>CM050888.1:80866877-90866877 GCA_027725995.1 Rhynchospora tenuis | reverse complement strand
TTGTTTGTAGATGCTCTTAATTATGGCACACCTCAAATTAATCTTATTAACTAATTTGAAGCTGACTAAAGAAAATTTGGTGTTCTTACCGTGTATAAATGTTCTTTTTCGTTAGCTTTAACTAGAAGAATTTGCAAGCTATGGGAGATCTCCATTCTTTTAAAATGGAGACTGAGAAATTTGACAATAGTCGTTTTTCTTCCGTAGGAAGAGAGAATAATAGGAGGCTTCTTAAACAAGGAAAAGTTTTATTAATAAGATAAAGGAAAATAAAAAACAAAAGCGCATGTACTTTTGTTTTAAAATCATATATTTGTTTGGTCCTTGCAATAATATAATATCTATTTTTAAACAATAGTGCTATATATGCTCTCTTTGGGACTTTGGGCCTATGTTGCATTGCTACAGGTACGAGTACTGTACCCGGTACGATTTGGGTACGGTGGTACGAAAATTTTTAAAAATCTCTAGTACGGGTACGACGATATATATATATTATTTGAATATGTTATTAATTTATAATTATAATATAATACAAAATATAATGTGTATAACATAATTTTGTTTAGTTAAGATTTAGAATTTGCACAAATAAATGACATAAACACTAATATCAACATGTTGACCGTGGACTATTGACCATTGACAGTACGGTACGTACCGAGTACGGCTGATGTTTCCAAGTACTGGGATAACATAGCTTTGGGCCAATGAATTGTTCTTTTTTGCGATATTAAAATTATCAGGAGCTAATAAGTAAAACTCTCGGCTGAGACATCTACCTTTTTTTTTCAACTAAAGAGGAAGCTGAGAAAGTCTTATAAATAATTAAAATAAAGCATATTGGCCTTCCTGATTTTATACATCTATAAAGAAAAATGTGAGAATAAATTTAAAAATTTAAAAAAAAAAATAAATACAAGTGACCTTCCTGAATTTATACATCTATAACTTTTGATTATTAACTCTCATTCTCCATGATAGGACTTACGTACGAAAAAATTGTTCGGATATTTACAATCATGACCTACTGGAACCCAAAACCACGGCTCCTGGACTCCAAGAATTTGCATCAAATCCATAATGACCACGGACCACCAAAAATTAATGTTTGATGATGAGTAGATTATATGAACTGACAAACAAATACCGTACGAAAAAATAATATTATAATTTTTTTTACAATTTAGGTAAGAAAATATAATATTTCAATGTAATTTCAAAATCTGTTGGTAATTTATTGAGCGGTTTGAATAATTGTTATTAGTTTGGATTCAACTAAAAGAGGGAAGCATTCTTTCAAAAAATATAAAAAATAAAAGAGGGAAGCAATCTTCGGCGTCGTCAATTCGTGTTCAGCACAAAAGTCTCTAATTTTCGGGGTTCTCTGTGGCGTATATTGTATAGCCATAAACTTGATTGATGTATGCTGATTCAACCACAATGCTGTAATAGTTTTTTTTTTTTTTTTTTTTCTCGTTTCTTTTTTTACCCTCCCCACTTCTTTTTTATTCCCCCTGACTTTTGAGTTTGACCGCCATTCCTTAAAAAAATAATAATAAATCCTATTGAGGATAATTAACTCTAAAATTTTTTAAATATTTTATAGAAAAAAGTATTTCGCAAGTAATATTTTTTTTTAAAAAAAAATTCCTATTGAGGAGAATCAATCTTTTTTTTTAAATAAAGTAATTACTTCTCACATGCTAAAGTACTTCAGGACATAAATGTATGTTAACGTCAATCTTTAAAAAAAAAAGTAAATTTATGAAATAGTATTCGCTGACAGGATCAGATTTTCGGCTACAGTACAAGGTCAAAGCTGAAATAAAATCTCTTTCTGCTTTGTTACTTTATGATAAGAATAGAATCCCTGTGCCAATTCTTTGTTTGAGAAGGAACAAGAAATATTTTCCCTCCTCTCAAGTGCAATTTAGTATATAAAGGACCCCTTCTAACACGCTGCTTCATATCTCGCTCTCTCTCTCTCTCTCTCTCTCAAAATGCCACCAACCAAAAAAACAAAGGTCAAAGCTAGCAATGCCGGAGCTAAAAAGAGAACTCGAGACGACTACCAACAAGGTATAAAGTTCGCTTTTTTCACTTTTGCCTACGGGTTTGTTTTGCCAACAAAAAAAAAAAAAAAAAAAAAAAAGGAAAGGTATAAACAGTGTCAAAATTTAAGATAAATCCTTGCAAATCATGAATTTGCTTCCTCTAGACGATTTGAATAAAGCATTTATTATATTATTTATTTTTTTTCGACACATCTCCTTGTCATTAAATTAGGTAATTAGTAAGCATGTCTGTCGACCATTTGGTGTACTATTTACCTCCTGGATTAAAACATGCCGGTCTTCATACCGAACGTGTTACATAATGTAAAGCTAATGTTAACTAGTACTCATTTGTGTGATTTATTCCTATACGAATATGTTATTAAATGGTTGCGCGATTTATTTTACGCTATATAAAAAAATACCATAAAAAACCGAGAATACTATTCAAATATTATATAAAAACTGCCAAAGAAAATCATAAATACTATTTTACCACAAAAAGTCACACGCCACAGAAAATCTAGAGAACTGTGTTAACCACAGTTCCCCCACGCCCTTCTCACGCTAGCGGGGATTAATATATTTATAATGTGAGAGGTGGTTGTTGTATTTCTTTTGGGTCGCAGGGCCAATATCTCCACTACTCATAAAATCATCTAAAAAAAGAAACATTTTAGATAAAAAGAGTAAACATGTCATATAAAAGAGTGTCAATAATTCTTATATCAATTATGGACCATTGATTTGTGTAATTTGATCTGATCAGTAGTTTAGATCTTAATTTCGGATTAAAAGATCTAGACTTTTTATTAGGAAAAATTAAGTTGCTACCAAATTATCTATTTATTTTAAAAAAAGATTAACAAATTATTGATTTTACCATATCTTTATTGCCTATAACATGTAAAGTTCTATATGAAATAAAAATAATATCAATATTTTATTTTCTTATTTGCCCACATATAGAGAGCATCTTTTGCTAGTTGTATTTAAATTTACCGTTATTAATAATATTTCTTGTTGGCCTAAGCCAACCTTTAGAAAAGTAAAAATATAAAAAACTTTGGGGGCGTGAATTGCGCGATCTAGGACGAGCTGGAAAGGGAGGGAACATAAGAGAATGAAAAAATAATTAAAAAAGGGTCTACACAAGTTTATTTTCTCTCCGTTGGGGTGTACAATGGATGGGTTGATGATATTTTATTAAAATGTGAACTCAATCCGTTAATGTCGAATTAAGAAAAAAATTAATCAACCAACCCGCAATCCAGCTCAACTCATCATTTTTGTTTATAGACGGATTTAATGGATTGAACTGGATAGTTTTGATCAAATAAAAAAAACATACTTAAAAACATAAAGATAATTTTAATATATAACATCATAGCAAATATTTGACGTATGGTAGATAGAAAAAAAATTCTAACAAAGTAAGTCATTATAGCTCGATAAGAAAATGATAACATAATTCAAATTCAAATTAAAGAAACTGAACTTTTAAACATATCTAGAATATTAAATGTTGATTTAGTCTAAGAGTACTTGCAAGCAATTAGGAAATATGTTATTAAGAATAAAAGTAGAATTGGTATTAAATATGACAAAATTATATGAAATTTTAGCATATAGTTCATGCTTATGTTAAATAATTTTTAGATCATAGTGAAATGGGTTCGAACATATTACTATTAAAAAAATCTGTAATCCAATCCAAAGTAGTGGATTTGTCAAAATTAAAATCGGTACCCGACCCAACTTCATCTTAATCCGACAAAAAACGGATCAGCTTAGGTGGGTTGACCGGGTTGATGGGTTTTTTTTTTTATTTTTTACAGCCTACTCTATGTTACTTGTTCCACAATGAAAATAAACAATGAATGGAAAGAGAGGCGAGGAAGAGATATAATAAATTTGTGAAGAGTTTACTCCTATCTTTACTCTCCGATTTGGAGGTGAAGAATTTTTTATCAACCATTCATCCCTTTCCATTCTCTTCCTTAATGAATCAGTCCTGGAGCAGTCTTAATGGGAGTGTTTCGTTGTGTAGTAAGGGGTTGCATAAGTTAAGGATGCCTAAGTGTTTATGTAGTGTTATGTAATGGATGTTTGGTTGTGTAGTAAGAATGACTAACTTAATGCACGCATATCTTCATGTCAAAAGACTAAAATGCCCATAAATTTCAATTATTTAATTTGAATTAGTATTATATATTAATAAAATATCGTGACCTAATTATATTTAATTATTAATGATAATAATAAATCATTTTCATCTTTATGAAATATTAATAATTACTTTCAATTCAATATTATAAACATTATTAATTATTTAAAAATAAAAGTTATTGATTAATTATTTTTAATTAATTATGATTATTTAATCGTTAATATTAATAATTAATATTACTTGTTAAATATTATAAATTATTGATTGTAGTAATTAATCTTTATTATTAATTATGATTTTAATAATTATTGTTACTTATTAAATATTATAATTATTTTAATTAATTTCTAATTATTAAATATTATCAAATACTAATTATTATAAAAATTAATTATATATGATAATAATAAATTATTTGTTATTATGAAATATTAATTAATTACTTTTAATTAAATATTATAAATATTATTAATTATTTAATAATGAACATTTATTATTGATTAATTATTTTTAATTAATTATTATTATTATTATTAATAAATCGTTATTATTATTTAATTATTAATTATAAATAATTAATTTTTATTATTAACTATGATTTTTAAATATTATTGTTACTTATTAAATATATTTAATTATTTGTTAATAATTAAATATTATTATTAATTATTTATAAAAGGTATTGTTGGAAAAAAATTAAAGTGGATAGTGCATAACTTATGCAACATATTTAGATTGCATAACTTATGCACCCTTAAGGCGTCTTATGTAACGGATACTTGGTGACTTAAGGATGCATAACTTAAGTTGTGCACCTTATAAGTCACAAACAAACGAGGTCAATAGGGGCCCTTTGTTTGTGACTTAGAGGGTGCATAGCTTAAGTTATGCATCCTTAAGTCACCACACCCTTTGCATAAGATGCCTTAAGAGTGCATAACTTATGCAACCTCTTTAGGTTGCATAAGTTATGTAATGTTCCCGTTTAATTTTTTTGCCAATTATACCCCTTAGAAATAATTAGTAATAATAATAATTAATTATTATATAATAATAAATTATTAAAAAATCATAATTAATAATATTTAACAAGTAATATTAATTATTAATAATAATGATTTAATAATAAAAATTAATAATATGTAAAAAGAAACAGTAATTATTAAAATATAAATAAAAAATAAAATTAATTATTATAATTAATAATTAATTATAATTTTATTATTTAATTAAAAGTAATTATTAATATTTCATAATAACAAAAATGATTTATTATTATCATAAATTATTATTTTTATAATAATTTAACAATAATTAATAATTAATAATCAATAATATTTAATAATTAACAAATAATTAATAATAACTAATATAACTAATAATAATAATATTTAATAAGTAATTATAATTATCAAAAATTCATAATTAATAATAAAGATTAATTATTAATAAGATCATAATTAAATAATAATAATTAATAATTTTAGCAAGTAATATTAATAATTAATAATAACAATTAGATAATAATAATTAAAAATAATTAATCAATAATATTTTTTATTGTTAAATAATTAATAATATTGATAATAGTTAATTAAAAGTAATTATTAATATTTCATAACAATAAAAATGATTTATTATTATTCATTAATAATTAATTTTTATAATAATTAATAATTAACAATAATTAGGTCATAACGTCTTATTAATACATAATACTAATTTAAATTTAAGGGCATTTTAGTCTTTTGATATGAATATATGTATGCATTAAGTTACTCATCCTTACTACACAACCAAATACCTATTACATAACACTACATAAATAATTAGGCATCCTTAATTTATGCAACCCTTACTACACATCCAAACACCCCTAAACCTTTTATATGTAGGAGGTATTTAGGATTGCATAGTGCTCGCTATATAGTTGTGCAAGTTTCTTGAAATTAGCAACATGTTCTGTCACATCGTAATAAGTGCTGATTTTCAGATGACGGGAATGACCACCCAGCCATTGACATGGAGAAGTACCTTGCAATGGGAATGAAGGATTTGAGAGAATTAGCAAAATCTAATGGGCTTCATGCAAATGGATCAAAGAGAGAGATAGCTAACAGGCTCTTAGATTCTACTGATTGTGGAAAGGGAAGTTCTGATTCCAAAGGTAAAAGAATGATAAGTAATAAAAAAGATAGCAACAATGCATACCGGATAAGAAATGTCCAACATATTTTCATACCATCATAAGTACTAGTTATCAGTTGGGAATGTTCTATATGACCCTATAAAAGTCCTTTTTCACGTAATATGTTTCCTATTATTAATCAAAAGTTTGCACAATTTTTAGAAAATGCAGTGTTGATAAATACTTTTGTCTAAACAACTATTTTTTTTTTTTTTTTTGCAATTCTTAGATAACAAAGAGGATAAGAAGGAAGAAAGAACGAAAAAATTAGTAACTGCCACCAAGAAGGGCTCTGCTGTGTTAGACCACTACCTTCCTCAATATATCAAATCTAGCTACCATGTATTGCAAGTGGTATGTTATTTATAATTTGGGAAATGTTACATGTACACAAGAGTTAATTTTTTATGTTTTCTGTACTAATTTTAGCTATGTTTTTCATGGTTATATATTGATGCAGTGTATTATATTGTGTAAGCAGTACTGATATGTTAAATTAAATTGATATTTCAGGGTGATGAAATTTATGATGCGACACTCAACCAAACAAATGTTGGTGACAATAACAACAAGTTCTACATCATCCAAGTCCTAGGTTTGTATATCCAAATGCAATTTACTTTATTAAACTAGTGTATGCCAAATGGCAAATCAATTAGGTTATTTTATTTAAATGAAATCTGTTTTTTGTGCCCTAAGTTTTAATGAATTGGACATATTAGGTTCTTATGTATGCCAAATGAAAATTAATTAAATATATGAGTCACACTGTGTTAGTCATTTGAGTCTCCTTTTGGGCTCCCTTGCTCAATCAGAACATGTTATTGACAATATGACAAAATGGTAACTTCATTTAGATCGCTATGAGGATATTTTCTATTGCAGAATCTGATGATGGTACGGGTTACATGGTTTTCACCAGATGGGGTAGAGTTGGTGTACCAGGCCAGAACAAGTTGAATGGTCCTTTGTCGAAAGACCATGCTATATCTGAGTTCCATGGAAAATTCTACGACAAAACCAAAAACTCCTGGCAAAACAGAAAAAACTTCAGGTGCTTCCCCAAGCTATACACATGGCTTGAAATGGATTATGGGGAAGATGAGAAAGAAGATAAGAAGGTATACTTGTTGCAATTTTGCCCCAGTTAAGAAAATTTAGATACCCAGTTGTGCAATTTAGTCCCAAGTAGGTCCTAAGTCTCAGAAATCAATCAAGTTTCATTAAAATCTCAATAAGCATCAATTCTTTTGGCACGGTATATTTTTCAATGGCTTCACCATCTTCGGAATATAATATAAATTTCGAAATGATATTGACTTCAATTTATTCAATTTTCAACTTAAGCCAACGGTGTGTTCTATTGAGACATAAATAACCTCTTCTTTCAGTGAGAAGCCCCTATTCCAAAAATATTCTACCCCCAAATTGGTACTGTACACGATTAATTATTTTAAGTTGCTTAGCTAGATTGCCGTCAGCTTATACTTGATCTTCACCTAAGCATGAAGAATATGGATATAAATAGATATTAAACGTTTCATTACTATTTCCGTGCGGTTTTTTTTTCAGGGAAAGAAAAAAAGGATCGAGTCAACTAGCTCTGAACCCAAGGAGACAAAACTGGAGCACCGAATTGCTGATTTTATATCATTAATTTGCAATGTTAACATGATGAAGCAACAAATGATGGAAATAGGTAATCAAGTTTATTAAAAATGAAATTCAGAGGTTAAATTAGTTCTCTCTCTCTCTCTCTCTCTCGGATTTTATTATAAATTTTCACTGACACAATAAAATAGCCGGGAGAATATTGTGAAAATTTGAATTCTGGATATAGCGAGCTTTTTTATACTAGTGATGTTTGCTTCATAATATTTTCTTATTTAAATTCATATGTATTCAAAATCCACACACGCAGGCTATAATGCTGAGAAGCTACCATTAGGAAAGCTTAGCAAATCTACAATACTAAAGGTCAGGATAGGAATTGATGCACATATTGCTTGAGTCTCTATTTTTTAGATTATATTTATATGGCACACTACCAATTAGGAGTCGTTATTCTTTGGTTTATGTTTAAAATACTTATAGTAGCACCTACACAGGGATATGAAGTGTTGAAGAGAATTTCAGATGAGATTGGCCAAGCCAGACGAACAACACTTGAACAATTGAGCGGGTAATTCGTCTTCCCTCCTTGTGCTGGGAAATACCAGATACTGCATATGGTCATTACTTACTAGTACGATAGTCTTTTATTGTTTTTAATGATACACGAATTGAATCATTTGGCTCCTTTACAGGTTAAGATTCTGGTATTCCCAGTTCACTCTTATATTAACGATTAGACAAAGTAAAAACTTTCAACTGATATGATACCGAATGTCTCGTATTAGAACCTTTTACCCAAATATTCACATCATTTGATTTTTATTATGAGTGCTATTTCTTTTTTTTTTTTTTTCAGAGAGTTCTATACAGTGATACCTCATGATTTTGGTTTTACAAAAAAGAGTAAGTTTTAATCATAATGTGTCTTCAGCATTTGTTATTTCAAAACATCAAGCACTTGTTGTTTAACTTAAAAGACTTTTGAAATGGCAGGTGAATTTGTCATTGATACCCCTCAAAAATTAAAAGAAAAGCTTGATTTGGTAATTTTCTTCTCCTCCTTTTTTTGTACTGAATAAATTATACATATTTCCATGGCTATAGTATTTTCAATTTGTTTTGTGTTTTGAAATTTGAAGGTTGAGGCTCTTGGTGAGATCGAAATTGCAACCAAGCTTCTTGAGGAAGAGGCAGATGTTGAGGTTAAATTTTGTGTCTGGTGTCCCTTTGATATACATTGGTGATTAACAAAATAACATAATATGGAAAAGAAAGCACTGATATTATCCAGTTAAATTGTATATTGAAGTAAATGTCCCGAGTCTTTACATTTTATACTAATGTCAACAATATTTGTCAATATAATGAACATTTCAATTTTGCTTTAATTATTTAAAATTAATGCGGATGATCTGCCTATTTCATTAGTAATAAACACTTCAATTATTATTTACAGGTAATAGAGGTTAACTAACGTTAATGTTGTTATCCAAATAATCTTTTCCTATTTGCTAAGCTGGATAATTTCAGTGCAATTGGGAAATTGCAAATTTTGATATATACACCGATAACGTTAATGTTGTTATCCAAATAATCTTTTCAGAATTTTGTTTCAAAAGTTAGAATGAAAAATATTGTTTATTTTATTGGGAGAGATTTATTATTGTATAGACATCAATATCCATCTTTAACGACTTCTCATTCAGGATGACCCAATATATGCTCGTTACGAGCAACTCAAGTGTGAACTCACCCCAGTTGAAACAAATTCCCAGGAGTTTTCTATGGTAATATCTCATACTGATTGAGATACTTTACATATATCTGCACTATTTTTTTCATTAAACTCTATCACTCAAAAACTTAGATTTAACATATGTTAGTTATGAATTTACTCCTGTCGAATTGGTATCATGTGTAACACATTTGCCATGCAGAACTTTTCAAGTCGTCAGGCAAAAACTTTTAAATCTGCATGAATGCCAACATTTTTGAGTTTCTATTTGACTTTTTGAGCAGATAAAGAGATACTTGCTAAATACATATCAAAAAAACCACTCAGGCGACACTGTGGACATTGTGCAAATTTTCAGAGTTTCCAGGAATGGAGAAGACGACCGTTTTAAAAAGGTTGAATTTTAGTACTCCTGTTTCTGTTTCATTTGCATGTGTTGAGTTAATAAAAAATTGTTACCGGAAAAACGCCCATAAGACCTATAATTATTTTCAAATTTGCATCAAGTTGATAAAAGAATGATCATATTAATCAGAAAAAGGTCTAAATTTTGTCACGAACTTTTGGGGTTAGCTCTTCAAGACCGATTATAATTTGAAACAGTTGTGTTTATGCAAAGAAAGAAATGGAATATTTCAGCTGTAGATGAACCAAGAAGTAATGCTATATGCTAATTGCAGATATGCAAAGTAATGCTATTTGCTAATTAATTGCCATTTTCAGATATGCAAAGTATTTTTCTGTTATTGCCTGTCCTTTTTGACGCTTTAAGTGTTATTTCAGTTTTCCCGAATACAAAATAGGATGCTCTTATGGCATGGTTCAAGGCTTACTAATTGGGCTGGAATTCTTTCTCAAGGTACAGTTTTATTTTGCCCCTTGGTATGTTAATGTTGCAGAAGCAACCGTTTTAGATTCTTCTGTTCTTCAAAGTTAATCATTCAAAAACTGAAGCAATCTTGAGTGAGTGATTTTTCTATCACCGATCTCTGCTTTTGTGCCAGCCATGAACTAATTTGCCATCTTGATTTCTATTTTTCCTATGTCTTTTTATATTTTGATAATGCATGTCGTCAAATAATAAATAAACTGGACAACTAATGTTTGTTTCAACTCGTTTTGCTTCAAAACAGACAGAGAGTTATCAACCGTCTTTTGAATTTTAATGCAGGGCTGAGAATTGCACCACCTGAAGCACCAGTGTCAGGGTATGCATTTGGAAAAGGGGTTTACTTTGCGGATATGTCCACTTTAAGTGCCGCTTTTTGTCGTACCTCGCATGGGTCTGGTGTGCTCCTGCTATGTGAGGTACGTATTAACCTCATACTTTATGCTCGAAATTTCCTTATGCGTGTGTAACTGTAGGGTGCTCCGGGCTAATTAGAATTAGTGGAAGCTTTTTTTAGCCCAGTTACGTAGGATTGACTGGGGCTCACTTGTGCAAATGAGCATTAATTGGGTGCATACTTGAGGCGGGTTGAAGCAAAGTAGGATAAATTCGCTTCTCACATCTTGTTTGTGCTATTCAAATAACTGATGCTGCACTGGCCTCAAAGTTAAACCTATATTTAGTGTAAATTGAGTCATGTCATTTTCAAATTTTAATTTTTACAGGTGGCATTGGGAGAGATGAACGAGCTGTTGATGCCAAATTGCAATGCTCACAACCTGCCCAATGGAAAACTCAGGTAGATCAGTCTGAGTCAATAAACTGTTACCATATCATTACCAGGCCAAACAAACATTTGTTAGTCCAATCTAATTATATGTTTCTGACAGTACAAAAGGGGTAGGAACAATTGCTCCAGATAAATCTGAATTTGAGATAATTGAAGGTGGTGTGGTGGTGCCACTTGGTGAGCCTAAAGAAGACCAGACCATTAAGGTAAGCAATCTCCTATCTATTCCCATTCCTCTTATTGACAAAATTCGACCAAACTATTACTCTCCCACTAAAGAGATTACCCAATCATGGATGTTGAACCTTTTATTTATTTTTATGATATTGGAATAAGTTGGACGGGAACTGCATTATCACAGTGTTACAATTGACTGTAATTATTCATCGAGTTCCTAAATATGTCATGGCTCGAATTAAATAAAAATTAAACAACCTTTAAGAATTATATTAATCTGTCTATTGTTTTGCTTTACAGAAATATTATAAGTGTTACAATGAGTATATAGTATACAATGTGGATCAGATAAAGATGCGATATGTCCTTCATGTACAATTCAACAGCAGATATTAATTGGTGATGCTTGCCTTTCCCTTTGATCTATCATCAACCCCTGTGAGGCTGCGATCTTCTTTTTTTTTTGTCCTTTTTCATTGGTGTATATGTGTTTAAAATCCGGAAACATCTTGTAGAAATGCAATTGAATATCCGATAAGCTGGTTAGGTCATATAATCTTTGGATTTGGTTAGTTGTTGTCGTTGAGCTGATTTTAATTGTATCAAGATACTTTTCTTTGTTTGTCATGTTTCTTTTTCTTTAAATAGTCAATGCATAGTATTACATTAATTTAAAAAGTAAAATTATTTATTTGTTCTCTTTTATATTGGCAAAGCCAATGTAGATATGCGAGTAATTAACAGAGAATTTCCTCGGCACTCAAAACTGGATCTGGTCAATTAGAATATAGAGGGGTCCTTATTTTTTTGTCTATTCGTCTATTCATTTTTTTAAAAAAAAAATTACATCACTAAATTCAGTTAACTGAAACTGCAAATATGAAACTGTGAATGCATAAAGTGAAAAGCTGGTCAGTTTGAACTTCGCTGTCGCCTATCTGAATTTTCGGTTAGGTTGTGGTTCTATGAGAGGATGGTTACTAGGGGGAAACAAATGTTTAATAACTACTTAATGCCATAAAAACAGCATTAGAGAGGGGGACTTTGTATAGCGAATGGACTTGGCAAGTTCAGTACGAGTTCACAATAAACAATAAATCATGTTTAAGTTTTTTCATTTTATTCAGGTGGATTGTTGTTAAATAAATTTCAGTGTGGATGTGTCATACCTCTATCGGGGTGCAACCATTTATTGAGGTCGTAAGGTATCATCTACAATTACACTGCTAATATTTATCGTCATAAAGTGTGTTATATTGTCAGATACACAATTGGAAATAATTGATTTATAAAAAATATGTAAATGATAGTATATTAGGGCCGGAAGCCCGGAACTAATAATGAATGTACCGGCGTGTCAGACCGTAATTTTCAAGCCCACGACACGGGTTAAGTGGGCTGACCTAAGATTTGAAACTAAGAACCGATTTCTGAGCTTAGCACAATATCTGCTCAGCCTATTGTAACTTTTAAGCCCTGTGGGCCTGACCTAAGATTTGAAATTGATAAATGATGACCAGTTAGGCAGTCCGAAAAAATTATAAATAACTTTAATTAATTACGAAATTATAAAATAATCCGTTTTTAATATTTTTTTTAACACTGACTTCGCAGTTTCGGAATCTGAGATTCCGAAACTAAAAATTCTTAGTTTCGGAATCTGAGATTCCGAAACTAGCTAGTTTCGGAAACTCAGATGTCGAAACTAGCTAGTTTCGGAATCTGAGATGTCGAAACTAGCTAGTTTCGGAATCTGAGATTCCGAAACTAAGAATGTCGCTTATTATATAAGCGGGGACCCTCGGTTTCTCTCTCTGTCGCTTTCATTTGGTCTTCGCCTCCGCCGAAGAGAGAAGAGCTCTCAGCTCTCAGGTATGTTTTTTTTTTTATTTTTTTAATTCATTTATTTATTTATTTATTTAGTTATATTAGGTTAATAATAGAAAAACTAAAAATAATATTTCAAAAATATCAAAAAAATTAAAAAAAAATCAGAATAAATTCTATTAATTAGGATAAATATATTTTAGTAAATATTATATTTTTTTATATGTTATAATAATATTAAATTGATTTTAAAATTAGATTAATAATAGAAAAATTAGGAAAATATTCAAAAAAATATTAAAAATATACAAAAAATTCGGATTAAATTTTATTCATTACGGAAAAAAATAAGTTAGCAATTTTATATTTTTTACATCTTATAATAATTAAAAAATGTTTAAATAATTAGGTTAATATCAACAAAAATAGGAAAAATATTCCAAAAATATAAAAAATTATTAAAAAAATCATATTAATTAGGAAAATCAATATATAAATTAGAAAAATTAATAGAAAAATTAGAAAATTCTTATAGGTTGATATATTGTTTTGGTTTTCAATGTGCAGAAAATTTCAAACAAGATTCAAGATTCGAATTTCCTATTTCAGCAGCAATTGTCGATCGAGGTTAGTATTTTTTATTCATTAATTTAATTATTTTGCATAGTTAATGTACGTAATTTAGAATAGTTTATGATTTTGAATATTCAATGTGATATGAATGTGATATGATATGATAGTTTATGATTTTATGATGGTTTTAGAATATTGATATGATATGATAGTTTAGAATATTGATATGAATATTGAATATGATTATCGATTGTGATATGATGTGATATGATATGATTGGTTGGTTTGAAATGGGTTTATTTAGGGGGGATTTGGGTAAATAAATTTTCGGAAACCCTCCCGATATAGGGGAGATGCTGCCGAAATTTTGTTAGATTTATGACATTTAAATTTTTTAATTAAGTAGTGAAAATGCCTCCGAGAAGAAGAACGTCTCCAGGTTCACAAAGATCTACGAGGCTACGTACCGATCCTCAGGCCTCTACTTTAGACGTGCCTGAGCCTACGGACGTCGTTTCCTCTGGAGTTGTTGATGCCGGCGCTTCTTCCTCAGCCGGGGCTTCTACCTCAGCGGGCCCTTCTTCTTCCTCTACTCCTCCTCCTCCTCCTCCTCCTCCCGGTGCTGATCGTCTGTTGCATTTGCAACCAGACCAGCTTCGTGGCCCTACTGTATGTTATTTTGTTTTTTTCATTATTATTTGAAAATCTACTTGAAATCACCATAGTCTCTAATATTTTTTCTCAAAAATAAAGAAATGGCAACCACTGGTGCATAAGCCGATGATGGCTAGGACTCCTGAGGTGGACCAGCATCTGACGACACTTGGGTTGATCCACGTCGTTCAGCTTGGTCATATGCCTGTGGATCATACGCTTGTGCAGGGTTTGGCCTTGTTCTGGAGGCCGGAGACCCACACTTTCCACTTTCCGCATGTCGGCGAGATGACTGTTAGTCTAGAGGTACGTGATATTTTATTATAAGAAAATTTCATGTTACTTGTGTTATGATTTATATGTATACTAATAGTATTTGAACTATCATGCAGGATGTGGCATTTTTATATGGTTTACCCGTCGTGACTGGCCGAGTCGTGACGGGTCGTTGTGATTTCGATTATATCGATCTTCTTTCGACAGCGTTGCCGCGGGACACATCGCAGGAGCAAGTGGAAAAATGCTTCCGAGAAAAAGAGAGAACGTAAGAAAATTATAAAACTTATTGTGTACTTTATAATGAACTTAATCTTTTGTTCTGACAATAAAGTCCAAATGCAGGAAAAAACATCGCGTTAAGTTTACGAAGCTGCGCAAGATTTGGAAGGATGTTGTCCTCGGCGATGAGGATCAGATTGAGAGATACACACGGGCATTCGTGCTAGAGCTTTTTGGTTGCACGTTATTTCCGGATGCCACTGGTGACTCTGTTCCTGGTTTTTATCTCGATCTTTTGCGGGTTCGTAGATTTTTATAAAATATTTAAATTGTTCTGTTAATTATTATAAGATTTTTGCGAGTTCGTATATTTTAAGATACATAATACGTAACTTACGATACTAGGGTATTAACTTATAATTAAATATAGGTTTTAATTAATACTTTAATACTTTGTACATATATTATACAATATAATAATTAATAATATAATTTATACATATTATAGTTTTATTATACACTATAATATTTATAATTTATAGAAATAAAAATACATTACAATATTATACAATATTATCCTTAATTATTTATTCTAAGGATAACTTAGCGTATCTTAAATGAATCGATACGATACACGATACAGTTTACGATTCAACTTCTATGATTTGTAGGATCTTCGTACTACTCCCTCTCAGGGAGTGTACAATTGGGGTGCTGCCACACTTGCTGCTTTATATAGAGGTTTGGATACCGCAGCAATAAATAACAGCGCGAAGATCGGGGCTCCGTGGTTACTTCTACAGTTATGGTCGTATGCGCGATTGACTTTGTGTCGGCCGACGATCACGAGTGATTTTAGCGACTGGGGTGTACCATCTATTGATTCCTGTGCACCTTACGGGAGGTATGTTCCTTGCATTTGAAATTTAATTTTTGAAGACATTTGAATATTTGCATGATATGTTCAAATATGTTCAAATATTTGCAGGAGATGGACTACACGTCACAGATCTAAGAAGTATGAAGGCCCTGGTATCGCATCCGGGATGGATTATGCTCGAGACGTTCTCATGAAGATCAGACCCGAGCACGTCGTTTGGAGGCCGTACCACCATATTAGGGCCCGCATGCCTCGTTATGCTCAGGTTTGCAATAAATATATTATTCTTTAACATGTTATAATAATTGAAAAATTAAGTTAATATTCCTTTCAAATAATAGTAGAAAATTGCATAATAAATTAGCTTAATTCATACCTTTTATGCTCAGGTTGATCCGAGCTTGTTTGTTGTCCGTATCCCGTGCATTCATTACTGGATGGTGATGTGGCACTACGCCGATCGTGTCATGCACCAGTTCATGCTGTACCAGACAGTGCCGCCACCTCGACCTGAGGTACATTATTTTGGTGATTTAATCATTTACATAAGCATGTTCATATATTTTTTAGTACTATATTTACTTAATATTACTTAATATATTTAATACATTTTCTAAATAAAACAGGCTTGGCAGAGGATGTCGTCCCTGATGGGTTACATGTTCACCACCTACCGAGCCAGAGACTGGAGGGACGTTTTTCGGACGGAGGTTGCCATGTGGGGTGACATGACACAGGCTATGATCAGGGAGAACCGGCCGTGGAGCGATTCTATGCTCGGGACGTATCTACGTTGGCTGAGGGTACATGGGGGTGCGTATGTCGTACAGATTCCGGAGGAGACAGAGACAGCTCCGGTTGCCGATATGTCGTACCTTCGCGACAGTCCTGCACACGTGGCATTGGTGGGTCCGAACTTATTGAATTGCGACCTGGTTGAAGACCTTCTATTCCAAGACCAAGACGACTTCCTGTGCGAGGATCTGTACTAATGGAATTCCGGCTTGGTTGAACTGGATCGTGCAACGTGTTGGCCCCCGCCCTAGAACTTTCACCCATTTCTCGTGCAGATGATTGACCTCGGTTCCTTGTGCTTGTTCTTCTCGTCCTTTGGTTGGTGGTTCGGCGACCGGATTGAACGTTCTCCATAGTTGTAAGAGGTTCCTTACCTCTGTTTCTTTTATTTTTATTCTTCCGCATTGCATCCATCCACATCCAATCACGGTCCTTCTTGCGCCTTCCCCGATTAATCATTCTCCTATCAGGATAAATCAAGGGTCCATCGTAAACAGGCCAATTCTCTTCGTCTCCATAGCAGTGAAATTCACCGGATGACCATATTTTGAGCATATTCTCCGTGCTATATTTGTCATCTACAAAGTCATCAACTTCCCATCTGTATTTACTGCAGACTGCAATGACATGAACACACGGTATTCCCGTCAGTTGTGGCTTTCTGCATTGGCATACGGCACGCCTGGTGGGTAGTTGAGGATCAGTTGGTTGGTAAGCTCGTCTGATTAAAACTTTGTACTTCCACGTTACCCCTGGCTCAGATTTCTCGTAGGGCACTTGAGCTTCGAATTCCCCACGCATATGATCAATGGTCACGACATTTATTCCAACTGTAAATATGGATTGATATGATTATATATTTATTTTAAAATAATATGTAAATATTAATTATTAGTAATTAAATTTTGTACCTGCTTTTAGAGTGCGCTTGGAAATCTTTTCTTGAATTGTTTTTGGCCATCGCTCTCCCTCTGCAGTTCTCTCAAATGATAGGAGTTTTCTCTCATTAAACCACGAGACCGTTTTGTACCAAGTCCCTTCCACTAGTCCAACAACTGGGAGTCTTCTCTCAGCCTTGTATCTACTGTTGAGACTCTCTGATCCATTACTCGTCATAAGCCCCCAACGAGGACCACCGTCATATGTCTGTGCCCACCTTTCAGGCTTGGCAGGCTCATTGTCATCTTGTTCATGCTCTTTCCCACACTTTGTCAGATATGTGATCGCTTCAGGGTGTGTCAATTGTAATTCGTTCCACATTCTTTGATATGCCCTCGGTTTTTTCTTGTTTGCCAACTTACTTCTAAATTTTTCCACCACAGACAGATCTCGACCACATGCCTTGAATAAATTTTCACAAACATGCTGCATGCAATACCGATGCACGGCATACGAAGGATTAGCACTCTCTTCCCATCCGTATTGAGGGCGTTTGAAGGTGTTTTTTATTCCCCAGTGGCGATCTGAAACAACACAAAATTTTCTCTTGTCCCCGATTACATAGTCCTGAGAAATTTCATGAACCAACCCCAACAAGCTTCGTCCTCAGTTCGCACTAATGCAAATGCTAGCGGAACCAACCGCTGCTCTGGGTCATAACCAACCGCCGCTAATAATTTTCCCCTATAGCGACCCGACAGAAACGATGCATCAATGCTGATAACTGGTCTGAGGTACGGCACCGCTGCGATGCAAGGACCGAATGCCCACGCTGCTGCAAGGAACATAGCTCTGTTGGGATTGCCACAAGTGGGAGCCAACCATTTGATTTGAGTCCCTGGGGTCGTCCCCTGAATGGCCAACAAAAGGCTTGGTAGTTTGTTGTATGCGTCCTCCCACGACCCGAAAAGTTGCTCGATTGCCTTCTCTCTCCCACGCCAAAGCTTGTTATAAGTCGGTTTGACATTTGGATATTTCAGCTCTAACATAGATTTGACGTCCTCTATGGAAATACCAAGATCTCTTTTTACTGCATTCCTTATGCAGTTGGCGATAACCGTCGCCGTCAGATTATCATGTGTAAATTCTCCGAATCTTCTCACACATGTATGTTCATATTCATTTTTAATTATTTTCCAAAATGTACCTTCCCTTTCTGTACGGGCATACAAATGCCACTTACATGAGTATACCTTACAATGTAAACTCAACAATTGGGGCGTACTTTTAGTGGTTTTGTGTTCAACATTATTTTCTACGGAGTAATTATTACAAGCTTGTTGTAATTGTGGTTTAGTGTAGAAAATATTTCCTTCGGCTAAAGGTCCTGAATTTTGTGGTATGGACGATTCTGGAATAGAATTCCTATACTCAGAGCAATCTAAAAATTGGAGAACAGGATGGTAAGTGTCTGTTCTTCCAGTAACATGATACCCTTGACCTCGGTTAACAGCCATATAGTGTTCGTCCAAACCCTGTGACTCTAAAAATTCTGCCTCTTCGTCAGTGAAGTCCTCGCCTGTGGCATATGCCGACTCATTACCCGGCCCACGGTCGTATGCCTCGTCAAGTTGCTCTATATCTGCTTCTTCTTCTTCTCCTCCTCCTTCTTCTTCTCCTTCTTCTCCTTGTTGTTGTCTACTACTCCCCTCTGGTTGTTCCCAAGGTGACCAAACATTTCCACTACTATTGTATTCATAATTCATTTGTTGTTGTTGTTCTGAACTTTGAGGATCTATACTACTAGGTTCCCAAGGATCCCAATCCAACGTTGCAGATTGAACTTGTTCATCATTATGTACTTCTTCATTATAATTATAATTAATAGCTTCTTCATTATAATTATAATTATAATTATAATCTGAGTACCCACCTAAGTAAAAAATAAATAAAATAAATATTATAATTCCAAATAGATGATATTTAAAATATTGGAGGAAACCAATAATATAATGTTATTGACATAATTTTTGGTTTACTAATTTCTACTTTCAGGATACATGGAATTTCTCTTTTTTTGGTTTAATATAATGTTACTAATTTGTAATTTCTATTTTTGGTTTAATATTTGGAATTTCTCTTTATATGACATTATATTCATGTATACGTAACATCATTTAATATTATAGATGATATTTATATATTAAAAAAAAATTAAAGCTTGTGATAAACTTCATACATAAGGCACTTCTTATTATTTAATATCATGTATGCGTTAGGTAGTAACAAACTTGATGCAATATGTGGGGCACAAACTTCATACATAACTCACTTCTTATTATTTTTTCTTTGTCGACGTTTGTTGTTTCTCTTTCAAGAAAAAATGTTATGATGTTATTATTTTTATGAATGAATAATTATATTTTTTATGAGAGAATGTACCTTCTACATCCGCTGGAAGCAAATCAACGTGCAGCTCAAGTCCTTGAAGCCGTCTAGTTCCCCAGCACTCCTGTTGGACATAACGCCATTCATTTTCTGAGTTCACCGGCAACTGCATTTGTTGAAACCTTCCTTCAATTATCATATTAAAACGGGAAACAATTCTCAAATTGTAATGCCCGCGATAATATCCTAGTGAAGATAAAATGGTATCTTTGACTGATTCATAATCAGTTCGTGAAGATGCATCGAAACTGAAATTGTTTGGTTGATTGTAAGGAGATTGATTAACGAAAACACGAATGGAATTCATATTTCTAATGGATATGAGATTTATGTGTGTGAAAATGATATATGATTCTCAGACTTAGAGACGAATTTATGTGTGTGAAAATGATATATGATTCTCAGACTTAGAGACGAATCACTTATTTATAACCCTTATGATCGGAATCTGAGAAAACGAAAATAGGAGACAACCGTATGAAATAATTGATAAAACACTATTTAAACAGTGAAATAATGTCAAAACAACGTCGCAACACTATAATTCAGCCTCAATGAGTGATTGAACAGTGAAATTTCTGACAAAATACTGTTTGGGCGGGAATCTAGCTAGTTTCGGAATCTCAGATTCCGAAACTAGCTAGTTTCGGCATCTGAGATGACGAAACTAGCTAGTTTCGGAATCTGAGATTCCGAAACTAGCTAGATTCCCCGCCAAAACAGTATTTACCCTATTTTTTTAATGTTTTACCCTATAAAACCCCTATTTTAGGTACTTTTGTTTTTATTATACTTTATTACTTTTACTATTATACTTTACTTTAGTACTTTTACTATATTATTTATATAAAATTTTAAAATAATAAAAAATATTATTTATTAATACGTAAATTATTAATTTTTCAAATAGTATTTGGATATTAATACAATAATAATTTTTTTGTGTACTTTTGTTTTTATTATACTTTAGTACATTTACTATATTATTTATATAAAATTTTAAAATAATAACAAATATTATAAAAATTTTTAATTTTTCAAATACTTTCAAATAATATTTTTATATTATTTATGAAAACAACAAATATTAAAATTTTTATATTATTAATTTTTCAAATATTTTCAAATAATAATAAATATTATTAATTACAACAATTAATATTTTATTTTTTCCTTTAATGTAATAGTCTGAATGTATAGCCCTATGACATCTTCAAATATGACAAACGTGGTCTGAAAAAGCTACGCGTGCTCTGAGAAAACATTATGATGGTCTGAAAAAGCTACGCGTGCTCTGAGAAAACATTATGATGGTCTGAAAAAGCTACGCGTGCTCTGAGAGAGCATTATGATGGTCTGAAAAAGTTTGACGTACTCTGAAAAAGTCTGAAAAGTATCACATGGAATTTAATTCATACTTTTTGTACCATACACCAGAGCTCCATCTATATAGAACTCTCCAGGTTCAGCCAGACACAATAATCTCCAACTTCTCTCCAACTTCTCTCCAACTTCTTCTAAAGAACTTTACCACCATGGAAAAAGGAAATAGCTCAAACTCCAACAATACCAACAAAATTAATCCAAGTGAAATTGTGAAAGAGTTCTGGGGATCATTCTTTCATTCTACTCTCAACGACGAACAAAAACAAAGAGGGGAATGGACCGCAATGTGTCGTCAATGTTCTCAAACTTGCCAATACAATGTGAATGAACCGTACTATGACTTGCCTTTAAGATGGCATTACCTCGACCACGTAAAAGAACAAAAAGAAAGAGAAAGGCCGAAGCGTTATGACTGGTCAGAATACTTACCACCTAAACCGAAACCACAAGAACAATATGTACGCCAGCCATTACCCTTCTCTATGGTTGAATCCATTTTTAATTTTCGTGGAGACCACACAGTGATATGTACAAAGTGCGGTGAAATTTTCAATTACCAAGAAACCATCCTGCGTGAGCACTACTCTTACCACGATCGCCGTGAAGCGGAAGAAAGAGAAGCTCGGTACATAGAAGCCGAAAGAAAAAAGAGGGAAGAAAGTGACAGACTTACACACGAGTATTGGAGTAGGAGAAGAGAAGAGTCGGAAAAGAAAAGACTAAAAGAAGAAAAGGAGAAGGAGAAATGGCGAAAACAAATTCAGGACATGCAGATGCGCGATAGACTTCAAAAGGCAAAAAGAGAAGAAGAAAGAACAAATGCAGCAAGATGTATGGCAGAGATAGAAAAACAAGAGGCAGATGCGGCTTTCTGGAACGAAGCCGCTCATATGGCTGACAACGCCGGTGCCAGTAATCAACAGGACAATGAAAATGAAGAGGATGAACCATGGTGGGATGAAATTCTTCAATATGTAAAGAGCCAAGATCTCTAAGTTTTTAAACTCTAGAATGTCGTTTTTATTATTGTATTGGAGTAGTTTAGAATGTCGTTTTTATTATTGTGGTCGTTTTTATTATTGTTATTTAGTCATTGTAAATTATTTATGTTTTATAAATTCTTCTAACTTTTCTAATTGTATTAATTATTGTTCTTACAAATATTTCTAAGGTTGTTTTAATTTTGACAAAAAAAATATAAACATTAAATATAAAAATAAAATAATAAGCAACAAAAAAAAAATTCAAAAGTGAAATTTCATAATATGAAATTTAACCATCTTTCAAATATTCTTTCATAATTGAAAATTATTTAAGTTTTCAAAAAAGTTAGGTGAAAAAAGTGGGTGGAAATTGGTATGATGAAATGTATAAAAAAAACAAAAAGAAAAAGTATAAAAAAACAAAAAGTTTCTAAGGTTGTTTTAATTTTGACAAAAAAAAATATAAACATTAAATATAAAAATAAAATAATAAGCAACAAAAAAAAAATTCAAAAGTGAAATTTCATAATATGAAATTTAACCATCTTTCAAATATTCTTTCATAATTGAAAATTATTTAATTTTTCAAAAAAGTTAGGTGAAAATTAAAAAAAAGTTAGGTGAAAAAAGTTAGGTGAAAAAAGTATAAAAAAAACAAAAAGAAAAAGTATAAAAAAACAAAAAGTATAAAAAAACAAAATGTCTGTAAAATGTCGGTTAGATTATAGTTTCGGAATCTCAGATTCCGAAACTAGTTAAGAAAAAAAATAAAAATGAAATGTATGTAAAATGTCGGCAGATTCTAGTTTCGGAATCTCAGATTCCGAAACTAGCTAGTTTCGACATCTGAGTTTCCGAAACTAGCTAGTTTCGGAATCTCAGATTCCGAAACTAAGGATTTTTAGTTTCGGAATCTCAGATTCCGAAACTGCGAAGTCAGTGTTAAAAAAAATATTAAAAACGGATTATTTTATAATTTCGTAATTAATTAAAGTTATTTATAATTTTTTCGGTTAGGCAGTTATGGAGTAAAGCACAAATTCAGTTCTACCGAGTCCATTGTAAATTTTTCTGACTCCGACTATGTTGCAATATATATATATATACATGTTAAATTCGACTAAGCCAGTCCATGGCCTAATCAACATCGGGTAAAGAATTATTCTTTTATGTATATGATAAAATTATTTACTAATGCATTAGTAATTTAGCATTTAGTAGGAAGCATATTTCTTGTTTGAGTTGATCAGAGTATCAGACCCTGAGGCTTAAGCACATTAATCAAACATTTGACTTAGAAGTCATTTTTTTATCTCCATCAATGCTTAAAACATTGAAGTTAATGGAATTTACAAATAAATCCCGAAAGAAAAAAATTTAATCTTTGGCCCCAGAAAAACAGTAAAATAAACAACGGCTTACATTAAATCTCACATTAGCAATAAACCAAGCATGTGATTATATTACAATTAATTAGATCAATAAAACAAGAACAAGGGGGGAAAAAAAGAAGCAAAGATATTTAAGATACACTAATCAAATTATTGTTCCTCCTCCACATGCTAAGTGCAATTAACTCCCTGTGTACTTCTCTCAAGCTTGTAAATTCTGGCCTGATATTAGATTGAAAATTTGAAATCATTAAATTAAATTCAAGTATTGACAAATGACAAAAATGACAATTCTCTGGTTTTACAATTATTAAACATCTTTGCAGTCTCACTCCTTATTTATGATAAAACATAAGAAAAGATAAGTCACTAATTGAAACAATTAGAAGCAAACTTTCTGGTTGCAAGGAATAAAAATTAGAGATAAGAAATGTACTTTGAATTGGGATTATGTTCTTTTGGCACTCGCAGCACACTGCTGTGAAACTCTTCTTGCGACATGTCCAACATGCCCGTGAAACAGTTTTCATGCTCTTCTTAGGACGTCTTATCTCAGTCATATACCTCTTCTTTTGCTGCAATGCCTGGGGACAACTTGGTCACTTTAGTTTTGAAATAAATTGTGCTCAGTAAAATTCCTTTTCTTATTTTGGATACAGAAAGGATTGGAATGCTTAGATATACACTACTAAATTTTAGGTGAAAGGATATATACCTTTTCAATCATGTCATTTTGCCTTTTGCGCTTGCAGACACCCGTCGTGAAGCCAATCTTACGACAAGACCAGCATGCCCTAGAATCCATTTCCCTCTTCTCGCCAATTTCTTTACCAGGTGTAATCTCACTCTCGTTCTCCTTGTTAGTTTCTTGGATGGCATATTGCTCTTTTTTTACTTCACAACTTTTCAAAAGTTTACATGAGGCTGTCAAATCCTTTGGAAACATGACCTCCATCTAGAGCCCAAGAAAAAAAAAAAAAAAAAAAAAAAAAAAAAGACAAAACTATAAAAATTTATCTTTCCAGGAATACTTGAGATTTGAGAATAAGCAAATTAGAAATAGCTCTGAATTCTATGTTAGTATACCTTCAGAACCATGCTCTTGCGGCGCCTGCAACAGTCACTCCCGTAGTCCAACTTACGACAAGCCCAACATGCCCCTGTATCAATATCATTTTTGTCTAGTTTTTGGAGGGTAGTTTGGACATTTTTCAGTCTTTCATTCTCCTCAATGATAGAGTCAACCAGATCATCCATGGACATCTTCCCTTGCTGCCAAATAGAAGTAGCAAAATTGCGTAATGAAGGAGGCAGCTTTGCAATCATCATTCCAATTTGAAATTTTACCGGCAGTGGGATCTTTTGCTTCTCGAGTTGTCCCACAATAATTTGAAGGTAAAAAATCTGTTCAATTACGCAACGTTCTTCCATGATACGAAAATCATTATATATCTCTGTGAGCTCTGTAAGTTTCCTGTTGTTGGATGCATTGAACCTTTTCTTTAATTCCTCTAAACTGGGAGCTGCTTTTTGTTTTATTTGTTTTATTTTTTTTGGAAGAAGCAAAAGAGCAATAGTTAGTCCATATTAAAAGAAAGAAATTAATTATATCATGATTTAATTGCCATGATTGTTGCTAGTTTTAATATATAGAGTAATATCAATTCATACCTATCTATTTTCACTAATGTAAAGATTATTGTTTTATGTCAATATATAAGGCTGAAAAAAAAAAACAAATTTTCGAACGAACTAAGCAAAACAAAAAAAAATGGGTTTTACCTTTTGAGATATCATCCCTTGGTCTTTTTGTACCTTTTCTACAATTGATCGCAGTGGAATTCATGTTGGATCGTGTATAAAATTTTAGAGAAAGAGTGAGTATCAGTGTCGTATGTTTCTGTGCTTTTACAATGAAGAGAAAGTGAGGTTGTGTGGAGATGAGAGGGAGCCGGAGCATTTAAATGGCAGAGTTACGCTAGAACATCTTGTTTTACTATGAAAATGGACCTCTCCATTGTTAAAGTTTCCGATAGTTAGAGACTAAATAACAGAGTATGGGAGATCTCCGTGTAGTGTCAAATGGAGACGAAGTAAACACATAGCTTCCTTGGGAGGAATTTTTTCTTAATAATCCTAAATTAAAATGGAAATCTCACTTCCGGCCTAACGCTACTAAACAATATCACAAGTGGCCTAAATCTGGCCGCCACTTCAGTTGGCGGCCTGGTTTGCCACCTGGACGCGCCACGCGGGACGCCACCTCAGCAAGGTCTGAAAATATGGATTTTTTTCTTCCTTGGCCGCCATTTGAGATGGCGGCCAGCATTTTCTGCGCACTGTTTCGTATTTTAAGTGTATCTTTCTCATACGATGTCCGATTTGGATGATTCAAATTGCGTTGGAAACTTAAAAAAGAGATCTATAACTTTTATGTTTTGAGTATCTTTTAGTTCCAAATTTATAATAATCAAAACTTTAAATAAACATGAGATGTACGTTCTCTCCAACACTTACAACCACTTTTCAATCATCATTCATTACGAATTGGAAGATTCTCAAAATATAAGAGTCGTAGACATTTTTATTAAGATTTTAACAAAATTTGAATCATATTAATCGAGTATAGTATGAGAAAAATACACTTAAAATAAGAATACAATACGTGATAGATTGAAAACAATGAATAATTCAATTGAAATACAATACATAATATACAAATAGTCTTATTCCAATTTGGTAATTAGTATCTAAAGAAAAAATATAATAATTTTTTTATAATACATATATAATATTCATATATATCTGAGATCTGCGCCATAGACCAGACCAAAAGAATCCATTTTCTTGCACTTAACATTGGATATGTCGCACAGTTTTTCTCATGCTGAAAATGACTTTCTTGGTGTTTTTTTTGCAACCTATTGTGTAAAACGGCTTATCCAAAAATTTTAAAAATTTAGGATATGAAAATAGATATTCCAATGTTTATTATGTAATTTTTTGAGATTTGTTTGACTTCTCCTTGGTTTTCTAGTGCCAAACTTTTGTTACCTAGTATAGTTTTTTCGTCTGAAAATGAACTATTTAGGTGCATTGTGCAATTTCTTGTGATGCAACGATTTATTAAAAAAATTTCAAATTTTAGTATATGAAAATAGGTATACCAATGTGCAGTACATATGTTTTTTTAGATTGTTTCGAAATTTACTTCTCGGTTTTCTAGCGCCTTACTTTTATTACCTAGCACAGTTTTTTCATTTGAAAATGAACTGTCTTGGTGTATTGTGTAATTTATTATGATAAAATGGCTTGATAAAAAATTTCTGAATTTTAGTATATGAAAATATGTATGCCAATGTACATTGTATAAGTTTTTGAGATTTTTTTTAACCTTCCTTTTCATTTATCTAGAACCCAACATTTGATACCCAACACAGTTTTTTTCGTTTGAAAATGAACTATCTTGGTGTATTGTGTAATTTATTGTGATAAAATGACTTATCCAAGAAATTTCAAATTTTAGTATATAAAAATATGTATGTAAATGTGCATTGTATAAGTTTTTGAGATTTTTTAAAATCTTCCTTCTCAGTTTTTTAGAGTCCAACATTTGATACCCAACACAGTTTTTTCGTTTGAAAATGAACTATCTTAGCGTTTTCTGCAATTTATTTTGATAAAATGGCTTGTCCAAAATTTTTAAAAATTTAGTATATGAAATTAATTATGTCAATGTGCATTGTATAAATTATTTATATTTATACAATGAACTACCATCCTTCTCGTTTTTCTAGAGCCCAACATTTACTCAACACAGTTTTTTTGTTTGAAAATTAACTATCTTGGTGTATTGTGTAATTTATTGTGATAAAATGGCTTGACCAAAAATTTTCAAATTTTAGTATATGAAATACGTATGCGAATGTGAATTGTATAAGTTTTTGAGATTCTTTTTGAATCTTCCTTCTCGGTTTTCTAGAGCCCAACATTCGGTAACGAACACAGTTTTTTCGTTTCAAAATGAACTATCCTGGTGTATTGTGCAATTTATTTTGACAAAATGGCTTGTCCAAAGTATATGAAATTTTAGGATATAAAAATAAGTATGTCAATGTGCATTGTATAAGTTCTTTAGATTTTTTTTTTAATCTTCCTTCTCGATTTTCTAACGCCCAACATTCGGAACCCAGCATAGTTTTTGTATGAAAATAAATTATCTTAGTATTTTGTAAATTTTATTTTGATAAAATGGCTTGTCCAAAAATTTTATGTATCTACTTATTGTTATTTGATGATTGTTTATAGTTGATATTTTTTTATTGTCACACCCTGAGTCACTTTTGGGATATATTAAGAGTGTCACATGGTTGTTTGTTTCATTCTTTTTTTATCAAATTATTTTCCAAGGATCATAGTTTTTTTATCTCTTCATTTTTCCTATTTGTCACCATATAGCATTTCCATTTGAAATTTTATTATAGCTACCATCCTTAAGTTGATTTCCAATCCTTGATTTTCCTTTTGAATACATATTTTGAATGTTTGCTCTATTACATAACTTGGTCAGGACTCATGTGAAACTTATATTATCCACATAATATAAGTTAATCATGTCATATTATATACATATTAATAAACTTACAGAGGGGAGCATGGCAAGGGATTAAAGCAAAAATTGGAAATAACACCAGTGACCGAGAGATGATTGGTTCCAACTCACACATAAATAAATTTAGCCAAATGAAAATAAAAAGTAAAAATGTCGATTGATGAAACAAATAGAAACAAATACCGAACCAAAATTTTCACAGTTGTTACACCAGGCCAAAGAACATTTAATTCAATATATTACAAATATTTTTGGTTGAAAAAAAAGCATGATTTATATCTAGACTGTTACAGCAAGCCTAGTTTCAAACTAAATAAAATTGAATACAAAAAATGACTCACACACTCTTTATCACAGAAATAAATTAATTAAACCTATGAAAACAACGAAATGTTATAACTTATAAGTAGGTACATCAAATTTTTGGACAAGCAATTTTATCAACACAAATTTCACAAAACATTAATATAGTTCATTTTCATACAAAAACTATGATGGGTCCCGAATGTTAGGCATTAGAAAATCGAAAACGAAGTTAAAAAAATCTAAATACTTTATACAATGCACATTGACATACTTTTTTTAATATCCTAAAATTTCAAAAATTTTGGACAAGACATTTTATCAAAATAAATTGCAGAAAACACTAAGATAGTTCATTTTCAAACGAAAAAATTGTGTTGGGTATCAAATGTTGGACTCTAGAAAACTGAGAAGGAAGATTTTAAAAAATCTCAAAAACTTATACAATGCACATTCGCATACATATTTTCATATACTAAAATTTAGAAATTTTTAGACAAGTCATTTTATCACAATAAATTACACAATACACCAAGATAGTTCATTTTCAAACGAAAAAAACTGTGTTGGGTACCAAATGTTGGGCTCTAGAAAAACGAGAAGGAAGATTAAAAAAAATCTTAAAAACTTATACAATGGACATTGGCATACATATTTTCATATACTAAAATTCAGAAAATTTTGGACAAGCCATTTTATCATAATAAATTACACAATACACTAAGACAGTTAATTTTCAAACGAAAAAACTGTGCTAGGTAACAAAAGAAAGGCGCTAGAAAACTGAGAAGTAAGTTTCGAAACAATCTAAAAAAATATACGTAATGCACATTGGTATACCTATTTTCATATACTAAAAGAGGAGGATTCCGCTGCCTCTGTTTTTTACTGCCACCAAATGCCACAGATCACAGGCCGTCAAATTATCTATGCTGTGCGGTTGTGATCTCGTCATTCTTGTATTGAATAACCCAACTTTAATGCTCCTAACCCAACTTCATCTACTTTATTGGGAGAACCGAGAAAGTTAAAAAAGTATTAAAATAATACCTTCTCTCCCAATCGTCCAATTTCCCAACTCCATCTAACGGACCTGGATCTGGTGTAGCGCTACACGACTTGTAGCGCACCCACGAGCCGTTCGATTTTGATCGGGCGGTTCATTTTTTTCGAGCCTATCAATCTGGTATTATTCACGGGGCTCCCTTATCCATTAGATTAAAATCGGACGGTCAGATCATTTTCTCTCTCTGCGCTACAACTGGTGTCGCGCGACACCAGATTTGAGTTGCCATCTAACTATGAAAATTTTTCTTCACTGAAAGTACACAATTTCTTTCGTATTTTGTGGTTGGTCTGTTTCATAAAATTCATTACTAAGGTTGGCATTATTTTTAAGGGAGTCATATTCGCACGAGATTTTTTTTTCTGCCATATTTGTAAGCTATGACATCGTAATGCTACACAAGATCCTCATTTCTTTACAAAAAAAATATGATAAATCCTATTATTCTTGGGTCATGGAAGTTGTTCAAATTCATATGCATGCTTCTTCGATCATGAAAATTGTTTAAATTCAAAAAGGATCATTGTGATAAGGACTCGACCCTCATTTTAAGTTTAAAAAAAAAAGGATCATTGCAAACAATAAAAGGAATAGCCTCATCTCCATCTTGAGGCTTAACTCACCAAATATGCAAGAATGAAAAATTCTAGTTGATTTGCTGCATATTATTCTCTTTTTTTTTCTTTCTTTATTTATTTTTTTGTTGGAATCTGAGAAACTCAAGCTCGCATGAAACTCTAGATATTTTCAATGGGACCTTCGATCCAAGCTCACATGAAACTGTAGATATTGTCAATGGGACCTTCGATACAACTATGTTCCAAGCATTTAATTTTTCTTTTCGATAAAAAATTAGGATAAGGAGAGGGATAGAGAAAACCATGAAAAATGTAGGACTTCGTAAGTGGGATGGTTGAGAGAGAGGGATTATCATATTTATTTATTTAACTTTTACGGGCCTTTCAAGAAAATATATAGAGTCAGAGCATTAAAGTTTACTTTTTGATTGAAGTTGAGTTAAAAAAAATGACTAGATCACAACCGCACATCACAGATAATCTGACGGCATGTGATATGTGGCATTTGGTGGCATTTTAAAACAGAGGCACCGGAACCTTCCTCATACTAAAATTTGAATTTTTTTTAATAAATCGTTGCATCACAATAAATTGCACAATGCAGCTAGATAGTTCATTTTCAGACGAAAAAACTGTACTAGGTAACAAAAGTTTGGCACTAGAAAACTAAGAAGGACGAGTCAAACAAATCTCAAAAAATTACATAATGAACATTGGCATATCTATTTTCATATTCTAAAATTTTTAAAATTTTTGGACAAGCCGTTTTACACAATAGGTTGCGAAAAATAACATCAAGAAAGTCATTTTCAGCATGAGAAAAACTGTGCAACATATCCAATGTTGAGTGCTAGAAAATGGATTCTTTTGGTCTGGTCTATAGCGCAGATCTCAGATATATATGAATATTATATATGTTTATTATAAAAAATTATTATAATTTTTATTTAGATACTAATCATCTAAATTGGCATAAGACTATTTGTACATTATGTATTGTATTTCAATTGAATTATTCATTGTTTTCAATCTATCATGTATTGTATTCTTATTTTAAGTGTATTTTTCTCATAGTATACTCGATTAATATGATTCAAATTTTGTTAAAATCTTAATAAAAATTTCTACAACTCTTATATTTTGAGAATCTTCCAATTCGTAATGAATGATGATTGAAAAGTGGTTGTAAGTGTTGGAGAGAACGTACGTCTCATGTTTACTTAAAATTTTGATTATTATAAATTTCGAATTGAAAGATACTCAAAACATAAAAGTTATAGATCTCTTTTTTAAGTTTCCAACGCAATTTGAATCATCCAAATCGGACATCGTATGAGAAAGATACACTTAAAATACGAAACAGTGCGCAGAAAATGCTGGCCGCCATCTCAAATGGCGGCCAAGGAAGAAAAAAATCCATATTTTCAGACCTTGCTGAGGTGGCGTCCCGCGTGGCGCGTCCAGGTGGCAAACCAGGCCGCCAACTGAAGTGGCGGCCAGATTTAGGCCACTTGTGATATTATTTAGTAGCGTTAGGCCAGAAGTGAGATTTCCATTTTAATTTAGGATTATTAAGAAAAAATTCCTCCTTAGGAAGAGAGCCCAGAAGGCCAGCAGGCAGCAGAAGTCTTCGAAAGCATGGAGAAAACATGTTTCTTTTATAATAATAATATAATAAAGAAATGAAACGGGAAAATGCAGATTCTTCATTCGGACTTTGCAGTTCGCACCCCATACATATATATTTTTCCTTTTTCATAATTTTCCCTTTTACAAATGTTTTTAATCGAATATTCACTTCGAAACTTTATTTCTTGTCAGCGTTTTTACAAATTGTTTGCAGAGGCATTAGGCGTATCAATTGTTGGGTTGTAACTAAACAACAACGAAATTTTATTTTAATTTTTGAGAAATTTAACTATATGTTTCAAATTCTAAAAAAAAATATAGAAATATAGGCATATTATAAATCTTAACATTCCTACATTTTCAGTGCTATTTGATATTTAAAAAAATCGCTAAATATGAATTTTCCATAGATTTTGAGCTATTTAATGAACTGTAAAGACCAATTAAATTTCATACTTTTATATTTTATTTTGTATATAATATAATATGCGTAGCATACGTATCATATTTCTAGCTCTAAATTTTGAAATTATAAGTTATTTTAAATTTGTCCAAATTATATCAAGGGAAAAAATTTGATATAACGTATTTAAATTGATGTCACGATTTAATTAAAGTGGGGGGGGGGGGGGGGGGTAAATACGACGTAAGTCTTTTTTTAACTGGACTGACTCTTAGATACATAAATAGGTTATAAATGGAATTTTTTTAAGTACAATCCAGACGAAGTGTAGATATTGAGAAACTTTGAAGAGATCTGGCCTATTAGCTATTAATTTAGTAGGCTGAATCAACCAAAGTTTGGAAACATGTATTAATGAAATTTTATTTACTTCTTACATACTTTTTCTCATGGACGGTACTATCATAATATCAAGTTAAACTTGATGGTTTTTAATAGATAAAATAACAACCAACCACCAAAAAACAATGTTTTTATGATGAGTGGATTATATTAACTGACTAAACAAGTATCATATTGGACATTGACAACTAATATTATAGATTTTTTTTAATTAAGGTAAGTAATATATTATATTTTAATGTCATTTTGAAAATCTATTGGTAATTTATTAAGCGGCTTGAATAATTTTTTAATTTAGATTCAACCAAAAGAGGCAAGTATTCTGCTTTGTCTACTCGTCTCCCTCTGACTCTTGACTTCGACGTGTTCAGCACAAAGGTCTCTAATTTTCTGGGTTCTCTGCGGCATGTATTGTATAGCCAAAATGTGATGGGTGTATGCTGATTTAAACTAAAGCATATTAACAGAAGCACACAGTACATCAATAAATTGTTTCAGTCTCATTCACTTACCATTGGATTGTTAAGAAACATAAATTTATACGACATATCTTGCTCCTTGGGTACAAGAATCGCCACTTACTAGATACTAGATGGGTAGTAGCGGCTTCGCCGCTATATAATATTCTCCTTTCTGAACAAATAGAAGAAATTGTAAATTTTAGTCACAATAAAATCATCCGAGTATATCTCCCATTCATGACGCCTCAAATCCAAATATATCTGAATTATAGTAAGAAACATTATTTTACACCACACTATCCACAACCATCCTAAATCAAAGAATTTTTTACGGTACCGTCTAAACCTAAAGTACATATACACTATAGTTTTCTTGACCGTGTATGAATAATTTATGTATTCAATAATTCAATATCACCAATGTTATGTGAACTGTCATTTTCTTCAAGCAAAATCACAACAAATGACTTGGTCGTCCATTGTCCCTAGTCTCGAGAGTCCCTGTTGTAAAGAAAGAACTTTATGAAAGATTGCAATTGCCAAAGAAAAGCTGCTCAATTTCCATTTTATTTAGTATGCTATAATCGTTTGCTCGAGGCTCAGTTGCCCGACACTTCAGAGAAATTTTAAAAAAAAATTAGCGATTTTGCAATGATTTATTGATTACAAATATTGAAAATTTTATACTGGTTACAACGTACAGTCTTTGATGTAAGTTTTAATACCAATCGAAAGAAAAAATGTCTACCTGTTATGTTTTTGACCCATGACTTCTCTAAGAACAGCCAGGAGAGAGATCACTCATCATATTCAGCACCTCGTCATCATTTTCGGTATTATAAACTGTATCAATACTGGTATAACCTATAACATCTCTTCCTTTAATGTTTTCTCCACAATAACACTTGATCATAAGCAAAATCTTCAACAAATTGTTTTTAGATTATCTTTATTAATTACACCCTTTCAAATCCGATTGAACTAAATACCAAAAAATAAAGGACATGTCTAGCAAAGATGCAGGAGAGGACTTCTCTTCCCTTTTCCATTCTCATGATCAATTGTTAAAGCACGCCTGATCAGATCAACCAAGAAAATGAAAGAGAGGTTATAATTTAACTATTATAACTATATTTAAAAGCAACTAAAACTATAAAAACCTAGTCCTTTTTTTCAATGAGATATGTAATGACCAATGAGACATCTAAATCAGAAGCACAACTTTTTCGCAGCAGTCACAATATCTAAATCCGAAAAAAAATAATATTATTATCGTAGGTCATACTGAAGATTTCAAATAAAGATGCTAATTGGTGAATAATGCCCATTTTACCAGTAAAGAGAAGATGCAGGTTCTGAGATAATTTGTTTTATATATATATAATATTCATAAAACAGCAAATTAGAAACGAAATCAAATTAGCAATTATAGAAAAAAAAAAGGGCAGATACATTCACTACTACAACAGTCTAATATTTTCCCATTGACACACTAACAAAATTTTTGATTACTCAATAGTTAGTAAGTCCAAAAATTCTAAAAATTTTACATAAGATGTGTTTGACCATAAAGTATCTACAATATAAATTATGTCCAATTCTGTTTAATCATCGACAAAATAAAAATAATTTAGAAAACTACCAAAAATACCCTTTTACTGAGTGTGCTGAAAATTAGATGTTAAAATGAACAATTGGATGGGTTGATTGCATATGTTTCTTTCCAACAATAAAGCTCAACTCACAAAATAAAAATATTGCAACTATTATTTTTTATTATTAAAATAAAAAAGGCTCATCAAACCTGCATAACTCCCTAAAAATAGCAATATATCATCCATGAAAATAGGCATCAAGGTAGTCTGAATTTGCTCAATATCTCCGATCTGGTGGTGATGTTTGATGGTTGTCCTTCACTATTGCCACCGTCACCATTGATTCCTTTGTTTCTTCTTTTTGGATTGTTGACCTTAATTATGATGCCAAAAAATGAAAAAAAAGAAAAATTAAATAATTAGCACAAAACAATTGTCCTAGGAACAATTATCCATATCACAAAAAAAATAACAACATGCTTCTAGAGCAAAAAAAAATAATAATAATAATAATAAAGGATTCATTTCCTCAAGTGTTGTGGCTTTTTTTTTTTTGGATGCTGTTTAGCACCAATACAACATTCCACCTTTGAAGCTTTCGAATTGAGCATTATGCTGGACAGTGATTTCTTCCTGTCATATTAACCTAGCCCATTTTTATTTGTTTCCAGTATTTTCTTTTCTTAGGCTTTTTTTAACTTGTGTACTGGTATTTAGTTTCTGCTCTTTTTCTAGTTTCTCTTAGTTGACTGTTATGCTAGTTTTTAATTTAAGGGCTAGGATTTCAGATTTGGATTTCACGAAAAGCTAAACTAAATACATCAACTATTGTAATTATTTATAAGAAGCGTACTGTCACATTCTGATGCTTATAGTCATCACTCTCAGTATATTGCTCAATAGATGTGCCTGTTTGAGAACTTGCAAGCAACTCGTCTTGATTGATTGGAGAAACCGTCGTCAGTGTAACTTATTGTCTACACCTACATTAGAGTGAGTTCTTTTAATTAGTCACAAATTTCCATAATACCATAATTCATTTATTTTATTCCTATTGTTAGTTGAGACTGCTATGTTGATTCTGAAAATCCTAGCTGTTACCAAATGGTACCAGTCATGATCAACTCCTCTTTTTAAAATTATGTTGATTATTGATGTTAAATAGTTTTTGAGGCTTAAACCTTGGTAGCAGTCCAGTATCATGTCTGGTACAAAGAGCTTCCATTTACTGCTATAAAACATAATTTTATGTTTAAAAACATAAATTACCTGAATGTGTGGAGCAGAAACCTCTTGAAATTTGGTAATATGAGGTGCAGTGATAATCATAGCTGTCTCATACCACTCCACTGATTCAGATGATGCCAATTGAATATATGGCTCAGTGTTTGTCTTCAGCACCATCCATTTCTCTTGCACAACTGGTATCCATTTCTTCATTTCACATAAGAAATACCCGAAATACTATATCATTCATAGATGTACCAACAGAATCGTGTGTTTGATTCAATCAACAATTGCAACCAACGGATTAACTGAGAACAGCCTGTATTTTAATTTTTAAAGAAACCAGCATGTTGGATGAATAAACAAATTAAGTAGAGAGCTTACAGTTTTTGCCATCTCCAAGTGGGGCTCAGCCCATTTCTGTGCCTGTTTTGATTTCTCTGTTGTCTGGACATTTTTTTTAAAGAAAAAAAACTTAGGAGTTGATATTTAATTTTTTTTTTAAATAAAGGTAGAGATCAAAATTTTAAGGGAAAACAAAGAACCATTTGAATAAAGCTATCCATCAGAGGTTTTCCATGTCCGTTCCATTCAGCAGACATCACCTCCTAGACAATTTAAAAAATAAGGCATTGCTTTATGTATAATATAGTGGATCATCTAAAAGATAGTCACACAAATCAATTACCATATAATGGGTCATTTTTATTGCTAGCCAAGGTGGCAACCATGCACCGTGCACCTAGAGGATTTTCAACATAGCAAAAATATTATGTCAAATGACCATTAATATTTCTTTGCTAGATATCATTTATTCATTTCCAAGCCGAGAAGGAAGAAAAAAGAAGGCAGAGACATCTATAAATCTGAAAAAAAATAATATCTAGAAGAGCACTCCAACATAATAAAGAAAAAACCTCATGCAGTTGTTTTTGCTTAGTTGAGCTTCTAGTTGTGCCCTCATTAACTCCTCCTGGTAACAGAGAGAGAGAGAGAGAGAGAATTAGTATTCCTTATTTTTTTTGGTGATGCTAAGCTAGTTCCAAGTACAAAGAATTGCTGATGACTGGGGGCTAATTGCTTTCTGGTCAAGATCAAGAAAATTCAAGGATTTACTACTGATAAATTTTTGAGAGAAATACCTCAGCAGCTTTAAGAGCACGTTCTGTTTTCTGAATCCTTTTATTCTGTTCATCACTTGTCTTTTGGAGCTATGAACAAAGAATAACCGAAAGTTAGCAACCATTATATGAATTACTCTGGGATATAATAAATAAATCCCTCTTTTTCATATTTTAGGGCAAGTATTAATGGTATAGGGACATAAGGTAGATTATGCTACACTACATGTAGTAATCAAAAGGTTCTCATACTATCCTACATGTAGTAATCCCACCATATCTAAGTGTTATTCTTGTTGTGTCAAATTGAGGTTTTTGACCATACTCGGGTTGAAAGTGAGCAGCACCTAAAATCACCTGCTACAACACTACCATCAAGGAAACAACAGAGATTACTTACGGATTCCAATTTGGCAGACAGCTCTCGTACTTTGTTGTCAGCCACAATTGATTGGGCCTCCAATGCATCTCTCTTATTTTGTTGGGATTCTATCTCCTTTTTGAGAGCCTCAATCTCCAGAAAGTATTAGAAACCAATAGGTGGAGGAGTCAGAGAGTGAGGTTTGGGTTTTTTCTACGAAGGAGAAAGAGGTAGTCGAAGGGTCTGTCGCTGAGGTGAGGTGAGGCGGTGTTAGCGGAGGAGGCGGCGACAGAGAGGAGGCTGAGGGGCAAGGGCTGAGGTGAGATTGGTGGAGGAGGAAGCAAAAAGAAAGGAGAGGCGAGGGGGAGGAGCTGGCGACCGCGAAGGAAGAGAGGCGAAACTATCGGATGACAGAGGAAGCAAAGGAGGGCTCAGCTCAGCTCAGATCGATGAGAGAGGAGAAAAGAAAAGAGAGGCGAAGGAAGAAGAGACGCGAAAGAAATTGATAAACGGATCAGATCCATCGATCGATCGCGGAAAAAATAGAGGGCTCAAATTTCCGCATATCGTAAAGGATTGAGGCTTAATTATACTATATATAGATGTAAATTTTTCTACAATCTGATGTCTACAAAAGATCTGTCGTACTATCTCCTTCCAACGGAAGCAGGTCCTGGCTGAGTTTCCCACTTCTCCATTCTCCACGCCAATGGATGGATACTTTTGCTATATCGTAATTAGCGTACCAAGTAAAATGCGGTAAAAACAAAATTTTCAATTGACTGTATATTATGATTATGAAATTAAAATAAAAAATAAATCACATCATCCTCAATTATGACAGTAAATTATACATTATTAATACTGCATAATTAAATTATGGGAAAATTTTATGAATATTTAATAGAAACAAAGATTTGAAAATAATTAATTTTTACTGCTGAAAGATACGTTAAAATTACTCATAAAATAAAATGTTGAACTTGAATCTATTGACGGACTTTTCAGCTCGGAAGAGAATATAGAATCCCTAAGCGATCTCCATTGCTTGTTAGAAATGGAGAAGAATTCTCCGCGAAGCGAATTCTGTCTTTGAGAAGGAACAACAAATTATTTTCCCTCCTTTCAAAAATGCAAATGCGATTTATTTAGCAATATAAAAGACCCCTTCTAAGACACTGCTTCACATCGCACTCTCTCTCTCTTGCTCTCTTTGTGAAAATGGCACCGACGAAGCAAACAAAGGTCAAAGCTAGCAATGGCGATGCTAAGAAGAGAACTCGAGATGACGACGAACAAGGTATTCCCTTATATAGTGGCTAAATTTTAGATAAACCCTTCAAAATCACGAATTAGCTTATTAGTTTCCTCTTAACGATTTGAATTTAGTCGTCTGTGTTAATTTTTGCATTCCCTTTTTGATTAATTTGTTTCTCCGCTCATCTCCTTGTCATTAAATTAGGTAATTAAATACACATATCTATCGCCCATTTGCTTGACTGTTACCTCTTGAGTTAAAATTCTGGTCAAAATTAATGAAATTGTTCAAACTGATATTTCTGTTTCTGATGTAGATAATGGAAGCATTGATGTTGATAAGCTTCAGGAGATGGGAATCCGTGAATTGCGCGATTTAGCAAAACTTAAGGGGCTTGCAACAAATGGGACGAAGAAACAACTTGTAGATAGACTCTCTGATTGCATCGATAAAGATGATGCAAAGGATTCAAAAAAAGATTCTGAGGAAGAGAAGGATAAGAAAGGTTAAACAATTTATCTATTTTTCACTCTAGGATTTGGTTCATTTTTTTTTTTTTTTGGGGGGGGGGGGGAAGACTAATAAAATGCCATTACCTTCTATTTTAGTAATTAAAATAAATGAAGAAAGGGAAATTAGGGAAGTTGTAAAACCAAAACTAGGAAATCTTCTTTTCTAACTACTGCTTGTTCATGAGCTTTTACAAAACCAAAACTGGAAAGCTTCTCTAACGGTCTAGTATTTTCCGAGGAAACTATAAATGGTCAATGTAAACCTTCAAAAGCCTTGATGAGCTTGAAGTTGCAAGTTGTTTTTCTAATTATTGCTTGCTCATCCAGCTGGCTTGTATCTGACATAAATAGAACCAAATATTTTGTTCATCTAAGCTTGCTAAAACCCTAAACCTACAATCTTTTCAAAGTAGGGGTATATGGGTTTGCATAAGACTAGCTATGTAATTGCACAAGTTAATGAAATTAGGAACAAATTCTGTCATTTTGTAATAAGTGCACGTTTGCAGATGACGGGACTGACGACTCAGCTACTGACATGGAGAAGTACCTTGCAATGGGAATCAAGGAATTAAGGGCATTAGCAAAATCTAAGGGGCTTCCTGCGAATGGATCAAAGAAAGATATAGCTGAGAGGCTCTTAAATGCTACTGATAGTGGAAATGGAAGTTCTGATTCCAAAGGTAAACAAATGATAACTAATAAATCAGATAACAAAAAACTAACTTGAAATATAAGAAATACTGTATATGCTTACAGAACATAATGAGTACAGTTTACATTGGAAATGTCCTATAATCCTGCATAATCCTTGTTCACCTTTTCTGTTTCTCCTTTAAAATTGTCAAATGTTGGGGGATTGTATACATTTTCTGAAATATCATATTGCTAGGGGTTTGCAAAAATGCAATGCTCATGATACATATTTTATCTCTGTACAACTACTTTTGCAATTCTTAGATGATAAAGAGGATAAGGAAGAGAAAACAGAAAAAATAGTAACTGCCACCAAGAAGGGCGCTGCTGTGCTAGACCAGTACATTCCTCAACATATCAAATCTAGCTACCATGTTTTGCAAGTGGTACGTTTTATTCTATGGGGGATGTTGCATGTGCTTTTTTTATTTTTTATTTTTTTTTGGTGGAGCTGTCACTATCATGATTTTGTTTGATGCATTGTGTTTAATATGTGTGGGCTGCTTCTTTAAACTAAATAACTTTTCAGGGTGATGAAATATATGATGCGACACTCAACCAAACAAATGTTGGTGACAATAACAACAAGTTCTATATCATCCAAGTTCTAGGTTTGTCTATGTAAATGAAATTTAAATTTTATCAAACTAGTGTAATTTAAATTTCAAAATTCAAATTATTCAGGCTCTTTTTATGAAAATACAATATATATGCAAGCCCTATAATTTTCTATGAATTGGACAAATTAGGTTCAAATATATGCCAAATTGGAAATTAAGATTAATTCTGGGTGAGACTATGTTAGTTCTTTCAACCTTATCTCAGGTCTGATGATCACCATGAAAATATTTTTAATTGCAGAATCTGATGATGGTCTGAGCTACATGGTTTTCAACAGATGGGGTCGAGTTGGTGTACCAGGGCAGAACAAGCTGCATGGTCCTTTTACTAAGGATCGTGCTATATCTGAATTTGAGGGAAAATTCTGTGACAAAACCAAAAACTTTTGGGGAGACAGAAAGAATTTCACATGCTACCCCAAGCTCTACACATGGCTTGAAATGGATTATGGGGAAGAGGAGAAAGAAAAGAAGGTATTTATGTTACAATTAATTCCCCAATTAAGAAAATATGCACCCAATTGTGCAATCTAGTCTCAACTATGCCCAGTAGGTCATAGGTCTCAGTAAAGCATTTTACTGTCACTAAAATTTCAATGATCAGCAATTCTACCCGATTTGATTATCTAAATGATCAATTATTTAAGCGTGCTTAGATTGCCCTCACTCTATCCTTAATTTCCACGTAAGCATGAAGCATATTGCTATGTTAGATACTCAGATGACTTCATTATTGTTTCTTTACTTTCTGTTTGCTCAGGGAAAGAAAAAAGCGAACGGGTCAACTAGCTCAGAACCCAAGGAGACAAAACTGGAGCGGCGAATAGCAGATTTTATTTCATTAATTTGCAATGTTAACATGATGAAGCAACAGATGATGGAGATAGGTAATCTATTTGTTTGGGAAAAAAAATTCAGATATTAAATCAACTCTCTCTCTCTCTCTCTCTCTCTCTCTCTCTCTCTGTGTCTCTATTGGATTTTAATTTTGAATTTTGGCCGACAAAATAATAGCCAGGAGAAAATTATGTAAATTCAAAGTATGGATATGTTGCCTTTGGGTGTGTTTGGCAACGACGCGAACTAGCTAGTTCGCAAACTAACTAGTTCGTGAGCAACCAAACCAACACACAAACAGCGAACAACACCTAATTCTCAGTTCTCCGATTTTTTGGAACTGGGAACTGCGAACAAGGACAAAAGCCCATCCCTTGTTCTTTGTTCGGCGCAAGCTTCCAAACACACCCTTTATGTGCTACAAGTAATGCTGGCTGCCAGCTATTTGCTCATTTTAATTTATTTATCATCAAAATGCAAACAGGCTATAATGCTGAGAAGCTACCATTAGGAAAGCTTAGCAAATCTACAGTACTAAAGGTCAGATTTGGTATTAATGCAAATGTAGCTTGAGTTACTATTTTTGAGATTATTTTTGTTGGTACGTTACCAAACTAAAAGTTGTTATTCTTAGGTTTTATGTTTCAAATTCTTATACTAGCATTTATGCAGGGATATGAAGTATTAAAGAGAATTTCAGATGTGATTGGCCAAGCCAGAAGATCAACACTTGAACAATTGAGTGGGTAATTATTCTTTTTCCCTCCTAATGTTGGGGAATACCAGATGGTGCATACCGGCTCTTAGTGTGACATTCTTCTTCGTTCTATGTTTGTAATTGACATTCAGGCCTCCATCAAGCTCTGAATATTTTACTGTTAAGAGTCTGGTACCCCAGAGAGGTCTTGTAACTGGTGGTTCTATATACAACTGATGTGATACTGAATCTCTCATATAAAACCTTGTACCTGATTACTTACGTTATTTAGTTTTCATTGTAACAACTTTTTTTTTCTCTTTTATTTCAGAGAGTTCTATACAGTGATACCTCATGATTTTGGTTTTAAAAAAATGAGTAAGTTTTACATTTTAATGCTTAACTTATTTTCATTATTGTTAAACATCAAGTCCATGTTGTATAAGTTGAGGATTTATGAAATGACAGGTGAGTTTGTCATTGACACCCCTCAAAAATTAAAAGCCAAGCTTGAATTGGTAATTTTCTTATTCCCCTTTTTTTGTCCTGAATATATAATAGCTTTTTCTACTGTTGAAGTATTTTTTATTTTATTTGTCCTTTTTTTGTGAACTGTGAAGGTTGAGGCTCTCGGTGAGATTGAAATTGCAACCAAGCTCCTTGAGGAGGAAGAAGATGCTGAGGTAATTTTTATAATTTTTTGTTTGCCAAATTCTTTTAATATGCATATGTGATTAATAAAATAACGTGGTATAGAAATGAAATTACTGTGGAACGTATCCAGCTGAAGCTGTAGTTTGAAATGTTCAATTCTTTATATTCTTATAGCCTATCAAAAATGTTAATAATTTTTGTACAATGTGAACCAGACAGCTAAATCATTATTACTAAAATGTTTTCAGTGGTTTCAAGTATGATAAGTATTATGGTGGATTTCTTGTTAATGGACAAATTATATAACAGAAAAAAATTGTTTGACAACTGTGACAAATGATCCAGCAGTTACTATATAACAATATTAAATTGCAGATATGTTCTCTATAATTTAGACACGCCATAGCAACAAATTGATCATCCATTCAGCAATTAGAAAATGGATTGTTAAGTTTTATTGGCAATTTCAGCCAAGCAATATCCAAATTGCACTGAACTTCATACGTAGTCTATCTAATACAGACAACATACTTGTCACAGTTTTTTTTTTTTTTTTTTTTTGGAATAAAATTGGCTGTCAAATGTAACATCCCCTTCAATTGTTGTTTGTCTATCTAAATACAGACAACATACTTGTCACAGTTTTTTTTTTTTTTTTTTTGGAATAAAATTGGCTGTCAATGTAACATCCCCTCCAATTGTTGTTTAATTATTAGTTCCTTAAGTTTTGTTGAAATAGGTAGACAGTCTGCCTGTTTCATTAAATAATGAAAATTTCAACCATTATTGCAGATAATAGATGTGACCTAACATTAATGTTAGCCAAATAATCTGTTCTAAATGTTGATTCAGAAGTTGAGAATGGAACGTAATGATTGCTTTTATTACTGTAAGGATGTAATTTTCATCTTGATGACTTCTCATGCAGGATGACCCAATATATGCTCGTTATAAGCAACTCAAGTGTGAACTTACCCCAGTTGAAACCGACTCCCGAGAGTTCTCTATGGTAATTTCCCATACATAATGGGATATTTATATATAATCTTCTGATTTCTTTATTAACTGTTGCCTAAAAAATTGAATTTAACATATATTACCTATGATTACTCCTTTCAAACATGCAGTGGAACTGTGCTATGTTGGAAGCACATCCATAAGTAACATATATGCCATGTACAACATCAAAATTGACACGCTGTCCAACTAAAATTTTAAATTGCATGAATGTCAACTTTGCTTGAGAGTGTATTGATTTGAACAGATAAAGAAGTACTTGCTGAATACTCATGCAAAAACACATTCAAGCTACACAGTGGATATTATGCAAATTTTCAGAGTTTCTAGGGATGGGGAAGATGACCGTTTCAAAAAGGTTCAACTTTCATTTCCCTTGTTTCTGTTTCATATGAATGTCTTGTGTTGTACCAAAAAAATTAACTGGATATACACCCAAATTTCATGATGCTTGCAACTTTGTTTAAGCAGTCTTGGAACTGCTTGATTAACTGCACAATTTTTTTAGAGAATGATCAAGTCAATCAGAAAAAGGTCCAAATTTGCCATGATCCTTTGGTGCTAGCTTGTTCATCACCTTTTATTATCAAATATTGTGTTCAGGTTAAAGGAAAAAAAAATGAAACATTTCATCTGTAATATGCAACCAAGAAGAAAACCTGATTGCTATTTTCAGATATGTGAAACACATAATATGCAAAGTACCTTTCTTTTATGGTCTGCCTTTCTACACTTTAAACCTTTTTTGTTATTTCAGTTTTCTAGTGCCCAAAATAGGATGCTTCTATGGCATGGTTCTAGGCTTACTAATTGGACAGGAATTCTTTCTCAAGGTACAGTTTCCTTTTAAGCCCTTTTTTGTTAATGGTACTGAAGTAAATGCTTTGCGTTCATTTGGTATTTAAAGTTAATTCTTGATAACCTGAAACAACATTAAGTGAGTGATTTTTCTATCATCTACTATTCCACCAAAGAACTAAGTTGATATCTTGGTTTAGATTATGGTCCTGTCTTTTTTGTTTTTAACTAATGCATGCCATCAAATAGCAAACAAACTTGACAAAGATCAATGATTGCTGGTTCTCTCAAATGAATTTTTTCTTTCAACTCATTTAGTTTTAACACAGAAACAGACTTCTTACCTGTCTTTCTAATTTGAATGCAGGGCTGAGAATTGCTCCACCTGAAGCACCCGTGACAGGGTACATGTTTGGAAAAGGGGTTTATTTTGCTGATATGTTTTCTAAAAGTGCCAATTATTGCTATGCCTCCAACTCATCTAGGTCTGGTGTGCTCCTGCTATGTGAGGCATGTTATATTTATTTCGCAAACTATTATACTTGATTTTTCCCTCTGTGTGCAACTGTCGGAGCAAATTAGAGTATATGGAGCTTTTCTGAGCTTAGTTGTGCATTTTGGTTTGATTGGGGTGCACATGTGAGGTTCTTGAGGCTAAGTGAGATAAAAAACTGCTTTTAACACCTTGTTTGCTCTAGTAAAAAAACTGATACAGTACTGTCCTCAGACTTAAAGCAAGTTTAAATTTAGATAATTTGAGTCATGTTCATTTTCAAATTTTGATTTTCCAGGTGGCATTGGGGGAGATGAATGAGCTGGTGTATTCAGATTACAATGCTGACAAACTACCCAATGGAAAACTCAGGTATATCAGTCTTGACTCTTGAGTCGTAAAATGTTAATATTCCAGGCCGAACAACATTTGCTATTTCATCCTATCTAATTCAATGTTTTGGGACAGTACAAAAGGGCTAGGAAAAACTGCTCCAGATAATTCCGAATATGAGACAATTGAAGGTGGCGTGGTGGTGCCACTTGGAAAGCCCAAAGAAGACCAGTCCCGTAGAGTAAGTAATCTCCGACTCTTTGTCCCTAAGAAATATCGTTCTCGCACAAAAAGATCACCCAAATATTTCTGAGGTGTTTGTATATAACATATTACTCTTGAGGACTATAGAATTTTTGCATAACTAAAATAAATATCACAAATAATTCATTTTATTCTCTTTTTATAATATCAGAAAAAGGTTGGTATGGGAATTAATTAAGACTGGCTATTCTAATTGATCATGATTATTCATATCAAAATTCCCAATAATCCGTTGAATCGAATTAAAGGGAAACAAATTGAACGACCCTTTCTGACAGCTGTCTTGCTTTACAGGGTGCCTTACTATACAACGAGTATATAGTATACAATGTCGATCAGATAAAGATGCGTTATCTCCTTCATGTACAGTTCAACTTTAGCCATAGTTGGTAATGCATTTCCCCTTGTAATCGTTTAACTAAATATCCTGAAATATCTTGTAGAAATGTAATGGAGTTTCCGTATAAGCTTGTTAGATCACGTTACCTTTGGATTTGGTTGGCTGTTTTTGTTGAGCCCAGTTTGAATTGTATATTGACCCTTTTCTATATTTGTCATGTGCCTTTTTGTCGTAAATAGTCGAATGCATAGTATTGCCTGTATTCGTTCTTTTGTTTTAGAGAAACTAGCGTTGTATACGCGCGAAGCGCGAGGTGTTATTGATGTCTGGCCAGTTAAATTTGGAGGTGGAAAAGGGGAAAATAATACACGAAGGATGAACTTGATTAACATGATACATCTATCAATGAATATCATTTAAATTATGTAAATATTGATAGATAAATTAATATATTAAAACTCTAAAAAACATTAATTTATTTACGTAATTTTTGAAGACAATTCGCAAAATTTAATACAAACAAATCTAAAAAAATCTTATAAACAACCAAACAAAAGTGGAAAGAAATATATAAAAGAAAAACCTATATCACTTTGATTTCATATAATTTTTGTTGATTCAAATAATATCATACAAATATATTATTATAAGATAATTATAATTACTATTAGTCATATTTAAATATTTCAAGAAAAATATTGTGTTAAAAATAATTTGTGTCTCGAAATAAAAAAAAATTAGCACTTTGTTAAAAAAAGTTGTGTTACAATTTAGATGAAAAAAATTAGCATTTTGTTAAGAAAGTTATGTTACAATTTAGATGAAAAAAATTAGTATTTTGTTAAAAATGTTGTGTTACAATTTAGATGAAAAAAATTAGCATTTTGTTACGCGCTTCGCCCGTGATGTTTTGTTATTTTAATTAAGGAGGAGTAAAAAAAAATTAGATTGGTTTTCATACGTATATAAAATTTTATAAATCAACTAATTTTGGAAAAATCTAGAAACAATGAAAAACAAAATTATATTTATGAAACAATAGAATTGAGTAATCAGATTTAGAAATTTGACAAAAATATGTTAGAACTATTTAACTATGAAATTTTATATTGCAGGGTATTTTATTTTTTTTGATGAAGGATATAAAATTTTATGGTCATTTGAATTAATAAATGTCCTCAAATAATTTTTAAAGCACCAAACATATTACATATTTTATATAATTATATGATTATATTAAAAATAGCTCAATGGCACGATTGGATATGTTATAATCTTCACATCATTTATATAAAATTTCATACAATAATAAAGTTGTAAATATCTTAGAATAATTAAAAATCTAATGACATTTATGAAATTACGAAAATTCAATTTTTGTGAGATTCAAAGCATTATTTAAAATATTTATAGGGTTGTAACTTTAAAATTTTACATCAATTAATTGTTCATATATTTTTTAGCAAGTACATAAATTTTTATAGCCAAATGATTTATTCAAGGTCTCCAAATAATTTTAGAAACTTTTATGCATATTAAATTTTATGAGATTCATAAAATTATTTAAAATATTTTCTAAGTCTATGATTTTTTTTTAATTGAGAAAATGTTACTCATTGAAATTTGGTAGGGAAAGCATAGAGATTTAGTATTATACTTGTTGAGATAAAGAAATTAAAGAGAGGATGGTAAGGAATTTATACATACCAGTGTATATTGCTCTATATATAATTTCTAATTATTGAGACATATGCAATGTTAAAATTAATGTGCTATTGTAAAAGATATTTTGCGATATAGTTATAATGATCAACATCCATATATGAATATAAAATATATTTATTCATGATTATTTCTAAAACAATGAAATAAAATTTTGTTTGAAAACATATGATATGGCTGATAGAATAATATTTTTAGACATAAAATTTTATTGAAAAATGATGTGAAAAGTCTTGCAAACTATAAATCAAAAGTAAAAATTGACCCAAATTTTTTTAAAAAAAAAATCCAAAATAGAAAAATTATATAGCTTGATTTCGTGTAATTATGTCGGTTAATACCTGTTTTAAAAAATATATATTTTGATAGAATAACTACAATTAATGACAGGCATATTAAAATATATAAAGAAATAGTATCTATAATATACTTTTTATAAAAAGTATAAAAATTACACAAGCACTATACAAAATTCTTTGTAATATTCAAAGAACGTCCATAAATTCTAAGAAAAAAAAACCTGTGGAGAGACTTTCAAATAATTAAACAAAAGAAGTAAAATTTCTAAAAATTTGATTATTTAATAATAAAATTAATTAGAAGGTCTGCGATAAAAATTACATAAGAATTATAAAAAGAACTGGGTAGCAAAACAAAATATCGCATGTAACTCTTTTCATGCGTGGCCTCTTCTTCTTATTTCAATTGATTGTTTGTATATCTCATGAAGCTTTTTTAGTGTTGCGCAAATAAAAACAGATAGTTTAATAAAGCTTGTTGCATAGAACAGCATGGGGATTTCGCCACAAACCATCTGAAAAGCATGCACATGGTTGATTGGCGAAATCAGAGCTCATTTTTTCCTCATTTGTATGTTGTGGAGGATTTCGTGTAGAACACCGTGTTGCATATTAAGAGGAACTATTATCATAAAGCCTACAACCCGTTGCGTGTAAAACATAATGTAATCTTTTCACAACATATCCTATAGTGACACTGTAGAAAAGTTTCATGAAATTGTAGTATCTTTTGATTTTGATGATGATTTGGCAAACCATGTGCATATGTGTCTCTGAGATAATATTACTCAACTGGAACTATGACATTTAGAATGGAAAATTAGTCCTTTCTTCTTTTGATATTTTTGTCTGTAATGTCACTAAATATCAGTTAATGATCTAATTCGATCTGTATTTGATTCGCAACCAAATGAATAATGCTTAAGTTATAACAAATTCAGTGCATATTTCTAAATACAAAATTTAAGTGAATAAATATAATTTTAATTTTTTTATGAATTACGATGTTGATATGGTTATTAAATAAGTTTGGTTTGAAATATTCTCGTACTTTTATACAGGTAGCAATATATTGGGTAAATTCCGCAATTCATGGACCAAAAGAAAAATGCGAGCAATAAAAATGCATCCAATTAATTTTTTTTCCTTCCAATTACAAAATCTCGAAACGTAACCAAAAAAAAAAAATCTTGAATTATCTATCCCGAAGTGTATTTTTAAAATTTTCTTTAGACAAACTTATTTTTTTAAAAAAATTGTGTAGCCAATTTACACAAAAAACTTGTTAGATTAACCTACATAAAAGTAAAAAAAGTGTAATGTTTGAGGAACCTTCTATTTCTATTATGCTTTATGGAGAGAAGATTTTTAAAACTGTGCATAATAGTAAGAAAAACAATTCCAAGGAAGCAAGCATGTAAAAACCAAAATGCAAATACTTCTTTTTGTGGCATAAAATCTAGCTTTATACGTGAGGCCGAAATTAGGATCACTCGGATAGGGGTCTCTCCCTCCTCCATTCCTTCCACTTTCAATTTTCATCACTCTCTCTCTCTCTCTCTCCCCCCAATATTCCTTCACACTTTTCTTCGCATCCAGCCATGGCAAGCACAGTCATGGCAACCAAGCCAATCGCACTTGCCAAAGCCTCTCCTTCTCTGTCCCCTCGCAAGATCACCGTTCGCGCTCAATCGAAACCTTCCTCCACTTCCATTCCCAACCTAAAGCAACTGTCCTCCAAGCTCCTCTTCTCCGTCCCTTCCATCGCCATGCTCGCTGCCACTCCGCTCCCTGCTTTGGCCGAGCAGATGGAGAAAGCTGCTCTCTTCGACTTCAACCTTACTCTTCCTATTATCGCCATTGAGTTTCTACTTCTCATGGTGGCGCTAGATAAGCTGTACTTCACTCCAGTAGGGAACTTCATGGATGCGAGAGACGCCAAGATTCGTGCTGAGCTCAGTGAGGTACTTTCAATTGCTTTTCTGGTTTAAAATAGGAATGTGGTTGTGTTGGCCTTGACTCATTGGTACAATTCAGTCCATGCATAATTATTCTCAGCACACCACTTGAGAAATTATATTTTGAATGATTAAACTATCAATTGACCTGGATCAGTATAATTTACTTGATATATTTTTAAATTAATCAGACTTTTGGGCATGTTTGTCACTTGGTTTATTTTCTTGAGGCATATTCATATACATGTTTAAAAATCAGGTCCAACGTGTTGTTATGCTTTTCTTCAATTGTACAGAAACTAACAACGGGAATTTCAGAAGAACAATAAATCTGATCACTTTCCTTTGTTTCAATTGGAATTAACTGATCAAGAATTTCAATTCTGAATTGATATAATTTGGGACTGAATAAATAGTGGGGTTGTTGTATAGGTCAGACTCGCAAATCAGGATCCATCTATCAATTTCTGTATATTGTTCTAAATTTCGCTCCATAGTGGTTGGTTGACAACTGACCAAGACTGACAAATCAATACGTAAAATATCAATTAAAACTACAGGTGAAGGACACATCAGCAGAGGTGAAGGAGCTGGAGGAGAAAGCTGCAGCTGTAATGCGCGCGGCACGTGCTGAGGTCGCAGCAGCACTGAGCAAGATGAAGAAGGAGATGACTGCAGAGCTGGAAGCAAAGCTGGCTGAGGAGCAGGCACGAATTGACATCGAGCTCACACAAGCGCTCGAAAACCTCGAGAAGGAGAAAGCAGAGGCTCTTCGAATCCTTGATGCACAGATCGACGCTCTCAGTGAAGAGATTGTGAGAAAGGTTCTTCCTACAACTTGAATTGAAGAAATGGGAGTACAAAAGTTCTATTATGTTTTATAGTTTTCTTCTTTTTTTTCCCCTTTTTTGTGGAAATGTAATTGTATGGATGGAAATTTGGGATATTTGATATGTGGGCCGGGGATTGTATACAGAAGTTACCCTAAGCTCTTTCATATTTTCATTTTGTTTCCTGGCTGGTGGTTTGGGCTGATTTGCAGAGTTCAATTTAAAGAGATTCTAGTTCTTTACGCATATATCAGGATAACATCTACTGATCTACAATACGCTATCTGCATCTCCTGCCGTAGTTATTACCACAACAGATAATTTGAATCGTACCATCAATATGGGAATAGATTGTTAGACACAATTATGCAGTAGTTAAAATTATGGCAGCAGAAGGGAGCCTCTCATGCTTGATGCAACACCAAGCTGAATCCGACAGTGCTATTAAATTAACTGTTCGACAAGTATAGATAATTTATAAAGACTGCATAAATCATAAAATAACTTTATAGACATGTTCAAATAAATTAATAATGCAGCAAACCACGACATAGTTTGCAGACCTAAAGGTTGCATGTCTATAAAGACTACACAAATCATAAAATAACTCGTGGTTTGCAACTACGCATCAATAAGGTAGCAACCACGACAGGACATAGTTAAAAAAAATACAAAAAAGCTCACAAATTTGGTTTCGATTGGTTCTCTTGGAACAGAGAGATTGACAAGATTTAAAGCACGTCAACCTGTTACTCAATATTACACGCAAGAAAAATTTTAACCCAAGGGCCCCCAAACGAAACTGGGGCATGAACGATATCTCAATTTGTCCTCTATGGGACTGAAATATCTTACTTTTCATTCGTCTATGCAATTTAAGGCACAGATTACAAGATCTGAGCATTAGATTTTAACAGCAATTTTTTTTTTTGAAAGAAAATGAAGACTTGGAGTCATGCTAGCAGGGGTTATAATATAAACAGCTAAAAAAAAAGAAATAAAGGATATATAATAAAAAAACATGTCTTACTCACGCAGACATGCACACATTAAAAAATATATATATTATAAACAAAGAAGAAAAAGCAAAAAAGAATGAACTCAGCGATCAAAAAGAAAGAACTAAAAAGGAGAAGCCTATTTCATGCATATAATCTTCACAATTACATTACATCCAAAAAAAAAAAGGTTGCTATGTACGTTGCTTTGCCACACTAATGACGCCTGTAGCAGTATCCTATCAGACGAGAATAGGAAAATTAGATATTTTAAAAGGTGATATTTACAAAGGCACAGCACAAGTAAAAACTTTAAAAGAATAATCTCTAGCTCGATTCCTTGTAGTTAATAGCATGAAGTGACAGCTACCAAGATGGCTACTATATGCACATGACTACCAAAATTATAAATACACAGCAGTTTGCTGCTACTAACATATGTTATTTTACAATACCAAGATATGCTGCTACTAGCACTCTATATTGATGAATTTTTTGGGAAACCTGAATGTAGTTTAATTTTTCCAATAGGACAAACCATAATATGATTTAACACAATTAGCAACTTAAAAAAAGAAAAGGAGATCTAATTGTTTTTCACTAGCGAGTTATGTAATTAACATACCTCAAAAAATCTGTTAAAATTGAGCCGCATGAGAAATTGTCGCAGGTAAGGTGCCCTTTGACTACCTGCAATCCGGCTACTTCGCAGAATTGTATACAAAGAATTTGACTTCTTATTGAACTCCTGATGTGTACATAAAAAAACGAATAATTAAAGCTTTGATTTAATGTGATCTCAATATTTAATTAAATATTGCATGCCATAACTTCCATATACAGGAGACGTGCATTAGATTAAACTCACATTTGATGCAAGTCTCCAATACCATGTCAATCAAACTATACTGACTGCTTTTAAATTGGTTGAACCTCACCAGTACAAAACAAATCTCATCAAGCAAGTGAAGCTTGGTTATTGAAACATATCAAACATATAAATTCTGGTAGCACCAAGAGGTTGAATTACTGAGAAGGGAAGGTATATTTCATAAAAAAATCTTCCATTATTTTTTCATGTATTTAGAGAGCCCTTCTTTCCCTTTTTAGGAAAAAAGAACCAAAATTGCAACAGAGATCTTAAAAATATAATACATTATCTGGCTTTGGACGAATTTAACTACTTTGGTAATTTTTCCAAATTCACTTAAATGCTGAATGTGAATTGCACAAACAAGTAACACTAACTAGTAACTAGTATGAGGGTTGCTATCTGTCCCCAGGGGTATACGCACCCAGTTTACCCATCAATGGTTGCGTGTCAATCACCCATAACTGCCAACCTTGCTTTTGCTGAGCGTGTAAATTCTGTTCAAACAAACCATTTGTATCACAGTATTACCTCAGTTATGCGTTCAAGTTCAGATAAAGAAGAGGTGCTATCTTGTTGTTCAAGGTTCCAGCAGAACTGAAGGCAGAGTTTCATAATAGAATCAAGAATTCTAGATAGTGAACCAATGTCGAGGAAAGATTGTGAAATCAATGCCATCAGGTACCTGATAAAACAAACTAACTAGTTAAAAAAGCCATCATCGATTTGACTGCATATTATTTGTAAAAATAACAAGCATTTCGTCTTTTTTTTTTTAATTTGTTCTTCAACTGATGTCATTAGCACTCAGAAAGAACATAGGAGTATATGACTACAGATAAACAAAATAAAAGAATAAAAATTTGAATGAATAAGGTCATAGCAACTAAAGACGTGATAAATATGGTGCTCATTCTTGTGGTAACCATCAAGGACTGGATTGATTCATTCCAGTACTGTTCATTAGTGCTAAAACAGTCGATAACTGTTGATCCCAACTAGAGATTTGCATTTCCGTTATTTTATTACTTCGTTCAGACTACAGACCAATTCAGGACTTGAGATCTCAATTGAGGTTTAGAAATAAGCAAATCAGAGACATTAATGAAATCCCTAAAATAGTTACCATGCTATAAGCAAGGAACTAATCAAATTGCTAATCAGGGGCTTACTCTTGATGGAAGCCGACTAATTCTGTGAAATCATGTGATTCTTGAACATGAGTTTGTAATACATTCCACTGAGACTCTATCACATCAACCTGAGAGAGAATGCACGAGAGAGAGAGAGTGAAAGCAATGAAGTGTGAAATAACAGAAAGAGATTGGGTTAGAAACACACATAATCATCAAATTCAGCTTTAGTTGATTTGTAATATATCAACCAAGGGCAAATTGAAGCTATGTTCATTTAAATTGGGAACATAGGAGTCTTAATTGTACCAACGCATTACTTTGATCAAATTGATTTTAGACTCACTGTATTGCTAAAGTTGTTTTATATCCTAGGGTCTATGTTTTCCAACAAAAAATGTCATCTACCTGAATGTAAAACTGGAGATTTCTGATAAGGAAAATCATGTGCTCTCTGACCCGCCACATTGGTTGGTGGCGCTGTGTCCGCAAAGCAGAGACCAGGATGCTGTCCCTGTTCCTCCTATGGTTAGAAAAATCTGCATGGTCTTGCTGTATGACTGCCACCCAGGATCTCTCCAACTCCATCTGCGTTCTTTTCAGCCTGATCAGGTACTGGAAAACTTTTCGGTACCTGGCAAGAAAAGAAGTGACTCAGTATTTGCCTACAAGAACGGTGCACCAGTAAAAGAACCTTCTATTATCATCGATTCATGCTTCTTTTTTTATTTGGCTTCACATAAAGCCCAGACATCTTCGGCACCAAGAAATACCATATAAGTGTTGGACAACACTCATAAACGGCTACATTTCCCCAAATTTTCAAGTAAACCCAAGTTAAATTAACATAATTACTGCAACATCAATCACTAATTCCTCTGAATTGTTTATTACATATGAACAAACCAAGGCAATGCCCAAAATAAAGAATGGACAGTGAAAATAATCAAGTAGAACCTGAAATTAAGTTGGTTTAGGCAAAAGAAAACCAAACATGACCATAATGGGATCCAACCTGGAGTCCAACATACCCTAATCTGAACCTAGTTTGTCTGACCCAAGCACAACCTAAGACAACCTAATAATAAATGGAAGCTAATTGCTTCCAGAATACTCCAAAGCACCCAAACAGATCAAAAAGGAGACAAATCCAAACCCGGCAACGGGAACATACTTTGAGATGACCTCTTGGGTGAAGAAGAGCTGCAGCGGTCCCTCAACAGAATATTCTAAAGATATGCCATCCCATCCATCTAATGCCACCTCAGTAGCATTAGTATTCCTTTGCAAAGACGAATCAGCCAAGGTCTTCATTGAAATTTCCTTTGGAGCTACAGTTGTATTAGTACCTCCAAAGGATGACATCCTAGAGAACAAAATGTACAAGTGTGACTTTATTGGCAAAGAATCTGTTCACTCATATTTTTGCTTCAACCTTCAAAAATAGGCAAAATATATAAACGAATATGCTCAATTGACACTAAACTTCAAAATGTTTACTCTGAAAATTAACTTTGATCTCATCTTAAAGATGCAGGAATCAACCCAATGAAAATACAATAATACAGGTTAATACACACCTCAGTGAGATTCGTGGAAAGTACTTATCCTCCTCACCAATGGTCTTCAGTGCTGCCTATACCAAAGAAACCCCGATTTTTTAAGCATTTAATCCATAAAAGATGCTCATACAAAAGATTGATTGATATCAAAATCCTCAATACTTTGTTGCTGTACTTTAAACCTGGTCTAATTCAGGACTACCGTACCGTCCAAATTAAGTTATCGCAATTACTGGGAGGGAACCTTTCTTTGGTGCCATGAGAGGTAATACAAAAGCCCAATTTATGAAAGAAGTACAAGATTACAAGACCACTGCTAGCTACAGGCATTAATGGATAGTAGATGAGTGGACTATAATCAATTTTATGCTAGTTTCACCAAGTGGGCTGCTACAATAAGATATGCCTACCAGTTGAAAAGGGACCATGAGATCTGCTTCAGCAGTAGACTGTCTTGGTGGGAGGCGCATCAGCTGTCGGCTCTCCTCCAGAAAACACTGTCAGATAAATAGGAAAAACATACTCGTAACAGAGAACTAATGACATGCCAAGAATGAAAACGTCATATGTGCCTAATTACACCTCATGTTGTCCTGTGAAAGGAGAGATGGCTCATGCATCCCCTATGAGGACACTTAATGCCTCTACAGTCCAGTCTCTTCAATAATTATGAAGGACATTTTTTATGTTGTACAGTAAGATATTCAATAATATTTCTTGGTGTTTTCATGAGGTAATTTTGACATCAGTTTGTAGTGGAATAGATATTACAAGAAAAGAAACCAACTTGTCAACCTCAAATTACAAAGTATTCAAGTTTTTTTCTGGTTAAGGGCACAAACAAATAGAAAATGGAAGAGCTAAGAGAAGATTTACTGAAAAAAATTGCAAAGAAAAAAATATTTCCTTGCAGCTACTCAGATGCAATTTGGGACCATCTTTCTTCATTTTAACACTGATAACAATAAGAAAAAACATAGACCTATTGAAAAGGTTATGTATGCAATCACAATGTCTTTTAATACACTTTTAGCCTAAAAGGCTAAAACATATGAAATATATCGATTTATTACCTGGAAAAAATCGCCTTTTGCTAAGAGAAAATAATCCTTGAGAGCCTTCAAGTGCCCATTTAGATCTGCTCGTACAACCACAAGCTTCATATGCAACAAATATAAAATAAACTGGTTCAAATATATGTAAAGGCTAACTGGGGAGTACTGACATCCCATGATTTACAAGTTACAACCACAATTTGCAAGTTAGGCCATAAGGAGCTGGTAGATCTTACTAGTACAGTAAGGATGAAAAGTTGGATCAGGTTGAGTCGGGTACTAGGTCATGACCAAACCTGACCATTGAGGTCTCATGTCAGAGAATGCAAGACCCCAAATGGCCCCAAATCCAACCCATTAAGTCATCAAGGTGAATTGGGCCAGGGTGACTTGTCAGTTCGCAAGATTGCAATTCCTAAATAACAGCACCAACCAGCACAACCAGTACAAATACCATAATACCAACAGTAAATAAAAGGGACAAATAAATCTTGATAAAAAAAAATACAGGAAAGAAGAAAAAAATATGGTCAAACCAATACTGAACTGCATAATAGCCTCAAATAGCCTCAAACTAAAAAGGGCACGCACCTGCCACAAGTGATTTCCTGCAATTGTACGAATTGAACTAACAGCAGACTCAAATAGCCTCTTGTGAAACTCTGTCGAAACCTGAATCAAAAAGAATGTAAACATTGAGTACATACTGATTATATTCCGACCAAGAAGTACAGAGATAGATAGATCAAAAACAATATATCCCACCACGCCTCCTCTCAACTCTCAGCCGGGTATCATCAGGAGCATACTGGTGTGGTATCTTACAAATTCTCAACTGGCCAGCACTGGAAGTGGCATAACAATATGGTTAATACATACCAGCATGGACTAGACTGAGCAGTACCACACTGGAATCAACTTCTTAGATTTGTACCAAATGTCCTTAGGTTCTATACCTTTAATTCCTGAAGCATGGAATCAATTTTATCAGCCTCTGATTGGGGCAGCAATTCTTGCATAACCAAACCAAATTCATCTGATAAATCCTTCATAGAATCATTAAAGCCAGAAAATGCTCCTTTTAGCCCAGAACTATGATTTGATGAAATTTCCCTTAGCTGAAACCCAGAGCCAGGGTTTCTCAGAACTCGTATTGCTTTCCCCGCAAAAAGTATCGACTCAGCTACAGGCATTTGTATGTACTCCGGTAGCATATCCTGTATTTCAACAAGACAGATATCAGAGATCTGACATCTTGATGTGCATGACTGTGTGTATTTGTCTGTTTATATTTTAGACAACAAGATGGGGATTACCAAAGAAATATGGTATCCAGAGTGCCAATCAATACTGAGAGCTGCACTATCGGCTGATTTCTGTACTGATTTCTCAACATCAACCCTTGATTTCTCGCTTTCTCTTTCTTGTCTGTCTTGTCTGCAGGTTGAAAAAATAAAAAGTAAAATAAAACTCAAGAATATGTTGTGGGATTTTTGGCTGAACTAGGTCTGCTGAAACAGAATCTAAATATACCAGTCAGTTGTTGTAATAATGTGCTTCATGGTTTGGTTTGCTGCATCAGGTGCTGTAGATACAGTTTAAGCATGGGGAGTACACTGATTACCAACTCTTTTTCAAAAAGGAAAAAAAATGAATGTTGTGGGAAATGATCTAGAAAATTACAGTCTTGGTACCAAAATTTACATAACTGCATTGAGATAATTGTAGCCAGATATGCATCCTGTTATTTGTATGATTCCAGTACAGCAGGCACCTATGTATTATCTGACCACATATCCTCCTAAAATTACTCCTATTACCAATACACTACCATATCAGAATAAAGTATCTGAAAATCAATACATACTACTGCGTACAGTAAGTGACACTCAGTTGCACCATAATTGATAATTCCAGACTTGAAGCTTGAGACTTTTAAAGTCGAAGTTCCACAGAATTTCAAACCAAAATTAAATTACCTTTGAATGAAAAATTCACCATAAGGATCTTGAAGAAAACCATATACCATCCAGGATGCCAGCTGGTTATACATCACCTGATGCCCATGCCACAAGAGCCTATTTACAAAAGAAAAAATATATTCAAAGGAAGCATCAAGTATTCATAAGCACAATGTACTTAAGCTTAATCTAATACCATATTTTGAAAGCCGCATTGATAAAAAATAAAATGAGTTTTGTTATCATAAGCATAAAAGTGATCATAACTCATCGACCTAATAATGACCTGTCAAACTGTAATTGTCCAAAAGAAATAATAAAACATGCATTTTTATGTCTAAGTAACTAAGCTTATTTTAAAAATATATTTTCTAGCAACCTATTGCAAAACCATGAGCAACTGTTTGCTTTATTTAACATAGATCTAAATATAATGATTTTATAAAAAAATAAATCAAATTATGTCAGACCAACCTTATATTCAGTAGACCTGACAGTGTACATAAGACACTTTATAGAAATTAAAAACAATCTCGACTTACATGAAAAAAGTTCTAGGACAGCATATATATTTTCTTTATGCATTAAATTTAGGTTTGTAGGACATCATGACCCCTGATGGAAGGTCTAACTGTAGGTGTGGAACATTGCCAAATGACGAAGATTACCTCTGAATGCAAGTCTGCAACTCTGGAATTCCACAATGGCAACTTTTGTGCAGAAGATTGAGAAGTTGGCCTCCCCTGATATCTTTCTTTTCTATCTCTGTGATAAGTCTGTATAGAGGTGGTAAAAGCACCTCAAACTGTATAAATGTTGATTGTGTTAATCAAGCTAAACAATCAATCAACCCTTTGCAATCCATAACACAGGAAAATCATGTATAACATTCAAAGCAAAAAAAAAAAAAAAAAAAAGTATGGTCATTTGCTTATGTCCATAAACAAAGAGTATTTGCCATACTTCTCCAAATAAAGGTTGGAAAACATGGGATAGGCTAATGATTCTCATGATTATTATGGGTATCAACAAGTTTTTAACATCACTTAGGGTAACGCGTGAATTTTGTGGTTTTTCAAGGAAGACAAGAAAAATTATGTCATTTAAGGTTTTCTATTACCTTGTGTAATCCTTGTGTAACAGTTGCTAATATTGGCACAGGTTCTGACAGAAGGTTCTGTTCAACCTTTAAAACAGCAGCCCTGTAAACTGACAAAATTTCAACAATGCCATTAGCAATGGCCCTGCGATAGACACTCTCCCTTCGCTTCTCTGGTTGTGGCTTTGGAACAGGTAATTCCAGAGGTGATTGTATCCAGGTCAAGTTACGAGACTTGGTTGCAAAACGGTTAAGCTCTCTATAGTAAAATCCCAGTGGTATGAGTCTCTCAACAGCACTCCTGAAAGAGATACGGCAATGAATACAAATTAATAATGTACATTCAAAACTAACAATTAAATATCTAATGCAGGACCATTTCAGTCAGGTAAGATGCGTCCTTATACAGGTAAGATGCATCCTGATACTTGGTAATGATATTTTTCTTTATTTTCCAAGGAATTTTCCTAATAACATTCCACAGCTGCAGATAAATTGCAAGAAAATTGAATTACAAAGAGTAGAACCAAGCTCAATATATGTCAATTAAACTACAGTGGTTTAAGCTGAGCCCTAGATTAAAAACTGAAGACCATTCACGAAAACTATTAAGTGTAAAAGAACATACAAAAGGACAAGAGAATTTAACTGTAACTTCTATATTGGATTAGCGAGCCATGGAGGCATAGATAGATACGCTAAAATAGTTGATAATTAAGGAATCTGAAATTAGGAATAAATCCTACCGATTCTAAAAAGCGGAGTAAACTATGATAGATTATAAAGATAAAAACCACCTACTAAATCATCAAAACTAAATAGGTCACCACGACATTTCGTAACATTTTGTAACACACCCTCAAAATGCGACATAAAACTTCTGTAACAGTAGAGCAGCATAACTAGTACTGCCTACCTCTCGGAAGGATCCAGGAAGGAGAGATCTGGAGCGAGTCTGAAAGTGGGGCCCACATTACAGTCGCCATCTTCGTCCTCCTCGTCCTCTAGGTTTTCGCGCTCGTCGATGACGAAGTCTCCAGTGAAGCCCACAAGCGCAAACAAAAGCTCGTGGAGCATTATACCCTCTGTTCACCTCTCTCTCTCTCTCTCTCGTCGAGTGACGTCGGAGCACTAGAGCAGGAGGGGAAAGGGAAGCGGTAGTCCAGTTCAGTAGGGGTAGGCGGCAATTTCTTTTTAGCAAAACTATTCTCAAACTATATATTTGTTTCGATTTTGTTTTTTCTTTTCTTTTTTTTGGCTGTTATGCACGTGAGTCCCTATGTTTAATCGTAATGACAAGTGACAACTAAAAGATTTAATCATATAAATTCCTCCCATCTTCTCTATTCGGATATAAACCTCAGTAATTTTAAAATCAGTTATACGCCTTGGCTGCCAAGCGCCAACATCTCCGCTGTGTCTGCATTATCTGGGAGACTGGGATTCTGGCTTGCCTTCTTGCCTCTTTATTTTATTTCTCTGACTAGCCTTTATGACCATCTTGCCTTCTTACCCTCTTACACATCTGTGTTTTGTATCTCAACCAGTACGAACCTTAAACCATACCTATATATCATGTATTGGTTTTGAGCACACTAGTCTCTAATTTGAAACAATTTTTCTTGCTTCTTTTTGTGTTATCCTGGCTGATAAGCATAAACAACCCAATTAGGGCCTTTTCATATTGAAATGTTTAGTATTAAGCATTAGGAAATAACGGGTAGTTAATTTTAGTGAAGAGTATATTATTGTAATGTATATATAACAATTAACATATCGATTTCACGATGCTTATAATATATAATATATATTTATGAAGTTTGTTGTATTGAACAGCCAAATAATTGGATATTTTTTGGATTTTAAAAAATTCATTGAATTTGTAAGAATCATAAAAGAAAGTGAGTAGAACATTTTTATAGTCAATTAGATGTAATCACATTATTTTTTTTTTTTCCTAAGATGGCACTGTTACAAAGTGAGGAGAACATTTTTGTTTTTCCTATATTGATACAGTTTATAAGAGACAACTTAGCGATTTGGAAAGAACATTGTTGCCAAAAATTTTCAAAAAAATTGTCAATTTGAAAAAAAAAAAAAAAAGGAACCGAAGAGTATTTTGTGTAGGATAGGGGTATTTGGGTAATTTTATTTTTTTATATTTAAATTATGTTTTAAAATGATGAAAAGGTTTATATCCAAACAAAATAGGATTAGAGGGGTTTATATCCAATTTTAATGATCAGAGGGTTTATATCTGATTTCTCCAAGACAATAAAACATGGTTGTATGAACAGCATGAGTTGAGTTCATCTTTCAGATAAAATACGCACACATCAAACTTCAGTTAAATATCTTGTTTCGCTATTTCTGACAACACTACGGAGCAATCATTTTACTCAGTTTTTATTAAATAGAAAGAGATACTCTTCCAATTCACCACACAGAAAGAAGATTAAAGAAAAAAAAAAAAAAAAAAAAAAAAAAAAAAAAAACATGATATTCTTTAACAACATCTTTCTTTATAAGAAAATTCTTCAATGCTTTTCTCTCTGGCAAACTTCAGAATGAGAAAGCTCCCTCCCATTATTTAGATTATTAAACAATTGCAAACAGGATTAAGTCTCAACTAAATTCTCTTTCTTTTAGTCTGAAGAAAGAAATGGATAATCTGTATATCCCACAACGGGATCAGAAATATAAAAGGTGCTCCGATTGTACTTGTTCAAAGGTGCATCCAATTCAAACCTCTTAGGCAAGTCTGGGTTTGCCAGGAAAATTCGACCATATGCAACCAAATCGGTATAATCGCTAGAGACTGCCTTGTTTCCCTCTTCTCTATCATAACCACCAGCCACAATAAAAGTATTATTAAATGCTTTTCTCATTGGTAAAAGACTATGTGGAGTCTCAGCTCTTTCACCTACTTTTATCATCCTTGGCTCTATCATGTGGCAGTACGCAATGCCAAATTTGTTGAGAGCATTTACTAGGTAGACACCAAGTTCTTCAGGATTTGAATCGCCTGATTCCTGGTAGTTGGCAAATGGCGAGAGTCTGATACCAACCCTCTCAGGTCCAATTTCTTTTGATACGGCCTCAACAATTTCAAGTGCAAAGCGGCAACGATTTTCAAGGCTGCCACCATACTGGTCAGTACGATCATTGACTTCATCTTTCAAGAACTGTTCAATTAGATAACCGTTAGCTCCATGAATCTCAACACCGTCGAAACCTACATGACATGATAATCCATATAAATATGGTTAAAAATGGATAATATGATCATGGTATATATGTGAAGATTAGGTACACATCGAAACTTAAATAAAAGAAAAAAGTTTATTTCTGTACCACTTCAAACTACCAAGATCAAATAATTCAAACTAGTGTCAGAACACTCGAACTCAGATTACAGTGCCATCCAGTACCAAGTTTAAGTATCCCAAGTATACAACCCAATAAGTGGGTTATATTTGCGATAACATAGTTACACAGTAAACACAAACCCTGAGAGGATGACCAATCCTAAAACATAAAACAATAGCTTCTTTTCATCATTAGTGCGCAATGATCCAGTACTACCAGAACATACCAACATCAGCATGTGTTTGACAGTATATTAAAAGATATGAAAAAATCATTTTACTTGACAGCATTTTTGGACACTGGTATTCTATAGTGTGTGTATAACAGAGACTTGGAGTTTTCATAGTTAAGTCAATGACTGATTAATATTTAGATAATAAAAAAAAAATTGCTATGGAGCAAAAATCCTACAAAATTGGCTCATACCTGCTTCAATGGCATTTCGAGCAGCAAGCCTAAATTCATTTACAATTTTGGGAATCTCATCGGTCTCCAATCGTCTCGGTGGTGAGTATTCCACCACTATCCCATTGTCAAGGTGTTCAGGTCTCAGTTGCTTGTCAGTAGATGAGATTGGGGCTTGGCCATTTGGAAGGAACACTGACACAATAAAGTAGGAATTGAAAACTAAAGCCAAAATGAAAAATGAAATTATGAGATGATGCAAGTTGGTAGACTATCAATGTATTACAAACTTCTTTTTATTATATTATTACGATCGCAAATTAATATTCAAGGTTTAGTTTTAATCTAAAATATTCTCTTACGTGCCAAGAAAAAGAAAAGAAATTAGAATCCAACAAGTATTGCTTTTTAGTTTTTTTGTCTTAACATAATCAATATTGGCAATGTAACCCTACCTTTAATCAAATCTCAGCCAAGAGAAAGAGAACTTACTAGAGATTGAAGCCCTTCCAGCATGCCAAATTTGACAAAAGAATATGCCACCTTTCTCATGAACAGCATTGACAATTGGCTTCCATGCTTCCACTTGTTCTTTTGTCCAAATGCCAGGTGTAACTGGAAAGCTGTTAATGGATTAAATCAAGAGCACATTACGGGGATGAAAAAGCTGTTTCAGCTTGGGGGCCCTGGCAATGGTTACAGGACGATAGGTACTATCAAATTTGCAACCAGCTTCCCAACTTTACAACTTCCAAAATCCCAAATCATTCAAAACTGGGCTATAATTAACACTGCACTTGGTATCCTATCTGAACGCACTAGTGCTCAGTCAGATAAATTTTAGTCTTAATTAACTCAATACTGCAAATGCAAGGAAACTTTTATGGAGGGTAAAATATAAACCTTGCAGTATCAGAAACTCCAGTTGCCTCAGCAATCAAAAGACCCCCTGGGGTTGTTCTCTGAGAATAATACAGTATAGCATGAGGCTGAGGTACAGTGTTGAAAGACCTTTGCCTTGTCATTGGGGCCAAAACGATTCTGAAAATCTTGTAAGAAATTATGAGTGCTCGAACGAAGTTTTACTAAGAAAATGAGAAATAGAAAAAAAAATAAAATAAAAGAATTCTGGCAAGCAAAATATAATTAAAGTAAAGGATGGAATTTAAGGCCTGTTGTTGTTGCATACAATTCCTTAATTCGTTGTGCTAATATTTTCACTTATTGGATTTAGTATTTATTTTTGAAGAAAGATTGAATAAATGAATGAGATTCGTCGACAATAATAAAAATTATTTATTTTACCAGCAAGCAGTGTTGTTAGTTACCGACTCAAGTTGATAATTGATACGCACTGATCAGCAATCACATATTATATGAATAGTAGTAATTTTAATGAAGGCTCGATTAGGCCCTGAAATGAAATAATCCATACTGTACATTTACCTAGCCTGAATAGGGAGAAAAGAATTTCTTCCTCTAAATGTCACCTAATTTCTCACCTAATTTTCACTTTTTTTTTGGCAAGTTCTTTCAGGTAACAGTTAATCAAGGAGTTTACGCCACAAGATAATATCTTGTACAATTAAGTGATTAATGTCAGTGGCACAGACCTGTGCGAGAGTTCGAATGGGCCCATCTTGTGTGGCGTCAGTAGAGGAATCTCAGATGCCATTTCTCAGAGTCACTAGTCACTACCTCTCTCCCTCCTATAATCCTATCTTTCTTTTTTTTGGCTTCCTGAGAACAGATCTCTATGTTTATCAATGAGAAGGCGCTGATTCGCCGATGAAAGTAATGAAGTTAGAATTACCGTTAATTGGAAAAGAAGGATTCTCTCCTCCCTGCAGTAACTGTAACCAGATGATGAGCAGAAGGTGATCAGTACTTGCAGTCCAGTTGGCAATTTTTTTTTGTTTTCTTGAATTAGAAAAAAGAAGTTCTTTTTTCCCACGAGAACGAGGAAGAAAGAAAAAGAAACCCGGGTCAGATCTTCTGCGGTTAACGTGTCTTTTTTTTTTTTTTTTTTTAAACTTTAAAGACCCCGTAGGGTGGTTAACGTGTCTTTATCAATTAGCCATCTGCTATTAACTTATAACACATTCTGTACTGGCCTACGGGGTCAATACTTTCTGCACAGAATCCGAACTCCATAGGCACCGTCTCTCCTCTCTCGTTAAGATTGGTTCCCATACTCAATTTTTTTTTTTTTAATTCTTTTTGGTACCCATACCAAATCACGAATCACATTAGTATTTTATTTATTCATTTATTTATTTATTGACCAGATCATGAATCACACTAGTAACTTTTTTTGTGAGTGACTGTGTGAAGGTCGTTGAACAATTTTTATTAATAAAAAAAAACAAACAATACAAAATATAAAGAAAGATGCAATCGATCATACTAGTTGGAAAACAAAAAGAAAAAATTAGCCGTTCATATCAGTATTATATTAGTACAGTAGTACGCCATTACGCCATTAGGTGACACACACAAATCCGACCTAATCGGTGGATATGGGTCTCTCTCTCCAAACCAAACCAAGCAGAAAACATCAAACGTATGAATGTTCTCTCGACAACAACTCGAGCTATAAACCCCCAACTGCTGCAACGAAACTGGACCACGCCAAAACTACACCATATGCCCTCTTAGCGGACTGCTCACCTTGGCTTTTAGCAGACTGCTGATTGAAACTGATTTAATCTCGACAGTTTTCGAACCTATCAAATCGGTATAATTCACAGAACATCCATCGGACGGTTCAAATCACAGGTTAGCACCAGCGGAGGATTTCATTCCCTCTTATCAGTTATCACGGCTTTATACGGTAAAATCACACCTAACTGGCTATCGATCACACCATTATATAGCGTCTCGCATTGCCGTATAATGATAAACCTTCACTCAAAGCACAAAAATATGCTTGTATTTTTTAATCGCCACTAGTCTAACTATTTCAAATTTTAATATATAGCATATCCTGTAGATAGAAATTATATCAAACTAAGTTTAAGTTTTTTAATTAACTGAAGAACTTGAAATTAGAATAATTCAAATTTTGTTTCTTTCAAGAATGATATTTAAATTGTATAAATATTTTGGACGATAAATTGCAAGAAATTTAATTAATAAACAATCAGTTATATGGTCACGTTTTATTTCTGCAAGAGTGTTCCTATTATTAAAAAAAATTGACTTGCTTTTAAGATTATGATTAAAATTATTATATCATTGTTCATTGAACTTAAAACTAATAATTTTTGGAGCAAATATATAGTTACATGCATGACTTTTCGCATAGTGACATGAAAAATTATGCATCATATGACCCAAATTTAAAATTCTAAATCCCAAAGTATGTTTTGTCGACCAAAAATAAGAAAAGATAGAGGAAAGAACAGAGACGATAATCAAATATGAAAAAAAAAATTAAGAAATAAGTTTATTATTATCTCTTATCTCTTTCCACACACACATTATCTCCTTATGTAAAAAAAAAAAAAAAAAAAAAAAAAAAAAACAATCCAAGAGTGTATCCACCTCTTGATACATTATGAATCATTACTTTTAATTTTTTTATTTAATTTGTGGTTAGATGGTAATCTTTAATTCAAAAGTTATTGATGGATTTTCATTTGAAATAAAAGGAACGCTGCAGCGCATGCATGGTAATTAATTGGTAAAATCCATATGAACGGAAAGAATATATGTATTTGAAAAATTAGTTGCCCAACCATGGGTTAGGAATTATGACGTTCTCAGTACGAGGAAATGTGCCCAGTGCCCACCAACGTGTAGATAGAAAGCCGTAATACAATTTTCATTCTTTCACAACGATAATTACTTGTGCAAAAACTCCGCTTGATAGCCACTTGATAGCCACTATCAAGTTGTATCTAAAAAAAAAAACTCTGCGAAAGAAACTTAATACAATTACAAAAAGAGAAAGGGAGTTGATCCGGACACCTCCAAACTTCGCGGAATCATTCCAAATTGCTTTTAATGACTAAAATACCCTTCCAATTTTTTTTTTCCTCTTCTCACGCATGATGCTGCTGTCTAATTTTTTCTCCTCCTTTCCCGCCTGACAACTCAAGATATGGGAGTTAGATAATTTGCAATTCCTTATATTTAAATTTTCTCGTAACAAATTTCAATGTTTATTCTTTTTTATTTTTTAAGCGGTTTTTTTATGGCTTTTTTTTTTGGTTTTTTTTGTGTTTGTACGGCAGGGTTCAATTGTTGGCTAGCCAGCTTATGGTGTAAGTGTATAACCCGGTAAATATGTAATTAGTTCAAATATTCAGGGGTACTTTCGTCTTAAAGACAATTTGAGAGGTGTGCGGACTAAGTTCGGGGGTGTTCAAATCAATATCCAAAGAGAAGTCATGAAAGCCGTATATTTTCATTCTAACCAACCGTGATAATTATGAATTTTCAGATTTTAACCACCATTCCTGTACTGATGATAACTTCACTCACAGCGGATGATGACAGGAAATATCAGAGTTCTAAGAAACCACTTCTGTTGATAGTCGGTTTCTCAACTGTATGTCTGTATAGCTCATGCTACGCTAATTCATAAGAACGCAATAATGCAAAAGTACAATTAGAAAAAAAAAATTAACATAATCAAAGCTGTCTAATTATTCACAAATTCACATACTAAATTTGCTTAGTACATACTAACAAATAAATTTCAGATAATTTCAACTGTTGTGTGAGTTTTCTCCTTGTCACAAAGCCAGCTTACTAATTCATGCAACAAACTTTTTATGACAATCAGCAAAGTTTTCATAAAAGACAATAAATTAACTTCGAAAAGTTTACATAAAAGATTGCATGCGAGGTATATGTGACGCACGATGAGAAGAAGACTCTGACCTTCCCCGCAAAGGTTGCCAAAAACCCCTTCTTTGCTCCGAGTCAGGTCTAGGTGCCTGACCTTGTGACCACCAACCTGTCTCACGGTTTTCAACAGGTGCAAGAGGAAATGGTGCGAACCGATCTCTTTCCCATGCATAAAATCGGTTTCCTCCAGCATCCTCAGTTGGAACAGAAGTTGAGCTGGATGAAGTTGATGGGAACATGCAAAAACTGTTTGTACTATCAGAAGGCGGTATAGGAGTCGATGTTGATACCGCTGTTGAACCCCCCATGGTGTTGGCAATATGTGTGAGCAAACCTGGTGTAGCAGAAGAGGAAGGAGGTATATAGTGCTCAGGAATGCTTGGGTCAGATCTTATAAATTGAGGTACCAAAGGAGGAATTAGAGAAGTGGGATTTCCGGCCCTTGAGCTAAAAATTTAGAGAAGTAGCATATATATTAGAAATTTAGAACTACTAAAGTATATATCATACCATAAAGTAACTAGCAAGTAGCAAGTGTTTCCTGCTCATTATAAAATAAATGTTCAAATATATTGGTTTGAAATATTTTGCCAACTAGAAAAGAATTATGACCGCACAATGCAAGTATTATGATCACATAACACAAAAAAAAAAATGAATGTGGCCGCATGCAGACAATGGGGATGCAGCAACCAGATAAAAAAAAAAGTGACCAAATGAAGTCGCAATTCAGCTATTATTATTGAGACCAGATTTCAATCATTGTGAACACGATGCCTAAATAAACATATAAATTTTATAGATGTAATATATTATATATTTATTTATAGATGTAATATATTATATATACCATATCAACCAGAAAAGATTGATAACCTTGAAATTAAATTTTTAAGGTCTCCTTCATCTATAAATACCCACAATGACAGGAGAGGTTTGTTTTGATGCATGCAACTTGTGTGTGTGTTTTCTTCTAATTTTAAGTGGAAGGAAAGGGAGGAGAGGAAGGTTGTCTATAACTAACAACATACCTAGAACTTCCTAAAAAATCAAACATGGGATTAACACCTCGAGACTGCCCATCCTGTTGTGGCACTGAGGAGGCAGTTGGCACCTGCATAACATTGCCTCCATATGCATTACGTGAGAAATGAGAATCCCATATGTTGTAACGAAAATCTACAGGAACTTGATGAGGATGCTGGGTTAACACTGGCAACGGCTGACCCACAACTGTCCTACCAGAGGGATGATGGTGATGTCCATTGGATGGTGATGTAGAGGAGGAAGGAGATGATGATGGGGGCGGATTTGCATGGATGGGGTTGATGTATGTCAGATATGGACAGGGATGGCCAGTTGCAGTTGGTATGGCGACATGGTCAGCAAACAGGGTCTGCGGACCAAATAGCTCGGAAACTGCACAATAAAAATTAAAAAGATCAACATAAACAAATAAGCCCCAGAGAGGGGTTTTTTTTGTGTGTGTGCTTTACAAAGCCCAAATTCAGTGATTCATGCTGTGTTTCTGGAGTCTACTCTATTGAATATGCAGGAGGAGCCTGAAGGAAAACAAACCCTTTTCTCTAATCAAAATTGACATATCAGACATCTATGTCAGGGCAAGAGTTTTGGCTGATTGGCTTAAAACATCAAAAAAATAAAATAAAAAGACAGAAAAAAAAAATAAAAATAAAAGAGAAGGCACCTCTCTGGTAGGGTTTAACCTACGATCTCAAGGCATGCAAGGCGCTAAGAGGGGCTGAACCACTACAATGGACAACCTTTGATGTAATATAGAAGTGTGCATTATCTAGAGTGAAATACTTCAAAACATTGGTGCAATCAGAGTTTAGCCACAACCTAGATAACTAGGGCTGAATGGAAATGTTAGCAAAATGCCCGTTAGTGGTTTCAACCAGAAATTCAGATGCGGTATGATCAAGTAAGAGAAAGGAAAGATACTATTAGAGTAATCAAATAGAGAAGATTTCTCTAACTTGCCAACGGGAATACTTGAGATAGGAAATGTTGACAATAGTTTTCCTTTTTTTATTTTTCCAATTGATAGAGACCTTACTCAAAGGCTCCATGTTCAAAGTTTGACCGACAACATGCTAAAATTTCTAGTGTTGTAGTGCTGTAGAAATTTTGTCCAGTAAAACTATTTACAGCATTGCACAGTATTTGACTTACATGTAACTGGTGCAGACGGTTCTCCATCCCTGTTAAAAGGAAGGGGGGGAATTTGAAGATATTAGCAGAGCCAGAAACCATTGGAATATATATTACATAGCTGTGGTTTATTAAAAAATTATTTCCAATCTTTTCTCTGCTCATCTTTCGGATTAGGCACTTTAAACATGCTTCAGAAAATTACTTTAATTATTTCTAATATGCATAAAAATTAATTAATCTTTCTCTTCGCATGATCAATCTCAGAATTGTTAAAAGATTTAACACCAAAATGCATGACTGAGAAGGAACCATGTAAGAGAAAATATCTTAGGTTGTTCAGCAAAATGAATAAGGAATACAGAATAGATAGCTTTTCAATTTTTTTCCAACTTCGTTCAGCAAAGTGGAACAGGCCCAAGTGCCCAACTCTATTCCCAAGAAATATATCTAATTGTAACCAATCATATTAAGATAATCAAAGTTATCATAAAAGGAAATGCCTTATTCATCCAGAACAAATAGAGAGGGGTCTAAATGTGTAATATCCCATATATTCTATCCATTTAATTCCATCATCACACCCCAATTGCCAATGTATTAGACAACTATTCCATCTTTTTCAGTAGATGCGGACATATAATAAATAAATTGAAAGAACAAAGATAAATATACTGCTAATTAATTAGAAACCACAACTTACTCGAAGAAAGTTGGGAGCTGCGCTATCCTTCCAAAAGGGCACCAGTGCACATTAAATGGCTACATTTGCAAAAACACCGGATTTTAAAGTTCCATCATAACCTACTATATGGACTTAGCGAAACACCATAGGTAGTTACAAAACAACCATCAGTTTGAAGGGAATATACAAGTCCTACAGAATGAAAAGCAAAATACAAAAAGGGAGGTGAGATCTGTACAATTTCTGAGTAGGTAAGGTCATAAAGGTCTTCATCATGGGTCCATTCATCCATCGCATTCAGGTCAGGTACCGGTACATTACGAGAAGTACGGCTTGCATACAGCCAATTCCCTTTCTCCACCTTGCGACAATTGGGACATTGCATAACTCCCTTCACATTAAATGCTGACCCAATGCAATCTGGAAAAAAATAAAGAAAAACTGAACTATATCAAGTGTGTTATAGAAATTTCAAAAACTTTTCATGTGTTATTCAGTCATATAATTGACGAAGTTTGTTAAAGAAGCGACACAACTTAAAAATTGTATATATTTAGTCCAGTCCGATAAGTAGAATTTATGTCATTGGTTGTCCACTGTAGACTTATGCTAGGTTCTGGTTATTTGAATTTTAAATAATTTCTAATTTTGAGGCTCTATTGAACCCAGAATGCACAAAATTTCCCCAAATTGGTAACTCGCATTATTTTAGAAACAAAAGGAGTGAATATTAACTAAACATTATGAGGAAATAGACAGCCACGCCCAATAGGTGTACCATTTAAACCCATAAAAGAAGTGACCCTTTTTAGTGAAGGAAATAATCAAAAGATATATGTAAAGATTAAAATGAGGAGAAGCAAAAAAAAAAAAAAAAAATTCTAGAAACTCCATGTGTTAATTTAGCCCCTGAAGACCTTATTCCAAACATAACAAAAACCTATTGCAAAATAGTATAGTAAGAGATAGCTAAGTCTTATAAAAACAACAAAGAAAAGTTAGTATTCCCTAATATGTGTTGCTTGCAAGCTATAAAATACGTTCAAATTGATCGGCACGTGGGTTTAGGTTTCAATTTGCCCCTATTTTATTTTTATGTCATTATTCTACACCAATTTTTTATAGAGGGATACAGAATAAACCCTCACAAGTTTGTTAGAAAAGGGAAGGGAATGAAAGGAATGGGACGAGGTTAAACTTGTAGCACCCAAATTGAAAGGAAAAAAATCCTTGAAGAAATTAATAGTGGAAAGGGAAGGAAGAAAAAGCTAGGCTAAACTTGTAGCAATCAATATTGGGATTTCTCTCCATTTTGCACCATTCACCACCTCGTGATACTAGACTCCGAAGCAAGGTGAATGTGCCTCTTTCTACCCTCTCCTTTCCTTCTTCTCCTATTATCCCCACTACACCAAACTAAGGAACACAACCATAACAGTATTTTATGACGGCTATCTCCATAATATTAGACATAATAAATTAAAAATAACAATTACAATGTATAATCTGCAGTCCCAGATAAATAGCCCGATTTAAAAATTTTGCTCCCTCTGCTCCCGTTGATAAGGTATGTTAATTTGTCACAAATATGAACTTTCATGAAATACAAAGACTAAGAAGTGGACATTTTTCCCTATACCGTAACTGACAACCCCACACAGAAAAAAGTTACAGAACACCAATTGAAGCTCTGGTTTTGGAGCTATGCACAGCTACTAAAGCAAGTAAAACAGTCCCTTGGCCTTAATGGTTTCGGAGCTATGCACTGCTGCTAAAGCAAATGACTTAATTATTGTTAGAATCCAGCAACACCCCATTTTCCAAAGAGTTTTGGCTTACCCGGCATTAATCAATTTTTATAAATTCAAAAATGAAATAGACAAAACCAGATTAATTACACTGACAGTCTAGCTGCAATAACAGAATTTCAGGGGTGTACATCCAAAAAATGCTAACATGGAGACACTTTTCAGAAAGGCTCCTTATTACACTAAACAGAGTACATTAAATACCATAACAAAAACAATAAAACAGAAAAAAAAAAAAAAACATTTTAACATTCAATAAAAATTAAAAAGAAAACCAACAACAAAACTAACCGAGATGGAACTCATGACCACATTTCAACCGAGCAGTGGATCGATCTCCCCCAGAGGTAACAATTTCAAGGCAAATTGAGCACAAATTCTCCTTTCCCGTGGATTCCTCCTCCTTTTCTTCCTCTTTCTCCTCCGATTTCTTCCCAATTCCCATACTTTCCTCTCTCGTGCACCCAAAACCAATCGCCAACAGAAAATTCGATAATAAAAAATGACAAAAAGGATGAGACAAATCTGGGGAAATTGGAGCTGTGATTCGATAGGAGATCTAATTGGAGTTAGATCTCAGCGAATTGTGCAAGTGAAACGAAACACCCCTTTCCCCCTTCTCTGTGCCTTCCTCTCTCCTGTATCGCTTATTATTCCTAGAAAAACTACGGTCTTAAATGCGTGGTTTGGGATTTCGCTTGTTTTCCGGATGCACCCTTATAAAGTTCCGTTATTACAACCGCCAACCGTTGCAAGTTAAAAATCACGTGACGCAGAAAAAGAAGTGACAACTCTTCTGTCGAGTGGTCGTATCGACTTGGAGTAATTTATTTTCACGTTTTCCCTGCGAATTCTGACTACTTTCAGAGATGCCCTCCTCAAAATGCAAATAGACAAACTCGCGGAGCGTACGCAAGGTATTTTTTTATTTTTCATGTTTATTGTGTAGTAAAAGAATTGCTATGCAATTTATTTTGGGTTGGTGGATTCTCCACCGTTAAAATTTTTTAGCTAGGTTCGATGGACCGATCGTTCTCCAAATTAACAAATAAGACAAATTTTCGTAAAATTGAGGCGAGTAATTTTTAACCACTCATTGTAAGGTCGTTAAATTCGTGTAATCGTGTAAAACCTTTTATTAATTTCAAGACAAAATATGACTAATTTTTTTATACACTTAATTATCGATAAAAAATATTAAGAGATTATGTATGTTTTCCCTATATCGAGATGATACGATGCAGAAATATATAAAAGTTATGGAGTGCTTTGAAATCAAGATGATACGAGTTAATGTGAGATCCACGCAACAATATTTCGCCGATACTGTGATGTATTATATATTTTGAATATCGTTTGCTGAGTATATTGGTAATATCTCTTTAGTTGCGTTTTATTCAAATAACTTTTTTTTTGCAGTTGAATTTAAATAGTTAAAATATCTTATTTTTAAGTACAAGTGTATACGACGTAACGTGAGATACTTTAAATGATGAAAACTTGTCCAAGGTCAATTACTGTAGATTGTTGCTTTTTTTTTTAAATTTAATTACAAACATGAACTTGAAAACTACTAATAATAACAAATATATATTACTATGTCTAGTTCTGTCATATATTGCATAAAAAAAATTACTACCACTGCATTTAAATCCATAATAAATCATGACATTATGATTACCTAAACTTTTAATTTATCAAATGCAAGCAATAATATTACATTTTTATGCTAAGACGGGGCCTAATTTAATGAGTTTTATCCTTAAGTTTGAAACCGGCTTAACATTACAAGATGACTCATTAACCTCACAATAGATTGGATGGGCTTAGTCTGACCTTAGCTCAAGTGTTGATCTTAAATCAGCTCATTTGAATCCATTTTTTTTTAAATATAAATTAAGGAATATATATTGCTGTATTTTGATATCCATCGATTAATGTTGTATTTATTTAGACATATTTTTAACAAATAACGATAACTTAGTACGTTAAAGAAATTCCATCTTTGTATAATCTCTCTTAGAATTCCACTTTGTATGTTACTATTAAATAATATGACATTATTAAAAAAATTCTTAAATGTTGACATGACATTGTAAGTTACTGCTTATCTATTGGTGGAGTAACTTAATAATTACTACAATTAACAGTTTTATCTTCTTTTATCTTTTAATTAGAAATAGACAATGGAAAATTTGATCTTTTTACAATTACAACTCATGTATTAATAATAAAAAAATATTATCTTACTCTTTACTAATTATTAAATTTCATACCTAACACAAACTTAAATTTGAAAAAGCAAGATGAACTATTTAATCATCTTTTAACTTCATAAATTAAATTCCTAACCCACACAATCTTATTATTTCCCATTACTTATAAAGGCATATCAATAAAATAGCCATAACAAATGTAACTAGACGGTGTAAAAATCTTTGTGTCAACAATGGACATTGATTTGTGTGATCTAATCTGATTTTATGATCTAAATGTTGATTTCAAATAAAAGGTGAGTTCCTTTACAAAAAAAAAGTCAGGTTTTTGGAAACAATTCTACATGTATCGTTAGTAAATTAAGTCACCTATATTTATTGCATAACATGTACAATTCCATACAAAACAAAAAATAATATCAATTATTTTGTTTATTTATTTGCCTGCATATTGGAGAAATGTTTTATTAGTCTTAGTAATAAAGCTCTCGAGTCTCAACCCATTCACTGGATAGCAAACGCCGACATATGAAATTATGAAGGACGCAATAACAAAGTAACATTGAAGTAACAGCCGTTGTTAGTGAAGTTCCAAATTAAAGCACAAGGGCCAAAGTCAGCACATGGGTTCCATTGTTTTTGCAAGGTAGATCATCAACCCCACGATACGTCGTCGATAGCCTTGAGCCTATAAAATTAGTTGCCGACAGTATTCCACGTTTTTTGCACTGTCGCCTGCTGTTAAAGTTAGAAATACAGCAGGAGAGTGCTAAAGACTTTGATCCGAACAGTCTACATATGAAACTTTATTTTATTAGAATTAATTTTTACAAATTCATTAGATTTATTAATTTGAAATTTTCGATTAATTAAAATCAAATTTGTATTATTCTGATTGGAGAAAAAGAATTTCAACAAAATTGAAAATTATATAAAATCCCCCCACCCCACCCCACCCCAACACCAAAAAAAAAAAAAAAAAAAGCTATTTCCCATGATAGTCTACATGATTTCGCTTTTGCATGCGTAACATGACTTTATTAACCAAACTATATCTTCGATTTGCATCAATTGACGCTTCATTAGATCGAACAACTGGACTCTTTCTTCCGCTTGCCGAGCTCTGTGCACGACAAGTCGACAACTTATTTTGGGCCAAATTCCAAGATCACGTGATAACTTGTTGACTCGACTCTGTTAGTTATGCAATGCAATGTACGGATAAAGTCTTATGTAAATGTGTTCAATTTCGCCTACGGGCTTTTATTGTTAAAAAGAAATGCGTTCAATTTCATAGAAAATTAAGTTTTATGTTTTTTCATAATTTTTTTACTACGTTTTTGGGAAATCAATTGATGTAAATATGTGAATACTTATTTAATAGCAAGCATATGGTGAATACTTCGTGTAGAATCGTAGAATGCGCGCGGGATGAACCGATGAAACGAAAAAAGATTCTCGGTTCGAGCCAACCCCACATTTGTCTTTAATGATGCCAGACGTCGCTTTCTAAAGAAAGATAAGAGGATAATTCGTGAGCTGTCTATTTTTCGTCTTTTTATCTGTGATGAAATGATTTATACTTGCGAGAATTATCGACCATTTTAACAGATAATAGCTACTATTTCTCATTGGACAGAGAATTTGTAGAATAAGAGGAATAATGGAGCATATGCCTACTACTGTATAACCATTTGCGAATTGCTTCTACCGAATTAAAAGTGAAATAAAAAAAAACACTAAAAAGACTTCTTTGTAAAATTACAAATTTAATTTTTCAAAAATACTAATTTAGTAATTTTGTATCGTTGCAGAAGTTTGGAATATTTTTTTATAGAAGCTACTGAATTTGTTACATTGTTATATTTGTGTAGGACATTGATTTAAATAGAAAGAGCTGAAGACTGGTACACACTATTTGGTACCAGAGTATTGCCAGGGAGTGTAGGATGAATTTCATGTCAAATTTTCCCTTTTTTTTTATAATTTTCTGTGCTTTGACTTCTGGTATTTTTTTTTAAAAAAAAATCAGGCAATGTTGGTTGCGTTTTCTTAAAAAAAAATAACGACCGAGCATAAAAAATACTGATATAATAAATATAAAAGATGACTTGACTTGACCTTTTCAGAAATGAAGCCGATTGTATTAATAGAAAATAGGCCAATGGCATCAAAAAATGTACCATGGAAATTATCAACTGAAGCAGGTTTATTACATTAACTATAGCTGATGTGACTGAAACTGGGGTCCACTTGCAAAATACAACGCGTCCATGTAATATATCCATCTTTTTATTTTATATATTTTCCCCCTTATTTTCTCACGACTGAGATACCTTCCTTATTGAAAAAAAAAAGGAAAGAGAAAAAGCAAAAGCGAAACGAAAAAGGAATGCTTCCTCTTCTCTGAGTCTTGATTGATTCCCCATAGCACTCCAGCATTTTCTTATATCTCTTGTTTCCCTAATCAATCTCAAAAAAACTACAATTGCATCACGAGAGCATCATTATGATAAGGTCTCTCTCGCTCTCTCGCTAGCTCGCTTTCCGATTTTGCGTAATTTGTATGTACTTTTACAATCTCAATTCTTCGTTAGATTTTCTTCTTCTTCTTCTTTTTGAATTCTTGTGCCTTTTTAAGCGTGGAAATGTTTATCAACTTGCTACTGTATGGTTGTAATTTAGGTCCTTTTGAGGCAAAAAAAGTTATCACAGATAGAAGTAGGTTAAGATAAAGACAAAAATACAGAACAAATTAATGTTGGTTCATGATTTTATCCAATTTGAGGCCAATTACATTTTGATCTTTGTGGTACTTACAGCTTTGCTTTCCTAATTTAGTTGCAAGTTGTTCAAGTTGTCCCACTAGATAGCCGCTATCTAGAATTTCCAAAAAAAAAAAGTTGTTCAAGTTGTAAAAATTATTCTAATGCAACTCATCAATACCCTACGTGTGTCAACCATAAGTTTGTTAATGTATAAGCATACATCAATAAGCTGTTAGATAAATTGCTTCAACTAATTTTAACTTGAATTGAATTCGACTGTTGCAGACAAAACTCGAGTTTGGACTTTGGACTACTTCTAAGTCATTCTCTTTCGTATTTAATAAAGATCTATTACTCTATTTCTTTTTCTATTTTGGAAACTCTACCAGTTTTTGGTGATGTTAATTGCAAATAAACGTGAAGTACTGGTAGAGAAAATGAGAACTGCAATGCAGTGAATAATAAAACTACCAGATTTTTGAACTTTAGATACATCATCCCAGGCAACTGGTGATTCAAATACCAATATCACTAGTGAAACAGTTCCAGCATATGCAGGTACTGGTGCCGAACAACTGACAGTCTAGTATTGTGCTGTGTTGCTAAAATGGTATTCTGTATTATCCATATTACTTATGTTATATTGCATACATTTTTATAGGTGCTAAAAAGGAGTGCAAAAAAAAAAGTGTAATTAAGGCCAGAAAAAAGATGGTGAGTCGACTTGTACAGAACATGAAGGTGATGAAGCATGCAGCTACATTTCTCTTGCCTCCTTCAGTTGTATCAGCCACCAACAGATCGGCCCAGACCTATGCCTTAGTCGTACTTAACCAGCAGATACCGAAATTCACACCTCTCCTTTGGTCACATGGTGCGCTATAAGCTGTACAACTATGAAAACCTTATTCCTCAATCCTCGTTTATTCTTTACCTTACTGTCAATATACTGTTGGTTTTTTTGTACTATCAACATTCATGCGTTCTTAGACTTATAATTGTATTGGGTATCGGCATACCTATTATTCTCTACCATTGTCCATTTTCTACCAGATAGTTTTCTTTTATTACCCCTCTACTGTTTTCTGTTTATTTATCACATCTGATGATGGGTTGATTTGAGGCTTAACTTAGGCATAGCTGCAAAAGTCTACCAGTTTCCATTTCATTAGGAAAGAAACAAAGAGGCACACACAATCACTAATCCATAAAGTAAACCTAACCATTTCAAACTGGTGCCTTAACAAATCCTAACCGGCCACCCCCTTAAAACCATTGAGCGTGATATTGAGGCGAAGGTTAGTTCTTACGATTGCAGCATAAATTTTGGGATAAATGTTGCACAGTTCCTTCCATTTGAATTACTGGTGCAAAAAATTGTTCACTATAGGTCTCTAATTTCATGTGAGAAGCTTGTACCAACCTTTATCCCCAAAAATAATGATATGAAATTTTTAGCTGAGTTATTTTAATAAATTTGATGTGAAATCGGCTTATGGTATCGATTCCTTTTGATTTAGAGCAGCAAAGCTAAGGATATGTGCTGATGGTGGGGCCAACCGCATCTTTGACGGTGTGCCCAAGTTATTCCCTGATCAGAATCAATTAAATATTCAACATAGGTCTGCTTTCATCTTTTCACTAGGAAATACCCTTTAAAACCAGAAATTCTCCCACAAGCCATTAGTTCACTAGAAAATATAGAAAACTGTCCTGTAAACATTCTCTTCCTGCCTAAAGTACCCTCCCTCCCTCCTTGACAGAGAGAGAATAAGAAAGTTACAGGAAATAATTTTAGATCCTGTAATTCTTTTTATTATTAATGACTGGAACAGAAGTTTTCAGTTCTCAATTTCGTTGCTGGCAGTAGATCGTCAATGTGATATCTCTTTTATTATAGTATATCTAAGATATCTCCACTTTGTGGTATATCTCCAGACCGTAGTAGAGAAAAAATAATGTTCTCATTTCTCGTATAAACTATATATATGCATTTTTTTACATTTACATTATCCTGAATATGTGCATAATCCTGCAGTTATATCATGCAGGTACATTCCAAATGTGATCAAAGGAGACATGGATTCGATAAGGCCAGAGGTGCACAAGTTTTATGCTGAGCTGGTAAGAGTCTTATCTCTATCCCTACTATTTACCTAAAGCAATTAAAGGTGGTTACAGCTTTTCTTCCTGATGGTGCCAATATTTGCCAAAATTGAATGCATTAAATAAAATGAAATAGGAGACAATTTGGTGGGGTTTCTCTTCAATCCCCTTCATCTTATGCATACTTAAGTTGATATTGATGAATTTTGAGGTTGTTACCTGCTATTATTGTATTTATAATTTTTTAACAGTTTTGACTGTAAATTTTTTTAAAATTTTAAACAAAGTCATTGAAGTACCTTTTATATTAGATAAACTGCGTATCAAATCTCATGCAAGTTAAAAATTTACTGTTGCCAATCAATAGTCAATAATGTGAAACAGTTAAAACTTTCCAGTTTCTCAATAGCTTTCACTTTTCACCGAACTTAATGCGTGAACTTTCTTAGTGTTATCGTGGCCATAAAATTATTTTCTTGTCACTTGTCAAAATAGCCTTGTTGCATTTAATTTGTAATATTTGACGATGCTTTTGGTGGCATTGCAGGGATCAGAAATCATAGATAAATCAGAGAACCAGGACACCAATGATCTCCACAAATGTATTTCTTTCATCCGGGAGCAAACTCCTGCTTGGGATCATTCCAATGTAAATTTTACTTATATTCTCAATTATTGACAAGTGAATAACAAAATAATCACAGGGGTATCAAGCAACTCCCGTTTTGGTCCAGAACTTGGGAGATCTCCTGTCATGTCCTTAAATATTGCATATTTTATCATTTGACTCCCTGACAGATTCCTTGGTTACTGATTTGCAAAAACCTTAGTTTACATTGGTTTATCTTTGTAAATAGCTCGGTATGTGTTAGGTTTTAAAACTCACATCATTTATTGCTACGAGGTAGAAGTAATAGCATTCAAGGATCAAATGGGAAATTTTAAGAGAAGAAGTTTATTTATCACCAAGGAAGAAAAAACTGAACAGCATCTCATATGAGTATGACCTTGAAAGAAGAAAAATATCTCATACACCAATATTAAACAAAGGAAATCCCACCAGTTCAGGTTCCTTAATACTCTCGCGTTGCGAATACCGCCTGAACTGTTCTTCTTGATCATCTATATAAATGAAAAGAGGAAGTAGGGACAATGGAAAATGGGAGGATTTAATAATCTATAACATTCATAAAGAATCTCATTATATACCAATATGGAAACAAAGGGAGTCTCAGCAGTTCAGTTTCACCCTTCCTCAAAAATTCTCGTTCACAAAAACTGCTAAACAGCCCCGCTGCCTCATTCATAGAAAGAGAAACAAAGAGGAAAAGTGGGGAACTAGTTGTAAACATGGATTTCTTTTTTATTATTTTACCACAGGCATTTCAATATGTCATGAAGTAAACTGATATTTGTTTCTAGATTGAAATACTTGTACAATATCACAAAAGGGTCGGTTTTACTATGTACTCTTCAAATGTTATGCCACTAAACTAAAGATACCCAATTGTGTCCTGCTTGTTTGTTCTTGTGTAAATGAATAAGAAAAAGTAGGTTGATTTGAGCATATAAGAAACCTTTAACGGGTGGAATATTTGAGTCTCACAATGTTTTAGCAGGGTATATGAGATATCAAACTCTTGGAGGTTATGAATGAGATTTTAATTTATCTTTTTTTATTTTTCTGTAGTTGTGCATACTGGTGACTGGGGCACTGGGAGGCCGATTTGACCATGAGGCAGCTAACTTAAATGTGCTCTATGTGTTCTCTGACATGCGAATTGTTTTCCTGTCCGATGATTGCCAGATCCGACTGCTTGCAAGAACACACCAACATGAAATTCACATCCAGTCAACAGTCGAGGGACCCCACTGTGGCCTTTTCCCCATTGGTGGACCATCAGTCAGTACCACCACCACCGGCCTTACTTGGGACCTATGTACGCTGCATGTGTTCATTTCTTTTGTTTGCCATTTAGTTTTATGGATTCTTATTGCCCACTAGTTCAGCTGCACTGACACATCATATCAGGGAGGTCTAAATTTCAATCCTTGATCTGTAATGGCTGTCTGGTCTCCTAATGGATTGTCTATTAATTGAGCAAACAAAGGTTGATAAGATCCAATTGTGATCCAGAATTAAGCCAGATTTACTTGAGATAAGAAACATTGTCTACCACTTTAATATTTGAATATATTATATTATCATAAAATGTATAAATGATAGTATTATTTTTCTTAAAATAGGCAACTCAGAGATGAGGTTTGGTAGCATGATAAGCACCTCCAACAAAGTGCGTGAAGAGAAGGTAACTGTTTGTTCTGATGCTGATCTACTCTGGACAATCTCTCTCAAGACTCCCATTCACATGGGTCTGACATGTTAGCGATCATCCTAATTGTCCATCCTATAACTCATCGAGTTTTCATACCTTGCCGAATTGTACATGTCGGTGTGGCGAGTGCTGTATAGTGTATAGAGTTGTGAAATAAACTGTTTTTTCTTTCTCAAACCTGTGAGCTACGGAGTGTTGTTTTTGGAGGAGATGAGCTGTAAATAAAACAAACCTCCTGGTTACAACTACATCAGTCGTTCAAGGAGCTTTGAGTGTCTTTTTACTTTACTAATTTTGATGATCAAACCAGCGAGCTATGGTAACATTTTGAATGTCTTTTTACTTTTAAGGATTTGAAGAACAACAGAATTAGTTAGTCTTAAAATGAGAAGACCCAAGGTACAGAAATAATAACATTAATAATAATAGAAAACCAACTAAAATGTCCGTATATCATGGCATTAGTCCTGGAGAAAGTATTAAAAAAAAGGAGAATCTATTAAAATAAAATAAGACAATTTCTAAATTTAATTCAGCAAATTTGTGCACGATTAAATTTTTTTGATGATGCTAAAGTCCTCTACAATAAAAAAAAAATAGCATGATAATTCACGTGAAATTCATACAAAATAATAGAATATATATATATATATATATATATATATATATATATTTAAAAGTTTTGTTGCATTCTAAACATATTATAAACATGTTATTAGTGAGAAAAAATTGAGAATATATGGGTCGTTCAATAAGATTTAGTTAGCAGATAAAAATAAATTTGATGATAGAAAATATAGTTTACGTGGCATGATTAAAAAGTTCGAAAATCTAAGTCTCTTTATGCATTTAGACGTGCAATCGATAATCCCAACTGCTTGATTTACAAGCCAAGCAAACTTAAATACCGACACTCCTAAACTGTTTTGCTACGAAGTTTTTATATTTATTTATTTATCGAAATAGTGGACGTCTGCACCTAGTTTATTTTAATTACTTATATTTAAAAACAAAAATTATTTGCACAAAGTTCATATGTTATTGTACACAGGTCTCACATTTTTCTTTGCAAAATGAGTACTAGTATCTGCTTCAACAAGGGAAGTCATATAAAAGGTGCTGAATATAATTGTCAAATTACTCAGCCTTCTCCTGATTTGTTAACAAATAGGCGTGCCCCACATCACGATGTCAACTGCTTGCGTGATTCAAGTGTTACGCATGGTTACACTAATTTATTTTGATCGAACTGCTTTAAATCAATTTATCGGTATACAGATAGTTATTTTTATAATAATAAAGTAAATTCATTTCGCTTCTGTTTAGAGTGCATTTATCACAGCGAATGATTAAATATTTGAACAGATCACCCCAACGTAACATTGGATGATTTGCTCTTGTCCGCGGTCGGCGGCGGTCCGCCTGTCTTTTTAGTTTCTCCTTCTCTAAAAAAAAAATAAAAAAATAACAAGAAAGCTCGCGTTGCTAGAGGTCACAATTTGGTACATCTAATGATGTATCTTCTTCTAATTATCACGTGAAAAAAGGAAAAAAAAAAACAAATCACTTATTTATAGTGATTATTAGGTCTCCATTGTGAGCAACAAAGAGTTAGGATGAATAATAATAATAATAATAATAATAATAATAATAATAATAATAATAATAATAATAATAATACGAGCAATCAAATAACGTGACGTCTTTTTAGAATTGCTCCCGTTTAGTTATAAAATTCTTTATTTTTTGAAGGAGATTCTATATCTTTATTCACTGGAAAAAAATATTACTTTTTAATTACTTGCTTCAGATTAACGAGTGATGCATCATGCATACTCGGAGTAAACATGTATTCTGCACAAGTAGAATTTGCAGCATTTTGATTACATTTCAGGGTATAACCACCTGCTAAAAAGATTATTATATGTGGTACGTAACACCTCAAAGAGCCGGGTAGTTGGTATGCAAATTTATTAGCAAGCTTTTTTATTTGTCAATTGTGATAGGATTTTGTTAGAATATTCTTTAATGGTTCCGATCAAACATTGCTCCGAGATCTGAAACCAAATCAAATCAACTTCTGCCTAATTCATCAATCTAAAGTTCTAAACCCAAATCATACATTGAATCATTGGCTCGGCTCAGCCAGAAATTTGAGCACCAACCTTAAAAAGGTGCAACTCAAACCTGACGAATCAGGCAAATGTACGTCAGACTAGCGAGGGATTTGGGATATGAACGGCTTATTTTTCTCCTTTTTTCTCCTTTTTTTTAATCAGCAGTCCAATATTTTTAAATTAAATTTGGTATATAATATCTCTTAATAATTAAAATAAATTATAATAATTTTAATGATAAATTTTAATATTTGTTATCTCTCCAGAAAAATCGTTGCCCTCTTCGGTATGAAATTACAAAGATATAGAATGAATGAAAATTGGAGGACAGATTAACCATATGTCATTGTTAGAATGTCATTTACGAAAAGCATTTTCTGGGAACCCATTTAATATTTTATAAATAAATTTTAATTTCAAAACAGATGGATGGTCAAGAAAGCCATCGAATACTTCCAAATTACCAATTTTATAATAAAATAATTATTTTCACTCGACTGTGGAAACCCCAAACCCTAGCAGATATTTCGTTGGAAACAGTAATCGTCCAATAAATTACATTTTACCCTTATAGAATCAACCAAGTGAAAATTAGACAAAACAACACCTTATCTCAGCCAACTCCGAACCCAATCTGTGGTTCTCCTCTCTCTCTCTCCTCTTTCAAACCCCTTTTCTTTAAACCCTCGGATAAGACTTCCCTTGCATATTACTTCTCAAAACCTCTCTCTGTGAAAAGCCTTATCGCCTTCTTCTCTTCTCTTACAATGAGCTCTAACCAAACCCTAGTTGCCCCAAACGAAGACGAGATGAAGGAGACCAGCGCTGTCGACTCTGACCCAATTCCAACCAAGCAAAACCTAAATTCAATCGAGACTGATAGTGGAGTCGTTATTCCCGAGGGGGAAGAGAAAGGTGGAACCTTGGATACCCAATTAGGTAAGGTCGAAAATTTTGATACTTGGTTAGAGAAAGAAGATAATTTTGATACGAAATTAGAAAATAACGATGTAGTTTCTCGTTGTAAAATAGGTGAAAATGATACAAGAGATGTACAAGCAGAGGCGATAGATGAGAAAATTGAGGCTTCTGGTAATATGGTGGATGAAAATGAGAAGAAAATAGAAGAGGAGGTTGGTAATGAAAAATTTGATGAGCAGTTAGTGAGTGATGTAGTTTCAGATATTAAAGAGGGTGAAAATGAGAAGGCTGAAGAAAATAAAGAGGAAGGTGAAAAAAGTGCTGCCACGGTTGAAGTAGGGGGTGAAGAAACAAAGCAATCTACCTCTGTTGATGGTGGTGAATTTGACCCAGAAATATCAGAAGAGAAATCGAGAGAAGAAGTTACTGTTGCTGAGACGAAAGAAGATGGTCAAACTGAAGGTGAGAACACTTACATTAATGAACCTATTGTTGTCACTGAAGAGGTTAAACCCAAAGTACTTATAAGTGCTCCTGTTGAAACTGTACCTGTATCTCTTACTGATACTGCTGTTTCAGATACTTTTGTTGCCAACGGGGCTGAGGTTAGTGAGGAACTGGATGCAAATGATGACATTCCTAAGGGTGACTCTGAGAATCTGACCAGAGAAGCTCCTGGGTTTGTGAATTCTACGAAAGTTGAGGCTGAAAGTGAAAAAATACCAATGAGAGGAGATGAGTCAGAGGAACCAGAGGTTGAAGTTGAAGATAATTATGGCGAGGTATTAACTGGAGATGAGCTAGAGGAGGATGAATTGGAGGGGCTGGGCTCGAAACCAGCTCGTGTGGCTATTCTGGACAGCACTGAGGATGCTAAGGAGATAATGAAAGAAATTGAAGAAGCTGGTGCAGGTATTGATGGCCAACTTGTACCAGATTCTGATGAAGAGATGGAAGAAGGCATAGAGTTTGAGGATGATGATGACGATAGAGAAGATGAAGAGGACAGAGAAGGCTTTGACTCAGCACTTGCTGCTCTTCTCAAAGCTGCCTCTGGTAGTGATGGTAATTTTGTGATTAGTTCGCAAGATGATGGTACTGGTTCAGGTGCTGGCTCACGTATCTTCAAAATCGACCGTCCAGCGGGGCTAGGACCATCCGCACCAGGTTTGCGGCCCCGTCCTACTGGTCCAACACCAGCAAGGCCGAGCTCTCAGCTTGCAGCCATTCCGGCTGAGACCGGGACAGTGGAGGAGATGTCAGAAGAGGAGAGAGCACTTCATGAAAAAATTGAAAATATTCGAGTTAAATTTCTTCGGCTTGTGCATAGGTCTGGGCACTCACCAGAAGATACAGTTGCCAGGCAGGTACTGCATCGGCTCAGCCTAGCTGAGGGTTTCAGGCGTGGCCGCATGACTGGTGCTGGTATTGGTACCAGTACCTCTATTGAAGCCGCATGGAAGAAGGCTCTCCAACTAGAGGACAGTACTGGTGCTGGTACTGAAGACCTGAACTTCTCAGTTAATATCTTGGTCTTGGGTAAAACTGGGGTTGGCAAGTCTGCCACAGTAAATTCAATCTTTAACTCTGAAGTCACTGGTACGAACCCATTTGCACCTACAACCGTTTCAGTACGGGAATTTACTGGTATGGTTGATGGTATAAAATTTCATGTGATTGACACACCAGGCTTGAAAACCTCTGTCATGGATCAGAATAAAAACCGCAAAGTTTTAGCAGCAGTGAAAAGTATCACCAAAAAGCGTTCCCCAGATATTGTTTTGTACGTAGATAGAATTGATACGCAGACTCGAGATTTGAATGACTTGCCTCTTCTGCGTACCATCACAAGCGTCTTAGGCTCTTCAATCTGGTTTAATGCAATAGTTGCTCTGACTCATGCGGGCCTGGCCCCACCCGATGGACCTAATGGCTCACCTATGACCTATGAGTCTTTTGTGGCACAGCGGTCACATGTAGTACAGCTAGCAGTTCGGCAAGGGGCTGGTGACATGAGGCTTATGAACCCGGTTGCTCTGGTCGAAAACCACCAATCATGCAGACGCAACAGGGATGGCCACAAAATTCTACCGAATGGGCAATCCTGGCGCCAACAGTTGTTATTGCTCTGTTACTCGTCCAAGATTTTGTCAGAGGCAAATGAGCTGCTGAAGCTGCAGGACAACTCAAGTTCAGCTGCTAGTAAACTATTTGGGTTCAGGTTCAGACCCCCTCCATTGCCATTCTTGCTGTCATCACTTCTACAAACTCGGGCTCACCCGAAACTTGCAAATGAGCAATCTGGAGATATTAACGGGGACTCGGATGTCGAGTTGGATGATTTCTCTGACCATGAAGACGATGAGGAGGATGAGTATGACCAGTTGCCACCTTTTAAGCCCCTCAGAAAGTCACAGATTGCAAAGTTGTCGAAAGACCAAAGAAAAGCATATTTTGAGGAGTACGAATACCGAGTCAAGCTGTTACAGAAGAAACAATGGAGAGAGGAGGTCCGGAGAATGAAGGAGATGAAGAGGAGGAAGGATAACGAGACTGCTAGTGCTGCTGGGTTTGAGCCTGGGGAGGATTTTGACCAGGATAATGCTCCGGCCTCAGTTCAGGTTCCCCTACCCGACATGGTATTGCCACCTTCCTTTGATGGTGATGCACCTACTTACCGTTACCGATTTCTGGAACCAACTGGTGGATTCTTGGCCCGACCTGTTTTGGACACACATGGGTGGGATCATGATTGTGGTTATGATGGAGTCAGTTTAGAAGAAAGCCTAGCTCTAGCTGGTTTGTTCCCTGCCAATATATCAGCACAGATCACTAAGGATAAGAAGGAATTCAGCATCCATCTGGAGTCGGCAATATCAGCCAAGCATGGTGATAACGGGTCGAGCCTTGCTGGGTTTGACATCCAAACCATTGGTCGTCAGCTTGGGTATATTTTGCGAGGCGAGACCAAATTCAAGAATTTGAAGAGAAATAAAACCACAGGCGGGGTCACAGTGACCTTTTTAGGTGACATAGTTGCAGCAGGGGCAAAATTGGAAGATCAACTTTCACTAGGTAAGAGGTTGACCCTGGTAGCATCTACTGGTGGGGTCCGTGCACAGGGGGACACAGCTTATGGTGCAAACCTCGAGGCGAGATTGAGGGACAAAGATTACCCGATTGGCCAGTCTTTGACGACTCTGGGCCTCTCTCTGATGAAATGGCGTGGTGATCTGGCACTGGGTGCAAATTTACAGTCACAAATTCCTGTTGGAACTGGGTCAAAGGTGGCATTGCGAGTTGGATTGAACAACAAGCTCAGTGGACAGGTCTCAGTGCGCACCAGCACTTCTGATCACTTCCAGATTGCATTATTGGGACTGGTACCTGTGATTGCCTCCATCGTCCGAAATCTTCGTGGCGGCGGCGGCGAGTCTTTTGCTTATTAGAGGTTTTTCGAGTTCTGGTAGCAGGCATATGAGTTTCATTTTGAAGTAATGGTACTGGTGGTTTTCTTTTTGATCCAGTTTTTGGCCTTGTTTTATTTTTTGGACGGAGAGAGAGGAATAATGGTTTCAGAGTAGTAAGAGTTAATTTTGATGTTATTCTATTTTGAATCGAAACCGAGTTTAAATTTGAAGTATCACTTGTTGCTCGTTAGCAGCTTTATTGATTACATGCTTGATGTGATTCATTCCATTTCATGACCTTTATTTATTTCCATTCATATTTTAGTTTTAATCTTGACCTGGTTATTAAATTTGGTTTTCCATTTCAAATAATGTTATTCTGGATGATTGTTGTTAGAAGATATGTTCTATCTGTGCAAGCATGATTATATTTTATTCCCTGAACCTGAATATTACTTGGAAGGAAATATATGTTTGATTATTTCCTTTTGTTGATCTTGGCAGATGATTTTGTGTACGAAAACAAGTAATTTTCTTTAGAAAGGCCATATAATTGATAAAGTTGTTTGTATCGATGAAACAAATGCATTTGATGTTCTGCCCGTTTGGAAATTCACTCTGGGAGACATAGTAAATGCATCTTTATAATTAGTTGCAAAATGTGTTAATATGTAATATGATTATTAGTACATATTATTACTAATTAGTACGAGTATCTCTACGTTACACCTCAAGAGTTGCATTTGAAACATAGTTCAGTGATTGTAACTTTGAATAACAAATGCTAAAATCTCACGGACGGTCCCGAAATTATTTGTTAATCAACACCAGGTGAAACAAAAAACAAATTTTACATGCAATTACTAAAGAAAATTTATATATTCAACAAGTACAGTTTATCAAGATCGCATCACATCTAACATGCTGCCACACATGACAGAGAGACTGGCACTCCAAAGAGATGAACACCAACATTACACACAGAACAAAACAACACCCAAATAGTTTTATTACAAGGGCACAAACACAAAAATGTCACACTATTCCTCTAACATCATTATTGAGCCAACATTTCTTTTCCAAATTAACCAGAAATCTCAATAGATTTGACCTCAGGCTTCTTGACCTCCTCTTTAGGCACAGTCACAGTCAGCACACCGTTCTCCATCGCAGCCTTGACCTGATCCATCTTCGCATTCTCAGGCAGCCTGAACCTCCTCAGAAACTTCCCGCTGCTGCGCTCCACACGGTGCCACGTTTCAGTCTTCTCCTCATTTTCTCTGGTACGCTCGCCGCTGATCTGGAGCACATTACCTTCCTCTACCTCCACCTTGACCTCTTCCTTCTTGATTCCTGGAAGATCAGCCTTGAACACATGCGCTTCAGGGGTTTCCTTCCAGTCGATGCGAGCCGCGGCGAAGGAAGAGGTGTCAGAAGGGAAGGAGAGGGATGAAGAGGAAGAGGCACGAGGGAAGGAGAGGAGACTGTGGTTGAAAGAGAATCCATCGAATGGGTCCCACAGATCGAGAGAGAAGGGGTCGAAGATGTTGCTTCTCCTTGTGATCGACATTGTTGTTGAGATTGGTGTTTGATTAGAGAGAGGGTTTGAGAGAGAGCAAGTGAGAGTGAAAGCTTCTTAGTTCGATTTTTTCGATTTGTTTTCTGTTGGGACAAGTGGAGAGCTGTGGTCGTGAATTTATAGAGGCCGGAGAGGAGAAGGAAGGCGGTTATAGATGGGCCTAGTGCTTTCTAGAGAGTTCTCAGGTCTTTGGTGATTTCTGAATGTATGGACTATGGATGGTTCCAGTTGGGTCTGGAAGCCGCTAGCCGTTTCTGGAGATATGGGCCTGGTAAGTTGGGTTATAATGGGCTAAGTAATAACCGCTAGTTGTTTGTGAATAACATCTTAAATAAATTTTTAAATATTTAATTCCAGTTGTATATTTGATAATTTGTTTTATTGCAGCTCAGCTAAAATTTTATCTTTTTGTAATTATATCGTGTGTTAAGTGCATAAATTTATTTTCCTTTTTTTTTTTCCCTTCATGACATATTAGTAAGAAGAGTACTTATTGCAAGAGACAATTGGAATCTATCATTAAAAATTGACAATTGTATATTCTTAATGTCAATGGTCATTTTTAGATGTAGATCAAAATGGGAATTGGGATGCTCGCTAGAGTTTCTCTTCAAATAAAAGAATACTTGCTATAATAGAAATGAAGAGTACAGATGCAAATTAAAGAATCGGAAAGTCTGCCTACAAGACAAATTATATTTAATATATAAGATACTTAACATGTCATATAAAAAAACATATCAGTTTTATTCTGGAAATACAATAAATAAATAATATTGCATAAGCAAGTAGAGCCCATATTGAAATAATTAGAGCTCATGAAGACCAACAAAGTCGAGAAAAAGCTCAGGGCTTCTCGACTAAACTCGGAAGCATTGGATTGCAATTATTATTTAGGAATTAATGACTGCGAGTTCTCTAGAAAGCGCCAGCCCCATCTGCCACCGTGTTCCTTCTCATCCTCAGTCCACTATAAAACCACCACTCACCAGCAGACAATATGAGACAAATTCAATCAATTAGAAGCTTACCATATTCGCTTTTAACTATTACCAACTGTTACAGTTTCTTCTCGCCTTCTAAATAGAAGACAATCACAGCAATGTCAACCAACGGGAAGATCAGCAGCATTCCCGACTTGCGGAGTCCATTCGATGGCTTCCCCTTCAACCGCAACCTTCTCTCCTTGCTAGACCCCACGACCTCATTTTCCTTCCAGCCTGACACCTCTGACTTTGGCGTAGGTCGTATCGACTGGAAAGAGACCCCTGAAGCCCACGTGTTCAAGGTCGATCTACCGGGAATCAAGAAAGAAGATGTCAAGGTGGAGGTGGAAGAGAGCAACATCCTCCAGATCAGCGGGGAGCGCATTGGTGAAAATGAGGATAAGAACAGCACATGGCACTTATTGGAGCGGAGCAGTGGAAAATTCCTGAAAAGGTTCAGGCTGCCTGAGGATGCCAACATGGAACAGATCAAAGCTGCTATGGAGAACGGAGTGCTGATGGTCACAGTGCACAAGAAGGAGGAGGTCAAGAACAAGAAGTCCGAGGTCAAATCTATTGATATCGAGGGCGGTAAAGGAGGAGGTTCAGGCTGCCTGAAGATGCCATGTTGGTTCAGATCAAAGAAGCCACATAAAACAGCATGCTGACCTGTCGGTGTGCTGTGTCTGTGTGCAATGTTTTTTCGTGCATAGTTGGTCGGTACTTCCTTTTGATTCTGAAGCTGTTTAGAGTCTTGTGGGCTTGTATTTTGTAGCAGATTGATGCACAAACTAAATGTATGTATGTCAAAGTTATGGTCTTCTCTGGCTGTACATAGATTAGTTGAGTGTGATATTGTAGTAGTTGATGTACAAACTTGCATGTAAATATGTGAAAGTTATGCTGTTCTGTGGATGTACATAGATTAGTTGAGTGTGATAAATTGTATTAATAGTTGCACTGCTTGTTTCTGTTTAGATTTATCCCAAAGTGTGTAGGTTAAAAAAATTGTTTAAGAATAGTTGTTTTTTCTTAAGTTTTAATTTTGATAGTTAAACCACACAAAGTTTGGCGCTATGGGTTCGAGTGAGGTATATATCAGGGGGTGATTCAAGTTATCCACTTTGTATTATTCCAGTAAATCAAGGGAAGCATATTCTTTCTCAAATAACGACAACATGATCCAAATTTACCAATTTGGTACCATTTAGATTGCAAGTTGTGCTAATACTCTAATAACTAACACATTTAAACCACGGCACTAAAATTATCAACATGATTATCATATTAATTACCAGCTAGGTACCATATATTTAAAGTTGAATTATAAAAATTAAACGCAATACAGAAAAAAAATAGGAACATTAACAAAATATCATAATCACATGGAAAAAACAACAAAAAAGAAGTAATAATTTAACCACGGTCAAGTACTCTGTATGTAGCCCCTGTAAGAAATAATGTCTAACAAAAAAAAATTAATAAATATTTGAATACTAAATTTTTCTAACATTTTTATCCGCTTAAAGATTTAACGCCTCAATATACAATTTTTATTTACCAAACTCACAAGTTGATGTCGCTTAAATATATTTTATCCTTTATTTTTTTAACAGAAGTACCAGGAAAATATATTGACATTATACTTCAATTATGAACATCTACTGACAGGGACTATATTTGCTATTGTTATTGACCCTAAAAATCAAAGATCTATGTAGGCAATTTAGCACACCTACAACAAAAACTTTCTTTTTTTTCTGATTTAAATTATCAAGCTTTTTCATAACTCTTTACATAACAAAGGTTTGCAGCTGATATTTGGTCCAGGTCATCATAATCCTCTCAAAAACAATATCTCGCATGTTTCTTCTTGTTTCTCACTAGTATAACAAATTTTAGATATATTAAACACACTTACCCCTCTAATTGACATTGTACTAACTCTTGGCCTATGTTAAGTACTAACTTCAAATTTTTCATCCTGAAAATTTTATAACACCTACTGATCGCTGGTCCAGATCCATTGCTCTCAAGTCCTCGTCATCGAGTTTTCTGGTTTGTTCTCCTGGTTCTTGCTAAAAATAATTAAACTGATATATTACAAATTCCCACTAGTTTGCATCCGCTGTCTTGCTTCCATGTTTATTTTGTAGATAAAGTAAATTATTGGTATCAAGTAGAAACTCCAGGCACCTGTTTGCTGCTAAAAGCATTTCTGTTTGATTTACTACAGATATAGTTGGCTCTTTGCTAATATTTTTACTTTCTGTTGGTCCAAACCTCTCATAAATTCAACTGGAGGACCCTCAAAAAAAAAAAAAATAAATAAATAATTAAACTGGAGGGAATTAGAAAAAGTAAAAAGACTGACATTTGCCTTCAGCTTTCACTATGTACTGAGAAATCTCAGGTTGTTTCTTTTCCATTTGTCATAATAGGATTACTATTTAACAAAAAGGAGCATAAATGAAAACAATGCATATTAATTGTAGTCTTAATATTTTCGACAATATTAGACCCCAATCATTACTAGTATTAAACGTCATATACATTCATACATCAAACTAATCTAGATTCATAATAATATCAGCACATCAACACATTCCATTATTTTACAAAAGAACAAAACTACCAGCAGATCATTCAACACCTGCATCGCACCAGTTCTCATGCCATCTAACACACTCCACATTCACCAATTAAGCAAAATTAACCAGAAATTTCAATAGATTTGACCTCAGGCTTCTTGACCTCCTCCTTGGGCACAGTCACAGTCAGAACACCATTCTCCATAGCAGCCTTGACCTGATCCATCTTTGCATTCTCAGGCAGCCTGAACCTCCTCAGAAACTTCCCGCTGCTGCGCTCCACACGGTGCCACGTGTCAGTCTTCTCCTCATTCTCTCTGGTACGCTCGCCGCTGATCTGGAGCACATTGCCTTCCTCCACCTCCACCTTGACCTCTTCCTTCTTGATTCCTGGAAGATCAGCCTTGAACACATGCGCTTCAGGGGTTTCCTTCCAGTCGATGCGAGCCGCGGCGAAGGAAGAGGTGTCAGAAGGGAAGGAGAGAGACGAAGAGAAGAGGCTGTTGTTGAAAGGGAACCCATCAAATGGGTCCCGGAGGGCGAGAGAGAAGGGGTCGAAGGTGTTGCTCCTCCTTGTGATCGACATTGTTGTGATTACGTCTAGTTTGAAATTGACAAGGGCAGGGAAGAAGAATGAACTTTCAATTGGATTAGTGATTGAGATGGGAAAAGGGTTTTTGGATAGCTTTGATTTGAGCTTGTCTTCTGCTGATGTGGAAAAGAGTGGCGCGCAAGGGGATTTTATATGAACAGGGAAGGAAACAAGTGAGAAGACGCGAGTGATGTAGAGAGGTCGAGACTTGCCTACAGCCCTACAGGCTACAGAGACCTGGCCGTTTCTAGAATGTTCTCTACTCTCGGTTATCTCGGTTCGACCGTTCGAGTTTAGTCGGGAAAGTGAGGATTTGATTACTCTTTTGCCGTAACTTGCCATGACTTTCATAAAATGAACCCATAAAATAAACAATATGAACGTATAAATGATCTAAACAAACACATGCAAATAAATAAGTTAAATAAAAATAGTTGAATGTGAACAAAAAATAACAAAATTTATTTATTTGCATGTGTTCACTTTGATTATTTATATGTTTGTCTTCTTTATTTAAACAATAGCAAACTTTCAGATGATAGTTATCATTTCTCAGAAAAGTGCTGGTCTGATTTGGATCCAAGCCATATGATTTTATCTTAACGGTTAATGGATGCCCCGTGAAAAATACCAAATTGATAGACTCGAAAAAAAAAATTAACCGTTAAAATTAAATCAGACGGTCCGAATCTAAATCCGACCAGAGGATCCGGATCCGAAAAAGTGCTAGGTGGTACTGAATATTAATGGGCCTTAAATGGGCTGTAATCATGATACAACACATGTTTTTGGATTATACTAATCATAGCCCATTTTATTATAATAATATAATAATGAAATGAAAATTAATAAACATGCGAAGACGTGAAGTTGAATCTTGTAATAGTCTACTCATCATAAATATTCTAAATAGTACCTCTTTTCTAATAATGTAATTTTATTATTTTTAGAATAAATTACCAAGCTCCAATATTGCATTGGAGAATGGAGATGTAACTATTTAATATTTTATTTTGTTGCAACATCTGGCCCAAGCTCCAACTTAACTGAAAAGGAAATAAACAAAAAAAGAGCTGTATTGGCCCAACTAAAAGAATTTGTGACAAATTATTTAAATTGGTTATGTAGATTTCGGGCTGGTATTTTCAGAATGAATGGAGAGATGTTACTTATTGGCATTGCAAAGTAACAATAAAATTAAGTCACCCCCACCCCTTTATTATCTTTTCCCAAAGTTATTATAACTAGAAACAAGTTTCATATGAACTCACAATAAGTTTTGTATGGAGGAGCAACAATCGTTGCTTATTTAAATATTTATATATGATGTTACATTGAGGTTTTCATAATGGTACTCTAAATTAGTTTGTTTATCAAGACGAATTCGTTATTTAGAGTTGCATACTCAAAATTGTTTTTTTCTTAATAAAATATCAGAGAAAATCAAATTAATAAGGGTAAAGTTTATATTGTTATTCTTCTTCTTGTTATTATTTTAAAAAGTTGACCTTCCTTTAATAAAGGAAAAAAAAATCTTAAATTATTTAATTAGTACATATATTCTTTTTTTAATATATTGAGCAAACTTCATACAAGTAATATGTTGTTACTCTCTAAATTTATATTTTATCACTCGATATTGAACTCTCTTTTGAACTTTTTGACTCTTTTAGTCAATTTTTTTTTACACTAATGATCGATCTTTTTAAATGGAGGTCTAATAGTTGCGCTGACAGTCTAATTGATATTTTATTAAAGTTGATATATATACTTTAAAATAGATTATTGAACTGATATTAAATTGTTGATGTAGGACATAACAATTGAAGTAGCCACCATATATAGTCTCCAACACCTCTACATCAAAATCTGATGCAGGTGGAACGGAAGGAACAACCTCTCTCTTTACTTTGCTATAGGAAATAAGAATAGTGGAAGACATGTTCTTCTCAGGCAAAGCACAACCTAAAGCCAAAGCACTATATGGTTTCTAAGTCGAAAGAGCTAACAATTGCCTCGACTTCTTACTATGCTCCATAGCTTTCTTCAATTATTTCTTCTTTTCCTTACTTCTATCCACCAGAGGAGATTTACTCTTACCAGAATAATCTAACTTAACCCCAACCTGCCGAGCCACTGGATTTTTAAAGCACACACCTTTTTCAGTATTTTTCTTCACTTGAGACCTGATCTGCACACCTGAACTATCTCCCTCCTGTAAGATCAGCTAAAGGAGACAATTTACCACTAGGGACAACAACAATGGGGTCGCAGAGGGGATCTGGAAAGAGATAACCTGAGTAGTGACAAGGACAAAAGGAGCTAGCATCACCTTTTTATTAGTCTATTTGTTCTCATAAGTTTAACATTGTCTCTGTTATTTTTAATATATAGAAAGTGAAGGGCTATCTTAGAGTTGACATTTAATCATTAATTTTTTTTATTAAAAAAAATTAGAATTATGAGAACAAAACCAGCTGTGTGCATCTTGGGCGAAACCAATTGTATTAAGATTTTTCTAAGTTTTACAAATTTGATCGACTTTAATTTTTTTCAAATGCCAATAATCTATTACTGAATACCAAATTACCAATAAAATTAAATACAATCTTATAAATAATCTAAAAAATTTAGAATCAATGGATTTCTCATAATATTTTACCGTTCCAATAAATTTGATGAAACAGTAATTTACAAAACTGCCAAATAAGTTAAAAGTTATAATACAATTTTGCTGAATTCATAGAATCTGAAAACCATGAAAACTGTTGTAAACATTAGAAAAAAATTCAATATAATTAGATTATGTATAATTTTGTAAGCATACAAATAAAATTTAATCTAAAAGTTTAATCTGGGAAGCTTTGTCAGCAATCCAATATTTAAAATACTATTCTAAAAATTACAAAAGTAAGAAATTATGCAAAATATTATGAAAGTATAAATTAAAAATAGTATCGTTATTTTTTTATAATTTTTTTATCATGTATATAAAATTTTATATATCAAAAAATTTTATGAAGGTTTGGAAATAATTAAAAAATAGATTTATATTTTTGAAATAATAGAATTAAGCCATCAGATTTAGAAATTCGAAAAGAATATTTTAAAACTCTGTAATTATTAAAGTTTATATTATTGGGTTTTCATATTTTTGTAATGAAAGATATATATTTTTTATGCCCAATTGAATTAGTAAATATCCTCAAATAATTTAAAAAATACCACATATTCCATATTTCACAAAATTGTACGGTTAGATTAAAAAATCTCTATGGCATGATTAGATTTGTTATAATTTTAGGAGCATTTATGGAAATTTTTCATTTACAAAAAAAATTAGAAATTACTTTGAATAATTAAAATCCTAATGACATTTATGAAATCATGGAGATTCAATTTTATGAGATTCGAAAAATTATTTAAAATATTTTATCAGTTTATAATTATAAAATTTTATATCACTAAATTATTCATATATCTTTGAGTAGGCACATAAATTGTCATAGTCAAATGATTTTTTCAAGGCCTCAAGACAATTAAAAAAACAAAACTCTCATGCAAATTAAATTTTATGAGATTCAGAAAATTATTTTAGAAAAATTTATAAGTCTACATTAAAAAAAATTATATCAGTTAATCCTACATATTTTTGTGAGTGTGCACATAATTTTTCATAACCAAATGAATTTTTAAAAGCATCTTAACTATTTAAAAATGAAACTATATTTATCTGAAATTTAGAAATTGAGGGTCCATTAGATGTAAAATGGAAATGATTGCATCTAGAGTGATGATCTCATGATGACATGACCAATATTAGTGTAGGAAATACTCCCCACATTATGGGTGTGTTTGGCAACGTTTTGAATAAGCAATTCGCGGAATAGCTAATTCGTGCATGTTCCAAACGCTGAATAAGCAAATCGAACAAGGGATGAATTGTCTATTTAGCATCTTATTCTAATTTCATCTGTTGGGAGAACTAGCGGATGAATAAGGATGGAGTAAGAAACCCATTTTGCTTGTTCGAATTGCTTATTTCCTCCCACGTGACATCTCTCTAACAAACACACCCAATATATTATATAGAAGATATTGATTTAGGAGGGTCGGTATTCAGGAGCTTGAACGTAATTTACTCGTGCATCATTATTTTTTCTAATTTTAACATGTTAATTGGAAAATGCTTGCTTCTTTTATTTATTTATATTTTTTTTTCTCTTGTCGTCAAAGCAAACTCCAAATTGCGGGCATCTTAATTATCATCACCACGTAAAATAAAAGGAAAAAAATAACATCAGCAGCCTGATGGGTCACTGACAATCATTAAGCACCAACTGTTGTGTGCAAAAACTTGTTTATGTACAATATTTTTTTTTTGTGCTTTCTATTTTTTTATTTGCGAAAAGTTTTATTTTTGACCATTGCTATTGGAGATTCGAGCTGGATTCTAAATAAATAAAAATAAAACAGCCGTGTGCCGTTGAGGACTGTCCCATAATTTACCTACGTAGATGTTGAGAAATGCCATTTTTTTAAAAAAATAAAAATTATTCATTGCAGTTAAAAAAGGTGTCTAAGAACTATCCAAAATTATCGACATCAATAGTGCATAAATCTGTTAAATATGTATATATACTCTCTCTCTCTATATATATATAGGTAAATTCTGTTGTGGACGCAATTTTCAAATCGGGCTTAAATCCTAATTGTTCGTTTAAAATTTTAAACTGAGATGAATGATAAGAATTCAAGCCCGATTTAGATTTTTCTGTCCACCATAGAATTGTCCATATATATAGAGTTTTGCTATGGTGAGTTGTAACTCACGGAACCTTCCGTGAGTTGCAATCAAAATTCTTAGATCTGATTCAAAATGACAGATCTAAACCGTCCAATATGATCTCCATATCGAAATCTCCTTGCAGGACAAATTTTATATTTTTTCGATATTTTTTTCAGATTTTTAAAAACTTCTGTTTTTGAACGGTGCATAATTAATTAGATTAGAGATTTTCTAAAATTCCAAAAAAATACTTAAAAATTTCGAAAAAATATAAAATTTGGTCTACATGGAGATTTCAATAAGGAGGTCATATAGGACGGTTTGGATCAGTCATTTCGAATCAGATCCAAGAGATTTGATCGCAACTCACGGAAGGCTCAGTGAGTTGGCTAAACTATATTTTTTTCGGATTTTAGAAAATCGTTAATCTAATTTGTTCTGAATCCTTAAAAAACTGCTGTTTTTAAAAATCCGAAAAAAATACTTAAATTTTTCAAAAAAAATATAAAATTGGGTGTGCAAGGAGATTTCAATATGGAGATCATATTGAAGGAGTTGGATCGATCATTTGAACTTTCAAAATTGAGATCTAACGGGGTTTAATCAGGATTCCGGTTAAAGCGCTTTTAATGAATTCTTTCTCTCTATATATATATATATATATATATATATATTTGAAAAAATATTCATGATATGATCAAAGCGCATGCACGCGAACATGGAACCCAGATCCTCGGCAGTCATTTTTTGATTGCCGAGAGCAGCCGTTTCCCCTTTTTTTTGATATTTAAAAAATTTAAAATTCAAATGTCGAATTTAAACCGTTGATCTTGTTCGATTTAACGGGCGATGCGTTTTCATATAAGTTTTATAAAATTTGGAGTTGATTTGATACTTGATTAAGTGCTCAACAAATGAACGTATTAGAATTAATTAAACCAGGTTCGTTCATTTGTTGAGCACTTAATCAAGTATCAAATCAACTCCAAATTTTATAAAACTTATATGAAAACGCATCGCCCGTTAAATTGAACAAGATCAACGGTTTAAATTCGACATTTGAATTTTAAATTTTTTAAATATAAAAAAAAAGGGGAAACGGCTGCTCTCGGCAGTCAAAAAATGACTGCCGAGGATCTGGGTCGCGCGAACATGCACTTCTTTATTGGATCCTGACCATCCAAGCAATGTGACTTGTATTGAAATGAAGCGCCTCTCCCTCTCCCGTCGCAACAGCACCCCTCAGCCGCCTTAACCTGTACTTTCTCTAATCCTTAATTACTTACACTCTCCCCTCTCTCTACTTGTCTACAAGTCTCCTTCCTTTCCACCCCTTCTCTCTCTACTTTACTCAAGTTCCTCCTAAGCTCTATTGATTTCGGATCTGCCTCCTACTGTTATGTACGATAGTTATTGACCTTCTGTTGCTCTCTGATAGTATTTATTGCTTGTTCGATGCTCTCTATCTTTACTTCTCTACAAGTATTTATTACTGCTTTATTCCTTTGATTGATTGCCATCCAATATTGCTTTGTCCGGTTTAGCTCCTTCTTTTTTAATTTTTTTTTTTGGTACTCTCTCTCCCACCACATAATGCTGCAGCCCTCTCCTTCTCTGGCTTGGTCCATGGGAATTAACAATGCACCGTGTACATCCATTATCACAACATCATCTGTCCAAGACCAGCTGATTCCAAAATTATGTGCTACTGTCTGGTCCAACAAGAGTCATAATTACTGCTCGTACTTGAGGATAGGGCAATTTTGCATTCCTTGGGAGCGCAACAATAAAGCTTTTAAGAGTTTATATCTTTTTGGGAAGGCGGGTGGGAGTGAATTCTCTGCTCGTACAATTGCCACCTGTCCCAGAGCTGTTAACGGCTCTTTTTCGAATCATGTCACATGGGGATGCACCAATTGCAGCTCTTGGTGCTTGTCTGAGCGCCCTTTTGTGCTTGACCAGGTCAGGACCTGTCCCCCTAACTCTCTTGCCATTTCTACACCTTATACACCAATTTGGCAAGCTGGAACTGTGGACAACCAAAAGCTCCCTTCCGTCGATCACATTTGTATTGGGCGAAACCAATTTGGGGCTAAGGAAACTGGTACGACTGCTCACGTGGCCCCACAAGGAGTTGGCACGCTTCCTGGTTCTCACAGCACCATTTATTATGGGGCTGGTCCATGCTGCTCCCCAGCTCATGCTACCTCTATTAATCTTTGCATAGGGCGGGTCATTATTTCTATACCCCCCAACCCGCCTCATTCTCAAACAGCATCGATAATACAACCAACTTATTTCTCTACAGCTCATCTAGTTCATGATCTCAGATGCCCATCCACTGACCCAATTTTCGCACCCCTCCACATACCAATTTCCCATTCTCAAGCCCCCCTCCTGCCTCCTCCTTTTCTCCCTTGCTCTGCTGCTAATCCTAGAACCCCCATGGATCTGAATGATGATGACTTCCTCCAGCGCTTTGCTTCTATGCGGCCCTCCAGATCCTCTGTCGCAACACCCATCTCTCTTCCCCGTCAGGCTGAGGCTACGCATGACTGGTCTTTATGCCTCTTAGTGCGGGTCATCACTGACCGTGATGTCCTGGATGATGGTCTTTTCTTGCAAATGAGTCGGGCCTGGAAATGCTCTAATCCTTTCTGTTGGACTTCCAATATCTTAACTCTTGATTTGTCGATTTGCAAAATAAACTTCTCTTTACTAATATCTTGATTTCCAAGTGTTTACTAGGCAATACTTCAAAGAATTGGATATTGGGTTATACTTTCAAGTATCGAAGACTTAGAAGGCTTAGTTTAGTCTCAAAAAGTCATAGAATTAGTTTTTATTGGCTCTCAAACTCTTCAAAATAGTATTGCTCAAGTTCTGCTGAGTTTTCTGATATAAACGTTGTACAACGTTATGAAACGTTGTATAACGTTTCTGACAGTTCCTTTTCTTACTGTTTGCAAAACCTGTTCTCAAACGTTACACATCGTTTCCTTCGGATGTGTAACGCTTGCCGTAACGTTGTGTACCATTATGTAACGTTACACAACGCTACTGCAAGACTTTTAGCAGCCAGACTCAAGTCCATGCGTTTGAACGCTGACTTGCGTTATATAACGTTTCCCTAGCGTTATATAACGATTTGTTTTTGTAGCGTTTTGTAACGCTTTCCTTCCGTCTTACGACGTTAGAGCTCTGGAAGTTCTGTCAAGTTGTTGAGAACCAAGGAACCTTGTCAGGCTCAGATTTATTTGACGTTTCATAACGTCGTAAATCGTTTCTGACAACTCTTGTTGAAACGTCGTATAACGTTTAGTTACGTTGTATAACGTTTCTGCTTTGTCTAAAGGCTGTTTGTTTTTGACCGTTAGAACTGAAACGTTTTATAACGTTTGTGTAACGTTTTATAACGTTTCTGACTTTTTCCAACGGCATTATCAGTCTTGTCGTATTTAACGGCTATTTTTCAAACGTTGTATAACGCTTTGAAGCGTTGTATAACGTTTCTCCAGACTTTATTTTGTTTTGGAGCTCTTGGCGCCCTCTATATATATCAGCCTCTTTTCAGCTGAAACAACTGATTGAAACTCTTGCAAAATTCATATCCTTGAGCTCCAAACAACTCCCTTTGCTATTCTCACTAACTTGAGCAAAACCATTGAGATTTCTTAGCATCAATCAAACCCAAGTTCCATCTAGCTAGATCTTTGAGTGTTTTGATTGAGAGCATCAATCTAGAGTTGTTTTTTGGATAATTAGAGGTTAGGCCGATCCACCTCGAGTGTCATTGTGACGAGGCGATTCGGTTCGAAGTTGTAGACACGTTCTTTGTGGAATTGAACGGAGCGCGCCCTTTCGGTGGTTGCGAAACTCCCGGAGACGTACGACTAAGGCTAGCCATTCATCTAGCGGGTCGGAACTCCGTAATCATATCGCGTGTCAATTTCTCTTACTCTTTTCTTCTTTACTCACTTGCTTAGTTAATTGTTTGTGTGAACCAAAATTGTTTGAAACTTTCCGCAAAATTGACCAAACCGGTATACTAATTGTTTTTGTGCCTATTCACCCCCCTCTAGGCCTTACTTAGGGACAACAAAGTGGTATCAGAGCAGGGGTTACCTAGATTAAGACCAACTTATTTGTGTAACCTTAGTTTCCAATGGCTTCGAGGGTTATAGAAAAACCGGAAAAATTTGGTTCCGCTTGCAAAAACTTTTCTTATTGGAAAAGATGTATGGTTGTCTACCTTAGACTAATTGACCTATGGGATGTTGTGGAAAAAGGATATACTCCAAAGTATGTCGAGAATGTTGAAACCAATGAGTCCAAGCTTGAGAGTACCAAGAATGACAATGCCGTAAATGTCTTGCTTAACTCGGTTCATGAGTCCGTTTCACCTATATTTGGTAGTTCCTCTATTGCTCATGATATGTGGGTCTCTCTTTTGAACCGTTATGAGGGAAATTCTCTAATTAAGAACTCCCGTCAATATGAGATGGAGTCTAAATTAGACAAATTCCGCATAAAGGAAAATGAACCCATCGAGGAGATGTATACCCGGTTTATACAACTTCTCGATGAGTTCACTAACATTGGAGAGACTCCTACTAACAATCGGGTTATAGGTGTTTTACTTAGGTCCGTGGAGACAAGACCGGGTTTCGACAATCTAGTCTCCAACCTTGAGACTCAACAACGATCTCACAACAATCTCACTCCCGAGATCATCTACACTCACCTTCGATGTGTAGAAGAGAAACTCAAGCAACAAGGGAAGTTGAAATATGATGGCAAATCAATAGCATTGTCGGCAAGTGATGACAAGGAGTCACCCTCCAAGAACCGCCACAATGACAACCATCAAGGGAGAAACCGCAACTCGAATGACAAGCTCAAGGGCATAGCCGACCTTGATGAAGATAAGCAAGGAGCCATTCTCTCAAAGATGTTTCGAGCTATCATGGTCTTTGAGGGAAAGTTCAACAAAGAAAGGCTTGAGAATGATGAGCGTGCTCTTTGCTTTGTGTGCCAAAAAGAAGGGCATACAATGTATTCTTGCTTCAAACTCTTCCCACACTTAAAGAGAGATAAGGAAGATGGAGGCAAGAGAAGAAGCGATGGCCGATACAAGTCCAAGAAAGGACAATTCAAGAGCAAGAGAAAGAATGAGAAAGCCATGCAAGCCACTTGGGACAATGACTCCGACTCAAGCTCCTCCGGTCAATCCGACTCGGAGTCCGAATTCGACTTCGACAACCTTGCTCTTGTGGCTAATGTGGTGATGCCGGTGAATGATGATTTAGATGACTTGGTGAAGGAAGCATTCAATGAATTCAACCAAGGGAAGATCTATGTGCATCCTTTGAGCAAGGCAACAATCGACTCAACCGCTTCAACCTCTACTCAAGTCTCAACACCAACTCAAGAGGAGTTGCCAAAGGTTACCATTGAGGTACCTACGGTAACCAATGAGGTATATCTAAACTCATCTCTAGATAGTGATAGTAATTATGACCATGGAGATGACCTATTCTTGGATGATGACTCAAACTCTAAATTTGATAGGTTAAATGATTATCTTGATGAGTCCCTTAAGACTATCGATAGTCAAAAAGGGGAGATTAACCGTTTGATGGTTAAAGTTCATGACCTTGAGTCTTTGGTGAGTAAGTACAAAGGTATGATTGAGAGTTTTGAAAAACCAAAAACTTGTGAAAAATGTCAAGCTCATTTGAGTGAGACAAAAACTTTGAAAAATGAGGAAATGGCTTCAAGCTCATCTAATGCTCCTTGTAGCACTAAGATGGATCTTGACAAAATGTTTGTGGGGCAAAAGCCAAACGACAAGTCGGGGCTTGGTTACAATAAGAGAAATCAATTCTCCTTTGTGCCAAGGCACTCATCTAGCCAAAATAAAAATGAAAGGCATTCTCAAAATAGCACCAACTTTAGGAAACCACACGGGAAAGGGAAAATGAATTTCAATGGTACTAAAAAGAATTTTAATGGTGCTCAAAAGAATTTCAAAGGTGGTCAAAAGAATTTTGGGGGCACTCAAAAGAATTTTCAAAACAATCGGGATGTAAAGGTTGTTCAAAATGAATTGTATTTCAAAGGTCCCGATGGATGTTTTCATCGTTTCATGAAAGGGGGAAATAGAAATAACAACACTCACAATAGGAAGCCTAGAACCCAAAATAGACCTCAAAGAAATGAGGGCCATGACAATGCCTTACAACACAAAAACTCCAATTTTCAAAAAACGAATTTGAATAACTCTCAATCACAATCTTTCTCTAATGATCCAAAGATGAGAGCCATGGAACTTAGACATCACTTTGAGACCCATTTTGTTAGGGATAGTACTCAATTGAACAAGCCAACTAAAGCTTGTTGCAATTATTGTGGTAAGGATGGTCACATCTCACTAGAATGCAAATTTAGGAATGCAAATACCACATCCGGTTCACCAAGTGTGATTTGGGTTCCTAAAGTTGTCTCAACCATCGCTTCATCTAGTGGGAGCGATTCTAGTGAGGCTTGAGTAGCCATACCTTCTCCCCCGATCCTTTTAGCCATATTCTAAGGGGGAGGTGAGTGCAAGAATATTGTTAGTTGTTTGTCTCTAACTAATATATATTCTTGTAGGTGTGTTTGTTATCATCATTCAAGAAGAGTGCTTGGATCATAGATAGTGGTTGTTCACATCACATGACCGGTGATGAATCTTGCTTCAAGACACTTGAACCGTTTGATGGTGGTGAGGTTACTTTTGGTAGTGTTAGTAGAAAGAGCTCTATTATTGGTATAGGCTCGGTTGGTAACCAAAACCTAACGGTCTCTAATGTTTACCTTGTTGACGGGCTTAACTACAACCTTTTAAGTGTTAGTGGTTTATGTGATGCGGGATATTATGTGAAGTTTGATAGCACTTCTTGCTATTTGTATCAAACTTCGGATAATTCCCTTGTGTACACGGGCAAAAGAAAAAGAGATGTCTATTATCTAAACTTTGACCACTTTACAATTGGTGAACAATGCTTTAGTGCCATAGCATCCGGTTCTTGGTTATGGCATAGAAGACTTGGTCACGTTTCAATTGACTCAATGAAGAAACTTGTCCAACTCAATCTTGTCCGTGGACTTCCATCACATAAACTTGACCTAAAAGGTTTGTGTGAAGCTTGTATGAAAGGTAAACAAGTTAAGTCTAGTTTCAAAACAAAAGAAGTCTTGTCTACCAACCAACCGTTACAACTTCTCCATATGGACTTGTTTGGACCTATTAGTATTCTAAGTATTAGTAAAAAGAGGTACGTGTTTGTTGTGGTAGATGACTTTAGTCGCTTTACTTGGGTTTTCTTTCTTGCTCACAAGGAAGAAGCATTTGACCATTTTGTCAAATTTTGTAATCGTGTGGAAAATGAAAAGGGTTTGAAGATCTCTATAATACGTAGTGATCATGGAAGGGAATTTGAAAATGCAAAATTTGATGAGTTGTGCATAGAAAGAGGATATAAACAAGAGTTTTCCGCTCCACGCACTCCCCAACAAAATGGTGTAGTGGAGAGGAAAAACCGAACTCTACAAGAGTTGGCACGCACTATGCTACATGAATTTGCCGTACCCAAATTCCTTTGGGCCGAAGCGGTAAATACGGCTTGTCATGTAGTAAACCGTGCATGCATTCGTTCCAAGTTGAAGAAAACCCCCTTTGAATTGTGGTTTGGTAGAACTCCCAATATATCCTATTTCCGTGTTTTTGGCTCCAAATGTTTTGTCCTTGATGAGACCCCTAAAGTAACCAAGTTTGATGCCAAGTCCACCACCGGTATCTTTGTTGGTTACTCTAGCACAAGTAAAGCGTATAGAGTTTATTTGCCTTCTTCACGGGTAGTAGTGGAATCCGTGAATGTCAAGTTTGATGAAAATGCTAATGAAAAAGCCAAGGAAGGTATTTCTATTGTAGGTGCACAAGGTGAGGTGCAAGCTCAAGAGGAAGCTCAATCACAAGACTTTGAGTTCCAACCTAATCAAAGTCAACCACCGGTGATTATTGAGGAACCTCTAAATCGCATGGATGACAATTTGATAGGGGGAGCAAATCATGAGGAAAATACAAATGGTGAAAATCAAGATGACACTCCTCATGATGAGCCTCAACAAGATTCTCAACCGGGCTATGAGCCTCCCGAAGTGCTTAGAGAAGTTTCCTCTCATCCTCTCTCTAATGTTATCGGTGATCCTAGGGAAGGTGTTAGGACTAGATCGGGTTTAAGCCATATGATTGCTCATTGTGCCTTTGTTTCTCAACTTGAACCAAAAACTTTTAAAGAGGCCAATGTTGACCCCAATTGGATAGTTGCCATGCAAGAAGAGTTGAACCAATTTGAACGAAACCAAGTTTGGGAACTTGTTCCTTTACCAAGTGGTAAGCAAGTTATTGGTACCAAATGGGTGTTTAGAAATAAGTTAGATGAGTATGGTAATGTGGTTAGAAACAAAGCCCGGTTAGTAGCTCAAGGTTACAAGCAACAAGAAGGTATAGACTTTGAGGAGACCTTTGCACCCGTTGCTCGACTTGAATCCATTAGAATGCTCTTGGCATATGCCGCTAACAAAGGCTTTACCTTATTCCAAATGGATGTCAAGAGTGCTTTTCTCAATGGATGGATAGAAGAGGAAGTGTTTGTTCAACAACCTCCCGGTTTTGTTGACCATTTTAAGCCGGACTATGTGTTTAAGCTTCACAAAGCTTTGTATGGTTTGAAACAAGCACCTAGAGCTTGGTATGGTAGACTTTGTACCTTCCTTCTAGAAAATGGTTTTAATAGGGGTAAAATGGACTCTACTCTTTTCATTAAGAAGAGGGATGACCATCTTTTACTTGTGCAAATTTATGTGGATGACATTATTTTTGGCTCTACTAATGCAACTCTCGCCGAAGAGTTTTCTTCTTTAATGAGTAGTGAATTTGAGATGAGCATGATGGGTGAGCTAAACTTCTTCTTGGGACTCCAAATCAAACAACTACAAGATGGCATTTTCATAAGTCAAACCAAATATGCCAAGGAATTGATCAAGAAGTTTGGAATCGAAGATAGCAAGCGATGTGACACACCCATGGGCAAAAGTGCATGTATTGATGCGGATGACAAAGGTGTAGCTATGGATATCACCCTTTATAGGGGCATGATCGGTAGCCTACTTTATCTCACGGCAAGTAGGCCGGATATTATGTATGCCGTTTGTCTATGTGCTAGGTACCAAGCCAATCCTAAGGAATCCCACCATAAAGCGGTTAAACGTATCTTGAGATACGTCAAGGGTACTCAAAACCTAGGTCTTTGGTATGGTAAACAAACCGAACTTGACTTGGTAGGGTATACCGATGCCGACTTTGCCGGTGACCGTATGGACCGTAAGAGCACTAGTGGAACTTGCCAATTTCTTGGTGGTTCATTGGTCTCTTGGTCTAGCCGCAAACAAACCTCGGTTGCCCTTTCTACCGCGGAAGCCGAGTATGTAGCGGCCGGTAGTTGTTGTACTCAACTTCTTTGGATGTTGCAAACTCTTAGGGACTTTGAATTAGTTTTCCAAAAGGTACCAATCTTGTGTGACAATACTAGTGCCATCCTTATCTCCAAAAATCCCGTCTTGCACTCTAGAACCAAGCACATAGAAATTCGACATCATTTTATCCGTGATCATGTTGAGAAAGGCGACGTTGAGTTGATTCATGTCGATACTAAAGATCAAATTGCCGACATTTTCACCAAACCTTTGCCAACTCAACAACACATTGAACTAAGGTTCAAACTTGGTATGCTTGAACTCAAAGATTAACTTCATTTATCTTTCTATTAAGTAATTAATGGTTGTTGAAGCATATGCATGATTGTTTCTCTTTTACTTATGATTGTTAAGTGCTTTCTGGTTGAGATTTCAAAAGCAAAATTAACATTTTTGGATTTCTTGCGATTTTCTGTTTTGAATGAAATCTTTCTGGCTAAAACGTTTTACAACGCTTCAAGACGTCATACAACGCTTGATTCCTTAAACGTTGCACAACGTTTGGTAACGATAAGCAACGTTTAAACATCACGTTGTATATCATTCTGAAACGTTACAAAACGCTTTAATTTCTGGTATCTTTTTTTTCTATATTTTCTTTAAGCGTTGTACAACGTTACATAACGATGTGTAACGTTCCCTGTAACGTTACATAACGTTTAAGTAACGTTGTATATCACATCTGATTTCACTTCTTTTCGCCGATTTTTTATTGATTTTACTGAAACGTTACACAACGCTTCATAGCGTCTTATAACGTTTGATCGGAGTTAAATGTTCTGAGGACGCGTCCCTTCCTTTTTCTCTCTTTCTTCTTCTCCCAGCCGACGCTTCCTCTCCTTCTTTTCTCCATCTTCTCCTCTCCTCTCTCTCAATACTCTCTCCACTCACTCTCTCCACTCAAATCACTTACACCAAAATACTCTCCTCACTCCTCTCTCTCTTCTCCTCCCACTCCCACTCTCTATTTCTCTCTCTCTCTCTTCTCCTTAAAAACCCTAGCTTTCGGGTTTCTTCGAGTTTTGGAGTCTTGGACGAGTTTTGGCCGTGCTTTTGATTTCTTCTCGCTCTTCTCGACTTTTCTTCTCGGTTTTGTTAAGGTTTGCACTAGTCTCGCTCTTTTTCTCTTGATGGCACCAAAAACCGGTATCAAAACCAACAAAAAGGCAAAGACCGCCACCACCGGCCAATCCTCGGGTACGGCCACTGAGCCAAACACACAAATGGAAGTAGACCCACCGGTTCCGTCTCCCTTGCCGACCATTAGGCAAAATTGGTCCCGTGTCGCCCATAACCGTTACCTCTTCATTGATGACAAAGCCTTCCGGGATTATACCGCTCACATAGCGGGCAATTCCCGTTCCATTGCAGAGTGCTACTACTTCAAGCAACCACCGGACACCAACTATAAGGATTTGAGGATAAATGATTTTGATTGGGATGAGATTAAGCCACATCTAGAGTATTTGAAGTGTTGGGCCATGCTTCGGTGCGATCAACCTTACAATGTCGAAGTGATCAAGCTCTTCTATGCCAATCTTCGGGTTCAATGGGACAATGGCGTACCCACGGCAACCTCCTACATTTGTGGTACGCCGGTTGCTTTTTCTCTTGACCAAGTGTGCAACGAGCTCCGCCTCACCAACCATGGGAAGCACATTTACATCTCCAAATCTTGGCCAAAGGATCCCGAGATCGAGCCATTTGAAAAATACCATGAATTCTTCTATTGTTGGAGAGATTACCAACTCAAGCAATTCTCGGCCACCGAGCTCCCCGCCTATCACCGCCTCTTCTTCTTAATTGCCAATAACATTCTAGCTCCCAAGAAAACCATCAAGACAAATGTGGAGCTCCGTGAGGTCTTCCTTCTTCGTTGCATTTTAGAGAAAGCGCCTCCACTTAACATTGCCTACCTCTTCTTCATGCATATGGAAAAAGCCTCTCGCACCCTCAACATGTCTTTTCCGTATGCACATCTCATCTCCTTCCTTCTTGCCAAACGAGGAATTGAAGTTCAAATGCAAGTGTTTGGCCGTAAAAATGAGATTGGGACACCCTATGATCTCTATGAGTTTCTTGACACCACCGGGTGGATCTTTGTTGATCCAAATAAAAATCGAGTTCTCTCACCCGATGGCGCCTTCATTAGGAACTCGTATCTCCATCAAGAAGGGGCTAAAGTGAATCAATATGCCCCCGTTGGTCAAGAGCCTACGGGTCCTCTTCGTGGCCCAAATGTTGAGCCGGTTGCTCCTTCCGACGCCGGGCAAACATCTTTCCACGATCAAATAGCTGCCTTTGGTGATCGGCTCACAAATCTTGAAGTCTCATGGGAAAATTGGAAGACATCGGACCAAGATTGGAAGGACATTCAAGATGCCCGCTACATTGCTCAAGAGGAAAGGATTACAAAAGTGGAAACCGACATCCATTCTTTTTGGGGAAGCATGCAAAGGGAATTCAAGAAAACCCGGGCTCAAATAAGAAAGGGGTCGTCAAGTGGAGCCGTTGAGGATGATTGGTCGGATGACGAGGAGTAACCTTGGTGCTTATTCTCATGCCGCAACCTTATCTACCTTTTCTTTCATGTTTTCTTATTTTCTTTGGTATCTTTGTTTTTGGATTTATGTGTGATTTTTTTTAAGATGGTTGTTGGTTTTTACTTTGATGATATTATGTATGTGTGGTTTTGAATCTCGTATTATGAAACTTATCATATTACTATGTTATATCTTTTTAGTCTCTATGCATGCATGATTATCACTTCAATTTATTTTTGGGCCAAACTCCCTCTATTGATTCTTGCTTGTTGTGCAAAACTATTAGATTGAGGGGGAGTTAATTTGATTGATAGGTCTTAACCTTCGGTATAGGTTTATGCCTCCATCTTTATCCTTTTCCCTCATTGCAAAAAGGGGGAGAAATATTCGTGTAAAGCCTCTTTTTTTAAATTGCTAAACTCTTATGCTTTACCTTAGTTTATTTTGCAAATCGGCAAAAGGGGGAGATTGTTGGACTTCCAATATCTTAACTCTTGATTTGTCGATTTGCAAAATAAACTTCTCTTTACTAATATCTTGATTTCCAAGTGTTTACTAGGCAATACTTCAAAGAATTGGATATTGGGTTATACTTTCAAGTATCGAAGACTTAGAAGGCTTAGTTTAGTCTCAAAAAGTCATAGAATTAGTTTTTATTGGCTCTCAAACTCTTCAAAATAGTATTGCTCAAGTTCTGCTGAGTTTTCTGATATAAACGTTGTACAACGTTATGAAACGTTGTATAACGTTTCTGACAGTTCCTTTTCTTACTGTTTGCAAAACCTGTTCTCAAACGTTACACATCGTTTCCTTCGGATGTGTAACGCTTGCCGTAACGTTGTGTACCATTATGTAACGTTACACAACGCTACTGCAAGACTTTTAGCAGCCAGACTCAAGTCCATGCGTTTGAACGCTGACTTGCGTTATATAACGTTTCCCTAGCGTTATATAACGATTTGTTTTTGTAGCGTTTTGTAACGCTTTCCTTCCGTCTTACGACGTTAGAGCTCTGGAAGTTCTGTCAAGTTGTTGAGAACCAAGGAACCTTGTCAGGCTCAGATTTATTTGACGTTTCATAACGTCGTAAATCGTTTCTGACAACTCTTGTTGAAACGTCGTATAACGTTTAGTTACGTTGTATAACGTTTCTGCTTTGTCTAAAGGCTGTTTGTTTTTGACCGTTAGAACTGAAACGTTTTATAACGTTTGTGTAACGTTTTATAACGTTTCTGACTTTTTCCAACGGCATTATCAGTCTTGTCGTATTTAACGGCTATTTTTCAAACGTTGTATAACGCTTTGAAGCGTTGTATAACGTTTCTCCAGACTTTATTTTGTTTTGGAGCTCTTGGCGCCCTCTATATATATCAGCCTCTTTTCAGCTGAAACAACTGATTGAAACTCTTGCAAAATTCATATCCTTGAGCTCCAAACAACTCCCTTTGCTATTCTCACTAACTTGAGCAAAACCATTGAGATTTCTTAGCATCAATCAAACCCAAGTTCCATCTAGCTAGATCTTTGAGTGTTTTGATTGAGAGCATCAATCTAGAGTTGTTTTTTGGATAATTAGAGGTTAGGCCGATCCACCTCGAGTGTCATTGTGACGAGGCGATTCGGTTCGAAGTTGTAGACACGTTCTTTGTGGAATTGAACGGAGCGCGCCCTTTCGGTGGTTGCGAAACTCCCGGAGACGTACGACTAAGGCTAGCCATTCATCTAGCGGGTCGGAACTCCGTAATCATATCGCGTGTCAATTTCTCTTACTCTTTTCTTCTTTACTCACTTGCTTAGTTAATTGTTTGTGTGAACCAAAATTGTTTGAAACTTTCCGCAAAATTGACCAAACCGGTATACTAATTGTTTTTGTGCCTATTCACCCCCCTCTAGGCCTTACTTAGGGACAACACTTTCAAGCTCTTTAATGTTAGAGGCGGCCTATATAGAGCGGAGTTCACCTCGGCTCAGGATATGCATAGGGTTATTCAGGGGGGTCCCTGGGTGTATCGCACAGATCTTGTGGCCGTCGAGCGCATTAACAGTCCACGCGAGGCTAATGGCTCTGCAGTCACACACATTGATGTATGGGTCCAATTTCACAGTGCGTACACTGATCTTCTGTCGCTGCAGGGGGCCCAGATGATGATTCGTCAGATGGAATTTGGTAGCCTTGTATCCCATGTCTCCTTTGCCTCGACTGCTGGTCGGAGATATATTCGTGCAAAACTAAGAATTCCCATCGGTGCTCAGCTCCTAGATAGGTTTGAAGTGAAGCTGCCTTCTGTGGGCACTTTTGATCTTTATTTGGTCTATGAGCGTCTTGCAAGACACTGCACATATTGTGTTGAGCTTGGCCATGATCTCAGTACGTGTTCTGTTTGGGATCGACTCAACAGGCTGGCACTAGACCCCAGATACGCAGATAGAGAAGATCTGCAAAATCTAGACCCAATACAAGTTGGGCCTTGGATTAATAAAGCGGCATTACTACCTCCTGAAGCTGGATTGGGATCTAGTATGGGGGCGCAAAGCTCAAATACTGAAAATGTGAGAACTCAGAGTGAGGCCACTAATGTCCTACCTACTGGCTTCACTAACCATCCTATGCGAAACGAGTCCCAGCAGCAAACTCAGAATAGATCCTCAGTTCCTCATTTTTTCTCTCCACAAGCTCAAAATAGTCTTGGTGAACCCGAAATCTGCGGTACTGTGCCTCTGGGCCTAAATAACCATCTCTCTACTGAAATCGGCCTTGTGAGTTCTGTACACTCCTCCCTCAATCTTAATGGCCCCTCATTGCAATCCTACTCCCGCCACAACAATTCACTAAGCCCAATCCATTTCCCACTTCACCAGCACCTCACTACCTCGAATCAACAACACATCCAGAGACCATCTTCTAACATACTGCTTGCACCTAGCACTAGCTTTTCTCCTCACTCGTCTTCACAAGAGACGGGTTCTGAATTTACCTTTCATGAAAATTCACCGAACAAAAGGGCGAGGGAAGCGGGCCCGAAACCGCCCCGCGTTGATTTATGAGCCTATTGGCGTGGAACTGTTGCGGAAGTGGAGGCCGCACGACAGTTCCCAACTTAGCAAGGATCCTCCATAGCACGAAAGCATCTGTGGCTTTTGTGTCAGAAACAAAGTGTGGCGAAGCAACAGCTTTGAGAAGGATACGTAGGTTACCACTCTCAAATTCTGTTATTGTTCCATCTGTGGGAAGTTCTGGTGGTTTGTGGCTGTTATGGGGTGAGGATGTCATGGTTGATGTCTTAGAAAGATCCCATTATTTCATCTTTGCTCAGATCAGAATGGGAGGGCATCAGGAGCCTTGGCTCCTAGGAGCGATTTATGGTGATCCACATGATTCTGTTACAGAGTACATATGGGATAGATTGGTGTACTATGCAACACGAGACCAGAGACCGCTTTGTGTGTTAGGGGACTTCAATTCTGTTTATTCTCCCTTTGAGAAGTTTGGTGGCTCATCTAAAGTAAAAAGGAAGCATAGGCGTTTTCAATCTATGGTTGCAGCGTCGGGTCTTGTTGACCTGGGTTACCATGGTCCTGCATACACGTGGACTAACAATAGACAACTCAATCAACTGATCCTGCAACGGTTAGACAGAGGATTAGCTACAGTCCCGTGGTGTGTGTTATTTCCAGATGCAAAACTCTTCCACCTCCCTAGGGCAAATAGTGATCACTGTCCAATTTTGCTCAAGTTGAGGCCGGAGATCAAGAAGGTGCCCCGAACTTTTAAATTTGAAAATTGGTGGCTACACCGAGATGACTTCAAGGGTGTATGTGAGAAGGCGGTAACAGCTGCTGGGAACTCTTGGGTTGCAGTCACTGATAGCTTGAGAAAGAATGTGAAGAAATGGGTTAAAACTGTTAAAGGACCTTTAGCAGCCTTGACAAACATTGAACAACAACTAATCATTGTGCAAAGCTCTGCCCCAACAGCTCGTTCCTTTGAATTAGATCAGGCTTTGCAGCAACAATACAACAATCATCTCTTGGAGATAGAGTCTTATTGGGCTCAGAGAGCACGAGTTAGATGGGCCTCAATGGGGGACTCGAACACACGATTTTATCACCAGACTGTGACTCAACGAAGGAAGATGAATCGGATTTCTAATGTATCCCTTGATAATGGAGATTTGGTAACAGATGAGAAGCTGGTGCGCCGAGCTTTTATTGATCATTACAAGGGAATCTATGAGGTTCGTTCTGGTGACACAATTGTTCCTCTTGAATCTCATTTTTTGCAAACTTTGCCTAGAGTTTCTGCAGCAGAGGCAGAATACATGATAGTACAGCCAACTGAGCAAGAAATTGTTGAAGCAGTCTTCGCAATAAACCCTGATCGTGCAAGTGGGCCTGATGGAATAAATGGGAGGGTTGTTCAGATGTTTTGGACCACTTTTGCCCCATCTGTTATTTATGAGGTACGAGAATTCTTTGAAACAGCCCAAATGGAACCGACAATTGCTTCCTCTAATATGGTATTGGTTCCTAAAATTCAGAGCCCCACTCGTGTCTCACACTATAGACCTATATCTGTTTGTAACTTTGTCTATAAGGTGATCTCCAAAATCCTCTGTCTTCGCATGAAGAGGGTTATTGCATCTCTGGTCTCCCCCAATCAGACGGCCTTTACACCGGGTCGTGAAATTTCTGAGAACATTATTGTTCTCAGGGAGATTATGCATTCTTTCAACTCCTCTGCGTACCAGCACCATAGTTTTTGTTATAAATGCGATCTGTCTAAAGCTTTTGATCGAATGAGTTGGGACTTTATTTTTAGAGTTCTGGCACACTATGGATTTCCAGGACAGTACATTGAATGGATTAAAGCATGTGTTACATCTGCCAGATTCTATATTCTTTTTAATGGTCGTGCTGATGGCTTTATAGTGCCAAAGAGAGGCCTTCGCCAAGGCTGTGCGCTATCTCCTTATTTGTTTATACTGTGTATGGACATCCTCTCTAGGCAGCTTGATTTTCATGCGGGGCGTGGCCACATAAGTGGGGTTAGACTGGTGCGAAGGGCACCGTGCTTGACTTCTATTATGTTTGCTGACGACCTAATCATTTTGGGAGAGGCCACAGAGACACAGGCCATTAGAACCCAGGAGATTGTGCAACTGTTCTGTCATATGTCTGGTCAATGCATCGGAGATGAAAAATCCTGCTTGTGGTTCTCTAAATTTACCCCCCAAACTATGAGAGATTGTGTCATGAACATTCTGAATGCATCCCTGGGTGACACCAGTCACATGTACCTTGGGGTACCAGTGTTAGCTTCTAAACCTGCTCACTTCTCTCACCTGGTAAATAAAGTTCAGACTAAGCTTAACTCTTGGACTGCCAAATCACTCTCTCAAGCGGGTAAAGTGGTCCTAATTCGCTCTGTGATAGAACCCCTGATTGTTTATAATACTGCGGGGGGTCCGTTACCCAGCACAATTGCCTCTAGAATCGATGCTTTGATCAGATCTTTCTTTTGGGAGAGTGGAGGTAAACAAAAGATGCATCTCATCTCTTGGCAACGCATCTGTACTCATAAATGTCGGGGCGGGCTGGGCATTAGAACTGCTGCTATTCTTAATGGAGCTATGATTCTAAAAATTCTTTGGAAGTTGGGGTGCCAAGAATATGATAATCAACCATGGGCACAGATCGTTAAAGCTAAATATCTATCCAACAGATGCTTCTGGCTATCGGGTGTGCCAGGTAGCTGTACTAAACTCTGGAGAGCTATTATGCAGCATAGAGATATTCTTCGGCCTCACATTAGATGGCAGATTGGGAGGGGAGATAAGTGTCGTGTTTTTGGGGAGCCTTGGCATGACGCTTGGCAGCTTTTTACCCCATCCAGTGCTCAGCAGAGAAGCCTTACATTGCATGACCTAACTGAGGCACATGGACAATCTTGGTCGCATGATGAGCTAGCTAATCACCTCGGTACAGCTGTTTCTCTCCATGTGATTTCCCTGTATCCACATCCACCTTTGAGTAGCAGTACACGGAATGACAGATTAATCTTTACTCCATCGAGCTCAGGCCGGTTCAATTTTAGAGAAGCATGCAAGCTCCTACAGGGTCCTGGGCCTAACATGCCTGCTCATGTTAATGCTGTGTTGAAAACCATTTGGCACTGCCCAGGGCTCCTGCCAAAGGTTCGTTTATTCTTATGGAAATTCCTACATGATGCCTTGCCGGTGAGAGGTACTTGTGTTTCGAGAATGGGTATGCAAGTGCCACAATGTCCTGTTTGTGGTGAAGGACCCGATATTCCCCTTCATGCGCTCTTTGTGTGTCCTTTTGCTGAGTCTTTCTGGTTTGCTTCCCAATTCTCACTCAGGCCATCTCAGCTCCCTTCTGACAGCTCCAACCTCCTTTATTTCATTTGTCAGTCCCTGCAGGGTGCTGATTTTGTTTCCTTTGCAAATCATCTTTGGTCATTGTGGAAGTGCAGATGCTCCCATGTTTTTGAAGGTTCTCGCCTGTCACCTAACACTGTTTCCATCATGGCAGAACATTACAATCGCTGGTCTAGACTGTCTTCATCTCTGGCAATTCCAAGGCCACTCAAACACATCTGGCGTGCTGGACAGGATATGGCCAACACTGGTTTTAAGTGCTTTGTGGATGGTTCTTTCAGACCTCCTAATGGTGCAGGCTGGGCATACATTTTGTACTGCCAGGATACCTTGATCAGATATGAATTGCAATTTGGTGAGGCTACATCTGCTATACGGTCTGAGATCTATGGGATGCTCCTAGCAGCGAGGGGGGCAATAGAATTGGGAGTTTATAAGTGCTTGTTCTTTACTGATTGCCTCCTCCTTCAACAGATTCTGGACCAGCGCCAATCCCCTGATTGTGTGCCGTGGCAAGACTTTCATGCTATACTTGATCTCCTTAATATTTTTAGGAGTCAACCTGGTTTTGTGTGCTGCTATATTCCAAGAGAAGAAAACTTCCAATCACATCAGTTGGCTATGTACGCTAGGATAAATAGAGTTTCATGTACTGGTTTTACTTTCCCACTCTTTATTTCTAATTCGGATATTGTAACTGAACTGTAATCGTTTTTTGATTATTGGAAGCTTGCCTAAGGGCCTTTGACACCAAAAAAAAAAAAAAAAAAAAGCAATGTGACTTGATCTCGTCACGGGAGCGTGTCCGGATCTGACCCATGAACCTTAATCAGGGCCCCACCTCCCCAGACGTAAAAAAATGGAGAGGATAGAGATCGCCGAAAAATTCCAATAATGGAGAAATCAATGACCTAGGGTTTCATCGTTCGCACCTTCTCCTCCCGCGCCCCGCGCCAGCACCTTCATTTTTTCCAAATTCACAGCTCCTCTCTCCCTCTCTCCTTCTCTCTTCCTGTCTCTTCTCTTTTCCCATGGGGGCTCTCACCGACAACCGCAAGCGCCGAGCAATCGAGCAGCGCCTCCTCTTCCCTCTCTCTCCCGACTCGCCTCCTCCTCCTTCCAAGAAATCCAAGCTCTCCGACCCGCCTTCCTCGCATCCTGTCGCCATCGAACTGCGACAGCTCCAGCACCGAGAACCGCGCCAGCCGGGGTTTAGTTCACCTCCTTCTTCGGATCCTGTATCGAAAGCAGTTGGAGATCGCCCTTCGTCTCGGCCTAGCTTCCCACCACCTGCACTCCGACGCCCCGTCCATGCGCCGCAGCGGATCCTCACGGCTTTTGGCCTGGGGTCCGGTTCTAGATCCGATAAAAGCAGGTTTGATAGTGAATTCTCTTCTCATAAGAAGGATGTTTCAATGGAAGGTACTAGTGAGGGAGTGGGATCAAGAGGATTGAAGAGAGGTGCCTCCTACTTGTCTACTGAAACAGGACAGGATGCTGAGGTTATTGATTTGAGTAGAGATGATAGCAACATTGATTCAGGATCTAATACGGGTGATTTAGGGTCGGGGATGTCTCACTCGAGAGCAAAATCTGCTGCTTCAATGTTTGAGGAAAATGGAATAATGGTTGCAGAGAAGGGTTCGAAGTCTCAGCACCGGATTTTTAAGTCTTGGAAGAAAGCTTCAGGTTTGAAGTCAGGGCTCTCAAATATTCCAAAAAAGTGTCTTCAATCTGAATTAGGATTTTCGGAGGCTTCAAAAAGCATTTTGAACTCTGAATTTTCTGAGACTCTGCAGAAGGTTGTGGGCTCTGAATTAGTATCTTCCGAGTCAACTGTAACCACCACTCCCGAAATAGAGAGGCCAAGCCCAAGCTTGGAGCAGTACAAGATACTTGTCAGTTCAGTTTCAAATTATACTGAGGTTAAGGCATTATCGAAGAAGGTGCCACTGTACAAGGAATTGTATGACCAGTCGTCCCGGAGCCACGATTCAAAGCTGAAAGATTTGGAGTTTGAGGTAAAATTGGCAGAAAAGAATATTGCAAATTTCAAACTGTTGAGAGAGATTGCCCGCTCAAAAGATGAGGTGATACTTTTGTCTCATTATTATAATTCATTTCTTTTATATTTTCTAAAAAAATTATTTCTTTTAGTGTGAAGCTTCCCAACTACTATAAGGATATATGTTGCAAGATGAGGTGGGATTTGAAAGTTGATAGTTTTGTTATCACATTAATTATGCTTAAAACATTAAATTTTTCATAAAAATGGTAACATAATGAGCTCTTTTTGTTTCCAAATTTTTGACATGAAATCTGAATTATAAATGACTGTAGGATTCAGCGGAGTTGTTTGCACCTTTGACAGATGAAGAAGAGGAAGAAGTCAAACAAGTGTTAAATGGCGGAAGAAGGTCTTGAGTTTTTAAGTTTTTGTTTTCTAATCTACTTGTATTAGTATCAGCATGTTTTCCTCTTTCTGAATTGATATCCTAATGATACGACCACAAGACAACATAATATTTTACTCTAGTGCTGGATTATTGTTGGTATCATGTTGACACTGTAATTTGTCCAGCCTTATACCATACTGTTCGAACCTTGATTGTATTTGTTCTTTCCTAGAACTTTATTTGTGGTGCTACCGTGCTACAGAAAATGGACATTTGACTAAATGATAAGGGTTTGTACATGAGGTAGCTATGTTTGAATATGTTGTCTGCTTGGCATTTTATTCCTATTTTCATCTTTACAGATCAGAAGTTTTAGTGGCACACGAGGCTTCAAACATAGAAATAACAAGGGAAAAAATGCAATGCTTGAGATTTGGTGCATGGTTAAATGATGAGGTCTCTCTCTCTCTCTCTCTCTCTCCCTCTCTCTGTGTATGTGTGTGTGTGCGTGCGTGCTTGAGCAAACACAGCAAGACCTTGTTATCCAAAGGTGTCTTGTTTTAGCATGGTATGGACATTATTTCAGGTACTTACACCAATATACTAGCCCCCTGTGCCAATTAGGTACTTTAGCAATGAACCCCTGTGCCAATTAGGTACTGTAGCAATGAATTCCTGTGCCAATTAGGTACTGTAGCAATGAACTAAGTACTGTGGTATTCATGTTGCTAGTCAGGTTGGTTACCAGCGTGGCAAAATAGCTTAATATGTTCTGCTTGAAAGCATGCCAATTTGATATAGTACCTTTTATTAAACTAAGTATTTAGTACATTTGTCTTTTGTAGGTGATTAACGTTTATCTGGAGTTGTTGAAGGAAAGAGAAAGAAGAGAACCAAAGAAATTCCTTAATTGCCATTTCTTTAATACATTTTTTTATAAGAAGGTAGTGTATAGTTCTTAAAAATAAGTATTTTAGTTTGCTTATTAGATGTCATTTCTTCAGCGCGTGTATCTAGAAAAGGAGTTTATCTGGTAGATTATAAGTTTTTGATATTTTAATATGACTGTTGTTATTAGTATTAAGAAAAAAAGAATTATATTGCATAATTAAAAAAATATAGAGCTTAGCTCCATAGAAGGCTATGGTATTTTTATTTTCACAATTTCCTCCCTCAATATTTTAAGTAGATGGCTAAGTGATAGTGTAGTTTCAGCATTTCTGAGTAGGTGGTGGAGGGGTATAGTATAGGCCATCCTTCTGATATAAAGTATTTTTTGTTTTACATGGATGCCTATTTGAAGACAACTAATTGAGGCAGCCTGTGTAGATGTGCATTAGAATCATTCTCTCAATTTTACCTTTAACTGGTTGTTTGCTCTGTGTGCTTGTAATTGTTGCTCAATTTACTTTTAACAAGCTAGTTTCTGCTCTGCTGCACAAGTAAATTAGATTTCTGCATTGATCTTATTTAAATTTCTTTTTTTTTTATACACCTTAGTTGGCTGGTGGAAGGAGTGGTTATGATTTCAAGGCTGTCCGGCGATGGACTACACAAAAGAAGTTGGGTTATGCTCTTATAGACTGTGATAAGGTGAATTTTTTTCTTTCTTTCTTGTTTTCTTTCTGTTCTTTATATGGTAAAGTTTTATTTTTAAGACCTGAAAATATTGAGTATGTCATATGCATCCTCCTGATCATTTATACCTTCTTATACCACTTTGTTTTCTTTCCCCTAAAAAGGAATAAGGAGAAATAGAAATAAAAAATAAAATTTAAATACCAGTGCTCCAGTCTCTCCTGAAATGCAAAATGAAATGGACAAGATGAAATGATTCTAAGTTTTTACTTTGATATACATAAGAGGAGCTTCTTTGTGATATTCCTTTGATTTATGCACATACGAGACATGTTTCTCAGTCTTAAGTGGGATACCTGACACTCGAGGATTAAAGTTGTTACCGACATTTGGATCATTTTTTTCTCGAAACAACCCAAATTATAAGTATAAATTATAGTTGCTATCATGTTGCACTGAAGATGTATGTATTGGTTCATTCTGTGCTAATGATTTGATGCTCTCTATCTCCCCTTGCATAAAATTGATCCAGGTATTCGTGCCTATACACAAGGAGGTCCATTGGTGCCTAGCGGTGATAAATGTGAGGGATAAAAAGCTGCAGTATCTGGATTCGCTTGGTGGTATGGATACCACAGTTCTAAGAACATTGGTACAGTCTCCCTCTCTCTGTTCTCCGTCAATATTGTTGTCATTTTTTTTTGGGTTCATGATTTGGCTTCTGTGTGGAACCGTGTGCAGCTATATGGAATTGATATTGACTTTCTTTTTGTAGAAATTTTATTTATTTTTCTTATGCTTATTTGGCATGTATTTGCAGAACATTAATCAAGTTTGTATTTGCATTATTAATTCATTCAAGCTGATTAATGTTTGAGTGTGTTGTGGAAATTATGCTTAACCCAGTTCTATTATTCATCTTGTTTTTGGGTTTGATATTTCTTTCTAGTTTAGGATGTCTATTAACACTTTTAGTAGTTTTTTTAACCTTTACAGGCCAGATATTTTTCTGAAGAAGTAAAGGAGAAGAGTGGCAAACAAATAGATGCTTCTTCATGGGATTTTGAAGACTGTCCTGACCTTCCCTTGCAAGAGAACGGGTATTTCTCCACATCTCTTTAGTAATCATTTGTAGGTGCTTATACTTTTTTGATAAACCATGTAACTGTTCTGGATGATGTCGGCTTGTGCAAGAAAAAAAAAAATCAGAGTTTGAGCTATGCAATTTCATATTGATGTGTATTATGTTAATGTATCTTTTTGTCTAGCTATCAGTTTTAGTTTGTAGAAACACTATTCATATCAAATACCATGTAGGTGGGACTGTGGCATGTTCATGCTCAAGTATATCGATTTTCTAAGCCGCGACCTGAGTCTCTCATTTTCCCAGGTAAGCAAGGGAATCTTTACTGTCCTCAATTAGTTCAATTTATTCCAAAATTTATTCGATCAGATACTACTGATTCCCTTTGGTTTGTCACGCTGGTACAGGCACCCTTTTTGCTTAAACACTTTATATTGTTTTTAAATTTTTTTCCTTTTTATTTATTGATCATTAAGTTTTAAAGTTTGTGAGTATCATAGGCTGCCAATTTGTGTTATTGCATAGTTTTGCAACCAGATTATTTTTGCTTGCTCGTGATAATAATAAGTCAAGTAATTATCAAGTTGATTTTTGTTTCTTAGGAGCACATGATGTACTTCAGGAAGAGGACAGTGAAGGAGCTGATGAGACTAAGAGCTGTTTAAACTATAATTTATTTAGAACCCTGCTTTGATCAAGCTTGGACATGCAACAGGAAATCTAGTTGATACATGTCAAAATCATGTATACTTCTTTCAAGACCATTTGGGAGAAGAGCTCTAAAGAACCTTACTGAAGTCTGGAGGATGAAGGCACTTCATCTTTCTAATTTTGCAGATCTGGTTAAATTTTGTGGTCGTTTTTTCTTTGATTGAGAAATACATGGGATTTAAGATTTGAGCTGTAGCATGTCATCAGAAGGCACTATTACATGCCTTAGGGATGTGCTCTTGGGGGAGGCATGGAAGTATTCTTCTGAAAATTTTGATGTGTATAGTAAGTGTTTGCCTGAGAACAATTGGGTGGACTTTGGTTTTGTGCATTTCTTGTCTAGTGCCTGAACTTAGATATTTCTTAATGGTTCTTCGTGGAATGCACAATTGTGTATTAGTAAACACTTCAGAGTTACTATACTTCTTACTTTCATTTTTTTTTATTCAATTGTAAGTAGATATATCAAGCGTGCAGATTTGCGAATGCCTTGAAGTGGATAGATGTGTACTACCTAGTAAAAAGCCTCGTTACATGTTTCATTCATGCCTTGTGAAGCATCTAAGAGTCCTTAACTCAGACCACTATGTTTGAAAAATTAATAGTGGCAACTTGCATAATCTTTCCAAATCATTGCCTTACAGAATGGACACCTTGCCATCGAGACAAACAGATGATAACTGTTACGAGTTTCAGCTTACCAAAGACTTTTCGAGGGGCTTGTGTAAATTGGTGCATCAATTTACTAAAAATGAGCATATTAATATTAATATCATCAGTCTCTCAAAGCCAGTAAAAAATCTTTCCAAAACAAAATAAGTATCATATAAAAATAAAAGAATACAAGAAATGTTGTATGTATGACATCAAACATGCCCTTAAACATCCTTCAACCCACGCTTCAAACAATTAAACCCCAATCCCTAAAATAAGTTGACAAACAAGAATTAGATAACACACATCACTACTCCCACAAACAAAACCCCCAGTCTGAAAAATAGGGCACACAAACGAAGCCCAAGAAATCCGAGTTCATATATTTGTCAAGGGGTAGCATCGTAAGCACCCAAACTAACCGAAATTTGCAAAATCGAATATGGTGTTATGCAAAATGCCCCCTCAAAGCCATACTCTGCTTGCTAACATATTTTCACCAGAGTAGGTTCAATGTGCGAACAAACCAACAAGTCTTCAAATGGTGTTCTAAGTATCAAAATGCTTTGGGCTTTTAATACTATTAAATCCTCAATTATGTCAAATTCCCAAAATAATTTCAAGGTTAATGCTATTTGGACCCCCTAAATAATTTTGATATGGATATACCACGCAAATGAACTCCGTCTGTTTGAACCTAGTTCGCGTGCAACAACTGTGAACTCCACAGATCAAACTGCAAATATAAAGTTACTTTGGGTGATTCTAATGCTTTAATTGATTCCCGCCATAGTTTTTTGTTTAATTGGTGCCTATGCCAATATAAAGAACTATCTGTGAGAAGGCTTTTTTCGAGATAGAATCTCTTGTTCCTTGAGGCGGTGTTGGAAGCGGGCCAGGCGAGCCTGGAGACTGATTAGCCCAGAAGCTTTCCGTGACAAAAGGAAGCTTAGCTGAGTCACATAGCTGTCTATGAGGCTCCCTGGCTGGTCTACTTCTGCCAATAAATTCATCTCCTACAGATATCAAGGAACAGTGTTGTTGAAGGCAGTATAATCATAGTTAAATTATTCATATCAAGATATTTAAAATGAGGGATTTAGTGCAGCAAATGTTTTCAGACGCACCATGCTCACAAACCTTTTCCTAGCATAATTTAAAAATCCATTACAAATGAGTGTGAACTGTTGGTTCCCTATTCTAATGATATGCATTCACAATTTACCTTACAAGACCAGTAGAGTTCATTTGTATATAATCAAAGGATAAACAAATTGATAACCCAAATGGATTAATTAAACCATTGAATTAACTCCTAGATCTTGTTGTACAAAACAAGCTCAAATTTTTCTAAATTTTGATGTCCAAGCATTTCTTTCAGAAATAGAATAAGACCAACAGTTTGCATCTCTAGGAGTTATGCTCTAGAGAACCTAGACTTGAAATTATAAATGCAAAAGGACTTATAGTCAAAGTTGGGCAACAAAAAGATGGCATTGGATCCCTTGTAGCTGTATGCAGTTGGCAAAGTCCTATCATGGGCCAAGTCTGAGTTGTGACTTAAATAGTGCATTTTGTTAAGATAAATTTCAAAACAAAAGAAGTTCAGCAATAAAAATGGACATAGGCATTACCTCACGCACAATTTCCATAGTATTTTCAATTTCTTTCCTGTGAGCAGCTATTAAGGCCTCCTCTTCCTGAAAATATTAAAATAAAAGTAACAACTTTTCAGATAATAACCTCCAACTTTCAGGGTGAAACCTACTTTGAAGTTTATTAAATTAGCCCTTCAGAGCTTCCTGTGCAAACAATATACCATTTTCATTTGTATCAGGTATACATAGTTCTAATTCTAGTCGGCACACAATTTTTAACCAGGCAAATTTACAATAGGTAATTAATTGGTTAGTATTATGTTCCCTTTACCTCAAGTATTGCATTCATGTCTCCATCATCAGCTGGTAACTCCTTTTCTTGGAACTGCTTTTGCTGTATTTGTGACTGCTTACCCCCTATAGCACCACGTACTGACTCAGGGCCTGGACCAGCTCCACCATCCCTCTTTGGAAGGTTACTCTGTCTGTCAATTCTTTCTTCCCTATTATACCCTTTTCTTCTCGGAGGTGACACTTTAGGAACCTTTTCTTCTTCTTGTGTATTTTCTCTCTCAACTGAATTCTGTGCAGGCTGTACTTTGCTCCTGGTATCCACCCTTTCTCTCTCTACCATGTTTTGTGCCTGCTGGGGCTTATTGGTCCTGGTTTCAACAACCCTTTCCCGGTCTACCATGTTCTGGACATGCTGGGGCCTGCTTCCTCTTCCTTCAGCAAAACGTTCTCTCTCAAATGTGCTAGATGTGCTAGTGCCCTTTTCTTCCCTTCTTTCTCTCTCTTCTCTTCGTTCTCTAGTGGTATTTCCTGTATAGCTCGGTATCATGCTAACAGAGGTTCTATCGGGCTCTTGTGTAGAACTTGAGGGATAATTTGGGAAGCTTTCCACTTCCCTTTTGGGTATTTCAGGTGGCTTGAAATCCTGGATAGGGAAAGGAGCTGGCTCGAAAGTATCATCGGAAAGCATACCTGTAGCAGTTTCCTTGCTAGATGGTATTGCTTGTGTAGTTCCTGAATCCTTCTTAGGATTTCCGCTCTTTGAAAGACTCTTCACCCTGTTGTAGAAAACTTATTGTTAAACAAAAACAAATGCACACAAACACCACAAGCTATGGATCTCCAGAACATGACTTTCCTGCCTCAAATGAATACCAATTTATAATAACATAATAATAAAAAAAAAAAAACACATGCACACATTTATCTTGAAACAGATAAAAAATCCTCTTTTTTTTTTCCTTAATGTTTCACTAACCCCACTATCTCACCCAAATCCCCAGTCCCTATATATATATCAAGAGATGAAGAGTTTTCTGGTAAGGAACTAGACATGATATTTTTCATTTTACAGGTCCGGAGTAGTTGACTCGTCATTTTAATAAATATGACAACTTTATGCATTATGACCCCAGGCACAAACAATCATTCAGACTAGATAAAATCTTGAAGATGAGGCGATACCTGTCAGCGTATCTGAGGGTGTTAAGGGTGTGTTCACAGGAATTTGCATTTGGGGAAATGCAAGAGATCATGACTGTTCGTGAGTTGCCAACGAATGAATCTCGAAGCACCTCTGTCAGTTTGCTCCCTCTAAAAGGGATGTGCAATTGGTCGTTGTCAAGGGCTCTGATGCACTCTTTCAATGCTAACAGGCTTTTGTTTATCTCAGCCCCCTCAATCCTATGATGAAATATTAAATTCGCACACAATTAACCAAATGTAGGAGATATTTCTTTTTCTTGTGCATTTCCTACTAAAAGTTTACTTTCATGCTTTCTTGCTTTATAAGAAGAGACAAACTAACATATTAAAAGCCAAAGGAACCCAATTAATCAAACATATTATACTTTAGGGTCCTAGTGAGAATAATAAGAGGTTCCTACCTCCAGTTATCATGAGTTCTAACTTTTTAAGAACCCTCTGGAACATCTTTATGTAATAATATGAATCTTAATGTACAAAGTAAATATTATCCAAATTACAAAAGAAAAAGCAGACAGTAGATTTGGTAGACGACAATTTCTCCTGATTCTATTTAATTTCTATCTTATCTGGACAGACTTTCATGACTGTACTAAATTATAAGTTCCAGAACATCAGGGGCTTTATCGGAGCATTTGTGTGATATTTAGAATCCTATATCTACCACAAGTGATCTTTCAAAAGATGAAAATGATGCAATTGGTACAAAACATATGAGACATGAGAACACTCTTTAGAACATGAAAGTGTTCCATATCCCATTTAAAACTATCATTCCTCAGTACTTATTGGAATCTCAAGAGCGATAAAAGTTAGATGGGATACTGAAACAGCTTAGGTATCTTTTTCAGGTCAATACGTAAAAAATTTACATGTTTCTCTACTGTGTAGGGGCATCCATCAAAATTAAACAGAAATTTATTTCCTAGAGAAAGATTTCAGCAAACCTAGTCTGACGATCATTATCTGTGGTGTCAGCCCCACGCTCACTCCCAGCAAGGTCAATGAAGCTAATTTTCCCAACAACCTTCCCATTCTTAGGATCATTCGGATCTGTCATCTTTCTTAACCTCATGTTGACCTCAGCTGTTGGATCACGATGCTTCTTGATTGCTAGTTGTAGGATAGCATGGGACCTCGAAGACTCCTCGTTTGCTCCTGTGGACCCTGTGCTCCTTGCCGCATTCCCTTTTTCTATATAATCTTTCACAAGTTGCACATCAGAGACCTCAAACTCTTGTAACCCCACAATACAAACTTGTTGCTTTCCATCCTCCCTCATTAATAGTTTCCTTTAAAAAAACAAAGTGGAAGGTGTTAGAAGTTTAGAATAAAATGATCTATGTTTAAGGTATCAATGTGTACTAATACAGATAGAAGGCATCAAATGTTGCTTGAATTAATCAAAGACAAAACAGAACTAGTCAGAAAGTACAAATACAGAGACCTAACAAGAAAACTATATGAAAAGATGGGCAATCTGTTATGGAGATGAAACAAACCTTCGATCACAAAGGAGGTCAAAGAGCTTGCCACCATAAATCTCAAAATAACTTAGCCAGAGCTTGAAATTCTGATTACGGTAATAAGGTTGGTGCAAAAGGTGTACCATATGTTGGGCGGCCCTTAGGGGCAAAGGTTGCATTGTGTATGTCTTGCCACTACCTTCAAGGATTCATAAATAGTAAATTAATAAACAAAGAGCTTATAATAAAGTACTACAAAAAGTACCCAGAATCAGCAATAAGAGAGACCTAGTAGTATACTTTCTAATTTGGTATTTCATGTCTATGATTTAGTACTGTTAAAGGTAAATAGGACCACAGAGGAGGCAAAAAATTGCAATAGGTCGGAATGAGGACAAACCTGTTTGGCCATAGGCAAAGCAAGTAGCTTTTGTTCGCTCAAAGATGGTTGGTATAATAGGTTCCACAGTCTCACGATACACCTATAGCACAATATGTAGATAAAATCATGAAACTGAAAAAAAGGCAGTCGAGAATGTGTACAAAACAGAAGTCAGCAAAGAACTCGAGCTTCTGAGTATTTAAAAAGATCATGGCTAGATATTATTGACATGAAGGTAATATATCAGATAACAAACAGAGAAGTGCAAGTTTGATCTTGTTCCTTTCTTCACTCACTGCAAGTCTAAAGCTACTAAATATTTGCTACCCATTTTTTTGGTGGGAAAGAATCCAAAGGCACATATTACATAAATTTCAAACCATTAATACAGTTTTTTTAAAAACACATGATATAACCATGCAAAAATAGAGAGTGATTAATCATTGGAAAAAAGTACATGTAGATTTAGTTTCTAGCATCATAATGTACAGAATTAAGGATAGCCTGTGAATTACCTCATCATTGGTAACATTTTCATCCAAGACGGCATCAAAACAGAACTCGTGCTTCTCTACATATGCAGTCAAGTCAACCTTTCCAGACAAAAAGAAATACAATCAATTAACAAAAAAATATCCAATAAACTGTTGCAGTATGAGCCCCCAGTGCAGCCCTCACAATCAAAAGATCATTTCAATTTCTTATTTTGGGGTATAGCACGTCAAATCAGTACACCCAATATGAAAAGGCACACAAGCAAACAAAGTCAACTGACTAAAAACCAATAGTCGAACTTGAACTGGGCTGAACAGCAACAGTACCCAAAAAAACATGTATATAGATACTAGCTTGATAACTCTTATACATCATCAAAAGTAAAATGCAAGTCTTCAACAAACCTTTAACTTTGGCTCATAAACAGTGAGAGACACATCATCATGCACAGCTACAATGTCATCCTCCTTTCGAGATATCTCCTTCTTGTTCAGAGGCCTTTTTCTTACCTAAGTCCAACAACAAATTCAAAAGATGAATAGCAATAAAAAAAAACCACTTAAATAAATGAATAGTTACAAGTACAAACATTTCAGAAGTTACAAACTTTGATTTTGTATGTAGGAAGAAAGATCACAATCTTATCAAAAAACAACAATGTCTAGCTTGGGCCCAAGTCTGGTATATGATTTCCTTAGGATGAAGTCATTTTTGTGATGTAGAAAGTTAATATCCTTTAAGACAGACCTCAACTGTAAATTCACACTTAATAGGTCTATGAACTGGGTGGTGGGGGACAAGCTTGCCAATCCTATGTGATATGTAGCAGCATTAATAAAGCAGCGTAGTCCCTTAACATTGGTAATGCCCATGGCTGTATACGTGAGCTAGTTGGGATGAGTAAAATTTCTAACTAGAAGCATATAATATAATAATAACATACAACGACTTTTATCTTGGCCACATTACTAGTCTCCTTCAAGATCTCCTTTTCACCAGTAGTTACAGATCCAGTGCCATCTCCAGTTCCTTGCGAACCACCAAACATCACATCATCATCATCATCCATCCCCTTAGGTATGACTGGTGATGGTTCAAACTGTTCTGGCATCACATGCTGCCATAAGCAAAGATTTATTACTACCTTTTTAATTAATGGATAATTAGGTACAATATGTATAAAGGCAATAAAAAAGAAACCCTAAAAAGCTGCTTGTTCACACTGTGGACCAAAAAGATGATTACATGTGCAAACACCCATATTTCAAGTGGTAATTGTGTGCTAAGAACAGATGAGTACCAGGAAATGGCGTCGATACATGGTACAACTACGAACAGATGAGTACCAGGAAATGTGTCGATACATCCTACTTATACCACTATTGTATCTTTCAGCCAATTTTTTAAAAGAGGACGATTTAGTGGTGAACTAATGCAATGTACCATTATTACATGCAGTTCCCAGTATTGATATAGTGTTGCATTTGAGGTGAAGGAAAAAAAAAAAACACTTTTTTTTTCTGGTTTTTTATGTTTCTTTTTTCGGTTCTTCTGATAAGATCACATTGCAGCTAGATTGCAAAATTGCAGGTATGTTGAGGCTAAGTGGCTAACTGTGGGTTAAATGGAGGTTGAGGTCACACTTAACAATTTAATATCGAATTACATAGCAAAATTTGACTGACTTGCACCCAATTTTTAGGAACACCACTATCAGCCAAAGTTGATCCATGGAAGTTTCTAAGAGTTGAAGGAGATCATGTGAATGCCCGTCTCCAATTATCTAGCTGAGAATACACAGTTTTTGGGTTCTTTGATTTTGCATGTTGTGTTCATAATGGCATAAGTAGCATTAAATTGGTGCCGACACAATTTAAATTCCATCTAGTTAAAGTTTATAAGAGACTTGAATTTGCAAAAATGCAGACGACCCAATTGTACAATGTCAGAGTTCACTTGTGTTACCTCAGATAGAAGTTCGGTATCATCAACAGCATGCAGGTCAAGAAGCCCAGCCCCGAATTCACCTTTTAATTCAGGCGAATAAAAGCTGTTGTTATCTACTGAAGAGCTGGCACCCCCAAAACTAGGGTTAGCAGTTGGCACATACGGCTCTGATGTGGTGCCAATGCCTGTACCAACACTGCCAGATTCTCCATTAAAATTCAGGCTCCTTAAGAGCGTGTACAGCTTTTGCTTCTCTTCTATTGTTTGAGGTCCATATCCCTACAAAAGTAAACCATCAACATAAGTACTATTAGCTATAAACAAGTTATATATGTTAGAGAATTTCCAGTGCAATCACAAATTAGTATCAAGTAGATAACCAACATAAAACATATTCTGCTACTAATACAAACAAGTCATGATTTTATTTATTTTAAAATTTTAAGGACTTTTGACATTAAGAAAAGAGGTAACCAGATAGAAAAACAATCAAACTGTAGAACTATATAACACTTTTCTGGGAATATTCAATTCTTTTCATGAACTATAGAATATATGCAATGACAAACTTCAAAATTTTTCCTTTACAAAATTAGAAACAGATTGGGGCTGTGGGAAATTCCTATTATTAATATTTTTGTACCACAATTGTCCAGCCAAATTGCATTTTCTGCATAGCAATTTATAGCAATCTCATCTCAAACATCATTTAAGGTTGAATAACCAAATTTAATGTCGAGACTACCATATCAAATCAAATCAAATAAAAACGGCCAGATCATCCATCTTACGAAGAACACATTCCAACGTATCATACAGAAATAAAAAAAAAATAAATACTTACAATTCAGAGTAATTTCAAATCTATTGCAAAATATGGTGCCTTTCTAGGTTCAGAGAATCTGGACAGATTAACTAAACTAAAATCTTCTTCCCTCAAATCAAATCTGTATCTAGCATGGTTGCTTTTGGAACAAATTTAACAATAAGAGAGATACCTGCAAGAGGAGACTAGGTAATACACCAGCACGCGGATCCAACCCTGCCCCTGGACCCATAGTTGCGGGACCACCACCAGCAAGAGGAGAAGCGAGGTGCTGAAGCCCAGCCGATTGCAACCACCTTGCCATGACGGCATCTCCGCTCCCCTCTCCGGCGGAGGAGGCGGCGGCGCCCCCACCGCCGTGCCTTTGGGATCTACGTTGGGGCGCCAACTTGACCCGATTTGAGCAAATCCGACCGCGTTTCCCTTCGGATCAAAGATCACAATCGAATCGAAAAGCGAGACAAATTCAGATCTGTAGGAGAAATCGAACCCGAGTAGATCTGGGTCGGAGAAGGCAATGGCGAGCCTGAGAGAACGCTAATAGAAACCTTAATCATGCAACAATGGCGTGTGATCGATGAGAGAGAGAGTATGGTAGCTGTGCAGTCTATTCTCTTTCGCTCTTTCTCTGATTCACGCTCTCATTTGTTTTGTTTGTGCGAGGAGAGAGAGCGCTACAGAGTACAGAGGTGAGTCCAGTACTAGTTTTATTTATTAATCCAAGGAGAGAAAGAGAAAGGGTCCCGCCTATTTCACTGACGAGTGGGTCCCGAGATTCAAATCCGTGCCAACTCTCGACTGAGTGGGCTTGCGATTTAAGATTCACGTATTGGTAGAGAGGAGTAGGGAAAGTCGGCTGAACCTGGGTTATGGCCGTACTTTTTGGAATTATGCTTTGAGATGCGTGCTGCTTTCCCCCGAAATGGGGGTTCATGTCGTAAGGTTAGTGAGTTGGTCTGTCCCGTCGCAGTGAGTGAGATTTGCTTGAACAGACGCTTCCGCTTTTTTTTTTCTGTTAGTATAAGTCCCTGTCACGAATTCCATTTGTTTCTCTGTAACGATTTAGCATGTGGACCCTACGGCATTGACTTGGAATGTAAAATTAATCACCGAATTTGTAACAGAGAATCAAGAGTATGTAGCAATTATAGCAACTAGCCAAACAGGCACCATCGGACGGAGTTTGTACTTGAACTGGAGAAATGGATACGTCTGTGACTGTCTGGTTAATTATAAAAGCCAACCTTGGCGAGTGTTCAAAAAAAAAAAAAAAAAAAAACCTTTGGCTAGTAATGCTGCGTGTTAGAGTATAATTGTGTTAGATTATGGTTTGGTTGGAGATATTAAGATTGTATGTTGATTGGAGATTGATATCAATAGAGACTATAGATGGTTGGTAGGAGATGTATAGTTGGAGATGGTTATCATTAGTTTTAGGATTTGTCTATATAAAGACTCTCATGTTTATAATCATTCGAATCAATTCAATACAAAATCTATTTCCTTTCATGCTATCTGAGCCAGTACTATACAGGAATTAGGCTCACGCCTATTCCAGGAATAATGATTATTTTCCCACTTATTCCACACAATAATCAGAATAACTAGTTTAGTTTTTTCTTTATTCCAGATGTTCTATTTCCTTTTCTTCTTATTCATGTTATTATATATATAGAATGTTGAGTTTACGGGGACGTCAGGTGACGAACGCGAATGAACAGTGCACATGTGGCCTGAAATTTGTCTTATTTTCATCGCACGAATACTTATGTGCCACATTTTGGGGTCAGTTTTTGGTGCCCATGATGGTGTGGTGGGTTGTCATTTGTTTGAAAACAACTCATCTAAGAAAACCAAGTAAGATTCTATTGGAAATCATCCACAATATGTGACTTTCTAGATTGTAGGTCCCGTTACAAAAGACAAGAACTGAATTTTGGGGACGAACTCGGAGTATTCACTTAATGTGAACCATTGTGTGGGTTATTCGACGAGAGCTCATTCCATCAGGAACCGTATCCTCTACCCATAGCTTTAAGATGGATAGAGTGCCCATCGCTTCGCGTCAGCCGTCTGATTTAATCTCAACGGCTAAAAGAGCTCCGTGAATTCCACCACTCTCGAAAAAAATTATTGGCCAAAAAAAAATGAACCTTCCAGATCTAATCGGACGCTCGTGATGAGATGGGCACTCTACCCATCTCTATTGCGATAGGTAGAGGATACTGGTCCCATTCCATCATGTTGTCTTTGTCTTTTAATAATGACCTTGGTGTATGGAAATAAGAAAGTGAGATCAAACTAAACTCTTTCTTTCCTTTTTCTCTTCACATGTGATAGAAAGAAAGGAACAGAGGAGAGAGAAGAGAAGAGAACGCGAAGTAATTTTTTCTCCCGCCACTTTCCAGCCATCCATCGACTAGTATAGCCGTCGACTAATAAATCGTGATCTCCTCGGCATGACAAGTCGAAAGAGATCTGTGATGATGTTCTGTCCACGTGTACTTGGTGCACGAATGCAGTAATTGCCTTCGCTTTTGTTGGCACTTCTTCATGCTTTCTCAACTCACCAGGGGTAAGGCCATGGAGGAGCGGCGAAGTCGAACTCATAGGTGATGGCGATGTCCATGAAGAAGGGGATGGATTTGGGGTCGCAGGAAATGAACGAGTTGAAGAGGAGATTAGAGGAGCTGCTGCAAAGTCGGTGAAAACTATTACCCATGCCATGAGTCCAAAGAAAAGCTTTGGTTATCAATACAGCTACTGAAAAAGACTGAAATAAATTGAAACTCGATTTTATTCTTCGATAAAAAAATGAGCACTTAAGCACTTCGATAAAATAATTCTAATTACGATTTTAATACCAAACTTAACGATGCCAGTGAATATACCGCGGGTTCAATGGCCTCGATTTCATATCCTTTTTGCATCAAGTCGAGATTTCTTCTTTCAAATTGGACGTGTAAAAGTATATAATAGAATTTTATTTTGTTATATTCAGATTCCCCTCTTTTCAAGCTTTTCATTGATACCACGAATTGCAAAATCCATGGTGTAGGTCGTTGTATTTGGGTGATCGGTCTTTAATAAGAAAAGGATGAGAACAGGGGGAACAGGCTTCGTTGAACAGATTTGGATTTTGGAGTGAGAAGGAGAAGGGCGCGACTGGAGATGTCCATTCTCTTCATTTTAATTCAAATCAATCAGATGGTCCAGATTTTAAATCAATCAGTCGGTCTTAAAAAAATTAGAGGTGACATAATTTTATAATAAAACAATGTTCATCCGAGAACTGATCAACAAGATACAAAAAATTGTAAATTTTGCGTCCTCAATCCTGACTGATACATTTAGTTATTTTATCAAATGTATCTTTATCGAAAATATTTTTTCAAATAAATCAAAATTTACTCTCTAATTATTCATTAAGATGCAATCAATGCTGGTCATTAATTAAGTAAATTTCTGTGAAAAAACAAAAATTCAATTTGCAGCACGATCTTCATTCCTAATTTTCGGTTGCAGCAATTACACTTTAATTCTTTTGATTCCAATTATGTCTCATTTTAATTTCAATAATTTAAAAGCAACGTATTTCTGATTTCTCCTTTCCTCTCTCTCTCCACAGTCAGTCAATTAAAAGATTGCAGTCTGACGAATTAGAAGGAAATATTTCACGCGCAATTAATCTTTATGATAATTTTCGATTTATAATATGAGCATGTTATAGAAGAACTATAACAATATTGGAATATTTATATTTTCTTAGAAACTTGGTTTAAATATCATTATTGATATTGAAGTTAGTTGCGGATGAAATTAGTTAATTAATTAACTTAAACATAGATAATTTCTAAATATAATTTAGCCAAAAAAAAAATAAGTGTTAATGCAAATACAGAATTTCTCATTCCACAACAGGATTTGGCAAGAAGAAGATGAGGTCAGGCGGAGTGCATTTTTTTTTTTTTAACAAATATACAAGTTTCAATGCAGTATTGGAAATAGATTAAGAGTGACGTCATTTTGTTGGTTATGCAAAATAAGTTTGTCCGGATAAATTCTTAAATGATCAGTCTCAAAGCAGCCAACACATTTCAATGTACTGTGAGAAAATTAAACATGTCGATATCGTATGATAATTTGGATCTGTAATTTTTTAGTCCATAATATATATGTTAGATGTTCAGTTTGGAAAATCAATTAAGCTAGGTGTCTCATTCGCTTTTTTTTTTTTTTTTGCACAAAATTAACTTAATTTTAATTCAGCTGACAAGGATCCATGGAAGGAGGGCGCAATGGGTGTCTGATGTATGTTAATTGGGTACTATGTAGCTTGGATGATGGATGCCCTAACAAAGTAATTCCATATGCTAATATTAAGTCAAATTTTAGGTGCCCATTGCGGCAAAGCCGCCACGGATCAATCTGAATGTTTGAACCAAAAGTTTGAGCAAACCAAAAACAAAAAATATTTTTTCCCAAAAACATAAATTGCGCCGGAGGCGCAACTCAGAGATCTAGTTTCCTCTTATTCTCCGCTAGTTTTCTTCAGACCCAAACCTATTCTCTCTTATTCCCATCTCTCCAACAGATCCGAACTCTCTTCTCTACTCACGATCTCTCTCAAAAGATCTGAACTTGATCTCATCACACCACCGGTGTCTCACCTCCGCCGTCGCGCTACGCCATCGTTGCTCCGATCAACACCACGTTGCTCCGATCTGCTCGACCTCCACCGATCTCCACCTCACTCCGCCACGCCCTGGTCGAGCTCCGCTCAAAACAGATCGAATCCGTCGCAGCCGTGTGACTGCCACCAGAACCAAGATTGCCTCGCCTTTCATCGGAGATCTTTCTGGCACAGTCTCGACCTAAAACACCACCGATTTGCCACTGGTCTGAGCGCCGATCTGCCTCTCTCGACCTCAACTCAGATGCTCTCCATGGAGGTGCTTCAAACAGCTCACGTGCTCAATCATGAATCTCCTCAGACCTAGCAACAACAGCCACATCAAAGATCCAACCCGTTTTGTAAGATGCAACCCTGTTGACAAGCACTTGGCGAGCACAATCAGCAAAACCAAGGCAACAAAGGTCACTTATGGGAGCAGCAAGTTGGAATTCCAGTCCTTCAATGGAATTACACGATTTCAAGTGGTGTTATCTCTGGTTTGATGCTAAAAACTCAATACTGGTAAGGTACTGTTACAAATCAGGTCAATGAGCGTATGTTCTTGATACTGGTAAAGATTGCAGTTGAGTAGTATAAAAATCAGAGAGCAAAATATTATGAAAAGGCTGATGCAGTGAAGAAGATCAAATGGGTTAAATGAATCGAGGTGCACGTTTATGCTCAATCAATGTTGCCTTGCAAAACTGAGCCATTGCGATTTTATTTTGTTACCATGCTTTGATTGCTTAGCCTATGCTCCGATGCTTAGCCTTAGTTCAAAACTGAAATGGTACAAAAGGAATTTGCAGCCACTAAACCTCTAACCTACCTATAAACCAAACAAACTTCAATCGAAAAAAATAGCCCCTGAAATTCTCAAGAAAATACAATATGCCAAGCAAGCATCCAACTCCTATTTTTTTAAAAAAAATTACTTCAATTGCTCAAACGAGCTAAGAACACATGCTAGGCAAAAAGCCATTGTGAAAGCATGCATGAGTCAAAAGAGCTCTCTCTCTCTTCTTCTTGAGCCAAAAGAGCTCGATCTTTTTCTTTCTTTCTTTTCAAGGAGTACAAATGCAAGTTGGCAATTCAATTTCGACAAGGATCGAACCATTTCGAAGATGGCAAGCTCAATCGTGTGTGCCACTACGATGAGCTTGAGGGGGGATGTTAGAGTATAATTGTGTTAGGTTATGGTTTGGTTGGAGATATTAAGATTGTATGTTGATTGGAGATTGATATCAATAGAGACTATAGAGGGTTGGTAGGAGATGTATAGTTGGAGATGGTTATCATTAGTTTTAGGATTGGTTTATATAAAGACTCTTATGTTTATAATCATTCGAATCAATTCAATACAAAATCTATTTCCTTTCACTGCGTTCTAACTTGAGTACACTGGCACTTGGTACGATTGTTATAATTAATTTATTTGTTTAGTAAACACCTCAGATTATATATCTTTATTACTTCGGTGACCTATAACAAAATTCTGACAAATTTCATATAATATTTTGTCTACCTCCAACGAGTTGAATATTATATAGAGATTTTTACAAGGCTAATGAGCTCTGATAGAATTTCGGCAACTTGTTTATTGAGTCATACAAAAATGACTATTAAATCACATACGGTGAACTTTAAACAACAGAGAATAAACATCAAATCATATTAAAATAAACAATACTCTAACACAAAATTGAAAGTTAAAAAACTAAAATTCTAAAAGACATAGTAACCGGGCATGTTTGGATGTGAAGTGAATTGAATACTATTAACACACCCCCAAATGAAAATTATGACCAGTGATTAAAGTTCTATTTTTTTTTTATTTAAAGCTACCTTTGCTTGGTCTAACATCATTTATGTTGCTAATATTTAACTTGATGCAGCTTTTTTAATTAAACGTTGACCAACAGCATGCTTTGTGGGACCGAAATCCTCAGCAGTTCTGCTAGGAACAACCGTTTATTTTTTGTTTAATATTTAAAAATTTTAAAACTAAAATGTTGAATCCAAACAGTTGATCTTGTTCAATTTTACGAGCAATGCATTTTCATGCAAGTTTTATGAAATTTGGAGTTGATTTGATACTAAATCAAATAGTCAACAAATAAACGAATCTAGCTAATTATCATTGATTAATTCTAATATGTTCATAATTTGGTCACTTAATCAAGCATCAAATCAACTCCGAATTTTGTATAACTTATATGCAAACACATCGCCTATAAAATTGAACAAGATGAACAGTTTAGATTCAACATTTGAATTTTAAAATTTTTAAATATAAAACAAAAAAAAACTGCTTGAGGATTTCGGTCCGTGCTTTGTGTGGTTTGAGAGTCAACTTTGAGACTTAGTAGGATTTTTTTTATTATTATATTTTTTTTGAGAGTAAGACTTAGCAGAGTTAGCACTCACTCGATCTGGTTTATTATTCTACATGCTCCAAGTTCTTCGGAGTTAGCAGAAGGTTTAATTCGCCGCTCAAAAATATTACTAAAAAAAAAGGGAATAAATTGACAAAATAAACGTTAGTATTTTTTTTTTGACATTTTAAATAAATGTTAGTATTGTTGATAAGAATAAGGGAAGTGGTTGAAGATCTTTGGAAGCAATTTATTTAATATTTGCTTCATTCAAGTATTCTACAAAAATATATCATTAATCAACCGTCACTATCATATTTATTCTCATAATTAAAAACAATGCTAAGAAACATCATTTATCATGATATTATGAAAATAGTAGACAAAATGATATATGTTAAATCGATCATGGTATTTGACACAATTTCAATAATTTGTTTTTTTTTTAAAAAAAAAATGTCAGTTTCGAAGTGGCGATTAATGTTATTTTTCATACAAAGCGTTAACTATCTTTTTGTTTTGATTAATGTTATTCTTCATATAATTAAACATATACAATTTTTTTGGCAAAATTAGTTATATGCCCCTCAATTCTTCTTCAATTAGTCATATATCCTTCAATTTATTGCAATTGGCCATATATCCCTATAATCTTAATTAACATTGTAATTTACCCTTTTTAATAATTTAAATAAAATTGAAATTTAAAAATCAATTTTAAAATTTTAGGACAAAAATGCCCTTGACCTTTATCTCTTAGCCTGCCGTTCAGATAAGAAGAAGAAGAGAAAAAAAAAAATCGTATTCCACTAAACAAAATTAAAAGGTCATATGCAAAAAAATACAAATACGATATGGAAAGAAACTAAATCAATAGTCAGAATCACTATACTATTTTCTAAGTATTTTCTCAATTCCTCTCCAAAGATTCCAGCAAATTCTTCTCAAGTCTTTATATGCTTATCATTATCAACGCATTTAATTAATCCTTTCTTCTAGAACTGTATGCTTCTATTAGTTGGTACCATCAAAATACTTCTACTTGACCCGAATCAATATGTTTCTTTGTTATTTTTGTATTAGAAACACGGACCAAAATTTTGTTGACCATATTTCAATCAAGGTTAGAATAGAAACGCAACATGGTACCATATATGTAATGATGGATTTTGATATCTTTTGCTACAATAGATTTGATGCGATACTTGTGTCTTTTCTTTATGAATGAATTAAGAGACTCTTTTCCTTTCTTTTTGGAACAACGAAGAGAGAAAAAGGTCAGGGCATTTTTGTCTTAAATTTTTTAAATTGAGTTCTGTAAATTAAATTTTATTTAAATTAATAAAAGGGGTAACTACTAATATTAGTTATAGTTAGAGGGATATATGGCCAATATTAAAGAATAGAAGGGTATATGACTTGATTGAAGAAGAATTGAGGGGCATATGACTGATTTTTCTATTTTTCTTTTCGAGAAAGAAAATATTTTTATTTACTGTATTGTTCCGATAAAAATGTTATTTTAATCACAAAATTGAAACTTCCCTGTCATTTAAGTTCCCATTTGTATCTGGATTCTGGGGACGGGACCGTTACAGAAGGAGGATGAGGAAAAAACACAAAAAAGGAAAAGTTAGAAACAAGATGGAAGCGTTGCACCGATTATTTGGGACGTGGGATTGGTCATGAGGATTGTTAAGCACTACTGCTCAACTGTCTCAACAAACAAACTTTTCCTTTAATGTAAAGGATTTAGGTTATGGATCTCAATAGATCTTCCATGGATGCAACAATGCAACCATTAGTGTGGTGGGAAAGAAAATGTCAGTAGATTTAAACGTCCCTACTAAATAATTTATAAAAACAATTTATTGTGAGTATTTAATGTGGAAAACTTGTCTTGTATAGAAATAGAAATGATTTTAAAAAGAAAAAGTTAAAAGCATAGAAGAACACTTGGGTCGTACAAGGTAGAGGAGCAGAGACTAACTCTGAATTCATCAAAAATAATATTTTTGCCATAATTTATCCGTAGTGCATAAGCAATACTTGCAATAGTGACACTAAAGTATTATATATCCATCGACCGATGACAAACAAAAAATAAAATAAAATAAAAATTGTATGTAGCGGCAGTGCATGTTGTCTTTATTTCCTCGCCGCATCTTCATCGAATTTTGAAGCAACTTGGTTATAGTCAGGGCTTAGCTAAAAATTTATATCAGCAGGATATATAATTTTTTTTTTAAAAAAACGTATGTACAACATAACGTCTAATATAAACATACTACAAGTTTTTAAAATACATTTTTTTCGGTATGACTGTCCGGAGTTGATTTAACGGTGCGGTATTTTTTCGGTGAAAAAACGGCAAAAAAACGGTGATAATGATCTTGTTTAAATATTCTTCTTTTGGGTCTATATTATTCAGATTGATAATATTTTATGTATTATATTCTTAAAATTTGAGCTAACAATGATAAATTATCATTTTCATCATTATTGTTCATTGATATTGAAGTACAAAACTTTATTCATTGTATAAAATATTCCAAAATGCATATGTCAACAAAAAGGTTTATGATCATGGGCAAAACTAGAATATTTTTTTTCGCCGAAAAAACGAAAATGACGGAAATGACACGTTTAATCGTCGAAAAAATGGAAATGACGCGTTACGTTATTTTGTAGCTTTTTTCTGTGATGTTCGTGCGGTTGGATACAAAATACCGTTATTTCGAAAAAAAAAACGGCGTTTTTTAAAAGCTTGAAACATAGTATAACAATAATTATCAAATAGTTAATTATAAAATAATGTAACATAAAAAGTTTGATGAAAAATCAAACATTACTATAATAACAACCTAAGATCTAAAATAACAAACCCAATATCCAAAATAATAATTCAAGACATTGAAAAATAAAAAATACAATAATTCAGTATGACTTTTCAATTTTTGATAATTTTACATAATAGAATCATTGGGATTCTATTTGATATTTAAAAAAATACAATAATTTTTTTTATTTTTTATGATATTTTAAAAAGAAGCGTTATAATCATAGTATTTTAGACCCTCCAATTTGAAAATATCATAATAAATAGCAAAAAAATTTGAAAAAAAAATGTAAAATTTGGTCTTCGAGGATATTTCAATATGATGATCAACTTGAACAGTTTGGATTGACTGTTTGAATTTTAGATCTCGAAAAACGACTCAATGGCAAATGGGTGGCATGTGCCATTGATGACGTGTTAGTCATTACACACACACAAGACAATTATTCATCTAAGAATCTCCCATTAGGTTTTAAGTTTTGCCATAATAAGTTTCACTGTATAGGAAGGGATGATGCGATATGGGTCCCTGTGTAATTTTTAAAGAGTCGCTATGAGATTCAAATCAAACACAACCTATCTACCTGGATCCTTCAAATTTTTGAGATGGGTCCTACATCCTTATTTTTTATTTTTAAATTTACTAAACATTACTGGCTCAAATAATTTCTTTTTCAGGTTCCTGAACCCACCAAGAAGCATGTAGCTTCAACGTGAGGTCGTCATCATGGGAAAAATGTATCAGTTCAAGACCTGTTATATAAAATAAAATAAGAACAACAAAGAAGAACTTTACACAAAAACATGGCTTAATGTCATCAAAAACATGCATTTAAATTAATGTTCTGAGAACAGTAAGGGTCTGCTCCAGGTTTTTGAGTGGAATAGAATGGAAGGGCTTGGTAGAGGGGACAACAACTAAAACATAATCCCCAAATTTGAGGTGACAAATTTGTAGAAATTTTTATAAAGTGGTTCTCCCCATTCCTCCTCTTTCTGTGATGTCCCACAAATTGTAATTTGTATTTTTTGAATATTTTGTGAATAAAAATCAGATTCAAATGCAAGAAGGAAATTGTAAAAGGAAGGAGACAAACAGAATAGAAAACAAATTGTAATAACTTTTTATTGTAATTTTCTTAATGATCCTATGCGTTGTCCTCCTCTTATATAATGATTACAGAGGGAGTATTAACATAGTTTCCTAATGAAATTATTACAGCTGTAATCTAAACAAGTAAACGAAATAAGAAGCAACATAAGCCTAGCGACAACCCATTCTGCTTTTATTCAAGTCCAGCCCATTTCTTAGCCCAATAACAATCCTTTAATCAAGCACATGACTTGCGCACGGATCCTCGACGGTCATAAATGACCGCCGAGAGCTGTCCTTTTCATTTTTTTATCAATATTTAAAAATTTTAAAATTTAATTGTCGAATCCAAACTGTTGATTTTGTTCAATTTTACGGGGGATGCGTTTTCATATAAGTTTTATAAAATTTGGAGTTGATTTGATATTTGATTAAGTGCTCGACAAATGAACGAATTCGGTTTGATTAATTCTAATACGTTCATTTGTTGAGCACTTAATCAAGTATCAAATCAATTTCAAATTTTATAAAACTTATATGAAAACGCATCGCCCGTAAAATTGAACAAAATCAACGGTTTGAATTCGACAATTAAATTATAAAATTTTTAAATACTTTAAAAAACTGAATAGGACTACTCGGCAGTCATTTTTTTTACTGTCGGTGATCTGTTTCCCGCATGACATGATATTGCCTTCCTCTCCAGAACCTTCTTGACCTCCATAAGCTTTTTCCAAATAAAACTCCACTTGCTTTTCAATATTGCGCAATCTTTCTAAACTGTGCAATCTTTCCAAGTTAAAACTTGACTTTGAGAAATAAATAGTAAAATTTGGTTTCATACAAGTGTTCAATATGAAGATGCAATCTAATAGTTTGGATCAGTGATTTGAAATTTGATTACGTGAATATGATCATGTTGGACGGATCACATTCGTCCTACGCGTAGGACTTAGCATTGAAAAGATGTATATCTTGGATAAGAGAATGAACAGTGCACTCCTCTATCAGGCCCTCGGATTTTCATCCAACGGTTCAGAACAGTCATGGGATTGGAGCAATATTGCATTGCTGTTTTTGACTGGTCTTAGTATTATTTGTACTGTATAAAATTGCATACAATGTGCTCTGTTCTGGGGTCTGTTAACAGTTGGTATAAAGGAAGAAAGATTGTACTGTGTTTATATAGATTTGTTAGGATTTGTTGCGGCCGTTGAGTTTGTTGGTTCCTGAATGACTATAAGTCAAATTTTATTGTTTTATCAATCCGCTGCATGGTAGGCTACGAAAAAGCAGCGACGGCTCTTTTGGTTAGTCATTCAGCTTTTCATTTTTTACTGTAGACAGTCTTTTGAACTAGACCTGTTGTGTGGGTCCTAAAATGTGATGGTATATTGGACCAGCCGGTGGTCTTTATGTATATTTTATTTTCTTTCTTTGCAACTTTTTCTAAAAAGGTATTTTTGTCCCCCATATGTGCCATATCACTGTATGTGCGCCATGTGGGAGTGGGAAATGGGAAGGAAGAGCAAAACAAATGTGTTCCTCGATTTTCCCACGGTGGACTGATCCACAACGAAAACTGGCCAAAGATCTTGGCTCTACTCACCACGGCGAGTTCTTAGAAATCAGTATTTGTCAGGTTCTGCTAACTGTGCTCTACCTGTCGTACCCGTCATCAAGGAGGACGATATACAAGGTGGCCTACGGCGGTCAGGACGCACCACCAAGTGTGCCAGTCATTTCCTACCAAGTCGCATGTATTGAGTTTCACCTCTATTGAGCAATTTTTTTTTTTAATTCGCACAAAGAAATTGATCTCTTTTCCGACCAAAATTCTTCTGATGAAATTGATGGGAAATGAGAAGCGATAAGAGGATTTCATTTTTTTTTTTCCGCATGGTTTTTCCATGGGGGTGAGGGGGTGGTGGAGCCATGAGATTCTATCAGAATTTTTTTTTTTTTTATTTTGAAGGACGGGTGGCAAAACGCCACGATTTTATCAGAATTAAAGGTAATAATTTTTCAAGTGCACCTCACCACTTCATACAGCTATTGTCGATGTTTGGACTGATTTTGCGCCAGAGACAGAATAAGACCGTTTCCATTCATCACTGGTAAAACATGTCTAACGCAAAAGTGAAAGTGTCTGGTGATAGTGAGTTCTGTTTTTCCCTCAATTTTTTATCACCCTTACTTTTTCCTCATCTATTTCGCTTGAGAAAAAAAAAAAATAAGAAGCATATAATGATACATGTGATATATGTGTGCGTTAATTTAGTTTTTAGGTAGGCCCTTTGATTTAAGTTTTTTTTGGGAAATTAAATCGCTGACATTCCAGAAGGCCTTACTTTCTTTGTGCTTGCCATATACCGTAATTGTAGGGAATATTGCTACTTTTGACATATATATGTGTGCAGCACTAGATGGACCATTGGTTGCATCTGTTGCATATTGATGTTGAGGTTTCTAATGAAGACTTTAGTTCTACAATAAAAGGCAGAACTAATTGTCAAGGCTTCTTCTATGTTTAAAATAATAAAGCTTTCACCCCTTGATATTAACTGAATGCTCCTTGTATTTGATATTTGCGTCTTCATATTACAGGGGCCTCTATTTGTGGTGCCGAATGTGTAATGGAAAAGCAATGATTCTCATATGTTTAAACATGACATGGTTGGCATCTTTCTAAATCCTTGAAATCGGTTCATAATCTGAGGTCCTAATTTGTTAACCTAGCAAACTTAGCTTGCAGCATGATATATTTTGCCATCACAGACATACAAGCGCAAAAATTATTCTGATTGTTTATACTAATTTCTATATAACAATAGTTACGTTGTTGCAAATTGAATGGGTTTAACTACCTTACTTAACGGTCTCACCAAACAACATGACGTTATCAGTAACCTTCTTATATACCTTATATTTGTTTTTCTCCATGCCATTGCTACACCAGTACTACCCGTAAGAAATATCTATGTCGGACTTGTAAATGTTAAACCATATTTAGTAATGGATTAATCAAGGTGCATTGGTAATACAGGTAACAGAGGTAATACAAATGAAATGACAAGCCAATGTCAGAATGATATGATTGTTGAAAAATGCTACCAAGCAACTTAGACAACGTTAACCCAATATAATGACGGGTTAAATAGTCTAATTTCATTATCTGCGGTACTTTACTGATTAAATGTTCTCTTAATTCAGGTACCACAAAGAATCCGATAGCCTCTCATTTTTTTTTTTTTTTTGTATGTAATTGGTAATTTTTTGTAAAAAAAAATTGCTTCAGCTGTAAAATTAATATATACAACATTAACGACCTGAAAATTAAAAGTTCTAGGATAATAGTTGCGGCTTAGTCGCAACTACGCATCTAGTTCCTCTTAATTGTAGATGCTTTGTCCACTATAAACGCAAGTGTATGCCTAAACTTTGAACGAAACTGATTACAATTCGAGAACACAACCATATATACAAAATCATGCAATGTCAAGTGACAACGCACAATCATACAATTTCCATTAATTTATTTAACTTAATATTTAATATATACATTTTAACTTTTTTTTTTTTTGAAAGAAACCCGTGGGCATATACATTTTAACTTGTTAAGTGATAAAAAGTTCATTAAATGCTATCAGACTCTTTTTATAAAGAAATAAATGGTCCAACCATAACAACAGTTTTAATTAATCGCTAATAGGAACAGATTTTACATTATTGACAGATTAATTATAGATTTTGTGTATACAGATCCTCACTTGTCATCGATTGTACGGTCGTATCATTTCTTCTCCAATGACTTTCAGAAAGGAATTTTAAAATGCATTGCCTAACTTACATGAGAAGCGAAATGTTAAAAAAGCCTTTTAATTTCTCTGGGAATTAAGAACGCATTGGTTGTGAAGTGAGTAATTACATAACTTAAGAATACGTATGTATTTATGTCATTTTAAATAAAATAGAATATATAGAGTTACTTAAAGTTGAGAAATAAATGTGCATGTGTTTGTCAAAAGATCAAAATATTCTTGTATGTAATTGTTATATATGTCGAGGGTCACGATAGAAACAAAGGCAAGAGATATTTTTTTTTCCTACAATGTAGTGGCGGGACCCCTTGCATATATAAGTTTATATAGCTCATGTTAAATGACATAAATGTTACACAGTCGAAATTTAGGATGAAAAAATTAAACACACGCAACGATTTATTTATTAAAAATCAAATATTTAAACAAGCAGTCATCTAGCTGATACATATATCTCAAATACTATGAACCCAAATAAGGTGATCCTCAGGAAGGAAGTGACAAATTGGGTCATTGTTTTTGGGTACCATCTTGAGATGATGGCAAACTACAATAGCATTCACTATTGACCTATTGTCTCCTACTAAGACCACGGCATATACTTCGTATTCTGAACTTTTGTGACAATAATGCACAGCCTGAGGAAATGGTTCTGGGTGGCATATCACTATTTTGTCTTGATTTAAGAATTTCTTCAACGGAGAAGCAACTTTATATACCGTTTTTTCATGTTGAGACCCATTGATCATCGTCGAAATGGCTTGTAAATGATGGGTCCCTAGTATGGAGATGACATTATCAACCATGGACTCGAGAGATTCAGTACAAAATTTCTTTTCACCTTCTAAAGGAGGAGTCTCGCAGTTATTTAGAGATTCCTTCATTAGATTTGCTTCTTCAGAATCCAAGACCATTGAAAAGTGGTCGATAATCTTAGCTAGGTTTTTTGAAGAAAATACTAATGTAGCACCTTTACTACGAGGAACGAATATATTGCCTTCAATCGTTCTGTTGAAGTTGATGACCTCTTTCAACTTAGCTCCAAGATAAAGATGGCTTTTTGGAAAGAAGCTATGCCACAAATTGGCGGGCTTTCCATTTGAATTTGAATTATGCATACAACCCGAATAGAGAGGAGGAGGAAGGGGCCGAGTACTGGGAGGTGGTGGTGGCCGCGACCCCCAAACATATAGGCACCCTTGAACTTTCAATCGATCGCTCTGCTGATCTGTTTGGAACAAATAAGCAATTATAAACATGTCACTGATAATTAACGTACGGCTACTTCTATGTAGAAATACACATTTATATCAATGATAGTTTGTCAGCCATTATAAACATGTTCAGAACAAGTTTCAGCAGGCAAAAACTCCCAAAAAAACACATCAAATTGACATCAATTAAGATTTGCAAGGAATTTATTCAGTCATTGTAAACACTGTCCAGACAATAAACCATATAATAATTCTTATACTAGTGAATTAAGGATCTATACTTTCTAATAAATGTTGCAAGCTATAGCAAGGGGCATGGCCTCTCCTTATATGTCTTGTCATGCCTTTAATGCGCATTGATTTTGGATAATTATGACAAGTTTGAATTGTTTGAATCTACTAGTGTGCGATTGTTAAAATGTAGTAATAGTTAGGCGCGCTCGTGTTGTATCATATCTTATGCTTTAATTTTTTTTCTTGTGGCAAATTTGAATTGTATTGAATCTAGTACTAGTAATATGTTGACCCAATTGTTACTTGATCGAGAGAGAGAGAGAGACCTGGATCAAGAACGAGGCGGATGGCACGGGGTATCGAGGTATTAGGAAGATGGCCATGCCAATAAACCTCAGCAGGCGAAACATCTTGATTTGCTTCCACAGTAGCAATTATCTTGTAGGAAAAACAAATGTTGAATGGATTTGCATTTCATTCATATGAGATCTTGCATACACACACTGTGTGCTACCAATTATAAAAAAAACAATAAATCACAAACTACAGTATTGTCCTCTTTCTATAGGCTTACCATAAACATATCGGCGAAGGTATAGGTCAAATGTAATAGATTGTTCATTAAAAAAAAAAGCAATTAGCTAGAATTTATTCGAACGTTTAAGCAGAGACTACCTTACATGGGTTAAAGACATATTAAACAAACTTTATTTACTTATTATATGAAACGATCATAGTCCAAACGTGATCTTAAGTTTTGTAATAAGATGGCATATAGTATACACAAGAAAAAAGAAAAATCAACTGAATAAGAAAAAAAAAAAAAAAGTAAATTAGTTGCTATTCATTCCATGAATACAATAGCAAATAAAAAGTAATAAAGAAAGCAAATAATACATCGTGAGAAAATGAAAAAGGGCAGTCTAGCTAGAAGGGTGGTGTAAGATTGATTTTATGAGTACCGAGATTTTTGTATTTGTTTGAACCTCTCTGGCCTTTTACTTTCCATTTATTTATTTTTTAAAGGCCCCATGCAATTTTTTACCATTTTCTCAGAAATAATATTGCAAAATTGCTCATAAAATAAAGAAAAAAGTAAGGAGGTAAATATGACGATTATGCCTAATTTATCTTTAACATTACAATTCTGAATTTTAGAAGCGTACTTATCAATCTTACAGCAAAGGTGCATATATATCGAAAGGGTACTAAAGAAGAGGTTCGGTCAAACTTGATTAAACCAAAAGAAATAGGTCAAAGTGGAAGATGACTAGCTATGTTATATTCGTTGCAATCACAAAAATCACATGAATTAATATCAAGCTCAAAACTAACACAATAAAAACCTATAGAGGATATATATACCAAATTAAAAGAACAAGGACCAATAAAAAGATAAATAATAAATACTTAATTAAATTAATGAGAAAAGAAAAATTATGTTCGTACCAAAAGAAAAGCGAGGAGATAGCTAGTCATGGCTATGTATTTCAGAACCATTGGATGAATGTATAAAAACCAGAAGGAAATTTTATGTTTTTTCCCTTTTTGAGCAAAGTGACACTCTTGATCTTATTTAAAGGCACAGAGAGGAGTTACAGTTTTACATAATGATTGTGGGACTAAAGATAAAACTAGAAAGGTTTTGATCCGGATAAACTTTTGGATTTCCGGTTGGATGAAATTAAGGGGTCATGATATATCCCTTTCGACATTTTATTTGTCTAGATGGAATCTGGACCGTTAATATTTCTTTGAATCTTTTTGTTTTTTGAGAAGGATCCGTAGGATATTGTCTCAATCTAAACCGTTCATCTCCAAAAAGAGAGTATTTTCAATTTGAAAAGGCTCAACATTTTCACTGTTCATTTCCAAAATAAAAAAATTTACTGTTCATCTACGGTAACGTATCTTTTAAGAATAAAGCTTTTTAAAAACTAGGTTTTTTTTTATCGCCATTTTATTTTAATTTTGGTTCATACCGCTCTATCGTTTTGACGGTTTTATCACTGCATAACCATTTTATCACCGATAAACGTTAAATCACCACCTAATCGTCAAACCGCACAAATCTCTTTTTAAAACTAATTAGGATTAAAAAAAAACAGTTTTTTTTTTTTGGGCGAGCCACCTGATTTTTTTTTCCTGGTCACTTTTGTGCGTTTTCTTTGGACAAGGAAAATGGGTTATAGGTAGATTTTCATCGCATAGCTAGAGAATCTTACTAGATAAATATTTGATTAGCTGGAGTCTATAAATATTTTTATTATTGCTACAGCTTTTTTTATCCTGCAAAGAATGCAAGGTGGATATTAAAATTAATGCCAATTTTTAATGTCTTGCCAAATTTTCAAAATACGTTTGGAAAAAAAAAGGTATTTATTAGAATTTTGGAGGTTAATAATAAATATTACCTAAATTCTTTGAAGCTAAACAATATTTTTAATCCTTCAAAATGTTAAAACAAAATTTTGGAATATCGGGACCGTTCGATCTTAACACAGAAGATCTGGTCCGAAATCCCTCTTTCGTCCCACCCCTCTCTGGCGCTCTCTCTCTCTCTCTCTTTTCCCACTTTCATGTCCTCTCGACGAGAGAGAGCTCCAACTCCTAACCAGTAACCACGATGAACTCGCTCATCTCTCGTTCTCCCTCTGACAAAGGGACCCGCACATCTTATCAGACTTGATCTTATCCCCTTCCTTCTCTGCTAGTGACGGAAGCCGACGAGTTATGATTAAATTGTAAGTTCTATCTCTAGAAATGCTTTCTATTAAAGTTTTCAAACGGTTGTGAGTTGATTGACCAAGCTGGATTCCTTCCTTTTCAATGGCTTATTTTAGTCTATTCTTGGTAGTGCACACTGACTTGTTCTATTATGCTGCTTGATTGGTTTGATTATGATTGTTCCTGTGTTATAATATAAGTTATAACCGACCATTACCCTTTGTTTATGTTCGGTGTGTTATTTTCTTATGATGCATGTCTCTAAAAGACTAAAATGTTGCGATATTGGTTATGATTTATAAGGCAGTAAATTGACTGGTACCCACTTGGTACCAGCTCAATTCCCTTCTATCTTGCTTGCTGGTGTGAGTCCCTGATTTCAGGGGCTTTCTTGTTAATATTTTTGGTACCAGGGACCTGTTCATTAAATACTTTGAATTGATTCAAGGACTATTGTGTAAAATGCTTCTATATTGGTATATCTAAACACTAAACCTATTAAGCTATGACCTGTCTTACTATCCAATGGTATTAATTTTCGTTATAATGAAGTTTTGGGACTGATTTAGGTGGACTTACAAACAAATTAGGAGCTGTCCAGTTCTTTATTTGGTTTCATCACTTTGTTTTGTAGAGAACATGCCTCTGAAATTAAGAGGAGACCTCATAATCATCGACTATCAATAAAAGAAATTGAAGGAATGCAACACGAGAAGTTTACGAATGATCTTGACATTATGTAAGTCTCATATTTCCTTCTATTAGTCATTCAATCTAAATTATCTTAAACCTTAGTCATGCAATACTTTTTGTTTACTTGAGTTAGATTCAAATGTCATGACTTTGTTTGAGACTATTTGAAGACGTTCTGGTATTGGTGCTTAGCTGGTGTCATTGTTCCAGTGGTCAAGCTCTAAGAATTGCAAAGTAGGACAGTGCAGAGTACGATGGTGCATGTTTACAATATTGTGGAGTTAATTGCAATGCTTTGAGTTTTTTCGAGTATCAATTGAGTTTTTCAAGTATCAATTGAGTTCTCATGTAGTGTTTACAAGCTTCAATTAGAAAAGAACAACAATGGTGTGTAATAATAACCTTTGCTGAAGCCTAATTTTGTAAATATTTTTTTTAGGGTCAATTTTGTAAATATTTTAATCAGGTTATTCTCTTTTAGTGCGATTACCTGTGATAACTTAAAACCATATCAATCTTTATACTACACATCCATGATGTCTGTATATCGAGGTACTATTTAGCTAAAAGTTGTTGAGTAATCTGCTATAGCATGTGGTACGTGTCCCAGATTCTGTCCCAGAAAAAAGTAAGTTTGTTAATCAATGATTCTCAACTGCACATTCCTTATTTGATGCATCTTACAAAATAACTTTTTCTGTTAAGAAGGTCAAAAGAAATTTTGCACTGAATCTCTATTCTAGGGACCGATAATTTACAAACCATTTCAACAATGATCAATGGATTACAATACCAGAGTAACAGCATTTTGTAAGGGGAATTACTTAGGACAATCATAAGAATTGTCATCCCATGTCATCCCGAGTAAATCACTTCCTACCATCCCAAAGAGTAAATCTCTCTCCCAATGTCTGACCTCCGCCTCTCCGCCCTTCCTCCTCCGTCGCCCCTCCTCCTCCTCCGCCTCTCCGCCCCTCTTCCGCCTCTCCGCCTCCGCCGCCCCTCCTCTTCCTCCGCCTCTCCACCTCTCTGCCTCCGCCCATCCTTCTCCGCCGCCCCTCCTCCTCCTCCTCCTCCTTCGCCTCTCATCCTCTGACCTCCGCCTCTCTTCCTCCGACGCCCCTCCTCCTCCTCCAACCTCCGCCTCTCCGCCTCCGCCTCTCTTCCTCCGATCTCTGACCTTCGCCTCTCCTCCTCCGACCTCCACCTCTCCTCCAACCTCTATTTATCCTCCTCCCTTTGTCTATTACAAGCACAAATGTTATAATAAGAAATCTGATTGTTATAATAAGAGATCAGATTGTTATAATAAGTTATCAGATTGTTATAATAAGTAATCAGATTGTTATAATAAGTGATCAGATTGTTATAATGAGATATCAGATTGTATAATAAGGGATCACATTGTTATATTATAATAAGAGATCAGATTGTATAATAAGGGATCAGATTGTTATAATAAGTGATCATATTGTTATAATAAGTGATCAGATTGTATAATAAGGGATCAGATTGTTATAATAAAAGATCAGATTGTATTATAAGAGATCAGATTGTATTATAAGGGATCATATGGTTTTAATAAGAGATCATATTATATAATAAGAAATCGGATTGTTATAATAAAAGATCAGATTGTATAATAAGAGATCAGATTGTTATAATAAAATATTAAATTGTATATTAAGGGATCAGATTGTTATAATAAGAGATCAAATTGTATAATAAGGGATCAGATTATATAATAAGGGATCAGATTGTTATAATAAGGGATCAATTAGTGAAAAGAGGGGAGTGAGCAGCGCCCAAAATAGAAAGAGTGCTTCCAACATCCTTTCCATTTTTAGTTGGGATGACAGGAAATTGCAAATCAGAGAATTGCACTTATAACACCCCTTTTGTAAGATGTATCAAATAAGAAATGTACAGTTAAAAATAGGGACGCCTCGAGACAACTGCTAATGAGCCTTTTTAACCGTTGGTGATGTCATCACCAAAATATATAAGGATCTTGACCATTTTAAGGGGACTTGGGGAATATTTCAACTAAAGCACCTTGTGCCCAATATAAATTTAAGCTTTTACATTTATATCTAACTAAAAATGTTATATCCACTAAATTTGATAGTTAGCCAACAAACACCATTTATTATTATTATTATTATTATTATGACAAGAAATGTCTGCTTCATCTGACACTAAATTCAACCTTATAATCGAAAATAGGACACTGATAATATCCTTTGCGCAACTTCGCCTCTCTTACCACTTCAAATTGCATTATTTCTCTCTAACCAATTTAGAATAATTAATACAGACGCATTAGGCGCAAAAATATTTAAACAAAGTCGAAAGAAAAAGAATCAACCACCAAACTCTTCCACAATGAAAAACGCAGTTATTCAAACACCAAATGACAATATTAACTAACAAACAAATATATGCATGCATTCTATCCTAATGCAAGCACTCTACTCATACACTATGCTCCAGAAATAAACTAAAAAAAGGGAGAAAATTTGCCAAAATTTTTAGCCCTTTGTTTTCGAGCTACAAAGATAATTTTACTAAACTGGATCGATTAGCCGTGTGACTATTCCAGCAGCCACGGTATTCCCAGTTGCACGCAAAAACACCCTTCCCAGAGCCTTGCATTTGGAGAATTCTTGCACACAGAGAACTCCATCCAGAGAGACCTTACAAAGAAAATGAAAAGCAACACATGACTTTAGTCAAGTCTCAAATTACAATACGATAATAATCTGTTGAATGATATGCTAACTTTGACAATCTTGACGATTAACAAAAGTAAACTTAAATTTTTGAAGTCTTTGACTTTTGGAACGTGATCTATTAATGTATTGTGTCAAATGACGAAATTTGAAGAAAGTTCTACAGTTCAGTCTATTGTGGTGCAGATTTAATATTCTCTGATAGAATATTGAATGGCACTTGAATCATATGAAATTTGATACATTCTGTAAGCCAACAATATGTCTATAAGCTTTTTTTTCATTAAAACATTTTTCTTTTGAAATGATTTGAGATAAATCTGTCAAGATTGTCAAGTAATCCATTGCCAATGGATCTCCACCCATTATGGCAATGACACTAGTCCTGTTCAGGTGATATAAACTTTTAAAATAAACTTCATTCTATTGTAAATACTTCATCTAGGTTCGCCCAAAGAGCTAACATGATACAGGTCCTGTCTGTCCCAGTACTTAATGGTGTGGCACAAAAAACGATCTAAGAAAAGGCCCAAGAGGTGATATGAGACTATACCTCTACAACTGCACTCTGGTTGGCTTTGAGAAACCGTGGTGCAGATTTTGTCACTTTTCCAGTCTTTTGATCCAGAAGAGAAACTATTTTTGCTATCCTTGCTGCCTCCTTTGCATGATGTATATGGAATTCCACCTGCAGAAGCAAAAACCCTTTTAACCTAGGATTTTGAAAATGTCACTTTTTTGCAAACAGCACTCACACATCAACTATAAGGGGAATAAAAAATATGCAACCAAAGTATCTTGTTACCAAAATAAATTTAATATTTTTATTGAGGTCAATTAACTGCACTATCTATAGAGTAGCCAGGCCACTGGTTTAACTCTTTTTAGCCCTACCATTAAGTTAACCCCTTACCTTGTCTTGCAACCTAAATTTAGCAGGAAAAAAAACTATCTTCACTCGTGTTTGCTTCGCCTTGTTGTACAAGTATTTCTTTATCACGCACCTGGGAACCAATTAAGATGGGAACAGCAACATCAAAGACCAGTATTTTCAATTCCAAGCGGGACGCCATCGGGACAGGGAAATCTGGGTGGCAGATGACCCCGCCAGGCATAAGTTTACTTGGATCTATTCCTTGTAAGATAACAGCCACATTGTCTCCTGCTCTAGCAACAGCACATGCATTCATATCATGCTCAATTGACCGCACTGTGGCAGGTTCACATCCTGGCATAACTACAACCTGAAAAAGGAAGCAAACAAAGGAATAAATCAACAGAAAAGCAACAAAATTAATTTTTAAGAAAAAAAAAAAAAACAAAAGGCACACCAAAACACATTTTACTGGTTCACACAGGAGTGCCATTTTGTTAATGTTCAGTACATGCCTGTACTGTTGTGACTATTCTGTTGGTATTGTGTCGGCTAGTATTGACAAAATGTAAAATCAAAGGGTCCAGATTTTTTAACTGTGCAAGGAAAACTCATGGATGCTATAAAGTCAACACAAGTCATAAGCCATACAACGTTTTAATTAAATTGCACCTTTGAACCAGTTTTTATAGCTCCAGTTTCTAGCTTTCCACATGCTGCCACCTGTCCCATTGATTGTGTTCTAATGACATCACATATTGGCATTATCAGAGGCTTTGAGACATCTCTTGATGGAAGTTGGAGAGAATCTATAGCATCCAGGAGACATTTTCCTTGATACCTGAAAAAGATAATAATTTTTCTTTTACAATTGCCAAGCAGCAAAGGCTTACCAGTAGTCAATAAAGCATTTTGTTCACATAAATTACAGAAAGAAGGGTTGATTTCATGGTACACTGAAAAATCTCAAGTACTGTGTATCCACTGAGAGAAGGGTTGTTTTTCCAATCTTTGATTTCACGGTACACTGAAAAATCTCACTTTTCAGTGTACAAGTATTTCTTTACAGAAAGAAGGGTTGTTTTTCCAATCTTTGATTTCATGGTTAAACAAAACAAAATTTGGAAAAACAAAGATTATGCTCCTTCACAACATGGGGATTATGAATGTCCTTATTGCTCTTACCACCCTCCATTATTCTTTCTAAAAAAGCTAACAAAACAGAAGGGCTAGTTTAAATAATTTTGAAGAAACTAGAAAAACAGGCACATTAGGTAACATAGCAAATTTTACACTTGGCAACAGGGACAGTACCAAGATGCTCAGACCCACATTGCTTGAAGGACTTTTTAAGTTCGGTTACAAAGTATTTTTCTTTAGAACAACTTAAGTATAAATAATTAGACCATGCCAGTTCTCACCAGCTAGTCAAACGAGCATCAGTAGCAGGTACTATCAAGTTTTGATTTTCTATAGCACTGAGTGGGACCCACGAGACAGAGGAATCCCTGAAGCCACAAGAGCGGAAGAAGACACCTAGCTGGGCCTTAATGAAGTCGTATCTCTGCTTGGAGTACCCAACAGCATCCATTTTGTTGACTGCAACAATAAGCTGGTCAACACCGAAGCTCCTGACAAGCAGTGCATGCTCTTTTGTCTGCCCCACGCCGGCAATTCCTGGTACCTGACCATCCATGCCAGCTTCAAAAGAACCTACAAGTGGGTGGGGGATGAAAATTTTAAAATCAGGGGTTAATAGGCTGCTGTTCCAGTTGATTTGTATGGAAAGTGGAACACAAATAAACATCATATTTATAATTAGGTTCTTGATTGAAATGTCAGAAAAACTAATACAGAAATCAGATAGCCATTTTTGGAATAGAGTATACAGGCAAACCAAGTTTTTTACTACATTATTGATATTAGATCCAGATTGAAGTCCCAATATAAAAAGAATTCATCAAAAACCACAAAAGTGAGACTGATGTTGTTTTGCACCAACTTATACTGAATCTCGATTGTCACAGCAGAAACTGCATCAAATCCCATGATGCAACTTTTATTAAAGTAGAAAATTACAAAATGAAGGTTCTAGGCATTAGAAAATATGTCACAGATATTGACTGCTAATTAACATCAGCATCCAAGATTCTGTCTTATGAGAATTGTACTAGTTGATAACCTGGCAAAATAAATAAAATAAAATAAAAGAGTAAGTGCCTTACCTATACATGCATCGACCACGAGAATTGCTGCATCAGCCTGTGTTGCACCGGATATCATATTCGGGACAAAATCTTTATGCCCCGGTGAGTCAAGTACAACAACATGGTACTTGTTTGAGTCAAAGTATGCAACTGCCACAGTCATGGTAACACCTCTTTCTCTCTCTTCGGCACTCTCATCCATTGCCCAAGCATATGCAAATGAACCCTTTCCCTGCACAGGCAAATAGTACTTAGCCAAGATTTAATTAATATTACATTTTAGTAAATTTGTAGCTCAATGTAGATGCTATAAATGTCACATAGTATTGCAGCACAAGTTCTCAAGTCATCACATAGTAATTTACAACGCGAATATATATTCGCGCTTCTCTTTGTGTAAGCTCTTGGTGTGTTATCGCTTACTAATGATATTGTTTTGAAAATCGTTAAAAGGGGGAGATTGTTGTTCTAAAGTTTCTCTCTTTATTTATTAACTTGCAATTTGTCTAATTTCTTGTATTGTATTTGTAATTTAGTCCAAAAATGTTTGAATTTGAGATTGTTGTCAATTCACCAACCCCCGCCCCCCCCCCCCCCCCCCCCCCCCCCCCCCCGCCCAAAACAAAAAGACTTAATTAGGGACAGCACTCTTGTTTCAAAGACAATCCAAAGCTGCTATTCTTTTGATATTAAATCAGTCAAGTTAAAGCAATTCTAGAAGAGTTCATGCCACAAATGAAAATTAATGCACAATGGTTCACAGAAGCCAACCTTTTCTTTAGCCTCTTTCTCATTTTTATGCATCTCCCTCTTTGAAATCCTACCCAACAGATGAAGCAGCCTCCCAGACAGAGTAGATTTCCCAGAATCAACATGGCCAACCTAAGAAAATTCTCAAATTCTTAAATCATTCAACATAAAGTGCTTTAAAGAAAAGGCCTACATAAAAGCCAGTTCATCTCAACACTGTCTTGTAATCTAAAGTCCACTATAAATGGCATATTGTACTTTTGTTTGTTTTCATGACCAAAACCACATGCTTAAAAGTAAACAATTAGCCTACATATAACCCATTCAAACACAAATCAAACAGAAAATGAAGCGCAACTGGCATAGCAGCCTGTTAATCCCTTATTTTTTTTTTAAAAAAAAAGAAAAAGAAAAGGAGCATGACTGTATGATTTTGATGTGTAATTTAAACCTGCACGGGCCAGCGATGAAACAAGAACGAGATATGAAAAATTAATAAGAACAACAATGACTTACTATCGCAAGGTTTAGTTGCCTTAGAACTTCCTTTTCTTGGTCAAATTGCATCCACTTGTCAGGCTTATACTGTTCATCTGAAACAGAATTTGAGGAACTGGGTTGATCACTGCCCAAATTTCTCTCTCGCGAACAAGAAAGTTGATTTTCTGATAAATCCTTTGTAGTCACTGAAGCGTCACTCAGATTCACCTTCTTAAGATGACTAGTGATAGGTTCTGATGATTTTATTTCTTTTAGTTTATCAACCTTTTGTGCTGTCGATGCTGAGTTTGCTGTCTTACCTATCAGGAAAAAATTAGCATGGTCAGGTCAATTTAGCATTGCATTATTACAACATTATCTAGGAAGGAAACAAACCAAAAGACATCAGTATATGTAAGAAGCTTGATTTGCTAGAAGTTATGGTGTTTTATTGCTTCAATTCAGTTCAACATAGAGAATTCTCAAACTCTATAAAAGAGAGATCCCAAAAACAATACCTCGCTTGTAAGATATACTAGCTTTTTCATATGAATTAGCTGAGATCAGCTCCTTATCAGCAACTCTGACGGGCAGTTTTTCAGGCTCAGTTTTTACTGTTCTAGATGCTGCAGAACCAGCAGCAATGTTGTTGCCTGAAGAAGAATGCAAGAAATGGCATGTTATGGTTTCACAACAAGATCCGAAATTCTTCACTTAGAAACAGAAAAGAAACAAATTGCTTGTAATATCCACTCCAGAAATAAGTATACCAGTTCCATTAGCTTCCTTCCCAGATTTAACAAAGGACTCTTTAAACACACCACATATCTCACAAACAACCATGCTATCCTCATTATCGAAGTTGCAAATTGAACAACTCCAAACAATAGGCTTTCTTGCAGTTTCTCTGGCCAATGGCAACTTCTGCAAAGAGGCTGTTTCACAACAGGAAAAATAAAGAGGAAGTGAGTTTGTGTCTCTAATATTTGTTTGGGAGCAAATTGAAATATAATATAGACATAGTTCAAACTAAAATTCTAGTGGCATTTTTTTTTCTTTTGTATTGTTCAAGATTGCTACATTGTATTTTCTGTGCACAATAATACCAGCTTAGCACTGGCAGCTACCTTTTAGCACGAACACAACTCATGATATAACTTTTTCTTTTTTGCACAGAAGTTGGTGTTCCTTTTTCCATTTCTTTCCTTCCACTTATATATATAGAGAGAAGATATATAACATAAGATAATTTATAAACAACTATATAACCTACTGTTTCCTTTCATATCTTGATTATGTCTGTATGTATCTTCACTATCATCGTAATCATCATCATAATTGCCATAATCATCTTCATAATTATCATCATAGTCATCATCATATCCATATGCATAACCAACTTTGCGAGGCATTTTTCCTGCAAATCAAAAAGATATATGTGATAATATATACAAGAGCAGGTCTTATTTTGTGGCAAGAACAAGTGATTGTTCTAATACAACATCAATTACTATTGCAAACGAAGCTCTTAACCTTATTAATATTCTGCATCCTATATTTTTTACCTTTTTTGTTGTTTCATTTGCGTTTCCAAAGATGCTTAAGAAGTTTCAACAATATTTCAGTCAAATAAGATCCTTTATTAAGGTTAGCTGCATATTAAGTTATATTTTTCTTTACAAATTTTGGGCTGTTGATTTTTCTAGTTTTCTTAAACATAAAGAAAACCAGAACTTTTGTGTAAAAGAGATGTATGCAAGAAGCATTTTCTATCTACTATGTCTACAACCCTCATTTTCTTATGTTTGTTTATATTATAATATAATATTAGGTATGTATACAAATGTAATAGTACAAGCACTTGATTTCTTTTAGTAACCTCCATTAAATTAGTTATATTATTTGCCTATTAAAAACTTTCAACTCTTTTCTTTTCCTGTTTCTTAAACTTTCTCAATTTAGCCTATTAAGAACACAACTAAAGCACACAACACCAGTAATCTATCCTATTGAAACTATTTGTTCCATCTCATACTTAAGGCAAAAAAACCATGCTCAATTGGACCTGGTGTAAATGAAAATTGTAAATGACATATATGGCTCTGATTTGATGTTTGATGGGATACGAATATTCTATGTAGAAGATTGAACTTGCACAATCCCAATAATCACTTCATCTACAAAAAAAGATTGATCCATAATGGACAGCCATATGCAAGGACTTGCCAAATCTTACTCCCTTAAGATAATATTACCCAACGACAAACTCGTGTAATGCTCTCCATTTATAGACGTGATAACATTACTGCGCCATAAGTTTGGTGTCTGGCATATGACTTGCGAAAATAATTAAAATACCTTAACAAATGTGAACAGGTGTACTAACAAAGAGAGTTAATTAAACACGTCCAACAAAGAGAGAGGCTCACAACAAGACAAGGAGTGACGAGCAATATCTGTAGTACAAAAAGAATTAAAAGCAGTTAGAGCAATACAATAGCAACAAAATTGGTATATTCCAAAAAAAAAATGCTACAACTTTCAACCATTAAAATTAAATTTAATGTTTTATGCCCTAAATTACTTGCATCATGAATTCATGCTAATCTTGATGTTCAGACCACTTCACCCCAGAAAAATCATTATGATCCTTAATTGCTTTGGGCTCTAATTTGGTATCTATAGTATGTCTAGTAGCTGCTAGCATGCAGTTTCTGCAGTGCTACCCACAAAACAAAATGTGCATATTGTAGCAATAAGTTCAAAAAGATATAAGAATCTTTTGACTCCTCTAAACAAACCATCCTCTCCTAATCTCACTTCTTAACAATCATAACCCTATTAGAAGCCAGTGCAATTTCTAAGCACATTTTACGCAAACATGTGCAATGTCCACCCCATTACAAGCACATTCTTGCACTTTATGCCTCGGATAATTTAAGACTTAAACCTTCCTTTTGGCTTCCATCAGGAACTTATAAGTGCAGCTCAATAGAAGTATTCAGTAATGGTATCAGTACTGGTTTACATACTCCCCCCTAGCTGTACTAGTAAATTCAATACCAGTACCAGTACTGGTTCAATAATACTAGTAAACTAGATACAATTGAATATTACTACTCAAGTAATCTTCAATTCGTAAAGAAACATAACCTTCAGTTCTGTGTATGAGAAAGTACAGAAATTAAAATTGAGCGAGATATTTAACAAGCAGTAAGCATGTACCTCTTAATTAAGCAACTATAACCAGGCCTTATTTTTTCTTAAAAATTCCACAATATGTTATTTTTAATAATATTCAGAAAATCAAAGTTAAAAATGGCTTCAATTTGAAATAATAATAATCAAAAGACGTTTAGGTCTCTCTTCTAACTCTTAACAGTAATCCTCTCTCTCTCAAAATTTTTGCCTCTCAAACATATTTTAACACATTGTGTCAGATAAAGGTAATACTAATTACCAGTACAATCTCTGTATACACACCCAGCACAATTTTATTTATTTGCAAGGAGACATTACCTTATTCAAATTTCCAGGAGTTCATACAAATGCAATCCTTCAGTACCAAGTCGACTCGCGAAGAAAGGGAGAAAGAGGAAGCTCTCAGAACTTGTTGAGAGAATCTAGAGGGGCAAAGGTCTAATAAAGAGGTTTACAAAGGTCAATTTGGAAAGCCCAGAGGGAGAATTGGAGAACATTCGCGGTTTCGTTCGGAGATCGATGGATGGAGCTTTCAACCCTTCCTCGTCACTGGGACAAGACAACGCTCTCCTCTCTTCTCCTGTTGTCTCTTTTGGGGGTGTCAGCGGTAGCGGTGCCTTCGTTGGACGGAATCGGATCCTCTGGATGTTTCGTAAAAAACATCCATTGGACGTTTCGTAAAAAAGACCGTCCGATCTAAACGGACGGTGGATCTCAATTCTTCCGTTTAAAATAAAATAAAAAAAGAAAATCGCAATTTATACGGTGCTCTCCGTATACGCATCTCAGAATCCCCTTCTTCTCCATTAAATGAAAAGCAACAGCAATACAATCAAAGCAATCCAAGTCCACCTATTTCCCAAGCCCGAGTCTATCAATTCCAATATCCTACTTGTTGACCTGGCACAACACAAGGGTAATAAAGCTGCTAGCGAGCTTGCAATTCTATCTCTTAACTTATTATTGTTATTCTGCCTCAGAGTTTCACAATCAAAGTAACGAAATCGATTTCTGATAAATACAAAGAAGAAAAAGCCAAATCAGCTATGGTATAGTTTTTCTTGCCTATGCTGTAGTCGAGCTTTGCTATTACTCCATTGATTCTGCCTCCATTGCTGGAAATGATAACGCTGGATCTTTAGCACCTTCTGTCCCCTAGCTGCATCTCCATCAGACCCTGTCTCCCACCCTCTAGCTGTGCTGGCACAGTAGTTGTATTTGTCCAAATGCTCCAAATCTCCTTTTAAGTGATGTCTTCCAAGCTCTTTTAAGTGATGTCCAAATACTTCTTTTTCGCTTTCTCTTTTTCTCTTAAAAGGTTGGAGAAGAAGGGGATTCTGAGATGTGTATACGGAGGGAACCGCATCAGATGGGTAGAGTGCCCATCGTGGAACGTCAGCCGTCTGATTTAATCTCAACGGCTAAAAGAGCCCCGTGCATTCCACCACTTCCGAAAAAAATTATTGACCCGAAAAAAATGAACCGTCCAGATTAGATCAGACGGTCGTGATGAGATGGGCACTCTACCCATCTCTTAGAAATGGGTAGAGGATACTGGTCCGTATACGGAGAGCACCGTATAAATTGCGATTTTCTTTTTTTTTTTATTTTAAACGGAAGAATTGAGATCCACCGTCCGTTTAGATCGGACGGTCTTTTTTACGAAACGTCCAATGGATGTTTTTTACGAAACATCCAGAGGATCCGATTCCTTCGTGGGACAACCCTTCCTGGGGAATTGCCTTTTATACGGTTTTAATCAGCTAAAATGTACTGCTTTAATTAGCAATTCAAGTACGGCTGGGACTAAAATATCCTTGTTATTTTTTATGTTATATATGATCGTGGGAAAATTTAAGAGAGAGATTAATCTTAGTCTTTTTTTTCACACGGTGAAAGAGACTTTTTTTTTTACCATAATCAAAACTTCTACAATAAGACTTCTTAAAAATAGCAAGCATCAAAATAAAAATGGAATTTTATAATTCTAAATTAATCTAATTAAGAAATTAATTGATAATAGAAGTATTCCTAAAATGAAAAATTGCACATAATTAAGAGTTATATCTATCGAGATAATGAAAATATTATATTTTTCTAGTATTTATCTATTAATACAAGTAAATTTGAAATTTTCTTATCCATAATTATCGATTAAACAATTACAGTTAATAAAATACATATTTATCAATTAGTATTAAGTTATTAACTATTAAGAAGTATCGAAAGTGTGCTGCGCAAAAGGGTTGAGTGCAGGGATATACTTGTCATTTACAAATGTTTTGCGTGTATTGCAAATAGGGGTGGCAAAAAAGCTCGTGGCTCGTGGCTCGCTCGAGGTCGATTCGACTTTTATTCGAAATTGGCTCGATTCGTTGGGCTCGAAGCTAATTCGGCTCGCTCGAATTTAACTCGAAATTAGTTCGATATACAATTTTATTAACTAATTTATGATATTTAGTACCTAATATATTTATTTCTTACATATGAATACTTATTGTCTTTAAATTCTTATTATAAAATGAATAAAATTTTAGTTTATAATTAAAAGTACAATAAACTAATAAATATTAACTAATTTGTCTATTATTTACTTAAAATATATATATAAAATACTAAAAATTCAGCTCGACAGCTCATTAAGAAACTCGAGGCTAGTTCGATTCGATTCGATAAAACTCGAACTAATTTCAAATCAAGCTTGAGCTAAGGTCAGCTCGCTCGAACTCGATTCGTTGCCAGCCATAATTGCAAAGAGGGGACGTGAGAAAAGCAGCGCCCCTTCCTCAGCACTCTACACTTACAGTCTACAGAAATGACATTGAACTGGGCCTAGGGTCTTGGGCCTTTGTCTTGTTTATAATTAATTCGGCCGTTGGCCTTTGTTTATTACTCTTTACATTGGGCCGGGACGGAAGCTAGTATTGTCTTGTCTCAGTCTCTAGGGTGGTGTTTGGTGAAGGAATAACTTAAGAGGAATAAATTAAGGAGGAAGAACTTATGTCAAGTTATGTCATAATTGTTTGGTTATGGAAAGCAAAGGAATAAGAAGATATAATAATAAGTATAATTATTAAAATATTAATAGTTATTATTATTATTAAACTAGTAGTAATCATAATATTAATTAATCCTAATTTCAATAATAAACTGATAATAATTAATGATGATAATTTAACATTGTGATTATAATAATAATTATTATTATTATCGGTTATCAAAATGTAATTAATATTATAATAATTGTAATTATAATAATAAAATAATAATAATAAATTTAATTAAAATAATAATATTTATAATTTTTATTATAACACAAATTTATCATTATAGACATGCTAGTAGCTAGTAATGTATTAATGATAAATATAAATATAATTTATATAATAATCATTTTTATTATATAAATTAATAATACTATTAATTATTTATACTTATAATCATAATATTAATTATAATTTTAGCTACAAACTTATGTGATAGAATATTGCTTATTATACTATAAATATAATATTTATTTTTTTATTGTACATAATATGTTATTATAATTATTAAATAATTTATAATCAATGATTAAATATAATAAATGGTAAATTATTCAAAATTGTGACTAATCTTTGACGAGACAACTGTGGAAGAACTTATTCCACCAATTTTGGTGGAAGAAGCAATTCCTCTTTAAGGAAGCTTATTCTTCCTTTGTTTGGTGGGCTAAAGATACTTAAAGAAGCTTAAGGAAGCTTAAAGAAGCTACCAAACATGGCCTAGGTAATTTCGGTCTACAAACACGTTTATATCACACAGAAAGGCAATCTGAAATTCTTTATTAGACAAAACTAAAGAAAACTTATTATGTAGCCCAGGCTCATATTTTCCATCGTCATTTTCAGTGCACAAATTTGAAACTTCAATTTTTATGCATATTTGTGAGTAATTTACATACTTAGAGGTTGCAAGGCACAGTGATTGATTTAACTTCGTCAATTAGTTAAGCCCACAGTATCAAAACCGATCAAAATAGAAAATATAAACAAAAAAATAAAAGTTAATTAGTTAGCACGTTGGCATCATGTGCGTTCTCGTTCACAATATTAATGATTTTGTAATTGTACACTTTATCACGTTGGTATCAGCCATCAGGTGCTTCGCAAGATAATTATGGTGATTGATTTGATTGGCAACGGCTCATTTTAAAGAAAAAAAATGAAAACGGAAACAGTAACAAATGTCTCCATGGTATTTAGAGTACCTCAAGGTGTCAAATACATTCATACACGTTCATAGTGTTTTAAAAATGGAACTTGACTGATTGAATTAGTGTTTTTTTTTTTTTTTAATCATACTGATTGAATTAGTTACCAAACCAGTTCATACGTTATTTAAGTCGTCGGTTTTCTCACCTCTCTCTCTCTCTGGAATCTGGATCTACCATTGTTAATTTTTAGCCGAATCTAGAGCAGAGACTCCTCAAAATTAAAAATTAACTAGCTTTTTATACGCGTTTTGCGCGTGAGGCATTGTTTTTCCAGAGTCTAGAGAGTTCTTCATCCTCCCGCCGCTCGATTTCTATGGTAGTCGCAGCTTCGCTGCGCTATGATTTTTTAGATTGAGAATAATTCAAACTATTTGCCAAATTTATTAGTTTATTTCGAAATATCTAATTTCTTAAGAAATATAATTTTAACACAATTTTAAAATAAAAAATTGCAAAAGAACATTACAAATTTTTATAATTAATGGGAAACAATTTGCATAACTAAATATATATAAAATCAAGATCCCTTTCTTTTTTTTAGTACATTTAATTCTATCAGATGCATAAATTTTAACAAAATTAAATAAATTAGTCATAATGATTGCAGATTTTTTTCAGAAAACCTTATATAATTTTTAATTATGGTTATATAAAATATGGTAAGGATAATTAGAGTATGATGTCAGCATTTTTATTAATTATCAGTTCCAAGATGGTTTAGCCATTTGCTAAAAACAACTATACAACTAAACCAATGTGCAGGATCCGGCATAGGAATGTTATACATGAAAGAAGTACAATACACATACAATAAAATTAGAATGCTAACCCTTCCCTGCCCTCACACATAATCTCTGCACCATAGGCCATAGCGACATATATCTGGTACCAAGCACTTCTTGCTAGCAGACACTACTTCATCTCGTCACACCAAGCACTTCATCTCACCACTTCATTATTACTATATCACTGCAATAATATTTGGAAACAATTGCCACCACTTCATCTCACCGCACAACAAAGAAAGGAAAAAAATATTATAGAATTTGCAACTAATAATGCAGCTAGCAAGAAGTGCTTTTTTTATGCATGTATATATCTTTTTATTAACTTTATTCATGCCAGGCCTAGTAACAGAAAGGATTGAAGAGGCTTGATTAAACAGTCATTGCCATGTTGTCATGATTTTTCCTATCTATCTCTATATTCATTCATTCATTCATTCATTTATTTACCTTTTTATACATATTGATTCATAAATGAAATAGTTTTGTTATAATTCCACTGGGATACAAAATGGTGAATGTTCTTTTCCTTGTTTCTTAACATGATGAGGACAACTGGACCCATAAAGTTCAGTTTAATTTCGAAAATTATTATATCATTCATCATTAAGTATTCTTTCTCTCACATTACCTATAACTATCTGGGTTACATAACTCCTTTAATTTTTTTTAGAGGGTACAACTACAAATGGAGAGTATCTCCTTCCATACAAAACTGGTGCATTTCTTGGAGGAGCCCCTGTACTTCCCATAATTATAAAATATCCTTACCAAAGACTTAGTCTAGCTTGGAGTCTATATCAGGGGTGAGAAAGATACATTATTTATACTTTCCATAATTATAAGATATCCTTCACTACCTTGTGCAATGTCGTCAGCAAGGCATTCGCCAGCTCAGGCCTTTCTTGTGAGTTCTACAAGCGAGTTGTGGTTCCTGTGCTTGCAAGGCATTCACCATCTCAATATGGCCCCGGCATGCAGCGAAATCTAATGGGTTTTGCAATTATTCTTTGATAGATGGACTGAGCCGTCATCAGACAAAAATAGGAGATTAAACTCTTCCAATTGACCACATGTGGTAGCTGAGATGAGTGGTGTCACATTCGATGGGCCCAGAGTATTGCTAAGACTCAGCTCATAGCAAGATTTCTGTAAAAGGGATAATTTATGAAGTTCATTAAGATTAATGAAAAAAAATTAAAATAAATGCATCTTGCATCCAGAAGTTGCCCAAAAAAATATTATCGATACTGGTACTGACAACATACACGCGATCTTGTAATACATGGACATGTATTGTTCTTAATCTGTACTGATACCGGTACTGATACATACTGAGATTACATTTAATAGTTCAATCAAAACCACATTGGTTCATGTTCACATTTAATTTTCAGCACACACAAAAAGGGTATTTTTGGCAGTTTACTAAATAATTTTTATTTCATCAATGGTTTAACAGAATTGAATAAAATTTTAACATTAGATACTTTACGGTCAAGCACAACTTCTGTCAAATTTTCAGAATTTTTGGACTTACAGATTAATTACAATAATTTTCAGAATTTTCACATTAATTACATGGACATGTTATTGTTCTTAATTGTTCTCATATTTCGTAACACTGTCTCAGTATGCCTGTTAAAGAATTAGTTATATAGTACTGTACAGATTGCAAAATTAACCACAACTAATTTGTACAGTAGAGAATGTTTTGATGACTTGTTGGCTTCTTTTGTTCAAAAGAGTCTAATGTAGGAATCATATTTATCAATATAACACAATGATATTACCTTGGAGTTCACCATGGTGGCCTTTATCCCTGGTCTCATTCACCCAAGAAAGTATCATGTTAGCATCAGATCTCTTCACTAATTCCTCGTATATCTTTAGCCCTTCAAGCACATTCACCTATACATATGAGATATTATGCCATAAGCAATGTCACTCGGCCTTACCTGAGAACTTACATTATAAGACACAATGTTATCATAGTTTTGATAACATTATTGAACAAAAAAGAAAAAAACAAAAGAGAGAGGAGGAAAAAGAAGTAGAGATTACCATCTGGTTCCCATCAATTGACTCATTACATACAAATTATTTTGGTATTGTTTTCTTTTCTTTAGTGTTAGATGGGATCTCCCTCCATTTTCACTGTTACCATCTATACAGGGGAAAAAATCATATACCAAATTTAGCTCACAGATCAGGACAGACAAAGTGATAATTGAGAATTGGGCCTTTTAATTTGATCCTGTCGTATTGATCACTTCCTGTGAAGAGATTCCAGTCAGTGCCATTCATGTGCCTTAGATTCCAATTTACTGTGCCATTCATTCAGATACCAACTTGCCCAACGAAATTGGCCATGCATAAACAACAGGTGAATATAGTAAGGAGAATCGTCACCTCTATGAGATGCAGCGTGGGTTTCATCAATAATAGTAGACACACAGTTCTTAAATTCAAATGAGGCTTCTCTTTCTCTCTACTTCGACATACTATTTGCCTCTGACAGTACACTGCTACCAAAAAAAGCATTCATAATTGAAGAACAGATAAATACTAAACCAATACCAAATTGGACAAAATCAAGATAAAAACATCCCAAAATGATGGTTTATTCAAAAGTACTTAAGAATGGTGCAGAATATTAGTCTTAAGCGACGGATACGCGATGGACTATGGATCGTGAGAAGCCTTCATCGTCTCCTGATGGTGAGGCTTGTCTATAAAAAGATAAAGCAAACTAACGGTGATAATTGAGAAAACAAATATAAAGCACCAAACTCAAAATATAAAGCAAAATATAAAGCACCTGATGATCAGGAACTTCACGAATATTGCTCACATCCTGCATCGAGAGAAAACAAATACAATTCAAAGTACATCAAAATTAGCGTACTTCTTTTAAAATAGTGTACAGATTAATTATGAATTAAATAAAAAGCAGGGTTTAATTTGAAGAACTTGGCCTAAATATACAGTATAAAAAGCAGGGTTCTCATGCCAGCATCGGCCATGAGAGTAGCCGTCCCTGAGCACCTTGCCGCCGCAGATGAGGTTGATGCGGGTGGGATGGCAGCCGCCTCCGTTGGAACGGCGCGCCACCTCCGCTCGGAGCATCTGGACCGTCCACGTGTTGAGGGAGACCTCGAGCGAGCCCGACCAGGCGCCAGCGAGCTTGAGCTTGGCCATGGGCGGAGCTTCAGGTGGTGGTGGAGGTGGTTGCGTGGATGAGTGATCCATGGAGAATTGAGAAACTTGTCTTTATTTGATTGATTTGGAGAAGAAAGAAAAGAGAGAGAGAGGAAAAGGGGAAGGCGGAGAGTCTCGGAGAGATGGAGACTTGTTTGATGAAAACAAATACACGTTTGAGATTGAATCCATCAAAAATAACGGAAATAACAACGAAGACTGATGCGGAGATCAAGTTGAGCGCTGACGTTTTGATGACGTCATTAGAATCACTGTAGTAAATATACCTCATATTATAGTATTTTTAGATTTAGAAGATTTAGAAGATTACCTTGTCAAATCAGTTGTATCATAATCCAAAAATTTGAAATTCGGTTCGAAACATACCCAAAAAAAAAAAAAAAAAAAAAAAAAACTTTGTGTGTTTTCTCGATTTGACTATAGTATTCTTTAATTAAAAAAATACAGTAGATATTACACGACAACATTAAAAACTATAAAAACAAAAGTAAAACATACCCCGACCAACAAGCGTTATGGACCCATAAATTCATCATAATGGATTAATGGGTTGGGATCTTCATGAATTGCATCGAAGAACTGAGTAGCATCTAAAGCCGAAGGTGCCTGTGAATGTCAAGACAAATGTACGCAGTGACGGCAGTGTAATTGTCAGCTTAGATTATGGGTGCTTTTTTTGACTTCAATGGACAAACATTGTTTGTTTCCCCCGCATTTTATGATTTCTTTTTATTACTTTTTCGTTCATTTGCTGATTCATCCTAGATCTAGAACCAATAATGACACGTTTTAGAAAAAATGCCTACCATTAAGTTAAACACTAGAATGAATTTGAGATGATGACAAATACCATGTGTTGGACATAATTAGTAACGTAGCATTCGGCGGGAACATTTCGACGACATTTTGTGTTGACTACATGCCTTAAACGAACATGAACTTTGTTTGATCAAATATGTCAGATCAGTTATTAACTATTTGTTCTGCAATTTAAAGGAAATTATTGTTCTGAACCAATTAATCAATACAAATAGCAATATATTTGTTTTCTATTATGAATTTATAGAAAAAAAATATATATAAATGTCATATTTTTTCCGTCTAGCATTTATAAAACTAGCAAATAAAAACCCAAACAAATGCAAAAGGGAAAAAAAAACTATTTTTTAATTAACAAAATAGTCAGGTTTATATATATATTTTTTTTGCTTTAGAATTGTACAATTGCATTAACCACGGAAAAAATTAAGTTTTTAGAATATACAAATTTCTAAAGAAAATGAAAAGTATGTTTCCCAGATTTTCTTATGAACTTCTTAGTAATTAAATATTAAGCACAAATATACCGTATATATCCAACTTATACACGCTTATTGTTTTCGTATAAGGTTATATTTATGAAACCGGTTTCCATATTCATTTTTCAAATATACGACGTGCATGACGGTAAAAAAAAAGAAAAAAAAAAAAAAAAGAAGATTGATGCATAAGGAAGGATCTAAATTGGAATTGCACATCAAAATTAACCATCCATGATCTGATAACATCTTTTTAAAAACTCATTATCAGGTACTGAGGTTTGTAGACAACTAGACATGCAGATCAATTTTATCTGTTATATTTTTATAATATTTATATGGCAAATTCTGCAGTTATTTTCTATATAAAAGTTATAAATTTATCAATATATAAAAAATACATATACATATATATATATAATATAGTATAACAGATAAAATTTATCTGCTATACATTTATAAATTTAGCTAATATATTATTTTTATTTTCTTTACTAGGGCACATAGATTGAACGATGTACCGAAGACGATGCATAAATTTGTTATCGGATCGTCAGTCGTCACAATTGACAAATAGGAAAAGATCTCAAAAAAAAAAAAATACCAACCCCCGATATCTCTACTACTTATAAAAACACCCATTAAAGATGGTAAACATGTCAAATAAAAGAGTATAAATTATTTTTATATCAATTATGGACCACTGATTTGTGTAATTTGATCTGATCGGTGGTCTAGATCTTAATTTCAAATTAAAAGGTCAGACTTTTTATTTAAAAAAGATTAAGTGGCTAACAAATTAGCAATTTATTCAAAAAGAAAGACTAAATCATTGATTTTATCATATTTTTATTGTCTAACATGTAAAGTTCTATATGAAACAAAAATAATATCAATATTTTATTTTCTTATGCCTACATATTGAGGCCATGCTGGTAAGAGAGAAATATAGCAGGGTCTGATTGTCATTTTTTAGGAGACGTATCAAAATTACTGAATTAGCTAATGAGGTCAATTTATATCAAACAGGGAATTAAATGTTCTGCAAGACAAATGTTACCTTGGAAATAGAGGTGATATGCTTCGGCAATTTCGCAATTATATGTTGTCTACACTTTTATTCCAAGTACGATATTTTGTTGATATTTGTGACACGCTCATATTATATGTGGTTGATATTCTTATCCAGCACAAACATATTTTTAGTCTTATTCAAAGTACAAGAATAATAAATGCAGTGTGTATGCCCATTTCAAATAGTTTTCACTGAATAATTGCTGTCGAATTTGTGTTTTCATCTATTTGAATATCATTTGAATTAAATTCAGCTTGAAGAGGTGACTTTGTATTCTTGAAACAAAGCAATCCAGTAGTAGCAAAAAACAAACTTAGAAATTTATATTTTCCAGAATAAATGACGATTCAGAATTGACAAAAAAAAAAAAAAAATAGACCATTTAATTGCACAGTGCGGATTAATTTATGAAAAGTGAAGTAGTCCATATACGCCATACGCTAATAAAGTACTCTAAGCAAGGATTGACTTAGGCATGAACAAGTCTAGACTTGATTTTCTAAAGTACATATCTTATTTTTTTTCCCTCAATAAATTCAATTAACTTTGTAAAGAAAAGTTGAAAACAAATAATTACATAACTAATTCAATTTTTTGTACCTACACCTTTTAAAGATTTGAATTAGCTACATAAAAGTAACTCGTAATGTCTCTAAACAATACTTCCTCTGATATTGTATACTTTTCACCATTAAATGTATTTTTTAACGACCGTACAGACATACGGTGGTGTGTCTATCGCATAGCTACCATAAACTAAAATAAATATTTTTGTTAGGGGATCACATTCCTAACATCGAATTTTGAACCGTTAAATATAAACAATGAATCTCCTGCAAGTAAATTAAAAAAAAAACTTCGAATGAAAATAGACTAATGACTTTGGAAGCTATATATAATACTCCAACAACAATAAAGTTTTATTAGGATTATTTGCTTATCTTTGCATCACTGTTTTTGCGAGTTAATTAATTTCACTTGGTATTTGTTGCTGTCACAGATGGCGTCATCACGATAGAAAATGGAGGATTTTTACCAAAGAAATTGAACATATCATTGCGAGTTAAATAAAATTCAACGCTACTTAAACTTTGTGGACCAATCAATTTAACTTAGAAGGCAGTGACAGACTGACAGGCTGACAGCAACATGGGTTTTGTAATTCAAAAAAAAAACAAAAAAAACAAGGGTTTTGCATTTTTCTAAAAAAACTAATAATAAGTGGAGCTTTTACTGTTCTATTAGCTAAATCACACTCGGAATTTAAAGTCTCACAAAGAAAAATATCGAACATTTGATGATTTACAATTTAGAGGACACGTAACAGTAAAAATCTGTCCGGCGTAGCTAAAATATGGATGCATATAGTTGATCAATTAATATAGAACCTAGCTAGGTCCTTTACCTGGGATCCTGATCCCGTGTTGCGCTACACGCCGTATAGCGCACCTCACAGCCGTTTGATTTTGATCGGGCGGTTCATTTTTTTCGGACCTATTAGATGCACGGGGCTCTCATATCCATCAAATTCAAATCAGACGGCCTGCGCGTGTAGCGCAACACAGGATTTGAATTCCCTTTACCTGTCCTTCATTGTGAATTTATATAGGTATATCAGTTGGAGATGAGACGGCGACAATTAATGCCATTTAGATAGACCAAGAATTGGAGTGATCCCAAAAACTTGTTCAGTGACAAGGTTACCCATTTGATATACTGCGAGATTTTTTATCGTTGAGACAATAGAGTAATGCAATTGAAAACAACAAACACGTCTCTCTCTCTTTTATTTTTATCTGTTTGTATTTATGTTTTAGTACAAGCGTCTTTCTTTACTTGGTTTGTCCAGAGGTACCCCTTTTTTTTTTTTTTACTGGAGAACATTTATTCCAAATAATAACCCGTGATTTTCATGTAGCAACACCATAACTTCAAGGTTTGACTAAATCAAAGGCAAGCGCACAAGGTAGGCAAGTAGGTTACTGCTGCAAAATCGATCATGAAATTCTTTCAGGTTATAATTTATATTATTGTAGACAAGTACAGGTTTAATTTCTCGTGTGCTGACAAGAACTGTTGAACTTGGATAGCTTGTTGATACTCGTCAGCGAGATAATTGCTGGTTGAAATGACACGTTTTACTTCTCTCGAAAGAATATTCGCCTGTTCATACAATATTTTTTTTACCTCAAATATAACGAAATTAGAAATCTCTCACTTATATAATCTCTATTACTTATAAATGCACGCATACGAAGGGTGTAAACAATTCATATAAAAGGAGTAAACATGTCATATAAAAGGGTGTTAAACAATTCTTATATCAATTATGGACCATTGATTTGTGTGATTTGATTTGATTAGTGGTATAGATTAAGGTCTGACTTTTTATTAGAAAAAAATTAAGTTACTACCAAATTAACTATTTGTTTAAAAGGAAAGACTAAATTATTGATTTTATCGTATCTTTATTATCTAACATGTAATAAAGTTTTATATGAAACAAAAATAATATCAAAATTTATTTTCTTATATGCCCGCATATTGAGGGCATCTTTTGCTAGTGTTAGAAATTTGTGGCTTATACAGCTATTTTCATAACCAAAATTTAGTAGTGGGTATGAAAATATATGCAACGAAACTTTCAAAATTTTGAGAATTTTTGGAACTTTCAAATTTCGAATTTAAAAAATTCACAATTTCAAAATTTTCTAAATTTTGAATTTTTTTTTCACTTATTTAAAAAATTTAAAATTTAAGAAGGAAGAAGTATTTTGATCAATATGTAAAATTAGATATGGAGATAACTGTATAAGTGGAAAACTACTAACTTAATTTGATTTGAGCTAGATATTCAGAGACATAATTTTAGGGTGACGTTTTTCGAGTTTCAGAATTTCGGAGTGACATGGATCAATTTTTTCTTAAATTTTTATACGGTTTGAATGTAACTACAATTATTGTATCAACGAACAATATATTTAATTACAACTTCATTTGCTCATCATAAGTTATTCAATGATCTGTTATGCTGGAGGGGAGATGAATAAATAAATTTTGACATCACAGTTTCTATTATTTTAGTTCAAGCTAATTTTTGATGACATAATTTTTTAAAATCAACTTTATTATTAACAAATTATACTAATTCTTTTGACAACCGTTAAAAGTAAAGTGTAAATTTAAATCCAACGGTAGTGATCATTTGATATTTACAATAATCCAATGTAAATGTTAATTTCTGGTCGCGCAAAGTTTGTCATGCATTATGCAAGCGGGGAGCATTAATGTCATGCCATCAACTGCTACATAAGCAATGACCTCATTATTTGGCATTATCTGGTCGCCAAGTTTGAGTTTCTATCCATATTCAAGAGAAATAACTGGAAGCTCCACATACGTCTTAAACTAATCTCCAAGTTAAAAAGACTTGAGACCAACCACAAAGTATATAAATGGTACACAAATTAAATTCCCATCTGCAAAGATTGATAATATCTTGTACGAGTTTTTAACAGAGATAGAGATCTTTGATGGCAGGGCGGAGGCCAGGAATAAATCGTAGGAGGGACAAATTTGTTATTTCCAACTAATTAGGAGGGAAAATTACATGATTTTTCTAAAATCAAAACAAAAATACACATAAAAATTAAACAATTTTTGTGGCATAGGGGGACAGTGCCATCTTCAGCCCCCCATGTAGCTCCGCCCAATTGATGCGAGCAGCTGCAGGTTGCTAAAATTACATGAACCAAACTGAAAAAAAAATTGGGGGGCAGCAAATAACTGAAAATATTACAACATATTTTTCAAATTTAGCAAAAGATTAAAAATATTAGCAAAAGATGCCCTCAATATGCGGGCAAACAAAAAAAATAAAATTTTGATATTATTTTTGTTTCATATAAAACTTTACATGTTGGACAATAAAGATACGATAAAATCAATAATTTAGTCTTTCTTTTTAAATAAATAGCTAATTTGGTAGTAACTTGATTTTTTTCTATAAAAAGTCTGACCTTAATCTAGACCACTGATCAAATCAAATTACACAAATCAATGGTCCATAATTGATATAAGAATTGTTTAATTAACACCCTTTTATATGACATGTTTACTCCTTTTATATGAATTGTTTACACCCTTTGTATGCGTGTATTGATTTGTGTAAAAGATGTCATCAATATGCGGGCAAATAAAAAAATAAAATTTTTGGAGTGACATGGATCAATTTTTTCTTAAATTTTTATACGGTTTGAATGTGACTACAATTATTGTATCAACGAACAATATATTTAATTACAACTTCATTTGCTCATCATAAGTTTTTCAATGATCTCTTATGCTGGAGGGGAGATGAATAAATAAATTTTTATAAGTACTAGCATAAAATACCCTATATGTGGGCAAATAAAGAAACAAAATAATGTCAGACAATAAAAATATGTTGCCTAATTTACAAGTGATACAAATAGATATGTTATTCAATTTGTTTCTATATTAGATGAAAAATCAAATAATAGTGTTGCTTCATCTCGCGATTCACATCCAACCACAGATCAAATCGATCCAACGGTAGAAACACCTGTTTACTATTTAGACCTAGAGCGTAACACCTTTTCCATCTGTGCATTTATAAGTAGTAGAGATAGTAGAGATTAAAAAAATATTGTTTTTATCGAAATATCCAAGTTGTTCAGACCTTCCTTATTTCAAGAATGACACGATAAGATACATGCAATTTTGCGTATCCAAAATAAATTCCTCTGAATGCTCGAAATTTCTTTTAAGTATTTTCATATTTTGAAAATAATTACTGCTTTCCAATTATGCAATTTTTTTTGTATCTTTCAATTAATTGGAATTTAAAATTGCTATTTGTGTTCTTCCTAAAGAAGCTATTTTCTATTTACACTACCAACTGCGTCAATTTAAGCCTAATAACGGTACGAGACATAAAGGTAATTCGATATGTGAGAATTATTTCTTTGTTGGAGTTGCAAAGCACAACAAGGCCTAGTTTATTTGTTTATTATTACTTTTTTAAAATAATAAGGCTAGTTAGTAGAGAGAGCGAAAGAGAAAGTAACGAGACAGGTTGATCTTTTATATATACTCGTGGGATAGGTGATATCAACAATAAGATCGCTCATCTCTTACTATTAAAAAAAAAAAAAAAAATCATATCTAGTTTCTTTTGTTCGATCTAAAGAAATGGTATCCAGCTGCGTTTTTTACAGATTAGATGTACATGTACTCCGAGATAAATCACATTAGTTCTAGTTCGTAAAATCTTCTAGAAATGTTTATTAATGGAATCCAATGATAATAAATACAAGATGAGTCAGCAAAAAGACAAGGGCTAGACCCTTGTTTTTCTTCAAAAAAAAAATAATAATAAATAAATACGAGATGAGTCGGTCAATAAAGTAAATGTCACACAAAATTATTTTGGCCAATCATATCGTATAAAATTGCACAAAAACCTAACTACCCTGATTCCCCTCTAAACGGGTTTTTAAAATCTTCTAGAAGTTTTCAATAATGAAATAAAAATGACAGTAATTGAATGATGAGAGAAATACAGCTAAACGCCAAAACAACTGGTTGATCTTATGTGGCAAACACCTGATGAATACATTTTTAAAAATATTTTGATTCATTTATGCACGTACCCGTTTCAGAAGATACGGATTTATATTTTATTTGACAACATGGTCATTTGAGATCAGCAGAATTATTTTTCATTAAAGGCTAGACTTTCCGCTTGGTTGAATTTCTTGTGTTAAATATATAATAATAATTTTTTAAACAAGATTATTCATTAATCCAATTATCTCTTAGTTGATTATGCCCTGCCCTCTAGATAACAAATTGGAAAGCATGATTGAACACCTTTCTATCTCTTATTATATATATACCTATATATTATAGATATGAAGTCACCTTAATTTACTTATTGTTGGTGTGATAAAAAAAGAATCATGTATGATTGTTATTCCGTACTCATGAGCAGAGGAGGTTGCACAACCAGATTCTTTTCCTTTCAAATTTAAGTAGCATATTAATTGGATATGAATTGTTCATTGGTTTGTCAGATCGATGTCTGGATTTGATTTTCAGTGAACTGAAGTAAGCCACCGCCCCATTATAATATGTTCTGAGATTGTCCCCAGAACCAGAAAATAGCCTTGTTACTACGCAGTCACCTAGGTGTGCAGGATTTGGTAGTATTAGGTAATTGATTACATTTGTCATATTGTTCATAGAGTCATAGAGAAAGAACATCGTCTGTACCAATGTAATCAATTACCTAATACTCTATAAAGTTATTCGCTTGAATGAATGACGAATCCAAAATGCTTGGGCAATGAATGTTAGGCACGGAACACAATGATGAGGGTTTCGATAAACGAAAATACAACCCGGGTCATCATTTGTCCAGTTGACAAGTCATAGAGAATTTTTTAGCTCGAGATTAAACTCAATTTCAACTTAATTAATTTATTAGATATTTCAATAAGAACAGATCCTTTCATTGGAATGATACAATACACACACACACACACTATGTAACATAATATTAAATTATGTTCAATGCTAATAAAATAAGAATATATAAAAAATAAAAAATATATCGTACTATTTGTATATGCACTACTTTAACATATAAAGTAGTAAGATAAGACATGTCAAAAGAAAGAGAATCCGGCATATCAACTTTATTCTGCTTACCAAAGATATGTTTTTCCCACCTTAATTACTTTATTTTAAATTGTTTCATATATAATGCGTTAATAGTGAAGTAAGAACTTACTATGTCGTTATTCTACTTGCAAAATGGTGAATTGGGTACTCAACAATGTTTCTTTTGGTTTATACCTCAAGTTTAATTAATTATTAATTCATTAAGCTTCCGTTTCAAAATTTAATTATCCATTGAGGCTCTAGGCTGGAAAACGAAATGGAGCACAGGACTTGGAGACCGCAGCTTCTCCTCTGACTTCTGACCAGTCGGTTGGTCATAAAAATGGAAATAAAAACATGTGCATATTATAATAATTATGTTCACTTATATGTTTGAATGAGTAGGTACGGTAGTGATGAAAATGAGGGCCTTCAGTTCTCTACGGACTCTCCATTTCATTTAATATCAGATACATCAGGTTACTTTTTAATATGGTGATAATGGTATCATATTAACTCTCTAGAAGAACCCAATATATATGCAATATGTACTACTGAAAAAAGGAAGACATAATTAGTAAAAGAAAAAAAAAATATCATCTTGGTCCAAACAAAAGTTAACTTATTTGGAAGAATCATTTCACAATAAGTTAATTTGACTATTTCAGTAACCTTTCTAAAATTGAGCTAAAGAAACTGTCAAGTAGAAAGTAGAAACAAGTTTACGAAGCATACATATATGACAGACATTTTTAGAGATGTGTCGTTTTCATGCATGACGCTGTTATGTTTATTGACATGATAATGACGCTTGCATATAAATTCAAGTTGATTTCATATTACCATGTCGTGGCAGCCAAGTTTACACTAACAAATTAAAACAGTACTTTAATAGATAATTTGAAAGTATTTCTTGTGCCACACGTTAATTAATTTATTATTAATGCGAACTTAATAACACGTTTTTCAATGTGATATAAAAGCATTTCACCTTAACAGCCGCTTAGAATTTGGTTTCCTTCTGTCACATAGAATTATAGATATTACATATACTTTCTACCATAAAATATCAATGTGTAATTTTCATAAATATTACACGTATAATCTGTGCAATTTACTCTACACACTTATTTAATATTCAGTAATTCAGTTTATAAATATGTCATATTGATTTTTTGTTATTACTACAATAATAGATAAAATATTACTAAAAGTAAGACAAATATTAATCAAAATAATAGACAAATATAACAAACAAAATAAATTAAATTTTTTTATAGTTTAGATGGAAGATATATCAAACTTTTACAATTTGAAAATAAATTGGTTATGCATTCATTAAGTTGAATAAATAATATTTATATCATTTTTATTTAGAACTATTTATTAATAACTAATGTATAATGATTTTTAAATTATATTAAATATAATGTACGACGACTTAGCTAATTTATCGCGATCATCAACCAACGTAAACCTCCAACTCGAAAACTTGAGATTTTGAGATTATCTATGACGCAAAAATTTTAACACGAAACAAACGAATGGGACAGTGGGATCCGTGTCAACAAAAATTCCTTTTCCTAAAATTTCAAACGGCGTAAATTGACTAGTGCATTAATCGACCCGTATTGACTTGCGTGCAATTATCTCCGAAGAGGTTGGCACTTGGCAGGTTGCAAAAGAATGGGAGATGTAGTCGAAGGAAATTGGAGAGATGTATACATCCCACTCACCAGATTATTTTGTAAATAATAAATAAATGAGAAAATATAATATTTGAGGGTCTGATTCCAGTCACGCGATGTAGCATTAGTGACTGACGTATGGTAAATCAAGTCCCAAAATTGTCCAGTAAATAGAATTTAATTTTTTTAGGAAATAAATTAAATCCGACAGTAAAAATTGCGGAAAAATTCTGTTTTGAAATTTATAAATATTCAATTTGAATTTTAGGATTTTTCTGTATGATTGCCACGAGAAATTGATACTTGGTTAAGTTTAACTTAGTTAATTAGGGAAATAGCTAATTTACAAAAACTAGCTATCAGTTGATTGTTACACACATGGCCACATCGTTTCTGCCACGGAGGATCTGAGTATATTTTAATAAAAGAGAAACGATGAAGAGAGAGAGAGACTTTCGTCTCTTTGCTTCTGTCTCGCCGATCTGTCCGCTCTTCTCTTCTTCTTTCTCCCTCGAGATGTGCTCGAGACCATCTCTCTTCCATCCTGTTGTTGCTCTCTGAGTGGTCAAAGTAGAGGCGCCGATGAGCTGGCCTCTGTGTGGTCGCCACCTCCTGCTTCTTCATTATGCTTGCACGGGAAGGCAGTCGCACCTTCTCCTCTATCGATGGTGGTTGTCAGAGGAGTAATTGAGGAGGCCTACGTGGCTAGAATTCCACTGCATCTCTCCGTCTTGTTTTCTTCTCCCTCCTTCTGTCGATAGGTGAGTTTGAGTTCATTATAAATTAGGGTTTCGGATTTGGGAGGGGACAGGAGGATGGAGGCGGCACTGGAGAACGGTAACATGCTCTAACCTTAACTAGTGAATTTCCAATATCAATTTTGTGTGAATTGATGTCGATTTGGTTATCTGTGAGTGCTAGGTTTATGGAATTGACATTGTTCTTGATTAGTTTGACACTGATCTTTGCACTGGTTACGCTTGAATTCTTGAGGAGATTCCTCAAAGATCACGAGCAAGGTATATCCTCACTATGGCTTGTTAAATTGCGTAGTTAATAGTTAATTGATGTGTGTTGTGCTGTGAGTAGTTCAATGATGTTTATGTGTGTTTATGTTACTTTGCGGGTAGCTAATATACTGAATTGTATTAAGCTGTAAGTAATTCAATTGGGCTAATTAAACTAGTGATGTGCTAACTATAATTCTGTGGTGCTAACTGATGGCTAATTAATGCTATATGGGGTTGATACTTTACTATTAGGGGGTTATTTAACTTAGTTAGAGGGGAATTGATGGTAGAATGCTTGTTGGTAGGATTTGACCCCATGAATCACTAATGTTATGCTGAAATGTAGTGTATAAGATGGTTTTGGGACAGTAGCATGATTAGTTGCATATCTGTTATTGATAGGAAGCATGGTTAAGGGGCATATAGATGTTACTGTGGTCTATTCATATATATATGAAGCATTTGAGTTTCATATAATATATATACTATATACTTATAACAGTGCATTATAGTTTTGATATATAAGTAAATTGCGTATCTATGTGATTTTAGGCACTGTATACTCATTCATGCATTTTTATATAACTTCTGTAACCAAGTACTGTGTATATGTGCAAATATATGCATATCTATATTGTGTATGGTCTGGACCTTGCATATTTGCATGTTTTAATATAAACTCGTCTGTAAATTTTTTATAGTAAGGAAACATGATATGAAGGGCTTGTATGATTTACTGATTAGGAGAAATGAGAATTTTGGGGTGCTGCAGGGTTTAGAACTTGCATGATTTCAAAAATATAATTATGTGCATGTTTTATCGAGTTATATACTTAGTTCTAAATGGTGGCATGAGTTCGGAAGTAGACTGAGGCTATATAAAGATTTTAAAATGTATTAAGAAGTGGTGTGGTACAGATACGGGGAGTCAGTACCATACTGGTACCTGTTTGCGTAGGTCAGAGACGATTCTGTAAAAGAAAAAGATTATTTTGGGCTTTTCTGTAAATTTCTAGGGGTTAGTTTATGACATATGAAGGATTGATAAATAATTATGGGCCTAGATGTTAATTTTAAGGGTTTAGAATATTTCTGTGGACTTAACTGAATAAAACTTGCGCCTAACGGTTCGGGTTGCTAACTGTAGGATTTTGGATCCGATATGGATCTCTGGCGGACCCGTTACGCGTCGATCCAGTCAACTGGGTCAGGTTGACTGGGTTGAACCCGATGGCTATTCTGGGCTATTTTCTGTTGTGGGCCGTGGTTGGACCTATGCCTTGTGGGCCGAGAGAAAAAAAAAAGAAGCCTCATAGGCCGAGATTCACTGTGAGCTTGAATTTGAAATTAATTTCGGAATTTAATTAGCTTTCGGATTTAGATAAAGCTAATGACGGATTTTGTTAAACTAAATGACTTGGAAATAATGTACTTAGTTTAACTAACGATTGTAGGCTTTTTAGGAAAATGATGAAATCTAGTCTGACTTTTAAAAAGAACAGATATGTGGCAAATCATTCAAACTATCTGATCCCGCAAATGAAATAAAGAATTTCTAATTTATATTTTTTTCTGTTATGTTTTAATTGGGTTTCCTAAATTTCTGTATAATATTTCTGATATTTCTAAGTTATGACGTCTGATTCTCGATAGTAGGAAACGTACAGTTAAACATAATTTCTGACGAGTGGACTAATAATTACATTATTACGTAATTAAGGGACTTGGAACCAAAATGTACAGTCCAGTCACCGATAAATTACCAGACTTAACTAGCGACAGTTTACCAAGCGAATTTAAGAAACCCGTTAAACAAATATTAATGGTACTTGATCTGTAATACGTAAACAGGAACAGATACTGAAGTGCCCCCGGATCACTAGTCAAAAGAAGGTGCGGATACGTGGAATCTTTGTTAGAACTCGGATTTCGGTACATTTATATTTATGCATTGCATGTTGATCATTCTTTGATAATGCATTTCCCTTATACATGTAGACGATAGTGACCCCAAATATACTAAACTCATGTTGAATCAAATTGTTCGTTTGACCTAATTAATTAAACATAGTCTGACATAGAATTCCGATTGATAATCATTTGAATACGTCAGACTATTAAAATGGACTGGAATGGTTTCCGTAAATTGATTTTATTGCATTATCCTTGTGATAGAAAAACTGAATTTAAATCGGACCATTCTTATTCAGTCTGCATAGCATAACAATGATAGTATCACTCTCCGGAGTACGGTTTGGACACCTACCCGGCTGGAATTATTAGCGCTTTTAATTACTGGAAATTCCCTCTGAGGATCTGTACCTAGGGTTGGACCTATGGTGTGGGAAGTGTTCTTTCTGATTCTGTTGGGCCGATAAAGAACTTGAGTGTATACTAAATTCTGATAACTAGTGAGTTATGCTTGATTTGAATCTATGCATATTTCATATTGCAGTATGCCTGTTATCGGACCGTTGCGGCTTGTGCCTACGGTATTGGTTATTTATGATTGATTTGTTTTGAAAAATCTAAAATGATTTCTAAACTACTTTTTAAAGAAAGGTCTTAATTCCGTTACCGGTTCGTACCAAGAATCCGCGTACTGGAACTAAGACCCGCACTGAGATTAAATTCTCATCCGAAATTTTGTTTGCATGTGTTGCCTCATTATTGAGGGTTCCAGAAACGTAGGAACGGTGTTAGGAGATGGTCGGTTGCCACTGTTGAGTGTTATTGTGTTTAGTTCACTGTTCATGTTCCGAGTTTAAATTGCAATACCACTTTAGCTCTGTATTTAGATGAACTTTCCGATGTACTGGCGTATTTGTACCTTGAGATTCCTCCTTCGAGTCCGCCGCATGAGATGGAGGTTGAACCAGAGTCCGAGGATCACTCCGCGGAAACGTAAGCGTTGGGATCGCTAGCGTTGTCCGGAGGTGTAATGATGTCGAGTGTGTATGGTGTTTCGTCCTATAGTGTTTTGTCTTGTAGTCGGGATTGCGGATGGTAGTCAGTGGTTGGCAGGGTGGTTGTAATAAATGTATAAATGTAAATAGCTTGATAATGAATGAACCAGACTTAGGTTGTAATAAAAATAATAAGCCTAAGCATGAGTGTGCATTTTTCTTTTATTTCGTGTGTACTAAACCTTGTATAATTATGTGTGTAATAATGTGAAATATGGTTTGTTCATCTATATGTTGTGTGAATTCTGAGCCGAAATCAAGAAAATGGAAAAACGAATTGAAAAAAATTTCCACTATCTGTCTGTTAGCCTTACGGGAGTTACTTGTCATTCTCATGGCGGAGAAGACGTCAGCATTCCAGGTCGGGGTGTGACAGTCTCCATCTGGGGTGGTATCAGAGCAATTACACAACATTCTGAAGAGTAAAGTGGCATGGCAGATTTAAAATCGTAAGACGTTGGGTAGAGTCGGGATAAGAACACATAGGAACAAGAACCAATGAGAAAAGTAAGTTTTAAACCTAACATGGCAACATTGAATATCTGTGAAGGTAAATTGAAATGAGTCAACGAAGAACGTGTCCAGGAAGACAATCCCAAGTACCCACTGAACCTCTAGATCAGGAAGTAGATAGGCTTCTGATGGCTTATGAACGAGGGCGGAGAGTGGCTATGCGAAATAGCCAAGGTGGACCTCGTGATAATGCTGAAGACGAATTTCGGAGACAGTTTGATTCATTTGCTAGGCTTGGACCACCATCATTTAATGGAGACGGAGGATATCGATTTGCTGAAGAGTGGTTAGCAGCCATTAAATCCCGTCTGGTGGTGTGTCGGGCTAAACCTGAAATGCAAGTGGAATTAGCTGCGTATTACTTGACAAATGCGGCTAGATTTTGGTGGGATGGGGTTCGACGGAATTACGATGGTGAAGCCGTTCGAATTTCCTGGGAATGGTTTGAGGAACAATTTGGAAATCGGTTTCTCAGTACGATGCATAGGAAAGCAATGAGAGCACAGTTTGTAAATCTCCGCCAAGCAAACCGTACTGTAGCAGAATATAATAACTTATTTCTGATTGGTGCTCAGTATGCTCCCGATATTAGAGACGATGAATTTCGATTCAGACGACAATATCTTAATGGATTAAATCCAGATATAGCCGTAGTAGTTGATAGTCCCAATGTGCAAGGAATACAAACACTTATGGATGCAGCGGAACAAGCAGAATCATATCAACTAAAGAAGGCTCATATTAAGAACAATCGCGCTAATCGAGGACGTGGTCGGGGAGCTAATCGGAGAGATAGACCTCCGTTACCCCAAAACCGACCCGCTGCTACCCCTTATGAACGAGCCTGGTGCCGGCAATGTCAACTCCCGCATGCGGAATCGCAATGCCGATACAAGAATCAATCTTGTTTTCGGTGTGGTAGTCTGGATCACTGGGCACAAAACTGCCCGATGCCAGCACCGTCAACTCCGCAAGCTAGCTATACACCAGGGACTAATTCATATCGAGGAAGAAGATCTCCATCACCAGCTAGAGGAAGAGGACGGGGATTTAAACGAGGAGGAATGATGAATTCTACCACTGCAGTCAATGCAATAGAGACCGTGGGTGAAGCAACACAAGAGATGAATGTAGCAACGGAGGAAGGAACGGAGCAGAGTAATCAAATGGAATCTGCCAACCTGCTGACAGGTACGCTGCTTATATCTGATTGTCCCGCATACGTGCTAGTAGATACAGTATGTAGTCATTCTATAATAGCTAGTGCATTTGTTCAATTATATGGTTGGGACATTGAATTGAGTGAAGATACCCTGAGAGTAGATACTCCTTGGGACAAACAACTCAGAAAGCGGCTTATTGTCGGAATCGAAAAATTAGAGTAGCAGATAGAGAATTGGAAATTGATCTTATGGTTATGGATATAACTCCGTACGATATTTTGTTGGGCATTGATTGGTTGACTAGACATTCATCTGTTATTAATTGCCCAAGAAAAGAGGTACGATTTGAATTACCTAACTGCACCACAAGTATTTTGCGGTGTAGAGAACCTAATGAGTCAATTCCATATATATCAGCTATAGAAACCCGACATCTGTTAAAGGCAGGTTGTAAATCTTACCTAATATCTGTTCATAATCTCGTGTCCAAATCAACGGGAATAAATGATATACCAGTTGTGACATAATACCTGGATGTGTTTCCCGATGAAATTCAAGGATTACCACCATCACGGAAAATTGAATTTTCAATAGATTTGGAACCAGGAACGTTACCTATTTCAAAGGCACCATATCGTATGACGCCAGCTGAACTTAAGGAACTTAAAATTCAATTAGATGAACTCTTGGCTAAAGGATTTATAAGACCCGGTATTTCACCTTGGGGAACACCAGTACTATTCGTAAGAAAGAAGGATGGAACCCTTCGATTGTGTATCGACTATCGAGATTTAAATAAAGTGACCATTAAGAATAAATACCCGTTACCTCGGATTGACGATTTATTTGACCAATTACAAGGATCTTCAGTTTATTCTAAAATTGATTTGAGAACGGGGTACCACCAACTTATAAGGATAAAACCCGAGGATGTTGAAAAGACTGCTTTTCGAAGCCGATATGGGCACTACGAGTACTTGGTTATACCATTTGGATTAACCAACGCTCCAGCTGCTTTTATGGATCTAATGAATCGAGTTTTTCGGGACATGTTAGATGATTGTATAGTAGTGTTCATTGATGACATTTTGGTATATTCCCGTAACTCGGAAGATCATGCTAAACATTTGAGAATGGTTTTAGAACGACTCCGGGAACATAAACTTTATGCCAAATTTTCAAAATGCGACTTTTGGCTGAATCAAATCTCTTTTCTGGGTCATACAATCTCATAAGAAGGACTAACAGTCGACCCTGACAAAATAAAAGCCGTATTAGATTGGGCACCTCCCAAAAATGTCACAGAAGTAAGAAGTTTCTTGGGATTAACAGGATATTACCGGCGATTTGTGCCCAATTATGCCAGAATAGCTAAACCTCTTACGCAGCTACTAAAGAAGAATATTAAGTTTGCATGGGAAGAATCCCAGGAAAAGAGCTTTCAAGAATTAAAGAAAAGATTAATTTCCGCCCCTATCCTAGTAATGCCAGTAATGGAAAAAGATCACATCGTTTATACAGATGCCTCCAAACTTGGATTAGGTTGTGTTCTAACTCAAGATGGACATGTAATAGCCTATGGATCTCGACAACTAAGACCTCATGAACAAAATTATCCAACCCACGATCTAGAATTAGCTGCCGTGATTTTCGCTCTCAAACTATGGAGACACTATTTGTACGGAGTAAAATGTAAAATCTGCACAGATCATAAAAATCTCAAGTACATATTCACTCAGAAGGAACTCAACCTCAGACAAAGACGTTGGTTGGAGCTAATCAAAGATTATGATTTGGATATACAATACTATGCTTGAAAAGCTAACGTAGTGGCGGATGCCCTAAGCCGGAAAAGCTATATGAATATGGCGAGTATTATGACAGTAGAACCGAAACTACTGGAAGAAATGAGACGCTGGGATTTGGAAATATCATTCACTCCGAAAGTAATGAAGTCTTTTGTCACCACTATCAAGGGAAGAAGTGAAACCGAAGACCCAATGGAAATAGATGTTCCAGTAATGAAAGTTATCGAGGTGCAAATCGACCTACCGAATGAAATTAAGGCAAAACATGAAAAGGAGATTGCATTTACCAAATACTGGGAATATGCAAAGATGAGGCCTGATTCTTTCTTTTCCATCGATGAAATGGGAATATTAAGATTTCAAGGCAGAGTGTGTATCCCCAATCATTCGGAATTAAAAAAGAAGATATTCTCAGAAGCTCATAATTCCGGGTATTCAATACATCCAGGAGAAGTCAAAATGTACCAAGACTTGAAGCGAAATTTCTGGTGGCCTCGTATAAAACGAGAAGTAGTAGACTTCGTTCACCGATGCTATATTTGTCAACAAGTTAAAGCATATCGACAACGCCCCGCTGGATTACTACAATTGCTTCAAAGACCCAAGAATAAATAAATTTGAGTCAATTACTATGGATTTTATTTCGGGCTTACCCCGAGCACCTGGCAACTATGACTCTATTTGGGTAATTGTGGATAGACTAACAAAAGTTGCCCATTTTATTCCACTTCGAATGGATCATTCCGGACCCGATTTGGCGGAACTATTTATGAAATTCTTCTTCAAATATCATGGATGTCCAAGAGAGATTATCTCAGATAGAGACACTCGATTTACTTCAAAATTTTGGACTAAATTTCAGAAGACCATGGGAACTTATGTTACGTTCAGCACCACCCATCATCCTCAAACCGATGGACAAACTAAACGAACCAATCAAACTCTTGAAGACATGTTGAGAGCTTGTGTACTTAGTTTTGGAGGATCATGGATCTAATATTTATACTTAGCGAAATTTGGCTATAATAATAGTTATCATGCCAGTTTAGGCATGCCTCCTTATGAAGCTTTATATGGAGAAGTGTGTAAGACACCGCTTTGCTGGAAACCACAAGGGTTAGTAGACCCAACTGGACCTCAGTTGGTGTCAGAATGTACAGAAAAGACTCAACTTAAACGGTTAAAAGCTGCATAGGATCGATATAAAAAGTATGCTGATATGAAACGAAGACATGTTCAATATAATCTGGATGATCAAGTGCTGGTCAAGGTCTCTCCTATGAAAGGAGTTAAACGTTTTGGTGTAACCGGGAAGCTAAGCCCTCGTTATATTGGACCTTTTGGAATTAAAAAAAAGAATCGGGAAAGTAGCATATAAATTGGAATTACCGGATGAACTATCTCAGATACATCCAGTTTTTCACGTGTCACAACTACGGAAATATATTAAGGACCCTAGTCATCGATTGGATTTTTCTAATCTCTGGGTAGAACCTGATTTGACATATCAAGAAAAACCGATGAGAATATTGGATCGAAAGATACAACAACTAAGGACCAAGACAATACCTTTGGTACTGGTACAGTGGGGTCGACATTCTAAACAAGAAGCTACTTGGGAACTTGAGGACACGATACGAGAACGATACCCTGAATTGTTCGGGTAAGCATCGTTCAGGGGACTGAACGATTATTTTAAGGGAGGTAGAATGTAACATTAGTGACTGACGTATAGTAAACCAAGTCCCAAAATTGTCAAGTAAATAGAATTTAATTTTTTTAGAAAATAAATTAAATCCGACAGTAAAAATTGCGGAAAAATTCTGTTTTGAAATTTATAAATATTCAATTTGAATTTTATGATTTTTCTGTATGATTGCCACGAGAAATTGATACTTGGTTAGGTTTAACTTAGTTAATTAGGGAAATAGCTAATTTACAAAAACTAGCTATCAGTTGATTGTTACACACATGGCCACATCGTTTCTGCCACGGAGGATCTAAGTATATTTTAATAAAAGAGAAACGACGAAGAGAGAGAGAGAGACTTTCGTCTCTTTGCTTCTGTCTCGCCGATCTGTCCGCTCTTCTCTTCTTTTTTCTCCCTCGAGATGTGCTCGAGACCATCTCTCTTCCGTCCGGTTGTTGCTCTCTGAGTGGTCGAAGTAGAGGTGCCGATGAGCTGGCCTCTGTGTGGTCGCCACCTCCTGCTTCTTCCTTATGCTTGCACGGGAAGGCAGTCGCACCTTCTCCTCTATCGATGGTGGTTGTCAGAGGAGTAATGGAGGAGGCCTACGTGGCTAGCATGCACCCTCTCCACTGCATCTCTCCGTCTTGTCTTCTTCTCCCTCCTTCTGTCGATAGGTGAGTTTGAGTTCATTATAAATTAGGGTTTCGGATTTGGGAGGAAACCAGGAGGAGGAGGCAGGAGGATGGAGGCTTGTGCCTACGGTATTGGTTATTTATGATTGATTTGTTTTGAAAAATCTAAAATGATTTCTAAACTACTTTTTAAAGAATGGTCTTAATTCCGTTACCGGTTCATACCAAGAATCCGCGTACTGGAACTAAAACCCGCACTGAGATTAGATTCTCATCCGAAATTTTGTTTGCATGTGTTGCCTCATTATTGAGGGTTCCAGGAATATAGGAACGGTGTTAGGAGACGGTCGGTTGCCACTGTTGAGTGTTCTTGTGTTCAGTTCACTGTTCATGTTCCGATTTTAAATTGTAATGCCACTTTAGCTCTGTATTTAGATGAACTTCTCGATGTACTAGCGTATTTGTACCTTGAGATTCCTCCTCCGAGTCCGCCGCATGAGATGGAGGTTGAACCAGAGTCCGAGGATCACTCTGCGGAAACGTAAGCGTTGGGATCGCTAGCGTTGCCCGGAGGTGTAATGATGTTGTGTGTGTCTGGTGTTTCGTCCTATAGTGTTTTGTCTTATAATCGGAATTGCGGATGATAGTCAGTGGTTGGCAGGGTGGTTGTAATAAATGTACAAATGTAAATAGCGTGATAATGAATGAACCAGACTTAAGTTGTAATAAAAATAATAAGCCTAAGCATGAGTGTACCTTTTTCTTTTATTTCGTGTGTACTAAACCTTGTATAATTATGTGTGTAATAATGTGAAATATGATTTGTTCATCTATATGTTGTGTGAATTCTGGGCCGAAATCAAGAAAATGGAAAAACGAATTGAAAAAAATTTCCGCTATGTCTGTTAGCCTTACGGGAGTGACTTGTCATTCTCGTGGCGGAGGAGACGTCAACATTCCAGGTCGGGGTGTGACACACGCGAAAATCTATGTGAGATAGGGGATGTTTGGTAGAACAAGAATTGGGGCTAATTCCGCATAGCTTGTTCTCAAGCTTGCCAAACATACTTTGGAACAAGAATAAGGGCCTTTTATTCTTGTTCCCACAAAAAGTTGGAACTAGAACAAGAACAAGATTCTTGTTCTTGTTCTTATTCCATACACTTCCAAACATCCCATAATATATAATATATTTTCACGAAGAGAAGAGTCCTAACTACCACAATTAAAATTTTATTAAAAAAAATAAAAACTATGAATCTACGACCAGTATTTCAACTACAACGCCGATTACAAGTCTCTTCCTCCGGTTTTCACGTATACATTTTTTTTGTGACCGTCCGTGTAACCATCCTACGCGCTCTGGTGTAATACTTACAATTACAATCTAATTTGGCTTGATTTTGAAAAAAAAATGTTTTCATTCTTCCTTTAAATATTACTTTGTGATAACTGATTAGGTGTAAATTAACTGTTGGGAAAGGACGAAAAAAATTAAAAAGAAAACTCTAAACTACATCTAATTATTAAGATAATATTTCTAATGTAAAAGATGCAAATTTGAAACCAGCTACATAGTTTCAGCCTGTCATTAAAAAAAAATATTTTGTCTAAAAAATTATAGATTATTCACCTTATGAATGTAAATGGAAGATTTAAGAACATAGTCAGATTGATAATTAAGTATTTGTTGTTTTCTATAGTTCTTTTTTAATAAGAGATATTAAGTTTTCACTAAATTATATGAACAGATTTGATATAATTTATAATATTCAGGCCATGTAAAGTTATAACTTGAACTATAGACTATAGTATTTTTGAAAATACAATTATTACAGTGTAGTCTTCTAACTCCATCTTCATGCCAAAGGATTCGCTTTATATATGACTACCTTTTTGATACGCAAAAAGGTTTGGGTTGTCTTGCTCCAGCCACTATGCTACTATCACATCTTGTCGCTTTGATTATTAATGCACTGATCACTGACCAGACAACATAATTTTAGTATTCCAATGTATCTACTACTCAATTATCTATTTTTATTTTTTTTAGTAAAGATTTACTGAATTAGTTTCTTCGTAATTTTGGGGATGTAAAGACTAAAGAGTTTTTTTTTTTTTAAAAAAAAAAAAACTGCCCATATAACCGGTCCTTGACTTTGGTAAAGAAAATCAAATTCATGTTGTATATACGGTTTACATCGTCCTTAGGAATTCTGAATTGGATTTATAATTTTATTTTTAAAATATAAATACTATAAGACAAGTAAGTGAATTAAAAATTATACAAATTCATTTTCCCTATATAAATTATATTTGAGTAATTGAATATATAAAAGTAAAAACAAACGATTACAAAATTTCAAATGCATAGTCCGTTACTAAATATGTGTAAGAAAATTGATATAACAAAATTTTAATGCCCGTGAAATCTGCTAGACCTGCCGGATCTCACCTACCAAAGATCAAATAAATTAATCTCCTGTACTGATATCCTACTTTATGTTGCTCTTATTGTATGTATCGACTTTCTTAAGATCCAACGTTGCATAATGTATCATATCATTCATCAAATAATTAATTTGGTTTCTGTTTAATTTCATTTTCAGCAAATTCACTTGTAGACTTGTAGTATTTGCACGACTGACCTTTAAAAGTAAAACATGAAGTCAAAAATGGAAGAAATAAATAAGTTTGTTTGCTTTGACTAAACCTTTGACTGAACGACCTAAGTAAAAGAGTTCTCCAAAAATTATAGTAAAAAATATCCTCTTCTTTATTTTCTGTCTGCTCAGATGTAACCTAAAAGATAAAAAAAAAAAGAAGAGCCTTTAAACACCTCTCTTATCAGCCTTGATTCTGTGCAGCAGGTTTGTGCAATAAAAAAGCATATTCCTTTACAATTTAGGACATAATTTTTTCTCTTTTAATTTAACGTGATACCTTCAAAGTAAAATTCGGAATTGGCTTGAAGTACATGACATTAAGGTGCATACAAAATTGGAATCTTTCTGTGAGTTCCCTTCAATCTTCTTTTTCTTTCTTTTTATACTTTTAAATTTGTCTCGAAGCACATGACATGAAGCCAGGTGGATACAAAATTGGAATACCTTTTGGGTTCTCTTCATCTTCTTTTCTTTTCTTGGTTTGTACTTCCAAGGGTGGTTTCTTTTCCACCAAGTTCAAATTTAAAAAATACAAATCCATTTCTAGCCTCTCAACAGGGATAGGAGAGCATAGGCCGAACTTCAGGTCATAACAATACTTCGCGTCTTTTGTTCCTTGTAAATTTTTCTCTAGAAATTCTTGATTCTCTGTTTCAATTTATTAGAACAGAATCTTGTAACAATTCATTGACACTTGACAGGAAACCGCTTTCTCTGCTTATTTAATTTAGGTTACTCTTTATTTTATTGTTATGGGGCCCACTTACCAGAGACCCGTATAAGATAATTGAACCAAGGAGTTGATAACAGAGAATTTGCGCTCTCTTCGGTATGCCCTTTTAGTCATCACAAGTCCCAGAACAACCATCCCTCTCTCTCTCTGCCTCGCTCTTTTAGACACGAGCTTCTTTCTCCTCCATCAGAAAAGTGAGCTGAGCTCATTAAAGAGGAGATCTACTCTCTCCACTAATTTTTCTTCCATGCAGAAAGGCAAAAGCGTAAGAGACTATTGCTTGAATCCCTAATACTAAAGCTCAAAGTTGTTTCTTTTTTCAGGAAAAGAACTATTTCTTTTATGATTGCAACAAGGCTTGACGTACTTCACTTTTTGCACTCCGCCTAAGATTTTGTTGGTTTAATACTTTGATTAAAAAAAACTGATATTATGATTGTATGGCCTTTTCATTCTATTTGTATCTCTGTTCAACAAAAAATTCTATTTGTACTGTTAGCCACTCAAATACTTCGACCATTTCAAACTTCTTTTTCCATTGGTTGTTTTTACCCCTTATTCATATTTATACAAAATTCACACAATTATTTAGTACTTTCCAAGAGTGAAACGTAGAATCATGTATTCAAATCTTTTTGCGGCTGAAACAATTATGAGCTGGCTTCATTCTTCTTTTGCAAATATTCTTCCTTTTTACTAAATATAATTTTTTTTTATTTACAATCTATGTTCATTGTTTCTCCTTTTTATCATCTCAATTTTAGTTCCACCATACTCTCTGATAATACCTTATTTTTTATGCAACTTGTGTTTTTCAGGAAGTGAGAGAGGCATGAAAAATAATCAGCAATAAAAAAGAAAAGAACGAGCGTCCCATTTTGACGTCGTATTTACATTCAAACCCCACAATTTTTCCTATTTAAACACAGAATTGCAACCATGACATCTTGGCTTACCTCCTTTAGTTGCAACCCTTCACAAAATTCAATCCATTCTGTGTCACAATGGCTTGGTTTCATCTTTCTTTCGCCATGTCCACAAACGCTTCTAATTTCCGTTGTGGATGCGGTTTTCATATTGGCCCTCCTTGTTATCTTCTCTCTCAAAAAGCTCCTTCCCCGTCACGGCACAGGCAACGCGGAAGCAGAGAAACCCCTCTTACCAAGACCAACGAATCATGGTTTGACACGTGCCACGTTGCCATTTTACCTGGCCCTCCTGGTGTCTTCTTTCCTTACCATTTTTTTCTTGGTCCTCGTTGTAATCTCCATAATCAACAAATGCAGTTCGTTGGAAATTACCTTTCTAGCCCTTCAGTCTCTATCCTATTTGATTTCCACAGCTTTAATAAGCCATGAAAAACGGTTTAGTGCTACCAAACACCCAATATCTATCCGTCTTTTCTGGATTTTTAATTTTGTATTCACCGTCCTTTTCTCCATTTCATCCATCATTAGGCTCGCCTCCAGTTCTTCCATTTTACCCAATGATATCCTTACACTTGTAACGCTAGTAATATCAGCACCATTGCCTTTTTTTGCAATAACCGGGTCAACAGGGATTGTGACATGTGCACCGGACTCAACCGAGACCGAGGTTGAGGCCGAATCGGCATCCAAGGTGAACCCCAAGGTGACACTCTATGCAACTGCACCATTTTTGTCACGAGTAACATGGGGATGGATGAACCCCTTGATCAAAAAAGGATACCGCTCAGCACTGAACCTAGACGATGTGCCATCATTGGCACCAGATCATTGTGCCGAGAGAATGCAAGAACTATTCCGATCGAATTGGCCCGAGGGTGCCAAAAGGTCCGACCACCCTGTCCGAAAGACACTCTTTCGGTGCTTCTGGTCCCATTTTCTCTTCAATGCAACACTGGCAGTGTTAAGATTGGCTGTGATGTACGTGGGCCCTCTCCTGATTCAACGGTTTGTGGACTATACTTCATCCAAAGGGCCAAGAGACCCAGCTGAAGGACTGTATCTGGTGTTGATACTGTTAGCGGCGAAAGCCACTGAGGCGCTCCTATCGCACCAGTACAATTTTCACTGTCAAAAGCTCGGGATGTTGATAAGGAACTCCTTAATTACTGCATTGTATCAGAAGGGACTCAGGTTGTCGTGTGCAGCACGACAGTCACATGGCGTCGGGATGATTGTAAACTACATGGCTGTCGATGCACAACAGTTGTCTGACATGATGTTGCAGATACACTACCTCTGGCTCATGCCAATGCAGGTTAGTTGCTCTCCATATTTTTGGGGCCTTTTTTTTAATATAAAGCAATCTTTCATATTGACTGTGCAAATTGGATTTCATACTTAATTTACTGAAAAACAAATTGTAACTTCTCTACTGTATTATTAACTAAAAGCATTTATCGATTGTAATGAACAAAAGAAACTTGAGGTCAAGCAAACCGAGTACAGAGAGGTACATATATTCCTTTTGCAATATTCAACCCGGTCTTATGAACAAAAAAAAAAATTTAGTCGGTAATTAAATTTGTTGATATATTTGCAGAATCAGCATGTGTCAATTAATGAAATAGCATATAGGCGCTGTAACAGTTGTGCAATAATATGTCATAATTAATGAATTAAGTGCTGGTGTCGATGCATTTGATATCTTTATTTTCTAATCACGGTTGATTCTTCAATAGGTTAGTGTTGCCCTTGCCCTTCTCTACACCTACCTTGGTCCGTCGGTCACTTCAGCAGTGTTCGGAGTGTTTGGTGTCATGATTTTTGTCCTCTTTGGCACCCGTCGAAATAACCGGTATGTCCTAACATTTCTTAAATGCACAAGCTTATGGTACCAAATGGTAAGTTCGAACTTTGTTTGTGTACCAATGCACTGTATAACGTAGGTCACATACTGTTCAAAAAGAAAATGTATCATTAGTGGGAATTTTGTCACATCTTATTGGGGCAAATCCTGGTCATTCTGGCACAAATTATTTATAGGTGACAGAACAAATTATGTTTGCACTTTGTACGGTGAGGAGGAAATAAGAGCCAGGTCTCATTTTCATCTTTCAATAGAGTTGGTGGTCCAGGGATGGATGGCAAAGATTCATTAATATTGTTAGAAGATTCTAAGTTTGGATGTGAAACAGTAAATAACTCCCCTACAATTTTGTTTTTGAAAGTTCATTAATTTTCTGGACCCCTTCTGTACTTACCACCTTACCACCCATGTTGAGGTTAGGTTTCGCTATGAATTGCAATTTATGAAAACGATACGGGAGTTACAACGCTATTGCACGTTTTTCTTATTTCCTTATAATTAATAAGACTATTTATATATGTTAGTACAATCAAAGGAAGAAAATTCTTGTCAAGTCTCTTAAAATACAACTGCTTTGTACAATTCTGGCAACTGATAGGGGCATAGGGCTTCTCTTGAGTTTAACTTTATGGTTAAACTAGTGTCTTTTGCAAAAATCTCCTCTCTTCCTATGAATCAGGATACGTCAATCAAAATGTGTACCTATACAGATGTTAATGGAAAATAAATGGGGTGGTTGACTGGGACTCTGGAAAGGAACAGTTGGTCCACAAGTAGATAATGACTTGCAATCAGGCACATAGGTCCATGTTTTCACATCACAGTGACACAGTTGGTTTGTATTAATATGTGAATGTGATGTTGTACATGTCACAAATTTAATCCTCTTAAAGCCAATTCCCTGAAGGATTTAAACAAATATAAATTGCTATAGTTGCCGGGAAGAAGAGCATATATAGTAAGCATTGAAGTCCGTTTAAACATGAAACCACATGTCAACATGATACTGTACTTTGTCGTAACATTATCATGTGAATTAGTGGATATCATGCGACTTTATATGCCTCGCAAAGGACAAGTAAAATTAAGGTTGAGCGAAAATACGGTGGCCCACAGAAGTATTATTATTATAATATTATTATTTTTTTTGACAAAAGTTCCACAAAATTACAAGATCGGTGATTGTTTATAGCACCGAGTTCCCTGACTGGTGTGATTAACTATCAACTGTTTGACTTTCTGTTTGTTAACAGTATCTCTGATATCCACAAGACCACAACTTTAAAGGCTCTATTCTAATATCCGATTGTGTAAGATAAAAAATAAAGTTGCATGTCGCGCGTTAATAAAGTAGGGAAGAATTCCAATGCAAATTTTTTTATTGGCGAAGAAAATCAATATGTTACCACATTTACAAATGGCACCCTACAACTACAATTCGTTAATTCGCAAATATTGTCCAAGACCTTTCAAAGCAAATGACATTTCGGTTGAAGTTACACTAGAACATATATCATACATAAATTACCAAAAAATTAATGAATTTTCCTCACTTCCGTAATTTTGAAATATGTAAAATAGTCTGTTTAAACGAAAAATTAACCAAGTATATGTTTTCAGATACCAGCGCGCTCTTATGGAGATGCGTGACAAGCGCATGAAGGCGACAAACGAGATGCTCAACTACATGCGTGTGATCAAGTTCCAGGCATGGGAGATGCACTTCAACCGTCGGATCAACCAATTCCGTGATCAAGAGTTCTCATGGCTGTCGAAATTTATGATCTCCATCTCAGGCAATATCATCGCCTTGTGGAGTGCTCCTGTGGTGGTGTCTGCGCTAGTATTCGGTACTTGTGTTCTTTTTGGTGTGCACCTCGATGCCGGCCTAGTTTTCACTGCCACGTCGTTTTTCAAAATTTTGCAAGAGCCAATGCGCAATTTTCCTCAGGCTCTGATTCAAGCATCACAAGCCATGACTTCTCTTGACAGGTTAGCAACTTGACAAATTGCAAAAGTACTTAATCAGAGTCAATTTACAGTATTTGTCTATAAACTCTCCCAAGTAAGGGGAGCTATGAATCAATTTTTTTTTTTTACATAAAAAATGCCTTTATTTTGGGTAAAAGATTAAAGTTAATTCGGTTTATAATCATAGTGAAATTTCTGCCCTCCTGAGTACCAAGTTGAAATGTCAGTTCAACATGCCTGATATTTTAATTTATTGAACATAAAGGTAAATTAATCAGATTCTCAGCTAAAGATAAGATCCGTATTGCAAACTTGTTAAAGAATTATCTTTGTTAAACTCTCCCCAAGAAATTGAAAACTTTTTTTCTCTCTTTCTTTTCTTCCTCACTTGATAGCCATCATCAAGTCATTCTCTAAAAAAAAAATAAATAAATAAACTCTCCCCAAGAATGTTACATATGCATGGGACTAAACTGGCATGGTGGCAGGTTGGACAAATACTTGACAAGTGGAGAGCTCGAGAGGAGCGCGGTAGATAGGATAGACGAATGTGACGAGAGGGGAATCGCTGTTGAGGTGAAAGATGGGAATTTTGCATGGGATGACGACTCGGATGACAGCACCATGGTGCTAAAGGGGATTAATGTTGAGATCAAGCGTGGTTCATTAGCTGCGGTGGTTGGGACTGTCGGCTCTGGCAAGTCGTCCTTCCTTTGCTGTCTTCTTGGAGAGATGCGCAAGATCACTGGAAAGGTATGGCATGAGTTTGAAATATTTATTATGCATATAATTTTTAGTTATCTTGTTACTATTGTTACTTGAAAGTTGAAACAAATGTAAACATTTTAGTCTATATTATATTAGTACAAATTAAAAATATGCGCGAAGAAAAAATAAACATTATAAATAAATTATTAAATAAAAGTGCAAGAAAAAAATCTATGCTATGTCGAAATTGTTAAAATATTCTATAGAAAGATGAGAAATTATTTAATGCTGATGTTTCTTTTATCTATTTGGTGTTAAACTACACATATAGTTACTTCGTTCTTAAATTAAAAAAATTTAAATCATTGGGTGTGATTTATATCATCTCAATTAAAAATTATAGATTTTTTTGCTTCATTCTGATCGATAGATGACAAAATCGAGAAAATCTGCTTCGTTCAAAATGTTACAACTTTTTGTATGTACGTTAATACGAAATACATTTTTTTTTGAGGGCCAGCAAAGATTAATACGAAATACATGAAACGTATTAAATGTATGCGTAAATACTAGGTTATTTAGTTTTTTTTTATTGCCACATACAGCCCGTAGGCAATACTAGGTTATTTAGTTACTTGGATAAGTATATAATTAATTAATTAGTTTTTTTATCCGAAAATGTAAAACTTGGTTATTTAAAATTTACTTTTTATTGAAACAAGACAAAAGCATTTGTTCAAGATTCAGCTACCTAATACGACAAAAAAAAAAAAAAAAAAACTTAGTTGTCAGTAAATAACTTGTCATGAAAGAGGCAAGGTCCAAACTTAAAATTTTCTTTTCCTATTCGGTTCAGCTCCTTCAATGCCCTTTCGACAAAAATTATTTGTATTTTCTCTAGTCCGAAAATGATATACTTGCATACAATTTCATATCACCCAGATTTTGGATGTAGAGCTCAATCAGTCTGGGCTTGTTATTGGAATTTATTTTATATAAATTGTTATCGGGTAGCGAAGAATTAGAGGATTTACAGCTCGTGAAAGTTTATTTTACATCAATTATATAAAGTTCAAAGATTCTCTCTATAATGTATATATCCACTTGTCAATATTATAATATACCTTTAATTTCTTAATTTCTTAGAGATGGTACTCGCAGTTTTATTGTTACTAGAGGGGCTTCGCTCGATATGGATATCTATAATAAGAATATTTTTATAGTTTAATTATATTTATTTTTGGATATATTGTGAAGATAATTTATCTTTAGAGATATAATTTAGTTATTATACGTACTTTGATTTGATTAAATTTAAAAAATATATATATGTGTGTAAATATAGTTATAGTTATATGAAATAATATGATTTATATTATGTTGATATTATTCATGAAATTTAATATGTTTATAAATGACTTCAATAAAAAAATATATATCGTAACAGATCTGATGTTTTTTCTATTTTCATTTGAATGAATTTGATTTATATTTTGTAAACCAAAATTAAGAATGGTGATGAAGAGAAATTGAGGTGGAGATAGACTCTAAGCAACACAAAAGAGAGATGAAGACATGATGAAAATGAAAAAAAGAAGGGGTCACGAAAATTAGAAACAAAAAAATGTATTGCCAAATTATTGTCTGCCAGTGAACCGGGTCAGTTTTATAAGCAATAATACCCGACACACAAATAGTTACATACTATCACATTACAGAAATCAGAAAAATGCTATCTCGCAACTATTTCACAATGTTTGGAGTGTCGAATGACATTTAACAAAAAGATCTCGACACCCACACATCTTTATTTATAATATTGATGTGTTTTATTGCATTTCCTCATCATTACTAATTTCGCTTCGAACGAATTGCATTTGGTCATCGTTTTAAGATATTATTGTCCGTTCATTATCAGTATTTGACTTCATACCCAAGTAGTAACACGAGTGATAAGCCTTCTCTATCACTAAAAATTGTTATGTCCTTTTAATTACTTGTGATAAGAAAGACAAAAAGGACTGGTTTTAATTGTGGTTGGGAGTACTTGGGAGTTGGGACCATTACAGAAGCCGTCTCTATTTGCTTCTTAAACTTTTATTTCTAGAGATACGGCTTGAAGCCTTGACTTAATGCTTCCATCATTGATATATATTTGGGAATTTGAGATTATTTGATCCATTTAAAAAATTGCACATCCCATACATAAGAGCATTGACAGCCAACTAAACTAGCAGAGATTTCTAAAGATGGGAGATATAATTACAAAAGTAGTACTTTTTTGTTAGATTTGCTGTGATGTAAAGGATGCTCCTTGCATGACCTTTTAATCTGGTTTGATGATTCCGGTTACCAAATAAAATTAGGCCATTCAATAAAAATATTAGTTTGAGTTGGCCATTAAATATTCGAGTGAGATCACCGCAGCTCAAAATAATCAAATTAAAATATATGATAGTGCTTTCTAATTGGGGTAAGATATATCGTATATTTTACTGACACATGTTGTGGCCTAAACCGATCTTTGACCATTTCAACTCTTCTGTCTAATAATATCATATATTTATTATATCTCACGTGCTGTGTACATTTTTTTTCTGCAAGCCTCTACCTAACTGCGTATAATAACAATAAATAAATATAGCAAATAATAAATAAAGGGGATAAATTAAGTTTGGATCTTCTAGCATGAACCATGAATAGACTACCCTGTTGAGAATTGGTACAGATTCTGTAAAGGTCAATTCCATCATTTTTGTGGCAGGAAGACAAAGTCAATTTTACCCCCATAATAAATTGGTACAGATTCCGTGTTGCGTTTCTGAGGAAGTGAGGAATCCAATCATATCGTTTCTATCATTTTTTGTAGCATGTAGACAAATTCAAGAGCGTTTATCATTGTTTTCAAGGAAGACGAATTATATGACAAAAACCAGAAATATAAACCTAAAAAAGGGTCAAAAAGAACAATTAACTACTATGGGCTGTACCATTTAGTTACAGGAAGACAAAAGTTTCATAATCGCGTGTATTGATTGAATCCATCCACCTTATCTGTCATAAAAAAAAAGAAACAAGTGGTTATATATTACCCTCAGGATGATATCTAATCTAATTTGATTAAATGCAAAATGCAAATTAAAAATAAAATTCTAGCAAGTAGCCAACTGATCACATGTTTTCCTTTAAATACATTAAAAGAAATTTAGTACATAAGATCATCAGATCTCTGACAATATCTACCATAATGTCTCCTTCTAACAACAAGAGCTACACAAGGAAGAAAAAAAAAAAAAGGTGCAAGCATCATTTAATATTTTTATTGTAAATACATCAAACTTAAAAGGGCGATAGACATGCTTGTCCCAACAAACAAATACTGTCTGCCTTTGAAATAGATTTGAGTTTTAAATAACTTAGTTGCAGACTCACTGTCAAGTGAGATATTATATGAGTTTGTTTATTTTCTTAATATTAAGGCAAATCATGAGCAACAGGACAAATTTGTACTATGTTAAGTCAGTTACCCCACCTCTCCTACTGCTCTCATCTCTCTTGTTTCTTTTTCTCGAAACGGAGCAGTATAAGTGAATGACATGACATTAAAAGGGAATCATTGTTATAGGTGGAAAGTGAATAGACCAGTGTTTTGTTTCGTCTTTTTTTTTTTTTGTGAAAATAATAGACCAGTGGTCTATGTTAATTGCGGGCATATCGAGGCAGTGAAGCTGCCAGACAGGCTCTACCAATTTGTACATTTGCACACTAGACTCTATAGCTAGGTATCCAAATTAAATACAATAATATAAACTGCCATTAAAAAGTTAGAAACAATAATAAACAAATATACTTTCAAAAAGATTTTTGCATATATACATAAAAAATGTATTAAAATAATATCTTTTATTTTTTCAAAATTAAAAACATTAAGAATATTCGCATGTTTTCTCTATAATTTCGTGAGTAATTAAGTAGGTCTACTGTAACGTGGCATCGTCCTTCCCCCGGAGTAAACCGCAGGAAGGAGACTATGAGACAAGAGCTAGAAGGGAAGATAGAACTATGCTTTGCCTTGTCCATGAGTTGGCCTAATTCAACAGTAATTAGCAAATAACTCGGATCTCATTTACAGAACTTGTAAAAGATTATTTCGTTCGTAAATATTTTATATAGGAACAAACTTGATTGTTTTATCTTCTGCACTTTTGCTCGAAAGATTTCTTAAAATCAATGAATTGAGATTCGTTCGGATTATTATTATTTTCTTGACAATGGATATAGAATATTATTAAAAAAAAGGAAGGAACATCAAGTGGATACAAGGATACAAAAAAGAACCGCAAAATCTTGAACGCAAGTGCGTAAGACCTCAGCAACATGGATGAGAAGTTTGTTGAAAATTTATTGGGATTAAGAACAGTGTAGTTTAAAAAAAAAAAAAAAACAAAAAAGAAGAACAGTGTAACCAACGATTGAGATCTCAGTGAAGTTCCCCTAGTTTGGCCAAGGAGCTTATACTAACATGTTATAATCTTTAACTCTAAAGGAAGTGCGTATTTAGTCGCATAAAAAGTGGAAATGAAACGTGAAATAAATCAGTAGGGGAACTTCAAAGTCCTTTTTGTGATTTTACCCTCCTTTAATTTGTGGAATTTTATTACTGAAATTGCATAACATTAGTAGAGCTGGACCTTACAGAAACAGTATCAAGTCTTGCATACTAATCTTTGGCCTCTTAATACACTATAAAACAGGTTAAGGTTTGTGGCAGCATGGCGTATGTGGCTCAAAGTGCTTGGATTCAAAATGGCACAATAGAAGAGAATATCCTGTTTGGAAAACCAATGGATAAAGAGAGATACAAGGAAGTTATAAGAGTGTGCTGTTTGGAAAAGGATCTAGAGATGATGGAGTTTGGCGATCAAACCGAGATAGGAGAAAGAGGTACAAAAATGCAGAAATGATTTCTTACTTTTACGATTTAATATGTAATGTAAAATGACATTTAATTATAACATGACAACAGTTGTACGACAACAATTCCAAACACTAAAACCTTTCCTTAATGCAACTAGATCTAGGAGCTATTATTTTCTATTTTTCTTGTTAAACAATTGTAGAAATGCAGCCCGGCAACACAATTTAGTGTTGGGCCTCATGGCTTCTCTGAAAGAAACAGGGGGCCTGAGCCCAGTTGTTTCATTATAACCTATATTGCTTATTTTATAGGAATAAACCTTAGCGGTGGTCAGAAACAAAGGATTCAGCTGGCACGTGCTGTGTACCAAGACTGTGACTTGTACCTCCTTGATGATGTCTTCAGCGCAGTGGATGCTCACACAGGCTCTGAGATCTTTAAGGTACTTCTGTTCTCTGGCCTTGCGGTTTGGTTTTTATTTTTTAATATTGAACTCCTTTATTATTATTATTATTTGAATTTAGGCACAATGTGGTTCTATTTACTAAAAGCCTAAAACGTGAAAGTCCAATAACAATAAATGTGTTAAACCACTGTCCAGTACTAGTTGCAGAAATGTTCTGGCACATTTTTTGTAATCTTTAATGATGTTGTTCTGATAATTAATTCGTGAAGTAGTCTATTTAGATGAAAAGAAGAGGAGGTGGTTGATTCTTGTGCTGTACCATACTGACATTTGAGATATGCACCTTTGAATTACTGGCTGAGGACATAACCCTATTGGTTCAGTGTTTAATAAGTCTTGGTCATGATTAAAGCTAATTTCTTTCATTGTCCTACACTTATATTTTTTTCCCCCAATTTGTGGTGTATAATATGTTGATTATATGGAATTGATGCTTTAAAACCGAAATAATGCTTCATTTCTTACCTGTTGTTCTTTCTTAAATTTTATTGCTAGGAATGTGTACGAGGTGCACTGAAGAATAAGACCATAGTTCTTGTAACCCACCAAGTGGATTTCTTGCACAATGCTGATGCCATCTTTGTAAGTCCACCTTTCATATGATCTTAAGAATTTTTTTTTCTCTTTGAAATAAACTGTTACAGCCTTGGTTCGAACAAACAGTAAAACAGATGACATGTACTGCCTTTACTTCTTTAAATGTCAATTTTACTATTGAAACCTAGAGTTGTACAGTATTCAGATTCCATCCTCAACATAAATATATAAATCCTGCTTGATTTCAGTTGTTGTTGTTAACTTAATTTATGTAGGGTATCTAAACCAAATTTTCACTGGCTACCAATTTAAACAAAACAAAAAACTAAGTCTTAATTGAATAACACAAGAGTTACCGATGTCTGAGTTAACTTGTTCTAAAATCTGATACTGAGAAGCACTGCAAACACTGACATTTCTATTTTCAATCGGACAAAAATATAAAACTTCTTAGGTAATGAGGGAAGGAGTGATTGTACAATCAGGGAAGTATAATGAGCTTCTTCAACCTGGCACAGACTTCGCTGCTCTTGTTGCAGCACATGATAGCTCCATGGAGCTGGTAGAACACTCTAGCCACGCAGCACATGAAATCACATCTACCTCTACAAACAACAACAAAAAAGATCCATCCCCATCTCCTAAAAGTAATCCTGCAAATTCCAATGGTGAGACCAGGAACGAAGTTAAATCTGCCCGGCTCATCAAGGAGGAAGAGAGAGAAACTGGCCATGTCAGCTTGCGGATATACAAGATGTACATCACTGAGGCATGGGGATGGTGGGGTCCATTGATCGTGCTAGGTACTGATTTTGTTATGTTACTTTTTTACAATCTTATCAAACACTATTTGCTATGCTGAGCAAATAAGCAATAAAAAATCATCATTGACAAGTGACCTGCAGGAATTTTAATTGAAGACCTGCTATGGTACAATAAAATTTCACTTAAACGTATTGGCAAAAAGCTAATTTTCTTCAATTATACTAGGTGTCTCCCTTATATGGCAATGCTCCCTCATGGCCAGTGACTATTGGCTAGCATATGAGACATCAGGCCGGAATTTTCAACCATCGCTTTTCATTGAGGTTTATGCGATCATTGCTGCAATTTCTGTTGTTTTGGTTGCGCTGCGTTCATTCTTGGTTGTGTTTGTGGGGCTCCAGACTGCACAGGTGTTCTTCCGGCAGATTTTGGACAGCATTTTACACGCACCAATGTCATTCTTCGATACCACACCATCTGGAAGAATTCTTAGCAGGGTATTGTTTCATCTTGTTATTATACTCGTTTATTCACTGTTCACTCTCCTTTTGGAAAAAAGGTTATAAAGAGTTGACTAATTGAATGCAACATGTATGGAGATCAACTATTTTAAAACACATTGTTGGTTTTGGGCTTGTCTGTTATTGTAGCAAGCAGCATTGCACTCATTAATTCTTCATTAAATCGACAATTCACAATTATTAAGCCTCAATTAACTCATGTGCATCCATATACATAATCTAACACCCTCAAATTGGTTCTTCTGCCCAAATGAAGTAGAATTCACACTCAAACCACCAAGAGTACAATAAGCAGCAAAGAAACCAAGCAAAACTGTTTATGAGTTCATAAATCTTTGACAGCATGTAGATATATCACTTTCTTTTCATTAAGAGATTTGACTGTTTTTTATTTTATTTTATATTTTTTGCAGGCTTCATCTGACCAAACCAATGTGGATCTCTTCCTTCCATTCTTCGTTTGGCTCAGTGTGTCAATGTACATAACTGTCTTGAGTGTCATCATTGTCACATGTCAGGTTGCATGGCCATCAGTGGTAGCAGTTATTCCACTATTGTTCTTAAACATCTGGTACCGGGTATGGTTTTTTCACGCTAATTACTACTTTTTTTAACCTATTATTGGAAGAATAGTAATCATAATCCTTAATAATAGAATGAGTGGGAGTGATGGTAGTCCTGATGGATTGATATTGGATATATTCTACATAGCCTATTAGAACTTTCTAGTTTAAAATCATATAAGAAAAAGAAAACGACAGCTACAGCAACAAAGAAAGAATAGAAAAATAAATAAAAATTCTTTCACAAATTAATAGAGTTGTTTATATCTGGTTTTAGGGATACTATCTCGCAACATCAAGGGAATTAACTAGGCTTGAGTCAATCACAAAGGCACCAGTGATCCATCACTTTTCAGAGACCATCCAAGGGGTAACCACTGTGAGATGCTTTGGAAAAGAAAGTAGCTTCTCCCAGGAAAATCTTAACCGGGTCAACTCAAGTCTACGCATGGATTTCCACAACAATGGTGCAAATGAGTGGCTCGGATTCCGTCTAGAGTTGATTGGGAGTTTCGTCCTTTGCATCACAGCTTTGCTCATGGTTACATTACCAACTGGTTTTATTGAACCAGGTACTGCCTACTACTGATTAATCCTAGAATTAAGGGTAAAAGATTTAAATTGATGCTTGATTGTGCAATTGAGGATTTAATGAGGGAAAGCTATTCTTATGTACTATCTAACTGTAAAAGTCATGATTAAGAAATTAAGACCGAATTTTGTCAAATTAATTTTTGTATTAATTGATTATCGGATGCTGCTGCAGACTTTGTTGGGCTGTCTCTCTCATATGGGCTCTCTCTCAACTCGGCTTTGTTCTGGTGCGTATGGATCAGCTGCTTCATAGAGAATAGAATGGTGTCAGTTGAGAGGATAAAACAATTCAGCAACATTCCTCCTGAGGCTGAATGGAGAATTAAAGATTGCCTTCCCTCGCCAAATTGGCCTAACAATGGAAATATTGATATAATTGACCTAAAGGTATATAGATTGCTCCATTTTTCCTATCCAGAATTGGCTTACATTTCTCCCTATTTTGATTTTTACTGCATCGGCTAACATTTTCTGACATTGGGTTCCTTTAAAGATAAAATAATTAATGGCCAATACATAATTTTTAGGATGCACATATGTGTATGTGTGGGAATGGGTGTGTGCGCCTCAAAATAATTTGGAAGATCAAGAAATTTGTTTTCCTGACATCACGAGAAAAAAAAAAAATGTTTTTGCTTGTGCTTACTTATTGCTGGCTCTTTCAGGTGAGGTACCGACCAAACACTCCTCTAGTTTTAAAGGGTATCACGGTCAGCATCTATGGAGGTGAGAAGATCGGTGTAGTTGGCCGTACTGGCAGTGGCAAATCAACATTGATACAAGCTTTGTTTAGAATTGTGGAGCCTTCAGAAGGGAAAATAATAATTGACGGGGTGGACATCTGCACTTTAGGCCTTCACGATCTGAGGTCGCGATTTGGAATAATTCCTCAGGAACCTGTACTTTTTGAGGGGACTATTCGGAGTAATATTGACCCCCTTGAGCAATATTCAGATGATGAAATATGGCAGGTTGGTGACATTATCTGATTATCATATGCTTTCATGGATGCATGATGGAACATTTATGTTATATACACACTTGATGGTGTTGATATCATAAAATTTTAATTATTTATTCTGCTAATTAAACATGCTTTTGTAATTTGAACCGACAGCAATGCCCCTGTGACATGCAACCGAAGTAAACATATTACCTATAACAATAAAAATAAAATATCCTAATTACGCTTCTAAAAAGTACACTAATTACTCTTGAAGTTTGCTATATATGGTTTTTGTTTTACAGTATAGTGGCATCTCGGTCCTGAATCTTCTTCTTTTCATCTACTGAATCTATTTTCACATTTCCTTAGGCTTTGGAGCGGTGCCAGTTGAAGGATTCTGTTGCTTCCAAGCCTGAAAAACTTGATTCATTAGGTATTGTCTGTGTTTGTTACATTATTCATCAAATACTTCAATTAGGTTGCCACATCAGATTCGGTTTTATATATATCAGAGTTTTACCACTACTACCAACTGGCATGTTACATTTACCAGCCTGTTCAACATTAAGCCCTCTCTTTATATTGTTTACAGAGAGTTGTGCTAATTCATCTTAATTGCAACAAAAACAAAACTGAGATATAGTGAAGGAAAATATATGTTAGGCTTGGATCTTATTTGCACAACTGGTTAAGTTTATTTATCTTCCTTTTCATATTGAATTTTAGTTGCGGACAATGGAGAGAACTGGAGTGTGGGCCAGCGTCAGCTTATGTGCCTAGGTCGCGTCATGCTCAAGCGCAGCAAGATTCTCTTCATGGATGAGGCAACAGCATCTGTTGATTCTCAAACAGATGCAGTCATTCAGAGAATCATTCGTGAAGATTTTTCATCTTGCACGATCATCAGCATTGCCCATAGAATACCCACCGTCATGGATTGCAACCGAGTCCTTGTTGTAGATGCTGGTATGTCCTTATATTGTTTCCTCTTTCTTTGTTTGCTTTTTCTCGATGTAAGGCTTGATCATGTCAAAATTACGGCTTCATGTTGTAACTTGTTTGGTTTGTGTTATGTAACAATTCAATGGTTGCCTAATGGATTGCTTGTTTATCTGTGCAAACAGGACTAGCTGCTGAATTTGACTCTCCATCCAACCTTATCGAACGGCCATCACTGTTTGGAGCACTGGTGCAAGAGTATGCTAACCGCTCGTCCGATTTGTAGATGATGCATAATGGTTCCGTTATATGTTATTGCTAAATTTTTGACGAGGTTCCTAGAATTCTTCACAAAGCCCTAACTACAAGTCAAATTTTGGTTGAAGATCAGAAGTCAAGAGTTTTGTTGAAGATGAAGGAATTCAGAAGGACCGCAATAATGCATTATAGGGATATTGGTTTTTAGTTTTGCCTTCAAGCAAACATTAATGGGAGAGCCATGAGTTTCTGTTGAATCTAGATATATGTATAGAAATCTAGTTCCCTCTTTTGTTGCGACTATATGGAAATTTTAAAGAAACGCAATAATAGTATATTTAGGTGATTGAATTCTCACGATCATCCTTTAACTAGAGTATTTACTCGGATTGTAGTAATTTATGTTTGTAATTGTTAAAAAATTCTATCCCTTGCATCATTGTAATTTTTACCTTGGTTTTCATAAAATTCGAGAAATATTTTGCCTACCACATCAGAAATAATCTTATATGGTGTTAGCAAGGAACTCTGATTGCGACGCAACTAGTTAAAAGGCACATTAATCCGAAGATAATTGCCAAGCATAACCCTAGCTGGTGAACTCAAGCCAGGAATCCTGCCGGACCCAAAATCTCCGAATGCTATCGTCTCCAGAGTCGTTGCTTTAATAGAAACGAAATTAATGCGACTTGCAGCTTGCAGCAATTTTATTCGATTGTTTAAGGTTAAACATCCTTTGATCTCTATTAAGGAGAGCTTTGATCTCTATTAAGGAGAGGTTCCTTGCTTCTATGGCAGTTCATATTACTCAGCATACGAATAAATGTTGCTAAGATAGAGATTCGGAAATTAAATACTTGCTCAGCGTGATAAAATCACGTTCATTAAAATCGTAATGTTAAATCAAAAGTTGACAACATATTATAATATATAGATTGCTTCAACGTAATTAAGAGATTCTGAAACTTAAGGCCCTGATCACAATGATTTTTACTCGGGATTTCATTTCATTTCATTTCATTTGAATTGATTTCGTAGGATTTCATAGGATTTCGTTAGACCTAATTACATAAGAATTCCAACCAAATGATTTCAAATCGGCTCATTGTGATCAAGAATTTTCCAATGAAATGAAATGAATTGAAATCCCACGTTACAAAAAAGGGATTCTGATCAGGGCAGCATAGCATTAACAAAACAAACTCATATTAGAAGTAATACAAGTCATACATATTTCAAGGTTTTTGGCGCTCCATCTATACACAGCACATGACCCACCCCAACACACACGCACCCACCCTTATAAACAAAATATCTTGTACTGCACTACATATCCTAATCTAACTGCCAGAAAGCAACCATCTCAGGTATTCTGTTGGGTTCTCCAATGAAGCATCTGTATTCTGAGCATGAGAAGAATCAGGCGACACAACCACCCTCTTCCTTAGCAACATGTCCACTGATATATTTTTTCTCTTTCTTCCCCCTCGCTCTCCTGATTGAAATTCCTCATCTGCTTCCTCGAAGTCCCCCTGTTACCATCAGGAAACAATTAGATAAGCAATTTTATCAGGAAGGTCATATTCACCTTTGAAAGGTAAATGCAATGTTGGAGAAACCATCCCAGAAAAGCTTATAGATACTACAAGTGATGATATTTCAAGTTTTATTTGCATCCAAAATCTTGTAAAATTTGATCCATTGGATAAATGATAAATCCCCTTCAAATGTCCATATAATGATGTACCCAGCTACATCCTGTTCTTACTATCACACAATCCTCTTACTCATTTTATGTTAGGACTTAGGACAGATACCAATGAGGAAATCTTTCTTCAACTTTGTACATGTATTATGGGTTATTTTCAAGTTTTCATTTTTACAAAAATGCATATTATTTTCATAATTTTCACTATTACACAAATGCTGCAGCTACAACCAATGAAAATGATAATTGCACTTACATGACATGAAAAACTGCAGCTAAACAAAAAGATAAAGGACTTACTTGACAATGCAGATGCACAGCAGTCTTCTCATGGTTGTCCCTGACATGGCGGTAAGCAAACCTTTTGCCACATCCAGGGAAGCTGCAGACAAACGGCCTAGAATCTTCATGTACAGCCATCACATGCTTCTTTAGATTTGATTTCTACAAAAACCATCATCCAAATTTAAATATAACTAGTAACTAGAGTAAAAGTTACCAGACTACAGAAAATTATACAATTTATTCATTTGGGAGTAGTGTCTAACATTAGAAAATGTTGCCTTGCACTCTTCGAAGGAGCATTTGATCTCAGGCGAAGCAGTCCCTTCTTCATGTGTACGCTGGTGGCGCTTCATGTTTTTCTTCAACTGTTTCTTCCCACATATGTCACAAGTAATAAAGCTGTGACATGATATCATATGCTCCTTCAGACAATCCGCATTTGAGAAGTGCTTCATACAGCCTTCTTCCATGCAAATAACATCACAGCAGTCCATTTTCACTGCAACACCATTCACAGCACATGAGTACAACCCAACCTCATCTCATGTTTTTAATTCTTTATCTTTACCAAAATAAATACACACTCCATTTCCAATCCTTCGTAGAAGATATCAGAACTGGTATTTACAAAAAAAAATCCGAGTAATGGCCTTGGATATCTGGAAAACAGACTTTTAAATGGAAAGGAAAAGCAACGGTAGAAGAAGAAAATGTTGTTTCTTTAGAAAGACAGACATCAATTTCAGGTACAGAAAAAATATTCCATTGGTTGTGACATATGTTGGACCAGTATAATTAAGGAAAAACACTCAATTTTACTGTTATTTCTTTCTAAACCCAGTTTGCTGCTCCTATTACAGCAATTTCTATAAAAAAATACATCGGTTAAAAGAAAATATAGAGTTAACAGAAAATTAATTACCATGTGATTCCTCATGCGTTGCAAGCTTAGAAGCAAATCTGAAGGTTTTCCCACAACCAACCTCCTGGCACACAAACTCTTTCTGTTTCTGCTGCCTCTTATAAGGACACTCATGGAACTCTTTAACATGTCTATTCATGTTAGCCTTGATCACAAATCTACTGTTGCAACTCTCCACAGGGCAACTAAAAGCCTTGCCTTGGTGCGACAATAAATGTCTATTCAGATGGTCCTTCCTCCCATAACTCGACTTACAGTCTTCAACAGGACATGAAAACAGCTTCTGAATTGTCAAATTAAAAAATGTTAATGGTCTGAATTATAAGTTTTAGTAATAATTTTCACAAATTAAAGGCCATTCTTCAAGGGTTTTTTTTGGAATAATGATAATTTTTTTACGACTTGGTGTTCACACAACTGATTGGAAATTTTGAAAGTTATAAAATATTAGATTTACTGCAAAGCAAAAGTCACTAAATCAACCATCCTATAGTCATTTCTCATTAATCAAAAATACATCAAATCAAACAACCATATACATGCACAATGTAGGTTTCAAGTTTCCTATGGCCTAATTGAAAGTCACGTGATTAAGAAATGATGAAAAGCATGGGAAAAGGGAAGACTAAGTGCCTTACATGCACAAATAATAAAAATAATTAATAACTGTTGTGCTCTTTGAAAGAAGAAGAAATAAAAATCAAATCAAACCTGGAAAGCAGCGTGATACAGAGGCATAGATCTTGAAGGAGCTTCACAGGAGGTCAACCCATCCTGATACTGGTCCATTCAAGATACCTTACAAAAATCATTGCCTCTTCGCATTTTGGAGTTCTTTTATGGGATCCAATGCTTCACACCAATTGGTTACATTTATATTAAATGTGAAGGGACCTGCAAAGTCTCTAATTTCAGTTTCACAATTCTCAATAAAAATTTAATCCTTTTATCTTTTATGTTCAGAAAATTCAAATCAGATTCAAGTATAGCAGACAGTATGGATACAATGTAAATAAGCACAATATTATGCAAAACCATGCAAAAGACTATCTAAGAAACATAGCTCCCCTCTTCAAAAACATGAAAATATATTCTCTAATCCCTTCCTCTGTACTTCAAATCTTCTCAAACTCATCCTTCTAATTTTCAGTGCTTCAATACGACAAAGAAAATTCAGGAAAGGAATAGTAAAAATGACCTCAGATGAATGAGAGAGCATGTGCTGTTTGAGATGCGCTGGCTTTTTGAACCAAACACCACACTCCTTGCATCTCTTCCTCTCTTCCTCCATCTTCTCCTTCTCCTCCTCCTCTCGGTCTACTTGTGCCGCCGCTTCTTCCTGCAACAATCACCACCTCTCAATTTACAATTCCGATTCCAACAAAGATTACCGGATTTGTTGAAAAATCGTAGACTAAAAATTACCGGATGCGTAGAGAGGATGTGAGATGTGATCAGAGCTCTCTTCGATCTCACAATACCACAGAATTCACAGGTATACCTCCTAATATCCCGTTTCTTCTCCTGTACCTCAGCCTCATCTGAAATGCCTCTATCAGGATCCGATTCCATCGGATTTACTGCACAAGCGACTTCAACTGAAAATTGAGGAGGGGATCGTGTTCGAAGGAGAAAAGCAACGCCAATTGAGGTAAGAGTAGAGAGAGGCAGCGGCGGCGTTATATCTAACCCTAGAATCCCGCCTTTTCTCCTCGTGGAATTGGGCTGGGCTTTATGGGCCTCTCGGTAGCAACCCTGGGGGCCTTACCTTTGTGGAATTGGGCTCAGGTCGTACGAGAACAACAGTTCCGAGTTTAAAATCCAGCTCAAACTCAGCTTATCAGAAGGCCTGGTTCATGGCTCGTGGTCTAACTCGGTTTTGGAGAGAGGAGGATCGAATGAAATTATGAAAGAGATGGCTAGTTTGCATTTGGAATTTTGAAAACAAAAAAAGACTTTTTAATTATTGTTGTTGGTTTAGTTTTAGTTGCTTAATTATCATAATTTCCGTCATATGATATTTTCAACGTTCATTTTTATTAGACCATGGACCTTTTACTCAAAAAAAAAAAAATTCATCTTTATTGTCGGAACCACTACTAATAGTCATTTTATTACATAATAGGGGCCAAGGTGGGCTTGGCCTCCCCACATTTTTTAAATTGATTCATATTTATAAGCTAAATTTAGTGAAAGTATTAGGAAATATAAAATTTTCATATTGACCCCACTTAAGTTATTTTTCTGGTTTTGCCCCGGACATAATGCAAACTTAGTAATAGCAAAACGGACTTTCAATTAATATAGAATAACATTACTATGTTTTATATTTTAGAAATTTATTTAGGGTATGTTTGGTTCGCTTCACGGAACAGTTGTTCGTGAACAAAGTTTGTTAGTGCGAACCAAACAATTCCCGAACAGAGCAAACAGGCTGTTCGTGGTCTTGTTCCCAGTTCCGTCTTTTTCGAGAACTATGAACAAGAAAAATCACGAACAAGATTTAACCCTTGTTTCTTGTTCATACTTGTTCCCACTAACTGCCAAACACACCTAAAAAATAGTTGGAGTGTTTTTAAGATGAGAACTTAAGGTAGCTGTAATATTTGAACATATTAATCCTTGATACCCCCATCGATTTCCTTATCTACAGTAACATTTTTTTTTTTTCGGTTCCGTTTTCCGGGTGAATAGCTGTCGAAAAAGTCAGCGTTTATTTTCTGTTCATTCCTTTTCCCACGCTGCATTTTTAAAAAAAAACTCGGTTAGTCGGTTTGGTTCCGTGGGTTGCGCTCCCAGGTCAACGGCTGGGTCCTATTTTTTCTGCATGGACTTGGTGTTTGGTTGAGTGCGTCAACAGTAATGTGCTCCATTTTTTTTTCCTTCTGTTCTGCAGCTTTCGGTGTAAGGATTAAATTTGGCTCAGTTTTTTCAAAAAAAAACTTCCACTCATTGTGTTTTCCTGTTCATTTGTTTTCCTTGAACTCCGCTCTACTTAGTTCCGTAAGTTTTTCTTTCCCATTTCTTCTCGCAGCCCTTCTTGCTTCACCGCCGTTCGGACGTGCTTTCCCAGGTTGTCTTGCCTTTCTCTGTATGTTCTTTAATCATTACATTCGTTTTTTCGTTATTTCTGTTCCGGAACTCCACATACTACGTTAGCCCTTCATTGTTTTAAAAATTTTTTCAATGATTTTCTGCTTATCCTTACAATTTTCGGGATAAGTTCTTCGCCTGTAGTTATTTTTCTTCGAGCTGGTTGTTTGTTAACCATTGGTGGTTTCGATTGGTTGGTGCCGAATTAACATTGCTGTTGTCCTCTTGCTTCCGTGCAATTCTGTTCAATCCAATTTTTTACAACGATTTCCTTCCGTCTTTATTTAATTTCGATAGTTCTACTTCTTGCCTTGCTTGGTCGACTTGTCGATTATTGACTCATTATTTCTTTCCTTACTCTTTTGCTTCGTTCACATTATTTATGTTACTGATTTCTAATTTTTGTTTGGTTTTTTATTACTTTGATTCCGCCTACCCTTCTCTGTTTTTATGAAATTTTTTGGGTGTTCATTATTTTTTTTCTTACTCTTTTGGCTTTTTAAGGTTGTTTTTAATTATTAAGGTTTAATTTTTCTTGCTCTTTTCGCTGCTTTATTTCCCTCTACCCTTCTCTTTTTTTATGCAATTTTAAGGTTTCTCAAAAAACTAGCGGGTTTTAAATTATATCATACACATACATAAGTGTTTCATATTGTTTTCACAAATTCTGTGCAGGTTTATTTCAATAAATAGGAGGTTTTTGCTTCTGGCCCTATTTGGTGATTTGTTATGCTCTTGCGGATTTCTGGTAATTGGGTTGCTCTGCCTTTGATAGTTCGTTTCTGGTTAGCGCCTGCGTCCGAAAACTTTTGTCTTTCTTGGGTGTCATGTTAAACATGGATCATGTATTATGTTGTTTTTTAAAAAAATTCGGTTACTATTTCCATGTATCCTCTTCGGTTCTTGTATCGGTTTGTTTCAGGTAGAGTAATATGTATCGCACTACCGACAAGTACTACCTCCCTTATTGTACCGGCATATGCATATTTATTTCGACGAGCGGTTGGTTCTGTATTTAAAGTTTGTTGATTTATGTCAGTTGTTTTTAACATTGTAAACTTCTATGTTTTGTGTCATGTTCCGTTGCTGCATGTACAATGGGTCGGTTTAATATATCGGGGTATATCAACTGCGTCCATAAATTGACACGGTTCCTTTCTGTTTTATTCTTGCAGTTGTTGTGTGTGAAAGCATGCTCGGTCTTTAGAATTGTAAGGGAATTTGGTTTGTGCCATCGGTGAGCTTGATGTCTTTCATAATATCTCGGGATGTATTGATTGTGTGCGTACATTTACGTGGCTTCTATTTTGTTTTGCCTTTGAAGTTGTTATTTATAGAAGCATGCTTATTCTTATTAATTAAGCTTCATTTTTCTGATTAGATTTTTGTTTTTCCTTACAAACTTCAAACAATGAGAAAGATTCTTTCCCTGGGGCTAATTGATAAAATAACATTTGGATGACATTTATTTTTTGTTTTTTTGTTCACTACTTGGTTTGTTCTTCAAATTTGGTTCGTTTAAACTATCCGGTTGCTTCTTCTAATTTTTAAAAATTAGATTCAGTTGTTGCTCCCATATTCAAAATAAAATTAGGCTCCATAGTGAAACGCAATGATGACAAAGATGGTGGCAAGGTTAATTTAATATGGCATCCCTAATAATCTTTGTTCAACATTTTATGTAGGTGTACCAGCTGCCTATGGTGTAAAGGGGTTTGTCTATAATACCCAATTTGGAGCTCCTACACTTGGAGAAGAGACTTGCTACTTATAAAGATATAGTTGTACTTCTGTGCTTTCTAAAGAGGTAATTTTGCGTTTTTTTTCTGTTTATAGAAAAAGTTTATACTTACAAACTGAGAACTATGTATTGCCTGGTACAAATTCATCGTTCTTTAAATAGATATAAGATGCTTCGTATGCTTGAACTGTTTTGTGAAAAGAAAAATTGAAATTGTTACCTTATCTTCTTTTTCGTCTACAAATAAGATAACTAAAGCAATTGCAAAATGGATATAGCTTTTTATCTAAATTAATTTTTAAATTAATCTATGGTTTTATTTGAGCAATTCTTAAATTTTCTGTTGTTTAATTTCAATTGTTACTTTTAAGGGACTAATTGCTCATATTTTAATTTTTAGATCAATTACAACTAATTAATCTCCATTAAACATCAAGCAAGACAAGGATCTAGTGCTAAAGCATTCACACATCAAATCAAGAGAGAAAGTAGGAGAAAGTTGTACCTCTCATGAAATCGCATTCATGAGGCTCGAATCCATGGCATGGGAGTCGATGGCGTGCTCTCCTACGCCTCATCTTCTCCATGGATGGCGCCGGCCTCGAGTCCACCAAGGAGATTAACCACGTTCTCAAGGTATGTGCTAGCACACTCAAGAACAAGCCTGATCCCATTAGCTTTCTCTCTTCTAGCAATTAAATCTTTCATTTAAATGGAGAAGAGAGCTCAACACATGAGCAAAAGAGGGAGAAAAGAGGAGGTTTGTGGCAGCCACAAAGGGAAGAAAGAGAGGAGAGAGAAAGGCTAGCTCTTGGAGCCTCCAAAGGGGTCCTTTTATAGAGCTCAAACCCTAGGAAAAACTTCCCCAAAATTACACCTCTTGCCACCCTATGGCTGGCCACGAATTGGGCCTATATGGGCCACCTCACAATCTCATTTGGGTCTTTAATTCACCTAATTAAAGTCCCATTAGGTTGCTCTATAATTGGGCTATATATTTTCCTATTAAATAATGGCCCAATTAATCAATATAACCATTTATATTGAAATGTGTTGATCTAAAATTAATTATTAACTCATTAATAATTATTTTGGGATTAGATAATGCATTAATTTATTTCTATATGATCTCTTTGACTTAATTAATTATAACGGTTCATAACGGTATATAATTAATTAATCAACTCATCATATTTCCGCAATACTCACTGTTGCGAATAAATAGATAATGCATTGTGTGGTCAAAGTCCTATTTGTGTGACCCTTTGAGGATTTATGCTATGTTGGCCATGGAGAATAAATCACTATTTATTTCCAATAATCATAAGCGGTATCTAGCAACACGTTATGATTCCCAATTCGCATAAATAATGTACCGTTACAATATCTCAATCCTACATAAGAAATAATAGTATTTCCTTGTCTGATTCTTATGTCACATGATATCATTGTATAATCCAAGATAGGAATGTGTCATTCTTGCAGATTATACATTTCTTGATCTAGAGTTGATCGTCTAGTTTGCATGCATACGATCCAACTCCATCAAGGGGCCCAAACAGATATCATCACTCACTAGGTATACTAATGAGGGACATACGGTTTTCTTGATGAACAACTTTTCCCCGCACAATTCAAGAGAACATAAATAAAGTCCTTATAGCAGCCTTTATCAGGAATCAACGTTAGACGATATTTATTGAACCTATCCTCATGTGGAAAAGTTGAGCATCTCAAACTTAGAATCAAACTCATATGAAATAAACAATGACACTTAACACAATCCATATGTTTATTTCATTGGGTCAAGTCCTGTACTATGTTCCAATAACATACACATATGCAATTAAGTTGGTAACTCCTTACCTATGATTTGTAGAACTTAATCATCACTTAACTTGCATACTAATCTTTTATGATAATTAATGTTCCTTGTTAATTATCAAGATTATGGACGATTTAGATTTATTATTGTCATTCTAATGAATGATCCACAGAGATCTACAATTCAGATCCTCAACCTGAATGATCTGTCAATAATAAACTCTAGGAACAAATGATCAAATATCATCATTAACATAAACTAAGAAAATAAGTCATTAAATATTGACTTCTAGGACATAACTCCAACACTAATATCCCAAGATCAATTAGTGGGGTTTTTCCTGTGTGTCTCAACTATTTTTAAAACAAAAAGTTTTGTATTGTGAATTATAGTATTAATTATTTCTTTATTGCTTACAAATAAAATTTCTTATTAGTATAAAATTTAAACAGGTAAAATTTATTTAAACAGGTAAAATCTTACCTATGAAGACCGCGCGTTATTGTGTTTCGAATTTTAGATATCTAATGATATCTATGAAAATTAAACTGAATATACTGTCTTATTTGAATATTTGGATAACGGTCTGTCACGGAAGACTGCTCAAGTGATGTGATCGTCCAATATTTTGTTTCGTTCAGTTTTGTATCACGGCTCAGTCCCAGCAAGTTCTTTGTTTTCTCAGTCCTAGCAGATTATGTTGTTCCTCTGGTGCTGTTTGTTTTTAAAAATATTGTAGGTGCCTGTTTCTTATTTTAAATACTGTGTTCCTGTGTAACGTCGGTTTGCGTGGCTGTAGTTGCTTAAGTTAGGTGGAATATATATGGTCGTTGGTTTGTTCAGCGTACTGCTTGGTATGTCGGTGTAGTTTTATTTGTCATGTTTGTTGCATTGCCTAATACACGTATGTTTATTATGTTGTTAGTTATGTTATAAGTTTGGTGATCATGCCGCTCCGGTGGTTCCGTAATAAACGTAGATTTATTATGTTGTTTGTTGTATTATAGGTCTGCCGGTCATGCCGCTCCGACGGCTCCGTTGTATTGTTGCTTCGTGGGGAGGCGATATTAGTGCTGTTACTCCTATTGATGTAGTGGGCCGTTCTGTTCCTTCCGAACACTTTGGTGCAGCTTCCGAGCATGCTTCGCATGCTACTTCTAATGTGAATTCACGGAGCCGTTGTTCTTCTAGGATGCGTTAGCTAGGGGCTTGTCCTGCGCGCAATGTTCCGCTCGTATCTCGGAATGCTGGTATGTTACTTTTTTTTTTTTGGGGAAGGCGTTTTCTGCTATTCTTATTTGCTCTTTATCTGATTAGCCGGCTTCGTCACGTGCTTTTATTTCCATTTGTCTGTTTTTGATTATTTTATGTGCAAATTGTCTTCGTGGTATTTTATGTAATTATTTATATTGTTTTTTTTCACTTACATTGGTTGCGAGTTGCTTCGTATGCTTTTTGCGAGTGGGCGTTCCGTCAACTATGAAGTTTTGGATATTCAGTGTGTTAGTATTTTGAGTTTTGTATTCAATTATGTAATGCCTGACGGCGATTTGTCGACGTCTACCTCTTACCTGTTTGGCGTATTTATAGCTTATGTATTGCATTTGATTATTTACTTCCTGATTGTATTCCAATTGATTTAACCATACAGATGTATTTCGAATGTTAAATGCAGGAAGGAAACGCAAGACTAAAATATTGGATTTTGGTGATCCTTCCTTCATATGTGAGTACTGTGATGCCTTCTTCTGGCGGAGGGAGAAGTCCAGCCACTCTTCGACGGCAGGTCATCCTAGATACAACCTTTGTTGTAGGGAGGGCAGAGTCAAACTTGCTCCCTTGCCCGAACCGCCATATGTTCTTCGGCGATTGCTTGATCCTAATGGGTGTCCTGATTCTCAACATTTTCGTAGGCTCATACGGATGTATAATTCAATGTTTTCGTTCACTTCGTTCGGATGTAAAGAGGACAAAAATATCAACAATGGTACTGCTCCTTATATATTTAAAATATCTGGTCAGATATCGCACAGAATTGGGTCACTATTACCTACGGAGGGAAACGCGCCGTCTTTTGCGCAGTTATATGTGTATGACACTGAAAATGAAATTCAAAACAGATCGACTCCTTTTCTTGCGTATAGTCCAGCTGATAGACCTAGAGCTCATATCGTTGAGGCGTTGATAGAAATGTTCAATGAACATAACAAATTAGTACGTGAATATCGTACAATTCGAGAACGTTTGTCTGGTACTGACGTTCCGGAATTTCAAATACGCATTCGTTCTATCTCTGATCAGTCAGATCCTCAGTACAGTCTTCCTGTTGCATCTGAGGTGGTTGGGTTTGTTGTTGGAGATTTAACTGGTAATACTAACAACAGGGACATCATTGTTGAACATCGTTCAAAAAGGCTAAAACGTATACGTACCGATAACGAGCATTTAATGCCTATGCAGTACCCTGTAATCTTTTTTACAGGCCAGCCGGGCTACCATCGTAAAATTCCTTATATTCAAGGTGTGCCTGGTTCAGAAAATATTAAACGGTCTTACGTAACTATGGATGAGTACTATTCATATAGGCTTCATTCAAGGGGTTCTGAATCGTCAATTCTTTTTCAGTCTGGTAGGTTACTTCAACAAATTGTAGTTGACATGTACGTGTGTGTTGAGCAGAATAGGTTGAATTTTATCGAGCGTAATCAGACTTTAATACGTGCTGATAAACTTTGTAATATTCGAAATGCTGTTATGGAAGGTGATATGTATGGTCGTAATATTGGAAAACGGATCGTTCTGCCAGCTTCATATGTCGGAGGTCCTCGCTACATGTTTCAAAATTACCATGACGCAATTGCAATGTGCCGACGATTTGGGCCACCAGATCTTTTTGTAACCTTCACTTCTAACCCACAATGGCCGGAAATAACTCGATCATTGCTCCCGGGCCAACGTCCCGACGAACGGCCCGACATTGTTTGCAGAGTATTTAAAATGAAGTACGATCAGCTATTAGCCGATATTAAGGGAGGTACTTACTTAGGGCCGGTGAGAGCAGGTTGTTTTTTTTTACTATTTTTATTTATTTCTCTGAAAGATCGTCGTTCTTTACATACTCGTAAATTTGATTTAGGTATTATCGTGGAGATTGTCAATTATTTTTTACTAACTTATTTACGTTTTGTTTGGGCCTTTTTTTTATTTTCCATATAAAATTCTTCTGCAGATGTGTCGCAGGTTGAGTTTCAGAAAAGAGGCCTTCCTCACGCACATATCATTGTTTGGCTTAAAGAAAATCATCGTCTCAAAGATTCTGCAGACGTGGACCGCCTTATTTCTGCTGAGCTTCCTGATCCGTCCGTTGACTCGGATGGATATGCAGCCGTAACTAAATACATGTTACATGGTCCATGTGGTGTTATGAACAATCGCAGTCCGTGCATGAAGGACGGTCGTTGCTGTAAAGATTTTCCTAAAAAGTACGCTGACCATACTGTTATTGGTGATGACGGTAGTGTTGTTTACCGTAGGCGTGACAGTGGTGTCACGTTTGAAAAGAATGGCTTCATGTTCACAAATGCCCATGTCGTGCCTTATAATATTAATTTGTTGATTAGGTACCAAGCCCATCTAAATATCGAAAAATGCTACAGCCCTGAACTTATCAAGTATTTGTTTAAATATATATGTAAGGGACCAGATCGCCAGTACATTTCGGTTGATAAAAAACAGGGCCTTTCGAACGGACCATCTTCTGATCAACATTCTGTTGTTAACGAGGTAAAGGATTATTTAGATTGTCGCTGTATAACACCTCCAGAGGCTATTTGGAGGCTTTATCAATATGACATTCATCAGAGCAGTCCATCTGTCGAGCGTTTGCCAGTACATTTGCCGGGCGAAAATACGGTCACTTTTAATGATTCTGATAGGCTTGATTTCATTGCTGACAACGAAAGTTTTAAGCGTACCAAATTGACTGAATGGTTCACGTTGAATCAAACCAATCCTGCTGCGCGGAAGTTAAGGTACTGTGAAGTACCAGAAAAATATGTATGGAATCAAAAACGGAAGAAGTGGACTCGGCGTATTAAACAATCGCGGTTGGGTCGTATGTTATACGTTCATCCAAGTATGGGCGAGCTGTATTATTTGCGGTTGTTGCTTGCAGAAATTAGAGGAGCCACTTCGTTTGAGTCGTTGCGCACAATTAACGGTATTATCTACCGGACTTTCCAGGAGGCTTGTAGAGCTGCTTGTCTAATTGATGACGGCACTGAATGGGTTGACGCTATCAATGATGCTGCAACTTGGTCCACTTCTCCTCAGCTACGGAAATTGTTCGTGTATATATTGATACATAGTGAGCCAGCTGATTCGTTGAATTTGTGGAACAATACGTGGCATTTACTATGCGATGATATTGTTTATCAACTTAAAAAAGGAGCAGGCTGTTCCAATGCTTGCGTAACTGACGAAATAAAGAAAAATTTTGTTCTGGAATGTTTACGGAAAGATCTTGAATTAGCTGGAAAATCTTTACAAGCTTTTAATTTGCCTTTACCAACGTCGGTGTTGCCAACTAAATTGAATAATCGATTAATTAGAGAACAATTATCTTTCAACAGACCAGGGTTGCTTGCCGATTCAATACGTATGAAGAATTCTTTGAATTCAGATCAAATGCGGGTTTACAGTGTGGTCATGAATTCTGTTGACAATCGTCTGGGAAAATTTTTTTTTGTTCAAGGCCATGGTGGTACTGGTAAAACGTTTCTATGGCAGTCAATTATTGCTGCTGTTCGTTCGTTGGATAAAATTGTCTTGCCTGTAGCTTCGTCTGGCCTTGCTGCGCTACTTTTGGAGGGTGGTTGTACTGCTCACTCCAGATTTAAGATACCGGCTGATAAACCGAACATTACATCGTGCGATATTAAATTAGGTACTAATTTAGCAGAGTTGATACAAAACACGTCTCTTATTATTTGGGATGAAGCTCCAATGAATCATCGTCAGTGTTTTGAGGCGTTAGATGTTACACTTCGAGATATAATGGGTGCGGTTGATGACGCGAACAATCATAAACTGTTTGGTGGTATTACTGTTATATTAGGAGGTGATTTTCGGCAGACTTTGCCCATAGTTCCTGCAGGCACGCGTAATGATACCATACATGCGTGCATTGTCAATTCACCGCTGTGGTCGCACTGTGAAGTTTTAACACTGACTATCAATATGAGGCTGTTTCGAGATGATATGAGCCCAGGTGAGAGAGCCGAAGCTGAAAGTTTTTCTGAATGGCTTATTCATGTCGGTAATGGCACAATTCCTGGTAAAAAATTATATAATTCAGTTGATTCTGATTGGGTTGAAATACCGTCGTCGTTACTCTTGCCAAATTCAGGCAATGGCTGTTCGACTATAGTAAATGCGATTTATCATGATCTACATCTTAATTATAAAAACGTTGATTTTTTGCGTGAGCGTGCTATTGTTACACCGACGAATGCAGCAGCTGATACCGTCAATGCCTTTGTCGCTGACCAAATACCGGGTGAAACACACAACTATTTTAGTTGTGATACGTTGCAGGATGAAAAACGAATGTCTGCGAAATTGCGCGATATGTATCCACCCGAGTATTTGAACATGCTTGCTCCCAACGGTGTTTCAAACCATCATATTCCTTTGAAAGTTGGTATTCCGATAATGTTACTTCGAAATATTGATCAATCAGCTGGTCTCTGTAATGGTACTCGTCTTGTCGTTGTTCGTTTAGGCACCCATTGCATAGAAGCGGAAATTATCACGGGCCATGCAAAGGGCACACGCACGTTGATACCTCGGATTATATTTATTAAGAAAGAACCACAATGGGCTTTTACATTACGTCGTAAACAATTCCCTGTACGAATTTGTTATGCAATGACTATTAATAAAAGTCAAGGCCAGACTTTAGCGCATATAGGAATTTACCTTCTCACGCCTGTATTTTCTCACAGGCAGCTCTACGTTGCTCTATCGCGTGCTAGAGATAAAAGGGGTGTGAAAGTTGTTATTGTTAATCCTGATAAATCAAATGATAATTTCACTAGGAACATCGTGTACAGAGAGATCTTTACTCGATTAGGTGATTGATGCAATTGTATAGTGATTCATTTTTACCTGCAAGATTTACACTTAGTTTAGGCCAACTATAATTTGTAGGTCATTTACTATGATTCTGTTTTGTTATTTAGGTGTTGTTGCCTGAAGACGACTGTGTATTTTCTCGTACCGTCTTCCCTTCATTTTTTTACAGGTGAACCACTCTATTATTTGTTGAATCTTATCTTACAAAATTAACAAACATATCATGACGGTCATTACGTTCATTATTTTATTCTTGCCATGCGTTACTATTTTATGTCTTCCTATTTGATAAACGTTCTCCGTTATCAAAATACCTCAAGGTTTTTTACAATCCAACGTTTTCGTGCTATGACTTGCTTTTGGTTAAATATTTTGTAAAAGCCTACTCCTACTCACGTATTATTAATTGTATAAAGTCAACTTACATAATGTACTTTATAAAGTTCCATTGTCGTCGACGTGTGTAAGATTGTGTCAGAATAATATATTGCATTAAAGTCGACTTAAATAGTGCAATTTATAAATTTTTTTTGGTTCTCGACGTGTGTAAGAACGTGTCAGAATTAATAGGATATTTCATTTTGAGATATGGACAGTTCGTTCCATTTATTCCTATTTAGCTTCCGTTTATTACTTAGATAGTAGATAGAAAAATGTCGTGTCACCACTAAAATGTGTTAGATACATGTGCTCAGGTTCGCTTACTCTACCAAAAACGTACATATTTCTTGGAGACGTTTTTGACTTTCATTTGGTTTATCAAGTCAACTAAGATTATAAAATTAATACAATTACATTGTCTTTTTGCAACGTGTGACTAGGACAGAATTAAGACATGCCTAATTGTACCCTTCGTTTGCTAGCGCGCATAACTCAGTGCTTTTTTGTCTTTTTATATATGTTTTATTTGTCTGTTCATTTCACTGTCCAAAAGTCATCGTACTATAATTGACCTGGGGTTTCGGTCACAATAAAGTTCAGGGTTGGTTTCTCGATGATTAAGTCAACATTACTGACAAGTAAAAATGATCGGTTATTTCTTGACAATTGCACATTAATAGACGAGTGCGTTTTCTGAATGCTTTCACACGATATAAGCTACCTCAATTAATTAATAATTATTTAGCATTTAAAAGACTCGTAGTTGATGCTTCCAATGACATAATCTGCCTCAATTAATTACTCTTTAGCATTTAGATATACTCGAGTATACTTCATGTTAATTTATAAGTATGATTTATGGTTGCTTTCCGGTTACGACTTTCCCGAAGATAGAATTTTCAAATGGGAACACTTCAAATTATTCTAATCAATATCTAAAATCTAATCTAAAATCTAAATCTAAAATCTAAAATCTAAATCTAAATCTAAATCTAAAATCTAAAATCTAAAATATATATAAATTTGTGTGGGTGTCAGATTTAATTTTTAAAATAAGAAAACGACACGGCAAGCGAATTTACATTGGTTGAGCTGTGCGGTAAATTTCTTTCCAAATTTTGAAATGGTAACTCTGTAAAAAAAATTTGTGGCGAATTTTATTACCATCAGAATGACCCGTTTCATCTGTTGAAGCGTACTGGAATCACAAATTTTTTTATTTCCAAAATGTGTCGTCCCTTTCCATTCCATTGTAGCCAATCGCAACAAAAGGAAAAAAAAAATGGTCATCGCCTCTCTTCTTCGTTGCCGTTCCCAGCACCCTTTCACTTCCGCCGCAAGGAAAAAAAAAGTCGCGACCTCTCCTTCTCTTCTCCTCCTCTCCCAACCCTGCCACACACCCAATCCCTCAATTTCGCTCCTGCAAAGGTTCAATCCTGTCTCACACCCAACTCCTCAATTCGTACCCCACACCCAACCCTCATTTGCGCATCCTCTTTCCTCCTCCACCTCTCTCTCTTACTACTGATCTAAACCCTAACAGAAAATTGTCAAGAACGGCGGCACATCGTGGTACCAACGAGACTTGGCCTGTTCTATCTACACCAGATCCAGGCGACGATGCACGTTGATGTGTTGATTGTACAGCTTGCACGTTCATTCCTTTCCCTTTGGAATAAAACTGGGATTTGGAATTTTCTCTCTCTCTATTTATCCAAGGTGATAGATATTGGATGGTACCTTCAAGGAGGTAAATTTTGCTATCAAACTATGATTACATGCTAATATGAGACCCTCAAAACCTTACTCGAGTGTTTTGTGCCCAAATTGTGCTCTAGCCATGGCGATGACAAGGTATCTTTGTATAAACTAGAAGGTTCCAGTATATTGTATCATTACTGCTGTGAAAATATTTTCTCTTTTTATAATTGTTGATTGCTGATTTATACATGATATAAAGCAAAAAAATATTTAAAGCATTAAATGAAAATGATATTTAGGTTCAACAGATATTTCGATAACTAGAAGTACCAGTGGTTACATATCCCTTTTACATTTTCAAACAAGGTCTGTTTGTTGAGGAATTAATTGAATTAAGATTTAATTTATTTGTACCAGAATAATTATGGTCAAATAGCCAAGATAAGTTAGTTTTTCTTAATGAAAGCTACTTTTTCTGTAATCAATTAAGCTTCTTTGGGTTTTTTATGTGATAATTGTCCATAACCAGCATCAATTTAGTTTAGACACTATGCCTGTATGTAACAATTGTCTTCCTTTTTTGTTGTAAAGCAAAGTTGTTTCCTCAAGAGATCTTGGCACATTGATAAATGAAAGTTTCGACGCAACACAGCTATTTTTTTCATGTAAGTTGAACCAATGGGATGCTGCCACATCAACCAGCTTGAACCAGTTTGATTCGTACAAAGGGTTGATGCATGCGGTATAAAGGGTGAGATTATTAATACAAAAAGTGGAATATCCTTATGTTGATGCATGCGATACCGACGATATCCAAATTGGTAAAACTAAGAGACCATGTTTCAATCCTTCTTGATTTTCCGACGAAGCAGAAGACTATTTTGTTGATGAGGCAGAACAATGAGGTAGAACAAAGAGGTACCATAGTCATGCATTATTTTGGGTCAGGAAGTTGAGAACATGCTAAATGATAGAAAGTACCACGAGACAGAAATTTTAAACTTTTTCGTCAGATAAGATTATTTCACATTGGTTATCTGATGGTGAGATTATTAATCGCACCAAAATTTGGTCTCGGTACGATAGAGATTTACTAGCTGATCGTTCTAATTTTTCTTATTTATTACTTTAGGTTTATCATGTTTGTAAATGATAACATAACGCCTTTGCTAACTGAGGAGATGCAGTTAGAAAAGAAGGATAAAAAATTTACTATGCAGAGTTTGTACCAATTTAATTTGATTACTTTGATTTGTTTACAATTTTCACATGTAGATATGCCTAATTTGACTTTCATTACTGCCTATTGAACTGATATATTTTATAAACTTACATTGCTTATTGGCAGTTCAAGCATTGGAGGTGGTCACAAGAATACTGTCTATTACTTGGTGGATGTTACAAAGTCGATCGACATCTTTTTTTTGGGCCAAAAGAGGTAATGTTTTTCCTTTGTTAAATTTGTTTTTGGTTCAATTAAGTAAAGCAAGACATTCATTTGATCACTTTGGTTTATTCTCTGCTCAAATGATTATATTGGTTAAATTGTGCTCATGTTTTCTCCTTCTTGAACTTGAATATTTACTAAACCACTTACATGGCTTTGTGATTAAAAATAATTGGATTGTACTTAGATTAGTAGCTGAGAGAGAGTTAGAGGTTGTGATTTTTCTGGTTTCTTTGATTTGGATTGATATTTAATTTGATAAGCAATAAAATTATTAGGTTGTACGGCCTTCTATCTTGGCTTTTTTTTTACCACTGAAAAATTTCTGTAGTACTGTTCATAACTTAGGTTTCAGACGTGGTTTACAGTAATTATATATATATATTTTTTATTTTTATGAGGATTTGACTGGAAAAACTGATATCCAGGTAAAAGGCAAGACAAAGTGTTTTAGATTTCAGTTCAAAAATTTAATAATCAACCCCAGAACATTTCCAAAAGTTGCAGTAGTAAGGAAAGATTGAACGGCAAGTCTTAAATAAATGCAATGCAAAAGAAAGAGATGTTTCTCTGGTTCATTTCCTCATTGATCAGCTATGGATCAGTAAATTTTTTTTTTTTAGTGATTTATTAACTATAGGTGAAAAATAATATCACCTAGACTCTTGAAAGTTGATATCATTGCACAATTTTTTTAGAAGTAGGGAAACATCATGAAAAAAAATAAAAAATAAATTTCATAATAACATGTGAAATTAACTTTATACAAACTTATTCAGACCTAAAACAACCTATGATTCTCTTCAGTGACTTGAACAAATTCACATGAGAAACAACAAAATTTTAGTGCTGGTGCTGGAATGTAGAACATTGTCTGCACAAAAAGCCCATCTAAATAAGAGTCGCTCAAGTAATTAAATTTTTATTTGGTGTTTCAATGTAGAATTGTAGTAGACTCAAGCTTAGCATCGTACCATGAATCTAAATATAAAAGGGTTAAAAGGGTTAACAATTTATAGCTTCTCCCAAAACATGGAGCATTCCAATGTACAACATGCCTAATTAAAATCAAAGTGACAATTTGAAAACTGTAGTAGCACTGAACTTGAATATATGACTTGAAACATGGTGAAATTGTGTAGCTGCATATTTTCCCTGATTTGGCGTCAAAATTAGTATTCTGGTGTGTGGCAAACTATATTCTAATGCCAAAAGTGATTAAATATTGATACCAGAAAGAATAGGTCTCCAAGGAAATGACATTACAAAGCTGAGACGCCAGTGTCCAATTGATTTATCCTGCAGCCAAATGAACAAAAGAAAAGGTTTCTTTTTTTTAAAAAAAAAAATGCATAAAAATTTTAGAAAATCAATATTTAGACCAATTAGTTAAATAAAATAATAAATTTACCTCATGGTCCTCCCATTTCGTAAGATTCATATTAGATTTTTCTAGCAGGGATCCAAAATTTGTGCGGTTACTTTTAAAACGCTTAACAGCCTGTTTGGTTTTCGGGTAATCGAAGGAAAATCACGGAAGGAAAGGAAAATATCAATTTTACCCCGTTTGGATAGCGGTATATGTGAAGGAAAGAAATTAACCGACGGAAATAAATTTCCTTCGCCATTTTTCCTTTCTATACTAAATTCTCTCCCCCCGATTCGGGGTGTAACAGACGGAAGAAAAACAGAGAGGATCAGAGCTTTTCTTCTTGGACTAGGATGCCCTCGCGACTTCCTCTCTTTTTGGCGCAATTTCTACCAGATTTTTCTCTCGCGACTTTTCTAAACTTTTCTGTTCGCTACCATGTTTCTTCTTAGTTTGTGTTAATCCAAGTTAACCTTCGTCTTCATTTCTTCTCTTTTCATTTCTTATGTTCACTGCTCCGTACTAAATTTTTTTCTTTTTGGTTTGTGTTAATGTTCAAGTTACTTTTCTGCTCCTCTCTTTTCCCCAATTTTCATTTTTAATTTTTGCATAGATTAAAATATGGATAAAGATTTTAACATCGATTCAGAAGCTAATTTAGTGCATGGCTTGAAAGAAACTTAAGTACCCTATTCTTTATTTAATTTCTTTTTTCTTTATATTATTTGGTTTTTTTTCTGATTTTGACAACAAATGTTTTCTTTGATATTTGCCCTCGATTCATAACAGTACCTCAAAAAATGAATTTTACTTTGCTCCAATTCATATTTGAGGATTTTGCTTTATACTTCAGTACCCTATGCATTTTGAGGTTATTAACAATAGTTTAGATAAAGCTGTAGAATAGGATTAAAGGTTCTAAGTATATCACGTGATTAACCCAAGTTTGGAGGGATCACTTGAGTTGTTTTGTTAATAGAAGTTCAATAGTTTATTTAGAAAGGTTCAGTAGTGAATTTTCTGGTAGAGCAATTGTGTGGAGGTACCCTTTGTACCGGTCAGTACATGTTTCTTTTTTTTTTTCTTTTTTTTTTTGTTTTGAAATGGTTGACATACTTTGATCAACGAATCTGATATGCTTACTGGTAAAATCCCCAGCTTGCTCTAGAATCTAGATGTGGTACCAACACATCTGTTATGCTTGCTGGTAAAAACTCCAGCTTGTAATTTTTTTTGTCAACAAGGACCCGTGTGAAAAACACTCATGGACTGAGATATTCAGTTTTTAGCTATGCTTTAGATTTGGTGCTAATTGTACCGGTCTATGAGTGTGAGATAGGACTAAATTCTAATAATGTAGACATGTCCACTGAGAACCAATGACATTAGGTACAGATAGGTGTCCTTTTCTTTTTGGTATTCAACGTAAGCTATTTAATTTTCCTTGTGCAAGAGCGTTATCTTGTACCTGTGAGGCTTTCAGCTCAGCTATGCTTAATCTGGTATTAGGATTGTCTTGTTTTAAAATATACCAGTTCTATTCACCCAAGTTTAGAAGTTCAGTAGTTGCATTTGCATATCATCTAATAAGATCCAAGGTCATTATAGTCATTTGTTATTAATTAGCTATGTTTTTACCTCCTTTTAATGCGATCAACCAAACAGGAGAAACAAAGGAAAAGTTAACTATTTTTCTTTCCTCTCATTAATCATCCAAACAAAAAGAAGTAAATATTTTTCCATTCCTTCATTTTCCATTCCCTTCCCTTTTATATTTTTCCTTCCTTTCTATTATTTTTCCTAAAACCAAACACAGTGTAAGGCCTCTGAAGGAACCAGCTGGATCAGCAAATTCACAGTACTCTTCATAAGCCTAGGTGTCAAGTTTCTTGGAATAGTCAAACTTTCTGGGTCAAATCTCATAATTTTTTGGGCTGAATTGTCAAGTAAAAAATATTCTTGATGTTATTTCTGGGTGCTTACATGGATTGAGCTACATTTTATATTATGCTGTTATCAAGTTAGCATTGGTTCATTTGTGAAAATTAAAATACAATGCATTAATTCTTGCTGAAATAAAATGAGAAGTTCCAATTGACTCGGAAAAGTCATTTCTTACATGAATTTGGGTGCACTTTGTAATAATTTCACAATTAAAATATTTTTTATCTCAAGAGTAGTACATATGTTCCATGGTCCAGTTTCTATGGCTGTGACTTTGATAGAGGTACAGATATAATTAGACAGAGCATGGCTTTAGAACGATTTTTTATTTATTCTTTAAGAATTAAACACTTTTACTATTTAGAACAAAATTTTGGTTTACTCTACATGACATGAGCTTTAATCTAAGTGTATAAAACATTATATTTGAGGTCTCGATGCATGATGGTAATTTATTCTTAGTTGTTTTCTTTTAGGTAATGCTAACAGTAGCTTCCTTTGCAATAAGAACGTGATTAAGAGAATGAGCGGAATGGTGTTAATTAACCGAATGAATAGATACAACAGAAGCTCCCTTTACGATATCTCACCAAATCTATTGGTTATATAAACGAGAAAGAATGATCTTTTTATTATTTATTTTTTTACAACTTTACTTTAGTCTTAGAAGGGATCTAAGGTTCTTTTCCAAAATTTGTCAGATATAATTTTTATTTCATAGGTTGGATGCTTGAATGGTCAGGTCTGTAACTTATCCCAACCCAAAATTGCATGTCATGATTTTTTTTTAAATAACTTTTAGGACTACATGTGTTAGAAACTTAGATTATTTCATTATTCAACTATGGTTGTATCCTTTACTATATGTATTTTACCATGGTAGAAATTATGATGCAAATTATAATCATTTCTTTTATCTACTTATAGCCGTCATAATTGTCTAATTTTGACTTCAGGTTTGAGGATGGTTGGTTGATGTGTGGAGGGTGCTCATGATATCTAATTCACCGTCTATCAACCTCCATTTTAAGGTACTTAATTAAGCTAATGGATTTTTTATGCTTTGACAAGGTTATGATCAATTCTTTATTATAAATCTTCTTAGATTAAATTATTTTTTATCGTCGTAATGATTTTTGCAGGCTCGATTTGTGTTGCAATTGCTACCGAGTATTTTGTGCTGGCATAAGTGACAGCTAATAAAAGGCTATGTACCGGAAACTCTCGCGGACAATTGCAGATTCAAAAGGAGTGTATATTTAAATTTGAATTGCACAACTAAAAACAAATAAAAAATGATTTACAAATATTTTTTTTATAAAATAAACTAAAATTAATTTAATAAAAAATTTTGTATCGAGCGAAGCTCGATGAGCCCCCTAGTATAGATAAATTTGCGTGGGTGTCAGATCTGATTTTTAACATTAGAACACGACACGGTAACTATTAGTTGATAGCTGCGGTAAAATTTTTTCCCAATTGTAACTCTGTAAAAAACTGTGGCGAACATTTTCGTCTTCGGATTGACCCGTTTCAGCAATTGAGGCATACATGGAATCGCAATTTTTTCACCCCTTCCGTCTTTCTATCTAATTTCTTTTTTGATAACCTCTCTATCTAATTTCTATGCCTCACCTAATATTTTAACCTGGCCCAACACACCGATCCACCAGTCTGCCTTTCATTCTCTTCTCCATCTCCCATGACTCGATTAAAGCCTTCAAATAGATCGAGCAGTAGAGACTCTCGCACGCTTCTCTCATGAATCGTTGGATGTGCTAACATAGCGTGGGTCGAAAGAAGAGGCTTGCCATGGTAATTGGTGCTATTTAAAAAAAAAAATATAGCAGACACAAGGATTCAGTGGTGTATCTACAATACTAATAATCATCAACTTGGTCCGAGCTAATTGTCAATGAACAGACCAATTGAGTTTGTCTAATTTATTTGTATTTGTCACTACTTTGGTCGTCTTACCCAAATGGCCAAATCAATAGTTTTGTTTCTTAGCAGTCTAGCACTACTAATTTGTAGTCGTCCAAATATTTAACAGCAATTCTCAATTTAAACTTATTTGACAGGGATTTTCAATGAGTTAAGCCCAATTTTGAATGTTGTTCCAAAAAATTTCAGTATAGAGATTAGCAATAGTCTATGCACACATTCTGTTCGACAAAAAGCTTGAGAATGAATTTTGAGGTAATTACCATAATCTCCCTTCTTAATCACTATCATTACAAAAATAAAAATGTTTATGATGCAGGTACCAATTCTGATAAACCCTTCTTCACTCATGAAGAGATGACCAAAATGCTCATGTAAATCAGGCACATGTACCAGCAATCTAAACCTCTTGACCACCTGTTCATACCATATTTTTATGTATTGATCCTGATACTTACAAAGCTTTGAGACCCTCACACTTATTGGAACAATTAAATCGGGGATTTCTATGACTCACGCAGAGTTTTTGTCCCTTTGCTTAATTTGATTGATTATTTATGATTTATTTTGGGAAGGGTGGAAAATCAGAATGTGATTTGGTCATGTTAATTGGAAGGTTTGATTTAAAATGTTTGATTCCAACTATTAATTTGTAATTGGAATGAACTTTTTCCTTTGAACAGTCAATTGATTCCAACAATTAATTTTTAATTGATTTTGTATCAGCTTTCAATTTTATTTCTTTCATTGAGTCCTTTTAAACTTTTATTTTTCTTTATACTTTTTATTCAGGTTTTGGTTTTTTATTTTTCGTATATATATTTTTATTAATATGTTACATTAGGTTTTACAGATTTTTTTATTATTTAGCACTAATTTTTCTCTATGTTTTTTCCTTCTGGATTTGTGTTTAAAAAGTTTTTGTTGTGATAAATCTTTTTTGTTTTATTTTGTTATATTATATATTAATATGTTTAATGTTTAATTGTGATATATTAGGGATTCTTTGAAGTCCTGGAGAGGCCTCCATTAATTTTTTTTTCTGTTTCAAATAATTAAATTTATCAATCCAGAGAAACGTGTTTCATGAATGATTAAATGCATTGAAAATCTAAGAGGTGTGACAGTTCACACCCAATTGTGTTTATTGGCCTTTTTTTTGCCTTTATTGACGAAATTAAAACATGACATAAATACGATTTTAATTGCCTATTTTTGATATCCTTCCTGGCGTTTCTACTTTCCTGTCAATTATTATAGCAATTATGTCTGTATTTTGGCTTCTCAAATAGGTAAGGTTTCTCGCATAATTATGGTTGTATTATGGCGTTTCTACTTTCTTTCAAAGGGTGGCATAAGTAAGGCTCCTCGGATCATAAACATCATTGGAGACATTTATGCTGGTAGGTGCAGCGTTAGAGTTTTGTCATGTTCCTTTTGATCCAGAATTTTGTTTTATAATAGAATTCATGATGTATCCCTACTTTAGGGTTCAATTCAACACTGCGCCAAGGCAATATCACTTGTCACGAGTATATCAAGGTTTGATTTAAAACATATCTGTCTTTCTTATAACTTTCGATTCTTAGAGCTGAAGGTGGTGCTTTGTCAGGTGGGTAAAGGAAGAGATGTTGACCTCAGCCAGATTGCTCTGTTCGAAAGGAAAGTTGCTGGTGGTAATGGAGAGCAAGTGCTTAGCAGAGATGTGTATAGGCTTGGGCAGATTTTCAACTTCTTTAGGATATGTCTTTCTATGTTATTACCATCGGGTTCTATTTTTGTACCATGGTATGTTTATTTATTAAATTTTCCTTTTGTTAGCTTTTCTTGGGTTAAAATGTGAGAATCATGCTAGGAATAGGAGGAAATTAAGCTTCAAAATTGCCTGATAGATAAAGATTAATCTTAAAGCCACTGAATGTCGTCTCTTTTATAGTTGATGCTTACATTTTTTTGGATTTTCTCTAGCACAGGTTTGGTGCATGCCACCAGTTTGAATGAAATTATTTTGAGAATTACCATAGCAGAAACTATTTTTTTTTCAATTTGTTTCTCCATAAATCTTTGTCGAAATTTGTTAAGATACATATTTGGCTATTGCACAATTTTTTTCACTTAACATTACAATTTACAGTTTGCTAATAAGGTAAAAAAAATATAGTACATAATAATTGGATTTGGTTAATTTGTAGTTAATTTTTTGAAGTAGATTTAGAGTTTCATTGAGATGACTCAGTTGGAGAGTAGAGAAAACTGTTAGTTGCACCAACAAAGAGAGATTACTGGCACAGTATCTCCAGTTGTAGCAAAACCTGACTATCAACTTTACTAAGTTCGTCAAATTTCTATTGCTCGATAATAAGGAATATATTAGTCAGTTGCTTTAGTCAAAGAGAGAGTATGAATGATTTTACACATACTATGACTCCATACAGAATGCACTCCACACAAACTTTTTATTGGTGCATATCTAATTTAGGCTAGCATTTAAAAGAAATTGCAATTTTGCAGCCCAAATGAGAAGTTCATTATAGTTTATATTCAACTGACAAAAAATTTTGAACTGAAATATACTTTTTCTACCATATTAGATCAGAAAATAAAACCAATAAAATATAGAGATTTAATACTCATGGAACCTTGAGGTTGCCTATTTTGTTTATAATTATATTATAATTGATTTCATTGTGAAATTTCATTTTGTTTGCCCATTACTTTGTATTATCCTGTATTTAAGAGTTTCAGCAAGTGGGTCTAAAAACGGAATGGTGCCAATTATAAAGAAAACGAGCAAAGCATTGATGATGCTATTGAAGGTTGGAGAACTCAAAATATGTAAACAATATTGATTTTGTTAGCACATTTAAGTTGAGGCTTTAAATACTATTAAGATCAGCAATTAGTGCCTACAGTGTGTGCCACTGCGTCCATTTCACATATTGTTATAAAAAATAATATCTAATTTAAACACCATCCGTTATGCAATTAAAAGTTTACTATTTTTTCATGTTGTTGTATTAAAGGGAAATTTGGTTGATATCTCCAACGATGTGGCTGTGGTAGAGAGCAACTTGTGGTGACTTTTTCGTCATTTCTCGAAGAACGATTGGGTTTCCTCAAGAACGAGAACAAGTCTTAGATTCACCCCTCACGAGTTTGAATTCAAGTGCTGATGCCTCTTAACGACCAGAGAACATCGACTAGAATCCATTCTCGTAAGGGTTTATTAATTTGTGGATCCTTTCTTTCCAATAGGCGCAAGCCCCTATTGTTAATTACCTCGTGGTTTCCCACGAGAACCTCTGATTAAGAGATTCGAGAGATTAAATGTAATAGGCTAGAAAAATCGTCTTTTAGGCGATTTTTGGTAATTAACAAGAAGTTTATTTCTTTTGGCTTAACAAGAATCAATTGGGGCACCAGACCTAATTGACGGGGGCACAATTGAGAATATCGGAGATTTGTTTCTTTTGGCCTAAACCAGACTCAATTGGTGATACCAGACTTGATGGACGGGACACAATTGAGAAAGGCTAAGTCTATTTAAGTCCAAAACTATTTATTTGAAATATTATATTTTGTTTATAAAGGGGTTTAAATTTTAATTTAATTGATATTGATTTATTTAGGATTATTTTGATTTTTAAATTTTTATTATTATTATTATTTTTTATTTTTATTTTTATTTTATTATTATTTGTTTCTCTTTCTTTTTTTTTTATATTGATTATTTGGATTTATCTTGATTTTTGGATTTTTTTTTTATTATTTATTTTATTAAAGATATAATATTTAGGATTTAATATTCTTGAATTTTGGAATTTAATTTCTATTCTTTGGTCTTTAATTTGAATTTAATTATTTATGATTTTTTATTTGAATTGGATTTTTAATTTTAATTTGATTTTGGCATTAGGTTTTTAATATGTTTCTAATTTTGATTTTTAATTGATTTTTTATTTGGGATTTGGAATTTAGAATTTTGTTATATAAAGTAAAGGATGAGAGAAATTATTTTTAATCATGAAAATATCTTCAAATTTGTTTTAGGAATTTTATTGAGAGGTTTTACTATATTTTTTTAGTTTGTACAATTTATTTTTCGCAATAAAACACTTCAAAAATATAAAACTTTTGATTTTGTCAAAATTTAATAGAAAATAATATTGGATCTGGTTCATTTAGGTTTTTAGAAATTTTTAGATATTTTATTTGGATTTTTCTGAGATTCCTACTATTTTTGGTGAGTTTTTGAAGTTTTAAGCAATTTATAAAATCCATTTTTATTAGAAAATACTTTGAAAATATAAAAGGGGCATATTTTGACATAATTTCATACTAAAATATCAGTAAATATAGATTCTACATATTTTTAGAATTTTATGGATATTTTATTTGGATTTTTCTGAGTTATATACTATTTTTAATGAATTATTGAAATTTAAGCTGAGGTGGAAAAATCTGGTTGGTCCACGTGGACGCGTTGACTGTTTCATTGACGCTTACTGTTTATGGATTCCGTGTAGCGACTGAAATGACCTGCCACACACTATATGCCACAGAAGATCCGCTAAATCCTTTTAAACATTCTCTCCCTCCGACGACGGCGGTCGTTTTGCAGAAAAGACCCTGGTTCTTCTCTGACGCAATTACGGCAGCTCCGGCCATCACTTCGATCGAGGTTGAGCGCGTTGGAATCGTGAAGGAGAGGAGAAGGCATTGGTGGATTCCGTTTGGCCTATGACAACTCCTATCTCCACGTAGCACCTCAGAGAGCTCGGGAAGCCATTAATGGCGTTCGGAGCTCTCTGGTGCTCCGTTTCTGCCAGCAACAGGTTCCATATACTCGATAGTGTGCGTAGAGGATATTTATAACGTCAATTTTAGGTGAGGAAGCTTGGAAGAAGGATATTTCAACTGAGACACGTCGGCTCCGTTTTGGTCCGATCTGACTTGACTGGTGGGGTCCTCAGGGAGTACTTTAGGGTGCCAGCAACAGGCTGGAGCGATTAAGGAGTTCAATCTTAGTTGGTTTAAACATTTATTTTAATCTGAAGCCTCCTGATTTTCTGTGTGAAACGCATGGGCAGAGATGTAAACTTTTACACTTTATTTGATTTCAATTTTCTCATGTAAGTGGTTTTACAGCAAAAGATTATTAATTTGATGCCTATTTTATTTCAATTTGAGTTTGTTCGGTGTTCCAATTGATGCAGAGAGTAAGAACAAATAATTTAGCACTTTTCTCAATTTTTAGATTTTTGTTTTAAGCTATTTCCTCACTGTTTTGGTGAACTTAACTTTTATTTAGCCTAAATGCAGTATAATGATTTACAAGAAGTTCATTTTTGATGTTTCGAGTAATCAATTCAATGACTTTTATACAAGGGGGCTGGTTGAGGCAATGTACACTTAAATCATCATTTTCCTTACTGTTTTGAGTTTTCATGCTCACACATTGATCATGGCTAGGCCAGTGCTGCGCTCTGGACCTATGCCATGTCAATTAAAGGCTTCTCACCTGAGAATTGAGCTAAGCTCCAAATTCTCAAGTGATAGCCATGGCTGCCCTCATGCAACCAACAAGATCGTCACATGAGTCGAGGTGCTAGGCTCCAAACACTCATGTGACATCTTTTCTAAACTTATCTCATGGCCATGGCTGATGCTGCGCTTCAGACCATGGTCCATGGGAGCTATGCTTACACAACTCAAGCACACCATTGATTGGTGGCTGAGACAAAGGAAGAGGGAGAAGGGAAGAACTCAATTAACGCTCCAATTTCATTTATTTCATCTTTACACAGAATATTACATAGCTAATTTACTCAATTTCTCACCTCTCTTCCTCCTCACACACTGTTTGATGTAATGCCTCCCCTATTTCTCTACTGCCTATGCTTAATTATAACTTTGTAAGACTAACCCTCGATTGCGGCTCCTCTCCTTCTTCTTTCTGACTCGAATTTAGGGGTTTAAATAGGCTAACATCTAGGGCAACTCTTCAATGGCCGAGAGCTATCCTCACTCTCCAATTTCCATCAACGGCTGAGAATGGGCTGCGCCTAGGGTATAGGTTTTCAAAACCATGGGCTGGAGACCGTGGTTTTGGCATTTGTGGCGCTGGAGAGAGCCACGTCGTCGAGTTCCACCGATTTCACCTCTTTCACCCGGCGACAGCAGTAAGAAATCGGAGGTTTTCTGTTTTACCAAGGATGAAGAAGATGCTGACAGATGGGCCCCGTCTGTAAGATTTAATGAGACAGCGAGGGATAGATGAGCTCGTTTCACTGTGAGCCGGAGAAAGGATATAATTGTTGGTGTATGAACCAGGTGCATCCGAATTTCCAGGAGGGAGAGTAAAATTTAAAGAGGCAGCGACGCCCTTCCACCCCCCGGATCGTCTGCAGTGGTGCGTACGCGCCAAAATCCATGGATTTTTGTAGGATTTTTCTGGGAATTGATTTATTTAATTTTTTTAATTGCTGCCAAACTTGGATAATTCATTTGAAGGCCTTCCCAAAGTCATTTTGAGATGAAATTTTATGGGTAGGCTTAGAAAAATATGGAGGATTTTTTGGTTTAAATATTTTTGTGAAATTCATCACAGATTTATTTTGGTAATTTTTGGAAGTTTCGGGGTTTCTTTGCAAATTTTGGATTTTCTGTAGATAATTTTTGGGTTTTAGAACTATGATAATTCATCATAATTCCTAAAGAATTTTTGGGTATTTTTTGGGGAATTTTTGGAGTTTGTTTGGTATTTTTCGTAGATTTTTGGGCTTATTGCATTTATTTGCCATAAAAATGGGTTATTATTTTGTCTTTTGGCACAATATTTTTGGGTCAAACAAATGCCCCCCACTGGAATTGGTTGTGACAATTCTGAAATGGGAACAAGTGATTCCAGTGGCTTCTTTTGACCGTTTCCTTGAATCATTTTTCTCGGATCATGGGGCTTCATCTTTTCCGACAGTTGTGCTTGGTCAGCTTTCCGTGCTCAAGGCTTTCCATGGATTTCATATGCTTTTGCTTCAATTTGGGTTTTGGATGTGGTATTTCAGGCCACACTTGCATTTTTTTTTTTGATTTTTGCTCCAATTTCAGTTTCTTTCTTGATATCAGCCTTGAGCGCTTTGGCTTTCCTTGCGCTTGGCCATTGTGTCTTCTTCCCATAAGTGACATGGTCATGGTGAATGTCGAGGATGGTGCCCTCAATAGACTTTTTTTATTCTTTATCTTCTTCTTTTTTATTCTTCTTGGTGCCTGCAAAGCAAAATAAACCAAAAGCAGTACCAAATTTCTACAAAACAAACTATGAACATAAAATTTTGAGCTTTAAGTTTGATGATTTTTTTATTTGTGCGAAAATTCTAAACACTTTGACGATATCTAAATTTGAACTCCAATATCCTAAATGATTACAAAAATTGAAAACTGATTAAATATGCAAGTATGGTTTCACACTTCAAACTAATGCAAATGGTTCTCGCAATTTATTTCCAAAGATTTGAATTCTTAAGTACCCTCTTGGTTGATTTGTGTAACACTTGGTCCTAGGGATTTTGATTTTGGCCTCAGGGACTCTAGCTTTCCTTTGTTAAACAACATGCAGAGTCAATTTTATTAGCCCGTTCTTTTCCATACTTTCCACGATTTTGTAAAGAATTTCATTAAAATGTCAACTAGATTTTAGTCTTCTCAAAAAACACCATTTTCACCAATTTAACGTGCAAGAGACTTAAAGCAACAAAAGTAGGCGGCTCTCCCTTTTTGCATGCAGTAAACATAACAATGAAAAATAAAATAACAAGATTTTTGCAGGGCATAATATTGTGACAAAGGGTGGCCAGAAGTATGTCACGCTTGGGTCTCCCGCAAGTACATGTATCCTATAACCACCCGCCTAGCCATCAACTAGGCGCCACTTTAGTTCCCTTTTTTATTGTGGGGCATAAATATTGCGACAAAGATGGCCAGAAATTTGTGACGCTCGGATCTCTCGCAAGGCACAATTATCCTATAACCACCCGCCTAGCCATCAACTAGGCGACGCTTTAGTTCCCCTTTTTTTGTTTTTGTTTTTTTTTATTTTATTTTTTTTTATTTGCGCATAAAGTAAACAACAGAAAATAAAAGAATAATATATTTTTGTGGTTGAACCGCTCATTTTGTCACTTAAAGATAAGTTCGATTAAGTTTGCTTGTTGGTGTGCCAAGCATTTTAAAAGCAACATCAACCAAGACTTCGAAACAAGTTTATACACGTTAATGATATCCCTTTTGAACAAAACCACGTGTAAAGCACAAATCCGTTCACTCGGCAAAAGGTTATGACTTTGGCTAACAGCGGTTAACAATTATAAGCAACCAAGTTTCGATTCCCATCGATTTCAATCTCCAACCTTTCGGCCCATTGGCACAACAAACCAACCAAAAGATTACTTAAAATTCAATGTCTTTGTAAACAACCTTGATTACCATTTTCATTTAACATTTCGTGTGAAGCATAATTTCCTTCATTTTAATATTTGGTCAAACTTTTAATTCCAGCACCATACGAGCACATTCAATCAATTTTTCAAATTTTATTGTATGGAAACAATAAGTGTTAAATGCGACTAAATGATGCGACGCATTTTTTTCTTTTATCATTTTTTGTTCTTTTCTATTTTTTTATGCAACAAGAACAAGCACAGCACATGTTATGATGCAATCCTAAGCATGATTTTTTTTTTTTTTTTTTTTTTTTTTAAACACGTAACTCGAACAAAGGACTGCCCCAATGTATTCAAACAAAGGGAGTAAAAGGATCGAGGTTGAAGAAATACCAAATTTATCAAGGTCCGTTTGTGGTCGATTTGATCTTCATTTTGAGACTTCAAGTATTATTAATTTGATCTTGCCTTTGGATGCGTGAGGGCTGCCCCAGTGAATTGCCCCAGTGGAGTCAACATTGAGGTCGACATTTGAAGACTAGAACATTGATGTTCTTTTGTGTCTTCTTGACATTGAGGTCGACAAAGAAAGCATGAACATTGAGGTTCTTTATTGCTTTCTTTCTTCTAAACACTTAAGCATGATGCACTCAGCCAGCTTAATGTCTAGGAATATTTTTGGATAATTTCTTTTCTTCTTTTCTTTGTTGACCTTGAGCCAACACTTGAAGACTAGAACATTGAGGTTCTTTTGTGTCTTCTCGACATTGAGGTCGATAAAGAAAGCATGAACATTGAGGTTCTTTATTGCTTTCTTCCTTCTAAACACCTAAGCATGATACCCTCAATCAGCTTAATGTTTAGGAACATTTTTGGGTAATTTCTTTTCTTCTTTTCTTTGTTGACCTTGAGCCAACACTTGAAGACTAGAACATTGAGGTTCTTTTGTGTCTTCTCGACATTGAGGTCGATAAAGAAAGCATGAACATTGAGGTTCTTTATTGCTTTCTTCCTTCTAAACACCTAAGCATGATACCCTCAATCAGCTTAATGTTTAGGAACATTTCTTGGTGATTTCATTTCTTAGTGATTTCATTTTTCTTCTTTTTCTTTGTTGACCTTGAGCCAACACTTGAAGACTAGAACATTGAGGTTCTTTTGTGTCTTCTCGACATTGAGGTCGATAAAGAAAGCATGAACATTGAGGTTCTTTATTGCTTTCTTCCTTCTAAACACCTAAGCATGATACACTCGATCAGCTTAATGTTTAGGAATCTTTCTTGGTGGTTTCATTTCTTCTTTTCATTTGTCGATTTAGGTGCCCCGCGCCATGCGAGCTCATCCAACTTTCTTTTCTTCTTTTCCTTTATCATTTTAAGTGCCCCGCGCCATGCGAGCTCACCCAACTTTCTTCTTTCTTCTTTTCTTTTATCATTTTAAGTGCCCCGCGCCATGCGAGTTCACCCAACTTTCTTCTTTCTTCTTTTCTTTTATCATTTTAAGTGTAGGTTTTGGTTTTCATGCACATCTCCCCAAGACGTGCGGTTTTATTATTATTTTTCTACTTGGTTTTGACACTTTACTTCTTTTGTTGAAAAGACCCTCGATCTCCTTTATTTATACTTTCTTTGCCTTTCTTTCTTTCACCATTTTCTTGTTTATTTCATTTCCTTTATTCTTTCCCTTTTTTTTTTTTTCTTTCATTCATTTTTTATTCCTTCTCATTCAGATTTACTCATGAGGCATAGGGCTTTGCAAGGCATGAGTAGGGAGTGAAATTTCACCTTTTCTATATTTCTCTTCAATCCAATCTTTAAACACCCAACAATCTTCAATTTTATGCCCTAAAATTCTATGATAAGGACAGAAATTAGGATCATCTGACTTCTCCATATCTTCTGGGCGTTTGCATGGTGGCAATTCAAGCGCTTTATTTTCCATGACCTTGCCAAATATCTTTGGAACTACTTGTTTCTTGAAAGAATATGGTTTACTGGTCAACTTTGCCAATGATAATAGTGGCTTGGGATTTTTATTGTGACTTCTCTTGGCTTTAGACTTACTTGAACTTGCAATCATTTGTGTCGAGGCATTCTTTGCACCACTACCTCTCTTCCTTTTACTTCTTGCAAACCGCTTTTCCTGTGGCGGTCCCACCCTTTCTAATTCACACACTTTCTTGGAGAGTCTTTCATATGTATGAATATCAGCCACGGTGAGATGTCGTTGCATCCATCCTTCCAAATTTCGCAACAAAATTCCAACTCCTTCTTCTTCTGGTATTTGGTATTCACACCTAATGCTCATTGATCTCCATCTATTGATGTACTTGGAGGCAGATTCTCCTTTTCTTGGTTTTTCTTGAAACAAATCGGCCACCGTCACCTTTTTCACTATTTTCCTGAATTTAGTTGTGAATATCTCCTCCATATCTTTCCATGATTTGATGCTACCTTCTTCAAGAGATGCATACCACTTGAAAGCTAACCCAGTTAAACTTAGTGAAAATTGCCTTAGTATTAGAGCATCATGGGTGGCTGTATTTGCACAAGCATTTTTGAAATGAACCAAGTGCTCCTCAGGACTGATCTCTTTCTTTCTTGTCCCATCAAACCTCACAAATTCAGGAATTTGATATCCTTCAGGGTAAGGTACCTGGTCGTACTCTTTGGGATATGGATTTCCACTTTTCTTCTTTGTACTTGCCCTTATCGCTTGAAGCTGCTGATCAACCAGGCTTCTAACAAAATGCTTTGTCTTCTCTCCTTCAGACTCGGTATCAGACTCAGTATCTGACATATTTTCAAATGTTTCATCTCCACTAACTCCTTCTTTCAGCGGGTCTCCTTCATATTTTTCATCCAAGGACCCCTTTAACAAGCTTTCGTTTCTTAAGTGGTGAGTCATGCTCATCATTCACAAATTCATCGAATAACCCCTTTCTTTGTAAGAAGCCAATAAGCTTTGCATATTGTGATCTTTCTTCCTCCCATTCTTTTTGCATTTTAAGTATCTCCTTACTTTGTTTTCTTATTTTCTTTTCCAATCTTGACCTCTCATCATCTTCTAATACACTTGTTTGTTTTCTTTCCACATCAACCATTTCTTCATCTTTTCTATCAAACGAGTTTTCTTGCTCATTATAGGCTGTTTTCCTATTTTGTCCCATCATTGCCTCTAACGGCTCAATCGTTTCTTCATTTGTCACAGGAGCTTTACTATCCTTATTGGTCATATGGATAAAGCCATGCATTTCTACATCTTTATCCACTTCTACCATGTTTACCTTGTTCTCCTTAGCATGCCCCAGAAGAGGTGTGAATGAGTTGTTGATTGGGAGGTTGGGTCTTTCATCCAATTCACTTTTATGTGCTTCCTCCACTTTCTTAATAGCTCTTGTGCTCTTGGGAGAGGATGTTGCCCCTGACTGGACCTTCTTTTGAGAAACAAGAGACCATTCCTCCTTTTCAACGGAAACTTCAGGAATCTTCGAAACCACCAATGGCTCTTCTTGTGACTCTTCAGTGACATGGGCAAGTTGGAAACTCCCATCTTTAACTTGCACAATAGGCACAAAGGAGTGTCCATATGGCATGTCGCCAATCATGAACTCATGTTGGTAGCAGATCGGTACTGCCCCAATCCTGAACATTCCGGTAGGCTTGCTTAAATCAACGGTTGTGAATGCCATCTCCTGCAAGGAAACAACTCGAAATGTCATGGTTAGCAATGTTTATTTAGAATTTTGAAACAACTTTTCTAGCCTTATACATTTAATCTCTCAAATCTCAAAGATGAGAGGAGAAAGAGGTCCCACCGGGCGTGCCAGAGAATCTGTGGTGACTTTTTCGTCATTTCTCGAAGAACGATTGGGTTTCCTCAAGAACGAGAACAAGTCTTAGATTCACCCCTCACGAGTTTGAATTCAAGTGCTGATGCCTCTTAACGACCAGAGAACATCGACTAGAATCCATTCTCGTAAGGGTTTATTAATTTGTGGATCCTTTCTTTCCAATAGGCGCAAGCCCCTATTGTTAATTACCTCGTGGTTTCCCACGAGAACCTCTGATTAAGAGATTCGAGAGATTAAATGTAATAGGCTAGAAAAATCGTCTTTTAGGCGATTTTTGGTATTTAACAAGAAGTTTATTTCTTTTGGCTTAACAAGAATCAATTGGGGCACCAGACCTAATTGACGGGGGCACAATTGAGAATATCGGAGATTTGTTTCTTTTGGCCTAAACCAGACTCAATTGGTGATACCAGACTTGATGGACGGGACACAATTGAGAAAGGCTAAGTCTATTTAAGTCCAAAACTATTTATTTGAAATATTATATTTTGTTTATAAAGGGGTTTAAATTTTAATTTAATTGATATTGATTTATTTAGGATTATTTTGATTTTTAAATTTTTATTATTATTATTATTATTATTTTTATTTTTATTTTATTATTATTTGTTTCTCTTTCTTTTTTTTTATATTGATTATTTGGATTTATCTTGATTTTTGGATTTTTTTTTTTATTATTTATTTTATTAAAGATATAATATTTAGGATTTAATATTCTTGAATTTTGGAATTTAATTTCTATTCTTTGGTCTTTAATTTGAATTTAATTATTTATGATTTTTTATTTGAATTGGATTTTTAATTTTAATTTGATTTTGGCATTAGGTTTTTAATATGTTTCTAATTTTGATTTTTAATTGATTTTTTATTTGGGATTTGGAATTTAGAATTTTGTTATATAAAGTAAAGGATGAGAGAAATTATTTTTAATCATGAAAATATCTTCAAATTTGTTTTAGGAATTTTATTGAGAGGTTTTACTATATTTTTTTAGTTTGTACAATTTATTTTTCGCAATAAAACACTTCAAAAATATAAAACTTTTGATTTTGTCAAAATTTAATAGAAAATAATATTGGATCTGGTTCATTTAGGTTTTTAGAAATTTTTAGATATTTTATTTGGATTTTTCTGAGATTCCTACTATTTTTGGTGAGTTTTTGAAGTTTTAAGCAATTTATAAAATCCATTTTTATTAGAAAATACTTTGAAAATATAAAAGGGGCATATTTTGACATAATTTCATACTAAAATATCAGTAAATATAGATTCTACATATTTTTAGAATTTTATGGATATTTTATTTGGATTTTTCTGAGTTATATACTATTTTTAATGAATTATTGAAATTTAAGCTGAGGTGGAAAAATCTGGTTGGTCCACGTGGACGCGTTGACTGTTTCATTGACGCTTACTGTTTATGGATTCCGTGTAGCGACTGAAATGACCTGCCACACACTATATGCCACAGAAGATCCGCTAAATCCTTTTAAACATTCTCTCCCTCCGACGACGGCGGTCGTTTTGCAGAAAAGACCCTGGTTCTTCTCTGACGCAATTACGGCAGCTCCGGCCATCACTTCGATCGAGGTTGAGCGCGTTGGAATCGTGAAGGAGAGGAGAAGGCATTGGTGGATTCCGTTTGGCCTATGACAACTCCTATCTCCACGTAGCACCTCAGAGAGCTCGGGAAGCCATTAATGGCGTTCGGAGCTCTCTGGTGCTCCGTTTCTGCCAGCAACAGGTTCCATATACTCGATAGTGTGCGTAGAGGATATTTATAACGTCAATTTTAGGTGAGGAAGCTTGGAAGAAGGATATTTCAACTGAGACACGTCGGCTCCGTTTTGGTCCGATCTGACTTGACTGGTGGGGTCCTCAGGGAGTACTTTAGGGTGCCAGCAACAGGCTGGAGCGATTAAGGAGTTCAATCTTAGTTGGTTTAAACATTTATTTTAATCTGAAGCCTCCTGATTTTCTGTGTGAAACGCATGGGCAGAGATGTAAACTTTTACACTTTATTTGATTTCAATTTTCTCATGTAAGTGGTTTTACAGCAAAAGATTATTAATTTGATGCCTATTTTATTTCAATTTGAGTTTGTTCGGTGTTCCAATTGATGCAGAGAGTAAGAACAAATAATTTAGCACTTTTCTCAATTTTTAGATTTTTGTTTTAAGCTATTTCCTCACTGTTTTGGTGAACTTAACTTTTATTTAGCCTAAATGCAGTATAATGATTTACAAGAAGTTCATTTTTGATGTTTCGAGTAATCAATTCAATGACTTTTATACAAGGGGGCTGGTTGAGGCAATGTACACTTAAATCATCATTTTCCTTACTGTTTTGAGTTTTCATGCTCACACATTGATCATGGCTAGGCCAGTGCTGCGCTCTGGACCTATGCCATGTCAATTAAAGGCTTCTCACCTGAGAATTGAGCTAAGCTCCAAATTCTCAAGTGATAGCCATGGCTGCCCTCATGCAACCAACAAGATCGTCACATGAGTCGAGGTGCTAGGCTCCAAACACTCATGTGACATCTTTTCTAAACTTATCTCATGGCCATGGCTGATGCTGCGCTTCAGACCATGGTCCATGGGAGCTATGCTTACACAACTCAAGCACACCATTGATTGGTGGCTGAGACAAAGGAAGAGGGAGAAGGGAAGAACTCAATTAACGCTCCAATTTCATTTATTTCATCTTTACACAGAATATTACATAGCTAATTTACTCAATTTCTCACCTCTCTTCCTCCTCACACACTGTTTGATGTAATGCCTCCCCTATTTCTCTACTGCCTATGCTTAATTATAACTTTGTAAGACTAACCCTCGATTGCGGCTCCTCTCCTTCTTCTTTCTGACTCGAATTTAGGGGTTTAAATAGGCTAACATCTAGGGCAACTCTTCAATGGCCGAGAGCTATCCTCACTCTCCAATTTCCATCAACGGCTGAGAATGGGCTGCGCCTAGGGTATAGGTTTTCAAAACCATGGGCTGGAGACCGTGGTTTTGGCATTTGTGGCGCTGGAGAGAGCCACGTCGTCGAGTTCCACCGATTTCACCTCTTTCACCCGGCGACAGCAGTAAGAAATCGGAGGTTTTCTGTTTTACCAAGGATGAAGAAGATGCTGACAGATGGGCCCCGTCTGTAAGATTTAATGAGACAGCGAGGGATAGATGAGCTCGTTTCACTGTGAGCCGGAGAAAGGATATAATTGTTGGTGTATGAACCAGGTGCATCCGAATTTCCAGGAGGGAGAGTAAAATTTAAAGAGGCAGCGACGCCCTTCCACCCCCCGGATCGTCTGCAGTGGTGCGTACGCGCCAAAATCCATGGATTTTTGTAGGATTTTTCTGGGAATTGATTTATTTAATTTTTTTAATTGCTGCCAAACTTGGATAATTCATTTGAAGGCCTTCCCAAAGTCATTTTGAGATGAAATTTTATGGGTAGGCTTAGAAAAATATGGAGGATTTTTTGGTTTAAATATTTTTGTGAAATTCATCACAGATTTATTTTGGTAATTTTTGGAAGTTTCGGGGTTTCTTTGCAAATTTTGGATTTTCTGTAGATAATTTTTGGGTTTTAGAACTATGATAATTCATCATAATTCCTAAAGAATTTTTGGGTATTTTTTGGGGAATTTTTGGAGTTTGTTTGGTATTTTTCGTAGATTTTTGGGCTTATTGCATTTATTTGCCATAAAAATGGGTTATTATTTTGTCTTTTGGCACAATATTTTTGGGTCAAACACAACTCTTTGGATATTTATGGTTGCTTATGAGCATTCTTAAATCGATGTTAAGTTTATATTAACTAGAAGGGAATATCGAGCTTCGCTCGATGTAGATATCTATAATAAAAATATTTTTATTATGTTTCTATAGTTTAATTATGTTCATTTTTTTTATATATGGTTAAGATATATTTATCTTTAGAAATATAGTTTAGTTATTGTAGGTAATTTGATTTGATTAAAGTTAAAGAATTTAATCAATTTAAAGACAAATTATATGTGTGTAAATATAGTTATAGTTATCTGAAATAATATGATTTATATTATGTTTATATTATTCATGAAATATAATATGTTTATAAATGACTTAAATATAAAAATATATATCGTAAAAGATTTGATGTTTTTTTTTCTATTTTCAATTGAATGAATTTAATTTATATTTTGCAAATCGAAATTAAGAATGGTGATGAAGAGAAATTAAGGTGGAGGACTCTAAGCAACACAAAAGAGATGAAGACATGATGAAAATGAAAATAGGAAGGGGTCATAAAAATCAGAAACAAAATAATGTGTCGCCAAATTATTATCTGATGTTGAACCGAGTCAGTTTTATGAGCAATAACACCCGACACACAATTAGTTATAAGTATCACATTACGGAAATAAGAAAAAATACTATTGCACAATTATTCACAATGCTTAGAGTATCGGATTATATTTAACTAAAAGATTCCGACACCCACACATCTTTATTTATAATATTGACTGATTTTGTTTCAGTTAGATTACCGCAATCACAGTACTACAGGTGTAAAATATAATGATGTACACTTGAGAACAGCAAAAATAGTTTTTTTGCCTCTTTAGCTAGCCAGCAGGCTTTGATAGCGATCTATTGAATATTTGAATTGATCAAAATCCCTGACGTAGTTATGATTATATAGCATATCATCTCAACTGTCCATTGAAATCTAACATTTTTTTTATCTTAAATAAATGTGTTATCACAATCCATCAAGCTATTTGCTTCATTCGAAGTCTTTAATTATAGGTTTCATTTGCTTCCTTGGCGGATGGACCTGATAAATAAATAGAATCAGTTGAGTACTTGAGTGCTCTCCATTCTGTGGGGCCTGCCTATACAAGAGAGTCTCCGTCTTAGCACTATTTTTATTTCTTCTTTTATAAAAATGTGTGCACAATTATTCTGTCATTACAACAATAGCAGCAGCAACTACTGCAAGCATATTTCTCAAGCTATTATTTTTTTTTCCTTAATTAAATCAATAGCAGTCCATGATTGGATCGTTCAAGAGGCTACATTATTTATGAGTAGTTGTAGTGCTTAATTAGTAGCAGTTTTTGGTTTTCTATTGTAACTTCCCTTTTGCATTTATGTGTATTTGACTAGACAGACTCTATCTAGAATTTAAATAAAATAACAAAATCCTATTCATTTGCTTTTATTTTGTGAATAAAATTCCGGTTTGTTCATAATTTTATTAGGAAATTACTTACGACTGTCCTTCATTTTGTCATTCGTTTCATCCCACAGCGTCATCCCCACAAGACTCCCAGTGCACCTTTTCTTTTCTTTCCTCTCACGCGGCGCGACCCATCTCTCTCCCTCCCTCCATCCCTCCCTCCGAGCCTCTCCCTCACGCGACTCCTTCCTCTCTCACGCAGATCTGACTCCACACGACTCCCTCTCCCTTCCTCCCTTTGGTGATTCTCTCTCCTTCCTCTTTTCCGTTTCAATCTCGTACTTCTCACTTCTCATATGTTTTCTAAATTCTCTTTTTCTAGTCCTAAAGTACTACAATAAGTGGTCAATTTATAAGCATAAATGATTAGTTTGTCGCAACAAAAGATCATCTTATAAGTACATATATTAGATACGATAAGAGATCTTATAAATATAAATGATCAGATTGTTATAATAATGGATCATCTTATAAAGGTTATCAAATATATAAGTGATCATCTTACAAGTATAAATGTTCAGTTAGGTGTAACAAATGATTACCTTATTAGTGTATTTATTAGATGTAATAGGGATAAACTTATAAGCATAAATGCTCAATTAGTTGTAAGAAAAAATCACCTTAATATAAGCGTATAAGATTGTAGATGAGAGAGGCGAGAGTTAAAGAACAGAGGAAAGAAAAGGGAAAGAGGCATGTGAGATAGAATAGAGGAGAGGGAGGGGATAGGAAGCGAAAGTGGAGAGGGGAGCGGGGAGGGGATTTGAAGTGAGTGTGGGGAGGGGAGCGAAAGTGAGAGGGAAAATAGCTGGAGCAAAAACGAAAAGGCACTCCCAGCGTCCATTTCGTTTTTGGACGAGATGGTACATGGATTACAAATTGAAAGATTGTACCTATAACACCCGATTTTATTATGATAGGTCTGTAATAAATTAATAGATTATCATTTTCATTGATTAAAGAATATTATTTATGTCATTTTTATAAGTAATAATCGCATGAGATTTTTACGTCATTATGGACACTGCTCCAGAAGGTTTTTTTTTTTCGAAAATTTGACAGAAGCTGCCAAGGGGACAAAAACAAAACAAAAATAAAAGAATAAAAAACCTACAGAAAGAAGAAAAAGAGGAAAGGAGAACCAGGCTTTGCAAAAAGCACATCGCGCCATCGTCTTGTATACACCTCGTCATTTTCTTCTGTCCCTGCCCCTACTCTGCATTAGCTCCGGAAGTTTTTTTTTTTTTTTTTTTTTTGTCCAGCTTTACTCAATATTTTGTAAGCCTGCTGAGGGTCCTTATGTCAAGATCCTGCATTGGTGGCTGACTTGCGTAAAATTTATTATGCATCAAGATTATTTTATAAAGTTTGGTATTATTGATATATAATTAATATTATAAATTTTATGGTACTATTGTAAATATTATTTTTTGTGGTCTGATATATATATATATATGATATCGATTAATTAGAATACATTCAAGTTTTGATATTTTAATCGAATATTAAATTAACTTCAAAATAAGTAAAAATTAATAAATTTTATAAAAATAAAACACTTCTTAAATTGAAAAAAAATCAATAATTTAAGTTAGACGAACGTTTCAATTTTAAATTATAACGTTGGACGAGCAAGGCACCCATATCCCTTGTAATTAATTGGCTTCAAACGGGGGTGCCCAAGCACTGTTGTTGTACAGAGCTTTGAGCAATAGTCATTTAGGATTTTATGTAGACATAGATTGTATAACCTGCGTACACCAGATAAAAAGTTGTGCTTCTGTTGCTCCACACGAAAGATCTTCTGAAAAGTTCAGACGGTGCCAGACAAATACTTTTAGCCTTTTCAGTTCATCCCCTAAATTTGTTATTTTAGATTTTCTTCGTATACGTCCTCTAAAATTTGAAATTTTGAAAAGGCGAACATATGGAGCAGAGCACAGTATTCTAGCTAGTAAAAACTAAAAAACCCTTGATGAAAGTCGATCAGTTTAATTATACTTTATGTACGCAACTATTCTCTTATTGTCTCTGGCATTGATTAATTATCACCTAGTCTTTCTAGGGATTAGTGTGACGTGTTTGTACTACAATTAAGTGAAGAACACCATCATCATGATTTTTTTAGATTAAATTTACATGTTAGTACAAGTTGAAGAAATTAAATCTTCGTTATCAATTTGTGTAAATTCTTAAATAAAGTCGGGATGACTTTTAATTGTTTTGAATTTTACATAAAGAAATTCCTTATTATGAAATTTTAGCAATCTTTTACTAACAGAAATTATTATTATTTTTTTTATATTTTAAATTTAACTTAGTATCCCAAAAAATATGACCCTGAGAGAAGTTTAAATGGATGATCACTTGACGAATTCTTATTTCGGTAATCTTTTAAAAAGTTAGTTCAAATCTTATATTGTAAGTTCGATTATGATCACAAAACACATTACAAATTAAGTATAAATAAACAACGCAAGTAAGTTTCTGAACTGTTTCAATGCCACTGCGTCCATTTCACATATTGTAAAAAAAAAAAAATATCTAATTTAAACACCATCCGTTATGCAATTAAAAGTTTACTATTTTTTCATGTTGTTGTATTAAAGGGAAATTTGGTTGATATCTCCAACGATGTGGCTGTGGTAGAGAGCAACTCTATGGATATTTATGGTTGCTTATGAGCATTCTTAAATCGATGTTAAGTTTATATTAACTAGAGGGGAATATCGAGCTTCGCTCGATGTAGATATCTATAATAAAAATATTTTTATTATGTTTCTATAGTTTAATTATGTTCATTGTTTTTATATATGGTTAAGATATATTTATCTTTAGAAATATAGTTTAGTTATTGTAGGTAATTTGATTTGATTAAAGTTAAAGAATTTAATCAATTTAAAGATAAATTATATGTGTGTAAATATAGTTATAGTTATCTGAAATAATATGATTTATATTATATTTGTATTATTCATGAAATGTAATATGTTTATAAATGACTTAAATATAAAAATATATATTGTAAAAGATTTGATGTTTTTTTCTATTTTCAATTGAATGAATTTAATTGATATTTTGCAAATCGAAATTAAGAATGGTGATGAAGAGAAATTAAGGTGGAGGACTCTAAGCAACACAAAAGAGATGAAGACATGATGAAAATGAAAATAGGAAGGGGTCATAAAAATCAGAAACAAAATAATGTGTCGCCAAATTATTATCTGATGTTGAACCGAGTCAGTTTTATGAGCAATAACACCCGACACACAATTAGTTATAAGTATCACATTACGAAAATCAGAAAAAATGCTATTGCACAATTATTCACAATGCTTGGAGTATCGGATTATATTTAACTAAAGGATTCCGACACCTACACATCTTTATTTATAATATTGATATTGATATTGATGTACTTTTGCTGAAATCAAGATTAGTGCTCAATAACCAGCTTTTATGGATTTTTATCTATTAACTCAAGTATAAGTGCATATATCTGACCAAATAAAAATAAAATAAAATTTCTCCTGCACCATCAAAAAATTTCTCCTGCACCATATATCTATTTCCCTTTCTTTCAAAAAATAAGGTCAGCTACCTTTTTCATGGACCATGTAATTAATGCACCATAAAAAATATCCAAAGAGCTAAACCTACAAGAAAGGGAAAAATTATAAACGCATTAATAATCAAATAGTAAAAGCTATGGAATACAATGAAGAAGACCAGTTTTTATGGCACTGGGATCCAAAAGGATTCTCAGTTTCTTCGGTTTATAAATTTTTTAATTTTGGTGGGGTGTCTATTAGAAAGCATGACACCATTTGGCCCATCAAAATTCCTTTAAAAATCAAGCTTTTTACTTGGCTGGTGCTACATAACAAAATTTTAACTAGAGACAATTTAATCTACAGAGGTTGGGTTGGAGACTCTAGTTGTGTTTTTTGTGGGGCCCAGGAGTCAGTTGATCATTTATTTTTGCATTGTCCTTATATTGCTAGTTTCTGGACCTTTTTCAATATTATGAGAAATGATGGAACTATTATTCAGTTCGATTCATTTCCTTCTATTTGGAAGCAGTGCATTTCTTTACATACCTTAGATAAAACTAATACTATTACTATTTTAGCTGCTGCTATTTGGTCAGTTTGGTTAGAAAGAAATAATGTAATTTTTCAAGGTGCAGCAATTAGGACTCCTATTAATACTTATGCTACAATTTTGGCTCTTTATCACTTTTGGACAGGTGGGCCCGCACCCTTTGCAGATCAGTTGAGGAACGCACAAGTAATTGTTGTCCCTACTGATGGTCACCTGGGCTCTGGACAAACTGGTACTCAAGTGGTACAGGTACCTGATGTGCATGATGTGATTCGTGGACCAACAATTGGCAATAATGCAAGGAGAGCTAGCATTGGTGAAGATGACGAGGATCTACTGGGGGATTAGTTTTGATTTTCCTAGTTTGATTCTGTCTGTATTTCTCTAGATGTTCTTTTGTTTAGTGTTGTTGCAAATTTTATCTGTTGTCTCAGGTTTGGATTTTGTGGCTTGGGTGTTGGCCACGTTTTTTAGTTTAGATGTTGTTGGATGTATTAACTCTCCTTTGTTAATAATTTTCTCAAGGATTCCCTACTTGGGAATCTGCTTTCTTCAAAAAAAAAAATTATAAGTAAATCGATAATTAATTATTTTACAATGTCTTTAAAATCATTCCTTTTATTGAAATACAAGAATTAAAACAAAATAGAGCAAGATGTCTATTTGTAAATCAAGCTCGCTAAAGGTTCACGCATTTAAATAAGTTTAACAAAAATATTCTACTCTCATATACAATATTATTTTCAACACAAATTAACTTATTATTTTTAAAACACCATGTCTTTCATAATCATTTTACAACCATCCACAAATCTAGACAATTTTTTCCTTAGTCTGTTGCAAATAAATAAAATTGAATTGCACAACTAAAAGAAATAAAAAATAATTACAAATAAATTTATTACAAAATTTAAATTAAAATTAATTTAATAAAAAATCATATATCGAGCGAAGCTCGATCACACCCTGTTTGCCTCTAAATTTTGCTGTAAAACGAAACGTCAGACGTCAGCAAGAAGACCTGTAAACACGGAAAAGGGCATATGGTGAAGCAGAAATTCACTAAATGATTTATTAACTAATTAATTAAAATTATGTGAAATATGTCAATGCCCACATAATTTATCAGTTAGTTAGTTGATTATAAAGGCCCTGATAACAAAATTGTGCGATTATCGTACGCTATGTGATTTCCCGAAGGTTCATGCCAAATTCCACACTAAATCCCTGTAGTATGACAATTAGGGATGAAAACGGAGCGGATAAACTCCGCTCCGAACCGTATCCGAATCCGAAAAATGCGCAAAATATCCGAACCGTATCCGAATCCGCACATATCCGTATTCGTATCCGTATCCGACAAAAAAATATGGATGCGGATATGGTTTTGACACTATCCGATCAGTATCCATATCCGGCAAAAAAAATATGGATATTATCCGTATCCGATAAATATTAATCCGTTTATCCGTATTTTTAACGACACAATTGAAAATAGAAAAAAAAAAACATTAGATCTTTTACAATATATATTTTTTATTTAAGTCATTTATAAACATATTACATTTCATGAATAATATCAACATAATATAAATCATATTATTTCAGACAACTATAACTATGTTTACACACATATAATTTTTTTCTTTAAAATGATCAAACTCTTTAACTTTAATCAAATCAAATTACCTACAATAACTAAACTACATTTCTAAAGATAAACATATCTTAACCATATATCCAAAAATGAACATGATTAAACTATAGAAATATAATAAAAATATTCTTATTATAGATATCTACATCGAGCGAAATTCGATATTCCCCTCTAGTAAATTATAAATGTGGATTTTTTTAATTCAATTGGCTCATTTATGACGTGCTGCGCTGAATTTGCAAGCAAAAGCACCTCGCGCCCTGTTTATGGCGAATTAATCATTATTTTTTACGAAATCATTTTTCAAAGATATTTTCTTCTTGTGAAACCCCCTTAATACTCTTGGATAGGTGCTTTTATAAGGATAAGGATTAGGATATGAATAGGAAGGAGTAAGATAGGAACAAGGATATGAGATAGATTTAATCTGCACTGTACTAGTTTGATATTTTCAGTTAAATGCAATTCAGCAGTATTATCTCTTCCTTCAAAATAGCATTAGGCTACAGTTATTTTGCTAACTCTTCTTCTTGAACTTTTGGAAGATTATTGTTCACTCGTTCAGCCATCCAAGCAACTTATTGATTTAAAAATGACTTCAATAAATAAATGAAAACTCGATCCTTATTCAAACACGCAAGTCTTGATTATTAAAATCACATAACCATATCCAATCATTATAACTATCAATTGATGGCGCACAAGACGGGCATTCTTTGGGGCATGAACAATACAGTTGGTAATACTACATGTATTATATATACAGTGCATCTCCTATGTCTATAACCGCATCAACGAAATGACGTCCATTTTTTTCCTCTTGCTCTCTCTCTTTCTGCTTCTCTTTCTCATAGCCAAAACAATCTTTTCAAAGTACAATTATAGACATATCCCTGGTCCATGTATCCTCCCCATTATAGGAAGCCTCCACCATTTTATTGGCTCGGGGCTCCCTCATCATGCACTGCGTAACCTTTCGCAACGGTACGGACACCTCATGTTTCTTCAAGTAGGTGAACGACCGACTGTTATAATTTCCTCGAGGGAGGGAGCCAGAATAATCTTTAAAACCTGCGAGTCAATATTCTGCGATCGTCCCAACAGCCTCACCACAAAAATTTTCACCTATGGGGGAAAGGATTTAGTGTTAGCACCATATGGCGACTACTGGAGAGGGATCCGCAAAATCATCACTTCTGGGTTTCTAAGCCCCATGCGGGTCCAGTCCTTCAGGTCCATACGTGAAGAGGAGGTATCGGACCTCATACAATTGATCTCTTCAATGTCATCTCGCATGCACGCCATTAATCTTAGTGACATGATGTCTGTAATGGCAAACAACGTGTCAGTAAGAGCGATTTCAGGAAGCAAGAGCAATCATGAAATTTTGTTTGTGAATGAGTTGCAAAGGTCAGCTGAGCTAGCTGCAGGGTTTTGTCTAGCTAACATGTTTCCATCATTCTGTATATTAAGCATGATCAGCAAGCAAGTGCGCAAGGCTGAGGAGTGCCATAGGTCTATTGATCAGCTACTAGAGAACTTGATACAAGATCGTAGAGCGAGTGAGGTTGATGGAGAGGCAGATGACTTGCTAAGTCTTCTCCTAAGGCATCTTGATGAGCATCCGAACAACTCAATTAGCATGGACACTGCCAAAGCCATTCTCTTCGTAAGCCATATATCTCAACACAATTTCTTTAATTAGCTTCAAGGTTATAACGTATATACATTAAATGATGAGAGGAAAAAAATATTTGAATGTGTGTGTGTGTGCAGTTGTGTATGTGTACGAAATGCGTGCTAGTACCATCATCTGCCGCCAGGCATGCATATTTACCTTCAAATTCAAAGGGAGTAACATATATAATTAAGGCATTCAAAATTTTCAAATTTACACGTCTCATAGGTACATGCTAGGGGATAAACAGCAAATCGATTGTCCCAAAGCAATCAACAAATAATTGTTAACTTTTCCTTGACTATTTCTTTCCCTATATAATTCACCAATTTTTTATTTTCTCTGCTTTCAACTTCTAAAACTGTATTCAATCTCTCCCAGCTAATTTAATATATTTTGTACGTGGTTTTCCTTTTTATTAGAGTGCTGTGGGTGGAGGCACCCATACAACTGGTGCAGTTTTGGAGTGGGTCATGAGTGAACTAGTGAAAAATCCAAGTGTGATGAAGAAGGCCCAAGCTGAGGTGCGGCGACTTCAAGGCCGCAAAATTATAACTGAATCTGACCTTGCTGAACTCAATTTCTTACGTCTTGTTATACAAGAGACATTGAGATTACACCCGGTTGCTCCACTTATTCCAAGGGTGTGCCCAGAGACAGTGAACATCTTGAACCATAAAGTTCCTAAGGGGACCACGCTAATTGTGAATATGTGGGCCGTTGGTATATACCTTTAATTGACTGATAGAAGGACTATATTATATGTAGTAGAATCACCTCCTCATCAATTCCTGAGTGTCATTTTTCAATTTCAGGAAGGGATCAAACAAACTGGAAATATCCAGAAGAGTTCAGGCCAGAACGGTTTGCTGAGGGCAACGATCACCTTTTAGATTCAATGGGAATGGAACTCGAGTTCTTTCCATTTGGTGCTGGACGCAGGAATTGCCCTGGAAAATTCTTTGGGTCAGCAATTGTTGAGCTGACAGTAGCAAACCTTCTGTATCATTTCAATTGGGAGCTTCCTTGTGGGTTGAAGCCTGAACAACTTGATATGACTGAAAATTTTGGTATAAGTATTAGAAGAAAATCTTCACTCCTGTTGCATGCCCTGCCTCATGCAGATGCATGTTAGATATTGACCACAGTTGTACTTCAGCTTAATTTTACTTCCCTTTCATTGTGTATTTTTCTACTTTAAAACATTCTTCTTCTCTTTGCCGGCCCCTTCAGTCAATGAAAGCCGGTAAGTAAAAGGTCTAGCTTGAATACGCACTCGCTAGTCTTATCAGCCAAGTTTTTACTTATCAATTAAAAGTCTACGATGTTATGAAACAAATTATTGTTGCAGTGAAAAGCCCTTGTGGTCAAGCTGTTAGATTGCTCTTACAAATAAGCATGTCTTTAATTCTGATGCATGTATAATAAAATATTTACTTTACTGCATATATTTATAGTCTAATTACACGTGGTTAATAATTTTGTATCTGTAAGAGTGTAAATTCTATCATGGCGCTCGCCACCTAGCCCTTGAAAAAAAAAAAAGAGTATAATTTCAACAGCGGGTGACATTTGATTGAACAGTGCTTGGGCCTTATTAATTTTGGCAGGGGCGGAGCCAGGATTGAGAATTGGAGTAGGCGGGAGGCCAAAGTTTGAAATACTAACCTTAGTTGATTCTGATGAGTCTCTCTGTTCATTCCACTTCTTAATTTTCCAATGCAGTCAAGCTTCCTCTAATCCTCTTTTTCATCTCGAGACTAAGAAAAACATGCAATTATGTAACGACAATCAGTATAATATCAAAATAATACAAGTATAAGACCATATATTGCATCATTCATCCAACTAACAACCCATATGATCGGCTCATACTAACTTTTCAAATCCATAGCAAAATTCAAACCAATTTCTTCAAAGTAATCACCTATATCCATATCCAAGAACATACAGAGTTGAAAGTTTTCTACTGTAAATTTTTAATTGATGGTTAAACCCCAATTTCGGTTTAATCTCAATTCCTCCCAAAATCAAATCAACTAACCCAAAGCTTAGTTCTTAGACTTAAATTGACAAGATGATACTGACTACTGAGCAATGAGCACGGTAGTGTAGGCCAAAATCAATTCAACTAACCTCAATTTCGACAGTTGGGTGGTGCCGTGGTGGACTGGTGGAGGTCGCGAAGCACAGTACGGAAGTAGTGTAGCTGTGTAGGCCGCGTAGCACGGTAGCCGCCGCCCGGTCGCTGCCTCCGTCAAGCACACCGAAGCCGGCGATGCCTCCGTCTAGCGAGTGATTTTAGGTTTTGTTGAGATACAGAACTATGGGAGAGTTTGAGAATGAATACAGAAGATATTTTATGTTTTATGTTAGATCAGTTTTCTTCAGGAGGACGAGGAGAGTAAATTTGGGCCAAGTCTTAATGGGCTTTATTTTTTTTTTGGGTAGGCTTAACATCAAATAACAACTAATGACAGTATACTAAATTTTGAAATATTGGCGTATGTCTAGCCTATGTCCGCCCCCCTCAAATCGGATTGAGATCTGCTATCGCGCGGCACATGTACAGCGCGGGCTGTGGGCCGTGTGATCTGAATCTGATGGATAAGGGAGCCCCGTGAATAGTACCAGATTGATAGGCCCGAAAAAAATGAACCGCCCGATCAAAATCGAACGGCCCGAAAAAATGCGCTACACGCGTGCCGCGCGACACAGGATTCGGGTCCCCTCAAATCCGCCCCTGAATTTTGGTCAATAGTTCTGACAACTTTGATGATGCCAGCTGCGAAAAGGGATTATATGCCAATGTACTGGTTGTGATGAAAAATCTTAGTGTCTTATCTTAATCGGTACAATTGGTATTGAAAATAATTGTTTCACCTAATGTCTGATGTATGTAATACACGTAAAACACAGCAATTATTCAGCCCCATAAAGACCAACAAATAAACTATATATATTCTGGAAGCACCTTCATTACTCACATTAAAATAAACTTAATCCCAAGTAAGTTCACTAAATTAGAAGTGCAACCTGCCCTGCAACTCTCTAATTGGCCCAATTAAAATCGAAAACAAATCTAACCAGCAAGGATTGGGCTTTGAGCCTATGACCTTACAAATAGTAAATGAGCACAAAACTGAATTATAACGATTTCAGGTTCCTCTCATGCTCCAACAGTACCAGAGAGGAAATTATGCATGCTAGTGCACCCCACCTTCTCACCAGTGTCCATACGTCCTCTTAATTTAACTCCATGTAGAACTTTTTTCAGTCTGCAACAGGTGCATATAGCAGCATTTTTTATTACATCTATATGATACTACAATGCATTTTGCTACTTATTTCATGCTAAAAAAACGACTGGTATAATTTGTTAACTTAGCAACTGTTACATCCTTGAACACATTATTCAATGCAAGTAAAATTGTTCGTGGAAGTGGAAGGTGGAACCATTATCAATTAAAATAAATAGGGTTAGAAAAACAAGCACATAAATGAACAGCGTTATATATAAGCTAATCGAAAAGTTAAACAAGTTATCAATTTGATTATATAAGTAATTTTTAATAGAACTTAAACAAGTCAACCAAGTAAACTTTGCGTTTGAATCTGAACTCAGTCATTAATAGTCCAATCGAACTAGGATTTAATCGATCTCTAACATGTCAAGAGCTACGAACTTTTTTGTTATACTAATTATTTTATTGTTGTTGTATTATTATTATTATTATGATGATGATGATATGGTTAATTGGTTGTTGTTGTTATTGAGTTAAGGAAATTATTAAAATAGTAGAAAAAAAATAACAAAATGAATGGCGTTATGTCGGTCATCTTGACATCTTCGCTTGTGTCTGGTACCTTTCTAAAAGATTTTTTTTTTTTTTTTACTTTTTCACCTTATTTCTAAAGGATGCTTTACCAAGCAAGCACACTGCGAGTTTGAAAATGTTGAGATATATAAATTTATCAACTTACGGGGAGAAAGTATGATCTGTTTAACTGTTTTGGGGGTTTTCTGTCTCTATTAAGATAAATTCAAACTGAATTATTTTCTTGATGACAGGGTATAACATTGATAACATATGATGAATATATATGATCCTAAAATTTTTTTTATGAGTTAGAATGTGAAAATTTTCATGTATATAATATCGAGGCGTTGCTGTTACTTCCAAACAATTTCAAAATAGATAGTTCTTCTATCCTAAAGAATGTAAAGAAAATCTTTAAAAATAGGGAAAATCAGTGGTATACCCCTCAAATCTTATGTAATTGGAAATACCCCCTCTAATTTTTTATTTTGGATATTTACCCCTCTAATTATAATTTGCATAGATATATACCGGTACCTTTTGAATACTTCTTATGATATTTTAATTCTGAAAAATAAAAATTAAACATTTAGGACAAAAATGTACCCTTCTTCTTTGTGCGATCCATATCAGAAGAAATTCAAAAACTTTAGCTGAATTCAAATGCTATAATTCCAAAAAAAAAAAAAAAATTGAAGAAGCATTTTCTTACATGATGACGAATTCCTGAGTCATTTTAGAGACTATAAAATGACTATACGTGGAAGTGTTTGGGCTCGGACCTTCTCTCCTTATTGAAGTCATTAATTGGTGTTGTTCGTCTTTGGATTATTTTTTTCAGTTTCTTAATTAATTGTGCAATAAAGTAGCAGTCAAAAGAAACTTGGTATTATTTCAATAATCAACTAAATCCATATACCTCCAGACTTTCCCACGTAACTTATTGGAACACGTGTGATCCTTTTACTCTACTAATCTGCTTCTCATTTGGAATTATTTGAAACCTTCATCAATTGCTTTGCCTTATATACATATAAAGAAGGAATTATTTGAATAAAGAACAGGGACAAAAGTAATTTCCGAAAAAATAAGCTCTAGCAAGCATAAGGACACCACATGCACAAGCTGGATAGGAGACCTTTCGTTCGTTTCTCATTGAAGATATTATTTTGCGGGGAAAAAAATGAAATGACAAATAAACAAATAAGTGAAAGTATGAATTTCGTACACTCTCTTTTCCAAGAAAAAAATACAACAACAATGAAAATCAGGATCAGAATCGGAAATCAACAGGGAAAATAATCGTCAGATGGGAGGGGATGAGGGCAGTTTTGTCCTAAATGTTTGAATAATATTTTTCAGAATTAAAATATCATAAGAAGTATTCAAAAGGGTATATATCTATACAAACTATGTTTGGAGGGATAAATTTCCAAAATAAAAAATTAGAGGGGGATATTTCCAATTACATAAGATTTGAGGGGTATATGACTGATTTGAGGGGTATATGACTGATTTGAGGGGTATATATAAATTGAAATGATGACAATAATATGTAGAACACAATAGTTTAAACCGAATCAGATTTTAAAAGTGTAGGACCAGCTGTTTGATTTTGTACATATATATAATACCATAACCTGACAATTTTTTTTTTATTAACAACCTGACAACATTTTGATTGACACAAATTTGCTGCATAATACCAATCTGACAGAAAAATTGTTCCCTATTGGATCTCTCATTTATCATGTCGTCATCTAAGCTAACAATCGATCATCTAGGCTTGTTATTGACTGGAACTGGTTTTCAGCTCTCCATCTCTCTCACTAACAAATTCTTGAGACGTGCGAATAATGCAATATACAGCACATTTTCTCATTATTTCTATTTCTATTTAATTTTTTAGAGATATTTTACAATGAATCAATTTTTTCAACCCGAGTTGAGTTCTTATCAATTCATAATTTAAAATTAATAATATTTTTTTAGCTTATAAAAAAAATTGGTTCATTACAAAATTATGTCAATTTTCAGTATTTTTTTTTTTTTTTTGTCATACATGGTCTGCTCAGTAAGTTTTCCATTATTTTGGTTATGTGACGTGTTTCAGAATATAGCACAAGAAATAAAGAATTACGTTTGATCAGGTCCAGATACGAAGAATTAAATTCGATCAACTTACTTAGCGTGCAATTCTTTTTGCTCGTTGTATTTTGTCTTTCTGCTGGTCTGCATCTGAACGCCTCAAACAGTTTTTCTATTTTTTCCAACCAATTGCTTAGCACACGGAAGAGATCCCTTAACAGCTAAGTTGGTCAACATAGGTCAACCGTCCATCTATCCGTCCACATTCCGATCACGCGCATTCAGCCGTCCGATCAAAGCATCTTCTCCGCCGACTATTGATGGCATACACATAATTTTACAACAATCTACATTTCGGATGAAGCTTCCAGATTCGCCGCCCAGTGCAACGTCATATCTACCAGTAGTATTCTTCCACGTGTATATTTGGTAGGAAATTGTAATAAGTGGAGAGTGTAAATTCATGTGAAGTAAAGAAAAACATTGTTTTCCGAGAGGGCGTCAGTTTTGGAAACCAAAGATTATACTCTCATCTACGTCCAACCAATCGGCAGTTTTATATTCCACGCCTCTGTTAGCATGCCACGTCTTCATTAGTAATTATACGTGAATATTTTGAGTACGGAAAAAACTTTACAGAACCACGGGAGAATTCGGCTATAAGAAACGACGATCGCATCGGTCTTTTCATTCGGCGAATACTTTTCCTTCTTTCTTACTTTGATTTCTCAGATTAAAAAATACAGAGAGTCCCAGTTTTTCGTTCCCAATTGGATCAAGAAATGGCTGAATCAGACAAGGTTTCTACTGAACAAGTAATGGTGAGTGACATCTCTACTGGTTTTGTAGATTTTGATCAGCAATTTTTATCTTATTAACTCGTTCAGATCTAATTCGGAATATTTCCTTCTGAGTTTTTCTGCTGTTGTTTCAAAACTCTCTTGTGTCTTGATCGTTTTAGTTGAATTAATGTTAGGAGGCATCTTTGAGTCGATTAAGTAGAGTGAATTTCGTTTTCCAAACCACAAAGTGTGATTATAAGCTTATTGCTTTTTAGGGATTTCATATGTATATATACACAAGTGTCTTCCTCCAGTCGTCAAATTGATGTTAGGAGAGATGAGTTCGTTTTGTAACTTTGGACTGATCTCTCAATTTTTCTGTTCAGGGGAAACGATTTTCCCCCTTTTATGTGATGGGTGTAATCTTAAATTAGACAATTTCTGTTTTGAATCATGGTTGTCCTTGTTATTCGCATAATTCCCTTTTGAATGATGTCGTGATTATAAATAATTAGATTTTAGGGTTTATGACTATCATAATTAGTTAAAAAAAAGATAGATGTGTAAACTTAAAACAATTTTCTAATAATAATTTAATTTGTGCATGAAGGGCGAGGAGGAGAGGCTGAGGTATCTGGAATTTGTGCATGCAGCAGCTGCTCACATGCTTGTGTGTGCGGCCGCACTGTACGCATATGCGAAGAACAGTGCGGGCCCGCTCAAGCCGGGAGTCGAGACTGTTGAGGGGACTGTGAAGACTGTCGTGGGTCCTGTCTATGACAGGTTCCATTATGTGCCCCTCCACCTCCTTAAGTTCCTTGATCGCAAGGTTTGTTCTCTTCTATTGTAATTTTTGGTGGATTCAAGTTAATTGTTGATGCATGAACAAGTGCAACTGAGTAAAACCTAATGACAAGTGTGATTCCAGTACAATTCAGTCATAACAACACATGGCTTGGTGGTTTTTGTAGAGAACCTTAAATGAGTCCTATATAGTTCTCTTATTTAAGTTAATTACCTTATGAAATTGAATTTTACTGGACTTGCAAAAAATTGGTACTTTAAATTCAAGTACAATTAAAAGGAGCTTAAATTAAGAGCAGAATGTTGATCAACTGATGAAAAAGTCAAATGTAAATCACAGATTAGTGGTCTACAGTTGTGTAACTACATGAATATTGGGAGCTGTCAGTCTGTCATAGACTAGTTTTGTACAGTACAGGTGACCAGTACTAATGTGTCCATCTTAATTCTTGAATGAGTCGTGAGCTTATTTTTTTCTATTCATGATAATTCTTAGGTCGGTGAGTCGGTCGAGGAGATAGAGAAGCATGTGCCCACTGTGGTGAAGGAAGCACCAAATGTGGCTCGGTCCGTTGCTGAAGAGGTGCACCGGACTGGTGTGGTCGGCACCGCAGCTGGACTAGCCCGCAATGCAGTCTCACGTGTTGAGCCAGTGGCAAAGGACCTCTACACCAAGTATGAGCCAGTGGCAAGGGATCTGTACACCAAGTATGAGCCTGAGGCTGAGAAGCGTGCTGTTGCTGCGTGGCGTGCCCTTAATCGTCTCCCGCTTGTGCCCCAAGTGGCACATGTAGTTGTTCCCACTGCAGCCAATTTGTCTCATCGGTATAACCGTGCAGTTTGTGATGGTGCTGAGAAGGGGTATAAGGTTGCTTCTTACCTTCCTTTGGTACCAACCGAGAGGATCGCTAGGGTTTTTGCTGATGAGACACCAGCAGCATCACCGGTATGTGAGATGGAGCCCATCTCTGCTCAGTAATTGTTGAAGGCCTCTTGGGGTTAGCAATTTAGAGGGTTAGGATTTGGTGCTATGAGTGTGATGGGTTATTATTTCTTTTTCTCTGGTTGTACTGGAAAAAGAACGAGGTATTGCAACTATGCTATGTCTAAGTAGTAAAAGTGTTTTTGTTCCATGTGAATATCATGTGGTGTTCTTGTATGTTGCAAAAATAATATCATTGTTGAATGAAAATCGACAGGAATATTATTGTTGAATGAAAATCGACAGGTTGAATATTTATCTTTTTCTGAAGTAAATTAGTAGTTGAAGTGTTAGCACTCGAAAATATATTTATTTTCTGATCCGTCTTGAGACGCATCGCAGTAAAAATAATTGTTAATTGTCGAGTAATAGCATAGGAACAAGTTGGGTAGTAAAATTTGTTAAGGTTTAAAATTTGAGTTTTGATTCGAGTATGATCCGGATGTGATTGGATTAGATTTGTCATTGCTATCATACAATTATTATATTTCTACAGTAAACAATATATCAAGGTAATTACTAATGATATTTCAACAAATATGTATGTATACAAGAAATTTGTAATTTTTATAAACAATGCTGGATAAATACGAATGATATTAATAGTAACCTGTTAATAGCTATAATGTGCTACCTGTTATTTTATTAAATTTTCTTAAAGGTGGTCAATTTCTTCGGAAACATCGAAAAACCATTTAAATTTTTTTGTCATCTGTCAGTCCTTGTTCCTTATAATATGAGCAATTTGAATTTAGAATCCGTCGTTATCGATATACTCTTTGCTTGAATACTCGCCAAATATCAAAAAAAAAAAAAAAAGAAAAAAAAAAAAAACACAGGCATTTATACTCTCTCTCTCTCTCTCTCTCATTATTTAACCAGATACGCGACGATAATTATCTATTGTAAAAGTTCTGTTTGTAATCGAAATATTTTTGTTGATTTAATACCGAAAAGTTTAGCGTCACCCTCTCCAATCTTTAATTTAAACAACAAACCAAACTTAATATTCTTATCTCCAGTACTTACAAAAACATTAATTCAAGTGTGTAAATAATGAGAACAAGGATATAGATAATTTCAGACCAAAGATGTATTCAATCTTTTATATGAAATATAGATCATTGATATTCATAATCTAATTTGATCTGTGGTGTAGTCGTAATCTCAAATTAAAGTTATTGGTTTCCATTTATAAAGAAAATAAAAGGAGGAAAAAAATGATAGATATTGAAAATTTCATGGTATCGCTATTTCTTTATCTACATGACCTGCCAAATTATTTTATTTCGTTTTACTTTAATTTTTTTAGATTATTTTATTAAAAATTTAAAATAAAATATGAAATATTTTATTATATCAAATTATTTTTATTCATATATTCATTTTTATTTTTATTAAAATATACAATACATTTTCAAATAAATTTTTTTTGCAAACATTAGATTAGCGTGATTACTTGTGTGTGTAAACAATTACAGATTCGACAACGGACTAATTGATATGAAGTGGTTTCAAAAATTGATAAATTCAGATTTATCTAAGGAAAAATCGAATTAATGCATATCACGGTATATTATTGTTTACACACAATAGTGTGTAAATAAATTCAGATTAAAAACATAAATTCAAGTGTGTAAATAATGAGACCAAGGATGTAGATAATTTCAGACCAAAGATGTATTCAATCTTTTATATAAAATATAGATCATTGATATTCATAATCTAATTTGATCAGTGGTGTAGTCGTAATCTCAAATTAAAGTTATTGGTTTCCATTTATACAGAAAATAAAAGGAGGAAAAAAAATGATAGTGAAAATTTCATGGTATCACTATTTCTTTATCTACATGACCTGCCAAATTATTTTATTTTGTTTTACTTTAATTTTTTTAGATTACTTTATTAAAAATTAAAAACAAAATATGAAATATTTCATTTTCATCAAATTATTTTTATTTATATATTCATTTTTATTTTTATTAAAATATACAATACATTTTCAAATAATTTTTTTTTTGCAAACATTAGATTAGCGTGATTACTAGTGTGTGTAAACAATTACAGATTTGACAACGTACTAATTGATATGAAGTGGTTTCAAAAATTGATAAATTCAGATTAAATTGACCATGTTATCTAAGGAAAAATCGAATTAATGCATATCACGGTATATTATTATATATGATATAAATAATTTACACAGCACGTTCAAGATTGTTTCAAACTTTTGCTGACTAGACGATGAAGAAATTGTTATAAATTTTAATTAAAATATGATAGAGCACATTGATGTATATTTTATCTAAGATGATGTCGAAATTAAAATAACTTGAAATTTTATTTCGAAAAGGGTTTTTGTTGTATTTTAATTGCTAAATTTAGTGTGCTGCAACATGCATTGATTTCAAATACAAGAAGTACAAAAGTCGAAATCATGTTCATGTTGATATGTACAATATTGTCGCAATATTCTGAAATATCCTTTTGAGGTGACTACAAGACAAGATTAAAACTAACTCCAATCTGAAGACCAAATAAAAATCAAATCAGAGGTTTTACGATTGGGAATATTTATGACGGGCACCGTGCACGCGCAGTCCTCCTTCGAGAAGATTCCTTCCCACTCCATTTTGTGGACCAAACAAAACAAGTCCAATGATGAGTTTATTTCCTTTTTGTTTGTACTTAGTGGCAAAGAAAATAAAAGCTTTCTAGACGCAATGCTTTTAAGGTGACGACGACAGCAACTGCCAACTGGGACCCGGGTCGCTTATAAGTTCTGAATGTTGCGTCATATATACGTACATATGATAAATTCCAAATAATACAAAATTCTGAAAGCAGAGAATTAAAGTTCTAACTAGGTGAATTCAAAAGGTACTTTATATTAATGTATACAAAGTTACAAACTATTCCGAAATTTTATTGCTATGTTTTTATGTTTTTCATATAAAGCGAGTTAGATCGAAAAAGAAGTTAGTTCCTTTGCTTGTTAAGGTTAGTTTTATTTTTTCTAATCTGATGTTCAAAATAACGTTAAAATCAGACCACAGGTCGAATGATGATAGAACCCAAAAAAAAAAAAGGACCAACGTATGTAGGGGCTGCATAACGTCTAAAACGACCACGAAATGGTCAGTTACGTTAACCGTTTTGTTTTGAAAACGAAATTGATTACCATTTGCGTTAACCGTTTTGTTTTGGACGAAACGATTGAAATCACGAAAATACCACGAAAATACATAGGGACGAAACCATTTCAAATTTTCATTAACAGTTTCGTTTTTAAAACGCAACTAAAATCTTTAATCTTTTTGTTTCGTTTTGGACGAAACGAAACGAAAAAAGGGTTAAAACAGTCACCGTTTTCACCCCTAAACGTATGAATATATGATTTCTTAGGTGGACCTGAACTGGCTTGAGGCCTAATTCTCGTACTCTTGGTCAGAGTAGTTGGGCTCAACCGCTCAAGCCCAGTAAGCTCTTTCAGGTCAGGACGAACTGGTTGCAAATTTTTATACATTATTAATAAAGAAAACCAAAGAAAGAAATAAATAACGGTAGGCTTGTTGGAGAGGTGACACTGAACAAGGTGAGCCGATGGAGATGTAAAGGGTTTCAAAATGCAATCGAAGAGAATTTTCCTCTTTTTTTTTTTTCCTCCTAATTCATCTGCATATGAGCCGGTTCTGCGTGCTTTCAAATTCGCACATAATTCATGTCATATTTATCCATTTTTCTTTTTCTCATTCCAAACATCGTGAAGAGTACATGCCAAGCCCATCCCTGGTTCCTGTTAATCAGAGCATTTCTGGGAGAGTTTTATCCATTTCAGACTGAACTTTAGAATCAGATAGTCATTTCTAAATGTTCTTGTTTTATACTACTATACTATACTAATGACATGAATCATGTAAGTTTTCATAAGATTAATTATAGGTGTGCGGTGTGCCTAACTTATTTCAGTGCTAATGTTATTTGTCATTTGTTATTTTAAAACGTCAAATGCAATTGAACTACTATTCCTAAATGTTGGTATAAATAAAGCACGAGAGATGCTTCTTAGGCTGGTGTTTTCCATAACATAAAGTGAATTCTAATTAGTTGTAGCTCATACATTGTGTACGAGAATAATGATGTTGCTATTGACAACAAGAAAAGATGCTCAAAGAACTTCTATTCCAGAATTAGGCTATCACAAAATTAATACACGCAAACCACACAGTTGTCAGAACTCACTAGCTGAATGAACACTCTAGACTATACTATTGCCTAATTATTAAACGAATAGTTTCTAAATAAATTTTTAACTCGATCAGAAATTGTGCAGTTCATTTTGTTGATGCCTCTGATTTCTACGCGGAGCTAAGGCCCCACCAACTGACAGCTCTTGAAAGCCAATCAGCCACCAAAAAATAACTAATTACGGTTACCCTCCAATTGTGGCTAACCATTCAAATCTCCAATTTGCTTCTCTCTTAAATCTCCAGTACACCCCATTGCCCATCAACAATTTGCTCATACCTGTCTGTTTTAATTTTTTTCTTTTTCTCTCTCCTTTTGCTTTTCTTTAATAAGCAGCCTTGGATTCACCAAGGGCTGTTGCCAATGTTAATGGAGCCTCTCCTCCATCTTTTATTTTTTTCCTCTCTTCTTTTATCGGCCTCGGCTCTGACAGATGCCGAGGCTGCAGCAATCGCCCGTCGGCAGCTTCTAAGCTTACGACTTAAAGACGGTGAATTATCATCTGATTATAAGTTTGATATTCATGTAGGTGTAGAGTTTGCCAATGAGCGTCTCCGCAATGCCTACACTGCCCTGCAGGTTTCAATTGTTCCATCATCATAATATTATTTAAATTTTGAGATAAGGGCAAAATAATATACTCTTGACAGAAAAAAAAAGTTACCTTGTCAATTGATATGGATGTTTTAATATAATCGAAAAATGCACTGTGACAATCTTAATTGAAATAAAAAAAATGTATTTTGTTGGGATACATCCCAAACTGATAGCTGGTAACAGAATTTCAAACAAATTACTTATCTGCAAGATCCAAGTTTGAGAATCCACACTTAAATTGGGGCTTTATTTTTGGAACTTATTAATGATGATATACAAAACATTTCTCAAGGAAATGGCTGCCTGGAAAAATTCTGCTTATTTTAGAAAATTCTGTTAAAACCAATAATCCATTGGTTCTATGTAAAATTAGACAATGAGGTGATAGGATCATGAGTGCAAATTTTCCATTATAATAAATATTGAAGGACTTTGACCTTCCATTCCGTAACAAAATCAAACATATTTACCTGCTCAGAGAAAGAAGCGTCCTCACATATACATATCTTATGAATTAAATACAGGCGTGGAAACATGCCATCTACTCAGATCCAAATAACTTCACCGGTAACTGGGTGGGCCAAGATGTGTGCAGTTACACAGGTGTCTTCTGTGCTCAGGCACTAGATGATAACTCTGTGACAACTGTAGCGGGTGTTGATTTGAATGGGGGAGACATTGCAGGGTATCTCCCACCTGAGCTGGGACTGTTGACAGACATGGCCCTCTTCCACATCAATTCTAACCGTTTCTGTGGGATAATTCCAGACACCTTCAACCGACTCATTATACTCCATGAGCTTGATGTCAGCAACAATCGCTTTGTTGGCCTGTTCCCAAAAGTTATCCTTCAATTGCCTGCCCTCAAGTATGTTAACAATATCACTCATTTCTATGATGGTTTCAGTCTCCTTTTACCTCCTCTTATAGCATTTGTTTATTATATGAATACATTTATATATTTGACGTAGGTACGTTGATCTGAGGTTTAACGATTTTGAAGGTCCTCTCCCATCAGAGCTCTTTGACAAAACTCTAGATGCAATCTTTGTGAACAACAATCGCTTCACATCAGGAATCCCAGAGAACATTGGCAACTCGCCTGCGTCAGTTGTTGTACTGGCAAATAACAAGCTCGGAGGATGCATCCCAAGAAGTGTAGGCCGCATGGTTTCATTGAATGAGTTGCTTCTCCTAAACAATGGTCTCGGTGGCTGCTTGCCAGCTGAACTTGGTAACTTGCGCAATCTATCAGTACTCGATGTCGGTTCTAATTCCCTCACTGGATCACTTCCATGGAGCCTCTCTGGCTTGTCCACAGTCGAGCTGTTGGATATTTCACACAATATCTTCACTGGCTCAGTGCCATCAGTAATATGCCAACTTCCAAAGCTTGCAAACTTCACCTTCTCTTATAACTACTTCCAATCAGAAGAAGAACACTGTGTGCCAACAACCGCAAGTACTCGAGTGGTGCTTGATGACGCAAGTAATTGTTTGGCCAGCTCAAAGAGACCTAAACAAAGGTCAGCCGAAGATTGTAATCCTGTGGTGAGCCACCCAGTTGATTGCTACAAGGCCAAATGTGGGTGGCCTTCTCCTCCTAGCCCGAGAGGGCCGAAACCCACCCCAACCCCATCTGTGCCAAATCCCACCCCTTCACCACAGGAGCCAAAGCCGACCCCATCAGCGCCGACTCCAGCCATACCAACAGAACCCCCAACACAGACACCAGAAGCTTCACCCATAGCCCCTCCAAAATATACCTCACCATCTCCTCCTGCCCCTGAACCTCGTGCACCATGGGCATCTCCAGTAGAGCCAGCTGAACCATCACCCGCTCCTGAACCACGTGCACCATGGGCATCTCCACTGGAACCAATTGAACCATCGCCTGCTCCTGAACCCCGTGCACCTCAAGCAACCACACCATCACCTGCTCCTGAACCTCGTGCACCTTGGGCGTCTCCACTGGAACCAACAGAACCATCACCAGCTCCTGAACCTCGTGCTCCATGGGCATCTCCACTGGAACCATCTGAGCCATCCTCTGCTCCTGCTGCTCCAACTCCCGAATCCCGCGCTCCATGGGCATCTCCCTTGGAACCATCCGAACCATCTGCTGCTCCAATCCCGGAGCCCCGTGCGCCTTGGGCATCTCCTGTATCCTCGGATGCTCCTGCTCCACAACCCAGACAACCTACAAATCCTCCGATGAGTCCCAAGGTGTCTCCTCCCCTTCCATCAGCAACCTCTCCTCCATCAGCATCACCAACCCCAACCCCTCCTTCACCAGCTTATTCATCCCCACCTGCAGTGTTTTCACCGCCTCCACCAGCTGTTTCTCCACCTCCACCAGTTCACTCCCCACCACCCCCTGTGTTTTCACCACCTCCACCAACCGCTTCCCCACCCCCTCCGCCAGTTTACTCTCCTCCACCGCCAAAGTTTTCGCCACCACCACGAACTGCTTCCCCACCACCCCCAGTGCATTCACCACCTCCTCCAAAGTTTTCATCACCACCACCAACTGCTTCCCCACCACCTTCAGTCCATTCTCCGCCGGCTCCAAAGTTTTCGCCGCCACGACCAACTGCTTCCCCACCACCTCCAGTACATTCGCCGCCTCCTCCAAAGTTTTCGCCGCCACCACCAACTGCTTCCCCACCACCTCCAGTACATTCTCCGCCTCCTCCAAAGTTTTCGCCACCACCACCAACTGCTTCCCCGCCACCTCCGGTCCATTCACCACCTCCTCCAAAGTTTTCACCACCACCACCAACTGCTTCCCCGCCACCTCCGGTCCATTCACCACCTCCTCCAAAGTTTTCACCACCACCACCAACTGCTTCTCCACCACCTCCAGTTCACTCGCCGCCACCTCCAAAGTTTTCACCACCACCACCAACTGCTTCCCCGCCTCCTCCAGTTCATTCGCCGGCTCCTCCAAAGTCTTCTCCACCACCTCCAAAGTTTTCACCACCACCTCCTTCACCAGTTTACTCACCACCACCTCCAAAGTTTTCATCACCGCCTCCTTCACCAGTTTACTCGCCACCGCCTCTAAAATTTTCACCCCCACCACCAACAGCTTCACCTCCACCACCAACTGCTTCACCACCACCTCCTTCACCAGTTAGTGCTCCACCCCCACCAGACACTGGCTTCATCCCGCCCATCACTGGTACAAGCTATGCATCACCTCCGCCCCCAATATTCCAAGGCTACTAATTGATATAGAGCGCATTTGTTGAACTGTATCATTCTATTTTTTGACAAAAAGAGAAATGTGATATAAATATTTTAGCTTCTTTTCTTTTCCTTTTAATCTTAAGACAAGCTTGGTGATATAAATAGTTTAGTTAAAACATTTTAATGTTCATTTTTTATTGTCTTATTATTGTCTACTTTTATCAATAAGGTTGTGTGGTTCAAATTTTAAACGAAAATCGCAAGACAATTTTTGTGTCCAACCTTGACTGCTTTTTGTCTTTGATAATCATCAATTGGCACCGTGAGTTGACTCCAATAGCTAGATAACTAGGTTTATACACACTAGTGTGAATATCGCGCGTTGCGCGATTCATTTTTTTCTAATCGATTTTTAATGATTGATATGTCTTATTAATTATGGAGAAATAAGTTGATATGTATTCTTCATTATTTTATCCCAAATTCATGCAGTGCAAAAAATATAATTAAAAAAATATGAAAAATATGAGAATGCATAGAAAGTTTGATGAAAAAATCAAATATAAAAGTACAACTTTAAAAAATTCCTCAATATAAAAATTATGTAAAATATTATGAAAAAATTTTTAAAAAAATTAATATCTTAAATTCGTAATAAGTTTTTAAGCATGCATATTAATTTAAAGTGATAATAAATTTGGGAAGACCTTTAAATAAAATATCATGAGTTTGGGAATTATTTTAAATATTCTAGAAGTCTATAATCAAAAAAGTTATATCAGTATATTTTCCTTTTTTATAATAATTCATATAAATTTTGTTTCCCAAATTATTTTTAGAGGTCTTAAAACAATTAAAAATGAGAAGCACAATTTTCTGATTTGCTGAAAATGAAGACGTCAATTGTAAGCGAAATGGAGAGAAGAAACAAAAGGAGTGAAAATAGTTGTCCGTATTTCTATTTGGTTAGTCCCATTAGAAATTAGAAATATGATTAATATTATAATATATCATATCAGAGCTCCCAGCTTAGCCAAGCATAGCCTACAGTCCTGTTTCAAAAAAAAAAAAAAAAGCGCTTAGCCAAGCATGAATGCACCTAGTCTAAGCCGATAGGCCATGAGTTGTGCCTAGGCTAAGTCCTGGACTCCTGGCCCTATCTTCATTCTTCAGTTCTCATCTTGGTGGGACCCTCCATGTGGTTGAAACTTAACAGAGATAATGAATGCAAAATAATCGACAGACGCGATGAGCCCAACCGAAACGGACGATGGAGATTATTTACTGTACTAACTACAGTATAAAGGAACTCTCACGTGCAGGTCACGCTGTTGCATCTTTATATATGTATAATAATGAAGCCATGTACGAGGCAAAGATCACAAAGAAACCCAAGGTTCATAAAATCATATATTTAATTTGTCGTGTGTCTCTGCAATTTCTACATTTGATACATAATTTCAAATAAATGTCATTTTATCAACAACAGATATCTGTATTCAATAATGAAATGCAAACAATATATTTAACAACATTTTGTAATTGCATATGACAATGAAAACTAAAGTGTAATTTAATAATACAAAATATCACTCTTTTACCAAGACTGCTTGTTTTTTTCTCTAGAAAATTTCTCTTTGCTTTTCTTTTATAAAAAAAATAACAAATAGATTAATGCATGGAAAATCTCAGAAAATACTAAAATATTAAAAAAATTGTAGAACTGTGATGTATATGGGAGATTTACAAAATGAACTCACAAAAAATCACAAAAATATAAATTAATCAATTTAAATGTGGGGAAGAAACAGTATAATCAAAATCAATTTTAATGAACTGAAAGGGAAAATCTTAAGACTGTATAATTAATAGTGCAAAGTGACGTATTATATAACCATTTGTAGTTTGATTGGTGAGGAAATTCCTCAATTATTCAACTCTCCAGTGTTGAATCCAGAATACAATCTATATTTCAAACACAACAATTTTTTTTACCAAATTATGGAGTGTTATGATTGATGATTGGTGATGAAATTCCTCACTTATTTGATGCCCAAGGCTTGCAACAGATTATGGCACATGCAAAGACCCACAGGCCACTTCTAAAAGGTGGACTAATATGGTTGCCATCCAAAACGAGCTGCTACGACACTAAGGAAGGTTACCAATGTCCCTCACAAGGAATGCTAACATATATTCTGAATTTCTGATAGACAGGAAGTGCAGTGCAGAAAATTGTGGGACTTAAAGGCTGACCTGAGAGCAATATTGCTACTATAGAGAGCTATGAATAATGTGCTGCCAATCTCACAAACAATGCATACCAAAATTCAACATATCTTACCGGTCTGGCAAAGATGCAGAGAGAAAAATGAGTACCTTAATCACATGTTCTCTTTTTCCCCTCATGGCGGGCACTTTGGTTTTCTTCACTGCTGGCTTAGAGTGTACATGAATCTACGCTCCATGTCCCGGCTTTCCTGCAGGAAATTAATCAATTAGAATTGGAAGAAAAAGGCTTTGTAACTGATTATGGGAGATACAGAAAGCAAGAAATAAACCTGTCATTGAGGGGAAACAGATTGATCTGCCGTCAGTTGTAAGTGCAACTGATCACGCAGTTAACCCTGTACCAATCTGGTATGATTGTCACAATGGAGGATCCAATTCAAAAATATCGCCTGATAAGTACTAATTATGATATAAGAGGAAAATTGACCACACTGACATACTAGTTTCCTGTTATACAGAAAGGCAATGGCATTGGGTTGGACAATTAGACTAAGGAAACAAAAATCAGAGAAAATTCTCACTTGCACATACTGTAGGAGACTTGTCATTTGTGCAAGTGACGGGTACCTAAAGGATTGAGAATTTACCCTCCTGGAGAGCATATACGGAGCACAAGAGGTTGACTTTACACACGGCGAGATTATTATGCACGAAGAACAACGCATCGATTTCATGGGAATCCTTAACCAGAGTAGCTACATCGAGTTACATAACATCAGATCCGTTTCCATATCTCTGTGTTACAGTGTTAGTACATCGAATCGAATTTAGTAGGAGAGAATTGGGCTTGGTTAGAACTTAGAACTAGAGTGGGAAAAAAAAAAGAAGAAAAGATGAAAATTTGCTTATGGGCTGTTATTTACCTGCCTTTGGGCTGTAACTTCTAAAAGCTTCATTGTGCAAAATGGCCAGGCGAGTTAGAACATTATTTATTTATTTATTTTTGAAACATTTAAACTGCCCGTAGGCTGAGGCCTGAGGGAGACCAAAATAGGACGTAATTATCATTGTCCAAGTCTGGACATGCAATTATAATTTTCTCTTTTACTATTTATTATGATTATTAAAAGTAATTGTGATAGTCGGTCTCCTATATTAGCGCGCCACATTGCCCCGCAAAATAGCCACAGCCCTTAGGGGTCAACTAAATTCCGATTAGATTCAAAATTAAAAATTGTAGAGAGCGTCATGGATGGTGGTCACGTGGCATGCTGTGATTCCTGGTGGAGACTGGAGAGTCGATAATCGAGATACAGTTGAGTTGACTACAGACTACAAAAGGCTCAATGTTGTAATTGATCAAATCAATAAATCATGCATCCGGAATCTCACCGTCTCTCATTCAACTTTGCGGTGAATCAATTTTTTTCTCCCAAAATCATAAAGAACGATGATTAATTTGAGAAAAAAGAAAATTTACAAGAAACTTTTTCCTAGCAGAAACTACTCATCAAACAACTACTTGTTGATAAAAGCTAGTAATCAACCAAATAAACTACCATCAACATTGTACTAATTAAGTAATTATCAAGCAAATTGATAATTTTAATATGTACTTTATCTATAATAAAAGATCAGGATCAATAATGTTTAATAATATTAAACCGAACCGCGTATTTAATAGTTTCATCCATCACTAATTAATTGAATCACATATATCTTAATACTTCCGTAACAATTGATCATTTAATCTCATCAATAAATCGATAGCACTAACCAAGTTATCTTTTTTCAAAAAAAAAAAAAAAAACACATATCTATAGTAGTGACTAAGTTATTCAATTTGTGAAAACGCAGAAATAAAACATTTAACTAAACAAAATATATAAAAAATATTAAACTGCAAAATAAACTTATTTAAGCTGATTTGTCGAACTCTACAGCATTAGACTTCCAAGCGAAAACCGTCATTCACAAAAGCACCAAAAATTTAAACATTATTTCCGGAAGTACACACATGATAGATACATCACATTACATAAGCTTATAACTGAACATTGCAAGAAACAGTGCCCATGCGAGGCACGGTATAACAAGGTCCCCCGCTGCGGTATTCACTCGGCGAAAGCACCGTGCACACCCAAACAAACAAACCGACATTGCAACCGCCACCGCCACACCTAACCTAGCTTTTCCAAGCCTAAATACTGTCGGGCCCCACGTTAGCAACAACAGAAGCTGCCCCAAATAGAAAAGAAGGTCAGTGGGCCGCCGGTGAAACCCACCCTTGGCCCAGCAAAGCCAGGCAGCGAGGCTCGTCAGAGCAGCTGTTGCGATGTTTCCTAGATGGAAGGCTAGGATTGGGAGTTGCCAGGTGAGCTTTGAGTCGGGTCGACTAGGGACAGTCGTGCCTGAGATGCATGCTGATGCTGCAGATAGTGCAACAGGTATGACTAGTGCCACAGCCAATGTCCGTAGGCCTCGCTTTGCCTTTGCCATCTTTCGGTCTTTGTTGGCTGGAGAGGCAGCGTCGCCATCGGTGGAGGCCGGCTTCTCTACATGCCTTTGCTTGATCCCTTCTGAGGTGTCCATTTGATCGAGAGATTGAGATCGAGAGAAACAGAGATAGAAAGTGAGAGCGACGGAGCGAGAGAGTTAAGAGGGAGATAACGAGCTGGAAAACTATTTGTAGTGGTTTGGAAATGACACGTGGAATGGTATGTTTGATTGGGGCTTAAAAGAGAACACGTGTGAGGGGAAAGATCTGGAAATCGTTCCAGATAAGGATGCTATTTTTTTTTCCCTCCTTTTCCTTATATCTGAAGATATGTGACGGATGAGTTCTCAATCTGGTAACATCGTTGTTGATTGAACTATTTTTAATATTTGTAATGTAATGTTCCATTCAGAATTTTTCATTCTTTTTCGCCGGATTTTGTTGTTAAGCTGCCAGACATTTCTTGAAGCTTGATTATACACTCAAACCAGTGAACACGTGTGAGGGGAATTTGTACTAGTCGACTTCGTCGGCAGTTATTAATTAGTGAATATATAACCAAGACTTTGCTTTCTGTTTTATTCTTTTTTTTTTTTTTTTTTTTTTCTGAAGAATGACTTCTGTTTTAATAAATTATTATTCTTCTTCACAAAAAAAAAGGGTCTGATATTTTTTTTTATCCAAATAATTGTGTAATGTAAATATATAGTATTCTCCACCAAAATTGATCTGGGTACAAATAATATAGCATAAATGCAGAAGTAATAAGTGATGTTACACAGTTACAGTTTTTGTGGGGGCTTCTCTAGTACATATCAATGCAGAACGTGCCTAAATTATTTTGCCTAGTAGCTATTTTTATCGAACTAGGAGAAGTATTGAAATTCAAAAGAAAGAGAAAAAGGCATGACGATCCCTACCTTGAGGACAAAATCTTCAAAAATAATAATAATAATAATAATAAAATAAATAAATAAATAATGCCTTTTGAACATTCGTTGCTTTTTTTTCAAATCAGCCCCCGCCGGTCCAAACTCCATTTACAGTTTCACACTTTCATTTGGGAACTAGCGGGCGCGACCAACCCAATAATTTTTTTTTTATGAACGTATTTTGTTGAGTAACACATATATGAAGCATGATTAAAAAATAATAATAATATCATGGATTATTGAAAAGGTTGTTATTTTATATTTAAAGAAGCGGTTAGATATGTATCGAACAAAAGCGAGAAGGGATAGCAACTGACGCTATACACACTAATGTATTAATTTGAAACTTCATCTGCATATTTGAAATAATTTGCTAACACAACTTAATTATTAGAGATGGGAAATCAGGCTTAAGGATGTAATAACGTGTACACATTTTTAAATAGTTTGGTAACATACAATTTAACTGATGGAAAAGGGAGAAATATGGCTTAGAAAACTAACAATATACTACGTAATCTCCTGTATGCAAGTTTCGAAATTTGATTCCTTTGAATTTCCTCTTACTTAGTACTGATTTATGCTAAGGAAACAAATTTCTAAATACAATCTTCTAAGCAATCTAAAATATTTTCATTCTTACATTCCTTTATGGTAATTGTGAAGATGAAAAAAAACTTAAAAGATCTACACCATTTCTTAATTACAAAGTCTACAATAAAAATTAAGTAATAGATCTCAGCACAACTTAAAATATACTCTTCCTTTAATTGATAAATCCATAAATATTCAAGTGCCGTAAAAGTGCTAATCAATCGAAATTTTCATTTGAACAATTTGCTATATGCAGTTGTGTATTTGTTGGTTTCAAAGCTAAACAAATTCTTTCCAATAAAAACTCAAGTTTACAATCAGATTGAATCAACGTGCACTTGGAGTAGATGCAATTACAACAACGGCCTAATTAATTTCCAATTAGCAGAGAAGAAAATTTAAAAGGAGTCAAATGATGAAGGAAATAGCACATGAGAGATTCATTTGGACCTTGTCTGCCTAGCCAATTAATTTCCAATTAGCAGAGAAGCAAAGTCAAAAGGAGTCAAATGATGAAGGAAATACTACAGGTGAAAGATTCACTTGGACCTTGTCTGCCTAGCCAACGTCACTTGTCCCTATCTTGCCTCATTCATCAGTCCACTTTCAGGCAAACTCAACCACACAAATACTCGATCTTTATTTTTCTGTTGTCATCTCTTGAGTTGCCTTCCTTTTGAATCAACCTGAAGCCAAATATATTTAAAAGATAAATAGAAAATTGAAAAACAACTATAACCTAGCAAGAATAAGGCGAAATTAATAAGACAAGCATCTCATTGAAAAATGAAGACATTCATAAATGAAGGGAAGATTGAAGGAGCAATTTTTTCTCTCTCAAAAGTGAGAAGGAAATGGAAGCAGAAATATAAGAAATTCAGCCCAAAACATGCCATGAGTACATGCCCCAACCAAATGTGCTGACAGAGCCACAGAGGTGTATGCTCCAATGCTTTGTATAAAGAGTTCACCATCATGGACAGAAGATGTCAAAAAAAGAAGGAAATAGAAACTGAAATATAAGAAATTCAATCCAAAACATGCCATGAGTACATGTTCCAACCAAATGTGCCGGCAGATGAGACGGATGTGCTAATCCTCTGTATGAGGAGTGCAACATCATCGTCAGAAGGTATTAGAAAAAAAATCTCTATGGACTCGCAAAAGACGGTTTGGTAAGAAAGTACCACCACACTCGGTGGCGCATCCAACCCAGAAGACCTCCAACTGCTTCCTATGTCATCTCCTCGTTGATGGAACAACACTCTTTCTACCGGAAACTTTGCTCCGGTAGAGCATAACTACTTCAAATTGAAAACCTTCTGTCTCCACCAATTTATCTCTCCACTTTTCTAATCCTTCTTCAAAATTGAGCAAATTAAATCACCTATAGCTAATTTCTACAAGTTCTTTTCGACTTCAAAATTCAATTTCTCGTTCACAGTTCATATTTCATTTAAACTTTCAAAGTGAAAGAAATTATAAAAGGATAAAATATGACTGTATGTGAAATAAAATAAACTGAATTACCTTACTAAAAGATTTTGCTGGTGTTTGCCTCCAAATTTTGTTGGAGTTATGTCCTAGAAGTCAATATTTAATGACTTATTTTCTTAGTTTATGTTAATGATGATATTTGATCATTTGTTCCTAGAGTTTATTATTGACAGATCATTCAGGTTGAGGATCTGAATTGTAGATCTCTGTGGATCATTCATTAGAATGACAATAATAAATCTAAATCGTCCATAATCTTGATAATTAACAAGGAACATTAATTATCATAAAAGATTAGTATGCAAGTTAAGTGATGATTAAGTTCTACAAATCATAGGTAAGGAGTTACCAACTTAATTGCATATGTGTATGTTATTGGAACATAGTACAGGACTTGACCCAGTGAAATAAACATATGGATTGTGTTATGTGTCATTGTTTATTTCATATCAGTTTGATTCTAAGTTTGAGATGTTCACATTTTCCACATGAGGATAGGTTCAATAAATATCGTCTAACGTTGATTCCTGATAAAGGCTGCTATAAGGACTTTATTTATGTTCTCTTGAATTGTGCGGGGAAAAGTTGTTCATCAAGAAAACCGTATGTCCCTCATTAATATACTTGATGAGTGATGATATCTGTTTGGGCCCCTTGATGGAGTTGGATTGTTTGGCCAACTTGTACAATCAACTCTAGATCAAGAAATGTATAATCTGCAAGAATGACACATTCCTATCTTGGATTATACAAAGATATCGTGTGACATAAGAATCAGACAAAGAAATACTAATATTTCTTATGCAGGATTGAGATATTGTAACGGTACATTATTTATACGAATTGGGAATCATAACGTGTTGCTAGATACCGCTTATGATTATTGGAATTAAATAAGCGATTTAATTCCATGGCCAACATAGTATAAATCCTCAAAGGGTCGCACAAATAGAACCTGAACCACACGTGTATTATTTATTTGTATTGGAGAATACAAAACATGATGGGTTGATTAATTAATTATATACCGTTATGAACCGTTATAATTAATTATATCAAGGAGATCATGTTAGAATAAATTAATGCATAAACCAACCTATTGTTAATTATCATCAATTTGATAATTAATAGTCTCAACTACATTTAATATAATTGTTAGAATTATATTGAATATATAGGCTTTAAATAGCTAAGTCTAATTAAGCCCAATTAACAAATAATTAAAAGGCCCATTAGTTAATAGAATTAATGAGCTAATGAGAGATGAATTTGCCATTTGGTAAATTGGGCTAAAAGCCCATATAGGTGGCGCCTAGGGCATGGTGGCATGCTTGTAATTTGTTTGAAGTTTGGAAGAGGAATGAGAGCTCTATAAATAGACCCCAAGGGGTGGCCTCTCATCCAACTTTCTCTCTCCTCTCTTCCCTCTTCTCCTAGCCGCCACCTACCTCCTCCTTGGAGATTTTCGAAATCTCCATTAGAGGAGCTCTCATCCTTTGTTTGTTAGGGCCCATGTGTTGGGATTAGCCACATAATTAAGGTGTTAATTGTGATTAAGTGTTGGTTGTTCTAAAAGCTTGCTAGCACAAGCTCTTGAGAGGTGGTGAAGCTTCTTGGTGGATTAGAGGAAGGAGAAGAAGGCGCAGAGTGCACCCCATCGATTCCCATGCCATGGATTCGAGCCTCATGAATGCGATTTCATGAGAGGTACAATTTCTCCTACCTTCTCTCTTGATTGGATGTGTGATTGCTTTAGCACTAGATCTATTGATTTGCTTGTTGTTAATGGTGATTAATTAGTTGTAATTAATCTAAAATTAAAATATGAGCATTTCCTAACAGTGGTATCAGAGCTATGGTCGTGCTTAAGGTTTTTCACACTTAATTAAGTGAGAATTCGTAATTAATTAAGTTAATTAGTGATGTGCATGCTTGCTGGCCCTGGAAAGGTTGTTTTCTGTCTTGTTGCTTATTTTTCGTAGTGTAAAGCTCTCTGAAATTTTTTTCTTCTTATTGGAGGTTGTAGCCCTTTGAGTTGTGGTTATTTTCCCACTGGAATCATTGAAATTCGATGTAAAATGAATTTTTAGTGATTTAAACGGTAACGGTGCGCAGATCTGTTATTCTGCTGCACAGTTCTGTTGTTGTGGTTGGTAACAAATAAGTTTGTATACAAAGTACCTGTAAATTTTAGATAGGATTATTCTAAACTTGATGCTCTTTCTGGATATGTAAATTTTGTTGCATATTTCGGATATTATGTGGGCGTTCAAGGATGAAAAGTGATGAAGTTATCAGATCTATTTTTTCAAACAAACTGATTGTTTTGAAAAACTGTACTTATTGAGAAACTTTTATGGAAAAGTGTTGAAATGGAAATGTTCTCCTTTAAGTCTGAAATCTGTGAAAATTAATTTCATAGATTTTCATTGAGATTTGATACCTTAACCGAGTGAAACCCTTTTGGTCGACGGTCTGTTCCAGAACAGGATACCTTGCTTAAATGCTTGTTATCTCGTTGATCTTGAATATAACTTGTGGATTTTCTTTTCATGGAATGATAGCCTATTGTATGTAGTATTTTTCTATGTAAATTGTTTGCTGGAAAAATATCAAGGGGATGATCATACAGATCAAAAGGTTGAGACCCATAACAGAATTTTCTCTAACGGTGCTTCGCGCACAATCTGAGGATTTGTCTTTTTTGGTTCTCCCTGATGGTAATTGATCTCTCCTTGAAATTTTTACAGGTAATCACAATATGTGTAAGGAGTTCTCTGGATTTATTTCAGATTTTTTTGAGACCGAATTATTTTGAATTTTTTCGGGCCCCGAATTTCGTATTTTAATTAGTTAAAATAATTTCTAATTAATCAATTTGATGAAAGGTTAATTAGAAGACTCCTTAAATACCCTCCTTTCAGTTTTGATGGTTGGATTTAATTTAAAAGGGCTTAAACAATTAGTTGTTAAGGTTAAGCCTTCTTTGCATTCGAAAAACTTGAGCAACAAGTATGCACAAAGATTCTAATTAATGAAATTAATTAAGAACAAGTGAATCATGTATATTGTATATGTGCTAACTTTGTTTTGTAGGAGGATGTGGGTTTGATATGGCTCAAGATGTCAATGCCTTGTGTGTTGTAAAATGTTGTGAATGCATGTGATTGCTTGTAATGTGGCCTAAGGTGCCTTGATAATTAATAATTGATTAATTCTTGATGTAACTTGTGAGGCTTGCATGCCCCTAAGGCCTAGGCGGGTTTTAGGATTTTATCACATGTATTTATTTCCCTTAATTATTAGATAGGATCTTAGTAATTAGTGGGAGGGTTTGATTAGATTAGTTTCGTTACATGGAGATGCGACGGAAACTAATGCAAGCGGGAGCCATACAAACCCACGGCAATGTTTGAGATGCTTATTATGTGATTGTTTGTGAATGCCTTGAATTGTCATAGGTAGGTATGGGTGTATGCTTACACGATCACCAAACAAAGTCACGTAATTGCTTATGTCCCAAATTAACTTGATTTAGCCAAATCGTCCTCCTTCTCTCTATCCCTTTCAATACAATTGATTGTCTATTGATGCATTCCTGCCGACGCGGACATCGTAGTCCATCATTGTAGTCGGGGTGTAAATCGGATTTACTAGGAGCAAATAGAGAGAAGTTGCTTTACAACGGACCCACTCGGATTGGACGTTGGGACGAAGTTTGTAGATATACTTATGATATCTCACAAACCAAGAATCATATGGACAAGATATGATTGGTTGGAGAACCTACCTTATCTAGTTGTTTTAGGTGTCATGCCGACGCTGGCCCCTATTTCAACGAAAATGAGGATCTTGGAATCCATTACATTTAGGGACATTAATTAAATGTAGTGGGAGTTTTGTTTATCATTCCATAAACAAAACATTGCATAAACTAAATGACCTTAAATTGAAATTGTTATAGATATTAAATATGTTAATTTCGTTGCGATCAATCTTTGGAAAACGACAAGCTCGTTTCTAAGGTATTTACTTGGAGAAGAAATACCGATTCCTAAGACATGTTCTTGGAAATGAGAAACTTGAGCAAGTTTAATCCCAAAAACGTTCCTCAACTTTCCGAAAATAGCTTCGCAATGATTGATTAGTTTTGACGAAAATTATTCAATAAAGCGAATGCTTATATCCTTTTAGAAGTTCTAGACTTTTGAATTGGAGAATTCATAAGGACTAGACTAGACTTCTATACTCTCATCCACTTACTCAAGAAGACGTTCTTAGAGAAAGTAAAAGATAGACTCAATCATTTATGATCGAGAAATGGAATGTGAGTTAACCAAGAGACTCTTCTTATAAGAAGATAAATGTTTCATTAGCTTGTGAACCGAAAGGTTTGAGTAGCTAATTGACAACTAGAGATATTAAGATCTCCAATATCAAGGATTGTTGATATTGTCATACAATCTCTTTCTATGGATAAAGGATATATTGTTCGCACACTTGTTAGTGCTAAAAGTAATTGGTTAAGTATTAAAGGAATACTTTACCAAGATATGAGTTGAAACTTTGAGATCCTCACTAGTGACCGTGTGTCACATGAGATGTTTCATTTACCATTTATGGGAGACATTTGAAAAGATGTCCAAAATACCATGATGTTCTAAAACTTAAGATATTTGTCGTTCAAATTATCTCACTATCTCTAATTCACACTAGTAATTAGGTGCTAGTTCATGTGCTCGCATTTAACGAAATGTGTAGGCAATGATGAATAAGAGAAAGTTCGAGATAAGTAAAGTAAACTCCGTTTTGGAAATGGCTTATACGTCTAGGCCGCTACCATTGAATACGTAGAGTTATCTTTACTAAATAAAGAATTTGTTTAGGAATTTGAGGTTATATACCTTATTCCAAACATCTTATAAAACCTTATCTCCATTTCATATTTGATGATGGATGATCATGTTTTGTAATAGAGAAATGTCGTTCTCTTATTGTTATGAATTTGTGTATAAGATTTCACGCATCTTGATTGAATTTGCTTGAAATAGATAAACAAATTTCGAATGACAAATATGTAAGACTTCACATAAAGTATTTGACTTTTATGTAAGATAGTCGCTTAGTCGAATATAAACAAGAATCGCATTATGAGAGTCTACGTAACGTGGAGCTCGTAAATCAATTTGATTGCAAAATCAATTGAAACTCATGCGAATCGTGTTTGTTAAATGACAAAAGCGCCTTTGAACTACGAAGGTTTAAAGGACAAGTAACCTTATTAAGACTTATACATATTGATGTATATAGACCTACAGGTACTTGTGCAATTGAAAGGTTGTTGAAACTTTACCACTTGACCAACAATCATTGTAGATATTAACGTATCTATTTGATATGGTATAAGTATGAATCTTTTGACAAGATCAAAAGGATTTCAAGAGTAAAGTTGAAAAAAACTATTCAATAAAAGCAAAAGTCTTAAGATGGATCATGGTAAATAGTTAAGTCATATAGTTTGATATATTACCTAAAGAGTATGAAATACGTTTCACTACTCGCTCCATGAGGAACATTGAAAATGTATCCAAGGATGAAGGTATCGAACATAGTTTGATATAGTTCGATCGGTAATAAATCAAATTGACTTGTTCGACTCATGTAAGGGATTTGTGTTTGAGGACAATATTGTTTACACTGAATAAAAATTCCATCGAAGTCTATTGAAAAAGATATCTTACGAGATTCGATCTCTAGGTATATTGTTTCTCAAGATTTGGTATTGAGAAGCTTATTTCAAAGTTTGATTGATTGATAAGCTTAGACCCAAATAAGACACTTAATATGATGTAGGATATCTTGAACTAACCGAAAGGTACTACTTCAACGAATATGATAAGAACAAAGTAGTTGTTGCTTATCATAACGTAACCTTGAAGAATGATATTCTCAAGAAGAAGTAGTGGGAGTAAAGTGAGCATTAAAGGAGTTTATGCATCACTACAAGAAGTACATTTATAGGAAACTTGTCACTCCATACATGGTGCTTAGTGGGAGTTGAGCGGAACTTTATTCACAAGTAGTTGTGAAAGGAAGAAGTTTATAAACACGCTCACTTCTAAAGAGTGCTCAAACATCTCACGAATGGATGATGTTCGAGAAACTCATGCAATATATTAGGATCAAGAACTTACTCTACAAGATGTTGTAGAAGTAGTTTACTGACCTCAAGCACCAATCCTACAAAGATCAACGAGAGTGAATTGCCTAAACTGAAAGGTACATAGGCTTCACAACATCCTCGTACTTGACATATGAGGATCCGTTGATAAATACAGAAGCGATGGAAAGACCCGATTCCACAAATATGGTTTGAATTTGTATGATCTTTAAGTGCAATCCATATATATAACAACAAGGTATAGACCTTGATTGATGTTCAAGAAGGAGCGATCCATCTAGAACATTTAGATCTTTAAAAGGAAAGATAGATATGGATAGCAAGTCGACTATATACAAAGCACAATTTCATGATTGATGCTATGTGTAAGTCGATAACCAGTTGACCATGTACAAAGCACGGCTTCTCGCTTGTAGCTGTGTATAAGTCAATAAAGATCATTCTAACAATAATTATATTTCGTATATATAGATATATGAAAAATACATCAAAACCGCCTTCTTCGATTGAATGAAGGAAGTTGTTGTGTATTTGACACAAACCGAAGATTTTGTTGTATTGTTAGAAACGTATATATGCTTCAATGATCCATTAATGGATTGAAGCAAGTACTGTGGAAACTGAAATAAACATTTTGACAAGTAAGTCAAGGAGTTGAACTTCGTCAAAAGTATCTTGTATAGACAAGATATTCAGTGGGAGCATTATTATGTTACATGTATTGTACAAGATACAAGACATTAATTGGGAATAAAATTAAAGAAAGAAATATTGTCAAGATCTCATTGGAGAATGTTTTCTCAATTGAGAACTTGGGTAAGTCACCTAAATCCAAGGAAACAAAATCTATGGAGATAGATTATGATGGATGTCAGGTTTGAGCAAAATGTGCATATAATGACAAGGTGTTATAGTTACACGAAAAGATAGACTCCTAGAAATGATGTCTAACCATGTTGTATGGCATACACTTGAGTTCTACTCGGTGTATTGCAACTCAATTCGAGAAGAGTGCACGATACAATTCGAGCATTCTTCTGTCATGAGTTTCATTACGTACGCCATACTTATGCACATGCCCCTATGTATTGTACCCAAGGAGTATGACAAGTAGTTGTCAACTGGATACAAAGAAAAATACATTTGGACAATAATCAAGAATATCCTCGAGTATCTTATGAGAAAGGGTGATATGTTTTTCATCTGACAAGATGAAAGAAATCTCATATAAATTGTTATATTGATGCTAGTTTTCGAAAGATTGATATAAATGCAATTGAGCTACATATTTTGTTTAATGTGGTGTTGTAAATTTAGAAGGTGTTCTAAATGGGATATTACAACCGTTTCCGTCACCAAAACAAAAATATATAGCAACTTGTGAAGCAATGAAAGAATGTAGTATGGATCATGAAGTTCTCAGTCAAGCTAATATAGTTCTAAGCATCTCGAACCATAGCTTAAACTTGAAGAACCCAATATTAAATTGGTGATCCAACTAAGATCTATGACGATGTCACTTGATCTCACATGATGATGATCAAGAACACATATATAGGAGTATATATGTATATAGGGTCAAATAAAATTGGATAGGTTCGCGGACACAGCGAACACTCTAACTTAACCTCTACCTTAAGCGGTATAGGAGATGCAATTGTGCATCCATGCGTGATGGACGTATGAGTAACTTGCTTTAAGTGTATTACATCTTTTGAGGTTCGAGACATGTATATATATAGATATATGACATTGTTCTAAATTCTTCACTGGCTAGAAGTCACTATTGATTGACTCTAGGCCAAGTGGGAGATTGTTGGAGTTATGTCCTAGAAGTCAATATTTAATGACTTATTTTCTTAGTTTATGTTAATGATGATATTTGATCATTTGTTCCTAGAGTTTATTATTGACAGATCATTCAGGTTGAGGATCTGAATTGTAGATCTCTGTGGATCATTCATTAGAATGACAATAATAAATCTAAATCGTCCATAATCTTGATAATTAACAAGGAACATTAATTATCATAAAAGATTAGTATGCAAGTTAAGTGATGATTAAGTTCTACAAATCATAGGTAAGGAGTTACCAACTTAATTGCATATGTGTATGTTATTGGAACATAGTACAGGACTTGACCCAGTGAAATAAACATATGGATTGTGTTATGTGTCATTGTTTATTTCATATCAGTTTGATTCTAAGTTTGAGATGTTCACCTTTTCCACATGAGGATAGGTTCAATAAATATCGTCTAACGTTGATTCCTGATAAAGGCTGCTATAAGGACTTTATTTATGTTCTCTTGAATTGTGCGGGGAAAAGTTGTTCATCAAGAAAACCGTATGTCCCTCATTAATATACTTGATGAGTGATGATATCTGTTTGGGCCCCTTGATGGAGTTGGATTGTTTGGCCAACTTGTACAATCAACTCTAGATCAAGAAATGTATAATCTGCAAGAATGACACATTCCTATCTTGGATTATACAAAGATATCGTGTGACATAAGAATCAGACAAAGAAATACTAATATTTCTTATGCAGGATTGAGATATTGTAACGGTACATTATTTATACGAATTGGGAATCATAACGTGTTGCTAGATACCGCTTATGATTATTGGAATTAAATAAGCGATTTAATTCCATGGCCAACATAGTATAAATCCTCAAAGGGTCGCACAAATAGAACCTGAACCACACGTGTATTATTTATTTGTATTGGAGAATACAAAACATGATGGGTTGATTAATTAATTATATACCGTTATGAACCGTTATAATTAATTATATCAAGGAGATCATGTTAGAATAAATTAATGCATAAACCAACCTATTGTTAATTATCATCAATTTGATAATTAATAGTCTCAACTACATTTAATATAATTGTTAGAATTATATTGAATATATAGGCTTTAAATAGCTAAGTCTAATTAAGCCCAATTAACAAATAATTAAAAGGCCCATTAGTTAATAGAATTAATGAGCTAATGAGAGATGAATTTGCCATTTGGTAAATTGGGCTAAAAGCCCATATAGGTGGCGCCTAGGGCATGGTGGCATGCTTGTAATTTGTTTGAAGTTTGGAAGAGGAATGAGAGCTCTATAAATAGACCCCAAGGGGTGGCCTCTCATCCAACTTTCTCTCTCCTCTCTTCCCTCTTCTCCTAGCCGCCACCTACCTCCTCCTTGGAGATTTTCGAAATCTCCATTAGAGGAGCTCTCATCCTTTGTTTGTTAGGGCCCATGTGTTGGGATTAGCCACATAATTAAGGTGTTAATTGTGATTAAGTGTTGGTTGTTCTAAAAGCTTGCTAGCACAAGCTCTTGAGAGGTGGTGAAGCTTCTTGGTGGATTAGAGGAATGAGAAGAAGGCGCGGAGTGCACCCCATCGATTCCCATGCCATGGATTCGAGCCTCATGAATGCGATTTCATGAGAGGTACAATTTCTCCTACCTTCTCTCTTGATTGGATGTGTGATTGCTTTAGCACTAGATCTATTGATTTGCTTATTGTTAATGGTGATTAATTAGTTGTAATTAATCTAAAATTAAAATATGAGCATTTCCTAACAAATTTTGCCGTATGACAAGTTACCAAATATCAGCAAAGAGACCTGCAAAAAAAAAATAGAGGGTGACACGTAGTGAAACGAAATTCACAACAACAAACCCATATCCAAGACGGTAGAAACTTCAACAGACAAACAATTCAAACCCATATGATTAGTTGGTTCATTAAATTATATGAAATGATAGCAAAATTCATGAAATAGAATGGATTAACTAATTATAAGAAATCCTACTATACTTGAGGGTTCATAATAAATCCCATAGAGTATCAATTGAAATCATTCCAAAATTGGACTCCTGCGAATTCCGACACGCAAGCAGGAGCCGGTACCGAAATCAATGAGAACAACTCCATACTAGACAGTCCAATAGACCCATCTATTCTAATTGGGCTCGTTATTAAATTGATCCGGCATTAAAACTGAGCCCATTTCAATTATCTGAGTCCGGCCCATGCAAATTAATTAAATTTGGTCCATACAAGTTAGATTAATTTTGGCCCACGCAAATTAAATCAAGTTGGCCCGTTGCAACCAAGCCCAGACGCTAAGCGTCGAGTTCAAACGCATGCATAGCGTCGAATCCAGACACATATACGCTGACCAAACAGCGCCAAGTTGATTCGACCAAACCATGCTTAGATTTGACACGTGTCGGCACCCAATAGGCCAACAGAGGTGGGTCCCCTGGTTACCGTTAATAGCTAAAAAAAAAGGAGAAAAGGAAAAAGAAAAGCTCACCGAATGAAGAAGCTTCACACGCTCGGCGAAGGGAGGAACTCCGTCGTCGATCCCGACCACCGCGTCTTCAACTGACTTCACTGCTGGATTGGCGACGAGTTCCTGAACACGGTGGTACCCAAGTCGACTGAAGAAAGGTAGCTGACCTCAGTCAATTAAAAAGGGCTCGAGGTGAGTGTCGAGAGGAAGAAACACGAAATTGAGCAAAATTGACAAGAAATTAAAGCAAAGAAATACCTCAAAAGCTTCCTTAAGTTCCCCAAAGGGATTGCAGTGGGTTGTTAGCCATCAATTTCTGTTGAAGGCTAAAGACAGTATAGACAGTTGCGACGGCAAGCACGAGACAGTAAGGAAGAGGCAACAGGGAGGGAGAAAGTTCAAACTGTCTCCAAATAATGCTTTCTATGGCTGATTTGATGAGAATGCAAGCTCCAATGATGTAAAGAAGAATGAATAAAGACATAATTTTCAAGCACACACAGACACTGGAGACATCCATTACACTGTGAGACAGAAAAAAGTGGTTCCACAATAGACTGGAGAGAAGGAATTCCCTCTGCAGCCTATGATCTGAAAAGAGACTCTATACCTGAGGAGATTCCATGCACTGACTGCAGTAGTACTAAAAGAGAGACGTGGTCGTCTCTTTAAACACAGGCCATCTGATGGGAATTGTACAAGAAACAAGGGTTGAGATGACCCAAACCCCTTCTGTAAGCAAGTACGAGTCATAAATGCCATGCAGTGACCGCATGATTGAACACAATTGAGTGAGCATGACTGCATAACATAAAAAATCAATCTAACCGTCTATTTGCCTCTGAAGTCAAATGAATGAAGAAAGGAGGAAGGCACCATACTTCCCTCATGATTGGAGAGGATCAGTAACCAAATGCATCAAGATGGCACCTGAATAACATACCCCCATGCGTGATACCTCTTTGGCTAGGGGCAAATCAGTCCTTATAAAGAAAAAACAAAAGAATGAGGTACCCAGTGATGATGTCCAAGGGGATTTGAAGGCAAAAATGCCAACATTGCCCCTACATTTTTCTTCACTGAAATGTAGTATAAAAATAAGAAAAAAAGAGATAACAGTGGGATTGGCCACAACTGACATCCTCCACAAGGATTGAATATGCAAAATCAAAGAAGCAATCAGTGTTGCCTTAGTTAAGTCTACTTGTATCTTAACAAAACATATGGTCTCAGATAAGAAATGCATCATAGACCATATTAAACACAACATGAAGCATACAAATTGGAGGTGGGTCACCACTGACAGGCCTAGCCTTGATGAGAGCCAGAACAACTACACAACTTGAGTGTGAGCACAATCTGTCATATATTATGACAGATGCCAACTCGAAACACCCAAGTGTGAGGCTGCCAAGCCATCAAACTGGCCTTTCACACCAAAATACATCCAATGCCTTGCCACATGGCATCTGAAATTCTCAACAACCAAAAAATACTCACAGTCCCAATATTCACAGTAAGGGACAATGCTAGCCTACTGACATGTGAGCCCCATGAAGGCTCATACTGCATCAATTGTGGCACAATAGACCAATGAATTGAAGTCACAAAAAAGATCATACCAATCTGCAAATGGAGAGGAGGAAAAAGATTTCTAATGGTCATCAGGCCTATGCATAGGCAATCCCAGTCAAAGGAAACAAAGGAGACGCTTCATGCAATATCATCTCCTCCCTTGATAGCCTACACAACCCATGGATGATTGCCACTTGTCTACCCATGCAGCTGGCGCCAAGGCCCCTTCTCCAAGCATTATCCAGATGACAGACATGTCCCCACATGCCATACAACTAATTCCCCAAGGCCCCACATGTCATGGAGGCAGGACGAGAATCAAGCAAGGCGGTTCACTATCAATAAATCACAGCCTGTCATCAAGATTTGGAGTCATTAGAGAATGCCACATGGCATCATGAATTAAGCTGAAACCCTAGCCGATTGCCTATATAAGGAGAGGCACCAGGAGAGAAGAACCCCCCCCCCCCCCATCTATTTTTTTTTTTGTGCTTTTAGTTGGTATTTTCGCTGTTAAAAGAATATCTTGTAGAAGGTAAAAAAAATATATATAATTCTAGTCATGTATCAATGGTTTTCTGAGAATAAATTTCATTCAAAGATATGATTTTCTTTTTTTTACTTCTCTTCTCTGTATGTTGCAACCAGACCGAAGAATGTTCTAAGATTGGATTTTTATTCTTCTTTTTGGGGCATTTGATAGCTTTCTTTTCCTATTTCCTTCTCTTTCTTTGAAGTAACATGTTTCATAATAGTGTCAGTTAAAAGAAGTTGCCCACAATCATGCTCAGATTTCATAGTCTAAGAACTTGTATCTGAGCATGAACATGTGGATACTTTCATCAATAAAAGTCACTTCATAGTTAATCTTTGTCATGCTTCTGTCAATATCCAGATTTCACAGCCTAAGAGCTTGTATCTGGTGTTAATAAGGGCTTAGATAAACAAATACAGGTAAAAAAAAGGGAAATAAGCATCATGACAGTTATATTCATGTCCACTGCATAGCTCATCATGACGCTTCTCCTGCGGGATTCACGATCGGCTCCATTGCCCTCCCGGCCTCTTGGAGCTCCCCCTGAACACATGCACCTACAACACTCGTGCATAGTCTTCTCAGACTTCTCGGTCACCGGCTGCTATCTGTGTTGGCTCCTGTTCGACACTCTCTGTCGACCACTGTACAGGGCCGTCTCGTCTTCCTCTTTCTTCATCGTCAACCCGGCAAGCTGCTTGACAAGTACCTCTTGACTTGCCAATAGACTCTCTAGATCCAATAAGGATGGTTGCGTCTGCCACCCTTGGATTGCCGTCACGAATGCGCCAAACTCCGGTCGCATCCCATTTATGATTATCCGCCGCATTCTATCTTCGCCAATTTTCGCATTGGCATCTAGCTGCTCAATCTCCCTACATAAATTCTTAACTTTCAGAAAGTACTCACTTACAGTCATATTGCCTTGGGAGATGTTCATCAGCTCTCTCTCAAGTAGTTGCAACCGACTCGTGTTCTTCTTCGAAAACAGTGCGGTGAATGTATCCCATGCTTCCTTCGGGCTCTCGACGTCTTCGATATGCGATAATAAACTCTTATCAACAGTCGTCTTTAACACGAACAAGGCTCTACCAGCCTTCACCTTCCACTTCTTGTACGCTCGGATCGAGTTCGGTGCGGCTCCGTCTCATCACCACCGACAACGTCCCACAAGTCTTGTCCCTGCAGATAAGACTTAATACAAGTACGCCAATCCCTATAATTATAGTTGTTTAACTTCTCTATCAATCCACTCATTCCACTTAAATCTGACATATCGACTCGACTAACCTAACTCAAAACATACGACTACTCAAATTACGACTCGACAAACCCGACTTAACCCAACGAATCCTAACCGGCTCTGATACCAATTGTTGACAAACACTAACTTTATTACTACTCAAACAAAACTATTACATACAATTAGACTAACACTCATACACTAGCCTATTTTTTATTTGGTGCGCACAACCTCAATGCATATGCACACCTCCTATTTATACTAGCCTATGTCGGTTACAATGAATCATCTAGAAAACTCATCTAATTCTACATCAAATCTAGTAAATTCGGTAATAAAAAATAATCTCCATATTTCTAGAGTCATCTCAACATATCGATGAAGATCTTGAAGTTACTTCCGATAGTGGGCTGGGCTAACTAATAAAGTGGGCCTCTATTTCGGTGTTGACTTCAACATTCCATGTTGTTGAAGTAACTCCACATCTCTTTTTGTATTGATTAGTCCATCAGAAGTAAAATGTAGCTCGTTAGTACCCGGTCTTTTGAAGGCTTGAAGTCCTCAAAGGCGATGAGATTTACCAGCAAAGTTGTTTGGTTCTGTGTTGAATTTTTGCAATGAAGAACAATTTTATTTCTGTTGTTCTAAGCTTTACAGAGGGATTACAGGCCTTTTATAGGCAAAGGCTAACGGTAAAACAAGGCAAAGGCTAACGGTAAAAAATTAGCCGTTACTAGTCTCTAACGGTCAACAAAAAGCAACCCCTTTTTAATTAAATAAAAAAGGTGGAGGGCTTATTTGTAAATTAGCCAATGATGAAACATAATCTGAGGCTATTAGTTTCTTAATCATTGTTGTTTTCAACACTCCCCCTCAAGCTAGGTTTGTAGATATCATACAATCCTAGCTTGCATGAGATATCTTCAAAGTTCTTGATGCTTAATCCTTTTGTGAATATGTCTGCTAATTGATCCTTGCTTCTCACAAAAGGTGTCTCAATTTCCTTGGATTGAACTCTTTCCCTTACATAATGGCAATCCACCTCTATGTGTTTTGTTCGTTCGTGGAAGACGGGATTAGCCACAATGTGTCTCGCCGCTTGATTATCACAAAACATTTTTATTGGAGTATCCACTTTTATGTTTAAGTCGGCTAGCAATTGCTTTATCCATGTCAACTCACTTGCGGTAGATGCCATGGCACGGTACTCCGCTTCGGTGCTAGATCGTGCCACAACATTTTGTTTCTTGCTCTTCCATGTGACTATGTTTCCGCCTACAAATGTACAAAAGCCGGTGGTGGATCTTCTATCAAAACTTCCGGCCCAATCTGCATCGGAATAGCCACATGGTGTGTTAGTTCCATAGTTTTTCATCCAAATTCCCTTTCCGGGAGAACCTTTTAAATATCTCAAAATTCTATTTATTGCTTCTACATGGATGGTCCTTGGTGCATGCATAAATTGACTAACCATACTAACGGCATAGGAAAGGTCCGGTCTAGTCACGGTCAAATAAATTAGTTTTCCAACTAACCTTTGGTATTGTCCTATGTTTTCATATGGTTCACCATCTTCACTATTAAGTTTGATGTTTGCATCTATAAGGGTTTTGGCCGGCTTACAACCTAACTTACCGGTTTCTTTAAGTAAATCAAGAACATACTTTCTTTGGCTAATAAACAACCCTTTTGAAGAATGGGCAATTTCCATGCCAAGAAAATACTTTAATCTACCCAAATCTTTAATGTCAAATTTTTCTTTCAATTCTATTTTTACTTTGTTTATTTCTAAGTGATTGTTTCCCGTTATAATGATGTCATCTACATAAACTAAAACAACAACAATGATGTCATTCGAAATTTTAGTAAATAAAGAGTTATCGGCATTACTAATCTTGAAATTGCAAGAACTTAAGAATTGACTAAGCTTACCATACCAAGCCCTTGGCGATTGTTTGAGACCATAAATTGACTTCTTCAATCTACAAACAATGTTAGGGGTATTTTCCATTTTGTGACCGGGAGGTAAATTCATGTACACCTCTTCCTCAAGTGTCCCTTGAAGGAAGACATTTTTTACGTCCATTTGTTGTAACTCCCAATTATTATTAACCGCAATAGATAAAAGTATTCTAACGGTTTTCATTTTGGCCACGGGAGCAAACGTTTCATGGTAGTCAATACCTTGAGTTTGGGTATAACCTTTGGCAACTAATCTAGCCTTGTACCTTTCTACGGTGCCATCACTATGGTATTTTACCTTATAAACCCATTTACAACCAACGGGTTTTTTCTTTTTGGTAGTTCACACAACGTCCAAGTTTGGTTTTTTTCTAAGGCATGGAGTTCTTCCTCCATTGCCCTACACCAATTTGGGTCATTTTTGGCCGTTTCAAAATTGGTTGGTTCCTCAATTTTTGACAAAGAGTTTAAGAAGGCATAATGTTCACAAGATACGTTATCATAGGAAATATAATTTTGAATTGGATATTGTACCGAATAAGTTACAAAATCTCTTAATCTTGTGGAAGGTTGAGGTTGTCGACTTGATCTTCTCAACGGCATATCTTGCTCTTGAGTTTCGTCATCCTCCTCAATGTGTTCTTCTTCTTCGGTTTGTTCAAATTCTTCATTTTGATTTTCATCATTTTGTAGGCTTTCTTCACTTTCTTCTTGTGCTTCATCACCTACAATATTTCTCAATTCTCTTCGAAACTCACTCGTTTCGATGTTAGTAACACAAGGATATATAAAATCACTTGGAAGAATTTTTTCAACATTATTTTCATTATAATTTTCATAAAAAGGCTCATTTTCGGAAAAACTAACATCTCTAGAAATGTAAAGTTTTTTATTTTTTGGATCATAACATTTGTACTCCTTTTTTTCGGAAGAATACCCGACAAAAATAGTTTTAATAGAAGTAAAATCTAGTTTGTCAATTCTTTGATTGTGCACAAAACATTTGCAACCAAAAATTCTTAAATGACTAATATCTAATTTTCTACCATAAAGAATTTCTAAAGGACTTTTGAAATCCAAAATAGCACTTGGTAACCTATTTATCAAATAAGTCGCGGTTAAAACGGCATCCGACCAAAAACTTTTTGGAACCTTGTTTTGAAATAAAAGCGACCTAGTAACTTCTAAAAGGTGACGATTTTTCCTTTCGGAAACACCATTTTGTTGAGGAGTATAAACACAAGTAGTTTGATGTAAAATACCTTTTTGTTTTAGAAAACTAGAAAAAATTTGATTAACATATTCGGTACCGTTGTCGGTCCTCAAAATTTTAATTTTTTTCTCAAATTGATTTTCAATAAAATTTACAAAAGTTTGAAAATGCGAAAAAACCTCATTTTTATTTTTCATCAAATACAACCAAGTGGTTTTTGAAAAATCATCAATAAAAATAACAAAATATCTATAGTCATTATAAGAAGTTATAGGGGCCGGACCCCAAACATCGGAATGGATAAGTTCAAAAAAATCACTACTTTTAGAATTAGAAATAGGAAAAGGAGGTCTAGTATGTTTTGCAAGTTTACAAGTTTCACAATTACTACAATCTAAATTAGAAAATTAAAAAGTTTGTTTAAAACTCTATCGGAAGGATGCCCAACACGCTTGTGCCAAAGTTTACTCAAATCTTCATTTTTACTAGTTTTGAAAACAAATTTATTACTATTTAAAAAATAAAGACCGTTTTCAAGAAAACCTTCACCAATTTTTTCTTTGGTGATTAAATCTTGGAAAATAACACTTTTTTCTTTAAAAATAATTTCGCAATTCAAATCTCTAGAGAGTTTACTAATAGATAATAAATTAACCGAACAATTTTCAACATAAAAGACATCTTGCAAAAAATTTTTAGACAAAATACTAATCATACCCCAACCTTTAATTTTGATTTTTTCATTATTTGCAACGGTAAAATATTGGTCACCACTAACTGAACGGTAATTTTTTAACAAGTTTTGGTTTCCCGTCATGTGGTCGGTAGCACCGGAGTCAAGTATCTATTTGGTACAATTTTCAGGACCAATTTTGGTTGAATTACCAATTGCCAAACATCTATTTTTACTTTGGAATTTTTGGTTATTACTAATTAAACCAGTTGGGCTTTTGTTTCGGGTCAAACCCGTTGGCTTGTTCACAAAATCAGAAATTAAGGAGAGTTTAGATGGACCTTGGCCCAGTATTTGATCCAGCAGAGAAGATAGGAGGACTTCAAGTCGATTGAGTCGATCCGAATTGTTGCAATTCAGTCGAGTCATACTCGTGCTCACCCCTTACCTTCCTTGCTCATATCGCCTCTCCCAGAGCACACGAGCTCTTCTCTCTCTCTTTCCGATTCTAGGGTTTTCTTTCGAACCTTTTTCTCCGCCACCTCAGCCAAGTTTTGATCGCTGTGCTTTGGTCGGAGATGAGGATCGCCCCAGCACCTTCCTCGAGTGTGTCTTTTCCTCAGACAGTAAGAGCATTCCTCTTTCTCCCCCTCTGGCCCAGTCCTGTCGGCGATGGACTGACGAGCAGTGATGGCTTGCAACTCCGGCCTCATGGTTGAGTCGAAGAACCCTTCAGCAACACATCTCGTCTCCTCTTGCCTGACTCGGGTTGTGGCTTTATTGAGGTAGGGCCCTTTTGTTTTTTCTTCGATTTGTGGTGTTTTTTGAGACAGTAAGGGATCGATTTTGGATTTGCCTTGTTGTTGATAGTCTTGGCTACAATTTGAGCCCAGGAAAGCTTGCTTGGTTTTTTAATCGGAACAGCTAAGAGATTGGATGAAGAGGCCTCAATCAAGTGCTTCTCTCCTTGATCTGGTGCTAGTTGATTTGTTGTTTCAGACATTTTGATTTTCTGGTTTTGTTTGCGGAAGCTATTATCAGAACGTGGCTCTGATTTTGTGAATTTTGTTGAAGTTTCGGAATTTTTGCTGGTTGCTGGTAAGGAACTGATAGAAACAGAATTAAGAGAAATTTTTGCTGGTTGCTGGTAAGAACAGAGAGGAAGAACTGATTCGGTTTTAGTTTTGCGGATCAAACCGCTCTGATACCATGTTGAATTTTTGCAATGAAGAACAATTTTATTTCTGTTGTTCTAAGCTTTACAGAGGGATTACAGGCCTTTTATAGGCAAAGGCTAACGGTAAAAAAAGGCAAAGGCTAACGGTAAAAAATTAGCTGTTACTAGTCTCTAACGGTCAACAAAAAGCAACCCCTTTTTAATTAAATAAAAAAGGTGGAGGGCTTATTTGTAAATTAGCCAATGATGAAACATAATCTGAGGCTATTAGTTTCTTAATCATTGTTGTTTTCAACATTCTGGTCAAGCTTTAGATGCGGTAACTGCAAAATGCCATTACGGAATTCGACACCAAAACCTTTCTGATGCTTTCTTTTCTCAAATTTTATACCAACCCTCTGGTAAAGCTCACATGCATTGGGTATCCTCTTGTCTGCATTACTTCGAAGGTGAATTTTGACCCAACTTTTATGCCTGTCAATATCAAAAGTATTGTCACGGTGATTATGCAAATATGTATCTGGGTCTAAATCAGACGGTAAGCACCATTTCCAGTAAAGGTCGAGCAGATGATCTGGTTCATTGATTTGCATGCGATGCTTATCGAATTCCCATGGCATATCCAAGCATATGAATGGGTTAAGCTCTCTGAGGAACTGATCCAAGCAGACGCTGCTCGTGCTGCTGCTTGAAGGAGTTCGAGGCAAGCTATTTGTTTGAGATTGATCTAGGTCTTTGCTTTTGAGCCGCCGGGGCAGGCTAGGCATAATTGAAGGAGGTGATTCATTTAGAAGCACGTGTCTTTCCCAAAGAAAATCATAAACCCTCTTCAGAAAAAAGTAGGGAATTTGATTTTCCAAAAGGAGCAAATCAAATCTCAGCTTTATGTCCAAGCTGGGGAAGTACATACTTTCGGTTTCCTCTCTGGAGAGAGAGATGATTATTCGAATAATGAAACAACTGTCACGAACCAACATCCGGAATAAATCATTGGCCCGAAGCTTGATCCTCTCACCATACCATTTTCGAATCTGATCCTCCAACTCGAAGACTTTAAGCTCGCTAACAAGATCATCAATACTGGGATCAGTTTTATCGGATGGCAGTCTTCTCAGAAAGTATGAAGTGAATTCGGTCTTAACTTTTTCCATCCGGATGAAGGTTTTTCGTTTGTTATAATAATTTGGACCAATTGACACAAATTTCGGCTCAAAATCAGATTTTCTGCTGTACCTCATATCTGATGGGGCACGAGAAAAATCTGTTGCAAGCATGTTGATGAGAAATATGGGTTATGTGGATTGGCTGCTTGTTGAGTATAAGGAATGTATAATTCTTGGTTGGATTATTATTTCATGTTCATATATATAAGATTATAAGAGTCACTGGAGGCCTGGAGGGTATATAACTTGCATTACTGGTACTGCAAGAAGATTCGAGGTAATTGTTAGTGACAGTTCGTATATAGTTTTTTTTATTTCTAGTTCTGTTAATGTTTATCTCTTAAAATTTTGGTAAGTGAATGTATCCAATCATTAACTGTTATTGCTTCACTTGTAGGTTTTACTATTCTAATTGACTAAAGCTGGATTTGGTCTATTTGGATGTGATTAACTTATATTATGTTTGTTACAGTACACATTTTGTTAAAATAAATTGATGTGATTTCTTAATGTTTTCTCCTTTTAACACCCAAAAAAACAGAATCTTCTTGCCGATACCTTAATTTTACGTGTGGGTTTTCTATTTGTTTTTTTTATTATTATCATTATAATTAATTGTTTTGTAAAATGTCGGTGAGCTAGAGACAAGAATTAGTAAGAGAAAGACGAAACTGCCTTGATGCCATCTACGCGCATTCAATTCTCAAGGTCACGGCTAAATCCATGCATGATCTTGATCATGTAATAATTTTTTTTAAAGATAGATCATATAATATTTTTTGTAAGAGAAATGCTAGAGTTCAATATATTGGACGGATGGGGTCCGTCCAATACGATCATTCTCGCATTTTTAAATTTCAAATGACCGATCCGAACCGTTCAATATATTTTCCATATTGAAAACTTATAAGAATCCAATTTTTACATTTATTCGAATTTTTTTACTATTTTTTTGGTATTTTAGAAAATCGTTGTTATTGGACGATCTAGAACTTTTATATCATGAATTTTCTAAAATACCAAAAAATAAGTAAAGAAAATGTAAAAATTGGTTTTTATAAGTTTTCAATATGAAGAACATATTGAACAGTTCGGATCGGTCATTTTAAATTTTAAAAAAATGTAAAAACGATAGTGTTAGACGGGCCCTCCATCCAATTATTTCGTAATAATGGAAGTTCCGTTGCGGATAATTGCGTATTCTTTATTGGGCTTAAGTGTAAAACACTAAACAGTTGATATACATATCCATAAGTTTCAAAAAAATATATACATATCCATAAGTTTCCAAAAAAAAAAATATACATATCCATTAATGGGACTTTACGTCTTTACGTAAAGGATAAGTTTGTATGCGAAATTTCTATTCAATAGTTGTTGTATATAAATATATAGGATGGGAAAGAGTATAATATAAATTAGTTACATTTAAATGTATTATGTAATGTAGTTTGTAACGCGAAATTTCCTTCTTATCTAATCTGCATTACACTCTTTCCCATCCCATTTATTCATTATACATATATAGGATGGGAACGAGTGTAATACAGATAAGATAATTATATGTTCTTATATTTTTTATCATTAAACATCATCCGTAATCATATCCTGACCTCTTATTCTCTTAAGCAATAGTGTGATCTATTTTCTGCTTTGATTTATATAAACAACAGTTACTTTTAATAAAATATTAATTTATATATCTAGTCTGCATAATCACTACGCATGTGTATATATATACCCAAAAATATTTAATTTAAAATATTAATAATATAATTAGTACATATAAGCTTGGCCCCTATTCATCAATTTATTGTAGCGGGTTGCAGAGATCAGAGGGGTGCTTGACTGCCTTTTCAATTTCGTCCCTCTTTTTTTTTAATATAATAATAAGAAGCTTTTTACATTTGGCGCTTCTATTTGTTAGTAATCACAAAAACTAATAGAGGGTCAAGCGGCAGATCCACGATTAATTAAATTTCTAGTTAAACTCAATTTGCTTGGTGTTGGAACCTACACTTCTTCTTCTACTTTGATGGAGAATAGGAACAGAGGATTTCGTTTCATAAAGAAATAATAATATGATGAATTTTTTTTTTAAAAAAGGAAGGAAATTGTAAGTATAATATCATTCATAAATAAAGATAAACAGGAATTATAGCTGAGAAACGATAATAGGTATGTTGTAGCTCTCGATGCCCTCGATCGTAAGTAATTTGGAAATTATCCTCGTTCATTTAAGATTTTTTTTTTCCTTTCCATATCAATATCTGCTATTTTCTGTTATTCTAGCATCCTTCAAGATCCATATGAAGTTATGGACAGAGCATTTCCAGTGACCAGCCGACACAAACTCATAAATAATTGACACGGCATGCATCACATTCAAGTTTAAAGATATCCATTATTGCCCCGTACTGATCGTTGTGTCATTGACGGGTCTTTTTAACAAAACGGTTTAGGGTGAATGGCTGCACTTGCTTGAAAAGGCAATTGTTATTGAATGTAGTTTCTCGCAGCCAGTCGACTTGCTCTTCATAATGTGCTTCACAAAGCTTAGTCTTATCAAGGACATGGGAAACTCTCAAATTGTAGGTCGGATCATCATTTAGGCCTACAGTTTGACAGGCACATTTTCATTTTTCACTCGTGCAATTGTCTGCTAGAATGGTTATTAACCAATTGTGGTAGGGTGATTTATGTTGATAAAAGAGGGATGTGTTCTCTTTTCTGTTATTTGCCTTCCATTTGTAGATGTAATGAACTTTTGTGATGCCTAAGGCCTTTTCTATCCCCCCCCTCCCCCCTCCATATTAACAACTCTTGATAACTGAGAAAAATGAAATCTCGGCCACGCAAAAGCACAGAGAAATTTATATAATATGCCATACCGAAAATCGGATGTTTATAAGTTGAAAAACCATCAAATCGTTTCCAAAAGTAGTTCTTGAAATTTAGATTCACTATATATTTATTTTTATTTTCCATTATCTTTGAACCTACAGGTATGTTCGACTTGGTATTAGGATGTTTGTTGTGCAGGTAAATTGCACATTAAAGGGGGGGAAATAAAATAGATGGTACAGTACAAAATTGATACAACTAGTGATGTACAAGCAGTAGCAGTTCTTGTAACTACACAAAACAAATACACATAATTATTCCGGTAGCTAATCAAAGTTGACATGCTGGAAGAATTCTCTACATTCTGAAAGATATACAAAGTAGTGTAGCTCAAATTATTTTTATATCAGTCTTTACCATTTAACTGCTGTCAATTCATAAGTACTACAACTAGACATCTTTCAACAATAAAATGCTAAACTATTTCTGCACTAGCAACTGTGATATCACTGGAAAACAGTAAGCCTCCACCTTTCTTTCCTTCCCCAGTTCTCCCACTAGAAAAAAAAAAAAAAAAAAAAAAAAAAAAAAAAAAAAAAAAAAAAAAAAATCAATTTTCAATAAATGATCACCTGCAAGTGTAGAAAAGCCTAACTACTGTTTCAGAGGTCTGTCATAAGCCGCTATATTTTGAGGCTCGCACTCTGGACTGAAAAGCCTAACTAGCAATGCTGATGTGGCACTAACAGTAACTGCACCAGTTGACGCCCACCTCAAACTTCGTGGTATTGTTATTCTTGGACCTAATCAGGCAGAAAATATAAACAAAAGAATCAGGAATAACTATTTCAGACATGAGTATCTGTTTTACTCAGGTCAGTCCTACCAACTACCAAGCATTGTATTCATATCCAGAAGCTGTCTGTACAATTTTGCTAAGCCAGTTTTTTGCCATAGTTTGAGCCTTTGTGGCCTTCATTTATTGTTTCTTCTTTAGCTTAAACTAGCACAATGCTTAATTGAGAGCTTAGTTTGCAAAATCAATGATCTATTGGTCGTCAGGTTTGAGGTTGCTAATTCCTGGTCAGAAGTTGATCAGTGCCTGGCTTGGTTAGTTGCTACTGATTGATTTTTCATACAAGTAATGTTAGTTTTGGTTTGGGTTTGGTTGTTCCAGGGTCAGGTGGTTTGGATAGCTAAGTACTTCTGCCATATTTTTTTTTCTTTGGAACTTTTTTTATTATGATCTTAATTAACAATGCTTACATTTAGTTTTCTTATACCAGTCAAATAAGATCTCAATTAGCACGATTAAGTGCCAAATAATCCTCAAAAAGGCAAATGTGAAATCAAGATTCATCATATTTAACTAGATTATCACAGTTGACCCTCAATTTATCTCCATTCATCCCCATTTTCCCACCATTATGATATCAAACATCACAAAATCTGCTCAATTTTAGCTCCAAACAAAACTTACAAGGAAAAGGAAAGAAAAAAAAGCAAACAAGTTCTGAACAAAGAGAGGGACAGAGATACCATAGTGAAGCCTACAAAGAACCCAGAAGGAGAGAGCGCCACCGAAGGTGAAGATGGCGGCGGTCTGGCGCATAAGGCGGGAGCAAGGCTTGGCCTCCGCTCGCATCAGCTCTCCCTCCGACCATCCCAACGGCTTCCTCAACGCCATCTCTCTTTCTCTCTCTCTCCCTTCCCGACGAGGGTTTAAGCCAGGTCGATGAAGTGAGAGTTGAAATGGAGAGACGAAAAGGTTTTGGGTTCAGACGGGAGAGTTGCGGATCCAGATGTCAAGTGGGCCCACATGTCAGCGACTTCTAATGGGCTACATGTGGGCCGCATGGCTCGGTTTTAGCTATATCCGGCCCAAAATGTTGGAATCCATAATCCAGTGCGGTTTGATTGTACAATTTTCGAGTTTTGGCAAGTTTCAACCCGGAATTCAGTTATTACTTATTACTCGTTGCTCCTTTTTTTTTTTTTTGGAGTATCAGTAGTTTCGACTCGGAACTCAGTAGCTACTAAAAAAGACCCTCTAATTTGGGTTGGAATTTGTATCTCTTGTCGTTATCAGTGTTTTTAGAAACGGCTGTTAAGACCAATTAGTCGGTTAGGTAGTTAGAATAATTTGATAAATATTCTTAGTTCTTACGTATATCGTTTTGAATGATTAATCAGTTATCAAAACCGATTAGTCGGCTGCCAAATCAATTATATCTTTATGCAACGGCAATGCACCTGTGTCATATTCGTATTATTATTCCATGATAATCAGAAATATTAATCAACATTTTTTTTTTCAGGATCACACAATTTATTATCGGAAAGATCATCTAACCAATTAATGGATAAGCCCGCGAGCAAAATAAAGTTGACTATCAAAGACGCCAGTGATGCAATCATTTATCATTTCTCAAAAGATATATTTTTCAAAGAAAGCATATTAAATGATATTTGGAGTCTGTAGAATCTGATCACATGTGATATAAAAAATAAATGAATCCACTATATTAAAAAAAAAATAAAAAAAAAACTTCATGTATACATTCCAGTCTGTAAAATCTTAAAATATATCCTCTCAAATTAAACTTGTAATATACCCCAATAAAGAATATTTTCTACAAGCAACCCCCTTTCTCCAACAAAAGAGTACTACGGCTTTTGTACAAGTATACCGAGTAGGCCAACATTCTTCAAATTTTGCAAAGTTACACATGTAATTGTGGCGAAGAAGACGAAACATCAAACATTGTATGTGCTACATTTCTTGATCTCGCCAAAAATCCACTTCCTTAGCTTCGGCACCGGGTAATGACTGAGCAGCCACGTGAATATGGGTTAGCATTAGCCCCAGGACGGCAGTTGTAGTATGAAGCGCCTCGGTAACCACACGGCACACTGTCACGGCGCAATGCCTCGTAACCAATGTAGCGGGAGTTGGCGAGCACACGCCGAGTGTGTTCTTCATAGCTTAAATTAAACTCATCTGAGCTCCAATTCAGATTCAAATCTGATATGTGTGTGTTGGATCGGAGGGGATGTGCAAAGACTGGGAGAGAAGTTAACAAAAAGGAGAAGAGGATCAAAAGGAGGAGGTTGTATCTCGCCATTGTTGTGTATTTCTGGTTTGAGGGTTCCGGAGGGGTGGAGTTTGGAGTGGGGATTGTTCTCTAGTTCTCTCTTTGCAAGGAAGGTGTTTGATTTAATGCCTCGTAGAGGAGAGGAGTGTGAAGCTCTTACTCTGGCTGTCTGCGGTCTGCCTCATGGTGTACTGCTCTCTCTGCTTATATCAGTTCAAAGTGAAGAGAAGTTTAATTTGAGAACGCGGTTTAGCCTGTATCCATATTGTCTGTTTGGTCTTGTACTCTACAATTATAATTGCAGTATTGTTTGATCTTTTTGATCAAGTAGGTGTCGGTGGCCAATTCAGAGAATTTTATCAGCAAGTAAAAAAAAAATTATAAAATTATACGGGAAAATATACAAGTATATTTACTTATTTAGTTAAAAACAGATGTAGGCTCTGATCAAAGTTTTGTTTTTTTAACATGGGATTTCGTTTCATTAGAAATTTTTTTTTTTATCAAAATGAATGGATTGGGTGTTATTTGGTTGAAATTTTCATATAATTAGATCTAACTAAATCCTAAAATTCCATTCAAATAAAATAAAATTAAATGAAATCTAACGTAAAAAATATTTTGATCAAAGTCTTAATCAACCATCAACTATAATATAACGTCTTTAATTATTAGAGTTGCCTACTCTTTGAAGAAGGTAACTTTCACTTTAAAAAAGTTATTTCTCGCTTTTTATAATTTTCTAAATATCACCATAACTATGTAATTTTTGTGATGAAGAATCAAAATAAATTTGGTACGGATAAAACATGTGATAAAGTTGCAAAATTATTTATTATACATGTATAATCATTTTTGCCTTGTTGTGTACTAGTCTTGATATTCTAATTTTCTCAAAATTATTACAAGCTTTGATGATTGAATGATTGAAAAAATTAAAACTCATAAAGTTATAGCACAAATCTACTTACATAAAACATATATAGAAATACATTGTATAATTATTTTTTTAAAGTTACATATACTCGTTCATATATTATTAGACGAGTTATTAGATGAGTTATCTCTTCTCCTCTTAAAAATTTTGGCATCCAAAAATAATTTCAGTAAATGCAGCAAATAGGTCATCATCTTAGAAAAAAAAATCCATCGGTTAGATTTAATCAACTTTTCATGAAATCCATTTACAATTGGAAAACAAAACAGAGGAAGCACCAAACAGAACACAGGAACAGATAGGTCAAGAGACAGCTGTTGTGTGGGTCCCACTTAAAAAGAACGGAGGCGGTTCCGCGTCCGGGAGTTGGGCTGGGTTAGGAATTGGATGCTTCAATACTCGGATAATTGGATTGATCCCTACTGCCAGCTAAATGCCATCCGTTTATTTTTTGGATCTCTTGTTAGACCATTTGTGTTTATATCCGTGGTGTCGTTCTTTGAAACCATCAGTGATACATACAAAAACCGGAGCCCACTGTTTGGCAATCGTTCAGACTTGAAAAGGTACGTACAAGGGAGTCGTAATGTGTGCCTTCTAATTAACAAAAAAAAAAAAAGGGTGCTGAGTTGGCGCTGTGTTTCTGTGCAGAGCCTTGCGGGTCGCTCGGCGCAGCTACAGGATCTCCTTACGGCGCAGCCACTGCCAAGATGATTATTTTGATTAATTAATAATTATATATTTTTAATTTCAATACCCCCCTCCCTGGAAAAGACCACCGGATTGTACTATACTTTCCAGTGTATAAATATTTTATCACTCTTCGGTTTTCAATGGGATTTAATTTCATTTTCTCTAACAAACAACAAAATAACTCACTATCCAGTACTAGACTCCAAATTCATAAACATTAAAATTTTAGTAGAGAGAAATTTGCAAAACATCAATTTTCAATACTTTGCATCGCCACCAACATAAGTTTGGGAGGCGGAGGTACCAACAGAAAACATAGATTCTATTAATAACAACGATTAAGCCTACCTCTGCAGTGTTATATTTCCAAAGAAAGTTGTTAAAGTAAAAAATAAAAACTATATTACGAAACACCCGCAGCCCATTAAATGTACCTCAAAAGAAAGACAAAACAACAAAACCCAAAATAGAACAGAAAAAGGAAACGAAAATTATTTTTCAAGTTTGCTTAGGAAATCTTCCAAAGGTGGCAACTCCTTTACTATCTGGCTCCAGTCAGGCATCCCCTGCATAGTTGAAATATTTCATTGGAGTCTTCAGATTCCAGGAACCATAGTAGTCAAATTTGAAAAGTATGGATCTAATCTCTAAATTCAGGCTTAACCTTTTATTTTAGAATTAAAAAAGAATTTCAATGATAAAGGAAGATTTTTAAATGGGTTACGTACCTTGCCAGATCTTCTAACACGGCCATCAAGACGCAAAATGATATACACATCTTCTCCAGGCGTAACACCTTCTGCCTTTTGCTGGTCCTTTATCCACCTTAAATCAATTAAAAAGTAGCAAAAAGAGATGATATAGATGTCAACTTAGATAATAAGCATAATAGTCATCTGATCAATGCACACAGATAACAGTTATGTTGGTTAAAAAAACAAAGGAAAGCTAAAAACCAAGGAACATAAGAAACCTTTCCCATTCTTCAGGAGACACAACCTCGGCCTTGAATTTGATCTCAGCCTTTAATTTGGACTTTGCAACTACAGACTCAGTTTTCTTCTCAAAGTCTTCCTATAAAGATTTCATAACCACATTAAATAATAGTAGAACGAAAACTGGTATATTAAATATCGGCCTTTTCTATGAGGTGCAGGATTTAAGTGTATAATATGGTGCTTAACGTGTTTTATGCTTCTTAGTTGCAGGGTCTGAAGTCTGAACCAATGATTGATAGAGAGAATGCGTAAAATATAGCACCAACAATAGCAGCAATTTTTTTTTCATCATATGATGTTTCAGCCTAAATTTAAAATTTGTACCATTACAAAGCCTCATTTAAATCCAGAAGAACCAAGCCTGAGTCAAACTGCTATGGAACCATTTAACCAGGTACCCTATCAATCACGTTGCGGCCAAAGCTGATTTACTTAAGTCAATCCCAGAAGAAAGATTTAAATTCAAGTAGAAGTATCAGAAAAGGCTCATAAGGTACTTGGAGCTGCACAAAGTACCACAGTAACTGGCAATTTATTCGGGTGTTGATGCTTAAACCACATCAGGCCAGATCCCGTCATAAACATCATGCAAAACCAAATGACCACCAGTGTACACCTAACTGCTATAAACTTATGATTATCAAAATCAGAGAGTAATTCTTATATTTGAAGGACATACCCCTGCAGAAGCAATGGGTGTCGCTGGCATGGGACGAGAAAACTCCTTTTTACTGAGGACTAATTCTCTGTAAGAACCAAAAACAAGTGGCACCAAAATGACTCCTCTTTTGATGAGCTCAGTACGGAACCTCTCGGCACTCTTCAATGCTGCAGATACCAACTTCCTTTTACCTGCCAAAATAACCTAAAATACTTTCTCAATCCAAGATTTCCGAGTTTATAATGGCAAAGACCAACATTCCATATATCTTACAAACTTCGATGCCACAAAATAAGTTGTAGACCAGCTACTAGGTGAGCATAAATAAACATCCAGCCATTGAGATGTTTATACCCATCTATAATGGCACCTTAATTAACTGTAAGGTTTACGAATATATGGTCCCAATTCTACCAACATGCAATTAAGCACAGCAAAGCTTTCAACCTCAATAGTGCAATAAAGCTTATTTTTGTCCCAATTAACCCTGTTTATCAACTAAGGTCCAACCAAACCATAAAAAGGCTATACCAGCTGTTATCGGCCAATTGTCCTGTAATACAGCAATATTTACATAGGAGAAGAACCATGTCAACACAATACCAACAAATTTGTTACATTTATTGAAATATAATTCTTTTATGATGTTAATTTTAGGTTGGCAGCATGTGCCTAAGTTTCTCACTCTTTCAGTTCTAAATAATTCTGATTCTAAAGATCAAAGGTTGATGGACACTAACTGGCCTGGCTGTATCTCTGAGTTCATTAAGTTGAATCACGCGGTTGGTGGAGAGACGAAGGGGCAACCGAGAGAGCGTTTCATCACGGGATATTTGAGCAAGTTGCTCCTCCTCCTTGTTGTTGTCCCAAAAATACAGTGCCACTAGCACAACTATGCCTGCACATTTGCTGATCCAAAACTTCCATCAGATATTCTCTGTACCAAAGTATCTAGTTCTTTAGTACGTTGTTCAGATAATAAAGGGCTCTTTCAGTATTCATAAACATCCAGCTCTTCCTTGATTGGTATGGCACTAATTAAACTATCAATAATTAAACTGAGAGTCAATGTTTCAAATATCTATCAATTTGGTCAATGCATCTGTTACATCTGTTAAGGTCTATACACGTAGACCAAGGCAACAGCTACAGAATACTACAATTTAGAATAATCTCCATAATTAGCAATATGTAATAATATGGAATTTCCATATCTTTAATATTCTGTCCTTTAGATAGTTTCCTTATATTGATAGTTTCCTTAGACTGAGAAATTACTATATTTTTATTATTCTGCTTATTTATTTGTAAGAATCTATGATAGAAGAATATAGAAAATTTTCCAATTCCTTTCTCTTTTCTTTCTCTTTCTCTCCTTATTGTCTATCTTCTCCTTTTCCTCATCTGTAACCCTAACAATTGGTGCTTTCGTTCTGTCCTCATCCTCCACCATGCCTAGAAATCGTTCCCAGACTTCTGATGATCCAAAATCTGATGATCTTGAACTTTCTCTTCTCCAACAACAAATACAAGACCTTACTTCTAAATTGGCCGATATGTTAACACCTGCCTCCCTACCTACGTTCTTGGCTACACTACGTGAAGACTTGCGTAAGGACACAACACAACAAATTAATGCTGCCCTCTTAGCACGTCCCACCAGTAGTGTGCTCGGCCCCCATCCACAACCAACTCCTTCCACCGATCATAAACTTCGACTCCACTTTCCTCGCTTTGCATCAGGTGATCCCACAGATTGGATTTTCGCTGCGCAACAGTTTTTCACATATTATGCAACACCGACATCAGATTGGCTTCTTATTGCATCTATGCACCTTGATGCCCCTGCTGCTCGCTGGTATCAAGGTTTAGTGGAGGACACACGTCTCTCTTCATGGCAGGAGTTCGCCACCGCTTTACAACACCGTTTTGGCCCATCTGAATACGAGGATCCAATTGGACAGCTTTCACGTCTTACACAGACGGGTTCTGTACTTGATTATCAATAAACCCTCAACCTTGCAGTAATATGTTAGACATATGAAATATCTGAGTGTTAAAAAGAAAAAAATGAATATTTGATGAACATAGCAATTCATACAAGTGCAAAACCAAGTGCACTAATTCACAAGATAAGAAAATTACCTCCAAGGTTGATTCCAGCATTACCAGCTGTTTCCAATAAATCTGGTGCACCATCCCCACCTTGTACTGCACGAATGAGCCTTGGTATGGTAAAAAGCAAGGAGATACCAGCAGCAGCTGTAAGTGCCACATAAAAGAATCTCCTGACACCCCGAAATGGTGACCGCACCTCTCCGATCATCTTCAGATCTCTCCTGAAGCCATACCCTATATCCTTGCTGCCACGCCTTGCCTGAAAATTTACCAAAACTGACAACATTAGTAAAACAATATTTAATTTCGATTTTGGACTGCAACAGGATTGGTATTGCAAAGAATTGACTAACTTACACAACATAAGATTATATTTTTCTAAAACAAAATGTAACCAAGAAACCCTTTTATATAGTTTAGCTCATAACCTTGGGGTCACAGGTTCAAATCCCGTCTCCACACCACAGTTTTTTTTTTTTCCAAAAGCAAAAGTATACTGATTTTTAAATAAAAGAATTCTACCAAAATTTTTTTGGTTAGTTTGGTACATAGCAAAGAACAAAGTAAGGATCATTTTTTTCATATACTAAGGCCATGGGCCAATTGCGGGAATCGAGCCCGCATCTTCTCCTAGGCAAAGGGAAATTTTACCATTCGACCATATCCACAACTTCTTGATATACACGTAATATGTCCACACATATATGACATATATACTAATTTTTCACAAGGACCACATAGGACTGCACTATAGTTCAACTGTTTAAGAGGACAAGGGACTGAACTGGGTATTACCATTCTGATTCCGTTGCAAATTTGATGATAACCTAAGTGAAATCAATTTTTTATATTTTAAGCTTAAATGATGCGAAATTGGGTTGAATAAGTGTTTTTAATTGCAAATCAAGGATTAATTGAGGTTTTTATCAGGGTCCATCTTGAGGTATGGCTTCACAAACAATTAAGAGGCATGAGAACTTGTTTGGAGTTACTTACATTTAGGTTTCTTACTCAGATTAGATTGAAATTTAATTGCACTACTGTACATTATTAGTGACACAGCTAATACAATATAATAAAAACGGGTATGAGACAAATGAAAACCTCATCTTGCAGTTCCCTGAATTCTGGTGAAGCTCTGAATGTGGTTAAATCAGGGTCATTTAGGATTGTGCTAAACTTAAGATCATAATCCCGCAAGGCTATCCTTAAACATTCAGCGGCCTCCTTAATTTCTCCTCTACCTCAACAATAAAATAAATAAATAAATAATAAAAGAAATTTAAGTTAAACAAAGGTAAATTAATTTACAGATATGGATTAAAATTGCGATTTAGTTTGTGATAGTTAAAGGAATTTACGGTAAATTGCAATATTAAGGTTAAATGCAGCCAAAAAAGGGACGGAGAAAAAAGGAGCAGACCTAAAAGCATGGCAACAAGCTTTGTTATAGTAGGCAGCTTGGGCTTCAATAGGATTTGGATCTAAAGTAAGCGCCATTTCGAATTTTTCAAGAGCATCTGCTACCTATAGTTTCCAATATACATCAATATTTATGTCTGAAAGTTAGTATACCACATTTCAGTATTTTATAGTGGAGATATGACTTCTCAAAACACTGTTCCAGTAATCAGCATAATTCTAAAGAGGAGAAAGCTAGAAAAGAATTAGATGAAAACTGAAACTTTGTGTTCTAAACTAGCTGCCTTAACATGGATTCTTCAAAATTACACCTCTAAGAACCAAACAAACTAACAAATGGTAACAATCGTAACACATCAATACAGGAACAGAGACGAGGCATCAACAATCCATGACCAGGAGAGAAAGATGTCACTAACCCTCCGTTTGGAGAAGAGATCAAGGCCCGTGTTTACACACGATTCGGCGGTCAATACTGTTGGCGCCTCCTTGGAAGAGGAAAAGGAGATGACTAGCTGGAGACGAGGCAACTTTGGCGAGATGAGATGAGGTGTTCTAAAGTAGAAGCATCTTTTGGGGATGGAAGAAGAGAGGAGGCCCGGATGGAGAGGAGAGGCCGCCATGGCCATGAGAGAGAGTGAAGAGACGAAGGAGCGAATGGCGCGTATCTCTCGAGCAGTCCAACGTTATCTCAAAAGAGGAGAGAGGAGATTGTTGTACTGTCAATGGGACCCACTTGACAGATGCCAGCTCTTTCCGGACCAGGATCCTCTGGACGTTTTTTTGAAACGTCCAGTGGACGTTTTTGATGGGAGCCGTCCGATTTAAATCAGACGATTCATTTTTTTCGGACCAATATTTTTTTCGGGTGTGGTGGAATGCACGGGCTCTCTTATAACCGTTGAGATTAAATCAGACGGTCCAGATCCCAGCCGTCCACCAAACGTCCAGAGGATCTGATTCCAGCTCTTCCCTGGTTTCAGATCCCTATTTTTCCAGTTTTCAAATTTTCCAAATGCATTAATTTGTGTCCCTCATAAAATGACCCAGTTCCTATTTGGTTTTTAAATTTTAGGAACAAACTAGTTATTGAAACATTCAGCTTTTCATTTTTTTTGTTTCCTCAAAATGTGGCATCGTTTGAATTTCTGCCGATAGTTCCGTCCAATAATTTAATTTTAGTTCCAAACATTCAATTAAAAGAAATATCAGATTTTGGTTCCTGATGTTTGTAAATAAAATCAAATTGAAGAGGTTTTCTCAAGTAGAAGCATCTTTTGGGGATGGAAGAAGAGAGGAGGCCCGGATGGAGAGGAGAGGCCGCCATGGCCATGAGAGAGAGTGAAGAGACGAAGGAGCGAATGGCGCGTATCTCTCCAGCAGTCGAGCGTTATCTCAAAAGAGAGGAGAGAGGTGACTGTTATACTGCCATTGGGACCCACTTGACAGATGCCAGCTCTTCCCGGAACCGGATCCTCAGCAGCCGTTTAAGGGTACGTTTGGCATGAGAGTTTAGAGGGGTTAGAGGGGTTTTTGGGGTTAGTTGGAGCTACCTCGAAAATCCCATCCTCTCACTATTCTACCTCGAAATTCCAAAAAGTACCTCGAAAATCCCAAAAAGTACTAACCTTACACCACTAAACCCACTAACCTTACCCATGCCAAAAGTGCCCTAAAACGACTGCTGAGCGGTCGTTTCCCTTTTTTTTTGTTTTTTTTTTATTTTAAAATTTAAATGGAGAATCCAAACCGTTCAACTTGTTAAATTTTACCGGCGATGCGTTTTCATATAAGTTCTATAAAATTTGAAGTTGATTTGATACTAGATTAAGCGGTCAACAAATGAACGTATTAGAATTAATCTAACAAGGTCCGTTCATTTGTTGACCGCTTAATCTAGTATCAAATCAACTTCAAATTTTATAAAACTTATATGAAAACGCATCGCCGGTAAAATTTAACAAGTTGAACGGTTTGGATTCTCCATTTAAATTTTACAATAAAAAAAACAAAAAAAAAAAAAGGAAACGACCGCTCAGCAGTCGTTTTAAACGGCTGCTGAGGATCCGGTTCCAGCTCTTCCCTAGTTTCAGGTCCCTATTTTTCCAGTTTTCAAATTTTCCAAATGCAATAATTTGTGTCCCTCATAAAATGACCCAGTTCCTATTCGGTTTTTAAATTTTAGGAACAAACTAGTTATTGAAACATTCAGCTTTTCATTTTTTTTGTTTCCTCAAAATGTGGCATCGTTTGAATTTCTGCCGATAGTTCTGTCCAATAATTTAATTTTAGTTCCAAACATTCAATTAAAAGAATTATCAGATTTTGGTTCCTGATGTTTGTAAACAAAATCAAATTGATTCTTATACTTTAAGAAAAATTAAAATTTTGCACAGGTGAAGTTAGTACTTATTCGGAAAGAAAAAAGAATTAAATCATTTTTTTGGATTTTGGATTAGCGCCAACGTTTTTTTAACTTTCGAATGTGAACTTGGACACTTGGTACTTTGATTTTTTTTTTTTTTTTTTGTTTTGAAAAAACCAAATTAGTCATTGCGTCAATTATTTCAAAGGAAAAATTGGTATAACCCCCTCTAAACTTTGGAAATTGGATATTACCCCCTATAAATATTAAAATTGGATATAACTCCCTTTAAACTTTGTAGTAAAGGAAATAACCCCTTTGGATAAAATTTAATATTTTTTTAAATTTAAAATATTCATTTTTTACACCATAAGACATAAATGCCCCTATTGTCTTCCCCTTCTGACTCGTGGTTTCGTTTTCCCTCGTTTCTCTGATGCATTTGTTAAAAAAAGAAAAAGTGATATCCAGTTTAATGTTCTGCTCTCTCTTTGATATTAGACATTAGGAGGTACTAATAAGAGTGCAAAACATGGACGGAAATGAGGATAAGATGCAGCTTGACATTTCATATTTAATTGATGTACTTATGTCTTATATATATTTATTTTTTGCGATAAAAGGGAACGCTTCTTTTTTGGGGCATAACAAGATTATCATCTATGATACTGTGTAAATATAATGAAATGCTCATTAGTAAAAAAAAACTTGGCATTTATATTAATTAAGTATTTGTGAGAGAGACATGTACCTAGAGATATACTCATATAGAAAGAAATTTGCTTGATTAAGCAACAATAAACCTAATATCATTTATTTGTTATTTTGCTGTTTTGATGAATGACGTTGAAGTAAAAAGAGAAAACGAAATATCAGGCAGAAGGGGAAGAGAGCAAGGGTACTTTTGTCCCATAATGTAAAAAATATATATATTTATATTAAAAAAAGATTGAATTTAATCCAAAGGGGTATTTACTTTACTGCAAAGATTAGAGGGTGTTATATCCAATTACAAAAGTTTAGAGGGGGTTATACCTAATTTTGCCTATTTCAAAAGGATTAATTTGTTGTTTTTTTTTTCAGAAAAGTGCAAGTACTAGTTTTTGTAAGAATCTAAAGATCAATCCACAAAAAATAAAAAAAAATTCCAAAGTTTTACTTCTAGAAAGTCTAAGAATCAATCTGATGCAAATAATGATTCAAAGATGATAATTGGACAATTATGTAAGATTATTTGGCCAAAAACTGGCGCTGGAACGGTCAGTCCCATGTCTGGAACGATGCGTTCTAGATCAGGACTGACAGGTCCGTCCCAGGACTGGGACGACCATCCTGGACTCGTGTCAAACGGACCGTTCCATGTCTGGAACGGACCGTCCCAGGATCAGCGCCAGATTAGGAAACAATCTATTTGGTGTGGGCAGATTCTGCTTGGTTTCCAAGTCAATTCAGAAATGGTAATAGCTAAACGTGGCTGTAATTAATTGCAAGATTTTGTGCATAGATGTGTTGCCTAATTGTACGTGGTTATAGTTGGAAACAAATCTCATATTGATGATGGACCAATATGGAATTGTTTGATGGCCAAGAAGCCTTTGGCCTATAAATACGGGGTTGGTCCCCAAGGGACAGATCATCCACGAGTTTGTGCTGTATACGTGTGTCGATAACAGCCATCTCTGCCTCTCTCTCTATTCTTCCATCAAATAGTAAGGGTAGGTGCCCTAGTTTAGGCATTAGGGTACCAAGGCACGATCTGATCCTTTAGAAGGCCTCTCTCCCACCTTTGGCATATGCAAGTCGACAATCAAGGCCCTCAGGTGTACAAGAGACATGAGCAACAAGCACAGACTGCTCCGATGGCCAGTTTAGGTATGCTTCCACTCTTTTCTGTTTTGTCGGTATATTGGAACGGTCCGCCCCACTTCTGGGACAGCCCGTCCTAACTATTGGTTCAGCGAGTCTTTTGTTTGATTTATGGGTTGCTTATTGCTTGATCTGTTAGAACTGTCAATCCTTTGTCTTTAAAGCAAACCCAACAAATTATTGTTCTCAGATAAATTAAATAGATCAGATAATTCTATCAAGCATTGTTTCCACATATTTTGTAGTGTTCACTAAATCAATCAATTAAGCACTTCAATATAATTACCGTATACAACATTACAAGACTTGAAGAAGCTAAAAAATAGTATCTATTTAGAAATTTCTGTGTTTAGTCCAACCATTCAAAAACAGTGCAATTAACTTCAACCAATCTGAACATGTTTATACTCTGTTCTTATTGTAAATCTGATGTAGAAAATAACAATAAATAACCTGTCAGGCCAATTCTAAAGACTTAATTGAGGTGATCACTTAACCTAAACCTAAGCATTTCTGTAGCAAGCTTGCCCCCTCCTCCTCTCGGTAAAAATCCACCGGGATGAGACTCGTCTCCCGTCCCGTAAACAATTCTCAGTATCTCTGCAGGGGTACGTCTGTAAGCCAACGAGTTGCTGTCGGCAGATAGGATATTACTACTGGTTCTTCTCTCGGCTCCTGAGTTCCTACTGACTATAAGACCTTCATCCTTGTCACCACAAGCGCCAAGCCGATCTCTTAGGCGTGAAATGTGTGCTGTGAAATCAGCAACAGTAAGGTTCTTGTAAGGTGGGACAATCTCTTCGGCCTTTTGGTAAAGAAGTGTGCGGATTACTGCGTCTTGGCCTGATTCAACTGCTAGTAGGCCTGTTAACAACTGCAAAAGAACTGGTTAATGTATCAATTCTTACACAGGTTTCTTTATACAAATACTTTTTTTGGTTGCAAATTTGCATAAAGTTTACAAAATGACATGAAATCTAAGTGGTAAGCTGGTTTACTCTCCTTAGTATCCCTCAAAAATAAGTGGCAAAATACTGGAAAACAGAATCATTCACCTATATTTGCGAAAAGAATTATATATTAAAAGGAACTGTTTAAATTTCTCAAATTCCTTGTACCAGAAAATCCATTTAATATTTTCAAGCTCGAGGTAATTGTTCATTTTTTTTTTTAATGTCCACAATGAGATTCTTTTTTTTTTTATTATTGACGTGAGAGAACTTACTCCTTTTGAGACGTAGCCGTTAATGTTTGGGCTTGCACCTACATAGCCTACTAGGCCTACATAAGGAATTATGTAGGATGCCAGTAGGTAGTTGATCGTGTTGAGGTAGGGATTAAATGGAGGGTCCAGTTTGTATCCAAATGCATTGTCCATTATTTTTGCAAAATTACGAGCTCTGAGATCGATCAGAGGTCTTGGGAAGCCACCAACAGTCGATTTTATGGCCCTGGAAACAAATTTACGATCACACACAATAAGAAATGCACCATTATAAAATTTGCAAATGAAAATAATCTGCCCATGATTAGTTCACAAATAAAGATATATTTGTTGAAATCGAGGACAAAAATAAAGATATATTTGTTGAGGACATAAATAAAGATATATTTGTTGAAAGAGAGGACATAAACAAATGTAATGCCTTTTAGTAGGAAAGAGAGGACATAAATAAAGATATATTTGTTGATAAATTAATAGTGTTCCAGTTCGAAATCAGTTCATACATTTTCTGTGTAATTGTAGAAAAAAAAAAAAAACTAACGATAAAAAAAAAAATCACTTTTGGAGCTGAATCAATTCATCTTGTCTGAGTCTGATATTGTTAGTGCTACACTGCTACTCAAATGAAACTAGTTCACTTTTATAATCTCAAGTCTCAAACCCCCAAATAATGAAATTTTCATATATTTTTTTTTTCACGAAAGTTTTTTAAGTCGTGTTAAATTTTAATTGTCTTGTAGGAGATGCAGAAAATATTAAATATTGTGTTTACCTTAGGTGGCCAACTTCTTGGTACCCAAACTCTGCTATAATCTCTTTCGTAAGATTGTCGAGTTTAGCAGTTTTAGCACCTAACGGTGCCGGCCCACCAGCTGCCAATCTTGGCGCAATGTTATCTAAACCGTAACCTAATGCACCATTGAGGAACCATTCTGTCTCCAAATACTCCAAATTCAGTGCAAATTGAAGTAAATCAATGTCTGTAGGATGAATGGGCCGGCCGAGCACTGGCAAATGGGGGTTGCAATGGAAATAGAATGCATTAGAGGGCTGATTTTGGAAAATTAAGACAGATAAGGCAAAGAAGGTGATGAACTGAGGAAATCTTTGTGAGATGCCCATATTAGTTTTGATGTTGGTATCTATTGTCAATTGTGTGAGGCTCTATAGTTTAAGACTTTAAGTATGGTATAGTTAAGGGTGAAACTTTAAATGATCATCGCACACCAAAGGGGTGTGTCTGATAGTTTAAAAGAAAGGATGGTGTGGGGTAAGAGGAGAATGAAAATGAGATGAGGGAGGTTAAATATGCTCAGATCTTTTGTGCCAGGAGTAGATGTATTATATTTTATGGATTCTTGATCAAAATGTAAGTGAGGTGATACATAACAAGGATCCTTCTGCTTGATTGCCTTTTTATAATTTCATTTTGTTCGTATAAAAGTATAAGACTATCAAGATAAAAAAAAAATACAGAATAATTAGTAAATATGTTAGTTTTTAGGATAAATTGCTCAACTCTATATTTGCATTTATGTTTAATTCTTAATACAACAAAATCTATGTACAAAGGTAAAAAAATAACAAAAAAAAAAATCATTGAAAATATGCTTAAAAATAGTAAACGGGTTAAGACCCGACCCGATCCTTTGCAAACGAGTTAAATTTTTTATGTTCATACCCAATTGTATACTCGCACCATGGGGATGCTTTAAAGTAGAAGGTTTTTTTATATATAAAAAAAAAAAAAAAAAAAAACAATGTTTAACAGTCGAGGATTTGTATTGCTTCTACAGAACATCTTTATATTGGACAATTTATTCATGTGTGTTGTGTCGAGAAGAAAAATAATGTAAGCATAAGATCGAAAATTATATGTTTGACCAAGTAAGATATCCTACATTCCTATGGATCTGTTTTTTTTATTTATTAAATCCAGCCCATTTCCATCCTCTTTGTGGGCCTGTGTTTGATGTATTTTCAGTGGCAGCTCTTATATTTCGTAAGAGCTGTACTAATTACTGATTAGTAATCAGCATAGCCATAGTCCCAAGATCAAACCATATTAATTAGGAGCAGTCCCACTAAGGATGATTAAGGAACAAATAAGTATCTTTTGAATTAGAGTCCAGAATTGTCCTTGTTTATCCTCGTGGTGAGATAACAACGACAAGCATAAATTGAAAGAAATGTTTCACATTTTACCAATGGAGCACGTATATTAATTTCCAAAATATTTTTAAATGATGGGATGTTAATATATATTAGAAAAACGAGTAAAAAGTTGAAATACAATTCTCAAGCTTTGGCAACTTGTTTTATTAGGCCAAGCCGGTTATGTACGGGATGCCTAAGATTAACATAATCCAACTACAGTCCAATCCCTAATACAATCTGCAAAGTTAACAAATGACATACATGTTACCCGGCCATATTATGATTCCTTGTACTCGCTGGAAATTCAAGTCGACTACATTAGAAGGCGATTATGCAGTCACACGTACCATATGAACTCCCTAAATAAAGATACATTCTACTATGTACTCATTTATAGCATGTAAATTGCGCTGCATGCTCATGCTCTTCGCCTGAAACGATCAATTAGTCACTTTAAACCATGCTTTCCATTCACTAAGCATGGCTCCTTTTGATCCAGCATATATATACAATGCTCAATGGTTGTCGGTGAAACAAGGCTCCACAAGAGAGAAAAACTGCTCTTTAATTTGTTGTTTAAAAGATAAATTTAGTTCACCCTGAAATTTTAAGCATAAGATAAATAAATAAATAAAACCAGAATAATTGAAATATAAAACAGGTGAAGTATTATGGGTCAGTTAAACATGCAATGAAAGTTTATCTAAGATATTTGAGGAAACAAAAATTTTAATACAAATTAAATAAATTTTATTTTATTTGCTTATTAGATTAGAGATGTGAAATTAATTCATAAAATGAGTTTGTTTACATAATCGAAAAGAGTTAATAAAATTCTTTCATCAATTAGATAAAAATTACTAGACATTTAGATACCATAATATTATCTAACTTTTGGAATTAGGTATGATTTGAGAATATCTTCACTATTAGAAAACATAATTGATATGTGGCTCAATTTTGAGATAGATTAAATTTGAAATCGTGTCTTAGATTAGGAGATCTTTATCGAGAAATGAACAAAAAACTCGACAACAATTGTAAATAACATAATATTAATGAACGAAGAAAAATAACGAGATAGAAGCAATTGCTTTGTGATGCCAAACATATATTCAATGTCAATTTATGTATACTTTTACAATTGTAGAATTCTTAATTTAAAAAATTGAATGTATGTGCATCTTGATTTTAAATATTTATCTTTATTTCTACTTAAATTTTGATTATAAGCGTACAATAATATTTACCTATTTTCTAATTTTTTATCTAGCTTTTATTAGTTTTACATTACTTTATGGCTGTGTTCTCACATTCATTTAAATCATAAGTATTTGACCTAGTATGAACTTCTAACTGAGGCCAGAGGCAACATCTTCGATGGCAACTCAAAGTGAAATTGAGCAAGTTATACGAGTTCTTATACGACGTATTTGGATAATTGCGCATAGCACTACTGAAGTAATATATTTTTGAGAATAGTAAATATCGAGGTCGAGGAAGAGTAGTGTTAGTCGCGAAATTGTAAATTTTGCTTTAATGGTATAATGTTGTCCCTCTCTTTTTCTCTCCCAATCTTAACGCTGTTCCATATTTCTTTTAATAAATAGCATAGTAGCGTTGTTGCTTGTTCTTTTGCATATATTTGGATTCACTTGAATTTCAAAACCAACGGCTATTTCATACTTCTTTTTTAAACGAGACTATTAAATAAATATAAAGAATAATTATAATTTTATCATTCCTTTATGCCAGCAATTGAGCCAAACCTTTATTTCAGCTCATTTCACATTATTGATTAGACGGATGAATAATCATAATTTCGTGAATGTAATATTTTAGTTCCAAAGTAGAATGAAAGATTGTCTTATTTTGACGGCCTTGACAATACCAAAATGGAAAGAAAGAACGAAAGCAAAAAAAGAAAAAGCTGATAGGCATCTTTAGTCTTAACATGGATTGTATATTAACAAAATGTTATGCAATGTGTTATTAGATATCCCGTTGAATGGTCACAAGTTCTAAACCGATATAATTTGGAATTCGTTTGGCGAATGGTAAAACTTGTATCAAAATCACATGTATGATGTACAAATAGTATTTATTCACATATTAAGTTTCGAATTTCAAAATTATAAGTTTTAAATATTATCAAATCTCTTTCATTCTTAATAGATCCCACCTAAAATAAATTTATCAATTTGTTTTTCGACCTATGGCATTTTAATTTTGAGCATACTGTGATCTTACTTGAGATTCCTGATAATATTATTTGAACCTAGTAAAACTGGTAAACAAATACATCAAACTATTAAAAGCGTACATTAACTGATATTATTGAGGATAATCCAAGCTCGCCAAAATCTGAACAACAATCCATTACAATGAGTTGAACAAGAATTGTACAAGCACTGGATCATTTAGGTACAATTTGACGTTTAGCAGCCTCAACAGTGTTCGTAAGCAACATGGCAACAGTCATTGGGCCGACCCCACCAGGTACAGGTGTCAGACATCCAGCCACTTTGCTTGCCTCTACAAAATCCACATCGCCCACTAGCCTATAGCCTCTTTTCTTGCTAGGATCATCTACAGCATTCATCCCTACATCTATTACCGCTGCACCTGGCTTTATCCAGTCTCCCTTGATCTACGATACAAACAATACAAAAGGAAAATCATGCATTGATCTACGATGCAAACAAACCAAAAGGAAAATCATGCATCTTCCCTAAGGTCAAGAAGGATTTTGTACTCTAGATTAAGCCTGTCGTCTTGAATAGTCATCCTTTCTCATTTTTATGCAATTATGGGTCAACAAATTGTCTCAAATTCAACAGAAGGCATAGTACGCTAAAAGTATATGTGCCTGAACAATTAAAGGAAATAACTAAATATGGTGTACCATAAAAGCTCGACCGGCAGCAGATATGACTATGTCGGCCTCACGCACAATGCTTTCAATGTCCTGTGTGTGCGAATGGACGACAGTCACAGTTGCATCAGCTTTCAGTAGAAGCAAAGAGACTGGTAAGCCCACTATGTTGCTTCGTCCAACCACAACCGCTCTCTTTCCCTTTAGGGTTACACCGCTTCGTGTTAAGAGCTCAAGACATCCCTTTTAAAAAGAAGAATGATTCAAAACTGTATTAGAGATTTACCAGAAGGAAAAATCTCACTAATTAAAAGGATCTCTGTAACATCATTCCTCTATGTGAAAATAAACTTCCATCATAAAATTAATAAGCACAAATTAGAGATGAAACTTTATACTGGTGCACAGACAACAACTACAAGACCTTGCATTATAGAAACAGAAACCTCAGAGATAGTACTAATATACTATTATTTTAAAGTTTATATATAGCACAAAAGGCATAAAATTTCCAGCACAGAAATAAGTAGTTTTATTCTTTCTAGAGAGAAAATTAAATTAGCACAACAAATAATGAGATGACGATGTTGAATCAACAATTCAACATAATAAAACTATAATACCTTAGGAGTGCAAGGAACAAAGAGGGGATCTCTCCCTTTCATTGCGAGTTTTCCAATATTCAGCGGATGAAATCCATCCACATCTTTCTCTATGCTAATCTCTCCCAATACTCTCTCCTCATTTATATGCTTTGGCAATGGCAGCTGAATCAATATACCTGATTTATTTAAACAAAAGAGGAAAAGGAAAACATTGCATCAGTAAATGACCAGGTGAGAGATTTAGATTGAGGTTTCCGTGAGACTCGAATATCTAAGGTCCAACTAAAAGAGAACGAGAATATAACATCCAGGTTAGCATGCTATGTAGCTCAAAACTTAAAAGGCTTTTCAGCGTTTTCTATTACTGCCAATCTCTTAGAACAGTGACACTCATCTTCTGCAAATAAACTGCTCTAGGACTGAAATACTTGCCAATGTAAAAAATATGAATTTAAATGAATAGCAAAATGATAGAAAAACCTAGACCAAGACACACAACAGTACAACCTGACAAGTGCTGTAGACATGACTGCAGAAAATAAATGTGACATATAAACATCACAAGTTCAGAAAGGTGCTGGCAACACTGTCATAATCAGGTGCAGTATCAAGACTACAGTTGTACAGCAGTGTAAGACGAGAGTCATCCCAATATGAAAACCACATTGAATAAACCAGCAACAACAGAACTAATAGAACAAACATACCATGTACATCGGGGTTGGCATTGAGCTGATGGACCTCCTTTACAAGCTCAGATTCTGAGATGGACTCAGGGAAGTCTAAGTCAATGGAGCGAATACCAGCCTCCGCACAAGCCTTCCTCTTAGTTGAGACATAGGTTTGAGAATCTTTATTGGTACCAACTATCACCACTGCTAGCCCTGGCACCTTTTCAACAAACAAATTATTATACCAACAAATGCCCAAGTACAATCTTTCACAATGAATCTTTCTACATTAAATTAGATGTTATAATAGACGATGGGTATTTCACATTTTATACCTAAAGTCTTTAAATCGTCCTCAAAACAGAAAAGCACAATCAGAACCCTACTACATGTAAATTCATCCAATTTTATACTTGAGTCACAAATTGGGGAACCAGACAGGTTGTGTCAGAGGCTAGTATGTGCAATTACAATGGGAAACCATTTGACCCCCATATCTTACCAAACACAATTCCTCTGTGCAGTAATTTATAAAGTTTTTATTGATACTTTGTAAGAGGTAGCCACAATTTGAGCCCCAAATGAGATGATACTCGTATTCTTCATAATGAGCGATGCCAGGGGAGGGGAGGGGAGGGAAAGGGAGAGATGAGAGGGTACCAAGTTATGGTCGGAGAGGAGGGATTTGACCTCAGTAGCAAGGCCATTTCGGATCAATTGAGCGATAGCTTTCCCATCTATGATCGTCGCCATAGCCGATAAGTGAGAGAGTGGAAACTGGAAACTGCAAGTGGAGCAGAGCAGGTACCGATGGATCAGATTCCTTTTTGAAAACGGAGTAAATAATATCTATTTATATCTGTCTTGTCTTGAGGATGAGATCAGTGAAAAGGATGTCGAATCTAATCGGGTCCAGACCCGAATACAAGGCCTGGCCCAGGCGCCCAGCGCGCCAGCCAACCAGCCTGCACCGTTAACTCTTTATCTGACTTGTTTATTTTTTTCAAAAAAAACAAAAAATTCTTGATCGATTTTTTTTTTTTTTTTTTTTGAGGGGTGAAGTCACAAATTTTAATTTCAGAAGCTTCCAATTAGGGGCAGACGGGCAGTTAACTGATGTGACTTATCCCACGCGAAGCACGATCTGACCGATTTTTTCATCTAATTTTTAGGGGGAAAAAAAAAGGAAAGATGATGATTATTTAGAGCTGCCTCCAATTTCCAAAGGAAGTAGCAGGAAGAAACTACGTTTTCTACCGTTATATTGACCATGATTAAAATTAATTGTAGATGTTTAGGTTTTGCAACGAATGAAAGACCAAAAAGTAGGAAACAAGAAAATTTTTGTTAAAAAAGCTAAAAGTTGCTTAGAAAAGGTCCAGTAGAATCCGTGTCAAATGAAAAACAATATTTTTTTTTTTCTATTCTAAAACTTGATTTTAGAAAAAAAAAAATTGTAATATTCCATGGCCGGTTCAAATCAAAATTGGTCGAAGGAAATCCTCAGTAAACATATGCCATGTATGATTTGATATAAGAAAACAATGTGCCTCCTCCGTAGTTAATCAAATTATCACCATCATTATTCCAAGGGGACTATATTGAGAGTTTTATATCGTTATTTTCTGATTCTCGCGCTGTTCGTTTTCTACGTTTTGTTTTTTTACCACTGGATTATGTATTTTGTTTCATTTATGTCGTTTACATGTTTCAAGTACCATACAACATCACAGGTTAATAGCTATTTTTTAGATAATACCGCACAAAATTACAAAAAAATTTAGATAAGTCCGGAACGAAGCTGCCGCAGTTTTAAGGTTGGTCTCTGGAATTTTGTCAGTGACAGTAAGGGTCTAAGGGAAGTTGATTGATAAAATATACTGGGCTTATACTCTATGGGCTTTGAGCTAGATGGCCCAATTTTATTGGGTTTTGTACTTTTGTTGTGTTTGACACCGGAATGATTATACCAATCCTGATATGGGACATCCCAATAATTTTGACATCCTGACATCCCACAAACTCACGTGGAACAGCCTGGCCCATATATGATGTTCGCTGCAATTTGAGCGCTAGGCACTGGACTGTGATGTCATCATAGCGCTTATGTTGACGTCACCTAGACACCGGGAGTGTTTAAATTGATGTAAGGGAGTATATAAATGTGTTTTTTAAATAAGTTTCGAATGCACGAAGGGAGCATATAATTATTTATAAGGGAGTATATACTTCTTCGTAAGGGTTCAAATAAGCATTTAAGATACAAATTTCAGATAAGCTTGTTCAAATAAGCATTCTAGATACCAGGGGAGTATATAAAACTTCATAAGAGATTATATACTTCTTCATAAGGAGTCAAAATAAACATTCAAGATACAAATTTCAGAGACAAGCTATTTCAAATAATCATTGAAGGTACTAAGAGAGTATATACTTTTTCATAAGGGTTCAAATAAACATTCAAAATACAAATTTTAGACAAATTTGTTCAAATAAGTCACCAACATTAAAACCAAATTAACTGTATATCAATCCTAACAATAAATCAAATTCAAATTTTTATTCATTCAAACCAAACATAAAAACATTACAACCAAGTTCAAACATGCTAACAAACTTAATAAAAACTGCAACAACAAGCATCAATTATCTCAGTCAAAGTCAAGTAGAACACATTCCATCGCATTCTGGAATTTAGGCTTCACTCGATTTATAGGGTCTACTAACAAATGGTAAGCAACCACGCGCTTATCACCACCTACATCAATCTGCAAAGGAAAAAATGTACAATTTTAGAATATATACTTCCTTAATCGATATATTTTTACCAATAATAATGAATTAATATAATATGTAATCTTTTATGTAAATTCTGTAATTAAAGGGGACAGTAGATATATACTCCCTTAATTAAAATGCATCATCCAATATATACTCCCTTGCATAAATTAATATACTTCCTACTTTGATGAATACACTCCCTTACATTGATGAATATACTCCCTACATTGATGAACAAACTCCCTTACTTAAAAGCATTTGAACGTATCACACGGGATACCCTTTCATGGAATAGGACTAGAAAGAGCAACCGATTAAATAAAATGCATCATCTGATATATACTCCCTTACATTTATGAATATACTTCTTTAAGCAAACTATCTAACCATATTCCTTATTCAGCATAATTAGATATATACTTCCTTAATCAATATATTTAACACCCTAAATTGATGAATATACTCCCTTACATAATATAGATTAATTAAAATGCATCATCTGATATATACTCTCTTGCATTGATTAATATACTCTCTTACACTGATGAATATACTCTTTTAAGCAAACTAGCTAATCATGTTCCTTATTCAGCATTATTTAATATTCCTTAATCAATATATTTAACCCTTACATTGATGAATATACTCCCTTACATTGATGAAAATACTCCCTTAGTTAGCATAGATTTATTAAAATGCATCATCTGAGATATACTCCTTTTCGTTGATTAATATACTCCCTAAGCAAAATAGCTAATCCTGATACATGTTCCTTATTCAGCATATTTACTCCCTTACAACATATATATTTACTTCCTTACACAATATATTTACTCTCTTGTATAATATATCCACAATAATCACCATACCTACCATTCAACTAGGAATTAAGCAATAGGCTTGACCACTTTTTAACTATTTAATTCTCTACCAGAAGGCTTAACCTTCCAAGTTAATAACTAGCTTAGTCTCTATGTTAATAATACCTCATTTCAAGATCGTCTTCATAGAATTTTAATAATATCTCAGATCAGGCAGAATGAGAGAAATCAGATTAAAATTGGACAAATTAGAAGAGATGAGAAACATTATTCAATTGATCTGAGTAGAGAAGACAAGACGAGAAAGAGGAGACATGATATAAAGCGATAAGGTTGAAAGCTACCTGATGTTGAGAAGCAGCGGCGTAGTCGAAATCGTCGATTAAAATGCACATCTCGCTGATGTCACCACTCTGATGGAGATCGATCAAATAATAAAGCCAAAGAAAACAATCAAATAACACATACGACCATGGCGAGAAGCTCGATTGCTTCAAATCGGAGAATGAGAGAGAGTACCTTAGCGATATCTTCTCAAATCTTAACTGAGCATGCCTATCTTTGTCGCGAGGACGAGGTGGTGCCTACTTTATCGTCGGTGCTCTGATGAAGATCTATCTTCGACGTGAGAGGGAGGTTTGATGCTGCCATGGTAATGCCAATAGGAGAGATTAGATCTGGAAGGAGAGAAAAATGGAGAGATTTGGTCTCTGTCGAGAGATCTCAGTGAGAGAGATATTTAAGAGAGAGATCACGTGCAACACACGTGAATACGGAAAAGAGTATGGGCTGGAGCGTGAGGGCCTGCTGGGATGTCAGGATGGCACCATTGTAGGATGGTATATAGGATATTTGATATAATATTATTAATAATGGGATCTGAAGGATGATGAAGTAAATATTATATGGATATATCCGATGATTGTATATTGAAGATCTAATCTCAAAAAGAACTAGTGGAGAGATTTTTTCCGAAATTTTGTTCAGAAGAACAAAGTTGGAATTATTTTTTAAAAAACGTTCAATTTTTCTCAAATATCGTAATTCAATCCATTTGATTTGTTTTTGAAAAAAAAAAATCAAAACTGAAAATTTTATATTTCCTGTGTCTCTCTTAATTAATCAGACGACTAAAATCATTTTTATTTTTTCTATTATAAATATTGTAGTGAAATAATATTCTAGTTGCTCAAAAAAAAAAAATTGTACACTCCGTCTTTCTTTGTTTTTCATGTTTGACATTAGTTATGAATATATAAGCACTGTTTTCAATAGTACGATATCAGAAAATTTCAGTAATACCAGTAACGTGGAACAGTGAGCGAAACTGCGGTATTCGATATTAGGGACAAAATACTGAAAATTTCAGAAATATCAGAAAACACCGTATTTCGATCATCTGACTGGCAGAGGTACCAGTATAGTATTAAAAATACTGTATATATATATATTTTTGACGAAAATGAGGTTTCAGCCCCATGCATCTTTATTAAACGAATATAAGCAGGTTGACAAAGTACAATTGCAAATGGTGAACCTTTGTTTTCTTTGACAGATATAGCAAAAGTAGCACCAAAAGTGCATTTCCTATCCATCTATTTGTTGTCAAAAGTTAATTAGGCCAATAAAGTGGTCATGCTGATATATAAACGGCATAAATGAGTTATATAGAAAAAAAAAAAAAATGCGCACAACTGTACTATATTCATGACGGGGCAGTGAGTATCTATTGACGAAATTCGGTTTGTACCCTTCTATTTCTTAATTTTTTTTTCTAATAAAAATTCACCTACTTCTCAAAAAAATAAATAAAAAAAAGGTAAAATGAAACTACGAGGATGAGGGTGTGAATGTGTGATAACAGTTTTTTTTTTTGTAAATACTGCTTTAAAAAGACCAACAGTGAATGTTGAGCAAAAAGACCAAAATACTCGTATAGTCATATTCGATATAAAATATTCCCCGGCTACATTATTACAATCTCGAATGATCGTGGTCCCTAAACTGATGGAGAAATAAATTTTGGGATATGTAGAAAGATACACATTTTGCACCATACGTCTGAGAAGGAAGAATTATAAGGGAATAAATATCAAAATATCCAATTGGCCTTGTACAAAAGCGGATGCCCTTTTTTCTTTTGCTTGTTGCACGGATGCTGATTTGGGATTTGGAAATTGGAATAGCATAAACACCCACAAATTTATCGCATGCAAATTTATGTCAGTAACAGTGACTTAGTTTTGTTTCTCAAAACCAATATAGGGTTGCTCGTACATTAATTGTTTTTACAAATACAGAGAGATGGGTCAAAGCCTACTAATTTCTTTATTATTATTATTTTTTTTTTGTTATAATTTTTGGCTTACACGATGCTTGAAGGTTTGTTCATACACAGTCATTTACGTGAGCCAACAGCTTGTTTTCGACACATAGCTTATGATATTTAATGTTCACTGAATCACTGCCCGTCATAAACATCCCCCCCCCCCCCCCACCACACACATACTTTATTAAAAAAAATCAAAAAAAGTGCAATTTAATTTTCTATAGGACATCTATAACTCTGCCACGTGTCAAACATATTCGGGGACAAATTAACCGCGAAATCTTAATTAGTTATTGGCTCGATGTAATACATTGCTAGGTCAATTTCCAAGGCAAAACCGATGTAGTCATAGTTGTTGCTTTAGAAAAGTAATTATTTAATGTACTCATTTAATCAAAGGCGCTTATATTAAGAACAAAATGAAGATGTTTTGCTCAGTTACTTTTTGTTTACAACAAATAAGCTTAGGGTTTGACCTTTGACTTTACATGCTTTACTCCCAGTCTCCCATCTATTATTAAAGCCTACGGGCCCTTTCCAAAAAAACAAAAAAAAAAAGCTATTATTAAAGAGGAAAAGTTATGAATCTCCCAATTCGGGCCTTATCTTGTTACATCACCGAGGTGCCAGCTTAGCAGAAAGAGGGAGAAAAAAAATACATATACATTCCTTTAGTACGCCATAGTCCATACAGTTATTTTTAGCCTCCAGAAAGTATAAATTCTTCTGCCACTAATTATGAATTTGAGGACATTAGAGTGTACTGACATTCTGGGACATGCATGTCATCATATTGTAATATCTACACTAGTTGCCTTGCCGTCGCGGCTTCGCCGCGACCAACCCCTAAGTTGTATGTCCGTCGATTAATATCTGTTCGTGAAATGTTGTCGCTGAGATAGTCAAGCAGTTTGGTTTGACATTTGTTAGATTGGTTAATAAAAGTTAGAACTTTAGGCGTCGGTGCGATGAACAGAGGAGAATGTGATGTCGTTAGAAAAAAGAATTGGAGGTGCTATGAATTGTTTATTTTATGAAAAGAACGATACTTTATATGAATATGTACTGAACAGTATGTATCAGTTCATTATGTGCTTGATGCTTTATATAGAAGGTTACGAGTCTAATAATGTACCGAGCTAATATAAAATGGGCATGAGAAAATGATACTTATAACGTGGAATTTCTAACCTTAAAAAAAAAACGTGGAATTTCTGGATTTAGTGGTTAAGTTGTTGATTTAAGAGTCGTGCTTGGGCTGAAATTTAAATTTTAAAGTGTGGTTGGGCTTGAAAGAAGATTATTGTTTCTCCCACTATTTCGTTTTTTTTTTACCATTTTCTTAATTATTTTTTTTTAGTTTTTCTGCTTTTTTTACACGGATGAAGGATTTTTTTTATTTTCTTTTTGCCTGCATTTGATGCGCCTTGTATTTTTTTTTGTTCAATTTGCGTTTTTTTCTTTCTTTTTTGGATCTATTCTGTGATTCGTGATTTATTTACTTCGTCGATTTCAAAGGAAATTCAACCTGAAATTGGTGCAAAACAACAGACCACACGTTGGGCTATTGAAAATCTAACTTATCTCCCATCAGCACCGATCCTAGCAAATCCATGTAACTCAAACCCCAAAAAAAGGCACTGTAGCTAGTTGACCTTGCACTGTAATTGCATCAACGTAATTCAAGCTGAAAAAAAAGGCGATGTAGCTAGAAGACAAAATTAAAACGTAGCTGACTTTTGCACGGTAATTCAAATGAAAATTCAACCCAAAAAAAATTGTACTGTTCGTAAGGAAGTTGAAGGGGTATCCAGCATTAATATGTTCAAATGAGTTATTAACGTATCAATTAAATATTATAATAATATCTTTTCTATTTAATTTGTAATTATGTATCAATTGAATCTTACAATCATATCTTTCTAATTTAATTAGTTATCAATGTATCAATTGAATCTTACAATCATATATTTCCAATTATGATAAATGATAAAACTTTATATATAAAGGTATGCGTATATAACGAATACGTAATAGCCTTATCCAATAATTTAACGAATTTTTTTTTATCCATACCCATACGGCCATACCCGATAACTTAACGAAAATAAAATCTTACCCATACCCGTCTTATCGAACACGATACGGGTAAGGTAAATGGTTAAAAGGTACCGTTGACAGCCCTTGCGCGACGGGTAAGGAAAAAAAAGGATTTTTTTTTTTTATTGTGAGCGGCAGCACCTGGAATTGAAAAATTGAAAACCAGAAATTGAAAAATTCTCACCGAAATAAATGCACAGACCCCATGGCCCCATCCATTGACTTTTTGCATGGTAATTCAACTGAAAATTCAAACCAAAAAAAAAAAAGTTACTGTAGATAACAAAATCCCATGGGGTATCAAGGATTACTATATTTACATTCCATTAATTTTTTTTCTTTTTGATAATTGGACGACTGAAAAAAAAAATCTCTCATGTGCTCCGTAGAGTCGTATAATCCGAAGACCGAAGGGAAAGAAAATAGCATAACTAAGAAAAACTACGAAAATATCTTACCTGTAATGTAGAAAATTAAGATCTGAGTGAGGCAAATCTACGTACGCACTTTTCTGCTTTCTTTTTTCCCACGGACCAACAAGCCAAGGAGTTGTTCTTTATTTTGATATTTTCTTGTTTGGAATTGACTGTGATTTTCTCACAAGAGTTTTGAAATAATTGAACTTTATTTAACTATTACAAATGCAATTAAAAGGGGGGGGGGGGGGTACTGTACATGAAGGGAAACAATTTTTATTTGAACATTATTTGTGAAAAAAAAATCATAAAAAAATACTGATTAAGTTTTAAATCTGAAATATTTGTATAAAACATTTCATGTATCCAAAGGTTACATTTATTATTTTTCCTTAACCAATCACATTTTTTATGGGATTCCATTAATTTATATTGTGGGATTCCCCTGAATTATACTCTATATATCCATCATCTGATTAAAGCGTTAACAGCCAACGCACTACCAATTATGCAATTTTTCCTTTTTCGGCAATCACTACTAGTGCAATTTGTAGGAGACCGATGCGATTACTCTGTTTTTCAGGTGGCAATTATCAATAAAATAAATTATTGAACAAGCACGAATGTTGTCTACGATACCAGAACTGTTATGAAGAACCATAAATCCCAATAAAGCGCATCCTGCAATATTTACATTTCCAAAAAATTAAAAAAGTTTAGTCCAAATTCCGAGTTTTTTCAGGACAAAAGGGAGACAATATGTGTAGTTTGAAATAGGAAATTGAATGCAAGACCTTTCTGCTACTATTTTTCAATATAATAATACTAGAAAATGACATTAATTTAAACTTGCTATTTCGGAATTTTCTTATTATCAATTTGTTTTAAAAAAATGACAAGTTCTATAAAATTCAAGAAAATAATAAAACATTTTGCATTGTAAAATTTATGATTCAATATGAAATTTCAACATATAGATTGAAATGATTAAATTATATCTGTCAATTTTTGAAAGGTACGTGTTGGTGGTTTGCTGTCAACTTTTTGTTTTTTTTTTTATTTTTTTTTATTTTAAGTTTTCTACGGCATCCATATAGCATCCTGCATCAACCTAGACATTATTGAGTGTCGAAGCAATAATTTTGTACAATTATGGGTTCTCTCTTTCTAGACGCCTAACATAATTATTAGTCTAACTTATTGAAATACCGTTTTATAGTAGGAAAATAGGTAGTCTAATATTTCTTAACTGAAAACAATTAATCTTAGAGTTTTCTAATTTATATTTATGAGAAATGCTATGGTCAAAGTGGTTTGACGGATTGCTTCGATTTTAAAAGCTTAAAATGATCGATCCAAACTGTTAAATGTGTTTTTCATATTACAATATCTTTGGAAAAAATTATATATATATTTTTCAAATTTTTTTAAGTATTATTTTAAATTTTAAAAAAATTAGTGCTATCGGAGGGTCCAAAATTAATTAAATTGAAAATTTTCTAAATTTTCAGAAATAACAGTAAAGAGTTCCATAAAAATATTAAATTTGATTGGTAAGGAGATCTCAATATGAAGATTATATTGAACAGATCGAATTTGATAGAATTTTGGTCCTTGAAGGTAGCATTTCTTTATATTTATACCATTTTAAAAGATTATGTTGTATCTAATTTGGCATAAATACTGCTAAATTTGGATTTTCTTATTTATTTCTAACATAATTTCACTGAAGTTAAATCTTTGATGAACCTATTGGTCTGCTGTTGTGGAAACATGCCCCCTCCTAAATCAAAATTGAACAACATCATGACTATTTAAACAACATCTTTCTGAAAAAATTTAAATGTATTGGACTATTTAATTTTTGTCAGACTATTTATTATAACTAACACATGCGTCAATAGCGTGAGAAATGATATAGTGTATCAGTAATGTCCTGAGGCTTTCTTTTATACATCACGACTTTATTCGTCGATATTTTTATAAAAATGATGTCACAGAAATATCTAGAGGAAAAAAACTTCTAATTTGGATGAATGTTATGTGCGCCTATAAATTTTAGTTCTACCACAGTATAGTTACTACTTACTACCGAGGGATCCATTTCTTCTTTTTTTTCCCCCTCTGCAAGCTAGTTCAATTGTGTCGGCTATATTGGAACAAAATGCTCGTTAAAATATTTTAAGGTCCTGCAAACACTAGATTGTGTCTTACATGACAACACAAGCATTGGCATTCTCTTCACTAAACATATAATAAGACCCGCCACTTGCCGGCACAGTCGTCACCACGACTGGTGGATAGAAGCAGCTCCCGTAGTGTCCAGCCCCAGTCGGCGGGCCCATAGTAGTTGGATGATGATGATACGAACCGCCAAAAGTTGCACTTGGTTGTACTGCACTGTAACTTACAACATAGGATGGTACATGTGGAGCCACACCACCAGGGTAACCGATTGCGTCCAGGTGTCCTCCAGGACCACCACCCATAAAACCATGACTCACAATGGCATTCACCGGCATCTCTTGTGTGGTTAATTCAGTGCCTTCACCGCCACCACTGTTTCCACCACTGTTAGTATTATTACTGTTATTATTGTTCTTATTGTTGTTATTTTTCTTCTTCTTTTTCTTTTTCTTCCCACCACCCCCACCGCCGCTGCCACCAACACCAACTTGGATGGCCTGTGGTGGTGGAAATGGAGTAAAAACAGGATGTGGGGTGAAGGCAACAGCACCACTGCCTTCAGTTTTCTCCTTTTCATTGTCTCCATCTTGATCCGGTTTCTCAGAGTGTTGATCCTCAGGGGAAGCTTCGTCACATGAACTAGCTTGTTGTTCAGAGTTCTCATTTTGCTTCTGAGGTTCAGTGGGGTTATTGTTGTTGTTGCTTTTCTTCTTATTCTTACTCTTCTTGCCACCCCCACCCCCACCGCCACCGCCACCTCCACCTGGCGGATTTTGATTGATGGGCTCAGGCCAGAGTTCCGCATGTTTTCCAGTTTTATTGAGCTTTCTTACTAGGCTGTTAGGATCTACATTGCCAACCACAATAACTTTTTGTTGCTGCATGTCTATTGTAACATGGTAGACGCCTATAGAAGAAAAATTTAAAAATTAATTAGATTCTTGAAGAGGCAGTATTAGGCCCTGATCAAAATCTTGATTTTTTTAATATGGGATTTCATTTCATTAGAAATTTTTTTATCAAAATGAACTGATTTGGTGTCATTTGGATGGAATTTCCATATAATTAGATCCAATGAATCTTGAGGAATCAATTCAAATGAAATGAAATTCCACGTAAAAAACATTTTGATCAGAGCCTTAAAGTTTCTCAAGAGACCAGAGCATATAGTGGAGACCAAAATGGGACAATTCAATATTGAAGTGTACTCCATCAAAATAAAGCAGAGTGTGGTGGACACATTATATAATTTTATACGTATTAAGTAAACAAGAATAACCTAAATTGTAAATTGACCAGAATAGGCTGCAAAGCGTACAATTAATCAAAATCAACAAGGAAAAAAGGTTTATAAAGGCCATCTTACTATGCACATTCATTATTCCAGCCAATTAGCCAAAAATACAATATTGAGGATTTAATACTTTTTAAGATGCCAAATGGAGGGAGATAAAAATGTTGCATTCACTTTATCTGCAAGAGGTCCAAATGGTAAAGGAACAAAAGAACAAACCTATTGGTCAATTTGTTTAAGATAAAGAGATCTTGGTTGCTAAGAATGAATGCACTAATGATTAAAGTAAATTATTTAGTTGGGTGAGCTGATAACAAATATGCCATAAGAATCTTTTAATTTAGAATAAGAATTTAGAGCACTAAACTAATCTAGTAGGCAGCTTAATATAAATCAAAGATAGTGATGCTTGACACTTAAGACTTCCAACTTTTACAGTCAACTACCAATACTTACATTTTTTTTTATCAACCACATTATCTAAAATTTATCACTGATAGATTTTGATAAGGTGTAAGTAGAACTAGCTTTGAAATGCTTGATATGTGCTTAGTTGAACTTTAGGCTTTATATGGACCTTAAAATGACAGATTTGGGCCATTTGGTAGGCTAGCTCTTGTAGATTGGAAACAATACAAGCCTGGCCGTGTGATTTGCACTACTTTACAAAAGAAATGTTGGGGTTATGATGAAAGTTTACAGCAAACTTGAGAAAACTTCTCGTCTCCCACAGAAAAAAATTCAATTTGGAAGAGCATACATTGAAAATTTAAAAGATTCAGTTGTAAACTGTCTTACGAACTAAATTCCACTTCCTCTTTATACTATTGTGCTACCTTCTATGCTTTGAAGCACCTTCTTCACCTTTCTTTTGCAACCTTCACAATGGATTGACACCTTCAAAGCCGAGGTCTAAAAACAATAAAATAAATTAAAACCAGTGACCCAACATCTAAAAAACATCAAATCAATAATGAAAAATAAAAACAATAAAGCATAACAGACTATAAGGTAACAGAGTCTAGAGAGTTAGGAGAGGAAGAGAGAACCTGGTACTTCAATGGTTCCGGGCCTTCTTCAAAAGATGCCATGAGAGAATGAAAACGAGAGAGAGGGGAGCTAACCCAAAATCACCGAGCAGCAGAGGAGAGAAAAAACAGCGGTATAGAATATATAAGAATGTACTTTTGGCTAGAGTGCGAGTACAGTCTAGAGAGAGAGAGAGAAACAAAACACACTTTGGGGCTTGGGCCTTGAGTAAGAGCACTAGTGTGGGATTTGACATTCCGGAAGTGAAGATACGCAAATTTATTCTGGATAGATTTTGTTGGAACTCTGCAAGAAACCTGAATTTACTATTTGATCCTCAGAGAAACAGCAAATCCGTTCTCCTGTAATTATAGAACGGTGTTACGTTTTTTCAATTTTCAATTTGCTTCAAAAAAATTTTATTGTAGGCTCGAGCCTACTATATTAAAATAACGAGCAAAAATATAATAATAAATAAATAAATAAACAAATAAACAAATAAATAAATAATAAAAATTTTAAAAAATACCAACTTCCACTTACTTTTCATAATTTCGAATGGTGCTCTATATTCAAAATTTTTAGTTTCTTTTTTTTGACGCGTCCTAAATTACTATACTGGGTAGAACAACTTTTAAGTGCGCAAATATTAATTCTATGGATTTTTATTGGAGAAAGGAGTGATTTAATCAAATTGAATTAGTAATAAAAAAACTCACATTTTTTAAAAAAAATTTGATGTAGAAGTCAAAAGATAAGTAACTTGTTAATTGTAAATTATATGACAATTGACAACAAATTGAATGATAAATCTGAAAAAATTAACTTAAACTACTACAATTAGCTACAAACGATATTAAAACAAATTGAATGCAAATAATACCAAACTAAATATAAATTGTTGCACAATGTAATAAACGTCATTTAAATTAATCCGGAATTACAAATCAACATATAAATATAAAACTAACATCTACCGTCTCATATATTGAAAATTAATGATTCATAATACAAAAACAATAGATAAAAGGAACAACAGAATAAAAAAAGAAAACAGAGGAATTGTGACTAAACAAAATTTATCATGATTTGAGATTTAAAAGTTATAAATACCTATAAATGTTATATTATGAAGAAATCACGTGAACTATTCAATATTCAACTTCACGTTTTTACTTTTCTTTTGTCCTACGGAGGATTTTTTTTTTTTTTTAACATTTAGTGTGGATGGGAAATGTGTGAATTTATAATCATAGAAATTTCTTATTTATAACAATATAAGGCGGTTGGAATTATGGCGGTTTTATTAAAAAGAAGAAAAGACAGATTTTTAAACCTCTTTTGGATAATGGTCGGCTAATTAATTTGGACGGTGCAATTATATGAATTGTATCCATTTCGATTACACTTTTTTTGGTTATATTCATATGTTAATGAACATGGATCATACACATTAGTTACACACCATGTATAAAAAAAACTCAAAAAGCATAGAAAACTTATTTGGTCTATCATGGACCATGCATATCTTAAAGTAAAACTAATTTTAACTATTTCACGCACGATATTTAGCTAAACCTGGTTTTAATTAAATGTTATAAACCATTACATAATTTACGTAATTGAAATATCCAAACAATTGAAGAACATGTCCATCTATCATAAACACAATCATACATGGCCCAGATTTAAAGCATCCAATGGCCAAAAAAATTTTTGAACGCAATTTTTAGATGCAACATAAGTTCCCTCCATTTATAAATTGCCAACTTTAATATTAAAATAATAATAATATGTTCATTACGCTTTTCTAACTCATGAAGCCTTGATGATAGTTAGTTTAATATTTTTGCTATATATATAGTATGTAATTGTACGTAGATTGTTGAATTAGAGAGAACAATTTAATTTTAATTTAGGGGAACATTTTTTTTCTTTTTGTCTCTTTTTTGTTTCTTCTCTATCGACTGAATTCTAACAATAGGCATATATGTATGTATGTGTGTGTGTGTGTGTGTCTATATATATATATATATATATATATATATATATATATATATATATATATATATATATATATATATATATATATATATATATATATATATATATATATATATATATATATATATATATATATATATATATATATATATATATATATATTTTGACAATGGAGGCTCACAATAATATTTCAGCAAAAGCAAAAGATTTCAAATTGAATGCTGTGTGACTGAGATATATATTTATAAGCTTGTATAAAAATCAGTAATGAGTATCTAACTAATAAAGAAATTGATTTCTCAATTCTTTCAGATTTTAGCCATTGCTGGTCAAATAATATATTCAGAAAAGCAAATATTGCGTTAATTTAAATGCTATATAATTACTTTAGACATTTTTTTTTCTGAATTTAGTTTGACATTATTAAACTATACCTCTTGTGTGTCCTCAATGTAAAAATTAATTCTCGATTTGTACAAGGAAAACAGAGAACCAAGTAAGAAAAGAATAAAATTAAGTAGTCCTACCTCTTAGTTAAATATCCGATCAGATCAATGTGTGGTGGATGAATCTAGAACAAAATGAATATAGCTCACAATTGCTCCAAATTCATGCTAGTTTCTTTATGTCTGTGTAACATATATTCTGATCGAGACAAATTAAGAAATTTTCTCTCTTCTTGAATTATAATTACTTAAACATTTTTTGGGGTATTTTTTTCTTACCTAGCTAACTAATACTGAGTTTCAAAATTGAAACAAATAATTTATGGCCAATAATAAAACAGTAAAAAGTACAATGGAGAATAACATGTGTGATATGTTCATTGTCTTTCGTGAATCAGAAGACTACAAAGCTCTTTAGATCTACCACGAACTTATATCCTCTCCGCAAATAAATTTCCTTACACAAAATTCTTCCATTCGTTGGTTCTAAAGTTCATGCTAACAAACATATTTCAAAAATTTTCTTAAAAAAACGTAGTGCGTACACACTAACCCTGGAAGCACATAACTTCGTGTGCCTGTTTAAATTTCTCCAGGATTGATCCTGTCTGAACTTTACTTATTAATCAAACATTCAATTTTATTAGACTTTTATCCTAGATTCTCAAAAGCTTGGCTATTTGCTATGCGTTGGATAATGAATTCGACACCCATGTCGGATTGTGTTTCATGTTCTGTATTACTTTGATTTTATTTTTTTAATTAACCCCTCATTTTTTCTGCTCTGTTGTGGTGTGGCTTAGAAGCTTTTATGGCTGGTAGTTTTATTATGGTGTAGTAGTATGATATATTAGTAATTCGGTACTGAAGTATATTTCTATGTGATAATATTGGGTTAAGTTGTAAACGCCTCAAACTACATTATATACTCGGGCTTTACTACAGCCGATAAATTAAACAACAATGTGAAAAGAACATTTTTAGACGAAAAAATTTGGGCAAAAGGAATCAATGTGATGCTTATATAGTGCATGACTGTCCTTTATGTTCTTTTATCTTACTTCTATGAAAAGGGCTGAAGTAAAAGAAGGGTTTTCCTGTTCAATTTGCACGAAAAGTTATCTTTCAAAATGATAATCTTTCATAAAGAAAAATTGTTTAGGAGCCCCTGATTGGTTCTTTTATAAGGTGCTTTTGAGCGAATCTTCCTTGCATTTGGATGGATATCCAGCCACCATTCAACTTATTTTCAAGTTGAGTTGAAAGATAGGACTACAACTGCTTTAGCTGCAAATTTTAATTGTCCAGCCACCCTCATAATACAACGATCCCTCAACTATACCAAATAAAACCTAAAGGATATACATGTGTGCAGGAAGACAGCAGAGAGCTAATAATGAGCTCAGTATAGATCTTACCCAAAAAAGTAAACAAGTCTTTAACAAACAAGTGATAAATTAAATTATATATGCTGGAGCTGAATGTGGTTCCGCTATTTTTTTCTAAAATCAACAAGAATTATATATGCTATTATATATCTGCATTCCGAGGGCAACATTATTCAAAAGTAATAATTAATAATATATCATGCATACTTAATGTTCCATTAAAAATGCCAAAGAAACAAGAAAAAAAAAATACAAATTTCATAAATTAAGTATCTACAATTCTTCATCCACTAACCACTCATGACATCTTTCTTTCTCATTTAGCCTTTTTATTTATGAAATAGAGAAGGCTCAAAACTTCACCCTCACATCTATGAATGTATCAATGATGCTTCCATTACATTTTATTTCAAGAAATGGAGAAGGATCACAGGCTCAATCCTGAGCTTGCAGACAAGTTAAGACTCTGCAATTTACAAGGATCATCAAAATTAATTTCAAGCATAGTTAATAAGATCTACTTTGCCAGAAAGGTCATGGACCAGAAGTTATCACATTGTTTCTGTTAACTTTCTATTCTGAAATGATTGCATAACTAGATTGCAATTTTGGTTTATATCACTAGTATGAAGGGTAATATAACTGCAATAATAGGCAATAGAAAAGCTTCTCTTGCTTTTCTAATCAATTGATTCCTGTTGACTTAATCATATAACAAATAATATTTGTTTTCCAGGCATGAGTGTTTAAAACAGACGGACAAAAAACAACAAGCAATTAAGCATATTATTGAAGTTCCACATATCTCATGCATTTGAATGGAATATAAAGCTGAAAACAGGAAAATATTTTCTTTTGATACCTTAGATTGTGGCTATCCTTGTACAACAGCCATCATAACCTGATGTATTCGCATTAGATGTGCAGTGGTGCAAGAACCGATGAAACGCATTACAGCACTTCTCCACCAGTTTGTAACACCACCAGTTTCGACCATGAAGTGGATCAACTTCTCCTGTATGAAAAAATATTTTCATTTATATCTATGTAAAATAATGATCCAGAAAAACCTAAAATACAGAACTAGCATGTAAGATTTGATCCAAATTACTTTGGAGCCCGTTGGGCCATATCTTTGTCTCTACGTGTTTGCTGTGGGTAAATGCAAAAGACTTTAGTAAGAAGAGTAAGAATTAGAATTTTACTGTCAGACCAGCTCTCTTCTTTACCTGACAACAAAATAGAAAAATCCTCATACATTATAAGTACCAAAATATCACCCTCTTTTGATAGTAGATCAGACTGGTACAACATCTGACCACTAAATCTTTACTTAATTAAAGAGCAAACTTTACCTGAAAGCAATATGCTTAAACCTGTACTCAGCAAAGATTTTGTTTAGAGGTTTTGTTATATAGTCAATGGGTTTGTTGCTGCTGTTGTTGTAGTTGTTTTGTTAAAGTAAATCTATAAACACCCGACAACATCTTAAAGCTTTTATATATCAACTAAATGAGAGACAAAAATATGCAAATGGGTACTAGAAATAGAAATTCTAAGAGGAGCAAGACTAACCATAGACAAACTTTCAGTCTCAGATTTCAGTACTGCAGATACCATTGTCAAATCCTGACCATGTTCATATTTGCATAGACGAGAAACCTATCGATTGCAAAATGAAGCTCCAAGCTGGTGGATCAAATGACAGCGGCTCTCTGAAGGGCTTTTAAAAGCCACGGAACCCTGGCAAAACCATCCAACGGATAAATAAAAAAAATAAATGACAACAAACGGTTCAGATGAGAGCCACTGAAAAGTAATAAAGGTAAACTAATTAATTGCAAAGACCAATTTTATATATTAAGGAAACAATGATAATTCCATTAATACTCCTTATTAAGACCCAAGCAAGCAAAGATAGAAATAATCAACCAAGAAAACTCAATGTCAGATCAGATACAAGAATGAAATAACAAACAAACCAGAAAACAAATTCTGAAATCCAGCTGTATCTAAACAAAATTAAATCTCTGCAACTTTCAATAGCTTACACAAGCATTTATGTTTCTCTCCACTACAAGGACATAACCAAATTAATCATTTAGATGGAAAAAATGCTTTCACAGGAAATTGATTCTCTATGATCCAACAGTTCCTATGAAAAAACCTCTATACACATGGTGGTATATGCAAAAGAAATTGCAACTGATTCAACTTCTTTTAGTAACAAACTTAAACCTTTCAGTAAGATAAACTACTTGCATTCACACAAACACATCAAAAGAGAATACCTAATTCACTTATCACTCTTCATAAAAAAAGCCAGCAAGACAGATTGCTATTTGCTTCCCCCACACTGCTTGGGGCTGACAGGCGAGGCTAGAGCAGTACATTTTTTTAGCCAAATTTAATATAAACTGTTTCATCCTTGTGTTTGGTCATTCCCCATTGCGATTTTTTTTTTTAATAGTTGCCCATTCGATCATGTACTCAAATTTGCTTGACCCCATGTCAAATTCTCGAAGTAACTATTTGTTGTGAAATATCTATTATGGTATGTAGGATGTCTATAAAGAAAAGTAAAAATTAATTAGAATTTCTAATATGTTAAATGGAAAGTGTTAATTTCTGTAGGCACCAGAGAGCAGAAGAGATCAAAATTGGGGGAAAAGTACAAATTTATAGGTGGTAAATAAGAAAGAAAAGTTGAGCGTAAACATTTTAGTTATTTGATTTTTCTTTGTTTAATGTTTAATGTTATTTAATGTTCGATGTTTAATGTTGTTTAATGTTTAATGTTATTTAATGTTTGATGTTTAATGGTGTTTAATGTTTTATTGTTAATCAATTTAGTTATTCTTAATGTTTATCAATTTAATAGATGTCTTCTGGAGAGGAAAGAAATGTTGAAGAACAAACCAACATGGAAGAAGATGAATTCAGTGCAGCAGCAACAAGTAATAAAAGAAGTAGGACTAACATGGAAGAATTTAGGCGTCTAAAGGCTTCAGGGCACAACTTCAAGATTAAGTTTAACAATGAAGGAGTGCCAATTGGTGAGAAGCAATCTGTACCAAATTCGGCACATTTTGTGCTTATCTAGCTAAATTGAGAGTGCCGATCACAATTGATGATTGGAAGAAAGACGTTACACAAGACATGAGAGATGAGATGTGGTTGGAGATCAATGTAATTGCTTTTGACTATTTTGAAAATTTAAAACCGTAATTAAATTAAGAAATGAAACTAACTTTTGACTATTTTAATTTCAGAAAGCGTTCAACATCGAGGATGATACAGGAAAGGAGAGGACTCTCAAAGTCATGGGCAGATCGCATAGGACCTTTAGGAGTAGGCTCGTGGATGACTTCATTAGAAAAAAGAATCCCAAACAACCGTGGGACATATTCCCATTCTCAAAGAAGGTACGAGAAGAGGTTTTTCTTGATATGATATTTTGATTGAAATGAATATGATAATGATTTTGATTAAAATTGCAGGTTTGGGATGAGTTTTACGAGAAAAAAAGTTCTGAAGAATTTGAGCAAAGGAGTCAAAAGGGGAAAGAGTTGAGAGAGAAATGGAAGGAGCCTCACAGAATGGGTTCGACAGGCTATAAAGGAAAAGAGGGTACGTGGAAACCTATAGACACGATTACTATAGGTGGTGATTCGGAGGGTGTCGGTTCCACTACTATTGTCATTGGCGACTTAGAACCTAGGAGCCGAAGGTATTTCATGGGAAGAGTCGTGCCTACTGGCACAGAAGGTACTTAATTGCACAATCCACCAATTTTATTTGTTATTTTCTATTAAATTTTGATATTGAATGTGATTTGATATATAGGTTCTTACACCTTCAATCCATCGGATACGGTGACGATTGAAGCATTTAGTCGTTTACAGACTATGTCTCAAGAAGTCAATTCCGGCTCAATCGAGCCACAAGAAGTGTTGAGTAAGGCGGTTGGGAGGCCGGAATATTCAGGAAGAACGAGAGGCACTTCTGGATTCTCTAACAAGACGGATTTATATGGGAGAAAGTCCCGAAAAAATGTGCATGATGGATGTATGACACCGGTTCAGATTGCACACTCGATGGATGCGGTGACGGAGAGATGTAAGAATGAATTGAGGCAAGAGATGACAAATTGGCTACTCATGAACGGAGTTCAAGTTCCAGAATTACCGCTGCAATTCTTACACACGCCGCATCAAGTTTTTTCGGCCGAGGTGGACTCAGCAATGCCTAGAGGTGTTGCATCAAACACTTTGCCTCCGGATCCGACTGGTGATGCACAGGTTCATATCATCTCGTCATTTTCTATTAAGTAATGAATTCTTCGCTATTATTAATTATTAATTCGTAAATAATGATCTGATCTTAATCTTTTGGCAATTTTCAGGACTTGGTTGAATGCGATCTCTACTTGCATTGTTCATCACGAGGGCGTATTTTAGCGGCAAGGGGGTTGATACTTCCATCATTTGTCGGTATGCTGGTACACTGTGTGCCTCTAGCTGAATATCAAACGTTAATCGAACTTTGCGATTGTGGCGATGAATTCAGAGACTGGTATATTCCTGGCTCGTCGACGGAGCAATTAGGATTGAGTTTTGGAGGACGATTCCCTTAGCCGTCATCTGATGTGGAGCCACGTCAAAAGGTATCACAATCTATTCGTACACATTTGTACTTGTAATATTAATAATACTGACTTCACTGATTATTTTGAATGCAGATTAAGAACAAACCGAAGCCACGTGCGGAGAGCCACAAGAAGAAGGAGAAGGAGAAGGAGAAAGAAAAAGGTATAATGCCAATAGATAATGCCAATAGGGCGAGGGTCCCAAGTGAGGGATCTACTATTTTGCACGAAGAGCGGTTAGACCAGGCGGTTATTGACAGACTTTCGGATTCTGAGCACAAATTATACACACTGTTGAAGTTAACACCGAAAGGGGAAGAGTCATTTGAGGTGCCTGAGTGCAACCCTTGGGGTACACACACCGTTGTGCTATTCAATTTCAACTTGGGCGATATTCTGGAATGTATGAAAAGAGAATGCCTAAGTATATCGATGGTCAAGATGTACTCATGGTATTATTTTCTAACTTTGGTTTTTATTTTTCAATATTCAAATTTCAATTAAAATTATATATCGAAGTATTGGATAATTGCAGGTATTGGATGATCGAACTTGAGAAAGAAATTGGGTTCGATAAAAGCATCACCTTGTGGGATCCGGAATTTCTACATGCAGAATCATGGAAAAAGAACCCAGATTTTAACGTGGACTTTATGCAGAGGACATTCATTGAGAAACCAGAGTGTCAATACTTTCTTTTGCCGTATAATCAGGGGTACGTAGCATCTTACTAAACTTAATTGTTATTTGTTTCAATCAAAACAATAATTGAACTGTGTTACAGGTTCCATTGGACGGTTATGGTCGTTGATATCAAGTCTGAGAAGGTTTACTTCATAGATTCCTTGGTTCGCAACAATCCCATATCAGACTTAGCTATTAAGCTGTTTATCACTTCGTAAGTTTCTAAACTTAAGAAAAATAATAGTGATAATTTGAGATTTTGGAAATTGCTATATATATAATCTAATTTAATTGAATAAATTGAATGCAGGACATATAGAAACTACTTGGCGCTGAAGACTGGAAAGAATATACGTAAAGCCAAATTATTCTCCTGGCACGAAATAAAGGTACGAAAACTATGGATTAGTGGTTTACATATTAGTTTTTCTGAAATTATTTCAAAATTCTTATCTAACTACTTAATTAAATTGTGATTTTAGGCTCCAAAATAAAAGGGCAATACAGAGTGTGGTTATTTCACGTTGTGCGCCATGAGACATGTATTGAATTATGTCAGGGCAACCGGAGTATTACCAAAGGTATTGCTTTATTTCAAAATTTAGGAATTTAGGGTTTAATAACGATTTTAGAATACCAACACCGATAGACTTTGGATTTAGGGTTTAGGGTAGGGTTTAGGATTTTGGATTTAGGGTTTAGGGTTTACATGATACGATTGAAATTAACTAATTAATATGATGTTTTTGGTTTGTTTTTAAATGTAGCAAATTGATTCGATTGGAAAGCCATACTCGAGCGACGATATTTCAGAAGTCGTGGATGAACTCATGCACTTCATCTATGGTAACATATTTGGATAGTTGATCAATTTGTGTTGAATTTGTAAAAATTGTTGATATGCAATTTTGTTGAACTTGATGCATGTTTATATGTGTGTATATTATGTATTATGCATGACATGTCTATTATGCATGTGATGCATGTTTGTTGTATTGTATGTGATGCATGTTTGTTTTGTATTCTGTTTTGGTACATTGGTACCAGTTGGTACGGCTAGCAAACCTGGGCTAGCCACAGAGTACCAACAATATATAAAAAAAAAATTATTCAACATCTGTAACGCTCTTTACATAATAAGCATTACAGAACTAGGCAGAAATACGAAAAAAAAATAAAATATATCAAATCTGTAACGCTCAATAGCTATTAAGCGTTACAGAATGGGGGCATCTGTAACGCTCAATAGCTATGAAGCGTTACAGATTGGGACAATAAACAATTAATATATCTATTCTGTAACGCTTCGTAGCTATTGAGCGTTACAGATGCCCTCATTCTGTAACGCTTAATAGCTATTGAGCGTTACAGATTTGATATCCTGTAACTCCCATTTTTATGATCTGTAACGTTTCTATTGATTTGCAACGGGGTCTACAGTAACGTGCGGGTGAACGTTACAGACTTATATTTTTGAACGTTGCAGACTTCAATTTTTGGCGTAGTGTATTATGACGTCGCAGATAATTATTGATTTTTAGATAGTATTTTTTTTAACGAAAAATATTTATTTATTTTTTTTTTTTGAGAATTTTCAGTTCATCCTATATTTTCTTGTTTATCTTATTATAATGATCGAGTACCACTTTAATTTCGTCAGTTACGTATGCAGCTAGCTGTAATTAAAATTAGAATGCATGAAATAATATATATAGACATATAATTGTAACTTAATTTAAATTAAAAGTTAAAATTACAACCAATATATTATATCGTGCCATTATTTAATTACTTGGCTTCCAGTAATTGCCTATCTTGCATTATTTAGTTAATTGTAATTCCTGCGAGAAGCCCGTAAGGGTGGGAGCTTATACGTTTTATTGTTACTCCATCTTAGTATAGAGGGTACAACATGTCCCATTCTGAGCTGCGACACGTATGCTTCCATCTTCAGACCCGCTAGGCAGTTATCAACATCACTGCTTATGAAGAAATGAGATCCCTCGTGTCTTAGCTCAAACGACATGGTGTCACTGCCTTGGAGTTCTTGTCGCGGATCGGTGGTGTTGCAGACTTCGTACTGCTGGCTGTTCACATACAACACTGGCCCAGTTTGATTAACATCGTTGAAAACTGCACGTACATTTATTAGTCAGTACATTAACGAACAAAGAAAGTGAAATTTTAATTTTAAACTAGCTACATATAGCAAAATTACCGAACAAGACGATCATGAACTATGCACAAAAAATCTATATACATCATCGAGTAAGTTCCGATGCCATATTTTTTGGTGCTACAAATGTCACACTTTACTTTTTTTTATTTTAAATTTCAAATTTTAAAATAAAATCATCCGATCCGAACCATTGATCTTGTTTATTATAACGACGGATGCATTGTCATAAAATTTTATAATTTTTTTAAGTTTATTTGATGGTTGATCAAAAGGTCAAAAAAGAACAAATCAAAATATCTACAACATGATCGTATTCGCGTATCAAATTTCAAACTCCCGATTCAAACCATTTGATTGAATCTTCAAATGAAAACTTGTATGAAATCAAAATTTAAATTTTTCCAATTTTTATTAATATTTATTTTGTATTTTTAAAATCGTTATTATTGGAAGTTCCATATAAGTTTTAGGAGCGGTTTTTTGAATATAATGAAATAAATAGTAAAATATTTTGAAAAACTATAAAATTTGATTTCATACAAGTTTTCAATACGAAGATTCAATCAGATGGTTTGGGTTGGTGGTTGGAAATTTGATATGTGAATACAATAATGTTGGACAGACCGTGTCCGTCCTATGCATAGATCTTTAGCATTTATCTGTATATAGAGGAGAGAGAGGAGAAAAATAATTAAGATACATGTAAATAATTTTGGATAGTTATTAGCTTAATTATTACCGAGTCTGTCACCGATGCGGAAGCCCTTCCGCTGCTTGTATGCCCACCAAGTATAATATGTCTCATTTCTGGCCTGGGCACGGGCGGGAGGTGGTATAACACGCCAGCCGAGGTCATCACCGACAATGTACTCAGTTGCAGAAGCGATGGAGATCAGGAACGTGGTGGTGCAAACCGAGAGGAAGAGCATAGAAATCAAGGAAACACGAGCAGTGGAGCGAGATGCCATGAATTCTTCTTCTTCTTCTTTAATCCTTGTTTTTTGTTTCTGCAGAAAATCAATAGCAGGAGCCTGCTTAATTTGATTACTGTTGATTTTCGTGAGAATCTGATGAGTAAATGCGTGTGTTCTTATAGGCACTAGTTCATCCAAGAATAGAGATACCGCCATACTAACTAACTAGTTATATATTCAGTTATGTGCTTATATTAATTATACCCATTGTTTTATTTACGTACGTGCAAGAAAACTACATTTTGACAATTATAAATACGACATAAATAGAAAACAAATAAAAAAAAGTAACAAAAAGGTCAAATATATTCCTAGAAACATGATTGGCAAGAGGACTACTTATATATATATATATATATGGATGTCTAATTTAAGAATTACGATAATAGAGAATGAAAGGTTGTTAAATAGAATGTAGAACAATTATTAATATAGATCACCCGAGTTCAGAGACGATTAAGATGTTAATAACTAGGATTATAGAAACATGATTGGCAAGAGAACTTATATTTGAATGTCTAATTTAAGAATTACGATAATAGAGAATGAAAGGTTGTTAAATAGAATTGTAGAACAATTAAATATGGATCACCCGAGTTCAGAGATAATTAAGAAGACTACATAATACATATCTATTTATGATTCAATTCATAAATTTTAAAGATCTCAAATATTGTTAAGCAAAAAAAAAGTAAGATTCAGATGATATAAAACTTTAATCGGAAAAACAGGATTGCAAACTAGATCTAGAATCGATGAATGAATATTATGGATCTTGTACGGAGTACAATTTCTATGGTATTAAAATGAAATAAACGAAAGAATGGCCACTTTTTAATATAAAAAAAAAAAGAAAAGAAAAGATTCAAACTATACAATTGTAAATCTAGGTCAGCAGCAAAGTTAACGTCATGGGCTGGCATAGATGATTCAGCATAGAATGAATTCAACTGCTTCGAAATAAATACGACTTAGGATTGCTACGTGATACCGAGATACGCCACTTCTTAGAAGGGAGTGATTAGGTGGAGTAAAATGGAAGAAATGGGGGGTCATTTGACCCCCATTGATTTCTGAAAATACCACTATGCATGCACATATATATACTCACAAATATGAATGTTTATTAGAAATTTTTAATATTTGAACTCCATATATATCCAATAAAAATTTCACTAGTGAACTCCATATATGATTCGACAAATTTATTCTTATTGGAAAAAATTTAATTAATAACAAAATATATATTCAAGTGTCAAAAATATTGATCGTCTTCTTGAGCTTTTCACATGAATAATTCATGAGCTTTGACTTTTGACATTTAGTAATAATTAACACCAATGCATATTGATGAATGAATTCTATTATATATTTCATAAAATTAACCTTAATTATTTTTGTGGGATATTTGTCCTTCTTATTTATTGAATCTTAAATATATATTTCTAAATTAAACTTAAATTTAATATGCAAGTTGTTTCTTGTTATGTTATCAAGAAGTCTTTAAAACGTAGATTTTATTTATTTAAATGTGTGAAAAGGCAAGATATATTCAATTACCATAATTTCTTTTCATCAATCGATTTAGCAAATCTTCAAAAAAAAAAAATCAATCAATTTAGCATTTTCCTTTTGTCATCTGGTTTCATTTTAATAGTATTTTTATTCAAAATAAAATAATATTTCTACCAAAAATAGTTTTAAACAATTACTTTTTTACGAACTCTATAAAATAAATTAATAGTTTTTTTCATGAGATCATTGATGAAAAAACTTTAGAACAATAGCGACTACATTGAGTGCAAATTAAGGAATAGATCGTGTGGTCAGTAAATGAATGATTATTTGATGCTTTGTTGTATAGAATATCATTTACCTCGAGGAATTTTCTAACGACACTCTTATGTTACACCAATTTAAAGCTTTCAATCAAAGCGGTTTGACTTGAAAATTCAAATGACCGATCCAAATCATTCAATATAATCTCCATATAGGAATCTCCATGCATACCAAATTTTACAATTTTTTTGAAATTTTTAAGTATAATTTTCGGATTTTAGAAAATCGTTAATCTAATTTGTTCTAAATCCTACAAAAACTGTAATTTTTAAAAAGCTGAAAAAGAATACTTAAAATTTTTTTAAAAAAATGTAAAATTTGGCGTGTAAGAAAATTTCAATACGAAGATCATATTGAACGGTTGGATCGGTCATGTGAACTTTCAAAATTGAAATCTAACGGGGTTTCACCGGGACTCCGGTCAAACCGCTTTGATTGAATCCTTTATATATATATATTTTTTTTTAAATATTGATATCATAAATTTTTTGAACCCATTATGAAAATTTCAGTGGCGGATTCAACTACAGAAAAGAACAACAACTAGTCAACTACATATGAGACGGATGTATGTTTCAATCCAATGAATTAAAAGCACATGTTACAATATGACCAAACAATGGTACGGTATAAGTGGGAATAAAGGTAACAGAATAAGTTTCAAAGAAAGGAGAGAAAGTAAGAAAGAAAAGTTGGAGTAATTAAGGACTATAATTAATATTATAAAATTATAAAATACCTAGTTCGTGAAGTAAGACCTGATCAGGAGTTGGCGTCTTGATGGGTTAGTCTGAAATTAGTTAACTCCGAGTGCAATGGAGGTCATGACTAGTACATACAAGAAAGAGACTGAAAGATGGGAATTGTGGAAACTAATTACGAGGTGGTGAGATCAGAGGAGTGTCCATGGGAATAAAAGAAAAAATATAGTAATAATAACTGACCGATGAATGATGGAACAAGTGGGGGAAAGGCAGTTAATTCCCCTGATGCCTGATCAAATCAGAGAAGTGTGTTTGTGTTTGTGTTTATACCCCACGCCCCAGCGAAGAGATGCCAATAACTACAAGCGGGATGAAAATTCACTACGTTGATTCTCAAAAAAAAAAATCACTACGTTATTTATTTATTAGTACTAGCAAACAAGCCCATCCAATGTCTGGGGCAAATAGAATTTTTTAAACCATCACTTTGCTGTATATTACACGAAAAGCTTTTGATATGTCTTTGGATTGGAGAAAAAGATTACAAATTGCATAGATTCACCCAAAAATGTACTAAACAATATTGTATATTTCACGAACTTTTTTAACCCACATTAAAAAAAATTGTTATATTAAAAAAAAATGAATATATGAACAAGGGAAATATATGATTTGACGAAATTAGATGTTTTTTCGCAAAAAAAAATTATTTTAAGGATCTGTATTGAATTATAATATTTGTATAATACTCGATCATATATTAAATTATTGTATATTTATACATATTCTGGGACAAATAAACTTATAGAAAAATGTGTGCAATAATCAAATCATCATCATGTTTATACCCCAAAAAAGACCATCAAAGAACATATTATAAAAAATTCTGAACATCATATACTAAAAATATATACATTTTATTCTAGCTTGGTTAAAATCAGTGTTTAAAAATACCGTACCAAACCGGCCGGTTTAACCGGGTTTACCGTGAACTGGACCCTGGTCCGGTAGGGTTAGCCCTTAAAACCGGACTGCAGACGAACCGGGAAAAACCGGATGAAAACCGTTTAAACCGGACAAACCGGTGATTGAACGGCCAGTTTATTTTTTGGACCAGATAAACTAACCAAGTGAAATTGGAAAATATGAAAAATTTGTTGCGACGGAGAATCGAACCAAGGTCAATAACTCATTTCCTTGTTATTCACAACTAAATTGTATCATTTTCAGGGCTATATTGAACCCACTATAAAGTCTTAACTCTTGACTGCCAACAAAACAGGCAAAGGCTACAATTTACTAGAATTCTAAGGTATGCCATAAGCATCTTACAATTTAACAAATGTACTAGGAGGAATTTCAGGTTAATATATATCCCGATGAGACTCTTAACACTTAAGTTTTACAGTCATATAAATCAACAAGAAGAATGACAGAACACATAACACTTCTAAACTTTACAATCAGCCAGCTAAAACTCAAATTTAAAATGAGCAAAGGCCTAACCTAAAAATCATTAGTGACAGCCTTGATAACACAAATTAATGCTTTGTTGAAGCCTTGAAGTTGAAGGTAAAATGAAATTAGAGCTAGCTTTCAAAATGCCTGGCATGTGCTTACTAGAACTTCAATATTTGCAACATTAAAAATAAATATTATATAGGGTTTCTAATGAAAGTTTTCCAGTAAATTTTGGAAAGCTTCTACTCCAATAACATTATCAAATATCAATTGAAAAAATATAGAAGAAACTTTTTTTTTGAAGAAAGAGAGAGGTCTTTGCCATCCAATTTTTTCTGAAATTAAAGGTGCATGTGGGACTTGAACCCTTGACCTCTAGGAGGCCAACCTAGTGCTCTTACCACTGAGCCACTAGGTCACATGCATATAGAAGAAACTTAGCAGTAAATTATCTTACGAACTGAATTTCACTGCCGATCATTACAATTTTCTACCTTCTAGGTTTGGAATCACCTTCTACGCGCAACCAACGAAATGGAGCGAATTGAACACCGAAGTCCATCAAAGAAAAATAAAAAACGAAAAAGAGGCGAGAGAGAGATAGAGGGAGCTCTCGGTATTTTAGTGGTATTGGGCTTGTTCGAAAATTACCCGATCCGATCCGAACTGTCCACGGAATGGACCCGCATGGGAACGGATCAGAATGCTGCTTCTTCCAATTAACCAAAGTACTGTTGTTAAAAAAAAAAAGAAGAATAAGAAACTTTAAGTACTGCACCTAGCACTGCGCAAATGCTTTTTCCTTTTGGAAATTGAGTTGATCTATTTTTTTTATATGGATTATATGGATTCTTTTTTTTTTAAAGAAGATATTTATTCTTTTTCAAAATAATGAACATTGATTTGAACCAAATATGATTGTAATCGGACTGAAAAAACTGATTCGCGACAAAGTGTCCTCGAATATAATTCAGTTTGCCAAAAAAAATGGAAAAATTAACTAAATTAAATCGAACCAATAAAAACATCAATTAAAATAACGCTATTATTTAAGATTTTAAATTGGACGATACTGTACTTCATTGTTCAGTAATTTTAATTGAACACCTATGTTCGAAGCATAAGAGCAATTTTTTACAGGCGTTAAATGAGAGAGCAAGCTTGAACAAATGCGTTAAAAAAAATTACTCGGTGTATGATTTGAAAGAAAAAACCAAGTACTGCACCTGTGGGCTAGGCTTTCAATTTAATTTATTTATCTTGTACTTCAAGAAAAAAATTTCGTTTTGACTACATGAATGCACTCAATTGCAAATGTTTAAAATATGTATTCACTTTTAAGCATAAAATTATCAATAATTTTAGAACTTAAAATATGATATTGTTATCTTTTTTCAAAATACGGACTAATCATCCAATAATTACTGAAATCTCGACTCTTTTAGTTTATTGGCTTTCATATTCTAATAACACTCGAAGAGTCAAGATTTTACTAAATTCAAAAATTGTGTTGTTCCAACAGAAGGAATTAGAGGATTCCTTTTTTTTTTTTTTAGTTTTGTACTGTGGTTTTTGGGTCAGCTGCTTTGATTTTGTTTCATCAACCCATCTTGCAATAACAGCGTCAAACTACTACAGTTGGCATAATTCCAAATTTTACTAAAAGGAAAGTGCCTATAATTCTAAGATCCTTCTCATAATTGTACATTTTTTTTAATTCGAGTTCCACTCAATGTTACATAATTAATAGACTAAAATTACTTTAAAAATAAAATGCTTCTATAGATCAACAAAATCGAAGTATAATACAAGCAAATATAAAAGTGTTCTGATGTATTTTTACAACAACTTTTCTCTCAAGTGGGCAACAAATCAGAAATTCTCCTTGTGGAATTCAAATCTTGTGCTCGTTTTGTGAGTGAAATCCTGGGACAATTGCTTCAACTGCTTCACCAAAATTGGCTCCCCACAGTAGAAAACCCCTAAAATGAAACAACCATTCTTATTATAATATATAAAAATAAGTGCATTTGTAGAGAATGCATGAGTGATAGATAGGTAGTGAACCCACACCATATGATTTTAGTTGCTGCTTAATTGATGGATAATAGAAAACTGTGGCTTAAGTGGCACAGACACCATATAAATACTCCGTTTGACCAGCCTAGTATCCTTATACTTCTAAGATCACTAGTAGCATTAGTAGCATCAATCTGTCTAAATTTAATTTTAAACCATGAAAATAATAAAAATCTTTTACATGTTTTCAGAGAAATTAAAAGGATTTTTTAGCAATATTAAGGACTGACTTTGAAAAGATTTTACAATCAAAAGTAAATGACATTGAATTTTGACTTTTCACACAATGTGTGTACAAAACTTCAGGTTACAGACCTGACCTGCGTCATTAGAGGGAATAGGAGGTTAGAGAGAGGGAGGGAGAGAAACTTACCAACACGCTCATCAGGATGCTTTACTGCTACGTGCTTGAAGACGTTGCGCCAGTTGGGTCGGGCAAAGTGGGTCTTCACACGGGTTCCGGAGACGATGTCAACCCCTTTCTTGGCATGATGGAGCTCTTGAAGCATCACTATCAGGGCTGACCGTGCATCCCCTTCCTGGTACACACTCGAGCAGTGGTTGTGCAATTCTATGACTCCATCACTATTATGAAATACAAATGCAAAATCATTAAAAAGGTATGCAAATTTTTCAATGTGTACAAGCCGGACTCAAAAATGCCTAAAGCAACACTTTTTCTCTTTCTTGCATTTGTGACAATGTTTTTTAATGTGAGTTTCCAGTATGCCAGAATGATATGGACATTCATTATTGATTTGATCAGATGGCTGTTATTTGATGAGAAAGTTTTCTAACAAGGATTATATTGTACCGAGACATCTACCATGATATTAGGTAAGAATCAAGGATAGCTAAATAGGAAATAGTCTGTTTTTTTAGTTATATTTACAAGATATATTAATAATAATTTGTAACTCATTATGTTAAGTTTTTCTACATCGCCCTTGCCAATTGGATGGTTAAAATCAATTTCACAATTTTCTTCAGTAAAAAGTGTACTAAAGCAATTTCTATAATTTATGTTTTAGTAAAATTTTCAGCTTCTTTTCGATAGGCCTGGTAGAAGCTATCAAGGAAAAAGTTCTCCTATTTGAACATATTATTTTCAGGCCCTTGTGCTTCTGTAATTCCCAGGAAAGAAAACAATACTAGATGAATAAGAAAATAAGGAAGAAAAACAACTGGTACCTGTCTTTTTCAGCCACTTCATTCATGATCCCCCTAAACCAATCAAATGAACCCTCTTCTCTAGTGACCCAATAAAAATAGGCTCTCTTTGTCATGAAAGGTTGTTTGTGAGCGTGGGACCCACTAGACCCCTCACCGCCTTTTTGAATATGGTTTAGCACATCCTTGACTATGCTTATCAATGGTGTGGCACCAATCCCTAGGCCGATTAAAAGTAAGACGTCATATTCACGATAATCTTGCGCTGGTGCACCATATGGACCATCTATCAAGAGCTTCGGGAACCTATGATAACAAACATTTAGTCATAAAGACTATTTTACAAATCAACTTTGCAATGATAATAACATAACTAGCAACAATACTCAAAGTCTATATTTAATGATTACAATAAAACTTAAATTTAAATCTGATTCTCCACTCGAGGCATACAGGTCTTGCAACAGATGCAACTGGTACTCTGTACCAACGACCAAGTGAGATTGATAAAAGAAGATGTGCACCTGCAGTTGCTCTCTCCTCCTTTGGTGAAATCAGCTCGTAGTAGCCCGCTCTCATTTTCATTGGGAGGCTTGCATGCCTGTTTCATATTAAAAGCGGATTTGGTCAGCAACACTCATGTACCTTCCGCAATTCTCTTAATAACCAAATTTGTATTATTTCGGACTCCCAAAATGGCCTTTTGATATGCAAACATTTTATTAATTCATCATTTAAGAACATCTTTCAAGAATCCAAAAAAAATAGTAAACATTTTCTTAACAAAGTAAAGCTTGATTTCCTGTGAAATTTTTTTATATGTAGATGGCATTTGAGCAATTTAGATTGATGGTTCAAACAGGAAAAGACATTTTATGGTTCGTTAGGAAAAAGTAACCTCTGCTTTATAAGAGCCTCATTTGACTTGAAAGAGAAATCACAAACCAAACTTAATGGAGCATCTATTAAGCAACGAAAGATGCAGCACAGCAAAAGTTGTCAATACAAAAATCGTAGAGTCCTTGAACAAAACATCTCCTTAAGGGTACAAATTAAGATGGGGTAATGTGTGAATCATGTGATTACCTCAGAAAAGACTGTTCGAAGGCGCGAGGTCCAGTCTCCTCTTGTGCGAATATGTACACTAAGATAATCATCTCCTGGAGCTGAGGTAATAGAGAAAGGATGCCTGAAAAGAGGATATGCAAAACCAACTAATTCTAGTTAGCACATTAAAACATCTAACCCTAAAGAGGTCAACACGAATCTTAGCCAAAACTTTTTTATGTTTGCAAGTAATGGCCCACATTAATTTGTCTGTTCACAACTGACACCCAATGTCCAGTGAGATATTATTCAGATAAAACCAAAAACATAAGTTGGTTTGGTAGAATGGTGTAATAACAAAATCTGTTGAGAATTCTAACTCAACTCCTCATGGAACTTTCTTGTATATATATACAACTTGAACTAGTTAGGACCAGGACAGAATCCAAGAATTTACTTGCCAGGTATATCAATTGAACATTAGGTGGCCTGCTTATGCTTCAAAAGTGTTTTTTTTTCCAGTATTTGGGCTTTACTTAAAAAGAATTAAACCATTGAAAAATTACAATTTAATTTATACAACATGTGATAATAAGTACAACAATCACCATTCATAAGGTGAGACAGCCTTGCAATTGACAAAGATGTATTGGCCACTCCGGTATCTGAAACCATGTGGTTTTGACATGAAAAGTGCCAGCACATTTCCTGGGTATACAGCCACCTATGAATCCAATGAATCATCAAATAGAAATATTGCAGTACTATATTAGATGTCAATACAACATTTATTGGCCTATGTGTGATGCTGAAAGGTACTGATAAACTAAAAAATACAGAAGTTAGATATGAGCATACCCTTTGAATTTTTACAGCATCATGACTCCTAAATGCTCGTAGAATGCGCTCAGAAGCATACAGCAGAACAGGGACAGCAAGATACATCCATGTCTGAGATCAATTCAAATTAAATTAGTTAAAAATTTAATAACAAGAAAAAATGATAGTCTGCTCTACAGTTCTTGTTTCTTTCTGTTTTAATAGTAATGAAAGTATTACCCAAGATATCTTTTTGTTTCTATTAGCAAAGCAAACTTACTGTTTTCTTGTACCACTTCTTGGTCAAGTAAAGGCAGAACCCATGCACCACAAGCAACACATAAACCACGACGAATAAGTGATGTGTGAACCAGAAAGCATTAAAACCTGTGATCTTCTTTAATGGGTTCTTCGGGCTTAACCTGTTCCGGCGGAACCAGGGCTGTGCCAGAGTATATGCAAGTATCATAATAATCAACATGACAATGCCTGTCCATCCTTCGATTCCCTTTACAAACCACCAGTAATTTGGTGGCCGTTTTTCCCCAAAGAAAGGTTTCATTGACTCATAGGCAGTGTCACTGGCATGAAGCAACTTGGGAAAGTCGCAAGTCAGGTGAGCGCCCACATGCAGAAGCACACCAATGCCTACACCAGCAGCTATTACCTATTGCAAGACAGAAAGTTAATATGTGATGATAAGTGGATATGAAATTCTAAAAAATAAAAATAAAAAGTTAAAACTTTGAAGCTGATCTAGAATCCAGGATTATTCTGACTAATGGGACCAGAATTTGATCGTACCCTTGGAAAAAATAGTAACTTATTGTACATATCAAAAAAGTTGTTTTTGTAAGGGTAGCTTTACAAAACTTACCTTATGGAAGTTGATGTTGTCATTAAATGGTACAACTGCTCCAAGTTTGGTTTTTGATCGAATCCAAGTCACAGTATTTCTACACACTGGTAGAAGTATGAGTGCCATGTTAAATTTCAGAGTCTCAGCTGCACCTTTTGCTGTAGTGACACAATACCCCATGATACCAAAAACAGCACGGTGCCGGTATTGCACAAATTTCCATGCAAAAAGGCCAATACATATAGAGAGCCACAAGGTCATGACCCACATGCGCTTCCAGTTGTCTTCTAAGAAATAAGAGACATTGGTTTTAAAGCGTTCAAATGAGCTCATGTCCTTGGTTGGGACCAGCTTCTGGCTGAGAAGTCGGCTCAGTTTGGAGCTTTGGGTCTGGGTGTTGCTTGGTTCAGCTGAGCCAGATGGCTGCAGCAACAACGTCTCCAAATTATCCACCTTCATATGAAAAGGTAAAAGTCATGTTCGGGAAAGCTTCCACTAGTAATAAAGTGTAATATAGATGATAAATTATCATATATGACACATAAAACAGACTAGAAGACAAACTGCATATTTGATCAAAGAGACTATGTTTAGTAGATTCAAGAAGGCATAGAAACTTCAAACATGAAAATTGTTGAAGATGGGTAGATTTCTTTTTTGAACACATTTGTTCCACAAAAGACCAAGAAAATCAATTTCAATTAACACCACGATCATTTAGGTTTACTTTCTATTTACCTTACAGGTGGTTTGCAATGACTAGTGAGGTTTCGGTATCTCAAATAGTAGGCCAAGATTGGCAAAATTATACAATGGTATAAAAATCAAGGTCAGCTATCCTAGCTAAAGAAAATTTCATACTAGTGTAAAACCCAAAAGAATATTGAAGTAAAGTGTCTCTCAAATGCTGAATTTTTTTTTTTTTTTTTTGTAAATCGAGATAAGCATGTATTTTAGAAGATGATATCAAATGGCTAAACCCTAATACCTCAATGTAGCCTAAACCATCACGATCTAGCTCCTCCATGATAAGAGCTGTGTATTCCTCAGCTCTCTCTTTGATTTTTGATAGCTTGTTGGCTGACGCACTTAATGTGATGATCTGAAAGTAAATTTGTCCTTGTTATCCTCTTTTGGTCCAATTATCCAAAGATCTCATTGTAGCTTATTTAGTGGCTTTTTGAGAGCTCCATTACATAATATTTTCTATTTTTTTAATATGGTGCTCGATTACACAATTGCTGGTTTTTTGATGCAGAATATGCTTATTGAGGTCAGTCAAAATATAGCCCCAAATTGGGAGCTCAAGACAAATTGAAAGCATTGCACAGTCTAGGTAACCAGTATGTGTATCTTTATCCTATACAACTATTTATAAGCTGCAACTGAAATGGTTTGTATTCACTGCATATACTTTTACACCTATACAGGCTTACCTCTTTGACCTCTTCTTCTGTGATCCGACCATCAGCATTCTTGTCAACCCTAAATAAAATAATTCACAACAATGTAACAATAGTTCAACTAAATCAGTGATTACCAATTTTTCACACCCGCATGTGCATCTCAGTATCGAGTAACAGACGATTTGAATCAGGTTCAAGTTCAATGGTGAAAGGACCAACCTAAGTTGGTTTTGCACCTGTTCTTTGTCTAAATCCGACTCTTACTATGAGCAAACAATGCCTACATGATGATTAATAACAGTTTTCACAGCTGCGCCAACAAGGCATCTGACCAGACTTAGACATGATCAAGAAATGAACAGATCACGTAATTTTTGGTAGTAAAGGATCAAGTACTCAAAATCCAGAAATGTTATAGCAGGTGTTTACATGTCAAAAAAAGTTCGAAGACGGCTATCAAATCCCTGGTCGGTCAATTGCTCCCAGAATTCTCTCAATTCATCTTTCGTTAACACCTGTTTTGTTATACCTCTTCTCCTAGCCAATGCATCAAACATCTGCACTGCAAACTCATCTGAACCCTCCATCCCTACAACCAGATAACAAAACAAAACAGAAGGCATATTCAAAATATAATCTGGCTTCCTTTTTGGAAGTTGAAGATTAGAAGCTTAATACTATTTAAGCCTTCTATTGCCCGTGGAAGGCAATATTAGCCAAACCAAGATGGCAAGACCTAACTAAGCCAAACCTGAAATTTAACTGAAGCAACAGCAAAAAGAAAGGTACTCAACCATTTCTAATTGGAACTTAAGCAACCAAAACAATTATCAAAGAAAATTCTTGTGTGTTGAAAGCACATGTGTGATGATAATAGCCACCTGAGACCAACCACGCTATTAGCTGCCTTTATTATTTATTTGCCAGTATGATGTACCTCTATTGAATGTTTAAGATCCAACCTTATAATGGGTTGCGTTCACAAAAATGATACTACTTACCAATGCATTTTCCAAAGCGGCTTCTGATAAGCAATCCATCAACTGCAAGCAAATCAAACCGTTTTTCAACATCCTGCCAACTACCGGTGACATACTTTGTCACAAACTGTAGCCCCCTCAGTGCCCCTGCTGCTGCACTCTTGCTCCTGTCAAGCCGGCGCTGCTGCTTTGCTGGTGGTGCTCCTGTTTGACGCTTGCTTGCCCCCAGGCGTAAACCATTAGTCACCCGTTTCAGTTTGGAGGCCAGCTTTCCTCCTTTTACTGATTGTGAAGTGAGATCCATGCCATCATCTCCCGCTCCTCTAATGTCCTGTATTCGTATATTAGTCTGTTGATGCTAGACAGACCAGAATTATCACTTCAGCCAGTACAAATTGTTGCCAGGCTCGATTAGTGGTGTCAGCTTTGCAATAGAGTAACCACGCATGCTAACTATTATTCATCCTGTATCAACCAAAATCTGCTTGGGACCACCAATTTGGTTGTCCTTTTCTTTGAAAAGCTCTTTTTTAATGATCTTGTATTTCTTGCAATAGGATTTCAACTGCTTAGTTGTTTGGCTTCAAATAGGCCACAAAAACTTGATGGGTCACAGGTCACCCCTAGATAGCCCATTTGTACAATTGAAGGCTAAAAGGGATGTTGGAAGACAAAATCACAGAAAAAAAACAATTAAAAGTGGTCCAGTAAACAACAGTAGCCAGTAAAATATTCCAGTTCATGCTTGCAGACAAACCATTGTGAAGTTTAATATGCAGATCCTCAGTATGCATTAGTATTTGAACCTACCTGTATTTCGACGGTGTCATCCCGAACATCCAATGTAATCTCCACCACCTCTTCTTCGCTGAATCGTGCGGTCTTTTTGCCTCTCATGCTTGATTCCTCAGACGCTACACTTAAATGGCTACTACATGACAGTACGCTCGAGGTCTCATGATTTATATCTTTAAGTATGTTATTTTCATCATCAGTCTTGACTTCCGCCATTTTAGGTGGTTAACCTGTTCTCAATTAATAAAAGGAAGAAAGGAATTTAGATCGAGGAATCATAGCTGATTAAGTTTTTGTGCTATAGACAAGTTGGTAGAACTTAGTCAATTTCTTTGCTAGCTTGACTCAACTTTGGTCTTCAGCTGCACATTGGAGTACAGAAGGCTAGGTTAATACTTAATTGCACAGTAAGCCTCTAATTACGAACAATAGAGGCTTTAATGTAATTGATGATTCATCAGATCCCATGTGAGCAGTTAGAACAGAGCTGGTAAAGATATTGACAGCGACGAGTAGGCACCAACCATTGCTACAGTTTATGTGCTGATTGATGGCCTTGATTTGTTTATGCAACCTCAAACACTCGTTGAATATTTCAAATGTGTTGATGATTATATATTATTATTTTTTTCTTTCTAACCATCTTTATATACAGACTTCCCTGGCATAAATGTTAGTTTTTATATGAGGTATGTGTCTGACTACATTCTAAATATACCAACCACATGCGTGTAGAAACCACAGAAGGAATTACAAAGATACCAACCACTTGCATGCAAAAACACAAAAGGAACTATTTTAGCCAAAAAGAAAATTAATCATGAAAAGTAATTTATAAGAAATAAGCAGTGGTCAGAAAGGCATCAGCATGGTCCACACCATAATGGTCGAACAAACAAATATAAAATGATAGAGACCCAATACCAAATGCATGTTTTTAATTGGGTCACTCAGCCTAATTAGACAAATGAACAGCAAATAAGCACATGCATATAAGCTGTGCTAGAAGATGAAACGATATTAAAATTTTTAGAATGCACTCTAATCAAGTTGTTACAGTTTGACGTAAAAATTAAAAAGAAAAAAAAAATAAGTCACGAAGCATCGCCGCCCATTCACTGATTTTGTAGCCAATCACAAAAACACCCTTATTTTGTAACTAGATAAAACTCCCAGGTGCTTAATACAGCACCAAAAAATGTAGAAAAATGTTTAAAAGATTATTAATTTAGGAAGATAGAATATGAATTGTGTGAAAAACCAATCGAGTTTGTCTATTAACAATCATGTAGTTCGTGTGTCGGTACTCAGTAGCAAAAAAGTCTGAATCCATTGCTAAAATTCTTCATAATTAAATTTTGAATTCTACCTTAACTCTTATCAGCAATGGTTCATAATAGAAAATAAAAAGGGTTGGGATCAAAATTTTCGAGAGAACAATAAAGAGAAGTGTATATCTGTATGTTATTACCTTCAAAAAAAATAATAAAAAAAAAGAACCAAAGAGAGAACAGCTGGAGGAAACCTTTTGAAACAAAATAATCGTCATCCAAAAAGTAAGGAAAAATTGAAGGCGCAAAAAAGTTGAATAATTCAAGAGATAAAAGAAAGTAACAAAGCTAGCAGCATATGCGCATGCGCAATTCAACCCTTTCAAGTATTAATTCTCGCAAGAATATATTTTTAAAATTATAGAAATTGCAAAAGCCCACCAAATGCTCTTTCTTATTTTAAACAGCAGCAAAGTAAAAGAAAATAATTTTACCTTAAAAAAGGTGGCCACATTATTCCATTACGACCCAAAATTCCAAATGAAAGCAAAACTAGAGATAGAATACTAAATTGAATGGAATCTTCACTAAGAAAGGAAGGCTTTACCTAAGCTTGAAGCAGGAAGAGTGAGAGTGTGCTTATTGCTTCCTCACATACGCACCAAGAGGAATAGAGAGAGAGAGAGAGCACAAGGCTCCAGCCTTCGAATGAGAAAGATAGCTGAATTGAAAGTGATTTATTAGTTATTACAAGATGCGTTTGATTTCTCTGTAATTTATAAAGTTCTTTTTTTTTTGGTGGGGTGGCTAAAGAAAGTGAGACAGCTTAACAGTGGAGGGCAGTTTGCAAATAAGTACTGTAGTTTGTACTAATTAATTTGAAGTTTCTCAATGACCTAGTTCTGGTCGCAACCGGGTTGACAAAATTGTAGCGGCCTGTTATTCTTAAGGTGGGTCCTACGAGGAAATTGAACGAATCGGATCACGACAAACTGCGGTAATAGTTTATTTCTAGCCGTACTGAACCGTTGATTGTCGGATCCTCTTTCCAGGCCGTCGCCGTCGGTGCCAAATTATGATCCGAATCCGTATCGGTGTATATGTAAACGTGTTGCGATTTGCGAATCAAGGAAAATTTGTTTTTTTAATATTTAATATTTAATAGATTAAACATAATAATTGTTAAGTTTGTTCAAGTTTGAATATTTAATAAAATAGAAATTGTATTTATTTTCATTTTTTTCTATGATTGTTTGTTTTTCTCATTCCGCGAAGCCTATGTACAAATTTTGATATAATTATAATTAGCCACTATTTTTGCTGTTTAAATTATTTCTGGTGAATTGCATGAGTGATGATTCTCGTTGTATAAATTGTTATTATTGACTGTGGTACTTCTATTCAGATCATTCCGTGCACATAGAAAATTAGCATGTGGAAAGTTCGGAAATCTCCTTTTTATGCAAGCCTTGAATAGATTCCCCAACAAATTGTTTTATTAAAAAAAAAATCTCCTTTTTTTTAACAGCCACTGACCAGTGTATCTAAAAAAAACAAATTATTTTTAAAAATTCTGTTGACAGACATTGTCAACTATCTCTTCAAAGAAAAAAAAAATGTTTTATTAAAAGTATCTTAGACCATCTGACCATAAGCGGCATGCTGCATCATAACTTTTACCCGATGTACGACATTTTAGTACCGGAGTAATGTTTGATCAGTATTTACGAATTACATATATAAATTATATGAATATTTAGATCATTCTCAATATATCGTCGCAATATTAATTTTGGATCATCATAATATTCAATTTTGGAAAGTTCTTCCATTATACTATTAATTAAAAGCCGTCGTACGCTTTTCAAAAGCGCCAAACAAGTAGACTTTTTTTTTTCTTTTTTATAATTTTTTAAATTTTTTATAGTTTGTTTAAAATAAATTAATAATAGTTATACCAATTAGAAATAGCCGTACTAATCATTAATAATAGCAAGATTTTTTTTGACAAAAGATTTATGTCAAGTTTATATAACGATTTTTTATGGAAGAAATTACTAACTTTGAATTTAAAATTTTTTCTCTATAAATTTTAATAAGTTTTTTCATTAATATTAGCACGATTTTTTTTGGCAGAAAATTTATGCCAAATTTATATAGCAACTTTCGTACCAATTAAAAATAGTTGTACTAATTATTAATATTAGCAAGATTTTTTGGACAAAAAATTTATGTCAAGTTTATATTGCGACTTTTTTATGGAAGAAATTATTAATTTTGAACTTAAAAATTTTAACAAGGTTTTTCATTAATATTAACATGATTTTTTTGGCAGAAAATTTATGCCAAGTTTATATAGCGACTTTTATGGAATAAATTACTAATTTTGAACTTACAAATTTTTGTCTATGATTTTTAACAAGTTTTTTACGACAGCTTTTTTATATTTTACATTAGAAATTTTTATATTTACATAGCGCAACGAAGCTGCGACTGCCATGTCTAGTAGAAATTCTGAGCCGAACTTTGATCATAATAGTTCATTTTCAAAAGAGATCAATTCATTATAACTTTATGAACAGTTGTTACTAAAATCCAATTCAGAGTTTGTATCCATGAAAGAATTTTTTTTTTCAATTTTATCAGATCATTAGGTTGGCCAAAATTTATCCTCGAAAGAAAAATATATTATAGGAATGTTAATAAACATTCCTAACTAGTATATTAACGGACATCTGTATATGAATATGACCTTTTGGTGATGACATGACATTTAAGTCTTCCAACTTATTTTGGATATTTAAATATTTACATGAAAATTTATGATCGGATTTCAAGCCAACGACCTAATTCAAAATATGTCGTCCGTCCTTATAATTTACATAATTTAAAAATTGTCGAATAAGCCCAAACGAGCAAAGAGTCAGTGAGCAAAAATTTCTCGATGAATTATATTCTATGATATAGGCTGTAGTTATTCTAGAGTTAATGGATTAAACTTTCGTTAGACGTTGAAGAATAATAAACTTTGTTTCACAAATTGGACTATTCTTTTCTGAAAAAATGCATCCGAGTATTTTGATTTCAGGCGCAAAACTTGAATTAGTTTTGATTTTGGTTAGCTGTTGTTTGTTCGTTGTTTAATATTTAATTAAGCATTAATTGTTAGTTTATTATTAAGAATAATATATTTGAGCGAAGGTCGTAAATTTAAAATTTAATTTTGAATCTTATTACAATTATAAATATTTAAATTTTAAAAATAAGAGCCTTGATTTCTACATTTTTTTCCAAAAAAAAGTTAATTTTTTTTTAAGGGGGTGTTTGGTTATGTAATGGATGTTTGGTTGTGTAGTAAGGATGAGTAACTTAATGCATGCATATATTCATGTCAAAAGACTAAAATATCCTTACATTTGAATTATTTAATTTGAATTAGTATTATGTATTAATAAGACGTTGTGACCTAATTATTGTTAATTATTAATTGTTATAAAACTTAATTATTAATGATAATAATAAATTATTTTTATTATTATGAAATATTAATAATTACTTTTAATTAAATATTATAAACATTAATAATTATTTAGGTTGCATAAGTTATGCACCCTTAAAGTGTCTTATGCAACGAGTATTTGGTACCTTAAATTATGCACTTTTAACTTTAAAAGTCATCGGAGAAAAGGAACTCATCAGTGACGGAACTGTCTAATAGGACGAATGGTGGTCCTCTACGTTAAGGAGATCATGGGAAAAGACAAAAGGAATCTGTCACTAAAGTAAAATTTTATTGAACCGTGCGGATTCAATGCACTTCAGATAAATCGGAGATTTTGATGTAAAAATATTATTAACATTTTGAGCTATAGTAGTTCGATAAAGTCGTGTCACAGTTAAAGTTCTCGTCAACCTAAGCTTATACATACAAATTTAGATATAATGGGGCGTTTAGTTGTGTAGCAAGGGGTTGCATAAGTTAAGAATGTCTAAATGTTTATGTAGTATTATGTAATGGATGTTTGATTGTGTAGTAAAGATGAGTAACTTAATGCATGCATATATTCATGTCGAAAGACTATAATGTATTTAAATTTGAATTAGTATTATGTATTAATAAGATGTTGTGTCCTAATTATTATTAATTATTAATTATTATAAAAATTAATTATTAATGATAATAAAAAATCATTTTTATTATTATAAAATATTAATAATTACTTTTAATTGAATATTATAAATATTATTAATTATTTTTAATTAATTATTATTTAATAGTTATTATTAATAATTAATATTACTTGTTAAATATTATTAAATATTATTATTTAATTATTAATTATAATAATAATTAATCTTTATTATTAATTATATTTTTTAATAATTATTATTACTTATTAAATATTATTATTTATTAGTTATTATGAATTATTTGCTCATTATTAAATATTATTAATTACTAATTATTTTTAATTATTAATTATTATAAAATTTAATTATATATGATAAAATAAATCATTTTTTTTATTATGAAATATTAATAATTACTTTTAATTTAATATTACTTTTTAATATTATTAATAATTAATTTTTATCATTAATCATGATTTTTTAATAATTATTATTACTTATTAAATATTATTATTAATTATTTCTAAGAGATATTGTTATAAAAAAAATTAGAGGGGATTGGTGCATAACTTATGCAACCTAAATGGGTTGCATAAGTTATGCACCCTTAAGACGTCTTATATAAGGCGTCTTATATAACGAATGTTTGGTGACTTAAGAATGCATAATTTAAGTTATGCACCCTTTAAGTCACAAACAAACGGGGCCAATGTTGTTAAGTTCTTAAAATCCAAAACATTGATCTTATTGTTGTTTTAAAAAATTGCAGGATAGACGAACCATAAACATAAAGTCCAGACAGAAAGGTACTTCGGATCATTCATAGTAACAGAACATGGTAAGTGCTTCGGCAGCACTGACGCATGGAATTGATTTATGCTCACTACTCGTGAATGCATCGGATTTAGGTTACTGCTTTTTTTTTTCTTGATAAATTCACAATTAGTAAGGTCCAAAGTCGACATGTAAGCTGCATCATTTTCATAAATAAATTAATGTCAATTCTATCTGCCCAATTGGCAGTTTGGCACTAGCATATACGCATTGAAACTGACATGAAGGCGATATCATATTTATAGTAAACAATAAATATAAATAATATATAATTGAGTGCTAACATACAACAATAGTGTTTTCCGCCAAAAATAATATAAAGATAACAACAATAGTGTTATATAACAGCATACATTTTGAAATCAGAAAATCTGGCTAGGAGATTCAATTCAATTTTGATTGATATTTGATAGTAACACTTTTAATAAAAATAGCAATCGATACCTCGATTGCATTACATAGTAAAACAAAAGTTTAATCATAAGAACAAAGAGACGAAATTGCGGTTGAATAAAGCAATAAAAAAAAAATCATAATCTCACAAAAATAACGATGATTCTAAATGATAGAGAATATATTTATAATTGTATTTGTTATTAAATAAATGAAAATTGCGGTTAAACAACTTGATTTTTGGTACGTCCCATCCTGAAATTGCAAACTTCATGAAATCTTAATTTATTTTTTTCGTGAAATCAAAGACTTTTCAATATCCACATGAGATCCTCCGATCATATTTCAAACTTAATTATGACTTTTTATTTTAATTGTGCTATATTTTGTTACTAGATTAAAGACTGATTTTTAATTATGATTTTAAAAAGTATAGTTGAGAAAAAGCAAACAGTAACTTACAAAGCGTCCCACATATCCTTGGTTTTTCCATATAGTATAAACGGCTAAATTTTTGTTTAAAATTAATGAATTCGTTAATTTAGAATATCCTATAAAATGTTGGTTGTCAGTTTCTCGTCAGTCGTCACCAATGAGTGTCCAGAACAAGTTAAAGGGAATTGCTCCGCTCACTCCAAACTTGGAGATCCACTTCAATAAAGACCAAAATGCCCTCAGTTTTCAATAAATATATTTCAAGTGCAATATATCAAGGTTATTTTAGTCATTTCACCAAAAATTTGGAGTGGATCTCAAATTTGAGGAGTGACCGGAGCAATTCCCCAAGTTAAAGTGCCGTAAAGTAAATACGATGATTTTTACTTTAGAAAAAGTTTAGTTAACTGGTTGTAATCAATTTTGAACCTACCCCAACAAGCATGTGCTTGTCCTTTTGGTTAAAAAGCTCATGACTCATGAGGTCAGGAAAGATAACAAAAGAGAGTACATTATTTTTTTTAGACCACAAAAAAGAAGTGCACGGTCCCTTGAAAATAGACCCAAGGACTCCAAACGAATGCACAACCACAGAATTAGGCATCCGTACTGTGTCATGGAAATATGGAATGCAATGGAGCGAACCAAATAAAAGGTTTGTACTCGTCAAGTTCTACTACTGGGATATTCTCCAAAAAAAAGAGAAACCACTACTGACTGGATGTCTGGATTATTCATTATTGTAGCTTTATCACTAAATGACATTGCTTTGTTCCTCTTTTGATAATTGGTAAGGAATAATTTTCTTTTCTGATTGTTGGTAAGTGCAGAGCATAAAGACAGATTTAATTTAAGAATTTTGCGCATTATATATTTCAATTTTGACAAAATTAATAGTAATGTATTAAATTTATTATTATTTTTTTAAATAACAGCAAATACGGTACGATATATTCTTTTGACTTTTGCTTTTTTATTTTTAATTTTTATTTTGATGGAGTATTAGGAAATGGAAACACTGTAAGTCGTAAGCATCAGTTTTGTAATTACAAATGGTTAATCATTATGTCCCGTCCTACCAACAAGTTTTACCTTAATTTAATAATTCAATAAATTTCTTTTCGGATATGACACGGACCTTTATCTACCACTATAAATGTTTCATCATGTCTCCACCAATTCCAACATGTTGTTTATATGACAAAACGCCCGGCGTATAGATCATATTCCCGAAGTACTAAAAAAATCAAATTTTAATTTATTGCTTATTCTAAATTTAAGATTGCAAGTTTTGCCCATAATAGAAACAACGGCCTAATCCTTACACACTAAATAAAAAATTATGTCAATATACGTTAAATAATTATCAATGATTATAACTTTAAAAAAGGATCTCCACAAGGCTTATTCGTTTGTCTTCTTAAACGCAACTTTAATGTAAAAGTTCATAAAAAATAAAACTAAGAAAAACACCAATTGTGTATAATTGTTTTTAGCATTTAGTATATCAGGTTATGTTTGGATTGATAAGAAATAATGCTAACTCTGTTAGTAAATATTTTGAAATATTATTCGATCAGAAAATGATTGTCTTTCATAATAGTCACTAATCAAACTTCTTATTTTGCTATTTCAATTAAAAAAATATTAAAAGCTATTCGAAAATTTTAAATTAGCAAGATGATTTTGTAAATAAATTTCATAATGCAGAGAAAGCATATTTAAGCGCAGATGTCTTACGAGGATATTTGTCAAGCCTCCCAACTAATTAAAGTTGTCATGCATTTAAAATATGCGAGTCAATCTGATGTGGGGCTAATCGGCTATTATAAAAGGATATTAGTTACTCTTACACTAATCGGGCATCGTAGTCAAAGGGACTGCACCTTGACGTGGTGCAATCCACTTTGGACAAACGAAAGTTTAGGTGGTAACGATAATCTCTATTCATCATTGACCCCTAGTCTCTGCCGAGAATGAAGCAAACTAATACCTCTTTGTTTAGTAGAATTAATAGTAGAATAGGTACGCACTTTCTCTCAATAAAGATAATAGGCAAGCACTGTTGGGTGGGTAAGGTACGACGCACAAAGCATTTAAAGTTGTATTTTCTTAATCAAAAGGTGATTGCTTCAAAGATTTAAAGGTACAATGCATCGTCTCTGATGCCCTTTAATGCTGGCAATATCTGAATTATCTAGTTGACGCATGAGTAGATTTTTTTTTCCCTAAGAAAGAAGGATGAATTCTTCTAATTTTCACAAGAAAAATTTCTAATTGAATTTCAAATCAACGATCTCCACTTATGATGTGTTATTTTTTTGTCACTAGATTATATGCTAGTTTTCGATACATGAGTAGGATTTTTTAAAAACTGATCAATTTTGAAATAATGAAATCTATGACGGATGGCCCGCTGAGTGTTGATTAAAGAATTCAAGTACATAGGATATGAAAAGTTTGTCGCCTTCTCCTTCCTTTACAAATCAAACCATTACAATTACCTGTAAACAATGGAAGAAACGATGCGTAGTTGCGTACTCTAAATTGATGTTTTAAGAATCCCATAAATGAGCGTGAATACGACATTCTTTTCTGTTTTTTCTTTTAAGAAAATAAAAGAATAATATAGCAGATCCTCAAGCTTATCATCTTCTTACACAACAAATTTAGTAACATGCGTAAAAATTTACATTATCCATGTATGATTTAATTTATTAATTTTTTTTAAAACAAAGATAGAAGTCAAAACCATACTACTATATAAATTTAAACACATGCAGAATTTGATATTTAAATCATTTAGATAACTCAATCACATCTAGGAATCAATAATTAATAAAAATCATTGCACTTCGATAATCCAAAATCTAAATTTTAAGTATCAAAGTAGAAACAGTAGATACGGCAGATGGTGAAGTTTTCTTTCGCATAAGAAGTTATTTTCGGACTCTGTTTTGTTTGACGGGATTAGAAAAATTTACCAATGTGATTAGTTTCTGAATGTTAATTTTTTTTTTTTTTGTACTTCTCGATTTTTGTTAGCATAAAGACATACATTAACTTTTTATAAACGCATGAACAAATAATATCGACCCTATTTAACGATTATTTTTATTATTTAAGTCTTAAATTTTTTGTAATAAAATTTAATAAATAGCAGTACGCTGTAAGCAAAGGAAAAAAAAATAAAACAATTTGAATCCTTTCAACTAAAAATTGCAGTCCATGCAGCTCATATTAACATATAGTTACCGAATATAACACTTTTTGTGAAGATCTTTTGGACGACTTGACTTCAAATTTATACGCTTATGCTTTGCGGTGATAGTACTAATGCGGCAATCCTCATCAAGCTTTGTTTACTTTTTTATGAAAAACGTGGTTAATTTTGTGCCGCCTAAAAATTGAATAGCTGTAATGAAGCTAAAATGGTCTTACTGAATTCCGGGGTATTGTCAAATCAGCTCAAGTGAATGTATCCCGAAAGTAACAATAATTAGGCAAGTGTCGTGAATAATCAAAATAATAATAAAGGCCATGTGCTTGGGTTTGTTTTTTGTTTGATTGGAGCAATTTTTAATTTTCTCATTCATTACCATGACATTTTGTGGTCCCATGTTTTCCATAATCAAAGAAAATGTGTACATGAAGCTAAAGCTCACAGCTCTAGGTGCTCTATGAACTATGATACGAATTGTCTTTTCTTTTTTTTTTTTCTTTTTTTTGCCCTCCTTTCTAGAGAGTTTGACCACGCATTTAAAATTTTTACTAACAATTGTTGGATCCACCAATTACGATATTGTTAACCGTCAGGAATTGTCCTATAATACATAATTAATTGCTTATTGCCTATATTGTGGAATATATTTTGTTTTCGAAAACAGAGATGATCAGATGACAGTTAATTGTTTAATTTTACAAATCAATAAAATTTCTCCTGTTCGATTTGTAAGCAGCAATATATTTTGTATTTAGGATGTATTGTCCTTAGCCATCAGAGGAAAAAGCTAATTCTTAAAAAGTTAAAATTAAATATGTATTAGGAGTTAAATAATAACATAATGACATTTTTTTTGTTAGGAATTACACTCTTTTGTTATAAGCATTGGAAGATCCTAAAACCTAGAACACTTCAGATGGAGACATTAATTTATCTTATCATAAACAATTGAAAACGAATAGAAGCATTTGATGAAGGGAAGTTGTTGATAACGATAATGGAATTCAAATTCCGTGTTGTGCTACACCACGTGTAGCGCAGCCACAGGCAGTCTGATTTAAATCTGATGGATATGGGAGCCCCGTGCATCTAATAGGTCCGAAAAAAATAAACCGTCCGATCAAAATCAAACGGCTGTGAGGTGCGCTACACGCCGTGTAGCGCAACACGAGATCAGGGTCCACGATAATGTAACTGTATTATACTCTCAAAAAGTTACCAGGCACATGGAGCATAATAGAGCTCTTAAAAATTGTCGATGCTGTTTGGATGCCATGGGAATAAGGGTATTCCCGGAAGATCCTTCTTTCCGGAAGAAACTCTCATCCAAACGCTGGAGAAGAAGTCAGGAAGAAGCCTTTCTTCCGTGAATACTATCTTCCGACTTTGAGTCGGAATTAGGAAGAAGAAAGAAGGTGGGAGGAAAACAATGAATAAAATAATACTTCCACAATCCATGATTCAATATAAATTTTATTTTTTCCAGAGAAAAAAGCTTATGTGATGTGTTTTATCATGGACGAAGGCCCACTTGGGATTCAATCTAAAATTTGTTTTTATAAATCTCCCACTTGTTTGAATACATGCTTTATTTATTTTATTTTTTTCGTTTATCACGGACTATACATGTACGGATGTACCAATGTTTTATTAACATTCAATACATACTTTATTTATATAATAATAAAATTATTTTTATGATAATAATATTAATTAATTAATAAATTAATAATTAACTATTATTATTATTATTATAATTATTTATAATTAGTATAAATATTATTATAATATTTATAATTATTATTTTTATATAATATTCTTCTTGTCATTAATTACATTATTATTTTTTAAAATTTATTATAATTTTCCTATTATTATTACGCATTTCATTTTCTGATTATTACTTTATTAGTCTAATTACTAGTATTAAATAATAATAATAATTATTATTATTAATTATTTTATTATAATAAGTAAGGAAAGAATAATAAAACAGAAATTAGTTGGAAAAAATAAAATAAATTAATATATTAGTATATTATTATTATTATTATTATATTAGTATTATTTAATAATAATAATTATTATTATTATTGTTATTAGTAGTTTAATTATTTATATTATTTATTTATTATTATAAGAGGAAATAAAAAACAAATAAATAAACTACAACTAGATAAAAAGACAAATGATTATTTAATTCAACTCATTCCTTCATTATTCCTAACTCACCATCCAAACAACATTTCTTCTTCCCGGAATACCACTCTTCCTAATTTTTCCGCCCGAAATCATTCTTCCTTCCTTATTCCTATCTCATCCAAACACACCCGTCATGTCTTCAAAGACTACAACCTTTTACAGCTATAAGTATGGTGTGAAGTACACTTTGGTTCAACTACCTTATCCCACCTCTAATCGTCTTATTTAAAGAGTGACGAACTGAGTCAATACTACACTAATATTAAATTTTATAGTGATTATATATAAATATTCTTAAAAAAATCATATATAAAATTGTAAGTATTAGACATACATGTACACATATTATTTTATAAAAATAAGAGGACATAATTCCGTTTTCTCTTACTCAATTCGCAAGTATTAATGTATACGAGTGTGAATTACGATTATCTCTTACTAACAAAACAAGACAAATATGAACTATTAGATCAATATATTTCTAAACTTATTTATTCTTATTATTTAAATAGATACGAAGATTTTATAAAAATCAATTTTGACAAACCAAATAAACATATCTGTTATTTTTTTAATCTAAAATAAGCATATCAATACAGAAATTGAAGGGGGGAAAAATTAGGATTATTGACCCATGATCTATCCTATCCATCACCAGTTAACTAATTCAAGTTCGTGTTGTTAACTAGTCACCTCACCATTTGTCTGTTTGTTTTGCGTTCTTGTATGTTTTCTTTTGCTCTAGACACTAGACAGCTATTGTCAAGTTTTTTTTTTTTTTTTAAAAAAAAAAATAGTCGCCTCACCAAATAAATAATCTCTCTGCAAAGCACACTAAAAGTAGCACATCCAAACCTGTATTGTTTTGGTTCCTGAAATTATATATTTCTATAAGTTCAACACAAGTACACAACGCATCACTTTTCAAGATCAAAATCAAAAGAATGCAAATTTATTTTCTACACTATTGTAAGACATAAGCAGGACTCTGTTATAATTTTTCTTTTGTTCCCACTGCATTTGGTTCGAACGCTACAATTAATGAGAAGTTTGGTGAATTATGAAAGTGCAATTTTGCTCTCGATCGAGAGCATTATTGATTTGAGTTATTTGTCAATGCACGCGACTAAATGAATACCAATCATTGACAACTAGTGGCATTTCAATCGGTAGCTCCCTTCCTCTTTTAAACCATGTTCATATTGGAATATATTAATATATACAGTCTTCATTTTGACATTTTAAAATGGTTTCCAAGCTTTTGTGGTTTTGTCAAAAATTAAAAAAGATTTAATTCAAAATAAATATATGCGTTTAGGATTTGAGTTCATATAATATGACGGGTACAAATTGATGACATATATATACATAATTACATATTCTTCATATTCGAGAAAAACGTTAATCTAGCACTTAGGATATTTTTTATTTAAAAAAGCTCGAGAAAAAATATGTTTATTTTATTGCAAGTCATCTATTGTTTACATTTAAATTCTTTAATTTAATCAAACTGCTACTTATAATGTGCACTGTCAAACAATATCCATCGGAGCATATAAATTCCACGCGTATGGCGTATATTTATTGGAAGATCAAGCATATAATACGCTATTTAATTTTTCGACCAAACATAACATGAGACCGTGGAGTGGATATAGGCGGCGCACCTTGTTTTAATGCCTAGGGAAAACGAGAAAGCAATCCAAAAGCAAAAAACAATATATATAATACAATTTGTTTTTAGAGAAAAAGTAAAACAGAATTGGACGAGCAAACACCGTTGTGCTATGATGTGACGCGACATTGTGGATAACGTTGAAGTAATAAAAATATTTGTGTGTTTCCTTCTACTTGTCTAACAATTACTTTTTTTTTTCCATTCTTATCGGAAACAGAGAAAAAGTTACTTAAAATAATTAAAAAATGTTCTCTTTATATTATAGAAATTTAGTAATTTATAAATTATAATTGTTAGATTAATTCAATTAATTATATTGCGACACATCGATGAAAGAAATGATTTGGAAAAGTTTTGTCACAGAGATTTTTATAGAACAAATCAACTCACGTTTTTACTTTTTACAATTTTACAGGGCCACCTAAACTGGAAAGAAGCTGCGAATATCCAACTAGGAAGTAAACATGAGATTCTTAAACAAAATATTTAGGGGAAATAATAAAGGGGTTATGGTCTTATGTTAGAATTAAAATCCGCCGACACCACGTCACCACCACTTTCTAGTTAAGCGCATGTCTTACTCTCACTGACCCAACTCGTATCTATAACTATAATCAACACGAGTATATATATGACATATTCACCAGCTGTCCCACAATGAATTTGTTTGGGAGCATGCATTCCACTAGTATTCGTGTTCAAACAAGATGCAAACTCCCATGGTTTTTACAATACAAAACTATACCTCCCCCCCCCCCCCCCCCCCCCCCCCCCCCCCCCCCCCCCCAAAAAAAAAAGAAAAAAAAAAAGAAAAGGGACTTATCTAAATACACCTAAAAGGTAAGTGACCTACGATTTTAATTTATGAAATTCTCCAATAGCTCCAAGAATTATAAATATACAAGTAAACAAATTAAACGACATCGTAGTCTAAGAATAGGAGAACTAAAGGATGTCAAAGGTTGAAACTCTCTTTACATAAAAATAGTTTTTTTTTTTGGAACTGAACATAAAAATAGTTAGATATATTGACTTCCATCTATGCTTTTATTAGAAAAAAGGAATATATTGGTGGATAAAAAAAATGATAATAATTGCGCTTAATTAATATATGTTCTCACTAGAAATCTTTGTTTTAGTTGCTTAATCAAGTCTAAAAAGTATATGTATAAACTATTAATACAAATCAGCTAGGATGTAACCACAAAACGGTGGGGAGCTGATTTTGTGTAAATGTTTGTGTAAATAAAATGGTCCAGAACCTAACTAAACTATTTCAATAAAATTTTCTCGACCAAACGCATGAGATTTTGTTTTCTTATGGTGCCATGGATTAGATTTAACTGTGCATAGAGTGCCATAGAGTTCTACCGCTGCTTGATTATGAAGAAGACAATGCAAAATAAAGGTTTTGTTTTTTGTGCTGAACGAGGTTTTTTTTAATTTATTTAAATTTACAAACAACGAAGTATATTAATGTATAACTTAGAGAGGAGATAATTTTGATGCGATGGAGATATGCTGATAGTCATTTATCATTTGATTTTTTTTTTTTTTTTTGATTTATCATTTGATTTACCATTTCCGAACTACATGCGGCTGTGTTTACATGTGATTTATCATTTATCTGACGGTTATTTAGTCTTAGTTCTGTTCCTGACAGCTTTAGGGCTTGCTCCAGAAATTTTGATGAAGGTAATGGAAAGAAATGGAACGGAATGGAAGGTGAAGAGAAATGAGAAATAAAAATTTACTTGCTCCAAACCACCTAAGCGGAACTGTTGAAAAAACACAAAAAGTTCTTGGTGGGGTCCGCTCACATAGGGAAGGGTTCTCCATTTCCGCTCTTTACCCCCGATTTTGGGGTGCCAAAATTGTCTCCCCGAATCACTATTTTGCTCCATCCGATTCCATCCATTCACCCCACAAATGATTCTGGAGCAGGTGTGAATTAGTTTCTCCCATTCCATCCTTAGAATCATGTGCTACTTCTGGTTGCAAATTATTAAAGTCTGTTCTGTTCTACGCCACACGACAAAAATTTGGTTCCAAGTTTCGCAAGCAGGCCGTGTGATGTCGCCAGCTTTTCATTTCAACATTTAATTCGACTTTGAGAATGACTGAATGAATCATAGGAATTTTCAGAGACACAACTTTTTTTTATTTCATTTTATTCATTGATATTTCCATACAAATCGACAATATGTATGCTTGTTACCTCAAGGCGTGCTTATGGAATTACGGATGGTTTTCAAGGCTGTTGTCTTTACCAAAGGATTTTTAGAAAATTAAAACAACGCAAAAAGATGAAATATATTAGTTTAGACTCTGACGGATTTATACTCTAAATAAATATAGCATAATTTTACAGAATTCAACCAAGTCCATTCTGTAAGCCAGATCATGTTTTAACCATTTCTTAACGCACGGAGCACCAACCTAAAATCACAAATCATTTTGTTGTACTCATCGAACAAATAATGAAATATTTCGCAAATCATAAAATAAAATGGAACAATCAAGGCCTACTAAAAAGTGAAGTTTCAATAAATAAATCGAAATAGAACGACTTCTTAAATCCCAACTAGAAACAGTGCAATTCATATGCTTACAAATATTATCGATAAGGATAAATGATATCTATAGCAGAAATAAAAAAAATATAAAGGTCTTAAAACAAATTTGTAGAAACAATGCCAGCGTCTACAGCTGCTGAATATTGAAAACCGTCTACCGCCAGCGCCATGCTTTGCTCAGAGAAAAATGCCTGGCCCAAAAGAGAGAATAAATTAGAAACTGAGAATAAATAGTTGGAGGGCCTTGATCCATAAATGATATTTGCATCCTAACATAAAAAATACAAAAATTCACCAAATTTATCAATTAGGTTTTAATCTGGTGTTGATTTGAACCATCTAAGCCCAAACGAGCAACTAGCTCTTTAGAAAAAATGCAGAGGCTATGCATACCAGAAGGTACCAATTGGAACTGGGGCACACATTGAAAATATGTTATATATGTTTGTCCCATCCATGAGATATATTAAGTGACCATAGTATAGTCATCAACATATTATTTCAATTTAACCCTTGAAAACCATAAATTATAATGGAAATATTTGAGGTTTTTGATTCCTTAGAAAAGGGAATGCAAAATGTTTACCTTTCTCAATTCATTTTGATGCAGCAATTGAAGGAGACAGTTCTCCATTTCATTGATCGTCTCCGTGCTATTGATCTGATCTACATCATCAATTAAGCTGCAATTTTATATGAATTGCAAACATTAATTATGCACTAATAATAAAACAATAAAAAAGAAAATGTGACATTTGCTCAGGTTCTCTAAGTTTATCTAATTCTACAATAATAAGTTCGTTGGTAAAAGAACAGGTGCTACTGCAGTTGGTAAAATAAGTTCGTTGAAGAAGTATTACCGGAGCGGACCTAGAAAATTTTCAATTTGAGAAATTTCATCTTGGACATTCTTTAATTGAGCCTTCTTATCCTGTACAATTAAATAATCAGTACAGTCGGCATAAAGAAAAGAGGGAAACTTTTTTTTGTTTTGTTTTTTTAGAAAAGATTAGCTATCTCATTCTTCTCCATAGCTTGCGCACTGCACAAATAAAAGTAAAAGATTAATTAACAATCACTATCTCTTCTGTGTTGTTTTATTGTTTGGAAATAAAGCAGCAGAAAAGATGAAAAATTATATACCTATGAGATGCGAATTGTGAAACATCAACTACTTCTCCTGCTTTCTCCATTGATTCTACGAGTTTCTGTTTATACAAATCAAGATCAGACGAATATAATCAAGCACCCGAACAATTAGTAGTTCAACATTTAGGTTAAAACACCTCAGATAAACCATTCAGCACCAAAATATTTTTTTTGTGCACAGTAAAAGATTGTTAGCAATAGTGTTTAAAATAAAAGTTTGGATAATGCAAAATGCATGATTTATTTTACATACTAAAAAGGTTTTGTAAACTAACCTTAAGACAATCATGTTTCCTGTCAATGACAAAAAGAAGAAAACAAAGGGAATTTAGTCTAAAAAAAGGATTGAAGTGGTTATTTCCAAGAAATAGTGCCAAGGAGACAAGATTGCAACTTTTACCAATATTTAACTATATTTTTTGCTGAATTGAAGGTATTTAATTGTTTTACTTGCCCAAATGTTTTTCAAAATCATGAATGAAGTACCTCAAACCCACAATACAATCTTGTCAATTTCAATGAATCTCCCTCAATTGTGCAGTCCAGCTTTCAAATTGGAACTGGCACTACCTTATTTACCCTTACGTATGTGCTACCAATATGTACTAAAACGATAAAACGATACTTATAAAATAATGAAAGAGGAAGAGAGAAAGAACGATTTAAGTCTTGTTTCTGGGCTTAAATTGGAGTACGCTCTAAGAATCTCTTCTAATATGCTGGAGGAAAAAATATAAATAAGAAAGGAAATAAACATATTAAACATACAAATGAAAATAATCACACAGAGATGGTTGATAATAGAGAGAAATATAAGAAGTGCATCTACCTGTTATGTGTGGATATTGTAGGTTCACCCGAAGGTGAGAAAGTCAATAAGAGATGCGGCACATCACACATAGTAGACAACTCCTTGGCTTTTTTAATGAGTCCTCTAATTCTCAAAGCATATTTTGCTTTTCTCTCCGATAAACTTGGTAAGCCTTTTATTATTTTATTCTTACCCATTTTCTGCATTTAATTATCAAGATTAATCAAAAAAGATAGTTGAAAGATAGATGAAATCAGATAATTTTTCTGTTGTTTGGAGGCTGTTTGACAAACTGCCAATAAAAGAAAAAATATTATCAATCATAGAAAAACAGTTTATAATACATATTATTTTAATAAGCATTTGAACTGAGTATATATATTTTTTAAATCGACCATTTTGGTTTTTTTTCTTTGGGCCTTTGGGGAAATTAGGGCAAATGGCCTAATGACTGAAATTAAGCCGACCATAAAAGACGACAATAAAATTGAATAAAATTAAACAGGATTTATGCTATTTGACGATCTAAGTTTTCTGAGTGAGATGGAACAACACATGCATAGTCTTTATTACCTTAGTAAAACTACTAAAATTTTGTCTGTTCGTAAAAGTTATTATAATTTGCAAAAGACAGCATATGAGTTGCATCCAACCCTCTGGGAGTTGTTGATTGAATTGCTGTTGAAATAATTAAAGTCCTCTATTAATACGTTTTTGCAGAAGCCAAACTAAAAAATCAAAAACCCAAACTAGAGTTAAAATGTTTAACTAACAGTTCTAAAAAGCTGCCGTGCTTGATAAATTCTCGAAAAATTGTATAAATCTAATACTCTAATTCGACCAAAATCACAAAGCAGAGCAAAAATAAATACCTAAGGAGATATTTTCTAGCAAATCAAAGGTGTTAGGGTTTAAAACTTGAAATAAGGCATCAAATTAATTGTGTATTAAATTATTTACGGGAAAAAAATGTGCAATGACGATTTTTTCATAATTAACCTCTGCAATTGCAATCAAACCCTAATTCTATAAAGATTGGAAACCTTATTCCACCAAGAACCAACGATTTGAATTAAAAAAAAAATCATTTACAATAGAAACTCTAGCCAAGTAGCGTAAACCAGAGCACAAATGAAAATTATTCTAGGTAAAGCCTTATTATTATATCGAAAGTTTCACTAATTTCTATGTACAAGATCCAAACAGCATAATCTTTTTCAACTAATTGGATTATTATAGCAAAACATAGATAATTACATCTACTCAAGGATCAAGGATATAAGGTTTGTATTAGTTCCTCTTGTTTCTCAGAGCCAGCCTTCGTTGGTAGTTTTAGAATACAGGAAGAGATTGCTACGCGAGAGAGAGAAAGAGAGGAAGATAGGTGGCGAAAATCAAGAATGAGATGTTGCTGTATAGCCGTATAGGACCACTAAAGTCGGTAACTCGGTATATATAGAATACAGGAAGAGATTGCTACGCGAGAGAGAGAAAGAGAGGAAGATAGGTGGCGAAAATCAAGAATGAGATGTTGCTGTATAGCCGTATAGGACCACTAAAGTCGGTAACTCGGTATATATATAGACCAAGCTCTGCTCGTGCAAATGACTATCATTTGCTCTCTTTTGTTTTTAACTTTCCCTATTTGTGTGTCAATTTATAAGGAAACTCTTTTTTATCCTATATTTGGTAGTTCGGAAAAAAAGAAAAAGAGCAATTATAAGTGTTGACGTGATCATCTGGATAAAATGCATCTACGTTGTACGTTTGACTATTCATCGTACGTCCATCTAATATTTAAAAAAATATAATTTAAATAAAAAACAAAAAACTATTAATGTTTACAAAATTTTAATCAATTTAAAATCAATTAGTAATCTCAATTGTAAAAATTTTAAAGAATTTAATGAAAATTTAAATAAATTCCATTTCAAAGGGAATTGTTTCGTACAATCCCCTTATTTGTAATCCTCTATCATCCCTTCCCCCTTCCGTAATCTCTTAAGAAGAGATATCTTCCATTTCTCTCTCCCTCCGATTCTCCACCTTCCATCCTTCGACCTCCGATCTTCCTCCCTCCTGCCCTCCCTCTGGTCTCCTCTGACCTCCGCCTTCCACCCTTCCTCCGGTCACCTCCGACCTCCCTCCCGCCCTCCGACCTCTGGTCTCCTCCGACCTCCGCCTTCCACCCTTCCTCCGGTCTCCTCCCTCTGACCTCCCTCCCGCCCTCCCTCCAGTCTCCTCCGACCTCCTCCTTCTTCCCTCCGGCCTTCCTCCGTTCGGTCTAAAGACATTGTAATAAGTGATAAGCTAATAAGCAGAAATGATCAATTTGTCGCAACAAAGGATCATCTTATATGTGCATAAATGATCAACTTACAAGCAAAAATGATTAATTAGGTGTAATAAGTGATTAAATTGTTATAATAAGATATTATATTGTTATAATAAGTGATCAAATTGTATATAAGGGATCCGATTGTTATAATAAAAGATCATATTGTATAATAAGGGATCAGATTGTTATAATAAGAGATCAGATTGTATAATAAGGGATCAGATTGTTTTAGTAAGAGATCAAATTGTACAGTAAGGGATCAGATTGTTATAATAAAAGATCAGATTGTATAATAAGTGATCAGATTGTTATAATAAGGGATCATATTGTATAATGAGAGATCATATTGTTTTAATAAGAGATCAGATTGTATAATAAGGGTCAATTAGTGGAAAGAGCAGTGCCTAAAATGGAAAGGGTGCTTCCAATACCCTTTCCATTTTTAGTTGGGATGATACAGGATGACAAAATCAAGGATTACACTTATCACTCCCCCTGGTTAATGTGTTAATTGTCATCAATATATTAATCATCCTGGTTAATATATTAATTGTATTGAAAAAATATTAATTGTCATGGAAAAAATGTTAATTGTCCTTAAAAAGGTTAATTAGTAGTCCTAGTAAAATATCTTAATTTCTACTAAAAATTTTAATCGTCAAAGGAAAAAAGTTAATCGTTCTAAAAAAATATTAATTGTCATGGAAAAAAGTTAATTGTTTTGCAAAAAAAATATTAATTTTTTTAAGAAAATTAATTGTCCCGAAAAAAATGAGGACACACTGGATTCGAAGGGTGGAAGGTCAGCGTGAGGTGAGCTAGGGGGAGGGACGAGACAAGCATAAATGTCCGAATTTTTTAATATAAATAATTAAATATTATAAAACGAGTTATTTCTTTTTATAACAAAGATTTATTTATTTTTTTTAATAAGAACAAAGAAATAATGCGTTTTATAATCCAGTTATTCTCTCTCACCTAATAACCCGTTCATAAAACGCGTTATTAATCCAATAACGCGTATATAAAATACGCTACTAGTTTTTTACATTTCAGACTATGATATCCTCATGGCTTGAAATTTAATATTAACTTTTAATTCTTACATTTTAATCCGTGCATGTTTTTATTTACAAAATATTCATACAACGCACATCATTGATCATGCCATATAATTAAAATAAACTAAAAAAATATATGTAAAGTAAACCATTATACATAAATTTTATTGAGATTTAGTTTATTTAATTTGTAGTGAATATATACTTAATTTTTTAATAACAATAATGAAGTGTAACAAAGATAAATATATTTATAATAAAATGGTCGAATGTGCATGATCAATTAAAATATTATACGATATGATTATTTTTTTAATAATAAGAATGAAGCGTAACAAAGAGAAAAGCGCTATATTTACAATGAAAGTGTCGAATGTACATTGTACATGATCAATTAAAATACTATGCTTGTATCCTGATCTTAGTTTTATTTTGCAGAAAGATAAATGTATTGAAGCTGAAGAAGTGAATGGCTTGGATTACAGAAAAACATTCTGTTATATTATGATCTGATGTGTTTCCAAGAAGAGGTGTAGGAAAGGATGGTTAATTAGCATGGAAATGTAAACTTTGTACCTCCAGCTGTAAATAGTGTAGTAGGAATAAGTGTTTTCATATTGCAAACTAAATAATCTCGTCTCCTCTTTGGTTTTGACTTTTTGCATAAGCGCCTGAATACTCTTAATGGATCTAATATATTTTTTAAAATTGACACTTGCTATGGAAGAAGCGGAGGCAAACGGTATATAAAGTTTCATTTCATTTCCAGAATGCAATTGTTTGAATTACGAAAATACAAAAGAAATCAGAGAAACAGCCTTACTTTATTCGGAGAAACAGCGAAATATTCTACTCACACTCGTTTTCATATCGCATTCTGTGTAGGTGAAACATAACGGGCGCTATACTAGTTTTTTTTTTTGTGTAAAAAAAAAAATACACTTGCTATGGAAGAAGGCCAAACGGTATTTAAAGTTTTATTTCATCTCCAGAATGCAATTTTTTTGAATCATGATAATACAAAAGAAATCCGGGAAACAGCCTTATCTTATTCAGCTTTCAATTACAAATATTCAAGATATACAGTTGTCTTCGCTTTCACTTTTCAAGACTTGAGATATAGCTCGTTATGAACATAGGTACAACTGCACAAAAGTCTCAAATTTATAATTGAAAAGTAAAAAAATTGAAAAAGAGTTCAGGGGCAACCCCCAACCACAAATTTGATAAATATGCTTCTTTGAGAAATTAGAAAAAATCAGGATACATTTTTCTTAATGACTATAATCCCTACAACCACAGACAGAAGAATAGATAAGACACCATCTCTACAAAAGGCGCATTCCTTGAGACTTAAAGGGCTGTTTACCCGAGTAAGCACCTGTTCAAATTTTACTTTTGTCTCTTCAAGTGATCCTGAATTATCTATAACTAAATCGGCCTTTTCCCTTTTCAAATCAAGAGGCATTTGGGCTTCTATGCGGTTTCTGGCTTGCTCCTCTGAAATCCCATCACGTGCCATCAGTCGCTGGATTTGGGTTTCTGGGTCAACCCATACCACTATAACGGGATGGGTCCAGAGATTCATTTTAGTCTCGAATAGCAAGGGGATGTCTAGTATGATGACTTTGCATCCCTTTAACCATAGTTTGATAACCTCCCAGAGAATACCGCTTGAAATATGTGGGGCCAGGAGACTGCATTATTAAAGAGAGTACAAGTATTTAGGTACAAAATCGATAGTACATGAATCAGAAACTATTCATTTATGTATACAAGGAAAGTGCCGTTTTATCGTATAAACTGAGGCTAAATTGACCACAGATTTACGAAGTTAATTAGAAACAAATTATACCATTCATGCATTATTACTTTGCAGCCTTTTCATAATAGTTTTAGCACCTCCAAACTTAATGCTGGCTAGGGCTGTATACGAGCCGAGTTCGAGCGAGTTGGGTACAACTCAAACTCAACTCGATAGTAACTCGAGTTGTCCCAGTCGAGTTAGAAATACTTTCGAGTTATTTAAGCTAGCTCAAACTCAACTCGCTCCAACTCGAGTTGGCTCACGAGTCACGAACGAGTTGAATGTAAGCAATTGTACTTCGAAATTTTCTGTTTTAAATCATATAATATTTCAATATTAAAATTAATTTATATATACAATATTACAAATAATAAAATTTGTCGTCAATTTTATTCTTTCTATTGATTTGAAGCAAAAATATGTCTTGAAACTTAAAATTTTGTATTTTATAACTATCTAAAAAAATACAATAAAATAATTATTGTGTTATTTTTTACTTTTTATAACTCATAAGTCATAAATCATGTTGATAATATTACTTAAATTTAATATTTATTATGCCACGAGTCAGCTCACGAGTTGACGAGTCGAGTTGAGTCCAACTCAAACTCGACTCGTTAGTTAACCGAGTTGATACAACTCGAGTTTTGTTAACTCGAGTTATTCTGGCTCGAGTTACAATCGAGCTTTTATGAGTCGAGTTCGAATAAACTCACGAGTTACGAGTTTTTTGCTCACCCCTAATGCTGGCCGATAAGTGTAACAACAATAGTGAGCTTTTTTGGGGTGGTTAACTGATACTTCAAAAAACTGTACTTTTTTACCCATTACATATTTCAACTTATCTTTCTCAGATTTATTCAGGGTACAGGTCGTGACATCAGCAAAATTATACCGAATCAAGTTCCTAGGCTGAAGACATAGTTAGAGTAACATGCAATTATGACATCTTAATGGTATTTTAAAATGCGGGAAACTATAGGAAACGAGGTTCTAGCATAACTTGGCTAGCTAATGCATGAACTGAAAAGCAGGGTCCAGCATTTTGTAGGCAGACAAAATGTTTCCTATATTTAGCAGAGATGTGCACAGAAATTTTCATTTTGGACAAGTTGGCATGAGATTTTGATTTTTTTTTTTCAAGGCCACTCAAAAATTAAATTTGTAACCAACAGTGAACCTTTTCAAATATTACAGGAATAAAAGCCAACTAATCTACCAGACAGCCTGGCAGCATACAAACTGACTAGAGTAATATTTGATCTTTAGCCACAGCCTAAATCATATGCTCACAACAAAAGCAAGAAAAAGAAAAGAAAAAGAAGAAGAATATATGAAATACCGATTAAGAAGCTGACGCTTTTCAGGATCAGAGAAGACAATCTGGCCAAGACGAGCCCGGTCAATTTCTCCACTTTCAAGCAGGATAGCATCTCCAAACTCAGTCTTAATCTTCTTCCAACCACCAGTCCCTTTTCTAACCACATTCTACAGTTAATTCCAGATCGTAGCTTGGTATTAATCAATAATCACAGTAGTTAATGAAAAAAAGGAGGAGAGGACACTTCACTTTCTTTGGATTTAAGATTGTATAAAAGTTCTTTTCAATATCAGGTGAAGCCAACAAAAGTTGAAGGTAAGAAACACAAAAAGAGATACCTGAGGCTCATTGGGTTCAATTAAATCTCCACTGTTTGGTTGGGAACCTATTTAGTAATTTCATGATGAAAGTATTGAATCAACCTTACCTGATGAATTGTATGACTAATTCATTTTTTTCCATCTAACAATACAAATTTACAGTACCACATGTATCTGGAGGGAAAAAAAAAATAGAAAGAGAAAGTGGCAGACATAAATTTGGAAAAATGATCCCATTGTGAGAGGAAATCACATACACGAGCGACTATGTCAGCATCGACAATAGGAATGCCACGGGACTTGAAAAGACTGGACACAGTGCTCTTCCCGGAGGAGATCCCTCCAGTTAGCCCTACGATCCTCATTATCTCAGGAAATAGGCTTGATATAATGAATCTGTACCTTACTAGAGGAGGTGCCTGGAAATTACAACATTTACATTATTCTTCTTATTTGTTTTGGTCTTTTTCATATTGAAATAATTTCAATCTCATCCCACTGAGTTTCTATGTATTATAGTTCTTCATAGAGTATGGAAGTGAGCATTGGCTCCAAAATACAAATCGAGGCCAGCAACAGAAATGAACCACTTTAAATTGGAACCAGTGTGAGTCATTAATTAGGACAAGGCAGACCCTGTTGTTGATATAGTTCTAAATTAGGCCAATATTACATTACTTCAACTGTTGAAATAATATTTTACATTACTTGAACAAAAAATATTAACCCCCAAACCAACTAACTGAATCAGGGTTCATCAACAGTAAACTTTTTATAAAAAAGAGATCCCAAAAATCAATTACTAAACTTGTGCAGAGAAGCGCGGAGACGGCGTCAGAGTTGTCACGTGTCAGCAAACCTTGTGCAGGAAAGGAGCGAGAGAAAGCTCAGCACACAGAGGGAGACTGAGAGATTTGCTCGGGCTCTAGGGTTTCATCGGTTGGGTCGTATCTCAAGTCGGAGAAGAGAGGGAGGAGATGCGTTGGGTAGAGGAGGAGAAAAGAGGGATCGACAGAGGGAGGAGGGAGGGATAAAAAGGTGGAAAAAACTGAGCCCTGGGGATCTATTGGTTCCGGGAATTGCTCAGGACACGCCCCCATTTACTCATTCACTCCACATTTTTTCAAAATGACAAAATTACCCTCCCTCCAGCTAAAATCTAAGAAAACAAGATCGGAGAAGAGAGGATATTTTGGTCCTTTTTTAAAAAAATTGGGAGTGATCGAGCAACTCGGAGGAACCGAGGGAATTGCTCAGGTCAGGTCACTACTCCCACTACTCGCTGCTGAGTTTGCAAAATTATTTATCGGATCGTTTGTGAATAAGATCTGTGGTGAGTCGTGCGTTCTTTCCAAAGGAGTCCGACGGACGCCCGCTCTATTTCAATTCGGAGGGGTCAACAAATGGACACCTCCATTTAATCTCAATCGCACTGAGGAGCGAATCTCTCGAATCGCCCCGATCAAATCCCGCCAAAACCCCGTGCTAGAATTTCATACGACGAGATCTTCCCAAGCCTCTCACGACTCACGTCGTCGCGAAGGCTCGGCTCCTTTATTAGTAAAACCAGGTCTCTCTCTCTCTCGCAACTTCGATCTCTATTTTCTGATTTCTGGCGACAGCTTATTTGATTGGTTTGCTCATACAAATTCTTTTGTTTGTAATTTGGTTTGTATTAGTTAGGTTTCTTTTCAAATTTCGACAATCGGTTCTTGAATTAGAAGTCGAGAGCAATGGCGCATGATATCTGTGCTGATCAGACCCTAGCGGAGTTGCTAGAGATGGGATTTGAATTCAATCAAGTCACAAAGGCTATCGAGTCTGTGGGCCCGCATAGAGACAATGTGCTAGAGTTCTTGTTAAACCCTCCTGACAATACTCTCAAACCAAGTCAAAGTAGACCAGCATCCAGCCTGAAGCAGCCGAGCATCAAGGATCATATTTCGAGATTTGGCAGTAGAAAAAGAGAACAACCTTTTAGTAGTTCAGGTATTTGTGGAATTGCCTCAGAGAAAGAAGGCACTGCACATATTTCCAGTTCTGGGGATAGTGAGAAGAAACCTTGTGGTCCTTCTCGAAATCCCATGGAGAAAGAATCAAAAAGTTCTGAAAACACGGACATCAAAAGTAAACTAAAAAACCACACATCCAATCCTGGTGGTTGTCAGAAGAAACTTGGTGATAGTTTAAATACTTGTGGAAATACTGCAGTAACTGAACCCTTTGCAGAAGAATTGTCATCTAATTGCAAGACTGAAAACAGAATTGAAGCAGTTCTGCGAAAACATTTTGGGTTTGGTTCATTGAAAGGTTTCCAGAAGGAAGCTCTGGACACATGGTCAAGTAATAAAGATTGTCTTGTTCTTGCAGCAACTGGATCTGGTACTTACTTTAATGTTCATTTAAGGGTATTTCCTTTTTTTAATTTTTGTCTTGTAAGGTCGGGAATTTGGATTATCAACTATCATGTCTAGTTAGAACAGAAATTGCATTTGTAAACCTAATTAAAACTCATAAAATGTAGGAGTGCTTCACCCTTATCTGTACTTTCCTTTTGCCTCACTTGGCCCTAGGCCTAGATTGGTGCAATGAAGCTCCAGTATCTTGGTTTCTCCCAATTTTACATTAATGGCCATAGTTATGCAATGAAGAACAGAAAGTCAGAAAAGCAAAATAAATAAGGAGATGCTGATCAACCGCCCCCCCCCCCCCCCCCCCCCCCCCAACCCCCAACACACGCACAAAACCTCCCTTCTCCCCACCCACCCACACGCCCCATGCTACGTGTTTCGGAATCAATATGTATGGAAGGGTCTTCAAGCATATTGTTACATTCTATGCATGCAGGGAAATCTCTATGCTTTCAGATACCAGCATTGTTGACTGACAGGGTTGTGGTTGTGATTTCTCCATTAATAAGCTTGATGCACGATCAGTGTTTGAAGTTGGCTAGACATGGTATCACAGCTTGTTTCCTCGGATCTGGTCAGCCTGATAGTCAAGTTGAGAAGAAGGCCATGCAAGGTGCATACAAGATAGTTTATGTTTGTCCTGAAACAGTAGTAAGGTACATAATTTGATACGAGGATATATGGCCAGTGCTGTACCAGTTAAAAACTGGTTCTGTCCATTTAAACCCCAAATGTTGATTACAAGCAAACAAACTCACGAGTTTTGAATTAATCCACAATTTAACCTCTTTTGTCTCATTGAACCTGTCTATGCAATGATGACTTATGTAACCCATAATAAACCTTTCTCTTAAGTCTTAACCAAACCTTATCTAATTAAACTCTATTTAATTCATGCCGCAATTCTCTCTATATGCAATTAAGCTTGAACTTAGCCTATTTAAGCAATTTTGCTTGATTTGGCCCTTTGTTTTAGGAATTCTCTAGATATCAATTAAGCCCCAACCCACCAAAGTTAATTTTTAAATGAACATAAAAGAAAGGTGGTGCTGAAGGAACATGCTTGTTCCTAGCAATATAAGTTTCTTTTCCTTGATTTTTGGGTATATAAGAAAGTATTTCATGTAGGCTTATGGATCCTCTTAAGGGGCTTGCCGAAAATCCAGGAATTGCCCTTTTTGCTGTAGATGAAGCTCACTGTGTCTCCAAATGGGGTCATGATTTCAGACCAGATTACAGGTTTGCTCCTTTGTTTCACTCACTATATGCAATATCTCGCAAGTATGTCCATGCATACACATTCTGGGAAGAATGGTGTCATAATAACTTTTGCATAGTGTTTGCTCTTGCATTGAAAACATGTGGAACTTGCAAATATGCAATAGATTCTTTGGTTTCCTTTAGATTTATTTTTTTTTCCCTTTTATTTCTGTTAATTTACTTTTATATTGTTCATCTTTGTTTAGTTTTATATTTGCTAACTTTCCATGTTAACAGGAGGTTGTCTATATTAAGAAAAAACTTCAGCACATCTAGTTTAAGTTTTTTGGACTTTGACATTCCAATCATGGCATTAACTGCCACGGCTACTATTCCAGTTCGTGAAGATATTCTCAAATCATTGACGATGTCACATGATTCAAAGCTGATATTGACTTCATTTTTTCGGCCAAATCTTCGATTTTCGGTAAGTTTTTGTTGTACCTTTTTCCTTTTGTTTATGAGTTAGTATTACTATCATACTATGTGCTTTACTTATCGGATTCAGTGACACTGAAATCTGAGTTCACTTTAGTGGTGAGGTATAATTAGGATTTAGCGCATAATTTAGGATGATGCTTTGTTGGATCACTGTAGGTTTGAGCATTTGTCAAGTGATACTACCTTGTATTTTTAACAGCGAATATCATTACTGCATACATTAGGTGATACACAGCCGCACCAATGCTTCATCATACAAAACCGATTTTGCCCAATTAGTAGAGACATACACCAAGTCAAAAGGTGTTACCCAAAGAAGTTTTGGAAATTACAAAGCTATCCAGGCTGATTCTGAGAGCTCTGAGTCTGAGACTTCTTATGACGTTGAATATTCTGATGATGAAGAAAAATGTTCGTCAGAGGACACTAGTGCTAACCAGAATAGTTCTACTAATTCTTCTGCAGCTGAGAATAATAACCCAGAAGATGAGCTGGATTTACATCTTGATGTTGATGACTTTGATGGTACTAGATAAAATTGCTCCTTTTTTGGCCAAACTTGATTTATACTGAGACCTCAGTTATGACCATGAAACCAATAGATAGATGATTTCTTGATAATTTTGATGGTACCCAATCTGTATGAACAAGGTATCGCATAGTACATAGCGTTTCTCTAAAAAATGCTGCAACTGCATATTATTAACATAAAAAATAGTTTTCAGTCCGAAGTTTACAACTTATTACAAGCCACCACAACATGAGGGACTCTCACAATCCTTTTTTTTTTTTTTTTTCCTGTTGATAACATCCTATTTTCGCTGATTTAACTAACTCCTGACAGCTATTCCTATTGTAGTTTCATGTGGCGAGTTTCTTGAAAGACCTACCTTACGAAGATACTCAGATGCATCTTGTTCGACAAATTTAGAGGTCGGGCCTACTCTTATATATGTACCGACAAGAAAAGAGACGCTTAAGTTGGCTGAATTTCTTTCTCAGTCAGGTGTCAGAGCTGCAGCATATCATGCAAAGGTATGTAGTTTCTAATCAAAAGATAATCTACCTGTGAGCAAGCTTGCATGTCTGATGGTATCAGTTTCCTGGCTTACTATACCAGGCTTCTTATAGGTATTGACTGACCATTGTTTTGGCTATGGTTAATGTAGTATTTCTTTCTCTATTGTTCTTCTCACTCATAATTTATGAGCTCAGCTTATACTCTTGTGTGGTTATCTTCCTGCCAGTTATAAATTACCTCTTACCAGACAGCATGTAACTGTAGGCTATGTATGAAAGCAACACCAGCTTGTGGTACTATACCATTTGGGAAAAGCTACTATATGATAAGGGGTTCAGATACCTTATGCTGGCAACAATATTTTTGGTTATTGGGCTATCATGTGACTAGTATTTGTTTATTTATTCTGCAGTTGCCGAAAGCACATCTAAGGCGTGTTCACCAAGAATTTCACCATGATGAATTACATGTAAGTGATCCTATTTTGTCCGATAAAAATAGATTTTGCTATACTTAAAATGATTTTGGAATACTCACTAACTGGTACTAAAAAAACGTAACTAAATTAGTTCAAACTCTGATATTATATTGTATACCTTTTCAAGTAAATAGTGTTTGTAGTTCTTTTTCCTAGTGATGTATTGCATTTTTTTATTGCATTTGCAAGTAAAAGACAAAACATAAAATTTGAGGTGCTATCCATAACTTAAGTGGCATTTTAGGTGCAAGTTTTAAAAACACCAATCATTCTGTTTCATTTTTTGATATCTATTATTTCGAGATTTAAATACAAGGTATCTCCATCAAGTTCTGTATTGTCAGTTTACTTAAATGTTTAATGGGAGTTTGGTTTGTTCTTTTAGGTTGTGGTGGCAACAGTAGCATTTGGTATGGGTATTGACAAGTCAAATGTTAGAAGAATCATTCACTATGGTTGGCCTCAGGTGTAGATTGCTTCTTTTTCAATTTCCTTACTGTATACATGTGGAGCTAACATGTTTTTTATAAGATTATATTAGGTTAGTAGTATTAGTACAGTGATACATTGTACATCGGTCCAATGCTCAACTTTGACATTTTATATTATTGAGAACTTATTGCTCAGTAATATTGGTTTAATCTAGAGCTTAGAGGCTTATTACCAAGAAGCAGGGCGTGCTGGTAGAGATGGCAAATTGTCAGACTGTAGTAAGTAGATTCTGTTACAATCATTTTCAATTTCCTTTAATCTCCAGTAAGGTTCATCTTGCATAGAATTGTTTACAAAGTGAAAGTATAATACTTATTATTTTGCTTTCCACTTTTCCTCTTTATGCCATGAGTGCAGGATTAAAAATTATTCCGAATACAGTCTACCCTCTATTTTGTCGATTCTAAATTGAATGTGGAGAAATTTTATTTTGCAGCTTTATTTGTTAACCTACTGAGAGCACCTACACTTCTCCCCAGCAAAAGAAATGATGAGCAGACCAGGCAAGCATATAGGATGCTGTCTGACTGCTACCGGTATGTTTCAAATTTGCATTTAAGACCCAATGATCTAATGAGCCCTGAGTTCTGGAGTTTCAATTAAGGGATAATTTAGCCCTGAGTTCTGGAGTTACAATTGCCTAAACAAAGCAACTAGCTCAATTTGACCCATATTATCTGTGTCTATTGTCGAGGAAGTACTGACCAATCAAGGGATAATTTAGCCCACTTTTTTTTTTTTGGTCTCAGAACCTTATTTAGATTCAACAATCCTTATTTGAATCATATGAACCTGAACTTAAATGCCAATTGTACAGTTAGACACTAGACAAGCAGGAATCATCAAAAGAAAATCAAATAAAGCACAGATTAAGCAAATAAAACATAACACAGAATGCTTAAAAGTGGAGCAAATACATGGTGCTTTCCAAACTGGTCAATATCTGCTTACCTCAGTACAACATTGACTGAGTAACAGTGCCACAATTTGTGCAATCTGGCTACTGTTCACTATCATGCAATCGGAGCACACAGTTTATTAAAAGAGAGAAAAAAAATGCAAATTCAAATTTTGTAGTTGCAAAAAACGTTGATTGTAAAGATTGTACATTAATTCTTCATTTGCAGTTATGGAATGAGCACGGCTACCTGTCGGGCCAAAACCCTTGTAAAGTATTTTGGGGAGGAGTTTGGTCCCAACAAATGTCACTTGTACCTCCTCTTCTTGCCTAGGCCCTTTCTTCCTTTTCCCATTTTGTTTCAATTTCTTATTGATTTGGACATGCTGAGGAAGTATCGCAGTCTAGTTTACTCTTAATATTATTTCTTTTGCATCCTAGGGATGTGTTTTGGGTGGTGGGGGGAGGAGGCTTATGATAATTAGGAATTGGGTTTGGTGGATATTTAGTTTATTTTACCATATTTTATTTAAGATTTTTTTATGTTAACAAGGGCACACAATAATTGACATGATTCTGCACATTCTTCCTCCCTATTGCATAGGTGTGATGTTTGTGAAAAGGGACCTCCAGAAAAGCAAGATCTCACAGAGGAGGTGCTTGCTTTCTTGCGAGAACTAAAGGTTATAAATTTATTTCAACCTCTTTGGTTATTTTATTTGTTCACTTCTCCAAGTTAAATGTGCCTTGTCATGTTACTGTTGAGAGCTAGATCAAGCTTTTCTTGAGAACAAAATAACATGGCCTCTCTGTTATTTACAGCCTTCAGACAAAACAGTAATGAATGAGCTGGTAACAGTATCAATCCAAAAAGCAGTTCTTTTTAAAAGAAATAATTGGGAGGAACTTGATATTAAGCATAATTAAGTTGTAGGCCTTGCCTTAAACCTCCATCACACACTGATAAGCTGAAAACAAGCAGAATGATTCATATATTTGCAAAAATATGTTTAAATTTTAGGGTATCTGTAATGTATAAAATTTTTTTTGCAGGTTCACTTAGGGGATATTAATCAAGGACCAAATTTTAAGATGGTTGTCAGCCAACTGAGAGAAAAGGTTGGAGAGTTACATAATTTAATCCTCAATTTTTTAATTTATGTCACCTAAACACGTGCAGCACAATGGGAAACAGAGAGAAAATGAAAGAAGAAACAAAGCTTTCTTTAGCTTTTAGTGCTATCAATATAGGTTGGTAGGTTTTTTTAGTAAGATCAGCTCATGTTGAACAGTACACCGAGGTGTAACTTGTTACTTGAACTATCCTTGCACCATGGGCTGAGTTGGACGGGCTTTTACTAGACAGGTTGGGTTATGAAACTTTTTGGGTGGAAATTGCCTTCCAATCAATCAATCTTATTTCCATGTATACAGGTACCTAGCTTTATTGGGATTTGAAAATGCATATGCAGGTAAATTTGATCAAATAAAGTTGAATTGGTCTAAGTTGAGCCTGATTGGTGTTTAAGTGATGTATAGTAGGGACGAATTGGGGATTAATTGAAACATTTGGTTCAGTACCACCCCCGCATTGGACCTTTTAAGTAAAGTACGTGTGTAATTAAATCTGAGAAAACCATTGGAGTTTTTCCCAAAAAAAAGAAAAAAAAAAAGAACCTACCGTTTGCTTCCTACCCTTGTTAAAATGTATTTTTTTGTGCCTTGTTTTAGTACCAAAAGTTTGCGACAAGTGACAAACTATGGTGGCAAGGCCTTGCACGGATATTAGAGCATCAAGGGTACATTCGAGAAGGAGATCCATCTGTAAGCCATATATAAAATCTACAGAGATTATAAGTTGATAGTTCTTGAGCCATTTTTAATCTCAAGAAATCATTCAAAGAATGTGTCAGTAGTATAATTAATTGAAATTTTATTCCAGCCTCGGGTTTTAATGCACAGCCCGGAGATAACTGAAGCTGGCTTGAGGTTCCTTCAAACAAGTAATACAAATGGCCAGGACAAAACTCTTTGCACATATCCTGAGGGAGACATGCTTGTGTGCAGTACGATCAGTCACCCCAAGCCATTTTCTACATTTGCTGAGTGGGGTCGAGGGTGGGCTGATCCTGAGGTGCGGCGCCAGAGGCTGCTTGACATCAGAAAAGGCAAGAATCAGAATCAAGATGCAAAACGAACACGAAAGAGAAAGAGGAATCATCAACGACGTTTTTGGAATCGATGCCATCATGACACGAGCACAGTTCGAGGCAGGCTGGCTGAAAAGCTCAGCAAGCGTAAGTGATGTAAGAATGAAGTAATTTGTTAATGTCCAAAGAAATGGAAAGAATCAGAATACATATGGCACACGAACATGAAGGAGATCAAAGAATCAGAATTAAAGTTTTGGCATGGTTGCCACCTTGACACGTTAAGGGAGGGTGGCTGAAGCTTAGCAAGTACAAGACACTAAGAATGAGATGAAATTGAGTTTTTTTTTTTTCCCCTTCAGAATAAGATCGAGATTGCAAAACACTGCTATAGTTATTATAAGATCGACACCGAAATTAGCTTATCTATTACTTCTGCCATCAGTATGTACAAAGATCAATGACATCAGATAGTTCTATAACAGTGCTGATAAGTGCAATAAAACTCTAAGACAATCAAGCAATCAGATCTATTTTTGGCAAATTTCGCTAATTTCTACTTTCCGAAAACAGAAAACGCGTCAAATCCCTCTCACGCGTTCGCTCTTCTGTCCACGCAGCCTCACCCCGCGTCACCTCCCTCACGCGCGACCTTCTGTTCGCGCACCTCTCATCCCGCATCAATCCTCACCCCGCGTCACCCCTCCCTTCTTTTCTTCTTTCGCCCATTTTCTCTCATGTGTAACCTCCTTCCGCATCTCTCTTCTCTGTTCTTGGTGTATTTGTCAAAATTTTTTAATATACTCCCTTATGCATATTAATTTATTCTCTTAAAGAGACATAAGTTACTCCCTTTTTCTATATTAGTTACTCCCTTTAAATGAACTAAATAGTTAAATCTATGACATACTCCCTTATGTCTATTAATTTACTCCCTTAAATAACATAAGTTACTCCCTTTTTCTATATTAGTTACTCTCCATAAATTAACTAAATAGTTAAATCTATAACATATTTCCTTATGTATATTAATTTACTCCCTTAAACAGACATAAGTTACTCCCTTTTTCTATATTAGTTACTCCCCATAAATGAACTAAATAGTTAAATCTATAAAATATTCCCTTATGTATATTAATTTATCCCTTAAAGAGACATAAGTTACTCCCTTTTTTTATATTAGTTACTCCCCTTAAATAAACTAAATAGTTAAATCTATTACATACTCCCTTATGTATATTAATTTACTCCCTTATGTACAGAAATTACTCCTTTTTCCTACATTAGTTACTCCCCATAAATGAACTAAATAGTTAAATCTATTACATACTCGCTTGTGTATATTAATTTACTCCCTTAAACGGACATAAGTTACTCCCTTTTTTTATATTAGTTACTCCCCATAAATGAACTAAATAGTTATACTTATTACGTACTCCCATCTCTTATACTTATTTACTCTCTTCCACTATTTATTTACTCCCTTATAGTTATTTAGTTACTCCCAAGACGTGTCAGAACCAGATCTTCTTTCTTCTTATTCCAGATCTGATAGCCTTCCTTCTCCCTCTCTACTCACAAAATAAGTACCTGATCGGTCTGACAATCATGATAGTCGGAGTTAACTCCCTTGTTTATGGATGAGGCATGAGGAGAAGAAAGATGGAGAGGAAAGAGAGAAGAAAGGTTCAGAGGAAAGGAGAAAAGGGCAGAGATGTGGGATGACAGAGCGGGAGGATGAGCGTGAGAGAGAAAGGAAGAAATGAGAAGAGGAAAGAGAGAACCATTCGGGTGAGAGAGATGAGAAGAAGGAGAGAACTAGTCCTGCACGAAAGAAAAGGAGGAGAAGAGGAAGGAGAATCAGATCTGCGTGAAGGAAAGAAAAGAAACTATGGCGCGTGAGGATGAGGGTGAGGGTGAGAGTCGCGTGAGCGTGAGCGTGAGGGTGAGGGTGAAAGTAAGAGTAGCGCGTCTCTGATTGCTTGATTGCTTAAGACTCTGATTGTCTTAAGCAATTCTCGTTCCACATGGTTTGTCTTTTTGTTTTTAGAGACGATTGTCCGTGTTGTTCGTAAAAAAAGGCTGGCTTGCCCACTTAAAATCTTAGCATGCATAGAGAGAAACAACTACCGGGTTAATTAACACGTCACCATTATGGAAACTGCATTTTTGTGAATCACAATTTCTTCACAACAAAAATTGCATCCCTTTGCACCAATAACAAAAAATATTCGAAGCCTACTAATTTTGTACAGACAAACCTAGTGGTAAATTAGGTTGCATCAAACTTAAAGAAAGCCCGATTATTATTTGGAAGGGAATCAGTATGTAAAGCACTCCTACCTTAAAAAACTTTTCATTCTGCTTCACATTCAAGATAGAAACTTGGTTTAATATAATTTTATCTAAATCACACAAATAGGAGACCGATTATTATTTTCCCTGCTCACCCCAATTGGAGATCGTTGATCCTCAATTTTTCTGATCTCATGAAAGATTTCATATTTTGTATACTATATTAGAACCTAAAAGCCTTTGTTTATGGTTTTCATCAGCTCTGTACTTTTTTTTTTAAAATCTTTTTCTTGAGATCAAGGTGCTTGTATTCATAGCAAGCATATAAGGCATTCAATCTCAGTAATCACCTCACAATTAAAGATGGCTACTTAATTACTTATAATTAAATAAATAGCTATAAATGAACAAATCCAACAACAGCAACATTTTCAAATATTTGTTTCTTCGAATTGAAGACATAGAAACAGACGCGTAAATGCCCAAGAAACATCATTTCTTATATCCCCAATCTGACGTCAGTAAATAAGTCTTCTCTCACGAATGGAAGCCAAAATTGTCTAAAAGGTTCACCTTTGTTAACTTATCGCTGCTAACCCAATTGGACCATCCTCCTCAGCACTGGGTTCTGCATGTTTTGCTGGGTTGCGGGTTCTAGCTGAAAAATGAAGGAACACAGATGTCTTAGAAATTTGCTGTTGGTAACAAGTCCAGTCAACACTTACAGAAAGTATATATACCAATTTATGCTTGAGTTCAACTACTGCCTCATCAACAGTCAAAAATTAAGAAGGAATTAAGACCCTTGAATTGCCATCGAATTAGGTTTATCATATGAGCTGTAACAGCTTGATAAGAAGAAAGAAAAAGAAAACAGAAACATGAATCTTATCATTGGCCACCTGCCAACACTGCTCCAATCCTTATTCTCTAAATAAGATAATATTAAATTCGGGAGGTCACTGCTTAACCCTTAAAGGTACACAGACGTAAGCAAACCCCCAACACACCACCCTGAATAAAAAAAAATGAAAAGAAGAAGAAACTTCAACTCACATGCAGATGCAAACAAAGATGTAGAACTTGCAGAGTTTAACCTGGAATGATGGACCCCTACTAAGACCAAACCCTCAACTGAAATTGCCAACTATTAAAGCTAGCATAGTTTAACGAACAACAAAGGATGACCCCCTCCCCGAGTCCCCTCCACCGTAAAGAAAATAATATCTAATATGAATTCGAGAGAACTTTGCAGTACTGAAAGCCTAACAATGATATTGATACCTGATAAATTGAAAACTCATATGACTCAGACCCAAATAAGCAGATACCATGTGGGGAAATGCCAAAAAGCAAAGTGTATTGACACTAGTCGCCTAACAATCACTAGTATTACTTACACACAAGTGAACTGCTTTTTTCCACCTCGAAAATGCTGGATAAGTGCCAGTAAAAATTAATTAGGAAACAAATATATAAAAGCATGGATTTAACCTGTGACATTGGTGATGAGATTGGTAGATTTTTGGGCAGCTAGAGCCTTCAACTGGTTGCCTGTGGCCAACATGAGGAGGCTACGCATGTGTTGTTTCTGTTCTTTCGGACTCATTGTTTTGCTCAGAGCATCTTCAAAGGCAGCTAAATCCTCTTGCTTTATGTGGGGAAGGGACATTAAAATCTACAATATCAAGAACACAAGTAACATCAGCCCTATTAACAATCCTAATGTTAATACTAATTTCCTTTTTGTTGACAAAGGAATAAAACAGTGATCAGCTGTCAAATTACAAACAATGAAGAGAACAGAACCTTCACAAAACACTGAAAATAACAAAATTATAATGATGGGGCTTTATAAGGTACCTGTCGAGGTGTAGGGTCTGAATCTAACAGATAGACATATATTTCACGGCAAAGGCCCAAAAGTTCAGCACTTATAAAGGCATTGGACTCAAAAGCTAGACCTTGAATAATGGCAGAGAAGAGGTCCTTGGTGACAAACTGTCTCAGCTCAGTATCGTTTGTGGCAATGGAAAGGAGAACAAGGGCCCTACAAAACGGGACACCTCTAGTCACAGCATCCGCATCTGTCCAGTTGAGGACTTCAATCATTATTCTTAGCACAGGAATAACTTGTGTTTTGTGCAACAACAGATATCTGCACACAAGCAAAACATTAGTCGTATTTGTAAAAAGTCTCTGCGGTTGATACTTACTACCTGTAAGGCATTTGTCACATTTTTTTTGGACATGAAAGAGACCTGTATTGCAATAGACCTTTATCAGTCAAAAGAACCAAATAGGTGCAGCGCCCATAGCTGTGGTATCATCAAGAGGATTTGATCATATCATGAAAAATTTAGTACATTGAAAGAAAATCAGAAATCGTGTAACGTGACCAGTAAGCATTACCCAACAAGAGAGGTTGACGAAAAGGATTCCAGATTTCTAAGTGCTGATTGATCCCCCCGATTTGTACCCAATTGCTCCAATGATGGGAGCCCAGTATTTAACCCTGGAGATGCTATGGCCGAGAGAACAGAACAAACTTCACGTGTCAAATCGCGCAGAAGCTTCTCTTCCATTACCTCCACCTTTAGCTCCAACCCTACAAAGTACTTCACAAGTTAAATGACTCCCAAGACTGCATCATAGATCAATCGACCCTAAATGGTCTGACTAAATCCCTAATTTAGCCCCAGAAGTGTACTTGTGCAATGCAACCCATTTTCACCTCAGTTAAACCTCAATTGATTGCAGTCCAAATTATACTTCAATTAAGCCCAATCTAGCCTCAATTTGACCATTTTGTAGCACTCAAAAGATAAGGAAACACATGTATATTAGAAAAGCAACTAAAAACCCTCAAATTGCTAACAAAGTACATCCAGCAACTTACTCGTCAGTATACACATTTGCCACAATTTATATTACCTAGAAAACTGGAAATTGAGGCTTAATGCGCAAATCAGCAATGTAACTTTAATAAATGGTTTTTAATAGATGAAGTTGGTCCTTACACCAGCATTAACAACATTCCATGAAATGATCATTAACACTCACAGAGGAAGTTGACACAAATAAATCAATTATGCCTTAATCCTTAAATTCAAGTTCACTGTGTCTATTAACCACCCAAAGAGCAATAAGAAAAGGGAAAGAAAAAAATTAAGAAACTAAAGTAGTCTGTGTTTAATCATAGCCATACCTGTAAGGTTGCCAAGGTTATCAGGTACCTTTGCCCTGCCCTCCTGCAGAAGACCAGTCCATGAAAAACCAAGTGCCTGATGGCAATGCAAGAACAAAGGCTGAAGGAGATTCACAATGCAGACCTCCCACAAGTCGACTGGACAGTTCTTGACCACCGGAACAAGCACCAAATGGATGAGTTGGCGCATATGCCTAAACTCCATTGATTGGATGTTTTCCATTAGTGCAACTACAAGAGAGGAAACCTCAATTGATCGGTAGAATGGCTCTCCTATTGTGGCTGACAGCCCAATCACATTGTACCTGAAGATACACATTCCTAATTAGGGACATAATCATGATTAAAACCAGGATTGTGACAACTTGTTGACAACATTACCAAAAGAAGAAAACCAATACTATTATGGCTGCTAACAAGGAAATTAGGGAATTAAGTGACAGAAGAGAGAGTTACCCACTGTCACGTGTGCCCTTCAACCAATTTCTAATGTTATGCTCCCTTGAATCTCCTTCAGAATGCATATCTCCATCTGAAGAACCAACTTGGCTTCTACCAGCGTTTATTTTATGAGTCTCTCCTAGGAGGCTTGCTTGTTCCACCGAGCTCATGCTCTTGGCTGCTTTCATCTCTGCATTCAGGTTTTGGGCCACTGGCTCTGACCAAAGAGCATGTATAGCTCGTATCAACTGCATTGGAAATATCTCAGTGTAAGCTCAAGCTCTTGAAAATTATTTGCAGCATGAGCAGTTCCACTCAAGCAGTGGAACCCCCAGTGCTTTGCAATGAATTGGGGGCTATGTTACGAAGACACGGCAATTTACTGGCGCGTCCCGTGTCGGATACGGATTCGCGTGCGACACGCGTGCGATTTGCGTCGGACGCACCACGTGGCGTGTCTGAATATTTTAATCAGTTTGACTCTGAGATTCGGTCAAAGACACGGTATGGATACGCGTATCCAGTCGTCCAGCGCAAAGAAAATCTTATTCCTCGCGCACAAAACGAACACCGTATGCTATTTGTCCAGCTCAACAGCACCGCATCTAACTCAAGGCTTATATACCTTCTATATATTGAATACAAACTACTTTTGGGACTAATAGTTCAACTCAAAAACCGGACAACACTTATTGGGCCTTGGCCGAATGGCCCAAAATGAGGACATCTAACATATATATATTAACAGTTAATAATGTTATATTAATAAAATATATAATTAGTATTTTAAATTAAAAAATATATAAATTATAAAAATATATTATTTTAATTATTTTATATATAAAGCCGTATCCAAGTTTTCTGAAAAATGTCGTATCCCCGCACCCGCAACGTATCCGACGCGATACCCGCACCCGCACCCAAGTAACATAGATTGGGGGTAATTTTATTTTTCTTTTCTGTGTAGACCAACAAATATAAATATACATGAGAGGGAGAAAGTAGTTACTCTTAAAAGCGGTGGAAGCATCCAGGAAAGATGAGGTGACACAGGATGCATGCTTTTAGGAACACCAGCTGAGGCAGGTTTTCTGGTGCCACTCCTTTTGAGAGCCTTCTCAAAAAAGGTCACAGTGTGATAGATCGACCACATAAACTGTGAGTCAGAGCAGAGGCGCACCAAGCCGAACTGGTCCGACAGGTATGCATTCTGCCACTCTAGTGGGGTCCACATCTTGCTTAGTGGTTCCAGTAACCATGCTAACACCTCCTGTTGTTGCGGAAGCCTAAATATGACCAGGATAGGGTATAGATTAGACCAATAATCTTTTTAAATCCAAGGCCCAACCAAATATTTACACTCTGCTTTATTGGTTTAGAGAAAGTATGTTACCATGGTATAAGCTCATATTCATTATCCTTTTAGAAAATAATTGTAGTTTTTTTCTTAAATGGTAGAGTTCAGGATGGCACCAAGGATGACTGTAAGCACAGAGAGACAGAGAGACACAGAGAGAGAGAGAGAGAGAGAGAGAGAGAGAGAGAGAGGGGGGGGGGGGGGGGGGGGGGGGATAAAATCATAAAGTACATACCCGGCAGAAGAGGCCGTTACAAGAAATGCTTCGCAAAGGAGGTTGTGCTCCCCTCGAAGAAGTTGTCCCTCTGCTTGTAAATATCCCATCGTATCTGCTATTGCCTGTTAGTTATTTTGTCTCTTATTTAAGAGTTTCAAGAATAATTATCCATCCCCAAAATTGCTCAATTACTAACCTTCATATGAGGGAGGAGGCTTTTGTCAGCTGCCAGAGATATGCGAATAAAGGATGTACATATTTGCAACCGCGCATGCCGAGCTCCATTTGAGGAAGGGTCCTTTTCATAGATAAATTTAAAAATGAGGATTTTACTCAAGTAGTTCAGTTTATGGACAAATGACAAATTTGAAATCTTTGATAGATTTTCTTGGGTGACTAACATATTTAAAATACAGAGGATATTCTGTGGTGGACTAATGTTTTTAACCGGGCTTGAGCCCTGATCAATCACAATTCTTGATCAATTTGAAAGGACGGTCCAGATTTCGGCCCATACAAGAAAATTACTCCGCAGAATTTACCAAAATACAGATCCGATCTGTTTTTAGTACTCGAATGTTTTCATCAGGGCAAGATGGAACTGTTAATAAAAACAAATGTAAATGAACAAAGAAGCCTGTGTTCTTCTCTAATATTTGCAATTTCAAATTCCCAGTTGAGCAGTAACATTCTTAAAACTTCAAACACATCACAATAAAATGGTTGGCTAAAACAAACCAGGAGACAGATGAAAAGAACAGATAACAGTTTACTTCTCTGTTTTATTTTGTTCTTCTCTTCTCATGACACTTACATTAAGAGAGATAGGGATGCTGGCTAGCAATTCAAAAAGCTTGTTGACAACACTGGCAACAGAATCAGGGAAGTACTTCAAATAGGGGCCAAATGATTCCAAATAGTGTCCCAAAATCACCACAAGAGCCGGTTCTGTCCACTTTATCAAGAGGAGCTGCTGAAGTATACCTAAAATTTGCACATTAAAAGGGTTTAGTAGACTTCTCTGTCCAAATGTATCCTCGGAAAAATTATTTCCATTTGGACTATACTTTATGGAAAAAGCTCCTGCCGGTTCTGTTCAATTAATTTTTACTTCATTTATAGAGAAAAAAAATACATCAATCATTTCAAGTGAAAAGCGCATCCCTTTTTTTTTATTGTTTCACTATGAGGTAATGGAATTGAAAGGTATGCCAAATTGTTCCATTTCAATCATAACCAGAAATATTGATACTAGTCCAATTCATACAAGTTACCACTGGTTTCAAGCAATTGTTTCATATCAAATTTTGTATAGTATTGTGCCTCGTGTATCATCAAATCAGATCGCCAAGATACAATATATCAGTATCAAAGTAATCAGGAACGTCTTTTAATATACATAAATAAAATAAACCATTTAAAAATAAACACATTTTCAATCTAATTGGAAGACATGCTAGATATGAGCTTGAAATATGAATTCAACTTCCATCATTGACTTTTTAACATTCCAAATCTTACAAAATATCGTTAAACAACATAATAGTTTGTTTAGCTCCTCAGAGTCCAAATAATTCTCATAACTTGATTAGTATTTTAACAAATAAATAATTTGAATAATTTAGTAAATTAATAAGTACCACATAATTAACAATTACAACATATGACTGCCCGATACAACAGCAAGATACGTATCTCTTGTCATCCAAATCATATCGACATGTAAGATACATATCATGTATTGGAAGATATTGGTGTTTCCATTACTGACCTATACAACAGCAAGAGACCTACCTCTACTCTTCCGAATCATATCAACTCACAAGATACGCACTGTGTATCTAAGATACTGGAGATTCGATCATACAACAGCAAAATACGTATGTGAAATTGTAAGTTGCTAATTACAGAGGTTTCAAGTGTTTGTCGAGTTTTGTTTTTTGTTTGTTATTCAATTGCTTCCTAGGCTTATTCGAGTCAAATAGAGACTCAACCACAGCTTAAAATTCAACTCATGGGCAAATAACATCTAGAAAAACAGCTCAAATTGATACCAGCATCATACCACTATAATTTAAGTCTGGTATTTATTCATTATGGGCACCTCACTAAAATAATGAACGCAGTTCTGGTAAAGAAATATATGCCCGTAATGCAAATTCTGGACAGCAATATTCCAAAAGCGTACCAACCTTCAAATATGGAGCGTAACTGAAACTTGGCTTGTTCATTTGTATTTATTACTGATTCCATCGAGGCATCAAAAACTGCACTAATGACAGCCTCTAACCCTAGCTGTGTGCTCTCCACTACTGCAGTCTCCTGCATAAAGCATAATCAATTAACAGCATTGAGAAACCCCTAGAATAAGATGATTAATATTTATTGTCCCCCCTTGTACACTGCATGTCAGTATCAATGCAGGTCCTGCTCTGTACATCCCATGAAATTCAAAGTATAAAGCAATTTGAAGCGCAGAAATAAACTAATGGACTACAATTACAAGTACCACCTGTGATTAATGAAAGTATACAACCAAGTTCCTAACATGATTTTCTCATGGAGAAATAGTAGTAGTTCAAATAAAGGGTGCAAAAAAGTAATGTAAGAAATGAAACTTAATATGCTCTCAAAGTTCGAAAGGGTGCATGGCGTTTAACTAACCTGAGCTGAGATTGGTAAATGAGAGGTATTCCCTAAAACAGTACCCATTCTCTGGGCAACTAGAGTTGCGGCTATTAGCGGCTTTTGAGAAGAGGTAAGCTTAATGACGTCCAACTGCATGTAATACATTAGATATCAATTGTAAGTAGTCATAAATGCAAGTCCCTGTCTAAGAACACCCAAGGACATGATATCTCCCACTTGGGTAATTTCCTCAAAATATTTTCTAATATAATGCAGCGCCCCACCACCCCCCCCCCCCCCCCCAAAAAAAAAAAAAAAAAAAAATGACCGTCTGTCATGAAGAAATTTGAGAAAACATGTATATTTCATACTTTTTTTTTTAATAAACAATGGCCTTCTTTACAAGGCGTCCTAGGAGGAGAAATCCCCCTTTATTCCTCCATCTTCCCCAGCAAACATCCCCCAAGAACTCCCATCTATCACCCTTTCCGACTGCAACCCACTCATAGAGGAATTACAATGACACTCATCATCTGCACAGGACCCTTGTTTATATAGAAACTCATTTTACAAGGTACTTGGGGGTTTTATACTGGTATAAATAGAAACTTGTGATGAACTTGGGAAAAAAGTATAGGATATCAAAATCATCCTAGAGGTTTAAGCAAGTTCTCATTTCAAAGGTATAAACTGCACAAATCTTTCTATCAAGGAAGTAATAGAATTTACCAGTCTGGAGCGATATTGGCTGAAATCTGCTTTACCCTCGAGCTCATCAGACCATAGTTCCAGTACTTCTCCTGAGACTGCACTTTTCTTGAGCATTCTTTGAAGGGATATGTCTAGAATGACAGAGCAAATCTCATCAGTAATAAATGCTGAAGACCCTTTCCAATCCTTCTCTACTGGAGACATTGAACTATTAGAAGAAGATGAAGTATTATCTCCAGAGGATTGTGCAACAGATTTTGCTTTTGCTGGTTCTCTCAACAATGCCTAGATAACATCCCAAAATAGGTTGAGTCAAAAAAAAAATGTATTTCAAAACAACATTCAAAAGGAGCAAATTTTCAGAGTCCAAAATATCATTATCAACTAATCCCCAAAAAAAAATCCAAATCTCCAAAGTACCATGAATCTACTAAATTGCACCAACATCATTTACGAAATTAAGGAACATTGAGCTAAAATACACTGAAATTATGTGCTCAAAGTCATATTAGATGAAAGTATTGGTGCAGGAACTTCTAAGTGCAACTGAGAGATTATAATATTTACTTTCATTTAAGAATATACACCTCAGAAGTAAACAAAATACCAGCCAAAAGAGCAAGGACTGAAAGTGAAGGCTAATCCTGTAGTGCTGATAATACTCCAGCATCTGATTCCATAAGAATAAACAAAAATATCAATATAATGAAACAAGCTAATGATAATATAAAACAAAAGGAGCAAATCAATAGCAGTTCCAATCAAACATAGCAATCATATATCCGAATGATAGTTAATTCATATAAATTTTATTACACCCAAACTCTTATTTGTTCATAAGAAAGTCTCAACTCCAAGTCCTAAGTATCCCTCCACTAGTTTATGTAGAAAAATGAGTATTTAAGGAGTAATAGTTTGAAAATTTTCTTTACAAAAATATGAACTATTAGGCATAGAGTATAATTTCTTTTCACGAAAAAAGGACACTTACATTATGTAATGCTTTGTATTTTCGTCCTTCAAGTAAAGGAACATACTTAAGAACACAAAAACGAACATACACATACCTGTTGGAGAAATTGAGATGTCATAATCACATCCCCAATTATGCACTGCATATTGGAAGAGCCCAAAGCCACCATGCTCTCTAATATACACTCGGCAAACTCATATTCGCTCTCATCAATTGTACTGGGGTTTGACTTGGATTTGTTCAGGAAATCCCTCGAAACACTCATCAGTATCTGGAAGGTGGAGTTCATAGCTGAGTCAAACTCTAATGCTGTAGCATCAACCGGTCTTTTCCTGAAAAATAAGAAAGACTGTTGAGAAAATGTTTGAATTTTCATTAAATTTAACTGAAAACAAAAGGTTTTAGTTCACCCTTAGCCATGCAAGTGAGATTGAATGAGCTTCAGTGTTGTCATTTTAATGTGAAGTACCAACAACTAGCAAATATATCCCAAGCAACCAACAAATTACATAAAGGGGAATGAATTGATCAGACTAGCAGCCAATGTATACACCAAGTAAGCACACATATGAGGAAAATAAATAAATAATGACAACCTTGGTTCTGTTTATTCCACTATCCACCCGGTAAGTTGATACAAGGATAGTCCAACCGCTCAAGGCTCATAAATCTCCCAAACATATTAATTCCCTTTAAACATAATCTAGGTGGTTAAATCAATAATCAAAAGTAGCAAACTAGGTTTACTACAGGCGCTTTCTCAACTTTTTAATAACAGAGGAACATTATGCAAATAGTTTAGCAAAATTAGAAAGAAAAACAAAAGAGAAATACCTCTGGCAAATGAATTTAAAGAATTCACATGCATGAAGTCGGAATTCATTGTATGGAAGCAAGGATGAGCACCTATTAAATTTTGGACATCATTTAAAAAGAAAATACTTAGTTACAATTGAAAAGGTGTGCTGTAGTAGTGTTCCCAAGTCCAACTATTATAGCACAAGGTACTATTCCATAGTTGCAGTAGTGCCAATATCAGTATCAGAGCTGTACTAGGAAGTACAAATTGGCTGAAGAGACCAAGAGATCTAAAAAAAATACTGGGTTTCAAATGAGATCTACAAGAACTGACGGTGACAAAGCCCAAAATGGGTGAAGTTAATCAAACAAAACCACTAATTCTAGGAAAGATAAACTAGCTACCCATGAATGAGGCCAAATTTTGCGAGATCTGGAACAGGGGCCCACTCAGCATAGGCATTGACAGCGTTCAAGGCGGCTGTAACTGTTGCTGCGTGCTGTTTAGCCGACTCAAGGTTCTGATTAGCGTGTTCAGTCATAGCAGAAACAAAATGCTTCTCCAGCAACTGAAAGCAAAATAAAAATTGCCTTTTAAGTTTTCTTATATCAAAATGCTGTTGATCTAATTGCATCCAATAACATATCGCATTTTTACAACCCTCCACTTCATTCAGATACAACTAACAATTAAAATCAAATGACATACATAAATATGAGATAACATGGCCATTACAATCAAGTCAACTGAAAATATGAAACATGTTGACTGTTACCAATAATGCACCAAAAAAACGGTTTTGGTGACAAAATTATTCATCCAACCAAAAAAGAAATTGCAGTGCAAATGAGAGGATAAGAACAAAGAACAACCGAGTATAGGAGAGGTAAAATCTCGGACAATGATTCCGTCAGGCCACGTAAGAGCTCCCTTCTCCTATCCCCTGTGACACAAAAGGGAAAATTGTCAGGCCACTATGGTGACGCTCAAAATTGGTCATATGTAGTTTTGATTTTGAAATATATTTGCATTATTTTATTTCAGTCAGATGTGATAGCAATCACTCAGGCCAGGGTAAAACAGATGCAAATAGGTATATATTAAAATATTGCATGTGATTGACATGTATAGCAAAAGACCAGCATAATAGACAAAGTATGTAACACAAATGGCATACTACCCAAACAGTACAGGAAGGTGAAATACCTTCCAGATCCTCGTTGTGAACTGTGATATCCTCCGGAAGCCATCTCAAAATCATGGCAACAAGCTCAGCCTTAAGAACAACAAAGAATAATAGAGTTAAGCAAATTTAAGAGAACCCATCAATATTATACTGAGAAATATCATAAGTTTTACACTAATCGAGTACTTTGGTTTTCCTTGTAAGGCAATTTATCATCCTCACAGAAAGTATATTCTAGACACCATTTTCTACTCTGATTGAGCTTCTCCAAATACAAAATCTTCTCAGATGTAATCTTTCAAATGAAATACCAAGACAGGCACAAAAACAAAAATAGCCTCACAATTGATCAAGCGGGCTATAGTACTGCAATAATCAATACATCTCCATTCATATGAATATGGTTTAACCAATATACTAAATCCATAACTACAAGGTGACAAAGATGATGGATAATGGTAGAAGCGTCACCTCAGTGGGACCTTTATTTGATAAAGAGACAACAGAAGGAAAAAGCTCACTCCAAATAGTTATCCCTTCCCTCCTTACTACCTGAAACAAAAGACAGTGTAAATGACATCATGAAATACATAGAAATAGAACAGTTACTGCTTCGGTCAAGGATGAGCTAGTGCTAATGGTTAAGCCAACCTAGTTACTTCCTTTATTTTCCTTTTGCTCTCTGTTGCTTCATAACCTAGTTAAGACCAAATTGATGCAAAACATCATGAATCTATATAACAACACCGCAAGCAACAGAAACATGAAAAATGGTTCAAGTCTGTACCAATACCAAACCAACCAGGCCAGTCTAGATGCAAGGCCAACTCTTTGAACAACAGTTTCTCCAACAGATAAAGTACAAACACAAGCAAGAAAATTAAGACAAAAAGGGAGGAACAGACCTCAGCAACCAAAGCTGCAGTTTGACTCTTCAAGGCCCATTCCTCAGTGGGACCTGCCACTTCTGTAATTAAATTAACTGTGTAATTTGCAAACTCTCTCCTTTCAGTAGGGTTAAATTCTTCCCACCTAAATCTCACCAGATGCTGTCAAAAAAATAATAATAATAAATACATCAACCAGAAGTTACAGAAGCTATTTCCAGGAAATGAAAGGAATTAGAGAACTCTTTTCTTTGGAGTGTTTTTTCTTGCGTTTTATACTGGCTATTCTACTTTAGATTTTATAAAATAAAAAAGAGATTGCAGCTTCATCTAAAGGTACATTTACATCAATAAAATATAAGAATAAAGAATAAAACCTGCAACATTTTAAACCCATGAAGCCGAATTTCAGAAGACCAGTTTTTGCGCACCAAAAGAAGGGATGTGCTGGCTAAAGAACGTATATCTCCACTCTTGACCTATAATTTGCCAAACCAAAAAGAATTTAGATACTAAACAAAGAAAAGAAAAAAAAAATAGCAGAGATTCCTAGTTCAAATTCTCAAACGTGATGGACAAATAAGGTATACTAAGATGGGAAAAAAATAATAGGTCACAGAAGACAGGAGAAAAAGAAGAACAGTAACATGGAAGAGACTTGTTGCATTTTGAAAAGAATATTTTACATACTTATAAATATACTTTATCAAAACCTCTTCACAGTGCTAACTTGAGGCAAAATTATTAGGATGAATAAAAAAATGTACTATATTAAAAGCAGAAACAGAACCAATTATTGATCTTATAGCATCACAATTTTATAAGAATTTTATATGACAAGGAGATCAGTCTCACAGAAAGAATAAAAAAATGGACTGACTTGAAATGCCCAATTTATAATGGTATCTTCCATGCACTTGTTCAGAAGTTGGAACAAGTAGCTTTCAGAGAACACAGATAACAAATTTACAAAATAGAAAAAAAAAATATCCAATAAATCACCAAATTCCATCTCAAATAAACCGAATCACTTTTTATCAGCTACTTAAGGGGGAATTATCAATTATCAAACTTCGTAATGCAATGACATCCCCTAATTCCCCATCACACTAGCATCTACTGCTCACCCACTCACTCACTCACACAGAAACACACACTAACTCACTAAGACTCACCGATTCCAAGTAGGAGACGGCAGTTTTGCGTGCGTCAGGCGGCGAACTCCAGTCGAGCGCAGCGACGATGGCCGCCGCCACATTGTTCGCCGCCGCGGTGGCGCTGGGGTCCTCCATGGGCCGACGATCCTAAATTGCTCAGGCGCGCAGGGTTTAGGGGTTAGGGAAACCCTAAGGCTGCTCGCATTGATCTAAACCTTGGTTTGGTTTAGAAGAGAAGCGAAAATGGAGATGTGAGCTTTTTTGGTATCTTTTTTCTTTAATTTTTTGGGAAGTTTTGATTGATTTTTTGGATGTAGTGGGGACTGGTGGTGTTGTGGGAAGTATGGGTTGTGTGAGAATCGTTTCTGTACTTTTGCCTTTTTGTTTCTGGAGATGAGATTCTAGTGAGAGCTTATCAAGTTAACAGTTGTTTTTTTTTTCTTTTATCTTTTTGCTTTCGGCTCGCCTTTTCTCTTTCTGGGTTTTATAGGGTTTTGAAATTTTGAGTGAGATTTTATTTTACAGGGTTTTTTTTTTTTTCCAGTAGATGGAGTAGGGGTTAAGGAAGGAGAGAGAGTGGGGGACAAGAAAATGAATAACGAAAAGTGTGAAACGGAGACTGGAAAAGTACCCCTGCCTTTTATCTAATTTCACAAGATATTGAATATTTTTTTTATTCTTGTGCCATTTTTTTTATAAAAAAATCTGACCCACAATAAAAAAATTTTAATTTAACGAGTTTTGTATTTGTCAGGTGCATTGTGTCAATAAAGATGCCATGTTATCTATTACGTATATTAAATTAAATTTGTGCTTGTTTTTTAAACTTGTGTCATTTTTTAAAAAAAAAATCTGACCCGCAATTAATATTTTTAATTTAATGTGTTTTGCATTTGTCAGTTGCATTGTGTCTATAAAGATGCCATGTCACTATGTCAGCTATTACGTGTATTAAATTAGATTTGTGCTTTGTTATTTAAACCTAAATCTACGAATTACTTCTCAAAATTCAGCATCGGAATGCTCTCACTTTCTTGTAGTCGACAATCAAGATTTTGAAAGATTTCAATATTCTTAAGATAGTTTATTTTTGCTGATTTTGCTTTAAAATTTGAGTTTCACCAGCTTCATCTCTGGTACCAATGCTATCGTGTTGCTTGCGATTTTTAATGATATGGAATTTATTTATAAGGATATTAGTTAGTACAGTGTAACATAAGAAACAAGACACGAAAACATGACACGCAAGCTTGCATCGGCTGAGAGGATTGTTGCATGATTTCTTCTGACAAGTATTAGCGTGGTTTTATTGTGGTTTTATGAAACAGTAAAGCACTTGAACATCCATAAAGTCATAAACGGAGACAAACTGGGACCATATATTAACTACCGTAGGTAATTTTTTTTTTTTTTTTTTTACTGAATCCAAATCGAAGGGATCAAGGGGTGAATTTCTAGGTCTTATGCACCCTGTCAAATTAACAATTAATCTGAGTGCACGCTGCTATAGTTTCTCATTTGCAGTTCCCTAAAAATTAATTTTTAGGTTTTAATTTAGTCCATTTAACAAGTTATCGATTTGCTATATGAGAAATTTCATGTCTTCCTATTTTTCTGATAAGAACCATCGCCAAGAATATTTGCTTTATATTTTGGTTAGTTCAGGTAATGAAAAACTAAATTGCGTGCAATAAATTAAATCACTTTATTATTATTATTTTTTTATTTTTTTGTAAATGAAAGCGATCGGTTGCCAATCATGCAGAAGTAAACTTCATTTGTTTAATTTCTTTTTTCTGTTTCTAATGCTGGCTTTCATTAATTATCCAACGTACGTACAACGTGACATGTAGGCATAAATTTATTGGCACTTCTATTTGTTATACCAAAACAACAAGGTTCTAATGTCACAAGTTTTGATTGCCACAAATGTCACGACTTTACTATTCTATTAATATTTCAAAATTTAAAATTCAAATTTCAAATTTAAGCCGTTGATCTTGTTTAGTTTAACAATCGATGCATTTTCATATATTTTTTATAAATTTTGAAGTTCATTTGATACTCGATCAAAAGACCTCATCGAGTATCAAATGAACTTCAAATTTACAAAAATTATATAGAAATGGATCGCTTGTTAAATTGAACAAGATCAACTGTTTAAATTTGAAATTGAAATTTTAAATTTTAAAATATTAATAAAATAGTAAAGTTGTGGCATTTGTGGGAATCAAAACTTGTGGCAGCGGAACATTGCTCATGCCGAAATACATACTAGGAACAGAAAAAGAAAACCAAAAAACAATTGAAGAAATATCACTATAGAGGACAAAAAAAAAATTTCATAAATCATCAAAATCAATTAGAAGTAATTCTACAAATAATTTAAAACATGACTGATCAAGATTTATAAATGAGTACAATATCAGAAAATACTAGTTTCTTTATCAAATCCCGATCTGATACTTAACTGGTTCCCTTTTGTTTAAGTCTTTGTTTTGTTTGAAAGTTCAATTGTATCGCTATACTTAAGCATGAATTGTCTTTGTATATGTGAAGAACACGGTCCCTTGTATTTGTATATGCTACTTAAGCAGTCTCTGGTGGGGTTATTATAATGCATGTCTAAAATAGTTTGAAATTAGGTAAACTACGGTTCGGGTCGCACTGAGAAAACAGCAAGTACTGAGTCCTTGATTTGTACTGAATGTCTCTATTGAGCGACACATTTTATATGAAACTCCAATCAATTTTCCCGGCGTTTAGAAGCATCCTGATTTCTTTGATTCTTTCACAAAATTGCCTTAACCCTACAGCAGACAATCTAACAAGGCTACATGCAACTTGCTAACTAACAAATGTCTTCTATACTGCATTGTCACTTTTCTTTATGAGCAATAGGGTATTATGTTGATGCCTTCTTTTTCAAACAGCAGCTGTTCTATATAAGATATCTTCCACTTTATTGCTAAATATTATTCTATTCTATCATAAAACTGCGATGCATTTCAGCATATTACTCCCCTTCTTTCTAAAGGGGGATGAAAGTATGCTGTGAAATAGACTTTTCATGTTTTGGAATTATCTTGTTCAGTTGTTCCGCAGTGTCATTGTTAACCTTCCGAAAGACAGGAAATATTTTCAAAATTTGTAAATACCCAATTTCAACAGCCCATTCTAAGTTTCTAGCTACACATAATTAACAAAACCTCACAAAACTTTTTAGCCCAGAACAAGTCTCCCCATTAACAAAACACAAGAGCACAACAAAAGAAAAGAAAACAAAAAAAAGCAAAAAAAAAAAAACAAAAAGCAATGCTTTAATAGCCTCCCTTGAGGTCGTTGACAACATCGTAAGGGATAGGAGTAACAGTCTCCAAGGTGGCACCCTCGACCAAGAAGCCGAGTTTAGGAACCTCAGGTTGGCGCTTGGTGGAGATGATCTCACCCCTGGCCTTGGCCGCAGCCTTCAACTCGTCATTTTTCATTTTTCTCAACTTGAACTCCTCATTACACCTTGACGGCATAACATGCTCCACCCTCACGTGAATTCTCTTCCTAATGATCCTATTTCCCACCTAATTTCACAATTGAAATCAGTCAGTTATTCGGATGATTGGAATAGACGGTAGGATCCAACAATATTATTCCCTAGTGAATAAAAGTGTAAAACCATAGAAAACTTAGATCATAGCTAACAAACAGCAATGTTAGTAAACTACTATGATGCTTAATTGCACAATAAAAACGTTCATATAACAAGTGTTACAGTTTGTTTGAACTAATACATCTATAGTAATTTGAATTAATTCGAAATAAATTACAATCTATAAAAATGAAGGTATACTTAACAATTAACAGTCTTCATTGCAATTGAGCATATACCAGACAAATAAACGCATTAATTTAATAACAAAATTACTATCATACTTAAGTAATCCACTCTTTACCACATATTCTGGTAAATATACCAGAGAAAATGTTGTATGCGCTCTCATTTTGCTTCTCATTAAAAGGCATCCATTTGAATTATAAATGTAGATCCATCCCTTTATAGTTTATACTAAATGAAATGCAACAATTCTGACAAATAACCATCCATCTATGCCAAACCATACCATCCCTTTAACCATCCAATCAGTACTACAAGATGAAACCACTTGTGGCTCACAGAACAAAACCAACAAAAACGAACTAAAAATGAAAGGAGGCAACCACACCTGCTTGTTGATCTCTACACCGATGGCGCGCTTGGTAACATTCCAGACGCGACCAGTGCGACCATGGTAGAACTTGTGAGGCATGCCCTTGTGCACGGCGCCATTGACCTTAACATCGACATAGTCGCCGGTCTTGTAGGTGCGGAGATAGGTGGTGAGCGCGATGTACCCCTTCTTCCTGAAAGGACGAGAGAAGGAATCCCTCGTGCGCGACCTCAGACCGTGTCCAGCTGGCATGGTGGCCTTTGTTCCTTCGTTAGGTTATACTTACCTCTTCTCCCTCCGCCTCTCTCTCTCTCTGGTCTGCGGCTAGGGTTCGGAGCGAGAGAGAGGGGTTTTGGGGTTTTGGAGCGTGAAAGAGTATATATGTAAACTGTGAAGCGAGGCTTTGAAACGACCATGTAATGTTATATTACTCCAGCTTCTTTGGTGATTATTTGGGCCGGGTATGGGTATGGGCCTTAGTCTATTGGACCTGAATCCATATTTGTTTCTTTGTATTGTGTGCTATTGACCAATTATTTGGGTCACAGATTTGATTCATGTGATTCGCAGCCTCTCCTGAATTGCAGATAAGAATGGTACTGAGGCCTTAATCCATCCTGAGATGACATATCAGGCCCAAAAACGGCCCAACTATATCGAGTGAAAATCACCATAGCCATTCCATGCTATGCTAGCATAGATGGTCTTCATCTGTTGAACCTAAGATGTTCTGTACATAACAATTTCTATTCTATTTGAGTACTGTAACTTTTATAATCGTTGAGCTGATCAGGTGTCCTTTGACTTGCTCTTACATATCGTGTGCATGATGAGCTATACATTTTACTTTTAGGTTTCTTAACTACAATTACTTGTATAATTTCAAAGCTAGTTTGTTATATTCTAATTTAAATTTCAGAAGGCATTTCAAACACATGATACGTGCATGATTTACAAATTCTGAAGTTGATCTTTATATGTTGTGCTGAGGCTCTCAAAATTGTGTGGCCAGAAGCACTACTTGGTTTTATATTTGTGTTGTGAAGATCTATATCCTATTTATTCAAGGGGAAAAATATTGCAATAATTGGTGCAAAATATTCAAAGTGCTACCGAATTCATTCAGCTTGGAAAACAGACATTATAGCAGCATTTATATCAACTCTATTATCGCATCAAACAAAATGTTTCTTTTTCGCAAAAAAAGAAAAAAAAAAGTCTCTATGGCTCTTTGGTTTCAAACAAAAACCAAAAACAAAGGGCCAAAACATTTACAACCAAGAACTAGCCAATCCACAAGATAACTCCCAATAATCACAAATATGAAAAAAATAAAAACAAAAAGTTAGCACCTAAAGAGTTCACTCAAACACAAATCATATCAATTGTAGTTAAGGTACTGTACACCATTTCTCAAATCATCAACAAATAGAAGTTCTTCTTCTGTGCTGTGGTAATATATTTCTTACAGCAGGACCATTAGTACAATGAGAGCCTCTTCTTGCTCCCTGATCAACCGATTTACTCTTCAAATTTGATATAAAGGGACCTGTAACACTTAGGGAATGAGATCCTGAGAAATTCAAATTCTTTTTGTTTCCAAACTTCATATTTCTCAATTTTTGAATTGATTCTCCAGTCGCACTCTGTCTCTGCTTGCTAGACACTGTGGGTGCCATGAAGTGAGGTTTCACTTTGGGGCCAAGTTTTTTCATAACTTTTTCGGCATGTTGTGAGATTTCAGCGAATTCAACTTGTTCCAGAACCAGTGGGCTTCTCGGGGAACCATCTGCAAATTGTGCCTGATTTTTCTCTCTGATAGAACTTTCAACCTTTTCTATTTGAACTTTTAAAATTTGAAGCTCCTTCTCAGCCTCTTTGGTTATATGATCCAGTTCTGCAATACGCTTTTGCCTTATCTTCTTTGTTTCCTTCAAAATATACAGAAAGTATTAAGATAATATGAACTTACGAGTTACAAGTCTTAACTCTTAAGTATGTTATGTTGCTGAAAATATCAACCTAATACAAATTCATTAAAAAAAATATTTTTGGTAAACAAATGGAGAGTTTGAGCATTACAGAATCAAGTACCTCTGAGAGTTCTCTGTTTGATTCGATGGATCTAACACGTTTTGCAAATGTCAATGTGCAAATTGTCTCTAACAAGTCATCCTCACTTGGACTTGTGTGCACGATCATCACAACCCTTGACCCTTCCCCTAATAATCAAATAATCAAATTTCAGACAAATTGTGGAGAATTTATAGTGTTTCATTTCCAACTATAGTAATCTTTTAAAAATGAAAACCTTTAAGCAGTAACTCAAAAAGGAGATTATATTTCACTGATTACATAAACCAAATATCACCGCATCATGTACTCACTTTTATTTTTTGGCTTGATAAAATGTACAAATTTGTTTCTAATTAAGATAGCATACCAAGAGAGTCGCTCAGAAGTTGTGTCAGCTTGCTGTTCCTGAAATACAGAAGACGAAAAAAGTTTGTCAGAATGGACTCAAATTAAAAAAGGAAATATCCAATGCACAAATATGAGCTCTATATGGAGCAAAAAGTGTGTGTGTGTGTGTGTGGGGGGGGGGGGGGGTGGGGGGGGAGGGGGGATAATTGTGGCCTCGAGAAGTTCACCAACATCAATGTTTGATATAGAATGGTAAACTTCTTTATGGCAAATCATGTTGTTGGTCGCACTAATTTCCACAATAAAAGGAGTACCTTCAGCTACTTCAATTTTTACAGTAAAAATTGTCACCATCTCATTTGTTCAAAATTGAATTGGAAACAATGGTATACCTGTAGGGGATATGATGCTTCTTCTGTTTCAGTGCAGCTATGACATCGCCAAGTGCAGAGAGAGAAAGGTTGATTGATTTCCCTTCATCCAGAGTCTGACCCAGTGCACCTGTTTTAAGCAACCTCTCGCTCCCTCCCAGATCTACCAACCATATCTTGCTTACAACTTTTCCCTTTTCACCATCTCTTATTATAATTCTTGTCAAGCTGCATGTACAAAACTAGAACAAATAAAACCAAAGTTACCAACCAAGGTAATTTGGGCCAATAATTTGGTAATGGGTCATCAACTTTCTAAGGTAGTTCAGTGATAAGAGTATGGTGCCAGTTTTTCGGTTGTTCAAACTCAATCCAACTCCAAATCCAGCTTTCTCGAATTTCTCTGCTCCCAAAAATAGAGATGAAGATTGTAAAAAAGGATGGAAAAAAACCCACCAATGAGATCTACTCGAGGTTTCATTGACATTAGTTGAAGAGGTAACACGGGCCCGTCTCCCCTTGTTGTACAAACGAGTTGCTTGTTTGAAATTCATTATTTCAGCATCAGTTAAGCCCTCAATTTCTACTGTGCCGCTAGTTCTTGCCATAATGCTTATACTGCTTCAGAAGTGAGGATATGGAGTTAAGAATTTAAATAATAAAATTATCAAGATATTTCTTGAAAGTTAGGTCCCTAAATTGTCTTTTTGACTGCTCGAATTCTAGCATGGCTTAAAATACTGCTCAGCACTATAAATTGGTATTATCTGGTGCTGGAACTAACAATACAATACTAAGGTAGCAAGGTATCAACCAAGCCTTGGCCCTTATCTATGGAATTCCAGCTAAATACAAAAGATTAATATAATTTTTAACAAAGCATAGACTATCAAACTGAAGCGTTGATTGCAACAAAAACCAGAGGTCTTGTACCATCCAGAACTCTTGGCAGTTATAATTTTACTGTCATCACCAAATATGCTTTTTACCTTTTATTTGCTGAATCCATTCTTAGAGGATGCTGCTTTAAGGCTAATAAATCCTTTAAATTGCCCATGTAAACTTCTAACATGCTCATGGTCAATGTGTATTTTTCACATTTTTCTTGTGTAATCTCACGGAATAGCTCTTCCATTGCCCGCAGTACAATTCCAGGGTTCTCTCGAACACCTTCCTAGAGCCAGAGAGCCAGAGAGACAGAAAGACTCATGAGTTAATTTTGTACAGAATAGTTTGAAAATGGCAATATTAACTGTTCTGATTTGTCAAGAAGCACTTTCAAAAATGTTTGTCTGATAAGTGATAACTGATGTGCAGAGAGACCTAACCATTGTATAAGTCTTTCCTGTGCCAGTCTGGCCATATGCTAGAACACATACATTATGTCCATCGAAGGCTGATTTTATTATTGGCTGTACCTCCTTGTATACATCCTCTAAAAAGATTGAAAGTGAAAAGACAGAACTGCAACATTAGTGGCATATATGTTAAAAGGAAATACCAACAACAAATATTATAAAAGCACAACAATATGAAAAATTGAAAAACTTTCAGGAAAAACTAAAAAGAAAATAATAACAGAATAACTGCATCACAAGAGCTGCACAAAAGCTGGAACCAACCAGTAAGTGCATACTACATAATTAGAAAAAACTAAGAGCATTCGTATATACAGGTACAAAAGTCCCAAAGAAAGAAGGTACCTTGTGTGGAGTTTTGATCAAACGCACGATCAACAATGAACTCTTTCTTGCTTCCAAGAGATTTTAATTTAATCTTATCTGTCTCCACTGAAATCGGTAAACTATTTCTCCAATTTTCTGCCGACTTAAAAGGTCGAATTCGGGAAAATACCCTTATACTTCCTGAAATTTAAAAATGAATAAATAAATTAGCAGAAAATCAATTTGTTAAGTACAGCTGGTTCCAACTACCAACAAATAAATCTTGTTAGATGTCCTCTACTTTGGTTATTTATTAAATGGGGCAATGGATCTTTGATATAACCAAACTAAACACTCAGTTGTGTAACTACTACTCAATTTAAACAAATTCCAATGACTTTTTAAAACCACCAGTTGTGCAGTAAGCTCAATTTGAGCCTATTAGATCTCAAGTACTAATTCTGTTTTGTGTACCTGGCAATTAAGCTTCCACCTGGACTCAATGAAAAAAGGATTGGTTAGTTATCCTATTTTCATAACAAAACCAAGTCAAACTAATTGGTTAAAATAGGTTGTAGTCCATGTAGTAGTTGTAATTACCCAGGTCCAGCTCCATTTACCAAATAATATAAATGAAAACAAAAAACAATTAAGGTCGATGTACAAAATAAGTACACCATTTCTAATGTATATGACCTTCTTCAAAGTAAATAAAGCTGCATGGATGTAATCTACGATACTAATCCACAGAAGAAAAGAATATATGGAAAAAGAAACTGATTTATTTTAGCAATACCTTTGATGTCTAATAACTTGTCAAGTGCCACTCTCCTTTTCCCATCCAGAGACTGAAATCTTGACTGCAACGCCATAATATCTTCTAAGAAATAAACAAATAAAACATGCAAATTTAAACTACAAGTCCAAATTATTGCAGCACTACTATAGGTACCATAAATATGAAGAAGAAAGAAAGAAGACAGAAAAAGGAACTAGCCTTGTTCTACCATCTCTTCAACAGAAGCTTCTCCCATTTTTTCTCTACTTGTTAAACTAACTGAAGAGCAAAGAACCCAGAACAGAAAAAGAAGAGTAAAGGAAGAATTGTTATGGATTTTCCTTTTCATGAAATTGTCATATTACTTGAACAAGAAGGAAGCATTTATGAAAAAGGTGCACGTGTGCCAACTCAAGGCAAGCAAGAAAATCCTTGTAAAAGAATCTCACAAAAGTAACTACACAATACGTGTTTCTTATGTTTTTTCACTCATATGGGGTCCAATGTGCCTAATTAAGTCCCTACTAAACAGTCCTAGTTTAATTTGTACAAATACGTTTTCAAAGTATGACATAGCAAAAGTAGTGATAAATTTCTTTGTGGTATCTGAAGTGACATTTGATTGATGGTGGCCTGGTGGGTGGGATGTGTCATGTACAAAACTTACTAGAGATATGTCTGAGTGTGCAAGTGCAATAAAATGCACAAGCTTCTTTTGTGCATCAACCTAAAATTTCTATTCCGGCCCATCAGGCCTTTTTGTAGTTAAGACATTAAGAAGAGAAATATGTGAAAACAAATCATGGTAAAAGGGAAATAAGATAGTAAATATTAGCTGTAGCCCTGTATCATCCTGTAGAGAATCTGACTTTAAAATAATGAAGATATAAAGTTTTGTCCCAGGTCAGCCCCTTACTAGTTCTTTAATGAACACATGGATTAGATCCTAGATCTAATGTTATCCTTTACACATCAACCTATAGAGATATCTTAACAACCAAAGAAAATAGGTTCCTTAGCATTTTGCATATATGTCCACACAAACTTTCATATCTCACACTGCAACAAAAAGCTACCATACTGAACAGGAACCAACTTGTCATCACTTATATGATATATCAGCATTTGGACAAATAATGATCGTCCCTTGTGTCTTGTCATATGATTGAGTTTGGCACAAACAAGCGCAGGGAAAGTTTTTGTGCTTTTACAAAGATATCCTATTAAGTTTTGTTCTCTTAATGAGCAATGCAATTCTAGCTCTTTTTTTTTAAAAGAAAATTTCATACTAAGCAGCTTCAATGTGCTCAACTAGTACTCATCGGTACAATCGAGAATCCTTTTGCTATTCAACTTTAGTACACAAACAAATTCAACTATTTGAAAGATTTAGATGTCTCTCACGAAGCTATTTGTAATAAAAATATCTGAAATTGATCACAGTTACGCGCTGCAATCTGATCACAATTGGCATCATTCGTAGATTTCATTCAAATTTGTAATTTAGACATGAAAAGCAAAAATTGATCCTACTTTGCAAGGGTAGCGTTAACTACAAAGTACAAGAAAATAAAAAGAAATTCACAAGCATCGAAATGCATGAACGGAGCAGTTGACGATTTCAAATTTTCAATTATCAAAAAAGGAAAGAAGAAAGAATCTGGATTAGTATACCTGGAGAATGAGAAAAGAAATGATTGATTGCACTCGGATGCTGAGAGGTGAAGCCAAAGCAAAAGGGGAGGAGGAGAAAGAGAAACTGGATCGATTCTTCGATTTGAACTTTACAGATTGCACTGGAAAAGCTGATCCATGCTTCTTTTGCAGAGAAAGCGCCAAAGATTTGAGAGGTTTTAGAATCCCAAGATGGAGAGAATGAAGGAGAGAAGAGGTGGAAAGTGGGAAAGAGAGAAACTGAAATGGAATGGCAGTTTTATAAAACCCAATTGACTAGTCCAAGGCGTTATTATGACAAATTGGAAAATTAATAAAAAGGAGAAAAAGACAAACGTGAGAAATGTTTGGGGACACCATTGAGTGTACACAGGAGTTTCTGTAGCAGTTTCAGTTTGCGAGGATAATAGCCATGTTAAATTAGCAGTTTAATCCCAAGCAAAACTAATTTGTAACCACATTTTCTCAAGGGAAAAACAAAAATAAGAAACCAATGCTGTAAAGTGAAATGAAATATGATTTTAGATATTAGGGTAGGATTTAATTTTATATAAAAACTAAAACAAAAGGTCAAATTTAATTCTATACATGTTTTTACTTTTAATATAATCAGGCAACTTTATTGCTCTTTTTCAAAATAACATGTATTTACAAAATTTTAAACTAAAAGCGCTGAATTACTATAATTTCATCTCGCGATATTCTCTCATCAATTCAATTTAGCAGTTTTTTTTAAGTTCTATCATTGTAGTTTGATTCTTCACAATTTATTACTCGTTCTTTGTTCTATTTTGACTGTTTAATTATTTAGTTGAAGTTATCTGAAAGCTCAATTAATACTTAAGTAACAACGAAAGATGTGCAAGTTTGAGCGAGTCATTAATCATTAATGTGTCCATTGATGCGCAAAATACATTATTCGTCATAACTTAGATAACTCACGTTAAAAGATATATTTATAAACAATTAAGAAGGTTCAACTTGTATAACCTTACTAAGGTGGTAGGATGAATTCAAACACTTTAAAACCAATCAATATGGCGAGTGATATGTGTTTTGTTAATTTATTTAGTATAACATCAAAAAAATAGAAAATGATGAAAACTGAATATTTTAAAATAAACTTCTAGCTTTTTTTTAATTACTTGAGTTTATATTAAACAAACTCTAGAATTGACAAATGTGTCACTTAGATAGATAACATAATTCTAGCGGGTTGGATTTGTCATGCAAAGCCAAGTTTAATTAAGCGCGTATAAAGGTGAATATAAAATCATATTTACTATATACATTTTTTTTTTTTGAAAGCAAAGCTCGCGGTAAAAATTTTAAATGTCAGTACTAACATATCATAACAAAAGAGTGGTAATTCATGATTATAGTGTGTATATACGATAATACGATGACCCATAATGATTTGACCGGACGAGATAAATGAAAATGACAATAGGAATTAATAATGTGCCTGAATCAGTTTATTTATCCAATATAATGTAGTGGCGAACAAATAAGTTCTGATTTTCCGGAAAGCCATAACAGCACTGAACCAGAACCATTTTGTTACCTACAATTCAACTAGGTGCAATCAGGGTTGCAAAAGTACGAAAGTGGTTCGTTTCATACATGCGGAGAAGTGGATCCAGATAAGGCAATCATTCTTTTAAATTATCAGGATAAGTTAATCAAGCAACCAATCACATCTGCATCTCAAATTAGGGTCCCAAAGCAAAGAAAAGTGCTCCCTCTCCCTCCTCCACTGGACAAACAAGGCCTTTTGGGAAGTCAAAATTCGCCGAACTAAATAGACAGTAGTTAAATAACAATGATCATTAGTTCGCCCGGACAAATTGTCTTAACGTTTCACGAATCACGACTCCAGAAGATTCCAGAAACAGTACTATTATATCCAATATCCATAATCTGATCTGAATTTGCATGTTGGTTTTAAAATATTCATCATGACTAATCAAATTACATAGGTCTTAAAAGATGGTCACTTAGTTCATTGGATCTATGGTCAAATTTGTCAGGATCTAAATCTACATTAGTTACAAATTCAAGTTTGGTAAAGAAAAAAAAAAAAAAAGAATTTTCTAGCTTTAAGAAAATATTTAGGATTAGTTATCAGTATGAAAATTATCTAACTGTTTGGTAGAAGGATAACTTTGTCTATCACTACATTATATACAATAATATGTGTATCGATGATTCTAATCTAATTAAATATCTATAATAATGTTGGTCATGTCACCATGACCTGTATAAACTACTAATAATAATGATAATTTTTCAAATGATTTTTGCCACTTTTCAGATCCATAGCTGAAAATATACAAAGCAATGTGACTCATAAAATAATGTGTCTTCTCGCTTTCCCGATAGTCCTCTTTTCTATAATTAATCAATAATATGAGTAATGCTAGAAATTTTATGATCTTAGACTCAACTATTGAAATTTCAAATTACCGATCCGAACTGCTCAATATGATCTCCGTATTGAAATATTCTTAGAGACCAAATTTTATATTTTTCTTTAGAAATTTTTAACTTTTTTTCAGAATTTTTTTTTAAAATTGAAGGGTCCAAAATTAATTAGATTTAATATTTTCTAAAATTCAAAATAAGTAGTAATTTTTTTTAATATAAAATTTGATCTCCAAAGATATTTCATTATGGAGAACAAATTGACCGGATCGGATAGACCGTTGTAATCTCGGAAATTGAGATCCAATCGTGTTTGACGGGCCAAGTGTCAAACATGTTTGCCTCTAGCATTACTCAAATAATATTATGTATTGGTACCGTAACAGGAATTGCACTTTCGCTTCCAGATTCTTTTAATTTTGACATATTAGTGTTTAAGTGATCAATAGAAACGGAAAATAATAATTTGAGAAGTCAGAAATTTTATTATAGATAAATAATATAGTCAAAATTTTCTGCGTATAGTAATACTTCAGATTTTAACATATGTAGGTTATTTATGCTATCTAATTATGTTCAGTAAAAATACATTTTCAGTTTTCCCATTGTAATCATAGCAAATTTTAATATATATAAGTGAAAAATAAGATTTAGAATTTTTTTTTTACTTTTCGTGATGTAAGATTTTTATTTGATGTAATAAAATTTGTCAGCTGACAATTACCTCTACTAACTTACCATAAATAATATTGTCTTCTTAATAATTACATTTAGGCCCTGATCAAAATGATTTTTATGCGGGACTTCATTTCATTTTATTTCATTTAATTATTTTGTAGAATTTTGTTAGATCTAATTACATGAGAATTCCAATCAAATAACACCAAATCCGCTCATTTTGATAAAATTATTTTTCCAATGAAATAAAATAAATTGAAATCCCACGTTTAAATAAAAAAAAAAGGGATTTTGATCAGACCTTAATGTTCAGACAGAATAACAGAAGGTGGCCTGCTATTAACCATTGGAGTTATGAAGTAGTATTGGCAACCTACTCGTATTATCCAATAATTTCCCTCTATTTTTTTCTAGTACAATTTATATTTGCTTGTTGCAAAACATTGATATGTATTCTGGTGTTATTTAATTATGCGATATTCATCAAAAAAAATTATGGAACAGAACAAAAAAAAAATGTTGACGACTAAAAGAAAGTTTAGTTTAATACGTCAAACATTGAAGTTATCGGAACACATAATATATATATAATTAAGCAGATACAAATTCTACTGGAAAGCTGGCAGAGCTTGGCTTTCAAGCCAGACAAAACCAAAAAGATAACGGAGAGAGGGAAAATGAGAGAAACAAAGGTTGGTCCACTCGTCAGACAAAAGTTAAGGAAAACAAGATGTGGATTGGTGGACCTGGGTCTCCAGTTTATTGCCGCTGGATGCCACCAAATTTTCAAATTAAATATCATTTTGAACTAAAGTTCTTATTTTATCGAGAGTTTCCAACATTGCCAAAAAAGAGACAAAAATATTCTTGCTGTTTTAATAAAGAAATCACGCTATACAATATAACATTTCATTGGATTTTTTAATCGACATTCTTATCCATTACCATTACGACAGCTTGACAAGTACAACCGGAAGTCAAGAATAAAAAAGCCGAGAGTAATTTTATATTTCCCGTTTCATTATTATTTATCGTTTTTCCAAAAAATCAGCTAATAACATTATATTATCTCGCAAAAAACATAATTTTATTAAGGATTGTGTTGACTATCGTAGGCGTTCGTTGTGCTGAATTATAATTATATCGAATTCAATTTATTTTAGCAAATTTTAATAAAGCCTTGAACAAAATGCATTTAATTTTATGCGGGATTTTATTTCATTTCATTGGACTTGATTTCTTGAGATTTCGCTAGGTCTAATAACATATAAATACCGACCAAATGACGTCAAATTCATCCATTTTGATAAAAAAATTTCTAATGAAACGAAACAAAATGAAATCTTATGTTAAAAAATGCCATTTTGATCAGGGCCTAAAGATTGCGAAAAAAAAAAAAAAATCATTTCTTCATTTACAGTTTGATCGCTCAAATCATTCATTGTTTTTATTCATTAACAAAAGATTTCCCAATATGTTTTATTAACAAAAGATACCTCCAATACGTGAACAAATAAGTAAACAAAATAATCGATATTCCTTTTGTTTTACATAGAATTAGTGAAATGCCAAAAGTCCTTGGCCCTTGGCCCCTCCTTCGGAAGACCGATTTTAAACCCGGACCGGACCGGTCCTTCGAAAGATTTACAACGGGCAAGGACCTAGAAGGGCCGAATTTTGAAAGGGCCGGATTTAATTTTCAACGAAGACAGATTTAGATGGGACGGGTATCAAAGGACTAGGTCCGGCCCAATCCGACCCGGTTTATTTGGAAGGGCCGGTTTAGTATAACTCAAATTAAAGGCACCACCACTCAATCAAAGAATGTGTTATAATAATTTTTTTGAAATAATGTTTAAATATTTTGAAGCAATGTAAGTTTTTCTTTTTCTGGAACAAATTCAAAGTTACTTATTATTATTTTTTTCACCAACATAAATCACGCACCAATTAATGCTTACATTTAGAAAAATATGACGATTATGAAGTTGAAAACTAACATAAATTATGAGACGTTGACATACTATATATGTTGGTTATATATATAATGAGAAAATAAACACCATAAATTCATGATGAATTAATACGAGTTCTTATACACATTGGCATTCGATTTACAAAAATTGCTAGAGCTTTTGTGTTGGCCAAATAATTCCAGTGAACCCGACCATTTGAAAGACCAAGGACTTAGAAGGGCCGGATTTTCAAAGGTCCGGGCTACCTATTTAGAAAAAAAATCCGTCAAACCCGGTCCTTCTTAGACCCTTCCTTGAACCCGGTCCGGTCCGGCCCTTATATCAAACCCGTCAAGTCCGGTCCTTTGAAATCCGGTCCGGCCCTTTTGACTTTCACTACATAGAATTGTACATGTTAGGTAATAAAGATAATGTAAAATCAATGATTTAATCTTTCTATTTTAAATGAAAAATCAATTTTTTCACGTGAAGCTATCGTCTACACCATTTATCAAATCATATTTTAAGAATTAATGGTCTATATTTGCTTTCGTCCAAAATTGGTCCCTCTTCTAATTGTTTACACTCTAGATTGTTTAATTTAAAAATAGTATGGATTGATATTAAACAAAGTCTATATGACTCAATCGGTAGAGCGCAAGGTTCTTGACTTTGTGGTCGCGGGTTCAAGACCCACGGTGATCTCGTTGGGTTTTATTTATGCAGGATGACTATTTTTCGATATTTTGATCTTAGGTCAATCTTTTTCTTCGAATTGGGTGCTGGATTAGTCCATCTAATTCGTGTAGTTATAATTTAATAATAATTTAAATTCATTGTAAATAATTATAATTTAAGTAAGATTTATAATAAATTACTCCAGTTACTTAATAAAATCATAAGGTTAGTGAAACCTTCTACCAAGGACCAATCTCTTGTAAATATATCGATTTCAAAAAAATTCGGGAGACTAGCTAACGCCTATTTTTCGTCAAAAATATATTATACATATATAAATTTTGGGCATCGTGTGTTGCACGTGGAGCACTGTGACAGTTTTTCTATGGGGCATGATCTTTTGTGGTAAAAATAGTATTTAGAATTTTTTGTGTCAGTTTTCATATAATATTTGAATAGTATTCTCAATTTTTTATGGCATTTTTTTATATAGCATAAAATAAATCGCATAACCATTTAATAACATATTCGTATAGAAATGAATTACGCAACGCGCGAGATTAGTACTAATTTTTATTAGCGCGCACATAATTATTTCTTTGTTGTGACATAAGTGAAGTGACAATAGTTATTGTGATTAATATTTTTTTTCCCATCCAATGATTCCTAACCAAAGAATTCTGCTTTTCATGTTTTACTTATCTCTTCGTTCATATAGAATGACCTCTTCATTCATATAGAATGACCAGTAGAAAATGAGTAGCGCCATATCATTTTAATTGAATGATGATACGCGAAACACTGGAACTTCATACTCTTTTCCTCAAATATTCATACTTCAAGTATAAGTCGAAACGATTTGTTCTTACGCAAACCGATATTGGACATAGTTTTGTAAATTATTATCGCCCGGCGTTGTCTCACTTTTGCAAAAAAAAAAATAATAATAAAATAAAATAAAAAGACACTATGCGGATAATCCTTTCTCTTGATTTATTTAGTCAGCCATTAGAGGAAACCAATAAGACTCTTGAAACATGAAGCATGGTTTTGTTAGAAAATGCTCATATTTTAATTTTAGATTAATTACAACTAATTAATCACCATTAACAACAAGCAAATCAATAGATCTAGTGCTAAAGCAATCACACATCCAATCAAGAGAGAAGGTAGGAGAAATTGTACCTCTCATGAAATCGCATTCATGAGGCTCGAATCCATGGCATGAGAATCGATGGGGTGCACTCCGCGCCTTCTTCTCCTTCCTCTAATCCACCAAGAAGCTTCACCACCTCTCAAGAGCTTGTGCTAGCAAGCTTTTAGAGCAACCAACACTTAATCACAATTAACACCTTAATTATGTGGCTAATCCCAACACATGGGCCCTAACAAACAAAGGATGAGAGCTCCTCTAATGGAGATTTCAAAAATCTCCAAAGGAGGAGATAGGTGGCGGCTAGGAGAAGAGGGAAGAGAAGAGAGAGAAAGTTGGATGAGAGGCCACCCCTTGGGGTCTATTTATAGAGCTCTCATTCCTCTTCCAAACTTCAAACAAATTACAAGCATGCCACCATGCCCTAGGCGCCACCTATATGGGCTTTTAGCCCAATTTACCAAATGGCAAATTCATCTCTCATTAGCTCATTAATTCTATTAACTAATGGGCCTTTTAATTATTTGTTAATTGGGCTTAATTAGACTTAGCTATTTAAAGCCTATATATTCAATATAATTCTAACAATTATATTAAATGTAGTTGAGACTATTAATTATCAAATTGATGATAATTAACAATAGGTTGGTTTATGCATTAATTTATTCTAACATGATCTCCTTGATATAATTAATTATAACGGTTCATAACGGTATATAATTAATTAATCAACCCATCATGTTTTGTATTCTCCAATACAAATAAATAATACACGTGTGGTTCAGGTTCTATTTGTGCGACCCTTTGAGGATTTATACTATGTTGGCCATAGAATTAAATCGCTTATTTAATTTCAATAATCATAAGCGGTATCTAGCAACACGTTATGATTCCTAATTCGTATAAATAGTGTACCGTTACAATATCTCAATCCTGCATAAGAAATAAAAGTATTTCTTTGTCTGATTCTTATGTCACATGATATACTTGTATAATCCAAGATAGGAATGTGTCATTCTTGCAGATTATACATTTCTTGATCTAGAGTTGATTGTACAAGTTGGCCAAACAATCCAAACTCCATCAAGGGGCCCAAACAGATATCATCACTCATTAAGTATATTAATGAGGGACATACGGTTTTCTTGATGAACAACTTTTCCCCGCACAATTCAAGAGAACATAAATAAAGTCCTTATAGCAGCCTTTATCAGGAATCAACGTTAGACGATATTTATTGAACCTATCCTCATGTGGAAAAGGTGAACATCTCAAACTTAGAATCAAACTCATATGAAATAAACAATGACACATAACACAATCCATATGTTTATTTCATTGGGTCAAGTCCTGTACTATGTTCCAATAACATACACATATGCAATTAAGTTGGTAACTCCTTACCTATGATTTGTAGAACTTAATCATCACTTAACTTGCATACTAATCTTTTATGATAATTAATGTTCCTTGTTAATTATCAAGATTATGGACGATTCAGATTTATTATTGTCATTCTAATGAATGATCCACAGAGATCTACAATTCAGATCCTCAACCTGAATGATCTGTCAATAATAAACTCTAGGAACAAATGATCAAATATCATCATTAACATAAACTAAGAAAATAAGTCATTAAATATTGACTTCTAGGACATAACTCCAACAGGTTTTCCTTGTTTCAATTGTTCTATGGTTTGCTTTTCCTTTACTTGGTTTGAACTTCTTGGATGTTTGGTTAAAGCAAGGTTGACATTTCCAACCTTGCACCCCCACATGATATCACTGTCGGTGTCCACCGAAACAAATTGTCTTTGAGGTGGTGTTCCCACATTAAGTCTTATGTAAAACTAAATCCGGTCATTTCTATTACCACCGAAAGTTTGCTTTCTGCGTTTTTATTTATGGAATTAAATGCAAACAAGGGTATAGCAATATCTGCCACAAGGAGGATTTTCATCAAGTGGGAAAAAAATCAAAAGTGCATGCATCGCGGAGGAAACAAAATTTTTTTATAGTTACATTGACTAGGACAGTCAAAGGGGTTGAGGAAACAAAAGTTGAAGATTGAATTTGAGTATAAATATTATAAATTGCGATAAATTTCATAAGCACAGGACCTCCTTTTTATACAAAGTTACAAACTAAAAGATTGTTCCTTAAAGACAAAGAGGGTGATTGAAATTCCTGGCAAGCACATAAAAGAATTATCTTTTCTTTATATATATATATAAATATACAAATATTAGGGATGAGACCCGCAAAAATAAACTGAGACCAGGCCTTCGAAATTTGTTCTCTAACTTATTCAATTTTTGTTGCAAGCTTACGACTTCGTTATTCGTTAATCAATATATATTAAACGAGACTTAAGAATAAAAAAATAAAAGAAGAAATAATTTTTTGTTTTAAATGATAAAAGGTTTCAATTCAATGTATTAAATCCTAAATTATTTTCTAATTAATTCTGATTTACCACTTAATTAACAACTTCTATCAAAATCATAGAACTAGGGGGTTCAAGTTATAAATACTTTTTTCACTGTAATCTCAAAGTATTTCTATTGTTTTTTTTTTACTTAAATATGCAGGAATTATTTTTTCAATGCAAGTGAAGAATTGGCAGTAAGAATCGCTTCTAAAGCTTATTATGTATCATGACAGTAAGTATTTCCATATACCGATGACATGATAGTATAATATCTTGTGTATCAATTCTTACCATATCTGATTGATTAGTCCATCGATATTTGATGTTTATGAGTTATGACCGCTTTTTGAGTACTATACTACGTCTTTAGCTACAACTTACTGACTAGTTATTTGTACATTCGGAAATGGGCTTAAATAAATCTGCATTTATTCGCTACATGTTTTTCTAACTGCAAAAAATTGCCACGAGTTTTACATTCTCTTCTTCTAAGATCTCAATTTATCATTAATCTTGTAATATTATCTTAACTGACCCATACAAGAAAAAACCAAATAGTGATTTTTTTTTGTTTTTTATAGAAAATTCCAATAAATAGCACCATGCTTTTATATATATAAATAAATTAAATAATTACGAACAAAGTAATTTTTTTGTTTTGAAAATGTGAACAGTCTAATCAGAACTCTGTGCTGTGCGACTCGCTACACAAATTTCTAGCAATAAGAACAGTACAACATCCAAAAAGTTAAAGACACAATGTCAAACAACTCCAAATTGAAATCTGGTGCTGGTGCCGTGCACAATCCCAACCGTCCGATCTATGATGGGTGTCCCGTGAATTATACTAAATCGATAGGGTCGAAAAAAATTTAACCGTCAAGATCAGATCAGATGACTAGGATTGTGTGCGGCACGAAATAAGAATTCAAACAACACCGTGCAGCATTAGCCAATAAAGCTAAATTGGAGAATAATTTACATTTCGCACAATCTGTTTATTTTGTACACAATTCACAGTTCCAACACATCAAAACTAGTCTCAACACACTATAATTGGTTCATACATTGTCTACATTCTATATATAATTCACAATTTATATGATTTACGCTTAGCTTATACTAAAATAAATCTGTATAGTTTACACTTTATTAATGCATTAAAATTGTACTGAAACTAGTTAACACATCGCGCTACGCGCGATGAAGTTTTAATTTTTAATATTTATATGAATATAGTTTTATAAGAGAGAATTTTTTATTTTGTAATAGGTCAATAAAAGGAACGTGAAGAGGAGTTTTGTTAATAGTAAATTTCAGTTAAATGAGCATGTTTGAAGTTATGAATAATAAGAAGGGAGTAAGATGAGATATTATCGAGGAGTGTCATTATAATGTAGCCTATAATAATACAACTTTTTATAAATGGGAACGTGTAATTTTTTTATTTAATTGCGGAAATTTTTTTTTGGATTTTTTTAGGTGGGTTGTATTTTATTTTTTTCTGGTGTTATATGTTTAATTTATCTGGATATCAATTTATTATTATATTTTTTTTTGTGGAGTATGAAAGAAATTGAATAGATGTTTTGTCGTTATTATTTCATGTGCTTTGTTTATTGCGGAATATTTGGTCAGAGGGTGTATCCAGTAGATTGGACTGAGTTGTAGTTTTGTGCCTTCATATGCTGAATAGTTGTACACGTTTATCCTATGTGTGTGTATTTTTTTTAAAATGTTTATCTATAAATAGTAAGGATTTTGCGCTGCGATGTTGTAGGGAGAATTCTGGACAAAAAGAATTGTATGTGGGTTAGCAGCTTGGATGGCCGAAGCTGGAAACGGGGATTTTGCTACGGAACAGGTAGGAGTAATATGCTGTTTTGTTTCTAATTATTTTCTTGTGATGGGTCTATGATGTTCTTGTTATTACTTTTCATTGATAAAATTTATGCTATCATTTTCAGAAAAAACCAGGAACGATCCTAAATTAGAAGGTGGACAGAGAAGAAAAGGAAATTTTTTTATTAAGCATCTTGTAAGCAAACGTTTTTCTACAATGTCATGCCGTGGGGTTCATATGTATGTGCAGAATACTGGTGCCTTGGGTTATGATGAACATGTGACATATATGGTTCAATATAGCAACAGTAGGAGAAGCTATGCTAATGGAGGTAAGAATTTTGAAAATGAAAATTTCGAAGACTACGTTGACATGCGTAAAGGTGGTAAGACCAGTAAGAGGAATAGTTCCGATGACATGTAGAATATAAGGTGTATGTAAGATGGCACTTTTTTATGTGTTATGTTCGATAATGTAAGCTATTGTTTTGTGAGGTAACAGTCTGTATTGAAGAGTGTATGACTTGGTAGTACTGGTTTAGATCCGTTGTGTTATATGGCGTATTATTTTGTATGATGCTCTTATCTTAGTAGAAATTGTGCGGTAAGTATGCGTCTGTTATGTAATATCACCATCAATGTGAGTAATAATATTTTATCTGTGTTGGTCATTTATTTATTATTAGAAAAGGAAAGTTGGATGTTTTTTATGTTGATACGTACAAATTTTTTTGGTTTATACAAAGGGATAATGTAATGTTTTTGTGTTTTCTAACTGTAGTCGTTAATCATAGATAAATAATTTTTTTATGTCCGTAATTTTTTATTGTCGGTGTCAAGATATTTGTTCGATTATTAAAATGCGATGGATGAGATTGTTGCAGTAAGAATTTATTTAATTTTTTTTTTGCAGTTTAAGTTATTAAAAATGGTTATATATTTGTATGGTGATGATCTTTGTAAAAGAAATTATTAGTGTAAGCAAATGGCTCTTCATATGCTGTGGCATTTAATCAGCAGTAAGTGTGTTTTATTTTTTTGCTTTTTTTTATGAGTGCGCGGATTGTTTTAATTGGTAGATGCAATGCATTCTTGTATTAGGTGTTGGCAATAAGAAGTAGGGAGGTTTCATAAACAGTGTTTTTTAATTTAGTGATGAAGTTATTGTTGTGTCAATTCATTGTCTTTTTTTTATGTAGTGCACCATGTCTAGTCTTGGACTGGTTTGTATTGTTTTAGGTTTTTATGTGCTAGCTTTGAATGTTATTGTGGAAAAGATGCATGGTATCGATATAAATAGTTGGTGCTGTGCATGGACTGGCAACGTTGTCCTGTATGACCCGTGATAAATTTCGAAATAACACTGCAACTGGAACGATGAGGTTCATCAAATAGGTCTTTGATAGCTAGGAGGAAATGCAGAGCTCTGTAGGTTTTAATTGTCATGACTGAGCGAAGAAGCTTTTTTTTTTTAATGGGAGGCTAGGATGATATTTTTTTTCGTTAGAAAGAAATAGCGCATGTTTATTTTTTAAGAAGAATTCTGTGGAAATAAAAGAGGAGAAAAATGGACGTATATTTTGTGTTTGATCCTGTGTAATATCAATAGATATGTGATTGGTTTAGTGAGGAGAGATAATTTTTACAAATTTGTTTGTTTTGGTATGTTGCAGGGAACATGTGAAGTGAAAAGGAATTGAATTGTTGTCTTTTATGCAGTTTATTTTTTCTTTGTTCAGTCTTGTGGGCAAACAGTGGTGTGGATCTTTTGGTTATTTATAGCAGGTTTGATGAACGTGTGTTTCACCAGCTCTTTTAGAGGAGACAACCAAAAGAAGCGTTCATTGTATTAGTTCTGTAAATTATGGAGAATGAATGGAATGTTGGTAGGAATAAGGTAATGCAGCGAATAGAAGTATGGATATACTATAATAATTTTTCTAGTTTTTGAAAATAGAAATTGCGCTGTTTGAATTTTAAGGAAAATATTTTTCATATTTTTTTTATTTGGTTTTATGTTTGTTTTTTATATCAGCGAGATGACAGAAAAGGAAAAGAGGCTTTGGAGGATAAAGGAGAGAGGGAGATTTCTATAGATAAGCAAAATGTCATTGTCTTTGTGGAGCGCAAGGATACCATCCTAAAATTTGTTGCAGCTGACTCTTTTGCAGCATTTGTTTTGAGGGATGGAGATAATATCGTCGGTGCTAATGCTATCGAAGAATCTGGTCGGCACAATGTTTCTATAAATAGTGTAGTCGATGGAATAGATGGGGGTGATAACGGTGGTAGAACTGTTGTTGGTAACGAAAATGTAATCTGCAGTGATAATGGTGCAGTTTGGGATGCTGGAAATGTCGATAGGGGTGTTGTGCGCATTAATCCGACAACTAGTTGGCCTTATTGGCCGGGGGAAGAGCCAGAGGGAGATGTGCTCGATAAGAAATTTTTGGAAAACTGACTGTTGTATGGACAATGTTTTTCTGGGTTGTTTTAGGTGGAGATGACCAGATATGTATTCATGTTTGTGACTACGTTGCAATGCGTAGCAAGAATATATGCATGTGTGTTTGTTATTGTTGTAGGATATCTATGAGCGTTTGTATAAGGACTATTATGCAGCTATATTTTATGTTTATATATTTGTAATATTTAGTTGGTTACATAAGTATGTTTTGTTTATTTAATTGTGGTTATTTAAAAACTGCGTATTTTTTTTTGTCTGGGTTTATGTATGTATAAGTTTGCTATTTTTGCAGCTGATCTAAATATACTGCTCTAAAAAAGAAAATGTGTAAGTTATTGACTAAAATTGAGTCTGTCAATAATCGACTTAATTTGTTATTTTGTTGTGAAAGACAGGTATATACTTGTATATATACGGTGATATCGCTGTGATTTTTGTACTGCTAGAAGGCCACGATTGGTCTGGAAATAGGTCTGTGCTGATGGGTGACATTTATAGCAAGGTTTGAGAATAAGACAGTACAGCCTAGATCGGTGTAATAAATATAGAGTGTTTATCTTTGGGTGCTTTGCGTTTGAATCAATATTATTATCATGCATGGTCCATGGGGAGTGCATAGATAGGACCGAAAGATGAAGTGCGAGGTCCAGTATATAGGTGTGCAATAGGTGCCAGAAAAAGTAATATTTGAAATGCTTTATCAGTAATGGCAGAATAAAGATGGGCATGTCTGCGTAGCTTGACAGAGTAATTTTTTTTACCATGAGAGAATAGTAAGGTTGTTTTTTTTGAATCACTATTTTGGAAGGATGTGGCTAACCATGCTAAATGGCAATAGGCTGAGCTTTTTGTTCACAAAAGAAGGACACGCAGAGAAGTACAATGAATTAAGTCTGATGTGTATTCTTTCTATGCTAGGATGCGTCAGTTCTTGTTTGATATGTATTTTTTTTCGCAAGGTAATATTTAGCTTTTAGGTATCTTTACTTTTTGTATTTTATATATTATTAAGAGGATAATATATATTAATTTTTTAACCTGCCAGTGCCATGTGGTTTTGCTTATATATACCAATGGATACGCATAGTTAAAAGCAATGCAGTGTAAAAAAAAGACAAAGGAATATACATATGGAGCTTCAGAAAGAAAATAGCAACGGGTGTGTGTTATAATTGGTTGAAATGTACGCATATAATTTGCTATTTTCTTTTTGAAGCTTCTACATGGATGTTTCTTTTTTGTGCCAATAAATATAGAGACATATTTTTTTGAGGTTAAATGAATGGTATACAAAGGAAACTCTGTGGAAATATTTTTTGGGAAAGATAATTATGATAGCATCTTTTGGGAAATATATAGTAATACAATGTGATGGTCTCTGGCTGGAATATACAAAAATGATGTGAACACATGGTGTTTGCCTGGAATTTGGCATCTATAAATGGAATGTTTAATGAGGCTTTGGCATTACTGTGATATGCATGCATTTATGGATTTTGTAGTAGTAAATTGTTTACAAATATGTGGCTATGACAGTAATTGTGAAGGCTGGTACGCATGAATAGGTATGTGCAGAGTATTTTGTTTTTTTGTTCATATTAAATCGCATTGAATCGCCAGCATATGTACAGCGATATCCTTGGGTTGTGTTGCGGTTGTTTGGTTGTGTTTGGTAGGTGATGGAAAATTTAAATTCACATCGTTTTTTTTTATACCTGTTATTCATTTATGGAGCTATATATAGAGGACCATGTACACTGAGAGGAGGCAGAGTATAGGATAGAAAATAGAAATCAATGTGTCAATATGGTTCGGGCTAAATTTATATACATGGAGGAGTTCACAGAGCAAATGGCAGCTGTTCTTGAGAATATGTTGCGCTGATTTATAGAGAAAAACTGGCATTTGCTCTTTGAATCTCCTTTCTGTATGTTTGTTTGAGAGACATAAATAATTCTGTGCAGAATTGAAAAGATCAATTATGGCATCATGAAGATATAAAGGAACATGTGTGTAGAGCTTCACTGATGAAATAACAGTTGTTGTCTGATATTATTCTGTAATGTATACAGATAAAGACTGTTATTTTATCATTGAAGCTTCTATATGAATGTTTTTTTTTAAGTGTTCTTATCTATAGGTAAATATAAATAGATTTATATAAGAAATAAACAGGTAATATTATTTTAATATAGTATTGCTGTATTTGTTAGTATAAAGCTATCTGCAGTTCTGTAATTTTTTCCTTCGGAATCTAGAGTAAGATATGTATAAAAAAATAAATTGGTGTATTCTATTATGGAACTTTTGCTATGCTAGAACTATATAAGGAGAGTTGCAGATTTATCAAAAAAAAAAAAAAAAGCAGAGTTGTAGGTCAGCATCAGAATAGAAGATGAGCTTTTAATGCATAGCTTTTTACCTAGGTGTTGACTGGTTTGTGTTCAATATAATTTGAATTTATTTGGCTTTGGTAAGGTGTCCAGTGATTCAATGATCGAAATTAATGCTGCATATGTAACAGTGCTAATTTTATTTCAGCCAAAGGGTATTATATATAGATGAGGTGGGTTAGTTTGGAGGTCACCAGGAAGAATCCTCCATAAGTGAAAACAAAAAACTGCGAAAGCAAAGTTAATTTACTTAGGCAGTAGTGTGAAGGGATGTCAACAAAAAAGAAATCTAGAGACGATGATGAGGTGTACAATTTTGTTTTGTTGCAAAGAGTATAAAATAATTTCTCTATCTTTGTTGCTGTTATATATATTTTTTTTGCGAATTTTTTAGATCGGTGTGTTTTTTTTTTTGGTCCAGGGAGATGATTCTCAGAGAAGGAGGCTGTATAATCAAAAGAGTGGATGCAGAAGTGTTGGCGCGGTACCAGTTGTGAGGTTTAAAAAAGTTGTACTTAGGCGTCAAGCGTTTATTGCCGAGGACAATACATCTGGTAGGCAAGGTGTAAGCCGGAGCATTACTGGCGGCAACCATGTTCGTGGTGATAACAACTTGGGTCATATCGATAATAATGATCGTGCTGGTGTTGACGATGAAGGCGAAGTTATCCATGGAAATCACGGGGGCCGGCAAAGTGGATGGCCTGAGCGTTTTGAGGCTGAAGAAGCAGATAGCAAGGAAAATGAAGAGTGGTGTGCTTGGCCAGATCAGAAGTAGAACTGCTTTGTAATATGCATTAATATGGTACGGGTGCTTTGTTTGGTATGGTGGTTATGTTGGGGTGTATTCTGTGATCGTGTGTTTTGTCCAGTACTTTTTTTTTTTATTTTTGTGGTCCATCTCTTTTTTTTTTTTTGTGGTCGATGTTATCTGTCTGGAGTTCTAGGAATGGTGCCGTGCTAGAAATGTTATCTTTTACTGGTACTATGTTTTGCTATTGTAACTATAAATTAGTTTTCTTTTTATTTTTTTTCGAAGATTAAGAGGCTGGAAAATATAAAATTAAAATATTCTTTTTTTAAGACGTAATTATGGGTGCAGCCCACATCGAAGATTTGGATCATGGGTATTAATCTGAATGATAAATCTAACTAAATATAAAGTATACAGAAATCAATGCTGAGATAGACATATAGGGCTATAAACATAACAGCATATTTTAATACACAGTATAATTACAGCTGTAGAAGTAAAAGATGATAGAGCTTGAACTGTATCCAAATACAGTACATGATAGGAAAGTGTAAGACACAGTTCAAGTACTATAATCTTGCCAAAAGATAGACAAAGACATTGACAATGTATTGCCATGTTTTTTTTTCCATCATATCAAACTAACTATAACACAAAAAAAGAAAGAAAAGTGGTGAGCATTAAGTACTATAGACAGCTAGATGATTTGCTATATTAAAATGGAGCATGGTGCGTACTTTGTCAGCATCAAAAGTTGTTCTAATAGTAGAATCCAACATAGTTCAGATGATTTGCTATATCAAAACGGAGCATAGTGCGTACTTTGTTAGTATCAAAAGTTCTTCTAATAGTACAATTCAACATAGTTTAGGCATCGTCACTGAAATGGGGAACAAAACATAATTATATTCATTGTGGTGGCATAGCTTAATACAGAAACGTGATATGAGTAGTTATCTATCAACGAAAATTGAGTTTGTTTTGACAATTTTTTTCTTTTTTTTTAATGGCAAGAAAGAAAAGAAAGCAGCAAAAACTATATACAATGGACCAAGCAAGTTACTTAATGGATATTATCTGTGAAGATATGTGATGAAAAAAATATTTTTTTTCTCCTTTACCTGGATGGTGCATTTTGCATATCTGAAAGAGATGAAGAATGCTTCTCTTTCTTTTTCTTTTGTTTAACAGCTTGCAAAACCTGTTGTGTTTTTTCTTCAACAAATCCGGCACTGCTCAGAAACATAAAAAAGAGGGAGAATGATAAGAAGCTGATAAAATTTAGCTTACGATAACGATAGCATGAAGCAATGATAGGCAGTAAAAAGACTATACTCTTTTTCTTCTGCTAGATCAGCATCCTTGAATAATCTTTTTCTTGTCTTTGTTGTGCCAGCACCAGTTACTTCACCTTGCTCAGTCAGTTCACTGTGATGATTATATATACACATAGAAAAAGAATATTCAAAACCTAATTTGGTTCTGTTAGGTAGTATCTACCTTTGATGAATGGATTTTGCACAAAAAAAGGAAAAATAAGAGACTTTGTGGTACAATGATTTTTACCTATGCATATTTGCAAAATAACAATGAATTTTAATAGCAAAAAAAGAGGGGAAACCTTTGCTTCTTTACAGAGGACGTGTCTTCGATCACATCCGGTGTAATATTTGTTGTCACATGTGGTGGTGACGAAGGCTTGAATGGTGTCACTGGTTCGTCAGAGGTCTGATCAGGATGATAAACAGTTTCATGGAGTGGTTCTTTGCTGCAAGATACACATAAATTGTTCTTTGTCACATCGAAGAACATAAAAAGAGAAATATCTTATAATAATGTCTGCATTTGTGTTGTCATACCCTTTTAGTGTGGTCTTTTGTCCAGCACTTGTCCCAGCCTGTTCTACATCCTTTGTGAGTTGCAATGGTAGAATGCTTCCAGGTACTGCGTCAAGGCGTGCAATAGTGTTTCTTCTAATACCTGGGCAATTTGGTACTTCTTTTGGAAGCACAACAAATTGATAGCTCTTCCCAATAATCTCCAGCAATGGTTTAGGTACATCAGCCTTTGTTGATTCTTGGATATGTATCATATCATCAACATCTATACCAGTAATGAGCTTAGCAATCTTGCCAAGTGCTATGAATTTTGCAGTACCTGTTTCATCTCTGACGTCAAGTTCTAAATTGTACCTGTCCAAAAAAGAAGACAGAAAAAAAATATATGGCGAAAAAAAAATACAAAAAACACTATTGATGTTGGACAACCATGAAGGGAAAAAGAATCTTATTGTGGATAGGAGAATGTGAATAATTAGCAACGCTAAATTTTAACGTCTTGTCTTTTCTTTCTAAAACGAAGGTAAGAAACATACTAATTCATGTAGTCATTTCTATACATGTCACATCTTTTGCAATATTTCTCTTTCAATTTGCTGGAACATTTTTTGCATGCCTGATAGTACCACTGGTATCTATTCCTGAGATCAGTAATGGTCGCAACACATTTGTATAGAGTATCCTGCAGATAACACTAATAGTGTAATTATGTAGCTCAAAAGAAAATAAATCAGGATAGCAGGGAAAAATATAATAAAAGAGGGAAAAGGGAATAGAAAAAAATAAACTGCATGATAAACTGCACGATTTATGTGGCATGTTTCATTTTTATTTTCTCTTTATTTTTTCATGTAGATAATTGTTCTCACAGAATGCTGATCAACGGGAACTGCGAGGAATTGCATAATTGTGAGAGTTTGTGGTTCTGGGCGTCGAATTTGCTGTGCTGTATCGACCACCGCTGTGCCATTGTATGGTGGTCCTTCTGTGTCAAGAATGATTGGGGGCAAATTTGGCGAGAGTCTTCATAAAATGAAAAGAGAATAGTCCAGTGAAGAAATTATTAGCATCCATGAATAATTTTTTACCATATACGTATTTTAGTTCTGGAATACATACCTGGCAGCAAACTGTGCTATCTCTGGTATTGTTTTGTCAAAGTAAAATCGTGTTCCACTAATTGCCTTGATACCATACACGTCTAGATAAACACAAACAATAGCTAATTAAAACAAATATAATAATGCAAATGCAACAGTAAGAAAATAAAAGACAAAACAGGAAAAGTACAGACTTTGCCAATTGTTGATCTGAACTGCGCTACAAATAACAACTACTGGATTTGCCATTGATTGTTCGTAGAGAGCTGGAATATCAAATATATGCAGAAATTGATTCCACAGCATCACTCCAAGCATATATCCCCTAACAATTTTAGTGATGAAAAAAGGGTTGTGCTTTGAGAAGTTGAAAGAAGTAAATTTTGTTTTAAAACAAATTAAGAAGGAAATAGTTTTAACAGGTTATAAATGTAAATACACAACAAATTATATAAATATGGAAACGATAGAGATACCTTTCATCTGCAAGATACATGAGCTGATATGGTTTTCCTAGGCTTGTTTCTTTGACTGGACTGAACCCTGCTATGCGTCCAACTACATCTGCAATAAGATATTGATAACGCATAAGTTGCAACAATGCAGAAAGTTACGATATCAGTTAGGAAAAAGTTGGAATATACAGAAAGAGGGTGAGCAATACCTATTATTTTATTTAAATCTTTGATTTCGGCACCAACAGCATCAAGACGGTGAAAATTAAAGTAATGCAATGGAATGTGCAAACCAAGAGAAGATAGTGGTGTGATGGTGGTCTGCCTTGTCAAATAAATAATATGATCTCCTGGCACGACATGATACTTCACAGGGGCTTCTGTAACGGAGAATTTTGCTATTTCGCAGATGCGTCCTTCCTCGACTAATCTGGAAAGACGCTGGTAATCTGCCTTTGCTATCCTTGCCTCTATGACACCACCCTGTGTTATTTCCAGAAATAATATTTAGTACTATACATTATATAAAAATGAAGAGTGCAGCAGATAAATATTCAGAAAAGCACAGTATATATTATAGAGAAAGCCATCCGTTCAAAGGCATCAAGTAGAACAGTTCCATAGTACCACACAACCGCACTGTCTGGAGGTCATGCTGCCCAAACTCTTATTAATCCAACTTGAATTCTGACTGAATGCGGTCTATTCGGGAGATCAGAGATTTTGACCAGATCCAGCGTTTCCATCTGATAACAATGAAAGAAGTTAGGTATAATTTAGCGAAATAAACAGCATAATTTAACCAGCGATATATTAAATTAAAAAAAGGTAAACATGCAGGAAAACACTATAATAATTAGGCGAAACACAAAGTAAGTAAATGCATTGAAAGCAACAAAACTATCGAATCAAACAGTTATCTCACACGACAGGTGTATCAATGAAATTGGAAAGTATTTACAGTATGGTGGAAATAGACTATGTTCAATGAATTCATGGAATGTCGAAGCATGAACAAATAGAAAATAAAGAACGAAACATGATTTGGATAGTTATGATACCTAGTTCTGAATAGATTTCTTTGTAAACAATATTTTTTGTATATCCTTTATATTCACCAGGTACATTAGGCAGAAGGATACTAAGTCCATCTGGAGATGTTGTCCGTGACAGTGCGACATATAGCTGTCCATGCGCAAATACTGGTTCTGAAAGATAAACGCCCACTCTGTCAAGGGACTGACCCTGGCTCTTGTTTATTGTCATCGCGTAACAAAGTCTGACCGGAAATTGTTTTCTTCTCAGGTTAAATGGTAAGCTATCATCCTCATGGATAAAAACTATTCTAGGTATATAAACTTCTTCACCTATTGCACTGCCAGTGATGACCCGTGTTTTTAAGAATCTGGGACATGCCTGAGTAATGATCATTCTTGTCTCGTTACAGAGACCCTTAGGCTGATTGATATTCCACAGTAACATGACAGGCACTCCAATTTTTATTTCCAAGCAATGTGGTGTGATGTCACATATTTATATATGGTTTTAGGCCGGACTTTTACCCAAATCATAACTCAAAACCCTTAATTTTATTTGCTTTTACTTGTTTTCTATTTATCTTTGTAGAATTTTGGTACTGCTTGGGTTTCATTTCTATTTGCAGGGACTTGGAGCTAATTTGCAGCGAAAACGACTCAATGCGGCACGAACCAACACACGTATCAGGCCTCAGATGACCCTGTGCGACCGCACAGGCCTTCCATGCGACCGCACAGGCCTATTTTGGGCCTTGAAGAGGTGCACATGACTCAAGTTTGGGCCGATGACTTTGGTGCGACCGCACGGGCCTTTTGTGCGACCGCACGGAGCTCCAAACCCTACCCCGACCCCTATATAAGGCGCCCAAAGTGCCGAATTAGGGCATCATTCATTCCCCATTCTTCCTTGGCGGCGCCGCAACCGAAACCTAACCCGATCCACCTCCTGCGGCCCCTGTGCGACCGCACAGGGGTCCCGTGCGACCGCACCACCCCCTTGCCGCCTTGGAAAGCATCATTTCGACCCTCCTTCGCCTCATCCTTCCACCCAAGCTTTCTCCTTGCATATCCAGAAGATAGAAGAGGCTCGAGAAGGGGCTTTTGCCTTCCTCTTCCCCTTTTGGTTTTACATGGAATTTGTATCAATTTGCTTTCTTGCTTTTGCTTGTTTTTGCATCATGTTAGGTTAGTTTAGTTATGTTCTAGGGCTAGTTGAAACTGAGGTTAGGTTTGTTGATATGGCTTGATTCTTGGTTTCTATTGTGTACTACTTGCTTGGTTTCTTATTGTTTATGCTTGTTTGTGTTGAATTACTTGATTGAACCTCCTATTAGGTGAACGATCGCATCTAATCTAGGTAAGGGTGTAGATTGTTTAATTGAACCAAATAAGTGCTCAAGGTAGGTTAGGAGCCGAGAGTTAACCAATTTAAGCCCGAGAGGGACTAATTTCTGCTTAGGCGAGAGTCTAGTAGATGCCTTGGAGAACCAACAAGTGGACTTAGGTATTTAAGCCAAGATTACGAGAGTTGAGGGTTAATTACCTAATGGGGGCTTTAGACTAAGTTCATGCCAGGTTCTGTGACCAAAATTACGAGAGTTGAGGTTCAGGAGATTAGGTATGGCTAGATCTGTCCCACACAAGTCAGAAACCGAGTTTTCGTGTCATTTTAGCATTAACCTAGGGCCGTGCGGTCGCATGGGATCCCTGTGCGGTCGCACAGGATCTCCAGGCACGCACGAGTCGGCGGTGCGGCGCGAGAGCGACGCCCGTTGACAGCCCGAAGCCTAACCAAGGTGGAACCGAACCCCTAGGATATTTTTATACCTTATTTTACCTCCAAAAACACCAAAACTTGCTATTGTTCTATTTACCTTTGGTTTATTATTTTTGTTACTTGTTGATTAAGCCCGAAACCCTTCCTTTTACCGTCTAGATTTTGTGAATAAGTAAGGTTTAGTACTCATCTTACCGTCCCTGTGGATACGACCCCGACTGTACACCAACGAATTAACCGTGCGCTTGCGGTTGTTTTTAGGTTACTTTTGGGTATTTAAGCTCACACATCAAGCTTTTTGGCGCCGTTGCCGGGGACGGTGTTGATATTAGAACTTACTTTAGTAGCAAAAGACTAGACATTGTATCATTTATCTTATTTTCTTTCTTAATCAAAAAGAACAAAAATACTTCATATCACCATGTTTCATTCTTTTCAGGAATTTGAGCAAGAAACAGAGGATTATTGGAGTGATGAAGAGGATTCTTTGGCCCAACTCAACAAGAGAGTCGACCGCTTGATGAGACAAGCTCAAATTGAAGATTTGAAAAGAAAAGTGAGTCGATTGGAAAACCAATTGAAGAGCAAGCGAAACACGAGAAGGGAAGAATCCAAAGAAGAATGGAGTCGACACGAAAATTCACATGGCCACTACTCGAGCCATACGCCATACAACACGGGGATATCCAATTCGACATGTGTAGAAGAATGGGGAGAGCATGACGCAGCAACCGCATGGGCTATGCGAGATGGCATTCGAACCGCTGGCTGGTGCAAGCAACGCTCAGGCTGGAACATGCAACACTCAGGCTGGCACATGCAACGCACTGCCAGTGCAGTGCAACCCTGTGCGACCGCACCAGAACCTTGTGCGACCGCACAGGCAGGAACTGATGCAATAAAGCCACCAATTTGGCCCCGACAACCGCCTGTTTGGCCCGAACAACAACGAACATGGCCCGCACAAGCTCACTATGCGACTGCACAGCCAAGAAGTCAAGTTGCACAGCCATCAATCTGGCCCCCACAACCCGCTCAAGGTCGACAACCCAACAATGCCACAACCATTCACAATGTCACATTTGACAACAATCGGGGCCCAAACTTTCAAAAGAAGCCATCCGTGCCCTATGTCGCCCCCATTGTTGAGAACTTCATGCATGAACAAGGCAAGTGGAATTATTTGGTGGCCGAGAAATTGGATAAAATTGATGAAAGGTTGAGGTCTATCACAAGGTTAGAGCAAATAATGGAGGCGTACATTGCCCAACAAGCGAGGCCAAGTCAAAGGGCACCCGAGCAACTCCCCAGTCAGCTAGAAGTGAATTCTAGGAAAGAAATCAAGGCCATGGCACTTAGGAGCAAAACCGGCTATGAAGGACGGCAAATGGTGGCCGATTCGGCTGAGTCAGAGCCCCTGTGCGACCGCACAGACCCCCTGTGCGACCGCACCAAGGCTATTGACCCCCAAGTTGAGCTCTATGCGACTCCATGCCCTGCACCAGAGGAAGCTGAACTTATGTGCGACCGCACAGGTGCAGAAAAAGCCCAAAAAGCGTGGTCCGGTGGAGCCCGATCCGAGGTTCATGCCCCCTTTGCCGTTTCCTCAGAGGCTAGCCAAAAACAAGGCTGATCAAGGCTTTCCACCCCATGTCCTTCCAATTATCATTCCACTTGTATTAGCTCTCATTGAAAAATCTAATGAGTTGGAATTGAAGCATCCTCCAATAGATCCTATCAATTTTGAATTCGAGAAGAAAGAAGATGGTGGTACAACTCTCAAGGTCGAGGCATCCGATGCGACGAATGACAAGTTCACCAAAATCGACTTGAGCCCTCAACTTGAAGAATGCATGGAGAGTACCGATGCAATGAAGGGCAGCAAACCTCACATCAAGTATTGCATCACAATCGAGCCAACCATGAGGACATCCAACAAAGAGTACACCAAGCATGTCTCAAGCGTCTTGCTCAATCATTTTTGGGTGAACTACGATGCATTACACGGGCGCAAAGTGAAGATAAGATGACAAGAGAGGTGGTCAAGCTAAGGACCTTAAACAAGCGCTTCTTGGGAGGCAACCCAAGGACTTCTTACTCTTCTCCTTTCATTTTCTTATTTTTGGAAAATTTGAAAAAACACAAAAAAAAATATGTAGGGTAATTTAGGATTGTTAGGATTTACTTTCTGTTTTTATAAAATTGAAAAGCACAAAAAAAATTTGAAAAATTGAAAATGCAAAAAAATATTGGTGAAAATTTAATGCCTATTGGTTGTTGTTTGTTATGGAGTTTCAGATTTTAGTGGTTGCGGATATCCCCCGGGCGACTTGCACAAGAGCACCATGAGTCAAGAAGAAGGGACACTTGACTCGGCACGACCTCATGCAAGCCGACCGATCCGCACAGCGCACACCGCACAATGCATGCTGCACTGCCACAACAAACCCAACTAAATCACTGTTGAAGCACGCTTGGGATGGGCAAATCATGGCCGAAAATCACTGCTCCAAGGCCCTAGAGCACTGTGCGGTCGCACAGGACCTCAAATGATGAAAATTGATGAACCCGAGAGCACCCTTGAGGAATTTGAGCCCTGTGCGGTCGCACCACCACCCTGTGCGGTCGCACCAGAGTCTCAGGCCGTGGTTTTCAGCACCGCACAAGCAGCTGCTGTCCCGCTGCATTTCAAAAACTTGTCGGCCGGAACCAAAACCGTTTCGCCACATTTGTCAAGCATCTCTCCCTACATCTCCTGTCCAAATTTGGAGTTGATCGGACAATCGTAGCCCTTGCCGAAGGCCGCCGCAAGTTATGCCGCTCGTCGCACACCGCTCCACCGCCGCCGCACCGCTGCCGCAACGAATCTGCAATGACTCAGCGCTGCACAACACTGCTTCCCGACGAAACATGTCATGAAGACCATTTTGACATTGTGGAGCAAGTGGTGTACGAGTTGTTGCCTCGCCCTTCCCACGATCGTCGCCACAAGATGGCCGGTTGCGGTTATCCGCTGCCGGCCGCTCCGGTATGTTTCCAAATTCCTTCTCTTTTTCTTTTCTGTGATGTGTGTTTGCATTGGGGACACTGCAATACTCAGCTTGGGGGGGAGAATTGAAGGAATTTCTTGGAAACTTGTATCTAGGACTGCATCATGGCATATTTTCGCTTGTCAGAGGTCCTGTACGGTCGCACCAAGTCCCTGTGCGGTCGCACAGCCTCCCTGACAGCACCTCTGCCACGTGATTTGCACCCAAAACACCCCTGTGCGACCGCACGGCCTAGCGGTGCGACCGCACAGACCCCCTGAACGTGGTTGCATCATGTTAGTTGCATTTAACTTCATATAATTTGCATGTAAATAAGTTGAAAGGTAATTTTTTGATTTGGTTCGAGTTTTGATACATGATTTAAACTGAATTTGGTTATGAGATTTATTGCAAGAATTTAAACTTGAGGTGTTCTCCTAATTGGTTTTTGAAACAAACGGTTCAAAAGAGGTTTGAATTCAAATGGATAAAACCCAAAAATTGGTTGCTTTTACAGTGGTAAATGCTATTAGACGAGACCATAAAATTTTGCCGAGTGAACGGATTTGTGCTCTACATGGATTTGTTCAAAAGGATATCTCTAGCGTGTATTTTGAGTCTTCTTGCTATCTTCTTCTTTTTCTCCTCTTTTATGTAAATTCTTGGCTGCCACAATGGCAAATTGTATCTTGTAAAATCAAAAATAAAAATAAAAAAATGAAAAAAACAAAAAAAAAAACAAAAACAAAAAAAAAAACAAAAAATGAAAAAAAAAAAACAAAGAGAAAAATCTCAAGGCAATGTATTCTTTTATCTTTTCCCTCTCTCTTTTATTTCTTTTTTCTTCTATTTCTTAAAGACTCCCCACGCTTTGACACGCTAGAGATATTTCTTACAAAATTGTGTAGTGTATGGAAAAGAACGGGCAAACAACTTTGGTCTTGCATGTTGTTTATCATAGATGAGCTAGGGTCATTGAGATTGAAAATTCGGCCTTTGAGGACCAAGTGTGGCATAAACCAATTGTTAGAAAATTTTGAGTATAAATTCTTGAGCTAAAATTCACAACCACTCTCCTTGTAACTCGTGTATGAAACTTGAGCCAAATTGGTTAAATCAACCATGCAACTTGTAGGCCTTTAAGGAGTTTGAGTTAAGATTTAGGTATTGTCCAACCTCTAGGTTTAGAGTATTGCTTGAGGACAAGCAAGGTTTAAGCTTGGGGGAATTTGATGTCACATATTTATATATGGTTTTAGGCCGGACTTTTACCCAAATCATAACTCAAAACCCTTAATTTTATTTGCTTTTACTTGTTTTCTATTTATCTTTGTAGAATTTTGGTACTGCTTGGGTTTCATTTCTATTTGCAGGGACTTGGAGCTAATTTGCAGCGAAAACGACTCAATGCGGCACGAACCAACACACGAATCAGGCCTCAGATGACCCTGTGCGACCGCACAGGCCTTCCATGCGACCGCACAGGCCTATTTTGGGCCTTGAAGAGGTGCACATGACTCAAGTTTGGGCCGATGACTTTGGTGCGACCGCACGGGCCTTTTGTGCGACCGCACGGAGCTCCAAACCCTACCCCGACCCCTATATAAGGCGCCCAAAGTGCCGAATTAGGGCATCATTCATTCCCCATTCTTCCTTGGCGGCGCCGCAACCGAAACCTAACCCGATCCACCTCCTGCGGCCCCTGTGCGACCGCACAGGGGTCCCGTGCGACCGCACCACCCCCTTGCCGCCTTGGAAAGCATCATTTCGACCCTCCTTCGCCTCATCCTTCCACCCAAGCTTTCTCCTTGCAGATCCAGAAGATAGAAGAGGCTCGAGAAGGGGCTTTTGCCTTCCTCTTCCCCTTTTGGTTTTACATGGAATTTGTATCAATTTGCTTTCTTGCTTTTGCTTGTTTTTGCATCATGTTAGGTTAGTTTAGTTATGTTCTAGGGCTAGTTGAAACTGAGGTTAGGTTTGTTGATATGGCTTGATTCTTGGTTTCTATTGTGTACTACTTGCTTGGTTTCTTATTGTTTATGCTTGTTTGTGTTGAATTACTTGATTGAACCTCCTATTAGGTGAACGATCGCATCTAATCTAGGTAAGGGTGTAGATTGTTTAATTGAACCAAATAAGTGCTCAAGGTAGGTTAGGAGCCGAGAGTTAACCAATTTAAGCCCGAGAGGGACTAATTTCTGCTTAGGCGAGAGTCTAGTAGATGCCTTGGAGAACCAACAAGTGGACTTAGGTATTTAAGCCAAGATTACGAGAGTTGAGGGTTAATTACCTAATGGGGGCTTTAGACTAAGTTCATGCCAGGTTCTGTGACCAAAATTACGAGAGTTGAGGTTCAGGAGATTAGGTATGGCTAGATCTGTCCCACACAAGTCAGAAACCGAGTTTTCGTGTCATTTTAGCATTAACCTAGGGCCGTGCGGTCGCATGGGATCCCTGTGCGGTCGCACAGGATCTCCAGGCACGCACGAGTCGGCGGTGCGGCGCGAGAGCGACGCCCGTTGACAGCCCGAAGCCTAACCAAGGTGGAACCGAACCCCTAGGATATTTTTATACCTTATTTTACCTCCAAAAACACCAAAACTTGCTATTGTTCTATTTACCTTTGGTTTATTATTTTTGTTACTTGTTGATTAAGCCCGAAACCCTTCCTTTTACCGTCTAGATTTTGTGAATAAGTAAGGTTTAGTACTCATCTTACCGTCCCTGTGGATACGACCCCGACTGTACACCAACGAATTAACCGTGCGCTTGCGGTTGTTTTTAGGTTACTTTTGGGTATTTAAGCTCACACATCATGGTGGTAAACTATCATGTGTAATATTATGTAAATATTCATCTGGATAATTACCGCGTAATTCATTATCAATACAATCTTTACCAGCAGCTGTATCAGCACTATAATATGTGAAAAATCTGTCCATGTACCTGAGAAAGAACTTTTTTGTTGAGTGAATTAACAGAAGAATTTTTGGGCGGCAGTATAGCGCGCTGACGAAGATAATCATCATATACGGGAGATGAATGAAGATCTCCGTAGATGACATTTATAATTGCCTGCTCCTCATCATCAATATAATTTATAAGAAATTGATCTGGTATTTGAATCCATTCTGGTTCAGCAGCTCCATCCAGGGATACTGCAGGTAAGTCACCATTACCAACTGCAAGTAACCACTCGGCAAAATCTGCAATCTTTCCCATCCTAATAGGATCATCTCTGCAACGGGTAAGACGCATATTTTCTGTAAGCCGCAATACGATGAAACGATCCCATAGATATGAATGGACTATTGATGCTGCTATTGTATCATATCTAGTACCATGTGTGACAACTGGAAGCGTCTGCCTGAAATCTCCACCTAAAACCATTGTCATACCACCAAATGGAGCATGCGCCAATGCAGGATCTCTAAAACGAAACAAATCCCTCATTGTTCTGTCTAACGCTTCAAAACAAAATTTATTACTTATTGGAGCTTCATCCCATATAATCAGAGATGCACCAAGTATCAATGTTGCTAACTGACTATTTTTTTTAATATCACAGGTAGATTGTTCAGTTAATTGTATAGGTATCTTAAACCGTGAGTACGCAGTAACCCCTCCCTGCAAGAGAAGTGATGATAAGCCAGAAGATGCAACTGTCAAGACTATTTTTCCCTCTGATCGCAGCTTAGCAGTCAGTGCAGACCATAGATAAGTCTTTCCTGTACCACCAGGCCCATACACAAAAAATTGCTTTCCTTGTCTACCATGGACAGAATCAAGAATTTGATAAAGGATATCTTTTTGTTCATTGTTGAGACCTGAAAGCAGTACTGGTGCTTGTGCCCTTAGCTGAAGAGTATTATATGATAATTGTTGTGCCATTAATGTATTATTTCCTTGGTATATCCTTTCTTCTGTTGGCTGAGGTAATTTGACAAAATCTAGCGAACGGCCACGACTCAGCAGCATATCTTCCAGTTCATATAAAATATGATCTTTCAGAATAAGATCACTGCAATTAAACTCAGGAATTCTGTAGCGGTGCCTAATCTTATACAATATGTCATCTCCCATTAATCTCCAACATGCATCCCATAACTGCAGTGCGCTTGTGACTTCAGAATACAGCAAGATATCAACAAAGAGCCTACGAACTTCTTGGCTAGTAGCAGACCCAGCAACTTGTTGTAATGTATACAACCATTCATTATCATTATCTAGTAATCCAAGCGCATCACAGGCTTCTTTATATGTTGAGTACAGAACACCATCTATTGTCCTAACTTCTTCAAACGATGTAGGACCACGGACAATGTTCAGTAACATCCGCAGATAATAAAGTTCCCCAACATTCGGATGCACAAAAAGCATCCTAGCCAGACGCTTTCTATTTTGCTTTCGCCTTTCCCATGCCTTGATATCTTGTTTCCATGTAAATTTTGTGGGTATTTCTATGTAAGTTAAGTTCCTTGCTAGCTCATCTGTTTTATTCAGCTCAAACCAAGCCATTAACTTTGTAAACCCAAAAAAATCATTCTCTGCAATCTCGTATAGCTCCTGGAAATCACTGAACACCACATTGTTTTGTGAAGGTAAATGGACAGGCAACCTTTCGACACTTGGATAGCTATAATGAATGTCATATGAAAAGACACGCCATATTGATTCATGAGGTGTTAAATACCTACAGTCAAGGTAATGGCGTATCTCATCGACTGCTTCCTGTGCTGTTTCCTGTCGTGTAGATGGGCCAGATGCGGAATTAGACGCAGTCGATGTACGCGAAGATGCAGCAGTAGATTGGACACTAATCACGGCACGGTCATGTCCTTTGGAGAGATACTTGAAAAGATACTTAACCATAGACGTAGAGTGACAACGCTCTACATTAACATGAGCATCATACTTAAGTAACATTTTGATATTATGAGGCACAACATGCCGATTATCAAGAACAACTCCATTCTTCTCTACTGTCACTCCAAGATCCCTTCTCTTGTACCGTACGAAGTCGTCATGTGTAAGAATAGTCGATGAAGCAAATTCTTTTGGATAATATTTCTTGCATTTTCCATCGTCCATACACGGAGAGCTTGGCTGTGCAGCACCACATGGTCCATGAATCATGAAGCGTGAAACAGCTCCATAACCCTCTGGATCAACTGATGGATCAGGAAGCTCAGCTGAGATGATAGAGTCTACACCAGATGGAGTAGACAGGTAATGACGATCGGCTAACCAAACGACAATATGAACATGAGGAAGGCCGCGTTTCTGGAATTCGACTGTATAAATCACTACAATGATAGAATGGAATAGTCATGAAAAGGAAAAGGCAGAAGCAGAAATAAGGAAAAGAATTAATCTACTAGAAAGAAGGGAAATTCTAGAAAGAAACAAAGGAGGATCGAAAAGAAGGAACTAACATGCAGCAACAGCACCAAAACAACTGCGTTCTTTAACATCTCTAATCATTTCATCAAGCTTCATCTTAAAAACTCTACATACAAGATTAGGTCTGTCACTTGGTTGCTGCATTGGCAATAAATTTCTACGTATTTCTGCCCAAGCTGGATTGCAAGTAAACGTGATAAAGAGGTGTAGTGGTCCAAGTGATCTGCAGACTGCGAGAGCATCCTGGTAGTTCTGAAAAAGATAGCGCGGACCACCAACAAAAGACGCCGGCAGCACAAATCATTTACCTATTTGATAGCCAAACATATCTCCTTCCAAAACAGCAATCTGATATTTTGCATACTGTCAACCCGAAGGCTATCCTGGTTATGATACAGATATGTTAGCCGAGCATCTTCGATACAGGCATACATGTCAACACAGATCTGCTGAAAAAGCCTGCCACACCTAAATAACGTGACACCACCATTATCACGAATATGAAGCCTATACCGGTAATATTCTAGCATTGTAACATGAGGACGCTGCACATCCGACGAACTGGCTGCCGAAGTATCATACTGAATGTGCTCTGTATAGCTATCTTCACCTCTGGTATGTACCAAAGGATACTGAAGAGCAAAATACTTTTTATGAAGAGGATTTATGCGTTCTAAATGACCACCGCGGGATTGAACAATAATGTCTCTCCTGGAATGTTGGTCGTCGAAATCACCAACGACCAGACCAACAACTTCATCGGCACCAAGTGCAGAATATTGCACACCCTGTTGACGCCGAGAAGAAGGAATGCAAATACGAAAATCATCTCCAAGGTTACTTCCAAGACGATCGCGGACAAATCTAAATCCTCGAGCAATTGGGTTATGCTGGTAAAGCATATCATTCAACTGCGCAACTATATGCTCACGCGGTTTATTCGCAATAGAATCACCGGGAAATGACGCTATCCTATTTTGAACCTCATTTGATGTGTCATAAAAATATAGCTGTGCATATGAAGGACGCTGACTTTCTGGAGGTGTCAATGATCCAATACGGTGACAAACTTGACCAGAAACACGAAAAACATAAGGACCAGGACCAGCATTTATCTGATGATCTATTCTAACACCCATTGATGTGAAAGAAAACATGGAATTATATGTACGGATAGATGCAATGAAATGAACAGATTCAGGACCATTTGTTGGATCAAGTAACGAAGCAAGTGGTTCAGGAGGATCTTCAATAGGTGGAAGACAGACTCTACTACCACGACAACAAAGATTATATCTTGGTGTACCATCCTCAGATAAAGATCCAGACCTCTCTTGGTACCAAAACAATGCATGGCAATCAGAGCAAACTTGGTCAAGATCTCCAAAATCAAGACGGACCGGATTAGGTCCTGAAGAAAACAGAAATAGGAAGGACAAATAATAATCAGAAAAACAATAGAACAAACAGAAGACACACAAAAGAAGAACAGAAGAGTTGACTAATCAAGGGAAATCAAAATACAGACCTAAACAGGAACGATATGGTGCTGGAGCAACCAAAGGAACAGATGGATCAGACGAAAGAACAGAAGCTCTTGATCTAACACCACCACGACGTCGACGTGGATTAGAAGAAAGCACTATCAGGAAAGACAAAGATACAGACAAAACAGCATAAAGCAAACCAGCTAACATATGTGCAACAACAGTGACAATCACTGTATACATAAGGAGGCAAAAAGAAAAAAGTTATCTGAGACTAAAAAATTGAGAATGAAACGAATCGATAGCAAAGAAGAATAAAAGAACACCAGAATGTATAATGAGAAGAGCTCATGAGAAAGCATATAAAGAAATAGACCGAATAAATCCTGAGTTGAACATGACTATGAACCAGTATCAATAATAAATGTAAAAGAGCAATCATCGGTGAAGCAACAACAAACCCTCATTTGCTGACGAAGATGCAGGACTATGAACAGAAGATGATGCAGCCTCATCAGATGCAACAGATCTCTTCCTGCGACGCATTGTGGATAACAAACCAAATACAGGAAGCACCTTATACCCCAACTAAGGGTAGAAGAAACCAAGTAAAAGACCAGACAAATATACAGCAGAATAGGAAAAAGAAAATAATACAATGAAAAATAGAACAGAAAAGAGTAAAGAAAAAGTCATCCATAGTGTGGCAAAAACGAAGAGCAATCGAAGCACATAACCAGTATGGAACAAAAAGAAAAAGAAGATCAGAGGCAATATATATGCACAGCAGAATAGGCGATGCATAAATGGTCTACAAAAGCAACCGATAACGTTCTAAAGACAGGAAACACTACAACAGTACGCAAGAAAAAAGCTCCTGCTGCATAAAATCTAACAGATAGAAAGCAGCAAGCACACTACATAGAAATGCGTATTACAAAAACTAACACATGACGTTAACTCCTAACTATGTACGCAGTAAAGACTGTAACTGATGAATTATAAAAAAAGTATAAGCGATTATAATACTGGCAGCAATGAATAACCTGTATATACAAGAAACTAACTAATGGCTGCAAAAAAGATAACAAAAGAAGAAAACAAACCTTTAAAATCTGACAAGCCACGCCCACAATGTTGGAGTTATGTCCTAGAAGTCAATATTTAATGACTTATTTTCTTAGTTTATGTTAATGATGATATTTGATCATTTGTTCCTAGAGGTTATTATTGACAGATCATTCAGGTTGAGGATCTGAATTGTAGATCTCTGTGGATCATTCATTAGAATGACAATAATAAATCTAAATCGTCCATAATCTTGATAATTAACAAGGAACATTAATTATCATAAAAGATTAGTATGTAAGTTAAGTGATGATTAAGTTCTACAAATCATAGGTAAGGAGTTACCAACTTAATTGCATATGTATATGTTATTGGAACATAGTACAGGACTTGACCCAATGAAATAAACATATGGATTGTGTTATGTGTCATTGTTTATTTCATATGTTGTTGATTCTAAGTTTGAGATGCTCAGCTTTTCCACATGAGGATAAAGGTTCAATAAATATCGTCTAACGTTGATTCCTGATAAAGGCTGCTATAAGGACTTTATTTATGTTCTCTTGAATTGTGCGGGGAAAAGTTGTTCATCAAGAAAATCGTATGTCCCTCATTAATATACTTAATGAGTGATGATATCTGTTTGGGCCCCTTGATGGAGTTTGGATTGTTTGGCCAACTTGTACAATCAACTCTAGATCAAGAAATGTATAATCTGCAAGAATGACACATTCCTATCTTGGATTATACAAGGATATCATGTGACATAAGAATCAGACAAAGAAATACTTTTATTTCTTATGCAGGATTGAGATATTGTAACGGTACACTATTTATACGAATTGGGAATCATAACGTGTTGCTAGATACCGCTTATGATTATTGGAATTAAATAAGCGATTTAATTCCATGGCCAACATAGTATAAATCCTCAAAGGGTCGCACAAATAGAACCTGAACCACACGTGTATTATTTATTTGTATTGGAGAATACAAAACATGATGGGTTGATTAATTAATTATATACCGTTATGAACCGTTATAATTAATTATATCAAGGAGATCATGTTAGAATAAATTAATGCATAAACCAACCTATTGTTAATTATCATCAATTTGATAATTAATAGTCTCAACTACATTTAATATAATTGTTAGAATTATATTGAATATATAGGCTTTAAATAGCTAAGTCTAATTAAGCCCAATTAACAAATAATTAAAAGGCCCATTAGTTAATAGAATTAATGAGCTAATGAGAGATGAATTTGCCATTTGGTAAATTGGGCTAAAAGCCCATATAGGTGGCGCCTAGGGCATGGTGGCATGCTTGTAATTTGTTTGAAGTTTGGAAGAGGAATGAGAGCTCTATAAATAGACCCCAAGGGGTGGCCTCTCATCCAACTTTCTCTCTCCTCTCTTCCCTCTTCTCCTAGCCGCCACCTATCTCCTCCTTTGGAGATTTTCGAAATCTCCATTAGAGGAGCTCTCATCCTTTGTTTGTTAGGGCCCATGTGTTGGGATTAGCCACATAATTAAGGTGTTAATTGTGATTAAGTGTTGGTTGCTCTAAAAGCTTGCTAGCACAAGCTCTTGAGAGGTGGTGAAGCTTCTTGGTGGATTAGAGGAAGGAGAAGAAGGCGCGGAGTGCACTCCATGGATTCGAGCCTCATGAATGCGATTTCATGAGAGGTACAATTTCTCCTACCTTCTCTCTTGATTGGATGTGTGATTGCTTTAGCACTAGATCTATTGATTTGCTTGTTGTTAATGGTGATTAATTAGTTGTAATTAATCTAAAATTAAAATATGAGCATTTCCTAACAGTGGTATCAGAGCTATGGTCGTGCTTAAGGTTTTTCACACTTAATTAAGTGAGAATTCGTAATTAATTAAGTTAATTAGTGATGTGCATGCTTGCTGGCCCTGGAAAGACTGTTTTCTGTCTTGTTGCTTGTTTTTCGTGGTGTAAAGCTCTCTGAAATTTTTTCCTTCTTATTGGAGGTTGTAGCCCTTTGAGTTGTGGTTGTTTTCCCACTGGAATCATTGAAATTCGATGTAAAATGAATTTTTAGTGATTTAAACGGTAACGGTGCGCAGATCTGTTATTCTGCTGCACAGTTCTGTTGTTGTGGTTGGTAACAAATAAGTTTGTATACAAAGTACCTATAACTTTTAGATAGGATTGATCTAAACTTGATGCTCTTTCTGAATGTGTAAATTTTGTTGCATATTTCGGATTTTATGTGGGCGTTCAAGGATGAAAAGTGATGAAGTTGTCAGATCTATTTTTTCAAACAAACTGATTGTTTTGAAAAACTGTACTTATTGAGAAACTTTTATGGAAAAGTGTTGAAATGGAAATGTTCTCCTTTAAGTCTGAAATCTGTGAAAATTAATTTCATAGATTTTCATTGAGATTTGATACCTCAACCGAGTGAAACCTTTTTGGTCGACGGTCTGTTCCAGAACAGGATACCTTGCTTAAATGCTTGTTATCTCGTTGATCTTGAATATAACTTGTGGATTTTCTTTTCATGGAATGATAGCCTATTGTATGTAGTATTTTTCTATGTAAATTGTTTGCTGGAAAAATATCAAGGGGATGATCATACAGATCAAAAGGTTGAGACCCATAACAGAATTTTCTCTAACGGTTCTTCGCGCACAATCTGAGGATTTGTCTTTTTGGGTTCTCCCTGATGGTAATTGATCTCTCCTTGAGATTTCTACAGGTAATCACAATCTTTGTAAGGAGTTCTCTGGATTTATTTCAGATTTTTTGGAGACCGAATTATTTTGAATTTTTTCGGGCCCCGAATTTCGTATTTTAATTAGTTAAAATAATTTCTAATTAATCAATTTGATGAAAGGTTAATTAGAAGACTCCTTAAATACCCTTCTTTCTGTTTTGATGGTTGGATTTAATTTAAAAGGGCTTAAACAATTAGTTGTTAAGGTTAAGCCTTCTTTGCATTCGAAAAACTTGAGCAACAAGTATGCACAAAGATTCTAATTAATGAAATTAATTAAGAACAAGTGAATCATGTATATTGTATATGTGCTAACTTTGTTTTGTAGGAGGATGTGGGTTTGATATGGCTCAAGATGTCAATGCCTTGTGTATTGTAAAATGTTGTGAATGCATGTGATTGCTTGTAATGTGGCCTAAGGTGCCTTGATAATTAATAATTGATTAATTCTTGATGTAACTTGTGAGGCTTGCATGCCCCTAAGGCCTAGGCGGGGTCTTAGGAATTTTATCACATGTATTTATTTCCCTTAATTATTAGATAGGATCTTAGTAATTAGTGGGAGGGTTTGATTAGATTAGTTTCGTTACATGGAGATGCGACGGAGACTAATGCAAGCGGGAGCCATACAAACCCACGGCAATGTTTGAGATGCTTATTATTATGTGATTGTTTGTGAATGCCTTGAATTGTCATAGGTAGGTATGGGTGTATGCTTACACGACCACCAAACAAAGTCACGTAATTGCTTATGTCCCAAATTAACTTGATTTAGCCAAATCGTCCTCCTTCTCTCTATCCCCTTCAATACAATTGATTGTCTATTGATGCATTCCTGCCGACGCGGACATCGTAGTCCATCATTGTAGTCGGGGTGTAAATCGGATTTACTAGGAGCAAATAGAGAGAAGTTGCTTTACAACGGACCCACTCGGATTGGACGTTGGGACGAAGTTTGTGGATATACTTATGATATCTCACAAACCAAGAATCATATGGACAAGATATGATTGGTTGGAGAACCTACCTTATCTAGTTGTTTTAGGTGTCATGCCGACGCTGGCCCCTATTTCAACGAAAATGAGGATCTTGAAATCCATTACATTTAGGGACATTAATTAAATGTAGTAGGAGTTTTGTTTATCATTCCATAAACAAAACATTGCATAAACTAAATGACCTTAAATTGAAATTGTTATAGATATTAAATATGTTAATTTCGTTGCGATCAATCTTTGGAAAACGACAAGCTCGTTTCTAAGGTATTTACTTGGAGAAGAAATACCGATTCCTAAGACATGTTCTTGGAAATGAGAAACTTGAGCAAGTTTAATCCCAAAAACGTTCCTCGACTTCCCGAAAATAGCTTCGCAATGATTGATTAGTTTTGACGAAAATTATTCAATAAAGCGAATGCTTATATCCTTTTAGAAGTTCTAGACTTTTGAATTGGAGAATTCATAAGGACTAGACTAGACTTCTATACTCTCATCCACTTACTCAAGAAGACGTTCTTAGAGAAAGTAAAAGATAGACTCAATCATTTATGATCGAGAAATGGAATGTGAGTTAACCAAGAGACTCTTCTTATAAGAAGATAAATGTTTCATTAGCTTGTGAACCGAAAGGTTTGAGTAGCTAATTGACAACTAGAGATATTAAGATCTCCAATATCAAGGATTGTTGATATTGTCATACAATCTCTTTCTATGGATAAAGGATATATTGTTCGCACACTTGTTAGTGCTAAAAGTAATTGGTTAAGTATTAAAGGAATACTTTACCAAGATATGAGTTGAAACTTTGAGATCCTCACTAGTGACCGTGTGTCACATGAGATGTTTCATTTGCCATTTATGGGAGGCATTTGAAAGGTTGTCCGAAATACCATGATATTCTAAACCTTGAGATATTTGTCGTTCAAATTATCTCACTATCTCTAATTCACACTAGTAATTAGGTGCTAGTTCATGTGCTCGCATTTAACGAAATGTGTAGACAATGATGAATAAGAGAAAGTTCGAGATAAGTAAAGTAAACTCCGTTTTGGAAATGGCTTATACGTCTAGGCCGCTACCATTGAATACGTAGAGTTATCTTTACTAAATAAAGAATTTGTTTAGGAATTTGAGGTTATATACCTTATTCCAAACATCTCATAAAACCTTATCTCCATTTCATATTTGATGATGGATGATTATGTTTTGTAATAGAGAAATGTCGTTCTCTTATTGTTATGAATTTGTGTATAAGATTTCACGCATCTTGATTGAATTTGCTTGAAATAGATAAATAAATTTCGAATGACAAATATGTAAGACTTCACATAAAGTATTTGACTTTTATATAAAATTAGTCGCTTGGTCGAATATAAACAAGAATCGCATTATGAGAGTCTACGTAACGTGGAGCTCGTAAATCAATTTGATTGCAAATCAATTGAAATTCATGCGAATCGTGTTTGTTAAATGACAAAAGCGCCTTTGAACTACGAAGGTTTAAAAGACAAGTAACCTTATTAAGACTTATACATATTGATGTATATAGACCTATAGGTACTTGTGCAATTGAAAGGTTGTTGAAACTTTACCACTTGACCAACAATCATTGTAGATATTAACGTATCTATTTGATATGGTATAAGTATGAATCTTTTGACAAGATCAAAAGGATTTCAAGAGTAAAGTTGAAAAACTATTCAATAAAAACAAAAGTCTTAAGATGGATCATGGTAAATAGTTAAGTCATATAGTTTGATATATTACCTAAAGAGTATGAAATACGTTTCACTACTCGCTCCATGAGGAACATTGAAAAATGTATCCAAGGATGAAGGTATCGAACATAGTTTGATATAGTTCGATCGGTAATAAATCAAATTGACTTGTTCGACTCATGTAAGGGATTTGTGTTTGAGGACAATATTGTTTACACTGAATAAAAATTCCATCGAAGTCTATTGAGAAAGATATCTTACGAGATTCGATCTCTAGGTATATTGTTTCTCAAGATTTGGTATTGAGAAGCTTATTTCAAAGTTCGATTGATTGATAAGCTTGGACCCAAATAAGACGCTTAATATGATGTAGGATATCTTGAACTAACCGAAAGGTACTACTTCAACGAACATGATAAGAACAAAGTAGTTGTTGCTCATCATAACGTAATCTTGAAGAATGATATTCTCAAGAAGAAGTAGTGGGAGTAAAGTGAGCATTAAAGGAGTTTATGCGTCACTACAAGAAGTACATTTATAGGAAACTTGTCACTCCATACATGGTGCTTAGTGGGAGTTGAGCGGAACTTAACTCACAAGCAGTTGTGAAAGGAAGAAGTTTATAAGCACGCTCACTTCTAAAGAGTGCTCAAACATCTCACGAATGGATGATGTTCGAGAAACTCATGCAATATATTAGGATCAAGAACTTACTCTACAAGATGTTGTAGAAGTAGTTTATTGACCTCAAGCACCAATCCTACAAAGATCAACGAGAGTGAATTGCCTAAACTGAAAGGTACATAGGCTTCACAACATCCTCGTACTTGAGATATGAGGATCCGTTGATAAATACAGAAGCGATGGAAAGACCCGATTCCACAAGTATGGTTTGAATTTGTATGATCTTTAAGTGCAATCCATATATATAACAACAAGGTATAGACCTTGATTGATGTTCAAGAAGGAGCGATCCATCTAGAACATTTAGATCTTTAAAAGGAAAGATAGATATGGATAGCAAGTCGACAATGTACAAAGCACAATTTCATGATTGATGCTATGTGTAAGTCGATAACCAGTTGACCATGTACAAAGCACGACTTCTCGCTTGTAGTTGTGTATAAGTCAATAAAGATCATTCTAACAATAATTATATTTCGTATATATAGATATATGGAAAAATACATCAAAACCGCCTTCTTCGATTGAATGAAGGAAGTTGTTGTGTATTTGACACAAACCAAGGATTTGTTGTATTGTTGAAAACATATATATGCTTCAATGATCCATTAATGGATTGAAGCAAGTATTGTGGAAATTGGAATAAACATTTTGACAAGTAAGTCAAGGAGTTGAACTTCGTCAAAAGTATCTTGTATAGACAAGATATTCAGTGGGAGCATTATTATGTTACATGTATTGTACAAGATACAAGACATTAATTGGGAATAAAATTAAAGAAAGGAATATTGTCAAGATCTCATTGGAGAATGTTTTCTCAATTGAGAACTTGGGTAAGTCACCTAAATCCAAGGAAACAAAATCTATGGAGATAGATTATGATGGATGTCAGGTTTGAGCAAAATGTGCATATAATGACAAGGTGTTATAGTTACACGAAAAGATAGACTCCTAGAAAGGATGTCTAACCATGTTGTATGGCATACACTTGAGTTCTACTCGGTGTATTGCAACTCAATTCGAGAAGAGTGCACGATACAATTCGAGCATCCTTCTGTCATGAGTTTCATTACGTACGCCATACTTATGCACATGCCCCTATGTATTGTACCCAAGGAGTATGACAAGCAGTTGTCAACTGGATACAAAGAAAAATACATTTGGACAATAATCAAGAATATCCTCGAGTATCTTATGAGAAAGGGTGATATGTTTTTCATCTGACAAGATGAAAGAAATCTCATATAAATTGTTATATTGATGCTAGTTTTCGAAAGATTGATATAAATGCAATTGAGCTACATATTTTGTTTAATGTGGTGTTGTAAATTTAGAAGGTGTTCTAAATGGGATATTACAACCGTTTCCGTCACCAAAACAAAAATATATAGCAACTTGTGAAGCAATGAAAGAATGTAGTATGGATCATGAAGTTCTCAGTCAAGCTAATATAGTTCTAAGCATCTCGAACCATAGCTTAAACTTGAAGAACCCAATATTAAATTGGTGATCCAACTAAGATCTATGACGATGTCACTTGATCTCACATGATGATGATCAAGAACACATATATAGGAGTATATATGTATATAGGGTCAAATAAAATTAGATAGGTTCGCGGACACAGCGAACACTCTAACTTAACCTCTACCTTAAGCGGTATACGAGATGCAATTGTGCATCCATGCGTGATGGACGTATGAGTAACTTGCTTTAAGTGTATTACATCTTTTGAGGTTCGAGACATGTATATATATAGATATATGACATTGTTCTAAGTTCTTCACTGGCTAGAAGTCACTATTGATTGATTCTAGGCCAAGTGGGAGATTGTTGGAGTTATGTCCTAGAAGTCAATATTTAATGACTTATTTTCTTAGTTTATGTTAATGATGATATTTGATGATCATTTGTTCCTAGAGGTTATTATTGACAGATCATTCAGGTTGAGGATCTGAATTGTAGATCTCTGTGGATCATTCATTAGAATGACAATAATAAATCTAAATCGTCCATAATCTTGATAATTAACAAGGAACATTAATTATCATAAAAGATTAGTATGTAAGTTAAGTGATGATTAAGTTCTACAAATCATAGGTAAGGAGTTACCAACTTAATTGCATATGTATATGTTATTGGAACATAGTACAGGACTTGACCCAATGAAATAAACATATGGATTGTGTTATGTGTCATTGTTTATTTCATATGTTGTTGATTCTAAGTTTGAGATGCTCAGCTTTTCCACATGAGGATAGGTTCAATAAATATCGTCTAACGTTGATTCCTGATAAAGGCTGCTATAAGGACTTTATTTATGTTCTCTTGAATTGTGCGGGGAAAAGTTGTTCATCAAGAAAATCGTATGTCCCTCATTAATATACTTAATGAGTGATGATATCTGTTTGGGCCCCTTGATGGAGTTTGGATTGTTTGGCCAACTTGTACAATCAACTCTAGATCAAGAAATGTATAATCTGCAAGAATGACACATTCCTATCTTGGATTATACAAGGATATCATGTGACATAAGAATCAGACAAAGAAATACTTTTATTTCTTATGCAGGATTGAGATATTGTAACGGTACACTATTTATACGAATTGAGAATCATAACGTGTTGCTAGATACCGCTTATGATTATTGGAATTAAATAAGCGATTTAATTCCATGGCCAACATAGTATAAATCCTCAAAGGGTCGCACAAATAGAACCTGAACCACACGTGTATTATTTATTTGTATTGGAGAATACAAAACATGATGGGTTGATTAATTAATTATATACCGTTATGAACCGTTATAATTAATTATATCAAGGAGATCATGTTAGAATAAATTAATGCATAAACCAACCTATTGTTAATTATCATCAATTTGATAATTAATAGTCTCAACTACATTTAATATAATTGTTAGAATTATATTGAATATATAGGCTTTAAATAGCTAAGTCTAATTAAGCCCAATTAACAAATAATTAAAAGGCCCATTAGTTAATAGAATTAATGAGCTAATGAGAGATGAATTTGCCATTTGGTAAATTGGGCTAAAAGCCCATATAGGTGGCGCCTAGGGCATGGTGGCATGCTTGTAATTTGTTTGAAGTTTGGAAGAGGAATGAGAGCTCTATAAATGGACCCCAAGGGGTGGCCTCTCATCCAACTTTCTCTCTCCTCTCTTCCCTCTTCTCCTAGCCGCCACCTATCTCCTCCTTTGGAGATTTTCGAAATCTCCATTAGAGGAGCTCTCATCCTTTGTTTGTTAGGGCCCATGTGTTGGGATTAGCCACATAATTAAGGTGTTAATTGTGATTAAGTGTTGGTTGCTCTAAAAGCTTGCTAGCACAAGCTCTTGAGAGGTGGTGAAGCTTCTTGGTGGATTAGAGGAAGGAGAAGAAGGCGCGGAGTGCACTCCATCGATTCCCATGCCATGGATTCGAGCCTCATGAATGCGATTTCATGAGAGGTACAATTTCTCCTACCTTCTCTCTTGATTGGATGTGTGATTGCTTTAGCACTAGATCTATTGATTTGCTTGTTGTTAATGGTGATTAATTAGTTGTAATTAATCTAAAATTAAAATATGAGCATTTCCTAACACACAACACCGGCGAAACAAAAGCAAGATACACAGATCCATCGACAGCATACGCCCACAGGAACAGGGAAACAATACGAAGACATAGAGGTCCATCAGCAGGATATAGCACGCATAATCAGCAACAGAACCGGAATTTGCAAAAAAAAATTAGACCAAACAGCACAACAAACAAAAAGACCAACACAGATATAAATGAATAACAATTAACTAACCAACATAATACAGCTAGAACTACCAAAGCAATACACACAATACCACAAATCTAACAACAAACAATACCCAAAAAAAAATACCGACAAATACAACAACAAAATAACCCGACAACAAAAGGCAAGATACAGCACATGAAATGGTACAACCATAGACCACCAACAGAAAAATAATGAGATGATAAACAGGAACCTCGCTAGCCACATTAAGTCATCTACAAAGAAAAGGTAATGAACTGCCCTATACACCAGCAGCATGAACAAATCAAACAATACATTCAGTCCCTAACCACCAACAAATAAAAAAAAAAACCGAAAGAAAACAAAAGATATACCTCAGATGACAGTGATAACCCAGTACCAAGAACTGTCCAAAACCTGAAAAAAGAAAGAATAAAACAGTAAAGAACAACACCTTCATAGAAAAGATACTACCTGTCCAGAACACCATCAACAAAAATTAAAGAAGCAACATAATTTCTGTCCAATAACCACACAAAAAAAGGCAGATTGAAAAATAAGAAAAGGAGTACCTTACTGACAAGTCCAAATCCAGCAGCAAGAGCAGAGCAGAACCTGAAAAATGAAAGAACGAAACAGTAACAAAAAGGAACTGAAAGGGAAGAACCATAGAACAGCAACAGCAAAACAATAAGATAATAAGCAGAACCCTTCCCAAACACATGAAGGCATATTCACAGAAAAAATGCCAACCTATCCCACAGATCAGCAACAAAAAACAAACCAAACACTATACTGAGTACCTAACCAACAACAAATCCAACAATAATAAAACCCCAAAACATGAAAAAAAAAAGAAAGAAAAGAATAACCAACAACCATTCTGACAGAAAACCAATGTCCTATCCTAAATAACAGTAACGAAATAAACCAAGCAACACACCCAGTTCCCAACTAAGAGAGGCAAATACAGGCACAACAAAAGATAACAAAAAAGAGTACCTGACAAAAAAGACCAAATCCACCACCGAGAGCAGAAGAAAACCTGAAAAAGAAAAGAACAAAACAGTCAGCAACATTAACAACCCAGTAAACACTGAACAACACACCATTCTATAACAAAGCTATATCAGCAAAAGGCAACAACAACCCCAAACAAACAACACAATACCATAGAAAAATCCACAGCAGCACCCCAAAACCCAAAAAAGTACCAAACACCGATCTACAGGAAGCAAAATCAAAAGAAACAGAACGAAAAAAAAGAGGAGACACACCAAACAAAGAACACAGCACCGCCAGAAGAGGAGAGAACAAACCAAGGCACAAACGCAGCAAACCAAACAGTACCACCTGTTGGAGTTATGTCCTAGAAGTCAATATTTAATGACTTATTTTCTTAATTTATGTTAATGATGATATTTGATCATTTGTTCCTAGAGTTTATTATTGACAGATCATTCAGGTTGAGGATCTGAATTGTAGATCTCTGTGGATCATTCATTAGAATGACAATAATAAATCTAAATCGTCCATAATCTTGATAATTAACAAGGAACATTAATTATCATAAAAGATTAGTATGCAAGTTAAGTGATGATTAAGTTTTACAAATCATAGGTAAGGAGTTACCAACTTAATTGCATGTGTATGTTATTGGAACATAGTACAGGACTTGACCCAATGAAATAAACATATGGATCGTGTTAAGTGTCATTGTTTATTTCATATAAGTTTGATTCTAAGTTTGAGATGTTCACCTTTTCCACATGAGGATAAGTTCAATAAATATCGTCTAACGTTGATTCCTGATAAAGGCTGCTATAAGGACTTTATTTATGTTCTCTTGAATTGTGCGGGGAAAAGTTGTTCATCAAGAAAACTGTATGTCCCTCATTAGTATACCTAGTGAGTGATGATATCTGTTTGGGCCCCTTGATGGAGTTGGATCGTATGCATGCAAACTAGACGATCAACTCTAGATCAAGAAATGTATAATCTGCAAGAATGACACACTCCTATCTTGGATTATACAATGATATCATGTGACATAAGAATCAGACAAGGAAATACTTATATTTCTTGTGCAGGATTAAGATATTGTCACGGTACATTATTTATGCGAATTGGGAATCATAACGTGTTGCTAGATACCGCTTATGATTATTGGAAATAAATAACGATTTATTTTCATGGCCAACATAGCATAAATCCTCAATAGGGTCGCACAAATAGGACTCTAACCACACGGTGCATTAATTGTTTATTCGCAACAGTTAGTATTGTGAAATATGATAAGTTGATTAATTAATTATATACCGTTATGAACCGTTATAATTAATTAAGTCAAAAGGATCATATGGAAACAATTTAATGCATTAGCTAATCCTAAATTAATTATTAATGAGTTAATAATTAATTATGTTCAACACACTTTAAATAGTTTGAGTTATTTGGGCTTCTAGTTATTTAATTAATTAAAGGCCCGATTTGAGGAAGGATGAAGGAGTAATTAATGGGATGGTTTATTGGGCCATTGCAACATTTGATGTAGCCCAAAATGGCCCTATTAATTTCAGCTAGAGCCCTAGTGGCATACTTGTAAATAGTTCAAAGAGAGGATGAGAGTTGTTGGCTATATAAAGGGGTCACCTCTTGGGAAAGCCCTAGCCTCCATCCACTTTCTCTCTCCTCTCTTCCTAGCCGCCACCCATCTTCCTCCCTTCTCTTGCTCATGTGTTGAGCACCATTCCTTCTTCTCCTCCATTAAAATAGTTAATAGGATGAAGAGATTCATAGAGGGGATTAGCTAGGAGCTCATGAAAGCTAGCACTTTCATGGAGCTCGTGGTTAGCTCCTTGGTGGGCTTGAGGCGCCTTAGATGGTGGAGGTGGTGGAGCACGCACCCCATCGACTCCCATGCCTTGGATTCGAGTCTCATGAATGCAATTTCATGAGAGGTATAACTTTCTCCTACTTGTTCTTATTGTTTTGATGTGTGAATGCTTCTAGCACTAGATCTATGGTGTTTAGTTGTGATTTCTTGCTATTTGATGGCACAAAAATAGAATTAAACACTTCCTAACACCACCGAGAGCCTTCCATAGCGCGCACAAAACTGAAGCAAAGGCGACCGTACACATCGGAATGAGGAGAAAGCGCAGAGAAGCCAATCAGAGTGCAGACAAAGGACAGAGAACCAACCCCTCTCTTCACAAAGTACACCAATGTGATCTAGCGTGGCACAAAAAGCAAAAAACAGGAAAGCGCAGAGTAAAAAAGAAAGAACACACAGAAGAAATACAGAAACACCCACAAAAGAACCTAAGAAAAACAGGAAGAGCAGACTTAGTGGCAACGAAGGGACCAGATGCGATCCATCAGAGAGAAAACAGTGGCCCAACCGTTGCGATTGCAGCTTCATTCTATAGTGATCCCGAGACTTGAAATTGAAGTACTTATAATATTTATACCCGATTTACTTTTGTAGTGCGTCGAAAATCGATGATAAATAAAGCATCGTCAATTTTAAGTTTTTAACATATTCTCGTTGAACTGTCAAAATTGTTGTACTTAAAAAAAAAAAAAAAGCTGGTAACTCGATGAAACCAAAACCGTTCGATTTATGATGGATGGTCCGTGCATAATACCAGATTGATAGGCTCGAAAAATATTAACCGTGGAGATCAGATTGAACGGCTCGATGCTGGGATTCGTAATTCGACTCGTGCAGTCGTGCACTACTCGTGCTCTTTTAGTCTTTTGAGTTCGTATCATTAATTGTTCAGCTGGACTTATCCATACGTATACTCGGCCCAACTGGCTCAACTGGCCCAACAACGCTCCCCTCGTCTCTGCTGCCCAGATTCCTGAATCCCGACTCCTGAGAGCCGAAAATATGCCCAAAAAATAAAACCGCAATATATAAATTTACTTATAAATAATTAAACAGAAAAAGAAAGCGAAAACCGGTCACGTGGTGGCGCTCTGCTTGACTCCCAGTAGCCGACCCCTCACGGTACCCTATCCGGCCTTCTCGTCCTCCTGCAGCTCTCTCCATTCGTTTCCAAGGGACAAGGGTTTATACCGAAAGATACAACGATCGGCTTGGATTCTCCTCATCTATTTGGTTAAAGCAGTCGCCTTTTTGTTGGTATCACGCTATGGCGGCAGGGTCCAGTCAGAGCGAAGTTGAAGTGGAAGGTGAAAAAGAGGGACGGAAATGTGTGCCCGAAGGAGTTGAAGCAGGATTCTTCGATCCCTGCGTTGAGAATTTCTTCTCTGATATGGATCATATTCGCAAACTCTGTCCTCCCTCTTCTCAACAGGAATTGGATTCCGCAGACATTGACCATTTTTCCTCTATGATTACCTTCCTCAAGTATTTCCTTTTACTGCTCTTTATTTGTTTACTTTTTTTTTGGTTATTATGGTCCAATTGGCCTTGATCATAATTAAATTATATAAACTTTCCTAAAGTATTTATTTCCTCATAGAGTTATTTTTTTTAATGTTTTTAATTCGGTTCTCTTTCTTTCTCCCGGTATTATATTTTTCTTAGGGCTTGGTTTAGTTAGGTGACTCAATGGACAAATTTGCCTTGATCAATGATGTTTCTAAAATTGAATTATATTAAATTCATAACTCATGCATTTAGAACTATGACTGAAGTACTTGATGCCTAGATTTGATCTTTCCAATTGAAACGTTATTCTTGCCATTTGATCTTAAGATGTGCTGTTTATATAGGGAATGGAAGTACTTACAGTATGAACCAAGGACTGTCAGTTTTTCGTGTGATAGTGAAGTAACTGCCACTAGTCTGGAACCAGTCAGGCGAGAACTTAATTTGCCCCAGTTTTCTTCTGCAGCTATTCCCGAGGCTGGAAAGTCGGCTGGAGAAGCAGATTCATCCAGCAGGTTATTTGTTTTCCCTTTTAAATATTTTATCACTTCATACAAACTTGGATTGGCAACAATTGTTTTTTTTTTCATTCTCGGTCCATGTAGTATTTACTGGTTAGCTATTTAGGTAGCAAAGTCAGTTTTGGGTTGGCAACAATTACCAGAAATCCTGTTTGAAAACCAACTGATTTAGACATCGAGCGACTTGTTACTGGTTTCATAAATCAATTGATTAACCAATTGGGTTGGCCTTACCTGGTCACAGGTTAAGTCAAGACAACTAGTACCAGATTTGGGCTTAGGTACAAGAATTTGCATGTCCTTGTTGAAAATATGGCAATTTTTATTGTTATTGTGAATGGATGAAATGCTAGATCACTTCCTTATATCTTAATTTTTTTTTACATCATGTTAACAATCCATTTTGTCAATAAATTAGTTACTTTATGTACAGTGACTTTGTGTTATATGCTGGGGGCAATGTGTGGGCATTGGATTGGTGCCCTCGAGCGGACGACGAGCCTGATTCTACTATAACATGCGAGGTTGCATTCTTTGTGTATGTCTATATTGATCTGCATCATTTGTCTAGTTAATTTTAGCGTCTATCTAATTATTTTTTAAAATTCCTTAATTTCATTGGATTCATGCAGTATTTGGCTGTGTCAGCTCATCCGCCAGGTTCAAATTATCACAAGATGGGTGCTTCTTTAGTGGGAAGAGGTGCTATCCAGATTTGGTGCCTCGTTACCACCGCTAAGACTGTTGAAAAGTCTAAACCATCTTACCGTGTTGTCAAAGGGAGACCTAAGAAAGCCCTGACTGTCAAGGATAGTGCTGAAAATGATAAGAATAAATCATTACCTGTGACAAAAAGGCCGAGAGGAAGGCCTAAAAAAGTGTCCCTGACAGATGAAACTAGCAGTACCCAGGTTGCTGAACCAAAGAAACTTGGGAGGCCCAGAAAAAGGCCTAAAAATGAGGAGGATGCATGTGCAACAGTGCCGAAGAAAAGGGGTAGACCTAGAAAACATGCACAATACTCCACTCTTGAGGAGAATGCATGTGCCATAGTGCCCAAAAAAAGTAAACCTAGAAAAAATGCACAGAGCTCCATTGCAACTGCACTTGCCCTGATGCCTCCACCTGATGCAAATTCAGCTGAAAAGTGCTGCAAAGGGGGATGGAAAAATGGAAAATTCCGAAGCCTAAAGGCGTATCTCTTGGCTTCTGAAGCCGAACTAAATGCAGATATGAATAAAGATTCACAATGTCATGGAATAGCTCAAGAGGGGCATAATGTTGCAGCAAACAATGAAGCAAATCTTCCCCAAGTAGTAGAGCCGCTGAATGTTGCATGGCCATCATCTTTTATGTTTTTCAAGAAATATTATAAAAGAAGGTCAAAAGGGAAACAATCAACACAGAAACCAGATTTTGTTGCTGCAGACAATAGCATAGTTCCAGATGTTACATCAAATGAGCATCAGATTGTACAACTTCATTCAACTGAGACTCAGTGCAATTCAGAATCACAGTTGGTCAACTCAGTGTGTCGCCCAAAGGAGACATTATTGCCAAAGTTAGTATTCTGTTTGGCACATTATGGGAAAGTTGCTTGGGATATAAAGTGGAAACCCTTCGAGCCCAGTTCTAATGCTCGCATGGGCTATCTTGCACTGCTATTGGGGAATGGATCTCTTGAAGTGTATGCTATATGTTTCCAACTCTTACCACTTATTCTTTTTTCCTTTTTTTTATTTTTTTTTTCTTTCCTGAGAGATGCTTACATTGTTGCTATTTTTGTACTAAAAATGAATGCAGATGGGATGTTCCAGTTCCCAATGCAGTGCATAGATTATATAATTCAAACCCTGACCGGGATGAGGGTACTGATCCCAGATTTTTAAAATTGAAACCTATCTTCAGATGTTCAAAGTTAACATTTCGCAATAGGCAGAGGTAACCCCATCTTCATGTGAATTTGCAAGTATCAATTAATCCTTTTTTTGTTTTTTTGACACCTGCGTTTTAATGTAATGCAGTATTCCACTAACTCTTGAGTGGTCACCATCTCCTCCTAGCGATATGATATTAGCTGGATGCCATGATGGCACAGTAATTTTGTTTTTCAATTAGAAAAGTTCATATTTACTATTGTGTATGATGTTTTGATATACTTTTCTCTGTCTATCTTTACTAGCATTGAAGAGTTTTAGTTATATAAATGTCAGGTCGCTTTATGGAAGTTTGCAGTTCATTCTCCTTGTCAAGGTACTAGAGCATCAGTTGAAAAAAATTCTGGTATAATGCACAAGTTGGATATTTCTAGGTTTTATATATCTGCTTTATTCATGACTTGCAGATTCGAGGCCATTGCTCGTCTTCACAGCTGACTTTGCTCCCATTAGGTCACTTGCTTGGGCTCCTCATGACAGGTATGTTCTCTCTCACCTTAATTTTGTGTTCTTATTACTACAACCTAGTATTAATTATTAAACATATACAGTGAGAATGCAGAAAATTCAAATCTTTTTGTAGCTGCTGGTCCTGAAGGCCTAAAATTTTGGGACATCAGGTATATTTTAAATTCTGTACTCAATTGTATAACGTTATACCGGTATAATATAATAAACACTGTTGCTGAATGATAAAAATATTTTTGACTGCAATTGTAAGTCAAATCAAAATGATTTGTCAAGTATGAAATTACAACTGCAAGTTATGCTTTTGCAGATAATCTTGTCCTTTTAGTTTTTTTGATTTAGCTAGTTTTTGTGTGTGTGTGTGTGTTTTTTTTTTTTTTCTGAAAACTAAAATTATGTGCACAGAGATCCCTACCATTCATTGTGGGAAGTGAATCAAGCTCATAGAGCTGTGTTGAGTGTTGACTGGTTGAAGGATCCAAGGTAATGTAAAATGACGGCATAAAATTTGTTTTAACAGAATTATTAGAAATTATTGTTAAGAAATTTAACTTCTTTGTTGGTTCAAAAATTATATAGATGCATTTTGATGACTTTGGAAGATGGCACCATGAGGGTTTTCAGCTTGCCAAAAGGGGCAAATGACTTGCCTGTGACTGGGATGCCACTTCCGAGAAAGCAATTTGAAGGTTTATATATTTACACCATGTCCCATTTTGCTATTTGGAGCATCAATACCTCTCCTACAGGTCACTTGTTCTGTAGTTCTCTTGGTTTTTTTCTGGTTTTAGAGCATTTTGTAAATAAAATGCATGAGGAATATGATTACTGATATTTGTTAGCTGTTAACATATTTATCAGGTCTGGTAGCTTATTGTGTTTCCGACGGCTCGGTTGTTGTATTTCAGGTACTTGTTTACTATCCTCTTTCTTCTATCTCTAGCTAGGTAAACTGAAATGACTCAGAGCATTGTATTTATTTTGCTTTTGTTGTCGTTAATCTCTGCATGTGGTCTAGTAGCTCAAGTGGTAAGAGCATGCTTGTGATAGGCTTGGTGTGCCAGCATAAAAAATCTAACCATATATGAAAAAAGAAATGACCTGGGTAGGAATGTCATGTCTAGCCTACCCCAACTTGTTTGGGATAAAAGGCTTCGAATTTTTTTTTTTTTAAATTTTGTCGTGAATCTCTGCTTTACCATGTAGCTTACTGAAAGATTCTTGGAGCCAGATCCAACCCGGAACCGAACGCCGTACTTTCTTTGCGATTATTTCAAAGATAAGGGAGGAATCCTTGGACTCGGTCCCTCATTTAGAGCCACCATCGTACCTAACCTTCCTCTCAAACCTATTAAAGGTTCCACTCGTTATATTATGGGTAAGAAAATTAAACTTTTTTTACATGGTCCCTTTGATTTCCTAAAGTTACTACATTCATCTAAAGTCTTCCTAAAATTGCTGCATTCAGGTGAAGACAAAGCCCTAGTTTCAGCAAGTGATCCTCCAACAAATGCTGGTGTGGGAAATAGTGCTAATGCAGGGACATCACATGAAGTAGATGATGGCTTTGACAATGCATTTCCTTCTAAACTAGTGGCATTGCATAAAGTGCGATGGAATAAAAATAAGGGAACTGAAAGGTGGCTTTGTTATGGTGGGGTTGCTGGTATCATTCGTTTACAGAAGATCTCCATTAATTTTTAGAGGTGGACAGTTCATCTTTCTGACCATTTATCTTCAATTATTAAGCATAGATCCTTTATTGTACCGTGCCATTTCGTTCAGCAAGCATTGAAGTCTCTGTCATCTTCTCTATAAGAAAATTCATTAAACTGGATAATATATTCGTTATTGCAGTATTAAGATGGGTAACTTTGCCGAAAGCATGCACAGCGGTCTTGAGAACTGTCATTTTTTGTTAATAGAATATATTTGTAAGAAGGTTTACCGACTTGGTAACTAAGAGTTCCTCGAAATTGAGCTGACAGAATCTTATGATCTAATCTACAGAGGTGATATTCTTTTCCTGTCAGAATTTCACGGTTTGTGTTTGCATGGAAATTAAGTGGGGAATGGGGGTGACCACTATCTTGTAATGTCATATTGTCATGAAACAGAACGTATTCCTATGTCTGTGATTATGCCCAATACAATTAAATTGGGTTACCTGGGGTTTCTTTTGATGTTGGGGGCATTGTTGGTAGTACAATATTCTTTTAGGGATTCATGATGTAAAAATGTAAGTTTTTGTATGGTATGGTTTATTCTGGGTCTACATTGTACACCTAATGCACTTAATGGTAGGCAAGACAGCAAAGTGAAGTTTGTGGTATGGTTTATTCTGTTTTAAGATTAACAACCGCCCCACCCCCCCCCCCCCCCCCCCCACCCCCTACCCACCCGCCCGCCCACCCACCCACAGCAGACAGGTTTTGGGAAATAATATAAGGTGGTACCAGTAACTGCCATATAACCTACTATTCTGTGGTTTATTTGATGCAGATAAGGTGGTTGGCCATGGACGGCACAGTTTAAAAGATGAGCATAATGATTCAGTTGCAGTAAGAATCAATGGAGGCATGCTTGGAACCTCTCACATGGAGCCGAGTTGATAATCAGCCACTGGGAATTGCCAGGGCCCCTCAGTCTGGCCAGAGACAAGCGTACAGTTACTGACCTCAAGCAATCCCTTCTTTATGCCAAACAGCAATCTCATCAGCCAATACAGTTTTCCTGATTAATGCAATTTCAAGGCCCACGGTGATCAGGGCATAATAACGTGAACCAAGGTCAACATCTGAATCACCTTTGGTGGTAGTTTGATTTGTTGTGACCTAGTCATCCTCTTGATTTTGAGTCAAACAAGTATTTTGGTTGGTATTGGTTTTAAAGAAATTAAGCTGAGCAAAACTGTAAAGCAAGTTGCATCCATATTTTTCATTTTTTTTTTTTGAAAATTATGAATTGATTGATTGTTAGTATTGTAACTTGTCACCTTTTAAAATTTTCAATTAATGATCTACAAAATTTGAGATCACGGATGATGAGCCATTGAAATATTGTGGGTTAGTAATGGAAGAAGAAACAAGAGATTCAATACTACGGCTGTTATTGGGAGTTTTGAGTTATTGTTATTGTTGTATGGTCAATTTTTTTTCTTCTTTGTAATACAAATGTTGTACAAGGCACAAGCCTTGCGCCATTAGTTTTACACTGTCCTTTTTTTTTTCTTTTTCTTTTTTTTCAATTGCACATTATTCTTTGATGATGGGTGGGAGGAATTTGGCACTTGACTGGGGCACTCGTACTTTCATCTTTTCACTCACAATGGATGATACACTACTCCGCGATACACTACCCAAAGAACTATAAAGCCGAAATGCTCTGTGCAGAGGTGATCCGTTTCAGGAACATTAACTTTGATTCAAGTGGCTGTTTCTTTAATATGTTTATTGTCCTTTTGCTTTGAGCACATTTTGTTTACGAAAGATAGTTTCTGGCAACTTCTGGCTTGCTAATTGTTGTTCAAGGTAATTTTAGAGACCTAGGAGAAATATTTGATTTGCTGGACGCATATCGCACCTCATTAGTTTAATTCATGGATTGGTGCCTCTAATTGAGGAATACAACACTGGTTGATTCATTTTAAAGTAGTTATGTAATTTCTTAGCCTTGTTTGGTGTTTAATTGGACGAGGTTTGGTGTTCATCAGGTACTTGTAATTTTAAATTAAATTTGAAAAAAAAAAACTCAACAGTTTTAAAATCTACTTGGAAAGTTCGTTAAATGATATAACGATATATTAAATATCTCATTTTGGGAATAAAACTATGATGCTCAATGATATTAAACAACTAACAAGCCATGAAAGAATTAAGATGCTATTTTGTTCATTCGTTCGTTTCCTTCATCGCTATACCAAATATGCAACCCGACTGATACAACGTTAATAATACGTTATTCTTTCCGAAGTTAGATTAACGTTGGAGTAACAAAATAGGACTGTTAAAGCCCATTTCAGGAAAGAAAAGGCCCATTAAACAGCGCGTATATGCAAAGAGTGCCGTACTTACGAGAAGTACTTCGCGAAGTACATACAAGCTCTCCCTCTCTCTCTCTCTTCTCCTTCGGACCTTCTCTGAAACCGTCAAACGGTGGTTGTTTGGTGTGTGCGGGGCTCGAATGTTTGGAAGTTGGTCGGAGGAGGAGGCTAAGGCGGCGCTACTTCGGTCCCCACAGTGGTAAAGCTTTGTCCCCTTTCTCTTTTTGTCTCGTTTTGGGTGTTGATCGCCATTAATGGTGTTGCGCTTTGTTGATTGTTTTGTTGCTTGTCTAAACTTGAAACCGTGAGTTTGACTTGGTTAGAACTTGAATCAGGGGTTAATTGTGGATGTTGTGTTAATATGTTTTGCAAATCTGCCACGTCTGATGATGTTAGACAGGCTATGTGATAAATATATTTGTATTGAGTATTTTCTGGGTTTGTTGTGAACCAGACTGAGAAAATTTAGTCATGAATTGGCCCCTGGCAGGGACGAGAATTCTTGTAAGATAGCTCTTTTGTAGACTGAAGTAGGATATAATTTTGTAAACAAGCCCTTTTTTCAGATTTATTTGTAACAATTTTTAAAAGGGAAATTTTAAGAACACCATTATATTAAATGCGAGATCCTTTAAAAAATGAAACACAACCGCTTGAGCCACAGTTGGAAACCCCCCCACCCCCCCCCCCCCCCCCCCCCCCCCCCCCCCCCCCCCCCCCCCCCCCCCCCCGCCCCCCCCCGGAGTCGGATCCTCTGGACGTTTTTTTAAAAACGTCCAATGGATGTTTCGATCGGAGCCGTTGAAACTAAATCAGACGGTTCATTTTTTTCGAGCCAATATTTTTTTCGGATGTGGTGGAATGCACGGGGCTCCCTTTAGCCGTTGAGATTAAATCAGACGGTCCAGATCTCGAGCCGTCCACCAAACGTCCACGGTAAAAACGTCCAGAGGATCTGATTTCCGCCCCCCCCCCGCCCCCCACTTTTTTTTTCTTTTCCCCCTGGATAGTTAAGCATAGCGCTGAGATCGGACCGAATAAGTCCTGCGGACTTAGGGCCGGATAGCCCATTAAAAAAATCGGACCGAATTTTTTCCGGATATTCGGTTCGGCCCGTTGTATTCGATACCTTATATCCGACTGTGATCAGACGAAGGCCCTACGATCCTGATCCGAACCATGAGTCCGTGAGAGTCGAGTCGAGCCGAAGCCGCATCTCCATTTCTCAGTCTCTGGTCTTCGTCTCTTCGAAGCGACGACGCACGGCCGCACACCTCATCTCCGACACACGCCGAGAGTCTCGCTAAACCCTATCTCCGACACACGCCACGTATTCTCCTCTCGCCTCTCGAGCCTCGCCGTCGACGTCGACACCTCTCGACCTCCCTTGCATTTGCCAAGTACTCTCTCTCTCTCTCCCTTGCATTTGGGTTTTGGGTTTTGGGTATTAGCTGTTTTGGTTACCACCAATCAGTGATTAGCCATCTCCAAAAAAAAAATTCATATAATCAATACTTGTTCCAACTTTACTTGATATTTTGTCATCAATAAGCATTATTTTGTGTATAATCTTTGATAATATAAATATATAGAATAGGCCACTGTATTCCGCGAAGTAATATATTTCATAAAGTAATAAGGACTTTGAGCTCATATCTCAACATCTAAGCTTCAAATGATCAATCTAAATTTGTTCCCATAATGAAATTTATAGGGTAGTTTGAAACTTTGGTCGAAGCTCGGCTCTTTGTCAATTTTCTTTGCTATTTGTCAAACTTATTTGTCAAAGTTTGTTATTAAATTTTCTGAAATAAAATTTGAGATCTAATTTTGGCTAATAAAAAGCTTCCACAGATTTGAATTAATTATTATAACAGGAAAAAGACAAGCAGACAAACACTGAGACACAATCCCAGTGCTATTTTATAGAAGAAACTTGTATGTGCCATCAGAGCAGTACTATTTATATTCTTGTTTTAGGTAGCTTGGACGTGTGGAGATAAAGGCTATATTACTGTTGGAGACTTGAGTTTTCTCTCTTTTGTAATTTTAGACTTTTGAGTAGGTGAAGGGGAGAAGTAACTAATTGACACATGATCGTTTGGTCTTTTTAGGTGTTTTAATGTTGTTTATCAGTTTATGGGTTGTCTGTAGGTTGTATTTTTAATAGCGAGTTTTTGTGCTTTGTGGATTAGTAGGTTATTAATCTTCTCTGGCCTATATTGTTTATCATATAATGAGATGCCTATATTCTAATTGCAAGTTCGAAAGGGTGATTATTTCAGTGAAATTTCAGTTTAATGTTGTTTATCAGTTTATGGGTTGTCCAGTTCATCATTATTTCTTATTTCTACACATTCGTACTTTTGTTCTCCGCTAATTCTAATGCAAAAGTTATGATTTCTTATTTGTATTTATTATCTTGATAATTTTAACAAAAAAAAAATTTAAGTTTGAGAGAATGTGAACCATATGTTTTCTTATTACACAAAAAAAGTAATTAAAATTTCTTTTTTTTTTATTTTAAGGATTCCTAGTTGGAAGATGTTCATTGTTTAAAGAAGCGTAAGAATGCAGGATTTTGTTAACCTTTTTTGTATAGTTCTGTGATTGAGGGAGCTTGTGTTTATTTTTTTTTAAAAAAAAATGCAGTTTAGTGCTTCAGAGCAAATTCATGGAGAAATGTTCCCACAACCTAAGTTAGTTGGGAACAAGTTCGTTAATAAAATCAGATTTTCAGTTTTAAAAAAGCACAATGTAATAGGTCAATTCTAATTTGGATTAGTTAGTAAAAAAGATATATAGGTCTTTACAATTCGAAATGGGCTCAAACAGGCTGGTGCCTCAAAAGAATATAGGTATTCTTTCCGGTCTTCATTTTGTTCGTAAAGTTCAACGCGGGCCCTTCCAAAGCCCGAAGGGGCTTATTCGGACAGTTCGGATTTAACCGACGGACATCGGGCCAAATCAAGTATTAAAAGGGTGGACTTCGGATTGGTCAGCAAGATTAATTAGGTAGGGTCAAACCGGATTATTCGGTCCAAACTGGTCCAATCTCACCCCTGGTTAAGCACTAAAGCATATCCATGGGGATTTAATTCGTCCCTAAATATTTATCTGGTTATTTATTTGTTTTTTTAATTCTATCTGATTGCATAACTCTATTCTTATTTTAGCTTGGTGTAATTTTCCTTAGCGGTTATATTATTCTTTGGTGGATTGTTGTCTTATTGACACCACAATTTTGCCTCAAATTATGCAATGGAACTCAATTAGCCAAGTGCTACAGAAAGGGGCCAATTACATGGTGGTAATTAGAATCATAAAATATATCGTGTATCATAGTATTTAGTATCAAATCGTTTAAGATACACTAAACTATCCTTTAAATCAAATAGAATAATTAGTTAGAACATATATTGGAAGATTTCCATTAAAAACAAGTTTTAAGTAACACACAATATAATTAAAATCATTTATCTATCTAGGCATCATTAGGTGTAGTATATGGTTATTACTCCATAATCTGTTATGAATTTTTTGAGTAACTTTATCTGTATAAATCATATAATTATCTTGTATAATCTGTAAAAACTAAATTAATATTATTCTAAAATTTTATTAGTTTAGTTTTCGATTTATGATCTTTAGTATAATTATTATTTATTAGTTTATTTTAATCTTATAATATTTTATTTCTTTGATCGGATTTCTTATAGTTTACTATTTATAACTTAAAAAGAAGTTTTATCATGGTAAAATTAATATTTGATCCTGAAATTAGATACATATTAACGTTCCTTATTTACTTTTTGACTTTCTCCACCACTCTTGACAATGGGTCCCACAGTAAAGTGGATCCTATCAAATTGTAAAACTAGAGTCAGGAGAAACATAAGCAGTGGGGTCCATGGGATTGGGGAAATAAAGGCCCTGATCAAAATCATTTTTTTTTTAACATGAGATTTCATTTCATTAGAAATTTTTATCAAAATGAACGAATTTGGTTGGAATTTCCATGTAAATAGATCCAACGAAATCCTGAGAAGTCAATTCAAATGAAATGAAATCCCACTTAAAAAACATTTTCATTAAAGCCAAAGTATTCAAGTAAAAACAAAATCTTTGCGAGCCGGTCCCACAAATAGATCCTTCTTCTCCATAGCACAGAAACTAGGAGAAGCGGTGCCTCAATCCTTTGACAAGAAAGAAAAGAAGTTAATGCTGTGAGGGAGGAACTCTCTCCTGTCTCATGATTTTCTTTTTAATCTACCTAGGTCTTTATTTTTTTTCTCATTTTTTAACTGGAAATCTAAGTTAATTGCTAATCGTGTGTATCGTGCGATACGATACGCATATCATTTGCACGTACCGCAATGATCCTGCGATTCACTTGGGCTTTGATGCAAAGGTACGATATGTATCCCTAGGGCTTTGATTCGTACTGAACCGTACGATACGTCACCGTGAATTGTGCTATACCAAAATCTCTATTAGAATTATACTTATTATTTCACAGCCACACTTGAGTATGCTATGGCAGTGTACCAATGTCTGTGCTTTCCTGATAGTATAAACTATAGACCTCCATAAGCCCTTGTTTTTTTGGTTACATGTTGATTTGATTATTCTGATATCTTTTCTGGATTTAGTTTGTTTTTATTTTATTTACATACCAGGTAAATTAAATCTATTATTATGTTTTCTATACCAACTTGTATTTTGTCAATGAAGTCTGTTCGGGTACAGAGTAATTTGCTGATCGGACTATACTGTTAATTACTGATAATCTGATATATAATTCCTTAATCAATTGATTTTATCATAATTTTAGGCAAAATGGCTGAGAGCTACAAGCAAGTCGGGCTACCATTAAACTCAGGACTATCTGAGAATGGAAATTTAATTGCAAATACATCTGCTCCACCAGCTGATGTGAAGCCAAAGAAGAAGATATGCTGTGCATGCCCAGACACGAAACGGCTGAGGGACGAGTGCATAGTGGAGCATGGTGAGGCCGCTTGCACAAAATGGATCGAGGCCCACAAGCAGTGCCTCCGTGCTGAAGGATTCAATGTTTAGAAATTTTCCTCTGAATGGGATGTAATTCTCACATTTGCAGTTTTGAGTTTAAATAGAGTTGAGAGTAGGATGGGTGATATATAGAATAAATAACTTGATGGCCTGATACTTTTATGGATGGGATTTAATAACCCAGTTTTTTTGCTGAAAATTTTGGCTAGAGTTTAAGTAGAGCATGTGCCAGGTTTGTTTGTATACATTTGCTCTTTTGGAGACAATTTCCATTTAAACTTTACTGTTAATTCAGGCTAGGTGGCGCACTAGTTAATTTGCAATTGTTTTCAAGTTGAAATTGCTCGATCTAGAGCAATGGAGTATAATGGAGTATAGTGCAGTAAATGTACCGGTTACTGGTACAGGATACACATAGGACATTTATACGGTATAGTTTATCTTATGGAAATTGTTGACGCAGTAATCGCCATCCAGCCTTATAAAAAAAAAAGAGTTATTCAAAAAACTTCATGGTTCATGCATAAGCCCTTGTTAATTCTTACACTTTCTCGATCGACTCCTAACCTCCTTGATTCAATTACGGGCAGGAGCACTGTACTTTCTCTCTCTTGAAACAGCCATACCATGGTTGTTCGGTGTTTGTCTTGCTCGGTTAAAAAACGAAAGGCACAGGTAAGGAGAACAGAAAAGAAAAGTAATTAATATGACGAATTGTAGGAAATACATCCTAAATTTGAAAATTAGCTGATCAAACGGAACGGCAAAAGCAATGGAATAGGTTAATGTAGGATATGGACCGATATTCTTCGGCCTAGTATTTTCTCATTCCTTATTCATTGAATCACGTTTTGTCAAGTTTTAATTATTTCATATTAAATATGAAGTACTTGCTTAATTTGCTTAGCATCTAAACAGTATTTAAAAGGAAGATGTGTAATCAATAGAATCAATCAAATTATCCATCAAAAGGCATAAGCAATATCTTTTTATTTGGTTTCTTTTCCTTCAAGTTATTATTATTACAAAATCTAAAAAATTCAATAAATCTGTTCACAACAGTGCACGGGCTCATCAGGGGTTTGAAAAATGGCCGGGATGTGGAGGAGGATAAAGAGACGCATCTCTTTATCTCGTGGTAATCTTTTGTTTCCTTTCTCTCTGTCTCGTTTTGGCTGTAATATCGCTATTATGGTGTTTGCTTGGTTGATTGCCTTGTTACTTGTCAAAAACCGTGAGTATGGCTTGATTAGGACTTAATTTAGGGGTTAATCGTAGATTGTTGTATTAATATTTTTGCAAATGTACCACTTTTGACAAAGTTAGACTGGCTACTGTGGAAAATAGCCAGACTAACTTAGTCCTTTCTGGGTGCTATTGTGAGCCAGAGTGAGAAATTTTAGTCATAAATCAGTCCCTTGAAGGAACTCAGAATGACATGTTCTTGTTTTAGAGCGCTTTTGGAGACTAATAAAGTAGAACATAATTTTGTAAAGGAACCCTTTACCATGGATGCATTTGTGACAGCCTTAAATTTTGTAAAGAACCATATTAAATGAGAATTTCTTCCAAGTTCACTTTAACTACAACAACAAGTGAATTAACAATATATTAAGTACTAAACAGTAGCCATGTGGCAAATTTATTCCCGTGATTAACAATATGCTTTTGAATCCAGAGGCTTTATTTAGAGAGGCATGACAAGTGTCAATATACTAAATTCCTCTTTCCCACCTTGCAAGGCTTGCTTCTGTTCCGTTTAGCTAGGGATTTTGAGCTAGGTGTATTTTCTTTTAATGGATCATATTCTCCTTTGTTGGATCCTCAAGTCCTATATAAGCGACTATCATGCCTCAATGAAACAACGAAAAGGGCTAGCTGCATTTGTCTGGTTTGCTATTGGAATTGGGTATCAATACTGTACCTAACTTGGTATTTTGTCAATAAAGTCTGCTCAGGTACAGAATAATTTGCCGGCCAGGATTATACTGGTATTCACTGATACTCTGATTTATATCTTAATCTGTTGTTTCTTTTCATAAGTTTAGACACAAAGGTTGAGAAAAATTCTGAGAATGGAAACTCAACTACACTCGATGTGGATCCAAAGAAGAACATCTGCTGTGCATGCCCAGACACAAAACGGCTCAGAGACGAGTGCGTAGTGGAGCATGGTGAGGCCGCTTGCACCAAATGGATTGAGGCCCACAAGCGGTGCCTCCGTGCTGTAGGGTTCAATGTTTAGAAATTTTTCTTTGAATGAAATCCAATTCTCTGATTTTGCGATTTTGAGTTTAAATAGAGAGTTGATAATAGGGATAAAGTGATGTATCGATTCTCAGATTTCGAATAACAGAATAAAAAATTTTACCTTCTTTTATGTCGCAGCAAAGTTCATGTATCAAAAATTATAATAAAATAGAACGCTATTTAGCTTAAGTGCAAAAAATACTGGAGAAATCAAGTGTCCGTTTTTTTTTTTTTTGAAAAAGAAAGCCCGTAGGGCGTAGGCAAATCAAGTGTCCGTTGTAACAATCTATTGACTTCTTCACCTTTTGTTGTCAGTTCTGTTCTTTAGGTCGTAAGTAAGATAATATATGCATGTTTTTTTAATTCTTTTCCCTTCCTAGCTAGCTCAATCTGCTAGCTCGTGTGAACAATAATTATTATTTGATGTCGTAGGCTCGTAGCAAAGAAGCTCAAAGATTTTGAATAGGAAAGTAGTGTCTGTGGTATAGAGAAACCTCAATGTTTCGAGTATGTAATTTGAAATTTGAAATTTGAATCATTGACGCAAAAAAAAGTTTTCATAGTAACACATTATAAAAAAAATTGTAATAGATTTTTTTTTCTTAGAAAAAAATTATTTAGGTTGCAAATACTGAAAATTTCCTACTATTCTACTTTCAAGTTCACTATAACTTTTATTGAGTCAAAAACTCAAAATCAACGGACCATCGAATTTCAGTGGACCTAAATATAACTATATCTTTATATTAAAACTGGCTAACCATGCTTTAATAGAGGGTAGCTGGATTTGACTTGCAAATGACAGAAAGTCGCAATTAGTTGAATATTTGGTTCCCCAAGCTTCCTCTTCCCATATCCACACAATTTTATTTATTTATTTTTTAATAGAATTTACCTCTAGCTAAAGTTGCATTGCAACTGAGAATACAATTTGTCTATTTACATGATGCAAGTTTGCACTTAGTAGTATACAATGCACAAAATATATTGCAGACTCTTTAACACCTCTCGCCTTGTTTAAACAAAGAAATAATTAATTTATCAAATCCGTATTGCATTCTTCTACCATAAAAAAAAAAAAAAAACAGTAATTTTATTTTATGAGGATTAAATTTCCGAATCATATACATTGCTAGTGCATTAATAGAATCAACATTTGATGGGCACAAGTTGGGTTTACATAACAAAAGAAACTTTTTGAGTCAACTGGACGTGTAAAATTGGGATCAAAAGCGGCTGCTTCTGGAGATAGCTACCTAACTTCAATTGAAAATTTGGAGATAATATTTTGAAATTTTAGCTACTTTTTCAGTGGCGCCTACTGTGCGTTCTCATATTTGAAATCCATTTTTCCACTCTCTTTATTATGGCATCAACATCATATAATTAAGCAGCGCTGGAAAAGAAAAAGAAGTGCAAGTCAGTTTTGCTCGAGTATTCTCTGTTCATGTAATAATGCTTTGTAATGGTAAGTTGGTAACATTAATGACATTTGCAAGTATTTACCGCTAATTTAAGCTCTATAATTTTGTTGGTCTCTATAGAATATTGAAGATTTGAAGTTATAGTCGGAAACTATATTGTTCTGACTACATCATCAATGTTTTTGACAATTAATATATAATGAGGTAAGGTGACAAGTAAAACATTATTGTCAGAACGTTATCGCGTACAGGATATATAGATTCCAATTGATGAGGTTTGGTACGCTATGGAAAATTATACAGGCCCGTATGAAATCAGAATCGGTATCCTACGGGGAAGAGTTATGCATAGATCGAATCCGTTTGTTCGCTCTGAAAATTTGTACTAGCTAGTATTTGTTCCAAAATTTGTTCTATGCAATTAGGATGTGGACCCGCATGAAGCATCACAGAAAGAGGATAAGTATTGTGGGCATTTTCTGAATCAATTTATTCTAAATGACACATCAACGGTGGATTAATTCTCAATTTTGAATTTTTTTTTTTTAAATTCTGCGATTTATATGATATGCATATTATGAGTATAAAATAATGAAAAGTTCATATTATATATTTTTTCATGAAATATTACATGTCTGCGCTTAACTTATATATATGATATGTATATTAAGTGTATAAAATAATAAAAGTTCATATTATATAATTTTGCATGAAATAATACATGTCTTCACTTAAATTATATGATTTTTAATACACTATCAAGAATTAAAATAAGTTACATAACTGTAAACGATTTTTAGCGGTACGGAAGTCATTGTGTGATGGCGTCTGACGGTTTAGCAATGATAAAGTGGGTACAATAAACAATTATGAGTTAATATCAGCTGTAAACAACACTAGTAGTACCATTATGAGTTAGCAATATAAGTACGGAAATACGGGATACATGCATACAGAGGTCAAGGAGTCGTACCTTTTTCGTAATGCTAACGAGCAATTTTTTTTTTAATAAAAGAATATCTAATTTTTTTTTAAGAACTTTCTATCTGTACTACTCTTTTAATTTCAATGGAGGCTCACCTGGTCCTCTAGCCAGTTTAGCTAAAAAAAAAAAATATCTAAATTGTTAAGTTAACTTATTCTAAATAGCTCATCCCGACCCGTTTATTCCAACAACGTTTTTCTTTCTTTTAAATTGCTTGGTGCTTCGAGGTGGGAAGTAGACTGATTCAAAAGAAATAATGCAAATATTTTCCCGTTTAATAATTTCAGTGTAACTAGAATTTTTTTTTCTTTCCTTTCGGCCCATTGCCAACAATATCGTAAGGCAAAGCACGCATAAAGAAATTAACACGAAAAACTATGGAAGCGTGCAGTATATCAGATCAAAACACCAATTAAATGCAACGATGTTTATATATACCGGCATATATAATTTATGTGTGAACCAGATGGTGGAGAAGTGCCTAATTTTCAAAGGTGAATTCTTACTAGAAGAGAGTAATCATGGATGATAATGACAAAACTATGTAATCCATTTATAGCAAATGGATTGCATAAAACTAAGCTCGCCATTATATATATTTTTTTTCGGATTTTATTAAACCCAAAGAAATTTTGGTACTTACCGAAGCGGTCGGTAAATATTAAATAATTTGAGTTTGAGATATTAAAACGAGACGCAACCAACAGATGCGTCCTAAGAGGCTGAGACTAAAAATAGTTCCTCACCAATACAAATTCATTGTTTACGTTCTCCTTAAAACATTATTAGGACATCCATTAATTGATCCCAAGATGCATATTTTGATATTTCAAATCATTTACAGGCTTACAGCCCGTTTCAACAAGTGCTCGAACATGAAGAATTATTTCGATTTGAATTAAAAAGAACTCCAATTTACCTGAGTATGGACAGAATCCATTATTATTAAAGCAAATGATGTCGAATATTTCGCTCCAAAATGAAAGGCAAATAAAGGAAAAAGCTTGCCAATGACATCTATCCGCTCAGTACCAAGTGTCGAAAAAACCAACCACCTTCACTCCTTTAAGTCTCCCATTTCACACACACAATCTGTGAGCTTCGTTCTCTTATGGCATTTATCGTCGGTGTCAACACAAAAACAACTTATTTCAACACAAGCTGCCATGATGTCATGAAAGAATTAAAGCCTTTTGCGCCTATTACATTTGCTAGTTTGGGCCTAGTTCTTTCTTCAAAAGAAAAAAAAAGTACATTTCATTTATTTTCAGATGGCCAAAAATTTGTTAATTAAAACAATATATCACTTAATTATGAAGCCATCAGAAAATTATCTAATTGAGCAATTAATTAACTGATTGCAATAATATTCAAACGATGTCTATACTCTATATAGCAAGCTAGTGACCTAATACTACAAGTTCAATATTAACCAAGACCGCTGATGATGATCTAGCTAGATATCTTGTATACCACAATTATATATTGACCGTTCACCCAGCACTAGCTAGAACTATACTTTCATCCTTATTTACTTACTTAATCCCCTGCTCGGATAGCCACACAAAAAGTACCACATAAGAACCTGCTTTTCAAAACAACGTGTATGATGGATCATTGATTTACTTTGTGTGCTATGCGCTAGCCATGCAGAACCTCCTATAAATACCCCTTGTAACCCACACTCTTATGACCATCTCATCACATTTTCTCTTCTGCTAACACTCTCTTAGCCATCATGGCTACTAGCACTAAGACACTTGCACTTGCATTCCTTCTGCTTCTCGGCATTAGCCACGTAGCCTTCGCTGCCCGCTCCCTCACTGGATATGGTGTTGGGTCAGGTGGCGGGGGAGGCGGTGGCAGTGGTGGAGGTGGCGGTTACGATGGTGGTTCTGGATATGGTTCTGGCTCTGGCTATGGGTCTGGATACGGGGAGGGTGCCGGCAAAGGAGTTGGAGGAGGATATGGCAGTGGTGGAGGTGGTGGTGGCGGCGGAGGTGAAGGTGGCGGTTCTGGTGTAGGATCTGGTTACGGGTCAGGGTATGGATCTGGATCAGGATATGGTGGTGGTGCAGGTGGTGCTGGTGGTTATGGTAGTGGCGGCGGCAGCGGTGGAGGTGGCGGTAGTGGTAATGGGTCTGGGTATGGATCCGGTTATGGTTCTGGGTCTGGATATGGACAAGGTGGTGCTCACGGTGGTGGTTATGGTAGTGGTGGCGGTGGCGGTGAAGGTGGCGGCGGCGGCGGTGGCAGTGGATCTGGGTCGGGATATGGGTCTGGATCTGGATATGGCTCCGGGTCCGGCAGTGGCGGTGGAAACGGGCATTACTAAGTTTTTCAAATGTAGCACCTGTATCGGTTTGAAATTTCGATTACAAAAATAAATAAGTGTGATAATTTTGTAGTTATGCAATGGTACCGTGTAATAATAATGGATCATGTCGAAGTACTTTGTCCATGTAACAGTATACATGTAAGCTTTGAATCAATAATAACTTTTGAATAAATTACTCTTCTGTATGTATTATATATTCAGTTTTATTATGATTATCTCGTTTTAATTAGAAATAAAAATCATCCACAGATTATTCGAGTGATTTTAGTCAAAAGTTACAACCGAAGAGTTAAGCTTTGTCTCACCAATAATTTGTCAAATTACTCATTAAGTACCATAGAATAGCTAGAATTTTTGCAAAATAATTGGAATTTTTAATTTTGATCTACTTCATAAGTAAAAATGTTTACGCTCAACTTCTGACATTTTAATGTTTCAAGTTTCTTCGATAAGAAGGCTAAGAGAGAGATTAAAAAATATTATAAGAAAAATAGCATAAAAAAATAGCTCAATTATAACAATGTGATCTTATATAAAACAAACTAAAACTATTTAAAAGATATACAATATAAACGTTTGTTTCGTCAAATTGATCACGTTAATATATAGCGCCAATTTGGTGGAGTGATTGGATTAGTACTGGGCTAATAATTTTGGGCCAGTACTTAACACTTTGTCCAATAACCAACTAATTAATTAGGCCTATCTTTCTAGTTGAGTTGGGTAAAATCTTGCTACCAGCGTTCTCATATAGGTTGCGAACTTGCGAAGGATTCAAACTTATTTGCAATTTTTAGCAAAATAAAAAAAAAAAAAACATTTCATGGGAGTTCATCTTTCGAGTCACCAGACTCACCTCACCCTTTTTTACTTACTCAACTCCGCAAATTCCATCAGACATTGGCAGAACTGATATGACTTGATTCTTTTTTTGAGAAGTTAGTTAAACAAAATAAACATTAGCTAGCCGTGAAATTAGTTGGTCCATTGTTATTAATCATTCCACCTTCTTTAATTGTATCAAATGCCATGCCTCGTTTGACTTGTTGCTAATGCTGCATTATTGTGTGTGTGTCTTTTTTTTTTGGGGAGAATGCTAGATAGTGGATATATATCTAGAGAGAAAAAAGAGAAAATAAAACAAAACAAAGATTACAAGAACTAGAAAGTAGCAGATATCAAGCATTAGCTAATGCTGCATTATTTTTCATCATCTAATTTCGCAAGTCAATTGTTCAGTTGGAAAAAATACTGTTAACCCTCTGGCTGAAGATGTGGATGGGGATTCTAGTGTAGCTCTTGATACACTAAATTTGGATCCCAATAATAGTAATAAGAGGAATAGAACAGCTAAGGGAAACTCTAGTTTTGACAAAAGGCTTAGTTTCAGTATTAATTGTGATAGGATTAGATTGGAAAATGAGATCACTCCAGGTTTGGAAGTCCTTAGTAGGTTTAATATTTCTGACAATAGAGAGTTGGCTATGCAGCAGTCTCCTCTGTTACAAGATCATTCTGGTAGTGGAGTGGGTATCTGTGACACAGAAACCCCCACTATTTTGTTAGATCAGAGGAATGTATCTATACATGGAGTTGATACAAACCCCTCTACAACAGAAATTAGAAACCAAACTTTTCCAGGTGAGAAAGGAGATAAAAACCTTGCTGTTAAAATAGCAATTGATAACTCCTTCCTGTCTGAGATAGGCCTTGATTTAGATGGTACCCAACAAAGTAATAATATTTTAGCTGCTAGGGCTTTGATTAATGTTAACACAGCTCCTAGAAATGAAGGGCTGACTTTCAATAGCAATGCTCCTGCTAGAGAATGCTCTACCCTTAAAATTCTCTCATGGAATCGTAGAGGATTGAGGGGTGCAAATAAAAAGGGTTATCTAGTAGATATGATAAAAAATGAGCATGTTGACATTTTAGGGCTTCAGGACACCAAAAAAGAGAAGTTTCAGAATAGGTTTCTGAGCTCCTTAGGTAATTACTTCACTTGAAATTTTAGAGCTGCTAAGGGTACAGCAGGGGGCATGCTAATAGGCATTAATGAAAATGTCTATAAAGTAGAAAATTGGAATATTCAAAGATATTCCATTACTGCTAAGCTGAACCATAAAGGCTTTGGATCTATCCTTTACTTCACAAATATCTATGGGCCTTCCACAGGATGTAGGAAAGCCTTCTGGAGTGAGTTAAACTCCCTAGGAGGCTCTATCCAAGATGCTTGGATTATTAGTGGAGACTTTAATATAATTAGGAAAAGATCAGAGAGAAGAGGAGTAACTTTTAATGTTAGGAATATAGGGCTTTTCAATAGATGGATAGATAGGCACGATCTCATAGATATGAAGTGCCCAGATAGGAAGTTTACATGGGCTAGAGGTGGAAATAGTCAACAATTTGTTTGTCTGGACAGATTCTTAGTTAACAAAGATTGGCAAGAACTATGTTCCAACACTTATACTTACAGTTTAGCTAGAACTTTCTCAGATCATAATCCTCTAATCATGGACTCAGCTGACATCATACTTTCTCCAAGTGCCCCCTTCATGTTTGAGAAAGTATGGCTGCAGCAGGAGGATTTGTATAACAGAATGTCTGAATGGTGTAACCAAATTCAGTTGGGCTATGATAAGGCTCTGCATTGGGACACAAAGATAGCAATAGTTAGAAATAAACTTAAAGGATGGAGTAAGAATATAGGTAGGGAGACTAGAGATAGGAAGGACACTCTCACTAACAATATCAAAATTTTAGAAGATGCTTCTGAAGAGAATGATATTGGAGATGAGGAGTTAAGTGACTTGATAGAATCTACAAAAGAATTGTTTGAACTCTACCAGGATGATGAAATATTCTGGAAACAGAGATCAAGAGCCAAATGGTTAAAGGATGGAGATGGGAATACTAAGTTCTTCCACATTATGGCTACTAATCAAAAGAAAAAAAATTTGATTACTCATTTGGTTATAGATGGTGTAGAAACTAGAGATTCTCAGACTATTCAGCAGCATGCTGCTGAGTTCTATAAGAATCTTTTTGGAATTGAGGGGTATATCCTTGGTCATTTTTTCCCTGAAATTTGGGAGGATAATGAAAAAATCTCTTTAGAAGATAATGAAAACCTCACTCAGCTGTTTAGTGAGGAGGAGATTAAAAATGCTCTCTTTCAAATGAATCCTGATAAAGCACCAGGGCTAGATGGTTTCTCTATTTTTTTACCAAAAATTCTGGGACTTAATTTAAACTGAGTTGATAGCTCTTTTTGATGACTTCCATAAGGGTTATCTTAATATAGAAAAGTTCAATAGAGCAATCATTTGCCTCATTCCCAAACTAAATGGGGCTGAAAAAATCAAAGACTTCAGACCTATCAGTTTGCTAAATTGCAGCTTCAAAATTTTCACAAAAGTGTTGACTGGTAGATTGAATAGAGTTCTCCCTAAACTCATTCATCCAAATCAGTCTGCTTATATCAAAGGAAAATACATCTTAGAAGGTGTAGCTACTACACATGATCAGATTCTTCATCAAGTGCATACCAGTAAAGAGAAAGGTATTCTCTTAAAACTGGACTTTAAAAAGCCTTTGATAATGTTAATTAGGATTACATCTTGATCTTGGATACTTTACTTCAAAGGGGATTTAGCAAAAAGTGGGTCAGTTGGATCAAATAGGTTCTGGAAGGAGGTAGAGCAGCAGTTAAGATAAATGGCACTTTATGTCCTTCCTTTCAGTGCAAAAAAGGCCTGAGACAGGGTGACACCCTCTATCCTTACCTATTTATTCTAGCTGCTGAAGGACTTACTAAGATTTTGTCTAATGGGTGTAAGAAAGGTCACTTTGAAGGCCTAGGTATTTCTCTAAGAGAAGGTAAGGTATTGCATCTGCAGTATGCGGATGATACCTTACTTTTCCTTAATTATGATAAAAATCAATTAGAAAGGGTGTCTTGGGCCTTGAAGGCTTTTGAAAGTATTTCTGGCCTTAAGATTAATTTTTCCAAGTCTGAAGTAGTACCACTTAATCTCAGCAGTGAAGAAACTGAGATAGCAATAGGCATTTTTAGTTGTAGGAAAATCCAGCTTCAAATTTCTTATCTGGGGGTCCCACTTCATTGGAAGGGGTCAAGTAAGAAGGAGTGACATGATTTAATAGACAAAATTAGAAATAAGCTATCCAAATGGAAAGGGAAATTACTCTCCATGGGAGGCATATTAGTTCTTTTGAACTCAGTTCTTACTGCTGCACCTCTCTATTATTTCTCTCTGTACAGATGCCCAAATTGGGTCATTCTTAAGTTAGATAGAATAAGAAGGAAATTCCTTTGGGGAGATTACCAATCTGATAACAAAAACTTAGTTTGTTAAATTGGAAAACTCTTTGTAGGAAAAAAGAGTTTGGAGGATGGGGTATTATAAATCTGCACCAAATGAATTTAGCCCTGATTGAAAAATAGTTATGGAAGTATGTCTCAGATGATCATAAATCAATCTGGAAGGACATGGTCATGGCCAAGTACAAAGGGAGAATAGGAGGTGACACTACTTCATTCATTTGGAGATCTATAGCCAAAGTTTATCCTCTATTTAAAATAGGTACTCAAAGACCGGTAGGGAATGGAAAAGCTAACAAATTATGGGAAGATTGGTGGACAAAAGGTCTGCCATTATATAAAGAATTTCCTAAGTTTTTTGACAAAACCAAATGCCCAAAGGCAACCATCAGTCAGGTTTTCAACAAAGGAAAGACTAATTTAGCTTTCACCAGGGGAATCTCCAATACAGTAAGAGGTCAGAAGAATGAAGTATTAGACATCATTCAGAATACTGTGTTAAATGATTATCTGGATTCTGCTATTTGGAAAATGGATAGTAAGGGTCTGTATACATTTAGTTCTTTTTACTCTTTCCTTAATAATTCTGGTATAACAACTGATCTTAACACAATTGTTTGGCCTTGCAGAGCTCCCTTAAAAGCCAAGCTTCTTCTTTGGTTAATTATTAACAATAAGATCCTTACTGTAGATAATCTACAAAAGAAAGGCTGACAGGGACCAAACAAGTGCACTTTCTGCAATAATAATGAAAGTGTTGATCACCTTTTCCTAAATTGCCCCTACACCAAAGGTTTTTGGATGGGTTTCAATTTGTTTAACAAGAGAAGAATAACTGTAGACTGTACTTCCTTCCTTAGACTGTGGGAAAGTATAAACAAACTTAGTTCAAATAATAGAAGTTTCATTAAGGCTCTTTTAGCCACTTGGTGTTGGATGGTATGGAATGAGAGAAATAATAGTATTTTTAGGGCTAGAAAAATTATTTCACTCAATTCACTATACTTTAATACCTTAAATTTGTTTAATAACTGGACTGACTTTAATGCAGATATGGAGAGGGATTTCAAGAATTTGGCAGCTTACCAGAAAGCAGCAGATCAAGGGAGGAATGATGACAGCACCACCAATTCCTCTGCTCAAAACTGATCTTCTAGCTGCATTTTAACAAAGCTGTTGTGCTTGATTTACTTACTAGTTTGAATGACTGTTGAAACAGATGTTTGTTTGATCTTTTGTGTGGCTTTCTTCTGCTTAAGTGGTTCTTCTGAGCACTCTTTGTGTAGAGTGATTTCTCAGGGGACACTTAGTACAGTTTTAGATGTTTGTTTGGATTAAAACTTAATTAGTAAAGTTGGTTCCCCTTCTTGGGGAGCTCTTTTTCAAAAAAAAATTTCGCAAGTCAACATGACCGATATGAACCTGATGCATAATTTTGGACCAAAGGGGGATCCGGCCTCTTTGTCTCCCTTTATATATATATGGGAAAGAAAAAAAAGAATCTGTAGTCGGCCCTCCTATTAAATGAAAAAAATTATTTTCAATTAAAAAATTATATTTCTTTATAATTATATATATATATACGTTTTATTTTCTATCTTATTAAGTGCTTTTTATATTTCATGGCAACTATGGTAAATTTCTTACTTCGTTTCTGACAAGTACACCCAAGAACCACGGACCACGATCTGGTGTTGCGCTACACGACGTGTAGCGCACCCACGAGCCGTTCGATTTTGATCGGGCGGTTTATTTTTTGCAGGCCTAGGAATCTGGTTACTTTCACGGGGCTCCCTCATCCATCAGATCAAAATCGGACGGCCCGTGACTGCGCTACACTGTGTGTAGCGCGACACATGATTTGAATTCAAGAACCACTCGCCAAAAAATAATTTAAGATTGGGGGAACAACTAACAAATTAAGCTTATGTGGTCGTCCTGCGTCTTTAATTACCTTTATTTTTTCGGAATTATTGTGTAAAGAACATTTTTAGGCCTACTGTATATTTGTGCTAAAATATGAACAGATGACTTTGTGTGATGTTTCATGTCTGTCAAGTGTCAATATTACTAGTGTATTTCTGCCTTCAAAAAAAAATATTACTCGTGTATTTCTTGTAGACCTTTTTTTCTTCAAAAATTGTAATGACGACGCCTAAGGGTTTAATTAATAAAAAGCCGGCCAAGCATAAAAGTAATTACGAAATTTAAAATTTTGTAAAGTTAGAATATTATATTAATAAAAATACTTAACAGATAGCAAGTAAAACTTCCAAGTCAAAAGTTTGAATTCATTAATGTCACCAGAGCTTTGGCCTCCGAGTCAAACAAAATAGATACATAAAAGGAGAGTTGAATTTCTGAACGACAATGATAGTGTACCAACATTTGTCCCTGGTACGAGACGGTCCCCGTTAACCACACTGATGGTCCGATAAATACAAGGGAACAAGGATTGATTTAATTGCCGACTGTTCAGGCGGTCTCCGTTTACTACAAACACTGGATACCTCCTCTTTCACCTGTTATAGCTCTCATTTTATTTTATTTTTGTTGATTAAAATTAACATTAATGGAGAGGACTGATCACCGATTAAACTATACAAAAATGTTGTAAATTTAAATTAAAATAAATGAACACACAAATTTAACGTGGTTCAGTACAATATGTACCTACGTCCACGACACACACACACCACCATTTTTTATTTCTTTCAAAAGGATTCGGTTTACAAAGAGAGAGAGAAGAAGAAGTTTTTGGGAAAGAAGTCAGGCGTGCACTTATAGAACATGAGCAGCCTCCTTTTATTTCTTTCTATTTTTATTTTTTATATAATAAAGGAAATAATTTAATTACAAAATCTGGTGCCTCTCGTCCACACTCCCCCTCAAGTTGGCATGTAGATATTTCGCATGCCCAACTTGCCAATCGCAGTATGAAAGATGGTACTGGACACTCCTTTTGTCAAAATGTCTGCAAGCTGTTCTTCTGTTCTTACATGAGGAATGCTAATAACATTTTCTTCAAGATTTTGTCGAATAAAATGTCGATCCACCTCAATGTGCTTGGTTCTATCATGTTGTACTGGATTCTGAGAGATAGCAATTGCTGCCTTGTTGTCACAAAACAACTTCATTTCTTCACCACTATAGAAACCAAGATCTTTGAGCACCCTTTTTATCCATAACAATTCTTGCAGTCCTTTAGCAATTCCCCTGAACTCTGCTTCTGCACTTGACAATGCTACAACCTTCTGCTTCTTACTTCTCCAAGTGACCAAATTGCCACCAACAAATGTAAAATACCCAGAAGTAGACTTTCTGTCAGTTATGTCTCCTGCCCAGTCAGAGTCCGTATATCCTTTAACAAGGAGATGTCCATTTTTCTTGAAAAATATACCTCTTCCAGGTGATCCCTTGAGGTACCTCAAAATCCACATGACTGCATCCATGTGTTGTTCACTCGGAGCATGCATAAACTGGCTCACCACAGAAACGGCATAGGCAATATCAGGCCGTGTATGTGATAAGTATATGAGTCTCCCTACCAATCTCTGGTATTGTTCCTTGTTTGCTGGCACCTGCTTAGGAAATATTCCTAACTTGTTGTTCTGTTTGGTGGGTGTGTCAACAGGTTTGCAATCCAACATACCTGTTTCAGCAAGTAAGTCTAGCACATATTTCCTTTGAGACAGAGATATACCTTCTTTGCGGCGTGCTACTTCAATTCCAAGAAAATACCTCAAGCCACCCAAGTTCTTCATCTCAAATTCCTTGGATAGTTTGTTCTCTAAATCTTGGATTCCTCCAGAGTCATCACCTGTAATAATCATGTCATCAACATAGATTATCAAAATAACAATTTTCCCTTTATTCTTTAAAAAGAACAAAGTATGGTCAGCATCACTCTGTGTATATCCATATCTTCTCATTGCAGTACAAAATCTGCCAAACCACGCTCTAGGTGATTGTTTTAAGCCATATAGTGCCTTCTTCAGTCTGCACACAAGAGGTTGTCCACTTGAATGACCATATCCGGGTGGTATGTCCATATAAATTTCTTCTTCTATGTCACCATGCAAGAATGCATTTTTCACATCAAACTGGTGTAATGGCCAGTCTTTGTTAGCTGCAATGGACAACAGTATTCTAACAGTATTAAGCTTGGCTACAGGTGAGAAAGTCTCCTGATAGTCTACTCCATAGGTCTGAGAGTATCCTTTTGCCACTAGCCTTGCTTTATACCTGTCAATCTCTCCAGTGGGCCCATACTTCACTGTGAAAATCCATCTGCAACCAACTGTTTTTCTGTTTTTTGGCCTACTCACCAATTCCCAAGTCTCATTCTTTTCTAATGCATCCATTTCTGTCTTCATTGCATCCACCCATTTTGGATCACTCAAGGCTTCTTCTAAATTTCTCGGAATTTGAACTGATGCAAGTGTCTTGTCAAATTCTCTCATTGTTTCTGGCATGTGTGACAAGGTCATGAAGTTTGCCATTACATATCTGCCCCCACCACTTTCATCTGGTCGATATCTCTTTGGAGGTATGCCCCTGTTGACCCTGTAAGGTAACTGGTAACCAGAATTAGTACTAACAGGTTCAGGAATACTTACCTCTGACTCTAGAGATTGGTCAAGTGGTGATGGAGGAGACTGTATCAATTCTTCATCTTCAGTTTCTTCCGATGGACCCGAATAATTAAGTGGGTCCACTTCTGAGTCAGGATCAAGAGAATTGTCACCAAGTACCTCTGAATTCGGACCGAATTGGGGAGAATGCGGACCGAATTGACCCAAGTCATCTCCTCTGTTAGCCGAATGCGGACCGCATTGGACAGAATTCGGACCGCATTGAGGTATGTCATCTCCTCTGTTAGCTGAATGCGGACCGCATTGGACAGAATTCGGACCGCATTGAGGTATGTCATCTCCTCTGTTAGCTGAATGCGGACCGCATTGGATCGAATTCGGACCGCATTGAGGTATGTCTTCTGCCATTGCATCAAAAAACCAAGGCTCATTCTCTCGTGTACTCTCCCCCTGAGAATGAACCTTATTCTTCACAAAGTAACCCTCAGTCTCAATAAATGTCACATCCATTGTTGTATAGGTCTTCCTGGTTATTGGATTAAAACACTTATACCCTTTTTGATGATTACCATAACCTATGAACACACATTTCTCAGCACAAGGATCCAATTTTGAACGCAAGTGTTTTTGAATATGGACATAGGCTATACATCCAAAGACTCTTGGTGGGATATTTAGGACTGAAGGAATAGAAGTGAAAGTAGACAGCACTTGTAGTGGTGTTTTGAAATTGAGAACAACAGAAGGTAACCTATTCATCAAGTAAACCGCTGAAGTAACTGCATGATCCCAGTATGATTTGTTAGGAAATGCTCATATTTTAATTTTAGATTAATTACAACTAATTAATCACCATTAACAACAAGCAAATCAATAGATCTAGTGCTAAAGCAATCACACATCCAATCAAGAGAGAAGGTAGGAGAAATTGTACCTCTCATGAAATTGTATTCATGAGGCTCGAATCCATGGCATGGGAGTCGATGGGGTGCGTGCTCCACCATCTCCACCATCTATGGCCGCCTCTAGCCCACCAAGGACCCACCACCAAGCTCAAAGAGAATGCTAGTTCTCTTAAACCTCTTGCTAATCACCTTGCTTCTCTTAATTAACTATTTAATGGAGAGGAAGAGAGGTGGGATGCTCAACACATGAGCTAAGAGAGGAAGGGAAGAGCCATGGAGAAGAGAGAAAAATCTCTCTTCTAGGTGGAGGCGCAAGGGAGGGGAGAGGAAGAGAGATGACGGCTAGGGTTTTCTCCCAAAGAGACCCCTTTATATAGCCAACCACTATCATCCAATCTTCATACTATTTACAAGTATGCCATCCACCCTAAGAGGCCACCTAATGGGCTCTTTTGGGCCATCTTAATAAAAGGCCTTTATTCATTAATTCACCAATTAATGAATCTCCTTTAATTGTCTCTTCATTCTTCCTTAAATTTGGCCTTTAATTAACCAATTAAATAGAAGCCCAATTAGCTCAAACTAATTAAAGTAAGTTGAACATAATTAATTATTAACTCATTAATAATTAATCTATGATTAGCTAATGCATTATATTGTTTCCATATGATCCTTTTAATTTAATTAATTATAACGGTTCATAACGGTATATAATTAATCAATTAACTTATCACATTTCACAATACACATTATTGTGAATAAACAATAAATGCACCAAGTGGTTAGAATCCTATTTGTGCGACCCTATTTGAGGATTTATACTATGTTGGCCATGGAAATAAATCGTTATTTATTTCCAATAATCATAAGCGGTATCTAGCAACACGTTATGACTCCCAATTCGTATAAATAATGTACCGTTACAATATCTCAATCCTGCATAAGAAATAAAAGTATTTCTTTGTTTGATTCTTATGTCACACGATATCTTTGTATAATCCAAGATAGGAATGTGTCATTCTTGCAGATTATACATTTCTTGATCTAGAGTTGATCGTCTAGTTTGCATGCATACGATCCAACTCCATCAAGGGGCCCAAACAGATATCATCACTCACTAGGTATACTAATGAGGGACATACGGTTTTCTTGATGAACAACTTTTCCCCGCACAATTCAAGAGAACATAAATAAAGTCCTTATAGCAGCCTTTATCAGGAATCAACGTTAGACGATATTTATTGAACCTATCCTCATGTGGAAAAGATGAACATCTCAAACTTAGAATCAAACTCATATGAAATAAACAATGACACATAACACAATCCATATGTTTATTTCATTGGGTCAAGTCTTGTACTATGTTCCAATAACATACACATATGCAATTAAGTTGGTAACTCCTTACCTATGATTTGTAGAACTTAATCATCACTTAACTTGCATACTAATCTTTTATGATAATTAATGTTCCTTGTTAATTATCAAGATTATGGACGATTTAGATTTATTATTGTCATTCTAATGAATGATCCACAGAGATCTACAATTCAGATCCTCAACCTGAATGATCTGTCAATAATAAACTCTAGGAACAAATGATCAAATATCATCATTAACATAAACTAAGAAAATGAGTCATTAAATATTGACTTCTAGGACATAACTCCAACAATCTCCCACTTGGCCTAGAATCAATCAATAGTGACTTCTAGCCAGTAAAGAACTTAGAACAATGTCATATATCTATATATATACATGTCTCGAACCTCAAAAGATGTAATACACTTAAAGCAAGTTACTCATACGTCCATCACGCATGGATGCACAATTGCATCTCGTATACCGCTTAAGGTAGAGGTTAAGTTAGAGTGTTCGCTGTGTCCGCGAACCTATCCAATTTTGTTTGACCCTATATACATATATACTCCTATATATGTGTTCTTGATCATCATCATGTGAGATCAAGTGACATCGTCATAGATCTTAGTTGGATCACCAATTTAATATTGGGTTCTTCAAGTTTAAGCTATGGTTCGAGATGCTTAGAACTATATTAGCTTGACTGAGAACTTCATGATCCATACTACATTCTTTCATTGCTTGACAAGTTGCTATATATATTTTGTTTTTGGTGACGGAAACGGTTGTAATATCCCATTTAGAACACCTTCTAAATTTACAACACCACATTTAAACAAAATATGTAGCTCAATTGTATTTACATCAATCTTTCGAAAAATAGCATCAATATATCAATTTATATGAGCTTTCTTTCATCTTATCAGATGGAAAAACATATCACTCTTTCTCATAAGATACTCGAGGACATTCTTGATTATTGTCCAAATGTGTTTTTCTTTGTATCCAGTTGACAACTGCTTGTCATACTCCTTGGGTACAACACATAGGGGCATGTGCATAAGTATGGCGTCCGTTATGAAACTCATGACAGAAGGATGCTCGAATTGTATCGTGCACTCTTCTCGAATTGAGTTGCAATACACCGAGTAGAACTCAAGTGTATGCCATACAACATGGTTAGACATCCTTTCTAGGAGTCTATCTTTTCGTGTAACTATAACACTTTGTCATTATATGCACATTTTCTCAAACCTGACATCCATCATAATCTATCTCCATAGATTTTGTTTCCTTGGATTTAGGTGACTTACCCAAGTTCTCAACTGAGAAAACATTCTCCAATGAGATCTTGACAATATTCCTTTCTTTAATTTTATTCCCAATTAATGTCTTGTATCTTGTACAATACATGTAACATAATAATGCTCCCACTGAATATCTTGTCTATACAAGATACTTTTGACGAAGTTCAACTCCTTGACTTACTTGTCAAAATGTTTATTCCAATTTCCACAATACTTGCTTCAATCCATTAATGGATCATTGAAGCATATATATGTTTTCAACAATACAACAAAATCTTCGGTTTGTGTCAAATACACAACAACTTCCTTCATTCAATCGAAGAAGGCGGTTTTGATGTATTTTTCCATATATCTATATATACGAAATATAATTATTGTTAGAATGATCTTTATTGACTTATATACAACTACAAGCGAGAAGCCGTGCTTTGTACATGGTCAACTGGTTATCGACTTAGACATAGCATCAATCATGAAATTGTGCTTTGTACATAGTCGACTTGCTATCCATATCTATCTTTCCTTTTAAGGATCTAAATGTTCTAGATGGATCGCTCCTTCTTGAACATCAATCAAGGTCTATACCTTGTTGTTATATATATGGATTGCACTTTAAAGATCCAAACCATACTTGTGGAATCGGGTCTTTCCATCGCTTCTTTATTTATCAACGGATCCTCATATGTCAAGTACGAGGATGTTGTGAAACCTATGTACTTTTCAGTTTAGGCAATTCACTCTCGTTGATCTTTGTAGGATTGGTGCTTGAGGTCTATGAACTACTCCTACAACATCTTGTAGAGTAAGTTCTTGATCCTAATATATTGCATGAGTTTCTCGAACATCATCCATTCGTGAGATGTTTGAGCACTCTTTAGAAGTGAGCGTGTTTATAAACTTCTTCCTTTCACAACTACTTGTGAATAAAGTTCCGCTCAACTCCCACTAAGCACCATGTATGGAGTGACAAGTTTCCTATAAATGTACTTCTTGTAGTGACGCATAAACTCCTTCAATGCTCACTTTACTCCCACTACTTCTTCTTGAGAATATCATTCTTCAAGAATACGTTATGATGAGCAACAACTACTTTGTTCTTATCATGTTCGTTGAAGTAGTACCTTTCGGTTAGTTCAAGATATCCTACATCATATTAAGCGTCTTATTTGGGTCCAAGCTTATCAATCAATCTAACTTTGAAATAAGCTTCTCAATACCAAATCTTGAGAAACAATATACCTAGAGATCGAATCTCGTAAGATATCTTTCTCAATAGACTTCGATGGAATTTTTTTTTTTTTTCAGTGTAAACAATATTGTCCTCAAACACAAATCCCTTACATGAGTCGAACAAGTCAATTTGATTTATTACCGATCGAACTATATCAAACTATGTTCGATACCTTCATCCTTGGATACATTTTTTCAATGTTCCTCATGAAGCGAGTAGTGAAACGTATTTCATACTCTTTAGGTAATACATCAAACTATATGACTGAACTATTTACCATGATCCATCTTAAGACTTTTGCTTTTATTGAATAGTTTTTCAACTTTACTCTTGAAATCCTTTTGATCTTGTCAAAAAATTCATACTTATACCATATCAAATAGATACGTTAATATCTACAATGATCGTTGGTCAAGTGGTAAAGTTTCAACAACCTTTCAATTGCACAAGTACCTATAGGTCTATATACATCAATATGTATAAGTCTTAATAAGGTTACTTGTCTTTTAAACCTTCGTAGTTCAAAGGCGCTTTTGTCATTTAACAAACACGATTCGCATGAATTTCAATTGATTTGCAATCGAATTGATTTACGAGCTCCACGTTACGTAGACTCTCATAATGCGATTCTTATTTATATTCGACTAAGCGACTATTTTACATAAAAGTCAAATACTTTATACGAAGTCTTACATATTTGTCATTCAAAATTTGTTAATCTATTTCAAGCAAATTCAATTAAGATGCATGAAATCTTATACACAAATTTATAACAATAAGAGAACAACATTTCTCTATTACAAAACATGATCATCCATCATCAAATATGAAACGGAGATAAGGTTTTATGAGATGTTTGGAATAAGGTATACAACCTCAAATTCCTAAACAAACTCTTTATTTAGTAAAGATAACTCTACGTATTCAATGGTAGCGGCTTAGACGTATAAGCCATTTCCAAAACGGAGTTTACTTTACTTATCTCGAACTTTCTCTTATTCATCATTGTCTACACATTTCGTTAAATGCGAACACATGAACTAGCACCTAATTACTAGTGTGAATTAGAGATAGTGAGATAATTTGAACGACAAATATCTTAAGGTTTAGAACATCATGATATTTCGGACAACCTTTCAAATGCCTCCCATAAATGGCAAATGAAACATCTCATGTGACACACGGTCACTAGTGAGGGTTTCAAAGTCTCAACTCATATATTGGTGGAGTATTCCTTTAATACTTAACCAATCATTTTAGCACTAACAAGTGTGCGAACAACATATCCTTTATCCATAGAAAGAGATTGTATGACAATATCAACAATCCTTGATATTGGAGATCTTAATATCTCTAGTTGTCAATTAGCTACTCAAACCTTTCGGTTCACAAGCTAATGAAACATTTATCTTCTTATAAGAAGAGTCTCTTGGTTAACTCACATTCCATTTCTTGATCATAAATGATTGAGTCTATCTTTTACTTTCTCTAAGAACGTCTTCTTGAGTAAGTGGATGAGAGTATAGAAGTCTAGTCTAGTCCTTATGAATTCTCCAATTCAAAAGTCTAGAACTTCTAAAAGGATATAAGCATTCGCTTTATTGAATAATTTTCGTCAAAACTAATCAATCATTGCGAAGCTATGTTCGGGAAGTCGAGGAACGTTTTTGGGATTAAATTTGCTCAAGTTTCTCATTTCCAAGAACATGTCTTATGAATCGGTATTTCTTCTCCAAGTAAATACCTTAGAAACGAGCTTGTCGTTTTCCAAAGATTGATCGCAACGAAATTAACATATTTAATATCTATAACAATTTCAATTTAAGGTCATTTAGTTTATGCAATGTTTTGTTTATGGAATGATAAACAAAACTCCCACTACATTTAATTAATGTCCCTAAATGTAATGGATTCCAAGATTCCCATTTTCGTCAAGTAGAGCCTGCTATGGCACGACACCCTACTTAACTAGACAAGGTAGGTTCTCCAACCAATCATATCAACCATATGACTCTTGGTTTGTGAATATCTAAGTATATTTACAAACTTCGCCCCGATGTCCAAGAAAACTTGTTGGGTCCATCGATAAGCAACCTCTCTCTATTTGCTCCTAACAAATCTTTTCATTTGTACCCCGACTATCAAGGTTGACAACCATGACGTCCGCTATGGCGGACCGCGCCATGATTGGCTATTGACGTGAAGGGGATAGAGAGAAGGAAGGCGGTCGACTTAATCAATTTAGTTTGGGACAAAATATGTGACTCTTGTTTGGTGGTCGTGTAAGCATACACCCATACCTACCTATGACAATTCAAGGCATTCACAAACAATCACATAACATAAGCATCTCAAGCATTGCCGTGGGTTTGTATGGCTCCCGCTTGCATTAATCTTCGTCGCATCTCCATGTAACGAGACTAATCTAATCAAGCCCTCCCACTAATTACTAAGATCCTATCTAATAATTAAGGGAAATAAATACATGTGATAAAATTCCTAAAACCCCGCCTAGGCCTTAGGGGCATGCAAGCCTCACAAGTTACATCAAAAATTAACCACTTAATTATCAAGGCACCTTAGGCCACTTTACAAGCAATCACATGCATTCACAACATTTTACAACACACAAGGCATTGACATCTTGAGCCATATCAAACCCACATCCTCCTACAAAACAAAGTTAGCACATATACAATATACATGATTCACTTGCTCTTAATTAATTTCATTAATTAGAATCTCTGTGCATACTTGTTGCTCAAGTTTTTCGAATGCAAAGAAGGCTTAACCTTAACAACCAATTGTTTAAGCCCTTTTAAATTAAATCCAACCATCAAAACAGAAAGGAGGGTATTTAAGGAGTCTTCTAATTAACCTTTCAATAAATTGATTAATTAGAAACTATTTTAACTAATTAAAATACGAAATTCGGGACCCGAAAAAAATTCAAAATAATTCGGTCTCCAAAAAATCTGAAATAAATCCAGAGAACTCCTTACAAAGATTGTGATTACCTGTAAAAATCTCAAGGAGAGATCAATTACCATCAGGGAGAACCAAAAAAGACAAATCCTCAGATTGTGCGCGAAGCACCGTTAGAGAAAATTCTGTTATGGGTCTCAACCTTTTGATCTGTATGATCATCCCCTTGATATTTTTCCAGCAAACAATTTACATAGAAAAATACTACATACAATAGGCTATCATTCCATGAAAAGAAAATCCACAAGTTATATTCAAGATCAACGAGATAACAAGCATTTAAGCAAGGTATCCTGTTCTGGAACAGACCGTCGACCAAAAAGGTTTCACTCGGTTGAGGTATCAAATCTCAATGAAAATCTATGAAATTAATTTTCACAGATTCCAGACTTAAAGGAGAACATTTCCATTTCAACACTTTTCCATAAAAGTTTCTCAATAAGTACAGTTTTTCAAAACAATCAGTTTGTTTGAAAAAACAGATCTGATAACTTCATCACTTTTCATCCTTGAACGCCCACATAATATCCGAAATATGCAATAAAATTTACATATCCAGAAAGAGCATCAAGTTTAGAATAATCCTATCTAAAAGTTACAGGTACTTTGTATACAAACTTATTTGTTACCAACCACAACAACAGAACTGTGCAGCAGAATAACAGATCTGCGCACCGTTACCGTTTAAATCACTAAAAATTCATTTTACATCGAATTTCAATGATTCCAGTGGGAAAACAACCACAACTCAAAGGGCTACAACCTCCAATAAGAAGGAAAAAATTTCAGAGAGCTTTACACCACGAAAAACAAGCAACAAGACAGAAAACAGCCTTTCCAGGGCCAGCAAGCATGCACATCACTAATTAACTTAATTAATTACGAATTCTCACTTAATTAAGTGTGAAAAACCTTAAGCACGACCATGGCTCTGATACCACTGCTAGGAAATGCTCATATTTTAATTTTAGATTAATTACAACTAATTAATCACCATTAACAACAAGCAAATCAATAGATCTAGTGCTAAAGCAATCACACATCCAATCAAGAGAGAAGGTAGGAGAAATTGTACCTCTCATGAAATTGTATTCATGAGGCTCGAATCCATGGCATGGGAGTCGATGGGGTGCGTGCTCCACCATCTCCACCATTTATGGCCGCCTCTAGCCCACCAAGGACCCACCACCAAGCTCAAAGAGAATGCTAGTTCTCTTGAACCTCTTGCTAATCACCTTGCTTCTCTTAATTAACTATTTAATGGAGAGGAAGAGAGGTGGGATGCTCAACACATGAGCTAAGAGAGGAAGGGAAGAGCCATGGAGAAGAGAGAAAAATCTCTCTTCTAGGTGGAGGCGCAAGGGAGGGGAGAGGAAGAGAGATGACGGCTAGGGTTTTCTCCCAAAGAGACCCCTTTATATAGCCAACCACTATCATCCAATCTTCATACTATTTACAAGTATGCCATCCACCCTAAGAGGCCACCTAATGGGCTCTCTTGGGCCATCTTAATAAAAGGCCTTTATTCATTAATTCACCAATTAATGAATCTCCTTTAATTGTCTCTTCATTCTTCCTTAAATTTGGCCTTTAATTAACCAATTAAATAGAAGCCCAATTAGCTCAAACTAATTAAAGTAAGTTGAACATAATTAATTATTAACTCATTAATAATTAATCTATGATTAGCTAATGCATTATATTGTTTCCATATGATCCTTTTAATTTAATTAATTATAACGGTTCATAACGGTATATAATTAATCAATTAACTTATCACATTTCACAATACACATTATTGTGAATAAACAATAAATGCACCAAGTGGTTAGAATCCTATTTGAGGATTTATACTATGTTGGCCATGGAAATAAATCGTTATTTATTTCCAATAATCATAAGCGGTATCTAGCAACACGTTATGACTCCCAATTCGTATAAATAATGTACCGTTACAATATCTCAATCCTGCATAAGAAATAAAAGTATTTCTTTGTTTGATTCTTATGTCACACGATATCTTTGTATAATCCAAGATAGGAATGTGTCATTCTTGCAGATTATACATTTCTTGATCTAGAGTTGATCGTCTAGTTTGCATGCATACGATCCAACTCCATCAAGGGGCCCAAACAGATATCATCACTCACTAGGTATACTAATGAGGGACATACGGTTTTCTTGATGAACAACTTTTCCCCGCACAATTCAAGAGAACATAAATAAAGTCCTTATAGCAGCCTTTATCAGGAATCAACGTTAGACGATATTTATTGAACCTATCCTCATGTGGAAAAGATGAACATCTCAAACTTAGAATCAAACTCATATGAAATAAACAATGACACATAACACAATCCATATGTTTATTTCATTGGGTCAAGTCCTGTACTATGTTCCAATAACATACACATATGCAATTAAGTTGGTAACTCCTTACCTATGATTTGTAGAACTTAATCATCACTTAACTTGCATACTAATCTTTTATGATAATTAATGTTCCTTGTTAATTATCAAGATTATGGACGATTTAGATTTATTATTGTCATTCTAATGAATGATCCACAGAGATCTACAATTCAGATCCTCAACCTGAATGATCTGTCAATAATAAACTCTAGGAACAAATGATCAAATATCATCATTAACATAAACTAAGAAAATGAGTCATTAAATATTGACTTCTAGGACATAACTCCAACATGATTGTGGCACATTATTTTCTAACATCATAGCTCTAGTTATTTCTAGGATGTGTCTGTTTTTCCTTTCAGCTATACCATTCTGTTGTGGAGTACCAACACAACTGGTTTCATGTATGATTCCTTTAGAAGTGAAAAAATCTCCCATAGTTTTGTTGATAAATTCTGTGCCATTATCACTTCTAAAAATTTTTATATCCTTGTTAAATTGTGTCTTAACCATATTAACAAAGGACTGAATAGCCTGTGGGACTTCAGCTTTACTTTTTATCACATTTACCCAAGTCATTCTGGTACAATCATCAACAAACAAAACAAACCATTTATTTCCACGCAAAGAATTAACCGGGGATGGCCCCCACACATCAGAATGAACCAAATCAAAGAGACCAGAATTATTATTATCAAACTTTTTCCCAAAATGAGCACGATGACTCTTAGATTTGATACAAACATCACAATCAAAAGTTTCATCCTCACAACCAGAAAATAAACTAGGGTAAAGTTTCTTTAGGTACCCAAATGATGGATGACCTAAACGCTTATGCCACATCCAAACCAAAGCTCTTCGACTTGAACTTGAACCAGCAGAAACACATGCTCTTCCAATAGCAATATCTTCCAAGTGATACAGTCCTCCCTTCTTAGTACCACGACCAATAATCTCCTTCGTCAAGAGGTCCTGAAAGAGACAAAACCTGGGATACATGAGCACTGCACAACCAAGTTCTTCACACAATTGTCCAACTGATAAAAGTTTAGATGAAAGAGAAGGAACTAAAAGTGTATTTGAAAGGGTAAGGGATGAAAAATGGACTTCTCCAGCCCCTGTGACAGGATAAACCTCCCCATTTGCATTGATAATTTCTGTCCTTCTTGGAATAGAGCTCCTTACCAAGTCTTTTTCATCATATGTCATGTGATCAGTTGCACCTGAATCAATAATCCAAGAACTATCAGTACCATGAGTGCTCAAAATAAATATTTTACCTTGACTGTTCTCAACTGAAGGCAGAAGTGAGAGGGCAGACTTGTTTGGTTCGGACTGACCTGATTTCGGACCGAAATGATCTGATTTCGGTCCGAAATGACCACTGTTTGGACCCGAAACAGCTACATTTGCAGCTGATGGGGTCCGTTCACTAGAGTTGACAGCCTCAGCAACCTTGGCTTTCCCCTGCTTCTTCTTTTTATTATCTTCCCACCAATCAGGGTACCCAATTAATTTAAAGCATTGGTCCACAGAGTGCTTGGGGTTATGGCAATGAGTACACCCTCCGGGGGGAACCGGTTTTTTGTTATAGTGTTCCTTAGAGAATTTTTGCAGGTTCAAGGTTTGGGTCTTTGCTATCATAGCAGCAGAATTATTACCAACATCCCCCCCATTTAACATCACACTTTGCCGTCCCTCTTCTTTCCGGACCAAGGAGAAAGCCTCTTCCAACGAGGGAAGTGGTTTCATTTGGAGAATATTAGCCCTAATTTGGTCCAATTTATCATCAAGTCCATCTAAGAACACCAAAAGTCTGTCCTCTTGTACAAGTTTTTGGTATTTGTCAACATCAATAGGGCATTCCATGGGATTTGGCCTACGAGTGTCCAACTCTGTCCATAGGCCAGTAAGGGTTGTGTAATAATTTTGGACTAAGTCACCATTCTGTTTGATTTTACCAATTTTTCTCTTTAGGTCCAAAATTTGTGATAGGTCACTACCATCAAAATAAGATAACTTGAGGGCATCCCACACCTCTTTTGCAGTAGAATAGGGCAGGAAATTACCTATCAAGGATGAGTCCATAGAATTGATGATAAAGTCCTTAACCTGAGAATCCAGCACAACCCATTTCTTCCAGGCCTCGGTATCCGTGGGTTTAGGTTGAGACGAGCCATCTAGATGCCCCAACTTGTCACGACCAGCGATCTTCATCTTCAACATCTGTGACCAGAGATAGAAATTCGATCCATCAAATCTGATCGTCATCGGTGAATTGAAGCCTTCTGGGTTTTGGGTAGTCTGGGTTGGTCTCGGTTGGGCCAGGAGTTGGGATAGGGTCTGGTTCAGGTTCTGGATGAGGGTCATGGCGTCAGGTGCCGGAGGGTTGGTTTCTTTTTCGGGATTCATGGCTGGTTTCGGTGCGAAATGCTTCGGTTTCGGACCGAAATGAAGGTCTGGTCGGGATTATTGGTGGGTTCGGGTTAGGTTTTCGAGGAAGGATAAGATCTGTGCAGTAAATCGCACAGAGGAGAAAGTATTCGTGCAGTAACTCGCACGAAAGAAGATAACTTGTGCAGCAAGTCGCACAAGAGAGGTTCGGTTTTCTCAGGATCTTCGCTCTGATACCATGTAAATTTAAATTAAAATAAATGAACACACAGATTTAACGTGGTTCAGTACAATATGTACCTACGTCCACGACACACACACACCACCATTTTTTATTTCTTTCAAAAGGATTCGGTTTACAAAGAGAGAGAGAAGAAGAAGTTTTTGGGAAAGAAGTCAGGCGTGCACTTATAGAACATGAGCAGCCTCCTTTTATTTCTTTCTATTTTTATTTTTTATATAATAAAGGAAATAATTTAATTACAAAATCTGGTGCCTCTCGTCCACAAATGTACTGTCTATTTTTTTTTTACAAAGATTGGAGTTAAATATCTCAAGATCAAATATTCAATGAAAGATTCTCTGACCAGATTTTGAATCTATGTCACTCGAAAATTAATATTCTTAATCACTATACCAAAATTTAGATTAACATAATGTACAATTATGATAAAATTAAAAATATTGTTGTACGTGAATCAAAGTTTATCCGTTATGAGAGTGCCATAGAGATAGAGTTGTTCAAATGAAACTCCAAATTCGGAAAATAGTTATTTATGTTTTCACTATATATATATAAATCCCAAAGCCACAATTGAGGCACTCTTTTTATATTCTTCGTTCATTAAATGCATGATAAATCTTCAATATATAAATAGGATTTCGCTTTTGTTTTAATTTATGATTCGAAGCTATTATTCATCTGCCACGAGGAAAAGGCAATCAGCTGAATTAAAGCTTTGATTTTCTTAATCAAATGCTATATTAATTTGAAAACCACTGTAACGGACTAACGGTATATATTTTTTATTTTCCTTTTTTTTTTTCTAGGTCTCTTCTCTTGCGCACTTCTAGATTGAAAAAAGTTGAAAGCTTATAAGCCTAACAATAGGATTTATGGTGTATGATAAAAGAGCAGAAAGAAAACATTCTGTTTTTACTAATGAACCTCACACTTTTACAAATTAAAATAAAAGTAGAAAACATACGGCATACATAACATCAATCCTGAAACATAGTATTCCAATATCCACCTCTTCTCCATCTACTGAGACCTCTTATGCAATGAAATAATTGAAAGTACAACTTGCCCAAAAAATACAAGTGCACCAACAGAAGACAGTGCAACTGCAACTATCACCTTCTCACAAAATTTCCCATACACATTGCACACTTTATTCCACCGCAAATGTGAGTTTCCGTGCATCCCGAGAAGCCCGAAATCCATGGATGCACCGATGCTCGAGAAAAGGACCGCCACCATGACTAGGTCACCGATGGCGATCGGTACAGCTAGGCTTAGGTTTTTCTTTCTTGCACTGGTCAATAATGAGGCCAGGAGCGAGAGTGCAGAGTATATGCACACTAATGCGTTTGCCACTACAAAATATCTGCAACATTCAAATGTAAAGAAAACAGATTGTCACCTTCATTTTCTACTACGTTTTTTTGGGCTGGAATGATAGATTTTTAGACAAACTCTACGAAAAGTTGAAAACTATATGCTTCACAGCCTCAGCCTAAGAAGAGGCAATTAATGGCTTAGCCCATGTATGTTTAGCAAACTGGGCTGGAATGTAAAGTAGCAAAATACAAATCGGGAACCAGAAATAAATGACTCTGAAAAGCCCCATAAGACAAACTTGAGTTCAACGAATCCTGGAAACATGGAAATAAATGCCGCGGTATTAATGCTGCTTTTATTAATAAATAAATAGCCCATAAGGATTTAGTTGAGGGCATCATGACGCGCATTTTCATTATTATCTTTTCATTGTATGGGGAATATATGTTTTAATTAAAATAGACATATATAATAGTTTAGTGACAAAAATTATATCGGATAAGGTTGCTGTGTAATATGAATTTCTCATGTTTTTTAGAAAAAAATGTGAATCTCCGGGCTACCATTTTAAAACTTCCAACTAGATATATTAGATATACCTTAACAAATGTTAAAATTTCTTTTTTCACCTCTTCGTTCGTACAATTAACAGCTCATTTATATCCCACTTTTTATCTAATAGGCATAGCCAGACAAGGGTGAAAAGATAGGAATGGAGAATGAGGTTCGAGTTTTCACACTTGTTTAATGTTTATTTTTTCCATGACTATAGTCACAAATTTTTATTGCTAAGAAACAAATCCTTTTGATATGACACAATTTTTTACCTCTCACAGTTATAAAAGAACTGTTATAGACCTATAGTTCAATTGTAAATGTTCCGTTTGAAATTCTTTTGTAAGAAAAAATTGACTTGTAATTAATCTCTGCAACATTTTTTGGTAATATAATTAGTTAGAAATTTTACATCTTTTTAGTTCAACTCTTGTTATAATGGCGAACAACATTTGAACGAGATAAATCAGTATATATACATATAGCTAATCCAAATGCATGTGGTGTAATTTTATAGTTTGTATGAATATAATTTTCTTGGAGATATTTTAGACAGGTAAAATATCAATCAGCATCCTGGTTATATATTTTTTTTAGTTAGTCAATTGATAAGGTTGCTTTGAATCGAATGATTTTTTTAAGAAAATTTGGAAAAAAAAAAAAAGAATATATGTTCTTTTGTGATTCGAACCAAGGGACACCAAACCATCCTGGACCGAACAGCTTTTTTTGTCTTTTAATTGAAAATGACAAAAGATATGTGTTGCTACTTGCTATTTGTATGAATACAAAAGAGCCAAACTCTCTCTTTTTATGCAATTACGGTTGAAAATTAATATTATGTCATTTGCTGAAAATAATTAATTATAACCTTTATATATACATATATAGAGGATTTCTATAGTATGACAACTTACTTAAATGCTGATGAGTGAGTCCACTTGGCAGTGACCGCGACCTGAAGGGGCGGCAGTGTCGGCACCACCTGGAACGGTATGGTGGTTGTCTGCTTGTCAAGGCCCATCACGACAGCCGCAACTAGAGTTAACGCAAGAGCAAATGCACGTAAAGCTTCTCCGACAAGTCCTATGGGCTTTCCGGCTGCCTGTGTTGCCTCCTTTTGCCCCTCTACGCCATTCAAACCGGGCTTAACTCTTGATGTCTCCATTTTTGGTGCGTGGGTGAGAGAGAGAGAAGAGAGTCGACTGCGAGGCTTAAATTTCACAAAACGGGCAGTAGGAAACTAAGTTAGTAGATCATAAGATATGGATGTGTACATACCAATGTGGTTGTGTATTTATGATAGAACTCGAGACAAATTTAATATAGTTTGGTCACCACATGGTAGGCTGACATCCTATACTTGCGGAGGGTTGATACAAATTTCAGGGGCTAAGTTGCACAATAGCACTTGTTTAAGAATTTAGATTTCTTGAAAAAAATATAATTAATTAGCCTATGAAATTCCTACGGGCTTTTCCTTAAATAAAGGGAAAAAAAACATAACTTATAAAAACCATATCAGACTAAATAATAATAAATTTGCAATTAAAATATTAAACAATCATCAAGCTTTATGATATCATTAATACTCTTTTAGATTCCTATAATCCTAACTATCCAAGTATCTTCAAAAACTTGATTTTGCAAGTACTCGACAGGAGGAATAAGTGCAATTTTTCAAAGAAGTTCAAAATTCGATAATCGCTAAAGTCAATGCAGGAAATTTTGAGGGTATTTATTTAAAATTTTCTGCTTATTTTTCTATGGATATTATTTTTATAAATAATACATAAGCCAATTTCGACAATAAAAATACTACTTGATTTTGATAAATTAGTTGTGGTATCATTTCTTCGTACAATATATATGACAATTATTCTAATTATTTTATAATTTGTATCAGGATGGAAGAAAATATTGCAGCATTTGTCACTTATTATTTTTAAAAAAAATTATAAGATAATACTAATTTTTTTTGAAGCAAAGATATACTAATTATTATTTCATATTTAAAATTATGTTAATTTTCCAATTTTTTATTCTATTCTGGCATATGTATTTTCTGACGACTGTACACTGATTTGTAGATACAACATTTACATAGATCAATAGAAACGATAAAAAAAAAAAAGATTAACATTTTGAAAATTCATGACGAAGTGATTTATAGTACACGCACAGACACATATAACAAGTAATTTTGGGACTGGAGTTCTGCAATTTCTTGTATAGTACAAACTGTCATAAAAAGAAATAAATAAATAAATAAATAAAACAAGGTGATGTTTCGACCACGGCAGCTTCAAATGTGAATATTATCAAAAGAATACTGCAAGTCTGCAAGTGTTCAAGTGTGAACTGCTGAAATGAAATCAAGCAACTTAACGCCAGGGTGGCAGTTCTGCTCTTGGCCTTATCGACAAATACGCCGCAAGACAGCAAGAAGTTTTTAAACACAGTTCCTTAAAAAAAATAATAATAAATTTGTATGCACAAATTTCTCTACGATTATTGATGTATAATCTTATTTGGGGATCACTTTTTCCATTTCTTTTAATATTGTTGTTACAAATGTGACAATAATAAATAATAATTAATCTAAAAAAACAGACTTAAGTACTCATAATGAAATTTTAGAAAAGAAAATCACCTCAAGGATTGAAAATTTTCGTAGAAGAAACTTTCATGTTTCATCTCGTCAATTAAAATGGCAACAATAATATTTACTTTTTTTCATTATTCAATAATTAATATTCAATTTTATTAATCGTGTATTATTTGTGGAAGGAACGAGTACAGATGATGGCAAAAGAAACACTAAAAAGCGATCATACATAATACATTTCTCAAAGTAACTTAAAGCAATTTTGTCACATTAACTATGTGTATTTTCTCCCAATTCAGGCCCTTGTTAGTCAATGATCAAAATTCAAAATAATAAACTAAAAGACCCCATAGTTTACTGAATGTTAGATTTATACAATACCCAAAATTATTCTAGAGTAAGGAGGTGTACAGCTTTCCCACATGAATGCAACCCGGAGCCGTAGCTTGTAGGCGAGTTAGAGGAGGTGCAATAAATTGGGGCAGAAGTGGGTTGGAAATGCATTAATACGAGATAGATATTGATATATTTCTTTATATATTTTACCCATGCATTATTTGATGTGTCCTCTTCTCGTGCTTTCAATTCCCATGAGTGATACTTCTCCAGAATATATTTGAATGTATTTTTGTTTTGCATCAAGTGCGTTCGGTTGCATGTTCCCACAAGAAAGGCAGCAAAACCGTCTGGTTGGATATGTACTTCCTACAAAATCGCTGATGTTGACGTACAGGTACAGACAAACTGATAACGTCTTCAAACACAAATTTAAAAATATTATACTTCTCCAATTTTTCATTTCCCAAATATATGGCCCTCATTTTTTTTTTCAAACTAATTTGTATTAAAAAGATCAAACAAAATTATAACTTCATTTGTATTTTGAGGCAATATGTAAAGCATGCATGTATTAGTTTAACACCTCAAGTGTGTATGAGCACAATAATTAAAATCAATTTTAAAAAAATAATAAAAATGAATACAGAATAACCAGACAATTATTAATCTCGACTTGGTTAAAATCAAGTAACAGATCACAATAATTTTGGTTCTAGTAAAAATAAATAAATTTGCATCGGTACAATACACATAAATGTGCATCGAATATACACTGGTATGTATTCCAATATGCATGAAAATTTTATATGAAGTGTTTAGGAATGTGTTCATATTTGGACATATTTCCTATGTATATAAATATGAAGAATTATTTTTGTAATTACTGTAGTATTATAGAGTTTACTGTTAGAATTAATTGATAGCTGCAGAGGTAGCTAGACTACCGAGATGGATGTGGTACTTTATTTTTTCTAATAACTAAAATTAATTAATTGAGAAAAAATATTTTATCTTATTAATTTTGACAATCATAATAAGCATATTCTATATAGTGTAATGTCATATTATACAAAAAAAAACGACGAGATTTAAATTAACAATGCCCCCGGGAAACAGTATAACACAAAATTAGCACTTTTGCAACACTATTTAAATTAACAATTTTCTTGCACTATTTACACAGACTAAACCGAATCTTTGCACTAAAAAAGGCCTTGGTTGAAAGGAAATATCGAATGGATATCACCAGTCTCATATAAATAACTTTTACCGCATTTTTTTTTTAAACTTATCCTGCCTTTTACATAATCTTTAAGATCCAAACAAATCCTAAACTAAAGTTTTTGTTAAACCTCTTAATATCTGGTACTTTGTCGTTTTATTTTGTCTGTCAGACGTCTTTCTGTTTTTTTTTTTTTGTGTGTGGTCATACCAAAATCTTTTTCCAATTATTCTCTGTATGAGGACCACCGAAGTGTCTATAGACTATAGTACAATGCCTACTGAAAACCAAATATTACATTGGAGAAAATTGTAAGAGGCATTTCATGACTCATTTGACTAAGTCAACAAATGTGAATGCAAAATCGCATCCGAGATGACCGCCAAAGAAAAAAAGAATGCATCCAATGTCTAGCTAACTAGCTTACGGGGCAGTTTAATAATTGATATATATATGTCAAACATCAAGACTTTCACACCAAAAAAAAAATGTACGTTATAAATTCTAGCTAACTTTTGTTTATTTCCACAAGGACTACCGTATTAGCCATAAAATAGTAGCCTCTAAGACCATCGGCGCCGGTCATTGAAAAATGAAACAGTAGTTACAAATTATGCATGAATTAAGAAAAACATACGCACCCTATCTTTCAATTTTTTTTTTTTAAATAAAACTTTATTGTAAGTAGATGAAACGCTATGCGACAATGTGTTCATACTTTATAAATTAAAATTGATTTTTGTATTAAATTTGTTAATAAAATTAGTGATCGTAAAAAATATCCCAAAAAAAAAATTCAAGGGGTAAATATTTAATTAATAATTTAAATATAAAGATTAGAGGGGTGAATGAGAAAATTTGAAGGGTACATACTGATTTTGTCAAAAGAAATGTGTCCGTAATTTTCCTTTTTTCACGAAAGGTAAAATCTCTAGCATTATAAATTTTCCCCCGTTTGGTAGCTGAAGTAAAACTTATTTAAAGCTAATCACTTAAATTCTGCCAAACAATGTTTGAAGTTTGAAGTAAGGTGATGTAATGCGCTTTAAAAGAGGCTTCTACTCCAGGTCTCCAGCATAGTTAAAGGCTTAAAGCATCTAGACTGAGGTATTTGACAGGCTTTCCAGGAGTGACAAATGTCAAATAGATATATATTACATAAGAGGAGTATTCCAAATGCGCACAATTTGTGTATCTTTAGATTCTAATTTTCTCTAAATTCACTTTTTTGTCACTTTTGTAAAAATTTAAATTCTAATGTCAGATCAAACCATTGATCTTATTTCAATTTAACGAGCGATGTATAAGTTTTATGAATTTTTTCAAGTTCATTTGATACTTGATCAAGAAATTGAATAATGAACTAATCTTATTAATTTTGATAGATTAATTCCAATATGTTCATATTTTGGTCTCTTGATCAAGTATCAAATGTAATAAAAAAATTATAAGAATTATATAAATTGCTCATTAAATTAAACAAAATCAACGATTTGAATTTGATAATTTAATTTAATTTTTTTTAAAATATAATAATAAAATGAGTTTGAGATCATTTTGAACCATATAAAGGATGGGTATTATAACCTTACTCATTATACAAAGGATTTTTATTTTTTAGATTGCTGGGCAGCGGCTGCCCAGCTTCAAAGGACTTGATCTGTATTAATTGTTCGATTCCACGAAATGTTGTCATGTTCATTAAATTGTGGGCTTGATTTCGGCTTTGTGACAGACTGACAGTTGCCAAAACAAACCCAAAATAAAATGTAACTAAAAGACTATTATTTTGGCACCATATTAGGCCCATACATTTATTTTTTCTTGTGCAAGTTTTTGATAGCTTCACGTCTATGCTGCCAAACCGAAAAAATTCAAATTTAGGAGGTGTTTGGTTGGGAATATATGATTACATAAGTTAAAGTTAAAGGAGGTTTACGTACTTATGTCAAGTTATGTAATGAATGTTTGTTTATAGAATAAGGAGGAAGAAAGAGTATTCTTGTGTGTGGGACTCACTTTCATAAGTTATACCATCAAATTTGATGTTATAACTTATGCCGCTTATGTATAGTTATTCCACATGTGTTTGGCTACATAAAATAAAATAAAATTATTTTATGCCTTGTTATTCCGTAACCAAACAGGGCCTTAAGCTATAAGCAGTAAAGCAGATGAATTTACATTGAATACCTTAAGAACCCTTCTTCACTCGCCAACACTCCATAGTATTTCCAAGGCCATAATCCAAACTATTGAGAAAACTATTTTGGGAAAAATGAAAAAAAAACTTTCCTTGCGCAGTTGATTTATCAGAAAAAAATAGGAATTTGTGGAGTTCTGACACTCTATCAGTAGCGTTTACCAACCTCCTATAAAAAACTATACGCACTGGTCACTTTTAGATTCATTAATTTATCACTTACCTAGCACAGATCTTCTGTGAAAGAATGGGACATTCATTTTTGGGGTAACAAGTTCATAATTTGTCTATGGAAATGCACATAGTCACATAGGTGCCGTTTGGATGTGTTAGGAATAGGCTTGGAATATCAATTCCGGACGTAAATTTAAGAAAAAATACTATTTCGAAAAAAGTGGGAAGAGTGCTATTCCAGAAATAAGAAATGTTGTTTGGATGATAAAGTTGCGAATTGCATTGGGAAGAGTGTTATTGGGATGAAAAGTAGTGAGAAAAGTGTTATTGGAAAGAGTGTTATTTCTAGAATTAGACAATTCAAGAATAGACAATTGCATTTGGATGACACATTTACGTCTGGAATAGACAATTTCTGGAATTGGAATTGGCCTATTCCTAGAGAATCTAAACGGCACCATGCCTACTCAAAGATCTGAAATTTTCAGTTACAATTATCAATTACAAAAAGACAAAAAGTAAAAAGTGAGAACAAAAGGAACAAAAAAGATCTGAACTCTAGTCTGCGGAGTATGTGGTGTGGAATACTGGAATGGAAATGGTGACAGTGATGTGATGCAGATCATGCAGGATGCAGCCATGCAGGCCTTGCTCCATGATTTTAGTAGTGTGCGATGCAAAGAAATATAATGAAATGGAAGGCGAAGAAAAATGAGAAACAAAAGTTTCCTTGCTTCATAATCTAGAAAATATATAATAGAGTTAATCAAGTTTTACCACCCGAATAATGTGCTGAAAATAATTAGAAAGAGAAAGGAATAATTTGTGGGGTCCGTTTGTTTAGAAATAATTTCCTCCTTTCCACTCTGTACACCCCGATTTTGGGGTTTCAATTTGTCTCCTCGAATGAGGTTTTGAACCATCCATTTCCACCCTATTCCACCCTCTCCTTTACTAGACATAATGGAGCAGGTGAGAAATTGTTTCTCCCATTCCGTTCCATTGGTTCCCTCCTTCTGGAGCGCTTATGATTTTTTTTTGTTTTTTCTTTATAGACATGTGATTTCGTGAGATAACTTACAAGCATATTTTGACTTGGAGATTGTTTAGAATTCTGCCTAAATAGTATAGAAAAAAGTTTTGCCAAAAAATGTTTGAATTTTTTAAAAAACTAGAACAAAAATGAAAAAAAAACTTAAATACACATTTTTTTATTACACTATTTTTATATTTATTAAAATACATCGTGCTGAATAAATCCATAATTAACTAGATGCATTCCAACGATTATGGTGTGTAACATAATTAAGTACATACGTGATTAATAGAAAAGAGTGAATTCATCAAAAAACGATTATGTTCTATGTATACACTCACACGTTACACAGAGCCGTGCCTTAGTCATGGAGCCATGAGCATCACATGCTTTGCAAAGCTCCTCTTGTCTTCATTCGTCGAAGCATTCCCTTTCTGTTGCTTCCACATTGCAAGGAACTCCACGTTGAGTACAAGACAAAGGAGGAAATTAAAAGAAAGTAAGAAACCAAAAACCGCCACTGGTGAACAGTGGTCACCAGCCCCACCACGTTCCCCGTCTTATTTCCCTTAATTAGTAGTCCATGATGCCATTATCTCGAAAAAAAATATAGTACATGATGCCCTCTGTTTACAAATTAGTTCTTTCGTTCTTTGAAACGACCCATGCTATAATTTACTATACGGGTCCACCAAACTTGTATTAATTAGGTTTCTAACTACTAGTTATTATTTATTAATTATAATAAACGTAACGATTATTCATTAACAACAAATTAATTTGACAATTTAACAACTATTAAAAATATTTAATGATTGGAATCCGACACTTAAAATATGAATTATACTATCGGCATATCAACAGTCCATATTTTACAATTTTGATAAAATATTAGATGACAATCAAAAGGTAGAAAAATTGATTCACAGCCAATTTAGCGTCTAATATACTTCACATTCAGTGAATTAACTAATTGGAGTGCGCATAATCGGAGCAGTTCCATCTTCCATGTATATGTTTGTGATTATAAGCAGACGGTCTGAATCATGTGAGCTTACCGTTTCACACTGTGAATTACTTCAAGGATACATATTGAATCAAATACTCATTCTCTCTTTTTTATAAAAAAAAATATAATTTGCATGTTTTTTTTTTTTGGTTTCATATAAAATATTTACATCTGATTCCAAAGTTTATATAGAAGTTATTTGTGGGGTCCCTTTACTTTTGAAAAGTAACACGTTGAAGTTAAAATTTATAGATTTAGATTTATTTATAGAACTGTATTATAACTTCTTTTAAATTTTCTCCTCCGTCCCCATTAGAAAGGAACACTATTATATCATTATTATTACTATCAATTATTGTTAATATAATAATATTATCACTATTATAATTATTTATTTTTATTTTTAAATCTTTCTGTGACGTGTGATGATAACCATCTTAGACTTGCTTGTTCATCAATAAATGTATTAAATTTATATTGTAATATTATATTTTTGGTAATTGCTAATCCCTTCTACCTAACCCACGCTGCTAGAGGCGAATTTTGGGGATATTGATATAAACCTTTATTTCTTAAGTTGGGAAACCGGAGCTAATATCCAAAAATTGCTCTCGATTTCCTAGAGCAACCAAATTGAAATCTATGGTACTGCACATCTACACTACTGCAACACACTTGAAGGCTTAAAGCCGTCTAATTATGGTATTTCTATTGTAGAACAAATCGGATGGAAGATCGGACGGTTCATAGTGCAGAACGCATACAGTTCGCTGTAGTGCATCTAAGCTCTTCTATTTCTTCAGGCCGCCGAACTTCAGCAAGTACCAAACCAACGGTTACTTTACCTAAGCGCTTGTCATCCTCGGAAACGGAAACTCTACAATTAAATAAATTTTAGAGAGATGCATGCGAGATCTAGGACGTCCATTCTAGATCAGACGGATTTAATTGGTTTATGTGATTTGCTATCATCCGTCATTCCAGCCAGAAATTTAACGGTTCAGATCTCTTAGAATAATCCAACGGTCATGGAGGCACTGAAGAGGATCTTTACCAAGTAAAAGAGCAACTCTACTGTGTTGCCACAACTCAAAAAAAAAAAAAAAAAAAAAAAAAACCTTGTTGCTATACTAAAATTATTTAAAAAGATTCTCCATCTCTCTCTCTCGAGATGTTGTTTTCTTGAACTTAGGCAACGGTTGCGATGTGTCCCCGCCCCCTCGCTTTCTCTAACCTTTCTTTTGTCTCCACATGCTCTCTTCCCTCGTGGCTTATCATTCACCAAAACCTTGTTACCTTTTTCTGTCTACTTCAAGCCACTCGACACTATAGTCTACACACAACATCAGGTACTTTTTCGGTTTCTTTGGAAAGCACCTTTACTTCTTGTAACTTCTATAATAAGATTTCTACTAATCTCTTCTATCTTCTCTCCTTCCCACCCCATTCAAGCAATTTAGCGTTACAATCAACTCAAAACATTTATATTTAACAGCTCATTGTTCAATTTTGAGCTTCATTATTCCCCTTTGCCATGTCTCTAGCATTTGCTTCTCTGACTCCTATTCCACCTCTCAAAAGCACCAACCACAATTTCAATTCTAGGTGTGCACACCGCACGTTCGCACTGAACTATGCTTCAAAGACGGAGCCGGAGACTTCCCGGCCCGACAAAAGAGCCATTCCAGTAGAGAAGAAGGTACAAGAGCCTGAAGATATAGAACTGGAGGTGCTTTATGATGATGGGTTTGGGAGTGTCAGTGTAAAGGACTATTTCAGAGCAGCAAAGGATGTTGTTAGAGATGATGGGGGCCCACCTAGGTGGTTCTCTCCTGTTGAGTGCGGCAAGCCGGTGAACAATGCTCCATTGCTGTTGTTCTTACCAGGTTAGGGTCTTCGCTTTACATGTGTTCGATGAAATATCTCTGATTGAAAGTGATAGTTATTAGATTGTATTCAGGAAGTTGAGATTACATGTAATTGCTGGGTAAAATGGCTAGTTCACCGACTAGTTGATACTAACGTTTCTATTGAAGTCCAGTTGTCTAAATTAAAGCCTCTGACCAGCTCAATTATTTTGTTCTAGTACAAGTCAGCTGTACATAGGATTTTGGTATACAAAAATGGAAGATAATGTTCCTTTTTCTTTCAATTAAGTACATTTTTATTAACAAATACATATATATTTGACCTCCAATATATACGATTATTGTACCGTTGTTGATCTCGAATAGGTGTTAGCTACAAATCATATTATTTTATTAATCATTATCATAATATCAACATTTGTAAATATTATTATATTATACTAACCCCATTGATTTTTTTTTTTTTTGACTCTGCCATGCAAATGTACAGTAATAAATTCAACCCAGCCCAAACTAGCTGTCACTTTTATTCTTCTTACCTGTTTGGTGTTTTTATTTATTGGTTTTTGATGTAATCCTTCATATTAAACTAGGAACTCCCTTAATTGTAGTTTCCTATGCATTTTTTTGTCGAGGTTTGCAAGGTTATTAACTTTCGGAATTCATTTTTTTCATCTGTAGGATCTGATGGTGTGGGATTGGGACTCATTTTACACCACAAATCCCTTGGCAAGTAAGTCTACGCATGCAGAGTTTTAAACCATGATTAATGTACCACACAATTTTTTTTGTTTTTACGTGACCAAACTAGCCTTTTTAGGGAGTTCAAAGATTTTATCTCTTTTAATTTCCTCACTAACCAAAAAAGCACAAGCATGTTATATTTGAAGTAGGAAGACCACTGGTGGCATATTACACTTTTACAGACACCATATCAACTTCGTCTTTGTTTTGCAGGGTTTTTGAGGTCAGATGCTTGCATATCCCGGTGAAGGATCGAACTTCATTTGAAGGTATGAGCAGTCTTTTTACCCTTATCTGATGATATCAAGCCCTGCAATTATATAAAAAGATATGTGTTTATTACACATCTGGTAAGCGTGTTTCTATCTTTCCCTATCTTAATAATAATTTTTTTTTCTGAGATTCAACATGTGGTAGATGCTACAGCTTGGGGATCTTTTCTTAGAAAAAAAAATAAGAATATTGCATTGCAATAATTTATGAGTCCTGTTAGCAGATACTTGTACAATAAACAAAATTCTATTTGCAGTGTACCAGAATTGTGTAATTAGTTATCAACGATATTCATGAATTATACAATAAAAATGAGCATAAAAACACATTCAATGATTTGCACATTTTTTTACAATTATAAACCTTTCTTTCTGGACTTTGAAACTGAGATAACGACTTCAGAAATTAATTCACACTGGATTTTTATGATTTTCAGTAAAAGACTTGTAATTTTCATTTTCATGAATTCAGGGTTGATCCACATTGTGGAAAAGTGCATTAAAAGTGAACATTCCATCAGGCCGAATAGACCAATATTCCTTGTCGGGGACTCATTTGGGGGATGCTTAGCACTTGCAGTTGCAGCTCGCAATCCTAACATAGACTTGGTGCTCGTGCTAGTCAATCCAGGCAGGTTATAAGTTGCAACTTAATTTTAGTGGGTGTTTGTTTCAAGATCTGCAAATTTTTCAGTTTGGATTGAAAATTTACAATATCATCTTAGTCCAAATGCGAGTAGCTGTATAATGAAGCCCCTGGTAAAGCCCAATAGTATCTGAATTTACCATTGAAAACAAGGTTGATTACGGGAGTAATTCCGGACTGTCTAATAAGCCTCATCTGACCCAATATGCTAAAGTTGTAATTAAGCATCATACAGGCAACTAATGCGGTGACTTTTACCTTGAATGGAAGCCAACCTTGACTACAAGATTGCTCCTTGCTATTCCAAAAAAAGAAATAAAATAAAAAAATAATAAAAATACTCAAACCCTTGATCTATAAACGACCACATTGCAGAGTATATATTTGTAATGGGTATATAAAAGCAAGCATTAATGATGATATGTAGCCATACGAAAAATCATGTAATTTTCCAGCATTCAGTAATTGTTTTCTCATTTTTCTTTTCAGCTACTTCATTTGACAAATCACCACTGCAGCCTATATTTCCTCTTTTGGAGAACCTTCCAAGTGACCTTCATGTTACTGTTCCTTATATGCTAAGTTTTGTCATGGGTAAATTGAATCCTTACCTGGTAACTGTACATGACACTGTAGTAGATATTTTGTTTGTACAGTTTTTTAACTTCTCGTACCTTTTTTTGTGATCATTAAGGAATAGTAGAAGTGCTAAGATTGAGTACTACTTTGGTTAAAAGAAAATATTAGAAGATCCCTGTATGTCAGCAATTTGTCGGAAAATGTCTTCATTCCACAATTTACAAAATAGTCACTCCTTTATCAGTCAATAGTTAATTCCTGTTTGAAGCATTCAACAGATTTTGTCTAAATTCTCAGTATAATACTTTTATAACCACCAATTTCATTATCCACTTAGAACATGGAATTGATTTCCTATGACATAATAGGAGATCCAATAAAGATGGCAATGGTGGGGATACGAGAAGACCTTCCCTCTCCTCAGACAATTGAGAAATTATCAAATGCTTTAACCTCAATGCTACCTCTACTGTCAGTAAGTCATTCATATTTATTCAGTCTTTTTTCTGGCCCTTAAGCCCCAAGTGTGTTAAGATTCAGGGGAAAACATTGGCTATCTATTAGCAAAAAATCATTGGATAATGCATTGGTTAGACTGAATAGTGATAGTTCAAAGGGGTCATGACACTGTACCCCAACTCAATTCCTTATCATTATAATCTTAAAATAATTATATTAATTATCCGGAAAGAGGTAGCAAGCAAACTTCAACTATAATTTTCTCCACTGAGCAGTCAAAAAATGTTAATTTTAATTCTTCTATAGACATAATTAAGCTCACTAACCGTAGATTAAGCGCTGGTAAGCACTTTATCTCTGCTCTCACCAGATTGTCTTCTCCATTGTCTATCTCTGAGGTCAATCCATTAGTGCATTATTTAAAATTTGAAATCATGCCTCCATTGAAACCAAATTTGAGTAGCCGAACATAAAACTCTTCCAATAAAAAGTAAAGGTGAATAGCTGATGTAGAATGCACAATAAACGTGGTTAGTTTTCATTCTTTAAAATGTTAGAATCAAATTTTAATTCTGCACTTTTTTTAACTTAAAACAGGAGTTGGCAGAAATAATACCGAGAGAAACTCTTCTGTGGAAGTTAAAGCTTCTCAAATCAGCTGCTGCTTACACCAACTCTCGTCTTTATGCTGTCAAGGCTCCAGTCTTAGTTTTGACTAGGTACATTTCTTTTTGGTAATTATTCACTCAGAGCATCAGCATGCAACATGAAAGATGTTACCTTTACTTAAGTGAACCCAAAAGCATTCAAATATCATAATACCCCAATTTGGATTTAATACATATTTGTCATGACATTTTTCTTTATTTAAAGATTTTTTGCTCATGGTAATGTGTTATGTAATGCAGTGGTAAGGATAATTTACTGCCAAGTGCAGCTGAAGGAGACCGGCTCTTTTCAACCATGAAGAACTGTAAGGTTCGCCATTTCAAAGACAACGGGCACACATTGCTTTTGGTACTTCAACACTTTTGCATTTAAGTTTCTTGGAATTACTTTCTATTATTTTTTTCCTCATTCTAACACACATGCACCATGAAATGCCAAAAGAAAAAAGACTACAGAGTACAGACTATCAAATATTATCAAACTTAGGTTAAAATCCATCCAGTAATTAATGGTAAAGCTAAAAATCTGCAACCATGTATGTATTCTTGATCTATAATTATTTTGCAAAACAAGAGAATTACTGTATATCACACATTCACACCATACCTACTTTTCGATCTTACATTGATAAGAAAAAAAATTTCACAACTCAAAAGTATTTTTTATTTTTTTTTCCAGGAAGATGGTGTAAATTTACTAACAGTGATTAAAGGAGCAGGCATGTACCGTCGCTCACGCCGGAAAGATGTCATAATGGATTATCTGCCCCCTACAAAGAGTGAATATGATAAAACATTCATTCAGGGCGAAAGGTTATACTGCATCATTATTACAACCCTTATTTGCCTTGAAAAGTTATACTGCATTGCAACAAAATTCAATATCACCTAATTTAGCCTCAAACTGAAAATTTAATGGCCCTTACTTGAGCAAACTTAATCTGTTTTCAGTTTTTATTTTTTACAAATTTGTTATCAATAAATCAGATACAAGAAGGACAAATAATTGTCCAAATGGCAGTAGAAGGTATTGGCCTTTGACATTTGTAGTACTTCTCCAGTATCCAATTGTCACCCAAGTGAAATGCTCCCAAGATCTGGTGAACTAATATTTCTACCATTAATTAATGATTTGAATCCTTTCACTTCTTCAGATGGTTTAGTCTTGCAACAAGCCCAGTCTACCTTTCAACTCTACCAAGTGGAGAAATAGTACGTGGACTTGAAGGGGTTCCTAAAAAGGGTCCTGTGCTTCTAGTGTCATACCACATGCTGTGGGGTCTTGATCTGGGCATGCTTTACAAACAATTTCTAGAAGAGATAAAGGTGACCTTATTTGGCATGGCCCACCCAATAATATTCAGTCCACGATCTGAGTCATCTCGTCGAGAGTTGTCGCATTATGATAACTTGAGTTTATTTGGAGGGATCCCTGTCAGCCCGGTTAACATGTACCGACTCTTCCAGCGAGGTTCATTTGTTCTTCTTTTTCCTGGTGGGGCCCGGGAAGCACTACATAGGAAGGTAAATTCAGTCCTTTTTGTCAAATTAGTAGTTACTGCATTTTAATAAGCATTACTACCCTATGATACAGGCACAAGGATGTTATTACCCGGGGTTTCTTTTTTTGGGGGTTGGGGTGGGTGGGGGTGATGGATTTTGACAAGGTCACAAGAATAGGAGTAGGAGTGGTGCAACAGTGGTGTTTATTTATTTATGTCTCTTTTGTCGCCCTTGGTTAACTTTTGGATTTTTAAAGAATATGACTAAAACCACATGCCCCTGTTCAGAAAAGATGGATAACTGAAAGAAGTAAATAAATACATCCATGCATGACTAAAATATCCTATCATTTTAATGACCCATCTGTTTGTGACTAGGCACTGCATATCATAATACATTAGCTGATGGAACCTAATTAAATGCATTTAATGATATGATACAGGGAGAGGAGTACAAGTTGTTTTGGCCAAAGCAGCCTGAGTTTGTACGAATGGCGGCAAGATTTGGGGCTACAATTGTACCTTATGGTGTTGTTGGAGAAGATGACTTGACTGAGGTTATTCTTACTTTCATCACCACTATTTACATGTAAACTAAAATTTTTCAAAAAGACATGAATACTCTCCAACACAACCGCCAGACCTCCCGCTTGCTGCTTGTGTTGAAGAAGTACCATTGTAATGAAGGTCTAGTGCTAATTGTCATTTTCTTGTTGGTACGTTGTCGATCAGCAGCTTTTTTTAAAAAAAATTATTATTGAAATGAGCAGAGTCCATCCGGGGGGGGAGCCAGTAGAGGGTAGCTGGAGGCATATGGCCCCCTAATATTTGAAGTTTCCTATTATTATTAGGTTAATTTTGATATAGTTATGTGCAACCCCTGGTCAAATCTCTGCCACTTTCTATTCATAGAAACTAAACCCAAGCAATCTACACCATATCGAAACGAAAGAAAAATAAAGCTAATTTCTAGCACCAGTACCATTTACAAGTCTATCAGCAGTGTTTAACTGATCAATTTTCTTGTCCTTAAATTGTGATATCCTTTTTTCTATTATTGCAGTTGGTTCTAGATTATGATGATCAAAAGAGAATTCCTTTCGTCAGAGATTGGGTAGAAGATATGAACAAAGAGATTAAAAATATTAGGTAAATCCATATTTCAATTTAATATGCACGTATAAAGTTATACTTTAGCATGCAATTTATATTGGCACGATGTATGACAAAACAGCTTGCTAGCAAGGTCCTCTGATAAAACATCGGCCAGTACCCACAAACTGAAAATAATCTGATTTTTGCATATACTGACACGTTTAATTGTCGCTCTAATTGGTTTTAGATCAAACGTAGATGGAGAAGTTGCCAACCAGGAGCTATACTTACCATTTGTCCTACCAAAGGTGCCTGGTCGGTTCTACTACCTCTTTGGGAAACCAATCGAAACAAAAGGAAAAGAAGTTCTTTTACAAGATAAAGAGAACGCAATGGCCGTGTACAGCCAGATTAAGTCAGAAGTTGAGGGTACCATTTCATATTTGAAGAAAAAGAGAGAAGAAGATCCATATAGGAGTATAGCTAAACGGGCTCTATATCAGGCTACGTGGGGCCCATCGGCTCAAATCCCAACATTTGAGCTGTGATATTGATAATCATTGACTTGTTTATTTCAAAGTATAGGTATTTAGTTAACAAACTGGAGCTTATAGACTAAAAGTTTATTAAATGTTGTTTACATCCATTGTTTCAGGACTGGTCCATGATTTATGACATCTCATCATCTCTCGTCTGCAAGCAACCTAAAATTTATTTCATTAGAATCAATTTGTTGGATTCACGTATTATTAAGGCATTTTGTGCAAATAGGAAAAACCGATATACTAGGAAAAAGGATATGCAATGCCTCGGCATGGATAAAATTTCAATTTAGCCCATAAAGATTGGGGCTGTTAATTATAACAGGGGAGATTATTATAGACATTCTTTTCTTATAAGTTGAGTTGGTTAAGCCGAATAGCCAATGTCCGTGAATGGTCACGAATCTATCTGGATCAACGTCAAATTGACATCAAGTACTGAACCAGTGGAGCCTACTTCGAGCCGTCTGATCATGTCAGTCCTACTGTATAGTGCACAACGAACCTCGATTTGTTGGACCACCGAACTCGAGAAGTACCAAACCAACGGAAATTGCTAGAGGCAACATGATTTTTGTTATTGCAACATATTTTTTTTACTAAATTATAATTCATTAACTGGTAAAAATTTATTAAAAACTGTACAATTCTACGAAAATCATTATATGGATTATGCAGGATCAAGATCGTCCATTTCATATCAGACTGCTCACCACATAAATATTCCGAGTAGAACTACCATTCCTTTCAGTCCAGTCAGAAACGGTTCAGATCTCATAGGATAATCCAACGGTTCTGGAGGCATTGGAGAATCTTAACCCAAGTTAAAAGGGCAACTGGGCAACCAATATTTATTTGGGAGTTTTTGAAAGCTTTGCATCTCTCTCTCTCTCTCTCTCTCTGTCCACATCTTCGCTTTCCATTAACCATAATTTCTTTTGTCTCCACATGCTGTTATCTCGTAGCTTATCATCACCAAAAAACGTTGTTAAGCTTTCACGTTTACTTCAAAGTTCAAATCACTCAACACTACTCGCACAGGACACGGCAGGTACTTTCAGCTTCTTTGGAAAGCACCTTTCCTTCTAATAACTTCTGTAATAATGTCTCCACTATTCTCTCCTGTCTCTCCGACGTCCTATCCCTTTCAAGCAATTAAGCCTTACAATCAACTCAAACATTTATTTAACACCTCATTATTCAATTTTGAGCTTCATAACTCCCCTTTGCTATGTCTCTAGCATTTGCTTCTCTCTCTCCTATCCCTCCTCTCAAATGCACAACCCACAATTTCAATTCTAGGTGCTTACGCCGCACTTTCGCACTGAACTATGCTTCAAAGACAGAGCTGGAGGCTTCCCGGCCTGACCAAAGAGCAATTCCAACAGAGAAGAAAGTACAAGAGTCTGAAGATATAGAATTAGAGTTGTTTTATGATGATGGGTTTGGGAGTGTTAATGTGAAGGATTACTTTAGAGCAGCTAAGGATATAGTTAGAGATGATGGGGGCCCACCTAGGTGGTTCTGTCCTGTCGAGTGCGGCAAGCCAGTGAAGAATGCTCCATTGCTGTTGTTCTTACCAGGTTAGGGTCTTGGCTTTATAGGTGTCCGATGAAATAGATTTGATTGAAATTTGATACTTCAATTGCATTCAGGAATTGAGATGATATATAGTTGCTTGGTTGATACATTATATAAAGGGAAAATCAGTTATATACCCCTCTAATCTTTGTAAATTGGATATATCTCCCTCTAATCTTTGAATTTGGAAATATCCCCTCTAAACATCATTGCTATAGATATTTGCCTTTTCCATCCATTCTAATAATTTTATGACTTTGAAAAATCATTTTTCTAAATTTTAGACAAAAATGCCCTTGGGCTGAGACGGTTCATCTTCTTGCTACTTTACTCAGTAAAACGAGAAAGAAATATACGATATCAATTTGTGCTGGCTGTGCTCCAGAACCAGCGATTAAAGGAAGGGAAAGGGACGGAGAGGGCGGGAGAGGAAGAGGAAGGTGCGGAAAGGAGTAAAGTTACGAACTTTACTCGCTCCGGTGATGGCCAGAGTAACCAGCGAAACCAGCGATAAATCGCTGTTACTCTGTGTACACCCCGATTCGGGAGTAACAAAAATTGAAGAACTGGAGTAACCGGCGCACCTTACTCCCCTCTCCGTTACTCTCTCGTCTTCGTAGTGGAGCGAGTAAACGGTACGGACTTCCCTTACTCTCCTCTCCTCTCCTTCCGATTTGGTGTTCTGGAGCACAGCCTTAAATTGAGCTGGTACAACTTTATGGTGCAAATTTAGTCAGCCATTAGGGGCAAGATGCATTATTGTTTGAACTTTTCACCTATTTTCTTCAATAAATCTGAATACTCGAAACAGATCCCATCCGTTAATTGCTTGGAACAAAGCTGGTATCAACATCCATTCTTCCTCTTTACGTTTGATTCAACTCCTGTTTAGGTGATATCACCAAATACAAAGTATTACATTTGTTGTGTATTTGGTTCTATTATTTTTTGTCTTCCCACATTTTATTTTGGTTCAGCGATTTATCCTTTTTCTTCCCACTTTTTGTTTCGGTTCAACAATTTATTCTGGGGGAAGAGCAAAAAAACAATATTGACTGGAATGGTGATTATCCATTGTTCTTTGCAAAGAATAGCCAAGGAGCAAGAAAACTGCTCTTGATTGAATCACTTCCAGGCCACCCCGAAAAGATAGCGTGAATAGCTTCCCATTCAATATATTTCTGATATTAGACAGTGAAAATATAGAAGATGAATTGTAAGAGCTGAGAAACGAGGGCAATTTTGTCTGGACTATTAGAAAATGAATTTTCAGAATTATGAAATTATTAGAATTAAGCAAAAGGACAAATATCTATATTAATGATGTTTAGAGGGAGATATTTCCAAATTCAAAGATTAGAGGGGGATATATCCAATTGACTATGATTTGAGGGGTATATGGCTGATTTTAAAAATGTGTAGTTGAATGACCACTTAGCACTGATGCTCCTATCAAAGTACTGTTCTCTACATTTAGCTTCCCACGAACAAATTATTTTGTTCAAGCACCAGTCAACAGTAACAGTACAATAGTTATATAAATTTAACCCAACCCAAATTATCCATGACTTTATTTCTCTTACCTGTTTAATTCTTTGATTACTTAGTTTTCTGATGCAATGCTTCTAATTATACTTGGGACTCTCTTAATTTGTAATTTGGGTCACATATCTGTTAATGACTTTTGGAATTCATTGTTTTTCATCTGTAGGATCTGATGGTGTGGGATTGGGACTTATTTTACACCACAAATCCCTTGGAAAGTAAGTCTTTCTATGCAGAGTTTTCATCCCTTAATTCCTCATTAACCCAAAAAAGCACAAGCAGGGTATCTTTGAAGCACAAAGATCACTGATAGCATATTACACATTAATGGGCAATTGGGCATCAATCATGTCTATCAATTTCATCTTTGGTTCTCATCATATGGGTCACTTCGGATCTCTTCTTCTTTATTTCTTTTTGAATATATATTGTTTTGTAGGGTTTTTGAGGTTAGATGTTTGCATATCCCGGTGAAGGATTTAACTTCTTTTGAAGGTTTGAGCAATCTTATTTCCCTTATCTGATGATACCATGACATGTAATTATATTAATAATGAGTTGAAATTGCACATTCTGTAGCATGTTATCTACCTTCGGTAACATAGGTTAATCATTATTTTTTCCAGATTGAACATGTGAAACATGCTACAGCTTTGAGATGTTTTCTTACCAAAAAGAAACATGAATATTGCATTGTGAAAATTTATAAGTCCTTGTCATTAACAAAATGAATAATAACTCCTAGAGAAGTAGATACAATTAACAACATTCTCACTGAATGTTTTTTCAAGAAATACTACAAATATAGTTTCAGAAATAAGAACCTGAGTTGCATATGTTGAAGGCAAGCAAATTTATAATTTCAGAACCTATCCAATTGGAAACCTACAATTAGCAGACTACGAGCCTAGTATGATTAGTTAGCAGTGATATTCATGAATAATACAATAAGGAAATGAACCAAAAAAAAAAAGATTTGCATATTGTATTATAATTATTATTTTTTCTTCTGGAGCTTGAACATAACATCTTGAGTTCAGAAATTATTCAGGCTGGATGATTATGAATTTTGAGTATGTTACTTGAAATTTTGTGATTTTCATGAACTTAGGGTTGATCAATATTGTGGAAAACTGCGTTAAAAATGAACATTCCATCAGGCCAAGTAGACCAATATACCTTGTGGGGGACTCATTTGGGGGATGCTTAGCACTTTCTGTTGCAGCTCGCAATCCTAAAATAGACTTGGTGCTTGTGCTAGTCAATCCAGGCAAGTGAAATATGATATTTAATTATAAGTTGTAACTTTATTTGACTGGATAATTGTTTCAGGGATACCATTACAGAATTTGTGAATTCTTTAGTTTGGGCAGAGAATTTACAGTTTCAACTGTCCAATTCAAGTAGCTGTATGTTGAAGCCTCTGGTATAGCCCAATAAAATCTGAGTTTACTCTTGAACACAAGGTTGCTTACCGGAGTAATTCCAAATTGTCCAATTAAGCCTCAGCTGACACAAGTTGTCCACAATTTACGCTATAGTTGTAATTAAGCATTATACAGGCAACTAAAAAAGTTTTTTTTTACCTTGAATTGTAAATATCTTCTCTTCATGCCTTTACAGAAGCCTTCCTTGACTACAATATTGCTCCTTCCTATTCCAAAGAGAAATGATAAAAATAATAATAAATAAATAAATAAAAAGAGTCCAAACCTTGCTCTATAAACGACCACTTTGTAGAGCATATGTTTGTCATGGGTATAATTATACAAAAACAAGTATATAATGCAGGTATGCAGCCATAATGGAAAAAAAAATATATATCATGTAATTTTACAGCATTTAGTAATTGTTTTCTCAATTTTTTTTTCAGCTACTTCATTTGACAAATCACCACTACAGCCAATATTTCCTCTTTTGGAAATCCTTCCAAGCAACCTTCATCTTACTGTTCCTTATATGCTAAGCTTTGCCATGGGTAAGTTAAATTGTTTCCTGGTAAAGTACATCCCTTTATTTGTGTGGTCGAGACAGTAGAGAGACACCATATAGATTCTTTTGGTACAGTATTCTTAACTTCTCGTACTTTTTTGTGTTCACTAAGGAATAATCTAGGTGCTAAGATTGATTACCTTGTTGAAAAGAAAATATTAGAACTTTAGAAGATCCCTATACACCAAAAAATTTCAGGAATATCTCTTCTTTCCACTATTACAAAATATTCACTTCTTTATTAGTCCATAGTTATTTCCTGTTTCAAGGATTCAGCAGATTCTCTCTAAAAGTTTCAGTATTTAGTCACCAATTGCATTATATACTTAAAAAATGTGGAATTGATTTCCTATGACACAATAGGAAATCCATTAAAGATGGCAATGGTGGGGATACAAGAAGATTTTCCCTCTCCTCAGACAATTGAGAAATTGTCAAATGCTCTCACCTCAATGCTACCTCTGCTGTCTGTAAGTACAAATTTATTCAGGTTTTCTTGGCCCTAAGGCCCCTATATATTTGGATTCTGGGGAAACATTGGCTATGTATTAGCAAGAAATCATTGGATAATTCTTATCATGCATTGGTTAGACTGAATAATAATCTAAAATAAGTAAACAATATCAGGATAAGAGGAGCAAGAAAACTGTAACTTCAATTTTTTTCTACACTGAGCAATCAGAAAAATCTTAATTTTAAATCATCTCCAGACATAATTAAGCCAACTAAGCCTAAATTAAGCTCATATAAGCAAGTTCTCTCTGCTCTCAGCAGCTAGCCTGTCTCTGAGGTCAACCCGTTGGTGCATTATCTAAACTTCAACTCACATCATGCCTCCATTGACACCAAATTTAAGTACCCGAACATAAAACTACTCCAATAAAAATAAGGTGAATAGTGGATACTAGAATGCACAATAAACATGGGTAGTTTTCATCCTTTCAAATATTAGAATCTATTTTATTTTCTGTATTTTTCCCCCTTAAAACAGGAGTTGGCGGAAATAATACCAAAAGAAACTCTTGTGTGGAAGTTAAAGCTTCTCAAATCAGCTGCTGCTTACACCAACTCACGTCTCCATGCTGTCAAGGCTCCAGTCTTAGTTCTGACTAGGTACATTTCTTTCTGGTAATTATTCATTCAGAACATCAACAACTGCTAGGAATATAATCATGGAACCCAATAAAATCTCTTAAGAACACAAGAGAAGATGGTGCCTGCTGTTACAATATGGTTCTTGGTACATGGGAATAGGTTACTACATAATCTTATAATAATTATTTTATTATGGTTTCTCAGAAGAAAAGAGTTAGATGTGGAGAAGAAAAAGAATAGGAACGGATAAAAAGCAACAAATCCATTTAAAAAACACAACCATTGCAAAGCATAAATATATACATTCTGTTTGAAGTAGCATGAACAAAATTTTTGAAAACCACTTCATATTCAATGATGTCAAGTGAATTCAAAAGCATTCTTATATCATAATACCTCAATTTGGATTTTACTAGAGACATATTTGTCATAACATTTTCCTTTATTTATGAATTGACTACTCATGGTAATGTATTATGTAATGCAGTGGTAAGGATAATCTACTGCCAAGTGTGGCTGAAGGAGACCGGCTCTTTTCAACCCTGAAGAACTGTAAAGTTCGCCATTTCAAAGACAATGGACACACATTGCTTTTGGTAGTTCACCACTTTTGCATTTATGTTTCTTAGAATTACTTTCTTTTTCTTTTTTCATTTCATTCTAACACAGCATGCATCCTGAAATGCCAAAACAAAGAAAAACAACTACAGAATAACAAATATTATCAAAACTAAGATTAGAATCCATCCAGTTCCTGGTAAAAATAAACATCTGCAACCATGTTTGTACTAAGTATAATTATCGATCTTTAATTATTTTGCAAAATTAGAGAATTACAGCATGTTACACCATACCTAATTTTCACTTTTACATTGATAAAAAGAATTCCTCAGCTCACAAGTATTTTTTTCTTTTCTTTCAGGAAGATGGTGCAAATTTACTAACAGTAATAAAAGGAGCAGGCATGTACCGTCGCTTGCGCCGGAGAGATGCCATCATGGATTATTTGCCCCCTACAAAGAGTGAATACAATAAAACATTCAATCAGGATGAAAGGTTATACTGCATTGCTTTAAAAGAATATATATATAACCCTTATTTGCCTTGGAAAGTTATACTGCATTGCAATAAATCAGGAAACTTATTCTGCAATGTAATAAATCCTAATTTTGCCTAATTTAGCCGCAAACTGAAAATTTAATTGTACTTGCTTGTGCAATCTTACTTAGCTCTCAGTTTTTACTTTTTATCACTTATTATTAATTACCAGACACAAGAAGGACAAAGAATTATCCAAATGATAATAATGCATTGGCCCCTGACAGTACATTCTTCTCCGGTACACAAATGCCAAATCTGAATGCAATTCTCCCAAAAACTGGTAAATTAATCTTTTTACCTACCATTACTGATTTCATTTTTTTCCCTTCTTCAGATGGTTTAGCCTTGCAACAAGCCCAGTCTACCTTTCAACTCTACCAAATGGAAAAATAGTACGTGGACTTGAAGGGGTTCCTAAAAATGGTCCTGTGCTTTTTGTGTCATGCCACTTTCTGTGGGGCTTTGATCTAGGCATGCTTTACAAGCAATTTTTAGAAGAGATAAATGTGACCTTATATGGCATGGCCCACCCAGTATTATTCAGTCCACAAATTGAGTCATATCGTCAACAGGTGTCGCATCTTGACAACTTGAGTCTTTTGAAGGTTCTTGATAACATATGTTTATTCGGAGGGATACCTGTCAACCCAGTTAACATGTACCGGCTCTTCCAGCGAGGTTCATTTGTGCTTCTTTTTCCTGGTGGGGCCCGGGAAGCAGCACATAGAAAGGTAAATTTAGTCCGTTTCATCAAGTTAGTAGTTACCACATTTTCATAAGCATTGGTGCATACTGCATAGTAGTGCATCCCTATGGTACAAGAAAACAGGTGTATACCAGGGTGTGGGTGGGCGGGCGGGCATGGAGTGTGGGGTGTGGGGTTCTTAAGAAAATGAAGTCTTTAATACCACATGCTACGGGGCCTTGATCTGGGCATGCTTTCTAGAAGTGAGAAAGGAGACTTTATATGGGATGGCTCACCCAGTAATATTCAGTCCATGAGCTGAGTCATCTCATCGAGAGTTGTCACATTATGATAGCTTAAATATATTTGGAGCGATCCCTGTCAGTCCAGTTAACATGTACCGGCTCTTCTAGTGAGGTTCATTTGTTCTTCTTTTTGCTGGTGGGGCCTGGGAAACACTACCTAGGAAGGTAACAGTCTTTTTATTCAGGTTAGTAGTTAGTGCATTTTAAAAAGTATTGTTACATAGTACAGCATGCCTCGGTACAAGAAAAGAGGTGCAGTAATGTAGTTACAGAGGGGTAACTTAAAATTGGATTGGGACAAGTTCACAAAGATAAGAGTTCGTGCAACACTGTTACTTAAATTTTCTTTCTTTTTTTTGAAGGTAGGTGGACGATGGTCCTCCTACAATTTTCATTGAACCAGTAAAGTTTGGTACAAGTAAAATAATATTAAAAAGAAGGAAGAAAAGAGGAAAAATACTTAAATTTTCTTATTTCTTATGTAACTTTTTTGAATTTTCTTTGTCACCCCTTGGTTAACTTTTAGATTTTTGGAGAATGTTGACTAAATCACATGCCCCTTTCAAAAAAAATATGGATAACTAAAAAGGAAAGTCCATGCGTGGACAGAATACCTTAGCATGTTGATGGTCCCTCTGTATATGCCTAAAAGTATAAAACTCTGCATAATTGATCATCTGATGGAACCTAATTAGATTCCTTTAATTATATGATACAGGGAGAGGAGTACAAGTTGTTTTGGCAAGAACAGCCTGAGTTTGTTAGGATGGCAGCACGATTTGGGGCTACAATTGTACCATTTGGTGCTGTTGGAGAAGATGACTTGATTGAGGTTCTTCTTACTTTCCTCATTACTATTAACATATAAATTAAAAATTTGCAAAACACACTAATGTAACTCTCCACAACCCCCGCCCCACCCCAAGACCTCCCACATGCTGCTTGTTGATGAAGTTCCATTAGAGTGGTAGCCTGGTGCAATAACTGTTAAGTTCCTTGTTGGTACATCATCTATCAGCAACGTTTAGCTGAACAATTTTCTTGTCTTTGATTATAACATGTTTTTTTCTTCTTATTATTATTGCAGTTGGTTCTAGATTATGATGATCAAAAGAAAATACCTTCCCTTAGAGAATGGATAGAAGATAGAAACAAAGAGATTATACATGTTAGGTAAATCTATATTTTAATAAAAATATTAATTTATGTTGCTTTAGTATGCAAATAAATGGTACAAAGAGAAGTCCTTTCCTTAGAGAATGGAAAGAAGATAGAAACAAAGACATTAAACATATTAGGTAAATCTATATTTTAATAAAAATATTTATTTATGTTGCTTTAGTATGCAAATAATATTGGTACAAAGAGAAGTCCCTTTCCTTAGAGAACGGATCGAAGATGTTAACAAAGAAATTAAAAATATTAGGTAAAAATATTTCAATAAAATTATATTAGTTTAGCATGCAAATAGTATTGGTACAACATTGATCAGTATTTCCTTTGGCTGCCGCATTCAAGTCTCTCTCTTAAAAAAAAAGAAAAAAGAAAAAAGAAAAGAGAAAACATTGATCAGTACCTACAAAATGAAAATTTTGTCCATACTAACACCTATTAAATCTCCAATTGGTTTTGGATCAAACAGAGATGGAGATGTCTCACAGCGGGAGCTCTACTTACCATTTGTCCTACCAAAGATACCTGGTCGCTTCTACTATCTCTTTGGGAAACCAATCGAAACAAAAGGGAAAGTTCTTGTTGATGATAGAGATAATGCAATGGCAGTGTACCGCCAGATTAAGTCAGAAGTTGAGGGTCTCATTTCATATTTGAAGAAAAAGAGAGAAAAAGATCCATATAGAAGTATAGCTCAACGGGCTCTATTTCAGGCTACGTGGGGCCCATCAGCTCAAATCCCAACATTTGAACTGTAAATCTGTAATATTGACCAATGATTGTACATTTGTACTTGTTTCATTCACAACATAGATCTTTGTTTAACACACTATAGCTTATAGACGAAAAGTTTATTAATTGTTGTTATTTATATCCGTTGCTTTAATAATGTTTTATTATATATGACATCTTCCAAGTCAGCATGTTGCAAATGTATTACACTTGGTCGGCTCGTTGGGTTTGCATATTACAAGTGTGGTCAACGTCCAAGCTCCTTGCAAATCACATTGTCAACGAAATGTGATTTGCAAGGAAGGGGGAAAAAAATGCAATGCTTCTGCATGGATAAATTTAATTTTAGCCACTGATTATTGAGGCTGTACGTGGGAGAATTGACCACACTTGTAAGCAATCTAGTAATAAAGGAGCTTGGACGATTTTAGAGAAATTGTATACTCCGGACGGACATAAATGACATTCTGGTTGAGGCCCACGCGTGGAAGTTCAGAGTCTACATTAATTATTGCGAGTCAAATACAGCTCATAAACTTGAAATTTCCATATACAATTTAATGCAAGATCAAGACCCATCTCAAAAGTCAGCACTTTTCAAATGTTCATTTCGAAAATGACAAAAAAGAGTAGAACAAGTCTAGTCACTGTCCATAAGTCCATACTGCATCAATAGTTGCTAGAAAGAATATTTACAGCTCATTGAAAAGTACTATGGCCCGGAATAATTGACCAGACACTTTGTATGTATGCTACAAGAAAAGAAAAGAAAAAAAGTATATGTGTTTCTCAAATCTTCATAATTACAGATACAAAATATGTACCATTGTCGAATTCTGAATTTCTCCCATTTTTAATACTAATATTGTATATATTCTTAGGTACATAACACAAATTTATCTGCCAGTTTTTCTTCCCAAATGTTCAAAACTTTCCTTTTCAATTTAATTCAAACTATTTTCATTATCAGACTATATCATATATACCTTTTTCCTCAATTACATATTTAGGTGGTACACATCGGCTCAAAACTTTCTATACTTTTCAAAAAGGTAGATACTTCACTTATACATGATATAGTCAAATTAGGATATATCCACTACTACTAAAAAGATTTCCCTTTCTCAATAGAATTGACACACCTATTCTCTAATATCTTTGAAGAATAAGAAGATAATCTCTGCTTTCCATGTCAGCTCTCTTCCATATCCTTTTTCTATCACTCTTTATTTCTACAAAAGCCATTAATTATCTAGATCTCGGTGCTTCTTTATCAGCTGAAGATCCTTCTCAAGTTCTGAAGTCCTTAAGTGGCACTTTCACATGCGGCTTCCACAATATCTCACCAACTGCTTTCATCTTCTCAATTTGGTTTTCCAACTCGGTAAACTATACAGCAGTTTGGACTGCAAATAGCAATCGACCTGTTTATGGTGTTGGGTCCATCGTTAAGTTACGCAAAGATGGTAATCTGGTTTTGAAGGATTTTGATGGAGGGGTCATATGGGCCACCAATGTGAGCACACAAAATGCTTATCGTGCCGAGCTCCTGAATTCAGGAAACCTTGTCATTAAAGATCAAGGTAATATTACTCTCTGGCAAAGCTTTGATTACCCTACAGATACCTTGTTGCCAAATCAACCGATTACTGCAAACACAAATTTGATCGCTTTTAGGGCACCACTTTCTGCTGATTACTACAAATTCTATTTTGATGATAATTATATATTGTCACTAAGGTACGAAAACCCCAAATTCTCTACCATATATTGGCCAAACCCAGTGTACACTGTCTATGGAAATGGAAGAGTGTCTTCTGTAAGTAGAAAATTTGGTTCATTAGATCGAAGTGGTATTTTTACCTCAAGTGATGGCTTAAGGTTTGAAGCATCTGATTTGGGTCCACAAACTTGGAGAAGGTTGACCCTAGATTCTGATGGCAATCTCAGATTATATAGTCTGAATGAATTTGACGGGAGCTGGTCAGTCTCATGGATAGCTGTATCTCAGCATTGTCGGGTTCATGGATTTTGTGGCAAGAATGGAATTTGCATGTATACACCAGAGCCCACCTGTACATGCCCTCCCGGGTACAAAATGAATGATCTGAGTAATTGGAGTAAAGGTTGCAGACCTAAGTACAATACTACCAGCATAACAAAATCTAAAGCATGGTTTGTTCATCTCCCAAACTCAGATTATTGGGGCTCAGACATAAATGTCACAAAATCAATCTCTCTTGGACAGTGCAAGAAAATTTGTAGGAATCATGTCTCCTGCAAAGGTTTTGAATACCAACCTGGGAAAGGAGATTGTTATGCCAAAGAACTTCTCTTCAATGGTAGGTCTCGTCTTGGCTATCCAGGCGACATCTACCTTAAAGTTCCTCAAAGCTTTAAGGATGCAAAATTATTGTTCCCTAGGGTCCTTACTCCTATTTGTCGAAGTAGAGAGCCAGAAGTCATGCTTCCTTTACAACAAAGAAGTGCAAAGGGAAGAACACCATGGGCCTACTTGTATTGGTTTTCATTTGCAATTTTTGTAGTAGAGTTGTTCTTCATTTCTTTTGGTTATCTGTTCCTGTTCAGAAACAAGAGCAATCAATTAGAAAAAGAAGAAGGATATAAGTTGGTGTCGAGTCAATTTCGTAGATACACATACAGAGAACTAGAGAAGGCTACTAAAAAGTTCAAGGATGTTATTGGGCATGGAGGATCTGGAGTTGTTTATAAGGGGGTACTGAAAGATGGCAGAGTAGCAGCTATGAAGAGATTGGATGAAGTTAACCAAGGAGAAGAAGAATTCCAGGCTGAATTGAGTGTTATCGGGCAGATTTATCACATGAACCTTGTGAGAATTTGGGGGTTTTGTTCAGAGAAATCACACCGGATCCTGGTTACAGAATATGTTGAAAATGGTTCCTTAGACAAAGCACTCTTTGGAACCAGTGTGAATCTCTCGCTCAGGTGGAAGCAGAGATATAATATTGCTGCAGGTGTGGCAAAAGGGTTGGCATATCTCCATCATGAGTGCTTAGAATGGGTAATTCATTGTGATATTAAACCTGAGAATATCCTGTTAGATCGAGATTTTGAGCCCAAGATCACCGACTTTGGGTTAGCAAAGTTGCTTCATAGAAGGGGAGGAAACTCAGTGTTATCACGAATTCGAGGGACGAGAGGTTATATAGCACCAGAATGGGCAACTAATCTTCCAATTACTGCAAAAGTCGATGTTTACAGCTATGGCATATTGCTTCTTGAGTTAGTGATTGGGGTTCGAGTTTCAGATTGGGTAATTGATAATGGGGATGGGGTAAACATGGTGCTGAGAAGTTTGGTTATGATGCTCAATGAAAAACTTGCAAATGATGAGCCTTCTATCATTGTAGAAACTGTAGACCCCAGATTGAGAGGTGATTTCAACCTTGCAGAGGTAATTGTATGTGTTAAGTTAGCTATTTCTTGCTTACAAGAGGAGCATAGCAAGAGGCCTAGCATGGACTTTGTTGTTCAAACTCTACACTCGGTAGATGCTGGAGCCAATTCCCAAAGATACACCTAGCCAAATATAATCGTCCATAAGGAAATACCATTCTTTCTCAAACCTGATAACATGTATAGAAGGAAATCTGGTACAACCCACCAATAAATTATTTTTCTTGTATTATATAATTAGTTATACATATTTTTTGGGTCAAAACTGTCTACTAATTAGCTAAATAAGATGACCAAATTGTTTGCTATCATTTGAGTAACCTATTTTTTGGGTCTTTATGTCAACAACAAAAATATTACTTTCATACATACAAATTGACATCAGTTTCATGTATAACAAATAGTAGCATTTTTCTTACAATTCACACCCAATTACTGAATTGTGTTTATAGTAGCATCCAATCTTTCCAGCAAGGACGTGTTCCAAGCTTTGGAATTAAATTATCTCAAAGATTGACAAATATACCATGCATGTATTGGATGCTCCCATCTTTGGCTCTCCAGACCCCTTTCTAATTAAGGGTACACAAATAATATTCAGTCTCTAATGGAAATAGCTGAATGGGTGAAAGAAAGGTAACTGTAGGAGACATCTCACTAAGTACATAATACAACCTATTCCAATCAATGCTGGTCAGATATAGTTTCCTTGCATCTTGTCTCCATCCGGCAATATCATGAGACATGGCAACATTAATTCATCAGCCGTTGCCTTGACAGCGGGTGGTACTAGTCTGCACATACAAATTTAAATCACATTATACTTTCTGGTGAAGCCCCTTTCTGGATATAATCTGGTAAAATGATATAAAAAGTTTATATTAATAATTTTCTCTTCATCTGTTCCAAAGCATGGACAAGGCATGCATGCGTAGTAGTGTAGTACTTGCTACAAGTTTCAGATGTCCGGAATTTTTACAAATAAAAGATGGTAACTACCACAAGCTTGTTAGTTATTAATAGGCGTCAACTTTAGCATAACTCCAGTGAGCTTGCAATCATAATCTCCAACATCATATCAGAAAAAGACAATCACTTAAGGGGACCATCGAGGAATGAACCTTGTGACCAATCAGAATAACCTGATCAAGTCTTTCTGATAGGAAAAAAAAAAAAAAAAAATTAAGTTTTCAGGTTTACTCACATTGTCCAACTTACTATAATTTAGAACAAATTAAGAAAATCTACTTTTCATTGTTGATTCTAATCATCAACCAACTGTGAAAGAGCAGCCTGATTACCTTAAGAGTATAAGTTGAGATCTTCCAGATTGATTCTGAGAATGCACTCGGATGTTTTCGGAAGTGGGCCCCACGTCATCGACACGTGGCTTCCCTTGCACGGCCCCGGCAAAAACGGCATGGCCTCATGAGTGAGACGAGGGAACTTCGCAGTGGCGGAAGCGATTGGAGAGGTGGTCACATACTCGGATCCTAGTTCTTAGTTCAAAGCGTAGTCCCATATTTTCAGGTTTGGCCATGGATTCTTTGGAGAGGTGATAAACAAAGTCGGCTTGAGAGAACTGAGAAGCACTCCGATTTCATTGCGTTTGATTTCAACGGCCATCATGAACAGATCACGAGATCCATAACCGTGCATTTTAAATCTGACGGTTCGAATCGTAGAACTGTAACGATGGTCAGTTTCCGGTAACTTAGGTTAAATTATAATTCTGCACTTGATTATGCATAAAATTGGTTAAGTAATTCAATTAGTCATGGTTAAATTATAATTCTGCACTTGATTAATTTCCGGTAACTTAGGTTAAATTATAATTCTGCACTTGATTATGCATAAAATTGGTTAAGTAATTCAATCAGTCATGGTTAAAGGACCCTTTGCAACCTCCTACATAGAGAAGAAAGAACTTGGATCCATTACGATCGAACCCAGTCAACTAGTTTGGTCATTTGGTTGGTGCAATTTGGAAATTGATTAGTGCCATCGGCACAAATCGCCATCGTTTGTCATCGCGCGTCGCGCAGCGCCCTCAATAGTGCGCTCCCCCTACCTGTACTCAGCGCGATTTTTTTTTTTCATTCCGTTATTCACTTAATTAAATGTTCATTTTCTGTTACAGTTGTTCACTGTAATCAATATGTTTTTTTTTCTAAATTTCTTACATAAATGTTCAGTTCGTAAGTACAAATATTTTGTTAATTAAGTATAAATATTCAGTTAGTTGCGATAAAAAATTATAAATGTGATAAAAAAAAATTTATTTTATTAAGTATTAATGTTTAGTTTAGGAAGTGCAAATGTTCAGTTTGATGGATACAAATATTCTGTTAGTTAAGTATATATGTTTAGTTAGTTGCAATAAAAATATAAATGTTATCAACAAAAATGTTCATTTGTATAAGTTTTTAGTTTAGTAAGAACAAATGTTCAGTTTTATAAGTAAAAATGTTCAGATTTTTAATATAAATGTTCAGTTTATTAAGTATTACTCTCAGTTTTTTAAATAAGAGCAATGTCAAGTGAAGGGGTCACGAACCGGACAAAAATCACATGAAAAAATTAGAAGGGGTCATGAACCGGTCCAGTTTAAATTAAATTTTTTCCGACTCTACCCCTGCCCCTGGCGCACCTCTCTGACCCACGCGCGACTTTGACCCTGGTGCGACTCTGCCCATTAGTTGACGCATTTAACTGAACACTTCTTATTATTAAACTGAACATTTGTAACAGACACCTACTAGTCAAGACAGAAACTCACGCGCGCGTGTTGTATGTTGAGTGATGGCAAGCGATGGTTTTTTCGCTGATGGCACTTATAATTTCTGTGGGCTTTCGGATTAAAAATTTGTGGGCTGAATAAAAACAAAAGAAGACTTTTGAGGGCTGTTAGATTAAATCTGTGGGCTTTCAAATAAAAATTTATGTGGGCTTTAACAATTAAGATTTTGGATGCTCAGAATATGCATTATTTGCACATTATATGCGTAATTATAATTTATAATTCAATCATATTTTAGACTATATAAAGAGCTTAAATCTAATATATATATTAAAAGCCGTGACCGCTATTCATAGCGGACAAAATTTTTTTAAAAAATAAATTAAAAATAGTCGTATCAGTCATTAATATTAGCAATGTTTTTTTGGGCACAAAATTTATGTCAAGTTTATATAGCAACTTTCTATGGAAGAAATTACTAATTTTGAACTTATAAATTTTTGTCTATAAATTTTGACAAGTTTTTTATGACATATTTTTTTATAATTTATAATAGAAATTTTTATATTTTACGTAGCGCAGCGAAGCTGCGTGATGTCACGTATTTATATATGATTTTAGGCCGGACATTAACCCAAATCATAACTCACAACCCTTGATTTTATTTACTTTTACTTGTTTTTTGTTTATATTTGTAGAAATTTGGTATTGCTTGGGTTTATTTTGATTTGTAGGAACATGGAGTCAATTCACAACGAAAATGGCGTAATTCGGCACGAATCGGCCCATGAAGTGTGGCTCAAAATACCCTGTGCGACCGCACAGGTCCATTTTGTGCTTGAAAGGTGCGCACGTGACTCAATTTTGAGCCGACGACTTTGGTGCGACCGCACGGAACTCCAAACCTTACCCCGACCCCTATATAAGGCGTCCGAAGAGCTAAAATTAGGGCATGATTCATTCCACCTTCTTCCTTGGCAGCGCCGCACCCCGAAACCAACCCGATCCACCTCCAACGGCCCCTGTGCGACCGCACAGGGGTCCCGTGCGACCGCACCACCCCCTTGCCGCCTTGGAAAGCACCATTTCGACCTTCCTTCGCCTCATCCTTCCACCCAAGTGATCTCCCGACGAATCCAGAAGATAGAAGAGGCTTGAATAGGGGCTCTGGCCTTCCTCTTCCCCTTTTGGTTTTCATGGAGATTGTATCATTTACTTCCCTTGTTTTAGTTATTTGTTTTAGCATCATGTTAGGTTAGATTAACTATGTTCTAGGGCTAGTTGAGACTGAGGTTAGGTTTGTTGATTTGACTTGATACTTGGTTTTTATTGTGTACTACTTGTTTGATTTCTATATGACTATGCTTCTTTGTGTTTGATTACTTGATTGAACCTCCTATTAGGTGAATGGTCACATCTAATCTAGGCAAAAGGGTGTAGATTATTTAGTTGAACCAAATAAGTACTCAAGGTAGGTTAGGAGCCGAGAGGTGACCAATTTAAGCCCGAGAGGGACAAATTTCTGCTTAGGCGAGAGTCTAGTGGATGCCTTAGAGAATCAACAAGTGGACTTAGGTAATTAAGCCAACATTACGAGAGTTGAGGGTTAATTAATCTAATGGGGGCTTTAGACTAGGTTCCATACCAGGTTCTGTGACCAACATTACGAAAGTTGAGGTTCAGGAGATTAGGTATGGCTAGATCTGTCCCACACAAGCCATAAACCATTTTATTGTGTCGATTCGGCATTAACCAAGGGCCGTGCGGTCGCATGGGATCCCTGTGCGGTGGCACAGGATCTCCAGGCACGCACGAGTCAACGATGCGGCGCGAGAGCGACGCCCGTTGACAACCGAAGCCTAACCAAGGTGGAAACTGAACCCCTAGGACATTTTTATACCATATTTTAACACCAAAACACCAAAACTTGCTATTGTTCTGTTCATCTTTGGTTAATTGTTTTTGTTACTTGTTGATTAAGCCCGAAACCCTTCCTTTTACCGTCTAGATTTTGTGAATAAGTAAGGTTTAGTACTCATCTTACCGTCCCTGTGGATACGACCCCGACTGTACCAACGAATTACCGTGCGCTTGCGGTTGTTTTTAGGTTACTTTTGGGTATATAAGCTCACCATCACTGCGTATAGATTATTGTGATAAAATGACTTAGAATGAATGCAGAATCACTTCAAATGCTCAAATTATGCTCGGGATATGCATTATTTGCACATTTTATGCTTAATTACTATGTATAATCCAATATTTTTAATTAGTAAGATCTGAATCACATTCTAGACCGTATAGAGAGCTTAAATATAGATTATTATGATCAAATGAATTAGAATGAATGTAGAATCACTTGAAATGCTCAAATGATTCTCAAAATATACATTATTTGCTCATTATATGCGTAATTACTATGTATAATCCAATCATTTTGAATAATTAAGATCTGAATCATATTTTACACAATATAAAGAGTTTAAATATAGATTATTGTGATCAAATGACTTAGAATGAATGCAGAATCGCTTCAAATGCTCAAATGAAGCACAAAAGATGCATTATTTACACATTATATGCATAATTACTATATATAATCCAATATTGTTTAATAAGTAGGATTTGAATCATATTCTAAACTGTATAGAGAGTTTATATATAGATTATTGTGATCAAATGACTTAAAATGAATGCAGAATCGCTTGAAATGCTCAAATGAAGCTAATATTATCTCCATATTATATGCGTAATTACTATGTATAATCCAATATTTTTTAATAAGTAAGATCTGAATCATATTCTAGACCGTATAGAGAGCTTAAATATAGATTAGTGTGATCAAATGACTTAGAATGAATGCAAAATAGCTTAAAATGCTCAAATGATGTTATTATATGCGTAATTTACTATATTAATCCAATAATTATCAATAAGTAAGATCTGAATAATATTCTCGACCGTACAAAAATTTAACTATATGTTATTGTGATCAAATTACTACAAAACGAATCCTGAATCCCTTGAAATTCCCAAACGATACACATAATAAGCTTTATTTGCAATTTATATGCAAATTTTTAATGTATAATACAACATTTTTGAATAAGTAAGATCTGAATCATATTCTATACTATATAAAGAGCTTAAATATAGATTATTGTGATCAAATGGCTTAGAATCAATTCAGAATCCCTTGAAATACTCAAATTATGCTCAGAATATGCATTATTTGTACATTATATGCTTAATTACTATGTATAGTTCAATATTTTTTAATAAGTAAAATCCGAATCATATTATAGACTATATAAAGAGTTTTTTTTTGGATAAACTTGACAGCGGCTGCCAAGTAATAGACTATATAAAGAGTTTAAATAAAGATTATTGTGATTAAATGATTTGGAATGAATGCAGAATCACTTGAAATGCTCAAATTATGCACAGAATATGCATTATTTGCACATTATATGCTTAATTATTATGTATAATGTAATATTTTTGAATAATTAAGATCTGAATCATACTATAGACCATATCGAGAGCTTAAATACAGATTATCGTGATCAAATGACTAAGAATGAATGCAAAATTGCTTGAAATGCTACAATGATGTTCAGAATATGCATTATTTGGACATTAAATGCGTAATTACTATGTATAATCCAATAAATTTGAATAAGTAAGATCTGAATCACTTAAATATAGATTATTGCAATCAAACGACTTGGAATGAATGCAGAATCACCTCAAATTCTCAGATGCTGGGAATATGCATTATTTGCACATTATATGCATAATTACTAAGTATAATCTAATCATTTTAAATAAGTAAGATCTGAATCATATTTAGAATATATAAAGAGCTTAAATATAAATTATTGTGCTCAAATAACTTAGAATGAATGCAGAACTGCTTCAAATGCTCAAATTATGCTCAGAATATTCATTATTTGCACATTATGTGTAATCCAATATTTTTGACATAAAAGGTAAATCATATTCTAGACCGTATAGAGAGCTTAATACTGATTATTGTTATCAAATAACTTAAAATGAATGCAGAATCGCTACAAATGCTCAAATAATAGTATAATACTCATAATATGTATTGTTAGCCCATTACATGCTTACTTTTTTTTTTTTTCGAAATGCTTGACAGAGACTGTCAAGTTAAAAGTACAAAAAGAACAGCATTTAAAAAAAATTAATTATAGATTTAATATATAAATAGTAAGATCTGAACATTACATGCTTAGTTACTAGTTATAATTTAATATATTTTAATAAGTAAGATCTGACTCATATTTTGGACTGTATAGAGAGCTTAATTATTGATTATTGTGATCAAATGACTTAGAATGAATGCAAAATTGCTTGAAATGCTACAATGATGCTCAGAATATACATTATTTGCCCATTAAATTCGTAATTACTATCTATAATCCAATTATCTTGAATAAGTATGATTTGAATCACATTTTAGACCATATAAAGAACTTTAATATGGATTATGTGATCAAATGGCTTAGAATGAATGCAGAATCGCTTGGAATGCTCAAATTATGCTAGAATATGCATTATTTGCACATTATATACTTAATTACAATGTATAAGCTAATATTTTATAATTAGTAAGATCCGAATTATATTCTAGACTATATAAAGAGCTTAATATAAATTATTGTGACCAAATAACTCAGAATGAATGCAGATTCGCTTCAAATGTTCCAATGATGTTCAGAATATGCATTATTTGCATATTATATTCTTAATTACTATGTATAGTCCAATATTTTTTTAATAAGTAAGATCTGAATTGTATTCTAGACCGTATAGAGAGATTATTTTGATCAAATGACTTAGAATGAATGCAAAATCGCCTTTAAATTCCCAATTGCTGGGAATATGCATTATTTGCACATTATATGCGTAATTACTAAGTATAATCTAATCATTTTGAATAAGTAAGATCTGAAATCATATTTTGCACTACATAAAAAGCTTAAATATAGATTATTGTGTTCAAATATCTTAGAATGCATGAAGAATCGCTTCAAATGCTCAAATTATGCTAAGAACATGCAATATGTGCTTAATTATTACGTATAATCCAATATTTTTTGACAAGTAAGATGTATCATATCCTAAACCGTATAAAGAGTTTAATATTGGTTATTATGATCGAAATGACTTAGAATGAATGCAGAATCGGTTCAAATGCTCGAATGATGCTCACAATATTGCTAGCCCATTATATGCTGAATACTAGTTATAATCTAATTTTTTTAATAAGTAAGATAGGAATCAGAAACCGTATAGAGAGCTTAATTATAGTTTATTGTGGTCAAATGACATGGAATGGATGCAAAGTTGCTTGAAATGCTACAATGATACTCAGAATATGCATTATTTGCAGATTAAATGCGTAATTACTATTTATAATCTAATCATTTTGAATAAGTAAGTTCGGCATCACATTTTAGAATATATAAAGAGCTTAAATATAGATTATTGCAATCAAATGACTTGTTATGAATACAGAATCACCTCAAATGCTCAAATGATGCTCAGAATATGCATTATTTGCACATTATAAGCTTAACTGCTTTGTGTAATCCAGTATTTTGTAATAATTAAGATCTGAATGATATTTTAGAACATATAAGGATCTTAAATATAGATTGTTGTGATCAAATGGCTTAGAATATAGAATTGGTTCAAATGCTCAAATGATGCTCAGAATATGTATTGTTAGCCCATTATACGCTTAATTACTAGTTATAATCTAATACATTCTTTTTAATAAATATATTCTAAATCATATTATAGACCATATAGAGAGCTTGAGTACAGAGATCTTAAATATATATTATTGGGATCAAATTAAATTAAATGAATTCAGAATCATTTGAAATTCCCAAAAGATAAACTGAAGTGTATGATGCAAAATTTTGAAAAAAGTAACATCTGAATTATATTCAAGACTGTATAAGAAGTTGTAATATAGATTATAGTGATTAAATGACTTAGAATTAATGCAGAAATGCTCAAATAATGCTGAGAATATACAATATTTGTATATTATATGCATAATTTCTATGTATAAAAAAATATTTTCTAATAATTAAAATCTGAATCAATTATCAACCATATATGGAGATTAAATATTGATTATTGAGATTAAATTATTTTAAATAAATTTAGAATCAAATGAAATTCACAAGAACAGGCTCTATTTGCAATTTTATCTGTGTATTTTTAGTATAGATTATTGTGATCAAAAGACTTAGAATGAATGCAAAATCACTTAAAATGCTCAAATAATGCTCAAAATATGCATTACTTGCACATTATATGATTAATTTCTGTGTATAATTGAAATTTTTTAATAAGCAAAATCTGAATCATATTCTCGATCGTATATAGAGCTTAAATATAAATTATTGTGATCAAATGGCTTAGAATGAATGGAGAATCGCTTGAAATGCTCAAATGATGCACAAAATATGCATTATTTGCACATTATATGCTTTATTACAATGTATTATCTAATATTTTATAATAAGTAAGATCTAAATCATATTCTAGAAAATATAAAGAGCTTAATATAAATTAAATGTGACCAAATGACTTAGAATAAATGCGGATTCGTTTCAGATGCTCCAATGATGTCAGAATATCATTATTCGCATACTATATGCTTAATTACTATGTATAATCCAATATTTCTTAATAAGTAAGATCTGAATCGTATTCTAAATTGTATATAGAGCTTCATAGATTAATGTGATCAAATGACTTAGAATGAATGTAGAATCGCTTGAAATTCTCAAATGATGCTGGGAATATGCATTGTGTAATTACTATGCATAATATAATTATTTTGAATAAGATCTAAATCATACTTTAGACTATATAAAGAGCTTAAATATAGATTATTGTGATCAAATAACTTAGAATGAATGGATACTCACAGTGGCGGAGCCACATATATCAAATGGGGTGCAATTGTCCCCCATTTGATTATTAATTAGAGCAAAAAATATATCATTTTCTATATTATTTATGTAAATTATTGAAGAAAATTTATTTTTGAACCCCATCAATATGTAAGAAATATTCTATTGTGACCCCCATAGTTAGAATTTTGTGCTTTTGATAGAATTATAAAATTGATTTTGAACCCCATGCTGAAATTTTCTGGCTCCGCAACTGGATACTCACTTAAAATGCTAAAAATATGTTCAGTATATGCATTATTTGCACATTTTATGCTTAATTATAATGTGTAATCCAATATTTTTTAACAAGATGTAAATCATATTCTAGACTGTAGTATTCTGTCAGTTAGAACGGACAAGTTCAGAGTGAAACTGATCGTTTCAGTCAATACAGTGCACCTAGACAGAATCCTGTGAACATCGCACCCTTTCATTAAACATTGCAATTTGCATCTTCTGAGCGTTTTGAACCCTCTATTTATATATCTCTATGATGGAGAGAGTATTGTAGAGTGTCTCTTTCAGATCTAAACAGAATTTAGACAAGAGAGAAAGAGAGCATAAGGATTTTCTTGAGGGAACGAGTCAAGGCCGACTAACTCCTGTTAAACACCATCAGTTGGGGCGATTAAATCGGCTTTGTAGTGATTCTCTCACTGCAGGATATGGAGAAGATCAGAGACTAAGGAGACGCACTTGGTTTGCGGGTTTCAAGTTCATCCACTCAACACTCGATTTCAATTAGTGATGGCACGAGATATTTTACGATTCTGGGTTATTTCCGCATTCTAGAATTGTTGTAGCACTTACAGTTGGTATCAGAGCGGGTTATGCCGCTGGATTGCCTTTATTGAAATGGAATTTCATAACGGTTTGTAAGAAATTCTGTTGTAAGTGTTGAGTGGATTGAGTTTTGTCTGATTTTCATTGATTGTTTAAATTCGTGGAGTATTATCTCAAGATCCGCTTATCCTATTTGAGTGAGGTTTTCGGGATTGGAAAGATCTATGAGTCTACTTTCTAACAAGACCAAAATCTTGAAAATCCAGTGGGTATACAGTGAGATAATCAAGTTGCAACCAGTAGAGGTCAGACAGTCGGGATTCTGAATTTTCTGACCTTTCAGTATTACGGGCCAGATTTCTCTCAATTGATAATTCGGTTTTGCATGAAATTTTACTGGGATGTAGATATTTCAGATATCTTTCCATAGAGTGTAAATTTGTAAAATTCTGATAAAGTATGAGTGAGATATGCTATCTGCAAGATAGGTCATTCTGACAGTTTGTCGGGTTTCGTCTGTGATAGTCTGTCTTTCGAAGGACATAGCTTTTGATCTGTAAAATTGTTTTTGATGAAACTTACGTCATAAGAAAGATCTTTGAATCTAGTTTCTATAATGACCAAGAACACAGAAAACAAATAAGTATAGAGAAAGTTATTGTCAGTTTACCAGAAAGTGTTCAGACTGTCAGAAAGTTTCTGGATGAACTTTGGACGCACCCTTTCGTATGGGGCGATCCGTTTGGAGTTGGAACGACCCATTCCAATAGATTTTGGTCCAGAAATAAATTTTAAGATGAAAATTAAGGTATAATCAGACATGATGGTTCTCCATTGTTAATTAAAGCTTGTAGATTACTTAACTACTATGGAATTCTATAGAATAGTCACAGTTTGTCATAAAGACTAAAATTGTAAAGATGGTTGGCATTTTTGGTTAAGATTGGTTAGTCAGTAATGATATGCTTGAATATACTATAGTAATAAAGTATTGATGTAGTCCACAGACCATCATACTATCTGGTATTCATTAGTATTGGCATTACAAGCATTATATTGATTAAACAAACTTGAAGAACTATACGTGTGGTATAGTAATACACAAATTGTATTTATAAAGGATATGACAGTAATTGTGCATATGATAATTATGTAGATATAGATAATTATAGTTAGATGATCTATGAAAGTTTAGTAAACCCTAACTGTTATATAATCTAAATACCAGTGAATTAGGGTTTCAGATGCAAATTGAAATGGATTCTGGGCTTAGAACGTACCGTTCCAGATTAAATTTGCATAAAGTTTCTGTTTGCATTACTCAGCACATTGGAACAAATAGTCTAGTTTTAGGACGAACAGTTCTGAATGAAGTTGCATGAGGATACGTCTGGGTATTGATAGATTCAAACTGGGACAAACCGTCAGGTTCTGGAATGGATTGTCTGGAAAAGTTTGAATAAAGTTTTGTCTGATATTATTGTTATATTAATTAGACAAATAAATTGATTAAGGATCAATTAATCAAGAAAGTTAGATAACTATGCTAGTTATTGAGCATATACATATATATTAGTTATCTAACTATAATATATTATGTCTAGTTGATTAATATATGTTAATTAGTTGAAGAGTAGCCACAGCATCTTCAATTACATTAAGGTATATATATTATATAGTGTATCTATAAATCACATTAGGAAGAAAGGACATAGCTTGTGTCTAGTGATGAATATATATATTAATATATTAAGGAGTAGCCACAGCATCCTTAGTTGGATTAAAGTTATGTATATATAAAGTTTATTAAATCGCATTTGGATTAAACAGACACAAGATTGTAATAGATTAAGTTAACGAAGTTAGTATCGTCCCACAGGACTATTGACATAGTTAACTTAATATATTAGGATATAATAGTTAAATTATGAATACTTAATTTGCCCACAGGGATTAAGGATAGGAATATAATTAACTAGTTATATCATAAGTATGAAGAATCAAATCATAGTATTTAGACTGGGTGAGAAATTGATTCATATAGTTGTAATGTTTAATTACATAAAGAGTTATAGCATGATATTTAGCCCACAGGTAATATTATGCAAGAATTGACTCATAAAGATACATCACTTAGTTTGCATTGGTAAATTAAAGTATAAAGTTAAGTCTCGATATAAAGATAAGCATGTATCGGTTCTACTTTCGTAAGGATAGCAGATTCCCTTTAGAAATGATAAGTGTCAAAGTTCCTGGGTTGAGGATAATAGTTATAAGGTCTAGAAGGATACTGTTCTTCTTCATTTAAGTTGTAAGGATATTAAATTTATCAACCAGTAGGATCCACTTTTGAGGTTGAACTTATGAACATAAGTTATAATGAATAGTGGGAGCAGTTTAACTGCTTATGTTTCATTTTTATAAAGAATAAGTTCTTTCAATGTAAAGTGATTTGGTTGATGTGCATATTAATGTAAAGTTCTTGCATAAGACATTAGATGAGTAGTTGGCCTCTTAGGTTAAGGCTAATGTAATAATACTCATCATAAAAGTTTATCTTTTAGGCTTATTACCATTATAGGTGCGAGAGCACATAATGAGGAATATAGTTGTTCAACAAAAGAGTCTATATCATATTTCTGAGTCATTACTTGTATATTTTATTTTGAATACTTGTCCAGTTTAATATAGTCTTATCAAGATTTCCTATAAGGTTATAACACATATAAAGATAAATGACCAGTTTGGTGTTTTTGACCATATGTGTTTAATAGGAGAATAGACATATTATGGATAAAGTTGAGAGTGTTCATATGGTTGAGATATGATTAACAAGTAAGAAAATGACTAGTTGGCATCAAGCGTATAGCTGCATTTATCTCTTTATTTGATGGTTATTCACAATATATGTATTTCTACATACCTGTAAAGTTTTAAGGTGGAAGTAGAGAAACAATACGATAAGCAAATAAAGATTGTGAGATCAGAAAATGGTATAGAGATTAGAAATATGACTAGGATTTGAATTAGAAATATTAAGTTATAGAGAATGTTCAGATTAGTGGGAGTGATCGTTTTAGATCATAAAGAAATTCCCTCTAATACATGATTGGATGGTATTCATTAAGGATCACTGAATATTGATGATCGAATTATTGACATTTGTTAACCGACATATAATACAATAATAGATCAAGTTGAATTTTAAGATTCAATATTAAGGTGATCTAATAAAGGATAAGGTCGGTTATCCCTAGTATTGTAACATAGTTTACCTACAAGACTCTTATAAAGATATAAGTGTTGAGCATAATCTGTTACATTTTCAAGATAATGAATTGCGATGAGTCCATATTACGGAATAATGCCAAGTAAAATCAGTTTGAATCAATGGTGTGTAATTGAGTCTAGAATTGGGTAAGTTACTTATGGTTTTAACCTATTGGTTGTAACGGATTTCTTAAAACCAAAAGGATTCATAAGTAAACATAAAGTAATACTAAATTAGACTTCTCACCAATTGATTCATTTAGGAGAAGTAGTGAATTATATGAATATTTTCTCTCATATATTAAAGAAAGATTCACTTCATATGATTATGGCATTAATAACTCATTCTGGTTTCGAGTTACATCAGATGGATATAAATGTTGCAATTGTTAATGGTGATCTAAGGAGATGGTTATATTAAATAATCATAAAATTTCTTCTTATGAGGTAATAAGTATTTAGTTAACAAGTTAAAGTATTCTATATAAGAATTAAAAACAAGTATTTCACTAATGGTATTAATAGTTTCATAAGGTTATTTCTTCATACGGTTTGAAGAAATATAAGATGAACTGGTGCATATATCAGAAGATTAGTGGGAGTTGATTTTATTTACTTGTTTTATATATAGAGAATGTTATACTTGTAACTAATGATAAAAGATAGTTATATGGGATGAAATAATTTCTTTCTAAAATATTGATATGAAGGATATGGCTGAAGTTTTGTTTGTGATAGGCATCAAGGCCCATGTAGATAGGAATCAAGATATTCTTGATTTATCTCAACAAGCATATATCAATAAGGTATTAGAAAGATTCCGGAAGGAAATGTATTCACCGCGTCCAGTACTTGTTAATATAGATGGTAGATTCATTGTGAATCAGTATCCTCAGTATAACTTAGAAAGGGAACAAATAGTAAATACTTCAAGTATTTAGGCAATTTGAAAGCATAAAGTATGATCAGGTTTGTGCACAAGAACCGACATAGCTTTTGCCATTTGAATATTTGATTGATATCATAATAATTAGGGAATAGACCACAGTTACATTGCTAAGAAAGTAATGATATATCTTTAAGGTACTTAAGATAGTGTGCTTATGTCTCAACAGACTGATAAGTTGAAGTTATTTTGGTACACAAACTGGTTGTGTTGATTTTAGTAAATCAAATTAAGGATACATGTTAAACAGTGAAATTGTGTCATAAAGAAATGTCTAACTGACATTGTTCGTTAGTTCAACATAAAGTATAGTTCGTTGTGTGTTTTGAGATTACCCTCGATGGTGTTTGAAGAGTTTTATTGTGAGACTTAGAGTCGTGGATTTTATATCTAAGTCATTAAGGATTTTGTATGATAATTCTGTTGCAGTCTTTCTAGTCAAGAATAATAAAGGTAAAGGTCGAGCTATTGACATTAAGTATTTGACTTTGAAAGAGCACATTAAGAAGAATTAAGTGGTTATTAAAGGTGTTCATACAAAATAGAAGCTGACCGATTCTTTGAATAAATACTGCAGCTAAAGGAATTCAAAGATCATGTAGCGGGTATATATAGGAATTGATCCTATGGTTAATATTAATCGTACGATTGTGTATAAACTCTTCATAAAAGTATAGATGTTTTCTCGTGTTGATTGTGCGCACATATATGGAATATATTTGATCATACGGTTGAGAATTACATCATAAAGATTGACTTGGAATAGACATTGGGTTTATTCATAAAGGAATTCAAAATCGCATAAAAGGTTGAATTATTAGTTGTGTAGCATATTGTAATTGTAGAAAGTAATATTCGCATTTACTAGTAATTTAAAACGCTAGTAACGATAAGATGACTTACTGCTACAGTTCATGTGTTATATTTCTAATATTTAACATAAAGAAAACAGAAGGTATTTAATATGCAAAGGATGCAAGTTCAAGTGGGAGAATGTAGTATTCTGTCAGTTAGAACGGACAAGTTCAGAGTGAAACTGATCGTTTCAGTCAATACAGTGCACCTAGACAGAATCCTGTGAACATCGCACCCTTTCATTAAACATTGCAATTTGCATCTTCTGAGCGTTTTGAACCCTCTATTTATATATCTCTATGATGGAGAGAGTATTGTAGAGTGTCTCTTTCAGATCTAAACAGAATTTAGACAAGAGAGAAAGAGAGCATAAGGATTTTCTTGAGGGAACGAGTCAAGGCCGACTAACTCCTGTTAAACACCATCAGTTGGGGCGATTAAATCGGCTTTGTAGTGATTCTCTCACTGCAGGATATGGAGAAGATCAGAGACTAAGGAGACGCACTTGGTTTGCGGGTTTCAAGTTCATCCACTCAACACTCGATTTCAATTAGTGATGGCACGAGGTATTTTACGATTCTGGGTTATTTCCGCATTCTAGAATTGTTGTAGCACTTACATAGACCATATAGAGAGATTAATTATTGTGATCAAATGACTTAGAATGAATGCAGAATCGCTTGAAATTCCCAAATGATGCTCTGAATATGCATTATTTGCACATTATATGCGCAATTACTATGTATAATCATTTTTTTTTAATAAGTAAAATTCGAATCATAATTTAGACCATATAGAGAGTTTAAATGAACATTATTGTGATTAAATAACTTGAAATGAATGCATAAACGCTTAAAATGCTCATATGATGCTCATAATATGCATTACTAGCACATGACATGCGTAATTACTATGTATAATCCGAAATTTTTTATTAATTAAGATCTCAATCATATTTTAGACCGCATAGAGAGCTTAAATATTGATTGTTGAGATCAAATTACTTTAAATGAATCCAGAACCGAATTAAATTACCAAAAGATAAACAGAATAAGCTTTATTTACAATTTATATGTGTATTTTCTATGTATAATCAAATATTTTTTTAAGTAAAATCTGAATCATATTCTGGACCGTAGAAGAGCTTAAATATAAATTATTGTGATCAAATGACTTAGAATGAATGCAGAACATTTTTGAAATATCTTGCTGACTGTATGCAAACATGTCCTAAAATTCTGGGGTGTTACAACTTGCTTGGAACGAATGCAGAACCATCTCAGATCATCAAATGATGCAGAATATGCATTATTTGCACATTATATGCTTATTTACTAGTTATAATCCCATATTTTTAAATAAGTAAGAGCAGAATTATATTTTAGACGATATAAAGAGCTTAAATATAGATTATTATGATCAAATAAATTAGAATAAATGCAGAATCACTTGAAATTCTCAAATGATTCTCAGAATATGGACTATTTGCAGATGATATGCAGAATTACTATGTATAATCCAATATTTTTTAATATCTAAAATCTGAATCGTATTCTAGAATGTATATAGAGTTTAAACAAAGATTATTGTGATTAAATGACTTGGAATGAATGCAGAATATCTTCCAATGCTCAAATGATGCTTAGAATATGCATTATTTGCAAATTATATGCGTAATTACTATATATATTCCAATTATTTGAATAAGTAAGATCTAAATAATATTCAAGACTATATAAAAAGCTTAAATATAATAATATTGGGATCAAATGACTTAGAACGAATGCAGAATCGCTTGAAATACTCAAATGATGCTCAGAATATGCCTGATTCTGCACATAATGAGCGTAATTACTATGTATAATCATATCATTTTGAAAAAGAAAGATCGAAATCACATTTTAGACTATATAAAGAGCTTTAATATAGATTATTGCAATCAAATTACTTGGAACAAATAACCACCTCAAATGATCAAATGATGCTCAGAATATGCATTATTTGCACATTTTATGCTTAAATACTATATATAAGCCAATATCTTTTAATAAGTATGATCTGAATCATATTCTGGACCGTATAGAGAGCTTAATTATAGACTATTATGATCAAATGAATTAGAATGGATGCAGAATCACTTCAAATGCTACATTTATGCTCATAATACATTATTAGCACATTATATGCTTAATTACTATGTATAGTCCAATATTTTCAATAAGTAAGACCTGAATCATATTCTCGACACTATAGAGAGCTTAAATATATGTTATGGTTATCAAATGACTTGGAATGAATAAAAAAATCACTTGAAGTACTCAAATAATGCTCAGAATGTGCATTATTTGCACATTATATAGGCAATTACTATGTATCATCCATTCATTTTTTATATGTAAAGTCGAAATCATATTTTAGACTATATGAAGAGTCTAAATATATATTATGGTGATCAAATTACTTGGATGAATGAAGAATCACTTCAAATGCTCAAATGATGCTCCGAATATGTATTATTTGCACATAATATGCTTAATTACTATATCTAATCCAATACTTTTAATAAGTAAGATCTGAATCATATCCTAGATCGTATAAAGAGCTTAACTATAGATTAGTGTGATCAAATGACTTAAAACGAATGCAAAATATGCTTAAAATGCTCAAATGATGTTTGGAGGAGTATGCATTATGTGAACATTACATGCGTAATTACTATGTATCAATAAGTAAGATCTGAGTCATGTATCAATATGCATCAATAAGTAAGATCTGAGTCATATTCTAGACCGTATATAGAGCTTAAATATAGATTATTGTGATCGAATGACCTAGAATGAATGAAAAATTGCTTGAAATTCTCAAATGATACTCAGAATGTGCATTATTTTGCACACTATATGCATATTCTAGACCATACAGAGATGATATATATAGATTATTATGATCAAATGACTTAGAATGAATGCAAAATCGTTTGAAATGCTCAAATGATGCTCAGAATATGCATTATTTGCAGATTACATGAGAAATTACTATTTATAATCCAATCATTTTGAATAATAATCATATTTTATTTTAGCCTATATAAAGAGCTTAAATATAGAATATTGTTATTAAATGACTTAGAATGAATGCAGAATGGCTTCAAATCCTCAAATGATGTTCAGAATATGCATTATTTACACATTATATGCTTAATTACTATCTACAATCAAATATTTTTTAATAAGTAAATTCTGAATCATATTGTAGACTGTATAGAGAGCTTTAATCTAGATTATTATGATTAAATGACTTAGAATAAATGAAAAATCGGTTGACATGCTCAAATGATGCTAATAATATACATTATTTGCAATTAGGAGTGCCTAACCTTCGCCTCCAAAATGTTTCCCTCATGTTGAGATGGTGGTGGAGGCTATACCACCGCAGAGATTCAATGTGGTCTGTCTTTGCATCAAAATTACTTGGTAAACAAAATGGACGGGCTTCTCTAGTTTGGATAAAGGATGGTTCTTTATTCTGGAAGGACTTACTAGCCTTGCGCTTTTACTTCCAGCTGTCAACTTCTGTAGATATAGGTAATGGAGCTCGCTCCTCTTTCTGGTATGATAGCTGGCAGGGAAGACCACTCCAGTATCTCTTACCTCACTGTACAGATGACAGACCACCTTTTCGAGACTGCTCTGTCGGTTTCGCAAGATCAAACTGGTACAGACTTTTCGAAACACCTTTTACTAAGGAGGTCTCTTTGATGTGGGAGCACTTGCAAAGAGCTCCACTCTTAAATACAGAAGATCGCCTGTTCTGGAAGTGGAGTTCCAATGGAGTCTTCACGGTTTCCTCATGTTATCAGGCTCTTTGTACTGCAGCCAAGGTGAAATCACCTATTGTGTTAATCTGGAGACTGCACATACCACCTAATGTGAAGAATTTCCTTTTCCTCTTAGGCTCGGATCGTCTACACAGTACCAGTTGCATAGGAGAGGACTTCAGGTGCAACAGGGATGCGCTCTTTGTCAGCAGCATACTGTTGAAACAGCAATGCACCTGTTCTTTGAATGCTCGTTTGTTTCCTCTGTGTGGAGGCAGCTTAATCTTGACCCAGCCCCATCCTTACAAATACTACTTGACCTCCTTTGCCATGCCTTCTTAAGAGTACAGGGAAATAAGGACAAGGGTATGCTTCTGGTCACGGCTTTTTGGGGGATTTGGTTAGAGCGAAACAACCAAATCTTCAGGCGCCAGCACCGCTTACCAGTACATGTTGCTGACTGGGTTCTGTCTGAGGCAAAGGCTTTCACAAAGTTCTGCTAGTTGAAGTTTTTCCTTTTTCTTTATTTTTCTTTTGCTTCTCTAGCTTGTCGGCCGCTGACCAGTTTATCCAAAAAAAAATACTATATATATTCCGATCATTTTCAATAAGTAAGATGTGAAGAATATTTTAGACAATATATAGAGCATAATTACAGATTATTTTGATCAAATAACAAAGAATGAATGCATAATCGCTTCAAATGCTCTAATTATGCTCATAATATAAATTTTTTTTGCACATTATATTCTTAAATATTATGTATAATCCAATATTTTTTAATAAGTAAGATCTGAATCTTATTCTAGACCGTATAGAGATCTTCATTAAAGATTATTGTGATCAAATGACTTAGAATAAATGCAGAATCGCTTGAAATAATCAAATGATACACAGAATATGCATTGTTTGCAAATTATATGCATAGTTACTATATATAATTCAGTATTTTACAATAAGTAAGATCTGAATCATATTATAGACAACATAAAGAGCTGAAATATAGATTATTGTGATAAAAAACTTAGAATAATGCAAAATGACTAGAAATGCTACAATGATGCTCAGAATATGCCTTATTATGCACATTATATGCGTAATTACTATGTATAATCAAATCAATTTTAAAAAGTAAGATCGAAATCAAATTTTAGAAATGACTTAGAATGAATACAGAATCGCTTGAAATTCTCAAATTATTTTTATAATATGCACTATTTGCACATTATATACGTAAGTACTATGTACAATCCTATCATTTCGAATAAGTAAGATCTGAATCATATTACAGACTATATATAAAGATCTTAAGAATAGATTATTGCAATCAAATGACTTGGATTGAATGCAGAATTGCTTCAAATTCTCAAATTATGCTCACAATAAGCATTATTTGCACATTATATGCTTAAATACTATGTATAAACCAATATTTTTTAATGAGTAAGATCTGAATCATATTCTGGGTAGAGTACTTAATTATAGATTATTATGATAAAATGACATAGAATGGATGCAGAATCGCTTCAAATGCTACAATCATACTCATAATATGCATTATTAGCACATTATATGCTTCATTACTATGTATAATCAAATATTTTCAAAAAGTAAGGCCTGAATCATATTCTAGAGAGTATAGAGAGCTTAAATATAGATTATTGTGATCAAATAACTTGGAATGAATGCAGAATCGCTTGAAATGCTCAAATGATGCTCAGAATATGCATTATTTGCCCATTATATACTTAATTACTATGTATAATCCAATATTTGTTAACAAGTAAAATTCAAATCTACATTTTGGAACATATAGAGATTTTAAATAAAGATTATTGCGATTAAAAGACTTGGAATGAATGCAGAAACGCTTGAAATGCCCAAATAATGCTCAGAATAAGCATTATTTGCACATTATATGGTTAAATAATATCTATAAACCAATATTTTTTAATAAGTAAGTTGTAAATCATATTCTGGATCGAGAGTTTAATTATAGATAATTATGATCAAATGACTTAGAATGGATGCAGAATCGCTTCAAATGCTACAATTATGCTCATAATATGCATTATTTGCACTTTATATGGGTAATTACTATGCATAATCCAATATTTATAATAAGTAAAATCCAAATCATATGCTGGAACATATAAAGAGTTTAAATAAAGATTATTGTGATCAAATTACTTAGAATGAATGCAGAATCTCTTCAAATTCTCAAATTATGCTCAGAATAAGCATTATTTGCACATTATATGCTTAAATACTATGTATAAACCAATATTTTTTAACAAGTAAGATCTGAATCATATTCAGGATAGAGAAAATGACTTAGAATGGATGCAGAATCTCTTCAAATGCTATAATTATGATCATAATATGCATTATTTGCACTTTATATGCTTAATTACTATTATAATCCAATATTTATCAATAGGTAATATCTGAATCATATTCTAGATCGTATAAAGAACTTAAATATAGGTTATTATGATCAAATGATCTAGAATGAAAGCAAAAATGCTTTAAATTCTGAAAAGGTGCTCAGAATATGCATTATCTTGCACAGTATATGCACCATTTTTTAATAAGTTAGATCTGGATCACATTCTGGAACGTACAGAGAGCATAGATTTAGATTTTTATGATCAAATGATTTAGAACGAAAGCAAAATCTTTTCAAATGCTCCAATGATGCTCAGAATATTTGCAGATTACATAACCAATTACTATGTATAATTTAATCATTTTGAATAACTAAGATCCGAATCATATTTTATTTTAGATTATATAAAGCGCTTAAATATAGATTATTGTTATCAAATGACATAGAATGAATGCAGAATGACTTAGAATGCTCAAATGATGTTCAAAATATGCATTATTTGCAAATTATATGCTTAATTACAATGCACAACCAAATATTTTTTATAAGTAAAATCTGAATCATATTCTTGCCCATATATAGAGAGAGCTTTAATATAGATAATTGCTTTAAAATGACTTAGAATAAATGCAGAATCACTTGAAATGCTCAAACGATGCTAAGAATATGCATTATTTTGCAATTATATGCTTAATTACTATATATATTCCGATCATTTTTAAGAAGTAATCTGTGAATAATATTTTGGACAATATAAAGAGCTTAATTACAGATTATTGTGATCAAATGACATAGAATGAATGCAGAATTGCTTCAAATGCCCTAATTATGCTCAGAAACAATTTTTTGCACATTATATGCTTAAATACTATGAACAATCCAATATTTTTTTATAAGTACGATCTGAATCATATTCTTGACCGTATAGAGAGCTTCATTAAAGATTATTGTGATCAAATGACTTAGAATGAATGCAGAATCGCTTGAAAAAAAATCAAATGATGCACAGAATATGCATTATTTGCACATTATATGCATAATTACTATGTATAGTTCAGTATTTTATAATAAGTAAGATCTAATCTTATTCTAGACTATAAAGAACTGAAATATAGATTATTGTGATCAAATGACATAGAATGAATGTAAAATCGCTTGAAATGCTAAATTGATGCTCAGAATACACACTAGTTGCGCATTATATATATACGTAATTACTATGTATAATCCTATCATTTCGAATAGGTAAGATCTGAATCATATTTTGGACTATATAAAGAGCTTATGAATAGATTATTGTGATCAAATAACTTAGAATGAATGCAGAATCGCTTGAATTAATCAAATGATGCACAGAATATGCATTATTTGCACATTATATGCATAATTACTATGTATAATTTAGTATTTTATAATAAGTAAGATCTGAATCATATTTTAGACTATATAAAGATCTGAAATATAGATTATTGTGATCAAATGACTTAGAATGAATGCAAAATCGCTTGAAATGCTAAATTGATTCTCAGAATATGCATTAGCTGCGCATTACATACGTAATTGTTATGTATAATCCTATTATTTCGAATAAGTAAGATTCGAATAATATTTTGGATTATATAAAGAGCTTAAGAATATAATATTGTGATCAAATGACATAAAATGGATGCAGAATCACTTCAAATGCACAAATTATGCTAAGAATATGCATTATTTGCACATTATATGCTTAAATACTATGTATAAGCCAATATTTTTTAATAAGCAAGATCTGAATCATATTCTGGATCGTATAGCGAGCTTAACTATAGATTATTGTGATCAAATAAGTAAGAATGGATGCAGAATTGCTTCAAATGCTCAAATTATGCTCAAATTATGCTCAAAATATGCATTATTTGCACATTATATGCTTAAATACTATGTATAGGCCAATATTTTTAATAAGTAAGATATGAATCAATTCTGGACCATATAGAGAACTTAATTATAGATTATTATAATCAAATGACTTAGAATGGATGCAGAATCACTTCAAATGCTTCAACCATGCTCATAATATGCATTATTAGCACATTATATGCTTAATTACTACGTATAGTCCAATATTTTCAATAAGTAAGACCTGAATCATATTCTCGACACTATAGAGAGTTTAAATATATATTATGGTTATCAAATGACTTGGAATGAATGAAGAATCACTTGAAGTACTCAAATGATGCTCAGAATATGCATTATTTGCACATTATATGCGCAATTACTATGAATAATCTAATATTTGTTAATAAGTAAAATCTGAATCAAATTCTGGAACGTATAGAGATTTAAAATAAAAAATTATTGTGATTAAAAGACTTGGAATGAATGCAGAATCGCTTGAAATGACTTTGAATTGCTCAAATTATGCTCAGAATATGCATCATTTGCACATTATATGCTAAATTACTACGTATAATCAAATATTTTTAATAAGTAAGATTTGTATTAGACCTTATGAGAGCTTCAATATAAACTACGTATGAATGCAGAATCAGTTTCAATGCTAAAATGATGCTCGGGATAGGCATTTTTTGCACATTATATGCTCAATAAATATTTATAATCCCATATTTTTTTAATAAGTAAAATCTAAATCGTATTCTAAACTGTATTGAGAGCTTGAATATTGATTATTGTAATCAATGACTTAGAATGAATGCAGAATCGCTCGAAATGCTCAAACAATTTTCAGGATTTGCATTATTTGCGTAATTACTATGTATAATCTATTTTTTTAATGAGTAAAATCTTAATCATATTCTAGACTGTATAGAGAACTTCAATATACATTATTGTGATCAAATGAGTTATAATGAATGTAGAATCCCTTAAAATGCTCAAATGATACTCAAATATGCATTATTTGCACATTATATTGTTAATTACTATGCATAATTTAATATTTTTTTATAATTAAGATCCGAATCATATTCTAGACCATATAAAGAGTTTAAATATTAATATACTCAGCTTTTATACTAAAATTAAGTACTAATTCTGCTCTTCTTCTTCTCATCTCTTGTTTCTTGCTGCCATTCTTCTCGCTTCTCGCCTCTAGGTGAGGCTCCACGGGAGTACCTCAAATCCATGCAAAACTTATTATACGGATATCTTTTCTTTTGAAAAAAATCAGATATGGATATTATCTGGATTCATATCCGTATCTGCACCGATATCTCTGCCCCCATTCGCGTCCATATCAATTTAAAAAATCTGTATCCGCATCCGTATCGGTTTGAATACGGATTTTAATATCTGAATCCGCAATTTCTTGGATTTGGATGCGGATCAGAGTGGATTTTATCCGATCCATTTTCACCCCTACCTACGAGCAGTCCATTAAAATAAAATATTATCTGGACCGTTGGTCAAATTTGAATCCTATGGCTCACGATCTGTGACATTTGAGGTAGCGAAAAAATGTAGACACCGGAACGGTGCTAGTAAGTAATAATGAAAAGGGTGCTTGCAATAATTGAATTCCTGCATTAACAGTAAAACTACTTCAATAATTTTTAAATTCTAATGGACGAACTAAGAGTCAAATAGGTAAAAGAGAAAGGTCCACAATCCACATCAATTTTATTTACAGGTCAATTCTAGCAAATAGTTTACATAAGCAGCTTTTCATGCAAGATCAGGACTAGAGATTTAAACGGAACCAAAGAGAAAAGTCCACAATCCACATTTTAATTACAGGTCAATTCTACAAAAAAAATAAAAATAAAAAATACAGCATTTAATGCAAGCTCAAGTATATTGGTGTAAATGGAACGGAGACTTTGCTGTAAATATAATGTTTGTATTTGTAATATATTATAATTTATGTTCATAACTTCATATTCACTATGTATATATTAAAAATTATGTGGATACGGATACATATTATTTATAACTTAATATAATAATGAAGATAAACTCATCAAAATTTAGAATTAAGCAAAGTCAACTAGTCAAGTAGTCAATAAGTCAAAAGTTTTTTTATTAATTTGTAGAATAGTCAACTAGTCAATAATTCAAAGTTATTATTTGTGCATCCCAACTTCCTATTTGTAGAATAATCAACTAGTCAAGTAATATTGATTATTATCTACGTGTATATATCTTAGTAATATCTTATTCAAGCCTATTTTATTATTCTGAAAGATTTATATGTATACTACCTACGTGCATATATCTTAGTAATATCCATTACATATATGCAATCTAATTCGTATGTTGATTATTATCTCCATGTTCAAATTTATTTAGAACAGATTAAGTTGCACGTGTTAGTATCCTTCTTGATGCAGAAATTTATTATTATTATTATTATTATTATTATTATTATTATTATTATTATTATTATTATTATTATTATTTTGAAATTTTTATTTTTATTATAAACGCATATTTGTTGGTACTATCCATTTCATATACGTAACCGAACTTGGATGTTGCTTGTATGCTCCATTTTAATCTTTTTTTTTTTAAATAATTTCAAATTTTATGATCCATTCGATATTCACACTTGTATATGGTATCCGTCTAATATGAGTTTATCGCTCTGAATTTGTTTCCATTGCACCCCGGATACTATAGTTTTAAATAGTCGGACAAATGTTCTTTTCCATTGAATTAAAGCGACTTATATGATACCCTGCATCTTTATATATCTACGCACTGAATTACAGATCCTAATTCCTAACTTCTGAATTTCAAATTTGTAATTTGTACGTGCTTGTATACACGGTCAATTCATCAGTGGGCTCGGCTCTCTGAAGTGTCAACATTAATAGTTAGTTAATTTGTCTCTTTCGAAATAAAGAAAGAAAATGTCATTTAATCAATTAACAGGTCCATCCCGTTCGACTAGTCTAAAATTGGGTAAGTTCCGGTGAAACAAATGCCTAAGAAGGTATTGGTCGCAATTATTTTTTTTTTTTTTTTTTTTTGTTATGTGTGTTAGTAGTGTTAAAGGTTCTGATATATTCTAAAGCTCAAAAAATAAAATGTTTCGATAACTTCTTATCTCAACGACTTTGATATACTGTCTCAAATAATTTTTTTTAAAAATATTGATATTAGTTGTATATAAAATTTCATATAATTTGAATATGATTTTGTATTCCACAAAAATCCAAAAGTAAGAACCATTGTATTAGACTTGAAACATTTTTTTTTTCCTTTTGTATGATGTGCATATATATAGCATCGAGAAGGCATATATTGACAAACATTTTCTATTTGACAACTACCACATCCATTAATTTATTCAGTTTGCAAAATTATTTTCAAATAAAAATGTCAAATTGTAGATATATTTCTAGAGTTCGATATGCTGAGTGTAAAAATTTGATATATCTTTTCAGATTGCCTGATGGATGACCAATCAATTTTCAAATTGTATCGAATTTAATATCATATCCAATCTATCTAAACTACAAAGAAGATATATGTTGTCACGGTTGTAAATTAAGTAGTTGGCAGTATAAATCACAATCACAATGTTGAATTTTAATTTTATAATTCATTTTTAACGATTGTCAAATACTTTCATTATCAGTGGCTTCGCACTTTGATTGTCCTTTTCAGGCCCGCTTTTTATATACCTAATAACAAAGCAACTTATATCAGATACGTTAGTAAAAACAAATCTAAAAATTTGTTCTTAATTTGAGGAGGTCTATATGAGCTTTAGATAATACGAACCACAATTAAAAATTAGTTACCCTATAATGTTACAAATAATTTTGACTGTTTTTTAAAAAAATCGTGGAGAACTTTTACTCGAGACTTTTCATCTGACATCACTACTTCAGTCCTCTATGAGATAAATGCTCTGATCTTGTATTAGTTACTTTTATTGTCTTCATTTATTAATTATATCTATTTCCGTAATTGTTAGATGGTTTATCCTGACTTTGTATCATTCTCTAAACCTATGATTATATAATTTCTTTCCCGAATTGTTAATGGCAGAAAACAGCCCACAAAAGCATAAATGGTTTACCTGGAGAACAATTTTGATTTCGGAGCAATTTTAATTGATAGATACTATTAAGTCAGAATACAAAAGCAAACCACAGAAAAAATTTAACTCTAGATTTCCTGTTTCGATACACTCACAAACAAATGCTGCATATATTGAAAGAAGCATGAGAATACAATCTAATCAAGATAATTAAATTTATCAGTAACAAACATTAAACAACGACAAAATATTGTTGAACAGGCTTTCTGTTTGACGGTTGGTCCTACAAAAGATATATGATGATGGTCCAACTATGGAATCAACTAAATCTAAATCTTTTAGTAAAATGAGATTATCAATATACCAGAGGTAAATAACTTCTAGAAATATAACTAATATAGGATAAAGCTGTGTACAACTGTACATATTAAACTAATTTGTTAATAAAAAATTATTAGTATTTGATCCTCGAGACGCTTGTTTCCTTCTTTTCCATATCATTAGATGTTCCAGTCAGTTTGAACAAATTGGATATTTCGGACTCAATAATTAATTAATGGCATCTCCATCTTGGAAATGATGGTCACATGGGACAGGCACAAAATGCCTTTTTACAATTGATGTTTTGACTTGAGGGCTTGATTTTTCAAACTTCGTCACTGTTAAGTTTGAAAAATCAGCTACTATATGAAGTTTGAAAAACTTAGTCACAAAATCAATTTGAAAATTTTTAAGTCACTGATTTTCAAACCCAATAATTATATGCAGTAGCCTCGCCTGTTCTCTGATTAGGTATGCTGGTTCTCTCTTGTTCTCTACATTTTCAAAGCTAATGAAAAAATCACTGTTTGCCATGTTACATTTCTTCTTCCTTCTCTTTCTCTCACAATTTCTTTCTATAAAAGCCATAAATTATCTAGATCATGGCGACTCTTTATCAGTCGAAGAACCTTCTAATGTTCTGAAATCTCCAAGCGGTACATTCACATGCGGCTTCTACGAAATCTCACCAAATACTTTTACTTTCTCAATTTGGTTCTCAAACTCAGCAAACCATACGGTTGTCTGGACTGCAAACCATGCTGAACCTGTATACGGATTGAAATCAATGATTAAATTTAGCAAAGATGGTGATTTGGTATTGAATGGTTACGATGGATGTGTGGTATGGGCTACCCATACAAGCTCAAAAGGTGGTTTTCGTGCAGAGATCCTTGATTCAGGAAACCTTGTCATAAAAAATCACAGTAATAGTATTATTTGGCAAAGCTTTTCATACCCTACTGATACTTTATTGCCTAACCAACCAATTACCTCGAGCACAATATGGTTGCTTCTAGGACGCCATTTTCCTCACATTACTACAAATTTTACTTTGATGATAATTATGTATTGTCACTAAGGTATGAAAATCCTGACATCTCAACCATATACTGGCCAGACCCTGAAGCTAATCTTTGGGGAAATAACAGGATATCTTTTTCAAGTATAAGAAATGGCTCATTCGATGTAAATGGCCTTTTTACCTCTAGTGATGGCTTAAGGTTTGAAGCATCTGATTTGGGTTCACAATTTTGGAGACGGTTAACCTTAGACCCTGATGGTAATCTCAGGCTGTATAGTTTGAATGAATCTGATGGCAGTTGGTCAGTCTCATGGATAGCTGTACCTCAGCATTGTCGGGTTCATGGATTCTGCGGTAGGAATGGAATTTGCATCTATGCACCAAATGCCACATGCACATGCCCTCCCGGTTACAAAATGAATGATCTAAGCAATTGGAGAAAAGGTTGCTCACATATATTCGATATTAACCTCATTAAGAATCCTAAACAAGTGTGGTTTTTCCGACTTCCATACACTGATTATTGGGGTTCAAACATACAATTCATAAAAAATATCGACCATAATCAGTGCAAAAACATTTGTATGAGTTATTCCTCATGCAAAGGTGTTGAATTCAGGAACTGGGGGAGCTACATTGGCGACTGCTACCTAAAAGACCATCTGTTTAATGGTAAGTTTCGTCAAGGCTTTCAGGGGGACTTCTACCTAAAGCTTCCTCGAAGTATTAAAGCCTCAGAACTTGCAATCCCAAAGGTGCAAACTCCAATCTGTAATAATGCAAAAACAGATTTTATTATTCATCCACAACAAAGAAGATCAAAGAGGAGAATACCATGGGCCTATTTGTATTGGTTTCTATTGGCTCTTTTTGTAATAGAAGTATTCTTCATTTCTTTTGGTTGTTGGTTCACGTTCAGAAAGGAGAACAGTCCATTTGAAAAAGAAGGGTACAAGTTAGTCTCGAGCCAATTTCGTAGATACACATATAAAGAGCTAGAGATTGCTACTAATAAGTTCATGGATGTAATTGGAAGAGGAGGATCTGGAGTTGTATACAAAGGAGTATTGAGAGATGGTAGGGTAGCAGCTGTGAAGAAATTGGAAGAAATTAACCAAGGAGGAGAAGAATTTCTGGCAGAATTGAGTGTTATTAGGCAGATTTATCACCGGAACCTTGTGAGAATTTGGGGCTTTTGTTCAGACAGATCGCACAGGATTTTAGTCTCTGAATACGTTCAAAATGGTTCATTGGAGAAAGCCCTCTTTGGTACAGGTACTGCCAACCTGTTTCTTGGATGGAAGCAAAGGTATAATATCGCAATTGGTGTGGCAAAGGGGTTGGCTTATCTGCATCATGAGTGCTCAGAATGGGTTGTTCATTGTGATGTGAAACCTGAGAACATCTTGTTAGATGAAGATTTTGAGCCCAAGATCACTCATGATGAAGATTTTGAGCCCAAGAACATCTTGTTAGATGAAGATTTTGGATTAGCAAAGTTGCTTCACAGAAGCAGAGGAAACTCGATGTTATCACACATTCGGGGCACGAGAGGTTACATTGCCCCAGAATAGGCATCCAACCTACCAATTTCTACAAAAGTTGATGTTTACAGCTATGGGGTACTGTTGCTTGAGTTAGTGATGGGTGTTCGAGTTTCAGATTGGTTGACAGATAAGGAAGACGGGTTAGACACAGTGATGCGTAGTTTAGTTATGAGGCTCAATAAAATATTCGTGGATGATCAGCCTCGAGACATTGTAGAATTTGTGGATCCCAGATTGAAAGGGGAGCTCAATCTTTCACAAGTAATTGCATGCATAAAACTAGCTGCTTCTTGCTTGGAAGACGAACGCAACAAAAGGCCTAGCATGGACCTAGCACTGCAAACACTACTGTCATTTGATGTTGGAGTCAATTCTAAGAGACATACTTAGACATGAATGTAATCACAAATTAGCAGAAATGTTTCTTGGTGTTTTGTCATATGTATGTTTTATAACAAGTTTCATAATTTATAACATGTACTGCAATGCAAGCAAAAAAAGAATCCACCTATAATTTCTTTCCTTGAATCATTAAATCATTTATATTGGTTAGATAGTCAAATCACCATTGATCATTTGGACATCGCGTGCCTACTGTGTTACAAAATGTGAAAATGAGTTGTCTTGCTTGTAAACATATGTCTGAAATTCCTATACAACTAACAGTAGCATTTTTACATCTTTCAATTCACACCAATTACTCTACAACATTTCTCTTCTAGATTGACTTCTTCACAAGATTTGAAAAATTCAATATATAACTGTAGAATGTTCCTTTATCCAAATTACCCAAATTTCTCCTATCCAAATAAGCATACATAAAGTAATTTTTCAAAATCTTCATAAGCATAGTGCCAACTAAATTGCCAATCTTTGGTCAATCAGAAGTAACTTTACCCCAGCACCAATATAATATTTTTCTAGAATTGTTCTATTTTTCAAGAAACAGATAATACAGTATACCAATTTGATTCTTTTAGACACCAGGTGCAATATTCCAATCTTTCAAATGATCCTACTTTAAATTCCCCAAATCTCAGATAAATCAGGAGCCAATTTTAACACAGTACACTGAGAACAAGATACTCAATTGGGATGACATGATACTGACAAAAGTTGTTCTCATGACTCAACTTATAATCATACTAAACAGGATGAAAGTAATCAAGGAGTTGACTTAAGCAATTAACCGAATCAATTCCGAATTAATATTCCATTTTCACACGGCTATACACGTAAATGTCAAAGCACAATTGGAATCACCAACCTAATCAAAATATTATCTAATGCATATAGTACTACCCAGTATTGCATTTTTCATCTACTGATTCTAAGTAAAAGCCGAGAAGAGCAGCGTGCTTACCTCTGAAGGCGGTCCCTCATGTCACTTCCAAATGTAGCATCGGATTATCTTGAAAGAGGGCCCCACCTTGCTGACACGTTGCCACCTCCATGAGCGAGAAGCGAGGGTCAAGTCGAATATAAAAAACTCTGTTTGGTTCAGTGGTAGAAGATGGGAGAGAAAGTAAAATGTAAAGAGGGAAGGAAAGGGATGGGATGGAAAGAGAAATAATTGTACTTTTTTTGTTTGGATGAATAATGAAGGGAAAGTAAAAATAATTTTCCTTTCCTTCTTATATCTTGTTTGGATGGATTATTTCAGTGAAGGAAAAATATAAATTTTGCCTACTTTACCCCTGCACTTTTTAACTTTTACGTTACTAAGCAAAACAATTTTTGATTAATTTCAGGTCAAAATTAATACTCGGCTGAAGCATTCTATTTGAGACTGATGCAAGCGTTCCTTCTTCTTCTTTTTTTTTTTTATTTTTTTTTTGGTAGTTGTTTAAATTATAAAGTGAAAACACAAATGTACTGAATAATATATGACGGTCGTGAGTTTATCTTACAAAATATGTCAGTGCTTACAAAATTAGTAAATTCAAACCTTCTCTCATCAAGGAAACATAGCATAAAGTTTTATACTATTATCTCTTGCATATAAACATAGCATAATCCATCAAGGAATCAATGTCACGCACAAGCACAAGACAAAGTCCTGGACGTAAAAATACAAATATCCGTACAAAGCTTCTCGTTTCCAAGCATGTAGCAAGTTCCAGCTAGTACAAACAACAAATAAGCTCATTTCCATTTACCAGTACTTGTGCCTGTACACGTTGTTGACCCCAAACTGTACCAGTACTTGCGCCAAATTGTAGTACCCGGCAAACAAATGTAGTGGTACCATGAAGTTAATCCCTTTACTCCAGACTCTACCAATTCTTGTAAATTGACAAATGCAAATGGGATCAATAGTAAACTTCATGTGATTTTTATCCCAATCAACAAAGTCAAGCAGCACAAGTATTTCAACATCCCACACAATCGATTGAAGTACAGTGCATACCTATTAGACGAAATTGATGAAATCTGAACTAGGTTTACTTTGTTGTGAGTCTCCACCGTCTACTATAGCTGACAACGGCTTCAAAGAAAAAAGTACATGAGCAATGGCGGAGAGGCAGAATTAGGAAGAAAGAAAAAAAGAAGGGGGCGCAGAAAGAAGAAAAAATTAGGTTATCTAAGCGAAGGAGTAGGCAGGCAGAAGAAATCGTTCTTAAATAAGAGGGAGAATCGTGCACAAAAAGGAAAGTTGCGCCGATGAAGATCGCGCGCCAAGAAAGGGGTATCGGTGTCAACTGCGTCTCGAAGATTTTCGGTGATTTTCCTTTCCCTCGATTCTCCGCCGATTCGGAGGGTACTCATTTTGTATAGAAAGGGAATTTGCGAAGGAAACTGGATCCCCTCGCGACGATTCCCTTCCATCCAAACAGCCGAATTTTCCGATTTCCCGCTCGGTTCGCTTTCCTTCCCGTCCGCTCCCTTCGTACCAAACAGAGTGTAAAAAGCTTCTTTGGTTTGGAAATTGGAAACGGAGGGAAGATAAACCGAGAGAGTGATGTTGACAGTTCGATTTATATTGGACGGTAGGGATCTGATCAGATTGTTCTTTTCTAGAAATCAGATACTACAGGCCTCAAATCTCTTATATTCATTAATTTTATCTGGAGGGTGGGACCTGAAATTGACGGACATGATCTGCTTAGGACCATCCATTGATTTCTCTATAGATGCAGAGGAGCCGAACTTGGAGATCGCTACGAGACAATACATCCCTGGGCTTCTTGTTTTGTTTGGGTCGGTCTGATTAGGTGGGTATCATGTATGCTTCCTAGTTTTCAACCAATTAGTTTGATGTATAATTTTTTTCTTGACCCTGTACAAAATGAATTTACTCCGTTAGAAGATTATCAACTCAATTTTCTACTTTGATACTTAAATTTCAGATTATTATTGAAAAATTATGATCATAATGGAACATAAAAAAAATAGATATAAATTGCACTTGCCCCCAAAAAATTTTATCGACTTGTTAGATAATAACAAAATTCCCTCCATAAAATTAAAATTGAGTAACATATATAGTTAAATGACGAGGTTTAAATTTAGTGAGATCAGGAATAGTTCAACCCATATCTTTGGAGAACTCTCCAGTCTTTTAGGTTCCAAAGAAATATCAAGAAGCAATTATGCAAGTGCTCAAAGAACTTCATTCTCTGTATGATGGCAACTTTCTTCCCATCAGGAATTTGATTCCATCCACTTCTTTTGGACATTAACTTTTACCCTAGAAAAGTAGAAATGATATTGGTTTTGCCAAACAAGCTCTTACATAATTGGATTGGTCAGGGAATTTGATCAATACTAGACCCAAACTTCTTGCAATTTGTCTGACCAAAATGGACAGCATTAGATTCGTCACTGCCTATATATAACATACGGACCTCCATTTCTCTAAACAACCAAAAATATACACCAAAACTAATCCAAGAAACATATGGATTACTACACTAATAGACCATCTCAAGGGAGAAGGATGGGCTTTCCTCAAGGCATGTTCCAAAAGAAAGCTCAATTTACCGGCTGGACTGAGTGTACAGGGGTCAGCTGTGAACCTCAACCAGAGCCTGCAATCAACACCACTGGTGGATGGGTCCGGCCAACCCGTGCTGGCTGGGCTATGCCATCTGATACGCCCTTGCGAGACGATGTTGCGGCAGGAATGGGTCAACCCATGGTCGGACCGCCTAAGACAAGACCGGTGTCAGCCGGCTTGTTTAACAACAGGAATAGTAATTACACCATAGACAGCAGGGAGGCTGTTAAGAAGTATGGGGGCCAGTTTATTTTTAAATGAAAAATGCTACCAAGGTTTGGCTAGCTGCTATGCTTGTGTGGAAGTTTATAATTTGGCATGTACTATGTTACTATGTAAGCATAATTATCTAACAAGAATGCAATAATATCTAGCCTATGGCTGCCAAAAAATAATATCTAGTTATGTTTAGTAGACAATGTTGTACTAATGGTGCCGTTGTCCATGGATATGTATATCAGAATATATGCATTACGAGATATCTATATATGCTGATCTCAGTGAAAAATTGTAAATTTATTTTGACCAAGCAAAATATTTGGCTAATAACTACATATCACTTTGAACCATTTTATGCTTAGAGGAGGACCTTTATCTCTTTTCCTCTTTTGGGCGTTTAAATTTGATGGGAAATAACAGGTTAAAATAGAAAGTACAGAAAAAACTATTTAAAAGAAAAACAAAAAGATAATTCTGATTAATTGAACTTCTGAGAAGAATCTCAATAACGAATATTGTCGTTGTTCTTTGCAAAGTCCAGATTTCCATATTAATAAAACACAAGGGGTTATATAATTCTATTCTATTCTTCTTCTTCTTTTTTTTTTTGGATTGGGAAAAGGCTTTAGATAATTTTATTTTTTTTATTGTTGATTGCCTTTGTAATGGAACCAGTTCATTCAATTTCAACCCATTTTAAACACCGTTTTTCTGCACACAATTTGCAGGAAAATCAATTATCCCACCAACTACTAACTCTTTTTATTTTGTTTTCTTCTTTCAATTTTTGTACAATACAAGAAGGGGTCATAAGTCAAAACTGTTAGAGTAATGGATACTGTCGTGGGTACACAGTCTGGGGACACTTAGTATAGTTAGTTAATGGTGTTGTTAGCGCTGTACATGTGTTCTATTTTAGATTAGTCTCTTGTAAATATTTGTACCTCGCCTATATAAAGGCTATTACACTCTGTAAATCATTCATTTTCATTCAATACAAAATCATTCTTACAATTCAATTACTGTCTCTTACTAATTGCTCTCTGAAGCAATACCAGAATAGGTCTTGCTTTGCTTTCAATAACAGTGACCAAATACACTTCCCAATTGTATATAAATTGGTTGGCTATAAATGTTGGTTTTTGTTTTTAATACAGGGATATACAGCATAATTTAAGCTTATATTAGAAAGTAAACGTCAACTGATTGAAAAATTTTAACATGAGGAAATTATCACACGAAAGAGCGCAAGAGGTCCATCCAAATTCGACGAAACGATGCAAGAAGAAAATGATATGATATGGAGCTGAAAAATATGCCACTTCACATTAGCCCAAAATATTAGCCTGTTAAAAAGGCTACAGAGGCCTTAGTCAAAGTCCGCACAGAATTGATATTGGTCTGCTCCAAGCTCTGCATTAAATCAGGCCTATTTCTGACATCCCGTTGTTATAATTATGCATTTTGATTTAATTAACAGAAACATTTAAGCCTTTTTTCTCTAAAAAAAAGCTGACATTTGATAAAATCAACTTCAGACCAGACAGAACAAAACGAGTGCAGCGTGCATCAAACTCTAATGTCGGTGCTTTGCAGAGTTCATTGTCGTCGACATGTACCACAAATTAGAATAATAGCATAAAATCAGTGATACCATCATTTAATATAATAAAAGAAAACTTCAAAAGACGTAAAATGGAAGCTATAAAAAAAATGTTGGAGTACAAAAAAAAATTAAATATTTGTTAATGTCATATTTCCTGCATCTAAAACAAAGACATTATATTTAAAGATAAAAAAGAAAGCTATACTCGGATCGCTTTATGACCCTTAAGCAATGATTTTAAAATTGGAAGTTTTATTTTTTTTATTTTTTTTACCTTTCTATATGATTATATACGCGTTGGTTTTGACTAACGTGCACAAAAAAAAAATGTATTGTTCCTAATATGATTACACATGCTGAGCTTGACCTACTTATATGAAAGATAAACGTTGAATATACTTTGATTAGTTAGTATATACAAAATAAAAAAAAAAGGAATATTCGTTGATTAGCGAGGAGTCAAATTATTTCGGATCTGTCATGGATCCAAGAAACAATAGAGTTGATGAGTTATGATAAATGAACTGAGAGGCTTTTAAAATTATTTTTATTTGTTGAAAGTCCGAATTATATAGCAAATGTTTCAACAATATAGTAACAACTTCCGATCCCTTTTATGATTCACAATTGCATTGCATCGGTTTTATCCAAGCACGCAATAATATTGTATTATGAACACCACCTCGAAAAAAAAAAAAAAAAAATCCGCATGATAAAGATCCTATTCCTGTATATATGTTTGTGACTCACTATACCGAGTTGTATTGCATTCGCCACAAAAGACCCCCAATCGCCGCTAAAAAGCGGAGAGCCCAATCCACTAGAAACTTTGATGTGTGTAGCCGTCTAACCGACCAGCAAATTCTCAAATTCATTAATTAATTTTATTTTCTCTAATTCCATCTCAAATTCTCAATGTTAGATCTAAAAAAGGAGCAATATTCTTCCAAATTGAAACAAACAAAATCGGAAATTAAATTTTTTCTCCGATAAATTTAATTAAACCCAAATTTATTCTTCTATCTTAGCATATCAGCAACGCAACTAAATTCATGTATTGTATACCATCGTTATTTAAACTCAAGTAAGTAGTACACAACACAATAAAATCAGAAACTCTAATCAAAACTACAATTCAAAGAAAGAAAATTGAGTAAATCAATAGTTATTACAAGGATAAACAAGGATAGTGCCACGACGAGGCTGAGGCCGCATACAAAGCATGAAAAGCACAAGAGCTATAAGAAAGGCAGTTATGAGACCCATCATATTTATACCTCCATCCGAGTCTCCGTTGCTTTCTTCTGCTGACCCCATGCAACAACATGACCCCATCTTCTTGCTAATCAGTTGCTTTCTCTTCTTAATTTAAATTTTTGTTATATTATTTTCTTTTTTCTTCCTTTTTTTGGTGAGTGGTTTTTGAGAGTATGTGAAGATTTGGAGTGTCGGAGAAAAGGCTGGATGGAATTGAGTAGGGATGAGAAAGAAAGCGTCTAAGCATCACTTTCTCACGTCATCTCACTTATATAAGAATAAGGCTAAGCCCAAGTTTATTACACGTTGCTCTTATGTAACTCCCGCTTTTCTTCCTCTTTTTTTTTCGCCCTTCTTTAAATAATCACTAGCTGTTTTACTTTTTTTTTCCTAAAAATAAACTTTATTTGATAATCAATTCTTGATCTAGTAATAAAGAACAATACACTTTTATTAGAGATAGCGGGTTTGAAACTCGACTAGAGATTTTTTTATAATATATAATTTCAAAATAAGTTGGAGTACTTGATCCGTCTTATCTTAAAAAAAATAAATTTTATTCAAAGGGCGTATCATGTATCATTGATATCAAATTTTACTTTTGCGATCTGTAGGCTAAATTCATTCTCTAGGGAAATAATTTACTAATCGCCAGAGTTGGACCCTAAGTTCTTATCATCATTTGACTAATATTTTGTGTATATTGCACGCACTTAAAAAATAGCAAACCAACTATTTTTTAACATCTTTTCAATTTTTATTTTATTATTATTCTTTCCTACTTTTAAGTAGAATGTGGTATTCAAAAAAAAAAAGTAATTAAATGAAGTGGGGTTTGACATTTATTTCTTTTTAATTCTAATGACGGCATATTCTAATAATCTCATAAATTGTACCTATAAGAACTTAATTGATAGGATGCTATTGTTTGTTATTATAGTATTACGTCATTATCATAGGCAGCATAGTTATAAACTTATAATATGTCATGTGTTCAATAAATTTCTTACTTAGGCTGTGCTCCGCATCTAATTGATGGAGATAAGAGGAGATTAGGGGAGGTGAGGGGTGAGGGGATGAGGTCACCCCAAATCGGGGATTTTAATAGCTGAGTAAACTCTGTATAAAATTCCTTCAGAGTGAACCTTGGCACCCCCAGCCTCACCTCTCCTTATTTCAGTTCTGGAGCAGGGTAACAAGGTCTGGTCAGTTCGGTCAATCTAGTTTTACCTCCTCTCCTCTAATATCCCCTCCAACAAATTCATTCTAGAGCACAGCCTTAATATATTTTAATGTTTTAAAATTCAGTATGTATTTAATAATTAAGAGATTTCCACTGTAAAATACTTAAGCGGAATACAACCAAGTCATCAATTAAGCTTACAATTAGGAACTAACGTTAGATAATACTACCAAGTCATCAATGTGATAAGCTTTTACTCGTGCATATAAGATTTTCTTCTCGAAAGTGAAATAATCATACAAATTATATTTAATAAACTTTCTGCACTCTTTTGTCTTGACTTCCGTACGTTTTCATATTAGGAAAATAAAAGTTTAATATATTGGGTAAAATATTATCAAATATATGCTCATAAATAATACAAAATTCTTTTGTCGTATTCAAGACAATGTTTCAAGTTTTCCTATAATTGTCACTTTCATTGTTATTATATATTCAGCAAGGGCGCAATAATTAGATGAAAGAAATAGTGACATTAAACATTACTTATTCTTGCATGCAAGTCATGGTCAATGACTTGCAAATTCAGAATGTAGGGAAGTTGGAATACATTCTTGGCTACCTCGCCAGTTGCGCGTTATTATAATTTTTTTATTTTAATTATGATATACAATAGGGAATGATACTGTAACCCAAAATTTTTAAGGGTCAAAGAGGTACATTTTGGCTATGAATTATGTGTTTTGCTTCTAGTTGGTTTGACTTAATACAAGATGAGTGTTAAGTAAATGAATTGCATCTAATTACGAAGAATGATTAGGAGAATCTACATAATATTCTAACATTCAACTACGAGCGAATAATATTATCTTATCTTCAAGTTGTCTTAAAAAAGAATCAGCTAATTGCAGGACCGAATTCGTACTCGTATTTTCTTTATATTATGTATATGATATCTATGAATTGGTATTTACAGCAATGATTTGAATATAATTCAGTCAATTCGCATGCAATTTAGGCCGAACTACTAGCAAAAATTATAATTGTTTTGATGCCTATCCAGGATTCCCAGAAAAAAAAAAAAATTCTTTTGGAAAAAAAGGAGCTATGCTGAATTTTGAGCCCATGCATTTAAAAAGTTTGCTAAACAGAATGTTTGACGCAGAAGTATAAATTTTTATATTTATTAAAATTTCAATATTTGAGCATATTGCAGCAAACACTTCCATACATACACAGTTTTTCCATACATACAATGTTTGACGCAGAAGTAGACAGCAAACACTTCCATACATACATGATACACCATAGAAACCAAACACAGTTTTTCTGTTTTTTCTGTCGTTTTATTTATTTATTTTTAGTGAATTTGAGATAAGACAAAAGAGTTTCCATGAAACAAACCTTGAATTTGTACAACCTAAGCACTGAACTGGAAAAGAAAAGGTGAAGCGTTATTACCTTATGGTGCATCAAATCTTCAAATGTCTACCTAGCCATTATCTTCCCATTAAATCCTTCTTGTCATTTGTAAAATTACCCTTTCCACCCGGAAATAAAACATACAAAATAAATTTTATCGCTAAGAAGATGCACAGACAATGTCATCAAATGAGATATAGTATCAATGTTTAACCCATAGCATTCTTAATTACATTATGCACAGAAGCCATCTTTTTTCAATAACAAACAATTGAAACAATCATAATCTAATGCCTCTATAAAATGCGAAAAGTGTATTCAATATTGCCTTTTAGTCTTCCAGCCCCAGGAATGCTGGTAGGCTTGGGTACTTGGGCTCCCAACCAATTTCCTCTCTGGTTTTTGAATTATTCATCTTCTTCCCTAGAGGACCATCAGTACCTAACGTAGTTCATATAAATATTTATGAAGTCAATTACGCAGCAGTAGGTGTCCAATGAAACTTCAATACTTCATACATCCTCAATATAGACAATATATCATGTAAGAACAAAACTGAACCCGTTATATCTTATATTCAAATGAAGTACAGAGACTAAACAAAATCATCAGTACCGGAGGAAGCTCATATTAATTTTTTATAAAGTCAATTAAGCAGCAATAGGTGTCCAATGAAACTTGATACAGCCCTAATTGAGACTGTAGGTCATGTAGTCAGAAAACTGAACCCAACATTGCTTATATTCAAATAAAATACTGAAACTAGACACTAAGCCATGAACAAATTGATAATACATGGAAGATATGAAAAGTGACTCAAATATTCATGGATTCTAATTTGACCAGGCACATATTACCAGTGTGATATGATTTGTTCAGCACAGTATGATACTCCCAAATTGGTACAGTGCAGTTGATTAATTCACCTCTCTTGTGCAATTCAGCTTGGATTCATGGAATAGACTATAAAATGTGAAATCAAGACCTAAAATATCTCTGGCTTAACTGAGTTTCCAATTAGGAAAAGGTTTGTGCAAAGCTTCAGTATATACTTTTAACTTTGATGCAGCATTAACAGAACTCAGCTATTATAATAGTGAGATTCGGCCTGAAAGTTCTGCAAGTAAACCCCAGCTTAGCCTAATTTGGGGCCTTAAATAAACTGTCATTTTCTGCCCCTCCCTGCACCCCTTTCCCCACCCTTCCCAAAAACACTGACCCACACAAAATAAATAATAAAAAATAGTGATGGCCTATATTTTGAGTTTAGTGATCATTTTGCTTTTCTTATAGTATATTAAAACTAGAGGATTATCACTTAAACAGCACCATAATTTAAGTTATTAATTATGGCTGGCACATTCTGACAACAAGACCCCAATATAGTAAAACTGAAAACTCAAACATTTGAGTCATAAATAAATTATTTTAGAAAATTATTGAAGAACAGTTTGAACAACTTACCTACGAAGGCCTCAAATTTTTGGCTAAATTTGCCACAGCGATTCACACAATCCATAATTTCTTGCCTAACAACAGAAAATGCTGATCAGTACAATGTAACTTTTCATATTTGCTGCACGTGAAGTTGTGAACTGCAAAAGAATAAACATATTGCCAGATAATAGGATAAGTTAAATTCAGGCCACAGAGAATACCAATACCATACCAAGTTGTATTCCTTTTGTATTGTTTTCTTCTGGCCTTTCATGAGTACTATTAAAATTGTGATAAATTACAGCTGAACAAGGTTTAACTGAGCTGTCAGAGCCTAATTAGAAAACCAGGGATAGATTTGACCTAAAACTATGATAGTTAATTTGTTTATCGAGGCCTATAACATTACTTGACTTAATTTGAAGACCTGATAGAACTAGTACATGTAGGTCGAAACCGGTAAAATCTACACTGACAAAATTATAATGCTGGCAAAAGAATACCTAGACAGGGGGTGGTTATCACATCCAACAAAGATACGAGAACGAAGCCTTTTCTTCATTATTGCAATAGAAAGAGAAGCAGCATCCTGTAATATCACAACATTAGTTTCAAATTATATGGAAGACTGACATATCAGTGCAAAGTTCAATCTCATCTTATTAACACTTAAATACAACTCAATTCAATGCCTGAAATGACTAAGATACCCTTGTGCATCAAAATTTCATGCGGCATCTTTTTGCTCTATGATTTCAATCATTTTTTTTTTTTATTTCCAGCAAATACTAACATATTGTTTTCTTTCATGTTATGCTCTCTTGTCCATGTTTCTTTTGTATGGTTATAAAGTAAAAATAAGGGAAGTACCTCGTAATGGATAAGATTGAGTATGTGATCAGGACGCGCATCAACAATACCTTTTGCCAACCAATAGACATGAGCACCTCTATCTTCTTTGTAAAACCAAGCCAGTCATGGAGAGCAGTTCATACAGAAAATATAACATTTTGAAATTGGATAACAAGCACAGTTTCCCCATAACTTGATAAAGACAGTGATTTCCATATCTAAATTTAGGGAGCAAAGCACTTCTCAATACTGAAAAAGCTTTTTAGTACATTTTTTTTAAGTTTTAGGGCTATTGAGGGGGCCCGCAAGTAAAAGTCAGTATTCCTTGTGCTAATAGCCTGAAGTTCATCTTTGCATTCATAAACTTTGTTAATAATTAAAAGGAAACAATATCAACAAGAGTAAGGATATATAAAGACCAGCTAGCCTCAAAACACAGCCTCCAGCTTCTAAAACTACATTCTCAGCTTTGAGAAGCACATCAGTACGAGGGCTTCTACCAAGTGGCACTACGGGTGAGTCCTGGAAAAAAAAAAATTCCTAAAAAAGTTGCAGAGGTTGCAATAATTTCTCCAAAACAAACATAATTTACTCTAGGGCATACCTCATAGCACCAGTCGTTGTCGTACTTATCATATGGGGCTGAGCTAGAAGTGAATAGGAAAGAGCCCTCACCATTCCAGTTTGAAGCTGCAATTCTGAGGGAAAATAAACAATAACAAAACCAATGAATATGCAGGTAAAATTTTTCTGTTTACCCTCTTCTTTAATACCAGGTGTCAAATCTTTCATTGCATATGTATAGTTGCCCTTCTCTAGTAAAATGTTTGTACCTAAATAGACTGTACTGAACAGTTTCACATTATTATTCAACATAAATCAAACATATACTTTCTTTATATACTTCCTTTATATAAATTATTTTTATTTAATTGATTTATATCTGTGTGCAAAACTAGATAGTAATTTTTTCTGTTACCTGACATCACCAGGGTAATCTTCGGTACGAGATGGAGGGGCACAAAAGATTACATAAGGTACTTTTTCAGAAAGTGGAGAGCCTTTCAAAAGAGGCACAATTCCTAATTCAGCTAGTTCACTGTGGTGATCGGTGCTCATTGTCTGACCCAAAATTTTGCTACCCGGGAATTCCTGCAAGATATTGAGAAAAAAAAAAAAAATGTATGTTAAGCCGGGATTCATGTCCTTCTCATTCTGATCAATTGATTTGTGGGGAGTATCCCTCGAAACAATTGTGCTGGTATGAAAATGCTAAGCTAAGATCCACTAACAAAACTTCAAATTCAAACTGTAGATGTTGAACAATATGTTTACCACTTTATAATTGCAAAATTGGGGAAAATTAAGCCTTAAATGTTTAGATTGGGCTTAAGTGAATGTGCATAATTCAAACTGTACAATGAAAACCGGTCCAGGCCAAGTAACAATATGTGACAGTAAAATTATATTCCTATATTAAAAAAAATTTGCAAATGAAAGCAAATAAAACAGTTTCAAATAAGTGATAACCTGCTGCCACATCTTAGCAATTATACGGCCGAGCACTCCAGGCCCTACTATTAACAGATCATTCATTCCAACAGCATTCGATGAAGTCGCATTCAAGCTCGAGTCGCTGGATGTTTCTACAGAAAAAAACAATATCGATAAATTTCTACAAAACGCCACAGGAAAATTTCATATTTTCATGTATGAACCGATTTCAGTATAGATTAGGTGCGGTCTCTCTCGTATTCTAGGAATCATCGCAATAGATAGAGTATGTAAAAAGAAGTTTTTTGTTTTGTACCGATAGGAGAAGTGGGAGAAAAAGGGGAAGAAGAGGAAGCCATAGAGAAACGACGAAACGCGCGAGAAGGAGAAGTAGCTCTAGTAGTAGAGAAGGAAGGAAAACGAATGGAATTGGGATTGGGATTGGAATTGGAATTAGGATTGGGATAAGTGAGAAGTGGTTTAACGGGGAGTGATGAAGCGGCGTGAATTTCGACGACGAATCCCATTGGGCATTGGGGGTTGTGAATGTGATTGCGTGCGGAAATGAGTCAGAGAGAGAGAGAGAGAGACGTCGTGACTCGTCAGACTCAGAGAAAGGATTAGTTGACCAAATAAGAATTAAGAATTTGGCTTATATAATTATATTGGCTTATCTTATCTTAGACTGAAATAATTGGATAGTTCATAATCGATGATTCCTTAGAAAGGAAAAAATATATATATTGGTGGGACCTTTCTTTTCTCTTTTTTTTTAAAAAAAAAATTTTGTGGTCTGATTTTCATCGTAACAGAATAAATCAGATATACTCGTTAGTTAGAATTTCCAATGAGGAGCCTACCATTTTATATTGTTGCCCTTTCATCAGTAACATATTATTTGCGTATCAGCTGAAGCTGCAATATCTGGATTAATTATACGTTGCCTGATGTAATCTGTGGGTAATTTGAAAAACATAGGATCTAGATTCCTGAAACAATAGAATTGAGCTGACTTCTAATAGACTTGCATCACAAAAATAATAATAATAATAAAATAAAATAACAAAATTAATTGCACATCCTGATCTTATTTTAAATTTAAAATCAATCTTAGTAGGTTGAATTTGTTTGCTTAATTTGCAAGGAATGTGACAAGATAGATTGACAACGAAGGAACTATAGAAACTTGAAAGGTAAGCAATAATAAAAAAAAAGGAATTATATCAACTATTTTGTTAGAACGTGAGAAAAGATAAGAGCAATTCGCATTATTAAACCGAACTAACATTATGACTAAAATTGGATCAACGAAGTAGATAATAATCTTATCAAGCTTTTTTTTTTTTTTTTGAAGGTAGGTGAGTCGAGCTCTCCTACAAATTTCATTGAACCAAAAGGTTTCGTACAAAAAAGAAAGAAAAGAATGTAACTATAGACAGAAACTATTTACAGCAAACTAAACAAACTAGCCAAAATGCATTAACAAAACGCTATCCATGCTCGAATATCCTCAATCGTCTTGCGGACAGTATCTCGAACGTCTATGCCTTTCTCCTCGAAGATGACCGCATTTCGCATCTTCCAAATGTTCCACAAGGTGGCCATCCAAACAGTGTCCCAGTTAGGTGAGTACGTCATCGTAGAAAGCAGTCTGTTACCTAACCAAAACTCCCATAACTCATCATGGTTTGTTTGTTGTACTCCTTGTAGAAGGAAGTGGTCCCAAATTTGGCGAGTAAAACTACGATACCTGAAAAGATGCAGACTCGTCTCAATGTCAAGTTGACAGAGAGGGCAAGTTGTGATGCCCTGCCACCCTTTAGTATGTAGGTTTTGGCGGGTGTTTAGCCTATTCCTCAAAGCCAGCCAAAAGAAGATTTTAGTTTTCAAGGGCGCCTTAGCCTTCCACAACAGGGAATGATAAGGTGAACGCATACCCGGGTCTCGTAGCAGCAGATAATAATCTTATCAAGCTAATGTATGAGCCACAAAACAATATATATAGAGTTCTCATATACGAAGCAGCAGATGAGTAACTGGAACTATACTAAATATATAATCATCCAAACAAACTAATTTTCAAGCCATCATTTCTGATGTGGTGCGAATAGTAAAACTCAGAAGATATAAAACAACAGCTCAAACTTAATTTGCTTGCTTTGTTAGATTTACAACTGCCATTCAATATTTCTATACTTCTGTACGCGAATTGAAGGAACAAAATAAAGCTCAGTCATCGAGTACTAAACTATTACAAATATTTAGTTCAACCATGATAAACATTAATATTGGCATACATTGGCCATAACATGAAAGCCAATACCCATACCCTACATATATACCCAAAGTTGCATACCAACAATCTTTGCACAGCTCGAACTATTACCTTAATTAAATCCACTATCTTCTACTCCTAACTCCACCACACCAGAGAATAATTAAAGGTCCATCTTCCCCATCAAGTACTAAGAAATTCTAACACTAACTAGTCATACACAACATCAAAAGATTAAATATAAGTCTTCGTACAAAACTCACATATGAGGTGATGGTGTAAAGGGCCCACTAGGGGCACATGGGTAAACAGGCATGAAAAATGGTCGGTTACCTGACTGTTGCACACCCTGTTGTGTTTTGCGCTGTTCACGGTATGCTTCCAAAGAATCCTTAATCCAGTCCAACAAGTCTTTCCCTTCCTGCTCCATGAAGAGCTCTCTATTCAACTCGTCACGTACAACAACTGACATATCTATGAAATCTGACCGACTTAACTTGAACTGTGATCGAACCTTAACCAATTTTTTAGCGACTAACTTGTAGTTGCTGCTAGCATCCTTGTAAACACTTGGGCTCAAGTCTGCTAGAAGTTTAAGGCTCTTGTTTGGTTGCAGCATCGCTTTTGGAGTTTGTTGCATTTGATCTGAATTTTTCTCTCTTGGTTGGATATGGCGGCCTGACTCAATTCCAGCTGATAGAGGTGTGGCATCCGCTGAATTATTTGATTGCTCAGTGTATGCTTCAGAACTATTTAGAGGAAGCAGTAGAGGGTTGGAGGCTTCTTTCAAAGTCCGATTACGATGCTGACTCAGCTTGTGATGCTCTGTTTCTGGGTTCTTGCTGCATATCTTTGCTACTTGTTCATACCACCAAAATGGTCTTGTCCGACATCTCTGGTACTTGTTGTTGATCTGCATTAGCAAAGAAATGCATGTTTACAGATGAGAATAAAATTTGAACACTTCAGCAAATATCACTGAATCTCTGGTACTTGTTATTGTAGCAGCATTACCTATTAAATATGTGTTGAAATCAAATTGATTTTTATTTTTTTCTTTTATGATCATGTACTTGCTACTTCAGACCCAAATAATAGTAAGCAAGCCTCACTGAGAGCTCAATTCCTTATAAGCATGGTAAAACAACTCCAAAATGCACCAAATGGGCGCTATACCAAAAGGCAACTGCTACCAAATAAAATATTATATAAGAAAATAGAAATTACAGATGGACATCATATACAGTACCTTAGTTATCTCGTCCCAGCATGTTTCATTGGGGGCAACAGGGAGGCTCTTTTCATTGTCCCAGTACCAGTCCGGCATCTCTGCGCAAAATTTGTAGTCGCTAAAATCAGATTTCAATCTCTTCAGCCTCATCCAAAGCTCTTTGGCCGTGCGATTAGGCTGGGTTTTCTCATTTAAAACATTGCAAAGTGGTTTCCAGAAGTCTTGCGTATATTCAGTTATCCCCAACTCATGTTGTTCTATCAGCAACTCGACCAACACACTGGTCTGGTGATCCGTCCAGTTTGCATTCCTTGTCCGGCTTTTTGTTTCCTTTATCCCAGACTCAGGTAATCCTTCTTTAGCATCTGTGCCAAATTTTGATTTTGCAGTCAACATAAAAAAAAAAATGGTGTAAAATAAAAAGTTACATGAAATATGTACTATAACCCACATCATGGCATAAAAAAAAAATAATAAAACAAATAATAAAAGTAATAAACAAACATATAAAATAAGCTATTTAGCTTATGCTCAGTATCTGCTAGTATGGCTAAAAATGTGATATCTTAAGAAAGGCTAAAAATGAAATAAAATAATATTACTCGCAATATTGAACTACAATTTTGTTATAAACATCATTAACAGAGTTGACCAGATACAAATGGACTATCAGAAAAATACATAGCAAGAAATCCTAAATAGAGATGTGCATACTGACATCGCAAGTATGATAACAACAGCTAGAAATAGTGGGTCCACGTGACCATAACCCAGACTCAAATTGAAAATAGAGGTACAGGATACATGAATGTTTACAAAGGGCACCAACAATAATAAACAGAAATAACAATATACTAGTAATCAAGATAACCCAACTAACTAGTAACTCTGGTCGAAATTAGAATCATCGAATGATATAATAAAACCCCTTAAGAAAGATGCTCAAGAAAGATGCAGAGCATATCTTCAAAAAAAAATATATATTATCTTCAAAAAAAAGATGCAGAGCAGAATTAATTAGATAAAGAGAAAGGAAGATACCATTGTTTTGTAACTCTTCTTCTAAATCAACAGCTTCTAATTCATCTCTTGTTCTCTTCCCCGAGGAAGACATGCCATCTGCTGAGTTGAGCCCAGCAGATTGCTCAGTTCCTGTGCCAGGACTGCTTGCAACTAGCGGAAGATTGTCTTCTTCCATTATATCATTTGTGGACCCACTTGGCTCATTTTCTCCAACAGGCACTTCTGCCCCACATATCTCAGCAACTTGCTTGTACCATGGAAATGGTTTTGTTCGACACTTGCTCAGCTTCTTATTCAACTACACAAGCAGTTCACATTTAAAGTCTCTGGTTGAACATTACACTTATGCTTACATTCCACAGATTCGGAATCATCTAAAAGTGATTGCCAAACCATTTCAGGTATCTTTTATATGAACATCAATCCTCATCATAAGTAGTCACCCCATTTGTCCAAAATCAAGCAGAAGAAGAACCAGCACAGGAAATATTTTATCAGGAATTCAGTACGATATCATTATTTCATTTTTCTTTATAACATAGTGCACCCAGTATTTTACTGTATTTGCATATAATACCCGATATTAGTTAAATTTCTCAATTAGATTCATTATTTTTTGTTATACATAAAAATTACACCTAGATGTCAGAATAGAAATTAAGCTATGAATAAATATATAACTTTAACAATTCTAATATTAATTGTGAAGAAACCAAAACATTATGAGTACAATTAAAATTAGGTACCTAGATATACAAACAAAAAGATACTTCCTCTTCACAGAACAACTAATTTAAATTAAATTTTCTATATTTCGATAGGTATAGTGACAGATGCATCACAGTATGTTGTAGATGAGCAAATACAAGATATCTGCATGCAAAACAACACTAAAGTATCATTACATGACAGAAATAAAAAGAGAAGAAACTTGTGGACTATTTACCTTTATTGCTTCATCCCAGGATGTTGCACTTGGGGCTACAGGAAGCTTTCTTTTACTGTCCCAGCCCCAGCCGGGCTTCTCAACACATGTTCGATAGTCATTGAACTCGCTTCTTATAGTCTTAAGCCTCATCTTCAACTGCTCGCCCTTGCGTTGTGGGCGGCTCTTTTTGTTAAGAGCCGCAGCAATTTGTTCCCAGACTTCGTTATCTAAATTTTCTTCTCCCAGCTTATGTTGTTTTATTTTCAGCAACCTAAGAAGTAGGCTTGTCTGACTTACAGTCCAATTGGCACTTCTTGACCGGCTCTTCTTTCGTTTCTTCATCGTTTCTGGATCCATGGCTAATTTTGGTTTCAAACAAAACACTTCAGTCCATTAAAGAGAAGGGTGACAAAAATTATAAGTAATAATATTATCATAAGCAACCTATATACCACCTTACAACCTTTAGATAGTATTTCTTTATTTTTATTGTTTTGAAGCAAACATTCAGATAGTATAATAAATATATATCTACTACTGCATATTAGTAAAGATACAATTAGGCATACTAGCGATCCTTATATGTCCTGAGAATAGCAATTAAGAGGAATAAAAGTGAACAACTCTATCTATCCCTGTTGGTTGTTTTTAAAACCAAAGGAGACAAAATAATCTACCCTTAAGTTCTTATTCTTCTTTCGATTCTGGAGCAGAGCCTAACTATTCTCTAACCAGGGTCCGATAAGAAATCATAAGCAAAAATATAAAACCAATCAAACCGGCTATACAAACAAAGAGAGAGAGAGAGAGAGAGAGAGAGAGAGAGAGTCATCACAAGCAGTAGAATCTTCACTGATATCATTGCTTTTTTGCCCGATCTTGTTACCTCGATAGATCTCTAGTCCCTAAATTAATCAACAAAGATGCGTCCTTTAACAACTTACCTCGATTTAGAAGAAAGGAATTAAGCACGAAAGAAGGAGATTGCCGATCGTAGATCGCAAGGTCGATGGGCACGGCGCTCGGCAGGAAATCGTCGGAGATCGGGAGAAGAAGGATGGGATAAAAGTGGAATAAACGGGGATTGAATTATTCCAGGACACAGACAGGAATAACTTTACTCGATTAGGAAAGGTGTTATTCCGCTTTGTCGCTTGATCGTTAAACTCGAGGACCTAGCCCAAGATGAGTTTAGAGCTTAATTCGGAACCCACGTTTTAGGAAGAATTCAATTGACTTGTTTGCTTAACTTGTAGTTGTACTCTTAGTCTGTGTTAATCCTAATTATCCTATTAATATCACATGTTATCTTCAAATGCTTTTTTTTAGCCTTATGTTTTATTTTTAGAAACTGATGGAATTAGCCGATATGTTAACTTTTTTAGTAGTGGGTCAGGCATTTCTTTTATCTTTTGAGAAAGAAGGGGGCGTACATTTTTTTTGTAGTCTTCCAAATCATGGAATATATTGGGTTTCGGATCTGTAACCATTTTCATCAACTCATAATCTGAAAAAATTTTCATTAATTTTTTATCCGCTATTATACGGTAAAAATAAAAATGGATACTTATTTATAATTTAATTATAATTCTTCATATTTTTAATGTCTATTTAGCAAACATATGCGGGACGTGATGACTGAAATCACCGAAAATGTCATCGGAGTCATCACATTCTCTGTTTAGAAAATTTTTGCTAATTTTCTCCTACCAAAAACAGAAGCTCGTCCCCTTCACCTACCCTCTCCCTTTCACGTTACCAACTTGCTCTCCGCCTCTCCCTCCCCCTATGTCTCTTTCTTTCTTACCTCACCTGTTTTTTCTTTCTCTCGTCTCGCCCTCTATCTCCCTTATCTCTAACCCCTCATTATGGTTTATTTTTCCTCGAACTTATAAGTAATTTAACAAAGTGAACACATAAATAAACAGAGTGATTATATAAAAAAACAACGTGAACAAATACGGTAAAAAAATAAGTTTAACATATAAATCAAACAAAGTGAACAAATACAATTAAAAACAAAATGAACAAATACACCAATTTGAACAAATATACAACAAATAAATTAAATTAACTACCAATAAGATAACATAGATAAAAAAATAAATTGAACAAATAAAATAAATAATATAAATATATGTACTAAATAACCTGAATATATACAATAAATAACTTTTAAAAAAATAAGTTGAACATTTATACCAACAAGTTGAACAAACAACTAGATAAAATGAATTAATTGACTGGAAATAAAATAAAGTGAACTGATAAAAAAAAATTAAACAAATATCTTGAAAAAGATAGAGAGCAGAGACAATGTTGAATGAGAGCATGAATAGAGCAAAAGGAAGATAATGTGAGGGAAAGAATCAAAGGGATGGCGAGAGGAAGTTGTTAATTGAGAAGGGAATAGCGGAGTAAGTGAGAGCGGAGGGAAAAAGAGAGAAGAGAGTATGATGGGAGAGATGAGAGGAAGCGCTAGCGTAAAGTAAGAAGGAGGAAAGTGAGCGTTGGACACTGGGGGTAGAGTGAGATGGCAGGGGGAGTGTGAATCCGAATCCTCTGCACCCTTTTTTTTGGGTGCAGAGTGCACCCCTGTTATTTTCACCCATTCGATATAATTGAACGGTTCCGATTATATGTTTGCTTGAGACAAACAAAAAAATAGACGGAAACGAACAGGTGAGTAACGGAAATTGCAGAAAAAAGAAAAAGAAGGTTAAAGCGTCTCTTTCAAGTCGCCTCTTTCGCCCCTCTGTGCGATTCTCTGGCGACTTCTTCCATGGCCGTGAACCACCTCGACTCGCGTCTTTTGCTCTCTCTCAGACCGATCGTTCCTCTCCCCGGGCTCAGTTCGCCTCTTAGATTGAGAGAATCGACGAGCTCTTTCATTGTCTTCTGTTCCAGCGCTAGAAACCCTAGCTCCGACGGGTTCTTCTCCAAGGGATCGTCTCTGGATTCGACAAATGGAGCTTCGATCTCTTCTAATGCTTCCTCCGCTGTCGAATTTCTTACCATCTATTACCGCCTCGAGGTATGTGATGATGTCAGAGGTGAGGGAATATTATAAGAATTATTAACTATATCTACATGCATACCTTGACCTCATCATAAAGCTTCCTCTCCCATGCATACAGCCTATCCAAAGTTGAAGCATGGCTTCCAGAATTCATGTAAACCCCACCAGCAATATAGCTGTTAATGTTGTCTATATTATCTTTGGTTGTTTCCTCAATCGGGATTTTTGATGAAGAAGAGGGAGATGAGACTGACTTGTGCCAAGTCAGATATTTCACCTCGCCTGGAACTGAAGCTATTTTACCCAAAAAAATAGCTGACATACAGCATCACTCGATATATAAGGTTTCTGGTACAGAATCTGGCACCATAGATGACATACAGCATGTCTCAGTTTGTGGATGAATGATTTTTTTTATAAGTAGAAAGGATCTGGTTGAAACTTTCCTTTTAGCCAGTTATTACATCATTTTAGTATTGTTTTACTGGTCCTTTTAACCGGTTATCACATTGTTTCAGTGTTGTTCTGTTGGTCATCGTATGGGGCCTTAATAAAGTTGATGATGGTTGAGACTAAGACCAGTAGCTATTCTGCTTTCTCTCTCCTTTGGTTAGTTAATTGATAAGCAGGGTGTATAAATCGGTCTATTAAATTTTACTCCTCTCCCAAATCCCTTCGTCTGGAGCGGACCCTTAGACTTCAGACCGGTTACTCTTGCTCCTTTGTTCCGAGAGAAAACAACCTGGGGTCTCATCAATTGGCCAATTATGCAAGATTAATAGGATTTCTTATTTGAATGCCACGTACCCTTCTTTTGTTTTTGTTGTGTAGTCTGGCATGTATGCTATTGTGTTTAATATGTGAAAGTTCACATTAGAGCAATTTTATAATCTATAATTAACTTGTTCCACATGCTAATTATAATGAAGATTTCTACTGTAATATAATCCCTGAGATGAAGATTTCTACCATATGATACTTGTAATAGCAATTGACAAATGATGTCTTAACTTCTTAACAGTGAAGGTTAAATGATAAACTTCATCATAACTAGCGAAGGTCAGATGATTAACAAGTTAATTAACAAAAAAAAAACATCTTTTATCCTCTACGTGTCATCTCTTATGATGCAGAAAAAGATGTATAGTTTTGATTTATTGTTTGAGAAAAAAAAAAACATCAGTGCATATTGTATTGAGAATCTCTCTAGTTTCTTAACGAACTAGTCTGCAGCGAAGCCTCTGCGATTTTTGTTCCTGATCGGAGATTTAGGGTTTTGAGGAGGTTCAGAATTACGGAGGAGGACTTCGAAGGAAGGTTTTGAGAAATTTTTTTTTTCGATATTCCGTTCCGATCTTGCGGTGAGGTTTGGACAAAGTCAAAAAGGAGTTCCGTCACAAAGTCACAAAGGATTTCTGTTGTTTCCGTCTATTTTTTGTTTGCCTCAAGCAAACATATAATCGGAATCGTTCAATTATATCGAATGGAAGAAAATAACAGGGGTGCACTCTGCACCCAAAAAAAAGGGTGCAGAGGATTCGGATTCGGGGGGGTGTTGGATGGGACCCGCATCCTCTACCCATCTCTAAGAGATGGGTAGAGTGCCCATCTCATCACGACCGTTTGATCTAATCTGGACGGTTCATTTTTTTCGGGCCAATAATTTTTTTCGGGAGTGGTGGAATGCACGGGGCTCCTTTAGCCGTTGAGATTAAATCAGACGGCTGAGATCGAGAGATGGGCACTCTACCCATCTCTAAGGGATGGGTAGAGGATGCGGTTCCGTGTTGGATGATGCTTAGAGTAGATGGTAAGAAGCGATTCTAAAACAAACATGTTGATATTTACATGAATTTTTTTTTTTGACAATTCTTGCACAAATGTGTTGATATTTACACATCTATTTTTTTTTTCAAAATCCTAAATGCGCACTCGGAATTATGTCAATGCACTAATACAATGTGCTCTAAAACTTCCACATTAATAGAGCTCAAGAGTAAACTCTTCACAAAAATCGTTCTATCTCTTACCTCATTTTCTCTTTCTTTCCAAACCTGGTCTCTCGAAATCTGACAGTAAAAGAGCCAAACTCAATTTTCATATTTAAACCCTTTTAAGCCCGATTCTTCAAGAAACCACCCTATGTTCGCCCTGGCTCGGCCCTTGGGTAGCCACTTTTAAACCCGCCCTCTTGAATGCCTAGCCCGACCCTGCAAGACGTTCACTACTACCACCACAATCACCGTTTGACATGATAGGTTCAATCCTATATGTTACTTTGTTTGTACGACGATGATGAATTGATGACTTTGATAATAATAAATTTCATGTGGGTAGAATTCTAAATATATATTGTGTTGTGCCTAAGTCATTTGTGTGCCATGTTAAAAATATTTTCTTGTGTTGTGCATGCCGCGTCTAAATTCTACTGGACGGGCACGACATGCATCGTCTCGCGTTGTGTAGAACCGCATCGTGTCTTCCTTATGCATGTCATGCCATGTCCTATTTAGACACGTTTAATTTTCATAAAATATGATTATATACTTATATTTTTGGATTAAGTGGACATTCAATTACAAATTTATTCTTAACAAAAATAGACAATATAACGATATTCTAGTTATTTAATAAACTGTCATCTTGAACTCTCATTATAAACTTGTCTTTCATATCGTATCGTGTCATGTTTCATATCGTCTAGCCCAGATAATTCACATGCCATGTCATATATAATCTACGCCAACAAAATGGAACACGACAAGTCTAAATTCTTGTGTATGTCCTCGTCTCATGCCATAATACCATACCATACCATACCGCCTGTATACTGTGTCGTGTCATACAATGAGAACTGTATGTGAGGCTGCCGGGGTCATTTGTGACGTTAAGTTGAAACATATCTTTGCATGCTCAAAGATCGTCAAACTTTCATTTTGCAATAATTAAGAAATTCTAAGCAATTTAGATCCAGATTCAAAATTAATGCAAAGCTATCATAATATTCCGAAAAAACTTGACCAATTTCTCCAAATTACCGAATGGTAAAAATAAACAGAAAACTTTTAGAATACCGCTCCTTAGTTAATTCTATTTAAGCCCGTCATGCAATTACACTACAAAAAGGAAAAAAGATAAAAACATCGACCAGCGTTAATTATCAAGAACTATTCAACTACCGCTAGATAATTAATTTAGACAAATGAAACATCCCATCTGAGTATCTCATATCCAACTATCCAAGTTAAAAGGCAACTAGTTTCTAGAATCACAAATTCACAATGCCCGATAGCCACCTCATAGATTTTAAATATTAGAAGTTTGATGTACGCTAACAGATGGCCATTGTTCCTAATCACCTCCTTCGTCTTCCCTGAAGCACATTGAATAAGCTGACAATTAGTATTTGTTAACTATAAAGTGATATAAGACTGATTAATTTACAGAAACAGCATTTTAAAAAAATTGAGTCCAATCCGTTTCCACTAATTATAGAAACTATTGTTCCTTTTTCTACTCAAATCAATCTAAAGGGTGAGTTTTTATCAGATCGAAGCTGTCCAAACCTAAAGGTCAACAAACCGAACTAAAATCATTAGAACACGATCAAAGGTCAGCCAAGTAGATAAAATGTTAGCCTTTTTTTCCGGGGATGAAAGGTACTCCCCCCATAAACTATTCATTCTACATCTCATTCAAGGAAATATGCAAAGTACCCTCATCATCTCTACAGGAAGGTCATGGAGAAAGGAAGAGAAAATTGGGAACCAACCAGAAAGTAAAGAACGGAATACCTGGATAACAAACATCTCAATTGTCCACAGTAACAAGATATTTCACAATTCACACATAAATATATTTAATTAAGAGTTTTAAAGAGTCAAATCTGTCCCAAGACAATTTTTATTCCAATTTGATATGAGATGATTTAACAGTAAATTGGAGTCTGACAACCCGTACTAAGAAAATAAGTAGATAATGAGAACTTACTGAAGAGCTGACATAATCATCCATTGAGGATTGTTTGCGCCTCTTCAAGTTTGGCGTCTCAACAACAGGTGACCTTGCCCCTCTTTTCGATGGAGTCATGTTCTAAAATATCAAAATAAAAACAAGAAAATAAAGTAAAATTATTAAGAACATTTAGGAGTTCTAAACAGGCTTAAACATAAATATGGCCATACAACAAAAAATTGATATTTAAGGTCGGTATACTACCAAATCAAATCTACTTAATCGAACCCAAACTATGCCCTCAAGCACAATTACAAATAGGTCTTGCAGATCATTTTACAATCAACTTGTCAGCGCTTCAATTAAATAACATGATGGATACATGACGCCCCTACACATTTGACACAGACGGCTGGAAACTCACTGGAATATGGTTTTAATAATTAACCTCCGAAAGGAACTAAAAAGGAAGAAAAAAATAGTCTTAAATCACTATATCTTGTGGGGTTTACTAGTTAATATAAAACCCTACACTTTGTGAAATAATTTACGACCATCAGAGTGCAACCCACTAGACTCCATTCACATGGCTCAAATAGATACTTAAAAACTTGTTCTCAATAAAAACAAGCAGAGCAAGGGGACCATCTTGTTAAAAGGAATTTTCAAGTCAAGAAGCCAATTTTAGCACAATGACAACAGTAACATCTCAGAAGGGATCCAAACCTTTGGATAGGCTTTAGGACAAGACATCAAAAGGGATCCAACAGTAGATGGGACCAAAAAAGAAGCAAACATGAAAAAAATACACCACTCCAAAGATGTGGAAGAAAAATTTTCTACTGATTATTTTACTGCTTCGACCAATGAAATATTAAGCAAGCATGGCTTCAGACTGGCTAAACTTGTCATGTTGATAAAATTTCTAATGAAATATTAATCTTAACTTTGGCAACCAAACATTATTCAAATTAACCGAACCAGAACATGGAATTCAGTAGCTAGGCCTTAAAACATCATGTAATATGCCAAAATGATTGATCTGCAGTGGGCCACAATGTTCAAGCCCAGTTTCAATAGCGTAAACCAAGATTGCGGAAATGGAATATTATTTCCATAATTTACTTAACATTGACAATGCTATAAATTGAATACTAGTTTGTAGTGCAGAAAATGATCAAACACTGGACATTTACTGGGCAAACTATCGGAATGGTCGGCGAATTAAAACTCCAGTTTTTCATAGTAGTGTCATTATGATTTCCTCGCTTTCAGTCTAGAATAATAGATTGAAGCTACGCTATTGATGCTGGAACTGGAGATTATTTACAGACAGGCTACATCAATTACAGACAAGATTGCAAGCAACGAGTTTTTGGAATTGCACAAATGAAGGACCAAAAATCTGAACCAACCACAAAGAAGCAAACACTAATTTGGAGTGGATTTCCATAAAGAAGCAAGCACTAATTTGGGGATTGGCAAGCAGCAGGTGCCAAAGGCCTGCCACAAGGCCAAGGCTTAGTAATCTTATAACCTTCTTAATTTTCTTAATACGGAGAAGGTGGAGAGTATTTCCACATAATCAATTATGAAGGATATAATTAAGGCTTAAGACGATCGTAGTGAGGCCCTTCTCAGTTATGATGCAGTGCAACTATTTCTATACAAAGTCTATATTGCCTATTGTTGGTCCTTAAACATTTAACAGTGTGATCCCAGGGCTACCTTCCACCGGATGAGATTCAGAGTTACATAATTTAGTACTTCCTTTATATAATTTAGTTTCCTCAATGTAATAGAGAAATGTTATACAAACTGGTCAAATTGGATATAATACATGGCAAATTACTAAATTTCAGAATTGAGAAGCTTTTAAGGATTTCTTCAAAATTTTCCAAAATATTAATTAATCTGATCTGAAGTTTTCCAAAAAGAGTGCATTATTGTACAATGCCAGATAGAAAAGAAAAGAAAACAGTCGTTGCCATGACAGCGTATATTGTTATAAGCGTATTTATTTATTAATTATAGGTTGTAAATTTACATACCAAAAATTATTAATATTAACTTCTTGCCAGTGTAGAGTAGGCATGTCTCATTAATGCATACTTCCCTATAGAATTACATTACATATATAATAAGAAAGGGGAAGCCATAATATAGGTAGAAGTTCAAGCATAAACAGAGCAAATCAAACAAAAAATCACATATAAAGCATTGCCAAAAATGTTGAGTGAGATGAGACGAAACATAGCCTATTAATAATGATGGTATGGAACATAGAAGCAATTGATGGGCTCGTGGTGAATCTGACCAAGCACAAGTTGCAACACAGAGTAGACTTAACTATGTTCCCAACATCTATCACTCACAGGATGAATTTTTGGGGCTCAATGATTTCACACCAAGTGAAGCGCATTACAGATAATATATAAAGGACGTTAATAAAGATCACATGTGGCAAAATGGAAGCTTTCTCTCATTTTGCAGTAGATTAAACACATTAGAGAAGAATAGAAGATAGAATATGGAGGCATTCCGGCTAAACTGATTTCAACCCCACAAAGGACGTACTACTCTAACTTAATAACAAGATTGTTTCCAGGAAAACACAATATATTACTCTAATTTAATATGGTTCCCAAATAAAGCAAAGCATTTTTAAGTTCTTAACTAGATTTTACACAATGAACTGAAACTTTCAGCAAACCTCCTAAAGAAGAATCCATGCAAAAGATATCGAAGTTTAAGAAAAAAGAAGTGAACACAGATTAGAGCTACTAAAGTGGATTCTTCATCCTACTCCAGCAAGTCAACAGGAGAGCAGTAATTATAAACCAACCAACTGAATTTGAAACACTATACACAAGTTGAACCCAAATCAGATTTAAACCAAACTTAGTTTATCAATTAGCTGGCTTTGAATAGTCCTGAGTTCACTCATACCTGACCCCACAACAATCGCAGACCTTCATTTTTTTATTTCCACTGCAATTGCCAGATTTTGATTCAAGACCTAATCGATTAGGTTCTGGATTCAATCTGATTTGGACCAACTTTTCCCCAACAATTGTCATGGCATTACTATTATCACAGCTATTAAGTACCTTGGCATTTTTCTTCTCCTTGCGCAACTGTCTCTCATGTTCATCATATTCTTGGTTCTCTTTCTCAACAAGGCGAATAAGAGTATCACAACGTCTGGCCAGCTCCTGAACAGTGCGTGACTTCACAAACCAGTCGAACCTGAAGAGAGGTGACATGCGAAAGGCAGCCTTCAGCTCGTCCCATGCTCCATACCCAAGCTTGTGAATCATGCACAGCTGAAATGTATAAAAAAAAAAAGAAGTACACGTGAAATGACAGAACAGGAATTGATGGTACAGATATTTGCTTATATTCTGTTTTGTTTGATAAATGGTGATCTTAAATATAGTCAAGAAACACCCAAAGAAGAACCACCATGGTAATATTTCAAAGGTTGTGCTGCCGAAGGCCAGCACTGAAACTGAACTTCAAGTTAAAAATGGGAAGCATATCAGCCAGAAATAAGTATAAACCCATACCATGAAACGATCACATTCTTCATTATACAACTTGCCCTTGTTCTGACCATACTGTATCTTCAACTCGAGCCACGGGTTTTTGTACCTTTCAAGCTTCTTTTTGAGTGCCCTATTTATCTCATCCTTTCGAGTGATCCTCGCCTCTCCTCTCTCTATGTTCTTAATTATACGGTCCCAATCTGCTTCCACAAGATAAACATTTAAGCACTGTATCTAGAAGACTCATCAGATATCTCTGATCTTGTCAGGTTCAAAAATAATCAGGTGTTCCAAGATTGTTTTTGTTATGAGTAACTGTGCCTAGGGGTTCACATTAAGCTTGCATTTATTTTTCTCATACCCTTTTTATGTCTAGGTATACAAGGCATGGAGATTATTCAGCTCAGATAATGCTTTTGCTGGGTATACACAATGAAGACATATCTTTGTCTCTGATACAAGTACCAAAGTACAGATCAAAATATGTGATATCAAATTTTGGAACAAACTGGCCATTAGTGATTCAGTGTGTGGCTTTAGGCAAGGACATGAAGTCTGAAAAATGAATTGACAGAATGTAGAAAGAAATTGCAAGATACCATTCAATTCCTTGTATCTCTGCTTGAAAACAGCAGCATATCTCTCTACTTCCTCTTCTGTTTTACCCTCGACTTCTGTAGCTATGCTCTTGATATCATTCCGGCCATATTTCTCACAAGCCCGGACGAATGCGTTGAAGTCCCTCCTAGTCCAATTAGAGAAACCCTGGAAATTTGCAAGTACCAAAGAGTAAAATCAGAAAAGGAAAAAAAAACTGATGGCTTCTAAATAGTTCATGGCCTCACTCTCACCTCCTCTAGCAACTGTTCCTTTTCTTCCTGCTCCTCAGCAGTTAGCGGATCGAAAATTTCTGTTAAGAAAAAAGGTAGTATAGGTAGTTAAGCTTCAGTCAATTACTGAAATTAGATGCCAATGCCAATTTTATTATGGGAAAACATACTGGTCTAGACCGATAATTGTACTGGAACAAATTTTAAATGCCATTTCAGAGGTTCAATTCAGTGTGATCTCTTTATTGTTTTCAATTATCCTGTTTAGCCCCCATTGAAATAACAAATGCAAAAGAGGAATTGGTAAAATAAGAACAAAGAAAGTACCATCTTGATCATCAGCATCTCCAAGACCATCCTTCTCCTTCTCCTTGTTCTTATTACTAGTTTGCTAATATATTTAAAAAAACATAGCAAGAAATGTTTTTAATAAACAAAAATGCATGCACAGAGTAGCATAAAATAACATTTCTAAGACTAAATGAAAAGGATGACAGTGAATAATTAGAGTTACCACAAGATACTTGACTTCTTTCTCGTACAACTCGTTAAGTCTGTGAGTGTTAAAGAACTGGAAATCATGCCTAAAAATATAAAAAAAAAATGACTTAGTATCAAACATATACAAATTCCAGCTGCAAAATGTGTAATTAATTGGCCAAGCTGGTCCCAATTTGCTGGATTTGTGCTTCAGTAGAATAGCAACAAATAACTCGATTCATGAGAAAAGCTTATGACAAGAAAAGAGCCTTACAGGTGGGGCATTTTGGGTACTTTTTGCTCCCTGGGCTTAGCAGGTGCGCCCTGCCGCATAGCTTGTTTGAAATACTCAGACTCTGAATAGCTAAAACAACAAAAAGGGGAAAAAATTACAAGTAAGGTTAGCTTAAGAAAGAAATTCACCAAATAAAAAATTTGAAGCAACTTGACCATATATTAATCCTTACTTTCTTTTCCTTTCCCTCCTTGGAGGTTCTATCCAGTTGTCAGTAACTAGTTTCTTGAAATCAACCTTGTTTTCCTCCTTCAATCAACAAAAAAAGAGAGTCAGCATAAAAAGCGAAAAAGATGAATTTCAATTTGGAAATATATCACAAAGAAGATGTAAAACCCCCACCCGTCCCCCCTCAATCCTAGCAGTAGTATCAGGGCATAAGTCGTATTAATCTCAAATTATTAGAAAATCAGTAGCCAACATATTGATGAGAATATGAAATATAAAAAAGTAAAGTAATAGCCTTCCATATAAATGGACACCCAAGAAATCATGCCCCCCCTCCCCCCCCCCCCCCAAAAAAAAAAATGGTAGAAATAGTAAAACAAAAAGCAGCAGCAACATAATGATTTACCTTGTCATCATCGAAGTCATACAATTCAGCAGCTGCACAGAAAAAATAAATATTTTAACGTCAATAGAATCAAAGTCCCAAACAGAGATAATTTCCTTTGTACCCTTGCAAAGTCCTGAAAATCATCCACATGCTTTTACAAATCTAAAACTTTCCTATATGTTCCAAATAAGAGCCCCAAGGGCCCCTACTACCTCAGTTTTTCATAACATTATTGAGTGAATGGAATAGAAAATCAGGATGGGGACTTTTCTCTGATAAAGCAGCAGGGGCCAGAGATTTTCATGACTTCACAAGGGACTTTGCGATAAAACATATCATCATCACAAAACAAAAGCAAAGATTATAGAGATCCTAAAAATCCAATTCATACTCTCATCCATCTTGAATTTGATGGCATCTTCAGTGAACTTCTTCATCTTGGCATCAAGTTCAGCTGTAGCCTCTTCACCCTTGGCTATGATTCTGTCAATGTCCTCATCAGTAATGGTGCTATCCCCAGAACTAAACACCATCTCCGCGCCAAACCTCACCATTTGCAACAACTCATCCTTGTTCACAGCTTCAGGAAAAAAAAAATAATAATATACACACCAAGATGTAAGAGAGAAAGAAACTCAAATAATAATAAGTGACAGAATAACAAACATATAGAAGAAGATAAAAAAAAAATAGGAGGACAACAAATTAAGTACCTTTCTGTTCAGCCAGCCGACCTTGCTGAATAACAAGAGCATCTAGTGCAAGCTTCTTATATGCCCTCTCTATCACTTTCTCCTCGATTGTATACTGTAATTTTTTTTAAAAAAAAAGAAAAAAATTATATTCAATAAGATCAAAATGACAAGTTAGCCACAACTGAGTAATGGATTAGAGAAGGACTAAAATTCGCAACTAACCTCAGTACAAAATCGAAAAACCTGAACCTCTTTCTTTTGACCAATTCTGTGGGCGCGATCTTGCGCTTGCAGGTCAACTTGTGGATTCCTAAAATAGTAATGTTCCCAAGAAAAAAAGTGAATCATCAGCATAAATGGGATTATACAACTGCTTACTGTAACATTAGGTAAATAGTTATCAGAGGTTGCCATGTACAAATAAAAGCAGCATTAGCATGACAGGATGACCACAATAAGGGGCATCAATTTACATAACTCCTATCAAGTGTCCACTAGATAAATTGCAGTCAATGGCTTAATTAGAAGACAGGTACACACTCAATGGTATTAACTAAGGCTCTGGACAACATTTATGGCCATCTTTACCATTACTAATTATTCAGGGTTCATGATCTATACTTGCTTGTCTAGTGTATATACTTCATAAGATCTATGAACAACTAAAACTAGCATGTTAAAAATGAACTTCATAACTAAAATAATAAAAGAAATTTGTAATGGACTATTACTAGAAGTTTAATTTATACCACACAAAAATATTTACTCAACAGCAAAAGCATTTGAACTGATAAAATACAAGTAAATGAAAACTTGTCCTAAAAAAAAAGACTACACTGGGTTTAACCCAAAACATTAACAATGGGAATGGTAAGGGGACAACAAAATAAATATGGATTTTCATTTTATGCTTTTATATGATGTACTAAAATTTTACCTGTGCAATTTTTTTTTCATGCTACTTGTGGGTGATAGTACAATACGTCGGTTAGTACCAGTGCAGTTTTAGGATTGGGGTTTTTTTATATATATTTTTAGGACTATATTTACGCAATGAAAAGCTCTATTTATTTCAAAAAAAATATATATATATATATATATATATATCCAACATTCCAATGATTTAGTCCTATAAATCCCAATAATACACAAACAAAATACGATTAGAAGAAAACAGCCAAAAAGTATGTCAGGCAGCCACAAAATGAGAAACAGCAGAAGAAGAAAACATACCAATCACTATCATAAAGAATGACGACATCAGCAGTGGCAAGGTTAATACCAAGACCACCTGCCCTGGTGGAAAGCAAGAAGACAAATTTCTCACTTCCAGGTCTGTTATAAGCCTCAATGGAGGCATCACGGTCTTCTCCACCAGTGTTACCATCAATGCGGCAATACTGGTACCCTCGGTACATCAGGTAATCCTCAAGGATGTCCAGTAGTCTTGTCATCTAAGAAACAACTTTTATTTTAGTTTTTAAATGAAAATGAACTGCAGCACTATATAATTAGGGATTCTACATACACCAGTAATCGTCCAACACAGCATTTAGTAGCACGCATATAGTACTGCTTGCTTACACTAATGAACTCTCAAGGAGTATTATATAATGGATGCAATCAATTGTGGTTCAAAACAGCATAATATAATTAGATTATTTATGAAATTCCTAGATATTAGAGGAAAGATTTGCTTATAATATTAGAAAATATAAGAAGCGAAAGGAAAACAGAGACCATTTAGAAGAGTTGAGAAAGATAAAGTACCTGCGAGAATATTAACACTCTCGAATCACGCTCTTTCAGCTTTGGCAGAAGTTTATCTAAGAGTACCATTTTCCCTGCATAGTTGAATAATGTTTGAGCATTAACATATGTATTAAACAAGGTTTTTTCCATTCATTTTTAAACAAACTCCAGGACAGGTTTTCTTTTAATCCTTTAGCATGTAATGGATGGCAATAAATTAAAGAACAATTAGACTCAATGCAGCCTTCTGTCTACATTTTACAGACAAGACCTTGGCATAAAACTCCATACGATGCAAATATAACCATTCTAGTACAAACATGAAAAATGTATTTAGGTCTTTACACTTATTCATGTGTACCTATTTTTGTATTGTTATACCCTTAAAAAGAGCCATGTGCATTATTTTTTATTCTATACCTAAAAAGGATCAATGTTTCTATCACACACCAAGAAACAATAATATAGAGGTGAAACTGTAGCATTAAGGTTTCATTTTACAAAAAATATTGACATAAGAGTGTTAGACGCAAATGTACATATGATCCTGGGAGTGTACTAGCTGTGTATTAAAATCAAGCATGCCGGCAACTAGAAAGCAACAACAAAAGAGTGATCAGGACCCGACCTGCATTGGTGATGAGATGATCACCAGTAGTGTAAGGTGGGCCTGGCTCAGCTCCCTGGAAGAGGTAAGGGTGGTTACAGCACTTCCTCAATTGCATTGCAATGTTTAGGAGACGCTTACGCTCCCCACCAGCATTGACGACTTCCAGATCCTTCTGGAGGAGGGCGCGGTAATACTGTTTCTGCATCTGAGACATTCCTACTTTGAGAATGGTCTCCTTCTTTGGAGGAAGCCCTTTCTCCACATCAGACTTCAGTCTCCGGAGCAGAAAGGGGCGCAAAACCTTCAAAACAAGAAACAAAAAGCTTCGGTAAATATGGTCAAGAATATTTCTCTTCTTTCCTATTATTGTTGGTTGAAATTCTTGTTGTGCACACGCTCCAATTATGCTATTATTCTGATGCATTTGTAAAACAAAGAACTCAAAAACCAAACATAATTTTCGATTAACATTTAACTAAAATTCTTTACCAGACTACTCAAAATGCATAAAATCAGAGATCAATTCACTGGACTTTGAAAAGCACCAGTGATTTTTCATGTAACACGCTTTCAGCATGTGATAACTATGTCCCAAAAATACAGGAGATGCACCATTAACAAAAGTGACTAAGATTTCAGGACAGAACCAGCCAAGTAAAAATAGTTCATGTATTGTCGTACCTTGTGAAGCTGCTGGACAACTTCTTGTTGATCGTTTTCACCAGAAATTTGAAACCACTCGTCAAAAGTTTCGGCAGAACTGAAAACCTCAGGAAGCAAAAAGTTGAGCAGCGACCAGAGCTCATGAAGATTATTCTGTGTCAAAACAATATCACATTGTGAACATATATTACAAAGCCAACACATTGCTCACCTATGAGCATAACACAATCGTCCAAAGATGACTATATCAAATTTCTGAAAATCACGGGAATTCAGTGCTGGTTATGGTGGTATCCATATGAACTTAACTTCATGTGGTGACCCATATAACATCAATATATAAGGATTGAAAACAACAAACCTGCAAAGGGGTGCCGGTAATTAGCATACGATAGTTAGTATTGTAGAGCCGCATGGTTTTGGAGAGAAGTGAGTTCTCATTCTTTATTCGATGTGCCTCATCTATTATGATGTATCGCCAGCTGAAGCGCCTCAAAGCTGTTTTTTCTTTGATAGCCATTTCAAAGCTGGTCACGCAAACATCAAACTTTCCAGGAACCAGCAAATTCTCTCTTATATGTGTCTGCAGAGTACCCAAAAGGAAAAAGTAAAAAATGATATAGCATATAGAACTTGTCCATAAAGAGAAAAAAAAAATGCATTATGCAACAATAGTATGGTGAACAAGATAATTGATGACAAATATACACAGCATGTACCCTGCACAACCTCAAATTATCAAATCCAACCTTTTTCAAAACAAGAACTTCAACCAACAACATGTTCAAAACATCAAGTATACCTAAGAAATATTAAAACCCTTCCATTCCACAATTACTCACAAAGATCCCAAGACAGACCATTAGTTGCCTTATACTATCTCCCAGTTAAGATAAAAGAGGCAATTGATGAATTTGAAATATATCAGGATAGACGTAAATTGCGTTTTGGAAGGATAATTTGCAGGAATTGAACTATATACTTATTTAGTGCTTTTGAATTTTTTATAAGAAAAATTACCACTGAAACCTTTTAAATTGTGTTTTGCTATGAATGAATGATTAGGTCCTTTTAATTAGGACAAACTGATCACTGCAACAAGCACTTAGAAAGATGAAACATATAAATTTTACCCTTTCTTCAGGATTTCCTAGGAATTTGATGGCACGCAGAACAGGGCAGAAGCGCTTGATCTCATTCATCCAATTACCAAGTGTGGATTTAGGGGCCACTACCATATGGGGTCCAGTGATTCCTCTGAACTCATGCAGGTAACCAAGCAAGGAAATGGTTTGTAGAGTTTTTCCAAGACCCTGTAGATTGAAATATCAAATATATCACACTGTTTTGTCATGGAAATGTTGCGGCCTTCTGGAAAACAATAATCTAGGTGTAATGATACATTTCAATTTTCTAGTTCTCGGTACAGATTAAATCAATGCAAACTACATAGAAACTAAGCGAAATTCAATACATTGGAGGAATAAAAAAAGAAATGTACCATCTCATCAGCTAATATTCCATTAATGCCATTCTCATACAAACGGATAAGCCAGTTAAGTCCAGCTAGCTGGTAATCCCTCATTTTTCCTTTTATACCTGCATAATAAAATAAAAACAATATAACTTTAGAGAAGTATGCTTTATCATACGTGAATCAAACTACCGAGAACTTTCAAATGTAGACTATTACTGGGAATATCCAGTCTCCTTACCAGTGTTTACTGTCAACAAAGCAATCATTGTGCTGCCGATGGCCTTCAATTTATTCTTAACACTTTAATCAAGGGTTCATTTCAAGTTTATACAGTGATTATATCGAAAATAAATGTCAACAAATAAGTCAATAATTCATTACTAGACTTTGTTTAAGTTCAAAATTAAAATTTTTATGACTGGAATAAGTCTCAAGTATTATACATGCCAGAATCAGCAACGTACAAACAGCTATTATCTTTTTATTGCAAAAAATAACATGAGACAGTTGAAGGAAGAAGCTCACAAGATGGCTGCGACACCAATCTAGTCCCACCAGAACCAGCAAGGGCATCCTCTTCCTCCTTAAGGTACTCCTCATCTTCTTCCTCCTCTGTTACTTTTGATGCATGGCGGCCCCTAAATATTAGCCAATAAAGATTTAGGTTCCATGTAAGATGAAAATAAAGATAAGATAAAAAACCCTTTTAATCTTTTAAAAGATGAAAACACCCCATCAGAGATAACCAAAGCAGGTTCATCACAGTAAGAAAAAAGGGTTTATATTATTTCTCCATCCAGAACTCGGTGTTTAAGTGCCAAACTAATCCTTGAACCCCGTCTAATACCTCAAGCAAACCTTGAATATAACAATATTATATAAATTTTTGATATTTTTCTGGTACAAACAATCCCAGCATTTTGGTAATCCTATGCATGACAGATACACACAATCAAATTACCTTCCACGAGGCTTCTTCTCTGAAGCTGATTGGCTCCCTTTAGCAAAGTGAGCAAATATTTCAGTCTGCTGGAGGAGATACTTCAGCCTACCTTTTCCTTTGTTGTTCTGTCAACAAACCAGCTTATTTCTATTAAGAGAATTTTACAGAAAGTTGCAAGTAGTTTTCAATTCTAAGCTGCAAGCAGTTATTCAATCCAATTTCACCTCAAATAGTAGAGTTTCACATAATCCCAATATCACCTCAGTTGCATCAAAACATGTCTAGCTAGATAAAAAGAAAAGCAAAAACCCTGTCCGTAAAACACTAAAATGGGTAACAAGTTCCCTATTTTAAGAACATCCAGAGAGAGAAAAACTCAACTCTTGAAAATTACAATATCCTACATTCCTACCTGATGACCAAATACTGCAACAACTAAAACATCAGTATCCTCTTTAACAAAACCAGTGACATAAACTCACCATGTCAGCATCTATGGAGGCATTCTGAGCATCCAAAATTTCTTGAATCTTTTGTTTCTTAACTTTCTGGAGCTCTTTAAGTCTAGCTCTCTCACGCTTTCCAACATCTGTGCTTGCTTCTGCATCTGCTGCCTGAGATACAAATGATACAACCAATTAATTGAACTCCATGTAGTAGAATATCAGACAGAGACTGTTCTTACAAAGGTGAAAGGTTAGTTAATCGAATCACACCACGGACTAAAAGTAACAAGTTCCGTCAAATAATTAGACGTATCATTGAGAAAGGCATAATTTTTTTAGGGAGATTCCAAAAGGTACAGACTACTTGCCGAGACCCCTGAACAGCTAAAAAACTTAAAACAAACAAATGCCCCTTCATGTACGGAAAAGTTACCACAAAAATTGGATAATCTCCAGTAAACCCTAAACTTCCAGCTATACAAATCGTAGTGTAGAAATGAGATAATTAAAAATTCAAAATCTCCCAAGACAGAAAACTGCACGTGCACTATGTGGCTTCATCAACACTGAAAACAACAAGATCCACAGAATCCAATAGTTCTTCAGCTATAGAAAGCCCTAAAATGTCTAAAACTACTACAAAGAAAGGAATTAAAAGTTAATCCATGACTACCAATTCATCCACGCATGATTGACACTTTTGACCACTGAAAACCCCCCAACAAACCGTAAATTTCCTCCAAGACGTAAGCCGTGAAAGGTACCGGGTATCTCATCAAAACCCTAAACCTTATACCTAACAGCAAAATCAAAACCCTCACCTCTTCATCCATAGCATCGTCGTCCTCTGTGGACTGTGTTGCATCGGCATCATCTTCCTCTCCAGCCTCATCGGCGGGGTCTGCTGACCTGGCGACAGCCTCGATCTCTTCCTCGTCGGCCTCGTCGAGCGCCGGCTCCTGTGCGTTGTCGCTAGTTTCCGGCGTACTCTCCGACGAGCCTCCTCCACTTGCGGCGCCTTCGTCGACCTCGTTCGAGGAATCCTCCGTCGCGGAGGAAAATTCCTCGTTCTTCGATCCTCTCGCCATGGATGGGACACGAGCTTTGGTTCCTTGTCGGATCGGTTGGGAAATGGAGCGAATTGGGAACGATTTGAGAGAGACGAAAGGGGGAATTAACACAACAGGAGGATGTGAATTGTGAAGTAAATAATAAATCGGGAATAAAGGCTAGGGTTTCTCTGTGCCACCTTCGGTCATGTTTTCTGTGTGAATAATAGTGTGATGCACTCCGTAAAGAGTAAGATATAAAGAGTGACAGCTGTGTCAGATTTTCATTGTACGCTGGTTGTTGTGCGTGTAACGCAGCGAACTTGGAGTTGAAATCCCATCTCGCGCTGGGAGGGTTCCCGTGCATCTAGATTCGAGTTAGTTTGCATCTTTATGTGCTTAGACGGTCCAGATTTGCACTGGACCCTTCTAGTGCCGGAGAGTGATTTTTTTCGTGCTTTTAAAGCAGAGTTAAAGAAGTTCATGGGCGTGGTCTATGGTCGGTGCACTAGCCGGGACCAAGAGCCAAGAGGTGATATTGGAGCGAATTTTGTACCCAGGTATTTACTTTTTTTTTTTTTTTTCGTTTTACATCTGGATGTAAATTAGTGTTGGGACTGGCAATATAAAAATTAGCACTTTAATCTTACTTCGAACGAATAACTTTTGGACAACAAAATGTAAATAGTAGCATTTTTTATATTTTAGTTTTAAATTTTTTATATTGTGCTAGATATGGTAGTATTTATTAAAAGATTTGCTGTTGTTGTATACATGATAAGAAATGAATTTGTTAAAACAATTGATGAATGGCATTGAATGTATAACGAAGCCATGAAATATAATTGATGACTACAAGTGCAAAGGCCAAAATGAAATTATCAGTAGTGTACAAAAATAATGCTCTAGCCTTAAAGTAGTCAAAATTCACAGTATTGCTGAAAATATAGGGGAACATTTTTGCACTAAGGCCGAAATTTACGAGAAAATAGTCAAAACATGAATAGCCAATCTCGATAGCCTCCATCATGTTATTATTTGTCTGCATGCAGATAGGCAATTCAATTCAGATTACTCGAATATAATTACAAATGTTGTAGAACCAATATAAATTTTGTGCAAGGAATAAAAAACTGCAAACAATTTGTTAAAATTATATATAGATGGGCAAATGGTAAGTGAATAAAAACGAAAAAAAATAATTACGCTGAAGTTCAGCCTTTTCGGATCGATAACAACCAAAGTAAAGGAAATATAATATCCATATCCATTTGTTTTTCAATAGCAAATAACTTCTTTTGTTTTTCAAAGAATATTTAAATTTACTTTCTTTTTTGTGGAGCTAACTCCTTTTGGGGTAGGTTTCTGGGAGTCGATAGCATTGACGCTGAAATGGCACCATGCAGTCTTGGCGCCACAACAATGATCCGATTCCCGCCAAGTGTTTGGAGGCTGAATGGCTAAAATTTGCTAGCGAACTTTCGCTTCTCCCACCGCCAGATCTCCCTTGCGAATTCCATGAACGAGAGAATTAACGGTTGGTGATAATGTTTCACTAAATCAACGGTTTCTAGGTACCGTTGATCAAAGCAACTGGACCGATTCGCACTTCGTTGGCGTGATCGGGCTCACTTTTTCTTTTTCTTTTTTTTTGGGATTTGGTCAACGGTCAGTATGGTTGAATTTTGTATCTAACAATATTGCAAAAAGAAAATATAAAAGTAAAATAAAAATAATATAGCGAGTCAGTTTAAGCATCTCTTAAATATACATTTATGGTTAGTATTGTATCTTTGAAGTCTAAATGCATTGGGCGGAGAAGATATGTCCAATCCTTGTTTGGATTTTGTATTGCAAATAATCGATCAAAATTTTTTAATGTGATTTTCATATTAAAATTTAGTGCGGATTTGAATTATATATTTTTCTAAATTTTTCAGATTTAAATTATTATTTTAAACATTTCATAATTTTTTAAAAATCTAAAAAAAATAATAAAGTTTCAGTAAAATACAAAAATTCGATTTCATACAAAATTTCAATATAAAGATCGTATTGAACATTTCGATCGTTTGGAATTCTAAAGTACAGAACAAGCGCATTGGACAAATGTCTCCGTCCAATATACTGGACTTTAGTCTTACTCTAATTATTATTATTAGTTTTTGACTTTTTGTAAAATATGCATCATCATCTTATATATAGGTCTCTTCTATCCTATGAGAACTCGTCCGTTGCAAAAATCAACACTTACCCCTTGTGCAATTTTCTATTACAAGACGTACACTTACCCCTTCTGGACCCTCCATACCGATATATTTACTTTCCAACAAACTACGATTTATGATCTGATTTGTTTCTGTTTCGTCTCTTTCATCCTATTAACCCCCGTCCGAACAGAATAGCAGTCTCTAAGATGTAATATATTTTGTTTCATACATTCATTCAATAAAAAGGACACACATTACCCTCTTTTTTTTTTTAATAAAAGAAAGAGAATAAACATATATGATTTTGTTAACCATTTTATCAAAAGTTGCTATACAGAATTGGTATTGACCATCTATGGTTTTCCCATCCAGCACCATCCAAACACAGATTTTCCGCGTACTGACGTCAGCAAAAAAATTTTAACCAATTTTCGAAATTTTTTTAGTGCTAACGTCATCAAATATGCTGATTTAAGGGTTCAGTTAGATGCAACAATGATTTATTTCACTTTATATGTTGAATATGATCATTTATTTCTTACTCAGGAAATTTGTATATATGTTCAGTTTATTGTTTGTTGTAAATGTTCACTATGTTTGTTGTATCTGTTCATTTTGTTTTTTATTTAACCAGTTTAATTGAACACAAAAACTACGAAATCAAATTTCTGCTGCAACTAACTGAACACATAGATACTTTAAGTTCATCCCTTAACATATTTAACTGAACACAAAACACTAAAATTTCAAATTATTGGTGCATCTAACTGAACCCTTAAATTCAATCCTTAAAACATTTAACTGAACCCTTAAATCATCATATTTGATGACGTCAGCATAAAAAAATTTTCGAAAATTGGTCAAAAAATTTTGCTGACGTCAGTACGTGGAAAAAAAGCTATTTGGCCTGTCCAGGCCTGTTGGATGGCGTTGGATGGGAAAACTTTGGATGGTGTATATCACCCCAGGTTGCTATATGATAATATTCTCCGGGTTGGAATCTACTCATCTAGCTGTCTCTTACTTCCTCTTTTTTTTTTCATTTTTTTTTTCCTTTAATTTTCATCCTCTGATGTTTCTTTTTTCTTTTTTCTTTACTTTTTATTTGTTAGCAGCTTGCTGACATTGATGTAACTATGTACCTTTAAAATTTAATTTATATAAGATAAGGGCTTCGACCCTTGTTTTTCTTCAAAAAAAATATTCTCCGGGTTGGTGTGATGGGCTGAAACCAAACTTGATTAGAATTACTATCAAAGCGTGAACCTAGAAAAGGCCCTATATATGTACACAAGAAGATTTGAGGCTTTGAGCTGATGGGGCTCAGAAGCATCTTCCAATGCTAACCGGGAATTCAGGGACCCAAGTACCCAACAAAAGCCTCATTGGCTTGAGGAAAACTGACATAGCGACATTCTGGTTCTAGCGTAAAATAATCTCGCTAATTCAATTTCTGTCATGAAATATTTGTTCGTAGGCTCAGGCTGGTAAAAAAGAAGCTCATGATTTACTCGAGATCAATTTGATTTTCATTTGAAGTTGACTCCCTCGATTTAGACTCGTGCTTGATTTGAATCGTGCGAATTAATTCGAAATTGACATTATATGTAATTTATTATCTAATTTTTAATATTTAATACTTAATTTGATATATAATGCATTTATTCCCTGGATGCTAGATATAGGTATATACTAACTTTTTTTTTGTAAAAATCTCATTATTCTAGAACGTTAGTCTATAAAATAAAATCTAAAAAATAATTAATATTAATTGTTTTGAACTTTAGTTGCGTAAAAAGTATGAAATATCACTATAAAATTATAATAATTGAGTCGCGTAGGGCTCGATTGTGGTTTCTATTTGATTATGCTGGAGTTAGCAACCTCGATTTAATTTAAAATTAAAGTCGAGTAAAGACCAGCTCTTTCGTGTTCGACTCGTTGCTAGTTTTATTTGTCGGAAACTGGTTTTCTTTTTTGTTCTTTTTGAAAGTTGTATCGAGATTTAGGAATTGGGAATATATGAAGGCCGCAACAAAATGTTGTATAGTCCGCAGGTGGAATATACCAATGTTTTTTTTTTCTTTTCTCTTCAATATAAGCATTTTCTAGAACGTGTATGCATTAAAGCCCAAACGAAGTTTCATTTTGGTTAAAATGGGCATGTGATGATTTACAAGATCTAGATGTTGAACATAAAAGCTCAAGAATGCATGAAAACAGCTAAAAATATATTTGGGCAACTTTAATAAATAATTATTTACTTCGATTCATTAAGTGTAGCGCTTAAAAAAAACCTCTTATTTATTTAGTTGGAACAATTGTATAATAAGTTGTCTCTACTAATCTTAGTCACTCATACCATTCATTTACTATAATCAGTCCGTTAAACAGAAATCGATATCGATATTATAAATAAATTTGTGTGGGTGTCGCTTTGATTTTTTATTTGTTTTGTCGACACGCCATCTCAATCCTAAATTGATTTCAATGATTTTTTTCAATTCTATGGCACAACAGTCTCTAGGCCATTGTATACCAAATCAAAATTATTCGTGCCTACGACTCATTACACCGTAAGTTGTTGAGTCAGCGGTGCTTATTTATTTTTATTTATTTTTGGCTCTACCCCTCCATCTCATCCTATTGTCCAACAAATCTCTTTTCCCCTTTCTCTTCTCCTCCTCCTCTCTCTCCTTCGCGTCCTGCATCCACGACTTTGCTGGCTCTCTCTCTTGAAGAATCAATATTGCTCTCTCTCCCCGTCACCTTCTATGAAAAAATCAAGGCTAGATGAAATCTTTTTCATGACACATCAAGAGATGCACAAACCCCAGTTCATTTTTACCTTATTTTGTTGTCATCATTTGCTGTCATACAATCTAAAATAAATGATTTGTTGTTGTTTCGCTCTTTATTTCTATCTTATTTATTTCCTCTACTACGTCTTCTCGCCCCTACCATTTGCCAATTTGTAATTTAGATGGATAAATATATGTAAGTATTCTATATATTAAAAAAAATTCACTATATTGTCAAATTTGTAATCTTTCATCAGTAAGCAGGCACAAGTTTTTTATTCGGCTCATTTTCATGATTGTTATTCCTTTTTATTGTCAATGTTTCTTATTTGTTTTTATATTGATGTTGCTTAGCTTACTACTTCTAATTAATAAGTAATAAACCACTATTATTTCTGGTTTATTTCATACATTTAAGCACTAGACAGTAAATTACAATGTTAATCTAATTGTAGTTATGGTAAAATACAATGTTTAGACTACGTGTCTTCTTTGCAACATGAGTGTTTATTTTCGGCATAAACTCTTTCTCTTTATATAATGAAACATGTGATTTAATTTTTTTTTTATGTTAGTAATGTAGAAGGATTTACTGCGAATAAAATAAAGACACAAAAACTTTATTATATATAATGCAGTGATCTTGCCTGAAGTTTCTAGAATCAAAATTGGAAGAATTAAAGAAATTCTTTTTTCAATTTGGTTATTGTAGTATTATTTTTTAATGTTGCCTTTCTTAAATTTTCAACTTTTCATTGCATCGGCATTCATTTCTAGCATGAATATCTAACTAGGGTAGGACATCGAGCTTCGCTCGATACATGAGCTCACAGTAAATTTGAAATTTAATATTTTTAATACTTTATATATATCTATGGTAAAGATGAATTAATTTAATTTTTAGATATATTTATGTGCTTCTTCCTTAGATAAAGTCAAACATCTAGGACAACATAGTCAGCCAAGAATTTTCAGAGCCTTAACTTGTTTGCATCCGAATAAAGGAGGATCCAAATCAAAAAAGAAATAATTTTCATCTTCTAAAAGAAGATAAATAAAAGAAGATAAAAAGGAATGACCTCTATAGTAGAACTGTAGAAGCCATACATATATATAGATAAAATAAATAAATAAATGGAAGGTGCGAACATAATGACCGTTTGGATCCTGAATTTATTATTTGCAAACGCAATTTCAGCGCAATAAAGCAATGATTGTCAGGGACCAACACTTATCAAGCATGATTAAATGGAAACAAAAAACGTCACTCGTAATTAATTACCATGAAACGACAAAAGAAATCAGAATTATTTATGACATGGAAACCTCAAAGGATACATATGGGAAGGAATATAAAGGACTCCTGCAAATTAATAAGATATCTAATTAATATTATTAACTGGGACGAAAAATACGATGCTATTTGATTAATAAGATAATTATTTGGAAAAGGAAAAAAATGTTAATGATTAAGGCTGAATTTTCTGCACAAATTAAGGCTGATTAAGGCTGAATGTTAATGACAAAAAGGTTAATGATAATTGATAAGGGAAAAAATAATAATAAATAAAAAGGAGTGACTAATTCATCTAAAATAGGGAACAAATAAGGTGGACAAAATTTGTGCAGAAAACTTTCTTAAAAATGTAATAAATTTTACAAAAAAGGGGAAAGAATTCCAAAAAAGGAGAAATCAACGAATATAATGAGGGAAAAAAATAAAGGGAAAAAATTATTTGCATTTCTGGATTTTACATGTTGATTAGGCATAATACATGATTGCATGTGATATATGAAACGGGTAAAAACTGAAAGGCTAAAACAAAAAAAGAGGACAACCCACAAACGGTTACATACTAATGCCACACGGTGAAATGTATGTGTGTCGCTACCGTAGTTGCTTTAAAAACTGCGCAAAAAAATCACGCCTATTATATTATACTATAGATGTCATTAAAGATAACTAGCAGCAGTGCCCGCTCAATGTGCGGGCAGACTTTAAAATGTGATATGTGAAAAATGAAACTCTTCAAAATCAATATTAACATATTTTTATTTTCGATATGCTAAATATTGCAAAATCAAGACAAAACAAAAGCAAAAAAAATATATATAATATTACTATTTCTTCTATAAATTATCTATTTAGAATAGGCTCGGCACAAACCAGTCAATTTGATTCACAACCTAATGGAATCCTAGCTCAGGTACAGTTGAATAATTCTCGAAGTCAAGCCTCACTACATATTCATTTGATAGAGAAACCTTAATATTCCATTACATGATCCTTTTTTTCCCTTGTTTATATTTCCTATAAATCACAAAAATTTCAAATTTCATATGATGTTTTGGTACAATAAATATATATGGTATTAATAAAATATGTTTTATTATTTCATATTTACGATTTATTTAGGAAAAAAAATTTGCTGAGCATAATTAATGAGATCTTAACACAAGTAGAAAATGGCGCTGGTGATTGAAAGGAATCTATGCATCGTATAGAAATAGAAAATAGTATGCTGCGCATCATATCATATCTCTTGAAATGGATTTTCAATTTTTAAGATTATTTGCCTAATTATTGTCTCACTAAAAGAAATATTTTTTCAAAAAAGAAAAATATTTATGTTGATTGAAAAAATAAATTTTCACAAGAGGGAAAGAAATCATCCGTAGGTTGGCCATAAGTACAGCAATACAATTATGATTTTGAATTCATCTAAGATCGATACAAGATGATCCCTCCACTTTCTTTAATTTAATATATGGCTAAAATCACTCTGTTGATGTCGAATCAACTTAATTTAGTTGATTTTTTTCATAATACAACTTGACATTGATTTGAATTTATTTATTAATAATAAGATTTGCATGAGATCTAATGAGCAATTATCGTTAATTACCTTTTAAGAATATGTTACTATAATTTTGAAAAAGAGATCGTAAACAACTATATCTTTTACTTAAAAAAAAAGTGAACATGCCATAAGTAATTCCAATTCCAGGAGATTTAACTTAGTTAATGCTAATTACGAGTCAGAACGCGAATGTGGAATAAAATCCTTCATTACATACAAATATAGAAAGTAAATTAAAAACTATCCTAAATGCATCTCAAATCAAATTTATTTGGAGTGCAACGCAGGAATCAAACTTGCGCTAGCAAACGTTATATAAAGTCTTAACAATTGTCTACCGACCATCCAGCGACTTGACCCCTTACTGTTAAGGGGTCAGATTTTTATTTCAAGTATCAATCTGAACCGCACATTACACAGATCAATGGTATATAATGATATTAACAAATGTTTGAACCCCTTTTGGGCAAAATTTTTTTAACCTGTTGCATGGTGCATTTATAAGTAGTAGAGATAAGTTGTCTTTTTTTCAAAGAAAAAATGAATAAGCAGATGAACTATTATAAATGAGCAAGATTTTAAAGGGAAAAAAAAGAAAAAAAAAACGACCGTATAACATAAAGTCTTTTTAACTTTGATATGCAAAAAAAAAAAAAAAAATAGTGCTCATCTTATGAGAAATTATTGTGGTCTTTAATTCATTTGAGAATTTATGGACTCTTTAAGGCGATGAATTGTGTCATAATAAAAATCTATTGACCTGACATATATATTTGTTTTTTGGATCATTTTTTCTAACTTTTTATTTATACCAAATAAGCATGATGAGAATATATGCGTTACAAATCCATTGAATTTAAATTTTAACTGGTCATTTAAGTTTCATTATGTGGCATATTAATTTTTCTTCCATTGATTTTTTTTCAGTTTTGAATACAAAATTCATCATTTCCATCAATACATTTACATCAAATCATTTTTTTTATGGTTTAACCAAACAAAATTCGCTATGTTGATCGAGTTGGCATTTAAACCTGAAACTATTATTTAGCCATGAACTTAATATATAATCAATACACAAATTTGAAGGAATAAAATATTTTTTTAGAAAAAAGGAATAAAATAAATTCCTTACCGTCTCTTTTTCTTTTTTTCCTTCTTTGAAACTTTTCCTTATGGTAACGATGTTCTTTTTCTTTACCGCACCCGGTGTACCGACTTTGTGTAATAATAATAATAATAAAATATAATATTTTATTGAAAAAAATATCCGCAATCATCACGTGTATTGTTACTGATTTATTTATTTTTTGAAAAATTTATGCATAATAATAGAATTGATAATTTTTTGGAATGGGAAAATGTATTAGTATTTATTCTATTTAATAATATACAAGACAAGACACATCAATAATGCCTTTTATCTTTACCAATTACCATCAATATATGATATAATCTTCATCTTTATTGTGAATCATTAATCTTATCTTCTTCCTATTGTTTTTTGTCCTTTTATTTTGAATTGAAAATATAAGTCAGTCAGGATCGAGCGAAGCTCGATGTGCCTCTCTAGTCTTTTATAAAGATGTAGAAAAAATGATTTGTTTTTTTTTTTCCTTTTTGAGTATGTATTAGATTAGACGACAGGGAATGGTTATCATTATTTTACTGATTATGTATCATTTACTATAATCAGTCCGTTAAACAGAAATCTTTTATAAAGATGTAGAAAAAATGATTTGTTTATTTTTTCCCCTTTTGAGTATGTATTAGATTAGACGGCAGGGAATGGTTATCATTATTTTACTGATTATGTATTAAACAATTAATTTTCAAACCACTAACACAGAAAGAGGCTTTTGCAACGCACCTTTAATAACTATTTTTAATTATTAATAACAGTCATAGAACAAAAATACTGACATTAGTGTAATCATAGACAATATATTTACTAGTGATGTTTTTTGGAAAAAAAAACCGTCACTAAAATCATTAAAAAAATTTTGATACTAAATAGCGAAATTTTTAACAAAAAAATTGTCGCTGATTTAACAACAATTTTATTGAAAAAACCGTCAATATTTGCCCAAATATGGTTTTTTTTTTACTGCGTCTCCTCCTCTTTCTCTCTCTTGATCAATTTCCATTATAATTTTCCAACCAACACCATTTTAATTTTCCATATTATATTACTCCAACAAATTTTTAAAAAATTCAAAAAAATATGAAATATAATAAATAGACAGAGAAAGAGAAGAAAAGTACATTGAAGGTAAGAAAAGTTAAATTTGGTCAATATTCGGCTGATTTCTATTTTTCTTTTATTATTTCGGCTTTTGTTTAATTAATTAAAAGATAAAAAATTAATTAGGTTTTTTTTGTCTTCATTTCAGATCGTCGACCTACAAATTTTCTTTCATTGCCTTCGTCGTTGCATCTTCGTTTTTTTTATTATTTTGAGGTTTATTTCTATTATCTTTTTTTTTTATTTATTTATTTTATCACATGATTACGCATATATTGATTATTAATGGGTATTTGCATATTAATCGTTCAGTGGAGGATCATCAATTTTTAAGTTCGCCAAATTTTATACACAACCTTGTATAAGGTATACATAACATATTTATACTTGATTTGTTGTTTTAAATAATATAATTAATTAGTTATTAGGTTAGAAAATTATTGTTGTCAAATGTCAATCTATTGTAAATACCCAGACGTTACTAATCAATTTTAACGCATAATTAAGAGATAACTCAATATGCTGGTTAAGGAAATTGCTTACCATCATCCTACAAATTCTCTCATCCCATCATCCCCTCCAGCGCTTCATTAATGACACGTTTTCTCCCTTCCAATTCCAGCATCCTCATTAATGATGCATTTTCCCTCATCCCCTCCTTCTTTCTCTGTGTTCTCCCTCATTAATGACGCGTTTGTCTTCCTCTTTTCTTTCCTGTTGTTCCTTGCTTCTCTAAATTTTTTTTTTTCTACATGAGACGGCTTTTCCAGAACAGTTAGAATTTGAACTAGAACAATTAGCTTTTTTTTTCAGAATAATTAGTTTTCCGAATTAGAACAATTAGACTCTGAAACTAGAAAAATTTATTTTCAGAATTTAAACAACTAGTTTTCCAGAACATATTAATTAGAAAAATTAGGTTCTAAACTAGAACAATTATTTTTCATAACTAGAACAATTAGTTTTTCAGAATATATTAACTAGAACAATTAGGATCTGAAACTAGAACAATTAGGATCTGAAACTAGAACAATTAGATTTTGAAACTAGAACAATTAGTTTCTAGAACATATTAGCTAGAACTATTACTTATATTAACTATAACAATTATGTTCGAAACTAGAACAATTATGGGGGAGGAGGGAGGGAGAGAGAAATTAATTAGCACTGGAGGGGATGAGAACAGCGTAGGTGTTGGCAACAGAAAAGGAAAGAGGGGATGGGGATGACCGCTGCATTAATTGTAGGGGATAAGAGGATGAGAGCAAAAATAAAAAGATAGTTAGAGATTAATTAATCACTTTCTAGAAATAAAAACGTCTTTCCAGGGGATGATAAGGATGATTGATATCGGAATGATTCTTATCAGCCCCGTTACTTATTCTCTATTTTCATTTTTCAACGTTGTGCCGAACTTCTGCTAACTTTGAACCCGAACGGACAAAAGCCTCAAAGATCTAAGTCCAACACTCCCACTTGGCCTAAATTTAAATACCTAACATGATAAATTTATGCTTCAATTAAAGCTGCTTATTGTCAACTTTAAAGAGAATAAAATTTCGTTTTAAATCAAGGATGAGGAAAGGAACCGTGGTCGGTTCGCGGCATCGCAAAAGATATCTATTTGATATTGAGATGAGGTGAGGAGGATGATGTGTCATATAAGGAGACGTATCATGGCATTTCTTTTTCCGTGCCTTTTTTAGAGATTCTATTCACTAAGGATAGATAAGAATATAATTGTCGTTAAATGTCCGTTATTTATTTTTCTTCTGTTTTAATTATGATTGTTACGGCTGACATATGCATAAATACCTGATTTGACGCAATACATCACTATTATCCCAAATATTTATTCCATTTAAATTAATTTTTCAGCATTAGAAACATGTGGTGATAAGGCACCCACATTGAGACCAGTTAAAGAGTAGTATCCACTTGAATAATCTAATTAATGAGCTATAGTTTATTTTGAGTCATTTAGAACTTAAGAAAATAATTTATATCGACAAAAAAATTATTTAATTGTCGTTAATCAATCCAGGAACCATTTACCGAACACACACACACACAAAAAATAAAAATAAAACTTAGATAAATTCAATGTAGTTTAGATAGGTTGTACTATGTATATCATGCAATGTAAAAATCAATTATCCGTCTTTCGCGTGAATAGAAAAATCGACAGCTCTATTTTTAATCTACTAATCTAGAATTTCGAAATATAAATTATATTGACAACAAAATTAATTACTAAAATAATCAGAAAAAAGTACATTTCTAAATAAAAAAATAAATCGTAGATCTATTCAATATTATACGACAGGTTGTATATCAGGCGATTTAAAAATTAATTAGCCATATTTAGTGAGTAGAAAAAGTACTCCTTTTTATCAATACTTGATAGATAATCAAACAATTTTCAGATTGCTTCAAATTCGAAACACATCCAACTATCCAATACATTATATACGTGATTTAATTCTAATTTTAATTATCATCTTATCTATCATTATAGTTGTCATATAAATTAGGCTTTAACATATTTGTTCCTTCTGGCCTTAAAAAAAACATATTTGTTCCCATGGAATGCCTAATGATTTTTCTTGGAATTTATCCTCTTTATTTTAATTTCTTCACTACTTTTGCATAATAAAATTTGTCTGAAAAATATGTTACTATTAACAAGAAAACCCACTCACCCAATGTGTGGACAAAATTTTAACAAACTAAAGAATCATCAAAATATAATTTATGGCAATAATTTTGCGAAACATAGATAGTCTTCTTTTTTATATTTTCCGATTTTGTGTTCTTCGCATTAATTCAGATTGACTAAAAAAACTATATCAATGAATATAAAGTATTTTGTATTAATATTATTTCCATTCTACACCCAAACACTCTGTTCATTCTAAACAAAGAGTTAATTTTTTTTTTTTTTTTTCATTCTGAGATTAACTCTACACCCTTGATTATAATAATCAATAAATCATACTGTTTGTAACTAACAAATGGATATATTTTTGGAGTTAAAATTGGATTGATCTTTGGTTTAGATTAGACAAATCCTATAATTGGTGTTTTTATAAGCATTAGGATAGGCCGGGGATATGAAAAATTTCTAACGCAACATACATATCGCAAGTGTGTCTCAAAAGTACGTGGCATTTAATAATTTAAATGCTCGTGAAAGTGGTTCTCATTTAGTGCTATATTTAATAACATCGTTTCAAGAGAAAAACCAATCTGCTTATAAAATATAGTTAGGTATTAGCTGTCACTGTAGTAGCTAGAGTTTCTTTCATGCACTGGTACCAACAATCACTGTATGTACTATATATATAAGAACATTATTGATCTTTATTTTACACTTCAGTAAAAGGAAAACTTTGAGCTCAAAACCGCCGTTTCAGGAAACCAACTAATTAAAATTTATGTGCGTAAGAAGCTGTTTTCTTTCTCTACTATATACTAAAAACATAGCCATATATGCAACCTTTTCAGGGACACATAAAAGGGACAGTACTTGGAAATTAAGCAGATGAATCATTTTCCTAGAAGTAGTACTTTTTCCTTCACTAATTAATTCTCTCAGCTGCTCACGTACGTATGCTCGCAGAAAATGGAACCATGAGCATATCAATGAAGTATATATTAGTCAATTAATCGATCAGGCATGCATGCATGAACTTAAATTAAGCTGGCCAAGAGGTTTACCAAATAAAAGAATCCCGTTAATTAGATCCATTACGCCATACTAAGCAATGGTCCACAGTTATATACGCCTCATCCAAGCACATCAATGTACTGAGTTTTGGTCATATGTTATTAGTATGGAAGTAACTATATATACCATTTGAAACAGATATCTCAAGGGGAAAAAAAAAATACTGAAACACATGAAAATTTCTTTCATTTACTTCCCACCATGTCATCCATTTTATTTCCTAGAAAGCAGATTATATGGGCACAAAAAAAGCCCATAAATCATTCTATTATTCATAACTTGACTTCCTAACAAAACTTTTCTTTGATTGTACAGTGGGAATGACATTGCGCCATCATCTACAGCCAAATAGCCCCGGCATTACGAAGCATAGGGATAAGGTTGCCACTCATGTGAAGGGACATGATGTTGTCAGTGGACCCCACCAGCTTGCCTCCAATGTATACAGCTGGTATAGCCGGTGTACGACCGAGAAGCTTAGCTAGTGCTCGCTCCATCTCCTTTCCTCTTGGATTCTCATCCAACTCATGCACGGTCGGGTTTACGCCAAGGTCAATGAATAGTCTCGTGACAGTGTGTGACATGCAGCATGACAGACTGCATGAGCTCTTGCTGAATACGACAACTGCCCGTTGAGATGCTAGCTCTTTCACTGCATCCATATTTAAATTCTAGTAGGATATATGTGGAGTTCTTGCTGGGATATTTTTAAGTGAGCTGGAGTTGGTTTTGAAATTTATGTTGCTTTGTACGAGTCTTTTGACTTGCTTATATAGGGCCGAAGAGTAGGAATTTCAGTGATGAGGAGTCTAGATAACGTAGATTGATGCAACCATACCAGGGGAATAAAGTGTACTATTGGAAAATGGATAATGATCAATTATTCTTTTTTCATGAGTGGTGGAGATTGGAATATTTCAGATATGTACGGTAAGATATTATTTTGTGGAAGGGTCGATAACTTTCTGGTTTTATCATTGGATATAACGTTTTCACATGCTTATTTTGTGTTGACGTTTCATGCACCTTGCAGTTAAATTCACACATGACAATAAAAATATATTATGAAAACAAACTATACAAAATTTTAAAAAAGTTATGAGTAAAATAAAAATGAAAAAGGGGGGGCGCATCCGGAAGTCTTATATTCTTATTTGTAGATAAGAAAGGAGGAGGATGTGTCAGAGACGCCCACATAAAAATATCAAAAATATCTTTTTTTTTTCCTTGTCATATGTGCATGCATGCCATCATAGATTTTCTTATAGAATATTATATAAACTAGTTAAAGATAATATATAGATGACTTTAAACAATGGTTTCTTCGACTCCTAGTGCACTATATTGTCCCGGCTAAAAAGAGCATATATACCCGATGATACAACTTGCATGGCCGTACAATCAGCATTTTTATCGGCTTACTATTGCCTTTTATTTTTTATTTTCTTTTTCAATAATATATGAATTGTGCTTCTATATCTTATAAAAATATAAAATATAAGATCTTTGAATAAACTGATTATATAAAGGAGTACTATTTGAGGATTTGAATGAAGCAATTTCAGTGAAATGTAAGAATTAATTAGCTCATAATTACTTAAAATATATAGCCTAGTAATATGTTACAACAACTGAAATATCTAATTAAACTTTAACTGCGAATGACTGGTTAAATTTATTTCTTAAAATGAAGTACTTGACAATGACCAATTTAATTAAAGACATGGCATTTTAACAATATCCAGATTCTGCCGTAAATAGAGATTAATAGAGCTGATCTATATATATGCATTCAATGGGGGTTTAAGTTACTTGACATGTCATCAAATAAAAAATATTCAAGAAGGGTATATGCTCTCCCCAATTCACTCCGGAAGAAATGGTGAAGTACACAGGAATTAATATATTTTTCTCTTCACTTTACAACTATTTTAAATTTTGCTTACGTATACAAAAATCTGCATGGAAATAAAATAATGCCTCACATGTTTCTCATCAGATTACTCAATATAACTTGTTTAATTGTCAAGTCAAGTCATGCACAGATAGCTTCCAAGACAGTCTAATAAAGCAGAGAGACAACAGAGAATGATCCACTACCAGCAGAGGCCAGTGATTGGCCACATATACATACAATATCCTTGCTTTTTCTTTAAAATGACAAATTGACGGTACTATATTGAAGTGTAGCCATCATCCAAACTAAAATCTTGAAATTAATTTCCCAACATTATGTTTACAGCAAGCTGAAAAGAAAATTATGGTCACTACACATTCAAAGAAGCTATATATATATATTTATCTCAGAAAGTTATTAAACATTTTGAGGAAGTACATACTGTTGGCAAAAAAACATGTATCCTTCCCCTCTCCCTATTTATGGCCCGCTTTTGCGCATGACAACATGCTACAACGTACTTTATTGCTTCTTAATTAATTAGCTAATGTACATGCACCTTGTACTTCTACTCATACACAATTGACACTTGCACCTATACCCAGATAGCTCCTGCATTTCGAAGCATAGGTACGAGATTGCCACTCATATGAAGAGACATGATCTTGTCAGTGGAACCCACCGGCTTGCCCCCAATGAAGACAGCTGGCACAGCTGAGGTATGCCCGAGAAGCTTAGCAAGTGCTCTCTCCATCTCCCTCCCCCTTGGATCTTCGTCCAGTTCATGTACACTCGGGTTCACACCAAGATCAATTAACAGCCTTGCAACAGTGTGTGACATACAACAGGAGCTCTTGCTGAAGACCACCACTGCTCGTTGAGACGCTATCTTTGTTATGGAGTCCATTATCGATTGATTGGAATTGGAATATTTCTTAGTAGAGGAACTTAGGCAAGAGTGAATGTATATGCATGTGTTTCTTAAATTTGGGGTGCATTTCAGGTTTGAGGGATGATTAGAATATATAGGGTAAGGGGGTGAGCTGTAGAGGTAGTGTTATATTCGACCAAGAGATTGGATGGAGCCACTAATGCATTCGAATAACAGGAATAAAGTGTCAAATTGATAATGGGCAATATGATCAGGAGGGATCTTTTTAGGATGGAGAGGTGAAACTTTGAATATTAGTTCAGATGACAACATGTTACATTAATTTGTACAAAGGATAAATAATTAAATATTATAGAACTGTTCAGAAGCCATTTTGACTTGACATGATTTGTATATGGAAAAACCTTCTTGATATGCTTCACATATTTATTGGCTTATTGCACTTTTTAAACATATTATTAAGAAGAACAAATACACTTTGTTTTATTTATTTATTTTTTCCCCAAAAAGCACAGAACTTTTTCAGTGAGACCACCTTTATTATATCAAACTACATAGTATATGTAAAAATGCATATCTGACCACATAAGGAATTCGAGTTGATTAGTTTTTAAATGCATGCATGTCACAGGGGAAAAAAAAGGGCCTGGTATTTATGATGCAGGAAGATCTGTAATTCAATTTATGTGCATAATACTAGTCTTCAACTCTTCAATCTTACTAAAATAAGAATTGTAGATAAAATTTTCCTTTCTTTCATTTATGCAAATAATTTTCTCACTTTATGCAATACATGGAACCCAGTTGGCACAGAATCGCACGTGTGACAATATGATCAAGATATCTAAAATAAAGCCCATTTCTTGGATCGTGATAGTCAATCAGATTCTAAAGCAAACATATGAGTATGTTGACGGTTAATTATATAAGATTAAGCCCGGGAAGCAGCGTATAATTAAAAGGAAATGCGCAGTTTGTCTGGAAAGAGGCAAGTACTTGAGAAGCAAATACTTATATATATATATCTTTTTTTTTTTGGTGCTTGATTGTCAAGTCAAGTGAAACGCAAAAGTATAAAAAAATCAAATCCGTCATGCACGTGCTATCCTCCTTCAAAAGAAACAATAAAAAATTAAACTAATAGTAATGATGATGAAACGTGTAATTAACAAGGTCAAAAAACAGGTTATTTTTTTATTAATATATTCCCAAAAAGTAGTACAATAATTTCTGATGAAGTACTATGCGGGCACAAAAAACCCCACAAAACCTTCATCTCTCTATAATTTGTTCAACACAAAAGTCTGTTATGTACCCAGACCCATAGTTCATACTTATACAACTTCAATATATATCAATTGTACGTATATAGTGACATGAAAGTCATGAAGCTGGATGCTCCGATAAGCTACAACCACATTGCTCCAGCATTCCGAAGCATTGGGACAAGATTTCCACTCATGTGAAGGGACATGACCTTGTCAGTGGACCCCACCAGCTTCCCTCCAATGAAGACAGCTGGCACGGCCTGGTTACGCCCTAGAAGTTTCGCAAGTGCTCGTTCAATCTCCCTTCCTCTTGGATCCTCATCCAGTTCATGCACACTCGGGCTTACACCGAGGTCTATGAACAGTCTATTGACGGTGTGTGACATGCAGCATGAGCTCTTGCTGAAGACTACCACTGCACGTTGCGACGCTAGCTTTGTTACTGCATCCATTTTTCAATAGGATGTCGAATTTTTTTCTTGCTGTATTTAAAGGTGTAGAAGTTAGTTTTGAAAATTTGTGTGCCTTCCTAATTTGAGGGATGACTTGCTTATATAGGGAGAGGAGGAGGGTTCGTGGATAGGACTTGCCTATATCGTTTGATTCTGGCTTTATGTATTGGCGCCACGTATTCAGGGGAATAAAGTTGGTCACTGGAAATGGATAATATTGTATGGCTCCTTATTTAGATGGATGTTTGGAATTTGGAATAATTGGTATGACAACATGTACCAATAATTAATTTCGAGGTTTTATCCATTAATATTATTAAAACGGTTTGATGCAGAATATAAAAAAAGTACTTATGACAATCCTCCAATTTGCAATCCCTGTCATCTCCTCTTAAAGAATAAAGACTTTCCTTTCGTAACCTATCTCTCCTTTCCGATCTCTCCTCTTCCTTCCGTAACATCTCCTCTCCCTTCCGATTTCGCTCCCTTCCTCCGACCTCCTCCCTCCCTTCCGATCTCTCCTCTCCCTTCCGATCTTGCTCCCTCCCTCCGCCTCCTCCCTTCCGATCTCACTCCTTCCCTTCGACCTCCTCCTTCCTTCCCCTCCGACCTCCCTTCCTCCTTCCGATCTCCCTTCCTCCCTCGGCCTTGATCTCTCCGACCTCCCTACCTCCCTCCGGACTTCTTCCTATTGCTCCGTTCGATCTAAAAACATTGTAAAGACATTGCTCCGACCTCCCTACCTCCCTCCGGACTTCTTCCTTTTGCACATATACATATAAGATGATCCTTTATATGTGCATAAATGATCAACTTACAAGCATAAATGATTAATTAGGTGTAATAAGGGATTAGATTGTTATAATAAGGGATTAGATTGTTATAATAAGTGATCAGATTGTATGATAAGGGATCAGATTGTTATAATAAGTGATCAGATTGTATAATAAGGAATCAGATTGTTATAATAAAAGATTAGATTGTATAATAAGGGATCGGATTGTTATAATAAGAGATCAGATTGTATGATAAAGGATCAGATTGTTATACTAAGAGATCAGATTGTATAATAAGGGATCATATTTTTTTTAATAAGAGATCAGATTGTATAATAAGGGATCAAATTGTTATAATAAGGGATCAGATTCTATAATAAGGGATCATCTTATAAATATAAGTGAACCGATTGATACCATAAGAGATCAGTTTGGGAAGTTGAGCGATCAGAGAGGAGGGAGGATAGCGATCAGAGGGAGGGAAGCGGAGCGCTCAAAATGGAAAGGGTGCTTCCAGCGCCCTTTCTATTTTTTGTGGGGATGATAAGGATTGCACTTATCACTCCCCTATTAATTGACAGGTTGGAGCTGATTGTCTTTTCTATGCGCCTCAAAATCGGATGATACTAATTTTAATTAAGTAACAATTAAGATGAATAATTTTTCATATAAGATAAGTTTTTATGAGTTTATAGTAACTGTGAATTTTTCTACCTTGCAACAAGCTAGCTACCCCTCAACAGGTACAAAAGTGGTAAGCTATTCAAAATGAAAATTATACCAAGTGCACATCCATATGATTTTGAGTATAGCTTACCACTCTTATTAGTCTATCGAATTTTTTTTTTTTTGTAAAAATATTAAATCAAGTTTATGAGAATTTTTGTTGGAGATAAACTTAATATATAGTCGCCTAGGAGTCTTAAAAAAAAAACTTAATATATAGTTTGTCAAACGACAAAATGTATAGATCAGTAAATCTGTTTGGAACCATTAAGTAAATGGAGATGGAGATGTTGCGATTTCTAGGTTTGTATGATGGATTGTTCAAGTTTATGAGAAAAATTTATGCTGCGGTCTAAAAATCAAGTAAATATTAATTGTTGGAAAAAAGAACTATTTGAGAATTATTCATGTATCGAATTTTATATAAAACACTCTAGACCATAGATTATTATGATGCCTAGCTAGAACCACCAATTCGACTAATTAAATTTAGTCGTCTGACTTTTCAAATTTTGGTCCTAATTGCAATTTCTAGTTCTCTTGAAATGGATTAGAGAAATAATACCGCGAAATTCCTAGCCCAAATCTCAGGTGCTTCTTATCTTATATCTGCAAAGAATCTAACTTTTAATCCAACAAGAATAACAAATAAACAAAACAAGGAAGTTAAAGCATGGTCGGTTCGCAGCATTGCATGTATTCTTTTTGATATCAGGCACAGACCTTATCAATAGAAAAACAGAAATATATGAACGTGTATCCTGTTCTGTTCTGTTTTACCTTTTTTTTTTATATCAAAACTTTTTATTGATTCGGAGCGCAATTGGAGAGAATATAAAAAAAGCTTCAATTGCAAGGATCCATTTCAAGAATATGTTTTACATTATATTGTCCTCTCGTTTTAGTTAAAATTATTCTTCCATTAATTAACATTGCGCAGAGATGCTGCTGTATTCCATTTTTGGAAAAGCAACATGTAGTTGGGATGAGCAATGACACATCTCCAAGTAAAAAAAAAAAAAAAATGAAGACATCTCTACCATATGGAAGCATTTATATTTTCAATCGTCTGATCATTTTACTTGCTGTATTTTTTTTTTCGTTTATTCGGATTAGATAGCTCATGTATTCTCATATGTTTTTATCATTTCTATACGTGGGATTTAATTAGCGGTACGTGTGCCCATGTGTTAATTAATTGACCAGTCTTTAACATTTTAAATGTTCTAATGCACCCCAAATGTACTTAATTTGTCTTTCTGAAGTGAATTTTTAAAAAAACTATAGTAAGAATAAAAAACAAGGAAAAAAAAACTCTCAGTTCCACACAAATGGAGGTGTGTGAGAATGCATGCCTATGGGCAGTGGTCTTAGACTTCCGCAGTTCTTTTTTGCAAAGCTGCAGCACTAGCCAGATGAATTGGCATTTTGATTTATGCCACTGTATATGTTTGAAATTAAAGATATGCCATTGCAAAATAACTAATTACTCTTGTGACACTACAAAATAGTACAGATTTATATTATGTCATCTATGAACTAAAATTCTATATTTCCCTTCTGAATTTGTATAATATGCATTTATGAATCATTAACCAAAATTGGAGACAAGTCAATCAAAACCGAACATATGCACAAGTAATTAAAGATTATATCAAACAATAACACCACAAGCAATCATTCAAATATTATTTGTCTCAAAGCATTTAATTCCATCAAACTCGATAGCGACCTGGCTTCATGGATTAAAAACAATAAACCTGGTCTTCAATTTCGTTTCTTTCTGTCTCTCAGGATTTCACGCCTCATCGTTTTCATTTCTTGGATAAAAGCATTTAGATTGGACCTTCGCAACTTCTTCAGATATAATTTGCTAAAAATCAAGATTCATCCATGCATGTCCGTAGGTTAATCCAACATGCAGGAATCCTCCTCTAGCTCATGAGAAATTTCTTCAAGGAGCGAACGAAAGGTACAATTCTTCAATTTTTATTTAATGAATAAGTATATTAGTTAAAGCACAGTTTTGGCATTTTTAAAAAATCTGACATAAAAATTTTATTGTTCTATCAACAGAAATTCATTTTAGTATGTTCTTATTAGAAATAGTGGCATATATCAAATTTGTACAATTTTGCAATGGCATATTTCGTAGTCCTTTTATGATGGCGTTTTTGAAATATATTGAAGTGTTTTACAATGGCATAAATCAAATTTTTCATTAATAAATTCATCATATATAACAAACACTTCCGAAATAAATTTCTTACAAAAACACTTCCAAATTATGCATTTAAATTAATTAAATTTGCATAAGGGAGTTGACTCGTTCTCAGGATTAAAATAAATTAGAAAAATACCCTTTCCAAGATGCATTTTATGCCAATCCAAAGGATTCCATATCCACTCCAAACAACAGACCAGCTAGAACGTTATCCAATTCTACATGTCATACTTTATTCCTATGCAAATGTGGCGGTGAATCCACACAGTGCTAGAATCAAACTACAAGTCTTCCTTCTAACGCCTATATAAGCAAACCATCTCTTAATTAACTTGTCAAACCAAAAATCCCATCTAAGTTCTTCTCAAAACTCTTCACAAGAACTAACTCCTAGCAATTCGCATCGTTTCAGAAAAGAAGGAAAGAAAATCCTTAATTTGATATATAATGGATACAGTGACAAAGTTGGCAGCTCAACGCGCAGTGGTAATTTTCAGCACAAGCTCATGCCCCATGTCCCACACTGTCATTAGGCTACTCGTTGAATTTGGTGTAAATCCAACGGTGCATGAATTGGATAACGATCCGAGGGGGAGAGATATGGAGCGGGCACTTGCTAAGCTTCTCGGGCGTAGCCCGGCTGTACCAGCTGTCTTCATTGGTGGGAAGCTGGTGGGCTCTACTGAGAATATTTTAACTCTCCACATGACTGGCAGTCTGATTCCAATGCTTAAGAATGCAGGAGCTATTTGGGTTTAGATGTTACTGTTAGCTATTTTAAAAACTTTTCAGAATTTTGGCTTGCAATTTAGTTTGTAACATTTTTCTTTTTGAAGTTTAACAACTAACTATCTATATAGATTGGTGATCGATTGAGACCTTGCTTGCTCTCTTTTCTGATATATGTGTATGTGCTAGTGTTAATTTTCTCCTTTGTTTAGAATAAACTGGAATGAATGAAAAGATCAAGTACAGAAATATGTATGTGGTACTCCATATTTAATTGTAATTTGTCTCTCTATGATATTAAAGTTCATTCAACATTATTAAATACCAATTATTTCAACTGTGTACGTGTGCCAAGTTCAAAACATGTGTATGTCCCAATTATTTAAAAACTTAGATAATTTAAAAACTGTTACAAATTGCATCTTTGAGACCAGCTAGCGGCCTTATTGTGTGGATGCTATATACTATTCAGTTGGGACTTCAAAAATTTCTCTTTTAACAGAAATTGTCAAAATTTAACAATACCTCCTGCAGTCCTGCCAGATAAATGACCAATTGCATGTGCCATATTACAATTCAAGGCATTTATAACTTAATTAGTTAGTAATTAATGTCAGAACTGAATCGATTGGAATTAAGACAAACTCCATGCCAGCTTATTTTTCTTTGAATTTTAGGAAAAAAAATCAAAATGAGCCATATGTGGGACACACACACACAGACATATATATAGAGAAAGCTTTCAATCAAAGCGCTTTGACCGGAGTCCCGGGTAAACCCGTCAGTTCTCAATTTTGAAAGTTTAAATGACCGATCCAAATCGCTCAATATGATCTCTATATTGAAATCTCCATGCACACCAAATTTTACATTTTTTTGAAATTTTTAAATTTTTTTTCGGATTTTAGAAAATCGTTAATCTAATTTGTTCTGAACCCTTCAAAAACTGCAGTTTTTAAAAATCCGAAAAAAATACTTAAAAATTTTAAAAAAATGTAAAATTTGGTGTGTATGGAGATTTCAATATAGAGATCATATTGAGCGATTTGGATTAGTCATTTAAACTTTCAAAATTGAGAACTGACAGGATTTAACCGGGATTCCGGTCAAAGCGCTTGTATTGAATCCTTTCTCTCTCTCTATATATATATATATATATTTCATCTATCGCATTGATTAATAGTTATATATGACAGATGGGATGGTAAATATATGATAAAACTGTTAAGTCAAACAATAAGATATTTTACTTTCGACCAAAGATAAGACGTACGCTAGCTTTTGTTACTTTAAAAGCAAATCAAAAAAAGATTTTACAAAACTTTCTAATCTAGAAGTACCGAGATGTGTTCCTTTCTGTTATCTTCTTAAGCATATTTATTTATTTTTTTTCTCAATAGTTTGATTAGTATAGATAATATTTCATAAATATCAACCATATTAGTTTATTACAATTATAAAGTTATAAACAAGTCGCACAAATTAAATATTATAAGGAATAATACTAAATTCTGGGAATTTTTTCCCGCACACGCGCGTATCATGAGTAAAGCATATTTAAATTTCATCGTTATATTTAATATTGTTAGAACTTATTGACAGGCACATATCGTCCTTTTTTTTTTTTCTTCCCCCCAGTCCAAAAGGTGGAATTTTGACACTAAAGAAAATTGCAATTTCAGTATTTTGTTTACGTTAGGACTATAAAATACGTTTAAGTTATGCAATTCAACTGGGAATTGGAATATACTTACATTATTATTATATGTTGTATTTTAAGACCGTGCATATATACCTAAGAAGTCTCCCCTTTGGCATGCGGTAACGTTATTATTATTATTATTATTTCGAAACAAGTGGAGGGAAAACCTCGTTCTTTTCATTGCAAAGAAAATGCATTAACGTTATTCCATTCATCATGATTGAATTTACATAATTTGGTCGAAATTTCATTATAGAGAGTCCTATTTTTGTGCATATGCCAAAAACGTAAAATCAATTTTTTTCCCCCTACAGAAACTAGCTTTATAACACAAAATAATGTACATACTCCCTGAAAATTAAGTTATTCCTCATTCAATATTTTCCACAAATATTGTTAATTTATATATAAAATTAAGAAACTAAGGTGCGAATGAGCAGTTATATAATTCGTTGGAAGTTGGAACTAAGGTTTACTATTACAAAATGCAATGTTCAAATCTTATACTAATGGAAACATCATATATATATATATATATATATATATATATATATATATATATATATATAGTGAATGGATAAAATACACTAATGTGTACGGATCGTCCCCGTACACATGAGTCTTTTTTCGAGATCCAAAATTCAAACAGCCGATCCGAACCGTTCAAGTTGTTTCTCCATATTGAAAAATCCTCGGAGACCAAATTTTACATTTTTTCGAATTTTTTTACTATATATTATGATATTTTCAAATTGGAGGGCCTGAAATTGTCACAATAGGGTCGGAAATAAACATTAACTGACGATATAATCAAGAAGTTGAATTTAAATTAATTATGGTAACAGTAAAAATTACGGGATTTTCTGATATGAGAACATGGAATGTTTAATTTAATGTGAGGAAATTATTGGTATATTTGCCACTAATATCTGACTTCTGTATTAGCCTAATTAAATTATTTAAGGAAATAGCTAATTTACAAAATGCTTTATTAGTGAATTGCTACATGAAGAGCCACACAATTTTCACCACAAAGGATCTGATGGGATTTTAATAAAAGTGTCGAGAGACACTCGTCTCTTTCTTCTTTCTTCTCCGACTTGTCTCTCTTTTCTTCGTTCTTTCTCTTCGAAGCTCGTTCACGAGCTCTTTCCCTTGTGTCGAGCCCTGATTGGCTCTGGTTTCGGTTGCCGCTTAGCTGACCTCTCGATGGTCGCCATCTCTTTTTTTCTCTCTGTGTTGGCACGAGGAGTCATCTCCTCTCCCCTTCGATCGATGGTGGGCTGTCAGAGGAGTAAAGGGGGAGCGACGTGGCTGTCATGCACGCCTCCACGGCATCTCCTTGCCTTGTCTCCTTCTCCCCATTCGTCGAGGTAAGTGCTGTTATCAAAAGGGCTGAGTTAGGGTTTTGGAAATTGGGGGAAATCGGAGAGGAGAGGAGAAGGAAAGTGGAGACGGCTTGGAGACGGTAATGACACCCTTTCTTCCTTGATTTGTGTTTTCTAGTATCAATTCTTATGAAATTGATATCAATTTTCTGTTATTGTGAGTGTTAGGTGCATGGATTTGAGCTTATTTCTAATAAGCCTCACGTTGATCTTAGCCTTGGTTGTGCTTGAGTTCTTGAGACGATTTCTGAAATCCAACGAGTTAGGTGATGTCTCTTATTTTTATATGTATTTTGACCGTACTTAGCCCTTAATTATTGATCAAACCACTATAAATTGTCTCATAAATTGCTATATTTTCCAGGATATTGCTGCTGCCGTGCTTCTTGTTTTATTTTGTAGAATTGCAAGGAAATTGGAGACGAGACACGACTTTTGTGAAGGATGGACCACATTCTCAGCCAGATGACTCATTCCTGGCCTACACACACGTGCCTAGAGACCACAGGAGCTTAGTTTGAGCCATATCTCCAGCGTGGGCCTGATTCTCAGCCCATCCAGCAGACCAGAAGTGTCATTTCGCACCGAAATGCTTTCATTTCGCACCGAAATGCATTTCAGGAAAGTGCGAAATTGGTATTTTTCAGAGAAGGAAAGATTTACACCGCCTCTCCTTGCCCTAGCCGCCTCCTGTGGGTACATATATGCGTCCCTGACCTCCTGGGCACGGATTCTACCTTCCATACTCATTTTCCACCTTCCTACTTAGCGTTTTAGGGTTTTCCATTGATTTTCCTTGGAGTTCTTGGCGTTTTTGGAGGGAGCAGCAGCAGCACACAGATCCACATCGATTCCTAGGCCAGAGATAGCGAGTATTAGCATTGGGATTCTTCGGTTTACTCTTATATGCTCTTATTTCGTTGTTTTATGGCTTGTATCTTTATTATTTGCATGATACTTGTTGTTATTGTTGTCATGACGATTAGTGAGTAGTTTTATGATGTCTTAGGGTAGTTAGTAGATTAGTTTAGTATGTTGTGATGACTTGATGATTATATTATGATATTTTGCGATTTACTTGTTTGAGAATTATTACTTGCTTGATTGATTTAATTGTTTGCTTGAAAGTTAGCTTATTGATGATACGTAGCGTTGATAGGATTTAACTCGACCAAATAATTAGTAGATCAAAGCACTTGAGATAAACCAAAACTCGAAAGGGTAGGTTAGTTAACGATCGAAAGATCTAACTTTTATTGCACCGACAGGACTTTAAATATCTCTGGAAATCCATTCAAGTATTCCTAAATAAACTAGTTTTAATTACGTAAGTATAGGATTAGTTGTTTTTGTGGCAAAACCCGACATCAAACCTAAACCAGAACCAAGAAGCGAAAGTTGAGGTTAGGATTAAGGTCTGGTCGCTTAGTAACATTCGCAAAGTATCCTGTAAAATTATCAAGTCTAAACAACAGGTTTAAGGCAAGTTTTGGTGCTAGACAGAACTCATTTCGCATCGAAATGGTTCTGTTTCGCCCCGAAATGACTCTCTGCCTCGATGAAAATCGTTGTAGAGTTGTCTTAAAGCTAAACTAATTGAACACTTATCCCTAGGACATTTTATTGCATCTGTTTGAGTCCCGAAAACATAAAAAAATAATTCCAAAAATATTTTATTATTTATTACTTGTTTAATTGCCTATTTTTCTATTACTATTATTATTACCTTTTTAAGTTTCTAAAAAACACAAAAACTCATCCTCTAGCTTTTAAGAAAGATTAAGTCTGGTATTCAACCGTCTCTGTGGGTTCGACCCTAGAACTTTACTCGAACGACTAGTGAGGAAAAGTCTTAGGTTATAAATTTATTTGACCTAGGTTTTAAGCCTTCATCATTAGGTATAGCCTTTCTGGTCCCTGTATTGTTTCCTTTGACTTGTGCTAATTCGTTTGATCTGTTTGTGCACTGTCTGTCTTGCTGTGGTGATTGTGTAGGCTGAGAAGAGTAGCGATTAATATCTGTTTAACTGCTGTCAAGGTTCACTTTATCTAATTAGGTCGATGATAAGTGTAGTCTGATTTATTAGGGTTGATTTGGCTTGATGCTTGGCTGTTTTGATGAAGCCAGCGATGATATAAATTAATCTGAGGCTAACTGTGGGCTTTTATGGGGTATTAAAGCATATTCACATGCATATTTGCATGACAGTGGAGTATGAATGCATATAATTGTGCATAGTTGCATATACTTAGGTTATATAGTAGTAATATGCATCTCTGTGAGTTGCATCAGGTCATAAATGATGATATTAAGTGATGGAAATGATATATGTTGTGGCTGATAGTGATTGCATAAGGTTCACGCATATTAATGTTGCTCCCAAGCATATATGATGCATATTATGTTATCTGTCATGATTATGTAGCTTATATGGTAATATGATGAACTATATGAACTGTTAATTTAATATTATGCATCTAATTAGCTTACAACAGTCAAGTATATGTATATATGTGAATTGAAGTTATATCATGGCCTAGCTTGAGAGAATCTGTGAACTGAGATGCTTAGGAAGTTAATTGCATGATAAGTGTGCTTACTGGTGCTAGATATCAACATATAGGTGCATATTTCATTTGTCTGTTATGAAAATCAGTGATATGCATGAGTATTTGGTGTCTAATATGCTATCTGTTATGAGTGTGTAGCTTGCATATGCTTATTTCATGAACTGTAGGAACTGTTGAGGTATTATGATGCATATATTGAGTTTAAGATGCATATAGGCACATTGATGGTGGCTGGAATGAGGAAACAATGGATTTAAGTTGCAATTATGCATACTTAGCTGTTGACAGTAGAGGAAAGATCATGAACATGCATTTTCATATATGCATATGTGCACTTTCGGATGCATATGGTGTAAACTGAGGCATATGAGGCTTTATAAGCATATAACTTGCATGCTAAATGCATAACATGGCTAAATGAGACTGTTGAGATAGCTGTACCAGCTACTGGTACAAGATTTGACAATTTGGGATGCTTCTGGTAAGTATAGCGATGCCCAGGGATGAATTTGCAATAAAAGTAATTTTCTGAGGGCTAATTTGCAGAATTTGAGGGGTTTATTGGTGACAGTGAAGGTTTTCAACAAAAGTTGTGGGCTAAACTGAATAATTGAGGGGCTTTATGACTTTCCGAGGGCTTAAATGTGAAATTTGTAGGCTATCGGGTCGGGTTGGATTTGGTTGGTTGCGTCGGACCCATTACGGACTGGCTCAGTTGACTGAGCCAGTTGACTGGGTTGAGTCGCGTGGATTTTGGGCTGATTTATGGGCTGGACCTGTCGGGCTGAGAAAAAAATGGAGAAAATTAGTGTGGGCTGGATTTTCTGTGGGCTTAATTTATTTCGGAGGAATAATTTGAATTGTGGGCTAATTGTAAATTAATTGAGATTAGATTCTCGGATTTAATTAAAATCTAATATCTGTATGCTAATGACGGATTCTGTTGAGCTTGATTAAGACTAACCTTAGTCTAATATTAATTTGTGGCTTATTAGGAAAATGATGACAATAGTCTGTGTATTAATGAACGGATACAGTGGCAAATAAACTAGACTTTCTGATCCCGCTAAACTTAAATAAAATAATTATGATTTATATTTTCTGATTTTTGTTTTAATTATGTTTAACTATTTCCTAAATTCTGTCTGCTGATTCTGTAATCTGTTTTTAATGTTAATTTTCGATATAAGGAAATAAATGTTAAACATGATTCTGAAGGATTGGAGAAGTAACTAAAATTAAATCAATAACATAACCTTAATCAAGGACTTGGAACCAAACTATAACAGTCATGGTTAACGTTAGGAACCAGACTCAGATTTAAGAAAATCCGTTAAATAAATATTAACGGTACTTGATCTGTGGTTTGTAAACAGGCACGGACCCTGAAGCCTCCCGCGACCAGCAAGGAAGCAAGGTGCGGAATTACGCGGTTTCTTTGTTCAAACTCGGATATCGGTATCTTTAAATTCATGCATAGCATGTTGAGATATACGATTGCATTTAATGCATGTAGTCGTTAAGAAACCCTGAATAAACAAAACTCATGTTGAATCAAACTGTTCGTTTGATTAGTGATCATTATGAGTCTGACTTATCATTTCTTTGATAACTTTTGGATAGTCAGAATCTCAAAGACTGGAATGGTTTCCGTAAATTGATTATATTGCATGATTTTATTTGTAATCGAAGAATCTGACTTTGAATTAAATCGGACCATTCTCATTCAGTCTGAATAGCATAATATGAACTTAAATTGTATTACTCTCCGGAGTATGGTTTGGCCACCTACCGGCCAGGATTCTAGCGCTATTATTTCTGGAAATTCCCTCTGAAATCTGTACCTAGGATTGAACCTATGGTTTTGGGAAAGTTCTTTCTGAATCTGACCGGCCGATAAGAACTTGAGTGAATACGATTTTCTGTGGAATAATTATGCTTGGTTTGTTTCTGTGCATATTCATGATGCAGTATGTGATGTGTAGCTAATAATACCCTAATTTGGTCCTAAAAATACCGCAAGCGTACGGTAAATCGTTGGATGTGGTTAGGGGTCGAATCCACAGGGACGGTAGATTGAGTATTAAACCTTACTTATTCACAAAATCTAGACAATCAAATGAAGGGGTTTTGGCTTAAACTAACAATTAACAAGACAATAAACTAAATACAAACAACACAAAGACAATAAAGGCAAAGTTTGGTGTTTTGGTGATAAAATAAGCAATAAAAGTGTCCTAGGGTTTCAGTTTCACTTTCAGTCCGGCTTCGGGTCGTTGGAACCGGCAGCTGTCGCGCCGCTACCGACCAGTGCTGGCCAAATTAGACCTGTGTAAGCCGCACAGGTACAAATGTAGCCCGCACAACCCTCAGTTAATGGTGTTTCGACTCAATAAGTTGGTTTTTGGCTTGTGTGGGGCAGATCTAGCCGGACTTGGACTCCCTAGACCTCAGCCGTCGCATGTTGGTCATGGTATCGGAACCGGAACCTAGTCTAACACCCCCATTAGGTTGGTTAACCCTCAACTTTCGTTTGTTGGCTTAATCTTCCTAAGTCTACTTGTTGTTTTCAAAGGTATCCACTAGACTTTCGCCTTAGCAGAAACTTTCCCCTTTCGGGTACCGATTGGACTACCTTTCGGCCCTATGTCCTACCTCAAGTCACTTTGTTCAACCCAATCAACTAACCTACACCTTTGACCTAGATTAGATGTGGCCATTCATCTAATAGGAGGTTCAATTAATCAATCAAGCACAAACAAGCATGTACAAATAATATCCAACAAGCAATACACATCAAATACCAAATATCAAGTGTCATACATCAATCCAAACATCAAGATCTAACCTAAGCCCTAAGACAATGCAATCTAGCCTAACATGTGCTCAAAACATAAAGTAAATGATGAAATGCAAGATACAAACTCCATGGTCAAGCAAATAAGAGGAAAAGGAGAGATACAACTATAACCCAGCTTATTCTCCCTATTTGCAAGCTTCTAGAGTCGAAATCGGGACTCGAATCACTGCTGTCGCATGAAAATCCAAGTTCCAGAGGTGTGGTGCGGGGTACGGATGTGGCGGTGCAGGGTGAATCGGTGCGGCGGCGTGAATTGGCAAGGGGAGAGTGGTGCTGTGCGGGCTACGGTTTGGAGCTGTGCGGGGTACGGCGCTGTGCGGGGTACACCAGAGGTGAAAATGGTGGAAAGTGGCAGCGGCGTCCCTGGCAGCCGCCAGGAGTCGAGAATGGAAGGAGGGATCCCTAATTAGGGCATGAGAGGCGCCTTATATAGGGGGTTAGGTAGGATTTGGTGAGTTGTGCGGGGTACAATATGGGCTGTGCGGGCTACAATATGGGCTGTGCAGGTTACAGAAAAGTCCAGTTCGGTGCACAGCAGAGTCCTGGGCCGGGAATGAGTCATCCAGCCCAAGTGTATCCCGCACAGTGAGACCCGTAGGCCGCACAGGAGATGTCCAGTGCACGGTTGAGAGGTTGTAGGCCGCACAATCACATTGTAGACCGAATGGAGGTGTCCAGGGTACGGTTGAGAGGTTGTAGGCCGCACAATCATGACCCGAGCCAGGCATAAGTCATCTGGCACGAGTCCATTCCACACAAGATCCGTTGTAGGCCGCACAAGTCCATCTTTGGTGCCCGAAATGTGCCGATTCTCGTTGGTTTTGCTCCAAATTCCTGAAATTCAAAATAACAACCAAAAGCAGTACCAAATCCTACAAATAAAGACTGAAAACACACAATTTCAAGTGTTTAGGTTATGATTTTGGGGCTAAGTCCGGCCAAATACCATATATATAAATGTGATATCAGTATGCCGGTCATCGGACCCTTTCGTCTGGTACCCACGGTATTAAAATTTCTGAAAATAATATTTCTCAAGTTACAATCATTATATATTAATTGAAGTGGGTGTGGATTCCGTTACTCGGTTCATACTTAGATCCGCGTACTGGAACTAAAACCCGCACTGAGATTGTATCTCACTCTGTGCTTTGTTTTGCATGTGTCCTCAACGACTTGGGGGTTCCAGGAGCATCGTAATGGAGTAAGGTGTAGGACTATAGCAACTTTGGAGTGTAGTTACCTTCAGTTTGCGGTACGGATCCCGAGTCTGAATTGTGAAGCTATTTTGTGTATCTGCTTAGATGAACTGCCCGAGGTACTGGCTTACGTATATTTTGAGATGCCTCCTGCGTCTCCAGCGTCCGAGGTTGAGGTTGAGCCAGAGCCGGAGGCTAACTTCCATGAAGAGGAAGCGTTCTGATCGTTAGCTTCCTTTTTCTTGTTGGGAGGGGGTCCGAGTGTGTATGTTCCCTCTGGTGTTGTGTCGTAGTGGTCTTGTTGTTGCAGTGTCGGTTCTTGGTGTTGGTTTCTATGAGTCTTTTCTTGGGATAGTGGTGGCAGTTCCATGGTTGGATAGGCGGGTTTTTCTCTTTTTGTGTACTATATGTCTATATGTATATAGAGTGAGCTTGAGTATACCAGTCCTTGGGAAAAATAAATAAGCTGGGATTGGTCATAGCTTGGTGTGGTTGTTTTTACTTTTGTAGAAAAACTTGTGTAAAACTGAGCTTGAAATAATGTGAAATATTTTCGGTGTGCTTATCTGTGATGTTGTGTGAATTCTGGGCTGAAATCAAGAAAATGGAAAGAAAAAAAAAATAGTCTGTCTGTCTGTTCGCCTTACGGGAATGGGAAACTATTCTCGTGGCGGAGGAGACATCACTCCCTCGGTTCGGGATGTGACAGAAATACTCCAAGTGTAGTGTTTTTTAAAAATATCATAATATATAGTAAAAAAATTCTAAAAAATATAAAATTTGGTCTCCAAGGGTTTTTCAATATGGAGAACAACTTGAACGGTTCGGATCGGTCGTTTGAATTTTGGATCTCGAAAAACGACTCATGTGTACGGAGACGATTCATACACATTAGTGTTCTATATCCATTCTCTCTATATATATATATATAATTTAATCGTCACCGTTACAAAATCAAGATCACTTCTAGTAGGTCGTAAATAAGCTTTGAAATCCACACAACAGCTTATACTAACCACGTACTGAAGCTTAGAACATTAATTTATTCAAAGTAAAATATGCCAAATTACAAAAAACGCCAGATTTATGTGATACTACTATACATGGTCAGCATGTGAGCATTGCCAAAACTCTCAGCACACATGATCACTGTTATTGCGATTTTATACTATATATCTTTCCTAGTCAGTTTAGCGTATATATATAACATTTACAGCCAAATGGCACCGGCTTCACGAAGAAGAGGAACAAGCTTTCCTGCAAGGTGCAATGACATGACTGCCTCAGTCGACCCGACCAGTTGACCAGCGATGAAAACTACTGGTACTGGCGACTTGCGGCCTGTGAGCTGCGCAAGTGCTCTCTCCATCTCTCTGCCCCAGGGCTCCTTGTCCAGCTCATAGACAGCGGCATTTACACCCATCTCAGAAAAGAGCATCTTGATTGCATGACACATGCAACATGCACTTGTACTAAAGATCACCACTGCTCGTTGTGACACTAAGTTCATCACCTTATCCATGTTGTAAGCTTAAGCTAATGGTTGTTTGCACAGACTTAATTAAGACACAATTTGTTCGGGTGCTTGAATTGAATATGTAGGTGCTTGAGTTGAATATGTAGGTTGTAGTTGTCACCCTTATATAGGCTCAAGGAAGTGACCACGAAAGACTGTTTCCTAGGCCAAAAATCAGCAATCATTAACCAGGTTACATTCATTGTATTGGAATATTGGAGGTTCTACTAGATTTTATGCTTTCCTGTCTGAAAACCTTCTTATCATTATCATGACAATCTTGACGAGTTTATCAGTCTGGATTTTCTGTTGCTCTTTACTGCACTATTGTCGGTGCATGTGAGCTTTAGTTATTTACCCCATGCATCCAGTTTAATTTCAGAAAAGGAAAATAATTTTAGCCCTTCCATAACTTTCTTTTACACAATTACACTGTATAGTCACTATTATGAATGTGATAGCATAGGAGCACATAGAAAAAAGAAAGAAAGAAAGTTTCCATGCAATGCCAGTTAAATGAAACCAATGGCGCTAGATTAAAAAATAATTATATCAAAAAAAAAAAAAAGGAAGCGAACATAGGCTGAGAAGTTAGAGATACTTAAATTGATAAGGTGCTAGAGATTCGGTGCTTTCTAGGATGCCTATTTTGGGTTAAGTCATCAATTTGCTTCCATGCTACAATATAAATTATACTAACAATTATACGAAAATTACCATCTGTACTGGAATATATATTCGTTCGTAGAAACCCAGCAACCGCAGCATCTAGTGGTTAATTAGTATTATAACGATATTATGTGTACACTTTTTACTGGACTAGGACATAAAGTTCCTCACAATTCCATAAAAAAAAATGATTCAGTCTTTTTCAATCAGATTGCCCTATAAACAATCTTACAAATGGTGTAAGCTATTCCTAAATCCTAATTGATATTTATTTTATTTTATTTATTGTCAGTTTTTTTTTTTTAATCTTGAATCAGACCAGAGAAGTATTTCCCTTGTTAACTTTAGTTTTCACTAGTTTCAGCATAATGTGTCAAAATATTGCAATATACATATACATAAATATAAAAGAGAATATCTATTGTGAACCATGATGCATGGAAGGCCTCGTGTACCATGACCGTTTGATCCGTTGTTTCGCAAATCGACAAATCTAAATTAACCAACCCAATCTATATATTGAAATCTTATAGAAAATAAAATTTTACAATTTTTTAAATTTTTTTAATATTTTTTAGGAATTTTTCAAAGCTTGCTATTTTTGGACGATAATTCACTAATTATCGTCCAAAAATGGCAAGCTTTAAAAAATTCCGAGAAAATAATAAAAAAAAAATTCAATAGAATCGTGGAGGAGAGACGAAGCGATTGATGGACTTCCATCTCACTGTGGAAGTGCATGACGTCGTGTAACACCTGAGGAGCTTTGAGAAGCCATTAATGGCGTGTGAAGCTCTCTTGTTCTTCTCCTTTGCCAGATGTAGGTTTATAATGCTCGTGAGTGTATAATAAACACTAAGAGAGGGTCAATTTGTCGTGAAAGCTCTTAGGATGTGGGGTTCCTGGCTGAAACACGTCGGTTTAGCTTTGATCTGATCTGAGCCCGTCTTGTGGGACCCACAGGAAGCTCATTTGATGCCAGTCGTCACTTACATAGCTTCAGGGGCTCAAATATAGTTGATTTAAGTGTTTACTTCAATTTGAGGCATTTTACTTTGCTGTGTGAAGCATATGACCAGAGAGTGCAAGCTTGTGCACTTTGTTCAACTTATGCAAGTCGACATGCAGCAAAAGCACTCGATTTAATACTCAAATTAGGTCCAATTAAACTTATATTTGATGTTCAGATCAAAACAGGGATCAAGATCAATCCTCTTGGCACTTTCCTCAATTTTTAGTTTTGTTTCTTTAAGCAATTTTGCTACTGTTTTAGTGGCTTTGTATCTGAGTTGCTTATATGCGGTAAAATCACTTGCAATGAGTCACAATATGCTTAGGAAAGGTACTTAAAGCGATAGAAAGCAGTTACTAAAATTTCTATGCAAGATATATGTTTATGATGCACTTTCTGTTTAATTAAACAATAAATAGGAAAATGCTTTTACACTTATTCAAAAATTCCAAAAAATTTGCAGGGATGCTCCTAAATATGTTTATGAGATCCTCACATAAACACTTTTGCATAAAGTCCAGAAAGTTAGGAACTGACATCCCATTTCAGAGAATACCCCTACAACACTCATTAAATTGTATAAAATTAAATAAAATTCCAAAAAATGGAAAACTTTATTCCATGATGTCCATAGGACCATTCCTGCTGTCCATAAGGTCATACTCCTGCTGTCCATAAGCAGTTTTGCACTTTAGTCCAACTAAGGCCTCATTTTGTTTACTTCTTCATTTCTGGTCAGATTCTTAACATATGCATACACATTTTATTTTATGATAATGTCAATCTATCTTATGGAATACAATATACACCTCATTTCATGTACTTAAGTCCTAAATTTTTGGGCAAATCATATTAGGGTCCAGTGAAGGTTAATATACATCAATTAACAAAAATTAGGCAGCATAACCTTTCATTTTACTATTGTTCTTGAATTTTTCTAACTCTTTGAACATGGATAGGCCAGTGCTGCGCTCTGGACCTAAGCCAAGTCAAACCGAGCCATCCATAGGGAAGTTGAGCCATGCTACAAGCTTCTCCCATGGTGGCTAGGACTGATTTTACATCAATCACGAGAGCACCTCATGAAGCGAAGAGCTAGGCTCTAAACCTTCATGTGGCATCTCCAATAAAGACCTCCAATGACCATGACTGAGCTAAGCTTCAGACCATGGTCAATGGGGTTGTGCTGTCTATGCTCGAACACGCTACGATTTGATGAGAGGAGGAGAAAAGAGAAAGAAAGGGATGGAATTGGACTTGCAGCAACTCAATTGAAAGACGATTACAGCTAAATTAATCAAAACAAACGAAATTAAGCATCAAGATTATCAGATCAAGGCATAACCGATAGAAAAGCTCAATCCCATGCTCAAAGATCACAAATTTCTCCATTGAACTTCAAATTGGACTTACAAACTCAATCTTTACCTTACTTCTCACCTTTTCTTTGATTACAGTCGACGAATTGAACTTAATTTTTGGATCGATCTCTCTCTCTATCTATGCACAACAAGTGTTTGTGTAATTGTCTAACCTAATGCTCTTTCCCTTTTATGGAGTCTCTGTGTGTGTGGAAGAAGATCTCAGGCGTGCCAAGTGGTGTAGTGGATTTTGGAATTGGGAAGAGAGCCCCTCCTTCCTCAAACAGTGGGGTTTTTATAGGCATGGCTTCGGGTAGCTTCTTCAAGAAGCCTCCATCTTCAATTCGATCCCAGCCTTTGATTGAAGAGTACACGGATTGACCTCTAATCGGACGGCAGTGAGGGCAAGAGTCTGTGTTTCTTTTGGGACGGTCAACAGAGGAGAGGTGTGCTTTGACCATGGCAGTTGGGAGTTTGTTGTGGCTTCATCATTGCTCGTGACTTGAACTTTCATCTGACGGCTATGATTGGCCCATCTTGAGGGATTCAGGTAGAGAGAGTAACAGAATCATTTTAGAAGTGGTTGGCAGGAGGTTACGGAGGTTGCAGCGCCAACGTCTCCTCCTCCGCATCTTTCCTTTTCTTTTCTTCTTCTGTTCTGTCGAAGAAGACGAGCTCTTCATCCGGGACCCACATGTCAGGTTAAGTGAGAGACGTAGAGACAGGTGCGCCCGGTCTGTCGTGAGCCAGCGTTAGATCAAGAAATTTAATGCCTTCGACTCATGCTCCAGGTCCAGGCGACGTGAGTGATCGAAGGAAAACCTAGGTCAAAATAACCTCGTTAGCCGATCAAATCGTTTGTAGAACAGCTTGAGGGTCGAATCCACAGGGACGGTGTTGGAATATCGATCTTTTACTTTAATTGATTAGTTAGACGAGTTCAACAAATCTAAGTTCAAGCAATTAAGAAATTTAGGGATTCAAGTCAGCAAACTTCTCTATGTAGCAGGTTCCAAACGATCCGTCTGATCTCTCAGACGGTCCGTTTGAACCACGGTTAATTGACTAATTTGACTAATTTTATGTTTAATGATGTGCAGAATCATAATCTAACCGAAGTTATTGAATATTAACTCTCGTTACAATTCCAACTCCTAAGGATAAATTATTTCATCAATTAGAAACCTAAGTTAATCAACTCTCATTTTTGGCTTAAGAATTCTAAAACCTATCTTTCATACGGAGGATATCTCGCAACTCTCGTTGTGAGAAGGGTTCACCTCGGTTACTTGGTTCCGATTTCATCTCTCGACTACTTTCAATCCTCAAATAGTTAAATCAATTCATGCAAAAGTATAGATTATTGTTACCATACTAGATAAGGCCTTAATCTACTTGGTATAATCAATTCTACCTAAGCAATCACAGATTCAACATAGCAAATAAACAACCAAAAGATAGAAATCACAAAACAAACATAAAACTAATCAAAAGATTCAATTAACTACTACATAAATTAGTTTACTACCATAAGCCCCTAAAACAAAGAATCAACAACTAAGAGACATCGAACAAACAAGAGAAAATGAGAAATAAGAGAAGTTACAACCAATTCCTTGAATTTCCTTGATCTTGTCGAAATCCCCTTCTAAACGACTCGTTGCTGTCGCAAACAACTCGTCTAACGCTGCCACAATCTGGACTTGAGACTAAACTCTCGAATATTTCTATGTCTAAACCTAACTTGGACCTTAGATCTGAACTTCGCCTTGTATATCCTTGTATCTCCTCAAATCATGTTTATATAGGCTTTGGCATGGATTAGAAACGCTCACAATAGCAGGGAGATCATTCTGGACGTGATGGGAATAGAAAACAACCGCCTTACCAAGAATAATCTCTAAAACGGGCACTTTCTGCTAATTCTGGAAGGTTCCAGATGGACCGTTTGACCCTCCAGACGGACCGTTTGGAAACTGGCTGAAAATAGCAATTTTTCCTGCGAAAGTCAAACGGTCCGTCTGAATTTTCAGACGGTCCGTTTGGAAATTTCAGCACAGCGCACTGTCAATATTTTGCCCATATCTTCTTCATCCGGACTCCGTTTGAGGTGATTCAAAAACCGTTGGAAAGCTTACGAGAAGCTCTACATCATCATTGAGTCATCCAGGTCATGTTTTTGTCCAAAATCTGCATTAAAAGAGGAAATAATGGTAGTAACTCATTCTTGACACAAAACCCTAATTAAACTAACCTAATTAACCTAAAGTCAAGTAAAATTGGTTTAGTTTGGAGTCAAAATCCTACCAAAATATATGTATAAAATCATCTCATCAGTGAGGCGGGAGAAAGAGATTTTAAATTTCAGCGACACACTTCCTTTGCCCGGATCCCCTGCAACGAGATGCACGCGCCATCCCTTTTCCATTTTTCTGGGATTTTTCTTCAATTTCCATAATTCAATTATTAATATTTTGATATCCAATCAAGAATAAATCGTTTGGGGGCCTTCCCAAGGGTATTTTTGGATGAGATTTTATGGATAGACTCGTAAAAATATGAGGAATTTATTGGTTCAAAGGGTTTTGTGAAATTCCTCATGGATTTATTTTGGAGATTTTATGGATTTTGGGGGCTTTCTTTGCATAAAATGGGTCTTTTGCAGCATCTTTGATCTTTATAGGGGCACCATAATTTTCTCCATACTCCACTGTATTTTTGGATAATTTTTCCATAATTTTTGGAGTTCATTTGGTATTTTCCATGATTTTTCTCAAATCCCATGCATTTATTATCCATGATTTTTGTATAATTATTTTCATGAATCTTGGCATCATAAAATTGGGTCAAACAGCTATATATATATATAGTGAATGGATAAAATACACTGATGTGTACGGATCGTCCCCGTACACATGAGTCGTTTTTCGAGATCCAAAATTCAAACGGCCAATCCGAACGTTGAAGTTGTTCTCCATATTGAAAAACCCTCGAAAACCAAATTTTACATTTTTTCGAATTTTTTTACTATATATTATGATATTTTCAAATTGGAGGGCCTGAAATACTCCAATTGTAGTGTTTTTTGAAAATATCATAATATATAGTAAAAAAATTCGAAAAAATGTAAAATTTGGTCTCCAAGGATTTTTCAATATGGAGAACAACTTGAACGGTTCGGATCGGCCGTTTGAATTTTGGATCTCGAAAAACGACTCATGTGTACGGGGACAATCCGTACACATCAGTGTTCTATATCCATCCTCTATATATATATATATATATATATATTTACAAAACTTGTTATATTTGTTAAGCTACCAGGATACATTACATATTCGTAACACGAGAGAAAACAAGCAACACTAAAAATAGGGAAACGGTTGTATGAAAAATGGTTGTATGGGGAAAGCCCAAATCAGAGTGCGTGTGGAATAATACATACATCACACGCCAATTTTGAGTTGGATACAAGAAAAGACGGTTGTATCGCAGGTCCAAGTCAGAGTGCGTATGGAATAAAACATACGTCAGACACCAATTTTCAATTGGATACAAGAGATAGCTCGATTTGTGTACAGGACTGGTACAAAGAACCATATTCTTATCCTTTCTCCAGGATGGAGGATGGGCATAAATGAAAAGTAAGAATAAAAAGATGTCACTGACATTACGAGATATAGATACGTAACAGATATTGATGTAGATATAGACATGCGATGCCACGATCCTACCTGGTTTTATCTATATTCTTTTTTTTTTTTAAGACAACTCTGGTTTTATCTATATTCATTCTTGATCATCTCAGAAGTCTTTTCCGTGTTATTTATATTATTCTTTTACATATATAAATATATATTTTTCTAAATAATTAGCCTTGCCAACATTTTTTTTTTCTAATTCTTATTTAAAAATTTAAATTGTGTTGCGGTAGAATGCTTTTTATTTGTAAGCAAGAAAATGCATGTCGCACTAAAAATATGTTAAATCACCTAATATGATGAATAGATTTCAGATTATGTGAATGTGATGCCAGGATTCGACCTCGTTTCAATTTTCCACCTCACATAGATCTTTAGCTAGGTCTGCTCTAGAGAGATCAAGAAGAACCTTGGATCAGCTAAAGTAACAGAAAGAAATGAGACAAATCATTCTCTCAAGGCATCCTCTTTCTGGGTAAAATTCATTGCAGAAGTACTTTTCTGGAATCTATCTCATTTACATAACTAATATTTAAGTTGATCAAAATTTACTTCTGTTATACAAACAAATTATATGAAGTCACTTAAACCAAATTTCGCCCAAATAATATCATCACCCAATTACAACAGTTATCATTGCTTATTTTGTAGTAAGCATACATTTTAATTTTCAGATTAGTGCTCGAAAGCAAAACAACTAAGTGTAAAAGATGATATTATCATTATTTTCATGTAGAATAGATTTATTCCTAGTCATTCCTAACTTATCCTTCTTCCAAAATGGTCTTAGGATTTGCAGGTAAGTTCATCTCAAATTGTCCTCCCACAAATATATATTTTTTTTTTGAAACTAGTCCTCCCACAAATATAGCTCTTACCCCTTAAGAGTATTCTTTGTGGCCCTTGGAGAAACGAATGAGTAGCAGCAAAATTTCCAGAAAAGATAAAGATTTTGATGCTGGGCATAAAAATAGACCATGTGATGCCTCGAGTTGAGCTTGAGTTATTCGTATCACTCTTGACTTTGTAATAAAGTTGCCGTTGTCAAAACAAAGGGATGAAGAAGCATCTTTTTGCCTAGGCTAGGCTAGAGCTTTCTACAGTAATAATATGTTCCCAATGGAACCTTCAGAGAACTGTCCTTCTAGTTATAAGATGCCTCTGAATCTTTCCTCAAATCAACAAATATCTATCTGATCGGAGAATTGTCTCGTGATAAGTTTCTTTATTTAACTAACAGCAAAGCAGATATGGTCATGAAATTCCAAGATAAGGATTTAAATTACCTTGCACAAACATCATCTTCTGGCTGAAGAATGGAGACCACCAGTCAGTCAATGCTAATATTGCAAGAAAAGAGTATAAATTGTTACATTGTGTTCAAGCGAATGAAATAAGTTTAGACAACATAGCTTGCAAATTTATAATAGTCACCTCCACTTTTTTGAGTCGACTATTTTAGCACCACCATTTCTCAAGTGAATGATTTTTGAGAATCAGTTGGTTAGTGTTAATTTTAATTTGGATACAGGCAGCCACATGCTATCATTAGATTATTAGGCAATTGCACACTTTAACCATCAAGGAGCATTTGGCAACACCATAGTTTAGTGAGATCAAAGGTTAAAGTTAGTAATATTTTTTATAGGAAATTGTACGTTAACAAATTAGTTTGTTTACGAAGATAGGCTAACCTCACACATGCCAAACACACCCCAAGTAAATAAACAAATAACAGTAGCCAAATAATGGCAAATGAGATCTTAGGTTCACCAAAGTCTCAATACTGGCTAGCCCCAAAAATTATAGGGAAGCGGCCATATAATTGAATGCTTGTCAATAAGCTAGTGGAATGCTATAGTGAAGTTAGACTCATTGCTTATTTTAGTCAATTTTGCAATGCTTATCCAGAAACATGCATGTGTTTCTAGAAAACGCCAAAGTAAGAAAAACAAAAAGGAAGCAAAGGGAAACTGATGGGTACAAAAGGGAAAAATATTTAATTGGATAGTTACATTGTCTAGAATTTCTCTATGATAATTAAGTAATTATTAATGGCATGGATATAATTACCAAGCAATCCATAATTACAAATATAACAGTTACATGATTTCAACAAAAGAAACTCATTACTTGTTCTTCTTTGGATATTCCCGTGCTCCAAATATTGTTGATCCAATTCTAACATTAGTGCTTCCCATTTCAATCTGCAAACATTAAAGTATGTCATAATATCTTGATTACAGATGTACATTGGTTAAATGGGTTCAAATACTACTGTACCAGCAATTTACAAGATACCAGTTCAACCATATTGATCATTCAAAAGCAATTCATGGCTTCACTTGAAAATTTTTAAATCTGATCTGCAAGTCTCTAATATGAGGGTGATAAAAAAACACTGGTAGGTGTGAAGATAACCAGGCACGGTAACCATCAGCTCAAACTAAAATTTATTGATGGCCAAGAAATTACTGATAGTAAAGGGCTAAATTATGCAAATTCTAAAATGAACGGAGTTTTCTGCAAATAGTGAATATGGCAAGTCTGTTACTAATAGCATGCAAAAATTGGAACTTACTGCTTGTTCAAAGTCTGCAGACATCCCCATAGATAGCTCACACTCCTCTTCTGCCAGTCCCAGCTCTGCACAAACCTTCTTTCGACAATCAAGCAATGTCTGATACCAAAGAGTCACCAAGTGTTAGTCATACAATGTTTTTGTTTATTTTTATATTGTTGTTCTGAAACCACTAGGAGCTCAGTTTCTGTATTAGCATGTTAACAACGAGGTTAAAAAACTCAAAGCAATTTAAGGCAAAAAATAACAAACTAAAATAATTTAAGGATGACTAAAAATCTAAACAGGATGAAATGGAGGATAATGAATGTTTACTGCATATATTGCAATGTTAACTGATGCAAAGTTGGATAAATGAGGTTTTGTGGCAGTTGCAAAACTGTTGGTCAACGAACTCAAAGGACAATTAAAAGTCAAGCATTTAGGTCAAGTCCAAATCAATAAGCATTGCTTATTGACATAAACCTAACCGTCAAATTTGTGGACTTCAGGAAGTTAACCTTAAAATTTTCTGGTGTAGATGAGTAGTCAAGCATCCCTATCGTCATTAGACCTGAGAAGACAAGATTCGGACAACCTAATTTCACGTGCTTTGCTAGCTCCACGCAACCTGACGGTTCCACTCCGAATTTGGCTGCAGAATACGAGTAACGTTAAACATCTTCAAGTCTAATCATAAGCACTGAACATGATATATGTATAATTATAATATGACAAATTCTGTCAGGTCAAAAAAGGATCACAGTTAAGGCTATTTAATTGTATATGCTCACAAAAAATATCAAAATAATCATAGTACCCACATAGGTACGAAGAAGAACTGACTGTTAATATCGGTCTCTACCCAGAACCATATATGATGCACATGGTAGAAAGTGTTATTATTGACAAAAGCTCATCCAGAATTTTAGACAGATAAACTAAAGACAAATGAAAAGGAAAAATCGAAGGAGCCAAACCAGAAACAAAAAAAGAAATTACATATTCATAAACTCACATTCTTCTCCACTAGTATTTACTTGAACCAAAACCTTCAAAGGCTTCCTGCCCAAGCTTCCCACTGCACGATCCAGATGGTTGGCTATCTGGCAGAGAACAAAGATGAACTCAAGTTACTTCCAACCATTAAAGTCTGATAGCAATCAAAGAAGAGAGCATGTTAATCATTAGTACATCAGCATTGCAGTTGGTACCAACCTTTGACTTTAGTATGTTAAACTAATAATTAAAGAATTGAGAGTGTACCTTTTCATCATCAACACTCTCAACCATGTAAAGATTAGGCACTCCAGCTGCAACAAAAAGTATGTGCAGTCATGTTATGTCCCACTTTCTTTTGAGTTGTAGAAATTTACAAGTAAATAATAGCATGTGCACCAAGTTAGGCCAGCATAGTGAGAACTATAAGTTTTGGCCTCAGGAATCTGATTTGAATAACATATAACTGTTAATTGAGCCCTAAAGTAGCTGTATTTTGAGTTATTCTAGCTGTATTTTAATGCAAAATGTCAATTGAGCCCTAAAGTAGCCTCAGTTATCCAAAATTAAGCAGCTTGCAAACCACTAGCATTAATAACTGTTGAAATTTTGTTATAAATACTATGTCCAGCTTACAATTAATGACTTTTATTTTCTCTATTATATTAAGACTTAAGAGAGTTCAAATTTGACATTCATATCATACCAATTTCTACGTAATTAATAATTTGCTATCCCACAATAAAGAATTAGGAAATTATGACCAACAACAATCCTCCACTATGAGATAAAGATGCATCTGTAAATTCATTTATTCTATATTTGCAACACATACTGTTCATCTAAGTAAAACCACACAGCAAATATCAAATTCATTGTAAGGCAGTGACTGTAATTTAGGTCCCTCATGATCAGAGTAAATTTAATTACTTCTATTGTTAAATTAGATGCTTAACTGATGCCAATGTTAGCTCAATTGGTAGCAAGACATCAAATAGCTAACTAGACCCAAAACAAATGAATGAAAATTCATTTAACTGGTATTGCAATTTTGGAGACATTAGCAAAGCAGATTTTTGAAGATAAAATAGAATAGGTTGAAAGTAGATGCATACATAACAATTGTTTCACTTTGTTGCTCTGTAGGTTACCAATGAAATGCCATTCAATATCATCTGGAAGCTGTAAAACAAAAGAGAAAGAGAACAAAAATAAAATGGATTTCATTAAATTTTAAAGAATCATTCATAATGACCATATGGTCCATACTTCTCTATGACATTTATATAAAACAAGTACCTAATTTTCACAATACAAATACCCGATCATAGTTCAGTTACTGCAATGACAATAACGAGTGTTCTCGCTAGAAAGGAAAAAAAAAACTGTATAATTCTGGTAAGGATCAGTCCAAAAGCCAATGTTTTGTACAGCATAACCTTTTCTGAACAACTTAGAGAATTAAGGCAGAGATCACACTAATACTAGGATCAGACTCTTTCATTGCTATCACGACTAAACAAGCAAACAACATACTAAAATCACCAATCAATCTCTCATGATCCTCACCTAAACTATTTCTGAATCAAAATCTCAATACCTGAGGGGCTTTCTCGAGCAATTCCTGCACATAATTCTCTCCGAAAGAGCGATGTCCGGTCGAGTCGTACACCGCCTTAATCAGAGAGGCGGGCTTGGTCTTGCTCACGGCCACGACGCGAACCTGCGTCGGGAGACGGCCGGAGCGCTCCGACGCCTGCTTCACGCGCGCCATGACTTCCTTCATCGCCGCCGCCACAGCCATCCCTGCCTCCGCCGCCGCCGGAGCCGACATAGCGAAATTCCTCTACGAATCTCTTTGAAAATAAAAGTCTCGAATGAAGGTCGACTGAGTAAACAGAAAATACGGAACTGCTTCCTACACCCAAATTTTGGAGATCCACTCTATTTGGACGAAAATGCCCTTCGCATTGTTTCAATTTACGCCCCTCAATTCATCCAGTTGTAATATAATTGTAATACGAAGGATATTTTGGTCTCATAGAAATGGATCTCTTAGTTTGAAGAATGTAGGAAGCAATCCCCATAAAATACCACCACTTCCCTTGTACAGGTCAGGTCGGGAATCAGATCCTCCGGACGTCCATCCTCTGGACGTTTGGTGGACGGCTGGGGATCTGGACCGTCTGATTTAATCTCAACGGCTATAAGGGAGCTCCGTGCATTCCACCACACCCGAAAAAAATATTGGCCTGAAAAAAATGAACCGTCTGATTTAAATCGGACGGCTCCGATCCAAAACGTCCACTGGACGTTTCAAAAAAACGTCCAGAGGATCCTGGTCCGGTCAGGTCGACACTAGTCATTAGAATCTTCTTTCGTTTAGCGGAACTTACTTTTCTTTTTTTTTTTCTTTTTTTTGGGTTTATTCTTTTCATACAAAAATGAAACTCTAAACTATATATTATTTTAAAATAACATTGTTGATTTGGTCCAATGCACTGCTTATAAGATAGTTTCTAATGATAAATACTCTTTTCTTCTCCCTGAGTCACTCAAAGTTATAAAATCAATAGAATTCTGGAAAGAATCAACAAAAAGAAATCAATGATTTCAAAAGAATAAGACAAATCACCAGTTTTATCTAGCGTACTGGTGCAAAGAGGAAGGGCATAGGTGCATAGGTTTTTTTTTTTTTTTTTTTTTTTGGATAATTTGACAGGAAATGTCAAGAGATACAGAGATGCATAGTTATTTGGCAAGATGGAGTATGGCAGGGTATTTTTGTCACAATCTTATAAATCAGATGTTTCTTATCTAAAATATGATCACAATTATTGAAAAAGGTTTATTTCCGTGCAAATCATGATTTGAGGGGTTTATATCTGAATATGAAGATTAGAGAGGTTTATTTCCGATTAGAAAAGATTAGAGGGGTTTATATCCGATTTTCCCAAAAAAAAAATATAAACATCTTAAGTTATATAACTAATCACTAGTCAAATATTACAAATTGAATAGTTAGTATTGAATATTGTTATCAAGCTTAAACAAGTCATTTCAAATAATTTAAATCAAATTTGCACCATTAAAAAAAGTTTTAAGCTTGAAATGTACTTCCTTCCATAGGAAATGCATGTATGATGTTATTCATATATACTCATACATCTTATTTTAAAAACAGTAAAATTGTTTTGTAATATTAATGAAATGATGTATTGTTCTCATGAGTAATTATTTTTCGGGACTTGTCTACTAAATTTATGGCTCCTCATGTGAAAGCTATTAAGCCAAATGCGAAATTAAAATGTAAATATTTGTGTGAATTCTATACAAACTAAAGCTTTGTACAATTTTTATTTTATGAACGATACAGCAGTGAAGAAGGGTGGAGGCAGAGTGTTGTTAGAAAGATTGATCTTATTGTATATAGTCAAAATGTTGTAACTTTGTATGGTCAAAAGTCAAAACTCAATTGTGCTGGAGTGTTATTATGATAGCTCCTCATATATTATAGTATAAAAGTCATCAAATTTAATATATTTGCTCATACATTGTAGTTCCACAAAGTAAATGTAAAATATGAGGAACTATAATTTGGCAAAGAGTGCATTTTTCAATAGGAGAAATTCCGTATCACATACTCATATATCATGTCTACCTAAAATGAAAAAAAAAAAAAATGTACACTGCATTGCACGATATATAATTCCAACGTGCAAGTTTTAGCATCTTTTATGCCATACTAATTTGGAAAAAAAGAAAAAAAAAAAAAAAAAACACCCAGTAACAGCGCCAAAACAATTCAAGCTTTAGCTTCAGAGCCAAAGAGCACCAGCATCACGAAGGAGAGGAACCAATTTGCCAGTGAGATGGAGTGTCATAACCGTCTCCGTTGTACCAATTGCCCGTCCAGCGATAAACACTGCAGGAGTAGGCGATCTCCGGCCTAGAATTTGCATCAATGCGCCCGCCATCTCTCTCCCCCAAGGTTCCTTGTCGAGTTCATAGACGGCTGCATTGACGCCCATCTGCGAAAAGAGCGCCTTCACTGTGTGACACATGCAGCATGTGCTCGCACTGAAGATCACCACCGCCCGTTTCGATGCCAAGCTCATGACCTTATCCATTAGTTGTAGAGATTAACAATTAAGGAAACTAAATGCAGTTTAATTTAGATTTTATCTGATTTGATTCAATTAGCTGGGCAATGATAAGCTATGAAAAATCAGTGAGGTTTGGGATGACTAAGTGTTGCTTTGTTGAGACCTTTATATAGTGTGGCATATGGACGTGGACATATTCATAGAATATTTGTATGAAATTCGTTTCTATTAATAACGTAAATAGATCGTGTGTATTAGGGATTTTATTTTGTTTCTTTTTTGTACCTTTTTCTTTTTACGAGAGAGCACCTTCTGGTGTACTAGTGACAGAGAATAATCATAGAGTCTATGTGAAGCGGGTTTTTTCAACATCTTCTGTGATTACTGTGCAGTCTATATTGTATGCAAAACCATATACAGGTCATCTCATCTAGGTCCTCATGGTTTGCTGTATACTAAATACCAAAACACTATTTATATGTAATACCAAAACAGAATTGCTTTTGAATTAAGGCAGATCATGAACACACATACAGTCACAGAGTTCAACTCAGTACATATCAATATAGCATATGAGCTTGGACTCGTGCAGATAATAAATTGGTTAATTCCGGAAAAAAAAAATCACTAAACCGCGTTTTAGAATTCGGAAGCAATTTAAAAATTCAGCACAAAACTTTATTAGACATAAGAGCTAGACCGGGAATTAATTTAGGATGCGTAGTCACTACTTAGATTCTCTGTTAGGCCCAAGTCTGATAAGATTCCTGAACATTTTTTGTTTAATTTTCTTCTTTCCGAGTTATCTCTTTTGTTGGATGCCCATTAATTTAAGATAAATTTGGTTGGTTAGCATCTTATATTGTCGTTGTGGTTATCTCTCGTTCTACTAATATTACTGCTAGCATAAATTTATTAAGAAAGAAATCGCTTTATATATGTTTTTTTAGGCAGATTATTATCATATGTTTATGAATTTATTAAATAAATTTTTGGGCATGTAAAGAAAAATATATAAATAATATTTTCAAATTCAGTGGTTTTAGGTTGAAAGATATGGCTAGTATTAATTAAAAATCTTAACAGATTCATGAAACACATTGTAAATATATACATTTCTTCAAAATTTAACATAATTTATTAAAAAAATGATGGCTTGCTGCTTATTTATAACTTTTGAAATATTAATGTAATAGCAAAGTTACGACAATCTATGAGCTGCTCCGGTTTATCATTTACGAAGTCGTTATATATATATAGTCTAGATAGGAGCTGTTATTTCATTATGCTTGTGTATTTATATCTTAGCTAGTACAATAATTCATTTATGTCAGTTATGTAGCAATACTCTGATAGATTTAAAAAAAAAAAAAGTAATTTATAAGCCGTATATAACTTATAATGCACTTTACGGAATGTTGTCATGATATGCAAACCAGAGATTGTGTTTCAGCGCTAACATATGCGCTTCGGTCAACTCACATGTGTTAATATAACAGAAAAAATAGTAAATAAAAAATTAAAAATAATAATTAACAATAATAAGAACTCACATGTGCTTCGATGAGAAAAGAACATGTTCATCAAGTGCATATACTGGAATTCCTTTTCTTTAACGAGCAAAGAATAACTCTTTATATTACCATAATAAACCTTTTAAGTTATTAAATAATTGATGTAAGAGAAGAATATATCTAGCGGCTGGTCGCGCACAACATTTATATTCTTTACTTACTTCTTTTACCATTTTAACATTAAATTGCAAATGACGCAGTGGCCTAAGTGGCTATTAAATCGGCTTTTACTTCAAATGCAACGCTTAAAATCTTGATGAACACAAGAGTGCCCATAAAATGAATGAGCATTCTATTCTTAAAAAAAAATTCATAAAATTAAAGGGAGGAAATTTTGAAATAAGATACGTAACTATTTATTAATACTTTTTTATTGTTGAAATATTTAATTTAGCACTCAGTTGTACATCGCTTTTACTTTTTTCTTTCCTAATTAACGTGTTTGGTAAAAGTTATTGTGGGGCCATTTCAAAATTTTGTGTTCCATCACGTGTATTACTAATTTTTATTTAAATTTTTCATTTCAAAATTTAAGTTTAAATTAAAAGACATTATTGTACATACAGTTGATCTTGCTCATGCTCAAATCCTAAAAAGAATTAATTTTGGTTTGATACAAGATCGATGGATATTGGATATAGTTTAATTTAATAAGTTTAGCAAGAGCAAAAATGGGAGTCAATTTTGACTAACATTTTATTTTAATCTTATAATACATACAAATGTCAGTAATATATAACATCGGGTCAATTCATTTCTTCACCTCTTTCTTATTTTAATTTGTGTGTAATTAATAATCGTATGAAAAGTAATTGTGTAAGACCGTCTAGTTTCCGTATTTATATATGCTTTTTGGTAGATAATGTGTTTGAGTTAAACTGTATAATACGAGTTGGATTTTTTGTACTTCTTAATACTTGTAATTGCCAATTTTTTTTAAAAAAAAATGCCAGTAATTAATTTATCTAATTGTTTGTTGCTATGGCTTTATGGCCTGCATATCTGAAGAAACATAACAAAAATATCTGATAGGCTTGGGGAAAACGTTAGATTTCAGATATGTGGGAAACAGACCTTGTGGGCCACAAAATAGGGAGAAAGGATTGCCCTAACATATTGGTTAGGTTATTACACAGAACATTAAAAAAGCCACCTATTTAATTAAGTATCACTTCTCTTCTGCTGTTCTGCATAACACAGCAACTTAGCTCCTAGTTCTAATTAACATGTATGTCATCAATATACTGAGTGGATTAATTAAAAGCTGGTCACAATTACACCCACAAAGCACCCGCATTATGGAGCATGGGAATGAGACCGCCGCTCAAGTGCAGCGCCATGACCTTGTCAGTGGATCCCACCAGCTTTCCACCAATGAAGACAGCCGGCACATCGGTACCACTGCTCCCTAGGAGCCTAGTGAGTGCCCGTTCCATCTCCCTCCCTCTCATGTCCTGATCCAGTTCATGCACGGTTGGGTTCACGCCGAGATCGATGAATAGCCTCGTGACGGTGTGTGACATGCAACACGAGCTCCTGCCGAATACAACAACAGCACGTTGTGATGCTAGCTTTACCACTCTATCCATATATAGCTTATATTAATGTTGAGAATGTGTTGATTTTAAGTAATTATACAAAGATAGCGAGATTTGAGTAGGCTAGAGGAAATTGGTTTTGAACTTTTGAGGGTGACAGTTTGGTTAATTATATACAAAGGAAAAAGGGTGGCGGGGTGCAAGCCAGAGATTGTATGATTAAGCACTATGGATTATTAATGCCACGTTTGCATAAGAATAAAGTGGGCTGGATAGCTTACCAGTGGATAATGTTTGGAGATTTTTTCTAGTTTGAAGATAGATGTGGAATTTAGAATATCTAGGATGACAATGAAATACATTAATTTCTAAAACGGTATATTACATTATCATATAGCATTAAGTTTGCATCCTTTAATGTCGGCATGTCATGTTAGTGATTTTCTGTAATACGTGGTAAGAATTTTTTGTCATGCCTTTGTATCTACATAGGTGCAAAGATGAGTGCAAAATTAGACGCATGAGATGTACATTGAACATTTATTTATTATGGCCTTACGGGGAATGAAACCGACTTTGAGAATCAAACTGGCGAGCTTTCAGGTCCAAAGTTGCTTTTGAGAAACAAAAATAGATGGGAATATTTACTTTCCCCAACTAAATAAACAAATTGATCGAGTAGGCACAAAGCATATCGATCTGTTCCCTGAATAAACAATGTATTTTTTTTTTTTTTTTTTGAAGGCCGGAATAAACAATTTAAAGAAGAGTACATTTGACAAGAAAGGAAATTAAGAAGAAAATAGACGGAAAATTAATTATGATTTAAACAACATTTTAAGGAATAAAACCCAACTAAGCAAATTGTATTGTGTTTAATGTATTAACGTTACGTAGCCCGGTTTAGATAAGCGCACTATTTGCACATGCAATGCAATTGGGATACATATGCCTAAAAGATCAGATTAGAATATTACTGTCTACATTAATCCTGTTGACGTTAGTCTAGAAATTGAGGAAAATGTTAAATTTAGATCAGTAATGTATACAAATTCAGAAATTTCTGACAAACTGTAATCCCTATCTGAAATGCATAGTTTAACACCCATTCACATGTTATGCATATGCATATTTACACCAAGATGAGTACAATCGACCTAAGCCCAGCATATACTGGCCCGATAGGTTTAACTAGACCAACAATTAAGCCCATTACGTTTTTGACAAAATGTGTCAATTTAAATCTTGACTCGACTCGACCGATCAGATCTGATAAGACCCCAGGAAGGAATAAAATTCAAAACCTGAAAGTAAACATGATCTCATTCCCTTTGCGTTTAAACTCAATGTTACAGAATTTCATATGAAAACTGACCAAGTCAATTGTAGGATTTTTTGACAGATGCAAGATGCCAATAGGAAACTTTGGAGGCAAATGCAGATTTTCAACTTTATTTTTTTATTTTTTTGTTCTTTTCATACATAGACCTTCTCTTCCTTCATCCCGTATGACCAGTAATTAGACTTGATTTTGATCCAAATAACTGGTTGTAGTGGATAGAGGAGAGAGTCCATTGTGCACAAACGTACCATCAAATTACTGGATGGTTAGATGATGCATGATATGATACATTCACCTTGTTTGAATCCAAACCGTACTTTGTGAATAACACAATTCGGACATCCTTCAATCGCAGATATTCTCAGTGCCATGCTCTTTTCTATAGCTAGCTGCCTAGCTAGCTGATGAGAATGTCAATAGTACCATTATACCAATAACAAAGTGAAGAAAATAGCAGATTGGAAAAGAATATATCGTTAGCCATTTTTATATGTGTGTGGTAGTCCATCAGGAACAGGAATGTCAAAATTGCAGAATCCAAAAGAGTTTCTTATTTCATTTCAGCTGCTAATTGGAGATGAATATTCCAATGATGTTTTGATACAGAGGGAAATAGCTAGACAGGTGGCGATAACTAAGTGTAGGTGGATCCAGTAAATAAAAAAATGCATGGGAGATAATATTATCTATTTTTTTAATTAAATAATACATCTATAGATACGTATTTTATTAAAAAAAAAATCTAATTAGTCTCCAAAAAAGTATGAAAAATATTTTATTATCAAATCCCATGATTTCAATATGATTATTTTTTATATAAATATGTAATTATTATATAGCATCAATTTTCACATGGTATGTGATCTCGTTTAAAAAGTTGTGTCTCTTTCCATTTAGCTAAGGCTAATTCTCTTTCTTGTAACCCTGAATAATAACTTTGTGATTTTACATTATGATGTCAAAAGGGTTTATTCGAGTTTGGCTTCTTAGTTATGTTAATTAACTTAATTGTCTATATTCAAGCACTATTTGATAATTCGTTGAAAATTTTGATGAGATCTTCTAGGATTTGAAAAATGTTGCAGGGTAAATGGATCGTGGAATCCACCTAGCTACTTACATGAATCTAGACACTTGCCTGCTGGGTATTAGTTCAGTGGATTCTCTTGAAGCATATCATGTCTAGCTAGTTGGTTTAATTTGATCCGCCAAAACGAAGTTGACAGAGATTTTATTCTCCCTACATTGTTTTTGTTAATCATACGATTACATGACCGCCTAGGTCAGTACATTTTATTTTTAATTGGTCATAATTAAGGCGCATAATCTTTGTTTAGCTAGTATGGACTTGTTATAAATTACCTATTTTTATTCTGTAACAATTTGGTCTTCAAGCTTCTTCTATTTAAATTAATTTCGGCTAAAAGATTGAAAAAAATTACCTGTATCATTTATTTAAGTAAACATCTTATTACTATTTAGTAGTTTTTCATGACGGCTAATATACCAATATATAATTAATATTGCTATAATCATTATTATTAATTATTTTGACCTGTTAACATTTTTTTTACAAGATTATTTAAGGCAATTAATGGCTATTTTAGACATGTCCAATTCATGGACGTCTATACCAAACTACAAGAATTATTCAAGAGGCCTTAAGTGTGCGTTACAAAAGGCTTATCCCGCTAATATAAAGCTTATCATTAATTTCTTTTTAACACCGCTATTAATCAGTCAACAATAATTAAGTTCTTGGCCACGCATGTTTGGACAATTGATCGTTTATTATATGTTTTTATAAGTATTTTACTTATCTCTACTATTCATAAAAACACCAACCTAAGAGTGTAAACAGTTAGATCAAGAATTTAAACATTTAGTTTATTATATGTTTGGACCATTGATACTTTTAAATCTAATTAGATTAATAACTAGATGCGAATAATCATCTAAGTTTATCAACTCTTCATTGTTTAATGGAAATTAAATTTTTGGTGGACTGCAATATTTTTTTTTTCATAATGAATTATTAGAAATAGATAGTATGTGAACAATATCAGAAAGAGATAAAAGACAAGTCTGATCATAAAAGATATTTATTATTAATTTATTATACTAATCAATATGATTTTTTCTATTTAAGAACAAGGATATATTTTGTTTGACACATTTCTTATTGAAATAAACAATATTGTTTCAAATAAAAATTTACCTTATATTTGATGGTCGTGATTACTGATTACTAGTAAATTTAGCGTGTCAAACTCGGCCAACATGAAGTCGGTAAAACCTTATCCGGAAAAAATTCACTCTCAATAGCCCTTCCTTGACCAATAGAAATGAGTCACGTACGTAAGAAAACTGACACCTTTAGAATCAGACTTATCATTATAGGATATATTGTGGCACAAACACGTGTAATCAAGCATGGGCATCCTCTTGACAATCTATGTTTTAAAGTATGGTTGGGTAGTTTTGAGTTTTGACAAATAAATTTGATACCAATAAAACCCATCTCGGTTGATATTTTTCATCTAATTAGACTTATAAAATTAAATGACGGACTCTATCAATTAGCAAATTCTAAGATTATATTTGATTTTGTACTTTTTACGGCCGAAAAACCTAAAAAAGAAAAAGTTTTAAAATATTTTTGCATTGGCGGGTCATTTGACTGGGTTCAGCTGCTTTGAGCCTTTGAGCTGCGTCTCGGTTGGAAGAAACAGGTTTTTTAATCTGGTATTACCAGGTACATGAATTTACATGTGTGGCGGGTCATTTCAAACAGCAAAAGCACAACGTAAAGGCTGAGACAGAGTTTATGGCTTGGGAACTTAATTGGATTGGGCTAATGTGTTGGAATATCTAGGAAATTTTGCAAAAAATATTCCATCATTATAGACATATATTGTTTGACGAATTAGAATTGTTGAATATTATAGACATATATTGTTTGATGAATTAGGATTGTTGAATATTGTAATATTCCAAAAATAAATGTGGCTGATAAGCATAATATTTGGGAGATTTGTGTATATGATTGTGATGTCTAATATTAGTAGATTTATGATTAAATATTGTCATATGTTGATGGATCATTATGATAATACTTGGAGGGCACTCTAGGGTTTCTTGAAATCTTAGAATACTATCTCCATTATAAATAGAGGTTAGTCCCCAGAAGACCAGACATATAACAGACTGTAGGAATTGCATACATGTATTGATAGTAATTTTCTCTTCTAACCTTCTCTCGATTCTCTCCATCGGAATTTGTGAGAACAGAGTACTCGGTGTTTAGGCGCTGTACTCTAAGGCACGTCTTGCTCTTCTAGAAAATCTCTCTCCCAACCATGGAGCATGCACAATACGTTGCTGAGGCATTATGGAGCTTACAAGATCTATTGAACATCTTAGAATAATCAGATGGATTCAGGTAGCGCTTTCGCTTAGTTTATGTTAAAGTTTCGCATGAGTCGTTCCTTAGAATTCAAAACCCAACATAATGGGTCCTCTTTTTCTCCTACATGGCCTATGACTGAACCAAACAGTGAACCATCTATGCGGAGTTACAAATAGAGCTTCATTTAATGTTTGTCTTGATCATCTACTGAAGATGAAATCAAACTTTCCTTTGAAATTATTACATGTCATGAGGAGTGAGGCAGTAAACTTTGAGCAGAGTTTTAGAGATTTATATTATATTACTCTATTTAATAATTATTTTGACATAAAAATGGAATCAAGCCATTAAACATTCATATTTTGAGCTCGTTCAACTCAAGAAGTGACATTTTTAAATTTTTATAATTAAATTTATGTAATAACATATATAACTTCCATCAGGGTCACTTTGAGCTCGACGCAAATCAAGTTTTAACGCAAGTGTCGAGTGCTCTGTTTTCCTGGATGGTTTGTTTTCTTCTTATTGTTATTTTCTTTTTTTGCTCATGTGTGTTTTTAAACTTCCACAATATAATAATATATATGTAAACCATTATGTTCAGCATAATGTCATTTTATTTTTCTGTTATGAATTTGATGGTAATTAAATAACATAATCCTTCAGAAAATATTTAAATGGTCCTCATATTATTCTTTTTTCTCTGGTTTCAGTGAGAAGGACATAATTCAGGGTACAGCAACTGGTTAGAAAAATCAAAATCGGTTTGCAGCATCTCAATATATGAGATAAGGCAAAATGATGTGGCCAAGATGTAGATATATCAATTGCTGCTTCAATTTTCTCTCTTTTCTTATTCCCTTTTAAAGATTCTCAAAAGAAAAGGGATAAGAATCACAAAAGTTTGAATATGATTCTGGCTGACATATTCATGTCCCCAAGGGTCATGCAATTTACGTGGTCTTATAATTTTTATGATTTATCTTTTTTGGATATTTTTCTAAATAAAAAAAATGTAAAGCAGCTTTCTTGATTTTTGTTTGCTAAGTACCTGAGCATTTATAGTGTAGTAGGGGTGTAGGACAAAATGAAACTAAGTTTTAGAGGAGTGCATATTATAGACATAGTTGAATTAAAAAACTAATTGGACTTCTGTCATTAAAAGTGGCAACAATTTGTTATTATTAAAGAAGTGAATATATATGTCTAATTAATTGCTACCTGCATGTATTAAATCTACTTGCAAACTTCCAAATGCCTGTCATCTTCAATAAGATATTTATTTCTAATATGAATGAATAACAGATAATTAAGTTACAAACATGACACTAGTTCGTACTGATCCATACTTAAATCAATATTTCCCTTTAAATTTACTCAAACAATGTACAATTTTACATCATATTCATACCAAATATTCTAACTGCTGAGAAACCAAAACCACAAAAGGACCTTTGTTACAAATTGATGGATTTTGCTTTCATCCAAAATATGCCATATTCCCCACCTCGATCTGAAATAAAAAACTCATGAAATGATATCCAATTTTTTCTTATCCTACTTTATTCCAACTCATCTGTGGCACCAATCAATAGTGCTAGAATCATCTTTTTTTGTCAATGGCTATGCCTTTCCGCGCTTATATAAGTAAGTCATCCCGCAAAGTTCAAAATCAACACCATCTCTCACCGAAGTATTAACACAGCAAAAAAAAGCAAACTTCTTCGACATTTTACTATAAAAAATGGATAGGGTGACGAGGCTAGCATCTCAACGTGCCGTGGTGATCTTCGGCACGAGCTCATGCTGCATGTCACACACTGTGACGAGGCTATTTGTTGATCTCGGCGTGAACCCCACAGTGTATGAACTAGATGAGGATCCAAGGGGGAGGGACATGGAAAAGGCGCTAGGTCAGCTGCTGGGACGTAACCCAGCTGTACCGGCTGTTTTCATCGGGGGAAAGCTGGTGGGTTCCACTGACAAGATCATGTCCCTTCACCTGAGTGGCGGTCTAGTGCCGATGCTTCGGAATGCAGGGGCAATTTGGGTCTAAATTTAAAAATATTGCTGCCTTTCAATTTGATGTGGTTACAGCAAAACTGTATTATTACACAATTAACAGCTCAAGGAAGAGTTATTATAATGTACTAGGATCGCAAAACCGGCTTTTTGATATATGCTGGCTACTATAGAGTACCAAAGTCTCTGTACTTTATAAACCTATTTCAGCTCTAAAATGAGACTTTTCTTTAACTTGCATTCATCTTGTTGTTACTTTTTCTTTTCCTTTTTATTTTTTCCTTGAGCCTTGCTACTTTGAAGGTTCAGCACTCATTTTTAAGATTGCAGTACAGTTATTGTCATGAAATAAATTGACTGCAATAAAACAACATTCCAAGACTCCAGACAAGCATTATGCATGAGGTCTTCACCAAGGAATCTTATACGTAGAATATATAGAGAAGGCCATCAAATCAAACTATAAGAAATAACTCAATAAGACACTTGCAGCACACAACATACGAAGGATAGGAAAGCAGCAGAATAGATATTACATAGAGGAATATATAATTTAAGCTAAAATCTCAGAATATTGAAAACAAATAAAAGCAATGATTTTTTTCTGCAACACAAGTTAAAAACTCTTTAAAATTATATTTACTCAATTTCTTCATTCCATCTTTCAGGTGCTTAATTGCAGTGTCAGATACGTAAGAATTATAATGACCATGTCTCTTCTCTTAATGCAAATCAGAATGCCTTCATTCTTATTTCCAATTTGGCCGTTTGATTTAAAACGAACGTACCTTATTAGCCAGCTAAAAGTCAACAAAGAATGGACATTTGACATTTTCAATGGATAAATCTAGTGCATTTATTTTAAATAGGACAATCTGAACTAAAAAGCAGTCCCTACAGTCCGAATCATTACATAACAGCAGAAACAAAAGTGTATCTTAATATCACCATCCAAATATTCCATCAAAACGGTCGCAAAGTATAATGGGCGATCTTTAATGGATAGTGTAAACAACTTGAAATGGTCGATGTGAAAGTACAAATAAATAAATAAATAAATAATAAGTAGGTCTTTGTCTTCCTTACCAAACTAAACAAGTTTATAAAATATTTTTAATAATTAAATAGTACAATTGCATACATAACCTCCAGGAGGCCGCTTGAGAAAAGCAAACCATGCTATGATACATGCTTACCACACGAATATGTTCAAAACCCTCCTAAGAAGCACCACACCCCCACTCCAGAAATTAATTTAAGAAAAATACCTGCATAATAAGCACATAAATAGATGTGGTGGGGGGTATTCACCAGGAAGCTACCACGATAAGATTTGAAGATTATGAATTCGGGATGCCAATTCGAACAATTATGCATGTCAGGACTAAGCTTGAGCCTTTCTGCACTTTAATAATACATAAAGTGGAAGTAGCTATGTTTTTCTCAACTAAACAAGGTCAGGGTCCTCTTGGTCGCCTTCTCCGTCCTCCGGTTCATTATCTTCTTCCTCTTCTGGTGCATCTGGATCCATTCCCTACAAGGAGAAGTATATAAAAATAAACAACAGCTACTAATTTTGCCTAACAAAAGTAGGTAGCTACTACAGAATGCAGGGGACACCTTGGGGTTCATCTTAACATAATACACCTATGTGTATTCAGTTGTGTTTTAATTTGCTTACATTTTGGCAATAATTTGGCCTTTTTCAACTTATTTTTCTTTTCTTTTGTCATAGTCACACTGTGGACAGGCCTAGAGACAGAACCCAGCTCAGGCACAGTCTCAGATAGGAATAAATAAGCTGAGATAGAGCCTAATAAACCCAACAATATTTTTCGACCAGAACTAGAGCAAAAGTTTGCTAGTTCAGGCTTAACTAGAGTTATAAATTATATGTTGGAGGTGCAAGCATGAACTATTAAATTCAGTTTGCATGAAGTTCATTTTCATCCATAGCATTAGCACCTATACTTCTATTCTTGTTTTTAGAATAAAATCAATAAATTTTCCTTTTAGGTTACAGTACCTAGAAACAGAATACACACTTTTAGCTCCACTTATAGCCAAATTAGGAATTTAATATTGGTAATAGCTTAAGATAATATATAACTACTATATAGTTTGACCATATTTCAATTCTTAATAAACTTGACCATACTTGCCTTGAGTAAAGCATCAAATTAAAAGTTTTAAAATGTGACTGAGCCAGGCTTTAGGTATTAAAATCAAGCTAGGAGTCTGCTGAATAGGTTCAGTCAAGATAATTTTAGGTGCTAAGTATCATCCCAAGCAAAAGGTGCTCCAAACTTTTCAATATTTGCCAGCTAAAAGATACATAAATGTTAAGTGAAAAAAGATTTATAAAAAAAAAGGCAGGTAAAAAGGACCTTCATTTGCTTCTCCAAACGCTCCAAACCTTTCTTACCAGCTTCATTTTGTGGATTAATTCTGTGCAAGGCAGAAAATAAAGATTACAATTTAATTAAGGATGTCAGTCCATTATAAAAATTAACTATCGCGGCACGAGTATATCAGCATAAACCTGAACCAGGCCTGATAGGCACACATACTGGGTTACTAATTTGCAAGGCACAACTGGCCATATGTCAATGTTTCAAGACCAAAACTGATCCTATATCTGTATGTAAACCAAGAAACTCCAATTCATCTATTTCATATCTCACATTATTTTTCATGTGGGTAGCAAAGCAAGCTTTTGTCAATATAAATTAACCCTCCAATCTATCATCCTGTTCCCCTCTCTTTATATAACTTGCACTTCAGTTACTTGTTTATCGACTTTAAAAAAATGCAAGATCACAGTAACCAGAACACAGATATTAATATCTAAGTAGATAGCAACCACAGAGGTAGATTCATATTTAAAAAATTACACACCTTAATGCAGCTTGATAATGAGAAAGAGCATCTGACAGCATGTTAGTAGCTGCAAAAACTTGTGCTATTTTAATGTGGAGAGAATCATCAGCCCAATTTTTAAGGTACTTCTCTAGTAAAGAAACTGCCTCCTTGTTTCGACCTTCTAAAACATGCAGATCCGCCAGTGCTAAGGCAGCACCAAGAAATCCTGGTTCTAATCGAAGGGCAGATTCATAAAATTTCCTCGCCTAACAAAAATGGAAAAATTGATAAAAGAGGTCAGATACAAATAATGACATTTTTCATTTTTGCACCTGAGTGTGTGTGGGTGGGTGGAGGGGGGGGGGGGGGGGGGGGGGGGGGAGTTCAAAGGAAATTGATATAGCAATTCAGCAATTTACAAAAGAGGGAACATGATCAGCAATAGCCAAATCTCAAAAAGTAGTTTGTTTTCCCATTATTCATTTATTTCTTAGTTATGAATCATTAATAAGAAGAAATTGTCCTGGACAGAAGTAAAACGCTCACACAAACCAGTAAAAATTAGTTCTGCATGAATAACAAATAAAAAACCACATTATGTTAGGAAGAAACCAGATTGGTACTGTATCAGTCTAATCCATGATCGCAATCCACTTATGATGCAGCTTTCTATGTTCAAAGGGGGAAAAAAAAAGAAACACCAACCTTTTCTCTGCCAGATGAATTAACAGCATGCACATCCCCTACCAATTTTAGGGCTTTGGCTGACTGTTGCATGGCTTTCATTGCTTCTCTTGCAGTGAAAAGTGCCTCTTTTGATTTAGAAAGTGCCAGATAAGCACGTACCAAGCCTGAAAGTAATCACTAACAGAATGATTTAACATAACTGAATAATATTTAAATAAGGTTAATGTACATAATACTATTATTCGGTTAGCATGATACTTATTTTCCTGGTTTGTACAGATCAGTATGTCAATTGTATCAGAATCACCAACTAAAGTGCATCACTCACTAATTGAGGCTTGATTGAGGCATTAAGCACTAATTGAAACACGATTATATCTGCTAACTAAACGGGGAAAGAAGGAAAAGGAGAGATGAAGTCTTTTGGCTCACATCAGAAGGAAAGATATCAAACCTTGGTAAGAACGAATATCGGCTCGCAAGTCTTGAGCAATCTTAAACTCTGCCACAGCACCTTCTGGACGGTTCAATGACATGTAAAGATTGCCCTGGCCAAGAAATAACAACTCCAATTCAGCATAAGCAAGAGTCACAGCGAAATAAATGACTAGTTCCCTTCCAGTAGCACAAGAAGCTTGTCTTCTCACCCTTTTTTTTTTATAATTTTGTTGCATTTAATTTGGATAAAATGAATTATTTGGGGCTTTAGTGAAAATCTGAACAAGTAAGAGCAGATCGCTATTCAATGACATAAATTAGTAAAATTGCAAAGATGTTCAAGATGGACAATGAAACCATTTACCTTCATAATATGCCCAGTGACATGTCTATCATCTATTTTAATGCTCTGTAAATAAACATAACCAAATTATATTAGAAAGACAAGAGAAGGCAGGCACTTGTGTATGGTATCTCCTATTTTTGTTACACCTACTTCAGTTCCTTCTGGATTCTTTTTGAAACACTACATGACCACTCTCTTAAAATTATATTTTTTGAAGTCCAAAATTTATCTCATTTACCTGAAAACGGGTGGGTAAGACTAAAGCTAACTACAACAAAAATCAAGCACCAAATTGTTTAATTAAGAAAACAACTAATGTAACTTTTAGACAACAAAGAAACTAAAAAGTACGTCAAGCCAACAATAGTATCATACTAGCCAGCTCAACTAAGCATTTATTTAATCGTGACAAGAGGACGATCAACCTTTGGTTCTTAAAATTCAGCCCAATGTAGCCCATTATTACCCTCAATTCAGCAAGAACTAAAAACGTCAGATCTGTTTCAGAATAACAGAATTCTTTCCCTTTATCCTCACCCAATCAACCCGACCTACCTGGAACTGTACTAGACCTACACACGACAGATTGAGAATTTTAACAGGGTGCAAACTTTAATCTGCGAAGACTAAATTGAGCCAATTCGTGTTACTTGTCATTGCAAAAGCAAGGCATATAAGCAAAACTATATCATTTAACCCGATTTTACTTCAACTAACAAGAACAGTCCAGCTAAGCATCATTTTTTTGCAAATAAAGCACCAACCTAAATTTTGCAATTATGCTCATTCAACTCAATTCAACATCAATTGATAATAATGATTACATGCCTAATAGGGCCACCAAATTACCTTGTCTGCATAAGAGAAAGCTCTCCTTTCGTCCTTTCTTTCCCAGTGTGCCGAAAGAGCAACAAGGGTCTCTGGTCGGGCAGGATCAGTGGATAGCATATCATGCACCAGTTTGTTTAGCTTAGCATGGTCTGGTTTTGACTTCAAAAGGATCGCATACTCATCCATATAGGTCAATACGCATGGATCAATCATCCGAACCTGCCAAAAATAATAATTTGCATATCACTGCACGTTTTAACTATGTCAGCCTTACAATACCTATACTCGCTGACTTTACATTACAAACATGTATTCAAGGTACATCAAGCCTCAACACATCATTTCTTGCTAAACAAACCCTCTTTTGAGGGCTGTAATCACAATTAACTCTCAACCGTGCAACTAAATATAATAAGACCCAAAGAAATGAATGGACTTTCATGAAACCACACATCAATGAGGTATAGATACAAATCATACAATAATGCAGAGTACACACCATATCAGATTCAATCCCACTCTGAAATGACTACATTTGCACAGAAATAGTTCTGCTGAGGTTTGGAATCTTGATAAGCATGTATATTTTTTCTATCCAAACCTTTTCAAAATTCATGATTGCTTCATCACTCCTTCCAATGATAGCTTCTATCTACATATAATAGAAAAGGTAACCAAGTAAAAGTAATTTTTAGTTATTTATCTTTGCTGAATTATACATTAATTTAGCACACCAGTGGCTGAATTTGGAGATCGTGCAGTTTGATTGTAAAAAATAGACCTTAAACAGGGGCAGAACTATTGTTTGACAGGGTGGTGTACTTGCCCCACTCAGGCTCAAAAAGAAAAAAGGGGAAAAAAAAAAAGAGTTTAATTATTTTTGTTTTTGCTAGAATAGCTTAAAAATTGTAAAAAAATGTGCTTGTAATCCAAAATAAATGTAAAATAATGGCCCAGCAAAATTTAAATATTATTTTGCCTTATTCTAAAGTTTTTCCATGCCCCACCCCTGAATCAAAAACAATTCATTGAAAGTTTGAGCAGTTGCAATACCCTACCAATGAAAAATGCACAAAAAAGTTCTGTACATTGTAATATCTGACCTTTGCCATTTCCAGTAAAATGTGCACATTATTAGGAAAACGAGACAATATCTCCGCAAAAATATCAAGGCCACCTAAAATAAATTTGAAATAGACATAATGCATCAATTTAAAGCTAGATACTTTATTAATAGTACTACTAGATTGTTTCCCTTGAATCATAATCTATTGAACTTTCAAGAAAAGAAACAAAATAGAAAGGAACCATCATGCATAATATTAAGTTACAGAATTTCAATATCATGCTCCAACAACATAATGTTTGAAGGTATTATCATCATTAAAAAATAAAATAAATTCAAAATGTACAAAATGTTTAAGTTCAATTACACAAACAACCCCACTTTTGAGGATGTTTAAACAGTTCATTTTGTACCTTTATAGTCATTTGAAGCAATACAACACTGAGCCTCCACGTAGCGCTACAATGATGAAAGTAAAGGACAAACATTTACTCAACAAATTTTCACTGTCTATATAAAATGTGGAAAAATAAACCCTACAATTATAAAACAAAAAAAAATGCCAAAAAACAAATTAAGAACCTCCAATATCCACCCCATCACCAACCCACCTAAATCTCAAGCAATTTGTAATATGTACAAATGAAGATGCAACTGAACTTACATTCAACCAACGCTGAGAATCTTGATAATCGCTAGAGGATCTACCTATTTTTGTGGGTGTCTGAAATGAACAGTGATAATGGTTAATTCAAAGAAATAATTAAAAATTCAACCATTTAAAAACCATCTTAAAAGATATAAAATTTGCTCAACATGACAATCATAAACAAAAAGTGATTACTAGGTTCTGAGAGGCATGTACCGATGCTACAATTGACCCAATTGTGCCAGCTTAAAGATTCAAAAATCATTTTTGTGTAACATTTAGTTTTGAAAAAGGCAACACTGAGAATTACCAGAGATAGAAAAGCAAAATCTTAATGGTGCATATCCAAAGGAGAACAAACAGATATGGCATATGATGTAAATACTTTCTTACCAGAGGTGAGGATACAGTAATGGAAAAAAAACATGGGCTTTGGACATGGAAGATGCCTTTAAAATGAAAAGAGATGCCAATAAAGAAGCTAACCTGAGAAAACAGCAATATAATCTCTTTTGAAGAAACACCTAATTCTGACAATGCAGTAATTGCTTCCAGCACATACGGGCACTGCCTGAGTCAATGTGAACTCAAGATCTTTAGCAAAGGTTCTATTTTTACTTATATCTAGCAGATGGGCATCAGACCTACGGTTGTGCTTACCCCCAACATGCTACTGAAATTGCTTCAAACTTAACACTAGGCTCAGTTGAGCAATCAAGAACAAACAATGGTGCAATAGTAAGAAAAACAATGAATTACTATACAACTCCAGTGCATGCAGATACTTGATCTTAGCAAAATATTAGCAAGTTAATTGATATAAGATTTAAGAATATTAAAATTTTAATTCTTGTATGCTATGTGCTTTCACAAATTCCTCGAAAGACAAAACAATGATAGCAGAATAAGATTTTACACGGAACAAATCAAGTTGCTCATCCTTGAAGGTAGCAACATTGCTAATACTTGAAAATTGTAATTACACAAGGAAAATTCAGTTTTTGGCCATTCAACTTTCCCAAAAAAAAAGATCCAAGCAATCCCTGAAATTTTATTTGTTCAAAAGTGGTCCCTGACCTTTCAAAAACACCAATCTGGTTCTTGTTTTTGGACAAAGAACCAAATTGGTCGATGCACTTACACTCCACCAAGTCGGTCCTTGAACTTACTAAGTAGTGTTTGAACTTTGAACTTTTCTTGAGAACCAGTCCCTTTGAGAAGAACCAACTAGTGTTTGAACTTACACTCCACCAAGGTGGTTTCTATCATTCTTTTTTTTTTCACAATAAGTTCAAGATAGGTTCAGTGCAAACAAAAGTTCAAGGACCTAATTTATTTTACAGAAAGTTCACAGACCCAAAACCTTAAATTTCCCATTATATTGGTAGTAGAAGTATCAAGGTGGAGATATAAAAGAATTTGACAGTGGTTTGACCTTAGACATTCTTTATAGCATGTAGAGGCAGAACGATTATTTCTTGATATCCGGTAAAGCTTCCCCATTGTCAGGTTCATTCTCAGTGTTCTCGCTTTTGATGGAATGCTTTCCATCTGCACTCCAAAATAAATGCGAGTATTTGCAAGAAAATGAGGAAAAACACAATATTTAAGACTAAAACTCATTAATTATAATAGCAAGGTAACAGCAAATATAATAATGATAATAAATGAAAGCTATAAACGTTCACAGTAATGAAAGGAAAAAATAAAATAAAAAAAACCTCAAAAAGAGCAGATCGGTGCTCATTAAGAGCTGAATGGCATAAGGCCACCTTAAATTTCACCTAACAAGAAAAAGATAAGAACTCCAATTATCAAAATCCTTTGAAAATTACTAAGGTAGTACATCTTTCCTTAACCAGCAAAACTGGAACTAATTTACCAGATTTCCTCAACCAATACAGAATAACATTGGTGGATGGTCTAGCCATGCTGGACCTGGCCAGCAGTATATTCCTTAAACTGCCCAAATAAGACGCAATTTGACCCTAATAAACTTCCAACTGTAACACCAAATTTGACCGAGCTATCAGCCTCAATTAAGCCCAAACTGTATAGCAAAGACTTAATTAAGCCTCAAGACTTAACCAAATTAAACACAATTTTAATGTGATTGCTTGATAAAACACTAGTACTTGGTGCCAACTAAGTCAAGTACATACCTCGTTTTCATTAATTGTGGAAATACTAAAGGAACTAGGAGAAGGCGACCGGGTTGTAGCAGATAATGAAGTTCTGGTGTTGTTACCACCTTGTCGAGGGATGCTCTTGCAATTTTGCAAGGCTTGTTTGTATGCGCTCTGCCAACAAAACAGCATAAGAGAAAAGCATTCGAAAAGAGGTAAAGAAGCTCCACGTTAAACCCAAATGTCAAATATACTTAAACCACTGCTTCTATCACAATTATTAATCCATCATGCTATTACTTTACTATTATTGTTTAAAATTACTCAGCAGCGAAGTACCATTTTTTTTTTCAAAAAAATAAAAGGCCGGTTGTCTCTTTTCATTGCTGAAACATACTGAAGTACCAGCCAAGTCAGATAACAACAAAGACAGTAGTAAAGCTGGTGAACAATGGGTGTGATACCAGTTAATGCAGATACAACCACCCCCACCCTTTTTTTTTGTACTTCATGGCTTACAGTCCTAAACTAAATCCTATAAATCCCAAAGCCAAATCAGGGTTCACTCCATAAAAATTCAGTTTCAATACTGGTACAGAAACAGTATATATAATAGGTTACGACACCCTAATCCTTTAAAAGACATATTTCTAAAATAAAAATTAATCTTTACCAGAGCCCTCCGGTGTTCTTTTCCTCCATAAAAAGCATCTCCTTGAAGCACCTATATAAAAATATTTGGCTCAAGACCAACATAAAATCATGATAAATTTAAACATCAGGAGAAGAGAAAATGAAAATTATACCAAGTATTCAGCTTTAAGATATGGATTTGGTTCCTGATTGGAGGCAGACGAAGATACAAGGAAACATCCCTGTAGGTTAACACATTTCATAAGGTTTAGAAAATTAGCAGCAGATCTCAGTGGTATGCCACACAAAGAATTAAATTCAATTAGATAAGTAATGCGGGAAATGGAGGAAATTGAAAAACGAAAAGGGAAAAAAAAAAAGTTCAAAATATAGCATACCAACATTTGAGCGGACTCGAAAAGGTTATTCTCAAGTAGCATCGACATTTGATCCTTTGAGACGTCCATTGGAAGTGGGGTCTATAACTCAGATGGGTTAACTGAGAAGGGAGAGGGAGTTGAGAAGAGGGTGAGCGAAAGGGAGGATTCAAAACCAGTGTTCGAACTTTGAGGGTTGAAGTAATAAAGGTTTAGCGTTAAATTGAGAAATTGGGAAGTTTTTCACACCACCCCCTGAAAACTTTGAAAAGCCCAATTGACGATAAAAAGTGGCGTTGGCAAAGTACGATTGTGCTGATATTTTCTTTCGCAAGGGAACAAGTGCGGCATTAAGTATTTAGTTTTTATTTTTGAAAACACAATATACATTTTCCTATTATTAGTTTTTAGTAATGTTATTAAAATTATTTAAAAAATATAGTAACGAGCTAATGATGATTGGTAAGGCTATTATTTTAAGCTATTACAACTTCAAGCTACTTCATAGATGAGCCAACTGTAGGATATATTTAAATTTAAGACCACATTTGACATTATACTAAAATTTAAATAGCTACGTTATTTCGAATCAGAGGCAAAATGATGGTGTGCAAATAAACCCTTTACATTTATTATAATTAATAATAAAAATCCAGGGACGTAGTCAGAATTGTTGAGCTTAAATAGGCCGTTCAAATTAGAATGGAGTTAGAACCTATCATAGAAAGAAGTATAAATATAAGACAAGACATAAGTTTAAAATTAACCACAATTGTATTTTCTTATAATATTTATTTATTTGAGAAATATCAATTTTAAAATTAGATTGCCTGCATTCATCAATTCACAAGAGTAACAAAATCCTCAGTGCTAACATGGCTTAATTAAAACACATAAAAACTATCCCAAGTTCCCAACATAGATATCGTCGTGTCGGCATATTGATATCGCCCCAAAATTATTTTTTTCACTGAATTTTGTCAAGCCTGCATAAACTCCTTCCAATTTCCAAATTCCAAAGTATAGAAAAGTCAGGCCCAAGAGACACCTTATCAGGGCCCATAAAAAGGTGCACTCTCCTCCAAGCTATTAAATAACAAAACAGGAGAGGTCCAGTTTATCACTTTGCCTCCCCCGTACCTTTGTGTGTGGAGGCCTCCAGTTCAACAGCCGTTGTTTGTCAGATTGAAGAGCATGCGAAACTAAATCCACACAATATTGTTGGCGCTGATCGACGGCGATCTGATCCGGATTCCCGGAAACTGATCCTGCCTCGATACCGCCATTTAAATAAAATCTCTCTCTCTCTCTCTCTTTATCTCTCGCATTACAATTTAGTAGCCTTCCCTCCCTAGTCCGATCGAATCTAAATTTCCTGTCAGGTTCTTTCTCTACCTTCAATTTTGTCACCAGCAAATCATTTAGTTAAGCTCTTGGATCTGTCTGTTTCAATTCTATTCAATCAAATTTTCTCTGATGATGGTTTTACTCTTATCTATCCTTTGCTTTAAAACTAAGGAGGCGTTTGTTTGGAGAATATGTGATTACATAAGTTAAGGAGGTATAAATATATGTCAAGTTATGTAATGGTTGTTTGTTTATGGAATAAGGAGGAAGAAAGAATAACTTATGTTTATACATAAGTTAATAGGGTAGATGAGAGTATTGTTGTGCGTGGGACCCACTTTCATAAGTTATACCATCAAATTTGATGTTATAACTTATGCCGCTTATGTATAGTTATTCCACATGTGTTTTGCTACATAAAGTGGAATAAAATGATTTTATGCCTTGTTATTCCCTAACCAAACAGGGCCTAAGAATTCAGCTTTCTTTCTCATGTGTCCCTGTTTGCTCGACTAAACTAATTCTGCATTTTTGTGTTCGTTCTCTGTTTGAATTTGAATAATTCATGGGTTTGTTTTTGCTGGATTGTGGTGGGTTTTATGTTTGGTGCGTTGATTTGACTACCGGAAGCAAATGCTGTTACTGTAAAACCCTGAAAAAACTTTTTTCTAAATATAAAAGATCATTTCTAATTTCCAAATGTCAAAAATCAATGTCTAGAATAATAGAAAGGAAAGTATACCCAGCATTATCCTTATTTCAATTAAACTAAAATGGTAAGAACATTGTTGCTTTGTTTCATCAGTTAGCATTGCACAATCATAAGTTAAATCTGTCCTCCTGTTATCAGGTATCTTAAAGATTAACCATGGAGAATTCAGATGAGAATAGCTCTCTCTTCCTTATTTTCATTTTAACCATGCTTGCTCTTCCTTTGGTGCCATACACTATTCTTCGGCTCATTCGATCTGTCACTGAGAAGAAAAAGACAATCCATTGTAGATGCTCTGAATGTGCCCGCTCCGGGAAGTACCGCAAATCAATTTTTAAGAGGGTAATATCTCTTGGTTGATTTGTGTTTAGTTGTACTTGTATCTATCTAAATATTCTTTTGGATGATGTTGATGAAAAATGATTTAATGTAGATATCAAACTTCTCAACTTGTACCAATCTGACGATTTTGCTACTCTGGGTTGTCATGGTTATTCTGATTTACTACATCAAGCTCTTAAGCCGTGAGGTATATGTCTCAGGATCCCCAAAATAACTATTCTTATGTTATGTATGCTGGTTTACACATTTCATTATTGTTATTGTGAGTACTTAAATAGGTTAGGTTGCAAATACACATGATGTAAATGACATATATATTGTTCTTATATAAATTGATGAAATTGAGTGCATGTTTTTACCTTAATAGAACGATTTGCCCTTTTCAAAGATCTGAATATTAACAATATTTGAGGCATTACCAAAGAATAATCTGATTACTCTAATTTATTAGGTAGGTATCTCTATCCCACAATGCATTAATAAACTTATATTTTTAGTTTTCAGCATTGTGTAATTTTTTGAAAGATATTGTGAAATAATTCAATTTTCAAGGGATGCCATCCCGAGAAAGTGCAAGACAAAGTGAAATATTTGTTATTTGCTTAAAATTGTTATTTTTACCACTGTAAAATGGGAATATTTGGAAAATGCTTCTGATACGGCATCTTAATTAACATTAATAGCCTACTCCATAATTTATATAAGAAGGATTGAGATTGTAAGATTTTTGCTAACTCCTTAAATCGTAACATCTGGATTGTCAATCAGTCGCAACCATTTGAGCCTTTTAGCATTCTTGGACTTGAGCCGGGAGCATCAGAATCAGAAATAAAGAAATCTTACCGCAGGCTCTCTGTGTTGTACCATCCTGATAAAAACCCAGATCCAGGTTAAATTAATTTATTTCTTTTTCCTGACCTTTTAAAATATTTGTTTTTGCATATAACATACTAAATTCTTATGGGCTTGTTGCAGAGGCACATAAGTATTTTGTGGAGTTCATTGCCAAGGCTTATCAGGCTTTAACCGACCCGGTTTCTCGTGAAAACTATGAGAAGTATGGTCATCCAGATGGACGCCAGGTAATTATATTTGTCATTATTGTATTAAGGCATAATTAGGTTGGGATGCTATGATATATAGATCTTCCGAGCATTTTCTAGTTGTCAGTCCCGTGATTACACTAAATGAAGCATCTTAGCTTTACTGTTATAATTTCACCGGTGCTTGTCCTTTACAGTCATGCACTCTGTTGGATGCCTTATTACTTGGTGTGTATCAGATTGTTTCTTGTTACTCTTATTATTAGGCATTCATCCCTGCATTGCAGGAATAATGACCCTTTTATTTTTTGGATACATTTGAGCAGGGATTCCAAATGGGAATTGCGCTGCCGCAATTTTTGTTGAACATAGACGGTGCATCTGGCGGTATCCTTCTCCTAGGAATTGTCGGTATATGTATCCTCCTGCCACTCATGATTGCTGTTATATACCTCTCGAGGTCATCAAAGTATACTGGGAACTATGTCATGCATCACACCTTATATACCTACTTCAACTGTATCAAGCCTTCATTGGCACCAAAGTAAGTTGCACTGATTACAAAACTGCTATTTAACTTGCAATTTTAAGGACGCTAAATGTCAAACAAGGTCTTTCAATTTTCAAGCCATTCTCATTTTGGTTCCACTTCCACTTGATCGAAATGACAGAATTCAGTCTTATCTTCATTTACCAATTTGGTCCTGTTCATTAGATTGCATGGAAAAAGAAGAAAATGTCTGAACGTATTTAACAAGCAAGTTCCACCATCCACAGAAGTTACTTTGGTTCTGGAAATTTGATATATCGACAGTTGGACACTCAACTATCAAATACTGAAGCACCCACAATGAATTTTACAAAATACTATATTGAAATTGTATGTGTGCATTATTTGGTTTGGCTGTTTATCATTGTTTGTGCAATTGGAGTCACTCGTTGTTTATCACAATAAATAAAGAAAAACCATTGAAGCTGTATAGATATGCGAAGAATTACTGAATTATTATCAAATTGAATTAGTTGTTAAAGTATACATCTGTAGTTTTAACTATATTGTATGAGGTTCCTTGATGTGGGGCATCCATGTCTTTATGCCTTCGCTAAATAAATAATTATATGTAGTCCTTTTAGACAAAAGATTTGTAGCATTGTTTGATCATGGTTTTAAATGGATCTTAGGATTAATCCAAGGAGTAATTAAATCACTTGAAATTTGGAAGGACGATGTATAATTTGTAAAGAACAATGAGACAGTAATGAACTTCCAGATTCATTCTTGAGCTGTTAGTTACCAAACATAGTAAAGTTATTAGGAGTTTGACATATCTTGACAATTTGTTGAAAGTTTCAATTCAAGGAAGTGTGTGTTATTTTTTTAGTATTGTTTATGGTTCATTTTTTATTAAAGATTTATCTAATTAAGATTTATCTGAGGCTTTAAGATGAACTTTTGCAAACTTCCCTGCTAAGATGGCGGTATTTCTTTTTCTCGACTTTTCTATCAATGCTACAGCAAGGTGATGGAAGTGTTTATCAAAGCACAAGAGTACATGGAGATGCCTGTACTGCGAACTGATGAAGAACCCTTGCAAAAGTTGTTTGTGGCTGTGAGGAGTGAGTTAAATCTTGACATGAAGAACATTCGCACAGAACAAGCCAAGTTTTGGAAACAACACCCTCCTCTCGTCAAGGTGAATACTTTTTTCAGTTATGCCTTTTGTCATTTTCCTTTTTTTATCTCAATTTTAGTTATTTGCAGCAGGTGTGTCTGCACGTTCTGGGAATTAACCTCTTAACAAAGGCAGTTTAAGATTATGATTGGTTACGGGCATTACCATTATAGTCTGGACTTACAGAGGATGGTTTATTCATGATCCTTTATCCTAACTGTTCATTGATTGAGGCTATAAATTAGGATCTTAGCCTCATTTATTAGAAGTATACTTCTCCCAAAGTCTGCTTCTTATTAAACCAGAAAGAAATCAATTCATAGCCAGTTTCATAACCCACTTTAACCAATATACTGCCAGAAGTCAATCAGTTTACATTTTGCAAAACCAAAAACGGAAGGGAAAATAAAATGGAAGACTTATAAATTATAATCATTGGTTACCTATACTTCATTTTAAAGTACCGTGCCGACGAGTAAAATATATATCAATATTGTGCAGATGGAGTTGTTAATTCAGGCACATCTAACTCGTGAATCATTAGACCTGCCACCAGCTTTGCTAAAGGACTACAAACACATGTTAGAGCTTGCACCTCGTCTCCTTGAAGAACTCATGAAGGCAAGTAGTAATACTGGTAGTACATTTGCACCACTGTTGTTGCTAGACAACTCTGAACTTCATTGTTTTTACCTTTTATTTCTGCCTTTGTGACAATGTTTGGAATGAACTACCAGATCAATAATACTGTCTAATTCTCCTTGTACTGTAATATCAACAGGTTGCATTTCTCATGCTGATAAATGGGATACCACATTAACACTTTAACACAGGAAATGGCCTTTTACTTTTTGTTGGCTTGTATTGTTATCAAAACCCTATACACTCTGAATGCTTTAAATTGGGAAAATTAATTTTTTTAGACCTTTCCTGTTCATTTTAAAAAGAAATTATAATATTTTTTTCTTTATGAGGAAGTTAACTCTACAGTTTCATAATTTGTATAGATGGCAGTTTTACCTCGCAATGCTCATGGGCATGGGTGGCTGAGGCCAGCAATTGGGGTCATTGAACTCTCTCAGAACATTATTCAGGTCTCTCTAATCATCTCATTTAAAAGCTAAATCATCACTTGTCACTGGTCCAAACCCAGTTTAGTCTCATACTTGGGTACATGTAAGTCTATGAAGGACATACTCTGTGCCCTAGAAAGGTAGTTTTAAGGTTTAATCCAATGAAGTAAACTAGAAAGGGGCATGACAAATGAGCTCTCTACTCTGCCGCTGCTTAAAATTATAGCCAACCTTCTTCTATGGCTATTGAACTTGTTTTCATAGCACAAATTAATGTAGTTTCCTTTCCCCAGTTGGTGGTTAAGAATATTCTGTCCAAAACTTCACCTGTACCTTTTTTGGATCCTTCATGTTAGACCCTGTCTTCCAAAGTAACATATTTGTTGGTGGTTAAGAATAGCAGGGTTAATTGTGTTTAAAATGACATTTTGAATTGTAATATTCCACAAAAATTATGTTCATCTATATGTGAAACAGGCAGTTCCATTGAGTGCACGAAAAGCTGTTGGAGCAAACTCTGAAGGGAGTGCTGCATTTTTGCAACTCCCTCATTTCACTGAATCAACCATCAAAAAGATTTCTCGCAAGGTTTCCCTCCCTGTCCTTCTATTTTAAACTTTTCTTCAGAACCTTGTGTATTTGCATTCTGCAGTCTACTCTTGCTTCAGTTCTTAAATTGAGTCCTATTGGTTGGCATTAATGCAGAAAATTCGCACATTCCAAGAGTTCCGTGAAATGACTCCATCAGACAGGGCCGAACTACTGACCCAGATAGCAGGCCTCTCCCCTGCCGAGGCACATGATGTTGAAATTGTCCTTGAAATGATCCCTACTGTCACTGTCGAAGTCACTTGTGAGACTGAAGGTGAAGAAGGCATCCAAGAAGGTGACGTTGTTACCATGTATGCCTGGGTCTCTGTTCGCCGTGTCAATGGTCTTACCTGGGCCCACCCTCATGCTCCTTACTTCCCATTCCAGAAGGAGGAAAACTTTTGGCTCCTATTGGCCGATTCTACTGCAAATTCTGTGTGGCTGTCCCAGAAGGTCAGCTTCATGGATGAGGCAACTGCCATCGCCGCGGCCTCAAAGGCAATACAGGATACAAAGGAGGCACTTGGAGCTCCTGTGAAGGAGATAAACCTTGCTGTCAGGGAAGCAATAGAGAAGGTAAAGAGCGGTTCCCGGTTGATCATGGGCAAGTTCCAAGCACCTGGGGAAGGAACTTATGCACTCACCTCTTACTGCTTGTGTGATGCCTGGATTGGTTGCGACACTAAAAGTAATGTGAAGTTGAAGGTGATGAAGCGGAGCCGTGCAGGAACAAGGTCTGCATATGCATTGGAGGAGGGTCCAGCGGCAACAGTGGCTGAGGAAGGAATTGAGGAGGAGGAAGAGGAGGAAGAAGAGGATTTGGATGATTATGAGAGTGAGTATAGCGAGGATGAAGAGGAAGATGAGAAGAACAGTAAGAAGGGTAAAGGTAAGGCTGTCAATGGGTCGGTAAATAAGAAGGGTGGGACCCAATCTGAGAGTGAGGGTTCAGGCACTGAGGAATGATGAGGCAGAGTTTTAAAAAAAAAAAAAATAGAGAAGAAAACATTTTTGTTTTAATTTTTGGTTTGGAGTGCTTTCACTGAATTATTTTAAATGGTGATTGCTCCTTGATTAGTTCTCTCCTTATAGCAACTGTAGTTTCATTCAATTTTGATATAGATACATAGTTTGCATCTCGTGTGGTCCAGTATTTATTCTTTCGCCCTTTTCTCATGGTATATGCAATGCGAAACCTATATCTGAAGACCAGCCAAAACGTCACAGAATTGGATTTCCTTTTTTTTTCTCTCAAGAAGCTGGATATAAGGTATAGACCTGCTTCTCTCTTCTCTTTTGTTGTAACTTTGCCATGCTGTAGGTGTATTTAGACTTCGTATTGTTACAGATGATATGATTCTTATCAAACACATCCGTATTGGATAATCCAATATAGGTCAGTGATTAATACGGAGTGTTAAGAGTACCATAGATTTAAACTCAAGTTGAAAGTAATAACCCTGGAGGCTGGATTGTGTGGTTGAGGTGGGTTTTTCAGAGATATCGTCTATGGCAGTTGGTCTGTATTTTTCATGTACAAGACAAATCTGTGAGGAACAGCTTGATCTGTAACAGCCTGAAGCTATTCCAAGTTTAATTTTGGCTTAACTAGATGAATTGAGGGAATGACAGAATAAGTAGGACAACAAAGAGAACTAACGGGACAATTGAAGAGAGTAAACAAGATAATTACATAAGAACGGAAAGACAAATAGAGCGGTAAAAAAAAAAAAAAAAAACCTATTGTCCGCAACTCAGACAAATAACTTTTCAATATTTGCAGCTGATAATATTTCAAATATTTCATGGACACAGAGAAAATGAACAAATTGGTTCCTTACCACGGCCTCTTATTGTCTTCTTGTTTTGAAATCATTTTCATAGCTATCAGTAGGTGATCTCGGTCTGAAATAAATATATGTTTCTAGATGGAATTTGTATGGTTCTTTTTTCTGAGAAAACGTGTTGTGTAAAGAGACAATTCTAAAAATTGTTTTATACTTGGAAGCACTGAAACTGGGGATAGTCTCTACCATTTATTGCAAACAAAAAAGTCTTTATAACTGTTCCTATAATATGGGCCAATTGTTTCTTGTAAACTGGTTTTTGGAATTCCATGTCCATAATATGTTGTTCAACATAGAAATCCATCAAGACATAAATCCATGGGAATGAGATCTCAAAGTTAATTTCCTACAAACTATGGGCATACCGGCATAAAAACATGCAAGAATAGTTTGATAGAAAAAGCAGCTAAGAGAATATAATATAGTTTTCTTCAAATATTAAAAAAGGAACATTATATAGTTTTGACCAAAAAGTGAAAGCACTTATTTTACTAATTAAATCGTGAGATACGCCCATAAATGTTGTTCATTAATGAACACCTCTTAGAGATATATAGTAAACATGTGTGTTCAAGAATACAGACGATATTGTGAAAATTTAATTTTCTCAGAGCAACATCAAGAGAAGGATTATAGCGAGACATGATTCAATTAGTAACAAGTCAGTTGCTTCTTTTTTATTTTAGTCTATCAAATGGAAATATTTTGGTAGAACCAGCGACTAAAAGAGCAGTCCTCAAAACATTCCAGGTAATTTAGATTTAATTTGACTCATAAATATTACAAATGCATGATATCTTCTTTTTCATGCTGAAATTTTCTTAAAAAGTACATACTGGTTTGAAAGAATTCAAACCACTAACCATATTACCAACATATGACAGAATGAGTACGGAGAGATACTTGACTGTATTGACATCACAAAACAGCCCGCATTTAGTTATCCTTCTTTGAAAAATCATCAGATCCAGGTACACAACAAAAATTAAAATCAGTGTTATTGTTTTTCTATGCTTAGTTTATTTAGAAATCCATACAAAATACAGAAATTTATATTGAGGAATCACTGTAATTTCTCTTGTTCAATGTTTTATGTTTTTAGATGACACCGAGCTCCATCCCAGCCAGTGCAAATAAAGAATCTCCATTGAGTTATTCTCCATTGAGTTATTCTTCAATAAAAGATGAAGGAAGCAAAATTTCATGTGATCCGGGATCAGTCCCCATTCTGAGAAAAAGCAAAAAATATATCGGAAATATCTTAGATGCTGGAAATAATCGGGTTGATGTAAGTTAGATAAAACTCAATCTAACTTTTATAAATCTGTCAAATTAAGGAACTTCGTACCCAACTTGTGACTTTGTCGAATTTTAAGAAGTTCAAGAGTTCTTCACATGTTCCGTTGTTTTGCATGTACCATTGTTTTCAAACAGAAGTACTGAATGAAATTGGTTACCCTATTATTTACTTTTGTTTTCTCCCCAGACAGCGAAGTATGTTAAAGTAGACACAAATTATGGCGCTCGAGCATTCATAATTGTCTATGAACCAGAAGTCAAAGAAGGAAAAAGTGGAGCCTGGCTTGAAATTTTTACCTCTACAAGTAAAATAACAGCTGGCTGGATGGCAAGTACATTTAGTTTTGGGAGATTGATATAAAAGAATTACAGTTTCAAATTTTTGGTATGGCGCCAGACAAGCCAGATTCCACTACATATGCATTTACCAGTGTGGTAATGAGTATTTGGCAGTTGGTTATTAAATTTTTCGCTCAATTCTAGAGTTCTTAGAATTGTCAGTATTATAACTCACCTGGCTCCTAGTACAATTCAGAAGTTATGAAATTATTTCCCTGTATATATTACTTTGTTATAAGAATTTGGGACTATTTTTTCGATAGAAGTGTGTTTACCTGTAGCGTTTACTTGCACGAATCCAAGCTGACATTTTGCTTAAACTTTCCTGTTTTAGGTAGATCCTAAAGAATACGGCGATAGTCATGCTCATTTCGACATTTCTTGGGTAATATGAAATACTTAATTTGCAAATACTCCTTTGTGATAACCTTGTTCTTTACAGGGTTTTAATAACTGATTTGTGCAAATCCAGAAACTATATTTTTGACTTAACTAAGTAGTACTTTGTGGAAATGTTGATGATAGAAAAATGGAGACAAAGGTTGTAAGAACCTTCTGTGTCCTGGATTTGTTCAAATAGCACAAGATATTACTCCCGGAGTAAGATTAAATCCAGTTTCTACCTACAATGGAACGCAATATGAGATTCGTCTTGTAGTGTTTAAGGTAACATCCACCTCTCTGTATCCCCCCCCCCCCCCCCCCCCCCCCACCCCCCCTCAGAAGACCGTATTTAATTATTTACATTTTTGATAAGGACTTCTTTTTTTTTGTTATATTATCAGTTCATAAAAGAATGTGTTCAAATTTGGTTTGCTAGGATCGTGACAGCAGCAATTGGTGGCTTTTTAAATCCAAAGATGGAGATATGAAGCCGGTCGGGTATTGGCCGAGGGAACTATTCACAGCCATGACTGACCAAGCCGATTATTCCGGCTTTGGTGGCGCGGTTGAAGGACCCATCAACAGGCCTAGTCCTCCTATGGGCAGCGGGCACTTCCCGTCTGAAGGAGATGGAAAGGCTGCATATTTTCAATATATCGAATTAGTCGATAAACATAACCAGTTTATAATCCCTGACCCACAACTTTTCGATCTTGTTTGTTCCAAACCAAGGTGCTATCAAGTAAGCGAACTGACAGAAACCTTACAAGGTCTACAATTCTTTTTTGGTGGACCAGGCGATTGTAAAGGCTGATTTAAACTTCCCTAAAATATACCCTGAGAAGCTCACTTCAGCACTTGCGTCAGTCAGTCTCTGTTTTCGTGTTCAAGCTGACAATTCTCTGTATACTATTTGATGCCTAATATCGTGATCAGGCAATCTCCACCGAGTTATTCTTCAATAAAATATGAGCAAAGCAAAATTTCTAATGATCCCGGAACAATCCCCATTCCATAAAAAAGCAAAGAATATATAGGAAGTATCTCTGACGTTGGAAATACTCAAGTCGATGTAAGTTAGATATCATAAAACACAACCTATTCTATTGTAAATAAGTCAAATAAAAAGTTCTCTACTCGACTTGTGACTTCATCATTAACAACTAAAAAGGGGCCTGGAAGCTTTTATAGAAAACACTGTCAAGAATACAGGTAAAACTATTACCCCGAGAAAACCAACCCAAACTAAAAGCCACCAAGTACACACAAGAGGGCCACAAAAGCAACAATATTACAATATTCTCATTTTACATTAATTAACAAACCATCAGCTACAATTAAACTAAAATTACAAGGCACTAATCCATGATATTATAATCCTTGTGCCATGGATTATCTCTATACTTAATTATTTCTTTCACTGCTCTTCCACCTGCTCTTCCTCTTCTTGAAGGAGATTCTCACGGTTGTCATGGGCCCAGAAGCCACGCACATCAATGAGCATACTAGCAACGGTGCCACCTTGCTTGCAATTTAATAGGTCGTTTAATGTGATACGAAGATGATCAACTGGTTTGACCATATCCCATATTTCATCTCGTACATCCTCTATACAGAGCTCATAGTTACCTCCCTCTATCCATTTCTGATGAACATCTCTGCATAGAAGTAAAAATATATATAAAACCACTGAAAGATATGCTAAGTTCCTTTTTATATCCTAAATAGAGGATTTGCGTCTGCTGTTGCAAAATATTCATGTGCACCCATAAAACCATCAAGTATAACCTGCACTATTGAGTACATTTCAACCTCCAACATAATGTGAAATTAAACCTTGACATAATCCAATAATCTTGGATTGACTTGATTTAGCTTACTAGACAATTATGACTTCAGCTTACCAAATTGCCAAGCTAAAGCCATGCAGGGGAAATGAAAGAGGAGAGTAGTACCTAAAGAGGCTATGGATGTCCGCTGTGGTAAGATATCCCCTTCCATTTAAGTCTAGACATTTAAATAGGTATGTAAGGCCTTCAGCAGTATCCTTGTTTTCCAAGGCCAAAACAAAGTCCAAAAAGCATTCAAAATCCATCTCACGCGAATTGCCACCACCTACTTTACCCCTACGCACATGCTCATCAAAAACTGCATAGAGACACAACATACTGTCAATAATCAGAATATTTAGTTGAAGTCTATTAGTAATAGTTGATCCAAATTTCTTTTTTTTTTTAAACTTAGTTGAAAGGATATCTAAGAGCTCAGTTGATTATTGGCTCAAAAAGGGTACCTAAACATGCGTAAGTGCCATATTTTTTTGGTTTAACATGTTCACTTATTCCCACCTTAAGGGGTCAACTCTAAACTGATAAGGCACCTTCCCTATCAATTACGATATCATCATTTGAGGACCAGCTCTAAACTGGTATAAATTTATAATGCCTACCTCTCTCAATAAAGATTTCAGTCAATGTTCCATCAGCATATTCTTTAAGCTCCTGCTTGCTGAGAGCTCCGTTAGTGTCTTTATCTAGACCAAGAAACATATCTGAAATAGAAAAGAGAAAAATAAGTCACTATTTTGCTACCAGTTGATGCAGCCCATAACAACAACAGAATACTTCTAAAAACATTCCTCAGTCCAAACACAGTTCCTTGCACTATATTTAAAAGTATAACCATAGAATTTGAGTATTAAGTGAGCTGCAGATCTGAAATATTATGGGAAACGGGGATGAAGTGATCTAATAATAACCAACACCATACCACATATACGCTGCGCTGAAGTGAGAGAGAACCAATTCTCAGCTTGCTCGGTATCAGTGACCTCTTCCTCACTTTCCTAAAAATGATAGGGAAATATCCTCTCGATAAAGTTAAAAAAAAAAAAAAGACTTGTAATAAATAAACTGCAACTAAACTTAGCCATGTAAAGCAGCAGACCAGAACAACGAGAACACGATTGTAACGTTAACCAGGGTGCAAGTTTAACATATTATTATACGCATCACAAAACTTGTCTAAAGATGGTCAAATCTCAAATGAAATTAGCCAACATAATTGGTCTGATAGATTTGTTAATAGCTAGATTACCAATCCTTATACATCCATTCAAAATATGAGACCAAACTTGGACTATAGATATATACTATTTTACTATCAGCAGTTCAGCACGTATTTTAAGGAAAAAATAATAATTACCTGGTGCAGTTCCATCAGCTCTTGTAGACAATTGCTAAGCAATACCTTCTTGATGCATGCTTTCCCTATTTGAAGAACATGGATTGTTAGATTTTAAAAATCAAGTAAATAATTTAATCTTCGTATGTAGTTTCTTACTATCAGGATACCCTAAATTCTCCCAGTTCTGAGGTCTAGTACAGCCATATCTGGATGATTTTAAAATTGTTAAAAGTCAGTTTGTTACAGTGCGCTTTGACAAATATTGAGCTCTTTTGTCATCTAGACTGTACTGGAACTAGTTGCATAATGAGAGTACATTGAAGTTATTCCTGAAGTGGAGCACTATTAACAATTGAATTCTTGAGGAAATACCAGACACGGCCAGGTACAAGTGAGGTAGCATTGTGCAATTGCTCCCACCAACTAATTTATCTATCAATATAACTGGACAATACATAGTACTGCCATCTACCAGTTAAAATTCATATCAACCCGAGTGATCGTAAATTAAACGCACCACGCCTGTGTGGATCACAGAAGAAAAAGAATTTGCGTGCAGCTATGCGGCAGTACATCTGGACAAATTGTGCTGGCATATCACGTAATTGTGCCAAATTAGGAATAAGGCCTCTTATATATGATTCCATTTCCTGCGGTTTATAAGTATAAAGCTTAATAAAGAACAACATTAAGCACCCTGCCACAAAACAAGTGCCCTAGAATCCAAGCATTATAGCAAATTGTAAATTTCAGATCAAACAGTTTTAGATGGACCCATTAGATTAGTCATGTCAGTGGGCTTGAACCTAATTCACCTATTTTGGTGATTCAATCAAAATAAAAGCCTAAGCCATAATTATGGCACTTTACATTATTGATTCATGGCATTTAACCATATTCCTAGTCGTCTTTAGGAACAAGTAGTATATTCTGACCATGTCAGAACTTGTGTCAAGATACACCAATATATAAGATTTTAACTCCAGTATAGTTATTATTAAAGAAGGGAACATAAAGAAAAGACAGATAATGCAGGGATATTTCTAACATGTGGCTGGAGAAATCCATCAGAATCCTCATCAAGCTCACTCATATCAATTCTTGCTTGCGTAAGAGAAACCTGAAAAAAAAATAATAATAATAAAAATATTAACAAGTAACAGACTTCTGGTATGTTGAACTATGCATTTTACAGAAAATCAGTCTAACTCTCAAGCAATTCGTTAAGCTATGTGCTTGTCTATTAGTGGTTCAGTTCTATATGTAAATGCTCTTTACTAGGGCTTGTACACCAATAACAGGACTTCCTGCTCCGATACAGTAACCATGCAATTGCTGTCCTCAACATGTTGGTCCATGTATCAAGACGCAAATTACAAATCAAAAAAGAAAACAAAAAATGAAAATGAAGTTTGACCAACACAAATCAAATATTAACACTTTGGAGAAACAGAGAAAGACTTACTGTTCTCATAACATATAGATAGAATGGTAGTATAGCTATTCTTCCTGATTCATCCTTCTCAAACTTCATAAAATTAGAGGGGCTAAAAAACCTCTTACATTTCTGTCCAATTTGCTCGGTACACACAGAGGCTATGTGACAGAAATCTTCATAATTCATCTGCAAAATTGATAACCAGCAAATTACTATGAGAAAACAAAAACAAAAAAAAAAAAAAAAAAAAATATTTGGGGTGACCAATTACACATGTTTTCATACTTCAAGCACTGTAATAACACTAATTTTACATTCCTGTATTGATCACACCTATACCACTCTGACATTCAATTGTTCTTCAAATTCAAGTCCTCCAGTTTTTAAAGTGTTGATTGATAGTCCAAGTGTACTTGACATAAAAGATCACCCGAACAGAGATTTTGTCATAAAAATGTTGTAGCTGGTCCCTGATTCAAGAACAACTTTCGAACTGAAAATAAAGCACTGGAAGTAGGCAATTCTTCAAAATTTTAACTAGGTAATGTACAAATACCTTTTCAGCCCCGGTGGCGTCATCTATCACACAGTTTTCCCTCAAGCAAACCCACATGGCATCCAAGTCATCAGCATTTAGTAGCAGCTCAGATTGTTTCTGCAAATTTGTTGACCACAAAAAGAATTATGAAAATGAATAATAGAAATATAAAAAGGTTTGCAAGAGAATCCATTGTAACTTTGTTCCTCTTCAGAAATATCACCTAGTTTTCAATGGTAAATATCAACTGTTGTAATGTTCAGTTTTAACAACTAACATGAGTTTTGCTACCACTCATCCATATCCTCAAGATGCAGAAATTAGGACCAACCTGGGTCTAACGAGGAAGCGGAATCAGTCATCTCATTGTTCCATTTCAGTTTAGTTGTGGTTTAGGGGCATGATTGTCTTTAGGCTCTCAGAAACAAATATGCTGTTAGGCAGGTACCTTACTAGACTAGAATTTGTGTATATTTCTTGTAAAATGTAGTGTTTTGGAAGGTCCAGCAAAAATACAGAAATAGTGGGGTTGTAGCCACAAATACAGTAAGCAACAAAGGCTTCCTAGAAAAAGTATGTGATATAGGTACCTTGAGAAATCGATACTTCGCCAATCTTTGAACGCGATGGCTGATAGATCCGTCTTCAGGTTTCTGTGAAAAAGAAAAAGATAGTTAAGAGAATTACTGGTTTGAAGAATTGTACATTCGACCTCGACCAACGTGTAACACAATGAACAACTCGTACAGTAAAACAACAGTGCTAGGGGGTCATAGGAGTTGTTTAATCAAACTTGATCTCAATACCTAGAAACATTAGATGTCAATAAGGCAGGAAAAGAGATACAATCCCATACTATGGACCTTCCAACTCAATCGCAATCCCATCTCCCCATTTACCTTTCATGTTTACTTTATTAGAAAGTTGCTTTAAATTAATCTGAGCTATTACAGCACCTCTGGTTTACCTAAGCCAATAAACAATAACAGTACGTGCCCAGAAGTTTGGTAAATTTCCTCAGCATTTTACCTTCTTGTAGAAGGTAGGGATGGATCCAGCTTCAGCACTCTTCTGTTGCCTCTCCTTAAATATCTCCAACAAAATCCTCTTAGTCTCCAACTCTGTAAGAATTGTGTAGTTACACACGAAATAGAAAAACTTCAATCAAAGTTTTCCCTTTGTAGTCTCCAAACAAGTATGCCTACTTTTTGGTACCTTTCCCATAGGACTGGGAACTACCAAAGATGCTTCCCCAAACTTATTGGTAACATAGCAAGCAATTCCAGAAATGAGCACACAAAAAGTTCACAGAAAAAGAAAAATTCACCTTGCAGAATGAGTCTACATTTCCATGATAGTTGGCAGGAATTTCAGTTCAAAACAGTACATACAAACACCACCATTGGTAGTTCAGTATGACATGGCAGAGGCAAAATACCCCAATCTTGCTTTAAACCACAATCGAACAAATCAACCAATTTTCACAATAAATATTCACATTTGCAATTGCATAATGCCTCAACAAGCATCCCTTAACCCAAACTCAGCACAAACCGTGCAAGTAAACCCTTGTGGCAAGCTATCCGTTACCACAATTAGGAATAGATCGGAGATCGCATGGCACTAAATGAGAATAATACGCAGTGAAGGAGGGCGAGAAAGAGAGAGAGAGCTAACCCATAAGAGCTTCAGATCCGAGGCCAGAGCCGGATCCGACGAAGCGACGGAGGTTCCGAACCCACGGCATCGACCCCGCCGCGGGAATTTTCTTTCCTGCCGACGCCGTGCCACCTCCGACGTCTCCCGCTGCCGCGCTCATTTTTCGAGAGAGAGAGAGAGAGAGGAAAGCCAAAAGGACTAGAAGGGTTTGAAGCTTGTTCGATGAAGTGTTTATGCGGGGACTCAAACCGATGGGATAGAGACTAGAGATAGGTATCAGATTTCTCCGCTATCATCCCAATTGCAGAGCCGTAGAAATTTTTCAAACTTGTAGAAATTATTAAACTTTTAGCTGGTCAATTAGTCCGTCTTTCGGCACAATCAGTGGCGAAGCTAGGATTTCGCACTAGCAGGGTCCATAATTTTTTTTGCTGAAAAAATATTTGTACGATAATGAAATAATGTTAAATTAAACTTTTAAAAACTCTGTTTTATCCGTTGTATCTAGATTTTCGTTTATATCGCACAACAATTTTATCCATTTTATCGTCGTTTTATCACCGGTAAACGCTAAATCACCATCCAACCGCTAAACCACACAAATTACATTTAAAACCTTGCATCTAATATAGACATAGTATAATAATAATAATTTTTAATTAAACAATTCTAAAATAATGTCACATAAATAAACATGTGAAATCAAACATCTATTATAACAAGACGATTCAATAGGACAAATACGACATGGATCCATGTGCGATATTTTAGGAGTCATTACACAATTCTAATCAAACATGACATGTCCAGCTGGGTCCTTCAAATTTTTGAGATGGGTCCCTAACTTCTTATATATATTTTTTACTTACAAATCATACTAAGTTGCATGTAAATTTTTTATTTTCAGGTGGGTCCCTGGACCCACCAAAAGCAACGTGGCTTCGCCACTGGGCACAATCCAGGATCAGATATGTATAAGTCAAATTCGAATTGAAATTATTAACAATAAAACGCCAGAGGTGGTCAAAATAATTTTCTCAGCTACATATTATGATATTATATCCCTTCAAAATTTATTTTTTACATCAACTGGTATATACACAAATGTTTAGTTTTTTTAATTTCATTTTGATCTTTTTATTTAAATAATATTAATAATATAACTTATACAGTAATTGTAAACAATATAATTATGGATAATTCTGACATGAATATTTGTTTACATGGGTTCAACTAGATCTTTTATTAAAACTCTCTAATTAAATCACAGTAATACATCGTTCTGAATGAATGATTTAGTTTTAGGCGCAAGCAAAAAAAAAATATATATATCCATAACATAATGACTCGTTATTATATCGTTTTAATTGAGATTGTTTATGGTACACGCTAAAAGTACAAAGGGACTGTGATTTAGGTATGCTCCAAAACGCTAGAGGTAAGGAGAGTAACGAAAACAATTAAAATTTTTACTAATTCCGAAGGATTACTTGCTCCGGATGAGATTTTAAGAATGGAAAGGAAGAGAAAAGAAAGTGAGAGATAGAGTGATTTTGTGAAGAGTTTATTCTCAATCTCTACCACTCAATTTGAGAGGTAACAAAATCGGACAAACTTTCCTCTGCTCTCCTCTCCGTTCCATTAATGATGCTCTTCTAAAACATGCCTTTAGAGTTTTAGACCATTACATTGTGTCGAGACTCGAGATTCATATTCCTTTCTTTTTCATAATACAATCAAGTTTAATATTTTTTTTCGTGATACAATACTTTTCCATACGAATCCTGCAAAGATTTGACGTTCTAAAACTCTAAATCACAGCCCCTCTGTGATTTGAGAGCATACCATAGTCATTATCCATTTAATTTTTATTTTGATCCACTAATAAGCAAACGTTCAAATATTATGATTTTTTTATCTATTTATATTTTAAATGATGTAAGAGTTTAACTAACTAATAATTAGAACGTAAAAGTTAGAACATGGGAGTCCACGTCAAGTAATTTTGTAATTATTCTAAAGGTAATGGATTTAATTCTTGTTGGATTCAGAAAAATAATAATAAACTTAATTTTGTAATTATTCTAAAGGTAATGGATTTAATTCTTGTTGGATTCAGAAAAATAATAATAAACTCTATTTCACATCGTGGAATATGTCTTGTAAATAAATATTCTTATTAAAAAAAGTAAAATGAGAAAGTTGAATTCCGATATCCAACAATCACGATATAATTGTCGACGTAAGATATTCTCAAGATCAATCTGACCCATCCAAATTTATTTTTATAATTTATATTGAAATGTCAAATTTTACATTATTAACATAAGTTCATTTCTACCGAAAATCTGGCTAAAGCCTTGATATTTTTCCATTATCTAAATCTATTAATATTAATAATGTTATAAATTTCTCGATCATTATATAGCAAAATTAAAAAGAAAAGATTAGTTTTAAATATCTTCAATTATTGAAGGAGCTTAATTGAACGGAAGGTTGTTAACAATTCTGCGTCCTGCAAGTCCTCGTTCTCATTATCGTCATTGTTGTTTGTCCTCGTTAGTTTGCTTTTTGTAGGTCCAGTATCCCTTGTTTTTATTTATACGAACTATAATGGTTCGAATATTATATTTGTTGGGAAATAGTATAAGACATGTGTTGGGCCAACCTGGGCAAAGCCACTATTTTTTTTAAATCAATATAAAGCTGTAGATATATTATTTAAGCCATGCATTGATTGGTCCACTACTAAATCAAAGTTTTTTTCAAATTCCAAAAAAATAAAAAAGATGAAAGCTTTTAGAAAGAGCAATTTAAATTAATTAAATAATTTTTGGACCCTCAGTTAAAGTTCTTTAAAAACTCGTAGACTGTTTTTGAGAGGCACTATCGAAAATTCATAGTGCTCAATTTTCTTATATATGAGATTTTAATTATTTAGAAATGCATAGGTATAATTAATATATACAATTTGACGTGTGACGTGTACATATTTTATCTTTCTTTTGTTTTTAGTAAAACAACAAATCATTTGTGAAATGGGTATATGAAATAGATGAAAACTAGTGCTAATCTCGCGTTGCGCGATTCATTTCTATACGAATATGTTATTAAATGGTTGCGCAATTTATTTTACGCTATATAAAAAAAATACCATAAAAAATAAAAAATACTATTCAAATATTATATGAAAATTGCCACAAAAAATCACGCGGCACAGAAGATCCGGGACACTGTGTTAACTACAGTGCCCATGTGCTTCTCACACGACTGCATTTTATACATATATAATATTTGGTAGCGGCAGTTCCTTCAAACTTCTGTCCTCATAAATCTAAATTTCATGCATATTGATTTCATTATTCACATCATGAGGCACTAGTAAAGTAGTAAGTCGGAAATGAATGAATATTAAGCATCCTTATATGGAGCAGAAAAACTGCGACCTCATCATACTAGAAAACTAACTCAATTTTAGTTTTTTTAGAAAGTCAAACTAAATTGAATATGATCTTATTGTACTAAACGACTTTTGGTTTGTCGATTGTAAAAAAATATTATTTAGCATTTTAACAATTTCATTTTGAGTCCTTAAGAACAGACACAATGATGTAAGAAAAACTTAATTAGGGATAATTCTAGAAATTTCCAAAATCTTTAAATTACCTCCGGCCATTGCTAATGCATGATTGTTGATTGGAGTCGTTGCCGCATTCTCGAAATGGAAAGGGTACTACTAAACCGATGCTCTTCCCCTGCCTTGATGATAACATGTAGGATATAGGTTGATAAGAGGTTTTCATGTGTATAATCTAAATGTGTTTTTAACTTGATTTTGATGTTTTAAGGTAGAAGCTAAGTACTTCTATAGCCCATTTGCTTTATTACTAGATCTACTTAAAGCGACGACTCAAAACAATAAAAATTGCACTATTCTGAAAAGGAATGACAAACAAGTCGCCAGGAGCTAGAGTGGACTGTTGGAGTAGTCGCAGAGAGATGAAAAGGGTGATTTTGGAGAAATACTTGTTGTAATCTTTATTTCTTTCTTATGTTGCTCTTTCTAATATATATTTCTTTGATTGTTTTGTGATGTATATATGTGAGTAGATACTTAATTAGGGGGTCATGGTAATGAACCTTTAGTTTATTTGATATTTATGACTAAATTATTTTGGGTCAAAATTAATTTAACAGTTTGAGAGGCTTTTTGAAGCTATTTTGAGGAGTTCCTTTGAGTATAATACAACCTCACATCCAATACTTATTCTCTCTTGAATCCTTGCAATGTTTGCGCTATATGTGCACAAAACTTTAGTTTCTCATCCTGAACTTTGAGTTAGCCATATCATTAGTGACCAATAGCCTCAATCTCCACCTTCGTAGCTCAGTTAGCTAATATTTTGTGTGGGTAGGTTGTGAGCGTACATTGCCATTGTCTAGTAGTGAGAGCACTGACGTTGAGAGCACCATATCACTAGGATCGTTAAGTCATTGATTTATCAAGTTAGGTCGATACACCTCCGTTACTTGGTTGCAAGGTGATTCAGCTCGAAGTTGTAGTTCCGTTTGGATTGAAATGGAACGAAGTGTGCCCGAGTCAAGGTTGCGAAATTTTCGAAGACGTATGACTAAAGCTAAATTTTTTAATGGGTTAGAACTCCGTAAATAAGTCTGTATGATTAAAGCTAGATTTTTTTACTATATACTAGCAAAGGACCTACTCAAATGGGTGGGTAAATTAGAGATGAGAAAATATTACATGTGCTCTATTTCCAAAATAAAAATTATATTATTTTAATGAAGTTTTTCATATGTGATGTGCGCTCTCTTTCCAAATAAAGTGCATAATCAATTCAGCAATAAATTTCTTTTCTATTTTGATGAGTGTACAACCAATCCAACAAAAAATTTCTTTCTATTAAGAGTGAATAGCTTGTAAACTTTTATCAATCGCTAATATTGTACTAAACTACTCTCTGTTTGTCGATTACAAAATAATGTCACTTGGCATTTAACAATCTTCTTTGAGTTTTATAGAAAGAAGATGAATATTCAAAGATTTGAATAAAAGATTAATGCAGGATCAAGATCAAGTCATTAGGGAGCTTGTAGGCTAGCTTGGACTATGATAAAAGGTATACTTTTATCCTTAATATCCTTGAAATGGTCTAGATAGCATAAAAGCTCAAGAAACCGTGAAAATTTGTTTTATGTGGATATAACATTAAACAACGTTTCCTTCAGTTGTGTAACGCTTGGTTAAACGTTGCACAACGCCACATAGCGTTGCATTACGCTCTGGCCAAGTTAGTTCAGATTTCGTGCACTTTCTATAGTGCGTTGTATAACGCTTTGTAGCGTTGTACAAATGTCCATAAAATCTATCGTTGTACAACGCTTGAGGTTGTTTTTACTAGTAAACAACTCCAGCCGAGCTCTATATATATCTATCCCTTGTTGAGAGAGTTTTGCCTTGCAAAATTAGACTAGAATAGAGTTTTTAAGCACAGGGACATTCTCCCACTTGAATTTTTCATAGTTAGATCACTTTGAGAGATATTGTAGCCACTTGAGTGCCCCTCTCCCTTGAATAGCGAAGCCGTTGAGTCATTTGAGCTAGGCCGTTGTGCCACCACTTGTGTAGGCCGTAGTGCCATTGGTTGTAGGCCGTTGTGTCATTCGAGTTAGGCCGATCCACATCGAGTGTCCTTGTGACAAGGCAATTCGGTTCGAAGTTTGTAGTCCTGTTCTTATTGGAATTGAACGGAGCATACCCATTTGGTGGTTGCGAAACTCTCGGAGACGTACGACTCCTCTAGCGGGTCAGAACTCTATAATCATATCTTGTATTCAATTTCTCTCTATCTCTATTTACTTTATTGCTATATTTGAATTGCTTGTGTGTGCTTGATTGTGAGTTGGGTATCAAAATTGAATTGTGTAATGTAGTTAATACCAAAACCGGTTCAAAACCTTAATTGCTTCGGCTAAACCTTAATTAAGCCGCCCCTAAAGGGACAACAACTAACATGTAGCCGTTGGTTTAAACGTTCAATAGCTAAAATTGCATAAAGTAAGCAATTGTTTACCCCTTCGTCTAATTTTTTTAGCACGTGCTTTTATAACTAGCAAAGATTAAATCGCTTGTGTGCTTGCTTAATTGCTTACCAATTGAATTATGTTAGAGTAGTTTATACCAAAACCAATTTATAACCTTAATTCTGTTAATTGTGATCAACCGCCCCCGTTATTTTTTTGAAAATTTGAGTTAATCAAACCCGACTCGAGACTCGAATATATATGATCTAAAATTGGATTTTTTTTTTTTTAGGATATGATATGATTATTTGAGGGATAAAAAATAAGAACCAAATGGCAAGTAATCTACAGACAGAATAACCAAGTCATTTAATTCGAAATCAAATTACGCACGCTAAAATGCTGTTCTAGAGGATTAAAAAGGACAAAAAAAATGCCGACTTTGTCCATCATTGAATCCACCGCCTTAGACTAGGCCAGATGATTCTTTCAGTTTCATAATGTTAAAGATAAATGATCTAAAATAGTTGATATTTTTATTATCTTTAATCCCCAGCAAGACATTTAATGCACTGGTACAAAGTTAGATGTATAAAATTGTCTAAAGTGTAAATATATATTGTATAAGTTTGCACCTGACATGATATAAATATATAGAGAATATCTATGTGAACCATGATACATAGAGGGCCCCGTATGACCGTTTGATTAGTGGTTTTGCAAATTGACAAATCTAAATTAACCAACCCAAACTATATATTGAAATCTCATAGAAAACAAAAATTTACAAATTTTGAATTTTTTTTTCTATTTTTTCAAATTTTTTAAGGCTTGTCATTTTGGCTATAAATTAGTGAATTATCGGCAAAAAATGACAAGCTTTAAAAAATTCAAAAAAATAGTAAACATATTCAAAAATTGTAAAATTTTATTTTTAATAAGATTTCAATATATAGATTGGGTTGGTTAATTTAGATTTGTCGATTTTCAAAACCACCGATCAAACAGTCATGGTGCACGGGATCCTCTATGCATCATGGTTCACAATAAATATTCTCTATAAATATAAATCTTACACATTTTAGTTAATCGTCAACCATTCAAACTTAAATTCATACGTGTAGTTCGCACTTGTCAGTTGTCAGGTATGAGTTACAGATAAATTAATCGAACCTTTTTTAGCATTAGTTGCAAAACATATTAATCGAACCTTTTTTAGCATTAGTTGCAAAACAAATACAAAAATCGTTCATAACGAAAGTATACCAAGCAATTATTAGCAAACATATTTTTTTACAAAAATAAAATAGATACAAACAATTTATCCGTACCTCCTAACTTTCAATTTTTTTTTTATCATTTCCACGTAGGATTCTTCATTTAGCCATTTATTTGCCGACTTGATCGTCAAGTAGTTTTTATCAAAATTAAAGAGGACAAGTATAATTAAGGAAATTTGGAAAGAAAGAAAGATTCTATATATTTCTCAATTATATTATTATATACGAACGACCTTTATTTAGAGAAGGCTGATCCCTATTCCCTAATTTTTCCCAAATAAAATCGCGTCGTATATATCTCTCTAAAGCCTTCGACTCGACTCTCTGTCTGCCTTCCTCTCGTCGTCTCCATCGGAGCGAGTTCGACTTTTCTAGGGTTTCGCTTCGCTTTCGCCTCTTCGCCTGATCTAGGAAGCGTGATTTCTCTAGGTTTGTTCTCCTCTTTTCCTTCTCTATTATCGCCTACCCGAATCTCCAAGGCTTCGTGGGGGTCTTAGATCGGAGTTCTCCCTTCGATTTTATCGCTTTCTACTGCTCCGTGGGGTCGATTAGGATGATTCTTTTTCCGGTTCCAATACTTCGATCTTCTTAGTTTTCTCTTTCTGGGTTCTAGGGTTTCAGGATACGGTTTTTATGTTTGTAATGGTTTGAAAAGTCTCGTACTTGAGAATTTTCCTTTTCTTAAGGGTTCAGCTCTGGTCTTAGTTTGTTAAATTTGTTAAATTCGCATGTCTAAGTTGACCCAGTGTTTGAGGAATTTCTTGGGATTTGATCGATTTATTGGGTTTATTCCTGTAAAACTTTTAGGACTATTTTCGTTAAGGATTTGGGTCTTGTGTACATTAGACGTCTAAAATTTCACAATCTTTTTAATCGCTGGTTGTTGCTTTTGACTTCTAGAAATAGGCTCTGATCTCTCCTTTTTTTTTTTTCTTTGCCATCTTAGAATCTGCCCCTTGAGAAGATAAAAAAATGGCAATGCATGAAAGAAAAGTTATAGAGCTCGATCAAGGATGGGACTTTATGCAGAAGGGTATTACCAAGTTAAAGAACCTTTTAGAAGGTAAACCTGGCGAGACACAGTTCAGTTCAGAAGATTACATGATGCTGTACACGTACGTGCCTTCCTTTAAATTTCTCCTTTTTTTTTGCTTGCATCGGGAATTTGAGTTGAAGATTGTTGCAGCTATTTTTTTTTTCCCACAAGATGTATAAACCTAATTTTATAATAGATCCGATGTTCTTCTTACTGTTTTGTATGGCTTAATTTTTGGGGCTGAAAGTGGCCATCATTTGAAGCTTTGCTGTTGAGTCAGTATGGTATTTATTTGTTGGTATTTTTGAACTAAATCTTCATAGAAAATTGTTAATTTGTATCTGCTAAGTTGGAGGAACTGAATGTTTATTTGGATAGGTTTGTTAGGACTATCTTACAAGCCTCATTTTGTCCTTGTTTAATTCATTTTTTTTACTTTGTATAGAACCATCTATAACATGTGTACCCAGAAGCCTCCGCACGACTACTCTCAGCAGCTCTATGAAAAGTATAGAGAAGCTTTCGTGGAGTACATAGATGATATGGTATTGATTCTTATCTTTACATTGCATCACCAAAAAAAAAAAAATTTTCTGGTTAGCTTTGTGACCAGGTATAGTTTTGTTTCAGTTTGTTTGCATGTATTTTGTAGTTGGAGTTGAAGAACTGGGATTAGATGTTGACCTTTATTTTGATGTATAGTCAAAAGGACTGTTGCCAACTAGTACTATGGGTAGTTTTCGTTATGGAACCTTCAGACTGGCTCTATCAAAAATCTTGTGCCAATGTTGTTGCTACTTGAGCTTTTTTTGTTATTTCACGAATTTCAGTTTTGTTTTTAACCCTGTCTTTTTTTTTTTCTTTCTATACATTGTTGTGAGGTTTAGGAAGGTTTGCATTTTGCCAAACACTAGGTATTATTCAAAGAACCTAAAGGTAACTATTCAGCTAAAAGAACATTTCCCTTCTCAATTAGGTATTGCCTGCTTTGAGAGAAAAGCATCATGAGTACATGTTGAAGGAGCTTCAGAAGAGGTGGCAGAACCACAAGGTCATGGTCAGATGGCTTTCCCGGTTCTTCTACTACCTCGACCGTTATTTCATTGCTAGGAGGTCACTGCCTGGATTGAATGAAGTTGGTCTTACCTGCTTCCGTGATCGGGTAATTATAGGCTAATGTGATAATGTGATATGTTTAATACTATACTGTTTGGCCTGCTTTTATATTTTTTTTTGTTCACATCTTCTGGGTATTGAATAAAAATTGACTGACAATGTTGGTCAGGCTAAATACCATTTGTAGTGTGTAGTCATCTAAGCCTACTAAGATATTTTGCCTCTATTAAAAGAACTGCATTTGTAATATTTTGTTACTTGCTAATTTTCTTTTATTGTAATGCTTGATTTTTTTTTCAGGTATACCAAGAAATGAAGAGCATGGTAAAGGATGCGGTGCTGACTTTGGTAAGTGTAGAAGTTGATTAATTTGGCTGTACATCATTCTTCAATGGAAGTTCTGATTAAATTTTCATTTGTATGCAACCTTACTGTTTGATTGTACTTATCACTACTCTTTCAACAGATTGATCAGGAGCGTGAGGGCGAGCAAATTGACAGAGCTCTTTTGAAGAATATACTTGACATTTTTGTTGAAATAGGCCTTACTAATATGGAGTGTTATGAAAATGACTTTGAAGAGTATCTGCTCAAGGAGACTGCTGCGTACTACTCCAGAAAAGCTTCAATCTGGATACTAGAAGATTCTTGCCCTGACTATATGTTGAAGGTAACTGTATATGATGTATCAAATGCATGAACTGTTACAGCAATTGCATACCTGAAGGAATGCATATATATATTTTTTTCTTCTTTTCCCTTTTTTCTTTTTGTTTTTTGTCATTTCTTTTATTTATAGTTAACTCCTATTTTGGGTATTTGAGGTTGTTTTTATTCTTAGTAAGGCTAAATTTGGGCTTTTAGGCTAAAATAGCAAGGAAAGACATGGTTAAAACATCACCTTTGAGATTTGTCCTCTATTTTATTATGCCCATCTTTTGGTTAAATAGCATTGAAAGAGTCTTTAATTACACAATAAGGTCACCACATATATGGTGCTGCTTTGGTGGTTTCATTTGTTTTTTATTCTTTTTACGTCACTCATGGACTAATTTGATGGTGATCTTTGTTAGGCCGAAGAATGTCTCAAGAGGGAGAAGGAGAGAGTTGGCCACTACCTGCACTCTAGCAGTGAAAATAAGCTCTTGGAGGTCTCTTATATATCCTCTTGCATTCTATTTTTCATTTATTTTCCTGGACACATACTTGTTGTAGTACTTGTTGATAGGACCAAGATATACTTAAACATTCTATGCTATTTTGAGCATATTAATTATTTTTGTGGATCTATAAGCAATATCAGTTATACCTAAATGGTTTATATCGTTATTGAAGTCTTGAGGTGTATATTTTATATATGTTATGTTTATATTTACTGGAGTAGCACTAAAGTAGTGGGAATTGCTCAGGACACCCCCTCTTTTGCAAAACACTCCCATTTTTATTGAGAAAAGACTAAAATACTCTTCATTTTAGGATTATGATGTGTAAAACAGTTGAGTGTCATTTGGTCTTTTCACATTAAAATTAGGAGTGTTTTGCAAAGCTTGGGTGTGTCCTCAGCAATTCCCTGGGGTGGTAGCAATAGCAACTTGACATTGTTTCATAATGTGCTGGAGGGTGATGTACTATGATGTGCTTCTTTTGTTGGAATTTCTTAACAATTACTAAGTATTTAATTGCTGTTCCTTGTTTCTTTGTGATGCTTGTAGAAAGTGCAACATGAGTTGCTTTCAGTGTATGCAAACCAACTACTTGAAAAGGAGCACTCTGGATGTCATGTATTGCTTCGTGATGATAAGGTATGAAAACAGAATAGTTGACATTTCTCTGTTTATTTTGCGAATACATGATAGTTGCTATAAGAATTTTGCATCTGTCACATATTTCAGACGGAGGACCTGTCAAGGATGTTCAGACTTTTCTCCAAAATCAATCGTGGTCTAGACCCAGTTTCTCAGATGTTTAAAGAGGTACTTAAGCTTGCTTTTTTAACAGCATATTTGGATAAATTATTCCTGTATGATATTGAACTATGTATTTTCCTGCAGCATGTTACTTCTGAGGGAATGGCCTTAGTCAAACAAGCCGAAGATGCTGCAAGTAACAAAAAGGTGAAAACCATATCTTTTGGGAGTTTTCTCATTCATTCGTTCTTCACGTCTTTTGGTAGCTGCAATTTTGGCTAAGATGTTCTGTAATGAGTTTTAGTTAACACTGATTGCGAATCAATTGGCCCCTCATTTTTAATGTCATTTGGCATCAATTTAATTTAAGCTAAAATGTACCGTAGTTTAATTGAAGTTCCATGGCCAAATAAAGGTGAAAACCATGATGTACAGTGTTCTGTGGTTTTTATACCCTCTAACCATATACACCCTGTTTGGTTCTGAGGAGGTAACAGAAGGGTAGTAACAAGTGGGAGGAGAAGAAATGTATAGGGAGGTTATATCTTATTTTCTATCCTCTTGTTTGGTTGGAAAAAGGAAAAAAATTAAAATAAAAATAAAATAAAAAATAGAAGCTTTAGTGGGTTGGAGGTGAAAGAGTTTTTTGTCCTCCAATTTAATATCCAACCAACCAAGCATAAATTAACCTACTCTCTTTCCCCCTCTTTCCCCACCCTCCATCCAAACAAGTTTTTACTGCAGACCTCGCAGAAAGGGTACGTCTTGCATGTTTAGTTCTGTTGTCAACTTGTCATTATAATGAATCTCTAACAAATATTTATTCTTTGTAGGAAGAGAAGAGGGATGTGGTGGGCTTGCAAGAGCAGGTCAGAATTTTTGTTCTTGTTTATGCTATAATATACTGTCTTTGTTGATTATTTAAATTTAAATATCTATTTTAATTTTCCTTCCAAACTTACAGGTCTTTGTGAGGAAAGTAATTGAACTACATGACAAATACTTGAACTATGTCGTTGAATGCTTCCAGAACCACACTCTTTTTCATAAGGTATGATTACTATATGTTTTCTTGTGTATTTTTATTGGAAATCCTATAATGTGAAATTGAAAAATAATTTTCTGTAGTGACATTCCAAAACCTGTCTGAATGTGTACCCCAACCTTCTAAATTATAAATATCCCATGATGAGGGTATACATGAACTATTATGTATACACACTGTTCCTTATTTCGTTTAAAATACCGAATTGCTCATTACTTTCTTTGTTTGTGTGATGTGGCAAGGGCACATGCAAGAAGTTTGGCAATTATTATTTCTGATACTAATTGCTTTGTGATGTTCATTTAATTTTTTTCTACTCTTTATCTCTAGGCTTTGAAAGAGGCGTTTGAGGTGTTCTGCAACAAGGGTGTTGCAGGAAGCTCTAGTGCAGAATTACTGGCAACATTCTGCGATAATATTTTGAAGAAGGGTGGGAGTGAAAAACTCAGTGATGAAGCAATTGAGGAAACCCTCGAGAAAGTACGTTATTTGTCTCAAATGTTATAATGAATGATGACCTCATAGTATAAATTAGGAATTGATTTGAAATTTTTAAACTAATGAAATTTGCAGGTAGTGAAGCTTCTTGCTTACATAAGCGATAAGGATCTTTTTGCTGAGTTCTACAGGTATCAATATTTGTTACTGTTTTGAAAAATATAAGTGCAGGGTCATAGGAATGAGACATTTTTCATTGCTCTCTTCAACTTGTCTGTCCGCTATTTATTTATGGCTGTGATCATGGTTTGTCATTTTGTCCAATGTTGCCTTTTTCCTGGTTATCTTTGAGAAATACAATCATGACCACTTGGAGTCTGCACCGGCCTTTGTGAAATGTTGCTTCCTGTCATTGTGGCATAGTAGGTTTAGTACATCATTCTCCCTTCTCTCCTGTTTGTTTACCAGAGTGTATATTTCCAAATGGCCATAATTCTGTCTGTTACCTAAACATTTGTAAACATGTTTGACTAAATTACCTGAATTGCAGGAAAAAATTGGCTAGGAGGTTGCTTTTTGACAAGAGTGCAAACGATGATCATGAGAGGAGCATCTTAACAAAGCTCAAGCAACAATGTGGTGGCCAGTTCACGTCTAAGATGGAAGGAATGGTATAGGGCTAGTTTCTTTTGATACATATTTTTTTCTTGAGTTTGATGGTGATACACATTATTTACCTGCTGTTGTAGCTATCCAATGTAGTAAAAATTTTCAAAGAACTAAACAGCTTATAAGCAAAAGCACTTGACCTTAGAGTTTTGTTTTATTGTCCTTTGATGAGTACTTTATAATGGGAATTGTTCTTGTAACATTCTAAACTGATTTCAATTTGAAGTGAATTTAAATTTTTATTTACTAATTTACCTCTATTTAACTCTTTGTTAAACAACCAGGTTACTGATCTCACTCTTGCAAGGGAGAACCAGACACAGTTTGAAGAGTATCTCAACTCAAACCCACAAGCAGGCCCGGGAATAGACTTGACAGTTACTGTATTGACAACAGGTTTCTGGCCGAGCTACAAATCATTTGACCTCAACCTTCCTTCTGAGATGGTATATTTTTTCTTCCTCTATGACCAAGAAAAATTGATGTCAGGTCATTCTTACTGATTGTTGCTTTTCAAAACGTTTTGTTAGGTAAAATGTGTGGAGGTATTTAAGGAATTCTATCAAACAAAGACCAAACACAGGAAGTTGACATGGATATACTCTTTGGGGACTTGCAATATCAATGGCAAGTTCGATTCAAAAAATATTGAGCTGATAGTTACGACCTACCAGGTACTATACGACGTGATATATTTTTTTTTTCGTAATTACCTTCTCCTTATTTCCTATTTGAAAAGATATTCCTGTTAGTCGTGAGCATCCTACAGAATAGACTTTTTGGTATAATTTTTCATTCTTTCTGCTGTGATGAATTTCACTGATGTATCAGGTCTGATGTGATGATATTATTTTTGTTTGCTGTGTTCGTCTTAAGTTGTGGGTGGGCTTATGCTCTGTTGGACCTTAAATAAAAATGATTTTGCATGAAACACCGAACTTTTAATTATTGATCATGTGAGGGATCATTGGCGAAGCAGATGGTTCTATACCAAAGTAGGATGATTCTGAAAAATTGCAAAAGCGCAGGAATGTGAACCAGATATATATATGCCCTTCCAGTTGATTTCTTGGATACTGCTGACAACTCTTTTAATTATTTTGCTAGGCTGCTGCACTACTGTTGTTTAATGCATCAGAAAGGTTGAGCTACTCAGAAATAATGACACAGCTGAATTTGACCGACGACGATGTTATCAGGTTGCTGCACTCTCTTTCTTGTGCCAAGTACAAGATCCTCAACAAGGAGCCCAACACGAAGACCATCTCTCCCAACGATGTTTTTAGCTTCAACTCTAAGTTCACAGATAGGATGCGCAGAATCAAGGTACTGCTATTTCCTAGTTTAATATACAGAAGCAATTGACTCAAATGGATGATTAATCATCTTCTTTTCTGAGTCTACAAAATACTAGTAGAAACTAGGACCTGTGTGCTGTCATCTTTTGTTTCTTTGTTCTTCATTTTTGCAATCATGCAATGTTTAATATTCTGCATAGTAATTTGAGGTGGGACAAGGTTTCACTCTTAGTACTTGAAATCGTGGGCTGCAAATTATATGGGCATTTTGTCATACATATAGCTTTTCCTCATCTCATCATTTATTACTGAACACGGCAAAATAAAGTTGCATTACTCTTTGGTCCGAGGTAATATCTGAAATTTCAGTTTTCATTTGAACATACTTCACCTATATAGAATTCCTTGGCTGCAGATTCCACTTCCTCCAGTAGATGAGAAGAAAAAGGTAGTAGAAGACGTGGACAAGGACAGGAGGTATGCCATTGATGCATCAATTGTTCGTATAATGAAGAGCCGGAAGGTGCTTGGCCATCAGCAGCTTGTCATGGAGTGTGTTGAGCAGCTTGGTCGCATGTTCAAGGTAGTTAAAACCTTTTTTTTTTGTTAGTTTTTTTTTTTTTATATATAATTTGTCTTAAGCTAGCTACACTAGCTGTTGATGACCCTTGTCAAACATTTTCATATTGAAATGAGTAAGCATAGCTTATCACTGCATCTTATCGTGTGTTATATGACAGCCGGACTTCAAGGCTATTAAGAAGAGGATAGAGGACCTTATCACCAGGGACTATCTGGAGAGGGATAAGGAAAACCCTAATGTGTACCGCTACCTTGCCTAGGTGTGACAAGGTTCTCCCAATTCACCCTTTTTTCTGAAGCAGATGTTGGAAAGAGCTTTTGCATTCTCAGCTGGAGAATTTTAAAAGGAGTTAATTTGCTTCAAACGAGTCATCCAACTTGTTACATTTTCTTTGTACATCGATGGCCCATAACAAGGGGATAGAGGATATGAGACTCCTTTTATATTATAGATCTTAATTTAGTCTTTTGTGAATCTATTATCCTTTCCCCCGTCCTTGTATTGTTGGTTTTTATTTTGATGGTTTGTTGCTGGGGCAATTGTTATATTTCTGCAGAGTTTATGAATGAATTTATGTTAGCTTATAGAATGTATCACCCGGATATCAGGAATAACTATTGTGATGGTTGCTATCATATGTGAGCATTGGTAAGTAGTTGGGGTTAACAATATCATGCTACCTTTGCCTTCATCACCACCGTGTATATTGATGAACTAGGGGTCTCTATTCGATTACTATCCTGTGCATTTTACTTACGCTACAGAATAAATTCCAGAACTTGTTCTTTTGTCGCTCTTATTATGTAAATAATACGCTATCTTCTGTAATGAGGAAGGCGTTTACGTTTGTCTACATCCCCCCATTCTCTCTTGTAAAGGGTCTCAAATGTTTCACGGAACACATGAATTTCCATTTTCTTTCTGGCATAACAATTGGTCGATTGTTTGTCCTTAATAAAATCAAGGGAATGAAATTGTGTCGTGTGTACTGTTAACTGATGCTCGATCCACTATTATTGAGAGGAGGTGGACATCAATCCTTAATGGTTTTGCATCCAATTGTGCGGAGTTTTTAACAGCGGCCCGTCACCTAATATTGTATTTATTGTCTGTTTGTTATAAGCTGCATCCCGTATCTGCCATTCTGCCATCCTGTCCTTTTGCATCCAATTCGCACTGTGGGTAGAAGTGATTTGATTACTACTAAAATATTCCAACTTTCATCATCTTTTGAAAAAGAGAAGAACACAATAATATCTGTTTAAAATGAGCGGTTTGCAATGAATGTTCTCATTAATGAAAGTAGGTATTGCCTGCATTTTTTTTTAAATAAAATAAAATTAATTCTTTCAGCTTTTCCAGCACCATAATTAATTTCAAAACAGTCTGCGTAATTCCCGAGTAAAGACATTTTGGAATATTTTTAGGTGGTATTGTTGATGAAAAGATATTCAAAGCCACTTGAGTAGTTCCCAATCTCAGAGAAAAAAGCAATTGGAGTGCTAAATGATACATGAATAAATAAAATTTTTCCTGTAGAAATCACTCAGCACAATGCAATGGAGTTATCCAGTTCTGACGATACTGGAGACATAAGTGAAGAGACTAATGAAGCCTGTTAGTCATTTAATGTATTTAGTTAATGGCATTTTTGTAATTACTTAGTGTGTAAAGCTGAGACGCTGCAGCTATATAAACAGCACTGTATCCTCTGATTCTAATTAATAAAATTACAGTTTACTCAAACGAGTTTGTTTATTAAATTGTTTATGGTATCAGAGCATCTATAGAGCTAACGCTCAATTTCCTCGTCTTCCTTCTTTCCTTCTCCAATTTCTTGATTCTCAAAGATAGTTCAAGAAATTGTCTCACCATGCCAGAAATTTTGATTGCTGCTACTCCAGCTGAGAAGCATGTGCAATTCATGCACCAAATCAATACTGTGCTGGTCGCCGACAACTATCTTCTCTGGCGCTCACTGGTCATTCCAGTTCTCAAAGGCCATGGCCTTATCCATTTCATGGATGGCACCAAATCTCCACCTGATGCTTTTCTCTCAGACTCCAATGACACTCCTCAAATCAATCCTGCCTTGGATGTGTGGCAAAAACAGGATCAATTGATTCTAGCTTGGCTCTTCAACTCTATCTCACCTCAGATACTTGCGCACACTGTCAATTGCACAACAGCAGCGCAGATGTGGTATTGTCTTCAACGTGTCTACAACACCACCTCCATGGCTAGAATGCTTGAACTCAAGCTTCAATTGCAAACTATCAAGAAAGGAGGAGATTCTTGTGCTCAATTCTTGCACAGAATTCAAGCAATTGCTGACTGTCTGAGAAGCATTGGGTCTGAGATTTCTGAGCAAGATCTGGTAATGTATACATTGCAAGGCTTAGGCTCTGAATTTGAAGTGTTTGTCACCTCTATTTCTACGCGTCAAGGTTTCACTTCGATGTTGGAGCTTCATAGCCTTCTTCTTGCACACGAAGCGCGACTTCTTGCCAATCATCAGCGTGCAGCAATGGCGTCGTCTTCTACTGCTCATCTGTCTGTGCAGCAAGGCTCAACTGCAATTATGGGCCCAAATTTTGGCCCAGTCAATAGCACTGTCACTCAGTACAGCAATCCACAGGCCTTTGCAACTCAGTATACTGCACGGCCTCCTAATGGTCAGAATCAAGGCCAATTCAATTCAAATTCAAATCGCAGATACAATTCGCGCGGTAGAGGAAGGGGACGCAACAACAATACCAAAGAAGATGTTATTTGTCAGATTTGCACTAAATGGGCTCATTCTGCACTCAAGTGTCATCATCGGTTTGATCTAGCCTATTCAGGATCAGCTCCCTCCCCTCCTCAGGCACTAATAGCTGAGCCAGCAACCACCACTCCCACTGCTGCATGGTTCTTAGATTCTGGTGCTTCTACCCATGTCACAGCAGACATCAACAACTTGTCAAATTCTCAAGTGTACAATGGGACTGATCAAGTGCACATTGGCAATGGTTCAGGTCTGTCAATTTCTCACACTGGATTTGCAACATTAAATACACCCAATGGTTCTTTCCAACTTAATAATATCTTGTGTGTACCTCAAATTACCAAAAATCTTTCGAGCATTTCCCAGTTGACAAAAGATAACTCTGTCTCAGTTGAATTCACTCAAGATTCTTGTTTTGTGAAGGACCTAGCAACACAACAGATCCTTCTTTGTGGCTCTCTATGTAGTGGGTTGTATTCCTTGCAAAACACAGTTTCCACTCATCAAGTCTATCAAGCTTCCCAACAATCTGCTGATATATGGCATTCCAGACTTGTGCATAATTCTCCAACAATTATTCACTCTCTTCAAGACCAATAGCATTTCCTGTTCCAAATCAGATTTTTCTTTCTGTAGAGATTGTAATAAGTCAAAGGCTCATAAAAAGCCTTTTTCTCCTTCTACTTTTGTTGCAACTAGACCCCTACATGTAATTCATACAGATTTATGGGGTCCTTCTCCTGTACTGTCTCATTGTGGAAATAGATATTATGTACTCTTTACAGATCATTTCTCTCATTTTAGTTGGGTGTATTTTTGTTCTTGAAAATTTGATGTGCCCAATTTGTTCACTTTGTTTAAACAAAAAGTGGAAAATTTATTGGATAATAAAATCCAGATTGTTCAATGTGATGGTGGCTCTGAATTTAAACCACTTCAGTCACAATATCCTGAGACTACTTTTCAACTGTCCTGTCCAAACACTCCTCAGCAGAATGGCCTGGCTGAAAGAAAGCATAGGCATTTAGTTGAATTGGGGTTGGCTACTATGTACCATGCAGCAATACCTATGCAATACTGGGACACTATCTTTGAGAGCACTATGTTTGTGATAAATAGACTTCCTGCCACACCAAACTGTATGATTTCCCCCTATGAAAAACTTTTTCATCAGAAACCTGATTACCAATTTCTTCATGTTCTGGGTTGTGAGTGTTTTCCACTCCTTAGACCTTACAACCAGAACAAAATTCAACCAAGGTCAGAGAGTTGTGTATTCACGGGTTATTCCTCTAATCATAAGGGTTATAAGTGCCTTCATTTACCATCTAACATACTGTATGTTTCTAGACATGTTACTTTTAATGAGAAACACTTTCCTTTTTCCAATTTTACCCCTCCTGAGACAGACAATACCTTTTCAACTGTCACCACAACCCTCACTATACTGCCTCTTGCCTCTCCCCACCCTCCTCCTACTCCTACTCATGCATCAGACTGCTCCCTGTCAGCAGATTCAGTACCAGTATCACAAACAGGTCCCAGTCAACCCTCTACCACTTCTCATCAGATGACTACTAGGTCTAAGACTCAAAAACTGAAACCAAAACAGTTTCCTGGTCATCAACTATACACCATTATACACCATTGACAGTCAAAATAATGTATCACCTGTTACCTTCTTTGAACCATCCTGTTATACAAAAGCAATTAAAGTGCCACAGTGGAGAGCTGCCATGGCTACTGAGCTAGATGCACTGGCCAGAAATAACACCTGGTGTCTGGTACCAGCTCCTGTGGATGCAATATAAATGGCTATTTAAGTTGAAAAAGAAAGCTGATGGCTATATTGAAAGCTTTAAAGCTAGACTGGTAGCTAAGGGGTATACTCAAGAAGAGGGTTTAGATTATTTTGACACTTTCAGTCCTGTAATTAAACCTACAACAGTGAGGGTGGTCCTTACCATAGCTTTGGCTCAGGGATGGCAACTACACCAATTGGATGTGAACAATGCCTTCCTGCATGGGGATCTCTCAGAAACAATCTACATGAAACAGCCTCCTGGGTTTGAAGATTCCATTTATCCAAACCATGTGTGCCTTTTGAAGAAAGCTTTATATGGCCTCAAACAGGCACCCAGGGCCTGGTTTCATAAACTAAGAAACTTTCTACTCTCACAGAAATTTGTTGCTTCTCAAGCTGACTCTTCATATTTAATCATGATTCTTGCATTATCTACTTACTGGTATATGTGGATGATATAATCATTACTGGTAATAATTCTACTGCTATCAATGCCCTAATCAAGACTCTTGATAACACCTTCTCTATCAAAGATTTGGGAGATTTAAACTATTTTCTGGGAATTGAGGTAGTTCAACACAATAACTCCCTCATCTTGACTCAGTCTCAGTATGTTCAGTCTATCTGGAAAAGACTAATATGCTAGGAGCAAATCCTTGCAAGACTCCTATGCAATCAGGACAGCAATTATCAAAACATACAGGCACTCTATTATCTGATCCTCATATGTATAGAAAGACAATTGGGGCTCTTCAGTATGCTACTATTACAAGGCCTGACATTGCTTATTCTGTCAATAAACTGTCTCAGTTTATGTCTGAACCAACTGATACTCATTGGATAGCAGTTAAAAGAGTACTGAGATATCTCAAGGGTACTGTGTCTCATGGATTGCACATGCAAAAGTCAGATTCCCTACCAATTCAGGCCTTTACAGATGCAGACTGGGCTGGCTGTCCAGACAACAGGAAATCAACCACTGGCTATGCAGTATTTTTAGGTTTGAATCTTGTTTCCTGGTCATGCAAAAAGTAGCCAACAGTGGCTAGGTCCTCTACTGAAGTAGAATACAGGGCTATGGCTATGGCTACAGCTGAAATTCTGTGGCTCAGATCTTTATTAAGTGAGTTATATGTCCAATTGAGTTCATCCCCAACTTTGTGGTGCGACAATTTGGGAGCCACATTCTTGGCTGCTAATCCTGTGTTTTATGCCAGGACTAAGCATATTGAATTAGATGTTCACTTTGTTAGGGAACAGTTAGCTGCCAGACAAATAAGTTCATCTGCTCACAGGATCAGCTAGCTGATATTTTTACCAAATCCCTGTCTGCCGCTAGATTTCAACTGTTATGTGGCAAGCTTACTATGTTTTACAATCCGTTGCGCTTGAGGGGGACTGTAGAAATCACTCAGCACAATGCAATGGAGTCATCCAATTCTGACGATACTGGAGACATAAGTGAAGAGACTAATGAAGTCTGTTAGTCATTCAATGTATTTAGTTAATGGCATTTTTGTAATTACTTAGTGTGTAAAGCTGAGACGCTGCAGCTATATAAACAGCACTGTATCCTCTGATTCTAATTAATAAAATTATAGTTTACTCAAACGAGTCTGTTTATTAAATTGTATATTTCCACAATCTAGTATTTTGTGCAATGCACTGCATCTAGCCATCTAATATAAATGTTCTTTCTGGAGAATCTTCTCTATTTGGAGTGCGGTGACACCACTGCTGCCTCCAGAGATTATTTGCGTTCTACAATTGTGAGCAACACTATATCGGTCGTAATGACAACAGATAACCCATTGTGCATTCTCAATTAGCAGCAAAATAAATATTCTCCAACTTAACAAATTTACGAAATAAGTTACTTCACCAATGAGAATAATCCAAAAAGACGGCATCTAATTTTCCTTTTCATTTTACTTCTTATTCGCATTACATGAATTTCATTATGTGTAATAAAAGCTTCATATCCATTGGTTTGGCATTTTGTTAACTTCTTATTCGCATTACATGAATTTCCTTATGTGTAATAAAAGCTTCATATCCATTGGTTTGGCATTTTGTTAACTAGACTTTTGTCAAAAGTGATTTTGAAATTTTAAAATCAGACATTGGTAACATGATCTATATACTACATATATGCGCATTTCATGCATACAAATAATGATAAAATTTGATGCATATTTCATGTTCATTAAAATATTTGAAATTTACAATAGTCCAAATTTAATTGCCTTTGACAAGATATCAAATAACATTTTTAATTTAACTTTGATACACAGTGAATTTATAAGACCAATAACATGTCCAGAAGTTTTTTCCTATCTTCAAAAATTTTTAATTTAATTCGAAAACAAATACTATCAAGATTGCTAAGTTATCCTTATGGTTAATGGATCCAATTTTCATTTTCATGCTATATTTATATGGCATATTTAGTCTATATTGTTCAAATAAAAAAATAATACATTTTCCTTCGTTAGGATTAGATATGTCCAAATTTTGACTTAATTAAAAATATATATTGATGAATTACCAATCAGTAAAATTTAGTGGCTTTTAACAATTCCACGATGATAAGTGTACGTCATATTAATATTTGACTAATAATCTAAATATAGGAACCTATTGTCACTTCCTATATTTATTAATGGCGTACTAATTTAAATTTTATAAATAGTTTTCTGATGATAAAACTTTATAAGTAGCTGCTAAATTGATTTTTAGACAGAATAACAAAACGGATGAATTACATTTTTTTCGAACGGCTACCCAACCATCCTCTAACCAATAAATAGTTAAAATACTTTTAAATACTGGTATTTGAGTTAGTGTAATTTCTAACTCAAAAAAATTAGTTAGGGTTAAAGGAAAAAGAATTATTTGAAAAGGATACCTATAGTTTGTATAGAATAGGGCCCGCCAAAACCTAAGACTATTTATGGTTTCGACTAGCTGGGATGAATTGTCTCTTTCATGGTGGGCATTTGACGAGAATTAGTGGAATGACTTACACAGTGAATTGACGTAAAGAAGCTTAATTGACGTAAGTTCTTAGGTTGAGTAAATCGTCCTAAAGAAGCTTAATTGACGTAAAAATATTTAATTTAATGGAAGGGATAAAGACTAAGCTACCTTTGTCTTTATGATTATTATTAATGGAAGGGATAAAGACTAAGCTACCTTTATTTTTATGATTATTATAAATATAAACTGCTTCGTTGCGCTATGTTTTTATAAAATTGAAGAATAATCCAATTTATTTTGTGAAACTTGCCAAAATTTATGATGTAAAATATTAAAAATCTGCAAAAAAATTTATAAGTTTAAAATTAGTAATTTCTGCTATAAAAAGTCGCCATATAGACTTGACATAAAATTTGATGCCCAATAAAAACTTGCCAAAAGTAACTTCTTGAATAAATTCAGATCGATAAGCGAAAATAGAAGGGTTAAGATTGTATGTCGTAGAAGTGGATACTTTTTTTTTTAATAAATTAAACATGAATTATCTTAAATATCTAAAATTAGACATGAACTACTTGGATCTCCAACTATTTTTCCCTGTATTGCAAGATTTGCAAAAACTTGTTTAAAAACGAAAAGCACTTGAAAAATGCTAACAAACATTATAAAGAGAAAAAGACAAGCCATTAACAAGTGACAATAGGTTGGTAAAAACGAGTGTGTGGACCTACAATTGGTCCAATAGACGATGAAATTTAATTGTTGGTACTGGTGATGGTGGTGGTACAAAGAAGATAAGATGGGAACCTTTAATTGATTGTAACTAGCATTTTGTTACGCGCTTCGTGCGTGATGTTTTGTTATGTTAATTAAGGAGGAGTAAAAAAATTAGATTAGTTTTCTTACGTATATAAAATTTTATAAATCAACAAATTTTGGAAAGGTTTAGAAACAATGAAAAATAAAATTATATTTATGAAACAATAGAATTGAGTAATCAGATTTAGAAATTTGACAAAAATATTTTAGAACTCTTTAATTATGAAATTTTATATTACAGGGTATTTCATTTTTTTTTATGAAGGATATAAAATTTTATGGTCAATTGAATTAATAAATGTCCTCAAATAATTTTAAAATCACCAACCATATTCCATATTTCATATAATTATATGATTAAATTAAAAATAGCTCAATGGCACGATTGGATTTGTTATAATCTTCACATCATTTCTATAAAATTTCATACACTAATAAAGTTGTAAATATCTTAGAATAATTAAAAACCTAATGACATTTATGAAATTACGGAAATTCAATTTTTGTGAGATTCAAAAAATTATTTAAAATAGTTATAGGTTTGTAACTTTAAAATTTTACATCAATTAATTGTTCATATATTTTTGAGCAAGTACATAAATTTTCATAGCCAAATGATTTATTCAAGGCTTCAAGGCCTCCAAACAATTTTAGAAACTTTCATGCATATTAAATTTTATGAGATTCATAAAATTATTTAAAATATTTTATAAGTCTATAATTAAAAAAATTTATATCTTTGAATCCTTTACATTTTATGAGCACACACATAATTTTTCATAGTCAAATGAATTTTTAAATGTAGCTAAACAATTTAAAAACTAAACTATATTTAATCTGAAAATTCTGAAATGGAAGTGTCCATTATTTTTTTCAAAATGGAGGTAAACAAAACGCTGATGTCGTGATGACTTCATCCAAAGTTACTGTAGAAAATGTATCTAACATTGGAGTATTGTTTGATACCTTTGCGTTATGTTCTTTGATTTGTTTTGTGACTGATTGTATTGCTTTTTAATATAAAACTTGATGATAGATAGATAGAGGCACTGTTACCGATTTGATGGGGGCGGTACCAGTGCATATTTCAAGTAGTCGTTTGGTTTTTATGCTCTATAGTGCAGAGATACTTTGTATGGTTTTTATGTAATTTGCAATTTGCTTTCTTTCGTTAGTAGAAAGTGGTGAAGTTTCCTCACATTTTTTTTTTTTTTTAAAAAAAAAAACTAGACGATGAGATAACAAAGAACAAAGATAATGCTCCTGATATGTTTCCGGGACTTGATTGAGTTACAAAAATCATTGTAAATGGAAAAAAAAAAATAGTAAACGACATAGCATGTTGAAACTTGAAAGAAGCGTAAACCAAAATGACCTAATATCATTCCGGTCACAAATTGAGACAAAGAAAGGCATGAAGTTAGGAGGAACATTCCAATGAAAATTATAAAATTTCAATTTTTTTAAGAATCAATATGTAATTTGGTGGCTAAAGCCAGAAAGTTAATTTAAATGGGGATGGAAATTTCAAATCATAATAAAAATTGTCCTCACAATAAGCATTTAAAATAAAAACATGTAATTTACTTTTATTACCGATCACTTCAGTACATCCCATTTGGAAAACATCCTATCCCTACTAATAAAAACACCAATCCAATGATGTAAAAGTATCAAAGGTGTATCCAATTTTCATATATAATCTGCATCTACATTAGTTGAATCTGTTTTTGACATAGATGTTAACTCCAAATAATTCCAAGACTTTAGATTCAAATGGAAAAATCAAAGGCGCTGCCAGAAATTACAATACTTTTTCTCTTTTTTCTTTTCTGTCATAATTTTATTTAATAACCCTCACCTTTGTCGTATATAGAAAAAAGTGGATCAATGTGATGTGTTCTTTTATTGTTAAAAAATTACAAATGAGGTATGATTTCTTCAATCAGCGTCTCAATGACTCAAGTTAGCAAGTTATAATATAAAAAATAATAATAAAAATATACTCATATATTAGATGGGCATGCTAGTATTTGAAAAAAAAAGAACCTTAATTCCAATAACAAAAGGAGGATGTTTAGATACGTCGGGACAATCCAGTTTTCTTCCTTGCACCGTTGGAGAGTATTGAAAATTCTTGGATTGGTTCTTTTGCTCTTTGCAGTGTTGGGTGCTACCTAATTACCTTTTAAAAAGCATAATATGATAAACATTTTTAATTTTATTATTATTTTTTCCTTTGAGAGCGAAGACCCGTAGGCAAGCATGCAGTAAACTTCAACAAAAGTTCATGCAAAGCAATTGGGCGATCAATAGTCGGGGAAGCTAATGCCAAATTGCCAATTGCACAGCTACAGTTAAAACTCGGATCTGGCAAAGACAAAATCTTACACATTAAATGAACGGCTCGGATGAAATCCTTGTCCGAACGTAGAAGGTTTGAACCCGTTACAGACTCGTTAATAGTGTAGCGCCTCATGTAATCCGGATTGGCACAAAGAATGATCGTGGGGAAACGTTATTTAGCCCTTCAACATTTTAGAATAGAAACAGTTTTTGTTTTTGCAAATTGACTACAAGCAGTTTAAGACTTTTAGTTTGCCATCACAAAACATTTTTTTGGTTGATGCATGAAGAAAGTGAAAACCCAAATAAATAAAGAAGAAGAAGAAATGATCCATTAACTTGAATTTGTCCCCTTTTTTTTTGACATAAGTAAAAAATCTATATCAAACAATATTATTGTAATTTTTATGCTACGACGTTATAACAAATTTTCAATTGTCAGAAATCCTTATGTACTTGTTAAATTATCTACAAGCTAAATGAAAAATGATTTTGTTTACTTTGACTATTATATACATCCCGATATGTGAATTTTATACAAATTATCCGCATAAGTACGAAATACGAACTCCATTATTATTAAGTGTTCATACTTGACTGGATAATATGTACCGGATTTGCACGACGTTTGGTCATTCAACTGGTGTGGTTCGACTGAAAGTTTTTTATTTCATTTTTAGTGGAAATTGAGGGACGTACTAAAAAAGTAGAATATATGTTGTCAGTGTAAAAACCCAAACTTTTTAAATTAAAGTTTAGTAATTTCTAAGAAAATAAATAATTTAATTAACTGAAATCTGATCGTAAATCCCATTTGTAAATTAAGAACGATTTTATTTTGAATCCGATACAATAATTAATTCCGGCCATTTGGAAAATTTTCGATAAAAATTATTTGCTTAACTAATTACTTTATGCCATGTTAATTTCAAATATCTATTTTACAAATTTTCTTAGATTGAAATTGTGTCAAAATTCTAGTTTTAATTGCTTGAACAATTGTTTTTCCTAAAATCCTTTGATCTGGACCGTTTGATCGAGTTTTTATTTCTGGAATTTTTATCAGCCGTCTGATTCTTTTGATCTCTCCCGATCTCCTCTTTTTCTCTCTCTCTCCCTCTTTCTTTTCTCCGCCAAGGATGGGACTTGTTGACTCGTCCCCTTTTTCTCTCTCGGATCCTCTTCTCTCTCTCTCCCCTGGCAGAGGAATCACGACTAACGCGACCCTCGCCAACCACTCGACCAACCCCTCTGACAGTCCCACTCCGCTCGTGCTCACTCTCTCTCGCCTCTGGCAGAGGAACGCGACTTTCGCGCGACCGAACCCCTGACACCTCATGCGCGCCTGCCACCTCAGCAGCTTGACTCCCTCCTCTCCCTCTATAAGTCATCCCTCTTCTCTCTCTCTGCCCAGACCCAAACAGACCCAGATAAGAACAGAAAAAAAAAGAAAGGAAAAAGAAAGAGAGAAAGAGAGGTGGAGACTGTAGCCGGAGGACGAGGTGGTCGACGACGAGGTGGTGGCGCTGACACTGGTGGCAGTGGTGGTGTCGATTGACAGTAGCTGAGCTCAACCTTTTTCCCCCTCTTCTCTTCTTTGCTTTACTATCTCGGTTTGCAACTCTTCTCTATCTATTTCCTTTGTTCTGTGTTGTGGTTGGATGAATATGTGAGGCATGCTCTTGTTTTGATTTGTTGCTCTGAGATTGTTGCTTGAATTATTGAGTCGATGAGAAATGTTTAGGGTTGTGCATAGCCTCTGTGTGTGACTTGAACTGCTTATGTGCTTGTTGTTGGCTCGATGAAGTTGTTGAATGCTTTACTGAACTGCTATAGGATAGATGTGCTTGTGTTTGGATCCATCTGAGTTATTAAGTTGCTGTGAAGGCTTGATTAAAGCTATTGCTCAGTATGTTAACTGATTAGGTGTCTATGTTAAGATTCTGTGCTTGATATTAGTTATTTTAAGTTTGAATAGTGTTGCAAATGCTTGAATAAGGTTGTTTCCTTATCTGTTAGTGGTTAGATGTCTCAAAAAACGTTCTGTGCTTGTTGTTCTAGGTTATTTCTTGTTTGTTTGATCGGTTCAGTAGCTTGTATTCTTGATTTTAGATTAAATACATGTTGAATAGGCGATATCCCACTTGTAGTGTACTTTCTGGACTGATGCCAGGCTGGTACAGGTCTGGTACCAGTCGGTTTTCCCTCTGTTTGTTTACTGGTACAAGTATAGCTTGATTCAGGGTCTTATTTGTTAACTTTTCCGATTTTAGGGCTGTTTCGTAAATATTTTTGAACTGTTTTAGGACTTCTGTGGAAATAAATCTGTTATTAGGGACCAAAGTGTGAATGTTGTGTAAATATTTTTGATTCAGGGTCCTTGGTGTAAAATCTGTTTTGCGGGTTCGGATTTCATTCCCGAAACCCGACTTTTCTGTGTGGGCTCTGTTCCGTGCTGGGCCTAGCGGGCCTGTTTTTCTGCCTTTCTTATTTCCGTCTGTGTGGGTCTGTTTCTGTGCTGTTGGATCCGTGAGGCTTGAGCCTTGTTGTTTATCTTGCGTGACCCTTGTACTTTGTTGCTGGCTGGATATTTTTGAGATTTAGTATTGAGTTGGATTTTGAAAAAAATAAAACTAGAACTATATTGGTGATGGCATATTTTATATTAGCAAGTTAAGTCGGATTTTGAATTAAAAGCTTTTGGCCGAGAAATTAATCAAGACGGATTCGAATATAAAATGTGGGCTTTTACAAATGGGAGATGATTAGATTGTCCGTAAAATAATTTCAAAACAGATACTATGATATAAACGGACACAGTATGATCCCAAAACAATTTCAAACAAACTGAGTTTTCTTCGTTAATCGTTTGAAAAGCGTTTTTCTTATTTTAGACTTTTCTCAAAAGCATTTCATACTTGAGCAAAACATTATTTAATTATTAATTAAACTTTTCAAATGATTTCCTAAACTAAACTAATTATGCCACGTCTCCAAACGTCGTAGTTGGACTTATAGGAATCGTCAAAAACGTCTTTCTACACATTAATTTTATAGTTGGAACTTAGCAAAATATTTCAAAAAGTAGCAACTTAACTTTCCTTCTCAACTAGTTTCAAACGAAACTCCATCAAATTATTTTTAAGAACTAATTAAAGTTATTAATATATTTTAATACCGAGTCCCTTCTTAATATAGAAGTTAAGTATGGTTAAAGATAACATTACCGGAACTTGAAACCAAATTGAGGGATAAATGGGTTTAAGCGTTAGATTAACTTTTAACGGTAACTTCGTTCACCAGGTGACCAGGCCGACTACCAGGGAGATTACTACTACCCTGAGCACGAGGACGGTGATGCAGGGCAGGACTCCGTCGACCCTCCAGTAGAGTAGTAGCTTCTACGCCCTACTTTTCAGGTGTGGATGCCTTTGGTTTTGTTTATTCTTTAGTCTAGGATTAGATCAATAATTAATTGTGTGCATATCATGTCATTAAATATTAATTAAACAGTTAAGTGCATGTCATTGATTAAAGGTCAGCTTTGCATTTATAGGAAATGCACTCATATTAATAAAGTGATTAATAAACCTAAAAGTGCCCTCAATCAACACCTGTATTGGTATGGATCAGGATAGTGAGACCGAGTGAGATAAGAGTGTTTTGCCTAGGGTTTCCATTATCGGGAGATTGCACCCAAGCTGAATGCCGGTGGTCTTCTTATGATAGCGATCGTGGGCAACGCGTTTCCGATGATCACTCAGCAGACCGACCGTCAGGCGGTACTGCGGTCACTCGATGGTTATTTGTGTTGCATTATAGTATTATATTATTTCTTGTTGGACTTGACTTGGACCATGGGTATGTGCCACGTATATCAGACTTCCTCTCGTCTCTCCACGTATTCAGTTTACTGGTACCGTGTATTACTGCTCACTCCCTTTGGCCGGGGTTTGAGATTGGAGCAGCTTCGGGCACCCAGACGAGCAGCTTCGGGCAACCAGGGTGATCTGTAGGCACGGTTCCTGTCATATTGGGATTTGTGAGATTATTCTGGATTTTATGTGACTTATGGATTGGACCATTGAGTGAGGGTGCTTGATTCTCGTATTACTATATATATTCCTCGTATATTATTATAATATGATAAATCCACTACATATCCAGATATTTTCTGATTTCTTGGCATGACATAGCATTTAGCATAGTTTTTTATCATGTTCATGCAGACACACATATAGAAATTTCAAGTTAGGATTTAAAAGTGTTTAAGTATGGTTTAGTTCTAGCTAGAGTTAAACAGGACCGTAGGCTCACTCTATCACCACACTGAGTATTAATGTACTCATCCCACAATACTTTGATTTGTGGAGACAGGTTCAGGTTTGGCTGACTTAGCGGGGGAGGATTTAGCAGCAGACCAAGCCGAGCTGGAGTAGTTATCTTATTTACTATTATTAGGATTTTGTTTAGACTTTGGCTGGAAACTTTTGATGTGTAAACATTTACCGGCCCTTTTGTTGTATGAACAACTAATCCTTTATTATGTGATATTATTTGTGATATTATATCTGTGACACTGTTTCATAGCCTTACGTGTGCATAGTAGAGTGTGTACACGTGGCGGAGCTGTCTATCCCGAATTATGGCTTGGTTCGGGGTGTGACAGTCAGAAAAAGAGATATAATACTAGCTCGATCGTCTAAATAATTTGCACACAATTTGCATGACATATATCGTACCATTATTACTTGGTATATTGGAATGACGTTGTCATGACTTTCATTTCTAGGGCCAACTGAAGATACAAAAATTGTTCGTATTAATGTCAAAATAGGCATAATAATGGGAGCAATTTGTGAAAACCACACTTCCACATATAAATAGAACTCCACGGGGCCATCTTCAATTCTCCACCAGGGAGAAGTTACATTTGTATCTCTCTCAGGATGTCGACATATCCAACTTAGGTTTAGGGGAGAGAAAACTACACATAAAAATCTTTTGCACTGTTATTAACAAAAGTGTTCAGTAGTGCGCAGTTTAGTTGGATGGAAGAGATAAAAGTATACATTTTTGTGGTTTTTTCGCAGTTGATATACGGTGGAAACTACATTCTTGGTAAAGATGCTCTAAATGGAGGGATGCCAACAGCAATTTTTGTGTTTTACAGACTATTTTTTGCAAACTTAGTCTTTGTTCCGTTTGCCTTGGTTTTTGGGAGGTGTGTCTCAATCCCCTCATATGGTCTCAATTTTCTTGAACTTTTTTCTAACACTTAAGGTAACAACTATTTGTCTGATTTTTTAAAAGAAATCAAGTTGGGTTGTCAAATATAAGAAATGCAAAACTAAAACCAGTAACAATATATACTCTCCTAGGCTTGCTTTTCATTTTCCGAAAGTGTATTAATTTAGTCCAATAAATTAATTTTTTTGTATAATTTTTTTTTTAACTTTCTTTCATTAGCTTAACGCCTTTTTTTTATGAGAAAATTATTACCCCTCATTAATATTTAATACTTCTGTACTTTTGCCTGACAAAACTTTGAACAGGAAGAATGCACCAACTCTGTCACGGAAAATGGCCGTCAAGATTTTCTTTCTTGGGTTATTTGGGTATGCATGCATCATGGGAAAAATTATTTTCCATAGATAAATCTCTGTTGTCCTTAATAAAGTTCCTTCATAAAATCAATTTCCACAAAAATTACATTTTTCTTTTCCTCCCCATGCAAATAATGAACAGACTCTTACTGGGTTTGAATTCATTCAATTTCTAACGTCGTGCATTTAACTGAAATTCAGGTCAACGTTTTCTCTGAACATATTTGTAATTGGAGTTAAGTACAGTTCATCTACAGTGACATCAGCCATCTTAAATGCCGTCCCGGTGGTTACTTTTATGTTAGCTGTATTATTGCGGTAATTGCGATTTTCTCTAGGCGTTGCTTGTTTGTCAGATCTTTCAGTACTGACTTGAAAAAGGAAAAAAAAAAAAAAAAAAGAACAACTTAAAACGAAGCATGCAGTTTACATTTGCAAGTGCATGAAGCTTATGTTCAAAATATCATAGTGGGCCCTGTTAAAGTACCTTCTTGGAAAACAATTGCATATATATTTTTTTTTTGTTTGGAGAAAGGCAGCCTTTTGAATTTGGTAGCTGTGTTTGCATTCCACTACCAAGAATAAAAAGTACACCATAAGTTTGTTTTAGTTTGAACCTAGAACTGATACGAGAATAGAAAAGTACTGATTGATTTTATTATTTTCTTTTGAAGAATTGATAAAGCTGAAAATTTCTAAACATATAATAGGCTCACAATTGGGAAACTCTTTAGTGGCAGCTTTTTAAATTTTAAATTTTGCTGGGCCAGAGATTTCTGGGTTGTACGCTATAGGAATGCACACCAGAGGAGAGTTTAAGTGCCTCAATTCTTATATACCTCTCCTACTCTCTACTTCAGAAGTTTAATACCTGAATAGTGAATATATAACGAAAATAACAGGGATTGCTCTGACAAAACTGCAGAATGGAAGGGGTAACGCTAACGAAAATATCAGGGATAACAAAAATTCTCGGAGTAATGCTCTGTCTAGCTGGAGTTATTGTACTTGCATTCTATGAAGGACCTAATTTAAAATCCATTAGCCATCACCGCCCATTTCTCCATGGAAGCAACAATAAACATGGACCGCATTCAAAGTTGGAGGTGATCATTGGTACCTCCATCGTGACCTTATATACAGTGACTTTGTCTCTCTGGATCATATTGCAGGTAATATAATGAGGAATAATTTTACTATAAAGCAGGTAATATAATGAGGAATGATTTTACTATAAAGCAGGTAATATAATGAGGAATAATTTTACTATAAAGCAGGTAATATAATGAGGAATAATTTTACTATAAAGCAGGTAATATAATGAGGGATAATTTTACTATAGAGAATGAAAAACATATCTTGCATACTTTGTAAAATGATAAATAACATGCATGTCCCAGCACTAAGCAGAAAATATTCAGACATATATCTCCTTCAAAATATTTTTTTTGACTTATTTAGATATCAAAAAATGAAAGAAATTAGTTGAACATATACTTGAATTTATATAGGGTGATACATAATATGCCCCATATATGTGTTAGTATTGGATGAGACCATTTTGTTTAACTGAGTAAGTAGAATATATCTGAATTGTTTTCATGTTTTTCAGTGTACAAAACAATGGCCCTGGTAATTAAATAGTGATAACTTTTTAAGCAAAAAAAAAATGATAGCAATTTATCATGACATATAATACTATCAATGATTTGTTTTGTTGACTTCTTTTCTCTTAATTCAGAAGCACCGTTTAGTTGTTATAACTTTTTTTTATGGAGACATGTGTAGCTGTTAATTAGCCTGTTATAATTTGCACCAAAAAATGATGTGAAAATTGTTTATGGACCTGTATCATTTTTTTTTTTCAGAAAGCACACGAATGCACATACACAAATGGAATATTGTTCGTGTTAATTTTGTGCCCTAATATAGCCCTGTATAGTGGTTATGACTATTGTTCACCTTTAAACTGATCCCATAAGTATATATGAACAGGTACCTATTTTGAAGGAATACCCCTCCAAGCTTCTTTTTGGTACGATGTGCACATGTTTCAGTCTGGTGCAATCATTTTTTGTTGCGTTGATTGTTGAGAGAGACTTCAACAAATGGAAGTTGCATTTTGATGATACTCTCATTGCTGTTCTTTACGCTGTAAAGTTCAAACTCTAAACCCTATAAAAATTGAAAAATGCAACCTTTAATATTCCCCTCGAAATCTTTTTAGACTATCTCATGTTCACTTAATTAGGTGCTGTACGGCTGTACCACAAAGAGGAAGAATATATAGGACCAGTGCTTTCTGTGATTTCTCTGGAAATATCAAGGATAATATTTAGGATGTAGGAAATTTAAGATTTTTTTTTATAGTGGGGGATTTTTTTTTTACGAACGGAAATAAATGGCCATGTTTAGTTTCATATATACGTCTCATATTGAAAATAACGTTATTTTTTATTTTTTATTTATTCCCTCGTGAAATTATGTTATTACCTGATACAAAGCTTTATTAGACTAAATGGCATACTCTGTCAAGAACAGGAAAAGCAAAAAAAGTGTTACTGTGTTTCACTTGGTACGCTACCAAGTCATATCTAAAAAAAAAAAATGTTACTGTGTTACAAATGCATTGTTGATATTCACAAGCATTACGCATTACAATCATGCATTGCGATATGATCCAGCTTAAACAGGTTCAGGGGTATGCTTGTATCTGTATTACTAACAAGAATAAGGAAAATTTGCAGGGAATACTTGTTTCTGGTCTAGCACTTTACTTGCAAGTGTGGGTTGTCGAGAAGAAAGGGCCTGTTTTTTCTGCAATTTGGCAACCCTTGTCTCTCCTTATTACACTAACTTGTTCTTCTTTCTTTCTTGGCGAAAACATCAAGTTAGGAAGGTAAAGCTAATGTTATTAATTAATTGTTAGTTACATACATACCAGTGGGAACCCAGAAAGGAAATGCATTTTTTTTTTTTCAGAATTAATTTGGCGCAATTTCTTTGAAATAGTGTACCTCCTCCAATTTAATACTTCGTTATATTTTCTGCATGGGTTGTATACTTTTTTCGTAAGTTAGATCTTTATAATTTGTTATTTTTAATTCTAGTCTATTAATGGATCTGAATTTCACTGATTACACCTATGCTACTTTCTCTTGCAGTGTGTTAGGCGGGTTGCTAATGGTTGGAGGTCTTTACAGTGTTTTATGGGGAAAGCAGAGGGAAAATGTGGAGAAAAAGCTTAGCACAGAGGAGGAGATCAAATGTGAAGAACTCAATGTCAGAAAGAATGGTACAAATGATCGAGAGAGCGCAATTTCTGTGCCCGATTATTCTATTAAATAACTTTAAATTAGAAATTTGTGTGATGTTTAAATCAAAATGAAATGTAGTTTTCTTTTAATTATTTTTTAGACAAATTAAACTTGAATGTCAATGAGGTCTCCAAATAATGCCTTTAACAATCTATCAATATTTGACAATACTTTCTTAACCTATTAGTTAAAGAATCCATCGAGAGATTTTATTGGAAGATCATTCATTGTTGCAAAAAAAATATTCGGCTTGAATAATGAAACAGATTAAAGTGAAACGAAATTAGATTAGTTGGTGACGTAATATTTAATGTTATAAACGAAATTAATATGAAAAAAAAACAATAAAAGTGTAAACGAAATTTATTTGCATTGAAATGTTTTTCCTTGAATGTCACTGATGTCTATTTTTTATTTTTAGAAAATGATGATATTTACTTGTAAGATAAAATGTGATTTTTAAAATCATATAAAATAATTTGAGTAATGTTTGAGTCAAACATGTTTGACGTCAAATGCGATTTGAGTCTCAATTATTGAAATTTCAAACGGTTGGTCTGAACTGCTCAATATGATCTTCATATTGATTATAATCAAAATTCATATAGAAAAAAATAATAGAAATATAATCGTATAAAGAAGCTTGTGAATTACATATGTAAAAAATTACATGTAATTATAGACATGATGTTTTCCATTGTACAAATTATTACTACATGTAATTTTTTTATATCTTTGATTTATTCATCAACGTGCACTTTTTAATAAAGATATTTTAATTTAAGGTCCTTCGAGTGTTGCAAAAGAGTTTTTTTTAAAAAAATCTATGATAGATAGTGAAACAAAATAAATAAATAAAATAAAATAATGAACCAAAATATCACGAAGAAAAAAAAACATTTCGATGCATAGACCTGCAAAAAGAAATAAATTAAATCACCAACTCGAACCAAATTTTAAAATTGAAAAATATTTTGTTCCATCACATGTTCATCTTGTTCTACGATTAGAATTGTCAAGTCATATGCTATCGTCGAAAGATCACATATGGAAAGATTTAAGATATTAAACTAAAGTATGATAAAATTGTGGTTGAAAATAACAATTAAAATTTTAGATTTTAAATTATTAAGTTGAATGCATTCCTAAATTCATTTGTCCGAATTTTATATTATTCTAATGATATTGTACAAATTTAGTGATACCGAATTACATGTAGTTTTCACATTATATCTTACAAGTAAATATCATCAAAATGAGCATTTTCTAAAAAAAATCAAATAATTACATGTAGTTTTTATTAGTTTTTTTTTATCCTCGTGATATATTTCAATTATATTATCTTAGAAACCAATCAGATAATAACTGAATGTGCTATTGTGATATTAGATCATTTGTTTCTCGAGTTTATCCGTGACACACCGTGTTAGACATGTCATGTAGGTCAGATTATTGTATTATTCTTAAAGTTAAAAACTTACTAAAAAATTAAAAATAAATAAAAAGTAACAAGATGTAATGTGTTGTGTCGTGTTGACACGTCGTCGTGTTAGTTGTGTCAACTCGTGTTAACGCATCATGTTAATCGTGGCAGGTCATGTTATGTTACCACGTCATGTTAGTCGCAACAAATTATTTTATGATTTTTAAAGTTAAAAACTTATCAAAAAATTAAAATAAATAAAAAATAATAGCATTTTAAGAAATAAGAGATATAATACTAGCTCGATCGTCTAAATAATTTGCACACAATTTGCACGACATATCGTACCATTATTACTTGTTCGTATTAATGTCAAAATAGGCATAATAATGGGAGCAATTTGTGAAAAGCCTACTTCCACATATAAATAGAACTCCACGGGGCCATCTTCAATTCTCCACCAGGGAGAAGTTACATTTGTATCTACCTCATCAGGATGTCGACATATCCAACTTAGGTTTAGGGGAGAGAAAACTAAACAAAAATGAAAAATCTGTTGCACTGTTATTAACGAAAGAAGTGTTCATTAGTGCACAGCTCAGTTTGATGGAAGAGATTAAAGCATACATTTTTGTGGTTTTCTCGCAGTTGATATACGGTGGAAACTACATTCTTTGTAAAGATGCTCTAAATGGAGGGATGCCAACATCAATTTTTGTGTTTTACAGACTATTTTTTGCCAACTTAGTATTTGTTCCGTTTGCCTTGGTTTTCGGGAGGTATGTCACAATCCCGTATAAATCTGGTCTCAATTTTCTTGAACATTTTTCTAACACTCAAGGTAACAAATATTTATCGGGCTTTTTTTTTCAAAAAGGAAACAATTTGTGTTGTGAAAATTAAGAAATGCAATACTAAAACCAATAATAACACTCTCCTAGGCTTGCTTTCATTTTCCGAAAGTGTATTAATTTAGTCCAATAAATTATTTTTGTGTACAATTTATTTAAATTTTCTTTCATTAGCTTAACGCCTTTATATAGGAAAATTATTATCCCTCATTAATATTTAATACTTGTGTACTTTATTCCTTGCCTGACAAAACTTAATTTGAACAGGAAGAATGCACCAACTCTGTCATGGAAAATTGCCGTCAAGATTTTCTTTCTTGCGTTGTTCGGGTATGCATGCATCATGGGAAAAAAAATATTTTCCATAGATAAATCTCTGCTGTCCTTAATAAAGTTCCTTCATAAATTCAATTTCCACAAAAATTACATTTTTTTTTCCTCCCCTTGCAAATAATGACAGACTCTAACTTGGTTTGAATTAATTCAATTTCTAACGTCATCTCACTGAAATTCAGGTCAACATTTTCTCTGAACATATTTGTGATTGGAGTTAAGTATAGTTCATCTACAGTGACATCAGCCATCTCAAATGCCGTCCCGGTGGTTACTTTTACGTTTGCTGTATTATTACGGTAATTGCAATTTTTCTCTAGGCATTGCTTGTTTGTCAGATCTTTCGGTACTGATTTGAAAAAGAAAAACAAAGAACAACTTGAAAAGAAGCACAGTTTACAATTGCAACTTTGCAAGTGCATGAAGCGCATGTTCAAAATATCATCACGTGCCCTGTTTTAGTACCTTCTTGAAAAGCAATTGTATATTTGTTTGTTTTTTTTTTTTTTTTTTTTTTGCTTGTTTGGAGAAAGGCAGCCTTTTGAATTTGGTAGCTGTGTTTGCATTCCATTACCAAGAATAAAAAGTACACCATATGTTTGTTTTAGATTTTTAGTTTGAACCTAGAAGGCTAGAACTGATACGAGAATAGAAAATTACTGATTGATTTTATTTTATTTTATTTTTGAGGAATTGATAAAGCTGAAAATTTCTAAAAATATAGGCTCACAATTGGGGAAACTTCTTAGTGGCAGCTTTTTAAAATTCTAAAGTTTGCTGGGCCAGAGATTTCTGGTTGTACGTTATATAGGAATGCACACCAGAGGAGAGTTTTAAGTACCTGAATTCTTATACCTCTCCTGCCCTCCACTTCAGAAGTTTAATACCTGAATATATAACGAAAATAACAGGGACTGCCCTGACAAAATTGCAGAATGGAAAGGACAACGCTAACGAAAATATCAGGGATAACCAAAATTCTCGGAATAGTGCTCTGTCTAGCCGGAGTTATTGTACTTGCATTCTACGAAGGACCTAATTTAAAATCCATAAGCCATCACCGCCCATTTCTCCATGGAAGCAACAATAAACATGGGCATTCAAAGTTGAAGGTGATCATTGGTACCTCCATCTTGACCTTTTATGCAGTGACTTTGTCGCTCCGGATCATATTGCAGGTAATATAATAATGAGGAATAATTTTACTATCGAGAATGACAAAATATCTTGCATACTTTGTAAACTTGGAAAGTCCCAAATAACATGGATGTTCCGGCACTAGAGTAATACTAGAGTTAAACACGTTTGACACTTGAGCCCGTCAAACACATAAAATTTCAATTTTCGCTATTACAATGAAAAATTCGAACTGCTCAATTTATTCACCATAATGAAATATTTTTAAAGGCCAAATTTTATATTTTTTCAATTTTTTTTACTATGTATTTTGAATTTTAGAAAATCTTCAACCTAATTAATTTTGGACCCTCCAATTTTTCTAAAAAAATTGAAAAAAATAGTTATTTTTTTTAAAATGTAAAATTTAGTTTTCAAGATAATTCAATATGAAGATCATATTGAGCGATTTGGATCAGTCATTTGAAATTTTAGTCGGTAAAATTAGAATTACGTTTTACTCTAGCATTACTCCCGGCTCTAAGCAGAAAATATTAACACACTAGATGCATAATTGCGGCTCCGCCGCAACCATGACCTAGATATAGCCTATATAGTGTAGGAAAAATACATACATACATACATACATACAAATATTTATATTAAAAAGGTATATTAATGAGATTATATTGTCATGTGATATTAGAATGATGTATGAAGGATAAATTGATTTTTTTTTATGTGAGTTAACTTTGTTTTTAGACTGAAATAATGATCAGTGAGTAATCGAACTATGGTGATCAATTTCATCATTTATTTTAGGATTTTGTTCTAATCGACATCGGATATATATAGAGTTTTGCTATGATGAGTTGCAACTCACGGAGTCTTCCGTGAGTTGCGATCAAAACTGTTAGATCTGATTCGAAATGACTGATTCAAACCGTCCAATATGATTTCCATATTGAAATCTCCTTGCAGACCAAATTTTTTATATTTTTTTTCAAAATTTTTAAGTATTTTTTTCGAATTTTAGAAAATCGCTAATCTAATTAATTATGTACCGTTCAAAAACAGCAGTTTTTAAAAATCCGAAAAAATACTTAAAAATTTTGAAAAAAAATAAAATTTGATCTGTAAGGAGATTTCAATATGGAGATCATATTGGACGGTTTTTGCATCGGTCATTTCGAATCAGATCTAACGATTTTAATCGCAACTCACGCAAAACTCCGTGAGTTGCAACTCACGGAGCTTTCCGTGAGTTGCGATCAAAACTCTTGGATTTGATTCGAAATGACCGATCCAAACCGTCCAGCATGATCTCCATATTGAAATCTCCTTGCAGACCAAATTTTATATTTTTTTTGAAATTTTTAAGTATTTTTTTCGGATTTTACAAAATCGCTAATCTAATTAATTATGTACCGTTCAAAAATAGCAGTTTTTAAAAATTCGAAAAAAATACTTAAAAATTTCGAAAAAATATAAATTTGGTCTGTAAGGAGATTTCAATATGGAGATTATATTGGACGGTTTGGATTGGATCGGACATTTTGAATCAAATCAAAGTGTTTTGATCGCAACTCACGGAAGGCTCCGTGAGTTGCAACTCACCGTAGCAAAACTCTCTCTCTCTCTTTATATATATATACAGAGAGAGAGAGTTTAGCTACGGTGAGTCGCGACTCACTAACTCTCCGGTGAGTCGCGACCAAAACTCCTAGATCTAGTTCAAAATGACCGATGCAAACTGTCTAATATGATCTCCCTATTGAAATCAACATGCAGACCAAATTTTTCATTTTTTCAAAATTTTTAAGTATTTGTTTCGGATTTTTAAAAACTGTTGTTTTTGAATGGTTCAGAACTAATTAGATTAACGATTTTTTAAAATTTCAAAAAAATACTTACAAATTTCGAAAAAATGAATAATTTGGTCTACATGAGGATTTCAATATGGAGATTGTATTGGACGGTTTGGATCGGTTATGAGGCCTTACTCTATCGTTGTTTGAGAAGCCTTACCGAAAATAAAAATCGATTTATACTCAATTCAGCCACTAAATTAACTTAATTAGTATAGACGGGTCGTCGAACTCAGGGACATACTGTTCAATTACGCAGAGCGTTTGCTCTAAAATCTAAGCTAAATGAAACTAGGATAACAAGTTTGATAATAGGATTCAGATAATTGAGGGATTAAACTAAAACTATTGAACTTGCTAAACTAATAAATTCGTGGAAATTGAGATAAAAACCTGATGACATTTTAAACTAGGGGATCGAGTTGTTCACTTTCTGGTTTAGTTCCGGATACGAGCGACCCATCTACTTTCGTAGAGGTCTGCTCGGATCACTAAAGGTCAATTGGACTCAGGCGGTCTACTTGTTTCTAAGTTTGCACAGACAACAATCGAATAGTCCAAGTATAACTCCTATTCTAAACCGATAACTAAATAATATAACTAGTTCATTTTGGTCATTTGTGTGAGATAGATAACGATTAACTGTACTTAATCCTAACTTTCGTCTAGGTTAAGGTTCAACTAGCCGTTATGACTAACTCCCTATCTACCCTAAGTGTCAACTTTCGCTTCTTAACTAAGGGTCGACAGTTGTGATCTTTGGGTCTTAAGATATCTCTCAACTTTCGTTTATTGAGTTTAGACTTCATCATTTCTGATTCTTGATCTAGGCTTTCATCTTTCGATTAGTTGCCATCTAAGGATATGTTGTTACATAATTGTCCTAAGCTTGGTTGGGTTTAAACTCCTAGGCTTGAGTTTGGCCTAAACTCAACAAGAAAATACCAAATCTACTCGAAAACAATTCAGAACAGCAATTAAGGATAAATCACAAAGATCAATAGCACAAAAGATCAAATATAAACTAATTAAAACATACTAAATTAAACTAAACCATAGGTTCACAACTATGCCCCTAAACTGTATTTAGCCTTTACAGATCATCATTAAAACAGAGGTATCAAACATCAGATCTGGATAAGTTGAAGGAAAAAAAGAGATTACAACAAATAAACTCGGTTTCCCTCAGCTTTCTTCTCTGCCTCGAGCATCAAGCGGCCAACCTGGAGGCCAAGCGATCGCCTGAAGGCTCAGAAGTCATAGTCCTGGATCTCTTAAGTGGTATTTTCTCTCTTTTTCCAGAACTGCCTCCTTCTTCGCCTTCTGGTCCTTTTATAATGTTGCCTTGTAACCTCCAGATAAGAAGATCGTGCTAGTTATTGCAGTTTTTGTCCAATAAGCGCATGAGAGGAAGTAAGGTTGAGAATAACTGCTCGGATTGAAAACTACCAAATTCCATTCTCGCGGTCCGCTTAGACTTCAAGCTGCCCGCCTGGTTGTCAGTAGATGTGTCCTCAACTGTCCTCTTCTCTCTGTCCGCTCACTTAGCAAGCTAAGTTGCTCAATTACTCCAAAAATCGTGCAAAAACTTCCAGATCCATAATAAATCCTATAAAAACTTAAAAGGACATAGCAGTACCTATATCTAACAATTATATGCATAAATTAAGTTAGAAACACATAAAATTAACAGTAAATTAGGGCCAATTTGGGTCAAAACCTTAGTATGAAATCTTCCTAACAATCGGTCATTTTGATTTAGATCTAGGAATTTTGATCGCGACTCACCGTAGCTAAACTCTATATATATATATATATATATATTGTGGAATGGTAGAAATATTTAAAGATGATCGATCTTCTAGATAATTTTAGAATGTTTAAAAATAGTATAAAACCAAATAATCAAAATCGAAGTAAAAGAGCAAGATAGGACACATACTTTCAAGTTACTTAAACAAATCCAATTAATACAATTTGAATGATCAGGAGTAATCGAACTAAGATGATTTTATCATTTATTTTAGGATTTTGTTCTAATCTGCATAGAATAAAAATTACTTTTTTTGTGGAATGGTAGAAGTATTTAAAGATGATCTTCTAGATACTTTTGGAATGTTTAAGAAGAGTATAAATAAAATAATCAAAATCAAAATAAAAGAGCAAGATAGGACACAAACTTTCAAGTTACTTAAAAAAAATCTAATTAATACAATTTGAATGAATAATTTTTTTTTGAAATAAGAGGCTATTTATTTATTCATTCAAGCAAAATACTAAGTAATGGAAATTAAGCAAAGCAGTCATTTTGGGTTGAAATATAATAAAGATGATTTACCTATAAAATATAGCATAGACACTATTTTGCCAAAAGGTACTATGAAATCTATCTTATATTATTATGAAATATTAGAGTTGGAATGTACAAGAGTAATAATTCTAAAAATAGTATAAAAAGATAAGAACAATGCATTTACAAAAAAATATAAATAAATTAAAACTACTATGAGCGTTTGAGGATTCAATCATGTCATTGATTCTGTATTTGTGGTTCCTTAATGATGCAAGAACATAAAACCTTTATATACCTGACGAAATATGTTGTAAAAAAAATAATTTGTATCATTTGCTAATTATCGTTAAATAAATAAATACTACTACCATATTTTTTTTTACTCATGAATTTGGAGTTGAAATGAATTAGGTAGACTAAAGGAAACAAACAGAATATGAATAGGAGACAATGAAACATCTCGTGAATTTGGAGTTGAAATGCCATTTTTTTCTTTGCTCTCTCTTTTGTTTGAGATGAATTGTAAGGAACGTAGAAGTTTTATATGAAGTATTAAGAGTAAGTGGAAAATAATAAAATAAATTCTACAAATTAAGGAAGAGGAAGGCCAAATGTATATATATATATATATATATGTATGTATATTAGCGTTCAAACAAAAAATATTTTTAACCTAAAAAAAATATTTTCCCTCCTTTTCTTTGAAGAGAATAAAGAATGTTAGTATCATGAATGGTCGGCAACCAAACAAAAGAAAAAAAATGATGAAATAAGAAAGAGGAAGAGGAGGTAAAATAGAGGATAAACTGCACTATTCACATTTGTTCATATTGAACGGTACATTAAATTGTTCACATGTACTTTTATTGAATTTATTTTACATATGCACCAAGTATATTCTTATTTCATTTTGCACCTCAAATATTCATCAAAATTAATGAAGGAAAAAGAATCTACCTTATGCTTATTTTTTAATTGAAGATTCCAAGTTGATCATTTGCTATTTTATGCAATATGAATATAATAGAGCAAAAAAAAAAAAAAAAAAACTTTTTATGGAGCTAATATGTCGGTCAAGAAAAATTTTATATTTGTTTCTTTTTATTATGGAATAAGATCGGTAGGATAAATATATATAAAAAAAAGTAGAAAGGATCAAAACAAATTTTGGTTATTGCATTTATTTGGAGGATAATGTGAAATCATTTACCAATTTCAATTCTAAATTATTTGGTGCATATACCCACCTCATCAATATTTATCGTAAACTACGAAGCATTTCATGCATTTGTTATTCCATTTATTTGAAATTATATATAAACATAGAAGTAAATTATTTTATATAGTTTATTTACGTATGTCTAGAACAAAGAAGAAGAAGAAGAAATGTACATTCAATCTCATTAACCAAATATGCATAGAAAAAAAATCATTAAAATGGATTCACCAAGCCAACTTTGAGATATATCTAATTATAGTTATGTCATATTATATGCAATATATTTGAAATATTAAAAGGAAAATATTTATTTTTTTCAAAAGAAAAATTACCTAGATACTATTAATTGAAGATCTTGAGAATTGTAAGTGTCGAAATTTCGTTTTCTTTCAAATTGTACGATGAGATACAAATATAAGCAAGACTCCAAGAGAAGTGTTTAATGAAAGAATAGGTCGGTTATGGACGAAGAGATGGGAAAAAATTAATTTTTTTTTAAAAACTAGATTTGTAAGTCGAGCTTCGCTCGACGATATTAAATTTTATTGTAAATAATATATATGAAAAATTGTATCTTCCTTATCAAGAAAATTACTTCCATAGTCAACCTTCCTGGCATAAACCAAATTAGTTATTTGTAACATCCGTCATCCGTCTCAAATGATGCTGCTCAATCTGTATCACGCCAAGATTTATATTTGAGAGTCATGTGATATCTATTATGTTTGTTATTTCGTAAATGAAATATTATTGATGAAAAATTCAACAAAGGATATACTATATGTAGATAACATGTTGAGATATGCACCTTTACAATCACAAAGTGATAAATATATTTTCTATGATAGTCTCCTCTAATATGTTGTACGTTGAACCGTCCAATCTCATATATGGCTATGGCGCCTTCTATAAAATCATTTTGGACCCATTGATAATATCCAATATCAATAACACCTTGTATAACACCTCCCTATATACCAAAATAAATAATATTTTAGTACAGAAATTGAATATTTTTAGCCAATATTATTGTTGAAGTAAAAGGATTATAATATTTTTCTATATATGTCAAAAAGTTGTTGGCTCAAAACTTCAAATGCACAAGTACGAAAAATGTGGTGGCAACAAATTCCTATCGCATTAATTGAAATAGAAAAATAATATAGAAATTTGATTTTGGTGTAAAATTTTTAAATTTTTTCTAATGAAATCAATAAATTTATAAATAATATTGCCTTTCTATCAAGTAGAACGAAACTCATGCCCCATGTATTTTCCATTTTTGAATCATTTACGGGCCAATTTTCGTGACATGTGCTCGTACGATGCCTAGATTTCTATTTGAGAGTGATGTGATATCTATTATGTTTTCCATTTTTTGTAAATGTGAAATATTTGATGAAATTTGGAATAGGGAGCACTATATAGATAGAATATTGACACCCTTTGGTGGAAGAGGCATCCATTCTGTTACATTCTTTGGTCTCTATGTCAAGATATGCACCTTTTCAATCACACCCTTTAAAGCATCTATTTGATTGCACCTTTTGTGGCAAAACATGTCTTAAATGACATCGTATGATCTATATTTAAATAACACATTTTCATTCGCATCTTTTGGGGTTATCAACGCATCTTTAATCTATATTTTATAAGATTATAAATAGTGGAGAACCAGCTTTTGGTTTAGTGGCAAAGAACAATGCATCTTAAGTTAAAGGTCGCAGATTTGAAACACACTATGGAGTCTTTCATAGACATTTAATTTAAAAAATTAAGTAGGGAGACTTGATCCAATTTATTTTAAAAAACAATGATTGAACAGTGAAGATATATATATATATATTTCAATCACACCCTTTAAAGCATCTATTTGATTGCACCTTTTGTGGCAAAACATGTCTTAAATGACATCGTATGATCTATATTTAAATAGCACATTTTCATTCGCATCTTTTGGGGTTATCAACGCATCTTTAATCTATATTTTATAAGATTATTAAATAGTGGAGAACCAGCTTTTGGTTTAGTGGCAAAGAACAATGCATCTTAAGTTAAAGGTCGCAGATTTGAAACACACTATGGAGTCTTTCATAGACATTTAATTTAAAAAAAATTAAGTAGGGAGACTTGATCCAATTTATTTTAAAAAACAATGATTGAACAGTGAAGATATATATATAGAGAGAGAGAGAGAGAGAGGGGGTTGGCTAAAATGCTTTCTAAAGCGGACCGGTATCCTCTGCCCATCTCATCACGACCGTCCGATCTAATCTTGACGGTTAATTTTTTTCGGACCTATCAATCTTGTATTTATCACGGGGCACCCATTTATGATCAGATGGTTATGAGGCCTGATGGGCACTCTGCACGACGGGCAGAGGATGTGATTCCTTCTAAAGCATAGAGCATATGCTTTAGAATTTTGACCCGTCGGATGGGATTCAGATTTGTGCTCAGATCTAATTGGACCACTCAAATTTAAATCGATGGAATGCCAAAATCTCCGTTACTTTTACTTTTGTTCTTCCGTTTACTTCTAACGCTTTCTCATTTTAATGATAAAAAACTTTCTTCCACCTGGAAAAAGCAAAAGGGACCTTAGGAGAAAAAATCTCCTCCTCTCTGTAGAACCGAGCGACTGGCTTCCTTCAAGAAGTTCCTCCACCACCGCCCCAACCCTCTCCTTCTGTCTGTCTCTCTCTCACACACACACTGTCCCTCCTCCCTCCTCCCTCCTCCCTTCCTCATTTGTTTTCTCTGTTCAGTTAACTATGCTCTCCAAAATAAAAAGAAAACAAAAAATGCGTGATGTTATGTTCTTTGTTTTGCAACAGGGGACAAGTAATTAGAGAACTAAGACATTAACGGTGGGAACATCAGAGGGGTTTTACCCCTTATTTCAGTTATTATTATTATTATTATTATTATTATTATTATTATTATTATTATTATTATTTTTGTCTCAGTAACGATTACTGAAATGTAGCAAAATGTTGGTTTCATTTTCATAATGAAAACAGGGTGAATGGATGAGAGTGACCATTTTGAATGTGTGCTTCCACTTTGCTCGAAAACAATTTGCATCTTTGTACGAGTTAGTACCAAAACAATTTGCATCTAGATAGAATTAGTAAAATGGTTAAAAATAAAATACAATTTAAAACTTCGTTCTCAATTAGAGATCCTGATGCACTTATTTTCTCAATTGGAGTTTCCTGCAATGCCTTTTAGACAAGAGAAAGGAAGCCCATGGGTCCATCTAGGGTTTCGATGTCCGAGAGAGGTCCACAAATTCGATCTGTCTGATGCGAGATGGGAGAACGGTTGGTGGAGCGAGCGGCACAGATAAGGTCGTAAGGAATCGAGAAATGGTCCTTTTGTTTGTTTGAGTTGGGAGAGATATCGAACGAGTAGGGGAGAGCGGCATAAAGGTCTTTTGCTTGAGAGAATTGAAGAAGAGAGGCGGTGGAGGAAAAAAAATGAAAACTGGGAAATAGCTTGTAGACGAAAACTGAAAATTGACGGAGAAACTCAAGTCTTCAGCGATTTAAATCTGAGTGGTCCAATTAGATTTGAGCACAAATCTGAATCCCATCCGACGGGTCAAAACTCTAAAGTACATGTGATTTATGCTTTACAAAACATTTTAGCCAATCTCTCTCTATATATATAGTTTTGCTATGGTAAGTTTCAACTCACAGAACCTTCCGTGAGTTGCGATCAAAACTCTAGGATCTGATTCAAAATAACAAATCCAACCATTAAATATGATCTTCATATTGAAATCCCCTTGCAGACCAAATTTTATATTTTTTTTTGAAATTTTTAAGTATTTTTTTGGAATTTTAGAAAATTGCCAATCTAATTAATTATGTACAGTTCAAAAACAGCAGTTTTTAAAAATCAGAAAAAAAAATAGGTGATACATAATATGTCCCATGCATATATGCGTTAGAATTGGAATGCCTCTGTCTAACTGAGTAAGTGTAATATATCTTAATTGTATTCATGTTTTTCAGTGTACAAAAAAATGGTCCTAGTAAATATATAGTGATAACTTTTTTAATAAAAAAATAATTATAAATAATAGCAGTTTACCATTGACATTTTTAAATGCTATCAATGATTTGTTTTGTTGACTTCTTTTCTCTTAATCCAGAAGCACGGTTTAGTTGTTATAACTTTTTTTTTTTTTTTTGAAGAAATATGTAGCTGTTCTAATTTGCACCAAAAGGATGTGAAAATTGTCTATGGACCTGATCATTTTTTTCAGAAAGCACACGAAAACACACACACATTCTCTGGCGGAGCCAGAGAATTCTAAAATGGGGTTCAATAAATTTTCAATATTCATACATTTAATAATATATAATTACAAGTTCACATCTTATAACCATAACGGTTCTATAGTTTACAAAACACAAAAGTACAAAGTTAATTTAAAAGCAAGTACATAAAAGGAGGAAAAAAAAACACAAACATACATTTAACTTATAAATTCTAACTACAATCTTCATCATCCAATTGAACTCTCCGAGGTCTCATTTTTTGAAATCGACGTAGTATGGCGGTGTTGGTAACCTCCTCAAAGATCTCTTTCTCAACATAAATGACCAAACAATCATTTATCCATTGATCACACATTTTATTCCGTAAGTCATTCTTAATTGAAGAATCATAATTCTAGAAATTGAAATGGATAAGAAATTAAAATTAGTTCTATGGTCATTCTTATGCTCATTAATCACGCCAAAAAAAAAAAAACTACATAAATTTCTAGGTTTTGACCAGCCGTCTAGCCATGAGTTGCATAAATTAGTTAATGCCAACTTGCAACTTAATAAAATAATTCTTTTACCTATGTAGCGATTTAGAAGTTCTCACCTGTTAGCAAGATCCAAGTTCTCCAATTATTTTTTTTGTCTCCTATTTTTTTCTCCTGGATGGCTGGACGCCTGGATCTAGGGGTGGTTTCGAGTCGAGTTATGATTGAGTTAGTATCAACTCGAAATCAAGTCGCTACATTTCGAGTTAACTCGCGAGTTGATCGTGACACACTTTCGAGTTCACTTGACTTACTCGAAATCAACTCGTGACAACTCGAGTTACTCGTGAGTTAACTCGTGACTCGACATTTCTACTCGAAATTTGATTTAGCTATTATGCAAATTTAATATATTACTGTGCAGTACACTAGTACAGTGCTTATTATTCATTATAAAAGACACCAAAGTTAAACTTAGTTTGAGATATTAGTGTACAATATACTGGTATATAAGTGAAAATGTTTGAGAGTAATTTTTGGACCACTACACTTTGATGTATCTAAGTCGGGATTATTTTTTTGGGCTATACTGATTACTCGAGTTAGTGCCGATCGAGTTGGACCCAACTCGAAATCGTCTCGTTTCATTTCGAGTTGCTCCTAACTCGAGTTGTGGCAACTCGAGTTCTGTTAAATCGAGTTATATCAGAATTTTTTTCGAGGCGAGTTCGAGTAATTCATGAGTTACGATTTTTTTGCCCACCCCTACCTGGATCATATGCGCACAAAGACAGAAAAAAAGAGAATAGAGGGGAAAGAAAGAGATGGGTTTTGGATGAATGGGGAATGGTGCACGGAATAGGAAGTGGGATGAGAAAAAGTTGATTCACTTTACTTGTTTGTTTCCATTCAATATCTTTTATTATTTTATAAGAAAAATGCTAACTTCACTCCAAAAATAACCTAATAAGAACACTTCCATATATTTTGATGGGTTCAACCAATAAAATTGCATATGAATTTAATGGGGTTCAAATTAGGTACACTCATACAATTTTCATCATAAAAGTGCATTTTTATATATATTAGGTAGCAAATTTTTTTTTTTGAATGGGGTCAATTGACCCCCCTACTCTCCACATATCTCCGCCACTGCACACATTAAGACAAGTTGTGGAACATTAATTGTTTGTGTTAATCTTGTGTTGTAGCCCTAATATAACCCTGTATAGTGGTTTTGACTATTGTTCATGTTTAAACTGATCGCATAAGTATGAACAGGTACCTATTTTGAAGGAATACCCCTCCAAGCTTCTTTTTGGTACGATGTGCACATGTTTCAGTGTGGTGCAATCATTTTTCGTTGCGTTGATTTTTGAGAGAGACCTCAACAAATGGAAGTTGCATTTCGATGATACTCTCGTTGCTGTTCTTTACGCTGTACTGTTCAAACCCTAAATGAACCCTATAAAAATAAAAAAATGCAACATTTATTAATATTCCCCTCGAAATCTTTTAAGACTGTCTCATGTTCACTTAGTGCTTTCTGTGATATTTTTCTGTATATATCAAGGATACTTTTATATTTAGAAGTAGGAAATTTCAGATTTTCTTTTAATTTCATAATTTTTCTTAGAACAGAAATAAATGACCATGTTTTAGTTTCATATACATGTCCCATATTGAAAATAACGTTTTTTTATTTATTCTCTTTTGAAATTAATTAGTTACCGCATGACAAAAAAATATTTGACAGTGTTACAAATACATTGTTGATATGCACACCACAGCATTACGCATTACAATATATTGTGATATGATCCAACTTAAACAGGTTCAGTTGCATGTTTGTATCTGCATTACTAACAAGAATAAGGAAAAACTGCAGGGAATACTTGTTTCTGGTCTAGCACTTTACTTGCAAGTGTGGGTCGTAGAGAAGAAAGGGCCTGTTTTCTCTGCAATTTGGCAACCCCTGTCTCTCCTTATTACACTAGCTTGTTCTTCTTTCTTTCTTGGCGAAAAGATCAAGTTAGGAAGGTAATGCTAATGTTATTAACTAATTGGTAGTTGCATGCAGCCAGTGGGAACCTGGAAAGGAAATGCACTTTTCTTTTTTGCAGAATTAATTTGGCGCAATTTCTTTGAAATAGTGTACTTCCTCCAATTTAAATATTTAATACTTCGTTTAATTTCTGTAAGGGTAGTATACCTTTTCCCAAGTTAGATGTTTATTATTTGTGGTGTCGTTTGGATGAGTTAGAAATATGGTAGGAATAACATAAATTTAGTAAAAAACACTATTCACAGGAATTGTGGGAAAAGATTATTCTGGAAATAGAAAACGTCGTTTGGATGGTGAATTTAAGAATAGCGTTGGAAAAAGTGTTATTGAGATGAAAAGTAATGAGAAAAGTGATATTGGGAAGAGTGTTATTGGAAATTATGTTAGGAATGAAATTGCCTATTCCAAAAGTGTTTGGATGAAAAATTTAGGAATGAAATTGCCTATTTCGAGAACAGGCCTATTCCCGGCCATCCCAAACGACACATGTAATTTTTAACTCTAGTCTATCAATGGATCTGAATTTCACTGATCGACTACACTTATGCTACATTCTCTTGCAGTGTTTTAGGCGGGTTGTTAATGGTTGGAGGTCTTTACAGTGTTTTATGGGGAAAGCAGAGGGAAAATGTGGAGAAAAAGCTTAGCACACAGGAGGAGATCAAATGTGAAGAACTCATTGTCAGAAAGAATGGTACAACTGATCAAGAGAGCGCAATTGCTGTGCCCGATTATTCTGTTAAATAAGTTTAAATTAGAAATTTGTGTGATGTTTAAATCAAAATGTAATGTAGTTTTTATTATTATTATTATTATTTGTTAGACAAAACTCGACAGTGGCTGTCAGGTGATTTTTCATTTTTGATATTACTTAGTGGGCAAAGAATATGTAAAATAGTTACCTAAGCTGTCTTAATTACCTTATTGCTGTACATTTTATACTCAGTTGTTGCCATTTTAAGTATTCATGCAGATTGATTGTTTTATTTATACCTGCTAAATAGTAGAATATTTAATTCAAAAAAACTGATCAAGTATATTTGGAAGTAATTCAATTCACTCTAGTAGCTCAAGAATAACTAGCAAGTAATTAAATCAAGAATTATTAGTGCACAAAATAATCATGGACTTCGGAAGGAGGAATCGTATCCTCTGCTCACCTTTTAAAGGTGAGCAGAGTGCCTACCTTCATCTGAATCGTTGGATATCGATCTAATGGCGCACACGGAAAAAAAGTAAAATATCGCAGTCTCTCTAGCCTGCCCGACTGCCCGTTCCCGATTCTTGTTAAAAAAAAAAATCAGTCATCTCCGACTGTGTCTATCGAAAGAAAAACCTAGATCGAGAGAGAAATAGAAAGAAAGAGAAAGTGAGAGAAGAAATCCGACGATTCTAAACCTAGCCACCTCCGACGGTCGGTATTAGGCAGTAGCCATCTTCGCTATTGAGAAAATTCGCGACTTTCGACGGCTTCGCCTCTAAGTCAGGTTTTTTCTTTCTTTTTTTTTTTCTCCTATTTGCTTGTGAGATCTTCTTATGAACTGCCTAAAGTGTTCTTCAATAGATTGATGGGAGTTTCTAAAATCATCATTAGTTTCTAGTATTTACTATAATTTAAGTTTTCGAAAATGAAGTTGTAGGCAAGTTCTTGTGTTTGGGTTCTGCATATCAGGTGTTCGTTGATATGCCCTAACGAGATGCCTACTGGGATTTTCCATTCAATTATCAATGATAAATTGCTTGTACTTCCATTATACTTGAACTCAGCATCTGGCACCTATTGGGATTTTGTGTATATTTATTGATTTTTGTAATATAATGTTATACTTCCAAACCTCAATTTGACTTGGAATTTTTACCGCTCAATATAATGTTACATGAAATTGAAACCTTATAAATTTGCAGTTTTGTCCAAATTAAGCTCAAACAAAGCTTCATTCGTCAAAACTGTTGCGATTGCCTGTCCATGAAATTGAGAGAGAGATCATGCATTGGTCTTGTCCAATAAGACCTAAACAATCATAAATGAATCCATTTAGGTTACTAAATTTGGTGCTTACTCAATTTTGTGATATTTTTTTTTTGCATTTAGGTTTATTTGTTGATTGAGAAATGACAACAAGAGATGATGGAAGTTGTTCTTCACCGAAGGAGTGTTGTACATTTGCAAAAAATGCAAATTCCCACGGTAGTTATTTTCGTGCGTGGTGTGACGAAGTTCAATCTCGATAATTTTATGGCCCAAAACAATCGAGGGGATGTCAAGAAGCAATTAAACATATGGGAAATAGCCGGGATGATAATTATATTTTGAAGGCTATAATCTCTTAAGTGTTATTGTAATCTTGTTATGCATATTAATTACAATGGTTAGAAATTGTTGTTATTAATTATGGATGATGATTGTTGTGCTCTTGTAATTGTAGTTTTGTCTAATTTTAGAGTTGTTAATTGTAATGGACATTGATATTTGGATGATGATGGTTGTTACTTTATGGTTTATACAACATGTCTCAAATATAGAGAACATATCTATATAGTTAAGCTATTCAAGTACGTTGTCACTAATGTGCTACATTATCAACAGATTATACTTGGTGTTGGCTATGTGCGCATGTATAGTATTACTAGTTATGTGCACATGTATAGTAATATGTTATCTTGGCCGTCCGCGCATGTGTAGTAAGCTCAGTCTCAAGAGCAGGTATAATATGTTCCCTTGAGATTGAGCTCGGCCTCGAAATGCAAAGCAGTCATGTAATTAAACAATGCCTGACTCATGCTCAATGGACCAGGATCCTCTGGACGTTTTTTTGAAACATCCAGTGGACGTTTTTGATCGGAGCCGTCCGATTTAAATCAGACGGTTCATTTTTTTCGGGCCAATATTTTTTTCGGGTGTGGTGGAATGCACGGGGCTCCCTTATTGCCGTTGAGATTAAATCAGACGGTCCAGATCCCCAGCCGTCCACCAAATGTCCAGAGGATGGACGTCCAGAGGATCTGATTCCCATGCTCAATGCTTGATATATGTACTGGACTTATTACCTTATGCATAATAAGTACACAGGTACATTTACATGTATGCTGTAACATTAAAGAATGATCAATTAAAGTGAAAACATGAAATGAAAAAATAAACGCAAATATGTACTGGACTTATGAACACTATACCTTTCTAATTAGCATGAGATTTATAATTACTATACCAGAAATGCCCCTGGTTCTTCTATTGACATATGGCTTAGAGATATAATTGTTAAGTTAGACTGCTAGTTGTCAATAGTTTGGATACAAGATAATGTGCTTATAAGCACCACTAGACTCATGCTGACAAAACTACTCTAGAAGTGTAGTATCTTGAAGTCTGGCTGGCCCATATATAAGATAGGATAACAGACATTCCAATTTAAAGGTCACAATTCCAGAAAGGTCATGCATCAAATCATTATAAAATTTACTGGTACAAAGAGCTGAAAATAAAAAATCGCTTTTGCTTAGATAAAATACAGAAAATAATAAAGGTTCCTAAATTAATTTGAGCTGAGCTTGAGCCAATATTTTCAGGGAAGTTCTTCAATTGTTGTCACTGCTAACGATTTCTGTGCAGAAACTGGGGCCAAATCTGGCAGCACAATGCTGACTTGCAGGGCCAACCACTCTCCTTTGAGGTCACCGTCAGAGGTGGGGAAACTGTCACATCTTATGGTGTGGCACTGTGTTGTTGGCAGTTCTGCCTACTATTTGAAGGAAAACAATTTATCTCATAGCAATCCATGTTACTCTTATTATGGACCTTTGTCAAAATATCCAAATGTTCTGTATATTCTGAATATTAGGGGAAAAAAAATGCTTAAATTAACCCCGTGACTATACATGAAGAGGTGATATTTCGATTATTTTGTTGAGACATATATATTGTAGTTTACTGTCACAATTGTTAAACCATTAGCATAGAAAATCCACATGAAGCATAGAAAATCCACATGAAAAACTGACCTTTGGTTGTGTCTCTATTGTAGTACTTATTGGCTCTATCTGTTCAGTCATAGCGTGAAATTGTTGTTCAGCATGTAAGCATGGAGTTTTAAAAATTATTAAAGAATTGAACCCATTAAGTTGCATGAAATCTTAACAATAGTTGTTCGATGTGTTCAATCATAACCTGGAATCCTAAACAATCATGAATTGAACCCATTAACAAAAGAATTATTAAAGACTTTTACAGAATAGATGCTAATCATTGTTAATCGAGTCTTAAAGCTACTCTAACTGACGCAATTAATCACTTATTCCCCCTTACAATTAAACTCAAACTAGCATCTTTTCTTTGTTATTTACGCTAACATAAACAGTGCCATCAGGAGTTATGTTTATCCGCCCCTCAATATATAACCAACGAATAGATGCTGGGCATGAGAAATAGCTGGAGATGCGAAGAGAGAGAGACTGGGCATGAGAAATACCTGGAGATGCGAAGGGTGGAGAGATTGGTTGCGCAAAGCTTGTTCGAAGGATTGGATGCGGAGGGCATCAGCGGAGGGACAGATTTTTTTGCCTTTCTTTGCAGAGAGATGGAGAGGGATTTTTGAGGGAGGCGGAGAATTGAGAATTCCACTGAAAGTCGTAGCTTTTTTTTTTTCCTATTTTAGATGGAAACGGGGAAGAGGAAACGCGAGGCGGGCAGGGACGATTACAGCGTATTATCTCCTTCATCTGTGCGCGTCGTTGGATCGTCATCCAACCGTTTAGACAAGAGGTAAGCACTCTGCTCACCTTTTAAAGGTGAGCAGAGGATACGATTCCGAAGGAAGGATGTTCTAGCTTGAAAATGCCATCAAAATCAGTTATCCGCAACTTGACATGAGCGACACAACAAAATGCAACAAAGGCCTATCCCAGAGTTGAATCTGACAAAGAAAGAATCGTAAATTGCAAGAACACAAGATGAGCATCTTAAAATATTTCTAGAACGAACCTCAATTAGCTTTACATGCTGAACCGAAACTCCAAATATATTTCCTTTGCACATTATATTTATATTTTATATTTTTTTTCAACACAATAGGTAAGTTCTTAATTATATTACACTGCATAAATAAAGTACTTAAACATAGATTATTACGAACATTTGATGCCGAACAAATCAAGAATTGCCTAAAATGCTCAAGTGAAAATCAAAATAAGTTTTATTTCCATATCATATGAAATATTTTTTACAAGTTAGGTATGAATTATATTCTCGACCATATAAATTGCTTAAATATAGATTATCGTTATTAAATGAAGCCGGACAAATCAAGAATAGCATAAAATGCTCAACAGACGCTCCAAAATAATATTCTTTTGCAAATTATATTATTTTATTTATTACACAATATTTTTATTAAGTAGGGTATAAATAATATTCTAACCTATATAAAGAGTTTAAATAAAGATTATCGTAATCAATTGATGTCGAAAAAAAAATCAAGAATCACCTAAAATGCTCAAGTGATGCTCCAAATAAGCATTATTTGAACATTATATGCATATTTCTTTAAGTATAACACACTATTTTGAATAAGTTAGATCTGAATTAGATTCTAGACGATATAAAATGCTCAAAAATATACATTGTGGTAATCAATGGACATTAATTAAATTAATCAAGAAATACTTAAATGCTTAGCTGTACCTCCAATAAGATTCATTTGCATATGATATGCTTGTTTTTTTAATTATAGCGCAATATTTTTAATAATTAAGATATGAATTATATGTTAGACCTATAAAGAACTTAAATATAGATGCTTGTGATAAATTGACGCCGAAGTAGTCAAGTATTACTTAAAATACAGAACTGACCGAATAAGCTTTATATGCACACTATATAAATATTGTATAGCACATTATTTTGAACGTTACATCCAAAACTATATTATAGACCATATAAAGTGCTTAAATATCGATTGACATCTAAGGAGTCAAGAATTACTAAAAATGCTCAAGTAAACCAAATAAGCATTATTTGCACATGATATGCATATTTCTTTATGTACAACGCAATATTTTAAATAAGTTAAGATCTGAATTATATTCTAGACCATATAAAATACTTAAATACTAGACTATGTTAATTAATTGACATTAAATTAATGAAGAAACACTTAAATTGCTCAGCTGAACCTCCAAATAAGTTTAATTTGCATATTATATCCTTGTTTCTTTAATTTTAGAGCAATATATTTAATAATTAAGATTTAAATTATATTTTAGACCTATAGCAGAGTTTAAATATATATTCTTGCGATAAATTGATGCGGAAGTAATGAAGTATGACTTAAAATACTCAATTGATGTTTCAAATAAGCTTTATTGGTACAATATATGAATATTTCTTTATGTTCAACACATTATTTTGAATAATTTGCATCCAAATTACATTGTAGACCATATAAAATGCTTAAATATAGATTATTGAGATCAATTGATATAAAAAAAAAAATCAAGAATAGTCTAAAATGCTCCAGTGGAGCTCCAAATAAGCTTAATTTGGACATCATATGCATATTTCTTTATGTATAACGCAATATTTTGAATAAGTAAGATCTGCATTATATTCTAAACTATATAAAATCCTTAAATATAGATTGTGCCAATCAATTGACATTAAATTAATCAAAGAACCTGTTAAAATGCTCAGCTGAACCTTCAAATAAGTTTCATTTGCATATTACATGATTCTTTAATTATAGCGTAATACTTTTTAATAATTATGATCTGAATTATATTTTGGGAAAAAAATTTTCGTGTCCCTCAAAAGTGAGGAAATTCAGGAATTGCGACCCAAAAGTTCAAACTTCAGTTTTTGCCCTCCAAAACTTCAACTTTCTTCTCTATTTGCCACTTTGGATTTTTTTAATATTAAAAATATTAGTTAAATAATGAAACTGAAAATATCAGACCATTATACCCCCATCGATAGGGACTCAGTCGATTACAAACCAAGGGGGCGTTTGGTTGTGTAGTAAGGGGTTGCATAAGTAAGGATGCCTAAATGTTTATGTGGTGTTATGTAATGAATGTTTGGTTGTGTAGTAAGGACGAGTAACTTAATGCGTGCATATATTCGTGTCAAAAGACTAAAATGCCCTTACATTTGAATTATTTAATTTGAATTAGTATTATGTATTAATAAGACGTTGTGACCTAATTATTGTTAATTATTAATTATTATAAAAATTAATTATTACTGATGATAATAATTCTTTTTTATTATTATGAAATATTAATAATTACTTTTAATTAAATATTAAAAACATTTTTAATTATTTAACAATAAAAATTATTATTGATTAATTATTATTATTTAATCGTTATTGTTAATAATTAGTATTACTTGTTAAATATTATTAATTATTATTGTTTAATTATTAATTATGATTTTTAATAATTATTATTACTTATTAAATATTATTATTTATTAGTTATTATTAATTATTTACTAATTATTAAATATTATTAATTATTTTTAATTAAATATTATTAATTATTTAACAATAAAAAATTATTGTTGATTTATTATTTTTAATTGTTATTATTAATTATGATTTTTAATTTTTATTGTTACTTATTAAATATTTATTATTATTAATTATTGTTGATTATTAAATATTATTATTAATTATTTGTAAGGGATATTGTTGGAAAAAAAATAAAGGGGTTGGTGCATAACTTATGTAACTTATTTAGGTTACATAAGTTATGCACCCTTAAGATGTGACTTAAGAATGCATAACTTAAGTTATGCACCCCTTAAGTCACAAACAAACGGGGCCCAAATCAATCCAGGTCCTATGGATGAAACCCAAGATTTCTCTCTTCTTTTTCTTCTCCCACGAACCTTCTCTTCTTCTCTCGCACATCTCGCCAAATCGAACAGTGGCGGAGCCAGACATTTTTACAATGGGGTTCAACAAATTTATAATATTAATATTTATTTATTAAAATAAATTCAATACATTATTATATAATTTTTATTTCTTTTTTTAAAAACCAAAGTTCTAAAATTTAAAGATTTGAAAAATGAAAATTAATTTTAATCAATTACTACATGGAAAAAAATTTAGAAATCAAAATATAACACATTTCACTTGACTTATACTTTTGTCATAAAAAATGAATTTTACATTAAATAACAATAACTTTGTATGTTTTTCCTAAAAGTAATGAGGATAATTGCTAACTTAACTGGAAATTATTGTCTCAAAATGTGTTTTTATTGGAATAATTGCTAACTTTTACATAATAAAACACTCATGAGAATACAACCATGAACCAATGAGGTTCAATAGTATGATAATATTTATATTTTTATGGGGTTCAAATTTAAGATTACTATAAAAATATTCATTTTATAAGTATAAATTTTAATGCATGGCAATATTTTTTGAAATTGAATGGGGTCAATTGACCCCCATTCAATGAACGTATCTCCGCCACTGAATCGAACCCAGTCGCTGAATCTCCGTTGCCTCGTTGAACCTAGCTCAAAAATTCCCCTTCTTCCTCCGTCTTCTCTTCTTCTCTCGCACATCTCACCAAATGGAACCCTGAGCCTCTGTCGCCTCGCTGCACCTAGCTCACCAAATCGAACCCAGATCCAGTCGGTCGATCGATTCGGGTTGCGTCACGACCTTCGAGGAGGGATTCTACGGCATCATGGGGATAAACGGAGAATGGTCGAGAACTTGGTTAGGGTTGCGTCGGCTTTGGTTGGTGGGGGAACCGGGAGCTAGTACGATGGTACAGGAAAGTGGTCCGGTGAGGTTTAGAAAAGTTTGATTGTACCAGAAAGAAGTTATTTGACGTCGAGGCAGTTAAGAGAGGATAGTAAAGGATCCAGTTTATTTTGCGTTTGCCTAATTTAACGGAATTGTGAAAGTTTACATTTTGTGGTTTTCATGGAGAACTTGGTATCAGTAGGGCTAAAACACACGTCTAGTTGGACATTAAAGTTTTACAAAAGGACTAATTATTGATGACAGTCATTACTTTACTATCTTTATTTCATCTTCTCATCTGATAATTGTGAGACTACAAAACCAGAAAAATAATTTGGTTGAAACTTGAAAAGCTAACTATTTATGGAACATTTTTCATTTTGACACACTACTTTTATATTATAGAAACCAAAAGGAGCCATCCGAAATTGTTAAGAAATTAACAATTTCAGGTGAACCATAACTATGCTAGACCATTATTATGCATTGCCACAATTTTGACAAAAAGCTAAGCACACAGGCAGTTTTCATTTGTTTTCTATTACAAAACCACGTCTTATGCAAACAAGCACAAAGATATTAGAATACATGTACTAAGCAACATTAATTGCAACATTGTTCTAGTGTCTGACAAGGAATTAATAATGTTTCCTACAAACCCATTTTTTCTTAAAATTCCTAAAATAAGGACCATAAGTCGACATCTATTTCCATTTCTACTGCACCAATTGACACATTTTATCCAGCATAGAAATATAATAGCTGATACAAGCATAACAACATAAATATAGCAGTAATGTGAATAACATCATAATCTCCAAATAACTGATACAAGCATCTGGATCAAAATAACAGGAACAATAATCTCTGTCATTGACAAAATATAGCTCTAATAACTCTAATCTAGAATAATCTGGACATACAACATCTCTACACAAAATAAATAGATAAATAACTCTAATAACTGATAACAATCTGGACATAACATAATGCTTCTATCTTATGTAGCAGCAACATCTAGACATGTTGCACCATTTCTTTTGGCCCCACCAATCCATTTCTATCTTCCCTTCTCTTCCTGCAAAAAAAAAATAGTTGAAAAAGAACAAGAATTAAACCAGTAAATCCAGGATCAGATTTGCTAATAGAATTGACAGACACATCCTAATAAAATTGACCTAATTAAATTGAGGAGCAATTTGTACTGGTCACACAACAGAACTTATAAACATTACAGTAAGAGAAGCAATTGCGCACAAATCTTCAAAAGAAGAACACAACCTCTATAAATTGAGCTGATACACCAAAATTTAGCACTCATATTTGCACAAAAAATATCAAGCTCAACAATAGCAGACAATAACTATCAAGCCCAAAGCAAAAGCTTCCCTCAGAAGCAAAAACTATCAAGACCAGGTTTACTATATATAAACTAAAATAAAAAAACGGAATGAAAAAAAGCGGCTTGAAAAAAAAAAAAACCTGGGCAGAGACGAATCTCGTGCGAATGAGGCGACGGAAGCTCATCGACTAAGTTCGACTGGTTCATCCTCAGAGAAAACAGAGGCTCAGTGACTGGGTTCCAATTGATGAGATGTGCGAGAAAAGAAGAGGAGGAAGAAGGAGAATTTTTGCACTGGGTTCAGCGAGGCGACGGAGACTCAGCGATTGGGTTCGATTTGCCGAGATGTGCGAGAGAAGAAGAGAAGGTTCGTGGGAGAAAGAAGAAGAATAGAGAAATTTGTGCGATTGGGTTTAATCTATAGGACCTGGATTGATTTGGTTTGTAATCGACTGAGTCCCAATCGATGGGTATAATGGTCTGATATATTCAGTTTTATTATTAAACTAATATTTTTAATATTAAAAAATCTAAAGTGGCAAATAGAGAAGAAAGTTGAAGTTTTGGGGGGCAAAAACTGAAGTTTGAACTTTTGGGTGGCAATTCCTCAATTTCCTTAGTTTTGAGGGGCACGAAAAAAATTTTCCCTTATATTTTAGACTAATAAAGAGCTTTAATATAGATTCTTGTTATAAATTGACTCCAAAGTAATCAAGTGAACTTAAAATACTCAGCTGATGATTTGAATAGACCATAATTGCACATATTATTTTAAAAAGCAATTGTTAAACTATATTCTAGGCCATATAAAGAGTTTAAATATATATTATTGTGATCAATTGATATTGTCGGGCACAAGAATGGCAAAAAAAAAAATGCTCAAGTGAAGGACGAAATAAGATTAATTTGTATGTTATATGCATTTGTTAATGTATAATGCAACATTTTGTGCAAGTAAGATCTGAATTATATTCTAGAATATGAAACTGGTTAGATATAGATTATTTTCATTAACTGACGTTTGACGAATCAGGAATCGCATAAAATGCAGAATAGATGGTCCAAATAATCCTTTTCTTGGACGTTATAATATTTTGATTAAGTAGGATATAAATTATATTATAGACCATAAAAAGAGTTTAAAATATAGATTATCTTGATCAAATGAAGTGGAATGAATCAAGAATCGCCTAAAATTCACAAGTGAAGTTCAAAATAAGCATTATATAAGTTTATGCTTTACGACCTACGATTCCCTATACTTCCGTAATCGGGAAGGGCTTCAACTTCCGTTTCTTGACCCTAGTATAACCTTCCGGCACCAACTCTCGCGTTAACCATACTTTAACCTAATTACTTGAAAATGTTTGGATTTAACCACCTAACAATTAAGCGAGCTCTTACTTAACGGGTGCAAGCAATTCAATCCAAGTAAATCAGTTAAAGTAATCTAAACAATTCAATCAAAGCATAAAACACAACATGCAAACAAAGAAAATAATCTCAAAGCATATTATCAAACATAAACTAGAAGGTTTACTACCATGGTCCTAGAACAAACAAATCAACAACTAAAAGACATCATACAAACACAAGACAAAAGGAAAACAAAGAAAGATTACAACCAATTGCTCTTGCGTGTCGAAATCTCCTATCAAACACATCTATTGCTGTCGCAATCGACTTGCTCGGCGCTGCCACGATCTGGACTTGAGACCAGACTCTCAAATAACTCTATGTCTAACCCTAACTTTGACCTTGGATTTGATCCCTCTTCTTGCATATCTCAAAATCTCCTCAAACTGGACTTAAATAGGCGTTGGGAAGGAGTAGAAACGCTGGAAATAACTGAAGACACGTTCTAGATGCACCTGGAATCAGTAGAAACCGTCTTCCCAATATAGAAATGCTAAATCAGGCGATTCTGGTATTTCTGGCGGTTCTAGGATCAGCGGGCCGCAGGAGCTTTCAGCGACCCGCTGGAAAAATCCAGCACTGCGTCCTATCAGTATTTTGGCCATATCTCCTTCATCCGGACTCCGTTTGAGGTGATTAAAAAACCGTTGGAAAGCTTGGAACGAGATCTACAACTTCATGGATTCATCCAAGCCATTTCTTGTCCAAAATATGCAATAAAATTAGAAACTATGGTAGTAACTCATTCTTGACACAAAACTCTAATTAAACAAACCTAAATTATCTAAACTATCTAAACTCAAAGCAAATTGGTTTAGTTTGGAGTCAAAACCCTACCTAAATATATATATATAATCCACTTATCAAATTTCCCCAAGCTTAACCTTTGCTTGTCCCCAAGCAAATATCTATCTTAAGAGAATTATTTGGCTCTAAACTAAAACAACTACTTGAGACTTACAAGTTATGAAAATTAATAACAAGCAAAGCAAACCATGACTCGAGCAATTTCACTTGACAACTTATAAAATTATTTTACTTTGAATTTCACAATCAAGTTGTTTAATTGATCATTGACTTGACTCAATTGCTTATTAGGATATTTGCAATCATTATTCATGACTTATCTCATCAATTCCTAAGTTTATCGACTTATCAAGATTAAAGCAATTGACTTCCTAAATGAAACGGGATCTAACTCTACCAAATCAAACAATATGTCAACTATCTCAATTCCTAATTAGGTCTTTGGTTACTTAACCGTTTATTTTGATTTTTTGCAAACGCATCGGAAGTCGAACTAAAGTGAGGCAAAAATAAGAGTACAACACCTCACTCATTCTATTCCAAAGTTTTTGGGTTGAATTAATTAATTTTTTATTTACATTTTTCTTTTCCATGAGGCATGGAGGTTTCGCGACAAAGGTCGGCCAGGAGTTATGTGGTTTGGATTTCGTTGGAGTATGGGGTGTAAAAATCGTAGGCAAAAATAAGGTACAAACCTACGACCCACCTTGCTCTCTTCACTAGTCCTTATTTAAGACGACAAATTTTTTACCACATAGTCCTATAGCCTTCCGCAGTGGTCATCTATCAAAGCACAGCTTTTTAGTTTCCCTTTTTATTTTATTTTCAATATTATTTATTTACAAGGGTGTTTATTTACATCTTCGACTTTTAATAAACTTGAAAACATAAACAGTTATTCGGCTCTAGACCTAATTATTCACCTCCTTATTTGACATACTTTTGATTCAGTCTAATTGATCTACCGATTCATTTGATCAAATCAATCATTTTAATCTATCTAATTCATTAAACTTAGGACTAGTTGAGATATTTCATGAATAATTATAACTCTTATCCTAACTTGTCATTTGGTTTCATCGATCAAATTCATGCAAATTTTGAAAATTTCATGTTAATGCTCTTAAAATGCTCAAGTCATCATTTATTTAAAGGTTACTAATCTTCCTAACTTATCTAAATGCAACTATATGAAATTATTATGAAATATATACAATTCCTAAATGAAAATGCACAATATCAGTTTTCAATTCCAGTTTCAGCTACCCACCGAAATTTTCTGCTACCGCCGAAATTTCAGCTACCCGCTGGGGATTTCGGTGGGCCGCAGGAAATTTCGGCTACCCACCGAAAATTTCAGCTACCCACTGAGGCTTTCGGTGGGCCGCCGAAACTGAGATAGACAGAGAATTAACACCTAAAATGCATGATGCAAACCTAGATACAAATTCCTATTCTCCCCCCCAAGCTTAAAACTTTGCACTGTCCTCAATGCAAGGAAAACAAAACTTAAAAGAGAGAAAGAAAAAGAGAAACTCATCAAATCAATGTCGAGGTTGTGAAGTTCGCATAGGGGTTGGTGCGACTTGTAAAACGACTTGTATGCTCCTTCATGGTGTATTCCCCCAAACTTGAGCTCTTGCATACAATTCGTGTGGTTGTGCTTCCAAAAGCTAATTTTTCAAATTTCTTCAAACCTAAAAACCAAGAACAAAAATCAATGAGTTTTACCTATCTAAACCTAATCTAAATCTAAATTAAACTAATTGAAAGAAATTTAAATTTTTGGGCCTTGGGTTGCCTCCCAAGAAGCGTTTATTTTAGGTCTTTAGCTTGACCACCTTGCATCTTACTTATCTTATCTTCACTTTTCTCCCTCTCAACGCATCATAGTTCTTCCAAAAGTGCTTGAGCGGGTCCCTTAAAACATGCTTGGTGTGTTCTTCTTTGGATGTCGTCTTCTTTGGCTCAATTATGATGTGATACTTGATATTGAATTTGTTGTCTTCCATCACATCGGTTTTTCCTAAGCACCTTCTTGGTGGGTTGCTCAAGTCTTTGGCGAACTCTTCGTTTATTCTATCGGATGCGACGATCTTCTTTGAATCACCACCTTCCATTTCTTGTCCAAATACCTGAAAAGAATGAAACATGGTGATAGAAATATTTTTGGGTTTTTAAATAATAAGATACAATAAGTAAGATACAAGGATACAAGGGTGTCAAGTCTAATTTATTAAAGCAAAATACCAATATTCTAGCAAACCGTCCCCGGCAACGGCGCCAATTTTGATCGCGAGGTGAGACCACGTTCAAAATAAAAATCTCGTTTACCCGATCTAATCGTTTGTGGTAAAGCTTGAGGGTCGAATCCACAGGGACGGTGTTGGAATATCGGTCTTTTACTTTACTAAATTAGTTTTGATGATTCAACTCTTAAGAATTCAAGAATTGCAAGTGGTCTCAAATCCTAAGTCTAGTTTCGAGGTCAAAACAAGAATTAATGAGAGAAATTCAACAAGTCATGTAATTCTAGGGTTTTGGTAGTTTTATTCTTCAGTTAACTCCAGAATCAGCGGCCCGCTGAAACTCAGGTCGCTGACCCCTAAGTGGGTCGCTGAAGGCTGGGATCATAGACAACCCGCAGGAACCTTCTGCGGCCCGCTAGGTTTGGCGCAGACTCAACTTTTTGGTTATTTTAATTGTTACTTTGTGTAGGGAATTAATTCTAACTAAGGCTCCTCAATCTCACTTCCGTTTAAGGTCAGGTTTCCTATAGTTAACCTTATTTCTCTCGAATACAATCTAGATTTCAACTTCCGTTTCTTGGTCTAAGTTATACAAGTTTATGCTTTACGACCTACGACTCCCTATACTTCCGTAATCGGGAAGGGCTTCAACTTCCGTTTCTTGACCCTAGTATAACCTTTCGGCACCAACTCTCGCGTTAACCATACTTTAACCTAATTACTTGAAAACGTTTGGATTTAACCACCTAACAATTAAGCGAGCTCTTACTTAACGGGTGAAAGCAATTCAATCCAAGTAAATCAGTTAAAGTAATCTAAACAATTCAATCAAAGCATAAAACACAACATGCAAACAAAGAAAATAATCTCAAAGCATATTATCAAACATAAACTAGAAGGTTTACTACCATGGCCCTAGAACAAACAAATCAACAACTAAAAGACATCATACAAACACAAGACAAAAGGAAAACAAAGAAAGATTACAACCAATTGCTCTTGCGTGTCGAAATCTCCTATCAAACACGTCTATTGCTGTCGCAATCGACTTGCTCGGCGCTGCCACGATCTGGACTTGAGACCAAACTCTCAAATAACTCTATGTCTAACCCTAACTTTGACCTTGGATTTGATCCCTCTTCTTGCATATCTCAAAATCTCCTCAAACTGGACTTAAATAGGCGTTGGGAAGGAGTAGAAACGCTGGAAATAACTGAAGACACGTTCTAGATGCACCTGGAATCGGTACAAACCATCTTCCCAATATAGAAATGCTAAATCAGGCGATTCTGGTATTTCTGGCGGTTCCAGGATCAGCGGGCCGCAGGAGCTTTCAGCGACCCGCTGGAAAAATCCAGCACTGCGTCCTATCAGTATTTTGGTCATATCTCCTTCATCCGGACTCCGTTTGAGGTGATTCAAAAATCGTTGGAAAGCTTGGAACGAGATCTACAACTTCATGGATTCATCCAAGCCATTTCTTGTCCAAAATCTGCAATAAAATTAGAAACTATGGTAGTAACTCATTCTTGACACAAAACTCTAATTAAACTAACCTAAATTATCTAAACTATCTAAACTCAAAGAAAATTGGTTTAGTTTGGAGTCAAAATCCTACCTAAATATATATATAAAATCCACTCATCAATTGACATTGAAGGAGCCAAGAATCTCTAGAAAAGTTAAAGTCAAGCTCCAAATAAGTATTATTTACATATGATATGCATATTTCTTTATGTATAACACAATATGTTGAATAAGTTAAATCTATAAACTATATAAAATACTTTTATATCGATTGTGGCAATCAGTTGACAGTAAATTAATCAAGAAACGCTTAAAATGCTAAGTGGAGCCTCCGAAAAGGTTTCATTTTAATATTATATGCTTCTTTCTTCAATTATTGCAATATAGTTTAAATAATTAAAATCTAAATTATATTTTATACATATAAAGAGCTTAAATATTGATTCTTGTGATGAATTGACTTTAATGTAATCAAGAATGACTTAAAATACTCAACTGATGTTTCTAATATGCTTTCTTTGCACATTATATGAATATTTCTTTTTGTATAATACATTATTTTGAATAATTTACAACTAAATTATATTTTAGACCATATAAAGTACTTAAATATAGATTATTGTGATCAATTTACATTGAAGGAGCCAAGAATCACAAAAAATGCTCAAGTGAAGCTCCCAATAAGCATTTTTTTGCATGTCATATGCATATTTTTTTTACCTATTACGCAATATATTTAAAGAAAGTTAGATCTGAATTATATTCTAGACCATATAAAATTCTTGATATAGATTATGGTAAATAATTTACAATTAATTAATCATTAACCGATTAAAATGCTCAGCTTAACCTTCAATTCAGCTTTATTTGCATATTATATGCTTGCTTCTTTAATTACAAAGTAATATTTTTAATTATTAAAGTATGAATTGTATTTTAGACCTATTAGAGGTTTAAATATAGATTCTTGTGATAAATTGACGCCGATGTAATCAAGTATGACTTAAAATACTCAACTAATGTTTCAAATAGTCTTTATTTGTACATTATATGAATATATTATTATGTTAACACATTATTTTGAATGAGTTGCATCTAAATTATATTGTAGACCGTATAAAGTGCGTAAATATAGATTAATAGTCTTTATTTGCACATTATATGAATATATTTTTATGTTAACACATTATTTTGAATAAGTTGCATCTAAATTATATTGTAGACCGTATAAAGTGTTTAAATATAGATTATTGTGATCAATTGACGTCGAAAAAAATAAAAAATCGCCTAGAATGATCAAGTGGAGCTTCAAATAAGCTTAATTTGGATATTATATGCATATTTCTTTATGTATAACGTGATGTTTTGAATAAGTTAATCTGAATTATGTTCTAAACTATATAAAATGCTTAAATACATACTATATTCTAAACTATATGAAGTTGTTAAATATAGATTATTATGCAATATTTTTAACTTATTCCACAATATTTTGATCAAGTAGGATATGAATTATAATCTAGACTATATAAAGTGCTTAAATATAGATTATTATGATCAAGTGATGTAGAATGAATCAAGAATCTCAAAAAATGCTCAAGTTAAGCTCGAAGTAAGTTTTATTTGCGCATTACATGCATTTTTCTTTATGTATAAGACAATATTTTAAATAGGTTAGATCCAAATTAAATTCTAGACCATATAGAGTGCTTAAATATAGATTATTGTGAACAATTGACGTCAAAGGAATAAAAAATGGCTAAAAAATGTTCTAGTGAAGCTCCAAAGCAGCATAATTTGCATATTATATGAATATTTTTTTTATGTGTAATGCAATATTTTGAATAAGTTGGATATGAATTATGTTCTTGACCATATAAAGTACTTAAATATAAATTATTATTAGCATATGATGTCGAACGAATCAAGAATGAGAATTACTATGCGTAATGAAGCGCTCAGCGCAATCATCTCCTTGTGTGCATCCCCCCCCTCTTATCCCCTCGCCTCCTTATTTCCACGCTTCCCCTTCCCCTATGTGTCTTCACCGCCTTTGTTTTCTCCGCCAGTCCCTTATTCCTCTTCGTTTCTCCTCCTCCTTCACCATAGATCTCCTTCTGATATCTTCCGTCTTCATAGGTTTTCTTTTGTTCTCTTCCATCTTCATCTCACTATCCTTTCTCTGCTCTCTTCATCTCAAATATATTTTCATTTATATTTATTATAGAAGTATGTAATTGATTGTAAGGAGTATCTAATAATATATATGAGGGATTATTTAATAAGTTTAAATACGTAATTAGTTAAGGAAGTAAGTGATAAATATAAAAAAATATCAAATATATATAAGGAGTGGCTAATAAACGTACAAGAGTTACTAAGTATAAGAGAGTATCTTATATATATATATATATATATATAGAGGTATGCTATGGTGCATCGCGATGTATTTAGGCTTTTGTACATCGCGATCATTATCCGTCAATTGTTTTACAAATTGGCAAATCTAATTAAACTAATCCAATATACATATTGAAATCTCATAACAAACCAAATTTTATATTTTTTGAAATTTTTTTACTATTTTTTTTTTCGAATTTTCTAAAATTTTCCTTTGTTGGGTACCCACTAATAATAAAGAAATTCAAAAAATGACAGGTTTTAAAAAATTCGAAAAAAATAGTAAAAAAATTTTAAAAAAGATAAAATTTGGTTTATTATGAGATTTCAATATATAGATTGGGTTTGTTTAATTAGATTTTTCAATTTGTAAAACTACGACAAATATGGTCGCGATGTACAAAAGTCTCAATACATCGCGATGCACCATAGCATATATATATATATATATATATATATATATATTTCATAAAAGAACCGTATAAGACTATATAATATTATATATTATAAGGGAGTATTTATCTAAGATAAAGGAGTATTTATATTTCACGAAGGGAGTATTTTGTAAGATTATTTAGTTATATATCATAAGGAGGTATTTATATTTCACAAGGGAGTATCTTATAAGATTACGTAGTTATATATCATAAGAAGATATTTATTTTATATTAAGGCAATATTTATATTTCACAAGGAAGTATCAGTTATATATCATAAGGGATTTTTTGTATTAAGCGACTATATATATTTAACAAGGGAGTATATTAAATAGTGTGGAAAAAGATATGTCAAATGCGGAAGGAGAGTGCCAAGGAAGAAAAAGATAAGACACGTGCAGAAAATGAAGGTGGAAGGAGAGTTTCAGAGGAGAAGGGAAAGGGCTGAAGGGAGAGGGCTGGAAGGGAAGAGAGAAAGGATAGGACAAAAAAGAAGGCGCGCCTTCTATTTTTAATGATACCTGAAAAATTACTTTCAAATTTAATAATTTAATTGCGTGATCGCTTGACTTTTTTTATTGTAGTTATCGGCCCGATCATGAATAGCTACATCAATCTTGTGAGTCAGAGTGTATTCTCTAACTAGTTGTCTTGCCGTCGCGGCTTAAGCCGCGACCAACCCCTAGATTATGTGCCTGTCGATTAACCCCTAGATTAGGTGTATATGGCTAATTTTTCCTAACAATTATAAGTTTATTTGTGCAATATACACTTTACCTAAATTGTTTGGTGTACAACTACGTGAATATATTGTAACAATTAAGTATTCCTTTGAAATTAATTCAATTAATTTGACAAAGGGTTTAGCTTTTATTGTCATGAACTTAGTTATTTTGCTTGCTGATAATTCCAAAGACTCCTACAAAAATGTATTCTGAATAAAAATATCTCAACTACAAATTGATGCAGATCGACTTTTAATTCGTGATGAAAAAAAATAAAACACCAAAAAGAAACTTACCTTCTTCCCAAACAGATAATAAGTTGAAGAAATAGGCTCCCCCACCTAAGCTGAGTAGGCAACAATGGAGTTGTCAAACGGAGGAGCATTAGTAAGGTGTTCAGTGGCTGACAAAGTGGACTCTACCTCAGCATGGCATTTCAATCATCAGATTTTATAGTCATGACGTCAGTTGCCAAGTCAAACTGATTGGTCCGATGTGCCTCAATGGCTAAAGATATATCCTACAGTTCTTTTTTTTGTCCTGTCTTCTATTTTGATTTCCATGCTTGTGTCCATTCAGTCTCTAGCTTCCTGCTAGTATTTAGTAGACAATATTTTGATTTTAGATTATATCTCGGTAATGTTTCAATTTTTTTATAAGAGCATCCAAAAAGTAATAAATGTTAATAACTGACATGGCATTGTGGAAGGAAATTTATGTTTTTAAAATAGGCTTTGATTTTAGAATGCCACCTAATCTTTCAAATTTTTGTTAGGAACATCCAGATCCTAAGAGTTGTTGATAACTGATATGGCACTTTCAAAGGAAAAATATGTTGTATTTTTGTCGTCTCTGCTGGAAATAATAACAACAAAGTTGGGTAAATCTTTTTCTACAAGGATGGATAAAAGTCAGAGCTAAATTCTGAAACTCCTAACCATTAGGAAGCACCACCAAAAACAAAAGAACCATGCTCAAATTGATATTCATCTAGTAAAATCTATATGGTATAGTAGCAGTATCGTTGGTATTCATTCTGAAAACTTATTTAAAATGCTTGCAAATACCTGCTTCCAATCTTTTTTGCAAGTCTTATTCTTTATCATATTCAATTAACAATCGCATGCATTTCCATTCACCCATAAGAATAATTGATTGGTCTCCAATTTAGCATGAGTTAGGAAATTTTGCAAATGTACATAGAAGAAATAAACACAATTTTAAGAACTATGAATACTTTATTTTTTGAAAGAACCTTTAAATTTAATTTTCTGAAGGAACTGAAATATTTTACTGAATTTAATCTTCCAAGTGATTGATCTAAATTAATTCCCAGCCGAAAAAAAAAAAATATGTTAGTATCCCTACTGCATCATCAAGCATCTAAGATTAGTGGGTTTTAATAATGCAAAGATTTTATACTTGGTACATTGTGACCATGAATTGCAAGAATTAACTTCCCTAATTGCCCACTGAGAGCCTAATATTAGCTAAAAATTAAAGAAACAATTATCTTTTTCTTAATTACCTTCTCTAATCTCATGTCAAGCCGGCACATTATTGGTTCCATCTCCTGTTACAACTTACAACAACAACATGGCCTTTACCTCTCAGAGCTTTTACCAGAAGCCATGATTACCCATCAGATGTTCGATAGAAAATCAAGATTGAAAAAGGCAATGTGAAAGCATTCTCGGCTTGTCATAGGCTCATAACCTCGCTAAATCGTGTGGATGGGATGACCTGAAACGATACGTGCCGAGAATGATGATCTGAAAAAGTAAAAAAAAAAAAAAAAGATCAATGCAAAACCTGTGAACCCCTCAACATCAAGCATGATAGCCGAGAGAGATATGTCACCATATCAGAAGGGTAAGTAGAGGCTCTGAAAGCAGCTGTTGCATGAGAATTCACAATTACTCACCTGCCCCGACTCCAACTGTACTCGATTGATCCAGTGTCCCTCTCTAAATCTCCCAATACGGATCTCTATTTAGAAAGGAGAAAACGACGACATGTTATCAATCCAATGCAAGTTTGCAACTAACTCTTGTCAAAAGTGTGCTTCAAATTCAATCAAAGAAAACGAATATGATCTTTTTTTTAATTCATCTCTGTCTCAATGGTAGAGAGAAAATGAGGGGGAAATGGTCTTATTTTTTCATATTTCTGTCTTAGTGAAAGAGGTGAGGCACAAATTAAAAAATCAGATCAGAATTAAATTGATAGAGTGTGTATAGACCTTCAGTATTTTATAATCGCTAATGTTTGATATTTTTAATTTTAACAATTTATGATAAAAGAATAACTTATCATCTTTCAAACATTGGTTTAGGCAAAAGCAGCACAACCTAAACTACATTTTTCTATGATACAGAACAACAGGAAGTAAAGCAGAGAGAAATATAATGCCCTCTAGTTTTGAAGAATGTAAAACACTTAAATGAACTCCTATGTCCTTAAAATTGCAAAAAATAGGTTAATTAAAATACTAATCAAGAGTCACTACAATTTACAATACTGTGCAGTTAGCCGGCAAGAACTTCCTTGAAATCCTACAGTGTTATTTCAACCTACTATACTTTCATGTATAACTAAACAAATTATGGGATCGGTGAAATGAAAAATGGTGTTAAAGCCAGTAAGAACCAACTTGAATTAGTATAGTGCCATTTCAAACAACCATAATTTCATGCATAACTAAAAAAAATTATGGGATCAAAGAAATGAAAAAAGGTGTACAATGTAAATGCCAGTAGCGATAACACCAAATAGATCATTGTTTTTCTGGTTCTGAAACGATACTGCCACAGATAATGCAACCCCCCTTTTCTCCTCCCACAATTCAATTTTCCTCTTTTTTGTCATGATATTAAATAATTGCTGCATAAAATGGTATTGAACTTTATGAGGAGACATGAAATTTAAAAATAGAAACGATACTGCCACAGATAATGCACCCCCTCCCCCTCTTCTCCTCCCACAATTCAATTTTCCCCCTTTTTTCCATGATATTAAATAATTGCTGCATAAATTGGTATTGAACTTTATGAGGAGACATGAAATTGAAAAATAGAGAAAACTTGCATCTGGAATGAGCATACCTATATTACGAACATTAGTATTGGTGAAGAGGTACATAAGGAGGCGTACTATCCTCATACTGAAGCTCTGATTGCAGCCGAAAAAAGTCTATTGTAAATCATTTTCATCTTTTATCCCTCTCCCGTCCTTTCAACAAATGAAAATCCAAAATTATTCTCAGAAACTATTCCCACAGAGGTACTTATTGTTTGCCATTTAATTATCCTTTACCATTTTGGAATTCTTGGGTACCCTATCTATATTCATATAACAAAAAAAGCTACATGACTCCATAATTACCAATTTAACTATGCATATAAAACTATGAAGCCTAAAATATGATACAACCTGCACACGTTAAACTTGTATACGGAGTAGTGTACGTACGAGGGCTATAGAAAAAGGTCACCTTGTCTACTGAGATCTTCACGGCCACTGATTGGTTGCGAGGCAAATTCTGAAGCCCCCCTTTACATTTTTCTGAAGTATTTAAATATTCAATTTTTTTTCATTTTTAATTTAGAATTTTTTTTCATACAGTTGGTTGAAATAAAAGTTTAATAAATATCCGAACATCGTTAGTGTAAGTAGCAATCGTTGATACTTTATTATGTTATGCTTCAACAGAAAGAACGAACTGTACTAATAATGAGATATGTTTTTTGTAGTTACCCAGGAAAAAAAAAGTGTGCAGTTTTAGAATAAACTCTTACGCCATGATTTTTTTTCTCAATCGATCAGACATTAATTGGGGTGTAGATTCGACATGACATGTTGGTTTTTTTATGCCACCAAATATACATAGCTTTCATTCTTTTGTTTTATTTTTAAATAAAAAAAGACATGAACCTTGAATGTGATGTCAAAGGCAACAAAGGTGTTGGCTTCCATGGTGAATGCATCCAGAGTTGTCATTAAAGCACTCATCATATACAATGGCTGTTCTTTCCTTCCCATTTGCTCTTAGATATATGCGACCCTTGTTCTTTGGCACTACAACCTGCTTCCTGTGCATTACCTTTTCTCATTAACATCAGACATATTTTTATGTTTCAAATGTAATTAAAAAATAAAGAGAACATTGGTAAAAGGCTCATTGTTGGGTGCAAACCTGGTTCTTGTCTGGAGGTTCAAATTGTAATAATGTAAAATAGAAGATTATTATTGAGTTATACAATATAAGATAAACCTAATGATATCGTCTTAATGGAGAGCATAAACTAAAGTCAAAATAAGATAATCACATATTAGTGGCTCCGTAAATGCATCAAACACAATTATGGGTGGCTTCATCCAACAATTTCTCCTAACCATTTTAAAATCATAAATAAAAATGAGCATAACATGAATGCAAATGGATATTTTGACGATTGTGACAAGAACATGAAAATCAATAAAAATTTAAAATTAACATCAATAACTTTCATCATACATTTTGGAATGACTAATACAAACTATAAACAACTTTATATCTAGTAGATATCATGGTAATAATTTGCCCAGTTGTCAGTGAACTCTAGTGGACATAAGCTTACAAATTATAAAAACATGTTACAAGTTTTGAGGTTCTTTGTTTAGTACAATAGGTTGGTTCAGTAAAGTAGCAGTAAATCCAATTGCTGCTGTGCAACCCTATATATGTCCTATGTCGTAAATGAGAGTATATGAACATGAACAGACAGTTTTAAATACAATATTAGTAATTTTCATTAATAGACCATCTATGAACTCTAACCAACTAAGGGAATAGATGGAATTATATTTAGAAACAAAAATTATCTTAGTATATTAAGAAAAAATTATATCTAAGTGCACATACAAATAAATCTTGAGGAGAAGAAGAGCTAATCTCCCTGGAGTTACAGCGTGCCCATCATGCACTCTCTATGAGACTTATTTAGTGGCTCTGAGATTTTTGGAGTATATCATTTTTCCTTTGTGAAAATAAAAGCTCATTTTTCCTTTGTGAAAATAATTAGTTTTATGGCTCCAACATCCAAATAAATCACTTCCTTAGAAATGAAAGGATAAAAACGTAATAATCTGGATTTCCAACTTCCCCTAATCAGTCCATAAATTCACTACACAGCAAATTAAGCAAAGAAAATAGAGGAGAATGAGCAAGAGAAGATGAGAAAATCAAAAGGACAAAAGCACCGCTCACCTGGAAGATGGAGGAGGAGACGGAGAGTCAGCTTCAGAGGTGATTGGAGAAAGTCAACGGAGGAGGAAGGGCTGCAGGTGATGTGAGAGTTGGCGGTGGAGGAGACGGAGAACGACCGGCGAAGAGGAGGCTGCAACGAGCTCTACTCCATGGCCGTTGTCCTTCTCAACGGCGAACTCCATGGTCGCCGTCCTTCTCAACGGAGGGGCAGGGATCAGGTCGGGTCGGATGGGGAGGAGGCGAAAGAGGGGCGGGAGAGGGACCGGCGTCAGGGAGGAGGTGTGGCAGAGGCGGCGGCGGCGGCGGCGGCGATTCGGCTGAGGCGGGAGGTAAGAGGCGAGAGAGAGAGAGAGAGAGGGGTCCGGGGCGGTGGTTTTTTTTTTTCCGTTCTTATCTCTCTTCTCTTTCTCTTTTTCTCTTTCTGGTTATGTTGGTTATGTGCCTCTTGGAAGGAAAAACAGTATCACTCTTGGGAAGAGATGAAATAGAACATAGTAGTTAGAATTTAATGGCATAGACCAAAGGCTTAGTAAACACAGAAAGACAAATTAAAAAGCATTGTTTCACATTTAAAGCATTACACCCGTTCTACCATTGATCTGCCCACAACCACCGATCTCAAATTTGAAGATGGCAGCAGCTTTTTGAAAAATGAATTGTGTGGCACCGAGTGTTTTTTTTCCTCCCATCTGTTGACCTTGCACAACCAAGAAAGAAAGAGACAGTGGGGCTATAAGACAAATCTAAAAGGGATGGCTGACTTTTGCACGGCAATTAAATTGAAAATTCAATCTGAAAAAAAAAATGTTACTGTTCATAAGGAAATCGATGGGGGTATCCAGGATTAATATGTTCAAATTCTATTCGGTTCCGTTGCATTGAAAGGCCTAGATGATGTTACCAAGTTGGGAATTTGGGCTTAGGCCCATATTCTGACATAATAAATTTAGTAATATGAATAGGTGTTTGCCTCCAAATTTTGCCATCTAAAAGAGTGACAGAATATCTGAAGAAGACCTGCAAGTGAAGGAAATGTTATATTGAGAAATAAAACTCATAACCATGACCTACTCTTCAAACAGCAGGAAACTCACAGACAAGACGATAAAACCCACAGATACGCAAAATAGTTAATTAATTGATTAAATTATGTGAAATGTGCCAACGCTCACATAATTAATTAATTAATTAATTAAATATAGAGGACCAAAAAATTGTGTAAAAGGTGCACGCTATACACTTTTCTAAGGGGCTCAAGCCAAAACCCGCCAAATTACTAAGCAATTGGTTAATTAATTAGATTATGTGAAAAATGTCAAAAACTCGCATAATTAATTAGTTAATTAATTATATGAAAGAAAAGAGATGGAAATTGTATGATGGTCAAACATTATACATCTTCTAAAAGTTTCATACCAAATTCCACACCAAAGATCCCATTAAACAATTTATTAATTAATTAATCAGGATTATGTGAAATATGTCAAAGCCCACATAGTTAATGGATTAATTAATTAATCAATTATAACAAGAACTGCATGATGTCAAATCCTGCACTAAATCCCCATACTATGACAACACCAATCAAATTGCTTAAAACTAAGCAGTAAAAATTCCAATATATGGACGGGGCCCGATACGATGGCAAGTACAGACAATTCTGCACCGGGAACAATTAAGCAAGTACACTCATATAATTTGGGCTCATTACCAAATTAAATTTGTATATGAGCTAATTGAATGGGATTAAAATTAAAGCCTACACAAATTATCCAAAAATAGTCCATTAGATTTTATTGAATTGGGCCCCTGTTGAATTAAATCCAGCCCAAATCAATTTGAGCCCGCCTGGACCCAGCCCGTCTAAACCTGACGCATGCGCGTCTGTCGACGATGCACCCAAATGCGTTTTTACGCGAGTCTAATAGTACTCAAGCTGACTCGAGTAAGTCAGCTATGGACTTGATACGTGTCGGCTCTCCGTTCGTCGTCTCCCCTGGGCCCCCCTTTCTTTCCCTTAATAGAAAAAAAAGAAAGAAAAAAAGATATAGACAGTACATACCTACAGAAGAAGTACAGCGAAGCCGTTAGAAATCCGCCCCTCGCCGGCGATGCACGCCACCGCAACCTGAACCAACTGTACCGCTAGAAAAAGGAGGCTGCTACGACTTCAACTACATCAAACACGGCTACCCTTGAGGCATGCAAATCGAAAAGTTCGAGTTCCTCAGTAACTGAGTCATGAAATTGAGAAGACTCACTAGATCAAATTGACGAAGGAAAGGGTAATTAGAAGAGATAAGAACCTTCTCTGGGGTGAAAGGAAGATGGTTTAGAGGCAATTTTACCTAATTTGAGGAGAATGATGGTTAATCACCACTCGCCAGCGACACAGGCGTCAAGCTTGGTGAAGACAATACCCATCATGGTGCTCCAAATGAAATTAGGAAGAGAAAGGTGCACAATGAAGTTTAGGATGACTCAAGAGTGATTCAAATGAATGCACGAACATGTCAAGGGAGCAAAAGCCAAATTTCCCTCATAACTGGAGGAATCCAGTGAAAGAAAAGTAAAGAAGAGGCGCAAATGGAGGCGATCATCTCTTCATGACCACAGCCTATAACCTGAAAAAAGCAATCCTACACCTGAGGAGTGCCTGGTACCTGTACTAGGTGACATGAGAAAAGGGATTCTTCTTTGGATTGTAGCCGTTGGATGGGAGGAAGATGTGATCACGTTGTTTTTTGTAGTACATGACATTAAGTGCTGAGCAGAGAGTGGCAAAGAGCATGATGTAGAGAGGGATAATTGAAGGATGTTGCTTGAGGAGAAACTCTCATCTCACCCCACATTGTACATTGGATGGTCAGATGGTGAGCCAAGATACATCCCCCTAATACTTGATTGGATTGGGCAATGCCAGAAGAAGCCAGAAAAGGGTCCAGAAACATAGATGATTGAAATGCAATGCATGGACCTTCCTTGGTGGGCCCCATGGGCATATCTGTAACCAACAGAAGGGACAAAAGGATGAAACATGAAGAATTAGGCGTTTAAACACCTATAATTCCCATTCTACCCTCGGTTGGGCTTGTGATATATGTTCAAAAGGAGAAAGGAATCAAATGAAATAAAAGATGAACATTGCATAATCATCTGTGAATGCAAATAATACACAATATTACCTCTGACTGATGGGCCCTAAGACAGGCAATGCTGCACACACAGCCAGCTATACAAGTGGCCACACTAGTGCCTGCTCTAGAAATGGAGTAACAAAAAAATGAAACTGAGAAATTGATGCTCCAACTATTCCATCAGGACCCTCCATCGTCTGTGCATGCGCCGATGTATCCCTACACAGATGGCACCAAAACCCCTTCCCCAAGTTTGTGAACACCTATCCTCTCAATTACAGGAAGAATGGGTCCCATATGTCACACTAACTAGTACTAGCCAAGGTAAAAGAAAATAAAAAAATGAGAAATGGAGATAAGTCTGCAAACTTGAGGCGGCATGCTCTTGTTAAATCTGAACCTTTCATCACATAGACAGGATCCCAAAGAGTGCCACATGTCAATGGATGACATATCAAAACCCTAGCTTGAATGGTCTATATAAGGAGGCAACAGCCGAAGAGAAACCTCTCCCCCGTTTTGAAATTTTAGTCGACATAGTGTTTTCTTTGAGATCTTTTCAAAAAGTGTAAAAAAAAAAAGGGGAAGAAGAAGGTAAAAGCTTTTTCTTGTAAGTTTATAGATGTTTTAATGAAACTGTTCCTGTGAAGCATTGCTTTTTTGGCCGTTTGGCATATACTGTCACCAATTAGTTGTTTGCAGCACATAAATTTTTCATTTTTCTTTTATTGATTTTGTTCTTGACTGTTAAAAGGAATTTACCAAAAGGGGGCAACTAAAAATTGATCTTTTCCTTTCTTTTCTTTTCTTTCTTGTTCTTTTTTTTTTGGTGCACTATGTTCATGAATTAATCACTCATATAACTTCAATAAGTGAGTCAACCGTGGAGGCCTCTGGATTTCTTGCCTGTGAGCAAGTGTCCAGATGTTTGCCTAATTGATTCAATGAATTAGATAAATTGGCCTTAATTATTCACATTATGTTTTAATAAAGGGGCTGGTCATAAAAACACCTAGGTTTCTTGCCTGTGAGCAAGTACCTGGATGTGGATATGATTAATTCCGTAATAAAAATAATAATGATAATAATACATGTACACAGGTTTATCCGCATGTCATATGATGTGTCTTTCCCAACTTTGAACTCTTTGAATTTCATGCCAGTGAGCATGTATTCAGGCAGGGATAAGGTTAATATAAGAGGCACAATAAAATAAATAACAGCCAGGTATTCATACATAACATATTTAACATATCCAGAAGGGTATAACTGCATAAACACTTAATTTCTGTAAAAGGAAGGGTCGATATACAAAATAGGGGTAAACAAAATTTATAGCGTAAAAAGGCTCCTGAGTTATCTACTTCTATATATATGCATACACTTTTTTTAGAAGCTGCATCCATTAAGATACACAGGGGAATTAATTTATCAATAAAGTAAAACACAACAGCAAAAAAAAAAAAAAAAAAAAAAGAAAGGAAAATAATATATGTACACAGCATATATATATCATAGGTTCTGTGAAAATAAAATTCTGCATTTATTCATGTTTTGGTCAGTTTTGCCCTTTTATAAAACACAAAAAATGATTACTAGCATAACCCCCTTTTGTTAGGTTATTTACTTAAAATGAGCAAATATCAGTGCCATGGGAGAGTTTAAATAGATCATGAAATATGTTCTTAGTCCACACATATACAAATGAAAAAATACATGGGCGAATAAAAAGAGTAGTAGTAACTCACAAAAAAAATATAGTATATGTTAAACATATTAAGCCCCCCCCCCCCTTAATCCTGAGTTTAGTACTTTTTTTTATGTTAACGTTTAGCAAGATCATTATCATCATATAAAAATCACATATAAATATAGGGCTTTAAGTATAGCTTGTAGGTGTAAGGTCAGAATAGCGATCATAAATCCTAGTCAAGACCTTTAACTACACACGGTTTGGGTATATCGTCCAGAAAGTAAAGTTTTGTTCAAATAAATATAGCATTGTTAGTCATCAAGTTTGGCTTTGAAAGATGTATAAATCATTTAGCGAAATTCACACTTATTCTCGTGTCACTTGCCCCTGGGTCAATCCCTTCAAAAAATGTAAACGCAATAGAAATTGATACTACAGACTATCACATGAGCTGCTTTGAACATTTGACGAACTTTTTCTGGCAAGAAAATAGCTGTTGGTGGTCTCAAACCAAAATCTCAAATCCATCAGTCGACATGACCTGAGACGAAGGTAAAATATCTCGAATTGAGGGACAACAATCTTAACGAATGATAAAGATGCGCTCACGACACCGCCACGATTCCCCACGACCTAGCCAGAACCCCTCTAGTTACCAACATTTGTCGTCGGAAGATCACTGGAGTCGTCCGGTCGAGACAGGAAATTCTCAAGCAGAAAGGAGAGGGAGGGTCGAATGGTACAAATTCAAGATGAGCTTGGCGTACCATCTCGAGCGTAGACCAAGCGGCTCGACCAAAGTTCACTCCAGTGAAATCTCATGATTCTCTGTGACGCCAAATGGCGTGGCGGATCCCTGACAAGCAAACATAAAACAGCAAATTCCAAGCCAATAAGGATTTTCTAAAATTCAGAAATTTCAAAAATGCACTAAAAATAGCTAGAAAGTCCATAAAATTCCCATAAAATACCAAACTGTCCAGAAAATTATGAGGAACATTTTTCTATAACACTCCAAGTTCAAATTCCCAACCAAAAAAAGAATTAAAATTAAAGTCATGAAAAATGATTAAAATTAATAATGCAAAAACACCCAAAAATTGAATTATATCAAAATTTGATAAAAAGGTGCATAAAAGTGTAAGGGTATGAACCCCTTTGACAGCAGGTATCTCAAGATGATTTGGACAGCAGGTACAATTAAATGGTAACTTCCGTTAAGAACAAATTTTGTGCAAAAATTCTCGGGAATCTAGGAATAAAAAATCGCAGCCAAATCAAAACACTCAAACCCAAAAAAAAAAAAAACTAAAGTTAAATCCAAAAATCCAAAAATCCAAACTCAAATTAAATCCAAAATCCAAACTCAAATTGAATTCCAAACCCAAACTCAAATTAAGTCTCAAATCTAGAAAACTCAAACTCAAATCCAGAAAACTCAAACTCAAATCCAGAAAACTCAAACTCAAATCCGAGAAATCCAAGCTCAAATCAAACTCAACTCCAAAAATCCAGACTCAAATCGAATCCACAAATCCAGGAAACTAATCCAAGAAACTAAACCCAAATTAAATTCCAAAGAAATTCAAATCAAATCCAAAACCCAGAAGATCTAAACCCAAGTTAAATCCAAGCCCAGAAAATCCAAACCAAATCCAGATCCAGAAAATTCAAACTCGAGACCCGGAGGCAATACAAATCCAGAAACAAAATTCCATGTACAAATTTCTAGAATCCAGGGACCAAACTTTAAATACGGCTGAAAATCAGGATTTGGTAAATTCTAGAACATATGAAGACCTAAGTTTAAAATGTCCAAAGTGACCATAATTTCTAAACACGCCTTAATACCAAAGTTTAAAACGTTTCATAACCTAACTCTTGCACGTCACGGGGCCAGAAATTCGACACGTCAATAGTTGACCAGAATCGACACACGTTCAAGGACCGGAACTTCTACATGCTTTAATACCTGAGTTTCCAGAAACGTCTGATAACCTTGATTCTAACATGTCAACAAACAGACCTAAGTTTTAGAACGTTGATAAATTAAGGTTTTAAAATATTTAAAGCTTTAATATAATCTGAATACCGAAACTTTACAAGTCTATGTCCATCCTCTTTGAGCTTACAATACGTACAGTTTGAAGAGAACAAACCAAAATCGTCAAATATAAAAAAAAATTGGGTTGAATGTGGATTAATAGATAATCACCCTAAATCAAACTCCGGAAGTCTTGAAACTCTAAACTTAAACTAAGTTTCTCTGCGTCATGTTTTGCATCATGTTAATCCTCTCATGGTTGCATCATTCGCTCTATTCATGTCACTATTTGTTTGCGTTCTTTAATGTTAGTATCTTTTGGTAAAGTGTTAGAATGCTAATTGTTATGCCTAATCCATTTGATTATCCCGATCTAGAGGTGCTCTTGACTTGGTTCAGAGGTAATTAACAGTAGGGGCTTGCGCCTACTGGAAAAAAAGAACCTGCAGTAAACAATCAAACTCTCGAAAGGTTCGAAACCACTTCGATACTCACATCCCTTTTCAGGTGGGTGCCGATGTCTGAGTTTTGAAACGATCGAGGGGTATCTCGTCCGCAATATCTTTTTCCCCCTTGGGAGCATCCGGTCATTTCCCCCTTCCGAGGATCAGGGTCCAAAAAGGTGCGAGACAGATTCTGGCACGCCCGGTGGGACATTTTTTCTCCTCTCATCAGGGAATAATCAATGGACCAGGCATATCAGCATAGCATGTCAACGTAGCATGAAATACGTTTAAAATATACAAAGATACTGACGTTAACTTTAAGTGCTTTCCATTTGTAGGAAAAACTCACTCAAAACCAACAACCAACAATCAACATGGTGACCTGGAGTGAAATCGTGAGCGGTGCACATCTCAAGAAGGCCAACAAGTCGGTGGCCGGGACTCTCACTGTGCCCGTCCAGGTGCCCTTGACTGCGCTTGCTGGTGAAGCGCCCGTGACTGCAACCATCTCTCTCAACAAGAAGGCTGGGGCTGGTGCCCAGCGTCTCAAAGTTTCTCTCGCTCCCAAAAAGGCGAAGGAAACTCGCGTCAGGCTCTCGAGGTCTCAAGCCCTCCGCCTGGCCCAGGAAGAGGAAATTGACACTGATCTGCCTCTGAACAATGCGTTCGCTCCTCTCAGCATTGTGAAGAAGAATGCTGACGGTCCACGCCTGCGCGAAGACCGGGAGCTACCCCAGTATGCTCCTCTGAAGGTTGAGGTGGTTTCCACTCCCAAGAAGCACCAAGCTGTGGAAGCCATCCATGCTGCATACAAGATAGTCAAGAAACTCCGCGGGACCCGCAAAGCCTTCGCCATACCTGCCAAGAATACCCAGAAGCCCTCAATCAAGGAGAGGCTCCGATTCCCAGTCTTTCAGCGCCTTCGTTTCCCCTACTATGAGGATACCAGGATCGGAGATGCTGATTACAGCGCCTCGGAGAAGAAAGTGGAAGTCACACCTCCTTCGGTCTTTGATCGGCTCACTTTCCCTCCTCTCAAACCCAACACCAAGAATATGAAAGCCAAGGGGAAGGCTGCTCAGGTTCGGAAGCCCAAAAATGCTTCTGAGCCTCAGCAGGAAGGCGCCATATCCCCGAAGGAAAACAAAAGGAGGAAGAAAGCCTCCGAGATATCTGATATTGTGTCATACATGACGCAAGCCCCAGGAAAGAAGGTCCGCGTGCCCAAGAAAAGAAAGGGTGCAGGATCTGCGTCTGTTTACCATGTTCATGCTGATGTCGATCATGATGATGACCTCACTGAAGTTCACATGGTCGGAACTGGCTCTCAGGAACCCCCACAGTCCGAGAGCATACCAGTTGAAACCCGGAGCCAGAAAAGCAAAGCTTCTGCCTCCGCCCCACCAAAGAAAAACAATCGTCCCCGGATTCCCGAGCCCATTACAGAAGAAAGGGTCAACCAAGCCAGCGATCACTCAGCTGGTGAGGAGGAAGATAGGGGAGAAAACCCCGGTTCGAACAGAGATGAAGCATCTGATGGAAGCGCAGACGAGGAAAATGAAGTCCTTGGAGAAGTTGCCCAACTCCGCAAGGAGCTGGAAGAAAAAGACAAGAAGTTGAAACAGTTGCAAATCGACAATGTCCGCATAGCTGAAGCCTGTGCGGAGATCCAGAAATACATGGCCAAAAAAGGAGCATGGCCAAGCTCAAACCCAGTCATTTCAAAGCAAGGAAGCGCCCGACACTCGGTGCCCGAGCGCAAGAAGAAAAGAAAGAACAAATCCAGTCGTGACTCAAGCGAAACCTCTGATGAGGGGTCATATGGTAAAAAGAATGCTTCCAAGGTCGATCCAATTGACCTCATGGAAGAAATGAGAAAGCAGATGGAACAAAAATTCCAATACTTGGGAGTTGACGGACCTCAATTCCCCAATAACTTCACAGGAAGACCATATCCTGAGAGGTTTGACAGGGTTGAATACCCAAGGGGTTATGTTGTGCCAAAATTCAAGCCGTTTGAAGGAGTCGGCAGTAAAGTGACTCCCGACCAACATTTGTCTCACTTTCTGACATCCTGTGGAGACACTACCAGAAGACAAGAATGGCTGTTAAGGCAATTCCCCCAAAGCTTAACGGGAGTAGCCTTTGAATGGTATGCCTCGCTGGAGGAAAACAGTATCAAGAACTGGAAAGAAATGGTCGCCGCTTTTAAGACCCGATTCAGAGTCACACCTCGTCGTGTCACTTTGACCAGTTTGGTCAACACTAAACAAAACAAAGGAGAAACTGCCTCGGACTTTGTCGCGAGGTGGGAAAACATGTACACGCGATGCCTGTCAAACATCTCTGAGAAGGAGGCGGTCCGCATGCTCATGAATGGGATCCGTCCACCTATGAAAGTGCTCCTGGCAGGACATAACGTTGCCACTTTTGAGGGCTTAGTGACTAAAATCATTGAGTTCGAAGGGATGGAGGATGACATCAACCTGATGTATGCTCTCCCCAAGGAAAGGCCAAAGAAAGCTGAAAGCAAAACCGTGAAAGCAAAAGCGGCCAGCAATCAAGTCGAAGGCACGAGTGGTGTACAATGGGGAGAAAGTGATGAAGAAAAAGACGGGACTTCACAAACCCGTGCCCCAAGACCGACTTTGAAAGAGTTACAAAACAAACCATACTCTTTCAAAAAAGAGAAAACCAAAAAGTTGTTCCAGCAAGCAATGAAAGTGCTGGAAATACGACTCCCGAGGTGCAAAAGGCCCGAGGAAGAGAACAAAGTCAATCACCCGAACTATTGCCCATACCACCGTGTATTGGGTCATAGCATAGAAGACTGTTATGTCTTCAAGGACTGGATCGAGAAAAGAATCCAGGAGGGAGCGATTCCACTCCATGATGACGCTAGGCAAGAGCCGGCACCTCATGCTGGGCCAACCAGAACCCCAGTTGCCAGCGCGAATCGCGTCTCTGCTTGCTCTGACGGCAGACCACCCACCACTTGGAGTGTAAGCCTCAACAAGAGCACCAAAAAGAAGTTGAAGGTGCTTCAAGCTGAACCCAGGCTCAGATGGAAGAATGCCATCACCCCCATCGTGCCGAGAAACGTTGTCATACCAACGGGATTGCCTCCCAAACCGAGACGCGGTTATGTCCCGGTGGCACGATCAAACAACAACAGACCGTTCTGGAGGAAAGTTGCGTCTCAGGAGATCGAAGAACAATATATTCAAGGAAGACCAAGGCAAGCCACCCTGGCTGACTTTCTGTCCCCCAGGGATTTTACCAAAATTACTGGTAAAGCTTGGAAAGATATGACAGAGAGAAAGGAACGTGAGAGTGCAGAATCTGAAGAATTCTGGACGGCTTCGTGTCGTCACATTTCCAGCAATGATCAGGGGAATGAGGATCCCTCTGATAAGAAGGCGTCTCAGTCAACCCCTGACCAGTCAAGTCAGCAAGTCCAAGAAACATCGACACCCTCCGCGGCTGTGCAGTACAGTCAAATGGGGTCATCATCGTCTCGAGGAACACAAACCGAGACCACCCCTACCAAGACCAAGAAAAACCACAGGGGCCGCAGAAACAGAAAATCCAGCACTCGGGCAAATACGCCTGGAGAATCTTCCGGGTACCAAGGTCCCGGGGCTCCGGATTCAGAGCTAATGGTCCTTCCAGTGACCGTCAATAGGCAAGAAAGAAGGGTATATGTGGAAATTCCCAGAGAATGTCAAAGTGAGGACGGCGGTTTAAACCTAAACAATTTGGGTTTCAACTTGCTTGTGGAAGACAAAGCAGGACAACCTGAACTCCCTCCTTCTGTGATACAGACTCTAGCCCAGCACGTGTCTGGTCTAATGAGTGAAGCCATAAGTGCGACAAAGCTTAGGAGAGAAAGGGAGGCAGCGGCAGCCAAAATGACAACCACTTCAACCAAAACTCCAGCTAAAACTTCAGGGCCGGAAGAATGCTACTTTGAAGGTGAATATTCATGGCCTGGTTCCAGTCCTCCCCGTGATGACATGGATAACAACTATGACTTTGATTGTCACTTCAGTAGTGACGAAGAAAGAGGTGGTGGTGCCGCCGGTGCATGCTGCAATGTCTTCGCGACCTCTGATACTGAGGATGAAGGGGATGGCAATGAAAATTATGATGATTTCTATGAAAATGCCGAAAATGATGCAGTCCAACCATCTGAAGAAACAGAAGTGGAAGATAAACATGTGACGGAAGAAACAGCTGTTGCGACTCCGTCATCACTCTTGAGAGGTGAGGGGTCGACCGCAAGAAATGGTGTCTTTTACCAGGAGGTAGAACCCCGCGAACTCCCCACCCGGCAAAGGATGAATATGTTTCTAAGAGCACGAAAACAGTGGCGAGAATTGGCCACTTGGTACCGCACGGTTATATTTCACCCCGAGCTAGAAACGGAAATTTTGGCGGATCCCATGTGGTGGGTCCACGAATTGATGAAAGGAGATGATATCGATCAGTTGCTGGCCGCATGGCTGGTTGGCAAATATCAACTGAGAGTGTCACTCAAGAAACCTCAAAGCACGGAGACTACAGAAACCTGCCGGCATCTAAGTGCTTCTGATGAATCCGAGGTAGAAAATGATAGTGATTCCGAAAGGATCATAATTCAAACCTCTGCTCTCAATTTCAATGACAACTCTGACGATGAGTCGCCACCAGAAGTGACATTCGAAGCGGTGTCTGATTACATCGACTTCTTAATGGACTTGAAAGTCCAAGACTTTGACCTATTCCAAGATGAACTGAAAGTGGATGAAGCCATAGATAATGCCACTGACTTGGATCGTGATGGTATCGAGCATTTGGCCGTGAAAAAGGTGGCCGCTGATATCATTGTGAACAATGGATGGGATAAAATAGGCGTGAGTGCGGTCAGTGCCATGACTAACGACCAGATCGCCTACGAGCATGCCAAGGTATTGGATGCACGTGAGAAACCACAACAAGAGACTCCGTTTTTCGAAGGAGGCCTAGGCCGGTGGTTGCGTCCTAAGCCCGGTGATAATGGATGCTCCACCCGAGAAGAGTTGATTGATGCATATGTCCAGTACCTCAAGAGCTTGAAAATGATAGCCCCTGAAGAGTTTCACAACATGTTGAATCCAGAAGACTCCTCCGAGTTGGAAGACTATGAAAAGGAGGCTATCGCAAGAATGTTCAAAGAAGAGGCTGAAGGTACTGGCCTTGAAGAAGGTGAAATCACCCCAGAACCCAGTTCCCCGGAAGCCAATCAGGAGCCATGGATGTACGGCTATAGGCAGCACCTAAGGGAAGTAAGAACTGGAAGACCGATGGTGGAAACCTCCAACCAAGTAGAGACAAGCCAACAAAGATCGCCGGAACAACCACACGACTCTTGGCAATACGAACATGATGAAATGGTAGAGTTCTATGTCTCCTACCTCAAGGATTTAAGGGTCTCTGATCCCAGAACCTTCAAATATGTTATGGATCCTGCGCACTCAATGTTTGCTAGTGAATTTGTTGAGGATTTTGAGAGAGAAGCTGTTGAGATAGTACGGAAGGAGTTGAGAAATGGAAAGACTCCCGCGTACGTATCCGATTCAGACAATGATGATGACGCGCCCTCAGCATCTTGCCGTCATATTACTGCCGATGATGACAGCGATGATGAAAACGATAAAGGTGAATCATCAAACAATGAGCCACAAGCGCCACCGCCACAAGAAAGAGCTGGCTCTAGGCGGAATCCCAGGCGAAGACCCGGTGAGCTCGGTCCCAATGATGTAGACCCAAATGCGCGTATATTTTTCACAGGAGGGCCCAACTCCTCAGAGCCCATTCTAAATCTAACCCCTGCGCTCGAAAACCTCACTATACATCAATCGGCTGGGGTGGTTGCGTACCTCAGTCATCTGAAACAAAATGATCCAGGATTCATCGACATGATATCGGATAACACCGAAAATGCTGAAGTATGGGGCAGTTTCATGGAACACCCCGAACATGATCCTGACCGAGCCCGGAGAAGGAGGCGGGAGAAATTTATAAGAAAACACCCAGCTGAGGCCGCCCATATGAGAGAGGTAGCCGCCACTTTCCACAGAATCGTGACTTCTGTTGCGAGTGATGATGACGGCGACGACGATGATTCAGGTGCCGGTCCTTCCGGGTTTTCACACCACATCAGCATCAATTGGGACGATGATTCGGACTCTGAAAGCGAATCTCATGAACCATCCCATCCTCTGAACGAAACTCCTGCTACCTCGACAGAAGATACAAGGTGTCAGAGTGCTGAACTGCACAGATACTTGCAAGATTTGAGGAGAAGGGAAGCTCCTTTCTTCGGATTCGCGAACACCAATCTCCAGATGATAATGCGGTATTTGGAATACCCTCACAGCGACCCAAGTCCTATTTGGGTCAGAAATCGCGAATATTTTGTGCGAAGTCAGCCTGTTGAAGCCGCATTGGTGCGGCAGATTGCCGAAACTGCAAGGCACATCTTCACATCAAACGCACCAAGCGACGAACCCAATACTGCTATGGCTTCTTGTCATAAAATTTCTCACAACGGGGAAGAAAGCAGTAGCAGTGAGGAAGAATAAGGAACAGGTTCCGGGAACAACACTACCGGAGAAACCTCACAGAATGAAAGCACTCCCAATCCCAGAACACCTAATCCCGAAGCTCCCACCTCCAGCAGCGGATACTCAAGAATAAGTGTGTTCTATACCGGGGATCGCGAATCGACTGACCCGCCACTGCGTGTATACTATGATGAAGACCCTGGCTCTGGATGCCCATTAGAAGATGTTTCAGATGCCTTTAATGGTCTCTCTATGAATCAAACTGTCGATGTTTTTTCATACATCAACCATCTGATTCAGAATGACCCAGAATTTCTGGATATTGTGACAAATCACGAGCAAATCTGGACTCGTTGCTTGGAGCACCCACATCGTGAACCCAATCCAGCCTGGAGAAGAAGGCGAGAAAGGTTTACAAGAGACCATCCCGCCGAAGCCGCTCGGATTAGAGAGGTAGTTGAGATTTTCGACAACATAAGGCATCCTACTCCATCCAGCGGTGATAACAGTGACGGAAGGAACTCAACCAATACCTCTGGCAATTCTCACCACATCAGCACCAGCTTAAACCGAGAAGATAGCCCAGCTCCCGATCAGACTGAGTCAGCAAGTCAGCTGGATCCTACAGTTGAGGAAATGGCAGCACGAGCGAGAGTCGAAAGGCACAGGATGGTTAACTTGGATAATTATCTACGAAACCTGATGAGCACCGAACTCGCGTTTGCCCGATTTGCAGCAGCACATTTTCCAATGCTCCTGAGACACATAGAGTATCCCATGGTCGACCCTGACCCCACGTGGAGAACGGATCGCGAAAGGTTCATACGCAGTCACCCTGTCGAGGCTACTCGCATGCGAGAGGTTGCAGAGACCACTCGGCGCATATTTGGGTTGGATGACAACAATAATCTTGACCCTAATATTTCTGGTACCTCCTTTTATACCGGTACCAGCCCAAACGGAGGAAATACTCCTAACCCGAACCGAAATCAACCACGCAGGTCAACCAACCCCTTGGTGGAAGAAACAGTGGCCCTTACAGGAATCACCAGACGTCAAGGCATCGACCTACACGCATATCTCCAGGATCTGAGGAATAGTGAGCCAGCATTCTTCCGGTTCGCAACAGAAAATTTTCAAACGCTCATGCGATACTTGGAATATCCCATCACGGATCCTGATCCTACATGGAGAAGGAGTCGTGAAAGATTTGTGCGCAATCATCCTACTGAAGCCATTCGCATGCGAGAAGTAGCCGAAGCCGCCCAGCACATTTTCAGGCCTGATGATGACAACAACCCTGGAGTCGGTCCCTCCGAATCATCTCGGTACATCAGCAGTGATGAACCTGAGAGCCCCAGAGAAAGGAAATCCAGCCGTCGTGCAGCTAAGATAGCAGAGTGGACGGACGATGATGAACCTTCTCCCAAGTCTCGGGGCAAGTCCAAAGAAAAGAAAGCCCATAGGAAGAATGCACGTATGTCGGTCCGGCCACAACCCGAATGGACTGAAATGTTTCCCGAAGGATTAGCGACTCTTATAGCCGCCACCGAAGGGAAGACAACAAGTGAACTCTTGCGAGAACTACAACTAACTGACGAGGAGGACGTTCTCTACCTCTCTGAAGAAAATGAGTTCCCGGAAGAAGAAGGCACAACCAAACCTCTCTTGGTTTACCAGAGGAGAAACAAGAAGAACCAAAAGAAGAACAAGGCATCAAAAGGTGAATCCTCTCGGAATGTTAGTTCTTGCTACCGAATCACCTGTGAAGATGCAAGTGATGATCAAGAGGAGGGATCCGAAATACCTCAACCACAGCCAGACTCACCTCCACCGCAGTCTGGAGATGCTCAGTCTCAGCCTGCTGCACCTGAAACACCGCGGCCACAGCGCGAAATGCCGCCACTCCAACCCGAAACTTCTCAACCACAATCAACAACTCCTGGCCCGCGCTCTGAAAACCCCCAGTCACAACAGGGGGCAGGATACGGTTCAGATGAAGAAGATGACGGAATCCAGTACGATTACGAGTTCGTATTGGATCCCGAATACCAAGTAAACCCAGCGGATCTAGAAGGACAGCAAGTCAGAAGAGTAAATCTCGACATACACATCTCTAATATCCCTGGTCATCCTGAGCTTACCTTGGAAGACTTGAGCGAAATTGTGCGCCAGTTGGTCAACCAAACAAGGGAAGCTATAATCATGGAAGAAGAGGACGCCCGCCAAGGACAGGGGGCAGCTGAAACTCCATCCACCAGCCAGCCAAATGACACAACTCCGCCTTCCGATCCTCCTCAAGAAGGGGAAGAAAAAGAGGAAGAAGATCAAGAATCCGCGTCCTGCAGAGTCATATACATTTCTGATGATTCATGCACTGAGGAATCCGAAAGGGAAGAGTTTTCAGATGAGAACTATGAACATGACTTGTCAGATCCGATTGGGTGGACAGGACATCTGATAAAAAATGTAGAAAAATCAGGTGAACAAGTCGGGTGGCGAGGCAGTGATGAAGAACTCGAACCCGAACATCCACACTTGACCAGTCTTCGGCCATTCATACTCGACCCATGGCCCACAACTCGTCAACCAACAACGGTGAGACAAGAAAGCGAAATTCGGACTGCCCCACTGCCCTGGGTAGAAAGAATGAGGTGGAATAGGTCTCGCCGAGAAATATGCAACTTGGAATATGACCGAGTCAGAAGACTGGTATACCCAAGTCAGCCTGAAAAGAAAGAGACTGAGAAAGAGCTTCTCCAACAGTTCCTCCAATCTCCAGTCACAGAAGGAGCGGAGGGTCATGAACCATCTCCTCATTACCCTGTTCCGACAGGATGGGTTCGACACTACATGGATGAAAAATTCCACCGGTACTATGACCCCGCCATATGGGAGAACATCCAAAAAGATACCTTGCCTGAGGCACGAAAATTCAAGAACGCCTCAAAGAGAATTGAAACTTCTCGCTTCATCACTGTCTCAGAACCAGACTCGGAAGGTGAAGGAAAGTCTCCGGACAGACGCTCTTTTAGCCCAGATAGGCCTGTTCCAATCAGACCTGAAAGCAGGAGAGCGCATTACCCTCTCCGAGCGGACAGCTCACGACATGAAGCCGTCTCGATGCCAGATGAACAACAATGCACGAGACCTGAAGAAGGCGGCCCTGCCACTCGCACTCGATCGCGGCAAGCACAACCAAACCCTGTCCCGGCCCATGGACAGGGGGCATTGCAACCAGACCCGGTTAATGACCGAAACGAAATGGCAAGGATTCAAAGGAGACTTAGTATTTTGCAAAATGCCCTTGCTAATGTACTCAGACAAAATGACATCATCCTTGAGTTCTTCCGCACACTGCAAGCGACAAGTGTAGGAGAATGGGCTGACAACCGAAGATCACTCATGGAAATAGAGCGCAAGTTGGCTCACGTTATGGAAGGGCAACGCCTCGAGGCTAAAACCCGGAGGAAAGAACGGCGGAAACAATACAAGGAAGAAAAGCCAATTGAAATGCAACCCCCTCCTAGGAGGAGAGAAGTAGGCATTTCTATCCAAGAAGGTCGACAACCCACAGTCAAAACTAACAAGTCCGTCGGCAAAGGCAAAGCACCAATGCCAGCTGCGGAAAAGAAAAAGAAGCGCGACAAAGTTCAAACTTACCCTCCATCCGGTGGTTCAAATGTCAACAAGATGGAGAAAGGTGAAAGCTCGCGTAGCCGACCCTCTAAAAGCGAAACTAGCGCCGCGAAAGATGGGCCTCCCCGTAAAGGGAGGTACTACATCGATGTAAAGATGCGCCGGATAGAGGAACCCTCCTCTGGAGGTGAAAAGATACCAAAATGGATCCATGTTTGGGGTCAACTACAAAGAAATAAGAAGAAGACCTCTGCACGGGCTGCATTGCCTCTATCTGGAGAAACAAAGCCCAACAAGCCAAAAAGGAGCACTCCACAAAAACACCAGCATGTCGTGGAACGAGCCCATAGACCAAAGAAACCCAAAGAATGCGAAAAGTATTGTGAGCATCACGAAGAATGGGGCCACACCAGAAGTGAATGCTTAGCCTGGCCCGATGGTGATAACAGCACCACGGACGAAGAAACAGAAAAAGAAGAGTGCCACGTCACAACCTGGTACCCGGACTCTGAAAATTCGGAAGAGGAAGAATCTGAAAGATCAGACTATGACAGCCCGGAGGAAGAACCAACTGTAATGGTGGCTCATCCCGTAACGATCATGCCTTTTGGGAGTGATTCTGATGAAAACGAGACCGAGGAGGAAGAAGAAATCATGTCGTCTTTCCCGAGTCGACTGAACCCAGCACCCCGACAAGATCAAGCCAAAGCCCAACAAAAACAAAAGGGACAATGCAATGTCAGCTTGAGGTCTGGTACCAGAATTCCAGAAAGGCAACCCCCAAGGGAAGTTCCTCATAACAGGCGAAACACTCCGGAAGAAATAGTCACTGAAAGAGAAACGAGGTCAAACGGCGGCAGGCCCAGAATGACCGTAGGTGATTACAACGTGGTAGCGCATTTGCGCAAAATACCGGCCTTGCTAAGTGTCTTTGATGCTCTCATGGTGTCACAAGAGCTTCGTGAGTCTCTCATCTATGCCTTACAAAATCCCGCCAGCTTCCAAGCATACTTTGCTCAAGAAGTCCGAGAGGAGGTAGCACAAATCGAGCCAGAACCACAAATTACTTTCACGGATGATGATCTGATGGCCGGAACAGCAGACCACAACAGGCCTCTCTACACCACCGGCATCATATATGGCAAAAAGATCAACAAAATTCTGGTCGACCCAGGGTCTTCTATCAGCATCATGCCATTGAAAACCTTGGTTCAGCTCTCCCTTAGCATCAGGGAAACCAAGAAAGATAAAATCCGGATTCATGGGTTCAATCATCAATACCAAAAGGCCTTGGGATCTACCATCATCGACATAGATTTTGGTGAAATTGTCACGCCTGTGAAATTCTTTATCATAGAGGCTGACACCACTTATAAGGCACTATTAGGGAGACCATGGCTTCACGAAAACGGCCTAGTCCCCTCCACTCTACATCAATGTGTCAAGTTCACTCGCGATGGCAAACAGTGTGTAATCAAAGGTGACGACCGGCCTTTTGAGGCACATGAAGCTGAACTGGATGATGCAAAATATTATCAACCCAGGATTGAGCAGGGGGCAGCACCCACAAAGAATGCCTCTTCGTCAGACGCTGTCAGAGAGGCGGTGAAGAGGGTGGTACTCAAGGCAGCCATCAAGGCGCAAACAACCCAAATGTTGTGGGGAAGTGATAGTGAGCCAGAATCTTCTGAAAAAGCTGAAGATGATGTCCATACCCCAGTTCGCCCATGTAAAGACTCAGGGAGCGAAGGAGAAGGTCAAAGCTCTTTAGCTGTGGAGTTCATGCCCATGGAACATTGCAAAGATCTCACTCCTCGCGAGAGAGAGAATCTCCAAGCTGAAAACATTCACCGTCCCACCAAAAATCGAAGAAGTGGAACACGGGACCGTGATCCACCCTAGCATTCACTTTGTCAAAATAGGAGAAGTTGACCCAGAGAATGGCCAAACTCCTTCCGAGGATTGCAAACGATGGCTAGAAGAAAGTGAAAGTGAAACCAAAATGCCTCCCAAGTTACAAAGAAATACCGATGCTCGCTTGAAGGACCTGTTCCAACGGACTCATTGCTTGGAGCCAGTCTCTAAAAAACGGGTCGAAATGTCTCAAAAGCTCTGGAGCGGTGACTCAAACGAAGTGACCAAACTCAATGGAAAGACTTCCAACACCCGGGGCCTTGGTTTCGATACACAACCAGGAACATCAAGACCCAAAACATTCAAAAATACTCAAGTGCACACAAGCCGACACATCTCCTCCACGGAGACGTGGAGAAGAAGTGGCTCCAGGAGACAGGCATCCAATGAGATAACCATGTTTGATGTGCTCCAAAGGCGCTTCCAAGAGATGGTTCGCTCGCAACAAGATGTCGAGCGCTCCATGGAACGTCTGATTGCACGAAACCAAGATCTTAGTCGGCAGATAGCAACAAAAGAACAAGAGAATCAAGCATGCCGAGAGAAGATAAAGGAACTCCAACGGCGAGTCAGCAGACTATGTCAGGAGATAACCCGACTCCAGGACACTGGTGAAAGAGTCAAGGATAGAATAATTCTGGTATCTCAAAAGAACTTGTCTTACCAAAAAGAAATAGAGACACTCAGCCGAGTGGTAAGGGAGACCAAAGAAGCCCTCGTCTCTGCTAAAAATCAAGCCCAATCGGAAGATGCTCAGTTGCACACATGCCACAGGGTCACTATATCCGACATGCTAGAAGAAAAGAATGAGAATCCTGAAGCTAGCAATGAGAAAGATGGTCCTGACGGAGGCTTGCCAATACAAGAGGTGATCTCAATTGAAGAAATGAAAGAATGTTTTCAAGATGTTCTTCAGAATCTGACTCAGTCCCATAAAAGGCTCGAGTGCGAAATGTCCCGCCTTATAGTCGAAAAGTCAGACCTACGCGCCTAACTAGAAAGGCTGTGGGAGAGGTACCAGGAAGAAAGGAAAGTTTCTCAAAGAAAAGAACAACATCATGTGTATCAAATCCTCACCTTAGAACGATTGAGGCAAGAAACAGCCAATAGTCTGGAGAAAGAGTACAAGATAAACGACAAACTCCGAGAAAAATGTCGGCGAAGTGCACAAGGCGAGGCCGCCTGTCAACAAGAGATCCTCAAATTGCAGGATCAAATGTCACATCATTGGGCAGAAGGTCGAAGTAGCAGATATCAAAAAGGGAAATCTCACTCCTATACAAAGAGAGCAGAAACAGAAGGGCCACACGATAGGAATCAAGGCTCACACTCCGGTAGGTCTCGATACAAGGGAGCCAGAAATCAAGGGCATACTTGTCATCGGGTCACCATAACGGAAGCCGAGGGGGAAGAAGAAATCCTCGAGGTTGAACCTGAAATATCAGAAGGCGAACAGTTTATCTTAGCTGTCAAGAATGCCCCGAAAGAATTGGAAGAAGGAGGCCAAAACACCATTGATGAACTCAAGTCAGTAAATCTGGGCACCGAGGAAGATCCTCGACCTACCTTTATCAGTACCTCTCTCAACCCAGACATTGAAGGAAAACTGACGGAGCTCCTGAAAGAATATCGGGATTGCTTTGCTTAGAGTTACAGTGAAATGCCAGGGCTAGACCCCGCTGTAGCTGTTCATAAGTTGAAAATAGATCCAGGAGTCAAGCCTGTAAAGCAAGGTCCTCGGAGAATGAGGGTTGAACTTGAAGAAAAAGTGATTGTTGAAGTCAAGAAATTGATCAACGCCGGCTTCATAAGAGAAGAAGAAACTCCTGATTGGGTTGCCAACATTGTCCCAGTTAAGAAAAAGAATGGACAAATCCGGGTCTGTGTGGATTTTCGAGACCTGAACAAAGCATGCCCAAAAGATGATTTTCCTCTACCTGTGACAGAAATCATAGTGGATCATACTTCCTCCTATGTGGTATACTCATTTGTAGATGGGCACTCTGGATACAACCAAATCAAGATGGATGAAAATGATCAAAAGCATACAGCTTTCCGCACTCCAATTGGCATTTTCTGCTACAAAGTCATGCCCTTTGGGTTGAAGAATGCAGGTGCCACATATCAAAGAGCCATGACCAAGATCTTCGATGACCTGATACATAAACTCGTGGAATGCTATGTTGATGATTTGGTGGTGAAATCCCACTCATACGAAGAACATTTAGCCAACCTTAGGCTGATGTTTGACCGTATGAGAGCTCACACGTTGAAACTCAACCCCCTGAAGTGTGCCTTCATGGTCTCCTCTGGCAAGTTTCTCGGCTTTGTGGTGCGACATAGAGGCATAGAAATTGATCCGGAGAAAATCAGAGCTATCCAGGAGCTGCCGCCTCCTAAAACACTCAAACAGCTCAGATCCTTACAAGGACGATTGGCGTACATCAGAAGATTTATCGCCAACCTTTCAGGCAAAATGAAACCTTTCACTCGACTCACCAAGAAAGATGTACCATTCAAATGGGATGATGAATGTCAGAAGGCGTTCGAGGACATTAAGCAATACCTGTTAAACCCACCAGTTTTGACAGCACCTATCCCAGGGAAGTCTCTCATCCTATACACCACAGCATTGGATGGATCTCTAGGAGCATTGTTGGCCCAAGAAAATGAAGAAGGAAAGGAAAATGCCCTCTACTACCTCAGTCGAATGCTAGTCGGAGCAGAACATGCCTATATCCCAATCGAAAAACATTGTCTAGCCCTTGTCTTTGCAATCAAGAAACTCAGACATTATATGCTAGCGCACAAGGTCACATTGATCTCCAAAACTGACTCCCTGAAATACCTCATGACTCGACCCATGCTCACAGGCCGATTAGCAAGATGGGCGGTCGCATTAATGGAGTTCGACATAACCTATGCACCTCAAAAGGCGATCAAAGGGCAGGCGTTAGCCGATTTCTTGGCCGCCCATCCCATACCGGACGACTCTCCGCTAGCATGCGACTTTTCAGATGAAGAATCCTTACATACAGACAACCAAGAAGAATATTGGAAGATGTATTTCGATGGTTCTTCTTCTATCCAACCAGCCGTGAAACCAGATTTACCCAAACGACAAGCCGGAGTGGGCCTGATCTTTGTCACACCTGAAAAGGGCATCATCAGATATGCCCTGAGTTTGACAGAACCACGCACCAACAACGAAGCCGAATATGAAGCCCTCATCGCGGGACTTGAAATGGCTCTAGATATGGGTGTTGAAAAAATGAAGGTTTTCGGCGATTCCCAGTTGATACTCAGTCAGTTGGAGGGACAGTTCAAAATACGAAAACCAGAATTGGTAAAATATCATGAAAAGGCTCTCGAACTTATGGCCAAGTTCACTGATATTATACTGGAGAAAGTGCCCAGGTCTTTGAATGGAAAGGCCGACGCTTTGGCTCGCCTAGCCAATGAACTCAGTGACCCCGACCAAGACGAGATTCAAATCTTGGTTCATAGAAGAAGGGCGCTCTCTCCCTGCTTCCCAAAACTTATGGAAGAAAATGAAGAAAGCGCACTGTTCATGGAGGTAGCAGCTTGGGAAGAGGAAACCATACAAGAATGGGGAGAAGTCACTCAAGCCATGACTATCGAAGATACTGAAGACGAAGACTGGAGAAAACCCTTTCTCGAGTTCTTCCAACAAGGGAAACTTCCCTCAAACAAAGGACTCAGAGAACAGATCAGAAAAAGGGCTCTAAGATATGTGTATGTCAACAATACTCTATATTGGAGGTCATATGATGGCGCATGGTCAAGATGCATCACCAGAAATGAAGGCCACCAAGTCATGAAGGAAATACATTCCGGGGCATGCGGATCCCATCAGTCGGGTTCCAGAATGCGAGTCCACATCAAATTGTTGGGCTATTACTGGCCCACAATGATTGCTGATTGTGAAAACTTCTCCAGACGATGTCACATGTGCCAAATACATGGAGACTTCATACACCAGCATCCGAATGCGTTACACCCGACTGTGGTGTCATGGCCTTTCGAGATATGGGGAACGGACATCATAGGTCCCATTGACCCTCCAGCCTCGAATGGGCACCGCTTCATCTTAGCCACGACTGATTATTTCTCGAAATGGGCCGAAGCCCGATCATATAGAGAAGTCAAGGCCTCTGATGTAGTGAAATTTTTCACTACAAACATCCTCTACAGATATGGCACCCCCAGGAAGATCATCTCCGACAACGGGACCGCCTTCAAGAATACCAGAATCGATGAATTCACCAAGAAACACAATATTGAGTGGAGATATTCCTCTGTGTATAACCCCAGAGCCAATGGCTTAGCCGAGGCGTTCAACAAGACATTGATCAAAATCCTCCGAAAGACGGTCGGGGATAATCAGAAAGATTGGCACAACAAACTGTCAGAAGCATTGTGGGCGTATAGGATCACACATCGAACTCCTACTCAAGCCACGCCCTACTCTCTAGTATACGGGACCGAAGCGGTTCTCCCCATTGAGATCGAGCTACCCTCATTGAGAGTGGCTATGGCCTCAGAAATCCCCATGACCAAACAGATGCAGCTCAGATTTCAAGAGTTGGACGGAATGGATGAAAGAAGACTCATTGCACAACAGAACCTAGAGTTATATCAAGCTCGAATGACGCGGGCCTATGAAAAGCTTGCAAGACCAAGAGCGTTCAAGAAAGGTGAGTTGGTGTTGGCATTAAGGCGACCAATCACTGGCCGGCACCATGGCCCAAAGTTCGCACCAAATTGGGAAGGTCCCTTCATAGTCGACCAAGTCTATGATGGAGGAGCCTATCTCCTGGCCACAGAGAACGGAGAACACCCACTACCAGTCCTAAATGGAAGATACCTCAAGAAATATTACAGCCAAAATCAACTCCCGGAATACACAAAGCCTCGACGGCACCCAGACAAAGACTTCATTGCCAACTGGGCCGAAGCCCACGAGGAAATGACACAACTGTTCTCACGACTGTGAAACGCAAAATTGGTGAAACTTACCGGTGAAATTTACCAAACAAAGACTCCATGTTGAGGGAGCCTGTGTGGTTCCTGAATACGTGGAGCATGGTGAAACTTACCCCTAAAATCCGCTTAATGAAGGAGCCTGTGTGGCCCCCGAAAGCGAAAAGGGTATTTTATGACGCTAAAACCTGTGTGGAAAGCTGAAAATACCTAGACCACTCCCCATGAAGCCTATCTGAGGGCGTGAGTCTAAAATCCCAACCTATGTTGAGGAAGACTATGTGGCTTCCGAATACACTGGTTGCAAACATTTACCCAATACAACTCCCTAATCCGCTTTATGAAAGAACCTGCGTGGTTCCCGAAAGCGAAAAAGTACTTGAAGAGGCTCAAACCTGTGTGGTAGCTGAAAGTACCGAGGACACGCCCCATGAAGCATATCGGAGGGCGTGAGCCTCACCAACCCACCATGTTCCCTAGTAAGGTAGGGATCTTAAAGGCGATTTGCCTCATGGCCCCATAAGTCGACCTTTACACCTCAAATAGCTATACATATACGCATATCCTCACGGCATATGCGTATATCCAGATAACAAATCCCACGGTTCATGCCTAAAGCTATACCTCAAATAGCTATACATGTACGTATATTCTCATAATATATGTGTACATCCAGATAACAAACCCCACGGTTCATGATCAAAGTTGTACCTCAAACAACTATACCTACATGCATATTTTATAATATATGCATATATCCAAACAACAACACCACGGTTCATGCCTAAGCTGTACCTCAAACAGCCATATATCCCTATAACAATAACAACCCCACGGTTCATGATCAAAGTTGTACCTCAAACAACTATACCTATATGCATATTTTATAACATATGCATATATCCAAACAACAACACCACGGTTCATGTTTAAAGCTATACCTCAAATAGCTATACGTGTGCGTATATCCTCATGACATACGCATACATCCAGATAACAGTCCCACCAGCTATGCTTAAGACTTACCTCAAACAACTATACTTACATGTATATTTCATGATATATGCATAGATTCAAACAACAATACCACGGTTCATGCTTAAAGCTATACCTCAAATAGTTATACGTATCCACATATCCTCATGGCATATGTGAGTATCCTGACAATAAACCTCCGGGCCATGCCTAAAACCATACCCCAAATAGCCATATGTGTGTGCATATCCTCATGATGTGTACGTATATTCAAACAACAAGTCCCACGGGCTATGTCCTACCCCCCAAACACCTATACATGTATGCACATTCCCAGAGCATATGTGTATATTCAAGTAACAATCTCACGGTTCATGCCTAAAGCTATACCTCAAATAGCTGTATGAGCACGCGCATTCCTATAATGCATGCAAACGACAAATTCCATCAGCTGTGTTTAAGACTATGCCTCAAACTGATATATATGTGCGTATCCGTATAATGCATACACACATCCAAACAACGACCATGTGAACTGTACTCCAGTCATAACTCAAAAAAAGAAAAAAAAAAAAAAAAAAAGGGCTTCATACGCCTAAAAATATGTCCCAAACTATATCCCCGCAATTTGTCTTAAAGCAGATAAACTATTATCCAAACAAGCCATAATCAATAAACAAAAAGATCCAGTAACAAGAACAAACAGTCAATCAAACGACCGAAACAACAAACAACGTTACCAAAATAAAAAAAAGTGAAAAGAGGATGCCTACGCAGGGGGCAGGGCCATATTCCCTGCCAACTTGTTAACAGCATCGAACAATGACTGGAGCATTACCTCTATAGCCTCCAAACGAACGTGCAACTCCCCGAGCTGCTGGTCCAATGGAACCTGAGCTGGTGGAGGATCTCCAATGGCAGACCCGTCATCTGAAGGAGGAGAAGCTTCTCTTATTGGACTATATTGATTCACAGCAGCATTTTCCTGCAAAATATAGCCATTGATCAAATGGTTGGGGTCAGGTGCCAAATGACCGTCCTGATCACCAACCCACCCAAAAGAAGGCAAGACATCCAGGAGATTGCGGCAGTACACCATGTCCCTCTCGGATACAGGTCTTCCCCACAACATATCAGGCATTGGGATCTGGGCTCGATGCATTAAAGCCGTTATGAGATGACCGTAAGGTAAACACCCGCTTGTGAACCTTACAGTCTGATGCATGTGCTGAAGTATCAAACTAGCCAAATCAGGCTTGTCACGTCTGCGAATAAGCGGACGAAGATAAAACAAACCCCCTGGCCGAGAAAGATTGGTCAAACTTCCTTGAGGAAAGAGAATCTGAGTCACAACTAAGAAAAGAGCCCTGCAAACAAATTCAGCATACTCAGCAATGCTCAAGCAAAAGAAAGATGAAAAATTCAAACACACCTGTGAAGCGCGGGTAAATGCTCGGTGGATACAACCTCAGCACCTCTCTCATAAGGATGAGCTTTGAACCAACGACGACAAGCGCCAAAGGTCCCAAAACCCTGAGGCCAATACTCATAGGCATACACGGCCATGCCACCTAGACCCTCGGTAGCCTGGATAAGGGCAGCCAAATCCGCCCTCTCTATATGGAACTCTCTGCCGAATAGATAAGAGGAAGCAGAGGGGACCCCGAAGTGATCAAATGTTACCCTGAGATTGGCATAAAACAGACGCACAATCGAAGGATAAAAAGGGCGATCGAACAAAGTCAAACCCTTGAGGTTCCAAGCATTTAACCAACCATCAAGCAGGCTCTTAGGCTGACCCGCTATGGCGCCGTCAGGAGCAAAAAAAAAACAGTCGGCCACTGGACGCCGATCGCCTCCGGTATTATGCATGTGACAATCAAAGGCTTTGGCATCCCGAAAAAGATAGCGGTTGTCAGGGACTAAAGACCAGTTGGGAACAGTCGGGCCTGGGCTCGCCACCGAAGAACTAGAGGTGTCTCGGGGACGTTTTGGGTTCGAGACAGACATGGTGAAAGGAGACTGCAAAAGCTAAACCCTAAAAGCAAAAGCAGAAAAGGGCGGCGTCGCCGCAACGTTTAAATAAAGAATGAGAGATAGTGACGCCAGGATTCTGACCTAAAGGCGTTTGATTCTCATGCACTAATCGCTCTGTGATTAGGGGAAAAATATCACAAAAGATATACAAGATGAAGAAACATAGAAAGATATAATCCAGAAAGATATCACAAAAGCATAAGCATAAGCAAAGCACTACAGATATCCGGTCTCATACAGTCATACAAAACAAGACAAGCATAATGTCATGGCTAACTAAAGACTGAAAATGCGATAAAGGAAAATACAAGGAGTGCAACAACTCCGTAAAATCTCTATCCTGTCTCAAAGATATCAGAAAGATGGCGACTCGACCTCAGGCTCATCCTGAAGATAAGACTTAGTCCCACCACTACCTCCAGAAAGTGGCTCAGTGTCCCCTGAAATCGGCTCTGTAGTACCGCTACCAACTGGGCTATCCACAGGAGGAACCCCAGGACAAGGAAGGGCCAGCACAGTGTCAACAGCTACCCTCTCTATGTCATCATCCTCTGACATCAACTCATCATCAGTCCCACCGGGTGATACGAACCTTACACCCTCAGGATCAGGTAAGTCTGTCAGCACGACTCCTGATGAAGGGATATAACTCGTCCCAACATCTAAAGGCGGGACAAAGTCAATAGGGTCCACACCTAGCAAAACGGCCGCCCACTCAGGATAATCCAATAACACCTCTGACAAAGGCACTGCCCCCATATCCGCATCTGTCATGATGATATCGTGAAGAGTCTGAAAATCACGATCCTCAAATAGATCGTCAATCATATCCTTCCCTAAAAAAAGAGGGGGAGAGAAGGAAAAGGTCAATAAACAAGAACTTCACCCTGTTTGTTCTCACAATTACGCTCATAAGAGCCATAAAATTAAAGATACCTGAGGAAGACTGAACAACAAGAGCAGCATCCTCTTGAATTCCCAACTCAACGTCCTCCTGAATCTCCAACTCCACGCCAGGAATAGCACCTGAAAGCTCACCTATGCTAGCAAAGCTCCGAGTAGAAAACTGGTACTGACGGCATAGCTGCCGTAAGCCGGAAACCTAGAGATCAACATCAAAGGCTCCTAGCCAAGGAGGAAGTCGCCCTGCAAAGTAGTTGACTCACAATGAATACCAGGAAAAGCAAGACAAGTAAAATACAGCTGATAAGGGAAGTACAGTACCTAACCCTCGAAGTATAGGAGGAATCTGAGGTAAAGGGGCCGGCTCGCATCCCAATACAGTCACAGGAACAATAGCCAGTGAATCATCCGAAACCGGGTCCTCATCCTCTATAAATGGAGCAGGAATAGCTGAACGAGGGTATAACATCTCCTCAAATGGCACCTCCAGTGTCTCTATCCCTACCATCTCCACCTCAACTCCCCCAGTCTCAGCCTCAGCGGGCACAATCTCACTAGCCTCTGCATCAGGCTCAATAGTTGATGCCGCAACTGCCCCTATAGTCTCTTGCGAAGTCGTCACAGTCTCCGTCCCACCGGCACCAGACTCAGTGACAAGAGCACTACCCCACAATCCAGAACATGAAGTACCTAGACACAAAACATGAGACAATACCATGAAGAAAAAAAAAAAAGAAATGTAAAGAAAAGGACATACCTGTAAAAGATGTGAGCAAAAGAGGCTCCATGGAGAATCTGACGCCAGATGATCCCTCTCCCAGCCTTGGCCGCAGCTCATAGCGGGATACCTCCTCTAAAGATGGAGAATCCTCGCGGCATCTCTTCCTCAGCTCTGCAAGTTCCTCGGGATACTCCGGCGAAGGGCACGAAGATAAATCCGGATCGTCCTCAGGAGCCAAAGGATCAGATATAGGCTCGGGCATAGACTCTGACTCAAGCTCAGGCTCGGGAACGCCTGACATAATGATTTTATAAGCCTGAGCACATACAAGAGGAAATATAAAAGTCAAAGGGATATCACATACCTGTATATATGGCCCAAAATCTATAACTCTCTGGCCCATAGGAAGGTGTCTGCGATGACTCACCTTCGGCCGGAGGATCCTCTGCAAGCATGAAGTGGAAATGACCAAAGTTGTATTTCCCTAGGCCTGCAACAAAACAAATTAGTAGATAACATGTGCCACACATCTATGACGAAATAAAACGAAAGCAAAAGAAGAATCAGTACCTGGAGATAAACCAGCAGGCAACAAAGGAGATTCTCGATACCTCGCAGGCCTATAGGTAGAGATGACGGAACCATCTGCTCCGAAAGAGTTCCTCAAAGGTCTCGGACCACCTGGAACCCTCCTCCTAGTCGCCCTGAAAGGATACACTTTCTCCTTCAAAGTCTGAGCAGGCATACCCTGTGGTATCCTTGCCCAATCCCTAAACCATTTATCATATCTCCCTGTCAATTTTCCCTTCCGCGAGACAGCAGGGACCACATCACAAGTACCCGTCCCTAGTCGCAAAGAAAAGGCCCCTCGAACAGCACATGACTCAAGAGTCGCCTCAGAGGCTCCAGGAAGTGTGAAAACAGAAGGGATATCCTGGTCATAGCCAAACTGCCAAGCACATCGCTGCGGACTGTAAATCTCGTGAATCACACGATTCCCCATCCTCATAGAAAAACATGCGGGTCTAATGCTAATAGCGAAGTCCCGGTCCTTCCTAAAACGAAAAGTACCCAGTCTAGGACAAGTACCCGGAGAATCAGGAGCTGTGTCTCTCACGACGTACTCCTTCCCTGTTTCTTTTGGCCACCCCTTTACAAAGGCCTCGGGGCGATACTCAGGGATGTGAAGAGAACTCTGAGAAAAGAACAGATGAGCAGAAATCTGGTCGGGGTCATGAACCCTGCACCCTGCTATATGAATCAAAGCTGGCAGCTGCATCCGCATACCAGCCGAAGACACGGGTGCATAACACTTCTCCCAGTAGATGAAGAACCATCCATGTAAAATATGGACAGGTATGGCTACATCGGCATATGAAGGATCCCTCGATGAAGTCAACTCCCGCATAGACCTATAAAGGTTCACCAGAGCGGGGATGGCCAGTGCAAAGCGCTCACCGCGAGCCAAGGCATTTGCCACTACAAATACCCCAGGGCGAATATACCCAACAGGCTCAAAGATAACCAAAAAATAACACAGCCACCAAGCCAGATAGGCTGTCAACACCGTCTCGTTATCCAATGAAAGGGAGGAGATATCAGAAATCTTCACCTGACGAGAAGGCACAAAAGTCTTATCGAGACCCTGCACAACTGACTCTAAAGGGTCAACAAAACCTGTTGCCCTACGCTCCGAAACCCGGTCAGTGAAGTACCGGACCCAGTCTTTCAAAGGAACATCCCTGCTCAGGCCACGGCGGGCACGAGACGTAGCAATCTCGTAATAAATCCGGAAAACAGTTCTGAGAGAATCCGGATGTAAAGTGGAACCATGACGATCAGGCCCATAAAGCTCTATCTCAGGAGGTACCCTCTCCTCATAATACAGACCCTCAACCGGGACCCCCATCAAATGAGCCACCTGCTGAAGATTGACAGTGGCATCACGATCCTCTAACACAAAAGTGTTATGCACATAGTTCCAGTTCGAGGCCATAGCTCGAAGAAGGTTGGGGCTCCATGAGTACTCAAACAATGCAAGAGTCACGCCTCCAAATATTTTCACTTTCTCCAAGCCATCACCCATACAGCACATAATGCAGCGAGTCCACTCGGTCTGACCAGGACTCCACTCCAGACCTCCCTGGACCCTCAAATGCCCAGGTAACCAAGGGGCAACGCGGCCCTCCATCATCTCAACACTCAGTAGATGAAAGTCCGAAGAAAAAGTACTACGCCCAGTAGGACCCAGGAAAAGACCCTCAAAACTCTGAGTAGGAGCTACGTACCTGTCACGTGTCACGGGACAATGAGAGTCGTATGCCCAGGCTCTGCGCTTCTCTATACGAGTAGGCGGGTCAGCTACCAAGCGAGGATAATGATAGCGAGGCGGCAAAGGTAGACGATCATGCCGAGCCAACAAACCATGAAAATTATCCCTACCCTGAAGGATCTTCTTCCTCCATTTGCTGTGAAGATGCTTGTGGGTCCCTTCAGGATCCAAATAATTGTCTATATAATCGGTAATGGCCTCATCAGAAGGACCGTAAGAGCCGGTCCTGGTGAAGCCAAAACGTGGGACAGTGCTATAGATCTCCTCCATAGGCCCCATGCCCACCTACAAAGACACAACAATGAAAGTAAGCGAATGCCAAACTCAACTCTCAAAATAATAATCAAGAGGCTGGGGGCACCAGAGTAGACCGTTCGGAATCATACCTCACGCTCAACTCTGGTGGGGGGCATTTGTTTGCCTCCAAATTTTGCCATCTAAAAGAGTGACAGAATATCTGAAGAAGACCTGCAAGTGAAGGAAATGTTATATTGAGAAATAAAACTCATAACCATGACCTACTCTTCAAACAGCAGGAAACTCACAGACAAGACGATAAAATCCACAGATACGCAAAATAGTTAATTAATTGATTAAATTATGTGAAATGTGCCAACGCTCACATAATTAATTAATTAATTAATTAAATATAGAGGACCAAAAAATTGTGTAAAAGGTGCACGCTATACACTTTTCTAAGGGGCTCAAGCCAAAACCCGCCAAATTACTAAGCAATTGGTTAATTAATTAGATTATGTGAAAAATGTCAAAAACTCGCATAATTAATTAGTTAATTAATTATATGAAAGAAAAGAGATGGAAATTGTATGATGGTCAAACATTATACATCTTCTAAAAGTTTCATACCAAATTCCACACCAAAGATCCCATTAAACAATTTATTAATTAATTAATCAGGATTATGTGAAATATGTCAAAGCCCACATAGTTAATGGATTAATTAATTAATCAATTATAACAAGAACTGCATGATGTCAAATCCTGCACTAAATCCCCATACTATGACAACACCAATCAAATTGCTTAAAACTAAGCAGTAAAAATTCCAATATATGGACGGGGCCCGATACGATGGCAAGTACAGACAATTCTGCACCGGGAACAATTAAGCAAGTACACTCATATAATTTGGGCTCATTACCAAATTAAATTTGTATATGAGCTAATTGAATGGGATTAAAATTAAAGCCTACACAAATTATCCAAAAATAGTCCATTAGATTTTATTGAATTGGGCCCCTGTTGAATTAAATCCAGCCCAAATCAATTTGAGCCCGCCTGGACCCAGCCCGTCTAAACCTGACGCATGCGCGTCTGTCGCCGATGCACCCAAATGCGTTTTTACGCGAGTCTAATAGTACTCAAGCTGACTCGAGTAAGTCAGCTATGGACTTGATACGTGTCGGCTCTCCGTTCGTCGTCTCCCCTGGGCCCCCCTTTCTTTCCCTTAATAGAAAAAAAAGAAAGAAAAAAAGATATAGACAGTACATACCTACAGAAGAAGTACAGCGAAGCCGTTAGAAATCCGCCCCTCGCCGGCGATGCACGCCACCGCAACCTGAACCAACTGTACCGCTGGAAAAAGGAGGCTGCTACGACTTCAACGACATCAAACACGGCTACCCTTGAGGCATGCAAATCGAAAAGTTCGAGTTCCTCAGTAACTGAGTCATGAAATTGAGAAGACTCACTAGATCAAATTGACGAAGGAAAGGGTAATTAGAAGAGATAAGAACCTTCTCTGGGGTGAAAGGAAGATGGTTTAGAGGCAATTTTACCTAATTTGAGGAGAATGATGGTTAATCACCACTCGCCAGCGACACAGGCGTCAAGCTTGGTGAAGACAATACCCATCATGGTGCTCCAAATGAAATTAGGAAGAGAAAGGTGCACAATGAAGTTTAGGATGACTCAAGAGTGATTCAAATGAATGCACGAACATGTCAAGGGAGCAAAAGCCAAATTTCCCTCATAACTGGAGGAATCCAGTGAAAGAAAAGTAAAGAAGAGGCGCAAATGGAGGCGATCATCTCTTCATGACCACAGCCTATAACCTGAAAAAAGCAATCCTACACCTGAGGAGTGCCTGGTACCTGTACTAGGTGACATGAGAAAAGGGATTCTTCTTTGGATTGTAGCCGTTGGATGGGAGGAAGATGTGATCACGTTGTTTTTTGTAGTACATGACATTAAGTGCTGAGCAGAGAGTGGCAAAGAGCATGATGTAGAGAGGGATAATTGAAGGATGTTGCTTGAGGAGAAACTCTCATCTCACCCCACATTGTACATTGGATGGTCAGATGGTGAGCCAAGATACATCCCCCTAATACTTGATTGGATTGGGCAATGCCAGAAGAAGCCAGAAAAGGGTCCAGAAACATAGATGATTGAAATGCAATGCATGGACCTTCCTTGGTGGGCCCCATGGGCATATCTGTAACCAACAGAAGGGACAAAAGGATGAAACATGAAGAATTAGGCGTTTAAACACCTATAATTCCCATTCTACCCTCGGTTGGGCTTGTGATATATGTTCAAAAGGAGAAAGGAATCAAATGAAATAAAAGATGAACATTGCATAATCATCTGTGAATGCAAATAATACACAATATTACCTCTGACTGATGGGCCCTAAGACAGGCAATGCTGCACACACAGCCAGCTATACAAGTGGCCACACTAGTGCCTGCTCTAGAAATGGAGTAACAAAAAAATGAAACTGAGAAATTGATGCTCCAACTATTCCATCAGGACCCTCCATCGTCTGTGCATGCGCCGATGTATCCCTACACAGATGGCACCAAAACCCCTTCCCCAAGTTTGTGAACACCTATCCTCTCAATTACAGGAAGAATGGGTCCCATATGTCACACTAACTAGTACTAGCCAAGGTAAAAGAAAATAAAAAAATGAGAAATGGAGATAAGTCTGCAAACTTGAGGCGGCATGCTCTTGTTAAATCTGAACCTTTCATCACATAGACAGGATCCCAAAGAGTGCCACATGTCAATGGATGACATATCAAAACCCTAGCTTGAATGGTCTATATAAGGAGGCAACAGCCGAAGAGAAACCTCTCCCCCGTTTTGAAATTTTAGTCGACATAGTGTTTTCTTTGAGATCTTTTCAAAAAGTGTAAAAAAAAAAGGGGAAGAAGAAGGTAAAAGCTTTTTCTTGTAAGTTTATAGATGTTTTAATGAAATTGTTCCTGTGAAGCATTGCTTTTTTGGCCGTTTGGCATATACTGTCACCAATTAGTTGTTTGCAGCACATAAATTTTTCATTTTTCTTTTATTGATTTTGTTCTTGACTGTTAAAAGGAATTTACCAAAAGGGGGCAACTAAAAATTGATCTTTTCCTTTCTTTTCTTTTCTTTCTTGTTCTTTTTTTTTTGGTGCACTATGTTCATGAATTAATCACTCATATAACTTCAATAAGTGAGTCAACCGTGGAGGCCTCTGGATTTCTTGCCTGTGAGCAAGTGTCCAGATGTTTGCCTAATTGATTCAATGAATTAGATAAATTGGCCTTAATTATTCACATTATGTTTTAATAAAGGGGCTGGTCATAAAAACACCTAGGTTTCTTGCCTGTGAGCAAGTACCTGGATGTGGATATGATTAATTCCGTAATAAAAATAATAATGATAATAATACATGTACACAGGTTTATCCGCATGTCATATGATGTGTCTTTCCCAACTTTGAACTCTTTGAATTTCATGCCAGTGAGCATGTATTCAGGCAGGGATAAGGTTAATATAAGAGGCACAATAAAATAAATAACAGCCAGGTATTCATACATAACATATTTAACATATCCAGAAGGGTATAACTGCATAAACACTTAATTTCTGTAAAAGGAAGGGTCGATATACAAAATAGGGGTAAACAAAATTTATAGCGTAAAAAGGCTCCTGAGTTATCTACTTCTATATATATGCATACACTTTTTTTAGAAGCTGCATCCATTAAGATACACAGGGGAATTAATTTATCAATAAAGTAAAACACAACAGCAAAAAAAAAAAAAAAAAAAAAAAAAAGAAAGGAAAATAATATATGTACACAGCATATATATATCATAGGTTCTGTGAAAATAAAATTCTGCATTTATTCATGTTTTGGTCAGTTTTGCCCTTTTATAAAACACAAAAAATGATTACTAGCATAACCCCCTTTTGTTAGGTTATTTACTTAAAATGAGCAAATCTCAGTGCCATGGGAGAGTTTAAATAGATCATGAAATATGTTCTTAGTCCACACATATACAAATGAAAAAATACATGGGCGAATAAAAAGAGTAGTAGTAACTCACAAAAAAAATATAGTATATGTTAAACATATTAAGCCCCCCCCCCCCCCCCTTAATCCTGAGTTTAGTACTTTTTTTTATGTTAACGTTTAGCAAGATCATTATCATCATATAAAAATCACATATAAATATAGGGCTTTAAGTATAGCTTGTAGGTGTAAGGTCAGAATAGCGATCATAAATCCTAGTCAAGACCTTTAACTACACACGGTTTGGGTATATCGTCCAGAAAGTAAAGTTTTGTTCAAATAAATATAGCATTGTTAGTCATCAAGTTTGGCTTTGAAAGATGTATAAATCATTTAGCGAAATTCACACTTATTCTCGTGTCACTTGCCCCTGGGTCAATCCCTTCAAAAAATGTAAACGCAATAGAAATTGATACTACAGACTATCACATGAGCTGCTTTGAACATTTGACGAACTTTTTCTGGCAAGAAAATAGCTGTTGGTGGTCTCAAACCAAAATCTCAAATCCATCAGTCGACATGACCTGAGACGAAGGTAAAATATCTCGAATTGAGGGACAACAATCTTAACGAATGATAAAGATGCGCTCACGACACCGCCACGATTCCCCACGACCTAGCCAGAACCCCTCTAGTTACCAACATTTGTCGTCGGAAGATCACTGGAGTCGTCCGGTCGAGACAGGAAATTCTCAAGCAGAAAGGAGAGGGAGGGTCGAATGGTACAAATTCAAGATGAGCTTGGCGTACCATCTCGAGCGTAGACCAAGCGGCTCGACCAAAGTTCACTCCAGTGAAATCTCATGATTCTCTGTGACGCCAAATGGCATGGCGGATCCCTGACAAGCAAACATAAAACAGCAAATTCCAAGCCAATAAGGATTTTCTAAAATTCAGAAATTTCAAAAATGCACTAAAAATAGCTAGAAAGTCCATAAAATTCCCATAAAATACCAAACTGTCCAGAAAATTATGAGGAACATTTTTCTATAACACTCCAAGTTCAAATTCCCAACCAAAAAAAGAATTAAAATTAAAGTCATGAAAAATGATTAAAATTAATAATGCAAAAACACCCAAAAATTGAATTATATCAAAATTTGATAAAAAGGTGCATAAAAGTGTAAGGGTATGAACCCCTTTGACAGCAGGTATCTCAAGATGATTTGGACAGCAGGTACAATTAAATGGTAACTGCCGTTAAGAACAAATTTTGTGCAAAAATTCTCGGGAATCTAGGAATAAAAAATCGCAGCCAAATCAAAACACTCAAACCCAAAAAAAAAAAAAAACTAAAGTTAAATCCAAAAATCCAAAAATCCAAACTCAAATTAAATCCAAAATCCAAACTCAAATTGAATTCCAAACCCAAACTCAAATTAAGTCTCAAATCTAGAAAACTCAAACTCAAATCCAGAAAACTCAAACTCAAATCCAGAAAACTCAAACTCAAATCCGAGAAATCCAAGCTCAAATCAAACTCAACTCCAAAAATCCAGACTCAAATCGAATCCACAAATCCAGGAAACTAATCCAAGAAACTAAACCCAAATTAAATTCCAAAGAAATTCAAATCAAATCCAAAACCCAGAAGATCTAAACCCAAGTTAAATCCAAGCCCAGAAAATCCAAACCAAATCCAGATCCAGAAAATTCAAACTCGAGACCCGGAGGCAATACAAATCCAGAAACAAAATTCCATGTACAAATTTCTAGAATCCAGGGACCAAACTTTAAATACGGCTGAAAATCAGGATTTGGTAAATTCTAGAACATATGAAGACCTAAGTTTAAAATGTCCAAAGTGACCATAATTTCTAAACACGCCTTAATATCAAAGTTTAAAACGTTTCATAACCTAACTCTTGCACGTCACGGGGCCAGAAATTCGACACGTCAATAGTTGACCAGAATCGACACACGTTCAAGGACCGGAACTTCTACATGCTTTAATACCTGAGTTTCCAGAAACGTCTGATAACCTTGATTCTAACATGTCAACAAACAGACCTAAGTTTTAGAACGTTGATAAATTAAGGTTTTAAAATATTTAAAGCTTTAATATAATCTGAATACCGAAACTTTACAAGTCTATGTCCATCCTCTTTGAGCTTACAATGCGTACAGTTTGAAGAGAACAAACCAAAATCGTCAAATATAAAAAAAAATTGGGTTGAATGTGGATTAATAGATAATCACCCTAAATCAAACTCCGGAAGTCTTGAAACTCTAAACTTAAACTAAGTTTCTCTGCGTCATGTTTTGCATCATGTTAATCCTCTCATGGTTGCATCATTCGCTCTATTCATGTCACTATTTGTTTGCGTTCTTTAATGTTAGTATCTTTTGGTAAAGTGTTAGAATGCTAATTGTTATGCCTAATCCATTTGATTATCCCGATCTAGAGGTGCTCTTGACTTGGTTCAGAGGTAATTAACAGTAGGGGCTTGCGCCTACTGGAAAAAAAGAACCTGCAGTAAACAATCAAACTCTCGAAAGGTTCGAAACCACTTCGATACTCACATCCCTTTTCAGGTGGGTGCCGATGTCTGAGTTTTGAAACGATCGAGGGGTATCTCGTCCGCAATATCTTTTTTCCCCTTGGGAGCATCCGGTCATTTCCCCCTTCCGAGGATCAGGGTCCAAAAAGGTGCGAGACAATAGGATTAATTGCTGCAAGGTATTTTCACAAGTAGAGTCGAAGCCTTCTAATTTTTTTTCTGAAATTAAATCCACAAGATAGAGGAACGTGTAAGTGTTAGGTGATGTTGTAGTTCTGCTGTTGTTTTTATTTTTAATATATATTTTCTGCTGTACCAAATTTTGATAACTACTGTGAAATATTTTTTTTAAAAAAAGGATCAATTACATTTTCATCAGAGACTATCTGGAAAAGGATAAGGAAAATCCAAACCAGTACGACAGTACCGCTATCTTGCCTAAGACCTGACAAGTCCTCCCAAAGTACACCCTCTTTTCTGAAGCTTATATTAGGAAAAGCTTCTGCATCCCCAGATCATGAAGACATGAATTGTTCAAAATGAACCTATTTGACTATAATTATTCCAGTACTTTCTACTTGTCCTGAATCAGGTATTTTGAATTTAATAACCAGCTATATTCTTCACGACTTGTTTTTTATCACTTTTAAGTCAATAATACTAATACTTCTTCTGCATATTTAGGAGAACAAGACGTAAGAGCGGAAAGGACTTTTGATCCTTTCTTAGGTGGGGAAAAAGGAAAAAAAGGGTATTGTGTGTTCTGTTAACTGATGCTCTCAATCCTGTTTAATTTGCATCAAACAACGACATAATATGGTATTCTACTGTGTTGCTAGATGCTCTATCTATCCACAATGATCACAGTAATCCTGTCTTTTTGCATCCAATTCGTACTGTCTGAACCAATTCTGATACGTAGGTGCTCAAAATTTGTCCTCCTCTTGATCGGTGGTTCGAAATGGATTTGATGACTAAGAAAATGTTCCAACCCTCCATCTTTAGAAACAGAGAAAAATATACAATAATATCTGCTTAAAATGAGCGGTTTGCAATGAATGTCCTCATTAATGAAAGTAGGTGCTGCTTGCATCTTTACATAAAATAAAGTTAATGTTTTTTTGGGCTTTTCTAGCACCAGAATTAATTTCATATCGGTCTGCGTAGTTCCCGAGTCAGGATATGTTGGCATATTTTTGGGCGTATTGTAAACGAAGAGAGAATCAAAGCCACTTTAGAAGTCTCCACTGTCTCGGAAAAAAAAATTATAAGATTATCCAATTAGTGGTACCGTACTACTCTTTTTCACTTCAGCAAGGGCAGTCCCTACACACACACCACACACACACACACACACACACTCACACAACAACGCCTAATTGTTGTGCGTCCAAGAAGAGCCATCTCACTCACACAACAACGCCTAATTGTTGTGCGTCCAAGAAGAGCCATCTAGTACGAGAAATTATTTTAAAAATATTGGAATGCCCCGTAATGCATGAATAAATAAAATTCTCGCACTAATTAGCATAGTACAATACACTGTGCATTAAAAATTTCAAAATGTTCTTTCTGGAGAACCTTCTCCATTTGTTAGTGTGGTGACGTCACTGCTGCCTCCTGAGAGTTTTTACATGTTCTACAATTATTCAGCGACAGTACTAATATATATGTCGAAATGACAAGAGAGATCCCATTGTGCATTCTGTAGTAGCAAAATATGTCGTTTTTTATCCAAACATATCTGCATGCCAAAAGAATATGTTCCAAAGTAAAAAAATAATAAACCAAGTGGCTCAACCAATAAGAATAATCCAAAGGTTCCAGAACCAAATTTTCCTCTTATTTTTTCTTCTTTTTTTCGCATTATATGATCTTCCATACGAGTAATTATTATAAGAATTATGTTCATTAGGTTTGCTTGTCATTTTGGTTAACTTGGCAATCGTCAAAAATATTTTTAAAATACGAAAAATCAGTTATTTGTATAATGATTTATATTGTGTACAAAAATTATGAAATTTTATACATGGTTTTTCGTTCATACAAAATACTTGAAATTGAAAAATATTATGGTCTTTGATGGGATATCAAATGACATTGAAATTATATGAATTATTGATACACCATCAATCCGTAAGACCAACGACATGTTTAGAATTTTTTTTTTAAGTTCTTTAATTCAATTTGAAAAAGAAATTATCAAGATCGTAGAATTAACTCATTGCTATAAAATTCATTTATGTCTATTTTCATTGTTTCTATGCGTCATATTTGACAATAATGTTTAATAAATAATATTCTCCTTTGTTCAGATTAGATGTCTCGAATTTTGATGAAGTACCAAATATTATTTAGCGGCTTATTTTTGTCACTTTTCCACGATAATACATGCACGTCATATTCAAAAATTTGATTTGAAATATTGTTGACAAATGACAACCTTTGTGGAGAATATTTAATGCTTGCTATATTAATTGTATTGATTACAATCATTCATGTTTAAATTTAAAATTTACTCTAATTAAATGATTAAAGGTAAGCTAAGTTCCTCCCTTCTGATTTGGAAAGCAGAAACACTTAATTAGCACCTGTTCTGTATTCATAAAAAAAAATGACAAGGTTTTTTTTTTTTTTTTTTTTTTTTTTGAGTAAAGCCCGGGGCAAAATTGAGCAGGATTAAAAGAAAAAAGTTATTAGAATGGGACCCGCCAAAAACCTAGGACTGTTTAAGGTCTGTATCGACTGGGATAAATTCTATTCTGTTTCCTATTTCACGTCTTTTTTTTCTTTTCATTGACTCCTCTACTATCCAGTTCTTAATTTTAGTGGATGGTATCCAAACTTTACAAGTCTCCTAATCGGACGGTCCGGATCAATCCGCGCAATCTTTAATGGCACACAGTAAGGTTTTATCAGAACTTTTGATTTGATGTCTTCAAACTTTGGGGACCAACATAAACTGATGTAATAATCTGTTTCTACTTTAAATTAAACTATTCTCATAATCACACATATATATTTCATAGTGCTCCTACCTTTTGTGCTCGCATCACTAGATTTGCATAAAAAAAAAAAAAAGAGCTTGAGAAATCTAAGAAATATATATTAAAAGTGAAAAAGATAATGGTAATTGGTGACAAAAAGTTGGTAAAAAACGAGTGCGTGGGCCTATAAACAGGTCCAATAGATAATGAAATAAAAACGAACAAAGATATAAATAATGCACCTAAGCTTATGTTTCGCGAGACTCTTGTTCACTTGCATGAGCGACAAATATCATTTGATGGAAAAAAAAAAAAACAACAAGGTTAAAAGGGGCATTTAACCAAAATGAAAAATCATTCCGGTCACAAAAGACAAAGAAAGATATGAAGATATTAGAAGGAACATATCCAAAAATTACACATAATTGTATGAATCAATCTTTAGTTTGGTGGTTAAAGATAATCTAAACGAGGACGGCAATTTTAAATCATACTAATATACTTCTTGTGATCATTGAATTTGAAAATACAAATTATAGGTGTCGTTTAGGATGGTTAGGAATAGGGTAGGAATAGCATAAATTTAGGGAAAAACACTATTTACTGGAATTGGGGGAATTGGCTATTCCGGAAATTAGAAATGTTGTTTGGATGGTGAGTTTAGAAATAGCTTTGGAAATGTGAAAAGTAGAGAGAATAGTGTTATTGGGAAGAGTGTTATTGAAAATTGTGTTAGGAATGAAATTGGCTATTCCTATACAATTCCATTTCCGTTTGGATGAGTTTTCTCCGCAAGGAATAGGCTATTCGGAGAATAGGCCTATTCCGGACCCATCCAAACGAAGCCATAAGTCTTAATATTCGGTGCAGCTAATTAATGCCAATGTGAGCATGACTCGTAACGTTGGATCTGACAAAGACAAATTAATCTTAAGCACTAATATGGAATCAACAGTAAATGAACGGCAAGGATCTAATTTCGTTTTGAAACAGCGGGTTTGAACCGGCCCGTTGCTTACTTGTCAATAGTGCAGTGCCGGCCTCACGTAATCTAGAATCAACAGTATAATAAATTGACACGTGTGGAAATGGAAGAAACACCTGCCACTTCGGGCGCTCGTGAGGAAATATGTTACTAGCCCCTCAACATTTTAAGAAATATTAAATTTTTTGTATGCTATCACAATTCACAAAACGTTCTTAGTTGATGCATGAAGAAATTGAAAACAAAGACGAATAAAGAAGAAAAAGAAATCATTTGTTGGATATTACAGGCTTCCATATTACCTTGAACGGTCTTATTTTATTGACTTTAAAACGATGCCAATCAATATTTCTTATAATAAATTAAATTGTTTTAATTGTTATAAGGACTTAAGGTACTAGCTATATGCTCAATTAATGTACATCAACTAATTAAATGAAGAAATATTCTTGCTCGCTAGGAAAATATGCTATCAATTTATCTACCGACATTAATGCATGTATAATGTGGTATGCGGTATGGGTAAATTATCCGAATAGGCATGAAGTCTGTTATTTGAAAAAAAAAAAAAAAAAAAAATCATCTTATCTAGATAATTAGTACATAATTTTTACAACGCAACATAATTGTTAGCTGACGGGTTTAGAATGAAATTGTCCTCGGAGACAATGTACCAAATTAAATTTTAATCGAGTACCAAAAGAATACTAAATTTGTTGAATGTGGTCACACAAAATAGATATAAATCATGGGACTAATATGCAAAGCCCTCACTTTCTCATACAAATAGTACTCCATGTGGCCAAGTTCAATTCTCAATCAGGTAGAGGTTACATTTGTATCTCTCTCTACAAAGTCAGACACATCGATCCGACTTTGTTCTAGGAGGGAGAGATACCTACACTTCAAAATTCTGTTACTTTCTTGTTATAATTTATTATATAATCTAGTAAAGGAGAAGGAGATCCTCGTGTGAAGTTTCATCAGTCACGAACTCAGGATGGGAGAGAGAACAGCGTACATAGTTGTGCTCCTCGTACAGTTTATATACGGTGGAAACTACATTCTGGGCAAAGATGCTCTAAATGGAGGGATGCCTACAACAATTTTTGCATTTTATAGACTATTTTTTGCCACCTTGTTCTTTGTTCCGGTTGCCTTAGTTTTTGGGAGGTGGGTCATAATCTTTAGGAAATTTGTTGTCTATTTTATCTTGAATTTTTTTCTAATACATTTTGTGGTAAATTTTTTCTTACTCCTTTGTTTTCTTTTTCGGGGGGGAAAAAACTTAGGCTGTGAACAATAAGACTGCGCAGCCGAAACAATATATACTCTAGCTTAAGCTTGCTATTCATTTTCTGACAGTTAATATAATCTGGTCCAATATATTTATCTTGCATACAATTTTTATTCTCTTTCTTTGGCAATTTTCTTATGTCATTATTTACCCCTCGGTAAACATTCAACATTAATGTATTTAATTCTTGTCCCATAAAACTTTGAACAGGAAAAGTGCACCAAAGCTGTCATGGAAAATGGCCGCCAAGATTTTCTTTCTAGCATTGTTCGGGTATGCATGCATTATATAGATCGGACAAATCTCTGTTGTCCTTTATGATGTTGCTTATATAATCAATCCATTATTCCTTCTCCTTTCTAACTAAGTTTTTAGTCATTCAGTTTCTAACTTCATGTATATAAATTTCAGGGCAACATTTATTCTGAACATTTTTGCAATTGGAGTGAAGTACAGTTCATCTACTGTGACATCAGCCATCTCAAATGCCATCCCAGTGGTTACTTTTGCTTTAGCTGTATTACTACGGTAATTTTTTTTAGTGAAGTATTACTACGGTAATTATATATGTAAGATCTATCAGTACTGATTTGGAAAGGGCCGGGAAAAAGGAACAACTTGAAAACCAGTAAACCATAGTGTTAGTGTATCATAAAAAAAAACAAAGTAAATCATAGTGGGCCCTGTTACAGTTCCTACTTGGCATTTTGGCAAAAAAAAAAAAAAAAAAAAATTCCTTCCTTTTCGTTTGTTTGAATAAATTATCCTTTTGGATAGGATAGCTGCGTTCGCATTCCATTACCAAGAACAACAAGTACACAGTATATCCGTATTATAATCAGACACATATTAGCCCATTCCTAATACAACCCACCGTGAACTTAGTTTATTTTGCTTTTGTATAACCTTAAAATTATGAGAAATGCCAGTGTCCAATATATTGGACATATTGGTCCGTCCAATACAATCGTTCTCACATTTTTAAATTTCAAACGACTGTTCCGAACTGTTCAATATGTTCTTCATATTTGAAACTTATAAGAAACTAATTTTTATATTTTTTGAAATTTTAATACTTATTTTTTGGTACTTTAAAAAATTCATGATATAAAAGTTCTGGATCTGATCCAATGACAACAATTTTCTAAAATATAAAAAAAGTAGTAAAAAACTTTGAAAAAAATGTAAAAATTAGTTTCTTATAAGTTTTCAATATGGGGGAACATATTGAATGGTTCGGATCGATCGTTTAAAATTTAAAAATATAAAAACGATCGTATTGAAGGGACCCCATCCGTCCAATATATTGGACTCTCTAGCCTTTCTCTAAAATTATTAATACACAATAAGTCAATAAGTCAATAAGTGTTTCTTCCTAAAGAACAAAAGTTATAATTATGGGATCCACTATATGAACTTCCATTTCCCTTTACAAATTATACACGTACGGTTGTGTTTTTTGTCCGAACTAGCATTAAAGGGAGGTTGGAATTCTACAATATCATTATCAGAAGCAATTTTTGAAATTGTCAATACTTTGCATTCTGGTACCAATTTTTGTGCTATTTCAAAATGAATACAATTGAAGTGATCGTAAAGTTTGTGATCTTAACTCTTAAGCTCTTAGCTTGAACCTGGAATTTTTTTTCAAAGGATGCTCTAGAACTGATACGAGAATAGAAAAGTACTGATGTTTCCTTTTTGAACAAATATCAAAAGCCAAAATTTATCTGAAACTGAATTTATCATGTACCGCTAGAATGGAGTTGCCTCCATTCATGTCTCTACCGTGCCTCCATTTGGAGGTTTCATGGCTGAAAATATAAAATTCAAATTCTGTGCTAGCTAATGTTGCTTCAAATTTATGAGGTTGATCTAATTTTTCCATTTTACTTCGACAATTGCAGAATGGAAAGTATAACGCTAAAAAAAATAACTGGGATTGCGAAAATTTTGGGAGTACTGCTTTGTCTGGCAGGGGTTACCGTACTTGCATTCTATGAGGGACCTAGTTTAAAATCCGTAAACCACCACCAGCCGTTTCTCCATGGAAGCAACAAGAAACAAGGATCACATTCAAAATTGGAGTGGATCATTGGCATTTTCATTTTGATCCTTTTCACAATTGCTTGGTCGATCTGGCTCATATTGCAGGTAATACATGGGGTCTATTGAAAATAGAGTACATAAAAATATCTTGCGAACTCCTTAAAATGAAAAATACCATGCATCCTAATTTCTCTGTTTTCACATAGTTTGTGGACCTGGATCAAGTTTTTCAGAAAACACGCGAACAAACACACCACACACACACAGAAACTCAAGTTGTTGAATATTGTTTTTGTTAAAACTCATGTATTTGTAGCCCTATATAGCCTTATATATTTTTCCTAACTTGTTATGACTATATTCTTCATCTTTAAACTGAGTTACATAATTTAAACAGAGACCTATATTGAAGGAATACCCCTCCAAGCTTCTCTTTAGTACCACCTGCACAGCTTTTGGTGCGGTGCAATCATTCTTTGTGGCGTTGATTGTGGAGAGAGACTTCAACAAATGGAAATTGCATTTCGACGACACTCTCGTTGCTGTGCTTTACGCTGTACTGTTCAAAATCTTAAGTATTCATCATTTGCAAAAATTCAATTGCTTTTTTTGAGAACAGTTCCATACTAATTTATTGTTTGAAACCTCAGATAATCATAAAAAAATATCTAATTCCCATAAAAAAATTGAAAATATGACTTTTTATTTTCCTGAAAATCTGTTTAGATCATCTCATGTTAACTTTGGCGCAATGCTGCCACATGGGCGCAGCTTTGTGGGGGACTAGGTGTTTGTGTGATTATTTAGGGAATATCAGGGTAATTTTCATATTTAAATGTAGGTCATATTAGATTCTCTCTTCATAGTGACCGCTTTTTTCCCCCCTCCCCTAACTTAACATATTTAGTTTCCTTATCTTTGTGCAATATCAAATATAAGTTTTTTTTTTCTTTTTTCTTTGCATTTCTATAATTACTATATTACAAAAAGATCTGTCAAGATCAGGAACTCGTCCAAAGCTATAAATGTTTGACTTTTACAAAACATTCTTGATATACACATGCCTTGTGCATTAGTACAATTGTTTATTTGCTCCAAAGTTAACTAAATTCAGTTTCATGCTTCTATTTGTATTACTGACAATAGTGAGGAAAATTGCAGGGAACAATTGTTTCTGGTGTAGGATTTTATATGCAAGTATGGTGCATAGAGAAGAAAGGGCCTGTTTTCTTTGCAATTTGGCAACCCTTGTCTCTCCTAATTACTCTTGCTTGCTCTTCTTTCTTTCTTGGCGAAATTGTGAAGTTAGGAAGGTACTGTTTAGTTATGTTACTATCAATTGTTGATTACATATTTACTAGTTGAAATAGTGTACCTCTCTTCCAAATCAACACTCTGTTATACTTTTTGTAGGGTCAGTTTACTTATTTAAGCTTGTAGTTGTCTATTCTTATTTTTTGGTCTGAGTTTCACTGAATAAACCTATGCTTCTCGTCTTGCAGCGTTTTAGGAGGGCTTTTCATGGTTGGAGGTCTTTACAGTGTTTTATGGGGAAAGCAGAGAGATATTATAGAAGAAAAGCAGCAGAGCACAGGTCAAATACAACCTGTAGTGAAGAATGCTACAAACCAAGATCATGCAATTACTTTGCCTGCTTTTATTAAATAGTTTTAACAAATTAGCAATTTGTTCCAAGGTTTGAATCTAAATTTAATGTAGTTTTTTCCCCCTTTTTTTTGAATAATTACTTAGTTGGAAAAGAAAATGTAATGTAGTTACCTTTGCTGCCTAAATTACATAAAAGTGCAGTGTATGCTAAATTCATAGACATTGATTACTTCGTTGAAATGAATGCATGGGATTCTACAGATGACTAGGCTTGAAGACTAAATTTGGGTGTAATAGAAATATATATATATATATATATATGATTTTTCTACAGTGAGTTGTAACTCACAGATCCTTCCGTAAGTCGCGATCAAAACTCTTGGATCTAATTCAAAATGACCGATCCAAACCATCCAATATGATCTCCATATTGAAATCTCCTTGTAGACCAAATTTATATATATTTTTTTAATTTTTAGCTATTTTTTTAGAATTTTAGAAAATCGCTAATCTAATTAATTATGTATCGTTCAAAAAACAACATTTTTTAAAAATCCGAAAAAAATACTTAAAAATTTTGAAAAAAATATAAAATTTGGTCTACAAGTAGATTTCAATATGGAGATCATATTGGACGGTTCGGATCAGTCATTTTTAATCAGATCCAAGAATTTTAAACCCGACTCATGGAAGGCTCTGTGAGTTGCAACACCATAGCAAAACTCTCTCCCCCCCCTCTCTCTATATATATCTATATATATGAATAGTTGAGATCTATTTCATTCATATATATTGAAATAAGTAAAGAATAAGCTCTATTACTGAAATATGAATATATTGAATATTTCATTCATAAAACATGAATAGTTGAGATCTATTTTTTGAGAATACTTGAATATCTAATTAATTTCTAATAGTTGAATATTTATTTGGTATTTAAAATTGCCAAACCATTTTGAGCCGGATCAAATTATACATGAATCAATCCGACCACACTTCAATTATAATTTGAATGATTTGCTTTGAAATTTAGATACAATATATATAATATATGTTACACACTAATTAAGATTTATTATATAATGATTTAAAATTACGATGCATAAATAAATAAAATACGGACAAACAGATATGTATATTTGTTGATGATGACCTTATATATATAAAAAAATGCTTTTATTATTATAATATATGTAAACAGGATAACTTTTGGTCTTGTAATAACTTAAAAGAAAGAGGATATTATGCAAAACTTATTGCTATATATATAGAGAGAGAAAACATATGGTGCATACTAATATACCGGAGCTTCAGTGCATACTGATCCGAACTCTTCGATCTGCTTCAAAATGATCAATCCAAACCGTCTAATATGATCTCCCTATTGAAATCTCCTTGCCAACTAAATTTTATATTTTTTCGAAATTTTTAAGTATTTTTTTCGGATTTTTAAAAACTGTTATTTTTGAACGGTTTAGAAAAAGTGAGATTAGTGATTTTCAAAAATTTCAAAAAAAATAGTAAAAAAAATAAAAAATATATATATAAAACTTGGTCAGCAAGGATATTATAATAGCGAAATCATATTGGACGGTTTGAATCGATCATTTTGAAGCAGATCAAAAAATTTGAATTAGTATGCAACATATGTTCTCTCTATATATATATATATTTATATTTCGCATTTGTTGCTACAAGGATATGTTATGCAGAATGAATGGTCGCTATCAAGACTTTTTTCACAGTACTATCAAGTGCTTTTTACTGGCTCGGAATTAGGTTTTGAATATGATACGAGCCATGTTTCTGTGATAGTGTGAATGGAAAATTTGTTTTGAATACCTCTTATTCAATATCTTTCATCAGGACTACATATAGAAGTTGGACAAGAAAGGTGTTTAGCAGGGGGCATTTATTGCATTTCAAAATGTTTCGGGACAAACAAATTTCCCTTTTCCATCCCCTTGCTTCTTCCTGTATAACACTTGCAAGACCTTAACTAAAATAAATAAAATGGTATGATGCTTCCTATATAACCTTACCAATGAGGGATGGTTATCAATTTATTTTTGGATCCAACTGTACTAAGTGTTTAACAACAGCTCCAGCGTGACCAAATATTTTATTCTACTATTTGTTAGATGCTTTATACATCCAGTATCCACCATGATAAATTGATAACAGTAATCATGTTTCTTTTGCATCCAATTCCCACTGTCTGTACCAATTCGATCTGATACGTAGGTGCTCAAAAGTTGTCCTCGTCTTGATCAGTGTTAGATGTGGATTTGATGAGTAAGAAAATGTTCTAATTTCCTTCTTTAGAAAAGAGCATAGCACAATAATATATGTTCAAAAAGAGCGGTTCCCAATGAATGTTCCAGTTAACGAAAGTAGGTGCTGCCTGCACCTTCTATATAAAATAATGTTTTGTTTTTGGCTTTTGCGAAACTAGAATTTAATTCAAATTGATCTGCGTAACTCATAAGTTAAGATATGCTGGCATATTTTTGGTCGTATTATAACAATATAAATCGTAACAAAAAGTAACTACAAAGGCTACCCTTTTCATTATTGAAACAAGTTGGTAGATATATATTAGATAATAAAAGCAACTAGAGAAAGTCTCCACTGCCTCAGAAGAAAAAGCAACTATATAGGAAATGGATATGTCCAAACAACGGTACCGTACATTGCATCCACAGTACTAGCTCCACCAAGATCCGAGAGCACTAGAGCAGTATCCTCCTCGTTCAACTGTGCGAACACGCACTCATAACGGTGGTGCGCTTTTTGATACATGAATATATGAAATACCCCCACGATCTAGTCGATCTACTGTACAATGCACTGTGCATGCGTCAACGTACTTTTTAAATGTGCTTATGAGATTCTTCTTATTGGGGGAAGGTGATAACATTACTGCTATACGTCCTAAAATTTCCTGCATTTTCTACAATTATTCCGAAATCATATATCGGTCGAAATGACAACGGAGATTCCATTGTGCATTCTCAATTAGAGGAACGTACCATGCATATATCGATCTGTACCCCAACGGCGCCTTTTCTTAATTACATGACCTTCCTTACGAGCAATAACAAGCGATAAATTTTATGTATGTTTTCTCCTTGCAACATATCAAGTATAAATTATTATTATTTTTTTTATACAGAACCTATCTACAACGTATCAACTTTGTTAAAATCATATCAAGTTTATTTTTCTTTTTATATATTTCTAAATTATTTTAATTCAATTAAAAAATGTTCTCAGGATTGTTAAATTAATTCAGCATTGATGAATTCCATCCATATTCATTTTCATGGCATCTCTATTTGGTATATTCGACAATTAATGTTGTTCAATAAAGAAAATTCTCGTTAGTTGAGATTGGATACGTCTGAAATTTGATCTACTGCAAAAATATGTGATGAATTACCAAACAGTAATTTAGTGGCTTAATTAGTTTAGCAACTTTCCACGATGATCAATGTATATATATCACATTCAAATTTTATTTGGAATAATGTGGACAATCGTTGTCAAAAATATTGAATGAATAATGCTACATTTTGTTGATAGATTATTAGATTGTTCATTTTTTTAAGTTCAAACATTAACTTATTTCTTATTGATTAATTAGAGTTAAAAAAAAAAGGAGGAATTGGCATAAAACTAGTTGTGTACGTACCTATGGTTTACATAGAATGTGGGACCGGACCAACAAAACTTAGGACTTTTTTAGTTTTTCACTGGCTGAGATGAGTTCCGTTTTATATCTTCTCCCTCTCCGTCTGCTCTATATTTCGTAGCTTTTACTGTATGGTATCATAATAATAGAACCTTATCATCATAGTCACAAGATTTTCTTATTAGTATCCGTACAACATAAAATGGACAAGAGAAAGCAAAAAATATCATTAAAAGCGAAAAAGGCAAAGGCAACGAGTGACAAAACGTGGGTAAAAACGACTGCATGGACCCAAACAATATGGATAATGAAAGAACAAAGTACAAAGATCCATGAGTGACCAAAATCGTTTCAAATGAAACAAAAAGTTAGCAAGCGACAAAACAGATCGAAAGTCGCATACTCGCATTAAACTAAAAGGACAAAACCAACCGAGTCTAGGCACCACGCAAATTTAAGTCTAGGCATTGTCTAGTCATGACTAGTTGATTTTTAATTGTTTGAAAAACAAATTCAGTCACTTGCCTGAATTTAGTACTACATGGAGGCGTCCCGCGTCCCTGTCAATACTAATAATTTCAAAGCTTACAACATTAATTTCAATATTCGAACAACATACAATGCGGATAGTATGCAATATCCTAAGAAACACACATAAATTTTAATTATTAAAAGACATGAAGAACCATGTTTTATCTTTAAAAAACAATTTAAAAAAATCTTAAGCCGTTTGGATGTGTTAGGAATAAGGAAGGAAGAACTATTCCGGGCGTAAATTTGTGATTTCGGGAAGACTGAGAAGAAACTATTCCGGGAATAAGAAATGTTGTTTGAATGGTAAGTTGGGAATAAGGTTAATTGGGAAGAGCATTATTGAGGTGAAAAGTAAAAGATGAGTGTTATTGGGAAAAGTGTTATTTGGAAGAGTGTTATGTAAGGAATTGTTATTTCTAGGAATAAGAAATGTTGTTTAGATGAATTTTTTTTGTTAGGAAAAAGAATTTATGCCGGGAAGAAGCTATTCCTAGCTATTCCTGGCCATTCAAACGACACCTTATAGCATGGTTTTGAGGTCTAGGATATCGTGCATTGTGGTATATGACGCCTATGTATCGTGCATTCCCCCCCCCCCCCCCCCCTTTTGAATGAATTACTAAAGCCAGCGAACCAGGAGGGAACCGACCAGTCCGATAAACCTATTTATTCAATTTAATTGATATCTTTTTAAAGATAAATTGGGTTAAGCCTCCAATTATTTTTAAATTAAATGTCTATGAAATACCTCAGCCGGATTTGAACTTTCACTCATTTAATTGATATTTTATCTATTTTTTTTCTGGTTCTCTTAAAAATCTAATATTTAAACCTAATTAACCTAACTGGACATGGTCAGGTTTCCGATTATCCGGTTGTACCGGAAGGTCCGGTACGATATCTTGAACACTGGTTTGATGTCAGTTTTTGCCACGGACGAATTAATTGATAGCAATTTGATATTTAAAACATGGGAAATTCTGCCATCAAAGCCCTTAAAACATTGACTAATTGGCCATCAATATCCTAGTGCAGAGCTTAACGAAGCGGCCAGCACAATTCACGACGTTAAATATAAATACGATAAAGAATTTTTTAAAGCACAAAAATGGTGGTCGAGCCCCATCTTTCTATCAGTAAAAGGATGTACAAAGTTCAAAGTTTCGCAAGAGGACAAAGTTAAAATCAAAGATAAAAAAAAAAATCAAGCAAAATTAAAAAGATTAAAACAAAAGGAAAGCAGGAGTGATGCCGCAAAGAAAATAGCGACCATCATTTATCAGACTCAGTTAATGACAAATTAGAATCTAAAACCTTAAGAGGGAAATGAACTGTTCAGATCAAATACCTGTTGGAAACGCAGTGGTTTTGAATTTGAACCCGTTAGTGACTCGTCAACATTGTATTGCCTCAGGTAATCTGGATTGAATTGAACAGTATTTCGAACTGACATTTGTGGAAAGGGTACAAACACCTGGCACCTAGGATGCTCGTGGGGAAATATGTTATCTGGCCCTTCAAACTTTTTATTTTAAGAATAGAAGCAGTTTTAGTTTACCATCACAAACCTTCCTTTGTTTTGATGCACGAAGTTTTTCATCAGGCTTTCATCTTAATTTCAACATTCTAAAACTTTTAACATAAGTCCAAACAAATGCCATTTAAACTTTTGTTATTTTCTATGATAAATTGAATATTACAAAATTTTTATCATTAGATATACTTATAGGGGTGTTTGGATGGATTAGGAATAAGAAAGGAAGAACTATTCCGGACGGAAAAATTAGGAAAAATGTTATTTCGGGAAGAGTGGGAAGAAGCTATCACGGGAATAAGAAATGTTATTTGGATGGTGAGTTAGGAATAAGGAATGAAAGAGTTGAATTAAAGTTAGGAAGAAGCTATTCCGAAAAGAAAAAATGTTGTTTGGATGAATTTTTATTCCGGAAAGAAGCTATTCCGGAAATTGGACTTATTCTCACCCATCCAAACACCCCCATAGTACTTGCTCAATTAACTACGCACTTTTGTTCAATGAATAAAGTAATTTTTCTTATCAGGTAAATTTGGTATTGATTGTCACAGAGATTAGTGTGTCGTCTATGTGAATTCTGTGTACATTATCCGAGTAAGTATGAACTCTATTTATCAAAATATATTGTCGAATGTTGAATTGTTGTTGTTAGAAATAGCCAAATTGTTGGGAGTAATTTGCAAAAAATTCGCTTTCACTGTTTCACATACAAATAGACTCCATGAGGAGAAGTAAACATCAGTCACCCTCTCTCAGAAAGTCGGATGAGAGAGAGAGAGAGAGAGAGAGAGACACATAAAAATCTGTTGCTGATCTGTTATTATAAGACAACAAGAAGTATTCTATACTGTGAAGTTTGATCAGCTAGGATGGAAGAGAAAAAAGCGTACATAGCTGCGATCCTCATACAGTTTATATACGGTGGAAACAACATCCTTTCTAAAGATGCTTTAAACGGAGGGATGCCTACGACAATATTTGTGTTTTATAGACTACTTTTTAGCACTTTGGTTTTTTTTCCGGTTGCCTTGGCTTTTGGGAGGTATGTCATATTAATCCCATTAAAAATTTGAGCTCTTTTCATTTTTATTTTTTAACTTGCATACAATAACCATTCTTTGAAAAGCTTGTAGCTCTCTTATTTTGGCAATTTTTTTTTCTCGCTATAACCTCCTCAATAATTATTTAACATTTACGTGTTTATTTCTCTGACAAAACCCTGAACAGGAAAAACGCACCAAAGCTGTCATGGAAAATAGCCACCAAGATTTTCTTTCTTGCTTTGTTCGGGTATGCATGCATCCTATGAGAAAAAAAATAATAACTTTTCATAGATGGACAAATCTTTATTCCTTTACAATTTACTTCATAAAAAATATTTTCGCACACAAATTTTACTTTTCATTTCTCTTTCTTTGCAAATGAGGAGAACCCAAAGTTGGTTTAAATTCGTTCATTTTCTTACTGCATGTAACTAAATTTCAGGGCAACATTTATTTTCAACATATTAGCAATTGGAGTTAAGTACACTTCATCTAGTGCAACAGCAGCCATCGCAAATGCTATCCCAGTGGTTACTTTTGCTTTAGCTGTATTACTGCGGTAATAATTGTTTTGTTTTCGTATTACTCGTTTGTCAGATCTTTTAGCATTGACTTGGAAGGGGGAAAAATCGAACCTTCAAAGAATCAGTTACATTTTGAAGTGCACGAAAGCCCCAAACTTATATATATCATATCATTGTGGGCTTGTTGAAGTCCCTATGTGGAATTAATTGAATTATTAATTAATGTTTCTTTGAAAAAAGTAGCCTTTTGAATTCCTAGGAGTGTTTGCATTCCATTACCAAGAACAACAAGCAGACAGACACAGTAGTATATTTCAATTTACAATCAAACAATTCCCCACTTGTAATGAAACCTACGGCCAACTTGGTTACATTCTTTTACTTATGAGTGAACCTTAAATTTACTAATGCATGCCTATGTTCTTTTTCTGAGCTAGCACAGAGGAGATTGGAATTTTCCATGTTTCAGATGCAACTTTCCAAATTGACAATGCTTTGCACTCTGGTCCAAATTTTTGTGTAATTTCAAAATGAACACAGTTGAAGTCCAAACTCCTAAGTTCGTGGTCTTAGCTTGAACCTGGAATTTTATTAAAAGGGGTGTGCTAGAACTGATAGGAGACTTTTAATGCCTCCTTTCTAGTACCTCAATTGCCACTATAGAAATTTAATACGATCTAAATAAGGCTCAAATTATGTACTATACGTTTTTGAGGCAGCTACGATCAATATCTAAGCTTTTCTTTCTTCCTATTTTTTTGATCTGACAATTCCAGAATGGAGACTGTAACGCTAAAGAAAATAACAGGGATTGCAAAAGTTTTGGGAATACTGCTTTGCCTCGCGGGAGTTATCGTACTTGCCTTCTATGACGGACCAAGTTTAAAATCTGTAAACCACCACCGCCCGTTTCTTCATGGAAGCATCAATAAACAAGGACCACATTCAAAATTTGAGTGGATAATTGGTACTTTCATCTTGATCATTTTTGCATTGGCTTGGTCTTTCTGGCTTATAATACAGGTAATATAAAGATGACTAGTAGTTCATGGACCTCCATCATTTTTTTAAGAACACATGAATACAGACACACACACGTCACACATAAGTTGTCAAATATTGTTTAGGGTTTGTGACTCCGTGTTTAAGTTTTAATAGATCATAGTTGTTATGTCTACTCTGCATCTTTAAACTGAGTTTCATAAATTTGAACAGGGACCTTTTTTGAAGGAATACCCCTCCAAGCTTCTGTTTAGTACAATATGCACGTTTTTCGGTGCGGTGCAATCATTTTTCGTTGCATTGATTGCTGAGAGAGACTTCAACAAATGGAAGTTGCATTTCAATGATACTTCCCTTTCTGTGCTTTACACTGTATGCTTCCATATTTACCCTACAAAAAATCATATAATCAGAAAAGAATCTAATTTCCTATAAATAAGAAATGAAAATGCAATCTTTCAGGTTTTCCTCAAAAACCGTTTAGACTAACTCAAATTTAACTTACTTTTGTGCAATACTGCTACGGTGAATTCGTGCTTTTTGTAGAGACCAAGGGTTTATGTTATGTTTTATATGGGATATCGATCCAGGGTATATATATTTTATATTTTAATGTAGGTCATATTGTATTCTATTTTATAATATATGTTATGGATTAGCTTTTGGCATGCAATTATATGAACAAAAAATCATAATGGATCAGAGGCGGATCCAAAGGGGTAAGCATAGGCCTGGCCTATCCCATGGTCTTCCCATCATTAAGGATTTTAATTTTGATTATGGTAAAATGGAGTGTTAATCAAGCATTTTGAAATGTGCTTATTCCATTTTTAAGGTCTAAATTACTTTAGTTTCATTAATTTTATCCCATATCTCAATCCTAGTTCCACCACTGTAATGGATCATAATTAAGTCACTATATATATCAAAAAGAGATAACAAAAGAGGCAAGATGGCATGCTCTGTCAGAAGCCGAAACTCGACCTATGCCAAACTCTGTTGCAAACACATTCTTGATATGCACATGCATTTATGCATTACCACAGACCCACAGTTGGGACTTCATCCAATTTGACTAGGTTCAATTGAAAGCTTCTATTAGTATACTAACAAGAATAATGAAAAATTTCAGGGAATAATTGTTTCTGGTCTAGGATTTTATTTGCAAGTGTGGGTCATAGAGAAGAAAGGGCCTGTTTTCATTGCAATTTGGCAACCCTTGGCTCTCCTGATTACTCTTGCTTGCTCTTCTTTCTTTCTTGGCGAAAAGATTAACTTAGGAAGGTATTGTTTATGCTATGATTATATATACTATTAGAAATCTAGAAACGAAATTTTTTATTATTACTTTAATTTGTTTCAGTAAATTTATTATATCATTTTTGGTGCGGAAATTTCTTTGAAATAGTGTACCTATTCCAATTCAATATATATTTTTTTAGCTTGAAGTGGCTAGTCGATTTTTGGGTATGAATTCTACTGACTATACCAATGCTACTTTCGCTTGCAGTGTGTTAGGAGGGCTTTTAATGGTTGGAGGTCTTTACAGTGTTTTATGGGGAAAGCAGGGAGATAACTATGAGAAAAAACTGACCACAGAGGAGGATATCAAATGTGAAGAACTCCCTGTCACGACAAATGGTACAACTCAAGATCACCCAATTGTTGTGCCTGATTTGGTTAAATAGGTTTTATAAATAAGCAATTTGTGCAATGTTTGGAATCTAAATGTAATGTAGATTATTTTTTTCCTTTTATATATTACTTAATATGGGGTGCTGATCCAGAAAACAAATAATTTAGGCTGAGCACTTAGTTACGAAAATACTAAAAGCAAGGAGTAAGAAAATATTTATGTCAGCGGAGACACTAAATCATAAGCATATATTAATTTTCTATCATAATTAATCTTCTGATAAGTGTTTATAGCTCGAATTCTACTATTTGTTAGATGCTTTATATATCAAGTATCCACCATGATAATTTGATGACAGTAATCATGTTTCTTTTGCATCCAATTCCCATTGTTCGTACCAATTCTGATACTTATGTTCTCAAAAGTTGTCCTCGTCTTGATCAGTAATTAGATATGGATTTGATGAGTAAGAAAATGTTCCAATTTTCATCTTTAGGAAAGAGCATAGCACAATGGTATCTGTTCAAAATGAGTGGTTCACTGTGAATGTTCTAGTTAATGAAAGTAGGTGCTGCCTGCACCTTTTATATAAAAAAAAAAAAGTTATGTTTTTGGCTTGCGTGGAACCAGATTTAATTTCAAATTGATCTGTGTAATTCATAAGTTAAGATATGTTGGCATATTTTTGGTCGTATTATCACAACATAATCTTAAAAAAAAAAAAAAAAGAAGTAACTACAAAGGCTACCCTTTTCAATATTGAAACAAGTTGATAGATTATAAAAGCAACCAGAGAAATCTCCACTGTCTCATAGAAAAAAAAAAAAATTTAAAAAAAAAGATAAACAGGATGTCCAAACAAAGGTACCGTACATTGCATCCACAGTACTCCACCAAGAGCTGAGAGCTGTATCCCCCTCGTGCGACTGTGCGAGAACACCACACATAAACGGGACCAGTATCCTCTGTAATTCCTGCACTCTGCAGTTTTTCATCACGATCCTTTGATCTAATCTCGACGATTAAGTTTTTCGAGCTATACGGATTCGGTAATAATTACGGAACACTCATTATTGATCGGATGATTGTGATGCCGAACTCCTCCATGCAGTAAGCAGAGGATATTATTTTCACATACACGCACTCATAACGGTGGTGCGCTTTCAATTGCACAAATATATGAAATACCCACACGATCTAGTCGATCTACTGTACAATGCACTGTGCATGCGTCAACGTACTTTTAAATGTGCTTTATGAGATTCTTCTTATTTGGGAAAAGTGATGACATTAATTACTGCTATATACGTCCTGAAATTTTGCATTTTCTATAATTATTCCGCAACCATATATCGGTCGAAATGACAATAGAGATCCCAGTGTGCATTCTCAACTAGAGGTAGGGCTTTACGTCCAAGAAAAAAAAAATGTCCAACCCGTTTAATCCGTCTAACCTGATCCGTATTTTATAAGTTCAATCATTATCCGGATTGGGTCGGATTTTAATTTTATTAATCCGGATATACTGGGTTGGATTCTATTTTTACTCTTGATTACCCGGTTTGTACCCGACCCGTATAATTTTATCCTAAATTTTCATTATAAATAGTTAAGGGCTAACAATCTCCATCCTTCACAAGTCGAAACACTGTGCAATTGTTTGCTATTAATTTAGAGAAACAGTCCGCAAGTGTTTATTATAAAGCAAGGCCTTGTCTCTTTAGACAAAAACTAAAGATGTGAAAGCATTGTTTTTTTCTTTAGTTGGGATTGTTTATATTTTGACAATCTACTGGGGAAAACGTAGATCAATTTATATTTTTGCTCGCAAAATTAATAACACAAAAATAATAGGTATTTTCTCATCAATTCATTATATCAAACCATATGCTGAGCCGGTATAAATCTTCAAGCGCACAATAGAATCGGTCTTTTTTCTTTTAGTAATAGCTTCGTGTACTGAAGCCTATTATGTGATTGAGATAGAAGTTTGTAGAGTTGCAATTTTCTTATTAAAAAAACTTCCAAGCAACACGGCAAAAGATAGAATGTGCGTCATTGATCGAATTTAAAATGATGATTTTGCATTGGTTGATCTTGTTTACATCTATAATCAGGGCTTAGCTAGGATTTCGCATCAGCAAGGTTCATTAAATTTTTTTGCTGAATAAACATATGTATGACAATGACATATATAATGTCTGATCAAACTTTAAAAAAATTCTATTTTATCCGTGTTATATAGATTTTGGTTTATATTGCACAATTGTTTTATTCGTTTATCACTGTTTTATCGTTGTACAACCATTTTATCATCGTTTTATCATCGATAAATGCTTAATCACCACCAACCGCTAAACCACACAAATCACATTTTAAAATCTTTCATCTAATGTAGACATAGTATAATAGTAATTTTTAAATAAACAACTTTAAAATAATGTCACATAAATTAACAAGAGAAATCAAACATTTATTATAACAAGCTGGGTTGTTCGACCCAGTGGTTTCGCTCTATTCCGTCAACCAAGTAGTCCTTAGTTTGATTTATGAAGAAAGCATTTATTTTCAAAAATTCTTATCACAAAATTATTGGTTTCAAATGAACCTTAAAAAAAAAACAACAGAATGTTCAAAACAATATATCTAATACAAAAAGTAATAATTCAATAGTAAAAAATCATTCTATTATATAAGTTTCATCCAAGAGTTAAAAAAAAAAAAAAAGGAATTGGCATAAAACGAGTTGTGTACCTATGGTTTGCATAGAATGGGGGACCGGACCAATAAAACCTAGGACTTTTTTAGCTTTTTAATGGCTCAGATGAGTTCCGTAATTCCGTTTTATTTCTTCTCACTCTCCGTTGACTCCTCTGCTCTATATATTTTGTAGCTCTTTCTCTTTACTATATATATGGTATCTTAATAAATAATAATAAAACCTTATCATCATATTTACAAGATTTTCTCATTAGTATCCATACAACATAGAATGGACTTGAGAAAGAAAAAAAATTATTAAAAGCGAAAAAGCTATATAAAGACAACGAGTGACAAAACGTGGGTAAAAACGCGCGACTGCATTGGCCTAAACAATATAGATAATGAAAGAACAAAATACAAAGATACAGATAATGCTCCTTCGGGACTTGCATGGGTGACCAAAATCGTTTCAAATGAAACAAAAAAGTTAATAAGCGACGAAACAGATCGAAAGTCGCATTAAACTAAAAGGACAAAACCAATCGAGTGTATAGGCACCACGCAAATTGAAGTCTAGGCATTGTCTAGCCATGACTAGTTGATTTTTAATTTTCTGAAAAACAAGTTCAGTCACTCGATCGCCTGAATTTAGTACTATATATATGGATCCGTAATTTTTAATATCCTAAGAAACACACATAAATTTTAATATTAAAAGACATGAACAACCATGATTTTATCATTGAAAAACAATTTAAAAAAAATCTTATAGCATGGTTTTGAGGTCTCGCACTACAACAAAGATGGCTTTTACATAGACATGATTTTCTTCCAACATGCTCCAAAAACCATTGCAAAATTTCTTTGAAAGACTTCCTTTAGTCTTGCTTAACTCAGTGTTGCAAAGACCTATTGATAGACTTATTTTGTGTGTTGGTAAAGATCGTAGATAGTCTTGCAAATTAATTTTTCACTACACTTTTAATTTGAGCAATAGCAAGATTAAAAATGTCTTTCAAAGATAAATTCCTTGCTACACCCGAATTTGTTCAGCAATTGCATGATTAAATAGTCTTGCAAAAATAAATTTCTTGCAACACTCTTGCTTAAATAGTAGCATGATCAAATGATCTTGCTATTTAATTTTCTTTATTGCATAATTAAATTATAATATAATAATTAATTGAATATTAAATATTTCTTGCAACACGAATTATGACAATTAAGCAAGACTTTTAAAGTCTATCCAAGTTATGTTTCTGTTCTCTATTTGCATATAATTAAATGATATCAGAATATACAAATTAATATTATCATAAATGATAAATGCAAAGAATCATAATATTGTAACGACTACAATTCAAAATATTAATAATTAAGATCCATTTACAATTAACTCAAATATTGAGTTTATATCTTATTTAATGAGTTTATATCTTATTTAACTCAAATACAATTAACTCAAAGAATCATAATATTGAGTTTATATCTTATTTAATGATTTGAATTCTTATTTAATAAAAATAAATTTAATTAAAGAAATTATTTAAACTAAATATAAATAAATAAATTAAATCACATATAACAAGATAATATATATATATAAGAAATTAATTAAAATAAACATAAATTAATTATTATATAATCAACTAATAATAAGGAAAATATTAAGATTATAAATATAAAACTATTTAATTAATTAATTAATTAAATATAAGAAATTAAATGAATGAAATAAATAGTTAAGAAAATAAATTAATTAAGTTAAAATAAAAATAAATCAAAATAAATTTAAATAAATTTAAATAAAATAGAATTAATTCAAATAAAATAAAATAATTTAAAATAAAATAAGATAATAATAAGTAATAATTAAATTACTGAAAAAACAAGCAATTACCATAAAATTTAATAGAAAATTTGGTCAGTCTGGTAGCTTAAGCCGGACCACCTTTTTAAGTAAATAACCGTTAGTTAATTAATAACGATTTTTATTAATCACAGGGGATTGGACTGAAGGAACCGACGAGCCAGACACAGGTGCGGATACGTGGATTTCTATAGATACTTGTTTGGTAATTTTAAATTAATGCATAAGCATGCTGATCCCCGTTGTTGTGCATTTATGAATTTATCATATTAGATTATAGGAACATATATTACAACTCATGTTGAATCCATCTCCGTATTCATTGACTTGGATTATAATAGGCAAGTTTGAATATCAAATTAACGGAAGAGCTAAATCCGTCTAGCTCAACCCAGTTTTGCTTAAAGATATCAGATCCGAATTATGCAAGTTGGAATGGAATAAGGAAAGACATGAAGGTCAAACCACTCTCCGGAGTCGGTCGGCCACCGGCTTCGGCCAGTTCGGTAGCGCTATTTGAATATGGAATTCCCTCGTGTGCCCGGGGTTAGAGATTTGTCCCTCGTGTGCCCAGTGGGTTAGGGAAAGGTTTCCTCGTGTGCCCAGCCGGTTGGGTTAGGAAACCTGAGTGAGTTATGATTATTTATGATTATGATGTGACTTGCTTGACTTTATTTCTGACTTGTTTTCATGCATGATTGTTACAGATGGTACTGATCGGACCATATTTACTTCATTTTGCGGTATGCAAATGGAGATATATTGATTGCATCACATTATGTTTATGCTTTTCATTTATTATTATATTCTTATATTCATGTTGATTATTATGGGTATTAATTCTAGACAAAGATTTCGACGAGAAATCCACGTCTGTAACTAAAACCCGCACTGAGAAATATTATTTCTCACTTGATTTTTGTTTGCATGTTCCTCGGCGGTTGGGGGTTCCAGAGGACGCACAGGCCAGTCAGGGGCCCACCGATAGCAGTGTTTGATGGCACCTTCTTTCACCAGAGAGTTTATGTCCCGCACCTTCAGGCCTATGTTACTCACTATATCTCTTTTGCTCTCACCGGTGTATATTTCTATATTGAGCACAGTGCTCCAATTCCAGCTCCTGCTCCACCCCCGGCCCCTGCACCGGAGGTTCCTCCAGTCATTGTGATTAGTTCCGACTCCGAGCAGGAGCCGGAGGAGGAGGAGGAGGTGGATGTTGAGTAGTTAGTTTGTAGTTTGGTTTGATCGGGCTAGGGTCAGCTTTTGATTTATACTAGTATAGTCTTGGTGTAGATATGGGCTATACTTAGTATTGTTTATAGACTCTAGTTCGGGAGTTTGAGTCACATTTTGTTGAGGACTGTGATGTATGAGACTTGATACTGTGTTATGTATATATTTTATGTGGTGTGCTATGGTTTTATTATACTTATATTTACATTTATATTTCTTACTATCGTCATGTTGATAATATTCGATTATATTATCAAAAAGAAAAAAAATATATATATATGCGTCTTTCATAGGTTAATTTATGACTTAAGCCTTACGGAAGTACTAAAATCGGTACTTCCGTAGCGGGAAACTGTCATATCAAGCTCAGGATGTGACATTTTCTTTTAGGCGAATTACTAAGCCAGCGAACCAAAAGGGAACCGACCGGTCCGATAGACCTATTCTACCAGCTTCTTGTTCTCAGATGGATATCATGAAGTCTTTAACAGTATAGTCCCTTCAACGAAATTAGGCAGCAATGCTTGGTGTTGTTTTGTACAATTTTTTTTTTTCCCGGGAGTAGTTTTCTGTCCTTTTTTTTTTTGGCTTTTTCTATTTAGCCACTGGCTAATCTTGTAAACTTTATTTATCAATATAAAAAGATGAGGGACCCCCATTTTTTACTAAAAAAAAAATTTTGATATTTGTCTATTTTTTTTTTCGGTTCTCTTAGCAATCTAATATTTAATCCTAACCGGACCGGACATGGTCCGTTTTCCAATTTATCCGGTTGTACGACGATATTTTGAACACTGATTTGATGTCTAGTTTTTGCCACGGACGAATTGATAGCAATTTGATATTTGAAACATTACCTAATTGGCCATCAATATCTCGGTGCAGAGCTAAAGATGCTGCCAGCACAATTCATTGAATAATGGATATGATAAAAAAAATGGGGTCAAGCCCCATCTTCTATTAATAAAAGGATGTACAAAAGTTTAGCGAGAGGGCGAAGTAAAAAGTAAAGATAAAACAAAATCAAGCAAACATTAAAAGATTAAAACAAACGGAAAGCAGGAGTGATGCCAAAAAGGAAAGAGCGACCATCATTTATCAGACTCAGTGGTTAATGACAAGGGTCAAAGAATCTAAAACCTTATCAGGAAAATGAGCGGTTTAATTTGATCAAATACCTCTTAGAAACGCAGTGGTTTTGAACTACGAATCCGGCCCCCGTTGGTGACTCGTAAGCATTGTATATTTGTATTGCCTCAGGTAATCTGGATTGAACAGTATTTTGAATTGACATTTGTGGAAAGGGTGAAAACACCTGGCACATAGGATGCTCGTGAGAAAATATGTTATCTAGCCCCTCAAACATTTTATTTTTAAGAATAGAAGCAGTTTCAGCTTGCCAATTGCCAAACCTTCCTTTGGTTGATGCATGAAGGAAGTTTTAATCCTTTGTTAAATATTACAATGCTTCTATCTTAACTTCCACATTCTAAAATTTTTAAGATAAGTCGAAAACAATTCCATTTAAATTTTTGTTATTTTTCTATGATAAATCGAATATAACAAAAATTTTATCATTAGAGATACTTATAGTACTTGCTCAATTGACTACTTTAGTTCAACGGAAAAAAGTAATCGGTAAATTTAATATTGATTATCACAGACATTAGTGTCTTGTGTTTGTGAATTCTGTGTACATTGTCCGAATAAGTATGAACTCTTATTGTTACAAAATAATTCATACGGTGTGATAATTTGCATAACGTAACGTACATACTATCCATTAGCTAATCATGGGGTCGGAATGAAATTGCCACTGACAGATAATTTATCCAAAAATATTGTCGAAAATGGAATTATTGTTGTTAGAATCGGCCAAATTGTTGGGAGTAATTTGCAAAAAAAGTCGCTTTCACATACAAATAGACTCCATGCGGCCGGAGAAAACATATATCAGTCTCTCTCCGGAGAAAGTCGGGCATGTCCAACTTTGGTTAGAGATAGAGAGAGAGAGAGAGAGAGAGAGAGACATAAAAATCTGTTGCTCTGTTACTATAATATATAAGCTAGTATAAAAATCAAGAAATATTCTATAGTGTGAAAATTGATCAGCTAGGATGGAAGAGAAAAAAGCGTACACACTTGCGATCCTGATACAGTTTATATACGGTGGAAACGCCATTCTTTCTAAAGATGCTTTAAACGGAGGAATGCCTACGACAATATTTGTGTTTTATAGACTACTTTTTGGCACCTTGGTCTTTTTCCCGGTGGCCTTGGTTTTTGGGAGGTGTGTCATAATCCCTCATAAATTTGGCCTCTATTTTTATCTTGAATTATTTTTCTATACTTGAGGTGGCAAATATTTGTCCCACTCTGTTGCTTTTTTGAGAAGAAAAATATTGGGCTGTGAATACTTAATCTTGCATACATTTACCCTTCTTCAATTAGCTTATCGCCTTTATATTTTGGCAGCTTTCTTAATTATGTCACCATTACCCCTCAAAAATTATTTGACATCTCTGTATTTATTTTCTCTTACAAAACCCTCAACAGGAAAAACGCACCAAAGCTGTCATGGAAAATAGCCAACAAGATCTTCTTTCTTGCTTTGTTCGGGTATGCATGCATCTTATCGGAAAAAAATAACTTTACAATTTTTCATAGATACGATGGACAAATCTTTATTAGTTTGTGATATATTGCCATCAAAGAATCTTTTTGTACACAAATTTTAATTTACAATTCCCTTTCCTTGCAAAATGAACAGACCCCAAATTGGGTTTAAATATGTTATTTTCTAACTTATGCAACTAATTTTCAGGGCAACATTTAATTTCAATGTATTAGCTATTGGAATTAAGTACACTTCATCTAGTGTAACAGCAGCCACCGGAAATGCTATCCCAGTGGTTACTTTTGCTTTAGCTGTATTACTGCGGTAATTATTATTTTGTTTCCATCTGTTTTTCAGATCTTTAAGCATTGATTTGAAAGACAAAAAAATATATATAAATGAACCTTGAAAAGAAGCAGTTACATTTTCATGTGCATTCATTCAAGTCAAAAACTTATAGTCGACCTGTTTAGTATCCTCTAAAGAGCTGTCCACTCTAGACATCTCATCACGACCGGCCAATCTAATCTCAACGGTTAATTTTTTTTCAGACCTATCAATCTAGTATTAATCATGGTCCATGGGACACCCATAATTGATCGGACAGTTGGGATCAGATGTCCACTCTGGACATCTCTCCATAGAATGTGATTCCTATTGAATTTGCTAGGAGTGTTTGCATTCCATTACCAAGAACAACAAGCACACAGTATATCCCTGTTACAATCAAATACATCCCCACTTGTAATCAAACCTACGGCAAACTTAGTTACTTTCTTCTTTTTAAAATAAACTTTAAAATTTTTAATACAACAAGTGCTTACCTTCCTAAAGAGAACAAATATATACATATATATTACAGGACCAACTGAGCTTTGATTTCCAAAAAGAATTACCTTCAAAAAAAAGATATCCAAAAAGAATTATGCATGCTTATGTTATTTTTTCTGAACTAGCATAAATTAGAGATTGTAATTTTAAAATGTCATATTTCAGAAGTAACTTTTCAAATTGTCATTGTTTTGCACTCTGGTGCAAATTTTTGTGTAATTTCAAAATAAGCACAATTAATTGAAATTGATCCTGGAACATTTTAAAAGGGGTGTGCTAGAACTGATAGGAGACTTTTAATGCCTCCTTTCTAGTACCTCAATTGCCACAATAGAAATTTAATATGATCTAATTAAGGCTCAAATTATGTTCTACGTTTTTGGGGGCAGATATGATCAGTATCTAAGCTTTTCTTTCTTCCTATTTTTTTGATCTGACAATTCCAGAATGGAAACTGTAACGCTAAAGAAAATAACAGGGATTGCAAAAGTTTTGGGAGTACTGCTTTGCATGGCGGGAGTTATCGTACTTGCATTTTATGACGGACCTAGTCTGAAATCTGTAAACCACCACCGCCCGTTTCTTCATGGAAGCAGCAATAAACAAGGACCACATTCAAAATTTGAGTGGATCATTGGTACTTTCATCTTGATCTTTTTTGCATCGACTTGGTCTCTCTGGCTCATAATACAGGTAATATAATGATGACTAATAGTTCGCCTCCAGCATTTTTTTTTTTAAGAACATATGAACACAGATACACACACATAAGTTGTCAAATATTGTTTTCGGGTTAAGACTTCATGTTGCGGCCCTAATATATATAGCTTTATAGTTTGTAGTTGTTATGTCTATTCTGCATCTTTAAACTGAGTTCCATAAATTTGAACAGGGACCTTTTTTGAAGGAATACCCCTCCAAGCTTTTGTTTAGTACAATATGCACGTTTTTCGGTGCAGTGCAATCATTTTTTGTTGCGTTGATTGCTGAGAGAGACTTCAACAAATGGAAGTTGCATTTCAATGATACTACCCTTTCTGTGCTTTACAGTGTATGCTTCATATTTACCCTACAAAAAAACATATAATCAGGAAAGCATCTAATTCCCCATAAAAAAGAAATGAAAATACAATTTTTATGTTTTCCTTTAAAACCGTTAAGACTAATTAAAATTTTACTTATTTTGGTGCAATACTGCTACGGTGAATTTGTGCTTTGTAGAGAACAGGGGTTTATGTTATGTAATATGTATCATATGGAATATCCAGGGTATATATACTCTATATTTTAATGTAGGTCATATTTAGGTTCTCTTTTATAATATATGCGCCATATTGAAAATTAAGTTATGGATTAGTTTTTGGCATGAAATTACGAATTAAAAAAATTAAAATGGATCATAATTAATTCAAGATATATATCAAAAAGAGATAATTAATAAATGAGGCTAAAGATGGCATGCGCTGTCTGGAGCCGAAACTAAACTTATGCCAAAATCTGTTACGAATACATTCTTCATATGCACATGCATTATACTACAGTTGGGACTCCGTCCAATTTGACAAGGTTCAGTTGAATGCTTCCATTAATATTACTAACAAGAATAATGCAAAAATTGCAGGGATTAATTGTTTCTGGTCTAGGATTTTATTTGCAAGTATGGGTCATAGAGAAGAAAGGGGCTGTTTTCGTTGCAATTTGGCAACCCTTGGCTCTCCTAATTACTCTTGCTTGCTCTTCTTTCTTTCTTGGCGAAAAGGTTAACTTAGGAAGGTATTGTTTATGCAATGAAATATATATGAAATATATACTATTAGAAATCTTAAAACAATTTTTTTATTATTAGTTTTGTTGCTGTTAAATTAGTATATCATTTTTGTGCAATGAAATTTCTTTGAAATAGTGTACTGTGTACCTATTCCAATTCAATATTTTTTTTGCTTGAAGTGTCTAGTCGATTTTTGGGTATGAATCCTACCTACTATACCAATGTTACTTTCTTTTTCAGTGTTTTAGGAGGGGTTTTAATGGTTGGAGGTCTTTACAGTGTTTTATGGGGAAAGCAGGGAGATAATATTGAGAAAAAACTGATCACAGAGGAGGATATCAGATGTGAAGAATTCGCGACAGAGGAAAATATCAAATGTGAAGAACTCCCTGTCGCGACAGATGGTACAACTCAAGATCACGCAATTTTTGTGCCTGATTTTATTAAATAGGTTTAAATGTTTAATAAATAAGCAATTTGTGCAATGTTTGGAATCTAAATGTAATGTAGATTATTTTTTTTCTTTTAAGTATTACTTGATAGAGGGTGCTGATCCAGAAAACAAATAATATAGGCCGAGCACTAAGTTACGAAATACTAAGAGCATTAGAGCTAGGACTAAGAAATTATTTATGTCAGCAGAGACACTAAATCATAAGCATATATTAATTTTCTATCATAAATTCATAATTAATCTTCTAATATGAATGAGTAATTTCGGCTTTGTTGCACGGTAATAATAACATATTAGCAATAACCTCTATGTCCAGTGGGGTTGAAGTCATAATTACATAACCAAAACTAATATCTAATCTAACATATTTTCCAGTACAGCATTAGATACTGGAAACATATTGGGCCCATATGTCTCCACTGCCCAGGTCAGCCAGGACGGATTTAATGGGTTTATAATTCTTAAGTTATGAGGTGCAATTTCTTTTTTTTTTTCAAATATTTTCCATATAATTGCATACATATTTATGATGATAATAGATATGGTTGCACAGACATACTTGATGCTAATATTATGCACTCCATGTTTCCATTTTGGCTTTGTTAACACCGTGAAAATGCTTTATGTATTTTTCTTCTTTCATTAAATTTAAAATGTGGGACAAGACATGCATTTTAGCTTACAAATTCCGGCAAGACGTAAGATCCACATGCTAATAAATTGATTTGGAAATTTAGAAAAGGTTCTAAATTACATTTATCGAGGTGAGATATTGAAAGAAAAGAAAATCAGATCATCAAAATTTTAGTTGTCAGTAGATGCTTTTGTCACGGCTATGCTGCAACTATGCCGCAACCATAGACCATGATTTTTTTAGGAAATAGCATGTATGTTATTAAATAATACAAACTCTAAAAAATTTTCGAATACATATGGAAACCTTACAAATAAATTTCTAAACAAAATCTCAGCTAGCTTGGCATTATTGAGAGGGTACATGCATAACGGTATATATATGCGTCTTCCCGGAATATTAATAGGCCACGCAAAACCTCTCCATCCCAGGAATTCCTCTGGACGGTATATGCAGATTTTAAAGGCCTAAATAGAGGAGTTCATCCTCCCATTCAGGATCCATATCCTTGCTTGCAGTATTAATTTCGGTACAGAATTTTAGAATTAGTTACTACCATCCCCTCTTTTTCCATCCATCCCATCCACAGGTTTTTACTGGACCAATAACTGGCCCAGCGACTGGCCCATCTCCATATATACACCTCCAAACCCTAGCCGCAGCCTTCATTTCCTCTCCCTCTTCTGTTCATCTCTCGAGATCTCTTCAATGGAAGAACACGCGACTGTCGTTGGAAGCACCAACCCAAAGCACCAGGTTTGGATCGATCGTCGCCGGACTCGTCGCTCCACCACCCGCACCACTTCTTCCGACTCTGCGCGACCGTGGCCGATTTTCTCTCCAAAGGATCGAACGGTGTAGCAACCACCGAGGAAAAGATTCCTTCCAGAGAAGAATCTGCGATTGGCTGCTAGTACTTCCAATCACGTGCTTCGAGAAGCTTCCGTGCGTTGGACCTGGTGCGCTGTACGGACCTGTAGCTTATTGATTTTGTTCCTATTTGATCTAGTTCATTGTTTGATTTCGCCTAGCATAGCTTAAATTTCATTATTAATTGGATTAGATGATTCAGATCGGATCTGAGATGATATATGAGCTTAATTAGTTTAGATTAACAAGTAAATTCTTTTGAATTAAATTTTCCTCAATAAATTAGATCTTCTTGTGTGATTTAGACAGAAACGTGCTGTTATTTTTTTTTAAAAAAAAAACTTGTTTCGTACATATATAAGCTATTTGTGAGCATGATAGATCAAGTCACATAATGCACTTCTCTTTTCTTCAAGGATGAAGCCAAGACAACTAACAATCTTCTCATCTCAAAAGTTCTTCATTTATTCAGATCATAATATGTAATTTGTTATGAGTGATCTAGTTTTCGCACTGGATTAGTTAGTCGTCATATGTGTTCATTTTGTTTATTGTAAATGTTAACTGTATTGTTATATGTGTTCACTTTACATATTGAATATTGAATGTGTTCACTTTGTTTATTGTAAATGTTAACTATATTGTCATATGTGTTCATTTTGTATATTGTAAATGTTAACTACGAAATTAAATTTCTGCTGCAACTAACTGAACACATAAATACTTTTAGTTCAACCTTTAACGCATTTAACTGAACACAAAAGTACGAAAATTTTATTTTCATATGCAACTAACTGAACAAATAAACACTTTTAGTTCAACCTTTACCTTATTAAACTGAACAGAAAAGTACGAAAATTTCATTTTCAGATGCAACTAACTGAACACATAAAAATTTTAATTCAACCTTTAACATATTTAACTGAACACAAAAGTACGAAAATTCCATTTTCATATGCAACTAACTGAACAAATAAACCTTTTAGTTCAACCTTTACCGTATTAAACTAAACACAAAAGTACGAAAATTTCATTTTCAGATGCATCTAACTGAACACTTACAACTTCTAATTCAACCCTTATGGTATTTAACTGAACAAATAAACCAGTACATTTGATGACGTCAGCATCCAGAAATTTCTGAAAAATTTTCGCTGACGTCAGCGAGTGCCTTGCTGACGTCAGCACGCGAAAAAATGGAGGTGATGCCCATTTTTGGCCTGTGGATGGGATGGATGGGAAAATGGTGGATGGTGTGTATCCTGACAGAATTTCGTTATAAGTTTACAAAATACTCTTGAGGCCTATTCTGGCCGATGCATCGGACCAGCTAGGCCATCCTGAATATTTGGGCTTTCGGCCCATGTTTGGACCATAAACGTGTAAAGATTTCTTTTCTTTTTTTTTTTGCCACTGTCCGCAAGCAAAAGATAATTAATTTTTGCAATAAACATGTGGTTTTAAGGTTCGAACTTTCTACCCGGTGCAACCAGAGCTGTGCGATTAATTAGTATGTTATATTTTCTTTAGAAATTCCACTCCTCAGATATTATAAAAATATCGAGTAAGTTCCTGAATACCAATTTCATCCTTAAGAATTTCTGACACCTACTTGATAAACTTTCCAAGAGAGATGAAGTTCTTTTAAAATTAAAAAAAAAAAAAAGACAAACCGAAAAGAGAAAATTAATCGTTAAGGCTATACTAATTCAATGTCAAATGACGCACCAAAAAACAAGGAAATTGTAGTCTTATTGGTACCTTAATTGAATTAATTGATCTCGAACTGCAGGAAAATAGAAATTTATCATTTCTTAAATAATTAAATTGCAAGAAGTTCGATGTGAAATCTATTTAAATCGCGTAAAACATATTTCTTATTTTTTTACTTTTTAGTAAACTTTTTTTTGTCTGGTGTGGGATTTTTAAACAATTCGGTTGATCTGATGAACCAGATTATAGTTTTACAACATTGTTCATCCCAATAATTTTGAGATTGCTATTTTAATTTATTCATATTTTAAATATAAGAGGCTTGAAAATTTTCCATTGGTATAACTATAACATCAACTTACGTTATTAAAAGGCGAACTTAGATATAAGCAGTAATGTTGATGTGAACAAAGTTGAAAGATAATTGGGGTCGATATATATCTGACTTTAGCTTAAAAGTAGGAGTCAAGGATAATGTTCCAAAAAAAAAAAAAAGTGTGAACAGTATAGTCTTTTACTCTTTTAACTACATAATAATAATAATAATAATAATAATAATAATAATAATAATAATAATAATAATAATAATAATAATAATAAAATCATTACTTAAGCAAAACGTGTGATCCACTCATAGACCATAGTGGGATCTGGACGAGACAAACAATATCTTATTCCGTTTATTTATATTTTCTCTTTCCTTTTCTCAACAATCATTGATTGATTTCTAGTTTTCTACTACCACCACTTTGAACACCTTCATTTTTTGTTTCTTCATCAATGAGGCACCTCGCGATACTCGCCGATACTAATCAGTAGTTAAAGGAAAATTATTGATTTAACGTATTTTATTTGTTCCCATTTAATATTTAACAAATTGATATTAATATACACTACTAATTAATATAAACTTCCCTTTTTCTTTTTCCACCAGATATCCAATTGGAAAGCTCAAGTTTTAAAGAAAAAAAAAATAGTTTTCACTATCGTCCTTTCGCAATTATAATTCATTATTCCAAGTTGATAGAGCTACTTTTGGAGTCCACAGCAAAATAGAACTAACCATCTCTAATATTTGTGTTTTAGGGACATTCACAACTTCTTCAGTTCAATTTAAACCTTAGTCTATAAAATCATTCATAATTTAAAACGAATATTATATTTTTTAAATCCATAAGAAATTTAGTACATTATAAAATTTATCTTATTTTTTATGGAAGTTCATGTTCTTTCAAACAGAACTCTTTCACTTTTGCATTTCAGTAAGTACAGCTATAATTTGACGACTATTCCATAATTTCATTAATCCATTTTCTGTATTTTTTTGTATTCGACTTTTAAAATCAGTGAGCTATATAAATATTTAATTTTTTATATTTAATTTTGACTGCTTTGTCAATTGTCATTGACAGTGTTTAAGTTTACTATTTTATTTTGTTGTTTTGTTTAATTCTTCACGTTGAGTGGTTTAATGGTTTACTAGTCACTTCATTTACTTTGTTACTCACATTTTATCATTATTATTTAGTTTAATAACATTAAATAGCATATTTAACAGTTAAAAACTGAAATGAGTCAATCTAAAGGACTGAAAAGAAAATTGGAAGTAATTAATTGGTAAAAATACTGCAATATATCAGCTCTGTGTGAGTGGTAATTTGGCTAACAGTTTTGCATTTCCACCTTGGAGATTCTCTCATATATGTGCGGCAATTTGTTACCTTTATGAAAAATTCTATATGACATCAATATATCATCTCTCCTTAAGTGGTAAATTTGGCTAACAAATTTTGCATTTCCACATTGGAGATTCTCTCATATATGGAAATTTGTTACCTTTATGAAAAGTTTCAAATTTTTTGAGTGCACGAAATCGAGCTTTATCATTCCTAAAACGATAATAATGGCATTGTTTGTTAACGACCGTTGCAGCTTGACTTGATTTTATGATACAAAGGCTTCCCATGTGACCAAAGTACAATTAGCATAGAACGAGAAGCATGTTTGCACGACCGTTTAATTACATAATACTATATCCAGATTTGTAAATCATGATCGTGATCCGCATGAAGGCGATCGTCATCCAAGGATTATGTTCTTCTACTTTTTCTTGCAAGGTCTTATGAGGCAATAACTCACCACACAACTGGTGTGCACTCTCTACAAACACTCAATTTAAAAGTGCATTTGGATCGTTTGACAATAAAACTAAAAATAGTTATTTAAGCTCTATATTATTATTCTTAAACCATTTGAAAACTTAATCTAAATGAATATAATAATTCTAACAAATTCGAATTAAAATATTATTTTGAATTCAAAATCACTGAAAAAATAACACTTTTGATTCAAACGAATTTATTCTTCACGATTATAAGATGATATTGTCAGTTCTGAAAAACTAATGATAATCTTAATCTTATAAGATAATATTTTTTTCTAAAATCTGGGTCCTCGGATTTCGATCCAGAATTCCTAATATTTTGAAAAGTTTGTCAGTGAAATAGCACACGTTCTGACTAGTTCATAACGCAACAAGGTATCCGGCGCGTTTCTTCAAAGCTATTTTAATCATTGGCTTCTCCATTCGTCTATTTCTTCGCCTCGCTAAAAACCTTAGCAATGTAGACCTCTCTCTCTCTCGCCATTAGCATTTGCACAAGCTATGGGGCATAAACCTCATCACAGGATCTCTCCCCAGCTAAGATTTTCATTTGTATACAAAATGAAGTACTTCTTTACAACCGTTGGCACTTTCTCTGTTCTTCTCCTGCTCTTCTCTGCTTACTCGGTAGTATAATTTCCAATCTCATTAAACCATTCTTTTATCATTCGCAATTGTGTGCAGGAAAGTGGGTATAAGAATTTTGATCGGCAACTCCTTGTCAGATAAATCGTTCCAAGAGAATGGTCCTTTTTAGAAAACAATATGTTTGCAAATTGAAATGTAGGAAAATTTTCAGTGAAGTACCTATGTTTTTGCAAATTGCTATGTTTCCTTTTCTTCTTCAATGTTTTGGTCAATACTACTGGTCAAAGTGTTAGTATGAACATAAAGAGTTAACAACCTACCCACTTCAGAAAAGCATCATAAATTAGCCAGACCACTAATGTTACCCTTTTTTATTTTAATATAAGGATTTCATCTTGACCCAATTTTGTGCTTTCTTATACTTTTTACATGGCATCTAGGTTGTTCAACTTCACAATTAGGTAAATTGAAGCTTATTTACAGATTAGGTGGTTAAAACTAGTTTCTCAAACTCATGTTGGGTTAAATTGGCGCTCAATCAACAAAAAATTGAACGTAACTAATTAGCATTAATTTGCGAGTAACCGTAATCTAGCTTTATGTGTACCTAACAAACTTGAAATTCTTGGTCCTGTTCTAATTATAAGTTTCTCAAATCTCTGCAGAATCTCAATGACCTGCGGTCTAGGACCAAAACAGTGGTGGGTCACAATCTTGAGCCAACACCATGGCATCCTTTCTTTGTCCGAACTGACAAACCAACTGCCTTTTCTCTACTCCAGTGCTCCTATTTTAACTCCTGCCCAAAGCCAACATCTCCTCGCTTCATAAAACCATCACATACCTTCTCTGCTAATCCATCGCCTAGCCAATGCCCATCTTTCTTTTCCTCGATATATCGAGACCTTGCACCTTGGAGCCAGTCTGGCATTTCGCTGCCGCTGATTGAAAATGCGGCACGTCAACATGCGGCCTTTCGTGTGGTGATAAAAGATAGCAAGGTCTATGTGGATTTGCTTTACGCATGTGTGCAAAGCCGAATGCTGTTTACTATATGGGGGTTGTTGCAACTGGTAAAGAGGTATCCTGGACTGGTGCCAGATGTTGACATGGTGTTTGACTGCATGGACCGGCCGGTGGTAAATAGGACGTGGTTTGCTGGGCATGGTGCACCGACTCCACCACCTGTGTTTAGGTATTGCACTACCAAGGAGCATTTGGATATCCCATTTCCTGATTGGTCCTTCTGGGGCTGGTAAGCATTTAAACTTGTTTTGACTTCTCTCTTTTGTTTTGATACTAAATTTATATTTAATTTTTTTAATTTGAAACCTTTTAGTCCATATCATATACTTTTAATTGAGAGTGTCAACAGTAAACTAACAGCAGGATTATTTCAAAATATCTGGAAAAGTGACTGTGTTGTCGTTGAAGGATAAAAGCTGCATGAAATTTCATCACAATTACTCAACTCGTAGTTTATTAGAATTGAGGTTGGCGCACATCAATTTGACTTTGGTCTCAAGTTGATGAAGCATTCTGGTTAAAATTGCAACAAATTAATTGTTCTTTTAATACTTGCTTAGGCCAGAGGTGAACATACAACCATGGGAAGTGGAGTATAAAAGCATTGAGAAAGGCTCAGAAGCAATTAAGTGGAAAGACAGGGTTAAGTTTGCATATTGGAGGGGAAATCCTGATGTTGCTTCTCCTCTGAGGGTGGCTTTAATGAGTTGTAATGACACTGAGAAATGGCAAGCGCAAATTTTTCGCCAAGTAACCAAATTTCTTCCTTGTTTTTTCTTAACCAAAAATTGTAATCTGAAAACCTCAATAGATACAAAAATTTGATACGTCTATCCAACTGTGATGTGACTACTAGTTACCAGGACCCCAATGAATATATTAAAGCTGTTGAATATAAAATATATATATTTTTTTATATTCCTGTAGCTTTGCTGAGGAGAATAGTGACACCTGATTTGACATTACATCATAATCCAAGATTGAAGTACTTCATTTTAACTACATAATCACTAGTTTTCTTTTCGTTCTCTATTATTTTTCAGGATTGGATGAAAGAGTCCACAGTAGGTTACCAAAGTTCAAAACTTTCAAGCCAGTGTAATTATAGGTAATCAAGACCTTTTTTCATTAGAAGAAAAACAAAAAAACAAAACAAAGAAGTTTAACTACAAAATCTTGGATTTTACAGTTACCTGCTGATTTATGTCATGATTCCAGGCCAAAAACCAGCACCTGTACAATTTCCGCTGGATAGCCTTGTCATGTTATCCTATTTTATCTCTCAAAATTTGCAATTTGTCCAAATTACCCCCAAATAGGCCTCCATGAAGCTTGAATTATCCAGGTAAGTCTGTTATAATATGATCTAGTACCAACCTATAAATGCAGAATGCAAATAACCTTTGAATTGGTAAATAGGCCTATAACATATATTATTACTGGACAATTACCAATACCCCATTTTTCATTTCTGTTAGTATCTTATTTTATTTTGTATTTTCAGGTATAAAATATATGCCGAGGGATTTGCATGGTCTGTTAGCCTAAAGTATATTATAGCATGTGGTTCTGAAACCCTAATCATAGATCCACAATACGAAGATTTCTTCAGCCGAGGCCTCATTCCAAAGGAGAACTTCTGGCCAGTAAGTCAGACTGACTTGTGCCAATCTATAAAGGAAGCCGTCGAATGGGGAAATGGCAACTCTTCTGAGGTAAAGGCATGATAGGCATCTATGAAAATTATCTACATTGAGTTTTCAAGTATCAAACCCTATCAATTCGTACATACAAGAAGAGAACAATATAAAATTTTGGTACCTTTTTTCATTTATCTACAGAATTAAAAAAATCTAAATTTTGGTACATTGAGTTGATCAACTTCAGCCTTTTTTCATTTATCTACAGAATTAATGATCCTGCACCTTGGTACATTGAGTTGATTTAGTAGTGGTATCTATTTAACTGCATATTTTTGCCCTTTTATTTGTTACCTGGAGGCTAAATTGGTTAAAGTTGAAAGTTAATCAGATAAATAAAATTTTATTTCACATTTGTTGTAAGGTGCCAGAACCATGTTAAAAGTTTACCAGCTGAAATTAACATCCCTGATTACTTCCTTTGATGAGAACAGGCAGAAGCAATTGGGAAGCGGGGCCAGGACCTCATGCGAGATATCAACATGGACCGGGTTTATGACTACATGTTTCACCTCTTGGTCGAATACTCTGAGTTGCTGGATTTTAAACCGAAGCCACCTCCCTCAGCGCAGGAGGTTTGCATTGACTCTCTTCTTTGTTTTGCTGATGCACGGCAACGAGAGTTCCTTGAAAGATCAGTTGCTTCTCCTTCGAAAAACTACCCATGCACTCTCCCTCCCCATTAGAATTTGAAATTGATGAAGCAAGTGCTATATTTATCAATAGCTTATAAAGAAAGTCCATAATTACTTTTCTCATTATATGAGTATTTGTTTAGTTAGTTTTTTTTTTTACTTTGTAAAAGTGAGTTGAAACTGGTTTGGGTATGTCAAAAATTTTTCCGGAATTTTACCCATCATCCTTCAACTCTTAAGTGTATTTAAAATTAAACTATAGAAATATAGAATTGGATAACACAGGAGCCGAAAATTGCTGTTCAAAGACGGCCCGTATACATATATATATATTTTTTAAGGATGTAGATGTCATATTGCATTTTTATTATATCAGTACTTTACAGTGTATGCTCAACAAATACCGTCTCATTGTTCTTTCTTTTTTTTTTTGTTTTGAGAATTTCTAGCTATATTTGAGTTTGGTAAATTTGTTTCCTCCCTTAATATTTATGTGCTATTTGTCTTTTCTTTTTTAAATTTTTTTTTTTTTGTTAAGTGTACTCGAAAGTTCACTACTCACCTGTTTCATTAGTACTAACAGTCACATTCACCTAATGTGCAGACAAATTTTTATTTTAAATTATTATTATTACTAGTTTCCTCAACCGTGACTAATAACGAATAATAATAATAGAGTAAAATGACCAATTATATGCTTTGTAAAAAAAATAATAAAATATATCTTTTGTCTCAAATCATTTTTGTGACTAGACTAGTCTTTTTATCTCCCTTTGATATTACTTCGCCTGCTATCTAATAATTCATTACGGAAAAGATAATGCAGTATACACCAATTTTATTTCTGTTTAAAATAAAGAGTCAGTAAACTTATATAATTATTCACAGTTAATAAAATCAGATTCAAACGATCAATGATATAGAATATACATGTTACCCTTGCTCTAATTGTTGACCCCTTGGGTTGGTCTTTTTATGAGTAGCAGGGATGGAAAAATTTATGTATACCCACTGTACATAGGTGCTTGCTATACTAAATCTAGCAAGTAGCAACTATACCAATGCTACACTACTCTTTCCCTTGAGTTTGTATTCGCGGCCATGGATACTACGCTATGATAGAGATTTTATTATTATTTTATTTTTTTGAAAAAAGAGGGAGGTCTTTGACATCCAATTTTTTTAAAAAATTAAAGATGCATGCAGGGTTTGAACTCTTGATCTCTTGGAGGCAAGTCTAACTAAAATTTTATTCTAGTACATAAGATAGCACCACGAGAAGCAATTCAAGTAATCAGTCTCTCTCTCTGTCCCAAAAGATATTTTGGGCACTCTAAATTCAATCGGAATACTAAAATAAACATTTTCACATGAAAATTATCTTGTTATGCAAAGAAAATCCAGGGGCAAAATCGGTTAGGAGTTGGATCTGGAAGGACCTAGAGGAGAGAACTTAATCAATACTCATGCTTGTTTTGCAAATTTAAGCCATGCAACGGGACCTGCCCTGCGCTATATAGATTTGATAATTCCATTTTAAATAATTATTAATGAAACCAACTAAAAGCATTTAGACAATTATAAGCAATCTTTAAAATGTAATTGACCAGTTAAAAGCGTTTTGATAAATATAACCAGTTATTATATTTTAAAGTCATTTTCTTTATTATAGTATAAGAAAAAAAGTCATTTTGACAACATCAACTTATAGAATCGCTCAATTTGTCGTTGGCAGCAAGTAAGAAAGTTTAAATCCTGTACACATTAAATTTATATCCTATCCAAACAATTTGTACAATATTTGCACTTAAATTTATACATACTAGTGCTAATCTCGCGCGTTGCGCAATTCATTCATATTTTTATTTTTTTTAAATTCAATATTATAGTGTTATTTTTCAGTTAATGATCAGATTTGTAATTTTTTTTTCATTTGATAATATCATGTGTTAAAAGACTTTTAGATAAGTTGTTAAGGTGCACCGCAGAAGTTTCAATGCATGCATGATGATCTCATGGTAATTGCTGAAAATCTTTGCCTCAATACATATCGAGCTTGATTAAAATTAGCGATACAGATTATACTATTTTTATGATTGTTGAAAAATGAAAAAAAAAAATCTTCTTTCCAAACTTAAAAGACCACTAATGAAAAAATTTCAAAGTTCATGATTAATGTATTTATATTTTTATTTTGAATTAAAATGGTTATGAAATTCTTAGGTATTGGATTGAATGTAGTTCGATAAGAGTAGATAAAAAACATAAGAAAAATGATACCATTATAAAAACACATTTCCCTGTACTAAACTCAAAATGAAATTGTAATTTTTTTTAGTCAAAATTCAATAAAATCAAATTTGTAAATGTCAGTTAATGCAATTAGCTTGAAAGAGAAAAAAATAAATATAGAAGGAGAAGTTCAATTGCATTCTTCAAATTCCACGGCTTATATATATATATTTTCTGGATTAAATGCCAGTAGGCCTAATTTATTAATCATAACGATTACAATTAAGTCCAGATTAGAAAACTAAACAAACAATCTTTCCCCGATGCATCTAAAGACTGCTTAGTCTTTTTACTCCAAAACAGCAAATAAAAATAATGAGGTCCTGGAAAACTAAAAAAAAAAAAAATTGAAAATTAACAACCCTACAAAACAAAACTAAACACCAGGTTCCTAAATACCAGTGTTTCATCTAAAGAGGGCTTCCTGCACCCCTTACAAAAAATTGCTCAATAATCTCTCAATTAATGTGAACCCCTGCTGAAACATCATTTCTGGATGTCTCAAAATTAATATCTCTTCTCCCTGACCTTAAAACAAATCATGTGCCACAGCTACTGCTTCCCTTCTTATATAAGGCAAGGTTGCCCCCCTCCCCCCAAAAAAATCTCCATAAGCCAGATAAATTGGCTAACTAAAGTGTTGCCGTCCATGCTGGCACATCATGTGAATCATCATGGTTCACTGCTTGAACCATATTCAAGCAGTCTGAGAAGAATTATACATTGGTTTAATGTGATAGATTTATAATGCGGTACACATGAGTAAGTGATGCTTTCATTACCATAGTTTCTGTACGAAAAGCATCTTGTATTGTGGATTATGCTTGGTTTTTCCAATTCTACTCTAATTAGCAGCTTCCAACTTTGTGGGCTTATATGATCTACCAATGACAAATTAAACCAATCAATCAAAAGTTTCTGCAAAAATATATTAACAAATAACTCACCCATAAGCAATGTGACATGTCTTATTAAAGTTCCTAATGTAAAGGGAAAAAAGAGAATCTAATCCAGCATATGGTCTTGGAACACTAAAATAAAGTACAGTCCCGGGAGAAAAGGCAAGGTCTGGATATCAATCATGACATATATGTGTATAGATTCAGGTGAATAATATATAGTCGATAAAAGAAAATAGAAAAGAAAATGACTAACCTAATCTTTATAAACCTTAACCATTCACAGTTGATGAGAAAGTAATCATGTTTTACCTTGACTATAAGCACAATTGAACGAAAACATATTGCAAATCTTTCTCCTTGAAGACTTTGATTGACACAAATCATCCAAGCCAAATTCGCAATTCATCAAATTTGTAAAAAAAATGGAGGTATTTTTACCAACTCTTTGTTAGAAGGGTTGACATGAGCAAGATTGTAGTCACCTTGAATGTTGATCTCTAGAGTTGCAAAATTAATCAAATACTTATTTTGATTACATAGTGGTGCATACTTCATGAAAAGGGCTGAACATGGTCATCACAAAATAAACAATCAAATTATATGTAACATAAAGTCAGCCAAGCTTTCATTTTTCATAATATTGGATCAAACGCACTATATTTTGTGCAAGTACAATACCCTCTCAGTTTCGATTTGCTTATTTCCATTTTGAGAAAACGACATATTTCAAATATTGGCAACAATGCTTTCAACGGAAAATAACAATCAAAATTACCAATTAAAATTAGGAAAAAGCAATAACTACTAATATTTTTTAATACTTTTCTGTTCACATTATCCCAGCATCCTGATTATAATCAAACATAAGCTTACCGATTAGAGATATTAGGTCATTACGGGGCATGACATGTTAATTACAAAAGATGCCCTTGTAAATTCAAATATTCGTTATTTTTCATTTAAATTTTTCAAATTCTGAAAAGCCACTCCACAGTTTTACAAAAATGACCTTCAAATGTATGAGTATCTGAAGAGGTACTATTAAGAAGTTCAATCTTGATTCTATGTAATTATTCCACTAAAGTCTGGTACCTCCAACAGTAGCTGATTTTACAACTCTGGTTGTCCTCACCTTTGCTCACCTTGGCCCCTACTTTTCATTTCTGCCACTTGAGTTTCCAATTAAATATGAAGCTTGTCAAATATACATAATTCATATACAAAAACATATTAAAAAGCAGAAAACTATGTCCAACCTCCACGCTGGTAATTTGGGTATATTGGTGCTACAGACCTTTACTTTTCTTTTAGGATAGGCACATCTTCTTTCACTGATTCACTTATTACTAAGAGTAATAGGTGCATCTTGTTTCACTGATTCACCATATTACACAAATGAAAGAAAACAATATATAAGATGCCCAAGCACTTAAAAAAAAAAAAGTCAAATACCTGCAAATTATCGATCTGATTCACCATATTACTAATAATGGCCCCTGCAAGTTGGGCGCCTCTTTTGTCTGGGAAACCATAAGAATTTTTCTTGCCTTTTTCTCCATGTACTCTGAAATTGGAAATTTTAATTAAAATCACAAAAAAGCTTCAGAAATAAAAAAAAAAAAATTTAAAATATGCCATCACTATTGAGAAATTCTTGAGAGGAAACCCAAAGATGTACTGGTACCAGGCTACCAGCTTCTCAATTGATGTTGCTATTCTAACTGTCATGGCTGCGGTGATTGTTTGATTTTAATTGCAAAAGCAACCTGAACATGAATTATATTCAGATAAGGAACAAAGCAATTCTAATTAGAAAAAGTTATTTTCATTTGTGGCCACTGTGGTCGCTAATAGAAATTTCAGCATGAAGCAAAACAAAAATGGAAAAAAGATTTTTAAGATATAAATATGGAAAATGAGCAGGAAGAAGAAGAAAAGTGATAAATTCAACAAATAATTTTCTTTCATGGCAACATCGGTTTGAGTATCGTTGTCATATCTGACAGTGGAAAAAAGTTAAATAATACAATCAACTAAATTTTAAAAAGAAAATGTCTCTCAATATTTTTTATTTTGCAAATTAAGTGAAAAGAGTTTACAACTGCCAGTAGAGAATCCCATGACTCTTGAGCAGCTTGATTAAACTCTTCAGTCTTTTGTTGGTTCCTCAATGAGTCTATCGCCTGTGACTTGCTTCTAGGGAATATATCTTGCAATTATAATATAAAGGAAAAAGAACAAAAAAGACATCAACCAATTTATTTTACCCATCTTCAAACTACTCTCGTCTCGTTTGTAAACTATGCATCTCCAAGAGATTAACCATCTTGCATCAGTGTACTATCGTATGCAAGTTATTACTCCCATCCTCACATTAGTGTATTGTTATATGATGCATTGCCCGATGCACCAAAATGTGTCTAACTTACACCAAAAAAATTACGACTACAATTTAAAGGAAAAAAAATAATAATCCCAATGTAGGGACCTTCATAGTTGATATCTGAAGGTTTACTGATGCACCTGACTTTTGAAGGTTTACTGGTATTCACTCTAGTGGGCCAACTGGCTTCATTAGCAGAAACTAATTACTAATTAATCTTGCATAAAATAATGCCTTGGGAATTAAAAATGAGATTTTTCTAAACTAAAATGACAGAAAAAATGATTGGTTTCTGATCCTTTGCAATGTGAGGATCGTCAATAATTATGAAGCTTGATTTATTTGATAAACAAACCGATTAAGTTCAATCCCGATTATGTGGCAATCTTATGGCAGATTTAATAGTATTACCATCCTCCTCTGATCCACTCAGTTGCTCAATCATAATACTGGACCAGTTCTGATCCGCTCAGTTGTTCAGCCATAATACTGGACTAGATCTGATAGTCAATACCGTAATATTAATAATGAGTTCTTCCACATATTTCAAAGAGAAAGCAATAGAATTTATATTAGAGACCTTCATAGTTGATTTCAGGAAGGGAAGAACAAAAACAGACATTACCAGCCAAATTGGAACCTTGAGCGTTTCTTTAAACACCTTCAAGGCACCATCCCAGTTGGAATTCCGAGAGTGATACGAACACCAATATTTCCTAAGAAATTCAAACAAAAATAGAAGCCAATTTTAACAGAACCACTTCACGAATATAAAAAAAAAAAAAAAATCAACTTCATGATGCTCCACAGAGGAACAAAGAAAAACGAATTGCTCAGATTGGAGGCAGACTTTAAATCCACGTTCTGGATTGGTTCGAGGGTGGAGGTGGCGGAGATCGGTGGTGGTGATCTCCCTAGGCAACCCTACGCGAGAGAGGAGGTGGAGGTGGCGGAGATCGTTGGCGGTGATCTCCCTGGGCACCCCTACGCGAGAAGGGAGATCGGGGAAAAAAAACAGGAAATGAGCCATTAGTTGAAGGGAAGGGATTAAGTTTAGATGGCGTCCAAAAGATGAAGGGACTGGATTCAGCAGCGTACATCATACGGATAATAGCGATTTGTCGCTGATTTGCATCAAAGTCCGCGCAAAAAACCACGCGGATTATATTAGTCTTATGATCACCTTATTAGGCAGACAAATACATACATTATCATCCCTTTTAAGAAATGCTCATGAGGTAGGCTTTTGACGTGGAAAAAAGACGTCATTTACTCATGTCCAAATAGATGTGTGAGGAGGTGACATTGCAACTTTGCAAGCAACTTAAAATATTATGCACCGGTCATTACAAACTTTGTAATTAAAATCAGCATCGTGGAGCAGGGATGTGGATAGGATGTATTATTACAAACTCATATGTAAATACTAAATACATGTACTGATATGCCCTAGACAACGTCCGCTATTTACAGTCTCAAAATTTTATATAAACAACTTGCATAATAATCAAAAGAACACTTTGCACACTAGTATAAACAACAGAATAATGCCTAAACTGTTTCCCAAAGGCATACTAAAAGTTTTTCTTTACCTAAAACGAACTTCCATGTTTTATCTCCCTTATTCAGGTATTGTCCCAGGCTCAGGGAGGCTACGCTCAGTTGGTGAACCCGGCACAAAAGGAGCAAACCCACGACCTCCAAACATGGGCCGCATGAACCGGTCATCAAACTTCCGCCAATACCGGTGCACTGAACGCGTTGGTTGCGTGAAGAGCATTTGTAGGTTAGTAGGCCTCGGTGTACCGCCTATTTCTATCTCACTTGTGAGAAGTGGGTCAGTGAAGGAGGTCGTCGAAATGTCAGAGATCATGCTTCCAGTTGGATCGTGTTTTGTTGGAGGAAGTAGGCAACAAACTAGAGGCTTTGTCAGCAATCCAAAAACCTTCAAATTTTAAGACTATGAGAATAGGTTTCCTAAAAACATGTCCTTTTTACCATAACCTGTCCTTCTACACTTTATTAGATTATGTATAAAGGTGCTCGTATTTAGTATGTTATGCAATGACATATTTACTTTGAAATGATACACATCAAATTGTTCCAATAAAAGCACCCTCAGATCTAAGATATTTCAAGAGCCAATTGATTTAAGAGACGGAAAATTGCAATAATTAAGGTATTATCTTGGTTCTAGATGATGTTAGGTGAGATAGGACATGGTATTGCAGCCCATTAAGACAAAAGTAATGGTTTAATTACCCTGGTAACCAATTTTAGTTTTAATTTTATATTCTTTCACATGTACTTCATGACTCTTTTAGTGTTGCATCAGGATGTACACAGAAGAAAGTGTGTTGACAATCAAAATTAACATGAGACCTATATTGGTCAATTGCAGAGCTACTTTTAGGCTTAATGTGATCTATTTCAGATCACTGTAAAAACTGAAAGGACTAATTTGAGTCTTGGTTAGTTTGGGTCACTTGGATAACATGGTTATTACTGAACTCATGCAGTTTCAGTCAAACCACAAGTTGATTTGTACATGTTATAAGCAGTACTTTACCAGTATTAAATATAAGATAAGTAAATGCCTGCCAGTCTTGTCCAGATTTGCACTGTACTAACCCGGCAATAGATTCTTACCACTGTGCTGAAAAGGACAACAATGATAGTACTTGTGATCATGATGGCATTGGTTGATAGCTGTGTATGCCCGGAAGATGTGAACTGCAGAGTTTCGTATAACAATGACATATTAGTTTATCTAAAACAGCCCATTTAGGATAATGTTTCATTTACACCAATAGCTCTAGCATTCAACCCTAGCACATAAACACCCTTCACCCACTCTCCTCCACACACAAAAAGGAAGCAACGAAAAAGTGAAGGACTATTTAATTGACTTGTGAATATATCTACATGGGCATTTCTTTACTTGCACTTTTCCTTGGTGTTGTAGGCAAAATGCCTAATCCTTAACAAAGTATAAATATACATAACCTTGTTGTAGGCAAGTGCAATTGATACTGCTCCTCTCATAAGACCAGCCCACCAAATTAGGACCTGTGTACCAAGATATCCATTAAAATACAACTTTACCACCATAAAATTTAGACCCAATCTTACCAGAACACCCCAATTGTTTTTCTTCTCTTTTCTGTTTCCTTTTTTTTTCATTTTCATGAATACCTTGACAATGCTCATTATGCATTACAAAAAATCAATGAAAATTGGCTACATTGTGTGAAATTAGGGCATACATAACACCAAATTGGGTAGAGCAAGCTGTAAAGTTGATGCTTAATTGAAAAACCAATGGCTAAATGAGATGTAAGTTAGCACATAAATTACTTGGAATGATAATTCTTGGGTAGATGCAGTATACAGATAAGCATGATAGAGAAGGAAAGATCACATACTTGTTTCTTAAAGGTAATTTTCTCTTGTGCATTCTTTTTCCTGAGGTTGGCAATGAAAGATAGAGGAAGGACGAATGCAGCTCTTGCAACCATTACCAAGCCTAATATGATTGCGCTCAATGCAATTGGTTTACCAGGACTGCATAATAGAAATATAAAGTATATTGTATGCTCAAAAATATAGATAATAAGCATTGTATCACAGTGATAGAAAGCAAATGACATCTTGCAGATTACAGTTCCCTTCCATAGAATGAAAGAATTTGAACAGAAATAAGAAAAAGATAAGTCATCAAATGCAATACTTATTGGTGCACAGGTACAGGGCTGGACTGTATGGTACTGCAACAGTTCCCCAAATGAACACCTAAGCTACAAGTAGCCTCAAATTGTTCAATTACAGATTTGCTAAACTTCAACCTCAGCCGAAATTTAGCCAACTAAAAGTAAACTTGCCAAAATGGGGTTCAAACCAATATTAAAGTACTTCTGGATAGTTGATATTGGTTATACCATTAACAGATCTAGACATATGACACTAATATTCAGAAGATTCATGATGGGTTAAAAAATTATTACGTATTGCTTGCTAATTTCCACTTTTCAATGTCTAAAGCATCCATGCCAACATAAAGAAACAAGAAAATCTCAGCAATAAATGATAGTGTCGCAAAAGTATGCCTGGAAAAACAAGAAAAAATACATTATTTAATAAGAACGTTATTTTTCTTCCTTGTGTGTGTGTCAGTGTGTGTGTGTGTGTGTGTGTGTGTGTGTGGGGGTGTGGGCGTGTGTGTGGGGGGTTGGGTGGGAGAAGGCATAACGTACTTTGTGGTAACCCTAGAGCTCTCGGTGACATTATGCCATGTATAATGGGACATCACTATTCCACAAAAGAACACAGTGAGAATTCCACTCAAATCTAGCAGCTGAAGAAAAAAGAAGAAAACAATTAGGATAAAGGGAATTATTGAGTTATCATTCACGAATTGCACCCACGAGTTCACTTGATGGTTAAACAAAAATATAGGGATGATTTGAACTGAACAATGAATCTAATGGTAAAAATTTTATGTAGAAGCCACTACCTTTACCTACATACTATGCAAGAGCAGTATAAACTAGAAATATGCTGGCAATTTAAAATTTAGTAAAATATAGTATGAAATTAACTCACCTCAGCCAGCATATAAGAAAGATAGGCCATGAGCATCATAAGAGAAACTTCTCTATCAGTTGAATGTCTACAAGAAAATGAAACTTTTGTTAAAAATGCTTATGAAATAAATATCATCAAAAGATGCCATAGAATAATAAAAAAATGCTAGCTATGTTACTGTCTAAGCTCTTAAGAATAGTTGACTTATTAACATGGTGACAATGAAGCAGGAGTTTTCAGCTCAAAGGCTCCTGATATCGATCAAGTTTGGAAGTAAAATACTATTCCAAAACTCCATAAATATTAAACGGATTTCCCCAATCGTGCAATTGAGCATCAATTTACACCTACGTCCAGCTTGATTCATTAATTATGCAATGAAACTTTAACTATCCTCAATATAAACACAATTAGACTACATTATGCTAATTATGCAATTAAAAACTCGAAACAATCCAAGAATTATTGCAAGCTTAACCAAAGCAGTATCAAAAGCTTGTACTTGCATTCAATTTCATTATGAGAAAGCAAAATGTAAATGGACTTCACAATGGATTTTTTTTATTCATAGTGGTGTCACACTGCATAAATTATTACCCTGTATATATAAAAGTCATCTTACAAACCTTCCAAAATATAGGTTCTTTATAATGTATGCACTCAGCAAGCCAGTCTGGAAAAGATAAAATTGCAACTGTGAATAACCATGACGTAGCCCACAAAAAGGCAAATTATTGCCCTGATAGAAACCAGTTTAACCTGTCCTTACCAAAAATTAAATAGAGAAAAAGGCATTTCTTTGCCAGCTCCCTGTTGGTACACAATTGGTTCAGTAGCATCCTTCAGTGGCTAATTATTAGTATTAGTGTTAATTAAAATGCTATAAGGGCAAAGGTGCTCAGGATGGCGAGTAACACTGTAAATCGCAGTTATCCTCAGTACCTACCTAAGGGCTCAATTAAACACCAAAGTCCAAACTATAAAGGAAAATATATATATATATATATGGAAAGAAATGAGTTCTTCCCAGAACCTAACCAGACCTAATCAGCTTAGTTCTGGCTCCATCTACTGTTACTGGATTGACCATTGCATTTATATAATCATATTCACTATATAAGAACAGCACGCCAACCCCAGAGGTTAATAGGTTAGGTTGCAACTGGCCTATTATTGTTAAAAACTAGCTAAGGTGACTCAATCCTCCATGTATTCAGAATACTTACAACAATACCGAGAATGGTGCTAGCTAAGAAGAGATAGATGAAATTGCCGATGAATTGTAAGACAGTGACAGCATCAAAGTGAGCCAAATCAAAATTCTGAATCGCATTAAACAGAACAACTGATGTAGCATCATTAACCACACCTTCACCAAAGACCACACTATACAGCAGAGGCGTCTCATCTTGATTAAGCACCTGTTAATTAGATCATTAGAAGAAAGAGAAAAATGAATAGCCAAATTTCTATAATTATGCTTTCAGGAGATAGTAGAAAGTTAAAATTTTGGCCATTTGATGTCAATTATATGGAACCAATGCGCGTCTCACTGAAAGGGACTGTTTAACCCACTGTACCTCATTGCTGTAGCATTGGTATGGTAATTAGTAATCTAGCATGAAGTACAGCATCAATTAAGCAATTAATAACAAATTTAAAATGGCAAAATCAAAGTGGGAAAAGGTTATCCAAATGTTGATGCTTAGCAACCAATGAGCTCGAAAGCAAGTAATTTTAATAACAGAAGGGGCCAGCAGAAAGCCAGAAAACAGTGAACAATGGTCCCAACCAGAGTCTTAGCTGGTATGTTCTGCTATGGAAATGGACCTAAATAATATACCATTGCTAACCTTTCAACTTTGATATGATTAAACCCGAATTAACGTGATTATAGTTTAATAGTCTCATGCAAAAAATTAATTAAAATAAAAAGGAGCAGTGTAAATATAAAGACCTGAAGGGTGCAAACTGAATCTGTAGCTGCGAAGATTGCCCCAATAGCTGATAGAAAAATAAATAAATAAAAAATATTCAAATTGTCAAAATTTCCCCAATAACTTCTATTTAATTGATTTTCCTTTTCTGGATTTGAGTACTGTGAAATTGCCAATTTGAAGCTGGTTTTTGGATTAAATTGAGAAACATGGAAGACCGATTGATTTGTGGTTGCAATGAGCCTAATTTGAAACCTAATTAGGCTTTAGTAACAATACTTTAATTGGGTTGACCATGCATGCTGACAAAAATTCCTAGTAACTAGCTGCAATTAAGATATGTACAGACAAATAAAAAAGATACGAAGGTTACCAAGATAATCTGAGACCTCAATTGCCCCAATGTTAAGCTTCTTAAAGAATGCCATAGCACCTGAAAACAAGGATAGGACAACTTGTTACCTTCTGTTTGTTCCAGTGAAATAATAATAACAATTAAAATTTACGTCTTATGCCCATCTATATAAAAACACCAGCACAAAAATATAACAAATTATATGTAGCACTCCTGGTGCACACTATTCTTTACAAGTATGTTGTTGTTATTTTCTGCTTTATGATTTTGTGTTGTTATCCAACTTTAGCCACAAAAAAAAAGATATAAAACAGACATACCAAAAGAGATTATCACAAATGAGATCATTGTCCCAACCGCTCCAAAGAGCATGATTGTCGTAAAATTACGAAAAAATTGTTTCTTTTTCACTTGGAACCTGAAAAAGGAAACATTTATACAAAGAATTATTAGTATTAAAAAACATACAGAAACACATACTGCATGCTGTTTCCCAGTCTAACTTTTACAGCATCACATTCTGCAACTGTATTTTATTAAAGAAAATAATTAAAACCAGAGAACCTTACATTAAGCTTACCCTGCATTAAATATGATTGGAGGCAGCAAGTAAATGAAGAACAAATCCTCACTAAAGACAAGAATATGTGAGCTCTTCCCTTGTGTTATTAAAAGTATAACCACTCCTGTGCATAATCCCTGCAATAAAGTCCAACAAACCCAACCCAAAAAGGTTTTACAATTTGCCTTTTCAAAGAAGCAAAGATAAACATACATTATTCTCTTTTTTTTCTTTTAAGAAAATTTACCTAATAGCCCACTTAAAAAGTTGTTTTTACAATTTTTTGCATAGTAAATCATTATTTATCTTCTTATACTATCACTGTCTCTATGAACCATAATATGTCATTCTATCAAATAATACTACTTATGTGTTGATATATACTCCTGTGATGGTTTAAAGAGGAATAGGGTCTCAGAAACAAATCATATTATCCATATTCTTGGCGAAAGGAATAATGAAGTAATAAATCATTCCCAAACTTTTCCTATAGGGTAGATAATTCCAGATAGAATCAGCCCAGTTACCAGTGAAAAAATAGTACCCATATAAACTATTTTGCATCAAGTAGGCAAGAACCAACAAACTGAAAATTTAACATAAACTAAATTCAATTAGCATATCAGTTACCAGCATGTGGTCGGTAAATTCAATTACAGTCTACATTCCACCATTACACTCAGCAAACTGGTAGTACTCACTAAATTTTCTCCCTTTCTTCAAAGAAATTAAAGCATGTAAAAAACAACTAAAGCTTACAATAAGAAGCGCAGTGATAGACTCGTTCACCCATCGGTTCTCTTCCAACAGATGTCCGATAACGATGCAAGCGCACAAGAGCGCGATGAAGATATTGATCGAGACGATGGAGGTATAGTCGGAGCCAATCCCCTTTACAAAATTCGAAAGCATGATTTGATTTGCGAAGAAGGAGGAGGAGAAGAAAGGTTGGGTTTTGACCTGAGAAGGCTTTTTAAGTGGCAGGCAACTAAGTAGAGTTTGGATCTACTTGGATCAATAAAAGAAATGGCACGGATTTTGCGATTTCTTCGGACTCTGTGTAGAACTGGAAACTGGAAAGAGGAAACGAGTCAAGGTGGCCAACTGGACATTTTTGGTACTTTCTGTCCGTCGGGAACAGAAATGATTGGTCGTTAATTCGGAGACGTATTTCTATCCGTGTAGCGGGTGAGAAGGTCAATGGATTTCAACCCGCCACATGAGGATGTGAGGACTGGGAATGCAATATTTCGGGAGAAGAGTAATTGGGAGACTAGTGGTCCAAGCTGGTTAAGTTGTCGCATTATTGCAGCTGAACATTTTTATTGCAGATTAAAGTACTGTAGGGGTTGAGGCAGACAGGTCACAACTCACAAGTCACAAGTTAAGGTTAGGACATTCCAGGCGACTCTGATTCCTAAAGCATTCCTCTGCAGTTTATCGTATATCCAATTAGTCTTATCGAAAAAAAGAAAGTTTATCCAATTAGGGTCGTATCGAAGATATTTGATATAATATATTTTTTTATGGTGCATAACATCCAAGAAATTTTCCGGTCGTTTAGCGAGTTTGTTCTCTCTCTTGTAATAAAAGCGTCAAATCGGCTCGAATTTAATTAGGCGAGTGATGCATTCAATTTTATATTACAGACATATCATATCTTTTATATCAAAGATTCACTATTGAGTTTTAAAATCTGATTTGATATGTGACGTAGATGTAATACCAAATAAAATATTGTTAACTTCCAATTTAATTTAAAACTAAAAAATACTAAGGGGATGTTTGGAATCCTTGGAATAATGCTTTATTCAGAATTGCTTGTTCAAGGGGTGCCAAACACATTTGAGAACAAGCCGAATAGCTAATTCCCACCCTTGTTCTTGTTCCAACAAAATGTTAGAACTAGATGGGAACAAGCTAACCGTCCAACAACAAAACATTATTTTTATATTTTTTCTTGTTCTTATTCTTAGCTAATCCAAACAACATTTCTTAATTTATGAATAAGCAATTCTTCACCATTTTTTATTCACCACTTTTGTTCTTGAACCAGTCGTTAGGCTGGTTTTTGCAATATCTTTTGTTGCGTACCTGCCTAGGAGAATAATATCAATATTTTATACACTTATTTGCACACATATTAGGGGCACATTTTATTGGTATTAACCCGTTACTTTTACACACTCTGTATTTTAAAAAAAAAATGAGGTGAGTTCCAGTATTACAAGCTATTGGTGGTACAAATGTCACTTCTATATTGAATTAATATTTCAAATTTTAAAATTTAAACTTTTAATCTAAATTATTAATCTTGTTCGATTTAACGAGGCATTGTATTTTTAATATGTAATTTTTTTGTAAATTTTGAAGTCCATCTAATTTTCGATGAAGAGGTCAAAATAGTTTTCAAATATACTATTAGAGTTATAGTACTATATCAACTGTTTGTTAATATATCTCTGAAATAAATAAGAACTATGAGAATCGGAGGTGGATTCAGGATATAAATAAGCAACGGTACAATAACAAAATAATATTTTTAATATAATTATATCATTTAAAATATAATCTCCACTATTAATACAATATGTAGCTTTGCCATAAGTTGGATAGACAAAATATAATAATTAAGAGTTTTTTTTTTATCTTTACGTTTCAATACCCCTACAAAAAGGTACAAACATGCCATTCTAAGAATTTCATTATTAAATAAAAATTATGCTAATACTAATTACATCTCAAAATGTTTTTTTTTTTAAAAAAAAATATAATCAAACCAATCCTTTTGAGGGAAATGACATACTGATGAGAAGAATACGCAAATGCAATCAAACAAAATCATCCGATTGCCTTGTCATTTCTAATATCAGAGGTGCATTTTCATAATGTCTTATATAAGAGACATGTAAATCAACTAGTTTCAATAATGAACAGTCCTGTTTATAATGCACTAATCACATGGTATGGAATCAGTAGTTTGTTGCCATAATACCGTACGTCATAAAAAATCAGGGGTGATATACACCATCCACCATTTTCCCATCCATCCCATTCACAGGCCAAAAATGGGCCTCTATCTTCAATTTTTCGCGCGCTGACGTCAGCAAAAATTTTTCAGATTTTTTTCGGAAATTTCTGGATGCTGACGTCATCAAATGTACTGGTTTATTTGTTCAGTTAGATGCCATAAAGGTTGAATTAAAAGTCGTAAGTGTTCAGTTAGTTGCATCTGAAAATGAAATTTTCGTATTTTTGTGTTCAGTTTAATACGGCAAAGGTTGAACTAAAAGTTTTATTTGTTCAGTTAGTTGCATCTGAAAATGGAATTTTCGTATTTTTGTATTCAGTTTAATAAGGTAAAGGTTGAACTAAAAGTTTTATTTGTTCAGTTAGTTGCATCTGAAAATAGAAATTTCGTGCTTTTGTGTTCAGTTAAATACATTAAGGGATGAACTTAAAGGTATATGTGTTCAGTTAGTTGCAGCAGAAATTTAATTTCACTATTATTTGTATTCAGTTAAACACGTTAATACTATCCATTATTTCAACAAACTGAACAATTGTATTAATAATATCATCCATTAATAAATGCACAATACATACACAATACAATAAGATGATCCCTTACAGATACTAACTTAACACATATGATGACTATCTACTCCTTTACAAAAACTAACTGAACACATATAACAAATGTAAATTGAAATCGGATGCTCAGCTCCTCTGAAGTTGGATGTTTGCGTCGGCTGGTGCTAGATTCCTTAGAGATACTAACTTAACACATATGATGACTAACTAATCCATTAAGAAAACTAAATAATTAAATAGTATATCCAGATAAGATTCAAAAAAATTCAAAAAATTGAAGAGCTTCAAGTTAGGATCTTCTTCTCCCCCACTTCCTCCTCTCCTTCGTCTATCTATGAATCCTGAAACAAATGTGTAAATCAATTACAAGTACATTCCTGGATCTTTTCAAACCGTATCCAAGTACATTCCTAAACAAATGTGCTGAAATATTTAAGCATCAAATAAAGACACTTGCAAATCCCAAATGACAAATCGGTTTCAATGTTCCTAAATATCATTCATGGAGGTTCTTTAGATAACCAAACCTCCAAAAATATTTCAATTCCTACCTACTGGCATGGTACCCAGACGAAGAGACCATATACTAAATGAAAACGATCAACCTGTACCTGTTTTCTCTTCCTCTTAAGTTGCATCTTAGATTTCTTCTCTTTCACTAAATCGGAACCAGCACCACCGTCGGTTTGTTTCTTGCCAACTTCACTACCTCCAATACTGTGGACCTGACAGGAGGTGGCGGAGCTATTGCGGCTTGACGGGGGCAATCGCCTTGGTCACGAGTTCCTCCGACGATTGATGAGGGGTGTCGCCTTCGCCACCTTCTCCGGCGGTTGCCTCGACAGATGTCGCCGTAGCGTCTTCGACCATTGTCAGTGGTTATGAGTTATGAAACTAGGGTTTTTAAAGTGACATGATGAGGACTGAAGAGGCGCCAGATCTAGGATTTCGTTTCTTTCTCGCCGCTGCTCGGTAGGGTTTGGTTAGTGAGGAGGTTCGGTAGTATATATGGAAGTGGGCCGGTCACTGATCTGGTCCAGTAAAGGCCTGTGGATGGGTTGGATGGGAAAAGAAGGGATGGTAAGAACCAATTCTGATAAAAAATTAATAAATTAGATACTCTAGCAGTCTAGCTTAATTAAGAAACGAACTTGGCTTGGCCCAATAACTGGGAACAATATAATTTCATGTAAACAACACAACGGTCCAGGTCTCCAGGACAAATTAAAAGAATAAATTAAAGCCCATAAACCTTTTAGTGCTTTAGCCCAAATCAATCTGTAGCATTGGGCTTATAAATTTCTTTTTTATCTTGAAATATAATTATATTTATATAAGCCATTGGCCCATTGTTCTCGAAATTCAATTTCGAAATCCATGGAGATTAAATATGATATCTCATAATATAAATATTAACCAAAAAAATATAATGTCAACATATATAATTAGAAAACATAATTTAAAAAAAAAAGAAACACTGCACCCATTTCGAAATTACCTCAGAATTAGATGCATAAGCGCAATTATCGGGGACGCTGAAACTACATCGGACGAAGGATACAAGGACGACAATCCAACCTCACTCTGCTTTAGCGCGTTCAGTGGAAGACGCATTAGCCGTCCAATGTACCAATTATTAAACCCTAGAATCATCCAACGGACGAGGAAGACTCTAGGACTACAGTATCTCTTGGACGAAATCCCAAGTTACTCTGTTTTTATTGCCACTTCATCCTTCGGGGCCGCCGCTCTTACTCTTCCTTCCTTGGCCTAAAACCCTTGAAATTAAAACCCTAAATACAAACGAAACCAAATCTAGATAGAACGAAAATGGCGGCGGAAGTACCTAAAGAGATCTGACGCTGATTGGGTTCTAAGGTGTAAACAAAGAGAAAAGAGAGGTTGTTCGACTTTCTCTTGCGTTTCTCAATATTTTCATCTTTAACAAGTTTGTGATTTTGTGTACCTTGTTTAATTACTTGGTACGTTTTGTGCACATTTCATATTTCATCTATTTATCTTTAACAATTTTGTGAGTTTGGTACTTTGGATTCTGGCAATTGTCATTTGTTATAAAGTTATTTTGGGTTAAGTGGCCTCAAGAGATGTTCTTTAAATAATCGGAAATGAACTGGCAGTAACTTTTCCAATACATTCCAGTAGCTTGAAATTCTTGTGGGTTTTAAGAGTTACAATTTAAAGTGTTTTTGGAATCACATAAGTTCCATATTTATAGGGAAAGTTGCTTTAAGCATTGGAGAAATTGAGTTTTACGTGATTGATCCTATTTTTTTTTACGTGATTGATCCTATTTTTTTTCCAGCTACTTGATTTAAAGATTCAGTGATAGTCTATAAATAGTCGTTTGTGTTACCTGGTGCTGTCTTTTCTTTTGTGTGTTAGAGTGTCCTCCTCTTGTATATTTTTTAATTTTTCATAATTAGTGTTGGTCAAGGTTTTGCAGCTCAGTGATTACAAATAATGTCGCTATCCTGAGAAAAACTCCATTTTCTCTTGCTGATAACATGTGATATATGAGAGCTGTCAATCTTTCTCTCTTACTTTTCTTTTTCTGATAATTTTTTATATGTTGTTATCGAAGTTACATTGTGTTTAATCAGTGCTTTTTTATGTTTTATATGTTGTGGTCAGTGATTACAGCCAATATTGTTGGCAATATACGCTATACTGAGGATTCTTTATTCTCTCTTGCTGAAAATAAGTTATATGAAAATTTCCTACCTATTACTCTCACTGATTACTTGAAGCTTGTGTCTTTTCAATATATTTTGACCGAAGACATTGATTCTGATATGCAGTATCCATCTTTGTATGATTTCATTTCTGTCCTCGAAGTAGTTTGCCGGTCCATTTTTAATTATGTATATGTATTTACCGCCAATTTTGTTGTCAATATATCTTTTTATGAGGAAATCCTCATTTTCTCTTGCTGACGACAAAGAATGTGGGAGCTGCCTGTCTATCTCAGTATTTGTGTTTCTATTACTTTAAATAAATATATTTTTATCAAAGTGGCCATTTTTCTATTTTATCATGATGGTACTATTGGTTCATTCAATTATGTTTGCAGCTCTGTGATTACAGCCAATTTTGTTGGCAATATACGCTATTCTGAGAAAATCTTCGTTTTCTCTTGCTGACAACTAAAAATATGAGAGCTGCCTATCATCTTCCCTCAGTATATTTGTTGTTGACATTGTTGTTCTTATTTGTCTTTAACCTTTCTCATATGTGTCAGAGGAATGGGGCTTGCAACATAAGGAATTCTTGAATTTGTCTCCTTAACACTGTTTGAAACCTCTATTAGTTAGAATAATAAACATTCTTTATTTATGCTTTTCGAGAAAACTGAAGTTAAACTGATGTTGAATTAGGCCAACTCTTAATTATACTTTTGATAGCTTATCTAAAAATTTGATTGATGTGTGAAATCTGAACTTAACACGATCGCGCACTTCTCTATTGGGTTTCATTTGTCGATAAACTTTCGAAAAATTAATACTGAACTTCCAACTGCTGCAACATTTTTCTAAGTGGGTTTTATGTACTTCTGTGTGACTGTGCTGATGTTAATTATTACCCATTTTGAAGAATGTAGAGCAACTATTGTTATGTATACCTGATGTTAAGGTATACACTTTCTCTATATTGTTTTATGACTTTTCCAGACTTTATATGTACTTGTATTTGTTAAATGAAAGAGTTTGCTTGAGCACATATTGTTTTCGTTAGTTTGTGTGATCTTGTTTTGAGCTGAGTAGGCTTTGTGCGGTAATCGTAAAGGTTGAAAGAAACATGTGAGTTATGCTTCAGTATATTCAAGTGAAAAAAAAAAGAATAAACCTTTATTAATATAGCAATCCCAGCAAATCAGAGACAATGCACATTTAAGTGACTGTTCACACACAAAGTACAAATAGTATCATCATATTTTATAAGCATACTGGTTCATACATTAACCTGACATTAGTTCAACCACCTTCTTAACCGAAGGCCTTGACATGAGATCCTCCCACCATGCTTTAAGATGCGGGTATGAGTTGAACAAAGACCCGTATTGTGACCCTGCGAAGTAGTATGTATATGGAAAATGACTGAGGTCTGCAAAGCTGATAAAATCTCCGGCCAAGTATTTGCACTGTGACAAGCGTGCCTCGTACACTTTCAAAACCTTTTTAAAATTCTCCAAATTTGCATCTACAATCTGTTGGTCAGGGACAGTACCCATCATTGGCTTGAAGACTAAATCGTAGATGATTGTTGAAATAGGTGTGTTGTATTGTCCATACTCGACATCTAACCATACATTCACCATTGTGGCTGTCCTAAGATCGTCTTCAGGTAGAAGGTTTGATTTGTATTTGCTAAGGATGTACCGTGAGATTGCGCTTGATTCTGAAAGAATAATATTTTGATAAGTTATAGGCAGAAAATTATATATACAAACATAACAGCATGACTTAATGAAGGATTGTCTGCTAATTTACTGCTTTTTCTTTTTAAAACTAATATTAATTCAACATTTATAATTGGTAATATTATTTGATATCGGTCAGCACTGGTATGGGTGTTTGTCTGTAATTTTATAGCACATGAGGCTGAGGTATGGCGCTGATCGGCATTGATACTGTTGTCCTTCTGGTACATTACCGGTTCTTCTGGTACGACTGTTTATAAACATTGTCTCACATGTGTTTTTCGAACTTTAATTGCTCTTTGTAATCTTTGGATATTGCTCTTTAATGCATGGCTGTAGCACTTCGCCACAGGACTTCAAAAGAAAAAAAAAAAAAAAAACTTTTTGCATTAATCCATCAACATTTGTTGTGTTTACAGAAGTTTTACCGGAAAAGGTGAGACTCACCAAATATCACGAAATCATCATCTTGGAATGCAGGAACTTGGCCAAAAGGCTGAAAAGATTAAAATAACTAATTTAACACAAAGGAGATATTACTTGACAGAAAGGGAGTAATTATTCTTAAATTTATTTCATCATTTTGTTGAAATATAAAGGTGAAATCATCCTAATTACCTTTCAAAAACTAAGTTGGTCCTAAGCCAGACAGATTGAGGTAGATGTACTTTTCACCATTTAATTTATTTATATATTTATATATTTATTATTGAGCAAGGCTAAAGTGTAAAATGCGCATGTCTAATGCACTAAACTTTAGTCATGCTCTTTATTACTAATTTATTTATTTGTTGAACTGTAACTCGGCATGCTTAGATTATAGAACTATTCAGAGCGTTGCCTTCATATATTGGCTTATTGCTAAAACGTGGAATGCAGGCCTTATTTTACTTTGGTAAAAGCAAAGAGAAAGCAAACCCTTGAGTGATAGAAGGACAAATTTTAAACCTGTCCAAACAATATTTCAGAATATAATTTATACTCCTGTTTTTCCAGAGTACTGTAAAGCCCAGAAAAGTAGTGGAATATAGAACTTTACTCTTATTTTTTGTCGATAAAGACCACTGAAGAAGAAACAGAATTTGGAGCATATTTTGGTAAAGTAGGAGACCTGCTAGGGAGGTGGCAGGTTTACTTGCTCTTTAATTTATTTATATTTCTGAGGGAAGGGAGCATATATTGTTCAAAAACCACACAACTGTATTCTCTATATTTATATTAATTTTGAAGAAAAAAATTTGATCAATAGGACAACTAGGTGAACGTGAAAAAGTCGAGTATACGAAAATTACATTGCGGGCAATATGCGCAGGAGTTTGGTACTCTTTGACGGTGAAGTCAATTGGCACTATCTCATACTCAGCCCCAACCTCCTCCAGGCACACCAGCACTCTTGCAACGGCTGTTGAACTAGGTGATCCAAATACCTCATCCCCATCTCTCTATTGTTGTTGTTGTTCTTCTTGTTCTTCTTCTTCTTCTCTCTCTTTCTCTCTCTCTCTCTCTCGATCTCTGAGTGTGTCTAAATGGTATTTGTGACTCAGCGTACTGAAGAACAGCAAGATGTCATTTTCTTATACGGTTAAAAATGTTACATCCTCCAGCTAATTAATATTCCTGAAGGCTTCTTCAGAATGAAAGCTGTCGGGTCCTCACAAAAGGACATGAGTAGAGCCAGAATTAAATTTAAATTGAAGGAGAATAGAATAAGGACAATACATGATAATCCTTATAAGATCTTACTCTGAAAAAGCTACAAAATTTAATTTGGTTGGGAAATATTTGGAATTAGTGGCATATTTTTTTTCAGTCTTCTTTAGAACGAAGAAAAAGGCTACTCTTCAATCTTCATGGGGTAGGTTATTGTAACATCCTGTAATTTTACTAATACAAAATTATTTTGTTATTGTAACACCCCGTAATTTTTTAAAAATAACAAAATAATTTTGTATTAGTAAAATTACGGGGTGTTACAGTTATGACAACTGTGTTATTTGAGTGTGTAACTTTGCTTCTGGCACAAACAATTGTAGTGAGAAGAAATTGAGACGATGGAAACTTGGGTCAAACTGAGAGTTCAGCAAATTAATTCCAATCTGGTTAGAAAGAATTGGATTTCCTTTGTTTTCCTTTAAAAGTACTTAATCCAAAGAGAAAAATGTCATGCATCCGCTTCTTTACTGTTCATCCATTCCATCCATCTGTCCACATCCTATTTATTAATAAGAGTTTTCAATTTGCCTAGTGAAGGTAGATCTGTATTATTAACTCTTGATGTGTCATTCAATTATGATGTACATAATTATTTTTATATTTTTTAGAAGTCTGAAATTATTTATAAAAAAGAGGTGATTAAGTGGATTATGAGATGTAGTCATTCAATAAGTGTTTTTTTAAGATGAATCTGTTATAGCATCCATAATTTTGTGGAAGGAAAGTTCAGAATTTTAAAAAAATTGACACTTTATTGATACTGACATTAGTCTGTCATAAACTCATAATTGCTATTGCCGCACAAAATTAAATAAATTAAAAGTTATTCAAGTTCATCTATCAAGTCTGTCTAAACAAAGACAATAGTTTTGACTTATTCATAATCAAATCCCTGGATAAGTACATTCTATGCCTGACCAAAACACATAAAATCACTTAAAACTTACAAAATAAAATGCCAAAACTTCATTACATTTCATAATTTCCGCAAGCCAACAATTCCCATGTTAATTAAGCTGACATGATTTCAACCACCTTTTTGATAGAGGGCCTGGCCATGATAGCCTCCCACCATGCCTTAACGTGCGGGAACAAGTCATACAGAGGTCCGTGAGTCTGCGAAATAAGGTAGTATGTTGATGCAAAAAGGCTGAGATCAGCAAAGCTGATGAAGTCTCCAGCCAAGTACTTGTACTGTGACAAGCGTGTCTCATACACTTCAAGCACCTCCTTCAGCTTCTCTACACTTGCGTCTACTGCTTGTTGGTCGATGGCTTCACCACGCATTGGATTCACGATCAAATTTCTGATGATGACAAAAGCAAGTGGGCCGAACAGGCCATACTCAACATCTAGCCATGCATCCATCAATGCGGCTTTCTTAATGTCATCTTCGAGTAGAAGTTTCGATTTGTACTTGTGAAGGATGTACCGTGAGATTGCACGTGATTCTGATGAAATAAAAGCTTGGTTATACTTATATCAGAACAATGTATACCTATAGATAATGGTTGACAGGGCTAGATTTAAAATTTTAAATACTACAATTTAACACTGTTAATGATGGCAAATTTTACATCGATCCTTGTGAAATGTTCATATTACCAAAAGTTTTATCAAGAAAAGTACAACTCACCAAAGATTGCAAAATCGCCATCTTCCAAAGCAGGAATTTTCCCGAAGGGCTGAAATAACCAGTTTAACATAATGAGATGACATTACAGGAAGGAAGGAGATATTCTTAAAATTACTTCATCAAATGGTTCCATATAAAAGGTTGTTATTCAGATCCATCAAGCAGATATTTCCCTTTTCATTTTCTTTTGATTTTGAACTATAGCTTTCGTTTAATTATATAATTATTCATTGGATTGCCATCATATTCAACAAAGGTTACAACGTGAGCAGCAGGCATTGTTTTTTCTTTAATAAAGACAAGAAATCCAACCAGCGAGTAACATATAGCATAACTCTGCTTTTCAATAATAATTATAATTAATTAACCCCAATATAAATTATAGTTATTTATTTCTTTAAATTTGGGGAGTAGTATTGGTGATTGTTTATTTTAACACTACAATGATACCTATTTTGTACTTTTCAGTTTGAAATATAAGAATTTGATCAATAAAATAAGCAATAGTTGAACAAAGAAAATTAATTACATGGCGGACGATATGGGCCGGAGTTTTGTGCTCGCCGGCGGCCATGTTCATCGGCACTATCTCATACTCAGCTCCAACCTCCTCCAGGCACACCAGCACTCTTGCCACATTTGTCGATTTAGGTGGTCCAAACACCTTCATCCCCATCTCTTTCCCTCTCTGTGTGTTAGTTGAAGAAGGCAAAATGGAGCTAGTGTTGTTATAGCACAGAAAGAGTTGAATTATCCCCGAGCTGATTATTAAAGCTTCCTCAAGAAGAAGCACGTTGGGTCCTCAGAAAAGGACTTAAAGTTATTAAGTACCACCTTGCGGAAGTTAATTTAGCATGGACGCAGCATTTTCATTATTATATCATTCGAGTTTGACTACCTACAGAAACCCCATCTCTCGGATCTCTCCCTCTTTTCCTCTCTCTCTCTCGATCGCTTCCTCTTTATCAATAGAGATGCCGACGGTGTTTGTTGCTTTGCAATGCGCTCAGTGCTCTACTATGCAGTCAGAAAAACCCTAGCTCGGACGATTTTTTGGCGATTGCCACCTCTCTCCCGTAGAATCCAAAAATCACCAAAAATCCTCAAAAAACTTCGAGAAATCCACAAAATTATCTCAATCTCGTATGGAGAAAAGGCTAATGGCGAGGTTTGAGGCGGTGGTGGCGCGCCTAGAGGCGGCGATCGTCAATACATCTATCTCCTTCTCGGAACGGGTGTTCGAGAGAGATTTCGTACTAGAGGCGACAGATCCGACTATCGACGGTCTCTTTACGAGACCACTGCATCGTGTAGTTGTTGCAGCAGAGAATTTTGGCAGGGAGGTTCTTGAGGCCGTGAAGATTTTGGAGAAGGCATTTGGGAAGAAGGAGGCAAAGCAGAACCAAATCAAAGTCCTTCCTGTCCAGCGATGGCGACGAGTGGGAGAAACAGAAGGTGTAGCAGATCAACTCGACTATAGAAGCCTAATAAAGCAAAAGATCCAATCGCTCAAAGCTTCATCATCTGGTTCGTCTCCAATCTGTTTTCGTTGTGAGAATGTTGGACATCTTGCAAGGCATTGCCAAAACAAGATGGTTTGTTTTGTCTGTAATAGGTTGGGGCACGGTGCTGCCCAGTGCAGATCCATGACTAAGCTTAGATTTGGTACTGGCAACACAAATTCAGTAGGGGCTGAAATGAAGAAAGTGAATGAAGTGAATACCAGTAACAATACAAATAGGCCTCAACATAGTATAAGAACAGGAATGGATGAAATGTTGACTGACAAGGGGGAGGAGAACACCTTTGATGAACAAGAACAAATAGCTGAGAGTACAACTAATGTTCTCAGCATAAAACTGTTTCCCCCCCTCACACCAGCCAGTAAAAGCGATACCTCTCAACTGGATGATCAAGCTACAAGAGCTCCATTCAGTCCCAAATCAGTTGTGAGACCTGGTTCGGTGGAAGCCATTTTTCATCAGATAGAAAAGGATAGTGTAGTATATGTCATTTCTCCTATCCAAACCAACACAGATCTGAATTCCCCCATCAATTCACACAATAAATTCTCAATTCTTCAACATGAGGGGTCCGATTCAGATGAAGAATGCGAGCACATTATCATGGAAAGTTTTGAGCAGCCTAAGGTGGATAACTTCTCCAAATCAACTCAAAGTGGTGTGTCATCACCAGAACAGGTGCCAGCTGAATTGTCAGCTTCAGGCACAATCTTGAGCTCCCCACAACTGGAACAACAACAGACACAAGAAGTGGAGAATGGTGTTGTCGTTCCTCAGGTCATTGCCAAAAGCAACACTCGACAAAACCTTAGTGAGGAATCAAAGGGTGCTGCTAAAGTTGATAGCAAAACAGTGAGCAACCACCTTTCTGGTAAAATATCAAGGGAAACAATGCACGGGGTAGACCAAGAAATAGTTGATGTTAAGATGAATAACTCGATACTGAGTGGTGGTAAGAAAAGACCTAGAAGAAGTATTAGAATGCAGATGAAAATTGCCGGTCATTATGTAAGAGTACAATAGGTAGTTAAGAAGAGGTTATTAGATGACTTAGTGTGACTTAGTGAGGGTTTATCTTTAGTTTAATTCAGTGCTTGTATTTTTTATGTTTTTACTGAGATGTTTCAGAGTTGTGGAAGTATATAGGGCGACTTAGGTTAGGAAATAGGTAATTGTAGCTGGTTGGAGATTTTAATTTTTTTTAGGAATTGTAATACTTTGTTTCTGTAATGGAAACGGGCTCAATAGCCTTTTCTCAAAAAAAAAAAGTTTGACTACCTACAGGAAAGCAGTAAAGGGAAAAGATTCCAAACACAGAGTTGGTGTTGTCAGAAGAAAAAAAAATGTAGACAGCTAGACAATGGAAAGATTAGCAGTGCCTGGAGTAAATATCTTCCAAATTTCTTGAATTTTTCGACGCAGTTTTAGGGGTCTGATCAGAACGGATAAAAAGACACGAGAAATGGAAATAGAATTCTCTTTTTAACGAATCCGCTGATCGGAAGCGACAGGATTTGGAGAATCGATGTCAATCCGCGTGATTTGGAGAAAAAATTTGCCTCCAGCGAATTCCCGTCGAAAAGGTAGAAATTGGCACGATTTCCTTAGGCTGGCGACATGCTTCCTTCCTCTGCCCAAATTACCCTTCCGATATTCATCTCCCTTTTGAGACTCATCCTCTTCAGCAATCTTATTCTTTGGCGTAACTCTACAGCGAGAGGCACAGTCAGAAGCCTCCAGATCAATTACGCTTCTTCAATTTTAGTGCTGAAGCATCGACTTGGCTGATGTCTTACACGATATCAATTTCTTCTTCGGAGGCTCAGATTGATACTGACTCGGGTTTTTCTTTGAAAAATAAAAGCCTCAACTCTAAGAATTAGGACTAAAAAAATGCCAATTTCTATTATCTAGTATAAATTGGTCGTATGTTGCAAATATATAGCTAGCGTACTTGTTTGTTTATTGCCCATATCGCAAATGTTGAGAGTAAGTCTCCGATAGTTGTGTTTAATTTCCAAGTTGTGTTAAGAAAAAAACAAGGAAAAATTAGATTTATGCCATCCCAAACTTGAGAAATTAGAAAAATGCCACCACAAAATTCAGCCTTTCAAAAATGCCACTCCAAATTAAGTGAATTTAGCAATTTGCCATTTTTATTGTATAAACTAACCATCTCTATACATATATTTTGGTATTGACTAAATTGTCCCTTTATTTGATGGATCTTTCTTCCCTGTCGACCAATTTCCATTTGCCCTCACAAATCGTTACTCGCGCGAACTCGAGCTGTGTTGAAACAGGCTATATGAGTTGGCATCATGAAATTTGAATTATATTTTTGAGTAGACAAATTGGACTTGGCGAACCAAAAAACTTTTATTCGTTCTGACTAATTAATGTAGTACAATATTCATGCAACTTACTCCACCAAAGTATCAAATTGTCCTTCAACGAATGATAGCATACTTTGATTGGGATACCATTATTTTATTCGAGCAAAGTAACTTTCTAATTCAACTGTATAAAAAAGGATTATATTTGTATCTCAAAGACAGTGAGAGAGAGACGAGTGAAAATGAGCATTATTTTAGGGAGACGGAGGTTGAGACGGTGAAGCTGAAGCGAGGTAGAGATGGGGACAGTGGCGGCGGTGAGAGAGCTAGAGATAGGTTTTGATCGAGTACAGAGATGGGTGGCGATTTATAAGTGACACGGAGATTGGAGAAGAAGAGGGAAAATTGGGGAAGAAAATCCATCAGATTACTTTTGTAAGAGGGTAATTTAGTCAATACAAAAAATTAGGTATAGAGATGGTTAGTTTATACTACAAAAGTAGCAAATTTCTAAATTAATTTAATTTGAAGTGGCATTTTTAAAAGATTAAACTTTGGGGTGGCATTTTTCTAATTTTTAAAATTTGAGATGGCATAAATCTAATTTTCTCAAAAAACAATGATTCTTGGCTGTTGAGGAACATTGTCATGTTTGATCTCTGATTAGCTCTGGCAAAAGTGCTGGATATATCACTTCTGACTCGTTTTATTTTCCTAAAATCTAAATCAGCTAGCAATTAGTGATTTCTAATAATGAATTAAAAGAAAAATGTACTTCTACTATGAAAATCATAATGAAATTAAGGCTAATTTAGAAATACAGTGTATCTCAGAAAAGCTCCGTATCAAATTCACATAGATATGTCTAAGGGTAAAATGGTCAATATAAACAAGTAAAATCATTTCTCTTCAATTCTTTATAGGTTGGTTCCGATCACTAAATTTCATTTTCAAATCATTTCTATTGAACTCTATTCTATTGAAATGAATTGAACTCTTGCCTGAAATTAAATGTTCAAACTTTCAGATGTTACTGAAATTAAATGTGAAATGAACTGAAAATAGAGAAAAGGAAAAATATTTTTGCTTAGAATTGATGCATAATATTGTATATATATATTAAGATACATAAGATTCCTAATTCTAATCCTAACCAACTCATTTTGGCCCATGAGTGAGGAGTAGGACCATGCATCCACTTGCGATGTGATGCTGGACAGCTGGTGTTATTATGCAATCAATCCGTCTCCAGTTGTAGGATGCTTGGTTGAGTCCAGTGGCTGACTGCAGTTACCCTAACCTCGGTACTCCGTTATCACTTAAGTTACTTCCCAAGATAAAAATAAAAAAAAAAGAGAGAAAGAAAGAGTATTACGGGACGAATGATTTTTCCCAATTTGTATCCAACTTAGCTTCGTTCAGAAGTAACGTGCAGCGTTAAATCGTTTATTTAATTACTTGTGGACTTGTGCAAAGAAAAAGTTAATTTTTAAATTAAAAAAGATTTATGTTTACTATCATCTATAGTAAAATCTATGGAAATTATTCGGTATATTTGTAGAGCTACAGTTAATTTTTTTTTAAGTAGTTGTGATACTTTTATAAATCTCCTTGAAAAATACTAGACTCTAATATATGGGATGGATGAAGTCCATCCATACGATCATTCACATGTTTTAAATTTTAAATGATTGATTTGAACTGTTCACTTCTCCATATTAAAACTTATAAGAAACCAAATTTTATATTTTTAAGAATTTTTTTCTTGATATTTTTAATATTATGGATTTTCTAAAATACCAAAAAATAGTAAAAATTTGGAAAAAAAAGTATAAAATCTGATTTCTTATAAGTTTTATGGAGAACATATTAAACAATTCGGATCGACCATTTTAAATTTGTAATTTAGAACGATCGTATAAAATGAACTTATCATCTGTCCCATATATTGGACTCTAGTATTTTTCAATTTATTTCATAAATAATGTAATTAAATAATCGGTTAGTCTACTCTGCAGCTAGTTACTATTGACAACTTAAGTTGGCAGATGAAGGACAAATGCCCAAAAAAAAAAAAAATTAAATGCCGTTTCAATCACATTCGGTCCCAAATTAAGTGAGATTAGGCAGAAGGAACAATAACGCAAAGCTGTTTATTAATATTCAAATCCGCTAGATACTAGCAAATTAAACCGAGGAAACGCAAGTTACGCAACACATAAAAGGGCCTACTTCAACAATCTAAAGGAAATGACAAAAGTCCAACTCCCTAATTTCCACAGCCAATTTATAGTTCCGTTCTTAAGCTGACATTATATCGAACACCTTTTTAATAGATGGCCTGGTCATGATAGCTTCCCACCATGCCTTAACATGCGGGTACGAATCGAACACCGACTTGTATTGTGTCAGCATGAGGTAGTAAGTGCAAGGGACATGGCTGAGATCGGCAAAGCTGATGAAGTCTCCGGCCAGGTACTTGCACTGTGACAAGCGTGCCTCGTACACTTCAAGCACTTTCTTGAGTTTCTCCAAGTTTGTGTCTACAACTTCTAGGTCGACTTCTTCTCCATGCATTGGCTTCACGATGACATTGTAGCAGATGGAAGAAGCCGGTGTATTGTACTGGCCATATTCAACATCTACCCAAACATCCACCAATGCTGCTTCCTTGATATCGTCTTCTCTAAGGAGGTTCGACTTGTATTTGCGAAGGATATACCGTGAGATTGCACGTGATTCTGAAATAAACAAATGTCAGATATATTAGATGTAAAATGGCAAGTATCTGCTGTTACTACTGATAGGAAAAACAAGGATGTGATATCCTAATTAATTTGCTTTCTGAATTTAATTTATCGGACTGTTTGGATCTTCCTTTTTGATGTATTACAATGAAGAAAAGTATGAACTCACCAAAAAGCATGACATCATCATCTTGGAAGGCAGGGACTTGGCCAAAGGGCTGAAAATAATCAATTTAACACATATTATTAAATATGATCCACATATGACAGGGAATATGACTCAATAAAAGGGAGGTCGCTGACAGAAAAAAATTATGACACATGTTCTCAATTTATTATTTTTTATTTTTTATTTTTTTATGATTCGTCCCATATTTGAATAGATGAGCGAGATTGTGTGCCATAATTTTATTGTCATGATAACTATAACAAACTATCTTTTTTTAATTTGAAGGTTAACTATAACAAACTATCAATGAAGGAATTTTAATTAAGTACATTGCGAATAAGATGGGCTTGGCTTTTGTGCTCCCCGGTGGCAAAGTCAACTGGCACCACGTCGTACTCAGCTCCGACCTCTTCCAGACTTATCAGCACCCTTGCCACATTTGTTGTTTTGGTTAAACCATAAACCTTCATCCCCATCTCTGGATGTGTGTGTGTGTGTGTGTGTGATGGTGAATCAGTGTGCTTGAAACAAAGCACAAGGACACGCTTTTATAGTAAGTGAGAATGTTGAGTGTTGACTGAGCTCCCGCTCTTGTGTGGGAGCTTGCGAAGGAAGACTCTGGAGCGGAGCTTCCTTTGGAAGAAACTTCATGGGTTCTATGGGTTCTCAAATTACTAACACTTCGAGGTTTGGGTATTCATTTTTTTCTATTAAATTAGCGTGATCTTGACTTCCTGTCCCTTGAGTTCTTTTGTTACTCCAAGAACAAGAAAATAGGGGTGGTGCGATTCAAATTTTCAACCCAATCGTATATTAGATTAAGTGATGACGTCAGCACAAAATTGAATCAATTGTAACAATTTATCATAACAATTTTATTACTGATGTTTTATAGTGGACTAATTGAAGTGGTATGATTCCAATCCATACGTATTAGATTAAAGGCAGCAAATTTTTTTATATTATTATCATGGGGTGCGTTTGGATGGATAAGAATAAAAGATTAATCGGGAGTAAGTAGCTATTTCCGATTAACGGACAATCCAAACAAGTCAGATTAAGCGTTTACTTCGAACTGGAGATAGATTAACTACTCTGACAAAATGGTGGAATAAGAGTGAGATTAAAAATTTTAAAAAGGAAACAATTAAAAAGGGAAACAAGCACAGCCGCACAGTTTGTGGTCAAAAGTCATTGTACCGCTTAATTTCATTAGTTACCATTCTTGGTCAATAGTTCGTGGTTCGGTCAAAAATTTAAAATTAATGGTCAACAAAAATTTCGAACTTGAATATCCCATATAAAAGTTAACGGTCATTATTTATTCCTTTCAACATCCAAACAAAAAGTCTTATTTTGAAAGTAAGCTAATTCTTAAAAATTTAGGATTAAAAATTTAATCTTGAATAACTAATCCTATCCTTAATCTCATATGATCCAAACAGAGCCATGGATATTAATCAGTTAATACTTATATTATCTTTAGTAATTTTAAGAATTATCGATTAAGGACTTAAAGGTCAATCGATCTGCAGCCTATACTGGTGCATGACCCTACCATTGCAGTAGTGACGGATTGCACTTGCTGAGTGCGAATTGGGAATACCGGAATATTGTCCCTTTTGTTGTTCGAAACTCATTTCATTTATGCTGACCATAATTTAGTTTTTACCCGAAATTTATAAAGCATTTTGCAAATTTATAATACTTATTTTTTTTGGGGGGAAAATCAGTCAGCTTTTTTTATTTTTCTTCCAAAGCTGACCACCTAGTTACATTACAAGATTTAAGAAAAAAGAAAAATAAAAAAATAACACAAAACACATGTACCTGTATCAACTGGTATGTTACATACAGAAAGTTCAAACATAGCCATGTACCAATGCTAATCCGAATCCAAATGCCTAACTAAATAATCCATTATTCAATTATGTTTCGATGCTGAATCTGAAACACTTAAGCATAAGGAACAATCTCCTCAAGGTCACAAAAACAAAATTTAAAACGAGTTACAAGGTTAACCTCGATACTACATTTAATACAAGCACATCAAAACGACGGACACTAAAATACGAAAGAACCTAATCAAACCATCTAAAAGCAATGACCAAAGACCAATTAATTTCATTTCATAAATTTCCACAATCACAGTTCCCTCTTGTACATTATCTCGGCTATCTTTTTAACAGATGGCCTGGCCATGATGGCTTCCCACCATGCCTTAACATGCGGGTATGAGTCGAGCACCGACTTGTATTGTGTCGACATGAGGTAGTAAGTGCTCGGGAAATGGCTGAGATCAGCAAAGCTGATAAAATCTCCAGCTAAGTACTTGCACTGCAACAAGCGTGCCTCGTACACTTCAAGCACCTTCTTTAGTTTCTCCAAGTTTGCATCAACAACTTGTTGGTCGATGGCTTGGCCAAGCATTGGCTTAACGATGACATTGTATGTTATGGCACCAGCCAGTCCATTGTATTGACCATATTCGACATCTACCCAAACATTCACCAATGCAGCTTCTTTGAGATTGTCTTCTCGAAGGAGGTCCGACTTGTACTTGCGAAGGATGTACCGTGAGATTGCCCGTGATTCTGAGAAAACAGAGATTGGATAAATTAGACATATAACATGGTTACATGGAAGTATCTGCTGTTAATTTCATACATGAATGTATTATCTAATTTGCTTTGAATTCAGTTGATCAAACTGTTTCGATTGTCTTTTTAAGATGCATTACAATGGAAAAAATTTATATACTCACCAAAAAGTACGAGATCATCATCTTGGAAAGCAGGAATTTGGCCAAAGGGCTGGAAAGAACAATAAAAAAAATAATAATATTCTGAGAGAAACAGTTTTTAGAGTAAAATTTTTAATAAAGTGATATGGCTTCTTGATTGCCAAGTTTTCTTACAAAAGAACATAAAAAAACTGTGACATTTAGCTTAAGATTTGTGCAGGTCACAAACATTAAGAGGGGGAAAGGAGTTTTGTATATCCTTTCTCCTTTTTTGTTTTGTTTCATTTACTCGTTTTCAAGATAGAGCGATCCTTCCTTACTTTTGTCTGCAGGAGAGTGAGAGACTACAAATCTAAAGAACCGAGAAAATCCAATAATCTGGTATCTTTGTTTTTATTTTTTATTTTTTCAAAAAGGAAAGATGGATTTATCCAGTCATGATATCTATATAAATTCAATCGGTAACAAATGAAAGAAGGAATTCTGGAATAATGTTTAAAATTAAATACATTCCGGGCAAGATGCGCGGGGCTTTTGAGCTCGCCAGTATCGTAGTCAACCGGCACCATCTCGTACTCGGCCCCGACCTCTTCCAGGCATACCAGCACCCTTGGCACGTTTGTTGATTTTGTTGAACCATAAACCTTCACCCCCATATCTTGATGTGTGTGTGGTGTACTTTGTGAAGGTTAAGCAGTGTGCTTGAAAGTTGAAACAGAGCACAAGGACTTGCTTTTATATATATATATATATATATATATAATAAATTACTAAGTAACAAGTGTTGATTGTACTTTGGAGCTGTGTAAGGAAGAAACTGGAGCGAAGCTTCTTTGCATTCTCAAATTACTTATTTTGAGTTTTTTATTTCGTTTTTTTGTCCCTTTTTTTCCCTTTTTTTTTTCTGATAGAAGTCGCAATTCTTTGATTTCGTGTCCCTCGACCTTTGTTACTTCGAGAACAATAAAATAGGAGACCATGCCAATCAGGTACGGATTTGTTGGAATTTAAAACAGAGCCTATCTTATCTTATCCTTTTTTTTTTTTTTTTCTTTTTTTAAGTTAGATAAGGTTGATAGAAGCTGTCAAACCGAAAGAAAGAGATAAGAAGGTATCTAATCCATATCACTGGAATTTTACAGCGGATTAATAGGGCAGGTAGCGAATACAATTCGGTATTCGCTATAAGTATTAGCTTGATTAAGGGCAGGTAGCGACGACTTCAGAGATGTTTTTCTTTTCTTATTAGATGTTTAAATGAGAAAAAATTTAATATTGTTGTGTTTAATCTAATGATAAAGAAATATAATTGTTAAGGATATTAAAATTATTTAGGGGTCACGACAGCCTAGCCTTGATCTCATATAAGTTCGCCTCCGAAGGCAAGGATCATTTTTGGATTTATATAATTTGTTATTTTAATAATTTTGGAAAATATCAAATCAGGTCAAACGACTGTAACACTGTGTTTGGTTTTCGGGAAGGGAATGGAAATGAAGGAAAAATATAAAAGGGAAGAGAATGGAATGGAATGGAATGGAAAAATGTTTCCATTTGTTTGTTTGGATAATTATTGAAAGGAAAGAAAAAAACTTACCTTTCTCTTCCTTTTTTCTGTTTGGGTGATCACATAAAAAGAAGGTAAAATATAACTTTTTAAAAATAAATGACCATTATGTCTCCTTGAGCCTATTTCTTTTCATAGAGTCAAAAATCTTATCGCATTGTATGATCCCGCGCGTTTCTTTCCAACTCAAAAAGAATATTACAACTTTATGAAGTTAAAAGTACATATAATAAATTAATAATAAAAGAGAGGGCCTAATATCACTACATTGCTAGCAGTACCAGTAGTATCATCTCACGGTACATGCGATGAACTTATTACTGGTCTGGTACCGACTGTTGTTGGTGCCCGTACAGTGGTACACAAAAGATTTGCTTCCAGACAACAATCGGTCCCAAAGAAGGTCAATAACTGACAATAGTATGTATTTGGACAAGATATATAGCATGGAAGAAATGATAATACGATATATTTTCAAGGCCCGTAGAATTGTTTTAACTTTTGCTATGGAAATCAGTAATTTTTTTTTTTCGCATATGGCTCAAGAATCAACGTAATTTTTTTTTCGCATTTGTTATTTTCCTTCCATTTCCCTCAATCCAAACACACTGTAAAAGTAGATATTATAAGTGCAGGACCCCACAGTGCGGTACTTCAGCAATCGGCAGCTCAGCACTCCACTTGCAAATTGCAATGCAAATTGAGCAAGTTTCTTTTCTTTACAATAAATAAATAAATACATAAAATAACCAACGTTATTATTATTTTTTTCTCAACACAGCAATATATTCATAACTCGCTTAATTTTATAAGGGGCCTATGCTTAGTTCTATTGTCACATCCTGAGCTTGACGTGACAGTTCCCCGCCACGGAAGTACCGATTCTAGTACTCCCGTAAGGCTTAAGTCATAATCTAACCTATGAAATACGTGTATATTTTTTTTTCTTTTGATAATATAGTCGAATATTATCAACATGACGATGGTAAGACTTATAAATGTAAATATAAGTAAAATAAATCACGCCACACAAAAATAAAAATATATACATACTCTAGTATAAGTACATCATATCCGTATCAACAAAATATGACTGACTGTCCAACACAACCTAAACCTCCAGAAACTCGAGCTAGAGTCAAGAACAGCCCGTATCTACAACAAAACCATCCCAGTATAAGTCCCAAAAACTGATTCTAGTCGATCATGTTGGAGTTATGTCCTAGAAGCCAATCATTATGGCTACTTCTATGGTTTATGTTATTGATGATATTTTATCATTTGTTCCTTGATTTATTTATTGATAGATCATTCAGGTTGAGGATCTGAATTGTAGATCTCTATTATTCATTTGTTCATAAATGACAATAATAAATCTAAAGATGTCCATAATCTTGATAATTAACAAGGAGCATTAATTATCAGATAAGATTAGTATGCAAGTTAAGCGATGATTAAGTTCTACAAATCATGGGTAAGGAGTTACCAACTTAATTGCATATGTATATGTTGTAGAACATATCACAGGACTTGACCCAAATGAAATAAACATATGGATTGTGTTATGTGTCATTGTTTATTTCATATGTTGTTGATTCTAAGTTTGAGATGCTCAGCTTTTCCACATGAGGATAGGTTCAATAAATATCGTCTAACGTTGATTCCTGATAAAGGCTGCTATACGGACTTTATTTATGTTCTCTTGAATTGTGCGGGGAAAAGTTGTTCATCAAGAAAATCGTATGTCCCTCATTAGTTTACCTAGTGAGTGATGATATCTGTTTGGGCCCCTTGATGGAGATGGATTGTTTGCTAGCAACTTGTACAATCATCTCTATATCAAGAAATGTATAATCTGCAAGAGTGACACATTCCTATCTTGGATTATACAAGGATATCATGTGACATAAGAATCAGACAAGGAAATACTAATATTTCTTATGCAGGATTGACATATTGTAGCAGTACATTATTTATGTGAATTAGGAATCATAACGTGTTGCTAGATACCGCTTATGATTATTGGAATTAAATAAGTGATTTAATTCCATGGCTAACATAGCATAAATCCTCAAAGGGTCACACAAAATAGAGTTTTAACCAAACAGTGCATTATTTATTTATTCGCAGCAGTGAGTATTGCGAAAATATGATGTGTTGATTAATTAATTATATACCGTTATGAACCGTTATAATTAATTAAATCAAATTGATCATATAGAAATAAATTAGTGCATTTGCTAATCCTAGATTAAATATTAATATGTTAATATTTAATCATGTGCAACACATTTAATTAATTGAACTAATTGGACTTCTAAATTAAATGGTTATTTAAAGGCCCGATTTGAGGTGTATGAAAGGAGCAACTTGAGAGATGGATTAATGGGCTTTGGAGCCCATAATCCTCCCACCTAATTTCGGCAAGGAGAGGGGCATAACTGTCCAAGCTCATTTGGATGAGAGACCTAGGGTTGGAGCACTATAAATAGGGGTGTCTCTTGGGAGAAAACCCTAGCCGTCACATTGCTCCCTTCCCTTCTCTCTCTCCTAGCCGAAATCAACCCAAGGAGAAGAAATTTCAGAATTTCTTCATCCCTTTCCTCTCATCTCCACCTCTCAAAGTTCATGTGTTGAACGATTTTCCCTCAAATAATTAACTAGTTAATTGCTTTGGAAGAGGGAAAACCTTTGGATTAGCTTTGCTCTCTTTGAATCGCTAGCACGAATCTTCTAGAGCTTGGTTAATCTCTTGGTGGACTCGAGGTGGCCGGCCGGCGACATAGGAGGAGTGGAGAGCACGCCACCGACTCCCACGCCTTGGAAAACCTCCTTAATACGATTTAAGGAGAGGTATAATCCTCCTACACTCTTTCTCTCTTGTGTGTGAATGCCTTGCACTAGATCTTGTGATTTGCTTGTTTTTGATGGGATTAATTAGTTGTAATTAGTCTAAAATTAAAATAATAGCATTTCCTAACAGATCAAACCAAACTACAAAACATAACTAACACTACTACTCCATGGCCACCTCCTCCTCCTCCTCTGGCTCCTGCTCGGAGTCAGAACTGATCATTAAAATAAGCGGCTCATGAGGAGCAGGGCCGGAAAAGGAACAGGAGTATGTACAAGAGCACTGTGCTCAAAATAGAAATAAACACCCGAAGGAGGAAAAGAAATAAGATGAGTAACATAAGTCTAGAGATGCGGGGTGAAAACCCGCTGATGGAAGTATGTCCCATCAAAAACAGCTATCGGTGGGCCCCTCACTGGCCTGTGCGTCTCCTGGAACCCCCAACCGCCGAGGAACATGCAATCAAAAATCAAGTGAGAAAGAATATTTCTCAGTGCGGGTTTTAGTTCCAGACGTGGATTTCTAGTCGAAATCTTTGTCTAGAATTAATACCCATAAATAAACAACATGAATATAAAATATAATAATAAATGAAATAATATAATATAATTGAAAGCATAAATATCATGTGATGCAATCAATATATTTTCCACCTGCATACCGCACAAGGAAGTAAATATGGACCGATCAGAACAATCTGTACAATCGTGCATGAAAATGAATCGGAAATAATCACAAATAAACCATATCAGATCATACCATCTCATACCATATCATTCCTTACCATTCCTTATCACATTAAATCATAATACACCCAAGTTTCCTAACCCAACCGGCTGGGCACGTGAGGAAACTTTTCCCTAACCCACTGGGTACGTGAGGGACGTATCCCTAACCCCGGGCACGTGAGGGAATTCCATATTCAAATAGCGCTACCGAACTGGCCGAAGCCGGTGGCCGACCGACTCCGGAGAGTGATTTGATTTTCATGTCCTTTTTCCTTATTCCATATCACTTGCATAATCCGGATCTGACACCTTTAGGCAAGACTGGGTCGAGCTAGACGGATTTAGCTCTTCCGTTAACATGACATTCAAACTTGCCTTTTATATTCCAAGTCAATGAATACGGAGATAGATACAACATGAGTTGTAATATTTGTTTCTATAATCTAATATGATAAATTCATAAGTGCATAACAACGGAAACCAGCATGCTTATGCATCAATTTAAAATTTACCAATACATTTCTATAGAAATCCACGTATCCGCACCTGTGTTTAAGTCAGTCGCCTCCTCAGTCCAGTCCCCTGTAATTAACAAAAACCGTTATTAACTAACTAACGGTTATTTATTTAAAAAGGGTGGCCCGGCTTATGCTACCAGACTGACTGAAGACCTTTATTTAAATTTTATAGTAATTGCTTGTGTTTTCAACAATTTAATTAATATTTATTATTATCTTATTTTATTTTATTTTAATTTATTTTATTTAAATTAATTTCATTTTATTTGAATTTATTATAATTTATTTTGATTTATTTTGATTTATCTTTAATTAATTTGTTTTCTTAAGTATTTATTTTATTTATTTACTTCTTTTATTTTTAAATAACTATTTAATTAAATAGTTTTATATTTATAATATAAATCTTAATATTTTTCTTTATTATTAATTAATTATTAATGATTAAATCAATTTATATTTATTTTAAATAATTTCTTTTAGTATATCATTTATTATATAATGATTAAATTTTTTTTTTTTTTTTTGAAATTAAAAATCTTGAATTAGAAAGTTTATTAGCTAAGATATAAAAGTTAATTCATTATGATTAATTTAAGCATTAATTAAACTTTGTTAATTAAGTTTAATAGTTTATAAAAACTTAGTTTAAATTTTCGGTATTGGGCCAGAACAAACCCAGCCCACTAGTTTTTTTTTTTTTTTTTTTTTCTTTTTCTCTTAGACTCTGCCAAGGCCCAACCCGACAGCCCAATCCCAGAATTTTTTTTTCAAATCAGTCCTTTTTATTACAAATCAGTCCTTTTTATTTACAAGGAGGTCCTTTTTATTTATTTTTCAGTCCTTTTATTTGCAAACAGATCCTTTTTATTAACTTTTTAGTCCTTTTCTTTACGAGTTAGTCCTTTTAATTATCTTTTTGATCCTTTTCTGTTACACTTTCGTCCCTGGCCGAAACTTTTCTTACAATTCAGCCCCTGTCGCCTCACTGGCTCTTGCCAGAAGCGTACCAGAGGTACGTTTGTGGTACCAATCGCTGGTACCACGCCTCCAATCCCTTCCCCTCACTTCCTATTACTCCAGTTGAGCACTAACCAAAACAAAAACTCAAATTCCATCGACTTTTGATCAAAGTTTAACAAGACAGATTTCAAAAACCTAAAGTTTTCCTTTCTAACATCTGAAATCGACCAAATCTCTCACCAAAACATCAATTAAGGTGGATTAAACTCAATCTCAACCTCAGTACTTAGTAGGAGATTATTAACTCGTAATTAAACTTAATCCCAATTTTATTAATCAAGGATTTAACTCAAAATAAATGGTAAGGGAATGGCTATACCTTAGTCTTCGGCTACTGCTACCCTTCTCTCGTGCTCAAATCCCCTTCGCTCTCACTCACTCTCTCTCTCTTTTTCTCTCTTTTTCTGTGGGATTCTTCTCACCCGGCCAAACTCGAAAATTTCCTCAACCCTCGTATTTATAGACAATGCAGAAGAGAGGAGAGAAGAAAAAGATCGACGACGTCGAATTAAACCCCGAATCTCAAAGCCTGAGTCATTCCCCAATACCCCCATTCAATTCTCACACTTACCCTGTGATCGACATCGGAGGAAGGAGAAGTAACGGTGCTCTCAACCCCGTGGCCAGAGGCGATTGGAGGGTCGCACTTGATCAGCGCCAGTTCTCGTGCTAAGCGGCGCTGCGACGAGAGAGGAGTCGGAGAAAAATCCGACGGATCGGAAAAGAGAGAAAGAAGAAAGAAAGAGGGAAGGGGATGAAGCCAAATGGCTCGTCCTGATTTTCTGTGGTGTGATCTCTGTGGCCATCTGTGTGGCGACTTACTTTAAAAGATTAAATTCGAATTTTATTAGTATTAATTCAAATTAACAACAGATTTTAAGATTAATTAAGCTTTGATTTTACTAGAATATTTTATATTAGTTATAGAGTTTACACAAAGTCAGAAATTTCGAATTCGAATCGATTTCCATGTTAGTTTTGATTTAATTGTATGTTATTTGAATTTTATAAATATGATAATTATTAAAATTTATGATTTTCTTATCAATTAATTCTCCTAATACTTTTATTAATTGATTCTAATTAGATTAAATTAATTTGGTAATCCTACTATGTTACATCTATACTCGATTTTATAATGCATTTTATTTTTGGAAAATATAATTTTCTATATATTTTTTTATGATAGTTTCCTGTTAACATGGTGAAGAAAGAACCAAAGCAATTGTTATGATTTACTTAATTTTTTTTATGCTGAATGTTATATGTTAAAAAAAAAAAGTAAAAAGGAATACTTTTCTGTTGAACAACTAAAAAATTAGAATAAATTTTATTTAAATTAATACCAATTTAAGTGTTACGGCAGTCGTATCTGATCTTTGTAAATGTATGTTCATACTACAATGATGAGAACAAAATCGACACTTTTTTCTTTTTTGACGGGTTGAACTTTTCTTTTTCGTACTCCTGAAATCTTGAGGACAAAATAATGCTAGCACATACTTCAAACTGTTTATTTTCATACAACTAAAATCTTGGTGTAACATTGGGTTGTTACCTGCTAAAATTTAGATTTTGATTTTTTTTTTCTTTTTTTTTTTATAATATTCCCCCAACTTACAATTCTTGCTAGTGAACCAATATTCAATATTTCGTCTATCATTGTCGCAATTATTTTTTTATAAATTAATACATAAAATATTGTACAATTAATTAATCGGTTATATAATTTTCTAGCTAACTCTATTTATTTTTTTTATTGACGACTTAAGCTGACTGATGATGGACAAATGCCAAAGAAATTGCCGTTTCAATCAAATTCCGGTCAGAAATCAGAATGTCAAATTCGGCACCTGGAACAATATTCCCGTCATCAACCATATTTAAAGCGAGTTACAAGCTTAATCTCAAGTCTATTTATTAATATTCCAATCCTCTTGATTCAAAGTAGCACATTATAAGAGGACCCAACCCTACAGACAGTAGAGCCGAATTAAAACATCTGAAAGCAATAAACAACCGAAATCCAATTCCACATTGTCACTGCAAATTTATAGTTCCCATCTTAAGCTGACAAAATGTCGACCATCTTTTTAATAGATGACCGGGCCATGATAGCTTCCCACCATGCCTTAACATGTGGATACGAGTCGAACACGGACTTGTACGGCGTCAACATGATGCAGTAAGTGCACGGGAAATGACTGAGATCCGCAAAGCTGATGAAATCGCCGGCCAAGTACTTACTCTGCGACAAGCGTGCCTCATACACTTGAAGTACCTTCTTAAGTTTCTCCAAGTTTTCATCAACAGCTTGCTGGTCCACAACTTGGCCGATCATTGGCTTTACGAGGGCATTGAAGATGATGACGCCAGCTGGTGGGTTGTATTGGCCATATTCGACATCTAGCCAAACGTTCACCAATGTAGCTTCCTTGGGATCGTTTTCTCGAAGGAGGTCTGAATTGTACTTGCGAAGGACGTACCGCGATATTGCGCGTGATTCTGAATTAACAAAGTTTGGATAAATTACACGAATAACAATATAACATGGAAAGTATCTTATATCACTAACAATAGGAAAAACAGGGATGTGCTATATATGCTAATTTTCTTCTCTGATTTTAGTTGATCAGATTGTTTGGATCTCCTTTTTTAGATGCATTACAATTGAAAAAAAAAAAAGAGAAATATATAGACTCACCAAAAAGCATGAAATCGTCATCTTGGAAAGCAGGGATTTGGCCAAAGGGCGGAAAAAGAAACAATTTAACATATAATAAGATCCAAATATAAATCACATTAGAAGAGATGAAGCAGAGTTGCATCACTTATTTAAAAAATAATGATAATAATAAGAAGAAGAAAAATAAAAAAAGAATAAAGAAAAAGATAATACTTTTTAAGCCTCGCTTAAAGAGTCATGGGACATTGCCTCTCTTAAGTTATTAGGAAACGAACAAAAGATAAAAAGTAATTGCTTACATTTATTTCTAAGATATCAAAAAGATTTAATTTTTGGTTTTCAAAAGCGAAATCCTTACTCTTATGCTGTATGCAGGAGAGATTAAGAGACTACAATTCTAGTAACTTCTGTTTTGTTTTTAGTTTTTATACAAAAAAAAAAGAGCAAATTTGGGTTACTTTAGTGAAATCTTCATGCTTATTAATTTACAAAACCAGGGTTTAAATAAGTTTGAACACGAATTAACACTCAACAATATTACAGCTCGTATCAGCCTAATATTACAGTTAACTCCTGGATTGGATAACACACTGATATCATAATATTTTTGAATCCTGGTGGAGTATATAAATACGATCAGTAACAAATAAGAAGAAGGAAGTTTAGAATAGTGAATAAAATTAAGTACATTCCGGGCAAGATGCGCGGGGCTTTTGAGCTCGGTGCCAAATTCAACTGGCACCACCTCGTACTCAGCCCCGACCTCTTCCAGGATCATAACCACCCTTGCCACATTTGTTGCTTTTGGTGTACCATAAACCTTGATTCCCATCTCTGGTCTCTAGATGTGTGTTTGGATTTGTGTGTGTGAAGGTGAATCGGTGTGATAGAAACAGAGCACAAATTAAGACATGATTTATAGTACGTAGAGGTGTTGACTTTGGAGGGAGGCTTCATCTGGAGTAAACTCTTTGCATTTCTTAAATTACTAATTTCGAGATTTTGAATTCGTTTTATTGTTTCTTTTTTAATTGAATAGCATTTCTTTGACTTCGTGTCCCACGAGTTTTATTGCTTTAATTTGAGAACAAAGAAATGGGAAGAACATATTTGCTATTTCCTTTTTCACGTCGTGCAAATTAAATTCGGACGTGAAATCATATAATTATAAAAAACTGATAATAATTTCCTTTTTTTTTTTTTTGAAACGAGAAAGCCCGTAGGCCTGATAATAATTTCCTTAAATCATGTTTATAAGGATGTAACCCATTTTTATTTATTTTAGTTAATATTATTACAAAAAGTCGATTACCAAGTTTTGGGGAATTGCTTCCTACACTCCTCAAAATTGGAGATTCACTACTCTTGGACGAAAATACCCTTCTCATTCCTTCAATTTATGTCCCTCAATTCATCCCAGTTTGTAATATAATTGCAATACGAAAGATATTTTCGTTCAATAGGAGTGCATCTCCAATTTTGAAGAGTGTAGGAAGCAATTCTCCAAGTTTTGGGACCAAGTACCCTCCTCATTTCCAAACTTCATCTTTCCTTCAGCAGTACCATACATTTGTACTTGTTCTTTCTGAAATTGGTGATCCAAAAAGAGTTCAAAGTTGGCTGGACCAATCTACAGTACCCCAATCCCATTTTTTCAGATATTATGTGGTTATTTTATGTATCTTTTCTATAATGGAATGTTCTGAACATTAATTTTGAAAAGGAAATATCAATGGCTGCATAAAATTGTCTACATGAAACAAATAAGGAGAGAATGGCAAGTTAGCAACCCATGTGCATGGTAACTAGGAATTTTTGCGGCTGAACTGCATTTTCTTTATGTGATAGGCCTGTACCAACCATATTTTTCATTATGCAACACAAATTTCTTCATAAGAGACTTACATAAATTCCATGTGCATGGTAACTAGGATTTTTTTGCGGTTGTCCTTCATTTTCTTTATGTGATAGACCTCTACCAACCATATTTTTCAATATGCAACACAAAAGTCTGCACAAGAGACTTGCATAAATTCAAATAAAATAGAAAAAGATGGCAGCTCCACGAGGAATTAGTAGTATTTTTCGTTTAGACCCTTCAAATGTTAAAATTTTCGGTGATAACTTTTCCTATTATTTTTGTGTATCCCTTTTGCTTTCTTTTATTACCAACCCGAACTATATCATACCATATATTTTGCTTAATTGTTTAAAAATCTTTTTCATATTATTTCTTCCTAAAATTTCATGGATATTCTCAGAAAATTGCAAAGGATCCACTAATATATTTTTCCCTACTTGAGATTTTAATATTCTTTTATCGATATTTCAATTTGATGCTATTTTTTTTTTACTTTTTAGAAGACATAACATTTTAATACAATTTTTTTACAAATTTATTTGATATGTTTATTGTTATTCGTTTGATTGCCGCAAATAGAAAGGACCAAATGACATAGATTTTCAATTTTGGATGTTTAAATATTTATGCGGAAATTTTTTTGTTTAGTTATTTACGAGACTTCTTTAATTTAGTTTGTGTCGTTTATTATTAATGTTATTTATGTAATTTGATTTGCGCTCTTTTACTTTATATTTATATAAATGACATTTCCAAAATACAAGTAAAATAACATCACAGCCAATCAACATATATACCAAGCCACTCTCACTGACTACACGCACAAAAAAAGAAAAAAATTGCCAATAACAAGGATTAGATGTCAATCAACAACATCTTTTACCATAAACTGCAGATAAAACTTTATCGCGCGAAGAGCGATGAGAAAGCTAGTTATGTATTCTTTCTAAATCGCTAGGTTTCTACATCTCTCTCTCTTTCTCTCTGCTAATAAAAATTAAGACTCATCGTATGCTTACACTGTTATTACGGTTGTACAATATAAAGACTCGTAGCATACTGACATCATGTTGAACATGAAGAGCATAAGTTTTATATTGTATATGCTTTCACATGACCAATTTCTCTAAAATCTGAAATTTTAGACATAGGAGATGTCTTCTCTAAGCATTTATACTTCCTGTTTATTAAAAGTTACACTCTTGTTCCCTGTTCAGGATGAATTAGAGGCAGTATGACTAAACTAATTCAGTGGCCTACCATAAAAATCAGCTATTTCATTTTTGTAGCAATTATATCATGTTTTGTACATTGTCTTAATTTGATGATCTAAGTAACCCTTGGGATCTAATGAGCAAATTGTATCAGTAAAGAAAAAATTAGTTCAGATACCTTTATCAAATCAGACTATTATTTCGATTAATATAATCTTTGTTGAATGCTTCTGAAATTTACAAGTGAGAAAAGAAAGCATGAAGCATGATTTGGCCCTAATTAGTTACATTCAAGAGTACCTGAAAGCACAAATGCCAATTTTTGATGCCAAACCGAAGTTGAAAGAACACTATATAACCAAGTACCCTGTATATCGCAAAGAACTTTGTAGCAGTAATGAACAAATACGGAATTTTTTTTTTTTTTTTTTTTTTTTGGAAAAAAGGCCATTGGATCCGTTTCTATTTACTAGAAACAAAGTTTAGTACAAACGTTTCACTACTTCCTAAGCCATTAAACTAACCCAGATTAGCTCATTCTTTTTACAGATCAAGTCATCAAATTTTTTGCAAAACCCAACACGACAAATGAGTAACAAAACATAACAAATACAATTGTTAACTAAACCCAAATTAAACGTTTAAAAGTCTTCTATTATTCTGTCTATTCTCTTCTCATCCTGCTGTCTCTATGAGTTGATTCATGCGCCAGCTTCTCCAGAGCTCATTGTCTGCCACAAATATGGAAGTTTCAAGTACCTCTAGAGATTTAGGCTGTGTTTCATAATGGATTTTTTTTTTTTTTTTTTTTTTTTTTGTAGAAAGCAAGGGTCGAGCCCAAAACTTTTATATTCTTCTTAAGTTATGTAAAAAAGGCAAAGGTTTAGAGAGTGAACCTTTGCAGGAAAAGAACAGGGAAAAAAAAACAAAAGATGAACTATACAGAAAAGCTAAAAAAATTTTAAAACCTAGGCAGCATTAAATGGGGTAGTTAAGCCCCCATTCAAACAAAACTTCTTCAGCAATGGCTTCAAAACCCTTGGCTGAAGAGGAAAAAATACTGGCACATCTTTCTCTCCAAACCATGAAGCAGGTAATCAGTAGCAGCTCTCTTTGCTTTTTGGAAGGTGTCTGTTATTTGCTAGAGGGGAGATAAGGGGAAAGGAGGTAAAACTAGAATGATCGAACTGACTTGATCTTGTTATTTGCTCCATAACAGAAATAAAGAGAGGTGAGCCTAGAGCTGTTTACTCAGGTCTTGTAATATCTAATTTTGTAATGAGCTCAACCCCTCACTCCTTCCCTCCCTAATCTCCTCTTATCTTCACCAATTTGCCTAGAAGGAACCTACAATAAAAAATTAATTCATAAAAAAAAAGAAAACAAATATGAATGTTTGGAACTGCTAGAGGGAAGATGAAGCAGAAGGGCACTTTGATCACATTAAGTAATTGATTTCTTTATAATTAAAAATGATTTAAATTAATAAAAGAGTTATGTCCCTAGTAAACATGATTTGAGGGGGTTATTTCTAATTTGAAGATGTAAGGGGTTATTTCCTATCGGAACCGTATAAAATTTTCTCGATTTTTTAACATTGGGTCGTTAGTGGTAAACTCGGACTCGGATTCGGACTCAGAGTGTTGGACAAAGGAGTCGAATCGGACGACTCGAAAAAACTCAAATGACTTGGATCGGAAACTCGGATTTTCATAAATAATCATTTTTAATCTCTTAAAATTAGAAAAAAAAAATAAAAAAAAATTGAGAAAAAAATATTTGTTCAAACATAATTAATAAAGTGAATATTGGATGAGTGAAAATAAACTATAATATAAAATTATATAATATCAATTTATTGAAAATAAAATTGTTCAATCATAATATAGTTCAAAAGTATCGTTTGTCTTTATAAATAATAAAATAATATGAAAAATTAGAAATAAACATTCTTTCAAAGTTTAGTAAAAAAATAAATAAATACTCGAAATCATAAAATTAGATAAAATGTAAATAAATACAATTTTAAAATATTATATCATTAAAAATCACCCATTTAATCCGGTTCACCTTTTCTCCATTGATATGGCCACATTGAATCCTAGATCCCAAATCCCTTTCCCTCTCCCAGACTTAGAATCTTCCCCATTCCCACAAATTTATCCCTGTTTTTCTTTCCCGTGCCCCCGTTTCGCTTTCTCTTCCTCGCCCAAGTTCTGAATCGCATTAATTCCCAAATTCCAGCGGTTTACGTGGTAAATTGGTAACAAAAATTGATAGTATTTGTGTTGAATTGATAGTTCCCATCTAATTTTGTCCAATTTCAATTAGATTTCGCCTTATTTCAACTTTCCATCCCGATTCCGTTCCAACTCGCCAAAAATCGACTCTCCTCCGCCGAGTCCGTTCTGACTCGCCCGAGTTGGCTCGGACTCGGCCGAGTTTTAAAACCATTCGTTACCTGCTAAATTTAAATTTTTAACAATCTTCCAATTTACAATTGTTGGTAGTGACCCTATATATTCAACATTTTGTCTATCACTGTCACAATTACTTTTTGCAAGAAATGTGTAATATGAAACCCAAATTTCGGTCTAGCCCAATCAAACCCAATATATTGTGCAATACAGCACACCAAGAAGTTACGTCATGTAAAATCATTCACTCTTTCTTATTCATTTTTATTTCCATCCAGGTGCTACAAAATATAAAATGTCCAAACAAAAACTCAAGAAAGCATATACTTGCTAATGCAAATCTAAAATTCCGCATAAAACAGATTCCTCACAAGAACATCTTCAAGCTACCGGAAACATGCCAGCAGCAGCCTTCTTCAAAGATGGCCTTGTCATCAAGTTCTCCCACCACGCCTTCACGTGCGGATAGTTATCAAACAAATTGGCGTAAGGGGTGGCCATGAAGTAGTAAGTTGCGGGGAAATGGCTAAGATCAGCCAGGCTAATGAAATTTCCAGCAAGGTACTTGGTCTTCGATAGCTGTGCTTCGTACACTTCGAGTACCTTCTTTAGCTTCTCTAAGTTTGTGTCGATTAATTTTTGGTCACCGGTGCCTCCTATTTTCGGGAGTACAAAGGCATTGTAGCTGATGTGGAAGACGAGCGGGTCATAGTGATGGGCCTCGACATCTAACCATTGGTCGACCAATGTAGACTCTGTGAGATTGTTTTCTCTGAGAAGATCATCCGTATCAGATGATTTGTACTTGCGAAGCACATACTTTGAAATTGTTCTTGATTCTGATAATAGATAAAAAAAAAAAAAACATTATTTTTAGATATTACGAAGAAAAACTTTCATCAAAGTAAATTTTCCCCCTTTTTCCCTTTGTAATTTTCATGCTTAGAATAATTATTTTTTGCACACAAAGTAATTCAAATTCCAGATTTAACCGGTATAGTTGTGGATAAATGTAATTCAAAAAAGAAATTTAAAATTAAAACATTTAAGACCTTTTTTTGGGGGGAAAAAATGTGTCAAATGGTAATAGAACTTCACGTATTTTTTAGCAAAACATACTTTAGATTATTTAAATTTATAATTTTAATTACAATACTTTAAGTACTCGCCGTTTGCATAGAGGGTTTATAAAGGGCAATATAGTTAAGTCATAATTTAAGTACGCAAAGGTTCTCTTACCAAAGATCACGAGATCATCATCCTCAAAAGCTGGAATCAACCCAAAAGGCTGCAAAAAAAATAAAAATAAATCCCAGTGAATAAAATGAATTCTACTCATAATATGTGCGGGTGTATGAAAAGAACCCTAATCATACCATTTCATTTTCCCTAATCAATATCCGATAGATATTATACAGTTAGTTCTAAAAAATGGTTCTCAAATTTTTTTTTTTAAAAAAAAAAATTCAATTACATTTTGAAGTATAAAAAATATTAATTCCAAGCCCGCAGAGTCTTCAAGGCAAAAAGCCTAAAGGCTAGTATCAATTACATACGCAACGAATGGGTTTCACAATTCACCCAGCTAGTATCTAGAGAGAGAGAGAGAGAGAGAGAGGGAATTGTACATTTCTTGCAAGGTGAGCTGGGGTTTTGTGCTCTCCAACGGCGAAATCAACAGGCACCACTTGGTAATCGGCGCCAACCTCCTCAAGACACACAATCACCCGCGCCACACTCATGTATCGCGCCACGCCGTAGACCTTCATCACTCCCATCTCTCTCTCTCTCTCTCTCTCTCTCTCTCTCTCTCTCTCTCTCTCTCTCTCTCAGTCTGGTTTATTTTGCTCTTATGTGTTTGTGTTAGACAAGTAGGACAAATATATAAGATGCCCAGTAATAAGGAGCCGCCTCCTCTCCTTCCTCTTGATGAAGTTCTCGGAAGCTCCGGATTCGATTCCAGACAAGAAAGCTTGTTTAAGGAGCCGCCTCCTCTCCTTCCTCTTGATGAAGTTCTCGGAAGCTCCGGATTCGATTCCAGACAAGAAAGCTTGTTAGCCGCCTCCTCTCCTTCCTCTCCGTTCTTCGTTCCAAATGGAGGCTTGTGGGAATAAGATAAGGACTTTTAATTTTTAAATCTATATACTATATCTTTGACTCTTTGATTGACCGGGTTTATTGTCCCTATTTAAGCGGACTTTCATGTACTAATTTATTGATTTATTTTTTTAATATTCAATTGAGTTAGGATTTCTCTTACCGTCCTTCTAATTTAAAAAATGTATTATAAGTTTCTGAGAGTTTGATTCGAAATTTAACCTTCAATAAATTTAAAAGTTTGGCAACGTAAGCGAAGTTTTCATGTTTTTTGTAGCTGATTTAATCGTTACTGTTGAGTTACGACACAAAGGTTAAATATAAAAATAATAAATCAAGTTCTGAACTTGTATAAAATTAAATATAATTTCTCTTATGATATATTCAGATCAAGTGTTCTTAACTTATTTTTAAATTAAATTTTCTTAAATAATCTTCAATCGGATTTTGAACTTGCACCCTTACACTCAATTTGTATTGTTTTTTGCAAATAGATCAAGACTTAGTTCTCTTAGATATAAATTGCTTTTTTTTTTTCAAAATACAAACAAATATGATTGATCAATTTTAAAATCGAACTGAAAAAAAATGATCTATTACGAAATTCCCATTTATGATTTTTTTCTTTATGAGAATTCTAAGTAAATATTAAAATTAACTCCCAAATGTTTTATAAATTCGCTTACTGTGACCTACAATTTTTTATTCAAAAAAATAATAATAAAGACTGAAGCAAAATCTATGATATCCAGGGGTGGATCCAGTATATGGGGTGCCATGGCAGGTGCCTGGGTTGAAAAATTAAAATTAGAGACCTGGTATATGTATTTTTAAGCAGTGCCTGGGTTAAAAAACAAATAGTACCTAGGCTGTTGAAAGAATTATGTGAGTTTGTACTTGTATCTTGGACTCTCGACTCAGAGAAATTTTATTATACCACAATTATGCCTAGGCTAAAAAAAATTGTTAGATCCGCCCCTGCATTGATATCGAATATAAACTAATTCTCATTCAAAATATTTTTAGCTAATTCTGATCTATGTGTATCCTCTGTTTTTCAAATAATATACTCCTCAATTTCCAATTACAAATTTTTAGAGATAGTCATTATTTATGTTCTTATCTTTTTCAAAAATGCACAACTCTATACACTTATACAAACAGGTATCGCCTAGCACTAGTTTGCGTGACGCATCTGAGTGAGATCATACTTCCAAATGTCGCCACAGTTCAAACTTTCGAGTGCCACATCAGTTATTTATATTGCAGTCAAGTCGGATTGTTTGACTCAGCGACTAGACAAGACAACAATATGTATGTCATTTTGTTGAGCTAAGGAACTCTCCATTTACATCTTACACTGGAGAGTGAGCTATGCGATGGGATTATGTCATTTAGGTCACATACATAGTCACCCACAAGACTACAAGAGTTCAACAATTTGTGTTTGATAACTTGGTAGAACCACCAAGTCTGTCTGAAAAAAAAAAAACAATTTGTGTTTGATAACTTCAGTAGTCCACTGGGTTACTCTGGCAACTAAGCAAGTATTATTTTTCTTATTATTAGGTAAAATTTGACAACATTTAAGCTGATAATATTAAAATCTTAAATTAAGTTAACAAAAACTGTAAAACAGGGGTAAAAAAAAAAAATGGTTGGTCTTATATAACTGTGTATTAAAGTTTACATGCGCTGATAGCCTGATATGAATCTGATTGACTTTTGATAAAATATATCAAATGTGTATACTATTTCTGTCGTTCCTAACAAGATGGGATTATACTAGAAAGAAAATGTGGCCAGTTAATATTATAGAACCTACCTACCCAATTATCAAGCAGTAAGTAGTATTTATTTAATGCATTCGCGCGCCAACGGCGGCATTGGAGGGGAAACGAATAACCAACATTTTTTTTACCTATAAGTTAGAAACGTTTTAAAGTTGAGGCATATTCATATGAGCATTGGAATCAAACATCAGAGGTTTAGACTTTCCTATAAAATTTTTAGGCCACCTGTAGGGCTGTCAACGGTATACCGTGTACCGTTTTCCGTGTACGTTCCGTCCAAACGGAACGGTTGACGGAATGGAATTTCATTACGTTTCAGAAACGGAACGGTAAACGGTACGCATTTCGTCATTCGTTTGGGTGAAATACAGTGCAAATATGCACGTTCCGTGACGTTCCGTCCAAACGGAACGGTTGACGGAATGAAATTTCATTTCGTTACCAGAAACGGAACGGCAAACGAAATGGACCATTCCGTTGCCGTTCCAAACGTTTGACAGCCCTGGCCACCTGATGAGAATGTAATTGAACCAGGTCAATCACCCGCTATTTGGGAAGCATCGAATCAGACAATTGATCCAAGCTGCGAGATTTACGACTCCAACAAGTAGTGATATTTTTTGAAGTAACAAGCCCAGGTCTGGCCGTTGCCTTTTCATTAAATTAAAGAATATCAGTACAGGAAACGAGTAAGGGTTTCTGAAACTGAAACCCAGAGAAACGAAAATAAAGAAAAATATGCCTAAAAAACTGATTAAACAAAATAAACTGCCGAAAAAGCCAAAAAAAAATTAAATCAAAGATCTAATCTGGGTTCAATAAGCGCCATTCTTCCTGTATGAGTGAGGCAACAATGTTGGCCGGCTGGCAAATAAAGTAGCAGGAAAAGGTTCTTGAGCATCTCTCACACCAAATAAAGTAGCAGGAAAAAGCAAGAAGTTCTCCTTGTCTGTTGTTAATGCTACTAGTGAGAAATGCTCAAGAACCTTCTCAGACCGTGATATGGATTCTTTTTCAGAGTTGATATGGATCCATATCAACTCTGAAGAAAGGCACACAAATGATTTAAAACAACAAAGTTAACTTTTATTTTTTTTTTTAAAAAAAAAACGGAGTACATCATGCACATGAGACCATTGAAGTAATCCAATTATATGAACGACAACAGAAAATCCAAAACCAGTAAGGCCCAAAAGCCGAAAGGCCTAAAAACTTGCGTAGACTCGTCAAGTAATAACCACCAAATTTATGCGCCAAACAAGGGACTGTTTCCTAGAATCCTAGCAACGGAGAGCTGAACATATAATTTTTCTATTAATTGAAGTGTCAGCCATGCCTATAATTTTCTTTCTTCATCAAAAGAAAAAAATATATATATATATATGGGAATGGTTTTTACTAAATTCTTCTATCCTATCGTAATAAAAAAACAATTAACAATAAACGCGACAAAATATAACAATTAAGCGTGCTTATTAAACCAAGAGGTATGCAAGTCTATTCAATCTGAAACACTATCACAATGAGAACTTCCTTCAATAAACATTTATTCAAATTCATAGCACTCCTTTAATATAATCACCCACAGAAAACTGAAGAAAATAGCTCACAACATACTGACTTATTCCAAAAAAAAGTTCTAATCAGTACTGACAATCCACACTACGACAGTACATCTCATATAATTATTATTATAATCTGTTTTTCTATACGGGTTCACGCATCTTTATGTCGACTACTTTCTTAATTGCTGGCCTCGTCAATAAAGCCTCCCACCACGCTTTCACGTGAGGATAGGAATCAAGCACCGACGCATACGGAGTGCGCGTCAGGTTGAATGTCAAAGCAAAATGGCTTAGATCAGCCAAGCTGACAAAATCACCAGCCAGGTATTTGGACTTTGATAGCCGGGCCTCGTACACTTCTAGAACCTTCTTGAACTTCTCTAAGGATGCGTCAACGATGTTTTGGTCGGGAACACCGCCTAAAATTGGAACAAGTAGGCACTGGAAGGTGATTGGAGAGATTGTAGGAAAGTACTGGTTGGCCTCAACATCGATCCAGATGTCGATCATTGCAGAGTCAGCGATACTGCTTTCTTTTAGAAGATCAGACTTGTATTTGCGAAGCACGTACCTCGAAATTGCTCGTGATTCTAAAGAAAAAACAAAATTTTGTGAATTATTGCAAATGTTGCACAAATTTGTCACGCTTCACTTAAACTGCAGGCTTTTAGTTCAGAAGAGATAACTGCAGTATAAGACGTAAAAGAAATATGTTCCTTGTTATTTACAAATTTGTAAAATAAATTAATTGCTGCTGCATAGTGGTTGGCACAGTTCATCGGTACTTATGTAGCCCTCAATGGCCTTCTCTAATTTGAATGTTGATTTGGATCTTCAGAAACTCTATCAGATCTTCTTTTTTTTTTTTTTTTGTCAGCTGACAACCTTTATCTGACAACAAATATTAAAAAATGCGTCTTGATTGTCGCTATCAAGATTTGTCTTAAAAAAGAGTAAATATTAAAAAATGTGGGTTGATTTTGACCAGGTGATGTTGTCGCAGGCTGATTTTGTTGAAAATGTGAAGCTAAGAGAACGCCGGTCCAATTAAGGGATCAATAACGAATATATATATAGAGAGGGGAATGTTAAGGTCCTACGCGTTAGACGGATGTGGTCCGTCCAATATGATCATATTCGCGTAATCAAATTTCAAATCACTGATTCAAACTGTTAGAGTGAATCTTCCTATTGAAATCTCCGTCAAGACCAAATTTTACATTATTCCGTAATTTTTTACTATTTATTTCGTATTTTTAAAAACCATTGTTATTGGATCGTTCCATATAAATTCTAGGAGCACTTTTTTAAAAATACAAAATAAATAGTAAAAAATTTCGGAAAAACCTAAAATCAACAATTTCTTCTAAACTTTTTGCTAACTTTATCCTATATATGTTTCTAAGCAAACCAAATCTTACCAAAGAGTACCAAATCACCATCTTGAAGGGCAGGAACTTGACCAAACGGCTGCAAAAATTAATTAAAGTGTAAGCCTTTTATGTGACATATTGAAAACAATTAGGTTGTGACTGCTATCAAGATGACAATTTTTCCGTAAAACCTATCATCAATAGCAAAAAAAAAAAAAACCAAAAAGTAGATGAATTTTATGGAAAAAAAAAAATAGAAGAATTTCAATTTAATTTTTAACCGTCGAAATTGGAAGTATGTTGTAGCCCACCTCCGACATGTTACGAGAATTGAAAAAAAATTGTACATCTCTTCTAGTTTATTTTAATATTTTTTTCCCAAGTTATCGTTACATTTTTCTGATTTCAGCAAGCCCATGAACCCGTTGTGTATCTTACAGAATAAATAATGGTGAAGTGGGAATTGAGGAGGGTATTTTCGTATCTAATAGTTTTGTTCTTCAAGCGATTTAAGAATAGTTTTTTTATTGCAACGGCGTTGCATCATATACAAACAATCTCTCGTACAGGGAACAATAAGTTTCATAAGGCACAGAACGCAACAAATCAGATTTGTTTTTATGATTGTTAATCTCTTCTTATTTAGGTACAGCAAAGACAAATAGTTAAAGCAAGAATACTTACATTTTTGGCAAGGAAATCCGGTTTCTTTTGTTCATCAGCCATGAGGTTAACCGGCACAAGCTCATACTCTGCTCCTACCTCCTCTAAACACAGTAAAACACGTACCAAATTGGGCGACAAGGTGGGCCCATACAGCTTCATCGTCATGATCTCTCTCTCTCTCTCTCTCTCTCTCTCTCTCTATTGAGGCACAGGAGAATTGATAAAGCCATAAAGGTTATTAATAGAGAGTGAGGAATCGTTGTGAGGACGGAATTGTACTTTGACTTGTATAAATTACTACTTTTCTAGCTATGTATTTCTCCAAAAAAACCGAGGATAACACAGAAAAATCCAAAGCTAGAAGGCCCAAATGCTGAACGGCCCAAAAAAATGCGTACACTAATCAAAATTCAAAAGTATTAACCACCAAATTTTATGTGCAAAGGGACTGCTTCCAAGCACCGCCGAGGAACCCTGCTTCCAGTCAATGAAGATGTAATATTTTTTTTTATTAATTCATGTACCAGTACCAACAATGAGTATAATTTTTTGAAAAATAAAACGATGGTAATGGTTTTTTAATTATTTTTCTTTGCTAATAATAGCAATGAACATTAAACGCCACTGAGTAACAATTAAGCATGCTTATTGAAACAAAAGGTATGCAAATCTAGCTTGTTCAAACTAAAACACCAGAATAATGAAAACTTCCTTCAATAAACACTTATTCAAATTTAAAACACGTGCTTAATATAATTACCCACAGAAAAAAATGAAGAAAACAGCTCACAACATACTAACTTATTAAAAAAAAAAAGTTCTAATCAGTACTGACAATTCCACATTATGACAGTACATCTCACACAATTATAATTATTATCTGTTTTTCTATATGGAACCCTTCTTTATGTTAATTACTTTCTTGATTTCCAGCCTTGTCAATAAAGACTCCCACCATGCTTTGACATGAGGATAGGGATCAAGCACCGACGCGTACGGAGTGAGCGTCAGGTTGAATGTCAAAGCAAAATATCTTAGATCAGCCAAGCTGACAAAATCACCAGCCAGGTATTTCGACTTCGATAGCTGCACCTCGTAGACTTCTAGAACCTTCTTGAACTTCTCCAAGGATGTGTTGACGATGTTTTGGTCTGTAACACCTCCTAACATTGGCACAATTAGGCACTGGAAGGTGATTGGAGAGATTTACTGGTTGGCCTCAACATCTATCCACATGCCGAACATTGCAGAGTCAGTGATACTGCTTTCTTTTAGAAGATCAAACTTGTATTTGCGAAGCACGTATCTCAAAACTGCTCTTGATTCTAAAGATGAAACAAAAATTGTGAATTATTGGAGGAAAACAATGCAAGTAATACACAAATTAGTTTGTCACGCGTCACTTAAGCTGCAGGTTTTTAGTTCAGAAATGATCACTGAAGTACTAGACGCAGTAAAAGAAATTAATGATATATCCTTATTATTATTAATTTGTAGATAAATTGGAGTTGCATAGTCATATATAGTTGTGGGCACAGTTCATATATAAGGCACTGATATGTAACCCTTAAATGGCCTTATCTAATTTGACTGTTGATTTACATCTTGAGAGACTATCACACTTTGGTCAACCTTTTATCTAACAACAAATATTAAAAAATGAGGTAAACTAACTAATCCTTAATATTTCAAACTAGGTGATGTTGACGCAAGTTGATTTTGTGGAATATATGAAGCCTGAGAGAAAGACGGTCCAATTAAGCAATCAATAATGACTACATATGCCAAATTAATGTGCAGTTAGTCAGCATTGAAATATTGTTCTCTCAATTGAAAAATAGAGGAAATTAAGAATGTGCCGACTATTTTAAAGCATCTTTTTTTTTTAAAAAAAAAAAAGAAGTTCGGAATCTACAATTTCTTCTACCATTATTCTATATATATATTTTTTTTAACCAACCAACTCTTTCCAAAGAGTACCAAATCACCGTCTTCACGGGCAGGAACTTGGCCAAACGGCCGCAAAAATTAATTTAAGTGTAAGCCTTTTATGTGACAAATATTGAAGAAAATAAGGTTCTGACCGCTCATTGCTACCAAGATGACAATGTAGAACTGTCATTGATATTAGAAAAACCAAAAAGAGGATGAATTTTATGGAAAAATGAAGAATTTCAATTGAATTTTTCTTAGCTTTAGAAGTTGCAAGTATGATGTAGTACATCTCCGACATGTTATGCGAACATAACAAAAGAAAAAAGGATGAAACTTAAAAATTGTAAATATCTTGTACTTTTTTTTTTGAAGGTTAAATATCTTGTACTTTTTTTTTTTTTTCTAAGCAACCTTAACATATTTGTGATTTCAGAAGTGTACCGTTGCATCGTATACAACATATTTCCGCTTGTACAGGGAACGATAAGTTTCATAAGGCGCAGAAAAAACAACAAATTCAGATTATTTGTTTTTTACTTTTTTCTTATCATTATTAATCTCTCTATGTTTACCAGCCATGAGGTTAACGAGCGCAAGCTCGTACTCTGCTCCAACCTCCTCTAGAAAGACAAGTTTCAAATTGGGTGACAATGTGGGCCCATACAACTTCATCGCCATGATCTCTCTCTCTCTCTCTCGAGTCACAGGAGAATTGATAAAGGTTATTAATAGAGAGTGAAGAATTGTTGTGAGGACGGAATTGTAATTTGACTTTGTATAATTTCTAGCTTTGTATTTCTCTAATTTAAGAAAGGAAGGTCTAAGGTGAATGAATTTAATTAGAGTTACAGAGAGTTCATATTCAAAGAAACATGCACTGACGATTTTCTGCAAATTTTTTTTTCTTCAATTATATTTTATTGTGCTAATTTCTAAAATAATTTTGAGGTGTCACAAAATTTTGTGCAGCTTAAATTTGTGATATGTGCGAATAATATTCGTGTACTTCACAGACCTGTACTAAACAAAAACAAATATCTTATGCATTTATTGATCCAAAAAGTGCCTATACATGGATGCACAAAGGGTTCTAGAAGCAAAAGACAGGCAATAGGGGTGTTTTTGCTTTGGCAAAGGCAATCAACGAGGCAGTTCGAGATGAGCGATATGGAGAGATGGATGAGGTGGTGAGGCCCAAAATTTTATCTGAGCCTACACCACTAGTGATGAAACAGCTTATGAGCTGAACAAAATTAATTTCTCTGCTATTAATATTATAGTTTACAGACCTGATCTTCTTCTTCTTCTTCTTCTTCTTCTTCTTTATTTTTATTTCATTTTATTTTTTTTTCTTTCTCCCTATATGACAGCTTCAAAATCAAAACAAAAGAATATTAATGGACAAGAAAAATGTAGAACACTAGCTACAATATATGTAATTCGACCTAATAATAGGCTTGTCTACCGTACACGGTAACTTTGCTACACTTTTGCCAAATTATTTGGGTGTTTATTTATTTTTTTTTTTGAGATATTTTTTTTAATGCTAAAACTTATTTTCTTTGGAATTAAACAAGATCTTTTGTGAGGAATTCATTTTACTTAGACCATTTTTCTATTAGAAAGAAACATATTTTTTATCCAGCATTTATACCATTATATGCAAGAACAAGATATTGCTTCTGTGATACTTAGTATTTTTTTTTTTTTCCCTCCATCCTTTCGGCATTTTGAAGGGAGCTTCCCCTTACGAGATTCAAAAATTAAAATTTTTTTCCTCAAGATAAATGATTTGCCAATTAGTATTATAAATTAATTATCACAGATATATCAACACAACTCATCTTCGGTAACATTAGTTTCACTTCAGTTAATTTTTTTTTTAGGAAGATATACAGAAAAATATACATGAATTAGCGCCTGTACAAAAGATACATGCATGTTCTACCAAGATAATTCCCCAATTTTCCTGCTTGATCGGAGTATCGGACAAAGCTGCAACTTAAAAACCGTCGCCTGCATCAAACCCGGCATCATAACCTGCATCATAAGCTGCGCTGTCAGCCACCATATCTCCTAGCATCATCCCGCCGAGTGCTCCACCAAGAATACCCATTCCAAGCCCTGCACCAAATCTGCTCTTCTTTTTCGCCTGTGCCGGTGCTGGACCATAACCATACCCCTGTTGTGGTGGGGGTGCGCCATACCCATATGCTGGTGCAGCTATAGGGTATGGGTAAGCGTTCGGGTATGATGGATAGCCAGGTGGAGCCCCATACGGTGTGCCTCCAGGGTATGGCCGTGAAGGTGGCGGGTATGGGTGAACAACAGGGTAAGCCGTAACTGGCGTTTCTCCTTTGACATGATGTTGAACAGGACTGTGTCCATGAACAGTTGCAATAGGCATTGATGGAGAACCACTAGGTTCAATGACTTTGTATGATAAGTTAAGCACACCCTTCGGCCTACCAGACGACCGGCAGACCTGATAACTAACGAGCTGCTCTACACCGCTGGCACCAGACTCTAATAGGTCTTTAACAGGTATTGAAACCGCGCCGACCTCGCGGTCCCGAAGGAAACCTTCTGAACGGAGCATAATGTGGAGGGCTAGGTGGGGATCAAGCGAGCGGATTACAAAGCGGACTACGGTTCCCCAATTGGGGCTACGACCACCTTCCCGGTCAGGTATGGTTCTGCGAATGTCAGCTGGATCGGCTCCTGATATAGTTGCAATCGCATATACAGACATTTTGGAGAACCATTTGATCTTTTTGAGGTCCTTCGCAGAGATTATGGTTACCTCCAATGATTTGATTTCCATTGGTAGGGATGGCTTCAGAGGCTGTCGGAGTTGGCCTTACGGTTCGAGCGATGGTGAGGAAAGGATGCGAGGTTGGCGAAAATGGCGAGTTTTGGGACTTTTAGGAGCTAATCTTTTGGTACCAAGTTTAGCAATGTTGCATGAATTACGGTTATACAGGTGATGTAAAGAAGGAAGGAGCCTTGTTTTAGTCTCCGGTTGTTACAGGATTTAAATCTGGTTTTTGGTGACCGGATGCATGAATCTGTCGCAGAAAAGATATCTAGAATTGACTTAAAATAGACGAGTGAGATGAACTAATTGATACAGTAGTTAAGCTCATTTTGTTGAATTCTTTTGGAACCTGGAGTTGTTAAATTGATGAATTTACAAAAATTAAACGCGTTCAATTTTGCTGGGTAACAGTTTTTTCTTATTGCGGTACATTGTACTGTTTCCTTTTTTTTTTTAAGTACTAATCAAGTGGTGAGAATTCATAGGGTCATGCAATTTACGATGCCTTACAATTGTCATGATTTTCCTCTTTGGATTTTTTATATAAAAGGATGAGAGTGACATCCGATAAAAAGACAATGTTAATCAGCTAATTTGAAAAAAGTTTGGCGAATATACAAATTGCTTCTGATGAATAAAATAAAGAAAATACATATTATACTAATTACTAAATGTATAAAATTACATAATTGTACGTGTTAATTTTTTTTTTTTAAAAAAAAACAGACTGTCAAAGAGAAATCTTAACCTTATATTTAAAAAGAAAAATGCTTAAGACAATCAATCTTTCAGACAATCAAGCAATCAGGCGCTGGCGCCTTCCTTTTTTGTCACGTTCTTTTAATTCCATCCCCGTCTATCACGTGCCAATCACGCGCATTTTCAAATTGAATCGAAAACCTCCGTATAAATCCCTCTTTCTCTCTCCCTCTCCGAAAATCCTCTCGCGAGTCGCGATCAACCTCCGTTGTGGTTTCTCTCTCTACGAAACACCTTCATCGGCGTCTCTTGCTTGCTTGCTCCAGATCTTTTGCTTGCTCCAGGTAACCTTTCTCTCTCAACAATCGATCTCTCTTGATTGCTCCATATCCTCTCAACAATCTCGCACTATCTCTCTCTGATCTCTCTTGCTTGCTCCAGATGCTATCCCTGCATCGTTTTTCTTTACTTTAATCGATGATTTTGTGCGATTTTAAACAGATCGAGAATTGCTAAGACGATTTCCTGCGATATATTGAAGTGCGTGCTCTTAATTCATCATTTGTCGGAAGTTTAGGTAATTCCACTTCCTTTTTTCTTTGATTTTTACTTATTAATATTTTTTTCTGTGCTGGAACAACTGATTTTAATCAGGATTTGTACTTTCATTTGTATGAATTAGTCAATTATTTCTCTAGATCTGTGTTTGTTGTAATTCATTAAGTGTGTTTACTATTTCACATAAGGGTGTAACTAGTATAAAATAAGTGAGTGATGATTTTGTGCGATTTTTAAACAGATCGAGAATTGCTAAGACGATTTCCTGCGATATATTGAAGTGCGTGCTCTTAATTCATCATTTCTCCGAAGTTTAGGTAATTCCACTTCCTTTTTGCTTTGATTTTTACTTATTAATGTTTTTTCTGTGCTGGAACAACTGATTTTAATCTGGATTTGTACTTTCATTTGTATCAATTAGTCAATTATCTCTAGATCTGTGGTTGTTGTAATTCATTCAGTGTGTTTTCTATTTCTCATAAGGGTGTAACTAGTATAAAATAAGGGAGTCTTATTTATTCAGTAGGGTGTTCACTATTTCTCACAAGTGAGTAACAAGTTCTATATGTTAGGTTGCGTTTTTTTAACATTGCTAATATAGTTTTGTTGTTTCGTTTACACGTTCTATATGTTGAATTGAGTTGTTTATATTTTGATGTTAAGACTGGTTCCTTTTTCTTTCAGGAAATTTGCATATCATTTAGCAATGTCGCTAACAGGTACCTTTATTTTGTTTGGCTTGTTAGCCAATTAGTTTGCATTATTACTAATTTAGATTTCAATTAGAAATAGGGAGTAAATTGTATTTGCGAAGGGATTAAACTGTTTGTATGAAGCTAGTAATTGACATGCACCAGATAAGAGAATAAATGTACATGTTACAACAAGGGAGTATATTATATGCTTAAAGGGAGTACATTATATTCACGTAGGGAGTAAATTTCCTGTACGTAATGAGTAAAAAACCAAGAACACCTGTTATATTGTTACCTCTGTTGTAATTAATGTTTTTTTTTTATATAACTTATATGGTTAGTTGTTCTTATTAAATTACATTATTCGTTGTAAGTGATTGTTTTCTAAATTTTGTTTGAGCAGGCTTTGACTTGAATATTGGCTTCGATGTGCACATGTCTCCCCAAACCACCATTGCTGCCGAGACTTGGGATTCTACTGAGGCTTCCTTTAGTCACTCCACCAACACTGAAGATGTAGTTGATCAGAAGAGTACTGAGACAAGTAATGAAACTGACCCTGCCTCTTCAAGCATCTGTATCATTCCTGATCCAATTCCTGGCATTCCTGCTCCAGTAATTGGGATGGAATTTGTTTCAAAAGAAGAAGCTTGGCAATTTTATAGTAGATATGCGTACTCAGTGGGTTTTGGTGCGAGCAGAAACGGGGGATCATCTAAGAATGGAAAAACCGTTCGGGAAACCATCAGGTGCCACAAAGGAGGAGAAACAAGGGGCAAAACTGACAAACCAGTGAGCGAGCGAAGGCGTGCAGTGAAGAAGTCGGGCTGTCAAGCTCGTATACTGTTGCGTTTCAACCCAGCAAAAGAAGTTTGGTTCATCCATAATGTCGTGCTTGGTCATAACCATGAACTGTGTCCATAATACTCTTATAAGCTCACAAGCCACAGAAATCTGCCATATTATGTCAAGAAACTTCTGGAGATTAATGAGCATTCTGGCCTTCCTCTTATTGGGAACATAAATGCAGTAATGCAAATGGGTAGAGGTGCAGAGTTGTGTGGATATTCAGAGAGGGATGCGAGGAACTACGTGGGGAAAGTTAGGAGGTATAACTTGAAAAACGGGGATGCAGCTGCAATGATGAGCTATTTCCGTGAGAAACAAGCTGTTGATCCAAATTTCTTTTACCAATGCAAATTTGACGAAGAGAACCGTCTGGAATTGGTGTTCTGGTCAGATTCGGTGTCGCGAGTTGCGTACCAGTACTTCGGGGATGCCTTGTCATTTGATGCAACCTATCTTGTAAACAAGTGAGTTACAGAAACTAATTTCTGATTTACATATTGAAGTTATGTTGTTCTGATTTAGGTAACTAAGAGTGTTAGTTATTCTGAAGTGGGGAGTATCTTAACATGAAAGAGGGATACTCTTTAATGTTTCAGAGGGTGTAGCTATTCTGTACTTTTGGCATTTTCTTTCTGCAATCTACTAATTCAATCCAGTTTCTGATTCATATATTCAACAGTAAGGGTGTTCCTAAATTGGTAGAGGATGTATATATTATGTTCTTCTGGGATTTTATATGTTTTTCTAAAAAATTTCTGTACTTTATTTCATATTTGATCTACCTGTTGCCCCCTTTGTGGGTGTTAATCATCATGGGAAAACCACAGTGTTTGGCTGCGCCATGATGACATGTGAGGATGCAGATTCCTACATGTGGATCATGAGCACATTTTTACAATGCATGCGTGGCAAGGCTCCATCGACCATTATCACTGATCAATCAAAGGCCATGACGCTTGCCATTGAAAAATGTTTGCCAAACACTGTTCACCGGTTTTGCCTCTGGCACATTATGAATAAGGTGCCAAATAAGGTTCCGCATGACGAGACGGTTATAAAAGAGATTAAGAGTGCAGTGTACAACTCTTTAACCATCGATCAATTCGAGTCCAGTTGGCAAAATGTCATTACGAAATCCTCTCTTCAAGGTAGTTCCTTCTTGTAAACAAGGGAGTAATTTATTTGTTGTAGGTATTATGTTATTGATACAGAGGGAGTATCTTGTTATTGTATGGCTGTAGTACTATCGTCAATCTGTTAAAAGTTGCAGCAGTTTTCTAATTTGTAGTCCTTATATTAGTGCCATGTCTAATTCGTTTTCAACATTTAAATCAGAACATCCTTGGCTCAGTGAGATATACGAGAAAAGGTCAACATGGATACCAGCCTACTTTAAGAATCATTTCTGGGCAGGGATGTCAACAACTCAAAGGAGTGAGAGTATGAACTCGTTTTTGGACAAGTTTGTGAATTCCAAAACTACTCTGAGGTACAATTTTTCCTCTCAAATCATGTCTTTAGTACTATTCATTGATGCAGTACTATCACAACATTGTATTCATGCAATGGAGTAGAATATTTTTGTGTGAAATAGTTACAGGGAGTGTTCCTTAGTTAGGAAGGTAGTATATATAACTTACAGAAGGGAGTAACTTGACATAGTAATTAAATTTTTTATTTGTGCAATTGAGTAGGAATTTTTTTTGTAAAATAGTTATAGAGAGTATTTATTATTTAAGAAGGGAGTATATTAACTTACAGAAGGGAATACCTTGTCATAGTAAATAAATATTTTATTTGTGCAATCCAGTAGAATTTTTTGTAAAATTGTTACAGGGGGTGTGTATTATTCAGGAGGGGAGTGTATTAACTTACATAAGGGAGTTCCTTGCTATACCAGTTGTTGATTTCAGTAAAATAGTCACACTAATTAATTTTCTGATTTCATTGTTGTATTAGTCAATTTGTTAAGCAATTCGAAGAGGCACTAGGGAAACAGAGAAGGACTGAGATAGAGCTGGACTTTCAGTGTGTTGATGGATTCCCTAAAACATTTACAGAAGAGGCTGTCGAGGATCAGTTTGCTGGAGCATATACTCACAAAATGTTCTACAAATTCCAGAAAGAATTGCTTGCTGTTATTGGATTAAAATTCAACCCATGTGAGAGACTTGGAGGAAGAAGGGTGTACACTATTGTTGAAAAGAAGATGGGTAAGAATTTGGAGTATAAGGTAGATTATAATGCTGAAGATCAGACGATGAAGATGAGAACCGGGATGAAACTGGTATGTTCATTGCTTGTCTGGTTCACAGTTTCTGTCATTTCTTTGATATGGAGTAAATTGTGTGCACAAGTGTTTATATTGTTGTTAATTAGGGAATAACTTACATTTGTTCTTTTGTTTTTTTGCAGAGACAGAACCTTCAAAGGGACCAGAAGAGGAGGGTAGTAAAGAAAAAGAAACAGAGAAGAGAAATGATGTCCCCCCTTACACTGGAGACGATGAAGATGAGAACCGGGATGGAAATGGTAAGTTCATTACTTGTCTGGTTCACAGTTTCTGTCATTTCTTTGATAGGGAGTAAATTGTGTGCACAAGTGTTTATATTGTTGTTAATTAGGGTGTAACTTATATTTGTTCTTTTGTTTTTTTGCAGAGAGAGAACCTTCAAAGGGACCAGAAGAGGAGGGCAGTAAGGAAAAAGAGAGGACAAAGGATGTCCCCCCTCACAGTGGAGAAGATAGAGAAGTGAACTGGGATGAAATTAGTAAGTTCATGCTTTGTCTTGTCCATATTTTCTGTCAAGGATGTATATTATTGTTATGTAGGGTTTATATAATTGTTAAGTAGGGAGTAACTTGCTAAAACAGGAAACTTATTATGTTGTTTGTATTCTGTATATTAGTCTCATAAACATCAATACTTGTTTGTCATAAGGGAGTAATTTATTTGAATAAGGTTGTACATTCATATCATAAGGGGAGTACCTTATATGCATTTCTTTATTTTTTGTCAGAGGAAGAACTTACAGAGGAAACAGAAGAGGATGGTGGAGCACACAAGAGGCCAAGGCATATTGTAGCGTTTCAGTCTCCGAAAAAGACTTACATTCGAGGGAATGAGACAAATGCTGGTATGTGTTAAATAATCAGTGTGTAGATATATTGCATATGTCCATCATTAATTGCAAGAAATTTTATCAAAATTTTTGTCCCCGTAGATGTAATACAAATATATTATACCTCCTTTTTTTGCAGGACCATCTAACCTTTCTACTCAAAAACCTATTCTAAATTGTGACTGGGATCCAAAATCATTCCCTTCCTTTAGTTTAGGGTTTTCTTCTGAGAGTGAGAAAGAGGAAGAACCTAATGTCAACAATATACACCCTGTTAAGGAAGAATATCACCCTGCTGATATACATCCTGTTAATGAACAAGTTCCTCCTATTAATACAAACCCTGTTAAGGAAGAAGATACTGTTAGCTTAGATTTTCCTCCTGAATTTTTTGAGTTGGCTGGTGATGTGTGTGATATCATCCAAGTTTTTAGAGATTCCGGCGACTTCTTTCCATAGTTTAGAGTTTATATAGTAAATGTATTAGGAGTAGTACTATGTTAGGTAGTTTAGAGTTCATATAGTAACTGTAATTTTTTGTTTTCATTTTAAATGCAGCAGATTTCTTGTAACTGTTTGGAATTTGGCTATAAAACTATATGCATTTTATTACAGTAATAGCATATCAAAAGAATTTTATTTTTATTCATTTTATTTTTTTCTATCCCAGTATCAGGATTGAATGAAGATATTTCTTCTATTGTTTATGCTTATCCGGTTGCGCAAACAAATCTTCCAGCAGATCCAGGATATTATACTAGTTTTATAGACTGGAAGAAGTCATCCCCTACTATCAAAAGAAGTTCCAAGGGTCGTGCATTAAAAAAGACACCCTTTCATGGTAGTCCATATGCAGACCCATTCATTTACAGTGATAAATTAGTTAGAGGGGACAAGAAAATGAAGGGAACATCTGTTAATTTTTGGGATTCATTTCATATAACTGAGAATTCAAAGATCTCTGAAGAGTTGACTCTTCGAATGACTATGTTTACATCGACAATTGGAACTGAAGCTGCACCCGTAGATGTGTATAGGCATGACAATCTTTCTGTAACTTCATCTGACATGCTGATTTTATTGAGTGATAAGGGCGTACCACCACGTGTAAGTTATACTATTCTTGTATCACATTAGAAATTCAATACATCAATGCATTATGCTTATATATATTTGTTTTTCTCAGGTCATGTCTGCTCTGATATATCTTATTAAGAGAGAAGTCAGCACAGAGTTGAAGTGGTTGCCAGTTGACTCGTTTGATTTGGTAAGTAGCGTTGAATTTATCGTTTCTATATATCAGAAGGGAGTAAATTGTACACTTGAAAGGAGTAACTTGTTTACTTGAAAGGAGTAACTTGTATACTTTAAGTGAGTAAATTGTATATTCTAAGGGAGTAAATTGTATACTTTAAGGGAGTAAATTGTACGCTTGAAAGGAGTAACTTGTTTACTTGAAAGGAGTAACTTGTATACTTTAAGTGAGTAAATTGTATATTCTAAGGGAGTAAATTGTATACTTTAAGGGAGTATATAACTGTCACATGAGACATATCTTTGACTTGTGTTTTAATTATCACTGATTTTTTGCTGCAGCTTGCATTGTCTTCTGGTGTGGTTGGTGAGATGAAAAGGTCGAATCCTGATCTCCTTAATTCAGTATATGTGGAATCAAACTTCCTTTTCATTGTCTCCAACGATGGTTTTCAGTGGTGGATGTATATTGTGGATAAGAAAGCAAATACTTTTGACGTATATTTTCCTGCCACAAATTCAGCTGAGTTCATGAGCAGGATGCAGGGCGACTTCAGTGTCGTCAAGGAATTCTTGATGTGGCGGTCTTGTGGGGACAAAAAATTCAAACAAATGAAGTGGCAATGGGTCTATGGCCTTCCCTATCAAGTCAAAGCAGAAGACAGTGGATTAGTTATCCTGAGGATGCTTGTTTGCAAGTTGAAGAAAATTCCTTTGCTAGAACGCAATGTAAGTCAATTATGGAGTATTAAATTTATAACAAGGGAAAACCTTTGTTTGAACAAGGAAGATTATTATAAACTGTAGGGGAATATTTTATGGATGTGCTAGTAACCAATGTAGTAAGTTATTTCTTACAGGGAAGAATATTAACTTCACAGAGGGAGTATATTAACCAGAGGAATAAGTTTTCTAATTGCTTGTTCTTTTTTGTTTCAGATTCAGATTGATGGTGACAAGTTTGTGGTTGCATACAACTTGATGTTTGACAGCACTAATGAGGTGTTGGTTGAATTACCTGCAGTGTAACATGGGTTATATAAACTCTGTATTATGGTTGTTGTTATACAATTGGATTGGCTACTTTGTTTAGTTATGTTTTGTTATGTTGTGGTTTGTAATGTGGAAACAGGTACTTGTTAGTAGAATTATGTTAATTATGTTACAAATTTCAATAGGTTTTGTTAATTTAGTTATTCCCTTAAGTAGAATTAGTGTTGCTATTTTGCATATCTATTTACTCCCTACAGTCGATTAATATCAATCCTTCTGAAGGCAATTAACATCTCACGCAGAACGCTATTATTACGATCTTGAGAATTACATACTCCCTTGATTTAATTACTCCCTTATGTTAAAAATGTAAAAAATTTCAATAAGTTTTGTTAACTTAGTTACTCCCTTAAGTGCAATTAGTATTGCTATTTTCCATATCTATTTTGTTAATTTAGTTACTCCCTAAAGTAACTTAACATCAATCCTTCTGGACGCAACGAAATCCTTAAGCGGAAGGCGCACGTGACCTCAGCTTCACGCGGAAGGCGCGTGGTTTGACTCCGAAGGGGCGCGGAAAGCGCGTCTGACGTCATTTTCACGCGGATTGGGATTCCAGCGCCCTAATGAATGCTTTTCCATTTCCGGAAGCGCGCGGTTTCCGTTTTTAGTCGCTGATTGCGTGATTGCCTTAAGGCTTGATTGCAGTTATCAGCACTGATTTAAAAAACCGAAAAAACAGTTACTTACTCCTGATGGACCGCCTTCAGAAAAAAGAGGCCCAAACTGTCAGCAGGCCTGGGATCCCATCTACTCCGTAGATTCCTTCCTTTCGTAAATTTTTGTTCCCAAGAAAAAAAAAAAATCTTCTTAAAAAATAAATGAAAAAGATAAAATATCGTGCTTTATCCTTCCATCTACCCACCACCCTTTCACCCATCTTCCCTCGCTAGGGTTTCGACCCAGACGCCAGAGGAAAGCCATCTCCTTTCCTCAGCCCCGACCGAAACCCAAATCTCCACCTATCAGATCTCGATCGGATCCATATCCTCCGATGGCCTCCTCTCTCGACCAAGAAGCGTCGCAAGAGAGCGAGACTCGACTACAAACCAGGCCGCAAGGCGACTGGACGCACGCTCTCCAACCCGGAGATATGGTCTGGGGTAAGGTCAAGTCGCATCCTTGGTGGCCTGGTCACATCTTTAATGAATCCTTCGCTGGTGGCTCAGTCCGCAAAACCCGCCACACCGAAGGCCGCAAGCCGAACTCTGTACTCGTCGCTTTCTTTGGTGATAGTAGTTATGGCTGGTTCGATCCCTCGGAGTTGATTCCCTTCTCTCCCCATTTCTCTGACCTGTCCACTCAGGCGAATTACAAGTCCTTCGTCAATGCGGTATCCGAGGCCTCGGATGAGGTGTCCCGCCGTGGGGCCCTTGCCGTGACGTGCAAGTGCCGCGATGACTCGAATTTCGCCCCCACTGGTGTCGAAAATTATGTTTTTGTAGATGTGCCGGGTTTTGAACGTGGTGGGATTTACTCACTCGGGCAGATCGAGGAGGCTCGCAAGATGTTCGATCCTGTGAATGCTACTCGGTTCGTGACAGACATGGCGCTGGGGCCCATTGAAGCAGCAGCTGCCTACTCAGGGGAGGATGCGGTTACTTTTATGAAATTGCGCGCAATGATGGTGGGTTACAGAAGAGCTGTTTTTGAAGAGAATGATGAGACTTATGCGCAGGCCTTTGGTGTTGACCCAGCAAAGGCTAACAGGAGTGTGGGGCCTGACACTCAGTTGCAGAAGAGAGAAAGGTTTACACAACGAGGTATTGACACTAAAATTAATCTGTGTTTTAGTAATTTGTTTATTGAGGTTGTTTGTAGATATCTGAATAAGATGCTTGTTCAAACATTGAACTTAAATACTAATATTTTTTTAATAGCTGTAGTTAATATTTGGCTAGCTACTGTGTGCATGAGGTATGTTGTTATTAAAATTTCATTGATAGAATTGGAAAAGTGTTGGTTTTATCAAGCTACTTATACATCTCGATCAAATATCTTTATCTCACTTGTATTGCAGAATCTATGTTTGAATGAGGGAACTTGGGAAAAACCAGTAATAGACTGCTGAAATTGATCTTAAAATGGGATGGGTCTTGATGAAAAATATGAGGTCCTTATAAAACGTTAACAGTTAACAGTTGTATATTTTTATTACAAGGTTATTAGCTCAGCAAGAAAATTGACTCTTAAATTTGCCAGACTGATTTTATTTTAAAAATTATAGATTTTAGTTACCCATTCTACATCAGTAATTGGGCTAAACTGCCTAAAGATTGAGGATTGTAAAACAAAACCAACAATTTGTTGATTATTTTAAACCAACTTGTTTTGTTTTAGTTTTCACCGCCTTGTTCTTTGTTCTTTTTCATTTGATTATCCATTTACTGACAATCTGAATGCATAATCTTCATTGAAGAACAAAGTACAATTTTTTATTCTTCTGCACTTATTGTTAGTGTTAATGTCTGTTCATGATTCTTAGGTTTAAGTATCTCAGTCATCAAATATATTTTTCCCCTATTCCTTTACATTAATAGATATGCTATATTCCAAGTTGGATTTCTGATGGTGGTCGTTGAAATTTGAGGTCCTATATCTAAAATAGGACCTAAGAAAATATTAATTATCAGGAAATTTATGTTGAAAGCATCAACTGAGAATATAACGGTCTTGCTTGGATCATGCTAGGTGTATGAGTGCAAAAAATTATTTTTATAGATGCCTTAAGATCAAAAGTAAAGCTACCAAAGGAAATTACATTTGGTATTTATCCCAGTATAGATCCCAGTGTGGATGCATCATATAAAGGATATTAGCTATCTGGATTTGGCGATTTGCTATACATTATTCTAATATATTTCAGTTTTTTTTTTTTTACTGGTTATTTACATTAACATCTTTTTCAAGTATTAAATGATTTAAAAAAAAACTTAATTTTGTAAGGCTAAGATTGGCGCTTTTTATAATCCTAATATAAACATTTGTTTTTAATGAATTCTTTTTCATAAAAAGTTCTCTATATTTTATGTTGATGTTTCCCAAAACCAATATTATTTTTAGCACCATAAACTGTTGTAAATCTCAGTTTCTATCCTGCCTGGTTAGGTGATAGTGAGGCGAATTGCCTGGATGCATTAAAAATGTCACACATGTTGATTCATATCCTAAGCATTTGATGGCTTTGCAATCTTTGTGTGGTTGGCTAACATAAGGTCCGGGTGACTATCTTTTGTTGTCGGTTGGGATGGTTTCTCTCTCCTAGAATTCATTGCTAGGGGATCCCTGATCTTTGGAATACCAGAGAATGGTTTAGATTCCAGTTGTTTCATAAACAGTTGAGAGCAACATTCTTCACAGAAAAGCAGGAACTACTACTGTTTATCATATAACCCATCTTCTTTAAGAGTGTATTCGATCCACACCCGCTTGATTATCTGGATCATCTGAAGAATCCCAATTGTAAATCCTAGGATTTCAATTGTACTTTCCAACATTTTCAGCGATCCTTGCTTCCATACCTGGAAGAGCATTAAAAATGAATGCTTCCTACTTGTTGGGACTGCCTCTCTCCCAAATCAGTCTATGAATTATAGGCAGACTTGACCGTTCCATTTCAGATGAGGCAGTCCAAATTGAGCTTGGCATGTTAAAGTTCATCCTTAGCGCACAGCTTCATAGCATTCATACGATTGGAGAGGGGACGTACTCTTGTCCTTAGTAATCTTTGAACTGGATGCGTGCTATCAGTTTGCTGTGCGCAAATGATGAAAAATCATGTTAAGCGCATGCATAGGGGCGTTAACTGTGTGCTGTGAAATTCTTGATTCTCTTATTCATCCAACGCTGTTGTCCCATTTCTGTGTTTCCACCTTTTAGCTGCCTAATTTTTCTTTTCCAAAGCAAGTTCTTGGGGGTCAAAAATACCATGTTCTTCTGCGCAAGGAAAATGTTAGATGCGCCACCTAAAGGTACATCTACCGATGTTTCTGGGACCCATGACTCTCAAAAGAGTTGGTGCATTACGATGCAAGATTATTATACTTTCATAATTGTTGATTTTAAATCTAGTGCTGCTAAGACAACAGTCAAATGAATTTTTATCGACTTTAAGCTACTGCCAAAAAAATGTAGAACTAACTATTTAAGATGCGGCAGCCTTGGATTATTTCTTCTAAAACTAATATTTTCTTAAGCTATTTAATATTGATATTTTCAAAATATATTTAATTTCTTAATTAAATGTCAAAAAACTAACGGAAGGATTATAAATTAATGCCACCACTAGAGTGCTGCTATATTTCAAACCGGACAGGTGAAAACCATATGCCCGTCCAACTCAATCCTTCTTTTCTTTTTTCTTTCCTTTTTTTTTATTAAAAATCCTTTAAAGGATATGGGTGGCTAGAAATCCATCATTGGCTTTGGCTGGTTCAGATTTATTAATAAACACCAAAAGTGTGGAGATAAATACGGACCAATCCATTTCCAGTTAAAACACCACCGAATCGCGATGCTCTTCTACTGTGCACGTGAAAGCCTATTGGAGCTTCCCTGACGCGTGCAGTCACGCTCGTTGATCAAATTGTATTAGCTTGCGGAGCATCATCATGTTTGTTGTCAGTTCACTGCTTAATCATAGAAAATTAGGAACCCAAAAAACTTCAAGTATGCTACCCTTTTCCCAGACACGGGAATGTTTTATTAATTATTTATCGACCAATAAAATAATAATAATAATAATTTTGAAATAAGAATTTAATTATTCGACATCTGTTTGTTATAGATATTAAATCTACATCTATGGGCGAGACTCATTATCATATGTTCTACAACAGAAATATTAATAATATAGTTTTTAATGTTACGATTATTTGACTTTGTTGATTGTAGTAAAATTTTGCATATGACCCAACGGCTCAATAGTAATAGTAAGAATTCAAGATTATATATATATTTAATTAAAAAAATTATATTAGAAGCTTTAAGATAAGCTATTAAATTAATTCTTTCTAGTATTTGTGTATTATTAACGGTAACAGGTGGGCAGGTTGAGACCGTCGGTTACGGGTTGGGTCGGTCTTGGCTGAACAATATTTTCTTATATAATTATTGTAATGCACTCTTAAAGTAGACTTCCAATTTACACTAACAAAAAATATAATAAAAAATAATAAACTGAATGATGTGAATCGAAAGCATGTTTCTATTTGAAAAAAAAAAAAATCTTTTTTTTTTTGTCTCTTTGCCCTTCATTTATTTATTATTTCAAGGCTCATCTCTTTTTCCTTTTTACCCCCAAAACTATTTTAACTGACATTCCTCTCTTTGACAAATTTGCAGCGGTGCCCCTGAGCGGTGAATTGAAAATAGCTGAAACCCTTAGCGGACCCAACAAAAAGCGACCCGCATCCTCTTCCTCCTCCTCCTCCTCCGTTTCCGTCTCCGCTAAGCCAACCAAATCCAAACAAAAACCCAAACCCAAACCCGTATCGCAGACCCAACACCAACCCCGCTTCAAGAGCACTCCTTCCAAGAAAACCGCCGCAGCCGCAGCTGCGGGTGCCTCCGCTGTCTCCGTCGCCGCTTCCGACGACGACAACAAGTATCTTCTAAAGCGTCGCGACGATGCGGGACCCAATACCACCCCCTCCCCTCTCCCCGACCTCCAGTATCCTCTCCCTGTTCCTGACCAACCTGACACCTCCTTCCTTGTCACTCCAGCTGCTGAATCTGCTGACGTGGCTGGCGCTGACAACAGCTACGTGCTTCAGAGAAGGGAGAAGAAAGAAGAAGGAGAGGAGAGAGAAAAGAAACCGAAGGCTAAGGAGAAGCCACTGCAAAAAAGAAAGAAGCTTGAAGGTCAGAGTGGTGTTGCACCTGGTGTGAAGTCTAAGGGAGAAGATGGAAGTGTGGAGAAGAAAAGGAAGAAGAAGAAGAAGAAGTTGGTTGAATCAGGTTCAGTGGATCTCGACACTACACAGGTAGTGGACGACTTGCGGCAACTGGCTCTTGAGCCCTTGTACGGGAAGGAACGTGGTGCTGCTGTACCTGTCAGAAATTTGGTATTGAATTTCAGGTTTAATGTTTATCAGAAGGGCAAAGAGGGCAAGGCTAACCAGGCTGCCTCTGGCAAGTCTGATGTTGCAACTGCTGAGAGATTGAAACTGAAAAAAGAGAAGAAGGTTATGGCAGCGATGGCGGCGAAGCCCTTGGTAAAGAAGCAAGGGTTGAAAAAGCCGGATGATTCGAGCCCAAGTCCAGGTGGTGGTCCTGCTTCTAGCCCATCAGTTCTTGGCAGAAAGAGAGGCCCTTCAGACCGTCAAGAGGAACTTATTGTGAAAAAACAGAAGAAGTTGGATAAAATCAAGGCGCTGGCTACTGAGAAAAAGGCTGCACTGGCAAATGTCTCAAAGGTGATTGAAGAGGAGAAAAAGAAGGAAATTAAGGCACAGAAACCAGAAGCACCACCAGCCCCTAAGGTTTTATCTCCTACTGCCTTGATGATGAAATTCCCTTTGAAGACTGCACTGCCGACTATAGCGACTCTCAAGGCCAAGTTGGCACGCTTTGGCCAGATCGACTTGTCTAACACAAGGGTGTATTGGAACTCCCACATGTGCAAAGTTACATTCAGGTATAAGGATGATGCAAAAGCAGCACTTAATTATGTTAACTCAAATGAAATCTTTGGTCAGTCAAAGGTCCAGTATTATATTCGAGAACTCGATCCACCCTCGAGTCAGGAAGCTGGGACTGGGTCTGAGTCCCGTGCGCCGGTTGAACCTGTTTCGGTTCGGTCTGGGAACAGAACTGGACCAGAGCCTATTGAGACCCGGCCGAGGCCATCCTTACTTACTCAGCCACCCAAATCAATTCTGAAAAAGCCCGGTGAAGATTCTGGGGCTCCAGTTGGGGCTGGTAATGGACCTCGTGTTACATTCATGTTAGATCGCAGTAATTCTACAAACTCCAGATCTGAGCTGCCACCTCCTAAGGCCATTGTTGGTGACGGTGGCAGTGTCGCAAACAATTCAGTCGCTTTGCCCCCGCCACCACCTCTTGCATCACGTCCTCTGCTTGTGAACCCAGCCCATCCTCCCTTTGATGTGCGCCACCTCCCCCCTCCGCCCCCTCTTCTAGCAGCACGGCCAGGTTCAGCCCAATGGGCTGGTGAGCGAAGCCTTCCCCATGGGCCAGTTGGACCAGGCCTGTTTGATCCAGTCCAACCAGCCCGCAACGGACCATTTGGTGGCTTTGAAGAGAGGAAAAAAGAGGTGGACATCTCTGTACAGCTGCTGAGCCTGCTGAGGAAGTGCAGTGACATTGTTGCAAAAGTGCAGAACTCGCTTGGCTACATGCCGTACCATCCTCTGTAGAAGTTTAGGTTTATTAGTCATATTGTAGTTGTTAGTTTGAAGTATGGATATTTCTTATGTTTAGATTGAGAACATATGTAGGAGCTTGCATTTTGTTTGTGCCTCTTGGAAGCACATACTTTTCTTATTTTCTTTTACCTCTGTTAGCTTTAATTAATTTTCTTTTCCATCTTTCCCTTTTCCTTATCTTTTTTTAGTCTCTCTAGAGGTCCTGCAGTAGTAATATTCGGCTAATAAATAGTCAAAAAGGAAATAAGTAGAATAGTGAATATGTTCAAGAGTGCATGACCTGACGATCTTAGCTGAAAGGAATGAGCTAGTGGTTGGTTCACTGAGACGAGCAAGAAAACCTACAATCATGCGTAAACCATTGAGAAAAGAACCAAGTATACTTCCACGACTGATCTTAATTCTTTTGTCAAGTCCAATACTAAAATATCTACCTACACAGCTTGATGACATGACACCATTGACCCTGACACCCTGTTCAATTGTCGAACCGTCTCCTCAGTACTTGTCCATAGCAGTCTCAATTATCCAATTGCTGTCCATTGAATCTTCTCGACAACCACTATAACTCTGTTAAACGACTTGAATGCTTTTCCGGAAATTGTGACTTCTTTTTAGTAAGATTTTCATCATCTCGTGTTCTCAGCTATGGTTTTCGTTCTCCCACTTACTGTGGACAGCAGAAATCCATTATATCCAGTTTTTTGTGTTTTAATTCATATGGGCAGAATCGGATACAACTCCCCCAATCTTTTCTAATTTTGCCCATCTTTTATAGCTTACCACTCCCATTTGCATTCATAGTTGAAATCAAAATTACTTATTCTTGAGACGGCACAGCTTGGCAAAGTAGAGACATTATCGTAATCCAATAATTTTCCTATTATTAATTAGATCAAAAGTCATTCATTGGAAACATTATAACCAAGAAGCTCATTCTTCCCTTGTCTGCAACATTATTGATAAAGCAAAACACACTCTCAGAAGAGGTGAAAACAAAACAGGAACATGCATTAATACGAAGATTGCATTAGTTTATCCTAAATTTATTCTATATATGCACCAAGTAAACATCCAGGGCTTCTCATACAGAAAGCAGTTCCTATCAGAAATAATCTTTTTCTTCCCTTTATTTTTCCTTGGTGAGTCGAAAGGGTGGCCGACCTAGCACTAGGCCCATGATTAATTAGCTTAAGTACTATGACAAATCATTATGTAGTATGTCCCGATCTATCAAGCAATTCCTATTTTGTTCATTGTGTCTGATTCTGTTTATGTATGTATTCTCGTGTCCAGCTATGAAAATATGAGGATACTATTACGTCATAATATGTAGCATAACCGATTACTCAATTTGGTATGGTAATAATCAGTATATCGGCAAGAAATTGTGCTTCATTTGGTTAGTAGGTTTAATAATGTTCTATGAACTGAGTATTTTTTATATCAGGGTTGTTTAATTAGATCTTTGATCATTAGGTATATATTTTGATTTCCATTATTTTTTTATAATTTGTGATGCTGTAAATGAATTATTGTCAATATAACATCTCAATTTTCTACTAGCAAGAAAATTTTTGTTGATAGCTTTGTTTACCTACAATATTACTCCAAATATTATAAATATTATGTATTAAACTAGGCTTCTAGCATGTTTCGTGTACGGTGTACCACAATGTTCCATATTATAATTATGAAGTTATATATCCGTCGTGCCATCAGCATCAACTATCGATATATCAGGTTTAAAATCGATGTAAGACTAAGAAGTAAGAGCTCGACTTTTACAGCTATCATATTAGCCATGAATGTCACCTACAGGTTTGAAGATTCAAAAGGGCGAAAAAAAAAAAACGTATATAATTCGTGGTATAACAGCGGATTCCAAGTCTTTGCCTCGTCGACGTACCATCTGCCAACTAAGTAGACAAGGTTCATGGAATGATTCCCTCGCAAAAAGCAAAGTTCAACTTTTGAATTAGTTATTGTCTGCCGCTGTCAAGTTTCTCTAAAAAAAAAATAGTTTGTCTGCCAAAAAAATAATAATAAACAGAATTAGTCAGATTTTTTCTATTTGACAGTTCATCTAAATTTTTTTTTCAGAAATTGACACAGATTCCGAGATGATCATACTTAATGAGTTGTGCACTAATTTCGGAGTTGAATATTGACAATACTATATTTGACTTCTAATTAAAAATAATAAAAGAAAATCATGAAAAAGACTTTTGATTATACGAAACGTTTTTTTTTTTTTCTAGAATAGCTTATTGTCTAAAGCATGTTATGTGTCAATTCTATCTTTGTCAAAATTAAGCCTTTACAAAAAAAATCCTATCTCATAAAAATAAATAATAAATTTATGCGGATATTATAAATAAATTTTATATAATGATGTTACACGCCCTATTCAACTAATTTTTAACTTAGCCTCTCAATTCGATTAACTCATGATATTAATTAACTTAGGTTGTGCTTCACTAAATCATAAGAAGGATTAGGGCAATGGAGATTAATGGATAATTAGATTGAATGTTTACTCAAGCTGCTTCCAAAAATTGGTGAACTAAAATTAGATGTTTTAGGGTGAAAACTTAATCCCCTTTCATTCTATTTTTTTTCCCCAGCTTAATCCTACGATTTAAGTTGTGGAGCACACTGTTAGACTCATTAGCGTCTTAATCTTATGCTAGCTAGTTATTCGGATTCTGCCAATCTCATATGAGACGCTCATTCGATAAACTCTGATTACTACAAACTTTTAAAGGCTCCAAAATTAATATCATATTAATAATATTTTGAAACAAAATTTTTTGGCACAATTTATTTGACAGTTGAATTTGCTCAGCTTACCTCCAGAAAAAAAAAAAAAAAAAAAAAACCTACAATCATTTCTAGCTCAAAAAGTAATATGAGCTAAAACAATTCAATGACATCAGTAGTTTAAGTTTGGGACAGAATAATTCAATTATTGTTGTTTCTGTCATCATCACTTGTCTAAAACGGCTCCACAAAAAAGAAAAAAAAACCTGTTAATTATTGTTAGGAGTAATGTCGTCTCCAAATTATTCCTCTTAATTTTTCATGCCGCCCACAATATATAATCATTTTATTATGAAGTACTGACGATAATGATTTTTTTTTTTTTAAACTCAAACCAAATACAAATGCAACACAAAGTAAAATTAGTATTATATATAGCATGCTTATGATAAATGAACTGGTAAAAAAAATGACGTAGATAAAATATTCCCAGCAGCTCATTTGGTCCTTTTGTAATGGCATAAAAGTTAACGACATATTTATTTATTTATTTCATATACATGACATTCTGTAATTCACAATTTCGATGCATAACATAAGCAATCCATAGGAAACGAACAACTGGTGGAACAGGTCTACCCAATAAATTCTCAGCGCCATACGAAGTACGAACTCAAAGTTCTTCCCCTCCTCTCTCTCCTTGCGTCACTCTCTCTCTCTCTCTGTACCAAAAAAAGCAAAGAGAAGCTAGAAAACAAGACCCATCCCAAATCCAAACTTCACCTCGTTCCCTCTCTCTCTCTCTCTCCATTCCCATTCCACCAATGGAGAAGACGCACAGTCGCCATAGCAGCATCTCCTCCGATGCCTCTCCGCCTCGCTCCCTCCCTACCACGTCATCGCCTCTTCACCCCCAACACAGGCGCAACGACTCCGCGGCCTCTCTTCCCGGCGGGCCCCGCCGCCGTCAGAACGCCGCCGCACGGGCCGCAGCACAGCGCTTGGCTCGTGCAATGGCGAGCACGGGAAGTCCAGAGAATAGTAGCGCAGAGGAAGACGATTTGGATGATGATTTGAGTTCGGTGCATTCCTTTGATACCTCCACGCCTAGACGAAGCTCGATCCGATCTTCTATTTCTCAAACGGTGAGAAAAATATGTGCTTTGTTTTTTTTGTTTATGTATAAGTTCGCTTGAGAGCGTTCTTCATTGCTTTGTTTACATGGTTCACACTGAACCTAAGCAAGTTTACTTCTTGTGGGTGTAATGGGGAACATGGGAATAGTCAGGCTGTCAGATGGTATTTTTGTTTGTATAGATGTACTATAGGTATTAATTTGGATCTTTTTTTTTTATTCAATGTAGTCACTTGAGTCGACAACACCTCGTCGTCGCACTTCTTCTCAAGTGGTAAGTTGTTAAAATTTGATCAGCGCTTTTGATGAACTTTACAATCCTTGACCCATTGGTGTAGTCATCTTACCTGTTAAAGTATGTGACTTTTAGTTGTAAGCCTCCTTTAAGAAACAAAATGTGTCTATTCTGAAAATAAGAAATTGATTTATGTCCATGGGTTTACAAGAAAAGCCTCATCCACAATAACATGGTTTGATTATCACCTTAACTATGCTTGTTTGTTGCTGGAACCAAAAGATTAAAAACAATCTGGATGAGCAATTAACTGTAGAAAGCTGAAAAACAGAGCCTGAAGTGGCTATGTTGGCAAAGAACAGGGAGTTTGTCCTTCAACAAAATATACTTTCTGCTTAATAGTTTAATGATAAATTCAAAATATATGACTAGCTGTTATTTTTCTCTTCAGTCCATCGACCTTCCTTCAGTTCGCAACCGGACACCTTCTCCTGCGGTAATTGAACTTTTCATGGAAATTCAAATAAATGTTAGGATGTTTGCACTGGTATCAATCTTCTAAATTACAATATGTGCAAAATTACCAGGTTTTCATACTGATCGGTATATCAGCCATTGTTTTAATTGGGTCCCAGAAATTTCCTTTTTCTTTAAATCTTCCATTAGGGTATATCAATATTATTATCAAGCATTTTGCACTTTACTGCAACAACTTGTTACTTGTTTATTTAGATGGGGCGTTACCTTACTGAACAAAGTGGTGCTGTTCGTCCTACACCAATTGGTCGAGCAGCTATCACTGGAAGGCCGAGTACATTACCACCAGGTCGGCAAACACTGAGACCTGCTGCAAGCATTTCAGCCTCTGATTTACCAGCATTACCGGCTGTGTCTAGAAGAGAGAAAGGGTACTGAATTCTGGTAGTCATTTTACAATGTGAAATTGGGTAACTAGGCCAAGTAAAGCTGGATTGCAGAAAATTGTAGGGTATTGTGTGAAATTGAACAATCGGATATTAATTGTGGCTCAGATGTAAACTCAGGTGTTATCTGTAAATTCGCTTAAATATCAGGACCTGAGTGTAATTTTCTGGGTTATCAGGCTGGGTACAACTGAGAGGAATTGACTTTATTCAAGATTAGTTGCTACTATATTTGTCTTCGTTGTGTATATTCTGTTAATTGGCAGTTAAACTAAGAGATGACAGAAATGAGTTAAAGTGAATCTTAATTGGCCAGTTGCTATTTGATCATGATTTTTGCCATGGCCACTTTGAGCTTCTTTTTAAAGATGGCTGACTCCAGTTTCACTTATTGTTTCACCCTTCATTTCATATCTAAGGGCTGAAGGGGAGCTTGCAAAGGGTTGATGTTTATATTACATTTCATATGTTATGGTTTGCAATCTTAATTGGCCAATTTTTACATGCACAGTATGTCTTTTGATTTGGGAAACTTGGCTGTGAAAGAAGAAGTGCCTCCTCCTTCTTCCTTGGATCTTCAAGACGAGGTAAATCCTTCTGCTAGAAGCTAATTTGGCATCATTTGGTATGTCATACTGATTTCACTGTTTTGATTTGTTATTCTGAGAGTTACACACAAAGATAATGTGTATGCTAATTTAATTTGGTTGTGAACTTCATGATCACACTACTATCTACTAAAATTTTCTCGTCCTTTATATGTTATAAAACTCTAAATTGATAGTATACTTTCGTGATATATCAGATTGATGTGCTCCAGGAACAAAATGATAGCATTCTTCAAAAGGTTAGATATCTTACTTCTGTTGCGATTGTTGTTATTAATAATAGTAAAAAAAATCATTAACCATAAAAAATCTCTAGTTTCTTGCACTCATTGCTACATTTTAATGGTCAACTGTTATGGTATTGGCAGCTTCATGAAGCAGAGGAAAGATGTGAGGCAGCTGAATCAAAGGCTCAGCAACTTGAGAGAAAGGTCATCTCCACTCCCTTAGTTTACTCCATTTATGCACGTTTTAACCATATTTATGAGATAGTGTGCCCATTATTCCTGAAACTTATTAATTCTGTAACCATTTTATTGGATTCAAATAAACTTCATTTTTTTTTTTAACAAAGTCAAGCCTCAGATACATAACATGACAATCTTTCAACTCATAGGTCCTACTGGGCTTCTGGTGATAATTTATACATTTGCAAACATTGTTTCGTGGCTTATGTACGTTGTACAGTACTACAGCCTTTTTTTTTGTGTGTTTAAAAAAGAAGAATGTATAGGCTTTGTTGTTGTTGTTGCAAAGAAGAAGAATGTTATAGTAGCACAATTCAGATAATGTTTCCAGCTTTTTTTTTGCATACTACAAACTTTAGGTTTCCTTTCTTGGCGATACAACATCTAATGGCATCCATACACTGAGCAGGTAAGCCTTTACCCATTGTGTGCAAGTTCTTTCCTGTACCTACTTTAATTTTTGCTTCTGACTCTGCTCTTTTTTTTCATTAATTTAGAAAAGGAACAATGCATCGACAGAGACAGGTATTATACTTGTACAAGTTATTTCTTGTGTTATCTTATCATGCTTATAACCCAGTACACTGACTTAACGCTTAGACCCTTACCGAACAGAATATAGGTATAAAATATGATATATTCAAGACATGATTAATGAATGGGGGTTGTGTGCCTGTTTTATTAGATAAAATCCTGACAGGGAATAATTTTGTGACACAACTATTTGTTATCTCTCCAAAAGTAGAGTTCTTACAGAATTATATTCTTTTATCTTGGTTGCTTAGCATGCTGACAGTCCAGACCCCGCCACGATGTCTGCATATCTAGAAATTTTATCCATCTCTGACTGTGCCACAGAGAGTTCATTTAATTTTATTCGCTAAACTGTGCAGGCAAGCACCATACATTAAATCCCTTAGTTAGGCCAGGCTTATTTTGGGATTGGCCATTAGTTGTGAAAAAACTTTAGCATGTCACAAAAGCTTGGACATCAAAGCATAGCGCACTACACAAAGATAAGTTTTCTTTTCTTCTTCCCTTTTCAGGCTAATGAAGGAGATACTCCTAAGACTGATGTGGCGAAATCTGAACTCAGATCTCTTAAGAAAATGGCGAGAAGAATGATATTGTGTCAGGAAGAAAAGGTGTGTCACTCTGTATGACTTAAAACAACTCATGGTTGGCATCTTTCAAATGTTCTGAGGTTATCTTACGAGTGACCCTGCAGAAGTCAACATGCCAATCATACCAGTGTAAACCTAGAAATGCATTAGTCAATAAAAGAAGTTTAAGAAATGGCACAGGTGCACAAAGTAATTTAATGACTAGTGACCGGAGTCCTAGAAAATATGCAAAATATGTAATATAGCTCCATCTAAAAACCATAGTTAATACACCTCTTTATATAAATCGAGAAGTGCTCTGTTCCTTTTGGTAGCCAAAACTAGTACTAAATTGAAGAATAATGGTGTTGTATTTTTTTGACCAACTACCTAATGATATGCCCAGCATGATTCCAAAACTTCCAGGCTGTCCAAATGTAAAATATAAAGCACCTAGAGTGTATTTTCTTCAACGATAGTAATATGACAATGCACTCATTAAATAATTTAACAATTCAACTTTTCACTTATAGAAATTACATACATGTGGAGAAAAATAAAAAAGCAAACAAAGTAGGATGGTTTATTCACAATGTTTTACTCTGAATAAAGCATTGAAACATGAAGCTATGGCTTTACCTAAACTGCAAAATAACTATGCTAAAAAAATATTTAAGTGTACGATTGGGAAGCTCTGGATGGGGAGTGCAATATGACAATTTCTATTGAGGAGCGGTATAAAGGTTGTCAAAGTGTAATTAGTATTCCTAATTCTTTGTAGATCCATCCAACAAAATTTTGACTGACTATGATGTGGGAATATGAGGTAATATTTGCTATTTGTAGGGTATACCAGTGCATAAGATATTTTGGAAACCTTTTTTTTTTCCTAAAACTTTATTACGACTGATCTTTTAAGAAATGCTTTGAAGGAGGAGGTGATGCTGAAGAGATGCTGGCTGGCTCGTTACTGGGAGTTGTGCAAGCAATATGGTACAATCAACACCTTTGTAAAATAATTTTATTCATTGTAGCATGTCTTGTCTCTATTTTTGGGCACCGTTCATTCACCAATCTTCCAATACTAGATGTAATTATTGTACCTAGTTTTTTGCATTTATTTTGGCAGGTCTCCTTTATTTTACCTTCTCTTATTTTGCTGTTCTATTGTTTAGTTATCTATTCTCGTGTCTAGCTGAGAAGAGACTCAGTACTGGTGCATTGTCCCAGGCACCAGTCATATCATTACTGGGTAAAATTTTGGATATTATTACTAGCTAAATCTGTCTTTACATCAGGTATATATGCTGATGTAGCTGAGGAGAAGTATGATTACTGGTCATCTGTAGCATCTGATCCTCTTAAAACTATTCTATCTGCTGGAAAGAAGGCCAGATATGACACTTTAGCAGGTTCTTATGCAAATTTACTTTAATTCTATACCAAGATGAGCTTGATAACTGCATTGGCTTATTTAACTATATGCGTATTTAAAATAAGTGCGACTGGATACAAATAAAAAAGCAAATGCGGCCTGGTGGTGAGGCTGCTGCTTCAGTCTGAGGTAGAGAGATTTAATGCTAGTGGATCTTCTAATTTTTTAACATTTTTTTCACGTGCGCTCTGCACAGAAGCCATTTAAAAAAGAACCGGCCAGTCCGAGTTATCAGTTTGATTATTTCTTGTCCAATTCACACCAATTCAGTAAGGGGTGAGTTTTAGAGCCAAAATGGACAAGACTGGTGACAGGTTCATGATTAAATCGGTCGAATCAGCTGGTCCTGTTCAGTTTGTTTTTCAAAGCATTGCTTATATTAGGGATTAGTTACCTTGTTCTTCATTTTTTCTGAGCATATAATAACTTGTTTTTGAGGCAAAAATTGTAATAATCGAGTATAATTGGCAGACGGAGCTGACATAAAGATGGATAAGCATGAGGCATTAGATATGATTGACAACAGTGACACTAAGGAAAACTTAATGAATATGATTTTAGTTGAGAAAGGCATGCGTGAATTAGCATCATTGAAGGTTCTTTCTTTCCTACTTCTGTTTTCTGGACAACTCAGTATATGTACAGCCATAGCTTTGCTTTAAAGTCCTCTGTTTTCTTATCAAGTAAAATTTATGATTAAGTTGACAATTTAGTGTTAGTTTATATATGTCCTCTTTGAGACATAATTTGAATCATCATTCCAAATACACAACTTACAAAAGGAATAATTGAAAATTTTAGGCTATTGACATTAACGAAGTTCATCGATGTTGGGTCACTCTGAACTCTGAAGTAGCTAGGCATCATTAATTTTGCAACCAAACCTTTCTTATAATAGTGGTTACCAACTTTGTAATCTCTAGCTCATATACAAAATTCATATGATGCTTTTCACTTGAGAGTAATGACCTCAGATACGTTTAATTTCAGGTAGAAGATGCTGTTCTGATTGCTCTGTCACAAAAGCGGCTTTCTAGTACCAAGAATTTATCAGGTCTCTACTGTAATTATATCTCGTAGATCGTTTTCAACTTGAGTTTGTTATAAATTGTTTCCATGCATTGTATCTGTAGACATCTAAATGAGGTACTTTAGTTTTGTTTAAAGATAATGCTTTCTCAAGATAAAATAAGCTTCTTGGTGATTGTAGATGAGCTACTTCACGCTGAAGGTCAAATCCCTGGATTTGTATTTGGTCAGTTTCTCTATCTCTATCTCTGTGAGAGTATATCTGTGTGTATGTTTCTGCGTATATTTGCAATTATGTCCTGGGTATAATCTTTTGAACATAGGGTTTTATGTTAATGTTAGATCTGAGCAATGAAGAGAAAGAAGATGTCCAGTTCAAGCAGGTATATGCCTTTAATTTCTCCGATTTACTTTGTCCTAGCAGAATGTGGCTTCTCTTTTATTTTATATACAAGCTGTAGGACCAAACCTGATTGGTACCAGTCTCTATGTATAGGTGTTAGCTGAACTAGTCTTGTCCACTTTATTGTTTTTTTTAATGGCTTATGCTCCATATTGTAGCCTCAACTAAGATGTATCCTTTCTGGTAAGTACAAAGCTCGACTGATGGGAAAAACAGACTGGAACCTGATTTAGTTGTACCTGACCAGGCTGACCTGCTTTTCATCACTGTGCTGCACAGTAGGTAATATTGTAATAATATGAGTTCAATAATAGGCATGGTTAGCATACTACTGGAGAAGAGCTAAGAACCATGGAATAGAAGAAGACATTGCAGAGGAGAGGCTACAATTCTGGGTTGAGCAAGACAACCACTCTCCTATCTCTCAAGATGCTGTGGAAGGTATCAAACATCTTTTCATCTGATTTTATTTTTTAAAAATCGAAGGACAGTATTCCAGAACTTGCAAATTACATGAACGCTTGTTGTGGGACATTTAATGGTATGTTGGACATCCATGATCGAATCAGAATCTACAAAAGTGGACAGATTTTCACTTTCTATGAAATTGGAAATAAATCAGGCTCAGTTTGACATCACGTGTTATTGACAGTTCGAAGTAACATAAATAAGTTACATAAGTTGATATTTGGTTGAATTTGAAAGTTCAGGGCCAAGAAAGTCATTGGTGCTGAACTTACAATTCTGAAAAAGGAAATCGATACTGTCTTGTGTGTGGCATGCCATCTGTCAGAAAATAATAAGAGCAATTTAGAAGATAATTCAGGACCTAACACAAATCTCATATACTCAAGATAAAGTAGCAAAACAACAGAAACTTAAATATCGGGAAAAAAAAAAACATAAAAATGAACTAAAATTGTTAACTCCTTTTTTGACCCGTTTGTAATGATTGTACAGTCATTTTCTTTCCTTTGATTATTTGTTGTGCATTATGGTACAGTTGAGAGGGGACTTCATGAGCTAAAGAAATTGGGAATAGAAGCTCTTCTATGGGAGGCAACACGGGAAGGCATTGAATTGGTTGACAGCCTAGCCGAGTCAGAAGACTAATTGTTAAAACATTTCTGTAAATAAATTAACAAAAAAAAAAAAACAATAATTTTGATCGTCATTGAATTGTTAAAACCTTAAGCTCATGCACCAATTGGTGTTCGCCACATTGCCCGTAAGTGCCAGCCCTACTTATGTTAAGCGTGAATCACTTAATAATTTTGTACATGAATGATTCATGCTTAATATAACCCTCGTAAAAAATAAAATTGGCACTGACTGGTGATGTAGTGAATCGCTTTAGCAGACAAGCCCACTGCAAGGCAGGCATCGAGCAATTATTATCGCTCAATAAAAAATAAAAGGCTCTTTTGTTAGTGCTGAATAACTGTTAATATTTGCTGCCATCAAAAGAGCAGATGTCAGTATTTGAATTTCTTCGTTTTTTATTTGTTTTTCTTTCGATTTTAGAGTAAGAGGAAAGGTAGGTTATTCCAAAAATATGACAAGCTTCCATATGTTAGCCGATTTAAGATTCATAGTTTTTTTTTTTTTTTTTTTTTTTTGGAATGCACGAGTTGTATAACATTTTCTCAGACATATGTGGTCTCTTTTCTTGTTTTATTGGGAATATTTTGTTGTTTGCTGTAAAGTTGGAAACATATTAACCAACCATCAAACAGTAAAAAAAAAAGATTCCTACTTTCACCGGCACTTGTTTGAAACCAAATGCTATGCCATCAGGTCCATCACTAACATCATATTTGTGATGCAATATCAATTTGGAAGTAGCATTAACAAACGAAAATACAAAAATACGGTTTAGTAACCCACACAAAAACAGATAAATGAGCCAATGAGGTGATTAAGAGAAGACTGCAAAAGAACTCTCAAATTACAGTAAGTTCCGTAAATTGTAACCCTACGGGGTGTTTGAAATGTCAAAAAAAAAAAAAAAAGGTTCCGTAAATTGTACAAACATTTTGTTCAATCAACGGAAGCAGCGGTGCTAGCTTTCCCAGAGAGTTTACATGCATTGATGCTTTTTAATTCTCCACATTCAGGCCCTCCAATGCAAATTTTTGTAAAGGAATAGCAGTACTGGACGCAAAACGGAATGTAAAGAATTACCTCCGATTTAACATGGCAGCACATACCATCGATGTTATTGCAACATATAATCAAGTTTGTTTCAGTAACTTTCACAAAAAGATATAAAGTTGATGGTTAATGCATCCATAGTAAATCATGAGCCCCTGTAGCTATATCATCGGTAATGTTTAGAATAAAAAAAAAAATACAAATTTATCTAAAATGAAGGGAGTAATTCATATTGGAAGATAAACATGATTACACTAAAAACTAATGCCAAGTTTCCAACTTTATTACACTCAGCAAAAAGAGGTAAAAGGTGCATCTATTTGCTGCGTTTAATAGCACGCCTTCCTTGACCCTTCTTTGGTGGACCCTTCCCACGCCTCTTAAGCATTTCCAATTTAGCCAATCGCCTATTAAATAGAAAAAAAAAAAAAAAAACTTTCATCAGGGTTTGAAAATTTTAAACTTTTTTTTTTTTTATCTCAATTTATATTCTAGGATTGCAACTCGGCCAATTTTATAAGCTGCTCTAAATATGTCACCAAATAAAAGAATACAACTAATCCTCCCTTCTGCAAATAAGTTATAAATAATCTCTCATTTAAGATATAGCTAAGCTTGAACCTCACATAACACAAATTTAGCCTAAATTTCACTCAATTTCTAAAAGACACAATGGTAAGCCATTAGAAATGGCACAAAAAGAGATAGACAAAGAGGATAAAAACAATGGAAACATGAAGTCATAATATAGGATCTGTTAAACCTAAACTACATAATATAGAATCTGTTCCCATTTTGTAGGCAGAGAATTTTTCCTGGCTTTGAACCTAATCATTTTGGTACTGAAAACGCCAAACTACAGATGGACTTGGCAGTTTCACAGCTGACCACAGCAGAACAAACTCTAATATTAAGAAACTTTACCAATTATCTCCAAATATGCTATCTAACTTGAATTACAGTCACTCGAGACTCAATCAAACGTACAACTATGACAGTACGCTCAGATGTAATATTGAACTGCTATTTTTGAATTCACTGTTTGTACCACTTTTTATCTTAGTTAATAATCAATTAATGATTAATGAATCAAATAACAAACAACTTGGGAAATATCACCTCAAAATTCCATATTACCATTCTTTTGCAAAACTAAACCTCATACTCCAAAAAATCCATGAAACATTTAACTATTGCATTACACCTCAACTATGATTAGTTGTCTCAAAGCCCCTGAATCTATCACAATTATTTAACATTCTCCACTTACCCTTTGAAGAAAGGGGTTTTTGTTCATGTCTTAAGTAACTAATTTGCTATATAGTTAGATAACTCTACCAATTTAACAACAATACAAACGAAAAGATAAAAAGTCCTGATCTTTATTTCCAATTCATCAGATACACAATATGAAAACATACTGTAAGTGGTTTATTCGTAGAACATATACTTATTTGTACTAGACAATTACAACACATTGTAAGAACAACAGTGGAACCACACTTAATATGAGCATGTGCGCAAATTCAAGCGGGCATTTTTACAAACATCTGGCGAGCATGACCCAGAACCACCAAAATTCAACACCAACCAACAGAGTTCAAAATAACAGACAAGATAGAAAACAAAAGAAACGAAGGAATGCAAATGAAAACACATACTCTTTCTCTTCGCTAGCGAGAACAAGAGGATCCTCGTATTTGATATCGTACGGATACCACTGCGCCACCTGCTCCCCGATGAGCTTCTTGCGCAGGATCTTATGCACCGATCGCTTCCCCGTGGGATTTAGCACGTGACCAAATATCGCCGCACGTGCCTCCGTCACCCCCTTCAGCGCCGCCGCCGTCAGGAAGTTCTTCAGTGACGACGCCATTGTTTCGTCGCTCTCTCCTGTTTGTTCTCTCCAGTGAAGAAAATGAGAGGCAAATGCGTTGCGTAGACCCCCTAACTGGATTGGGCCTTTTTGGTCCAATGTGGGCTTTTATCACAACTTTTAGGCCTGTCAGAACATCTATGCAAGTAGAGTTATTAATGGTAATTACTCCAATTGGGATGGGATGTTAGACGGTTTGAACTTTGAAGTTGCAATCAATTCTGTACAACTGTACAAGGCTCTAAAAAGGCTGATTGCATAATTTTTAGGCGAGTCGGTCCCCCGTCCGCAAATTGAAATGTATGTTCAGAACTCAGAAGTCTCAGAAAAAAAAAAAAAAAAAAAATTGAAGCTATTACTATGCAACATAAGAAGGATTTCACTATGTCATTAGACCTCTTCACAAAATATAATTATGAAGGTTTTACAACTCAAAAGCTGAACAAAAAGAAAGACTTTTGAAGTTTTAATTTAATACATTGACAACAGCAATAGAGTCTCTCTGACAAGTTCAAATTGAATCACAAAAACTACGAGAAAAGTAAAGGTTAAAAAATTTTAAAGCCAGCCCCATAACAAACATTGACAAAATCAAACCAATATTCACATTAACAAAGTCATCTCCTCTCCCTCCACAGTCATTTCATCAAACAATTAAAAGGCCTGATCAAAATTCACAGAACTCTCACCCTCCCCATATATTTCCCTCAAGGAATGAATAACGGGTCGAAACCCAGTCCGGAGCGGCTCAACCGAGACGACCCGTAAATTCTCAGCATTGCCTCTCATGGACGCCTTGAGCGTGAACCGGCACATCTCCCCTTCGAGGAGCTGCCCGGCCGTGTGGGCAGCGCCATCATGAGCCGAGCAGAATTGCAATAAGTCAGAAGCCGGGCAGCCGAGGAGAACCCGAGCTGCCCGGTCGAAGGCAACTACGACCAATACCTGGTCAGAGGTGGCGATGGAGAGAAGGAGTCGGTAGAGGAACTTGGTCGGTGGAGATGGGGTCCGGCGAGAGCAGACAGAGCAGGGCCCACCGTGGTCTGGTAGGGACCGCTCGCAGAGAGAGCAGGCGCGGTACGCGAGGTTGTCTGTGTCGGCGCTTAAAATGGTGCAGAATGGAGGCGTCCATGGCGCCTGTTTTGTCGTCGCCTCCGGTTTCATTTTAGTTTCTCTCTCCTTTTCTCCTAAAATGGTAATAAAGTAAAAAAGGCGCTTATAAGAGAAGTTAAATTAACAAACTACTAGGGTGTAATTTTTAAAAAAACAACTTGGGTGAGTTACGTAATCGATACGTATATCCATCCATGTAGCAAGTAGAATGTAAGCATGAAAATCCAGACTTATAATGACTTGTCATAACACGTTGGCCGTATGCCACAGAACATCCGAACATTATCAGAACGAAAAAAATTTTTTTTTTTTGGCAGTAGGCAAGTTTTGGAACAGCAGAAATCGAAGGACCAAAAAACACAAATAAAAAGATAATAAACTAGAAGAAGAAAATGAAGTAGCTCAGAAATTTTTAAACAGAAAAAGCTCCCACCAACATCCCAGTATCCCACAGGAATACAGGATGATCATAACAAAAACATCAAAACACTCGCGAGAAGAATTACTACCGACTCCTCACCCTCTGGAAACTTACTTTTCCTGATTCCTTCTGAATTGGCTCTTGGTCTTCTCAACTCTTTTTCGATTGTCACAAGGAATCCATGCTAGAATGAAGCTGCATCTAACAATTCTTCTTCTGCAACATCCTTGCCGTATGGGTAGTGAAAAAAGAGGGACAAAAGAAAAAGGAAAAAAAAATCATTAGTTTTTTTTTTTTGTTGAATTAAAAATAAGGGTCAAGCCCTTGTCTTATCATTGAATATAGTGAAAGTTCAAACACAAGGATGGCATTTAACTGGCCGGTAAATTGCCAAAAAAGAAAGAAAAATAAAACTAAATGGAAATGAAAAAACCCAAACTACATGCTATGAGCTAATTTATTAAGTAAACAACCGAAAGAAAGGAAAACCAGATCAGTAGAAGAAAGAAATCTTTAAAAAGAAATAAAGAAGGAAAGAAATTAAGAAAGATAAACCAAGTAGATCCTCGAGCCATGCAGCCAACAGAATTAAGTGGAGAATTTATCAAAGCAGTGGCGAGTAATCAGACAGTATTTTACGCCATAAAGCGAAAAAAGTCACAACCCTGATTTCTCTTGCTTGTCTGGGGATATCATCCTCATCTACCAGAGAGACAGTGGTTCAAGAGGAAAGGACGGTGTATGGAAAAGAATGTTTACTTATTAAGATTGTTCATTATAATATCCTAGTTCAAGATTAGGTGAATCAAAATTTGACCAGAATTTCGACCTATAGCATTTCCCTTTAATAGTACAATTTATATGCATACTATTGGATTTAGTGTCAAGGTACATGAAAAAGACACATCTTCGAGCAGTTCTGATCTTAGGGTTTAGCTTTTAACATGACTTTTACTAATTAAATTACATGAAAAGACACTCAGCCTCAACCAATTCTGATTTTAGGAGGTTTGTGTGTGTGCGCCTCCATGCCGCCTGCGTTGTTCTCGCCTTCAGTTTCATTTTTATTATTTTTTATTTTTTTCCCCCAGAAAGGCGAGCTTGTTTGGATACTGGTAAGAACTAAGAAGCATTTATTAGCTGCAAAATTAACAATTACTAAATCGAAATCACAAGTATGTAATTGTTTTTATTTTGGTAAGTGAAATTTTCAATTTGGAAATGGCAGGGGCCCGCAAAGGCGTACCCCCTCAGCCAAAAAATATGACGACCACTTTGCCATTTGAGCAGAAGGTAGGCCAGTGCTCCACCGAGTGCAATGTAGGCCACTGACCTAGGCCATGAGCCTTCTTGATCTCTCATCGACCCCGTCCAGGTATGTGTGTGAGTTCTACACTGCTCCTTTGCTTCTTTTATATATAGCCCCTCCCATGCGCCGCTCCTTTCGTTGGCCATTGTGGGACTAAAATAGCAGATGCTGGTAAAAGATCGGACTGACAACCATATATTTTTCTTAAAAAAAAAATTACTAAGGATGCCAAGTAATCAATGATTTTTACTCATTTGAATTTAAATTCTTGATTTTCAAAAGTCAGTCTAGTGCTTTTATTATTAGAATATTAGGTTATTTGCTGGTCTGAACTGTATTTAATTCCTAATTACCTAAGGATTTTGTTTCATAAAAATCTACTTCATCAATTGTTTGAGAGAATGTGTTATTTTAATGTTATCACTTATCAATCCCATGGGATTGGTTTGTATCAGGCTTCAAGTATTTTTCTCCAAATTGGTTGCATTGCATCGTTAATTGAGAAATGAAGAAATCACCGGTTATCAATTTCGATATATAATAGATAAAATAAGTTCTCTTATAATTCCTTTTCACTTCTAAGTGATTTTAGAAAATGCTGGAATTACCTTTTTTTTTTTGTTTTTTCTAGAAACTTTTATCTGGTTTATTGATATGTGAATTAAATGCGAAACGTGAAAACTGATAATAATACTATTATTATAGAAAATGATAAGATAACATTTTCTTATTCCTTTTTGGCGCATGAACATCATGTATATAATATTGATATTTTATAAGTTTCGTTGCTTAACAAAACGCTCGGATGGCATGGTTTTGTAGCAACAAGATAAAGTGGGGGTTGGATTTATTCGCTATCGAAAAAAATAACATCAATTATGGAGTATCAAGTGTTAATCATGTGATATGATAGGACCGATAAGACATTGGTCTGATTTTGAAAGTAAAATTTTAAAGGCTCGAAAGTCTTTATTTCGTAATTATTCTGCCTTACTATACCTTTGTTTTAAGAAGAAAACGACAAATTATCAAAAATCAATTTGGAGATTGAGATACAGTGCAATTTTATACCTTAGTATTCTGCCTTATGAAACAAATTTTCATAGAAGTGAAGATTATCACGGATAAAAATTACCAAATTTCTACATAATATGAAAATTGAGATACAGTGCAATTTTATAATCTTCACTTCTATGAAAATGAAGACGACAATGTAATTTGAATGCAGTAAAACCGGCCTCCTTTACAAGACAAAAAAAAAAAAGTTTTATTGATAACTGTCATCCAAATTGTATCGAATCTTATTCCATAACTTAAAAAATGACAAAATCATTACATGATAAAAATATATTTCTAAACTATTTTCTCAATCGAGACAAAATTGCATTCTGAAATCAATACATTGCCAATTGGCAACTGCTCAAATTTCACAATTTCTTTTCCAATTGCTCCTCGAAATTCAAACCTGGCTGACAGATTAACAACAGATTCAGCCCTTGCGTCTCCCGAACAGCATCTCTCTCCTCTCTCTCACCCACTTCAAGCCCATAATAAGCCTTCTGAATCAATCTCACTATTGGTAATGGGTGTGTCGCCGATATCAAGATCCAGTAACCTATTATCTTCACTAAGGTCTACATATGGCTGCCACAGGTCAGTTGACCTTCCTGAAGGTATCCCATTGTCTTTTAGTATTCTTGGTGAGGCCTCGGCAGCCTTTTCTTTATCCACAACCACCAAATAGTTATCCTCAAATTCAAATATGAAGTACTTCTCATTACATGCTACAGGAAGGAAAGAAGGCATAATTAACAGGTTAAATGAGATTGTTAGCATGAAGACTTTATTGTAGTGGCCCAATTTGTATCAAGGATGATGGTGCCTGATCTGTACCATTTCCAAACATTTAGTATTGTCAATTTTGCATCAACCAACCCTAAAATCCTATTTATGCAACCATGCCAAGCATGGAAATTAGGGGGAAACAAAAGCTAGCGGCGCACGACTAAACCAGATTCATACTGATAGCCATGCTAAGAAACATGCATTAAAACTTACAGTCCACCAGATGAGCAAGATGATGAATGTTTTTTATGGTAATTCCATTGAACTTCAAAACCTGTTGTCAGAAATAAATTAAATGAGCACTACCTAAAATAAATACAAAAGCAGCTTAAAAAGACAAATAATGAGGTTAAGGAGAATGAGGTACTTGTTGGATTCCCATATCCTCGTAGCCAATATTAACATCATCGGCTAACACCTGATAAATGAATGAAGAGGAATGCATGTTCAGTCCAAAGATTCTAATAAGTATCCCCCTGGCACCCCAAACAAAAAAAAAAAAAAAAAAAAAAAAAAAAAAAAAAAAGAGAGATCCAAATAGCAGGGAAAAAAAGGAAAATAATACAGCCAGGAAGTTCTGAATTTCTGATGCCTATGCTGTCAAGTTCAAATCAATCTTTTATTGTTCTATTTTACTAAGTTCACTGAGGCCAATCGGTGCTTAAATATGAGTTTTGACTTTTGACCATTAACACCATGAAAATTTTAAAAATGATTTGAGTGGTTCACAAAATCAGGTTAGATTAAGCACCCATATATTAACCTGCCTAAATTATAATCCTGTAATTATGTTGCCACTAGCAACATTATTCAATAATTAAAATATATGCATGAGATAGACTATAATGAACCTGTGATAAAATGATGATCTGTTCTCCTTTGAACCTTGCCAATGAATACCGTGCTTTTGCCAAAAGTTTCAACTAGACATGTTAAAATATTAGTCTATCAAACAGAAATGGTGGGAACAAGCAATTGTACATTGAATTACTCATCTTTCAGATTTTAAAGCTTACCCCTAATGACTCTTCACCTTCTTCACTGCATTACAAAAAAAATAAAAAAGAAAATTATTATTTAAGCTATGAAGTCGTAATGTCAGAACTGTGAGGACCTTTTACCAAATCTATTCTGTACTAGCAGATAATCTTCATGCCAAAATGGCATCCAGGAGTTCTCAAACCTGAACCAAACAAGACCTAAATTCAGGTCACTTTGTTCCAACAATATCTCCCCAATTAATACCTGCTCAGGCAGTAAGCTGGTACGCAAATCGAACAAGACCCAAACAAAATGACCTGAATATACCATATAATGGTTTTAACTTTTAAATCATACTGGTCAGGCAGAACTTTTTTTATTCTTTTACTTAAGACAAAAATGTAGTACTCACTCTATAAAGTCTTCAGATAATGGAGTGAAGACAAGGCCAGCAACAATGAGATACGAAGGATCATCATCATTGTAATATCGCACCTTGTAAGGTTTAAGAGAAACAATTTAAAATCTTCATTTTCCCTTTAATCAAGAAAAACAATAAGAAAGAAAAATTACATAAAAGGTCCTTCAAGTATAGTGATTCCTCTGTGGTCCTTTAGAAGTATTAAAGGTCTCATGTCACAGCCTCACAGGTACTTTGGCTATGTTAAAATTAATGATTGGAAACGCTTATGCCTCTTCATTCTTATTTAGTTCTGTTTGGAAACAGTTGTTCAAGAGGATCTTGTAATATGAAGTCAGAAACAGCAACCCCAACTGTGTTCTTTTATAATTTCTTTACCAAACACACAATGTTTTGTGAGATTTTTGGTTGGCCCTTCCAGTGAATTGATGGAGCTATAGAATGAAAACAGTCGCACATTCTATACAATAAGGACTTACCAATGATTGCTTTAAACTAGAAGAAACATTACCAACAAAAAATAACAATAAACAACAACAACAAAGCCTTTGGTCCCAAACAAGTTGGGTAGGCTAGAAATGAAACCCAACCTGTCCCAAACTTGAGTAATCATTAAGGGAATTAATTTTGAACGCAATGTCAAGACTCACTTCTGTATATTAAGGGTTTTGAGGCCTTACAAGGTATTCTCGTGGGCGCACAACAGTTCTAACTATCATGTGGTTACCTGCCCGAATTATACCTATCTCTGCCACATCATTGCAATACCTAACATAATCACAAAAATGGCATTAATGATAAACCAAGGAATGAAAATTCTGCCAGTTCTATGATACCACTGATAGGGAGTTAGCTCAAAAGCATTAGCAAACTACCAGGAAAAATGAGATGGCTTCTGTTAGCTACCAGGAAAATTTAAAAGTACCAGTTTAAGTACTTTCTCAAGGCCTGTAATAAGTAAACCTAACAAAAGATCAGGACAGACCATTACTTTTGGCTTACTAAATAGCGAAAAGCAATACGCTCTGACGACCGAAATGGCACAGTTCCTTCATTTCCTACACTAATACCATCAAAGCTTATAATCACATCCCCCTGAACAATATAACAAAAGGAAAACAACAACATAAGATAATCAAAGATACTGTACGACATAACTAACTTAACTTACTTAGATCTGAGAAATTTGAACAATAAGATTACCTTCTTCAAAACATCGTAAGAGGGTGAAGTGGGTTCAACTTTTCGCACCAGTACACCCTTAAGAAGTGAACAACCGGAAATTATGTAAATAGAAAGGCTTTACATACATGATGTACTAATTGAAAAATTAATATCAAACTGGCTCAAAGAAAATAAATTACCACAAAAATTATAGGTTTTGTTTCATGGAACTTAATAAGATATGTCCTTTTAAATTTATCAGCACATATACCTCATGGTCAGATACTTTCAGGCATTCACTTAGTGCCGGATTCTCTATTTTCTGAAGTAGAACTCCCAGGGAAGGAAAACCTGAATATAAGTATATAAATAATTATAGAACGATTAGCAAACAACATGAAAACAAAAATAACAATTGAATATTAACAAAACAAAACAGAAGAACTATAAATCTATAATGAATTCAAATTAAGCAATTCAGCCATAGTTTCATTACAGTTCTGGTCCCAATTCCTGATCAACAGCAATTTACCTCAATATTTGTTCTTATCATGGTTTTCACCTGTTCTACATGTTGAAACCGTTTCTATGTCATTTCATTTGCACTGTTTTGTAATTTTCTGTTATATAAATGCTAAGCAAATGTATGAGGATCTTGGAGGATCTCAATTGAGCTTCAATATCAAATACTAGGGCATATTGCTTAACAGGGGAGAATGATAACAATCATGTTTAAATAACATTTGATGAGCAAAACAACTGACAATGATTGAACAGGGTTTGCAACCAACTGAAATTGATTGAGCCAACATATAAGAAAAGTCAACGTACCAGTATATTTCCCATTCTTTTCATAATCTTGAAGAAAATGTGACACGACAGTAGTTGGAATAACATATCCTATGTTTTCAGCATCATCACCCCTGTATACCTAAATGGACTTCTTTGTGAGGCAAATAAAGAAAGCATTGGAAAGAAAAGCACAAGCAATAACATAGGTTATTTACTATTATATGTCAGACTGTGCCAGCATCAAAATATTCAAATAAAACATATGCCAGTATCAAACAAGAGATGTTCAGCATTGAACCTGGCTAAATTGAATTCTAGTGAATTTCATTTCATGGAGTTCGCAAAAGTATTGAGGCATACAACGCTATAAGTTTAATGAAACAATTTCACTACTGTCAATGACGTGGGTTGGTTTGGGGGGGGGGGGGGAGGGGGGGGGGGGTGTATCAGGGTTTGCCAAATAATATGATTCAGAAACTATTCATGTCTCAGAAAGTTATTGTAGAATTATAATTCATTTCTAAAATAATTATATACTAAAAAGCCCTCTACACATGTATGGTTTTTTGAAAAAAAAAAATCAGAGAAATAGCATGTATGCAATATACCTGAAATGCTACACCAATACATTCTCCTTGGTCATTAAATGCGGGCCCCCCACTATTTCCTGTATGAAGCAAAGTATTGTTTTCGAATTATATCCTCCATGTACGTAGCTATTGAAAATAACAAATATTCCATTGAGGGAAAAGGTTCTATGCACATCATTAAATTAAAAGGGATTAGAATTTCACCAGAATTTATGGCTGCATCAATTTGAATTCCAAGAAGGTCTGAAGAGCCATGTGCATATGAAGTTACCTGACAAAGATTCATGTCTTAATTAATAGAAAAAATGGGCAACTATTTGTCTCCATTTTTTGTTTCTTAATAATTAGTCTGTAGACAATATCACAGATTAAAATTTCAAAGCCAGTAATTAGTATTATTACTTTATTAGTATTGCATTTTCAAATGAGGTGCCACTAAGTCCCAAACTTAGCCCCAATCATTCAGTGTTATTTTCTGATCCAACTATATCTAATATTTACTTCAATTTATTACCTTGATTTTGCTATTATGCCTCAGCTAATTCAATAAACCCAAATTTTATCTAATTTATCTCAAGTCGTTCCCTGACTGTTCAATAGAAACTAGCACATAAAAGGAATGGTGCATTGAAATGTTTAATATATAGTCAGTTGCCTCAATGTTAGACTTCTCAAATTTAAATCCTTAATTAATAATTAATTGTGCTGTCAAACTTCGAATCTGCTTACCCCAAATTTAATTCTTTTTCTGAATTACCCCTCAATCAAACAAGTAGGCAAGATGACAATAATAAAGTGAAACCTGCAGTCTATAGCCCTGGTCCATACCTCAATACGAGAGACAATGCCTTTAGTAACAGAAATAGTGTCTCCACCAAGTGGGTATCCAACAACAGTCACCGAATCCTGGAGATTATTTTAATAATCAAGACCAATAGAAGAATAAATTAATCCAAGTCCATAGCATTATTGACATATGCCAACTTCTTCATCTCAGTACCAGCTGTTATGCAATGTTGACTTCAGTGTTAATGTCTTTATCAAGTATCAACCACTCTTTATTTGTCCAAGGATCAGCTATTGAGATGTCAACTTGTTGTTTATTGGACACCAGGGCAAATAAGCAAATGTTTTAAGTCTTAGTGGCTCATTAAATTTGAAGCCCTTAATAGTGTTTACGTAAAAACACAACAAAAAATAAACATGGAAGCTTTTGACCAAATATGCAAATGTTTTAAGTCTTAGTGGCTCGTTAGATTTGAAGCCCTTTTTAGTGTATATGTTAAGAAAACAACAAGAAACAAAACATGGAAGCTTTCAACCTGAAGGGAAGGCAATCGACCCAAGCTTAGAGGCTCTGTACCTTTCCAGAATTTTTCATTCTCTACTGAAAGAAGGGCCATATCACATTCTATTCCTATGGCCAAAACCTATTAAATTTCCAATGACAAAATCATAATCCATAAAAGAAATTGAGTATTGGATTTCACTATCATTTGCTTTTTTTTTTTTTTTTTTTTTTTTTGGGGGGGGGGGGGGGGGGGGGGTTCTAAGTATGATTTGTTGAGGCTATATTTTATGCTCAATTTAGGTTCCCAACTCCAAAATAAAGAAAGTACCAAATAGTTCAGTACCATAAAAAAAACATTACTTCCTTAGGTACTATACTAGTATAGTATACCTGAAAGGAAGGCATCGGTTTATTAGAAAATTAAATTGCTTATAAGCTTTAAGTAATTGGAGAGAGTACCTTGGCAACATACTTAGTGTCATCACCTCTTTTCTTCACCTTGACCTGTTCAGCCAAACAAACTATTATTTTCCCTTATGGTAAAGCAGCACTATTTAATTCATTTCTTTTTTCTAAAGTAAGTGACAATTCTGTGCCACCTGTTTTCATTACTAAAACAACAAGTTCTTTAAATATGTACAGCCAAACCACAAGTTCTACTCCTCACTAATATCCTACCTGTAAAAAAAAAAGAACAATCCCGTACATCTCAACCCAAAGAGGTTTCTGTATATTACTCGCCATAACCCAACGCTCACAGTTTACAAGATGACCATCCACTGAATAACAAATCCCAAGAAAGTGCACAAACACTAGAAGCAACAAAAAAAAAAAAAAAAAAAAAAAAAAAAAAACTGTCTTGCTATCCAATCTTAAAATCTTAATTCACTTAATTCCAATTGCATTCCATATGTTGACCCAAATAGGCTTAGAATAATTATACTGGTAAAAAACTTTAGATCAGCATTACGGCAAAACAGGTCAAGTCAGGTACCTAAGAAAGCCATGATCAACCTGATCAGCCCAAGGTCCCACACCCTGAGCTCTGTCTTTCACTCAAAGATGTAAAGGAACTAGCAGTGGGGCATATATATTGTCCAATTCCACAATTCATGACTGTTTTGACAATTTGAAATGCAAAATTGTCTGACAGATCCAAAATGTTTTGGGCCTGCTCCAAGAGGCAACTACTTACATCAGATTTTATCTGAGTTTATTCTAAGTGAAACCTAATTAACCCAATCCATCTATTGAAGGAAGGTGTGTTTTTTCAAAAAACCTAGATGAACCAGCAAGAACAGAAATTAAAAAGCCAATAATTATATGACAAGACCAAAAAATATGAAAGATAAAAATATGCCAACAAATTTGCCTTGATACTGACCTGAGCACTATGTTCTACACAGTGTGCATTTGTCAATAGCTTCCCATCACCAATCATAAATGCACTACAAGAGGAAGTGCAAAAATATAAGAAGTGATTCTGTCCACAAAATTTGATGAAATGAGAACTATAGTGAAGGAACACTAAAGTAGAAAGTTATCCAAAGTATTAACAGGCTAGCATGATTAATTAGGCTATTACAGGCAATGTTAGCATATGCACTTGGTACCTAAATAAACTAGAGTAACATGCCATGGAATGGAGCACGGGTTAGCCAGTTAGGTATTAACAGACCAACAAGGTGATAAGCATGTAACTAGCCAAGCTAGCATATTCAGTTGGCACCTATGATCAACTAGAGCAACATAACATGGAACAGGGCCTAGGTTTAGTATGTCTGCAGGTTATGAACCAGTAACACAATGTTCATCTCAGCACCATAACTAACCAACAAGGCAAGACTTGAAACCCAAGTAGCATAATGGAGAATATACAGATCATAAACGTACTGATTCAGCGTACCTGCCTGTACTGGCGTATTGCCTTTGTTTCTGCCAAGGAAGAGAATAATCTGGTTCTGTATGTGTGGTGTAGACCTGAGCAATAAAAAGCATCAAATGAAATGTGCAAATCAAATCAATGCAGTTGACAAATCATACAACAGTTCAGGATCATTTCGTATGTCCCCTGTAAAACAGAGTATGTGCGACAAAATTTAAATTCCATATATAGTCTATCTTTCTGCATTCACTTCGAAAGATGATGATAGACCTGCTGCCTCTCCTCAATGGAGTACAATTAATAATTTAAATCTATAGGAAATGTAATATTTGTTATATACATATGTAGTTCATGTTTGATTCCAAGGCTATATGGACAACAAACTTTATTCGATAGCTGTGACGACTGAAGAACTCTCATCAAATTTTTTTTAAAAATAATTTCAATCTGCACACTCCCCTTCAGATAAGTTTCAAATTAAATTTGATAAAATTAGTCCTTTATCGAGAAACTTGAAAAACTAAAGTTCTGTGAACAAATGATCCCCAAATTCCACTAAATATGATAAACAGTCAATATACTATAAGAACACATTCATAACTTTAGTTTCTGACTTCAATGAATTTTGACCTATGTTGTCATGGTTGTCACCTGCCAATACATACCTTCCTTTCATGCTTAGCAGGGGGAATACAAAATATTCCAAAAATTCACTTTCAGTTATGTTTGAATATCAAAGACGATTTCAGTGAAAGAAAGACTGTAAAATAGCTTAGTTACTACTGGCTTTTAATAAAACTATTCAGAGATAAGGAATACCTTTACAACAGCATTGAGAAATGATGACCCTTGAATGTCAATTGTGTCAGGCACCTGAGTAATTAACATTTAGTGAGAACATACCATTTCTAATCCACACATACCAGTACAGCACCAGCTGGAAGAACTGCTAATAAAGAAACTCAAAAGACGATACTTCAGAAAGACCCAATAGTATGGAATACTAGACAAAAATGGTGGACCTCCTGATGTGATTAGTAATGTATGGTGCTTTAATTAAATTTCTGGGAAAAAAAGGAGAAAGAAAAGCACATTGCCTGCTGTTCTTCCAAATTATAATCATACAATAAGCTATTTTCTTTGTTTTTCAGTGACTTGACCGCACGTCCCTCCTCTTTCCCTTTTCTTTGAGATAGTCTTTCCACCTGAAAACAAACAAAAAAATCATGGCTAAATTGGTCCCAACTTTTCAACAAAATAAAAGTTGGTGATAATTTACTTTAACTGAATGTTCAGTTTACCAGAGTGAACAATTTATAAGCTGCACACAATGACACAATTACATCATGTTACACAACCAGGAGATGTTAAATCAATTTGGTGATAATTTGCTTTAACTGAATGTTCAGTTTATCAGAGCAAACAATTTATAAGCTACACACAATAACACAATTATATCATGTTAGACAGAGAATCAGAATGCATCTGAAATTTTAATTAAGTGCAGAGCAAATTCCATTGCATAGAAGTCCAGAACTAAGCCTAGTTATAGCAACTGAAAAACTCTTCTGTAAACACACTAGTACTCAGGCATCTTTGATTAAGCCTTGCTAAAGGAGGAGAAATATAATTCCATAAAATCAATTGAAATTGCACTAAGATCTTTCCAAAAGAGATTTGAGTGTTAACCCAGCAAGTAAGATGCTCACCAGAAAAATTCAAAGCAAAAATTAGACAATGACTAGTGATAATCTCTTTTAACTCCTTCCACATTTGATCTTCACTAGGAATTACACTCTGATATCCTCATTTAACATTCAACAAACAATGAGGAAGATAAGGAACAGAAAAATACAGCTCATGAGTTACCTCATTTCGTCTATGTTTATCTGGTACGTGATTTCTAGTTCGCAATGGCTTGGCGGAGCAATAGAATGTTGTCTTCCGAGAAGAGGAGGGAACGCAGAGAGAGGAGGGAGAGAAGAGCGTGCCCACAGCTGCCATTGTAGAGAAAGAGAGAGAGAGAGAGAGAGAGAGAGAGTGACGACTGAGGAGCTGGTTTTGCTCGAAGTACTCTTTTCTGTTCTTCGCCTTATCCTCTTAACAGTCGCCGTTTTTCTCTATTTGAGATATTTGTGGGCTTAACTGGTAAAAGGTTATGACTTACGAAATTTTACAAACGGTCCCTCATTTAGATTTTTATTTCTAGGACCACTTTTAGCTTTTCGTTCGTGGGCCTATTCGCCTTATTAGGGTCGGGATTAACGGGCCTAACATGGGCTGACAATCTGAGATTACACTACACTTCTCCCATTGCTACCGGACCGGGACTTCAAAATTTAACCCCAATTGCCCAATATATGAGCCCACCCAAGATATCACCAAATTGAGGGCGAGATTAAAATGAGAATGAATTTGAGACTCAAGAGTTGAAATATAGAATGCTTTTATATTAAAAACAAAATAAAATGATAAAAATATTTGTAACAATGTTGTGTTGAACGATGAATTTTGTTTTTAACAAGACAAACTAATAAATAGTGTATTGTTACTAGATAGCCGCTATCTAGTCTTTTCTAAAAAAAATAAATAGTGTATTGTTTTTCCCCCCCGAAAAACAACATTAAGCTATAAGTTGAGTTGAGCGAACGTCATGATGCCATCAGGATTCTATACATTAGTTGAGTTTAATCACATAATAACGTCAGCTGCGCACATATTCATTCCTTGTCCTTGAAGAATTTTTATCATAGTTACTTCATAATTCATATGTAGTGCTCTTTAATTCATGACTGGTTTTGGTATACAACATTCATACAAGAAAAGCATGTCACGAAAAATTCAGTTAAGAGGTCAAATATAAGTAGGCGCAAATCATGAGATCTTCAGATATATAATCAACTGAATCGCCAAATATTGAGATTGTAGATAATTTTTGGGAGACATCATGATATATCGATTCTTACATAAATTAGTCGGCAACATTAAAATTGATTAAATCGAGTCCGACTAGGCAAGTTTGAAACTTTGAATAGTCCTAGAGAAGTACTACTACTTTCGGATAAAATAATGGACATGATCTATGACATGTATTTCGGAGTTAACCAGTTTTAGATGGTTCTCATCGGTAGAAAATGATGAGTAACCCAATCTCATAGTATAATAAATTCAAATAAAATGAGAAAGCATCACCTAAACACAAATTCTATTTAACATTGAAACTTCAATGTCTGCCATTGCCAATTGCAACCAACACAAACTCACAACAACAGGGAGTAAACTAGGAAAATACGAATTAAGACTTGAGATAAACCTAATTCCGTTTTCTAATGACAAGTACCATAGAATATATTATTACACACATTAACACAATTAAACAGAAATACAATGCAACTGGCCATCACAAGGGCACAAAATACTCTCATGGCATTTAACTACCTCGGCCTTTCTCGGTATCCAATTCATCAGAAGCCTTAATTTGAAGTACAACTCAAGATTTTAGGCTAAGAAATTGCGAATAATGCCGAAGAGTGATATGGCAGTGGCACAAGAGACAAAGGCACAGAGCAACTTGGCAACGGCCTGAGCTGTATCAATGGCTCCTGTACTGCCAGAGAAGGCCCATACATTTAGAAAATGGGTTGTGCCGCAAAGGATGACGAAAGCTCCAAATTGCAACAGGATCATGCGGTATGGAGCGAGGGATGGAAACGCCCTGGCCAAGAACGCCAGCTCCAGTGGGATGAGTAAGTATCCCATACAGATTAACATATCAGAGTAAAACTGGACCTTGGCTGCGATTTTGTTCGAGTACCATGTAGACCCAGAAGTGCATTGGCATGCTTCCATTGATTGGAAAGCAACTTGCGTTATGAGAATTGAAAAAGACAGTAGGGAGAAGGAAGGTGGAGAGGGACTGATGGAGAGGCTATATTATGCTATGTGAAATAAAAATCTTTTGCTTCTCTAGGGAAGGTCATGCCTACCTAGTACCTTCATTGAATGGTAACTTAATTATGTTCATTCATTGATCTCAAAGGAATTGAGGAAACAAACAATAAATGGATCTTTTGTGAAGCATACGCTGCTAGAAGATGTTATCAAAATCTCCACATCCAGGACAATCACTATTTTGTGTAAATAAACAAATCGAAACTAAATGCTTCAGTACTTCAACAAAAATGTGAAGCGTCAAATTAGGATCTGATGCTTCCTAGAAAATAATATATCTATAACAAGAATTATTCAATGAATATGTTCGCTGAGGTATCAAATTTTGGGAAGTGCGAATAATACTAAAAATATTAGCTGTACAGAAACCATGAGAAGTATGTTTGCTCTTTAAACTTGATAGTATTTTGAATGTTCAGATATCTCTTTTACAAGGCTCATAAGGATCTTGAAGATAGATCAAAAAGCCCATTAGTTTTGAATTCCACAGCTTGGAAAATTTCAGGACAACTAGAAGCCCATAAAATATGTGAAAAATAAAATCATCAAGCTGTAATCAACCGATGTGCTTCTCTAGTCTCTATTGTAGAAATTGATGATCAGATTGTGAATTGCATTATTGCAGTTAAATTCCCATGATTATATATTGGGACACCAAGAGACAAGAAAAATCCAACACTTTGGCATGTGGAAGAAGATATATCCAACACTTTGATTACCAACAACCAAGATCGGATAAGATTCACGTTTATACGAGCGTAATTATGAGGATTAGTTAAGATAAATTAACTCAGTTTAAGTAAAGTTGATGATTAAAACTACCAAATTATTGTTGACAAAATAGAAGAACGAAGATGTAAAAGGGGAACGCACGATTATTTGGTCATCCTTTCTTCATAACTGACCTCTTATGATATCGTATTTTCCATGTTTTCTTTTGCTCACAACTCACAAGACATTTGTTCCCCATCTTTTCAACTAATCATTACTCATTAGATACGTATTCAAATAGGCATTAAATGTTGCCGCGTAACGTAACCTCCATTTTGTCTCAATCAATACCGGAATGATTGGGCTTTTGATACGAGAACAATAAATTATCTCAATCTCAAACTATCAAAAAACAATGCAGGAAATCACTAGGACAAGCGCACGAACTTAATTTATAAACATTTTTACCTGCCATTTCAAACGTTAAAGGCAACTCACAGATGACATCGACAACGTCACAACGGAAGTTAAACACAATTAATTAATTAATGGAAACACCGATAATAATAAGGCTGATTAATTCTAATTTCGCTTCACTTATTACCAAACAAACACAAGCACAGTATTTCAGAATTAGTTGATCACAGATGTTCCCAAATCCCCAGTTGTCAATTAGGCGATGAATTTGGGAGGCGAATCAAAGTTGAGGCCCGATATGGACACACGGCACTGGGTTAAGACTGTCTGATTAATGGTCTGCGTAAGACTTACCGAATTGAGCGTGCACACGAGTTGTTTGATGAAATGATGAAAGGAGTTTAGCCTTATCCAACCACATACAACTCATTCACAAGGTGTTACAGCGTGTTTACTATTTAATAAGGTTGACAAAGCTGTGAAATTTATGAGACAAATGGAAAAGAGAGAGCGTGGTAAACCCAGTTCAAGTGGCTATACACCGATTATACATTCATTGTTGGAGGGAGGTACGTACAATTAACGAGGTAAGAGATCTCAATTCGTGCCGAAACTTTTTTTTATATTACCTGGGCTAGTATTTAGGAAATATATTATAAATTTTAATTATTAAGATAAAAAACAACAAGAAAATGAGACATGTTAAGGATGATCGAATGAATTAAGTAAATTAAATTTATTTCTTAATTGATGTAATTTAACTAACGGAACCTAGCTCTTTACAAGCGTGATGCTACTTTTTTTCACACTTACAATAATAGTTTTTTTTTTAAATAAATCCATAATGGCATCAAATATTTTTTTTAAAAAAAATCACGGGTTGGAGTTGGGTTTGGTGAAGCGCCTGACGCCTGTACTCATGTGCAATATTCAATTCCAACCAACAGTGGTATCAATCAAAAAAAAAAAAAAAAAAAATACTACAATTGGAAGGCTATTATCTGCACTAGAGTTGAATCTCGCGCGTTGCGCGATTCATTCATATACGAATATACTATTAAACAGTTGCGCGATTTATTTTACATTATATAAAAAAAATGACATAAAAAATTGGAAATACTATTCAAACATTATATGAAAACTGCCACAGAAAATCCTAAATACTATGTTGCCACAAAAGATCACGCGCCACAGAAAATCAACATCACTGTTATTACTACAGTGATTTCACTCCCTCACGTGCATCTCACGACACACGCGATTTATATATGTATAATTGACACTTGGTGATGTCATTGTGACATCATCAATCTTGGATATTTTGTGTCAGTTTGCATACCATTTTGTGTATTGGGTCAAGTAAATAATTCTATATGATCCACATAATATATCTACAGAAAAAAGATTAATTTAGCCTATGTGGCTTCCACCGTCGCTGTCCATATATATGTGTTGCTTTTATTTTCCATTTTACTTGGTATATTATCATTATGGTCCCTTATATCCTAAAAATTATGTTTCAATCTAAATAGTAGGCCATTGTTTATACAATATATATATTTACTCAAAAGTAATCAATATTTTAATTCATTGAAATTTTTTTGTATACACTAACAAATATACTTTTTAAATACTTATCTTCATGCAAATATTATATTTGTAGTATTATAATTGGTCAAAATTATTTTACGGTATTGAACCATAATTAAAAATATGTTAAAAAAAATATTTGAACATTTTGCCAAATATTAATGTTAACAATATTCTCGTATATATGACACGTGTTATTTATTTTTAAACTATTCTAATGACGTTTTGCAAAAAAAAAAAAAAAAAAGCAACTCTTTTTAAACGTGTGATTTATCGATGAGAATTAATAACATTTGATGGTATAGTTTTATCGAATTAACGGTCAAACATATTACTAGCAATTTAAATGAATATTTTCTCTGATCGAAAAAATATCATTTAGAACATATCATTATGGCGGTATTATACATATCATTAACTAATGTCATGTCAAAATGGTGATTGTTGCCTCTAACTATAGAAATTTGTTCATGAGACAATATTAATGGTGCCATCTAATCTGGCTTTAATTCCATTAAAAAGAAAGTTACCGATACATATATTTTTCCTATTTTCTATTTTTTTATTTTTTGGAAAATATGAAATTAAATTCACATTGTATTTGAACTATTACTAATAGTTTATCGAAACAAATTAATTTTGACCATTCATCATCGAGCGAACCGCAATGTTTTTTTGCTAGTTATATAATTAAATTTCTATTAAATTTATATTATTGTCGTGTCTTCTCTTAATTTCGCAGAGCTGCCTCAGATAAAAAATAATAATAATTGTTCATATCAATTCAAGTCAAATAAAAAAAAAAAAAATAGCAGAGCTGCTCCGCCCTTCCCCAGACCAATCCGCGTAACCCCAAAATCATTGCTGTCTTTTTTTTTTTTAGGTATTTCTGCCCTTTTGTGATATTGGGTAATTAATGGGAGCTGCTCCGCGCTTCGTCAGATAAATAGTGAACAAAAAAGAGGAAGGCTTTAAATAAGATATAATAATATGGGAACCATGTAATTCCAAATAAATTTTAATTTTTTTTTAAAAAAAAAACCATGTGTCTGCTATCATAACCTATTAATTACCACCTGCTATATATCTTAAATAATCTATTATTTTAAGGGCTCAACGTATTCTGTAATTTGGAGCATGGGCACGTACGTCATTTTTGTCACTTTCCTATCTATTGTTTGTGATTCAAAAACTATTACGCAACTATGCAAGTGTAGTAGGTTTACTGGACACAAGGAAGCTTAAACTGTAGTGGGGCCTACGTTTCAGTGGTTTCCGTTGCGGTTCTAGTTAATACTTTAATTGTTACGTCGATGTTAATGTTTTAGATGTCAGGTATTTGTATCTTAACTTTTTTTTCGGTATGAGTACTTTAAATTTTATATATTTATGATTTAAATTTTTAATATTGTTGCTTTAAATTTTATAAGTTAATACATAAGATATCATGTGTTCATGCCTTAACTTTATGATATTAATACATCAAATATAATGTTTATAAGTGCATTAAATTTCAGGCAATTTTACTTTTTAACATTTGATACTATTATTTTTAGTTTATATAATATTAATACTTGCAACGTTAGATGCTAATATTCAAAAGTCAAGAGTATAAAAAAAAAATATAAAAATCATACTTTCAATGTTAGATCTTTGACACTTTAAAGTTTAAAAAAAATTCTGAAAAAAGTATAAACATTCTTCAACCATTTGTTGAAACAAGAAGTTTTATTTCTAGAAGAACTCTTTTAACTGCACATTTATTAATTAAGTGAATGTAAAACAAATAGAAAATAACGAAATTTAACAATCCTTAGTTTACTATGAAATGGTTGTGCAATAATTTATATATAAATTTTTATTTAAATTTATTTGAAAATATTGTCAAAATTATAGATAACAACAAGTGTGTTTGGATGGGAGAGGAAGAGGCTTCTTACCGGAATAATGCTTATTCCTGAATAGGAAGAAGAGGAATATCTTCTTCCAACTAATTGCTAGAAAAAGCGGAAGAAGGATGGGAAGAAATGTGAAATCAATAAAAAATGATATTTTCTCCCCCATGGACCATGTGAAAACAGTCGCACAAAAAAAAATTTCTACCCATGCAATAAACAGGTACCACTTCACATATTATTGCTTCTTCTGTATCTTACTTCCCTTTTTATTTAAAAATAAATTCCACTTCTGCTGCGCAATGAGGAATAAGGACAAGCAATTACAGAATAGATTCAGCAAGAAGTATTTAATATTATTATAATAATATTATTATGTAAATAAAATAGCTATGAATAATATTATTAAGTATTTTTTAATATTCTTATTATTATTACTTATTTTATTATTCTGATTACTAATATTAAAATGAATAAATAAAGAATAATAAAAATTTTGGTTGAAAATAATAAAATAAATGATCAAATGATCATTTATTTGTTTCTTCTATTATTCTTTTCAACTCATTATCCAAACAACATTTCTTCTTTTTGAAATAACATTATTCTCACTCTTCACTGAACAACACTCTTTCTAATTTTTCTTTCTAGAATTCTTTCTTGCTTATTCCCAAACCACCAAACATACCCGTTTCTATAATTTTATTTAAACGAGCACATTGGCTCACCACTTTCCATTAATGAAAAGCACACAAGAGTTTTTACAAACAGATCATCCACGAGTGACGAGACCACGAGAATTCGAGAAACTACTATTATTATCGAGTAATATCTCTATTCTATATATATTCTTGATAGTTCCGGGGGTAATCTGTAAGAAATATTAAAAGCGAGAACAAACTATTCTCTCCCGCCTTCCAAATGCCGTCAAAAAACCTGTTCGCCGCCTCACAAAACATAGTACATACTCAGAGCGAAAACCGAGAAAGAGATGCAAGGTTCCATATGAGTAAGAGTGGATTTGTTCTGCATCAGCCTCGAGAACCCACCCCCCAAAAAAATAAAATAAAAATAAAACAAAAAGAAAAGGGAAAAAAAATGGAACATATAACGTGAAACACATTCAACAGATACTTCAAGCACACACTCAGGGAAAGAGTTTGTTAAAGCCATTGACAAAGAGAGAAGGGACCGTTTAGGACAAAGAAAGAGATAAATTTTTTATTTTACTCACAGAGAGAGAGAAGGGATGACGTTGGTGTGTGCAGCATTGGTGGCGACGACGGTGGAGGAGATGGAGAAAGACATGGCAAGGGCCAAGTCTCTTGGTGCTGATCTCGTTGAGATTCGCCTCGATTTTCTTAACCATTTCCAACCTGACATTGATCTTCCACGTCTTATCTCTAACCGGCCCCTCCCTGTCCTCATCACCTACCGGTATCCTTACATTATATTCCTGAACTATTACATTGCTCGTAGTGCAGTAAAAAAAAATGTTCCATGTTATTAACCGTATGCCAATATTATTCGTAGAAGCTTAAAATATAAAGATTGATTTATCAGAAAGTAGTAAATATTAATGTCAACTTCCATAACGGTTTGAGCATGTTAAAGAATATGATAATTAATAAAGGAGTAAGAAAATAATCAGCCAAATATTACAAAAAAAGGTTGTATTTTGTCAAGATGGTTTACTGTTGTGCTGTTGTGTTTTGCCAGTAGAATTTAGAAGTTTGAAAATTGAAATTTAGCTGGTTCTACTTTGATTGTCGCCACAGACCAAACTGGGAAGGTGGGCAATATCAAGGAGATGAGTCGACACGTTTCAGTGTGCTTCGTTCAGCTATTGAATTGGGAGCAGAGTATGTTGATATTGAGCTTAAGGTTTGTATTTGGTATATTATTACTACTTCCCTGATTTTCCCTTGTGCAAATTAAAATTTTCAATCATAGTTTTCATCTGCAAATTTCATGAAACAAATTAATACCGGATTAAATATAAATTTGGCTAAAAAGTAAAGGCACAATTTAAACGCTAGTTTAATAAAACCTGACTGTTTCTAAATTTCTAATACTATGCTTCCAGTACGTGATACTAGAGCTGACTTACATTATTTTAAAAATATTGAAGCTAACAATCCATGTAACTTGTAGCTCATACAAAAAATCATTCATGTTGATTTTCTCAGCATTCCTTGGAAAAATGAAATACATTTGTATTTTTTCAGGCTGCTGAAAGGTTCATTAGCACAATTTCGGACAAAAGGCCAGATAACTTCAAACTCATTGTTTCTTCCCATAATTATGAATTTACTCCTTCGTGTGACGAGTTAAGCGAACTTGTGGTTAGAATACAGTCTGTTGGGCCAGATATAGTGAAAATTGCAACAAAAGCTGTCGACATATGCGATGTAACAAGAATGTTCCAAGTTATGGTGCATTGCCATGTAGGTGACACCTATTTACAATTGATGTTTTTCTTGGTATTGATAGATATGTAAGAATGTTTTCTCCTACCGAGAGATTGAAATCCTTTTAAAACTCTTATAAAAAAATCTGCTTTACCTCTTAGTCAAAATTATAATATAATTATAATAAAAAGTATGAGAATTGGTTGAATTGTCTGAGGACAGATTGAATCCAACTTGATTTGATCTGGCTGTTGCTTAGATTTTATTAATCACAATCTGAAATATGAATGATTCCTCAATTTTCACTATATCTGAACTCTGAAGTTCATTATTTTAGGAGTTCTTCACATTCCATAAGGTAATTGATAATTGCAGGCACCCATGATAGGCCTTGCAATGAGTGAAAGAGGCCTAATGTCAAGTGTATTATCTCCCAAATTTGGGGGATACCTGACATTTGGGAAACTTGATGCAGAAAAGGAGTCCACCCCAGGTCAACCTACCATATCTGAGTTGTTGGACATATACAATATCAGACAGATAGGAGCAGATACCAAGGTTTTTGGGCTTATTGCAAATCCTGTTAAACAGAGCAAAAGCGCCATTTTGCACAACAAGTCCTTCAAGGCAGTTGGTTTCAATGGGGTTTATGTGCCTTTTTTGATTGATGATGTTCCAAAGTTTCTGGATACTTATTTATCTCCAGATTTTCTTGGATTCAGGTATAGTTTGATTTCACCCAAATAAAATAAATGATAGAATAGAAAAAGAAAAACGCTGCATGTAAATTTTTACTAACTGTAATTTGAAGTTGTGAGTTAATTCTATATTAAGGGTAACAAACACAAATGGTTTTCATTTCTGCTTGTGGTAAACAAAAAAAAAATGTGTACTGAAATTTGATCCTATTGTTTTCATGCAGTTGTTCTCTTCCACACAAGGTGACAGCACTTCATTGTTGTGATATAGTCGATCCAATTGCAATGGTAAAAGCTTCTTGTTCTTTTTCAGAAAATCAAATTATTAGTTGACGAGGGTGATTTCTTAATATTCCCAAAATAGTTTCTACATTCCTCTTATCACCGCTTGTTCAATAAAGGTCCAAAATGCCCCTCCTTTTCAAACTTGTTCAAGTGAAAGAACACCAATGGTAGTTTCAGCAAATTTATACCTGCTACATGCCTTTATTACACATTTTTGACATGTATAAGAGATTAGATAAAGCTTATTTTATACTTGCAGGGTTGCATTCTAGTTTCTTTTCTTCCTTTATTTTATTTATACATGCTCTATTTAAATTTGGTTTAGTCAATAGGAGCAGTAAGCACGCTAATTAGACGACCATATGATGGGAAATTGGTTGGCTACAATATGGACTACATTGGTGCTATATCAGCTATTGAAGATGGAGTTAAAGGTTCCACACTAACGCTCTTATTAATATCAGCCATTTGAATGCTGCATTGCTGCTTGTGAGCTTGACTGGTGTGCATTAGTAGTTTGATTTTTCCCAGCTCCCAGTTAAGCTTCAAAAAAAAAAAAAAAAAAAAAAAAAAAAAGGGCCTTGGAATTGGACCAATTGGTAACCAGGAGTTAACATGTTCCTAACATTTTAGCAGGTATATATGATGTCTATCTGCACTTATTATAGGGACGTGCTAATGTCATGATGCTGACAGGTTCTAGTGCAAAGGGAGATACTGTTTCACCTTTGGCTGGAAGACTTGTAGTTGTGGCAGGAGCTGGTGGGGCCGCCAAAGCTGTGGCTTATGGTGCTAAGGAGAAGGGTGCCAGAGTTGTTATTGCCAATCGTACTTATGGTAATAGCTTCTTATACTCGAGTAACATGCTTATGTGAAGTACACGAACAATGTTCAAGTACTTTTGCAAATTCAGAAAATAATTGGGTGTAATATTTGGGACCAATTTTCCATTTTTCTTGCGGTCAGATAATATCAATTGATCCTATTTCATAAATCACGTGAACTGATCCTTATTTATATGGCAGAACGGGCAGTGAGCCTTGCAAACTTATTAGGTGGACAGGCACTGAGGCTTGCAGATTTAGCAACATTTCACCCCGAAGAAGGGGTGATTCTCGCAAATGCAACTGCATTAGGGATGTATCCTAATGTTGATGGTACCCCTATACCCAAGGTTTGTGTCTCCCTTCAAGCCTATCAGATTTGAAATGTGGTTAAATTAGAAAAAAAAATGTAATTAAAAAAGATTTTTAAGATGACCTCTATCACCAGCAGTCAAGAAGTTCTGACACAGAACCAGAGATTTTGTGACAATAAATATGGCCAATATTGGGTCCAGGTTGATCCAACAACATTTGAGATTTTCCAGTTTACAAAAGTGATAGTTGTTTTTCCTCTACCGTCTTCTAAGAATAAAAACATGGTTTAAATATACTGGATTGATAAGGAACTCGTATTTTTACTTTGTAAGATTTAACAAAATCAATTAAAATGCTATATCTAGCAGTTGAACTCTTGAGATAGTTATTTACTGTGATTGATACATAAATGTATATATATAGGAAGCTTTGAGATTCTATGACTTGGTCTTTGATGCCGTATATGCACCAAGGGCAACGAGGCTGCTAAGAGAGGCACAAGAGTCTGGCGTCTCCATTGTCAGTGGTGTAGAGATGTTTATACGCCAAGCATTTTCTCAGTTTCAACATTTCACTGGCATAAATGGTATGATCCTTCCAATTAGTTGCTTTGAATAGCAATATCTACAGATCGTGTCGAGTTTTCATTATACTTATATCCATAACAGTACCTGAACCGATTGACTCAGGTTCAAATTAAAATAGCTTTTATAATTAATTTTGGTGACTGAGTATAGAAATAATTTCAGTTTCCTTTGGTACTGAAACATTTATTTTTGGTGACTGAATAAAAAACAGGTTTATCTATTGTATAGGAGCATTTAAATTTATTATTTCATTATGCCTTCTGAAAGGCATATCACATGTAATTTCATGCATAGCCATAGTTTGGGTCAGGTTAGGTTTGGTCCAATATATAATTGACCTGTAAACTACTGGTGATGTGTCTCCTCATGTTGGCATGGAATCCATATATATGATATTAGTAATCTGGCGCATCAGACATACTTGCAATTTGCAGAATGTCTTGCATTTTTTTTCTCTACTGGGGATTAGTTTAGGCTAATAAATAACATCAATGCAACCCAAGTTAATATTTATAATTTCATTTAATAAATACTCAAATTCCAGGCTTTAGACAGCATAAATAAAGAAAATGTTGTAACTACCATTTCAAAAAAATTTAACTGTGCTGGTAAATTTTAAATTAAGTATTCCAACTTCTTTCAATTTTTATTGTGCTTGTGCAGCCCCAGAGAGTTTCATGCGTGAAACTGTATTGAAGTACACATAATAAGGTATGTTTTAATCTTTTGTATTTTCTTCTTGCGTGATCTTGAGAATTTTAGCAATTTTGCTCCGTTTCTCTGCAGCTGAGATACTGAAACGTGCCAGTAAAGTTCTCATTTGCAATTGTGCATTTATCTTTTTCTGATTATGTATTTTTTTTTCTTTTTACTTGACTTCTTCCAAATTCAATTTGCTAGCATGACCATTATGCAATTGCAAGGGTACATTACCAAAGCTTGGAATAGTGCTTTTTTCAATGCATCCTGGGGAAATCTACATCTCTTGTTTCTTTAAACAAATTCTCAATCGCTATAAAATGGTTCAAAGTTTAGTACATCTAAACAGATACAAAGCTTGGAATAGTATTTTATTGTTTTCTGCGGTATTGATCAGTGTGGCTACTTACAGTATGTCAAATTAGGTTATTTGTATACTTGTCTCAGAAAAGACAAAACAGGATTGCCACAAAACACATGGGCGGATAGTGCTTTTGTAGATTTTCAGCGGCGATAACCCGTGTGGTTACACGATCAGTCCCAATTATCGTGCAGAAAAACTTAAAAACAGATTAAAAAAATAATAATAAAAACTCTCTCTCCAAGCGGGATAACTCATAACTCTCTGGCATCAGTTAAGTGAGTGATCAGTTAATATTCCTGTCTTTTCTGTTATGGAAAGTTTATTATTTGTATTTTTCATCCTTTTGTAAGTTTGTAATACAAGGAAACTCATCCACAAAATGTGCGGACATGTTTTGAATAGATATATTGATTTTTTTTCCTACATAATATTGAATATTGAATGAAAATTATTCAACAAAAATGGAGTTTTGTATTTGGATATCTCTAATAAAATTTGTAATAGATTTTCCATTTGATAAATATTGTCCATTATTTATTTTTTTTAAATAAATATATATTGAAATATTTCCATTTAAAGCCGAAGTCTTGAACTTTCATTTGAATTTAATATATGTACCGCGTATTCAATCGAAGTACAATGATTCAGATTGTATATAAAGAATTGAATACATCCTTCAATTGAAAACTTTTACATCTTTGGATTGGTACTTGTATATGCAGCAGGGATTAACAAAAGTGATAGTCTTTTATTTACTTTTTTTGTTGGCTTTGGTAAATTCCAGGACTGAACTGTATGAGGCGCTAGAAATAAATTTGAAGCAATTGGAGAAGTATTTAGCTGAATAAAAAGATGGCTAATTTTGAAGATAGTAGTCTTTTTAAACTCTTCGTCTTCCTTATTCCTAATGAAATATGGCTTTCAATTTTGTACCGAGGAAGCAATTTCTGTTTTCATTGCTTTCTTCATTGTTGTCCTTGTATTAGTAAACCATGAAATTGGACATTTGATTTGACTCTTGACTGGATGCATATTTGTGTTTTAATAACAATTTTCCAAGCACATCTATTTGACTTTCCAAGAATTAGATGTTGAGTGGGCTTGCTAATTTGGAGAGCAATAGCGAGCTCCATTATTTTGTTTTTGTGATTTTGCACACTAACAGCCATTTAATGTCATTTCATGAAGATGAATTTGAACACAAAATCATGATACAATGTTTTTCAAAATAATTGTAACGTGTCTCTAAACATAAGGACATAGTAAATCATTGAGATTGTATTTGGAGAAATGTTAAAATCCAAAGCAATATGCGCGGAGGTTCCATCAAACTCGGTTTTATCTCAAATTCAGAAGTTCGAATGGACAATTTGAACTGTCCAATGTAATTTTCATATTGAAATTTCATTGCCGACCAAATTTTATATATTTTAAATTTATTACTATTTTTTTTTGGACTTTTATAAAATTAGCAATCTAATATGTTCTCAACCCTTCAATAATAACAGTTTTTAGAAATCTGAAAAAATTCTAAAAAAAATTAAAATATATATATATAATTTGGTCGGCAATGAGATTTCAACATGAAAAACACATTGAGCAGTTTGAATCGGTCATTTGAGCTTTTAAATTTAAGATCTAATCGAATTTGATGGAGTGATCCGTTGACCGTAGCCAAACTCTAGTATTTGTAAATTTATGTAATTTTGTTTTTCTTTCTTTGCTTTCGATTGTTTAATTTCACAAATGAGTTTAAATCTTTCTGTTAGGTCAAATCTAATCTGCTAGGGTTTAATAAGCTGGTTAGCAAGTACAGAATTTCGGTATGAAATTGTGAGGCATAGTTACTGCTCGTAATATATAATATAAAACAACTAGAATCTGTAAACTAAAAATGCACAGCAATTATATTTCTTCTGTAAATAACTTGGAAAAATAGTTGAGATGGGAAAGCATTTGATTTTTTTTTTTTTCAAGAGCAAAGGAATTCAATTTCTAATATTACATTTTTTTTTATTTTTTCCCAGTATAAAGGTTTTTCCTACGATTACATCGACACATTAAATTCAAAAAAAAAAAATAGCGATTTTAAAGATTGCAACTGCCTCTGAGTGTGAACACATATTTTTAGTTAATCCTGCACCGTCTATTTTTTTGTTAGGGAGAGATCTACCGTCTGTTGAGAGCAGCCATCAATTGGGCCTCTGCCTATCCAGCAGCACACTAAAGATCTGTTTTTATGTTCCCTGCAATGCTATATTGCATTCCTAATTTGGACAGCTCCTCTTTCTTGTGCGGCTGCGGCTCTGATCAGTTTGATGCTGGTCATAGTCAAGTATTTAGTGCTATTTGACTGTTCTTTTCGTACTGACATTTGTTAGTATTCTGTGGCACCCGGCTGTTATGGTCTGCGTGGCCATCGTTTACTAGAAATTGGCACTTCAAGCAACAGTAGGGTCAATTTTGTGAACTGTAATTTCATGCTTACTGGTTTAATAGAAAGTGGTTGGGGTAATTTCCCCTACATATATTTTTCCAAAAAAAAAAGGGTTATTATAGACCAAACTAACAATATTTTGTATATTCTAGCAAGTAGCAACAATGGTAGGCCGATAACTTATATCCAAAATTATTTGAAGATAGCTCCAAATTTTATAGCACAGTATAAGCTGAACATCTATTCACATTTTAAATCAAATATCATAGGTGCATTTGAATCACTTAAAACTAAAATTAGAATTAGTTATTCGTGCTAAAAAATATTATTCTTAAACGGTCAATAATAAATTTTTTGGAGAGTACAGATGCGTTTTGATCGTATAGAATAAAATTGAAATAAGTTATTTGGAGTAAAAATCATTATTCTTAAATGATCAAGAATAAGTTGTTTTGGTGTTTAGAGAGTTGTTTCTAAGTGGTTCAAACTTTGAAATAAATTTTTGCTCCTAACGGGACAATTTCTTAATTCGGACTAAGAAGATGATCCAAAACATATTAGGAGAAAAAAAATTATTCGAAAGTTTTGACATTTAGAAATAACTCTTTATACCCAACAAACTTATTCTTGATCGTTTAAAATAATATTTTTTCTACTATGAATAATTAATCTTAATTTTATTCTTAAACAATCTAAAATCTTAATTTGATCAAGAATAAGTTTTTTGAAAATTTAGAGTGTTATTTTTAAGTGGTCCAACATCCGAATAAATTCTTATTCCTAATGGGTGTGTTTGGATCGTCTAAGAATATAAGTAAGATTAGTTATTCGGAGTAAAAAATATTATTCCTAAATGATCGATAATAAGTTTTTTGAAGATTTAGAGTGTTATTTTTAAGTTGTCGAAAATCTGAAATAAAATTTTATTCCTAGTATGTTTGGATCAATTTCTTACTCCAAATAAAAAATTAATTGGGATAACTTTTTAATTTGGATTTTAGAAATGATCCAAACACACTAGGAATAAGAATTAAATTCGGATTTTGGACCACTTAAAAATAGCATTCTAAATCTGCAAAAAAAATTTTATCATTTAGAAATAATATTTTTTATTATGAATAACTAATCTTAATTTTACTCTTAAACGATCCAACCGCGCCTACTTAAATTATTGAGATAGTTTCAGTATTTTTATTTGGCGGGTTCCATTAATTATCTCTAGTACGGTAGTACCTACCTCCAGCGCAATCACATCTGATCGCGGTGGTCTTGAGAGTGGTAGGTCATACTGTCGTACATTTGAATGCTTTGCCTAATATATCTAGACCTTCGTTCCTCGTCACTGCTGATCTGGACCGTCCATTTTTGTCCATTTTATTTTTTTGTTCATATATATCCTTATCCTGCGTGAAAGTAGAAGAAAATTTCCCCATTCTGCTGAATCATTTATACAGCATGTGCTTGAAATTTATCAAGATAATGTAACTTGCTATGGGGAAAACCAAAAAAACATAAATGTTTATCCAATTGATAAGTAATCTGGGAACAAATTTATGCAAGACGTTCAAACGTGCCCTTCCATTCTTTATTGCTTTCACAAAAATTTAATATTAGTAACTTAAATATTAAATTTTTAATAAAAAGTGAAAAATTAATAAAACTATTTGTTGTGACCAAAAGATGGCATTCAGGGAAAACAATTTATAATAAAATGTTGGGAAAAAAAAAAAGAAAAATATGACATGTTTAGGATGATTAATGAATAGATTAAATTGATTTTTGTTCATCTAGCTCTTCTATCTATCAAATTTGTTGCACAAATCACACTCAAATCCCATAAGTTACGTGATCTATCCAACTAAGTATAAGGACACTTCCTGACAAGATGCGAACCTCTTGCAGTATTCAATACCATTATACGGTTTATACCAACCAATAGATACAGGTCGTATCAATTGCATAATTAAAAATCTATTCTTTTTAGTTTGTTGTGCGTTTTTATAAAGGTGCCCCTCACTTCCCCCCTACCAAGTACCAACCCCCTTAACTCCTAAATTATATTTCCTCCTGCTTTGTCCCTGCGTATAAATTATGAAAAAGTGCCAGGGACCAGGAAGAGGAAGGCTTACTTTATATTGGATATAAAAAGTAGTTATAAAAATTAAAATGGAATCAGGTGTTTAGCCTGTTATTTAAATGGTGGATATATATGAAACTATCTTAAATGACCATGTACAAAAACAAGGATAATATTAAAGAGGCGGAGCTAATTATGAAAAAGTATACTTATCACATGAATATTTGTATAATACACTAAATTAAATCCCATATATATAATATGATATTTATTGTTGAACTCCATAATTTATTATTAATTATTCAATATGATAACATTAATATTATAAATTTATTGAACCCATTAAAAAATTTTCTGGCTCCGCCATTAACATATGCATATGCCCGCTCACATTAATATAATCATCAATATCGACTTCAAGGGAATTTTTAAAAATTGAATTTATTTTGGAAATTATAGGGTTTCTCAGATTTTAATTACCGGCCGGATACCAACATATCATAGCTATTTCATTAGAAATTACACACTTTTCTCACAAATTTCAGATTAGTTTGAATTTTTACACTATAGATGTCTCGGTTCATTTATTATGGTTTTTTATTCCCTATAGAATTTTTTAGAAGTTTGTACTTTCCACAGGTGGTTGTTACTGAGTTGAGCTCATGCTGTTATGCACACACGGTAATTTTTCTCACTTTTCTATCTTTCTCGATTCCAAAAAAAAAAAAAATAAATAAAATAGAGAGAGAGAGACGCGTCAATGCCTCAACGGTGTATAGAGAAATCACTAAATAGTAGTTTCGTGCATCAAAGGTCAAAATTCTCGCCTTACCAAACCCCCCTGAAAATTCCTGTCCGATATATTACATCCGAGGAGCATCAGCTATCACTTGAACCACTCTTTAATTTTTCTTCAAACTACTTGACTGGAAAAAAGGGTGCAAACAAAATGGATACGGATTGAAAATGTCAAAATTATATCTTATTTGTGTTTTCATTAAGTGGACGTGTAATACGAATTAGTAATCATAAATTATACATTAAAACTTTAAATCATATTTATATACTAGTAAAAACATACGAAGAGATGCAGATCGGACAGGAATATTTGGCTAATTTGATGACTCCTACTGACAAATATGAAAGTATATAGAATATGAGCATAATAACATAAAAAAAAACTTCAATTTACATAATCAATAATGAATTAACATAGACATTTCTTATGCTTATTAAAAACAAGTATATAACATATCTTCACAAATATATAAAAGAAAATGAACTATAAATTTTGAATTATAAAAGGGAACTTAAGATTTGATACAAGTATATAAAAATTTTGAATAATTTTCATAGCCGGAACTATAAATTAGTTGTTTATTTGTGTCATTATATTTTGTGTAATAATTATCCGTATCCATATATATCTGCACAAAAATGAATACATATATGATAATTTACTTTTTTTTAATATAATATATGATAATTTGTTCATTATAAATTATACAAATAAGCTGCAAATTTTTAAGGATAACATTTTTTGTCCTTTTTATATACTTTAAAATTTGACCAGAGTCTAGTGTAGAAGTTCTACGTTCACAAACAAAGATTTACAAAACTAACATATCCAAATTCTTTTTCCAAATATTTTTTTTCACGAATAAACATATGCAAATCAGATCAGTGAATCATGGAAAGTAAGATTTAAAAAAAATCAGGCGTGATTCCAAACAATGGCCGGATCTTTAATTTTGAACATCATCGGTCAAAATTTTAGAATTCGACTGCTAACAGTTTTCAAACTTGGACCGAATTTTTCAGTATCCCACTTTCATTTTTCTAATTTATCGATTTCGGTTCCAACTAAAAAAAGACAACACTTAGTAAAAATATTCAAACTCCAGAATTTTCACAATCTAGCATGGTTTACGAGGGCATCTACAATGCACCTAGACCATATAATTTTGGCCAGTCGGATGAGAAATATTTTCTTTTGGTAAGTGGATGATAAATTAAATGCATCCGCGTCAGCGTCACCAACCTTGATCTAACAACAGGAGTAATTATTTTAACACTATAACATATTACGCAAGTGTACTACTGTCGTCCAGCAGAAGTGCAGAACGATCCAAGCCGTAAAGGAACCTTGAAATTGTAGTGGGGCCCATGTTCAGTGGTTTTTTTGGGGGGCTATATGTGGGGAAGAATGGTGAGTGGATAAACCACGGTGACTCTGACCGTTTTATATTATTTATAGTAATAAAATATGATAATTTTCATATTTTTATTTAAAACAGATCGTGCATGTGGTTTGTATTTACGCTTCGGCGTTCGCACCGTTACATGATCAGATATTTTTATATATAATATTAGACAACAAATATTTCTTTTAACATACACATACTTGAAATGTCAAAATACTATTAAAATTTTAAACATCACTTATCCATACTTTATTTTTAGGTGTTAGCATTTCAAATGCTACGTTTTGTATTGTAATTTTTTTCAAATATCCGATGATTATGCGCTGGAAGGCTGATCGGGGGGGGGGGGGGGGGGGGGGGGGGGGGGGATTTTCCACCGTACAATTAAATTACCTTACAATAATTTTAAATATTATTTTTTTAATCACACAAATTTGTAGAAAAGCTATGTTTGAGTGTTGAACTTTGGTACGGTCGGCTAAAAAAACTTTAAACATCACTTGGCGACCAATTACTTTAATAATATGGTAATGTTTAACTATAAAAATTAAATTTAAAATCTGAAATGACGGACATGATATACATAATAACATATCATACTTATAAATGATGAAAATTTTTGTATATTTTACCTTTAATCAAGTGGTTTGAATTTTTATCTGTCTAAATTTAATGAATTTTAATGAAAAATGTCAAATGGTACTTGTATTGCATGAAGTGATCACTGGACTATCTGCATGCCAAGTATTATATCTATAAACTTCCTTTTTAACTTTGAACCTTATTTAATTTACGTAAAAAATATATAGTCAGAATTGTTAAGATAATCTTTTTCAACAAATGGTTACTCCTTTTTATACATAAATACTGATAGTTTCAGGGGTACTTCGGCAAATATTAAATAGGGACCTAACTCTCACTCTCATCTCACGTCTCACCAACCCCAAGCCGGCAAGCCCCTTCGCCACTTCACACACACGTCAGCAGAACAGACACAGCGAGCGCTGCTATCACAAAAGGGAGAAAAAAAAAATAATAAAATAAAATAAAACGCAAGCGAGGAAAAAGCGAAAAAGGGAAGCGAGCCAGCGAGGTAGCAAAACGAGAAAGAGTGTGTTTGGTGCTGGGCTGCTGGCAGCCGAAAAAGAACCACTGATAGAAACCAACTAACCTGAAAAATTTGGTACATTCATTCACCAAACACTTCTAACACAAACTCAAACGAGTTTGGTAAAACCTTTTCGACAGAGAGAGAGAGAGAGAGAGAGAGAGAGAGAGAGAGAGAGATGACGCTGGTATGTGCGCCGGTGGTGGCAACGAGTGTGGAGGAGATGGAGCAAGACATGGCGAAGGCGAAGTCTCTCGGCGCCGATCTAGTCGAGCTCCGCCTCGACTTTCTCCACCATTTCCAACCCGACATTGATCTCCCTCGCCTGATCTCTAATCGCCCCCTCCCTGTCCTCGTCACCTTCCGGTACCTTTGCATTCCTATAAATAATGTTTAATTTGTTGTGTTTGTGGAGGAGGGGAGAGGTAGGTAGGTAGGTTGGTGAATCTGGAACTGAAAGCATTTCAACAATTCTAATTTGTTTTATCTATCAAGATCTGTTTTAATTTGTGTATCGATTAATTGGAACGCTATTATTTGTAGAATTTGCTGCCAAATTTTGATTCCTGAACTATTAGTTTTTCCATAGAGGAGTCAGAAGGTTTTACTTGTTATTACTTATTAGCCGTTATGCCAATATAAGATAGAAGCTTAAGATGGAAATATTTATTTAACGGAAGTAGCAAGTATCAATGTCAACTTCTATAAAAGATTTTTGGCATGTCAGAGACCAGAATAGAATCCTGCTATAATAGACAAAAAGAGGTGAGATTTTGTCAAGATAGCATATTCTTGTGCTTTGCCAGTGAAATTTAGATTCTAGAAGCTGAGAAATTGCTTGTTCTTTGTTGGTACATTGATTGTTGATACAGACCAAACTGGGAGGGTGGGCAATATCAGGGAGACGACTCCACTCGCTTCAGTGCTCTTCGTTCAGCTATTGAATTGGGAGCAGAGTATGTTGATATTGAGCTTAAGGTTTGCATTTGGTACATCGCTACTACTAATTTCTTGATTGTACCAATTTCATTTTTTTTTCAATCAAAATTCTGCTGCCACTATATTTCTAAACATATGCTGATTCCAAATTAAAACTAACTGAAAAAAGGTACAATTTAAACACTGATTGAAAAGATGCAAAAAGAAAGTTGAAACCTGACTGTTCCTGATCCTATGCTTTGCATGAGGTACTGGATCCGATGTGTCCATGTAACTTGTAATTCTTTCAGAATTTCTTTTTATGTTGATTTTGTTGAACTTTCTTTGAAATGAAATATATTCTATATTTTTCAGGTCGCTGAAAAGTTCATTAGCACGATTCCTGACAATAGGCCAGACAACTTCAAACTCATTGTTTCTTCCCATAATTATGAATTCACTCCTTCGTCTGACGAGCTAAGTGACCTTGTGGCTAGAATACAGGCTGCTGGGGCAGATATAGTGAAAATTGCAACAAAAGCTATCGACATATGCGATGTAGCTAGAATGTTCCAAGTTATGGTGCACTGCCATGTAGGTGACACCTATTTTCTTCTATAGTTTTACAATTGATGTAAGGATGTTTTTCTTCGTCTCATCAGGGGAGATTGGAATCATTTTCTACTCAAGTATCACACTGTACCTTTTAGTTAAAATTACACTCTGCTTATAGTGAATAGTTGGTTGAGTTTACTCAAAGTCTCAAATGTAATGAGTTGAGTTTTTGGGTACAAAATTAGTCCAACTTCATTTGAATCTGGTAATTACTTAAGAGTCGATGTCTGGATAATTCCTCTTTTTCAAGGTTTAGAAATGTTCTTGATATTAACTCTTTCCAAAGATTTTTTGGATATGATGTTTTAGTGTTGATCATGCAGTTGTGTGATGTTTGGTGTTGATTTAGGCTTTAACCGGTTCACTGGTTCTGAGGAGAGTGGGTGAGGGGTGGGTATTTAAATTTCTTCTGGATTTGTTCTATTTTGATAGTTCTTTACATCCTATAAGGCAATTGGTAATTGCAGGCACCGATCATAGGCCTTGTTATGAGTGAAAGAGGCCTAATGTCAAGGATCCTAGCTCCCAAATATGGGGGATACTTGACATTTGGGAAACTTGATGCTGAAAAGGAGTCGGCCCCTGGTCAACCAACCATTACTGAGTTATTGGACATCTACAATTTCAGACAGATAACAGCAGATACCAAGGTTCTAGGGCTCATCGCAAATCCTGTAAAGCAGAGCAAAAGCCCTATTTTGCACAACAAATGCTTCAAGGCAGTTGGGTTCAATGGGGTTTATCTGCCACTTTTGACAGATGACCTTGGAAAGTTTTTGGATACTTATTTGTCACCAGATTATGTTGGGTTCAGGTATAGTTTGATTTCACCTATATAAAATGAAGAAAGGCTTCATGTGAATCTTGTATTGACTGTAATTCGAAGTTATGTATGTCTATTAAGGTTGGCAACCACAAATTGTGGTAACTGTTAGTTTAGGTGTGGTCTAATATTAGAATGTTATTGTTAGTGGTTTTGATCAGTTTGATTAATTTTGACCATTTGCATACCATCTTAGGTCATTCTGGTACATGTTGCTTAAATTGGGACAACTGCACATACAGGATAAGTTCAATGATAGTGACATTGAGATATAATAGAAAAGCTGATGTTATTTGCAAAAACTGTCGATTAGCAATAGAGAATATCGAGAACAGTAGTGAATTTGTATATTTCAGTTTACTAACGTTGTATGGTTGTTGTCTGTTAACAATGATTGTTTCCTCAACCTGCCTGATTCCCTGGCTCATCTTCTTTTTGCTGGCAAAAAAGGAACAGTAACTGAGGCTAAAGTAGGTTAAATAGAAGCTTATTTTGAAGGACAACTTGAGCCTTTATCAATTATTTATAAAAAAAAAAAAGCAAATCATAATTGTGAAATTAAGATTTGATAGAGGAAAAATTGGATTATCTTGGGCTTTATTGCTACATTTGTTGTTATAGGGCTTATTTTGAAGTCAGGGGAACTGTTTAAGTATGGAACCCTTGAGTTCTGATACTTTTGGGATCTACACATCTAATAGTTTAAATATCTGTACCATGTACCAAATATGTAGGCTGCAGACCAAGTTTAAAAAAGAAAAAAAAAAAAAAAGAAGATGTGTTCTAAACAAAAGTAATGTGTAGTAAAATCTGATCCTATTGTTTTAATGCAGTTGTTCTCTTCCACATAAGGTGACAGCAGTTCGTCGTTGTAATATAGTCCATCCTGTTGCACTGGTAAATGCCTCTTGTTCATTTAGATAAAATCAATTCTTAGGTGAAGAGGGTAATTTCTTAATCTCTCTGAATAGTTGCTACATTCCTCTTATCCCTACTGTTCAATTCTAAATTTCCTCTCTTCAAACTTATTCATGTGAAAGAACACAAACTGAGGGTAGTTTCAACATATTCTAATACCTGTGACATGTCTTCCTTACAATTTTTTTTTCAAATATATCGGACCAACAACAACAGAGCCTTTACTCCTAAACAAATTGGGTAGGATAGAAATGAAACCTAACCAGACCAGAGTAAGAGAAATTGATGGCATTGGGACTGGAATTGAGGATTACCAGTAGAAACCTCCTACTTTATGCACTATTAGACTACATTACATTCTTGTCATGTATAAGAGACCAGATACTGTTTATTCTAAAGGAGAATATGAGGTTCATTATGGTCTTGCAAGGTTGTATCCCTAATTTATTTCCTTCTTTTTATTTATTTATACATGGTCTATTTTAAATTTAATATAGTCAATTGGAGCTGTAAACACACTAATTAGGCGACCATATGATGGGAAATTAGTTGGCTTCAATACTGACTACATTGGCTCTATTTCTGCTATTGAAGATGGGATTAAAGGTTTCACACTAGTGCTTCTGTTATAATTATCAGCCATTGGAATGTTGCATTGCTGCTTGTGAGCTTGACTAGTGTGCATTAGTAGGTTACTACTCCCTGTTTGCCAATAAGCCCTCATTTGAGAAACAAACCCTGGTTTAACCAGCACATTCCTCAACACCCAGTTAGGCAAGAGAAGTCCCAAGAGAAAAAAAAAAAATGGGGCCTTGGAAATTGGTAACCTGCGGTTGTTCCTATACGTTCTAACTGGTATATATGAAGCTTATCTGCACTTATCTTGAAGATCTGTAATGCTAATGCCATGATGCTGACAGGTTCTAGTTCAAAGGGTGATGCTGTTTCACCATTGGCTGGGAGACTTGTGGTTGTAGTAGGAGCTGGTGGGGCTGGCAAAGCTGTGGCTTTTGGTGCTAGGGAGAAGGGTGCCAGGGTGGTTGTTGCCAACCGTACTTATGGTAATAGCTTCTCTTACTTGAGCATCATGTCTAATGTGGTTTTTCATTGGGGTCTCCTTATTTATTTATTTTTGCAATTTACACCAAGTATTTGTAGTTTATACTACTCTATATTACTCATGCACCATGTGTTTTTTTGAGATCCTCTCATTATACTGGGAAAGAGATAATGGTGTTTGTTTTAATTAGTATTTGTAGAATTTTGGTGCAAGTCTTACAACTGTAATCTATGTTCTTTTGAATCCGAAATAAACTGAAGTCAACCAAAAGTGAATGTGTGCTTAGGGTATCCTGTTTGATCAAGGTGTGATGAGGAGCTCTAGACAGTCTAATCATTCTTTCTCACTTGATCAAACAACTTGACCCTCTGCACACACATTATTTTTAACTTGACTTTGGATAATATTTACACATTGTTTATCGCTTAACCTTTGCTTCAAGTATCAAGTGTTATATAAATTTCTAGAACCATGTTTGATATCTTTTGCAAATTCAGGAAGTATTTGAATTTGCATGTGTGTGTGTATATATATATATATTTTTTGGACCATTTAATTTTTCTTTTCTTTGCAGTCAGATACTTATGTTTACATCAATTGGTCCTTTTTTTTCCTAAATCATGCAAACTAATCCTTATTTATATGGCAGAACGGGCAGTGACCCTTGCAAAAGAACTAGGGGGGCACGCACTGAGGCTGGCAGAGTTGGCAACATTTCACCCTGAAGAAGGGATGATTCTTGCAAATGCAACCTCTCTCGGGATGTATCCTAATGTGGATGGTACCCCTATACCCAAGGTTTGTACCTGCTGGTAATAAGTATTTCAGGTTTCAACTGTTGTTGTTTTAGGGAAAAAAAATGTGAAATAAAAAGAGATTTAAGCTGACCTTAAGCACCAGCAGTCGAGACATCTTGCCAGAACTAGAGTTTTTGGATCAATTAATCTGGCCCATACAGGGTCCCGGTTGATATCCAACAGCATGTAATATTTTCAAGTTTGGTAAGTTGTTCTAAGAATAATAATGTGATTGAAATATAATGGATTAATGGGGAGCTTTGTGTTTTACTTTGTATTTTTAACAAAGTCAATTAAAATGCTGACCTGAGCAGATGAAGTATAGAGATAGTTATTAAACTTCCTTTTCCTTTTTTTACTGTGATTGACATAAAAATGACTGGATTAATAGGAAGCTTTGAGATTCTACAACTTGGTTTTTGATGCGGTGTATGCACCGAAGGTAACGAGGCTTCTAAGAGAGGCACAAGAGTCTGGGGTCTCCACTGTTAGTGGTGTAGAAATGTTTGTACGCCAAGCAATGGGTCAGTTTGAACGTTTCACTGGCATGGATGGTATGATCCTTTCAATTAACTCTATTGATTAAAAATATCTATAGGTTTTCTTGATTTTTCAGTTATACGCATATCCATGCCAGTATATATACCTTGCGTTGGGCCCAAAATTATAGAAGCTTTATCGTTGAATTTTGGTGAGCAAATAATGGTTCATTGGTTTGGAAGTTATATAGAAGGGTGCTTACCATCCTTGTAATGGAAAAACAGTGTTATCTGCTGTACATAGGCATTGGAAGATTTAATTATGCCTGCTAAAATGCATACATGTAACTTCATGCATAGACATGGCTTGGGTCAGGTTAAGTTTGGTCCAATATCTAATTGACCTGTAAACTACTGCAGTGCATGTTGACAAGTTGGTATGGCCACCCATACGAGATCTCGTGTTGGTTTACAAAACATACTTGCAATTTTCTGAATGTTTGCATTTTTTCCTCTACTGGGGCTTAGTAGAGGCTAATAAAATAACATCAAAACAAACCCAAGTTGACACTCAAAAGTTTATGTAACTAATACTGAAATTCCTGGCTCTAAATGGCAAAAATCAAGAAAATGGTAGCTTTTGAATAGTAGTAACTACTATATCAATACAGTTAAAATTTGCTAATTTCTAAATTAAGTATTCCAACTTTTTGCAACTTTTCTTGTGCATTTGCAGCCCCAGAGAGTCTCATGCGTGAGATTGCAATGAAGTACACATAACAAGGTCTGTTTTATTTTTTTTCCTGCTAACATAAAGTTGAGAATTTGCAATTTGTTCAGTCTCTCTGCTATTGAGATTCTAAAATGTCCCTATGATGTTGGCATTTGTTCTTGTCTATTTATCTTTTGAAAATATACTTCAGCCTTTTGCTTGACTTGTTGTTCCAAATTCAATTTTTGCTAGCATGACCATTATGCAAGGGTACATAAACAGAAAAAAAAGACTAGCAAATTTGACAAAAATATTAAGAGATTTTTGGTTTATGTTAGCAAAATGCCGAGGACAGATGGGAGCCAATGCAGCCAATGGAAATCTAGACCACTTCTTTCTGTTAACAAATTTGCCAGTCTAAATTCAAAAAACAAAAACAAAATATGCCAGTCACTAAAAATGTTTCAGATCTTGATACATATCAATTAAGATACTTGTAATTTTTTATCTAAGGAGCTATTATCTATCTTTTTCTATTTATCAAAGTTTGTTTTGTTGTTTCTACCATTTTTTTTTTTTTTGTATAATTTAGTTTTAACAAAAGCTGTGGTGTTTTCTTTCTTTTTTTCATCAGGCTTTGGTAGATTACAGATAAACTGAACAAAATGGGGCCCAAGAAGAATATCTTAAGCGATCAGAGAAGCATGTAGCTAAATATACAAATAGTTGATTTTGAAGATAGTAATCTTTTTTATACTTTCCATCTCTTTGTAATTCCTTATGGAATGTGGCTTTTAAAATTTTGCACCAAGGATGCACTCTGTTTTTGTTGCTCTCTCGTTGTTGTCTTGTATTTTAAAGTCTGAACTCTTGGATTTGGATATATGATCGACTCTTGAATGGATTCATTTTTGTTTCTTTAATAAAATTTTGGAAATAGAGGGCAGCTATTTGACTTCCCATTGAATTTTGAGCGAGCTTGCTAAATTCAGGCGATTATGCCCTGATTAGAAGCAGCGTCAGATCATTAGTTTTATTATAATTTGTTTGGTGGTTTTGCACACGAACACCCACTCTCTGTCAGTATATATATGTAATGAAGAACACTTTGTTTAACTAATTAGAGCACTTAGTTAGGCTAGCTTAAATTATTTGCTAGATCGATGTTCAAGTAATTGTAGTAAGTATTACTTGTAAAATTCTTTTGAACTAAGAAAGATTTCTATCATAACTTAATAATGTTTCCTATAACTTTTTGGCCTAGATATATTCGTTAATAAATATAGTTATCTAAAAGTGACATCTACCCTTGTTTATGTCGTATTTATATCGGCTGTTATTCATGCGCAAGATGGCCAATTTTCTGGCCTTCTGAATCTGTAAAGCAGATGCGATGGTTTTAAAGGACCGCTTCTTAAATTAGGATTTTACATAGAATTTAGTAAATTACTATGCGCAAAACGGTATGGTCTGTTAATACAAATAATCCAGCGAATTATGTACCAAAGCTTTGGGCTGATAATAATACGAACTGTCATGAACACTCAAGGTCGATTTTAGCAAAAAATGAATTTGTTGCTCTAGTTCGAGAGAGAGGTACATAAATGTGTGGGTCTCTGAACTTATACCGTAAAAATACAAATAAAGCAGAACTACATAAACAGATGACCGTGATACGAAGTTCGAGATAGGTACAGATAAATTGACATTGTAATGTATAAACTATTAAAACATACCATGAATTACCATTTCAATATTGACCTTCTTAGAGGTAGTTATTCTTTAATTTCGTGCAAGCTCTGTACTGTTTGATAATTCACCAAAAGTAGTTAACGGCTACTATTTTTCAAATCATCACGTGACTAATAAAAGGAAGAGAGAGATTCAAGCCTCGCCTCTTGCCTAAAATCAGCAAAAAAGAAATTCTAGAGGAGATTACAGTTGCGATGTGAAAACTAACCATTCGTAACAGATTGAATATGGCGGGAAATAAGGAGGACGTGCAGCTTTTGACCGAGAATAGAACAAAGGTCAATGCTCCCTCTCTATAAATTGTCCCGCCCATCACAACTCAAATATACAATCCATCTTTATAGCACATTTCACACAGCTAACAATGGCGTCATCGCCCCGCTCTATCGGTTTTGTCCTCATTGTATCTCTTTTAGCTCTCAGCGCCACTATCACAGTATCCACATTCGTTAACCCTTTCTCGGTCCCATCATGCACTTTCCAATTAGACCCATTGAAGTGCGCACAGGAATTCACAGCCGCCTACATGCAGGCTTGCGGCAATGAAATTACTTTTGTAGTTAAAATGGTTGGGTTGGCATTCAACTCCGTTGCTTCTGCAAAGACGTGTGCTCAAAATATTTTGCACTACCTACCGAGTATTTGCTCAGGCTCAGGAGGTGGTTCAGGAGGAGCTGGCTGGGGAAGTGGCTGGGGAAATGGCTGGGGAAGTGGCTCAGGAGGTGGCTCTGCTTTCTGGGGCTGGGGCTCTGGCTCAAACTCACCACCCGGTTCTGGCTGGGGCTCGCCTCCCGGTTCTGGCTGGGGCTCGCCTCCCGGTTCTGGCTGGGGCTCGCCTCCCGGTTCTGGCTGGGGCTCGCCTCCCGGTTCTGGCTTCGACTCGCCTCCTGGTTCTGGCTTTGACTCGCCTCCTGGTTTTGGCTCAGACTCGCCTCCTGGTACTGGCTCCAACTCGCCTCCTGGTATTGGCTCAGACTCGCCTCCTAGTACTGGCTCCAACTCGCCTCCTGTTGGTGGCTCAGGCTCCCCACCGAGCACAACACCTGGCTCAAGCACACCACCAGGATCAAGCGGTGGCTCAGGCTCCCCACCAGGACCAATTGGTGGATATAGCTCCCCACCGAGCACAACACCTGGCTCAAACACACCACCAGGATCAAGCGGTGGCTCAGGCTCCCCACCAGGACCAATTGGTGGATATAGCTCCCCACCGAGCACAACACCTGGCTCAAACACACCACCAGGATCAAGCGGTGGCTCAGGCTCCCCACCAGGACCAAACAGTAAATATGGCTCCCCACCGAGCACGACACCTGGCTCAAACACACCACCAGGATCAAGCGGTGGATCAGGTTCCCCACCAGGACCAAACAGTAAATATGGCTCCCCACCGAGCACAACACCTGGCTCAAAAACACCACCAGGATCAAGCGGTGGCTCAGGCGGGTCAGGCGGTGGTGGATATGGCGGGTCAGGCGGTGGTGAATATGGTGGCTCAGGCGGGTCAGGCGGTGGTGGATATGGTGGGTCAGGCGGTGGTGGATCTGGTGGTTCAGGCGGTGGTGGATATGGTGGCTCAGGCGGTGGTGGATATGGCGGTTCAGGCAGCGGCTCAGGAGGCGGTTCAGGCCGCGGCTCAGGAGGCGGCTCAGGCGGCGGTTCAGGCAGCGGCTCAGGAGGCGGCTCAGGTGGCGGCTCAGGCAGTGGATCAGGCGGCTCATCCAGTCAAGCTTCTCTTACGTGTGTCAGCACATGCAATACCACCATCACAATTGCGGTAGAGCAGCTTGACAAGTCATCTAAGGTAAGATAGAGAATATTTGGTTTCAAACTTTAAAATAGTAGCCAGTGTAACTTCATCTAATGGTTTTGTGGGAGACAGATAATGTTGTGCTTTATTTGTCATCTCAGATAAGATGGATAATGCTATAGTTTTACTGTATAAACTATAAACATAAATCTCAAGTTAATTTATTGACCTGATATTAGATTAAAACCAACTGTTGACAACCAACAAATGATCTGATACAAGATATCACATAGGTGAGCTTGCACATAAAAATGTTAGCTCAATGATTATAGGGGTTTAGTACTCTCTCTCAAAATAAAAATAATAAATAAATAGGAAACTAGAAATGCATTGGAACGTAACTTATATGACTAACACTTTTAAAGTTTAAACAGTATCCTGTAATCTGACTTTTTAAAATTGATTTATATTTTTGTCTTCATGCTTTTCATTCACAATCAAGACTTTTGCATTACTGTCATATCAATAAAGCAAGATTTAACAAAGTTCTTCAAACATGTATATGACAAACAGATATTGCAAGGCAAGCAGAATTTGTCGCAGTCGGAGGTGACCGAGGTGAAGCAATGTGTGAGAATTGCAAGGGAAAAGGTAACTAAGTGCAACATGAGTTGCAAGGGCACAGACAAAACCACCCGAGAAAAAATTGGTCACATGTGCAAACAGGTCGACACCTATGCTATGATAACGGCCGATTCATGCAACAAGGTCGTTCCTACTAATTAGCCTTACGCAAAGTAGTTCGATTGTGAGTCAATAATGAGCTTCCTGTTTCGTGAAGAGTTCTCAATTCGGTCTAATAAGTAAATTGATCAAAGCAATTTGATCATTGTTAATTAGGTCTAATAAGTACTAAGATGATCAAAGTAATTTGAAACGGAAACTAAGCTATTGTTTCCGTAATATTCTTTTTTGTTCCCCTTTCTGTAATGCATGGGAGGCAGTCTGAAAGTCCTGCACTCTGAATGTTATATTACAATAATGTCTTTTGTATAATATATTATATAAAGAGATGAAATGATCATAAGATATGATCATTAGATATTATTTTTAGTATATTTAGTTTTTGTTCTCTTGGTTTGTTTAATTTTTGGGACTTATCATTGACGTACTTGCTGATTTGATCAAGTAGCATTATTATCCTTCTTCTTTAAAAAATGAGTTCTGGTGCTTTTCTCCGAAACTATATGTTACTGGCTTTGCTAGCCACATCTCAACCTAATTGCTTGATTGGTATGACATTACAAGCAGATCAACAAAGTACAGATCGACCTCCAGATCAGCAAAGGAGAGTGCAATGAAGTAAAATCCTTGTAGAAAAGAAACAGTATGTTTGATTTTAATTTCATGTATGGTTGTTACATGGAGTTTAACCAATTTGAATGAAAGAGGATGATGACTATTAATGAATTAAAGCTAACTTTCTTCTACAGGAGAAAATATTTTTCGGCTGTAATTTTCATTAAATAATAAAGATTCATAATAATGTACTGATTTATGCTATTGAAACAAGAAACAAAAAAAAAAAAAAAAAGAACGCTGATGTACGTGTTCAAACAAACACACAGTTGGCCAGTGTATGCAAGTTAAATCCAGAATCTTTTGTAATTTGCAGGAAAAAAAAAATGTAGCGACTACAATCATGCAGTTACGAACTAATTATTGACAACATTTGTCTTGCAGCAATTGCTATGTGATTAATTCAAGACACGATCTAAAGTTAAAAGCTTAGATATTTTGCATGCATGTTCCTCTGAATTTAATAAAGTTCACTTATTCTGTCGTCATACTTCATGCAATTTGTTCAAATTAATTTCAAATAATTCAACAAAGTATGCATTACACTTACACAGTACAAAAATAAGTTTTAAGGAAAAAAAAAACGTGCTAATTTAACAGAGCCGTAAACGAGCACTTAAACAACTGAGTTCATTAACAGAGGAGTTCTTCAAACAAACTTACACACGAAAAAATGTGAAGATTTAATAGTAATATTTGAGAATTTACGTTTCAACGTGAGTTTATATACATTAAGGAACTTGAATATTTAGTTCTGATTCACTTGTAATATCCATTTTGGATATTTCATTTTAAAAATCCTTAATAGAGGTATCACAGGCAACTCACGGTGCCATGTTCCCTCCTGGGCACATTCGACCCTGAATAGTAGAGTACTAATAAAAATTTGATCCAGTGCCGACAATTTATTTTTCATTGAAATAGGAAGCATGTGTCAATAATGTAGCATGAATATTTGAATCACCTTTCTTGTACTATTTTATCTAATTTTTTTTTTAGCATAGCATTAGCTGGAAGAATAAGGACGAAATTCACCTACCCCAAATTTATAGGAGCGAAATTGTAGAAAAATGCAATATTGTTGTTCTTGCAGAAAATAATGGTCAAATTTATGACAGCCGGAGTATTGGTCAGACAGAAATATTGTTGTTCATTGAAAAATAATGGTAAAAAATTTAGTCCAACATACGTTGCAGAATTATTATTTTCTTTTTTTTTTGAAAAAACAGATCCCCAAGAAGGGGAGCCTCATCACATTAAGAAAAAAAGTTATTACAACTAACATTCTAGTCCACTCAGACTAGCTTCAATAGCAAATAAAAACAGTAAGCACCTATAAATCCCACAAGAAAAACCCACAAGCGCCCATAAATCCAAAGCACAAGTATGCACCCAGAAAAGCAAAAACACTCAACTATCATCAAATTCAGAGAAAAAGACCAATGCAAAGAGAATTAATCGCCCAATAAATCCTCATCTTCCATTGTACCAGTGCCAGTGGTATGCACTCCATCATTATCTTGAACAGTATTGTCTGGCAGCACAATAATCTGTGCGTTTCTAATCTGCTCAGCAAAATCCGCTGGTGTACCTGTCCAAAAATGAAAGAAGCTTAAAGCAGTTGAGTAAACTGTCTTTCGACATCGACCATCGTTGTCTTGAAAGAGTAATCTATTTCTTTCTAACCAAATGGCCCATAAGAAAGCAGTAATCAAAGTTTTATCTAAATTTGATTTTGCAGAATTCCAAAGGGAAGGAATATCTGTAATGCTCAACTGGTTACTTAAAGTTCTATTGTTATTTAGAATTCTCCAAAAAGGCAAGCTAAAAGGACAAGTTAAAAAAAGATGGTTTACAGTTTCATGTTGTCCACAAAACACGCAGGAATGATTACCAATCCAACCCTTATTTTTAAATTGTCCTTTGTAAGTACTTTATTATGAATAACTAACCAATAAAAAGTTTAACTTTTAAAGGCACTTTTACAGGTCAAACAGTATCGTTCTTCCTAATTAGATGCCCCCTACAATTTAAAAAATTATAAACAGAGGCAACAGTAAAACCTGTTTTGTTCCAATGCCATTGGGCCTCATCATTATTATGAGTAAAATTATAATTCCTAAGAAAAGAAACAAGTTTGAATTTTTCAGCTCTAAACTCTCTAGAAGCACCCCGCTTAAAAGCGATTCTAAGCTGCCCATTTCTCCAAGCATTAGCAATAAAAACATGTTCTTGTTTACACTTTTTATAAAGCTCAGGATAAGCTCTAGCTAACAATAAACCGTCAGTCCAATGGTCATGCCAAAAATCAGTACTAAGACCATTATGAACTATTTTTGAAGAACCTAATCTAATGAAGGGCATTACGTTGCAGAATTATACAATGTTGTTCATGCACATCTATGTAAAATACATGTCAAATTAAATTATACAGTAAAATATACTAAATATTGAAATTTATAATAAAAGAATAAAACTTACTCTGGGGGTCGTATGTATAACAGCCGGAATATTAGTAAGATTAGCAATAAAAAGATTGTCCCACATTGCTTACAATGGTATTGGCTCTACAAAATGCTAATAAATTAGATCCATGCCCTCTAACACTTTCGATTCACAAGGTTCAGCCCCGCCTCACAAAAAGAAAAAAGTTCTAAAATTGAAACCGCGGCTGTCTTGCCGATTCCATGAGCGTCAGCTCGGTTCAGTGTGCTAAACCTTTCCTATTTATTATCCTCTTCCTCACCACATTCCATCCCCTCAGAAATTTTCTTAATCTTGAATTTGAGCTATTCAACAGAGAAAAGCAGAACAAGACAGCAAAAGGTGCCCCTTTTTTGTTCTATTTTAATTCTTTACGAGTTCAGTAGATCTATTGTATATATAATATATTTTATATTCAATTGTGTATTTTTTTTAATTATTTTTCTTGATTTTCATTGTAAATTTATTAGATCTAACCCGTTCTCCCCAAAAGCCTTTTCTAATTCTTTTTAATCTGTCTTTTTTTGTTATTAGTTTTTCTTGTGATTCCTTTTTCCTCACTCTTTTTGAGATAATTGGTTCTTCAAATTCGATCTCTTAACCAGCTGATTTGTAACATTACTTCTACCAAGATACCTATGGTCTCCGTGAATACGTGTATTTTTTTATTATATATATTGTGGGAATTGGATTTTGATCTATTGAATCCAAACCTTGACAGAAAATCCCACCTTTCTGGTAGTTGAAATTGACTGCACTTATTAGTGACAAGTGACAGCTCACAAAATCAGAAAAACTGCCACGAGTTTGCTCTAGTGCCAGATAGAGCAAAAGGGAAGAGATAAAGAGCATGTTTACACCCTTCTTGATATCCAACTTCTTATTCGAAGACTTTCTTTTGATATTCGTAATAAGTTCGAATTTGTGGTTTTAACTTGAAATAGATTTAAGGCGGCTCAATTGTATTAATTTCATTGGGAAAAAAAACTCTTGAAATATTAGTAAGTTTTGATGTAAATAAATACGTAGCCCCCTAAAAGATGAAGCAACATTAGTGCTTCTAAAATATTCATATAATTCATATATCTATATCTGGTAAAGGCTCCTCACGTAAAGAATACTGTTAGAACTTAGAACTTAAACCAACCTAAGTTAGATATCACCATCCAGGCTAAATTTTTTGCTGATCAACTCATGTGATTAAAAGAACTAGACAAAAAAAAAATGGGGGGGGGGGGGGGGGGGGGGGGGGGGGATGATGAGATATTTATAGTAGTTCATAAATTTGAATCTATATTCTTAAAATTTAAAAGTTAGGAACCCGGTAAGCAGGAAAATAATTTGTTTTCCTCTTCTTGATCCTCATGCATACAACAAGTAGAAGAATTAAATAGCATTTTATTACAGTAATGCAGGCATTGTTTTCAGTGAATTTTATCACGCAATCCCTTTCTGCGCTACAATCTTCAACTAAATTATAGTCATAATTAAATGAATTAAAAACTGTAAAGGGGATATTTTTGTGAATTTCAGGTAAGCTAATGAAATACTATGGAGTCGTGTTATATAAGTCAGACAAGTTAGCTACGCAGAAGAGTGTCACTAGCTAGTGTTGTTTTAGATGTTTATATAAGTAAATCTATTTATTTATTGCTAGTGCTCAACTTCGTTTGCACTTCTCACTTGCATGAGTTACGGCTTGGTAATCTTCAGTGGAGCAGAAACACTATCTCGTTTGCTTCATCCAGCAAGCTTATTAAAAAAATGGTCATTCAGTTGCGTATTGAGGTAAGTTTTCTCTTTTTTTTTTTTTACAATTTTTTTTATCCTTTAATTTGTATTTTGTAGAGAAGTGAATAATCAGTTGAGATCTGTATTACCAAAATATGATAATTGTTATTTCTTAAGAGCTTACCGACAGCTTATACCAATAAATATAGATAAATTTTCTTTTTCAAGAATTTTCCCAAGTCCTTTGGAACTTCATTATGTTGGGTTTGCTTCAAAGACAAAGGATTAACAGTTCTAACAGATCAAGCAATAAGCAATCCAAAAATCAATAAAACTCGCTGAACTAATAGTGGAACATGTCGTTCCAAAATACCGAAAAATAAACATGAGCGGAAGCATACCTAAACTGGCCATCGGAGCAGTCTGTGCTGGTTGCTCGCGTCTCTTGTACACCTGAGCACCTTGGTTGTCGACTTGCATGTACCAAAGGTGGGAGAGAGGCCTTCCAAAGGATCAGATCATGCCTTGGTACCCTAACGCCTAAACTAGGGCACCTACCCTTACAATTTGATGGAATTGTGGTGACTTTTTCATCATTTCTCGAAGAATGATTGGATTTCCTCAAGAACGAGAACAAGTCTTAGATTCACCCCTCACGAGCTTGAACTCAAGTACATGGACGAGAATTCATTCTTATGAAGGTTTATTAATTTGTAGATCCTTTCTTTCCAATAGGCGCAAGCCCCTATTGTTAATTACCCCGTGATTTCCCACGAGAACCTCTGATTAAGAGACTTGAAGAATTAAATGTAATAGGCTAGAAAATCGTTATTTAAATAATTTTTGGTATTTAACGAGTAAGTAATTTATTTCTTTTGATTTTGACAAGGCTCAATTGATGGCACCAAACCTAATTTGACGGGGCACAATTGAGGGTACAAATGATTTATTTCTTTTGGGCTTAGACATGATTCAATTGATGGCACCAGACCTAATTGACGGGGCACAATTGAGAGTACAAATGATTTATTTCTTTTCTGCTTACACAGGATTCAATTGATGGCACCAGACCTAATTGACGGGGCCCAATTGAGAATATCTAAAATACATCTAAAACCGCTTAATTGAAATAACCAAGGATGTCTAAAACTATTTATTTGAAATATCTAACAAGATTTAAACTGAAACCATCTAAAACTACTTATTTGAGATTTTCTTTATTGGGGGTTTTAAATTTTGATTTGGTTTATGATTTGATTTTGATTGGAAGAGAAATTTTACAACTCTCGGGGCCTTTGATGGCCTTCTTGTAAGAGTTGGTTCCTGGGACCATGACAAGTCTTCTTGTAGGAACAAAATTTTACAACTCTCGGGACCTTTCACGGTCTTCTTGTGGGAGTTGGTTCCTGGGACCATGACAGGTCTTCTTGTAGGAACGATCCTCAATCTCAAATGAATTGCTTACAATTCAATCTGAGAGAGGTAAAATCTCTCAACTCTCGGGGCAACGGGAGGCCTTCTTTTAGGAACACGAGATACAAAATTTTACAACTTTCGGAGCCTTTCATGGCCTTCTTGTAAAGGTTGGTTCCTGAGACCATGACAGGTCTTCTTGTAGGAGAAACTTGATCTTGGATTTGATTTCTTTTACTTAGACTCGAATTTGATTTGAACTTGACTTGATTTGATTTGGTTTGGTTGTTTTGCTTTGATTTGATTCAATTTAATTTAATTTGATTTAATTTTTATTTAACTTGATTTAATTCAATTTTATTTGATTTTATTTCATTTATTTTGATTTGAAGGTACTTTAGGCTTATTATTTATTTGTTATTTATTTATTATTTATTTGTTATTTATTGTTTATTTATTTCTATTTACTTTTTGTTTATTTCTTATTTACTTACTTATTATTTAGTTATTTATTTAGCTATTTATTATTTATTTGTTATTATTTATTTACTTATTACCTTAGGATTTATTTATGATTTATGATTTAATTAAAGATTATGATCTTATTTATTATTTGATGATTTACTTATTGTTTATTATTATTTTTTTATTTTACTTTATTTTATTTTACTATTTACTTTCTTTTTTAGAAATCTTATTAAAATAAAAGGAAACTTCTAAATATTACCAAATTTATTTGTAAATTTGATTATACTTGACAAGAAAGTGATAAAATGACTTAGAGAATTTATTAAAGTAATTGACTATTTTTCTAGAATTTATAAAATTAGATTTTTATAAGAAAAATACTTCAAAAATAAGAAACTATTTATTTTGACAAAATATCATATGAAAATAATATTAGGTTTGGTTTATTTAGATTTTTAGAAATTTTTGGATAGTTTATTTGGATTTTTCTGAGATTCCTACTAATTTTGGTGAGTTTTTGAAGTTTTTAACAATTTATAAAATTTATTTTTAATGAGAAAATACTTTGAAAATACAAAAGAGGCACAAATTGACATAATTTCATATCAAAATATCAGTAAATCTAGTTTCTACAGATTTTTAGGATTTTATAGATATTTTATTTGAATTTTTCTGAGTTATTTACTATTTTTAATGAATTTTTGAAATTTAATCTGATTTGGAATTTCCTGATTGGGCCACGTAGGCGTTGACTGGGTTAAATGGACGCTGACTGGGCTGGCTGACGTCAAGCTGACGCCAGGGACGCTGAACTCCTCATATTTCGTGTAGCGAGTGATGTGAGCTGCCACACCAACTTCGCCACAAAAAATCTGCGAAGGACAGCGTTTAAACCCTTCTCCCTCCGTCGAGGGTGGCTTTTTTGCAGAAAGCCCCCTAGCTTTTCTCCGGCGAAATTACGGCAGCACAGGCCATTGTTGCAGTCGAGGCTTAGTTCAATAGAATCGTGAGACAGAGATGAAGAGTTTGGTGGGATTCATTTGTGCCCTAAAGACCTATATCGCCTCATGGCGTCTGAGAATGCTCGGATGTCTATCAATGGAGTTAGATGCCTTTTTGGCCATCTCCTCTGCCAGAGAGAGGTTTTTAACACTCGTGGGGGTATGCATAGGTCAGTGGTGACATCAATTTTGGATGAGAGAGCTTGGGGAGTGATGGAATCGACTGAGGCAGGGAGGCAGCTCGACTTTAATTTGGGGCTGAATTGAGTCAACGCTGTGGGGCCCATAGAAGACTCTTTTGATGCCAGTCCTCTTTTAGGTAGCTTCAGGGGGTCAAATTCAAGAAGTTCGTGTCTTCAATTTAGTTTAGAATATCGCAACTTGATGTATGGAACACATGGCAGAAACGAGTATTTTCTTGCGTTTTTGTTTGACTCTGAGCTTTTATGCAACTCAAGTTACAGCAATTGAGCTGGATTTAATACCTAAATTAAGTCCATTTGAACCTGTTTTGAGTGTCTAAATTTATACAGAAAATTAGAGCAACTCTTTTACTCCTTTCTCAATTTTCAGATTTTTTGGTTTTATGCGATTATGTTACTGTTTTGATGAAATCTAGTTTGACTTACTCAAAATACCTTAAAACCACTTACATAGGTTAGAATATGCCTAAGGAAAGTGATTGGAACACCAGAACACACTTTAATGATTTTTATGCAATATGTTTATTATTGTGCATCTCTAGTCAGATTTAGGTATTTATGTATTAATTAAAATACATTTTCTATTAAAGTAATGTGCCGAACACTAAAATCCATGTTCTAGCAAGAACTGGGCAGCATCTCCCCCTCCTCTTTGCTTAATGAGGTCTCCTAATCATGGCCAAAGCCACTGAGAGAGAGTTGCTACACAGGAATGGAGAATCTCCAACCGAGGTAAGAAGCTAGGATTAAGGAGACCTCAATCAGAGCTAAGAAGAGCTAGACCTGAGCAAAACCTCAGGCAAAGCTTGTAACCAAGTATGAGAAAAGAGAATAAGGAGGAGAGAAAGTGTAGAAGAAGAATCCCCTGCCAAGCATCAAATTGGTTGTTTAAATTTGTTTATTTCACCTCAAATTTCACCATTACAAGAAAACAACACTCAATTTTTACCTCTTTCTATATTTTCCAAACTGCTCGATCAATTACCTCTTACAATCTCACACTAGCTAAGCAAATTAAGCAAAATAACTAACTTTAAACCCTATCCTAAGATGGCGGCTACTCTCCCCCCTTTTCCTGCTGCTTCAATTGGGCTTTATATAGGCTAGAAACTAGGGTTTCATTGCCATGGCCGAGAGCTAATCACCACCCTCCAATCTTTATCAATGGCTCAGATTTAGCTGCGTCTAGGGCTTAGTTTTAGAAAACCGTGGGCTGGAGACCGTGGTTTTGATGTTTGTGGAGCTGGAGAAGGCCACGTCGACGGAGAACGCCGGATTCACCATCCTTCACCCTGCTTCACGCGGTAAAACTCGAGTTTTTCTTTTTACCAGGGGAAGGGATAGAACTGACAGGTGGGGGCCCACAAGTAAGGTTTAATGAGATACAGAAAGGTGGGCGCGACTGGTGTTCCGTGAGCCAATTTTCGTTTAAACATCTTTATTCAGTTTGGTTCATGAAACATGTCCACCCAAAATTTTGCATAGCATAGTAAATTTTCCAACGCAGCGCCTCTCTTCTCCTCTGGATCCTCTATAATGGTTGTACGCGCCGAGGTCTTCTGATTTTTGTGGGATTTCCATCCGATTTATTTAATTTCCTATATATATTTTTGCTGCCCAATGAGAATAAATCATTTGAGGGTCTTCCCTTGGGTGTTTTTGAATAAAATTTTATGTGTAGGTTCATAAAAATATGAAGAATTTAAAGGTTCAAAGGTTTTTTGTGAAATTTCTCATGGATTTATTTTTGTAATTTTGTGGTGTTTTGGGGTTTCTTTGCAAAATTTAGGGTTTTTGTTGATATTTTTGGTATTTCGAAACTATGGTAATTCATCATAATTCAAAAGGGATTTTTGGGTATTTTTTGGGAATTTTTGGAGTTTGTTTGGTATTTTTTGTGGATTTTTGGACTTTCTTGCATTTATTTGTCATAAAATGGGTTATTTATTCCATGTATTTTGGCATAATATTTTGGGGTTAAACAGGAATAATAGAGAGCGAGAGGCTAGAGATGCTGCTATCAATGCATGTATGCAGCACAACTCGTGAATGAATCTGTCCCTTGGGGACCAACCCCATATTTATAGTGCCAAAGGCTTCTTGGCCACCAAACAATTTCATATTGGTCCATCATCAATATAAATTTGTTTCCAAACATAACCACGTACAAAAGGTAACACATCTATGCACAAAATCTTGCTTTTATTCACAGCCACGTTTAGCATATTACCATATCTTAATTGACTTGGAAACCAAGCAAAATTTGCCCACACAAAAATAGATTATTTCCAAATAATCTTACAATCTCCCACTTGGGCTATTAGGCTTAGTGTTATCCAAAGTCCTTAACTTAATGAGCTCATATTTTCATGGTAATAAATTTTTGTGCCCCAAATTCCGTCCATCATTCACAACGATAAAAGACCATTGAAGCTTTCGTTACATTATAGCCATTACAGGCTTCTAATCCTGTAAAGCCGTCGCAACTAAACCCACAATGATCACAATACCATCATAAATGAATGACATTGAATTTAGATGTGTGTAAGTGGTGTGGAAAATACACGCAAGTGTGACTGCCACGTGTCTATTTCCAACTTTTATTGGTCACCCAAAACTGAAGTGAGGTCGACATAAATAGAATTAGGATATAGAAACTGAAAACTGAATCTGGAACTGAATCTTTATTCATTTCTGCAGAAATTCATTACATACTGAATAAATTGAAAAACATTGTCCAATCTAGCACTCCCACTAAACAAAACTCCCACTAAAGCCTAATATCCTCAATAGAAATTACACTCATACTAGTTACATGTTTCAGGAACTGACTAGGTATAAGCGCTTTAGTGAGTGGATCCGCTATCATTGAGTTTGTTCCAATGTGCTCGATTGACAATAATTTATCCTCAATTCCTTGCTTAACAAACAGAAATTTGACATCGATGTGCTTTGAGTTGGCTGAGCTTCTGTTGTTGTTAGCATACATGACTGTTGAGTTATTGTCACAATACATCTTCAGTGGCGCCTGAATGGTGTCCACTTCACGCAGCCCAGTGACAAAATTTCGCAACTATATCCCAAACAATGATGCCTCATAGCAAGCCACGCATTATGCTGCCATCGTGGAAGATGCCACTGGGGATTGTTTGGCACTCTTCCATGAAACATCTTCACCTGCCATCATGAAGATGAAACATGTGGTTGATTTCAAGCTATCTCGACATCTCGCAAAGTCGGAATTAGAATATCCTATGACCTCTAGCCTATCTGATCTCCGATATACTAGTGCATAGTCTTTGGTTCTTGAAAGGTATCTCAAAACTCGATTGGCTGCATGAATGTGTTGAATACCTGGATTGTGCAAATATCTGCCTAGCATTCCTGTAATAAAAGCAATGTCTGGACGTGTACACACTTGAGCATACATTATACTTCCAACCATGGAAGAATACTTATTGTCCTTTACTTGCTTCTTTTCAAATTGTGTTTTGGGACATTATTCAAGACTGAACTTGTCTCCCTTAGCCACAGGGGTCTCTGTTGGTTTGCATTTTTCTAAGTCATACCGCTTGAGTACTTGATCGATATAGGCTCTTTGTGATAGGCCCAAGATACCTCGAGAGTGATCTCTAATTATCTTAAGGCCCAACACGTATGATGCATCACCAAGATCTTTCATTTCAAAATGCCTAAATAGAAATTTCTTAGTATCGTGCAACATATCCTTATCGTTTGTGGCAAGCAGTATATCATCCACATACAAAACCAAGAAAGAATATTTACTCCCACTGAACTTGTGATATATACAATTATCCGACGGATTACTCTCGAAACCAAATGAGAGAATCACTCGATGGAATTTGTGATACCACTGTCGAGACGCTTGCTTGAGCCCATAAATGGATTTCTTAAGTTTGCAAACCATCTTCTTTGGATCATCCGATACAAAGTGAGGTGGTTGCACCATATAAATGGTTTCATCAATGTCTCCATTGAGAAATGCAGTCTTAACATCCATTTGATGAAGGTCAAGGTCCAAATGTGCCACAAGTGCCATGATTACCCTAAAAGAGTCTTTCGATGAAACTGGAGAGAAAGTCTCTTTGTAATCAATACCTTCCTTTTGAGTGAATCCTTTAGCGACAAGACGTGCCTTATGCCTTTCCACATTACCCATAGAATCCCTTTTGGTCTTAAAAATCCATTTGCAACCAATGGGTTTCTTTCCTTCTGGTAATGGTATTAAGTCCCAAACATCATTGTCATACATGGACTTCATCTCTTCATTCATGGTATCAATCCACTTTTGTGAGTTTGGACTGTCTAAGGCCTGACGAAGATCACAAGGATCTTACATCATCCCAATGTCAAACTCATGTTCCTGAAGATAGGCCACATAATCGTTAGGTATTGCTGGTCTTTTCTCCCTAGTGGATCTCCTACGCACAGGTTCTTGTGGTGGTTGCAGTTGTTCAATGACACTATTATCTTGATTATTTCCAGAATCTAAGTCCATAGGATCTGGAACATGATCTGTTTCCTGAATCAAACGATCCGTTTGAGTCCACAAAGGATCGTTATCATTTACATGATTGATGACACAATTTCGTACCTTGATAATTGCTACAAATCGGTCTGGTTTTCTACTTTAAATTTCTATTTTGTTATTAATTTTCTAGTGTTTTCTTAGGATAAGATACTACTGAAGTCCTAGACTATTATTTCAGGTTAAGCATTGATCCCTTTACGACAACAGTGAAATTTGTCAAGAGGAGAAATTCATACAACTTTAAGCATCATTTCTGGGGGCCGCAGAGTCATCTCTTCGGACTACAGAGAAGAGCCACAGACAAATCACCTCTGAAGCGTTGCGGACTACAAAGCTGTCTCTGTGGACCGCAGAGATAATTCTGGAATGCAGTTTTTCAGCAGTTATTTTTGGAGGACGGTTTTGGAACTTTATTTTCCATCTTTTGAACGACCAAAACTGAAAGAAACCACCCAGGCTTGTCTATATAAACCCCTGGAACTTAAGAGAGAAGGGAGGAACCAGATTAGACACAAGTTCTCTTGAGTTTTGAGACGAAGGCGAGGACAGGGCCGCAGTCGGGGTCCGCGGAGACTTCTGTGGACCACGACAGAGGGGATTTTGATAATAATTCTCAAGCCAGATTCGAGTTTTCTTTGGTTGTATCATTCTCTTTGGCTTGTTTATTATTTGATACGTTTATGATGCTTGATTTAATCCTTTATTAGATACTTTAGGGCTTTGGTTGTATGGATTCATGGCTTAGATGAATACTTTTATGTAGTTTAGGTTTATTATTGACTTCTATGCTTTTTACTTGTGCTATGCTTATTTCTAATTGCTTGCCTTAATTGCTTGATTACTTTAAGTACCTGATTAGATAAAGGCCTAATTTAGTTTTGGTTATGCTTGAATTAATTGATATCGATTATTGCAAACAAGTAGGGTCGTAGGTTAGTCTCGAAAGAAAAATTTCCTCTTTTACTTATGGACCGAAAGGAGTTAGTAAATACCCTAAAAATCACAAGTAAAACTGAACCGTCCTTAGTTAGTACCGAGAGAGAAGACTTAGGGTTGTTTAGGAATGATTTATATTTGACTTGAGCACTTAAATGAAGGACTGAGAGGTGAAGTTTAGGTACTTAGGAAAGATTATAGAATTCACATAGAATTAAATAACAAACCGAATTATATAAAGTTCAATCGAACTCGAGAGTGGATTGTAGAGAGAGATCTCACAAGAAACGAACGAGTGAGACTAAGTTTTGTTGAAATACAATCAAGACCCAAAAACTTCTTAACTTGTAGTTGAATTTGTAGTTTAGTTTGTTTTCTTCAAATTAGTTTAATTTTGTATTCCTTAAACCAAAAATCTCAAAAACAATTTGTATCCCTCGTGTCCAATCAATTGAACTAAATAATACTAATAGTTGTAACACCGTCCCCGTGGGTTCGACCCTGACTATACTTAACATAAGTTGTATGCTTGCAACCGATATTGAGTAAAATTGGGTATAAATTTATTAGCACAGATTTCACATCAAGCTTTTTGGCGCCGTTGCCGGGGACGGTAACAAATATTGGTATTGCTTTAGTAATTTTGATTAGGCATATTTGTATCCTTGTATCTTTGTTTATTTTATCTTATCATAAAAAATCCAAAAATATTTCAATCACCATGTTTCGTACTTTTCAGGAATTCAAGCGAGAGAGGGAGGATGATTGGATGGATGAGATGATCAACCACATGAAAAGACGACTTGGTCTCAATTCGAACATAAGTCCAATGGAACATCAACTCAACATCGTTCAAAACACGTTAAACGCTGCATGTGGAGAAATTAGAACAAACAACCAGAATTTCAGCAACCCCATTGGATTTCAAACGGACCATTTGGATAACAATAGGGAGATGTACAATTCTGGTTTGACTAATTACTCTTCTTTTGCTTCAAATAATCATGATTTAGAGTTTCAACCATACCATAGGTCTACTTTTTTTCCTAGTTTTGATAGTTTCCAATCATCTACGCAAATGTCAAGTGTTGAATTAAGGTTTGAAGAGTTCAAAAGAAATCAAATCAAGTTAAATGAGGAATTTTTAAAAGAAATAAAGTCTCTATCATCTTGTATCATTTCTCTCACAACACATAATCAAAAGATGTTAGAGACTAAAAATTTCTCATATAAGCCGAATGATGAACCAAACAACTAATTGATATTGCGTAGTGATTGTGAATTTGAAAGTTCTAGTTCCAAGAAGACCGAAATTTGGTTAGAGACCAACAAAATTGAAAGCAAACAAGTTGAGAATAGGGAGGTTCAAGAGGAATTTGATGAACCAATGTACACACCACCTCCTCCCTATATCCCTCCAATTCCATTTCCACAAAGATTGATTAAGAATGAATTTTTCAAATCTAATGAGTTGGAATTGAAGCATCCTCCAATTAAACACATGAATGATGAACTTGAAGAGAAGAAAGATATTGATGCAAATCTCAAGGTCGATGCATCCGACATGAAGAACGAAGAGTTCAACCAAATCGACTTAAGCACACTTAGAAGATGTTTGGAGAAGCTAGATGTGATGGACGATGATAAACCACAAATCAAGAATCACATCAAAATCAAGCCAAGGAAGATGACATCCAAAGAAGATGACTCCAAGCATGTTCCAAGGGACCCGTTCAAGTACTTCTGGGAGAACTATGATGCATTGAGAGGGAGAAAAGTGAAGATAAGATGAGCAAATACAAGGTGGTCAAGCTAATGACCTAAAACAAGCGCTTCTTGGGAGGCAACCCAAGGCCAAAAAAAATTCAGTTTCTTTCATTTAGTTTAATTTAGATTTAGTTTGGTAAAACTTATCAATCTTTGTTGTCGGTTCAGGTTTGAAGAAAGAATGAAAAATCAACTTTTGGAAGCATCAACCACCACCACGAATTGTATGCAAGAGGTCAAGTTTGGGGGATACACCATGAAGGAGCATACAAGTCGTCTTTGCTAGTTGCACCAACCCCTACGCGATCTACACAACCACTACATTTATTTGATGAGTTTCTCTTTTCCTTTCTCTCTTTTAAGTTTTGTTTTCCTTGCATTGAGGACAATGCAAAGTTTTAAGCTTGGGGGGAGAATAGGAACTTGTATCTAGGATGCATCATGCATTTAGGGATAACTTTTCAAATTTCAAAACTTTTTCTGTGGACCACAGAACCAACTTTGCGAGCCACAACCACTCAGGGAAAGAATTACAGAGTTCTGTCGTGGACCACAGAGCCATCTCTGCGGGCCACAACCACTAAGAGTAAGAATTACAGAGTTCTGTCGTGGACCGCAGAGACCCACTTTGTGGACCGCAAGCCAAAGATTGAAAAAAATCCCAGTTCTGTCGTGGACCATAGAGAGTGATCTGGGGACCAAATCGACTTAGAGGTGAAAACCTCATGTTCTATCGTGGACCCCAGAAAAAAGCTCTATGGACCGCAGAAAAATGTCTGAAAATTGAATTAGTGTATATATGCATTTAGAACTTGCATAGTTAATTAATCATGTTAGGACTTGCATTTAGGAGGGTCTAGAGGATTAATTGAACTACTTGGCATTAAGGTATGAATTGTCAAGCCTTAAAAATGAATTTAAACGTAAATTTTGAAAAATAAACCATGGGTAAACAAGCAAATTGTCTTGATTTCGAGGAAATTCTCTAGGTTAGGCATAAGTGTCATGCATGAAATATCTGTCTTGAGTTAAATTTGAAAATTTGATAAGAGCATAACTGTTTTGGTATGAACTTTCGGTTAAAAGCAACACCACCCCAAACATCAAATTCCAAAATTGTTGAAGATCGAATCTACCGACCCAAAAGAGTGTTTAGACCTAAAAATTAGTCATGTCTAGAGTAATTAAATCGCTATTTTCAAGTTTATTGAATGTCAAAAAAAATAAAAAAAATTATAAAAAGGGGAACTAAAAAGCGGTGCTCTGAAATGAGCATTACGAAAGGCTATAGGATAGTTTGGAGAAAAAAAGTTCCATCATTCAAAAAGACGAGGAAAACCTCAAGTCTAACCCACACTTTTCTGGCCGACCTCTCCGTCGCGGGAAACCTCCTTGCCCCGGGAAAATTAATTAAGTATCCAACCCAAAAACTGTCACACCCCGTATCCGAAATACGAGGCGCGAGGTGATACAATATCTTTTGCATCCATCCGACGGCCCGGCAACCTACGTCACAAGAAATAAAAGCAAACGGAGTCAGCTACAAAGCCGAGTAACCGGTTGTTTAACGACGCAGCTTCTCTATAACCAATTTATATAACCAAAAATCAATCGATCGAATTAATCCACACATCAATAACAAACAAATTAAATATATTTTACAGAGATCAATGGGTCTAGGTTTTCTCAAATCCACTTTCTCATATCACTTTTTCACTAGCACGAATCCCTCTTTAGGCGATTCCGCTTCACATTCCATTCCACTATTCCATTTCCACTTTTCCACTTCAATTCAAATCACATTAGAGACCCGTTGACTCGCAAAATACATCAATCACAATTCTCATATATCAATTCAATTCAATCAATAAGCCAAACGATTTTTAAATCAATCAATACGAAAATTAAATTATAGAGAAGTCCGGCTACCTGACGAGCAATTAGAAAATGAAACGACGATTGTGACGTAGAACTTGAAACTCGAACCCAATCGGATGAAGAATCAACAATTTCAATCAGGTGATTGAATAATTCATTTCCTTTCCTTTGAAACCGAGAGAATGAGCAACGATGGTGTATTATTCGGAAGTATTTGAATGAAAATTATGCATAACTCAAGGAATTTGGTCGAGACAAAGGAGCATGTACGAGGGGAAATAAATAATCGGACTTGCAACAAAATTAAATCTCACTCAAAAGGATTGGTGCAGTTATCAAAATACGGTTATCAAATTAGTAAATACATATTAGATCAGATAGGAAAAGATGTATTCTCTAGTGGCAACGTGGGTTCTCACTTCTCAGCCCAAATTAAAATCGGATGTCAGGGTGGGAAGTTATGCATATCTGGATGGATTTTGGTAAAAGGAACAGGTGTCGGTTAAGATATTGGAAATGGAAACATGGGCGCAAATTAATTAAGAAACCGCATAACTAAAAGAAAGATTCATATAGATTAGAAATAATGAAAATTTAAGGAGAAAGGAATGATGCCTAATAAGTTTCCTTCTTAACCAAAGAAGTATGGAAATAAATGATATAGGAAAAATAATAATCGGAACAACACAAAGGACAAAAAGACAAGCATACAATGGTCATTTGCAATATAATAATCGGAATCCACAGAGGTGAAAAATGAATAAACTAGAAAGGAAATCAAGGCAAGAAAAATATAGGATTTAAATAAAATATTTAGTAAAATGAAAAATATAATTTATTGCATCGGCACTATGACATAAAAATTCGAATATTTATAATCAATATATTTGCAGCATAAAAAAATAATTTAAAACCCAGATTTTAATGGCTAAAATAATTAGTAAATATGTATGAAAAATAATTTAAAACCCAGATTGTGAAGCCTATGCACTTTTCAGTTTAGGCAATTCACTCTCGTTGATCTTTGTAAGATTGGTGCTTGAGGTCTATGAACTACTTCTACAACATCTTGTAGAATAAGTTCTTGATCCTAATATATTGCACGAGTTTCTCTAGCATCATCCATTCGTGAGATGTTTGAGTACTCTTTAGAAGCGAGCGTTCTTATAAACTTCTTCCTTTCACAACTGCTTGTGAATTAAGTTCCGCTCAACTCCCACTAAGCACCATGTATGGAGTGACAAGTTTTCTATAAATGTACTTCTTGTAGTGACGCATAAACTCCTTTAATGCTCACTTTACTCCCACTACTTCTTCATGAGAATATTATTCTTTAAGATTACGTTATGATGAGCAACAACTACTTTGTTCTTATCATGTTTGTTGAAGTAGTACCTTTCGGTTAGTTCAAGATATCCTACATAATATTAAGCGTCTTATTTGGGTCCAAGCTTATCAATCAATCGAACCTTGAAATAAGTTTCTCAACACCAAATCTTGAGAAACAATATACCTAGAGATGGAATCTCGTAAGATATCTTTCTCAATAGACTTCGATGAAATTTTTATTCAGTGTAAACAATATTGTCCTCAAACATAAATCTCTTACATGAGTCGAACAAGTCAATTTGATTTATTACCGATCGAACTATATCAAACAATGTTCGATACCTTCATCCTTGGATACATTTTTCAATGTTCCTCCTGGAGCGAGTAGTGAAACGTCTTTCATACTCTTTAGGTAATATATCAAACTATATGACTTAACTATTTACCATGATCCATCTTAAGACTTTTGCTTTTATTGAATAGTTTTTCAATTTTACTCGTGAAATTCTTTTGATCTTGTCAAAAGATTCATACTTATACCATATTAAATAGATACGTTAATATCTACAATGATCGTTGGTCAAGTGGTAAAGTGTCAACAACCTTTCAATTGCACAAGTACCTACAGGTCTATATACATCAATATGTATAAGTCTTAATAAAGTTACTTGTCCTTTAAACCTTTGTAGTTCAAAGGCGTTTTTATCTTTTAACAAACACGATTCGCATGAATTTCAATTAATTTGCAATCGAATTGATTTACGAGCTCCATGTTACGTAGACTCTCATAATGCGATTCTTGTTTATATTCGACTAAGCAACTATTTTACATAAAAGTCAAATACTTTATGTGAAGTCTTACACATTTGTCATTCAAAATTTGTTTATCTATTTCAAGAAAATTCAATCAAGATGCATGAAATCTTATACACAAATTCATAACAATAAGATAACAACATTTCTCTATTACAAAACATGATCATCTATCATCAAATATGAAACGGAGATAAGATTTTATGAAATGTTTGGAATAAGGTATACAACCTCAAATTCCTAAACAAACTCTTTATTTAGTAAAGATAACTCTACATATTCAATGGTAGCGGCTTAGACGTATAAGCCATTTCCAAAAAACGAATTTTACTTTACTAGTCTCGAACTTTCTCTTATTCATCATTGCCTACACATTTCGTTAAATGCGAGCACATGAACTAGCACCTAATTACTAGTGTGAATTAGAGATAGTGAGATAATTTGAACGACAAATATCTTAAGGTTTAGAACATCATGGAATTTCGGACAACCTTTCAAATGCCTCCCATAAATGGCAAATGAAACATCTCATGTGACACACGGTCACTAGTGAGGGTCTCAAAGTTTCAACTCATATCTTGGTGAAGTATTCCTTTAATACTTAACCAATTACTTTTAGCACTAACAAGTGTGCGAACAATATATCCTTTATCCATAGAAAGAGATTTTATGACAATATCAACAATCCTTGATATTGGAGATCTTAATATCTCTAGTTGTCAATTAGCTACTCAAACCTTTCAGTTCGCAAGCTAATGAAATATTTATCTTCTTATAAGAAGAGTCTCTTGGTTAACTCACACTCCATTACTAGATTATAAATGATTGAGTCTATCTTTACTTTCTCTAAGAACGTCTTCTTGAGTAAATGGATGAGAGTGTAGAAGTCTAGTCTAGTCCTTATGAATTCTCCAATTCAAAGGTCTAGAACTTCTAAAAGGATATAGGCATTCGCTTTATTGAATAATTTTTCGTTGAAACTAATCAATCATTGCGAAGTTATGTTCGGGAAGTTGAGGAATGTTTTTGGGATTAAACTTGCTCAAGTTTCTCCTTTCCGAGAACATGTCTTAGGAATCGGTATTACTTCTCCAAGTAAATACCTTAGAAACGAGCTTGTCGTTTTTCAAGATTGATCGCAACGAAATTAACATATTTAATATCTATAACAATTTCAATTTAAGGTCATTTAGTTTATGTAATGTTTTGTTTATGGAATAATAAACAAAACTCCCACTACATTTATTTAAAGTTCCTAATGTAATCAGTTTCAAAGATCCTCATTTTCGTTGAAATAGGGGCCAGCGTCGGCATGACACCTAAAACAACTAGATAAGGTAGGTTCTCCAACCAATCATATCTTGTCCATATGATTCTTGGTTTGTGAGATATCATATGTATATCCACAAACTTCGTCCCAACGTCCAATCCGAGTGGGTCCGTTGTGAAGCAACCTCTCTCTATTTGCTCCTAGTAAATCTGATTTACACCCCGACTACAATGATGGACTACGATGTCCGCGTCGGCAAGAATGCATCAATAGACAATCAATTGTATTGAAGGGATAGAGAGAAGGAGGACAATTTGGCTAAATCAAGTTAATTTGGGACAAAAGCAATTACGTGACTTTATTTGGTGGTCGTGTAAGCATACACCCATACCTACCTATGACAATTCAAGGTATTCACAAACAATCACATAACATAAGCATCTCAAGCATTGTCGTGGGTTTGTATGGCTCCCGCTTGCATTAGTCTTCGTCGCATCTCCATGTAACGAAACTAATCTAATCAAACCCTCCCACTAATTACTAAGATCTTATCTAATAATTAAGGAAAATAAATACATGTGATAAAATTCTAAAACCCACCTAGGCCTTAGGGGCATGCAAGCCTCACAAGTTACATCAAGAATTAATCAATTATTAATTATCAAGGCACCTTAGGCCACATTACAAGAAATCACATGCATTCACAACATTTTACAATACACAAGGCATTGACATCTTGAGCCATATCAAACTCACATCCTCCTACAAAAATAAGTTAGCACAATATACAAATATATGTTTAAGATGTTCATAACTAGTGAGCTCTTAAGTATCTTTGCGTATTGTTTGCTAATTCGTGTTTTTCCATGCAAAGAGAGTTTAACATTCAAACAACTAATTGCTTAAACCCTTTGATAAAATCAACATTCAAAAATCCAATAGATGACAACAAGGAGAGTTCTAATCAACATATCAACTATTTGATTAATTAGAACAAACACCTTTAATTAACGGGACCCAAAAAAATCAAGAAATTTTTCGGTCTCCAAAAAAAAATCCAGAAAAAATCATGAGCAATCCTTATCAAGAGACAAACTACCTGATCAAATTTCGAGAAGATATCATTTACCAATTGGGAGAACCAAAATTATCAAACTTCAGGTTGTGTATTAAAACACCGGTTTGAAGTTTCAGGTTTTGGTCTCAATCTTTTGGACTGTTTGACCATCTTCCAAAAACTTTTAATGCAAAAAAATTTTACAGTAAACAACCACAAGTATAAGGCTAGTAACCATGAAAGATTTTCAATTTTACTCATTCAAAATCATCAAGTTAAAGGGGTTGAATACAAGTCTCCTGTTCTGGAACAGCACGTCGACGAAATTGATTTTGAGTGGTTGGGGTACCAAAACTAGTCCGATTGACATGAAATTAATTTTCATGGATTCAGGACTTCAAAAGGAAGTTTTCTATTTAAACACTTTTTCTATAAAAAGTCTCAATCAATACCAGTTTTTAAAACAATCCAATCGGTACAGAAAACCAATCAGGCCGTTCTTGTCTTTCATTACTTCAAATAAATAGAAAGACTTCGATCCAAACCATCAAATTGGTATGGAAGGAAGTACTCCAAGTCTACTTAATTCTTAGCCAATAAAATTAGGGTCTCTTTATCAAGATAACTCAGATAATTCCCACAAACTCAGATCTGATAGCACAGGAACCTGTCCTGCGCACCGTCACGAGAAAATTCACTAAAAATCCATAACAACTCGGATTAAAGTGAAACCAATGGAGAAATGCTCAAAATTTGTCCCTCTTTCAAATCCATCAAAAGAAAAAATCAAATCGAAAGCTCTGCTATGCAAAAAATATAGAAAACCTCGAAAAAAATAGAGTTCCAGATAGCAAACAAAGGCAGCAACTTAATTACTCCACTAATTACACATTTCTCATCTAATTAATGTGCAAAATGACTTAAAACCGACCATGTGCTCTGATACCACTGTTAAGAAGTGTTCAATTTCGATTTTTGAGCCAACCATTTAGCCATAAACTCAATTAAACACAAGAGATCTAGGTTTCAACATCATTCACAAGCATTTCAAGATGAGAGTGGCAAGTGCTTTGGGCAACCGGCTTTTTACTTAGAGCAACATTTAATGACAATAATACCCTCAATATTATCAAGCGACATTTTCTATAATTTAAAGAAGCAAGTTGTTTGAAGGGTAGTTTAGTCAACTTTTAAATAAATCACGTTGCTCCAAGCAAAATGACTGCTACCCAAAGCACTACCCGATGAGAGTAGGAGATTTATACCTCTCTTTGTGTAGCAACAAAGAGGCTCGATTCCATGGTATGGGAGTCGATGGGGTGCGTGCTCTATCACCTCCACCATCTATGGCGCCTCAAGCCCACCAAGGAGCTAACCACGAGCTCCTTGAAAGTGCTAGCTTTCAAGAGCTCTTAGCTAATCCCCTCTATGAACCTCTTCTTCCTATTAACTATTTTAATGGAGGAGAAGAAGGAATGGAGCTTAACACATGAGCAAGAGAGGAAGAGGAAGAAGGGGGCAGCTAGGAAGAGAGGAGAGAGAATGTGGATGGAGGCTAGGGCTTTCCCAAGAGGTGACCCCTTTATATTGCCAACAACTCTCATCCTCTCTTTGAACTATTTACAAGTATGTCACTAGGGCTCTAGCTGAAATTAATAGGGTCATTTTGGGCCACATCAAATGTTGCAATGGCCCAATAAACCATCACATTAATTACTCCTTCATCCTTCCTCAAATCGGGCCTTTAATTAATTAAATAACTACAAGCCCAAATAGCTCAAACTAATTAAAGTGTGTTGAACATAATTATTTATTAACTCATTAATAATTAACTTTGGATTAGCTAATGCATTAATTTGTTTCCATATGATCCTTTTGACTTAATTAATTATAACGGTTCACAACGGTATATAATTAATTAATTAACTTATCATATTTCGCAACACTCACTGTTGTGAATAAACAAATAATGCACCGTGTGGTTAGAGTCCTATTTGTGCAACCCTATTGATGATTTATGCTATGTTGGCCATGAAAATAAATCGTTATTTATTTCCAATAATCACAAGCGGTATCTAGCAACACGTTATGATTTCCAATTCGCATAAATAATGTACCGTTACAATATCTTAATCCTGCATAAGAAATATAAGTATTTCCTTGTCTGATTCTTATGTCACATGATATCATTGTATAATCCAAGATAGGAGTGTGTCATTCTTGCAGATTATACATTTTTTTTATCTAGAGTTGATCGTCTAGTTTGCATGCATACGATCCCACTCCATCAAGGGGCCCAAACAGATATCATCACTCACTAGGTATACTAATGAGTGACATACGGTTTTCTTGATGAACAACTTTTTCCCGCACAATTCAAGAGAACATAAATAAAGTCCTTATAGCAGCCTTTATCAGGAATCAACGTTAGACGATATTTATTGAACCTATCCTCATGTGGAAAAGGTGAACATCTCAAACTTAGAATCAAACTTATATGAAATAAACAATGACACATAACACAATCCACATGTTTATTTCATTGGGTCAAGTCCTGTACTATGTTCTAATAACATACACATATGCAATTAAGTTGGTAACTCTTTACCTATGATTTGTAGAACTTAATCATCACTTAACTTGCATACTAATCTTTTATGATAATTAATGTTCCTTGTTAATTATCAAGATTATGGACGATTTAGATTTATTATTGTCATTCTAATGAATGATCCACAGAGATCTACAATTCAGATCATCAACCTGAATGATCTGTCAATAATAAACTCTAGGAACAAATGATTAAATATCATCATTAACATAAACTAAGAAAATCAGTCATTAAATATTGACTTCTAGGACATAACTCCAACATGGCTCTGATACCACTTGTTGGGTTTGCTTCAAAGACAAAGGATTAACAGTTCTAACAGATCAAGCAATAAGCAATCCAAAAATCAATAAAACTCGCTGAACCAATAGTTAAACATGTCGTTCCAAAACACCGAAAAATAAACATGAGCGGAAGCATACCTAAACTGGCCATCGGAGCAGTCTGTGCTGGTTGCTCGCGTCTCTTGTACACCTGAGCACCTTGGTTGTCGACTTGCATGTGCCAAAGGTGGGAGAGAGGCCTTCCAAAGAATCATATCGTGCCTTGGTATCCTAACGCCTAAACTAGGGCACCTACCCTTACTATTTGATGGAATAATAGAGAGAGAGAGGCTAGAGATGCTGCTATCAACGCATGTATGCAGCACAACTCGTGAATGAATCTGTCCCTTGGGGACCAACCCCATATTTATAGTGTCAAAGACTTCTTGGCCACCAAACAATTCCATATTGGTCCATCATCAATATAGATTTGTTTCCAAACATAACCACGTACAAAAGGCAACACATCTATGTACAAAATCTTGTTTTTATTCACAACCACGTTTAGCATATTATCATATCTTAATTGACTTGGAAACCAAGCAAAATTTGCCCACATAAAAATAGATTATTTCCAAATAATCTTACACATTATACTCAAATTATGGAGTTTGTTTGAGGACACGCACATAGAAAGGAAGTCGCAAGGTATGAAGGGAGTAAAAGGAGGACGAGAAGTAACATTATAAACTGAGTAATCATATAATACAATTTAACACTAGACAAATTAACAAAATATTTTTGTTAATGGCACAGGAGAAAGCCGATCAGGATGAGATAGTAGTGAATTCCTGTGAAACCTCTACCGTGGGATTACTGGATAGACATTCATGACATCAGGCTTACGAGTATTGTATAGTGGAGATTTAAGAACAGAGTTAGCATTTTTTTTTTTTTCCAATATTCCTCCCTTTGGTTAAGATGGAGTCACAAAGGTTCGATTATAGTACAAAAATATAATATTAATTTTGATATAGAAATTTAAGATTAATATAATAACCATGAACGCACACTAAATAAACATAACTTGCTTAAAAGATGCAACTCTCACAAGAATACAGACTGTATTAATCGGGCGTTTGAGCAGAACAGCAATTTCTTCAACAATCTACAACATTTCTCGGAGTACAAGTCTACCCTCTTACAACTAAGATGAGTTGCTAACAGGGGAATTGCTCATAACAGTATAACACGCCCTCCTTTGCAAAACACTCCCCCTTTCTATTGTGAATTACCAAATTACCCTCGATTGTTTATGCAGTGTAAGTCTTAAAAATTTTAAATGAAAGGTATTTCGGTCATTTCATGTTTTGCAAAAGAGTCTTAAAATGAAAGGTATTTCGGTCATTTTGCGTTAAAAAGGAGTATTTCGGTCATTTTACGTTAAAAAGGAGTATTTACTTTAAAATGAAAGGTATTTCGGTCATTGTTTATGCAATTCTCAGCTAACAGCCCGATACATGCGTTGTACCAACCTGATTCTACCTGAATAGTAGAGTACAAACTTTCAGTTCAACTATTTCATGCTGTACCACTTTTAAAATGGTATTGCAACGACCGCACATGCAATGCAAGAGCGCATGCTTAGGAATATGCACCTCATATTCAATAACGGACTCTAATAATTAAAACATTAGACTTAAAATTTAAAAAACAGGTTGTTGATTAACAAATTCTAAGATTATACTAATATTTCATTGTATTTTTTTTTCATTTTCAGCAAAAAGTTCAACATATTTATATTTAAATTGTATTTTGTGGAACATATTTCATGACGTATATCTGGATATATTATAAGCATATCCTAAAGCATAAGTCCGCATACTAAAAACTGTCTTTTAAAACATTACAGTGTACCAAAACCAGATAGCTAATTGAATATTAAACAGCACATAGATACAAGACGCAAGAAGACTATAAGAGACCCTGACTAGCAATGATAAAACAGTTACAGGATCGTTGCATAAGAGGTACTATATATGTCAGAAGAATGCATCACTACCATCATACTAGCAAAAAACATTAGATATTATAGCAAGCTAAACCAACAAGGCATCTTCTGATCTTTGTTACCAAAGAAACTGCCACCATAACAGCAAAAAACATTAGTTGTTTTAAAAACTAGAGTAACGACTATCTTCTGATATTTGCTACTATATCTGCCTTGGGAAGAAAAAAGATAAACTAAGAAATTATCCATCTCCAGTCAGACACTAGATCAATTGTCACAGTATAAGAACCCATCAGGCACTGATGCAGGGTCCAGCTCCCAGAATCCCCTAAGCTTGCCACCCCTTTCCTCTGTCAGACATAAGGCAGGTATCCTATGTGAGAACAAAATATACTCAGCTGCAGGTATCACCCGTGTAACTGAACCACTCCCACTTACCCGCTCCGGCATAAAAACCGCCCTATACCCAGGCACCCGCTTCAAAGGGCAGACTACTGTAGACTCCTCAGTCTGCTCTTTAATCTCTACTATATCAAACTCGCATTTCTCAAAATCATGAAGCGTCCATCCAGGTGACCAGTTTTTGTAGACAGCCCAGATCTCACCAACCTCAGGCAATATTTCATAGTAGTTGCCTTTAGAAATATGCCTTGTTGAGACCATATGAGAAAAGGCTTTTGGGTTGTCGAAACTCATCTTATTAGTTGAGACCTTGAACTTGCCACAGCTGACTGGGAATTCGGCATTGAGCCACTCTCTCTCCACCTCTGACTTTGGACTCAACTCGAGCCAGCTCATATGCACTTTAAACGGCTCCAACTCGACTTTGCGTACCCACCCATAGTATTTTGGGAAACTGTCTAGGTCAGAGTACAAAGCCCAGATCTGGCCCCGCTGGAATTGGTCGCATGTTCGGCACATGTCAAAGTTCTCAAACTCTGGATCAGGATACTCATACAAGTTCTGTGCTTCAGAATCTGGCTGGTGCGATCCACATCTCTGGGTCGAGGTGTGCCCATTGCTGGCGCCTCCATTCAAGGGGTCGGAGTCACCATGTTCTGCTGATTCCTCCCAGGCATTCCTCTTCTTCGAACTGAAGGATTGAGTTTGGGGTTTTATCAAGTCGATGGGCACTGAAGGAAAAGCAGTAGCGAAGTTGCCTGGGAGTGCCACCGTGTCAAGCTCAAGAGAACCTTCTGGAAGATCGTCCCTCTCACCACCATTCAGCCGGAAAGCTGGTATGCTATGTGAGAACCTAAGCATCTCCCCATGTGGTACACGAATTGGTACCCAGTTCTGCACCCTGACAAACACACTAACAAACCCCTGAACCTTGACCAAGGGAACTATTGTAACTCCACTTGCACGAGTAAAATCTGTCAGTATCTCCACAACCTCATACTCATATTTCCTCTTTTTCCCTGCTTCCTGGCTCCATTTAATATCCCAGTCCTTGAAGACTGCCCAAACCTCACCCTTTCTAGGAAGTATCACATATGAGCCACATTTTTTCTTCCCCTTCTCAAACACAACCATGTGAGAGAACATGAGGCGATCATCTGTCGTTTCAGTTTCACCCAAAATATAGTTTCCGCATCCCACGGGTAACTCCTCATCTGACCATGCAGCCTCAGCTTCATTGATGGGTTCATGCTCGAGCCAGGTGTACTTAACCTCAAAGCCAGAGTTGGTGCAGACCTTACAGATCCGGCCATAAAACCGGGGCATTCCATCCAAGTTGTCATAAAGAGCCCAAATCTGGTTAACTTCAAATTTCCTTGTGTCTTTCAGCTTGTCAAAATCACAGAACTCTGGATCCGGGTATACAAACCTGTTAGAAGTACCAATATTGTTTTTTTTACAGGAATCATGATAGGTGCCAGCATTAGCAGATCGAGAAGCTGAATCCTTACTGACATCCAACCCACTTGTTTCCACCTTCTCTTTCCCTTTCTCTGTGTCCTTTTCTCTCAAGTCCCTCTCAACACAGTTACTAGCAGTAGTATCAGCATTAGTTGCACCTGAAAGGCCATAACCATCTCCATTGCCCTTTGCATCAACTCTTGCCTTCTTAGCAGGGTTCAAAATACCTGCCTCGGTACTATGGCTATTCAAATTACGCTTGTAACGTGGAGATCTCCTAAGAGGCGAACTAGTGTTGGCAGCGTGGGCTCCACCATCAGTCTGCTCTTCATCACCACTTCTTCGGTTTACATCCGAGATAGGATCAGACTTCGGAGCAGGGTTTGCATCAGCATTTGATTTGCTCGTATCTGCGCTAACCCTTTGACTCCTCCTCTGGCCCATAACATTGTTCAAGCCGCTTGAATTGGACATGCTCGGCTTTGGATTAGGGTTGCTGTCAGGTTTCTTAACCCGTCCTGTGCTGTGCCCTGGGGCCCCTCCAGCTCCTCGACTCTGAGTGGATTTATAGGAACCCGATGTTGGTGGTTGTGGTTGGCCTGAAGAGTGCCAAGGCTGATTCCTAGCTCCAGGCATGTGAGTCGGGTTTGAATGTGGCAATTCAGTTGCCATGAAGTTCTTGGAGCATTTCACACAACGCACTAACTTGGACAAAAAAATTCGGTAGAACTGGTGCTGAGTCCTACAGTTAGGGCATTTTGTCCAGAAATCAGAACCTTGTTGTGGTTGTGGCTGCCTCTGCGGTTGGGGTTGTGGCTGCCTCTGCGGTTGGGGTTGCGGCTGCCTCTGCGGTTGGGGTTGCGGCTGCCTCTGCGGTTGGGGTTGATGTGGTGGTCTCGGCTGATTTGTGCCATTGAAGTTGCTAGAAGAGGTGTTGCGAGCAGAATTGGCATTTCCGTTCTGATTAGGGTCTGCAGGTTTAACAAGGCGTTCCCTCTTAATATCATATATTGATCGCTTGGAGCGGTCAGACAAGGTATTGTTTGCCTCCCCAACCAGCTTAAAAGCCGCCTCCGCACCTGGCAAATTGTTCTTGTCAGGATGTAGCAACAGCGCCAGTTTGCGATACTGCTTTTTTATCAGGATCTCATCAGACATGGGCTCCACTTGCAAAATTTTGTACCAATCATACAAGTCATTGATCTTTGCCTGGGCTGAGCAGTGCACCTCGCAGACAGTCAAAATCTGAGAGATATTATCAAGTTGTGGAAATAGCTTTTCTGCCTTCAGTGCCATTTTTTTTGCACCATCATAGTCTTTGTCATGTAGTCTTTTCTCCGCAATCTCCTTGGCACGAATGGCCTCTTCCTTGTTGCACTCCATAGGAAGTACAATGAGACAGAGATACAAGAAAGCTGGGAAAAGTAGCACAACAGAATATGAGATCAATGGTTGAACTGGAAGAGATGTATATGGCAAAACAATTTATAAAGTGCATGCAATGAAATAATAATGCAACTCAATTCCAGAGAAAAGGGAACAGCACAGGAGGCGTTTAACAAGCCTGACAGTAATGGTTAACCTAAACCTAACCTGTCTAATTCAAGCAGCTTAAACAATGCTATGGTCCAGAGTAAAAGAGTTATGGCAGGCTAGATGGAATCAAATGCTAGTGTCCAATTATCAGAATCCTAATCTTGAATCTAATGTCAATTCCAACTCAGGTAACAGGAACGTAAGGTAAAGAAATCGATAAACTGCTTGTGGGGCCACGGGCTGTTACGAGTATGCAAGATGGTTGCAGTACAAAAACAACATTGAGATATCTTTTTTCATGCTTTACACGAATAGAGACATTTATTATTAACAAATTACAATTGAATGCAGAAGAAACACCTCCATAAAATCTATACCGCTTACAAAATACCATTTTGTTGCATACAAAGTTATTGGAACTTTCAACTACTGCCCTACTATTTTGGTTTCTTAATCAAATACCAAAATTGAACCTTGTATGGAAACGATGGAGATTTATGCATTTCCAGAGGAAATGTGCAATGAGGGTTGTAGTTCTTGTTTTAAAGTTTCCAACAAGAATGTGTGATGTCTTTTATTCTCTACCATACACCTTATGATTTTGATAAGTTTTTATATACACATGTAATTGACCATGCACACAACCTCACCTTGTCAACCTATGGAGAGAATACTTCTACTAGACACCAGCTTGATGGAATATTTATATATTAACCTACAAAAAGAAAACAACCCTGGCATTAATCTCTTTATATTCTTCTGCTTCACATCTTATTAATTGATTTCTAAGGGTTAATTGAGGAAATGTAGTGACTTGCACTCTTCAGCTAAATGAGACTCGAATGGTCCTAATTAGTGTTCAGTTGCAAAACTGGCTTGCAGTACCATAACATTACAGCAACTTCTCTCTGCCAGAATGTAGCAGCTAAATTTGTCTTACTGGACAAAGTCGCAGCACTTTCTGTTATACAAAACCCCCCAAATAAGATAAATTTGATACAAGTTCAACCAACCAAATAGTAACTGCAGCTAATTCACAAGGAAATAACGAGTAATAAACAAAAGGTAAAACAAATACATACACATTAACAGAAGTTGCCTAAATTAAGACTTAAGTGAGCATCAAAAGTAAGATTATGTTCAAAGTAAGCGACATTTCACAGTCAATTTCTGCAATTTAACTCAAAACTTCAATCAAACATCAATATTCGGGTAGTCAAGTAAAACCCAACTCAAAATTTCTTGCATTTCACATAAACTAAAAGCAATTAAACAAAAATAGGAAGTTAAGAGATACCAAACGAAACGGAGGAGGAGGAGATGGTCGGGTTGTAGAGAGAATCGGAGGAGTGGGGCCAGCCTGTCAGGATGCAGCGAAACGGCGCGAGTTAGCCCTAAACCCTAATGTAGAGCCCCACTCGTTCTCTCGCGGGTCTCTGATCATCTGATGGAGTGGCGATTCGGAGGAGAGAGGAAACTGAATGGCACAATTTCGACAAGTGTGGCGTGACTCCGTGAGGCGAGAAATAGAAAAAGGTCGATTTTAGCCCTCTATGGGTTTTGCTTTATTCTTTTTCCGACGGACCTTAGCGCCAAAGCTGAAATTTTTGTGAGATTGGCGCTTGTTACTGTTGTGAAATTTGTCAATTTTAGATTAGATTTCTCTAACGTTGTTGAATTAAATTTTTATAATCATTTTATGACGTAGATATCTTAAAGTATGAGTTGTATAATTTCGATAATAAGTTATCTAAACTCTATATATATTTTTTATATGGGTTATGTGGTGTGCATATGTATGAATGAATGAAAGCAATATTAAATTTGGAATGATCTTGTTATTTCTTAATTTAGATTCAAGTCAATTATTTTATCATGGTTAAATTTAAGCTAGAAATATAAGGTTTATAAGTCAAGACGAATTTTAATTTTTTTCAAACTTAAAAAAAAATCTACATTCTTGATTGAAACTAAACTATAAAACAAACTTATTAGAATTGTTCTATACCTCTATTTTGATATATTAATGGAGAGCAAAGATAAGTGATAGATTGCTTGTTTCGCAGGACCTTCGAAACGATGAACTTAGAACACTAATAGATGGTGTTTTAATTTTTATCCATCAAGAAATTACTAAATTAGTATTTCCTTTGTCAAAAGTACTTCGCTCGTTCAATCGTTAGTCTTACATCTCAATTCTTAATTGAATTATGTGGAATTTGTCTCCATATATGAGAATCAAATAGTGGAATTGAGGAAGAAGAAACCCTAACCAAAATAAAAGAGGAAGAAGGAAAAGGTGGCTACCATCAAGGAATCTTTTTATATGGAAAAAATTAGGGTTTCATGCAATTGTACAAATGACCAAAATACCCTCAAATAAATGGTATTCAGTAAAGGACAATTTAGTCACTATGGACGTGTTTGGTTCATGAGTGAATAAGGAATGGCTTATTCATATTCCTTATTCATTCTAAGGTTTTGTTAGAATATGAATAAATATCCGAATAAGTCCAAATTCATTATTTTTGTATTGTTTAGTTTTCATCCGAATAAGAAATTTAGGACTTATTCCTTATTCTGATTGCATCCAAACACCCCTATGCTTTGTGCAATAATGTAACAATAAAATAAAAATAGTCACGCACACTCCCTCCTCTCCACCCTTCCTTAACGAAACTAACCAACCCTTAGGCTTTGTTTGGGTCAAAATATCACCTGTCATAATATCACTAAATCATTTCGTCGCGACGCTGTTGCGATGCACCATTTTTATTATATGAAACGATACGTGGAGAATTATTTGAAGTTAATAATGCATTTATCTCTAAGGAGATTTAATGATAACGTAAAACTATATTTATTGAATTTTTAGAAAATCTTTGATCTAATTAGACATGGACCAATGGTATAGTTTTTTAAATTTTGAAAAAAAAATAGTTTAAAGGTTTGCAATAAATATAAAATTTATTTAGCAACGAAACTTCAATATGAAAAACTAAATTGTACCATTAGAATCAATTGTTCTGGAACTCGAATTTTGAAAAAAATAATATGAAAAAAGATCTCATCTTATTTTATAAACACACCATATATTTTCCCATAACATTGTGCATTATATGCATTTAATTCATGGTTATATTTATTTCCTCGTATCAAATTCCCCTTATCGGTACTTAAGACTCACATTAATTTTTCAAGACGATGTATTAGAAACTTGAGAGCTAAAATGATATGGATCGAAAGAAAATGCTACTTTCACTAAGGGGATGTAGCTCAAATGGTAGAGCGCTCGCTTTGCATGCGAGAGGCACGGGGTTCGATCCCCCGCATCTCCAACTTCTTCCGATACAAGTTTTCATTTTTTATTTTTCTGCAAAGTTGTGCATCGTTCTAAATCGGTACAAGCAAGTATAATTGACTTTTGGAGTTGCGACCTGTAACCTGACCCGGTAAGGCCGTAATCGTCTTCATGAAAATAATTCACTACCCCAGTTGATTTCGGAGTTGCGACACTGGATTACTTCTTCTTCAGCGCCACACTTGATCCGGAGCGTGGAGAGAGAAAACGACGGAAACCAATGGATGGTTCCAGGCGTGGCGGGAACACAATTTTGGTGAATGTTTTATTTCCTATGCTTCGCGCCAGCACCGCATTCGTTCCCTCCAAAAGTCGCCTCTTTTGGAAGGACAAGCATGTGTCAAGCAGCAAAACTAGAAATTTCTACTGTGATCCAATGTCGAGATTCGATAAACAAAATTTTATTTTATATAGCGTCTCAAAAAATGACCAAACATTGACAATAAAAAAAAAGTCATATCAGTATCTCATGTAAATTGTAAAAAGTGGTCAGGACATTTGTACAAACTTACTTAAATCTATCTGATTTTACCGCATCGTCTTATAAACTGATTTGTAGCTGACCTTTACCTAATGATTAGGATTGAAAAATCATTAAATTGCTAACTCGCAGTTGGAATTGAAATAGCTTGTAGGAATTAAAAGCGAGATACTAATATGATTTTTTTTTTTAATTGTCAAAGTCAGTACGTAAACTTATATAATTGATCGTTGTCTATTGATTTGCAAAATTGTGTATGTAAGAATTTAATTAAAAGTTAATTGTACGTACATTTCACCTAAAATTACTCTACAACATGGGTGCTAACTTCTACTAGGAAGGCACTTTCTAGTTTCTCCAAAAATAAAAATAAAAAGTAAAAAATAAAAATGGATGCTAACTTAAATCTTCATTAATTTTTTTGACTTATGATAATTGATAAATATTCTATAGGACAAAATTAATACAAATTTTAAATTTTAAAACAAAACAGTAATTTCAAATTTTTTAAGGATCAAAGTAATATTAAGCAAATGAATGAAATGATACTTCAAAATTTAAAACCACAATTTACTCCTCTCGTTTTTTTTCCCATATAAAAGAAGGAAACCAATCTTAGGCCCACAACGAAGGCCCATCGAGATAATCCTCTTTCCTTCCCAGTTCCTAACGTTGTATTTTTGTCGTCTGTTTCTCTTCCCTGCCGCTGTGTCTATCGGAACACAAGCACAAAACCTCCGTCAGTGTCGCAAGTTCCGAACTTGGAAGAGAGAAATTCTAGCGCCAACAAACAAGGATAATACGAAGCCAAAATTCTTTCCGGATCGCATTTTTCCATTGGCGATCATTATTTTGTTGCAAGTACAGGCAGTTCTTCCTTCTCTCCCTTCACTGTCTTTGTTCGATTTTTGCTTTTTTTGTTTTGCGGAATCAATCGTACTTGCCAGCGCCGAACGATTATTCATTTCTTATCGATCAGACTAGGTTTTAGTTGTTTTTAAGACTCTGTAATGAACCTTTCTTGAGATTCTTTTAACACACAATGTGCGTCTAGTTTTTGGTTATTCCTCAATTGCTTAAGTTTTGGCTTTCTTTTCAGAAATAACTTACATTGAGGTAACAATGGATGCCGTCTCTACACATGATGGACTTGAAACCCAACTGGTAGATGAAGATTCTACTGAACTAGGTACTTTTCTCTTGTCTCTGCTTAATTACGCTCCAAAATTTTGCAATTAAGCCTCAATCGAGGCTATAAAACCACAAAACTGTATTTGACTTTTGGCTAATTGCATGGCTGAGGATTAATGAAGGAAGAAGTTTTTTTTTTTTTTTTTTTGAAAACAAGTAGGCCGAAAAGCCTACCATTTCCATTTATCAAAAGTTGTACAGCAAAAGAGAAAAACAAAAACCTACGCGACTGCACTGGTACCCAAACTACTGGTACCAGTGCACCATCGTTATTTCACCCCTACCAGAATTAGCCAAACTAACAAACCATAGTACTGTATCATTGATCCCCTTATTGCTAATGAAAGAAGAAGTAATGATAATTTGGTCTGCATTACAAAATTAAGGTTCTTGTACTGATAAAGAGCAATAGGAGTCTTATAAAATGCGTGTATTTGAAACCAGGATCCCCGTTTGCAAATTGTCCAATGGAGGAAGATAATGTAGATGAAACTGGGATTTTGTTTGGTGAGACTCAATTAGTTGAAGACACATGCAATTATGAAGCGACCCAACTACAGGATGACCTAGTTGATCCTGGGTTTACAGAAGTACTGGAGGACCCAGTTGGTGAGACACAACTAGTGGGTGATCCAGTTGGTCCTGGGTTTACACAGATATTGGAGCACCCGATTGACATGGCAATCGAGACACAGTTGGTGGAGGATATGGGTGATTGGATTGATAAACAGCTAGTAGGGCAGGAAGAAAAAGGGAAACAAGCAGAAGAAGAAAAAACTGGTCATGAGAATGGGCTATGTGAGGCTGGTTTTGGGGCCTGGAGTAGTGGAGAGAAAGAAGAGAAGCAGAGAGCGAGGAAAGAATGCGAGGAGAAAGAATGTTTAGTTGACTCAGATGCTTCCACTGATGATGAAAGTTGTGATTCAGGTAAGCTTAGATTTTATCATTTTGTTCTCCAGATTTTCTTCTTTTTGGCTTTCTATTTTTGTTTATGCTTGTAGATTTAACCTATTGTATCATGGTTCTGTAAATATGAGTTTGTTGTACATGACAGAAGAAATTTTTGTACTGTACAGATATGCAACGAAACCCCAACTTATCACAATAATGCCTAATTAATCTACTCCGATTCAACTGCAAACAACTCAACCTGACTCCACAAGCTAAGTACATAAGGAGGTAGCAAGAATAAAACAAATAAATAACCTTTAATCTGATTATTTTTTAATAAAGGTATAATTCAGAGGAGGCTGACTTCTCTTCGGGTGGCATCAGTACGGTCCTGTGCCCTAGCCGCTAGCCGCAAGTTTTCCTCCAAATTAGACACTGATATTGGGAATGGCGCATCAAAATCTCTAAAAGTTCTCAGCAAAAGCTCCACACTAGATTATACTTTAGTAAGAGAAAAGGTTGATTCCAAGGCTGACAATGGTCTGAATAAATCAAAGAAAAAGATGGTGCGTCAGCTTTTTCCTGATGTGGCACCTGAGACAGAAAGATTCAGCCCGGTATCAGCAGATCTGCCCCCAAAGGATTCCGCAAATGTCTATGTGGAAGATTCACAGGATCCAGGAATCCTCTCCCAAGAAAATGCCTTAGAAGTGATTGATAAACTTATTGCATCTCATGATGTGAGCCCCACCTGCAATGAACCTAGAAAGGTTGGAAACTATGGAAGTTGCGAAACTGCCGCCATATTGCCTCAGACTTCTGCCCAGGCTGGAACTATACAGCTAGCAAAGGACATTGACACTTCCAGCTTGGCAAAGAAGTCTGGTATCTTTGACTGGGATGATGTCAAAGAGGATGAAACAGGTGGGGACTTCTTCGTTAAAAAGAAAGCTATGTTTTATGGCAAAAGATCGCAAAGTCAGCCCCCTAAGGGTAAAGAGAAGAAGAATACTAGAGATTTGGGCCGTTCAGATTCCCGTTTAATGTCGCAGCAGAGAGATAAGATTTCTTATTCAACCATCAGGAAGAATCTTTTTAATGAGAGAGAAAATGATGAACAGCCTTTAGAGAGAGGAAATGACGATTCATTTCATGCATTGAGCAATGTTGGACCTGATACACAGATAGCTGTAGAAGCAATCCAGGCATTGGTTCATGGGTCTCCTGGTAGACCTGGTTCACCTGAAGGAAGAGAGGTGGTAGAAATTGAAAAAAGGTGCATTCCTGGTGATGAAAGGATGGTGTGCATTGCTTCATCTGAAGGTGTAGAAAAAACAACGGAGAAAGCAAGGAAAAGTGGGAGAAAAAAGTTGATGCCACTTGTTCAAATATATGTAGCTACAAAGGACCAATCTATAGTCCCTAACAAAATCAGGGATGATTCTCAGAAAACTGGCTTGGATGTTTCCTCTAATTGGACACACATCCCTCGTAAAGCAAGAAGTCCAAAGAGAACCGATCTGTTAGGCAAAACTGAAACACCTCTTAAAAATTTAGGCCAGAACAGGAAAAGGAAGGTCTTTATAAGGAGTGCCACCGAGCTAGTGGATAAAGCAAAGAGATGTAGAAGGGTTTCGTTATCGGATAAAGAGAAAATAGGCACACCTTCTATGGAAATTGGTAAAGGGTCTCCGGTTTTTACCCCTAAAAAATCTCAAAGGAAGGCATTGGATGGAGGCTCATATCGGCCATCTGTTCAGAAAGAGATGCTTAGGTTAGAGAGGTTGGAATCATCATCGGTAACAAAATGGAAGGATTTAAGAGTAAGAAGAGATTTGGCTGAAGCTAGGGTTCTGCTGAGTAATCATTTAGATGATAAGGTGACCAGGCAACAAAGGAAGGTACATCTTAAGCAATCTCTAAACTGTGGTTGTCAGCTTAATTTGTATCAGACTGTTAAGTATTAACAATTTTTACCTGTAACTTATATTAGTTCTTTTTTAATGTGTCTGATTACCTATAATCTACTCAAACTGATTTCAATGACTTATCTATTTTTGAAAAAATTAACAAGTATATTTGGTAGTTCAAAGGAAAAACAAGGTAATGTAATATGGTTGTGAAGTGACTTAACCTTGATTTGAGTAACTTGCTCAACTTAATATTGTTTTGAATGTTTGATATTATTTACAAATATCTGAATTTCAATAGAAAATGATGCAACTTTGGGTGTTCTAGAACACTGCCATGAAGGAAATTCTTTTCACACCAAAATAGCTAACTTTGTTTATTCTTTTCCTCATTCGAGTAGAGACATTTAACAGAAACAAACTGCAGGTGATAAGATCATAACTTTAGGGGTGTACTCTTACATTGCATTTTTCTAGTCGTTTAGTTGCCTGGTTGTTTTAATGCATGTACATTTTAGCACACTATCATCTGGCAGCTTGATAGTGGATATACTATATGTACTGTTTCTCACCAAATTTCATAAAGTATCTAAAATATAACTCTCATTTATATCGAAGCAAACACTGGTGAAGGAAAACAATTGTCTTTGAAACAATGAATGAAGTAATTATATTGGAGGCTTTTTTTTTTTCATGCCTACGAGGTTACGTCTTTGTTGGGTCGGACATTGTATTCTCACTTTGCATGACAGACATGAATTTTCCCTATTATCTTAATTTCTTTTATGCACTTTTATCGTATGTAGATTTTAAAACGGCTACAGATACCAGAAGCTTTCAGTATGTCAGATGGGACACACTTTGTAGCAGACAAGTTCTTTCGAACCAGAAATTTTTTAGAGGCAATGGCACGCGGTAAGCCGATTGTGACTCCTTCCTGGCTTGAACGGTGCAATCTGTCAAACCAGTTTGTAGATGAAAAGAATTTCATTCTGAGGGATGCCAAGAAGGAAAAGGAGCTATGCTTCTCCATGCCCAATTCTCTTGCCACTTCTTCCCACAGCCCTTTATTAAAGGTACCTTTTTCAGTTTCACACACAGAACTATACAAGATGTCTAGGAATGTAACCATGTTTAAAGTTATCATGTTAGACCTTCTAAAGCCAGGGAAATACCATCTTAGCCCCCTCTTTTGGATTAATCAGAAAAATATTACTTAAAATTTCTTCGCCTAGATGTTCCTTTACTTTTTAAGTTTCCAAACTATGCTTCATACCCTCTCATATAACTAGATGATATGAGGTTTGCCTGACTTGCTCAGAATGTGATAGGGAAGGGAGGGTTTGGGGCATATGTGGCTCTTTGGCTACTTTTGAGAGGTGTTGGTGATATCTCCTTGGTCTTTACATTATATATTATCTGGTGCTTGTGAAGTTTCATGATGGTTGGTTATGTTATACGATCTTACCCATCTATCAACTAACGTGTTTTCATTACTTTCTTTTGGCCACAAAACTAGGGCTGCCAAAAGCTTTACAGCATTCCTAGTATATATCACAAGCTCAACTATGTCCATCTATAAATTTTGATGCAGTATACATTTGTGGGCCAATACACTTCGAACAACTCTTTTTTTTTTTAAAAAAAAAATTATTGTCTTTGATTTAGTATGGTTCCTCTATAATATATTTTTGCCTTTTTGTGTTGCTTAAATTGCTTATAGACTTTTTCGCGATTGCTATCAACTCATTGGAATTACATAATGGTGTGCTAAATCCTTCTAGGAGCTTATTAATTTTATTGAATGATCCTTTGGATTATTTTTTTGCAAGTTTGCATATTGGTTCTGTTGTGGTACTTGGATATACTAGCCAAAAGTTCATTTAGTTCAAAATGGATACATTTGATTCTTAATTAAACTATTGCTGGATTTGAGAGCTCCGTTGCGATTTACATGACTAACTAGCAACCAGAAACCACTAAGAAAATTCTCTGAGAATTTACCTCACCATACTATAGATTGTTTGCTTTGAGGAATAAAAGTGACACATTATCTGGAATTTTATTTTCAGGGAAAAAGGGTTCTCATAACACCAAGTGTCAAGCCTAGTCTAGAAGTTGTTAGAAGCTTGGTTATAGCATGTGGTGGAACGGTACTTTCTCTTCTGTTTACTCTCCTATAATTTTACACTGTAATTGGCAGAGAAGAGAAATCCAAAATTTTAATTCAGACTCTATTTTTTTCTTTGTACTAAATGAACAAAGAAGAGAAGAGAAATCCAAAATTGTAATCAGCAGAGAAGAGAAATCCAAAATTTTTAATGCAGACTATTTCTCTTTGTGCTTTTCTTTGTACTAAACACTCCTATATAGTCCTCTTTGGATTCTTACAAAATAAATTTAATCTGTGTAGCCAATGGAGAGGATTGTGAGCTCTCTTATTAAAGGAAAAGTACGTGATGACCTTTTGCTTATTTCATGTGAAGAAGATTTCCAGACTTGTCGACCACTGCTTGAAAAAGGTTACTAATGTTCTGTTCTATATTTTCCTTTATATATAAGCATATGTTTCACCCCGTTTGCAAATGATGCATGATAATTTCATGTTTGCACAATACCCAGCTGTTAACGTTAAATCAAATAAGATTAGGTTTGCAGCAGTGCAATACTGCTTGCATTATTTGGAAATGGTTCCCTGCTATAATAATTGACTTCTGTTTCTAAGCTTAATTTAAACTAAAATTAAGTTGGTCTAATTTTGAGATTGCTGTATTCAAGCTGATGTTTACTAATGAAGCAATTCGGGAGTTATGAAAAATTAGGTTTGAAGGAGTTATATATTGCTAGGCAGGACCTTGGTTTTAACAATTATGTTATTTGCTAGTTACCAAGAGGTGGTTTTTGCAATATTATGGAATGTTAATTAGTTTTGACAATGCTATGTAATTGCCAGTTTTGTGAAATATCGGGGTTTGTTAAGGGACTGTCTTTTCTGTTATTCAGGCATCATATATTTAACTTTCAAAATTCCAGTTCTAACTGCAAATCTTCTGATAGGTGTTGATGCTTACAGTTCTGAACTTATATTGAATGGTATTATCATTCAAAAGCTGGAGTTTGGAAGGTCAGTTCTCAAAAGCACTCCCATTGGTCCTATTTAAACTCTAGAAAAGGATCTGATGTTCCATCATCATTTGTATGATTAGTTATATATTATTTGTGCTTATAATTGCTACCATAGGTTTTTTTGGTGCTACAACTGTACTATTTTTCTGAGTTAATATGTTTTAAAAGAACATAAGCAACAAATTTGAACCTGTTATTCTTGCTGTTTGGTGCTACAATTGCTCTTTATTAGTGGCATAAGGAAGCAGTGGTCAGAGTGGTGGACCTTCCTCTTATTATTATTGTTTCTTATTGGTTTTTAACACAATTTTCAGTGTTGAATGATGAAAATTGTAACAATGATAACAGAAAAATGACTATTAACAAAAAATATTGTAAAATGAATAAATTTAGTAAAATAAAATGGTGCAAGTTAGCTTGCACAGAATCTTGCTCTCTCATGCTTAATGTAAATTTTAACAATTTGAGTTTTTTTTTTTTTTTAACTCTTAAAATGAAATTATTAACAATTCTGAAATTTCTTGTTCTTCAGGCATCAGCTTTTCTCTGATCGTGTGAAGAGAACCAGATCCACAATATGGATAAGAGAAGAAGATGGGGATAAGTTCGTCCCGACAGCCAAATGTGCATAGTTCATGCCAGTATAACCAACTTTGGTTGGGCCATGGAGCTGGATTCTCTAACTTGCTGAAAGTCATTAACCAGTAATTAACACACAAAGATGAATGATGTGAATATCTGTAGGCTAGTATTTGAATTGATTCTACTTGTTGATTATAGGCTAGTGTTTATCGGAGTTGCTAGTTTAATGTAATTTTTAAAATTTTGTTCATCCTTTTGTTGGAGTTCGAGTGGGTTAACAGGGTTATAATTACAGTGCCGATTGTTCAAGGAAAGTAGTTAGCAGTTCATTTGTTAAACTATTCCATCTTAAAAGCAAGCGTTGTATACTCTGGTTGCAATCATTGGTTTAAACGTATTTCTTTTGATATCTAATGTAGCTTTAACTCTCTTTATAAATCCCATTTTATAATCATATTTCAACTTGTATGTTAGTTACCAGCTTTAGTTCTTTATAAATCCCAATTACAACTTTAATGCATTTTATTCTCTCTTTTTTCGTTCTCCACATACGATCTGTACCCTACTCATAATTAGTTCTTTTTATTACTTCTACATGGGCTGACCCAATATGGGTTGGAGATCCTTTCACAGGACACGTGTAAATTGATTACTTGTTATTATCTATATTTAAAATAATTTTATGTAATTAATCTTGAATAATATATAATAAATCTTCATAGTGCTAATATTTTAAATTAAATCAATCTTAAAGTTTGTATTTTAAGGTGTATTTACAAGTTGTGAAAAATGTCATAAAGAATATTTGATAGGTCAATAAGTTTAACATTAAACGATAAGCAATAGATAAAGCTAGTTTAACTTTGATGCCACGCGACAAAATGCAATAAATTTATGGAGATCTAGAATACAGTGATACTTCTTTAACAGAGCACAGATGTCGATAAATTTAACCTTGTACACATTAGAAGCCATGACTATTATAGCACATTAGTTAATCAGTTAAACAAAAGCTAAAGAACCAAAGACACAGAATATGGTCCAATTAAGCTAGAGATCGGGTTGCCTCTCATCTCTTTCGGAACAATTATTTCAATCAGACAACCCAGATTCGCTCGCAACCTGTGATGAACCTCCCTAACCCTCAAATTAAGGGTTAAGCCCTCTCTGTGTCAGCCATCTCTCGTTAACTCTTTGAATTAGCCAACAACCTCCTTAGAAAGAGTCTTGCTTCCTCAAGGTATTTATTTCTTTGAACCACCCAAGACAGATTGTGTAGTTCGTTTCAGATTAGATAATCCATTTTAATCTTGCCCATATACCTGTTCCCAATAATGTGCAGGGAAAGCCAGACTTGACTTAAACGATCCGATTTCAAATCAATAGCTCAAATCCATCTAACAGGTTCCACGAAATCCACACTATTGGAGAGCAGCAGAACCTGAGACTCAAATCAGAGAATTTGGATCTGGGCATCATCACACCAAATCCTAAACCCTTCCATATCCCTTCCAATTCCTGCTAGCAGGAACAATAACAAAGATCATATTTCTCTAATTAATTCATTTTCTGAAACTGAATACATCCTCAAAATATCTCAAATTATAGACCAACAACTATCTGTTAAACCCAACCTCACTAACCTGAGCAGCCCTGACAATTGTTTTTGAACCCATGCAACAGAAAAATTTTACTCTGCTATAAAATCAGCCACTAATTATTCTTAACACAAAAAAAAAAGAGATGCAGGCAATACATGAAATATAATAATTTGAAAATGAACTTAGCTTGTATAAAAAATTCATCAGCAAAATCTGATATTGCCAGCATAACATGAAGAATGGACTCACCATATCCCTACTAAATTTAAACTAAGAATGGTTCAAAACTACAAAAGTGCTGCCTTGTACACTCAATTCTGGTTGCAGCCTTCATTTATTTGAGATTGTCATTTGCTTTTGCGGTCATTATTGTAGTCATCAATCAGCCTCTCCACATCCTTCCAGAACAGACCCTCCACCAGTTCCCCATCCTTAGTAAACCTAAAAAAATGAAGACCGTAAACATAAAAATAAATACAATGGTAAACGAGTAAACACATTTTGGCAAAAATATTACCAGTGCTTGACCTTTTGGTCTAACTATAATGGTGTGAAAAAAAGGTTTAACGGCAATAGAGCTTGTACCATTTGGTGACAGACTTGGTAAGGTGCACAGTCTTGTTAGCAGAGATGGATTTGGGATCGGCACTTGCAATTGTCAGAGTGTACATCTCCTCGAAACGTGGTAGCTTAGACGAGACAACAAGCCCAGTGCTGCTGAAAGAACCCTGTTTAGTTCAGAGAAAAAAATAATGAAGGAAAACATCAGCACCAAAGTTTGTTTTACATTTCATTTATAATAGGTCTTGCTCGATACAACCAGTCCTTGACGAATATTTGACATAATACCCAGGATTACCAGTTGAAAGTATCTCATTAATGTTAATGGTTAGTAGTAATATGACATAATAGCCAGGATTGCCATTTGAAAGTATCTCATGAATGTTGATGGTTAGTTGTAATACGACAAGTTTTGGGTGTTATTTATAAATCAGAGAAGTTTGGGTCTCATTTGGAAAACTAAAAATAGAAAGAAAGTTACATAAGAATAAAACACAGAACTTTTTAAAACGAAAGCTATTGTCAATTTACTTTAATAACAGATAATCAGGGATTTCTACACATTGACTTTTGTTTCCATACTGAACTAAGAACTAAACACCATCAAAATAACCCTACAAGTATTATCTAACTCAAAGAGACCAGGTGTTACTACTTTATCACCAAACTATATCTACAGATACCACTGCACATAACAGGGAAGTCATTTGATACATTTCAATACCATTCATACAGTACCAGAGCCATTACAACAAGGGGAGAAGCAGACAAGAAGGCAAAATACCAAGTAAAATAAAAAACTTACAGCTGGAGGGTAGGTGAAAAGGATAGCATTCTTCTCCTTGGTGTAGCTTATGAAGTGCAACAGCAAATTAAATGCTACATATGTGATCTAGCACTTCTATGGTCAAGGTTTACCAATTCACAAATAACAGATATTAATCAATTAATCTGTACCAGTACTGTAATTATCTCCTTCTTCGTTAAACTTGAGACTCCATTAACCAATTTTTGCATTAGTAGTCTAAATTACGCATAATAAAAGTACATCTGTAACAATTTTTCCTCAGTAATAGCTTATGACAATGAAAAAGGATATGAGATGATGCATCCAATGAGAAAATTTCTGTTCTCTGGAAACTTCTTGTTGTAGAACTGAGCAAGCAAGGCTATGCCAATTATTACAGCACCAATTATAAGCCTCAGATTACTCAATCTCACATCTTCAGGGTACCCCTTCCCCTTCACAAGCTATACAAAATACCCAAAAAAAAAAAGGAATTACTAAACTAAAACAAAGAAAGTAACTAAGAACTACATAAATCAGCGATAAATAAATAGAACTGATTAGATCTATGCCATTAGAGGAAGAACAGGAGCGATCGATCTAAATCGCGTCGATTAAAGAGAAAGGGGAAGAGAGAATACCTCAGTAACGGATTCATCGAGAGTATGCTTGATGGAATGGGGATCGAGGAGGTTCGCCTTCTTGGAATTCTTACTCGCGCCACTGCTCGCCATTTTTTCTCTTCACAAATTCGGCGATTCGAGGTCAAGTTTTTTTGGATTTAATTGACGATCTACGATAAAAGAAACGGAAGATATTCGTCTCCAGTGTCGTTTCTTATGTTTCTCTGTGATTAATATTAACCGTTGATTTGTGTTCCTGTTTGTTGTCAGCCGTGAGATCTCATCTCAGATTTGCCGGAGATAGTCTGCTTCGTGGGTTTTGAGATTTTCTGTGTTTGATTCTGTGTGGTTTATGTGTGGAGGTCTATAGTATGTTTGTTTCCTTTTTCAAAACACTGTAGAATATTTGATTGGTGAGTTTATTATAAGCCGTTTCTCCTTGTGTGCTTTATTTTATTTCAAATAATATAAACGGATGCGTTCATTACCTGATTTTTTATTATATCATTTATAGCGAGTAGTGACCAACAAGCGGGTTCGGGTAGTGTCAGATCTGTTTCGGATCAATCGTGTTATCGGATAACACCCGGATCCACTAGCAACCTTTGACCAAAAACCCTTGAATAAACTGTTAAACCTCTCTCTCGGTCTCAGTCTAAGCCATCTCTCCCTTTACCTCTCTTCGAATTAGACATGAACCTTCTTAGAAGGAGCCTTGCTTCCTCAATTTCTCTCACTACTAAACCCTCGCTTATCTCTCTCTGCCTCTCCTCTCTCCTGCGCGAATCTAGACTCTACTCAGTTCAGGCAGTTGGGTTCGAAAAGAACAACTCCACCATTAACGATGCAACCGAGTGTAACACAGTCAGTGGATCTCTAATTGCCCAGAGAAGGTACATTTATGTAGTTTTAGCTTGTGTAATACAAATGCCGAATAGTTATCTGATTCTTATACTTTGTGTTTGATCCCTTGTTTCTATTCTGATGTTGCATGTTACTTGTTTGATGTTAAGCCTGAGAGAAAGGGGTATTCTTTTTGAAACACTTACCTGTTTATTTGCATTTGGTTTCAGTCAAATACTTATATAAAGCTAACATTAGAAATTACATCGTGAAATATGGCAACAGAGCTAATATGTTCTCTACTTATGCCCTTTCTATTAACTTTCCTTCCCTTTTTTTGGGTCACAATTTGGCATATTACCTGTGATGTTGCATACACGGTGTTCTAGCAACTTATGCTTTTTAATCATATGCTCAGGTTTCTTGGTTTTGGATTTTGGTTAAATCCACCTCCTCGTTATGGTATGCAGTCATGGTTTGTATAAACCTCCTAGGTGATATTCAAGCAAGAAAGTATATATTTAATTTCTTCAAAGAATACCTGTTTTCTCATGCGCAGAGCAATTGAATGTTTGCTTCCTTCCAATCATGTAGAATGTTTTGTTTTCGAGCATTTTACCGGTTGGATGATAAGTTTAATAGAAAACAATTCCCAGTTTATCCTGTTATTATTTATTTCATGTTTCCTACTGTGCACTCTAACTTGGTTTAATGGGTTGATGGATGCAGATTTATGTCAACAAGCAAAGGAAGGAGCATGAGGAGCAAGGTTGAGAAGAGAATGCAAAGAGAAACGGGAAAAACCTTAAGGGAGATGAGGCGTGCAAAGAAGCTTAGGAAAAAGCTTATGACAGAGGATGAGAGGCTTGTTTACAACTTAAGGAGGGTACGAAGTTGATATCTTCTTTTTTTTTAAAAAAAAACAAATTACCCCTCCTTTTGTCCATGCAATATTCTATGCTACTTTGGTTATCTCCCTTCTAAAGAATGAGCTACTACAAATGGCCAACCCTTAGAGAATGAGGAATTTATGATGAATTTGAATTGACACTTAGATTATATATTTCAAATCTGCTATTTTTTTGAGGCATTGGATCATTCCATTTTGGGTTAGCTCCAAGTCTCCAACTGAAAACACAAGGCTTATAAAGCGGAGAGGCAAAACTAGTAGCATCTGATGGTATACGTTTCTAAAAGTTTTTCTATTATATTGCAAATAACCCAAAAAAATTGGTGAAGTTCCCTGTTTTGTGATATAGATGGGCCACAGTACTGAATATTCCCCTTTTTTTACCAGTACCCGGTAATATCAACTAATGTTCCAGCAATTCATTGTTTGTATACCAATTCCAGGTAATTTACTTTCACTTGTCTTGTTTTGAATATGTCCTTGTTTGTCCTTTTGTTTCCTTAATTTGATCAAATTATTACCCCACAAGGAACATAATGGTGTCTTGCTGATTTGTTTACTAACAAATCTTCCTTGTGCTTTCTTGTCTAGGCCAAGAAAAAAGTGACTTTGCTTCTCCAAAAACTCAAAAAGTATGAATTACCTGATCTACCCCCACCTCGTCATGATCCCGAGTTGTTAACTGAAGAGCAACTCCAGGCATACAAAAAAATTGGTTTTAGAAACCGAAATTATGTACCAGTGGGGGTACGTGGTGTATTTGGAGGGGTGGTACAAAATATGCACTTGCATTGGAAATTTCATGAGACGGTGCAGGTATGTTGTGACAACTTCCCGAAGGAGAAAATAAAGGAGATGGCCACTATGCTTGCTAGACTGAGTGGGGGCATTGTTGTAAATATCCATGATGTCAACACTATTATTATGTTTAGAGGGAGGAATTACAGGCAGCCAAAGAATTTGATACCTCTTAATACTCTTACCAAAAGAAAGGTATTATTCCTTAAAAATTTTTACTACTGTTACCAATTCTGGTAAAACATTAATTTGCTATTGGGTTTGATAATCCTTTTGATAGACAAACATCAATTTCAAACATTTCGATTTTACCAACCTGTTGCCGTGCAATATCCCTGAATGAATACTAATTTATCCTCAATTTGTGTTGACTTTCAATCGGAGGGGGAGGGATTGGAACTTGTTACTGTTATCCTTACTAAATTGAAGGTGCCATTCTATAATGGATTGTGCTTAGTATAGGCTACCCAACTCATGATTGACCTCAAACTCAAGTATAATAAAACAAGAGCTTGTGATATCCCATCTTATCTTCGCAGAAGCTAAATCCATTGCTGCAACTACTAACAACTAATGCGTTTAATTTGACCATGACATCACAGGCTCTATTCAAAGCAAGATTCGAGCAAGCTCTAGAGTCTCAACAACTAAACATTAAGAAAATCGAGCAACAGCTAAGGAGAAAGGGTATAAACCCAGAAGACCCAGTACACATGGCAAGCATCCAACGGGTGGCCTCCACTTTCTTCCGTGCTATCGACGAACAGGAAGGCACCCCTTATGTGTTTAGGCAACCTGAACCTGTTCCTGAAGGAGGCCTGTTAGGTCAAAATGAGGACATCAAGCTCGACCCAAAACCTGAAAATCTCGAAGAGGATAGTGATCAAGAGGAACTTGATAGATATATCAAGGAAATAGAGGATGCAGCAGATCAAGAGTGGGAAGAAGAAGAGGCAGCAGACAGACAAGAAGAAATTAGAATTAGGTATTGGAATAAGGAGGATTATGCGAATAGACGGGGCCAGCAATTTCATGGGGGTAGTGACAATTCTGAGTCATCAGAAGGGGAAGTGTGGGACGAGGAAGACAATAGTGGGGATGATTTTATTAATAGAGAGGTTAAAGCCAGGAGAGAGGACAAAAGGGGGTTTGGCCACACCAAGAGCTACAGAAGTAGGGAATTGAATGCAACAAGGAGAGAAACGCACGATAGATTTAGAGATGGCTATAGAGTGGACAGTTTAAATAATTCAAGAGGTAGAAGTCGAAGAGTCAAATTTGATTCTGGCTCTGATGAGGATTTTGGTAATGATGAAGGATTTAACCATGCTGAGGGCTACAGAGACAATGGCCATAGAAGATCAAAAGGGGTGGTTAAACGAGTCCGTTCTGGCTCTGGCGAGGAGTCAAGGGTAGATGTAGATGTGGGTCATAGAAGACCCAGAGGGATGGGAAGAGCTGAGTTTATGTCTGACAATGAATTGCGGGAATCTGACGAGGATTTTAGGAATAAAGGATTTATACCTACAAAGGGCTATGGAGATTTCGGTCACAGAAGATCAAGTAAGATGGATAAAAGAGTTGAATCTGGATCTGGAGATAAGCAGTGTGACTCTGATGAGGATTTTAGTGGTTATAAGAAATTTAGCCACAGTCAGGGTCAGAGAGACATTGGGCACAACAGATTGAGATGGGCTAAATCTGAGAGTGAATCTTTGGATTCTGACGAAGGAGAAGAACTCAGTTTGGCTGCTTCTAGGGATTATGGCTATGATTATTTAAGTAATACTGATGGATACGAAAAGAGAGACAGGAATAATGGTACAGTGACTACAGTCAGTACTGATGGTCATTTGGGAGGCCAATCTGGTAAGAAAAATAGTGATGAGAGTTGGGACAGTGATTGATTTGATTTCATTATTGTTTTTGGGGTAATAATGAGATGAGGTACTGAAGATGGTAAAAAAGGGGTAAGCAGCAATGATAACTTCAAAAAATTTCCAATAGCTGTGGAGGGCTTTCTTGGTTCAAGTATTGTCAGTATAATGAAAAAGAGGAATAATGGTATCTTTTTTGAATAGGCTATATTAATAACAGTTTAGTTTGATAGCCGCGACAACCGATCATAGCTACCAAAATCTCAAAAGAAAAATTACAAAATCTTCTTGATAGTTTAGATAATAATTATATCCATTGGACGGGTTGAAAAATTGACAGTTCAAATTTATTGGCCTTGAATGACCACATAATTTTAAAATTACATCAAATTTGATGCAAATTTATCTAAATTCTAGATAGGATTTTTATAGGTTTACGTTTTTTTAGTTTGGCAACCATTTTGATTGTTACGGTTGTCAAACAAAAATAGTTATTGGTATTACTTCCCATTCTTTATTTAAGCGTCTATTATTACATTAATTTTCTTTTATCATTTTTCCTTCTGCCCTCTTTCGGCCCCATATTTTGGTCCACTTGTATTCTACAATAAGAGTTGCTCCCGGGTTTTGGTTTTACGTGTATTGTTCATATATAAACTATCTTTGCTCTGTAAGACTAAACAAAGACAGTGAAATAGCACATTTTTTGTGCTTGAAAGTAATTTTCACCTGATAAATACAAATGCAAATTAGAGTTTCGACGGTGGCTTCTAAATTACAGCCGAACTTCGTCATACTACTACTATTTGCATCTTTTAAAGCCTGTTTGGCTTTTAACACTGTATAGTCAGATTTTCGAATCTGGCATCTGGCATTTTGCATGACAGTTAGAGATTAAAACTACGTCATGTTCAATTATGACATTTGATATTTCTAAATTCCTTGTTGCTAATTCTGATACTGTTTTAATCTGACTCGTAACTTTCTCAGTGAACAGTTGGCATTTTATATTTCTTACATAGGCTAGAACCTCTACCCCCCAACCCTCCACCCAAAAAAGAAAAAATGTTAGTTTTCCATTTACTCGATATGAATAGCTAGATAAAATCATAAAAGGTTCTAAGGGTCTAGAAATCATTAGATGGTGTAGATCAACTCTGACAAATTTCCTGCCCACACTTCCCTTCAAGTCAGCATAACGTCAGGTGATACAGATCTGAATTAATTTACGGGTGGAATGATGGGGTTATACAATCGACAGTTTAAAACATATGTTGAATGGTTCAGATTTGATTACAGAATGTGAGGTTGGATTTTCTGGGTCTAATACGGTTCTTCGTGGACTAGATGGTGTTAGATCACGCATCTGAATTGTTGTGCTCCAAGAACCTGCTGTTCTCAGTGTGTTGGCCTCGGTTGGGCACTGCATATTTGGGTTCTTTTCGGTTCTGCTAATGTTTTCCCTCTTTTTTTGGACAGGATCACAGGAACGAGTTCTCCCTCTTAGATAGTGTACTGGATTCTCCCTCCCTGTTTGTAGTTATCCATTTATTAACTGTTAAACAGTTGCTTGATGGCGCTTGCCAGGCCCAAGTCCTTTGCCATATGCCCATATCATAAAATTGTGAGCGGTTAGATGAGAACTCAGTACGAGTCTGAACATAAGAAATTCAAATCAGCGGCCATTGTCGAAGCAACATTTCATATGACATAGATTATAGCCCAATTAAGGAACTCAGCAACATTCTCGTATCTGACATATATAAGCTCCCTAAAGAGCATATTGTCCCGTATGAAGCCCACACATCAAATCCCCAAGACAGGATTACCATCTTCAATAAAATAAAAATAATAAAACTAACAGTCTGAACAAATTTAATTGAATCCAAAGTTTCCTCTTATCATGAATAAAATTGTTATACATCTAAAGCACACAAATTACAAAATCGTCGGAATAACTTATTCCATCGCCAACCAGTAATAAACAAGAATAGAGGAACAACATTGCAAATGTGATGCTCAGAATAATCACTAGCACCTCTTGACATTTGCACTTTATCTTTCCTAAATTTGTTAGTAACTAAATTAGAAAAAGAAAACATTATATTATACCCTACTGTTAGAAAACCCTACTGTTTCTAGCATTTCTAGTCTATTGTTAGTAATCCTAATCCTCAATCAAGAAAAGGCACATGCAACTAGAATTGCATGCAAGACTGTTATAGCCTACATTTTGTTAACTGCCTCAACTACACTTGCAATTATCTCACATACCAAGTAATCGTCAGTGCCACAACTTGGTGCAGAACTCATGACACTGTTTTTTACATGATACTATCTCCATAAAAGAGTCTTCCAGCTGACCAGCAAGGCTACTCGGGTCATCAATGAGTGTGCAAATAAAAGTTAGAACTACCCTTCTCTCCTGCTCACTTGACCCAAGGCTAAACCATGTCAGAAACCTCATTCGGAAACCCTTGTCAATGTAACCCGAGCACTCCAGCCATCTCACCACCTTCACGCAATACTCATAATCCTCATCAAGTATGCCAGTTGTGGGCCCGACTTGGGCTCCATGTCCTGATTCCGTTTCAGTTTCAGTTTCCATCTCATTTTCTCTACATGTGTGTGAGTCTCCACTGTCTTCCACGCCAGCAACTGCCTCCACATTGAGGTCAGGGACTGCAGCTGCATTCAGGTCAAGTCGCCGAGAGACTGAACGCCGGCATTGATGTGCTGCATTAGCATGTGGCTTCTCTGCTTCATCACCACAAGAGTCCTTGTCCGTGTCAGGCATTTCCTCAACTTCTTCTTCAGTTGGGAAGAAACCCTGAAAGGTGCCGTCTTTGGCCCAAGCCCGCCTTAAAAATCTACCAGCAGTTCTTATCTTGAAACCACTTGACCTATAATTACATTATTAGCACATCACTGACATTGAAATTACTGGACCACTGGCATCATGCCAGTCTATTTATTAGGATTGCAAACTGGGTTCATTAAAATCATTGCCTTTAATGGACAGTTTTATATTGCATACCTGAGGTCCACTGACTGTTGAATTTAAAAGATGATGATAAACCAAATATAAAATGCAAAAATCAATTTCTATATAAAATTCTACCTGTAATTCCTGCTACTTGAATCTCTGTTTGTATGTGATCTAGGTCTTGCAGGATTCATGACAATCTCTATGCTGCCTGTAAAGCACCTCGATTCAGAATGCCCTATATCACCTTCTTCAGTGAAGGAAACAATACGAAAGCAATATTCGGTGCATGGCTCAAGATTGTCCATGACAATCTTTCTCTCTGATTTTTGCAATATGTGAGGGCCTTCTGCAAAATTTCCATCCCGGCTTTTCCAGTACCAGAGTTTATAACCTTTGATTGATTGTGATAAAGTGGATGGAGTTTCCCTTAAGATTATCACGAGAGAAGAGGAGGTGATGTGTTCAAATTTGAACTTGCATGCAGCAGGGAGTGAATCTGTGAAAATAATTAAATATAAAATTATTGAAGTGAATTAACAGAAAATAGTAAAAAACTATTCATAAACAGGCTAACAAAAATTGCCATGAGGTACAAGCCATGATGACCTAAGATTGATTGTTGTGTAGATCTGGGTGCTCTTGCAGTTAGTTGTTTCGTTTTGGGTTTTGAATTTCGTTTCGATTTCACAGGGCTAGAAACTTCTGCAGGCTTTCTCCACAGTTAGCTCATAAATGCTGAAAACTCGTGTTATAGTAGTGGATTGGAGCTGCTTGATTTTGTTTTTCCAGATTGTTGGTGATTTCTGACTTTTTGGTGCCCAAGGATGCATGGGTTAGTGTTAGTCAAGGCAGAGAAAGCGAAAGATAGAGAAAGAGGTGGAAAGATGACCAACAAGAAAAGCAAACGAGAAAGCGAGAGAAATGCCTAGGCCACACCAAAAAAGTAAAATCTGTAGCAAGAGAGAACTTCCACTGCCTGCCTTAACACCAGCCTTAAGTGAACATCACCCAGCCCAATCCCTTCCATATTCCCTTTGCTGCTTCTTTGGGTCCTCCTACCTGCTGGCAGAGCAAGGCCACAATAAAACCCTTGGCAGGGAAGACTGCTAACAGCCTTAAATATGATGCTTCTGATGCTGTATCTCGTTGCTATGGATGGTCAGAGATGTTCTTGCGGAAGAACCATGGAGGACTTGTAAGAGGTCGCTGCCATGATAAGACTAGATGCTTGTACAGGTTATTTGTAGCTGTTGTTTGTTGGTAGTCTCTGTGCAGTGTCATAGTTTGAAGCTCTTCCTTTATTTTGATGTTATTATTGTATGTCTAGAGCTCTAATTGAATGTTGATGATGTTTGGTTTTGGGAGGTGTCTCATGTAATTTTTGCTCTATTTTTAATAAAAATAATTAAACATAGGCAGCCTATACCAGTTTTTTATGAGAGTAGAAAAAGATTGTATTATTGTACTCAGTAGAAACTCACATGGGTAGTATAAACAGTGAAATATAGAAGAGAACATTTTAAGTCTACATCAAGATGGCTGCGATGGGTTGGTCAGGGTCAAGTAAATCATTAAGCAGTCAAGTAAATCTTGATTGACATTACAATTTATTTTTTTTCTAATTTTACCATATCTGAAGCATATTTCATTAGCCATTAATTTCAAAAGTAAATCATATTTGACTTTAATTAGAAACTGTTCAAATATACAATATTTATCTTAATATGCAGTCATAATATACCAACCACTCAGATCATGTAATAAAGCAGAATTGTAGCCAAGTCAAACCTCTGAGTTTATGGTCCTGCTCTGGTGAAAGTAATTGATCCACCTTCTCTATTCCCAAGGAGCAGAGTCTCTGAACGTCACCAGAGACTGGAAGCCGGCTAACAATGCTGCGTGCCATTTTGGCAGAAACACCATCGAGAGGACCGACTTCCATCTCCAGTTTTGCATGCGCATCAGCCACTATATTATGCAGCTCCTTGAATTGATGTGTGCCATTAAGTAGCCTGAAGGCAATGTATATTCGCTGACAGAGGTTGTCAACCCGTCGTGCTTCCTTTGCCTTCTCAAGTTGCCGCCTCCAAAATCTGTCAAAAAACCATACAGCTTAAAGTTAATTATCTAACTGTTACTCTGTGCTCATATAAAATTTAAAAATATCATGAATATGCTCACTATCTACAGACATAAATAATATGCCTTTTAATCATGATAAACATCAGATGTTGATGCTCCCACTCCTAAACTCTTTGCGTCTTTAAGCATTGCGACTGATAATTCATATATGCAAGAAGCATGACGCATCATGCTCTTCTTCTCTTTGTGCAGTGTACAACATATGAAAGTAACTCTCACTATTAGGTCATAGACCATATTCATAAATTGAAAACCATTGAAAAAGAGGCATCCTAACTTTATTATTGAAATTTAAGATGACAGGCTACAAAGAACCAACAATTAATGTATCTAGCCTGATTCCATTTATGGTCCAACTAATACAGACAGTATGACGTGGCAATAACATTTTTCAAATATGAAGCCTTCCAGAATAACAGTTTGTAGAATCAACTATAAAAGCACAAGCACCAATAATATAACAGGGTTATGATACATGTGCTGTACTAATGGGTATAACATTGTGCTGTCCTACCCGACTCAATACAAAGAACCAAATATCCCATAAAGAGGGAGTAATCCTGAATAAACCCTCAAAGTAGCACAAACATCACACGAGAAAAAGGTAGAGTTATGAGTACCTAAGGCTTAGGAATAAATATATTTAATTAAGCAAAAACTTTAATTATTACTGACCTGAGAATGACGGAAACCTTCCCGCAATGAGCACAACAATAGCTACCGTCGATATTCAGGGCATCACCAATAGAAACACATCCAACCCTCCCTTTCTGAATGGCACACTCCACATGGCAAGAAGCCCCACAGAAATCCTTTTCTGCACTGCCAACTTCGGATGAACAGACGAGCCACAGGCTTGGATCCTTGTTGTCATCAAAATGGTGGCAGATACAACATGAACACCTGAGAGGATTTGGTTTAAGTTACATGGTGCAGCACATGTTAAATTAAATTATGTTGAGATCATAAATTTTTTTTTATTCAACCAGTTGGAGGACAGTAACAAAACCAAACTTGGAAAAGGGGCTTTAACATTTATTTATCCAGTTTACATTAAGAGACTATTTTTTTCTTTTACTCTCTGTGTAAAGAACAGTCACCTGTGGTAAATCATACTTTGGTTTTCATTTGGATTAAAATGTAATTGACCGTTGTGTTATTTGAGAAATACAGACAATAAATCTCAGATTTCCATGCATTTCCCAGCCAGGTTTGAGCCTGGGACAGCCAAAGCATATGGGATGAAAAAATTATTACTTTTCTGCATTGTCCTTCTTTTCAGTGATTGCATAAAGAGGCTTCAACATCATGCCAAACAACAGGAAATCCCACAATTATAACCTTGTATCAGTGCACCATAGCACAGATGTAAGGCTTTGCACCCACCTAATTTTTATGTTGCAATTGCAATCCTCAGAACCAATTTGACTTTATTACACACAGGCTTAGTTGTACCACCAAAGCTTAATGAGACTCTATTGTAAACTAATAGCAGGAAATACTAAAAATGGAGTTATTGGATCATTGAACTTCTCTTACCTCTTACAGAATGTTTCCTCTAAGCTGACATCATTTTTGCAAGCCAAGTTCCTGCACACCCAAGTAGAAGTAGAAGCGGAAGCAGAACCATTTGAAGTGGGTTTCTTGAAATCTGTACTTTTGCATCCGTTAGAGGGGATAGTATTGGCAGTTGCATCTCCATTTGATTTGCATTTCAACAAAGAAGGTAACTTGTTCCCTTTTGTTGGAGTAGCATCCATCGTCTCTTTTAAAGTGCGGTAGGTACTAATATTCTGGCTTTTTGATTCTGGTGTGCTGATATGGCTTGAGGAGGTTCCACAACCAAAAGCTAAAACACATAAATTCTATATTAGATTAAGAGATTTCAATTTCGGCAGGCTGTTCCTGATACCACACCTTACTGAATAAATCCATTCTTAGTGAGGCCTGAACCTTCAACTCTTCCCAAGAAAAATTTACCAACAGACCATACTGATATTGGTACTCCAGTTAACACCTTCAGTTTTGTTTTTGACAAATTTCCAACTGTCATTGGTGCAAATTATACATCCAAATCTTAATCTCAAGTAATTATAAAACTTATACACCTAAAGGTACCTACAAATAATTCTACTTCCAAATGTGAGCTCCACTAGAGCTTCTAAAAAAAACCCTAGAAAATTTTCAAATATATACAAATGGGCAAGGCCATAACCAAAAGAATTCGAATTTACCAACCAAGCGATCAATTGAAAAAAAAAAAAACACATACCTGCGCTACACGATAAAGGCGGATCCAAATCCTTGTGAAATCCGTCCCATTCTTTCACGGAAGCCATCCCAAAAAACGCAAATTGGGAGAAAATCCAATCGCATACGCCGATCGTACCAATGCCGGAACCCTAGGCGTAGATACTGTAACAAAACTTGTACAAATTACGACTCCAAATTGAGCAATTGAGAAGGATCGAACTATAGGGATAAATTCACGAGGTAATTTTGACCAATTGTTTGACGAATCAAGGAGGAATTGGGGTAAGATTGAAAGCAAGCTGGAAGGAAAAAGGAGTAAGACTCGCTTGGCGCCAGCTCTAGGGTTTGTTTTATTTTTTTATTTATTATTTTATTTATTTGTTACAATTATTATTTTTACATTCGTTAAATTTTAGAAGCGAAGCAAACCAACTACCATGACCAAATTATTACGCGTAGTAGTCAAAAGGATCCGACTCCTATTTGCGAGTACGGTTCAAATTTCCTCTGGCGAGTATGGTCCAGCACATTGTGTGGTGTCATATCAACATATGGGGCCCACAGGAACTTCATTAATAACTTTGACTATCTTTCGTGGGGTCCACCTGTCAATGCTTCAATTGGTAACGCCTAGTGGTGACTGGTGAGTAGCCTATTGCCTAAAAAGTTGTTAATCTACTTTTGGGGCTTCTCTGGTTTGGGACTGGAATCAGGCTTTCCCGTTTTAAGCAATTTTTGTTATATAAACTTGGGTAAAGTTCTTTTGGAGGCACTAAACTTTTTCCCATGAGCAATCCATGATCGAACTTCGAATTTTTTTTGGTCTTGACAAGTTACAAACTTTTCAATTTGAAAAAATTAAATACTCAATTTTTAGTGCTCAGTAGACAGTACGTTCATTTTTTTTTTTTTGGGTGTTACAATTTAGAATTAAAATTCCAAACAACAAATTTAAACAGTTTTTATCATGTACGTCGGAACTCGCTATAATATGTTTACACTCAAATTAATAAATTGGATTTAATAATGCTGAAAATTCAACTTTTCCATTATATTGGATTTGATAATTGATTTGTTTTTCCCACAAGTCAATTCTTTTATAGATTGAATTTGACTTTTTTTATTTAAAATAGAACTGTAACATCGAATAAGGTCAATGAGTCAAATTATTTAAAAGTGAGCAGGACAGACGAGCAGAATGAAGTGAGCAATTGATATTCTTATTTTTTAATTTGTTCCGCTTCCGTCACAATTTCAGTTCAGAAGCTAAATGATAGCGTTGACTCTTGGTTTTTTTCTTATATTAGTAAAAAGGTACGGGACATCGACAAAAAGAAAATATTGACCACGTCCTCACCTCTTAAATATCCTTCAATTATTTAATGTACATTGCATGACCGAGTATAATGTATATTTGAATTTGAATAAGAGTGCTTCTGTAATCGACTAATGAGTATTTTTACAGAATTTTTAACATAAGTCTAAAAATTCAGGATAACTATTGACAACTGTATAAACAATAGCTGTTAATTGCTTTTTTGAAGCAAAAAAGGGTGTCAGTCCCCATCTTTTGTACTAAAATGACATATTAGCCAGAGGATAATTACAAAGTCTAAAAAGTAAAATTAAAAACTATGATTAAAACTGTCACAATTGGGCATTATACAAAAGGGAAATTGTATATTACACAATAGCTAGGCGTGTATTTTTAATGTACGTTAAAAAGTTTATAGAGTTCTTAGATATAAATTCGCAACAAGTAATGATTCTCAACAACAATATAGGAGGTAAACAATTTAGGAAAAAGAGTATATCATGAACCACTAAAGTCGGTTCGTGCAAAAATTTCCGAGTAAACCGAAATTTAAAATTTGATGCGGCACACCTGCCTTTTCTTACAATACTAAATAAGGCTACATAGATCTCGAGCCTAAAAGTGATTTGTTACATTCCTCAATCAAATCTGACAAAAGAAATTACATATATAGAACCAAGTTGTGCGAGAACTAAAGCTGCCTCATGCCATACAAGGATCAGAAAGAGAAATTTCATTACAAAAAATAAAATAAAAAAATAAAATAAAAACATGCTTATCTTGAAGTATTTTGGCCTGCAAAAGCATTGTTTCTTCTTGGTCCAAACCTAGATTGTTGGTCATCTAAAGTGCGCTGAACCACTATAAGCCGGGGATCATCAGCTGGTATGTCCCTTTCCTGCATCAGAATCAAGAAACACCAAATAGATACATAAAAGTTGCAAAAATGTCTCTACAGTATGGCAAACTCAAAAGGCTCTATTGCTAAAATTAAGTACCATGAGCATTTCAACATGCAAAACAGAGTCTGTTTGAAGAAAAAAATAATGAGTCTAAATAAAGTCCGACTACAAAATATGCATTTTTCTTCATTGCAGAACTCAAATGGGTGCCAAGCAGGAAGGAGTGATCAATCCTTAGTTCTATTGTAACACAAATTTAACAATGTTAATTTGCCAATCACAAGCTAGTCTGCTCCACGTTGGAATTCATATGCATGGACAGAATAATTTCAATAAAATATTTGATTGAAATATTTTGAGATTCACAATTGGAACGGTTAATTCTCTGATAGTAACAAAATGGGATAGAATTTCAGGGTTGGAGGGAACAGGGGTTTGGAGTAGCAGAATTAGGATAAAAAACCACCTCTGTTAAAACCCATTCGCCAGATGACCAGTGACTCGGCAGTTTTTCTATGGGAAATGAGTTCAATCCCACTAGGGTCTAGGGATTTAGGAGATTTTAGATAGATAGATTAGGAGTAGTTAAAAGGTCTTCTATTAAAAAAATGGACTGTATAGGTGGTAAGTCCAACATTTTCCAACCCAGTTCCAAAAGAAGAACTGCCAGAAAGAATATAGTACCTTCAAACCCTTGTGATAAGCCTCAACTGCAGGAAATGTTGGCACTATTTTACGGCTTTGCAATAGGTCCCAGATGTAATTTGCAGTTACATATCCACCCGCCTACACAAACATGGGTACAATCAACGCAAAAATGAAAGACAGTTACTTGACAGCCGCTGTCAAGAGTTTCTAAAAAAAAAAAAAAATGAAAGACAGAAAAAGCCAAACAATCCTTTTAGTGCAGTCAGTCAACCAGTGCCAGTTTATACTTTCTATCCTTGATTAGTTAGTTGCTCATTGATGTCAAACAAAATAATATGGTGAACTAACTTACAAAATAAACCAAACAGTAAATGCATCAAGAGATAAGCATACATCTTGTAAAACACTTAATTATGGTATCGACATTCACAAACCTTTTCACCAGCAGCCACTAGAAGGAGCTCGCTTCCCATTCTAGGGTTCAAGAAAAATCCTCTTCCATTCATAGCTTCCTGTAGAAATATGTTACTTAAAATTCTTATTATATTCTCAAATTTCATATACAAGGATGACTTCTTCTCCAGAAGTGAATATAACTGGCTGCTAAATAGAAAGGCATTATAAAAAAAGGAGATGCCACAAACAGTGTTATTTAAGAAATGCATTAGAAAAAAAATAGAAAAAATAAAACAAGGTAAATACCAGGAAATTTTGAGCAAGTTGCATCCCTCTCTCAGTATAACCGATCATGGCTCCCTCCACAAATGTCTATAGCATCACACAACAGAACAAAATAAGGAACACTTCTGATCATAAACACAAACTAACGAACAACTGAATCAACATGTTGTGTCAAAGTCATGTCTGAGTCACACTCTCAAGGTGGCTCAAATTCTGGCTTTATGGGAAGCTGGTAAAGTTCTGTATTTTAATATAGTTCTACGTTAGTTTGATCCTATAACTATAAGCATCCTACAGCAAAAGGTATTCTAGCAAGTAAGTATAAAAGCTGCTTAAAAAATGACAAGAGATGAAACGATAGAAAAAAATATACTTCTTATGCATATAAGCTATTAAGACACTGAAGTGACATTTCACATAAAAACAATTTAATTCATTCAACTAGTTCTAATTAACTCTAAGTAGACTCTGTGGTATTATCGTGCATTCTGCTAAGAAGCCTTAGAGCTTCTGTGCACAGTAGGCCTTGAAAAAGAAAATGAAATGAAAAACAAAAAAAAAAATAATAAACTTCACCACATATAACTCAGGAAATGGGGCCCTTGAGCTGGTGTACTCCTCAAATACCCTAAGCCCAGAGTCAATATCACCACACTGAAGATAGCATCTGATAGACAGGTTGTCCAAGGAATAAAGTTAGCATTTTTCACACAGAGATAGCATTGGAAAAGGATGATAAAGTCTAGTTTGCCTTTGAACAGTTATTATGAAACACTTTAAAGATCTCCATTTTGACAGGAATGTACCTACTCAGCTACCATTTTGATTTATCCTGAACTTCTATTTTCATTTGTTGGATAGATGCCTGATTTCAAATTGAGTATAAGTTGCCATCATGCAACATTTAATTAGAAGAACTAGGGTTGAACTTAAGTCTCATTATGCAAATGAATGCTAACTGAGGTGAGCACGGAAACTGGGACTAAACTGAACAGGTGAATTTAAACAGGAGACACAGTAATGGGCAGGCCTGGCACGAGTAGGCATCAACCAAGCTGTTGGTAGTTGGTACAGCATCTGAAATTCTAATTCTTAACTTAAATTCAACACCCAATTCATATAGAAGAGTATAAGCAGTTCAATTTGACTTGAAGCCCAAAGCTAGAACCAAGAGTTTCATACCTGATAACTTGCATGGCAATGAAAGCATCAAAGGAATACCCACCTTTCTTAAGCATATCTAGCACCTTTTCCATTGTCTGTAGAGGGAAAGACAAGGCACATAGTAAAAGAAGAATATGCCATGATATAATGCCTCTGAAAAATCTTGTTCAAAGCTTAATTTAAAAAAAAAATTCCGTGTTTAGTACTCTTTATATCAGAATTTGCAATATCGAGAAAGATTGTAATTGGAAGTATGGTAGGTTATGCTCAGGCCTTTATCAAGAATTTGCAGTATCGAGAAATTGAATATAGCACCATATTTTAGTTTGGATAAAAGACCTTGGATAATTTATATAACTTTGTAAAGTGACAAACTTGTCTTAAATGGAATAAAACTAGTATCCATAAGGCAATAAATTCCTTCTAGTACTAGTACTGGTACTGCAAGAATGACATGCACTTAAATCACAGCTTAAGTTTTATTGAAGATGCTCCACTGTGGAGAAGGAAGGGGTTTTCCATGTCTTAATATACACAGTCTTCTTTACCCTTTATCTGTTTATGTAACCCTATGATAGTTGATGGAATTTAAAAAAAAAAAAAAAAAAGAACCAAACAAAACCCTGTTTTACCAAAACTTCGTTGAAAAGCCCTTCTCATCTCATAATTTGTACCGATTCAAAATATAACCGATATTACAACAAAAGTGAGCTTGTGAAATATTTTGGCATGCATTATTTCTTTAAGTTACAGAACATTAAATTACCTCTTTACTCTTCAAGTCTGCACATGCATAAAGCGCTACATGAAAAACAGTCAGCTGCCGGGAAATAAACCCTCGCCTATTCACAAATTCTGCAGTAGGAATATTGTACAATTCTTCCTCTGACACGTTCATCATGAAGTTCTCTCCCCCATCACTTGCTTGTTCGACTGAAGACCAGCCATTCAATGATTGTTCTACATACTCTACAATCTTCTCATGAATAAATAACAATTAGACAATGAACTAGCAACATTCAATATCACACATGGTTGAAAGACAACTTATAGAAAAGGTCACCGACAATGCATAAGTTGTGGCCTTTCAGAGAGAAAGGAATTAGTTCATGAATAATATTATATATGTCCCTATCTGGAAATATCATGTATTTCCCAGCTAAAATTAACCATACATAATATCTTGCCATGTTAGCTTGTTTGAAAGACTTAGGAAGGGGAATTTGACATATTAAACTAAACAGGCACATAGATACTGCCTCACATTTAAGCAAAGTATCATGACCTTGTTTAGAAGGGTTATTTCAATGATGAAGCCTTTGGCAGGGATATGCAAGAAACTCCGCTTGGTTAGTAAATAATAAGAACACAAATAAAACTCCGCTTGGTTAGTAAATAATAAGAACACAAATAAACAGCTTATTTACATACAGAACAGTATAAAGCTAAGTTTACAGCAGTGAGTACCTTCATAAATGTTTCGGCACTGACTGGGGCCTTGTTCTTATAGGCGGTTATAAGCCCGGCATAGCAAAACCTATTCAGAGCTAGACCCGCAGCTGTCATGTCACGGACGACACCATACCTGCATACAGAGCATAAATAAGATAGCTAAACGTTCTGGGGGTTACACCAGTGTTATACTCCCATAGAAAGTACAAACCAGAAGACTAATCCTTCCATCGGCCGCTAACCTTTCATGATGCCCTTCTCTCTTAAATAAAGAATCTCCCCAAAAATTGTGGCCAATTGTAGTGACCATCAAAATAAATGACCGAAAATCTACTTTTACTGTTCATTGTAATAATAATAAGATACGACTTGCTTGTAAAAAATATTCTATTGAATGGTAGATTGGTGCTATGAACTAGTCCAGGCTTCTATCCTCGGGTAGTCTAGTGCGAGTAACTTTTTTCTCTTAAATACCTTTTCCTTTTGTTTTGATTTAATTTCCTTTCACTAATTGAGGTTTGGACAACTAACTTCAAATTTATATATTTTGATTATCAGTAGTGTGCAACTCACACTTGATCGGTGAGGCCATTTGCTGCCAGAGCATTTAGAAGACAAATGTACGTCTCTCTTTTTGGTTTGACCCCGTAAATCTTCATCTCTTGGAAAAGCTTCATTTATGATTTCACATCAGCTAAGGTATAATTATACTAGCAATGTATAAACCAAGGGAGGGTTCTCAGACAAACAGGTTGATTAGAATATCAAGTAATCTACAACATGTGAAAGATAATATAATGGAACAAAACATTCTAGTCTATCCCTGTTACAGATTTCTAGCAATCTTGATAGGTTACAGAATAAAAAATAAAGGTATTTCGTTTTGTTATACTTTAAAACAGTTCCTAGTAAGGTATATGATTCAAATTATTTGAGGGATGAACCTATAGGTGAATTTCAGTGGGTTCATAGCTGGGAATTAGCCAACAAAATCTTTTTCAATGCCTTAAGGGCAAACTATATACTAAGGCCAAAATCAACCTTCAATGCTGCATTTGAATCATTGCATTTCCCACAAGCTGCGATCAAAAAGTTGTAGAGATTCACCTGAAAGTATTGGACATGACACAATTCAATATACATCTTCACATATTATTCAACAATTCTTCATGAATTGACACACACACAGAATGCATACATCAGGATGCAAACCCATTGTTTTCATCTCATTGCGAAAATAGAAGGCATCATCTAGACGGCTTCCCTTCATGGTACCGATAATCAGGGAGTGGAATGTGTCACGTACTGGCTGGACCCCATCTAGCATCATGTCATCATAGACATCTCTTAGCAGGTATGGCCTAATTAAAGATGGCATTTATTCAAATAAGCGGCAAGTTAGAAAAATACACTTTACAATTTAAATGCTCCACACCAAACTATATTAAAATCTTTAAAAAAATTCTTTATTTATAGGTTATAATATCTTTGCCATAGCAAAAAAAACTATATCGGATCCCTAAACTAAACAAGACTGGAGAATATCAATGTGCACAATTTCCAACTTTGCCAGATATTTAGTGTAGTACAAATAAAGAGTGGTACACAAACACAACAGAAAATTTTCAAGCTTTATTTCCTCCAAGTGAGGTGTTATCATGTATTAAATGGTCCAAAGGCACAAATAAATCACAGGTAAACCTTAAAAAGCACATACAATCACAGTAAGTGGCTTCAAAAAATATCACTTTCTCTGGCGCAAATCATCAAACAGATAATATGCAAACCACAATACCAAAACCAGGGCTCAAACAACAGATACATAGAAATGCCGAGGTATGTTTCGGACAAATTAAATCAATTATCTGAGATACCTTCTCTGGGCAATGAGAGATCCAATGACTGTGTTGTACTCAGCGATGTTGTTAGCGTAGTTCCTCTTCTCGTACTCAGCCGTCTGGGCAGAGAAGGGCCTCGAGTTCAGAACGAGAGAAGAAAGGTAGAGAGAGACATTAGAGGTTTTGTTCGTGAGAGAGATCGATGAAGCGATGCTCTTTCTGATGAGATTCATGGTCGATTCAATTCGAGTTTGAGAGGAAGAGAGAGGCAGCGAAGAGAGAGGAAGTCTGGGACTGAGGGGTTTTACTTTCACAAGGGTTTCTGACAAGTGAGAACTCAGACCCGAATATGCTTCTGTTGACCCGACCCGCGTTACTAACAGGGTACCGGGTTCTAATCCGACCTGCGACATTAGACCGTCCAGTACAGCAACACTCTACTCATTCGTAATGGTTGTGGGTTTTGATGGATCCGCTTTTGGAAATGGAGCCTAATCGACTATCCCCGCCGTACGGCCCGACCCGAATATACCTTCTTATTGGGCTGGTTATAGGATTGAGTGGGCCCGGCCCGACCCGCTTTTAGAAATTGAGTCGGATTCTCCTATGTTATGGACTTAATAGGAGACCTTGGATCAGGTCTTATCTTAAACTTTATACTTTAGCCCATGATTTCTGGACTTAAGAGGCACTTTGTTTCGGTTCTTCACAACAAATGACCGAGTGAGTAGGTTTAAGTTCATTCTTAATTGCTTTTATAATTTTATTAGAAGCTAATATAAGATAATAAAAGAAAGAAATATATTAACGGTACATGCACAAGTATTCGGTATTCCCAATGAATCGCTATACCTTTGACATCATCCCAGTAAAATCGTAAATGAAAGTTGCCATATTATAAAGTAATCATAATTCATAAATTGAAGTCGTTAAAATTAATTTTAGTTTCATTTTTTTTATCAGAAACTTTCGTGTTGTACGTCTTGCTCTTTATCTTTTCATCTGGTCTCCAATCCCTTTATGAAAAAGGCTGTCATGATGTGTCTTCTTTCAATAATAGTAGATTAAATTTTACAGATCAAATAGAAAAGGGCCACAATCGTGTTAGATAATAACGTTGATAGATTAAGTTTTCGTATTTAATAATTTTGGAGCTTCTAGGGTGCTGATGACGTACATCTGATTAAGATGCCAGCAATCAATTTTTTTTCTTCTTTAAGTATACTCCAAAGCGTTCAGAAATTTTCGTTCCAATATATGTATTTTTTTTTTTGCAATGCTTTTAAATTACAAATAAGTGATAAGTTATTAATTTGATAATTACATATATTGACCAAAAGAGCACATCATATACCATTTATTGTAAATCTAAAGTTTTCTTTTTGTTCTCTCTAGCACTGTTGGAGCTATATCCATTTATTGACAATTTTTTTAAAAATAAAAACCCTTAGGTTTATCTCAAAATATAAAAGGGCCATAGGCAAGAATTATAGAGGAAATTTACCGATTTATGTATGAATATTGTCGTTCTTTTCGTATATTATTATTATTATTATTATTATTATTATTATTAAATATAACATTTACTTGTGGCCGTCATTTCTTTTGTTGCAAAACTTGCAATTTAGCGTGCAAATTGCATAAGCCGACTACGTAATGTAGTGTAGACCATGAGCGGAATAAAAAAAATAATTAGTTGATGATAAAATGCTATATCAAATATCAAATTAATTATTACTATCTCATATATAATAAAAATGAAAGTCAACAATAAAACTATAATTTAGGTTTTATAGCAGTCAACTGCGGTCTTCTTTTTTTTTAAAAAAAAATAACTATGAAATATCTTTTTTAAAAAATATCTATAAAATATACAAAGTGTTACATAAATATTTACAATCATTAAAAAAGATAGAGAACATATTAGTTTATAACTTATTAAATTTCTTTCATCTAAATCTGTCTATGGCGTAGACCAACCAAACCTAGTTGCTATTACGTTTATACAAAGGATAAATGGGACCAAAAATATATCAATGGACCCTATCTATACCCTATGAAAAGTGCTAAGCTAGTAAAACCAATGAATTGGTTATCAGTAGACGGTAGACAGTAGTAATTGTACACTATGGGCAATTTTATAAGACGCAAACATGACACTGTTGTGATTTGAACGAATTATCTATCTCTCTTGCCTGATGGACATATGTTGCCGCCCATTGGCTTAAACTCTGTAGAAGCTGATTAGAACTGTCCATTCAAACAATGAGATATTTATGGTCCATGTTCAAAAAAGTAATATAAGTTGCTAAAATCTAAGACGTTTGTAAGCGAAACAAGGAAAAAATAATAAAAGCAAACAAAGTTGAGACTGCTAGAAGGTCAGTGGTTGGCCTCACCTAATTTCTGTTTTCTAGAAAGAGGGTACACTACGAAAATGGCCCCTAAAATTTATCATTTAATACTCCCATCCTTGTATTTCAAAATGTTACTTGTTATATGTTTTTTTGTTTTATTTTTATGAACTGCTAACAGAAATTGTCCTATTTCCTTTCCTTTGAAAAAAAGGTGGAAACTAAAGCCGAAAAATATATTATTTTAATTCATCATATTTTTATACGAATAGTAAGTTTTGAAAATTGAATTATATCAACCGTGAGTATGATAAATTTATATTCAAACACAAATTAAGAAAATCTGTTGGACCAAAGTGAAGATTTTAAGTCTTAGTTATGTACAGAAAATCATGCTATATTATAAAACCATTTGTGCATGTTTTTACTCTTCTAGAAGGAATACGACCTAACAGCAAGTTTCAAGTTGCTACGGATCGCTGAATTGGTCAAGAAAAGATATCTAAAGCGACAAATCAGAAAAGAAAAGGAGAAAGAGAATCTTGAAAGCTGTTTAAACCAACTGTGCTGCGAGTACACACAGAAAATGCCACATTTTGCTCTTCCAATTTGGTTATTAGAGAGTCACATTGAATATTAAATCATTATTTATATTACCATAAAAGGGACTTTCATTGATGGACCAGTTCTTTTAGCCTGATTTGACCTCTGTTTTTGCTCAAATTTATCAAAATCATTCATAATTTTAAGAAAACACTTTTTTAAGCAAAAAAACCATGTATCAAAATTGGCCCACCTCATAATTCGTTGAAAGAAAAATAATAGTAATTTTTATTACTACAGAAAAATACAAAAAAAATATAGGAAAAAAATGATTTTCTTACAATAATAAACGTAAATGAAATAGTTGGTAAACATATTTAAAAAATGCAAGTTAACTTGTTTTAAAACGAATTCTATTGTACTGATATTCAAATTTTAATAATCCATTACTCTATGTGGTATCCATTCCATTTCATTTTAGTTCCGAAGCAAAACTTAAGAGATATATTATGAGTATAATGTCTATTTGAATTTTCATTTTAATGATTATAATACAAATGTTGAATATGGTAGTAAATTATATATAGAAATCAAAATTATAATGACATCTAATCTAAGTATCTCTAATGAAAATGAAAAAAAGTTTTTTTTTTTTGCCCCCTTTGCTGGCATGCACCTACTATATATGGGTTCCACAAAAGTACCCATAGCGATTCTTATTGCTTAAATAGTTAAATTACAAAGAAAAATCTTGTCTATTTTTTATGAAATTGGAACCTTCTCTTCAATTTTGTCCCATCCCCACCTTCCCCATAGCCGTTTTTCTTTTTCGTCTCAACTCTCAAACACAATAAACCAGTACGCCTCTAGGCCGACTTCAATTTCACGTGTTGTTATTTTTGCAAAGCCATGTTGCCATTCGTTTCCTCATCTTCCTATATATACTCAATATCTGAAAAATAATAAGACGCTTTTCTCGTTTCTTCTGATGGAATATTGGGTCCCTAAATCTGATTCGTCTGTTTCCCTATCCCTGGAATCGATCGGCGACTCAGAGACTGACCTCCTTATCGACACAGACATGGTATCGGATGCATTTGTTCGTAACGCTACTAATCCTGATTACGATGACGATGCTGAATCAACATCAGGGGATGACAGTGTTGCAAAAGATGGGAATGTTGGACAAGATATGCGAAGACAAAAGTTGTGTATTGAATGGTGGTATGATTTATGCGATGCTAAACAGATTTTAGATGATGGAGAGATCATAGAGGCACAAAGAGAAAGAAATTCGGTGGTACTAGAAGCACAAGAGGAGACCGTGGTAGCACGCGACGATGCTGAAAGCAATCGGCAGTTTTGGGATGCTTGCTTAGCTCATGGGTATTGATATTTTTTTTTTTTCCTTTGTAGAATTAAGAAAATAAAATTTTCCATTCTTTTCTGTATCTATGGTACAAAGGTACAATTGACTTGGCATGGTTTTGAACGTTTTAGTAATGGTCGATGCCATGTATTAATTTCTCTTTTTTTTTACTCATCCGAGTCGCTTTGTTGTAATTGGATGTATTAACCAAAGGGTTAGTACATTTTCCAAAATAATCTTTTTTCTTAAAGTCATTTGTTCTATTTGGTGTTGATGTATTAACCAAAGGTTACTGCAACTAGGCCTAATGAAGTACAAGTTCAACACAAGCTTCTCTCAGTTGCTTCCGTATACCATTTTTGTTTTACCCTTTTTGTCTCCTTTGGTTGGTTTTGGTTATGGTTATTGAGTCTCTCCCAGTGAAATAATCTGATAGGCTGTAACGGCTGTTCGAAGAGGAAATATAAATAGCTAGCTTGAAAATAAAGTTCACATCATATCTCGTAAAAAATAATTTATTTCTTAATCATTTCATATCATTTTACTTTCATATATGTTTAGCGGTTGACGTTAAAGTGTCAATTCTAAATGAGCTCTGCTTATTGTCTTTTGACATTTTATATGCCTTTTTCTACAACCAATCATAACCACCACACACACAATTGTTCTGTAAAGCAGGTTATTTTTTTTAATTGTATTTGGAGCATGATACAAAAGTGTGGAACAATTAATTACCTTTTTTTTTGTATTTTATCTATCATGTAAATACTTCAATTCTGGGCTTCTTTAGAAATATGTCTAGCTTCATGAGATTGGGTATATAGAGTGTCAGAGATGCCAACACTATTGGCAAATATATTCCAATTTTATGAGAGAGAAAATCACGTCAGCAAATTGAACTAAGAGTATTTTTATTAGGGGCATTTTGATTTTTGCCATTAGAAAAATTGGAAATTCGAGATATGCTATTGAAAAAGGACAAATTAAGAAGATAATCTGGCCAATAGATCCTGGCATCCCGTACAAGCTAGCAACCAAAATTGAAATAATAAAAAACATTGATATCCGTTGTTGGTACTGTTTTCCTATTCAAACTATTATTTAGTTTGACATGCCTGACAGTGGCTATCAACTAGCATCAAGTTAAAAAAAAAATCTATAACTAGTTGACAAAGATGTCAAAACAATTTTCCTAATTAGCTGCTACAAACTTCATGGTAGAGGTTTAAACAAATTTTTACTTAGAGGAAAAGGAAACAAAATTCTCTCCCCCGAATCTTACAAGTTTCTTTCCGGCAAATTTTAGTTGACCAACGTGATCAAAAGTGTCGGAGATCGTTGAATGCACTTTTCTTTGCCATAAGTCCACAACTTAATCATGTACCTATGAATTCGAATAACATATTATCGAATGGATTTTTCATTAAAACATCATTATAATTCCTAGTTAAATTTTCAAAAGTGGGTAACATGTTGATGGTATAAATACTTCCAGCGCAATAAAAAAAATGGGAACTTGTTGCTAAATAGCAGATGAAACGACTCAAATGTAATGATTCAAGAACATTTTTCCCCTAATAAAAAAGGCTTCTGTGATTTCCTTTAGTCTTAGAAACAACGCCTGTCATCTGATCGGATTCCAGCGGTCTTGATTGTTGGTTTGGGCCTTTTATTTTCCATACTCTTTAGATAACGTTAGCTAATCGATCTTGGGCTCGAACGGTCCAGATTGGCTGATGCAAATTTAAAGTATGATTGTGTGGATTTAATTTATCTGGCATATATTGCGTATATTATTGTGGGGCTAGACATGGGTTCATCAAATGTATGGTATTCGCTGCAGTTCTTGCAAAATCTGATTTATTCATTTTGAATTGAAGGATCCAGATCAAATCTTACCATTTTTTTTTCTTATTTTAACGTTTAAAACAGGCAGGCAAAGACCATACATATTAGAACCAAAATAGAGGGTGTATACATTTTGGAATACTTACAGAACTTCTTGTAAACATAATAATAACAAACAAAAAAAATGCGAGTAAAGCAATTAATCCGTAGAAGTCTGAACTAACCTATGGAATTTAATCTCGCTTTTGCGATGTGAGTACATAAATAATTTTAGTTTGGTCCATTGTATTGTACTATTGTGGCTGCATGGTGCATTGCCGTATACATTATATAATGGACGCTATTTTAACTAATGTAACACATTAACACGCAACTTTATATAGGTTTAGATATGTAAATTATTGAAGATTTCTAAGTTTTTATAGCGAGAAGCATGCACAATAATCAAATAAATAGCCGGAAAAAGCTGATATCTGGTTACCCTATATTTCATATATAGTTAACCGAATTAGAACGATTAATTAATAATTTCTTTTTCAATATATATAAATTAAAAGGTAGTTTGGCAAATTGATTCTCTAACCGCATTGACATATATTACGTACCGCGGTTCCTTTTCGACTAATATATATTATTATGATCTGTTCATAATATTCCAAATCTACAAAAAATGAAAATTGGCGAGATGTTAACTGGATTTTAGGTTAAGCTAATATTTAAGATTTTCTTTTGTTTAATTTGCACCTTGTGGCTTGTGGATGACCCCTCGGACTGGAGACCCAGACTTTCTAGAAGCCTGGGATCATGCATGATTTATGCATAAGCACTCCGAGAAATATGGAGTACATCTATTATAAATTTATAATCAAATCAATTCGAGCTGCTTATTGTGAGGAACAAAAAAAAAAAAATTTAAATATACGGACAAGAACGCTTATTGTGGGGAATAAAATACTTTCTTTAAATATACTGACAACAGCGCTTATTGCAAGGAAAAGGAATCGAATAACATAACATAAATATCTCATCTGTTAAAAGACAAAGGAATGCCATGAATATAAGGACAATGCATTTCTGTTATTTGTGAATAAATATTGAGACGTCTTGTAAATGAATTATTTTTAAAATACTTGATATGATTATAAACATATATTTAATGGAGTTTAACAGTGCAATATTTTTTAAATTTTACATAATTCACATGTAGGAGCCGCGCAAGAAAATTATATAATAAGATACCACGTGCGTAACAGCTTATATGAGAAATCACTCTAGAACGCTGACCTCAATCATAATAATTAAATCCGCCTAAGGTCAAGACTTAAAAAGTTAATTTAGACATTTTTTTTTAGTATTATTATTTTAAACGTATGGCTATGATAAAGGTTCTATGATTAAATGGTTGATTGAAAAAAGTTTACTACAACATTTATTTCATCCCCTGGGAAAATATTGCATTTACACTCAAACATATTAGACAGGCAAATAAAATAAAAAATAAATTCCATATATGTTTCTTCTATAGTTTAGAATATGTGCATCCTATGTAGTATAATATGCACCAGATGACGATGGGATTAAACATTTAATTTTCCAAATTGTTTAACAGATGAATAATCAATTTTTAAATTAGCGCTTGCATGCACTGAATTTTTACACACAACCTAATTTAACTATATATAATTAAAAAATATATTGTTTTAATTTTCTATATTGATATATAACCATCAGATTAACTTTGCTAATTATTCAATGAGTTTGTTGTTGCTATAACTAATTTCATATGTTATGAAGATAGTATATATAATATATTTATAACAATCAATACTTGTCAACATCCAAAGTAAAGTATATAGTGTTGTTTTTCAGTGTTTTGATGGATAATGTATCAATTTTGTAATTAAAACACCACTCAGTTGCAAATCAAGAGTCGATAAAAGGAATTAATGTTTTCTGAAGTCAACCGACAGATGGCCGCTACTGACTTTTGTTTAACTCAAACTTGAATACTTGATACTGGGGAGGCAGGAATATTGCAAAAAAAAAAAAAAAAAAAAAAATACGAGTATGGATGTTCCTGATTGTTAAATTAGTTTCTTGCTCATATTTATACTCTCTGTTTAAAAAACAGCAGTAAAATAAAATAATAATGCGGAGCATGACAACAGACTTTACTAATAAATTCAATGTGCATTTGAAAAATAGTAATTCGATAGTTAGAGCCCAAGGAAGCAACATTATATAATGATTCATGTTCATAGAGACTAGTAGATTAAAAAGGCCTTAGGTCCTACTCTATAATTTTCAGTAACAGTAAGGACGAGAAGTTAAAAATTATTTCTTTTATTTTGCAATTTTTTATCCAGTTTCCTGGCAAACTACTGGACAGGTGATATGACTAACTGCAACATGTTCGCTGACCATTTATAACTTTGTTTATGTTTGAGGCGAAGATTGGGCTCCTAACTGTCCACAGTTGAGGGTCTTTCAGATTATATTTAGTCTAAAGATTTTAGAATAAAGCTAATAATGAAAAAGAAACTAATACTTTCATTCTTTATCAAAGTTTACTAAATTCAACTTGATGTAAATTTTTTAAGGCTTTCGATAAAAGATAGAACTTGCGCTCAAAGTTCACATTTTTATGTAAATCATATACATATGGCATAGATCAGCTTGTTTTAAGTATCAAATTTCAAAATTATAATTGTTATTAATGATGCCAATACTAATAAGTTTACACTTTTCAGAGATCCCAACCATAAACATATTCAATAAACCATTTTCATGGATACCACTCTATTTCTATTATTTTGCTCTTCGATCGGTTTAAAAGGACAATGCTAACACAAATGAAATCAAAACTTTAAGAAGTCTTTTTACTTATTGTTCCATTTTGCGGATAATAGAAGTAAGTTCTGGTCAAAAAATCGTCACGTTAAACGAAGAATATTTAAATATACAAATGTGAGCAACAATAGAATTTAAGATTAAATACAGAAAGCAATTTTTTGGGGACCATTGTGTCATTGAGTAATTTATAATAACATTGCAGCCTTTATGCATGCAGGATTGTATTCCTTCTATGCTTCTAGAAGGTCTACACTTTCTAGATACCCCATCTTTTGATTTTTTTTTTTGATTTTTTTTTTTTAACGGGGGATGCAAAATCAGTACAAATCCTGAAGACGTTTTTAATTAACATAACTACAATATTATCTGGTAATTTTTTTATTCCACGAGCGACATAAATGCCTGTGCACCTTTTTAAATTTAATGAGTTTAATATATTCAAGTAGGAATTAAGATATTAATGCCCTTTTTGATGCATAGGCCTTTGCAAATTTTTACCATTTTTTAATTTCTTAAAACTTACTATTTTAGGAACTTCTACTGTTAGTTTTTATCCAAAACTAGAAAGTTCTAAAAAAAATCGAAAAAAAATTAGTAGAAATTTTTTTAAAAAATAAATTTTGGTTTGCTATAAGATTCCAATATGTATAATGAACTGATTTAATTAGATTTGTCGATTTTAACTAAATCCAATGAAATGAGATCATGATGCACAGCGAATTTTCTCCAAATACATATATGATCGGATGATTGATGATATTGGATATGTTGTATGTTGAAGAGTCGAAAATCTTACTCTATGTATATATTAAAAATTTATAATTATAGTTTTCAGTTAAAGCTCAAATTTTAACGAGGGAGTGGAAACATTGATTATTTCTTTTTTCATCAGTATTAAAGTGCTTATATAAAATTTTTCGAAAATTTATAACACTCTAATACAATATTATTAAATAAAAATAAAAAATAAATTTTATTTGTTGGTTTATTTTCCAAATATATGAACATTAATACGAGCCCTTCTATATCAACAACTTATAACTATGTTTTTTCAGAATTTTAATTACAAATCAGTAACCTCAGATAAATGAAATAAGTGTGACGGGGTATAAATAATAATTGACAGTTGATACTTTCTATTTTAAATAGCTGGACAATTTTTTAAGGCAAAGGATAATCTGAAGCCCCTAAAGATAAAAATAATCTGTTTAGAGTAATTACTAAGACTTTTGGGGAACTTTTAAAAAGCGCTTGTGGCTAGCCATTCCCCCATGTTTACATTTTCATTTTTCTTCAAAATAAAGAAAGTTGAAACTATCAACCTCCATCTTATGTATATATAAATTCTATATATATATATCCTCATGAGTCCGTTTCACAGAGAAATTTGGTAGATGCTCTTCAATGGAGCACCGCACCTCCCACACCGAACCTTCAAATTCTTCATCCTATGTGGAATCTACAGGTGACTCCGAGGCCGACACAATTCCAGATGACACAGCCATCTCCCGACTATGTATTACCAGGAGTAACACCTCTAACGACGATGCCGATGCCGAATCAACATCTGGCGAGTTCGTTGACACGAAACAGAGTCAAGAATCGCCAGTAGAGGTGAGCAGCAAAAATGTTAAAGAGGAGATAGCTTATACGAAGTTGGTCGATAAGAAAGCAAAGAATGGCCAGAAGGAGGAGCGAAAGGAGGCGGTGCAAGAACAAGGAGACGCCGAAAGCGACCGCCGTTTCTGGGATGCCTGTATAGCCCATGGTTATTGAGATTTTATTAATTTATTATTTTAATATTCCTTTCAGCACATAGATATATATGATTTTCCTAGACGATCGATGGTGCTCATCGGTCTCTTGATGCCCTTCCCCTTTCTTCATTTTGTTCTTTTAGTTTTAGTTTTTTACTTGAGGATGTTGATGAACCAAAAGCTCGTATGCATGGTTCATTGACAAAATTAAGGTTATTTTTATACATGCTATATTTCTGTTTTGATTGTTTCGTAACATGGCTTTGTACTACATTTTAATTTTACTGATTTTTTATATATTATTTTTTATTTCTTTGTACTAAGTTTTTAAGTTCTTGTTGCCTTAAAAATACTCTATACATATACATATTTTGCTAGTTAATTGAATCATGTCTCTTTTGTACTAATTACAGTTAATTAAGTTCCTTTAGCTCAATTTGTACTATTTTGTTTCCCTCTATACGTAATATATTTGTGTCCTTAATAACACCTACTTTCTGATATCTTTCTCTTTCGCAGTAGCAACTAACAGTACCACACCATATATTTGGACATGTCTGATAGAGATCTATGAAAAAGAAAGGATTTATAAAGAATAATTCGAAAATCGATAGTCCAGAGTTCAAAGTTTATTATGCATTTTTAAATTTTTTTTCATTGAGATTTAGGTCAATAAAAATCTAGAATTTTGAATCTGTTTATAATCTCTGATTTATCGGAAAAGAACAGAGAAAATAAATGAGAGGTAAAAAATGAGGAACCATGTCTTCATTGAAATTTGCAATAAATTAAAACCACAAAAAAAGACAATATAATTTCATGAAAAATAAGTTCCTATCCACCGTCTTCATGTGAAGTCTAAGTTCCTTGTTTTTGCACAACCTTCTTATTTCAAGAACATACGTATCTTATATAGCCGGTGCGTAATACTGATTTGAATTTCATGTCAATTTATACATTTATTTGTCAAGTTCAAATCAATCGCTTGTGTAGTACTGATGTTTAATTTCTGAGTCTGAATTAGTTTTTGTACTGACTGGTTTTTTCACTCAATTTATAATTAGTGTCGTTCCCTTACTACTTTTTTCTATTATCTTCTTCATATAACGACTTCAAAACCTACATCGATCCATACACTCTGGGCATGCATATATAATCTTGTAGAAAATATTATGAAAAAAAAAGAAAAAAACAAAGAAGGGGTTTTCAAAAACTAACGTTCTTATGTTATTTGTTAATTCCTAATAAGTTGGGTCGACATATATATGAATATCTAGATTCTAGAACCTCTACTGTTTTTTATAATAAATTTGAAAAATATTTATAATATACATAAAGGACAAAACCAAAAGGTGCTATAAATTTGCAATTTAAACAAAACAGGAAAAATAGTCGGAATCTTTCATACTATTCTATCAAATCAAACAACCCTTTTTTTAAACATTTTTTTCAATTTTTGTACTATTTAATTCATCCATAATGCATTATTTTGTATATCAATTTATTATAATTATTTGCCTTAAACGTTAAATTGATTTTCTTACATTTTCGGTATGCTGGTCGACTTAGAGGTAATGCAATTTTGTTGTATTTGATTATCACTCAATGTATAAGTAGTGTTATCCCTTGCCAGTTGCCAATTTTTCTGATTTCATCAGTACTGTGCATTTAAAATATATAATAATAACTACAACTCTACACGCTGTGTGTACTTGAACCTGTATAAAATGATAATTCTTGGAATATTCAAGGAAGACCAATTCCAAAATTAAGGTTTCTAATGTTTTTTTTTTTTTCTTTTTGTTGATTTCCTAATGAGTTTGGTCGATCAATTAAAATTTAAAACCTAGAGAATTTTTAATTTAGTTATTCTGATTTGTTTGGAAAGATTAACAAAATACAAATAGGAGGAGAAGAACGTCTAAATTTGGAAATTCAAGCTTTAACAGAAAATAAAATGAGGACCTTTCACTTCTCTCTAAATTAAGAATAGTTTTCAATTGTTCTACATGCATGCATTCTACATACCACGAGTTTATGTTGTCATGAACATTTGTTTTGTTTATTTTCAAATACGTCTCTAATTATAGCCGGTCGATTTTGAATTAATTCATATAATTTTATAAACAGCAGTTCTTCACTTCTTCTTTCACTCCCCATATATTTTATAAGACCTTTCTTCTCGTACATTTTAGAACTGTCGACAGTCGGACATTGTGCGGTTTATCCATTCCTGCCCATGGAAAAAAAAAAAAAAAAAAAAAATCTCTAGACATGAGGCCGAAGCGCAACCGTTCTCATTAGTTATGAAGTACAATAGCCTCCTCTGAAAAATCTATCCATGAAAAAAAAAAAAAATCTAAAAGTAAGATCTATCATAAAAAATCTGGAATCAGGAAAGTTGCTCTCTCGGACTTGTAGAAAACCAAATAATATTGTTTGTATTAGATGGAGTGTTGAGATAACTTATGATTTAGTTTAAAATTTAGGTGTCCTATTTAACTTCCTGTAAGAGTGATGGCATAATAAGGAGAAGGATTATCATATATATTCCATTTTCATATTTAATTAGTTTTATATTCATATTATTAAAGAAAAACATAAATTTGGTTGCTTTAAAACTTTTAATATAGAGATTATATAAAACGGTTGGAAAAAATTAAAAAACCGAAAGAAAACAGAATATATGAATCTCATTTATGTATTGCATCGTATTTTGGTCCCTTTCTAGCTATATACATGCCAACCATAGCCTGCATCTGTATGTCGCTGCATGCCTGCATCCAATATGCTCTTATATATAGTTAAGGTTGGTACAATTGATGATGGGTCCACCAGATGTTTTTCCTAGTTATAGGTCATAATGCGAAAAAAGGGAAAATGTCCAATGGCCATGGGCAGTCTGATCTGCTGTCGCGCGGCACAGCGTGTAGCGCAGGCTGTGGACCATCTGATCTGAATCTGATGGATAAGGGAGCCCCGTGAATCTAATAGGCCCGAAAAAAATGAACCGTCCGATCAAAATCGAACGGCTCGGGTGCGTGTAGCGCAGGTGCCGCGCGACACAGGATCAGGATCCGTCAATAAGTATTTACATTAAGATTGTAAAAAAGATCTCTGCGGTTCCAAACATTAATGAATGAACCTCGTTATCTCCGGCGACCAATATTAATTATTAGCGCACCTAGCTTGTTGACATGGCATGCAGTGCAGGTACCATGGTTAATGAATATTTTGGGTAAAACTGCTAGTTACATTACGTATTGTCATGACTCGTGAATATGATAGACAACTTTTTTTGTGCTAATAAATAAAATTATAATAATTAAATTGTTCCGGTCAAATAAAATATATGAAAATTCGATGCTATAAGTTATCAGTTTTGATGCAAATTTTGACCAATCAAGAGAATGACAATAACTGAAGCACCAACTGCAAATGTCCAATAGGTACACAAAGAAAAATGTCCGAAAAGGTAATTAATGTTTATCCAATGAAAAGTTTATATTCTGCAACGCCAACTTCGAAGAGACTTTTGCTTGATAATAATAAAATAAATATATTAAAAATTTGAATTAAAAAAATCAAATATGTTTTAATATATTATTTTAGTAAATATTGTACATATGTAACCTATCAAAATTTAGCAACTTATTACATTTTACTCCATCTAAAATATGTTATAATTTATTCGATTTTAAGTTTTTAACTTATATTGTTGGTGCATTAAAAATAGAGTGAAACTTACTATATTCTTACTTCATTTGTCAAAAAGTTTGTTAGTTTCGGTTTATGAATTCCCCATGCCTGCTTGTATTTGTTTTGCCTAAGGGAACTTTAATAAATATATACCTATTTTATAACTTTTATCTGTTTAGCTGAAAAAAAAATGAAAAACAATATAGAATAGAGGAATTTTTTTTTTAGATAGCTTAAAAAAAAAAAATTCCGAGGAAAGTTGATTATATATCATCATACATCTATACAATTCCGAGGGGTTTCTACGGTACCCCCCAAATTCATCCTGCCCATCCATTCTTTCTCTTCACGTGATAGATTGAATCTGATCCATTCATTCCCACTTCAATTTGGTTTAGTTTTTGTGTGGCTGTAGCCAAGTGTGAGGTCGATTTATATAAAGACTATTCTCTCTTGAGACACAAACAAGGGCACAACAAATCAAAAGAATATTAATCTTGACAATCACGTGGTGGGTGACCATGCATATTGGATTTTCTGCATCTTTTGAACCATAACTTGAGTATAGAGGGCCAACATACAGTTAATTCCTCACTACTACACAAACATTTCTTAGATAACAGTTGCAGTGGATACAATACAATGAGAGAAGTTGGACCACACGGGAAGCGCCGTCCTTCCTGTAAGGAATAATTTTTTAAATTTAATTACAGGAAAATTAAGTAACTATTTGTAAAGTTGCTTGATTAAATTATTTAAATATCTGAAATCATGCTCCGAAGTCTCCAGTACAAAATATAATATGCCCTCCAAATATAAAATTGAATATGTTTTCAATTTGAAAATAATTATTATATGGCTCCCAATAGTTTATATGAATATATTATGTTATAAACTATTGCAACTTTTGCAACTTTATATTTTGTACATTTGAATATGTTTTCGAAAATAGTTATATATTATTCAGGGAAAAATAATTATTATATATTATGCTATTTTCCAGTAAATATAAACTATTTCAAGTTTTTCTTAAGACATCTTGATAGGGCTATTATTAATTATTATTATATTATATGAATACATTTTCTATACATTATATTAATTGGCATAAACGGCAAGAATCAAGTGATATAATTTTGTTAGCATTTTTTTTTGTTTAGTTGTTTGCAGGTTTTCCCTATCATTTTTTGATTAATTTTATGAATATTCTTACAAGATTTCACTTAATCCAATGATATTTTTTTTGTATTTTAGATTTCTAAAATTTTGTTCCAAATTTTTTTAGTTTGATGTTATTTTTGATATTTTGAGACGGGTGAAATTTCAAAAGGCCGATATTTTCTTGCAAAAAAAAAAAAAAATCAAAATACTAACTTTAGTCCAACATTCATTGCGGGAAACACGATACTATAGCTAATTTAGAATAATTTCATTTATTAACTATGTTCAAAATAACAACAAATTTATGTGTGTGTGTGTTTTTATAAATTTCGGTTAACTTGGAATTTGATTTGTCATCATATAAGGAGTTATTAAACGAAAATTAGTAAATTACAAAATCTTTTTTAACTATTTAATGAAAGGCAAAATGTCATTCAAATCGGTCCAAATTTAGTACACACTCTGTTTTTTTTTTAAAAAAAATCGATTTTGTACTTATATATCTTTTTAGTTTTAATAATAATTTTCAAGATAACAAATGAGTGAAACATAATTCTGAATGCGCTCTACTAGAATTACCTGATTACGTTATTACGAGCTTCAGCTCTCTGACAAAGCCCGTAGGCTACACAACACACCCAATACCACACCAGCCAGAGCTTCAGCTCAAACATGAAGTTATTAGAATGTTGTCAAAATTATCACATCGCCTTATTTTAAAAAAAATATAAAAATAAATGATTTAGATTTAAAATATAACGTATGTCTTATTTAGATAAATTTAGTTGCTGAAATTGGGAAAAATAAATAAATAAATAAATAAAGGGACAAATTGATTGGATGTGTAGTTCGATGTGTGAAATAATTTGAAATTCTCTTGAAAAGTTTGACAGAGACACTTAAGTGTGAAATAAAATATTCGATGTCAAAACCTTAGGTATCTATATAATTTTGCTCAAGCTTGTAGATATGGATAACAAACACATCCAGAAGATAAATATTTTGTAGCGCCTTATGCGTCAGAACATATGAGGTAATATAGTTGGCATTAAAGATCTAGATGGACTTGAAATTATAGCAATATGTCATGCTTAGATGATGACTCTACAGCAACTAGAGCATATTTAGTTATTGCAGTTGACATGAAATATAGATATATACCGTAAGTCCTCTCTTTTTATCAATTTTGAAATTGTGCATCAATTTTGAAGGCTTTGTCCTATTTCGTCCAAACCATTTGTAAGTTATCATATATAATCAAAATCTATCAAGTTCTATGACAAGTTGACAACTCGTAGATTTTTTGTGGATATTGAACTAAATTTCATGACTCAATTATTCATTTTTTTAAAAAACTTTTATAATTTTTAGTTTCACATTTAAGTCCAAAATCTTAAAAAACTAAGGTTTTCATTAGTATAGAGCTTGGGACATTAACGGCATCAATAAGGTACACAAAGAACAAATCAAAGATGCACAAGAACGGTTATAAAGTAAATTGAACTCATATTAATATTTACTAGCGCGAATTTTACGTGTTTTGCAATTCATCCACATAATTTTTTTTGTAAACCTACATATATTATACATAGAAGCTGCAACAAAAAAAACTATTTAGACATTATATAAAAATTGTCATAGAAAATTGCAAGCACCGTTCATGCCATACAAAATTCGAGTGTCACAGAAGACCCCAAACAAAAATCATAGTGCTTTGAATAATGTCAAGCTCCATTCTCTCTTTATATATATGTATAATTTCAGTTGCAAATGTGTTACTGCGGATCAATATCCTGTGTCTATGGACGCACTCTGTCTATTTCATCACGACTGTCCGATCTAATATCGATTGTTAATTTTTTTCGAGCTTATGAATTTGATATTAATCATGGAACACCTATAATTGTTCAGACAATTGTGATGCCGATGAGCAACTCTGCCCATCGCGCAGAGGATATCATTCTGTGTTACTGCACCCACAAGCCCTTTAAGAGGAATTTAACCTCTCAATTTCGAGCACAATATATAATTTTGTTCGTGATTTTAAAACCACTAGTTCAAGAGTCCTCGTGGACATCTTTCTCATGTTTTGCACAAGATTAAGAAAAATGACGGAACCGGTTTTCTAAAATTCAACCAAGACAATAATACATAAATTATTATATTAACCGCATATCAACGCACCAAATAAAAAAATTTCTAATATGAACTATATATCAAAAAATAATCCTAGCTATAACATAGCCTTTGAAAATTTATGAAATTAGAATATATATATTTAACACCATCATTTTTGTTGAAGTGATCTAATATTTAGTAATAGAAGTGATCGTTTTATAAATATTAAATTTGGAATTTGACACGAATGATCAATGAGTTCGCCATTTTTTCAAAGAAACAAATTAAAATTCTGCAAAACGTATAAGAAACCAGTAATCAGTGGGAAACTAGAAATTCGTATCAGCTGGGTTCATAATTTTTTTTTGTTGAAATTATATATACGACATAATGTGTTGATGAATGTTTAAAAATCTAGGTCAAATAAATTTATACCTATGATTTACCTCACTAGTCGTTCTAGTAAAGCTTAGGGTCGAACCCACAGGGACGGATTAAATTGAATACCGGACTTTACTTCCTCACGAAAGCTAGACAAGATCATGTTTTGGGATTTTATGATTTAAAAAGACAAATAAATAAAGTATAAGTAAAATAAATATTTTTGGTTGGTTTTTAAGGTTTTATGGACTCAAACTAGTGCAAATGAATGTCCTAGGGTTTCGCGTTCAATCAGTTTAGCTCTAAAGCACCTCTGCCTACAATTTTCACTGAAACAGAGGCTCATTTCAGACCGAAATGCATGGATTTTGGACCGAAATCCATACTGTTCGAGACAGAAACTTGCCTTAGACCTTCTGTTTTGACTTCATATTTTTACAGGACACTATGTGAAGGTTACTTGACGACCAGACCTAAACCCTAACCTCAGCTGTCACGTTTTAGTTTTGGTTTGGTATGGAGCCGGCTTTTACCACGTAAATAACTAAGCCTCAGCTGTCGCGTTTTGGTTCTTAGAAATTTAAGAATATTTAGTTAGATTTTCAGAGGTATTTAAAGTCTTTTCAGATCAATAAAAGTTACACCTTTCGGTCGTTAAACTAACCTCCTCTTTCGAGCGATTGACTTACCTCAAATACTTAATCAATTAAAGGTTTGGTTGAGTTTGTGTCTTATTAACGCAGCAGACATTAACAAGTAAACGTTCAAGCAAACAATCAATTAAACTAAGCGTAAACAATATTTCTCAACTAAATAAATCACATAATATATCATAAATCCATCAAGTCATCACAAAATACTAAACTAATCTACTAACTAGCCCTAAGACATAATAAACTAGCCTAACATGAAAGTAAAATAAAATACAAACTCCATCATCAATACAAGCAAAGAGAGAAGAAGAGAAACAACCAAGTAATCCCGCTAAACTCTTGTTTGCAAGGCTTCTGGAATCGTGGTTGGATTGGTTCTATCGCTGTCGCGTGTCAAGAATCGCTCCAAGTTGCTGTCAAGGTTGTGCTCAATGAAGAATGGTGGAATCCCACGCATTTCGGAGCGAAAATGGCGGTGGAAAGGTGAGAATTTTGGCCTCTGGAAGAGTTGCTGCCCTTTTTGTACGAAAAAACGTGCATAAATACTCGTGGAAGAGACCAGGGAGGTGGCTAGGGCAAGGAAAGGCGGTTTGCCTCTTTTTTTCTTCGAAAATTTCTAAAATCGCGCTTTCCAGAAATGCATTTCGGACCGAAATCCGTACATTTCGGACCGATAGTATTTTGGGCCATAATTTCTTCATCCGAACTCCGATTTAGGTGATTCAAAGATCGTTGGGAAGCTTAGGATGAGATCTACAATTATATGGACCCATTTAGTCATTTTGCTTCTCCAAAATTCTCCCTTTTATGAAATTATTATGTCCAATCCACCAAGTTCCTGCAAAACAAATATCACGACAGTACCAAAATCTAGGAAAACATAACAATTTATGAGACAATTTATATTGGTTTGATCAATAATTAAGGGCTAAGTACGATCAAAATACATATAAAAATAAGAGATATCATGTGTAAAAAAGACAGAGTATAACTATAATTTTCAAATAAACAATTCTAAAATAATATAATATTAAAAAATTATAAAAAATTAAATATAACTATAATTACAACACAAAAAAAATCAATATCCAAAATAATAATTCAAGACAAAAAAAAAAATAAAAAATACAACTATTTCTTACAAATTTTTATTTTCTGATATTTTTACATAATAGATTCATACAAGCATCTCCCATTACGTTATAAGTTTTATCTTAATTAGTTTCATTGTGGGGGAAGAGATGATGCTATTCATCGAGAACTAATGTGTGATATGGGTCCCTATACAATTTTTTAAGAGTCATTATGTGATTCAAAATAAACACAATGTGTTCACCTGGATCCTTCAAATTTTTGAGATGGGTCTCTACTTCATTGTGTATTTTTTTTTTATAAATTAATGTTATCTAATGTAAATTTTTTTTTAGGTTGGTCCCTAGACCTACCAAAACATATGTGGCTTCGCCACTGCCACTGCCAGTAACTGTTTTAAAAAGACAGTTATTTTTTTTTTCTTTTCAAAAGTATAAGACATGATTATAAAAAAAAAAGAGGAAGTAGTCACCTCGCTCTTTTAAACTTTTTTTTTTTTTTTTTTTACTGCCAACCTTTTTGCTTTAACTGCCTGTTTTGATTGCATATCCGTCACAAGAGTCGCACTGTGTCGATTCAAATACAGGACGAGTATTAAGTTTGGCACAGTTGACTGTCCGCTGGAACCGATGTCAGGTACTCAATAGATATGTACCTTATACTGAACATGAAAAAGTGAGAGACATTCTTTTTGTAAAAGGCACCAACATTTCATTAGCAGCTGTTCATTGATAGAAAGGCGCCAAGTTTTCATTACCACCCAAAATACAAGTCTTCAAGGCCAATCAATTCTCTCGTGTTGTTTCTAGGGACAACAATTTAGAAGCACATGATGTGGCCAATTGTGATGGATAGTTGTTATCTTTATTGCCTGGATTGTATTTGATATAAACTTTGATGTTTGAGGTTACCTACGGGTTTCAAATGCCAAGAAAAAAAAAAATCAATTATGATGTGATAGAACCTCTAACTTTGCTTATGTATAATTAGTATTTATTGAATATTGTCAATGTAAGTATCTTCAGTTGCTTATGTATAATTAGTATTTATTGAGTTCAAAATATAAAAGAATAAACAAATTTAAAATAAATAATTTTTAAAAAAATGATTGTAATGGACAGTATCTTCGGTTGCTTGTGTATAATTAGTATTTATTGAGTCTAAAATGTAAAAATCTCTAGCCAGTAATGAATGATTCTATAAGATGAAAATATAAGGAAACAAGAGAGAGGATTGCGCCATATAAATTTACAATTTACGAAAGAAGCATTAAGACCGGGCTTTATATTAAAAAAAAAACCGGCCAGTTCACCAATATGTTTCCTAGTACGATTTGGAAAAAATAATAATTTCCAAATAAAATAACATGCTTGGATGCTCTTCTATCTGAACCAAACCAGTTTGGGGACTTAGGGTCCGGTTTTTCCAGTCAAATAAGCTGGCCCGGTTAAGATTTTATAACACTGATTGCTATTGTTAAGAGGACTAAAATGCACGTGGTCCTTAAAATGTCTCTAATATTATATGTTGTTACTTATTTAAAAAGGGTATATCATATTAATTGTTGATCAAATATTTTGTTACTTTGTGTATAAAACCATCCAATTTGCTATCGCTGATCAAATATTTTATGGACCCCAATTACCATCCTTTTTCTCGACAAAACTCAAAAGTGAAAACTGTATGAAAAATATCCTTTTAAAAAATTTACTGTGAGTCTGTGACATATTTGTCAATGGTAGCATCTATTAAATTAAACATGATATTCGAGTCATTTTACATTAATTGTTTGTCTAGCTACATCAACATTTATAAAAAATTAAACAATTGACATCTTGAGATATTTTATGTTTAAAGATATGAACAAACTGTTTAAAAGATAAACTATATTAAAAAAACAATGATATTTTCACAATTTTAAAGATCTTAATTTTAATAGAAAATATTTTAACAACTCCTTGTTTTATTTACTAAAAACGGGACAGCATAAAAAAAAAAACTAAAAACGGGATACAATGAAGTTCTACGCACATTAATTACTACCTCATTTAAGTGAATTTGAATGTCGGTCTTTTTACTCCTCCGATGGTCTATCGTCAATTAATCTATCTGGCAATATTTTATCCATGCATTTGCAATTTAAAATGTGCTGCCTGTTGATTTCTGCACAGCTGATAAAACTAACGTCCCAACAAGACCTTCTAGATGGAATGGAGCCCACAGTCAAAAAGCAAGACCCCCCCCCCCCCCCCCCCCCCCCCCCCCTCCAAATAACGTAAGAATACAAAATTTTTATATATGAACTATTAATCTATACATTTAAAGGAAATGGGCCTACCCATTTTTTATATGAACTATTAGTATAATATACAAGAAGACATTTAAAATGTGCTGTATAAAGTTGCATAAGAATCTCTACAATGTCGAGTTAGAGCACACAATTTATTATATGAACTATTAGTCTATCACACATTTAATGGGCGCGATGCGTCTTAGATTAGAAAAATAACATAAGATCCCCTTGCATAAGATAGACGTCAAAATAAATAAATAAACTTTCTGCAAACTTTTTTTTTAATTGTCCTTTATCCCCTATCTTTTGTAATCAACTTTTGCATTTGCCTTTTGCAACTCTAAACTACCGTTGATAGATCCGGGGCAGGCACGGCCGCACAGATGGCAATAGGCCTACACCATTAATTTGGATTCTATAAGGCACAGTGAGATCCGGACAGTGACATATAACCTGATTATAAAGTCATTTCAAAAAATTTTTTTAAAAAAGAATTCAATTAAATATCGGCCTGCTTGATAAAATCCTAGCCCATTAGTGATTTCTAGATAAAAAATGGAATGAAAATCCAGAATACTAACGGATGAGCAATCCACAAAATTTTGATCAATGCCGGTCCAGCAACATCATATCAATATCAATATTATAAATAAAGATGTGTGGGTGTCGGGTTAGTTAAATATCATCCGACACTTCAAGCATTGTGAAATAGTTGTGCAATAGCATTTTTTTTATTTATGTAATGTGATATTTTGTAACTAATTGTGTGTCGGATGTTACTGCTCATAAAACTGACTCGGTTTAACATCAGATAATAATTTGGCAACACATTATTTTATTTCTGATTTTTGTGATCCCTTCCTATTTTCATATTCATCATGTCTCCATCTCTTTTGTGTTGCTTAGAGTCCCTCTCCACTTTAATTTCTCTTCATCACCATTCTTAATTTCGGTTTATAAAATATAAATTAAATTCATTCAATTGAAAATAGAAAAAACATCAGATCTTTTATGATATATATTTATTTATTTAAGTCATTTATAAACATATTACATTTCATGAATAATATCAATATAATATAAATCATATTAATCATATTATTTCAGATAACTATTGTTTGACCCTAAAATATCATGCTAATTGCACAAACTAATGGATTAAATTCATGGATGACAAATTGGAGGGATTTGATTAATCCATAAAAAAAAAAATAGCAAGTGACCCCCAAAAATCATAGGAAAATATCCAGAAATCCAGGAGACCATGGAGAAAATTTTCATGAAGAGAAAATGATTAAATGAGCTATGGAGGATTTATTTCATGCAAATAAGCCCAGAATCTTGAAGAAAATAAATAAAATAGCAGAGAGGAGATTTTCAGGAAATCCTTGATTCCATGATGCTCTAAATAATTTCCTGAGTATGGAGATAAATTTTCATAATTAAACTCCAAAGGGAAGGATTTTTAATCAATTTTCCAAAGTCAATAGCCTATAAAAAACCCATCTTCTGGAACAAATGGAGGTGTGCGGTGCCAAAAGAAACGGAGAAGAAGGAATGAGGCGGGAATTCGAATTTTCCCCTGCTGAACAGGAGTTTGGGTACACCTGTTCCATGTAAACCGTGCACAGAGGAGAAAAGGAAAAGAATTGGTGTATCGTGAACCAATTGCAACCAAACCAGAGACCATGTCGCTGGGTTTTGTTTCTCATTAAACCCGACATGTGGGGCCCCCAGCGAAGGGCTCTCCTTCTCTTCCAACTGAACAGAAAGAGAGGAAGAAACGAAGGAAATGGCGCTGTCTCATAACCGCATGGTCAACTCTCACCCACATTCGTTGACCGCCTAATTGGACCCCACAATGCAGTCAAACAATAGCCCACAGAACCGAGAGCACGCGGGAGGTGTGAGCTGAAAACAAACCAAACAGAATTGGCTGTAACAAACTCAGTCAAACTTCCCACTCTCATGGTCAACCGACCAAAAGAAACACAAATACCTCACCTTTCCGCCGTTGGATGCATTGGCGATCCGTGTGCTCCTCAACCAACGGCTAGGATCAAAGGCAATCTTCAATTTTTCCCAAGAAGGAACCCCCAAGCCGTGGGCTATAAATACCCGACATCTCCAAGCAATTAGGATCTTTTGGCCTCTCAGAGAAGCCCCACGCACAGTTACACAGAGAGAACTCCATTCTCAAACTAAGGAAAGAGAGCTCACACGCCATTGCTAAGGGAGAGAGAGAGGAGAGTTTAGTTGAGGCATTTGGTCAAACACCTGTTAGGTTAGAACAGTGAAGAGATAAGAGCTTCAAGTAAGCTGCCATTTTCGTGTAATTGAGGTAAATTGAAGGTAAAAAGGTGTAATGTGATTGATTTAATCGTGAAAGAGATGAACTTTGATTGACTTGAACTCGTGTCAATGTTTCTTTACTGTTTCTTGATGTATCCTTGTGTTATGTTTGATTTGCATCACAGAGAACCCAGTTCTCTTGATCTAATGGTTTCCTGATATGCTTGTATGATATTTACTGTATATATGCACATGTTTCGATCTTGTATGATGTTAATTGATAGATGTCTTATTCCTGTGGTTTCCTTTGGTCGAGAACCCAGTTCTCGATCCATTTTTACTCAGTGGTGATCCAGCAGAGAACCCAGTTCTCAGGCCCTAGCTGGATCTGGCAAAGCCATTTGGTTTTGTTAATAAAATCTGAGAATTACGCCGTTATGCTGCCCAATTTTTGTTTGATCTTTATGATCTGATTCTTACTTGATTCTATATAGGTTGTCTTGTATACTTATGCTAATTGGTAATTGTCTAAACTGTCAATTAGTCGTATTGATGTTACACTGTCTCTCTAGGTCGATTGATAAGTCAGTCGACTGTCACATGGTCTATTGATGTTAATTTTAGAAAATTGATAGAAAAGAATGTCTCTTGAAGGCTCAGGTAAGTGTTTAATCGCTTGATGAACATGAAGTAACTCAAAAGATATGGAACTGAAGGCCGAAAGAGGAAGTTTCTAACTCCTTCAAAATCCGAGACCCTCATTTTACACCTCAGATTGGTCGTTTGGTCATTAGAATAAGTCATGGCTAGACTTTAGAGTGTCGATTGGGCGTATTTTAGAACTTAAGATGATCTAATTGAGGTAATTGGAGTTGCTTGCAACTCAGTCTCCTCAGTAACAACCCCCTCTTCTGCCGTGCCAAAGCCTTGATCCATCTCTTCAATTAGAGACAAGCAATGTCAATTAAGTGTACATAGGAACTCTCTCTCCTCCCTCGAGCCTTTTGAACTTATATAGATCACCTGAGGAAGCTTAGCTCGCCGTCCATGACGTCATCCAAAAACTCAGGGACTAAATCGAATAAAGAACCTAAAAGAAACTCAATTTTCCGACCAAATGACAGTGACGCAACCTAAACTAAGACCACCACGGGGATCTCCGTCATGCCAAGAGTCAACTGAACCTAACCTCACCGTCAACCGCAGCCTAGATCGTCGGGAAAGTTTCCGTCAGGGATGGTTCTGGGAATAAATTTAACACGAAGGGTCTCGCGGTAAAGTTCCTTTCCCTTCGACGAGTTTCCGCGCCGAAACCTCCTGGATCCGATGTAACGAATTTGGTGTGGCGATCATGTTCACTCGTTACACGAAAACTTAACGCAAGAATCCCGCGTCTAAACGCGTTGACCTATCTCAGCCCAGTCAGCGGACGCGTCAGCGCCCAGTCAACTGACATGTCATTTTTCTTTTGACGTGGACCAATAGAAAAATTAGAATTTAAGCAGAAACTTTAGATATTTGTTAAAAATAGTAGGAAACTCCGAAAAATGCGTATGATATATCGATAAAATCCTAAAAATCTGTAGAAAGCAGATTTACTGATACTTTGATATCAAAATCTTTCAAAATATTAGCCTTTTTTATTTTTGAAGTATTTTCGTTATAAAATTGAATTTCATAAAAAAAATAAATAATGATAATGATAAATACAATAAAACTTAAATAAATCTTCTATAAAAGTTTTCAAATAAAATTTAAGTAATTCCCATATAAAAATAATTCTCAAGGGGCTATTGATAAACCTGTCGTTAGGTGTCTAACAAATAAACCGATTTCTACCAGAATTGGTTACACAATAACCTAAACAAGTATAGTCGGGTTGTCGATCTCAGGGACGGAATATTTAGGAAACTAGACTCTCTAAAACTCTTAACTAAACTAGATTAAACGATTGATTTAAAGTATTGATTGAAGGTTCAAACTAAGAAGTAAAAGTTCTAAAGTTTAACAAGTTGAAGGTTGATTATAATATCTAACTAATTAGCCTAGGGTTCTGGACTTACAACTTGACAGTCACTATTACCGCGACCCGCGAGATCTCTCCGCGGTCCGCGAATAATACGTATTAAACTATTATTACTTGATTGTTATTATCTGAAGGTTTGTGAGGACTTTTCGGTCAAGTTATACAGGGGAAAGACTTCAACTTTCGTTACTTGGTCGGTCCTAAACTGAACAGGACTCGAGTTTTCCCATACACCTTACTCTCAACTCTCGCATCGACTAAGGATTATATGTCTATCTCTTGAGAACTAGGGTTCCATTTCTTCTCAGATCTGGTTAAGTTATCGCCTCTCGGTTCATATAACTTAGGTTTCTCCTTTCGGGTAATCCCTAACCCTAATCATGACGGTTTGGATGTAAACTATTGAACAAGGTTTTGATGCCTAACTACTCGATATGGCCATTATCAAGGCGGGCAACCAAGGTCGTTAATCTAAGCCAAACAATCATATATAAAATCAAACATGCAAGAGATAAATCACAAGATCAAATAAAACAAGTCAAGTAATAATATTAAACTAATCAAGAGTTTGTGCCATCGCCCTAGACTACTAACAAACTACTCAGACATGGTCATAAAAGCAACGAGAAATGATAATACAAACAAGATAGACATAGAATACACCAGTGAAATCCTCTATCTTCTTGTCTGCGCCCTTCTCACGGCCCGCGACTGGAGGTCGCGACCCGCGAGAGATAACCGTCTTCTCGCTCCTCTAACTTCTCTCAGTAAATCTGTCTCAAAAGTTATGTCTAAAATTCGGTCCTCTAATCTGAAGTCGAGGCATGCTTTTATAGGCCTGTGGAAAAGTGCTGGAGAAAGGAAATAACCGTCCATTATGCTCAAAAACTGCTGCCAAAAGAAACCAACTCGAAAGGCCATAACTGCCAAGTCTTCTAGAATCTTCAAGTCAGTTATGCTCGCGGCCCGTGGTGAGTCTCCAAGGTCCGTGAGCAATATCTTCAGGCAGCTCCAAAATACAGCTTCTCTCTCTCCATCTTCAATGCCTTCTCCTGTACAAAAAGGTGCCGGGCGACGGCAACAACTCTATCTAAACACAAATGCAAGCTAAGTTAGATGAAAACACAAGAAATTAAGTTAAGTTCGGTTCCAAATGAGGTCAAAATATAAGTGTAGAATATGCTTATCAAATTCCCCCAAACTTATCATTTGCTTGTCCCTAAGCAATTCTATCTTTGTAAAATTAAACCAAACTAAATTAATTTCTGTGTGCAAGCTAGGCAGTTCCCTTACTTAATTGTCAATGTCATTTAATCAAATTCCTCAGGAAAGTTTCCAAGTTCACCATAAAATTCCAAGTTTCACTAAAAGACCCATGATCTCCCCAAACTAACACTCAATCAAATGGTTGCTGAAATTGATATCTCATTTTCTTTATTCAAGAGTTTGTTTAGTTTGTTATGATAACCAATTAACCCTTTCCATGAAAATTTGGGATACACACCCTACCAGTTTAAACCTTTTTAGTGTTGTTTTAACTTTTCCCATGCCCAAGACTTAATCACCGCTAAAAGTTCAAAAACGCATTGGAGAACGACTAAAGTGGGGCGGAAGAAAGGGTACAAATCCCCACCCATCGCCTCCAAAGTTTTATGTTAGATAATTAATTAAATTCCCGGGGCAAGGAGATTTCCCGCGGCGGAGAGGTTAGCCAGATGAGTGTAGCATCATTTTGAGGTTTCCCTCCTAGATGGAACTTTTTTAAACTACACAGACCTATAACTAATCCGCAATGTCCACCATCAGAGCACCGCTTTTTAGTTCCCCTTTTTTTTGTTTTGTTTTTTTTTTTTTTTTTTTTTTTTTTGCTTAAACTTATGTACATATTTGAAAACAGCGGTTCTAAGGCATCAGACAGGGTCAAGTTTTAATTCTTTTTGTGTTAAAGTGTTTAAACCGGTAGAATCGATCTCCTAGCAACAAAATTTGGATAAAATATGAGGTGTGGGTTGCTTTATTTACCAAAGTTTCTAGGGAAAAGTTATTCAATTATCTCAACAAACTAATCTAGTCTTAACTAAAGGACTTTCCTTATCAATTTCATCATTCCTAATTGACTAAGTCTAATTTGGGTTGAACCGATCAAATCGAGACTCTCAAAATTTCATGAAGAACTTGGAAAACTTTTCTAAAAATTTTGATTAAACTACAATGACAATTTAGTAGTTGAATGCCACCTATCTTGATTTAAATGCAACCCTAAATGATTTTAAAATGCAATCCTAAATAGCTACTGAATTCAGTGACCGCGGGCCGCGGGGGTTTGTTACGGTCCGCGAAGAGTGTCGTTTGATTCCAGAGAGCTTCCTAAGTAGCCCACAGCCCGTGACCAAGGCCTACGGTGCGCGAACTACCCCTGTGACATGCATGAAACTAACTAAACCTAAATTCGTCCAACAAAAACAAAATTTTTTTCAGAAAATTTTCAGTCAATTTTGCCCAATAATTTCCTCACAAATATATGCATTCTAAATCCCGACTTGTCCCCCCAAACTTAATCGACTGCATTGTCCCAATGTAGTTAATTAAATTAAGAAAAAGAAAAGAGGGATTTAGAAAGTAAACCGATCTACTAGGTCGATGAAGGAGATGAACCAGAAGGTCTCACTCCATCCTTCTTCTCCTCTATGTTGGCCAAGCGCGACCCGTGACCAATGCCCAAGGTCCGCAAAATCTCTAGTACTGCAATTTCAAAAAAAATTTGTTAGTGTTAGGATGAATCTAGAATTATTTTTTTTTTGTTTTATAGTTTTATCACTTTTTTTTGTATTTTTTATTTTTATTTTTGGTTTTTTTTTTCAATTTAACGTAAAATAACCCTTGGGTTGCCTCCCAAGCAGCGCTTGTTTAAGGTCTCGAGCCTGACCCCTGTTTCTACATCTCGGATTTTTGGCGATTTTGTGAGGTACTTCTTCAATCTCTGGCCATTTGTCAAAACCACACTTATCCGTTTGGTGCGCATTGACAATCTCTGGATAATTCTTGTTCTGGCCTAGGAACTCATAGCGGCGGTTTGGAGGCAAAGTCTTCAGGTCAGCAATTGGAGGTTCCTCAGACTCAGTCCCATGACCCGCGACCATTGCTTGCGGCCCGCGAGATTCAACAAGCTTCAACTCGAGAACCTCCTCAGTGTCCTCTTCGCGGTCCGCGGATGAGTAGTGCGACCCGCGGAGAAAGTTAATGCCTGAGGAGAATTCTGCTTCAACCGTCTGTCCATGAACATCTTCTATAGGCTCTAATTGACTCGCATGTTGTTGCAGCACCTCATCAACAAACTCAGACACCTCTTCCACCAGATAGCATGTGTCGGTGTGGTCAGGTTTTTTAATGACCTTTTCAATGTTAAACTCTATCTTCTCTTCCCCAACCGTTAGAGATAACTTTCCATTTTTCACATCAATAATCGCACCTGCTGTAGCAAGGAAAGGTCTACCTAGAATGATCGGAATCTGGTCATCTTCTTCCATCTCAACCACCACAAAATCCACAGGAACAAAGAACTTCCCCACTTGTATTGGAACATCCTCTAATACCCCCACCGGAAGTCGCACAGTGCGATCTGCAAGTTGCAAGGTGATTTTGGTTGGTTTGAGTTCACCAACACCTACCTTGTCAAAAACTGATCGAGGCATGAGACTCACGCTTGCTCCTAGATCACATAAAGCTTTTTTAATTTTAGCCTTTCCGATGGTGCAGGGGATAGAAAACTTCCCTGGGTCTTTCATCTTGGGAGCGAGCTTGTTTGTGATAAGTGCTGAACACTCTTCCGTCAAAGCCACCGTCTCCTTGTCGGCTAGCTTCCTTTTGTTGGACAGGATGTCCTTCAAAAATTTTGCATAGGATGGCATTTGTGTCAAGGCCTCTGTAAAGGGAATGGTTATGTGAAGTTGCTTGAGAACCTCGAGAAATTTGCCAAACTGCTTGTCAATCCTCGCCTTTGCAAGTCTTTGAGGGAATGGAACAGGAGGTGTGTAAACATGCTCGACAGTTTTGCCACTAGTTGCTTCTTCCACGGGCCGTGGGTCATGGTCACGGTCCGCAGATTGCCCAGCGCTTCCACTCACGGTCCGCTACTGAGTGCCACGGTCCGCGGATTTTGTCTGTGCAGCAATTTCTTCCTCTGGCATGGCTGGCCCGTCATAAGTCTTTCCATCTCTCAAAGTGATAGCCTTACATTCCTCTCTAGGGTTAACTTCTGATTGCCCTGGGAGCTTTCCTTGGTGCCTTGGTGGGGGTCTGGCATGCAGCGCAATCAGAGATTCAAGCAACTTGTTGTGAGACATGATCAACTCAAGCTTTGTTGTGATGGCTTCCATTTGGTCACTCATTCTTTGATTCAATCTCCCTTGAATTTTCATGAACTCTTCTACAGATGGGGCTACATAGGGCTTTTGGTGAAACCCTATTCCGCGGTTGTTGAAATTACCAGGATTGTTGTTGTTGCGGTTGTTGAATCCATGATTGTCTCTACTTGGGAAGTAGTTTTGATCATTGTTGTTCGAATCAACATTTGCACAAACATCATCCCCTTCTGTTAAGTTGCACTCAAGTGTTGCATGCCCTGTATCACCGCATATTGCACAGCTTTGACTTGGTTGGCTCGGTTGGCTCGGCTTCTTGCTGATTTGGTCAATCTTCTTGTTGAGGTCTGCTAGTTGGGCAACCAGCAGAGAGACTTGATCGGGTTCGGCTGGGGTTGCTCGTGGCGTCCCTTTGACCATCCAATTTGCATGGTTAAGAGCCATGGTATCAATGACGGCTTCCGCATCTTCCACCGCTAAGTCCATGAGTGCCCCACCTGCATTAACATCAACAGAAGCACGAGTAGTAGGAGTTAGTGCATCATAAAATGTTTGGAGAATCAACCAATCAGGTATACCATGATGAGGGCATATCCTTTGCAACTCTTTGTACCTATCCCATGCTTCACCCAATGATTCACCCTCCATTTGTTTAAAGGTGGTGATTTGGTTTCTAATTTGGACCATTTTGACACGAGGGAAAAAACGAGCCAAGAAAATCTTAGCTAATTCATCCCATGTGTTAATTGAGTTGACTTTCAAGTTCCTAATCCATGCTCTAGCCCTATCTCGCAATGTAAATGGGAACAACCCAAGCCTAACAACATCACTAGATACTTCAGGAATTTTGATTGTATTGCAACACTCTAAAAAGATATGCAAATGTAAATTAGCATCCTCATGTGGATCTCCTGAAAAAGTGTTTTGTTGCACGAGGTTGACCAAAGCGGGCTTAAGTTCGAATCCCCTTCGTCCTGTGTCCGGAATGGATATGCTGAGTTGGATATCCTCCGTTTTCGGAGTCGCATACTCTCGCAAGGGCTTCTTGGATGTTTCTGCCACTTCGGTGTTTGCCATGTCGTCTTTTGCCTTTGCTTGGTCACCAACAGGAGGATCTTCTTTCGTGGGTTGAGTTTGAAGTGGTCCCTTGCTCTTCAAAGTGCTTGCAATTTCTGCCAGAGTCACGTCCGCGGACCGCGGACTGGAGTCACAGTCCGTGGACGGGGGAATTTCCTGTCTGTCTATACTTATCCCTGGCGGTCGAAATGGAGGTTTCCGACCTGCAGAAGGGGTAAGAGTAGATAAAGCGGTTGTGTTGATCTTTCTAGTCTTGCTTTGAGAAGATTTGTCGAAACCAACAGGTGGAGTAGATCCTCCCGCCAGTTTCAAATTCCTGCAAAAAGAAAAAGAAAAGGTTTAGTTCAAGTAAGAATAAAAGAAAAGTTAATTTCCTAGCACCGTCCCCGGCAACGGCGCCATTTTGATAAACCTGTCGTTAGGTGTCTAACAAATAAACCGATTTCTACTAGAATTGGTTACACAATAACCTAAACAAGTATAGTCGGGTTGTCGATCTCAGGGACGGAATATTTAGGAAACTAGACTCTCTAAAACTCTTAACTAAACTAGATTAAACGATTGATTTAAAGTATTGATTGAAGGTTCAAACTAAGAAGTAAAAGTTCTAAAGTTTAACAAGTTGAAGGTTGATTATAATATCTAACTAATTAGCCTAGGGTTCTGGACTTACAACTTGACAGTCACTATTACCGCGACCCGCGAGATCTCTCCGCGGTCCGCGAATAATACGTATTAAACTATTATTACTTGATTGTTATTATCTGAAGGTTTGTGAGGACTTTTCGGTCAAGTTATACAGGGGAAAGACTTCAACTTTCGTTACTTGGTCGGTCCTAAACTGAACAGGACTCGAGTTTTCCCATACACCTTACTCTCAACTCTCGCATCGACTAAGGATTATATGTCTATCTCTTGAGAACTAGGGTTCCATTTCTTCTCAGATCTGGTTAAGTTATCGCCTCTCGGTTCATATAACTTAGGTTTCTCCTTTCGGGTAATCCCTAACCCTAATCATGACGGTTTGGATGTAAACTATTGAACAAGGTTTTGATGCCTAACTACTCGATATGGCCATTATCAAGGCGGGCAACCAAGGTCGTTAATCTAAGCCAAACAATCATATATAAAATCAAACATGCAAGAGATAAATCACAAGATCAAATAAAACAAGTCAAGTAATAATATTAAACTAATCAAGAGTTTGTGCCATCGCCCTAGACTACTAACAAACTACTCAGACATGGTCATAAAAGCAACGAGAAATGATAATACAAACAAGATAGACATAGAATACACCAGTGAAATCCTCTATCTTCTTGTCTGCGCCCTTCTCACGGCCCGCGACTGGAGGTCGCGACCCGTGAGAGATAACCGTCTTCTCGCTCCTCTAACTTCTCTCAGTAAATCTGTCTCAAAAGTTATGTCTAAAATTCGGTCCTCTAATCTGAAGTCGAGGCATGCTTTTATAGGCCTGTGGAAAAGTGCTGGAGAAAGGAAATAACCGTCCATTATGCTCAAAAACTGCTGCCAAAAGAAACCAACTCGAAAGGCCATAACTGCCAAGTCTTCTAGAATCTTCAAGTCAGTTATGCTCGCGGCCCGTGGTGAGTCTCCAAGGTCCGTGAGCAATATCTTCAGGCAGCTCCAAAATACAGCTTCTCTCTCTCCATCTTCAATGCCTTCTCCTGTACAAAAAGGTGCCGGGCGACGGCAACAACTCTATCTAAACACAAATGCAAGCTAAGTTAGATGAAAACACAAGAAATTAAGTTAAGTTCGGTTCCAAATGAGGTCAAAATATAAGTGTAGAATATGCTTATCAGCTATCTTTGATAAAAATATTTTACGTAAGTAGATTTGAATCTCAAAGACGAGTTTAATAGCAAAAGTCATGTTACTCGCTAAATCAAGCCTTTTAGTCTTACAAGTCACAAAATGACCAAGACCCGGTTCTTTCAAGTCGCCAAATGGTCCAGAACCACCAAATCAAGCCTTTTAGTCTTACAAGTCACCAAATGACCAGGATCCGGTTCTTCCAAGCTACCAAATAGCCAAGAATCACTAAATCAAATTCTCCAAGTCTTACAAGTCACCAAATGACCAAGACCCGGTTCTTTCAAGTCGCCAAATGGCCAAGAACCACCAAATCAAGCTCTTCCAGTCTTACAAGTCACCAAATGACCAAGACCTAGTTCTTCCAAGCCGCCAAATGGCCAAGAACCATCAAATTACATCCCTTCTAGTCTTACAAGTCACCAAATGACCAAGACCCAGTTCTCCCAAGCTGCCAAATGGCCAAGAACTACCAAATTAGATTCCTTTGGCCTTATAAGTCACCAAATGACCAAGATTTAGTTCTCACATAAAACATTTCAATGTCCTCAATTAGGTCCCGTTAATTAAGTTTGGTCCCGTTAATTGAGTCCGATTTAAGCCAAAAGAGTTAAGTCATTTATATCCTCAATTGTGCCCCGTCAATTAAGTTTGGTAACATCAATTGAGTTTAGTTTAAATCAAAACAGATTGAGATAACAACTTTTCTAGCCTACGACATATAATTTCTCGAATCCCTTAATCAGAGGTTCTCGTGCTTCGTCACGGGGTAATTAACAATAGGGGCTTGCGCCTATTGGAAGGAAAGGATCCACGAAATTAATAAACCCTCATGAGAATAGATTCTCGTTAATGTTTTCTTGTTGTTAAGAAGCATTTTTGCACTTGAATTTAAACTCGTGAGGGGTGAATCTAAGACTTATTCCCGTTCTTGAGGAAACCCAATCGTTCTTCGAGAAATGACGAAAAAGTCCACACAGATTCTCTGGCACGCCCGGTGGGACTATAATTATTTCACGCCCGGTGGGTCTATATAACTATAACTATATTTACACACATATAATTTTTTCTTTAAATTGATCAAACTCTTTAAATTTAATCAAATCAAACATACAATAACTAAACTATATTTCTAAAGATAAATATATCTTAACCATACATCCAAAAATGAACATAATTAAAATATAGAAAATAATAAAAATATTTTTATTATAGATATTTGTATCCAGCGAAGCTCGATATTTCCTCTGGTTATTATTCGCTCGATATTTCCTCTGGTTATTATAAAATTTGAAGTACACGTCTTGGGTTATACCAATTACCGTCAGATACACTTATTGTAGAACCTATAAAATGGAGCATTTAATTTAACCACTAGGGGGCGATCTTGGAGTGTGACGAGGGTTTGTGTATTTGGGTAGTCATTTATCTCAGCATCCATTCTCGCCATTTCTGGTCCAAGATTTCTTCCTTCTTTGTTGTTGTAGCCTGTAATTAGCATGCACAATTTATCATTTTTTTTTGTCATGATTTTCTTCCTATAAAATGCACCATTTACCCAATAACATTTAACTGCCATATTTTATAAGCAAAGATTTTGTGAGGAAATACTTTGAGCAAATTCATCATGAAGCCATCAACTCGTCTCTATTTAACTTCATGAAATGACAATTAATATAATTGTTTGCCAAACTTAACTATTCTTTGATGCAATTTGCTTTTTGATCAAATAGACCAAATATACTATGGTTAATTTATTTATGTACAATTAAAAGAGGAAAGCTTACTCTTAAAAAAAAAAAAACTAATTTTACTGACTTCTCTTATAATTAGAATTAGAAATTTTTTTTTTTACACCATCTGATTCACCTCAAATATTAATTCGTAGACCAGAGTAGCTTCTCCTCCTCCCTCCCTTCCTTCCCATTTTCTCACCGCTGGTCTGCTGCAGCGAACCCATTACTTTACTTTTACTTTTACTCCGAGCCTACAACAGTTTGTAGTTTGTACCGAACCACCCACTCGGGCCACTTCCCCCCCCTCCGTCTGAACCCTACAGCCTCCGCCGCGGGCTGTACGTCTCTATCGAACATGCCTTCCCGCAATAAAAGGAAAAGGTTTACAAAACCCCCTTTAGTACCTTCTCAACTGGCGGGGCCGGACTTGATCAGCCGACTCCCCGACTGCATCCTCCACTCCATCCTCTCCCTCCTCCCAATCAAGGACGCCGCTCGCACCAGCGTCCTCTCCTATCGCTGGCGCCACCTCTGGAAAGATGCCCCGCTGCGCCTCGACGACTCCTCTCTATTCCCCAACCCCAATCCTAACCGCATCGACCCGTATGATCTATGGTGGCAATGGTCGGTGAAGGCCGTCTTCATCATTTTTGGTTCACACCGTGGACCGATCGAAAGCCTCCGTGTCTCACTCTTCACCCATGACTGCATGGATCGCTTTGCAAAAACAGCGGTCCAAAGAGGCATCCGAGAACTAAACCTCTTTACTCGTTGGCGTGATCCTGACCTTTACGAGCTGCCTCCTTCCCTTCTATGCTGCAACTCACTGCATCAATTGTCTCTCGAGGGTGTACATTTCCCCAGGCTTTACCCCCTTCGATATTTCCCAATGTCAGAGAAATGAGGCTCAATCGTGTGCCGCTGCCCGATGATTTGCTATCAAAGTGCGGGTCTCTTGAGACCTTGCTGATCCACCACTTCTTATGAAGGACCGCTCATCAGCATTAGTTCCCCAAGCCTCCGCAAGCTTGTTTTTGATTTGGATATGTCGCGCACGGAGTTAATCATTAAAAATGCACCTAATCTTGAATCAGTCATGTTAGGCGAGGAAACAACAATTCTTTGCAAGGTGAAGATCCTAGATGCACCAAAGCTCCAACGGCTTGGTTTCATAAATGCGAACATTCGAGAACTCCAATTAGGCGGGACTCTTATCGAACAACTTGGGGTGCATCTTTTTGTTTAATTTAGAACTGTTTCACTTAATAAGTCACTCAAAACCTGAATTTTTTTTTTGTTAAGATGTGTTTGTCTTGTATACATTTTGTAGAATCTGGAAATGACCTGGGTTAGCTAACAATAACTCTTTCAATTTTTTTATTGATACTGAATAAATTTAATGCGGAAAATATATGTTTTTGTTTGTTGTGTCAATGTATGATCTGTCTTTTGGTGTTAAATGGATTATTTTATCTAATTGATACTTTCGTTGCTGACAGGAGTCATCATTGATCTTACCACCAATCTTTAAAGTTAATGCAACCCCTTGTCGGATGAACATGCTATTTTCTGTGAAGACGCTAGCTATCAAAATCGAATTCTATTTCGAGAAGCCTATACCAGATTTATTGAGATGTTTTCCTTGTCTCGAAAATTTGGATATTCTGGTAACTATTTTCATTATCTTCCATGAATTATGTTATTTTTTCATCTAAATTTCCAACTTCACAGGTGAGACGAGCGTTCCTAAACTTCAAAATTACTCGATCCACAATGAACATCTGCTTTTCTGCGAATAATATTGCTAGTACAATACATAAGATCAATTTGAGTTAACAAAATAACAAGTGTCTACCTATTTTTCGTCTTAATAGATTTAAACTTATTTTAGGGTCTTACTTGACTATACTTTTAGTTCTAAAGCTTATTTGTCTCAAGAGGAAGTTATGGCTAGTACCAAATGGTTCATGTGTAAAGTTGCTTCATTAGATGCAAAATTTCGTCAAACTTGTGGTCCATCAAATTTGATTTTGTCCAAATAGGCTCATTTTGTTTATTTAAAACCATGGTTTATCATATATACATATACCGATCAAGATGATAAATTTGTATATGACCTCTAAGAGGTGTGATCTTCTCTCGTGCTGTAAACTTTCACAGTGCATCCAGGTATTACCATCCTCTTTTTGGTTTTTGCAATCAATAAAATTGACAGTTGCAAGGGTACTGCACCTGGTGCTGCATTTGAGAAGATTACAATTTCTTTAGTTATTTGGTTGTTTGCTTATGTGACAATTAACTTGTGTTTTTGAATCAACATAAACAAGTGGATTTTATTTTGACAGCATGATTTTTTTCAGCTATGATATGGACTAATAGAAAAAGTCGATGGACTACTAGCATTTAAAGCATGGTTTTGTTTTTAATGTCCTTAATGTAGGATTAGTGTTTTTTTGGCACGTTGAATATATATATATATATTTTTGAAAATGTTAACAGCCCGTTAGCATTGAAGCAAATTTCAAGTGTTTACTATAGAATTTGTGGGTACTGTATAGAAATAATATGTGTTTACTATAGACTTTGTGGGTACTGTATAGAAATAATACGACATATTTCCATTTTTCTCGTTTTAGAAATATGAGGGAAACGGCGATGAATGTTATTTGGAGAAGGGCATCTGGGAAGAGCAAGGTTCACTCAGTTTTCTGAAACATCTGAAAACAGTTATTGTGAAGGGCTTTTGTGGTGATCAATGTGATGTGGAACTTATCAGGTATTTAGTTGTCCATGGGAAGGTGCTTCATAAGATCACTCTTCTTTGTTCCAGGCACATCAGTAAGAAATTTGTGAAGACTAGAAAACAACAAGTTTGTTTTGAGAAGAGAGCATCATCAGATTTGGCTCTGGTTTTCTTACGAGACACTCAAAGAAATATTCACTTTTCCTTGTGGAACGACCTGATATATTATTAATGTTCACTTTTCGAATTGTCATTTTTCCATCTCTTTTGAAATAGACCGCTGCATTTGTATTTTGCAACCGTAAAGCTGTTGTGAATAGATCCGGGGCCCCGGGGGCAGGTAATATTGGCCTAGCCCATAAAGTTCGGCTTTATAAAGCACAGGGAGATCCTGGCCTAGTAGCCTGGTTATAAAGGTATTTAATTATATATAAGCCTGTTTGATAAAATCCTAGCCCGTCAGTGATACCTAGATAAAACGGGAGTGATAACCGTCATCCAGCGGAAAGCCATCCGCGCCATCCAACAAATTTTTTCGCACTCCTTTCTCTGCACATGCGCGCTCTCTCTCTTTCCGCGCCTTTCCCTCTTCTCTTCGCGCGCTCTCTCTCCCCTCTGCTTCCTTTCCCCACTCCTCTCCCCTCTCCAATGGATTTTTATACTCCTCTCTTCCTTTCCTTCATGTCCTTCCTTAATCTCGTGTCTCTCCTCTTCCTCTCTTCTATCTCCGTTGGTTCTCTTCTTTGTTGTCTGATAAAAAAATCTCACCACTTGATCATGTTCAATCTTTTAAGATGACACTTATTGTAATAAAATGAACACTTACAATAAAAAAATGAACAGACACAAAATATTGATTAAATAAAGAAACAAAATGAACACATACAACAAATAAATTGAACACATATAACAATTAATTGAACGAATATAACAGCCAAAAGATTTTTGTGAACATGTATACATAAACAAAAGATAATATATAACACATATAAATTGATCATATATAACAATAAATAGAATAAATATAGAAAATATCGTGAAAATCATAACAAAAAAGTGAACATGAATAACTTGAACATATATAACAATAAATAGAATATATATATATCAAATACCGTGAAAATCATAACAAAAAGTGAACATAAATAAACTGAACATATATAACAAATAAATAGAACAAATTTGACAGATAGAAAAGAGCACGAAGAAAACGAAAGGATAATGGAGAAAAGAAGAAGGAAACATAGGGTGGGAGGGAAAACTCACGAAGGAAGGGAGATAAGGGTGGGGTAGACTTGCCTGGGAGCGGAGTGAGGGAGGAGCGAAGAAAGGAGAGAAGGGAGGGGCGCGCCTGGTTCGCTCAGATCGGATCGGAGGGTAGGTGCGCTGGGTTGGGTGGTATGAATCAATTACCTAGATAAAAATTAAACGAAAATCCGAATACTAAGGCATGCACAATCCATGAAGTTTGGTAAATACAGCTCCAGCTCCATTTCATTTATATTTCTTTTCAAAAACAAAAAGGATTCAAATTCGGCCTGCTTGATAAAATCCTAGCCCATTGGTGATTTCTAGATAAAAATGGAATGAAAATTCAGAATACTAACAGATGAACAATCCACAAAATTTTGATGAAAATACAGGTCCAACAACATTATCATATTATATATATATAATGTTGAGTTTACGGTGATGTCAGGTGACGAACGCGAAGAAACAGTGCTCATGTTTGCTTAAATTCCTCCGATCTTCATCTCAGGGATGAAAGTTCGCCACAATTTTAGTTGAATTTTATGAGTATACCTTCATGTAGCGGGTCATTTTGAAGATAGAATGAAACCCGCTGGAAAAGACTGCATAGATTGCTACTCGAGGGTAGTCATCATGTATGGATTGAACTGATTGGGGTAGGACCCACGCCTTTTGTACTTTTTCTGGATAGGGTGTGCTGCTGCTATTCTTTTCTTTGTGCTATTTTTGCTTTTTTTATCTCTTTTTATTTATAGGATAGAACAGAACGGAAAAGGAGAGGAGAGCCTGTGTATTTTCTTTCTCTCCATTCGTCCTATTTCTGGCGATAGAGCAAGCCCTCTGATCGTTCTTTCTTCCTCCCAAGCAGTCCAAAGAGACCTGACTCTCCCCTTTCTTTCCCTGTTCGACAGCGGCGAGGAGATCACCAGAAATCCCTTCATTTTTCCTCCTATTTCCGACGATACAGGCATACATCAAGCTATCATTTATTATTTTTTTTTTTTGAAAAAAGGCCATTGGGCCCGTTTCCATTAAATCGGAAACAAAACATTACTCAAGCTATCATCCCTTTCTCCTCTTTCGTCATGGTCTTCTCTTTGCAAGCAGCCCAAGAGTTGGAAGTTAGGTTTTTTATTACTGATGAAAGAGTAGGTTTTTTATTACGAATTTAGTTTCTCTCCTTCGTGTGTGTCTTGAGAGATTTGATAGTTCTGATTTTTTTCCTTTCTATTGATCGGTTGATCTTGGTTATTTTTTTTTCCTTTTAGCGTTCCTTTAATGTTTTGAGGATAAAAAAGGTAAGGTGGCAGTTTGTGCTTCTGACAAACATATTATGGGCTTATGGCAGAAAAGGACAAGGAGAAGGACATATTCGGGGTTAAAGAGTTGGATATGGGTGGGGAGTGGCTTAGAGACATGCTGAGAAGCACCTTGGTTGACTTCCAATTGTGGCGTTGCACGTGCTCATGGCTAATTTTCTTCTCAAATTGACTATGAAGAGGAATCAGAGACTTCTGAGAAGTGAGTATCTCTGCTTTAGTTCGAATTATAATGAGTAAATGTTTTCACTTAAAGTGTTTGATGAAAATCTTAAGTGAGGCTGCTGTTTTTTAAAAACAAAGAGTAGTTTGCAGTTGTGAAGATTGATAGTGGAGAGGTGACTGACATTGAACAGCATTGGCATATCAAAAGAGTGCACAAAAGCATTGTACTGAGACCTGAGTCCTTATGCTCGAATCACTATCCAGTTTCAAATTATTATCCTGGCGTTTACCATTAGATGCAGCCAGAAATCTTGATCGATCTTCTTATGCTGCTAACACATTTAATTGTAATTTATAGTTCCTTATCATTTGATGAACTTCTGAAGTTTTTAGATCCTTTTCCATATTTGATTTAGTTAATATTGCTAAAATTATTTATTGAGTGAATTTATATTTGGATTGCTTTTTTGTTGGTGAGGAGGACAAAAATTTTTGTGGTTTTTTATTACATGTCATTTTTACCAGTATAAGTCATGCAAATCATCAATAACTAAATGTTTTTGGTGGAAAAATTAGAAGGAAAACAATACTGGTCAGATACTATAACAAATTAGAACATACGTTCTATTTGTTCTAGCTTGTATTTTGTGACAGTAGCTTGCCTTATCTATTTGCAAAAATCATTCTTTAATGAATCAAGAACACATCTGCGCACAAAAAAATGTTAAAAAGATCTATTACAGTCAATAAATTATATTGAAACATAAATTTATCTTTTTCCCCTATACTTCATTGATTCATTTGTTTTATTTTGCATATATTATTTTCTAATGGTTTATTTAATTATTTATGTATTTATCTATTCTTTCAGGGTATTGTTGTATAGGCCTCTTCCGTTCGGTGTACTTGTATAGCAGACATGGAACCGGTTAAAAGGTTGATGAGTGCCAGTGTAATTTTTCTTGTCTGGCTTGCAAGCTATTGGTATGTGCTCGCACCAGTGACCATTTAGGATTATTGGAGCCAGTTGACCTATAGATGATATTGTAACTGCAAATTTAAAATTCAAGCAATAACCTCAATTTTCGTCAGTATTAAATCAGCACATACAGAAACATAACAGGTGTAATATGCTGTTCAAGATCTCTTTTGCAGCTCAATATAGTCATTAAATGAGATTGGGTAGATAATTTATACAATGTAACATAATTTAGTTCAAATGCAATCTTGCAATCATCGATTTAAGTTCTGAAGTTTTTAATTTGTGTGCAGATAGAAACATTAAAAGGCATGAAATTTTGCACAAACAAGCGAGAGATTGATGTGTTCATAATAATTTGGAAACGACTCATTATATTTCATGTATAACACTATGTATGTTTTTCTGATGGTTGTTATTTAAGCAAATTAATAGCACTCTGTAATTCTGTATATCATCCCCCAGTTAATAGGGTCCTTTGGCAGCATTACAAATTAATAGTGCTTATTTCTAATTTTCCTAGAACTATTCTAGAAAGTGGGTGAAATCTCTAATATTAACAATCGAGCAAGAAGTTTGGTTTACGTCAAGTAGCATGTAAGTCTTATTTTCTTCTCTCTTAGGATTGATTTGGTGTTTAATGGAGTTATCAGTCTTAAACAGTGTTTGGGAAAAAACTTCGAATTGGGAGGGCGATCCTCACGGTGAACTGACACTGGTTTTTTCCCAGATTCATGTATGAGTGATTCATTTTGACGGATGAATTAAATCCCATTAACTCCCATGTCATTGTTCTTTTAAAATTTTATGTTTAGAGGTACACTTTTTATAATTCCAATGTTAGTATTCGCATATTTCTATTAAATTGTAACTAAAGTCTTATTATTATATTTTGAGAATCCAAATATTTTTACTTTGTAATATATTAGTTTAATATCGCAACGTACAACCTTAAGTAATTTTTTTATTTCAGATTATTATTTTTACAATTAACTTAATATAGTTATTACTTTTCAAATTCAATTGTCACCATGATAGTATTGTAATTTCATTTTGTAAGATTAGTTTTAATCAATTTCCAACTATTCAACACATAAAAATAATCATTTCTCTATCCCAAAAAAAATTCACCTGCTCTCAAAGAAAAAAATATTGCACCGGAGGCGCAACTAGAGAACTAGTTATTATAAAATATGAACTACACAAGTCTTGGGCCATACCCATCAAATACAGTAATATACTTGTATTATTATAGAATCTAGAAAATAGAGCATTTAACCACCAGGGGGCGATCTTGGAGCGTGGCGAGGGTTTGAGTGTGGATTTGGGTAGTCATTTATCTCAGCATCCATTCTCGCCATTTCTTGTCCAACATTTCTTCCTTCCTTTGTTGTTGTAGCCTGTAATCAATTTATCAGTTTTTTTTGTCATGATTTCTTCCTTCTTATTGTATATTTAAAGTGTAAACAAGGCTGAATAAAAGCTTGAAAATGCATACAAAAATTATAGAATTAGAGATGCAGACCTTATTTATAACCTCAGTAGCTGATAAATTTTTATTCTTCAATGCAAAGTCCCCTACAATGCGGAAATGATAACTGTCATCCAACAAATTGTCATCCACGTCATCTAAAAAAAATAAAGTGAACATATACGCATACAAACTGAACATATATAATAAACAAAGTGAACAGATACACTTATTAAATACTACTTTAGCATTGCTGACTGAATAAATATTAGATATTCGTTATAACTAACTGAACACTTACGTATATTAGACATTCCCTTACTAAAACAAATTGAACATTTAGGGAGTAAGAAGCACACATAAAAGATGAAGATGGAGAAGAACAAGACTAAACGAAGGGACGTAGGAGAGGGAGGAAGGCGAGAGTGTTAACGAGAGGGAGGAGCGGGAGGGAGATGAGATGCGGAAGGATGGAAGGGACAAATCATGCTAAAAGAAGAATAAAAAAAAAATTTGGATGATATGGATGACATTTGGATGGATGACAAGAAACAATTACCGATCTTTAATTAATGGTTCCACAACAAAGAAGATCAATAATTAAAAAAGAGGAAAAAAAATGAGATGCTGCACATTACTCGATATCGGCACAGCTGAGAGAGGTAAAAGGTAATATGACAGTATGAGAAACAGTGCGAAGTCTTTCAGATAGCTCCTTTTCTCCATTTCTTCACTATTATAACTCAATGGAGGCTATATCATGGCACAATGCCAGTGGGTTGGAGGTATGTATAATGTATCATGCATAATATCTAATTTAAGCCCAATAACTTATATGAACGACATTGAGTGAGGCTAAAAACATGAATTTAAGCCCCTAACACATGCAATGTCTAATTTGACCTAACTTATATGTGGATGGTTTTTAGCCAGAAGTCATTATTGCCTCTTATGTGCAGCCATCCAGCATGTTGATAGAAAAATAACTGCAACAGTTAGCTTGACAATTGACATCCAATTAGAACCCAATAACTTTTGATTTCCATGTTTCATAAGCGAACATTTTGTGAGGAAATACTTTCTGCTAATTCATCATCAAGTCATCAATTCACCTCTATTTTACTTCCTGACCATGGTTCAAAAAATCGGCCGATTCCGAGTTGAATCGAGTGAATCAGATAGGAATCGGCGGAGACCGATCCGATTATGGGTGGTTTGAAACGGAATCGGGTCGAGATTATCAAAAACCACCATTAATGGTGGTGTTCAACAATGGATAGAGGAGAAGGGGTGTAGGGAAGGCTGGCTGAGGTGGATTGGGGCCAGAGAGATGCGTAGGAGGCCGTCGGGCCGGTGAAACCAGTTTGGAGGAGGGTGGCGCAACTAGGTTTTGGTGGTTCGGCTTCATTTTTTTTTTTTTTGTTACTCTGTCTAGGGAAAGGGAGACGGGAAATTGAGCAGGGAGAAGAAAGGTCATAACTGGACCTGTCCAGTTAAGGACTTTTCATAATTTGGACGGTCTAGATTTTTCTGAAATGGGAAAAAAATTAAAAGAAAAAACATTGCTTCATCAAAGGGATAATCCGAAGGCACTAAAAATTATAAAATTTTTATTCTACAATCCTAACTGAGATATTAAGGTGTTTTGATGAACGTTTGCTTACCAAAAAATTCTTTTTACAAAAATATTCATTTATCATAAAATTTATCTTAATTATTTTTAAGATTTCATTTTCTGAAAATTTTAACGCATCACACTGGCTTCCATAGTTATATAATTGTTATATATTAATAATTGATTTTATACTTCTAATCTTTGATCTTTAGCTTATATTTGAAAAATATATTTTTTCCTAATTTTTTTATTTTTTTCTAAATTTTTAATGCATAAAATATGAGTTTCATGAAAAAAACGATTTTCCGATCCGATTCACCCGATTTTTTCCGATTCATCCGATTTGAATCCTTAGACCAACAGTCCGATTCCGATTTTCAGAACCATGTTCCTGACATAATCACATGACAATAAATTTGCTCTTTGATCAAATAGACTGTTATAAGACACTTGAAATTAAAATCAGAAAAAGTTCATCCGGAAACAACAACGATCATAAACACTACAAAAATTTTAATCGAATCTTCTGAAACATACAAAAATGATAATCATTTTTAAAGTAAAAGTAAATGAGACTGAAGACTAAAAACAAATTCATAGATTCATTATTAAATATATATGTACCCCAACTAACAAATTTTATGTAATTCGAAAAAAGTTTAATATTGCATTTCAAGGATAATTAATTTCCAAAAATTAAAATCACCTGAAGGACAGTAAACATATACCAAAATTCCTTACTTTTCATGATATATGATTCATCTCATGCTTCTAATATGTATTTTATGTAAAATATTGTTAAAATTGGAAATATATGCAAAGCATTCTTAGGTGATCCCGGCTCATATGCAAATCTTGCTACCAAACTATAAACTTGATGCCGCTGTAATCCCGAGGACAAATTGGCTTAAAACAATGCGAGCAACTAAAGCTAGCTAATAAAAGAAAGCATATCGCAATTTTTAGATCCAACGATGTTTATGGACTCATGCTAATCAGCAAGTCTTGCATATTGTACATATATAGAATTAAAGTAATATTATATATAGTCCGAAATATATTCATATAGTTTGCTTGTCAAGGCACAAGCCCATAATGCCACTTCGCCTAATAAGCCCATAATAAATCTTTTACCTTTGCAATGGACCGTTGCATCTGGAGGGGGCCTCACTTTGGTAGGAGAACATCTAACCTGAACAACGCTAATATCGAAGCCTTACGTCAACGCACCATGCTCCTCAAGCAGTCGTTTGCAGCCGAATTTTTATTGTTTTAATATTTAAAAATTTTAAAATTCAAATACCGAATCTAAATCATTCATCTTGTTCAATTTTACGGACGATGCGTTTTCATATAAGTTTTATAAAATTTGGAGTCGATTTGATAATTGATTAAGTGCTTCGTATTAGAATTAATCAAACCAGATTCGTTCATTTGTTGACCACTTAATCAATTATTAAATCGACTCCAAATTTTATAAAACTTATATGAAAGCGTATCGCCCGTAAAATTGAACAAGATGAATGGTTTGGATTCGATATTTAAATTTTAAAATTTTTAAATATTAAAAAAAACAAAAATTCGGCTCAACAGTCGTTCTGAGGATCCGGTTCCTTCCTTACGTCAATAGCGAGTGCCCAGCTAGTTCTATAAATGCGCTTTTCACTGCCTGACAATGTTTTCAATATCAGATCAGGTACCGGAAAATACGGGGTTTCGGAGCCTGATCCGGTATGAAAAAGCTTAAATATAGCTCTCTGTTTATACCGGGGAAAACCGGCCAATATCGGAAATTATCGGAAATATCGGTCAATCCAGGATTTCCGAAACCTTTTCAGTTTTGAGTTTCACTAGAAAAAAGGTGACATAAAGAGGCACACTGTCCTCCCGAGGCATTTAAGTTTCCCACTCAACTCTTTCATCTTTCCCAAAGCAACTAATTTTAATCGGAACCTTTAATTTCGATAAATTGCATATCTTCTCTCTAGCTCCATTCTTATTTTCTGTAAAATTGCCCTTTTCCTACTGATTATTTCTAAAAACAAGGATACATAGCAATAAAAAAACTTAATTATTGAGTATTGACTATGATTATATTAATTAAATGTGCAGAAATTTTATTTATATTTTGAGAATGTTTATGTATGAACTTATTTATTATAAAAAATACTTGTTAAATTTATCCGGTTTTTGAAACGGTTCAACCGGTTATACCGGTAAAATCCTGTTTCCTTTGCTTGACCAGTTCGACCTCTGGTACGGTATTTAAAACATTGCTGTCTGACAAGAGGTGTCTTCTGCCAACAATCAAGAGATAAAACTCTCACTTATATTGAACGTCACACTCAGTTCACCTATATCACTCTTATACATCAATCACTCTCATAAACACAGTGCTGATGCTTAACTATTATTTTTCATACAAATACATCCTCAGCTGCATAGCCCATATAATAATTCCATGTTATCCACAAGATAGGACTCCAAATTAAAAAGCTCTGTACAACATTTTGTTATTTATTCTTTTTCCTTTTTTTTTCGGCCTCTCTTTTGTAATAGACTTCTGCATTTGTTTATTGCAAGTTTGCAATATGGGCCTAGCCTTACAATTTCATTCTATATAAAGAACAGCGGAAACCTGGCCTACTAACTTCATTATAAAGGAGCTTAATTAAAGTGATTTCCAAATAAAAATGGATTGAAACTCCAGAATACTTTTGATGCACATTCCATAGAATTTGATGAATACAGCTCCAGATACATTACATAATTAACTTTGAAGCGCACAAATCTTGGGCCATACCCATCAAATACACTTATTATAGCATCTAGAAAAATACACATTTAACCACTTGGGGGCCTTGTTGGATCGTGCCTAGGGTTTGGGTGTGGACTTGGGTAGTCGTTTATCTCAGCATCCATTCTAGCCATTTCTTCTCCAAGATTTTGTCCTTCCTTTGTTGTTGTAGCCTGTAATTAGCACACACCATATCGATTAGTTACTTAATTACTTTTGTAGTTTTGTTATGATTTTTCGTCCTTCCAAGTGTATATTTAAAGGATAACACTGTTAACAAAACCTTGAAGTAAATCATACATTAATTAATTATAGGGATACAGACCTGATTTGGAATCTCAGTAGCTGATAAATTTTGAGTTTTCAATGCAAGGTCTCCTACAATGCACGTGCTTTAAATATTAGAAATTAAACAAACAAAAAACAAAAACAAACATGTTCATGTTATCATGCAAGTCCTAACTAATGTTTCCACAATATAGAAGATCAAACAAAAAAAAAAAAAAAGGAAAAACTGTAAACTATTATATGGTGGACATTACTTGACAGTGGCACAGCTGAGAGAGGCAGAAGGTATGACAGCATGAGAAACATTGCAAAGACCGTCAGCAGATGGCTCCTTTTCTCCATTTCTTCACTATCTAGACTTAAAAGTAAAATAAAACTAGGTTTATTACTGAAAAACGGAGGATAACGTGGCACAATGCAGGTTCCGTGCGTCTCAGTATGTCTGTGTTGGAGGTATATATGTATTAACCATATTGACTGAGGCTAAAAGCATGAATTAATCCCTGTAACACATGCATTGTCTTGTGTTTGACCTAACTTATATGTGGATGTTTTTTTGGAAGTAGTCAATGCCCCTCATGTGCAGCCCTCCAGCATGATGAAAGAAAGTAACTACAACAAGTGAGCTTGACAATTGATATCCAAGAAGAATCTAACAACTTTTGATTGCCATATATGTATCATATGATTCATGAATTAATCAACTTTTTGTGAAGAAATACTTTGAGAGAAATCATCAACAACTCGCGTCTCTATTTTACTTTCCGATCACATGACAATATAATCGTTTGCCTAATTTAATATTCTCCGATGCAATTTGATTTTTGATCAAAAAGACCAAATATATAATTTTACTGAATTTTCTTAATTTTATATTTATAATTAGAAGAGGAAAGTCTAATAATTTCTTTTACGTACCTGGACTTGTTGATAGCGGCGTCGAATAGAGGAAAGCCTTGAACTCTTCGACAAAACTAATTTTACTGACTTCTCTTATATATTATATCATTCAAGGAGGGGCAGGGGTCCTTTTTTTATAGGCGAGAATTTGTCCAGATACAATGAATTTAAATTTACAAAAAACTACTAAATCTTATTATATAATTTTTTAGATATATTAACTTTTCTAGTAACCAAATTACAACCTTATCAAATAATAAAGTCATGTTGAATGTTAGTTAGGTGTCCTAACATATTAAAGTGTTAGTAAATCTTATGATATATAGCTTTTAGATATAGTACGTTTTCTATAATTAAATAAAGGAAAATTAATGCAATTAAAATTTTACTTAGGTTTCCTAACATATATATCTTTCTCAATATAATTTTGATATAACAAAATAAAAAATAGCTACTTTTTAATTTAAAAAGGGGATTTCGAATTAATTAATTTGCAATTAAGAAGTGGAAGTCGGTGAAATAAATGGTTGACTCTGTTATCTCGCGACACACTGGTTATGCCGCATATACAGTCCAATTAATGCAGACATTTTTTTTTTCTAAAAATTTCAGTGCACGGGTATCAGACATATTCGAAATTATGGAACAAGATCAGAAAGAGTCCGTCCGGAAACAATTACTGTTATGTGATTTTAAGATCATAAACAACTACTAAAGTTTAATTAAATCCAATCTTCTGGAAACATAAATACAATCATAGATACATTATTAAAGAAGATTGAAAAAAAAAATTCATAGATACATTATTAAACATAAAATATAGCCTAACTAACAAATTCCATGTACTTCTAAAATCGTTCAATGTTGAATTAAGGATCGTTAATTTAAAAAAAAAAATCAAAACAATTAATGCACGAAATAACATATATAATCAAATTTCATTACTTTTTCATTATATATACACCATGTAGGTCAGGCTTCTAACATCAAAGTTGCATATGATTTTCATATCAAAAATTGTTAAAATTGCAATAGAAGTATTTCTTATATAGGTGATCCCCTCGTATATGTCAAGAAGCTACCAAAATACATAGTGGACGACGGTGCAACTTTCAAAACAAATTAGCCAAGCAATGTGATAACAAGTGTCATCATAACCAATATGAGATCCAATGCTTTTTTTTGCCAATCAGCAAGTCTTATATATATATATGATTTTTCAATTAAAGTTTTATATAGTCCGAAATATATTCACAAAGTGTAATTTTTCAATGCCTAAGCCCATGATGCCCACATCGGCTCATAAACCAGACCTTCAGGATGACGCGTTTCATCTTAAGGAGCACACGCCAACTCGAAAACCGTCACGTCAACTCGAAAACCGTCTCGAGCTTACATGCGGCCTCAAGTGTCTATTGAAACATCTCTAGCCTCAAAGATACTTGCTATTTTTTTATTTTTTTTTAATTTTTTATAGTAAGCCGTAGGCACAAAGATGCTAATCTCGAAGCCTTAACACAGTGATGGCCTTGATTTCTATAAATAGGCAAGATTTACAACGAAATGGAGAATTCCATATATAATTAATCTCAAATTGGAGTGACGGAAACTGTGTAAAGAAAATAAAATCTGTTGGTAATCTGATGACCAACAAAACCCAGCGAGATCCTGGCCTCATAACCCGATTATAAAAGGATTTAATTAAATAGCGGCTAGCTCGGTAGTCGGTACAATGCCATAAAAATAGAACGAAAAAAGAAGAACACTAAAAGTCAAAGATGCTTATTTCATAAATTTTGACGAATACAGCTCCAGTTGCAGTACATAATAAGCTTTGAAGTGCACAATTTATGGCTATACCCATCAAATACACTAATCACAGCACCTAAAATTAAATGTTCTAAGCACTGGGAGGAGGGGGCTTCTTTCGATTATGGCGAGGGTTAGCATGTGGACTTGGATAATCGTTTATCTCATTATTATCCATTGTTCTCACCATTTCTTCTCCAAGATATCGTCCTTCCTTTGCTGTTGTTGCCTGTAATTAGCATGCATGTACTATTCAGTTGTTAATTTTTTGTTATATTTTTCATGTTAAACTGAAAATAAAGTATTAATTATATGAAGAATGAAATAATGTGAGTTGTATTATTTCTTTAACGACTAAGTAGGTTTTCTAGTTGTATATATACCGGATAACCAAAATGGGTAAACAAAAACATGAAGTAATTTATGTGTTAATTATAGAGGGACAAACCTGGATCTCAGTAGCTGATAAATTTGGATTCTTCAAGGCAAGGTTTCCTACAATATGCACATGCTTAGATGTTAACAATTACAAAAAAAGGAACCAAAAGAGATATGTTCGTTTAAGCCCTAATTAATGTTTCCACAACAAAGAATATAAAAAAAATTAATAACGGAAATGCTGGACATTAATTAATTACTTGACGGCGGCACAGCTAAGAGAGGCAGAAGGTATGACAACATAAGTAACAGCGCGAAGGCCTTCAGCAGATAGCTCCTTTTCTCCATTTCTTCACTATCTGGAATTAAATGTAAAATAAAATTAGGCTCTATTACAAAAAATGGATGCTGATGGCAGTCTAGTAAGAACACATGCAGTAATTGTGTGTTAGACCAAACTAATATGGGTGATGTTTTTTGTCAATAATATCAATTATTCCTCTCATGTTCTGCCCTCCACAAGTGAATTTACAATTGATATAAAAGAAGACTTCAACAACACTTGATTGCAAACTCGTCTCTATTTTAATTACTTCCTGACAACCCAATATACTCTTCGCCTAATTTAACTTTTCTCCGATGGGATTAGCTTTTTTCTGATCAAATAGACTTGCTTTTTCTTAATTGATATTTATACCGGCTCAATGATTTCTATTACCTGGGCCTTGATGAAAGCTGTGTTCAATATTTAGAAAAGGGAAGCCTCTTAAATCTTAAACAGAAGAAATTTACTGGATTCTCAAATAATTATATCATCAAAGGAGGTACATGGGTCTTTCTTTTATAGATTATAATTTGTCCAGATTCAATGAATATATATTTCGCAGAATATTACTAAATCTTTTGAAATATAATTTAGATACGGTCTTCTAGTAACTATACTAAATTACAAAGATGTGTAATTAAATGAAACAATTAATTACTGCTTAGAGTACCAAACACATCTTTCTTGATATATTTTTGATTTGCTAAAATTGTTTCAAAGTTTTGTAAGGCACGCAAGTTTAATCTCCGGAACAACCACCCCGTCCTCCCCTCTTCCTATAGTGGATTCCTTGCATTTTATTTTTCATGGAAATAGGCATCAAAACTAGTGCGATATATGCTGAAGGATTTCAATTGATGGACATGAAATTGGTGAAATAAGTGTGAGACACTAACTTCTGTCAGCATACATAATATGGACAGTAATGGTTAATTTTGGTACTGACCAATAAGCAACTTTAATGACTTAATTTTGAAATTTTCTATAATGAGTTCTTCCTTACAAGGACTTCAAACTTGGAAAAAAAAAAATCTAACTCACCTTATTCTATTTTAAATATTATTGGGATAAATTAATAATTTAGCTGACAAAGCACTTGGCTCGCCATATAGATAACACATAAGCAATGCTTATGTACTTATTATTTTATTTTTTGTTACCATCAAAGATAATAAGCAATGGCTGGGCTTATAAACAAGTAGCTTAATATTTACAAGGACAGGTGCTCAAGAGAGTCGAGAAATCATGCGACTGACATGGAAATATACAGTTTTGATGTTGGAATACAGATTTCCTTTCCGAAGCAATCATAATGGATCAATTGAGCGGCCCAATGAACAAAAGGGCCTAATAAAAAACCCAAGGTAATTCTGTAAGGCTTTTTTTTTTGGATTGTGTTCCGTAAGGTAATTGTACGAAACAGATCATAACCCTTTTCAACCTTTACGAGCCTAGATACACTTTTTTCTAAATTGTATCAGCTAAATAAATACACCACGAGCTAAGTAACATTTCCAAAATATTGGACGTATTTTCATCACATGAGGTCCGAAACATTGCACTTATATATAATTATTTTCAATACGTGATGAAATTCAAAGTTACAAGTTCACATAACGCTTTCTAATAAAGTATATATATATATACACTTCTGATACAGTTTGCATAAATTATATTGCACTTCCAAGTAATCTCAAACAACATATATTAATTTGTTCCTTATAGAATACACATTTTATATATTTAGTCTGAAAAAAATTAACTGCACATTTTATTTTCACCATTTGTGCAAACACCAAGAAACATATAAAATACTAGTAAAGCTGAACTAAGCAAATAGATGATCAGGAATTGACTACACGACAGTTCTTCCTAATCTCACCGGCTGTTCCAGTGAGAACCTCGATTGCACCCATCCTTCTTATCGAATTCTTGAAAGCATCCAAAAAGTTTCCTTCGTCAACTAACTTATCGACCAAATTGCTTGCCCTTGAATCAGTGAGCAATGCCGCATCAGACGTGAAGAGCCCCTTGTGCAGCTTCAGGTTGGAGTAGTAATGGGAGTCGAAGGTGGTGCTGGTAGTGGGGTCCATTGGCACGGATGTCACATTGTTTGTCAGGTTCTGGCATATTTGTTGCAGGGACCTGAGGTAGGTTGGATCGAGGGATGGGTCGAAGTCATTTACATTGTTTTGTCCGGTGAAGTTGAAAAGACGTGTGCTGAAGCTGTTGCAGTGGGCGATTCCAATCGTATGTGCACCTGCTCAATTATAAGGATAAGAAAACTGTATTTTCTTAACTTAGTAGATACTAATTGCCTATTCCTTTTAATTTCTCTGTGTTGTTTAGTTATCGATCCACACACAGACAGAGGGACTTCATGATCATGTTTCATGCTCTAAGTCTCTTGGGACAGCATACTGTTACAATTAATTTTTGAATCGAAATTGTCTGTTTAAAATATAAACAAGTTACAATATATGTTAAGCGTAGGGATCACTTGACAATGGTTATTATGACAATGTTAGAATTTTCTTTCTTAAATAATATCAAATATGGTTGAAATAAATAAAAGAAGGTCATTGATATGTCATTGGATATGTAGATATCCTAATAATAAAATTATTTTGTGTATTTTGAGTATTTTTTTTTCCTTCAATGATGCATCAGCAATCATTTATGTGATTATGTCAGGCCACGGAAAATTTATATTTCTCGGTGACCAATAAAACATCGGTCTGTTATTGGGCTCGTAGTAGCAATTAGGACTTATGGCCCATGCCATTTTATTAGTAATTGCAAATTGGACAAAAAAAAAAAAAAAAAAAAAAGAAGAAAAGAAACAGAGGAAGTATCGTAGTTTAAAAATGAATTAAGTCTTCAATTAAAATATTTATAAAGAATTTTCAATCAGATTTCAAAGATGCAATATATATTTAAAATAATATTATCCTTGATCATTAAGTCAAAGACTAGTTTTGGGAACCCTATACGACTCTCTTAAAATCTTGGGCATACAAAGGACCAGCAACACACCTTTTCAAAAATCTAGGGGAAAATATATATCAAACGAATATATAATAATGCATTAGGTACATTTAGCTGTCGATTGGTGAGATCATGGGCTTGAATGTGCCGGAAGGACAGATGCACTTAATAATTTGGCTAGAAACTATAAGATGCTAGAAACTATATAGGATGCTAAATGAGACTAGGTGTGGTGGAGCAGTACCACGATGCGTAATTTTAATTGCATTTTTGTTTCTGTGCTAATAACATTCAGAAGTTCGACGAAACTTCTTATGGGACAACTTCTCGCAAAAGAAAAAAAAATATAAATAAATCACTATAGCGATAATTGCATGCATGCGTTAAAATGTTTAAATTCTCTAGTATAAATATTTACAATATTTGCTCATGCAGTGTCGTGTTAATTTCTCTGCCCCCCGTCCCTCGTTGCATCGCTTTCATATACAAATGCACAAACAAATTGACAGTTAACGAGTAATCAAATCCACATACAAGTCCACTCTATCTTCAACTCTTTTCTAAGGAATAGTATTGACATGACTTCATACCTATAAAAGCGAAGTGTCCCGTGCAATTAGTAGAACACACTTCAACGTCAACATGTAATAATACAAGATATTATAACGAGAATTCATGAAGAACCTGCGTATAATTAATTTATAGTAGGGATAGTAGTTGGAAGAAGATACAAGCGAATTATTAAGGTCTTTTCCATGTCTTTCACTTCTGGGCCTTCAGAAACACGTTCAATGCTCTTCATATATATATAATTATTTACTTTTAAAAAAAGAGAGTATTATTTGTTGACCTACAAAACAATCATTCCCAAATCATTAATTTTAACTTTAATTGGTTTCATGTTCAATATATATATAAATCTTGACCACAGTACTACAAGCAAAGTGAGGCATACATTTTTAACAAAACAAGTGTACATGCACACTCTTTAATTTGCCTCTATAATTTAACGGGCTAAAATTAATTATTAGAAAAATATTTGTTTGGAAAATATAATAAAAGCATTAGTTTTTAATTTAGTAATTTATGAATTAAGATCACATGCATTTTCAGCTGAGCTCGTAAAAGATTAGGAGATGTACTATTTCCATACAAAAATTTATGTCCAGAATGTGAACTTGAACCATTTAATTGCTGTAGCTACATATGGAAAATTTGGGTGGAGACATGGTTGCATCATTTCATGTACAATCGCAGTAATGATGTATAACGCAATTAATGTGTTATGATATGAAGAAAAATCAACATGCCACATGATCATGACTGATGCTATTGTTAGGAAATCTAAGATTGTATGTACACCGACATCCTTTAATGGTGCATATAATTACTTGTCATTAGCTTTTTTTAGACAAACTTGTCAGAGGCCGCCAATTAGTTAATTGGCAATCAGTTGGATAATTATTTGTACTGATTTTTTTTTTTCAAAAGGACATTAAAATTCTGTATTTAACAATGTTTATTTTAAGATAATTAAGATGAGATCAAAACCTCCAAGGCTCCAACTTATTTCGAAGTTAAATTAATGTCGATCCCAGTGAGTTTCAAATATGTGTTAACAATATCTACAAAAATTACCTTAATATAATTTCGAGTGATTATGAATTTATGATCGCATTGCTAGCTATGACCGTCCGTTTTTGTTTTTGCTCCCTCAACAAGTACATGTGGAAGGATGCATGATTATATCTCCGATCCCCAAAATCAAGCAATTAAAGTGGGATTTTGGCCTTTTGAGTTTATTTATTTATTTTGGCTGGGGGGGGGGGGGGGGGGGGTGTTGCGCTTTTTTATTACTCTAATTTTCTATATTTGTCAACTACGAAGGGACTGTTTACTGAAAGCTTGCTTACCGGCCGGTTGACTAGTACTACTGATCGAACTAATCAGCACCGACTCTTAATTTGGTTATAGTTGAGCAGTGCTTTTCAAACACGTCACGCCTGCATGTTTCATGTTTGCTCTTGTCTTCTATCAATTAATAAAAATAGGCGAGAACTAGTGTGAGATGGGCCGCCTTCTATATTACCACATGCCTAGTGACTAGCAACATTAAGACTACATTTATTTTTTGTTATAATGCATGATATCTCACTTGTATAAACATCAATAGATCAATTAGTGGCATGGATTGCGGTGCAAAAACTAGAAAAAAGTGTCAATGCCAAGTTACTAACCAAACAAAACATGCATGATGTATCAATAATGCATGTCATGTAAATATAGTTAATAATTAATGATGGTTGTGAATGTGATGGTTTGTGTAAATAATTTTGACAGTTCATACCTGAGAGGACAACGAGATCTTGTACACCGAGGGATTTGTTTGCAAAGCTGCTTACGAGGCGGCTATAGGTGAAGCTTGGTCCCGGAATGTTGGTGCGTGCCTCTGATGCGAGTGAGATTTTGCCGTCACGGCGGCCTGTTTGTACTTCCCACAATTGTTTGTTGAACTGCCAATAATAATGAAGATATATTATTGCGTTTATAGCACTTTTTGTAATATATACATTATCAATTTATAATGTTAATTCATACGAAAGTTAATTAAAGGTGATCATGTGTATAAAAATTTGGACGTCAGCAAAGAAAACTGTAGGACTACTGTAACGATCTCCTATTGCTAACGATCGTTTAATTTTAATAAAGAAAAGGGAGACATATAAGCTAATTCTTGTTTGATGAAATCTTGACGGCAGAATATAAGTGTAGAAAGATATGCCAAGTTATACAAAGTGGAACTTACTCACAGAATGATTTATATAAGACAGACATTTAATGATCGTTTAAAGGGATTTATTAATTATTACAATTGTGATGTCCACGTTATAGAATGCAGGCAAAGAATGGCTGCAGGGCCATAAAGGAAACAAAATAGACTTAATTTTTTAATTTAGAAGTGGCAAATTTGAATCCGCTTATTACAAAAAGAAAAACAAAAATATACATTCCTGATTGTAATAATATATATTTGTTTCCTTATCATTAATAAAAAAAGTGGGCCAGTACGTATAACTCTGGTACTAATACTTTAAAATGAATGTCTTGCAAGTGTTTTTACATGAACGAGTATATGATCATTAATATAAAGAGGAGAAATTTTGGCTAAGTTTAAATATGTGGTGCTAGTGAGAGCCTTGAAGCCTTTGCCAACAACAATGATTGGTTGTATTTTCCAACTTAGTAGATTGAAACTAAACATATTATTTTGGTATCATGCAGTTTTAAGCAATTTCCTCTTAAAGTATGACCACCGAGATCCGATTCTTTTTGCTTCTGTGACCTCAAACTAATTATCTCATAATGCACCGTACACATATACATACTTTTAATTATGTTATTTATATACGTATGCTTTCCTCTAGTTTGTAGTAGATAATTATACTTAATTAATTATATAATGCAATAGCTAATAAATAAAGTATATAAAGTTCATTATTTTTTTTAATATGGGTAAATTACTTTTTATCTTACAATATCTAATGTATATTGATATTTTCTAACATGTACTACTTCAAAAACAAACAAAAGAAGGATTAGAAAATGTAAATGGCTACTATTAATTGAGAATTCACATACCGGGAAAGAAACAGAGTCTCTTGCAGCCAACGCAACAATGTCAGCACAAGAGACGATACCAGGACAAGCAGCCTCCACTGCTGACTTAATCTCATCAATCACCTCATATCCACCTACAGTGAAATTTGGTGGAGAATTTTTCTCGGCAGTGTTGCTTGCTGTTGAGTCTATGAGCAAAGAAGCATCACATCCCTAGTACCGGTGAAGTATATTTAGTGTCAAAATTCTTTCATTTTCTTTTCTTAATGGTATTAGGGAAACAGTGGTCTTTCCCTCGACAAGAATAAATAAGCTTGAATATAGGCATTGCATCCTATAATTAATGATACAATTACTTACCCTGACGAAACAATCATGAAAGAACAACCGAATCAATCTTGCCGCCAGTTCGGGGTTACTAGGCATTTTTTGTGCGATAATCTTTGCTACAATCTGCTCAACCTGAGGGCAGCTTTTCTTGTAGAAGCCCACTTTCAACTGAGCTTCTACATTGCAACCAAGGAGCAACACGCACCATACCAAAGCTAATACAAAACAAGACTTCATTTCGAACTCAAGAAAAGCTAGTTCGGTTCAAACTTCAAACTGCAAAGAAGGAAAGAGAACACTGTGAGTGTGATGTTAGCGTCACAGCTCTTTCCCTTTTATAGAAAGGCACGGTGTTAGTGTCATTAATGAGACTGTAATATAAGAAATCCAAATTAAGATGAAGTGCTTTATAATCCCCGCTTTTGTTATCCTTTAAACATGTTCTATGTGAAGGACTGAAGGTCTAGTACTTGATTTAATTAAATTCCCTGGTAATGAAGTCCCTGTATTATTTTATTAATGAAAAAAAGAGAACACTATTTTGGCAATGAAACGTCCGAGGGAAAATAATAATAATAATAATAATAATAATAATAATAATAATCATCATCATCATCATCATCATCATCTCGGTGAAAGAAATCCTGTATGTTTGTTCGGCCTATTGCATATAAAAATATCCCGTGATATTGATGTTTAATTTTCAGTGGGACATTTGAGAAAAGCAAGTTTGTCCCTATTGCAAAAAAAAAAAAAAAAAGATCTATCTATTTGCAATTTTGCATAGAAACATACCGTGTAACACTCTCTATACACATTAATTTTGTCGATTTTGTGTCAGGATATTTCACTTTCTTGCTGAATGCTGATGATGCCCAATTTGTTTATTAGTTAATTTGGACTCGGCCATTTTATTAGAAGTTTAGAACCAACCAACACATGATCCTTATTTGTGTGTCGTGTAGCTATGTTATTAAGAATAATCATGTACATTACTTATTCAGCAATTTTCATCGAAAAATTGTTCTCGGATGAATTATTAATTATAAAAATACGTAAAAAGCGTTAAATTTCCAAATTCCTTAATAATATTACGGTATCCACATCTAGTGAAAGTCAAAAGGGCCGGGCCGGATTTCAAAGGACCGGACTTCACGGGTTTGACATAAGGGCCGGATCGGACCGGGTTCAAGTAAGGACCTAAAAAGGATCGGATCAAACGGGTTTTATTTTTGAATTGGTAGTCCGGTCCTTTGAAAGTCCGGCCCTTCTAAACCCTTGGTCTTTCAAAGGGCCGGACTTAAAAACCTAAAGGACTCAAAGGATTTCATATAATAATTGCTTTAAAATATTTAAGCATAATTTCTAAAAATTACTATTGTAATTAATTTATACTTTCATTTTTTGTTTGAATAATTTGCGTCACGGTTTCTGTTATAGTTTTATTTCGGTTCGAATACATTGATAATATAAAAATTTACATGATAATTTAAAATAAGGATTTGAAGATGACATATAATTAATTCACCAATTATGTTAAGTACCATTATTGCATTCTAGCTAATAAAATCAAATGGCAATATCCAATATAAAGATCGGTGTAGGATTAGGATAATGCTTTTAATGTTTATCAATCAAAAGATCGGTGTAGGATTAGCATAATACTTTTAATGTTTATTCCGTTTTTAATTGATGCAAATTTTTAACCGGTCCTTCCAAATAAAATGGACCGGACCGGACCGGACCGACTCCTTTGGTACCCGTCCCATCAAAATCCGTCTTCATTGAAAATTAAATCCGGCCCTTCCAAAGACCGGCCCTTCTTAGTCCTAGCCCGTTGTAAATCCTTCGAAGGGCCGGTCCGGTCCGGATTGTCATACGGTCTTCCGAAGGATGGGCCAAGGGCCAAGGATATTTGGCATATCACTATCCACATCCGTTCACCGATTCCACTTCTTTGTCCTATCTTATACTTTGATCCGGCAATTTTTATAATATATAATTAAAATGCACAATATTTTGTGTTTTTTCCTAAATTAAATGATCATCTTATTGTGTAATTTTCTATTGTATAAGTGCTCAAACAAAAATTTTGCATAAAAAATTTACTAAATACATCATTTTTCAAGAAATTGTCTTATATAAAAAATTTAGTTTGTCTTTATAGATAATTTTTGTCGGACCATATCCTGAAATATATGACCTAGTATATATAATTGCCCCCAAAATGATTTTGGCAGGACAACTGCAAGATAATGAACTAATTAACTCCAACAAGTTAATGACTTATTTAATTGATGAAACAAATCGCTGAAAATGTTAAATACACTGATATGACAGTTTCAATTTTATCAAACAAAAGAAAAAAAAAAAAGATATGACAGTTCAATTAAAACTCTGTACATGGATAATTCCTGTTGGTTGGACAGATATCTTCCCAATAGAATTCAGATTTCCTGCGACCAGTAACATGTGGTTCATGGTGTGCAATGTTTCTGAGTAGGGAATTCTGATAAATATTTCAGCAATTTAGATAACATACAATCATATAACTTAAAAATACCGAAGTATAACATTCTATTGATTCTTCATTTTCTGTGCAACAACGGATCATAACTAAACTACAAATGGCTACAAAATACTGATGATGATAAAATGATAAATTGATATTATTAGAAACTGGTAGTTTCTCGAGCGATGATGCTGCAACTACAAAGATGAGTACAATGCTAAGGGTGTGCTCCAGAAGTGTGCTCCAGAAGGGGTAAGCTAAGCTAAGGAAAGCAACGGAAGAGTAAGGAAGATGAAGGAAACTTAGATGAACGACGATATCGTGCTCCAAATTCTACAACCATGCATCGGAAGGCAACTACAGTAATCTCTTTTTTGGACAATATTGTCAAATGGGAAGAGAAAGATGAATTAGGAGGGCCCACAGTCAGAGAAAGAAAAACAAAGGATATTTTAGGTAAAAAGTAAAATTCTTTGGTGTTTCTTCGTTACACCCCAAAATCGGGGGTAATCCATCTTCTCCGAAAATGAGGTGTTGAGGGGCTCTGGTTTATTCGAGTTTCCGCCGATTCAACCAGCATCAACGACGGAAGCAAGTTACTTTCGTTACGCTACCTTACCTTCGTCCCGGTTCATCCCTTCTGGAGCATACCCTAAAGGGAATGCACCACTGGTCGCCGGATTGCTTTATTGACTCCGTACTGGTGATGACAAGCCTTGTGAGACAATGTGCCTAAACCAACTCGCCAATCATATAGACACGTTATATGAGTTGTCATTCTTCGTCTTATTTTATATTTATCAATTTCATAATTATAGAGAGAAAAAGAAATCTTCTTGATTCTCAGTTTTTTTAGGTTAATTGGTTTTTAAATTTTTATTTGTACGTATATGATCCTTAATTTTTTTTTCAGTGAGATACTAAACTATTTGAAAACGACAAATTTAACTTCTTTTGAAAAATTTAGAAACTAATTTTGAAATTTTAAGTGTCAATTTTGATGCAAATAAAAACTCAACTACAACTTTATTCATTTTAAAATAAAACTGAGACAAAAAATTAATTATTTCTTTTAACATTCTACGTACGTAGGTTCTAGTTGCTATAAAAGTCGATGGAATATTGTCTTTCAACGATCCAGGATTTATCGAATTCAAACTCTCATAAAAAACAATTAACTAGTAATAAATTTATGTGTGTGTATTTATGCATAAACAAGTATTTAGCAGGACAACAACTAGCTAGGAAGAGCCGCAGAGGCATATATTTTTCTTGTACCATTTTAAGAACAACTCACGTTCATCCTAGACGAAATTTAATGTTTGTTAGTTTCAAAAAAAAAAAAAAAATTAATGTTTGTTTAAAGTTTTATGTTCTTTCAATCGTCCTCGTATATTGCTCCTCACTTGATATCTTGAAAAAGATGATGGAAGTTGGAAAAACGTTATACTAGTGTCTGTGTCTGAGAGCCTCTTGATATTATTTTGCTCTTTTAATATTGTGATATTGTGTTTGCATTAGTTTGAGGACTCTTATTTTCACAATATACCTTTACATTAACATTAAAAATGGGAAGTAATAAATGTGTACTTCAAGAGGAAAAAATGAATAAATGGACGAAGAAAGGAACAAACCGGTGGGAGGGGGACCAGGAGAAACACAAGAGAAAAAGTGGTGGTCGTGGTAAGGGGATGCGTTGGATATGTGTATTTTTTTTTTTTTTAAGACAAAACTAGATAGGAGCTATCTAGTGGTTATATGTGGGTTTTTAATTCGGTAATTCATTGGAAGGATTCAAAAGGTTTTCAAAAGGTCTTAAAATGTAAATATCAAAACAAGACTGTTAGTTAAGATCTATAATATTCTATTCAAGCACATATTTACAAAATTATGACAAATTGATTTTAATTTAATTGATGTTGAGAGAGCTTGTAAAAATTCATTGATGTAGGTCATTTCCTGACGTAGATTTTTATTTTATTTTTTATGTTCTTCAATTCTTCTAAAATAAAGTCGAATAGTTATATTTTTTTTAATGTACGTGTAAAAAAGAATAATTCATATCTAATGAATTTATTTTATTATTTTAATTTTTTTTCTTTATGATGAAGAATTAAAAAAATGGAGGCGCAATAGAATCCTAAACCAATGAAAGTTTGAACCCTCCTCTTAATAATTAATTAATTATACAAATAAAATGTATTGAGCAATATGAACTTATCAGCTATGCAATAATCGCAAACCAACAGTAATAAAACTTTAAGAATTGTGTTAATAAATGACATATAAATAAAACTGGACGTGCACTTCGAATGTCTTGTCAAAGACATATTATGGGTATAATGCGAATTGGTTCAAACCTAAAGACAAAGATGAAAGTTAAGATCTGCTATATTAATAATAGGTTAGATGGAAAGGCGGAATCACAGTCGGCACCAAAAGGAACAATCATTAGGCCAGTAACGGCCTGTTCTTCAAAGCATTAGTTTCTTTTCCCAAGGGAATGAGACATTTTCAAAAAAAAAAAAAAAAAAAAAAAAAAAGCATTAGTTTCTGATTTGACATGTAATAATGAGCCTCAAATTTAGTTCAGAGACCCTGGGGGAATATAGATAAATAGTTAAATCTATGTTCTGTTTGCCCCTTTGATCTTTCTTTACATTTTGCCGACGATATTATAGTTGCAGCACGTGAATTTCGTACTATTTTTCATGACAGTGACATAGCGAAGAACAGTAAATTTTGTATCGAGTCAGATTTAAGTCAATTTCTGTCCAAACGAGCAAAATAAAGTGTAATTTTGGTGTCAGCTCACTAAACATACTTTTCCGAATAAAAAATGAACAAGAAATGAGTAGTGGGATCATAATTCTATGCATAAGATAATTACATAGTACTCCTATTTCAAATTTAATTTTCAAATACTACAAGAATCTAAAATTTTTGTTGTTTACTTTCTTCCTCTTTTTAGTAAGAAGATCATTGATTTTAAAAATGACAATGCAGTTTAATAAAAATGAATTTCCCATAGTCAATACACTTTAAAGAAAATATACATTGAAATTCATTTATAAGATGCCGGTATATTGATCTAATTATGCAGTTCAAATCGGCAATAAATATTTCAAAATTAAAAATTTGAAATCATAGTATTACTATCGATACTATATATAGTAAGTTAGTAACATAACTTCATTAAAACTAAATAAATGAAAGAGGACTAAACTGTAGAATGGTCAGACGCATTGAATGTTATTTAGAAAATCCTGATTATACAACAGATAGGAACGGATCATCGAATTTTCCGGAATCTAATTTGTAAGATTCCAATAATCAAATTAGGAAGTGCATTGAGTAGGAACAGCCAAGTTCGTCCCCGGGATGAAATTGGGAGCTGATACAATCTCTACAGAACAGTACTTATTTTGAATAATCTCATTTAGGGTAATTACTAACTTTAGTGATTTTGTTATCGTTTTCGCTAGAACTAATTTAATTATGGGGAAATTCAAATTCACTACGTAAAGCTGTCTGATATACATCTTTCAAGCATCAAATAAGTGTCAAGACAAGCACCAGCATAAAGAATATGATGCATGCACAAACAGTCAAGCACCAGCATAGAGTATGTCATGCCAATTTAGCCGCTTACTTCGAAATATTAACCGGGAAGACCGTTTAGCAGTATAGTGATAACTCAAGCTGCAGCAGCATAACCCATCTGGAACAACAAATTTCTTCTTAAATTCTAAGAAAATGACTCCCAAATTTCCAATTTTTCTATTATAGTACTATTCCAAATTATCGTACTTACAAATTTTATCATACTTAAAAGATCCAAGTAGAGCCCAAACCTATCAAATTAAATTAAATAAAAAAAGGTGCAATTCCTGTTACTAAACTGAATGCTTTTTTTTTTTTTTGTTAAAGTACAGTCATAAAAATGTTATAATTGAACAAATGAATACATAACCAATTATGAAACAAGAAAGGGCAAAAACAGAGAGAACATTCCACTTGAGTCTCTCAACGTAAGAACACTGCTCGGGACATGAGATGTCATGGAAGTTCCGCACACAATCCAATAGCTCTGTAATAAAGAAATTTAAGCAAGTTAAATTGCAAATTAAAATAAGTGAACCTTTTAATGTATGCAAATTAACTTCTGTCCATAGTAACTCAATAATTAAAACTATATCCAGTAAGATAGGCTTAAGATTAAATTTAGCAATGCCTAAATCTGACTTATGCAAATAGATACCAGAAGTTCAAGAAAGGAATAAAATGATGAAAATTTGAAACTTGTTGTCTTTGACAAGCAAGATAAATGAACTCAAAAAAGGATTTTCCAAGAGTGCAGATGAGTTTTATTTATTAAAACTTTGAAGATACATATACTTGAATAGTGATATTTTGATAACTTTACAGCACAGATATAGGCTTTCAGTACAACTTACATTCCCAGATGCTCCAGTGCTACACACCAGAGATGGCCACTACTGAATTTGCCACCAGCCCAACAATGACAGTGAAACCAACATAGTGATGCCAATACTAAAATATCAACCAAAAACGAACAAAACAAAAAAGAATCAGCAAACTGATGCCACGTTTTCATTCATATGATTTTAAAGTATAAAAGGTATCCATCTCTTCAGTAAGAAATGTAAATAATTAAATGTTGCTACCTTTCTTTCCAGATATGTTTGGGAAGACAAGCAGAATGAACTCCATAATCCAGGTTTCATAAGCTGCAGATGCAACAGCTGTTACAAGTTACCATATATTACTTTACAGTTACAGAAAAAAAGTAATAATAATTTGAAGAAAGATGTAAAACCATATGCCCTAACAGTGGATGAGTTCAATCTTCCACAGAAAAACATATGCAAAGACCAAATTCATACACAAAAGAAGCGGCTAGAAATTGTTACAAAAAGAGTAGAGATTTACAATACATACTACTAGAGTCTAATGTTTGAAAGACTGTTCGGATTATGATTATGTAGGATTATGAACAGCTAGGCTGCTCAGTACATAACAGCTCGGATCAAGTCTTTCCATAAAAAACCAAACAACTGGCAGGACCCAGAAAACACCACATGCGCACATACAATGATACAAATGACTTAGACCATTACAAACTTTAAAAAAAAAGAAAAGGTAATTGTCTGTTTGCATTGTTACAGTTAATGCATTAAGAAAACTATCAAGCTTTAAAGGCAATTTTCACATCTTTCAAACCATTTGAAAAAAATCAAAATGCAAAGTCAAAAATAATGGAAAGCCATCCCAAGATGCATGCTAAATGATTAGAAACCTTCTTAGTCATGCAGTAAAATAAGTTTATGAATAGATGAAAAATGGCAGAAAAGGGCCTGGACAAGGGTTCAATCACAGGAACTTGAAGCAATAACAGTCAGGCGATGCATTAGTAAAGGCATTGGTGAAAGAAAACCTTTCTTTTTTTTCTTTTTTTTTTTTCCAAGTATGGTTTGTCATGAGTTGAAGATGTATACCATACCATAAAATTGGCACAGCACTTGACCAGACTACTTTGGTAAAGGAACGTAAAGAGGAAAACAGCATCAGTTAGGTCCATATTGGTTACAATTAGAAACCTTGTAACATTTGAATATATAATTTGTATATTCAATAACAGATGATTTTCATATCATAATTTCAATGATGGTAAACTTGCATGACTTTTCTTATATCTTAAATAATAGTAAGTTACCAGTAAATTCTTCAAAAACCTCCAACAAAATAGAACTGCAACCTGAATCATTCCAACACCAAAGAAACCAATGAGGCCCATAAAGTACTATCTGGTACAACACCATGTGCAACCATTTCCTCCAACCACACCACTGCCTCATATCTGATACCCAGCTCACAAAGCCCATGTACCACACAGAGAAATGCTTCATTCTTCGGTCGGTGACCCTGTTTCACCATTTCATCCAATATACCAGCAGCCTTAATGAATCGCTTTTCGGCACATATACCATCGATAAGAATCTCAAAGGTTTCTTTTCCAGCCTTGCAACCTGGCCATCGATTCATAGTTTTCAAGTACCCAACAGCTCTCATGGATTGGCTGCTTTTGCAAAGACCCTCTATTAACAAATTGAAAATTGTAACTGTTGGGGCAATATCTCTCTCTCTCATCTCCTGCTCCAAAACTAGTAACGCATCATTCACCTTTCCTTCTCTGCACAATGCTACAATTTTGGCCTCAAACATTATTATTGATGGTTGAAACCCTTTTGAACTCATTTCATCAAACACCTTCTGTGCAGCCTGAAACCTTCCTTCCTGAAACAAATCCCTAGCCATAACCTCATATGCTGCAACACTACGGGCCCCACTGACAGATAATACCATATCAACTGTCTCTCTGACCTCTTCTAAGCTCTTTCCAGCAAGATCAATTGGAACCCTAAGGAAAGACCGGACCCGACCTGTTCGCCTTCTAATTTTAATCAGCACCTTTTTCAAAACCAATTCACCCTCCTTGGCTCGACCATTAACACAAAGCTCCTCAATAACTAAGCGACATGTGACAACAATGGCATCAATGTTATAATCTCTCATCATGGAGTATAACAAATGCATAGCTTCATCAAGCATGCCAACTTCTACAAGCCCTTTAACAAGTATCTGACACGTATTCTGGCTAGGGAAACAACACAAATTATAATATTCCATATACAAATCCAGAGCAAGATCTGCCCGCCTAATGCCGACGAGATGCGCAATCAACAAATCTAGGGTCTCAGACCCAATTTTCACTTCCGAGTGGCCGGAAAACTGCCGAAATACTTTAATGGCAGTTGGAGCTTCTCCACTGGAGAGAAGCTTGGAGAGAATGCAATGGAAGGATTTGGTCCATGCCACACAAGTCGAGCTCGGTAGAGAGAGAAAGAGAGGAAGAGAGAGGTGGAGAGGGAGAGAGGATATAACATCAGCAAAGAGAGAATCAGGCAGGGGAGGCGATTCAAACTCAGAAACAGTCACTGGTACACGGGCCCCACTTAATGAATTTATACGGTTCCGATGCGTTTCAGTAGGAGGCGGAGTGATTGAATCAGAGGTCCCACGTGTCGGAGGAGGAGGTGAATGGGGAGTACTGGAGGGGAGGAGAAGGGAAGGGAGGAGAGGGGAGAGGGAAGGGGAGGAGAGGAGAGCGGAGGAGAGAGAGGCGTAGACTTGGGAGTTGTGGCGGTAGGAAGGGAAGAGGTGAGGGGAGGTGAGGAAGAGGTGGAGAGCGGAGGGAGGGTTTTTCTGGCGCCGGATTAGGTAGGCGAGGTATGCTGGTGTCAGGACACGTGGCCATCGGACGGCGGTGGGGACAGCCATGACTGAGGTCTTACCGTATGAGCAAATGGGATTATCGGAATGGCAAGGGGAAGTGTGGAGTGTGGACTTGAGTTTTTTTATTATTTTGAAGCTATGTACACTGCTCGAAAATACTTAAAAAAAAAATAAACGAATAAGATAGGGGCAAGGAACACATAATTATGATTTCCTAAATCTCATGAACACATAATCGGGATATAAATTGACTAACGTTTTGCTCCAGGGAAAAAAAAGAATGGAACAGAAAGAAATGGAATAGAACGGAATGGATTAAAGAGGTAAGAAAGAAAAAATACAGAGGGAAAAAAATGACAAAATTTCTATCGAGGAACTATCATCCTCGCCCTTCCTCTTTTGTTACATTATGTTTGGTTGAGAAGCAGCGAGTGGAAATGGAAGGAAAGGAAAATATAAAGAAGGGATGGTATGGAATGGAAAGAGAAATGATTTTACTTTTTCTGTTTGGATGAATAATGGAGGGAAAGGAAAATTATTTTTTCTTTCCTTCTTAGTTTTTGTTTGGATGAATTAATTTAACAAAGATGAAATAACTAAAATTGACTAATTTACCCTTAAACCTTCAACTCAATCATCTGATCAAACCATAAACATGATTCTTGTGATTCTAATTAAAGGCTCTGTATCATGTTCTTGTACCACTTGTATTTTTGTTACTAATACATTTTTCTGTCAGACTCGTGGGAACGGTACCAGATTATTTTGTAAAATATTTTTTTAACACCGAGCATTTTTCTTTACTTGTTTGACAGTGTTTTTGTTAATTACTGGAATTGAATTATTACATATAAAGTGATTGTGGTCTCAATTATATGTCATATATTTAGTCGCCCTTCTCTGTTACTGTTTTTTTTTTTTAATTACGCATATATAAGAAGCTTGTATCAATTTTACAAGTACTGATCAAATTAAACTTTAGAGTGAATAAAAATTCGTTGGCTTATATCAAGTTCTAATACAAACTAATTAGATGTTGGCATCAGTTTCTAATAAACACAATTTAAGTTTTGCTAGTACTAAATCAAGCTTTAATGAATGAAAGTTCAATCGCTTGTATGAGATTCTTGTAATAATTCATAAACTATTATTTCTTTACTTGTGTAAAAGTTGCACTAAAAATCATTTGCAAGTACCAAAATGTAAGGGTAAAAGGCAGTGTTTTTAATACCCTACCGGAACCGAAAAAACCGGGTACCGGATCCAAACTCGGTAGGATAAGGCCTGAATATCCACCTGTTAGTGAACCAGAGCAAACCGGTAATAAACCGGATATTCGGAAATTTTCAGTATAAAACCGGCCGGTTTGACCAGCTACACCAGCATATCGCGAAACAGCAGCGAAAATAAATGTGCGAAGATTGTGAATCGAACGGGGGTGAGCACAGTGGGAAGTGTTATCCACTGGGCCAACTGGGCCTGTTGATCTATGGCACCATTATATTTAGTCTATTAAAACATGCCAATCGGTATTAACCGGTATTAACCGGTACAAAATCGGGAAAACCGCTTACCGCCATCAACGCCGGTATGATGGCCGGTAGGGTATTAAAAACATTGGTAAAAGATTATAAAGCTTGTTTGGGGTTTTTGGAACAAGTACGCAATCGGATGAGAGGAGAGCAAGAGACCATCAACCTTACGATCTTGTACCTTCGTTCCCAATTGTATGCTATAGGATGCTTCTCCTCTGTACCCATCTAACTTGACTTTCAACGTTAAAAGACATAATGGGACAAAAGTGTAAGAAAATTAAGCTGCATGGCAAGACTGTCAAACTCTTATAGATATTCCATCAAATTTTTCCTTCCCGTTTATTCTCCTCCAAATCGGAGCCTCGGAGGTCGGGGATTTTTCCTTCCCGTCAGCATATGGTTATAACGTCAGTATGCCAAAGAAAATTTTTTCCTTCCCGTTCCCTCAACGTTCGCCCGGGTTCTTTTCCTTCTATCGAGGTCGGGGGAGAACTTTCACTCCCCACGTCAGCATACGGTTATAACGATATCTGACAATTCGGTTTCCTTGTCAGGTTGGGTCCTAGCGGACGGTTATTCACCTTTTGGCGGGAAGCTTATTCCCGCCTCTTACAAATTGGGCCGGGCTGGAGATTTCTGCCAACAGCCCAACAGGGGGCCTTCCCCAAGTCCATTTGGGCCATGAAAAGGGCCGATACCAATCCGACCCTATCAGCTAGAAAATTAAATAATGCACAAGTCCTCGGTTCGGTAAGAGATGAAATCCTCTGCTGAGCAGGGTGCTCACCTTAGATCCGAACCGTCCGATCAATGATGGTGCCCCGTGAATAATACCAGATCGATAAGTTTCACCTTAAAAGGTGAGCAGAGGATACTGGTCCGGTTCGGTAATGCCCAATTCACTCCCCCCGGCCCCTCCGATGACTGCTCCCTCGGCCAATTGCCACGTGTCCTAACCACCCGCATACCTCACCTATATCATCCACCGCCAGAAATGCCCTCTCTCCTCTCCTTGCCTCTTTCCCTCCTGCCGCCACAACTCTGAAGTTTTCTCCTTCCTCTCCTCTTCTCCTCCCTAGCACTAGCAGGGGCTTAGATAGCAGTCCTAAACAATCTAGCTGACTTAATGTCATACTTTGTAGTTGTTTATTTTGTTTGCTTTGCAGCTAATGTAAATAGTAGCATATCTTTGTGATAAAATCAATAGTAACAAGAGTAATAATCAGTAGTAACAACAATTATTTTGTTCTATAACAAGCAAATAGTTAGTACAAAAAACGTGTATTTCCAAATAACATTTAAATATTTCAATTTACTTTTGGTTGAGTACCAATATCTGCAATTGACACAATGTCGACTTAATTATTACTTAAATACTTATTTATCCTTCAAATCAACTTCATCTAACTGAGGCCTTGCAATTCAACAAAAGTAAAGGGTCTTAGAAAGTAATCCCTTAAAGAAAGCACTGTTTAGGATCTCCCTCATCTGGTGTAATCAAGCCTGCCCTTGTTGATGTTATCAGCCAGCCATGCTTTCTCACCGTTCTGACCAGCAATGCTCTTGATTACAGACACTAAAATTCTACTAATGAAAAAGCCGAGTGAAATAGTTGTCAGGCATAGACCTGTGCTCATTGTCTTCATGCTCTTCGGTGACCTTGCCATAATGGCTGTGTCATTCGAGTTCAAATTCTTTATTCAGTAACAATATGTACAGTAATTAAAGACATGTTGTATGTACTGTGGTTGGTGAATAACTAATTTTGTATTGTATATAATTAAAGACATGTTGTATGTACTGTGGTTGGTGAATAACTAACATTGTATTGTACATAATTAAAGACTTGACCTTGTTATGAATAACTAATTTTGTTCTCACAACGACCAAACACACCCAAAATTGCCCGAAATGGTTGGTGCCATTCACCTGGAGAGAGCACATAATTATTGATTGCTGATACAATATCAGATACATATTTCTAACTATCAACATAGAAATTTTCAAACCGTAGGATATTAAATTGATGCACTAATTTTTGCAAAAGAAAACTTAAACCCACAGATTAAAAACTCACAACAAAGCGACTAACAATAAAAGCATTATATAGAACTATAGCAATGTTTATAAGCAAAATAATCGAGCCCATTCTTGTAAAACAAAAACTTACAAACTAAATGTTCCCAAGAAAAAACAGAAACTATAAAACCAGACAAAATTTAACTCTCTCCTTATGACTTTTGAGCCTCTGAATTCACTCGGCTGGTTTTTCTGATTCATTGGCTGCCTTTTCTGTTTCATTGTCCAAAGTGATGAATGCATTAGGATCAAAGTCATCAAACTCATAATTAAGTACATCATCGCACAAGGGGGTATCAGTAGCTCCCATGCTAGACGATCCAACATAATATTGTTCTTCATTCTCCATTCCCTGATACGGAAGACCAAATGTTCCCATGCTAGGCGGTCCACCATAACCATATCCTGCATCCTCCATTCCCTGATACAAATCATATTTAAGACTGATAATAATTTGTATACTATCTAAGGTCCAACGTAATTTGTTGACTGAAACATATAATACTTACAATGTAATCTCCTGCCTTCTTCTTCTCCTTCTCCTTCCCCTTCATCTCCGCAGCCTTCTCCTTCTCCTCATCTTTCCCTTTCCTTTCATTCAAAACCATCTCTAACAAAAAGTTGACTTTCTCTTGCAGGTCTTGATTTTCCTTCACAAGTCTCTGGAAGGATAGCTATATAGGGAGGCAAAAAGGATAGTAGATAGTGTGATTCAAAGCCAGAAGCCCAGAACTGATTTGAAAGGAAAAAAATAAATGATTATTAAGTACCTGATGGGACTTCTCCAAATTTTTAAATCTAGACTTCAATTCCTCAAGTTCACTGCATTGAAAACCTCTTCTTGTTAATTACTGTGTATACAGGAGTGTGTTGTGCACAGAATTCTAAGATTCACAAACCTTTTCAGCTCAACACTTTCTGAGATAGGAATGTCTCTCGCCACAGCCGGTGCTGGTTCTGCTGGTTCTGCTGGTTCTGCTGGTTCTGCTGGTTCTGCTGGTTCTGGTTCAATCCAGTATGTTGCCACTTCTTTTCCAACTTTTTCCCTTACAAGTCTTTCCCCAGTCGGAAACAGCAGACCTTGATCATATTTTACTAGTGAAAGAACATGATCCAGTAGACCTAAGTTCCCGATCTCACTCCTCACTTCTTCTCTCAGATCAACTCTAGTAACCGGGTTTTCTTTCGTGGGACCCATCTTCTTCAACACTTTTTGAAGGTTTTCTTTGGCAGCTTCAATTGTTTTAGTAGACCAACGACCGGTATTCTCTGTTCTACTGGTCCCATCTTTCATTTCTTTGAGACAGTTTGCTTCTTCTCTGCTCTCACTTTTTTCTTTTCCTTCTATACTGAATTCATTCATAATCTGCAAATTTTTCACCTTAGCGTTCCCACCACGCTTACTGCTCTCCCCCCTGTTGAGGTTACTTAATGAAGACTCGGCAACCATCTTGATTTTCGGTGCACTCCTGGGCTTCACAGAGCCCCTGCCTTCTTTGGCTGTCTGCTTTCCCTTTCGCTTCATCTTAATTTCAGACTCTGCATTTTGGAAGTTCATGGTTTCCCTTGAGCTTATGGGGCCTCCAACTGTCTCCATGTTCCTCTGATCTGTACAGAGATGCATGTTATATGCAATTAGCCATTAGAAATTCATCAGGAGAGTCAGTTTCTGGTCTGATAGGTGCAATACTATCATGTTTTTATACCAATAGTTGCTTATATATTTTCAGGAAGGCCTTAGATTATAGTGGAAGCCTCACAACCAAAATAACAAACAATACAAACGTTCTCAGATTGGATAACAAACCTATGGGAGAGCTATTTCCATCTTTGGTCGACTTGTCTCCTTTGTCCTTTTCACTTTCCATGATGTCCTCTTTGGCCACTGCATATAGATCAGATGATATATATTATATTTAATCCTCAATAAAATTTTTCTCTCAATACATTGTTTTCCGTGAGGTAAACTTTCAAGTTTTATTTAATTCAGCTCCTCTGTATATTTTTCAACCTACTGAGCCGCTCTTGTCCATTATTTTAATCACAAACTTCATCAACGGATAAGGTATTGGTTTGCTTGCACAAAAAAATCAATAATAAGAACATTCTCAGATTTCATATGTGGTGCAAATATATAAAAGTTCATCACACAAACTAAGCCGCTCTTGTCATGTGATTACACTTCCTTTTTCCAGATAATCGAAACAGTATAAGCGTTCTGAGATGTGATAAGAAACCTATAAAAGAGGCATTGCCTTCTTTGGCTGTTTGCTTTTCCTTTAGCTTCATCTTATCTTCAGACTCTGCATTTTGGAAGTTCATGGTTAAGGAATTTCAATTCTACAGATCGACCCAATTTCAATTCAAAGAAATTTACAACTAGGTCCCTGACAGAAAAATAACCTCTTAATTAAGGAACTTGTACCAGCAAGCAAACAGAGGAAAAAGTGACTGGTACCAAGCCTGTACCAGCTCGGCAACAGCCCAGAGATCGACATACACTTGAAAATTATCATATCTAACAACTACATCTAATCCAAATTGATTCTACAAGCTACAACTAATCCTAAGGAAGCACAGATTCAAACAGAAAAAATCCAATCTCTGGACAGATCAGTTCAAAGGCATTTCAAGCATAAACAAAACAATAAAACAAACAATAGCCTCAAACCAGCATTTCTAACCACTTAACAGATCGGATTGAACCATTCAAAAGCACACAAGACATGTCAGATCAAGGGGAGGCAATGCATATCATCAATAAGCATTCAATCAACTCAGTCCACACAAGCAATCAATAGATTTTTTTCCTCAATACATTGTTGTCCATAAGGTTAACTTTCAAGTTTTATTTAATTCAGCTCCTCTGTATATTTTTCAACCTACTGAGCCGCTCTTGTCAATTATTTTAATCACAAACTTCATCAGGAGATAAGGTATTAATTTGCTTGAACAAAAAAATCAATAGTAAGAGCATTCTCAGATTTCATATGTGGTGCAAATATATTAAAGTTTATCACACAAACTAAGCCGCTCTTGTCATGTTGTTACACTTCCTTTTTGTAGAATATCAATACAGCATAAGCGTTCTGAGATGTGATAACAAACCTATAGAAGAGGCAGTGCCTTCTTTGGTCGACTTCTCCCCTTTCTTCTTCCTGGACTTCCCCAAGCCTTCAGACTTAGATTCCTCGATCGGCTTCATGTTCCCTGAAAATCTGCAAAAGAAACAAAATATAGAGAGATTAAATCAGAAACAAGATACATTAGGTGTTCTCTAAAAAGAAACGAAACAGAGAAAGAGATTCAATCACAAACGAGATAGTTGATCCGTGTTTACTAACTTAAAAACGAAACAAAACTACAAGATAGTTGATATCTGTTCTCAAAAGAAACAAAATATAGAGAGATTAAATCAGAAACAAGATACATTAGGTGTTCTCTAAAAAGAAACGAAACAGAGAAAGAGATTCAATCACAAACGAGATAGTTGATTTGTGTTTACTACTAACAAACGTAACAAAACAACAAGATAGTTGATACCAAAGAAACAAATTATAGAGAGATTAAATCAGAAACAAGATACATTTAGGTGTTCTCTAAATAGAAACGAAACAGGGAAAGAGATTCAATGTTTCGAGATAGTTGATTGTGTTTGGCAACGATGCGAACTAGCTAGTTCGTGCGCTACCAAACCGAACAGTGAACTTCCCAGCTCTCCGATTTTTTTGGAACAAGGAGAGAGAGAGAGAGAGAGAGAGAGATTGCACTGTGCACCTAATTAAAGAGGGCTTGGGAAAATTGGAAAGGAAGCTTTTGGCGAGAGAGAGAGAGAGAGAGAGAGAGAGAATCAGCGAAGATATATAGAACAGTAGATTGGAATTTCTCAGGTGCCCCCTCTTACAATTTTAAATTGTGTTGTAAGCGTTTTCGGGATGTATCACATATTCAGTACTAATTGATATTTTCTATAGGATAGAAAAGCGAGTTTAATGGTGGGAACTGGGAAAATAATGGAACGGAAGGAGGGAGAAATTGCATGGTAGCTATGTTTTGTTCCATGAGAAGCGTACTATCACTGGATCTGTTGAGGCTACGACTGACAGGGTCTAGCTTTCCAGAGATTGTCTCCTCGGGGCCCACGCATCCTTCTCGCCTCGGTTTACTTAGTTAACCTTAATTACTTTATTTACTACCAATTCCAAAAACAAAAGTTGATTGATTCAGGAATTAACTATTCATACGCTGAGAATTCAAACGTGCAAAATGTAATATTCATTTTATAATTAAGGATTTAATTGCTCATGTAATTAAAGTTCTTGGAATTATCGGGTCCTTTAGCAAACTCAGTTTCTTTAGTGCCCAAAAAACAAATATTAATAGCACGTTTTATGGGAATTAAAATATATATACTTGATCCGTTAAGACGGAATTTAATTAAACGTGCAAAATTGCACAAGAGGATAAATTGTGATATTGAAGTCATGGTTGAATTTCTAAATAAACGATATTACGATAAAGTAGCTATTAAGGATTAATTGCTCATGTAATTAATGCATCTGACGTATAAGGTTGTTGAGATTATATCAGCCTCACACGCTTGGAGAGCCAGGGATGGGACCACCCCATGCAGAAAAAGATGTTACAAAGTAATTATTAAACAGTGAGTAGGCTGGAGAGGTGAAATATTTTTTTTTAAAAAAAAAACGTCGTTTACGGTTTACTGTAGATAAAAATTATGGAAACAAAACAGTATCATTTTTTTGGGCGTTTCCTCCGAACAAATGATTTTTATAGCTGTTACGTTTTTTTAAAGCATTTTAGATTTGCAATTCTAGTAATAATTGAAAGAGAATGAATTTTATGACCAATTTTTTTTTAAAGAAAATGCCAAATATTTTAAAATTTGTTAAAATTTAAGAAATTAAGTTATAGAAAATCATCTACCTTTTAATAATTTGTGCAGTATATTTGGTGTAATTTATAATTTTAGGGTACATATGTACAAATTTTGGTATAAACTCATAATAATAATATGACCCCTCTCTTTATCAAATTGTGTTGATATGTTATCAAATAAAGGATTTAATTTATGGCCATCACAAAAGTTAACGATAATTACAGTGAATATATAATTTCATAATGCGTCAATTTAATAAAATAAAAAATGTTTTTAAGTTAAATAAAAAGTTTATAAATTTGTTCTTCACTTTTTTTTCATATAATAATATGCATCAATGTTGAGTCAATTTGGAAATTGATTGTTCATCTATTAAAAAAAAATTACATAAAACTCGACTATTAAAATTTCATAAAGTGGGTTGATAAATAAATTCATGATTTCCAAATTGGACCACATTTTGATATATAAGCATTCTACTTTAATTTATACTAAAAAAGCACACCCATAATTTTCACTCTTTAGTTTGAGCAGTGGTTTTGAAAATTTAAAATGGATATGCCACAATAGAATCACCCATTAATTAAAACAGTTCTCATGTATTTGTTTGCACGAATGTGATTCCATTAGCAAAAATAAATAAATAAAATAAAAATAAATAAAGAAATAAACGGATAATTTACAGAAAAGGTTTAAGGGGCCCAAAAAGGTTGAGCTTAAAATGTCAGGCTATAATTTACATAAAGACGGAAGAGCTGACGTACGCTAGTTTTGAAGAAAAGTTCGTGAAAGACTTTCTCACACTCTCTAGGTTTTATGGTTCAAATCTCTGACTCCTAATGATTCAAGCATCTCATTTGAAGGAGAAATCTTCACATGGTATAGCATGATATTATGTACGTTTAACTAGGTATAAATCTATATGTATATTTAATCTATAAGAATAACTTAGAATATTAGATATACCGCAGCGGAAGTTGATCGAACACTTAGACTTTTTTCGGAGTTCGGTTCTGCAGCGCCTTGTCTCTCTCCTTATGCAACCAGTACATCACAACCTCAAGTTAGGGCTTGGCGTCACTTTTCACGATTCCAAGTACCGATCTCCTCGTGCGTGTGTGATCTGATTGCTCCAAGCACTCGAATGGCTTCCTCCCTCTCAAATCCTAATCTCTCTTTGTTTCTAGACTAAGACACAAAGGATTTCACGTACAGAGGTCGGTTACAATAGAGGGGTATATATAGTAGTCGATCAGAACAAACATAGTCGGTTCTGACCCCGACATCTAGCGACCCGTTGGTTCAACCAGCAACTCGCACAGAACGGCTCCACACACTTTTTCTAACATATTATGATATCATTTTGTTTTAAATGATTGGAAGATGGATTTACACGTCGAGAAATTATGTTAGGGTGATAACTCTGTTTTGAGCCCATACTTTAACAATAATAAACGGACATATATACATACTTGGTAATTTTATGGTGGACTGAAATTTTAAACCGGGCTTAAATCTGGATCGTTTATTTAAAATTATGAAGAGATTTGATTGATCATCATTCAAGCCCGGTTTAAAATTTCAGTCCACCATAGAATTACCCATACATATATAGATAGGCTAAATTAGACTCCAGCACATAAGATGTACTGAAGTTTTCTAACCGTCCGATTTAAGATCGGAGGTTCAGATTTAGGCGCTAGAGAAGAGATGAAGTTCTGTTTATTCTTTTGTGTTCCGTGAGTGTGCTTCTCGTTTGCTCTCTAATTCCTCTGGGTCCCCTCTCCATCTCCTTCCTCTAACCCTCACTCTCTTCCTCAACCTTCGAAAGAGGACAAAACCTAGGCTACAGTACTCTCGTCCCTGCAACCGTCCCATACAGGCCAAAGCGACAGAATTGTGGAGTTCCTTGCAGTTTTCTGTTGTAACTTCTATTTTCTCTTTTATTTTTCCATGTATTTGATGAAACCTGATCTTTTTAGTATGAATTTGCTAGAGTAGTTTAGTTTAGGAGCTATGGTTGAGAATATTTTCTTTATGTTATTTGTTTAGTTGAATCTTTAAGTAATTAATTAAGTTAAATTTTATTATTTATCTTTTATGATTTAATTATTTTATTTTGTTGATTTGCTTTATTTAATTACTTAAATTGATTATCTCGTCAATCAAAGTACACGATTGATAGTTGGAACTTAAAATCAATTGAATTAACTCAAAGCTTTTCAAGAAAACACTTAGGTAGATAATAGATCGAAAGATTGAAACAAAACTTGAGAAATTAAAGTTTTAACTTAAGTTTGAAAGATAATAAGTTTGCCTAGACCCAAAAGATAAACTAAATACCCTAAATCAAGGAACGAAAGTTGAAGTTTAGAAGTTTAGGAGTTTAACGTTTTAATTCAAAGTAATTAACCTGAACGAAAGTTAGAGTCTAATTATTGGTTTAGTAATCGTTTAAACTATTTAAAACACTTAATTAATTATTTAAAGGCATGACAAGACAAGTATTGGCCTCTGGAACGGACCGTTTCAAGGTTAGAACGGACCGCCCGATAGGGGGCGTTCTAACCTAGAACGGACAGTTCCAGTATGCCAACCTAAGTCAGAACGGACCGTGCCAGACATGGAACGGACCGTTCTATTTTTGACAAGTTAAAGAAATTATTTGAAACCAGAAACCCCTAGTTTTATCAAATAAGTTTTTCTCTAAGTTTTATTATTTAGAAAGCTATTTATTTAGAATTTCTGAACTGATTTTATTTATATTTTCATTTAATTAATTGTTTCTTCAAAAATATTTTTATTAAACTTAGGATTTAATAGAGATTGATTTATACAACTTAGAAATTGAATATTCCGTCTTCGAGGATCGACCCTAGACTTACTCAACGATAAATCGTGCGCTTGCGATTAAAATTGAATAGGATTTAGGTAAAAATTTATATAAGCGAGAACTCATCAAGCTTTTTGGCGCCGTTACCGGAGACGGTGCCGATTTCTAAGTTTATTTTTCAATATTAATTAGATTCTTTATTTTCTTTTCACCATTTTTCTTGTTTTTGAATCTTGCAGGAGCACGAGCTGGCTGGTAAGAAAGAAGCTAACCATCAGCAACCACACCTACATTTTTCGGAAAACAAGGAAACGTGAGAAGAACACCTCTCTGCCCAGCCCTTCCTCATCTGGAACGGACCGCCCGATTTTGAAACGGTCCGCCCCAGACTCAACAGAGCGAATAGAGAGACATGTTGACAGCTCATCGGTCCAGCCATTTCGATTTTGAAACTTGACTTAATGGACTTAAATTAGGATCAATTGCTCGTGTACTCTACCTGGCTGTATTCAGGCCGATCCATTCCCTTTCAGGCGGATCTGTGATACCGAGTAAAACTTCAAGTAAACATATAAATATAAATAATGAAAAACCAAATTATAATAAATGAATATGTTAAAAGTTATTAATATATAAATACATACTAGAATAAGTCTCGTTTTGAACCATTAAATTTTGAAAAAAAAGTGAAACTTGGTATTTTGAACAACTAGAAATAATTTTAATTTTAATGATTCAAAATCAATTAAATTAGAGACAACCTTATTAAAAATCCGTTCAATTGATTAATCTCGGCCATCTACAAAATATTGAGAAAATGTTTGAGAGAAAAATGTTATTACTAATTATCTATGTAGTAAAAATTTTTAGTTAACTACTTTTTGAAATTTCCACGAGTCAAATTTGTGTCAAAATCTAAATCTCACTGACTATTTAAAGCAAATTCCTAATATCCCTTAATCTGGACCATTGGATCGTGTTTAGAATATGTGATTTTTCTCACCCGTCCGATCTCCCTTTTTCTCCTCTCTTTCAGCCTTCTTGTCCCATACCAGAAACTGCTATGCGCCTATGCCCCTGGTTTCCCTCCAACCCAGCGGTGCAATCGACCAATCCCTTCCCCTTCGGCCTTCGCCTCTCCCTCGCCCTTTTGCTGAATGCCACCTCAGCACCATGGACCCCACTTCTCTCTTATCCTTGCGCCTACTTAGGCCCTGTCCCCGTTCTTTCTCACTCAAACCCACTTTATCTTTCTAAAAACTCTAAACTGAAACTGATAAGAGCATAAAGAAAGAAGGGGATGGTGTGGCTGAGTTGGCCTGATGAGGGAGACTAGTAGAAACAGTGAGACGAGGTGATGACGGTAGCACAATGAGGTGGCGGTAGCGAGACAGATCGGTGGCGAGACCCTTCATTTCTCTTTCTCTTGGTATTGTGCAAATCCCTTTACCATCTTGCTTGATTTCCTTTTCTGTTGTGGGTTGGTTCAATTAATAGCTTACATTACCTTAATCCGTGTTGTTGCACGTGATCTGTTGTTGTGGTTTAAAAATCTTTTGAGTTGAGTTGGTTATCTCGCTAATATTCAGCTTGTATCATTCATATATTGTCTTTGTTACTTGTTTCTCGAAGATGGCTAGTTGAATGGTTGTTTTCTGGTTATGCACGGCTTAAACAATGTCTATCCTTGCTCTATGTTGTTAATAAAACCAGGTACCAGTCTCATACTAGCACCTCTCTCTTTACTGGTAAGAAATCCTAATTTTCAAGGGCTGGTTTGTAAAGTTTTGTTGATATTTAGTATTTGTATGTAAATCTGTAATTACTACTTGTTGGAAGGGTTTACTTGAGAAATCTGAAGTTGATGATTTTTGTTACTGGTTGGATTTGTTTTGTTGGTAGGTTCAGAACTGTAACCCCTGTGCCGAACCCAATCTCTGTTTGGTTTCCTTTGATGATTTTTAAAGCAGTGTACCGGTGGGTATTTTTCTCTCTGTCAATCAATCCACGTGAACATTGGCCTTGTTTGTTTGGTGTGCGTGATCTTCTTTCCTTTGCTGCTAATAAATGGGCTTACTTGTGAATGTTATAAATAACTTTTGTTAAAAGGACTAATATGAAAATTCTCTAGCTGTTAATGGGTTTGGATCCTTGTCAAATAAATGATGGCTTTGTTTTTTGAATTCTCTCTGACCCAAGACTTTAACTATTGAACTATACAAGCTCATTTTCATAAACTAAAATAACATTGATTAGTTATTTAAAAGAGTAAATTTTTTCAGAAGTCATTGAACTTTATATATGTAATTATAGTATTAATTAAATCCCGGGACCGCTTTTGGTTCTTCGATATAGCGGTCGATCTAACCGTTCATTCAATTTCCGCATGATGTATCTCATCCGTTAATCAGCTCCCTTTCATTCGCCTCTCTATAGTCTATTCTCTCCTCTCTCTCCTCTTCGACGACAGAACGGAAAAAAAAAAATCGCTGCCATCGCCTCTCTCTCTCTTCTCAGCAACCGGCCGCCTCTGCCTCCGCCTCCGCAACTGGCCGCATCAACTTCGTCGTCTCCTCCTCCGTTGACTTCCCCCAAACCCATCAGCACCCGTCCATGTCTTCATCGGCGCGTCTCTCCGCTTCCACACCTCCTGATCCCGTCTCTCCTCCTCCTGCCTCACCGCCTCTCCATCTGGAGAGATTGGAAGACGAAGGAAGGAGTTGAAGATTCTCACTCGATTTGTTAGGAATTGGGTCTTGATCTTTGATTGGCAATAACTTCAAAGTATAGTAGTGAGGTATTATTCTTACAATCCTCTTTGCCTAATATTTACAGTATATTTCTGGATCTGTGATTTAAAGGATTTTATTATGTTGCCATGATGAAAATGAAAGTTCTTAGGGGTTTAAGTCTTATATGATGATGAAGCAACTGAGATCAATAGTATGTAATTACTTGCTTAATTACATCCTATATGATGATGAAGAATTTCGATATCTAGCTACTTACCAATAGGTCAAATGTACTAAAAGTTGGTATGCATAGTTGGATGGTAGAGGGATGTATATATTTTGTAATAGAATAATCATTGTTTTCAGTCAAATCACAGTTTTACTGAAGATACTGCTTCCTTTGGTATTATATCTCAATATTTTGAGTCAAACCAGTAGCTACAAAGATCTTCTATGATTATTTTTCAGTTTCTCGAGTCCTAGAATTATAGCATCTTGCTGTTGGTATAAGTAGACCATTGGAGAAGTAATATGCAAGTGAGACTAATGTGTTTTAGATTGTAAATATATGTACAAATCAATTTAGAGAAGTTTTCTTTTCTTCCTCGGGTTAAGACTGCTTCCTTTGATTGAAAATATTGACATATAATACCAAGGAATCGGTAATTTTCAGTAAAATTGTGATTTGACTGAAAATACAGTTTTTTTTTTAATTCAATTCATATATATAAATTCGTAACAACCATCAAAGTTCACACATATCTTTTTAATGAAGGCCTCTTCTGTCATTACATTATTTTTTTTTAATTATTTAAGGATTCAATGTATTTGGAATTGGAAGTTAAGAGGCATAACAGTTCATGCCAATTTGTTATTTCGTCTTTTTAAGTACTTCAAAGTTAATGCTTTATAAATTTAGAAGCCAAATAAACACCAAAAGTATTTAGATATACAAAGAGGCTTAAGGTCAGTAACAATAAGACCTTACTTGAGAGCAATAAATACCAAAATTATTTGGATCAAAATAAGAATTGTGATATCTGAATGTTTTTATAGGGAATTTAGATATGGTGCTTACCTTAATTACTTGATGATTTAATGCAGGGTTTTATTATCTAACTATAATACTCAAAGAACCAACTGGAGTCACAAGTACGGTTGGAGCAAAGACATAGGCCACAAAATTTGCAGCCTCACCCAATAACACTGTTCATTATAAGCTAATGAGACCTCTAATCATGACAATTGTCCAATTACAGATGCCTTCTACAATATCATTATTAGGTAGCAAAGTAAAACCTCAATTGCCTCATTTCTCGACATTGCTTCTAACAAACATAAAATATCAAACCTGTTATTCTCTAATTCTCATAACTGTAATTGTTAGTGCATGTACATATTTTTTTTTCCCCTTCTTACTTCCTTTCTGTTGCTATGGTTCTCCTTTTAATATTCCACAATAAAACCTTAAAGCATAGTTCAACTGAATGTTTTCTTTATTTTTTTATTATTTTTTTTTTGGATAGCTTTAGTTCTTATCTTTTTGTTTTCTTTTGTTTAGTTGAAATGAAGAAATTAACCTTTATTATCATGACCAGTAGTTGTTTGTGATGTCTTCATGTTCTATTAATAAAGGAGATGCTCTGAGACATTCTTGCAAACGGTTCGAGTAAAGGCCTCAAAATCTATATAATTGTTCCCCCTCTTTCTGTTTACTTAATTTTATTTGCAAATTTAAATTAGTTTGCTATTGGAAATTTGGAATCATAATCACCGAGATTGCTTTGGTGAGAGGGATGTTTTAGGTGATAGTTGGATTTAAAACCTGATATGATATGGTGGCATCTCATTATGCTTTAATTTCATATTGTCAAAGTACATTTATGCTTGAATGAGAAATATTTCTATTCTAGCCTGAAAATTCATTTTATTCTAATGTTATACAGTAGTATTATTATATGCCCTTTCTTTTTTTTTATTTTTTTGCTGATTCGGTATGCGTTGTTTTGGTAGGGTCTGGCAAAGAAACTTCCTGCACTTATTAAGAAGCATATATCAGCAGTTACAAATGGTTGAAGAAGGCACTGTCATAGCTTTGATAGTTCATTTTGATTCTGATGACAGAAGGTATTCAATTTGATAGAATTTTGATTTGAGAGTAGCTTCTTTTGAAAATTATTAAAATGGCATTGGCTTTTTAATGCTTGATTTCCAATTTCCAAAAGAAATAGTTCTTATTCTCCAAATGCAGGTGGCATTGAATCCAAATGTATATCAAGGTCAATTCAAGAGACCTGCAATGTTTAATTAACCTTTCTTTTTGTTGTTTTAAATTATTATTTTTTTAGTTTCAAGCATATGAATGAAGAAGCCAGAAAATAACTAGCATGTTTTATTATGCGGAAAGAACGAACGAAGACTAGCAGGCCACTATTAAAAATCAGATAAATAGTTTTAAGGTATTAACTTTTTTTAAAGTGCTATTTTGTTTAGAGAAATTGATATTGGATGAATATTTTATTGTTTTTGGTCTTTTACTACTAAAATGAAACAATTCTTTGAGGATTTTGGCTGAATTTTACGAGGGACTTTATAAGTTGTAGCATGCCTTTGTGGTCTAGGCTTATGAGTGGACGAGCTGCAACAAAATTCCTATTTTATGTTATATTTCAATGTTTCATCCCCACATTTGAAAACCCAAAAAATTGAGGCAGGAAACTTGATCAATTTCAAGGCTGATAGGTGGTATCCACATCTAGACTAATATCCTTTTTTCAGCAAAAGGGTATTTTTGGCAGCTTAATAAATAATTTTTATTTCGTCAATGGTTAAACAGAATTGAATAAAATTTTAACTAGAGATACTTTGTAGTTAAAAACATCATCTATAAAATTTTCAAAATTTTTGGACTTACAAATTTATTGCAACAATTTTTTGAAATCAGACTGAATTTCAATTCCAGAACTGCTACCAGCAAATGAGTCTCAATCGGTCGGTTTTTTTTTTTAATTTTTGTATGAATTTATTTTACAAATCAGTTGTGTTAGTGGACCATACAGAAGAACGAATTAAATAATTTATTTTTTGTGCAATTCAGTTTGTCAAAAAAAATTTCGAAGGCTTGACTGGTGTTTGGTACTGTACCAAGAATTTATGGCCTTACCTGTGATAAAAAGGAACTACAAGAAACTCAACTCATGTTTATATTTTAACATCTATAGTTTAATTCAAGGATGAGTTTTGTTGCTGTTGGAAGGGTTCAACATTTTAGAGATTTTTTTTCCCCAAATTTCTTTCTTCTTTTGTACAATATGGTAATTGATAACTCAAAATTAATATTGTGAATATTAATTAATAAACTACTCTTTTTTTTTCTCATTCTTTTCTCCACATGGAAATTAGTAAAATTTAGGAAATTGTCACATGATAAGTTCTGCTCAATTCCTTTGCTTATTTATGTGGGCACATTGCTAAGTTTTATTGTTTTGCTTTCTGACAGGCACTAAGGATCCCTTTTCTATTCATGTCTAATGGTGAGATCTATTTCTTAGGTCCATTTATGGTAAATCTGTGCTTTCTCTTTGAGATTTATTTTTTAATATTGACAGGTGGTGGAGTTCCAGAGTCAAAAAGAGCATCTCAATTAAGCAAGCTTTTAAGTGTGAACGTGTAGCCTTTGCGGATATCTTTTCTTTTCAAGCTTCTTCCTGCATTATTAAACCCAGGATGTGTTACAAACTTACAATAATGGCATATACTATAGTATGCTGATTAATTTCTATTTATTTGAATAAGATTACTTACATGAGTTGATTCTGAAATGTGTACAAGCATTCCTTATTCTTTAACTGGACTTTGCTTAGTTAGCTTTACAACAGATTATTACTTGAACAAAAAGTTTGAATTCTTTACTGTTTCATGGGACAAGTACGTAGGGGGTTCAAGGCCATACACCTATTAGAAAATTGCTCAATCGGTACAACTGTTTATGTTCAATTTTATGATCCTTAATGACTGCAATTGGCAAACACCAGTATAAGCTTTAATGACAAACAATTTTGGAGATGAGCAATAGTTGCTTTTGGAAAAGGGGAACCAGCTACTACTGCCCCATTTTGTAAAATTATGCTTTCTTTTTTGTAAAAAATTGGTGGTTCACAGGATCATTTATTCTATGCTTTTGTATATAATGTTTAGCAGAAATGCAGAATTCAACTATAAATCGGGTCTACCAACTGTTTTTTTGTTACCGACTTAAATGTTGGTTGATTAAAGATGATCAGGTGACCAAGCGATAAAAACTGAAATTCGAGAACCAATTTCAATTTTAATAAAAAAATATAACCATGACAGAGATATCACGCATGGTAAGAGTCATTTGCTGGACTAATGATGGTTTTGCAGGAGAGAACATACTTTTTGTTTACATATTCAGGGGATAACATACTTTGTTTACAGGAGAGAACTTTTTGTACTGTTTTCAGACTTCTATCAAAAAAAAAAAATAATAATAAACTAAAGAAGTTTTGCAACATGCGTCATATATTGACAACAAACTGAAATTTATATATTACCAAAAAAAAATTTTTTTAGGTTTGAAAATATATAAATTCTTTAGAAATTATATGTTACCAAATATGTTAAACAATTGGTAAAATATGTTCAATTCATAAAACAAATTTATGTTTAATTATATTTCTTAAGAAATTATACATTATCAAATAGACCAAGAAATTTGACGAAATAGTTTGAATTATTCTCAATCTAAAAAATCATACCGCAGCGAAGCTGCGACTACCATGCCTACTCCAATTTTAATCACCGAACTTTAATTTATTCTCCTGCAACCACTAAACTTTCAACTCGTCCGATTTAAGTCCTCTCCGTTCATTCTGTCTAATTTCGTCTATTAAATTTTATTAGGTGCAAAATGGAGACGCGAATAAAAATAGTGCATCTCTTGTTCTCTCCCTTCGCAGAGGAATTGCAGCATCTCTTTTGACTATGTGGATTCTTCGATGATCAATTTCTTCTCCTCCCCCCAACTTAGAACCCAGTCTCTCCGACAGCTTACTTCCCTTTCCTCACTTACGCCAGCTCCCAATCATCTCACCTCCTCCCTCCTTCTTTTAGTACTCTCACTTTTCCCAATTTCACCAATGGTTACTCCCCTTTTTCAATCGCAATCAGCTCTGAATTGGGCCCTCAATATTAAGCAACGATGTTAATTCTTATCTTTTGAACTTGAAGTAATGTGATAAAGGAATTCAAACTGGTAAGTAATTGGTGGGTTGCATGTAATGGAACTTATATGATTGCACTAAACCATCTAACATCACATACCAGATTGAGAAATAAAGAGTTATTGAAATTGGTACGCACAATTAATTATTACCTCAATTTCTTTCTTTTCTTGATGTTTAGTTACTCATGTTTTGCTTGTCTTGTGTTTCTTTTATTTTTGTTTTTACTTTTCTTTTTTGTCCTTTTGACATTTAGTTTGACATCACATTGCTTTTGGTCTGACATAAGCTTCAGCTATGATCAAACATAAGAGTATCTTAATTTAACTTTATTAGATTTAAGACTAAATGAAAAAATTAAGAACTTGTATCAGATTTACCAGTTCTTAAATTAAGGTTTAATGAATAAAAGTTTGTATCAGATTCTAATAAACCTACAATTCTTGTATCATGTTCCTATAAAATAAAATTAATCTTTACCACCTTAACAATTATCATAATGCGCTTCTGTTGAAGAGATTAAAATAAAGAAAGACCAAAGAGTGCTTTAAAGGGGAGAGAGATGGGAGTGCCGAAGACTTTTTTTTTTAGTTCATCGAGATTGGAGGTAGGGTTTTGTTTAGAGACGAAGGTAGGGTTAGAGAGAGAGGAGGGGTGGGGTGCGAGAGGAGGAGACGGAGGGTAAAAGCGACGCTGCTGTGGGAGAGAAGAAGAGATGCAATATTTTTATTCGCGTCTCAAATTTGCACCTAAATTCTATGGTGAACGAAATTTAATAGACGGAATTAGACGGAATGAACGAAGAGGGACTGAAATCGGTCAAGTTGAAAATGTAGTGATCGCAGGAGGACAAATTAAAGTTTGGTGACTAAAATTGAATTACATACAAAATTTAGTGACCTCCGAAAAAATTTACTCTTATTTAAAATATGAAAGGCTGGTGTTTCACTTGTTAGTCGTTTCTTCCCTTCTGAACCGAACCTGAAAAAGATTAAGTTTAATTATTTGTTTTATAAAATGTATACCTTTATCACTTTCTTAATGAAGGCAATTATTTACGTAGTGGATTTTACGTTACATGTAGCTTTATGATAATTTCTTATGTACATATATGATGACTTATGTTGTTGCTATCAAATTGTTTGTGGCCGAGATTACTTGATAATGGATTTTTAAAATAAAGTTGTTGGTTATGAAGACAAATGCCTAGATCCCATCTGATTTCCTTTAAACTAATAAAGTGCTAAGTCTTTCTATGCGTTAAATAAAAATAAGCTTAATACTAGTTAGATAAATAAAGATTCTTACAACTCAAACAAATTATCAAATGGTTTTAAAGCAAAACACATTAATTAACCAACACGTTAAAAATACTTAAATTAAAATATATCTTAGTACTTACAAATATTTAGATAACACTAACTCATTTAGTTTAACAAAGTTTTATATGCAACATCAGTGTATGAAAGAAAAGTGATAGATTTTGGATCCACTATAATCACACGTTTTATACAATTTAATTAAAATATCCTTTTATTTTTAATTACATAAATAGTCTTAAAGTATATTAGCAAATAGAATAATATTTCAGAATAGAATTTCGCTTCAAAAACTCAAAAGTCTAATATTCCTTTTTGACCATAATCTGAGTCTCTCTAAAATTGTCTAGTTCTTAAGTATGGTTCAGTACATTATAACCAGAATTGGGTAAATCGTTAGAATAGGTTTTAACGTGTGAGTTCCGTTCGTCAGGTGAGCGTCATGACTTCTCTGGAGTAGCAGACGAGAACTATTTCGAGTACGAAGCTGGTGATGCAGGTCATGACTTCATCGACCATCCAGTAGAGTAGCTACTTCTAGACTCCACTTTTCAGGTGTGGATGTCTTTTGTGACTTTGTTATTCTTTGGAAAGGAACTATAAATTTCTTTTGGATTTCTTTGAAATGAGCCCTTTTGAAACTAATAAATGTTTTCACAATGAAAAAGTTGTTTCTGAAAACATAAGATTTAGCAGTGAGTTAGTATTTAGTATTTTATTTTGGATTGGTTAGTACCTTTTTTCAGGCGTGTCAATAAAGGTACTACCCAACGGCACTCCAATGGCAATATCCCGATACCGTGCGATACAGACCTCTGCCACTTATCATGGTTGAGGCCCGGAGCATTTAGGGCGAGTCATACTCGCGGGTAGATATCTTAGGCACATATTTAGTGAGATATGATTTTACTTAGAGATTGCATATCGGCAGACTTTTTAGGTCCGAGGTGGTTCCCAACGATACCCGATTTATTTCGGAAGACCCTCGTGGTCCGGGAATCATTCTCAACGGTACCCGAATGTAATCATTACTTGCTTAATTTAAGCATCACTTGCTTTATGAACTCTTTTCAAAAACACGTTACATTGCTAAATATTTTCTTAAACTGAATGGCTACTTGAATGACATTTATTAATATGGCTTTATTTTAATTATTTGTTCTAAGCTTTTGAATAACTTAATCCCAAAAAGACTGGATAATATTACCGCACTGAATATTCGTGTACTCAGCCCACATACTTTGATTGTGGAGACAGGTTCAGGTTTGGCTGACATAGCGGAGGAGGATTCATCAAAAGACCAAGCCGAGCTGAAATAGTCACCTTCTGTTGCTTATTACTTATTACATTATGTTATTTGTTTTTGGCTGGAAATTTTGATATGTATATATTTTACCGGCCTTTTTGATGTATGAACAACAATTTTCTTTATTATGTGATTATTATTTGTGATTATTTGTTTTGTGACACTGTTTTATAGCCTTACGTGTGCACAGTAGAGTGTGTACGCGTGGCGGGGCTGTCCATCTCGAATTATGGCTTGATTCGGGATGTGACAGGATCCGTTCGAATACATCATTAGATCAGTTTAATAAATTTTATATTAAATCTAAGTGCAGGTTGCTAGTTTTAATCTAGGTTTCAAATCTTAACTTTCGTTCATGGTTTAATTCTTATATTTCAACCTTTAAATCTCTTATAAATCGTAAGTTTTAATTTCCATTTCTTCACTTAGGATTTCTAGGTTTACCTTTTTAATATTAAGGATATCTTATATCTTTCGATACTACGTAGAGATACACCTTTCAGGTAAATCCCTCGTCGGCCTTTCGGTTTATACCTATCCAATTGACTGCAGTTACAAATTAACTTGGAATTATGGTTCTAGTTACTATAAAACTAGACAAGACCTTGGTCTATTGGGTAAAACCATCAATTCAAGCAATTCATAATCAACACATAATCAATTCAATCAAGAAAGACAAAGTAAATAGATAAATATAAAATTAATTAAACATCAATTTACTACTCACCATTAGTCATCAAATACACACAAAACAAAAATTTCATCGTATCAAACATCAAGACAAATAAACAAAAGAAAGATTATAATAATAACCAACAATTCTCCTCTCAGATGGTGTCCAGGCGGGGCCGTCCCTTTTCAGGCGAGGCTGCTTGGTACCTCTGGCTGTGACAGTTGCAACAATCTCCTTCCAAAATTCGCCCTAAAATCTGACATGGGTTTCTTGGGGTCTTGGTCATGCTTAAATAGCCTTGAAGTCAGTTTTAATTTGTGAAGAATCAATTTGGAAGGTTCAGATTATGCGGGAAATTGATTTCCAAAATTAGAGTTACCAATTTTGCTTTGTCGGCTCCAGTTTAGGCGGGTCCGCTTGAACAACTTCCTCCATCAGATTTTAGCTTCTTCTTGCTCTTCTCCGCTTGCATGTTGTCTGATCTTCAAAATCACATCAAATCGTCAATGAACCTGCAAAATAAAGAAGACAATAGCAGTACCTTGGTTCTAAACTAAATATGCGATAAAATCTAACTAAAACACAAACATTTGATTGAAATTAAGACCCAAAAAGATTGAAATGTCAACATAAAATCCGCCGATCATATATATCTAGATGAGGTGAAAATATATTTGTAATATTAAAATTTAAATTAATTTTAATATAGATATACCGGATATTCGGTAGAGCTAAAAATGCAGTCAGAAATCAACTATGTACAGTATATATAGGATGTAAATAGAATACTATTCCACAATAATACTTTGAATTGTCCTATGCTAAGAGAAAATCGCACGCACAACAACTTTTGGTATTAATGGAGATACATGTAAGTATAGCCGTATAAGTTTGCAGAGATGGTCTCATCTGGGGACCACGCATCCATCCTCACTTCCATTTAGTTAATGTTAATAGCTTCTTTAAACCAAAACAAATGTTAATAGCTTCATGTTCATGTTCTTGGTATTAATTAAAATAATTTGTACTTGACATGTGTTAAGACAGAACTCAAACGTGCAAATTAAATTGCAAAAAATGAGAAATTGTCATATTGAAGTCATGATTGAATTTCTATAAAAATATATTAAGTGATGATTATGGATTAAATTTCTCTCAAAGTAATTAATAAGGAACATGTTACGCTGTTCAGAATTACACACTGACACATGCTTGGAGAAATGGAGAGCCTGGAAAGGGACCACAGCATGCAGAGAATATTATGTAATAAAAGCATTATCCATATTGCTCAGTTAAAGTAGTGAGTAGGCTGGAGTGGTGAACTATAAGAGAAGTTGTCGTTTATTAAAAAAGGCAAAATTGTTTGTATACCCTCAAATCTTCCTCATCCGTCTGTATACCCCTCAAATCTTTAAGCTCGCTCATATACCCCTCTAATCATGTGATTAACTTATATTTACCCTGTTTAATTTTATACCGACTTTTTAGATCTTACAAAAATTTTAAGTTTTTTTGGACGAATATGCCCATGCCCATGACCATCTGACCCTGTCCGTATAATCTCTCAAATTCCCGCCTATCAATTAGAAATTTTATTTCTTCCCATAACAATAACTTCCTAAATAACTACCGATACTAAATCGATAGGAAATAATCTCCCATGTCACTAAGCCTTTATCCTTACCAGATTATTAGCATCTTCACCAAATTTTCATCAATTGGCTCTCTCCCCTCATCTCTCTCTCTCACTGCCAAATAATCATGGAGAGACAAGAATCAAATAATGAGTACTTTGCATCATTGATTATTCACCGGTCTGATTCTCAAAATGAAATGTTATTGACTAATGAGAAGTATTACCTCATGAGAAATTGAAGACAAGAAGAAAGGCAAAAGAAAAAATTCGAGATGATTCAAGGTAAAAAAATTTGAAACAGAGTTTTTTTTTTTTTTTTTTTTTTTTTGGACAAGTAGGCATATTGAGTTCTACTGGTATGCTTTGTGATGTGGTTCTCAAAATTGTGTGAAAAATACTTTCTTAAATACTGGCAATTAAGGATTTTAATGGATAAGTGCTTTAAAAACAATACATATTCAATGGACAAGATTTTAGTTTTTTTTTTTTATTTCTCCGTCAAGCAACATTTTCATTTGTAATCTTTATTAACCTTTGAAATTTGTTAGTTAGAATGGCTGTACCTGAAGTCAAGGAAATAAGATTGTCCTATTATCGATCCTAAAAAAAAAGGAAAAAATGATTGTCCTATTATCTACTTTGGTTCGCACCATGAAAACAATTTGAACCTGGTATATTTTTGCTTGCATATTTATCTAATTTGTTTAACCTAATAAAGTTGCGCACTTCATGATGTGTGTTATTTTCACATGTATAAAAAATATTGCAACCTGTTCTGTTTTTGGCTTTAACCCTCACATTAAGAGCATTGTTATATTCTCCAAGATATGTACCGTAATATAAGGTTGAATGGCAATATTATATATCCAAATTATTATTGCTCCTTTTGTTGACATAGTACCAGCTTTCATTAACTTAGTGCAGTAATTTTATTCCTTTTTTTTCAGTATAAATGCATCCCGCTTCAAGTTGAGAGTGAAATATGATGGATATTTCAGACCGATCAACAATGGGACCAGAATAAAATATTATTTTGGAAGACAAAGGACTATTTATTTGGATCAAATAAGATTTAGTTTTGATGAGCTGTTAGAGGAAGTGAGTGCTCTTTATCCTTTGGACGAGAACTAGAAGTTATCTATGTGTTTTTTGGATGATCAAGCTAGAACTCAATCATTATTATGAAAGCTACAGGAAGACGATAGCAAGGTATGAAGAGAAAAAAGCAGTCCTTTTTATAACCAAGGAGCAACCAGAAAAAAGGTAGTGAGGAGGATGCGAGTCAGGTAGAAAAAATTTACAAAATGAAAATACAGAATTTGATAATTATGAAGAAGACTCAGATTATTGTCATAGTGAAAACAATTATCGTAGTCTTCATTCTGAGATAGAGGATGACAAGGAGGATGGAACTGATCTTGAATATGAGGGCTAATTCTATTCATATGATAAAAATGACCCTAAGATGGAGGTAGGTGTCACTTCTCCTCATGTCACAATTTTCAGGAGAGATCTTAATCATTATGATGTTATTATAAGTTTTGAGTATATATTGATAAAAAGTGAACCGAGACGAGTGATAGCAAGATGTGCAAACCGTAAGTGTAATTGGAGGATACATGCATCAGTCGCACGAGATAATTTATCTTTTGTTGTGAAAACTATGCAACCAGAGCATGATTGTTGTGGATTGAAACACCAAAACAAACACGTGACACAAGAAATGGGTAGCCGATCGAATTATTGATGATCTTAGGCAAGATGGAGATATACCAGTAAAAGATTTGAAAGAGAAGCTTCACAGAAAGTTTGGCATCTCATTATCATATGATAGGGTTTGGAAAGGAAAAAAATTAGCAAAACAAGAAATATTTGGGAAATAGAGTGATTCTTTCATATGATAGGGTTCTTTAAGAGAGGAGATACTGAAAAGAAATCCTGGAAGTATTGTGGAATTTAAAACAGAAGAAGGGAGTTTTCATTTTCAAAGGTTTTTTTTTATTCTTGGTGCTTGCATTATTGGATTTCTTAAAGGTTGTAGACCATATATTGCTCTTGACACATGTCACGTGAAAGGAAAGTGGAAGGGAGTAGTTGTTGCTGCTACAGCCATTGACGGAAAGAACTATATGTTTCTAGTTGCTTTTGGTGTTATGGAGGGTGAAAATGAGAATTCATGGGAATGGTTTCTAAGAGCATTGCACAAAGCAATAGAGATGCCACATGGTCTTCTTATATCTTCTGATATGCAAAAAGGGTTACAAAATGCTCTTTCAAAGGTGTATCCATTGGGCGAGCATAGAGAATGCATGAGACATCTCTTTAGCAACTTTAAGAAATGTTTTCATGGAGATCTTTTTAAGTTTGCACTTTGGGGTGCTGCACGAACATACTCCCCGACACATTTTGATGCTTTAATAAATGAGATGAACATAGAGTGTTCCCGAAGCCATTGAATATCTCAACACCGAGCACAAAAATGTATGGAGTAGAAGTAAGTTTGGAACAACAGCAAAATGTGATTATCTCACCAACAATATTGCAGAAACTTTCAACTCATGGATATCTAAAGAGCGAGAAAAGCCAGTCATAGATTTGCTTGATTCAATAAGAACTAAGATAATGGTGAAGTTCAACCAAAGGAGAAAACTAGTGAGCAAATGGAAAGGTCTGGTAGTACCAAAGGTAGCTGACGACATAAAGCGTCTTTCTCGTGTACGTGAAATATATATTTGAAATAATATTTCACATCATTATTTACTAATATTTTAATAGTTTTCTACATCTAGCAAGTCTGTTCTTGTATATGATTATGTTTGCTATATTTTCAGATCTTGCAAACATATGATGTGCATAGAAGTGACGATGCATGTGCGGAAATACAAAAGGGTAATTTTCGATGGACAATTAATTTAGATGAGCAGCATTGCAGTTGCAGGTAGGGATGAAAACGGATCGGATACGGAGCGGATGTTGGTCTTCTCATATCCGCATCCATATTTTTTTTCGGATACAGATTCGAATACGGATGCATTCGGATACGAATACGGTTCGGATATTAAGCGGATACGAATACGGTTCAGATATTATCGGATACAGAGTCGAATACGAATATATTTTGTCCGATATGGATCATATAACAATCAATTCTTTTTTTATTCATTTCTGTAGAACTTTTTGTAAATTTCATAGTGCATGTAAAAGTTTGTCTTATATGGGAGTAGCTGAAGCATAAGAAAATTTTCATGTCATGCGATAAATTATATTTAGACAATATAAATTATACAATAATTAGGTAAGAAGTACTCTAAATTTATTCATTCAACCAATTAAATCCAAAATTTTATCAAAATATTATATAATATGTATAAATTAAATTATTATTAACATTCTTGGTTGGATTCTCGACATATATATTGAATTCAATAAATCAAATATATAATTTTGTTAGTTCAATTTATATGTGTTGTACTCAACTACTCTCGGTTTGTCGATTACAAAACAATATCATTTGGCATTTAACAATCTTCTTTGAGTTTTATAGGAATTTATAGGAAGAAGATGCATTTTATGAAGACTTGGATAAAAGATTATTGCAAGATCAAGATCAAGTCTTTAGGGAGCTTGTAGGCTAGCTTAGACTAGGATAGAAGGTATAATTTAGTCCTTAATTATCCTTGAAATGGTCTAGATAGCAGAAAAGCTCAAGAAACTCAGCAAAATCCAGTTTTCTGGTTCAAGCGTTGTATAACGCTTCATAGCGTTGTATAACGCTTGAACACTCAGCTAGTCAGTTTCGTTTTCTAGCTCAAACGTTGTATAACGCTTCATAACGTTGTATAACGATAGTTTCTTAAAACGTCGTATAACGTTTGGAAGCGTTATGTAACGCTTGATCCACTGACTCGTTGAGGAATCAGTAATGTTTGTGATAAGTCAGTAACGTTTCCTATTTTCTTAACGTTATGTAACGTCACTTAACGTTTCCTTAGCCTGTTACGTTGTATAACGCTTCATAGCGTTGTATAACGTTTCTGACAATATTTTGACCGTTGAAATTTTCTGTCTCAAGCGTTGTATAACGCTTCGGAGTGTTACTTAACGCTTCAGAGGACCTCCAACGGATATGTCAGTTTTGTCTTGTTATAACGGCTATATTGAAGCATTGTGTAACGCTTCGGAGCGTTACTTAACGCTTGGTGCTGTTTTTACTGGTAAACAGCTCCAAACGAGCTCTATATCTTTCCAACCCCCTTTCTCTCTCTAAAGAGATCAATACCTTGCAAAATTAGACTAGAATAGAGCTGTTGAGCATAGGGACATTCTCCCACTTGAGCTTTTCATAGCTAGATCACTTTGAGAGATATTGTAGCCATTTGAGTGCTCCTCTCCCTTGAATAGCGAGGCCGTTGAACCGTTTGAGCTAGGCCCGTAGTGCCACCCACTTTGAAGGTCGTTGTACCGTTTGAATAGCGAGGCCGTTGTTGCCGTTAGAGCTAGGCACATTGTGCCACACTTGAGTTAGGCCGATCCACCTCGAGGTCATTGTGACGAGGCGATTCGGTTCGAATTTGTAGTCCCGTTCTTATTGGAATTGAACGGAGGGCGCCCATTTGGTGGTTGCTAAACTCCCGGAGACGTACGACTAAGGCTAGCACTTCCTAGCGGGTCGGAACTCCGTAATCATATCGCGTGTTCAATTTCTCTCTCTTTCTCTCTTTATTTTCTTGCATATTTGAATTGCTTGTGTGTGATTGATTGTTTTGGGTACCAATTAACTTGTGCTAGGTAGTTAATACCAAAACCGGTCTAAAACCAACCAAATGCTTCCGCAAAACTTGAAATTGGTTAAGCCGCCTACCTTCCTAGGGACTCCAATATGAATTTAGTTTAACCGTAATTACTAAATTCATAAATAATTATACATTTGATTCTTACTAAAATATTCGAGTTAGACATCTTAAAATCCATAGACGTAAGCGAAATTTGTACATTATCAAGTTAATATAGAAGCTTTAAATATATATATAGACATTAAAGTTGTTGTACACAAAAGGTGTATTGGTTGGGTGGTTGAGGCGTTAGGCTTGTATCCAAGGGTTCAATTTCTTGCTTTGGATTTAATTTTTGCACTATTAAATCTGAATAGATATTGTGGATTTGGACCTGATGAACTAGTCAAATTCGGATATCCGTTTTTTTAAATTATTCGGATCCGGATAATTATCTGTATTCGTATCCGTATCCGTATCCGTATCCGCATCCATATCTGTTTCCATATCCGCATCCGCATCCGTTTAAAAACATCTGTATCCGTTCGGATCCGGATATTGACATCCGAATCAGCCATTTGTCGAATTCGGATGCGGATATCTGCAGATAATATCCGATCCATTGTGATGTCAATGTCTATAAATGAATTGATTTTTTCCCCCTATGTAACTGATTCAGGTTTTGAAATCATTTTTTTTTATTTCCTTATGTCTATTGTGCTGGGATGCTAATGGTCTCCGCTTGACTTTACATGAGAACTAGGGATGGTCCTTTGGCATCTTAGTTTAATCTTATATGTTACCCAAAATAATTATGTCGACAAAGTTTGCGATCCAAATTGGCGTTCAATAATTTAGCCTTTTAAAGAAAGCATTTGGTGATTCTAGGCATGTACACCTAAGCAAGCATGGTATGGACATTCGTAATAAGGGAGCTCTTTCCATTTTTACCCTTGTCTTCTCTATTCATTTCTGTTTTTTCGAAGTTTTATGAAAATGGCAATTGAACAAAGAGATTGAGAGAAATTTACCCCTTCCGACAAAAAAATTCTGTTAAATACTTAAATTTAATAGAGAATTTAAGATGTGAAGTTTTATTATGCTATACTGATCGTACGATTTATAAAAAATGAACGTTCCCTATTAATTGTGTCCACATTAGAATTTTCCATAATTTATTATTTTTATAACCGAGTTTTATTCATTTCAACCAACTGGCTTCAAGCCATTGAGATTGTGGTTTGGTGTGATTTGGTGTCTCTACTGTTAAGTAAAACGATTGGTAGGTCTTTCTTTCTTCTTATTTAATTCGTCCAAATAATCTCTGGATTTTGATAATTTCAAACAATAATTTGGATTTATTCTTTTTTTTTTTCTGATATCTGTGCTATGAATTGCAGGTTTACTTTACAAATATCAGAGATAGAAGGCTTTTGGCGTAGACAACAGGTAATAACTACTGCTTGAAAAAGGTAATTTCTTTTTCTTCCTCCTTTTTTTTCTAATTGAATTACTTCTAAGGTGTATTTTCAAAATTTTTACATTTCATCGTGTAAAATTCTGGTGTTATGTTGGTTTAGGCTCCAATAATACAGCTTTGTTAAATATCAATAAGCAATAATTATTCATGCTATGTTGAGTTTTAGCTCACTTTGATACAGCCACAGTAAGTGTTCTTATAGTGACTGATTTACTGATTGTGTTGTCTTTTTTTTTCAGAAATTTAATAAGATAATAGTATATTTAAATTCATGGCCTGAAGGAGAACATATGGTGAAATAGTGCAATATCAACTAGGCTACCAACTACAAGTTGTTCTCTAATAGTTGTATATGAGAATTGCTTATGACATTTCTCTAATAGTTCTTATGCAGTTGGATTCTGGGGTTAATAGTTTTAATCAGCATGGCTCTGATTTAAATTTTAATTCTCTTTCTTGCCTATTGATTTCTATTAATGCAATCAGTAATAATAGTAACAGTAAAATTTTTATCAGAATTTTATTGGCTGCATGGGTTTTGGGATGTTTGGAATGAGCGCAATAGGAGAGTGTTTCAGCCTTTTGATGATCAAAATACTCTATCTAACCCCTCAACTTATACAGCTTTACACCTTTTCCACTTATGGACAGGTACTGGCACAGGTCTTGAGCCATATTAGAGATTTAATGGGGATGGAGCAACAAACAGAGCAGTCTTTGAAGCAGTTGTGATGGATACAGATGAAGAATTACTTGGATACTAGCTTTTAGTTGCTTTGCTGTTTTTCTCTAAACATTTGTTCATTTTCTTGCTGAGCTGAAGTCACTAAGTGACTTTTTTTAACCAGAAGAATTTTGCAAAATGATAAAAGCGATGAATTAAAATTAGTGTTTGCTCTGCGTTCTCTTTAATACATATTTTTGTTACCTTTCGTATTTTTGGGATGAATCGCGCAACACGCGATATTAGAATTAGTGAGGATTTATTTCCTTGCTATTTTTCTCTAATCCAGCGATGCTTCTTTTAAATTGAAGATTTTGTCCTTTTTTTTCCAAATTATCAAGGAAAAGACATCTCGTTTGATTTCGCCAATAGCTTTCTTCTTCGTTGTCTTTTCATTGCCAAACCTGCTGCTTTCAGTTTGGGAAATAAATAGATTGTCCCTACGAGTAGATAACTCAAAAGCAAGGAAATTCACTCATCAATGCAATCCAATCCATTTATTTCATTGCTGCTTCAACTTTGTTTTGTGAAATTAGAAACCATTTATATGCCATTTAGTTTGAAATTCATGTGCACAACAAAAAGTAAGTAATCCTCATGTAAGTGTAGTTTCACAGTTTAGGATTTATCTTTTAAAGTTTTCCAGAGGCATTTGCATTTATGTTGAAGGTGGGTATACATAAACGGTCAAATTCAATAATTAATAGCTACCTACAATAAATCAAATTGGACGATGATTTGTTTTTTTGAGGATCAAATTGGACGATGATCAATCAACAACACTTCGTCATTGCTCAAGATGCATCGGGGTGTGTAAATTAGGGGCATTTTAGTCATAACGTTATCTTTTTATTCAAAATATGACTAAAATTAATGAAAAAGGTTTATGTCCAAATAGCATCAGATTATAGGGGTTTATATCCGATTTTGAAGATTAAAGGGGTTTATATCCGATTAGAGAAAATTAGAGGGGTTTATATCCAATTTTGCCAAAAATGAATAAATAAACTGATTAAGAAAAAATCGTTTGGAAAAGAAAAATAATTAAATAATTATACAGATCATGGTTAGTGCACAGAGGACTCTCTCAATCTTGGTATGAATGATATTGAAATTGAGGACGACTAAAAGTTGCTAGCATTCCAACAGTTAATTCTGAGAATTTTGATACATTAGAAATATGAATCATGTAAAGGCTTAATATTCAATAAGAAAGTTTATACATGATTCACATTTAACAAGCATTAAAATCATATTCAGTATATAGATATATCAACGCTTCACAAATTCAAGTTAACATAAGATTTTCACTCTGTAAAAAAATAATAAATAACAAGATTTCACATTTATTAACTATATACTATGTCAATTTGTAGTCAAGTACTTCTCCATGCTGTTCGCATCAAAATTAATATTATTTCCCTGTTAAATAGGCATTTTCCATTTCTAGATCATGAACGGCATTTTAAAATTACTAATAAATGTTAAAAGAATGTTACTACCAGTTCATCATAAATATTTTTATTTAGCAATTTTTGTGCAAATTTGATGGTCAGTAATTAACGTATATCGCAACTTCGCAAGAACTGGTACAGTTAACAAGTGAAAGTCGTACTTAATTTTGAATGAAGTTATATTATAACTTAAGGAATGCTGGATTAATGTGGAACAAATAGAAAGTGGAGCAAAGCGAATCCATAGAAATGGGTTACATAATGGTGATGATGCTTAACCAGAGGGACCAGCTCTGCAGTACGGACTAGTACAACAAAACAAATTAATATCGCAATAACAGTGCTCAAATCAGATAAATAATTAATCTAAAGAATCTGATAAATAGAGCACACAATTGTAACAAATAGAGTTTGGGAATGCCCCTACAAGTGTCGATAGCCTTGCAAAAAAATCCTTTATTTACTTTAATTATCAGCATATGCCAGCTATTTTGATTTTTGAATATTAACTTGTGAAGAAACTTCATCATTCTAGCAATTAATGTATTTTTTCTTTTCATTGGAACCTCTAAAACTACAGTCTGACAAGAACTTGCAAACTTAATTTACAAAGAATAAAAGAGTTAAGTTAAAACACAATACCGATGTCAAAAATTACAAAAACTGAAATCTGACATTAATAACATATCATATCATTCCACAGGGAAAAATGAACGTTTCTTTCAGTGTCTCTGAAGAAAAACAGCGCCAAATTTGATGATGCTCTCCTCTCAATACAAATTTGTCGTTTCTTAATGTCCACAAATTTCTTAGTGATGTTCTTAGAACAAAGAAGAGTGATCGTCTGAAGCACCTTCCCATGAACAACTAAGTACCTGAGAAGCTCCACATCGCATTGATCACCCCAAAAGCCCTTCACTGTAACTGTTTTCAGATGATCTAGGAAACTGAGTGAACCTTGCTCTTCCCACATGCCCACGTCCAAATAACAAACATCGCCGTTTCCCTCATATTTCTGAAATACGAAAATGGAAATGTGTCATATTACTTAAAATTTGTTTTGAATTCAACATGCCAAAATTAAACACTTATTCTGCAGTAAGGACTAAGGACATTACAATCAAACTCATGCTTTAAATGCCATCATTCCATTGACTTTTTGGATTAGTCTATATCATAGCTGAGAAATTATGTAGTCAAAATAAAATCCACTTGTTCATATTGTGTAAGAAATACAAATTAATGTTCAAGTAATATTTGTTGTAGAAAAGCAAATGTTCATTGTGGATAAAGTATTTTGAAGTTTGAAGGTTAAGAACGCTTATCTCACCTAAGTTGGAAAAGTTTCGATGGAAAAAATAACATTATTCATGGGAGATAGTGTAAGTAGTACCATAATATCCAAATTTTCGAGGCAAGGAAAACATTTCAATATGATCGGTATAGGCTTCTCGCAATAGCCCATCATTTTAATAGCTAGCGTCTTCACAGAAGATAGCATGTTCATCCGACAAGGTGTTACTTTAACTTGAAAGATTGGTGGTAAAACTATTTCTGAATCCTAGAAGCAACAAAAATATCAATTATCAATTAAATAAAATAATACATTTAACACCAAAAGACAATCATTCTGGCAATTAACAAGAAAAGTTATTTCCCACATGAAATTCATCAAGTATTGATAAAAAAAATTGAAAGAGTTACTGTGAGCTAAGTAACTAACCAGATCATCTCATCAACGTAAAAATAAAATAAAATAAAAAACATAGCAAAATAAATATTTCAGGAACCAAGCAAAAAAACTGCACCTTATTTTGCTCAATAAGAGTCCTGCCTAGTTGAATTGAACGAACATTCGCATTTATGAAACCAAGCTGTTGGAGCTTTGGTGCATCTAGGACCTTCAACTTGCAATAAATTGTTGCTTCGTCTGTTAGCATGAGTGATTCAAGATTAGGTGCATCTTTAATGATAAACTCTGCCTCTGACTCCAAATCAAGAACAAGCTTGCGGAGGCTTCGCGAACTAATGCTGATAGGTGGTCCCTTATAATAAGTGGAGATCAGCAAGGTCTCAAGAGATGCACACTTCGATAGAAAATCATCAGGCAGCCACACAATCTTGATCCTCAGTTCTCTGAGATTGGGAAAAATGGAAGGGGGCAACAACTCGGGAAATATGCACTCTTGGAGAGACAATTGATGCAGTGTGTTGCAGAATAGAAGGAAAAGAGGCAGCTTGTAGGTGTCATGGTCACGAATAAATTTTAAAGGAACGAGCTTTAGTTCTCGGATGCCTCTTTGGACCGCTGTTTCGACGAAGTTATAAAGTTCAAAAGGGTAGAAGAGCGAGAGGCGGAGGCTTTCGATGGGTCCATGGTGTGAATTGAAAATGCTGATGACGGCTTTACGCGAGGAGTCGAACCGTGGATCAGAGTAACAGTCATCAACGTGATGCTTGTGATTGATGGGGTAGAAGGAGTTATCGTCAAGGCGCAGCGAGGCCGCTTTCCAGAGGCGGCGCCGGCGAGAGGACAGGACGCTAGTGCGAGCGGCATCCTTAACGGGGAGAAGGGAGAGGATGGAGTGGAGGATGCAGTCGGGGAGTTGGCTGATCAAGTCCAGCCCATCCGGTACTGGTACTGAAGGGGCTTTAGTCTCCCTCTTTCTTTTCTTGCTGGAAGACATGTCGCGGCCCATCCGGTACTCGTACTGAAGGGGTTTAGTCTCCTCTTTCTTTTTCTTGCGGGGAAAAAACGGGCGCCGACGGAGGCAGGGCCGGGGTAAGTGTCTCGGGTTTAGTCTCCCTCTTTTCTTTTCTTTTCTTTCAGGTCTGCTCTTTTTCTTTAGGTCTGCTCCAGAATTCAGTGGGAAAAGATATTAAGGTAAGGGATGGGAAGAGATTTGTTTTTAGGTCTGCTCCAAAACTCTTTCTCGGGTAAATATAACGCGGGAGACCGACATGTCTATAAGGAATTATATTTGTTTTTAGTAACGAAGATTCAGAAATTATGACATACTTCAAACAAATTTGACACTTGCCAAACAAAAAAAAATTACCGTATTTGATAAGATACTCTTTTATGGAACGAAATCATCTGCTCACCTTACAGAGTGCAAACTTTTGATCCAGATCGTCCGATAAATAATGGATGGCCCATGAATTATACTAGATTGTAAGGCCCGAAAATATTCTAACCGTTGAAATTAAATCGAATGGTTCGGATCAAAGGTTGGCACTGCTCACCTTATTGTGGCGAATCATGTCATGACCATAGACATGATCACATGAATCACGATAACAACATTATATGTTTCAATATTAAATTAATTAAAAGAACAAAAAAAGTATAAAGTCAAAATATGTGCCTTTCTAATTTCCTTTATTAAAAGATATATCCCTCAAAATATTTAAATTCACCTGAATACGCATCTAATTGTATTAAATAGAAGTATTTACTCATATCATTAATTTAAGCGATAATTTAGAAATAAAAAGTAATTTTTAAATTATATGAACAAACTTAACCCTCGCAATTTTACACTGTTTTTATAAATTTATTGATGATTTCAGCGCAATTACTAAAAATTTGGGAGAAATTTTACAAGTTAGCTAAGTTATTTAGATGTAATTCCCTATTAAAAAAAAAGGGAATTTTTTTTTTATATGAAAAAAGGTGACTGCCAATTTCAACTAAGACAAAAAGTTGGATTGATTATCCCATTCTGTAGAGTCTAGACAGCAAGCAGTATAGTAAATTTTTGTCGATTTAATTCTTTTAACATTTTGCATTTATACATTTAATTATTTTTCAACATAAGACGAGTATTAAGATCCATTAGAGTATCGTCAGTACTTCAGCTGTTCCCCTTTTTTCTTTTTTTCTTTTTCTTTCTCCGTGGAACATATCAGTTAACACCGGTACGGCCTGTTGTATTTTGCTATTTTTTTAATCTTTGCAATATTTTTTAATGAGAATTGCCTACCATCATTCTATCATCTCAGGACTTCATCATTAAATAAACACGTCTTCATTAATAGAGAAGTCCATCATCCTCCTCTTCTCTTTCCTTTTTTCGGAATGTAATTTATACAATTAATTCTCATCACTCTTTTTTTTTCAGAATGCAATTTATGCAATTTCTGATTTTGTGCATGACTTCTTTACACGATAGTTCTACTGGGTGCCCTTTCTCTTCACAAATTTCTCAATTCCTCTCGGTGCAAATTTCTATGTCAAAGTCAATACAACTCTATTCGGTGCCCTTAAATTTCACTGAATGAACTTTTTATGTCAAATGGTCTCTAATCTTAGTTGTAACGAAGTTTTCTCATCAAGCATTCAACAGTGGCTTATTATCAAGTTATCAAGCAACTGATTAGGGTGAGCATGCTGGTGGTTGTTACATGCAATTTTGCGAAATACAACTGGTTTATCTTTGTTACTATGTTTTACATGTGCAGTAAAGTAATTTTCAAACAGAATACTACTGGTTTTTCTTAGGATATTGTATGATCGAAAATAATTTTAAAAAATATATATTGCTACTCATAGTGTTCTCCTTTTGGCTTATTTTTGTGCAAGTAACATCCTTTTTGGCTTTTTTTATTGTTTTCTAAATAAAAAGAGGTTCGTTTGCACATAAAGTACAATTTTTCAATAAAGTAAGCGTGTGATGGCAAAAGGTATTTTGTACCCTTGGACCAAGAAATAAAATTGAATGGCTGTTTTGTATAAAAGCCTAGTTATTAATTGCTCTTGTTATTGTTATTAAAGTTGTAACTTTACAACTTGGTTATCTCAAAATTTCACAACTTAATTATCTCAAAATGGTCGTAACTTTACAACATACTGAAAGAGTCAAGGTTATAATAGTAATTTTTTATTAATTAGTTATATTTTTACTTTCTTTTAATTTGATCAAACAACCAGGGAAAAAGCGAGGAAGGAAAAAACTCATTAATCAAACAAAGTAAACCAAGGACGTTTTATTTGGTAAGAAACTGTAATTTATGGTAAAAACTCATTAACCAAATAAAGACATCTATTTTTTTTTTCTGTTCCATTCCATTCTATTTCCTTCATTTCTATATTTTTCATTCTTTTCCATTCTCTTTTCGAAAACCAAACACAGTAAACCAAGGACGTTCTATTTGGTAAGAGACTGTAAGATTTCGTCAACAACGTTCTATTTGGTAATTTTGACAAAGCCTTTCAAATCAAACTAAACAAACAATATTGTAGAATTAAAAAAATTTATATATGATATTAGTCTGTTAAATAACTCGTGTATTAGTCTGATAAATAAAGAGAAGACATCCGGTGCCCCTTATCTATAGTGCCACAGAATGTTACAAATCAGAAACCGTTAAATCCGAACTTGACGAGCGTTTGTGATTAAATCTCCCAAAGCAGATCCCTAGTTCCCCACTCGTTCCCAATTCCAAGTCCCAACCAGATATGACCAAATTTAATTATAAATTAATAGCATCTGTTTCAAATGAACTCTCCAGTTGGTCAGTTCCAGTTCCCACTTTCATAACTTCGTCTCTCATTCAATGGCTTTATCTCTCCAGTCCTAGACGCCTAGACGGAACTTATCCCTCCTCTCCTCAGCAATCATAGATGCAACCCGTTAGAACAATTTAAGAAGTACTTTTTTAAAAAACTTTGCTAGATTACAATTATGCAAAAGAAATAGTAATACTTATTTCAGTCATTGTCTATAAGTGAACACCATGTATTACGTATGAAATTTATAAAAACAATAAACAAATACCATCATCATATAGTCATATTCAATGATATAGATGGAAGTAATTGTTCATGGTAAGATAATTTCCATTTCTTTGTAATGAAGTTCACAATTTGTGTCTGTTTGTTTGGACATTTGCACGATAAGCATCAACCTTTATTTTAATTAAATTTCTTTCAAAGTAACTTAGCACGAGTTCGTACTTTTACATTTTATACACACATGCTCAACACAAACATGAATAAGAAAAATGAATTTATAATTATTCTAATATTAATTGGTTTATTTGAAATTAGTTGAATGTGTTAGGTAGATTCGTTATCTTTGCTCAACAATGAAGGTCTGGAATGGCTCGCATAACAAGTACAAATAATTTAGCACAAAGCATTTAACACCAATTATCCTAACACTGGCTTGTTTCATTGCGAGCGCTAGAGAAACGGGGGTCGAATGCCTCTGGGTGCTAGCTTTTTCGAAAATAATGGAGAGAGAGGGCATGATATAGAAGCTGGAAAAGAGGAGGGTTCAGATGTCTTTGTTGAGTATGTTATTATTCCATATCATTGGAAATACAAAGGTAGGAAGAAATGAAAATGTGAGATTTCAATGGCACAATGCATCTACCATTTGTTTGGAGCTGCTTTGGGAGAGATGACTTCGGGTTCGAGATGGGAGTGGGGACAAGTGGGAGCTGTTTTGGGAGAGAAATAAATTATTTTTTTAATGACTTCAGGATGAGAGTGGGCACAAGTGGGAGCTGTTTTGGGAGATTTAATCACAAGCGCTCATCAAGTTCTGATTTAACGGCTTCTAATTTGTGACATTCTGTGGCATGTAAATGAGGAGCACCAGAACCCGGAACCGCATCCTCTAAATAAACTGTGTATAAATAAATTGTTTATTAAGATGTTAGTTTGGATGTTAACTATTTCTGGATTCCTTTCCGCCATGAAGGATAAATAATGGAATAATACGACTCTTTTATGTCCGCTAGATTCAATCTTCACACGAATCTTGATAGAACAGAACGGCGTAAAACTTGCAAGGACGTAAACTCTCCTTCCTCCATCATCCACCACTTTAAAGACTAATTGTTCGAACAATAACCTCAAAAAAAAAAAAAACGCTTTGTACATATATGTTATCCTACTAGCAGCAGTGCAGATATCTGCGATATGCGAAAAAAAGTCTTATTTGATACAAATATGTTGTCTACTTTCAATATTCAATAGTTAAGGTTAATGTTGTTTTGATCGACGCTAAACAATAAAGGCGGACATGTGAACAGTAAAAGAAATAATTCATTGAAAAAATATTATTTCTTAATAATATCTCCTGATCAAAAAATTAATAATAATTCAACATGGCAATATTTTGAATCACTCTTGCTCCCCAATTGTAATGAAAATTGATGATGAAGACCTGTTTTTATACAAGTTAATAATTAATAATTAATAAATAAAATAAAACAAAAAAATAAGATAGTTTTATACGTGTAGTGCATGTGTGAGTCTGATATGAGAAAAATAAATATTTTTGAAATGAAATTTCGTTACCTTAATTCTTTCGTAGCACTTCCCGGTAGCAACATTTTTGGTGCATGTTCCATCTTCCAGGTCGATATTGTCACATTGTTTTATAAGCAGCTTTGTATTTTGTCGCGACACACCTCTCGATAGCGCCATATACAATTGTCCATGAGAAAACACCGGCTTGGGCAAGTAAACACCGACGTTAGGGATGGTCTGTCCCTGTGCCTTGTTGATTGTCATCGCAAAGCACAGTCGAACATGAAATTGTTTCCTCTTCAACCTAAAAGGGAACAGATCATCATCTGACGGGCTTAATGGAATCCTGGAAATAAATACTCTTTTCCCTGTGCCTTGTTGATACGGCACAAGGAATTAATATACTCAAATCTTTGTTCGCAAATGAAAGGAAACTAAGAATGCGCAGGATTGGAAAATGTGGTACCATTTGTGCCGTCACTCATTTGTCATGATAGAAACATGTGGTACTAGTTGTGTGTCGCTATTAATTATTTAAAAACAAAAAGTAAAATATCTAAAAAAGGAAAATTAGCCTCCTTGATATGAATATGAATCAAACTTTGATAAGGCTAGCATTTTATACTCATTATCAGATTTTTTTTTTTTTTTTTTTTTTTTTTTTTTTTTTGTAATCAACTGATAGTTTACGATTCAAACACATAGTCACTGACATTTATTTAATCTTATTATTGATCAAAAAGCTGAAAGTTACATGCATATAACTATCATAATCTTATTCAATTGAAATAAACTGATATATAGCTGTAAAAAAAACTAAAATATGCTAACTCCAAAAACTGGTAGCTATAAAACTAAATAACGAATTCATTAGAAAAAATATTCATCTCTGAAGTTTTCTCCTTCCTCTCCTCTTCTCCTCCCTAGCACTAGCAGGGGCTTAGATAGCAGTCCTAAACAATGTAGCTGACTTAATGTCATACTTTGTAGTTGTTTATTTTGTATGCTTTGCAGCTAATGTAAATAGTAGCATATCTTTGTGATAATATCAATAGTAAGAAGAGTAATAATATCAGTAGTAACAACAATTATTTTTGTTCTGGTTGGACCTAGAGCATTTTTCGGTTTCCAATGTATCTACTATTTGAAGGAGACTTTAATCTGGTTTCTAAAAACTTATGTCCTAGTCTCCCCCATCATCATTTTTCAATTAAAACACATATGTAAACTTATTAGCACTGTGTTCTGCAATGATTGATGTTGAATTGTTTGTTCATTAGTACTTTTATCACTTTGATACACAAAAAACTATGAAAACTCAACAAAAATTATGGCAGGGACTGCAGTACAAAATGAAAACCAGGTAAAAATTAACTACAGGTATGAAGTCATACTTCAAGGACAAATTCTGTAATTACTCCTATCTTTTTTCAAGTAATGATATTAATAGAACCAATGATTTAAAAAGTCCAATTTTGCCGATCTCCTATGCCATATTCTTCAAGCCATGTCTGATGCATGTGCATTATACAAAAGACAGACGCTGTTTCTACCTGAAATATTTAAATAAATTGCATGTTAAAACATCTAAGTAAATGGAGAGAGAGCAAACAAATAGACAGATGAATAATGAAAACCTTTGAATTAAGTAGAACTGTCGTTGCACTGCACCAGGATGATGTACCTTCAAGAGAAGAGAATGCCCTTTAATAAATATAAGAGGGTTCTTACAGTAAACTGGCTACTAGTTGCCACAAAAACTCTTTTGTCACAGATCATCAAGAGACTAAATAATGAATCAAGTAACATTTATCTATCACAGCACACTTGATCCATTAATTTCCAGCCTCATGATCATATAACAATCGACTTCAAGTGTATGAAAGATCTTTATGTGATATGCATTATTTCTGAATATAAATAAGATCATTAATTCATATATATGGTTAAAACGTCGAGTTTGAAATATTCATGTACATGAGATGTTTTGGAAAGTCAAGGCACCAAAGAAGGCATGGTGGCCTTCTTTTAAAACAGAATATCTTCAAGAGTACAATGAACCATCCAAGTAACCTAGCCTATTTTAGGACATTGACTTGCTTTTGTGTCTCTTTTTATAGTAGCAACCATATTTCATAAGTGTGCATGCCCACCTGCACATTTTGTTTTTCTTTGGCATACTACATATATCATTTTTCATTACCAATATCTAAGCAATAAGTTTTCATTAAATATATATAAGAAAAGGAGAAAATTAATATTTAAACAGAGTTGCAAGGCTCATGCTTCATTTTCCCTTTTTCAAGTTAAGCATAATATTTCGCCAGACTTGTGGCTAACTTGCCATTTCTCAAACTCGCAATGAGAACCACGTTTATTTATTTTTTCAATTATTTGCTAATAACACACTGCTTAAATTCAATTTGAAGTCACTTGATTCTGACTCGCACCTCATTATCTAATTCTAAGCTGTAAGCCAACCTCAGAAACTGCTTGGGTGAATATTTCATTAGGTGAAAACAAATCTCTCTGGGGTCAGAGAAATATAGTGAACATTTGAGAAAGATATACCTATTACACTTTAATGCTTGAATATTATTTGCAAATAAGCATGATACTATTGTATAGATATGTTAAAATACTAAAATATTGATGATATTTGCTAAGCCTGGATGGTAAAATATAAGAAGAATAAGAGGAACTGGTACCATTGAACTCCCACTTGTTAAATTTCAGAAGCCAGGAATCCAACCCGATTGCAGAAACAATAACCTTATCCAACCAAACCCTGAAAGATGTTCCTCTTTTATCTCCATGGCACGATTCCAATGCATCTATAGATTGATGGATAGAGTTCTCTGCACCGGATGGATGAACGATCACACCAGTTGAGTGCTATCAAATAATAAAAGAGGGAAAAAAGGCATCAAATAAGTTGTCAAAAGGAATAGATTAATATCTTTAACTTGGCTCAACCATTATTTCTAACAACTGGATGCTACTTGCAAATTAGCCAAACAATACCTGGGAAGCCAAATCTATGACAAATGATATTACAAAGTCAATTAAAATTGGGTACATTAAAGTCTAGGCCTTACAGTAATACTCTTTAAATTATGAATAATAGCTTCAGACTTCTCAACTTCAGCTCGACGCCAGCTTTCATATAACAAATAAAAATTGACCATAAATTGAGCTGGTTTTCTATTATCTTCATTTGAAAAGAAAGGTTTTGTGTCTCTTGGTGAGATACTAGGGCCCAGTTGGAAGTGGCCTATGGCTTGAATGATACCAGATGCACATTCTTCTGTTGCATGAATAATTTTATGATTGCTTCTGGCATTTTCTTCATACCACTCCAGTAATTCCTCTCTGGAATTGTGGACCTAAAAGCATTTAAAATAGTTCAATAATATAGTTAATGAAAAAAAATAGAAAAACACTGGGAAATTGATCTCATACTATTGGGTCAGGTAAATAATGGGTGTTTACTGGCTACATATTTGTATTAGTTTTGAGAAATTGTTTGACTAAAGTTTTTCACTTTTATTTGTTTCATTTATTTTCCTTGGCATCATTTTATTGGTGCTTAAATGCACAACTGTGAATAAAATTGTATCCATATAGAATCAAGGAAGTTTGATCACAGTATTTTGCAATAGCTTTTCAACTTGGAATCTTTTCTTTCAGATTGTCTTGTTGGGTACTCAAATTAGAATGGGAATTGAGTCAGCATTGCATCACAATTAGAAGTAGATCTAAACTTCGATTTCTGTGAGAGTTAATTGAGGAATTTAAGGTTTCATCAAGACCAATTTGTGTGATGAATTAGAATTGAGGCTTCAATGAGTAAATATGGAAAACTAACCATGACACCATAAACACCTTCCACAGTGAACATCTCAGAATCGTTTCCAGAGTCACCACATACAATTGTGTTCTTTGGTGGTTTTCCAATTGATTCGAACTTTTCTATTAGATATGCAAGTGCCTGTCCTTTTCCCGCCCCTTTTGGCAACACATCAAGAGCTAACCCTGAGCTATAGATGATCTTTACATTCAGCTGTTTAAGAAACAAAAACAAACAAAATGAAGACAATTATTTTTTTTTCCATAGCAAAAATTATTATAGTTCTTACAACAGGTCAACAACTATAAAATGAAAAAAAGGGCAGACCTACAACATGGTAAAAGTATGAAGCTAATTATTCACGATCACCCCACTAATTTTCAAAGCAGAAAAGGAAAATAATTTACATATCTCAATCAAACAATCTACAAAATAAAATTATAAAAAGTAATAGGCAAGCAACATACTGCCCCAACAATTTCCTTTATTTTTGTTGGACATTCAGAGATGCAAAAGATTTTGTTTTGCTGATTTTTAGTTTTATATTGTCTTCTTTCTTGTTTTTTAGTTTTTTTCCTTCTTTTTCTTTAGTTACTTGTTAATTGTACTTTATACAAACATATGTTTTTTCCTATTAAAACGAGTGGACTTTCACCTACTATATAGAGAATTATTTTTCGTATTTTCACTGAAAAAGTCAGAAAAATTCCCATTAGCTTCCATTTAATTGGGGAAAAAGATAGAACCAAACGGATTAAATTGTTTTCATTGCACAAAAATGTCAATGTGAAGACAGCTCCTTTCCTTTGGATGAATCAGATAACTTCCCAGCTCCTGCAGCTTCCATTTTATTGAAATAAGAGCTTAAATTAGTTGCATTGATTTGTATTTGCAAAATCCAGGTCCCTACCAAATATCTATTAGCCAAGCTCTGCCGGTACCAACCAGTAACAGCACTTTCAAGTACTTCAATCTGTGAACAGTAAATGGAACCAAATGCACAACTTGTAAAACACAATTAAAAAAAAATTAGGAGTTGATATTACCCCACGTTGTGTCAGGCTGGAATACAGAGGTGTAATAACTTCTTGAGCTTTCTCCTTGGGGATGTAGAAGCTGACCTTGTGTGGACCCTGGTCCATGTCAGCCTGCTCAAGCAAAAGTTAGCATAAGCTTTATAATAACAAATGACAAGCTTTTAACATTGCAAATTAAACTCTTACTTCATTAAACAAAAAGGCTTTGCATTTTATATGCTTATATATAAATGATTTCTGTGCCAGAAAGTGTGATACCAGCATCCTGGCCAAATAGGACTTAGCATGGTAATTTTGAGTCAAATTAGTTTAGTTTAAGATGTGAGGCTCAACTGGTCCGACTGCAGCTTTAAGGGTGAATTGAGGTGAAAGTACAGTTGAGACCAAGTCAATTAACTTGCATTGTACTTTTGCAGGTTAATGGGTACCAAAGTGAGGTGAAAGTACAGCTGTGAATTAGCTGAGGTCAAGTTGAGATAATTGAGGCTAAATTATGCTAAGCTGCAGCCCAAATGTAAGGAAAGGAACCCCCCAAAAAAAAAAATCAGATTTACCTGTGGTATCAAATCGGGGAACTTCGCTGTCTCCTCTAAGACCTCATTTCTGTTCCAATTTTTACTCAACAGCTGGATCCAGCCCTCATCAGGCACCAACTCCTCCCCATATGCTATCTCAGTGCCAACAGAGGTGATGGTAATGTCAGGTGTAAGAATTGGCTTCTCCTTCCTCAATTTCTTGTAAAGAGTCGGTGATCTTCCAGTGGAAAAAACCAGTATCGAGTCTTGACGGTATGTAGATTCCCACAAGGCATTAAATCTGAGCAAGGAGAGATTATCGGGATCTGTATGATCAACCTACAGGATAGGAAAACTTTTGCTTTTTAATTTAATAAAGAATGTACATTCATTAATGGGAATACCGTATACAGTATAGTAGTTATTCAAATTGCGGGTCTTCCTTTATTTACATTATATACCTTGTTAGCTGTTCGGAATTAAATCTAAGAATCAGTGTTCTCCCTATAGTTAAATTCCCAACTGTGTTTTTAAAGATTGGATGTGATTAGGTTCCCACTTTCCATAGTTTTTCCACATTTTCAGTAAATTGATATGGGATTTTATAGTTAAGCTATTTCAGCACAAATCTTGTCAGGTACAGTGTTCCTGTACCAGCCAGTACCGGACCAGTACTGGTGGGGATAAGTTATATTGTTTCAGTAACTTCCCATTGCCTGTATTTTACTTGACTGCACATCCTAATTACAAAGCCAACGAGGAGGTCAGATACTGGTATTGCATCTTGTATATTTTATTACAGTATAACTATTGGCTGGTATGTAATCCTAAGTACAATTAAAGTCCAGATTTAACTTGGTCATACCATAGTGTCATCAAGATCAGATACGAGCATGAGATTAGCTGAACCATCAAGCCTATCCATAATGACTGCTTAAGAATACCTGAACAATTGAAAATCCAAAACTGTTAGTTGGCCTAGAGTACCAAGGCAGTTTTACTAGGAAACTTCAATTTATTCCGTTTTGAAGCCTGATTTCAGAATGGCAATCCTCCACAGGGTCACTGAACTGTACCTTATCAGTGACTAGCTACAGGAATCGCCACACCGATATACCCTCAGAAAAACCAAGCATCAAGCAGAAACTATAATGCGGAGAGAGAGAGAGAGCACGAGAAGAAGAGCTTACAATGAGGGAAGGGAAGAGAATAGCAGTCTCTTATTCTTTCCTATATTAAGCTTGGTGTTAAGGAATTTGTTAAACTAGAGTTTTCTTTGCGAGAGTAACTATTTTACAAATATTTGCAATGGAATATTCGAATTGTAGCCTATAGGCGGAGCAGCGCAACAAAGTCAACTACGAGGCGGTGAGTTGACCGTCAGGTTTTAAAGAGTTCTACAGTTAAAAATTTCTTAAGCGGCTCCAAATAGAATGGAAAATAAGGGTGTGTTTGGAAGTGATCCGAATTAGCCATGAATAAGAATTTCTGGAGAGATGAATTAGAATTAGAATTAATTGCTGTTCATCCACGTGCTTGTTCATTGTCTTATTCATCCTTTGTTTGGATCATACTTAGGAATAAGAATAAGGAAAATTTGATTATTTTACTGCAGCCATAATTATTACAAGCACACACTTTTGTAGGCCTCAAGCCACTAGCGTTTTTTTGCGCCAAATTTTGCAGCCATTGTTTTGCGCCAAAATAGTATGCCACAGTCATATGCAAACTAAACATTTTCAGCATTAGGAAAAATTTAAAATTGATAAAAGAAAATCTCACAAATGTACAACCAGTACGTACCACCCATTGGTGGCTACAAATTTATGGAAACAATTTTGGAAAAATAACAACAAATGAACAGAGTTCTCTAAACAACATTGCATAAAAAAATTCCTCATAAATAGGAGATTAACAACACACCAGAGTACACAATGAATCACACCCAACTTTTCTTAATTACCTGCACATACAAGAAATGCAACTGGTGAAGATTTTATTTAAATAGATTGAAAAAAAATACTTGACAAATATAGAACATCATTTAAATACTGAGGGAATTATTCCTATATCATGACAAATAAAAAAAAAAGAATTTGACACTTGAGGGTAGATCCCTGAAAGAAATGGTATCTATGAAGTCTGAATTGGTCAAATCAAGAACCACAATTATCATACTTAGGGAAGTCGATTATGATTGAAACACTCACTGAGAAAAAAAGACCACCCCACAAATAAAACTCTAAAAATCAATTTTAGCAAAGTGACAACCAAAATTAACTTGATTCAGGCAGCATGAAACAATTTCTGAACCCACCTGATTGAGAGAACCTAAAGGAAATGCTCTAAGGATTTATAAGAACAAACACTTTATGGACCCAAACAACCCGTACACAGTATGCCGAACTAGGTTTTGTCAAACTTATGACTGACCATACCTGACCTGGCTCAATACTATTGGTACTTAATACTTTTAAGTTAACCATAACAGACCTGGCCTGGTCTCAAAGTATACATTAGGTAATTATGGACGAGGCAGTGGTCTCAAAGTATACCTGGCCTGGTCTCAGTACTGGTGTTAATGGCTAGATTCATGTGTATATTATTTAATTGTAAAACTAACATCAAATAAATATATAAGACAGCATATATGCCCCCCTTACAAAATAACTATTAAAGTTACCATCTATGCCCCCCTTTCAAATCTCTAAATCCTACCTCTTCCACTGAAATAAGCTACTCCATCTCAACATCAATTACTAATGTATAGCAGGAAAGAGAAGGGCTATTTAATTTAAAAATTTTATGAATTGGTCATACTCGACAGTGGCAACCAATCTATTTTAGCATGTGGTAAGATCCAAGGCTATCAATGATAACCCCATCACAGCCTACTATGATATAATTTATAATTGCAGTCGGTTATTGGGGAAAAGTAAACTTACCATGCATTGCAAATGTTACAGCTGTTCCAAATTTCTTCTAGTTCCTTTGCACAATCCTATGGTTCAAATCAGAAAGAAAATTTCAATTATTACTTATTTGAACAGATATATATTTACCATACAAAATGCACCAAAGATAGTTAAAATCACCTCAGTTTGTTCTTCTTGCATTCCACAACTTATCTCTAATACTGTCTCTAAGTGCACCCCCTCTTTGAGCATCTGTGCCCCCAGAAACATTAGCTGAGGTAGATGAAACATCATTATCCGGGTCATCGCTATCATCACTGGATGTAGCATCTTCCTCGAAATCAACTTGGCCTTTTTGATGTCGATTTATGAAATTGTGAAGTACACAACAGGCAATGACTAGATTGGTTTGGAAAGAGTACTTATACCTGTGCATATCTTTCAATATTCTGAATCGGCCCTTGAGAATGCCAAATGCTTTCTCCACCACATTTCGCAGCTGGGCATGTCGGTGGTTGTATAACTCCTCCGCATTTTCATATCGATTGCGAGGTCTTCGTTGCTGGAACTGTGCCAAGTGGTATGTTTTACCACGATACGGGGCCAGGAATTGGTGTGTATTGGCATATCCCCCGTCAACAAGGTAGTACCGACCTTCGGGAACTGTGAAGCCAGCATCGATTGTTCGGCGCAATACTAGAGAATCATGAGCAGATCCCTCCCAACCGGCAACTACAGCTCGAAAGTTTCCATTGAAATCAACTACTGCCATTACATTTTGTGTCATGTTGCCCTTTCCGTTTCTCCACCGTTCCTTGAATGGCTCGTCTCTTTCAGGAAATGCCGGAATATGTGTTCCATCAATTGCACCTAATGCATCCTACATCATTAATTCACATGTTAATTCGAATGATTTTTTTCCTAGCACTGATAAAGTGAGGAATCAGTGTGTGTTTTGTACTAAGCAAACATCATACTGGTTTTTGGGTCTGCAACTGCTACAATTTTAATATTATTATCTGCAACCCAGAAGGGTAAGTAAATCTTTTTATGACCTGGGCTCATAAGCATGAGGACATCACTTAAAAAATTTAAATAATCTCATGCCAGACATAGACATTTCTTTCCACTAACAAGGTTATAAGAATTAACAGTGCATCTACTTCCTCTTTTTAATCACTTTATAATAAGTGGGGTCAGAGCCTAAGAAAGCGCACCTTGAATGGATAATATTCTGTCCCTTCTCGTAGTTTTGGATGTATTGGCTCATCCCCTACAGGCAATTTCATGTATTGTGGTATCATGCGCAATAAACAGCCTAATACCCCTCTCAATGATCTCGACACGGTTTCTTCAGAGTGTTGGAAATCGAAGCATAATTTTCGAATGGGAGATCCCTGGGCAACAAGCTGAAGAAACATTCCTACGTGCTCCTCGATTATTAAATCTCCCCCAGTTGGAAGTCCTCGAGCCAGGAGTTCATCACCCAGAAGCCTGAAATTTTCTGGAGTTAGGCGATAGATCTCTTGAACATAACTGTCGCTGCCACGCAATGTCTCTCTGATGTATTCGGCACCCGACAACTTCCTACCACGCTTTAATTCTCTTGAATCAGCTGCACACATTGCTGCATTGAACCACCAAGCAGCTACTCGCTTGTTGCGTTCACGTCTCTTCGAGTAGTTGTTAGCATCATCGGACGACACGTCTTCATCAGAGGACATTTCATCATACGACATGTCATCAGAGGACATTTCTTCATGTGAGCTTTCATCAGACGACATTTCTTCAAAGCCTGAAAATAATTAGACAACAATGTTATTCAATTATCTTCAAGAAATCCTTAAGCAACTAAATTAACAAGTACATAACAGTTGTGACCAACATATACATAACATTCATAAACATACAGATCAATATCAAAATAGTACATAACAGCTACATAAATGATGAGACAAATTGTACACATCAGTTGCGGGAACAATCTGCCGACAACCTACTGTTCAAAGTACATAATCGATCGTCGTAGCGCTATCAGTACATACAAAAAGTCAAGACACTGCAGCTAAGCTAAGCTAAGCTAAGCTACATAAATAATACAAATGTCAAGACACTGATGCTGCTAGACCCCTGAGATAAGTTAACAACCTACTGTTCAAATTACAACATGCTTGCCTAATTAAATAACCAAACTAAATATTCCTAAATAGTACATAATAACTAAAGAGACACTGCTGGTAGACCCCTAACAAGCTCAACACATATTCATCAGAGATTCTGGTGGTTTGGATGATAATTGTAAGCGTTCCCGCCTTGGATCTGGTTGGGAAAGCCTTGCTGCTGGTTGGGAAAGACTTGGTTCTGGTTGGGAAAGGCCTGTGTCTGGAAGTTGTTGAACATAGAGCCGTAGGCTTGAGAGCTTGATGTGCTGTGATCCATGTAGCTTTGACGGTTCGATGTGCTGTGATCCGGGTGGTTAAAAGAAAAGTTGTTCTTGGCACAGTAGTCAACAACATCATTGATGGACCAACGAAGAAACATTCTCCGAAAGGCCCCAGCTTTGGAAATATCTCTGACGAGATGGGCTTGAAGGGCACCACTGATGCCCAATTCTGACATTTTGGCAAGACAGTTGTTGATTTCATCTTCTTTCTTACAGTACCGATTAACATGATGATCAACATCCCCCTTCATAACTCTGGCAATCTCAAACCCAGCATCAGCTATGCGATCTTTCTCAACTTTCTTCTTCCTAGCATTCTCCCTATACCTCTGCCCCCTAGTTGAGGTTTCACCGGCTGATTCATCGGTGCTTTTCCTCTTCGAACCAGAGGCTTGGGATGTTGGGTAGGTACCCTGACTGCTCTGGCGACCACCTCTACAGGTTGGGCCACTACTTCTCCCCATGTTGTTGGTCCTACCACCTCCTGAGCGAGATTGTTCAACTGCATCACTGTCATCGAGCTCCTGAGGTTCATCGGAGCTACCTTGTTCACTGACTGGTAAAGGTCCTTCTAGTAAAGGAAAGGAGGCAGAAGAATCCTCCAAATTGAATGATTCGACACTTCCATCTCCTCTTACTGGTTTTCCACCAGACATTAGGTACATCTTATTGTACCAAGGAAAGCACCCTTTGACAGGAAATTAGCATGTTTACCCTAGGCCTACAAATTGAACATAAAAAAAAAGTGATTAAATTGATACATAAAAATTTGTTTCATAAGAAATGATAGAAAAAGATAATTGGGATATATTCGCACCGCAATCATAGCATCATAATCGGTGTTCGATGGTGCCTTAGGTCGTTCCAGAACGTCATCCCAGCCTCCACCAGTTAGTGTTGATAGTTCATAGCATATGTTGAACCGGTTCTTCAGCACTTTAATCCTGTTACCGATGTTGCTCTGATCAAAGGGATGGTTCTTAAACTTCTCATTGAAAAGCTGTAGAATTGTGGCTTGCTCATCCTCATTGAATTTGAAACCCTTTCGGCCTCTGTTGGTTTGAACCAGATCCATAGCATCAAGCAGGGCGTTTGTTTCATTCTCGGTCCAATTGCGAAGTCGTTTAGCAGCTTTCTTTGGAGGCAAGGTTTCCTTACCGGTTTGGACCGTTCTTGAAATGGAGAGGTTTCGAATATCCATTGAACTAAAGACATTAACTGGGAGTTAGGAAGACTGACATGTGTGTAGAACTTCTATTAAGCCTATGCATATTATATGATGCCTCACATACTTGATAACCTTACAAACCAATTTAGGAAAACAAGTACATTGTGGTACATATTGGGATATGTCAGAAAGTTAATTTTTAAAACACTATAGTTAACTGATTTACTTGAACTCAGTTTTTTTTTTTTTACTAGAGTTATAACATTAACAGTTCTATGCAATTTAATTTCTTACAGTAATAACCATCCCCACTTGACACTGCTTCGTCTGAGACCGGTGTATAAAGCAGTGTCCTGTGAAGGTGGTTTTTTTGCCATGGCCAAATATTAACTGTATAGCATAAACTAAAAACATAAATTGAACTCTTTTTTCAATATCCACTCAATACAGAATAAAATGAAAGAAATCAGTTTGAAAGAAATACAATTTTTTTGAATAAAATAGTAATTACAGAAACGATTAATGAAATTCTACATAGAGATCAGAACATCAAATTATTTTCAGCCTGTCTCGCACTCTCTCAACCCCTCTCTCTTTTTGCTATTATTACCCTCCCACACAAAACATGCACACAAAACACTTGCTCTTGTACACCGCATAAACACACAAAGACATAGAGGACCATAGATTACAACTTAATAGTTATTACCTACAGTAGGATGTAAGAGAGGAGCTGTTGTGCTCTCAATTTGCCTGAGATGGTTTTAAAGATAATCTTAGTTACACTAAGGTATCTGAAGTTCACTTTTATCACATCATACATTAGGTGTTAACTATATCATAAATTTAGGCATCTGTAAATCGTACATGAGAGTTCGGTACTAAATATTATGGCAATCATCAGTACTGTCGGACATTATATTGGTAAAACCTTTATGCTGTATATAATAAAAAATAAAGTATTAAATAAAATTATTGTATGTAATGGTCATATCCCATAAACTGTGTGTTGTTGTGTTCTACAAAATAGTGCCTCCCGGCAAATTTTCAGTTTGATAAGGACAAATGAAGGAAAAGAATGGAAGCTTTGACCCTATATTATCTATCAATAATAATATATGACATAATAGTTTTGTTTTTGCAAAACACTGCCTCGATTAAAGCATAATCAATTTCAGTTCAACATTTTCAGAAGACAATAAAGCCATAATCACAGTTCACAGGTATGTTACATAGGCAGTAATCAATTAATTCATTAATAGTTAATAATTAATAGTTAATTAAATTTTGTAGAGAGCAGAATGACAAATACAATCCGGCATACAAAAATTAATTAATTAATACTTAATAGATTTGGTGTTTGCAATTTCTCTGATAGCTTTAGCTGTTTTTTCCCCAAAAGAGTAGACTGAAGTCGTAATTTTGGCAAAGTACACACCCTTAACTGTTGAAATTGAAGATCTAACAGAGTAGATTGAAGACCCAACAAAAGATAAAAACCAAAAATTGATACTATACAGAATCATTTTACTCACCCTATTTTTCAACAGAGAAAATGTTTCAATTTCTTCTTCGAAACAAACGGTTAACAACAATCTATGTACAAAATCAGTACAGAATTGTTCCAATTTTATTTAAGAACAAAAGAAGCCAGAAAGGAGGGAAATATACCTCAGTTTCCGATAAATCGGAGCACTCTACACTCAGCGTCTTCTGCTCTAGTCGCTTATGGCAATTGTTTGTCCTATTTCTCCTCCGGTCGCCGTAGATCTACGATGCAATGCTTTTTCAGCAATGGCTTTGGTTGTTATCGCCAATAAAGGAGAGAACAGAGAGAAAAGATAAGAAACGGTCGGCAATAATTGACGAGAGAGAGAGAGGTATTTTTTAATTGTGAACCGTACGATGGAAATATTTTTTTTAATCGTCCATCGTTGTTCACCGACGAAATTCCGTGGGTTCGGTGGAATTAGAACAAGGCCCTGAATAAGCAATTCAGCCTTATTCAAAAGTGTTTGGGTGCGATAGAATAAGGCCTGTTCTTGAATTAGGCCTATTATGTGACTTCCAAACACACCCTAAGTAAATAACCCTGTTCATGTGGCCTCTGACTCTGCTGTTTGTCGATGGACAGATCTATCGATTTCAGTCGGTTCTTTGTTATTTAAATTATATTCAATACTTTCTAATTACTAATTAGCGACACAAGGATATGTGATGTTTAAAATCCCATCATACCTACTAACTATGATATTAAAGAGTAATAATGGTATATTAAAAAAAAAAGAGTAATAATGGTGCATCATGTTGTATAAACTCTTTTATGCATAAAAAAAATCTAATATAATGTTTTAAATTTTATTAGTTGAATTTTGTATTTTAGTTTATTCAAATTTTTAAAATAGAGAGTGATGGGCCATGGGAGGCAGACATTTATGAGAGCGATGTTCCGTACAAGAAAATACGAAAACAATGCAAGTTGTCATTTTTTATGTTAAAAACTGTGTTCAGGTCAGCGAGGTTCCGACTGTCAACCCAAAATGTTTGTTATATCTAAAGATCATCAGAAACAGCTGTCATACATGAATTATAATTTGCTTTCTGCTAATAATTTATTTTTATGTTTGCATTCGATTTAGAATGCATCTCATTGTCTCGCCGCCGCCGGTTCATTAATAAATATAAAGCTACATAAATATAAATTTATACATAATTTATATTTAATAGATACCTAAAAAAGAAAATACAGTAAGACGTAGTTGATAGGGAATACACCTGTTTCATATATCTTGGAAATGGATAAAGAGGAGTACAGCAATTTTTATATAGATAAACTTTTAAGGCAGGGACGTATATTTAGTAAATTTGCTAATAAGATAGGGCTGATAAGGATCATCTCAAAATCCATCATCTCATCATCTCTAGAGAATAACTGTCATTAATGAGGATAATACTTCATTAATAACAAAAAACGCGTCATCCCAGCGCCTCATCCCTCTGTTCCCCCTTCGTCCCCCTGTTCCCCTCCCTTCCATCCGTCCCTCTGTTTCCGCGCCTCATCCCTCTGTTTCCCTCACTCTCTTACCCAACGCTATCTTATTAGCAAATTTACATATTGACTTCAACAGTTATAAATTAACTTCAATAGTTATATATTAATTTCAACATTTATATATATTAACTTCAACAATTATATATATTAACTAGAACAGTTAATGTATATAACTAGAATAGTTATGATATTAACTTCAACATTTATATATATTAACTAGAGTATTTAATATATATATGTATATATAATTAGAACAATTATATATATTAACTTCAACAATTATATATATTAACTAGAACAGTTATATACATCTTGTTTCCTCCCCTCCCTCTCCCCCTGATACTCATTATCCCAACGCCTCTCATTCTCTTGATTTTCAAAAATGAAAAACACGTGTAGACAAAAATAAAAAGCGCGTCCTCATTAATGAGGATTTCATCCCTGGATTCTATCATCCTCTCATCCCTAGTCTTTTATTAATGAGGACGCTAGATAATTAACGAGGATTCCAAGGAATGATGGGATGATGGAAATCATAGGATGATGAAAAGCAATTCCGGATCATAATTGGTAATGGGAAAGCGTTATCGTTTATTGGTAAAATACGGACGATAAATCTAAATAAATGATATTGCTTGTTGGGTTTTTCATACGAACACTATTGAGGCTTTTTCTTTATTCAAGACTGAAATGATTATTATGGTCCATATATGGCGTAAATCATTTATTTTCATTCCCATGAAAGTAAAATCAAAATGCCAAAACTGCTATAATTTTTCATAAAACTTTGCTATAATTCTGTACATACAAAATTATGGTGCTCTTAGAGAATGCAAAAAAACAAGAATAAATAATAATTTGTCATACAACATTATGAAGCTCTTAGAAAATGAAACAAAACAAGAATATTACTAATTTGAACAAAAACCTACCGTTAATTTATGTAATTTCAAAAGTAATAGCAAATTAAGTGATTGAACTTTAGCAAGATAATACACAGTGTTACCTTTAATAATTTTTTTAAAAAATTTAATTGATCTAATAAGTGCTTACAAATTATATCAGTTTTTTGTTTTTCGTTAATTAGAAATACCGTACTATCTTCATTGGGTTGGAGAATGTTTCGGCTTTGATTATGATCGTCGATGAATGAGGACCCATTTTTGTAATAAATCACAACTAGGCACACACTCATTCTAGTTATGAAAATGCCCTTTCAAGTTTATATCCCAATATTGATTTTGAACATGTTTTTCTTTTTTTCTTTTTTCAAGTCCCTCTTTTTCTAACGTTTTTTCTATAAAAAATATAAAAACGTTACAGAATGTATGACAATTTTTTTTTTACGAGAAATCTATAACATTTAATTTGTAAAAAACGTCATAGATTAAATGAAACTTTTTTTTCCGCGCTGCCTCTGGATGATCTGTGATGGGTTTTAGTTAAAACGTCACAGATGACACGTTACAAAAGCCCTCTTTTGTGGTAGTGACTTATCCATCTGTCTTTTAAAAAAATAATATGAGTCACAGAATTATTAAGAAAATAAATTTGGGAAGACCAACGATGGACACACATGGAGAAAACTGAGATGTTCCAACAATAACTTCATAGACTACATATACACAATAACACAAACAATAGAACTAATCTCTATTAAAGTATTAATATAGCAATAATATCATGACCTTTTGCGAGTCATATTCTGAGTTGCTCTGTTAACTTTCAAGTATATTCATTACATATACTCTTTACCGATCTTTAAACAAAGCAAATACATAGTAGAATACAAAAGCTACAAGAGTAAGATTTTGGAAGCTCTACTAAACACCAGAATTTGCACTGAAATTATCCTTTGTATTCGGTAGATACCAGTTACAAGTTGAATCAGTGTAGTATACGAATCAAAGATATTAAAATAATTTTCCGATTTATTTTAAAGGGCAATCATACTAGTAATCGCCTCAACTCAAAAATTAGGCTGGGCCCAAGTTAAAGTGTCGAATAGCTTCTATGATTCCACCAGCACATCTCTGGGTTGCATGAATAATCTTCGGGTTACCTTTTGCATTATGTTCGTACCACTGTAGCAACTCCTCCTGGGCATTGCTAACCTACAGAAATGGAAAATATGTCTATTATATAACTAAAATATTAAATAGGATTATTCTGTAGTTCTTTTTTATTTTTTTGTTTAATTAGAAAATAAACCTGTTGCTTTTTTAAATCCACGGGATAGGTGTTATAACCCATTATTCTAAGGGTTGTTATTATAAATAAAATATAGGGTCCCCTTTGCATGTATGACATGACACTAGGAACAATTTGCAAAAGGTACTACTTGATAACAAGCATCAGTCATTTATTGCAGTAAAGGGGGCCAAATTGCTCAGGCCATATCTTGCTTGTCAATACCTGAGTACAAATGTAGAACTGATCTAATGAAATATGTATACTTACCCTTTTTTCCTTTGGTCTCATTAAAAACATGGAGAAAGATCATAATCCATTCGAAAATAACAAAATGATGATCTTTTTCCATGCTTTATACCTGACTAACACCAATTTTGTAGTTAACCTATTAAGCGTTTAACAGTAAAACCTCAACAAACCCCAGCATCAGTAACAATACCTCAGGCCAAATTACCCCTCTACAGTGCAACAGTGCCTCAATATAAGCAAATGTTATCTATATTTTACTTCAAATTAACCTTGAGATGCATAAAAGTCGCATACAAAACTGGAAAAAGAAACAATGAAAAGAGTCAAAAAAAAAAAAAGAGGAGAAAAAGAATGACTTGATAAAACCAGTGCAGATGCTATACTAGCTTGTAAATAACAAAGAAATCAAAGTGAAAGAATGCATGAAATAACCAGTACTACTTGGTTTGGGAGAACAAAGAATTTTCTTTATTTTACACTTACCATAACACCATAGACGCCGTCAATGCTAAACAATTCAGCATCATTACCAGAATCACCACACACAAGTGTGTTTTTTGGAGGTTTCCCAATTGAGTTGAATTTTTTCAGAAGATAGGCCAGAGCCTGTCCTTTTCCTGCACCTTGTGGCAACACGTCCAGATCCATTCCACCGCTATATATGATTTTCACATCCAACTGTCCCAAACAATAAATAACAAGCAAATAATTAGTACAAAAAACATGTATTCAAACAAATATCATTAAAATATTTCAACTTTCATTTGGATGAGTACCAATCTCTGCAATTGATACAATCTCAACTTAAATATTACTTAGGTACTTATTTATCCTTCAAATTAACTTTGTCTAACTGAGGCCTTGCAATTCAACAAAAGTAAAGGGTCTTAGAAAGTAATCCCTTAAAGGAAGCATTAATTAGGATCTCCCTCATATGGTGCTAAAGCAAGGGGTAGCCTCATTTATGAAAAAGAAGTATTGAATTTTCCGGGGCTAGTAAATTTCGACCTTATTTTGAAATGTGCACATATGCTCGGTAGATATATGCAAAAGCATGATTCAGGAAAAATACAAAATTCGGTACAAGATTAAATACGACTAGTTAATCATACCTCTCGTTCTTCCAAGCGTGCAGAAAGGGCTTTTGTTATTTCCTGTGCCTTCTCCTTGGGGACATAGAAACTAATTTTGTGTGGGCGCAGCTCAGTTTCAGACTAAATCATAAGTTCGTAACAAATCAATTAGTAAACTACTACTCATAAATCATATTTGCATAAAAAAAAAATCACAACTGCAAGAATGATTGCCAAAAGTTTCACCTGCAACTTGAGCTCAGAAAACTTGGCACTCTCCTCTAGCACAATATTCCTATCCCATTTCTGGCTCAAGATCTCAGCCCAGCCCTCGTCAGGCACCATTGCTTCACCATAGGTTATCTCAGTGCCAACTGACATGATGGTGATGTCCGGCGTGAGTAATGGTTTCTCCTTCCTCAGCTCGTTGTAGAGAGTTGGCGACCTTCCTGTAGAGAAAACCAGGATTGAGTCATTCTTGTAGGTTGATTCCCACAGGGCATTGAATTTTAGGAGGGAGGTATTCTCTGGGTCATGATGGTCGACCTGTCAAAGCAACAAGATATAAGTATGGTTGAAAGGTTTTGAGAATTAAGAACATCTCATTGGTTAACATAACTTCTAAGTGAATGTCCCCAAGTTCAAATCCATCAGACCCCTGGGTTTATAAAATTGATATTATTGCACATGGATAAAGTATCAAGTGGCTACGAGGGGCATAAAGAATTTCGGACTTCCAAAACACTTAACCTCTTATTATTATTTGCAAAGATTACTCAACTGTTGGAACAAATATGATTACAAATATATTCGTAGAAATATTAATACATCTGCCCCTACCCTAGAGCTTTTGCCCTTTTTCTGAGCTCCAAACTGAACTACAGGAGCAACAGAAGCATACAAAGATATCCATTCCTAAATTCATGCAATTAGATTATTATGCAATAATGGAGTAAACATGAAAATGTGAAGAATAACATGTCCATTCTTTGCTTAACTTAAATACCTTTCAGCACTGGATATTTATTACCAATAATAAAATCTTTAGATGCAAGTTGCAACAATAAGAAATATCTCTCTTACTGGCAGCAGTACAGACTATGTAGAGTCATATATTTGAAGAACTCAAACCAAAGTTTCTTCTTATGGAATCGTGCTATGATCCAAAACAACAAATTATGGTACTGTACTGGTTATGAACTCAGTTATGAGGTTGCCAACTCGGTTTAGTACCAGTACAGCCATCATAATTTAAATTCTAAAGTTTCAGTTGACTTGGCATGCAGAACAAATCCGAACAACTGGTGATCACAATAAAATTAAAAGATTAAAACTAAAAAGGGAAAAAAAAAATCAAGTTTAGCTTGAAATCGGAGTCTACCATGGTATGATCAAGGTCAGAGACAACCATGAGACGAGCAGAGCCCTCTAGCTTATCCATCTTTACCCTTAGCAAGGAACACCACAAGTTAGAATTAGGGAAAATATTATTCCTAATTCATGAAAATAGTGTGGAGCTGTCATGAGAGGTAAATATCTTAAGAACAGCAAAGGAACCTAGCTAACCACAAATTCTATTTTCTGAACTGTGCTACAACAGTGATAGCACATAGCAGTGTCTTAATTCAGTAAATTATCACCTATGTTGATAATTTAAAGAGGCATTTATCCTTTTTGCTCCTTTTTATTTCTTCCGAGGACAATCACTACTTAAGAGCACAAGTGCGGGTGCATTTAGACAAAGTACCAGAAAATTTGACGTTTAACCACACAATTACAATAACTTGAGACTAAATTAAGGTAATTGGAGCCTAAATAAAGTATTATTTAGGCAAAATATGTGAACATTGAGGCCTAATTTAAGCATCGGTCATCAAATAAACCAACTTCCTTATTCCAATTGTATCCCTTTCTTCGCTTTTACTGACAATCAAGCATATTCGGGAGATGGGTTTCATGATTCTCACAACAATTACAAAAAATTTCGCGAAATTGGAAAGAAATAAAGAATCGCAAAGTTGGTGATGGAGAGAACTTACGGGAGTTTGAGTTCGACTAGGCTAATTGCTTGGTTGAGACGAGAGAGAAATGAATAGGTTCCAGGCGCTTTTTGGTGGCTAAAATAAAAAAGAGTGTCGATTCGGAGTAATAAGATAATTAATTGGAGGAATAAACCGATTCGATGCGCGCATAAGGCGGGAATAGAGCTGGCACGTGGTTCCAGATATGGCTAAGGTTACAAATAAATTTGAATAAAAAATATTGCAAACGTAAAAGTAAAAATATTACAAGTTTTGATCTAATCAATATAATAATAGTAACAGTACCACTTTGTAAAAAAAATATTTTATTTATGAGATCTAAATGTTTTATTTTTATGTCTTTATCATGTTTTTATATTTCAAATTCTTAATCATAAAAATGTAAAATTTTAATAATAAATTAAATCTGCTAGATCTGTATCAGACTTAAACGCATATTAAAAAATTACGGCATTTTTGTTTTATTTTGATGAGATCTATAAGAGTTCAAGACTTGAACATCAAAGTCTAAAAATAGACCACATCGTCGGTTTGTTTTTTATTATTTTTTTTGAAAGCTCTTAATGGTAATCAAAATGTCATAATTTTCTGTGTGTGCATAGCAGTGACATAGATCACTCTAATAGTTTCATTTTTGATCTTTTGAATTTTCAAATTTTGTTAATAATTTTTTAAATAGAGGTGCAGAAGAAGGGGAAAAATAAAAGGAAAGCCTCGAAATTTTCTGTATTTAATGCTAGCAAACGCAGGAATTTAACATACACACCGTCACTGACCTTGCAAATCCATATGCATTTCTGACCTTTTTCAGTCCATTTCTATAGTGAATTTATTGACTCATTTTTAAAAATTAAATATTTTAAATAAATGTATAGGATAAGGTAACATTATTTAGGTTGATACAATATTAACGTCTTAATTAATATATACAAATAAATACATCATATTTGCATTATTACTATAATGTTAATTAATAAAAATATACATAAAAATCACATTCAAAGAATACACATTAATTAAAATAACTACATACTCAAGTTCGCCGTCCAAGCCAGATAGGTTCTGATCAGTCGATCAGTAGGAGCCATGAGCTTTCCAAGTTCTAATTTGAAGGACGCGTGTCGGTAGCGACGTAGGCACGTAGCGTGCCCCGTCGGAAACTTGTACTAAACAAATATCATTTAATATTCAATATGTAAATTAGAAATAGATCAGTTGTAACACCAGTCATGCGTTCATCTGTGCAGCGGGACATCTTGTAATGCTCTAACCAAACTTAGCAGCTAGTTCTTATACATGGCTGATAAGAATCATCCCAAGATTCATCATCCCATCATTTTATGGAATTCTCATTAATTATTCAGCGCCTTCATTAATAGAAAATGTGTTTTCCGTTTTTGGAAATACAACGCCCTCATATCCAGCGCCCTCATCCTCTGTTTCGCTCCCCTTCCCCACCCTTCTGTTTTCCTCCCTTCAACAATTACAATATTAACTTCAACAGTTACATATTAACTTCAACAGTTACATATTAACTTCAACATTTACGTATTAACTTCAACAGTTAATTTAGCAGTTATAAATTAACTTCAACAGTTGCATATTAACTTCAACAGTTATATATATTAACTAGAACAGTTAATGTAATTAACTTCAACAGTTATATATATTAATTAGTACAGTTAATGTATATAACTAGGACAATTACGATATTAACTTCAACATTTATATATATTAACTAGAGCAGTTAATATATATAACTAGAACAATTATATATAATAACTTCAACAGTTATATATATTAATTAAAACAATAAGATAACTAGAACAGTTATATATATCTATATTTCCTCCTCCCTCCTCCTGATGCTCATCCTCCCAGCGCCTCTCATCCTCTGGATTTCAAAAAATGAAAAATGCGTGCAGGGGATGTGGGATGATAGGCAAAAATAGAAAACACATTAATTATGTTGGATTTCTTTTCCTGGATTCTATCATCCTGTCATTCCCTGGTCTTCTATTAACGAGGGCGCTGGATAATTAATGAGGATTCCAGGATGATGGGGATGATGAGAATCATAGGGATGATGAAAAGCAATTCCGGTTCTTATAACTTTTGTCTGTATTTTAATAAATTTTATTTTCTCATTGAATGTTGATAGAGTTTCGACAAAATTAATTTAATTAAAAAATCAATTAATCAACTAAAGCGACTACAAGTTAACTCTCACGGCCTGCTCCAAGAAGCAATTTTGAAAGGAAAGGAACGAAAAATAATGAGAAGTTTAATCCTTAACTTAACTTACTATAGGATAACAATGGAGTTTACTTTGTTTTCACAGAAATTTGTACTTTAAAAACTGGAGTGTAAGAGTTCCCACTTTTCTCCTAACCCTTTCCTTTCCTTCTATTCCTTTATTAAAAAGGCAAAATTGGATATAACCCCTCAAATCTTCTTTATTTGGATATAACTCATGTAATCTTTAAAATTAGATATAACCCCCTCTAATCCTATTTAGTATGGATATAAACGGTTTGTATCGTTTTTAATTATTCTTTACTTTAAATATTTCAATTTTAAATTCTTTGACCAAATTACCCTTCCCAAAAATAGTTCGTCTCCTTCACCAATGGTACCAAAGCAAGGTTAATCAATGGGTTTTAGTAATTCATTGTCCTATGCTTTATATTGCGTACATCGTTTGTTCCATGCAGACATTATTTACCAAATAAAGTTAGTTGGAGTTGAAAAGTAATTATTTTGGTGACCAAACTATGCAATATTTAGATTTATTTTCTTTAAACGATTCATGTCAATGACTTGTAAACAAATTCATGCTATCTCCATTGTAAATCTTTTCATTTCACATATAATTATCGCAAAATTCTTTCATTTACGTGAACTTTTGGGTATATAGTTACAGGAAATGAATTTTATTTACTTAATTAATATAACATGTTTTAATGCGTGCCTATATGATAGTGGTTGCACATGTACATCAAGTGAATCGTTTTGTCAAACAAATTTGTTATATATTTTTTTTTTCGAAAGTTTTGATTAATTTTTCTCGCTCTGACATTGGTGAAGATGGAGATTAAACTTTTTTTAGCAAGAGAAAGGGGCAATTTGGTCAGTTCATTAAAAATTTATCTTTTTCCTAATAAAAACGACTAAAACTAATACGAAGGGTTTATATCCAAACTAAATAGGATTAGAGGCCAATTTTAAAGATTACAGGGGTTATATCAAATAGAGAAGATTTGAGAGGGTTATATCCAATTTTACCTATTAAAAAATTCTGGAGCACACAGCCTTAATGCATTGATCTTTCATTAATGTAGTAACGTTGACATGCTTGATAGCTTATTGGCTTATTGCTATGTAAATATTCTGTAAGAAATATTGAAATGCCAATAGGCAATAGATGAATCAGTAAATACCATACGCTAATTGGCATGTAAAAAGATCCCTGTCATGCTTTAAAGAAAAAATATATCTTTTTTTTTCCGGTCGGTAGCTCACATTCACATAATAAAACATTTCTAATTCTTCCAAAAATAAATTCTCTTCAAAGATAACTTTATAAAATTATTTTGCTATTATTGTAAAGAAATCATGACATAACTCGTTACCCCTCACCTGTATACTCGTAGGGCGTACGAACAAGAATCATCTTATGTTTTTTTTTTTCAGTGGGAATTCCATATAATTTTATGGAAATATTGAATTTTTTTTTTATCAAATAGATATATACGATTTCATTTTATCATAATGTTCATGTTAGTAGACCATAAGAGATATTGAGAAATCAATTCTAATCAAATGAAATTCCATGTGTAATCATTTTGATCAAAGCCTAACAGCTTCAGATAATAGAGTTCTAATTTTATTTAAACTTATTATTTACTCTTCCATCTTGATCAAATTTCAGATTGTTAAATGTAAAAATTGGAACCATCTTAGTTATTACCTTATAAGAGTTGCTACACTGCACTTGGTCAAACTGGTAAACTAGTAATATCATATCATGTTTAATTCTTAAGGTCAAAAAAATAGTTGAGTATCATTTCAGCATTGAATCAATAGGATTACCACCAAATATTTAAAAATGTGAAATTGAGTAATATAATCTTGGTTTGACCACATCAGAATTTGAATGCTTTGTATGGTCCCATGGTCAAAATAATGGCAGACATGAACTCCTGTTTTAGATTGTGTAGATCTAACTTCCTAACGCGTATTTCTCAAAAAATAAAAAGAAAAAAAAAATTCCCTTCCTTCCGCGTGGATTTGATTTGAGGTTACTTGATTGACATGTGTGCAGAATTGGGTCCGGTGCTAAAGGTGCTAGGAAAAATGGTCAGAGTGACCCAGCCTTAATTTATTTATTTACTAGAGGCCTAATCGAGCTTCGCTCGATATAGACATTTACGTGTAAATATGTTTATATTTATCTGAAATAATATGGTGTTGTCTGATATAAAAATATACATTTTGTAAAAGATGTCATATTTTTTTGCTTTGCGTATACATATATAATATTAATTATCGAATAAATATTGAAATAATTAACTATTAGTATTAATGCCCATTGAGGGCTAAAAGTTGCCTTCCCAACATGGTTAGAATGATTCTAAAACTATCACCTCTCAATCCAGTAGCTTCCTCGTTAGTGACCAAATGAAGTATACTTCCACACTTTCAAATATATAGTAGAAACTTGTTACAGAGATTATGAATACTATATGTTTATGAACTGGATCTTTTTAACGCGTACATCTACCAAATACACAATTGTCAGCTCAATCCAGGAAAATTAATCTCCTCCTAGGATTTGAATTAGTTTGACGATATGATCATGTGACTTTATATATCCTGTACCAAACAAAATCTATTATTTAATTCATTTTTTTTTTGTGTAAAGAGAACAAACCTCCTGTATAGTCTGGATACTAAGGATGATTGGTCATTTTACTCCTGTAGGTTTAAATATAGAGAAACAGATAGAAAATATGAGAATTTATCTTATAACTTAATTGTCATCTCACGTGAGATTCTTCAGCTGCATTTATATACAGGGTGAAATAAGTATGAAAACCACTGATCTAATGATAAAACTTAGGCTTTTTTAAAAATCAATTCTTAAGAGTTTATACATCTGTATGATAACAATTGCCTAAAAACAACTTTTCAATCCGAAAAATGAAATAGAAACGTAAAAGAAAGAAAGAAAAAAAAAAACTAAAGAAAACAAAATAAAAAGAAAATTAACTCCCTGAGTTTAGAATAGCCACCAAAGTTGTGCAGGAACTGAAGAAGAAGAATCACTATATAGATTGATTCATGGACAATTTCTTGTATTCTCTTTTTTATGAACACATTGAAAGAGTCAAGGTATAGCCCAACCATGCAAGAGCCCTACCTCCTAAGAACACACATTGGCCAAAGTTCTTGACTCACCATAAACCGGTTAACAACATTTGCAAGTACATGCATCGATAGACACAGCTATCCAATCAACTATTTCTGTTATTAGCACAATATCTTTTCACACATCAGTTAGTAAACTTGCAAATCAGTCTTGTATTGCAAGAATATCGATGGACCATTCCAAAATTTTATTATCCAGATTTACTAACTGGCCCTTCTACAAGAATATATATTTATGTTCAATAAAATATAAAAAATAGAACATTAAGGGAACAATACAGAATAGATTTTCTAAGATATGGTGTTGTTACATCTATGCTTTAAAAAGAAATGAAATCAACTGAACATGTGTTTTCCATACAGGGAATGGACTTTAGCTCGACATATCATAATTTTATATATATCTCATTTATATAACTCCCCACAAAGGAAAAAAGATTAGAGATTGATATAAAGAGCTAAAATCATCATATACCAAGAATCCCTTTTGGTCATGACCTGGTTGAGTATCCTTGGCCAAGGAGAACATTTGTTTCACATCTAAATATTAAGAAATTACCTTAAAATTTCATATTCAATGTGAGAAAACATTGGTAAAAATTTACCATCAACTTGCCTCCATAATTAATCAGTTATGACCAGCACAATTAAATGTAAGCATAAGCAAATTTGACAATTTTGCCCATACTTTATGATCTTGACTCACAATTCAATCACTACTTAGCAAAATTCACTACTGACACATTCTGTTCACCTCTTTTTAGGTTATAAGACATATCTTAGTAGGAGTTCACTGGTATAGTGTATGTTATTTTGCAAAACTCAACTGTTATAATACTAACATATTCCTCAATTTACAAATAATTTCTGACACAAATGCAACCACTATGTATGTATAATATAAAATCAAGTTGCCAATTGTAGAACAAATACCTTGGATGCATGCCATGTCTCATTCTGAATCCTAGGTTTTCTCTTTTATTGCTTTAATTGGATCAGAAATATTAGAGAACTGAACTTATATGAAAAGATAGAGAGATGGGAAGACGGCATACCTCAATCACTTCAAAGAGGGCCGGTGGTCTATCTTACCGTTCGATATTGCTATTTTAGTTAGTATTTCAGGTGACATGGGATTTTCGCCATCGGTTTGTTCGCACCGCTTGAATCTGGCCCGATCAATTGTTTAGATGTTTATTGTTGTTTATGCATGCCAGGCCTCACTGATATATACACAAACAGATTTATGCAAAGGAAATGTAGGTTTTCAAAAGTAGAAAGCTTAAGGCTATATTTTTTTTGTTATTAAAGAAATCACAAATTTAGCCTTATAAAAAATGGCATGCTTATATTCTGTATGCAATACTCAAAAACTTTGAAAAATATTCTTTTACTTGCGTGAAATTTAGTGACATAAATTTCATCAAAAACAGTATGATATATCTCTCAGATGCTAACCAAACATAAATTTCATTAAAAAAGCATCAAGGATTTAAAAATATATTGGCATATTCTTAAAAAAAAAATTACATTTATATATTGACATTCATACCAGTATTGAGAGGGACAAAAAGACGTCCAGGAAGCATGCCAAATTATAGGTGAGCTCAACAATTTAATTCCCAAATTAATTATTTTGTAATGAACTGAAGCACCATTTCAAATTTGTTCGAGGGAACACAATGATTTAGATCGAGAGCTTATTTTGCCAAAATAATGAAATTGAATAGAAAATTCAAACGTCAGGCAAAAAAAAACCCCCATTGGATGCAGAATGAATTACTTCCAAAAACAAATAAATTATTTCCAAATCTGACAAAAATTTATAAACAATTTTAATTCCAAAAATTCAATATGAAAAATTATAACTTAGAAGACTTCTGAAAAATATAAAGTATTAAGTTTTAATACTTCTAGGTGTTTCTCCACTTCAATACTTCAAATATGAGAATGAACCAGGCTTGATCAAGATGAATTCCAATTAGAAACAGACACAAATGAAACTTCATAAGGGTATCTATTAAAATCAAACACCAGTAAGCACATGACAAGGCAATAACCCAATCGCTCAGATATTACTCACATCATCTTCATGACACAATCTAGGTTGCTGAGTGTTTTTATTTAATAAGTTTGGTTTTATTTAATAAGTTTGGAATTCTATAGGATTATGCTAGACAAAAACTATAAAGTAATTAGAATAATAATTAGAAAGGAAGACAAATAACAAATTGACCTCTGATCTTTTCTGACACCATCAGAGAGACGCTTTCTTCCTCAGAGCGTCGCCTCCTCCCATCCGTCCTTTCCATGTGCCGCTCTCCACCAAAGCATCCACAAAAGCACCCATTGCAGTATCGGAGAAGAGATGAACTTTTATAGACATAGCTAGGGTTTTTGTGCTGGAAATCAATCGGAGAAGAGGATGAACAGAGGGAGGAGGTGCGCAATAATGGGCAGGGGCATCCGAACACCGAAGAAGAGAGTGGCCGCGACATTTTTTTTTTCACGCGACAGAAGTTGAAGGGAGTTGGGAACAGCGGAGAAGAGGAGATGCATTTTTTTTCCTTACCTTTTGGTTTTGGTTGCGATGGGCTGATCCAACTTGGAAAGGATGGGACAAATTTGGGAAAAAAGAAACTTTGCGATTCTAATCACGGTTCAAATGATGAAACGGGTCACTCCTAGGACGACAAAGTTCGGCACAAATTTTTTACAGAGTTACCATTTAAAATTTTTACTGCACATAACAACCAATTGTAATAGAGCCTTGCCGTGTCGTTTACCAATTAAAAAATTTATATCCGACACCCACGCAAATTTATCTATATTTTAGATTTCATGGGGAAAAATAATGCAATCTTTTTTGTCAACACACCGAGTCGTTGATCGGTCATAATTAATTTGCAGGAGGATGAATTTTTTCTTTTTCTACTGCTGCTAACCTTCACCAGAATATTGTATTTTCAAAATTATTATTGTTATTATTAAATAAATAAATAATACCTCAGTGCCTAATTACTACAGTAGAGCAAAACCAAAAACCTAACAAAAAGAAAAATCGAAAGAAACCATCAATAACCGAGTATAGCTATCATTAGCATGTGGCTACGATACATAATCACCTGACGATTGCTTTGCTGCCTTTTGGTTTGGACCATCAACTTTAGGTCATTTTGACTCTGCTTATGGCCTCATGCCATACATTATGCATTATGGATTGAATCATTAATTGTTGAAAAAGGCCATAAAAAAAATTCCATTTTTTGGTGACACTGATATTATTTCATTCTAGAAGATAGATCGTGCATTATATATATCGTAATTGCGGATGTATCATGTCTCTAATCTCCATTGGTTGGTATACAAATGTTTCCTTCTGTTTCTTGTTTGACCTCATTGGGACCAATCAGTTGTTGTGTTGATCTATCTTCATATCCGAATCAAGAACCCACAATGGAGAGTGGGTATTGTTTGTTTTTAATTCGCTTTAATTTGGTACCAAAATTCAATCATACCTGAGATAACTTTTTTTTTTTTTATATATATTTTTCTTTAAAAAAGGGGAGTTCCAGATGCTTTCATGTTTGCGGGATCCAGCAAACGCTAAAAACATTTTTTCTTTTTACAAAGTTTAGTGGACAAAGATGTTATATATCGTCTAGAAAAATTGATTTGCAACTAATTTTACATACTCTACCAATCTCCTTTTTGCATTATGGTATTATAATTAGGAAATTGATTATCGCTATCAGGTAATTTACCATCCCGCGCCACGCTGAGGCACTCCCCTTAGCGAGCGCTCGATGGTTCCTTTCCCAGCGCACTTTATTTCGTACGTACGTGTTCAGTTGGATAAATACAAATGTTATGTTATTTGAGTATAAATATTCAGTTAGTTACAATTAAAAATATAAATGTTATAAATAAAAATGTTCATTTTATTAAGTATAAATGGTTAGTCTAGTACTTACAAATGTTCAGTTGGGTAAGTATAAATATTCAGTTAGTTGCAATAAAAAATATAAATGTTATCAGCAAAATTGTTCATTTGGATAAGTCTAAGTGTTTAGTTTAGTAAGAACAAATGTTCAGGTTTTTACATATAAATGTTCAGTTTATTAAGTATTACTTTCAGTTTTTTTTTAATAGGTGCAATGTCAAGCGAAGGGGTCACGAACCGGACAAAAAACATATGAAAAAATTAGAAAGGGTCATGAACATGTCCGGTTCAAATTAAATTTTTTCCGACTCTGCCCCTGACGTCCCTCTCTCCAAGACTGACGCGCGATTCTATATAATAGAACCATTAGTTGACACATTTAATTGACCATTTGGGATTATTAAACTGAGCACATTTGGTTATTAAACTGAACATTTATAAGAGATGGCGCGCGATGATTTTTTTAGCGATGCCACTTATCATTTCTGTTATAATTAGGTCTAGAAAATATTATCTAAGTATATTTAAACATGTTGGGCTCTCGGGCACGATTAGTCCTGGCCCAGCTCGAAACAAGTTATTTTAAATCTTGAAATTGGGTTACAACTTACAACTCAAAAAGTAAAATTTGTCAATCTTGTCTATAAAGAAGATCTGAAGCACTTAAAATTAATCACAGCAATTTGTTATACTGCAGGCCATTACAACAAAAAAAGGAATTAGCACAAGAATTCTAATTCCGTCGTAGTAGGCATATATACAAGTTCATGGCTTTAAGCAACGCAAAATTCTTTCATACAAATACTAACATCTGTTTATGCACTTAATTATAAAGAAAATAATAACAAAACATAACATGAAATATTGCCTAAAATAAAATCATCCATTTTAGAGTGCGAACTGCTTCTAGTTTATAATATGAGTGCAACTGCACTCATCTTAATAAATAAATAAATATAGTGCAAGGTATCAATTGCAACTGCACACAAGTTATTTGTATATAAAGTGATCCGTTTCAATAATCAAAAGATAAGTTCTTATAACTTTTGTACACAAGTTTCTTTTAGATAAGGCGACTTTTGCACACAAATTATCTGTATAAGTCCATTGCTTAAGCAAAGCATAATGTTTTTCATACTAATATAGACATCCATTATCCTCTTAAAAGGAATTGTCAACAGAAGGAAATTCATGATAAACCTGCTCTCCTGTCCAGCAGACAGCAGTGCTTTTAACTAGCTTTTAATAGTAATTATTTAGGCAATCAGACGATCTCCAACTCCATATATAGTATATCTGTACATGTAAACACTCCTTAACCTGACGATAAACTGCAAATACTAATTAGCTTGGAAGCTAGAAGTGGTTTTCAATGGAGGTTTTTCCAGCATTAGCAGGCGACGGGGGTTTGATGACAAAAGCTGCTACTGCAAGATATGCGATGAAATTGATGGCGCTCAGGACAGCAAGAAGGGCATAGAAGTAATCAAGCCTTCCTTCGTTGATATTATTGGCTAGCCATCCTTTCTCGCCTTTGTGGTTTGTGATGCTCGTGACAACCGACACCAGCAAGCTGCTCAGGAAAAGGCCAAGTGATAGCGTTGTCAAGAAGAGGCCGGTGCTCATTGTCTTCATGCTCTTCGGCGACCTCGTTATGAAGAAGTCCAGCTGGCCTGTGTATATGAATGCCTCGCCTGAACCTACCAAGAAGAACTGTGGAATTAGTGTGAATGCACTTATTGGAAGAGTTGTTCTTGATTCTGCACTTCTTGCAACTGATAGCCTACGGTTCTCCATTAGTGCTGCCGCTATCATGCCTAACACTGATAAAGCAAGTCCTATTCCAATTCTCTGGAGGTTTGTAAATCCTGCAGATATATGACAGAATCAATGAGATGCTAATTAAGGATAAGATCCTAAAGCACTAATAAAATATTATCATTTATCGCTTTTTAATCTAACCTTGCGTGCTTTTCCAGCTTCTGCAAATTGGCACAATAACACGATCGTAGACCGCTAAGGTGATTAGAGTTCCACCAACAAAGAAGGCAGTTAACGACCCGGCAGGAATCTGAAACCTGCCAACATTTCTCTCCATGGTGCTTGCCTGTTCCACAGAGAAGGTGAGCATCTGCGCGTGTACTGTCCAGAACATGATTGTGGTGGCCCAAACAGGGAGGAGCCTAATCAGCATCTTCACCTCCTCTACCCTGCTTACTGAGCACAACTTCCATGGGTTTGCCATTCGTTTGCCGTCTAAACTCTGCTCACCATCACCTTCCACCTGATATGCAGCCTTGTCTAGAAAACTGCATATACATAAACCAACATAAATCATTAATAATTTTTAATTTCAGAGTATCCATAACAGAGGGGGCTTGGACAAATGTATACTTACCTGTATTGTTCTGTATGTGGGATTCTAGTGGCCTCGGGACAGTTTTCAAACAATAGCATGACATTTGGATCATGCACAAGTTTTCTCTTCCTGAAAGATGCAACAATCACTTGAAGGATGTGAACAATTGGGCTACCAGCTCTTTTCTTGTACCGGTATCTCCTTGTTCCAGAGAGAAAAATGGCGATGGATATGACCATGAAGAGGCAGCACATACCATAGGCCCAGCTCCGGCCTACTTCATCTTGTATATACACCAGCATGGTGACGGCAAGAAGTGTGCCGGTGCTGATAAAGAAGAAGAACCTGCTGAAGAATGAGGTCATTTGTGTTCTCTCCTTTTCATCCCTTTCATCGAATTGGTCCGATCCAAAGCCTGACACACTCGACTTGATCCCTCCTGTCCCCAAAGCAATGAGGTACAGACATAGATAAAGAACTCCCATTTGTAAATTACTTGCTTGTTGGCATCTCTTTGTGGCTGCATTGCATGGTGGTGGACGGAGCTGAGAGAGGCCGGTCGACACAGAGAGCAATCCTGTTCCCTGTTGTCATAACATCACGTTTATTGTATGATTAATTTTTATCAACCTTATTTTATTAAGGATAACACTAAATGTTGTCCATCAAAAATATTAGTTGAGTACATACTAAGGCCTGGACAACAGAAAATAAGGCTATGGTGGCGAATCTGCCAAGGAATGTATCAGCAACCAAGCCACCAAGGAAACATAACATGAAGGATGTTCCCAAGAAGTTTGTCACAACATTTGCTGAATCTGCACTTGGTAGATGCATCGTGCCCACGAGGTATGTCACCAGGTTTACTCCTATTCCTATTGTCGACAACCTCTCAGTAATTTCAATTCCTACATTATATAACAAGCACCATGCTGTCAATTATTATAATTCCCTGTATTCAAAAACAGAGCTTGGGTTCCCAAGGTACAATTAGAATTGTAGCAGATTGATCAAATTTTGTTTTTATTACCATCTCGACTCTGCCAAGTTGGATAGGCTTGGATGGTGCTGAGCTGATTTTTCTGTTTCTTTTATTTTTTTCCCCTTCCTTTTGAGTTTCACAGTTGGTGAATTTTTCATCAGACGCTTGTTTCAGTTGGCAGAAATGTTCAAATCAAGTCAACCAAATCGAATGATTTTAAGGTAAGTTTGATTTACAAAATTATATCAAAAGTTCAAGTTGTAACTTGTGCATCTCAATTACTTGTTTGCTGTTCCAAAAATTTCAAAATTTTTATATCGTATTGGCGTATTAGAATGATCGATCCTACAGTTCAATATACATGCCTTTGACTCATTTGGAAACGTGATAATTGAATTGCGGTGCTTTTAGACTTTTGTTGATTTTGAAATGTCTAGATTTTTCTAATGTATCCATCTCATAGTTTAATTCGTTTTAAAGAAAAAAAAAGGTCTAGCCCTTATATTTTTATATTAAATATCATTACTTAATCTTCTTGTCTGAAGATAATTTTAATTGACTAATTATTTGAATTGCTTTTTAAAATTTGAAAATGACAAGCGTTATTTTTTATTCAAAAGAAAAAAAAAACCACCATGTTTTATGTCTGCCCTGATCCATTCTGGCTTGACCCATGATTTTGATACAGAAGCTAAATGCTTACTTGTGTTTCAAATCCTTATAACTGACGTGGGGGAACGTCAACCTTAGAAATTGAATATGTGACCACTAAAACAAGTAGAAAAATATGTATATATATACATATCCAAGTAGAATAACTTCCAGAAAGAAGAACCAAATTTGTTAGAAACAACTTTATTTTTTTAATGTAAGAGAGGAAGAAATTAAGGACCTAGGACAAGAGAAGCAGAGATCCAACCGCCAGTCTTTGATTTATCAGCAGGCAACCCTTTGCAATCCACCACATCTGCTACCTTCATCGCTTGTTCCTGTATAGTCAGCCACATGGACAAATATAACTTAGAGTCCATGACCCCTCAAATGTATCATCAGCATGAACAATGCAATCAAAATCATATATATAGTTTCGCAATTAAAATCATATATATAGTTTCATTTCATATATACAGACATATGTCAGCATAAGTAATTTTAATTTGTTCGGGCTAACTTGAGCAAAGAGAACTATGTACACTATCATGCTTTCATTAAATTTTAAAATGCTTTCGTGTTACAGTATAGAAGAATTGAAACAAACCATTTTTTGATCAGTGCCTTCTTAATTGCAGTCTCTCTCTATAGAACAAGAGCTCTTTGAAACTATACAACACAGCAGATGTATGTTGCTAATTTGCTTTCAGCTCTAGTTGCAATTAGACAGTGAGCGAGAGCTGCTTTATATAAATATTTTGCACGGAGAACTTGGAGATGAAGTGGGACCCGGTTGCACAGCAGTACTACTGCGCCTCTCCAGTATCCACCAATTGCATCTCTCTTTCAAATTTGGGAATGCTAACAGTATATTCTGGCATGCAAGTGGGAAGAAAATTATGTTTTTCTTCTGTACGCTTTATCCCCGCTTCATAATATATATTCTGTTTTTAGTAATAATTCCAAGGTGCGTCGAATATCCTTAATGTAAATACATCTTTTGTATTTAACAAATTATTAAAGTAAAACTGATATCATAAATTTCAAAAATACTATATGTTATATGATCAAGAAAGTACATTGCACTTACCAGTGCATATATATATTTGGCTACATGCATGCAGCCAGTCTGCTGCGGTTGTAATTAATTGCTGAGAACATTAGTTGCCAGCAGGGTTCGATACACATTCAGACAACTAGACCATTCTTTCTCATAATTAAAACTTCCAAGAAAACTGCATATGCTATATTTGCATATAAATATATATCTCGGGAATATCTTTTGATCCCCCAAGGATCACCTCGTGACTGAATAAGTATAGTGCGCCCTGCCATCTACAAATTTCAGTACTATTTATATATGTTATTTCCAAATTTAAATTAATTTGCAATTTTTCATTTAAAAAGACAACTAACATAAGATTAGCAAGTAAAATGTGATCCACGCTACTAATCGACAAGCCGATCCTCTGATATAATCGTTAGCACATCTTTAAATATTTTAAATAAAAATATCATGAGTACACTTAACATATTTGACCATATAAATATTTCTTTTGACAATTTATCTAGTGCTGAATTCTAAATACTCTAGCATTTCTAAAAAATAATATTTATACTTACACGCGTATTATATATTACGCTTTTTAAATATTATAAAATTTGCATGACACATCAATATTTAATTTTCACATATAAACAATAATGGAGGCAAGAAATGAATATTTTATCTACCGACAAAATTATTACTAAAAAAATATTATAACAACAAAAACTGGAGCAAAGTCAACTCCGCGCATTAACCACATGCATGAAATCTACGTATATATAGGTCTCACGGTTGATGGCGTCCCACTTTTGAAACCCACAGAACAAAGAAAAAAAAAAACAGAGAGAGAAACAACTTTCACTTTTCCTTTTGATTTTCTACAGACTACAGTTAACCCTGTGTGTCAAGAATGATTTTGAGAATGCAATCACCACAGGTCCACATTTACCAAAACCACAACGCTCTCAAGAAAGTAAAATAAAGAAGGTCGAAACGTAACCCCGAAAGGAAAACAAAAACAAATTAAATGAAAGGCTGAAAGCAATTGCAGTTCTGATGATAATAAATCGAAAGTTCATTCAACAAATTAATTAATGAGTTCTTTCATTCCGGGCACATTTTTATCACCAACTGTATATATATTAAGAGTTTTAAGTTTGTAACTTAAAAATAAACGTGAAACTACATTATTAGTCATTAAAATCAAAATAAATTTGTAATAGTATTATTGCTAGTAACAATATATATAAACTATGTATTCATATTTGGTTTTCTTTGACGTTCGAAAATAAATTTAATTATTTAATTATAGTCTGTGGCAGTTCATCGCCAAGAAGATAAATGTTGATTGTTCAGTTTTCAGATCGTACAACAGGCAACATAACTAGCTTTTATCATAATACAAACAATTGCATTTTTTAAGTAGAGGCCGTGGTTCGAAATTTCCTAGAAAAATTATTATAAAAATTTTAAGATAATATTAGCACTCATCTTTATTTGACAAATTTATATTTGTATCAATAAATATACATTGGGATGTGTTCTCTTTATTAGTATTTTCTTACTAATGTTGACTAAATTCGAACCAGTATCAATACTAATCACCCGCTCTTAAATCCTATTCCATGAGTTATAAATTAAACCTCTGAATTATTTCCAGTGGTTAACGACATGAATTACTTCAAAGGATGTTGTAGATTTGAATCCAACAATCCATCCATATTTCATCCTCACGGATAATGGAGATCACTTATAAATTATCTCTTGGGCTAATTTCAACGATGCGTTCTTGGAGATAATTTAATTTTTTAAGAAAGAGATAATTTTTTTAGATGCTCTTTAAATTATTTTGGGTTAATCACTGATTTTAATTCGCTGTTTTCTCTTTTTTTCTCCTTTCTTTTTGAAACGCGGTGACTCTGTTAGAAAAAAGGATATTTGTTAAGATATTCTGCCTTAACCTACACCGATATGTTTAGTGGAATAAGAATATTGTAGACTTCTTGGTTGACGGTTAAGAAAATAACCAAAAACTATAAAGACATTAATAATGGCCGTAACTGTACTCCTTTCTATCCAGTGGATAATAAAAATAAGGAATATGTCTCACAAAAAGAAATGAAACACCCACCAATCAGGGATTCAGAATCATTATGGTGGATAAGAATATTCAATATAACTTGATTTTTATTTGGTGTGATTAAATATGGAGACTAATGGCGGATTAGCAGGAATAAATTTATATACATTAGTTACTTAGTTGGGTGCTAAATTTTATTTATTTAAATGTAGTTTACTATTTTATCAAAGATCATGAAATCTGGTCGTTGTAAAGTTTAATTTTTTTTAAAAATAAATTAACTTGATTAAAAAAAGTGGTGTCAGTATTTTCAAGATAAAGTGTCGTCACTATAACTAACTTGATTAAATAGTTGTATGAAGTTACTAAAAGAAATGTAGTCCAAAAATTTAAAATATCACCGCTATCATGTCGATTCACGTTCAGTACAATATACACAATATAACAGTACCTTCATCAAAACGATTCTAACTCGTACTCTTAATACTCTGTTTGACTGTTTGAATGGAGGTTAGAGAGAGGAAAAGGAAGAAAAAAGATGTTAATAAATAAATTTGTTTTGTTTTAGATTTTAATGGAAGGGCAAGGTTAGTGAAAATTATATATTCTTTTTTACCTCCCCTATCAGTTTTTTCTCTCCTATTCTTCAACCAATTCATGTGTATTGAGTTTAAAAGAGTGAGCAAAATCTAAGACATTAATTTAGTATTACTTACAAAGTTGTTGACCGCTATAAATCTGCCTTTGAGATATCAAATGGTCTGGACATCGTGTAATGTGACCAATTCACATCGTTAATTACTTCTAGAGGATATAAACTACTAGTATTCATCTTCTTACTAGGAGCCAATGGGCTGGAGATGACAATATGACCCATATAGCTTGTCCGGCTCGAGCGTTCACCCGAACTGGTTCAAACAATCAATGAGACGGGCATGCTCTGTTTTCAATATTCGACCGGTTATCGAAAATTTTGACATATATACCAGCTACCAGAATAGTAATCGAAACGGACTTATCCTGTATTTATAGAGTAAATATGGAAAATTAAAAAAAAAAATACCTAATTTCGACCACTGACATATATAAGTGCCGGTAGGGTATTGAAAACATTTCGGACATGGTCCAATGGTTGGACTCCAACTTGATGATGGTCGAACTAGATAAGGACCTACCTACGATATTACAAGTTTGCTTGGCCCATGGCTCACAAGCATAATTTTCTTTTCTAACGAAAATTAATCAGCGCAATCACAGTCTAGCGCAATTAAGCAATCAGTGTTGGAGTTATGTCCTAGAAGTCAATATTTAATGACTTAATTATTTAGTTCATGTTATTGATGATATTTGATCATTTGTTCCTGGATTTTATTATTGACAGTTCATTCAGGTTGAGGATCTGAATTGTAGATCACTGTATTTTATTTAATAGTAAATGACAATAATAAATCAAAACTGTCTATAGTCTTGATAATTAACAAGGAACATTAATTATCATATAAGACTAGTATGCAAGTTAAGCGATGATTAAGTTCTACAAATCATAAGTAAGGAGTTACTAACTTAATTGCATATGTATATGTTACTAGAACATAGTACAGGATATGACTCCGATGAAATAAATATATGGATTGTGTTAAGTATCATTATTTATTTTATCAGTGTTTGATTCCAAGTTTGAGATGGTTCAGTTTTTCCACATGAGGATAGATTCTATAAATATCGTCTACCGCTGATTCCTGATAAGGGCTGCTATACGGACTTTATTTATGTTCACTTGAATTGTGCGGGAAAAACTGTTCATCAAGACAACCGTATATCCCTCATTAGTTCAACTGATGAGCGATGATATCTACTGGGCCCCTTGATGGAGATGGATTGCTTGCTAGCAACTTATGCAATTATCTCTAGATCAAGAAACGTATAATATGTAAGAATGACACATTCCTATCTTAGATTATACAAGGATATCATGTGACATAGGAATCAAAACAATAAGAAACTCATTTCTTATACAGGATCAGATTATTGTATTAGTACATTATTCATTTATGCGAATTGGGAATCATAACGTGTTGCTAGATACCGCTTATGATTATTGAAAATAAATATTGATTTATTTCCATGGCCAACATAGCATAAATTCTCAAAGGGTCACACAAATAGGACTTTAACCATACGTGCATTATTTATTTATTCGTAGCAACGAGTACTACGAAAATATGATATGTTGATTAATTAATTATATACCGTTATGAACCGTTATAATTAAATAACTCAAATGGATCATATAGAAATAATATTATGCACATGCTAATTTCAAAATAATTATTAATAAGTTAATAATTAAATTCGTTCAACGCATATTTATTATATTGAGCTAATTGGCCTTTTATTCAATTAGTTATTTAAAAGCCTGATTTGAGATTAATTAATAGATTTGATTAATAGGCTAATATAATATGTTATATAGCCTATAATCATACACAAAATTTCAGCAATGAAGCGATATTTTTGTCAAGACATAATTATGGAAAGAGAGCAAGGTTTAGAAATAACAAAATATGGCAACGTTGTTTATGGAAACACCAAGCCCTAGATCTTTTGCCTCTCTCTTCTTATTCCCTTGCGCAAGAAATAGAAGAGCAAAAAATTTTCTGTCCTAGGCGCCTCCATCTCTCTCAATAGCTCATGTGTTGAACGTTAATTTTTTCTTCCATGAAAAATAGTTAATCGCGCGAAGAAAAATCAAAAGGGAATTAGCTATCGTCTCAAAACAAGCTAGCACTTGTTTATAGACTTTGGTTAATCTTCTAGGTGGACTAGAGGCAGCGAAGGTGCGCATCCATCGACTCCTAAGCAAAGGTCGAGCATTCTAGTTACGATACTAGAAGAGGTATAATCTCCTACACGTTCTCTTTTATATATTAACTGCTTGAATAACTAGATCCGTTAATCGTGCATGTTAATTTCCTATTAAATGTTAATAAAAATTAAAATTGTACAAGGACTTGAGTTCCTAACAGTGATATCAGAGCGCTGGTCGTTATTCGAGTTTTTAATATTTTAAAATCGAGAATTAGTAATTAATAAGTTAATTAGTGATATGCATGCTTGCTGTTCTGGAAAAAACTATTTTTCTATCTTGTTGCTTGTTTTTCGCATTGTAAAGCTTTCTGAAAAAATTTTATTTTTCATAAAGATTGTAGATCTTTGAGTCCTGGTTCTTTTGGCACTGGTTTCACTATTTTCTAAGTAGTTATGAATTTTTAGTGATTTAAACGGTGACGGTGCGCAGATCTGGAATTCTGCTGTATAGTTCTGTTTGTATGGCAAAAAAGACGTATTTTACAAAATAACTACCTGTATCTTTTTTACTAAGATTATTCTAAATTTGATGCTCTTTCTGGATATATGTAATTTGTTGTATATTTCGAATTTTTTGGACGTTCAAATATGGAAAGAATCGAAGTTATCAGATCTGTCTTGCTGAGCAAGTTAGTTGTTTTTTGACAAACTGAATTTATTGAAGGACTTTTCAGAAAAGTGTTTAAATAGAGTTGTTCTATTTTAAATTAGAATTCTGTGAAAATTAGTTTCATAATTTTTCAATAAAGTTTGTTGCTTCAACTGGGTCAAATAGTTTCGGTCGTCGGTCTATTTCAGAACAGGGCTTCTTGTTTGTTTGCCATTTAACTTGATGATTTTGAATAGACCTTAGTATTTTTCTTTCCATGGTTAGATATCCAACTGCATATGCTAGTTTTTCCGTATAAATTGTTTGCATGAAAATTGCATTTAAGATGATCCTACAGACCAAAAGGTTGAGATGAAAAACAGAAAAACCGATATCGGTGCTTCACGCATGAAATCTGGATTTGGCTTTTTTGATTCTCCCTGATGGTAAGTGATCTATTCCTGGATTTTTTACTGGTAGTTAGACTCATGATGAGGAGTTTGCATGATTTATTTCATAATTTTTTGAGACCGAAATTTTTTTTGATTTTTCTCGAGTCCCGTTTAATATTTTAATTAGTTAAAATATTATTTCTAATTAATCAATTGGTTGAAATGTTAATTAGAATACTCCTTAAATAACCTCGATTTCTGTTTTAGATTGTTGAATTAAATTTCAAAGGTTTAAACAAATGGTTGTAATGTTAAACCTCTTTGCATTTGGAAAAACGACCGACAAGCATACACAAAGATTCTAATTAATGAAATTTAATTAAAAACATGTGAACCATGTATATTGTATATGTGCTAACTCGTTTTTGTAGGAGGATTGTGGGTTTCGTATGGCTCAAGATTTCAATGCCTTGTGGTTTGTAATTGTATGCATGTGTGAATATGTGTAATGCGGCCTTTGGTGCTATTAATTAATTTTGATTAATTTTAATGTAACTTGTGAGGCTTGCATGCCCCTAAGGCCTAGGAGGGAATGAAGATTTTTCTACATGTATTTATTTCTATTAATTATAGGATAGGATCAATATAATTAGTGGGAGGCTTGATTTAGATTAGTCTTGCTACATGGAGATGGAGCGAAGACTGATATGCAAGCTGGAGCCATACAAACCCACAACAATGCTTGTGTTTGAGATGCTAATTATGTGATTGTTTGTATGCTATGAAATGTCATAGGATAGGTATGGGTGTATGTTGACACGACCACCAAACAAAGTCGCATAATGATTGTCCTAATTAATTTGATTAAGCCAACCGCCCTCATTCTCTCTATCCCCTTCACGTCGTTTGTCTTCTCATGGCGCGGTCCGCCATAGCGGACGTCATGGTTGCCACTCGGAAGTCGGGGTACAAATAAGATTTGTTAGGAGCAAATAGAGAGAGATTGCTTATCGATGGACCCAACAAGTTTCTTGGACATCGGGGCGAAGTTCGCGTTGCGAACCAAGAATCATAAAATTGTATGATTGGTTGGAGAACCTACATTGTCTAGTTAAGTAGGGTGACGTGCCATAGCAGGCTCTACTTGATGAAAATGGGGATCTTGGAAAACCAACTACATTTGGGACATTAAATAAATGTAGTGGGAGTTTTATTTATCATTATAAACAAAACATTGCATAAACTAAAAGACCTTAAATTGAAATTATTATAGATGTTAAATGTGTTAATTTCGTTGTGATCAATCTTTGAAAAGAACAAACTAGTTTCTAAAGGTACTTACTTGGAGAAGTAGTACCGATTCCTAAGACATGTTCTTAGAAAAGAGAAACTTGAGCATGTTAATTCCCAAATTCTTCCTCGACCTCCCAAATGAAGCATCGCGTGATGATTGATAGACTTTTGCGAAAAGTTATTCAATAATAAAGCGGATGCCGATATCCGTATTTTAGGATCTTTAGACCTTTGAATTAGAGAATTCACACGGACTAGATTGGCTCATATGCTTTCGTCCACTTACTCAAGAAGGAGTTCTTAGAGAAAGTAGATGTTGACTTAATCATTTATGATCAAGTTATAGAGCATGAATTGAGCAAGAGAGACTTCTTTCAAGAAGGTACATGAATGTTCCATTGGCTTGCGAACCGAAAGGTTTGAGTAGCTAATTGGCAACTAGAGATATTGAGATCTCCAATATCAAGTATTGTTGTTATTGTCATGTAATCTCTCCCTAAGTGATGAAGGATATAATGTTACTTTTCGCACACTTGTTGTGCAAAAAGGTGATTGGTTAAGTATTAAAGAAATACTTGACTAAGGTATGAGTTGAAACTTCGAGACTCTCATATGACTGTGTGTCACATAAGATGTTTCATTTGCCATTTATTGGCGGTATTTGAAAGGTTGTCCGAAGAACCGTGATTATCGTGTTGGAAATATTCTAACCCTTCGAGAGTATTTGTCGTTCGAATTATCTCGCTCTCTCTAATTCAGACTAGTAACTTAGTACTAGTTCATGTGCTCGCATTTATTGAAATATGTAGACATTGAAGAATTAGATAAAGCTCGAGAGTAGTGAAGTAAACTCCGTATGAGAAATGGCTTGTTCGTCCAAGCCACTACCGTTGGATACGTAGACTTGTCTTTACTAATAGGAATTGTAGGTCGAGTACCTCGTTCCTTATATCCTAAAATTTTATCTCTATTCATATCGATGATGGATGATTACGTTTTGTAAAAGACAAGCGATGTTCTTTTATTGTGGATTTGTTTATATGATTTCATGCATATTGCTTGAATATGCTTGAAATAGATAAACGAAATTTGAATGACAAATAGGATGCGTAAGACTTCACATAAAGTGTTTGACTTTCATGTGAAATAGCCGCTTAGTTACATACATGAACGAGAATCGCATTATGAGAGTCTACATAGCGTAGAGCTCGTGAATCAATTTGATTGCGAATCAGTTGAGATATGCGAATCATGTTTGTCAGATAACAAAAATGTCCTTGACCTATAAAGGTGGAAGGACGAGTAACTTGATTAGGACTTATACGTATCGATGCATGTAGACCTATAAGTACTTGTATAATGAAAGGTTATTGATACTTTACTACTCAACCAACGATCATAATAGATATTAACGTATCTATTTGATAAGGTATAAGTATGAACCTTTTGACAGGTTCAAAGGAGTTCAGGAGTAAAGTTGAAGAAACCATTCAAAAAGGGTAAAAGTCTTACAAAGAATCATGGTAAACAATTAAATCATAGTTTTGAAATGTTATCTAAAGAGTATGAAAGATCGTTTCACAACTCGCTCCATTAGATACATCATAGTGTGACAAAGAATGGAGGTATCGAACATTACTTGATATAGTTCGATCGGTAACAAATCAAATTGACTTATTCAACTTGTATTAGGGATTTGTGTTTGAGGACAATGTTGTTTACACTGAATAATGTTCCATCGAAGTCCATTAAGAAAGATATCTTACGAGATTTGATCTCTAAGTACATTGTTTCTCAAGATTTGGTGTTAAGGAGCTTATTTCAAGTTTGTTGATTGATAAGCTTAGATCCAAATAGGGCACTTGATGTTTTGTAGGATAACTTGAACTGACCAAACGATACTACTTATACGAACATGATAAGAACAAGGTAGTTGTTGCTCATCATAACGTAGTCTTGGAGAATAACTTTCTCAAGAAGAAGTAGTGGGAGTAAGGTGAGCATTAAAGGAGTTTATGCATCACTACAAGAAATACTTATGGAAAAACTTGTCACTCCATATATGGTGCTTAGTGGGAGTAGAGCGAAACTTTATTCACAAACTGTTGTGAAAGGAAGTGCGCTCCTTCCAATGAGGACTCAAATGTCTCACGAGTTGATGATATTCGAGAAACTCAAGATATAAATTAGGATCAAGAACTTATTCTACAAACCGTTGTAGAAATAGTTCATGAATCTCGAGCACTAATCCTACAAAAGTCAACGAGAGTAACTGCCTAACCGAAAGGTGCATAGGCTTTACAATTCCCTCATACTTGGCATATGAGGATACGTTGACAAATAACGAAGCGATGGAAGGACCCGATTCCACAAGTGTGGTTTAAGTCCATATGATCTTTGAATGTAATCCATGTATACCAACAAGGTACAGACCTTAGTTGATGTTTATGAAGGAGTAATCCATCAAGAACATTTATATCATTAATGAAAGATTGACATGGATGACAGGTCGACTATATACAAAGCACAACTTCTTGCTTGTAGCTATGTCTAAGTCGATAGCTAGTTGACTATATACAAAGCACAGCTCTTTACTTGTAGCTATGTCTAAGTCGATAGCTAGTTGACTGTATACAAAGCACAACTCTTTACTTGTAGCTATGTCTAAGTCGATAGCTAGTTGACTGTATACAAAGCACAGCTCTTTGCTTGTAGCTATGTCTAAGTCGATAGCTAGTTGACCGTATACAAAGCACAGCTCTTGGCTTGTAGCTATGTCTAAAGTCAATAAAGATCATTCTAGCAATTATTATGTTTCATATATATTGATATATGGAAATGCACATCAAAAATCGCCTCTTTCGATTAAATGAAAGAAAAGGTTGTGTATACGATACAAACCGAAAGTTTTATGTTGATGTACTGCTGGAAACATATGTATGGTTCAAGGATCCAATAATGGATTGAAGCTAGTATTGTGGAATAAACATTTTGACAAGAAATCCAAGGAGTTGAATTTCGTCAAAAACATCTTGTATAAACAAGAGATTCAGTGGAAGCATAATTGTGTTATTGATATTGTATAAGATAACAAAAATTGGGAATTACATTAAAGAAATGAATATTGTCAAAATCTCATTGAAGAATGTTTTCTTAATGTGAACTTGGGTAAGATCACCTAAATCCTAGGAAACAAAATCTACGGGGATAGATTATGATGGATGTTAGGTTTGAGCTAATCTGCATAAAATTATAGTGTTGTAGAAACATAAATGATGGACTCCAAGAAAGGATGTCTAACCACGTTATATGGCATACACTTGAGTTCGACTCGGTGTGCATGCGACTCAATTCGAGAAGAGTGCACGAAACAGTTCGAGCATCCTTCTATTATGAGTTTCATTATGTAAGCCATATTTATGCACATGCCCCGATGTGTTATACCCAAGGAGTATGACAAGCAGTTGTCAACTGGATACAAGGAAAAACACATTTTGACAATAATCGGGAATATCCTTGAGTATCTTATGAGAAAGAGAGATATATTTTTCATCTGTTAGGATGAAAATTAGCTCGTGTAAGTTGTTACACTGATGTTTATTTCAAAAGATTGATAAATCACAATTGAGCTACATATTTTGCTTAAAGGTGACATTGTAAGTTTAGAAGGTGTTCTAAACAAGATATTACAACCGTTTCCGTCACCAAAGCGAAATGCATAGCAACTTGTGAAGCAACGAAAGATGATAGTTTGGATCAAAAGTTCTCAGTCAAGCTAATATGGTTCTATGCATCTCGAACCATAGCTTAGTCTCAAAGAACCCAATATCGTATTGAAGGTCCAAATATGATCTATGACAATATCACTTGATCGCATATGATGATGATCAATAACATATATGTAAGAATATATATATGTATTAGGTCAAATAATATGGATAGTTTCGCGAATGCAGCGGAGACTCTAACATAACCTCTACCTTAAGCAGTGCACGAGATGAAATTGTTCATCCATACGTAATGGACGTATGAGTGGCTGGTTTTAAGTGTATTATTTTATGAGGTTCAAGACATTTATATGTAAATATATGACATCGTTCTCAATTCTTCGTTGGCTAGAAGTCACTATTGATTGACTCTAGACCAAGTGGGAGATTGTTGGAGTTATGTCCTAGAAGTCAATATTTAATGACTTAATTATTTAGTTCATGTTATTGATGATATTTGATCATTTGTTCCTGGATTTTATTATTAACAGTTCATTCAGGTTGAGGATCTGAATTGTAGATCACTGTATTTCATTTAATAGTAAATGACAATAATAAATCGAAACTGTCCATAGTCTTAATAATTAACAAGGAACATTAATTATCATATAAGACTAGTATGCAAGTTAAGCGATGATTAAGTTCTACAAATCATAAGTAAGGAGTTACTAACTTAATTGCATATGTATATGTTACTAGAACATAGTACAGGATATGACCCTGATGAAATAAATATATGGATTGTGTTAAGTGTCATTATTTATTTTATCAGTGTTTGATTCCAAGTTTGAGATGGTTCAGTTTTTCCACATGAGGATAGGTTCTATAAATATTGTCTACCGTTGATTCCTGATAAGGGCAGCTATACGGACTTTATTTATGTTCACTTGAATTGTGCGGGGAAAAACTGTTCATCAAGACAACCGTATGTCCCTCATTAGTTCAACTGATGAGCGATGATATCTACTGGGCCCCTTGATGGAGATGGATTGCTTGCTAGCAACTTATGCAATTATTTCTAGATCAAGAAACGTATAATATGTAAGAATGACACATTCCTATCTTAGATTATACAAGGATATCATGTGACATAGGAATCAAAACAATAAGAAACTCATTTCTTATACAGGATCAGATGATTGTATTAGTACATTATTCATTTATGCGAATTGGGAATCATAACGTGTTGCTAGATACCGCTTATGATTATTGGAAATAAATATTGATTTATTTCCATGGCCAACATAGCATAAATCATCAAAGGGTCACACAAATAGGACTTTAACCATACGTGCATTATTTATTTATTCGTAGCAACGAGTACTGCGAAAATATGATAAGTTGATTAATTAATTATATACTGTTATGAACCGTTATAATTAATTAACTCAAATGAATCATATAGAAATAATATAATGCACATGCTAATTCCAAAATAATTATTAATAAGTTAATAATTAAATTCATTCAACGCATATTTATTATATTGAGTTAATTGGCCTTTTATTTAATTAGTTATTTAAAAGCCTGATTTGCGATTAATTAATGAAGTTGATTAATAGGCTAATATAATATGTTATATAGCCTATAATCATACACAAAATTTCAGCAATGAAGGGATATTTTTGTCAAGACAAAAATTATGAAAAGAGAGCAAGGTTTAGAAATAACAAAATATGGCAACGTTGTTTATGGAAACACCGAGCCCTAGATCTTTTGCCTCTCTCTTCTTATTCCCTTGCGCAAGAAATAGAAGAGCAGAAAATTTTCTGCCCTAGGCGCCTCCATCTCTCTCAATAGCTCATGTGTTGAGCGTTAATTTTTTCTTCCATGAAAAATAGTTAATCGCGCGAAGAAAAAAATCAAAAGGGAATTAGCTATCGTCTCAAAACAAGCTAGCACTTGTTTATAGACTTTGGTTAATCTTCTAGGTGGACAAGAGACAGCGAAGGTGCGCATCCATCGACTCCTAAGCAAAGGTCGAGCCTTCTAGTTACGATACTAGAAGAGGTATAATCTCCTACACGTTCTCTTTTATATATTAACTGCTTGAATAACTAGATCCGTTAATCGTGCATGTTAATTGCTTATTAAATGTTAATAAAAATTAAAATTGCACAAGGACTTGAGTTCGTAACAATCGGAGGGAGAGCGCTCTCGCTCCTCTTGCATGCGATTTATTTCTCTCTCCTCCCTCTCACTCCTGTGCATGACTATCCTCTCCGCGCAAATCTCTCTTCTCTCTCCTCTCTACACAAATTCCTCTTTCCTCTCCTCTTCTCAACCTCTCGTGCACTTCTCCGTCCGCCCCATGTCTCCCCTACGTGCTTCTTCTCTCTTCTTTGTCACCTCACACTCTCCCATCGTTGGCATGCCTCCCCTTCCTCTTTCTTCTTCAATGAGAGGGAGAAGGAAGACGATCAGATCTGATATAGGAAGAAAGAAGTAGAGATCGGGAAGGATGAGAAGAGAAGACATTTAGATATGGCTCTGCTATGGTTTGGAAGTAACTAAATGATTATGAAGAAGTAAATGATTACTATAAGGGTGTAACTAATTATATATATAATATATAATAAAACTAATTTTATACCGTATATAAGGGAGTAACTAATAAATTTTAAAAGAGTATCTATTGTATAAATATGTATTTTCATTTAACAAAGTAACTAATATCGAAAAAGAGAGTAAATATATAATATCCATAAGGAAGTAAATAATATGTATAACGTAGTAAGTAATATATTTAAATGCATAGTTTATTTAAGGGAGTAACTAATCACTTTAAAGGAGTAAAACAATATATATGAGGGCGTAAGTATTAAGTATATAATATGGTAGTACCTAATAAAGTCGTTGTATGTTATAAATGAGTTTTTTTTTTATACTAAGGGAGTATTTACTTTCTATTAAGAGAGTATATTGTAAGGTTGCATGATTATACACCATGAGGGATTATTTATTTTACACTAAGGGAATATTTATAGTTGACAAGGAAGTATATTAAAAAAAGTGCGGAAAAATAGAGTGTTTTTGCCCTTGAAGAGAGGTAGGAGAACACAGGAAAAGGACTGCGTCTTTGTTTTTTTCTCTTTTGTAGTAGGCTTGAAACTAGGATGGCATTGTGGCCTAGCAAGAGATACATAGAGTAGGGAGGGGAAGGAGAGTGCTAAAGGGAGAAAGATGTGACGGGAAGGAAGTGAGAGAGAGAAGGAGAGATGCGAGAGAAGGGAAGATACGGGGAAGGGAAGAAACATGGAAGAGGGAAAGGGACACGTGGATCAAGGGAGGAGGCATGTTTTTTTTTTGACACAACACTCTTTTTATTTTTAGTATTGATTGCTTGATTGTACTTGTAAAATCAATAATTGAGACATTATTTATTTTTATTAATTATTATAATGCTAGTATTTTGTGGTATAAATCCCACGATATTTCATACACATTAATGTAAAATAATTAATTACAAATATAATAATTCATCCCATATATAACTTAGAATCAGATAGGAATAGGAGTAGGACAAACATTTACAATTTTTTTTTTTTTTTTTTTAGCAAAGACTAGACTGACTGGAGATAAAAAAAAATTATTATAGTCTCAGACCCGGTTCTTACTTGAAACAAACCCATTTCCGGACGGACTGAGCACCAACCAGCCGGGCCCATTCTCATTCTTTTATTCTTATCCCCACTAAATGCGTTAAAAAAGAATTGAACCGGACGCGGCGAACGGTCCCTTTCCTCAAACCACCTCCAATCTAATTTCCCATTTTCCTGTCGCCATCGCGGGTTTCGGACTTAGATTCTCGTAACACCTAAGCTAACCCGTAAAAAAAATAATTGAATCCGACGCGGCGCCGCGTCTCTTTGCTCAAACAAACCGCTTGCAATGTCTCTTTCTGGCGCTCTTTTCACTCCTTCTTTTCCCCCACTCCGGCACCTCGCGCCGCTTCTCAACTCTCAATCGACGGTTCTCACATCTTGTTCGTTAAACCCTAATAACTCTAATTTCAATGGAGCCTGTCTTCGCAGTGCCAAGCTCACTCTCGCCATGGTCTTTCTCTTCCGCCTCACTCGGATCCGATATGACGGTGTCTCTGTTTCTTTAGACCACGAATTTGGTTTCCTCTCAATCCCTTTTTAACTCCAATTCCTGTTTGTTTTTAGGGTTATGTTCGAGCTTATTTGTGGGTTTTTGTTACGCAGCGGTACCGTGGTTCCCTGTAAACTTTTTGGTTTATTTGGAACTGAAACAGAAATCGTTGGTTTTTATTGAACAGGTAGCTAGGTCAGGTATAGCTGCCAAGGTTAAATTGTGAATCTTTTGATCATTCTGAACTTCGAATAGGAATTGAAACCAGTAAATCTTTGTATATAGTTTTTTAGGAAGCTATTGAATTTGGACATTACCTGGTTATAGGGGCTTAAAAATTTTTAAGAAATAATCTTTATGACCTGACTAGTCTTCCCCTCTCTAGTCTAGGTGCATTAGTTGATAAAAAAAACATTTTGAGGGAGGAGGTGGTACAATCTAATCAAGAGAGATGAGAGGGAGTAGGCCAATTGGAGAAAGATGACGAGATGTAAACTCCCATTGAGAGGGAGATATGAGGGAGCAGGCTGGCAGGGATTGCTACAGCTTCTGAGGAAGAGATGAGTCTTATTTTGAAAAATTAGTAGGGTAATACTGTTCATTTGTTTTTGGGGTTTGGCCATAAAATATTACTAGGAAGAACCTACTCATTAGATTATGATTTTCTACTGTAGTGGGTCTAAAAAGAGTTCATGAAGTAAATTCGATTGTGGACAAAACTTAAGTGGGTAATTGCAGTTGACCTCCTCTAGAAATCAGTTTTCCATTCAAATCTTCTAACTTCCTCTCTTAAACTTTTCAATGGGTGGAAGGAATGGCTTGCTCTCTGATCTGGCAATTTAGAATCTGTCTCGCACTATGAACTTTGTTTTTTTGTAGGTTCAAGGAATGAAACAGCTTTTGTCTAATTAAATTGGTGGTCAGCCCCGATACCCTGGTACCCTGGCAAAAAGATGTGGGGTAGTTTAGGCTGCCAGGGTGGTCAGGGAGGTGGGATCAGGGGTTTTTGTGGAGATAAGCTGGGGTGGCATCGTGTTGAATGCACGAATTATTTGTTGGAGCACATCCATCCACGATCCACCACTCAATCTCTCTCTCTTGCACCCCCCCCTACCAAAAAAAAAAAAATCCCACTGCCCACTCTAATCGCTCAATTGATGTGCAGTAGTTGTTTTGTCTTTGTTATTGCTGCCTGTTATGACCTAGTACATGTTTTAACTTTAAATGCAGGATAATTTTGCAGTTGTAGGAAGTCTTTATTATTTGTTTTTGTTTATTTTTGTATTTGGATCTTTTAGCATGCGAAGTTTTTTATTTTTTTAATTGAATGGAAATGCAATGAATAGATAGTTCAGTTTAGGATTGCCTTCTTAACATCAACCTATTGCAAAATATGGTCTTAGATTTCCTAATTACGAATTTCTAATTCTGTTAATTTTATCACCGTATTTAAAAATTGTCCTGATACATGTACCCCACGTATTGTATATAATGTCACAACTCACAAGTAAATATCCTATTTTGTATTTTTAGGGATGTATCACTTTGTGTCTCTCCAAAAATCTGGACTTTCGATTCAGCTTTATAAAATAATTAAATAAATATATATTTTGAATTGATAAATGAATTTTATTTTTTTTTAAGTGATACCTTGAAAGTCTGTAAGCAAATCAATAGAAATTATATCAATAATTTACGTCATATAGTATGAGTATTTCAGTAGTTTACAATGAAAGAGCATAACCTGAAAACCTACAAATAAATCGAAGTTTACATAGCCACTATTAGGCATACATCCATCATTAGCACATGGCTGATCATTAAAGTAACATCAATATAGCGACATATAATCACCTGATCACCTTTGTTATCTTGCTTTGTGGACCATCACCTTTACTTTGCTCATACCATGATGCTTGGTCGATTGAATGATTGATTGATTGATTAAAAAAAGCATCAAATGTTCCCATTTCATTGATAACCTTATTTTTTAAGAAGATAGAGTCTGCCCATTTATGCATCTAATATGCAGATATGCTGATGTATCATCTCTATTGGTTAATATACTAACTTAACACTTCCTTACTGGTTGACCTTCCCCAATTGGCATCAATCGCTACTCAGATATCTCAATTTTTATATTGTTTCTATCTGCATACTCGAATCTAGCGCCCATAAGTGAGACCGGATATCGTTTCTTGTTCGCCTTTGGGGCCATATTCAACCATACTAGATATAATTGTTTTTTATTAGAAGCAATCGATCAGGCGCTCTTCTGTTGTGCTTGATCCAGCAAACTCACAAGCTACAGCTGGATTGAACTTTCAAGTCTTTTTACAGAAGTTCAGTGTGGAAAGATGTTGCTGTCTGACAAAATTAATTTATTTTAGCAATTGTTTCAAGAAACTAAGTGGTCGTCCATTCTTTTTGTGATGCTATTACTTACTAGAGACACTATTAGAACTTCTTTAATTTACAGAAGTTCAGTGTTGCAATTGTTTTCTAGTTATTAAGCAAATTTTTGGAACGTGAAAAACACAAACATCCATTGCAATTATAAGATTAAAAAAGATATGGAGCTCTCGCTGCTGTGTCAAAATACATTCTGCTCACTGCTTGATGAAAGAGTTTTTGAATAAATAGTTCACAATAACTATTTAAACAGAAAGTATAACTCATCCAGAAACTTATTGATAGCCTATTATCTTCTAATAGTCCAACGAGTTAATTTTATCTTCTTTGTCAGAATAAATGTCTTTATTTTATCTTCTCTTAGCTTTCATTTCTCCAAATTAAAAAAAAAAATATTCAGATAATTATAAATTGAAGATAAATCTTAGTGTTGACCCATGGGATCGTCATATCTTTCCCCTCAATTGCAAATAAACAGCTTAGCTAGGAACTTTCGGTCAACTAATAAAGACAAAGCTTTAGTAATTATAATTTATACTTTAAATTATTTATAAGTGTACTGCACTAGATTTAGTACAAATGAGCCAAAGATATATATTCTAGACTTAAATAACATTCCAGCTCATTTAAAATATCATGCAGTACATAATGGCTATTAATTACAAGCACAACATGAGGAATGAATACTATATATAGCACAAACACAATTAACCCAACAAGCATGAGAAAACTTAAAACAAGCGAAATAAACCTTATAAAATGCAAATTGGACAACATAATTATCTTTCCAAATCCATTGAGTGCTAGCATTTGTCATCCAGGGAATTCTTCTCAGCTTTATCCATTGTAATAGCGCGAGACTGGGACTGGGGCCTTACAGAAAATGCAACGCACACGAGATAGACGATGAGATTAATAACACTGAGTACAGCAAGAAGCCAGTAGAAGTAATCGAGCCTGCCTTCGTTGATGTTATCAGCCAGCCATGCTTTCTCACCGTTCTGACCAGTAATGCTCTTGATTACAGACACTAAAAAGCTACTAATGAAAAAGCCTAGCGAAATAGTTGTCAGGCATAGACCTGTGCTCATTGTCTTCATGCTCTTCGGTGACTTTGTTATGAAGAAATCCAGCTGGCCCGTGTAGATGAAAGCTTCTCCTGAACCCACCAAGAAAAATTGTGGAATCAGTGTGAAAACGCTCATTGGAAGAGTTGTTATGGATCCTGAACTTCTGGCAACTGACAGCCTCCTCCACTCAGTTAGTGCTGCTGCTATCATTCCAACTATTGACATGGCAAGGCCTATTCCAATCCTTTGCAAATTTGTAAAGCCTAAACATGAATGCAACATATTTGCATCAATAATCATATGAGAGATTTTTTTTAAGTGATTAGTTGTTAAAAATTTACAGCATGATCCTCTTGTTTTTTTTTTTTTCCACCCAATACCTTCAGTGCCTTTCCACCTTCTGCAAAGGGGCATGATTACTCGATCATACACTGCTAAGGTGATTAAAATTGCACCGACAAAGAAGACAGTCAAGGATCCTGCAGGAATTTGAAATGTCCCAATTGTTCTCTCCAAGGTGGTGGCTTGCTCCACTGAGAAGGTGATCAGCTGCGCATAGATTGTCCAGAACAGAATTGTGGTGGCCCACACTGGGAGGAGCCTTATCATCATCTTCACCTCCTCGATCCTGCTTACTGAACACAACCTCCAAGGGTTTGGCATCGCTTTGCCATCTATTATCATATCATCACCTTCAACCCTGATTGCAGCCTTGTCTAGAAAACTACACATAAAATTTACCAACATAAGTTTGTATTTGAATGATTGAATCATCTTGCATTAGAGGAAAATGAATAATACATCAAGAGTCGATAAGAATAAGATATCAAATTTTTCATACTTACATGTATTGTTGTGTATGGGGAACCCTCGTGGTGTCAGGACGATCTTCATACAAGATAGCATGATTTGGATCATAGTTAAGTTTTCGTTTCCTAAAGGAAGCAACAATCACTTGGAGGATATGAACAATTGGGCTTCCGGTGCTTTTCTTGTAGCGGTACCTCTTTGTTCCAGAGAGGAAGACGATAATAGCAATGACCATGGACAGACAACAGATGCCATAAGCCCAACTGCGTCCCACTTCATCTTGTATGTATACAAGCACAGTGACGGCAAGAAGGGTCCCCATGCTTATGAAAAAGAAGAACCTATTGAAGAAGAAGGCCATCTGTGTTCTCTCTCTCTCGTCCTTATCATCAAATTGGTCTGTGCCAAAGCCTGACACACTCGACTTTAGTCCTCCTGTCCCCAGTGCTATCAGATACAAGCAGACATAAAGAACTCCCATTTGTAAACCACTTGCTTCTTGGCAGCTATGTGACGCTGAATTGCATGGTGGTGGATGGAGCTCAGGCAGCCTTGTTGAAACAGAGAGCATGCCTGTTCCCTGTTATCAGAACCAGTTTTTATTACATAAATATATAATCTTTCAAACTCTCTCATTAAGGATCGATAGTTTATAATCTTTACGATGACAGAGTACATACTAATGCCTGGATGACAGCAAAAACGACAATGGTGCGGAATCTCCCAAGGAAGGAATCAGCAATGAAACCACCAAGCAAGCATAGCATGAAGCAAGTACCCATGAAGTCTGTCACAATATTTGCTGATTCGGCACTAGGAACATGCATTGTGCCAACTAAATAAGTCACCAGGTTTACTGCTATCCCCATCGTCGATAATCTCTCACATATTTCAATTCCTACAGTACATACAACGTTTCTTTAATTATTGCACATATTGTTTCTTAATAAGGAACTTGAACTTGAGTGGCACGGCCATTATTGCAATATGAAATTGATTCATACTCCCATAGAGAGAAACTGGAGATTACCTAAGTATTCAGATAATTAAATTCTGTACAACAGCAAAAAGACAGACTTAGTATAAAAAAAAATATAATGTGGTTTATAAGGTCAAGAATCCAATAGGTACTGTGTAAATTGACCTGTAATTATTGTAGGACCCAAAGATCAATTTTTGTCTTCTTTATTTCTCCTTTCATATAGTATAGTTACCTTTACTGAAATGGGATACCTCATTCTTTGGAACTTAATTTTCTAGCACCAAAAGATATTAGGGAACAAAAGTAGGAGATTTGAGAGAGAAACCTAGGATAAGAGCAGCAGGTATCCAACCGCCAGTCTTTGATTTATCAGCCGGGTACCCTTTGTAATCCACTGCATCAGATACTGTCCAACTCATCTTCTCTTCTTCCTGTAAAGTCAGGCACATAAGCACTTGAATTTAGTTTGAAATTGGCATGTAGCAACATGCAACATGGATAACACAAAATTGTAATTTCAGTACTATTCCAATCATACTCATTTTGATATATGACCAATTAATAAATGTTTGTCTTAACCTTAGAGTGTAGATGTAATTATAAATTTATAATTGAAGAAAAGAAAGGCCACCAGTATATCGTATGATTCACAAATGTAGATGTAGTTAAGAGAATTGATAACGAACCATTTTGATCAGGTCTTTTTGATCTCGGTCTCAGAAGCAAAACAATCTCACTTAAGTGTGAATGTTTTTCCTGATTTGTTTCTTTCTTAGATGGCGAGACAGGTATCTGTAATAGGTCCCTTATATAGGCAAGGAGAGGTAGAGAAAGAGGGACCCAGTAAAGCAGTGCTACTGCCTGAGTGGCGGATCCAAGTTGAACGAAACCCAGGCACTTGCCTGGGGTTGTTTTTGGGAAAATAGTGGACCGGTTAATAGCGATTGGACGAGTGCCTAGGCTCAAAATCGATGGGTGCCTGGGCTGTGGTCAAAAAATTGTTAGACTTGGTCTTGATTTGTTTTTTTAACTTCTTTTTCTGGCTCTCCACGTCACTGACTCCAGATTGCTATTCTTGAGATACCAAAAAATTGTCATTTATTATTGATTAATTACAGATCATAAATATTAAATAGTTAAATGTATGCCGATTTAAGATTATCACTTCGCCCATTCAAGTAATGTGAATGCTTATAATTATTTTAAATTTGTTTTATTTTAAAAAATGGATAGATTTTTTAAAAAACAACCTCATCAAATCGTAAGCGAGCATGTTTGGATCATAACTCAAACTTTGAGGGCCCTTCCGATCCGGATCCTCAACTGCCAATTAGCGAGTATGATCCAAATGATCATGAATTTGTAAGAAGATAATATTTGCAAGCCGGTCCGAGACAACCAATGTTACAAGATTTTACCCAAACACTCTTCTGCCATGAAACTTATTAAAACTCGTTTAAGAAGTCGAATGTGAGATGATTTCTGAATGATATATTTGGTTACCTACGTAGAAAATGATGAATTCAAAGAGGTTCTCAGGGGACAATATGCAATGATTTCAAACAATGAAGTCGCGCAAAGGATTCTTAATTGCATTAGAAAATTAGAATTAAATTTTTTTAAAATTTTTTTGTTTTTGCATTTTTTGACGATTGATAGAGAAGTCACGATCATGAAAAATTAAGTGACTAAATTTATGAAAAAAATGATATATTTTGTAATATTTCAATTATACATGTTTAGAATGATTTTATATATTAAATTTTATTTTTATTTTATTTTAAAAATTTTATGATATTAATGGTGTCTGGGTTAAAAAATTTTAAAAAATTCTCAAACTCAGAACTGTTGGGAGCCAGTTTTTAAACTAAGTGGAGGCAGTTCAATGATTTGAACAGGAACATTCTAGGAGTTTTCTCTTGGGTCTTTCCTTTTCCTCTTCTTCACGTATTTTTGCATCTTGGTCTTGATCAAATTTTGACGGACTGAGGTGTTGAAATCAGGAGAGACATAGCTATACTCAGGGTAAAATATTATTATTTTAATGGATTTTGACTATTTGTAAATGGCACATTTGACTCTAATCAGAACGAGGTGATAGATAGATTTGAGGCCACTACAGGGTTAAGGTTGATTGAACCATATAATAAAGCATCATCTTTAGCACACATCCTCTACTCTTTTTTTTTTTTCACGTTGCCCCACTAGTGCATTTAAAGGTGCCTCCCTTTGTTTCTCCTCCTCTTATTTTCCTACCAGTTCCTTTTTTGTGATAGAAGGCATATTTTTTATTGTTCCTTAGTCTTTTGCGCCAGATTTACTTGTAACTAGTCCTCTATTGGTTTTACATTTTACTTTCAATTTTCTAATGATTGATGGTATGTTTGTGATTTGTCCTAATACCTGATTAGAATTATTGTCATGAACTTCTTACTTGATGCATATCAGTAGTGTCTTTCTGTGTTTCCAAGGATTTGCAAGTTAGTCTAAAAACACTGTATTTTCATCGAGCAAAGTGTGTTACACTGCCATCATAGCTATAATAGTAAAACAGCACTCAATTTTCTTGAGTACTACCGAGGGAGGTAGCTTCTGGTACATACTGATATCATAGTTAATTCAATATGGTTTCACATAATTAAGCACAGATTAATCCTACCTGGATTAACCTCGTCTGTTGACATCTCTTTCAAGTCATATTGCGAAAAGCGAAGAGCGCACGATTGAATGCCAATACCATTATAAAAATATCTTGGTAAAATTAAGATAAGGTATCTTTACAAATTACAGAAGCAAGAGAAAAACTCATCGCATCTTCCAGGTGGTCCCCTGCTCCATTTGTACCAAAGACCATATAACAGTTTTCAACATAATGTATAATACCATCTATGTCAAATTTTCGATTAAATAAATACATGTCTTTAATTCAGGATCACAAGAACTCCTGTAATCTCGTGCCTGCTTGTAATTTGAATAAGGCTATGATGGCTATATTACAAAGTAAATGTGAGAACAAGAAACAAAAAGAGACAACTGTTGTGCTTGCTTTGTATATTCCAGATGTTGAAAGATTTTGATACCTGTAAATATGCGCCTGGCCCAGTAAAAAGCTCTGATAGTGAATTATGGCTGTTGATCCTATGAATTTTTAGTTTGATTTGACAGAGGCATTTTGAGTTGTTTGTATGTCTTTGGGAATTGGCCCAGTAAAATTTTTCCTCTTGAGCCTTCACTGTTAAATAGCTTGGCGCAGTTTGTTCTAGCATTCTGTGTGGCTTCAAACTGTTTTGATAAATTTGTAAACTGTGTACCTTTTACTATTGCAAAAGAGGGTCACTAACTGCAGTACTTTTCTACTTCCAACTGTCGCTGTGGTCCGGGACGATTTTTTATTTTTATTTTTTTTTTAAATGAGAGCGTCCGGGACAATAGTACAAATGTACAATACACACCTTGATATGTCTCAAAATAATTGCCAAAATAACTGCTCTCTCTATCATCAATAAGTGAGCATATCTCAACCCTTTAAGAAATTTTATATATCTAACCTGTAACTTAAAAAAAAAAGTGACGCGAATATTTTGAATTTGAAAAATTGATAATATTATGCCTGAGTTGGAATCCTTGTTCTTAGCAGCCTTAAATAAAAGCTTTATATTCAGAGTGCTATTTATTTATTTTTTTAAAAGTTCTGTATAGAAGATATAGAAACAAGTCTTAAACGCAGTACTCAGAAATATACGCATTTATCTGCTTTCTCTCTCTTCTTCCATATTTTGAACACGTTGATCAAGTCTGATGGAGGAATGTATGCATTCAAAAACTAAACGAAATCTTGTTAAAGTTTTGAGAACTAGAACATCAATGTTATTATGTACACTTGTGGATTAGATTAAACAGAAGTTATGATCTTAAGGGTGTGTAAATAAAATAAAATAAAATAAGTAAAAACAGAGAAAAGGTAGCGCGTGAAGGTAGGAGTATTCTCCACGGACGAGTCAAAGAGGTGGACCAGTGTAGAAAATAGTCACATCACCTTTTTATTGGAAGGTCAAACTTGCCCCCATATATGTTTAGTGCATGTATTATTGATCCATAAAAAGAAAGAACAGAGAGAAACTTGGCATCCACAATTTTATCCCAAATCTTCAACGATAATCCAAAACAAATTAAAGATGAGTAGTGGGCTTTGAACTGATCTATATTCCCAAAAGGCGCTGTTTGGAGTTCTGAGCTGTCATCCTCGCCAAGTCAGAGGTTTATGTGGTAGTTTGATTTTGGATATTCTATATATATTCATCTTTCATTGATAATGTTTATTAAAGAAAAATTTGTACACATTCTGAGCTGTCATGTTTTATACGATTGTTATTTTTTTTCTCCATATTAAAAAAAAAATCCCCATATTTTGGATATGAGATATATCAAAGTTTGAATTAATTTTGTACTTATTGATGAAACCAAAACAATTTTAAGTTGATCAAAATTCATTCGGTAGCAAAAATGATTTATAAACCATAGTAGGTATATATTTCTTAGATGAGTAATTTAAAATACACCACTACAAAATTATAAAAAATTTGTTTTATGCAATTTTTTAAATGCACTAGTGGCATAAAACAAATTTTTATATTTATACAGTGGCATAAAACTTATTTTTATTATTTCTAGTGGTATAAAACTAATTTGTTATTTAGTGATGGTATTTTTCTAATTTTAAATTTTTGTAGTGGCATATTTAAAAGGGTAAAATTGTCATATCAATAGGCCAATGGCATAAAATTAATTTTTACTATTTTGTAGTGGCATAAAAATAAATTGTCATTTAGTGATGGCATTTTGCTAATTTCCACTTTTCGCAAGTGGCATAAACCTAATTAACACTTTATTTATTTATTTAATTGTTGGAAATTTACACAATATTTAACGATCAACAAAACATATTTATTTGGAAAGAAACGTTTGGTGTCTCCCTTTAAAATTTAAATTGCCGCAACATGCTCATTTAACGACCAAATCGTTATAAGTTTTGTTTTATTTTTTTAGTGAGCATAGGAATTTCGTAATTTCTTTATCGATAAAGAAAATCTACAAAGCTGTGTTCATTTTATTCCAACAACATCTGAAACTAATTTATTGCTTTTGTTCCTAAGGCTAACCTTAAATGCAACGCCCGGATTGTTCTTTGGAGAAGGAAAAAATCTATTGATGAAAGAACTCAACTATAAAATAAAGTATTTTCTATTGAATTTTCTTCAGCATTTTTTTTTTTTTTTTTTTTGAAGAAAGTTCTTCAGCAAATTCTGGACTCGAATAAACTTTTTACCCCCAAAACTTTCAGAATTTTAACAGGAAAAAAGGACAATCTAATTAGCCACATAAAAAGTTTTGTGAAGGACTCGAACATGTTGTGTTGCTTTAAGAAATTCAGTGAATCTCAGGCACATTTAATGTTTTTCCTTTATAACGAGGGAAAAGTAGAAAAATACAAAGTTCTTCAATCAGAATAAATGAGGAGAAATAAATAATAAGGGACGGATGTTAACTGACATCAGGTGATATTGATGAGAGGTTAAAAGAATTTAACATGGTTCATTCGTTCATGTAGCTTTTAAAGGCATTGCTCGCCCACTAACAAGAGGGTGCTCTCGTCTTGACGAGTTAACTCGAAACTTTTTAAAAGGAAAGATTTAATGGCATTGGGCTTTTTGCAATTTGACGTTCCTTCTTCGAACCTGTCATAGTTAAAGATCTCTTCGTTTGTAGATTCCTTTATTCTTTTTTTTTTTTTCCTAAAATTTTGCGTTTTTACTTGTACGGTTGTACCAGATTAAAATTGGGGCAATAATTGAAAAAAAGGAAAATGTGTATTATCAAAAGAGATAACAAAATTAAAGAATCATAATTATATGCTTGACTACTGATGGTATACATCATGAAGTTGCCAACTTGCCATCTATAGTGGTCACAACAACCGCACAGGACTGTTCATATGCCAGGGAATTTTTAGAAAATTTCAAGAAACTATTTGACTTTCTAACATTGATGAGATGATATAATTAACTTGTGAGAAGCAAAGCAATGTTGCTATCCATATCATCGAAGCTAGATACAATGTATTATCCTTGTTCTCTCCATTATACTGTCTCAACCTTTCACTTTAATCTTGGGACATTCCCTCCCCATTATTTTTTGTCTTAACCTTTAGTTTATTGATTAACCAGTAAACTGCTGACTGAAATAAGAGACGTAACTATCCAATACAAAAAAATGTCAAATTTCTGCGGTTTACAAAGTAAAACTACTTGACCGTCAAATATGTACTTTTGTCGAGAATATTGCCTCTTTCTTAAACTTTTCTTTTGCTTGAAAGGCTCAAATATGTCCTATTTCTTAAGCCATGAACACCCCCCACCCCCCACCCCACCCGAAACCAGATCCTCTGGTCGGCGACCACATGGTCCGCATTGATCCGGACCGTCTGATTTAATCTCAACGGATAAGGATGCCTCGTGCTTAATAGGCAGGATTGATAGGCCCGAAAAAAAATGAACCGTTGAGATTAAATCGGACGGCTCGGATCACGTGCCGACCAGGTGATCCGCACTTTTCTGCCAACCAGAGGATCGAGTCCCACCCCACCCAACCCCCAAGGCCCCAGCGGACACAGCAAGAAACCTATTAAGATATATGCTGTAAAACTGTGCTTGTTTCGTCTCCCACAGACACGGAGCACTCTGCGTTTGTCCTTCATTTCAACCACCACCTTCTGCAGTAAAGTCTCACATAACAATAATCCTCACTAATGAAGGTGGTATATGAAATGGAGTGCCAAAAACAGGCAACTCCAAAGATTCTCCCCGCTAATATAAGAAACTTTGCACTGTGCAGTATCGCCCTGCACCTTCAATTCCCCAAATTAACAAAAAAAAACAATTATGCATGAATTAACAACGGAGATATCACTTGACAATTATTTTACTTTTTTTTTTTTTTAATATAGTTCCCCAACAGAAGGGTACCTCTATTCAGTAAAACTGTGCAATTGTTATCTTAATGAACTTGGCAATAGTTCGTCATTTAAATTTCAGTAAACATCACTCAACAATTGTTATCTTAATAAGTTAGTAATAGTTTGTCATTTAAATTCAAATAAATGGAAATTTAAAAAATAAACTTATAGGTATTATTGCACATTACATACAACGAAACAATCAAATTTAAGTACCATCTGATCATCACGATCGTCAAAACTTTATATTGCTAAAACTTCAAATACTTGTGATCGATTAAACATACAAATCTCATCATTTTCCATAAATGCGTCAAACGTCAATGGACCATGAAAATTGTTACCGTAATGTCAAACTTCAAATTTAATCTTTCTAATTAAAGATTATCAGGATAATTTATAATCCAAGTAATATATTCTCTGAACTATATAACTTTCCTTTAATACTTAACATCTCTTAAGATATCAACAAACCCCAAAATTACAGACCTTACACCAGAAACCAAGACTTTTTCAGAAAATATAATGAATAGAAATAATACAATTATAGATTATGATGCACACATCTGTATTTGTGCGGTAAAATACTTAAGGAGGACAAAACAGATATACAGATAGAAGACATGCATACAGTTAGAAACACAATATCACCAGGAACAAAACAACGGTTGAACTGTTATTCAAATGACGAGCACACGTCAGAAAATTGCAAAAAATAAAACTGATGGAAAAAAAAAAATCATATACAGCAGTAGATCCAGAATTGTCCAGTAGATTCCGAGCATAATTTCAAGGCTATACTAAGACAGCATGTAATATTTTTAACCACCTATTAACTGCTTTATTTTTTTTCTAGATAAGATATATGTTGTTGAGAATGATATGGTACCTCCTCAATATTTTTGAAACCTCAACCAGTCGTATACTATTCAAGCTTAATCACAATCAAAACTCCTCCCTTCAACCTGCAATAACATACAGAGATTAAGATATTGACACAAATGTCTTTCAATAAATAATTAAAGCTATTTGGTCTTGAAAAATTACAAGCAAATCAAGGACTTTTACAGTTGTGGATAATTTAAATATTAGACAAGACTATTTATTAAAAGCACCAAACTTGGCAACAATAGACAAAATTAATCTTACAAAAATGACCAGCACTGGACACATCATCATACTGCAACCATGAAAATTATAAGCAGTGATTGTTTAAATGACTCCTCTACGATTTCCATTGCATTAATAAATACAATAACAAACAGTATTAGATTTTACTTCCCAAGTAAAAAGTGTATGCAAGTCTACAACTAATTACTACTCGTCCCAAAAAGCTATAGTCCTGTTCTGAGCAAAAGACCATTAATATAAGCTTAATTAGATTGTACGACGTAACCAAAATACTCCTTATTTCCCAAATTGGTCGATAGATTGTACTTTTACAACCAATGAACATATATTCCTACCAGTGAGGTCATCCTTTCCTCTTTGTCCAATAAAAACATCAAAGAAACAATTGTCATCATTTCTCTCTACTTCCTGCTTCTCCATTATTAAGCTCATTCCTCAGTAGCAAACAATGGAAAAGGAGAGAAAAAGAGGTGATAGTGATGAAGGGAAAAAGCATAATAGAAAAGAGGTGGCAAGAAATGGAGGACTGAGGACAAGAATCAGCTAGAAATAATTAACAGCAGCGCATCTGTTTATTGAATCAAAGATAGACACAGTCACCAGATCTAGATCAAAATTCCTGGGGAGTGGGGACAAATCAAAGTTAAGGGACCAAATCTAAGCATTCAATTTCCCCTGGTTGTACTTCTGGATATGTGTTCAATCATCAATGCCAGAGCATTATTAACAATCATGCCAAAGATCCCATTCACAATTTACCATCAACTAATATTAAGCAAGCTGACACAACAGGTCAACATAAGTTCTTAAATCAAAGGAATCGCATAAAAATGTGTTCAAAATGACATCTCATACATTTTTTTGTGTATAGGTTCATCATTGTGCTACTGGAGGACCTTACCGCTTACATGCAATTATTATGAGTAGCCAGAAATTGCAGATATATTCAATCACAATTCATACCAAGACAAACTAGGTGAAACATTGATCTCCATGAAAGTTAGTAGAAAACTAAAGAAATTTAGGATTAACTAAAAGCTACCTTAAAGCAATGAGGTCAAGCAGATGCAGATGCAGTCACAGCCTCCTCATACTTGCGAAGCATGTCACAGTACGGGGTCTCAATTGAGAAACCCCACTGGCGCCTCTGCATCTCGAGCCTACAGTTCTGAGACACAGCACCTACATATTCCCTCTCAACACGCTGCTCCAGGTTGGCCCGCTGGGCACTCTGTTGGGGATACTCCTGTTCAAACTGGGCTGCTGACTTGACAAAGTAGTTGACACCTCCTCTCTGTGTCTGCACCTTATGCTGATAAGGGTATGAGCGTGAAAGAGTGTAAATCGGGTCTGACGATGGGAGAAAGTTGAGAAGGAGCAGGATGATGACAGGTAATATTTGGATAAGCATGCGCATAGGGGAACCGCCACCAGCGGAGCCATGTCCACCCCCATGGCCATGTTGTCTGCCCATTTGAAAATGAAATGTGCCAAAAGGAGTGGTAGCAGGTGCCATCCCTCCATAGAAAAAGTTCCTAAATATCTCATCAGCATCAAATTCATCCTCATCATAATACCGGTAACCATTGCGGTGCCTAGTGGTGGTCCTTCTGTGTGTCACTGGCTCGTCAGATCCTACAAGATCATACCTCTTGCGACTCTCCTCATTGCTGAGGCATTGGAATGCCTTCGACACGGCCTTGAAGGCTTCCTCTGAACCGGGTGCTTTATTCTTGTCTGGATGCACCTTGAGGGACAGCTTGCGGTACGCCTTGCGCACGTCCTCGACAGTGCAACTCTTCTCGAGGCCGAGCATCTGGTAATAATCTTTCTGCTTCTTCTTAATTTCCCTCACGATCTCCACCTGCTCTTCCGTGTAGCCTCCTCCACTAGTGCCATTACCCGAAGCCCTCGTACTCGCATCGGTTTGCCTATGTCTGACCGAGGCAGAGGATGAAGATGCCGGAGATGAAGAAGACGAAGCACCGGCATCTGTAGTAGGTGCCTCAGCCTCAGGCGGAGAAGAAGAAGAGCCTTCTTCGGTAGGAGAAGAAGAAGAAGAAGCCGCGGAGAGGAGATCGTCGATTGGGAGGCTCGGATCAAGGCGGCGCGCCTTGGTGAGAAATTTGAGAGCACGAGTTCGATCTCCTGCTTCCAAAGCTTCTTTACCTATACGCAAGCATTTAGCGGCGTCGTCCTTGTTTCCGTCCATGGCCAAAACCCTAGATCGGGATCAGCGAATAATCCCGAATTCAAGGGAAGAAGAAGAAGAAGAGTGAATTGGGATGTATAATTCAGATCGGATCGAGGTGGAGAAGAAATGGGATGGAGAATTGGAGATCTCGATCAAACAAGATTTGGATTGGAAGGGAGAGAAGGAAGGAAGTGGATTTGCTAGCCCGATTGGTCGACGACTCTACCACAAGGACAAGGGAAGGTAAAGCTAAAAAATGAGAGCGAAGAAGGGAGATATTTTTATTTTTATCATGTGATGAGATCAGAAAATAAATAGATATGAATATTTAGCAGGGGTGGGGAAGAAAGAATAACCGTAGCTAATTAACAAGCACCGTTGATTGATGGTTATAGCGAATCACGTCCGTCGATTATTATTTTTTAATTTCTATTTTCTGCGTTGACTGCACTTAATTGGCGGCTTTCTTATTAGATCGGATCGGACGACCCATAATTAGGTCGACGATGACGCGTTAATTAGTATCTAATTGGTTCGATGCAGACAATAAAGGAGAGAAATTGAGAAAAGCCTATTATATATATAATAGGTCCATTAATCAGGCCTCCTACTTCTTTATTGGGCTAAATTGGGCTTAATCAGGTCTCCTTTGATACTTCTTCAATCTCTCGAGAGAAGCGAGAGAGAGAGAGAGAGAGAGAGAGAGAGAGTATAGCGGAGGAGAGAAGAATGGAGAGCATTCAACGGCTATGCTGGTCCCACTCGCAGAGTCTCATCCCATTATCTCTGTCAGTATCAGGCACCAGCACTGGTGCTCTAATCCACACTGTTTCTTCCAAGCTACCGAGACATGGTTTCTCAACTGAAACTAGAGTAATGAAGCGCTTCCTATCAACGCCAAGGTCTAGGTCGAGGTTGAGAATCTCGGCAACTGGATGGTTCTCTGGATTTGGAGCTAAGAAAGAGGCATTTCCGGAGACAGTGAAGGCGGGGGACCCGGTGCTGCACGAACCGGCGCAAGAGGTGGCAAAGGAGGAAATTGGGTCAGAGAAGATACAGAAGATAATTGAGGATATGATTGCTGTCATGAGGAAAGCTCCTGGTGTTGGTCTCGCTGCTCCACAAATTGGTGTCCCACTGAAGGTATTTTTGTTTTGATTTCTCATTATCTTCTCATTCAACAATTAGACCCAACTTGGCTTGTGATTCAAATGAGCTTGTTTTTTAGATGGTTAATTTCAATGATGCCTGCAAAATCATGATGATTTACTATTAATGGTATGCATATGAATGTATAATTATATTCTGATGTCTCAACTGTGATACTTTGGGGTATGTCACTGCTACTACCAACTCTAATGTTTAATTAAGATTTATAAGATGATGATTATGAAACAGTAACAGTCTGCAAATTGGATGTCCTGTCCTATCTAATTAAGGAAGATTGGTGTTTCACTAATTATAAATTGTGTGCCAATTTAATGTCCTGTGCTTAATGAGTTGAAGTTGTTGCTAAAGGAAGTTTAAAGAACTGTGTTAATGCAGAATAAAGTGATATTTTTTAGTTACTTCTGTTACATGTTTTTTCCGTTAGTTGTTACTGATAGTTTTCGCAAGCTATTGTTAGCTTCATTTTTCAGAATGCAGTTCCTGATCCTAGGTAAAATAAAGCAAAACTTGCTAATCCCCTTCATTTTAGATATAGCAGATTATTGTTCTAGAAGACACAAAAGAGTACATTAGCTATGCCCGTAAAGAAGAAATTGAATTTCAAGATAGGCGCCCCTTTGATCTTCTGGTAAGTTAGTTCATAATCTACTCTGCCTTTTGTTTCCTTCTGCACCGTATTGCTTCAAATTGAGTACATTTTTTCAGCAATCTTTTCTTTTATGTGGACCAGGTCATATTAAACCCAAAGCTTAGAAATTTGAGCGACAAAAAGGCAATATTCTTCGAGGGATGCTTAAGGTAATGCTATGAACTTTAATGTCCATGATGACAACAGTAATTATTTAGAATCTCTTTTTGTCTTTGTGTAACCATGATACCAGAAATGTCTTCTTACCAAATATGCATGTTGTTTGGGCATCATGGGGTTCCCTCTGCATCAACTACTATGAAATGAAAGCATAATTTTTGGGTATACTTATTTAAGTTATTGCGCATCTGTAGTGTGGAAGGGTTCAGGGCAGCTGTAGAGAGATATCTTGAGGTCGAGGTGTCTGGTTTAGGTCGAGATGGCCAGCCCATTAAATTGGAAGCAAGGGGTTGGCAGGCGCGAATCCTACAACACGAATGTGATCACCTCGATGGCACATTATATGTGGATAAGATGGTAAAAAGAACCTTCAGGGCTGTAGAAAATTTGGAGCTGCCTTTACCAGTTGGTTGCCCTCCCCTTGGTGTTCGCTAAGTAGTGACCTCATCTTCAGTGTATTTCTTCGCTGCCATACTGCAAAATGTCGTTTGGTTGTTGATTGTTTGAAATTATGAGTTTGTTATTGAGTTCTATTATACTTTTTGAGCTGTTCTTCATAGCCCATTTTTTGTTCTGTTTTGGGAAAGGAAGATTATTCTCTATTTATTGTTTGGTTCATAAATGTATCAGTTATAACTCAATTTTGATAACTCATAGGTGTACTGTGACTCTATGGTTGCAATGTTTCTTTTCATTCCAATGCAAATACATTGTCTTTTCTTTCTGAAAACAATGACCTGTCTAAATATTTCAGTTTATTGAGAGTGGCTAATTAGATTTATCATTTTCTTCAGTTCATTTAAATTTTCAGTTGAATAGCACATGCTTTCTTAATCATACGAAGGAACTAAGCATTTGTATTGATTATTGAAACAAAGACGGGACAATAAAAGAACAATTGCAATAAACGTGCACACGGAAACCTTGACAGGTTTTAAGTGAAAAGTACCTAAGAAACTAAACTTCCACAATTGCGTTTCAAATTTTATACTCGTTTAAATGCTAAGACTTGAGCATTCCACGACCGAGTGCTCAAAATAACAAAAAAGCTAATATCTAATTGGAAGGGCAGGATTCATTCGGACCGAACCAGATTCTTGGGTGAGATGCCATGATGCCAACAAACTGAAATAAGGCCCAAAGTTCTCTACGTAAAGGCCTCCATAGTGTAACTATAAAATTAGTCCAACTCTTCAAAGGGCATGTAATATTAGAGATGGGTCGAGATCAGGCCTACAAAGATCCGTTTCTTCCCTCGAGTCGGCCGTTCGCTTACCGCTAGATCCAGATCACCACTTCTCTGCTTCCCTCTTCCCTTCCCTCAGTCCTCTCCCACTCAGGCCTCAGCACCGATTAGCGCCTAATTTGTTGGAAAAGTGGGGAGTTCCAACTAGAGTGAGCTGACAGGAGAGGATCTTATTCAAGTAGTCACTTGAATTTGTTTTTTGCAATCAATTATTCTCTAGATCTGTATATTTTGGTGTACAAAGAGTGAGATATTTTGAGAGTAAGAGGCATTCAGAGGGGAAAATGGCAAGCACAGCGTGTTTTGTGATTGTTAGTAAGAACGATATTCCTATTTATGAAGCTGAAGTTGGTACTGCACCCAGGGTACAGTTTACCTTCTCTTTTTCTTCTATATATTTCTTTGTACCTTTGTTTCTTATTCATTTGTAATTATTTAGTTCAATATAAATTTCATGGAGTCTGTTTGTTTTTATGTAGAAAGAAGAAGTAGCTTACCAGCACCAGTTCATTCTTCATGCTGCTCTCGACATTGTTCAGGACCTTGCTTGGACCACCAGTGCCATGTACTTCTCTTTCTTATTTTTCATTTTCTTAATCTGTCTATAGATTTTAATTTTAATTATATAACTTATTTTGGTTTGATCATTATTGATTGTAGGGGGTTATATCCTATTTTCCCTTATTAATTTATATTGCTTGGACCTATGTGCAATTTGTGCAGGTTTCTCAAGTCAGTGGATAGATTCAATGACCTTGTCGTGTCTGTTTATGTTACTGCTGGTCATATCCTTTTTATTTGCTAGTTTCTAAGTTATGTTTGCATATCAAGTTGCTAGTTTGACCACATTATTATGCTTGCATGCTGCAAGTGTATTGTGTGGTAGTGTTAAATTCCTTCTACTTCACCAAATGCATTAATTACCTATTTACTTATAGTAATAAATTATGGTATGCTTTTACTTAATTTTAATCTTCCTGTTTAATTTTTCAAATTTATAGTAAATATAAATGCATACATGACATAGATGTCTCCTTAAGATTTTCACTGAGTTGTGCATATATAATCTGATAACATTAATATCATAGCCCACAAGTACATTGTACTGGAATTGAATTGTTGGTCATTTATGTTGATGTTTTCCTTGATTTGCTATGGATGCCATTTACATACGAGATTGATGTTACTTCATGATTCTCGCAATGAGGATGGCATTAAGAGCTTTTTTCAAGAGGTTCATGAGCTTTACATTAAGGTACTTTTGCTTTTAACCATTCTTACAAATTTTGTCATAATATTCGTTGTCTATAAGCTTTTTCAATTGCAGTCTGTAGTTTTTTCTGTTCCATGTTGTTACTTATTCTAGAGCTTCTTAATTGAAACATGTTCCCTCTTTGAAAAGAGCACTCTGATGATTTAGGCATTCAGCAACGAGTAAAAGGTGTTACAGGTTGAAATTGAAAAAGCTAGAACAGATACTATGTGCATTTCGAAAAGGGTCTATTATCACTTATTATGGTGCTATGCTGCTAGAACAGATACTATGTGCATTTCGAAAAGAAACCATAGGTTCTGTTAGCCTGTTTATCCCTGTAGCTGATCATCCTTTTGAGCAAATAGAAATCCATGATTACGCAAATAGTGGTCTAATTTTGAGCTGCAATTGTTGTCACTGTAAATTTTCAGTTAGAGGCTAGTTATTTATTGGTACTCAGACATGCTTGCTGATGTTTCCTTTCTACCCCGTTGTGACATATTCCATGCTAAAAAATCTTAGTATGAATTTCTTCTTTTTGGAACCCATGCTTATGTGGCCTGCTGATGTGATTTGTCTTAAAATGGCAGACATTGTTGAATCCACTGTACCTGCCGGGGTCACGCATTACCTCATCCCATTTTGATACAAAGGTCAGAGCTCTCGCGAGAAAATATCTCTAGTCCAATGTAGTATAGTTGTACCTTATCTATGATGGTCTAGGAAAGCCATGGATTACTGTTTCTGGTGTATTCTGTAAAAGTAGTTTATGTGGCATGTTGTATGCACAGTAAGATAAGTGAAAACGCATTTATGTTATTTGCTATATGGTGTTTCAATATCGTTGCAAATTATTCTTATGTGGCATGTTGTATGCACAGTAAGATATGTGAAACACATTTATGTTTTTTATGTTGTGTGCTATATGATGATTCGATATTGTTGAAAATTATTCTCAGTGGCTCACTGATGCCAACTCCTGTTATAGTTATTAAACTATCCATTAGTTCACCAATGCTATCTATTGTATCCACATGGGATGTGCTGGTACAATATGAAGTGTAAATTCCCAGTAACATACTATCGCCTTGGTTGGCAAAATCACTAATTTTGATTTGCCATATTGAGTCATTAGATTGTTTATATTTATCTTATCTCCCAATCAAGTCATTTTGTCTCTAACCATAAATAATTAGAAGAATAAACACTTCTCAATATTGATCTCCTTTCCTCTTCCTTCCCTCTTTCTCTATTTCTCGTTTGCCCAGTTGCCCTCTCTCCATTGTCAGCTTGTAATGAACTACTGAACGCACAAAAAAGAAACGTTAACTGTAACAAAGGAGAAGTTGAATAAATTAGAAATGGAGAGAATTTTGTTTCCGCTGTTTGTTGTCAAAGGAAGTTATTGGTTTTAAAAAATATCAAATATTCTCAATTTAAAGAGGTTCTCAAATCTGCGCCTGAATCTCAGATCATAATGTGCCTGTCTGAGCGTGTGCGGCCAGTTTGTATGGCCGGGGAGAACAAGAAAAATGACTGTGTATGGTCATGCAAGAGTAATGACTTCATCTGATGATCTGATCAAAGGTAAACTTAAGTAGTGATTATTTTAATGCATGAGATACGAGAATACTTAAAAGGTATTTTAAAACGGAATAATATTAATTTATCCTTATTGATGGGTATGCCTTTAAAGTACTAAATTTCTTACTTTTGAGTACTTTTGTGTTACCTGACTTTAAAGGAGGACATAAACCAATATGGTCTTTTGATTTGATACATTTCATTTATTTTATTGCTATCAAACGTTAATGCTTTGAAAATAACTTAATATTTAATAAATGTTGCAGCTTAACTAGGCCTGTCAAACGTGGCCCAATAGCACGGAATGGGCCCAAATCGTTTCCGTTCCGTTTAAAGAAACAAAATACCAACCTATTTCGTTAACCGTTTCGTTTACGAAACGGCACGGAAATCCGTTTCGTTAACCGTTCCACTTCATAAATAACACATGAAACGGTTTGAAATTAGACTGAAATGGTCGAAACGGTAAGATTTGATATTTCGTTTGCCGTTTCGTTTATTGAAACGAAATTTAAAGTCCTGCCGTTATTCGTTTCGTTTATACTAAACGAAACGGCACCACGTGGTGGTTTGTTTCGTTGACAGGCCTAAGCTTAACTCACTTTGTCACACGGAATAAGTCTTGTTGATCTTTTGGACGGGATATTCTATTAAATCTTCAAGACCAAACCTAATTTTGAAGCCCAACTAACCCGCAAGGATAGATCAGTTAGGTAGTTAAATGATCACCCCTCTTTTGAATATTAATTTTGACCCAAGTTATTTTCCAGTAATCTATTTTAGAGATATAACTTAGTTTATAGTCTGAGGATGTGGAGAGTGCTGCTGTAACATTGTTTACTAATTGTGCTCTTTGATTAGTGTAATTTTTCTAGGGCCGTCTAACAATTGATAAAATAATAATAATATTCTAAGCAAAATTTGTCAGGAATTAATCGGTGCATCCGTCGATTACACCTACCACGTGCACCAATGATCAAGTCTCTTTTTTCCTTTCTAGGGATATAATCAGTAATCATATAATACTGCTGAACAGTTCCCCAGTTCCAAAAATTTGTATGTAGTGTTGTTTTCTAGTTTAAACCGCCGTTTCTAAAAGCAAGGACCCAAGTACCTAACCCAAAAAAGAAAAAATAATAATAAAGTTTTTTTTTTCTTAAAACAAATAAATATATAAAGAGGGAATGGAGTAGCAGGAATCCAAATGGATGAATCCGCTTCTGTAGCAATTTCTATTGCTGCGAATCAAGTTAAACTAATGTTCTTTATATGCCATTACAATGAGTAAATAAAGGTATAAAACTCAGTATTATTCAGTGACCCGCTATACAGGGCTCAACAGTACAATAGAGTATAGACTACATAATTAACTAAACTCGCGAAACCTGCCTCAAACCATGGCGATGTCCAATAGGATCACTGACAATTGGAATGAGACAAAAGCACCTCCAACGGCTGTTCCTATTCTTGTTATTAAAAAATAGGATAAAAATAGAGAAAATAAAATTTCCTAGGTCCAGTCACAGTTTAAATAGATGCGGAAACAGCACATGCTACCGTGGCAAATGCGAGTGCTACCATTAATGACTCAATCATCATCAATCACCTAAAGATTCTTTTTCCTCCAATTAACTAATACTAATTAGTACAACTCCTGCATCTGTCAATCCACACTAAATTTGACCCAACCCAATACATCATATACCTCATCAACTCCAAACAGGCGTCAAGAGAAGGCTGCAACATTGATGGAGACAAGAATACGGTGGAAGAAGAAGGAATCAAGTAGCAAATGCAAAGAGAAAGAGGCAGTACCAGTACCAGTACCAGTACCTGTACCGGTGCCTGTACCAGAAATGAGGAGGCTCAGTGTCAGTGATGCAAAGGTGCTGTGGCCTCTGGCATCTCCATCTCCCATGCACGACGCATGCCTCGTCAAATCTCGTGTGTTTGATCTACCACATGGAACAACATCAACAACAGGAAGGCGAGTGAAGTTAGCCCCAGGAAGGAAATCGACTTCACACATTGATGATTCTGTAATGGATTTGGCAGCAGATGTGGTTGCAGTGCTTGGAGTGAAAGTGATTGCGGCCGACATGCCCCCTTTTATGCAACTACATGCCGTAAGATGTGCACGTCGAGTCCATGATGGCATGGATAGGTTTAGTCCTAGACAAATGGCTCATGATATCAAGAAGGTGAAATTTTTTTTCTTTTGTTTTCATGTTTATCCCTCAACTTTCATCTTTTCCTGAAATTTGACAATTTTTTTTTATTATTTTTATTGATAGGAGTTTGACAAAGTCTATGGACCAATTTGGCATTGCATAGTCGGGACGAGCTTCGGGTCTTTTGTGACACATGCCACCGGCTGCTTTCTCTATTTTTCCATGGAAAAGATTCTTGTAATGTTGTTCAAGACCAAAATTCGAAATGTATTAGCCTCTTGATTTCAAGCCTGTCCAGTTACTTTTTGTGGGAAAGGCAACTTTTATATTTTCCTCTCTTTTTTTTTTTTTTTTGTCCCTTTGGAAATGGCAACCATGCATGAAGTTGACGCGTAGATTTCGGCATTTTTTTTTTTTTTACTTTAGAAAGGGAGGGGGGAAAATAAAAAACGAAACGTTTCACGTTTTTATTGTGGTTCAAATTTCAATTGGTGCGAACCTTTAAAAGGGAAACAAAGTGTAGGACTTGTAGCCAATGTAAGAACTCATCGTATACTTTTCATATTATTGTGGTTATATAAATGAGCTACTGCGATTTGCACTCCGAAATATTTGCGCCAATCGTTTGACCTCTTTAGATCAAGTCTATGATAATTCTACAATTTATTACAAAAAAAAAGTTCTTCTTAATTAGACGATTGGATAAAATATTTAAAGCACAATGCAATGAAAAAAAATGACTGGATAAAATATTTTCTAAGCATAATTGAGCATTTTAAGCGATTTTAAATTTATTTTGAGTCATTTGTACAAAATAATATATGTATAGCCTCGTTATATGGTCTAAAATATAATTTAGATCTTAGTAATTAGAAAATATTGGATTATAAATAGAAAATATGTATCTAATGTGCAAATGATGATTATTCTGAGCATCATTTCAGCATTTTAAGCGATTTTGAATTCATATTAAGCCATTTGATCACAATAATTTACGTTTAAACTCTTTATTTGGTCTATATATAATTCACATCTTTGTTATTAGGAAATATTGGATTATAAATAGAAAATATGCATCTCATGCAAATAATTATTATTCTGATCATCATTTGAGCATTTTAAGAGTTTTTGAATTCATTCCAAGTCATTTGTTCACAATAATTTATATTTAAACTCATTATTTGTCCTAGATTATAATTCAGATCTTAGTTATTAGAAAAATATATGATTATTCACAGAAATTATGCATCTAATTTCAAAATAATGATTGTTCTGAGCATCATTTGCGCATTTTAAACTATTTCGAATTCATTCTGAATCATTTGATCCAAATAATCTATGTATAAGCTCTTTATAAGGTCTATAATATAATTAAGATCTTCGTTAACAAAAAATATTGGATTATAAACATAAAATATGCATCTAACGTGCAAATAACGATTATTCCGGGCATCATTTGAGCATTTTAAGCGATTTTCAATTTATTCTAAGTCATTTGATCACAATAATCTTTGTTTATGCTCTTCGTATGGTCTATTATATAATTCATACCTTAGTTATAAGAAATATTGTATTATACATAGAAAATATGAATTTAATGTGTAAATAATGATTATTTTGAGCATCATTTTAGCATTTTAAGCGATTTTTGTATTCATTCTAAGTCATTTGATCACAATAATTTACATTTAAACTCTTAATTTGGTCTAGATTATAAATCAGATCTTATTTATTAAAAAATATTGAATTATACAAAGAAATATGCATCTAATATGCAAAAAAAAAAAAAAATTGTATATCTTGAGCTTCATTTGAGCATTTTAAGTGATATTGAATTCATTCTAAGTCATTAGATCACAATAATCTATGTTTGTGCTCTTTGCATGGTCCATCATATAATTCAGATCTTAGTTATTAAAAAAATTTGATTATAAAAAAAAAATATGCATCTAACGTGCAAATAATGATTATTATGAGCATCATTTGAGCATTTTAAGCGTTTTTGAATTCATTCTAAGTCATCATTTATGTTTAAACTCTTTATTTGGTCTATATATAATTCACATCTTAGTTATTAAGAAATATTGGATTACAAACAGAAAATATGCATCTCATGTGGAAATAATGATTATTCTGAGCATTATTTGAGCATTTCAAGCGATTATAATATCTTAAGTCATTTAATCACAATAATTTATAAATAAATTCTTTATTTGGTCTAGATTATAATTCAGATTTTATTTATTAAAAAAATATTGAATTATTCACAGAAAATATGCATATAACTTGCAAATAATTATTGTTCTGAGCATCATTTGAGCATTGTTAGCGATTTTGACTTCATTCTGATTCAGTTGATCAAAATAATCTATTTATAAACTCTTTATACGGTCTATAACATATTACATATCTTAGTTATTAAAATATATTGGATTATAAATAGAAAATATGAATCTAATGTACAAGTAATGATTATTCGGAGCAGCATTTGAGCATCTTAAGCGATTTTGAATTCATTCAAAGTCATTTGATCACATTAATCCTTGTTTATGCTTCAGATCTCAGTTATTAAAAGTATTGGATTATATGTAGAAAATATGAATCTAATGCGTAAATAAAGTATATTTTGAGCGTTTTAAGCATTTTTGAATTCATTCTAAGTCATTTGATCACAATAATCTTTGTTTATGCTCTTTGTATGGTCTATTATATAATTTAGATCTTAGTTATTTAAAATATTGGATTATACATATAAAATATGAATCTAATGTTGAATAATGATTATTCTGATCATCAGTTGATGAGCATTTTAAACGATTTTGTATTCATTCCGAGTCATGTAATCACAATAATTTATATTTAAACTCTTTATTTGGTCTACATTATAATTATGATCTTAGTTATATGGTCTATATATAATTCAGATCTTAGTTATTGAAAAATTTGGATTATAGACAATATCCATCTAATATGCAAATAATGATTGTTTTAAGCATCATTTGAGCATTTTAAGCGATTTTGATTTCATTCTGAGTCATTTAATCAAAATAATCCATGAATAAGCTCACTATATGGTCCATAATTAATTCTAGTCTTAATTAAAAATATTGGATTATAATCAGAAAATATGAACATAATGATTATTCTGAGCATTATTTGAGAATTTGAAGCGATATTCTGTTAATTCTAAGTCATTTTATCATAATAATTTTTATTTAAACTCTTTATTTGGTCTACATTATAGTTCAGATCTTAGTTATTAGAAAATTTTGGATTATACACAGAAAAATTATTCTGAGCATCATTTGATCATTTTAAGCGACATTGAATTCATTAATAGTCATTTGATAACAATACTCAATGTTTAATTTTTTAATGGTCCAGAAGATAATTCAGATCTTAGTTATTAAAAAAATATTGGATTATACAAGGAGAATATGCGTCTAATTTGCAAATAATGATTGTTCTGAGCATCAATTGAGCATTTTAAGCTATTTTGATTTCATTCTGAGTCATTTGATCAAAATAATCTATGTATATAACCTCTTTATATGGTCTAGAATATAATTTAGACCTTAGTAATTAGAAAACATTGGTTATAAACAAAAATATGCATTTAATGTGCAAATAATGATTGTTGTGAGTATCATTTGAGCATTTTAAGCGATTTTGAATTCATTCTAAGTCATGAGATCCCAATAATCTATGTTTATGCTCTTTGAATGGTCCATTATATAATTAAGATCTTAGTTATTAAAAAAATATAGCATAATACACCGAAAATTTGCATTTAATATGCAAATAATGATTATTCTGAGCATCATTTGAGCATTTTAAGCGATTTTAATTCGTTCTAAGAAATTTGATCATAAAAATAAACATTTAAGTTCTGTATATGTTCTAGAATATAATGATATCTTAGTTATTAAAAAAATATTGGACCGTAAACAGAAAATATGCATTTAATGCGGAAATAATGCTTATTCTGATTATTATTTCAGCATTTGAAGAGATTTTGAATTCATTCAAAGTCATTTGATCACATTAATTAATGTTTAATCTCTTTATATGATCAAGAATATAATTCAGATATTAGTTATGAAAAAACATTGGATTGTAAACAGAAAATATGCATCTAATGTGTAAATAATGATTATTTTGTGCATCATTTGAGCATTTTAAGCGATTTTGAATTCATTCTAAGTCATTTGATCAGAATAATCTTTGTTTATGCTCTTTTCATGCTGCATTACATAATTGATAATTCAGATCTTAGTTATTAATAAATATTTCATTATAGATAGGAAATATGCATCCAATGTGCAAATAATTATTATTCTGAGCATCATTTGAGCAGTTTAAGCAATTTTTTATTCATTATAAGTCATTTGATCACAATAATTTATATTTAAACTCTATATTTGGTCTACAATATAAATCAGATCTTAGTTATTAAAAAATATTGGATTATACACAGAAAATATGCATCTAATATGCATATAATGATTATTCTGTGCATCTTTTGATTAATTTAAGCGACATTGAATTCATTCTAAGTCATTTGATCACAAAATTTTTTTTTTAAGCTTTTTTGGTCTATAATATAATTCAGATCTTAGTTATAAAAAAATATTGGATTACTCAAAGAATATGCATCTAATATGCAAATAATGTATATTTTGAGCATCTGAGCTCTTTAAGTTAATATGCATCTAGTTCTATGTCATTTGATCACAATAATTTATATTTAAACTCTATATTTGGTCTACATTATAATTCAGATATAAGTAATTAAAAAATATTGGATTATACACAGAAAATATGCATCTAATTTGCCAATAGTGATTACTTTGAGCATCTTTTGATCATTTTAAGCGACATTGAATTCATTCTTAGTCATTTGATCACAATAATCTAGTTTAAGGTCTTTGTATGGTCTAGAATATATTTAGATCTTAGTTATTAATAAATATTAGATTTCACAGAGAACATATGCATCTAACATGCAATAATGATTGTTCTGAGCATCAATTGAGTATTTTAAGTGATTTTGAATTCATTCTAAGTCATTAGATAACAATAATCTTTGTATATCCTATTTGCATGGTCCATTATATAATTAAGATCTTATTTTTTAAAAAAATATTGCAATATACGTAGAAAATGTGCATATAATGTGCAAATAATGATTATTCTGAGCATTATTTCAGTATTTTACATGATTTTGTATTCATTCCAACTCATTTGATCACAACAATTTACGATTAAAGTCTTTATTTGGTCTATATATAATTCACATCTTTGTAATGGTATGTTTGGCAAAAATGTATGAACAAGGAACAAGGAACTAGAACTGGGAACAACCCAGTTCTTGTTCGCAGTTCGCAGTTCGTAAAAAAATGGAGAACTGGGAACTACCCTGTTCCCAAACTTTATTCCTTGTTTGGCAGCCCAACTTTATTCCTTGTTCACGAACTGGGTTGTTCGTGACCCTCCCAAACACACTGGATTATAAACAGAAAATATGCACCTAATGTGCAAATAATTATTATTCTGGTCATCATTTGAGCATTTAAGTGTTTTCGAATTCATTCTAAGTCATTTGTTCACAATAATTTATATTTAAACTCATTGTTTACCCTAGATAATAATTCAGGTCTTAGTTATTAAAAAATATTGGATTATTCACAGAAAATATGCATATAATTTTCAAATAATTATTATTCTGAGCATCATTTGAGCATTATTAGCGATTTTGTATTCATTCTGAATCAATTGATCAAAATAATCTATTTATAAGCTCTTTATGTGGTCTATAATATATTATAGATCTTAGTTATTAAAATATACTGGATTATAAACAGAAAGTATGCATCTAATGTGTAAATAATGATTATTCAGAGAAGCATTTGAGCATTTTAAGCGATTTTGAATTCATTCTAAGTCATTTTGACCACAATAATTTTTGTTTACGCTCTTTAAATGCTCTATTACATAATTCAGAGCTTAGTTTTTTAAAAATATTGGATTATACATAGAAAATATGAATCTATTGCTTAAAATGATTATGCGTAAAAAATATTGGACTACGGTAAATAATGATTATTCTGAGCATCATTTGACAATTTTAAGCGATTTTGTATTCATTCTAAGTCATCTTATTGTAGTATTCTGTCTATAGAATGGACTGGTTCAGTCAATACGGTGCACCTGGACAGAATGCTATGAACATCGCACCCTTTCATTAAGCATTGCAATTTGCATCTTCTGAGCATTTTGAACCCTCTATTTATATATCTCTATGATGGAGAGAGTAAGACAGAGGACTTCTTTCAGTTCTAACATTAGTTCAGACAAGAGAGAGAGAAGATTAGGAATTTCTTGAGGGAACGAGTCAAGGCCGATTAACTCCTGTTAAACACCATCAGTTGGGGTTGCGATATCGGCTTTGTAGTGATTCTCTCACTGCAGGACGTGGAGAAGATCAGAGACTAAGAAGACGTGCTTGGTCTGCGGGTTTCAAGTTCATCTGCTTAACACTCGATTTCAATCAGCGATGGCACGAGGTATTTTACGATTCTGGGTTATTTCCGCATTCTAGAATTGTTGTAGCACTTACAGTTGGTATCAGAGCGGGTTATGCCGCTGGATTGCCTTTATTGAAATAGAATTTCATAACGGTTTATCAGAAATTCTGTTGTAAGTGTTGAGTGGATTGAGTTTTTGTCTGATTTTCTTGATTGTCTGAATTCGTGAAGCATTATCTCAAGATCTGCTTATCCAATTTGAGTGAGGTTTTCGGGATTGGAAAGATCTCTGAGTCTACTTTCCAACGAGACCAACATCTTGAAAATCCAGTGGGTATACAGTGAGATAATCAAGTCGCATACAGCAGTGGTCAGACAGTCGGGGTTCTGAATTTTCTGACCTTTCAGTATTACGGGCCAGATTGCTCTCAATTGGTAATTCGGTTTTGCATGAAATTTTACTGGGATGTAGGTATTTCAGATATCTTTCCATAGAGTGTAAATTTGCAAAATTCCGATAAAGTATGAGTGAGATATGTTGTCTGCAAGATAGGTCATTCTGACAGTTTGTAGGATTTTGTTTGTGATAGTCTGTCTTTCGAGGGGCATAGCTTTTGATCTGTAAACTTTTTTTTGATGAAACTTGCGTCATAAAAAAGATCTTTGAATCTAGTTTCTATAATGACCAAGAACACAGAAAAAGAATAAGTATAGAGAAAGTTATTGTCAGTTCACCAGAAAGTGTTCAGGCTGTCAGAAAATTTTCTGGATGAACTTTGGACGCACCCTTTCGTGTGGGGCGATCTGTTTGGAGTTAGAACGACCCATTCCAACAGAGTTTGGTCCAGAAAAGCATTTTAAGACGAAAATTAAGGTGTAATCAGACATATTATGGTTCTCTATTGTTAGTTAGGGTTTGTAGATTATTTAATTATTATGGAAATCTATAGAATAGTCACAGTTTGTCATACATACTAATTTTGTAAAGATGGTTGGCATTTTTGGTTAAGATTGATTAGTCAATGATGATATGCTTGAATATACTATAGTAATAAAGTATTGATGTAGTCCACAAACCATCATACTATTTGATATTCTATTAGTATTGGCGTTACAAGCATATATTGATTAAACAAACTTGAAGAACTATACATGTGGTATAGTAATACACAAATTGTATTATAAAGGATATGACAGTAATTGTGCATATGATAACTATTTAGATAATTATAGTTAGATGATCTATGAAAAATTACTAAACCCTAACTGTTATATAATCTAATATTTTAATTAGAGGTTAATTGTCAGTGAATTAGGGTTTCAGGTGCAAATTGAAACAGATTCTGGGCTTAGAACGTACCGTTCCAGATTAAATTTGCATAAAGTTTCTGTTTGCATTACTCAGCACATTGGAACGAATAGTCTAGTTTTAGCACGAACTGTTCTGAATGAAGTTGCATGAGGATGCGTCTGGGTATTGATAGATTCAAACTGGGACAAACCGTCAGGTTCTGAAATGGATTGTCTGGAAAAGTTTGAATAAAGTTTTGTCTGATATTATTGTTAGATTAATTAGACAAATAAATTGATTAAGGTTCAATTAATCAAGAAATTTAGATAACTATGCTAGTTATTAAGCATATACATATATATTAGTTATCTAACTATAATATATTATGTCTAGTTGATTAATATATGTTAATTAGTTGAAGAGTAGCCACAGCATCTTCAATTACATTTAGGTATATATATTATATAGTGTATCTATAAATCACATTAGGAAGAAAGGACATAGCTTGTGTCTAGTGATGAATATATATATTAATATATTAAGGAGTAGCCACAGCATCCTTAGTTGGATTAAAGTTATGTATATATAAAGTTTATAAAATCACATTTGGATGAAATAGACACAAGATTGTAATAGATTAAGTTAACGAAGTTAGTATCGTCCCACAGGACTATTGACTTAGTTAACTTAATATATTAGGATATAATAGTTAAATTATGAATACTTAATTTGCCCACAGGGATTAAGAATATGAATATAATTAACTAGTTATATCATATGGAGAATTAAAACATAGTATTTAGTCCATAGGTAATACTGTGTAAGAAATTGATTCATAAAGATGTAATGTTTAATTACATAAAGAGTTATAGCATGATATTTAGCCCACAGGTAATATTATGCAGGAATTGACTCATAAAGACACCTCACTTAGTTTGCATTGGTAAATTAAAGTATAAAGTTAAGTCTCAATATAAAGATAAGCATGTATTGGTTCTACTTTCATAAGGATAGCAGATTCCCTTTAGAAATGATAAGTATCAAAGTTCCTGGGTTGAGGATAATAATTATAGGGTCTAGTAGGATATTGTTCTCCTTAAGTAAAGTTGTAAGAATATTAAATTTATCAACCAGTAGGATCCACTTTTGAGGTTGAACTTATGAACATAAGTTATAATGAACAGTGGGAGCAGTTTAACTGCTTATGTTTCATGTTTATAAAAAATAAGTTCTTTCAATGTAAAGTGATTTGGTTGATATGCATATTAATGTAAAGTTCTTACATAAGACATTAGATGAGTAGTTGGCCTCTAAGGTTAAGGCTAATGTAATAATACTCATCATAAAAGTTTATCTTTTAGACTTATTACCATTATAGGTGCGAGAACACATAATGAAAATGAGGAATATAGTTGTTCAACAAAAGAGTCTATATAATATTTCTGAGTCATTATTTGTATATTTTATTTTCAATACTTGTCCAGTTTAATATAGTCTTATCAAGATTACCTATAAGGTTATAACACATATAAAGATAAATGGTCAGTTTGGTGTTTTTGACCATATGTGTTTAATGGGAGAATAGACATATTATGGATAAAGTTGAGAGTGTTCATATGGTTGAGATATGATTAACAAGTAAGAAAATGACTAGCTGGCATCAAGTGTATAGCTTGCATTCATCTCTTTAATTGATGATTACTCACAATATATGTATCTCTACATACTTATAAGGTTTTAAGGTGGAAATAGAGAAACAATACAGTAAGCAAATAAAAGATTGTGAGATCAGAAAATGGTAAAGAGATTAGAAATATGAAATATGACTAGGATATGAATCTAGAAATATTAAGTTCTAGAGAATGTTCAGATTAGTGGGAGTGATCAGTTTTAGGTCGTACAAAAACTCCCTCTAATTAATAATTGGATATATTATTAAGGATCAACAAATATTGATAATCCAATTATTGACATTCGTTAACCGACATATAATACAATAATAGATCAAGTTGAATATTTAATATTCAATATCAAGGTGATCTAATATAGGATTAGGTCGGTTATCCTAGTAATAATATGTAGTTTATCTACAAGACTCTTATAAAAATATTATTGTTGAATAAGATTCTGATATTTTCTAAGATATGAATTGCAATGAGTCCATAGTATAGTATAATGCCAAGTAAAATCGGTAAGAGTCAATGGTGTGCAATGAAGTCTGAAATTTGGTTTAAGTTACTTATGGTTTAAAGCTATTGGTTGTAATGGATTTCTAAAACCAAAAGGATTCATAAGTAAAAATAAAGTAATACCAAATTAGACTTCTCACCAATTGATTCATTTAGAAGAAGTAGTGAATTACATGAAGGTTTTCTCACATGTATTAAAGAAGATTCACTTAATATAATTATGGCGTTAGTAGCTCATTCTGGTTTGGAGTTACATTAAATGGATATAAATGTTGCAATCTTAATGGTGATCTAGAGGAGAAGGTTATATTAAATAACTATAAAAGTTTCTTCTTTAGAGGAAATAAGTATTTAGTTAACAAGTTAGAGTATTCTATATAAGAATTAAAACAAGTATTTCACTAATGATATTTATAGTTTCATAAGGTTATTTCTTCATACGATTTGAAGAAATATAAGATGAACTATTGCATATATCAGGAGATCAGTGGGAGTTGATTTTATCTACTTGTTTTATATAAAGATAATGTTTTACTTGTAACTAATGATAAAAGATAATTATATAAGGTGAATAATTTCTTTCTAAAATATTGATATGAAGGATATGGGTGAAGTTTTGTTTGTGATAGAAATAAAAGCCCATGTAGATAGGAATCAAGATATTCTTGATCTATCTCAACAAGCATATATCAATAAGATATTAGAAAGATTCCAGAAGGAATGATATTCACTGCGTCCAGTATCTATTAATATAGGTGATAGATTCATTTTTGATTCAGTATCCTCAATATAACTCAGAAAGGGAACAAATAGCAAATACTTCAAGTATTTAGGCAATTTGAAAGCATAAAGTATGATCAGGTTTGTGCACAAGAACTGACATAGCTTTTGCCATTTGAATATTTGGACTGATATCATAATAATTAGGGGATAGACCACAGTTAAATTGCTAAGAAAGTAATGATATATCTTAAGGTACTTAAAATAGTGTGCTTATGTCTCAACAGACTGATAAGTTGAAGTTATTTTGGTACACAAACTAGTTGTGTCGATTCTAGTAATCGAATTAAGGATACATGTTAACTAGTGGAATTGTGTTATAAGGAAATGTCTAACTGACATTATTCGTTAGTTCAACATAAAGTATAGTTTGTTGTGTGTTTTGAGATTACCCTCGATGGTGTTTGAAGAGTTTTATTGTGAGACTTAGAGTCATTGATTTTATATCTAAGTCATTAAGGATTCTGTATGATAATTCTGTTGCAGTCTTTCTAGTCAAGAATAATAAAGGTAAAGGTCGAGTTATTGACATTAAGTATTTGACTTTGAAAGAGCACATTAAGAAGAATTAAGTGGTTATTAAAGGTGTTCATACAGAATAGAAGCTGACCGATTCTTTGAATAAATACTGCAGCTAAAGGAATTCAAAGATCATGTAGCGGGTATATATAGGAATTGATCCTATGGTTAATATTAATCGTACGATTGTGTATAAACTCTTCATAAAAATATAGATGTTTTCTCGTGTTGATTGTGCGCACATATATGGAATATATTTGATCATAAGGTTGAGAATTACATCATAAAGATTGACTTGGAATAAACGTTGGGTTTATTCATAAAGGAATTCAAAATCGCATAAAAGGTTGGATTATTAGTTGTGTAGCATATTGTAATTGTAGAAAGTAATATTCGCATTTACTAGTAGTTTAAAACGCTAGTAACGATAAGATGACTTACTGCTACAGTTCATGTGTTATATTTCTAATATTTAACATAAAGAAAACAGAAGGTATTTAATATGCAAAGGATGCAAGTTCAAGTGGGAGAATGTAGTATTCTGTCTATAGAATGGACTGGTTCAGTCAATACGGTGCACCTGGACAGAATGCTATGAACATCGCACCCTTTCATTAAGCATTGCAATTTGCATCTTCTGAGCATTTTGAACCCTCTATTTATATATCTCTATGATGGAGAGAGTAAGACAGAGGACTTCTTTCAGTTCTAACATTAGTTCAGACAAGAGAGAGAGAAGATTAGGAATTTCTTGAGGGAACGAGTCAAGGCCGATTAACTCCTGTTAAACACCATCAGTTGGGGTTGCGATATCGGCTTTGTAGTGATTCTCTCACTGCAGGACGTGGAGAAGATCAGAGACTAAGAAGACGTGCTTGGTCTGCGGGTTTCAAGTTCATCTGCTTAACACTCGATTTCAATCAGCGATGGCACGAGGTATTTTACGATTCTGGGTTATTTCCGCATTCTAGAATTGTTGTAGCACTTACACTTATCACAATAATTTATTTTCAAACTCTTCATTTGGTCCAAAATACAATTCTGATCTTAGTTATTAAACAATATTGTATTACAAACAGAAAAATATGCATCTAATGTTAAAATAATGATTATTCGGAGCATCATTTGGGCGTTTTAAGCAATTTTGAATTCATTCTAAGTAATTTGATCAAATAATTTATCTTTGTACTCTTTATTTAGTCAATATATAATTCAGATTTTAGTTTTCTAAAAGTATTGGATTATGCACAGAAAATATGCATCTACTATGCAAATAATGAATGTTGTATTGAGCATTTTAAGCGATTTTTTTTTAATTCTGAATAAATTGATCAAAATAATCTTTGTATAAGATTTCTATATAGTCTATAAAATAATTCAAATCTCAGTTATTACAAAATATTGGATTACACATTATTTGAGCATTTTAAGTGATTTTGAATTCATTATAAGTCATATTATCACAATAATGATTGTATATGCTCTTTGTATGGTCTAATATAAATTCAGATCTTAGTTATTAAAAAAAATTGGATTATACGTAAAAAATATAAATCTAATGTGTAAATAATGATTATTCTGAGCATCATTTGAACTTTTTAAGCGACTTTGTATCCATTCTAAGTTATGTGATCACAATAACTTATACATAACCTCTTTATTCGGTCTACATAATAATTCAGATGTCAGTTATTTAAAAAATTTTGGATTATTCAGAGAAAAATATGCATCAAATTTGCAAATAATGATTGCTCTGAGCATCACTTGAGAATTATAAGCAATTTTAAATTCATTCTGAATCATTTAATCGAAATAATATATATATATATGGTCTATAATATAATTCTGATCTCAGTTATAAGTAATATTGGATTATAAACAGAAAAATATGCATCTCATGTGCAAATCATGATTACTCTGAGCATCATTTGATCATTTTAAGCGGTTTTGAATACATGATAAATTTTTTTTCTCCCAATATGTTTGTTTATGCTCTTTGGATGGTCTATTGTTTAATTCAGATCATAGTTATTAAACAATATTGGATTATACGTATAATATATAAATCTAATTAGTAAATAATGATTATTTCGAGCATCATTTGATCTTTTTAAGAGATTTTGTATTTATTCTAAGTCATTTGATCACAATAGTTTAAATTTAAATTCTTTATTAGGTCTAGATTATATTTCAGATGTTAGTTATTTAAAAAATATTGTATTATTCACTGAAAATATGCATCTAATTTGAAAATAATGACTGCTCCTAGCATCATTTGAGCATTTTAAGCAATTTTGAACTCATTCTGACTCATTAGATCGAAATAATCTATATATAAGCTTTTTATATGGTCTATAATGTAATTCAGATTTTAGTTATAAAAAACATAGTTGGTAATAAACAGAAAATATGCATCTCATGTGCCAATAATGATAATTCTGTGTATTATTTGAGCATTTTAAGCGATTTTGAATTCATTCTGAGTCATTTGATCGAATTAATCTATGTTTAACCTCATTATATGGTTTCGAATATAATAGAGATCTTAGTAACTGGAAAGTATTGTATTATAAACAGAAAATACTCATCTAATTTGCAAATAACGATTATTCTGAGCATCATTTGAGCATTTTATGTGGTTTCGAATTCATTCTAAGCCATTTGATCACTATAATTTATGTTTAAGCTCCTTATATGGTCTACATATAATTCAGAACTTCGTTATTAAAAAATATTTGATTATCATAAATAGAAAATATTCAGCAAATGTGCAAATAATGATTATTCTGAGAATCATTTGAGCATTGTAACGATTTTTAATTCATTCTAAGTCATTTGATCACAATAATTTATGTTTAAACTCTTCATATGGTCTATATATAATTCACGTCTTAGTTATTAAGAAATATTAGATTATAAACTGAAATATGCATCCCACGTGCCAAATAATAATTATTCTGAGATCATTTCATCACAACAATTTATATTTAAATTCTTTCTTTGGTCTAGATAATAATTTAGATCTTAGTTATTCACAGAAAATATGGATCTAATATGCAAATATGATAGTTCTGAGCATCATTTGAGCATTTCTAGCGATTTTTAATTTATTCTAAATCAGTTGTTCGAAATAATCTATTTATAAGCTCTTTATATGGTCTATAATTTTACAGATCTTAGTTATTAAAAATTATTGGATTATAATATGAAAATATGCATCTAATCTGCAAATAGTGAATATTCTGAGCATCATTTGAGCATTTTAAGCGATTTTGAATTCATTATAAGACATATTATCACATTAATGATTGTGTATGCTATTTGTATGGTCTAATATATAATTCAGATCTTAGTTATTAAAAAATATTGGATTATACGTAGAAAATATAAACCTAGGGTGTAAATAATGATTATTCTAAGAATCATTTAAACTTTTTAAGCCATTTTATATTCATTCTAAGTTATGTGATCACAGTAGCTTATACATAAACTCTTTATTCGGTCTAGATAACAATTCAGAAGTCAGTTATTTAAAAAAATTTTGATTAATCAGAGAAAATATGCATCAAATTTGCAAATAATGATTGCTCTGAGCATCACTTGAGCATTTTAAGCAATTTTAAATTCATTCAGAATAATTTAATCGAAATAATCTAAATATGAGCTCTTTATATGGTCTATAATATAATTATGATCTCAGTTATAGAAAATATTGGATTATAAACAGAAAATAAGCATCTCATGTGCAAATTATTATTATTCTGAGCATCATTTGATCATTTTAAGTGATTTTGAATACATGTTAAATGCTCAAATGATGCTCGGAGCAGTCATATAATAATTTATAATAATTTACATTAAAATAATGATTATTTCGAGCTTCATTTGATCTTTTTAAGCGATATTGTATTTATTCTAAGTCATTTGATCACAATAATTTATATTTAAAATTGATTATTAGATCTAGATTATATGTCAGATGTTAGTTATTTAAAAAAAATTGTGTTATTTACAGAAAATATGCATCTAATTTGAAAATAATGACTGCTCCGAGCATCATTTGAGCATTTTAAGCAATTTTGAACTCATTCTGAATCATTAGATCGAAATAATCTATATATAAGCTTTTTATATGGTCTCTAATGTAATTCAGATTTTAGTTTTAAAAATATATATTTGATAATAAACAGAAAATATGCATCTCATGTGCGAATAATGATAATTCTGAGTATCATTTGAGCATTTTAAGAGATTTTGAATTCATTCTGAGTCATTTGATCGAATTAATCTCTGTTTAACCTCGTTATATGGTCTAGAATATAATAGAGACTTAGTAACTGAAAGTATTGTATTATAAACAGAAAATACGCATCTAATTTGCAAATAACGATTATTCTGACCATCATTTGAGCATTTTATGGGGGTTTCGAATTCATTCTAAGCCATTTGATCACTATAATCTATGTTTAAGCTCCTTATATGGTCTAAATATAATTCAGATCTTAGTTATTAAAAAATATTTGATTATTATAAACAGAAAATATTCATCAAATGTGCAAATAATGATTATTCTGAGAATCATTTGAGCATTGTAATGATTTTTAATTCATTCTAAGTCATTTGATCACAATAATTTTTGTTTAAACTCTTTATATGGTCTATATATAATTCATGTCTTAGTTATTAAGAAATATTAGATTATAAACAGAAAATATGCATCCCACGTGCCAAATAATGATTATTCTGAGATCATTTCATCACAACAATTTATATTTAAATTAGTTATTTGGTCTAGATAATAATTCAGATCTTAGTTATTAAAAAATATTGGATTATTCACAGAAAATATGCATCTAATTTGCAAATACGATTTTTCTGAGCATCATTTGAGCATTTCTTGCGATTTTGAATTTATTCTGAATCTGTTGTTCAAAATAATTTATTTATAAGCTTTTTTTGTGGTCTATAACATTTTATAGATCGTAGTTATTAAAAAATATTGGATTAAAATAAGAAAATATGCATCTAATGTGTAAATAGTGAATATTCTGAGTGTAATTTGAGCATTTTAAACGATTTTGAATTCTTTATTTGGTCTAGATTATAAATCTGATCTTATAGTTATTAAAAAATATTGGATTACATAGAAAATATGCATCTAATATGCAAACAATGATTATTCTGAGTATCATTTGATATTTTTAATATCTTTGAATTCATTCTAAGTCATTTGATCACAATAATCTATGTTTAAGCTCTTTATATGGTCTAGAATATTGTTTCAGATCTTAGTTATTAAAATATATTGGCTTATACAAAGAAATATGTATCTAATATGCAAATAATGTATATTTTGTGCATCATTTGAGCATTTTAAAAGATTTTGAATTCATTCTAAGTCATTATATCAATCGATTGAAAAGCAAAACAGAATGTCCATTAATCGAAAGTTCGAGACCTGTCACATTATAAGTAGTCATTGGATTCATAGTATTAGTATCGTTGTCTTGAGATTTGATTTTCTAAATAAAGTAACGTGCAAATATTCTCATTTGGTACAGATTTATAAGAATCCTTCAGCAATTTGTATTCATTAATATCAACTCTCAAGGCTGTACAAAAGATCCATCTTCCACGTAGCATGTATAAAGAAATTATAAACAGTTAGACAGGTCTTCTCTAGAATAATTCAAAGATCCGTTTTTTATCTGCACAAATTTTCAGTAATGAGAGAACTAACAATAAGACTGGGTTGTTCGACCTAGTGATTTGGCTCTATTTCACTAACCAAGTGGTCCTTGGTTCGATTCACGGAGAGAGCATTTATTTTCAAATTTTTTATAACTAAATCGTTGGTTTCAAACCAATCTTAAAAAAAAAAAAAAAACTAACAATAAAATTTCAAATTTTAAAATTTGAAGTAATATACTTGCAAATTAACGAATGTCAATTCAGTACAAAAAAGAAAAAAAATACATCGGGTTCAAAAGCATGCTTCCAACAATTATATATTTCAATTGTATCGATACATGATGAATGATGAACATGCGATTTTGTGTGCTCGGTTCATGTTGAATGCAAAACAAGTAATTTTCGTGACCAACGTTTTTATTCTTTCGTTAGTTTTCAATTTAACAATTTGAACAACAGTTATTTTTAAATTTTAATTTTGAAATATGATATTAGAATGTGATTTATATGTATCATCTAATGTAAGTTTTAAATCTTTTACGTAATTAATCTACAAATGCAGAACAAAGAAACCAATATTTAAGTTTTTATATTGCTAACTCAATTTAAAATTTTTAAAATATTAGATAATAATTTTCAAGTTAATTTATCGAGAAAATTACTATATAGTATCTCTTCAGACGCCATCACGTGTTATCACGTTTTTATTTATTCACTTTATTCATTTATATGTCCCATTTATATATCTACGTGTTCACTTCATTCAATTATGAAATAGATTTTATTTTCTTTTTATTGTTGTTCAAATTTTTATGTACATATTCAACTTATTTTTATTGAATTTATTTATTGTATGCGTTTATTTTGATTAATTATTGTCTATTTGATACGTCCAGTTTGTTAAAGCCACGCAAAACTGCAGTTATCGTATCTGATTTATGGATCCCACCGTTTTCTATCCTCGGCTTCAATGCACAGTGGATTAAATTTTGGGCCTAGAGTTTTGCCTCCAACGTGATTCTTCTCGGCCCAGTGTTTGTCGAAAGAAAGCCCATCCCACTTCCAGGACCAAAACTCTTAATTTGGATCAACGCTTTAATTAAAGTAATAACCAATCAATCATGAAAAGTCGCCTGGTCGGCGATAAAGAAGAAGAGAAATAGATCCGTCAATTATAGCGGAGTTGTTCGTCAATTATTACAAGATAATCGGAGAAAGAAGAAGCAATCTCGTCGGAAGGCGAAATTAGTTGACTCTAGTTTTCTGTAAATTTTGTGTTTTCCGGGGTTTTGTCTGAAAAAATGGCGGGACAAGTGGGGAGAGGAAGTGGATGGACGAGCAAGAAGATAGCACGCTATGCATCCCGCCTCTATTTTCTTCTCATTATTTTCCAGGTCCCTCTTTTCAGGTATTTTTTGCTTCCAGGTCCCTCTTCTTTTGCAATTCTCAGATTCACTTTCAAAAGAGGTTAATTGAGGCATTGGTTGCCTTCTTAGATTGGGAATTGAGGTGGGTTTATAGTAAAATTAGAAGAAAGATCAAATTTTAAAGAAGTGAATATGTTTAATTCAAAATTGAGGTCGATCTATCTACAGTTGAATAATTGTGGTCAAAGATCAGATTATTGTAAAATTTAGAAACTTTTGGTCGTCAAATCAAGTTTCTATGCTTGCTTTTGATTTGTGTGGAAGATGTAGATCAGTGGAGTGTTTGAATTTAGTTAAGCACTTGGTGTTGGGATCCTTCATAGATTTTTAAATGTATTAATAGGATTAGGTATAGAGCTTGTGTATTTATAGTTTTGGCCTAAATTACTTGGTACCAGGATTTCTGATGAGAAATGAAGTTAGATTTGGTACCTTACCTGGGAAGTTCAGACCAGTATGCAGAATTTCTGAAAGTTAAATTTCATGATATGTTTAACTGCTTTGGCCTTAGTTAATTGCAAGATATGAATGGTGCTGTCATTTAATTGAAGATCAAATATCGTAGGGTGTTTTAAACCATGTTCAAGTACCACATGAGTTTTGGAGAATTTAAAGAGATGATCTCTGAGAATTCAAAGTGTTGTAGAAACTATATATTCTTTCTAAAATTCTAGGTTAAACTATGGAGTCAATAATGTGTGAGTTATAGGCACATATATGAAGCTGTAAAGAAAACTGTGGTTCTCTGTTCACTTCAGTGATGAATTTAACCTGGTAGTTAAAAAATCCTTTTGTGAAGATTTCATATGGCACTAGTCTCATGTCAACTAATTTTGGTTTGGTGGTTGCAGGGTGCCATGCAGAGCAGGGAGTTGCACAACACCTGTACAAGTGACATCGTCCCAGCTAGTAGCAAATGAGATATTCCCTCCATCAGTTGTAAAGGCCTTGCTCTACCCGGGTGCAATTGCCTCCTCACTCCTTACTGACATGTCATTCCCCAAGTGGGGTGACCTGTTCGATATGTACAACCTCACCAATGCGAAAAATGCTTCAGCTGTAGTTGATCTCCAGCGGCTAGAGATTCTGGCTGGTAGCTACTTCTGTGTTGCTGGCGGGTTGGCTGGTCTGATCAACCCTGGCAGAATGACCTTGTTTGGAACACTGCTAGTGGTTTGGGGTCTTGTCAAGGAGGGTATTTTTGGAAAGCCAGCAAATGTGGATCCGGCATCGTCTGTTTATGTGTACCCCACAGTTGTACTTGCGGTAATCTTGGCATTCTCATCTATTACTTACAATGTGAAGCAGGCAGTGACGAGTAAGCAGCCCGTGACGCTTGCTAAGCCCCTAAAGAGCTCTGCTAAATCTAAATTGAAGTAGTAGAGGATTTCTACTGTTTTCTTCTGCCCCCCTTCTTGTAATTTTTCTTAATATATATTTGGTCCTTGCAACTCAGATTTACTAGCCATTGTGGGTTCTCTAACAGAGCCTTTTGTATTGCTAGCATTTCAGCCTCACTTTTGTTTTTCCTTCTGATCACGCCTTGCTCAATGTGGCAGTTTTTTATTCACTCTTGTTGTTGTTGTTGGTTTTTTTTTTTTTTAATTAAAGTTTGTTATTTTCTCTATTTTCACTTTGCGTGAACATGATCTAATATTTCATTAGCTCTGGTTCAACTTATTTTATAATTTTAATGGGTACATCTGGCCTTTTTTTTTTTTTTTTTTTAAAGCCTTTCTAGTTTTTGTTTAGTGTGCGGGTGGACGTATGATAGCTTCTGTTATATGAAATTGTTATTGGGCAGTTGTAATGACGTTGGATTAAATTGTTACCTGGAGTCTATCACTCTGATTTAGGGATTTTGTTTGTTGGATTATTTTTTGTTTTCCAATGGTGGGTCTATCTGACCCTTGATAAATAACAGAAATGGCCCAAGTAGAAGGAAAGTGGTATTCTTATTTCAGTTGTCAAATTATTATATAATAACTATATAAATTTGGAGGGTCGTGACTTCCGCGTGAGAGGCCGCTTTTACTGTGGTAAGAACAGTATTCCGATCTGAGCCGTTGGTTTTGCTTGCTTCGTCGTGGCCGTTGGGTGCTGTTCTGCTCTTCCTCTCACCTGTCACTTCTCCAAGCAGCGCTTCCTCTCTCTCACCTCTCACTCTCACTCATCTGTCCTCTCTCTTTCGTTTTTGGTTTCTCCGATCGATCACCAAAAGCAGCTGTTGCCTCTCTCGATCCCTCAAACCATCGACCCAGATCTCTCTCGAAGCTCCGGATTAGAAACCCTAGGTGATTGACGATGAAGGATGTGGTGCCCAGGTGGTCAATCATGTTTACCGATAAATTGTATTTCTTCTCCGTTTCTCTCTCGCTCGGTGATCTCCGTTCTTACTGTGCTTTTCTCTCGCTCTCTCTCTCGATTCCTCTCTTCTTGCTCAACAGTGCCTGATGGGAGCTGGTAGCGATGGTTGCTTCTGCTCCTTGCACCGCTTGGTGATTGCCTCTTCTCCTATGGCTGTACCTGTGAGCTTCTTCTTTTTCTCTTTAATTTGTTAAATCTCTGTAGATTTTATTCATTCATTTTTTTTAGTTTGATTCATGTGTTGTACCTACATAATTAGTTTTGCCAGTAGTTTTCAGCTTGATTTTTATCTCAAGGTATGTTCTTCTTCTCCTGGTTTTAGTAGAGTTTTCTCTTTTGTAGGTGAGAGTGAGGGAGAGTAGCTGAGCAGGAGAGCGAGAGGCACTGCCAAAACTACTGGCAAAACTAATTTGAATCAGTGATCGAATCAGACAAGGAGAGCTCAGGCTAATTGGGTTCCTTCTTAAGCTGATTCGGTGAAGATGAGATCCTCAGTTGGTCTTTGGTAAGTGCTTAAAACTATTCCTGTAAATAAATATATCTAGATTTTGAGCAGTTCTTCGGGTGAAGATGAGTTATACTGGGTAAGTTTGAGCAATTCAATAATTCTTTTCTTTTGCCAAATATTTTCTGGTTTCTAATGTTGACATTTTTTTTTCATGTAGCGATGTCACCTCAAGAAAGCCAAACCATTTTATGCTTCATTGGTTTAGACATTTCAAAAAGCATACTCCAGTGATGCAATTAAAGGTAGTAAATATTGTTTGAATTTGACACTTGCAACATCGCCTACTTTACTATTTTTTTCTTCTCTTTTTGGTCTGATACTAGAAATTTTTTTTCTGTACAGATGGTATTTTTGGTGCAATGATGAAGGTGAGCTGAGGCAATATGTATTATTTAATGTTTCTTATCAAACATTTCATGCAATCGTGATTTACCAATGCATGTTTTTTGTGCAGGTTGATTTGGTAAATGATGGCCCTGTGACAATGCAGTTTGACTCATCCCCAGTTCAAGAGTCCTCTGGACCAAGGTGAGTTCAAGTCTTTTCACAAATGAGCAATTTTTCTGCCTCTTAATTTCAGGAAGATTTCAGGGTTTAGTACTTTCAATGGATGATACTGGTACATGATGGAATTGTGATTATTTTAGACATTTGAACTGTTTCTTCTATAGATTATACTACTTTTTTCCGTTCTTAATCAATTTATCAGAGAACTTGGGTGATAGACTGATAGGGGCAACATGTGGCTGGGATTGGGTTATTTGTAATGCTTTCAGGATTATTAAACTTAATAATTAAAAAACTGATATTTGACTGGGTAAGATTTAAAGGAGGATTAGAGCTTTTTAATTTACTTTTTTTATCACATGGTCATTACAAAAACAAGTTCTAATAATTATACATACCCAACAGGTAACAATCATCATAAATCTTAACAAATCTCTATTATTTCCTTTCTATGCCCTTAACCTAATTAGCAAGGGAAGAAATGTAGTTACCATTGAAGCTCAAATATTTATGGTCAAAGAATCCTATTATAAATGTTCAGATAAAACAGCTCTAAATTAGTTAATTAGATAACTAATGTTCATTCTTAATTGAACGTTTGTTTGATGATTTTTAACAGGATGAAATGGTGATGTCCTTGCCCATTGCTTTTGAGGTTAGTTTTTATTTTGTTATTTGATGTTTCTGATTTACTATATTCATATATAATTGGAAAGAATGGCTTTTTGTCGTGGTCTTGCGAAAAATATTATACAATGCATAGGTAATTGCACAGAATAATTGGAAAGATGTCCTTGCCCGATGCATGCTTTTTGTCCAGTTTAGAAGAGGCACTGCTCAACTACTTATTGGATAATTTCATCCTAAAGTAGCACTTCTGTACAGATAATAAGGGAGAGGTAGGAGAGGCTATGAGGGGATAAGATAGCTTGTCTCGAATTGTGCAATTCCGATTTTCTTCGTTCGGTCCAGCTGTTCAGCTTTGCTTCGAACGGTACGCATTGCTGTTTTTTTGTGTTTCAGTTTGAGAGAAGTTCAATTTGTTGTTGGTATGTACTGTGACGAAGAGTTAGCTCAGGTTGAAAGCTGATGGAAAAAATGATTAAAAATTGATTTATGTAGATAATTGCATAAGCTTCATAGGTTTGGATGCTATTCTGACATAAATGCATAATACTATTATGTTGTTAAAGAAGGAGAAGGGCTTTCATCAACGTATCAATCATTCATTATATTGTTATGTTGTTAAACAAGGAGAAGGGCTTTCATATCATATTAATGTGTATATAAATTATGGTCTGTACCTTAATGGCATTCTTTGCATAATGCAGGTGAGGTATACCAAAATATAGAGTGTAATCATTCTCGGAGGGAACTATGCTTATGCCATTCCCTAGCAATACCACGTCAACCTCTTACCTAATACTGGGGTCAAGGGATCTGGCTGCTTGGTTTCCTCGGAATCCTAAAAAACAGGTAAAGCTACACAGAGTTATGTATCTATGTTAAGAATAAAATGTACTGGTTATAATATTTAAGCATGACATGAATCAAAGCATATATAAGTAATTTGGTGTATTTTGGTTGTGCCATAGTAGTAAATATACACTCAGTATATTTCTAAATATTTAGATCGTAGTTTATACCAGTAATTAAACCACTATCATAGTTTAGATATAGTGAGTTCTTACTAGGAATACATTACACGGTTTCTTTTTAATAATATGTGTGCATTGCTTTTTTTTTCAATTTATTATGTTGAGCCTCATTTCTTATACTTTCTCTCCATCTGTAAACTTTTTCGTTTTGTCAGAATTATCAAGCAAGCCAAAAGTTGTCAGTGTTTAGATGATAGTTGGATGAGAAAATCTTGAGGAAGAAGAGGTAAAAATTGTATCCTTCATTATCTAATCTGATAAATTGCTGCAACTGACTACACTTTATCTTTCTGCAGTTCTATAATTTATTTGAATAATCAATAGCCTCATAATCGATATTTCTCTTTTTAATAACACAATCCATAGATCATAAATTATCTTTGCACTGAGGATCTTATTATTTGCTTGCAAATAGTGACTAGGATGCAAATAGATTTGGATAAATTAACATTGAAGTTATTCAACACCAAATCTACAAGCCTCAGTCCTGCCATGCCAACAAATTGGGATTTGCCCAGGAAAAAGTGTTGTTCGAAAGGCTGACATGAGCACTGATGTTCCTATGTCCTCAAAGAAAGTACCAAGGTTTAGCTCTATTTTTAATTTGTCTGTAGATTGCAATTTTGTAATTCAGAGTTAGTTTAGAGTATTATTTTATGTGTTCTATTTCTCAAAATGAAAAGGGTTAATACATTAATTGGCTTTGTGCTTAATTTTTTTTCTTAGGCCTTCATCCATGTCACTTGGCATTAAGCTTTGAAATTTCATACTTTATAAATTATGAAGTAAGAGAGCAGCCATGCCTAACTGATGCATGTTTTCGACCTTGGTTCTCTTCTGGTAAGTGGCTTATCTTTCCAGGTGTAGCATACAAGATGGATGGCTATTGCGACTCTGTAGTTTCATGGTGTAGTAATCATTTGTTGTTTATTTAGGTCAATTAATACATGCTTGGCAAGTTGAATGCTAAGTTATTACAACGGTATGCGAGTTTCTATATCTTGACTTCATAACATTATTTTACAATTTGTTTAGGTTTCTTCTAATAATTCCGCATTACTCAACTCCATTGCAATTTTGAATTTTGGGCTTAAATAGATACAGCACCGATGGCATACCAATACAACATTTTGGCGATGGCCAATCCTGGAGGCTGGAGCATAACTCAATTACTGTTTTACGTTACAAGTAATAAATGGAATAGAGCACTTGTAGGTTATGCTAATCCCAAACAGAGATATTTTCCATTATATTTCGTTTTTTGTATATTGTTTATTTATATTTTTATGATTTATATTGTTCATTGAATGATTTATATTTATATTTTTATGTTTATTGAGCAGTCTTTCTAAAAGAATTCGTTCCAATCTAACCAACACAATTGTGTTCATTATTTATTATGTAGATGTATCAATTAAGAGAGAGGAGATCGCGCAACGCGCGATAATAGCACTAGTTATAGTAACCATTTTGTCTGGTATTAGCAACTACTGACAAGCATGTGTACTTTTGTCTTTTATGGTGTGTGTAGTGGCGAAGCTAAGATTTTAGGTCAGCAGGGTCCATAATTTTTTTTTTTTTTACTGAATAAACATATGTACGGCAATGACATAATGTCTAATCAAGTTTTAAAAAACTCTATTTTATCCGTTGTATATAAATTTTCGTTTATATCGCACAACCATTTTATCGTCGTTTTATTATAGAAAAATGCTAAATCACTACCCAACCGCTAAACAATACAAATCATATTTTAAAATCTTGCATCTAGTATAATAATAATTTTTAAATAAATAACTTTAAAATTATGTCACATAAATAAATATGAGAAATCAAACATTCTTTATGATAATTAATGAAGATCTAGAATAATATATTCAATATACAAAATAATAATTCAAGAGTCAATAAATCATTCATCCAAAAATATCCTATTTTATTATAAATTTTATCTTAATAAGATTCATTGCGGAGGGAGGAAGAACGCGATTCATTAGGATAAATATGATATGGGTCCCTATGCAATATTTTAGGAGTCATTACACAATTCAAATCAAACACGACAGGTCCAGCTGGGTCCTTCAAATTTTTGAGGTGGGTCCCTGACTTCTTATATATATTTTTTTATTTACAAATATACTAAAGATTAAGTAATTTTTTTATTTTCAGGTGGGTCCATGGACCCACCAAAAACCATGTGGCTTCGCCACTGGGTGTGTGGTCACTGGATGTGTCACACCTTCATTGGCCTGATTTGTCTTGTATTGTGTGCAATCCTGGCTATCCTTATCATGTCAAGTTTATATGTGTGTGATTGTGAGAGGATGCACACTTGTTTCATCAGTATTTGCTGGAGCTTGAGTAAATGGAAATACAAGTCAGATGTATGTCACCAATGATAAAGAAATAAAGATTCCTTCTGTGATACTGTTTATGTATTGGTCAGTACTTCAGGGCCTAATTCACCCGCTTTGAGTAGATCTGCAAATCGAATTGAATTATTGATCAATTTTTATTACTTAAATGCATACTAGAAAACTACAGGGATTCCATTTACAAATTTAAATATGTGAGCAAGTAATGAATGGTAGATTTAATTCCTTATCTATTCTCTCCTGTAAGATTTGACGACCTCCTCCATTTTAAAGGAACATATTGTTATTATCGAAAGTAGATAAATTTGATAAACTAAACCCATCATTTAGTGGTAATTTTCTCCAAATTCTATCAGCTGCGTCACCTTCAATCGTTCTTTCAACTATTTTCTCCTATAAATTTCATTTGTCCGTATTCGTCTTTGCTCATTATTCTCTTCTGGTTGTTATTTTCTTCACGGCTCAAACAAAGAAAAATCGAGGCCTGATGATAGGTTTGCTTTTGCCAGATACCAAATTAAGCTCTTATTTGGCAGTCTATAATTGGGCTGCAGCTATTTTCAGCACTCAATTGAGACAGTCCGATAAGGATTCCTGATTTGAACCTGTGTTATTCATTTATACTTTTCAAGATTCCTTTGCGGTTGGGTTTGTAACAATTGCATTTGCTAACTCTGGTTCTCTCTTTCGTTCAGGAAGCATGCAACTTCTAGTTTGGTATATGGATTTGACTTCTATCGGATCTCATTGCAAAGGAGTACTGCAAGATTGAATGGTGTATGATTAGGAGGATGCTTTGTTTACATCTTAAAACTAATATGCTAGAAAGTATCACCACAATTCCTTGTGGCTTTAGCTATTTCCCTATATATTTTCCCAAAGTTCTCTACCGGCATAATATTATTGCTAAATCTCCGCTTTCTTGTTCTGTTTCCAATTCAAATCCATCTTTTCTTCTTATTAACAACAACCACACACATGGAGATTTATCTGGCTTGAAGAATACCGAAATAATTTCGACGACATCTGAAGATGGACATGAAGACACACCCCTAAGATTCCCAAATAATACAGTGGGAATAGTTGGGGGCATATCAACTGCTTCAACTCTCCATTTCTTGCATAAATTTGTTGAGCTGAGCTCTCAGGATGGACGTGAGGCTATTCCTTTTATAGTTTGCAATGATCCCATTTTAAATATAAACAACTTCCATGACCCAAGAAGTCAGAAGAAGCTAATTGTGGGGAAATTGAGAGAAAGGAGGGTGTTTTTGGAGAAATGTCGAGCTTGTTGCATTGTTATGCCATGCCATAGCTTACAGGTATGGCATGAAGAAATTGTGGCAGACAATTCTGTGCCATTTCTTCATATCAGTGATTGCATTGTGAAGGAGCTCAAAGCAGCAAATTTGAAGCCAGTTGAGACAGGAAGCAACGTGCGAATTGGACTCCTTTCAACTGACAGCAGCCTAAGCACAAGATTTTATCAGGGAAAACTTCAAAATGAGGTAAGAACGTTATATATTTTGCCTAAATCAGATGATGGGACATCGTATCCAGTTGTACGTAACCCTGCCAACTGTGTTTTTCTATGTTATCTAGGTGAACAGCATCTTTTTTCCCCCCCTCTTTGAATGATGCAGTTGATTCCAAATGCTACAGTATTTGCAAATACTAGTCATTTTTGCTCCCCTGAGTCATAATCGGGCACCTCTGTATTGGATGTAGACTGCAATAGGAAAACAAATTTCGGAGTTTGAAATCCTGCAATTTGATAAAGTCCCTTATTAATTACTTTTAGTCTCTGTCGGATTTTTGAGACAATCAAATGATGAAATGATTTGTATTAATTTCTGATGATATACAAGTGCTATTTACATGCCTATTTATAGGCTGAAGCCCACGAGTTAATTTTCACTCTACCCAGTCTAGTTATGATATAAATGAGAATTGGGTGACCAAGTTTAACATGCTCTAACGGTGAATTTAGGGATTTGAAGTGATTTACCCTGATGAAGCAACAATGGAGCATGCGGTGATACCAGCGGTAGATGCAGTTAGAAGAAAAGACACGGAAGGTGCTAGGAATCTCTTGAGAATAGCTATTCAGGTTCTTCTTGTGAAGGCTGTCAATACCGTTGTCTTCACATCACACGATTTGTCACGAATCCTGCCACCTGATGACCCACTTCTTGCAAAATGTATCGACCCGATTGAGTCCTTGGCAAGAGAGACTGTTAGACATGCAACATCAATTGACACCAACGACCTTTAATTAGTTCGCAGAATTTGTTATGTGTATGCACTTTCATTTCTTCTATGTAAATTATATCCTGGTTTTGGTAAATAGATGTCAGATGCTAGTCAGTAAATATCAGATGTAGATTATGACTTTTATTTATTTACAAACAAGATTTGTTCGTGATAATATAATATACTTGGACGGGATGTTGATGCCCATTTGATGTGGGAAGCACTCTGTCAGTTCAAATTATCTTTATCTTATTCGTTCCTTTGTAGATTTGACAATTGATGCTGTTAATTTGGGGCCGACATTGGTTCCAACTTTTGATATTCCAGTCCTAAGGCAATGAAAATGGAAAAAAAAAATCATAGATACCATGTAACTGGGTTAATGAGAATTGGGTCTTTTTTAAAATTTGCTGGATTTGTCTGTCATGAATCACGATTGGTTCAAGGCATGATGAGCCCATGTATATAGCAATTAGAGCAATATTAAATTTTTTGCTCAGTTGTAATAGGTGATATGGTATCGGTTTATTAATTAATTTAGTTATACTTAGATATTTTTCTGTCTGCTTAGTACCTCAGTATTGATTCCCATTTGTGGAGACACAACCATCATTTCTAGCATGTATTTTGACCGATACATTGTCGGAAATACGCGAGTTAATTCGATGATCACACTAAATCATGCGTATGGGGAAAATTGATAGGATATATATGTACATCTTATGTAGAACATTTTATTTTATTTAGATTGTTCAGAACAATCACTCTATATTAAGAGTCTGAGTGGTAGCCGCCGGAATTAGGAGAGTCTAGTCCCTGCTAATTTTAACACCTTTTTTCTGTATCAAGATTCCTGCTGAGATAATTTTTTTTTTTTTGAAAATTAAGCGGACATAAAAGGGTCATGTTATTCCATTAAATGTCCGGCATGGCGGTATGGAAAAGACCAGACATATAAGAATCATATCATCACTTTTTATGTAAAGTAGAATTCATCACTTTAGTTTCTCCCAGAGTCTTATTATTACTTTTTTATGAGCTTTCCAAACTATAGATTTTGAAACTTTTGAAATTCTGAAATGTGAAAAATGTTTATATAATATCTTTTTTTTTTTCTTTGAGATTACTCCATTGCAGCTACCGAGTCATTTGTAAAATAATTTTAATTTGAGGATGGATATGTTTCAATTTTTTTATTTTAATGTGAAATAACATTTTCATAAGGTTTTAATTTGTTGGTGAATGGTGACTTATATTAGATTGTATTATCCAGCTTTTAGCTTGAGGATTTTAATAGTTTCCTATGATACTGATGTTTTTAAAATTACATTTTAATATATTATTAATTTTTCCTATTAATTGAATAAATTGGAGAGATCAGTATACTAAAAAACTTTAGATGATTGCTGAAGTGGAATCCAACGTTTCTAAAAGTTAGGCTGAGAATCAACTATAATCTTAGAACATTTTAAATGTAGTAAATTTAGTTTGAGGAAATTAGGTGAGAAAATTATTTGGGGTCAGTGGTGAGGACTTCAGAACATATATATTTCGTGTCTGACTAACGTTCCCTTTGTAAGGCTGTATATATTTCCCAATGGTTCCTACCTATATATACAAAAAATATATAATCGGTACTCTGTCAATTATATAATAGACGCTTCTTATACCCAAGAGTCGTTATTATACATATATACATTTCGGCACGCATGAGCTCCGCATGGAACACTGTGGTAAGCACAGGGTTCCAATCTGAGCCGTTGATTTTGTTCGGTTCATCTCGTCCGTGTGATCCTCTTCGTCTCTCTGCGGTGATTTAGCGGGATGGTCTGCGGCTCCGTTGTCCCCCTTTCCTTCTCCGTGCGGTACGTCGCCACTGTAGCCACATTCTCATTCTTTTTGCCAACTACGCTGTCGCCTCTCCTTGGTGCGCTGTCGATTTCTCCCTGCTCGCACGATCCCAGTGCGACGTGGTTGCGCGCGCATGGTTGCGTCTGGTAAAACCCATGCTCTTGGTGTTCGGAACTCCAATCAACTGTCCTCATATGGTGCTTGCTTGGTCTTCTGCTCCTGGTTTATTTTGGGATCGATGGAGTTATTGTTGTCCATGCCTTTCCGTTTCCAATGCAGCTGCCTGCTTTTCGCCGCACGGTCAGAAGAATATCGATTGGGTTGGAACCATATATACTAGTGTGTGCTCTTCCTTCTCTTCTCTTCTTTGTTTTTCGCTCGTATTTCTCTTGGTAGGCCGTTTTGTCTATCTTCTCTTGATTTTTTTCTCCAAAACAGTTATTAGCCATTCCTCAGGGACAATGATTAGCCATCGATGTTCATAGATAGGAGGCTATTTTAGGTTCATTTAGTCCTGTAATTGATAAGAACAGACCCACTAATTTATGTGATTGTGGTACTGCAGCTGTTGAGTTCATTTCACCAATACTTGAATAGTTATCGCTTTAGTTGATCTAGGAGGCACATTGTAAACTCTATAAAGGGACGAACAGTTATGCTCCAAAGTACTTATGATCTAGATCAACAGTTTATTTATCACTTTAGTTCTGGTAAATGAACTCAATAGCTGCAGACTTTAGTTCTGGTAAATGAACTCCATAGCTGCAGGTTGAGCACACAGAGAGTTTTGGTGACAAAATAGTACTGGTAGTGCGGCTGGTAAAAAAAAATGACAAACTAATTCTGTCAAAGAGTGTTCACAAACAAAAATGCCTAATGATACTGACAAATTGTGTTCAGGTTTAGATGCAACACTTACTTACTGTTAGAACTGTTGTTTGTTTTCTGTCTTTTGTTTTTTCTTGCTTTTATTGATGTTCAATTGGTGGTTTCTTTCTATCTTTTCCATGTACTGGGGTTGGTGATTTGCTTCTCATGCCAGGCAAGGAAGGTTGTTGTGTGCTGTTTGCTGCTTTCTGAGGTGATAATTTCGTTTATGTGCTCTACATAATTTGATAGTTTGTAGAAAAAAAACACAGAAAAATTACTGTGTATTTTATTTCTAAAAAAAATGCATTCACTGAAAGTACTTTTTATAACTTTAATGAACACCGCACAACATGTATATTTGAAGTTTTAATAACTTTAATACATGCTCCTGTAAACAAAATGTATGCTTCCTTATTGTAATGTCTTCACTTAAGAACAGTTTGTCAGTTCTCGAATGACTAATTTAAATTACTTTTTCTATTTTGGTGCCAGTCATTCTACAATAATAACAATCATAAGGGAAATTTTAATGTGGATGCAATTTATAATGTGGACACAAATATCTATTAAAGTTATTAAACTAAAGCACTCTGGCTCTGTGTTTTGGCTCCCTTTTTTTGTTCATTTTGGGTTATGGCCTTGCTTTCATCTGTTACAAGGGCATTTTTGTCTTCTCTGATGTTTAACACTTTTTCCCTAATAAGCTCCCTTCTTTGTTTTGTATGTGTCGTGTATTGTGCCTTCTTGCACTCTTTTCTTCGGCTGGTTTTGCGTGCATTGATACTCCATCCTGTGCTCTCACCAGGTATACTGCCAATCTTCTTACTTTTACCCTGTATGTGTGTGGTGGATTCTATCAGCTTAAATGATAGTAAATGCTTGCGATATTTCTTAAGTATATGTTCAATCTGGAATTTATGTACCGGTGTGTGGTTTTGTTACCATACAAAGGGTCACTGCAAGGATGGAAAACAAAGGCACTCTGCCTGTTTGAAAACAAAGGCACTCTGATGGAAAACAAAAAAAACACAACCAGAGTGCCTTAGTTTCCATGCAGAATATCACTGCAGGAATGCTTTTAATGTTTGTAGGGGATTGTTTAAAACAATCAGGGGAGTATTTAAAACACACAGCATTCATTATTAAATTTGTTACATGGTATGGATTATTTGTGTTGTGCTCACAATTTTTCTCTTTCCCACCTCTCCCCTTGCACTTCTGACAGGTCCTTCCTTTGTTTTACTTCATCAGATCATCTGTTGATCACCTTTGCTTTGTTACTTTGAAAAGGTACGGTCTCATTGATATAATAGCCTTTAGAGTGTTTATAGAGAATTTATGTTTACTGAGCTGTGTTTGATTGTGCTACACTATTATGGATATATATGTGTACGTATATGATATATAAATATATATTTATACGCCTTGCCACCTGTTTTAAGATATTTAGGAATTTTTCCACGGAAGATTGACGACCGTCTGTTTGTTTACCCATATAGACGCTCAGCCATTTCGTTCTTTCTTACCTATTGCTCTTTCGTTTCTTTTGAGTCATCGCAATGCGAACGTCTGTGCATGGTAGTAGCTCTTCTGAAGCTTCTTACAGCTCCGCAAGCTCAGGTTGGTGGTTGTTAGCGATTTTGCAGCTGCGTTTTGTGTGCTTCCTCACTGTTATTCTTTTAAAATGCTTATTCGGGTTCCCGCTTTTGGCTCCTATAAGAGTTTCTTGTCAAGTCCCCTTTAAGATTGCCTTTTTTTGCTGTCATTTCCAATTCTATTTGGGTGATTTTGCCAGCAATTTCCTACAGCACTTCTTATCTCATTCTCCTTTCGTTTTCTTTCCGTGTCTTTTAACACCATTTAAGGTCATGCCGGCACTATACGCCACAGTAGGCTGGTTGCGATGCAGAGTGCTTCATCATCTTCTTCAGGCGAGCAACCTGTATGCAAAAGATATAGTGTTTATACAGACTATATGGCTTCCCACATGGCTGTGACACCTTCACGGCAAGCACACGAACATTCTGGAGATCACAACCCTCACAGTTTGATTCTTTCCTTTTTTTCCTTTCCTAAATCAACATCTCTTTTGTATTGGCTGCCTTTCCCCCTTGCTTCTTATCAGCATGCAAACCCCTATTTGCAAGATAAAAAAATTTAATTTTGGTCATGTTCTGTACCTTTTTCATAAAGGTTTTGCAGATTCTTCCCATCAAAGCTTTACACATGTATCTTCTATTTCATCAAGTTCTGGTGAAGCATCTCCCCAGGGGTCTCATGTGTCCACCCCTGAAACACCACCAGCTGTTCCGATATACTCACCAGGCTGCTGAACATCCCTTTTGTTTTTTCTTTTTTGCATTCTTCCTGCCTTTATTTCCCTCAATCTATATTCCATTCCACTTCCTTTCCAGATGACAGGCTCTCCTATCTTGATTTTGGAGACCCTGATGAGGTCTGCACCGCCTGCCACGCTCGGTTCTGGTATGAAGAGAGATGCCACAAAACATCACATGCTGGCCATCCAAAATAAACTCTTTGCTGTCAGAATGCACGAGTTGTGCTTGATGACTTTGACCCCATACCAGAACCACTGTTACAGTTGCTTGATCCTACCAATGGTCCAGACTCAAGACACTTCAACGACAATATCAGGATCTATAACTCCATGTTTGCCTTCACATCGATGGGTGTTTAGATAGATGAATCTATCAACAGAGGGAGTGGGCCTTATGTATTTAGAGTATCTGGCCAGCTCTGTCATCTGTTAGGTTCTCTTCTTCCTGACAATGATGACTCTCCGAGATTTGCCTAGCTGCACATGTATGACACTGAGAATGAAGTCTCCAACAGGATGGCCCTATTTTCCTCAAGTGATGGGTCATCTTCCCTCCTGCCACACATTGTAACAACATTGAAAGAAATGCTTGACACACATAATAGATATGCACAAGCATACCGATCTGGCTCACTCATTCGAATCAGTTCCATTCACCCCTCTTACATGGCTCTCCAATATCCACTCATATTCACTCGAGGAGAGGATACTTACATTCCAGGGATACAATACAATCCCTTGGTTGAATCTATCCAGAATATCCACATGCAACATGTCACAATGGCCGAGTATTACTGTTATAGACTCCAAATGCGTGTCTTTGGGTGTCCTATAATCCTGAGATCAGGCCGTCTGCTACAACAACTGGCAATTGACATATTTGCCTGTGTCGACCAGGCCCGGTTGTGGTATATCCATGAAAACCAACAACTGTTCAAATCTGACTCATATGCAAATGTCAGGAACGCTGTCATCAACAATGACATGTTCGGCCGAACAGTTGGCAAACAGATCATACTACCATTATATAGTCAAGTTTGAAACCAACCTTTTTAATAATGTGAGGGCGTTTGTAAAAGTATGGGTCTATTTGGAGAAGTATGTTTTAAATGGATTTTAATTTTGGTTGCTGAAATTACTTGGGCAAATTTTGATAACTACCGTGCTTAAAATGTTGTTATTAGATATTTAGTTTATCTAGAAAAATATTAGATAAGGTACAAGAATTTTTAACAAAAGTATAATTTTGTTTCTTGGTATCGAGTGGCACAATATTTAATATCCTGGTTTACTTTACATATTAAATTAAAAATGGTTCATGTATCTAAACCGACCACATAAACAAGAATTACTTAAGGGCTAGCGGTTTTTGTTTAAAGGTAAACATTAGTTTTGCATTTGAAACAAAACTTAGTATTTTATTTTGGTTTAGAATCAAGTGACGAGGGTCAGAGATGGGGACAACCATTATGGCAGAAGCATATTGATCACTTGGTCGTGTATTTTCCTTGCTTGCTTTTGCTTGTATGACAGGTGCGGATTCCACATGATTTTTCTATTGCATGTTAGCAACTAATCACTTGCATTAGCATCTTTGAATTATTCAGAATGACACGCATATTTGCGTTTGTATTATAAATAATATTATATTATTATCTGAGCATATTGAATGGTTAACCCATTGGAAATTGAAATGTTGTGAATTGTTATTAATTGTGGAATGAAAATAACACTGGTAATTGGTTGGTCGTTCGGGTCGCAACCGGACGTTTCAATCATCGAGAGTAAGCGCTTATATCCGGATCTGACAGTGTTCATGACTTATATTTGTGTATATGATTGTCTGAATTGTGCTATTAACTGTTGGTAACCCTCGTAGAAGGTGATTCGCAGTGTGATAGTAAACCGTTGGTAACCCTCAGAGAAGGTGATTCGCGGTATGATAATAAATCGTTGGTAACCCTCATAGAAGGCGATTTGCGATTTAGTTTGACTGATTGAAAACCAGACATGCATATTAGATAGTTGTCCAAACCATTGAGCTGGCTTTTGTATATATTTTGAAATCTGTTTCATTATTGGTTATGTGCCGAGCTCTCTCAGATCATGCATCATGTGATTGAATTGATATTCATATATATTTGTATTTATTAATAACTAAATTTCTTTGTGTATTTGATATGTAATGGATTGACTCGGTTGGGTATTTAGTTCCAATACATGCAGTAAAATTCATGTGGCTGGAACTAAATACCGCACTGAGATAAATTATATTTATCTCATTCTCTGCTTTTGCTTTGTTTCCACAATTGGTTGTGGGTTCCAGGTTGCAGATCGAGTAGCGAGACGAGTAGCGGACCGTTGGATTATGTGGTTAGCAATCCATATGAACCAGACTGTTAACCAAACTGTTGTAGTATTTATATTATATTTAAATAAATATCTTTTAATTTAGATTTGACATGTATAATCATTGATATAGTTAACTTTATTTTATAAATTAGACTAAGTTAAGCCTTACGGGTGCAGCAGGCATCCGTGGCGGGCACTCCGTTGTGCACCGTCCAGTCACGGTGTTTGACGAGGTGTCACAACCATCATCTCATGTGGGCAGCCCTAGGTATATGTACCAGAACTATCAGGATGCAATTGCTGTGTGCAGGCACCTCGGGCCGCCACATTTGTTCATCACTTTCACATGTAACCCTGCATGGCCAGAAATAACTCGCAATCTCATGCCTGGGCAGCGAGCAAGTGATAGGCCTGACTTGGTGTGTAGGGTATTCAAGATGAAAGTCAATGAGATGGTTCAAGATATCAAAGACAACGAGTTTTTTGGTCCCATCTCGGGATGTGAGTTTTCTGAACTCTCCTTTCATTATATCCTTCCTTTGTCTATTTATTTCACCATCAACCTCACTGTCATTCTTTCTACATTCATCCTTTGGGTGTTTGTTCATAAAATCTGCATTCACTCCTCTCTATAATCTTCACTTGCAGTGATATACTCGATCGAATTGAAGAAAAGAGGACTCCCACATGTCCATATCATCGTTTGGTTAAGAAATCGAGCAAGCTTATCAGATGGCAGTAGCATAGATCGGTTTATTTCAGCCGAGCTGCCAAACCCTGCTTTTGATCCAGAGGGTTATGCTGTTGTCTCTAAGTTTACGGTTCATGGCCCCTGTGGTGCAGCAAGGCACAATTCGCCGTGCATGCAGGATGGAAAATGCACCAAGCGTTTTCCTAAGCCATACCGTGATTCAACCTTGGTCAGTGATGATGGTTTTGTCCTTTACAAGCGAAGAGACACGCATGTGACAGTGATGAAAAATGGAGTTCCTTTGGATAACATATATGTTGTCACTTATAACCTAAACCTATTGCTCAAGTATGAAGCTCATATTAATGTTGAGCGATGCCACAAGACATACATGATCAAATACTTATTCAAGTATATCTGCAAAGGACGAGACCGTGCCATGGTGTCAGTCTTCAGGCGCTTCTGGCACTGGTACATCAGCGGGTGCAGATTAGTCTCAAGAAGAGACGATCATTGATGAAATACTCGACTATCTCGATTGTCGTTACTTGACAGCCCCTGAGGCCGTCTGGCGCCTCTTTCAGTATGGCATTCACTACAGCCATCCTACCATATAGAGGTTGTCCATACACCTGCCATTTCAAAACAACATCCTCTTCCGTGATTCACAGCCATTGACAGAAATTGTCACTAATCCTGCATCTCAGCGCACAAAATTGACTGCATGGTTTGAATTGAATGCAAGGGATCCAGCTGCAAGACAGCTGACATATCCTGAGGTGACAAGGCTGTACACATGGCAAGAAGGTCAAAAAAATTAGAAGGTCAGACAGCAAGGTTACCGACTTGCACGTGTTCATTTTGTCCAGCCATCAGCAGGTGATGTGTACTATCAAAGGATGTTACTGAATTCTGTGAGGGGTGCAACATCCTTTGAGCACCTGCAGACTGTCAATGGTACCTTATACCAGACTTACAAAGAAGCTTGCTGATGTCTCTTATTTTTATATGTATTTTGACCGTACTTAGCCCTTAATTATTGATCAAACTATTATAATTTGTCTCATAAATTACCATATTTTCCAGGATATTGCTGCTGCTGTGTTTTTTGTTTTATTTTGTAGAATTCCTTGGAAATTGAAGACGAGACGCGACATTTATGAAGGATGGACCATTTTCTCAGCCAGACGACTCATACCTGGCCCACACAGACGTGCCTTGAGACCACAGGAGCCTAGTACGAGCCATATCTCCAGCGTGGGCTTGATTTTCAGCCCATCCAGCAGAGCCAGAGTGTCATTTCGCACCGAAATCCTTCCATTTCGATCCGAAATGCGTTTCTAGAAAGTGCGAAATTGGCAATTGTCGAAGAAGGAAAGGAGTAAACCGCCTCTCCTTGACCTAGCCGCCTCCTGTGGGTACATATATGCGTCCCTTGCCTCCTGAGCACGTATTCTACCTTCCATACTCATTTTCCACCTTCCTTACTTAGCGTTTTGGAGCATTTCCATTGATTTCTTGGGAGTTCTTGGCGTTTTTGGAGGGAGCAGCAGCAGCACGTTGATTCACATCGATTCCTAGACCAGAGATAGCGAGTACTAGCATTGGGATTCTTCGGTTTACTCTTATATGCTCTTATTTCGTTATTTTATGGCTTGTACCTTTATTTTATGCATGATACTTATTGTTGTTTGTGTTATGGATATTAGTGAGTAGTTTTTATGATGTCTTAGGGGTAGTTAGTAGATTAGTTTAGTATATTGTGATGACTTGATGATTATATTATGATATTTTACGATTTACTTGATTGTGAATTATTACTTGCTTGATTAAATTGATTGCTTGCTTGAAAGTTAACTTATTGATGATACGTAGCGTTGATAGGATATAACTCGACCAAATAATCATTAGATCAAAGCACTTGAGATAAACCAAAACTCGAAAGGGTAGGTTAGTTAACGATCGAAAGATCTAGCTTTTATTGCACCGACAGGACCTTAAATATCTCTAGAAATCCATTCAAGTGTTCCTAAACAAACTAGTTTTATTACGCAAGTGTAGGATTAGTTGTTTTTGTGGTAAAACCCGACATCAAATCTAAACCAGAATTAAAAGGCGACGACTGAGGTTAGGGTTAGGGTCTGGTTGCTTAGTAACCTTCGCAAAGTACTCTGTAAAATTGTCAAGTCGAAACAGTAGGGTTAAGGCAAGTTTTAGAGTCGAACAGTACCCATTTCGGACCGAAATGGATCTGTTTCGCCCCGAAATGACCCTCTGTTTTGGTGAAAATTGTGATAGAGTTGTCTTAAAGCTAAACTAATTGAACACTTATCCCTAGGACATTTTATTGCATCTGTTTGAGTTCAGAAAATATAAAAAATAATCCCAAAAATATTTTATTATTTATTACTTGTTTAATTGCTTATTTTTCTATTATTATCATTATTACCCTTTAAATTTCTAAAAAGACAAAAATTCATCCATCTAGCTTTTAAGAAAGTCTTAGTCCGATACTCAGTTTAACCGTCCCTGTGGGTTCGACATCTTTGCTTTACTCGAACGTCTAGTGAGGTAATTCATAGATTTTATTTTATTTGACCTAGGTTTTAAACCTTCATCACTTGCAATGCATACGGGCTGCTCAATGATAATTCTGAGTGACTGCACACAATGCAAGAAGCTGCTGCAAGCGCTTCGTGTGATCAGCTGCGGGCAATGTTTGTAGATATTTTGCTCTATTCTGACGTGCCGGATGCAAAAGAACTATGCAATTCTTGCTGGAAATATATGGGCGACGATATAATCCGCCATATGCGCATAACCCATGGCAATCCTAAATTGACCATGGATCCTGAAGTGCTGCGAACCACATACTACACAAATTACATGATATACTGCTTGTAAGGGGCTACTCACTGCAGTATGTAAGTCTTCCTTTACCAGTTCACGACCGCCCTTTAAGCTCTGCAAACAGATTGCTTGCTGAGCAATATTCCTTCAACACAGCAGAGCTTCGTATGCAGATACCACATTTACTGTCTGGCCTTAACTCAGAACAAAAGACAGTTTTTGATGCTGTCATGGCATCAGTGCAATCAAGAACAGGTCAGTTGTTCTTTGTGTATGGTCATGGAGGCACATGCAAGACATATCTATGGAGGGCAATCATAGCAGTTGTCAAATCAGAGGGCACGATTGTCCTGACAGTTGCATCTTCCGGCCTCTCATCTCTCCTCTTGCAAGGAGGCGTCACAGCATACTCTCGCTTCAAAATACCCTTGAAGTTGAGAGAAGGCTCAACATGCGACATTAAGAAAAATACAAATCTCGCGCATCTCCTTAGAGAAACATCACTTATAATTTGGGATGAAGCACCAATGAGCAACAGAATCTGTTTTGAGGCGCTTGATTGTTCGATGAGAGACATACTGGGTGAGGCTTCCGAATCAAATCGTGAAAAACCATTTGGAGGTGTCACGGTAGTCTTGGGTGGAGAATTTAGACAAACCCTCCCGGTAGTAACTCACGGAGCACGCTTTGAGACAGTAGTAGCATCCATAACAAACTCATATCTTTGGTCGTCATGTCGGTTGCTTAGACTGACGATCAACATGTGCCTATTAGCACATAATGGGCCACTATCAGATGCACAAACCATATCTGAGTTTGCTTCATGGCTGTTGTCCCTCGGCAATGGAACTGCACATGCAAAGTCTCTCTATGACAGTTCTGAGCCGAACTAGATTAAGATACCGGATCAATTCTTGGTCCCACATGGGACTGACAAAGAACAATCGATCATCCCGGCAGTATACTCTGATCTGCAAACTCAGTTTAGCAATGATGAATACCTTCGGGCACGAGCCATCATCACACCTAAAAAAGATGCTGCCAATGCATTGAATGAAGCAATATTGGCAACCATACCGACAGAACACTCTGAGTACCTGAGTTATGATAGTATCTAAGGCTGCGATAATATTGCAGAGGATCTCCATACAATGTATCCTCCAGACATTCTAAATACAATAGCAGTCGGTTCTCTTCCATGCCACAAATTGTGTTTAAAAATAGGGGTGCCAGTCATGCTCCTGAGAAATATGGATCAATCAAAAAGACTTTGCAACGGTACCAGGCTGATAATCACTCAATTAGGCATCAGGGTACTGCATGCAAGGGTAATCACAGGCTCTGCCACCGGCACCACAGTCCAGATACTGCGCATAGTGTTTGTTCATGAAGATGAAAGGTAGCCTTTTGTGTTCAAGAGAAAGCAGTTTTCGGTCCGCATCTGCTATGCAACGACAATCAACAAGAGCCAAAGGCATTCATTAGATGTTGCAGGTGTATATCTACCTGAACCTGTATTTGCACATGGCCAGCTATATGTTGCACTCTCAAGAGCAACTTCACCAAACAGCCTAAGGATACTTATTGTCAATCCGGACAATAAGTACCAAAATTACACAAAGAATATTGTATACAGAGAAATCTTTCGCGCAACAGGTTGCCACTACTCATCCAATTTATTGTCTAAATCTGTTTATATCTATATTTAAATATGTTCTTGCTTTCTCTCGACAACATACTGTCAATTTAATATGAGGTGACACTTTTTTTCCCCTAACCAGGTGATCATGAATCCCCCAGTTCCAATCGCCAGCCTGACACTAACAACTAAGACAGACATCGTGAGGATACACGGCAAACCGGTGAGGATCTGGCCAGCACAGGATCCACGCTTTGGCAGGGTGTACAGCATGGCATTCTTGTTCATTGACCACACTGTGAGTTTTCAAAATCTCTATCAATACCTGAATACATTTTCTGGCTATGTATAAACCCTCCCACTGTCTTACTTTTCAGCATATTTCGTTTTCTATTTTTACATTCTTTCCCTCGCCTCAATAGTATGCAATTAGGGCATTTTCATTGATCCTGCTGATTCTCCCTAATCAAGTACTTCCAACTTTCTTTGTATGGACCTTGACAAGTTTATCTGTTACTGGCCTTTTGGCAACAACAAGGAACTGTAGAACAAGAAACACAAATCTGCTAATGAGAACACACCAAAAAAAAATTGAGTGCTGCCTGTGCCAACTTAATCATTGCTAACAGAAATGGTTTGCAATTTCAGGGTGGCAAGATTCATGGCATCATTCCAGTACCTGACTACCAAAGGCTTTCCAATATTTTCTCTGAAGAAAACATTTGCGAGATCTCCAGGTTCACCGTAGAAGGCCCTACCCTCGACTATCAAGTTGTCAAGAATCCATTAATCCTCAGCCTCACCAGACAGACCATGATCACAGCACTACAGCCTGATAGCTATGATATCCCTAGAAAGTACTTTCAGTTTGCCTCTTTCGATGATATGGGAGTCAGAATAACCCATTTGAAAGAAATGACAAGTAACCTTTCATAACAATGCTATTTATACATGACACAGCCAACAAAAAAATATATATTCAGCTATCAAAAACTTACCAATACTCATCATTGTCTGTTATGATTGGCTGCCATAGATGTAATTGCAAGGTTGGTGGGCTTCGGGGATATCATCGAAAACAACACAGGACCACAACCATCGAGAATCCAAGCAATATATTTGACTGACAACAGGTGATATATCTCTAAAAACATGCTGACAGAACCCACCATCATCAGAGCAATTAATAAATCCAACAATTTAGCTAAATATTAACACATGTGGCCAATATTATGAAGTAGTGTTCCCTAAATGATTAAAAAATAAAACTCTTCACTGGATATGAACAATCGTTTTGTGACAAACTTTTCTTGGCAATACATTTTCAGGGGTAAGACGGTGGAGGTTGCACTGTGGGGAGACTATATCACCCAGTTCAACATCCCAGAGCTGTTTGAAAAGTCTAAACAAGGATCCATAATCATTGCATGTAATTTTGTCCAGCTGAAATACTAGAGATGTTAGTTTCCCTATAGCACCATTGTTGAAATTTTTTTTGTAAATTATTGAACAAACATCTCATCGCTTTAAAAATGCAGGAATCTATGGGTTAAAGACCTACAGTGGCACACGCTTCTATATGGGTCCTTCAATAAAGGAAATAGCAGACTACCTGGCAGTGTAAACAATACTCTCATGCTGCACTTTGTTCAATAAATGAAACGAATAAGCTACAACACCAATAATGATACCTGCTTAAATTTCTTCCCCTTTTTGCAGGACACCATATGATGGAAACCCTATCACCCTCCACGCGACATCTGAGACATACAACATCCATTTAGCAACATCCTCGGCATTGCAGCGCAGTGCTCCGATCAAGCTGACAATAGCACAGCTCAATGCACTTTACCTTGATGCGTATAATGTAAACAATAATCTTAACTGATTACATTATCAAATTGGAGAATTAGACCATATCCAACTATAATGAGACTGATGTCTCAATTGAATCACCATGGGGATGATAATGAGACTAATGTCTCCAACTCCTTGATCTAGCTTTTTGTAAAGAAATTTTATAATTTATGATGCCATTACACAAACTATTATTTTAATTAAGCATCAGATCCAACAGTCATGTTTACTACAAGTGGTTCATGAAGTTCAAACCCTAATTATCTTAAATTACAGATTTCAATACTTTAACTCATCTCTCACAAATTATCTAAATACACAGGAGAACCATTACCAATGTGCAGCAATAATAATGAACGTCAACAACCGCTTTGATTGGCACTACCGGAGCTGTCCTGAATGCCACATGAAACTGAGTCAGAATGCTACAGGCACATGGTGTGGGAATTGCAATGTCCGCAGGGCAAATGGCTTACCATGGTACATAATCGATAGATATACAACCAAATTTCTGTAACATGTACATCACAAACATACTTGAACATTTAAATTGCAAAATATAATAACAGGTACAAGATTAGAGTCCAAGCCGTCGATCAAACAGGAAGCGCGCAGTTCGTTCTACTCGGACGTCTCGATGAAGCTGCTGTCGGAATGACTGCACAGGCACTTGCAGCACTCTAGCAGCAGAACAACAATGTCCCTGATCTGCTCATGGCCATTGTAGGCAAAAAATACCTCTTCACCATTGCAGGCAAACAACGAGTCTCTCACCAGGAAAACCGCCCCTACACTGCTGTCAGCATGCTAGAGGTACCACCTGAAATGCTGGCTCTCCTCCCAAACCGATCCTCGATCATGAAGTGGGAGACCTCCTATCACATGAATCACCATTTACAACACTCGCCGATCTGCACACACCGCCAATCCGTTTGCAGTAACATCATCATCCCCTCACAAGCCTGCTCAAAACCTCCTCACCTACCACACTCCACAAGGTGTGGCAGAGGCATCTGATGATGATCAGAAACAAGCTCACGCGAAAAGGTACTCCTATCATCTATCATCTATCACAGCTAAAATATCATGTTCCTCACATATTCATCTAAACTGTTATTGTGATCTGGATGGACAGGCCTCTTGCAGAGCAAGAACATGCTTCTGAAGTCCTAGCAAAAAAGGTGAAAAGAAAGCTAGAATTTGACACTATCATAGGAGACAACACACTAAGGTCAGTACACACAATTAAATCGCAACAACCAACTCATGAATATACACACAGACACCCACGATGGCACCTGATCTGATAACCATCTACGTATCGATAACAATGTCTTTGGAATTGCAGCCACCAAGCAGCCACACCAACACCACCAAGTGAGTGAGCAGCTCTGTTGTCACCACCGAGCTCACCTTTTGAAGCCCTACATATGTTTCTGAGTCACCTTTTCGATAGTGCACCTGGCGGTTATCAGCAACTATGCTACTAAATCTAGCTGATTATCCCTTAGCCAGTGTTGCTGGTATGTATCAGTCATGCTTTTATTAAAACAAGCTATCTTTTGTTAGGTTGAATTTAATCTGTATTTGATGATATGGTGAACTCCTATGCTATCCTGAGGGCATTTATTTCCATTTAAATGTAATCAAACAACTACTTACAGTGTTAGATTGCATTTGTCATCAATCAGTATGCATGATTTCTATAATACACTACCTTACAATTTTAGATTGCATTTGTCATCATAGAGACACACTACCACAAATTGTAAACAACAAGAACCCTTGCAAATTATCACATTACTAACACACAACCACACAAACATTACCACAACCGACACTTAATACCACACATACATTAGCGCTTACCAGCACACACACAAACACACACAACAGACATGAGAAACAAGAAAATAAAACCATGACCACATTAATACCACCCACAACTAAGAAACCAAAACCACACACAGCCAACACCAAACTAATTATTACCCCCCTCACTGCCATGGCGATCTTTCTCACCACCACCGTCTTTATCATCCCAAGTCAGTTATAAGGTGCGACAAATTTGTCCATGAGCATCTTGAAAAAGATAGCTCCTTGCATTACTCTTTCATTCTCTTCAGCATTACCCTGATCACGTCCACTGCCAGAACCACAGTTTACAGCCACGTCACCAATGGAGCCCTGACCGGCCTGAACCTCATCTGTCCGAACTTGGCTGGCACGATCACCACCACGAACACCTCGCTGCACATACACATGTTGAACTGGCTTCTTTCCTTTCTGCTCACTAACCTCGCCTTTCTCCATTTTGCTGTCAAAACACTTTGGTTGTCTCAATTAAAAGAGCTGCCCAACTTTCACACTGCCCACACAATGTTAGATACAGGCACCTCTTCAAACACTTATAAATAAGCTAATTTGATTGCACATGAAAAAAAGGAAAGAGACAACTTTTGCCACAGAAAAATGAATAAGTACAGAAGCATACGGGCACACAACAAACAAATATTTGTGGTCATCAAAATATTCTATCTATAGATGTCTATATAAAGATAGACATCAAAGAAACGATAAAAAACCCTGTATACTGCTGTGTCCAGCCAAATCACCAGTCTAGCTTTGCTTCTTTTGAACAACAAATATATATTTGTAGCCACCTTACAATGACCCGTGCCTCCTGTTATCCTGCCACACCAATAAAGAAAAAGCATCCAAGCATGGGACAACTTTATTGGGATGAATACTGAGGTGAGATTCTTCCAACAAGTACAGAAGGGACCCCCTTGATTTTGTTATTCATATTTTACATCTTTTACTTACCATACTGGTACATCATTTCTGATGAATTTAGTCTAGGTCTTTATAGCAGGATTACTTTGCCTTTAAGCGATATTGTAACACTGTCATTTTTTTTTCTACTCAGCAATTTGTTTGGTCCTTTTACATCTTTTACTTATCATAATCGTACTTTATTTCTGACGAATTTAGTTTAGGTCTCTACAACGATTACTTTGCTTTGAACAGATATTGTAACACAATGATTTTCAAATTTGATTCAACACTTACCCCACGGGCACTTCATCATAAAAAAAAAATAATTGTTCTATCAAAATTTAATTCGCCCCGATCACTAATACACTTCCATCATATTAATATTCCATGATTATAAATTGCTTCGTCGCGACATTATCATGCTATATTCATATTATCCACACAAAACAAATCGGCCCCATCATGAAAACATTTTCATAACGTGCTCGTATAGGTATGCATCGCGCAACGCGCGAGCTAAGGGCTAGTTGATATTTTGATTGGAGATGTCTTATAAATATTGAAAATTTTGTACTCGTCTCAATTTCAAAGACAAGTTATTCGAACATTAAATGCAGGAGAGCTCTCTTATTCTAGGTTTTTCAAAAAGCATAAAAGCCTACTACAGAGGCCTAAAAGACATGCTTTTCCATTATGAGTAAGACACACAGAACATTCCATTTTCAACTTTTGGCGAAATCAAGCGGAAAAAAAGGTGCTGAAGTGAGTTATTATCAGGTCCCGTAAATTATGTGCTGAGTTCATCGATTTTCTGCGTGTTATATCTTTCATATGATCATTTCGATATTAACTTATTTTTTGAGTCATCTTGATGAGATGAATTGCCTCAAAAATTAAATAAATAATCGATGCAATTTTAAACAGTAAATTTTGGAAAAATCCGAAACCAAAGAATAATTATTTGTTATTGTTGTCGTTGTCGTCTTAATTATTATTAATATAATAATTATTATTCTATTACTTTATTAGTTAGTACAACTACTACTATTAATTACTAGGTGACAATAAACAAATTTTTTGTACCATGTTTTCTGGTATGCACAGCAAGCAGAGTAGGTATATTTTGTATTATCACAAACCTTACTCCTAAATTAGATGCAAGCATCTTTATATGAACTGATCTAGCTAGAGTTTTGGATGCCGAAAGAAAAATAAATTCGTGTATCCATCACGTCCACTTCTTAGGACTAAAAGTTACCTCATTATTGGTCTTCGAATCTTATCTCTTATTTTATTATTTTTCCCTTTTCTTTTTGTTGTCTTATCTTTCTCTTCCATGCATCTATCATTTTTTGGATGTTGGGTGATGTGGATCGTGTTATAAATGTGGTGCATGTTAATTAGGTAATTTAAATTAAGCGCCAAAACAAGCCCATCCACTATTTCCTCAACAACCATATTATTCGACTTTACGTTATATACTTATGTACACGTCATTTAAGAAATCCTTCTACATTTGATATTGTACTGCGTGTAATAAATTACCAAAAGGAATTGCATTTTAGTTACTGGCACGCAATGTTATTGCAAGTGTTACACTTTTCATGACTTTGAATTTTTTATTTGTTTAATTATACAAATTACAACCTAATTACTTAATCCTGTCTTTGTTATATATAACCATAAATATATATATATGGCTCACTATTACAATCGCATTGTACGTGCATTCATATATGTATATTTATAATTGTGAAGTTATATATGTTGGTCTTAGACCTTAATAATATGCTGTGAAAAAAAAAATAGGGTTCTTATATAACTATCGATGATAAAGCTTTGCTTTTCTCTAACGATAAAGTTGCAGAGATCAAAGTTGTTACTTCATGAAATTCCATGACAAACATAGAAAACTTAAAATCTCAACAAAATGTTGGCCCACAATATATTAATATAAAAACTCTAGCTTGTAACTTTTCTTTAGTCTTTTATTTGCCGCTTGAAGTGTTGGAAGCGGTAAGTATGTAGGTCTATATATGGCTCAAAAATTAATCATCTCCTTTGTTGAAGTCATTTTCATTTTGGTTTAATTCAGCCTGTAATTAAAAATAAAAATAATATGTAAACAATAAATATTAATGGCGTGTCAAAAAGTGAGAGAAAAGCTTTAATATACTTTTTAATTAAAGAAGTTGCCACGTACCATAGTATCTCGGTGTACTGCATCTGAAGCATTCCGTTCGGCTTGCATAATTGTGTTCATTACATCCCATTCTGCGATAGAAAAGATAAATAATGATAAAGACATCACATTGACAGAAGTTTTGATATATATAAGAGCTAGCTAGGAATAAATAATGCCCGCGTCTTGAACCCAACAATTAAAATGGTAATATAAGAGTCAAATTTAGCATGAATATATGCTTTATGTAGCTGTAGGCGTTAATTAATTTATTTATATAAATTCGTTTTTGTAAGTAAATTAAGGATGATGTACATTTGAAGTTGTAGGACAAATGGACAATCAGAACTGGTAGTATTATTAAACAGAGAGATGTACATGTTGTAGTCCAAGGACCAAGATGACGTATGCAATGATGCAAATAATCATGCATCTGTTTATTGCGTGTAATAGAGGATGCATGCACTAAAAAAGAATTTACTACCCCGGCCGGTTTTATCTTCTTTTGATCAAAGTATGCTTGTACTTTTTTAGTTTCTACTCAGAAAAGATGTCTTACTAGAGAACATAAAGAATCTACAAGTGAAAAGGAAGAACTAGCTAAGCAGACATTTCCGAAAAAGGCTAGTGTCCCTAAAAAATTATGCTAGCCGGAATTTGAAATAAAGATAACAGAAAACAAGCTTTGGAATATTTATGGGATGTCATATATAGTGTTATCTGAAATATAAAATATGGTTTTGCATGAATATCTAGAATTCTACATTGTGCAATTATTCTCATGCTTTGCATGCCTATCATGATAAATCAAACCCCAGTTGAAAGCCTGCTAACTACCTAGCTAGCTAGTTAAGCCATACAAAACGTGGACATGCATGATTATATATATAGATAAACAAATAATTAGTTTATATATGCATTTATTTGCACAAGTAGTAAGGACAAAATCAGCACCTGGAGCAAACCCAATCGCCGGATTTCCAGCCCTGCTGGGCAGGCTCAAGGGAGAAACCCCACGATTGGGTCACAGCAGAGTCTGTCTTAGTAGCGCCACCACACTTGAAGCAGTTTGAACGGCTAGCATAGTTGTGTACACCGCAGTTGTAGCAGTACCAGTCACCCGGCTTAACTGCCCAATTGACTGGGTTACACAGAGCACCACCACCTGTGGCGTAGTCTAGACCTGGAGCACCAAGGCCAACCTTCGGTTCACCGCACCTTTGGCACGAGTCCCTCTTACCAAAATTGAGGTATCTGCATCTCCTGCAGTCCCAATCACCTGGCTGTCTGCAACTCATTTTTATGTTTTACTCTGCTTGTTTACGTGTGTATATTACACTAGTAAATCTCTTGATGCAAAGAAAAATGAGGTGAATTGTCTGGGATGTTTGTATGCTACGGGGCTAATGGGGTATTTATATAGGGTTTGGTGTGGGACCCAAAGGTTGCAACCTGGCTAGGAAGTATCGTTCTCTTTTTAGAAAAGAATTAGAATGCATGTTTGGGGGGATAATTAAAAAGGAAAAAAGAAATTAGGAAGCATATATTAATTGTCAGAGACAGAGTGGAAGCGTTATACGTAAGTGCTCATGAAGTGCGTTAGAGGGATAAACAGCATCAGAAAGGTGCGGCTAATGCAGAGAGATAAGCTAACCGAATCGATGCTATACTTATGACTAGTTAATGCACCGTTAACAGGAAAAACTAATTGGAGGATTTTCTCAGGATACCAGATTTGTTAGAGTGGGTTGAAAATAGTATTTTTGTGTAGACTCGGTCTACTATATATACTATATATTTTTAGTAATAAAATTGCTTTCATACATTAATTTATAGTTTCCTCAAATAAGAAAAAGAAAAAGGAAATGCCTTCATTTACTGTCAATTATTTCGGAATCTAAAACTCAGTTAGTAGATATAATGGATGCGTTTGGAATTTGGATTATTTAAGAATAAAATTAGGATTAATTATTCGGAGTAAAAAATATTATTTCTAAATGATCAAGAATAAGTTTTTTGGGATATAGAGTGTTATTTTTAAGTGCACCAATATCTGGATTAAAATTTTTTTCTTGAGGTGATTGGATCATCTTCTTAATGTGGATTAAAAAATGGTCTCAATAACTTCTTATTCCAGATTAAGAAGATAATCCAAACACCTTAAGAATAAAAATTTAATTCAGATGTTGGATCACTTAAAAATAACACTCTAGATCTCAAAAAACTTATTCTTGTTCGTTTAAAAATAATATTTTTTACTCCGAATAACTAATCCTAATGTTATTCTTAGAAAATCCAAACGTACCCAATAATAATAATAGTTATAGTTAATTTGGTTTTAATTTGAAGATGAAATCTAGCTAACATGTCTGTAACTCCGTTGTTTCTCCGCATAGTATGTTTGTTTGTTTTTTATTTATTTTTTTTACGAATTCAGTATAGGCATGTAAAATATCTAAATTAGGAGATTTGAAATTTTGGAGGACATTTAAAAGGAAAATAGTTGTGGGGGTGGGTGATTTTTCTGCTTCTAGGCACGGAATCTCAGAAAGTGGGATATTTACAACTTTTGATGAAATTTTTATAGGCTGAGACAAACCAGACTTAAGTTATCAATTTTAGTTCACCAAATCTTAAGGACAATCGTGACTGTGGCCGGAGGTTATTAATTTTTGGTAATTGTTACTTGTCATCCATATTATTTAAGTGTTTATCTATCTTTCAGTACGATTCGCCTCTCCATTCCTTCCATGTCTCGCCTCTCTCCTGCCCCTCCCTCTCGTTAGCTTTCTCGCCTCTCTTCCTCCCCTACCTTTTTCCCTTTAGTCTTGTTCATCTCCATCTCCTTATTTTTTTATACTTCTTACTCCCTAAATGTTCAATTTGTTTTTCTAAAGGATTATCTAGTAGGTGTAAGTATTTAGTTAGTTATAACAAGAGCTTACCTAGTATCTATTGAGCCAACAATACCGCATAATATCTAATAGATGTAACTGTTCACTTTGTTTATTATATATGTTCACTTTGTATGTGTATATATTTATTTTATTTTTTTAGATGACGTGAATAATATTTTGTTGGATGACGATTATCACTCCCACTTTCAGCCTCAGAAATTACAAAGAAAATTACTACAGTTTGGTATTCAATTATTTGAGTAATTAATAGTAGAGTCAAACATATTCGATTAGCACACTCGTCAAATATAATCATATCTAAATTTGAAACATTAAATAACCGACTTGAACCATTCATCGTATTAATTCTCGACATTAAATTCTTATTGGAAACAAATATATATGAAGTTTCTTTGGACTTTTTCACTGTTTTTTTTTTTCTATTTTAGGAAATCAATTGATAAAAAGATCTTGAGCCATTCAATAATTATGTTTTTCTAAGAATCTTAAACATGATGCCTAAACAAGTTCAAACAATTATATGTGAAGTATATATAATTAGCGATTAGATCGATCATTTAATGTTTTTAAATTGGAGATTCAATTGTATTTGATCGACATATCCGTCAAACACATTTGACTCGGCATTACTCCTATTATATTACAAAAATAAGTACAATCATCTGGCTAGCTTAAGTAATTGACTAACATATGAGAATCATAAGATGAGTTGTTAGAACAGTGGTTTGGCTCTATTCTATCAATCAAGTGGTCCTTAGTTGGATTGTTAATCTAGTGGTTTGGCTCTATTCTGTCGACCAATTCAAGTGAACCTTCGTTTGATTCACATAGAAAGCATTTATTTTCAAATTTCTTATAACAAAATTGTTCGTTTCAAACTAACCTTAAAAAAAAATATGAGAATCATGAAAGAAATATATAATGCAAAATAAAAAAAATGACGTTATTGATTTTTAAGCAAACACTAAGTAAATTTAAGAGATAAGTCGTGAAAGTATATAATCTAAACGCTATGGTGACAAATCTACTGAGGCGCATCTATCTCTAGGATAGCGGCCCGATAGGTTTCATCTTTAATCCGGAACTCGATCTCAACTTTCTTAAATTAGGCCTTGTTTACTCAGGCTAATTCTTATTCTATTGTTTGATGATTTTCTATGCTGAAATTAGTGGAATCAGGCATGATATCAGGCAGTACAACTCTGTAATATTGTCGAAAGAACTGATCTGTAATAATATGCAACCAGAATCATCTCTAGATTATATATTTTAAATTTATTCTGTCACGTGTTCAATAGTGGTTGGCTCACCTAGCTTATTTTATTTCTTGGATCAGCATTAATTTTGTTGTAAGAACAGAGGTTTCACGTTTATTTCCAATCAAATAAACTACATCATTCTCCATCTAGAATTTTTTTTACGCAAGTCCTTTTTCTATGCCAGATCATTAGTCTAAAAAGTTAAAAGTGGAATATGCAAACTAATATAAGATATCTATAACTATATGGAATATATGGTTCACTTTTCATTAATTAATTAATTCAATCATCTTTCCCTCAACTTCCCGTAATGTTTGGAGTTTACACACACGTTTTTTCGGAGAAAACCATGGAATGATTTTTGTGAATTGTGCATACAGTCATGGAAATTCATGGAGATATATATTTCATTGAATATAGTAAACACATGATTTCTTGTTTTCCTTTTTTATTCGGTTCAATCAAAACTTCGCTTCAACGTATCGATACTGTATATGACAACAGAATGCATCAAATCTTTTCCTAAAAGTTTACCTAGTTCCTATTTTGGTCCCCATTGAAGACTGGATGCTTAGTTCTAGTTCCTAATTTGGTCCCCAATTAAGTCTGGATGCATAAGTTCTCATTCTGGTACGCCAGTTTCCAATCCTTTTCCCATTAATTTGGTCTCAGCCATCATCATCCAAGTAATTTTTCAATGTGGATAATCATGCCAAGCTGGAATAAATTATTTTTCCTACTAAGATAATATGTGACCAAAATACCTTGCATAATATAAGTTTTGATTAGAAAGGGTTTATTCATTTTTTGACAACAAAAGATGAGGGAGATCGATTGCGTTGAACAAAGTCCAGTTTATTTCGAACACTATTATATATAAGTCTTAATGACAAAATTAAACCTACAATTGTTGTGTTTTAAATTATTCCCCATCCACTTCCATTGAGAAATTCCCTTCCTAAATCTAGTAATACGATGCGAAAAAGTTTTCAATATCATCATATTTATGATCTGTTCTAAACACATATAAATTCCACTCTTAATTTTTGTTCTTTCAGCTATATTTATGGCTTTCAGATTTGTTGTGGGTTTAATATTCTGTAACTTCTGCTAACTATATCGTAGAAACTTGATAAATTATCTTTCTCATAATCAATTATTAGTATTGAAACTATAGAGAGTTGAAAAGATACAAGTTTGTTTATTTTTAATGTTAAACGGTGATAGTCACTGTCAAAATTCTCGGAAAAAAATATCGCCACCAGTAAGAAATTGGACCCGCATTGAATTATTTACAGTGAGGATTTTACATGAAAAAAAATAAATATATTAAAATGCGCGGCAACAACAATGGTAGTTTGGTCCATAAGAATTTCTTACAGCTGTTCGGAGAAAGCAGCCCCTGAGATGAGGTGACTAGTTTTATCTTGACATTAAGGCCCGCTTAATCAATTTAAATTTAAACTTAAATCGATTGAATAAAAGTAGAAAGTTAAATTAATCTAGACTCAGTTTGATCCTAACTCAAAATCTGAGGTATTACAGGATCATGACTTTTTGCATCAGGACAATCTGAGGTCTTAATTATCCTATCAAGATGATTTGAAACTAAACAATCCAAAACTTAAAATTGTCCGAACTAGAAGTAACCCAACAAATGTGAGATGAGAAATAAGAAATAATCAATCCTTACTTGAGCATAATCTAAAGTTGACCATGCAAATTGGCAACAACTTGACTTGAAACAATCTTACCTTAAAACAAATGTTTGTTCGATCCGAACTTTTGAACTATATAAAATTTAATATTAGATTAAATACACAACAATTGAACGGAATGATTCTAAATAACAATAAAAAAAAGTCAGTGGGCCAAAACGAAAATTAGTTTATAAAACTATTGGACCAGAGTACTGCCTCCTCTGTTTGTTTGAAAGAAAAGAAATAGTTGATTCCGTAAAAGAAACGTCTATATATATCAAATTAATGTGCAATAAAAATTTTTATTTAAGTTGAATTCTAGATTAATTTTTTATTTTTATTTTTATGGCCTAATGTGTTTGTGATTAATATGAAGAACCAGCATTTCGCAAGTAATATGGGTGTGCGTAGAAATTAGAGAGAAAATATCTCTTTCAAGAAAATGCTAGTATCTAAAGGAAGGAAAATTCATGATTGGAGGAATATTTATATTAGCTTAATTGCAGACACGGAAAAGCCCTTCTATTATGCGATTCCCTCCTCCACCCTTCAATTCCTATCTCAACAAAATCTCTCAAATATTTGCAATGCAAGGAAGGCCTTATTTGGGGATTGCATATTCCACCAACACCAAGTTACAATTATTGTCTTGTAGATACTGCATATCAACGGAAGAAAAGGGAAATAATGCTGAAAAACAAAGTCATAAATAGGAGTTATTAATTCTTGGCATTTTACTGTCACGGTGAGACCATTTGCACATGTCGGATTGCCTAAGGAATAATACCCAAAAAGTTTGTTTTGACAGAGTCATCAGATTCTGTCCAAAGTTGTGCCAAATTGGCAAGTGTGAAGACATTGACCTTCTCTCTATCTCAGGTTTGTCACTGTTGCTCTGAAAATCCAGTAGAAAATTAGAAACAGTTCAAAGTTAATTCGTCTTTCTTCGTTTCAATGGGTAAAAATAACACAAACATATGGAGAGTGATATGTAACTTCTTTTTGTTACTCTCCTTACAGGAAAATTACAGAATTGGCAATTAATTAATATCTTGTTATGTGAATATATTTATCAAGTTAATATATGAAAATTACATGCAAGACACGTTTTCAACTTCTTGTGATTACGGACATTTCTCCAATTTTAATTTTTAAGCAATATAATATATATTTGAGTATTAATTAATACCATGATTCATCCAATGTTTCGTAAATATAAAACCTATTTGTAATTTTGATTTACAAAGAATAACATAGGCCGAGGCTTCTGAATTGTGGGTATTAATTCGGTCGGGAATTTTAATTGTTGAAGTTTTCTTGTCAAGAAATTCATGAAATTATTATTAAAATTCTTTCGTAATCTGAATATTAATTAGGAGGTTCTCTAGTGCATGCCAGTACTGACCCTAGACCAAAAAGACTATTAAAAAATCTATATATTCCTGGCTTAAGTGACAACTAATTTAATTAGGAGCAGCCGTGATATATGTTTCGTGGATGAATTGATAATATTTCAGCATTTTTAGCGTATTTTTAAAAGAATTGCTGGTTGTAATTTTTTTTCCGATGAACTTCAAGTTAATGCTGAGTATAAACTTTAGTGTTCTTACTTAATTGTATTTTTTTTCAATTAACTTTGAGTTACTTCTGAATACAAACTTCAATTTTCTTACTTGATTTGTTTCTTGCAACAAGAAATTAACGTTATTGCGTTAATCGTTCTCTTATAATCGGTACAATTTACAAAGACAAGGTTAATTCAAACTCCAACGGAGGCAAACCTTGACACTGGTTAAATTAAAAATGTAATGGGATAGTTTATCGAAAGAGATAGCTAGCGCTCCCGAATTTCTTTAGAAAAGAATATATTCTTCTTATTTTTTTCCCCTCTTTTCTAATTCATGATGAATAATATATGAAGTCAGTAGGTACGTCACCAACAAAAGAAGAAAGGAAAAAAAAAAAAATCAATGAGAAGGGTTATGAAGTTTTTTCATATAATTTCCATTTCCTTTTTTTTTTGGGGTGTATTGCGCAATCAGAATTGATTCTCAAGTTCTTGTTCAGAATTGATTCTCAATGAGAAGGGTTTTGAACTATTTTTCATATAATTTCCATTTCCATTATTTGAGGAGTGTCCACACGACCACAATTATAAAAAATGTGTGACGCCGAATTTATAGGCACATAAGCTTAAGTTACTGAAATTAGCAGTGTTGCACAATGGGGTCAAATATTGACCCATTAAGATTTCAAGTCAACGTTCACCGGTTAGACCGGTGAGGTGAGTCAATCAGTTGTTTTCTGTAAGTTATTAATGTTATCATTTATCAAGATTCAAGGCTGTGTGTAAAAAATATATATTTCTACATATTTCTATAGAAAAAGAATACACAAGAAAACAGAACTTATAGATATATGATTTGCACTACGAACTAATTACCAAGAGATAATCTGCAGCTAATATCTGATATACGTAATATGTGAAACAAGATCATCAATTAACCCACATGGTACTCCCTAAAATCGCAACTAAATTATAGAATTCTACGATCTAGTCATCACGCATTTGATGATCTATAATTAATAATATTATACTTTCTTTGAATAACAAAATTACACATTTTGCATGTCGTTTCAACTCATAAAGATATTTTTTTTTAGACTATCTCATAAAGATAAATACTTATCCAAGTTTTAATGCATCAGTGAAACAAAAGTACTTACAAAGTTTAATAAAATCCCAAAAAAGATCGATAAATCAAACACTTATAAAGTATTGACGATGGAAATTATGTTTTTTTTTTTTTTTTGAGGATTAAACCAATGGGCATATATAATAAAAATTTTTTTTTTGAGGATAATGGTCATATATAATGTTGATATCAATAGCGTATAAACGTGATTGTCAAGAATAATAAAAGGAACTGTTGAAGGGGGGCTATATTATATCATGAGAATCTAGTACAGCCTGCTTGGGCTAAAATTACCGGACGAAAAGAGAGGCCACCTGGCAGCAGTTGACTGACTGACCAGTGACCATTGGCAATGAGAAGCTACTTTCAAATCAGATTGGGAGGTGAATCATTCATAGCACATGGAGCACATTATGTGCTCATGATTCGCTTGTTCATTTCACCTTTAAAATTTTCATTTCAATTTTTCCACTAGTAAGTAATAAAGCCTCTCTCGGATTAAGACAGGGAAGGAGGAGATGGAACAATGATAAACATATACACCCTTCCCCGAGTAGTTCTCGGCCAATTATAAATATGCAGTTGGTGAGTTCCCTCTTTTGATTTGCTGTCCTGTCTAACTCAAGGGGGGCCGTGTGCTTGTTTAATTGAGGGAATATATCGGATAAGGTGGTAATTAAAGCCAGAGACCAGAGACCAGGTGAATATTCTCTTCTCTTTCTCCAATCGCTTTCATCTAAATCGATCCTTCCCCAATTGCCACGTCCCATTCCTCCATATCCCTTTTTAATTCTCTCACTCCATAACGGTATGTAACCGTATTTCCCTTTTTTTTTATAATTATTTGATAGAAAATCCTTTCTTTAGGATTCCATATTCTTCAATTATACACATGCGTCTCACTTGACCATGTATTATTTAATTCTACAGAACAGTGATGCATGGGATCATGGGTTAAAATATTGAAATTATTGAACACCAACCAGCCTTGTAATTTCCTGTGGTATTTCAACTCGAAACTTGAAAAGTTTTAAGAGGAAACTGTGTAATTTGCTGAGTTATTTTTATTTTTTTTTGGCATATCTCCTACATTTTATTTTATAGAATAATGCGTGGTTTGACTATAATTTTAATTGAGACCGTTAACATTAACTTCCATTAGAAGATTTGGGGTACTATGGCATACAATCTTCCTCAGTGAGACAATTCAATTTTCTGTTGAAGAAATTATAAAAAAGATGCAAAAAAAAGAAAGACAACATTTAACTAGAACCAGCATGTTGGATCCAGTTTTAGAGTTCTTCTTCTCTATTCCGTTATTAATTTCGCTCCCTAATCTCTCTCTCTCTGTGCGCAAAAGGTTCTCTAGGTATAGCTAATCTCTCTTCTCTCTCTCTGCAAAAGCTTCTTTAGGTGCAACCAACGATTTAAATATCGGTCGCAATAGCGGTCACAATGACTGTAATAGTGTCTCTATCGCGGTGTGACTTGGTAGACCGCTATATTTCTAAACTAAATTTGTCGCTATATAGCAGTATTTATTAGCGTATCACAATACTACTTAAAAAATATCTATTTTTTATGTTTTATTTCTTATGGTGTCTAAATTAGAACAAATTAATAACATATAAATGCATTTAGCGATACCTTAGTGAAATATAACTACGCAATTTGTTATTTGTTGATATATAATTAGTATTACGAACATATTTTTGACTTATAATATTTACATATACGAACTGCATATGATATTTACATATACGAACTGCATATGATATTTTCATATACGAACTGTATATGAATATTTGATGTCTGCATATACGAACTGTATATGAATATATGATGTCTACATATACGAACTGCATATATTAAATTAAACTATTAAAATAAGTATATATTTATTTTTAAACTAAAAAATGTGTCTGATGTATATAATCCCATAGCGGCTGCTAAACGACTATTATCCGCTATGACTTGAGGTTGCTCATTATGAACCCGTTATTCGCTATTTAAATCTTTGGGTGCAACCCCCCTCTCTCTCCAAAAGGACCGTTATTCGCTATCCCATAGTCTTTATTTCTCTCTAGCTTCTCTAGCTAGGTGCGTGCGCAACCTCCTTCTCCCCCCTCTCTCTTCGTGTTTTAAAATTTTCAATTTAAGTTAAAAAATCGATCAAAACCAGCATATACAAAATGCAGTTCATCAGATTTTAGATCAAACCTACGAGATCTAAAATCACAAGTTTATCTACTATGTGAAAAATAGCTACATATTAGTTTATCTATTAGTGTTAGTTACTCATGTTCGTCCAAAACACCAGCCGATCTTATCTAAAACATTTAAGAAGAATTCTAACATTATTTATGCCTTATTCATTTGCTATGTTATGCCATCCTTTTGCGGTGATGTTTGTTCTATAAATTTTTGTTATATTTACTTATTTCTACGTAGTTGCCAGAGAGAAAAATTGACAACGAGAGACCTGAGCATGTGGAGAAGCTGGAGGTGTCCCATTTGGAATCCTTGCTAAGAGAAGGAGCTGCCAGCAAAATGATGAAAGCTGGGAACCATGGGAAGGGGAAAGACCTTCTAGTTCTCAAAGAAGGTAAGAGAGCGGTCACGGATGTGAGTTATGGTTCTGGTTCAAAGGATAAGATGTTGGAAAAGGCTCAAAAGGTTGGCATCCGCTGGCCAACTCACAAGGTTGAAGTAGCCAAGAAGGCGATTCAACAAGTACTGAACGAGATATGTGCCACGTGCGATGAATCGGTGTCCAGACCCGTACTAACAAAGAAAGCAAGGATCCGCATTGGAGACCTATCGTTATTGAATCACTTCTTGGTTTTTGTTTTGATGGTGCGATCTTATCTAATGGCCAATTGTTTGCCTCTAAATTTTACCATATAAGAAAAATTTAAACAATTCACAAGGCAGTGAAAAATGGAGCCATAAAAGAATGCCAACGCCAAACTCTCAGAAGGGGGCTAATTTTTGAAGCAAAACGGGAGCTTGGATTAAAGATGATAAGATATTCATATTAATATTAATATTAATGTGATATGTCATACGGTTGCATTAAATTAACATTAACATCCGACACTCATAAAAGATGGGATACAAATATCATGGATGATTGGGCAAAGCAAGAAGCTAGACGGATGCGACAAGGCATACATGAATAAATTAATTATGTGAATTATTTATTCTATGAATTTTAGAAAATTCATTTAGTTAATTTAGAAGTTCTAAAAAAAATGAAAAATCCATGACTATCAAGTGCCTTGCATTTTTATGAGAATACGTGCAAAATTTCATGCAGAATGTCCAAAAAGAAGGCCATCAAATAATTCTTTTTGTATCGAGCCGAAGTACATTTTCTGAAAGAGAAAATGTCCCTCCATTGGATTACAAATGGTGGAGTGGCCTGAAATGGAGATGACAAATAGGCTCGTGTGAAATAAAAAAGGAAATAACAATCATCCATGAGGCCCAGCAGTAAAAAATCAATAGTGAAGGGTAAAAAATTCGGCCCACAGAAGCTGTCTCCAATGCAGCAATGCTCCCTGATTTCCGATTAGTTCTATCTCAGGGCCCCACAAGTCAGGACATTAGTCTTCACAGATGGCAACTTGGCAAGTCGCTATTGGTTGTTGTCCCAGGGCCCCAGATTCAACAGAAAAAAAAAAAGAATGGAAGGAAAGAGGCGAAATTCGTCTCTCTGAAAAATGGAATCCGGCGATCCCCGTCGCCGCTGCCAGAGTTCTTGATATCTTCGGAAAGACAAGGTCAAGGAGAGCACAACGGTGCCAATTCTCGACCTCTCTCGTGACCTAAAGCCGGGCCAATTTTGATGAAGAAGTTTCGAGGCAGTGCAACGAAGAACATGAAATTGGTGCGATTAAACCGTTGAAGTTCGAATTAAAAGCTCAGAGAGCTTCATGAGGATGTTGGTGACGAGGTTGTATTTTCAATTTGGAATATTGCAAGGTAGGGAGGTGAAACCACCACTCAAGGCCACGGCTAGGTCTAAACAATGGTTAAACTATGATTAGCAATGGCTTATGAACTAAGTTTTTTTTTTAGGGCCAGCAAAATGCTGGCAATTTTCATTAATAAAGAAAAAAGTTTACAAACTAATCAGAACAATACTCAAAAAACAAATAAATGGTGAACTCCTATCAAAAGTTAACCAACTTCTCCTAACTAGAGACTCAGTACCAACTTGAAATTAAATAAAAGAGGAAAAAATGGCTTATGAACTAAGTTAACACATGGGACGTGTTAAGCACAAAGTTTAGATGCTGTGATGATGTAATATAAGTACTATCATCTAAAATAAACTGGAGAGGTACTCAGTTTTGACTGCATTTGAGAAGAAGTAAATATGTGCAAAAGTGAAAAAGCATGCTCTCCATGGTCCCCTCTCCTCTCCGCTCCATGTGTTTTTAGCGCCAGATGAAGACAAATTGAAGGAAACTTGGCCTCTACAACACTCACCACAGCCCTTGGATTAAGATCAAAAGATGAGGATACATTTGAAACAAGAAAGGGAAAGCCTTCCAAAACCCTGAGCTATTAACTTGTTCTCAAATTGTTCTAAACCTTCAAAGTCAGATGGAACCACTGGATGGTTGCCAATGTACATCCCTCCTGGGCTCCTGGCGCTCATGATACTTTTCAGGGAATTAGAATGAGCAAAGAAAAAAAAATGTTAATTGACAAGTGGCACTGGAGCCCACCTGTCAGACCAGATAGAGCGGTCAAATACTGCCAAAATGAAATGGAACAATTACTCATCTTTGAGTAACAGATGTCAATGAGATGAAAACATAAATTAATTGTTTGCAAAGTGCTATGCTGATTGGATCATGGTTGAGTCAGACAAGTGAAATTTAGTTGCTTGGTGTTTATCATGAAATCATGTGTTATGTGATGGTCAGATAGTCTCAAAAGAAGAAGCATTCTACAGCTGCCACATGACATCCTGTTATCAAACAAAAAGAAAGTCAGTTAAGCAAAGGAAATGGAGATTAAATGCAAATGGAGCAATACTTGTGAGAGATCAATTGTGAACCTGAAGAAGGGTAAAATGGGAAACCATGAGTGCTAGGAGCTGCATGGCATGCTCCAGGCCATGAAATTAAGTCAAAGGATAAGTGAGATAATTGACATAAGTGAGATAATTGACAAATGTTAATTATGCCCCTGCTGCATCTCAATTTCTTGGGATACAGCCTGATGTCTGAATGATGGGTCCCTATGAATGGCGGCACATTTGCTGAAACAATTGTGTCAACACAGCAACTGTTGCCACAGAAGTTCAACACAAATTAGCAAATGGAGAGGATTAAAAAAAAAAAAAAAAAACCGTTGTTGCCTCATTAAACTCACCAATTATTGGAGATGCTCTCTCCATGAATCCTAGCCCCTCAAAGTTGATAACTCATTTGATGGATACCACCTGTCCCTCAACACATTTTGGCGCCAAGAACTAAAAGCTCAATTGATTCCACATATTTGATAATATTGAGTAATTTAAAGCTTTATATGCTTGACGTCAAATACGATTTGAGGCTCAACCATCGAAATTTCAATGTTCATTGCAGCATTTTAGATAGGTAAGATCCAATTATATTTTAAACCATATAAAAAGACCAAATATAAATTATTGTGTTCAAATTACTTCAAAATCAATTAAGAACCTTTCGAAATAGAGAAATGTCAAATGGTGCATTGAATAAGACTTTTTTGTAATTTATATGTGTATTTTCAATGTATCTATATTTGGAATAAGTAAGATCCGAATTATATTTTTGACCATATAAAGACCTTAAGTATTGATTATTGTGATCAAATGATTTCAAATGAACAAAAAATTGTCAAGGATGCTATACTTTTTGGATTGGCTGTTTTTATAACAAGTTGTTGATTAAAGGCACATTATTTTATTTCTTATTTCTTTTTGGAAAGTTAAGGCTTATTTAACTTATATTCAACACTTTCTAACCCAGATCAAGGGTCCAGGAATGTCATTAGTTGTGGCCTTGTGGGATACCATAAAGCCCTTTTTATACGAACTAAGCTTTTTATAGGCTTTTCTGTATACAGGCTTTTCAAAGACATGCAGTACTACTACTACAACTCCGTCAAACCCAATTAGTATTTTCTAAACCCGAAAAAGATGTATTTTGCAAAATAGGCACATTATTATTATTATTATTATTATTATTATTATTATTATATTATTGAAGTGGAGTCACATTAACTTGAGTCATGATTTTGTTGTTCGCGAGTCGATCGTTGCTATGAGTCGAGGTAAAGAGTACTTCTCATTTACTCATCTCATGCACTTTTTGAAAACTAGAATGAACAAACAGAAGCCATAAAGGGTTTTTTTTTTTTTGCATTTTTTTTTTTTTTTGCAAAATACACATTTAGATATCTCCTTGAAAACATACAGATAATTAAGCACAGGAAAACTACACTACATATGTTACAGATTAGATTGACTTATTAGGAGCACCAAAGGAGTTCTTTCTTGCCGAAGCCAGTACTGTTTTATCTGCGACAATGAAATATGCCATCCCAGCGACTGCACAAAGTTTCAGTCCAATCATTTCCATGTTGATCAATGATCAAGGAACCAAATTTGCACAAAAGAAGTTGGAGAAATTGATGTATGAAGTTAAGTACCTGTAGAGATGATAAGTGCCTGAGCAGTGGGATTGAGGTTAGTCCTAGCCCATGGCAGCATCCTTACACTTGCCAACTACAATTAAACATGTAAAAATAAATGAATAAACCAAAAGTTATGTTGCAATTGCAAAATTAAAATTGATAGATGAGAAAATAGGTCTAAAACAGAAATGTTGACACTCACAGTAGGAATTGTTGTAGCAACAGTAGCAACAACAGCTGCCTTTGCTCCAGCCATCACTCCCTCTAAAACATACCAAAAACAAAAACTTAGCAGAAGTTCATAACAATTAAGCCCATTGATCTATTTAGTTAAAGACCAAATTAGAATATTATCTATGAAGCAATATATATATAAGTACCATGCGAGCAGCGCTTGGCCAAAGCGAGCTTCTGATCCAAAGAGGCACCAGTTACTGAACCCATAATTTATTTACTGGATTAAGCTAAAATTTTTCTTGTGATGAAATAATAAAAGAACCTTTGTAGATAGTAGGAGAGGTTTTTGAGTGAGGGAAGGATGAGATATTGGGTGTGGGTTTATATAGGGGAATCAGCAGATGGTTTTTCAGTTGAAACCTGGGACTGGAAAATGGGAAGTGAGTGAGTGACGCAGAGAGTCCACTGTTTTTCTTCCCTGGTCTTGTGGGCCTGTGGCGTTAAAGTGACCCCAGTTTTTAGGTACTTTTACGATGTTTAATTTACAAATAATGCACAATTACCATTGTTTGCTTGGAAATTGGATAGCTATCCAAAACCACCTTCATTTTTTCTCGTGAAATATGTTAGATGGCCTACATCAGTACTCCTATTTCCAGAAATTCAAATTTGGGTTTTTTTTTTTAACTTTTTCAACTTAAAGTTTGAATTTTTATTTGCGAAAAAATAATTTCAAGGCTTTATTTGATCTGAATACATTCTTAGATACGTCTTCCATTTTTCTCGGAGTAATCAAGTTAATAAGTTATATATGGTTTATCAGTTTCTCGGCCTTCTCCATAACTTAATTATGACTGGATATTGTTTATTTAATTTTGGTAATATATATTAAACTTTCTTCGAAATTTGCAAAGCTTCAGTTAGATTCACCGACAGCTTTTTAGAAATTTTGAAAGTTGAAACTATACTCCATCCTCAATAAAGGATTTTATAAAAATAATAAACATGAATGTTGTGGGCAGGTCAAGTGGTTTTCACCGAGCATTACTGTTTTAGAGACACGTGTCACTTTGGATTTCTATGCCCCGTAGATACTGAAATCCGACGGTAAATGTTATAGAAAAAAACAAAAGAAAAAAATAAAGAGGAAACCAGAGAGTAGATAAATGTGTGCACCGCAAATGGTATTCACGTGGCCTGTGAATTTTGGATAAGATTCCAGTTCCACCGTCCCAGGATTTAGGACCAAAGCCCCTCTGCAACATTAATTATTTTAATAAAATAATAAATGTGTTAAATCATAAAGTTCATAATGAGTTGGGAATAAGAAACAAAAAACAACATTTACAATAGGTAAGTGTGTGTTTGTTTATATAGGAAAAGTGGCGTCATTTCCGGTGATTGCAAGTTAACAAAATACAATAGAGGCGTTTGTTTATAGTAGAGATTACATAGAACAGAAAATAGAGGAAAGATCAATCAATCGTCAAAAGGCTAAGGGCATTTTCGTCTGAATTTATTAAAATTGATTTTTTTAGAATTGTGAATCCATTAAATTAATTAAAAGGGTAATTATCTGAACTGATCATGATTAGAGGGGATATTTCCAAATTTAAAGATTGGAGGGGATATTTTCAATTAGGCAAGATTTGAGGGGTATGTGACTGATTTTCCCTACAAAAATAATGCGCACTGCAAATTAATGGCCCTTTAGCACCGCCGATCTACGTCATTTGTGAAATCCAACGGTCTCTATTTTTCTCCCTATCCATTCTAACGTGCTCTTTTCCTTCGGAGACAATAAGAACGCTGCAGCCTGCAGTGCTGCACCCACAAGGCCACAAGGGTTCTGTGGATGCATTTTGATTATATCATTGCAAAATAAGAACGCTGCACATATTGAACTCAATTCACCGGCCTTGTCCTTGATTAATTAATTATTTGTTCAATCACATAGCGCAATTCCAGATGATGCATCATTTTTTTCTTTGATATTCCCATGTTTGTAAAGATTACCAAATGGATTGGTGTAACTGTTTGGTTACAAAGCAGTTTTTTTTTATTATTTTTGACAATTGCCCGTAGGCACACTCACACACACTCTCAACCAGTAAATGTTGGGATTTGAACCCTAGTCTTCATGAAGCTAGACAAGTGTTTTTTTGACAACTGTAGCGCTTCTGTACAATTAATGACAGACAAATGAAAAGAAGACCTTTCAAAAAAAATAACAGTAATGATAATATAACAAAAACAGAGAAACTCAGTGCCTTTTCTTTTTTTTTTGAAAAAAAAAAAACTAAAAACATATTTCACTGTTTACCAGGTAAATTAGGGTAAGGTCGAGGAAAAGTGAAACTGTGGATTTTAGTAAGTTGAAATGTGATGGACATTAAATCTGACATATTATTGAATCAAAATGTCGAAGTTAATAAAATAGTTCGAACTGATAAGAACATATCTACAATTTTGTCATTTATTTGTTTTTATTTTGAAAGCCTGATTTACATAAGACTTGCTAGTCTTTAATTATTAAATCGTAGCCTCATCCGGCCATCCTCATTATTTAGTATTTTATAAGGCATTAGTAAGAAACATTATTTTGAATTCCACCCGTCATGGAAATTCTGATAATTGTTGGAACTATAAATCTTTCGGCGCAATTTTAATCAAGTCCAACTATGACAGAATTACATAACACCAATATGCCAAAAAAAACATAACAAAATTTCCCTCCATAAATATAATAAGAGTGGCTTACCAATGGTTTACAAACTCATCACAGTCCATTTAACTTGCTCCAAAATCCTCCATTTCCTAACACTACCAAAAATCAATAGAGCTTATTACCAAAAGTATAATTTAAATCCCAAACTATTCTCGCAATTAACTGATGAGTTCTGACAATACAGATATTTCTTTTAATAATTTTGCATGATTTTAATGAAATCAGGTCCCCAAGATAACCTTTTCAAAGTAACCTTATTCATAAGAATGAGACACTACTTCTTTTCTTAATAGAAAGTTGAATAGAAATAACTAAAGGAAATGAAATTAAAAATTGGACAAGGTCAGATTGGGAAAGCTGATACATACACAGGATGGATAATCTGGCACTGGGCTGAGACTGAGAAAGAACAGCCTCTAGTTAGGCCTGGGCTTGACCCAGGCTTTTAACTATTTCGTTATGGATTAAAGGCAACAAAACATGGCTGAGTTGGAGGGAAACTAGGGTGGGGAAGCAGTACCAACTGAGGTGGCACTGATGTGGCAGATGAGGTGGAGTAAGGAGTGGAGTGGCCAGAAGTTGCAATGTTTGGTTGAAGAGTTGTGTACTGAGGACTGCACATATTGAACCCATTCTTGCTTACCATTTCACTTTCAGCTACCACTTCCTTCCCCTTCTTCTCTTGCAAAAACTGCACATTACTAGCTTGGTTGGGCATTCTCTTTTCTTTCTGTGCTTTCATTGAGGAAATCATTTCCTGTTACAAAGCATGTTTAGTGTTAAAGTATGCTAAAAAAGGGAAGTTGATTGAAATTGAGAAAGTTGAGGCAATTTACAGATCCATATAAGTGCATTTACCTTCATTGCTAGTAATGAAGTGGAGATTGCTGAAAATTGCCCTTGCAACTTTTGGTGTTGTTTGAGAAGACTGTCATGTTTCTCCTATAAATATAAGGGGAAAAAAGAATATAACATGATGAAGGGAAAGATAAGGATACATTTACTCTTTATGAACCCACATTCAGCATAAATGCATTTAATATGATAAGGGATGACGCATAATAATAATTTATATAAGTGATAAACCACATGTGTGCATATGTATGCAGAAACTTATTAACTGCTTAATTAGTTAAGAGGGGCCACCTAAAAATGTCAACCCTTACCTCTCTCTCTCTCTCTCTGTGTACTATATATCTAGTCTCCACAATCCCTCTTCTCCTCTCTCTCTCTCTTTACACTCCCCGACCCCGAAAGCTTCTTCTAGGTTTGTTACTCTGCTTCTTTCTCTTCTCTCTCGAAGCGTACGTGAAGCATTGCATTGAAGCCTAGAAAGCCAATTCTTGTATCGAGTTGCTCCCTACTTGCGTTAAGGAAATAGCTGACTGCCTCTACATTCCCCTGAAAGCTTCTCTAGATTTTAGGTTCTACTCTCTCTCTTTCTCTCCCCGTTTTTGAGTTATTCTTTTGAGTACTCTGGTTCTTTCTCTTCTCTCTCTCTCTCTCTCTCTCTACATTCCCCTGAAACCTTCTCTAGGTTCTAGGTTCTAGGTTCTATTCTCTCTCTCTTCCCCCGTTTTTAAGAACAAGAACAAACTATTTCATGTTTCATGCATTCAAGAATAGCTTGTTCTTGGCCAAAATGAAACTTGTTCTTGTTTTTATTCTTTTTCTTGGCCAAAATGAGACTTGTTCTTGTTCTATATCTACTGTAGATTCTGTATCATTTGTGCCTTTGTTCAATCTAATAAAAATGCTTAATTGTCTATCCAGCGTGGAAGATGGAGGCCAAAGGGGCTGGGTCTCTCTTAAATAAAGATGACATCAAATGGGGGGTGACAACTGACAAGGAACCGTGCTAAGAACCGTACAAAGGCAATGAATTTCGATGCCATGGCAAGATTCATTACAGAAGTTAGAGAAGACAAAGCAAAGCGTGAGGCGAAGACCGGTCATTGGCCGACTGCCCTGTATGAATCTGCCAAAAGAGCCTTACAAGGGGTGCTGCACGAGATGGATGCCACGTGGAACAACCCCGTGCTCAGGCAGCCCCTGAGAGAGAAGGCAAGAATTCAGATAAGGAACACAGGCTTATTGGATACCCTTTTTAAGATAGAGAGTGATGATGAATTGGAGTTCTCTGATGGGGAGGAACTAGAGCTGCTAGTGGACCGAACAGTCCATGGACTATATGGACCAATACTATGCTGGACATTATTGGACTGCAGTATTTGGTCTGGACTTCAGTCCAGTCCAGATCAAATTAAGAAAAATTATATGAACTAACTTGGACAATTGTGGACAAATCTTTGGACAAATTAGACAAATCGTGGAAATTACCAAAGCCAGAGATCTCTCTCCGCTTCTTCTCCTCTCCACATTCTGCTTCCCTTTTGTCTAAATCTCCTTCGTTCTCTCTCTTTCGAAGTCTCGAACCCTTAGCCCAAGCCATCTCCTCCTTCACCCGACCTCACCTCATCTCTCTCACACTGCCTCTCACCGACTCCTTGTACCTCCACGGCTCCACCTCGACCTCAATGGCCATGGCGACTCACCTGGTGGTTGACTGACATTGAAGGAGGTAACGGCAGCTGGTTGACTCACCTCGACCTCCATTGCCTCTCACTATCTCGGTTTGCAGTTTGCATCTCTTCCTTTCTTTGCACATTTGGCATTTTGGGTTTATTTCTACTTGCTTCAAATTACAGAAAACAAAAACTTTATGAGTATTTTTGCTAGTAGAAATTGGGTATTTATATTTCTACTAGTTTCTGCACTGAAAATTTGAAACCTAGTACATGGTGTCAATTTCAGAGGCACTCCAATTCCCTCTCTTTTTTGTTTTATTTCCTTATTTCTGTGCCGATTTTGATGTTCCAATTGATTTCTGTGCCGATTTCAGAGACACATAGTACACGGTGTCAGTTTCCATGCTATTGGACATATTCAAAGTTTTTATACAAATTGATTTGCTATATTCATCTAAATTACATCTAATTTCATGCATTAAACTACACTAGGCACATCCTGTACATGGTGTTGGGCAAATTCAATTTAGAAAAGGGGGGCACAAAGTACTTGATAACATGTTCCCTGTATATACAATCATAAGGAAAGTCACTTCACGAGGGATTTTTTGATGACCATTTCAAATGGTACAGCATGTACAGTAGGTAACAGAATTGTACCAACCATTTGATTAAGCCTGGATGTCGAGTAGTTCTAAATTAAGAATCAATGTGCAATGAGCCTAAACCCTTCATAGCCAATTACACACAAACTGCTTCATACAGAACCTATACTGGCTGAAACAAACTGGTTTATACCAGTATGGTTGGTAATCAATTATATTGCAATTATTAATTTTCTTTAGGGATCTACCTGTCCTTACTGGATATTGGCATAGATTGCTAACTGTGATTATATTTGTACAGATACATACATACATATTTGTTATTTACTAAGTGCTAACCTTAGTTGTTTAAAGAAAAAGGAGTGGGGTTAGGTGGCTGCAATAGAGTTCTGGAGATGCATATATGCATGAGCATAGGCATTATAGAGGCAAGGATAAATTATTAGGTGATGCATGCTAGCTGTTATAAAGGTATGGATTTCATGATTTTAAGTAGATGTTAAATACTTGCATATATGGGAAATCAGACTGTGTCTAGTTGAGTTGTATGCATATAGAGGTGTTTGGCTGTGGGTTTATGGCTCAGCTTTATGTAAAAGGTTGCTATGTAGCTTTGACTCTAGCACATAAATTTGAATTATAAATATGGTTTATACGTATTAGAGTTATAAATTTGATTTTTTGTTGTAGCCATTGCAGGTAATTTATGAAGTTTCAAGCTCAGGGCTAGTGGGGATTAGGTGCAGATTTTACGTTTTGAACTTTTGATTCTTATCAATGGACTATGTTGCATATTTGTCATTTGGAATATTTTGAGGGTTATTATTGTAAAATTTACGAATTTGTTAGTATCTGTAGTTTACATGCTTCTAATGTTTTATGTTGTTGGAGTTATTAATCTGAGTGATTTCGGTAATTGCTTTTTTGAGTTATATATTTTTAATCGTTTATGTTGTTATGATGTAATAATTAGTTTGAACTTTCAAGTAAGAATTTCAAAATATAGAAGCACGTTTGAAAAAAAATAATTAATTTATATTCACAAAGAAATGTTTGTCCTTTGCACTGAGGTGAAGGTATTTCGCATTCCATGTATTTCGTTTGCACTGAGGTTTTTTATTTTTCCAGAATGCAATGCTTAATTAGTTCGGTTGGCTGAAGAAGCATAGTTGTTTGTCCAAAACTTAGTCCACATGAACATAATACGGACAAATATTGGACATTAGCCGGACATTATATGAACTGAACGTGGACGATTTTTTGTTATATATTGTGGACGTGGACCGATCATGGACTTCAGCTCTCCAAGGTTGAACGGACATGGACCTGTATTGGAAATCGTCCAGTGGCAGCGCTGGGAGGAACGCCTAATGGGCCACAAAACTGCAAGGAATGTATCTTATTACTGGCTTGAACCGGCTGCTATGAAATATAAGCGTCAGCGAGCCAATGTTGGCAAACATTGGATTCCTTCTTCTGATAAGAATTGGAAGGTTGGAGATCTTATTCCAAAAACTGACATGGATGTCAAAAGGTTAAAGAACTGTAACACTCTCACACTCTTATTTGAATTATGCAGTGTAAACTTGTAAATTACTGATTTTGGTGTATATATTATAAAAAGAAAATGTTTCTTAATTAATGCAGAGAGTTGAAAGAATTGAAGTCCATTATTGCTCAACAGCAAAACGAGATAAATCTACTCAAAGATGAACTTGCAGCGGTGAAGGTAACATATATATTCTTCACAAATTAATTTATTGTCCGTTCTTTTTTTTTCCCAAAAAAACAGAGTAGGCAGTAGTGCATAACTTCTTTCCATTTTGGTTTCAATTTTAAAATTTTTTTATGTAGGATGATTCCATTTCAATTGGTGTGTTCTTTTTATCAAATTGAATTTTTGATAGTTCAAAAGTTTGGATAAACTCACAAATTTATCCTTTTGAACAATGGATCTAAAAGGTTGCTAGATAATTTATGTAATTATTTCTGTCAACAGGCAGATCTTCGTCAGTTGAAAGATGAAAGGCTTTGGTCTCATTCATCAGGCACAGGAGTCGTTCCTCTTCCTGTTATTAACAACTCAGATTTTAAGGCTTTCTTTGAGACAGAAGATATCTTGGGGGCAACTTCAGAGGAAGGTATTTGTATCTCTTTGACGTGCATGTGTTTTTTGTAATTGCTGATTCATCTAAGTACGTGCTAAAGCAGGGATTCCCACATACGTAGGACAAAGTAGTGTCTTCATGTAACCCTTAATGAGCCTCTGATTTATTATAGTTTCTGAAGTAGTTAACTGTTACTCCTCTAGTTCATCTGTTTAATAGTTGAAATAATTTGGTTCTAGGAAAATATGGATAGGCAACAAACCATAATGTGAGATGGAGATTGATATGAACGAATTGATCTTTTTAATGATTTGTTTATATTTGTTATGAATTGTTGTAGGGAATGATGAATTAGGAGCTTCCCGGATGAACTTGGAGAACACTAATGATGTTAACGGATCTTTCTACTACTAGCTAGCTAGATTTGTTCTAGTACATATAAAATAATTTTGACCTTGCTTTCCAATTCTCATGTGGTTATGTTTGGGTAAATGATGTAGCGACTGACCGTATTGCTTTCCACTTGTTAGGATACATTACGTTTTGTTTAGTATATTGCATGAAGTAAACATTCTATATAAAGTTATAAACTGTTTTGTAATATAATATGAATAATATGTTTCTATCCAAAACTAGTTGACATTCTATGTTCTTCGGCTTGGGAGATGCTAATTATGAGTAAGCATTCTATGTTTCGATGGCACATGGCCTTGAGAGATGGCAAGTATCCAAAACTAATCGACTCTTATTTGGGTTAGGCCTTTGTGGCCGTATAATGATACCATAAGGCCCAACTGTGTCATCTTTTATGGTTTCATTTTTGGGTCTGAAAAGCCTTCTTTAGCCGATCAGGATTACCCCTTTTGCCATTAGTTAGATTAGATTTTGCTGGTCCTGAAATTAAACTCAGTCCATATACCAAGGAGCTGCATGTTCATAAATCCTAATCACAACTTGGACAGTATCTTTGACTTGTATATAACTCATGGTATTTCTGCAATCCCAAATCTTTCGTTCTTTTTTCTACTGCAAATCAGCATGTGATGATTAAATAATGAAGGGATCTCGTACACGCGAATGATAGAAGCAAAAGGAGGCATTGAAACTGAAGACACTATCACACTCTTATCTGCGCACAGAGAACAATCACAACATAACAACAACAACAACAATTATTATTATTATTATTATACAAGAACAATTTAGGCTATGATCAGTCTCACTTTGTTAAAAACTCTCTGATCGGAGTAAACAAATTTGGTTACATTTGATTGAATTTTCGTATTATTGGTTCCAATGAAAACTTGAGGAATCAATTCTAATCAAACGGAATTAAATCAAATCCCAAGTGTAGACCATTCCAAATCAAAATTCCATGTACAAACCCTCTTAAATTGGAAACTAGAACACTTCAGTTCGTTAAAATCCTTCTAACAATTAATACCTTTTAAATAGATTTCAATTTATTTATAATTAAGGATATATCTATATAACCGGTTGAATTTTTAAACACATTAACTATATATGTCACATCTCCTACATCCTCCGCACTTGGATCTTTTTAATTTTCTTCTTAATTAAGGACGGGTTATGTGTTTTCATGCTTCTCACCTTATTTAAAGATACAGTATTACCTACTTAAAGGTGTAACGAGATTCTTAAACTATTACAACTTTTTTTTTGTGTTACTTTGTATAAATTAATTTATGATTTAACATGTTATATTTCCCGTTAAATATGTTTTTAGCATTTTAAAATAATTATCTTCTATAACTTTACTGAATGTAATGTTTCCTTTACAAAATTTATCTTATTGAAAATGTTAATTTTTTAAATAGATATTTCTGTTTTTTATTGAAGTTGGACAAGAAAAAATTTCTAGTTTCATTAAAGCAAAAGGTAAGGTCTCAAGCTCGATAAGTGTGCAGCTAGCTATGAGGTAGTTCCTTGTAAACGTAGACATGACGAAAACAATTTTGAAAAAAAAAGTCATTGATGAACAAATCGATTTTATAACAGCATTCAAAGTATAACAAGATGTTAAAAAAATGTGCACCGAGGATTAATAAGAAAATAATGAGTTTTACTCCAATTAACTCCCAATATGTATGGTTTATTTGTTTTTAGATTTATATTTTGAGATGATTATTTGAAAATTATACTATTCATAAGATAGATTAAGCTAATATAAATATTCCTCCAATCATGAAATTTCCTTCTTTTAGATACTAGCATTTCCTTGAAAGAAGCAGTTTTCCGACGAACCTATATGAGTTCGTCTACCGCGTCTAAACGAAGAAACAGTTTTCCGACGAACCTAACTCCGTCTCCGCCGCCGGCCCACCGCCCGTCTTTCTCCCCGCGACATGTCTTCCCACAGGAAAAGAAAGAGGGAGATTAAACCCCCTCCAGTACCAGTACCAGTACCTCCTCGACCGGAGGGGCTGGACTTGATCAGCCAACTCCCCGACTGCATCCTCCACTCCATCCTCTCCCTTCTCCCAATCATGAACGTTGTTCGCACCAGCATCCTCTCCTCTCGCTGGCGCCACCTCTGGAAAGATGTCCCGCTGCGCCTTACCGACTACTTCTTCGACCTCGACACTCGTCCCCTCGATGATCGCTATCTAGTGCCTAATCCCGTGCGTGATCCATGGTTTAACTGGATGCGGGAGGCCGTCTGCAGCATTCTCAAGTTACACCATGGACCGATCGAAATCCTCCGCCTATCACTCTTCAATTCTATTAAAATGGATTTCTTTGTGAAACAAGCAGTCCAAAGAGGCATCCTAGAACTAAAGCTCGTTCCTTTTAATTGCTATGGTCCTGACACCTACGAGCTGCCTCTTTCCCTTCTATGCTGCAACACACTGCATCAATTCTCTCAAAAGGTGTAGATTTCCGCAAGTGTTGCTCCCGTCGATATTTCCCAATCTCAGAGAACTGAGGCTTGATAGCATGCCAATGCCCGATGATTTGCTGTCAAAGTGTGCGTCTCTTGAGACCTTGCTGATATCCACTTATTCTGAGGGTCCATCTATCAGCATTAGTTCGCAAAGTCTACGCAAGATTGTTTTTCATTTGGCTGGTTCACCAAAACAGTTGATCATAAAAGATGCACCTAATCTTGAATCACTCATGCTAGCGGATGAAACAACATGTAGTACCATGGTGAAGGTCCTAGACGCACCAAAGCTCCAACGGCTTGGTTTTATAAATGCTAACCTTCGTGCAATCCAATTAGGCAGGACTTTTATCGAACAACATAAGGTCAGCTTTTTGCTCGGTTTCTAAAATATTATTTTATTTTGTGTTTTTCTTACAGTACATTGGGTGTTTTGGTTGCGCAAGTATTAAGGATAGGAAAAGGGGAATAAGGAATATGCCACATTCAAACATGAGATAAATGGGAGTATAAACCAATTTAGCGCCTGTTTCCAATTCCCACAAACAACTATAAAGGAATAGCAGATGAATCGGCTTATATCCCTATTTATTCCATATCTGTGTAGAATCAGTGATGAGATGACCTGGGTAGCTACTTACCTTATAGTAACTCTTTCAATTTTTTTTATTAATACTTGACAAATTTCAACTTTTCTTGTTAATTGCCAATGTAAGATTGTCTTTTAGTGTTAAATGTGTTAATCGATAATTGATACTTTTGTTGCTACTAGGAATCGCTAAGAAGTTTACCACCAACATTCCAAGTTAATGTAACACCTTGTCGGATGAACATGCTATCTTCTGTGAAGACGCTAGCTATTAAAATGCAGCTCTATTTCGAGAAGCCTGTACCGATCATATTGAAATGTTTTCCTTGTCTCGAAAATTTGGATATTATGGTACTACTTACACTATCTTCCATGAAAAATGTTATTTTTTTTCCATCGATACTTTCCAACTTAGGGTGAGACTTTATCCAAAATACTTAGTTAACCTTCAAAATTCAAAATACTTTATCCACAATGAACATTTGCTTCTCTACAACAAATATTACTATAACATTAATTTGTATTTTTTACACAATATAAACAAGTGGATTTTATTTTGGCAACATAATTTTTCAGCTATGAGTTTGATTGTGATGTCCTTACCACTGGATCAGCGTTTAATTTTGGCATGTTGAATTGAAAACAAATTTTAAGTTTAAGATGATATGTGTTTTCTATAGAATTTATGGATATCGCATAGAAGTAATATGACATATTTTCATTTTTCTCATTTCAGAAATATGAGGGAAACGGCGATGAATATTATTTGGACAAAGGCATGTGGGAAGAGCAAGGTTCACTCAGTTTCCTAGATCATCTGAAAACAGTTACAGTGAAGGGCTTTTGGGGTGATCAATTCGATGTGGAGCTTCTAAGGTACTTAGTTGTTCATGGGAAGGTGCTTCAGACGATCACTCTTCTTTGTTCTAAGAACATCACTAAGAAATTTGTGGACATTAAGAAACGACAAATTTGTATTGAGAAGAGAGCATCATCAAATTTGTCGCTGTTTTTCTTCAGAGACACTAAAGAAAACGTTCATTTTTCCTTGTGGAACGATATGATATATTATTAATGTCAGATTTCAGTTTTTGAAATTTTTCATCAGTATTGTGTTTTAATTTTACTCTTTATTTTTTTTTAAATCAAATTTACCCAGTTCATGTCAGACTGTAGTTTTATAAGTTCCGATAAAAAGGGAAAAAATACATTAATTGCTAAAATGATGAAGTTTCTTCACAAGTTAATATTCAAAAATCAAAATAGCTAGCATACGTTGATAAAGTAAATAAAAAAAATAAATAAGGTGTCGTTTGGGATGGCCGGGAATAGATCTATTCCCAGAATAGGCAATTCCATTCCTAACACAATTTCCAATAACACCCTTCCCAATAACACTTTTCTCACTACTTTTCGTTTCAATAACACTCTTTCCAACGTTATTCCTAAACTCACCATCTAAACAATATTTTCTATTTCCGAAATAGTCTCTTTCCACGATTCTTGTGAATAGTATTTTCCCTAAATTTATGTTATTAATATCATATTCCTAACATATTCAAACGACACCTAAAAGAATATTTTGCAAGTTTATCGAAGCTTGTAGGGGCATTTCCAAACTCTGTTTGTTATAATTGAGTGGTCTGCTTATCAGATTCTTTAGATTTATCATTTATCTGATTTTAGTACACTTACTGCGCTATTAATTTGTTTTGTTGTCCTAGTCCGTAGTGCTCCCTCTGGTTAAGCATCACCATTATGTAACCCATTTCTCTGGATTCGCCTGTTCTCCACTTTCTACTTGTTCCATGTTAATCCAGCATGCTTTAACATATAATATAACTTAAATTAAAAATTTATAAGTGTTGGAAATTTGGAATGCCGCAGCCGGAGTCTCCCTCGATTCTGGTTTTGCATTAGTTTGAAGCATTAATTGTTTTTATACAGTTCCGAATTCTTACTACTCTTTTATCAGTATTTTTTTGGCAGTTCGTTTATCAATAATTTTGTTTTAACACCTTACGTGAAGTTGTTGCTTTCAAATAACATACTTAACAAAACTTAATCACAATTCACAAACTAAGCATTCATATTCCATCTTTTTTATTATTTGTGTATCATCTTTTTTTTAAAAAAAAAAAAATCAGGAGATTGAAGGATGAATTATTTTATCATGTTTATTTCAACAATTTTTAGTATTTTGATCTTGCAAAAAAAAAAATGAATTGGAAAGTAAACGCTCGACTTTAAAGAGCAATCAACGAGTAAAACTCACTGTTCAAAGCGACACTCCCATAACTAATCTAAAAATTTAAACTGATGCTAGTTCAGTAATTCATTCTACTTATATGTAATCCTGGTCGGCACGGCCTTGGAATCAGATTTTCAGAAGGGAATACGTTCCAGCAAAATGTGCATTTGAAGTTCATCTTTTTTTTTATGCACAGGATAATATGAACTATTTTCATAAATATTTGCACATAGTTTATTTATTCTATACATTTTTTAAAAAAATGCAGCGGACACAATTTCTTAAACAATTGTGTTTTTTTTTTCAAAACCTTGACAGGAGCTGTCAAGAGATTCTTAAAAACAATAGTTATCAGTTAAAGAGGCTAAAAGAGTTAAACATTGCCAATTTCTTTTAAGGTAAATATGTAATTTTCAGTTCAATAAGGTTAATGCATAAAACCGCAAATCTAAAACATTCTTGATGACACATCTAAACTGTTTAATTTTGCAAAAATTACTAATTTGAACGGTAACAGGCATGGTATTAATTTTGCAAAAATTAACTAAACTGTTTAAATTAGAAAATGGAAAAATGAATACTCTATGTACTGTTTTCACCTCCCAGCAAAGTCTATATTTACCACATCTATTCTCTGAGAGAGTTTCAAGTGGCAAAATGCTCAGGTTCTTCAGGGACTAGGGTGATTTGAGTCCGTATCTGATTTTCTTCAAATGTGTCTTCGTTTTCAGCACGAATCTCAATGCAGTTTATGTTTAGTGTTGGCCTTTCTTGCTGGAACATTCTGTTAATAAAGGTAAAAATCAAGTCATCCTAAATGTAACATCAGATTACCATGTTACATTATGTAATACAATTAGTCTTAATTCATGGTCATGTCAACATCATACTGGTCAGGTTTAATACTAGCATTTTTTTTATACTGCATCCACTTTTCTTGGCTTATTGAGGTTTAATGAGAAAATTGAAGCTTAAATGCGGCCTAATCATCAATATCTATCCACAATAGCCACCGTGGGGAGTACTGATGTTGCAATGTCCATTAAAATTTGCCAAAACACTAAAAAAGAGGGATCTAAAGAATAGCACATACGGGTGCTTGCAAAGCATAGGTGCTTGCACAGTGACGACATATTTACAAGAAGAAATCTCTTTGATTGATCCAATGACCACTTGTGTACCTGACCCTGTGCATAAGAACCTCACCTAGAAAAGAGAAATGGGAAGTAAATCAATAAATATCTGAATATTTGCAAATGGATCTTGTAAAATCTTACTCTCCCTTGAGAATGATTGTACAGAGAGTACATTGTATACAAAGAAAGAAAATGTCATCCATGTCAGTATCTTAGTTTCGAAATCATATTCCTTAGATATCAACGGTGATGCACACAGAACCAAGGAACCCAGTTTTTTTTTTTCCCCTTAGGGTACAATATTGCTTTTGTTGTCTTAGAGGCCTGTAAATAAGTTATTCCATCTTAGATTTGTAAACCAATAAATTTCTTTTTTATAGTCAGTAAGAAATGAGGTTAATGTCAGTAACATCTGAAGATTTTGGAAAAGAAGGCAGTTACCTCAGTCTCTCTAGGAAAACCAGTTAGGTCACAAATGGTACCGTTTGTATACTGATGTGCATGATACCTATAAAAAATTGATTAAGTATATTTAACATTACTATAATCAATAATTCAAAGAAAAAAGATCAAATATTACAAATATACCCTGGTAAACTACTAATTAGCATATATGTTTCCTTTGAATGCACTACATTTATAACTTTTAATACTAGGTTTTCTATAAATTTCAAAATGATAACATAATACTGAAGTAGGAAAGGGGAAATATAAGCGTGTAATTGTAGCTTTATAAGAGCTTGAATAAAAAAAATACCTTTGAGAAGCGTCTTTAGAGCGGGGGTCTTTTAGCAAAGATGCATCAGAGTGTTTCTCATTATGTTCCAAAGTAGCTTCAGGGTCAAATTGACCCAAAACAAACTCTTGAACAACCTAAAGGTGCAAAAAGGCAAACTCGACTTATAAACTGATTTTTTTTTCCCTTTTTTTTTTCTATAGTACTTTTTTTTCGCACAAAAGTTGTATTGATGAACATGAAAAGAAAATACAAACAAATTTGTACAGAAATGTGCATTTGGTATCAAATGAGCAAAATCAAGGTCTCTTATGACCAAAGAATAAATAAAAAGTTTCATGTAACTCGATTAAATTATTCTAGACTTTCTGTGAGTAAATACCACAGGACATTTTGAAAACAGCAATAAAAGGAATTAGACAACTTTTTTCAGGGGAAAAAAAAAGTTCCAAAAGACAGTGGATAAAGGTGTGGCACGCACTTTTTCATCCTCCACGTGGACTTGACGCAACGTCTTTTGGTAACAGAGCTCATATGACCACCACCCTTCATGCTATACATAACAAATAATTTATTATGTCAAGTAATCACAATTCTTAGATTTAACTCATTTTTATCAGTCAGTAACCTATCATAAAGACTTTGCACTAAGTGATTTTAGGCACAACATTCTGGCTAAATATTACATGTAGAAACATCAGGTATGCAGAGCATGAAGAGTTGGTTAGCTACATGCTGGTACCCTGTGCAAGCTGAGTCAGTGCCCATGCATATAAAACAAAAGTTATTTACTATAGAGCTGCTACGGATATCTAATTGTTTATGAAAACTGCATAACCAGATGTGCTAAATACAAGCATATTGCCCACACTGTTTTAAACACCTGCCATATGCATTATGGCACATTTCGGTAAATGTTCTAACTCACGACTATGAAAAATGGTACAACTAATTAACCCTATATTAAATTACAGACTGAAATGGTAGACCTCTATTGGAGTAATTCTTTGTAGGGGACCAAAATTATTGCTTCTAGTTATAAATAAATTGAAAACAAAATAATAGCAAAAATAATTGCATTCATGTGAAGAAGGTAGTAAACATACTCTATATAAGCATGCATCGTCTTTTAGCACATCGAGCAACTCATCGGGGGTTTTCAAAATCTTTTTGTCATTTTCTAAAAGTGCATTGCTCGAATTTTGCAAAAAAGCCCCTGTTTTCACAGTTTTCGTCTCTTGTGTTATTGGCAAGTAACAGTTGTAGCTTATTCCATCCTTATTCTTCATAATTACAGACTCTTGACCATTCTCCTGAGAAAACAACAAATATATAAGAACATATATGACAATATTAATTTTCTATTATCACGTTTATAAAACCTATTTTAGGGAAAAATTTCATGTGCATTATGTGGATATATGATAAAGATAAAACATATACCAAAAGACAAAAGCTAATCCATGTAAGGATCTGTGTGGATACTAAATCTTCTTCTACTAAGTGTCGGGATGCTTACCAGAATAGGCTTAAAGTCCCCATTGGAAAAATTCTACAACTAAAACTAAATTTAACACACAATTTTGTAGTATCTCAAACAGATACAGAAAGTTGAAAAAACATAAATAAACAAACAAAAAAAGGGCCTAACTTGATACAAACCATAGCATAACCAACAATTAAGTAGTATCTTGGATCATATGGGGTTCCTTGCTAAGTCACTAATAAACAACATATACACTTGTATCCAATATATAGCACACACAAAGAAAAAAATTATGGTATTTTGGTTATGTAGAAATGGTCTCACTGGATTAAAGGAAGAATCTGACGAGTGAAATTCAATGTTGTATCTTGGTTCACGTGAATTTCTCCCAAATGTTGAACCTATCAACCAATACATGAGAAGAAATTTAAAAAAAAAATAATAATAATAAAGAAAGTAAACAGAAGCTAATATTTTTGAGTCACGGCTAACTTGAATCATGTACTGTATATAATTCAATGTCTAAAGGCAGAGCTCAATGACTAACAGCAAACTCGGGAAGTAAATTCAACTCAGAACTATTAATATTTACACATCATCGAAAACCTAGTTCCCTATTTACCAGAATTTAGAACACAAGTAACCCTGATTACAAGCAAATACCAAGGTATTACCCTTCAAATATAAAATCTAATTGAAACTAGCAGTTCCTTTCAAAGTGATAAAACTATTGGGAGAAAATCGAAAATAACTACCCGAAGAGGAGGTGATGATCTGATCTGCTGCCACTCCCTTGAACAAGTCATTCGTCGAAGAATTTAGGAGTAGGAGTACGAAAATTACGAAGATTTTCGCGATTTCCATTAAACAGATTGGGAAGATGAAAATTTGCGATGCTTTCGGCTCCACTTCGCTCAATTTGTTCTTTTCTTTTTTCCTTATTTCGTTCTTTCTGAAATGGTTTCTTCGCTCAAAGTGGAGACGAAGAGGGTTTGAACAAAGAAAAAGAACTCTCCAGTTGGTTCAAATCTGGAGAGGATTCGGATTCGAATTCATTCTGGTCGTAGGGGTTACGTCGACGTATTGGATAAGATGTCGCCATGTGGCGTGATATGAGAACTCAACGGTGCAGATTAGAATCAGATAGGTGTCACATGAAATGTGCCATGTAATGAATAAATTTACACAACTTGTCCCTTCCTAAATATTTAGCAGATATAAGCCTTCTACGAACATTTTCTGTCCGATGGGTTCCTTGCTTACATTTGGTCGTGTATTCGGTACTAATTGATCATTATTATTTTTTTAATAAAAATAGTTTTAGGGGTACAATCAGCAATGAGAGGCATTTGGGACCTTCCGACCTTAGGTTAAAGCTCGATATCCGATAGTGCAAAATTAGCAGGTGTGATACACACCATCCACCATTTTCCCATCCATCCCATCCACAGGCTAAAAATGGGCCTCATCTCCATTTTTTCGCGTGCTGACGTCAGCAAGGCGCTCGCTGATGTCAGCAAAAATTTTTCAAAATTTTTTCAGAAATTTTTGGATGCTGACGTCATCAAATGTACTGGTTTATTTGTTCAGTTAAATACCATAAGGGTTGAATTAAAAGTTGTAAGTGTTCAGTTAGATGGATCTGAAAATTGAATTTTCGTACTGTTGTGTTCAGTTTAATACGATAAAGGTTGAACTAAAAGGTTTATTTGTTCAGTTAGTTGCATCTGAAAATGAAATTTTCGTACTTTTGTGTTCAGTTTAATACGGTAAAGGTTGAACTAAAAGTGTTTGTTCAGTTAGTTGCATCTCGTACTTTTGTGTTCTGTTAAATACATTAAAGGTTGAACTAAAAGTTTTATGTGTTCAGTTAGTTGCAGCAGAAATTTGATTTCGTAGTTAACATTTACAATATACAAAGTGAACACATATAACAATATAGTAAACATTTACAATAAACAAGTGAACACATTCAATATTCAATATACAAAGTAAACACGTATAACAATATAAATAACATTTACAATAAATAAAGTGAACAATTTACATATATTCATACCACAACTTCATAATTCATCAGTTTTAACAACCACAAACGAGCACAAAAACTAACTGAACACATATGATCACTAACTACTCCATTACAGAAACTAACTGAACACATATGATCTCTTTCTTCCTTGCTTGTTTTGCCAACATCTACCGCAACACCATCTTTCTTTGCAAACCTGACCCCTATTTGTGCAAATTGCACCAGCAATTAAACTAGCAATAACATACAACAAGAAGCATTCAACTGTTTCGAGTACAAGCATTCAACTTATTTGTGCAAATTGTTTCACGTCCATACACTTGCTTAAATTGATCGAAGTTATCTCAGTAGACTAGCTCAAGTAACGAGATAAAAGTATATTTGAAATTGAATATTACTTGAAAATGTATACATCATGACAGATTTGAATTCAAACATTGGCTCAAAGGGTAATTTCGCAACCACTTTTCCTTCAAACATCAAATACAAGAGCCCAAAAACCACAATCAAAACCCCATCAACGACTCCTCGCGATTTGAACTTCGCAAGGGACAAATCACAGCTCGATTCCTTGAGCGGAATTAATCATAACAATAGCAAAAGTATAGATCAACGAATCTCCACGAATTAATAAGAAATTTCGAGAAAAATTAGGGACTTTCACGAAACTCAAACCTTGTCAGAAAGGAATAGAAGAATTGAGGAAGAGAATCAAATGAATTTTGCGAACCTGGTGGCGTAGAGTTTGTAGCTATCTCTTGTACGTCTTCGTTTCGTTGCTCTTTAGGTTGGGGATTTGAATCGATAGTTCTCCGATCTGCTCCCATGTACTGTGCAGAATAGCCTCTGTCAATGGGTGATGCGGCTAGGGTTTGATGGAGAGAAATACAAAATTTAGAGGGATATAAATAGATTGGGCCAGTTGTTGAGCCCAATTTGATCTGTTTAGAGTCTGTGGATGGGATGGATGGGAAAAAAGAGGATGGTAGTAACCAATTCTGCAAAATTAGCGTCTTTGGATGGGATTGGGCCGAACTGTGCGTTTATGACATTACATAATAACTGGGCTTTGTGCAAATTTCCTTTCTTTTTTGATTGAGGCCTTGAGGGCAATGGGCATAGTTAAAGTTCATATATGTGGCAGTGCCGCAGTGGAAACATAAAGATATATTTTCTGTTTTTAAGAAATTTCCACATTAATTAGTTTGTGTTAATTTTGGTGATTATTAAGGATTGATAACAAATCGATAGTATGTTTAATCAAAACTAATTATTGAGGATTTGAATTAAAAAAATGATTGAGCTTATGGTTTAAACCCCTAATTGATGCTCTGAGGCTGAGCTATTGAGGTTTCGGCCGAGTAAGAGAATGATTGATGTTCTGATATGTAAGCACTAAAGCACATCACCGAAATAAAAACACTGATTCTAACTAAGCACAACTTTTAATTATTATTATAATTATCGTAATGATTAGGACGAAGATCCGTTGACAATATAAAAAATTAGTGATCAAATAACTTGAATGGTGGTAGGGTACCTGATCGTACTGTTGACCGTACCCGTTAATCAAATAGATTAAAATAGTATGATACACCACGTGGCGTACCCGGAATGTACTAGTGCCATACCGGATGCGTACCCGTACCAGTAGGCCTGTCAACGACAAACTATGGCACGTGATGTCGTTTCGTCAAAACCAAACGAAACGCATTACGACACTCATTTTCATTTCGTTCTAATAACGAAACGGAAAATGAAATCTGAAATTTTACCGTTTCGATCGTTTCAGTATAGTTTCAAATCATATCATGTGTTATTTATGAAGTGGAACGGTTAACGGCATGGATTTATGTTTCGTTTTCAAAACGAAACGGTTTGCTAAATGAAATGTCATACCGTTTATCTAAACGACACAGCAAACGGAAAAGGTCTTCCATGCCTTTTCTCCACGTTTGACAGGCCTACGTACCGGATACTCGTACGGCTCCAAATTCAACGTACCAGGTAACATAGAAAATTAGTTAACTTGGTTGGCAATCTTCACAATGTAATTTAAATTACAATTAAAAAAAAAATAGTATTTTGTAATAAAATAAAAAAAATTTCCAAAAATAACAAGACCTTAGGGACGTATATATTGTGGTCGTCTAACAAAGATTTTGCAATTTAATGGCATGGTATTCCATCAAGAACTACTAAATCAAGATGTTGTAAAAAATTTATGTTTCTTAATGAAAGTTTGCATCAAGTTTTATCATATTATATGTATAATTATGTTCACAAGTGTCTGATTTCATAATTTAAAGTTTTTTTTTATGGTTTGTAAGATAGTTAAATTAATTTATTATTATCAAATTATCGTTGATGTGGCATTTACAAGGCTCCGTTGGTTTAAGCCGGAAAGGGCATTTCCATTTAGGTTACGCCTGAAAACAAGTATCTTCCTAATCGGGTCTAGATTTGAAGAGTCCTATACATCAAATAGACAAATACATTGTTTCTTTCTCAACCATAGTAGATCTAGCCCATCAAATACATCACAAAGCTATGTTGCACGGGTTTGGGTTCGAGTACCGTACCCGGTACGGTTCGGGTACGACGGTACGAAAATTTTCAAAAATCTCCGGTACGGGTACGGCGATATATGTATATATTTTATTATTTTTTTAAATATGATAAGAGTTAGTTTATATGAAATTTGGAAAATCATTTAGAAAATTTTATATCACTGAATTCGTCACATATCTTTGAGCAAGTTTATATATTTTTATAGCCAAATGATTATTTAAAGACCTCTAAATAATTAAAAATGTATAATATATTTTCTGAAATTATCAAAATGGAGATGTCCATGGATGTAAAATGGAGAGCAGAGTTATGGATGGATGAGTGAATCCTGTCCGGTTTGGTCTTCTTCGTTAGTCCCACAACCATTTTCAATGTTTTTATAAGACTGTTTATATATACAAAGTTACCTCTCTCCACATTGAGGACAGCTGGACAGGTTTTAAACCTCTTGGTGCTCAACAGAGCCTACGTGAAGATGTCCTATAGTGCGCACAGATTCTCTGTGGCCGAAGGCTGTGGACCTTATTTTAACAAGTCACGTGCCGCATGTGGACCCGTACGCGTACCGAAACGTACCACTGACTGAATCCGTTGGTTTGACCGAATTAAAATACGTGGCGTACCCGGTACGTACCGATGCCGTACCAGAGTCGTACCAGTACCTGGTACGTATCCGGTTCGCGTACGGCTGTATATCCAGCGTACCGGGGTAACATAGTCACAAAGGATTCTACTTACAAAACAATTAAACACCCTAACAGGAAAAGCCTGACAAACTGATGCTATAACGAAGGATCCAACCCCTCGATCTAAACAGGAGGTTTATTAAATACGCAGATAACGATCCAATAAGCGTTTGAGTTGGGAGCGGAGAGGAAAAACAATTAAACACCCTAACAGGAAAAGCCTGACAAACTGATGCTATAACGAAGGATCCAACCCCTCGATCTAAACAGGAGGTTTATTAAATACGCAGATAACGATCCAATAAGCGTTTGAGTTGGGAGCGGAGAGGAAAAACACCTGGGTCGTTGGATTTGATGGACAGTCTGATCTCCTGCGCTGGACCGTGCCGTGCAACAGAGGGATCGGTTCCTAACGTCATGCTTTCCTAGGTTGAGAGAGTGCTCTGTGCAGTACACTGACCAACCGAAGTTCTTTTTCTTTTCCAAACCATTTTTCTAAATCAGTTTATTTATGTATTTGGTTTCTTTTTTCGAAATGCTTGACAGAGGCTATCAAGTTAATGTATTTTGTTTCTTTCGTTTATGTTCCCCTAATCAAATGAAGAAAAGTCAATTTCGCACGTCTGACGTCTTTCAGTTAGGCTAATATAACTTGAGGATTCTTGTATGCTAAGCTGCTATGAATTATATAATAATTGCAATCAGAAGTTCTCTCATGTAAGAAAAATAAATAAATAAAATAAAGAAGGGTTGGGAAGTCGGATTCAATCTCATAAAAAAATCAATAGATTTTCATTAATACTAAAAGGAAATACTGCAAAAAAAAATTTTAAATAGCAAAATACAACAGCTCGTACTGGTGTTAACTGGTATGTTACAACTGACAACAACAACGACGACAACAACAACAACAACTAAGTTTTTGTCCCAATCGAGTTGGGATAGGCTAGAAAAAAAAACCCAACCGAAGTCAACAATGCACCAAGGAACTGGTATGTTAAAACAAAAAAAACACACACACAGTTAAAGTGCTGATGATACTCTAAGGCTGTGCTCCAGAAAATTGGGTGGAAAGGGAAGGGAGAGACAATTGTTTACCTCCAAATTTGGAGGGTAAGAAATTGAAATGATTTATGGATTACATTCTCCTAATTCCCCTCCATTCCTTTCCATTTTTTATGAGCTTCGGAGTAAGGGAAACTCTTAGGCAGGAATTGGGCTGTTCCCTTACTCCTCCATTTCCATCCTCAGAAGAGGGGAGCAAACTCTAAACGATCTTAATGCTCGTCTCATGTTAAAAAATAATTAAAAGTATAAATGCAAAAAGTTAAAAGAACTAAATCTACATAAATTTACTATACTGTTTGCTGTCTAGACTCTACAGACTGGGATTTTCAATGCAATTTTTTTTTTGTCTTAATTAGTTGAAAGTTGAAACTGGCAGTCACTTTTTCCTTCAATACCCTTTTTAAATTTTTTTTAATGATTCTCAAGAGAGCTGCTAGCCTCATTACATCTAGGTAGCATAGTTAACTTTTGAAATTTCTCCCTAATTTTTAGTAATTGCGCTGAAATCATAAATTTATAAAACAAATGCAAAATTACGAGGGTTAAGTTTGTTAATTAAATTTTTAAATAATTTTTTATTTCTATATTCTCACTAAAATTATTACTATGAGTAAAATTTTTATTTAGAGGGATGTATCTTTTAATGAAGGAAATTAGAAGGCACATATTTTGACTTTTGACTTGTTTATTGTTTTAATTAATTTAATGGGGTATTAATAAAACATATAATGTTGTTATTTGTGTCTATGGCCATGATTCGCCACCGTCTAAAGGAGTATCTTATGAAATACGGTATTTTTTGTTTCCTTTTTTTTCTTTGGCAAGTGTCAAATTTGTACGAAGTATGTCATAATTTCTGAATCTTCGTTACTAAAAACAAATATAATTCCTTATAGACATGTCGGTCTCCCGCGTTATATTTTCCCGAGAAAGAGTTTTGGACAGACCTAAAAACAAATCTCTTCCCATCCCTTACCTTAATATCTTTTCCGTCTGAATTCTGGAGCAGACCTAAAAAAAAAGTGCAGACCTGAAAGAAAAGAAAAGAAAAGAAAAGAAAAGAGGGAGACTAAACCCGAGACACCTACCCCGGCCCTGCCTCCGTCGGCGCCCGTTTTTTCCCCGCAAGAAAAAGAAAGAGGAGACTAAACCCCTTCAGTACCAGTACCGGATGGGCCGCCACATGTCTTCCGGCCAGAAAAGAAAGAGGGAGACTAAACCCCCTTCAGTACCAGTACTGGATGGGCTGGACTTGATCAGCCAACTCCCCGACTGCATCCTCCACTCTATCCTCTCCCTTCTCCCCGTCAAGGACGCCGCTCGCACTAGCGCCCTGTCCTCTCGCTGGCGCCGCCTCTGGAAAGCGGCCTCGCTGCGCCTTGACGACGACTCCTTCTACCCCATCAATCACAATAATCACGTTGATGACTGTTACTCTGATCCACGGTTCGACTCCTCGCGTAAAGCCGTCATCAGCATTTTCAATTCACACCATGGACCCATCGAAAGCCTCCGCCTCTCGCTCTTCTACCCTTTTGAACTTTATCACTTTGTGGAAACAGCAGTCCAACGAGGCATCCGAGAACTAAAGCTCGTTCCTTTAATTATTCGTGACGATGACACCTACAAGCTGCCTCCTTTTCTTCTATTCTGCAACACACTGCATCAATTGTCTCTCCAAGAGTACATATTTCCCAAGTTGTTGCCCCCTTCAATTTTTCCCAATCTCAGAGAACTGAGCATCGAGATTGTGTCGCTGCCTGATGATTTTCTATCAAAGTGCGCGTCTCTTGAGACCTTGCGGATCTCCACTTATTATGGAGGACCACCTCTCAGCATTAGTTCGCGAAGCCTCCGCAAGCTTGTTATTGATTTTATTAATTCAAGTGCAGAGGCAGAGTTTATCATTAAAGATGCACCAAATCTTGAATCACTCATGCTATCCGACGAAGTAACAATGTTTTGCAAGTTGAAGGTCCTAGATGCACCAAAGCTCCAACGGCTTGGTTTCATAGATGCGAATGTTCGTTCAATTCAACTAGGCAGGACTCTTATCGAGCAACATAAGGTGCAGCTTTTTGCTTAATTTCTGAAATATTTTGTTGCTATTATTTTTTTGTTACCTACATTGTGTAGAAGCAATGACGAGATGATCTGGGTTAGCTACTTAGCTTACAGTAACTCTTTCAAATTTTTTATCAATACTTGATGAATTTCATGTGGGAAATAATTTTTCTTGTTGATTGCCAATGTATGATTGTCTTATGGTGCTAAAAGTGTTATTTTGTTTTTTTTTTTTGAGGGTTGGTTTAAATGTGTTATTTTATTTAATTGATATTTGATAATTGATACTTTTGCTGCTGCTAGGAATCACAATCACTACCACCAACCTTTCAAGTTAATGTAACACCTTGTCGGATGAACATGCTATCTTCTGTGAAGACGCTAGCTATCAAAATGGAGCTCTATTTTGGGGAGGCTATACCGATCATATTGAAATGTTTTCCTTGCCTTGAAAATTTGGATATTATGGTACTACTTACAGTATCTTCCATGATTAATGTTATTTTTTTTCCATCGATACTTGCCAACTTTGGTGATATAAGCGTTCTTAACCTTAAAAATTCAAAATACTTTATCCACAACGAACATTTGCTTTTCTACAATAAATATTACTAGAACATTAATTTGTATTTTTTTACACAATATAAACAAGTGGATTTTATTTTGACAACATAATTTCTCAGCTATGATATAGACTAATCCAAAAAGTCAATGGAATAATAGCATTTAAAGCATGAGTTTGATTGTAATGTCCTTACCACAGGATAAGTGTTTAATTTTGGCATATGTTGAATTCAAAACAAATTTTAAGTTTTAGATGGTATGTGTTTTCTATAAAATTTGTGGGTATCGCATAGAAATAATATGACGTACTTCCATTTTCTTATTTTAGAAATATGAGGGAAACGGCGATGATTGTTATGTGGGCGAGGGCATGTGGGAAGAGCAAGGTTCACTCAGTTTCCTAGATCATCTGAAAGCAGTTATCGTGAAGGGCTTTTGGGGTGATCAATGCGATGTGGAGCTTCTAAGGTACTTAGTTGTTCATGGGAAGGTGCTTCAGACGATCACTCTTCTTTGTTCTAAGAACATCACTAAGAAATTCGTGGACATTAAGAAACGACAGATTTATATTGAGAAGAGAGCATCATCAAATTTGACGCTGTTTTTCTTTAGAGACACTAAAAAAAATATTCATTTTTCCCTGTGGAACGATATGATATTTTATTAATGTCAGATTTCAGTTTTTGTAATTTTGGATCAGTATTGTGTTTTAATTTTACTCTTTTATTTTTTGTAAATTAAGCAGGCAAGTTCATGTTTGACTGTAGTTTTATAAGTTCCATTTTTTCCAAAAGAAAAAAATACATTAATTGCTAAAATGATGAAGTTTCTTCACAAGTTCCTATTCAAAAATCAAAATAGATAGCATATGCTGAAAGTAAATAAAAGGATATTTTGCAAGATTATCGACACTTGTAGGGGCATTTACAAACTCTGTTTGTTATAATTGAGTGCTCTGTTTATCATTTTTCTGATTTGAGCACACTTACTGCACTATTAATGGATATTACGGTTAAACTAAATTCATATAAACTGAACTAAGAAAAATATATATTTGATTTATTGAATTCAATATATATGTCGAGAATCCAACCAATAATGTTAATAATAATTTAATTTATACATATTATATATAATATTTTGATGAAATTTTGGATTTAGTTGGTTAAATGAATAAATTTAGAGAACTGCTTACCAAATTATTGGTTAATTTATCTCATGACATGAAAATTTTCTTCTGCTTCAGCTACTCTCATATTAGACAAACTTTTATATGCACTAAGAAATTTACAAAAAGTTCTACAGAAATGAATGAAAAAAGAATTGATCGCTATATAATATGTATCCGACAATATATATTCGTATTTGACTCTGTATCCGATAATATCCGAACCGTATTCGTATCCCCTTAATATCCGAACCGTATCCGTATCCGAACGCATCCGTATTTGAATCTGTATCCAAAAAAAACATGGATGTGGATATGGGAAGACCAACATCTGCTCCATATCCGATCTGTTTTCATCCCTAATTATGCATCAGTTTGAAGCATTAATTGTTTTTGTAGAGTTCCGAATTCTTACTCTTCTTTTATCAGTATTTTTTTGGCAGTTCGTTTATCAATAATTTTGTTGTTTAACACCTTACCTGCTTTCAAATCATAATGTTTTATCAGCATTCATCTTCCAACTTTTTTATTATTAGTGCATCTTCTTCTCTTTTGTTTTATCAGGAGATCGAAGGATGTTTTAATATGTTTATTTTCAACAATTTTTAGTCTTTTGATCTTACACAAAAAAAAAAAAATGAATTGGAACGTAAACGCTTGACTCATAATTTAGAGAAAGATCAACAAGTAAAACTCACCGTTCAAGGGACACTACCATACCTAATCTAAGAATTTAAACTGATGTTAGTTCAGTAATTCATTCTACTTATATTTAATCCTGGTCGGCCGGGCATTGGAATCAGATTTTCAGAAGGGAATTCGTTCCAGCAAAATGTGCATTTGAAGTTCATCTTTTCTTTTTATACAGAGGATAATATGAACTATGTTCATAAAAATTTGCACATAGTTTAATTATTCTATACATTATAAAAAAAAATGCACTGGACACAATTTCTTATACAATAGTTGTCAGTTAGGCCAAAAGAGTGAAACCTTGCCAATTTCTGTTAAGGTAAATATGTAATTTTCAGTTCAATAAGTTAAATGCATAAAACCGCAAATCTAAAACATTCTTGATGACAAATCTAAACTGTTTGTATTGAACGGTAACAGGCATGGTTTTAATTTTGCAAAAATTAACTAAACTGTTTACAAAAGAAAATGGAAAAATAAATACTCTATGTACTGTTTTCACCTCCCAGTGAAGTGTATATTTACCACATCTATTCTCTGACAGAGTTTCAAGTGGCAAAATGCTCAGGTTCTTCAGGGACAAGGGTAATTTGAGTCCGGATCTGATTCTCTTCAAATGTGTCTTCATTTTCAGCACGAATCTCAATGCAGTTTATGTTTAGTGTTGGCCTTTCTTGCTGGAACATTCTGTTGGTAAAGGTAAATATCAAGTCATCCTAAATGTAACATCAGATTACCATGTTACATTATGTAATACAATTAGTATTAATTCATAGTCATGTCAACATCATACTGGTCAGGTTTTATACTAGCATTTTTTATATTGCATCCGCATTTCTTGGCTTATTGAGGTCTAATAAGAAAATTGAAGCTTCATTGCGGCCTAATCATCAATATCTACCCACAATAGCCACTGTGTGGTGTACTGATGCTGCAATGTCCACTAAAATTTGTGAAAACACTAAAAAAGAGGGATCTAAAGAATAGCACATGCGGGTGCTTGCAAAGCATTGGTGCTTGCACAGTGACGACATATTTACAAGAAGAAATCTCTTTGATTGAGCTTATGACCACTTGTGTACCTGACCCTGTGCATAAGAACCTCACCTAGAAAAGCGAAATGGGAAGTAAATCAATAAATATCTGAATACTTGCAAATAACTATTGTAAAATCTCACTCCCTCTTAAGAATGTTTGTACTGACCCTGTGATATGAGAACTCTACGGTGCAGATTAGAATCAGATAGGTGTCACATCACATGTGCCATGTAATGAATAAATTTACTATTTTTCTAATTAGGACAAAACTGTCACTACTGTATACTCTAGAATTCTAAAATTAAGGATCTTCCCAAAATCACTCCGTTTAACAATATTTGGTTTCATTATACCTTATATTTGCGCCATTTGCGATTTACCTTCTGCCTCCGGTGACACGATGCATCAATTATCAATTATCATTTACCAAACAATAAAATTTGCGCAGAAACAAGCTAGCAAGAGAGACATCCATCTCGATAACTCATTTATAGAGATCAGTAAAAAAAACTCAAACTTATATAAATGTATATTTACTTAAAACATGTTGACTTTCTAGCAGAAACAAATATCTCGATTCTCCAATCTCCAAAGAGCCAACAAATCTCAAATAATAAGCACCAGGAGCAACTTCATGGTTACAACCAACAAAAATTCGGGATATCTTATTTATTTTTTCTAACTATAATAGCACAAAAGCAATGAATATAACACAAACATAGGGGAGGTTAATTTAATTCATTCCCGTGAAAGAGGGAAGTGCCATCTAATTTTTAACAGAGGTGACATGCCTGAGGAGCATGCTGACTACATCAGGAGAAATAGCAGCGGCTTGTTGCTTCAGGTTTGCAATCTTGCCCTCTGATTTCAGTGAAAAATCTTGGACCACTAATTTTTTAAAAAAAAAATTTCCTTCCTTACATGTATTTGTTCGAACTCTAATTTCTGTCTTTCCTTTGAACACTGAGGCCTAGCAAGAACGTACGGACCTATTCATGAGCTGAAAGCAGGTTCGAATTTAAAGATTTTTTTTGGGTATTCAAAATAAACTTAAGAAAATATTTTCAAGCAAAACTTTCAGAAATTTATACGAATTTTGAAACATCATTGATCATCCAATTCGCGTGCAACAAGTACTGTGCATCGGAGGATCTCAAATTCTCAATCCTCCAAATCCATATAGTGACATAGTCCCAGTCTCCAAATGAGCAATTATTTTATGCAAAATATGTATACCCTGTCATAAATTAAGCTCTTTTCTATACTGGAGTGGGTTTCATATAGAAATTTTCTGGTGTACCGTCTCCTCTTTAGAAAAAATAAATAACAATATCCGATTAGTTGCGAAAAACACAATCCTGTTGAAAATTGAAACACAGATTTGGGTTTTTTAGAATTGAGTTTTCCTTTTTTTTTTAATCTGATGGAAAATTTACAGAGACTTTACATGCCTTTATAGGCCATGGCTAACGGTAAAGAAAGTTAGCCGTTACTTCTCTATTTGACCGTTGCAACTCCTAACGTTCTATTGTACCGTTATCTATTTTTCCTATTATTTACATTTCTACCCTTAATTTATTTATTATTTTCAACACTCCCCCTCAAGCTAGGTTTGTAGATATCATACAATCCTAGCTTGCAATTGATTTCTTCAAATTTTCCAACGGTCAATCCCTTTGTAAAAATGTCTGCTAGTTGATCTTCACTTCTTACGAAAGGAGTTTCAATTTCCTTGGATTGAACTCTTTCTCTTACGAAGTGACAATCAACGTCGATGTGCTTGGTACGTTCATGAAATACCGGGTTTGCCGCAATGTGTCTAGCCGCTTGATTGTCACAAAACATCTTCATAGGTGCTTCGTGTTTGATCCTCAAGTCGGCTAGTAGTTGCTTGATCCATATCAATTCACATGCGGTGGAAGCCATAGCTCGATACTCCGCTTCCGCGCTTGATCGTGCCACGACTTTTTGTTTCTTGCTTTTCCATGTGACTAAATTTCCCCCTACAAATGTGCAATAACCGGTTGTCGATTTTCTATCGAAACTTCCGGCCCAATCTGCATCGGAATAGCCACATATTGCATTAGAGCCATTTTTTCTCATCCAAATTTCCTTTCCGGGAGTACCTTTTAGATACCTTAATATTCTATTAATGGCATCTAAATGAGGTGTTCTAGGTGCATGCATAAACTTACTAATTTGGCTTACGGCAAAAGATAGGTCCGGTCTCGTAACGGTTAGGTAAATTAGTTTACCAACTAGTCTTTGAAAATGGCTTATGTCTTTTAAAGGTTCACCTTTTTCATTATCAAGTTTTACATTTACTTCGATTGGGGTTTTGGCCGGCTTACATCCTAATTTACCGGTTTCTTTTAGTAAGTCTAAAACATATTTTCTTTGGCATAGAAATAGCCCTTTTGAGGAATGAGCAATTTCTATTCCAAGAAAATATTTTAGCTTACCTAAATCTTTAATGTCAAATTGTCTTTTTAGGGTCTTTTTAATATTATCGATTTCAAGTTGGTTGCTACCGGTTATGATTATGTCATCGACATAAACTAAGACCGCAGTGGTACCATTGGTATTATGCTTAACAAACAAGGATGAATCGGCTCCACTTTTCTTAAAATTACAAGACAATAAAAATTGAGAGAGCTTGCCATACCATGCCCTTGGAGATTGCTTTAGTCCGTAGATCGATTTTTTTAACCTACAAACAAGGTTAGGAATATGTTCTTTTTTGTGGCACGGTGGTAAGGACATATACACTTCTTCCTCAAGGTTTCCTTGAAGGAAAGCGTTTTTAACGTCCATTTGATGCAAGGTCCAATTATTATTTACCGCTATGGAAAGAAGAATCCTAACGGTATTCATTTTTGCAACGGGTGCAAAGGTCTCATGGTAGTCTATACCTTGTGTTTGGGTATAACCTTTGGCAACTAACCTAGCTTTGTACCGTTCTAAGGTACCATCGCTATGGTACTTGACCTTATATACCCATTTACACCCAACCGATTTTTTCCTTTTTGGTAGTTCACAAAGATCCCAAGTTTGATTTTTTTCCAAGGCATGAAGTTCATCTTCCATTGCCTTACACCAATTTGGATCATGCTTTGCTACCTCATAGGTGGTTGGTTCCTCAATTTTTGATAAGGCATTGATGAAAGCATAGTGGTCATGAGAAATGTGATCATAGGAAATAAAGTTTTGAATAGGATATTGTACCGAATAGGTGATGAAATCTTTTAACCTTGAAGATGGTTGGACTTGTCGGCTTGACCTTCTCAATGGCATATCTTGCTCTTGAGTTTCGTCATGCTCCTCAATGTGTTCTTCTTGTTCGGTTTCTTCACGTTCTTCGTTTTGATTTTCTTCAATTTGTAGGGTTCCTTCACTTTCTTCTTGTGATTCTTCACCTATAATATTTCTCAATTCTCCTCGAAACTCACTAGTTTCGATGTTAGTAACACAAGGATATATAAAATCACTTGGAAGAATTTTTTCAACATTATTTTCACTATAATTTTCATAGAAGGGTTCATTTTCAAAAAAACTAACATCTCTAGAGATGTAAAGCTTTTTATTTTTGGGATCATAACATTTGTACCCCTTTTTTTCGGAAGAATACCCAACAAAAATAGTTTTAATCGAAGTAAAATCGAGTTTGTCAATTCTTTGATTGTGCACAAAACATTTGCAACCAAAAACTTTTAAATGACTAATATCTAATTTTCTACCATAAAGAATTTCTAAAGGGCTCTTAAAATCTAAAATGGCACTTGGCAACCTATTTATCAAATAGGTCGCGGTTAAAACGGCATCCGACCAAAAAGATTTCGGAACATTGTTTTGAAATAAAAGCGATCTAGCAACTTCTAAAAGATGACGATTTTTCCTTTCGGAAACACCGTTTTGTTGCGGAGTATAAACACAAGTAGTTTGATGTAAAATACCTTTTTGCTTAAGAAAATTAGAAAAATTTTGATTAACATATTCGGTACCGTTGTCGGTCCTCAAAAATTTGGTTTTGTACCAATTTTCGTTGGAGAATTTGAGAAAATGATTTTGGGTTCATGGGCTATACCAGGCCCGTTAGGAGATAGTGAAAATTCTGTACCAATTTTGAGTCCGAGCAAATAGCCTTCCAAGGCCCTTTCAAGCTTATCAAGCCTCTCGCTAATTCTGCTCGATGCAATCGCTGTCGCCGTCTCCCCCTTTCTCGAGCCATTCTCGTGTGTTCTCTTCTCGATGGTGTCGACACTCCTTCTCTCTGACTCGACTGCGCCACCTCCCCCTTTCTCCGGTCTGAGGCAAGGAAAGTGAAGCGAGCACCTCTCCACTGCGTGGCCACGCGAGTTGGAGTTGTTGGCGGCTTCCCTCGTTTCTCTTCCTCCATGATCGGAGTTACGGTTCGGCCGGTAGTCGATGTCGATGCCTTGGCGGACACCATTCAACCAATTTTTGCTCGAGAGGCTGTGGAGGTTTTCTTTAGGTAACTGATTTTGAGGTTGATCGAAGCTTAAATTGAGGTAACCTATTCTGGCTTTCTGCTCGATTTCTCCTCTTTTCCGGACCGACATTTGAACAGAGCATTTTGTAGGCTCTAATTGGATTGTGTTTTTCTTGGTATTTATGGCCTGATTTTGGACAATTTGTGCCCATGAGAGACTGTTCATCTCTTTCAATTTAGCTGCCATGGGTTGAGAGGAAGAGGCCTCAGTTGAGTGCAGCTCCTCTCGATTCTTTGCCATTAGAGCAGAAGACATTTCTTATGGCTTTGAATTTGCGGAAGGATTTATTGCTCTGATACCATGTTGAAAATTGAAACACAGATTTGGCTTTTTTAGAATTGAGTTTTCCTTTTTTTTTAATCTGATGGAAAATTTACAGAGACTTTACATGCCTTTATAGGCCATGGCTAACGGTAAAGAAAGTTAGCCGTTACTTCTCTATTTGACCGTTGCAACTCCTAACATTCTATTGTACCGTTATCTATTTTTCCTATTATTTACATTTCTACCCTTAATTTATTTATTATTTTCAACACTGCCCGAAATTTCTTCTAATGAAGACACCATACGTATGCAAATAATTTAATGTACTTGATAACATGAGGAAATTAATTAAAAGGTTCTTGACAATTTTGTGGCCGCCCAAAAGCAACTGTAAAATTGCAGCCTCGTCCTCATTACTTAGTAATTTTTTTTATCATGCATTACCACAAAAACATTATTTTAACTTCCACAAGTCAAAAGGGAAATTCTGATAATTGTTTAAACATGTAAAATTGTTGGCAATTTTATAAGTATCTACGGCAGAGTTACTTGACACCAAAATACCACAAATACGTAACAAATTTTTCCCTCCATAAATATAATGCCGAGTGGCTTAACAAAAAATTACAAACTTGCTTCTTAGAGGCTTTTTTTAGTCTACTACTGTCTATCACAAACTACGTACTGTTCCTAACAGGTTGCTTTAGTGCATGCTAAGTTGCTAATAACTAGCAATCCTCTACAAAAAGTAACTAGTGTTAATTAGTAAATAGCAGAAGCAAACACACGACAATATGGAGGGGAATAACTAAAAAGTTTTAATTAGTAAGAGACTAATATTCGACTGATGTTAGTATCAGGTTGGCTACATCAAAACTCTGACCTTCTGAGTTGATCTCAGTTGGTAGCGCCATGGCCACCAGCAACTCATCACAATCCATTTGACTTGCTTGAAAATCTTTCATTCCCTAACACCACCAAAAATCAATAGAGTTTATTCACAAGAGAATTATATTACCAAATGTATAATTGTAATCCCATACTGTTCTCCCAGTTGATGATGAGTGCTGGCAATACAGATATCTTCCTTTTTATAATTTTCATGAGTTTAATGAAATCTGGTTCTTGAGTGAGACAATGATTCTTTTCTTAATAGAATGTTAGGTTAAACAAAAATAACATAAGGAATTGAAATTTGAAATTGGTCAAGGTCAGATTGGGAAAGCTGGTACATACAAGACGTGGATATCTGGCACTGGGCTGAGATTGAGAAAGAACAGACTCTAGTTGGGCCTGCGTCTGAACCAGCCTTTTACTATTTTGTGATAAATTAAAGGTAACAAAACATTGCTGAGTTATAGGGAACCAGGGTGTGGAGCAGTACCAACTGAGGTGGCACTGATGTGGCAGATGAGGTGGAGTAAGGAGTGGAGCGACAGATTTTAGTTCTCATCTGAAATTACCTGTTGGTTTTGAATCTACAAAGAGAAGTGATGAGGCTGAACCTCACTTCCAAAAATAATAATAATAATAAAAAAAAAAATACAACCTTTTGAGTAGCCGGTATTACAGAGATGGACATGTACTTAATTTTTACAAGCATAACAACAATATTAATATGAATAAAATAACAACAATTATTTAACATGATACCAACCTTTTCATTTATAAAATTATAATTCGACAAAATCAGTGGTTTTTCTACTTACGTACTGCAAAGAACTTTCTATATATTTAACAGTAAATGCAATAAAGTGATCATTTTTCGATATATCCATGCATAATGAAGTGAAGATTAGTTATATGGATCCATCTCTGTCCTCACCAACATATTTTCCACTCGTTTCTTTAGAGAAAACAGTAAAATGAATTGACAAATTTCTTTGTTCTACCAGCATCTATAAATAATCATATTATTTTGATATTTTGGACAGTTGCATAGGACAGTGCTTCCATTTATCAGCAACTTAGTGACTAAAGAAGTACAACTGAAAATTTTATATGTTTAAATCGATAGTGCATGAATGATGAAATATTTTATAAAAATGCTTCAATTTTTGTAAATTCATACATGTAATTAATTATTATGTCAGCATAAATAAAAGTTATTACATAATTAATAAGTATTTTAGTGAAATAATGAGGCTCTATTATATTTAAAATTTCAGGGACGAAACAGGAAACTTTATGCTGTATGCAACAATTAAACTTGCAATAATAAAACTCATACGGGCTAATTGAAAAACGGTGGAGAAGGTCTCCCTCCACCGGACAGCACGTTTTAAAGACACTTCTGTGCGGACGAAATTCTATAGTGTGTGCATGTGTGTGTTTAGAATGCTTGACATTGTTGACAACGGCTGTCAAGGAATTAACTCTACATTATTTGGTACAGGAATAATCATTGATACTGTAATTAGACCCATAAATTTCATTTTTCTTTTTCTTCTTTTGCCAATTCTGCACCTTCTCTCATGCTACCGAGCTGGCTCGGTGGTGTTTTCGGAGACTCATCTTAATTTGTTTTGGATTATCGTTGATGATTTGGGATAAATTTGTGGATGCCAAGTTTGTCTCTGTTCTTTATTTTCATGGATCAATAATACATGCACTAATGCACATATATTGAGGCAATTTGACCTCCCAATAGAAAGGAGATGTGATTACTTTCTACACTGGTCCACTCTCTGACTCTTCCATGGAGTATAAAATTCTTTAATCTAACCCATAAACTTTAAATAGTAACATTCATGTTCTAGTTCTCGAAACGTTAGCAAAATTTTGTTTAGTTTTTTACTGCATACACTTTTCTACTTTACTGTTATTTACATTTCGACACATTCATCAAACAAAAAGACTAATAGATGAATGTGCTCAAACGTCACCAAGATATTTAACGGTCAAAGCTCAAGGGTAACAAAGAAAATGATTTTGGGTTCATGGGCTATACCAGGCCCGTTAGGAGATAGTGAAAATTCTGTACCAATTTTGAGTCCGAGCAAATAGCCTTCTAAGGCCCTTTCAAGCTTATCAAGCCTCTCGCTAATTCTGCTCGATGCAATCGCTGTCGCCGTCTCCCCCTTTCTCGAGCCATTCTCGTGTGTTCTCTTCTCGATGGTGTCGACACTCCTTCTCTCTGACTCGACTGCGCCACCTCCCCCTTTCTCCGGTCTGAGGCAAGGAAAGTGAAGCGAGCACCTCTCCACTGCGTGGCCACGCGAGTTGGAGCTGTTGGCGGCTTCCCTCGTTTCTCTTCCTCCATGATCGGAGTTACGGTTCGGCCGGTAGTCGATGTCGATGCCTTGGCGGACACCATTCAACCAATTTTTGCTCGAGAGGCTGTGGAGGTTTTCTTTAGGTAACTGATTTTGAGGTTGATCGAAGCTTAAATTGAGGTAACCTATTCTGGCTTTCTGCTCGATTTCTCCTCTTTTCCGGACCGACATTTGAACAGAGCATTTTGTAGGCTCTAATTGGATTGTGTTTTTCTTGGTATTTATGGCCTGATTTTGGACAATTTGTGCCCATGAGAGACTGTTCATCTCTTTCAATTTAGCTGCCATGGGTTGAGAGGAAGAGGCCTCAGTTGAGTGCAGCTCCTCTCGATTCTTTGCCATTAGAGCAGAAGACATTTCTTATGGCTTTGAATTTGCGGAAGGATTTATTGCTCTGATACCATGTTGAAAATTGAAACACAGATTTGGGTTTCTTAGAATTGAGTTTTCCTTTTTTTTTTAATCTGATGGAAAATTTACAGAGACTTTACATGCCTTTATAGGCCATGGCTAACGGTAAAGAAAGTTAGCCGTTACTTCTCTATTTGACCGTTGCAACTCCTAACGTTCTATTGTACCGTTATCTATTTTTCCTATTATTTACATTTCTACCCTTAATTTATTTATTATTTTCAACACTACCCGAAATTTCTTCTAATGAAGACACCATACGTATGCAAATAATTTAATGTACTTGATAACATGAGGAAATTAATTAAAAGGTTCTTGACAATTTTGTGGCCGCCCAAAAGCAACTGTAAAATTGCAGCCTCGTCCTCATTACTTAGTAATTTTTTTTATCATGCATTACGACAAAAACATTATTTTAACTTCCACAAGTCAAAAGGGAAATTCTGATAATTGTTTAAACATGTAAAATTGTTGGCAATTTTATAAGTATCTACGGCAGAGTTACTTGACATCAAAATACCACAAATACGTAACAAATTTTTCCCTCCATAAATATAATGCCGAGTGGCTTAACAAAAAATTACAAACTTGCTTCTTAGAGGCTTTTTTTAGTCTACTACTGTCTATCACAAACTACGTACTGTTCCTAACAGGTTGCTTTAGTGCATGCTAAGTTGCTAATAACTAGCAATCCTCTACAAAAAGTAACTAGTGTTAATTAGTAAATAGCAGAAGCAAACACACGACAATATGGAGGGGAATAACTAAAAAGTTTTAATTGGTAAGAGACTAATATTCGACTGATGTTAGTATCAGGTTGGCTACATCAAAACTCTGACCTTCTGAGTTGATCTCAGTTGGTAGCGCCATGGCCACCAGCAACTCATCACAATCCATTTGACTTGCTTGAAAATCTTTCATTCCCTAACACCACCAAAAATCAATAGAGTTTATTCACAAGAGAATTATATTACCAAATGTATAATTGTAATCCCATACTGTTCTCCCAGTTGATGATGAGTGCTGGCAATACAGATATCTTCCTTTTTATAATTTTCATGAGTTTAATGAAATCTGGTTCTTGAGTGAGACAATGATTCTTTTCTTAATAGAATGTTAGGTTAAACAAAAATAACATAAGGAATTGAAATTTGAAATTGGTCAAGGTCAGATTGGGAAAGCTGGTACATACAAGACGTGGATATCTGGCACTGGGCTGAGATTGAGAAAGAACAGACTCTAGTTGGGCCTGCGTCTGAACCAGCCTTTTACTATTTTGTGATAAATTAAAGGTAACAAAACATTGCTGAGTTATAGGGAACCAGGGTGTGGAGCAGTACCAACTGAGGTGGCACTGATGTGGCAGATGAGGTGGAGTAAGGAGTGGAGCGACAGATTTTAGTTCTCATCTGAAATTACCTGTTGGTTTTGAATCTACAAAGAGAAGTGATGAGGCTGAACCTCACTTCCAAAAATAATAATAATAATAATAAAAAAAATACAACCTTTTGAGTAGCCGGTATTACAGAGATGGACATGTACTTAATTTTTACAAGCATAACAACAATATTAATATGAATAAAATAACAACAATTATTTAACATGATACCAACCTTTTCATTTATAAAATTATAATTCGACAAAATCAGTGGTTTTTCTACTTACGTACTGCAAAGAACTTTCTATATATTTAACAGTAAATGCAATAAAGTGATCATTTTTCGATATATCCATGCATAATGAAGTGAAGATTAGTTATATGGATCCATCTCTGTCCTCACCAACATATTTTCCACTCGTTTCTTTAGAGAAAACAGTAAAATGAATTGACAAATTTCTTTGTTCTACCAGCATCTATAAATAATCATATTATTTTGATATTTTGGACAGTTGCATAGGACAGTGCTTCCATTTATCAGCAACTTAGTGACTAAAGAAGTACAACTGAAAATTTTATATGTTTAAATCGATAGTGCATGAATGATGAAATATTTTATAAAAATGCTTCAATTTTTGTAAATTCATACATGTAATTAATTATTATGTCAGCATAAATAAAAGTTATTACATAATTAATAAGTATTTTAGTGAAATAATGAGGCTCTATTATATTTAAAATTTCAGGGACGAAACAGGAAACTTTATGCTGTATGCAACAATTAAACTTGCAATAATAAAACTCATACGGGCTAATTGAAAAACGGTGGAGAAGGTCTCCCTCCACCGGACAGCACGTTTTAAAGACACTTCTGTGCGGACGAAATTCTATAGTGTGTGCATGTGTGTGTTTAGAATGCTTGACATTGTTGACAACGGCTGTCAAGGAATTAACTCTACATTATTTGGTACAGGAATAATCATTGATACTGTAATTAGACCCATAAATTTCATTTTTCTTTTTCTTCTTTTGCCAATTCTGCACCTTCTCTCATGCTACCGAGCTGGCTCGGTGGTGTTTTCGGAGACTCATCTTAATTTGTTTTGGATTATCGTTGATGATTTGGGATAAATTTGTGGATGCCAAGTTTGTCTCTGTTCTTTATTTTCATGGATCAATAATACATGCACTAATGCACATATATTGAGGCAATTTGACCTCCCAATAGAAAGGAGATGTGATTACTTTCTACACTGGTCCACTCTCTGACTCTTCCATGGAGTATAAAATTCTTTAATCTAACCCATAAACTTTAAATAGTAACATTCATGTTCTAGTTCTCGAAACGTTAGCAAAATTTTGTTTAGTTTTTTACTGCATACACTTTTCTACTTTACTGTTATTTACATTTCGACACATTCATCAAACAAAAAGACTAATAGATGAATGTGCTCAAACGTCACCAAGATATTTAACGGTCAAAGCTCAAGGGTAACAAAGAAAATAATTTTGGGTTCATGGGCTATACCAGGCCCGTTAGGAGATAGTGAAAATTCTGTACCAATTTTGAGTCCGAGCAAATAGCCTTCCAAGGCCCTTTCAAGCTTATCAAGCCTCTCGCTAATTCTGCTCGATGCAATCGCTGTCGCCGTCTCCCCCTTTCTCGAGCCATTCTCGTGTGTTCTCTTCTCGATGGTGTCGACACTCCTTCTCTCTGACTCGACTGCGCCACCTCCCCCTTTCTCCGGTCTGAGGCAAGGAAAGTGAAGCGAGCACCTCTCCACTGCGTGGCCACGCGAGTTGGAGCTGTTGGCGGCTTCCCTCGTTTCTCTTCCTCCATGATCGGAGTTACGGTTCGGCCGGTAGTCGATGTCGATGCCTTGGCGGACACCATTCAACCAATTTTTGCTCGAGAGGCTGTGGAGGTTTTCTTTAGGTAACTGATTTTGAGGTTGATCGAAGCTTAAATTGAGGTAACCTATTCTGGCTTTCTGCTCGATTTCTCCTCTTTTCCGGACCGACATTTGAACAGAGCATTTTGTAGGCTCTAATTGGATTGTGTTTTTCTTGGTATTTATGGCCTGATTTTGGACAATTTGTGCCCATGAGAGACTGTTCATCTCTTTCAATTTAGCTGCCATGGGTTGAGAGGAAGAGGCCTCAGTTGAGTGCAGCTCCTCTCGATTCTTTGCCATTAGAGCAGAAGACATTTCTCAGCCTTCTCCCTCTTCTCAGCCTTCTCCTCCCCCTTCTCCTTCTCGCTCTCCTCAGCCTTTTCCTTCTCCTCTTTAAACTGAAGAAGCTCTGCCACTTGGCACTGGCAGACATAAAAATTCAATATTAGATCAAATACACAAACAGAACGATCCTACACAAAAATAAAAATTTAAAAAATTGAAAAGTTAGTGGGCCGAAATGAAAAAAAAAGCTAACAAAACTATAGGGGTGCCTCCTCTGTTTGTTGAAAGAAAAGGAAGTGAGTAAATCTATTTAATTTGTGATTGTGAAGACTGCATCTAAGTCCAATTACCTTCACTACATCCATTTCATTTTGAAGTTTCACTATACGACTGTCATACTCTTGCTTCATTTCTTTCATTGCTCTGTCAAACTCATGTTTCATTTCTTTCATTGCAGATTTCAAATCGTTTTCTCTGCATTAACAAACATATTCAAGAGGTAGATGTTGAGTTCAGTACAGCGAGGTGATGGATTGGTACAAGGGAGGTACGATGGAGAAACAAATAGTGACTTAATTGGCTTGGTTTATGTTGGTACAGGAGAATGTACATGATTAGTTTTTGTTTCAAGTGGCTTTCAGCTCTTGTAACTTAATGTAACAATTTAGCCCATTGCTATTTTATTACAAATTACCAACTTAAACCCCTACATACCCATAAAACTCATGGTACAAACAGAATTTTGGAGGTTATAAGTATCAGTGTTTGGTCATTCTTAATATTCTAAATTGACAGGACAGCTATACTGATATCAGTAAAGAGAATCAACTTAATAGTTAATACAAATGTTTTCATTAACCTAATTAATTGGACCAATATCTACATCACAACTTCAAATATTTAAGAAGTGCATTGGAAATGCAATCAAGAGATACAATTTCACTTGTTCGGTATTACAGTCCCCACTTACATGCTTTTACACATAAGTCCACCCATTTCATATAACTACAAAATTTTTATTCTTAAACAAATTCAAGTATCAGTAAGCGTCTAAAGTCAAGATTGCTCAAAGATAATCTGCCACGGTAAAACATAATCTTGCTACTTACCTTTGCATATTGTCCGAGTTTGAGACAGGAACAGGATCTTCACTCTTCCTCATCATCGCTGGTTCGATCCAGTATTGGAAGCCCCCCTTTGCAGTGCCCTCCCTCACTAGTTTTTCCCCATCCGAGAACATTGGTTTTTTTGCGAGAACAGTCTTGAGTAAACCGGTGTCCCCAATTACTTTTCTTGCCGCCTCTATCAGATTGGACGTGAGCACTGCCCGGTTCTTGCACGTAGCGCCCATCTGGTGCAACACGTCTTGAATGGTATTTTTGGCAAAGTCCTCCCTTTCGACCGCCCAACGACTGGTCTTGGTTGTTGTTTTGCTTTTCCTCTCGCTTTTTGTTTCTTTTTCTTCTCTTCTGAAGTTTGTCATATCTACATTTCGTGCCTTTCTAGCTTTCTCAGTTCTCTTCTTTCTCTCCCCCCAATTGATGTTAGCCACATCCTCAACCCCCTGGGTTTCCATGTTTCTCTGATGCTCTCCACCAGCTGCATAGATAACATGTTATATCATAATTAGTAATTGACTAGAAAGCAGCATTTGGATTTCGATCCAGAGATGCATGTGAGTAACTAGACCCATAGGATCAGCGCTTAGCCAAAGCAATCGAAATCAAAATGTTGTCTGAAAGCCATCTGACAGGCTCTGTTTCATGCAATCCATTTTCATAGCCAAAATGGACTTCACTTAGGGTTTAGCCATCTCATTCCATGCCTCCTGAAGCACGTCAGGAATTAAACCAAGGACTAATTTTGGTCAGCTGCTCTCTTACCTTCTTTGCGAAGTTCTTTGGAAAGAACTTTCCCCCTCCCAAGGTTACTAGGCCCAGCTTGGTTGCTGGTAGCTCTTTCTGCCAAGCGGGACACATCAGGTCTCTCTTTGTTGCTCCTCTGTGGCAACTGCATGCGTAGAAAATAAACTTAATATGAGGCCTCTATAAGAGTAACTATAAGAGTTTGAAATAATGTTGATCTAAAATCAGATAGAACTAGTTAAGATCTAGATATATTTCAAAATGGATTTAGATCAATATAATTCACCTTAAGCTTAACCTTAAGCTTCCCCTTCTCATGGTTCCCAGCATCGATGCTTTTCTCATTCTCCATTTTCCTGCGTACAAAGATATAAGTAAATATATATTAAATTACAAAATCTGATGAAAAAACACGAAGAGAGATTCTGGCTTTGTTTTTATCCAAAGTGTTGATCCAGAGAGAGAGAGAGAGAGAGAGAGAGAGAGAGAGGCTTGTGTTGTGTTTTTTTGAGAGAGAGAGGCTTGTGTGTTTGATCCGAAGTGTCGATGAAAGAGAGAGAGAGAGAAAGAGGGAGAGAGGGAGGCTTTGTGCACGCACCTTCACCAAGCTAAGCTAGTAATTGTGCTTGTTAAATCTGATAATAATATTGGAAAAACACGAAGAGAGAGATGGCTTTGGTTTTTATCCCAAAGTGTTGATCCGGAGAGAGAGAGAGAGGCTTGTGTTGTGTTTTTTTTTTTTGAGAGAGAGAGAGAGGTTTGTGTGTGTGATCCGAAGTGTTGATGAATGATGAAAAAGACAGAGAAGAGAGAGAGAGAGAGAGAGAGAGAGAGAGAGAGAGAGAGAGAGAGAGAGAGAGGAGGCTGTGTGCACGCACCTTTCGCACAGACAAAGAAGAAGAAGAAGATAGGCTAGAGGCTAGAGCACCTAGAGCTAGAGAGAGAAGAAAACTCTCAAACTGGGGTAGAGCTATATAGTGTTGTGGGTCCCACGGGCAGTTAAAAGTTTGATAGAGCAGAGATTTGAGTAAACAAACTCTAAATAAAAAGATAGTAGTGATTAAGGATAAAATTACACATATAAGGTTATTGAGATAATATCAGTATATCAACCTCACACGATTGGAGAGCCTGGGATGGGACCACCCCATGCAGAAAATATGTTACAGAAGTAATTATCCTATCGCGCGCTCACTTAAACAGTGAGTAACAATTTGGAGATTTCTTTCTCAGATTATGTTGACATGTTAATCAAATCAGAGATTTTACGGCTATCAGAAAAGAAAAGAACAATCTAGTGAATATATAAATTTCATGATGGGCCCATTTTATATTTTTATAAATGTTACTCAAATTAAAACAAAAAAGCTTATGAATGTGTTCTCCACTTTTTTCGCTTCACTTGCATCAATGTTGAGTCAATTAGGAAATTGATTGGTCATCCATGAGAAATTCTCTAAAACTCAAGTATTAAAAATTAATAAAGTGGTTTCATAAATATTATAGCATGATTTTCAAATTGGACCGCATTTTGATATATGAGAATTCTACTGTTAACTTATACTGAAAAAAAAAACACATCTACAATTTTTATTCTGTAGTTTTGAATATTTTTAATGGAGATACATTCCATAAAATATTTACTCAATTAATTAAAACGTTTAATTCGATTAATGAAAAATATTGGGATAATGCAAGTCCCATTCCACCTTTTCAGCTCGAAAATAGAGTCGTACCTGTATACGGTTCAGATAAATTTTGTTGCTGCACCATTATTAGTATATATTATATATATGGAAGCTAACATTCTAAAGCAAAAAAAAAGAATGTTTTCTGAATAGCAATTCATGTTGAACTTTCCATTAGTGTAACAGCAATTATATTTGGAAAATTAAAACAAAGAACTAGGACTATATATATATGTAAGAAACTAAAGCGAGGGGATTTCCTAACCTGGAATTGCTTGCCCAAATTATTAGAGGTACATGCATAAAACCTATTTGAGAAACTAAACTTTGCGTCCTTTGATAACACTCATTTATATATATCTTTCTACCGGACTTTACCCTAAATTATAACTCAATACCTTTATTTTATGTTTATTTCAGTTTATATTTGTAGGATTTTGGTACTTCTTGGGTTTATTTATATTTTGTAGGGACTTGGAAAGAATTTGGTGAAGTTTGGTCCAGAAATCATGCACTGAAGCTTCCATGCGGCCTGCACCAGATTTCATACGGTCTGGATAGCACAAAACAGCAATATGGGCCAGATGACTCATTCCTGGCCCATCCAACCCGCGCCAGAGCCTGTCCAGCCCGCATGAGACTCCAAACCCTAGCTCTATGCCTATTTAAAGCGCCCAAAGCGCAGATTTTAGGGGTCTCTCACCATCTCTCACCTTCTCTCACCTCAAAGGCGGCTCCTCCACGAAAACCTGAACCAAATCCACCTTTTTCCTCCTCTGTGCGGCCTGGACAGGGTCTCGTGCGGGCTGGACAGAGGGTTATTTCGCCTTGAGACCAGATTCCGACCAGAGTTCGACCACCTTTCGATCCAAGCTGGTATATCTCAGATCTAGAGACAAGGAAGAGGCTTGAACAGGGGCTTTGCCTTCCTCCTTCCTTCTCTTTGGTTCCATGGAGATTGTATCACCTTCCTTTCTATCTTTTGATTGTATTTGCACTATGTTAGGCTAGATTTGTTAGTTCTAGGGCTATGTTTGAACCAAGGTTAGGATTGATGTAATGACTTGATGTTTGATTTCTATGGTATATCACTTGTTGGTTGTTTATTGTTTATGCTTGCTTGTGTTTGATTGATTGTGTTGAACCTCCTATTGGGTGAATGCGCACACCCGATCTTGGCTAAAGGTGTAGACTAATTGATTGAATTGAGTAGGCGACTTGAGGTAGGTTAGGAGCCGAAAGGTGACCAATTTGTACCCCAAAAGGAGAAGATTTCTAATTAGGCGAAAGTCGGTTAGATACCTTAGTAAACCAACTTGTGGACTTAGGATAATTAAGCCAACACACGAAAGTTGAGGGTTAATTAGCCTAATGGGGGTGTTAGACTAGGTTCCGGTCACGATACCTTAACCAACATGCGACGGCTGCGGTTTAGGGAGTCCAAGTCCGGCTAGATCTGCCCCATACCTTTAGAAACCAAATTATCATGAATTGCACCATCAACTAAGGGTTGTATTGTATCAGTTTGTCCCTGTACGGGTCGCATGGAATCATGTGCGGCCTGGACAAGATCAAACTGGTCCAGTACAAGTCAACGTGTGACGCGAAAGTGCGCACGTTGACGGCCCGAAGCCTAACCAAGGTGAAGACAGAAACCCTAGGACGTTTTATTACCTTAATTTACTAGAAAACCACCAAAATTGTTACTAGTTTACCCTTGTTTTAGTTTATTTGCTTGCTGCCCTGTTTTGTTATTGTTCTAAAACCAAAACCAATCCAATTTTACCGACCTAGATTTTGTGAAAAAGTAAACTTAGTACTCAATTGAACCGTCCCTGTGGAAATCGACACCCGACTATACCAACAAATTACCGTACGCTTGCGGTACTTTTTAGGTTATTTTAGGGTACTATTAGCTACACATCAAGCTTTTTGGCGCCGTTGCCGGGGACGGTGTTGATATTAGGACCTTACTTAAGTATCAAGAGACTAGGTCATTTCTTTATTTCTCACTTTTCTTTTGTTTGGTTTGTTTTTGTGATATTTTAGGGATAAGAGCTGGCCGGTTCAAAGCGAAGGACTCAAAAGAGCAAGGGACACTCCTACCTCTTGAGGAGTAGATCCACCGACAACCTCAGTTCTAGAGACACACCAACCACCGACCAGCCAACACAACCCCTGCAGCGAAGAGTTCAGTCAGCTCAGGACTTGAGTGCCAACCCAGAGGCACTGCCTGACCTCTGTCCAGCCCGTACAGAAATCCCATCCAGCCCGCACAGCCCCTCTGACAGTGCGAAAATGGCTGAAATGGAGGCGATGCGACGAGAACTTGAGGCGCAGCGCCTAACACTTGAGTAAGAGCGTGTTCGACTGAATCTAGAGCGCCAACAATTTGAAGATGAGAAGCGTAAAGACCAAGAAGATGATGAGGCAAGCAATGGCGGCGGTTTTGAGGGTGCCGGACCACAACCGAACCCAAGGACCTTGAGGCAATTCGCCGTGCCCAAGTCGAGCAACATTGGAGGAGCAATTGTGCTGCCCGGAATCGCAGCAAACAACCTCAACATCACTCCCGCTCACATCAACCTTGTGCAACAAAATTCCTTCACCGGGCTTGAAAATGAGGACCCACATGCACACTTGCAAACCTTTGAGGATGTTTGTAGTACTATTAAAATGAATGGGGTCACACCATCTGCAATTAGGCTCTTACTTTTCCCTTTCACTCTTCGGGATAAGGCAAAAAAATGGTTTGGTGGCCTAAAAAAGGGGTCAATTACCACATGGAATGAAATGGCCCAAACTTTCTTGGTTAAATACTTTCCCCACAAGAAAACGGCTAGAATTAGGAGCCAAATAACTAGTTTCAAACAAAGAGCCGATGAGACCCTTAGTGAGGCATGGGAGAGGTTTAGAGACCTAGAATTTTCTTGCCCCCATCATGGTCTGCCCGTAGATGTTGTTATTCAAGCTTTTTATGATGGTTTGACCGATAGTACTCGCATAAATGTTGATGCGGTTGCAGGTGGAAGTCTCATGGATAGAGAGGCTCAAGAGGCGATGGACTTGGTCGATAATGTGGCAAGAAACCAACAATGGTCGGGCCGAGACAATGCAAGAAGCGGGGGCCGCTATGAAGTGAGCGAGATCACCGCTTTGCATGCCAAGATTGCACAACTTGAGGCCGACATTGCCAAGAAGAACATCGACCAAGCCGCTGCCCAACAATTCAACCCATGCGGCGCTTGTGGTGAAGAAGGACACACTTCTCTCCAATGTCCTTTTGTGCAAGCCACGGAGGAGGTTGCTCAAGCTAACTCCATCAACAATGAGCTCTCTCACTTCCCAAACCCGCCATTCACTGCATATTACTCCATGGATGAGAAAGAGGGGCAAGATTGGCAACACATGAGACCCTACTTTCCCAAAAAACACCCGCTGCCCCTTCAAGCTCAACAACCAAACAATAACAATCCTATGACTTTTCACAATGCGACCTTTGACAACAACCGAAACCAAAACTTCCAACAAAAGAACTCCTTCATTCCCTATGTCCCACCGGTTGTGCAAAATTTCATGTATGAGACGACCAAGTGGAATCAATCCGTGGCTAAGAAGCTGGATAAGTTCGAGGATGGCCTTAAATCGATCACAAGACTCGAGCAAATGATGGAGGCACACTTCTCTCAAGTGGGACCAAGCCAAAGGCCTCAAGGTCAACTTCCCAGCCTACCTGAGTTGAATCCAAGGGGAGAAGTGAAGGTCATAAGCCTTAGAAGTGGAACACAATGTGAGGGGACTAAAATGCGTGCTGAAACGGCACAAATTGACCCTGTACGGCCCGCACAGAAATCCCATGCGGCCCGTACAGGCGCCCAGGGTCTCAGCAGCAGTGTTTCAGAGGATGTCCAGCAGCCTGAAAATAAGAAAACTGATCCTGTACGGCCCGCACCAGATTCTGTGCGGCCTGGACAGGGGCAGAAAAGAGCCGAAAAGCAGAAATTGGCTGAGCCTGACCCAAGATACATCCCACCCGTGCCTTTCCCACAGAGACTTGTCAAGACCAAGGCCGATGAAGGGTTTAAAAGCTTTCTCCAAAAGTTGAAGCAACTCCATATTACTATTCCCTTCACCGATGCTATCATGCAAATCCCAACCTATGCCAAGTTCTTGAAAGACATAATCTCCAACAAAAGGCCGCTTGAAGAGCTGAAAATGGTGAGGCTAACCGAGCAATGTAGTGCGGTACTCAAAAGTGAGATGCCGCCCAAGTTGGATGACCCGGGTAAGTACACAATTCCATGCACCATTGGAAATGCCACAATCAAGAAAGCCCTTTGTGATATGGGAGCTAGTGTGAGCCTCATGCCTAGGAGTGTCTATGAGAAAATTGGGATTGGTGAGTTGAAGTCCACTCGAATGACTTTGCAACTTGCCGACTCATCTATTCGGGTGCCAATTGGTGTGATCGAGAATGTACCGATTCAAGTAGGAAAGTTTTATGTGCCCGGTGATTTTGTTGTGATGGAAATGGAGGAGGATAAGGAAGTGCCGATTATTTTGGGGAGACCTTTCCTTAGGACAGCTGGGGCATTGATGGATGTTAAAGATGGAAAGTTGATTCTTAGGATTGCGGGTGAAACAATCGAGTTTGCAATAGACAAGGCCATGAGGTATCCCAACCAACTCGATTCTTGTTGCATGCTTGAAGAGATTGACATACCGATTGAGAAAATACCAAGAGAAAGGCATGAGGAAGCTCTTAGTGCATTGGAGCCTCTGTACGGACCTGAACTTGTCAATGTGGGTAACACAAGGCCAACCTCGGAGGTCAAAACCATTGAAACAGAGCTGAAATGCAACCTGGATAGGACCTGTGCGGCCCGCACAGAATCTCATACAACCCGCACAGGCCCAGAATATGAGGAATCAGACTTGACAGAGGCTTATGCAGTGCAGACTAGCTCCTGTGCGGCCCGCACAGCATCTCATACGGCCCGCACAGACCCCATGACATCATCCCAGTCACTGTTATGGTGTGCCGATTCGGCAAATTATGTGTCCAATGGTGTCTTACCCCCAAATAGGACACTCAAGCAGAGAAAACACTACTTTTGGGAAGAGATGTATTTGTTTGAGCCGGGCATTAATGACATAGACCGACGATGCGTTCCTCATGAAAATTTTGTGTGGTGGGAACCTTGTCATTTGCCCATGGAGATCGTGTACAAGGCATATTGGGCAACTAGGGCCCTCAACATGGGCTTGAAAGAAGCCGGATGAAACTTCGCGAAGAACGGTCAAGCTAACGACCTTAAATTAGCGCTACTTGGGAGGCAACCCAAGAATTTCTAACCCTTCTCCTCTCATTTTTTGTTATTTTTGCATTCTTGAAAAATTTGAAGAAAAAGCAATAAAAATCTGAAAATTATAAAAAGAAGAAAATGTAGGGTTAGTTTAGGTTCATTAAGATTTATTTTCTGTTTTTAGAAAATTAAAAACACCATAAAAATTTGAAAAGTGGAAAAGCATAAAAAAAATTTCGTGTTGTTTTGATGGAGGAATTCTTGTGCCTTACGTTTGTTTTGTTTGTGGAATTTTTAGATAATTGTGGAAGTCCTCAATCGGTTTGCACAAGAGCACCATGGGTTGAAGAAAAGGTGGCATCAACCCGCGCACGACCTCACACAAGCCGATTGCCACAAGAGATCACGTGCTGTCCATACATTTTCTCCTTGCACCACAACCACATAAGATCAAGAAAATTAGCCACAACACATCCCATTAAGGCTGGTTTGAACTTCCCCTCCATTGAAAATTTAAATTTGAAGTTAAATGATGCAATTGGGGCCCGTCTGACACCCATCCAGGCCGCACCAAATTCCATCCAGGCAGCACAGGGACCCATCTCTGCTATGTCTCACTGCTGTCCCCCAGTTTTGTCCTCCATCCAGGCCGCACCAGATTCTGTGCGACCCGCACAGGCCAATTCCAGGCCAACCCACAATGGAACGTGCCACCTTTCTCAACCGCCGGGTCATCACAAGCCGATCCTTTTGCTGCCGGCCCAAGCAACGCCGCCAACCACATGACTAGTTGGCCGGTAACGGTTCACCCGTTGCCGGCCGCAATGGTATGTTTCTAAAATTCTTCCTTTTTCCTTTTCTTCGATGTATGATTGCATTAGGGACAATGCATTGTTCAGCTTGGGGGGGAGAATTGAAGAATTTTCGGAAACTTGTATCTAGGAACTGCATCATGGCATGAAATAAAGTTGTCAGATTTCTGTCCAGGCCGCATGGATTCTGTCCAGGCCGTACAGGACCTCTGACAGCACAAAAACCTTGCACTGCCTCTCATTTAACTCTCATTCGGGCCGCATAGGCTTCTAGGCAGTGAATTGCATCATGTAGCTTGCATGTAATCCATTTAATCTTGCATGTAAATGAGTTGGAATTTAATTGGTTGTTTTAGAATGAGTTTTCACATAAGTTTTCAATTGTAAACGGTTATGGAATTTCTTGCAAAACATTGGACTATAAGTGAGCTTTCATTTGGTTTTTGGTCCAATGAACCGAAGAGGATTTCAATTCAAATGGATAAAACCCGAAATTTGGTTGCTTTAATAATGGTAAACACTATTAGACAAGTCATAAGCTTTTGCCGAGTGAACGATTTTGTGCTTTACAAGGATTTGTTCAAGAAGGGTATCTCTAGCGTGTATCTTTGAGTCTTCATTTTCTTCTTCTTTCTTTTTCTTTGTCTATGTAAATTCTTGATGCCAAAATGGGCAATGTACTTGTGAAATCAAAAAAAAAAAAAAAAAAAAAAATCGAAAATCTGAAAGTTATGTGGAAGTTGAGAACCCCTACGCAAATAAAAGGGGACTAATGTAAAGTTTTGTTTATTTTCTCTTTTCTCTTTCTCTCCCTTTCTTTTTGAAAGACTCACCACGCCTTTGACACGCTAGAGAAATTCTTTACAAATTTTTGGAAAGTATGGAAAAGAACGGGCAAATAATCTTGATCTTGCATGTTGTTTGACATAGAGAAACTAGGGTCATGGAAGTTGAAAATTGGGTCTTTTAGGATCAAGTGCAACATAAGCCAATTGCTTGAATGCTTAGAGTCCAAAGCTTTGTATTAAATTTTGTAACCGTTTACCTTGAACTCATGTGTGATGCTCAAACTAACTCGATAAATTGAAATTCCAACTCGTAGGCTTGCAAGGTATTGAGTTTAGATTTAGGTATGGTCTAACCTCTAAGTTTGGAGTATTGCTTGAGGACAAGCAAGGTTTAAGCTTGGGGGGAATTGATAACACTCATTTATATATATCTTTCTACCGGACTTTACCCTAAATTATAACTCAATACCTTTATTTTATGTTTATTTCAGTTTATATTTGTAGGATTTTGGTACTTCTTGGGTTTATTTATATTTTGTAGGGACTTGGAAAGAATTTGGTGAAGTTTGGTCCAGAAATCATGCACTGAAGCTTCCATGCGGCCTGCACCAGATTTCATACGGCCTGGATAGCACAAAACAGCAATATGGGCCAGATGACTCATTCCTGGCCCATCCAACCCGCGCCAGAGCCTGTCCAGCCCGCATGAGACTCCAAACCCTAGCTCTATGCCTATTTAAAGCGCCCAAAGCGCAGATTTTAGGGGTCTCTCACCATCTCTCACCTTCTCTCACCTCAAAGGCGGCTCCTCCACGAAAACCTGAACCAAATCCACCTTTTTCCTCCTCTGTGCGGCCTGGACAGGGTCTCGTGCGGGCTGGACAGAGGGTTATTTCGCCTTGAGACCAGATTCCGACCAGAGTTCGACCACCTTTCGATCCAAGCTGGTATATCTCAGATCTAGAGACAAGGAAGAGGCTTGAACAGGGGCTTTGCCTTCCTCCTTCCTTCTCTTTGGTTCCATGGAGATTGTATCACCTTCCTTTCTATCTTTTGATTGTATTTGCACTATGTTAGGCTAGATTTGTTAGTTCTAGGGCTATGTTTGAACCAAGGTTAGGATTGATGTAATGACTTGATGTTTGATTTCTATGGTATATCACTTGTTGGTTGTTTATTGTTTATGCTTGCTTGTGTTTGATTGATTGTGTTGAACCTCCTATTGGGTGAATGCGCACACCCGATCTTGGCTAAAGGTGTAGACTAATTGATTGAATTGAGTAGGCGACTTGAGGTAGGTTAGGAGCCGAAAGGTGACCAATTTGTACCCCAAAAGGAGAAGATTTCTAATTAGGCGAAAGTCGGTTAGATACCTTAGTAAACCAACTTGTGGACTTAGGATAATTAAGCCAACACACGAAAGTTGAGGGTTAATTAGCCTAATGGGGGTGTTAGACTAGGTTCCGGTCACGATACCTTAACCAACATGCGACGGCTGCGGTTTAGGGAGTCCAAGTCCGGCTAGATCTGCCCCATACCTTTAGAAACCAAATTATCATGAATTGCACCATCAACTAAGGGTTGTATTGTATCAGTTTGTCCCTGTACGGGTCGCATGGAATCCTGTGCGGCCTGGACAAGATCAAACTGGTCCAGTACAAGTCAACGTGTGACGCGAAAGTGCGCACGTTGACGGCCCGAAGCCTAACCAAGGTGAAGACAGAAACCCTAGGACGTTTTATTACCTTAATTTACTAGAAAACCACCAAAATTGTTACTAGTTTACCCTTGTTTTAGTTTATTTGCTTGCTGCCCTGTTTTGTTATTGTTCTAAAACCAAAACCAATCCAATTTTACCGACCTAGATTTTGTGAAAAAGTAAACTTAGTACTCAATTGAACCGTCCCTGTGGAAATCGACACCCGACTATACCAACAAATTACCGTACGCTTGCGGTACTTTTTAGGTTGTTTTAGGGTACTATTAGCTACACATCATCCTTTATGACCAAACATTGATCATTGATCACATAAAACAAAAGAATAATTAGGAAGTGGCCCAAAAGTTAAGCTCAAAATATTGTTGCCATTTCAGAAGAAGAAAAAAAAAAAAACTAATTAAACCAGCTGCCCAGCGTTGAGGTTGGAAGAACTGATGTATACAGTATACATGTCTTTATGAAAAGTCGGTGTGAAATTTTTTTTATTATTATTATTTAGGTGAAACACTGTTTTTTGAGAAAAGTTGGTGCACTGTTTCTAGGTAAAGAACAGACTCGTGATGCACTTATAAATTCTGTTTCTCATTGATAAAGAGAAATTAGATGGGTTAGTATATGATACTAATTATGGTATGCATTTTTAAATTATTGGAACAGAGGATTTACACAGAGAGAAATTATTGTCGGGTCCTATATCTGTTTTGAGTCATAACAGATGTATATATGCGTTATTTATGTACACTTTTACCATCAGTACGTTCCATATATAAGTTGCCCTTTATATGCAGGTACAATATTCTTTTTATTATCAATCAAAAATCTATACTCTATTAATTAAAAGATTGAGATGTTGAAGTCGCTAGATTCATGAATGATGAATTTTTTTTTAAAAAAAAAAATTTGCTTCAGTTTTTGTAGGCGTTATATCTAAATGAGACGAATATTTTGACTTCTAAAATTTTAATGAAATTAAGATGGATATACTGAATATTTGCTAGGGCTAAAAACTGTAGTCTGAGGTTAATCGAAGATGCATAGGAAGTAATAGTAGAAGGAAAATGTCAACGTTGTTCCCATATATTTCATAATTATGTTCACAATTTTCCAAGAATCAAATCGCATCTACATTGAATTGTCAGATGGTAGCAAGGCTTTATGTACAAATGTCTGAAGTATTTTTATTTTCTTGTATCTGTGCATGTGTCAGTCAATTCTTACAAAATGATAACCTGTTACAAGCTGGTGGAGGCGGACACATTGGGAAAAGATGTTAGTTCTATATGGGCGTGTTTGGATCAGGTAGGAAGAAGCTTCTTCCCGGAAGATCCTTCTTCCGGACTAAATGTTTCATCCAAACAACTAAGAATAAGACTCGGAAGAAGCGCTCTTCTCGGAAGAAGCGCTCTTCTCGGAAGAGCTTCTTCCAGCCTAGAGCTGGAATTAGAGGAAAGATGTTCAATAAAATATAAGTATGTATGCACGTGACCCAATAGAACAAATAAAAAAATATATAGGAATGCTGTTACTTTAACTCTTTCCACACGGTCACGAAGCCATGCCATTATTTTGTATGCACTCAACCCACTAATGTTTATTTGTCCATTTTTTTTTACCGTAATAAAAAGCAATTTTTTTTTTTTTTTTTACTTTAACTAGCTTTTTATTTGGAGTTATACGTATGTGTAGGTCCTCAGAGTAAATAAGGAAAGTATTTAACTAGCTTTTTATAATAATATTATTATTATCTAATTATAATAAGAATATAATAATATTATTATTGATTATTTTATTTTGATAATAATATTATAGTATTATAATATAACAATATTAATTATTTTATATTATTATTTTTTATTATTTTATTATAATAAATAAGGAAATAATAATAAATAAAAATTGGTTGTAATAAAATAAAATAAAAATTATTTTATTTTTTCCCTTCTATTTTTATTCTCAACTTACAATCCAAACAACATTTTAAAATATTATAACATTACAAAATTAATTATTTTTTTAATGTAATTATAATATTCTTCTTATTATTTTTAATTATTATTAGCATTAAAAAATAATTATTTTAATTTTAAAATGAATGATTATTTTATTTTTATCTTTAATTTTTTATTATTATAATATTAAATTATTAATTATTATTATTATTATTATTATTATTTCATATTTTATTATTCTAATTATTAGCATTATTAATAAATAAACTACAACAATAAAAAAGGACAAATGAATAAACTATAAATATATAAAAAAAGTTAAAATGGTTTTTTTAATTCAACTCTTCTATTCCTTATTCCTAACTTACCATCCAAACAACATTTCTTCTTCCCGGAATATCACTCTTCCCACTTTTTCCGGAATACCACTCTTCCTAATTTTTCCGCCTGGAATCCATCTTCCTTATTCCTAACTCATCCAAACACACCCTATGGGTTCGAACGCAGCACATACCTAGGTCCGAACGCAAACCTTGGGTTCGAGAATCGAAAGCATTAAGCAACTCCCAGAACGTACAAGGCGGTCTGGATCTGATAGACTGATACCGTGCGTCGGGAGTCGGGACACACAAGGCGTTCAGAATCTGATAGTTCGAGATTGATACCGCCTTAAGTTAAGTTCCCGTTTAAACCCTTCCGCCTTAAGTTAAGTTCCCGTTAAAACCCTTCCATCTGATTTCTGAACCATTACTTTTTCTCTCAAGTCAAAATCTCAAAATTCGACTGACCGACTGTCTTCCACTCTTCCTTCCTGTATCTATGATCTATCCTGATTCCTTTCCATTTCCGATGGAGAGAAACTTTACCAGAAACGAAAGCAAACCCTAGCTGCCACCACAAACGATGAGGACAATGTGGAGATGCTCGATGCCTTAACCCTAGACGACGCCGGCACCGTCGAGTCTCCGCCTCGGGGTGCCTCCTCCGCTCCCGGCGCTGGTATCGTCTGTCGTACGGTCGATGGAGGCCAAGGAGGAAAGAACAAAAGCAAGAAGAGAAAGAGTCGGAAGAAGAACAAAGCTGCCAATGGTTCCAATATTGCTAATTTTAACAGGTCCTTTTTCTGATATTCATGCCTCTCTTGTACAATGTCAACGTTGTTGTCTATTGTGTAACAGTCCTGGTTAATTTATATACCTTTTGTGTTTATATACAATGTTTGAGCATTAGTGGAATTTTTTCTATTTCTGAATTGGTGTGACCATTGTGAGAAGCAACATATTTGAGTGGGATTGTAGTATTGCCTGTAGAGCATCGAAATTGCACTGTTAAATTTACAATTGCACATCAAATACTGACATTATTATGAGGAAGAGGAACCATATACTTGATACGTGTAAGCCCTTAAAGGAGAAGAAGTCCTATTTGGTATGAAATGCTGTTGCATGTCTTGGGTCTCTGCAGTTTCTGATCTCGTCAAAGAGGTAATTTTCAAACAATGTCGTCCTTGTGAGAAATTAAGCTAGCTTGTTGAATTTGGTAAATTTTGAATCAGTATATAACTTATACCTTCTGACTTCCCCCTTATTAGGAGGTGTTTTTGAAGACCATTTTATCCAAATGAGAATAAATGTTTTCATTTGCATTCTTGTTGCTTTTGTGGATTTTGTTGTTTGATTGTAAATAAGTCTAACGGAACTGAGATGGACAATAAGCATCAAGGTTATACCAGGCCTGAACAACAGTGATGAGCTAATAATTTTGCTCAAATAACAAAACACACTTTTACTTGTATATGAGAATTTGCAAATTAAGCTTAAGATCATTTTCTAGTTGAAATCTTGAAAAGAAATTTCATAGGTGAGAAGCAATTGAGAAATGCGGAGGGCAAATGACAGTAGATGGCAATCGCTTGCAAACAGGTGATGGTGTTCTTTGGAATATCCTTAAAACCCGTGAGCCCAAGGCTTATGAAGAAATCATGCTCAAGGTCAAGGGGAAGGAATTTGAGGTATCTTATTTCTTCATTTCCACTACCTTTATGTACCTTTAGTTGATAACTTTCTGTTTCACTGCTCTTACTATTTGCTACAGACTAGATTGTGTCATCTCCATACCTCTTTGATGATTACATTCTTGCTGAAGCGCCAGAGGGGAAAAAAACTATCATCCTTACATTGTTTGTATGTTAGTATATAACGAATTATCACAGGAAAATTTCCCTTGTTTTGTTACCAAATTTTGTTTACAAATTTGTATGTGTAATGGTTTTGATGGGTTTTCATAGACAGTAGAAATGAAGTTTTCAGGGGAACATAAAAACTGAAAACAACTAGAACAAGAAATAAAATGGGGGATTGATTATACATAAGACTTTCAAATTTTAAGGAATAAAGTAAATGAAATCAACAATTAAGCCTGCAGCTTATAACCTTTACCAAAATCTCCTGTGAAAGAAATTATAATGTGTTTTGATGGTATTATAAACCAAACAAACCCATCACAGGTATTCTCCTGTTTATTGTTACTGAACATTTAAATGGAGGCTTTGAGGGTTAGATGTTGAAATAAACAAAGTTGATCTTTTACCATATAACTTTTGGCTTTCATGGGTTCTTATTAAACATATTGTCATTTATTATTGCAGAAGAAACTTAGGAACCCCAAAGCTAATCATGAAGTGATGAAAGGGAAGTAAGAAGAAACAAGGTCTCAGAGCAGTACCATTGTACCTGAAGAAGATATTGAACTGCTTGATGTGCATGAGACTTTGGCTAGTGATGCAAGGCCACATGAAGAAGAAATGCCATCTGAGTCTGTAACAGAAGGTAAATCTATTTGTGATAGGATAAGAGTACCAGTTTCTTATGATGACTTTTTTGAAGAGGGAGAGATTCATGAGTAGTTTTAAAATCCATTTTTTTCTAGATCGAGAATATGTTTTGCCTTGCTGGGTTGAAGTCCTTATTTGGCACGGACTTTGAATTTGTTAGTATGCTTTTTTGCAATTGCGAGGAGGGCATGTGTTATATTTGATGAATTATTGTGTATATTTTTCCAAATGAGTAGCAGCTATTCATATCCTCCCTAGAGACCCTCTCTTTATTAGCATTTAGATGTGATTGTTCTCACTTTTAAAGTGTTGATGCAATATTGCAACGGTAGTAGGAGGCTACCTTGTAATCTGATGAGTTTTGTGAAAATTGAATGTGAAGAAATCAAATAGGCTAATCCACCTCTTCTCATCTGTGATAGAAATCAAAGAGAGAATAAACCATAAAATTGTAAAACCAGGATCTTTTAGTGTGGGAACGATATATTTGCAAGAGCATTGTGATTGCAATGCCAAGCATGTAAAATTGTAAATTGTCAAGACAGTAATACAGTATAGACTATATACATTCACTTTAGTATAAGTTACATTGCATAAAACAGGTCCAAAGGAGATGGGCCCAAGTTGATGAAGTTTCCAGTTTCCAGGTTTCAAAAGGCCGGAGTTTGACCCATTAAACTGTGACTGCCGTGTTAGCACTCGCCGAGGAGGTCCAACTCCAACCTGATGTGCTGTTGTCTTTTACATATGTTTATGAAATGGAGAGTGACACAAGAAATTTACCTTAATTTGCCCTTTTGTTTATTGTGAATTGCAGAGAGTGTTTGCTGCTCTTCTCTTAGGCTGTGCTGGGTTCATGGTATATTCCATATATTGCATCAAGCTTGGTTTCCTTGAGAACTGGTATGTACCAAGTCTCATGCTCAATACTAAAACCTCTCTCTCTTTTGTTTAATGAGGGCTTCAAGTAATTCTTTAAGGCACTTATTAATTAAAAGGTTAAGTATGACTAGCTAGTGAATTGAGGTTGATTGATTCAATTTGACAGGATAGTTCAATCTTTTCTTAAGGATGACAAGATGTTCTGGCCATCATATCTTATATTTATTTATTTTCTTGTGCAAGTGCTTTGTAGCTGGATTGTTGTGAATTGCGACTTAAATTAAGCCTAATTAGGACCTGACCATTTACTAGTACTATGAAAAACAGTTTTGGTTGTAGAAAAATGTTAAAATGCTTCCTGTGTCTTTCTTGAACTTAGAATTGGTTTATTTGTATTTGCTCGCAGAGGTATCATGCATATTTCATGGAGGAGATGCACCCTGGGATGCCCATTTTGTTTGGTATGTTATGATATGCATGCGAACAATTTCTTGTTTTCTACTTTATTCATATATTCTTGAGATACCTTCATGTTCAGACCAAAACCATCTATACAGATTTAGTGGCTGTGGTGGCATGTTTATTGGCAGTGAAGGGACTTTTCCAAAATTCAAGCTCTTCTAAAGTTCTTTTGTACTCTACCTATGTTGGTCTTTTGGTTGCTGTCCTTTGGAGTTTGGATGACCTACATGCTGAGGTAACTATAATGTGAAATGTACAATTCAAAGAATTGTAAACTATAAGTTTGATTTTGCTTTAGTTCTTCTTAAAACTTCCTGTCAAAACTTTTTTTGCAGGTTTCCAAGGATCAGATGGGACGTGATTTGGCTTCCATTGGCTCCTTTATGGTATTACCATTGTAAATTTTCTTATAGTTGATTCAACTTTTGCTTTTTCTCTCTTGTACGATGAAGCCTGCTTAGTTGATGCTAGCGTTATTTATTACTATTTTCTTAAATATGTAGTGGTGCTGCATTGTGCTTGTATCTTGATCACTTGATGCTGGTCCCTAGAAGATATAAGCAAGCTTAGAAGCTACATGTACAATTATAAAGCTCTTTGAAAGTCACTTTTGTATATATATATTTTTTTGTTCTTGGCAAGAGTTTTTCCACTTTGTAGCATTCTGTAGTAATATATATATATATATTACTTGCGGTAATACATATATTTTATTTGCTGTACATTATGGTCACTTATGGAAGAGATGTTGTGATGCGGTTTTGACGTGTATGTCTATCTATCATACAGAAATAGAAATTCTGTAGCATCTTTGTTCCTTACGGACTACCTATACGAAAGTAGAGACCCATGTATAAAGTTTGATTAATATAGTTTATTTATTTTTTATTTTTTATTTTTTTTTTTGCCCCTTCCATGTTGCATAAGGGGCTCCAAGCACATAGCTTGTTTAGTTCCACAATTTAACACGCTCCCTAGTTTTCTTGAAAAGGTTGTTTAGCTTTCGTTATTGCTTATTACTATTTTATGTCTGTCAATCTCAGGTTCTCAGTGTATAAGGGAAAAATATAAAATTAAGAGGTCCAAACACGTCTTTCAATACAATTTTTGTCAATGTAGTTACTCGCTACCCAAATTTTGCCAAATGAAACAGCCCACAGCAAATATTTGCCCCAACACGCGTTCAGATGCAGCGTATCCGATTCCCTAACAATGCTGCTGCTTCAATTAACAAAGTTATTTACCTTCCTCTCATAAAATTGTACATTAATGCATTTAGTTAGGATTAGCGTCCTTATAAACTACAACTCTCCATAATATCTATCAACACCTAAAGGTCTCTCCAACGGAGTCCTGTATTTGCCATTCAATGTACATTTAGATAAATCCACCATCTAGCTATATTTACAACAAAGCTATTTCTTGTTATGTCGGCTCTTACTCCTGCCATTCAACTTGCTATTAGCTACTTGTTGATTTGCTAAAATATCTGCTATAATTTGCTTACTGCCAAAGAGATGTGCATTCTTTAGTAGCAAATTTCTTGTAGTAGCATCAACACAATACCCTTGCCCAGCCATCCATTGCAACAGATGCAATAGCAACTCTTTCTTTTCCCGTCTCTGAAAGTACCTTGTTATGGCTATATTAAATATCTCCTGAAAAAGTTAGAAAGATAGAAACAAAAGTAACATATATGAAATCAGGAATATAGGAAGGCAGACATATCTTTCCTGCATGTTCAACTGCAATCATGGAAATATCTATTCTGTTCGGTCTTATTCAGAAAGGGTAAACCATAAATTTCTTTAATGCCATGAACCGTATGTACAATACAGCTTAACTTTTTAGAAATTTTAGAAGGGAGAAAGCATCTAATTTGACTTATTACAACAAAAGGGATAACACAGCCTAAAATTGAACAGAAGCAAATACAAATTCTCTGATAAACAAAAATCAGTATTTACCGGGCTTATTTTCTTTCTTGACCGATGGTAGGCTTTCAATACATCGTTTATCAAATTTACATTGCCTGATTTCATGAACACTCTTGCAAACTTCTCCATAGATCTATCTAATATAGATTCTGAGAAATCCTGTTATAATAGCAGTTTCTCAGAATTTATAGCTTACTTATGCAAAGATAGAAACCAAAAGATACACTACAAAAGGACATCCTGTATGCCCCTGCAATCCTCTGGACCTTGCAAAGACAGGAAATTTATCCACACATCCCTCTATTCTCTATTTAATGAAAAATTTACCCAAAACATCCCTACTTTCTCATTCTTCACTGCTAGTGGTCTGAACTAATGAAAAAGATAAAAATTCTGTGGCAATGATATACCTTAGTTACAAGGTAAGCATCTTTAAGAAGTCCACCTGCGACCAATATTTTGAGAATCTTCTCATGAAGAGATTTTTGCAATTTTATCTGGCTATATCTTAGCATGTTATAAACTGAATATGCTTCTGATGGATAGCCAGTCTTCCCCAATTCTATCATCACTGATGTACATAGCTCCTGCATATCAATGTTAGTGATTTGTATGTTTTGGTATGCACCCTTAAAGCATAAGTGGAAACATTGTGATAAAATGAGATTGTTTCAGCCAGAAAAGGGAGCAATACCTCATCAAGCTGGTGGCGTTTCAAATTCATTATCTTCGATCGTCTTATAAGCAAGATGATATAACTTCTCCTTGCTAAAATATTTTATTAGTATATGAAATGTGTTCCAATCTGGTGATATGCCGACTTCATCCATCCTTCTTAACATCTGCATGACATTATCCATATCTCCATTGTTGCAATATGCTCTAAGCAAGGTGTTTAGTATCACCACATCATCATATTTGGCATATTTTGATTCATATTCTTTTGCTAGCTGTTTTGCTTCTTCAAGGAGACGGCTGCGGCACAAGGCCGAATCATGATCATGTATGAATATCCATCTGTATAAAACCACTAAATCTGATAGGAAATCACCTAGTTCTAACAAAGTTGATATATAAAAAAAAGAAAAAGAAGAAAAGTTCTGCTCCATCGGTCTATTTCCGGAAATCCATATCAATTGGACATTTCAAGGATGGTTTCTTATGTTGAAACTTCAATTCAACCAACAAATGGGAGAGAAGGTAAAGCAAGAGGAGAAATAAACAAACCTGATTTGACGCCTTTTTCATTCATATCAGCAAATATTTTTTGGCTTCATCAAGCTTGCCTTGTTTTGCAAGATTGTCTATCAATATGTGTAACGAACTGAATCGATATACAACTCAGAATCGCTACCAACTAATACCAGTAATTCTCAGACTTACTCAGCAACTGTCAGACCAAGAAAAGGGTTCTTCAAAATTGAACTCAAATAAGTAATTTAGATCCAAATTGAAGACAGAAATTAGAAGAGCAAGGATTGTCTATCAATATGGCATATGCTATCTACAAATACCAGACCAAAACTCAAAAGCTATGATATTTCATGCAACAATAACATCCACTTTTATGTGTACTAGAATTACCTCATCCTGAGCATATCCCATAGTCTCCAATTCAGCTAACAGTTCTTTAGATTTCTCAAAAAGCCCTCCTCTAGCATCTACTTTCAATAAAATAGTTAATACAACTAAAAAAAGGAAATCACATTCATTCATAATTTCTAAAGACAAGGAATAGCATAACAGCATGGTAACAAGCCAGCAGGGACCAATGTAAACTATCCTTTCAAACAAACCTCACAGTTCAAGGCAGAAATAATATGATCATTCTTTCAGTAAGAAAAATGGAATCTTAGATAAAGAGGGGGAAAAATAGAACACAGAGAAAATAAAAGAAAAAAAAAAAAGGAAAACCTTATTGGTTGGTATGCTGACAGATTTCATATCACTGATCAACATCTGAGCTTTGGTATGTTCCCTATCTTCGGCATACACATTTAACGATGAGCTGTAATGGAATAGATTCGGACTATGCCCTTCATTTTTCATTTGCTGAAAGTACAACTCAGCCTCTTCCCTTTGATTATTAGAGGCACAAATTGCTAAAAGAGCACCATAAATTACACTGTCCATGCCTAGATTTTGGGCCTTTTATTTCTTTGAGCAACTCCATTGCTGTGGCATAGCCATTTTTCAGTTTAGAACAACCTGTCAATAGCTAGAGCAAATGGAGAAATAGCCATAAATTTCTAGATGATAAGGACAAAATACATTAAACCTGTTACAGTTTTAGACAGAACCGTAAGGGAATATAAGGGCCAGCTCAAGCTGGTTTGGTAGTAAGAAGTTGTATGGCTATATGATATTACACTATTTTAGGGCCATAGCACTATTTAAAGAAAACTCCAATAACACACAAATGTAATCATTTTTTTTTTTTTTTGAAAAAAGGCCATTTGGGCCCATTTCTATTGCTAGAAATAATAATCCGATTACAACCATAGTCCCCACTCGCTTACAGCTTAGCACTTAACTAAACTAATGTAATCAACATATCTATGTGTACCACCAAACTGAAAACAAAAGCATATTACCCTGAAACAACTGCCAGCAAGTAAAACAATAATCCTTCAAAGTATAGCACTTCCTACTAAATACACCGAAACAATTTCAAACTTAATTGCAATTCAGCCCTCCACAAGTGTAAGTTGAGCCATGCTCCAGCCCCTCCATTCTTCTGCTCCATGTATAGCGCTCACCATCTCAGGAGCTTGCATCTGTATTGGAATGATGGTCCAGCCTTCAGGCAACCAGTTAGCTAAGCAAGCCTTAACATTTGGAGCAATCATACCTGCCCAATACATCACAAATGAATCTATCATTAATAATAGATTTTTTGTCGTTTTAACCCTATCACATCATTTCTCATGACCCAAATGCTCCAACATAATGCACTGAAACAAATCAAAAATGCCTCCCTATCCCTATGTGGTAATTCAAAAGCAAATTCCATAATATTAGTGAGAGAACCCCAGTTTGAAAAGCAATTCTGACTTTTTCATAACCAGAACCAGACTGGTTTAGTACAAGGGCATAAAAGGAATAGATGAGAACATGTTTCTTCACCCAACCCACAACAGTTACAACAAGTGTCCCCTTGCCACAAATGTAATCAAATATGAAAGGAAATTTAGTAAACAACAACAAGTCAAAAAGCTAAGATGATCTCAGGTTAAAGTAGCATACCATGCTGTAAGTGACCAAATTTGGCAAGAGGCCATCAGATTTCATTTGATCAAATAACTTGAAAGCACTCTCAGCCTAACCATTTCTCACCAAGCAACCAAGGACAGAATTGCAAACTGATGCATGCAGTTTTATTTCCACATCTTTAATGCTATCATATGCTTTTAATGCTTTGACTGGATTTCAACTCAGCCCCATGTACTTGAATTAGGTACTATACGAGCCAACATTGAACTCATCATGCGCTTGCATCCACTCAAAAAGCTGAATATAAAAACAACAACATTTACATGTTTCCAATTTTTGAACCAGTCATGATGTTGTTACAATACTCAAAGTTTGTAACCTGGCTAAGGTGGCTCCATTTTTTTTGACTCGCCAAAATAACGTAAAATAATGTTATAATGAGAATATAATCCTCCACTTGTAAAATTCCTTCTGCTCTGTTTCATCACATAGAAATGATCCAATAGCTCAATGTACAGAATCACAAAAGTTTCTCAGTACTTCACAACTAATTAGCTTTCTGAAATAATATACAGGGGAAAACTTCATAAATTCTACCTCTGAAGAGCTGATTCCAGACCACCATCAGCCTTGATTCCATCAATGGCGTCTCTCCTTGCGATTTTGAAAGGTTTATGGGTAGAATTTGATTGCGTGGAGTTGAATGGTGAATTGGAGGAGGAATTAGTGGGGAAAGAGACAAGGGGTTTATCTAGGATTTTGGCGAGTGCACAGGATATGCAAAATTTACTGGAGAGAGTCGAGGTTGTTCGCAATGGAGGGACATTGGAGAAAGAGAAGGAGAGCGCCATGGCCTCCATTTTGGTATATTGAAACTCGTCTCTGCTATCGTATCATCAATCAACATAGCGAAACTGAACCGCATTCAGTAATGAAATCCGAACCCGGTAGAAAGGGGGTCGTTTGGGACTTTGGGTTAAAGCTCGATATCCGATAGTGCAAAATCACGGGTGATACACACCATCCACAATTTTCCCATCCATTCCATCCACAGGCCAGAAATGGACCCGAGCCTCATTTTTTCGCGTGCTGACATCAGCAAGACACTCGCTGACGTCAGCGAAAATTTTTCGGAATTTTTTCGGAAATTTCTGGATGCTGACGTCATCAAATGTACTGGTTTATTTGTTCAATTAGATTTCATAAGGGTTGAATTAAAAGTCGTAAGTGTTCAGTTAGTTGCATCTAAAAATGGAATTTTCGTATTTTTGTGTTCAGTTTAATACGACAAAGGTTGAACTAAAAGTTTTATTTGTTAAGTTAGTTGCATCTGAAAAATGAAATTTTCGTACTTTTGTGTTCAGTTTAATACGGTAAAGGTTGAACTAAAAGTTTTATTTGTTCAGTTAGTTGCATCTGAAAATGGAATTTTTCGTTTTTTTGTGTTCAGTTTAATACGACTAAGGTTGAACTAAAAATTTTATTTGTTCAGTTAGTTGCAGCAGAAATTTGATTTCGTAGTTAACATTTATAATATACAAAGTGAACACATATAACAATATAATTAACATTTACAATAAACAAAGTGAACACATTCAATATTCAATATACAAAGTGAACACATAGAACAATATAGTTATCATTTACAATAATAAAGTGAACACATATGGTGACTAACTAATCTATTAGGAGGAGCATTGATGAGTTGTCTAACAGTATTCCAGATCTCAGTAATGAAAGGACATTGAAAAAAATAGATGAAGTGCATTTTCGAAAGCATGAGCAGCACAGAGAACACAGGGGTTTCCAACTGTGATATTGCGCCTTTGTAGCTGCTGTTATGTGAGCAATCGATTATTGAACAATAGGAAGAGAAAAAGCTTGGCAGAAGGTCTTGGATTGTTGAAATGCTTCTCAACACTGAAATGGAGCTGAGCTCATACAGTCATACGAAATTCATATTTGGATCAGACTAACCTGATAATCCCTTGTTAAATTTCTATCATCTTGACAGACCTAATTTCATAACAGTTCCCTTCAGAGTCAAAAGTATACCCATATGTTTCACCCTTAATCTCCCAATAGATGGAAATGTCTCTACATAAATTAATAATCAACGGCAAAAAATCCGAAATTAAGACAACTAAATGCAATTGTTAACTAAAAGTTAATGGAAATTTAACAATTACCAGGACATTCCAAGGAAGAGCCACTAACATTGATGCGAACATGGATGTGATCCTTCTCACTAGCTCCATCCTTCAGATCCTTCTAAGCTTTAAATATCTCTCGCTGAAAATAAATAACAAAGGTAAAATCAGTCAAAAAATACTGAAATTTAAGAAATCTTTGGAAAAAAAAAATGAAATTGAGATTTAAATACTGACCTAGGATATGCTAGGTCAGGATTGAAATTTAAAAGCTCCGCAAAACTAAAAAAGAAACCTCAAGTGTTAATAGAAGTGATTGAAATATTTGAGAAGAGAGAGAAAGCGAGATGAGCTTACTAGACGATGAGAGGGTAATGAAGTTTTTGATGGGGGGAGAGAATGATCGAACAAAGATCGTTGAAGTGGAAGCATTTAAGAAAATCGACAAAGAGATATGGAATTTTTGGCGTTGGCGTCGGAGATATGGGGTATCTGGCGCTGGCGTCGGAGATTGTCATCGGAGCTAGGCGGATGGGAGATTCAGTGCCTTCACTTGCCGTGAGAGAGAGCACAAATGGAGCGATGGTTGGAGTTGCGGCTAGGGTTTTGGAGAGAGAGAGAAACGAAATAAATAGAGGCTGGGCTAGTCGCTGGGTTTGGCGCTGGTCCAGTATAGGCCCGTGGATGGTGTGGATGGGAAAGCATGGGATGATCGCTACCAATTCTGGTGCCAAATTAGCGTCTTTGGATGGGCTTGGGCCGAACTGTGCGTTTATGACATTACATAATAACTGGGCTTTGTGCAAATTTCCTTTCTTTTTTGATTGAGGCCTTGAGGGTACTGGGCATAGTTAAAGTTCATATGTGTGGCAGTGCCGCAGTGGAAACATAAAGATATATTTTCTGTTTTTAAGAAATTTCCACATTAATTAGTTTGTGTTAATTTTGGTGATTATTAAGGATTGATAACAAATCGATAGTATGTTTAATCAAAACTAATTATTGAGAATCTGAATTAAAAAAATGATTGAGCTTATGGTTTAAACCCCTAATTGATGCTCTGAGGCTGAGCTATTGAGGTTTCGGCCGAGTAAGAGAATGATTGATGTTCTGATATGTAAGCACTAAAGCACATCACCGAATTAAAAACACTGATTCTAACTAAGCACAACTTTTAATTATGGGCAATTCTGCCGTGTGGACAGATTAGACCCGATTGAAATCATATTTCGGGTCGAGTAAAAAACTTAACAAATATATTTTGACTGCACGGCAGAATTTTTCTTTAATTATTATCGTAATGATTAGGACGAAGATCCGTTGACAATATAAAAAATTAGTGATCAAATAACTTGAATGGTGGTACGGGTACGGATCGTACCGTTGACCGTACCCATTAATCAAATAGATTAAAATAGTATGATACGCCACGTGGCGTACCCGTAACGTACTGGTGCCATACCGGATGCGTACCCGTACCAATAGGCCTGTCAACGACAAACTATGGCACATGATGTCGTTTCGTCAAAACCAAATGAAACGCATTACGGCACCCATTTTCATTTCGCTCTAATAACGAAACGGAAAATAAAATCTGAAATTTTACCGTTTCGATGGTTTCAGTCTAGTTTCAAATCATATCATATGTTATTTATGAAGTGAAATGGTTAACGGCATGCATTTATGTTTCGTTTTCAAAACGAAACGGTTTGCTAAATGAAATGTCATACCGCTTATCTAAATGGCACAGCAAACGGAAAAGGTTCTTCCATGCCTTTTCTCCACGTTTGGCAGGCCTGCGTACCAGATACGTACCGGGTACTCGTACGGCTCCAAATTCAGCGTACCAGGGTAACATAGAAAATTAGTTAACTTGGTTGGCAATCTTCACAATGTATTTTGAAATTACAATTACAAAAAAAAAAAGAGTATTTTGTAATAAAATAAAAAAATTTCCAAAAATAACAAGACCTTAGGGACGTATATATTGTGGTCGTCTAACAAAGATTTTGCAATTTAATGGCATGGTATTCCATCAAGAACTACTAAATCAGGATGTTGTAAAAATTTATGTTTCTTAATGAAAGTTTGCATCAAGTTTTATCATATTATATGTATAATTATGTTCACAAGTGTCTGATTTCATAATTTAAAGTTTTTTTTATGGCTTGTAAGATAGTTAAATTAATTTATTATTATCAAATTTATCGTTGATGTGGCATTGACAAGGCTCCGTTGGTTTAAAGCCGGAAAGGGCATTTCCATTTAGGTTACGCCTGAAAACAAGTATCTTCCTAATCGGGTCTAGATTTGAAGAGTTCTATACATCAAATACATTGTTTCTTTCTCAACCATAGTAGATCTAGCCCATCAAATACATCACAAAGGATTCTACTTACAAAACAATTAAATACCCTAACAGGAAGGTAAATTCTCTAAAAACTAGAATGATTAAAATAAATTTTCCGTTTGAATCTTCGGATATTATGAATACACTAAATATAATAAAACACGCACCTGAATATAAGAATTAAATTAAATTTGAAAGCCTGACAAACTGATGCTGTAACGAAGGATCCAACCCCTCGATCTAAACAGGAGGTTTATTAAATACGCAGATAACGATCCAATAAGCGTTTGAGTTGGGAGCGGAGAGGAAAAACACCTGGGTCGTTGGATTTGATGGACAGTCTGATCTCCTGCGCTGGACCGTGCCGTGCAACAGAGGGATCGGTTCCTAACGTCATGCTTTCCTAGGTTGAGAGAGTGCTCTGTGCACTGACCAACCGAAGTTTTTTTTCTTTTCCAAACCATTTTTCTAAATCAGTTTATTTATGTATTTGGTTTCTTTTTTCGAAATGCTTGACAGAGGCTCTCAAGTTAATGTATTTTGTTTCTTTCGTTTATGTTCCCCTAATCAAATGAAGAAAAGTCAATTTCGCACGTCTGACGTCTTTCAGTTAGGCTAATATAACTTGAGGATTCTTGTATGCTAAGCTGCTATGAATTATATAATAATTGCAATCAGAAGTTCTCTCATGTAAGAAAAATAAATAAATAAAATAAAGAAGGGTTGGGAAGTCGGATTCAATCTCATAAAAAAATCAATAGATTTTCATTAATAATAAAAGGAAATACTGCAAAAAAAAATTTTAAATAGCAAAATACAACAGCTCGTACTGGTGTTAACTGGTATGTTACAACTGACAACAACAACAATAACTAAGTTTTTGTCCCAATCGAGTTGGGATAGGCTAGAAAAAAAAACCCAACCGAAGTCAACAATGCACCGATGAACTGGTATGTTAAAAAAAAAAAAACACACACACAGTTAAAGTGCTGATGATACTCTAAAGGATCTTAATGCTCGTCTCATGTTAAAAAATAATTAAAAGTATAAATGCAAAAAGTTAAAAGAACTAAATCTACATAAATTTACTATACTGTTTGCTGTCTAGACCCTACAGACTGGGATTTTCAATGCAATTTTTTTTTTGTCTTAATTAGTTGAAAGTTGAAACTGGCAGTCACTTTTTCCTTCAATACCCTTTTTAAAATTTTTTTTTTTTTAATGACTCTCAAGAGAGCTGCTAGCCTCATTACATCTAGGTAGCTTAGTTAAATGAAATGAAATGAAATCCCGACTAAAAATCATTGTGATCAGGGCCTTTCTGTCCGATGGGTTCCTTGCTTACATTTGGTCGTGTATTCGGTATTAATTGATCATTATTATTTATAAAAATAGTTTTAGTGGTTGACCTAAGTTATGCTCAATTCAATCTATAATCAATTTTTTTAATTTGGATTTATTACTATTTTTCTAATTAGGACAAAACTGTCACTACTGTATACTCTAGAATTCTAAAATTAAGGATCTTCCCAAAATCACTCCGTTTAACAATATTTGGTTTCATTATACCTTATATTTGCGCCATTTGCGAATTACCTTCTGCCTCCGGTGACACGATGCATCAATTATCATTTACCAAACAATAAAATTGCGCAGAAACAAGCTAGCAAGAGAGACATCTATCCAGATAACTTATTTATCTTTATCAGGAAAATACTCAACTTATATAAATGTATATTTACTTAAAACAAGTTCATTTTCTAGTAGAAACAAGAAACAAATATCTTGATTCTCCAAAGAGCCAACAAATCTCAAATAATAATCACCAGAAGCAACTTCATGGTTACAACCAACAAAATTCCAGAACCTTTTATTTATTTATTTCTAACAATAATAGCACAAAAGCAATGGATACAACACAAACATAGGGGAGGTTTAATTCACTCCCGAGAACAAGGGAAGTGTCATCTAATTTTTAACCGAGGTGACATGCCTGAGGAGCATGCTGACTACATCGGGGGAAATAGCAGCTGCTTGTTGCTTCAGGTTTGCAATCTTGGCCTCCGTCTCTTGTTCAAGTCTCTTCACATTCGCACCAGAATCACCACTACTCTGTTTAATGAGCAAGTAACATCAGATTAATGATGATGAATACACAACCACATGACAAATGATGTGTAATCCAATGTGATGTGAAACATAACAGTACATAGAAGTTAAAATGCATCTTGTTCCTCCATGTCAAAAAGTTTATTAGGTGTATAACCATATATAAGAGGTTTGTAAGATATGAGATTCGAAATCCTATTTCATATGCATAACAGGTATGTGAAATATTTGTTCTTTAAATGTCAATGAAAGCCAGGTCAAAATGTTGCATTCTTTTGCACACACATAATAGAGAAAGTGAAACAGATTGCATACAACATCTCGTCAATTTGTCCAACTACCCCAATGTTTTAAATAACAAAAGATTTGTTTTTTTTTTCTATTTCAAACAAAACAACTATTTATAAGGTATTATAGATAACACTCAGCCATTGAATTATTATGATTGGAATGAGTGTACCTCGGCAAAAGCAGTTAAGGGAGAAAAAATGAGAGTACCTCAGCAACTTTCTTCTGGAATTCAGCCTCCATTTGAGCACGGTAAGCAGCAATCTCCCTCTCAGCCTCTTCTTTGGCTTGCCTCAGCCTTGCCATTTTAGCTAGTGTAAATTAAGAACAATCAAAGAAAAATCATATTTCCACAAGTATTTAAAGGCATTATTGAGAAAGAGGTTAAAAAGAACTACCTAAACAATTTTCTACAATTCTGCAAAAACCCAATTAAGGCCTTAGAAGAACACAACATATTAAACAGGCACCAGTAAAGTATCAGACATGTCAACTGAACCCTCAACTTCAGTTTCCTCAGAAGGTACCAATTCTTTCTCCCATCTTTATCCTGAGAGAAACAGTAAAGATGGAATTTGGGCACTTTTTGGAAGGGATTGAAAAAGAGAAGGGTGTTGATAATATCTCTGTGCTTCATGCATAACATTAAAGATCCCGCAGGACACACGGGAATTTGGTTCAGAAACATTACAGGAATCATGATGAAATTTGTCTCTACAAACTCTACATGTCTGAGACCAGTAAAAAAAAGGTATTACAACTGATGGTTGAAGAGCGGTATTGCAACAGCATAATATAAACTTAAAGTACAACTACTTGGATTCGGAGTTTTGAAGACAAGCAACCAAAATTGGTAGCATATCAGCCCATACTTACCATTTCTCGCAGCATTGACAATTTGTTGGGCCTCTTGCTCAGCTGCCAAAAGTTGCTGGATTCCACTCTGGCGCCTTGAGGTATCCATCCTTCCCTTTTATTATCTAGAACCAGCAAATAAACAGTCGTCAATTATAAAACAATTAAATCACATTCAGAGACAGAGTGAGGAAGTAGCCAGTGGGGGTCCAATTTTTTCAGTAACATTGATATGGAGAGGCAAATATTATCATATTTCATATTCATCTAATGTGTGAATAGGTATAGACTAATGTCTTTCTAGTTCCTACAACAATAATATAAAGGTTGGTCAAAACCTTTGGATCAAATTATTAGTTCTGTTCTGGTTTCTGTTCCAGATTGCTTGATCAATTCTTATCACCTGAGGTCAAAAAGAGAATGGATCAAGCACTAAACTAATCCTATACAACTTCTACTGTTTATAAGGTACCTTACTACAAATAAGGATCTTCTACCCAAATCAAGCACCTAGTCTAGTCCATTGTTGCTAACCTAGTTTGGAAAATCTATCGGCACCCCCCGATCCGATTATGGGTAACTATCCCAATTGACAACGATTTGAGCGACAAAATGATTGAATCGGAAGAGACTTACCTCCGAACTACCCCGATTCTTCCTTCAAGTTCGTTTGTTTGGTTGTGATTGGTCGATTTTTCAGAGTTGAATTGGTTACCGATTCTTCTGGATGGGAATGGGGTTCCGATCGGGATGGAACAGAGATTGGAGGTGGTCTGTCGGGTGGACCGATCTATCTTTTATTTTATTTTTTATTTTTATTTTTTAATTAAAATCCAACGTGCTTAATAAATGGGCTGTTGGAGTATTCCAAGATACAATCAATTTTTCCAAGCCATGGGCCGTGAAGTTCTACTTGGGCCAGATGATTTTTTTTTAAACCTTTTTTTCTTAGGCTAAGAGCTATATATTAAAAATATATTACATTGTTGGGTAATTCTATGGTGGACAGAAATTTCAAACCGGGCTTACATTGTTTTATAATAAAATAAAACGGTTAGTTTCAGTGTATTGTTCAAGTACCAACAAATTCTTGTGTTTTTATAGATAGACAAAATAATGTACTCCTCCTTTTGTCTTGTTTTAATATGTTTAGACAAAATGCATCTTTGAAATCCACAATTAATTCTGCTAGCAATTTCTTTTGATTTTTAGTGCTCGACTGCTCGTATTGTATTAAAATAGTTAAAAAAAAAAAAAAAAACTGGCTCCCATATCACAAGGACGAAAGTCATGTACAAATTAGATGTGTCATGTGTAGCATATTTAAATTATTCAAGCACGACAAACTCTAAATTTAAAATTTATAATTCATTTTTTTTTTTATCTTGTCGCACACTATCTTTACAGATTTTCATTGATTTAGATTTACTCATTGATAAGATGTGGCTTCGAGCTTATTCAAAAAAAGAAAAAACAGATAGATCCGCGGGGTGTAACTTTTCTCCCAAAAATGATCAATTCTCAAACAATAAAAGTGACTTCGAAACTCTCAAACTCGTTAACTTAACAGTCAACACCCTAGATTTCCATCTCTATACTAAGAACTAATTTCGGTGAGAAATCTTGGACCACCATTTTTTTCCCCCTTATATTCAATCTTCCTCTTTTTCATGCAACTGTTCAAACTCTAATTTCTATCATTATTTTTTTTTATTTGCCGCACCACGTGATGCTGAACACTGAGGCCTTCCAAGTACGGTTTGTCTCGAGTTGAAACTAGGTGTCATTTTTTTAATTTTTTTTTTTGGTATTCAAAATAAAGCTTAAGAAAATATTTTTAGGCAAATTTTCAGAAAACTTATACGAATTTTGAAACAACATTCATCATCCAATTCACGTGAAACAAGTACGTTGCAACAGAGGATCTCAATCCTCCACCTCGCGAAGTCGCAGCCTCCAAATTATATACCAATTATTTTATGCAAAATGTGTACACCCTGAAGAAACCATAAGATAGATTGATGTTATTCTCAAAAAAAATAAAAATAAAACATTACATAGACAGATAGACTGATGTAACTGTAATTGAACTCTTTCCTATACTGGGAGTGGGCTTCATACAGAATTTTTCTGGCGTAATTTTTAACATCTCGTCTCTAGATCGAATAAAAAAATAACAATTTTTACATCCGATTAGTCGCAAAAAACAAAATCCGCTACCCTATTGAAAATATTATGCGGTCATACAAATACACCAGCAAAAATTCCTCCCAAATTCCCTGAAGTTAAACTATAAATGTACTTGACAATATGAGAAAATAATTAAAATTTTCTTGACAAGTTAGCTGAAAGGTGGAAATGAATTTCTGCAGCATTCACAACTAATGATCAACGAAAAAACGATTGGAGAGAACCACTCAAGCATTTCACAGAAATTATAAAATTGATTCAACAGCAAAGGATCATAACAGATCTTATGGCTAATACATATATATACACTGATATTTCTTTTCTGATATATGACGCACAGATAAACTATAACAGAAATCTGTGTTTAAATCAAGCCTTCATATCAGCCAAGTTAGTAGCACCAAAGGAATTCTTTCTTGCTGAAGCCAACACGGTCTTGTCAGCCACGATAAAATAAGCCATCCCGGCAGCTGCAACATTATGTAAATCTAATTATTCAAATGTCATTCAATAATTAAATTCATTAATAAAAGCAGATGAAACCAATTGCACAAATTAACTTGGATAATTGATTGTTGATGCTTCAAAATAATTACAAAATACCTGTCGAGATGATTAATGCCTGAGCAGTAGGATTAAGATTGGTTCTAGCCCACGGTAGCATTCTCACACTGGCAAGCTGTAACAAATACAGAATTAAGAATTAAAAATTCAAACTAGGTGGATATACAAATTGTTATTGAGACTTAAGAAAATTAGAATCAAAAGAACACAAAAGTTTGATGCTCACAGTAGGAACAGCAGCTGCGACGGTAGCAACAACAGCTGCCTTTGCTCCAGCCATTACTCCCTCTACAACATACCAAAAACAAAAACTTATCAAAAGTTCATTACAACTAACAATCAATTTGTTAATTAAGACCAAATCAGCATATTATCTTGGAAGAAATAATTAAACAATTACGGTACCATGAGAGCAGCGGTTAGCCAAAGCGAGCTTTTGATCCAAAGATGCATGAGTAACCGAACCCATATCCTTGATTTGTAATGCAGAATTGGTATGTTTTGTACTGATGAGATAGATGATAAGAGTAAGTCAGTAAGGTAGCTAGATATGCAAGAGTAGGTGAGATGGGAGGAGTGGCATAATGCGTGAGTTTATATAGGGAAAGTGGCATTTGGTTTTCAATTGAAAACCTGGGATTGGGACCCTTGTTTCCTTCCTGATTCTGTGGATGTATATTAAATTGCATCAATATTTTGTGCACTTTGGTGACCCAATCCAACGTGGATGTATCAGTGTAGCTCCCTTGTTTTGGTACAGAGCTTTTTGAAAGCACCTTAATTTTTTAAATGTCTAGATACCTTGAATTTGAGAATCATTGGTAGAGTAATTAAATAATGGAGCTGGCCACTAATCCTGCGCGCCTGAAAAAGTATCTCAAGCATCAAAAACAAGGGGTACAACAACATACCTCTTGTTAAATTTATATACGAAAAATTGAAAAGATATAATTTTATCTAAATCTCACCGACCTTTTTTGATCGGATTATCATAACATGAAAGTGAATCTTTCGTTCGGATAAAAATTAGAAAAGTGAACTAATTATTTATAAAACCATGGGCAATACATCACATTGAATCTCACCAAACTGGTCCAACCATCAATATGTAACCCCACAATATTAATTTGGGACCCTGGGTCTGTGCACTTCAATCCAAACCAAAATACTAATTTTCAAAAACCACAACAACACAACACTATGCTGCTAGGATAGGATGCTGTATTTACTTTTCTATATACTAATTACCATAGCATTATAAACTCGGTCAACTGTAATAAGTTTCAACCAAAAAAGTTTCTGAGACTATTAAAAATGGAGTACCCAAAAAAGTTTCCCTTGACGCACAAAATTTTGAAGGCGCTCATAGTTTAGCAGAAGCAGCTAATGTTGATGGAAACGCGGCATGCGGAGCAGTTAGAATTAGAAATAGTTACTCTTCTATTAAAAATGGAGGTTCGTCTCCCCATGTTTTCAGTTCTAGCTAAGTAAATTAATTAACCACCCTTAACGCGCTTACATTGTATAAATGTGGATTATCTATTAGTAAATGGCATTGCCTTTCACATAGCATATATGATTGCTCATATTTTTTAACCCCAAAAAAAAATTAGGGGAAACAAATACTTGGTTTAGCTGCAGAGAATAGAGCAGGGGACCATGGTTTAGAAGCAAGCACATTTAGCCCGGACAAAGAATTAGAATTCTATCCACAAGCAACAGGTTCTATGCGACTTTGGAAAATGTAATAATGCGTGGCATTTCTAATATTTGTAATAATGTATATTCTATATATATTGGCTTAAACCGTACCATATCTTTTTTCAATCTAATTTTTGAGGACATATACGCAAAAAAATTATGTCATTCTTAAATTCCACCCAATTCTCAGTATAATTTATTAGTTTAATTATCAATTGATAGGTCGAAAGAAAATTTTTATGAAAATTTGCGGGTGATTACCTATTCCGCAGGTGCTGTAATTGCTTTCTAATTGCAGAATTAAAAAGGAATCATTTTCTTATTCTCGGGAATAGGGAACATAAATTATTTTATTCCTTCTCTCAAACTTATTAGACGATCTTAATAACATACAGCTATGCATGTTTCTGAGACTAAGATCGTCTAATAAGTTTGAAAGCTATAATCAAGAATGTTCATAGCGACACAAACGGACTGTTTAGATTATTAGAAAGTTTTTCATGCGATAAAAAATCGGGGCTGATAAGGATCATCTCCAATATTCATCATCTCCACCATTCCCGATAGTTAGTTTAATTGCATTTCATAAAAGGATGATTTCTCTGACAGTTATTAACGCGTTTTCCATTTTTGGATGAGGGGATGACGGAAGGAAGGGATGAGCGAACAAAGGAGAGGGAGGAGAGCGATACAGAGGGGAGGGAGGGAGCAATACAGAGGGGAGCGACAAAGAGGGATTGGACGACATACAACTGTTCTATATGATATACTAAATATTTTATTTAATATACTAACTGTTCTAGAGCTAGAACAATTACTCATATTAACTAGAACAATTAGTTTCAGAGCTAGAACAATTACTCATATTAACTAGAACAATTAGTTTCAGAATTAAAACAATTAGTTTCAGATCTAGAACAATTACTCATATTAACTAGAACAATTAGTTTCAGAATTAAAACAATTACTCATATTAACTAGAACAATTACTTATTTAATTAGAACCGTTAGTATTTGGAACAAGAACAATTAAGAGGGAGGGGTGGGGCAGGGGTTAATGACATAAAAAAAATGCGTGCCAGGGGAAGGGGAGGAGAGAAACAGAGAGGAGAGAGGAAAATATGTTGATGGGGGACCAGAGATAAATTGGGACCAGCGTTTTGGAGGGGATGACACTGGATTAATTGTATTCCAAAAATAGATAACGCATTTTCTAAAAATGAAAAAAATTAAGCGCGTCAGTAGGAAATGATAGAGATGATGGTTATGTGGTGACGGTGGAAAGCAATTCCCATAAAAAATGCACGAATTTAGGCGACCCTGACCCTTTAATTAATTCATACATACACACACAGTTGCTTGCAATAAAGGATCGTGACCCTCCAAGTCATAGAGTCCCAGTCTCCAAAAGACCAATTATTTTAAGCAATTTGTATACCCTGAAGACACCATAACATAGACTAATGTTTGCAACTGTGATGTTGATGTAAACTTGGTAGTCGCCACTGCCAAGACTATCTAAAAAAAAAAAAATGTGATGGAGCTCTTTTGTATAGTAACATCTCATCTGTAGAAATAAAAAGTAATTTTCTTTCTTTTATAGAAAAGAGGCTCTCAAGTAAAAAAATTAAGTAAATTTTAATATCAACTAGTTGCAAAGGTGCACTGCCCAAAAGTTCTTCTAGTGAAGTTAACAACGAATAAACCAGCTTAATTTGCCTGCAATCAAAAGTTTACTTGTTCGCTTCCAAAATTTCATTAATGTGATATTAATTATCGCAGAAAAAAAGACTTGTTTCGGTAGCATTTTTAAATTATAAGGTTACTTGACGATAATACTTAGGAGATTAATTAGAAAGTTCTCAACAAAGTTAAGGTGGAAAATATTCTGTACGAAGTTCACAGTTAAAGATCAAAGAAGGAAAAATTGGAGAGAAATTTTAGATTGATTCAACAGCAAAGACCATAACATATCTTATTTCTAGAAAAACATATATACATATACTGATTTTTTTTTCTCTGAAGACGCACAGATATAACAAAAATATGTGCTTAAAATTAAGCCTTCATATCATATCAGCCTTGTTACTAGCACCAAAGGAATTCTTTCTTGCCGAAGCCAATACGGTCTTGTCCGCCACGATAAAATATGCCATCCCGGCAGCTGCAACAATTTGTATATCCAATTAATTTGTCCTTCAATTAATTCATTTTCAAGAGAAAATTGAACCCATTGCACAGATAAACTTGGAAGTTTTTTTTTTCTTTTTGAAGAAACTTGGTAAATTATTTGATACATCAAATTAATTACAGACCTGTAGAGATGATTAGAGCCTGAGCAGTAGGGTTAAGATTGGTTCTAGCCCATGGTGACATTCTCACGCTGGCAAGCTGTGACGAACACAAAATTAAGAAAAGTTCAAAATCTAAATAGGTATACAATTTGGAATCATTGAGACCTGAGAAAACTGGAACTTATTAAAAAAACAAAAATTTTACGCTTACAGTGGGAACAGCAGCTGCGACAGTAGCAACAATAGCTGCCTTTGCTCCAGCCATTACTCCCTCTACAACATTGAAAAAACAAAAAAGAAAACCAAAAAATAATATATAAGAAGTTCATTACGATTAAGCAATCATATGAATTAGTTAAGACCAATTTAGCATATTATTTATGAAAAATAAATAGGGCATTTACGGACCATGGGAGCAGCGCTTAGCCAAAGCGAGCTTTTGATCCAAAGATGCATGAGTAACTGGACCCATCTTTGTTTTGTAATTTAGAAATTTATAAGCTTAGTAGTGACGAGATGATAAGAGAAGCTAGCTAGATATGCAAGAGCAAGTTAGGTGAGTTGGAGAGGGATACAACGTGTGAGTTTATATAGGGAAAGCAGCATTTGGTTTTCAACTGGAAACCTTGGACTGGGACCCTTGTTTCCTTCCTGATTCTATGGATATAGATTAAATTGCACCAACTTTTATTGCACTTTGGTGACCCAATCCAACGTGGATATTTAAACCTAGGTATGTTGCTTCCCTTGTTTTGGTAGATAGCTATTGAAAGTACCTTGATTCTTTTATTGTATAGATACCTTGAATTTGAGCATCATTGGTAAAGCAATTAACTAATGGAAATGGTCAGTAATCCCTGCTTGAAGAACGTGGAGTCCAGCACAGATGGTCAGTGGCTCCGCCGTTATCCTAGAGGTAACGGGTTCAATTCCCGCTGGAGGCAGTTTAAGTAGATATAATTAAGTAGATTAATTAGTAGAAGAATGCACCAGTCGGAAAAAAGAGGAATAATCTCCAATTGCGGAGTGGGCTAAACCTCTATAAATAAGTAGCCTCTTATTTCAAAAAAAATCCCTGCTTGAAAATTAATAAAACAAGGGGTACAACTTACCCCTTGTTAAATTTATATATGAAAAGATAGATATATAATTCACCGACCTTTTTTGATCCGAGCATCAAAACATGATAGTGAATCTTTCATTGAGATTAAAAATTTAGAAAAGTGAACTAACTTATAAAACCGTGGGCCGGCAAGTCATCATTGAATCTCGCCAAACTGGTCCACCCATCAATGTGGAACCGACAGGTGTCAATTTGTGCCCTCGATCTGTGAACTTGAACCCAACCCAAGAGTACTAACTTTTACAATTTACGGTTCTACCATACCAACACTATGCTGCTTGGTCGCTGGATTTAGTTTTCTATTTACCAGTTACCACGGCATTATAAACTCTATCAACCATAACAAGCTACAACCCAAGAAAAGTGTTCAATAAAAAATGTTGATGTTTTTATTTTACTAAGAAATATAAAATTTCCACCTCACAGTATAATTTAAATTCTGTTCTTTGGCAAAAAAAAAAAAAAAAAAAAAAGTTACTCCAAAAGAGTCTCTGATAGCGCCATAGCGGCACAGAGATTAGAAAGGCGCTCATAGAAAGGAGCTGTTTACTGTTAGAATAGAGTTACTGTTTAGTAAATAACGGAGGTTGGCCTCCCCATGTTTTGTGTTTACTGTTATACACCTAACTAATTGACCCTTAACGTGCTAATATTGTATTAATTTGGATTATCTAACAGCTAATGGCATTGCCTTTCATATTAGTTTATAATTGTCGCTGTTATCAGGCACAAGGAAAAGCCTGTCTAGCTGAAGAGAATAGAGCAGTATGGACTATGGACCATGGTTTTTTTTATCCCATATAAGCGCGACAAAACTAGAATTCTTATCCTTATGCAGCAGGGTCTATGCAACTTTCAAAAATGAGTAAGATGTCGGCATCTCTAATATTTGTGTATACTTATATTTATATGATGCTGATTTTTTATTTTTATTTCATATATTTCATTTTCTTCCGGACTACTTAGCAATGTTGCCTTACATTAAACCGTACCACATTTATTCGCATAACCAATTTTGATAACTAAATTATCAATTAATGGCCAATAAGTTTATGGAGATTTAAGTTGATAGGTTGTTCTACGTAATAAGGAGTAATTGCTTGGTATATGCTTACTGCAAACATATTTTCTTTTTATATGGCGTGGCTTTTCGCCATGTAGTCCAAAAAAATAATATTCTCAAAACTAAAGAATCGACATTGTTTCTTGGTCTTCTCAAACCTTATTAGACATTCTTAAAAACGTACAGCCGATGTATATATGGATCTTAGATTTTTTTTTTTTTAGCATATAAGAGAATATTTTTGAAATAATTCAAATGACTAGAGATGACAATTTTAGTTTGTTCTAGAAACTCAGATGCTAATTTACACAAATAACACAATAAACATTACTTTTTCCGTTGAATTTTTATTTAAGTCATTGGATAAGCGTATATTTTGCATCTTAAATAGTGTATACCTAAAATTTAGTTCACCCGAAGTATTTTATCTGTTGTATGTTTATATTATTTTCAATAGACAGGATTTGCTGCGGTACGTTTCCTTCGTTAATTGTTGATTATAGAGAAAATAGAGGAATTGATTCGTAAATTTAAAGTAATAAAATGTCCCTAATATATTTTGTTTGTAGATAAGTTGGCTATGTGGCTTCAATACAGCATAAAAAAGTACATATACGTAATTAAAGGTCGATCTGACAAATTGTTACAGGCAAAAAAAGGTCCAATCAGTTGAAGTTCAAGTAAAGCAGAAATATTTGAACTTACAATTGAAATTTAATCGAGTCCAAAACTCCAAATGGCACAATTCCCAGCTTTTTATGGAGACGAGTCAACGCATTGATTATGGAGAACCTTTTTCGGCCAGGTCACTTCTTAAGTAAACATATGTAAGAATTACAAATAGCCATATTTTAATGAATCACATCCTAAGATTAAGGTTCATGCAGATGAGATAAATTTATCGCATTGAATAGTTTATAGTTCTTTATTTTTCGGGAAAATGTGCATCGATCTCTAGCAATTCTGAGAAGGTAAGGAACATTATTATGCGTTAAAAGCCACTAACTTGCTTACAAGTCACAGTTAATGAGATTAATAATTGAAAAAAGGAAGATTCGTATATAATATAGCAAATTTTAAACTAAATTAAAATGAAGCCAATTTTATTGCTTGAATATTTTACATAGATTTTCCCTTGAAGACTCATACAACACAAACAGAACTCTATCTTGTTAAATTAAGTTGTCCTATTAGGTCTATTAGAAGCATATAAGGAATTCTTTCTTGCAGAAGCCAGCACAGTCTTATCCGCTACAATGAAATATGCCATACCAGCAGCTGCAAATCAAGCAATCCAATTATTTTTCTTACAACAGATGAAATAGGAGGAATTAATGTAAGAAATTGGATATATACCTGTAGAGATGATAAGTGCCTGAGCAGTGGGATTAAGGTTGGTCCTAGCCCATGGCAGCATCCTCACACTAGCCAACTAAATGATAATCATTTAAAATTTAGTTACAATAGATAAAATTAAGACAGTAGGAAAAAAGAATTGAAAAACATAGTTTTCACACTCACCGTCGGAATGGCCGCTGCGACGGTAGCAACAACAGCTGCTTTTGCTCCAGCCATGACTCCCTCTACAACATACCAAAAAAATGAACTAATCATTCTAAAAAGCACAATTTCTTTTAGTTTGAAAAATGTATAATTAAAAGGAGCTTATGGTTATACCATGGGAACAGCGCTTTGCTAAGGCAAGCTTTTGATCCAAAGCGGCACGAGTAACTGAACCCATCCTGAATCAATTAATTTTTGCACTTGCTTGAAATATGGAATCAAAAAGGTTTGTATTGTGGTAGTGAGATGTAAGAGGTAAGGTGTGTGTTTGCTTATATAGGGAAAGTGGCTGATGGTTTTCAGTTGAAATCAGTGGGGCTGTTTGCTAGAGTGGAGAGTTGGTGAGGCATAGACTAGTTTACACTTTACAGCATAGTACAGTCCCTTGTTTTCCTCTTGGGGTTCGGTGAATTTTTTTTTTTTTTGGGTTTTATTTTAAGTTGCAGGCGCTAAGTTGTTTTGGGATATTAAATCGGCCTATTTTATGATGCATTTTGATTATATCACAACATGCAATTAACAATACCGCAACCAGTTTCTCCAAAAAAAAAAATTAATACAAAAATAACTGCAACCATGTTTTTCTAGATAAAGTATTCCAGGCACCCAACTATTAATTTGACTTTAGTTGATTTTACTGTTTTGGAAAGGGGGTGGTGAATACCACCATACAAATTCCATTAAATAAATAAGTACTATTGTATTCGCCACAAATATTTATTTAGATCGATTAATTTGACTGATTTCTTCTTATCCAACTACCAAAGGTCAAATATTCACTCCAGTAAAAAAAAAAAAAAAAGTAAAAAGTAAAAAGTGAGTTGGCTCAATTACTGGGGAGGCCTGCGGAGTTGATCGATTCTCAGTTTCTCACTAAAAATCACATCACTCTATGTGCTACTTTTGTCACTTTCAGCTCCTTGGTTAATTAAGAAGTATCCGTACATCTCCCAAAAAGTAGACAGGAATAAAAAAATAGTGCGTACTGCGAATTAATGGGCTTTAGCACCGCCGATCTACGCCATTTGTGAAATCCAACGGTCTCTATTCTCTCCCTATCCATTCTAACGTGCTCTTTTCTTTCGGAGACGATAACTATAAGAACGCTGCACCCACAAGATTCTGTGGATGCATTTTGATTATATCACTGCAGAATAAGAACGCTGCATATATGATATATTGAACTCAATTCACCGGCCTTGTCCTTGATTAATTAATTGTTTGTTCAATCACATAACGCAATTTCACATGATGCATCATGATTGTAAAGAATCTTTTTTCTTTTAATATTCTCATGTTTGTAAAGATTACCAAATGGATTGGTGTAACTGTTTGGTTATAATTAAGCAGTTGATTGTGGTGCATCTGTACAATGACTACGACAGACAAATGAAAAGAAGACCTTTCAAAAAAAATAACAGTAATGATAATATAACAAAAACAGAGAAACTTAGTGCCTTTTTTAAAAAAAAAAAACTGGTTTGAACAAACCCAGAGCAGTAGTGATTGTAGCATCCCGTCTCTTGGTATGCATCTGTCTGTTGAATTTCACCATTTACAACAAATTAGTCATTTTCAAGAGTTAAATCATGATAATTGCAATATTAAGCTAAAAATATGATCAGGCTTATCAGATTCAGTATTTCTACAACTCACTAAATCAATGTCAAAATTCAAAGAAATTTGCATTTTACACAACAGAATCCATCTAAAAACATATTTCACTGTTTAGCAGGGAAATTAGTGGCAGGACTTAGTTTTAATTTGCAGGCGTTATTAATCCAGTGAGTACCCACCGTGTTTAAAACTTTTGAAGTGCAGACTTTAGAAAACAAAATGAAACTGCGTGCCCATTGGCCCATTGCATAAAAAAAAAAAAGGAAAGGTCGAGGAAAAGTGAAACTGTGGGTTTTAGTAAGTTGAAATGTGACGATGAACATTAAATCTGACATATTATTGAATCAAAATGTCGAAGTTAATAAAATAGTTCGACTTGGTTTTCATTCATGGTTTATCTAAGAACATATGTACAATTTTTGTCATTTATTCTTTTTTTTTATTTTGAAAGCCTGATTTACAAAGAGACTTGCTAGTCTAATCTTGCGGTCGTACCAAAGCAATTATAAAATCGTAGCCCCATCCGGGCGTCCTCATTATTTAGTATTTTATAATGCATTAATATGACACATTATTTTGAATTTCACTCCTTCCGGCACAATTTTAATTAAGTCCAACTATCATAGAGTTACATAACACCAATATGCCACAAAAACATAAAAAAATTTTCTCTCCATAAATATAATACGAGTGGCTAAACAAACTTTCTGCTTTAGGGCTTTCCTTAGTCGACTATCTATCACAAACTTTTGTTCCTAACAGGTTAATTTAGTGCAGGCTAATAAGTACCTGGAATTCCACTAAAAAGATGTAATTAAGTAGCTTAATTAGTAGAGAGCAGAAATAAATACATAACAATACGGAGGGGGATAACTAAAAGGTTTTAATTAGTAAGGGACTAGTGTGTGACTGATGCTAGAATCAGGTTGGCTACATCAAAATTCTGATCTTCTGAGTTGATCTCAGTTGGGAGCGCCATGGCCACCAGCAACTCATCACAGTCCATTTGACTTGCTCCAACTAACACCACCAAAAATCAATAGAATTTATTCACAAGAGAATTATATTACTAACTGTATAATTTAAATCCCAAACTATTCTCGCAATTATCTGATGAGTGATGACAATACATATATTCCTTCTTATAATTTTGCATGATTTCAATGAAATCAGGTCCCTGAGATAACCTTTCCAAAGTAATCTTATTAATAAGAATAAGACACTACTTCATTTTTTAATAGAATTAACACTACTAGAATTTCGTTTTTTCGCGTCAGAACACCAACATATCTGTGTCCCTGAATTAAGCAGCGACGTTGAAAGGTAAAAGCGGCGAGAGAACTTTTAATAGGTGTCGGTAGACCGACATATTTTAGCTAGGACGGAGAAATATTCCAAATAGAGACGCGATCAAATTTTGTGCAGGGACGGCGATAATATGAATTTAATTCGCGTCGGAAGACCGACACATATTAAGACAGACGTATATTAGTTGGGACGCCTATTCTTTTCCAGACCGAGACACTAATTTTTTTGTTACAGGCGCGCGTAATAAAAAAATTTATTGGAGTCGCTAGTTGACGCATATCAACAGGAACGCGATAAATAAATATTGAATTATTTTAATTAAAGACTTGGTGAACTAATGAGTCAGTATACCGACGCATATAGGCATTGTTTAGTATTCGGCTATGTACCAGATTCAATACCGTCCATTCACAGCAAATATAAACCCATTCCCGAATTCACAGCATACATAAACCCAATATACGAATTCTCAGCATATATAAATGACTACCAAAATCCATTAACAAGTAATCCACAAATACATTTGGAGAGAATTTATTGTTTACATTACATCCATCAATCAAATAACAATTCAACACAATATGCATCAAGATCCGTCCGCACCATATTTTCTGAAGTGTAATAGTGAGTCATCATTACCTGGTAGAATAAAACAAAAATGCAGCCGATGTTACATATATAATTAGGTAATGCATTATTTTGATGTAACATAATATCATAACTGTCTATAAAATTGAAAGAGTATAAAATGCATGAAAGTAACTAAATGATGCAGTGACACCATGTTTTGTGCAAGCATTCTAAAATATTTCAAATGAAACTACAACAACTAGATAGATGTAATGAAATATACCAGTCATCTTCGATGTCATCTAAATTTGTACCAAGAGTGTCATCCTCATATTCGTCACTTGACATGTGACCAATTCCTAATTGTGATGATTCGTGATTTGTGTTTGAGAGCTCAGCAGGGTCAACTTGGTCCTCAATACCTGGTTGAGCCAAGAGTTCAGGCACGTCCAACCCTTCGTCAAATGAACCGTCAAACTGATTAGTTGAGTCTTCTTGAAAAAAATCATCTTCTTCAGTTGGATTGTTATCACTAGAAGGAAATTGTCCCTTTCTATTGCACTTGTATACAACCCACCAGTCACTTCTCTTCTTCGATGGATACGAAAGATAATACACTTGAAATGCCTAGGCTGCTAATCCAAATGGTTCATCAGGCGAGAGCTTAGATTTGTGTTTGACTTCGACCAAGCCATGTTTTTTGTCTATCTTGACACCATTTGTTACATCAAACCAATGACACTTGAAAAGAACAACTTTCGGATTGTCAAGGAAATGAAAATTAAAAATTGGACAAGGTCAGATTGGAAAAGCTGGTACATAAAGGATGGATAATCTGGTACTGGGCTGAAACTGAGAACAGCCTCTAGGTGGGCCTGGGTCTGACCCAGACTTTAACTATTATGTGATGGTTTAAAGGTAACAAAACATGGCTGAGTTGGAAGGGAACCAGGGTGGAGAGAAGTACCAACTGAGGTGGCGTCGTGGCGTTGATGTGGCAGATGAAGTGGAGTAAGGAGTGGAGCGACCAGAAGTTACAATGTTTGGTCGAAGAGTTGTGTGCTGAGGATTGCACATATTGAACCCATTCTTGCTTACCATTTCACTTTCAGCTACCGCTTCTTTCCTGTTCCTCTGTTGCAAAAACTGCACTTTACTAGCTTGGTTGGCTTGGTTCGAACACTATTCAAACGACAATATTTCTAATCTTTTGGGGCGCTCAGAATTTTTTTGACAGGAACAGTATTTAGAATTTTTAGTGGCAGCTTTTATATAATATCTGAATTGTCAAAACATTAATGCATGAGATTCACGCTAGTATATATATGGTACATTTAATTATTCATCCAAATATTTCATTCTATTCTAAGTTTTGTCTTAATAAGATTCATTGGGAGGAAGGAAGAAGGCGATTAGCTAAGAACAAATGCTATCTTGGTCCTTATGCGATTTTTTAAGCGTTGTTATGCAATTCAAATCAAACACGACTTGTTCAGCTGGATCCTTCAAATTTTTGAGATAAGTTCCTAACTTCTTGTGATTTTTTTTTAAAAAATTACAAACAAGTGCAATATTAAGTAATTTAGCCTACATAACTCCCCCTTAATTGTGCCGGTATTTACTGCAAATTATTTGATGCAAAACGACTTCACCTGAGCCCAATGGTTAGTACGTATATGAAAAATAGTGTGAAATCCAAAACGGCATACGTATATTTAATTAAAAAAATGTGAAAATTCATCAAACGATTTGGAAAAAATAAAGTAACGATGATTATATTTATTATGAGAACTTTTGAGTGTAATTATCATATGATTCATAACCGTTAGCATATAAGAACCTTCAAATTGAGTTAGGCCCTGATCAAAATGGTTTTTAAGCGGGATTTCATTTCAATTTGATTGATTTTGTGATATCTAATTATATTAGAATTCCAACCAAATGACACAAAATCATCTCATTTTGATCACAAATTTTTCAATGAAATGAAATGAATTGAAATCCCATATTAAAAATAGGGATTCTGATCAGGGCCTTAATCTAACCGAAACACGTAGGAAATTGAAAATTTTAATTTAATCAGGAAAACAGAAACAAAAGAAACAAAAAACATAAACTGATCAAGAAGAATCGCTTTGAAAAGAAAAATAATTAAATAATTATACAGATCGTGGTTAGTGCACAGACTCTCTCAATCTAGGTATGAATGATATTGAAATTGAGGACGACTAAAATGTTGCTAGCATTCCAACAGTTAATTATGAGAATTTGATACATTAGGAATATAAATCATGTAAAGACTTATTCCATAAGAAATATTATACATGATTCAGATTTAACAAGCATTAATCATATTAAGTATATAATAATCAACGCTGCATAAATTCACGTTCACATAATCTTTTTTCACTTTGTAAAATATAATACGTAAAATTTCACATTTGAATTACTACTAGGGGCTAATCGATCGAATTTCGCTCGAAATTTGACATATTAATATAAATTTTAAATATAATTATTTAATAATGGTTGATTATGAATAGGTTGTTATGCTTGCAACACAAAATAGAGATGATAATATGATGAAAATGAAAATAGAAATGGGTAAAAAAAAAAAACAGAAACAAAAACAATACGCTGCCAAATTATTGTCTATCAGTGAATCAGGTCAGTTTTATGAGCAATAATACTCGTCACACAAATAATTATAGAGTTTCACGTTACAGAAATTGGAAAAAATGTTATTTCACAATGCTAGAAGTGTCGGACTACATTTAACTAAACGATCCCGACACTCACACATCTCTATTTATATTTTTTTTTCTTTGATATACTATGTCAATTTGTGCTGAAGCACTTCTCCGTGCTGGGCGCATCAATATTAATATTATTTCTCTTTTAAATATGCATTTTCCATTTCTAGATCATGAACGGAATTTTAAAATTACTAAATGTTAAAGGAATGTAACTACCAGTTCATCATAAATATTTTTAATCAGTAATTTTTCTTCAAATGTGATGGTCAGGAATTAACATATATTGCAACATGGCAAGAACTGGTACAGTTAACAAGTGAAAGTGGAGAAGAGGCGAATCCAGAGGGAGCAGCTCTGCAATACGGAATAGGACAGCACAACAAATTATTAGCGCAGTTAAGTATGCTCAAATCAGAAAAATGATAAATCTAAAGAATCTGATAAACAGATAACTCAATTATAACAAACAGAGTTTGGGAATGCCCCTACAAGTGTCGAGAGCCTTGCAAAATATCCTTTATTTACTTTATCAGCAGATGCTAGCTATTTTGATTTTTTTTATATGAACTTGGGAACAAACTTCATCATTTTAGCAATTAATGTATTTTTTCTTTTTTATTGAAACTTATAAAACAACAGTCTGACATGAACTAGCAAAATTAATTTACAAAAAAATAAAAGAGTAAAATTAAAACACAATACTGATGCAAAATTACAAAAACTGAAATCTGACATTAATAATATATGAAATCGTTCCATAGGGAAAAATGAACGCTTTCTTTAGTGTCTCTGAAAAAAACCAATGCCAAATTTAATGATGCTCTCTTCTCAATACAAATTTGTCGTTTCTTAATCTCCACAAATTTTTTAGTGATTTTCTTAGAACAAAGAAGAGTGATCGTCTGAAGCACCTTCCCGTGAACAACTAAGTACCTTAGAAGCTCCACATCGCATTGATCACCCCAAAAGCCCTTCACGGTAACTGTTTTCAGATGATCTAGGAAACTGAGTGAACCTTGCTCTTCCCACATGCCTTTGTCCAAATAATATTTATCACCGTTTCCCTCATATTTCTGAAACGATAAAAATGAAATATGTCATATTATTTCCATGTGATTTCCATAAATTCTATAGGAAACACATATCATCTAAAACTTAAAATTTGTTTTGAATTCAACATGCCAAAATTAAACACTTATCCTGTGGTAAGGACATTACAATCAAACTCATAGCTGAAAAATTATGTTGCCAAAATAAAATCCACTTGTTTATATTGTGTAAAAAATACAAATTAATGTTATAGTAATATTTGTTGTAGAAAAGCAAATGTTCATTGTGGATAAAGTATTTTGAATTTTGAAGGTTAATTAAGAATGCTTATCTCACCTAAGTTGGAAAAGTATCGATGGAAAAAAATAACATTATTCATGGAAGATAGTGTAAGTAGTACCATAATATCCAAATTTTCGAGACAAGGAAAACATTTCAATATGATCGGTATAGGTTTCTCGAAATAGAGCTGCATTTTAATAGCTAGCGTCTTCACAGAAGATAGCATGTTCATCCGACAAGGTGTTACATTAACTTGGAAGGTTGGTGGTAAACTTTTTAGTGATTCCTAGTAGCAACAAAAGTATCAATTATCAATTAAATAAATAACACATTTAACACTAAAAGACAATCATACATTGGCAATTAACAAGAAAAGTTGAAATTTGTCAAGTATTAATAAAAAAAATTGAAAGAGTTACTATAAGCTAAGTAGCTACTCAGGTCATCTCATCACTGATTCTACACAGATATGGGATAAATAGGGATATAAGCCAATTCATCTGCTATTCCTTTATATTAGTTGTTTGTGGTAAGAGGGAACAGGGGCTAAATTGGCTTATACTCCCATTTATCTCATGTTTGATGTGACATATTCCTTATTCCCTGTTCCCTATCCTCAGTACTTGCGCAACCAAAACACTCAATGTACTGTAAGAAAAACACAAAATAAAATAATATTTCAGAAACCAAGCAAAAAGCTGACCTTATGTTGTTCGATAAAAGTCCTGCCTAATTGGACTGCACGAAGGTTAGCATTTATAAAACCAAGCTGTTGGAGCTTTGGTGCGTCTAGGACCTTCACCATGGTACTACATGTTGTTTCATCAGCTAGCATGAGTGATTCAAGATTAGGTGCATCTTTAATGATTAACTCTTTTGGTGCACCAGCCAAACGAAAAACAATCTTGCGGAGACTTTGCGAACTAATGCTGATAGATGGACCCTCAGAATAAGTGGATATCAGCAAGGTCTCAAGAGACGCGCACTTTGACAGCAAATCATGGGGCATCGGCATGCTATCAAGCCTCAGTTCTTTGAGATTGGGAAATATGGACGGGAGCAACACCTGGGGAAATGTACACCTTCTGAGAGACAATTGATGCAGTGTGTTGCAGCATAGAAGGGAAAGCGGCAGCTCGTAGGTGTCAGGACCATGGCAATTAAAAGGAACGAGATTTAGTTCTATGATGCCTCTTTGGACGGATTTTTTCACAAAGAAATCCATTTTAAAAGAATTGAAGAGTGAGAGGTGGAGGATTTCGATCGGTCCATGGTGTAACTTGAAAATTCTGAAGACGGCCTCCCGCAACCTGTTAAAGCATGGATCACGCACGGGATTAGGCGCGAGGTAGCGATCATCGGGGGGATGAGCGTCGAGGTCGAAGAAGTAGTCATTAAGGCGCAGCGGGACCGCTTTCCAGAGGGGGCGCCAGCGAGAGGAGAGGACGCTGGTGCGAGCGGCGTCCTTGAGGGGGACGAGGGAGAGAATGGAGTGGAGGATGCAGTCGGGGAGCTGGCTGATCAAGTCCGGCCCCTTCGGTTGAGGAGGTACTGGAGGGGGTTTAGTCTCCCTCTTTCTTTTCTTGCCGGAAGACATGTCGCGGGGAGAGACGGGCGTAGGCAAGGCCGGGGTATACAGGTAATAAAACTTTTTTTCTTTTCTTGCGGGAAAGACCGACATGTCGCTGTAGAAGGAATTATTTTTGGTTTTAGTAATAACGATTCAGAAATTATGACATACTAGTTTAAACAAATTTGACACTTGCCAAAAGAAAAAAATTACCGTATTTGATAAGATACTCTTTTATACGGTGGCGAATCATGTCATGACTCATGACCATAGACACGATAACAACATTATATGTTATAATATTAAATTAATTAAAACAATAAAAAAAAAGTAAAAAGTCAAAATATGTGCCTTCTAATTTACTTTATTAAATGATATATCCCTCAAATATTTAAATTCAGCTAAATACGCATCTAATTGTATTAATTAGAAATATTTACTCATATCATTAATTAAGAGATAATTTAGAAATAAAAGAATATTTTAAAAATTTTATGAAGAAACTTAACCCTCGCAATATTACTTTGTTTTATAAATTTATAATTTCAGCGCAACTAGTTGGAAACCGCGGCTTCTCCGCGGCAATGTTGCTTTCTCATAATTCAATTTTAAGAAACATATATATCATAGAATAATATAATAATGTGAAGAGTAATTATTGGCCTTAAACAGTAATGTTAATCTTCATCAACTCACAAAGCATACAAAATGAAAAAAGCAATACAATGCAAGCGGAAGTTCTATAAGTCCAAAATTAGATGAAATTTTATTCTTTCTAATAAAATTGGATTATAGTATTATACCGTCGCTCAACATGATTAGGCCTTTGCTCTTGTTAAATAAAATTGGATGTGGCTACCTCTGCAATCCAGATAATATGAAGATTGCCTTTAATCTCCTCTATGATTTTCTATCCGTTGGAGAGTGATATTAGAAGCCTTATACTCTAGATAGCCTCTATCTAGCCATTTCTAAAAAAAAAAAAAAAGATATTAGAAGCCTTATATTTCCGCTCACTAATTGATGAATTAATTGATTTGATTCCTTGTAAATCTTGTACATTTTTATTATCGTGTTTCATGACCTTTACTGGCATCATAATATCCTCTCAAATATGTATTGTCGTTGATCGCTTGCCTCTTATTCTCATTTGATGATTTATTGCTACCGCTTTCCACTCATGTATTACTTTCATGTTTCACCAAGATTTCTTTTTAAGTAAGCTTTTGGGAAAAAAAAATTGCGCATTCAGTTAATGCTTCAAAGAAAATTATAAATCAAACATAGAACATACAAAAGTGAAGCCATATATCAAATTATCAATAAACTGGAAGTGGCAGGAAAATTTGGGAACAACTTAAATCAGAAAAGAAGCATTTTAATAGTGAAATAGTGAAAGAAATCGCATGTCAACATGCATTCATTGCTGGCGCCGACGGAGGCGGAACCGGGGTTAGGGTTTAGAAAACTGTTTTTTTTCCGTTTAGAGAGGCGATAGGACTCCGGAAATTGCTTTTGACAAACGGCTTTTTGCTGCTCGCAACATAATATTTTTTCAAATGACTAAACAGCCCTTAGCCCCTTAATATGAATTAAGATTTTTATTCTTTAAGTTTACCATGATTTACTTCCTTAATTATACTTTCCTTTTCTTCTAGATTCCCTGCTGAGAGACTACTGTAATCTCCCTCTGATAAGTATTAAAAAATAATGTTTAAAGAAATTTGGATTTGCAATAACCATGTCAGCCTTTCTTTTTTCTAAGAAATTTGAAATTTACAATTTGGTTTCAACTAATTTTTATTTTAGTTGTGGAGACAAAATTTATTCATCAACAACTTTTTTCAGAGGTGACAATTTCTAAATCAATACTATTGTTTCCTTAATTATGCAGTGTTGTTTCTAAGCCAAAATCTGATGGATTTCATCATATCTTTGTCAGTGACTACTGATTTACAAATGGGAATTGATTACAGTAATCCTTTAATATGTCATCCCCGTAATCCTAGGATGTCGCTCCCCTCCCTTCCCCTCCTTTCTGATCCAGCGCCATCGCTCCCTCCCTTTCCCCTCCCTCTCACGCGCCAGCGCCCTCCCTTCTTCTCTCCCTTCATCTCACGCGACTCATCCCCTCATTTCTTGCGTGATCTCCCTCCCTCCCTCCCTCCATCCATCCCTCCTTGCACATGTTGCTCTCTCTCCTCCCTCCTCCAACCTTTATCTCTCATATTCATGTAATAACAAGAGATATGATTGTTATAATAAAATATCAAATTGTCATAATAAGAGATCAGATTGTTATTATAAGATATTAGATTGGTATAATAAATGATAAGATTATTATAATAATAAGAGATCAGATTATTATTATAAGATATGAGATTGTTGTAACAAGAGATCAGATTATTATAATAATATAAGAGATGAGATTGTTATTATAAGAGATTAGATTGTTATAACAAGAGATTAGATTGTTATAACAAGAGATCATATTGTTACTATAAAAGATCATATTGTTATTATAACAGATCAGATTGTTGTAACAAGAGATCATATTATTATAATAATATAAGAGATCAGATTGTTATTATAAGAGATTAGATTGTCATAACAAGAGATCAGATTGTTGTAATAATAACATCATATTGTTATTAAAAGAGATCAAATTATTATAATAAGGGATCAGATTGTGATAATAAGAGATCAGATTATTATTATAATAGTAAGAGATCAGATTGTTATAATAAACGATCAGATCGTTATAATAAGTGATCGGATTGTTATAATCATGTAACAGAATCAGATTGTTATAATCATGGAATAGAGGAGAGGCGAAGGAGAAGAGCAGGGAGCGGGAAGGGGAGACGGGAGAGGGGAGGGGGAAGGGGAGACGGGAGTGGGGAGAGGGGAGCGGGGAGCGGGGAGCGGGAAGGGGAGACGAGAGAAGGGAGAGGAAGGCGGGGAGGGGAGACGCTGGTTCAAAAACGGAAAGGCGCTCCCAAGCGTTCTTTCCGTTTTTGGATGGGATTATCGGGGATTACAATTTGAGGGATTACAGTTATCACGCCCCTTTACAAATAGTCCCTAAATTGTAAGGAAGAATTAACACGCAAAAAGGAAAAAAAAATACTCGTCAGAATGCAAAACTTTTTATATCGTACACTTTAAAACATTCATAACACCTCCTGTCCTCCTCAATATCTATTCTAAGCTGAATTTCAATAATTAAAATAAAACAAATACAGTCGAGGGACTAATTATTGGGCGGAGAGGAGGTCGAAGTTGTTTTGCAAAGATTAGACAGATCAAAGGTATTTTAGTCATTTGAAAAAATATTACGTTGCGAGGAGCCGTTTGTCAAAACTCAAAAGCAATTCCCAGGACTCCCTGATAGCTCTACATATGGAAGTGGAATCGAATCCTCTACGGAGATCAAGTCCTCTGCGGGGTCTTATAAAAGACTTGCAGTGCATGACTTTGGATATCGGCCCTTTGATTTTAAGTACATATACGTAATTAAGCCCGATCTGGCAAATTGTTATTGGCAAAAAAAATAAAAAAAATGGTCCAATCAGTTGAAGTTTAAGTAAAACAGAAATATTTGAAGTTTTGAACTTACAAAATTATTTTTTTTAGAGAATGACTAGATAGTGCTATCAAGTGAGAACTTACAAAGTTACAATTGAAATTCAATCGAGTCCAAATGACAAAAACGGAAAAACCAATTTCCGCTCTTAATGGCGACGCGTCAACGCATTGACTATGGAAAACCTTTTCCGGCCACGTCACTTTTTAAGTAAACATATGTAAGAATTAATGATAATTATATTTTAAAGAAGGCAGGGAGGGAACACCAATCGAACTATCGAAGTATCTGTTTTAAATTTCCCAAATGATTCCTGTTTTTTCCCCTCTTTTTCAGTTTTTTGTTCTTCCGATTGACCGATTAATATCGCTAGTCCCGAAAAGAAAAACATATCCTAAGCTAAGATATAAGGTTCATGCATATGAGGGGAATTTATCGCGTTGAATAGTTCTTTATTTTCGGGAAAATGTGCATCGATATCTAGCAGTTCTGAGAAGTTAAGGAAAATTATTATGCGTTAAATGCCAGATCGAAATTAACTTGCTTACAAGTCACAGTTAAATTATATTAATTGGAAAAAAGGACGATTCATATACAATATAGCAAATTTTTGAAGTAAATTAAATTGAAGCCAATTTTATTGTATTGATTGAATATTTTACATAGATTTGCCTTTGAAGGCTCATACAACACAAACAGAGTACGCTCTCTTGTTAAATTAAGCTGTCCTATTAGGGCTATTAGAAGCATATAAGGAATTCTTTCTTGCAGTAGCTAGCACTGTCTTATCCGCCACAATGAAATATGCCACACCAGCAGCTGCAAATTATGCAATCCATTTATTTTTTTTATTCCAACAGATGAAAAAGGAGAAATTAATGTATGAAATTGGACATATATATACCTGTAGAGATGATAAGCGCCTGAGCGATGGGATTAAGGTTGGTCCTAGCCCATGGCAGCATCCTCACACTTGCCAACTAAATGATAATCATTTTAAAATTAGTTACAATAGATAAAATTAAGACGGTACGAAAAAAGAAGTGAAAAACATAGTTTTCACACTCACTGTCAGAATGGCCGTTGCGACGGTAGCAACAACAGCTGCTTTTGCTCCAGCCATGACTCCCTCTATAACATACCAAGAAAATTAACTAATCATCAATATCAGAAAATATATAAGGGCGTTATTGGATCCGACCCGTTACTGTTGCGGGACTGTTGGTGACCAGTATTTTCATCCTGACCGTTCGATTTTTGCGCAACGATCGTGGCCGTCCGATTCGTTTCATCTTCTGGAGACTTCTCTCCTTCTTCTCCACTCTAGAGAATTCCGAGTTCTCTCTCCTCTTTCTTTCTCCGTACTCATTTGTCTCCTCTCTCTCTCTCGGTTCTACACGCGGCTATGGTTCATCTCTCTCACTTTGTCAATTTCGCACCGTAACTGCTCGACTTCCTCTCTGTCTTGCTTCTTGAGAACTAGGATTTCTCTTTTTGCTTTCGATCGCCTCCATCTTCCCATTTGGGTACGACTTATTTGCTTTTCTCTTCTTGAGCCTTAAATTTACGCTCTTATCTCTTTATTTGCTTTCGTTTGGGTACGACTCTACTTTTTCCTCTTTGATTTACCTCATCCATGCCTCTCCGATTTGTACTTTTTCTTTCGATTTTTTAGTTTGGCCAGCATTTGGATATATATATATATTTTTTTTGTTAGCATATCACCGATGGTTCTCCCGTGCTGTTTTTACTCTCGGTTAGGTTCCATTTTTGTGATCGTTTAAGGTCATTTTTGACTTTTATATTTGTTTCCTTTTTACTCTTGCTGCCTAATTTTTGTTGGTTTCTTTTTAATTGTTTTAGCTTAGATATGACCATTTTCTTCAGAGGAAACGAGATGGGGAAACCTTGCACTGGAATAAAAGCACAAATTATGAAAGGTAAAAAGATGAGTGCTTTTTTACTGTGTTTTGTTACTATTTTTTCTTATTTAATTTGGAAAATTCCTCATTGCTCTTCAGATCTGGACACGGTTTGAGAATAAGTTTTTATGTAGTTTTTTCCTGTAGAATTGACACACGTTTTCTCCTCCAAAGAAGGCTTTTCATAATGATTGGAAGGGCTTATTGTTTCAAGCACTCAATTGATGTCAGTGGTTGGATGAAATTAGGGATGACAGTTCATCAATAAAATGCTTTGTGATGGTACTTGGTATTGCTCCTGTTATTTCATACTCTAATATTTATTGTTAATATTCTTTGTTTGCTTTTTGTCAATTCAAATAGCATTTGGTAAGAACACTGTTTCTGGCTAACAATAATTGTAGTTAAGGAATAATTAATTAGATGGGTGAGTGCCCACAAATGAGGTATAGAATATCATATTAATGGTTTCGTGTTTAGACGAGCTCGATATTAGTAATTTTAATTCCTCCTCTTATTTACTAAAGCTCTTTTCTTATTAACTTATTTCACATGTGCATCAGGTTTATGCTTCTATTGCCATATAAACCTGGACACGTAGCTCACAATTCATGGAGTTATGGAGGAGGAAACACGAAACAGGCCAATGTGTTGAGGTCGAAGCAATTGACACCATGTCCATGCGATCTGAGCTACCTCCATTCAACATGCCCGCTCTACTTGCTGGAGATCATGCAAAATCCAATCTGGATGGCATTGACCAGCATAACCACGATGGATCTACCAAACCTGGTAACTTTATTTTCCAATAATTTAAAACTTACCTGGTAGTATTCAGTGCTAATATATATTATTTAGTGTTAAATTTTCTTTTATTATTATTCTGATTTTTAATTTTATTAGTTTTTTCACTTTTCATGCTTATTTGCTTAACTAAGAGCAAGTGATATTAATCTGACACTTTTTAGTTAGAAACAGAACATATATACCTTATATTAGAAAAATATAAATAGACCTGCATCGGTCCATAGAGATATGCACCCGCATAATTTTTATATCAGCTCTTTTTCCAAAGTTTATCCTCACAAAACATGCAATTTTTTATGGTGCAGATCAGAAGAATTTGCATGAATACTTTCAAGGACAATTTTATCCTCCACGATCGATGCCTCACCCACCTCCTTACCCCATGCAGGCATGCCATATTACCAAAACTAACCTCATGGCGGGACACACTCATACTATCCATCAACATACCCCCAACTGAAGAGCACCACCACAATTCTAGAACAAAAAGACATTCCAATTCTTGCAGTAAATACTCTGATAGTAAGTCTCATGAGGGTACTAAACTTGCCTCTTCTGAGTCTAATCAAGAGGCGAATGGCTCTTCTCAGGGCCACAAAAATATAAAAAAAAAGCAAGAAAAAGTAGAAATCTAGCATGGTAGTCATAAAAAAAATTTAAACTACATCACGAAGAAGCTTGCCGGGTTTGATAGTGGATCTGGGTCGGGTTCCGATTCAGAGTCTGATGAATCCGATAGATCATATTCTGACAAGGACAACACAGATTCTGATGCAAAGGATAGCCGCATGAAGCACAAAAAGTCCTCTAAAAAAAAACTTCGCGGGAATCCTGAAGATTCACCACGATATGCACGCAATAGGGACAACACAGGTTTGAAGAGCCACAGATGGAGGGTGACTCGGGACACTGGCAAGCCTTCCAAAGTTTTCTTTTAAAGGCTGGGCAGAAATCACACACAAAAATTTCAAACATGTCATGTTGTTACTGGTACGTGCAGATCCACCCTAGCATTTATTAAAATTTAGTTTTAGTTTTTGTTGCCTCAATGTCAAAGCACCAGTAATAAGATAATTATTATTTAATTTTTTTTGATTTGTTGATACAATTCAGATGTAAATAGAACATTAAGATTAGGTAGTGGTTACATAGATATATTCACCCCTCTAAACAACCTGATAAGTTAGATGATTTCATACTAATTGCAAATAGAGTTCATTGTAAAAGAGCTAATAAATATTATTGTGTAGCAATTCTTTGGATTTTGTGGGAACAAAAAAATGATTGTATCTTTCAGGATATTGGACTTTATTTTCATAAAAAATGTATTGCTCATATAAAGGGTCTGCTCATGTATTGGTCAGGCAAATGGAAGCCTTCTTTGAAGAATGAGATAGAGAGCAATCGGCCTGCAGAGGAGACTGTTAGCTCAATTGGAAGATGGTGGGGACATGACAATGAACACTGAGGAAGGGAGACAGAGCCTTTCTTATATGGCTTTATTAGTAATAATTGGTTGCTTGACTGGATGCAAGGGCTGGATGTTTGGAAATAGTAACGGGGGCACTGCTAATAATTGGTTGCTTTACTGGATGCAAGGGATAGATGTTTGGAGATAATAACAACTGTCAGTTCAGTTTTTATATGGAAATGTTTTGAAGTTTACAAAATATAAAATAGTTCCATCAATTTAGTGTTTAGTTTTGCTTGGAAATTTTGCAACTGGTGTTGGAAGTGGTATCTATTTTGTGTCAAGATTACATTGTTTGGAAAGTTATTTACTAACTTGGAACTGATATCCATCTTTTGCGTCATTTCTTACTTGGCCAGTCGGCCTGGACCTGGTATGTACTTTGGAAATTCCCATTTTATAGTTTCACCTATGATCTCCAATTAATTCCATTGTACTAAATATAAGATAGAATGTAACATATGTAATTGAATTATGATTTTATGATACATATATTATTATATTTACATGGAAAAAATTAGTATAATTAGGATTAATTCATTTGTGTTATAACAGTGTGTGAGCAACACTACAGCATGCACTGCTAGGAGTGCCAGTATCGCTGCATCTGGCAGGTACTTCTTTACATCGTCCATTTTTTTTTTAATTAAAGCTTGGTTCTATTCTTACTTTTGTTTGCAAAAAAAAAATGGTACCTTCTTCACTGATTTGAAGATAATAATTTGGCATCACCCTGTTTTTCTGGTTTTCCTTTTTAGTACTAACAATAGATTGTCAAATTTCTCGAGTATATAGAAAATAAGGCGAAAAAAAATGCTGACATTTTGTTTGTGGGTGGAGAAATATAATGATCACAATATAAGGCACAATTAATGAACTGATAACCTAATTTTCATAGAATATAAAAAACAGTATGCGTCTTAAGAAAAGTACCTTCTTAGTTGTGTTTTACTTTTATCAAGTAACAAATAATTAATTTGATTCATTAGTGAACCCACAAATATATTTGTAGTTTATCGTGATCTCTGGTTATATTATATATATATGCTCTTATTTAGTTATAAATTCTCTTCAATTGTTCCCAGCCACTTATCAGTAATAGTAATGTGATCACTTATTTTTTTTTTCTAGGATTCTCCATATTATTGACATGGGACCCAAAAGAAAGTGGTCGCTGGTCGGGAGGCTTAAGCTTATCAGGTGGGATTTAACACTGAAATAGAGGTTTGACTTATATATTTTAATTATATTGTTTGTACGTTAACTTTTTACTATTTACATTCTCTGGTTTGCCTTCATTTAGAAACATTATTGATGTATAAAGTTCTGCAGCTTTGCCAAACTATATGGAATAGAGAGTATAGTGATTTGGATTTGAGTTTACTTAGCTCGCTGATATGTCAAAAATTGGAACAGATAGTATACAAAAATGCAGGTGACATATACCCTTGGTGATGGAATTGTTCTACCACACAACTATATGTATATAAAGAGTATTTTATCAATTATATTATATAGATTTATGTGCCAAATCATACTAGGACCTCAATCTTTTTGAGAAATGCCAGTTTTTTATTTCTTAAATAGGATGCAAGTTTTCTTTTCCCTCAATCAAATATTCTTTCCTCAAGGTACTTAATAGACTTAATAGTTATGTTCTACTAAACTGATTCTGTTTTTTTTTTTTTTTTTTGTTTGAAATCTTAACCTATTTTACTTTCCTTCAATTATATAAATTGTAAATTCAACCATATTTTTAAGGCCTTTTATTCTTTACAATGATATGGCAATTAATAAGAAATTGTCAAAAAAAAAAAAAAATAGATCGCGCAACGCGCGAGCGCCCACTAGTTATAAATAAATTTGCGTGGGTGTCTGATTGTGATTTGTCAAATTATCTAGCGACACGTCATAATGACATTCTTTTTTTTTGGTCCCTTCCTTCTCATCTCTGTTAATGCGTTAACTTTTATCAATTTTACCAATTTCCTTCTTTCGCCAGGACCTCTTCATCTCCTTACCTCGTCGACTTCGCCTCCTGCCCCTCTCCTTATTTTTGCTTCCCTGGTCTTCTCTTAATCCCTTCCATGAAAGAAAGACAAAATCAGACAAAATCCTCCCAGTTTCCTGAGGGCCTCACCCGAACCCAAATCCCACATCCGCCAACCCTCCGCTCTCCTCTCCGGCGGCCCACGCCCAACCCCAGCAACTTCTCTGTGCGCCCCTCCTCCCTTCTCTGCCTTCTCATTCCCTGACCCCCGGCCCATATTTCTCCATGCCTTTGATCTCTCCATAATACTTGCTCCAACCCCTTCAGTTTCTTCCCAATAAATTGATATTAAGGATTATTTATATTGAATTAAAATTGAATGAGTCCAACCAACAGAGATTTTCTTCTCTGGAGAGAGTACAGAAAACGAATTAGGAGGTGCTTGGAGGAATTTCAAATTCTATGAGGAGGTAACGTGCAAATTATTACCTTTGTTTATCCCAAATTTGCTTCCGTCTTAGAAGTTTAGTTAGGTTATTTCTTCTTAATATGTGGTTTATTTGTAACAATTACAAATTTTTTGAGGCTCTAAAGTCCAAGCATAATGCGTGGTTCTGGATGTTGTTGATTATGATTTGATTCACAAATTACCCGATGTAGTTTGTGAGGAGGTTTTTGATCTCTGCCTTGATTGGATTCACAAATTAGCCAATATGTGCACATGATTGCAAGAAATATGTTTTGCTTACTGTACCATAGAGACATCAAGACCAATAGAATAGTTGAATTTATCATTGGTAAACGGTAAGAACTAACATATTTCTTTCATCATCTATTTGAAATTTGATACTTTTTGTCTTTACAATTTGGCAAAATGTTTCGAGAAAAAAGAACGAGGAATGTCTCCCCAAAAAATTTAAATAATTGATTCTTAGAATATAAACTTTTGGTTTTTTACATAGATGTTGAAAAGCTAAATTGGTTGCGGAAACAACATTGTTGTTTTTTATTTTGTATTTGGATTTGTTCTACTAATGTGTGTCTTCTATTTTGACGCAATATGGAAATGAACAAAAAAGCATATATGGTGACACCAGTATTTACTAAGCAATAAAAATGCAGTGGCATTGACACTTCGGAAAGGGGTTTTAAACTTTTAATTACTAGGTGTTTTGATCAAGTAATTTTTTCCTCTAGAAAAAGTAAAATAATATTTGAATGATTTTTGGTTCATGGTCCTAAGAGTAGCATAATATCAAAAATGGAAGGATATAATACTACTGACTTCTCACTGCTGCTAACAGATGACCAATATAATTGGCTCAGCTAGAAGGGGAATTGCTATATTGTATACCTTAATCATGATAAATGTGCAACGTTGTGCTAATTGTTTATGTGTGGTCAATTTCAGGAAGGGTGAAACCTTTTCAGCAGCTGCAATAGATAAGATAGGGTGTCCTTTTAAATTTGTAAGTATAATGTATTATTCATTAGCCAATTTAAAATTTTATTTTTAAAATTTGAAAACATGTGCCATATTTTGTTACACTGTCAGAAGAATTAAGAAAAAGATACCTTTTACGTACGAATTATGCTACTATCTCTCTGACTGTAATTTTTTTCAGTGTTTTAAGAAAAAAAAAATGCTAGATTTTCGAGAAATGGCTTATGATCAGAAAATTGTCAAGAAAAGGGCTGCCTTGCCATTTTAACCGAGTTGCAAAAAAACGATATCCTCAAGTAACTGAGGGATTTCAAGCATTGACTGAAGGACTAAACAAAGCATAGGTGGCCTATCCAAGAGAAAATATCAATTTGAATTGAAGAAAGACTGGAACTGAGCTTTGATAGATTGTTTTAAGAAGGTTGATGGAAAAAATGAGATTATTTACACCTCAAAAATACAGATTGACAGCTGAAGTTGCATATTTTTAGTGTCATCTCATGATATCAGTGAGTTTCGATCTCTCCATGTGATCCTTTCACAAGGCAAGCATACCGTAGCTGTATATCTTTTTTTTTTTAATAGGAGCATCTTACCTGCATAGATGAGAGAGAAGAGGAGCAGAGGAAGAGGGAGCATATGCCAAATGGAGACTGCCATTCATGCACAGGAGATCTCCTGTAGTTGTCGTGTTGCTATTTGAGGGTGCGTTGGATCATTCATACATAATAGCACCAGTTAATTGCTGATAACTGGATCTACACCAATTAATTACCAGTTAGACCTCAAATTAATCCAGTTGTGTGAATACCACTCTAAGCAAAATCTGTTCATCAAAAAATCATCCTCATGTCATTTAAAATTGGTCACTGAGATAAAAGTACTGCGCGTGTGCTGTATAAATAATCTTGCTGCACCATGTTGCTAATTGGGAGCTAATAAATTAGGTCATAAATAGCTGCTATTCAGTAACTTCATTTTTAAATTTTGGCTTTTGTCATTTCAGTTCAAGTGTCTTTTACTAATGATAGGATTATTATGAATGTTATGCATCTTTTGCATTTGTTATTTGTTTGTGCTTCCTGATGCTACAGGTTTTCTTTCCTATTCATGAACACATCGAATTTTTGTTGAAAAATGCAGGTTATGTTGTAGTTTTAAGTAAGAGATAAACCTAATTTGACTGCGCTTTTGATAACATTTAGATTAGTACAGTTATTTGTCAGAATGTTAGAGGGCAAATGAAGAAACAAATTTTTGGATATAAGTTGCACGCAGATATGTGGCACTATATGCTTTTTTTTAGAGAGATATGTGGCATTATATGTTATTAAGGATAATTACTGTCAATTTTGTGAATATAAGACAATAAACGTAAATGAAAATAAATTAAGTCTAATTTTTCAATGGCTGATATATTTTAACAAGTGGAAAATATACAAATATGCTAGGGCAGTTATGCGCTGGTCGCCGGCTTCAAGGTATGGAGACAGACAATTAATAATATTGATAAACCCAAACCTATTGCGCGCACACTACTTCATTTGTGGCTGGCCAAGACCTCTCGGCTTTGCTAAGGCCATTCTTGGCCAGAGGCTCCTATCACCATACAATAGAATGTGCATATTAATTTGGATTCACTGCGGCATGTCTTCTTGAACCTATGTTGAAGGATGCAGTTAGAGGTTTGTAGTATTTGCATCAGAATGGACACATACAAAGGGATGTCATGCATGGTGGTGAGAATTCCTTTTTTATTATTTTGTCTTAGACTTAGAAAACTCTTCAATTCTATTTTACTACTCAAAATGAGAATTGTAATGTACAAACAATTGACGTATTTCACTATGCCTTTCTTGCATCATGTCACTTACATGTTCAATAAAAATAAATAAAAGAGACAAGGTGAATCTATTAGATAGAGAAAAATAAGCATTTAAGAGATCTATTAGACTTAATAATGTTTTGAGTTTTGTGCCTAATTAGATAAGGTTGGATTAGAAAGCGTAGTACTTTTGTGTGTTTTCCAAGGTTCAACCTAATTCTGCAATGATGACCTTTTTATACGGTTAATTTAATGTCTATCTAATTTAACGAGAATAATTTCACTCATGTTTGCAAGGCATTACGGTAGCATGAATGATAGAGTTAATAAGCTAGAAATAACTTTATTTAATTGGGGGCTCTCATGTGAAAGTATATAGAAAAGATTAATGTAGCTAATTATATATATTACACGAAGCTACTATTGACGCATGTCTGACAAAAGTCACTTTTGTTCATATTTTCGAAATAGGAACGTAAATGAATTTTACATCTATAGCTCAACACAATTAAATTACCTAAACATTATAAAAAACTATCTAATATAAATTTTTGTATCGAGCGAAGCTCGATAAGCCCCTCTAGTAATTATAAAAAAGACAAATTTATTTAGTTTGAAAAAAGTATAATTAAAAGGAGCTTATGGTTGTACCATGGGAACAGCGCTTTGCTAAGGCAAGCTTCTGATGGCGGAGCCACATTCAACTAAGGGGGGTCAATTGACCCCATATTTTTTTTGAAAAATATACCATTTTACATATAAAAGATATATTTACCACATGAAATTTTGTATAAATGCACTAATTTGAACCCCATGATATTCATATGATATTTTATTGTTGAATCCATTGTTATTTTAAAACTTTTGTATCATTATGTTTATAAAAATAAATTTATATATCAATAGATGTATGAATTTATTTAAATTTTTTTATGATAGCATTAATATTATGAATTTATTGAAACCCATTGGAAAATTTTCTGGCTCCGCCAAGCTGATTCAAAGCGGCACGAGTAATTGAACCCATCCTGAATCAATTAATTTTGCACTTGTTTTCTTGAAATATCAAATATGGAATAAAAAAGGTTTGTATGTGTGTGGGGTGGTGCTTCGGACAACGTGTTTTTCACTTGGAGCAACATCATTTTTTTTCTAAATGACTATATTACCGCTCTAAGCTTCTGAACTCTTTTCATATTATTTTTCTTAATTGTGACAGTAGAGCTTTATGCGAAATTTGTATAGGGTGGGGTGTAGAGAGCTATATCAGTTCAACAATAAAATATTATATTAATCAATTTGTATTCGGAGATTTTTTTTTCAATTGATGATGATAGTATTAATGAGTACTTAACTTATATTAAAGTGGTAAATAAAAATCTAGCGTACATAATAAAAAAAAAAATTACTACTTCAAAGTTTAACATTAGAACGTATCGATAAAAAAATTTAATTGAAAATTAATTAAGCTTTAGCATGTCAATTGATTTTAGCGGCTAGGGTTTGATTATATTCTAATCGAAAAATCATTAGGAAAGTTCATTAGTATTAAGGGCATATTTGTCTTTGATATTTTTTTTATTGTTGCTCCAAGTGAAAATTCGGTTGCCCAAATCACCACCCATGTGAGTGGCAGTGAGATGTAAGAGGTAAAGAGAAACAGTTGGTGGGTGGGCTAGTGTAGCTTTGACTCCTGGGGCCTCTTTATTTGCCTTTATTTGATTGAATTGAAATATTGAATTCTGCCAGCACAACGGCTGCCAAACAGCCCAGTGAGAGAGAAAAATGAAATACGCGTGATGAAATGAACGCATCAGAGAGCATGTGCTTCTTCTTTCATGATATCTAATCTGGCGCGTTATTGATTGTTTCAGCGTTTATTGTTCATGCTTTTGATGAATTCCCAAAATCACCTACCCCTCTCTCTCTCTCCAATCCCACTTCTAATTCTTTCTCTCTCCCCGACCCACACTCAAACCCTCGAAATCAGCATTTCACCATGGATCCACCTCAGGATCCATATCCTTTCCGATTGAGAAGGAGAAAATTCACTCACATTTTCCTCCCCCTAATGATCATTATGACACTCAAGTCCAGTGTTTAAACCAAACTTTGGTGTTTACTGTCCTGAGTAATGCCAGAATGCCCCCAAATGAACAATTTCTGAGGCATTTCACAAGGACGTTTGGAGGGGGGCCAGATGACTATGAGGTATACAATCGTTCTGATAATACTACCCTGTTGCAACTCCCTACAAGGCTCAGACCCGAAATTGTTTGTCAGGAGAGTCGTAGCTGGGCCACGCAGTTGGGGATGACAGTCCGGAGATATATTGCTAATTGGAGGGATTATACTGACCTTCAGTACAGGGTCAAAATTAGAATTATGGATTATCCCTTGGAATTTTGGGATCCTTTGAGTTTTCATGAAATTGTGTCGGGTTTTGGAGTAATACATGAGGTGCTGGATGAAGAGGGAGCAGGTACTGAGAGAGGAGTGCTCAATCTCTGGATGGATTGTCGAGATCCTTTCGAGATACCTGAATTCATCATTCTTAACTTCAACAGGAGCTGGTGTAGCTGTAGAGTGGATATTGTCTCATGGAGGTTGCCACAAACTGATCGTATTCCACCTGCGGATGGTAGTAGTATTCAGGTACCGTCCTATCCTTCGTGGTTGTTGCGAGAACAACGGGAAGGTACTTACCAGCCTGTATGGCGTATGCTGTTTGATACGCAACTCCGATATCTGTGGAGTATGGGGAGGAGGTTTTCACAGGGTAGTACAGAGAGTGTACATCAGAATAACCATGGCCGGTGCATGGAGGAGAACAATAGACCAGGTGTAGGCAACAGTGGCCTTGTTAATAGTTCACAGCTAGAAGATGGGGACCTTCTTACAACGGCTAGTGGAGACCTACAATCTCTGACCAAATCATACCAACAGGGCATTAATGATACGATGGGCCAGCCTTGTCAGATTCCCTTAGCAGAGCCAACCATAAATATTTTACATAAGGAGGGAATGATACCAACAGGGAGACAAAAAGAAGTTTTGACTTATGTTTATTTTGGCCAATGGTTAACAAAAGTGAGGAGTGGAAAAGAGGGTCAATGGGAGGTAGACAGCTGTCAGGCTGAGATGGGGGAAATTAATTACCACAGGAGGGTCATTAATGAAGGTTGTAGGGGGAAGAGCATGCGTGTTAAGTGTACCAAAGATACCACCCTGGACCCAGTAGTCAGAGACAGTCAGGGGCAAAATGGTGGGGATCGAATGGAGGGGAGGAATGCTAGCAATTTGTTTTTATCTACAGCCTGTATCAAACAGGGGCACTCAGAGAGAGTTTTTTTGCATAGAGCCAATTTGGTTCCCACTCACTCTCGTAGGCTGGAGACAAATATTTTAAACTATACAAATCAAACTTCCATACTTGGCCCTGCTCCACTTTCAGTTAAGCTCTCCAATCAACTTCTAAGAAAACCTGTGAGTACAGTTTTAACTAGCATGGAACTCTCAAATCAAGAGCTGCTTGCACAGTTTGCGGCTTTGAGCGCAAGCGGCGATGATTGTGTGAAGGAATTGGAGATACCGCAAAGTGCTGAAAAAATTTGGGACTGGGACTGTGTTATGGTTATGAAAGTGATGGGGCACAGAATTATTTTTGAAACTTCCTTCGCAACTGCTTTGAGGAAAGTATATCCGGTCCATCCCAACACAGTGATAAACGGGTTGGGTAATAATGTGTTTTTGGTGGAGTTCAAAAGACAGGATGAAATGAGGCATTTCCTGTCCAAAGGAACGTGGTTGTGTAACAAGGACATGGTCGTTATGCGGTTGGCTGTGGGGCCAAAGGATCTTACAAACCCACAAATAACTGAATTTGAATGTTGGGTTGAGGCTCATGGCATTCCCTCGGGTTCTCTTGATGACGAGGGCATAAAGATGGTGTTCAAGGATGTAGGGACGCCAATTTCGGAGTATAAAAGTTTCATTTATGCTGGGCAAAGAGTATACAAACAAAGATTGCTGATTAATATGAAAGAACCACTCAAACCTAAGCTCCCGCTGAGGTACTCACAGCTAGGAAGGAAGTGGATCTATATAGTTTATGAGGGTGTTGCAAGTGTTTGTATGTTTTGTGCAAGAGTGGGGCATGATCAAAATAAGAATCAAGAGAATGATGAATGAAGAGGAGCACAAAGCCGAATTACAAGGAAAGGAAATTAAAGACATAATGGTTGGGAGATGGATGTTGGATAAAGCCTTTGTGCCAAGGCCAAAGGAGGAACTGCCCAAGGCTGACAGGGGTGAGGCGTCTAACACTCATGAAATGCCATCCAATGTCTCCCATGCTTGTGATTCAGAAGAACAACATGGTATGGCACAAAGTCTGGACTCAGGTAGTAGAGGTGAAAGGGGTACAAAGAGACCGATTGATCTAAATGACACACAAGTATTGATGATTACAACGGGCCAGGCAGGGGAGACATGTGTTACTAAACAAAGCCGGGAGAGGCATTTAAACTCCAAAAGGGCCAAGGAGGCGAACCCAAACTCGCCTTCCAGGTTTCAATCATGAATGCTATCTCTTGGAATTGCCGGGGTTTCGGGGGTATTACAAAGCAAGATTTTTTAAAGGATACAATGAGAGCTACTAGGTCAGATGTGGTGTTCTTGTCGGAGACGAAATCCTCGGTCAGAAGAATGGCACGGCTCATGCACGCTATGCCGGAGTATAACTATTTTGCAGTCCCAGCTAGAGGGTTGTCGGGGGGGCTTTGCATGGCTTGGGAGAGCTCGGTTCAGGTGCATATTTTACACTATTCACTGAGTTACATTTGTGCTAGGATACACCCCAAGGATAAACCCCCATGGGTTTTAATTGGTGTTTATGGGGATGCTTCTCATAATACTAATGCTCTGTTGTGGGAACATCTGAGACAACTAATAGGCATCCATGGTACAGTGTGTATAATGGGAGATTTCAATGAAATTTGTGACAGTGGAGAAAAGTATGGGGGTAGCACCAGGATCAAGCCTCATACCGTGGAATTCCAGAATTTCATTTTTGATGCCGGTTTGATTGATGTTGGGTATAAGGGACCCGCATATACTTGGTCGAACAAGCGGAATGTGTCTGAGGCCGTGTACCAAAGACTTGATAGGGTGCTAGTTACACCGGCATGGAATGATTTATACCCCAACGCTTACGTTAATCACCTCCCAATGATTCATAGCGACCATTGTCCCATTTTACTCCGGGTTAAAAAGCCTCCGGAGCGGTCGCATTTATTTCGGATCGAGAATTGGTGGTTGACAGAGCCTTCTTTCAATGAAGAGTGGATGGATACTTGGAACAAAAATACTGAGTTAGGTTGGCAGCAGAGGTTGAAGGCAGTCAAACGCACAATGAGAGTATGGGCGTGCAAAAACCAAACACCTAAGAAGAAGTTGCAAAGTATTGCTAATCAAATTCAAATGGTGCAATGTCAACACCCATCTGTGCGTGATCATTCCCTGGAGGAATTTTTGTTGAAAGAGTATGAGCGTGTGGAGGAGCAAAATAGTGAATATTGGAGATAGAGATCTCGTATTCAATGGCAAGAAGAAGGGGATAGGAACACTCGATTTTTTCACACTGTCGCCACAAATCGAAGGAGACACAATCTGGTGACGATGGTGCAACTGAATGATGGCACGCTGACCGGGGATGAAAGGGCAGTCAGAGCAACTTTTCTCGACTACTTCAGAAACCTGTACTGCCCAGAATGCCCAACGGGGGAACAAGCCCAGGTAGCCCATGCGGCTCGCCATGATATTTTTCAAAGTTTAAATAACAGCCCTCAGGAAAAGATCCCTCAGGAGGCCCACCCCAGAATCACTTCTATCCCAAACTATCATGAAATCAAGAGATCACTTTTTGAGATGGGGCCTGACAAAAGTCCAGGCCCGGACAGATTGACGGCCCGTTTTTTTCAACAGAATTGGCAAGTTTTGGGGGGCGATGTGGTGGCTCAGATCAAATTGATTTTTCAGAATGAATTGGTCCCAGATGAGTGGTTAAAGGGGCATGTCACCTTGATTCCGAAAAATGCAGAACCTCTAACCCCGGGAGAATATCGGCCTATCAGTGTAGGAAATGTGTTGTATAGACTGGTGATGAAGTTGGTGGCTAACCGTTTGAGACCTTATTTGAAAAAAATTATCTCTAAGGAGCAAAATGCGTTTATTAAGGGCAGGTGCATTGCAGATAACATTCTCTTGGTGAGGGAAGTGTTGCACTCATTCTCTCAAAGCAAGTTCAAACAACATGCGTTTCTTTTGAAGGCGGATATCAACAAGGCTTTTGATAAGTTGGATTGGCAATTCATGAAAATGGCAATGCAGTACCTCAACATTCCGACCCGCATAATAAATATCATGTTGTCTGCCTACAGCAGATCTCGGATCACTATAAACATAAATGGTAAAGGCGATGGCTTCCTCTTTCCTACACAAGGCTTAAGGCAAGGATGCCCCATGTCGCCTTATGTTTTTATCATATGTATGGAGGTGTTATCCAGGATGTTACAAAATGCCTTGGCAGGAAATTTGATCAAGGGGGTCAAAGTAGCTAGGTCGAGCCCGCAATTAACACATGCAGTATATGCAGATGACTTGGTGTTGATGGGAGAGGTGACAGACACAGAAGTGCAGGTGCTCACAATTATGCTGGGCACGTTTGCTCATGCCTCGGGCCTGTACATAAACCCTCAAAAGTCCGGCCTATATTTCTCTCGTGCGTGTACAAATGCACAAGTAAATATGGTGCAAAGGAAATGGCAGGCTAGGCAAGTGATGGGTGAGGAGAGATATTTAGGCATTATGATGGGTCAGAAAGGGGATTTTAAACAAAACGGGAAAAGATTGCTAGAGAAAATCAGAACTAAACTAGCCGGGTGGAAGTCACACATCACATGCCGGGCGTCTGGTTTTGATTAAGTCAGTTTTAATGTCGATGCCAGTATATGCAATGGCTCTGGAGATGTTGCCGAAAGGAATTTTAAAGGATATCAATAGGCTGTTAGCTAAATTCTTTTGGGGGAAGCTCAATCAGGATCGTTACATGGCCCTAGTAGGATGGCAAAAGGTGTGCAAGCCTCTTGAAAGTGGAGGACTGGGGGTTAAAGAACTAGAAAAATTTGGGGAGGCAATGTTTTTAAAAGTTGTCTGGTCATTAATGGCTGATGAAGAAAAGTTGTGGGTGCAATTGTGCAAGTCGAAATACTATCCAACTGTGGGATTCTGGAGGGCGAGAAACACATCAGGATGCAGTAAAATGTGGGGCCAAGCTGTTAAAATGAGAGACTTCTTTAGAACTCAAGTTCAGTGGAAATTGGGGAATGGTGCAAAGGTTCCTGCAATGTCACAACCTTGGTTCCCGGATTGGTGTGTGCAAGAGGAAGCATCATTTCGAGATAGAAAGTTAAGGATTAGTGATTTGTTAGAACCTGTTACAGGGGACTGGAATGTGCAAGAGCTATCCAGGATTTTCCAATCAAATCAAGTACAGTCAATTGTGGGGGGGTGAACACGCCAGATGTGGCTACTGAAGAAGTGGATAAATTGATCTGGCTGAGGTCAAAAAGTGGCAGGTACTCAGTCAAAGAAGGATACAAATTATTAACTCAGGGGCAACATGAGTCAGAGGCAAATCAGTCGGTTGACTGGCAAGTAATTTGGAGTTGTAAAGATATTTTACCAAAGGTAAAAGTATTTCTGTGGAGGCTGTTACATAAGGGGCTGCCTTTAGCCTCCAATATGCATGCAAGGATTCAAAACTATGACCCCATATGCCCACGGTGTCATGCAGAGAATGAATTTGAGATGCATTGCCTATTTTTTTGTGATACATCTAGACAAGTTTGGTTTGGTAGCCCCCTTGGAATTCGAGTGCATGACTTGCCGTTGAATATAGAAGTAACTATTGCACAGATTATGAGAGGGCTGGATAAGGAAGGAAGGAAGATTTTTGCTAACACTATGTGGGAAATATGGAAGGAAAGAAATAAAAATGTCATCGAAGGTCGTTCGTTTAAACCGTGTGATGTGTTGCAAAGAGTGAGAGTCTTGGGGGATTCAAATCTCCGAATGGCTTTGCCAGTGCAACCACGCACACAGTTCTTGAGTCTCGATAGATATGAGTACAGTGCAAGGGGTTGGCAGGTCATTATGGATGCTTCCTGGGACACCTCAAACAAAGCAGGGGGCGCGTATGTAGTGTATGACAGAGGGAGGTTACACGCCTTTTGTCTACACTCTTTTGAAACACATGATGCTTTTCATGCAGAAGCTATTATTCTAAGGGAGGCATGCAGATTTATATATGAACATCTTCGTACCACAGATGATACTCTGGTTCAGTTTTTCTCTGATTGTTTAGCCTTAGTGCAAGGTGTCAACCAGTGTGACAGTTCGGATTTGCCTTCTTGGAGGGCGTTGCCGCTGGTGGGGGAACTAATTGCTATGATGGAGGAATGAGGGGAGAACATGGCAGTACAGCATGTGCAAAGGCAAGCGGTACAACATGCACATGATTTGGCAAACTTGGCAAGGCGACAGAGGATGAATTTTATTGGAACCTCTCAACAGCTCATCAACCCGAGCATCACAATTGCACCTATGCTGGATGACCTTTTCTTCCAGAGGGTACAAGAAGCTCCTCCTTAGTTCAGTTAGGTGTTGTTGTTTCTACTGGTGCCGATGATTTGTTTTAGAATGGGTAGATGTTTTTATTTTCTTGTAAACTTCGTTTTAGATTTTCTGTTTTTTGTTTTCTTCCTTTTTTTAGGTTGATTGTTGCTAGGGTTGCGGGTAGGAATGGCACCAGTTTTATTTTGATTTGGAGATCAAGCATGTAAGTTCTGTTTGTTTGAATGCAAGCCTAAGGGCGTTTATCAAAAAAAAAGATGTAAGAGGTAAGCCGTGTGTTTGTTTATATAGGGAAAGTGGCAGATGGTTTTCAGTTGAAATCAGTGGGGCTGTTTGCTATATTAGAGAGTTGGTGAGGCATAGTTTACACTTTGCACTTCACTTGCAGCATAGTACAGTCTCTAGCGTACTTTTAATTTTTTGGGTTTTATTTAAAGTTGCAGGCGCAAAGTTTTTCTGTGGATATTAAATCGGCCTAGTTTATGATGCATTTTGATTATATCACCAAATGCACTTAACAATATCGCAATCAATTTCTCGCAAAAAAAAGGTACTGCCACCATGTTTTTTGGATAAAATATTCAAGCACCCAACTTTAATTTTTGTAAATATTATATTATAATTACCACCATACAAATTCTATGAAAAAAAATAAAAATACTATTGTATTCACTTAAAAAAATATTTATTTAAGTCAGTTTGACTGATTTCTTCTAATCCAACCACCAAAGGTGAAATATTCACTCCAGTCAAAAAAGTAAAACGTGAGTTGCGCAATTACTGGGGCCTGCGGCCTGCGGGGTTGATTGATTCTAAGTTTCTCACCAAAATCACATCACTGAGATGACATCACTCTATGTGCTACTCTTGTCAGTTGTCACTTTCAGCTCCTTGGTTAATTAAGACGTATCCGTACATCCCCCAAAAAGTAGACAGGAATAAAAGTATAATGCGCACTGCAAATTAATGATTTATAATGGGCCTTTAGCACCGCCGATCTACGCCATTTGTCAAATCCAACGGTTTCTATTACTCTCCCTATCCATTCAAACGTGCTATTGTCCCCCCCGTCCCCCCCCCCCCCCCCCCCCCCCCCCCCCCGGAGACGATAAGAACGCTGCATATATTGTACTCAATTCACCGGCCTTGCGTTCCTTAGCAGCCGCTGCTAAGCTGTCAAAAAAAAAAATTCACCGGCCTTGTGCTGTGTTTCAAAGGGCTCAGGAGGAGCCACCTTAGCTGTGTTTCATTAGAACTTTACAATTTTGATGAAAGGTTCTTTCAAAGGGTTCAGGAGGAGCCACCTTAGCTGTGTTTGTTTTTTACTATCCTGGTGCTTTTTCAGTTTACTGGTATTATGCTAGGATTATGTGTTAGCAGTACTTATTTATTTTATTTTCCAGTTTCTTTTGGTTTGGAAGGTTAATTAGTTCTATGTTTCTTTTAGCACCAGGATTTCATTTCTTTTGGAGGCAACTTGTAAGTCTTAAGACCAGTTTATTTTAATAATATGCCTACTGGCATTCAATAAAAAAAAAAACAACAACTCAGAGCCAACTCAGAATCAGAACAGGAAAGAAAAAACATAACCTAACTAGTGTCTAATCACAAACAAGAGAATACAGAAACAAAAGGTAGCAACACAAGTTACAGCAGCTTCCAGAAATGCAACTAAATTAAACTTTTGTCTTTTATCTTTTATTTTATAATTATTTTATCATTAGCATTCATAGGTGTCAAAATTAATTGTTGACCAATACAAAATAGTCTACTTTATATAGTAGACTTGACTAATTTTGTGGCCGCACAAAAGCGACTGTAAAATTGCAGCCACGTCCTCATTACTTAGTAATTTTTTTATTATGCACAACCACATAAACATTATTTTAACTTCCACAAGTCAAAGGGAAATTCTAATAATTGTTTAAACATGTAAAATTTTCGGCAATTTTATAAGTATCTATGACAGAGTTACTTGACACCAAAATACCACAAAAACGTAACCAAATTTTCCCTCCATAAATATAATCCCGAGTGGATTAACAAAAAGTTACAAACTTCTTCTTAGAGGCTTTCTTTTAGTCTACTACTATCTATCACAAACTATTGTTCCTAACAGGTTGCATTAGTGCATGCTAAGTTGCTAATAACTAGCAGTCCTCTACAAAAAGTAACTAGTGTTAATTAGTAAATAGCAGAAGCAAACGCACAACGATATGGAGGGGAATAACTAAAAAGTTTTAATTAGTAAGAGACTAATATTCGACTGATGTTAGAATCAGGTTGGCTACATCAAAATTCTGATCTTCTGAGTTGATCTCAGTTGGAAGCGCCATGGCCACCAGCAACTCATCACAATCCATTTGACTTGCTTCAAAATCTTTCATTCCCTAACACCACCAAAAATCAATAGAGTTTATTCACAAGAGAATTATATTACCAAATGTATCATTTTAATCCCACACTATTCTCCCAATTAACTGAGATGAGTGCTGACAATACAGATATTCCTTTTTATAATTTGCATGATTTTAATGAAATCTGGTCCTTGAATGAGACACTGATTCTTTTTCTTTATAGAATGCTAAGTTGAACACAAATAACAAAAGGAAATGAAATTTGAAATTGGACAAGGTAAGATTAGGAAAGCTGGTACATGCAAGACATGGATATCTGGCACTGGGCTGAGATTGAGAAAGAACAGACTCTAGTTAGGCCTGCGTCTGAACCAGACTTTTACTATTTTGTGATAAATTAAAGGTAACAAAACATTGCTGAGTTGTAAGGGAATCAGGGTGGGGAGCAGTACCAACTGAGGTGGCGCTGATGTGGCAGATGATGTGGAGTAAGGAGTGGAGCGGCCAGAAGTTGCAATGTTTGGTTGAAGAATTGTGTTCTGAGGATTGCACATATTGAACCCATTCTTGCTTACCATTTCACTTTCAGCTACCACTTCCTTCCCCTTCTTCTCTTGCAAAAACTGCACATTACTAGCTTGGTTGGGCATTCTCTTTTCTTTCTGTGCTTTCATTGAGGAAATCATTTCCTGTTACAAAGCATGTTTAGTGTTAAAGTATGCTAAAAAAAGGGAAGTTGATTGAAATTGAGAAAGTTGAGGCAATTTACAGATCCATATAAGTGCATTTTACCTTCATTGCTAGTAATGAAGTGGAGATTGCTGAAAATTGCTCTTGCAACTTTTGGTGTTGTTTGAGAAGACTGTCATGTTTCTCCTATAAATACAAGGGGAAAAAATAATATAACATGATGAAGGGAAAGATTAAGATACATGCACTCTTTCTGAACCCACACTCAGCATAAATGCATTTAATATGATAAGGGATGACGCATAATAATAATTTATATAATTGATAAACCACATGTGTGCATATGTATGCAGAAACTTATTAATTGCTTAGTTAATTGCATGGCCACGACAAAAAAAAAAAGAATAAATTGCAGAACAAAGCATTGAAATCTACCTTCCAAGGCTGATCAACTGCTTGTAGTTGCAATTGGACTTGGGACTGTAACATCATCAACTTCAGGTCCTCATTTTCACTGCATGCAAAGGAAATTCATCAACCCCATTAAATTTTCTTAGAAACAATGAACCCAGCCCCTTAATATAATCTTTTGAGTTTTGACATTCCAAATATGTGCCTCTATCTGTAAACTAAACATTCCACAAGTTAGAGAGAAGTAGAAAGGCAATTACCATACCTTCTTAAAAGATTGACCTCTTGTTTTAGTTGATACGCCACCTTCTTGTAATGGTCATGACATGCACATAATGGGTTGGTGATCCTGTCCCTCTGGTGAATCTGTGCCAGGTCAGCCGGTTCGAGCCAGTACTCTATTTTTCCTTTGGAGTTGTGCTGCCTACAAAACCCCTTCTTCCCATCAGCAACAACCATACCCGCCATGTGATTGAGTAAATGATCCAGTAAACCAGTGTCCCCAATTTGCTTTCTCGCCTCCGACCTCAGGTCAGACCGGAGCACAGGTTTGTCCCATGTGGCACCCATCTTTTCTATTACTTTTACAAGCGATTTTTCGGCATATTCAACCCGCGCAGGAGGCCACCTGCTCGAGCCTGCCTTCTTTGCTCTACATTTTCTCTCAAGCTCTTTTGGTTTCGGTTCCCTTCTCTCCTTCATTAGTTTCATATCATCGGTGCACGTATTTTCCCTCTTTCTTTCGTCTCCATTGAACTGCCTCTCTCTCTCGTTCAATCCCTGATTGACATCTTCTCCCAGTTTATTCTCAGACTTCTTTCCTTCTTCCCTCAAACTCTTCTTCTCAGATCCCTCCTTTTTCGTTACCTCTTCTTCTGCTGAAGGTAAAGGCAAAGGCGAGTCCCGTTGTTTGGTCACAAAGAACACCTTCTTACGAGTTCCCCATTGGAGATTACCGCTTCTTTGCAAGGTACCCAAACATGATTCACTCTCATCCCCAAAATCTATCTTCCTCTTAGCTGAATGAGGATTCAACAACCAGAAATTATCCATACACCTCTCCTTACGGCACATTGATCTCTGACCCCCTTCATAAGCCTGATTTGAACTACCCAAGAACTGCTCTTCCATGTCAGACTATGTTTGCTTGGTTCAGAAAGTGCGAGATGGAGAGATGAAGAAAGAGGAAGAAACGGAAACAAATCAGAGCAGAATCGAGAAAGGGGAAGAAAGAAATTTTGATTATGACAAAAAAGGAGGAAGAGGTTGGTTTGGTATCATATCTATTCAGAAGAGCTTGCCTTAATTTTAATTTCCAAATATTGCTTCGGTTCAATTTAAGGAAATGAAGTAGCAAATAGAGGGTTAATTGCTCTCAAGCGGTCGCGCGTAATTTGTAAATCAGATTTTTTCCGAGATTACCCCTGCAAATATGCCAACTGGAAGGGCGACGAATGAGGGTGTTTTGGGGATTTGATCTATCGAGAAGAAACTTGAGGAAAAAGGAAGGAAATTTTGGCTTTTAGTGCTGCTGTACTGACAGTCTTTCTCTGTTCGCAAGGCAAAAAGCAGCGATTGTCTGCTTCATGACTCTGGCATGTTTAATGAGCTCTTAATTACGACTTGAAAAGAAGTTTAGAATTGAAATTCAAAGAAAGAACACTTGATAAATGAAATAAAATTTAATTGAAATAGATGATTAATTTATAGTATTAATTAAATTCGTGTTGTCTTTGACAAGTCATTAATTGTTTTTTTTCCAAATTAGAGCAATCTTTAAATCTTTAATGTGAGTAATTTCATTTATGTCTGTTATTCTTTCTTTATAAAAAAAGTTACAGAGATTAATTTCCTTTTGCGGCTCTTATGATTCATCTTTTATTACTAGAAAATATCCCCACCTAACGATTGGGCAAGTAAATAACCAAACATATATTTCTTTCCTTTCATGTGATATTATGCAATTAATTATTCTATATTAATCACCATACATGTTCAACACTATTTTCATTTTAGATGAAAAATCAATAGTTAATAACTTTTCATCTGACGTTATCACTACACACATATCAAATCAAATTTTAAAAATCAATGCTCTATGTTTGATATAAAGAATTCTTTGCATCCTTTGTTTGAAATTCTTTAAACCCCTTTTTATGCATGCTTTTATAAATACTAGTGATTTTTTTAATTAATATGTACAGTTTTTAATAAATTTCCTTAATTACAGCGTCGTTACTGAAAATTAAGAGAATGAATATGGACAGTTTTTAATAACTATAATCAACATAAAACTGACTATCGTATTTCTTCTCTGAAAATTTTCTGACTTCATTCTAATTATTGCAAAGTCCTCTTCGACGGTGTGTTGCCTGGCTCAGTCTTTTCCGTTGTGTTGGATGAGAATTAGCTCGAGCACAATTTCAAATTATCTAGAGAAATCAATTTTTTCAAGCACTAAACGACACCAATATTCTGAAAAATTGAGTTCACCTTTAACGTACAAAATTATAAAATATTATCAGTTTTACTTTTATTGTTAAAAAAAAGACGAAGCAACATGTTAGTATGAAACTATTGGACATTTGGACTTGCTCCTCTAGGCTGTAGTGGTCTTAAGAGTTATTAATAAAATGTTGTTAAAAGATTAAAGATAAGGCAAGGTGTATATTTAACAAGATATTAAATTAGAATATGCGCGCTAGGCAGAAAGGAAGAGACTGTCGCCTTCTGAATTATCGTCACCTTCTAGGACCCACGCTATCGTTCCGTACTTCCCGTTTGGGCTTTGGAAGTTTGGAGTGATCTAACTGTACCTTCAGGCTTAATGAGCTCTTAATTGCAACGCGATACTTCATTTTAGAAGTCGGACAACTGAATATTTTGAGAATAAAGAAGAGAGAGTGAATATCGATTTTATGTTAAAACAGAGGATCAAAATACAAATAAAGCGGCAAAATAAAATTAAAATATAAATAAATGGAAATGGAATATAAGTAAATTGAAGAAAATGTTAATTTTGTAAAAAAAAAAATAAAATAAAATATGATGCTTAATAGATCTAAAATAAGTGGAGAAGATAAACTGAACTATAGGATATAAATTACTCTTATGTTCTAATGTACAATATTAGCGGATACAGTAAAAATAGTGTCAAGTATTTTAAAAAATAATACAATATTAATATTACTTTACTATCTATGAAGAGTTGAAGACGTTTTTACTTTACTCAATCCTCCTTTACCTTAGTTACAGAGTAACTAAAAGCACGTTTAAATTTTTTATCGTAACTTAGAAGTTTTAGGGACCAAAAAAAAGTGAAATTTTAAATATTAAAAAAATAAACCTCAATAATTTTAATAGAAAAAATCATTTATTTTTTTTTTAATAGTGGCAAAGCAATTACGCGGTTTATAACCGCATAAAAACTCTGGACATTTACGCTTTCATAAATCGCGTACCATTTACGTGTCTGGCGAACCGCGTAAACTGAAGTTGTTACCGAGGATTATAAAACAATGCCTCGTTAATGCTTTTTATAATTTTTGCAATTTTGCATTTTACTCCCAACATGATTTTTATTTACAAAATACACAAATATTGATTAAAAACTAATTATTCACATGTTTAAAGAATAAATATAGAATTACACAAACATAATTTATGAATAATATATACATTACATGTATTTAATAAATATTTACTTTGTGATTAAAATTTATACAATTTGTAATTGCAAAACATGCAGGGACTAAAATAAAATTTATAAAAAAAATAAAGAAAACCAACGCTCAATGTTTGGCCAATATGAATTGTTTATTATTTTTTATTGTATTTATTCGTCGATAACCCTGCAATTTTTTTATTTACACGATATTCAAATAACGTTTCAAATAAGATAATATTTTACATATGTTCTACAAAAATATGTACAACTATACACATATAATGTATATGTACTTTTCTATTATAAATATTTAATGCATATTTAAATTATAAAAAAATTTTGAATGTATTATAAATAAGAAAAATGCAGGGTCATCAGCGAATATTTGTAAAAAAAAAACTTATGTCACTCGGTTTCTTTTTATATTTATACTTGTTTGCAATTAGCCATTTATTCCTTTGCATGTTTTGCAATTACAAATTGTATAAATTTTAATCACAAAGTAAATATTTATTAAATACATGTAATGTATATATTTTTCATAAATTATGTTTGTGTAATTCTATATTTATTCTTTAAACATGTGAATAAAGTAATTTAGTTTTAATCAATATTTTGTGTATTTTGTAAATAAAAATCATGTTGGAAGTAAAATGCAAAATTGCAAAATTATAAAAAGTATTAACGAGGCATTGTTTTATAATCCTCGGTGACAACTTCAGTTTACGCGGTTCGCCAAACGCGTAAATAGGTTTTTTATGTGATTTATGAAAGCGTAAATGTCCATGAGTTTTTACGCGGTTATAAACCGCATAATTGCTTTGCCACTATTAAGAAAAAAAAAATCATTATTCCTATTAAAATTCTTGAGTTTATTTTTTTGATATTAAAATTTAAAAAAAAAGTAATATCTTGCACTAAAAATAAAACACATGCGACAATTACTTTATGCGAATGTGCAATGAAGCCTACGTCAGCACATCTTTTTACATTTTTTTCGGTAGAGCACTCGAGCCGCTGCAAACAAAGGATTGGTAACAATGGTAAGTGGTAATATTAATGCGCAATTTTGTAAACCGGACGAAAACTTTCTCCCCAAGTCGCATGATCCTTGTGCAAGAACTAAGTTCTCAATTTAAAATTTAAAAGCCAGGTTTGGTGGTTTCACATTTCAATGCACTTTTTGTAAACTAAATTCTTGTTTTATTTTTGTTTTCTTGAAGTTTGCTATGCTTGGACTAATGACTATATATGTGTTCAACAAAACTAGAATAACTAATACTAACTTAAATTCATCAGGAAAATAAGATTAATCAAAATATTGTCAACTTCAAACAATGAATTTAGATTATTAATTTCAGTCTACTTTGTGCCAATTTTTTTTAATCTACTTACAAATCCTAATATGTCAGTGCTCATTGTGTTAACATACGAAAATATTTTTTAACTATACTTGCTATTTATAATTATACGCAATATTTCGTATATGAATGTTCTTATATAAATTAATTATATCTTTATACATTATTTTTTTATAATTATACGTGTATAGTAATTTTTTATTAACATATTAATTATATAAATTTATTAAATTGGCTTCAATTTATAACACTTCTTATATGAATGTGTTATATAGTTTGATTAATTGTTCTACTCGCCTAGCAACCCCTTTTTTTTTGTGAAATTTGCATCGAATGCCAAATTCAGTAAAACAAAAGGAGGAAGAAGAAGAGGACTCAATTCAACTCTCCGGATTATCTCTTATACAGACATTTATGCACTGGGTCAATAATGGCCTCCGCAACCGCAATAAAATCATTTTGCAATCTCAAAAGTTTTTTAGATCAATTACAGAAAATAAATTCATTAATTTTAGTGTTCCATGCTAACATAAGCATCATTCGACAACGTACGTAAACAAGCAATCATTCATCTATGGACTAACATATTTAGGCTCGATAGTTTAAAAAAAATGTTTTCAATAAACTACTCTAGTTCCGAACTACAATAAACTACAATAAACTACTCTAGTTTTAACAAAAATAATGAGTCAGGGTCTCGACCCCTGATGTTATTTTTATATATTACGTGTATGTCACATGATAAAATATGACTTATACTCGTACTCGTATAAAGACTCGAGAAGTGAATCTAGTCTGTACATTTTATGATCGAACGGTCTCATACGGCAAAGCAAGGTCCTATTTTTCCTGGCTGAAACAATAGTTAATAGATATGGATGCACAAAATTTGTAAACTACAAAGCATGTCTACATCGTTGAATTCGAACATTGTGATTTAAGTTAAAAGAATATAATGATCTTAAAAATTTAACGGGGCCAAACCTCAGTGTTGCTAGTCCGCAGCACATCCCTGTCTTAACTCTAAAAGCGTTTCATTTAAACTTTATTATCAATTTCATTCGAGAATTTCGATTTACCTTTCTGTTATTTCATATTTTAAACTATTTTTAAAGCTATTATTTAATCTATATAAATTTTATAAAAATTCTCTACTTTCCTAAAACTTTTATTAAAGCATAATTATGTCTATCTCCATGATACTGTTTAATTTCTTTTTAAACTTTTGACCCAAAATTTGCATAATAAACTGGACATTTACCGAAATCTTCAGATAAAAACAAACTTAAGAATGAAGATAACACGTCAACATTTCTATACACAGTAAGTCAAAAGAAAACAACGTCATGTAATTTCCATGTTCTTTGAACCGTCCGATCAAAAGAGACGCATCTCAGTCGATCAAAATCACGATTAATCACTAACCAGTAAAAACAATGGAGGTCCTCTTTTCTCTCTCTCAGTCGCATGCACACACAGAGCCACACAAAAACCTTATCAACTCGCGCGCTTTTTTAACCCATCAATGGCGCTGCTGAGCCCGCCGCGGCTGCTTCCGCTCGGCTCTAGCGGAGCCCGTATCTGCGTCTCTAAGGTCGGCGTACGGTGCGCCGCGACCATTGCAGCTGCCGACGCGGCGGTTACTGATTTGTCAAGGATACGATGGGGGTCTACCAAGTTGCAGGGTCCACGGTCAGAGATGGAGGATGACGTCATCGTCCGGTCTGATGGACTTGATGGGTTCTCCTTCGCTGCTGTCTTTGATGGCCACGCTGGCTTCTCCTCCGTTCAATTCCTCAGGTCTCTTTTCTGTTCCTGTGTAGTTGTAAGAGATTAGTTAGTAGATGAATGATTGCTTGTATATGTTGTCGAATGATGCATAAACATACCAGTTTCTTCAACGAGATTATTATTTTGGACTATCTAAAGAATCTTTGTAGTTTTGATTTATGACATAATCTAGCCTTTTTTTTGTACCATTTTACCTCATATTGGGCTACTGAGACCAGGTTAAGATACTAAGACAGTTATTAATTGAAAATTCCCTGCCTTCAGTTTGATGGTTTAAGGGAGATTCCACTTGGATGCCACATCAATCAATCAGTCATGATTGCTGAGACCAAAGTGGTTGCACTTAGAGTAAACATACCAGTTTGGATTTATGTTAATTCTAAGGCATGTTGTTTTGTTTTCCTTGTAAACAGAAACAGTTTACTTAACCGTCTTAATTTTTGTTCTAAATAAAGCTTATCAATTCTTAATTAACTGAAAAGTGCTTTGTCTGAGGCCATGATCAAATGCTGGGCCATTGTCCAGCATTCTCCTCGATCCAATTAAGAATACTGTTCAGGTATACAGAATTTCTGTGAAACATTATAATTATGTTGATATTATAGGGATGAACTATACAAAGAGTGTTCGTTAGCATTGCAAGGTGGATCAGTGCTGAATAGTAAAAACATTGATGCAATAAAGGATGCAATTCAGCTAGCATTTATGAATGTTGATTCAAGACTATCGAGTTGGTTAGTGCCTACTCAACCCAAGCATTGCTTTAAAAAATCCAAGAAAAACCTCATCAAAGACTTTTATATTAGCAGAATTAATGACCTTGTTCATCTTTTTTAAAGGCTTCAAGAACATGAAGATGAATCAGGTGCGACTTCCACAGTAATGTTCATCAGGAATGATTTACTCATTGTTTCCCATTTGGGAGATTCAGCTGTTGTGAGTTTGTATTTCCATTTTCCAATACTTCTTCCCACTTTCTACTGTTTTATGAGTAATTTTTCTTTGCATAATGTTATTAGCCTTGTTTGAGGAAATTTGTTACCCTTCAAATTGTAGGTGATTTCTCGTGGAGGAAGATCTGAAATTTTAACCAATCCCCATAGGCCGTATGGGAATAACAGAGTTTCACTTCAAGAAGTCAAACGAATCAGGGCAGCAGGTGGATGGGTCTGTGTTTTACTTTCTATTGAGTTGGAGTTAATCTTTTGGTTAACAATATTGCCAATGACTTGAATTCAATGCATACCAAAATGGGCTTGTAAATTTTTGCTGACTTTCTACTTGTTATTGTTTTTTGAACCCCCATTTTGATGATTTTGTAGATTAGCGATGGGCGTATATGTGGAGAGATCTCAGTTTCACGTGCTTTTGGGGACATCCAATTTAAGACAAAGAAGAACGAGTTCGTCCCTTTTGCTTAAACTTTCTTTTTATGTTTCTTTCCATATCAATTATGTTTTTGATAATTAAAGAGCAACTTAGTTATTTTTTCCATTATTGAAAGTCTATACCTGCTACTTATGTTTACTTCTGCTCCTCTCATGATTCATGAAGGATGCTTGCGAAAGGAGTTGAAGATGGAAGGTGGACTCAAAAATTTGCTTCGCGGTAAGCTCACCTCACTAAAATTGTTTTTTTGGTCTTAAGTCCAATTCCTTTTAGTAGACATTTGACTCATTTCATCCTTGCAGAGTACAATTCAAAGGAGATTTGGTCACAGCTTTGCCAGATATTTACACCACAGAGCTGGGACCTAATTCAGAGTTCATTTTGCTAGCATCTGATGGCCTTTGGGATTATATGAAAAGGTTTATTTGACTATGATTATAGATTTTTGTTATCTGGGTTCTGATAAACCTAAAGCCACCCAATGTGTAATAAGGTTTATTTGACTATGATTATAGATTTTTGTTATCTGGGTTCTGATAAACCTAAAGCCACCCAATGTGTAATGGCACGTGTGCTAGTGATCTGCTTTATTTCTGGTTAAAAAAATACAGATCTATATTGATTAAATGTACCTTTAGTTTAAAAGCCCACCGATGCTATTATCAGGTTGGGGCTTTAAGCCCTATGGGTTTCACCAAAATTTAATAAACTAAATTGTTTATGCAGCTCGGATGCTGTAGCATTGGTCAGGAATCAGCTCCGGCAGCATGGTGATGTGCAGGTGCATTTTATTTTCTAATATGTTTTAATTCTCTCTTTGAATCCCTATGCTTGCTGATTTTCAATGATTTTCCCATTTCCATCTTATTTCAGCTGGCATGTGAGGCTCTTGCTCTGACAGCCTTGGTATTGGCCTTGCTCTCTTTTCCCTGTGTTATTTTTTTCCTGTCTTTGAAGTTGGTACCTTCGAGTTCAAACGTGGATTTCTATTTCTGTTCCACTTGGTCTCATTTTCTCTGGATATCATAATTATTTGTTTGGTTTATTATGGTTTTGTGCTAAAATGTGTGGATCAAATGCTCAACTCTAAAAGTTCGAGTTGAAGCAAAAACTTAAAACAGGCCAACAGCTTGTTGCATCATGCCTCTAGTATTTACTCACCACTTGTGCATATGCCACACTAAGACAGCACAACTTTTCTTAAATGCAGAACCAAGGGTCACAAGACAACATCAGTGTTGTAATTGCAGACTTGGGGTAAGTTATTTATAGAATAGATGATTTTAACACTTTTGTTCGGTTTTTATTTTCTTGTTTAGTTGTTGTTAGTTGTAGTAAACTTCATTAGTTTGACAAGATATTGGCATGTCTGTAGGAAAACAAAGTGGGATGAGTTACCCATGCAGGGGCCAAACATTCTGCTTGAACTTAGTCAAGCTTTTGCAACTGTAGGTATTGTCTCTGTAGGAATTTGGATTTCTTCTTTTCTTGTTGCTTCATAATTCATATTATGTACATATGTATAATTTTTCTGTTTCTTTTTTACATCTTTTTTTTGTACATGTAAATTAAGTGTGTAGACGAGTGTATTTTACAGCTATCAGTCATTTATAGGCGTTTAGAAATGTTGCTTAGAATTAGTTGTAGCTCTGTTGTAATTTTGTTGATAATTTTCAATACATTCAGTTGAGACCTTCCTGTGGTGCTATGGTATAAAATAACATATTTTGTTTGGTCAAGTTTCATGCCTGTAATAATTCCTGAGTGCTAAGTGCTAACATATGGAATCTTTTTATAATTTTAGAACTTCAAAGTTCCGAAAAGGAATTTAATTTCGAAAATTAAGAAGAGATTACCTCTCCTCTAGCAGCTTCATTAAAACCACAAAATAATTATTTTTCATATAAAATTTGGCAAAGAGAGTTTGTGTACGGTACTTTTTAAACTATAACAAATTTATATGGTTGATTATTCAGCATAAGCTTGCGATATTGAGGGAGTATATTTAAGTAGTTGAACATTAGTTTACGTATAAGATCCCTAAACAGAGTATGGATTTTTGATATCACGAATATGGATAGTTGGATACCATTGTACTTGGTATTTAGCGGTCTAAGGTTTCAATATGCGGACTTGGGAGTCGGGACAAATGTCACCAAGCTTCATTGACAGTTCTAGCACAAGATGAATATCAGTCTGAGACTCTGAGGTCAAATAAATTCAATCGGCAAAATCCATACATGTCTACATTTGGAATTTCTGACATTTATCAATCAAACGTTCATTTTGAGACATTTGCGCCAACTTTTTTGAAATTTCTAAGAAAAATAATATGTCATATACACGCGAGAAACCTGACTCTTTCCATCTAATAAAAAGATTCAATACACAAATTAAGAGACCGAAGAATCGAAGATATTAAATAAAGGAGATTAGAAGACAAATGCAAATGCAGGCCTTCCAATTTAAAATGGCCTAAATCAGGCCCAGATTCCGTTACCAACGGGCCGAATTATCTACCGTGGTCCTTCATTCCACAGAGGAACGAACAAAACAAAACAACACTGATTACTTGACAGTTGAAGAAGAAGAAGAGAACTAGAGAAGCATTCCAGCGATCTGGATCCACCATTGTCAGAACGAGCGCGGGAGCGCCATCACCATCGGTACAGCAACAAGAAATGGCCAGCGTGGTGGATAAGGAGAGCGCCGACACGCCACTCGTTTTACCTCTGAGCTTTTCCAGGCCGCATCTGATTCCTCCAGCGCCGAACCCCCGCTCCTCCGCAGTCGATTGCCTCTCCGACTACGGCGGTTCCTCCTGGATCGCGTACGGCGCCGGGCCTCTTGTCGTGATATCCCCTCTCACTTCTCCTCCCTTCTTTCGCCAGGTCTTAGAGCTGCCACAGTCAGTCAATGCTGTCTCCTGGTCCCGTTCTTTTCCTTCTCTCGGAGAGATTGCTGTTGCCTCCGGAAATACTGTCTTCTTCTATGCGCCCGTCCCTTCTCGTTCGGAGTCAGGTATTAATTGATGATAGTGAAATTTAGTATTTAAGTTTTTTCTTTTGGCAATGGCTAGCTTATGAACTGAATTTAAAGGTTAATTTTGAGGAAAAATGAAGCTTTAATTTATAGATTAATAATATGTCACTGAACAACTTTGGTACTTTGGTACATGTAGGCTCTTTCAGTTGGAATCAGACAGAGACAATTGTGGAAAACTATACTGTTCAAGCTATTGCTTGGACTGAATCTGGTGATGGCCTTGTTGTAGCTGGATTTGATGTGGTTTTATGGCTCAGAAAGAAACCTTCATGGGAGGTTGGATGGAGATCAAGAGCTCAAGTGCCTCAAACTATTGTCTCAACGACTGGTTTTGCTCAAGGACTGGTAGCAACTGCTTCTCTTGTAAATATAGATGAGTCACGGTCTCTGCCTGGAGATGCACAAAATAATGTTCTAGTCTATCTTACTGACACAAAGGCCGGTCTAAGAAAACTTGAACTGCCCCATCCTCAAGGTGTTTCGATGATTCAGTGGAGGCCACCATCTAGACGGCATTTTAAAAAAGATGCTTCCAATTCAAGGAGGGATGTTTTGTTAACTTGTTCCATAGATGGCACAGCAAGACTTTGGAGTGACTGTGGTAGCAGCAGGCATAAAGATTCGCATAATAATAGAAATATATCTTTCCATGTTGTAGCTGTTATAGAGATTAATAGCAGCTTGAGTGGAATTCTAGGAAATGATATAGCTCTGTATTGGGCAGTTGATTCCAGCGGTTTGGTGTCAAGAGAAATATCTGGTGGTTATTCTTTGTCAGAGAATGATACTGACCTTCACCAAGTGGGTACGTGTGAATGGCTAGTGAGTACTGGGCCTGGCTCATCCGTTGCCTTTTGGGCCGTGCACTGTCTTGATGACATGTCTCCTGTGAGGTATCCACGTGTCAATTTATGGAAAAAAATGCAGCTAACAGATCATGACTTGTCAAAAGGCAGCTCTATGCTTGTCGAGGCACATGTTTCTAGGAAATCACTCTCCGGGCCACCTGTCATATGCTCTTTGGTCCAGCTAGCAACTAATTGTAAGATTGTATATTCAAAGTTGTTCAGTTCAGCTCCAGGATCAAGCAATGCAGATGATGAAGTCACCAGTGATTCTGCTAAAGAGAGATGTTTATCTTGCATCTCATCTCAGGTTCTGAATCAAGACGGTCATACGGGAAGCATTAGGCAAGTCTTTATCAGTCCTTATAGCTGCAGAACCAGCCTGTCTGTTTCATTGGATTCAGATGGTGTACTTCTTTTCTGGTCCCTTGCATCCTTGTCAACTTTCCCTTGGAACTTGCACACGGCCTCAAATCCTGTTTGGAATTTCAGTGGTAGAGTAGATTTGAAATGTGTAGTTTCCTCCGGCAATGAATTCTCATGTTTGACCTGGGCACCATCACTTGAAGACCAGAAACAGTTTCTTCTTGTAGGATCAAAGAGACAAATTGATTGTTTTGTTGTCAGAATTCCAGACGAAACTGAGATCTTTACTTCTCAAAACATTTTTACAGTCCCTTTTGATGAGGTTAACCATGATGAGGGTCCACCGGATGATATTTTTACTATACCATTAGGTTGTAGCTGCAAGCAAAATTTTATCAACAACTGTTTCCTGGTTTTTTGTGTTTGGAAACAGAAGTTTAAGATTCTTTCATGGAAAGTTAACCTTCGTTGTCAAACCCAAAGCGGAAGCACGTATGATTATGCTACTGGTGATATGTTAAATGAAGGGGTCTCTTTTGATGGTGAAGAGTATTATGTGACGGTTTCCTCATGTTCTTCAAAAACATTTTCTACTAATCAGAATGGCTGCCAAACAACCTGTTTTTCTTATGCTATGCCAAATTCTGTTGTGTTTCCTGTCAAAGGCTCATGTGGTTTCTCTCTGAGCTACCACATTATAACAGGATGTTCTGACGGCAGTGTTAAACTATGGAAATTAGGTATTTCAGAGAGCAACTCACTTTCTGAGAAAGAAAGCCCAAGCTGGGAATTGGTTGGTTCATTTATTGCCAGTAGTGGATACATCGATTGTGTTTCTTTCTCTAGTTGTGGTACTAGAATTGCCACTCTCAGCTCAAATAGTCAATCTGGCACCTCATGTATTGATATTTGGGAACCTGTTTGTATCACAGGTGGAACGAGTGGATTTTTTCTGTTAGAGCACACTATAAATCTGAAATTTTCTGTTGTTCAGTTCAGTTGGTTTTCTATAGGAAGTGGACAATTGCTGCTCGGGGTGAGTCTTGAAAAGGAGTTTAGAGTGTATTCTCAGAGAATGCCTGATCATGATCTGGTTTTGCCAGAGAACTCAAAGAAAACATGTTTTTGGGATTGTATTGCAGTAACCCCATCTCTCTATGAGATTAAGGATTTTTTGTGGGGCCCCGGGGCAACTCCTGTGCTTGTTTATGATAGACATCTGTCTGTTTATATCCAGTGGTTGTTTAAATCAAATTGCCAAGATGATGTGAGGAGAGCTGCATGTGCCAGTAACATACATGAAAAATGTGAGAAGATGAGTCTTATTAACTTGCTTGATTTGGCTGGGAAATTAGGAGGGCCTTTTCCATTGTACCACCCAAAATCACTTGTCCAGTGTCTCTATGCAGGTATTTGTATGAAATAATCCTTGTTAATTTATCTTGCAACTGTAATGTCAGAGAGTTGTACTGAATATTCTCACTCTATTGGCAGGTAAATGGAAACTTGTTCAGGAAATCCTACAGCACCTGCTCCAATCTGACAAGACTGGAGAAACTAGCAGTAAGATTCCAGAGATTCATTTGTCAAAGTATTTTTCTGATGTATCTCCGACAGACGTACCTAATTCAGGACTCCAATGGGGAATGAACAGTAGTAACAACTTTGCTTCCTCATTTCAGTTCAGTTCAAATCCGTTTGATTATATGGGAGGCATGGGAAACAGTAATTTCACTATGGCTTCACAAAAGCCAGATATCACAGTTCTTGCAGATGCCCTTAATAAGTTCTCTGACATTTCTGGCATAGAAAAAACTCAAATCCTTGCAATTTCTGATCTTTTGGGTGAAATCAGTGATCCAAGCCGGTCTTCTCCGTATAAGAGCCTTGATGAACCTGGCCGCATGTAAGTAAACCTTTTTTTAGTGCTCTAGCATCATTTACTAAGCCAAATCAAATTGTTAAAGTACAAATACTGCAGTTTGGAATGTTAAAATTTTTTATTTACACTCATGTGCATTTTCTAACTTTGAGTAGAATATCATCTGTTATTTCTAAGGTTTTGGGTCTCTGTGCAATTTCAACGACGATATCTTGCACAGAAGTTTAGCAGTTTAGTTAACGAACAAGATTGGTTTATTGGTTCGCCTTTGATAGCATGGGCCTTTCAATCAGCATGTAAAGATGATCTTCTTAGTTCAACTCTCTCGTCCGAGCCGACTTGGTCAGAGATGAAAGCTTTGGGTATTGGGTTTTGGTACAATGATGTGGCACAACTACGGGCAAAGGTCTGTTAAAACAAGAATAATAATCTAATTATTCTTTGCTATTCATGCAAATAAATGCTATGTAAAATTGTGTTTTGATATTGATTTTTGATGCTGGACTAGGGCTATTTTTGATATTTACTGCACTGCAACTTAATTTGCTGATATTGTATGGTTTGAATGAAATCACAGATGGAGAAATTGGCCAGGATGCAATATTTGAAAAATAAAGATCCAAAGGAGTGTGCTCTTCTATATATAGCACTGAATAGGATTCAAGTCTTGGCTGGTCTTTTCAAGATTAGCAGAGATGAAAAAGACAAAGTCCTATTCAACTTCCTCGGCCGCAATTTCCAGGCATAACAAACTCTATCCTTATTTCACTTTTTCTGAACATAATTATATTGTGTACTTCCTCCAAGAAAATAGCATTCTCTTGTAAGTGGAAAAAAGGAAATTGAATCTTGTTGCTAACTACCGGGTAGCATTTCATTCAGGAAGAGAAGAATAAAGCTGCTGCATTGAAGAATGCTTATGTGTTGATGGGGAGGCATCAACTGGAGTTGGCCATTGCCTTTTTCCTCCTGGGAGGGGATGTTCCCTCTGCAGTATCGATTTGTGCAAAAAATTATGGTGATGAGCAGCTGGCTCTTGTTATCTGCCGACTTCGGGATGGTAATGGGGGCCTGCTAGAACGTGACCTTATCTCTAATGTGTTGCTTCCTAGTGCAACTGAAAAGGGGGACCGTTGGCTTGCAAGCCTTTTTGAAGTATGGTTTTGTTATATAGCATTAAGATTATTTATCATTTTCACTGGCTTTTAGGACTAAATTTTTGTTACTATAGTTTATTAATATAACTTTTTCTGCCATTTATAGTGGAAATTAGGGAACTACTCGAAGGCGGTCTGGAAGTTTTTTGGAAACCATGATAGGGGTAGGGCTGACAAGAGTGGGACTCTGTTGCTCCATGCCTCTTTCTTTGACCCCCAAGTTGGCCATTACTGTGCTATATTAGCATCAAAAAATAATTTTAAGAACGAAGTTGGTGAAGTCCCTGCACTGAGATTGTCAAAGGTTCTGACAGCACTACGCGGAAGTGCTTTGAACAGATATGGCCTTCCTGTGAGTTTGTCACTTTTACTAGCTATGATTTTTCTGTTTCCTTTTTTTTTTTCATTATTGTTGTCTTTTTGAGACGAAAATAAATGAAGTGATTCTTTTTTTTTTTAATACCAGCTTGAAGCATTAGAATGCCTATCCTCAGCCTTGAGCTTGGAACCTAGAGAACAGATAATTTTGTCAAGTGGTGAAGACGACAAGGCATTTGAAGAGTTTGTAAAGTGTTCTTTAGGTGCAACTTTGAGTTGGATATCAGGGAGCACTGTTTGTCATATCATGTCAAGCTTTAAACTGATGATGGCTTCAAAGTACTTGTCAAAGTTTCTCTGTGGTTATGCACCATTTACGCTTTGCAACCTTCCTTTTGGTGGAGAAGCAGGTTGTCACTTGACAATAAGTGATGATCATATTGGAGAACTCAGCCGTGACTTAAAGACAGCTTTATTGGTGTTTGAGAAAAAATTTATTTTGCAGCCTAGTGACCTAAGAGATTTGGTAATGTTCTCTCTTTTTAACTCCTTGCCTTATCTTTTAAAATTGAGTATCTTGAATGGATGTATCTATTGGAGTATGTCTGTTGGTGAAGTGAACCCTCAAAAGATAAAATGATTATGCATACAAAGACCCGTAAACTCTTTTGGGAATAACAAACAAAGATATATTAGGAGAATAGAACAAGGAGGTGTCTTCATTAATTAATTTGTCTTAAACAATAAATATAATTTTCTTTTCTTTTTTGCAGGTTTCGCTATTCCTTTGCAATAAAGGATTGTTGTTTGTTGCATTTTTATTATTTCGGGACGATGGTCTGTCAGGAGATAATCTAAGCTCAGTTCATGCCCATCTTCTCAAGGCTAATAAGGAGATTTGCTGTTTCCTTAGTCGATATATGGTGTCTTGTGGTTTTAGCAACTCAACTCTGGAGATGGGCTCTTGCAGTGAAGTTACATCTGATAATCATTGCACAGGAAAATGGTATCTGACATCTCTAAAGAGGTTGTTGAAGCTAAGCAGATCAGTTTTAAAGAATTGCAATTTGGGGAGTGGTGGAACAATCAATTACCCAAAAATCTTTGCTATACTTGACATACTGGAATACACTATTGAATATGCTCTCAGTTGGTTGGTTAAAGATGTGAGTAGGTTGGTTATTCTGTTTAAACCTATTCAAGACATGGTTTCTCAGGGGCAAATGGATCTTTCAACAATAGTAGATAGGCTAATGGAAACATTGCAAAGGATAATCAGTGAGAAATCAGAAGAGATATCTGAAAATTTTAATTGTGAACAGAATATTGTTTCAAATCCTGTGCTGTCAAATGATGAGAAATGGCTCTTTATTGGTACTTGTCTGTGGATACACCTCTCAACCATTGTGGAGAACCACTTTGTCGAGCTCATAGATACAGATCTGCACTTTGTACAGTTATTGATAGACACTGCTGACTGTATTCGTTCTTCATTTTTACACCAATTAGCATTCTACTTAACACAAAAAACATTAGATGGTTTAGATTCTAATGCTCTTGTATGGTTAGATCCGAGTTTCTATGAGCCTGCAAACCTGAAACATAACTATAACCAGCAAGTAGACATCCAGAGGTTGCCGAACCATGGTGATGGAGGGTCTCTCATCGATCTGCTGTGGAAAATGGTGGTGAGGCCCCAGGATATATGCATGGGGTTTGCCGATCAAAAAGTCAATTGCTTTCTACACAGTGGGACAAAGTCAGCTGCATGGAAAGATGCTGATAGGATTTCAGAAACAAAAGGGAATCATTCTGGCAGTGATAAGGAGATCAATTCTTTTTTTAAGAATCCAAGAGAGCTAATTAAGCGAAGTGGAGAGCTTCTTGAGGTACTTGTTTATATTGCCTATCTTTGAATTTTGTAAGGTCAATTTATTTTGTGGAAAATATTTTGCAGCATCTGATTTATATGTACTCTATTGTAGGCAATTTGCTTCAATTCCACTAACGAGCAGCAACTGGCTGCTGCGAGCAACAAGAAGGTATTTCTTTGCTTATAAAAAGAATTTAAATTCTTTATGTTGTTTTGGCATGCCAGCTTTTTTACTGGAACCAAAGCTATGTCTTATTTATGGTTTGGGCATCCAGCTGAGGGGCCAGACTTCTCAACGATATATGGATGTTTTGAAGCATTTTTTAGTAGTTAAAAATGTTTTTTTACCTTAATGTTAAAGTCAGTAAGGAGGGTTTTCACTCTGAAAGAGGAAAACAGAAAACAAGAAATTTTATTTCCTTTTTTTTGTGATTCCTTCAACTGACCCCAGTACTAGTTACTAACTATTTTGTAAATTATCCTTACAAGTCCTGTAGCCATGTTTACTTGAAGAAACTGGAATAAGAAAAAAATAACTGTATGTCACTCATGTGTGATTACTAATAAGCCATTGGATTATTTTAACAGGGCCTTCTCTTCTTCAATTGGACTGATGGGCAACACCACAACGCTGAAGCAGACTACTTGTGGTCAGTATCTGATTGGCCAGTTAATGGTTGGGCTGGGTATGAATCATCACCAGTGCCCACATGCATTTCCCCAGGCATTGGGCAGGGAAGCAAGAGAGACGCACATCTAGGGTTAGGTGGAGCTGCAACTAGCTTAGGCACTTTGGCTAAGCCTGGAAGAGAAATGACTGGAGGCGGTGCATTTGGGATACCAGGTTATGCTGGCATAGGTGCGGCTAGCCTGGTTTGGGGCCAGCATGATGAGTTTGATGTATTTTCTGATCGACCACCAACTGCTGAGAATGTTCAATCTTGTGCTCTGTCGCATCATCCTTCACGACCACTGTTGTTGGTTGGATCTAGCAATACACATGTATATTTGTGGGAGGTAATTATTGCCTAAAACCTTTTACAAAAAATAGATGAACTTTGTTTTCTTTCAATTAACCAACAGAAAATGCTGCAGTTCGGTAAGGAGAGAGCACTTGCAACATATGGTGTTCTACCAGCTGTGAATGTACCACCACCATATCCACTCGCATCAATTTCATCTGTCTGCTTCGACACATATGGTCATAGATTTGCCACTGCAGCGTTGGATGGAACAGTGTGCACATGGCAGCTGGAAGTTGGAGGTCGAAACAATGTCCACCCAATCGACTCTTCCCTTTGTTTTGATAACCATGCATCGTATGTTACAACCAGAAGTAAAATATTTGGAAAAATATATTACCAAGATTTAAAATCAGGTACAATTCTTTCAACTTATTTGTTTGTGTACTGGTTGAACAGGGCTGTGGCATATGCATCAGCAAGCGGATCAATTGTGGCAACTGCTGGATATAACTCGAATAATGTAAATGTTGTAGTATGGGATACATTGGCCCCACCTGCCACATGTCAAGCTTCTGTAGTTTGTCATGAAGGTACCAAACACATGAACTTTTTCAATTTTCAAAGTTAAAATAGAAAAATAAACTTCCATTGGTTTTGAAAAAGCTTAATATCTGCAGGTGGAGCCCGTGCACTTGCAGTTTTTGATAAGGATACTGGAGGTGGGTCTATGTCACCATTTGTTGTTACGGGGGGTAAAAATGGTGATATTGGGTTGCACGATTTCCGCTTCATTACAAATGGAAAGACTAAGAGTGAGAGGCATAAGTCCTCTTCCATGCATAACCCTAAACTTGGGACCCACCATAGTGGTGACAATACTAGTGGAATGGTTTGGTATTTGCCAAAGGCTCATCTAGGTAACTCTTGTACCTCAACTTTTGTTTGTATGTTCTTTATTTTTCAGTTCTCATTTCTTACTGTTGTTTTCTTTCTGTTGAATGAAGGAAGTATAACAAAGATAGCAACCATTCCAAATACTAGTATGTTTCTAACTGGTAGCAAGGATGGAGATGTGAAATTATGGGATGCTAAAGCATCAGAGCTGGTTTACCAGTGGCCAAGGTTGCATGACAGACACACCTTCTTCCAATCCCACTCCAGAGCCTTTGGTGGAGTTGTTAGAGTATATTTTCCTTTCATTCTTCCTTCTTATCTATGTTCCATAAAGTATGAACTATAAGGTGCAGTCTTTTGGTGTATTTGCATGGATATATGTTCAAAAGCTGAAATTCATATTAAACATCTTTACCATCTATAATTGAAAGCCTTTTATCTTGCCCACCCAAAACCTGAAAACCTTATTGATTTCTTAAGTAGGATAGCATATTTGACTAAAACACCTTTACTATCTTTTGTCACTTTACTCTAAATCCAACTGAACTGATCACATTTTCATCGTGTCAGAAAAACTGGTTTTTAACTATATGGTGGAGTTTCTTAAAATGTACAAGCAGTTTAATGTTGAATTTGTCCTTTTGGTGTGTTTGTTAGATTTTAATAGAAAATATGATTAGTGGAGAAGCTTGATAGATTTTCATTCGAAGCTTAAATATGATATATGATTATGAACCAGATTAACAGGCTGAAAATTATTGAAAAACGCACACTGCAATTGTATTTTAACCTTGTGACTGTGTTTTTAATACCATACTGGCACCCAAAGGTGGCCGAGATCCAGAATTTTCCAAAATTCCCAGGTATTTTGTCTTATAATACCGGATACTGCCGTTTCAGTCACTGTTCTGTTTCCCGGTATTGCTGGAATTTTCCGATATCTGATATGGTATTCAAAACACTACCTTTTGATCATACAGAATATATTTGAGAAATGAAATGTAAACACTTAAAAAGTTCATGAATCCTTTCAGTGAGCTTATGGTCACACCATATTAGCTTCAATCTAATTCTGTAGTCTTGGGTTGTTTCCTGCAAATTACTTGGGAATGGACATATTTACAATCAAACTTATTTCAAAAACCATGACAACCAGCACTGCAAGCTTTTCAATATTGAAAATTAAAATTTAGATATTTTCTCTATTATTTCAGTATACCATGTATCCCATAGGTGCAATTTGAATATTGTTTGCTCATACCAAAATGCCAAAAAAACTAAACTATTATTTTTTGAATCATTCGGTCCATGATTAATCAGCTTTTATGCACAGACCGTATATGTCATAGAGAACTTATCTACAAGTTTTATTTTTTTAATTTGAATTTGAGCTGTGGCAGTTGCTACGGCTAAATAATTTTGATGTTAATATAATGTATCTGATAGATGATTTTGCATCTCTTTTAGCTAGTTTGATAATTTCCTGCTGGTAAAATGTGCAGGCTGCAGTAACAGACATCCAGGTGATGCCTCATGGTTTCCTGACATGCGGTGGAGATGGCTCAGTGAAACTTGTCCAGCTCAAATCATAATGATATGATGCTCAAATAATTTGGAATAAATATGAGGATCTGTTGTTTAGTACTCCCAAACTATTCTGATGAGTGCTGTTAAATGTTCAATGCTGGAGAGATGCTTATCTTACTCATCAAAACAGACATGTGAAGTAACTGATGAACCAGATGCCTTTTCTTTAGGTGTCCATTTCTTGTTTTCCTGTTCCTGTCCATAGTTTTGATGTTTTATATTAGTTAGTTTCTTAGGTGTTCATTGCATGTAGAAATTTTCTGTGTATGTATATCTTTTTTCCTTTTTTTTTTTTTTCTCCGCTTCCTTCTATGAGTTGAATTCAGTTATAGATCATGAGCTCTTCTCAGAAGCAACTGTATTGTATGTAAAAGTTTTGGTCTTTTGGGAATGCTAGTATAGTCTTTTTCTTTTGGATTCTGATGGTTACCTGAAGAAAAATATAAAATTGTTTTGTTCATTTGTCAGTTATGATATCTTTCTTTGGATATATATGATCCTGGCATTACTTTTCTCAGAGCATGTTGCCATTAGTAAAAAAAAGATGATTTTTTTCTATCGTGTAATTTTTAACAATAAGTTATTATCCAATAACGTCAAATCATTTAATTCGTATAAGTTATTCCCAACTCAGTTTGTGAGAATTATGTTAGAGAGACCAATCATGTACAATTCCTTGTTTTCTTAAAAGAAAAAAAAAATGCACAAAATACCCCTGTTCTTTATAACGCTCTAAATGCAAGATCGGAAAGGAGGTTGTAGTTTGATGATCTCATGAAAAGTCTGGAGAGAGATTGTCTTATAGATCAAACTAAATGTTTCCTGGGACATTTGGAGGGAATATTGGTTACCATGTGCAGATGGTAATTTGACCTGTTAGGTTGATTTATAAACCTGAGAACATCTTAACCTAACCACATGTTGTAAAAGTGCTTGTCTTACATGTATTTACCAATGTTGTTTAGGTTTGAACATAAGAGGAGAGAGGCAAGGGAAGAAGAACAGGAGAGACAGAAAGAGAAAGAAAAAGAAACAGTCATTATTGTTGAGTAAAAATCAAACCATGAATAGAGATTATATGCCTTTTTGTAGAAATGGAGGTCTTAGTCATAGCTACGAATTGGTTACTGATGGCACAAATGAAAATGGTAACTCAGTTAAAACCAAATGTGTTCTTGTTTGCTTGATTTAGCACCATTGCAATATTTTCTGCTACTTTAATGCAATGAAGTCTTTGATTAATATTCTTTGTGAAGTACAACACAGCAAAATATTAAACTGAGCAACTTGCAGCTTTGAAAGGCTCCTTACTCATTTCTACCAACATGTTTAATTATAATTTGTAAATTGTTATTCACTTAATTCAGGTGGAATTAGCTGAGACTTTACGGTGTCCATTCTTGATTTGAAGGACGAAGAAACAGACGCTTTTAATTTGAACAACAAATACATGAAGGCAAAACATACAACTACTCAATTGGTAGTCACTATCAAGAATTTCTTAAACAAAACATACAACTACGGGAGAACTTGTTCTTGCTCCTTTTTCCAAATTTTGTACAATCTTAGCTAAGCTAACATCAAGAAACCGATGTTGCTAGGGAATTTTTTTTTTTCTTTCTTTTAGATTTTAATGTAAGCCCTAGCTAGGATAATCATCATCACCAAAAGAGGGAAAAAGGAGAGGTAAAAAGAAAGGTAACAAAGACCAAAATATATTAACACTAGTGCTATATATGTTCAAGGGCGGTAGAAACGGTAAACTGTGAAGAAGGCTTGAAGAGCAGTGAGGCTGAGAAGAATCACGCCTGCAATCACAGATATAATGGCCCAAGGGCTGTGGAAGTAATCGTGGATCAAGCGTGCTAAACTTCGGTTCCAACTTGAATCATAATACAACTGCACATTTCTAAACACATCAGCAAAGTGAGGGTTTATATTATCAAATGACATACAATCACCGAGCTGGTTGAAGAAAATTGCAGCTTCCTGATGGCTAGACAGTTTGTTGTGGATGACACCAACGTGCTGGAGCAGTGCCACGTCCTCTTTTGTGTTTATTAGTGAATCCATTAGTGCAACATAGCTCGTGGCAATTTGGTCCCCTGAGGTTTTGTGTCTTTCTAATGCTACAAGGTTTGCAAGGCGGGTCTTTTTGTTAGAGTCAATTTGTAGAGGGGGAATCTCTAAAATACCTTTATTAAATTTTACATCAAATAAAGTTTTAGGTGATTGTTTCTTTCTGAATTTTACACCAGCCTCATAAAGCTCAGTGGCACTAGGGATCTGTGGTGCCAATCGTTTGAAACCCCATTGGTCAGCTCTTAGATTCCAATGAATGAGCCGTTCTTTCCAAAGAGCTAATTCCACTTGATCATGTTTTTCTTCCTCTTGGCAGAAGTCGGGGACAATGAGGAACTGGTGATAGAGATCAAGCAAATGATCAATTTTGTTCGGCCACATCACAAGACAAGTTTGTGACGGCTTATCGTCCATGAGAAAATTTGCAAGAAGGCTAAGAAATGCATCCCTTATGTTTACTGCCACCCCTTCCATAATTATGTTGCACAACCTCTCAATGACAATAAAAGGGATTTGGTTGTCCATCAGCAGCAGATCAGATAGGATCCTAGTCGCACCCCAGCTCTCCTTGATTAAAACATCAGGGTCTTCATCTAGCCACTTGAAGAAAAGCTCAAGTATAAAGCAACTGTCAACCAAGAGCATCTCAATAAATTCATTTCTGCTGAGGTCGAACATCTCTCTATAACATCGTCGTGCATCCATCTCCAAGCTCTGCACCGCCTGGATATAGGCCTCTACACAAACCTTGTTGTTTCTATGCAAGAAGCTCTTGAGGAAGCGCCATTTATGACACTCCATTGCTGTCAGATGGGGCCATTTGTAATAGTATGGGCCAATTGGCACCATGCGTGGCTCGTAAAGGCTTTTGTTGGCCTCACGGATGTTTGCTGGGACCCGAAAAATGGTAAACATTTCCTCATAATCTGAACCCAGGTCCCTTTCTAGTTGTGTGATTCTTTCTAACCTTTTGTTTATAGAGAATATCTGCTCTTCTAGTAGCGGCATTGAGCAATCAAGGCAATAGATGTCGAAGTTATTATGTGGAGTTCTAATTACAAAAAGAGCGGATTGTCACATAACGCAAGCACCTGGAAATTACACACCAATGCAATTATAAAGTCTAAACAGGAGTATCGTAAAAATATATGAATGATGAAAAATGAATTGTTTCTATTTTTTTTTTAATTGAAGATGAACACCCCTTAGGCAGATTATTTCTATTCTTTCTGATGTCTGATTCCAAAGGGTAGAAGGCTAGAAGCTATATTTGTAGGCCATAGCAATAATAATTTGTTAGACACTTTCCTAGTCTTTTGATTATGCTATCTGCTAAGAGAAAATTACAACATAAATGAGTTGCCTATTTTGCTATTAACGGATATGTTTCTTTTGCTGGCTATCTGATGCTATCTTGCTGGATTGGATGAATTCCATAAGATCATCAGTCCCCTTCCATCAGATCCTAATAGTTTAATACTAAATAAAAAAGAAGCTAAAAAAAAACAAGAAGCATATACCTAAAGGTGAAACAGAGCGAGAAGCGTCTGAGAGAAGAACGAGGAGGAGAGGCTCACTGACAATGGGAAAGGAGCAGGAATAGGAGAGAGATTGCGAGGAGGAGAGAGTGGAGGCGGATGGATACTAGAGTCGGTTGGCGGTTCCTGATTATCTTTTTTTAAAAAGAAAAGAAAAATAAAATGAAATTTTGGACTGTATTCTGGACCGGACTGGAATTGGTTCTCAAATGCCCTGGTCCAACCGGCTGGTCCGGTACAATTAGATGAAGAAAAAATTGTGATCTGATCTGACTTGTTCAATCTTCTTTTATAATTTAAAAGAAAGACAGCCGCTCAATAATTAAACTTACCTAAATCTGACAATAATATCCCAAATCTTACTAGCCTTAAATATGAATTGATACAAATAAGTTAGAAGTTAACCTTATTATATTTTTCGAATATTAAATTGTAATAATCATCAAACCGATAGAGCTACTGATACAAGGTTTAATCGATTTTAAAAATGGGATGACCTCCGTAAGCTGATAATACTGTCTTATCAATAGTTAGTTCAGTTGATTTGATTTGATACTCTTCACATTCCGGTTCTAATCAGAATTAATATTTTATATTTACAACATATAACTTTCATGTATAGATCGTTCTCAATATAAACTTTAATTTTGTTCAAAGTCATTAATAAGAATAAAAACAATAAAAAGATACTAAAATAAAATTGTAAGCGCTAAGAATTGAACTTTTAGATTACGTCTACGAGATAAAATTGATAAAAATACTTTCAATATCCTCCATAACAATATGGAAACTAACTTTGCTGATATTCGCGGGAATATAGGAATAATTTTTATCTTATATTGTTTGCGCTAAGTATTAATACTTATTACATTTTGAGTTCAGAATATTTTGTATTTGTAGGATAATATGGTGATGTAGGATTGGGGGAAAAAGGTATCTAGCGACGCAGAAAGATCAATGCGGTGGAGGTAATGGAGACGAAAAGTTTGGTAAATTTTCTTCGAGATTGATGAGAAGTCTGTGGGATGCCCATTTTTTAATTAATATCAGACCGGCACACGTAATCTTTATTTTATAGACAAATTGAGTTTTTAATTTAGTTCATTCAAATTAAAATTCATTAATATTACATAACATCTAAAATTTTTAAAATTCTACTCTTCGGTGATCTGAAACTTAGCGGTATATGTCCTTTGGAATTTTGTGAGGTGATAGTTAATAAATAAAAAGCAACATTATTTGTTCTAATGAGAGTTTAATGCATCATACAAATATGTTGCATACAATGGCCCTGATTATAATGAGTTTTATCCCCCGTGGAATCCCATGTAAAACAGAACAAATAATAGTAAGGAAGAAATGAATTGTTTAAACTTTATTTCATTCTTATTACTTTCTTGATACACGATACAAAAGATATGATTTGCTAATCCAATCTTTAATTGATTTTGGTAATGATATACTTCTTGAATTTCCTTCTAGTTTCCAATTGTAGCTCGTACAGAAGAATCTTGTGATGATTGTCTAATACCATGGAATGTCCGTATTATATTGACATTCTTCGATCGGAGTAAATGAATTTGATTTTATTTGATCGGAATATTTCTGTTATTAATTGGCCCAACAAAATTCTAAGAAATCAAGTCTAACCAAATGAAATCAATTGAAATCTCATGCATAAATCATTCTGAATATCCATTAGGATTGATCAGATATACAGATGAATAAAACTGCAACAAAAATATGCGATAACCAACGATGATAATCAAAGCAATGGAAAATGGGCACACATATCATATCATTCTAGAAAAGTAGAAAACCTAACAGTTAGGAGGTTCTGTTACTAGCTAGATTCTCCTTTCGCTATCTAACTTGCCTAAGAGGTCTTTCATTATAGAAGGGCTGCTTTCCAATAGATGACTGAATCCTTCTGATGCCATTACAGCTTGTAATTTATCCCGAGATGCAACGAAATCTAAACAGATCTCTTTCAGCTGCTCACAGTTATGCTACTCAACCAACACCAAGGTAGTTGCGGCCGTCTCAACATCGAGCTTAGCACTCAATTTCTCTTCACAAATCAGCTTCAACCTCTGCAATCCATACCGATCAGCAGCTACCAGTAAATGCTGAGTCATTTCTACTGAAAACTCCTCTTGAAGGGGCAGACTGTCAGTGTACACAAACTGGAGCATAAGTCTAAAAACATCCGGTTTCATATCTTCAATCTTTATGCAATCAGATTTGCTGTCAATCATCGGGCTGAAAAGATGGGAAAAGAGACACAAGTATGGAATTTATAATTACCAAGATATTTTAAATCCGCCCCTACATATATATACTTAAATGTTTAACGTTTTAGGCTAATTAAGTGTGGTGTTACCCGATTAAATTGTACAGATATTTTTAATTCCGTACTATATAAATCTTCTACTGCTTAAATTACATAAGAATATATGTAGCACTTTGGTCATTGGAATAATACGCGCTGAAAGGTCGCAACTCACCTACCATATCTCCACCAAAGCTTTCCTGCATAAATGCAATCATATATTTGTTCAAGTATTTTTTTTTCATAATTTTTTTATATAGTTTTAAAATGTATGTAGTGCAATTAATTAGAATATTTACCGAAAAAACTCGTTCAGATTTGTTGTCTCTTGCAATTGAATCTTCAATGTTTTAATAGAAGGTTATTTAAGTAAATTTTTTACCTTTTAGATTAATAAAATTGTACAATATTCTTGTATTATCCTTTCTTTCAGATTAAGAAAGGAGGGGGGAAAATATATAAATCTTATAAATACTTGTATTATCTTTGTTAATATCCTTTAATGCATTCCATTATAGCGTCATGTATTCTATTTAAAGGAAAACATTCAAAATGAAATTCTATTTAAGATCTCATAAGGAGAAATAATTAAAGCAAGAATCCATTCAGGAAATAAAACTATACAGAGAATTTGCATCAATGTCCAGCTGAGGCAGTTGATTACCCATCCAATTACCAATTTAATTAAGTCGTTTTCTATTTAATTGTAAGAAAAAACATTGTGAGTCAGATTGGAGTTCATTCAATATGTAAATATGCAAAAACATTGTAACAAAAAATCATCAATCAGACAAAAGTTTTTATATTAGAATGTAAGTCAGATTAATTAGTCCCCTTTCTCCAATTACGGCTATTTTAATTAAGATATATTGTATAAGATAGACATTGCAATCAGGTATTCGCCAACGTTGTCGAAAAATATGAATAGATATATTCAACCTTGTCGAAAAATATAATAGATATATTCAACCTTGAAATGATTTTGTCTGTTCTATATCTCAGGTCATCCAATCAAATAGAGATGATATATTGATATTAGAAGTAATTTGTAAAGAGATGATCATTTGAAGGGATATAGATGACGCACTATTAGATAGACATATACGGTCAAATCTTGTATTGCTCTCCTTTATATGAGACAAACCATCAAGCAATTCTTATTGTGTTATTTAAGCTCTTGCATAAAAACAAACAATACTAGTTTTTATACAAACCACATTTTTTTTTTTTTTTTTTTTTTGTAAAGCTGAAGTCACGGATTCAGACAAGGCCTAAAGAAAGAAAGAATTGTGATGCCAGGCTATTATCGGTATCACGCAACAACAATAGTATACACATGGTTCAAAAAAAAAAAAAAACACAAAGCAAAAGAACATTCAACAGAAAAGACCCATAAATCCACCACAAATGACCAGCCATTAATGGTGTCGATAATACGGATAAACGATGAAGAATATCTAAAGTGCAGTAAGTATCAAAAGAACAAAACCAGCAATCACTAAGATGACAGGCCAGGGGCTGTGAAAGTAGTCATGGAGTAGGTGCGCCAAACAGTGATTCTGGAGTCATAATGTAGCTGGATGTTGTGAAATATTTCACCAAACTTAGGGTTTATCGCACTAAAAGACGTACAGTCACCAAGTTGGTTAAAGAAGATGGCAACCTCCTGGTGGCTGGAATTGGAAGCATATACCCCCTCTTTCAATGTTTTAGTTTTCTCCAATATCTTAATTAATAAATTTAAATACGCATTCATGTGACTTATGATATATTATCAAGGAGCTGAGTAATGCAAAAGGCATAAAACATCTTTGTATATATCTCATTGTGCAAGCTTATGAAGCACCTTATTCTTGAATGAATTCTCATTACAGTTTAGGTAATACATGACGAATGCATTTGTCACATTTTTCTAGCTTTTCACCTAAATTTAACACACGCATCACGCATGTCATCCAAGTTTTGTAGAAACTGGAGATTTGGGCCTCTCCAAAGTGATGGGCTTAGCTATTCAGCAATGAAACCTATGGCTGCGAACCAAAGACATGTTGGAAAATATAAGTAATCCCAAATTTAACGACCGTAACAAATAACAACTCAATTACAGGGACACCTGCCACATACCCTGTAAATTGATTGCAAAACACTCCCAAAGTCCCAATAAAAAGAAAAAGGAAAAGAAAGTTAGTTTATTGTAAAAAATATATATATCTTTATTACTGTTTATACTTTACAATTTACTGTGGCATCTCCGTAGTTCATTGGAAAAATCAGCACATTCCCATAGCAACTAAGCCCAAGGAAACGACGTGAATTTAGAGATCTGAATTTGATGAATTATACTGGAACGAATCAAAGTTAAGAATTTCCGTATGTAATCCAATTAATGTAAATATATATTTATCTAATTAATAAATTTGTTGTCCAAAATATGTATAAAAAAGTTCAATACTTTTTTACACAAAAAATTGATGACTTTATATTCTTCCTCCTATGAATCTGTAGGTTCAATCACGGTCTTCCTGGTCTATGAGACTCGAAACATATTGTACCTACTGTTGTTCCCTCCTGCACAACTTTAAGAGCGTTCACACTTATTCTTAAATTTAAATTATTTAGAGTTAATTTAACATTTTAATATAAGAGAAGGGTTCTACACTTGTACAGTTCTACTTTGGAAATCAATTGTAAATTTGTAATAGCTGATAGGATCAACTTTCGAAAGATCACTAGACAACTTTGGATGTTGCAAAAATACAATGATCATGCATGGTGAAGTTCGACTCAACTTCAATGTTTTTAATATCAAATATCATCATGCATGGAGCATGGTACCAACTACCAAGCAAGTATCAAATTTAACCGGATAAAGCTTGGTACGTAGCCCGGATCCGTGGGAAAAGGCCCAAATATTAGGCTAGTTATACTGGGACCAGGATCCTCGGCAGTCAAAAAAATGACTGCCGAGAGCAGTCCTTTGTCTTTTTCTATAATATTTAAAAATTTTAAAATTCAATTGTCGAATCCAAACCGTTGATTCTGTTCAATTTTACGGGCGATGCGTTTTCATATAAGTTTTATAAAATTTCGAATTGATTTCATATTAGATTAAGTGCTCAACAAATGAACGTATTAGAATTAATCAAACCAGGGTCGTTCATTTGTTGAGCACTTAATCCAGTATCAAATCAACTCTAAATTTTATAAAACTTATATGAAAACGCATCGCCCGTAAAATTGAACAGAATCAACGGTTTGGATTATGTATATTTTTTTCATATACAAAGCAGCATTAATTTTTTTTAAAAAATGGGATTAATTGACCCATGAATATATATATAGCTGAGCCTCTGGCGCCCTAGGCATCAAAATTATCCCAACCTCTGGTCACCTAGTTAATTACTTCCCTTTTCCGTTTCTAAGGCTTTCAAGTTTCAATGAATTCCAGGTATTATCCAAAGTTACGGCAACTATGCCTATGTAAACCTTTTGCTGCTTCGTTTCTTTTTTCTTTTTATTTTGGGGCGTAATTTACTTGTGATGACTCTGTTAAACTTGAATCTGGCAATTACGTTGAGAAACTATAACAAGAGATTAGGAGAGATTTCATATTTGTTTGTAATTTTTTAGAATGTGTTTAATTTGGATATTTCATAATTACTTAATAGGAAAAAATTAGACAAAAAAAAACAATTCCATTTCTCTATTAGAAACGTTCGTACAATAACCTTTTACTGTAAATATTACTTTTTCTTAAAAAAAAATTAATAAGCATACCCTAGTTAGTACCAAATTCTCTACTAATCTTCACTGAAACTTTATTTCATACTTTCATAGGGACAAACAAAAAATGAGAAAAGAAAATAGAACTAAGGTGATGCACAAAGGAGATGCCTTGCATATTTTGAGAGTGGATTCAAATACTTCAAGAACAAAAAAAGAGTATCCGATTACCAGATTGCGAAGAGATAAAGCAATTAAAGCATCTTGAGGAAGTTGTTAACAACATAAAAAGAAAATTTTGAAAAGTAGATAAGAAACATTGAACTATTAAGGGAGAAATTGTAACAATTTATAGTTTTAACTTTTTTTGTAATGATTTTTAATCATCTGTTCGGTTTGTTTTGAACCATAATTAAATAAAAAACCAAGACTAGAGCGTTCAACAAATTTCAATTGGATGCTGGCTGCTACTCTTCTTAGATATGATAGATTGTGATTATGATAAATTTATTGTGTGCTTTATGTTGATAACGTTAATTCTTGTCGCAACTTTGAACACGAGACAGTATCTTATTATGTTATATGTTATATAATATATTTTCTTTGTCTGAGGCGGTTGATTCTGAAACAGATCCTACTGTGACTCCAATATTAGGAATTCCATAAATTGGTTTTATGAGGTTGGGAACAATCCAAATAAACTGGGAAAAAAAAAATATTTGGTTTCCTACTGTTTAAGGGAGTTGACATGCTGACCTAACTTTGTAGAAATAAAATTTTAGTGGACAATATTTAGTGAATAAAATAGCTGTAGTTTTTTTCCACTTTTGGTTCTCCTTTCGTTTTATTTATTTTCTTTTCTTTTCCTCCTAGACAGCCGCTGTCTAGTATTTCAAAAAAAAAAAAATATTTAGTGAATAAAAATCTGCTAAAATAGTCTTATCTATATATCCACTTGGAAGAAGTCTTTTTCTCTGTGTTTGAGGAGGACTGGGTGACACAATGCAATATCTTTCTAAAACTCAAATTGGTAGTCTTGTTTTTCTCTCCCCTGATTTTTTTTTTTTTTTTTGAAATTATTGTCACTTCATTTCCCTTATATTGAAATCCAGTTCTATTAAAATATTTTCTATTCTCAAACACTTTTCTTTGGTTTAAAAAAAAATTCAGGGGAATGGATTATAACCCTAAACCAAACAACACAGCATCTTACATCCTTTTATCCGATAAACCCTAGGAATGGATAATAACCCTAGGGATTTGAATAAAACCAAATAACCCTTACACCCAATTTTGGATCATTGTCCTATTAAAATTGATTTCCGTTAAAAAGGAAACATATTACTTGAGATCTAAATTAGTAATGATTCGTATAGTTATAACTTTGACCTAATCAAATTTATTGGAAAGAATTCACTAAAGAGCGTGATTGTCTTCTAATTATTGTTATTTGTTTAATTACAGAACAAGCTAAATGGACACAAAAGAATTCTCTTACGGGACATGATTCTCCTAATTAATTACCACTGTATGATCAATTCCGGAGTGTTCTTACAACAGAAGTGAACAAAAAAACCAAAACAATTCCTTAGAGAAAATTTATTAGAAAGAATCGAGTTGATTCAGTCTTTAAAAAAAATCAAGTTGTCTCTAAATAATGTGGAAGAGGCCAATTGGGGAAGCTTCTATTGTCGACTCCGTCATAAAGAACCTGACAGCGTTTGTCGCTTGAAAAAAAAAAATTTAAAAAAAATAGAACGCTTTTCCGCCGTCCACGTCTCCGCGTGGGCCCAAGATTGCGGTGCATGTCGGCGTAGCATTTTTACAGTTCACTTTTTAGTTTTTAGTTTTTTACCCTTTTCTCCCTTTCTTTATTTCCGCTTTTAACAACGGTCTCTCCTCAACAATAGGTTGTGACAATTGCAACTTTGCAAGGGACAAAAGTCAGAAATTAAATTATCACCGGTTTCAACTGCAAAACTTTATCAATTTGTTGCATCTGTGATAGTTCTACAAATGGGCCGTTTTCAGGAATAGAACCCTTAAAAAGTAATATTTACTGACAATCCAATTTAAATTATCTTATTGATAAAACATAACAAATTATTTTTAGGAATATCTGCATTATTATAGAAAGAAAATTGTGGATGTGAAAATCCACAGACATTTTTGTGCTTCAAGTCGCTCGTTGTTCTCTCTTTTGCCTTCCAAAACTCTTGACAGCGGCCGTGAAGTTTTAGAATAATGCATAATTGATTCAGGTAAATTCTATAATAGACCCAACTTTTTATTTGGAATAAAATGTTGACGATTTTTGTCAAATTATAAACATTTGTGATTGATTAGAGTTCAAATTGAACTAAAAAGAACTAATTATAATGAAATGTTGCATTGATATAGCGAATAATCAATTCATTTGTATCCTATGTTGGATAAGGCCAACGTGTAGTAAATTCAATGATATTTTTCGCAAAAAAAAAAGCCTAATCTATCTAAGCAAGGCAAGTCTTATATCTCTGCAATCTGATCATCATTTGATTGTGGGGAATTGTTGCTTTGCCTTAAAAAATTTATCAAATCCAGATTGTTCAAATATCTTAGCTCTTTAATGAAAACAGAAGATTTGTTAAATGCCATCAATGTTCATACTATCGCATATCGCATGTCTAAAGTATAAGATCTGAACTGAAACTTCATTTTTGGACAATTGTTAAAAATCATCGACTTAAAAAAATATTCATATTTTAATTAAAAAATAATAGCAGTAAGCCATACTGGTAAAACAGTTGTCAACTGTTGTTTTCATTATATAGCAATATTCATTTAAGAAATATTTATGCACATAATATGAAATATTCGCTTCTATTTTATGTCCAATTACTTAATTGACATGGTGCATAGTAGCGTTTCGTCCCAATAGATATTTTACCGGAAAAATTACGTAACAACAAATTAAATTAAAGTCCACTCAGTTTCATTTTCAGTGACCACGTAAAATACATAATCAGAATCAATATTTCATTTTGAAAATATTCCGGTCAAAATTTGAGTATTTTTTTTTTATTAAAAGTAGAATTACAATCTTCCTATAAAAATAGCGTAAATAATACCGAGTGGAATGTCAGTAGTTGTTAATCCTGTTGACGGTTTATAGTCTAATAATATAGGACTCCAGATTGAAAATAATAAAAAGAAGAGATTCTCAATTCTAGTAATATATAAATAACAATATTTAGATAGTTAAGAGAGGTGACTTTTTGTTAACAATTAAATAATTTGACGTTCATAAGTCATATCTATTTTCTCAAATTAACTATTGCAAACTTGAAAATTCATTACTAAGCTTGTATGACGTCCGTGTCACAAAAAATATCACAATATCGCTTCTTCTTTTTTATTTTTTATCGTTTCAAATTTAGAAATCCAAACATCGGATCCAAGGCTCCAAGCTAATGTCTTGTTCATTTTAATGAGAAATATTTTACTACAACTTTTCTTTTATCATTTGAGTTCATTAAATACTAAATCAAAATGACAAAAATATAAACATAATAAGGTTTTAAATTAAAAAAAATATAAGTAAAAAGTCAGGTTATGACATTTCATTTTGCGGTAAATAAAAGTTGTGGAATTGAAACATACATAATCTTCTCATTTTTCATAGACATGATATTATATAGCAAGTAGATGAACTTTAATATCACATTTTTTTTTTTTTTCATTTTTGACAATTGATACTGCGTCAACCTAAGATTACCATAGATCTGATAACCATGCATGCACTCATCCCTTAAAGGCTAAACATCCATCAGAACTTTTTACGCTTTATAGAAAATACACAATGTTTATTGTATACGATACAAGCTTATATATTATACGACTGAATATTTGCTCTACAAGCTTATATATTATACGAATGAATATTTGCTCTAGTATATTATTGCATATTTGTCTATTTCAGTTGAAACTCATCTTTATCACTTATTTTTTACCAAACAAAAAAATATTTGGCAATTCTTAAACAACTACCTTTCTATTTTGAAAGTCCAATTATGCGCTTGAATACACCAACTCGTTAATGTACACATATTTATTTATTTATTTCCCGAAAAGATGGTCAAAAGAGGTTAGAAATATTTATAAGGGAATAGAACTTATCTCAATGTTTCAAATTATTAGCATATAGAACTTATAGATAAGTTATAATATTAATAGTAACGTAAAATTGGAGGAGTACAAATCAAGCAAAAAAAATATACTTTCTGGTACCGTATTGACAAATATATACTTTTTAATAAAGCAAGGGCTCCTTTAATCTCACCTTCGATCCATTCCGACTCAGAATGCAGACAGTGTCTCGATCGTAATATCATGATCGGACCATTAATATTGTTTGCGAGTTGATCTTTATTGTACAAAAAGCATAATCGGACGGTCAGGATAGAGTGGGACGGTCAGGATGATTTACCTCCAGTCCGCTCCTATCTATCCACGTGTTTCACCCACCCCTTTCTCATCCGTCCTTCCTACACTCGTTCTTTTATAATCCCATATACACCAGCCTGGGAAAGGTCTTTATTCAAACATTGGTTCACAAGAAATACAGTACAACAGGTGTATGTTTCTCCTACTGGTAACTTCAAATCTATATTAATGGTAAGAAGCTAGACCAGGCGCTGTCTTCTTCAGTTCTTCATTTCTCCGTACCGCCTCTTCCCTTGAGCAAATTGCCAAATATCTAAGATTCTGATTCTTTCTATTATTTTTGAATTGAAGAGAATAACACCGACCACAGAGGGATAACTTTCTCTCGAATTAATTTGTGGATTTAGTGGTACCAAGAGAATATAATTAGGAATTGTAATTTGTACCTGGAAAGAAAATGCCGTATTGCGAAATAAACTCGTGCGAGGAAGAGAGAAGAGGTGTGAAACTGTTTTACAAGACTTATGGCCATGGAAAAACCAAGGTCCTTCTCATTATTGGTACATATACATCTCTCTCTTCCATTCATTTTTATTTATATTTACATATGTTTGTTATTATTTTTTTTTCCTTTGTTATTTTGGTAAGCATATGAAGAGAGTTGTCATCACTTTGATGTATAGGATTTGCGGGGACACTTGAGTCATGGGGCCCACAGATTAAAGGACTGACAAGTGGGTCCGAGGAGCGAGAAGAGGATGTGGCAGAGTCGTCGAGGCAAGATGAAGAGGAAGAGGAAGGAATTGAGATGTGTTGCTTTGACAATCGCGGCATGGGTCGGAGCTCTATACCGACTAACAAGTACCATTACTCGTGAGTTTCATAAATAAATCCTATATGTGCATCTTTCTTTCTTTCAAATGTGTTTCCTTTTCTGGGATTTTAGTGCCCTTTTTGGTTTTTAATTGAATCTCAAACATTCTTTAGTATCCCAAAAGGGGTGGAGTGGCGCCCGGTAGAGGCTTCTTTCAGAGTATTGTGAAATTGAAGTATCTATAGTTATATTTATTTTTTTAATTAGAAAGTTTTATTTGTAATTTTAATTTTAGTTCAAAAGTTGAATTCAATTTTCTCACCTGTCATGCTGTCAGGAAATATAGAGCTTCAACTAAATTGTATTTTAGCTTGTTCATTAGTCTTAGTCAGAGGGGAAAAATAATTGTCATTATGAAAGTAAAAGATCAACTAATTAAAATTAAAAAATGGGTTTGGGGGTTTAGGGTGGGGAGTAGAGACAACAACTACAGTGTTCAATTTGCGTCTATATAGACGTAGTTAATTATAACCCACTTCATTATTTCAAGTAGCAGCTTAAACACCTACACTTCAAATTTTTTATTAGTTGGATAAGAATGTAAGTCTCACTTCACATTTATAATTGTGTCAATTTAAAGGATGAATTGATAATCAATATTGCTCACATTGTTTCCGTTTTTACAAACGTATATACATTTTATTATAACTAATTATTATACCTTACAATACAACGCAGAACAACAATAATGGCAAAGGATGCTTTGAGTCTAATGGATCACTTAGGTTGGAGAAAGGCCCACGTGTTTGGTCACTCCATGGGTATGTGTACCTATTCTCAAATACATTTTTTAAATTTCTTCTTTTCAAACCGTGTGAAAGTGATGCCTCACTCAATCAAACCACATGAACATTCTTCACCGTACAACAATTTTGAACCAGTCTAATGTTCCTCTCTACTGTGATTTTTTCTATGAGTTCAGGCACAAATCCTGACTAATATTACCATGGCTTTGACTGTGTAAAGTCTTGTTTTGAATTTGAATTTGACTTTCTTTGCATACTATTTCCAAATTGAATTTAGGAGGAATGATAGCTTGCAAGTTGGCATCAATTGCACCAGATAGACTCTGTTCCTTGGCGCTGCTCAATGTTACCGGAGGTGGATATCAGTGTTTTCCTAGGGTTGGTAATCAGATCTTATTCTACACCTTCTAGATTCTGTAAATATGAAATATTTGAAGTCCTATTTGGTACTTTTCTTTATATATATTCTTACAAGTAAAATCTGAATTGAAAAGTTAGGAAGCCCATTTACAAGTAGACATTGACATTTTATATTCAAAGTTGAAACCAACATGATTACGACGCATTGCTGGCATATTTTCAGCGACACAAGATCACTCACATTTTCAATGGTAATTGGAGGCGTAAATATCTAATCAATTACTGGTTGATATCGAAGCAATAATTTGAAATTGTGCCTCAATATCTTTTACAGGCACATCCTCTAAAAGTTTGAAATTGCAGTGCTTAACGAATCTCAATATTCTCAAATTAGCACGATGAAAAAATACAATTTGTTTAAGAGACAATAAAAAAAAACATATATATACTTTCATGGTTTTTTAAATTTAAAACCTCCCTCCATTTTAATTTGTGTAGATTGATCGCCAAATAATGTCTCTAGCATTTCGCTTCATAAGAGCTAGTACTCCTGAAGAAAGAGCTAGTGTTGACTTGGAAGTTCACTATACAAAGGTTAATATTTCCCTTGATTTTGTGTTTGTTATTGCTCGAGTTAATAAAAAATAAAAATTTGATTGGAATTCGGCATGCAGGAATATCTTGATCAAACTGTTGGCTCAAGTACAAGAAGAAAGATCCTTTTCCAAGTAAGTCTTCTCTCTATCTGCATCCAATATTCCATTGCAAAATGTTGTAGCAACCAGGTTGACCTGTGATGGTACAACATTTTTTTTTCAGATTCTTTTTTCAAATTAAACATGAAGATACAATTTTGAAAAGTCACTAAATATATTTAAACTGCTATTTGGCATTTTGATTACCTTAGGAATATGTGAAAGCCATGTCCTCAACCGGGATGCAATCGAAGCACGGCTATGAAGGCCAAGTACACGCATGTTGGAACCATAAAATGACACAAGATGAAATTGACATCATTCGTCTGTCAGGGTTTCCAGTTGCCATCATCCATGGAAGGTTGCTCTCTCTCTCTCTCTCTCTCTCTCTCTCTCTCTCTCTCTCTCTCTCTCTCTCTCTCTCTCTCTCTCTGCCATTGCACGCGGTCACGTGCATGTCATAAGTGCTAATCTCCTTTTGCTTTACAATAGGGATGATTTGGTAGCTCAATTATACCATGCAAGAAGACTTGCAGAGAGACTACGTCCTGCCGCAAGAATGGTGGAACTTCATGGTGCTCATCTAGTGGGTCATGAGAGGCCTGATGAGGTACTTCATTTCTCAATTTCTTTTGTGTGAAATAGAGATCAATTTCGTTGTTAGAAACAAGCTTTTGAAAATAACACTGTATTTTCCGTTATTGCATGGAGTTTATTTCTCCAGTGGAAAAGGTTCATGTCAAATTGCCAATCATAATAGATGCATTGAATTTTGGACACACAATGTGTACATGGACAGACCGGCAATCAATAGGAAGTAATCTTGATTGCGCAACATATAAAATAAAAATGTTAATGTATCTATAGAAGGTTTGTCTTTTGAAGAACAATTAGTCAATTATATGAGCATAAACTGTAAGAAGATTTGTGCCACTTCTTTGGATCTTTCCCAAGAAATAGATGTACAGTTTTCCAAGAAACACGAGGCAGAGATCTCTTTGCATAATATTCTTACAAGATAATGGAAAGACAATTCCAACAATGCCTATCAATTATGTCCCCTGATTATGTTTAATCAAGAGGTCATTTTAATGACTGCATAACACGTGGTTGCTATGGGGTCGTTAGCATTCAATACTTTAGACAAGGAAGCTATTAACATTGAATGCTTTTGACATGTCAAATCCGTATTAATTTTCAACTACTCAATCAAAAAAATCTATTATAGTCATCATATGATCCAACATCAAATTAGATGCAAATACTCAAAAAATGAACCCAACATAAAAAATAAGATTCTTGACTACAGACTACAGAATTCCGCTGGTAACAAATTTAAGGTACTTTGTTGAATTCTATTTAGATTTTAGACACAGATTAATAGTTGCTTGTGACAACAAACTTATTGTACGATTGGTATATGCCGTTTAGTGACATCGATTACCTTGATAGAATATATGCTGCATTGCTTTAAGGGGTAACCTGTGTTGTTCTTTAACAGAGTTTGACAATTGACAGTATCTCTTTGTACAAAGTTTAACAGATCGATCTAATTACACGACCTCTCGATCTTCTCTTTCATTTTCTTTTGCTGACCTTGATTTTGTGAATATATCTGATGTGTTAATCCTAAATGCAAATTTGTTATTATATTATCTCTTCACCTCCAAAGAAGTGTTCTTCTCCTGGAGGACCTTAAAAACATCAAGAATCTTGTTCCAGGTGTTAATATAATTATGACCTTAGTATAAAAGTAGGCAGGTCTATATCTTTTAGGGTCTGCAGTTATATTGACAAAACTAACATCCGCGACATCAAAATTGAAGAAGTAAAATCACGGATATGTTTTGTACTATAGCATAGATTGGTTTTGTATCAAATGTAGTGCAATTTAAAAATTTTATGGGTACTTGATTGGTGACAAAATAATTTTTAAATTGCATTAATTTTGATACAAGATCTATCTAAACTATAAAGAGCACTCCTATAATTTTACTTCTTTTATTTCCAATAATTATTTGTCAGTTCTCATGATTACCATACTTACAATTTGGAAATCAAAGAAGGCACTAACCAAAAAAAAGAAAAAAAAAATGCATTAATTTTGATACAGGATCTATCTAAATTATAAAGAGCACTCCTATTATTTTACTTCTTTTATTTTTAATAATTATTTTGTCAGTTGTCATGATTACCATATTTTAAATTTGGAAATCAAAGGAGGCACTAACCATGCAAATTTGTAAATAAATAACAGGTTAACATGGCACTTGTGGACTTAATAAAGGTTTCAGAATCAAAGCTAGAGCTGCAAGAGTGGTCCAACCTCCCTGAGAGGGAATCTGGTAAGAGAACTGTGAAATAATTTCCACTGCAAAATACCTTTTGAATTTCTTTAAAATTCACTTTTGGCTCACCTCGATTTTTGGTTTGTAGAGAGAGGAATGCCTCTGAGCAACAGGAATAATGATGGAGCAGTGGTGTTGGTGACGCTTTATAGCTTACTGGCAAAGATACAACTCAGCTTTCTATTTTTCATGGGATTTTTCTTCATGTTTTTCGGTCACATGCGCAACATTGTAAAAGTCTTGAAGCCCGTCAGAGTAATAGCTGTTGAATCATAAGGTAATTTAGCTCTCCTTTTCAAATGATTGTAAGGAATGTTTGATAAAGTGAAATGGAAAATGAATAATTGGAGTTACATCTTGTACTTGCAGGAATACTATTTGCTATATGCTGATCAGAGTATAAATATACAAGAAAAGACCTAGTTGAGTAAAATATTTCCTGAGATTTTACCAGAGATGAAATCGTCTTTCGGCTACAACACTTTAGCTACGGCATAATGCTCTCTGCTGATTTTTCCATTGGCGGATTCTTCGTTCTTGCTATATACATGTACTACAAGTGTTTTTATACTGTTCCTTTATTACAGATAAATATTGTTTTGTTCTACAATAAAACTTAAAGACTTAAAAGAGGTGAGGGTTAATTTTGTTGCCCTGATTTGAAAAAGGTTGTGTTGTGTTGCACTAACTTTTGCGGTGTCTATAAATCACTTGAGCATGTTTCCAGTCTCTTTGTTGCGCAAACATCTATCTCTTTCTTTTTTTCTTTGTTTTCCAATAAAGTGGACTAACTTTCACGGCTTTCCATAGAGAGACGCCTGTTTATTGGAAACATCAATATCTTTGTTTTTTTGGGGTTTGCGAGACATCTATACCTCATGTTACATATTAGATCCAAGCTTCTAAAGAAAAATTGAAGCCCGAGAGGGCTAGAAAACTAAAAAATGGTAGAAAACATCCGGGAACTTAAAATAAAATAAAAGGAAAATTCAAACAGGTGTATTTTCCTAGTCTCTATTGCGTACAGTTAGCGCCTACCCGTTATTCTTTAGAAGTCTTCTCCTCCACTTGTTTGGTTTTGCACAGTTTAAGAATTTCTTTGTTATTTCATGTTAATGAACTTTTGTTGTGTTTTCTTTTGTGATATAATTCTAAGGTAGATTATCACAGAAAAGAATTTTATGTAGAACTTGAAGACCAATCTTTTCATAAGAAAAACGAAATGAAGAAAGAAAAGCTGGAGTGACAAAATTTTGATGTGCGTGTAGAAAATGTTGTATATATCATATCTAATAGTTTCTTCTATCATCCAAGTAGTACATTGTCTGTTGTTGAACTTTGAAAATTAGAGATATTTGAACTCTCCTTTGATAAATTCCAATAGCAGAATAATTCTACCACTGCATTACAGAAGCCTCGAGACATGCCTTTTCTCATAATGGTACCATACCAGATGTATGCTGGTATTCTTGAAGCACTGGTCAGAACAATGCTTTTATGGTATAGCCACAACTCACAAGCTACCCAAAATCATGTTCTTACAAAATGCACTTGGCGTCTTGGCCTTAATATTTAAATCCCATGAGAAATTGGGTAATAGCTGAACTCTACTTGCGAGAATATGTATAGAGTTAGATTATTTATAATATAATAGAGTAGCATCTGATATGGTCATTTGTTCTCCTCTAAACTTGTGTCTGATTTAACATGCATTACCGTGAGGATACAGCTAATTTGTAATTTTTTTTATCTATATACTAGTACTAGGATTTCTTATGGTAAAGGTCTAAAGGATGATTAAAGAATGCAAAAAAGAAAAAAAAAAAAAAAAAAGAAACTGCTGAAATTTAGAATTTTTGCCTTTTTTTGGTAGCTGATATAATTGGGATGGACTTATACATCACTATTTTATTTTGTTGTGAAATTCAACATATTTCTCCTTCTGTTCTTTCTCCTTATTAATTATCTTAATTGCCATAATTTTTCTTGCTTCAGCAATTAATTACTCTTTTCTATATGACTGTTACTCTTTTCAGCAATTATTGCCATCATGAGATAGTCGCACAGAGAAGACAAACGATAGGAAACAGTCTAAAACTTTCATTGTGCCATCATTGAAACAACATACAGAGAACAAAGAATGATCCAATGAATCTGTCTAGCATGGTTTCGAATTTAGGAAAAAAAGAGTAATATTTGCAAAAGAAAAAAAAAAAGAGAAAAAGAAAACTGACCTAAACAGAGACCAGGACTAGCGATGATATTCTCGGTTGATGTTTCTGCCAAAAGTACAATATGCAAAAGAAAAGAGATATTGAGATGGAAATGAAAGCATTGATGTTTCTGCCAAAATTGACAATTGGCACTCAAAACATTTTGGTGGGGAGAGATTCTCTAGGCTGAAGCGTAATATTCTGGGTTAGAGGAATATTCATAGTACAATTTTCTGATGCCTACACTAATCTTCAGAAATATTCTGTGAAATATTCTTTGTTTCTGGGCCTGGCCTTAAAGAACTTTACTATTTCTTAGACCCTATTACAGTATAACTAGGCTCGGCCCAAATATCATAATCTGAAATGATTTATGTTCCTTTTTTCAGAGCCTCGGAACAGCTAGCTTCTTTACCCCCTTACAAATATTATATACCTAGTATTTTAATTTAATTGGATGAAATGGCCAGCGTATTTTTTTTATTTTCAGGTCGAGGTTATTATTTGTTTAAAAAATTGTAGTTAGTCTCATAACAACTGTAATAAATAATTAATCCAAGAAGGAAACCAACTCCAAGATTATATCACACTGCCTGAGGTAGTTCAAAACTCCAGGATATATAAAAATAACAAAACAAAAATTTTTTTGTATAATAACACTACAAAGAAGGGGCGGGGATTGGGAGTCTACAAAGCAACCACCCGTTATTAGTGAAATAAGTTAACCCATGATACATATACTGATATATGGTACAAAGCATGCACACCTTTACACCTAGTTAGAGCTGTGTATTAAACAGTCTGTATGAAATCTATGTATACATAGGGATTAGGGAAGTTAACTTCCTTTGGGCTTGGATTGGGATGTAAAAGAACCCACAAATTGAAATAAAACTTGTATGGCTTTTCCACTGTAGCATATTTTCTTTTTCTGTTTCTGAATTGTTTGTATCTCAATACTCATCTAAATAATTGTTCAGTGTCTCGTCTTTTCTTGACTTTCGTCTACTGAGCAATGCCTTGAGAAATTTCTTGTTTTTCTTTGGCGTATGCTCTGCCTCTCTGTCATCTCTCTCTGAATGTAAGAGCAATGATGCCAATTTCTGAGGATCCGAAGGATATTGCTAACAAAAATAGAAATGGGAATCATTAGTGATAATCAAGAAGAAATATGAAGACATTAATTATATGCTTTTATCTTGACAGAAATATGAAGACATTAATACTAGTAACTAAAGTATTGTAGATTTCAAACTGATTGGTAATCGTCATTACTGGTATAAAACAAAAAATTTCATGTATGGTGACTTTATGTCCTTCAAAAAGAACTGGCTTATAGTTGTGTGAAATACCCCAAAAAAAAAAAAAAGATACTCTTTAAAAATTTAATAAAAAAAGCTGTCGTTACCTGTGACCTGACACTTGATGATTTGAGTAAAGATGGCTTTCTTGCTACTGACACTGAGCGGTTGAATGTTTCCTGGTTTGGAAGGGGTGACACTGATCTCGCATCTGCTTTAGAATAGGAATAAATTTTTCACTAATGCCTTTTACAAATTTTATGCCAACCTCTTTTTTGAAAATTCTATCATTACCTTTAATTGAAGGCTTTGTAGTTTTTGGAGAAGATGGATTGGCTTTCGAGTGTGGAGAAGTAGACCGTGCTCGTTGTGACTGAATACGTCGAATCGACCGCAGTTTACTGAATAGAGAATAAAACAAATGGGGATGTTTTTTAACCTATTTTTGGTATAAAGCAAAATAATGTCGATGACTTCAGCATGAAACTGGTTAGGCTCAGTTGCTTAAAACAGATGCTAGTTTGCCAACAACATTGACTTCTTCTCTCATTATTTGTCCATATGTTGTAATTATCAATTATGAATTGATGTTGTTTATTTCTAATTAATTTCAGGTTGGTATGGCAGGTTGTATCAGCTCATTGCCTACCAGTATTGATGACAATCCAGGCCTAATATTTCAAAATTGAGGACAAAGAAAAAATAAAGTTGTTTTCCAAACCTGAAGGAAGTTAGTTTCTCCTTTGTCTTTGGTGGAATGGCTGCATTATAGAGAAAAATAATTGAAAATTTACACTCTTCTTATTTGTTTTCACAAAAACATATTCAAGTAACGGAGAGGATGAAATTTAATTAATGAAAAGCAGCAACTAACATTCTTGGAGCTGAATTGGATGTTGATGTGATTCAGTGTTGTTTCTTGCTTTTTGTAACTCACGGTAGTTAGGAACTGCACTTCTACCCGCATCAGGCATGGACCCACCTACAAATATCATACAAAACATTTACGAAATTAAAGTATTGAATACTTCAAAATAACCAGTAATTACTTCACATTTGAGTAGGAATGGGTGCATAATTGCATCATGCAAGGAAAATAAGCATTTCTCCTTTACAAAAAGAAGGGTTGCAAAAAAATTGTCGGTTGATGAAAATATTAGGATAACTCAAATCATGTCATCTAACAAAGGAGTATATCAACCTTGTAAAATGTATCTTTTATAGTACTTTGGTGCTGTGATAATTGATGACTGTTGAGCTAGGCCTTCTTGGTCCATGCAATCTTGGCATGTATGAATTCTCTGAATTTATGGGCAAATTAGAATCAGGAGAATTCAATATATATTAGAAAATCTTAATAGATCAAAAGTTTAATTTGTAGATATCCCATACTTGCTCAATTGAAGAAATTTGAAGCTCTGTTTCACTAACTTCACAAATCTTCTCTTCTAGTATATTAGTGACCTTAAAAGAGACAGAACCCAAATGATCGACAGTGTTTACCAGTGCCTTCACCGCATAATCCTTCAAAGTGTCCACCACTCTGCATTCATTTAAAAACAGCGCTTCAGATCAAAGTAGATCATTAACTAGTAAATGGATTGTATTTCTTCAATGGGGGTGCTGTTTTGTTTTTAATAATCCTACAATTGCTTCTGGTCATCCTTTGTGTATGCTTGCTCAAAGTATTCTGCTGCTGAATATAGTTGTAATCTCAAAGTCTTCAAGTCCTGAAAGAATTTGGTCAAATTACATTAGATTGTATAACTAGCAATGAATAAGCAAGAGCAAAAGAAAATGGTTACTTATTATCAAAGTTGCTCATTGATTAAGCAAAAAGTTAACAAGTTGACTGCAACTAGTGTTCTAAATTCGTGTCGTGCCGTGTCGTGTCGTGTCAAACACGTCGTGTCCGGATCATTTGTCGTGTCGTGCCGTGTCGTGTCTAAATGTTTCGCGTGTCGTGCCGTGCCGTGTCTAAATTCTAAGAGATGGACACGACACGCCTAAGGACACGGCACGCCTCGTGTCCTCGTGCCGTGTCGTGCCGTGTTTTTTTATACGTGTCGTGCCGTGTCGTGATTGAATATGTTGGAATTTCATAAAATATAGTCATATACTTATGTTTAGGGATGAATTTGAAATTCAAATTATAAAATAAACTTAAAAAATAGATAATATAAGAATTTTCTTTTTATTTTATCAAAATTTAGTATTTTTAACCATCGTTATAAACTTGTTGTGTCTCTTGAGTTTTGTCGTGTCTCGTGTCGTGCCGTGTTTCGTGCCGTGTCGTGTCGTGTCCTAGAAATTCACGTGTCGTGCCGTGTCGTGTCTATTTCATCAAAGTCGGACACGACACGCTTAAGACACGGCACGCCTAAGTTCTCGTGTCGTGTTCGTGTCCGTGTTTTACCGTGTCGTACCACCTTCGTGCCGTGCCGTACCGTACCGTGTTCAGACACGCCGTGCTTTTTTTAGAACACTAACTGCAACCCCCTCCCCCACAAAAGAAACAAATAAGAAAGAAAAGAAAAAAAAAAAAAAAAAGAATGTAGCATGTTTTTAGGAAGGATGGGCTGTCTGATTATAAAGTGGTTTCTTCGTTTACAAATTTCAAAATGGAAAACACACACTTCAAGAAACAAAATTGAAAAACAGGTTTAGTGAATTTCGCATAATCCTTTTTTCTTTTGCTTAACACCACAACAAAACCAAACAAAACAGACCAAAAAAAAAAAAGATATTCTAACCGAAACGAATTCCAAAATTCAAAGAGATAATTGTTTTTGGACAAGAAAGAAATTGATAACATGTAGAAACCAACTAATAGGAAGCAACAAAATCAAGTTTATTCAGTATTAGTAGTTAATGTAATATCCAAAAAAAAATAAGCCAATAAAATAGAGATACCTTGAGGCAATCAGAGAACATGATGCTTTGTTGCATAGAGAGCTCGTCATAGGTGGATCCTTCATGTCGATCAGAGACTGAAGGAGAAGAAGGAGATCCAACCTCCATTGATTCGTTGTTCCCCTTCTCCTCTACAAAGAAGCGAGAGAAGGAGAAAAAAAGGTTATAAACCAAAAGAGAACTAATGACGTTTCTTAATCATGTTTAATTGGATTAATGAGTTGTCAATTAAGAGCACGATCATACCTTACCCTTCCTTTTTCTGAGTCGTCCCTGATTAAATAAATACAAAATTGAAATATCGAACCCACGTTAACTAAACCAACAACTACTCAAATATCAATTCAACTGTGTGTGTGTGAAAAAGAGAGAGAGAGAGAGGAAGAGGTGATGCTTTCTCTTTCTGGCCTTTTAAACTTGGATTAAATGACTAATTCTATCGATGGATGGTCCTCTGCAATTTTGTCCAATAGCCATCTCCTGGAATCTTGTCAAAACTCAAAAGAATGTCAACAGGTTTCGGTTAACCAAATTGCATATTTTAATTTAACCCTCTTGTCATTTATGTACGGGCATTAATTTACAGACAGAGAAGTATGTTCTTCTTCCTTTTGCTCGTCTGTTATGATGTCCAAATGTTAAATGCTTTGGGTACCACGTATAACGGGATCAACTTCGGTAAAATTACCTGTTCAACACCTTTTTAACAGTCTAAAGCATATGCCAATCATCTTTACTATTTAATAAATTTGGTTATATAGCTGAAAATAAAAAAGTATAATGTAAACAAGAAGAGAGAGAAATTTTAAAAAGAGAATAATTATTATTTGGGGGACTCTTCTTTTTTTATATATATTTTTTTGAAAGTTTGACGGCGGTTGTGAAAGCAAGGGGGCCTCCAAAAGTTACCAGGGACAATTTAATGTCTTGCTAGTGTATGTGTCATATCATCACAAATGTCAATCAATTTTCATTAAATGTAATTATGTACATATTTAACGACAAATTTGGAATTTTAGGACGTTGCATGCGCTTATTGGTGACTAGCCGAAATGTTTCTCTTTGCTCGAACCTTCATTTTTTTAATTTTCTTGAAAGTTCTCTTCTTTTGAAATAATTTCGTTATAATTATTTTTGTCATTTGTTCAGTTGGTTATTAATATTTCTTTCCATTACAATTTAATTTTAGGTTTACGAAATTAATTAGCAACCAACCGTTTATTTAATTCTTTTATTTGCCAAAATTGTGTTAAGCATTTTTTTTTTTTTTTTTTTTTTTTTTTTTGCTGTAGTCCGTGCAGTACCCACGGTCTAAACATGGTGTAATTTTTGTGGCGTTGTCACAGTTTAAAAAAAAATTGTCTACATTCTCCACCCGGACAGGAAATTTTTCTTAAGCTCACAGCAGGTGATGATAAGCATATCACCTTTTATCATAAAAAAAAAAAAAAACAAACAAACAAACAGAAAACGGTACAGAACAACATCAATTGAACCATTTCTGATGTCGTTGGCGTTTGGCTTTTCGCATACCAACTTTCCATGACCCTGGTATACAATATTAATGCGAACCTAAGCAGCATATCTTTGCATTTACATCCTCTAAGTTCCTCCTTAATCATATAAACCTGGTTCATACTTGCAAATATACCCTTCCAGCCATGAATTCACATCCTCAGCCGCACCGCGATTGGCAGCGATGTGTTCCCAACCGTCCGATGGATGATGGGTGCCCCGTGAAAAATACCAGATCGATAGGCCCGAAAAAAATTAACCGTAGAGATGAGATCGAACGGCTCGAACGAAATCGCTGCCAGCAGCACTGCTGCAGAGGATTTTGGTCCTCCAGCATGGGGCCAATGATTGCCTCCAAATCATCACCGCTTTTAAGCTTTCAATTTCTAAGTGACACGTCAGTTTCATCTCCACCGTCCCATCTAAATCGGAGGAAGGAAATTACTCAAAACAAGTAAAAGAAGGAACATGGAAGCATCACTTTAAGCTTTACCGAGAAAAGAGAAATATGGTATCATTGAATCTTTATCTACTGAGATTTTGGTTAATCTATCTTTTATTAAGAAAAAGCATGACGCTACTAGACATAAGAAATTGAGATTAAATTAGACTCGTAAAAATCTAAAGAGCCAGTTGCGGGTGGTGGGACCAACAAAATTATATGGGGCCCTTTAATTTTCAGAAAAAGAGAATTACTGGATCTACTGTCCATTTCAGCTTTAGGAATAGAAATGATATTCCTGTTCTAAAATTAATATTTTAATAAAATTAGTTTAATGAGATGGGACCATCAGTCAACTGTCAACGACCATGTGCCCATCTAGATGTAGTGGCTACCACGACTAACAAGTAACAACTACCGGGGGGGGGGGGAGGGGGGGGGGGGGGGGGCGGGCATAAACCAGAAATGAAATATTTTAGATTCAATGTCGTGTTATTGGATTAACTAAATTGTCTGAAAAAGGTCTCAATTGCAATAGTAGTGTTTGAGTAATATAAAAGTTTAACGTTATCCCTAGAAGGAACAAAGCGTTGCTAGGTGTCAATGGAATCCGTTCATCTGATTAATCAATTCGTACCACATTCCATAAAATTAATGAGTACCGATAAGAATTTTATTTTTATTTGCTAACTTATTGTAACTGTACTAATAAAAATATTTTCGTTGGCTTTCGGAAAAGAGCTACTTTGTGATAATTACAACATTAAAATTATTAATAAGAATAATTTTGTGGTGGATTGAAATTTTAAATTGAACTTGAATCATTACGACATATAATGTTTTGTAATCGTTACAAAATATAATTTTGCAAAATTTTTTAATAACATAATTATATATAATATTTTTAGTCATGCAATTAATTACACAATATTTATATGTAAATTGATTACATTACCATAGGTTCTCTTTATAATTATATGTAAATTGATTTATATAACATCATTACATCACACATAATTTTGTTTATTTAGTCATTTATATATTTTTTTAATATGAGGCCAACAAAAATATTTCCAATGTAAATACATTGTCAACGCAACCATCAACCAATTTCATCCGACAGTTAAAAGTTTGGTGACATGTGGCAACCCAAAAAAAGGTATGGTCGCAAAACCCTTATCTTTTTGTATTTTTATGTACGATGCACTTGTTGGTTAAATGTCGTGCTTTATTATTTTTTTTTGTTATCATATTTAGGGATAAAAATATAGAAATTATTATTTGATAATTACCTCCTTTTTTAGCATCCTCTATACGTTAATTTTGATATAAATATTAAAAGGATATAAATATTAAATTTTAACGAAGTTAATTACTAAAGCCCGGCCTCCCTTCTTGGAAGCTTTATTTCAAAAAAAAAAAAAAAAGAAAGAAAACACGAAGATAAGTATTAGAGTATCTTCATCTGATCCGTGTGTCAGAATCATTTGTTATATGTTGTACTATTTTCATATTTATATATTATATTAATCAAATAGAGGAACAAATTGGATAACAAATCATGAGGCCATGGGGAAACCATGAAATATGGTGCGCATAAATGTTGGGGGACTTGCAGAACATTTTCACAAACGGTGTTTGCTCCGTGATTTGTGGGGGCAAGATGCTGCCATGCTGGGGCGTAAAATCATTTCATTCGTTGGTCATTACTCATTACACATGATTTACTGTGCCTTTTGACCTTGTGGCCTAGCTAGCCGGACTCTCATCTCAGCAGTCATTTTTTTGACTTGTTGTCCTTTTTTTTAATATTTTAAAATTTTAAAATTAAAATGTCGAATCAAAATCGTTGATCTTGTTTAATTAACGGGCAATGTATTTTCATATAAGTTTTATAAAATTTAGAATTAATTTGATACTTGATTAAGTGCTCAACAAATGAACGAACCTGGTTTAATTAATTCTAATACGTTCATTTGTTGAGTACTTAATCAAGTATCAAATCAGCTCTAAATTTTATAAAACTTATATAAAAACGCATCACCCGTTAAATTGAACAAGATCAACGGTTTGAATTCGATATTTTAATTTTAAAATTTTAAAATATTAAAAAAAAAAGAAAAGAAATGCTTCAAGCAGTCAAAAAATGACTGCCGAGTGCCGAGGATGCGAGTACTAGCCGCCTAGGCTTATCCTGTTCACAGTTTCTTTGGGTCAGACCTATGTGTCAGTCTAGCAGCAATTCACTCGAAAAATTTTTTTTAAAAAAAAGCAATAACTCGGCTTAAATTGTTGGCAACTTTTTTGTATGTTCGACGTATACATAGGTCAAAATATTATTAGGTCATTGATATCTTCTTTTCTCTTCAATCAATTAGTGAATTTTGATATGTGGAATAAGTTAACAGGTTTGAATAAATTGTTTGGACATTCTATTTGAACTTATTGTATGTCTAATTTTTAATAACGCGTTTTACTATAATTTTACTCTACTAGGAATCTTTTGTTAGGTTATTTATTGTTTCTCTGTATATAATATACAGGATTCTTTTTATTCTAAGAATAAGGCGGTAATAATTTAGAGAAGAAAAAGTTAAAAGATGTAGTAACTTAAAACTCTACAGCAGTCAAATTAAATTTGAACGGACGACACAAACTTTCAAGGACATATCTAAGTCTGCCATCATTAATATGAACATTTATTACATCAACTGTGTGTAACCTCATACATATACTATATGTTTTCACATCACGAACTCTCATAAAATAGTCGACGCCAACTTATAACAAGTAATTCATTTTAATATATCGAATAAACTTAAAACTTCTAAGTCCTATTTCTAATTTATCGAAGACCAACACATAATATGCAGTTTACATATATAGAATTAACATCTGTGTGCATTCAAGTCCAACAATTGAATTTGCGTTACCTAACGTCCTAACGTCACAGAATTTATGCTAATTTGCTGTGAATCTCTTATAAAAAATGCAGATATTCATTGTTTTATTCATCATTTGATTTTCTGTATATAAATTATAAAATGAATTTGAAAAATGATAAATTTTATGTACATGCGTTTTTGTAAATATTAACGAAATTAACAATATTAGATCGACATTTTTAAGTTGGCTGTAAGAATTCTTACGGATGAATTGGACCTAAGACCGTAAATAAATAAAGTTCGAGCAAGTTAAACGTAACTTAAACTCAACTCTAAGTTGATTTATTTATTAGCGAAATCGAGTTTTTATTTTAGGGCATGAAACGCCGTCAATTTTTATTAATCAAAGAAAGTCAAACTCAAATTTCTACTTAGCTTGCGTTTTATTTCAAATAAAAAACATCAAAATAATTAATATTTATTATTTTTGGAGGAATTTTTTAATTAGCAACCAATATCACCCTTATAAATAAAATTTAGAGAGAGACAAATTCATATTTTTTTTAAAAAAAAATAAGCACCTTCTATATTATATAAAAGGCTTAATAGTCAAATTTGAATTCTATAAGTTGCAATAAATTAAACTCAAATATAGTTCAAATGGGTCAATTTAGATGGATTCAAAGATCGAGCTTGAACTTAAATTAGACAAAAATTATAATAATAATAATAATCAAACAAATTACACTCGAACTCATATAATTGCATACAATGAGCTACAGGTTACAGATGAAAAGAGCATGATTTGAATCAAATTCATATTAAATATGATCTAGTCACAAGATGCAAACTAAAACTGCAGCTTTGGTTAGTTACGCAAAGTTTTCTTTAGAAAAATTCAATACAGATCACGGTATGGAAATCAAATAAGAAATAATCAATTTGTAATGCGGCCCAGCATTCCACCGTTATTTTTTATTTATTTTATTTTTTTTCCGTCTTCCCTGACCGGGGCATGAGCCCGAACAGACTGATTGGCATCAGAAAAATCTCGTCCAAGATAAAAGAAAAAAAATGCTATTAGAACAATTGACAGCGGCTGTTAATTAACAAACACCGTTAAAAAAAAAAAAAAAAAAAAAAAAAAAAAAAAAAAAAAAAAAAAATCATAGCTAGGTATTGCATGCTCGCGTGGCTAGGGATACATGTTGTATAAAATCAAAACCTGAATGGTCAAATTCTATAGTTTACCCCCAAAAAAAATAAATAAATAACGGAGCAATAAACCAAATGGGCAGTTATAGAAGGATCCAATCCCAATAATCGGATTCACAAATTTACAAAACAAGAAGGCAGTGATGAGGTAACGTGATGTTACAGTGTAGAATTGTGAATCACTGAATTGTCTCTATTAGCTGTCAGTCGGATCCATTATTATTCCCATCATCTTCAACTAATCTTCTACATTTCTTCGATATGGTTTTGTTGACCCGTTAGAATGTGCGTAATTATATTCCTACGCCTAATGGAATGGGCCTATTGCATTATTTTTAGAACTTATAGTTGGACCCATATATGTATGTACTATGTAGTTAAGTCGGATTTGGATCCTTGAGTGGGCTTCTGGGCCTATCATATATGATGATTGGAATTAGTTGTTGTCATTTCTATATTCTGCAAATTGTTTTGGGTAATTTGATAATGTAAGTTAAATTTATGATTGATTTTTCAGGTTTTATGTTTCCAGGTAGTAGTGCATAATTTGCAAAAAAAAAATTTAGTTTACAAATACTACTTTTTGATTGTCAGAAGTATGAGCAGTAAATTTGTACCATCCCTATAGGAAGAAAAAGCAATAAAGTAAGGTAATTAGATTTAAAGGAAAAGGAGAGCATTCCACATTATAACAATTTTTATTTGATTTATTTATAGTTTTCAAACTCATGTTCTCTGGCAGAATCAAATATGAATACAAACTTGTATTATGTGAAAAACTCTCTTATATGCTGTCAAGATGATATGTGCCTGATATGTAAAAAAGGAAATAAGGACCATTTTTGTTTCGCGCCTCAATTCTGTATTTGCATTGAATGATCTCATTGTTTCGTAATTCGATCAGAAGTATCTCTTCTCTTTCTTGGATTTTATGGCCGAATCTCATCGAAAATTAATTACTTGCAACTTTTCGAAGCAAAAGCATTTCCCACAACTCTCTCTCTAACCTTTTTGCCAATACAAATAAGAGAGAATCTCTGTATGATTTGATTGTTCTTTCGAAACTAGCGCTGCTAATAAACGGAGGCACCATTTACTAGAGAGAGAGAGAGAGGAGGGAAGTTGAGTGAATAATTAGCGCATTTATTAAGAAATTAAATTTAAACCACTTCAGGAAGATGCGTTTACATTTGAAAAACAAACGGAAATTACCTACAAGCGTTTAGATTTTGAGAGCAAATGGCAATAAAAAGAGTAATTAACCAGCCGCACAACCAAGACCTCTCTTAACTAGCCACTATCTCCTCTCTCTCTCTGTATGAATTAAATCAATAATTAATGAATGATTATCCATTGACTGCATGGATTATCGTGGCATGAGAAGATGCAACTGAAGTAACACCCCCAGTATCCTCCTTGCTAATAAAGCATATATATGTGTGATATCGTTTCTGGTGTTGTGTGAAAAGTTGTCTCTGTTACTACTTAATTCTCTCATACAATTCTCAAGTTTCCAAAAAAATGGAATTTGATCTTTCTCCCAACCAGTTTATGTTTGACACAGAAAATGTTCCTCTGGATTGGTCGTTCGCAAATGACTTGTTTCCTGACATAATCGACACAGTGAGGTGCATATTGTACTTAATTACATTGTTACTTTCTGCTGTCTAAGTTACTGTTATCTGATCTATGTTAAAAAGTTTTGCAAGTGTGATGCATAATTTTTCCTCTAATATTGATCGTGTCTAATTTGCATATGTAGTGCCGAAGGATTGCTGGTACCATTCCCAGGTAGCATCATCGAACAAGTAGATTATGAGGTCCCCGATTTCCTTCCCATGATAACTCAGCTTGCGGTTGATCCATTCTATGTACCTGGAATGGATCATAATCACCATTCCCATGATAACTCAGCTTACTGTCTTCCATGGTACCGTGTGACCGATACAATATCACCTACTGATAGCATTATTAACAGTACGATGCCTTCAAATGACTACTTGGTGCAAGATCCTAATATTGAAATTCTTGAGGCTTTGCCAATGAACTCTCTAATAATTGTACCTGACATCGCGGATACTGATAAATCTGCAGTGAGTGAAGCAGTTTTTTCCCTGGGTACAAGTTTAAACAAAGCCAACATCAATTGTGATGAAAAGGTAGTGAATTTAGCTGACGAGAGAATGATAATAGAGATGAGAGAAACAGGAAGGGCCAGATTGGCACATATCAGCTATAATGACATAAAACAGTACTTTTATATGCCAATCACTCAAGCCGCAAAGGAATTGAAGGTGGGTTTAACAATCCTTAAGAAAAGATGCAGAGAACTCGGGATACCAAGGTGGCCTCACCGCAAGATGAAGAGCTTGAGATCCGTTATTCGTAATGCGCAGGCTAGTATCTAAATCTTAAATGTGGTCAAATATTTTTTATCTTATTCATGTAAATTCATGTATAATCTGACTCTTCTTTTTTGATAATTTTATCACCTAATGACAAAAAGGAAATTCTATGAGATAATTAGTATTGTTTAATTAGTTTGTTTACAGAGGCATTGAATTTACATACATAACACCATCTTTTTTAAAATAATTTGTTGTAAAAACGAGTCATTATTTGGATCCTCTTTTCCGATGGCTTGACCAAGGAGCTATTTGTGTGGCTTTACTGATAGCACACAGGAGGGAATCAGGCAAAATTAATGTTATGTAAACTTTGACACTATGTATGTTTTTAACTATATTTCTAATAATATAATTGCATGCAAAGTTTAATTTTTTATTTAGAAGATTTTACGTTTTTAGTTTAAATGTTGATATTTCGGTGCATCTCAGGAATTAGGGAAGAGTCACATGATGAATGAACTGGAGGAGCTTGTAAGACTAATGGAGGAGAACCCAGAAATTGAACTGACAAAAGAGACTAAGAAATTGAGGCAATTTTGTTTCAAGGCTAGTTATAAGAAAAGACGGGGTCAGCTGATACATTATTAACTGATGTTCTGATCAGTAATTATGCCAGAAACCAGTAAAGTTTAATTAACTAACTCAGTTAGAACTTAGAACCATAGTTCTTGTGTGATGTAGGCTTAGTATGAATATGACATACATATATGGTAGGTTGAAGCATGGACTTAAATTGTTATGGACAAATATGAATTATATGTTACCGTGATTAATGCATATGATCTGATGTCAGCTTATATATATTTTTCTGTGTTCCTGTTGTTTAATTAACTTTATCAGAATTGTTATGGCAATATTTACATGAGATCAACCCAAAAAGAAGTTTCTGACAGTGCGATAATATCTATATTCTCAAAAGACAATACATGAGTACAAGTATGATATACATATATGGTAGGTTGACGCATGGCAGGAAACAATCGAAAGATAAGAGAACCAGCTCTTGATCTAGTGGCAAAGAGCAATGCACCTTGAGTGAAAGGTCGCAGGTTCGAAACCGGACTGGGGAGTCTTTATAAACATTTAATTTAAAATAAGTTGGGAGGTTGACCCCAATTTATCTTAGAAAAAAAAACAATCGAAAGATAAGTAATACTTGTCTGGTTTTCCAAAAAAAAGAAAAAAGAAAAGAAAAAGTAATACTTGTCTGAAATATTCTTTCAAGTAATACTAATTTGATGGTTGGAGCAAAGCTAGTGATTCTTGCTGTATTTCCTCCATGGGACGACTTGTTTTAAGTTTTCTCTGATGGTAGCCTGCAATTTACATGAAAGCCTCATTAGCTGTGTATACTTTTGTAAATTGGTTGTAAATAATAATTTAGAAAAAAAAAAATTGAAAACAAAAATATACTAACGAACTTAATTATGTGTTACGGCCATGGGAAAATATTTTGTTGTCGTTTACTCCGTTTATTCAATGTGAACTATTATGGATTTTGTGGGATATTAAGTCATGGGTACTTTAGGCTTCCTCAATATCATATTTTTCATTTTAAAGAAATATAGGATATATATTTTCATTTTGCACATCTGCCTATGGAGAAATGACATCCCATGATTGCATTGTTAAGACTCACTTTTCACATGTTAATTGACTAATTAGATTAGATAAAAAAATCTTAACGAAAAGCATGAAAATGATACGGTATCCATATATTTAATTTTCTTTCTACCTATTTTCTTAATTTGAGATATACAACTTGGGGTCTCCAGTCACTCTCCCTATAATTTTGTTCCCGCCCCTAACTGTATGGCCCCCACCTTGTGAATTAGATAACGATGATTACTTGTCAATTTATGTTGATATCAAAAATGAGAAAATCATGACTAATTGTGTGACCATATTCAAGGTGCATGAACCCATGTTATGCTGACAAGTGGACCCTACACGATATCTAATAAACATTTCCACCTTAGGGATAGCATGGCTCATTTATCTCAGGCCTAGTGTGTGTGTGTGTGTGTGTGTGTATATATATATATGAGTTAACCTAGGGCTAGACTCCGCAATTGGTGGAATAAACCTTTCTGCGCATCAAAATTTCAGCGCATCTAGTCCCTCCATCTATAGCACAAATCTAATCTACACGGCATCGACTCAGATCGAGCAGGTGTTCAGTAGACGTTATATGGGAGATGTATTGACTGACTAATATGATAATTTTGACACCCATTAAATATAAATTGCAAATTGAAACTCAACCTTTAGGAGGTGATCCATACTATATTGATATCGTGAACATGAAAAAAAAAATCATGTAAATTGCCATTCACCAAACTTGAAATTTTACAATAATGGTATAATGGTTTATATATAATGGCTTTTGATCAAATACGACATAATATTAAAATTATATGAGATTCGGCCCACATTATTCCATAACCCAGCAACTTGTCAATGATTTTTTTTCTACTTTTTAAAAAAAATAAATTATTTATTTGCAAAGGTATTGCTGACATTGCCAAATAATCATTGTTAAAGAATGATCCTATCAGTCACGACTCACGAGTCAAATCCGATCCATCCGCGACGGTTCAGAATGAGTCATCCTGACCCCTTAATATATAAAATTATCTTAAGTGTATAGTATGTTAATATTTAGAAAAAGAATTCAGGTAGAATAATTAAAAAATGATTTAGAAAACATCAAACTTCTTATAGAGGCTATTTAACTCATTAAAATTATTATTAAAAGTAACAAAAATCAATAAACAATCTTCTGCCGAGTCAGATCTGACCTCACAATTAAATTATATAGGGGTCAGAAATTTTAAACATGAATGAATTTACTCATAATTTGATTTTAAATGGGTGGAGTCAGGTATATATTAGTGGATCCCTTAGGTCGAATAATAATTGCATCTTTATAAATTATGTGGAGTGGATTGAGTTTTGGAATAAAAGTATCATGAATTGCATCTTTAAAATCCCTTGGCATTTTAATGTTTTTAATTTTTGTCTGTACCAAATTGGCTCTTTAAATTTTGGAATAAATAAAAATAAATAAATAATGCTGATCTTACACTTCAATATATAGAAATAAAGAACAAGTTTGTTGTTAATATTTCATTTGTATTAAAGTAATATTTTATTTTTGAAAAAAAAATAAAGTTGGTCATTAACTTAGTACTTATATAAAATTTCAAATAACGATATGGTTTAATAGAACTTTAAAGATCAAGTTCATTTTTCCTTGAAAAAACATACGAGTAGCTAGAGAACCAGCTCTTAATTTAGTGGCGAAGAGCAACACATCTTGAGTGGAGATTGCTTGTTCGAAATATAATTAGAATTTTTTGTGACATTTAATTTCGAAATAAGTTTGAGGACTTAGAGGCATTTTATCTTCTATATACATATACACACACAGAGTACGACTAAAAAGTTAGAGATTAGCTTTGCTTTTTAGAAAGGTGAAGGCAAAAAAACATGAGTTTTCTCAAATATATATTTATTAATTTTAATAAATGTATATTAATAAGAAGTCAATATGATTGGGTAGTTCAAGTGCACATGCACCTTTCCTGATGCATCTATTTAATGTCTTCGAAAATTTTGACGAAAACTTAAATGCTACTATAAAAATAATGATAAAGTTCATATATGTGTGCTCATCATTGAGATATGTCATTGTCTTAAAATTCAATAAAATTTGGATGTTATTTTCTTCTGATTGTTTGACGGATAGCTAAATCATTCTTAAATTTAATACTTAGTTAAGACGATAAAACACACATAAGTTTTTTCCTTTAAATTGAATCACATTCACAAAGATAGGAATATAGAAATAAAAATGTCATAAAGAAATATAGAGATATGTACGCTTGTAAGTTGAACGAATCTAATATGATATACATAAGCACACATATCCTCAAATTCACAAATCTGAAAATATAAAGCTGACAGACAGAACGAGCAATTTACGATTTGTTTTATTGCAACTAATTATTAGATTTCCAGTTCCTCTGTCGGTTCACTTCAAGCCACTATTTGAAAACATATCACGAGTGATTGCGTGAAAATATGTGACATGGATGGGGTCAGAGATCCAGGACAACCATTAATGCGTGGTGTTTACATCTTATCAATGTTTCGAGTATTTGTCAACAAACAAATAAAGGACTAAATTGCCGACGTGATGCATTTTTTCTTTCCAATTTTTGGAATCGACATCTTGACTTCTAAGTACCTTAGTAAAATTATTATCCCCTTCATGTCCTTATTTTCTTATCCTTGACCTCTTTCAATTTGAACTGATAGACAATAAGAGGCTAATATTTAGTCCAAAGCCTAAAATTTTCTTACCCTTCTAGATAAATTTTTGGATTCTACCATGTCACTCAAATGTCAAAAGCGTTTGGTTAATTTGTTGAAACAGGCTTAGAGTTGGTGCAAATTAGTAATGCAGTTACATCATTAATTACTAAGAAGAACCCAAATTAACTAAATAAACCGAAAAGTTCAAAATTAAACTAAGGCCCATTAATCAAGAAAGAGTGAAAAATATTATTGGAAACATACCCAAAAATGGGAGCCGTGATCCGAGGCTGAGTCACCATTTAAACTCCTATTCCTGCTTAATGTTGGTGTTGCAATTTCAAATTCTTCTCCCAGTTTATGATGCAAATTCTTCTTTTTGCGCCAAAACCAAGTCTCTCTCCGCCTCTTTGCTTTTTTCTTACCCTCCATGTAGTAAGAGAACGAATGGCACGCGACGTGCACCCGGGTCGTGCCCGGCTTCGTAAGCTCCAGTCCATCAAGCACTGTTTTCGGAGAATTCAAATCAACATGGGGTTGCATGGCCTTCATCTCGGCTACCAGACGAGGCGGTAGCTCTAAGCTCCTAACAGAGAGCCGGCCCTTGTCATCAGTGGGAGTGTCGGTGAAAGGCCCGAAAAGAGAGGCAGGTTTCTTGGGCTTACCGGGTTTCTCCTCCCAGAGGAAAGGAACCGCACCCGGTTTTTGGGGTGGCGGTGTTGTCGAGCCTGGTGGGTCCCACCGGAGAGAGGATGGGGTATAGGAGGAGAGCTTAGAACTAGCCATTTTCTGATTCTATAGTTCAAAGCCTTTGATTGGTGCCTAAATCTTAAACCATAGTGTGCACACACCCATATATACACACAGTAATCCGCTAATTATTTATTTAATTATGATTAGACTAATGAAGCGAAACATAATTTCTGCACAAAATTAATGTCAGGAGGTTAGAGTCGACTGACAAGGGGGACCCAGAGAATTGACCAAGACGGGTATTGCTTTCAGTTTCAGTTACACGTGAGGAAAAAAGAAAAGAGAGAGAGAAAAAAAAGTATGAGGTAAGAAGGAGGTGAGTGAAGCAAATATTATTATGCTTTCAGTTACATGTTTGTTTCTATCTTTATCAACCTGCGTCAGAAAATAATAGTTTCATTTTGTATTTTCCCTTTCTATTTGTTTCTCTCTTGTTATAAATTAATGCCTTGAGAGAATCTTTTGTCTGTTGTATTTGTCTGGTTACCTCGGCAGTCCGGCTTTTGGCTGTCAATTTTGGGACGGTACCGGCGTTCCCTATCATCTCATTGGGTTCTGTATCAATGTCAAATTGGTTTCATGTATAATGTATTGTGTTTTTATTTTGTTCTTCTTGTTCCATTTGTAACTTTTGAGATTATCAGGCAGGGTGGCACATGTATGCAAAATGTAAATGAGGTCTATGTGTTGTGCTTTTTCTTCATTTGTACCTTTTAAGATATTTCTACTTTGGCAGTCGCTGTCAAGTTAGTTCAAAAAAATAATAATAATAATAAGCTTTTGAAATTATTTGGCATAGCAGGAACAGCTTTTATCTACTGGCGCGCCAAGAACAATACATTTTGACTGAAAGCTGTAAGGTTCGAGATCTGACTTGAAATTATAAAATTTGTCCGAATAAGGGACATTTGTAATTTTACAATTTTGACTTGAAATATAAGCAATAATTTTAAAATAAGGGACACATGAATTAAATTTAATAAATCATACGTAATGAAGTTCTTTTTTTTTTTGACATCTCGATCTAAGTATAAAATATATTTAAAAATTTATAAGTTAATGTGAGTGCGCGGTTTCCAACTATCAAAGATAATTATTTGGCAATGTTACCAAAAGTTGATTAATTGCGTCATTTTTTCACAAAATACTACATATTTCTTAACTATTAATATTAAAGATCATTGTGTCGCTTGACCCTCATTTTTGTTAAAAAAAAAAAGATAATTGTGTCATTTTCTTACAAAAGTTGATGGCACTAAACAAAGATATGGGATGGAGCACTTTATCGCAAATCTCAAATTTGAGTGAGGAAGGAGCTAGGAGGAGAATATTTGCCCACATTAGAAATTAAAGAAACTATTTCTCAGAAATGGAAAGTTTGATGTGGAGGGTTCGGCTCTCAAATTTACTTACAGGTAACTCTTTGCTTGTATCATTCAACAAAAGGTTATTTATATCCAATATAATATTGGATAAAGTAGAAATTTGTTGGTGGACCTACCGTTGGCAAATCGTGGTCAATTTATATTATTCTCTCTTAAATGTTCTACAATAATATATTGTATTTTAGTAAAATATAATTAAGAGATAACTTTTTAATATCTATATTTTCTTTTAAATTTTCTAAAATTCATATATATGTCCAGAGAGAGTGAGACCACCCTCTTTATGAATTCGTGTTGATTGTTTTTTGCTTAACTCTTGTTTTCTTTTCTTTCCTCTGTTTTTCCCTTTCTTTTCGTAGATATCCTCTATCTAGCTTGTCTAAAAAAATATGTCCAAACTCCAAAGTATTTTATAAAACACATAGATATCTTTCTTTTCGAATTTTGAACTTCAAATGATCAATCCGATCAATTTAAAGTGTTCTCCAAATAGATATCTCTTTAAAGACCAAATTTACATATTTTTTTTTTCGACTTCTATAAATATGAACGAGATCCTCTTGTTGGGTGGTGGTCGGTTCAATCTGGGCCATCTGATTTAATCTCAACGGATAAGGAATGCCCCGTGAATTATACCAGATTGATAGGTCTGAAAAAAATTAACCGTTCAGATTAAATCGGACGGCTCGGATCAAATGCTGATTAAGTGGTATGCCGATTAGAGATTCCGGATACTCTATAAATAGGATCAAAGGAACATTTTATAGAGAAATGGACGCCTCCGGTAGAAAGCACCAAAATACTCTGGTGGATTAAGACATTGAGTCACTGATACTGCCAAAACTAAAATAAATGATACAGGTATGACGTAAGTGTTAATTTGCATGCTTTTGAAGGCAGACAAACTTACTATTCATAAATCATAAATACAATGACGAAACGGCTGAACGGCTTCTACATGGACACTTGCTACAATAAAATATTGCCCCAAGAGCAGACGATCCCAATTAGTGTAATATTTTAAGTCTGATTGATTTAAAAATTGGTGCTTGCGCATTAGAGTCAGCAGAATATCGTACTGTTCAAAGTTGATACAGATCCTGGTAGTTGCAGTTAATTATGATGATAAGTTGATGTCCCAACCTTTTCACTATATACAAAGTTTTCAATTTTTCTAGTGATACGACTTGAGCATTAATTGCTATATATGCTTGCATGTTTTGTAGGTTCAATGTTTTACTGTTTCATAACACTGTTACTGTGTTACATTTCCTGTTCTAAGTACGATTATCATTTATTGTTATATGATTGCATTATCTTTTTTCTTTCTATTTTTTATTTTTTTGAATGGTGATTGCACTATCATTTGATGATGAAGGACTAGGAGATCAGGTTCAGAATGTCAGAGCGTCTCAAGATTAAGGAACAGTTAGGATTTTTTGTAAATTATGTTTTTGGCGCCGGCATCAATGAAAATAAGGAAAATTCTGCAGTAAATTGAATTTTATAGCCAAGTTAAATCTAAATCGTACATTTAATATTATGAATGAATACGATTAATTATAATTCAAGTCTGGTTATAATTTCAATTTACCACAAAGTAACTCTAAAAAGAATATTTTAAAAACTATTTTAAAAATTTTCAACAATAAAATAACTTGGTTGATTGTATTTTTTTTGTACGTGTCATCAAAAATAAAAAATATAAATAAAGATGTGTGGGTGTCAGGATCAATTAGTTAAATGTGATTCGACACTTCAAGTAGTGTGAAATTACAGTTTTTCCAATTTTTGTAATGTGGCATTCTATAACTATTTGTGTGTCGATATTATTACTCATAAAACTGACCTGCTTCACCGACATTCAATAATTTGGGAACACATTGTTTTGTTTCTCATTTTTGTGACCCATTTGTATTTTCATTTTCATCATGTATGTCTCTCTTTTGTGTTGCAAGTATAACAACCTATTAATAATCAATCATTATTAAATAATAATATTTTAAATTTATATTAATATGTCAAATTTCGAGCGAAGCTCGATTGATTAGCCCCTAGTATATGATAAGCACTAAAAATTTTAGTTCGTTCGTATGCATCAGCAGTTAAAAAAATTTCGGAAGAGGTTTTACCTTCAAATATTTTCTTCGGGTTGGAGGAAAGCATCAACCACTTCGATCGCTTTAGCTAAAATAGTCAGTATTGGTTGTGCATATTTAGAAAGTTGAAAATATTTTACCAACGAGAAACGATTTAGTAATTTTTAGTTCAAGAAGACCTTCAAAAATTTGAACTCAAAAAAAATTTGATTTACTATCAGACTATCAATTGTTCAACAATTGAATTCTGTAGTATAATTTAGCATTCCAGAACATGACTATGTTTGCCATAGTTCAATGCAGTACAAATGAACAGTTCAATTTTTAAATTTTGTAAATTTCTATTGCTCATGGTTAGTGTGTAAATTTTATATATTCACAAAATTTCATTCTCTACAATCCACGAACACATATTTTGTTAGGTCCAGTGAATAGTTTACATATGTAAATTTAAAATCTCCTTAAAATTCCTTCGATGAGAAATATATAGCATAGTTAATTATGATGATCACTGGGTGTAGATTACTGTATAGATTATAACATATTAAAAAGTTTGATCATTCTATAACATAATATAATTTGTTACGAACATTATCTTAATTTTGTTTCGTATGTGCGGTATAGATAATATCGGTTAAGTTAATTAGCTACGGAACGACACATAATAGATATTCGATTTTTAGGATTTTAATGTCCATCTGAACCACTCAATTCAATGAAATTTTGTTGGAAAATAAATTTAATATTGTTTAATTTTTCGGAATAGGAGAAGCTCGTTTAGTTTAAATTTATATTCCATCTAATAGAATGGTTTTCTTCATATATGATAAAATATAAAAAAAGAGAGAGAGAGAGAAATGCTAGAGTCCAATATATTGGACGGATTGAGTCCGTCCAATACGATCGTTTTCACAGTTTTAAATTTTAAACGACTGATCCGAACCGTTCAATATATCCTCCACATTGAAAACTTATAAGAAAACAAATTTTATATTTTTTCGAATTTTTTTACTATTTTAGAAAATCGTTGTTATTGGACGATCCAGAACTTTTATATCATGAATTTTCTAAAATACTAAAAAATAAGTAAAAAATTCCAAAAAATGTAAAAGTTGGTTTCTTATAAGTTTTCAATATAAAGAACATATTGAACGGTTTAGATCGGTCGCTTGAAATTCAAAAATGTGAAAATGATCGTATTAGACGGACCCATCCGTCCAACATATTGGACACTATCATTTCTCAAAATAATAATAATAATAATAATAATAATAATAATAATAATAATAATAATAATAATAATAATAATAATTGATAACCAACCAGAATTTAATTTACAAATCGAATTAAGCAGTTTGTGTCGGTCTTTAAACCTCGAAATTTAAAAAAAAAAAACAAGCGAATCGGTAACATACTTACTAATATCATTGTCTTAGATATTTTCTTATATTATTATTATATTATTATTATTATTTGGCAGTAAGGGGTCGTTTGGATCGTGTGGGAATAGGCCTATTCCCCGAATAGCCTAATCCGGGACTAAATTTTTCATCCAAACGCAATTACCAATTTCAAAAATAGCTAATTCCAGGAATAGCACTATTTCCAAAAACACTTTTCTCTCTACTTTTCACACTTCCCAACGCTATTCCTAAACTCACCATCCAAACAACATTCTTAGTCCCGGAATAGCACTCTTCCCACGCTTCCCGAAATCTCATTTTTTCCTTAAATTTAGTCCCGAAATTGCTATTCCTACCTATTCTCCACCCATCCAAACGACCCCTAAAGCTTATAGGCAAGCTTTGAATTCAATTAGAATTACAAAAAATTACAAAGATGCAACCTTGATCTTAAATCGAACAATCCCTAATCAACCCTATCTAAAGAGAATTAAGAAAAAAGTTAGCATGCCAACTCCATAGATGCTATGGCTACTAACTTAATTGCACAAATGAAAAATTAATTGTGCCTGAAAAAATATCATATCCTTCAAAAGGATTGATGATTTCAATCGAAAAAAAAAAATCGATGATAGTGCAAAGTGGGACCCAGTGAAATGGTGTACGGATGTTGATAATCCGGTCAAATCAGGGCGTTGCTTTTTCCAATTTTTTTAGTTGTTATTATTTTCAGCTAGGACGTAGAACGAAATTTTCTTTACAAATTACAAAAACAGAAAAGTACGTAAAACAAAAAAAAAGTAGTAAATAAATTAAATTATCCTGAGATTAATCTCCATTTAAGTGATTTTGGAAAATAGGAAGTCTGAGAGTTTTTTTGTATTATTTTCTTTTCAGTGGTTTTAATCAAAGACTGGACACATATCTCTTATTAACGAATCACCCGTAGAGGTACAACATGATAAGAAGTTCTACTTCTACCCCTTTAATTCTATAGTATTTTAAAACTATACCTATTTATCAAGAAAATTTTGAAAAATATATATTCTTATAAGTCAAACTAGTTGTAAAATTATGACTCGTCTTAAAATTTTTATTCCATCCTATAAAAACTTGGCTCCGTCCCTTATCAAAAATAAATCTACTACCTTTCACAAGTCGCGATAATTGACAAAGACCAGACCAACCCAATTTAGTTCATTAGAGTGGAGGTTCGAATTGTTTGCGTTTTGGATTTTATTTTAAATAAATCAGACTGGCTGATTTCAGATTCGGATGATATCAAACTCCAGAAAATTCATTGCTTCTAACATGCTCATTTCTGGATATATGAACTTCTGCTCTGCTGTGCAAAAACTGTAGGACTACTATAGAAAATTGGGATCAAGCACTATCGCCAAAGTTTCCTAAATATTACGATTTCTCAACCTAAACTAACACTTTAGCAGATTCTTAGCTCTTGTTTCAACCGAAATACTATAGCGCGTCAAATTTTTTCTATAACATATGATATATTTCCCTATAATTAAATGTCTAACATGATATGTAACCATAAACATCAATCTTCATAATTCAGAAATATTATATTATATTATATTCTTTTTATAACTTCAATTTTAAAATCTTTTAATTTTAAGTTAGCTTAAATTAGCTAAAAAACTTCATGATTATGTCTAGGATAAAAAACAATGACCTTTTAAACATCAAATTTCATGATGCGTGAAATTAGCTTGCGCGCCTTGATGAAAGAAAACACGAATTATCCTTTTGTTTTCGTTCCATGGTTTTTCGGTCGACAGTAAGGTGTGTAGCCCAATATTTATTACAAATACAAAATAAGAATTGCCAAACTAGGATTATGTCATATGGAATAAAATCAAAACTAAAGAGGCCTAATTGATGTTTAAAAAAAAAAAGAGAACCTTTACGTTCAGCTTTGTTTACTCGTTAAAATTTGTTTATACTTCCATACAGGATCAAACAGGGGATCACATAGAATAATCTTTTGTCATCTTTCTGATACTCGAGAGAATAATCTTTTATCATATTTCTTTTTTCATTACCAAGAATAAAAATTCGGGACCAGAATTGTTCGTCAGTTGGCACCCTAACAAGTGTAACACGCTATGTTAGCATACCTCTGTCGACATTTGTATACTGTACACAAGTACTGATTACGTAAATGTGATTTTGTATTCAATACCAACCCCAACTACAAAAGGTACAATTGAGAAAATGAGTCTTGTAGAAGAAACATGCATTTCAATACCAGCTCAATTATTAAAAAATATATATATATATATATTTAGGAACCTGCATTATGAATTACTAACTTCAAGGTACAAAGGTATGATTGAGAAAAAGACGTATCTAGCTATTCGGGGTTGGGGGGGGGGGGGGGGGGGGGGGGGGCGTAAAGTTTGTACATATATACATGTATTTTTTTTAAAAAAATTTCCACATATTTTAAAAAGAGGAGGATACAAATACCTTCTAATTTTTATGCATTTGATATGATTCTTTTTTTTTAGGCACTCTAGACAGAGGCTAATTTATGCTAATTTATGATTCTATATTAGCAAATTATCTACATCAGCATATTTTTTACAAGCTCTCGATTCTAATGAAAACAAAGTAAAAAAATCATAAATTTTTACCTACGCATAGAGAAAATAATAGATTGTATTTAATGTTTTTATTTTGAATTTCAAATTATAAATTATTAATATTTGAAAATTAATTAAAAATAGTAAAGATGTAGTAAATGTAATTACTTAAAAATTCTTCTCAATTGAGGAAAGGTTCGGAAGATAATGATATGCAAATGGTGTGACAATCCCATACACTGAAATATGATACAAACTTCTTCATAATTGTTTTCGATTTGTCTCAGAAGGAAAGTATTAATGTGTAATGTCATATGTGTCTACAGAAGCGAATGAAGAATTTAGCAAGAAATAGTAATAATGACTGACGTGGCAGGTGTTGCAAACTTGCAACTATATGAAGCATAATGCGAAACACCTTGATATAATTAAATATAAGTGAGATATACACATTCTTTGATGCATGTCATCATTCATATTGCCCTTTATTATCTGTAGTAATTAGTTTAATAGACTTATCGTTCATGTTAAAAAAAATTAAAGGTTCATATTGTTAACTTTTTAACTTGTGAAGGAGTCAAAAATCAGAAAATTTAACAGAGGAAAGGTCACCACCGATTTCGACTGGACCATATAGATTTTCGGTATAAATTAGTGATGTTATAATTCAGTTAAAACTAGGATGTGTTCGTCGTCAATTTTGTTTTGCTGTTTATCTTTTTTCTTTTAAAAAACATTCTGTTTTGTTTCTTTTATTTATATACTCTTCTTTTTGTGTTTCTCACATTAAACACTTAAATTAAATAAAAAGCCAAGACGCAAGCTCAAGTTCTCCTTTATTAAACCAGAAATAAAAAGGCAAATGACCGACACAAAACTTGGTGAAAGACCATGTTCGTATTTCTCAAAAAAAAAAAAAAAAAAAAAAAAAAAAAAAAAAGAAGGAAAGACCATGTTTGTGTTCTCCTTTCCTGGCAGGTCATTCTGTTGTCAAAAAATGAATTTATTTAAATCAACAAATTAGACATTAAATTTACATAAAAATGGATATGAAGTAAGTCCTAATTATATATTCATGATAAATTATTTAATGGTCGTGACAATATTTGATAAAATGCTTATCGATTCATTCTATTTGCAATTTTTTTTATGATATACTGAACTTCTCAACTGATTTTTAATATAAATATTCATAAAGGCCTCCCGCTTAAGGGTTTGACCCTCTTACTAATATATTTTCATAATAATATTTATGTATGCCCTCTCTGCAAGTTCTGAAATTAAAAGGAGACTTGACAATAAGGTTGGGCATTTAGGAGGCCCATATATTTATTAATCGGTCTAATATCGTTACTTAGAATTTTAAATTCGCATTCCATGTGGTTCTTTGAAGCCAATTATTCTCCCTGGGCCTTTAAGGTAGAGGAACCTGAAATTACTTGTTTGCTTTATATTTGGCGATCTCAAGCTTATACTTCGGCTGTATTATATTTTACATGCTCGTTTTACTTAGCATTGGTCTGTTTTCCTCCAGGCTCGATTCCAATATCACAAAAAAGACCCAAAACTTTCAAATCGCATCGGAATAGGCTTGATTCTAATATCATTATTATCCCAAAAGATAAAAGATACCTTTGAAATCCCAATTTCAAATGGATACATCTTTTTTTTGAACCAAAACTCTACTGAGTGCATAAAACTTCCTGTTTTTCTTTCTCAAAACTCTACTAGAGGACCTCTTCAATATTCGAAATGATGAGTTTTAAAATTGAAAGTTACTTTTGACGTTTTTTAAGTTAAATTATGGTCAATAAATTTCAATTAAAATAACACGAGCAAGGTAAATCTAAGGATATTTTTTTCTGAAATTTGACTCAAACACTGCTGTCTCAAACAAGGTCATTATGTAGAAATTTTACCGGAGAAAAACATATATGAATAATATATATTAAGCAGAGTTTAACTGTCAGCTCTAACTATTCTCCTCTCAGTCGCAATAAACAAAATCAAGTATATATATCTATGTTTTCTACTTCAAAATTTCACCTCTGCAAAATACCATCAGAAGCAAGAGTTCCCTCCAGATCACCAATTATTCTTGCAATCCTCACCTCAAGCCCTCTTTGCACATCCCTGAAAAGGGATTTCACAATCTCCCCAAATTGGGCCAAATTAAGGCCCATTTTCTTATCCAGCCCAGTTTCTTTCTTCCCTGAAAAGCTTGAGTTGATTTTGGACTGTATTTCTAGCAGCTTCTGGCCTGTTGCCACCATATACCTTTGCAACTGAAATGTTTCCTCCAAAAACTGTTCCAACTTCTCTGTTTCATCACTTGTCATGCCTTTGTCCGGCTCATTTCTTCTTCCACCTCGGTCAATTACCTCCTGGTTTAAATAGGTGAAACAACAATATTTAGCAACAAAAAATTAGTCTAACATCTGTGTAAAAAAAAAAAAAAAAATTGCAAGAAGAAAAGGACAATTTAGTAAGCTCCGTTGGTAATACATGGATCCCTTTAAAAATAAGGTTCCTGATTTCAACAACTAGCTTTTAAATTTTGGGTGTTGGATGTCTTGCAATCAAAGTTAAAAGGAAGACATGACAAAAGTATACTTAATAAAGACAAAGAAAATGGTTATATAGGTAACAAGGTTATACTTGAAAAAATAAAAAAAGCAAAAGAATAAATCAAAGGTGAATTTTCAGAAAATATACCATTCGTGAGCACAAACCATCAATCTTCCCTTCAAGAGACTGGTACCTCTTGACTTGCTTGTTTACCAGCAACAAGGCTGATTCATAGCCTTTACACTTTGGCCTAGCATCATCACATGTCTTATCACTAGTTCCCTCATCCACCGGCTTCTTATTAGCTCGAACTCCGGCTAATTTTTCAAGCACGATCAATTGTTGTTTCAGTCTTTTGATCTTATAAGATACCCCTAGAGCAAGGATATCATTCTTCCAAGGCAAATCTTTTCGGGGAAGTGATGTTTCACTTACTTCTTCCGGGCAAATATTAGTCTCTGTGAAACCAATTCCTGTATCCATAGTAACTTCCTTCTCTTCTTCAATCTCTTGAACTACTTGTACATCTAACGGTGATTCGCTGAGGAATGTATCAGTAGCAGAAGTAGGTGGAGAAACATTTTCTTGGGTACTTTCCTTGTATGTAATTTCACTCCTTTTCTCTGAATCTGACTCGAGCTCCTTGGTTGACTTAATATTGGCACTTGCGTGGCAAATGAGGTGCTCTTTGAGAGAATCCAGTTCTTCATTTTTGTCTGACAATATGGCCCGTAGCCTGACACTCTCATCTCGGTAATGTTGGAGGTCTCGATTGAGGCCTTCGATTTGGCATTGGATGCGTTTTTTCTCAATTTCAGTGCTTAGGAGCCTCCATTTAAAGGATTCAAGCCTCTCATCCTTCAACCTCATTTGCTCTGTAAATGCTTCTATTTCTGCATTATGTTGCTTCTCTAAAAGGCTCGCAAATTTCTCGGCCTCCATGCGGATCCAATCTTGCAGCTGGTGGAATTCTTCTGATGCTGTTTTCATATTAAAATATTACCCAATTAGATATTAATAAAGTGACTGAAAGAAAGAAGAAAAATACTCCTTTTCCATTTAAAATTTTACAAAATTAATAAAGTTTCTAATGGCACTCATGTACACTATTTTTAGTTGCACTATAGATCCCCATCCTCTGATACCAGTGATTATAATAATATGCAACCTTGAATGTAACAAACCAATTCAAATTGTCAGTGATCCAACGATTACACCTTTTGATTCGATTGAATAAAATCATATTATTCAACTCTTATTATAGACCTACAGGCTTCAGCATATCTTGCTTAACTTTACTCCATAGAAATAGAAACAAAAAATTATATTCACTAATGCTGCACAAAATATAATCCTTCAAAAAAAATAAATAAATAAACCATACCAGGCTTGTCAGCAATGTAGCTTGGATACCGGTCAATACATTCGACACATGTCACACTACTCTCCTCAATTCCCACCTCCAATTCCCGTTCCATCCTGTTCTCGGCCTCGAAATAATCGGCTAGATGTTGTTTCTTGCGCTCGAAGCCTCTTCCCTCCATCTCCAACTCTGTTATTGTGCTTTTACTCGAACCCCCGGCTTCCCCATAATACCTGGATGACCCCTTCAACACACCCTTTCTACTACCATGCCTTTGAGACTGCCACATTTTTCTCCACCGCTCTGCCTCTAACTCTGCCTGCTTCTTTCTAGCCTTTGTTACTTTAATCTCCTTTAACAACATTTGTTTATCGGCTGTGTCGATTTTCGATTTCCTTAACATGGCAGTGAGGACTTTATCCTTTTGTTCTACATCCTTCTTCAACCTCACCACTTCAGACGAGAGATCGTCTACTGTTGTGGCAGCCTGATCTAGCTCTCTCTTCGACACATCAGCTTGCCTAACAGTTCGAGCCAGCTCAGCCTCAAGCCGCCTCTGGTTCGACATAAGCTCAACAAATGCTGTCTTGTGCTTCCATATTTCCACCATGTGATCTTGTTCCTCTTTCTGTGCCTTCTCTCTTATCTCACTCATTACTTGCTCAGCAAGCTTCAATTTCTCCTCGGCCTCCCGGCATTTCTTGATCTCTTGTTCCAAGGCCTGATCTTTAAACCCAATGGCGCGTTGTTCCTCATCAAGCCTTCTCTTCATGTCAGACATGGCCTCTTCATGCCTGGATTTCAGAGCACACATTTCATTTATGAGTAGCTGGAGCTGGCGTTGAAGGCTCTTTTTCTCAGTGATCCATCTCTGCTCATGAGCCGCAAATATGCTGGCCACCTTCTCATTTGCCTTGGCATCCTCTGTTCGCCTCTTTTTAAGTTCTTCTACCTCCTTCTCTGATCTCTCCAGCCTTTCGTGCAACTCATTTTCATTATCCTTGGTTTTCGCGAGAAGAAGCCCAAGGAGGTGAATTCTGCTTTGGTACATCAACTCGGTCATGTGGGACCGCCGACATTTGTCTAAAACAGGCCGGGTTGGTTTCGACGCAAGATGGAAGGCTAGCAAAGCACAGGACACACCAAATTGCATTGGATAAGTACTATCACCTGCCTCCATTTTTAGCTCTGGATGAACTAAAGAAGATAACCCCTAAACTAAAAGTTATTGGAAGGGGAAAAAGAACAGAAGAGGAGGATGAAATCTGTTACCAAATTATGGGTAAGAATTGCGGCTTGATGTTGAGAAAATCGATGAACAGATGTTAATTGATGAGAATTAGTAGAGAATAGATCAAGAGATGGTATGATGAGGATGAGCAGAGAAAGTGGATATGATGGTGTTGGTAGAAAGCTTGACCAAACAGCGAAGTGTCAAAGTGCTAAAAAAAAATGCAATTATTGATTGATTTTGAGAGAGAGAGAGAGAGGGAAATGGTGGGCGCAACAGGGAGTTACTGACCCGTAAATCAGGGGAAGGCGGCACGGTGTCAGTCATGCAGATGGCATTAATTAATTAGTTGATTAAACATAAAAATGGAGATATTTTTATGAAAGAGAGAAAAAAGGAAAAAGAGAACAGAAAGTATGATGGGGATCACCATGTGTCAGAGAAGAAAAGGTAAAGATTCGGCATACTGGGTTCATTTTATTTGCAACTCTGCACAAGTTTTTATTTTGAATCAGACGGTCCGTTTTTATATTGAAATATGTTCTGCCTTTCATCAAAGTTTTTGTCTTTAAATCAAACGACTAGTATTACTCTAAGAGTGTAGCCCTCTTGTAGAGGATCTTCCGACGGTGAGGAGAGCTTGAGGCAACTTCCTTGGGTTTCAGAGTATTGCCTAACTAACTGTCTAGCCCAATTCTTTGACTCTGTTTTTTTGCGTAGCAACGTTTCTAGTATTTTGGCTGTTTTCATGTTTCATACTGTGCAGACATTGAACATGTATTTTTACTGCCTGTTTGTTGGCTGTATTTGAGTGATATGCTTATACTTATACATCGAGCCAATAGCACTTGTGTGATATATATTTTTGAAGTTTTAAAATCACGAAGTAGCTCAGGATGAAGTTACGGCCTCTTTTCAAAAAATAATAATAATTGTTTTTTTTTTCCAAAAAAAAAAAAGAGTATGGGCAATGTGTTATAATTAGAATAATCTGTTTCACTTATGCGTGTTCAGCTTTTACTCCGTGTGCATTAATTTAGAACAAATTGGAATGGCAAACTAGTTCAATCATTGAGTGGAGGAAATTTAGAGGTTATACAAGAAGCAGCACTGGATGATTGTTACCTCTTCCTTTAAAAAAAAAATAGCATGAGCAATGTGTTAAAAATATAATAATCTGTTTTACTTAAGAGTATTAAGAATTTTGATCTCCGTGTGCATTAAACTATAACAAATTGGCATGACAAACTGATCCAATAATTGAGTGCAGGAACAAATCTTCCTTTGGCAGAAACGTGGGGCCCAGCTGAGGTATAGTTCCATTAAATAAACAAGTAACCAAGTATCACAGCTTTTGACCTGTCATGAGTCATTAAAAGGACCAGTTAATTACTTTCACATAAAGTAAACTGTACGTAGCTGCACAAAACTTTAACTGCTTAAAGTTTCAAGGAATCTTTTCCATAATTTAACTTAATCATATCACATTATGCTAAATGACCCTTTAATTTATTTCCCTCTCTTGAATTTGCTAAAGTGATTTGCTAATTGCCATTTTCAAGCTGAAATTCGGTCAATAAAATTGAAGAGCCAGAAGAAAGTAGCGTTCAAACAGTTATGAACTTTTGTACTTGGTTGTACAAAACTCTCGAGTACTTGACCAAGCATCCGTTGTTGCTATAGAAGAAAACAAAATTTCCTTTCTCAAATTCTACTCCCGAAAAATACTATTTTTATAAAAGAGAATGAAGTCATCAGATCTGGTTACGGTTAAAACTTAAAAGTATAAAGAAATAAAGAAATTCAGGCAAAATGAACAGGTCTATTTGTTAGTAGAGAGAAAAGTACCTGTAAACAGACATAAATCTTCAATTTTGAAATTCAGTTTCCTTTTTTCTTACACAAATCACAACTATATGCTTGTATAAATTTATAAAAATTAAAGACAGAAGAAAGAGAAAAGAAAAAAAGGGCAGGAACGTAATTTTGACGCAACAATACAATAAGGTAGACAAAAAAAGGTATGGAGTATGGTTATCAAAAAGTTTATATTAAAAAAAAAAAGTGGTCTCAGATATGGACTATGGAGCCCATAATTTTTTTGGTTTCTGATAATTCAAATGAAGCGACATATTTGGATTCTCCTGTGATATGCAGTGCATTGTTTTATCAGGTTATGCTTAGTACGTTTCTGAGGTATCTTATTTATATATTATCTTTGTTTGTCCAAACTTTAATTAATATCAATATAATACCCCTATAATGTTTTTAATAGTTTTCAATTGACATGCTATCTAACGATACCTCTTTTCTCTTCCATGAAAATCATGAAGAAATGAAAAAAATTATATCCCAAATGGAATCTCCTCAAGTTGCACGGACAGAAGCTAATTAGTTATTCCCCAACTTTGAAAAAAAGTCTTAACTAAGATAATATAAAATTACATAACACTAGATAATCATGCTAATTGTCTCCTCAACTGCATGCCTAGCCTACACTTCAATGTCCAATATACTTTCATGTATAAACTAATCTGTCTCTAAGTATGAGATTGAGAGGTCGTTAATTTCAATCAAGTGGCTTGACAATTACGCCAACAACCCACTCATCCCATAAATTGAGGCTTACAAGATGGATTATGTCTCTCTAATGCGCTTCACATCTCTTGGGCCTCTAAAGTTGAGATGTGCCTTGGAAAAGCTTTCCATCCAGACCCCAGTGCACCACCCAAACTTATGTTAGAATAAATCAAAGGGAATTGCCTAGTTGGTGTTCAACTTATAAAAATTACTTTTTGATCCCTATCTGAGATAACAAAAACCGTTTCTTACCACCATACTAGGAAGTTTTCATTTAAGAAAATAAAGATATAGACTATTAAAATGCATTTAGTTTTTGTGGCATTCAAAAAGTCTATTGATTTACACGAGCGTCAAAGACTTCTAAACATCATTTGTTGTGGACAATTATATGTATTTGCTTCTAGTCCTCGCAATTATCATCTAAATATAGGTTGAACTTGTTTATCTGGTATACTCGTAAAAAAAAATTAACATTTATCACATCTAACAAATTTATTTTGTTATTTAAGATACTATATATTTATACTAAAACGCATGATAGTATACAATATTCGTTGATGTCTCTCGTAGTGTATTGTGGTGGATCAGTGGTTGCCCTTTGATGGACGACAACTGTGCCCCAGTGAAGGGAAAAAAGAAAAATAGGAACATCCTCTTATTTGCATAATTTGGACCATATAAACTTATACGGGCAGCTCATCGCAACACATCAAATGATGTCATCGCTGAATAGCTACACACGCTGGCTGGTCCATGAAAAGATAATATGAAGGAATTTGAATCCTCCTGGAAAATATATTAGAACGAGTGTAAGCACTAAATCTAAGTTTTCAAAACAAAAAAGAAAGGGGAAATTCTTTGAGCTTGACCTTTATGCTAAATTTTTGAAAAAAAAAATGTTATGACAAAAGTTTTAAAAATAAAATTAAAGGACAGGAATGAGAAGAAAAACATGACATAAAGGACCCAAATGAAGAAATCTTAAAGTTTTTTATTTGCACGGGTTACAATTTTTAATCTTTTCATTTGAAATTGGAGTAGCCGAAGCAGCCACAGCTGTTCTTGGTTTGGGAAATAGGGATTGGCACATGCACATCAATCTCTAAATAAAATTAATAAAATTCATGCCCCTTTATGTTGCTGGTCCTAATCCATCTCTCACCAATCAAAACGACCAAGAATTGACCCTTTATATATTAGAAGAATGAGCTTGACAATTTTGCTGATAAACACTGCTGTAGTTCTATATTTATACTCTCATTGATTATAGCTTTTTTGTGAGTATTTTACTTTAGGGCTTAGATTTTTTCTTTTGCAAAACTAATTAATAATATCATACGCTTTGAAAGTTTCTGATGCACTTTGGAGTAACAAATATGTATCTGATGTTGCATCAGCAGTCAATAATTATGTTCGCTCTCCATGTGAACGGTACCACCAACCATTTCGGCCAATTTTGGATGTGTTTGGTCGTTGTGACTTGTGAGCACAAAATAGCATAAAAACTAATGTAGACGTGATGCCCACAAAAACCAATTTCTCATAAAGAATATCATCCGAAAGAGCACTAATGTCAAGTCATGCATGTACCTTAGGAGACATGGCTTAGAGTTTAGTCTAATCAACCAAGCTAAGCTACCTAAATTTGCATAACCGGGCCCTAATGAAGGCTGCTTTGTTTGGCACAAAACTAGAAATATGAGTTTGATCATCATTAATGCACGCATCCCTTGTATAAGAACTTCAACAGTTTACGCATAGTTAAAAGTCGGTCGAATAGAAATAACATTTTCTAGAGAATGATGACAATTCATGTTTCCTAAAGAATATACGAGACAGTTTTGAAAAGTTGATGTGTAGCTTTGGAGTCATTGTTGGAGGACATTCTCCTCTAGGATCGACAATTCACCAAAAGAAACATATGATTGCTTACATGATAATTTAATTCATAAATATAAACAGAGCCGCATAATTTATATTAATTCGTTGCCATTCATTTCTTTCTGCTTGGAACCTGAAGTTTCAACATTTTAACTCATTGATCCCGTCCATGTCCTTCTAATACTTTTGGTTATTAATGTAGTCATTTAGAGTTCCGTTTATAGCCCATACTTCTCGTTGACAACATATATTTCTAACAGAGCATATAGGTATAGTCCATATCTACTCAGGTACCTAAGCAATTATTTGAACAATACTGATGGATCTCATCCATTCGTATGCATTCGGACACAGATCACAAGACAATGTGATTGTAATGGTCAGATAGTTGGAGTTTAGAAGTACAATTAAGAATATAGCTAGAGAGATAAAAAAGTATGCTAGCTAGATACCCTAGTACCATAGTCCTTGGCATGATGCGCTAATAAACAAAGAACAATTGGAGAGAAATGACAAAAAAATTGGGTGGAATTTAACTCAAAACTGTGCAACTCCTACCTATCGAAGAATGCTTGTTAGTTATCATAAATATCAGAACGATTATGACTCCACAAACCGCTCAATAAAATATCAAAGTACAATTAGACAGAGTAAGGTGGCTCTTCAAGCAAACTCTTGTGTTGTCAGCACAGAATGTAATTACTAATTAGGCAACATTCTATAGTGATGCTTATTATGAGTCCAAGTGAGGTTGAGTTGGCACTGATGACCAACTCGAGTCAGAGAATTAGTCAGGACTCTTGTTGGCTGGAGTGTCAGGTCATAACAGAAACATCTACTGACATTTAGATTTATCTTATAATGGCTTCCAATAGAAAAAATTTGCATCTAAAGTAAATAAATAAAAGGTGCAGTTTCTGCTAAATTTTTATTTAAAATACCCAGTTATATAAAAGCAAAACATAATTATACGTCTTTGGTACAAAGGTACCTTACGACCAGGCCGTGCTAACTGGGTAATGTGATATCCACGATGACATGTATTTATCCTCTCATGCAAACAAGTTTTGAGTAATCGTAGTTTTGATCATTATGCTTCATCTGAGATGCTAGATTTAAGAACAATCTTTATTCCCTATTTCTTTGCCTAGAAACAGGATTAAGTTGATTGAACAATATTCTATTATACAAGCAGCAGGGGAACTGCCTAGGGAGCTGTTGGTTTTTAAAAAAAAACATAATTAAGCTGATACTTCCTCTACCTGCTATAACAAACAAGTGAGTTTAATGAATTAACGCCTAAATCTAAATTGCACTGAAGGTGGGTCTAGGATTGAAGTGATAAGAGGCACGAGTTTTGAAAAAAGGTAGTTTTTGGTATAATCACGTTTACAGGTTTTCTTTTGGTTTGTTTGGTAACGGGGTGGTATTGGTAAAAGATACACACTTGTAACAGCATCTTTCAGACTGAATGAAACAGGATGGAACAAAACAAGCCACTATTTTTATCCAAGAAAACTAAGTGGTTAAAAGGAATGTATACAAACTAATTATAAAACCAAATATTCACTGCAAATGCACAAAAGTAATCAAAGAGAATCAAAACTCTTATACTTCCGGAAAACCATATTACAAAGAAAAGGAAAGAAACACCCCTCAATTTGCAGCAACCTTCTCCTTGGGCTTCTTCTTCTCAATTTTGAGGACAGAATGCCTGATTACACTGAAATCTATGCGCAATTGGTTCTCCAGTACTACAATTGACTCAGGCTTGGTGAAGAAAGTGAAAAGAAGGTAGATACCTTCCAAAAAGGTATCTTTTGTACCATCCTTGTTGTATTTCTGAACACTGTATGAAAGGGGCACAACTCCTCTGTTGAAAACCTCCACATACATGGCTCCTCCTGCCACCAGAATCTACAACATGGCATACATACAAATATGCACAGATCAAAATTATTTTCTTTGTGTGGAGATACAAGTACACATGCCCCACATACTGTCAGTTTCATTCAACCTATTATGTACACATTCTCGTATTCACTATGTTTCAGATCAAGATACAATGATAATCATTTTGAAATAGCACTATAGATTTTGTTAAGACCATGCATTACCCTATCAAGGTTTGCATTCAGTATATCAAGGGTACATTACTGGTATATAACCTGGTACAAACTGATACACTGGCATCAGCCTGTCTAAATAACTTATAGTGCCACTGCACCTTCTTACCTGCCTAACTCACTACTGCTTTTCTTATACTCTTCATAAGTTCACTTAATTTTACTTCTCTTTCATAATTCAATACGCACAAATAACAATAATGAAATAACTGGTTGGAGCAGTAAGTTACAAAAAAGGAAATTAAAAAAATACCTCCTCATATCGCTGGATAAAGGCAACGCGCTTCTCCTCAGTGATATCAGGCCTGAGCACCACAATGCACTCATAGCGGCGGCATCCCGGGGGACATGGTGGCTCTTCCCTGTCCTCTAGAAGCGCCGCTGCAGCTGTCGCGTCAGCCGCCGACATGCCTAGCCCAAAACCCTCCTCGTCGCCTTCCGCGTCGTAGTCGTAGTCAGCATTACCTTCGAAGTACGAGCCGAAACCCAAGCTCGCCTTCACGCCAGTTGCGGAGCGGGGTTTGATCGATGGCGCTCTGAGGAGGCGCGAAACGCCACTGAGAGAGAGGAGAGAGGAATGCGCACGCGGGTGGAGTTGAGGTCTTGCTCGCGTGAGGTGGAGAGAAGCAGTGAAGGAAGAAGAGAGAGTTAGAGAAACCATGGTTGCTTCTATCCGGTGCCTTTCGCTACTCAATAGTAACGAGGGAAATCCAAGAAGGAAAGGATAAGGAGTTGAGAATAAAGAAATTGCAATAACTGGTATAAATGGGCTGGAGGCCCAGTATTAGTTTTATTGGGCCGGGTTTTATCAGGCTTTTTCGGGTTCGGATTAGTGGTTCACATCCATGACTGAAAATAAAACCCGGCACGACTGTGCCGCCGTGCTCTCTAGGCTCGTCTCGTATGTTCCGGGAATTGCTCAGGTCACGTCCCAATTTGCAAAACACTTCTCCTTTTGAAGTGCAAAGACCATAATACCCTTCATTTTATTATAGAAATATCAATTAGCACAAGGATATTATGGTCTTTTCACGCTCAAAATGGGAGTGTTTTGCAAACTGGAGCGTGTCCGAAGCAAGTCCCGTATGTATCTTTTCCCTTTCTATTGTATTCCTTCAAACCGAACAGGCTCTTCTTTTTCTCTATAGTTCTCTGCTCTTTTTGAAGAGGAGGAAGGAGATTGGTGTGGGAAGCTTTGTTAGGATTTTACTTATTTTAGCGACAAGCTCAAAATCTAGGGTTTTGGTAAGAGGAGAGAACGATGGTGGAAGGGAAGATGGAGGAGGAGCTGCCTCTTCCCGCTTTGTTTGAGCAGGCGCGACAGATCCATTCTACCGCCTCCGAATCCTCCGTGGATCAGGTGCTTCTTCTCATTCTGTTTTTCCTACTATTGATTAATCTCAGTTCTAATTGTTGAAATTTAGGATATGTGTGCTTAATAAAGGGATTCAGAATGTTTTGTGTTTGGATTCATTTGGTAATGATGATATCAATTTACCTAATATTGTATATGTGTTTTTGGTTGGCTAGGATACTGTTAAGAAGGGGATTGAGCTGCTGAGGCGATGTGATGGAATGGTGAGCAAGCTGGGCCTTTTCTCTTCTAATGAGACTAAGGATGATGTCAGCACTTCTAATCTCAAATATCTACTTGTAAGATTAGATTTCCTTCCTCAGTTTATACTTGTTACTCTGTGGTTCAGTTATGATAGTATGTACTGGATTTAACATTTTTGTATTGGTTAGGTGCCATTCTATCTTGCAGAACTGACTGAGAAAGTGTCACAAGAGGATAGGATTCCAGTCATCAAGGCATCTCAGGATCATTTGAAGGTTAGTAATAACTTAGCTATGGGCAAGTTATGAATCTCAATTTAAGTGCGCATTTTGATTATCTGATTTGGTTATGCAGGAATTTATTTCCATATGCGAGGCACTTGAGCTTGTACCAGAAGATGAACTGGAAGCTACTAGACAGGGAGCTTCTGATACTTTTGCTACCCGTAGAGCCAAAAAGGTTTGTTTATTTTTAATTTATCTAAAGGAAAGAGTGAATGTGACAGAAGTGATGAAGCTTATATACATTTGCTATTTTGTTGCTTCAACAGATTGCTAGATTTAAGAGGCAGAAGGCAGCAGAAGCAAAGCTGCAGGAGATAAAAGAGAGAAAGGAGAGAAGGGGTCGTTCCCTCAGGGCTGCTGCCTTGTCTACCCCAGTCGATGTTGGTGATGAGGATGCACTTGAAGACGATGGAGAGGAAGAACGTGAGGTTAGCTTCAGTTTATCCATTGTTCTTTCAAATTATGAATTTCTTTTCCTTGATCTAATTTAGATAGTTCAAGCCAGAATTGTCTTTTTTTACCACAAATGACCTGCCTATGGACAGATCTTACCCAATTTGTTGTTCTATCTGAAAAGAGTCCTTGGATATGTTTAATGGGAATGAATATATTGACCACCATGACTACCAACAAAACTGTATTACAATTAAAAAGAACATATCTGCACGTTGGTGTAATATGAGAATAGTTTGCTACCGATCTAGTTTCCACAAAATCTGACCGCCAAATTTTCAAATATTTCACTGGATGACCAATGGGCTTTTTTGAATAGCACCAATTTGAGAAGGCGGATCTGAACTAAAAAGAACGTACTGCAATTTCATTTTTTTCTTTCAGTATTTTGTCAATTCTCAGTCGTCGGATAAGTTTGTTGTCAGTTTAACCTCCATGCCTAACTAGCAATTGAAATATGCTCTAAGCTCTAACTGAAGACCTTGTTTACTGTTGCAGGCTTGGCTGAGTACAATCTCCCTGGCACTCTGCAAGGTTTGTCAAATCCTTTGTGTGCTTATGGATCTGCATTTTATGAATTCCTTTCTTAGGATCTGACTCGTATACAATGTTGTTATTGCTTATTATGCAGGCTTTTGATCTTCTAGAAATGCTAAAGAAAGAAGATGAAATGCTTCTTGCTGTAAAGGAAAGACAGTCTAAGGTACTAGCAGATACTTTCTGTTAAATTATAGATCTCTTAATTTGTAAAAACTGAATATTGATTTTGTAATAATGTTATATTTGCCTTCTATTTATTGTATGAACCCAATTAGATTTCAAAATAGTTAGGAAGTTAACTAGGACAGGTAGGAACCACCTAACACTATGTGGATATCAAAGGAGCCGTGTCTATATGTTCAAGAGCTATGTCCTTTGTATATCTTATTTGTATTAGGTTTATGGTGCGGGTAGTCTGCACAGTTGCATTGGATCCATATTAGTCGACATAGAATATGTTACACGTTATGCTGCTCGGTTACCAGTTCGAACCTGGAGGGGTATTCAAAGTTGTCAGTTTCTTGTCTGGTGCAGGGCAGATGCAGAAATTTTTTTATTCAGTATTGTATGGTTATTAATATCTGAATAATTATATTTTGCAAGTATGGAGGTCAAGTGGAGAATTTTATCCCAAAATATGAGGGTTGAAATGATATATATAGAAACTCTTCTTTGGTAATAAAATAATCCAGTACAAGTTTAACCAAATTTTGAAAGGAAAAAAACAAGGGTCAAGTGACCCCCATTGTGGCCATTTGAATTTGCTTTTGGTTCTTTGCTGGTTTTTGATATTGTCACTTTTGGGATTTGCATTTATTGAAGCATCTGCTCTTGGATTATTTTAATTTCTCCAGAAAATGTTATTCTTTCTATTCTGGTAATGTTGGAGTAAGAGGATCAGTGATAAAATTACCAAGTTAGAATAGTTTGGAAATTAGACTGAGGTAGTGGGGGTTTTATCTGAAGGTTTATATTTGGTATGGCCATATGAGTCTACATGCTGGTTTGAAATCATGGATTCGAGTATGATTAACAACATCTTTTCATTTGGCTTTTTTTTACACTTGTAAATAAGCTGCATCAGTAGGTCCATTTCCCAAATAAAAGAAAAAGGAAGCAACAAACATCTTATGGTATTCATCATTTTTTTTTTTATGTAAATAAACCATGTGTAATGACAAACAGGATGGCGAGGAAGAGTTTGCACGTGAGGTGCTGGACGAAAGAACAAAGAAAGTAGAAACATGGCACCGCAGTGCAGCTGCAAGAGTACCTTTATCTAAACCAGTGGAGCCCATAACCTGTGCAACTTTCGCCCAAGATGTGATTGAAGGGCGAGCTAGTGTTTCTCAAGCTGGAGATCACAAGCATCACCATCAGCCCCTTATTTTTGGGCCTGCTAGCCTCGTCAACCGCCCAATTACAAGTGAAAGGGAAAGGATTGCTGCTCAGGTTTTCCAGCCAGGTTACAGGTCAGTCAGTCTGTCTGTCTGTCTCTCTCTCTCTCTCTGTGAAAACCTTGGCAACCAAGTCTCAATAACATTATATGTTGGGCTTTGGACAGTGCCATAGAATTTCAGATATTCACTTTTTCATCATTTGGCATCTCTCTAATGAAGCTCTGGAAAACTGGCTAATATAGTCAGGTTTTAATTATATGCATTTTTTTTCAGTTATATCTTGTAATTATGTATTCCTTAAACTATGGTGGCAACTGATTGAACCATAATTTGCTTTATGAGTCTGATTTATGTTGATACAAGATATTGTCCATAACTGCTATCTATCCATGGTGCTTTCAATATGATAGGCTGCCAACCATGAGCATCGAGGAAGCAGGTCTGCGTGAAATGGAAATAATGAACAAATGGCAGGAGAGGAATGCTGAGCTCATGAAAGAGGCCACCTCATCATGGCACCGGGATGGGCCTCGCACGGCAGAAGAGGAAGAGGATTTTGAAGAAGCCAAGGCCAGAGCTTGGGATGACTGGAAGGATGATAACCCCCGTGGGGCTGGAAATAAGAAGCTTACGCCTTGTGGTTAGTCACTGCTAACTAGACTGCTGTGCGCTACAGATTGCACATTTCCTTGTAAGGAATGTGTGATGTTTTTCTTGTATCATTAGTAGTAGTTTTTTTTTGTAACAATAATGATGCACGATGATGATGTATTTAACATATTTGTAGAGATTAAATTTTCTATAGAAGCTTTACTAAATCAGTGTTTCATCCAACTGCACCGACAGCATGCTAGTTTGGTTGTCTTTATTTTTGGGTTGCTCTCTTAACAAAAAATAAGTATTTCCTTAGTTAGGGCTTCTGTTTTGATTTTTTGGTTCTGAGCTTGTGATGTTTATGTCACTGGGTCATTTTGTAGATAAGACAAAAGCGACACTTCAACTATAGTTAGATATTCCACTCGTCTTAGCCTTGCTTGCTGCCTGAAAATAAATTAGCAACTAATGGTATAATAAACATGCTAGTTTCTAACTAATGACTTTTTAGGAGGTTCTTTTTTTTTTTCTTTTTTCTAAGATTTGCTTAAGACTTTTGACGAATGGATAAAATTTGTGTCATAGTTCTGCTTTTGTAACTGACAGAAAGTTTCGGTAAACAATCAACTCAAAATCCATCTCATTAGTTTGGCCACTCTCAAGTTCATTGTTCTTTTAGTCGAACATGGATATGTATACTGCCCCGACTTGAATTAGTCAGCTCGTTGTTCTCTGTCCTTTCAATTTGGGTTGTTTGTATAAATGTTTCACATCAATAAGTTTTTCCTCTTTGACAGTGGTAACTTTGGTTTGTTCTGCTCTAATTTTTTAAATTTCGATTAATGTTAACTAAATTTCCCAGATTTCTAACGTAAATAAATTTAGTATGTGGTGCTTTCTTAGTCTTGCATGTGTATGTGGTCAACGGGAAAAAATGTACCAAACAGATGTTACTTAAAGCTACTTACAACAACTGTCCACGGTGAATGTAAATTAACTAACAAACAAAAAATAAATCAAGCCTTTTACGTTATTATCCAACTGTAATCTACTAGAAGGAAACAATCTCCTTCTACTTTTGATGGAATTGAACAACGCTTTTAAACAGAAGAAAATTATCAAGAATTTAGCATAAGTAAGAACAACTGCAGGTGACGAAGCTTTCGCATGTACCATGCGCTTCTTCATGTACCCCACCGCAGATAATGTCACAATTTTTGTTTTGACATCCTGGATATCTGATGTATATCTTGCAAGTATTCAGGCTAGTGTGTTCTTCTCTCTGTTCAGACTTGGTAACAGAACTCCCTGTCAATAAGCCAACAATATTATTAACTACTAATCATTAAGGAAATTATCTTTGCATTGATTAATCGATGAATGTGCATAAGAAATAAAAAATAAATGACAGAAAGATTGTAGTGATGGCTGCTTACCAGTGAATATCAGAAGGAACACAAGTAGCAAAACCCATTGTGTCTTCATGCTTGAAAATTGGGAGATTAATCAGATTTTGTTTCTCCTTAATAATGTATGATAAAGGTTGTGAGGAGAGAGGAGCTTATGATGCTACATATAGGCAATGCTTATAAAACAAGGTGGAAGGTGTCATATCTTCAAATTGTGTCCCTAGCTGGATATCAATTTTACAAGGAGGAAGTTTTCAATGATATGATTTTCTGATACGAAAAATAACTTTCTTAATTATTTTCTCTAGAAATACGTCTCAACTATTTTTACGGCCTTTACATTTTGGACAGTGTCTCGTAATTGCTCTTCGATAGTATCAATTTTTACTAGATAAGTCGATATTATCTTCTATTTGCTTTCATCTTAGCATATTTTTTGTTTTTAGTTGCTGCTATGCGGATGACATTTGCTAGAACCAAAACGTTATATAGAAATACTTTTGATATAATTTAGATATATTGCGCATACACTTTTGTGTAATTTGAAGTTCAATCGGGCATTCGTCAAAAAATTTGAAAAATTTAAGGCTTAGTATTGTTTGGCTTTTGAAACTTTGAACAAGTTGCATGAAATTTTACGCACAGTGTATCTAAATTTAAAAGAGCAAATGGTGTTATTTTATTTTTGTAATTTCAATGAATTTTAAATTTACAGTTGTCAAGATTGTCGATATCTTTTTTATAAATTATCAATTTCTTTAAGAAAAATTGGCAGAAATAAATGTTGAGTGCGTGAAAGGGCTGTTGTATTTTTGCTCGTAAGAACTGGCGTTAACTAAGAAAGCAAATATACAAACTCAATCGGTCAATGTTTATATGGTTATCATTTTTTTTATTAAATATGGTTATCATTAATCACGTTATAGATTCCAAAAATCTGGCATCACTGTTTATTTTATTTTCTCCTTTGTTTGATACGACGTTATTTTAAGTACCCTTTTGTCACTTTCAAGTTGGGAACAGAGCAGAAAGTTGTTAAATTTCTAACAATGGATCCATATTGGGCCTAATGTAAAGCAATTGAATTCCATATTTGATCAAATAAACGGCCTAGAATGTGAAGTACGGAATGAACATTACTGCTTACCAGCCCAAACTGAACATAACCCGTTATATGTGAAAAGGTTCAAAAGTTCTACAATACAAAATACAGCAAATCATGGTATTTTAAGTGGATTCACAAGTCACAACCGAACATTTAGTTTATCAAACAAAAAAGAAAAAAAATAAATAAGATTTTAAAAAAAATAGTTAGGCAGTGTTCCAGAACAACGAAGAGAGAGTAAGAGGGGTGGGGAGGTGAGAATTAACTCTTCATGAGATCACTCTCTCTCACCCCATCTCATCTTCCTTTATTTGCTCCAATTTTCTATCTGGAGCAAGTAAAAGCTCACGGACACGGACAAATGCCGTCTTCCCTCCGATATTTGGTTCCGAAGCACAGTTTTAGTGGAGTTATTCGTTGATGTCATGATGACGAGGAATCATTGTATATTTGTATTTTAACACCAACTATTTTATGATGACGAGGAATAATCAAAGGGGTCTTAGGAATTATATTTGTGATGTTGTCATTAATTTGTGTTTTTTAAAGTTATGATCAATTTATTAGTGCCAACTATTCAATTATAACGACTAATCAAATGTGTCTTAGGAATTAGATTTGTGATGCTGTCATTAATTTGTATTTTTTTAAAAGTTGTGATCTATTTTTCTATCGGTTGCACAATGTGTGACCTGGCTAATTTTAATTTATGATTTAATTTAATGTTATATAATTTGGAGATGGCCAAAGCTGCGTTTAGTAAAACACACATAATAGACTTAGAGAGTGAGGAGATTTGGTAAATTTGTTAATTTCAAACAATGAATAGAAGGATCTATTTAAAGAGGGATCACGTTACCGGAATGTAACAGCGATTGGTCTTGTGAAGGTTACACTTGAGACATCTGTTAGCTGTTGCAGTGGTTAGTCTCTTCAGCTGTCACGGTTGTTTTAAAATCTCAATAGCTCTTGGAGTCATAAATCTTAATTGATTGACAATCATCATAAATCATAAATTAAATTTTAGCTGAAAGTCTAACGCTGCAAATATATATACGATGCATTTTTTTTTTAGGGATATAAATATCGTCATATTGTACTCGCTTTTATATCTCTTCTTATATATATATTATCATATTTGTGGCGAATACAATAGGACACATGTTTTATGTGTTAATCGTAACCTAAACGATACGAAAATAGTTGTTATATAGGTTAGATTGCATAAAGCAGAGCTTCATTTGACCATAAAATTACCATTCCATTTCAATTAAGGAGTTATACATTTGACTAGATTAAAAAAATAACAATGAACTGATGAAAACAGAGTCACAAAATCAAAGAAATAAATAGAACAGTTAAAAAAGTGATTTACAAATGATAATTATTTAAAATAAAAATAGTAGAATTATTTTATTCATATTTTTAATTCAATAATATTTTGTACCAACACGTTTAATCTTTGCATGTATTTAATATGCCACCTATAACATGGATCATATATTAGATTTTCGTTCAAAATTCTTGATTTTTTTCACAAAAATAAAAAATGAAATAAAATTGTTAATTTTAAATATTCATAAAACAAATATTTGAATATCGAATCTGCAACCTTTTTTAAGTTTACTTTTAGTTACTTGTCAAATTGTTGCTCGTAGATGCATTATCAAAAAGTGGCCAAAAATCTAACCTTTTTTAAACTAAAAAGTACCCAAAAAAGTCCCAAATTACTGGTTGCTAGACCATGATTTTCCATTTCATTTCTTAAAAAAAAAAAAAACTATATAGTAGGTTGTATGCGTTCGTTTAATTGAACTATAGAGTAGGTTGTATGTGTTGTCCTCTGTGATTCAATGTTGTTCTGGAGTGCATATAAAATGGTAGGTTGTGCTCAGATTTTTATGAAGCTGGGTATGTCGTATATATTGTTAAGAAGAGAGCAATTCTTTCATTCCATAATTCTTACCCATTGATTTTATTTCTCTGATAAGCTTAATCATTTATTTGTATATTTGCTTGGCTAGAAAAAATAAGCTATCTTGGTGTATGTACCATAATCTAATTTTATTTTCTGATTGTTTTTTTTTTCCTTAGAAGTAGACAAGGTACCCAAAAGTTTAGTTTATATGCCACATATCTACTTAGTCAATCGTGTTGATGATGCCACATCAGTCTTAATAGCATAATTAGTACCAAAATAACAAACGAGCCGATCTTGTAAAACTAGATCTAATAGTCAGGAGGTTGAATCATGTACAATAATTGTGAAAAAGTTGAACTTTTGTTTATCATTATAAAAAAGTTGAATTTATTAATGTAGATATAACTTATCTAAATCGTGCTGATCATGTTCCTTGATTTTTATCATCGCGAAGTGTCCCAAAAAAAACTGATACTTACAGGATGAGAAGGAAATAAGTACCGAATCCATTAAAAATAAATAAATTAAATTATGTTCATATGTTCAAGTGTTAAAGAAAATTATAACTTTTTTTATTGTACATGTACTTTAAAAACTACTAATAATAGAAAGGTATATTATTGTTCAATGTTTTTCTTTAGTTTTCTTTTCTTTATTAGAGAAATAAAATTGGATAGTTTTACTCATGTTGATTAGTCATTATTCAGAAATCTCCTTGTATGATTTGTATATATCGAATTAAAAATACAGGAAATTGGACCAGTTGGTCAATTTGCACCTCTCGTATTATGTGGAAATATGTTTGTGCAACTAAAAATTAGAATATGGAGTAAAAGAACAAATAATTTTAATACATGGCGGATCAATTGTTGGAGTTATGTCCTAGAAGTCAATATTTCATGATTTATTTTCTTAGTTTATGTTAATGATGATATTTGATCATTTGTTCCTAGAGTTTATTATTGACAGATCATTCAGGTTGAGGATCTGAATTGTAGATCTCTGTGGATCATTCATTAGAATGACAATAATAAATCTAAATCGTCCATAATCTTGATAATTAACAAGGAACATTAATTATCATAAAAGATTAGTATGCAAGTTAAGTGATGATTAAGTTCTACAAATCATAGGTAAGGAGTTACCGACTTAATTGCATATGTGTATGTTATTGGAACATAGTACAGGACTTGACCCAATGAAATAAACATATGGATTGTGTTATGTGTCATTGTTTATTTCATATGATTTTGATTCTAAGTTTGAGATGTTCACCTTTTCCACATGAGGATAGGTTCAATAAATATCGTCTAACGTTGATTCCTGATAAAGGCTACTATAAGGACTTTATTTATGTTCTCTTGAATTGTGCGGGGAAAAGTTGTTCATCAAGAAAACCGTATGTCCCTCATTAGTATACCTAGTGAGTGATGATATCTGTTTGGGCCCCTTGATGGAGTTGGATCGTATGCATGCAAACTAGACGATCAACTCTAGATCAAGAAATGTATAATCTGCAAGAATGACACATTCCTATCTTGGATTATACAAAGATATCGTGTGACATAAAAATCAAACAAAGAAATACTTTTATTTCTTATGCAGGATTGAGATATTGTAACGGTACATTATTTATACGAATTGGGAATCATAACGTGTTGCTAGATACCGCTTATGATTATTGGAAATAAATAACGATTTATTTCCATGGCCAACATAGTATAAATCCTCAAATAGGGTCGCACAAATAGGATTCTAACCACTTGGTGCATTTATTGTTTATTCACAATAATGTGTATTGTGAAATGTGATAAGTTAATTAATTAATTATATACCGTTATGAACCGTTATAATTAATTAAATTAAAAGGATCATATGGAAACAATTTAATGCATTAGCTAATCATAGATTAATTATTAATGAGTTAATAATTAATTATGTTCAACTTACTTTAATTAGTTTGAGCTAATTGGGCTTCTATTTAATTGGTTAATTAAAGGCCCGATTTAAGGAAGAATGAAGAGACAATTAAAGGAGATTCATTAATTGGTGAATTAATGAATAAAGGCCTTTTATTAAGATGGCCCAAGAGAGCCCATTAGGTGGCCTCTTAGGGTGGATGGCATACTTGTAAATAGTATGAAGGTTGGATGAGAGTGGTTGGCTATATAAAGGGGTCTCTTTGGGAGAAAACCCTAGCCGTCATCTCTCTTCCTCTCCCCTCCCTTGCGCCTCCCCTAGAAGAGAGATTTTTCTCTCTTCTCCATGGCTCTTCCCTTCCTCTCTTAGCTCATGTGTTGAGCATCCCACCTCTCTTCCTCTCCATTAAATAGTTAATTAAGAGAAGCAAGGTGATTAGCAAGAGGTTCAAGAGAACTAGCATTCTCTTTGAGCTTGGTGGTGGGTCCTTGGTGGGCTAGAGGCGGCCATAGATGGTGGAGATGGTGGAGCACGCACCCCATCGACTCCCATGCCATGGATTCGAGCCTCATGAATACAATTTCATGAGAGGTACAATTTCTCCTACCTTCTCTCTTGATTGGATGTGTGATTGCTTTAGCACTAGATCTATTGATTTGCTTGTTGTTAATGGTGATTAATTAGTTGTAATTAATCTAAAATTAAAATATGAGCATTTCCTAACATCAATTGTCAACATCATGTTAAGCTCCTTCTTTCTTTCTTTCTTTTTTTTTTTTTTTTTTTGGTTAGTCATTGCACTTTCTTCCAATTAATTATTGGGTGACAGCTTAATTCATTAAAAAATAAAATCCCAATTTTACATTTCTCTGTGTCATGGGTCATCATTTTGGTTACAATATATTAGATAACGAAGTAAAACTAAAATGTTGAAGAGAATGATGTTATGTTTATGTTGAAACACTAGAACTTCATGATAAGAATAATAATCATATTATTTTAGTTTAGACCAACGAGTTTTGTGCCTACTCATAAACATGTCATGTTTTGGTTGAGATGGGTGATAAGTAGAAAGACCTTTCAAACGCATTTTTTATTTTTTGCATTAATTAGATTGGCAAATAGTCGCTAAGTTCGCATAAAAATCCTCAAAAAACTTGCAGATTTGCATATATGCATGTGAAACGGGATTCTGCTAATAAAACTTATAAAATAATTTAATTGCTTTTTAGTTAAGAGGTAATGATGAAGAATGTTGTATTAATAAACTAAGATATTTGAGAAAACTAATAATGAGTGCTATTGTGACTCAAAACAAATTATTAGAAATCGAAAACTTATGATTCGAGGTAGTTTGAGTTTGATAGCGATACAACTGCATTAGAACAACATAAAATATCTATCTTTGGTCGATTAAGAGGTTTGTATTTGCCAAATAGTGTTAGGAAATGCTCATATTTTAATTTTAGATTAATTACAACTAATTAATCACCATTAACAACAAGCAAATCAAAAGATCTAGTGCTAAAGCAATCACACATCCAATCAAGAGAGAAGGTAGGAGAAATTGTACCTCTCATGAAATTGTATTCATGAGGCTCGAATCCATGGCATGGGAGTCGATGGGGTGCGTGCTCTACCATCTCCACCATCTATGGCCGCCTCTAGCCCACCAAGAACCCACCACCAAGCTCAAAGAGAATGCTAGTTCTCTTGAACCTCTTGCTAATCACCTTGCTTCTCTTAATTAACTATTTAATGGAGAGGAAGAGAGGTGGGATGCTCAACACATGAGCTAAGAGAGGAAGGAAAGAGCCATGGAGAAGAGAGAAAAATCTCTCTTCTAGGTGGAGGCGCAAGGGAGGGGAGAGGAAGAGAGATGACGGCTAGGGTTTTCTCCCAAAGAGACCCCTTTATATAGCCAACCACTCTCATCCAATCTTCATACTATTTACAAGTATGCCATCCACCCTAAGAGGCCACCTAATGGGCTCTCTTGGGCCATTTTAATAAAAGGCCTTTATTCATTAATTCACCAATTAATGAATCTCCTTTAATTGTCTCTTCATTCTTCCTTAAATTGGACCTTTAATTAACCAATTAAATAGAAGCCCAATTAGCTCAAACTAATTAAAGTAAGTTGAACATAATTAATTATTAACTCATTAATAATTAATTTTTGATTAGCTAATGCATTAAATTGTTTCCATATGATCCTTTTAATTTAATTAATTATAACGGTTCATAACGGTATATAATTAATTAATTAACTTATCACATTTCACAATACACATTATTGTGAATAAACAATAAATGCACCAAGTGGTTAGAATCCTATTTGTGCGACCCTATTTGAGGATTTATACTATGTTGGCCATGGAAATAAATCGTTATTTATTTCCAATAATCATAAGCGGTATCTAGCAACACGTTATGACTCTCAATTCGTATAAATAATGTACCGTTACAATATCTCAATCCTGCATAAGAAAAAGTATTTCTTTGTTTGATTCTTATGTCACACGATATCTTTATATAATCCAAGATAGGAATGTGTCATTCTTGCAGATTATACATTTCTTGATCTAGAGTTGATCGTCTAGTTTGCATGCATACGATCCAACTCCATCAAGGGGCCTAAACAGATATCATCACTCACTAGGTATACTAATGAGGGACATACGGTTTTCTTGATGAACAACTTTTCCCCGCACAATTCAAGAGAACATAAATAAAGTCCTTATAGCAGCCTTTATCAGGAATCAACGTTAGACGATATTTATTGAACCTATCCTCATGTGGAAAAGATGAACATCTCAAACTTAGAATCAAACTCATATGAAATAAACAATGACACATAACACAATCCATATGTTTATTTCATTGGGTCAAGTCCTGTACTATGTTCCAATAACATACACATATGCAATTAAGTTGGTAACTCCTTACCTATGATTTGTAGAACTTAATCATCACTTAACTTGCATACTAATCTTTTATGATAATTAATGTTCCTTGTTAATTATCAAGATTATGGACGATTTAGATTTATTATTGTCATTCTAATGAATGATCCACAGAGATCTACAATTCAGATCCTCAACCTGAATGATCTGTCAATAATAAACTCTAGGAACAAATGATCAAATATCATCATTAACATAAACTAAGAAAATAAGTCATTAAATATTGACTTCTAGGACATAACTCCAACAATCTCCCACTTGGCCTAGAGTCAATCAATAGTGACTTCTAGCCAGTGAAGAATTTAGAACAATGTCATATATCTATATATATACATGTCTCGAACCTCAAAAGATGTAATACACTTAAAGCAAGTTACTCATACGTCCATCACGCATGGATGCACAATTGCATCTCGTATACCGCTTAAGGTAGAGGTTAAGTTAGAGTGTTCGCTGTGTCCGCGAACCTATCCAATTTTGTTTGACCCTATGTACATATATACTCCTATATATGTGTTCTTGATCATCATCATGTGAGATCAAGTGACATCGTCATAGATCTTAGTTGGATCACCAATTTAATATTGGGTTCTTCAAGTTTAAGCTATGGTTCGAGATGCTTAGAACTATATTAGCTTGACTGAGAACTTCATGATCCATACTACATTCTTTCATTGCTTCACAAGTTGCTATATATTTTTGTTTTGGTGACGGAAACGGTTGTAATATCCCATTTAGAACACCTTCTAAATTTACAACACCACATTAAACAAAATATGTAGCTCAATTGCATTTATATCAATCTTTCGAAAACTAGCATCAATATATCAATTTATATGAGCTTTCTTTTATCTTATCAGATGGAAAAACATATCACTCTTTCTCTTAAGATACTCGAGGACATTCCTGATTATTGTCCAAATGTGTTTTTCTTTGTATCCACTTGACAACTGATTGTCATACTCCTTGGGTACAACACATAGGGGCATGTGCATAAGTATGGCGTACGTAATGAAACTCATAACAGAAGGATGCTCGAATTGTATCGTGCACTCTTCTCGAATTGAGTTGCAACACACCGAGTAGCACTGAAGTGTATGCCATACAATGTGGTTAGACATCCTTTCTAGGAGTCTATCTTTTCGTGTAACTATAACACCTTGTCATTATATGCACATTTTGCTCAAACCTGACATCCATCATAATCTATCTCCATAGATTTTGTTTCCTTGGATTTAGGTGACTTACCCAAGTTCTCAATTGAGAAAAACATTCTCCAATGAGATCTTGACAATATTCATTTTCTTAATGTTATTCCCAATTAATGTCTTGTATCTTGTACAATACATGTAACATATTAATGCTCCCACTGAATATCTTGTCTATACAAGATACTTTTGACGAAGTTCAACTCCTTGACTTTCTTGTCAAAATGTTTATTTCAATTTCCACAATACTTGCTTCAATCCATTAATGGATCATTGAAGCATACATATGTTTCTAACAATACAACAAATCCTCGGTTTGTGTCAAATACACAACAACTTCCTTCATTCATTCGAAGAAGGCGGTTTTGATGTATCTTTCCATATATCTATATATACGAAATATAATTATTGTTAGAATGATCTTTATTGACTTATACACAACTACAAGCGAGAAGCCGTGCTTTGTACATGGTCAACTGGTTATCGACTTAGACATAGCATCAATCATGAAATTGTGCTTTGTACATAGTCGACTTGCTATCCATATCTATCTTTCCTTTTAAAGATCTAAATGTTCTAGATGGATCGCTCCTTCTTGAACATCAATCAAGGTCTATACCTTGTTGTTATATATATATGGGTTGCACTTAAAGATCATACAAATTCAAACCATACTTGTGGAATCGGGTCTTTCCATCGCTTCTGTATTTATCAACGGATCCTCATATATCAAGTACGAGGATGTTGTGAAGCCTATGTACCTTTCAGTTTAGGCAATTCACTCTCGTTGATCTTTGTAGGATTGGTGCTTGAGGTCAGTAAACTACTTCTACAACATCTTGTAGAGTAAGTTCTCGATCCTAATATATTGCATGAGTTTCTCGAACATCATCCATTCGTGAGATGTTTGAGCACTCTTTAGAAGTGAGCGTGTTTATAAACTTCTTCCTTTCACAACTACTTGTGAATAAAGTTCCGCTCAACTCCCACTAAGCACCATGTATGGAGTGACAAGTTTCCTATAAATGTACTTCTTGTAGTGACGCATAAACTCCTTTAATGCTCACTTTACTCCCACTACTTCATCTTAAGAATATCATTCTTTAAGATTACGTTATGATGAGCAACAACTACTTTGTTCTTATCATGTTCATAGAAGTAGTACCTTTTGGCTAATTCAAGATATCCTTCAAAATAATAAGCGTCTTATTTGGGTGCAAGCTTATCAATCAATCGAACCTTGAAATAAGCTTCTCAACACCAAATCTTGAGAAACAATATACCTAGAGATTGAATCTCGTAAGATATCTTTCTCAATAGACTTCGATGGAATTTTTTATTCAGTGTAAACAATATTGTCCTCAAAACACAAATCCCTTACATGAGTCGAACAAGTCAATTTGATTTATTACCGATCGAACTATATCAAACAATGTTCGATACCTTCATCTTTGGATACATTTTTCAATGTTCCTCCTGGAGCGAGTGGTGAAACGTCTTTCATACTCTTTAGGCAATATATCAAACTATATGACTTAACTATTTACCATGATCCATCTTAAGACTTTTGCTTTTATTGAATAGTTTTTCAACTTTACTCTTGAGATCATTTTGATCTTGTCAAAAGATTCATACTTATACCATATCAAATAGATACGTTAATATCTACAATGATCGTTGGTCAAGTGGTAAAGTGTCAACAACCTTTCAATTGCACAAGTCCTATAAGTCTATATACATCAATATGTATAAGTCTTAATAAGGTTACTTGTCCTTTAAACCTTCATAGGTCAAAGGCGCTTTTGTCTTTTAACAAACACGATTCGCATGAATTTCAATTGATTTGCAATCGAATTGATTTACGAGCTCCACGTTACGTAGACTCTCATAATGCGATTCTTTGCAATCGAATTGATTTACGAGCTCCACGTTACGTAGACTCTCATAATGCGATTCTTGTTTATATTCGACTAAGCAACTATTTTACATAAAAGTCAAATACTTTATGCGAAGTCTTACATATTTGTCATTCAAAATTTGTTAATCTATTTCAAGCAAATTCAATTAAGATGCATGAAATCTTATACACAAATTTATAACAATAAGAGAACAACATTTCTCTATTACAAAACATGATCATCCATCATCAAATATGAAACGGAGATAAGGTTTTATGAGATGTTTGGAATAAGGTATACAACCTCAAATTCCTAAACAAACTCTTTATTTAGTAAAGATAACTCTACGTATTCAATGGTAGTGGCTTAGACGTACAAGCCATTTCCAAAAACGGAGTTTACTTTACTTATCTCAAACTTTCTCTTATTCATCATTGCCTACACATTTCGTTAAATGCGAGCACATGAACTAGCACCTAATTACTAGTGTGAATTAGAGATAGTGAGATAATTTGAACGACAAATATCTTAAGGTTTAGAACATCATGGTATTTCGGACAACCTTTCAAATGCCTCCCATAAATGGCAAATGAAACATCTCATGTGACACACGGTCACTAGTGAGGGTCTCAAAGTCACAACTCATATATTGGTGGAGTATTCCCTTAATACTTAACCAATCATTTTTAGCACTAACAAGTGTGCGAACAATACATCCTTTATCCATAGAAAGAGTTTTTATGACAATATCAACAATCCTTGATATTGGAGATCTTAGTATCTCTAGTTGTCAATTTGCTACTCAAACCTTTCGGTTTGCAAGCTAATGAAACATTTATCTTCTTATAAGAAGAGTCTCTTGGTTAACTCACATTTCATTACTCGATCATAAATGATTGAGTATATCTTTACTTTCTCTAAGAACGTCTTCTTGAGTAAATGGATGAGAGTGTAGAAGTCTTAGTATAGTCCTTATGAATTCTCCAATTCAAAGGTCTAGAACTTCTAAAAGGATATAAGCATTCGCTTTATTGAATAATTTTCGTCAAAACTAATCAATCATTGCGAAGCTATTGTTCAGGAAGTCGAGGAACGTTTTTGGGATTAAACTTGCTCAAGTTTCTCATTTCCAAGAACATGTCTTAGAAATCGGTGTTACTTCTCCAAGTAAATATCTTAGGAACGAGCTTGTTGTTTTCAAAGATTGATCGCAACGAAATTAACATATTTAATATCTATAACAATTTCAATTTAAGGTCATTTAGTTTATGCAATGTTTTGTTTATAATGATAAACAAAACTTCCACTACATTTAATTAATGTCCCTAAATGTAATGGATTCCAAGATCCCCATTTTCGTCAAGTAGAGCCTGCTATGGCACGACACCCTACTTAACTAGACAAGGTAGGTTCTCCAACCAATCATATCAACCATATGACTCTTGGTTTGTGAATATCTAAGTATATTTACAAACTTCGCCCCGATGTCCAAGAAAACTTGTTGGGTCCATCGATAAGCAACCTCTCTCTATTTGCTCCTAACAAATCTTTTCATTTGTACCCCGACTATCAAGGTTGACAACCATGACGTCCGCTATGGCGGACCGCGCCATGATTGGCTATTGACGTGAAGGGGATAGAGAGAAGGAAGGCGGTCGACTTAATCAATTTAGTTTGGGACAAAAGCAATTACGTGACTTTGTTTGGTGGTCGTGTAAGCATATACCCATACCTACCTATGACAATTCAAGGCATTCACAAACAATCACATAACATAAGCATCTCAAGCATTGCCGTGGGTTTGTATGGCTCCCGCTTGCATTAATCTTCGTCGCATCTCCATGTAACGAGACTAATCTAATCAAGCCCTCCCACTAATTACTAAGATCCTATCTAATAATTAAGGGAAATAAATACATGTGATAAAATTCCTAAAACCCCGCCTAGGCCTTAAGGGCATGCAAGCCTCACAAGTTACATCAAAAATTAACCACTTAATTATCAAGGCACCTTAGGCCACTTTACAAGCAATCACATGCATTCACAACATTTTACAACACACAAGGCATTGACATCTTGAGCCATATCAAACCCACATCCTCCTACAAAACAAAGTTAGCACATATACAATATACATGATTCATTTGCTCTTAATTAATTTCATTAATTAGAATCTTTGTGCATACTTGTTGCTCAAGTTTTTCGAATGCAAAGAAGGCTTAACCTTAACAACTAATTGTTTAAGCCCTTTTAAATTAAATCCAACTATCAAAACAGAAAGGAGGGTATTTAAGGAGTCTTCTAATTAACATTTCAATAAATTGATTAATTAGAAACTATTTTAACTAATTAAAATACGAAATTCGGGACCCGAAAAAATTCAAAATAATTCGGTCTCCAAAAAATCTGAAATAAATCCAGAGAACTCCTTACAATGATTGTGATTACCTGTAAAAATCTCAAGGAGAGATCAATTACCATCAGGGAGAACCAAAAAAGACAAATCCTCAGATTGTGCGCGAAGCACCATTAGAGAAAATTCTGTTATGGGTCTCAACCTTTTGATCTGTATGATCATCCCCTTGATATTTTTTCAGCAAACAATTTACATAGAAAAATACTACATACAATAGGCTATCATTCCATGAGAAGAAAATCCACAAGTTATATTCAAGATCAACGAGATAACAAGCATTTAAGCAAGGTATCCTGTTCTGAAACAGACCGTCGACCAAAAAGGTTTCACTCGGTTGAGGTATCAAATCTCAATGAAAATCTATGAAATTAATTTTCACAGATTCCAGACTTAAAGGAGAACATTTCCATTTTAAACTTTTCCATAAAAGTTTCTCAATAAGTACAGTTTTTCAAAACAATCAGTTTGTTTGAAAAAACAGATCTGACAACTTCATCACTTTTCATCCTTGAACGCCCACATAATATCCGAAATATGCAACAAAATTTACATATCCAGAAAGAGCATCAAGTTTAGAATAATCCTATCTAAAATTTACAGGTACTTTGTATACAAACTTATTTGTTACCAACCACAACAACAGAACTGTGCAGCAGAATAACAGATCTGCGCACCGTTACCGTTTAAATCACTAAAAATTCATTTTACATCGAATTTCAATGATTCCAGTGGGAAAACAACCACAACTCAAAGGGCTACAACCTCCAATAAGAAGGAAAAAATTTCAGAGAGCTTTACACCACGAAAAACAAGCAACAAGACAGAAAACAGCCTTTCCAGGGCCAGCAAGCATGCACATCACTAATTAACTTAATTAATTACGAATTCTCACTTAATTAAGTGTGAAAAACCTTAAGCACGACCATAGCTCTGATACCACTGTTAGGAAATGCTCATATTTTAATTTTAGATTAATTACAACTAATTAATCACCATTAACAACAAGCAAATCAAAAGATCTAGTGCTAAAGCAATCACACATCCAATCAAGAGAGAAGGTAGGAGAAATTGTACCTCTCATGAAATTGTATTCATGAGGCTCGAATCCATGGCATGGGAGTCGATGGGGTGCGTGCTCTACCATCTCCACCATCTATGGCCGCCTCTAGCCCACCAAGGACCCACCACCAAGCTCAAAGAGAATGCTAGTTCTCTTGAACCTCTTGCTAATCACCTTGCTTCTCTTAATTAACTATTTAATGGAGAGGAAGAGAGGTGGGATGCTCAACACATGAGCTAAGAGAGGAAGGAAAGAGCCATGGAGAAGAGAGAAAAATCTCTCTTCTAGGTGGAGGCGCAAGGGAGGGGAGAGGAAGAGAGATGACGGCTAGGGTTTTCTCTCAAAGAGACCCCTTTATATAGCCAACCACTCTCATCCAATCTTCATACTATTTACAAGTATGCCATCCACCCTAAGAGGCCACCTAATGGGCTCTCTTGGGCCATTTTAATAAAAGGCCTTTATTCATTAATTCACCAATTAATGAATCTCCTTTAATTGTCTCTTCATTCTTCCTTAAATTGGACCTTTAATTAACCAATTAAATAGAAGCCCAATTAGCTCAAACTAATTAAAGTAAGTTGAACATAATTAATTATTAACTCATTAATAATTAATTTTTGATTAGCTAATGCATTAAATTGTTTCCATATGATCCTTTTAATTTAATTAATTATAACGGTTCATAACGGTATATAATTAATTAATTAACTTATCACATTTCACAATACACATTATTGTGAATAAACAATAAATGCACCAAGTGGTTAGAATCCTATTTGTGCGACCCTATTTGAGGATTTATACTATGTTGGCCATGGAAATAAATCGTTATTTATTTCCAATAATCATAAGCGGTATCTAGCAACACGTTATGACTCTCAATTCGTATAAATAATGTACCGTTACAATATCTCAATCCTGCATAAGAAAAAGTATTTCTTTGTTTGATTCTTATGTCACACGATATCTTTATATAATCCAAGATAGGAATGTGTCATTCTTGCAGATTATACATTTCTTGATCTAGAGTTGATCGTCTAGTTTGCATGCATACGATCCAACTCCATCAAGGGGCCTAAACAGATATCATCACTCACTAGGTATACTAATGAGGGACATACGGTTTTCTTGATGAACAACTTTTCCCCGCACAATTCAAGAGAACATAAATAAAGTCCTTATAGCAGCCTTTATCAGGAATCAACGTTAGACGATATTTATTGAACCTATCCTCATGTGGAAAAGATGAACATCTCAAACTTAGAATCAAACTCATATGAAATAAACAATGACACATAACACAATCCATATGTTTATTTCATTGGGTCAAGTCCTGTACTATGTTCCAATAACATACACATATGCAATTAAGTTGGTAACTCCTTACCTATGATTTGTAGAACTTAATCATCACTTAACTTGCATACTAATCTTTTATGATAATTAATGTTCCTTGTTAATTATCAAGATTATGGACGATTTAGATTTATTATTGTCATTCTAATGAATGATCCACAGAGATCTACAATTCAGATCCTCAACCTGAATGATCTGTCAATAATAAACTCTAGGAACAAATGATCAAATATCATCATTAACATAAACTAAGAAAATAAGTCATTAAATATTGACTTCTAGGACATAACTCCAACAAATAGGCCTTTCAAAATGTATTGCATGAGATGGGATGTCCTAAGAAATGAGGCGAGGAATGTGATCGGGGACACATGTTTACTCGATTTCAATATTTCATTCTTAAAATAGAAGCTGATCAAGATCTGATATTCTTTGATGGGAAAGACTTACAAGGCGTAAAACTAGAAATGAAGTGGCTAAATACTGGATTAAACCGGCACCACTGTGATGAAAGACTTCAAGGTTGATTCTAAGATTCCTATCTCAAAATGTGTCAACCTCAAAAGGTTTGTGAATCTAGTGTAACTTTGTAAGATCAAATATTAGAAATATGTACACACTCATGTATACACTAATTGACAAGGGGTTTGTTAATATAGTGAACTTAATGGTTTAAAGTCTAAATTTGAAGAATTGGAGAAGTCCCATTATGATTTAAAGTCTAAATTTGAAGCATTGGAGTGAAGAAAGTTTATTTTATTGGTTTGTGCAAATAATTTCAAAAATTTATTCCACAAAACCATCAAATAAGCAAATCTAGTGGTAATAATCATTAATTGTATGTAGAGATGGAACTTAAGCATAATGGTATATCACAATCAAACACGAGGAATAAAATATAAACATGATTAATTAACAAACTTAAACATCCATAATAAACTTAAGCAATATGTCAAAAGTTCTCAACAATAGCCCTAAAGTACGATTACTCCCTAATCATCATGTCAAAATAACATGAATAATCAGCAAAATAAACTATAAAGATAAAAAAGTATAAAATACAACAAATCGGCATTACTTTCTTCTAAATCTCTGCTCTGCCCTACCTGGAACGGTCCAGTCTGCTCTTGGGACGGATTGGTCCAACGAGAATGACTCGTTGGCTGTTGCAGTGGTTGTCTCTTGAGCTATGACGGTTGTTTTAATCTCAGTAGCTCTTGGGCTTGGAGCCATAATTCTTAATTGATTGACAATCATCATAAATCATAAATCACAAATTATATTTAAGCTGAAATTCTAACACTGCAAATATATATACGATGCATTTTTTTAGGGATAAAGAAGATTACCTAAATCTCATCATATTGTACTCGCTTTTATATCTCTTCTTATATATATCATCATATTTGTGGCGAATGTAATAGGACACATGTTTTATATGTTAGTTTTTCTAATAGCCGTAACCTAAACAGTACGAAAATGGTTATTATATAGGTTATATTGCATAAAGCGGAGCTTCATTTGACCATAAAATTACAATTTCATTCAATTAAGGAGTTGTACGTTTGAATAGATTAAAAAAAAAAAAGAATAAACTGATGAAAACAGAGTCGTGCCTTGCTAGAATGAAAGAAATAAAGTCAAGAAGTTCTTGGTAGTGTCCACGTTGTGGGGCGAGTATGCAGAACATTATGTTTAACATGCCACCTATTACATGGATCATATACTAGAGTTTTGTTCAAAATTCTTGATTTTTTTACAAAAATAAAAATGAAATAAAATTGGTAACTTTAAATTTAATAAAACAAATACTTGAATGTCGAATTGCAACCTTTTTTTTAAGTTTACTTGTAGTTGTCAAATTGTTGCTCGTAGATGCATTCTCAAAAAGTGGCTAAAAAATCTAATTTTTTTTTAAGTAACTAAAAAATACCCGGAAAAGTCTCAAATTACTGTTAAAGTTGCTAGACCATGATCCCTTTTCCATTGCATTGCTATCAGGGACGGATCTATGTTCAACAAAGGGGTGTCAATGTCACTCCTATTTTCTAAAAATATTTTATTAAAGATGAATATTGATAGTTATAAAATACAAATTTATTATGTGTATAATCTATTTGAACCTCATAAAAATTTATGTGATTTTCTATTATTGAACCCCATACATATTTCATGATGAAATTGTTTGTGAGATTTCTTTGGAAAAAATAGTATAGGTGGAAAAAAATTATGCTCGTAGTCATGCTTCAGATCAATTCAATTTTTGTTCAAAATTGTCTCACTCGATTTTAGCTCATGATTAGTTTGACTCACTCAAATTTTACTCGAAATAACTAAATAGGTAATTTTTTTAGTTTATTTATAACATTAAATACCTAATTTGACATATAATATATTTATTGCTCAGATATAAATACTAATTTTCTTTAAATTTTATTATATATTTTTTTAAAAAATACTAGTTTATATATAAAAATAATCTAGAAAACAAATATTAATTAGTTTGTATTTTTCTTGCTTAAAAACGTATGAAATATATATAAAAAAGTATAATAATCGAGGGTGCATAGGCTTGATTGCGGCTAGTGTTCGATTAAAGTCGGTTCGACAAAATTTGATGTAATTTCAAATCTAACTTTGGTCACGGTCAATTCGCTCGACATCAACTTATGTTGCTAGCTCTAAAGATCAATGAATCCCATTATAAAATTTTCTGCCCCCGTCACTGTTGCTATATATATATATATATATATATATATATATATATATATATATATATATATATATATATATGATGGCTAATGTGCTATCCGTGGCACGTGCCACCCATTTTCCATCGGGTCATTTTTCGAGATCCAAAATTCAAATGGTAAAGTTATTCACCATATTGAAATACCCTTGGAGACCAAATTTTACATTTTTTAGATTTTTTTGCTATTTATTATGATATTTTGAAAAAACGTTATAATCAGAATATTTCAGGCTCTCTAATTTTAAAATATCATAATCCAAAATTCAAATGGTAAAGTTATTCACCATATTGAAATACCCTTGGAGACCAAATTTTACATTTTTTAGATTTTTTTGCTATTTATTATGATATTTTGAAAAAAACGTTATAATCAGAATATTTCAGGCTCTCCAATTTTAAAATATCATAATAAATAACAAAAAAAATTCGAAAAAATATAAAATTTGGTCTCCAAGAAAATTTCAATATGGTGATCAACTTGAACGGTTTTGATTAACCGTTTGAATTTTAGATTTCGAAACATGAGTAAATAGAAAATGGGTGGCACGTGCCACGAATAGCACGTCAGCCATCCTCTATGTATATATTTCCTTTTTCAGTCTTTTTATCTTTTTTTTTTAACTGTAATCTGCCTTTAACAGTCATCAACGTACATTCAAAATATCACACACACCGCAACCAACTGTTTCTCAAAGCAAAAAAATAAATTATTTGAACTCGCACATTGACCCAAAATAAATCATCCCCTGAAAAAACACCATCACCAAGACACCGACCAATTCCATCCTTCGAGTAGCCTCTTTCCGCTGACCCAACCAGTAGACCCAACACAGCACCACAGCACGGTCCGGTCCGGCCTAAACCGGACAGGAAGCATGCGAACCCACGAGGCGACACGTTTCAGTGGGCCCCACTCGCGGTCATGAAACCATGTAAAAGATAACGACAAACAAGTACAAAAACGGACGGTCTGGATCTAGTGTCAAGTCAAACATGAAATAAATCCCCGGGCCCTATGCAGATAAAGAGTCGTTATCGTCTAGAGAAGAGGCCCCACCTACCATTCCTGCTTCCCACTTTCTCTGTTACATCATCAGGACACGTGTACGATTGTTGATTAACCACCTGTTAAGTGCGTCTTTCCAGTTGTCCCAGTCTAGAGAGAGCCATGGCTAAATACGTAGCGACCAAGTCAAGGTGCGTCTCTTTAATCTTTCCTTCATTGTCATGGTTTTAAATTAAATGAGGGTTTATATTCACTCGTTAGTCATTACTGAGCATTGATTTGTTAAATTTTTTAAAATTTTCTGTGTACTTCCAAAAGGTTTTTGGTCATCTTAAAACCCACAAAAGTCTTCTTACACTCCACTGACTTATATACCTTCTAGTTATAAATGGTGTTTATCATAAATATATATTTTTTAAGACTGAATGATCAATATTCCAATTTAGCAAAATAAAATGAGAAAAGATACTCCTTGAAATATTTTTTATTTTTGAATTCTGTCTGCAGCAGGCAGAAAGAACAGTTACTCTTTTTTTTTTTTTCTTTTTTTAACCAGTTCGGATATTCTGTAGTAATTTATATTCGTCTGGGTGAAAAATCATATAATTAATGTCAGACAAAAACCACTTTTTAACTAAGCATTGATTTTTTTTTAAAAAAAAATTTTACTTCCTGTGCGCTGTACTGCTGTCTAAAGAATTTGGTTACCCTATCTTAAACCCTACAAAAGTCTTCTAACACTCCACTGACTTATATTTCCTTCTAGTTAGAATGGTGTTTATTTTATTTATATTTCTGTACGACTGAATGATCATTATTCCACCTTAGCAAAATAAAATGATAGTCCTTGAAATATAATTTTTTTTAACAATTTTGTCTGCTGCAGGGAAGACAGAACAGTAAGTTACGTACAATTTTTGTTTAGAGAACTTCTTTTACCAGTTTGGATGTTCTAAGTAATTTATACATTTTATATAGCTGAATTGGATGTTCTAAGTAATTTATATATTCTATATGGCTAAAAAATCACATTAATCGAAGAAAAAATAAATTAGCACCATTATTTTTTATTATCTAGCAAAGATACTTTGAATTTATACGTGTTCGAATTTTCCAGGGTGTAATTGTTTACTTTAGAATCACTCAAATTTACTGAGATGATTTTTCAGGAAACAAAAGAAAAAATAAATTTTCTGGCTTAGCAATTAGGCCTGCGGGCTTTGGGTTGTCAATTAAAGAAAAAGTAAATGCTTCCTTTTCTTTTATCAGACATAAGTTTTATCTTTAAGGGACTCATTAACTAAATAAATAAACTCCGATAAATATTTTTTAAAAGATTGTACTAGTCGAGAAATGAAAAAAGAAAATCTATTTATAAGAACATGAATATTTTTGGAGAAATGCTACAATCAAATCGATTCAATAGATCGCTCAAATTCGACTAGATCTCGAATTAGAAAATTCAAAGATTAATTTGGATCGTTCAGCGTGGTCTTCATATCCAAATCTCCATATTGATTAAATTTATATTTGTTCGAATTTCTTAAGTATTTTATTTAAAAACTTTAAAAAAAAAATTTATTGGAGGCCACATGACTAATTAGATTGAAAATCTGTATAAATTAAAAAAATAGTGAAAAAATTCGAAAAAATATAAAATTCAGTCGGTAAAGAAATATCAATCACACTGGACGGTTCGGGTTAATTAATTGAAATTTATATATTGAAATATTATCGGGTTTGATGATCTCCGTCAAATCGATTTGAATGTAACGTTATTCATATTTTTGTTCTTAATACTTCTACGATAATATGAAATTTTATAATTTCTTGAGATTAATACAAATTATACAATCAGAACATCTTTAGTGGATCACAGACTGAATCAAGGCATTCACGCGTACCTCGGAAAAACAGAAGATTTTTTTCCCACATTTTATTGACGTATTGGTGTACGTGGCATTGCCTGATTGGCCGCGCCACTTCATCCCCAACTATAATAGTATAATAATATGAATCCGTGCATTCAACCAAATTGGTCAAATCCCAAATTCCTTGAGGCCTCAACTACGCATCATTCAGTCTTATACACAACTTAACCCCACTATTCAGTAACCCTCTTCACCAATTCCACAAAGACACCGCCACAGAAACAGAAACTGCTCTCAAGTCTCCGTTCTACGCTCTCACCAGTCTCCACTTCCCTCCAGACGAAGTAATCTCCACAATCCACCTCAAAAAAATAATCAATTACTTTTATTACTTAACAAAATAATTAATTATCTTTTCTAGAAACGCCGTAGCTCTCAAATCCCTTGACATTTTGGCGCTTGCACGCGCTTTCCCTCTCTCTCTCTTTCCTCGAAACTTCCTTTCCACCTTCCCCTAATATAAACCTCACCACTCACCTCCTCCTCCTCCCTCTCTCATTTCATTTCCAACAACACTTACAAAAAACTACACATCAGCTCTCAATTCTCAAATTTCGTAAACATGGAGGGGTTAATTAATGATTTGAACACCAGAGAGCAATCGTCGTTCTGGCAATTCAGCGATCAGCTGAGGCACCAGACCAGTAACTTCTCAGGTCTCTCTCTCGGCGACAGCATCTGGAGCGACACCACGTCTCACTACAACAAACCCGCCACAGAAGATCGCCGGAATGTCGACGTGGCGAATTCTGATTGGAAGTCCAGCTTCTTGCCTCAGAAGCTCGCCTTTGGTACAACTAACAATTTGGATCGGTACAACACTCTTAATACTATTGAGACTGGTTATTCCAAGAATAGCACTGGAATAGCGAACAGGAATAATTATAACAACAATTACAACGATTTCAATTTCAACAATAACAACTTCAATGGAGAGATCAAGAGCTATTTCAACAAGGCCGTGACGAAGCCGATTGGTAACTCGATCGGGAACTCGAAGAAGAATCATAACAATAATGAAGGAAATGGGAAGAAAAAGAACAATAACAATAACAACAACGGGAATAATAATTCAGTGGATAAGAGGTTTAAGACTCTGCCTCCCTCGGAAGCACTGCCGAGAAATGAGGCAATTGGGGGTTATATTTTTGTGTGCAATAATGATACCATGGAGGAGAATCTCAGGAGGCAGCTCTTTGGTATGTGTTTACTTGGCTTTTGAATTTGTTTTCTTTCACCAGGAAATGAAAAATCTGTGCCTTAAGGTTTTCTTTATTATTGGTAAAAAGGAAGATAAGGTACCTGCCTTTTTTATTTACCTGCATGTGAATAATTTTAAAGGTACCTCAATTAGGATGAGGTTTCTTCAATTTCAAAGGGGAAAAAAAATGAAGACATAGGGGTCTGATTTGGAGTATCACATTGAATTGAACCCAAAATTAAGTTGTAGTTATTTCCCAAATTCAAGGTATCACTGCTTTGGTACAATTTCTGCAAGCATAATAACAGAAAAGTAGATAATAAGTGAAAAATAAATGAAATTAAACATCAATTATATTGAATTGAGCTTAACTTTGTTACAAATTTTGTAAATGTTAACAGGATTGCCATCGAGATATAGGGATTCAGTAAGAGCCATTAGGCCGGGGCTTCCACTTTTCCTGTACAACTACTCCACCCACCAACTACATGGCATTTTTGAGGTACTTCAACTTTCTGACATTTTTTTTCCGAATTCATTCTATGCTTTTATCTTCCATTTTTAGTAGCATCAACAAAAATTAGGATAATCAGTGTAAAATCCTTTGTAACTTTATTGAATGTTATGTGTTTATAGGCTGCTAGCTTTGGAGGAACAAACATTGACAGAACTGCTTGGGAGGATAAGAAATGCCCCGGCGAGTCTCGCTTTCCTGCTCAGGTTTTTTTTTCTTTTTCCTTCTTTTTGCATTAATTTAGTATACCATTCTTCTAGCTAGAAAAAAATTTTAAGAGTAACAGCCCATTAATTTTGTCGCTGATTTCTCCACTAGTTTCTAACTTTTAGGACAATTTATGTTTCTTGGCATTAACCTAGATAAAAAAAAATTGGTATCCTAACTTTACGGTGCAAAGTTTAGTCTGTCAACTTTTTAGTAAAGGGTTGGCAAAATATTGCCTCTGTATTACATTCTTAGTTCAATTGGTACCTAAGCAAGTATATGCTATGGAAAGCTATTTGCTTTACAAAGCAACAAAGGAACTGATGAGTGAATTCAACTACCTACAACTTCCTTTATTATTGCCTCCCAAGCACCGTGATTGGATTAGACATAAAACGCTTCTTTTTAATAACACCTTGAACCTAACATAAGAATCTCTTTTAACTTTTTTCTAATTAATTCCTGTGGATTGATGTGGGTTTGGATGGACAACCACCAACTAATTTTTAATTTGTAATTGCTGACATAATTGCTCCTCTTACCTGGTCCAACATTGATTGCTGATATGATAATTTAATTTATTTGTCATTAGGTGAAAGTCTTTACCAGAAAGATCTGCAACCCACTAGAGGAGGATGCTTTCCGACCAATTCTTCATCACTATGATGGCCCCAAATTCAGACTTGAACTTAGCATTCCTGAGGTATTACTTTAATTTAACAACCATTGAACTTGTCTACATATTATCACTCCCAAAATAACAAATTTGAATTCAAAATTTGTTAGTAACTCTTTATTGTGTTTTGTTGAAAATATCATTTCACATATTCAAAGTCATCACCATTAATTGACCCTTTCAATCATAGAAGTTCATTTAATGTAAATATGGTTTGTATTTGCAGACGATTGCCCTTCTTGATATTTTTGAGGAAAGCAATGCTTTTGTTTGAGGAGCCTGGAGAAAGGCATGGTGTTGGGCTACTTTTGCAGAGATGATACACTAGGCCACATGAATGTGGGGCAGGATTTTGAAGGAATGATACATAACTTATGCTTGTAAAATAGTAAAAAAAGAGAATAAAATGTAGCTGTATTATATAGGATAGAAGTTTGATGTTGAGGTGCTGCCAGTAAAGTGTGCGGTCTTGTAAAGAAGTTTCGAGATGTTAATAGTAAACCTATATATATTAAATATCTTCACAAGCTTTTTGTAACCAGTAGTGCAAAAACTTGTCACAGTGCTGTGATCGACTCTATATTACCGCAAAATTATTAATAAATGCATAGCACTTTATATACATCCTATGACCTTCAATTGAATTTTCTTACGATGTTGCGTTTTATCTTATAACTTCTCTCCATTTGCATCTAGCTGATTAATTAATGTAAGAGTTTTTCTGTAAAAGAATAACCACTACATCAGAATGGACTATGAAAGATCTCTTGCTGTATTCATTTTTAGAGTTGTAGTAAAGAATAGTTTATATAAAATATTCAAAATCACATCTGTCTTTCTATATTGTTTACAAGAAAAGCATTTATGCCAGTTCTTGTATATTATTATTTATACTAAGAATATTATGTTTGTGAACAAAGACCGCTGGGGAGCAGACTGAAAAGAAAAAAAGAAAAACTCATTCAATCATAATTGGATTGCCTAATCTCTAAGCAACTACACTGACAATATACAGGCTTCAGCTGAGGTCTCTGATTTTGCGAGTACCACTGTCAACTGATACTTCCGAACATATGGTAACCTTTTGTGTTCCGATCTGTTCAAAATTAAGCACCAACTTAGGACTTGATTTCAGTTGTTAGTAATAGGATGTTGAAAAATATGTTATTGCATATAGTCTTTTCTTTGATAAAACGCAACCAGGGAAATTAGAATCGAGATGCTGAAAAGTCACCCAACCAAGTCAATAGAACGGAAAAAATCTAACACGCTTTAGCCCTAGTCGTATTCTTCTAGAAGCAAATATAGACCGGTATGGATTAAAAAAAGAAATCATCGACATTGACGTCTAGGTCTGGCTTTCAGTTTATGCCGCTAGCCTCTACATCTAGTTCGTTTGCACTAAAACAGAATGTCAAATTACTGTTTTCATTTTGTGTGAAATATTATGTTGTACCAGCAAAGAAAATTAATACCAGATGTTCTAAACTAGCGGTAGTCCTCTCCCAGTACACCATTTCCACTATTCGCCACAAAATAACAGAGAAAACGATAAGAAACAAACGTTGCTCTTGCCTCCCCTGACAGCCTAACTTTGCATCGGTGACATGCCTAACATAACTAAGAACTTGACTATTTTCCTTATCAGTACAAAAAATTAGGCTTTGATCAAAATGATTTCATTTCATTCGAATTGAATTCTCTAGATTTCATTTAGTCTTTAAGAAATATGAAAGTTCTGACCAAATGACATCAAAACCATTCATTTTGATAAATTTTTTTAGTGAAATGAAATGAAATCCCATATTAAAGAAATGTCATCCTTATCAGGGCCTATGATTTCATTAGAAAAATTTAAAGCATAAGCATTCTAAATTATTTACTGTTTGTTGAAGTTACGTTTAAAGATGTAATAATTAATTGTGTTTATTAAACCTTGCAAATCAAACAACTACTAGTCTTTATTAAATTAGAAATCTCTGCTACCAAGGCTACAACATTAAAGCCAGAGATAAGGTATAAAACCCCCAAAAATAGATTATAAACTAGACTTAAAAGGAAATATGAACCAACATAAGATTTTTTTTTTTTATATATATATATCTGGTCTAAGCAATTAACATATACAGGACAAAAATTTAAAAAAAAAAATGATACGCCCCACCAATAGAACAGCGCACCCAAGGGCTGATGGCAGACAGCCATATCTAAATTAACACTCTCAAGGCACATCTCAAGGAAACAGAAAGAACACTGACATATTTACATCCCACCCCTCACATTTCATTAGAGATAACAAAAGGCCAAAGCAACCTTTGTATCGAAAATTACATGCAAATCCAATTCACAAAACCACACTTACAGGAAAACCCACACTGCAATTTATCTTAGACCACATCAGTTAGAACCTATAAAATTTAATTGAGGGTTTTATTCCAACACCTTATCCCAAATAACTAGTTGTTAGTGGGACATTTGAGACTTCATATAACCATTCCATAGGACAATTGATACATAACTTCCAACGATTAATGTTTTCCTTTTCTTTCTTTTCTATAAATTTACTAAGAAATTTACTAAGATTGGGGATGCATAAATTTTCAGTACTTTCGATAGCTTTCAGCAATTTGCAGACAAAAAAATAAATAAAATTTGGAGGTGGAATGTTGAAAATCAGCCAAGAAAATTGAATTGGTTTGGAGCACCATCCATTAGTATAGGAGAGCTATGATGGTGAACCATGTACCAGCGGCCATTCTGAAACTCATAGACATTGGTTACATGAAAGGGACCTGCATCAACATCAGGATAGGCTTTGAAGGTGAGCCATGCCATGTCACTGAGCACACGGGCCCGCACATCCTGTAGCTGGAAACTGACAGCTTGGCCTCCTCCAGCCCCTTGTCCCCAGTTAAATGCCAGTGCCCAGCTATCCATCACTGCATTATACCTGTTGACAAATCCAAAAATATACTTGACTGATGTCTTCCAACTTCTCAAAGATTCAAATTGGAATAACAAGGAATCTGAAAGAACATTTATACAACTAAATGGTAACGGTACAGGACTCGGAGCATCTAGTGTACACTGTACCTGCCTACACCCAAAGAGAAAGATGCAACTTGCCTAAAAGAAAATTTATAAAACAGCATCAGGCCAAGGTACCAAAGCAATCCAAATATTGCTTAGACAAACACAAAACAGATATATGGGAATGCACCTTACCTAAAAGAAAATTTGTCATACGGCATCAGGCCATGATTCCCAAAGCAACCCAAACATTGCATAGACAAATGCAAAACAGAAATGAGACTGGATGGTCCCATTAATGTAAAAAGTCTTGTATACCATCATGTTTAACAGGCAATTCACCAACACTCTGGGTAATTCAAGGTACCTGAGTTAATTAGTACATTAGAATATGCAAATTAAAGCAGAACAAGAAAACCCAGCTATGCAGGTTGGTGAGAGCCTTAGAGCAAATACCCAGAAAAAAGCTCTCCAGAAGAATGCACACACTTGACATATTCAGCATTAAGCCAGAATCGACTCATCAAAGGAAGCGACCTCTCTCTTATTATATTGTAGAATTCAGCATTTACATTAATGACAGCTCTAGTAGCTGCATAGTACGCCTTCCATCCATTCCTTGGGTTTACATTGAATTGTTCTGTAGTGAAGTCCTGGTGGAAAAGAAGACAAACTTAAGAGGGTAAAGAATAAAATTATTCAGTAATGATGTGGACTAAAAGAAAAAAAAAATGAATTTAATGAATATTAACTTCACAAAACAACATCATCTGCAACTGACTTGAAAATTGGAAATAATTTAAACACAATAATGTTTTCCTCGCCAAACATAGGATACACTGTGTCTATTACAAAAGGCTCTCTAATTTCAAACCAACAAATGTTTATGCAACTATTAAAATGTTAGATAGGAGTTGTTCATTTGCATTAGGCTATTAATTTTTGACTAAGCTGTCAAAATTTTTATTACATTGTTGGTTTGTTTCAGTTCAGTTGACAAACTAAGTTTTTCAGTTTTATAAAATTGGTTCAGTTTTCATTTTCCGAAAATCATATTGACTAAACCAACCTCTATTTCCCCTCGTATCGTTTATGGGTAGATATAGTGAGAAACAAAGGGCTAGTGTGTTCCCATTAATTGTCTATATTTATGAACACTCTTGGTTCACACCACCACCTAGTTTATTAGTTCATCGATCCCAATATTTAATGTTTAATTTTTGCTCTAAAACATACTTGAGTGCAAATGAATTATCATGACCTAATATTTTTAACAATAAACAGAATAAAATTTCAGTTGTTTTTGCTCAGTTTGTAAACTATCAGATGGTTTGTCTGTGGAAATATAAAACCTAACAACATCTTAGTCGTCATTATTTAATTCGGTTTGAGCCTAGCGGACCGATTGAACAACCTGATGTGACACATATTATGTCTGATATCACATATTATGTCTGATATATATACATGAACATAATCCTTGCATTTATTTTTTTCTACTGTCAATATATAATAACACAGCAATTGTAGTCATGTTAGGCAGGTAATAACATAGATCACACGGCAGAAGAACAAGGATGCACATCACTTTAGTACACATTACAGCATTTCACATGCAGAAACCTGTCAGAACCCTGATATAGGAGAAGCTATATAAAGTCTTTTGCAGTCTAAAATTATTTTCTTCCTAACTCATGAGCAGAACCAAAGTAAACTGATTTTGGACAATCTAACTGTCACCAAAAGGACAAGATCCCTCTTTTTTCCACTTTTCCCTTAAGCAGATAACATTCACGAACTTAAAACAAAATTAGCTCATATTCATAAAGTACAAAAAATATAAATCATTTTAAAAACTAAAAAAAATCATTTAAAAATAACTAGCAAAGATCATTGACAATAGCATAAGTAACAATAAAACATTTTAACAGCCACTAAAGGCCCAACGTTAAAATAAGTGATGAGACATTCTTATAATTGCTTGTACAAGAAAGCATTGAAAATATTTCGAAATACATGCAATGCTGCAGAAATGCAAGAAGTTTTCCACTATTTCTTTCATGTCATATCTAAACACAGAATATATTGCCTCTGAAAGTTAGCATACACTTAAATTAAACAATTCAAACTAAATGCAACACACGCAGACAATATGTTATACACCAAGTTAATGACCAGAAAATCAGAAGGCAACTTGTTTTTTATTCAAATAATGACTCAATATCAATCTGAATCATGAACTGCATGGTTATCTAAAAAACCATTAATGTATATATATACAATTTAATACTAATTCCAAAGAGACAGAATCAAACCTTCTTATAGAGAGCCTTCCAAGCGCCATCATCATTAGCAGCGCGCCTCATGGCAGAATTAGTCATGGACAAGCGACACAAGCTCGTATAATCCAAATAACTGAGTGCGTGAGTGGTGATCTCCGGCACCAACTGCTCCATCATGGAAGCGCCTTCCTTCACCTCCACATCCATCGCCTCCGACCCCATCTCTCCGTTCCACCTCTCTCCTTCGCCTTTCCCACAGCAACAAGCACAACCACACCTAGGTTCTCTCCTCTTGAACAGAATTTCGAAGACGAGACGAGCGGGATCGGATCGGACGGCCCAGAAAGCGCAGAGAGAACAAACTGTTGCGGCTCCGGCGGCGATCAGGATCGGTCGGAGAGCGTGCATCGGGTAGACATGAGGAGAATTGGAAACCCTAGCGAGCGAGGTTGTCGGAACAGAAAGAGACGCGAGGATCGGATTAGAGAGAGAGAGAGGGACAGACTTGGCAAAGCCGCTAGGGTTTTCTCGATTTTTTTATTATTTTTAATTTTTTTTTTCCTTTGTTCGAAATAGTTTCTATCTAACCCGTTTTGTTTGGATGGTCTCTGAACGGTCAAGTCAAGTCGGGCGGTTTCGATTCTCCGACGAGCAGTACTGCATAGCGGGTTTTGATCCGTTACACATTTCCGTTGAACCCCTTGTATTTTCCAATATTTACTTATTTTTTTCGCTGAGGTGAACATATTTGTTTATGGAGTTTTGCTATGGTGAGTTGCAACTCACGGAGCCTTTCGTGGTTCCGTGAGTTGCGATCAAAACTCTTGGATCTGATTCAAAATGACCTATCCAAACCGTCTAATATAATCTCCATATTGAAATCTCCTTGCAGACCAAATTTTATATTTTTTTCGAAATTTTTAAGTATTTTTTTCGGATTTTTAAAAATTGTTGTTTTTTTAACGGTGCGTAATTAATTAGATTAGCGATTTTCTAAAATTCTAAAAAAAATACTTAAAAATTTTGAAAAAATATAAAATTTGGTCTGCAAGGATATTTCAATATGGAGATCATATTAGATAGTTTGGATCGGTCATTTTGAATCAGATCCAAGAGTTTTGATCGCAACTCACCGAAGGCTCTGTGAGTTGCAACTCACCATAGCAAAACTCTTTGTTTATGTATAATTTTTTTTAGAAGTTATTATATATCATTTTGTGCCACGGAATAATAATTGAAGAGGAACTTGAAGTCTATGTCTAGCCCAATTTAGCTGGAATAGAACTTTTCCACTATTTCTTATTACAAAGTTTTCCACTATTTTTTTTATGAATGTTTTCCACGGAATTATATATACTTTAGTTTCAGTGTCTCCTTATTACAAAGAAATTATTATATAAAACAATCTAAGTTTGTTCTTTCCTTTTTTCTGTTGTTTTGATGATGTGGAGAGTGTCGCTTTCTTTTCTTTTTTTTTTTTCCTTTTTTTTCTAGGTCTTCAACATGAATGGCATATTCATGAAACTAATTATACTTGATCGTACAAACATGTTCTTTCAGTCCACTTTGCTTTTCCTTTTTTATTGTAATCATCAAATATTATGTGACAGTATATAGAAGACAAAGGAGTGTTTTGCCTGTTATTCTCGTGTAATTTTTTTTTTTGTTTTATTGATATGGTTACTGTTTGTTATTTTGTTTTTGAGTCTATATTAGAATTAATTACCTTGGTATGCAACTTCATTTGTACTGCCCAATTATTCATCAGAAATATCTTTTTTACTGAACTACGACAATCGGATGCTCTTCAACAGAGACTGATGTATTAAAGTTCTCTTACGAAAGTTTAATTTCTCTCGTATAACACCAGCCTTTCTGAAATATTGTAAACAAATTGAGAAGTATTCTTCATCCCTTGACTGGAGACCTAGCATGTTCTCTTCAAAAAAAAAAAAAAAAAAAGAAAAGAAAAAAAAAAAGGCCTAGCATGTGTCTGAATTTGGGCCCAGCAAAAAAGTAGTCCTAAATATGTAAGCACGTCGGAAATCCAAATTTTCCTAATTTTCGGCCCAAGTAGGTACGCAGCTTCTGGATAGTCCGAAAACAGATCGGACGGTTCCAAAAGTACTTACCCGAAAATGATAAGGTGAAAAATACTCTTCTAGACTCGGTTCTAATAATTTTCACTGACTCAATAAACTTATAGTGGATCCCACAACAATCATCTGATTATTTCCCTTATGCACCAAGTCTAAATAAGGATCGATTATTTTGTCTAAGCCTAAAAACAAAAACTAAAATTTCTGTTCTGCCCCGTTTAGTACTTGACCCGTCGGCGTGCTCTAATAAAAAGATCCATTGCCTCCGTCTCTCTTTTCTCCTTCGTTTCTCTTTTCTCCTTCTCCAAGCAAACACCAGCCGCTTCCCTTCTCAATTTCTGTGAAGATGCCTACAGGTACGATTGCCTCCTTTTGTACCAAGGAGCCTCGCTCTTGGATTCTCAACTTAATTTTAGTTGATTTTGGTTCGATTAGTGTGCTATTTGGTGTTGCTTCTGTGGGAATTTTTTTTGTTTATGTGAGCAGTTCTCTGGTCTGGTTTTGTTAGGTAGGGTTTTGGTTAACATACCGGAGATATTAAACTAGAAAGTAGCATTGGGAATGAGAAATGCAACTACTGTTGCTCTTATTTGTTTGCTTTTGAAAGAAGAAAACGTGCAATAATGTTATTACATATTTGTATCTGAACTAGAGGGACATTTACTTTTTGTTTTGGCAAGGATTGCTGATTTGCAGTACATCGGGACCAAAATTGTAAATGATAGATTTGATACTGTAGATAATTGTAGGCCAAAAGGGTAGTATTAGAAGATTTATAAAGCCTCTTTGAACTGAGAGCTTGTTAACTAAGTACTGCTTTTCTTATCTGTGTGCTTTACCTAGTGAGTGTGAAATGGCAAAAGGAGGTTTTTGCGAAGATAGAAATTGACACGAGTCAACCACCTATTGTCTTCAAGTCCCAGCTGTACACTCTCACCGGTGTACCCCCAGAAAGACAGAAGATCATGGTCAAGGGCGGATTGCTTAAGGTATGGATTATAGCAATTAAAACTGATTCTTCTTTTATAGGAGTAATAAAGAAAAACCAACTTTGATTTCGTTGTTTTTTTATCTGACATTATTTTGGTGTAATGTAGGATGATGCGGACTGGGCAACTTTGGGGATTAAAGATGTGAGAATTTTTTACCTGATTTGTATTTTGAATTTGCAAAAAGGGTAAATGATCTTAAGTGGGGGACAATATTTTCTGCAGGGTCAAAAATTGATGATGATGGGGACAGCTGATGAAATTGTAAAAGCTCCAGAGAAAGGACCTGTTTTTGTTGAGGACCTTCCTGAAGAAGAGCAAGTTGTTAACGTGGTAAGACCTTCATTTTTAAATTAGATATGCAGGACTTCAAATCTTCTGCCGTAGAGGTGATTATTTGGTTTGCTGTACTTTGGTAACTTTGCAGACCATTCCTATCAGATTAGATCGGAAAAGAAACTTGTGCCTCATCCCCCACCAACCATAAAAGAAAGAAAGAAAAATGTTACAATAACAGCTATAGCAATGGACACGCCAATGATGCCATTACTTGTTCTTACTTGTTCAGGCAGTCGATCCGGACTTATGTTTGCTTATCTGTTCATCTAATTCTTAAATTTCTGATATTTGATCAATTGATCGACTTTTGGTAGGGTCACAGTGCTGGTCTTTACAACCTGGGAAACACCTGCTATATGAACTCCACTGTTCAGTGTCTTCACATTGTTCCTGAGTTAAAATCAGCTTTGTTGAGGTCAGTTTTGCATATTTACTTGTAGATAGGATAGCTCACTTTTATGTGAGGTTGTAATTATGCTGATATAATCTCTCTGTCTTTTTTGGTTATGATGTAACAGTTATACAAGTACTTCTAGACCGAATGATGTTGATTTGAACTCCCATCTGTTAACAATTGCTACTCGTGATTTGTTCACTGAACTTGATCGAAATGCCAAACCTGTTGCCCCTATGCAGTTTCTCTCAGTTAGTATTGTTTAAATGAGCATTCTAGCATTGATTTCTTGTTGGGATCTATTCATCCAATCTCCATGTAAAGCTAAATAATATCATGCGTTTCCTGCAGGTATTGCGGAAGAAATATCCCCAATTTGCACAACAACATAATGGTGCTTACATGCAACAGGTTTTCTTTTCAGTCATGCCACAATAAAATTCAGCCTTTTTCTTTCATACTTGAGCATTCAATGATATTGCTATATGATGTTGTTTTGTGGTGCCTATTGTAGGATGCAGAGGAATGCTGGACGCAGCTCATGTACACACTTTCTCAATCTCTTGTACCATCATCAGGTTCAAGGTAATTGACATTGAGATTTTAATACAATTTGAGATTCTTAATGTAAGATTGCTTCAAACACGGGAGTCCAGCGCTGATGGATGATCAGTGACTCTGCTGTTTTCCTAGACATTATGGGTTCAATTTCCGTTAGGAGCAGAAGATGATTAACTGTGTATTTCACATAGTGGGATATGCCTCTCTAAATAAATGGCCTTGCTTCCAAAAGGAAAAAGATCGCTTCTCTTTGATTTGGTTATAACAACTTAAAATCTTGTTAGAGTTGTTCTAATTGAGAGACATAAACTATTGTAATTTTTTTGATGTATGTTCAGTTAAATTTCTGTTGCTATCTAAGTGAACCCTATGTTTTATAATTGCGATCAAATTTCTGAAGGAAGGTAGAATTAATAATGTTGACATGAAACTTCTGAAAAATTGACAGTGATGGAACTGCAGCAGTGAAGACACTTTTCGGGATTGACCTGGTCAGCAGGTAATTTATGCTGAAGCTGTATTACATCTTTACTTTGTTGAGTGGATTCTTTCAGATAAACATTGATTGTTCAATTTGTATTCTGCATGGACTAGGGTGCACTGTCCAGAAAGTGGAGAGGAGTCGTCAGAGAAAGAATCAGTGTATGCACTGAAATGTCACATCTCACAGGAAGTAAACCACCTCCATGAGGGGCTTAAGCATGTATGTACTCTGTAGCCTTATATAGTAGCAATGCTATTTTTTTGTAAGACTTCTTATAGGGATCCTCATAGAGTTTTGCTATTCAATAGGGCCTGAAATCTGAACTGGAGAAAGCCTCCCCAGTTTTGGGGCGCACCGCGATATATTCAAAAGAGTCTCAGATTAGTGAATTGCCCAAGTATAGTGCTCATCTGATCTTTAATCTATATTTGCATGATTTGTGTACTACAATGTAGTTGTTGTCGTGAGGCTGTGGAAGTGATAATATTAATTGTATTTCAGATATTTGACTGTACAATTTGTTCGTTTCTTCTGGAAAAGAGAATCCAATCAAAAGGCAAAGATACTACGGGTATCTTTTTAACTGCTTCCTTTTCTTTTTTCTATTATACTCTTGAATTTCCTTCCTTTATAGTTATTTGTTTGAATATCTGATAGTTGGGTGTTTGTAGCAATATGAGTGTTTTATATATATGCAACAAACAACCTGGTTTCTGATTTTGTCATCATATGAATGACTTTTTGACTGATTGTATGTAGAAAGTGGACTATCCATTAGAACTGGATGTGTACGAGTTTTGTTCTGATGAACTTAAGCAACAGCTTCAAGGGCCTCGTCAGGTTTCTTTTTTACTTTTGCCTCTTGCCTTTTGTTATCATTTGACCTTTTTGTGCTAATTTTGTTATACTGTTATATAGATGTTGCGGCAAGCAGAGAATGTGAAATTTGGGCTAAAACCAGATGGAAAAAACATTGACCAGAAAGAAAACGAGGCCAGTGTGCCTACGCCAGAGGTATTTCATTTTTCTTATTTGCATTTTTTTTTTCTTTTCCTTCTAAAACTTCTCGGATGATAACTTGGAAAGTCGGTTACTATTTATAATTTTCGGACATCCTAATATAAAGAAAACTTTATATGGGTCAGAGTCAGTGTCATCTGTCCTGTTATTGTGTCTTACATCAATTTATATTGGATTTAAAATATTGTTCCTGATATATGTTGCTTTATATATATATATATACTTCTTTACACTTTTTCTGTTGCTAGGGTGGTAAAAGGAAAAAAACACAAAATCCATGCTAAATTATAAGCTAAGCTAATACTTCTATTTATCAGGGAACATCGAGTGATAAAGGAGAAGCAACAAGCATGAATATAGATGCACCTGATAACAAGCCCCAGTTGACTGGGATATATGACCTAGTAGCAGTCTTGACACACAAGGGAAGAAGTGCCGACTCTGGCCACTATGTTGCCTGGGTGAAGCAAGAAAGCGGTTGATTCTCTTTCACTTTTTATCTGACCCTTTTAGAAAGTTTTATTGTATCGAGTTAGACCTGTGTTAGTTAAGATGACTAATATTATCTACTTGGTTAATTCAGGAAAATGGATCGAATATGATGACGACAACCCCATCCCACAAAGAGAGGAAGAGATCACAAAGCTCTCTGGTGGAGGTATTTATTCTGTTATACTGTTTCCCTTTTAAGGATCCATCCTTTACATTTCAACCTAGTGTACCAAATGTCACTTCATCGGTATCACTACGTAATATTTGACATTTGAAAGTGCCCCCCAATACATGGTATGTTTAATATTTTCATATTCTATAGAATAATACTACCAAGGTTTCTGCTCTTTTTATGTCCCTAATTTCAAAATTTCAAGTTGGTGCCCTCCATTGCTCTAATAAAAGGGAAACAAGTGGTAGAGCTTATACACCTTTTGATATAAACAGAAGCATGGTAAGTTGGTAACAGTAACTTGGGATTCTGTGTATGTTAGATGGGCAGGGGCGTTTTATTGCATCTATCTAGGAATTTATCATTATGATTTCTCGTTTTCAAGTATCGTTGAGCTTTTTTTTCTTTTATATTACCTTGATACCATAGCTATGGATAATGGATAAATAGTTGGTGAGATTTTATTTATGTATTTTCTTCTTCTTTTTATTTCATATTATTTTATTTATTTATTTATTTTTTTGAGCAGGTGATTGGCATATGGCATATATTTGCATGTACAAGGCCCGTGTGCTATAATTTTCAATCATAAAGTTTGAATTGTGGAAATTTGTGTTCCTTTTTATTGAACTATATAGTAGGTTGTATGTGTTGTTCTGTGATTCAAGATTGTTCTGGAGTGCATATAAAATGGTAGGCTGTGCTCAGAGTTTTATGAAGCTGGGTATGTCATATTTATTGTTAAGAAGAGAGCAATTTTTATGTTGTAAGGAATCATCTCGAACTCAAATTTCACTCATAAAGCCTTGCCATAGCCTTGATTTTCCTTTTCCTTTGTTTTTCTTCCGTTCCACTTTAAGCAAAATAAAGTGAATGAAACATAAATTAGTCTGGTAGTTAAAACATCTAAAACTACAAAAAAAAAAAAAAAAAATGTCCTTCACCTTGTGTACTCTGTTGAGCACCAGTTGTTTAGTTGGACATTATCAGCGTGGTAGGTGCAATTATTCTCTGCCTTATTTAGCAGATGGTTCTATAGTGGATGGATTATCAAATGCCCCAAGAGCATGGGATGCCAAATTTTAGTATGGCATATCACATGCTAACATGAGTCTTAAATGCATCGCCTTGTTACATCTTCTCCAACAACCCTTAGGTGTTAGAGATTATGCATAATAAGAGAAATTCACATAATTGCTTGCCACCATCTATGAATTTATCTCGGGAAGACTATGTTCTATGACTGCAAAAAGCAATTCTTCAAGCACGAAATAAAAAATTAATTACATAAAACAAAAAATAGAAACACAAAGAAACAAACAAGGGCAGAGAAAAGAGACTCCAAAACCCCCATGATTCTAAAACAAGAACCATTCACAACAGCAGAGTCAATTACACTCGGTCAAATCAAGTTTCTACTATAACTTTAACACTAAAAATTTACCTTTCTTACCGACAGAAAAAGATTAAAAAAGAAAATGGCAGGGAGATCCCCAAGTACCCACCCAACCAACAATCAGCACTATCCCTTTCAAACAGTTACATTTTTGGCAACACTGTCTTTTCCTCATAGTAGGTCAAGGTGCAGATTTCACATTAGGTTTCGGTGAGTGACGATACGGTGAGGCATGGCGCCCATTTGACAGGCTCCTCATGGGTAGGTGGTTTCCATTTCTACCAAGAGAATTCTGGCGCTTCAGCCCATTGAAGCTTGCCGCACGCTCAGCTTGCATCGACTGGAAGAAGTACGAACTAGAGGCCATGTCTTTCAAGTTAAGTAAAGGTTTTAGAGCCTCTACTACCTGGCTCATAAGAGATCTAGCTTTTGGATCTCGGCTGAGACAGGCATGCGCCAGCTGAGCAGCTTTCTGAGCGCCTTTGATGGAGAAGTTTCCTTCCAGCCGAGGGTCAATCAGGCGGTAGAACCGACGTCGCTCCCCCAGGTGAGGGCGGGCCCACTCAACCAGGTTATGCTCTCCATTCGGCCGGTTCTTGTCCATTGATCGCTGTCCGGTCATCATCTCCAGTAGCACCAGCTGCACCACACCAAAGCTGTACACATCGCTCTTTGATGTGAGGTGACCTAAAGAGGAGTGTCAGAGTATAGTTAAAACAAGTTTATTAAACAGTTATCAGAGTAATATTTCACAAAGCCCCTGGAAAATAGAAAGGGAAACAGAGAAATTGCATGTGCACAATTACCCTCACTTCAGGAAAGAATGCCTTAAACATCAGTCAAAACCTGATATTCAGCTCACAGTGAATAGTCACTATCAGCAAGAGGGGTAGGTTGAGCATATTCAAAAGAATTGATTTGGACGGACAGGTTATACAAGCTAGTACCATGTTGTTTATGAATTTGCAGGGTGTCCATGACAACTTTCCAAGGGTGGAAGCAGTATTAAAGCAACAAGACAAAATTACAGTGGATGAAATATATTAAAATTAAACTTATTTGGCATCTAAGACTAGTCAACAAGGAGCAATAAGTTGAGCATATTCAGAACAAATGATTTAAGTGGACTGGTTATATGAGCTAGGACCATAACCATGACAACTTGTCATGGGTGGAAGTTATATTAATTGAAGCAACAAGACAAAAATATGATGGATAATAAAATATATTATAATTGAACTTATTTGACATCTGTAATTACTAAAAAGTCATTAGATTTGGGTTTCCAATCTGGAGCAACTCAAATTAGTTTGTTCATCAATCAATGATTTGAATATTAATGATTTGGCTTTACGACCATGCAACAGATACTCAAATTGCACCAAAATTCAAATCCTACCTATCTAAATATGGAGAACACATGACTTTGATTTTTCTATTTGACAAATTTGACAGATCCTAAATAAGTTGGGTGTCATCATAGAATGTTTCTATAACATGCTAAAATTGTGAATACATACCAGTCATAACATACTCAGGAGCAGCATATCCATAAGTGCCCATTACACGGGTAGAAACATGAGTTTTATCCCCCTCAGGACCATCTTTAGCAAGGCCAATATCGGACAGCTTGGCATTGTATTCCTTCAATGATAACAGGAAAAGGAACATGAATAATTAACTTCTAGAATGGAAAAAATCAATAGTAAAATTCTTGTCAAATTTGAAACGTCTATACTGTGTCCAGAAGAATATTAGAAGTCTTGAAGTCACGGTAAATGACAGGCCTCTCAGCTTCTTCATGGAGGAATGCTAAACCTTTGGCTGTCCCTAGTGCAATTTTCATTCGAGTTGCCCAAGGAAGAGGCATCAACCCTGTTTTATACAAAATAACCAAAGCAATTTTTAGGATATTATCCCAAACATCATGCAAATGCAGGATTACAATGTAAAAATCCATACATAAATACATTACCCTGCAAACTGTCATATTTGTGCAAAATGAAAATTTCACGTACCCTATTTATACAAACATATACTCTACACCTCTTTCTTTCTCATTTCACTTCACATTTTTCCTTAATTTTGATTCCTTTTGCTAATACATACAACAATAACAACAACAAAGCCTTTATTCCCAAATAAGTCAAGGTAGGCTAGAAATGAAAACCCGACAAGGTCAAGGTCCCAAAGAAAATAAAAGTAGTAGCAGTAATAATATAAGCCTGATACTTTTGAAGCATCCAGGAAAGGTATAAATATGGAATATACACCTAGAAGTGCATACCAACAGAAACAAGGCAGTGTATGTTTGTGTTACAAATAAACAAATGATTGACAAATAAACAAATGATTGCCATATAAATTTGGGAAGCCGGGGTTAGCGAGTTTAGAGAGGTTACTGAGTTTAGTTGGATTCCCTCGAAAATCTCATCCCCTCATTTTTCTACCTCGAAATTCCAAAAAGTACCTCGAAAATCCTAAAAAGTACTAACCTTACACCACTAAACCCACTAACCTCACCCACTAAACAATTATATTTTTTGTCCAGCAGAGAGAAGGCAGTGTATGTTTATACAGCGGATAAGGAACTATTAGATTTAAGACATACCTGGTGCTATCAGCAGTGTGACTATGGTTTGTCTCATGAAGCTGATCACGTGATCTTCTAAAACTCCTCGGTGCTTGTGCAGAGCGCCAACAACAGAGAACCATGCTATCTCACACAAACGGCCTTCACCTAATGCATTGCAAAGACATTGGCAATCTCTATCAGGGATCTCAGCCTGGATGAAACTCCCCTGAATCAACAACAAAAGGATAACAGTGAGTCCAGCAATAAAAGCAGCACAAAATAGAAAAATGGGGCATCAGCAAAATAACAAAAAGACAGAGAAAATAACAAAAATGCAAAACCAAGGAAGAACCCCAGAGGCCCAAAACAACAACAACACAGCAGGTAAAGAACCCAACACCCCCCCTCCCCCCCACAACACACACACACACACACACACCAGATACTGAATGCAGGTACATGAGGCACACAAAGACAGCATTTGCAAAAGAAACGCAGGAGAAATGATCAAATTGAGCCAATAATTCCAACCCTATCCTTTCTGATTTCTGAACTCGCTGATACACATAAGCAGCAAATGCCAGTAACAAATTAAAAGAACCAAAATAAGTGAAAGCACAGACTACCAACCAAAGGCCATACCCTCAGCTCACTTGCTCTCTGAACCCTCCTGACATACATTACTAGACACTACCAACAGCAAAATAAAAAAGCCAACAAAAAAAAAAAAAAAAACAAGAAAGGAAAAGAAGCACGAACCAGAGAAAGAGGAGCAATCGAGAGTGGGCAGATGCAAGCGCATAAATGGAATGGCCTCCTCCTTCCCCCAAGAAAAGCATGCGCACAGCCTCCTGTAGAACGGATGTGACGGGAACAAAAGTGGGGCGATAGATCCACTGAGGCGAGGGCCCCACCAATCAGTAGGCGAAGCGATCCGGAGGCGAGGCACGAGAGGTGGGGCGGAACAGAGAGCGTGGAGCCCAAAAACGGCGCGCCTTGCCGAACAAAAGAGGAGACGGAGAAAGGTGGCGCATAAAAGATTGGGAGGGAAAGGCGCAGATCGAATCAATCAGAGAAAATTCGCACGGTTCGTAAATGAGAAAGCTGTGCGCAGGGAGCGGAAGTGTAGAAAATGTAGTGTTTTTTTGATTCACAGCTCCCAGTTGAGACCCAGAACTAACCTGCTTCAATCAATACAAGAAAATACCATAAATCTTGAATCTTGTTAACCAAGTAATAAACTAAATTAATTAAGATTCACGCACCAACTTCAATTGAATAAACCAAACATTTTTTTTTCCTTTTTTTTGGAGTAGAATAAAAGTCAAATCAGCATAGAAAAACAAAAAAAGAGGCAAAAAAAAGGTTACAAAATAAAATCAAATAAGAATAACTAAAACACAATTTTCTTATCTTTTATAAAAATTTTCCAAACAATTACCGTTCGGTCCGTTCCTGCAGCTTTTCTTATGATCTTCCTTATCTGGCTGCGTTGGAAACCGATTTTTGCATCTTTGGCATGATATACGATGTATGCCGTGCGTGTCTTTGCAGTGTGTCTTAAGGGATTTGATTGGTAGATAGACAGTTTTCTCTTTGGAATAATAACAAGACAGACATAGAATATGCCCGTTGTTGTCATAGAGAGGCGGCGGCGGCTTGCTGGCCATTTCATCGAAGAAATGTTCTTCAAACAGAAGAGTTCTTTAGTTTTCTTGCAATGGCGACAAAGAAAAGAGAGAGGATGTGAGCTAGAGACAGTGTACGTGAGATAGATCAAGAGACTGATAAACGTCCAGCATATATAAGCTTTGTGTCTGTAGATAAGAGCGCTAACTGTAGATAAGAACTTGTTTGAATATGAATAAGTCCTTTAAAACGTCAAACCAACCTTCAAAAAATAAAGTTCTTTAAAACTTGTAAAAACACCTTCCGAAAATAATTCTCTCACGTTCTCTTTTCTTTTCCAAATCTTTCTTAATTTTGATAAGGTCAAAGATCGAAAAGAACAGTAACATAAGTTAGTAACCATAATATGCAGGTACAAGTGTAAAAGATTACGATTAATTAATATATGCAAACACGTGTAAGAATAATGGCAGATTTTATAGCTTTGTGAAAGTTATAACCTATTTAATATTAGCAGGAAGGGATGCAAATTCATCCAGTAATTATGAACGACAGAACTAGATTTATCAAATAAAACCAGCAGTAGCAGATTTAAGCTAGAAGCTTTAACTTAATTTGTCAAAAGTAAGAGCATCATGATAGAGAGCAAAATGCGTCGATACAATTTCGCACAAGTTGTCTTTGATATATATTTTTAAAGGGTTTTGGTGCCCTATTTTAGATGCCATCAAATATATATCAGAATTTATATTTTTAAAATTTAAAATTCAAGTGTCAATTTTAAATCGTTGATTTTGTTCGAATTAACAAGTGAGGTGTTACCATCTAATTTTTGTTTGTTTCAAAGTTTATTTGATACTCAATCAAGAGATCAACAAATTCAAATATTATAATTTGTTTGATTCATTATTTGGTACTCAATCAAGAGATCAACAATATATATATATATATACACACACACACACACACACACACCATCAAGCAATTCACTAATTATCGTCCAAAAATGACAAGCTTTAAAAAATTCGGAAAAAATAGTAAAAAAATTTCAAAAATTGTAAAATTTTGTTTTCTATGAGATTTCAATATATAGATTGGGTTGGTTAATTTATATTTGTCGATTTGTGAAACCACCGATCAAACGGTCATGGTGCACGGAGCCCTCTATACATCATGGTTCACAATAGATACTCTCTCTCTCTCTCTCTCTATATATATATATATATATATGAGTTTTGCTATGGTGAGTTGCAACTCACGAAGCCTTCCGTGAGTTACGATCAAAACTCTTGGATCTGATTCAAAATGACCGATCCAAACCGTCTAATATGATCTCCATATTGAAAATCACCAGAGGGTCCGTGAGTCGCAACTCACCGTAGCTAAAGTGTATATATATATAATAGCTCCATAAAAAATTAAATTTCAAATTTGAATTATGGCGAACTACGGAATATTAGTAGTTCCGATCATATCATTATATCATCTGATCTACGCTTGTAGTAATTTTGGACTCTATAGAAACAAGATGGTAAGATTTATATGAATTCTATGATTTTTTTTAAAATTTAATTGTTTTTATAACAAAAGAAGGATTCGAAAAGAAGTTTTATTTTTTACTCTCTCTCTCTCTAATATAACAGTGGTTTTTTTAAATTCTAAATAGTTAAATTTAACAAAATTCTCAAAAATATATATATTTTTTATTGGATCTCCAAGTACTTTTTATGATTGTTTACGTTTCCTGATTGTTCTATGCTACAAGTTTTTGCAAGTGGATTGTCAAGAGCAGCTATTTTGTTACATTATTATTTTATAACTGGACAATGATTTCTTATAAATATCTAGACTTAACAATTACTCAATGGTATTTTTAAGTTAGATGTATGGCTAGAACACCGGTTTTATTTTTTAATATATATATATTTAATATTATTATTTTTAAAGATAAATACATTATTAATTATTAATAAAAATAACTATGCAACTTCGGGTTCAAAACCCCGAAGTTGATTATGCTTACGTGGAAGACAACTTCGGGTTTTCAAACCCCGAAATCAAACTTTCAACCAAAAAAATAAACAGGCACTTCGGACTCTGAAAGTCCGAAATGTATGATGGACATTTTAAAAATATTTTTCCACTTTAGACACTCCTTTTATTATAACTAGTGCTAATCTCGCGCGTTGCGCAATCTCATCATTACTTGGTCGATAAAAACAATGATCATATAAATGGGAATAGTATTATTTAATTGCTGATGTTCATGGTTGGAATTGGAAAGAGGGATATATGCTTTTAGTGATCTCTTGAGAGGTTGTGCATCCTATCCTGAGCGATTCCTGCCTGTTCATCGACTACTGAACCATAAAGGACGGTCCTTTCAATCTGAAAAACCAACAAATAGAATAGCAAATTCTATAAGTGCAATTATCTTATGAGACCACATTTATGATGTATATATTAATATATGTTATAGATATCTGGACTGATTCAATAGCAGGCCAAACTGAATATCAAATATGTTATTCAACTGTCTTGTAAAACCTGATAAATGTGGCATCCACATAAATGATACTCTAAATGCATATCTTTGCAGTACAAAAAAAAATGTTACCTATGGCAATGAAAACGTGCCAAACAAACTACACTTTCATTTACAGCAAGAAAATTCATCATTAATTTTCAATCTTAAAAAAAAGTGATTCCATTTTTACCCTTGTTCACATATAATCAAGTTTTTACTTAACACTACCTAAAGGGCCTTATATGATGGATATAAAAGAAAATTCACATCCCTAAATGACCGTGATAGAGTGCCACTTGTGATGATTTCGAATAAAACTTACAAAATGGCTCAAATTTATCTACATTGGCTGAAAAAGAGATGAAAGGGATAGCAAAACATGGAAATAGTGACATCTACAGCAGAAAGACTATGGATATATAAAGAGAATATAAAGTCAGGACTACAGTCCCTCGCCTGTAACTTGCCTCTGGCCTTGCTCTTGCCCTCCAGTCAATTTTGAAACCCTCCTAACCCTCCTTTACCACATTAATTCCTCTTGGCCCCCACTCATCTGCAAGTTATTTCACATCATTTATATTAAACAAAATATGATGCACAACATGCAAGCATTGTAAATTGAATATAAATAATGAAAACTAATATCTAAATGGCTATTTGCTATCTTAGATAAGTAGTTACATAATATTAAATGTTCCTGTGATTTTTATTCACATGCAATTTATATTTAATTTAATTGAACCAACTTAACATGTTTGTTTATTACAATGCTCCTTACCAGTATTTTGCCAAAATCATATACTATATGCATTCAGTCTTACTTTTTCCTGTTAAATATTAAAAATATTGTGATATTCAAACAAATATCAACAACATTATCCCTTTTTAAATAAAAGATGAAAATAGTTTTTTTTTTCCTTTGCAATACAGAGTTATATTTATTTGAGCATCAGTAGTAAATAATAGTGAAATAAATTTTGAAAATGGATAACTCGAGCTTTAAAATCATTGTGCAGTAAGATGTTGCTTGCTTAATGTCCTGGTGCATTATATGTGGTATTATATGCCAAAATATCCATGAACCGAACAATTTTTCCAATTAAACAAACAGAGACAAAGAATCAATTAGTATAATGCCAATTGAGAAATTAAAGAACAATAAAAGTTTCACTTTCTCACCATCACCACCTCGATTGCCCCCAAATCTGTGAAATTGATGCTCAGCCCTACAAAAAAGGGTCACAACACAACCTGAGCATAAAAATGGCATGAAATTAATGATCAAAAGGCTGATAATCTGTCCATAATTTGGTGGTTGATAAATAAACCATAAAGTGCTATGATCCCAAAGGTTGATAATCTGTCCAGAAATCATTCCAGCATCAAATTCAATTTCAGTACCTTGCAGAAGAACATGGAGACAGTGGCCAACTCTTCTAGAACATGTTTGTCTATCGGAGTGTGTTTGGTGCTGGATGTAAAGATCGAAGAAACCAAGCTAACGCGTGCCAACCAACATGCTTCCCTCCACCAAGGCGGTTCTGACAAAGCCAGGAACCCGAATGCAAATATGAACAATAGTAAGAATTATCAGATACATTCAGTTATTTTAAATCAAACTGTGATCGGCAAAGTCAAAAATGATGTAGTGATGAGCCACAATATTGTTGGTTCTCCTGTACTGGTCAATCAAACATTTCCAATGTGTCCCCAACACAGAAAGATATCAAACATGGCAAAACATATTACACACATACTATTAGTTTCATATGTATTTTCAATCTTAATTGTAGCATAATTTGAACTGATGGGCAAGGTTGATAAATAACAATTAAAATCTCTTCGCTGACCTATTTGACCCTCTTCTTTGAAACCTTATTCTATTATTTGAACTGCCAAAATTAAATTTAATATATAATCAACAACTCAAGCACACTTGTTTAGCACCAAAAAATGATTATAACAAATTATCTTATTATCAAATGTTTGATAAGTAAATAATCAGAGCTTCAAAAAAAAAAAAAAAATCAATTTAAAGAGGGGAGTTCAAATTAGGGGTGTAAACATAATGGATATTATGAGTACAAATTCGGATCTTGGTGGGTATTATCAGACAAAAGAAAAGTCAAAGCGTGAGTACGAAAAGTAATAATTGACTTTATGTTTTAATTTAATAAAATTTAAATACGGAGGCCTAAAAATGAAGAGACATCTAAATCCTCATCCTATTAAGTAAATAATTTTAATTGTGAGGGAACTAAAATGAAATACCTTGTAGTTCCTAGCAATCCAGAAATTTAAATTTAACTAAATATCTTGGTTAGAATCACCAATACTAAGTACTGATATTTCATATTTCTGTCTATGTAATTCTTTAGAAAATGCTTATATAAGATGACTATTGACATGTACAGATATTTGAATTTGAATTTACCATCCAAGGTGGAAGTCTGTAGCTCTTTGAGCAGCAGCTTGGTCTAGATTTGAGGCCCGTACCACCCGAAGTCCAAAAGAATTCCAACCTTCCCTTTCTGCTTATGCTAATTATAAATTGAAATGGTTACTGGCTATTTGGTTCTACCAAAGGGAAATATTAGTTTCTCATAGAAATCAAGTAGTTTTGGACAAATAGAGGTAGTTTCTCAATGTAGGCGAATAATAATTTACAATGTGTGTTAAACAAATTTGGAGAGAGAAGGAAAACCTTAAAAAAATTCAGGAAAAATGTAGGCGATTTTCACAATGTGTGTTAAACAGATTTGGAGAGAGAAGGTAAACCTTAAAAAGTATCAGCAAATGAGGAAAAGATGGAGGTAGACCAAAGCTTGCATCCTGCCAGCTTTCCCAAACAACACGGACAGCAAGCCAGAGAAGCAGCAAACAACAGTCCTGCGAGGAGCAGAAGGGGAAGAAATAAACAATTTTGCGATCAGAACCAAGTGTAATCGGAAGACTGAGAAAGGAATAGAAGAGAAAAGAGGAGAAAGGGGTAACCCACCAGGTGGACAGAGAGTGATTGAGAGGCGACAGAGTAGGTTGCGCAGGGACGTCGCACAAAACGGCGGAGAGGGAGAGAGATTGAGAGGCGACATAGAGTACGTGCGAATGCACGTCGCATTGACCTCGTGCAACCACTCAGAGATTGACAGCGCACAAAGAGAGGCGACAGAGTAGGTTTCGAAAAGGAGGAGGAATAGTGCGGTACGGAGAAGACACGGAGAAACAAAGGCGATCGCCATCTTAGCTCACCAAACCATCAGATTTCAGAAGAGACTAAAGCCATCGAATGGCCCAGATCAACGTAGAAAAACCAACGGACATGATCAGTTACTGTGCTTACCACAGTAACTCACGTGAGAGGCACACTGCTCCAAATGTATATAGTTATAATTACAACATATATATATATAATATAAATTATTAAAAAAATGAATTAACTATGTACATAAATAAATAATAATATAAGTATACACATATATTTTATACTTAATATGCATATCATGAACATAGACAATGGATTCAATAAAATTCATTGACCGAACTCTTCATTAAAATTTGTCATATCTCAATTTTGAAAGTTCAAATAATTGATTCAAACCATTCAAATGAATATGATTGAATTCATTCATATTAAGCCCAAAATACATGTGTATCCTTATATAATTTATGTATCAAATATTTAACTTTAGTTTGTTTAACAATCATTAATATATAATTTAATGTTATATTGCAAATATAACAAATTAGTGGGTCAAATTGCAAAATTATGAAAACAAGTAAAAAATAGATACGGGTTCAAAACCCGGAAGTGCACCGGTGTTTTTTTTTTTTTTTTTTTTTTTGTAATTGTCCACTTTGACCCATTAATTTGTTATATTACAATATAATGTTAAATTATATATTAATATCATATATTTCATAACATTTTAACTAATTTATAATGAAAAATAAAATAAAATTAACTATGACATGTATATTCCTACATATATTATATAATTTATTATACAAAATAAATTTATAATAATAAAAACATTATGGTTATGGCGAATAAAACCAATATAATTTAATATATTATCTCGAATTTTATTTTCCGATAACCCTAACTTTTTTATTTATTACAAAATATTCTTCAAAAAATTATATAATATGGTATTACACAAATATATACATTTTTAATGAAAAATTATATACTATTAATTTATAATTTTAAAATTTATAATATATCAAATTAAATATGTTAATAATTTATGTATTTTTTTGTTGTAAATGGGAAAAAAATGATGTAAAATATATCACATTAATATAAAATTTTATAATATATTGCAAATATATGGAATCATGGGGTCAAAATGCCACAACATAAAAAATTCAGAATTCCTATTTTGGGGTTTTGAAAACCGAACTGAACTTTTTCATTTTTTGTTTTTTTTGTTTTATTGTTTTTTTTTTCTGCAGAAAGATTGATTTCGAGATTGTTTCGGGGTTTGGAACCTTGAACTTGTCTTTCACGTCAGTGATTTCGGGTTCGGATTTTGAACCGCGGAGTTGCATAGTTATTTTTAATTTTTTTAAATAATCTTTTTATCTTCAAAATAATAATATTAAATATATATATAATAAAAAAAAACCAGCTAGAAGTCTAGAACACTTTCTATGATTTTTTAATATTTGTTGATTTTTCACGGTCCACAATTGTTTTTTAAAAAAATTAAAAATAAATTGCAAAGCCCATTTATGCATTTTTTTTTTCCTTATTGGTTCTCTCCAGTTGAACAACGTTTGCTTTGCCCCTTTTTTTATTTCAATGATTCTCCATTCCTATTTTTGTTTTTGTTTGAATAAAAAAGCCACAGTAATTCCTTCTAAATATAATTTGCTTCTTTTAGTAATATGCCAAGATGGGTTCACCTTGAATGTTTGAAAGTACGTATGCAAGTCCAAAATGAACTGTGCTCCTTGAGGTCTCTAATCTTTTGAGTTAAAATTGCCAGTCTCTAATGATAAATCTGGGGGTATATTTATATTCTGTTTAGGATCCTCTTTATTTAGCTGATTCTGACAAAACTGTCAGAGATTATTTTTGCTTTTGTAATTAAGCTGGATTGAAACAAGAAAAATACTATTTTCTACTAACCAACGAGGCCTTCTAATTTGCACTGTAACCAAAATTAACAGAGTATATAAGTAGTTCTTTGTAATATATTTTTATAGGGATCATTAATAATTGTTTTCTGTGCAAACCAAGAGCATATATATATATATATATATATATATATATATATATATGTATATATATATATATATGTATGCCTTCTTTTTCCTTCTCATCAAAAGTAAAGAGTTTGTTGGTAACCATGGCAAATTTCGCAACAAATGCACCATTTCTGCTCACCGCATGCAATCACCATGATAAAGAAAATGATGGTTTTACCCTATATAGCCCCTCTGATAAATTTCACTTGGAATTCGACAAACCGTTCTTGCATGGAAAGCTTTTTATCGGCTCGCAACATGATTGGCTGATTGTGCTCGACCAACATTGTGAGCCTACCCTCTTCAACCCTTTGACAGCTGAGTCAATGTCACTTCCTTCTATCACCACGTTGCCGAAGGTGCGACCCTGCCACTCAGTCAATAGTAATACGGTCTCCTACTTTTGCCGCACCAACTATCGTCCAGAATCTCCGTTCCTTGATTGTGAATTTGACTACTGTCTTACAGAAGTCGCCTTCAGAAAAGTTCTCATCTCTTCTAATCCTTCAATTTCTTCTAGCAACTACTTTGCAGCAGCACTTGTTGATCCATTATTTCCAAATCTAGTAGTCGCGAGATCAGGAGAAAATAGATGGAATCTCATTCCCTTGCATAAAGAAGAATGGTATATGGACATCATGTTTCGACATGATGGAAAGCTTATTTGCTTGACTAACAGGGGAGAAATACATGACGTTCAATTAAAAAATGATAATATTGTAGTTAGTGAGATATCAGCACCGTTTGTTGAGGATAACACCGCGTTTAACATGTACCTTGCTGAAGATTTTGCCGGTAGAGTTCTCGTAATCATTAGGCATCAAGATTTTACAACTGATGAGCTAGTAACTTCTGATGTGAAGGTATTCAGACTCATCGGTGGCAATGGAGAAGAACGCAAATGGGAATGTGTTGAGAACTTGAATGGACAATCCATTTTTGTGGGTACTAATGCATCAATTTCACTTGCAAAGGAGGATATACACGGAGAAATAAAGGCAGACACAATCTATTTTACGGATGAATGGTGGTATTTTATAGGGAGCGAGGAGTCAAAGAGTAGGCCCCGTGATATTTGTTCATATAACTTAATAAGCAAATCCATCAAGCGATGCTGCCCTCATGAGCATCGACGATGCACATGGCCCTTGCCAATATGGATTCATTTATCAAACCCCACACTGATGCTTAATTAATATGAATTACTTATTAGATATCGCTATTCCTTTTAATTATTCCTTCGTTTAGTTTGAAGGTACAATTGGACTGCAAAGATGCCAATTAAACATTAAGTGCCTGTGTAGATGTGAAGAACATTCACCATTATTTAAGTCATCATCCTAATTTAGTATAGTTTCCATGTGGTTTTTACCATGCATGTCCAAAATTAGTTTGAAATTGGATAACCTACGGTTTCAATCTCACAGATTGATATAAAGCTAAGAGAACTAATAAAGTTAGATGACTTTCGATAACAATATTTTCTTTTGTGATAGAATTTAATTTCGTATGTTATACTCTGAGTTTAAGTTCATCTGAAATACAGTGGAACTAAAACATCGTTGTAAAATTGGCAATTAAGACTTGGGAACGAAACATTGGCTTGTCATGGAGCCTGTGTACAAGCTGGTGCTTTGACTGGTATTAAAATGATCGGCTGATTTTCTTTGAAGAACAGTTTTAGGTCCTCAAACAACCATCATAAATTTGCTCTTTTTAGCACAGTAAGACGTTTCATTATTATAGTTTTTTACTAGGTAATTTTTCTTATGGTCGTACTGTTTTTTTTTGTGTTTTACTATTATAGTTTTTTAAATAGGTAATATTGGTGATCCATGTACTGCTTTTTTGTTTCTGGGTTCAGGGTCCAGGTGTTTAATTATTTACTTAAACTCTTATCAATTAGACTCTTTTGTGGATCTTTTGCATCGTCAGTGGACTGCCAATATTAGATGCTTTTTTAATTTAATTATCATAAACCAATCCATGCCAGTTTAATTTTTTACATGAAACTCTTGCAATTTATGTGGACTAAACGTGTTAAAATGTGCTGCAAATTTATTATATTAGTCCTATATCTGGCATTTAAATTTTTTTTTGAACTTACAAGTTTATAGATACTAAATTAAACAACAAAATTTGAAAAAAAAAATAGCATCATTCAATGCATCACGAAAACCAATTACCTCACCTTATTAACAAATATAACGAATAAAGTATAAAACATAATGATTCGATTGACAATTTTAGCTTGCCCATAATCACTTCAAAACTTTCGAGGGTAACTATTTTTCAAATTCTAACATTATTGTGCTATTAATTTCATAAAAAAATTTTTGCACAGTATGCATCATTCTTCGCTCAAGTAAATTTATGAAAATTAAAAGCCTAAATTTGGTCCAAATTGTTCAAAGTCCAAGAGATAATTGATACTTGTAATGAGTTCATTAGTATACGTACCAACACACGGTAATTTTATATAAAATACTTAACTAGAATTATTTATTTATAAATCTACACTTAAATAATTTGATGATCATTGATGATTGATCCAAGTACTTCCACCTAACATTTTATAAATCTACACTTAAATTTTCTGTGGCAGCTACTACATAGTTTCTCTATAGCGACTCGTCTCTCTATTCGTTTCTCACTAGCTCCCCAAATGTAACAACAATTCAGGAAGCACAAGAACTCCCTAACCACATGAGTGGGTTTTTTTTCCCCGAAAATTATCAGAGATAACAATCTTCACTATCAGAATTATAGGATCGCTATATATTTTCAATTACAAAAAAGACAGACATAAAGTCCAATCAAGCACAATTAATCCTGTGTGCCTCCAAGCACAAGGAGCAAATTAATATAAAATAGATAACAACCATCTATCTACAACATCTATCCCCAAGCAAGCCCAATTGAAAACAAACATTTATACTATTCCAAATTTTTAACTTTTGCTGCATGATTTGCGGATAATATTTTTTGATCAAATAATTTCCTCTTTAAAAAAATAAAAATTAAAATTTTTTAGTTAAAGTCAATTTGAACGAACTAATCATCGAGCACAAAGCGATGCTATAACTAGTGTCCAACATCATCGAGCAGATGAAACATGGACTCCATGTCCTTCAAATCTGATTTTTCCTAGAGAATGGATTCAGTTGTATTTTCTTTGATTGTTGCTGAGAGGCTTCTTCTTTCGAACAGTCCCTAATTTAGTGGATAGTATTGTAAATCTGTTGTCAGACACTGGTTATAAAAAGTTTCGACTAATTTGTTTTTGTTTCATAATTTCATTCCACAATTCTTACCTATGGTCATTCTTTCTTTGAGCATTTAATCCTTTGCTTCTACATTTGATTTGGATAGAAAAATAAGATCCTTGGTGGATATATTAGGGCATAACCTTCCTCCCACTCTGTACTTTACGTTGGCTCTTTGCATCCTATAAGTGAGGATAGTATTTTTATCTCGTACACATCCAAATCCCAGACTAATTAAAAACCAGTGATGCAACTTTTAAAGAGCCAGTGACGAAGCTAGGAAAGGTTTAATTGGTCAATTGACTTTACACATTTTATCAAACAATAACAACTACGAAGCTTTTTGTTTCAAATTAACAAGATGAGATAAGCTAGAAAATAAACCTAGCATGATGAAAGTCATATTCACTGTATCAAAACTTGATTAAATAATATTACTTCACGCCACAAACAATTGTTATAAATCACTCAAAACCGATCCAACTTATGAATAAACTCATCATGCCACACAGAAACCCATGTTTTTTTTTAAAAAAAAAAAAAATCAAAGTGTAGTGTTAATTTTGAGTGAATTATGGGATTTTGTGATCATTAATTTATTACTATCCTTCTGCGTCGTGTTTATGATATAAAAAGCATGAACGAGTGACCCAATTTTTTTTTTTATTATGTGAATAGGGAAGAACAGCAAGCTGTCCTTGCTACAGTAAATTATGTGTTGATCAGACCCATCCACTCCAATCCATTTTTTTTTAATAAAAAATAAGGGTCAAGCCCCAAATTTTTTTACTAGACGAAAGTGAATGAACTGCATAAAAATTTGACTTATTATAATGTAAAATGGTTTATGAGCTTATCTTTAAAATAGGTCAACCCCTCCATGTCCAATGCCCATATTTTCTAGGAGTTTTTCCAAAAGGGCTGAAATTTATTTTTTAATATAAAGAAGGGCGTGGGCCTAAAATAATTTCTAATAGAGTCTAAACATAGTATTATAAATATAATAACATACTTAAATTGAATTACCGGCTTAGTTTTAAAATCGAATTCGACGTTGATTGTGAATTTGGAATTGATGGAAAAGACGTTGTGAGTGAATTGGGAGCATATTTATAATACTGATGAGGTCCTTTTGGAAATTATTTCAGGTCCACGGCCGTTTCTGATATTAAAAAATAAAATTCAGTCCTTTTGGAAAAAATTCCCAAGTTGATGAAGTATTAAATTACTTAACTAGGCGAAAACGAACAATCAAGAAGAAAATTACATAGCCATACAAAGTATTGTGGCTGATCCTTTTTACTTGAGCAATAGGAAAATCAGAGTTAGTTATGTATTTCTACTTTGCTATTTTGAGATCTAAGTTGGACTTTGGCGCATCAAAAACTGAAAAATTTAAGAGTAATTAATTTGTTCTCTTGCAAGTTGCAACCATACGGCTTCTTCTATCCAATTTCGCATTAAAACATAGACTTGTTGTCTAGAGGATAGGTCGGGAGCAGAATTCGACGTCTAATTCAAAAAATTATACTTTTGAATAAATTGTTGTGTATATTTTTATAAAAAAGAATCATTATCCAGTTAGAGATGATAGCTACTATTGGCGATAAACTTCAAAACAATTGTAGCATAGACCAATCAGCAAGCTACAAAAAATCATCCAAAATTTTAAAAAGAAAATCATAGAAAATTTTTATAGGCATTTTCCATGGCATTATCGTTATAAACGAAAAAGAGAATTTCAAGTATGGACGATCTAAAATTGTCAGCGATGGTTCTCAATTTTAAGCTTTATGCGTTATTGGCACATCCATGTGTGGCTAATTAGACGAAGAAATTGTATTCTTTATGTATTAAATGATGTTCTCTTTTTTGCTTTTTTTGAAATAAAAAAAATGTGCTGTTTTATTTAGTATCTTTCTGCTTTCTGGGTTGAAATTTTTGTTTAACATACCAAACATAAACGAAATTGAAGCACATTTTAGCCCATTTAATCCATATAAATTGCAAAAGTTGCATTTAAGAAGTTGATTAATTGGAAGTATTTTAGTCAACTTGAAAATTTCTTTAATTTATATATAAAAAAATTTTATATATGGACCTAGACATAAATCATTCAATTAAAATTATGAACCGATATGATTGATAAGGACTCAAAATTGAACCACATTAATTATATCTTAAGTTGGGTTAAAATATTTAAGAAAAAATATTAATTCTGTTGTGGTACACTCGTCATTGACCTGCAATAGAAGTCTCAATATCAAATATCAAAACAAAAAAAAAGAAAAATGAATTGCAGTGAGAATTTGACAATCCTCTCCCTTTCTTTTTCCACATTATAGAAAAAAAAAAGAAAAAAAATGGGTGTTGAATTGATGATCGATAGTTAGTAATTGCATACGTTCCCGGCCCAACCCAAACAACCCTCTCCATTTCCATCTCTCAGCTCTCACCTCCTCTCTCGTTTGAACACAGCTGCTCCGATCAAATTAAAGGGAGAAAAAAATAAATAAATATAACACAATCATACCTGAAAAAACGAAAACCATCCAACTCCCCACTGATCTACCAACCAAAACTGTCGTAATTACCTTTCTCCTTCCTTCGATTTCTCGTGCCGATTTGTTTCTCTAGCTCGTTGCGATGGTTTTGAAACTGTGCCACATCAAATCGCGAATCGCTCTCAGTTTCTGCGACGCTCTCGAATAGCAATTTTGGTAATTTATAGTCGAAGAGGTGGTATTTCGGTTCGAAATTCCACATCCAGCTTGAGAATTGGTTCTTCATATTTATTTTATCTTTTTCCAAATTGAGTTCCAAATCGGGTTGAATTTGTCAATTACTATGTTAATAGAGCCTGAAGTGTATCATCTTTGTGGAAAGGTAATGCACAACTCTTTAAGCCTGAGATTGTCATATACGGAGTTGTGAGTGTACTGAAATGATGAATTCAGCTATGGATGAGATAAACCTCTTGAGACAAGCTCAGAGGCACCAGTTAGTGGTGAGAAGCATGGGAGAAGAAATTGACCTAGAAATTGGGCCAGGTGATGACCCATCTTTCACTGCTGCTGCCTTAGTTGGTGTTACCGGTGCTGATTCTGTGGGACCCGACGAGCATGAAGACCAAAAGAACCTTTTATTGTCTTCTAGTGAAGTGGAACAACAAGATATTGAGATGAATGCCATGCCCCAGTTGAAAAAGAAGAAGAAAGTGGTGAAGAAATGGAGGGAGGAATGGGCCGACACTTACAAGTGGGCTTATGTGGCAGAGCATGATAATACAAGTCGGATATTTTGTTCGGTTTGTAAAGAATATGGAAGAAAGCATAGAAGGAACCCTTATGGGAATGAAGGTAGTAGAAATATGCAAATGAGTGCATTGGAGGAGCATAATAATAGTTTGCTTCATAAAGAGGCTGTTAGGTTGCAAATGGCTTCTAAGGAAAAGGTTCAACCAGTTGTTGAGGCACCAATTTATGTTAAAGGTTAGTGATCCGCTGTAGTTGTTGCTTTCAAATAGAATAAGCAGTTTACAGACCACTCTCTCTGATTTTGTAATTGGAATTGTTTTCAGCTTTGTTGTCAAAAACAGCTGGATCGATACTGGAATCAGTACTGAAGAGAGATCCCCATGAAGTAGAATTTGTTCAATCTGTTCAAGAGGTTGTTCACTCACTGGAACCTGTTCTGGCCAAAAATTCTCAGTAGGTTTTTGCTATTTCACTATGTCACTGTTTTTGAACACAACATGGGTGCTGTTCTTCTCAGTTATTTACATGGTAATTTTTGGCTATATTTGCACAGATACATGCACATACTGGAGAGGATGTTAGAACCTGAGAGATGTGTTGTCTTTAGAGTTCCATGGGTTGATGACAGAGGGGAGATGCATGTGAATCGTGGGTTTCGGGTACAATTTAGCCAGGTTTTGGGCCCTTGTAGAGGTGGTCTTCGTTTTCATCCCTCTATGAACCTCAGTATTTCCAAGTTTCTTGCTTTTGAGCAGGTAAAAGTGCTTCTTTTTTTCTTATATGTCTACTTCTATATATATTTGCCTTTTTTATTTTAATGCTTGAATTCTACTTAGAGCCAGGGGCATGCACAGAGTGTGGAGAGTGGGGCAGTTATTTCAAACTAATGTTTCATATATGCTTCTGTTAGTAAGAATTAACTCCTCAATTTTAATTACTAGGCCACCACCATGGCCTGTTTAATGAGTCAAGAGTCACCACCAAGTAAAAAGCCCAACAGTGAGATGGTTATAAAGGAGCGGCTGTTGAGAACCTGGAAAAGACAATAAATAGTAGTAGCAATATCCACTTCCCAACTTCCGGTGTTTCTGCAAAATTCAATTTCCATTGCTTCAAGTAATCTGTCATATTGTCACAGAGCAAACCATTAAAAAGAGTAGTCTCAATACTTCCTCTCGTTTTTGATCTAATAAGTTAGCTCAAGGTTTTCTCAAATCTAGAGTATCTAGTTTTTTCTGGATTTTGTTTCTGTTCTGACGATGTTAAAATTTGTGGTGTGCTATTTATGAGAGTCTTTTTTATTCTTTATCCAAATAAATTATTGATGAACAATTACACAGAATAATAGTGAAATTTTGTATTGTTTCCTGTTGGTCCGGGCCATAGTTGTTCAACTCACACTACATCTATTAAATTATTTATTATGTCATTCAACCCATCATCCTAGTCTTAAATTGTCTCGCGCTATTTATATTTAGGTGGACTCGTGCACAAAAGTAAAGACTTGTATTATTTAATATTGTGGCCCTTGAGTGCCAAAATTTTGGCTTTGGCCCTGCCAATGCTAGACCCATTGGGAACTTAGATGTACAATTGTTGCGCGTAAGCAGCTTCTACGAGAGTTCAGTTTCATGAAATTTTGCTTTTGGAATATTTCTGTGTAGACTTTAAAGAATGCATTGTCAATGTACAAACTCGGTGGTGCTGGAGGTGGCAGTGATTTTGACCCTAAAGGAAAGAGCGAAAGCGAGGTATTAGCATTTCCAAAATGTAAAACTGTCGACTTTGTTTGAAATAAGTTGATGATTACAAAGATTTGAAATACTGGCAGATCATGCGCTTCTGTCAGAGCTTTATGGATGAACTCTACAGATATCTTGGCCCTGACCAGGTAACAAAACCAACAATATTGCTGTTTATCATTTCATTATCAGTATCTTTTCCTACTTTACTTGAAAGAAATTCTAATTTCTTTTGTATCTAATCTGAGCTGTATTAAATATAATGAAAAATATAGGACCTCCCAGCCGAAGACATAGGTGTTGGTCCTAGAGAAATGGGTTACCTCTTTGGGCAGTATAAACGACTTTCTGGTCACTTCCAGGTACATCTTCATTGGATGACCAATTAGCATGCTACGCCTCTTAATTGGGATAAATGGGGGGTGCTTGATGTAATTTTCTTCATTATTATCATCGTAACTGATTATCTATATTTGTTTGGTAAAGGGAAGTTTTACAGGACCAAAGATCTTCTGGTCAGGTTCTAGCCTTCGCACTGAAGCAACTGGATATGGACTGGTGTGTTGGGTTTTATTTCGGTACAATTGTTCTTGTCATTTCAACAAAAGTTTTACTATCAATGATTGTTTGTTTTGTTTGTGTGCGTAGGTCTTCTTTGCACGACTAATACTTGCTGAGATGAACAAGGAACTCAAGGGACTAAGGTTTTTTTTGTCATTTACCTAGTCAATCAAATATTTACTCAATTATACTTGCTGATGAGGAACAAGGGACAAGGAGCTATACATTCTTTGGCATACAACATTCATCTTGCTAGTGTTGCTTACTACAAAAGAACAGTACCTACTTGGTTTTAAGAAAAGCTCTTGTTCTTATCACAAGAACAACATATGACAATGTTTTATTACTCTTCTAGTCTCCAAATTTATAAAATCAAATCCAGGGATGGCTTAGTTAAGGAATTTATAATGTATAGTGTCTCCTTGCTGATGTAGTTTCCTTTTACCCCACTGTAATAGGTGCTCAGTAAGTGGTTCAGGAAAGATAGCAATGCAGGTCTTAGAGAAGCTCCTTCCATGTGGTGCTATCCCAATCACTCTCTCAGGTTAGTCGTTGCCTACACTAAGTCAACTTAACAGGTTTCATAATTTATTTTACCCTATCCATATAATTTTAATGTTATTGAATAGATTCCAAGGGTTACTTACTAGATGAAGAAGGTTTTGACTATGTAAAATTCTCGCTTTTAAGGGACATCAAGGTTCAGCAGAGAAGTCTCAGGTTCGATCATTCACATATGCAATTCAAATATTCAATATTTATAATGTGTCAAGATATAATTTCTAATCTTTTCCTTTTTTTTTTTGAAATAAGTGGGTATAAAATATAATTTCTAATCTTATTTATCTAAAACGCAGAGACTACTTGAAATCATATCCAAGAGCAAAGTATGTAGAAGACGGAAAGCCATGGACTGAGAGGTGTGATCTGGCATTCCCTTGTGCTTCCCAAAATGAGATTGATCAATCTGATGCCCTTTCTCTAGTTACTTCTGGCTGTCGTATTATTATTGAAGGTATTTTGTATTTTATGCTTCTTTGTAATTCTAATAGCAATTTTCTTTAATGTTATTGTTTAATGAAGTTCCCTTTTTAAATTTGAATGAACAGGTGCAAATATGCCGTGCACTCCTCAAGCAGTGGATGTACTAAGAAAGGCTAAAGTGCTGATCGCTCCTGCTAAGATAACTGGTGCTGGAGGGGTAATGCAGTTATTTTGGCAAAGTGCTATTTTTTGGAAGTATTGGCTAAAATAAGGCTTGTTATTTATCTTGTCGGCATCACAAATGAACAGGTTGCAGTTGGAGAGCTTGAGCTCAATCATGAGTACAATCTGATGCAGTGGTCTGTGGAAGATTTTGAAAACAAAATACATGTGAGCACCTCTTTTCCTCCAAAAAATCTATTTGGCATATTTCAATAAGTTCTCTTTCTTCTTCAGATGATATTAAGTTTTGGATTGATGATTTTAAAATGGACAACAGGATACAATGAAGCAAACATATGAGAGATCTATTAAAGCTGCTTGTGAATATGGAATGCTCAAGGAAAACCCTGAGTAAGTTCTCCTCATGTGCCCTTCCTGTTACAATCAGAAATCTTCCCTAGCCTCTTTCGGAATGCATCTCAAAAATACTGTTCGTATATTTATTGCTATCTGGCTTTAATATGGAAAACTCAGAATATAGTGTAATACCGCAATGTGCTGTGATACCAAAATGATTGTTGCCTAGGGAACTTGTAGTTTTATTTATTTATTATTTTTTTGATACCTCTGTATATAGCTTTTGTTTGCTGACCATTGGCGCAGTATTAAGACCCGCTCTCTCTCTCTCTCTCTCTCTCTCTCTCTCTCTCTCATGCAGAGCACTGGTGCATGGCGCAAATATAAGTGCTTTCCTTAATCTCGCTCAAGCAATGATTGATCAAGGATGTGTGTGAATCTGTATGTACAAATACAAATCACATCTTGATAAGTTCATATCATGCTTTCATGCCAGAAACCGGTACAGATCTACTCTTGCTTAGGATAACATTTAACCAAGCTTGCGCAGGTCTTTTTGAGCTAGAAGTTTGTGACCATGTCTGTAAAGTAGCGCATCATAGGTAGAGAGCTCATCTGACAACCTTGTAATCATATTTGACACATTAATTATTATTTAGACAGCTGAAGAGATCATAAGAAAGTTCTTTTAGAATTATTCTAGATGCGATTTTTTCCCTGTTGTTACAGCTCATAGGCTGGTAGACCAAAATATTTAATATTGTGGTTTTATTGGGAAAGTACTCGAACCAGGAGTGAAATATGGCTAGCATGAGTTGGTGCTCTAGGAAAGGAAAAAGGTTATGGTTCTCCATCCTGTGTAATTGGATCGTTGGAAGATCAATTTATTATTATATACGAGTTATTTTTTTAACAAAATTATGAGTTATCTAGTTAATTCGATAGTTTATTGCAACTCTAACACTTCCTATAATCTTGAGCAGTAAATTAGTTTGAATTTGCATCTTCGATCTTAGCCAATGGAATGCTTCTGCATTTGGGATGTTTTGATGCTCTCGATATTACTTTTGTTTTAGAAAAAAAAAAAAACATTATACAATGGCAATTAAGAAAATCACACCACGTCAAATATATTCAGTTAACCCCAGAGATCAAATAAGTTTTGCTTGTAACATCAAACAGCTAATGATATTCAGATAAAGCAAAAAAATATGTAAAACACAAAAAAAGTGAAACAACTAAAAAATCTGGATATATAATAATAAAGAAACAAGAACTCCCAAGTATCCAAACGTTACAAACCTCGAATTACCGTAAAGCAGTTATACTTGCCTTCCTCTACGAGCAAAATAACAACGATTCACTTTACTATTTAAGATTCAAGTTCATACAATTCCCTAAGATCAACTCTTCCTCATAATTACCTTTTTCTGAAGTACAGAAAGCAAATTGTCCATCCAGAAATGTATAATTCAACCTTCGACTAGATCAAATCAGAGCAAAATTTAGGCCACTATATTTAATAGTAAATCTCGTTTTGGCCTTTATTTTGTGGAGCCCCCAGCTGTTTTTTCTGCCAAATAGTGCTCAAGCATGTCTTCCTCGTCATCATCTGTAAAATTAGGTAAACAAAAAGGTCTGATTAGGGAGCAAGGCTGCAAGCAAACAATCACCACTTTCAACTTTCGTGGCATGTACTTTAAGATTGCATGGTCATCCAAATCATGCTCTTTAAAGTTCTTTGGTGCTATTTTCTGCATAGAATTCTAGCTAGAAGAAGACCTCCCTACCTAGTCATCTGATTACTTTGCCTCCTTTTCTTTTCATTATGTCCTTCAGGAATGTACTTTTATGGGAACTAATTGCTTAGCAAGTTGACTAACCACAATTTATTCATCAAAAGTCCAAAAACTAAAAGAGCGAATACTAACAAGTAGAGCCTTGCACCAATTATCAAACAGTGGAAACATTTGTTAAGAGGTACCTTCAAAGTCTTCGTCAAAGTCAATATCTTCTTCATCTTCGTCGTCCTCAGAGCCATCAGCCACAACAGCTGCTCCTTTCTGTGCTCCAACAAAAAGGAAAATCAAATTCATACGTGGCTTTGAGTAATAGAACCAATAAAAGGAACAAAATTATCATGTACTAGATACTGTTATCTACATAGTGAAGATGGAGAAACCAAAAAAAAGTATTAAAAAAAAAAAAAACAAAAGAAAACTCACCAAAGTGTGTCTTCCACTCTCAAACCATTGCCTTCCCGTCAGCTTCTTTTCCTTTGGAGCTGTCAGAGCTGACTCAGGCATCAGCCTGTTCCATATTTTGCAAATAAAAAAGCAAATTTGGTTACTGATACATGCTAGTATAATTTAAAACCAAAAAAATTCAAAAAGCAGCAAGTTCATTATTTATTATTAATAATTATATACTTGGCTCGTTCGAGTGCAAGCTCTGCTTCAAACCGTTCTCTCCAGGCAAGGAAACTTTCTACTGTTACTGCTTCGCCATGAGGCACTATTACCTGAAATTATAGCATAACTATTTAAAAGCAACCATTGAAGGTCAATTTTCAGAAGTGTGAAAACACACATAAAGTTAAAAGGAAAAGAGAATAAAAATATAGATACCTCGTCTTCTGTTTTCCCAGTTTCTTCAGACTCCTCCACATCATCATCACCACAAAATTTCTCAGTTAACCATTCTTTAGCTGATGTGGCAAGTGTGTACATCATTGCCATGCCAAGATTTTCTTCTGCCTGACCAATAGAATCAAGGTAAGTAATGCATCTGATGATAGTAAAAGAAGCAAAAAAGAAAAAAAAGTGCCCGACCAAGGAATGTTCCTCCAAAAGCTCCAAGTAATGCCCAACCAAGGAACAGAAAAAATATTTCCTTAAATATATACCTCATTTTGAAGCTTCTCTTTAAGCAAAGCAAGATCATCAGGCCGAATTCCCTTTATACTAAACAGTACAACGACAATTCAGTAATAGAAGTGTAATCCTAACTAAAAGCTAGGAAAATATGGACTATTATTTGACTAAATGTTAACATAAAAATAGAGCAGGCAAACCTTTTGACATTGAGGAGTGGGGGTTCGTCAGGATATTTCTCAGTGTGGGAGAATATAAGTGCCAGCTGAACTGAAAAGGTAACAATTTCATTGGTGCCTCAACAAGTTTTAATTTTAATAATGACATATTGTATTATGCTAACTGAGAAAATTGAACCAGTACTTAAAAAATGAATTCAGAAGGAAAAAGGAACCTGGAACTTGACTTGATTCATCAAAATTATCATCCTAGACAATTGAGAGACAAAGTTGAGCAGGAGTAATATTAGTAAAAGAACAAATTCAAATGATTTAGCATAAGAATTAGTCGTTAACAAATTTATTGTGTAAACCTGTGGAGATAGCACAATTTGGAAGCACCTGTTGCTTGTTGTCAGGCCACTCTCAGAACTATCGATCTCTAGAAAACAAGCAGCAATGGAACAAGCTCATCAGTGTAAGTTCCCAACAAGAGAAACCTATCATCTAAACTTGAAATAAGAGAGTGTGTCAGCAACGAACCTCGAAATTCGTCCATTAAGATAGCTTCTAGTGCTTCGATCTCCATCTCCTGCTCCTGCACGTAGTCTATTATAGCAAAAGTGAAACAAAAAAAATGAGAATTTCAGAAAAAAGAGATTGACAAAAAGTAAATAAAAGAAGTGGCGAGAGAATTTCAGTTAGGCGCTTACCCGTCATGATTGATTTGATTTAGGTTTTGGCGAGAATCGGAGATTGAATTGAGAGTCTTTGGAGATGGAACAGACCGGCGCTAGTACTGGTCAGGTGGAATTGCTTCTGTACCCTTGTAGAACTATAAAATTGAGCTACCTAGTGCCTAATGCCCGCCTCGCCTCTCTCCCCGTCTCCCTCTATGGATCCGCATCCTCTACCCATCTCTAAGAGATGGGTAGAGTGCCCATCTCATCACGACCGTCTGATCTAATCTGGACGGTTCATTTTTTTCGGGCCAATAATTTTTTTCGGGAGTGGTGGAATGCACGGGGCTCCTTTAGCCGTTGAGATTAAATCAGACGGCTGACGTTCAGAGATGGACACTCTACCCATCTCTTAGAGATGGGCAGAGGATATGGTTCCCTCCCTCTATAGCTTGTCGGGTGCGGGTAATAGTGATCCTGCAAATCGGGTAGTCAATAGAAATTACTTTTACGAATTTATTTAGTTGTGAGAAGTACCAGTAAGAATATTTCAAAAATAGAAAGTATTAAAAAAAATAAAAAACCGTAAAATTTGTTATAAAATTAAAGAGAGAGAGGAAGAGACAAGACAAGAGTAAAAGAGAGAGACAAATTCTCTTCTGTATATTTCTATTCTCAATTGTTGGATACAAGATACAATGTACAACTCTCTATTTATAAGCCAAAAACAAATCTCCTAATAAATGTTAAAGATCTGGTGTAATTAATGGGATTAAAGATGGACAACCATATATGATTCATAATCATTTATAACACTTCCCCTTGGTTGTTCATCTTTCATTATACACTATTAATATGATACTTCAAGATCAATATTAATATGATACTTCTGGATCATTTATACTGCCTCATTAAAAACCTTACCAAGAAAAACTCATTGGGATAAAAACTTGGATAAGGGAAAAAGAGTACAGCGTGTATAATGCTTCCCCTCATTTTAATATTATTGGATATCCTTCAGTCGATGTAGACCTATCTTCTTTCTGAGTTGCTCAAAAGTTCTTGTTGGCAAAGACTTCGTGAATAGATCAGCCAAGTTGTTGCATGATTGAATTTTTTGAACATCTATTATACCATCCTTTTACAGGTCATGTGCTGAAAAGAACTTTGGCGCAATATGTTTAGTTCGGTCTCCTTTGATATATCCTTCTCTAATTTGTGCTATGCAAGCTGCATTATCTTCATATATTGGAGTAGGATTTTCCTTAATGTTTTGAAGCTCACACTCTTCTTGAATATTTTGAATTACTGACCTCAATGAAACACATTCTCGACTCGCTTTATAGAGAGCAATTAGTTCAGCATGATTCGATGAAGTAGCAGTTAGAGTTTGTTTTGTCGATCGCCATGAAATTGCAGCTCCACTATAAGTAAATATATATCCTGATTGAGATCTTGCTTTATGCGGATCTGACAAATATCTAGCATCTACATATCCAACTAAATTAGATTTTATATCCTTTTCATAGTACAGTCCCATATCTCGAGTTCCGCAAAGATAGCGGAAAATATCTTTAATTCCATTCCAATGTCTTCGGGTTGGTTTGGAACTATATCTTGACAGTAAATTTACAGTAAATGCAATATCAGGTCTTGTATTATTTGAAAGATATAACAACGCTCCAATTGCGCTTAACTATGGTACTTCAGGACCAAGTACTTGTTCATCATTTTCTTGGGGACGAAAAGGATCATTTTCTACATTTAACGATCGCACGACCATTGGTATTTTCAAAGGATGAGCTTTATCCATATAAAACCTTTTTAAGATTTTTTCTATATAATTTGATTGATGGATAAATATTCCATTCTTTATATGCTCGATCTGCAGGCCGAGACAAAATTTAGTTACACCAAGGTCTTTCATTTCAAACTCCTTTTTCAATAATTTTGCAGTATTTTCAATCTCTTCAGGAGATCCTATAATGTTTAAATCATCAACATGCACCGCAATTATTGCAAAACCTAGATTTGATTTTTTTCATAAAAACACACGGACTAACTGTATTATTCTTATATCCTTCTTTTAGAAGATATTCACTAAGTCGATTATACCACATTCGACCTGATTGTTTTAGTCCATATAAAGATTTTTTCAATTTTATGGAGTACATTTCTCTAGGTTTTGATTTATATGCTTCAGGCATTTTTAATCCTTCAGAGATTTTCATATATATGTCACTATCAAGTAAACCATATAGATAGGCTGTGACAACATCCATAAGTTGCATTTTTAGTTTTTCTGTGACTGTGAGACCTATTAAAAATCTTAGAGTTGTTGCATCCACTACAAGTGAATAAGTTTCTTCATAATCAACTCCATATATTTGTGAAAAACCTTGCGCCACTAGCCTTGCTTTGTATCTCACAATCTTATTTTTCTCATTTCTTTTAATGACAAATACCCATTTCTTAGAGTTGTTGCATCCACTACAGGTGAATAAGTTTCTCATATCTTTGGCCGTTTGGACTACTGGTCCAAATACTTGTCGTTTATCAAGTGAATTTAATTCAGCTTGTATGACATCTTTCCATTTAGACCAATCATTTCTTTGCCTACATTCTTTTATGGTTTTGGGCACATTATCCTCTTCGTTTATAACATCACTAGCTACAGCGAATGCAAAAATTTCATCAACTTGAGTTTCATCCCTATTCAATGTTATACCATTTTTCACATAATTTATAGAAATCTCATGATCATTTGGTATTTTAGTTTCTTCCGGAACTTCATCAACCTCTTCTGGGTTTGAGTTTCTTTTGGGATATTATTAATCTCTTCTGGGATTTTATCAACTTCTTTAGGAGTTTTAAAAGTATTTTCTTTTGTCATTGTACCAACTGCTTTATTCTGCTATTTTCTTTTATGTGGATTTATATCCTTTGAACCAATTGGTCTTCCACGTTTTCTACGCTCATGAGATTCATTTGATATTTTTGTAATATCTATTCGAGCAGGTGCATTTATAGCTGGAATATGTGATTTAGTGACTCTATTTATATATGTGAATGCATCAGGCAATTCATTTGCAATTCTTTGTAAATTTATAATCTTCTGAACTTCAAGTTCACATTGACCACTTCTGGGGTCAAGATAAGATAATGATGAATTCCAAGTCACTTGTTTATCCAGTTTTTGTTTTTCTTCCCCTAAATTTGGGAATATTGATTCATCAAAATGACAATCAGCAAATCTTGTTATAAAAACATCTCCTGTTAATGGTTCTAAATATTTAACAATAGAAGGAGAGTTAAAACCAATATAAATTCCCAACCTTCTTTGAGATCCCATTTTTGTGCGTTGTGGAGGAGAAATTGGAACATATATTGCACAACCAAATATCTTTAAATGGGACAAATTTGGTTCTCTTCCGGAGACCAATTGTAATGGGGAATACTTATGATCAGCAGTTGGCCTTAATCTAATTAGTGCAGCAGCATGTAATATGGCATGTCCCTATACAGAAGATGGTAAACTAGATTTCATAAGTAATGGTCTAGCTATCAATTGTAACATTTTAATAAACGATTCTGCTAGACCGTTTTGTGTATGAACATGTGCCACTGAATATTCTACAGTAATCCCAATAGACATGCAATAATCATTAAAAGCTTGGGATGTAAATTCTCCTGCATTATCAAGTCGGATTCTTTTAATTTGATAATCCGAAAAGTTAGCTCTCAATTGGATAATTTGTGCTAATAATCTAGCAAATGCAACATTTCTTGTTGCTAACAAACACACATGTGACCAACGTGTTGATGCGTCAACTAAGACCATAAAATATGTAAATGGTCCACATGGTGGTGTAATAGATCCACATATATCTCCTTGGATTCGTTCTAAAAATGATGGAGCTTCAGGTCCAACTTTATTTGGAGATGGCCTAGTAATTAGTTTTCCAAGAAAGCATGCTTGACATGCTAATTCTTTAGATAATAGGATCTTCAGGTCCTTTAGGGATTCCCATTTGCACTTTCAATTATTCTCCTCATCATTATATTTCCAGGATGACCTAATCTGTCATGCCATAGTGTAAATAAATTTGGATCAACAAACTTCTGGTTAGTCACCATATTTGATTATATTGTACTTATATATGTACCACATAGCCCATTAGACAATGCTTGCATTTTCTCCATAATATTTTTCTGGCCATTTTTAATAGATATGATATGAAGATATTCACAATTTCTCTCATTCATAGTTTCAATATGATAACCATTTTTTCGAATATCTTTAAAACTCAGTAGATTTCTTCTGGATCTACTCGAATATAATGCATCATCTATTATCAATTTTGTTCCTTTAGGTAACAAAATACAAGCTCTTCCGGAGCCTTCAATAATGTTACTTGAACCAGATATAGTTTGGATATTAGTCTCACCAAGATGCAATTGCATAAAATATTTCTTACTTTTCAAGATGGTATTTGTAGTTCCGCTGTCAACAACACATGGGTCTTCTTTATTTGTCATTGCATCAGTCATTTCCTTGAAGTAAAATAAAATAAACTAAATAATCGGATAAAATTAAAGTAAACTAAACTTTCGTACACTAAATTAAAGGGAAATGAAAAGGGACTTTATTTCTGACTTCCCGTACACGAAATAAAAAAAAAAGAAAATTAAACTAAATAAAACAACTAAAAGGGACTTTATTCCGCATTAAATGTCGTGCATGAAATAAGAAGGAAATTAAACTAATTAAGCAAACAATTCTATTTTATTCGCATATGTCATAAATATCTCCAAGACGTTTTTTTTTTCATCACAAAATTAATGTGACCATATCAATGTCATCTATATTAAATCACATTCGCTTCAGGGAATGAATTTTCATGTGAGCCGTACTTATTGTTTAATTCATTAGAAAACTCGTTATGTTATTTTACATTAACTTGAAGTATCTTTTGCTACTACATGAGCAAATTTGAGACATGGATTATGGAGTTATACTCACAACCATATTTGAAATCATGTAATCTCACATGTTATAACGAGCTTTCGATTCTAGTGGTCACATTTTTCTTTGAAGAACTCTTCAAGAGTACTAACATATTTTTATCATAACTTCAGGTTATTAGTATTGTAACTTCATGTTACGATAAATAAAATGGAGATTAATAAATAAACAAATAAATAAATAAAACTACAATATAATAAATGAAAAATAAAATATAATTCACTTAATTATAACTTCAGGTTATAATATCCAATAACTTCTGGTTATTAAATTTTTTTTAACTACACAATTAGAAAAATTAATTGAAAAATAACTTCACGTTGTTTTTCATTCAATAACTTAGAAATAAAACTTCAGGTTTTAAACAAATAAATCAAGTATTAAGAACCTCAGGTTCTAAACAAATTATTTCAACAATTAAGAACTTCGGGTTCTAAATAACTTTAAATTGAGATATGAACTTCAGGTTCTTCATGAAATAAGAACTTCGGGTTCTTGATAAACTTTCGAATTTGAATAATATCATTAAAAATTTATTTTTATCATCATTCACTTCAGGAATGATTCTCAAAAATATAGCAACAAAAAAAGAAACAGATTTAAATGTCTTAAAAATAAAGCGAAATTACTAATGTCAGATGTGAAACCATTTACGAAAAAAATGGAAATACACAAAAAACTAATTGTGTATAAAGTTGCGAAGCGAGATTTTTTTTTATATATTCTTAATGAATAAAAAACTATTCATGGTATATCAGAAGGTTGCGACACGAGAAAAAAAAAAATAATTTCAATCAAACCTTTTTGCTTACGGGCACGGATTACCTTTGCAAAATTATTTGTGATTCCTCCATGAACAATTCGTGCTGATAACGTGTTATAAAATTAAAGAGAAAGGAGGAAGAGACAAGAGTAAAAGAGAGAGACAAATTCTCTTCTGTATATTTCTATTCTCAATTGTTGGATACAAGATACAATGTACAACTCTCTATTTATAAGCCAAAAACAAATCTCCTAATAAATGCTAAAGATCTGGTGTAATTAATGGGATTAAAGATGGACAACCATATATGATTCATAATCATTTATAACAAAATTTTGTTTAATATGAGATTTCAATATATATGTTGGATTGGTTAAATTAAATTTGTCAATTTGCAAAACCACCAACCAATATGGCTATGATGCACAAAAGTATCTGTGCATCATGATACATGATAAATTTTTACTTGATATGTGTGTGGCGCATGCATACGTAGAGTAAATCTATTATACATGAAGGCTTTCGTAGACATGGCCTTATCAACCGTTTGCAAAAATTTATAAAAAAATACTTTTAAAAATTTTATAAAAAATATTTTGAAAAAAAAAAGACATGGCCTTATCAACCGTTGATTTTGCAAACTGACAAATCTAATTTAATCAATTCAATCAATGTAATTGAAAACTAATAGAAAATATTTTTTATAAATTTTTAAAAGTATTTTTTATAAATTTTTTAATACCTCCTATATTTGAAAATTTTTTTACTAGTAATTTGTATCAAAAAATAGCAAGTTTAAAAAATTAAAAAATAATAGTAAAATTCTTTTAAAAATATTCAATTTTTCTTTCTATGATATTTCAATATGTATACTAGATTGGTTGAACTAGATTTGCCAATATTATGTACAGTTCATATCAAATAACAGGAGCGATCCAGCTGTTTTTGTATTGCAGTATGGGATTAATTATGTTATTGATTTAATCATTTAAACATTGACCTGTCAGCCAGAACGGAAATCCGATCGGACACTTTGAAGAAGTTCCAATAATTAGATTTCAAATGAGGTTAATTGGTGGTTTCAGTTTTAAAATTTAAACTTTTAATATACAAATTTCTCGGACCTAAGAGCGGAAAACTGTATGGTTCATTTTCAAGGCCTTTTGGGAGTAGAAATGGGCCTGAAAAAATCCAGATTTGAGAAGTAGGGCCCATGTTCTTAAAATAAGCTTAGCCCAAAAACCAGGATTGCCTAACCCAGCTTCCCTTCCTTTCCCTTGGAACTTCCTTTCCCTTCTCCAGTTTCATCTCTCATCAAGCGGTGCTGTCTACACCTGACGCCAGTCTGTGTTTCCACTTTCCACTCCCTCTTCCTTCCGCACAGGCGGCAGGGTCGAACCACAAAACCCTTCTCCTCTCAACCTCTCCTTCCTTCTCACCACAGTACTTCCCCTCTCTCGCTTTCTCCTCCGCATAGACAGATACCAATCCCAAGTAACAGTGCCTCTCTCTGAGCTGCCTCTGTTCCTCTCTCTCTCTCTCTCTCTCTCTCTCTCTCTCTCTTCCTCTTTCTCTTCACCTCCATTTGGCGGCTCCACCTTTCTCCATCTCTCTTCATCGGAACAGAGAGGTTGTTAGGAGGAATCAGTTGTAACAGAGACGAAACCAAATCGGTTAGCTCCTTCGCTTCTCTTAAGGATTTGAAGATCGGATTTCTTTTCTTCTTATTCTTTAATATTGGGTTTTTAGTTTTCTCCGCAAGGCAGGGTTTCTCGGAGTTTTTTTTTTTTGCCCTAATTTTTTTTTCCTTATTTTATTGGAAGTTTTTTTTTTTTTTCCTGGGATCTGTCAATAAAATTTTAATATTTAGTTTATCATGTTTTGTTTCCTTGTAAATGATCCTTGAAGAGAAAGGAATATCATCTTTCCACATAGTTCCGAAACCCTAAAAATTTGTTGTTTATTTGTCTATTTTTATCTCCAACTTTACTATTCTGATCCTTTTTTGTATATTAAGCAGGGTTCAACTGTGATGTGGTGAGAGAAGTCCTTCACACCACTCTATTTGCATTCTACAGTCAACTCATACTCATCTGGATAGAGAGAGATGAGTAGCTGTGATGAGAAAGGGGATGCAAATATGGTAGATGATGAATGGACCCCGATTGAAGATAGGTCGCCGGGAACACTGGTTTGGGTCCGGCGTCGTAATGGGTCATGGTGGCCTGGCCGCATCCTTCCAAAGGAAGAGGTTCCATCCAAGCTTAGGAAGCCTCAGAGATCTGGTGTTCCTATCAAGCTCCTTGGCAGAGAAGATGGAAACATGTAATCTCTCTATAACACCCTTTGCTCATGTCCATGCATGTAATTATTTCACTCGATTTTTATGCGCGGTCTATGATTGATTTTGGTAGTACCTTAGTATAAGCTGAGCTAGTTGATTTGTGACAAGTTCATACCTGATGCTCCCAAAATATTGGAGCGGAGGCGTTACATACAATGTGCTTCTTTTGATATCTCAAACTCTCCTTTGCTAATTGATTCTAATCAAATCACTTCCTTAATTGGTCCAAATTACCCCTCTTTCCTTGTTCTACCTACTTTCTAATCCTCAATTCTCATCTGCAACCTTACTTTGTCCTGCTTTATTTTGCTGGCTCTCTTTATCTTGACAAGCTGTTGCTAACCTTTCATATTGGTCAACTTATTGTAATTAGAGGTGATATTTTGGGATCCTGATGCAGCATTACATCAGTTGTCGAATCTAGAGGATTTTTTTATCCAATGCTTAGCCTAACTTCCTAAAAGAATTAATCTACTCCAGATATTTTCCAAAAGAAAATATGACTCAGAGCTTATTTGCCGAAATACGATTTCGAAAACACATATCTTTGACAATAATTAATACAAAGATCTTCACTTAAAATATGAGCAATCTACATGCAGGAAGGCATGAGCTCACATGTCCCATTGCCACAGAGATGTTCCTTGTGAACAAGTTGATGGGGATTTGAGTCTCTTGAATTCTAAACTCAATTGTTTTTGAGGTTGCTCGGAGTTATGTTTTGACTTTGATTAGGTTTGCATGCCAGTAGAATTATGCATAATGCAGACTGTAATACAGCTGTTAGCTATTCTCTATTCAATGTGAAACTAGCACCCGGAGACTATTTGATATGCTTACAAACTATATAAAAGAAGGAAAAATCAACAATTGAAAAACAATGACTTTCAATTCTTTATTCATTACATATTTAAACTTCATATAAAAATGATTTAGATTTATAAGTGTGAACAATCCCTGGAGAAGTGTAGATTCTAATATCTTTGGCAAGTTTAATAATAGGACAATCTAAGAGTCAGTCTTCCTTGATTTCTTGTTTAAATTGTTTATGTTATGGAAGAAATCCAAAGGACGTCGTTATCTCTGAGTTGTAATTATGACTGATCAGTCTGATCTTCATGAATATCCAAATCTTAATCCAAAATTGAGCTAGGGATGACACTATATTAGCTCTGGGATTCTGGTCTCAGAGAAGTTGGGTACTATTGCTATTTGCACTTAGTTCAGAATTCATTGAAGCATGAAAATTGGAAAAAGGAAGTTGGAGAGATATGGTGTTCAATGTACAAGGAACCAGCAAAATTAGAGATTCAGAAGTAATGGAAAGTGTTATTAACTTATAACTGATGCTCGATGTTCTACTTCTACCCAGTACGCACATACTTGTCTGACGGTAAAATAATTATACTGACACTTAGTGATTAACCTCATTGCAAGTGCAAATTTTCCTGTATTACAATGAACTAGCTTATGACTTGGTGAGTTGCTTTGAGTCCTATGGCAAAAATTTATTAACTCACCAAGTAAAAAGATGAAAAATCTAGATTACTTTGAGGTGGTTAGATTGTAGACAGTGACTCAGCTTGCGCTGTGATTTACTTAGAGAACCTGCACAAACTAATAATATCAGGACTTGTTGAAAACTGATAGTACAGGTGCAACACTATTATTGAAGATACAGGTATCAATTAGAAAGTGAATAAGAGGTTATAATCAACAATGATTATAGTACTGTTGAAAATTTTATCACTCTATTTAATTGCATATCTGAATGTAACTTTTTACAGTTGTGATCTCTTTAATTTCTGTATTAACGAGTTGATTTATTTACTATTTACAAAACTATTGGGCCATTACAATGCTACTATGAATCAGGGCATTTTGACAACAGTACATCATAAAATATCATTGGACCCCTCTTTTATGTAGTTTTCTACTATTTCATTCCTGAATGTCAAATTTTGTCTTTGATGCAGAGATTATTACAACCTAGACAAATCAAGGCGGGTCAAACCATTTCGGTGTGGTGAATATGACGACTGCATAGAGAAGGCCAAAGTACATAGCTCCCAAAAGAATGCCAAAAAGTACACCAACCAAGGGAAATATGTTCGTAGAGAGGATGCCATACTCCATGCTCTAGAAATTGAACGCAGTGCTGTGCGCCTGACAGCAGCTGATCCTTCTACTTCATCATCAAGGCCAAGACAAATTAATGGGTTAAAGAAAAAACCCTCTTGCAGTACTAATAAAAAAGTTGCTGGGGGACGGCATCTTGCTTCGAAGAAGAAAGTTAAGAACCCTAATGATTCAGAGGAGGATGTGAAAACTGAAGGAATGCTCAGAATGAGGGATTTGACAGAAATTGGGTCAGAGGTGGTACCATCGAAAAAGAAGAGCGAATCCCAAGAACTAGCTCTTGTAAAACCTAATTTGGTAAATGGTATGAATTTTCAGTTGGGTGGTGTAGGTAGTTTTGGCATGTCCACCAGTAGTAGCTTGACTACCAAAAAGAAGAGGTCTAATATGGCACAGGCGTATGAAAATATGAGGAAAAAGCAAAAGAGTGTTTCTTTGTCTGAGATTTGCGATGGCACAAGAGTAATCATCCCATCATATTGTGATTGGGGCCCAAAGGCATCAAACAAGTATTATCTCATGGACTCAGGGACGAATAACAAAGGACCCGACAGCTCAGAGACCTCATCTCATAGTACATGCAATGGTAGGGACTTGGAATCAGGTGGTACCTTGGGGGCTGTAGTAGAACATGCCTCCTCTGATGGGTTCTTTAATGTGCCTCTTGTTATGGGAGACTTCTATGAGGGAGGTAAATTTTATTTTGAAGTTGTCACTTTATGTTTGTTGTGTTATATTATGTTGATACATTTTGGAGCTTGATAAATTGGTCATTTATTCTGATTCTGAACTCAGTTCTAAACTTGATGAGCAACGCTGCTCCATTCCTATATGGGTTGAAATACTCGCATGTACTGATGTACCGTGGTGTGGTAGAGGGCCTTCATTACTATGGTGCAGATTTGATTCTGGGGTGTTATGGTTACCCGGCCCACACAGCACCCACCCCCCACCCCCCAACCAACCACCACCGCCTCCACCTTTTTTTTTCCCTTTTGGTCAAGGGGGTGGGGATGCAATTCTCACCTTCTTAAAGAGTAGCATTGTGCATTATGGTACTAGAATAGTGCTACGAATCTGCCAGTCCTGGCAAACCTTGTTAAAGTTCATAACCATGGTTTTATACATACATATATATATATATTCTTGGCTTAATCATCTGAAGTTATATTTTGACTCTGTCCTTGCTTACTTCTTCAGATCTTGCGCCATTCAGCTCTTGCACATCTGACAAGGATGGCTTGTTCATGTTAGAATGGAAAACCACTAATTCAAACCATGAGACCTCAAATTCGCAACACAACCACCTCCCTGCAGTTGGCATTCTGGGCCGCAGAAAGCAACCTCATGAGGACAGTGATGCTGCAGATGTTCCTTTTCCCGAGTCAACTGAATCCGAGACTAACAAGTCCATGGATGCAAAACCGGATCTCCACTCAGATTCAGATGATACAATTGCTGAAATGGAAGCAACCAATTCAGGGTACAACAATGATATGTTATCTCTAGAAGATTCTCCTCTATCTGATGTACAATACGAAACGGTAAAACCACTAAAGAGCATTTCTATGGAGCCAACTCTTTATGAAGTGGAGATGCAAGTAGAAGCAAGTTATAAGGGCCCACGGGTACCACTTGTCTCTCTTATGAGTAAGTTGAATGGGAAAGCTATTGTTGGTCACCCCATCTCGGTTAAAGTGCTGAAAGATGGATCCACCCTTTCCCTAATTAGTAGAAGAGACCATCACCGGCCGAGCACAAGCAGCATCAGTCAGCTGCTAAAGAGGGATGAAAAGGTAAGTTCAGGTCAAAGGAAGGGGGGTAGTCATAAGTCTTCCAAGCCTTGGAAAAAGATGGTTGCTGGTAACAGTAGCAATGGTAATAGTACAAATAAAAAAGTTGGGTTTTCTCCTAGGAAGATGAGGAGGCTTTCTTCGATTACAATTGATCATAAAGAGAGAGGAGAGAGAAAGCTGTTGGTGGAAAAGGTCGGCGGGCCCAGGGTGGCATGTGTACCTCTGAGACTTGTTTTTAGTAGGATAAATGAGGCACTGAAATTTTCTTCTAGGCTAGAGAACCCTTAGATACAATACCGGGAGTGAGAGAATAGCATGTTACTTCAGTGTGGCTGCTCTGTGGCCCATTGGAATTTCCATTTGTAAATTTCCTGTTTCTTTCAACTGAGGGGGTAAGATACCGTTCAAATGTTTCAAAATCAGCGTTTAAATTGTAAGTGTAGGAAATTCTGTGCGTGTAATTTTTTCCCCCATTTTACTTAGCTTCTCTGTCTGCGTTTATGTTATCTTTCTTTGCTAGGGAAATTACCTCTGCTCCAATTAGGCGAGAGTTTTAAATTACCCACCGAATCTGTTGCTGGCAAGCTCAATAAAAATAAATAAAATTCGAGATTTCATGCGTCATATTTTGTTCGTTGCATATGTTAATTGCATCAAAAGTACGGAAAAAGGGACCTTTTTTTATGAATTATTATCCCTCACCTCTTTCAAACCGTCAGCCTGTTCTTAGAAATTGGAATTATGCAAAAATCCAAGGCTCGTTGTAGATAAAATGTCAACGACTTTATAACAGGTACATGCCGAGCTAGGTCAGTAGCAAACTAGCAATCAGTTCTTGAAATGAAACGTCAGATTACATCTCTTGTCGGAACAATTTTATTGATATCGTACAACTGGAGAGAGGGAACATTAATGGATAACATTTAATGTTTTTCAGCGTAATCTCTCTATCGCCCTCCACTTTTACGTCTCTGGTCCAATGAAGCTCAGCCGTCTGACGATATAACAGCTCCTATTTTTTTTTTTTTTTTAATATTGCCAGAGATCGGTATAACGCTAACTGTGCGGACCCTATCCACAGTACTAATGTTTCACTGATTATCGATACACGTACATTGAATTCCCGTAAGGATTGACACAACCTTCATAATATTTACCAGTATCTGCCCCAAATTTTTGTAAGAAGAATTGAATAGTTCTTGGTCAATAAACAAACTAGCTAGTATCCTTTTCAGATAAATGGTTCTTCTGAAGTAAATATCGGCCGTTATCATTCCAACAAAAGTACACTAAATTCTCAGTTACTATCAAAATTATAAAATGCAAATGCACATCACATCTAGAAGCGACACTTACACCAGAGATATAATAGTCTTTCATTTCTCAGCAATAGGCAATATTATGCCCCTCTAAGTTAAGTGACCAAATTAGTTTACTCAATATTACAAAACACTCTGTCTATAGTACATTTTATGTATAGTTAAGGGGCGGAGCCAATAGGGGTGCGAGAGTGGGCTTTTGCACCCCCTGTGATTTGATTTTGACTATTATTTTCCAGCTAATTTTGATAGAATTGACTGATATTAAGCACTTTGCCCCCCAAAAACAAGAAAAATGCAAATTTGACCCCCCAAACATTTATTCCTGGCTCCGCCCCCTATATTTCAGTCAATTTTGTTGGATAATTGCGCATTGGATAAAAAATACCCAATTCTAACATTGCTTCAGTACATACTGAGCTTTTTTTGGTTACACCTGAGGCAATATATTGCATATTCATGGTTCTTACTCTTAATTAAACAGATAAATACAATGTAGTTGAATTTTCGCTAAACCCATACAGATTGGACTTGAAAAAAAAAAACACAACAAATGTTTTGAAATTCAGAAAATGTCCTTGGACAGCAAAGGATTAATTCCTGATGGAAATGAGAGAAGAGGAGATCTGAAAAAAAAAAAATTGATAAATTACGGATTTGAAATAAATAATGTTTGGAACCAACAAAAGCAATCCATTAAAGCTGTGAGAAAAGAGAGCAGGTCGGCGTAAAGGGAAAAAATATATCAGAGCGACCATTTGGAAAAGAAAACATGTTCAGAATCAAGTAGAAGGAAGAGAGACAAAAAAAAGCAAAAAAAATTTGGACCATTTCTCGATTTGTGCGTGTCATCCTTGCGCAGGGGCCATGCTAATCTTCTCTGTATCGTTCCAATTTTATCGGATGTCTCCGAAGAGACAGTAGCAAGCGATACAACTTGGTATATAAAGAGTCGCTCTCAATGATAATTTCTTGTTGTGGGACTAAATCTCCGCCTTTCCGGAAGGATAGATAATGTTCCTGGGCTAGTGGGCTTTGAGAACTTGAGGCTAGATTTGCAATATCACAATAATAATTTGGACTTGGGCTGGAAATGTATTTATTGTTAGGAAATGATAGTTCAGTAAAAACCCTGGGTTTTATTTCTTCTAAGTTCTAAGTGCAACGGTAAAAATAACAAATTTTATATAAATATATAATGCATTCATCACACCAGATTGCAGCTGGGAGGATATTACCAATCGGTATTATTTGTAAGTATAACTGAAACAATTGTAAGGTATTTTCAGTCAGGCAAGAATGATTTATTTCTTCACTCATATGGGCCACTTTTATCTATCTTTGTAATAATTTTCTACATGGTCCTATTTAGAATTTTAGATGCAAATTGAGAATATATGTGATATGATCCTAGAAATACAACTTTAAGGAAAAAAAAAGGTTTCGAAAAAAACTTTAGGAAAAAAAAAACTTATAGAATAGATATGATATGCATAATTATTCTAGGGCACTTTTGGCATGGGTGAGGTTAGTGGGTTTAGTGGTGTAAGGTTAGTACTTTTTGGGATTTTCGAGGTACTTTTTAGAATTTCGAGGTAGAATAGTGAGAGGATGGGATTTTCGAGGTAGCTCCAACTAACCCCAAAAACCCCTCTAACCCCTCTAAACTCTCATGCCAAACGCACCCCTAAATATTCTACTTGTAAAGTTGTAATTAATCAGCAAAACGACTTGCGAGTTTTTCTTTAGGAAAGAGATGTCAAGTTGCTTTAAATTAATACTCGAACTAGTGATATGAAATGTTGATTTTGAATATCAATTTATTTTAGTCTTGTCTAAGCATATCACATCTCATCCTTATCTCTTTACTTCTACAAGTATAAGATGAGGGATTGTATAATAATTTTGACAACCTTTGAAAGTAAAGTGTAAATTTAAAATTTAACATTCTGATACATGATATCTTTGAGGCACGTATTTTTTAAACATTAACAAACTTTGTTGTACAAATTGATGATTCAATGATTTATTTTTGTAAGTTAATATTTACTTTTTTTTTCTAAATATATCATGAAAATATTACATCGCTCGATACGATTCGCACGTGTCCATTCAATTTGCAAAAAAATCAATATTTTTGTAGAGCATCCAAATGTCGAGAATTTAATTTATAATTAATAAATAATTAATTAACGCGATGGCAGTAGCACTGGTCAGGTGCTCTATTTGTATAGCATCCGAATGATTAGTATATCCTATACGACTAGTATGGAGCATAAAAAATTAAAATGTGCTCTCTCTTTCCTTTCATTTAAGTTAAAAACCTCTCTTGCGCGCTGGTCCCACCAGTCAGATCCTTCCTTCTTTCACATTTACATCGCATCAAAATTAGACATCAGACGCAACGGAGGCGTTCCCATAATCCCATTCCAGTCCCGATCTCCTCCGACACGCGAGCTCTGCTAATTTCGTAATTCCGTGATAAAGATAGAGATTGAGAGCAGCCTTTTGTCGTTTTTTTTTTCTGATCCTGAGTCCAGTTTCTACCGATTTGATTTGCTCAGTACCTCTGCGCTGCCCTCTTTTTGTCTCTCATTTGAAATTGAAGTTCCGACGCCTCACCTAGTCACTAATTCACACCTCTAACTGCTCCTGGGAATCAATCTGATCTCGTAACTTCTCTCTCTCTCTCTTTCTCTCTTTCTCCCTCCATTATTTAAGATCGTAATTTTGCTTTCATTTATTTCTTCTCTATGCCTATATTTCGTGCTTCGCTTTAACGCCCCTCTTCTCTTCTAATCGTCCAACTTAGAACTTGATCTTGATTTGCAATTTAAACAATCGACTGCGAATTGCTCCTTCCTTGGGCCCTTAATTAGTGCTTAAGAGCTAAGCGAGCTTGTTCTTTCTTCGATCCATTGAATTAGGTCAATCGACTAATCGGCGTCGGAATATTTGGTGCTTGTTTCAATTAAATTTGTGGGCAATTGCATAATTGTGTCTTTGGTATGCTTCTATCTGCAGTGAAGCTTACTCAGACCCAGATACATAATAATATTTAATTGTACTGACTGATATGGATCATAGTGTGTTAGTCTGCAAAATGTGGCCTTAGAAAATAACCTTCCTTAATAGAATAAGAATGTGCATTTTCACTCTTGGCATACCTCCATCTTTTAGTACACTGCCTAACTATTGGAACATTTGACTTAAACTATGTTCTTACAGGAATTCTCTTGACAACCAAGTTTGCACTATGGATTCGAGGTCCATCAATCTGAGAGGAATTGCTGGTAGTGCAGGAAACATCATGCAGGTTGATAATTTTGCAAAAAAAGGATAAGTACAATTTCTGCTTCTTTTCGACAAGTAGGAAATTGATTAGGGCTTTTCTTTTCTCAATTCAGGGACTTGGTGGCTTTGTATTTGGAAATGAAAATGCTACCTCAAGTGAAGACAGGTGTTTTTTTCTTCTTCTATTTTCATGATAAAACATAAGCAAGCAAGTCAAAAAATTGAGTAAGCAAAATTACATATTGGTAGCAGTATCCATATAAAGGAACAAATTGAGATAATTTTGGCAATAAGATGTTTGTAAGCAACATGTGAATGCCCCTAACAGTTTGTTTCTTCCATTATTATTTGAAGCTATGTTGAAAGGTACCTAGATAGAATCAGCAACGGTGTGAGAGCCGAGGATAGGAGAGCTGCCATGACTGAATTACAATCCCTAGTGGCAGAGAGCCGTCAAGCTCAGATGGCAGTTGGAGCCATAGGTCTTGCTTCACTTTCTCATTCTCTATGGCTGTGTTTGGAACCCCCTACGAACTGCTTGTTCGTGAACAAGACAGAACAAGGGTGAACCAAACACACTCCAAACAAACGCGAACAAGGAACAAGGGCCTAGTTCCTTGTTTCAACTTTTTGAGCGAACAAGAACTGGGAACAAGAACTGTGTGGGTCCCACTTTTCTTGTCCTTTGTTCGGTGTTCTGTTCCTTGTTCCCACTTCTCCCAAACACACCCTATATTTATTAGTTCACCTGCATTAATAAATCTCTCTGTAAATTAGTAAGTGATCACACTTTTAAATTACACAATCAAATCCTGAGGTTCTAAGTTTGACAAAATTGTTAATTTCAACAAGTGTTTCAGTGTCAGATATTGGTCTTATGCCAGTGATGGGCTTGTGTGAGAGGTCCTAGGTTCTTATATGCAATGAAATTATAAATCCATTGATATAGTTCTATGCCTCATTTGCCTTTATAATCCATGGTCTTCATTTGTATATTCGTGAAGCCCAACAAATCAGGCATAATTTATTTTGTTTTTATTAAAATAATATCAGGCGTCTACAATTTTTTTATTAACAGTAGCAAAAAGGTCAAGCGCTATAATTAGTTTGGAATCGGATTCTTATGTGTGCATGTGTGTTTCTATGATTTTGGGCCAACTTCTGATGATGATAAATTATTTTTTTATTGTTATGTTTAAAAGGTTTTCCTGTGCTACTACATATCTTAAGAGAAGACCGTGAAGATGTAGAACTAATTCGTGGCGCTTTAGAAACTCTTGTTAGTGCCTTGACTCCTATAGAAACTTCACATGGACCCAAGAATGAGGTTCAACCGGCTCCGATGAACTCTGACCTTCTTTCTAGGGAATCAGAGAACATCTCTCTTCTTCTCAGCTTATTGGTAAGTTTTACATACAACAGATATTTCCTACAGGCTCACTGCCAAAAGTGAAAAAGGAAAAAAAGACATACAACATAGATAGTATTTCTTGTACTGGTATGGTATGTGAACAAGAGAAAAGCCTGATGTGAATTAGGCATGGGATTTAGATTAAATTTGTTGCAGTGACTTACCAATAATGTATCACCAAGTCTATTTTTTCCAGTTATTGTTATTGTTTTTTTTGTGCTGTTTGCTATGCAGTTGCATAAATGATGATTAAATAACATTCAGTGTATACATTAAAAATGGATCGATGTGGCAATATTAAAAGTCATCAAATATGATGTTTTAAGTACCAGAAGTCTTTGCACTTATAGTCAAGCACGTAGGTGGGATGCCGATTAGGTCTAGATGTAAAGTACATTTACTCAATGACAAGGAATTCCTCATGCAAATGAACACAAAATATAAGGAATAATATTACATCTGTTTCATTGCGAGTGTGTTGGTTGGGGGCAGTGAAACTGTGGAAAGCAGTGGGTGAATAGAGTTTCTGATTTGCTTGATTTTCTTTTTCTACTGCTTAGTTTACGCTCTGTTAACTCATACAATTATACTTGTGCAGTCTGAAGATGATTTCTATGTCCGGTATTATACACTTCAGCTTCTAACAGCTCTTATTACGAATTCACCCAAGAGGTAGTATATGCCTTTTTAATTTTTATCTATGTTAGTTTGCTTAAAATCTTAAGTATCTGATCGTTTTTCTTTTCCTTTTGCTCCTTCTGGTAAATTCTAGATTGCAAGAAGCCATTCTTTCAATACCCCGCGGTATCACTGTTTTGATGGACATGCTTATGGATCGTGAGGTCTGTATTTGTTTATCAAGATATTCATCACACACTTTTATATTTCTATGTAATCTATCTTACTGTGGCTTTTCTTTTGACAGGTCATAAGGAATGAAGCCCTTTTACTTCTCACTTACCTAACTCGTGAAGCAGAGGTTGGTCTCGGATTTCTATGATATTTCTTTACTTTTTGTTTAATCGTGCAACTTTGTAGTTCTTTTTTTAGATAAGTACAGGGCAATACTCTAATAGAATTTATATCTAAAATTTTCTGAGTTACTTTTCTCACCTTCTAGATCTTTTCTGTTTTCAGGAAATTAAAAAAATTGTTGTTTTTGAAGGAGCATTTGAGAAGATATTTAGCATTATCAAGGAAGAAGGGGGTTCTGACGGAGGTGTTGTTGTTCAGGCAAGTACTCTTATAATATTAACTTTATGAGGACAGATGATTTATTTGGATAGAATTATGTCAGTTTGTTCTAGTTTGGAACATTCTTTTAAAAGACCTTTTCACAAATGATCTATACTTTTACTATCATACATAATTCTGTAGAACAATTTGCTTTATACAGGATTGTCTAGAGTTGCTGAAAAATTTGATTCGCAACAATGCATCCAATCAAGTTAGTTTCTTTTTAGCACTCCTTATTTTGATATTTATGTTCCTCTGGTTTTCTATACATTTTTTGCATTCCTTTCCTCAATTGGTCCAGAGTCTTGTTGTTGATTTCTTGCTTGCACAGGAGTTCAATTGCAGAGAGCACTTCCTTCTTTTTTATTTCAGAACTCTTATTATTTTTATCAGAGCATAGCTTTATTACTTGCTGTTCCCTTATATTTGAATTTGTGGCTTAGATATTGCTCAGAGAAACCATTGGATATGACCCTTTGGTCTCTATTTTGAAGCTAAGAAGAGGAAGTGCCTATAACTTTACACAACAAAAGGTAACACTTTACCTATTTGGTATTGTTTTTATGTTTCTATTTAGTATTACTCTTATTTCTATTTATATGGTCTTTGTTAAGTTTCATGCCAATTCTCATCTTGAATTTAGACAGTGAACCTTTTGTATGCATTGGAAACTGTGGAGCTACTTCTGATCAGTGGTGGTGAGCCTGGTAAGGATAACAATAGACAAGCCAATCAAACTGCATTTGCTCAGGTTTGTTTTGTTAAAAAAAAAAAAAAAAAAAAAAAAAAAAAAACACTTTTGTGGCCTCTTTGATAGTTTGATTAGAAGTTTGCTTATTGATGTTTGTTATACTGACTTTGGCAGAAGAAGATTTTGGACCACTTATTATTGCTAGGGGTTGAAAGCCCTTGGGCTCCTGTTGCTGTCCGCTGTATGGTAAGATGCTTTTTACTGTAGCTTTTCCAATGTTTCTGACGGTTAAGTTGCATGGTTTTGACGCTTTTATTTCAAGTTATCTCCACTTTTGTATGGCATGATTGTTTTGAATCACTAAATGTTCTTTTGTTATTGGGAGGAACAGTCGGTTATTATTTGATAGGATAATTTTATAATGATCTATCAATGCAGCTTCTGAGCTTTTTATCTAATAGTCACATTTATATTCATCTTTCTTCAGGCACTCCGATGCATTGGTGATGTGGTGATGGGAAACCCAAATAATCTCAATGCACTTGCTATCAGACAAGTTGGAGAGGGTCCTCAGGTTGAGTCAGCGTTGAATGCCATCTTTCGTATAGTTTTGCGTGCTTCCTTGGTACAGGAATTCCTTGCTGCTGATTATGTTTTCAAGTGCTTTTGCGAGGTTTGTTCTCACTATAATCACAAGCTAACTAATCAGCATCTATCTTTTAGTAAGATGAATTGTTATTTGGTAATTGGCAAATAACACTGAATTGTTGTTAGTAAGATGAAGCCAAGCTGAATTACACTGAAATTGATAGCATTGACATAATCTTTTCAATTGAATTATCAAGGGGAAAAAAAAAAGCTAAAAAGAAAGAATGTATGCTGTTTTTGAATTGCTTATAATTGATTATTACATGATTTGAAATTGCTTGAACAGTCTGTACAAAATAACCCTCATGAATTATCAAATGATACCCAGCAAGTTTTGTATTTTATAATTTGCATAATGTATCAGGACATATAGTCATTTTCAATATGTAGAATTGTATGTTTATATCTTGTTACAATACTTGGCTAGATTGTCAAGCAATCCTCCCTGATGTTCTTAAGTTTTGTGCTTATTTTCTAACTATACATGACAGAAAAATCCAGAAGGCCAAACACTGTTAGCATCTACAGTTCCAAACGCTCTTTCTTTAGCCCCTGTGGAATCTGCAAACTTGCCATTTGGGAGGTTAGCTTACGAATTTTGTCTCTCTTTTCCTTAACAATTTTAACAGTTAATTTTTAACGTATTAATTTGCTCCTTAATAGTTCTTTTTTTTTTTAAATTTTGTTTTGTTTTGTTTTTTTTTAATGTATGCGGGTAGTTTGCTTCTTCAGGCTTTGGTATCATTTGAGAGTAATGGTGATACTGAGGTAATTCCCTCTTAGTTTTGCATGTTGAGCTTGTTGGTTTATTGCCTTTTCTGAGACACACAATTGCATTGCATCATCTGTAACTCTTGTATTGGCTAAACTTTTTGTCTAAAATTTGAAACAGACATGTTGCCGGGCTGCTAGTGTTCTCTCTCTCATACTAAAGGATAATCTCCATTGCAAAGAAAAGGTATTATTTTATTCTATTTGCATATATTGCATAGATGCACAGAAGTGGATAAATTTTTATATCATTACTTGTCTAACCTATTTATTTATCACTGGAATTACAGGTTTTGAAAATTGAGATCGATGCATTAGCGCCGTCTTTAGGCCCCACAAAAGAACCATTGTTACACCAAATTGTGAAATACTTAGCGCTCATTTCATCTAAAATAAGCAAAGAGAACCAGAGCCCAACTCTTCCAAAGGACAACTCAGCTTACCTACTTCCCCTTCTTCTCCGGTTACTTGTAACTTGGCTTGCAGATTGCCCAAGTGCAGTTGCATGCTTCCTGGGCCCACCTACCCACCTTACCTACTTTCTTGAACTTGTTTCGAATGAAAACATAGGTGTATATGCACGAGGTTTAACAGCTGTTGTGTTGGGCGAGTGTGTGATCTATAACAAAACCAATGAAAATGGTAAGGATCAATTTGCTATTGCTGATGCAATAAGCCAAAAGGTCGGTCTCACCTCTTACTTCTTGAGATTTGATGAGCTGGCTAAAAGATTTAAGTCTCTCCCCAGTGCATCATATTTGCATTCGAAGCCACTCAAGAGAACCAGCACTGCTAGTATGATAGAAGAACCACAAGAGGAAATTGAGAGCGAAGAGAATACTCTGAGGGGTGAAAGTGAAAATGAAAACCCAGTGATTTTAGAGATTTTTGATGAAGAGTTTGTTAGCTTGGTGGGCAAGTTGGAGACAGGTATCAGGGAGGGTGTCATGGACATCTTTAGCCATACGAAGAGTAAGGTTGCTGTATTGCCGGCTGAGCTAGAACAAAAGAATGGGGAAGCTGATGGAGATTATGTGAAAAGGCTGAGAGAATTTGTGGAAAGACAATGCAACGAAATGCAGGTTTGTCCCTCTTTATCTCTTAGCATCGAAGTTCTATGGATCGAATTTTGCAAGGCATAATAAGTCTGCAATATAGTCGATTAGTATGTGTAATGAGGATTGCAAATTCAGCTGCTGTATACTGGCACTGCCGCACTGCACCTGACTAGTGTGGTACTGGTTCCCTTTAGTTTCTTTTAAAACTCAATTCGCTGTCCGCTCCACTGTCAATTAGAAACCCTGTATTGAATGCACTCTTTCTGTTAATTACCCTCAATTTAATGATACAGCATCCATTGGAGTTATTTTATTTATTCAGTGCAGCCTTGATAAATCCCCCATGTATATATATGTTGATAGAAAAGAATATGTGACAACTTAAGCAAACAATAATTGCATTTAACGCCATACAAAAAACTCTTTAGGACTTGCTAGCCCGAAATGCTACATTAGCCGAAGAACTGGTACGTGCCGGGGGCAGCGCTACCTTATCTGATTCCTCAAACAAACAAAGCACTGGCAGGGAGCGGGTCCAATCTGAATCCCTCAGACAAGACTTTCAAGAGGCTACTCGACGCATTGAAGCCCTAAAAGCACAAAACTCAAAACTTGAGGCTGAAGCTGCTAATTTTAAATCCCTTGCCCTTAAACTGGAGTCTGACCTTAAGAGCCTCTCTGATGCCTATAACAGCCTTGAGCAAGCCAATGTGCAGCTCGAAGCTGAGGTGAAGAGTCTGAGAAACCCCGATTTGGAGAGGATAAAAGAAGAGGCAAGGGAGGAAGCACAGAAGGAGACTGAAGGTGAGTTGAATGATTTGTTGGTTTGTTTGGGCCAGGAGCAGAGTAAGGTTGAAAGACTAAGTGCCAGGTTAGCAGAGCTAGGTGAAGACGTCGACAAACTTCTAGAAGGGATTGGGGACGATGCTGCATTACAAGATGGGGATGAAGATGATGAATAGTTAGATTGGTTTCTATTTGGCAAGTTAATGATGAATTTATCAGATGTACAGTGTATAATGCAATGCATTGGTGGGTTTATTTTCTAGATATTGCTTTATGGGGTGAAAATTTGCAGGTACTGCTCATTCTACTTTGATGCCTTCCTATGTCTTCCTTTGAGGAAAAAAAAGGGGATTTGTTAATGTGTTCATTTTTAAAGGTACTTCTGGATCATTTACTTTTCCAGATATGTTTCCTCTTTCATCTTTTTCTTCATTGTTTTTTGTCTTTTGTCCCTTTGTGTGTTTTTCATACTCTACAATAAGCAACATAGCAGTCGAATTCCATCCATATAAGCAAGATTTATAGTTCCAATATCAAAGTCATTCATTTGTATACACAGTATTCTTATTCAAGATAGACCCATAACTTTGTTAATTGCATCATCTCTTCACATACTGTGATCATATAGTCTAACTTTGTTACTTCAAGACCAGTGCCAGAATGAGGAACTAAAAAGATGTTGCCAGTCTTGGCATTTTGCTCATTACTTTGAGTAGGCAAAGCACGGTTTTGTTTGAAGTCTAGATCACAATCCTTTAATTTGTCCCCTGAGATCTAACTCAACTTACAACTTATAAATTATACAGAAAAATGTACATATCTCCATATGCTAATAGAAAGTCTTCTAAATTGCTTGCTTGCTATTTAACTTTTATACATCGGATTATCTATCTTTTCACCTGTATGTTTTTTCCTTTTTCAAAATGGTACACTGAAGCCCTTACAGTTGGACATAAATATATTAAATGGAAAGAAAACAAACCTACACCTCAAATTGAGCTAGGTGCTGCTATTAAGTTTGCTCCTAGACTCCTAGTCTTCTTTAGGAACTAAAAATTTTCCAAACTTTTAGTCTCGCAATACAGTACTCCACTATATAGTAAGCACCGACATTTCTCTTCCCTTAATTCAGACTCGGGTTCAGAGAAACAAATCCCATTTCCAAACTCTTAATTGATCTTGCATGATCGACCTTCCAAGTTCCAACACGGCCAAACAGGAATGGCAGTACCCTCTCTCCGTCTTTTGTTGCCAACCCCTGATGGTTTTACCTACCGAGTACCGACCCACTACACAGAACGTCTATATTCGCCACCAAGCACAAGACTGGCTTTTTGTGGCCTGAGCACCCGAACGGCCACCATCTGACCACCGTATCCTTCACACATCACCACTGATCAGTCACATGGCCAGACAAACCAACCCATCTACACTTCGCACCAAGGCAATTACAGCTGATTTATGTCACTCAATCGTTGGGACTAAGGAATGGTTCTTTTTGCTGGGAAGCTGCCTCCATGCTTTGATTTTTGCGTCTGCTGAGCCCGTGTAGACAAAGCCATCTATACATTTTACAATTGCATTCACAGTATCTTCATGTACTCTACATATGGATTCAATGCACTAAAAACTTGCACATGCACCAGACCAGCTTGATGGTGCAAACAATGGTAAACAGGAGGAGGCGTGCGAACCTAGAGAAGGGAGAGAGGAAAGGCTCAGTTGTGAAGAGAAAGAGGTAAGATTTAGAGAGAGAATTATCAGATTTACACTAAAGAGTGGTCGGTAGGAATGGAGGTTATGGTTACCATCTCAGAGAAGAAAAGAGGGGGAGGGAGGGAGAAATTGTTGCATTGACCCAATAAAACAAAATACAGAAGCCGTCGTATTGAAATATTTGATCTTCAAAAAGGGAAAAAAAAAAAAATTTGGACCATTTCTCGATTTGTGCGTGTCATTCTTGCGCAGGGGCCATGCTAATCTTCTCTGTATCGTTCCAATTTTATCGGATGTCTCCGAAGAGACAAAGGTATGCTCTAGATCGCAGTATATATAGGCTGCTCCTTAACATAATCAAGTATTGTGGGATAAATCACCTTTTAAAAAACCGGATAGATACATAATGTTCCTGGGTTAGTGGGCATTACTGGGCTGTTTCGTGCTTTCCGTTGGTCATTATTAGGGAGGAAAGGATCCCTGGGAGCCTTGCTAAAGTTGTTTTTGACTCGAACGCGAAGTACTAAAAAATTAACCACCAGTCAGGATAACGAAGCATTAAGCTCTTCTCTATCAGAAAGAAAAAAATAAAATAAAATAAAGTTGTGCTGCCATAGTGCCATATAAGAGCTCCGAGTGTGAGGTGGTATTTGGTTTTTCAAGCAAGCTCCAATTTATATTCCTGTTTTCCTAAAAAAACAAGATCGTATGTAACTTTTTTCCCAACAAATAACGAATGCAATGTTTAGAAAGACAAGATTCTTAGAACTTAGGAGGGTCAGGGGAACATTTGAATAATTGAATGCACTCGCCTTTTAGGCTTTAGCATAAAATGAATATAACATCTGATTGCACCAAATTTGACACAAAGAAATAAAATGCACCCACCTCTTACCATAAAAAGTAATATGAATAATTTGAATTTTACATTTATTCTGGATTATTGCACAAAATATTAATTAGTATATAAATGTCTTGTGAAACAATTCAACATAGCCAGGCAATTTTGTGGACAATTTTATTTGGTTTTGTTTAGCCTATTGCTTACGCCATCAAATTATGACACGAGGTTGTACGAGAAGTTTTCGACTGCACAGCTGGATTTTGAATTTGATGGGGTTAAGTAATTAAGTTGCATTTGGTTTGCAGACTGCAGTTTTGATTAGTCTTTGAAGACTGTTAGGATATTATGTTAGGCTGTTTAAGTGTATTTGAGCAAAATAAGCAAAATAATCAGATTGATGAAATATACTCTCAGAATTGGTGATTCAATATATTGCTCAAAATAATGTACTGAATTATGTGACGAGTCGCTAAAGGGCGGCTCAGAAGTGAACAGGGAAGGAACTCGGCTAAATTAATAAATGACATTGTACGATGCATCATAGTGATTAAATGACCATTTTAATTATTTTTTCTTTGACAGTCTACCGTAGATTTTAAAAACAGGTCATAATGTTATTTTTAAAATTTTAAATTATTCTATAATAATTTTATCCCTCTGAAAAAGGAAGAAATTTTAAAATGATTCCTCGTAAAATTTTGGGATGAGCATGAATTATCATTTTCAAAATTTCTCCAGAATCCAGATGCATGAAATGCTGAAAAATAAAATGTAACTTTGAATGTGTCAAACGGACCGTTGCGGTTGCATAATCATAAAACATATATACAGACATGCAACTCGTTACACATCAGACAATTTTTGAGGAATAAAAACAGAATATCTGCCTTATCAGAGACCGAGTCAACTTTTCTTTTTAAGAGTCCGCAGCCATTACTTGGCGAAGAAGCTGCGTGCTCTAACTAGTAATAAAAGTCTCCAGATTGATTTATCACATGTAGAAAACAATAGGTACACTTGGACTTGGGGCCCATTTGTCAGAACGTAGTTCCATACCGTCAAAGTATATACTAATACTATTGCTTTCCAATTCCCATAAATTACTTTTTCCAAGCAACTTCACTTTATCTAATCGTGTGGACAACTTACTCTTCAATCATCATCAATTTTCCAAAATCATCAGCACTTCTTTCTCATCTAGACCCGTTCTATATACACTATATGTCGCTGACACTGTTGACCACGTTTTGAGAAGTCAATTATTCCAAGAATGGGTTTACGCAAACAATTTTTTTCAATTAATCAAACCCGCGGAATTTCTTCTCTCTCTTCTCTCTTAGATATAAAACAAGACACGAATACAGTTGCAAGAGAAAAAAAAATTTAATCTATAATCATGTCGGTTGGTATAACAGAAACAGAGGCTAAGGCGGGAGAAAACGGGGCTGGGGATTTGGTACTTGATCAAGCACCGGCAAAGCCGGCACGGTTCGACAGATGCTTTACGGGACTAGATATCAAACTTGGAAAGGGGCCACTAAAGGACATGGATCCTGATAAACTCAAACGGGAGATCCAACGGTGGGCGAAAGCTGTGGTCGCATATGCACGCCAGCTCAGCTTCAAGTCTCCGAGAACACCACCGAGCCGGCGCGGTAGCATGAGAGAAGATGCAGAATTGGCAAAAGAAGAAGAAAAAGAAAAATGAATTTTATGAGTGATTTTTTTTATTCGAGTTTTTATTTGTTTGATTTGTTTATTCGTTTGTTCGTTCGATGTACATAATAATTGAATAAAGCGAATTGTAAATTTATCTTTCCTTCAAAAAAAAAATATTATAACTTTGTTTTGACTTCGGAAATATTTATCTGAGCTAATTTTTCTTTCTTTTTCCATAATTTGCCCAATTGGCATGTCTTCACTTTGTGTTAGCCTTTCGGATTCCAATGGTAATCTGTCATATTATTCCTCGCAAAAATAAGAAATGGTTGCACCATCAGTTTGTCTGGATTCCAAGTTTAATTCTTATATTCAAGTGAGTGTTTCATTATATTTGACGTATTCATGAAAATAGAAGACTCAAACTAGAAACTTATTTTATTTCATTCTAGTTTTTAGAGATTTTACCTTCCTATTAGGGTGTTTGTTTTGTAAGTAAAATCCTTTGTGATGTATTTGATGTGTTAGATCTACTATGGTTGAGAAAGAAACAATGTATGGTTGTATAGAACTCTTCAAATCTAGACCCGATTAGGAAGAAACTCGGTTTTCAGGCCTAATCTAAATGGAAATTCCCTTTTCCGGCTTAAACCAACGGAGCCTTGTAAATCGCACATCAACGATAAATTTGATAACAAATTAATTTAAATATGTTACAAACCATAAAAAATAACTTTAAATTCTGAAACAGACACTTGAAAACATAATTATACATATAATATGATAAAACTTGATTCAAACTTTTAAAAGAAACTTAAATTTTTGCAACATCTTGATTTAATAGTTCTTGATGGAATAACAAATGCCATTAAATTGCAAAATCTTTGTTACACGACTAAAATACGTCTCTAAGGTCTTGTTATTTTTGGAAATTTTTTATTTTATTAAAAAAATACTCTTTTTTTTTGTCATTGTAATTTGAAAATACATTTTTTAAGATGAGATAGTTTATTATGCACCGTAGTGCATAGAGCTTTCTATGCACTGCGGTGTTTTTCGGAGGTAATTTTGTAAATTGACAAATCTAATTTAACAAATCTAATCTATATATTGAAATCTCGTAGAAAACCAAATTTTACTATTTTTGATATTTTATTACTATTTTTTCCGAATTTTTTAAAACCTGCCATTTTTGGAATGTTGAAATAGTAGTTTGTTTCCAAAAATGGCAGGTTTTAAAAAATTCATAAAAAATAGTAATAAAATCTCAAAAATAGTAAAATTTGGTTTTCTACGAGATTTCAATATATAGATTAGATTTGTTAAATTAGATTTGTCAATTTATAAAAATACCCCCGAAAAACACCGCAGTGCATAGAAAGCTCTATGCACTACGGTGCATAATAAACTTTCTCTTTTAAGATTGTTAACTTAACTTTTTTTTTAACATTGTCAACGGATCTTCATCCTAATTATACGATAATTATAATAATAACTACAAGTTGTGGTTAGTTAGAATCGGTATTTTAATTGGGTGATGTGCACATATCAGAACATCAATCATTCTCTTACTCGGCCGAAACCTCAATAGCTCAGAGCATCAATTGATAGGGGGGTTAAAGTTAAACCATAAGCTCAACTTCTTATTCAAATTCTGAATAAATAGTTTTGACTAAACATACTATCGATTTGTCATCAATCCTTAATAGTCACCAAAATTAACACAAACTAATTAATGTGGAATTTTCTTGAAAACAGAAAATATATCTTCATTTTTGCACTTATATGAACTTAACTATGCCCTCAAAAAAGGAAGGAAATTTGCTGCATAAAGCCCAGTTATTTAATGTCATAAACGCACAATTCGGCCCAAGCCCATCAAAGGACTCCAGTTTTGCACTATCGGATTTCGAGCTTTAACCCAACCGAACCTCTTTCTACCGGGTTCGGATATGTTACTTAACTATCCATTAACAGTTTTGGTGCGGTTTAGTTTTGCTATGTTGATGATAGCGGAGAGGCGAGTTTCAATATACCAAAATGGAGGCCATGGCGCTCTCATTCCCTTTCTCCGGTGTCCCTCCATTGCGAACAACCTCGACTCTGTCCAGTAAATTTTGCATATCCTGTGCACTCGCCAAAACCCTAGATAAACCCCTTGTCTCTTTCCCCAGTAATTCCACCTCCAATGCACCACTCACCTCAGCGCAATCAAATTCCACCCACAAACCTTACAAAATCGCAAGGAGAGACGCCATTGATGGAATTAAGACTGATGGCGATATGGAATCAGCTCTTCAGAGGTAGAACTTATAAAGTTTTCGCCTGTGTATTATTTCAGAAATCTAATTTAGTTGTTTAATAGTGAGAAACTTTTTCTGATTCTTTAAACTGAGCTATTGAATAATTTCCATGTGATGAAACAGAGCAGAAGGAATTTTACAAGTGGAGGATTATAACATTATTTTACGCTATTTTGGTGAGTCAAAAAAATGGAGCCACCTTAGCCAGGTTAGCCATAATTTTGTATTTTTTTTTTTTAGTACTGTTACACCAGTGTGAGAGGTACAAAAATTGTAAACATGTAATTTTTTTTTTTTTTCTTTCTGTTCAGCTTTTTGAGTGGATGCAAGTGCATGACGAGTTCAATTTTGGCTCGTATAGTACCTACTTCAAGTACATGGGCCTGAGCCGAAATCCTGTCAAAGCATTAAAAACATATGATAACATTAAAGATGTGGAAATAAAACTACATCCATCAGTTTGCAATTCTGTTCTTGGTTGCTTGGTGAGAAATGGTCGGACTGAGAGTGCTCTCGAGTTATTTGATCAAATGAAATCTGATGGCCTCTTGCCAAATTTGATCACTTACAGCACGGTATGCTACTTTAACCTGAGATCATCTTTGTTTTTGATTTGTTGTTGTTCACTAAATTTCCTTTCATATTTGATTACATATTTGTGTTATTGGAGTTTTCTTTAAATAGTGTTATGACCCTAAATTAGTGTTATATCATATGGTCATAGAACTTCTTACTACCAAACCAGCTTGAGCTGGCCCTTATATTCCCTACTGCTCTGTCTAAAAAACTGTAACAGGTTTAATGTATTTTGTCCTTCTCATCTAGAAATTTATGGGTATTTCTCCATTTGCTCTAGCTATTGACAGGTTGTTCTAAATTGAAAAATGGCTATGCCACAGCAATGGAGTTGCTCAAAGAAATAAAGGCCCAAAATCTAGGCATGGACAGTGTAATATACGGTACTCTTTTGGCAATTTGTGCCTCTAATAACCGAAGGGAAGAGGCTGAGCTGTACTTTCAGCAAATGAAAAATGAAGGGCATAGTCCGAATATATTCCATTACAGCTCATTGTTAAATATGTATGCCGAAGATAGGGACCATACCAAAGCTCAGATGTTGATCAATGATATGAAATCTGTCGGCATAGCACCCAATAAGGTTTTTCCTTTTTTATTTTATTGTGTTCTATTTTATTCCCCCCTCTTTATCTAAGATTCCATTTCTCTTACTGAAAGAATGATAATGTTTTTTCTGCCATGAACTGTGAAGTTTGTCTGAAAGGATAGGGCACATTGGTCCCTGCTGGCTTGGTACCATGCTGTTATGTTGTTCCTGATTAAAATACCAATTTTTGGTAAGCCAAAAGAAGAGAGCACACTTTGTCTTTAGAAATTATAAGTCAATGTGGTTTCCTTTTTTGTAGGTTGTATTAACTACTTTATTGAAAGTATATGCTAGAGGAGGGCTTTTTGAGAAATCTAAAGAATTGTTAGCTGAATTGGAGACTTTGGGATATGCTCAGGATGAGGTAATTCTAGTACACATAAAAAATGGATGTTATTGTTGCATGAAATATCATAGCTTATGAGTTTTGGTCTAGTATTTGTAGATAGCATATGCCATATTGATAGACAATCTTGCAAAACAAGGGAAGCTTGATGAAGCCAGAAAAATATTTGCTGATATGAATGAAAAAGGCGTCAAATCAGGTTTGTTTATTTCTCCTCTTGCTTTACCTTCCCTCTCATTTGTTGGGTGGATTCAAATTTTCAACATAAGGAATCATCCTTGAAATGTCCAATTGATATGGATTTCCGGAAATAGAGACCGACAGAGCAGAACTTTTTTCTTTTTTTTTTTGTATATCAACTTCGTTAGAACTAGGTGATTACCTATCAGATTTATTGGTTTTATTGGTTTTATACAGATGGATATTCATACATGATCATGATTTCGGCCTTGTGCCGCAGCCGTCTCCTTGAAGAAGCAAAACAGCTAGCAAAAGAATATGAATCAAAATATGCTAAATATGATGATGTGGTGAAACTAAACACCTTGCTTAGAGCATATTGCAACAATGGAGATATGGAGAGTGTCATGCAGATGTTAAAAAGGATGGATGAAGTCGGCATATCACCAGATTGGAACACGTTTCATATACTAATAAAATATTTTAGTAAGGAGAAGTTATATCATCTTGCTTATAAGACGATCGAAGATATGAATTCAAAACGCCACCAGCTTGATGAGGTATTGCTCCCTTTTCTGGCTTAAACAATCTCATTTTATCACAATGTCTCCACCCATGCTTTAAGGGTGCATACCGAAACATACAAATCACTAACATTGATATGCAGGAGCTATGTACATCAGTGATGATAGAATTGGGGAAGGCTGGCTATCCATCAGAAGCATATTCAGTTTATAACATGCTAAGATATAGCCAAAGAAAATTGCAAAAATCTCTTCACGAGAAGGTTCTCCAAATATTGGTTGCAGGTGGACTTCTTAAAGATGCTTACCTTGTAACTAAGGTATATCATCGCCACAGAATTTTTATCTTTTTCATTTGTTCAGACCACTAGCTGATAAGAATGAGAAAGTAGGGATGTTGTGGACTTGTGGGTAAATTTTGAATTAAATAGAGAATAGAGGGATGTGTGGATAAATTTCCTGTCTTTACAAGGTGCAGAGGATTGCATGGCCATACAGGATGTCCTTTTGTAGTGTATCTTTTGGTTTCGATCTTTGCATAAGTTAGCTATAAGTTCTGAGAAACTGCTATTATAACAGGATTTCTCAGAATCTATATCAGATAGATCTATGGAGAAGTTTGCAAGAGCTTTCATGAAATCAGGCAATGTAAATTTGATAAATGACGTATTGAAAGCCTACCATCGGTCAAGAAAGAAAATACGCCCGGTAAATACTGATTTTTTGTTTATCTGAGATTGTATTTGCTTTCATTCAATTTTAGGTTCTGTTATCCCTTTTGTTGTAATTAGTCAAATTAGATACTTTCTCCCTTCTAAATTTTTTTGAAAAGTTAGGCTGCATTGTATATGTGGTTCATGTTAGTCCATAGACTGCATTAAAGAAATTTATGGTTTACCCTTTCCTGAATAAGATTGAATAAAATAAATATTTCCATTATTGCAGTTGAATATGGAAAGATATGTCTATCTTCCTATATTCCTGATCTCATATATGTTACTTTTGTTTCTATCTTTCTATTTTTTTCAGGAGATATTTAATATAGCCATAACAAGGTACTTTCAGAGACGGGAAAAGAAAGAGTTGCTATTGCATCTGTTGCAATGGATGGCTGGGCAAGGGTATTGTGTTGATGCAACTACAAGAAATTTGCTACTAAAGAATGCACATCTCTTTGGCAGTAAGCAGATTATAGCAGATATTTTAGCAAAACAACAATTAGCTAATAGCAAGTTGAATAGCAGGAGTAAGAGCCGACATAATAAGAAATAGCTTTGTTGTAAATATAGCTAGATGGTGGATTTATCTATATGTACATTGAATGACCAATACAGGACTGAGTTGGAGAGACCTTTAGAAGTTGGTAGATATTATGGAGAGTTGTAGTTTACAAGGACACCAATCCTAACTACATGCATTAATGTACAATTTTGTGGGAGGAAGGTAAATAACTTTGTTGATTGACGCAGCAGCAATGTACGTGTTTAGACCTCTTAATTTGACATTTCCCCTCATACACTGAGATTGACAGGCATAAAATAGTAACGAAAGCTAAACAACCTTTTTAAGAAAACTAGGGAGCGTTAAATCGTGGAAAAAGCCAGCTATGTGCTTGGAGCCCCTTATTCAACACGGAAGGGGAAAAAAAAAAAAATATGAACTATATTAATCAAACTTTATACATGGGCCGCTCGTTTCGTAACTAGTCCGTAAAGGAACAAAGATGCAACGGAATTTCTATTTCTGTATGATAGATAGGCAGTATCAGCTATGAGATAATGAAATACAAGAACATATACACGTCAAAACCGCATGCCAATATCTCCTTTTCCATAAATGACCATAATGTACAGCAAAATATATGTATTACCACAAATGATATATATATATATGTATTACTACAGAATGCTACAAAGTGGAAAACTCTTGCCGAGAACATTTAAAAAAAAAAAAACTACAATAGTGACTTTCAAAGAGCTTTATAATTGTACATGCAGCTTCTAAGCTTGCTTATGTCTTCTAGGGACTCCAGCATCAAGTGATCAAGATATAAGCACAATGCAGCACCACTACATATTTAAAAAAATAGTAATAAATAACGCTATCATCAACTAAGCAGGTTGAAGATCATACAAGAGAAAGAGAGAGAGAGAAAAAAAAAAAATTGAATCAACTAATAAGATTTTACAATAGTAGTACCATAAAGGAGCCAATGGAAGCCAAATCGCATCCCATCTGATCCTTGGAAACCTGCAAAAAAAGTTTGAGGGGAAGTTTTAAGAAGAACTAAAGCAAAATCAAATTTGTAGTTTACAATACTTTGAAATGCACATTTCATATTATAGTTACCTCAGCATGTAGATCATCCAGAGGACAGCAACCAAAAGACCAACATAGGTAGAGTACCAAAAGAACTTTCTAGAAGAACTTGAATTTTGTAAAAGACCCTTGACCGCCAATAAACATGCCACCACAGCCACTAAATCTGTACAGATGGTTTTGGTCTGAACATGAAGGTATCTCAAGAATAGATTAATAAAGTAGAAAATAAGAAATTGTTCGCATGCATATAGTAACATACCAAACAAAATGGGCATCCCAGGGTGCATCTCCTCCATGAAATATGCATGATACCTCTGCAAGCGAATACAAATAAACCAATTCTAAGTTCAAGAAAGACACAGGAAGCATTTTGACATTTTTCTACAACAAAAACTGTTTTTTAGTATTAGTAAATGGTCAGGTCCTAATTAAGCTTAATTTAGGTCGGAATTCACAACAATCCAGCTACAAGCACTTGCACAAGCAAAAAAAAATTTAAGATATATTAATGGCCAGAACAGCTTGTCATCCTTAAGAAAAGATTGAACTATCCTGTCAAATTGAATCAATCATCCTCAATTCACTAGCTATTCATACTTAAGCTTTAATTAATAAGTGCCTTAAAGAATTACTTGAAGCCCTCATATAACAAAAGAGAGAGGTTTTAGTAGTATTGAGCAAGAGACTTGGTACATACCAGTTCCCAAGGAAACCAAGCTTGATGCAATATGGAATATACCATGAACCCAGCATAGCCTAACAGAAGACCAGCAAACACTCTCTGCAATTTACAAATCAAGTAAATTCACTATAAACAAGAGGGCAAATCAAGGTAATTTCCTGTGACGCTCACCATTTAACAAACATATGTTAAAGAACTACAGGCCACATCAGGTTGGAGTTGGACATCCTGTGCATAATGGACAAACATATCCTACATAGTGAGCGCCACAGAAAAACTGAATGTAAGAAACTAATTGGTAAAGAGGAGGAGAAAGCAGTACACGCCAGAGGCGGTTCTGTTGAGCGTGCTTCTTCTCGAAGGTTCTAATCATGTCTTCTTGCTCTGTATCATATAACCATACAAAGGCAGATCATTACTATTGTTATATATTAAACTAATTTAATCAAGAGAAATGGCTGAGAGAGAGAGGGAGAGATGCCTTGGGAATCAAGAGGGACAAGGTCGTCGGCCTCGTCGAGAGGATCCTTGGCGCGGTGGCGGCGGCGCCACCAGGTGGTCGCCATACTTATCACTTGCTCCGTTTTTCGTCTTCCTCTCTTGTCCGACGAAGATCAGAAAGTAGAAAGTAACTAATCTCACTAATCTCGCGCTCGGTGCTAACGCGGTGGGTCAAAGTTCGGCCTTTTCAAACCCGGAAACTTCAACAACTGGTCCAAGTCATTGGGCTGTGGGCCCATCTCCTTTAGACCTGTTTTATGCGATGTGAATGTGTTTATAGTCTACACTGTCTTGACAAGTTCAGTTGCATTGCAATTGCATCGCTCTTGCAAACATATCGTTCCATATTAAAACTCCTGGTTTTACGTTTTTTTATGGTTTAATCTCTTTGATTTCTATGACAGATGAAAAGAGGTGGATTAGCCTATTTGATTTCTTCACATTCAATTTTCACAAAACTCAGATTACAAGGTAGCCTCCTACTAGGCTACTACCATTGCAATATTGCATCAACACTTTTAAGTGAGAACAATTACATCTAAATGCTAATAAAGAGAGGGTCTCTAGAGAGGATATGAATAGCTGCTACTCATTCGTAAAAATATACACAATAATTCATCAAATATAAGACATGCCCTCCTCGCAAGTGCAAAAAAGCATACTAACAAATTCAAAGTCCGTACCAAAAAAGGACTTCAACCAAGTAAGGCAAAAAATATCCTCGATCTAGAAAAAAGAATTTCAAAACTAATCATGAATCTCTCCCTCTTCATAAAGGTCATCATAAGAAACTGGTGCTCTTATCCTATCACGAATAGATTTACGTTCTGTTACAGACTCAGCTGGCATTTCTTCTTCATGTGGCCCCGCATCACTAACCAAAGGCTCATGCACATCAAGCAGTTCAATCTCTTCTTCAGGTATAATGGTACTGCTCTGAGAGCTCGTTTCTTCATACTTCCCTTTTATCACTTCATAATTAGCTTTGGGGTGCCTAAGTTTCTTCTGCAATAATAAAGGACAATATATTAGTTAGTAAGAACCCATGAAAGTCAAAAATATATGGTAAAAGATCAACCCTTTTTCTTTCAACACCTAATCCTCAAAACCTCTATTTAAATGTTCAGTAACAATAAACAGGAGCATACCTGTGATAGTTTTGTTTGGTTTATAATGCCATTAAAACACATTATAATTTCTTTCACAGGAGATACTGGTAAAGGTTATAAGATGGAGGCTTAATTGTTGATTTCATTTACTTTATTCCTTAAAATTTGAAAGCCTTCTGTATAATCCCCTTTTCATTTCTTGTTCTACTTGTTTTCAGTTTTCATGTTCCCCTGAAAACTTCATTTCTCCTGTCTATGAAAACCCATCATAACCATTTCGCATACAAATTTGTAAACAAAATTTGGTAATAAAACAAGGGAAATTTTCCTGTGATAATTCTCACTATACTAATCATCAAAAGAGGTATGGAGATGATATAATCTAGTCTGTAGCAAATAGTAAGACCAGTGAAACAGACAGTTATCAACCAAAGGTACATAAAGGTAGTGGAAATGAAGAAATAAGATACCTCAAATTCCTTCCCCTTTATCATGATTTCTTTATAAGCCTTGGGCTCACGGGTTTTAAGGATATTCCAAAGAACACCACCACCTGTTCGCAAGCGCTTTCCATCTACTGTCATTTGCCCTCCGCATTTCTCAATTGCTTCCACCTATGACATTCATTTCAAGATTTCAACTAGAAAATGATCTTAAGCTTAATTTGCAAATTCTCATATACAAGTAAAAAAAGTGTTTTATTACTTTAGCAAAATTATTAGCTCATCACTGTTGTTCAGGCCTGGTATAACCTTGATTCTCATTGCCCATCTAAGTTCCATTAGACTTATTTACAATCAAAACAAAAAATCAATAAAAGCAACAAAACTAAAAGAGAAACATTTATTCTCATTTGGATCAAATGGTCTTCAAAAACATCTCCTAAGGGAAAGCCAGAAGGTACAAGTTATGTACTAATTTAAATTTACCACATTCAGAAAACTAGCTTAATTTCTCACAAGGACGAAATTGTTTGGAGAAATTACCTCTTTGACGAGATCACAAACTGCAGAGACCCCAAGACATGCAACAGCATTCCATACCAAATATGACTTCTTCTCCTTTAAGCGCTTACAAGTTTCCAGTACAAACCTGAAAAATACATTAAAGATTCATCACAAATTTGGCAACATGTGCGGAGCTACAACAAACAGTCGTTCGGTGCTAAATGCACAAAAGGTTTGTTAACCCAATTCCCAATTCAACCAAACTAAGAACATGGTTTTTCATAATGATGTCAGTGCTCGTCAATTGTACATTCAACATTGCAAAATGTTGATACTCTACAGGAAATACAACCCTACTCAATTATGTAGCTTCTCACAAGAGCAACACCAATTGATCTCAGAAAGAGAAAAGGAGCTTATTATGCTCAAAACATATATATCAACACAAAACAGTACTAAATTAACCAGTACTGTTACACAATAGACAAAAACATTTGACATTCTCCAATAAAGCCATGAATATAAAAAAAAAAGAACCTGTTAATATTAGCAATATTGGAACCATAGGCAGCTTTATTCTTCTTCCGATTCTTTTTCTTCTTTTTTTTGTTCTTTCCTCCTTGGCCTCCTTGGCCTCCATCGACCGTACGACAGCCAATACCAGCCCCGGGAGCGGAGGAGGCAACCCGAGGCGGAGACTCGACGGCGCCGCCGTCGTCTAGGGTTAAGGCATCGAGCATCGCCACATCGTCCTCTTCGTATGTGGTGGCAGCTAGGGTTTGCTCTTCGTTTTGACTGATGTTTCTCTCCATCGGAAATGGAAATGATAGAAACAGGAACAGTGGAAGACAGTCGGATTTTGTCTTAAGAGAAGAAGTAATGGTTTGGAAAAGGAAGGGTTTAAGTTAAGGCGGTATCAATCTATCGGACCGCAAGGCGGACTTTGCGACGTACCGGTAAGTATTGAGGTACGGCACCGAGTGCGGATTGGTTGAGTCAAGTTCGGATTAACTTAGATCCCTTCGACTTTGGTCCCTATTCGTTTTTAACTTTTTATTATTCCGTTTAAATTTATCTCTTATAAACATGTCAGATAAAAAGTATCAACAACTCCTAACATTAAATATGGATCATTGATTTAGTCAATCTGATATGATTTGTGACTTAGATTTAAATATAAAAGGTTAATCTTTTATCTAAACGCTATCTAGCCGCTAGTACTAACATCTCATTAATATAATATTTTTTTGTCAATCTCAATTAATGCAAAAAAACAAAAAAAAATCAGATAATATAATTAAGAAAACAATCTGTTTTGGAAATGTAAATGATCTGTGGAATCTTTTCATTATATGTATTAAAAAATATTCTCATAAATTTCATTTTGATAATTTTTTAGTTTCCTAAAATTATGAAATAAATTTTGTCCATACATTTGGATAAGTGCATTTTAAAAAAGTAAGATCTGAATTATATTCTAAGCCGTATAAAAAAACTTAAATACAGACTATTGTGTTGAAATGATTCAGAATGAATACAGAATCGCTTGAAATTCTCAAATAATAATGTAAGGAATATGCATTATTCGCACGTTATATACGTAATTACTATGATAATCTAATTACTTAAATAGCTTAAATATAAATTATTGTGATCAAATTACTTAGAATAAATGCAAAATCACTTGAAATGTACAAAGGATTCTCAAAATATGCATTTTTCACATTATATGTGTGATTACTATGTATAATCCAATATTTTTTTAATAAGTAAGATCTCAATCATATTCTAGATCATGTAGATAGTTAAACATAAATTATTAAGATCAAATGACTTAGAATGAATCCAGAATCGATTGAAATGCTCAAATGATACTTAGAACATGAATTAGTTGCGTGATTACTATGTATAATCCAAATGATACTCAAAATGGTTGAAATGTTCGAATGATACTCAAAATATCCATATTTGCACTTTATATGCATAATTACTATGTATAATCTAACTTTTTTAATAATTAAGATCTGAATCATATTCTAGACCATATAAATAACTTTAATACAGATTATTGTTATCAAATTACTTAGAATGAATGCTCAATCGCTTGTAATGCTCAAACTATGCATTATTGGCACATTATATGCGTAATTACTATGTATATTATAATTTTTTTTAATAAGTAAGATCTGAATCGTAATCTACATAAAGACCTTAAATATAGATTATTGTGATTAAATGACTTAGAATAAATGCAGAAACGGTTGAATTGCTCAAATAAACCTCAGAATGTGCATTGTTGGCACTTTATATGCGTAATTACTATGTATAATTCAATTTTTTGTAATAATTAAGATCCGTATCATATTCTAGACCATATAGAGTGATTAAATGTAGATTATTGTGATCAAATGACTAAGAATGATTGAAGAAACGGTTGAAATGCTCAAATGATGCTCAAAATATGCATTATTTGCAATTTATATGCGTAATAACTATGTATAATCTTTTTTTTTTTTAATAACAATGATCTTAATCATAATCTAGTATATGAGTTTAAATGTAGATTATTATGATAAAAATGACTAAGAATGGATTCAAAAATGGTTGAAATGCTCAAATGATACTCAAAATATGCATTATTTTGCACTTTATATGCGTAAGTACTATGTATAATCTAACGTTTTTATTAATTATGATCTGACTCATTTTCTAGACCGTATAGATAGCTTAAATACATATTATTGTGATCAAATTACTTAGAATGAATTCTGAATCACTTGAAAATGATCAAAATATGCATTATTGGCACATTATATGCGTAATTACTATGTATAATCCAATATTTTTTAATAAGTAAGACCTGAACCGTAGTCTTGGTCATGTAAAGAGTTTAAATGTATATTATTGTGATGAAACAACTTAGAATGAATGCAGAAACAGTTGAATTGCTCAAACGAACCTCAGAATATGCATTGTTAGCCCTTTATATGCATAATTACTTTGTATAATCCAATTTTTTTAATAAGTAAGATCTGTATCATATTCTAGACCGTATAGAGTGATTAAAATTAGATTATTGTGATCAAATGACTTAGAATAAATGCAGAAAAGATTGAAATGGTCAAATGATGCTCATAATATGCATTATTTGCAATTTATATGCGTAATGACTATGTATAATCTTATTTTTTTTAATAATTATGATCTGAATAATTTTCCAGACCGTATAGATAGCTTAAATATAGATTATTATGATCAAATTACTTAGAAAGAATGAAGAATCACTCGAAATACTAAATTCATGCTCAGAATATGCATTATTGCACATTATATACGTAATTACTATGTATAATCCAATGTTTTTGAATTAGTAAAATCTGAGTCAATTCTATAACGTATAGAGAGATTAAATATAGAATATTATAATCAATTGACTTAGAATTAATGCAAAAACGGTTCAAATGTTCAACATACTTAGAATATGCATTATTTGAACTTTATATGCGTAAGAACTATGTATGATCTTTTTTTTTTAATAAGTAAGATCTGAATAATTTTCTAGACCTTATGATAGCTTAAGTATAAATTATTTTAATGAACTGACTTCGAGTGAATGCAGAAATGGTGGAAAGCTCAAATCATACTCGGAATATGCTTTATTTGCACTTATATGCGTAATTACTAATTACTTTGTATAATCCAATTTTTTTAATACGTAAGATATGAATCATATTCTACACCGTATAGTGAGCTTAAATATAGTTTATTTTGATTAAAGGACTAAGAATGAATACATATTCTCTTGAAATGCTCAAATGATACTCATAATATGCATTAGCTGCACATTTTATGTGTAATTACAATGTATAATCCAATCTTTTTTATGAAGTAAGGTCTGAATCATATTGTAGACCGTATAGAGAGCTTAAATATATATTATTTTGATGAAATGACTTAGAATAAATGCAGAATCGCTTAAAATGCTCCAATAATGCTCAGAATATGCATTATTTGCACATTATTTGCGTAATTAATGTGTATAATATAATATTTTTGAATAACTAAGATTTGAATGATAATCTAGACTATATAAAGAGCTTAAATGTAGATTATTGTGTTGAAATGACATAGAAGGAATGCAGAAACAGTTGAAATGCTCAAATGATACTAGAATATGCATTATTTGCATTTTATATGTATAACTACTATGTATAATATAATTTTTTTCCAATAAATAAGATCATAATCTTTTTCTAGACCGTATAGATAGATTAAATATAGATTATTGTGTTCAAATTACTTAGAATGAATACAGAATAGTTTGAAATGCACAAATGATGCTCAAAATATGCATTATTGTCACATTATATGCATAATTACTATGTATAATCCAATCGTTTTGAACAAGTAAGATCAGAATCGTAATCTAGAGCATATAAAGAACTATATGTTGACTATTGTGATGACTTAGAATGAATGCAAAAACGGTTGAATTGCTCAAATATTTCATAGAACATGCAATATTTTCACTTTATATGCGTAATTACTATGTATAATGAGATTTTTGTTAATAAGTAAGATCAGAATCATATTCTATGCTATATAGAGAGTGCTTGAATATAGATTACTTGGATCAAATGACATAGAATGAATGCATAATCATTTTAAATGCTCAATTCATGCTCAGAATATGCATTATTTGCACATTATATGCGTAATACTGAGTATAATCCAATCTTTTTGAATCAGTAAGATCTGAATTATAATCTATACCATATAAAGAGCTTAAATGTAGATTATTCTGATGAAATGAATTAGAATGAATGCAGAATCAGTTGAAATGATTCTGCAATTTCTGCACTTTATATGCATAATTACTATGTATAATGTAATTTTTTTTTTAATAAGTGAGATCTGAATCATATTCTGGACCATATAGAGAGCATAAATAAGATTATTGTGATCAAATGACTTAGACTTTATGTAGAATCACTTGAATGCTCAAATGATGTTCATAATTGCATTATTTGTTTATTATATACGTAATTACTATGTACATATCAATTTTTTTTATGAATAAGTAAGGTCTGAATCATAGTATAGACTATATAATAAGTTTAAATGTAGATTATTGTGATTAATGACTTAGAATGAACACAGACACAGTTGAAATGCTCAAACGACACTCAGTATATGCTTTATTTGCACTTTATATGCGTAACTACTATGTATAATCTTTTTTTTTATTAATTAAGATCTGAATCATTTTCTAGACTGTATAGCTTAAATACAGATTATTATGATCAAATTACTTAGAATGAATGCAGAATCACTTGAAATGCTCAAATACTGCTCAAAATATACATTGTTGGCTTATTATATGCGTAATTACTATGTATAATCCAATCTTTTTTGAATAGTAAGATCTGAATCGTAATCTAGACCATATAAAGAGCTTAAATGTAGATTATTATTAGGAAATGAGTTATAACGAATGCATAAACGGTTGAAATACTCAAATGATACTCAGAATATGCATTATTTGCAATTTACATGCGTGATTACTATGTATAATCCATTTTTTTAAATATGTAAGATCTGAATCTCTACACCATATAGAGAGCTTAAATGTTGATTATTAGGATTAAATGACATGGAATGAATGAAGAAACGGTTGAAATGCTCGAATGATACTAAAATATGCATTATTAGCACTTATATACGTAATTACTATGTATAATATATTTTTTATTATTATTAATATGTGAATCATTTTCTAAACCGTATAGATAGCTATAGATTACTATGCATAATTACTTAGAATGAATGCAGAATCGCTTGAAATGCACAAATCATGCTCAAAATATGAATTATTATCACATTATATCCGTAATTACTATGTATAATCCAATTTTTTTTAATAAATAAGATCTGAATAAAAATCTGGACCATATAAAGTGTTTAATTGTAGATTATTGTGAGGAAATAACTTTAAAATGAATGGAGAAACGATTGAAATACTCAAATGATACTCAGAATATGCATTATTTGCACTTACCATGCGTAATTACTATGTATAGTCCAATATTTTTAAATGAGTAAGATCTGAATCATTTTCTATACCGTACATATAGCTTAAATACAGATTATTGTGATCAAATTACTCAGAATGAATGCAGAATCGCTTGAAATGCTTAAATGCTGCTGAGGATATACATTATTGGCTTATTATATGCGTAATTAATATGTATATCCAATATTTTTTAATAAGTAAGATCTGAATCGTAATCTAGACCATATAAAGAGTTTAAACGTAGATTTTTGTGAGGAATGAATGCATGACGGTTGAAATACTCAAATGATACTCAGAATATGCATTATTTGCAATTTACATGCGTGATTATTATGTATAATCCAAATTTGTTTTCATATATAAGATCTGAATTGTATTCTACACCATATAGAGAGCTTAAATATTGATTATTAGGATTAAATGACATTGAATGAATGCAGAAACGGTTGAAATGCTCAAATGATACTAGAATATGCATTATTAGCACTTTATATGCGTAATTACTATGTATAATGTATTTTTTTATAAGTAAGATCTGAATCATTTTAGACCGTATAGATAGCTTAAATATAGAATACTATGCATAATTACTTATAAAGAATGCAGAATCGCTTGAAAATCACAAATGATGCTTAAAATATGAATTATTGTCACATTATATGCGTAATTGCTATGTATGCAATTGTTTTTGAATAACTAAGATCTGAATAAAAATCTAGACAATATAAAGAGTTTTGTAGATTGTTGTGAGGAAATAACTTTAAAATTAATGGAGAAACGATTGAAATACTCAGAATATGCATTATTTGCACTTTATATGTGTACTTACTATGTATAATCTGACAGCTTAAATACAGATTACTGTGATCAAATTAATTAGATGAATGCGGAATCACTTGAATGCTCAAATGCTGCTCAAAATATACATTATTGGCTTATTATATGCATAATTAATATGTATAATAATATTTTTGAATAAGTAAGATCTGAATCGTAATCGAGACCATAGAAAGAGCTCAAATATAGATTTTTGTGAGGAAATGACTTAGAATGAATGCATAAGCGATTGAAATAATCAAATGATACCTAGAATATGCATTATTTGCAATTTACATGCGTAATTACTATGTATAACCCAATTTTTTTTTAAATATGTAAGATCTGAATCATATTCTACACCATATAGAGAGTTTAAATATTGATTATTAGGATTAAATGACATTGAATGAATGCAGAAACGGTTGAAATGCTCAAATGATACTAGAATATGTATTATTAGCACTTTATATGCGTAATTACTATGTATAATGTATTTTTTTTATAATCAACATCTGAATCATTTTCTAGACCTTATAGATAGCTTAAATATAGATTACGATGCATAATTACTTAGAATAAATACAGAATCTCTTGCAATGTACAAATGAAGCTCAAAATATGAATGATTGTCACATTATATGCGTAATTACTATTTATAATATCATAATCTAGACCATATAAAGAGTTTAATTGTAGATTATTGTGGGGAAATAACTTTGAATGAAAGGAGAAACAATTGAAATACTCAAATGATACTCAAAATATGCATTATTTGCACTTTATATGCGTAATTACTCTGTATAATCTTATTTTTTTTTATTAATTAAGATCTGAATCATTTTCTAGACCGTATAGATAGCTTAGATATAGATTATTGTGATCAAATTACTTAGAATGAATGCATAATCGCTTAAAATGCCCAAATGATTTTCAAAATATGTATTATTTGCACATTGTATGCGTATAACTATGTATAATCCAATCTTTTTGAATAAATACAATCTGAATCATAATCTATACCATATAAAGAGCTTAAATGTAAATTATTGTGATGAAATGAGTTAGAATTAAGGCAGAAACGGTTGGAATGCTCAAATGATAATCAGAATATACATTTTTTGTACTTTCTATGAGTTATTAATACAATACATAATCTAATTTATTTTAATAAGTAAGATCTGAATCATTTTTTAGGCCGTATAGATAGCTCAAATATAGATTATTGTGATCAAATTACTTAGAATGAATGGAGAATCGCTTGAAATTCTCAAATGATGCTTAATATATATATATAATAGACACATTATATGCGTAATTACTAGGTATAATCCAATTTATTTAAATAAGCTAGATCTAAATCGTAATCTAGAGCATATAAAGAGTTTAATGTAGATTATTGTGTTGAAATGACTTAGAATGAAAGCAGAAATGGTTGAATTGCTCAAATGTTACTTAAAATATTCATTATTTGCACATTATATGCGTAATTACTATGTATACTCCAATATTTTTAAATGAGTAAGATCTAAATCATAATCTAGACCATACAAAAAATTTAAATGTAAATTTTGTGATGAAATGAGTTAGAATGAATGCAGAAACGGTTGAATTGCTAAAATGTTACTTAGAATATGCATTATTTGCACATTATATGCATATATTATGCATAATCTAATCATTTTGAATAAGTAAGATCTTAATCGCTATCTAGACCATATAAGGAGCTTAAATGTAGATTATTGTGATGAAATGACTTAGAATGAATGCAAAATAATTTGAAATGCTCAAAATATTCTCATAATTTAGACAATGTATTATATGGATTAATTTAGACAATGTATCCTCAAAATATTCCCATATATGGATTATTTGTATATTATATGCGTAATTACAATGTATAATCCAATATTTTTGAATAAGTAAGGTCTGAATCATAATTTAGACAATATAAAGAGATGAAATGTAGATTATAGTGAATTAGTGATGAATTGACTTGGAATGGATGCAGAAATGGTTGAAATTCTCAAATGATAACTCAGAATATGCATTATTTGCACTTTATATGCATAATTACTATGTATAATCCAGTTTTCTTTTTTAATAAGTAAGATCTGATTCATATTCTACACCGTATAAAGAACTTACATATAAGTTATTGGGATCAAATGACCTAGAATGAAGGCTTAATTTCTTTAAAATGCTCAAATGATGTTCAGAATATGCATTATTTGCACCTTATATGCGTAATTGCGATGTATAATCTAATCTTTTTGAATAAGAGGGATCTTAATCATAATCTAGACTATATAAAGAGTTTAAATGTAGATTATTGTGATAAAATGACTTACAATGAATGCAGAAATGGTTGAAATGCTCAAATGATACTCAAAATATGCATTATTTGCACATTATATGTGTAATTCATATGTAAAGAATCTAACTTTTTTTATTAATTCAGATCTGAATCATTTTCTAGACCGTAAAAATAGCTTAAATACAGATTGTTGTGATTAAATTATGTAGAATAAATGCGGAATCAGAAGTGCTAAAAATATGCATTATTGGCACATTATATTCGTAATTACTATGTATAGTCTAATATTTTTTAATAAGTAAGATCTGAATCGTAATCTAGATCATATAAAGAGCTTAAATGTGGTTTATTGTGATGAAATGAATTAGAATGAATGCAGAAACAGTTGAATTGCTCAAATGAATCTCAGAATATGCATTGTTAGCACTTTATATGCGTAATTACTATGTATAATCCATTTTTTTAATAAGTAAGATCTGTATCAAATTCTAGATCGTATAGGGTGATTAAATGTTGATTATTGTGATCAAATGACTAGGAATGAATGCAGAAACGGTTGAATAACTCAAATGATGCTCAGAAATATGCATTATTTGCAATTTATATGCGTAATAACTATGTATTCTATTTTTTTAATAAGAAAGATCTTAATCATAATCGAGACCGTATAAATAGTTTAAATGTAGATTATTGTGATAAAATGACTGAAAATGAATGCAGAAATGTTTGAAATGCTCAAATGATACTTATTTGCATTTTATTTGCATAATTGCTATATATAATCTAACTTTTGTATTAATTAAGATCTGAATCATTTTCTAGACCGTATAGATAGCTTAAGTACAGATTTTTGCGATCAAAATACTTAGAATGAATGCTGAGTCGCTTGAAAATGCTCAAAATATGCATTATTGGCACATTTATGCGTAATTAATATGTATAATCCAATCATTTTTAATAAGTAATACCTGAATCGTATTCTAGATCATATAAAGAGTTTAAATATAGATTATTGTGATGAAATGACTTAGAATGAATACAAAAACAGTTGAATTGCTCAAATGAACCTCAGAATATGCATTGGCACATCGTATAATCTAATTTTTTTTAATAAGCATGATCTAGAATAATCTATATATTAATTATGTATAAACCATTTCCTCACAATATCGTTTTCTAAACCGTATAGAGTAATTAAATTTAGATTGAAATGCTCAAATGATTATGCATTATTTGCATTTATATGCGTAATAATTATGTATAATCTTATTGAAGATCTGAATCATTTTCTAGACCGTATAGATAGCTTAAATATAGATTACTGTGATCAATTACTTAGAATGAGTGGAGAATCGCTCGAAATGCTTAATTAATTCTCAGAATATGCATTATTGCACATTATATATGTAATTACTATGTATAATGACTACAATCCAATATTTTTGAAAAAGTAAGTTATGAATAAGTTCTAGAACATATAGAGAGATTAAATGTAGATTATTGTGATCAAATGACTTAGAATGAATGCAAAAACAGTTCAAATGCTCAAGTGATACTCAGAATATGCATTATTTGAACTTTATATGCGTAAGAACTATGTATAATCTATTATTTTTTAATAAGTAAGATCTGAATCATTTTCTAGAACTTATAGATAGCTTAAATATAGATTATTGTGATCAAATAAATGACTTAGAATGGATGCAGAATCGCTTGAAATACTCAAATGATGCTCGTAATATCATTACTGGCACACTATATGCGTAATTACTTTGTATAATCCAATATTTTTTAATAAGAAAGATCTGAATCGTAATCTACATCGTATAAAGAGCTTAAATTTAGATTATTGTGATGAAATGACTTAGAATAAATGCATAGACGGTTGAATTGCTCCAATGATACTTAGAATATGCATTATTTGCTCATTATATGCGCAATTACTATATATAATCTAATTGTTTTGAAAAAATATGATCTGAATCATAATCTAGACCATATAAAGAGCTTAAATGTAGATTATTGTGAGGAAATGGCTTAGAATGAATGCAGAAATGGTTAAATTGCTCAAACGATATATATGCATTAAAAATTTGCACTTTATATGCTTAATTAATATGTATTATCCAATTTGTTTTAATAAGTAAGATCTAAATCATATTATACACCATAAAGAGAATTTAAATATAAATTATTTGGATAAAATGACATAGAATGAATTTATAATCGCTTTAAATGCTCAATTCATGCTCAAAATATGCATTATTTGCACATTATATACGTAAGTACTATGTATAATCCAATTTTTTCAATAAGTAACATCTGAATCATAATCTATCTATACTATATAAAGATCTTAAATGCAGATTATTATGATGAAATTACTTAGAATGAATACAAAATCTCTTGAAATGCTCAGAATATGCATTATTTCCACATTATATGTGTTATTACTATGTATAATCCAATCTTTTTAAAGTATGATCTGAATCATAATTTACACCATATAAAGAGCTTAAATGTAGATTATTGTGACGAAATGATTTAGAATGAATTCATAATCGCTTGAAATGCTCAAATGATTCTCAGAATATGCATTATTTGCACATTATACGCGTAATTACTATGTATAATTCATTTTTTTTAATAAATAAGATCTGAACTTTCGAGACAGTGTAGAGAGGTTAAATGTAGATTATTTTGATAAAATGACTAAGAACGAATGCCGAAATGCTTGAAATGCTCAAATGATCCTCAAAATATGCAATATTTGCATTTTGTATGCGTAATTAATATGTATAATCCAAGCTTTTTGAATAAGTAAGAACTGAATAATAATCTAGAACATATAAAAAGCATAAATGTAGATTATTGACGAAATGACTTAGAATGAATGCATAATCGCTTGAAATGCTCAAATGATACTCAGAATATGCATTATTTGCACTTACATGCGTAATTACTATGTATAATCCAATTTTTTTAAATGAGTAAGTTCTGAATCATATTCAAGATCGTATAGAGAACTTAAATATAGATTATTGTATTAGGAAACAGTTGAAATGCTCAAATTCTACTTAGAATAAGCATTATTTGCACATTAATAGGCTTTATTCCCGAAATAATGCTTATTTCCGAAAGAAGTGTAATCCAAACAACATTTTGTCTGTCCGGAATAAACACTCTTCCTAATTTTAATTAATTCATCTCGTCCATTTTTCTTCTCAACTAACCATCCAACATATCTTCTTCACAGAATAACACTCTTACTAATTTTACTACCCAGAAGAGCTCTTCCTTCCTTATTCTCAATCATCCAAACAAGGCCTATATGCATAATTACTATGTATATTCTAATCTTTTTGAATAAGCAAGACCTGAATAATATTTTAGACCGTATAGAGAGCTCAAATGTAAATTACTATGATGAAATGACTTAGAATGAATGCACAAATGGTTGAAATTCTCAAATGATACTCAAAATACATTATTTTCAGATTATATGCGCAATTTCTATGTATAATCAAATATTATTTAATAACTAAGATCTAAATCATATTATAGGTGTAGAGAGCTTATATGTAGATTGTAGTGATTAAATTATTTAGAATGAATGTAGAATTGCTTGAAATGCTCTTATAATGGTCATAATATGCATTATTGACACATATTATGCATAATTACTATGAATAATCCAATCTTTTTGAATAAGTAAGATTTGAATCATAATCTAGATCATATAAGAAGCTTAATGTAGATTATTGTGATGAAATGACTTAGAATGAAAGCAGAAACGGTTGAATTGATCAAACGTCCTTAGAATATGCATTATTTACAATTTAGATGCGTAATTACTATGTATAATCCAATTTTTTTAGTAAGTAAGACCTGAACCATTTTATGCATCGTATAGAGAGCTTAAATGATGCTCAGAATCGCTTAGAATGAATGTAGAATCGCTTGATATGCTCAAATGATGCTCAGAATATGCATTATTTGCACATTATATACGTACTTACTATGTATAATCTAATCTTTTTTAGTAAATAAGATTTGAATCATATTCTAAACCGTATTGAGAACTTAAATGTAGATTAATGTGCTGAAATGACTTAGAATAAATACAGAGAAGGCCGAAATGCTCAAATGATTATCAAAATATGCATTATTTGCACATTATATGCGTAATTAATATGTATAATCCAATCTTTTTGAATAAGTGAGATCTGAATCATAATATAGACAGTATAAGGAGTTTAAATGTAGATGATCGTGATGAAATGACTTTGAATGAATGCAGAAACGGTTGAAATACGCAAACGATACTCAGAATATGCATTATTTACAATTTATATGCGTAATTACTATGAATAATATATTTTTTTTAATAAATACGCTCTGAATCATATTCTAGACCATATAGAGAGTTTAATATAGATTATTATGATCAAATTACTTTGAGTGGATGCAGAGTCGCTTGAAATGCTCAAATGATTCTTGGAATATGCATTATTTGCACATTATATGCGTATTTACCATGTGTAATCCAATCTTTTGGAATAAGTAAGATCTGAATTATATTCTAGACCGTATAGAGAGTTTAAATGTAGATTATTATGATGAAATGACTTGGAATCAATGCAGCAACGATTAAAATGCTCAAACGTTTCTCATAATATGCAATTTTTTTGCACTTTATATGTGTTATGTATAATCCGATTTTTTTTTTTAATAAGTAAGAATTGAATCATATTCTATAGTCTAGACCGTATAAGAAGCTTATACATTATTGTGATTATGTTGCTTGGAATGAAAGCAAAATTGATCGAAATACTCAAATGATTCTTAGAATATGCATTATTTTGCACATTATATGCGTAATTACTATGAATAATCTAATATTTTTTCATTAAATTATATTTGAATCATATTCTAGACCATTCAATTAATAGTCAAGAGCAGGAATTTTTTTTTTTTTTTTATACCTTGCTTAAAAGCGGACAAATCTATTTTTTTGGCAATATTGTTTTAAACTACATAATTTTTTTGGTTTTTCAAAGATCCAATTCCATACTAAAATTGAGTAAATCGACTAGTAAGGTAAGAGGAAAAAGTAAAGCGTTTTACATGCTTAATTATTTTTGACAATTAAAGTTGCAGCGAACGGTCAGTATAAGAATTTGGTTGTTGTAATTATTTATAGGATAATGTTTCTGAACCGTCTAATATTATACTGTTCAAGAAAAAGGGTCAAATAAAAAAGACTTAATTTTTTGTATGCCCTCCAACTCTTTCTTATATGTTTATTTCTCCCTAATACTCTAGTGTATTTCTTATTTGTCACCAAACTCTTCTAAATGATTTCTTAATTGTTCTTTAACTTAACCATACATAATTAACTATAGTTTGTTTATAGAAAACCGAAATTTAATTATGAATTAAATTAAAATGACATAAATACCCCCAAATTATTTTTCGTTTCTCCCTTTTTCCTTCCTTGCTGGAGAATTCCCGTTAAAATTAAGCCTCCAGGTTGCGCTGTTCTTTTGGTATAAAATCTGGTGGTGTCTACCAAACTTCCAATTAAAGCTCAATTGAATTGACGCACGAATTACAAAACCCATGAATTATGAATTGAGCTGCAGATTTGACGCATGAGTTTTGTAATTTCTGCGTTCTTGTCTTCTTGAAAAAATCTGCATCTTTGATTGGAAAAAATCTCACCAGGAACTTTCAATCAACTGCAGTCCAGCAATTGCATCTTGTCTACCAAACTTCGTATATGCAATGGTTTTAACTTTTCATCCTCAATGATCAAGACTTTTTGTGAGGTTACATTTCTAGTTGTCTAATATTTACCCAAATGTTTCATTGGCTGATAGTTAGCCATGATTATTTCATTCTCCTTCCACGATAAGAAACATTTAGAATTAAATTTCAAGAAAAATAATTTAGGGGTATTTCTGTCATTTAATTTAATTTATAATTAAATTTTTTTTTTTATAAGCTAACTATAATAAATTATGTATGGTTAAGTTGAAGGGTAAATAAGAAATCATTTAGAAAAGTTTAGTGACAAATAAGAAATACACAAGAATATAGGGAGAATTAAACAGATAAGAAAGAGTTGGAGGGCATACAAAAAATTAAGCCAAAAAAATTATACTGTTCAACATTTTTTTTCAGGAAAAACAATAAATTAATAAGAAGAAGGAACTGGCAAATAGTAATTCAAACACATCTTTACTAGATAGTCGCTATCTAGTTTGTCCAAAAAAAAAAACACATCCATCAACTTCAACAGAAACCTGTGTTTAAGGTAAGGTCTGAACCATCTGATAATGTTTTCAAGCACATCTTCCGCTTCCATAATTTCAGTCCCTCTTTGGGAAAAAAAAAATGACAGATTGCTAAAAAGAAGAAAAGTAACTGCAGGCTCCAGCAACATGACATCAGGCAGTTTTGATACAAAATTAATTAAATTAAAAACCTGTAGCCAAAGGGGCATCACTATAAATCAAATTGGGCTAAGACTCGATTGTCGCCTTTTTCCATTTTGGCCTGACATTCACCATTCCATGTATTTCTGAATTAATATAAGACCGTTATAATTCACCCCAAAGGCAAGTAACGGACTGGAAATGGTGCGCCTTTTTTAAATTAAAAAATGAAATGTAATGCAATAACAGCAGACTCAAAACTGCTTCAGATAATAAATATTTAATTGGAGAACAAAGGGAAATTTCACGATATAAGATCAAGACTTCGTTCATACAGACTTGTTCACTAGAGTCTAAGAAAATATTCTTTTATTTAGGTACAAATGCAATTTTGAAGAACAAGACATCAAGTTGGCATTGCTACAGTGCGTCCCTCGGATCTTTTGAAAACCTTGAATCATTTTAAAACCGCAGCTCTGCCTCTTCTCTGACAAATAAATATAAAATCATGAGACAATGCATTTAAATATGGAAGGATCACTCGATAATAGCTTTATTTTGACAATCTTGACAATACATGGGTATGTTGCTAGATATATAGATAGAAACAATCAAATTTTATGTAATTCTAATATTGTTTGGTGATGCATCAAGAGATTAAACATCAAAATTCAAATAACTTGATGGACAATAAACATATACCAAGTCTCATCATTATTAATAAGCATGATATTTGCACTTTACAGATCGTGTTTATAATATTGGGTTATAAATTCAAATTTTAAATATCAAGATTGTCAAGTGATCCCTCCTTTTCAAATATAACACAGACAGACAAATAAAATCCTAATTAGAAAACCTGAATTTGATTTATTTCATTTTCATCACTTGTGCCTGACATGTACAAATTATTATCCAAGACTAAAGGTGGAGATCCTCACCTGTTATGCTTAGTTACTCTACATGTGAAAATCCACCACTTCCTTCAGACTTAGTCCTGTGTATAGAAGAAAGAATTGTTTAAACTCATGCCAATTAAATAACAGGAAACAAGAATCATTTAGATGTCCTCAAACATATTAACAAAAAGCCTTTTTTTTTTATCTCCCAAGAATCCTCACATAGTGCAAAATTACATAACAACTCCCATACAACACCCCTAGAAAATATGGGGAATTATCTCCCATCCGCTTAGCATATACTTTCTGAATAAACAATTCCTCTCTATTTTTATTCATGGATGAGAGGAGAGAGGGAGCATGGGCATTTTCTGGATACATCAGGGCACCACACATCTTTTAGTGCTTCGAAGGGTTCAACAGAGATCTGACTATACATCTACTCAGTGTTTTATTTTTGTTCCAATTAATTTATTCCCTTTAGTTTTCTCTTAATACAATGTGTTGCCCTTGAATTATAAAAGAACAGAAATTATGTGAACAACACTCACTTGTGGTCAGATGGATTGGGCATAACTTCATAAACAATTGTAGCAACCACATCTCTTTTTAGCTGTCAATGGTTAGATTAAGTATAAGACCTTCAGTATAAAATCATTTGTTGTCATACAAGTATAAAAAAATCTCAAATTGGGTTGAACCTGTGTTGCTTCACCACGTAGACCAATGAAGTAAATCCGAGTAGTATCACCACCAAAGTTAGCAGGAAAATGTAATGTAAGGTTTGCCACACTTTGGAATTTTGAATACCTAATAGTACCATCAAGTCAAGACCATTCATCAGAAAAATAGATAGAACTCATGTCTGTCTTTACCAAACTAGTCAAGCCCAGTATTGGCGATTTGCCACTGCACCAGTCAGCACAGATCCAAATAGTTGGTGAAAGAACACTGAATCCTATCTGACTGGGCAAGCACAGAACCAGTACACACTTAAACCAATCAACATGGTTGTAATTTGTAAATGCAAAAAAAAGTAAAGGATGAGAACACAGTATTACTTGGTTTGATATTCGAGCACTCCTTGGTGATTCTCAGCTAATTCCCATTCCTGATTAACCAAAGAAAGTCTGATACATTACAATGAAGAAAAATAATTTGGAAAAGGCTGTCCAAATAGATGTAGCAAACTGACCTGAACTGCTTGCATATTTTGGGCGTCAGAAAAGTCAATCCCTTCATTATTAATAAATCTGTTCACAAGTTGAGAACATTCTAAATTATTAAGCAAGAGCAAAATATAATCTTACTTGCATCGCTGTTAGGAAACCATGGCCTTAGTTATTTATTTAACATACTTCTAACCAAATACATGGAACAAAAATGAGGGCACATATTAGTTGACTTGTAATTGTTATAAGACCACACAAAATATTAATTAAGAAAAATGGTGAAAAGATAGAAAACATACGCTCTCATTTTAGAAGGGCTGGTTCCTTCAGCACCACCAACAACAGAAATGCTTTTGATCTTCACATCTGATGTGAATCTACAATCTCAACAACAGAAAAAACAAAACAATCACAGATCCTATTTGGGTATTAAAGTTGAACAGAAATTATAGTTGTGGCTTTGGTACAAGTTCACTCAGCAATATCACAAGTAAAGAATATAAATGTGGAATTGAGAACCAATGTCTAACTCACGGGATGAAAACAATCAACTCAGGGTCATCATCGTTGCTCTCCAAATAGTCCTATTAAATAAAAATAATTTAGAGAAGCCTGGCACGTGAAGAAAAAAATGGCACATATTTTGACTTTAAATTGTGTACAATGGTGAAAGACGAAAGAACTCGATAACATTAAATTGTCAGTGTAATCCTAGTTTAGGTGGACAAAAAGTATTGTATCAATATGCTTCCATCAAAATTAAAAAATGGCAATGTGAAATGAAGTTGGTAATGACTGTAAGATAAAATGAAATCGAATAACACAAACATCCCACAAAACAATTCGCTAAGTATAAAACGTCTTGTTTTTCCAATGCTTTTGGTCTTAGATAGACTCTGTGCCCAAAAATGAGAATAACAAAAAATCTACAATGTAGAAGGAAAAATAGTTGATACCCCAGAAGTTTCCAGCCTTTGCTCCCATGCTTTGAAGACACTCTTCACACTACCAGGAACAGATTCATTTAAGGCCGAGACCTGCAAATGTCAATTATAATAAAAGACATCAAAATCTGGAGCAGACATTGTATAAAAAAGCTACATGGTTGCAATGGTCTATTTGAATTGTTTATTTGAGGGTAAAATAGTCATCCTGTTCACACATCTTATCTACTTTCACAAAAATAAATTTCATATTAAAATAATTGTGGGCATGGACTCTGATGCTCAGTAAAGAAGCCACAATGTGGCGAGTTGAGTAAATCCTTCTCTACTCTTAATGCACCAAACTTAAGTGATTAAGATATAAAGTAAAGTTAAAGCACCTCTGTAGATAAAGTAAAGTTGATGCACAAATCCCTTAACTTTTGATAAATTTTATCTATGCTAACATGAAGACAGTTTGATTCTTTTATTTAATATTACTTCATCTACTCATTCTAGTACTATCAAACCGGTAATGAATAAAAATGATTTAGCATCTACTCCGCTTTAACTTTAATTGCAAATCGCCCCCTCAACCTACTTCTGATGGTTAAAAGGTAGTTTGAATTAAGCTTCAACTCCAGTGTAAAGGTAGTACACAGCTGTACCCTTACAATATGTCTACTTCAAAAATCAACACTAAATAGCCGCTGCAGAAAACGGAAATTACTTAAAGGAACAGGTTACAAAGCACAATAGACGGTAAAATCTAACCAAACCTTCAGAACTGACACTTGATTTTGATCAGAAATGAACTAGGATGTGCAAAGGCGCAACAATACTACAGAAACTGATCGATCTAAGCAACCTGAGGAACCTGAGGCAGCATTTTTATCGATTGGAGAAGATAATAAGGAGAGGGATAAAAAAGAAATCAGACCTTAGAGAGGTCGATGTGCTTGTAGAGAGACCAATCGGACGAGCAGTTGTGCTCCTCGCAGCTGTGATCATGCGTACACGACATTCTCACCTCTCTCTCTCTCTCTCTCTCTCTCTCGTAAAATCGTTTGCTTCGGTACCTCTTGGTTCGTCGTAACTGTGGTTCGTAGTGAAGAGGAAAAGAGAGAGAGATGAAAAGAGAAAGAAAGGTGTGTTTTAAAACTTTAGGCCTTGTTCTAGAGAGTACTACGGGGAAAAAGATATTCCGATGCTCGGCGTACTCTCGCGACACCTCTCTCTCTCCGTCCCCATGCTTATTTACTGACATGTGGGGACCACAATGTCGCAACTATATTATTTCACCACAATATCAATATGTCGCACCAGTTTACTGACTATTTGTTATTATAAGAAATATTTCAATTGGTAGAAGACATAACTTTAGTTTTCAAAAAAGAAACCTTTTATTCTTGTTTATTATAAACTTGTTCGTACTTAAGCGAACAACGAGCCTAAAGTTTTCTTGTTTATTATAAATTCTAGGCTGTGGGTTGCCATGCCTTTATTTGTTACTTTACTTTTTGACAATTTTTATTGTGAACATAATTTTGTAACTAAATTTCAATCCAGAATATCCATTCAAAATTATATATATTCTTTAAACAATACTAGATAGTGACTATCTAGTTATCCATTCAAAATTATAACACAGAGATAAATGATCCTTTTTTTTTGTTTTGAAAGATAGTATTTGTTGCTTCTACGAGTCTCTTTGGTTCCCCCTACAGACTTAGTGACATCAAAATTAAACTGCAAAAGTGACATGACATTATGTTTAGGTTTAGTACTTGAGTCTTATCCATATGGTGATTCAACGTGACAATGAATCAGGTGAACAGAACAAAATGTAAGCGGCACATGTTAAAGTTATTTCAAGAAAATTCTTGGCAGCGACATGGAAGTTAAGACTAAAAAATCTTTTTTTTTTTTTTTCCTTTTTATACTTCAGTTTTATTTTAGATAAGCTAGATAGAAGCTATATGGGACCTTTTTTATACTCCAGTTGCCAACACAATATACGAGAATATTATTTTTTTAATTACTTTATACACCAATAATTCACTTAAGTATCTACTATTTTATTTGACTATATAATTTCAGATATCACACTCTAAAAGTAATTTAACAATCTTGAAATTCACTCATAAAATTGAGGGTTTAAAAAAAGGAGATCCTGACGTGAAATATACTGATCAGCAGTAAGGCTTGCCTAGCAGGCACTCGTCAGTCGTCAAAGTACATCAACGCAGCTTACGAGCATATACAAACCGTACCAAAACCATTATTATCGTCCCCGGCGAGGAAAATCCGAAAAGTGAACACAAAAAAGCGAAAAAACCAATTAAATAGAACTGAGTGGAATCTTAATTTAGAATTTTACAAGATGAATTATCATACGAACTAAAAAAAGAAACAAAAAATTACACATGTACAATACCACTAGGATACAAATATAAGCTACGCCTGATTCTTAGCAAACTATACTTTTATCTTACCAGCTTTGGCAAGTTCAAATAGAAAGGTTCAAAAAATAAAAGAAAAAGAAGAAGATTACATCATTCGTTAAAGCAACACCTCAAGATGCCAAATTCAAATTGTTATAAATTCCATCTGGGAATTATCTTGTAGAAATCAAATATGTCACTAGGCAAGGTGTAAAGCATTTATCCTAGATATCAAGCTATAATCCGAGCAAAATTTCTCCAGCCTCAAGAAATAATGGCCGACAATGAGATTAGGTCCAGTTTACTCATACCAAAACAGGTTAAAATAATTATCGTTTTCTCTTAAGATCGCAAAGTGCTCCTACCATATCTCCATAGACTGACAGCTAGGACCACCGCACCAGCTGCACTTGCTAAAATCTGCAAACAAACACATTCCAGCACAAGTACCCACATTTAATTAACTTTGAATATTCAAATAGAAAGATTCAATTAAAAAATTTAGAAGAAATTTCAAACCGTAGCATCTCTGCAGAAACCGTTGGTCCCCCAAAGAAAAGATGGTGACCTAAAAAGCTTCAAGCCAGAAGATTTAGGCATAAGAATCACCACAGTGTATTGCTTTTTACATGGTGATGGCAGTAGTCTTTGTAGTGCCGATTGCACTGACTCTGGTCTCAATTCTTTCCTGACTTTGTTCCGTGCTTCATCTTGTGTCTGAAAATTTAAATAGAAATAAAATAAATAAAAGATATTGTAATTTGTAAACCAATGATTGCAGAGGTAGCTTTGATGCTAGTGGGTTCTAGCTTCTAAGAGCTACCAACTGTACCAATATTGTACTGGAAATCTGCCACTTTTACTTGTCTCTGGTCAATTGATTTTGTTTCCGAAATGCACGGTTATTTGTACTCAAGCTATAAATAAATGTACCTCAAAAGAAGCACTGACATCCCCTACATAAGATCTTGATTGGTAACTCCTTAAAATTCGATCCAACCAGTAATAGTTTTCCTGTAAAAAAGTTGCAGGTAACATAAATACCCAAAGGGAACAGTAGTTCAATTTCAGACAAGAAGATACAAAAAGAAATGGAAAAAAATTGATAGGAAACCTGTAATCCATTTTCATGAGCTCGTTGTTCAATTTCTAGAATAGTTAAAACATCTTCCTCAGTAGGTCCTTTTTCTTGGAGACGTGAGATCTCTTCTATTGCTAGATCAACCTATAAAAAGGATCATACACACCAGAAGAAAATTTAAAAAGGCAAATCACTTAAAAGAAGTGCGGCATAGCATATGAAATCTGAAGCTGAACCTACAAGCTTAGAAGAGATGTCTGGGTCACATGAAAAATTGACACTTATATCTCCACGTACATCCCCAGTTCTAGAAGGTCTATTGCCCCCCAAAAACGCAGAGACACTCACAGAATATATCTATAAAATATAACAAACTAATTAGGAGAAGGCACCAAATCTGAATTCAATTACATACATTCAAAATTATTATGATAAGATTTCCACAGGCACGAGCATTTACCTGGCCATGTTTGAATCGAAGGACTTGCATAATTTTTGTCTCTAGAAGTTTACTTAAAAACCCAACATAATGGATCTCTTCTATCTAGAGTAACATGAAAGTAAGGGGAAAAAAAAAACCGTAAATGAACAGATATCGTCAAAATTAAATATGAATAAATACAAGAACAAATATCAAACGAGTACCATAGAAGCATTCTTCAAAGTTACTGGAAAGGCCAACTGAACAGAGCACTGAGCTTCCACCATAGGGCTTCTAACAATTTCCCTGCACAAAGTTAATCCGCTCCAATAAGAGAAGTAACAAATTGTGCTGCTATCTTCCAATTTATTTGGAACATAAAAGTAAAAAAGAAAATGTTAAACAAGGGGGGTAAAAATGTAAAATTAAAGAAGTACATATAGAAGGCATAAACCTGACAATTTTGGTGGGAAACTTGAAAGGCAGTCCCTTCAATTCATCACGATTGAATTGCATTTCAGGCTCTTGAGGCTTTGGTATTCCACCCTACACAAATGACACTCCAAGCAAATTAAATTTTATTTGATTTATCTTTTCATCTATCTTATTGCTAAATTGAAATAAAACTAACCAAGTATTGCAAAATTAAAGGGACAGCCACAGAAGGGTTAATATTGCCGACGACCACCACAGTAAAAGAGGAAGGATCCTTGAAGCATCGACTAAAATATTCACATGACTTGATGGGATTCACCTTCTTCAAGTCACTAATTCTGATTGGCTGCATCATCATTGTGAAGAGAACTAAGTGATTTTTTTTTTAAAAAAAAAAGAAGGAAATTTATCAACCAAGGCAGGTGCTCCATAAGGTACCAAGGCTTAAACTCAAAACATTTCAAGTTTCAATTAAATTAAGAAGTTCATTTACACAGTTACAGCATTCAAATGGTAATGACAAAATGAAATAGTGAAGAACTTGATATATACCCTAAAGAAATAGGAGTTGCCATAATTAATTTCACGCGTGCAATTAGCAAAAGCAGTGTACGGATCCCTCTCTTGGGCACGAATTGCTTCTTCTGCCATTTGCATTACTATCTTAACCTCTTCTTCCCTCGGTTCCACATTTGTAGTAAACAATTGGTAAACCAACTGAATCATAGGTAGGAACAAACTTCAGCAAAAGATTGTGTGCTTTCTCAATTAGTAAGAAATGGAAACAATTGCAAAAGCTATGGACCATGGAGTCCTACAGGATTTAAGTCTAGAATACTACTCCAACCCTAGATAAAAGCCACATTTCGTTCATCCTTTGTTTTCTACTAGGCAGGTGGAAACAATTTATATTTTACATCATATGCATGTGATTTTCAAAATAACTTTTTGAACATGTTACAACTTTCTTCTTTTTCTTTTCCGTTTTATTATTTTTCCTTCGATAAAATCCACAGGTCCAAAATAGTTCACACATCAGGAGGCAAACCTGGAGAGCAGTTTCAAGATCAGTAGGAGAACAATCACCACAAAAGGTACGCATATAGGCGCCAACCTTGGTACCAACTTCAGCTCTCTTACCAGCAAGCATATCCATAAGCATTGATGGCTTATATCCAAATATACCAATCTCACCAGATATGGTTGAGCCCATTGAACATGAAATGTATTCATCTTCTGATAATTCTGATAAACCACCATAAGCAAACCCAGTAAAAACCACCTGTAAAAGATTAAACATTAGAGCCACACTATCAAAGGTCGTCTAAAGGAAGACATGAAATTTAATAATGAAGGAAAACAATAACCTGATCATCAAGGAAATCAGTACATTTATAGCATACTCTCATGCCATTGGACAGTACAAATTCAGTCGCTCCAATGCTTGGGAATTCTTCTTGTTCTATTATTTGACTGATAAAAAAGTACAGATCCTCGTCAAAACTCTATATATCTTGATAACCAATATGAGCTATCATTTTGTGCCAGTCAGTCCCAAATTTACTACTGAGCACCAGCTGGTAACAAACTAATATTACATTTGGGCATTCCTAAGGGAAAGAGCACATACAAATTATGACAAAAACCAATCAACTAACACATTGGTGAGGTACAATACCAAAAGTAGAAACAGTTCAATACCCAGGTTCAGGACACTGAGCAACAATTTCCTCAGGCACATGCTCTTCATTCCAAGGAGATATGGTTCTGTGATCCTCTATTTTATTCACCCTTGACACAATTGAGGTCAGATCCTCTGACGTTGCATGCTTCCTTGGCTCTACCACCTTTATTACACAGCTGCATGTAGTTCGAAAATTCAAGGCATATTTTGACACCTCTGCTGGAGATATATCTGGCAAGAGGAATGGCAAATGAAGTACGATTTTAAGATATTCATAAACATATCTCAACATATTTTAGAAAAATTTGTAACAGATCATTCTAACTTACGAGGAAGGAGAGTCTTCTGTAATTGGGCTTCATATTCAATACCGACAACAGGTTCATTCCGAAAGAAATTCTGCAAAAATCACAATAGCAAACTCTCAGAAACTTTAAGATACCAGATAAAAAGCCAATTATATATTTAAGGAAGTGTTGATAGTAAAATGAGGGCCTGAAAGACCTGTAAGTATTCATCTCGCAGGCTTGTAGATTGCATCTGGTCACGTTCTAGATATGCTGATTCAATTTCTGACATCATCAATGCACGTACTATTGATATTTCCCGCTCAGAAAACCCATGAAGCCTGACCCTAGCAAGCTAGCCAGAATAACAGAAAAATAAAGAACGCTACAACGAAAGATACCCTAAGTAAGATTATGGATTGGGAACTCCTAATCAGAAGGGCAAATATTCTCAGCTTTTATTAGTTTGCACCACTTCCTTTTAAAAAGAACCCATTTTCAACCCAGAACTTGAGCCAAGTAGCATTGGAGGTAATAGTATACACTCTGAATTTAATCAGGAAATAAACTTGCAATTGGGACTTTAAGAAGAACATAGGATATATCCTACCCCTTATTCTCACCCAATTCCCCAAGCAAACACAAGATAAGAATTTTAATCATTTAAGAGAAAAAAAAATACCTCAGTAAGCATCGACTCTAAAGCTACCAAAGTGCCTTTTTCTCGGCAACTGGAGGTCATAATGTAAGCCTTTACTGGACGGACCAGTGCATCAGCAGAAGATGAACATGAGAAGTATGGTGGATCCTTCCCTCGGGATATTTTGAAAAATCGCTGGTTTAAGGCACAGTGAAACATTGCTTCTGCCAGAGAATCTCTGTAGTCCTTGACTGTTTTCATGTCGCTCACAGGCATCTTGCAACTTATCATAACTGCCGACTGTTATGTTTTTGCTAAATGTAAGTTCACATTACATAAAACATATAGTAGGCACAGCATTTCCATTCTGAATAGGAAAAAATGCTGCTGTACTAGAAATAATAGCACTGTCTGCATTACCATGTAATAGGTACCACCCCCTTATTCCTATTGCTGGTTTCTTGGATTTTCTGCTACTAGATCTAGAACCAAAGTTATTTTACTCTACTTGGCTTTGATCTGGCATAAATTCTAAGGAATAGCATATGAAGGTTTTCTATTTCCATAGTGTAAATTTACAGGATACTAACCCCGGCAGCTTCAGATTCAACGAAACAAGAGACGCGAGGTTCTTCATGTGATGGTACATGAAAGTCTGGTATCGGCAGCGGTGGGCTATCAGCTGGTGCTTTTCCCCCAAAATGGGTCTTTATCAGATCAACAACAACCTGCAAATTCCAATAGAAGTAGTAAGCTTCTAGTGCTTCAAGTTGATACTAAATCTACTGTAGAATAATGAGAGATACAGCACAGAGATGAAAAATGTAATAGCAACAATGATGTTCCTCAGAGATTAATTCATAGTTGAGGTAACCTTCAATGTTTCTTTACAAATTTCATTTCCACTTTAGTAAAATATATTTAAAATAAACAACCTGTGGATCATCAAAATCTCCAACAGCAACGACAGCCATGTTGCTTAGGTGGTACCACTTTTTATAAAACTGCTTGACTGTCTCAGGCGTAACTGTCCTTATCACCTTCTCCAAACCTATTGGTAAGCGCTCTGCATACTGAACAGCATTATCTTATTAAACAATTTTAATAACTTATCTGAAGTCGACATACAAATTTCTACTGAAATTCAGATAACAAAGAGAGGGAACCTTGGAGCCTTCAAACATGAGAATCCAATGAGCATCTTGCATTCTACCAGCAGCATTGCGCCCCCCTCTGTACTCTTCTAAGACAGCTCCACGTTCCTTCTCCAAATCCTCAGCTGAAACCCTAACCTATATTATATGAACACCCAAATATTATAGGCCAAAGATATTAATCACTATCTTCTATCCTTCTTGACTAATATTTTGCACACTAGGAATAAGACAGAACCCAATTGCTCCCATATTCCATTGTATAAAACAGCACCTCAAAGTCAAAATTTCATATATTAGACCTCGATACAAACATTTGGCCAGCTTATACAAAACTAAACTACAGTGAACTCAAAATATTTGTGGTACCTCAGAACTGAACTCAGCCAGGATAGAAATAGCCTGAGACAAAAGGTCAGGCTTATCTACAGGAACAAGCAATTCATATATAGTCTCTTCTGACGAGGTCATAGCATTCTGACAAGCACCAAATTCAGCTCCGATGCTTTCTAGAAACTTCACAATGTCATGGTTTGTGTACTTCTCTGTGGCACTGAAGGCAAGATGTTCCACAATGTGGGCAACTCCCCTTTCTTCCTCCTCTTCTAGTACCGAACTGTCAATAAAAAGTAGTAACAAATTAAAACAAAAAGGCCAGCATATTACTTGTTGGATCACTGACAATTGACATACTAGACAACTCATATATCATAGAAAGCTAAACCAATTTAAAACACAAAGATGGTTTCATGCCATATAGGATGAACCTTAATAACCCATTAGCTTTCTGGTAAATCTTACTAAACATAGCTTGATGTTTCTAGACTCAACCGACCTGCAATGAGCTAGACAAGCAGAGTCTCAGAACAGAATTTGTAAACCTTCGTCCACTAAAACCGATTAAAACAACAAGCAGCATCATGCATATGACTCTGTTAAGTGAATTACACTCTATTTCTATCCATACAGACTGACAACATATCCAACATGTGAACTAATCCCATCTTAAATTAATCACATTACATTCCTTCTTTTACTTCTCCGAATACAATCAGCCCATTTCACTGAGCAGCATTGTTTCAGTAGGAGAACTAACCAAATTATTCCTCTCAATTAAACCAATCTCAGCGTGATCGATCGAGATTAGGGACTCACCCGACCTTGACGGCGAGAGCGAGAGCAGCGCGCATGCGAGGTTTGGGATTGGCGCGCACATAGTAGGTAAGACCGTTATCTAGAACGCCGTAGACCGCGCCTACGGGCTCCTGCGCCAAGACCTCGTCCATCGCAACACTCACGAGCTTTAGAGATCGGAAACCCCGCTTGATCCCGCCCATCATTGGTGGGCCCTCTGCTGGAAGCAAATCCATCTCGGTGTTTGTCTTCTCCTCCCCACACCGGATCTGTTGGAGAGGGTCAGAGGGAAGGAGGAGACTGCGCTAGACGCCTCGACGACAGAGAGAGAGAGAGAGAGAGAGAGAGGAACAGGGTCGATCTGGTGGAATTTCTGCTTTTTTTAATCTGAAATGGTTTAGAATTTAGCTGGGAAATAATATCTTAATGGGAAGAAAAAGGACGAGAGAGACAGAGAATGATGCAGTGGGATGCATGAAAAGACTTTTTTAATAAAAAAAAAAGGATTTTATGCTTGAGAAGTTAACACTTAACAACGCATCCGCTGTGCGCTCAAATTTGTGAAAAAATATTATTTTTGGTGTTTATAAAGGGAATTCTAGCCTCGAGAAATATTTTTGATGCGTTTTATGATTTTTTTACTTTTTTAGAAAATGAATTTTTAAATGAGTATTTGAAATTTAATGTTGTGAAATAAATTCGGACAAGTTGGCAAGGATCAAATAATTTGGAAATATTTTTGATGTGGAAAGAAAAAAAATTCCAATGTGGTCCAAAACACCACTTTCAAACATTGACTGAGCCAGTGCGCATCTGCCACTGCTAGAATTGATGGCGTATATGCCATGCATTATTTATTTGATTGATTTGTAATATTTTTTAGTGTGATAATCAAAAGTTGTGGAGATTGTCAATTTGTTAACAAGTTATAAAAGGTCACAAGCTTAATTTTAGTCGTTAAAATTTATTTATTTTACAAGTTTTAGTGATGTAATCATTCTCTCAAAACGAAAAAACAAATGTTTGGGAGATGACTTCAATTGCGTATTGCTTAAACAGATGCGGCCAACCGCCACCAAGTTGCCAACATGTTGATCTTCTTCCTCTGGCTGGTAGGACCTGAAAACGTGCTCTCATTCTCAACCAATCACACCTCAGATTCAGAATGTATTTCCACTTCGCTGTTGGGCCTGACGGACCGGGTTCAACTTGAAGATGTGACCCGATAACCCGGCCTTAAAAAGCCTGTATAACTGCCAAAACTGTACATAATCCAATCCAATACAATACCGGACATACCAGACCGAGGAGTAAAAGAGAGAACAGCAAAATGCTTATCCGAGAATTCTTCACTATTCCCGCCGTTATTCCACACCGGAATAGCAACAGCCTTCCATTATCCACCTCCTCCGTGCCTTTTCCTCGCCCCTTATTCCATTTCAAAGCAAACAAGCTCTCCGTTAAATCGCAAAGTTCAAGCCATGTAAAACCCTGGCTAAACCCCAAAGACGAAGGAGAGGAAGAAACAGATCCAACCAAGCTCTCGCTTGATGAAGGAATAGCGAGAGATGGAGAAGATGGGGAAAGTAGCGAGATTTTATCAGATTGGGATGATTTAAGAGAAGAAGCAAATTACGATAGGGACCCTGAGTTTGCTGATATCCTCAATAATTGCGTCAAAGACCCTCAAAAGGGTCGATCTCGGGTAATTTTTATCTCTCTCTAAAGTATACAGAATGTAGTAATTTTCATTGAGAGTGTGTGATAATATTTTTATGTGCAATTGTGCAAAATGTACTGAACTTAGTGATTCTGTTAAAAGTTCGTTAACATTCTCCAGTCCAGTTATATCTGATATCATATATATTTACTTATACGAGTGTGACATGTTATTATTCTGTTGTATTTAAGCATGTTATGGATTTGTTATGTGTCTGTTTGTATTTATCAGGTGGAGGAGAGAATAAAGAAAAAGAGGAACAAGATACTGCACACAAAAACTGGCACTGCCACTCCTATGAAAGTTACATTCAAAAAGTAAGATGAAATTGGCATTTGATTTCTTGGATTTTAAGTGTATTGAATCTATGCACGGGTAATTGAAAGTAAGAAGCATAAAGTACTTGAGTTTTGGTGGTTCTGCTAAGTCTAAATTGAAACAAGGCATGCCTTATATAGATAAAACTGACATGAGACCAGCTGTTATCGACTGTACTCGCCAATATATCTTAGCACTGACTTGGGGTGGTAAATTACTGAGACTTCTTCTTATTCTATGTCTAATAATGCTAGTTTTATGGTGCATGTATTATCTGTGTGTGGGATGTTTTCTCTATTACCTTGACGTTAGACAGTTAAGTTACAAATTATACCTTTTACTCAATATTTTCTGCTCTTATACAGGTTTGACTTTTCAAATTCATACATCTGGTTTGAATTCTATAATGCTCCATTGCCCAAGGACATCTCCTTAATATGTGATGTAAGTTAATACAGTCAAGTCAACTAACTCTTATATCAATTTTGTATATCAAAATTGTCGTCAAATCTATCTGAAAATATTTCTGATGCCAGGCTATTAGATGTTGGCATATTGTTGGTCGCCTTGGTGGGTGCAATTCCATGAACATGCAGGTACTAAGTCTACAAATTCTTGTTTATAAAAATCATGGTCGATACTGACACAAAAATTTTCATCTAGTAGCTGTCACATGGACCAATGGAAAAGAAAACACTAACCTATGATGCAGTAGAAGGTGCAAATATGACACCAACAACGTTTTACAATATTGGGGATTTTGAGCTCCAAGATAATCTTGCACGTGTATGGTGAGATAATTTTCCTTTTAAATTTACCGAAGTGATGTTATTTTATTTTGTAGGAAACCAAGTGTTAAAATACAGATGAACAAGTTTATGCAGTAATGGCCCACTTAGTTTAGCCCAAAGTGAGAAAATTTTTTGAAATAAAGTGTTTCCAAGTCCAACTGATATAGCATATTAAGTCCAACTTTAATTCATGACAGAAATTGATATTTACTTCTCACTTTTTTTATTTGGTTTTTCTGAAAATGACAGGGTTGACATTGGCACACATGAACCATTGTTGTTGGATGTGCTGATCAATGCTCTAATCACCATTAGTTCTGAGTATGTTCTCTACTTCATTTGTCTATGCTTATAGAATTTTTTTAAAATTGATATGTCAGGTCCAGTATATCATTTTTGTGTGGGTTTTTATTCAAGGATTGCCATACTTGTAAGTTTTGAACCTATACTATTTAGGTTTGCACGGTATCAGTACAGCACTTAACTGGTATTCACCACATGTATTATCAAGTCTAATCAAAATAGTGAACAAATGTATTTTAAAGTAGTAACAAGAGTATTTTAAGTTCATAATATGTAATTCTATGCTCCTTAGGTAACCTTTACAATTCTATTCAACAAAAGTAAGCTAAGCTATGCCTTTTCCCATGACGTATAGTATTGATTAACTTTACATGCCTATTTTAGGCAAAATAATAACTTTTCGGTTTTAAATTCTGTGCAGTTATGTTGGCATAAAACAAGTAGTGTTTGGAGGGTCCCAATTTGAGAACTGGAAAGAGAATTTTAATGTAGAAGAGGCAGGTTGCAGTGTCCACAAGATTTAGAGAAAGTCAGCGAGAGAGATTCTCATCTACCTTCTAAAAAATAGAGAGATTCTCATACGTATTAACATATGACATATAAAATTGGGATGTGCCACAAAAAAATATTGGTAGAATATCTCTTGGGGTAAGGGGTGAACGTCACAGAATATCTGTTGCTTCAATTTATACATAATGGTAAAATTGGTAGAATTTCTGTTGTACCGCTAAAATATATTGGTAAAATTGATTTATACACTGAACGTCACAGAATATCTATTGGGGTAAGGGTTGTCATACATTATCCAATTGACTATTAGATACCACTAGAATCCAAACGAGTTTTATTTACTTCACTGAGCTTCCAACCTCCAGTTTGTTGCTTGAATTGTAATATCTGAATATTCAATTGATTCTGATAAGACGTTTGATTGTGAAAGGAAGGGTTTGTACTGTGCCACGAACAGTTGAAATAGATATTTCTTCGGTGTAGTAATATTATTTAATCATGTAGAGACTTTTCTTATTGCGTATATGATTAGCTGTGTGCTTATCAGCTCTCTATTTAATGGTTATCTATTGATTAATTAAGATGGTATAATAATCTATTGGAACTCCAAAATTTTTGGACTGCATTTTTATATTCAGTGTTATCTTATTAAATAATACTTGTTTATCGCTGCCTTACTCTTGAATGATGTTAACAGGCACAGTATTTAAATTTAATTAGTCAGGGGCGAGGTAGGAATTTATTATTGGGGGTTCAAATTAGCTATTTTCATTAAATTGGGGAGTAAATGATAAGATTTTTCTAAAATTTGAAAAAAAAAATACACATAAAATTTAAACAATTTATGGAGCATAGGAGATAATTGGCCCTGCTAGCCACCCCTGTGGCTCCGCCCCTGTAATTAGTAAAGATTATGCTTGTTATGTCGTGACCTTTTTTGAAAAAATGGCTTATCTTGTGGATTAATTTTTGTACTTGGCTTAAGTCTAAATTATTCATTTAAAATTATAAACGAAAATGAATGATTACGACTTAAATCCGTTTAAAATTTCTATTCACTGTAGAAATATTTGTTTAAAAATTTGTCCAGAAAGAGAATCTTTTGTTCACGGCTTAGTAGTTTCGGGTCTTTATGTGAAACACTTGTATTAGAGGGGTGTTTATGCGAACATGGAGTCCAGTACAGATGTTAAGCGATTCTACTGTTATCTTAGATGCAACAGATTCAATTTCGCAGGAAGTCGAAGAACAAACAAATTCTATTTCACGTAGTAGTTAACTAGTTATGTCTCTATAAATAAAAAATGGCCTTGTTTAAAAAAATAAATAAGATAAGGTTGTTTATGCAGATATATTATCGCTAAGGCATCAAGGTGATTATCCGTCCAGATTCAGTCCCTCTTCCTTTCAGTCCGCATGTCCCACTCCGGCCGAAAATTAGAATATCTGACATATTCATTCTTTAAAAAAAAAAACGATATATTCACTCAATTAATTAATTATAAATACTACTAACTGATGATTGATAATGTAATTCCGTGACATTGAAGCAACGATTCAACGATCCATTTAAGATCTATAAAATACAAAATGATAGATGGTCAATGACTTTCTTGTTTTTCTATGAGGAATGGATTCAAGATCTATAAAATACAAAATGATAAATTTTATGTAAAAATACCAGATCATATTTTTCTAAGAGGAGGGTTCTAGTACCCATTTTTTAGTGCCCCAAATATCCTAAAATTCAATTTTTTATTATATTTTTCAAATTTTAAATTCAAATGTCTAATCGAAATCAGTTTATCTATCAATTTAATGAGCGATGTTTTATTTCATTTAATCTTTGTAAATTTTAGAGTTCACTTGATACTTGTTTAAGGGACCAAAAATATGAATGTATTAGAATTAATCTATTATAATTAACTAGATTTGACATTATTTGATCTCTTGATTGAGTATCAAAGAAACTTCAAAATTCACAAAACTCAAATAAAAATGCATCGCTTGTTATATAAAACAATATAATGGTTTGGATTTAATCTTTGAATATTAAAAATATAAAAAGATAACAACAAGAGTGATTTTTAGGCATTGGTACCAAAATGGTGGGCATTTAACACTCCTTTTTTTTTTTCTAAATTATAATTTTCTCAGCCTTTACCTTGACGTTAACGTGAACAAAAGGCTTAGAGACTTTGCAGTAGATGACAAATAAATCCGGAGATTTTTGTCTCTATTACAGAACGTTGCATTGTTATACTGACTTGTATGCGTGCATCTGTTTCTGACCGTTTCTTTCTTTCCTTTCTGGTTCCCTTTCCTGACCCAATAATCTCTAGTCCCTTTCTGAATTGAAATAGCAATATATAATCATTTATCAAAAGGAAAAAAAAAGGCACAGAATAATTTTACATATACATTGCTGATTGCTGTACCCAATTTGTGGAGCACACTTTTTCACTGATAAAACAAGAGGACCTCTAATTATTTCTAGGGTGCGTCAATTTCACCACTTCCCCAATGGTTTCAGCTTAACTATAAAATAGAGTTGTTGCAAAGCGTGCCCTTATTTTATTTTTCTTTCTTTCTTTACTTAACGCGACAACTTTAATATTTAAGTGTTAGTTAAGAGTTTGGAAGCTGTTAGCATATCATCCTTAACGTCAATCTTGTTAAATTTAAATATCGACTGACTAAAAACACAGATTTCGAACTAGCAATAACCAAAGTATACAAAATGCAAAATGTGTATGAATAAATTAAGACCAAATAGAACACATAAAATTTAAGTAATTTGATACGGATTACCAATAATAATACGTGTATATATATATAAAATATTAAGAAGTTAAGAACGAAAGCAAATTTCTGATATAAGATTACCAACAAAAAAACAAAAGCAAACTTCTTGTTCACTCTAAACTATCTGACCACTCCAACGAAAAAAAATAATAATAAGTTAGCGTGAGAGGAGCACAAACAAGCATCCACAATGATTTGTGAATAGTAATAGTAATAATGCGGGGTTGCTTGCGGAAAAATATCATAAAAGAAAAAGGAGTCCAGAAGCACTTAATCAATTTGATAGAGACCTCTTTCGTCCCTTTAATTATTAATAATTGCGGCTCTCCCTCTATCTCTCTCTAAACCAGTAAATTGAAATTCTCACTAAAATATCAGGTGTTGCCTTTGAGCTTAAATAAGAGGTTCGGCAAGGATGAAAATATCTGGATTCCACTGGACCAGACAAAAGCAAACAAAATAAGAGACAATAATACAAAAACATAACCTAGTCTAGTTCAATGATTGGACGGTGAAGATGCAATCCAGTAACATAGTACCGACGGTTGCTTATCAGCCACGTATCTGCACACGAGAGAACCCAACTGGATTACGACATAGATCCAACTTGGCAAGCAAATAATTCCAGTGGCCTCTTGATCTTCTGCGAAACAGCAAGCAACCATTTCTTATAGTTGAGTGTGCAGCTTTTCGCCGTTTCCACGAGCACTTTCATAAAAACTAGCATAAGATGTCTTCGTATGAGGGCAAATAAAGAAATAAAATAATGTTAGACGATAAAAATATGTTGCTTAATTTACCAACGATACAAATAGATGTATTATTCAATTTGTTTTTATATTAGATGAAAACCAAATAATAGTGTTGTTTCGTCTAGTGATTGATATCCAACCACAGATCAAATCGATCCAACTGCAGAAACACCTGTTTACTATTTAGACCTAGCATGTAACACCTATACGTTACGTTCATTTATAAGTAGTAGAGATAACCGTGTAGTTTCAACGAATGAATATAAGGGCATTGCATGGGTGGTTGTTTGTAATCCGACTTGAAACTAATCAATTCAAATGAATTTTATAACATAGATAATATTTTTTCTTTTAATATTATTGCAATTGTTCAGAAAGAATTAATAAGGTAGTTGCACCTAACATTGGTTGAGCTCTTGAAAGAATTGCATACAAGTTTAATTGGAACGACAATTGATATTAAGTTATAATGGATAATTTATGGTGCGTAATGATCTTTGACTGATTTAACAAATATATATTCGCCATACATGCAGTACTTACATAAAAGCGCTAAAGAAAAATAATGATATTTGCAACTTATTTTACCAACTTTAGATGCTTAAAGTTTCAAGTCGAATACTTGACTTTAGAAACGATTAAAATCTCAACGTCTTTATGTTTGCCTTTGATAAGATTCTCTTTGAATTTCGGTACTATTATATGACTTACGGACTTAGGCTCTAAGTTTAAACTTCAACGAAGACAAAAATGTTGATAAAAATTTTAAAACTGTAAACATCACCTCGATATTGGATGTAAAGCGGTTTAGAGGTAAAAGATTATAATTAAACCGTATACTTATACTTATGAGAGTGAGATTGGGTCAAATAATATAAAAAATATAATAAAATGAAACCAAATCCTTTTAATTTTATCAAAGAATTTCAATTAACATGAAAATTTTATGAAATTTTCAGAAAAAAATAATCATTTTAATCGGGGCCTTTGTAAATTTAAATATGAACAATGGACCCCACGTCTTTTTTTTTTTTCTATCTTTGCTACTATATATATTAAACTACATTTTAAATAAGATTTGAACTCGTTACTTCTAGAATAACGGCGAAACCACTTATCATTTGTGCTGGATTTCCACGTTCAACTATATAACATAAATTACTTCAAGTTTCAAAACTAAAGTATTTAACATGCATAGAAGAAAAAAGAAGAAATGAAAAACGTGATCACTATATAAAAATTTATTTTGACGAATCCTTCATATATAAGCATAAGGTAACATTATGTTTAAACTATCTTCTTTTTACTTTTGTGATTTCTCCTTTCCTGATTTATTCTTAGCACGGCCTTAATGCCTTTTTTTTTTTTTTAGGAAAAAGATCCTTGACCTAATCCAATCTATCATGCGATCCCTTTTTTTTATTAGACGAAGTACGCGAAATCGATCAAAAAGATACTCTAATCATGTACTATGTCTGATCTAATGTATGATTTTCTCTGTATTATTAATCCTTTGCGCCTGTCTACCATAATTTTAAAACACACCAACCAAAAAAAGGAATTAACAAAGAAACAAACAGCCAACCACACGAAAACATACCCAACCACCAAACCACACAAGATCCGAACAGAAAATCAACTCCCGCCTTTCTATAAAGTACTTCCATCTCCAACTACCGTTCTTTCAAAACCTTTACTCTTCTCTCTCTCAATCAACACCTCTCCGACAACAGAAGCAGCTGCCTCACCCGATCCATGGCATCTCCCCTCGTCGCGAGCGCGGTTCTCCTCCTTATCGCGCTTTCAGTCGCGGATTCCCGACCCGACCCGTTAATCCGCCTCCCGTCTTTTCGGGCCGATCAAGGTAACGACGACGACTCAGTTGGGACCCGGTGGGCTGTGCTCATCGCTGGCTCCTCTGGTTATGGCAATTATAGACATCAGGTATGATTATTTTGGTTAATTGAAATGGTTAAGAGGGTTTAGAAGTAAATAGTGTTTACTAATTTTGACTTTTAGCTCGGAAAAGTGTGTTTATGTCTCTGTCTTGTATAATTCTAGTTTGCTTCTCACTGTTTGGGGTTAGATTTAGGTTTGGTGATGATTGGAGATAGGTTTTGTACAAGCTGACAGTTTTATTGATAATGATTGCTTGGGGCTGAGTTTATACTTTTCTTTTTCAAAATAGAAAATGAAATGATTGAGATAATTTGTGATTGGATGGATTTCTATTGTTAAGAGCTGCTCTTAGTGTAATTTGACTTTTACTTTCTGGTAATAGAAAGTGGCGGGGCTGATCCCTGCTTGATTTCAAAAAAAAAAAAGAGCTGCTTTCTTAGCTAATTTGGTCTTAGAACAAGATTATTATTTTTTTTTTCATTTTTTGTTTCATATGTTCTTTTGAATAGAGTGTGGTGGATTTTTTTCCCCTCTTGAACTGGTGAAAAATACTTTTGATTAATTTTGAAACGAAAATTCAGTCACAGTACTACCTCTGTCAGTATTATGTTACCTTTTTTGGCATATCGCTTGTCTTCCCCTTTTCTTCCAAAATACTGTATAGGAACTTCAAGAAATGGACATGAAACCTGAGAAAAAAATTTGAGCAACCATAGATTTGCCTTATTATTCAAGGAAATTTTCAATATTTCATAATTTAATAAATCTACTATTTTTTTGGTTTAGATGAATCTAGTGTTATGCTTTGAATACGAGATAAATATTTATTTATTTTAATATGCAGCGAGTAAACAGATAAGAAAGAGCAAATTGTACCAACAGAATTATTACAATTGGGAGCAACTATCTTAACCTTTCTTACAATTGAACCATGTAGGCTGATATATGTCATGCATATCAAATTATGAAGAAAGGAGGATTGAAGGATGAAAACATAATTGTATTTATGTATGATGATATTGCCAGCAACGAAGAAAACCCTAGGCCAGGAGTTATTATCAACCATCCCGAAGGAGGTGATGTGTACGCTGGTGTCCCCAAGGTATTTGATTTTATATATTGCTCATTCAATGTTCAAACAATAAACTATCAATTATTTTAGAGGATTGAATTTTTTTTTCCCTTTTTGTAGTGCAGGCCACTAGTATTTAAATATTATCTCAAACGTGACATGGAAGGCAAAGGATAATAGTGACCTGTCAAATAAGCAACAAACTCATAACTGTTTTCTAATCTTCCTATTTTTGTGAAATAAATAAATTGTCGTTATCTGTTTATTGTACATTTGACATGGGGATTTAAGTATTTATCTAAATTGGTAGAATTAAGTTGCTGATATTGTCAGGTCGTAGGAAACTAGTCTGGCTGATAAGTACTGTATTGACATCTGAGACTCCTTTCCTACATATTGATTTTGTTTGTTCTTTTTCAGGATTATGTTGGAGAGGAAGTTACTGTAGGCAATTTTTTTGCCGTCTTGTTGGGAGATAAGACAGCTCTGACAGGGGGGAGTGGGAAAGTAGTTGACAGTGGTCCCGATGACCATATTTTTATCTTTTACTCTGATCACGGTGGGCCCGGGGTACTCGGTTAGTTTTCTTCCACTGTTACTTTTACTGCCTGCTATTGCTTTCTTGAATTTTGTAGAAACTATCTACTTGCTGTTTACCTTGTTAAGTGTCTTCTCTTGTTAAATGTGTCCTACATATAATTTTGGAATATACAGATGTAACTTCAATAATCTTCATTTTTGTATTCCCTATGTCAATTCATCAAGTTTTCTATTGTGTCAGGGATGCCGACCTATCCTTATCTCTACGCTGATGATTTAGTGTCTGTACTAAAGAAAAAGCATGCCGCTGGGACATATAAAAGCATGGTAACTCAAACACAAGTCTTTTTATTTAGTTTATCTACTTTTATAACTACACTAGAATCAACAGAACACAATTATGGTTGCATATGTAAAATTAAAATGGAAATTTACAATTGACAGGTGTTCTATCTGGAAGCATGTGAATCAGGGAGTATATTTGAGGGGCTTCTACCAGAAGACATCAACATTTATGCCACCACGGCATCAAATGCAGAGGAGAGCAGCTGGGGTTGCTACTGCCCAGGGGAATCTCCTAGCCCTCCTTCTGAGTACTACACCTGCTTAGGCGATCTTTACAGTGTATCCTGGATGGAAGACAGGTTATTTGTTTGTTTTTTTTCCCTTCCTCTACTTATGTTCATCCTTTCTTATTTTTAGCATAAACAGCCTATGTCCTTTCCTCTCTCTCTCTCTCTCCATCCCTCCCTCTCTCTCCCCCTCTGGAATAGAGCTTACTTTTTCAGTGAGATGGTTGATGAATTGCTGGTTGTAAGGTTTACCTGGAACTAGTCACTTTTGGGGTGGTTTTTTATAAAAGATACTTAATGTTTTATGGACCAAATCAACAACTGGATCTGCATTCATACTCTAACAGCTGAAATAGTCTAAAGTGGACACTGTCTTACTGCTGAATTCTGATATATTATTGGGAGAGTTTGTACCGTCCGAGTTTAGGTAGTTATGTTTTCTGTAATTCCATGTCTTCGGTACACATTGGCATAAATTTCCTATCAGAATACTGAAATCTTTTTATTTTTTTTTTGAAAAATTGCATCTATCTTGATCTTTATTTTCCTTGCTTACATCAACAGCGACAAACACAACCTTCATACTGAGACTCTTCACCAACAGTATAAATTGGTAAGCACTGCCAAGTTCCAGATCATATTTGATTCTAACATTGAATTTTAGTTCTGCATTTCTTTTTTTCCAAATTTCTGACAAGTGTTTTTCCCCTTGTGGCATTTCCAGGTGAAAGACAGGACTTCAGTAGACAACACATATACTTTTGGTTCACACGTGATGCAATATGGAGACTTAAACCTTAACGTGAACAATGTGTTCATGTACATTGGTTCAAACCCCGCGAATGATAATGTCACTTTCATTGAAGATAACTCTCTCCGCTCATTCCCTAGGTCTGTGAACCAGAGAGATGCTGATCTGGTCTATTTCTGGCAAAAGGTTTGTTTCTAATATAAGATGATAATTATTTCGGAGGATGCAACCTGTAGTGGTGCTCGCTTGAACATTATTTCTATACAACCTTCTATTGAACACATTATCTCGAGAATTATAATATTGCTGCATCTCCGCGCCCCCCCCCCCCTCAAACTAAACAGTAATTATGCTTCTGGTGCTTAGATCTTTGATTGGTTCCTGTTTTGGTCCTATGGTTCCTAACTTACAAATTTGGGTGCTGACTTTTTCCTTGATACAATTCTGGTCCCTTCTATTGTCCAGTTTAAAAAATAAATATTTTGATATTTATCCATCACAGATGTGAAACAAATTATCATTTTTTTACTTTTTGTTGATGGAAAATTGTACAAATTTGTAAATTTTGGAGCTGTAGAGTAGAGATGCATGTCTTAATGTTTAGACTAAAATGTAACTCCAATACAGGATAAATCGTGGAATGAGTGATACTTTTGGGATAATTTTGTCTCGTTTACTAAAGACTCTAGTAGAATTTACCAAACATCATGTATAGTATAACTTTTCTTGTGGTATGTACACTTGTTGGCCAAGTTATGATTAAACCCTTTTATCTTTCTATAATTACAGTACAAGAGATCAGAAGTGGGATCCACAGAGAAAATCAAAGCACATAAAAATTTGGTAGAAGTAATGAGTCATAGATTGCATGTAGATCAAAGTGTCGAGCTTATTGGAAACCTCCTCTTTGGTGCTGAGGAGGGATCAAACATTCTTAATGCTGTCAGACCAAGTGGTATGCCGCTTGTCGATGACTGGGCTTGCCTCAAATCCCTGGTATTTAATATTTCATCTCATTTCAAACCAGTATCTAAACTCTGAACTCTTACCAGTCAGTGCTCAACCTTTTGTGTTATTCTTGAAAACAGGTAAGGACATTTGAGACACACTGTGGTTCCCTGGCACAGTACGGTATGAAGCACATGAGGTCCTTTGCAAACATATGCAATGCAGGTGTTAACACAGAGACCATGGCAAAGGTCGCATCTCAAGCTTGCACCTCAATTCCTTCTAACCCATGGAGCTCTCTCCACAAGGGTTTCAGTGCGTGAAAGTAGTGGGAAGTATAAAAGGGGGCATTTTGTCGATTCTCAGATATAATGGGAATGTTGCATAGTGTCAGTAGAAATAGGATTCATCTTGTAAAATATGTGATATGTAAATAGTAATTAGTATAAATAGGTGAAATGATTGTGGGTCTGGGCTTTGGCGGACTATTTAAATTGCTTCCTTTGGGAATGCATTTTGTTGTTGTAAATATATACGTATTTACAAGACGTGGACATGAGGTGGTGTGCAACTGTAAAAGATGTGGAGAACTTATATATTTACGTCACAGCTTTTAGCTGATTTAAATCATCTCTTCTTTTTTCTTGGAGTTTCCCGTAATTATTAATTATAGTACAGAATTGGCATTGCCAAGGAACTATTTAAAGATGCTGGTTAACTTAATCGAAAAAATGGACCGCAAGATACTGTCAAAAAAACCAAAATTTTAATACAGTAGCCTATGATAAATGTACGGAAACCAATACATAAGGCGATAATCCTTTCGTTTACCCCCCCCCCCCCCCCCCCCCCCCCCCCTTTTTTTTTTCGGGGAACAAAATACGGAGCTCCTAATTTATATGGCCCACTGAGTAAGCGCCCGAGAAACGTTCCAACATTGCTTCCTGAAGAGCCCAAAAAAGTTTAGATTAATGTGTGGTTCCAAGTTTACACGTAAGTTACTACCTTGTTCCAACTTGGGCTTATTTTTTTAATAATTACTGGAAATAGAAGGCCGAAGTTTAATCAATGACCGACCAGGTGTGCCACAGCCAGCTATGCAATCAATAATTCATACAATTATCAAACAAACATAACAATCATTTTCCCCTTACCAACAATTAATTATTAGTCTGTTAAAGATTTTCAACATTTATCAGCATATCTCACCGTGAATTAAATATTTCTCCTCTTGAAGACGTGTTATGTTAGAAGTAAATTGATGGTCGAGTATTTCAGGTATGGTGGGTTTGAACCCTGTGCCTAGTCCAACTAACACAGTAACAAAAGCTTTCAAGATAATGTTTTATAGAGTTTGTTAAATAATGTCATGTTGGTAACAACGATTTTTTATTTTTTTTTACTTTATAGAGGAGGTCTTAGTGTGTTAATAAGGCTGCTTGGCCATGAAATGGATTAAGCTCTTGTGCTTGATGGTTGTTATGTTTACTGCAATATGCTATAGTTTTTGAGAGAATACTGGAATATGTTAGTTGCCGTGATTTTTTGTTTAGTTCTATTGCTTGTTCAGCTTTGCAATGGTTTAGTTGCTGTTTGTTGGTTTTTAGGTTTTTGGGATGTACTGGTTAGTTTATTGAGCAGTTCTAAGACTCAAATACCTGCTGGCACTGGGACTATATATATGGTACCAATAAATTTGTTTCAAATGAGACAGATGCAGATGGTGGATAACCACTGGCTATATAAAAAAAGAAAAAGAAAAAAGAAGATAACAGCAGCAGCAATAATAAATAAATAAACATTTAGGTAAAGTATTGTGAAATACCAGCCATAAGCCTCTAGTGACCTATACGACTTCTTTATCATCTGTACGTGTAAATTCTTTTCTTTTTATTTTCAAGAGACGTTTAAATATGTACACACTTGGTGAAGTTTTTTTCTTTTTTCTCTTAATTTCTGGCGGTTGGTTTTAGTGTGGAAATTGTGGTCCTTGACCATGGTTTGAGTAATTAAAACTACAGGCACCAAACATCATGATTCAGACAGTTCAACAGATAGGTTACCACCACAGATGCCTTGAATGAGTTGTTATTTTTCGCTTTAAATGAAATCCAAACCGTGTAAATCGTAATTTAAAAAAAAAAAAATGATGTATATGACCTGACCTTGCATATAGGTATATATGGCGTTGTAAATAAGCATTACAAAGTTTTGTTATGACGACGCGGATGTGTTGTTATCTGATATTGACCATGCGAATAATACTGCTACCAGATCGTCTTGATGGACACCCTTTGCTAATAGAGGATTATTGATTATAAATTTATTTGAACTTGATTTATGTGCAATGGCCTCTAAGGTGATTTATTAACATAGAAATAAGTTTTGTCCTCTGGATTTTTTATTTTTGCTTTTAGCTAGACGACTCGTCCTTCACTCAGGGCGTAATTTGTAAAATGTTGTTATATCAAAAATAAAATTAAGTATAAATTTTATACAAATTTTGTCAAGAATGACAATAATTAATTCATGTAAAATGTGAGCTAATTAGTCCAGAATGAAAATGTGTGAGGATTAGCATCCGTCTTAATTATACGATTTGTGTCCATATATAGTTTCGTATCTATGGCCGACAAGTTACATCACTTGTTACGAACCATTCTAGAATATATGTAGTTAATGTGTGCCATATTTGTTTTACTAATTCAATCCGTCTTAAACACTAATACTTGATTGTTGATATACCTCTTGATTTTCCAAGCACCTTTAATAATATGTGCTGCGTAACAGTTAGGCTTTGATCAAAATGATTTTCACCAGGATTTTATTTTATTTCATTTCATTAGAATTTGATTTTTCGAGATTTCATTTGATCTAGTAACATGGAAATTCCGATCAAATGAAATGAATCTATTTATTTTGATAAAAAATATTCTAATGAAATGAAATCCCGCCTGAAAAAAAAAATGTAATTTTAATCAGGGGCTTAATGTATTTCAAAAAATGTCATTTTGTTGTAATTACACGAATTTGGAAATTTTGGTCACAATTAAGTGATAATAAAAATAAATAAAGATAAAAGTTAGTGGCGTTTGAAATTTGCACTTTAGGTTTTATCTTAAGCTATTATTTTGCTTTGCTAAAGTAAAAATAGATCAAAGTTCTTTCATGTTGCACGTTTTGGTATTGGAACCGATTCTTGAAAAAGACAAAAAATGACTATTTGAAGCATCTTATAAGTGAACAGGAATTCATTCAAATCCGTAAGAGGGAATTTTAGGTTTAACAGCTAATACGTGACATTAACTTGTACTAACTTTTGTCTTGTAGCTTATTGGAACCTTCTAAATATCATTAGCAGCCATTTCTCGTTGTTTGCTATATGTGTTCTCATTTATAAATCTCGTTTGCTTGCCTTTTCCGTACTCCACTTCCTTTCTGTGAATACCTTTTCAAACCTAAATTTATCAAATTCAACATTGCAATTGATAGCTAGTGCAAAAAAATAGAAAAGAATGAAAAACTTAAGCATCTCTTTAGTTGTATTTGGTATAATGAATTAATTAATGTCTGGTGGAAAGCCACCATCACAAAGTCATGCCTAAAAATAACCATAATGATATACGGTATTTTCAGACTAATTAGGATATCTTGAGTTGGCAGATAAAGACAGCGAGTCCATAAAAATTTGTTGAAACTTCTTATTATCTGCAGTGCAATTTTTACAATTGCTCACGGTTCGAGGTTTTTACAATATATATATATATATATTTTTTAAGATCTTGGTAGCGGCTTAGGTGTTTACAATTTTTCATGGACAAAATTGGGATTAATCTCTGAAAGGACCGACTGACTATAAATTTGTAATCAGCTAGTAAATAAATTGAAAACACGACATGATAGCATATCGCTATCATCGTATATTTTCTGAATAACTGTACCCGCAAATATACACAAACTAACGCTAATCTCGCGCGTTGCGCGATTTATTCCTATACGAATATGTTATTAAATAGTTGTGCGATTTATTTTACACTATAAAAAAAATATCATAAAAATTTGAGAATACTATTCAAATATTATATGAAAACTGCCACAGAAAATTCTAAATACTATTTTTGTCACAAAAGATCATGCGCCACAGAAAATCCGGAGCACTGTGCTCTGACGTGGAACTCACACCAGCGCAACTTTATATATTTATAATAGACGAATACAAATAACTCCAATAAGAATATCATTTATTCCCAAAATAGAAATGATTGGGAAGAGGAGAGCTTGAAAACAGTGAAGGTTAAAAAACGTGGGTTATCGGAGAATAAAAAAAAATTTTTTTTTTGAAAAAAGCCAAAAGACCTGCATACTTTACTGACGCAAACAAGAAAACAAAACCACAGAAAGAGTATTAATCACCAGAGGTGATTTTAGATCCAAGAAAAACAAACCCTTACAAAAGAAGATAACCCTATCTATTACAAACTACTTAAAAGTTCCCAAAAAAAAACAACCCCAAAAATCACAGTAATCAACCCCAGAAATCAATCTCCTAGAATTGTTGGAGTTATGTCCTAGAAGTCAATATTTAATGACTTATTTTCTTAGTTTATGTTAATGATGATATTTGATCATTTGTTCCTAGAGTTTATTATTGACAGATCATTCAGGTTGAGGATCTGAATTGTAGATCTCTGTGGATCATTCATTAGAATGACAATAATAAATCTAAATCGTCCATAATCTTGATAATTAACAAGGAACATTAATTATCATAAAAGATTAGTATGCAAGTTAAGTGATGATTAAGTTCTACAAATCATAGGTAAGGAGTTACCAACTTAATTGCATATGTGTATGTTATTGGAACATAGTACAGGACTTGACCCAATGAAATAAACATATGGATTGTGTTATGTGTCATTGTTTATTTCATATGAGTTTGATTCTAAGTTTGAGATGTTCATCTTTTCCACATGAGGATAGGTTCAATAAATATCGTCTAACGTTGATTCCTGATAAAGGCTGCTATAAGGACTTTATTTATGTTCTCTTGAATTGTGCGGGGAAAAGTTGTTCATCAAGAAAACCGTATGTCCCTCATTAGTATACCTAGTGAGTGATGATATCTGTTTGGGCCCCTTGATGGAGTTGGATCGTATGCATGCAAACTAGACGATCAACTCTAGATCAAGAAATGTATAATCTGCAAGAATGACACATTCCTATCTTGGATTATACAAAGATATCGTGTGACATAAGAATCAAACAAAGAAATACTTTTATTTCTTATGCAGGATTGAGATATTGTAACGGTACATTATTTATACGAATTGGGAGTCATAACGTGTTGCTAGATACCGCTTATGATTATTGGAAATAAATAACGATTTATTTCCATGGCCAACATAGTATAAATCCTCAAATAGGGTCGCACAAATAGGATTCTAACCACTTGGTGCATTTATTGTTTATTCACAATAATGTGTATTGTGAAATGTGATAAGTTAATTAATTAATTATATACCGTTATGAACCGTTATAATTAATTAAATTAAAAGGATCATATGGAAACAATTTAATGCATTAGCTAATCATAGATTAATTATTAATGAGTTAATAATTAATTATGTTCAACTTACTTTAATTAGTTTGAGCTAATTGGGCTTCTATTTAATTGGTTAATTAAAGGCCCGATTTAAGGAAGAATGAAGAGACAATTAAAGGAGATTCATTAATTGGTGAATTAATGAATAAAGGCCTTTTATTAAGATGGCCCAAGAGAGCCCATTAGGTGGCCTCTTAGGGTGGATGGCATACTTGTAAATAGTATGAAGATTGGATGAGAGTGGTTGGCTATATAAAGGGGTCTCTTTGGGAGAAAACCCTAGCCGTCATCTCTCTTCCTCTCCCCTCCCTTGCGCCTCCACCTAGAAGAGAGATTTTTCTCTCTTCTCCATGGCTCTTCCCTTCCTCTCTTAGCTCATGTGTTGAGCATCCCACCTCTCTTCCTCTCCATTAAATAGTTAATTAAGAGAAGCAAGGTGATTAGCAAGAGGTTCAAGAGAACTAGCATTCTCTTTGAGCTTGGTGGTGGGTCCTTGGTGGGCTAGAGGCGGCCATAGATGGTGGAGATGGTGGAGTACGCACCCCATCGACTCCCATGCCATGGATTCGAGCCTCATGAATACAATTTCATGAGAGGTACAATTTCTCCTACCTTCTCTCTTGATTGGATGTGTGATTGCTTTAGCACTAGATCTATTGATTTGCTTGTTGTTAATGGTGATTAATTAGTTGTAATTAATCTAAAATTAAAATATGAGCATTTCCTAACAAGAATATCCTCATCCATTTCATGACTGACACCTGTGTTATCAGTAACCAAACCCTGAGTTCTTCTTCCCACATCAGAGCCAGTGCCAGAAACGGTACCAACATCAACTGAAACAGTACCAACATCAACTGAAACGGTACCAACATCAACAGAAACGATACCAGCAGCTGCTCCTACACCAGAGACTGTACCAGTCCCACTGACAGAGTGGCCCACATTATTGTCCCTCCTCACTCTATTCTCCAAACCTGTTCTTGCACCTGTCCAAATGTAATAAAGATTATAAGCTGCTAAGACCAAAGAGTATGAGTTTTGACCGACAATGGTATTAAAAGTTAATCTATTTCTTTCATTCCACTTAACCCACATCCAAGCAGCTAATAAGGTTTTGAAGAAAGAATTTCTTTCTTTAACCAAAAGAGAACAAGAATTCCAAAATTTGGAAATTGAGGAGAAATCCAAGTGGTAGTCGTTTGGGATACTATTTTAAAGAATGTCCCAAAACAGATTGGCATGGCCACAATACAAAAAGAGATGATCAATACTTTCTACATAATTGCAAAAGTTACACTTACAACTACCTTGCCAACCTTTTTTTAATAAGATTATCCTTAGTTAAAGTTTTATTATTTATAACTAACCAAGAAAAAAGTTTGCATTTGAGGGGAACTTTTAATTTCTAAACAGAGTCTTTCCAGACAATGTTAATGCCACCATTATTTAAGAAGTTATACATAGATTTAACAATGTAGGAACCAGACATATCCCAGTTCCAGAAGTAACTGTCTTCTTCAGTGGAAAATTGAAAATTACTGAGAATGTCAATAGCTTGATTCTTCTCCTCTCTTAAACTAGCTGAAACTCCTCTAGTTAGTCTAAAGTTAGGGTTTCCATTGTTCCAGACTTGAGCTATGGACAAATTTTCTTTTTGAGTTTTATCAAAAAGCTGGGGAAACTTATCAGCCATAGACTCCTCTTCAAACCACTTCTCTTTTCAGAAAGAAGTTTTCCTTCCATTACCTATGACTCTATGTCCTCCTAATTTAATCAACTGCATAGTTTGTTGAATACTAGCCCAAAAAGGAGAGTGAGAAGAGGTATTATTATATTTATACTTACTAAAAGTAATTTGAAGCCAAATATTATTTCTACTGCTAAGAAGGGTTTTCTAGCCCATTTCCCAAGCAAAGCCAAATTCATTTGGTTAAGATTAAGAATACCCAACCACCATGAATTTTATTTCTAGTAATTGTATCCCAACTAACCAAGTTATAGTGACCTCTATTAGTGCTATTATCTTTTACTCCACCCCACAAGAAGGACCTTCTAATTTTATCTAAAGCTTTAATGACCCAATTTGGGGCTTTGAACATTACCAAGAGGTAAAGGGGAATGGTTGATAAAGTAGAATTAATAAGGATGAGTCTCTCTCCCATAGAGAGCATTTTGCCCTTCCACATGGGAAGCTTAGCCTTTACTTTATCTATCATATCCTGCCAATCTCCTCTACAAGGAGGTTTCCAATGCAGAGGTATCCCTAAATATTTAATAGTAAGTTTTTCTATCTTGCAATAAAAAAGATTAGCATAACTATTAGCTATATCCTCAGTGATGTTAAGAGGTATAATTTCTGAGTTAGAGAAATTAATTTTCAGACCTGAGGCACCCTCAAAAGCTTTAAGGGTCCACTGCATTTTTGCTATCATGGTGTGGTCTGCTTTTAGAAAGAGAAGGGTATCATTTGCATACTGCATATGAATTAATTTATTGTTATCTGACAAAGAACTCCTCCAGCTCAAACAATAACTCCTTACGTGCGAAATTATAGAAGATCTCCTTTCAGATCAAACAATTCCATCGAATTGAGTATGACTTTATGTGTGATAGCATCTACTATATCAGGAATAGCAATGAACCCAATTCTTGCAATTACTCAGGATACTCTCTTTTAGCTTTTAGGTCTATTTCTTAGTTCAAGATCCCTCTTACTAACTGGAATAAAAGAATTAGTGGATCTGTTCCGCCCAAAATGAGAATGGGTTAGGGTTATGAACTTATAATCATGGAATCAACTCGATCATCAGATTATAAGTTCATTCCATACCGGACCAGACCGGAATAGGGTTATGTACATTCTTATTATGAGAATGAGAAGGGGTCATTCGAGCGTATGGAAATAGAGACTATGTTCACATATGGATCCTTACGTTATGGCATTCTATTTCGAATTAGGAATAGGCGTAATCAGACCTGCTTTTGACGACTCGCATATGTCAATTGGCTCGAAAGCGAATTGATCCAAGAGACCAACGGTTTGTAATCTCTTGATGCGCTTCTCATTGATGTGACCCAAGCGGCAATGCCACATCAAAGTTGCATTCTCATGAGAAATCTTACGTTTCCTATTGTCATTTTCAACACTCAAAACAAGTTCATTACTATCAAGCATATAAAGACCATTCGATAAATACGCAACACAATAACGAACTTCATCACGAAACAAAGTCAAACACTTGTTTTTTATTACAACATCAAAACCATCCAAGTCCAAACATGAGATAGAGATAATGTTTCGAGTGATACATGGAACTACATAAACATTCTTGAGTTCCAACACAAAACCCGAAGGCAAAGATAATTCCACGTTCCCAACGGCCATAGCGGAGATGCACGTGCCGTTACCGACGCGGAGTTGAACTTCGCCTCTCTCGAGCCGCCTCCTACTCTTTAGTGCCTGCACATTTCGACAAAAGTGAGCACATGAACCAGTATCAAATATCCAGTCATTGCTTGAGGTAGCGAGAAGGGTTTCAATGACAAATATACCTGAAGTAGAAGGACGGACGGTTCCAGCCTTCTTATTAGCAAGGTACTTGGGGCAGTTCCTCTTCCAATGGCCCTTGTCACTACAATAATAGCACACGGTATCGGAAGTGACCGGGTTCTTCTTCTTCTTTGAACCCTCGGGAGCACCCTTGGACGAGCCTTGGGGCGTCACCGGGCCTTTGCCTCTTTTGTTTCTTCGGGCTTTCTTCTTGATCTTCCTTCCCTTGTCATTCACAGCAAGAACATCCTTAGACCCTTTCTCTTTCTTAAGGCTCTCCTCAGTTTCCATGAGCATGTTTTGGAGATCCTCCAAACTTTTCTCCATGTCATTCATGCGGTAGTTCACAATGAACCCCGAGTAACTATGAGGAAGAGAGTTAAAAATAAAGTCTTGGACAGCCCCCGACGGGAAGGGCGTGTCAAGGCTTTCAAGCTGCCGAAACAACCCCGCCATCTTCATGACGTGTGGGCCAACTTCATGACCCTCCGCCAAACGAGTGTTAGCGACGGCCTTGATGAGTTTGCCCCTTTCGGTACGAGCTTTGGTCTTAAACATTCTTGAGAGACGAGAGATGATTTCAAACACTCCAAGACCACTATCAATGTACTCCTTTTGGAGCTCATTGTCCATGACCGCAACAATCAAGACCGACATCTCAATGTCGTCCATCAAGTGCTTGTCATAGTCTTGCTGCTGCTTTTCGGGAGCAGTGTCCGCAGGAGGAGAGGGAATTGGAGTGGTCAAGAGATACTCATTCTTTTCAAACCTAAGGGCAAGCCTAAGGTTGCGGTGCCAATCCAAGAAATTGGCACCATTGAAGGCAAGCTTCTCCTTTTCAAGAAGAGAACGTAGCGTAAAAGACGAGGAAGACATCTACAACAATATCAAAATTTTAAGGTCATTTAGTTTATGTTTTTGTTTTAACTTCCATAAAGTAAAACTTCCACTACATTAAATTAATGTCCCTAAATGTAATGGATTCCAAGATCTCCATTTTCGTCAAAATGGACCTGCTATGGCACGACATCCAAAATGACTAGACGAGGTAGGTTCTCTTAACCAATCATACAACTTTATGATTCTTGGTTCGCTATGCGAACTTCATCCCGATGTCCAAGAAAACTTGTTGGATTCATCGATAAGCAACTTCTCTCTATTTGCTCCTAACAAATCTTTGCATTTGTATCCCGACTATCAAGCTTGACAACCATGACGTCCGCTATGGCGGACCGCGCCATGATTGGCAATTGACGTGAGGGGGATAGAGAGAAGGAGGATGATTTAACTTAATCGTATTTGGGACAAAGCAATTATGTGACTCTTGTTTGGTGGTCGTGTAAGCATACACCCATACCTACATATGACAATTCAAGGCATTCACAAACAATCACATAACATAAGCATCTCAAACATTGTCGTGGGTTTGTATGGCTCCCGCTTGCATTAGTCTTCGTCGCATCTCCATGTAACGAAACTAATCTAATCAAACCCTCCCACTAATTACTAAGATCCTATCTAATAATTAAGGGAAATAACACATGTGATAAAATCCTAAAACCCACCTAGGCCTTAGGGGCATGCAAGCCTCATAAGTTACATCAAGAATTAATCAATTATTAATTATCAAGGCACTTTAGGCCACATTACAAGCAATCACATGCATTCACAACATTTTACAACACACAAGGCATTGACATCTTGAGCCATATCAAACTCATATCCTCCTACAAAAACAAGTTAGCACAATATACAAATATATGTCTAAGTTGTTCATAACTAGTGAGCTATTAAGTGTCTTTGCGTATTGTTTGCTAATTTGTATTTTTCCATGCAAAGAGAGTTTAACATTCAAACAACTAATTGCTTAAACTCTTTGACAAAATCAACATTAAAAAATCCAATGGATGACAGCAAGGAGAGTTCTAATCAACTTATCAACTAATTGATTAATTAGAACGAACACCTTTCATTCAACGGGACCCGAAAAAATCAAGAAATTTTTCGGTCTCCAAAAAATCCAGAAAAAATCATGAGCAATCCTTATCAAGAGACAAACTACCTGTTCAAATTTCAGGAAGAAATCATTTACCAATCGGGAGAACAAAAAATATCAAACTTCAGGTTGTGTATTAAAACACCGGTTTGAAGTTTCAGGTTTTGGCCTCAACCTTTTGGACTGTTTGACCATCTTCCAAAAATTTTTAATGCAAAACAATTTTACAGTAAACAATCACAAGTACAAGGCTAGTAACCATGAAAGATTTCCAATTTTACTCATTCAAAATCATCAAGTTTAAGGAGTTTGAATACAAATCCCTTGTTCTGGAACAGCACGTCGACGAAATTGAATTTGAGTGTTTGGGATACCAAAACTGGTCCGATTGACATGAAATTAATTTTCATGGATTCAGGACTTCAAAAGGAAGTTTTATATTTAAACACTTTTTCTATAAAAAGTCTCAATCAATACCAGTTTTCAAAATAATCCAATCGGTACAGAAAACCAATCAGACCGTTCTTGTCTTTCATTGCTTCAAAAAAATAGAAAGACTTCGATCCATACCATCAAGTTGGTATGGAAGGAAGTACTCCAAGTCTACTTCATTCCTAGCCAATAAAATTAGGGTCTCTTTATCAAGATAACTCAGATAATGCCCACAAAACCAGATCTGGTCGCACAAGAACCAGTCCTGCGCACCGTCACGGGAAAAATTCACTAAAAATCCATAACAACTCGGATTAAAGTGAAACTAGTGGAGAAATGCTCAAAATTTGTCTCTCTTCCAAATCCATCAAAAGAAAAAATCAAATCGAAAGCTCTGCTATGCGAAAAACACAGAAAACCTCGGAAAAAACAGAGTTCCAGAGAGCAAACAAAGGCAGCAACTTAATTACTCAACTAATTACACATTTCTCATCTAATTAATGCACAAAATGTATTAAAACCGACCATGTGCTCTGATATCACTGCTGGAAGTGTTTAATTTCATTTTTGTGCCATCAAATAGCAAGAAATCACAACTAAACACAAAGGATCTAGGTTTCAATCATCATTCACAAGCATTTCAAGATGAGAGTGTAGGGAGAATTATACCTCTCACAAATGTTCTTGTGAGGTTCGAATCCAACGGTACTTGGAGTCGGTGGGGTGCTCTCCTCTTCGTCTCCCCTCCAATGGCGGCGCCGGCCTCGAGTCCACCAAGAGAATTAGTCACTTAGTCTAATAGTTGTGCTAGCAACAAAGACTAGAGTCTAATCCCTTTAGTTTCCTCCTTGCACTAATCCTATTAGTTGTATTTGATGGAGGAATGAAGCTCAATACATGAGCAGATGGAGAAGAGAGAGGGGTGGTGGCGGCTAGGAAGGAAGAGAGAGAGAACCTTAGGGTTTGCTCTCCAAAGGGGGTCTTATATAGACACCATCTCTAGGGAGCTCTTCCTTGTATTTACCAAAATGCCACCCACCAGCCCTAGCCGAACCAAATTGGGCTTTATGGGCCTTTTCTCCATTTATTTGGGTATTTAATTCCTTTAATTAAAACTCATTTTCAATGCTCTTCAATTGGACTATTCATTTGCTATGAAATGTTGGCCCAATTAATTAATATAACCATTTATAATAATATGTGTTGATTCTAAAATAATTATTAAATCATTAATAACTATTTTGGGATTAGATAATGTATTAATCTATTTCTATATGATCCTTTTGACTCAAATAATTATAACGGTTCATAACAGTATATAATTAATTAGTCAAACTATCATATTTTCTCAATACCCACTATTGTGAATAAATAGATAATACACTGTGTGACTAAAACTCTATTTGTGTGACCCTTTGAGGATTTATACTATGTTGGCCATGGAAATAAATCGTTATTTATTTCCAATAATTATAAGCGGTATCTAGCAACACGTTATGACTCCCAATTCGTATAAATAATGTACTGTTACAATATCTCAATCCTGCATAAGAAATATAAGTATTTCCTTGTCTGATTCTTATGTCACATGATATCCTTGTATAATCCAAGATAGGAATGTGTCATTCTTGCAGATTATACATTTCTTGATATAGAGTTGATTGTACAAGTTGGCCAAACAATCCAAACTCCATCAAGGGGCCCAAACAGATATCATCACTCATTAAGTATATTAATGAGGGACATACGGTTTTCTTGATGAACAACTTTTCCCCGCACAATTCAAGAGAACATAAATAAAGTCCTTATAGCAGCCTTTATCAGGAATCAACGTTAGACGATATTTATTGAACCTATCCTCATGTGGAAAAAGTGAACATCTCAAACTTAGAATCAAGCTAATATGAAATAAACAATGACACTTAACACAATCCAAATGTTTATTTCATTGGGTCAAGTCCTGTACTATGTTCTATAACATATACATATACAATTAAGTTGGTAACTCCTTACCTATGATTTGTAGAACTTAATCATCACTTAACTTGCATACTAATCTTATCTGATAATTAATGTTCCTTGTTAATTATCAAGATTATGGACATCTTTAGATTTATTATTGTCATTTAAGAATAAATGAGTTATAGAGATCTACAATTCAGATCCTCAACCTGAATGATCTATCAATAAATAAATCAAGGAACAAATGATAAAATATCATCAATAGCATAAACCATAGAAGTAACCAAAATGATTGGCTTCTAGGACATAACTCCAACACTGCCACCATACAAAGTAGCTTTGGTCCAAGAGATCCACTTATTACTGAAATATCTCTGTCTTAGAGTATTAAAAAGATAATTCCAGTTCACAAAGTCAAAAGCTTTTTCAAAATCAATTTTGAAAAGAATTCCTTTTTCTTTAAGAGTATGAACTGAGTGTAGCACTTCATGTGCAGCTACTGCCCCTTCCAAAATATACCTATCTTTAAGAAAAACACTTTGAGAGGGTTGAATTAACTTATCTAAAACAGAAGCTAATCTATTAGCTAAAACCTTAGTAAAGATCTTAAAGCTGCATTTATGAGACTTATAGGTCTAAAGTCTTTAATTTTTGCAGCTTGAGGGATTTTGGGAATTAAACTGATGCATGCTCTATTTAAATTAGCTAAATTAAGAGTATCCCTATGAAAGTCATTAAAAAGAGCTACTAAATCAACTTTTAGAATATCCCAAAAATGTTGATAGAAGAACATAGGAATTCCATCAGGACCAGGGATTTGTTAGCTCCCATACTGAAAACTGCATCCTTAATTTCAGTTTCAGTAAAAGGTGCAGTAAGAAAGTGATTATCCTCTTCCTTAACTAGCTATCTCACACTTCATCAGAAATTTGATTCCAAGTCTGACTTTCTTGGCTAAAAATATTAGCAAAGTAACCCATGATATGTTTATGAATCACCTCAAGGTCCCTACACTCAGAATCATCTATAAGAAGATGAGAAATTTTATTGTTTCTACTTCTATAATTAGCTATTGAGTGGAAAAATTTTGTATTTGAGTCACCATCTTTAAGTCAAGTTAGTCTTGACCTCTGTTTCCAATAGATTTCCTCTTCTGCATAAATTTTAGATAGATCTTTCTTAAGTTGGAAAAGATGCTCAATCTCATCTTTTTGCAAATCCCTGTCATCACAAAGGATATCTAAATCTTTGATTTTTTCAATGATTTGAGATTTTTTATTTCTAATGTCTCTATTTATGTTTAAACTCCAACCTCTAAGTTTTTTCCTAATACTAATAATTTTATGAGACCAATCAGTACTTTTATCAAAACCTAGAGAGGTCTCATTCCACCAGTTATTCAATCTTTCTAACAGACCAGCTTGTTCAAGCCAAGTTTTCTCAAACTTAAAGAGCTTTTTCTGCACTCTTCTATTGTTAGAAGATGTACTAAGGCATAGAGGTACATGGTCAGAATAAATTTTACTAAAACTATAAGAAAGGGTATTAGGTAAAGTGTTAACCCAATTAGGGCAGACCAAGAATCTGTCAAGACAGGCTTTATGTTTACTTGTACCACCTCTTAGCCAAGTATATTTTCTATTTGGGCATTTGAAGTCTTGTAGACCAAAAGCATCTATCCAATCATTAAAAATTGACATATTCCTAGCATCATATCTTACTCCTATTTTTTTATTTCTCCATCTAATCATATTAAAATCACCCCCCACTAGCCAGGGGAGATTAATAGTGGAGCCAATATTAGTTAGCTCCTGCCAGAAAGCTAGCTTCTGACTAGAGATCACTGGGCCATAAACTGAAGTAAAGGCCCGTTGGATATGATCTTCTTTATTTTCTAAAGTAACAATAATAGAAAATTTCCTAATATCCTAATTAATAAGATTAAAAAGAGAATTACTAAATCCTACAAGAATACCCCCAGAGGAACCTCTGGAAGGAAGATAATTCCAACAAAAATTATTAACTAAAGTGGAAAGAAATCTATTGGTAAATCTTTCCTTTTTTGTTATCTGAATACTAATACAACTAAAGTTCTCTCTTCTGATTAATTCACAGAGGTGTCTTCTTTTTTCAGGCAAATTCATGCCTCTAATGTTCCAGTTTAAGACTTTAATCATTGGAACTATCTAAACCTGAGAGAATACCAAAGGTGTTCTGAGTCTTGATGGTATAAGAAATACCATCTAGAATGTTAATCATTCTATTTGACTCCAAATTTCTAATTTTATTAATTACATCTAAACTATCATATTTATCTACTCCTACTGAAATACTCAAGTCTTCTAGTAGATCAACAACTTGGGTGTCTTTTAGGTTACAAAAAGGAAAGAAATTAGCTAAAATGTGAGAGGGAATATCTTCAGTAAAATTACCAGTATTGTCTTGGTCAGCATTTCCAGCTTTATCTTGGTTCTTCTCCTTTTCCTTCCTGAGCTGTGATCTTAAAGCCAGAATAACAAATGTTACTTGCCACTTTTCCAAAGAAATATATGTAAAAAAAACAGATTGAAAATTTAATTGAAATAACTGGGAATGACAATTAGACATACCTCGTCATTCCAAGTTTTTCATTCATTAAATCCAAAATATAAGTTGAAACTTGCATGCAACAATTAAAGTTTAAAAGATCTTTAACTAGGATCAAGAGATTATAATGATATGTTTTCAAAGTTACAGTAAAAACCATGGTGAAAAGGGTCAAGAACAAAATTTAATTTTTATTTTTGAAAATAATATATTATGGTTGTATTAAAAGGTAGAACTCTAATTTCACATTATTAGTTATTACCGACTAAATATTTTTGTAGTTATAATGATAGGGAAAGGTCAATGAGAGCTGCAAGTAAATTACAACTTTTTTTTTTTTTTTTTGAGAATTTTTTTTAAAAAATGAAACACCTTCAGATCTTCTTCCTTCAAATCTCTTGCCAAAAACGCAGAATACAGAAGATAGAGATTTCTCGTAAGTAAGGCTAATACTTTAATTTGACGACACTACTTCCAATTCCCAAATTAATTAAAAAGTCCACAATTTCCTGCAACGCATATACAATGCAGGTTTGAAAAAACGAATTGAAGTATTTGATCGTGTATACTACTAACACGTGCAGCTAAAAACCAAGTAGTATTTGATCGTATTTCAAAAATAAAAAAAAAATAGTATTTGATCGCTAGGACAACTTCAAGATTTTTTTTTTTTTTTTTTTTTTGACGAGCTAGGTAGTGGCTACCTAGGAACTAGCATGAATAAGTGGTTAATAGTTTGTACGCATTGGACAATGTTGACAAACATATATATAGCTTAGAGTGTATTGTTGTTGACACAATTGTGTGACACGCGTTGCATCCATAGACCGAAATTTTTGGAACGGCAAGACCAAAGTGTAAACATGACACGAAATATATCGAGTTATATTTTGTAATTTTTTTTAACAGTCTATTTAACCGTCTCAATTATTTTAATAAAAGAACATAAAATATTTTCCGTATAATTTAATTTAAATTTGAGTTTGTAACTTTATTTATATTTTTCGTATTTTTTTTTCTTGACGAACTATTATGTCGTGGACTAAATTTTATAACCAAATTTTAATCCTAATCCCTCATTTAAATTATGAACTGATGTGAATTATCATGATTCAAGTCCGATGTAAAATTCTTGTCAACCATAAAATTATTATTTTTTCATAAAATTTTCTGATTAGTTTTATTGTTGAAAAAAAAAAATCATTCAAATAGTCCCACAACATGTGGTGATGTGACCCTCATGAATCACCGTGTTCATAAATCGACTTAATTTTTTATTAGAACAAATCTTGGAATATACACGTACCAGTACAGCACGATACTTACGTACATAAACATATCAAAGCACCGTTGATGTATCCTACTGATCGGCAGATAGGCAAAATAGGCAAGGACAAGTCCAGTAATTTTAAAATGGAGAGGAAAAGGAGATTATACAGAGCCAATACGGAACGGCAACCGTTACAGCAACCGTTGAACAAGAACCTTCTTGATTCTCCAATACTAGCGTCGAGTTTTCCAACAGTTACCCCTCTGAACTATTTCCCAAAGTACCCTTTCTCCTTTACGAGCCCCTCCTTTGCGTGGTCAGTTTCGCCATTTCACATTCAAAACGGCTCTCCTCTGTCTTCTCCCTAGAAAGCGCGACGGTTAGGAGCCGTATCAGGCGCCAACAACTTCCCATTTCTTTTTAAAAAGCGAGGGCGTTTTAGTCATTTCACTCCAAAGCAACCAAGCTGGAATCACTCCCGTAGAATGGGACCCACAAACCATTACAGACCAGTGACGCACAGATAGTTACACGAAAAAGTATTTAGAAGTTCCAACTCATGGACCCCAAGCGCCAGCTGTCGAGCGGCTCTTAGACAGCTGTTATAGCTTCCAGCTCGTGCCTAACCCCTCTATAAATACCTCTCCGCTGCTTTTTCCCAACCGATCAGTCTCTCAATCGCACACAACACACCTCGCCTCTCTACTAACCTTTCTTTCCCAAAACCCTAACCCTCAAGACCAACCTCCAATGGCGGCTACTGGATCAAAGGCTCTCGCCATCCTCGCCATGGCGGCGCTAGCCATTTCCTTCCTCTCCAGCGTCGTCGTAGCTCAGGATGCTCCCGCGCCAGCTCCAACACCTGAGAACGGTGCTCTCGCCGGAGCGATCGCGTCTCCGGTCACCGCTGGTATTCTCACCTCCGCCGTGGTGCTTCTACTCGGATCTCTCCGACAGTGAAGCAGCTTGTGATTGGGTTGGAATTGGAATTGGAATTGGATCTCTCTGTTTTGGCTGGTCTGGGGTTTAGTTTTGTTATGGGATATTATTTTTTCTTTTGTTTTCATTCCTTTTAGTAGAAATTTGTTGGTTGTTTTAATGCAATGCATCAGATCTGTCACTGGAGAAGCCTTATTTTGGTTTTTTCATGGGTTTAGATCTGTGCATTGTAGTTTGTTAGTCTTGGATGAGGTGTGATTCTCTGTAGATATACTCGTTCTACTATTTTTATATATTGATACAGTTTCGTTTTGTTTAATTAGTCTATTGTTTCGTTTATTTTTGTTATGATGTGTGGTTGTCTTGTCTATTAAATAGTTTAGAGATTTACTTAAGTTTCTTAGCTTGTGATTGCAACACTAGGAAGTCTCGATTAAGAGTATAACAAGTGTTTTTCTAGCTGTTAAGAGGAATAATTTTAGTGTGCGCACCGTGTGGTTCAGTTAAAAAGAATTAATTATTGTTTAAACACTGATATCCCACCTAATTCAAAGACCAAGCAATTATGAAGATTCCTTTTCTGTACATTCAATGCTAGTTTTACAAGGTCCTATTGCGGCTTGATTAATTTATAATTATCTAAGTGTTATTTTAGTTCAATTTTCTTTTCACATGACCTTTTTAATTAAGTTTTCTGAGCCATCAATTGGGAAGTTTCCGAAATGATAATTTGCATACTATTTCGAAGTCGTTGTATTTGAAATCAACTTACTCAAAAAAAAAAGAATGAAATTGATTTTAATTGGGAAGCAATGGCTTCTAAATTCTAATACACTAGTGCTCAGTGTATAACAGACGACAGTCCAGTAGATATTTTTATTAAAAAAATGCAGGAATTAATCATGCGTGTTTGGTTGTTCCATTTGGATTTTTCTGTTTAGAATAAGCACTAAAATAATGTCAATATTTTTTGTGAATAAACAAAATCAGTAGTACTGTTATTATTAAATTGTGAAAAGGTTGGGACGAAAATTAGCTGTCGCAGGCTGTCATGGTATCTTTCGACCTGGCATTATCACTGGATAGGCCCCACGTGTAATTAATTGAAATTAAGTCATGCTTGTTTCAGAAAAAATAATAATTATTATTAAACTCTGTGCCTTTTGTAATTGATTATATTTGAATAGGTCTTTTCTTCTTAATTAGTCTAAGTACTTCGTAGGGTATACGATTTTGACCTGAGAGATCTTTGATCATGTGGTTCTTGTTTCTCTACGTAAGAAAATGTTTAATTTTTTAATTTATTTATTTTTCTTCGTCTGATATATATCCCGTTTGTCACGTGTTTAGTTTTCGTCTATAATTTGTTGATGTTAGTGTGAAATATGTTTTGCCCCGTCAAACTTGCCAGATAAATAAGATAGTTTAGCCACTTGAATAAACTTGATCATACTGTTTTAAAAAAAAAAAAAAAATTCATATTGACTCTTTTTTAAATAAAAGGAATACGTGTGTTGACGAAAGAAAAACATTTTTTTTAATCAAATTAATTATCGTTTGATTGTCGGCAAGTCATTCATGGAGCAATTTGGAATTTTTGTTATACACAGTAGACGAGCAATTTTTAAAATTATGGCTCGTTTTCAGTGATAGTTAATCGGTAATGATACAATCTTAAATTGCAACAATTCTAAGGATACACTTGCAATTCTACTGCTTAAATTTGATAATTATTTGAACAGTTGTCATTGTTGTGAGTGTCGACATTTTTTTAATTAAAATCTTTAACGAAAATTTTTATGAATTATCTAAGGTAATTATCTCACAAATGATGCCGTCGTGACTTTTTTATAGAGTCAATCACAGTACAACTCATTGACATTTATTCAGCTCGATTATATTATTAATTATTAGATTTAGTGTTTAAGTTAAAAATCTTACATTTTTTAATATTTTTTTGGGTTAAATAATCTGTGTGATCTGTGTTCTGCATGTAATAACAATGAGATTTTGACGCATACATGCAACGAATCGCATATTGAGATTTTTGCAAAACTCGTGACTGATCATCACAAGTGCCTCGTATTCAAATAAATAAATACGTAACAAATATATAATGTATTGGTTGCTTTAGAAATGAAAAAATGGGGAGAAGTTTATCAAGGCTGAGGCTAATTTGTTTTTTAACGGTACTTAATTCGGTACTATTTATATCTATAATGCACAAAAATGATATTCATGTATCAAATTATACACTTATACACTAATATTTTAAATTAAAAATAATTTATTGCAAGTATTATCCATCTCTTGACAAAATAATAAAATTTTAGGTGTGCTAAAATTTGTAATATTGGGAGACCAAAAATTATTCATGTTATCACATATGAAAAAACGTTGCTAAATGTTGTATAATGAAACTTCATCTGAGATATGAGTCCTACACTCCACTGAAAATAAAAATATATTTTCCTAGAAAAAAAAAATAAAACAAACTTTTTGAGTGATCTCTTTGTTTTATAATTCCTTTGCAGACCCATTTGCTTAAAGCAGCATTACGAATTACCAATTGGCCACACCAACATTGTGTAATTTTCCATTTACAATCTGTAGTGGTTTCTGACTGACTTTGCCGATGAAGGTGCTTTTAATTTTGCATCTTTTTCTACTTTAAGCAATGGCTGGTCAAGTCACGAACGCGTTTATGTCACAAAGTATGATTATTAATTTATCAATTAGTTTCCGCGTGAACATGAAAGAATTTAACTAAATATAATTAATTTATGAATTAATTTCCGCGTGAACTTGAAAGAATTCAACCTCATAACTTGTTATGTCACGAATTTAGACGTATAATTTGCAATAAGAGTTTTATAGGACCTCTTCAAATCACAATTTCCAGCCGAAATTTTAATCATAGATAGCAACATTGTCGTTTAGTCATGCAAATTAATTAATCAATTAATCAAACCAACCAGAGAAAAAACTATTGCACGGATGGGGTCTCAGACAGTTGGCTATATGCATGGCAGCCTGGATATTCTTCTCATCCTTTCATGAAGAACCAACCATATGCTTCAAATTAATACATGTTCGCTTTCCATTAATATAATTGATTCAGGTTTGGTTGTACATATATTTAATTATCATAACTCATAACTCATTGTTCCTGCTTCTTATCAGATAAAACTGCTCTGTACACACCAACCGTCATAACTTATCATTAACAGACTGTCACATGAATCATGATTCCAGCATAATAATGTCTATTGTGCCATTAATTAGTACAAAAATTTAAGCTGCTCCGACCTCAACTTCTCTTAAATATAATTTTGAAGTACCAAATGTAGACTGTTCCATTTAAAATTGAGTTACGAGTTGTATGAAATTTTGTTTGTGTATAAAATGGAGGCATTGAAAGGAAAATCAAATTTTTTCTTTTTTTTTTAAAAAAAAAGAAGAAAAAGGCAAAACCCACCATGTGTTTTCCGACCCCATTGCTTTCAAGTTTCAATTGCAAGCAGGCAAACTGATTCATGCCATGTGCGCCGTGCTTTTTTTGCGTTCTCACCTTTAATTCGCTTTACAATTTCAATACGTAGGCGAAATTATGTATATTTTGTCGTCTTAGAAGGGAAAAATTTGTCGTACAAGAAAATAAATTTAACTCATTCCAAATATAGGCACAGAGAGTTTGTTATTAAGTGAGAATCTATCATTTATTTTTCTTACATACTCTGAAACGAAAGGAAAACATTTTGCTTTATTTTTTTTCTGAAATTAACGAAGAAAATGATTTTCAATTGGCAAATAACAATGCTTGAAAATATTTTTGGAAAAAGTATCATTTACTTCATAGGTGATACTCTTACACACAACATGTTATAAAAAAAGAAATTACAAGCCTGTTAATAACTGTTCGGCACTTTTTTTGTCCTGTCTTTATAATTATATATTCTGCATATAATTTTAAATTCACACACTTAATTTTACAGAAAATTCATAAGAATTTCGTTAAATGTGATGAATGAGGTTAAAACAGTAATTCCAAGACAGGTCATGCATTATAATCTAGAACAAGCCAAACTAACAGATAGAGTTAATATATTCCCGTCAAACCAAACCAGACATGTAGAACAAATATTCTCGTCAATTATATTTCAACAGAATTTTTTGGAGGGTCTCGCAAAATCTGAGTCGTTGGATTAAGTCTTCTACGTGTATGGTGCTAATTGGAGTTGGAACTTGGAAGTCTCCAGAAATTTACCACGTACAGAATTCTTTACTAGAAAAAGTTTAACACGGTAACTATAATTAAACAAACTATAAATAAATAAATAAACCTGGATCATGAGCAATAAAAGTTCCGCCAGCTATGTAATACACACAAGTGTGAACTCTCAGTCAAATCAAAATAAACTATTGGTTCCTTTAGTTCCAACCCTGGTCCACAGGTCCAGGTACATACAGCTCATAAAACCCGTCAACTACGTTCAACGCGAAATTCCCTTTTTGCCCTTGTTCCGACCTTTTCCTTTAAAACCCCACCATTCCCTTCTCTCTCTCCCATTATCACAAACCTTTCCAAATTTCAAAACCTCTCCTCTCTTTCTCAGATCAAATCCCAAACCCTAATCTCTCTCTCTCTCTCTCACCTCTCAACAATGGCAGCTATCGATTCCAAGGTTCTCTCCGTCGTCCTCTCGGCGCTCATCGCCGTGTGTCTTCTCGCCACCTCCGTCTCCGCCGCCGACGCTCCGGCGCCTGCGCCCTTCGCCGCCGCGCCAGGTCTCTCCGCGCCTATCTCCGCCGCCATTTTCGTCTCCGCCATGGCCTTCCTCTTCGGTCGCCATTGATGGGTCGGATTCTAGATCTTCACTGCTAAGTGATTCATCTATATATGCATATTATGCTGTTACTATCATTTAGATCATTCTTTTAGAGGAGATCTGTTGTTTTTCGGTTCATGTTTAGATACTTTTCACCTGATCTGATGATATTCTATTATTCTTGTTAGTGATGTATTTGTTTTGATCTATGGATATAGCTGATGATGATGATGTCCTTGGTTTGTTTCTCTCTAGACTTCAGTATATATGATGATTTGTGTGGTTATATGATGACTTAGATTGCTTGATATTTTGTTCCTTTTTGCTTTGAATTCAGTTTTGTCAGCTGTTTATTTGTTTGATTTGAGAAAACTACAACAATGAGTGATTGTGTTGTGTTTACTGTTTAGAGAAGGTGCCAAATGTGCAAAACAGAGGAGACATTAAATGCAAGATAAAATTTAAAAATTAGATTAGGACCATTATGCAATTTGTGAAATATTTTAGCTATTTTTGATTGAGTGGATTACAGAAGGGAAATGCACGCTTTATCAGAGCATCTGAAAAGCTTGTCAGATCGGACGGTTCCAATTCAGACCGGACGAACTAAGAAAAAGGAACGAAATGATTCTATCGTCGGATCGGTCCGTACGATACGAAATGAACGATTAGGATTAGATGCAGTGGCTTTCGCGCCTGGTGAGTGCGAATAGTAATTGGGCATTTTGGTAAATTACTGGACGAATATGTATCGTTGTCGTTATTTGATTCGTTGCTCTGGCTGACAGCTGAAGCTTAGAGCGTACGCACACTAGTGTTTTATTTTTTATTTTAATTTATCTTTCACGCTGGCTGCCAAGTGCCAATCCCATTCCTTCACATGGGCTGTTGAGAATTGTGACCACATCAATGTCTCACTTTGGATTTCAACTTTTCAAGGGAATGTCTTTATTTAGTTTATAGTTTGTGTGTTAATTGTCTGTTTGATGGGGAATTAAGTATTTTTATATGTTAGCGTTTACTTTAGGCACAGTTGTTCGAAGCAAAATATTTAAAATATTTTTTGTATTAAATGTAAGCATTGGACATTATATAAAGGGAATATACATGGATTGAAGAAAAAAATAGCTTAAAATTTGGGTTTGCATTAGCGCTCCAACAAAATGCAAATTGCAAGGTTTTGAGTATTTGACTGATCTCCTCTCACTCTACCATCATGAACGAAATGGTATCATGTAGTTGAGAATAAGTACTGATGTGATTGGAAGGAAACGTAGCTTTAGCAAATAAGAAAGGTTAGAAATAATTTACAGTTTCAAAATTTTACATCGTTTACGTATAAGTAGGAAACTTGTTAAAGAAAAAACGTGTAACTAGAAATAGAAAACCTTATCAATTACGTCAAATGAGGAGTTAATTCAGAATGATAATAGTAATTAGGATGAATACAGTTAAAATAATAACTTCAGGTATCGCAAGAAGAAAATACATATATGATGAGAGAATAATACAGAAGCTGGGAAGGATTACCAAATAATGTTGAGTAGGATAAAAACAAAATAACTATGTTATTACTTAAAATCATTTATCAAACCAAAATAAGTTCAATTCTAAACTCAATCAAATTTTTAAATTCTAAACAATACATTCTATCCCTTCTTCCATCCCACATAATAAGATGGAATGGAGAGGGGCTCAGTAGCAAACTAAAAGGATTTAGTTGTAAAATGTTCACTATATTATTTTATTTATTATTTTTTCTTTTTTGTCATCGTTACATTCTGTTTTACTCAATTCAGTTATGTCTAGCAATTGCTTCGTTGTTTCCATCCAATTTATGTATTCCTGTTGCACTCCATGCAATAAATTTTTTATGAAATTTGATAAAAATTCCTCAGTTTTTTCTAAGTGTTTGAATCTTTCATGATTTGAAACTAATGACTCATAATTTTGTATAATTTGGATTGATAGACTATCAGTATGATAAAATAACAGTGCGAAAACAATTATTATAATTTTTTTTTTCTAAACACCGAGACCGATCGAGCTTATTATTGGTTTCTTTGTTTGATTTCTCCGGTCTAAAGAGTAAAGACTGAGTTTGGAAACTCCACTTAGTAAATACATAAATAAAGAAAAAAAAGTGTTTGGTTAGGTAAAAATGTTGGACAATGGTCCGTGAGTATTTTGGAAACCTGTCTTTTGAGACGCAAGAGAAACCTCTTTTTGTTTATTTATTTCAAAGATGTCTATTTATAGTTGAGAATAAGATTAATTTGGAGACCATCTTTTCCCGTAATAATAATCACACTGAAATTTCCTTTTCAGCAGTTATTCTAAAACTGTAGTTCAACTCTTTTTCTGAAAACTTCTTAAATTGGGTATGAACTAATGAAATGAAAGGTAAAAAAGACAGGTATGCAAAGAAAAGAGCTTCTTATTACACGTGTGCATCGAAATCTCTGGATTAACTTAAAAAAATTTATAACTGCACAATATCTCTAAATCATTAGGCGTGATAATGAATATGCTAGAAAATGCTACAACTTTAACGTGAAAATAAATTAAGTACATAATTTGTGTTAATATCAGCCCAAATCTTATTGAAATAGGAGCTAAGCTACTGACAGAAGTACCGGAAAAAAATTATATATTTTAATTAAAAATGCAGGTGTCGTATTTCAGATTTTCTTAGTTTCTCCTTTTCGAAAATCAAAGTTGATAGAAGAGTTGGTTTGGTGGAAAAAAAAAAGAAGAATCACGACTAGAATGATATATTTCTTAGTACAGGTTTAAAATCTGAATAAAAATTCTCTATAAATATATAGTTGAGAAGTTTGAATTCATATTATAATCTAAAAAATGAAAAAAAAAAAGAATCTACATCTACATAAGTGATGTTTTCAAGGCGGGTATTTAGGGCCATAAAGAAGCTTTCTTTGCTTGTAAGCTATATAATTTTAGGCAATCAGACGAATTTCTTACATGTTTCTTTCAACTACCAAAAACCAGATTTCTCCTTTCCAGCGATAACTTCAAATTATCAGGTCTGAATAAAACACTCTGAAAATTAGATTTTTTTTTTTTTTTTAACAAAATTCTAATATCTAACTTATAAAAACTTTCAAATTATCAATGTTTTATTCGGACCAGATGAATAATCATAACTCGTTTTTCTATATACGAACTATTAATGAAAGATTCACTATTTTACAATTTTTATAACTTAAAACTGGTTATATCATTTTTTTAAATTTCTTTGGCAAAGTCTGTATCAAAAATGCTAATTATTAAATTAATGAGTATAAATTGTCTGAGCTTAACAATGGTCTGGAATTAATTTTTAATACTGCTGATTGATTTAACAAACTTGCACACAATGCTGCAGTTCAACTGAAAGAATTATATAAAAATTTTAATTTTGCAAACAAATTTGACAAAATAATTGCATTTCAACTAATGATGATATCATTGTCAACAATCTTTCTAGTAAATAAATGGAGTTTGAGTCGAAGTCGACAACATGAAACAACAGTTGAATTATTGTTTTTTTTTTTTTTTCCAAAATTTGACAGCGAACAACAGTTGAATTATTATTTCATCCATCATACCTTTGTCAAGCATTATTTCATCAATTGACATCTCATTTCGGGGTCTTGATCAAGTATTAAAACCACTAGGGACTTCACATGGATATTTTTGTGGTCATTTAACACAATAATCGGTGATATTTGCGCGTTTTCTGGAATGATTTATGTAATTAGCATGAGAGTCCGAAAGGGAGAGGGGAATTTCTGGCCAATTATTTTATTCTTTTACTAGTCAGCACCAGCATTTATGATTTTGATTAAATACGTATTTAGAAACGAGATACATTTACGAGTTTCCTAATTGATGGAATTTGTTGGATGTATGGAGGAAATGACATGCATTTCGGATCCGATATCAAATTGTCATGCGAACAACTATTCGTTTTTCTAAAGCGGGGAACAACTTATTCAAAAAGTGGAACAGTTTATTTGATTGCTTATTCTAATTCCTGGGTCTTGGTGGAACAAGGGGGAAATAAGTTGTTCGGAATTTGTTCACCCATCTTCCGAATAAGCTATTTTAGTTTTTACAACTATCAAATATATGGACTATAAAAAAAATAAAATAAACATGTTCTACAATTACTCATTAAAAACAAAAAATCATTGGATGAGACAGAAAATTTTCAGTAGAGACACTAGAATAAGTAGAAACTTAATAATTAATTTGTATCAAAGTATCAGTGACAATAAAATTATCTTACAAATAGTTGTGCGAAGTATATATTATATATATGTAGAATATTTTAAGAAAATTGTTATTATAATAACAACTATAGAAGTATACGCGAAATTCTTTCGGGTAGAAAAAGTACGGAGTACATTGTACATGCATTTATTTTCCATCACCGGAAATATAAGATAAAATAATTGTACTCTTCAATTTCAAATTTGCCATTGCAATTTGCTAGAAGGCGGCTAAACCATTTCACACCAGAAAACATGCTAATTGAGTAATTGTCAATAGTTGGGTTTTAAACATACGATCATGAGAATTCATTCGAAGCGAAGCCTCTTTAAGACTTGATCATGACCCCCAAATGAATAAATTTTAGTAACCAATAAATATTGATAATTTACAATGGTACAATGAAAATTGTAAAAAGCTTTTGTGTGCTTATCATCAGTCGCGCAAGGTAGTTTCCAGAATTGTGACAGTTCTAGTTTTGCGACCATGCCTAGAAGAAAACTGTACGGCGTATGATAAATTTAACATGGAATATTGCCTGAATTTATTTTGATTACATCCCTTACAAGTAGTCAGCTTGAAGTTAAATCTGATTTTCCTTTTTAAGTCTAACTACAGGAAAACAACTTTCCAAAGCCCAGTATGTCCAGGTTTTCAAGCGCCGAAAAACCATACAAAGTCTTGGATAACAAACTTAATAGAAGCGAATTTGTCAATTCGTGCGAAGTTCGAATTTGATCCTGCCTTAAAGTTTTAGATCTTCCACGCTTGGGCTTTATCATAGAGATAAAAGTACGATCTGTGTCCGTTTGCATTTCTGTCCAAGCTTTGCCTTATCGGGTCCAGCTGAGACTATTCAGATTTTTTATTTATTTATTTTTTTTTTAGAAGAAAGCAGGGGTCAAGCCCAAAGCTTTTTTTTTTGAAGGTAGGGAGAGAAAGTCTCGCCTACAATTTCATTGAACCAAAAGTATTGGTACAAAGGCAAAGTAAGGAAAAAGAAAACAAAAATCTAACTGCACACAGAAAACCTATTTACAACAAATAAAAAATAACCTAAACTATTAACAGTTAGTTAACCATGCTCCAATATCTTGAATCGTTTTTCTGACCATCTCATGAAAATTTATCCTTTTCTCATCGAAGCCCCAAAACTTTTATAAATAAAAGAAAGAGTTACAGAGTTTTCGGGGTTTAGAGGAAGAACCCCAAAAAAAAAGAAAATAAAATATTTACAAGTAAACCGAAAAAGAAAAGTTAAAACGGAACTACAAGCGAACAAAGCGGACTATTCAGAATTAATTGACGTAAATTTTGCAAATCAATCATTTTACTCCTAACTGTAAGAATGGTCCGAATGAATATATTTTTTACCCCTTTAATATGTAATTTTAATAAATGGCAATAAAAAACTTAAACATCAAAATACGAACGTCATATGTAATGAATCATTTTCTTTATACAATTATACACATATAGAAATATTTGAATCTTCAAAATCTGTTTTTATTGGCATTGGTAACTTGTAAAATACACTGGTGTGGACAAATGTTGGATGTTGAATTTCAAGTTAATAAACTATATCTAACGGCTTTTAGTAGGCTAACACATACTTTAATTTGCTCGCCGAAAAAAAACGGAAATGATATACGTCATGGATTTGCAATCGAGCGCCGATTCATCCATAGATTTGATCGGCGTTCATCCATAGATTTGCAATCCAGCACCAATTCATTTTTAAAAAGGTTCGCTCCCTTTTCTCTCTCTGCGCCCTGCGTTCACCTTCTCGAAATGCTCTCACGCGCCAAAAAAACGTGCCTTACAAAACCCTCTCCAGCAGCGGAGGGGTCGGACTTGATCAGCCAACTCTCCGACTGTATCCTCCACTCCATCCTCTCCTTCCTCCGCGTCAAGGACGCCGCTCGCACCAGCGTCCTTTCCTCTCGCTGGCGCCACCTCTGGAAAGAGGCTCCGCTGCGCCTCGAAGACTCTTTGCTCTGCGACAATGAACAGCTCGTGTCCAGGATTTATTATTCCCATCGTGGACCCATCGAAAGCCTCCGCCTCTGCGCCTTCACCCAGGCTACGATGAATCGCTTCGCGGAATCTGCGGTCCAAAGAGGTATCCGAGAACTAACACTCGTGGCTCAATGGCATTCTAGCCCTTACCAGTTGCCTCCTTCCCTTCTACCATGTAACTCACTGCATCATTTGTCACTCGTTTCCTACCAATTTCCCCAGGGGGTGCTCCCTTCCATATTTCCCAATCTTAAAGAACTGAGGCTGTCTTTTGTAAAGCTGCACAATGATCTGCTCCAGATTTTGCTATCCAATTGTGGGTCTCTTGACACTTTACATTTGATAGGCTGTTGGAATCTTTCTGTTGTCAGCATCAGTCGCCAAGGCTCCACAAGTTTGTTTGGAAGTCTGCGGTTGATGAATTAATTATTAAAGATACACCTAATCTTGAATCATTCGAGTTAATTGTGTATACAGCTGCAAATTCCAGTGTAAAGGTCCTAGATGCTCCAAAGCTCAAATTCCTTGGTTTTCTGTGTTTGGACTTTCATGCGCTTCAACTAGGCGAGACTTTTTATGACCTACAGGCGTGTGGTTTTTTTTTTTTTTTTTTTCAATTTAGAACTGTTTTACTTAATGGGTCACTAATATTTGAAATATTGCTTGTTGAAATGTGTCTGTCTTATGTACTTTTTCTCCAGAATAAGCATTGCAGATGCGCTGATGGTTAGATAACTCTTATCAGTTATAAGTTTCATATTTGTTAATGAAAGAATTTCATGTTGCAAATACCTTTTCTTGTTAATTTTTTAAATGCATGATTGCCTTTGGTGTTAAATATTTAATTTTATTTTATCTGGTACTTTTTTTTGCTGATGGCAGGAAACACCCAGATTTCATGTTAAAGCAACGCCTTGTCGCATGAAGATACTATCTTCTGTGAAGACGCTAGCAATCAAAATAAAACCTACTTTGAACAAAACAATACCAGAGATATTGAGATGTTTTCCCTTTCTTGAAAATTTGTTTATTATGGTAAGTACTTTTGTTATGTTCCATGAGTAATTTATTTTATTCCCAACATTTCCTACTTTATAGGTGGGATAAACCACCTTGAACTTAAAAATTACTCTATTCACCATGAACATTTGCTTCTCTCAAAGTGTTACTGCCAGGACTACACACAAAATCAATTTGAATTAATAGTGTGTATTGTCTTTTTTGTCTGAATAAATTTAGTAACTTATTTTTAGGCCCATAACTTTAGCTCTAAAGCTTATGTGTGGTAAATTTCACAAAATGTTATTTCAGTCAATGCAAAATTTTGTGCCTTTTTTTAGCCTATCATATCTTATTCAATCCAAATCAGGTCACGTTGTTTAGTTCTCGCAAATTTACAGTTCACTTATATTTTTTCTTTCTGTTTTTTTTGTGCCTGAAGTGATTTTAGTTCTCGCATATGTACAGTTCCAGCAGATAATCTGTACCTTACCTCTAAGAGTTGAGACAATCTCCTATGCTGTAAAAGTTAGCACTTAGCAGTGCATCTCACTATTCCTATTCTCCTCCTCCTTCATTGTGCAGCCATTGAACCAATCATCGTGCTGTATTGGAGAAGATAGCAGCTTCTGTAGCTGTTAGGGTGTTTGCTTATTTGCAATTAATTTCATCTTTGGTGTTCTTCAACAGTTTGTATTTTGACAAAATGATGTTTTAGGTATTCTATAGACTAATCATGGTTAATGAACCATTGGCATTTAAAGCATGAGATTTTACTTTAATTACCTTGGACCAGGATAGTGCTTTTTTTGTGATACGTTGTGATACGTTGTGGTAAAGTCTTTTGGTGGTATGTTTTTAGTGTAGGATAAATGATACTGTGATAGCAATAGTATGATCATTTTTCCATTTCAGAAGTATGAGAGAAGCGGCAGTGGATATAATTCCGACAAAGATTTCTGGGATGAGCAAGGTTCCCTCAGCTTTCTGGACCATCTGAAAATATTTCACATGAGGGGCTTTTATGGTGACCAGAGCGATGTGGAGTTTCTCAGGTATTTAGTTCTTTATGGGAAAGTGCTTAAGAAAGTCACTCTTAGGTGTGCCGTTTTCGTCTGTCAGAAGTTTGTGGAGACCAAAAGGAGACAAGTTTGTATTGAGGAGAGAGCATCATCAGATTTGGAGCTGGTTTTCTATCTAGACGACCGAAGTGTTGATAAGTTTCCCCCATGGAAAGAAGCTGCATATGAAATGAACCCAAACTAGGTAGGAGCTTGTCTATAGGATGTCTATGACAAAAATGTTGTCGCATTGGTTGCTTTTTGTGATATTTGATTCATGTCAGACTTTGCTTTTTGTAATTCTGCATCAACGGTTTGATTATCAGGCATCAGCACAAATTTTATTGTTTCTGACAAAATGGCCCCTGCGAGTTTTACAAATTCCAAAAACTACTTGAATTGCTAAAAAGGGCGAAGTACCTTCATTAGTTAATCTTTTTGATCGGATTCTCCAGTTCTTTTTTTTTTTGGTTGTTCTGCTATGTCTAAATCTGACATTACATTAGATCTCAAATTTTATGTTCGGCCCAGACTCAACTACATTAGGCTTGCATCTTTGACGATTTCCGAATTAATCAATATCAATGTTTTTAATCAATTATTTTAATGAGACTTCAAGTGCTTTTATGTTTATACCTTCATCAAGCCTCTATTTTTAAATATTAATAATTCAAAATTTAGAACTTGAATATCAAAGTGTAATTATTATATATAAGCTATATCCTTTTTTGGCGCACTTTTTCTAAACATTTATGACTTATTGACTTTGTTTTCATTGGCATAAAATGCTTGTAGAAGTACGATTATTTTGATATTGATTTCTCATCTTCATGAATTTCAAATTACGAAGCTATAAATTTCAAAATACCTAATGACAGTGTCAACTAAACAATGTTTTTACAAGATAGTACAGCATCCTAATAGCAATTCCACCACAAACTACTATCTAATATACGAATATCACAGTAGTACCAGAACTAAAAAGGTAATTTATCCAAGCTATTCTCATTGAACCAGTACCAGTATCGATACCAACAGAAGACACCCTAAATATCCTTGCCAGCGGAGTTATATCAATATTGCTTCCTCACAACCATAGAACGCACTATCTATTAGTATTACAATAAAAACATGTAACAAGCAACTCTATATTTGTCTTTTCTGTCTAACGAGCAACCGGACAATCTCATGCACAGCACAGGCAGTGAGATTTGCCAAACGTCCCCTGTATTTTCACTCTTATACCCATCGAACCACTATAGAATGATCACAATGAATTGTTACCTAAAAAAAGTTGCTTTGTAGTTCCTGACCGAAGTACTTATGGACCTATGGCTGCATCCGATGTAATAGAATTGATAATGATCTTGAAAAAATAAGAACATCATGAATTGAGTCTAAAATAGATCAGCAATAACTCTCCGGACAATCCAATAAATTAATTCCGTGCAACTAGAGAGCCGAAAAAAAAAACACTACAAATTTATGATTTGGAGCGTATAGTTTGTGTGACAATATTATAAAACACTATAAAATTAGAAAATATAAGAACAATACAATGGGTGTTTACTCTGATAAAGATTGATAAAACACTTGAAAGAAAAAACAATTTAATAGCTAACTGGAATTTGATTACACAGCTACGGTTCAACTTTTCGGTTCCTGCTTGTATTGCAAACCAAGCCAACCTAAATGTTACAATTTTTAAAGCGCAAGACATCTTGCAGCAAACAGCTGTAAAATTATATTGTAAAAACCCATTTTCCTAGCTTCGTAGTTCCTAGAAAAAATCGTCCAATTTTGCAAATGATTATTTGAAGGTACCATTTGCATATATTATTTGACAACCAAGCCTATATCTCTCAACTAATATTGAAACAGTTCAAAGTATTGCCAAGTAACCTATGAAGTTAAGTGTGATTGGGAAGGTCAATTGCAAAAGTTGCAATTATAAGTTTGAGAAGCACAAGGAAATGAAGGCAAAAGATGTTAAGCAAAGTCTACCGCAACTTTTCAAAGAATATACATGCGCACACATGCACAGAGACAACCCCAAAAAAAGGAGAATAAAAAAGTATTACAGTTCATCGTAAGCTGCATCCACATTAACAGTGTTAGACAAATTAACCCCAAATTCAGATAAATAATTCAAAGCCAGAGAAGCATGTAATGCAGCTCCATATGATAGTGCTGCTTCATTGATGGTGAAGAAGGGTGAGTGGACGCTGGTAGAGTGTCCGTCTGAATCTGTACGCATTCCAACAAAGTAGTAGTGTGTGGCTGGCACTGCATCAGAGAAGAAGGCGAAGTCTTCAGACCCCATTACAGGCTGTACTTCAATGACATTTGCGGGCCCCACAATGTCTGATGCTACTTTCTGGAAATGTGTATGAAGGAATGGATTGTTGGTAGTGGGAGGGGAGAAGGGGTGGGTGTAGGATAGAAAGTCTACTGTGGCGTTGCACCTTTGTACTGATGCTTGTCTAACAATCACCTATCAGTTAATTGAAAGATTAAGGGGATCAATAAAAAGGATTGTTAGAGCCAATCATATCAGTCAGGTTTGACACTGGTACATAAGTCAGTAGCATAAAGAGGGTTGAGTATTGTTTCTTATAGTGAAAGTGGTATCTCTATGTATAATACATAGAACTGGTATCTCTATGTATTATATTTATGTAGATTAGTGCCAACATTTGAGACAGCTTAATTCTACAATATCATATTGTAATTCTGCAAATGTCACAATTGAATTAAAATCAAAACAAAATTACCTCCTCGATGCGTTGCCTGAGTTGCATAAAGCTTTCCTTAGAGAAGGCTCTAAAAGTGCCACCTATGGTCACTGAATCTGGTATCACATTAAATGCACCCCCTCCTTGAAATTTTGCAACTGTTAATACCTGCAACAATGAATTCAAACATGAATTAACAGCATCTTCAGTTGTAAAAGGGAGGGATATAAAATCTATATTATTATTTTTTTATTTTTTATTTTTTTGTGAAGGAGAGAGGAGAATGTCCCATTATACCCCTAGAAGAATGCAATCCAATGCAACGAAATACATCTGTATGCCCCTCTTCCTATTTTTATTTTTATTTTCCTTTTCCCACAATGAGGTTAAGAGGAGATATAGGTGCAAGAATGAAGAGGTCAAGAGATGTACGCCGACATAGTTTACCTGGGAATCTAAGGGATCAGCCTCCCGTGAAATGAGGTGTTGTAAGCTGACAACAACATTAGATGCTGCAATTATTGGGTCAATTGTGTGTTGAGGTATGGCTGCATGACCACCTTTTCCAGTGATAACTGCCTCAAAGAACCCACTTCCAGCCATTATCGGGCCTGGTCTGGATGCAACTGTGCCAACAGGGAATGCACCTGTTATGTGAAACCCAAAAATGGCATCAATATTTTGCACTGCACCTTCATCTATCATTCTCTTGGCCCCACCGCCTCCTTCCTCAGCTGGTTGGAAAATAAGTACCACTGTACCCTGTTTAAATTGAAACCTGTGTTACCAGTAGTAAATAAATTATTACTTATGTTTTGCAATTTTTTTTGTTTTTCTAGTAAATGATAAAAATAGCCCGTAAGGCATTGTACATTTCCCATTGTGCTCATATATATATCAGACTTATAGGTTCTGATCCACGTTATAACTTGTCACAATTCCTGGCCTATGTTAACAATTTGTAATTTCAATCCTTAGATATTAAAATAGCAAATGAGTGAAACTCTTTCAGCTGTAACTAATAAAAAGTCATATTTCCAAGGTCCAATTTTATTAAAAATTTTTCCTTAAATACTTTTTACATCATCTACAATCTAGAATGATGTGTGGTAAAATTGAGGCACTAAAAATAAAACTTGACTTAAATGGGTGAAAAATTCAATCAAGGAATAAATCTCCTGGCTGGCACTATGCTAGTAGTATGAAACAGTATAATTGATTACAGGTGCACACTTGCTACTGTGTCTGCATAGTAGTGCAAAACATGAATACACAGACTGATTCACTAAATGAATACTGCATACAGAAATAATTAATTTTCTTGCTGGAGCAATCAAAACAATCTTAAGACCATGACACTTGGACTTTTTATGATGGACACTAATGGAACAGGGAAAACAAAACACTGTAGCCGACAGAATTTGATGAACATATTTGGAGAAAACATTCAATATAGTTGAAAAAATAAGGAAGTAATAAAATGTTATGAATTTGAGATGCAAAATTTATTTCAGCAACTGCTACCATGAGTCATGGGCTTTTAATTCCTTGCCACTATTCAAAAATAGCAAGTTTAAGAATTTCAACAGAATATATTCTTACTCCACAAGAAAAGATATCAAGTTAGTAAAAAGGAGAATACTTTTTAATAGTTAACATGTCAGCTAATATTGCCCATGCTAAAATGTTTTAACTTTTTTTTCCCATTTAATTATGTTTGCTGATGCACTGTGAAGAGAAATTAGAAAATGTATATGCATTTGCATACCTGTATCTCACTTTTACGTTCCTGGAGAATCTTTGCAGCACCTAGCAACATGGTAACATGGGCATCATGGCCACAAGCATGCATCTTTCCTGGAACTTTGCTTTTGTGCTCCCATTCAACACTCTCCTGTTTATACAAAATTCCAGAATTCAGAATTTGCCTTCCAAAGGAATTTTTAAATATGAAAAGTAAGCTTTTTTAGAAAATGGACAGATTTCTCTGCACGAGTTTATTAAATATTGATCAATCATAGACATAGAAGAAAAAAAAAAAAAACTAAGAAAATAACAGTATGTGCACAAAATAAGAATTCTAATTATACTTATACCTTTGACAAGTACGAAATATAACAGAAAAAATAAAAATTAATATTATACTACTGACACCAACTAACTTAGAGGAAATTAAAAAACAACATATCAGCACTTTCATACCACAAAATTGTAGTAATATAATAGTAATATAATGAATATAACTTCCAGTCCAACCAAAGGAATGTAAACTTTCCATAATGATCAATGAGTCCAGAGAAATGACAGCCTAGTTGACCCTTCACCTTGTGAATAGTGCTGTAAAAGCATATTTTCAGATTTACACCAAACATGCGCAAATAGCAATTGCGGCTGACACATACATTTAATAGCCTCTTATTGCATAAGCTAACACCAATTTCTGTTTCTGTTATTGCATAGATGAAGCAGTCCATTTCAAGGATAAAAAAATATGCTAGTGTGCCGTTTTACAAGTTCCCAACCAGCTGAAGTCGCTTGTATTCCCATATTATCAAGGATATACTGGCAACCATTTTACATGACAAACCACAACAATAGGTAAAATGATTGATCAATATCACACTAAAAAATATGTAACATAGTACAAATGTTCTGTGCATTTTAGATAGGTCTATTATCATATTCATATATCAAATTTGGTGCAATTTTGAAATCGTTTGGTTGAGCAGATCAAGTGCTGATTAAACTAAATGTAATTTTTTCAAACCATTCATTTGCTGATCAATCGAATTTCAAATTGTACCAAGTTTGATACACAACCTATCTATGGTATATAAAACATACCCGTACTCTTACTTATTTTAAATTTGATAACCATTTTGTTGGTTACTCAAAATCCTAGATATAATATTAGAATATATTAATTGCTGAGATGACTGAATCAATAACCATTAAATTATCAGTACAACTAAATTCCATTATTGTTTGATGACATAATTATGAGCTACCTTAAGGCTATAAAGTAGGGATCTGTCCCAAAGGTACCAAATAATAAAAAATAGAATCGTTCACCTATAATATTAACACTAAAAGTCTAGGTATAGTTCAATATATAAGGTACATCGGTGAATTAAAGGCTAAACTAGAGGAAGAGGAGGTTAATGGAACTAAAAGATCAAAACCTGAGATCAAATTTCCCCACCCTTCGAGACTAAATTCAAAAGTCAGATCACCTTCTACAATTACAATTTTAAACCCTTGATAACTCAATTCAAATCACCCTATATAAAAAAAAAAGAATAAAACATAAGTAAAAGTGGGGCTAGACCTGAATTGGGAGAGCATCCATATCAGCTCTCAAACCGACAAAAGGAGCCTTCCCAGTTCCAATAAATCCAACAATTCCAGTAACAGCGAAGGGATGCTTGTACTCGATTCCCATAGAATCAAGCTCTTTTCTGATAAGCTTGCTAGTCTCGAATTCTTCATAGCCGAGCTCTGGATTCTCGTGCAAACGCCTCCGTATACCAATCATCCAATCCGTGAACTCCAATTCCTGCGCCCGCTCTAGAAGCACACTCGACCCGCTTGTAGAATCGAAGAGAATCGAGACGATAAAGAGAAGAAGAGAGACGCGCTTGAAGAAATCCATGGCGGATTCCTCTTTTTCTCTCCTCTCTCACTTTTGTAAATGGGTAGGAGAGAGGGAAGTGATCAAGTGAAGCGAGTCAAGCGACTAACGAGACTCATACTTGCGTAGTTGCGCGCGACAATTCTTCTCCGGTCCCATAATGATTGGTGGTTATTTTAATTTTAATTGCCAGAATCCAACGGTGAAGATTACTGCTGGGAATGGGATGCAGAGATTAAAAGAGTTTCTAGTTGACTTTACTCTAACTGGAGAAGGAGAGAGTGGACTGAGGATGAAGAGAAGCCGCCGGACCACGTGATTGCGGGACCGTGATTGCGTACGTGCGTTGATAACTTGATTTGAATCACGTTTTAAAAGAACAGTTTATAAAATACTTTTTGACAATTTGATGGTCGTCCCGTAATCATTCTCGGAATCGTTGTTATTAAATAAAATAATGTGGAGTGGAGTCCATGCGCTGATGCGCACCACCATATTTGTGTTTCTTTTCTGTATTTTTTTTTCCTCCAGCACAACTAATAATTCAAGTTATGAAATCTAAATGAGAAGGTCAGAACTCAGAAGGAACATGTTAGAATCGCTAGTGATAAAGCATCAAAACTTTTTTTTTAATATGTTGTAAGACCGTAAGAGTAAGGCTAATGTCTAACACATTGAACATAAGGGTTCCGTTCAATGCAATCTTGGATTTTGAATCTCAAAAGACCGATTTAAACTGTGAAATATGATCTTCATATTGAAATCTAGTGCAAAACCGAATTTTATATTTTTTTTTTGAATTTTTTTATTACTTTCTCAGATTTTTAGAAAATCATCGATCTAAAAAATTATTAACTATTGTAAATAACGATTTTCAAAAAAATCTGAAAAAAGGGTAAAAAATTGAAAAAAAATATAAAATTCGGTTATGTACTAGATTTCAATATGAAGATTATATTTAACGGTTTAAATCAGTCGTTTGAGGTTCAAAATCCAAGAACGAACATATTGGATGTGACCTTGAGTCCAATGCATTGGATATTAACCTTACTCGTGTTGTAATATTAAATTGATGTAATTTAAGTATTTTTCTCTCCCATCAAACTCTGAAACATGAACTATTAATTTTTAATAAATCATTCCATGGGACGAACTGGCTTTTGCGAACAAAAGTTCGCTGTTCGTAGTTCGCAAAAATCGGAGAACAGAGAACAGGGGAGGTAATTTTTGTTCGTGCTAGTTCGCGTTCTGTTTGGTTCGCGCGAACAGCGGCTGTTCGCGAACAGGCTGTTCGAACAAGTTGCCAAACACATCCCTATTTTGTTAATCATTTTAGTGAATTTTGTATAGAGCTCAGTAGTGGTAGCTAAGTAGAAATTAGAAAATAAAAACAAAATAAACATCAGAATGCAAGCTACACCTAAGAAAATAAAAAGAACTAGCTTAGCAGTATCTGATACAGAAGTCCCTCAACTACTACCAAATGCGCCAAAGCTGAGATGTTGACCGTTGCAGGTGTCAAAAAATATATACACATGATATATAGTTGTGACTTGTCATACTACTGCCGATTTTCTAAAAATGCAGTTGAAATCAACACATAGTCGTCAAATACACTCGAATTTGAGGTTGCTTTCGTAATAATAATAAAAGAAAAGGAATAGAGAGTTGTTACATTTATTTTAGGCTTGTCAAAATTCACTGTTCTCTTTATGTGATTACGTACATTAAAATTGCATTGCAATTATTATATTTTCTTTATTTGAGACACGCGGTGTACATACTCCATTACTTTCCATTGAAAAGTAAAAAGTTTATATATCACAAACAGGATAGAGCAACTAATCACCTCTTAATCTCTGACCGAGACATAAATTGGTACTACCGATTCTAAATTAGATACCAGGGCACCAAGTACCAACCCTATACTTCATATGCTTAGAGTCCATAACACAAACAAAAATGTATTCACAAACGATGTTATTACACACAGTAAGAAAAATATAAATAAAGGTCTGAAGCCATAGAACAAAGGACGACATAGGCCTAGGAGATAACTGTCCGTGAATTGAGATTTGATCATTTTTCTATCAGTTTGCTCAAATCAAAGGTCTCTAAGCTGAATGTGGTACAAAAAAACCTAGTGAACCAAACAAAAGAAAAAGACAGGTAAGGGCATGCGGTCTATGCTAAGCTTAGAATAGTTTAGTTAGTGGAGTTCTTCTCTATTAATTTGAGAGTACTATTAAGGTAAGGATCTGCTATATTTATATATTGCTGCAAGGAGCAAGAGTAAGTGGCGTGCTGCAGTATTTCTTATACTACTCTTGGAGTTCAAATCTAATGAAAGTGAATTTGTATATGTCGAAAATTTCGAACCAATCAATTGAATCCCAATAACTCGAAAAATAAGTGATATGAAATCGTAATTGATCGAAGACTACTTGAAGCTTCTCCTGTTTCGAAGAGAAATATTCCAGGAAATCTTCCTGAAGATCATTCTGCCCGCTACGTGCCTTAGGATCGAATTGGGGAAAGAATTAAAGGGAAAGAAGTCGGTAGCATATTGGAATTGACGACTTGCCCTACAGCTTTGACATTGTTGGAAAGAGTTGAATATGCACAATTTGATGCTCATCCCTAATGGCATTGTGAGTCTCCAAACTCTCCTCTCCATTTGTTATCTGAAAAGGTAAAGTATAAGGCTTGAGTCATCATGTGTAGCACTTGCGCCTTGATCGGAGACCAAAAGCCTAAACATTTAAAGTCTTTCTTGTGTCCTAATTGTATTGTATGTGACCAAGTATAGTAGGATTTAGGATGCACAATTTGCAGCTAGCTAGAAACAAAAAAAAAAAAAAAAAATACTACTCCTCAAACGAGTACTCAAAAAGAATTTTCAAAATGTGTGACTGGCAGACATTGAACAATTTGTAGATAGCTAGAAATGAAATGTATGGAAAAATTTGTAGTATTAAAAGAATTGCTGAGACATTCTCATTTGATATTGGGAGAGAGAATTGCTGACTTATTCTCATTTGACATGTCCAACTTGAGTAATATGTTCGTCATGAATTATACTATGAATCACAAATCAAACATTTAACATTCTCCAGATTTCACCTATCAATTTTTCATTTCTCCTTTTTTTTTTTTGGATAAACCGGTTAGCGACTACCTGGTGAATCTCTCTCTCTCTCTCCTTTCTTTTATCTACCGGAAAAGGTGTGGAAGTATTTTTACCCTATTCATATACTGGGGTGAACCTGGAGTCGATTTGGGGCTTTTTTTAATAAGAGAAAAAAAAACCCTCAGATTTTTAATAAGAACAGAGCTAATACGAAATTTTTAATAAGAGCACAGCTATTGCGCCATTCTAAATGGCGTAATTTGAAAATAGTAATTGCGCCAGTCAAAATGGCGCTAAAGGCCCTACTACGCCTTTCAAATGGGCGCAATAGGGAAAAGGACAAAAGGGGCGCGCGGGGGCCTGGATTTTCTGCCGTTTCTTTTGTTTTCCGCGCCTTTATGAATGTCTGTGCCGTGACAGAAAGGAATTAATATATACAATATATATTATCTTTAATATATTTTTATAATTTTTATAATACAACTTTAATATTAATTATTTTGTTATCATGTGTTTTGATATTTATTGTTTAAAATTAATCCTATATGTTTATTGAATGAAAATTTACTTAATGATTTTATATTTAAAAGTAATACACGAAAGTAAACTTAAATTAAAACTTAGTAAACCATAAAAATAAAATATTACAACGACACGTAGCTAATAATAATAACAACCGCAAATCATTAATTATAACGACACATAGCTAAGTTACTAAACTATAATAGTAAAATACATGAAAATTAAAAATAAATCTACTTATAGATTTTGACTATCTACATATTGCAGAATTTCATCCCACCATGGTTCATCCTCTTCATTTTCTTTGTCCGGTTGATTACTGGCACCGGCGTTGTCAGCCATATGAGCGGCTTCGTTCCAGAAAGCCGCATCAGCCTCTTGTTTTTCTATCTCTGCCATACATCTTGCTGCATTTCTTCTTTATTCCTCTCTTTTTGCCTCTTCAAGTCTTTCGCGCATCTGCATGTTCTGAATTTGTTTTCGCCATTTCTCCTTCTCCTCTTCTTCTTTTAGTTTTTTCTTTCGCGACTCTTCTATTCTCCTACTCCAATACTCAGATCTAAGTTTCTCACTTTCTTCCCTCTTTTTTCTTTCGGCCTCTCTGTACCGAACTTTCGTTTTTTCCGCTTCACGGCGATTGTGGTCAGAGTAGTGCTCACGCAGGATGGTTTCTTGGTAATTGAAAATTTGACCACACTTTGTACATATCACTGTGTGGTCTCCACGAAAATTATAAATGGATTCAACCATAGAGAAGGGTGATGGCTGGCATGTTTGCTGTTCTTGGGGTATCGGTTTAGGTGGTAAGTACTCTGACCAGTCATAACGCTTCGGCCTTTCTCTTTCCTTCTGTTCTTTTACGTGCTCGAGGTAATGCCATCTTAAGGGCAAGTCATAGTACGGTTCATGCACATTGTATTGGCAAGTTTGAGAACATTGACGACACATTGCGGTCCATTCCCCTCTTTGTTTTTGTTGGTCGTTGAGAGTAGAATGGAAGAATGATCCCCAGAATTTTTTCACAATTTCACTTGGATTAATTTTGTTGGTATTGTTGGAGTTTGAGCTATTTTCTTTTTCCATGGTGATAAAGTTTTTACGAAGAAGTTGGAGATTATTTTGTCTGGCTGAACCTGGGGAGTTGTATATAGATGGAGCTATGGTGTACTGTACCAAAAGTCTGAATTAAATTCGACGTGATACTTTTCAGACTTTTTCAGACTACGTCAAACTTTTTCAGACCATCATAATGCTTTCTCAGAGCACGCCTGTTCTATTCTCAGAGCACGTTTGTCCTATTTGAAGAGGTCACAAGCCATGTAGACAACTTTTCAGGCTTTCTCAGAGCACGCCTGTCCTATTTGCAGAGGCTACAAGCCATTAATTTCTTATTTTCCATCAATACAAATTAATCAATTTCATATCAATTTTCATACAGTAAATTCATACATACAACATACATTATTTTTTGACATGAATACAAATTAATCAATTTTAACCACGTACCTTTCCTGCCTCGCCCATTCACGTACATTACTATCTGGACATAGCAACAACCGAACTTTCTCATCCCAATTACTAACACGAGTTGATCCTGTCACAGGAGTTCCCTCGGTCCGCAAACCATACAGGAATGCGACGTCTTGAAATTTAAATATAAATTTTCATTCAATTAATGAATCCAAGTTTCATATAACAATTTACATAATAATAAAAATGAAAAATAAACGGTAATAAATAATTACCTCTAAAGTCACCGTCATTTCACCGATAGGAAAGTGAAACGTATGCGTCTCGGGACGCCAAAATTCGCACAATGCCTTCAGCAGAGGTACATCTAAATTGGCATTTGGCACCTTCGACATGTGAATCAAACCAAGCGCTTGCAACCGACTTTCGATTCGCACGTCATTGGGCAATTCTCTTTTATGCCCTCGTATTGTCAAATATTTTTCTCGCTTCAATCATACAAAAATTATATTAATTTTATTAAAGCAATATAATAAAAATATGTACTTTAAAATAATCAATTTACGAAATATTTACCTCATCCACTGGAAGGCTAATCAAATGCTGACATGTGGGAACATATAATATGGGCCCGTTATCCGGATCTCCCACACGTTCTGTTACATTCAAGACGTATCGTAACGGACGAGCAGTACGATTTCTACGTCTAATAATCCTAGATGTACCAGCTGCCTCAGAATCAGACGGACCGGCCTCGTCTGGTCCAGAACTCATCTGATTGAAATATACAAATTTTAATTACATCCAAAAATTTCTAGATACACTAATTTATCTAGAAAAAATAATTCTTATACACTAATTTATCTATAAAAAAATAATTCTTAGATACACTAATTTTTAAATTTATCTACACAATTAACTCTATCAATAAAAATATTCCTTTTTCATTAACTAAAAATTTTCCATATATTAATTATTCATATATTTTAAAACTTACTTTTTTAAAAAATAACACTCAATAAAAAATATTTTTAGCCAATAATTTTTACCATTCTAATTGATTTTATCTAAGAATAAATAATTCTTAAAAATTTATTTACATAAAACAATAATTTTAAAAAAGATGAACTAATTTTTACATGCATGTCCTATTACGTAATAATAATTTCCATACAAACTTATTTTTATTTTTAACAATTATCTATTTTCCATGCAAACTAATTTCCACCAATTTCTATTTTTATACAAACAAATTTCCATACACAATAATTTAACAATTTTTTAAGCATCATATTTTTTAATTCCACCAAAATATTTTTTATACAAACAATTCTAACATCTTTTCAATTTCTTTTTTTTTACCATGTTCTATTTATTTAATTTAGCAACATTTTTGGAAATTTCTATTTTCTAACAATTATTAACTTAACATTTCCAACAAATTATTTCCAACAAAAAAATAATTCTCACAACTTTTAACTTAACATTTCCATTCAACAATTTTCATTCAACAATTTCTATTTAATTCCCCACACATTTTCCATTCAACAATTTCTATTCAATATTAAACAAAATTTCACCATACATTTCAAATAAATAATTTCATCAAATATTACAAATATTTAAAAAACATACATTGACGACGGAATAGATCAGATCGACTCGAAACTTTCCGCTACGGCTTCTCGCCTCTTCTCCTTCCGCACCTCCTTCTCCTGCCGCCTCTCCTCGTCGAATGGCCGACCTCTGGCCGAAGCTCTGCCCGCCTCACCTCTTTCTCTTCTTTTTTTCCTCTTCTCCCCTTTCTTTCTTTCTCTCTTCTCTTTTTTTCTTTCTCTTCTTCTCTGGCCGAACAAAACAAGAGAGCAATCTCTCTCTCTCTCTCTTTAATTCTCTCTCTGTCTCTTTAATTCTCGGCACAGACATTCATAAAGGCGCGGAAAACAAAAGAAACGGCAGAAAATCCAGGCCCCCACGTGCCCCTTTTGTCCTTTTCCCTATTGCGCCCATTTGAAAGGCGTAGTAGGGCCTTTAGCGCCATTTTGACTGGCGCAATTACTATTTTCAAATTACGCCATTTAGAATGGCGCAATAGCTGTGCTCTTATTAAAAATTTCGTATTAGCTCTGTTCTTATTAAAAATCTGAGGGTTTTTTTTTTCTCTTATTAAAAAAAGCCCGTCGATTTGCCATGGCAGGACATTCCATGCTCCAAGTGAAATCTTAGTTTAAATGTACCATCCTTCTGTTTTTTTTATTATTATTATTATTATTATTATTTTTTTGCCTCTTGCTTGTGCAAATTAATAGTTTAAATAATTTTCTGTTTGGTTTGCTTGTATTTTATCAAAGTTCCGTTCCTTCCCCTTGTTGTAACATGTATTCAATTATTTGTAAGAATGTAACACTATAAAATAAGTTGGAGTTTACTTGATGCAAATATACTTTTGTGTAACTCTTTTTATTAAGAAAATATTCATTTTATTTTTAAATCTTGTCTTCAAATCCCTGTACATATGTTCGATTTTTATTTTTTTAGTTTTAAGATATACTAATACTTTTTTCATAAAAAAAAAACGTCCACACATTGGCGGGCAGGATTACTAGTTATGAATAATAACCAAGGAACATTTACGAAGTAATTATATAGCATAGCTACAAGAAGAATGAAACACTAGGCTATCACATTGAAATTAGTCCCTGAAAAATCATGTACATCCCTGAAATATGAGAAACATTGAAACTAGCAAGTACATAATATTCCACAAACCTTCCAACATTAACTCACTCTATCACACACTAATAACTACATCAAAAATAAAAAATAAAAAATATAAATAAAGATGTGTGGGTGTCGGGATTATTTAGTTAAATGTAGTTCGACACTTCAAGCATTGTGAAATTACAGTTTTTCAATTTATGCAACATGATATTCTGTAACTATTTGTGTGTTGGATATTATTGCTCATAAAATTGATCCGATTCACCGGCATATAATAATTTGGCAACGCATTGTTTTATTTCTTATTTTTCTGACTCCTTTCTATTTTTATATTTATTCTGCATTTGTCTCTCTTTTGTGTTACAAACGTAGATACCTATTCATAATCAACTATTATTAAATAATAACATATTAAATTTATATTAATATGTCAAATTTCGAACGAAGCTCGATAGATTAGCAGTTTAAACATAAAAGAAAACAGAATATACGCGCATACATTTCTATCAACAGATTCAACACTATTAATTAGTAAAAGACGTAAAAAAATGCCGGTCCATTATTAATTTATTATCTCCCTGGTTTGGTAAATAATTCAATCGTATTTTTTTTTCGAAGAATGATTTAGCTAGTTAGGTATTCTCAACCCAAAAAAGTTCCCCAAAAAATTATGGACGTTATTGCATTACGAGATTTAAACGAAAAGGAGTGATAATATTGCACCTGAAATAGCACAAATCATCGGCACAGAAGAACTAGCATCCATCATTTTCAGCCATAAATATACACAGAAAATGACCAAGGTACAAAACAAGGCGCTTCCAATTTACTAAATTGACTAGCACATCCAAAACCATATATAATTAATCCCTCAAGAACTCAAACAATTCCTCCATAGATGGCACGTAACTCCCAGATTGCAACACATTTTTCACCTCCATCGACTGTTGTCTCCTCTGACAGCATGCATGATCTGTCGACAACTCTGTTCCTTTAAGCCAGGTGGAGTCCTTGCCGGTGAGGTTTTGTACAACCGATTTGAACTGAGCCGCATCTGCCTCGATAACCTTTGTCACTATAAATTTCACCTTCATCTGCTCTCTGGTTTCCATTTGGGGTGTGTTTGGATGTCGGGTTGAATACCCTATTCTGAATAAGGATAGGTTTCTCTCTCCAACTTTAATTCTTATGCTTATTCATTTTCTTATACCACCATGTAGGTGGTATTAGAATAAGCACCGAATAAGGGATGGGATTCTTATTCGGTTTGCCTTGTTCCGCGTTTGGGATGTTGCATGAATTAGAATAAGCACCCTATTCTTATTCGGCGCAGTAACAAACACACCCTTGAATGGTGTTTTCTTTAAAGCAAGTGAAATAAATAATTGGGAGAAAAATAATCAGAGGAAATCTTCGGTTAGAAGAAATGAATCGAAGCAGTCTATTTATTGTGCGTGAATTTGGTGAACTAAGAGAGGAAAAGGTAGTATATATAGGTGTGGTTCTGCCGTAGAAAAGCAACAGGTCAATTGAGACTAAGAGGAGAAAACAGGGAAACGTCAAACATATAATCCTAAAATATTGGACATCAAATGAAACCCGCTCAGTACTTGCTGAAAGATTTAGATAGATCTCCTAGTAAACAATAAAAATGAGTTCTTTCTACTTTTGGAGACATTAGGAGGGGAGTGCGTGGATGTTTCATTATCTACAACATAAAATAATAATAAAAAAAAAGCCAAGTTACAATTTCTCTCCTTGCTTTCTGGCAACAGAAGTAGAGAGGATTGTAAGGCTTCGGTTAAGAAAAGTAAGTGCTGATTCACAATCCCTTGTTATTTTTGCAACTGACGAGGGTTCATTTGATGTGATCTGAGATCCTGCATCCATTACCATGTATGACTCCCGCAACCCCCTCAAGTCTCCCAAGAACTGTCAACAGAAAAAAGAAAATAGACATTCAGTGAGATGACAAATCGAACAACCCATACATTGCACATCAACAAAAGGAAAACACACACACACACACACACATGCAGAGTTTTAAAAATATACTTCTAACCATCATATATAGTATTCTTTTATTTCTGAAAAAGAACCAGTTCTCCAAATTATCCCACTTAATTGTAATTATACAGAGATAAAAGAGTAAATTAGGAACTTGAGCACGTTCACAGAAAAATAAAAAGGAGAGTACAATGGAATTTTTTTTCATTATTAGCAAGGGTAATACCTAATCCATCTTTCAGATATGCATGTATTAAATAATACCTTTTAGAATATACACAAAACCGCTCATAAATAAAAAAAATGCTTAACATGTCTTAAGATATTATAAAATTCAAGGAATAGAGCACAGTACAACTTTAAACTACGAAATCACAGGGAAAACACTGTCAACTATTCCCACTAGAAATTGCTATTAGAGATTGATGATGTATCCAATTATATATCAAGTGACGTAGCAAAATATTATGTACCTTTAGGAGAGTATTATATGCCTCCAGTAAGCGATTGGCTGCTGGCCCAAAACCATGCAATTGTGGCACCTCCATCATATGTGTCCAAGGTCGAATCTCCTATGTAGCCAATATAGGTTATATTAACGATGGGTTTTTCAACATACATGTTTTTGTAAGTTTTGAAAAGCAGAAAAGAAAGTACCTTTGTATAAATGGAATTGAAGGATTTGACAGTTTCTAAGAAAGTTTCAAGATGCCCTCTAAGCTTCATCTCAGTTTCGGCATAATCTTCGTTTGGATTATACTCATACTGCACGACAGAAATTACAACTTCAATAAAGAAAATGGCCACTAAAATCTACAATATGACTACCGTATTACAGAAAGAGATTGTTCTCTGTAAAACATAATAACACCGTAGACACCCTGAAAAATGGAAGAACCATCTGAGATTCTGACATGCCCCATTGAAACATACAGGCACCTCTTTTCACTGAATCATTTTATTCTTCATTATTCATGTAATGATAAAAATGAAGAGATTGATGTTGTGGCAATGACATAAAATAAATAGGTATTGCATCTGATATTTTTTAGAAGAATATTTCCTGTTCCACAGCATTGCATCTGATATTTTGTATATTCTAAAGGATGTACATGATATTCGTAGTTTTGGCAAGTGAATACATCGGACTTTGGCATTTAGCAGGGTAAAAAGGTAAAATGTGCCTCCCCCACCAAAAGTAATTTCTCCAATAGGGGTAAAGACAGAAATTAAACAACAAAACAAACAGACAAACAATCAGACAAACAATCAAAGACAAACCTTAGAAGCCAGGTCTTGAACTGTTTGCTGCACACTTGAGAATTTCTTTGTATACTCAGCAAGTGTTGATTCAAGTTCTGAGATATTTGGCCTAGAAAAATATTTCACAAGAGAGTAAACATTGTCATATTAATAATTGCCAAAGATCATGGTATATAGTAATAGTATACACCAGTACCTAGCAATTTCAGTATGGTATGATCTCTACCAGGTTTTATGAAACAAGACATATTCAGATTTTTTTTTTTTCTTTTTGTCATAGCCAAAATAGAAAAGAAGAAAAATGGAAATAACAATACTCTGTAAAGAGTTCAATTTAGTTAGAGTTGAGAACAATGAAATCAAATGCTAAGAAGCTATTGGAACTATAAACACTCAGAATACATGTGTTGTAAAAAATAATTAAGAATTTTGAGAAGAAAAAAGATTTAAATTTAGCTTACAAGGGATAAATTGACTGAATCTGTACATCAGCCGGGAATAGTTTGAACTCTTCAGAAAATATTTGAGCTTGCTTCTCGGCAATTAAATCTACCAACTGCACATCCTTGACTAATTGTTCATCTACACTGAAACACAAAACATATGTTCCTTAATTCAAAAGAATAATTGGTTTAAATTTGAAAAGACTACCATCTTAAATATATAATTTCAAAATTGAATATGGTCCTTAATATAAAAATGTATTTCCAGGTTATAACCAAGCCAGTATTCACTGAAACATCTGAAGTGAGAATTATCTTGCAACCATGATTAAAGAATGATTAAAAATAAGCTAAGAAAATTGCAAAGGTCATTATAATCAAAGGAAGTATAGCAAATTCCTAATTTTTTTTATTACTACAAAACCATAATAGCCTTATGAGAAATGAAATGTAATGCTTTATGATGGTTTTATGAGAAATGAAATATAATGCTTTATGATAGTTGGGTAGATTTAGCTTCTGCATTAACAAATAGAACTTTTTTGCAATGACAAATTTCGAAGTTTATTCATAATATAGGGACTTAATGCAAATTCTTTCTGACCTCCATTGGGGATTGTCAGCAAAAGTGCAGGCCTCTACAAGGTCTACAATCCTGCGAAGCATCTCGACCCGATCTTCTAGGCTACCCTTTCCCTGCTATAAACAAAATGCACCAAACAGATACAGTTTTTCATTTACACTTTTCTCCAGCCATTAATTAATTTTTTTTTTTTTAAATTTTAATTAATGAAATTTGAACCTGAATAGCTTCTATATCAGTTGTAGGAGTGATACTTAAAAACTCTGCTATCTCAGCCAGGTCTGAAAATATTTAGATGATAATGAATGACATTCATTTTGAAAGATAGTACAGTAAAACAGATAATATAAGATATATAAAAATGAAAATAACGTTGTATTCTGTTATTTTCTTCATCACGGTCTAGTACATCCCCTAGCCAATTTTGTTGTGTGAACGGCGATCTGTCTCCCAACAACCTGTAAAAGCCCAAACATAACATAACTTTGTCTAGTTATTTGAGAAAAACTTAATATGATTAAGCATATTTCTATTTAGAGTAAATTTACTGCAAGTGTCCAATGCACAACTACAATTTTGGTTTAATTTGAAAGTTAATGCACTTGTGGTTGGTGCTTGATTTAATAAATCGCAAATCTAGACCCTTTGGGTCTTTTATTATTAAGTTATTCCTATTTCAACTTCAATATTCCAGCAATGTTTGAAATCAAAGTTAGCAATACAGTTTTTTTTTTTAAAAAAAAAAGAGAGAAAAATACAGATAAAAACCTGAAGAAGAGCCACTCAAGAAGTGTGTAACGCTCAATACCAGCAAATAGAAGAGACTGAGCCGGAGCATCAGCTCTTGGATAGTTCAGTGAAGCCAATTTCCTCTGAATTTTCTCCATTTGTTTAGAAGCCATGTCTGGGTGCAGAAATTTCCTCCCACCTGGAAACATTACTTTGTACGGAATTACTCAAAAGCTTCCTCGTTTAACAAATATAAGTTAAGGATATAAACTTAGTGTGTTCAAATCAGCACTCTTACTGTAGCTTAAAGTACTAAATTGAGAGAATTCAGATAATCCCCCTGCTTCATAATGAAACCTGTAAATTTCATTTTCATTTTATTAATAGCGGAATAGCGGAAAGCTTAAATGGAGCTTTTGTTGGTTTGGAAAATCGTCCGATTCCGATCCGACTCGGACAAGGAAGCGGCGGAGACGGATCCGATATTAGGGAATTTAGAATGGATATGCATTTTAATTTATATTAGCGTAAATCAGGGAGAGGAGCCGACTCAGTTAGCGAGAGAGAGCGAGAGAGAGTGGAGAGACTCACCTGAATAAAAAGAGAGACGAAGCGGGTTCGGAGAAGAAAGGAAACCGGTTGCTAATCTACTATTTTTATATTTCTCATTTTTGTGCAAGTTTTATTTTATTTCATTTCTTTTTTCAAATGATACCTACTATGTTATATACTTATATAAACAAGTTTTCCCGACACCTCATTATAATAAAATGTAAATTTTAAATTAATTAATGTTAAGACATTACACACACACACAAAAAAAGAGTGAAAGAAGTATTACGTGTTCAAAAATAGAGAAAGACCTTAACACCCAACATTTTTTTTTTTTTGGCAATAAATAGACCGCGGGGTCTAAGCCACAATATACCTTGAAACCTTGGTTGATAATGGTATGTGTGTGCCACTTTGCTGCAATCTAAAAAAAATTTGCAAACAGCAATCTTACTTTACTTGTTAACATATTAGAAAATGATGATATCATGATCATCTATGAAATTGTTACCTTAGAAAAGGATCCAAATCTTTGCTTCTCTCTCTCCTTTTTTTTTTTTTTTTTTTTTCTCTCGTGGTTTAGAAGCACCTGAAAGTCGTGCTTCTAAGCAGCAATTGCTCGTAATACCTGACAGAAGTACTTACGGTCGCATCCGATCTAATAAAAATATCATGATAAACATATAAGAACATCACGAATTGGGTATATAAAAAAATACAGCTAATGCCTGCCTGGAACTATCCAATGAATTTTGTGCAACTAAAGAGCCGCCAAACACTACGAATTTCTTGAAGAATTTGGTTTGTGTGAAATATTGTGAAACTAGCTTGCCAGGTTAAAATAACATAAGCACAGTACAATGCGCTGTGAGTCTGAAAAAATGTCGGAGAAGTAATTGAAAGAATATGGAAGACGTCAAAAACAATTTAAGAGCTAATTGGAATTTGGTAGCATTGCGTTCTGTTTGCATTTGTAGTTTGCAAATGAAGTCAGCCCAAATGTTAAATTTTGAAAGCTCAAGCAAACTGCTTTAAATTATGTTGTTACAACACCATCCATATTTCTCTCTCAAAAAAAATAATAATAAACAAAAAAAATAAAAAAGACATCCATACGAAAAGAAGTGTATTATTATTTTTTTTTCATTTTACCTCCTAAGTTCCTAGAATCAATCTTAGAGTTTTATTTTGCAAACGACCATCCGAAGTTATATAGCATATAACATTCGGCAACCAAACCTCTTATTTCTTGACTTATTAATAAAATAGTTCAAAGCGTTGCCACTGCCAAAGTGCCACGTTACTCCAAAAAGTCAAAAAGTGTTATTTGGAAGGTCAATAGCGAAGTTGCAGTAATAAGTTTGAATGGTACCAGTAAATGAAGGGAAAACCAGTTTAGGATCTCTAGTGAAACTATTCGCAAAACATAAATGCACTTCCACATGTGCTTCGTGTGCATGCGCGCACACACAAATCACCCAAAAAAAGGAAAAAAGAAAAACATATTTACAGTTCATCATGCGCTTCATCCACATTCCCCCTGTTGGACAAATTATTCCTAAATTCAGAGAAATAATTCAAAGCCAGAGAAGCATGTAATGCAGCTCCATATGGTAGAGCTGCTTCATTGATGGTGAAGAAGGGTGAGTGGGCCCTGGGATAGAGTTTGTCTGAATCTGTAGCCATTCCAACAAAGTAGTAGTATGTGGCCGGCACTGCATCAGAGTAAAAGGCAAAGTCTTCGGCTCCCATGACAGGCGGCTTTTCTCTGATATTTGTTGGACCCACAATGTCAGAGGCCGCTTTTTCGAAGTGTGCGCGAAGGGATGGAGTGTTGATTGTGGGGGGAAAAAAGGGGTGTACGTCAGTCAGGAAGTCAACTGTGGCATTGCACCTCTGTACCGATGCTTGTCTGACAATTACCTATGATAAAATTGCAAGATCAAGGATATTAGTAAATGAGGATAACTATAACCAAGGTCTCATATCAGTCAAGTTGGACACTGGTACATAACTAAGTAGTATAAAGAGATCCATTCTGCCTTTGTCTTTTGAAGCATATGTTTCTACTGTCATAAAAAATCCACCCCAAGATAAACCACTCAGGTTAAGGATCAGTACCAAATGAGAAGAGAACTGGTATGTCTCTTTATTATATTTAACTGGTCCATTAACAACATTTGAGACAGCTCAATCCATAATGCCAACTGCATATTCTCCAAAGGTCAAAACTAAATTAAAACCAAACCAAAATTACCTCCTCAATTCGTTGCCTGAGTTGCATAAAGCTTTCCTTAGAGAAGGCTCTAAAAGTGCCACCTATTGTCACTGAATCTGGTATCACATTAAATGCACCCCCTCCTTGAAACTTCGCAACTGTCACAACCTACAATCAATAGATTAGAACGTGGAATTAATTGCATCTCCAGTCATAAAAGGAAAAGAAAAATAATAGTATTATGAGAATCTTAGCGACCTATGTTTTCGAGGGATTTTTTTTTTTCCCCCTTTGTGGGGTGTGTGTGAGGTCAAGAGATGCATGCTACACTGAGGTTACCTGGGAATCCAAGGGATCAGCCTCCCGCGAAACAAGGTGTTGTAAGCTGACAATAACATTAGATGCTGCAATTATTGGGTCAATTGTATGCTGTGGTATGGCTGCATGACCACCTTTTCCAGTGATAACTGCCTCAAAGAACCCACTTCCAGCCATTATTGGGCCTGGTCTGGATGCAACCGTACCAACAGGGAACTCGGCTGCAATGTGAAACCCGAAAATGGCATCAATATTTTGCACTGCTCCTTCGTCTATCATTCTCTTGGCCCCACCACCTCCTTCCTCAGCTGGTTGGAAAATAAGTACCACTGTACCCTGTTTAAATTGAAACCTGTGTTACCAGTAGCAGTTACTTATTCTAATTTTCATTTTTTTATTTTTTATTTTTATTTTAACAACTATAAGAATAGCCCATAAGGCATTGCAAATTTTCCATTTTGCTCCTCATATATCAGACTTGTAGGTTTCCGGTCCCCATCATTATTTACCCAATTCGTGCCATATAAGTATAAATTCTAGTTCCAACCTTTAGAGATCAAAATAGCAAATGAGCCAAATTCTTTCATTTGTAATCAATGAGTGATATTTCTGTAGTCCAATTTTATTGAAGTTCTTTTTGATACTTTTTGCATCATCTGCAATCTAGAATGAATTTTGGTAAAAATTAGGCATTAAAAATAAAACTTGACCTAAAGATGAAAAGTTCAATAAAAGGCTGAAACCACCTGCTGGTATTATGCTAGTAGTAGGAAGCAGTATGACTTATTACTGGTACACACTGGCTGTTATATGTCCGCATAGTAGTGCAAATCATGAATATACACTGACTGATTCGCAAAATGAATACTGTACACAAATGTGCTTTATGTATGAATTTAATGCAACAAGAATCTTAAGACCACTTAATAGGCAATTTTCAAATGGTTCCAGCAAGAACACGAATCAACTTACGTGTCTCTTCATAGACTTTTAACTAGAAGTAATTAATTTTTTTTTGGTTCTTCTCTGGTTTGAGGTTGTCATATCTGACCTCGAAAAATTATACACGAAGAGGGATCAAAAGGCAAAGCTTTTGGCACTTTTCATTTGAACAAATCCAAATAGTTGGATTATGTATTCAAGTGTTCTGACCATAATACTTGAACTTTTATGATGGACAATAACGGACCAAGAAAAACGACACATCAAACACTGCAGCCTACAGATTTTGATGAACATATTTGTAGAAAACATTCAATATAGTTGGGCTTTATCATTCAAAAATCAAAATGAAAAAAAAAAAAATAATAGAATGTTATAATTTTGAGATGCAAATATTATTTCAGTAACTAGCACCATAAGCGAGGGCCTTTACCTTGTAACTATTAAAAAATAGTAAGTTTAAAATTTCCAAATTCCAATGGAAACTATTCTCACTCAACAAGAAAAGATATCAAGTAAGGAAAAGGAGTATAATTTTGTTAAAGTTACACGACAGCTAATATTGCTCATGCTAAAATGTTTAGATTTTTTCCCCCCATTTAATACGTTTGCTGACACACAGTGAAGAGAAATTCTACAAAGCATATGACAATTGTATACCTGTATCTCACTTTTATGTTCTTGAAGAATCTTAGCAGCACCTAGCAACATGGCAACATGGGAATCATGGCCACAAGCATGCATCTTTCCTGGAACTTTGCTTTTGTGCTCCCATTCCACACTCTCCTGTTTATACACGATTCCAGAATTCAGAGTTTGCCTTTCCAAATAATTATTTAACATGAAATTAAGCTTTTCAAAATATTGACAGATACTACTCCACATGTGTTTATCAATCAAGCATGTTTGACTGGCAGACATTACACAAAGGAAAATAACCGTGTTCACTAAATTTTGACACGTCCAAAACATGACAACCAAAATAAATTTATAACTATACTACCCCAAACTAACTTAGATAAGCTCTTTAGCAAATTAAAAATCAACATATCAGCACACTTTTACAACAAAATTGTAGTAATATAAATAATATAACTTCCGGTCCAACCAACATAGACTTTCATAACTAGTCCTGAGTAATGACAGCTTAGTGGATTGGAGCCACAACCACATAAAAATAATGCTATCTAAGCATATGAGTAGATTTACACCAGACATGCGCCAATGGCACAATAGCAATTGCAACTAGACATACATGCAGTAGCCTCTTATTGAGTAAACCAAACACCTATTTATGTTTCTTTATTGCATAGACAAAGCATTCAATTTGAAGGAAAGATAAAAATGCAAACATGACATTTTAAAGTTAATAGTTCCTTACCATATCAAGTAGCATTTATTCCAATTTTACTCAAATGATATACTGAGAACCATTTTTGCAAGACAACCACAACAACTGACAAAACGATTATTAAAATTTTAAAAAAGTAAGATAGTAGAAATGTTTATGCATTTTAGATAGGTCATGTATCATATTTAGTGCAATTTGGAAATTGTTTGGTCGCAGCAGATCAAGTGCTTATAAAATTAAATGTTAATTTTTCAAACCCTTCAGTTGTTGATCAATCGAATTTCAAATTGTACCAAGTTTCATATTGAACCTATCTAAGGTATGTAAACATATCAATTTCACTTAAGTACTTTTTTTTATAGGTTGGTTAATCCATTTTTTTTTCCATAACAATTTCAAGTCCTTATTATGATTAGTTTTATGTGGAATCTTAGTTTTATTTTAATCGCCGTTTGGTCAGTTGCTCAAAATCCTAGATTTAGAATCAGAATGATTGCTGAGACAAACATTATGTTATCAGTAATTATATTCCATTATTGTTTGATGACATTATTCTGAGCTGCCTTACGGCTATAAAGCAGGAAATATGTCCCAAATGTACCAAATATAGCTTCTTTCAGCTAAATCAATACTAACTTTGACTAAATTCTAAGCCGGATCACCTGTGTCGTAGCGATATAAAACCCTTGACAACTCAATTCAAATCAATCTACTAAGAAAATTAATTAATGAAAAAAAATAAGCAGTTAGACCTGAATTGGGAGAGCATCCATATCAGCTCTCAAACCGACGAAAGGAGCCTTCCCAGTTCCAATAAATCCAACAATTCCAGTAACCGCGAAGGGATGCTTGTACTCGATTCCCATAGAATCGAGCTCTTTTCTGATAAGCTTGCTAGTTTCGAATTCTTCGTAGGCGAGCTCTGGATTCTCGTGCAGACGCCTCCTTATACCAACCATCCAATCCATGAACTCCGGTTCCTTCGCTCGGTCAAGAAGCACACTCGATCCAGTTGTGGAATCGAAGAGAATTGAGAGAATAAAGAGAAGAAGAGAGAAGTGCTTGAAGAAATCCATGGCGGATTCCTCTTTTTCTTTTCTCTCAGTTTTGCAAATGGAGAGAGAGAGGTGACTGAAGCGGGTGTGGCGACTGGCGACATATATAATGACGCCAAGTGTCTCTTTCTTCTCCAGTTCCTAAAAAATTGGAGGCTGTTTTAATTAATTTGTCAGATCCAACGGTGAGGATTACTGCTGGAAAGCAGAAGTTATTTTGTTGAATCATTGTCCAATGAACTGGAGACTAGAGTAGGAGAGCCAGAGCACCACGTGATACGCACGTGCTAGGATAAGAAGGTTTGAAGCACGTTTTCAAGGACAGTTTTATTGAAATATTTTTGCAATTTAATAATGTGATTCTTATCATCATTCTTATCAGGGTTGTTAAAGAATAAACTCCGGAGTACATTGTCAATTTTTTTTTTTTTCTTTTACTTTGTTACTCTGATTCCATCCATCTTTTCTAACTTCTAAAGCAATAATATGAGAAGGGACATATTGAAATCACGACCATGGACCACCAATAAAAAATAACAAAAATAAATTGCGAGTATGTTCCTTTTAGTTAAACTATTGTCTCTTTAATTTATGTAATTTGAAAATTGTTTGATCACTGGTAAAGTTCTGACATACATGAATTGTTAAGTTTTAAACTATTCAAAGATGTTTTTAATACAATTTGCCGTTGGCAGCTAGCCAACAGACCTTCGAAAAAAAATTATTCAAAGATGATTAATTAATTTTCAAACTTTATCAAATATAATACTCAACCTCTCTAAATTACATATAACACATTGACAGTTTTAATTTTGTATTTTAATGATCATATCATTAACTCTACTAGTAGTTTTTTTTTTTTTTTTTTTTTTTTTGAAGTTAACTGTGCTCGTTGTTACAAAAGATATGGTCACCACTTGTCAATATCACATATACATAACTTATATCATTTGAACGATAAAATTTAAATCCATACAGTCTACAGGTCTCTATTACCTTTGTCTTAAAAAAAAAAAAACTCTACATTATCTAAAAAAGCAGTTGAAACCAACTCACAATTGCTTAAGTTTAAAATCAAGATTTTTTAAAGTAATATGATGGTTTTTCTTTTCTTTTAATATATTACAGTGAGGTTGCTTTTGCAAAAAAGACAAAAAAAGAAGAAGAAAGGAATCGAGAGTTGTTGGGTTTATTTTAGGCTTATCAACATCCACACGTATCTCGTCCTTATTAATATTGAGTTGCATTTCAGGACTCTGAGTCATCATTAAAGAAAAAACAAAAAAAAAGAAAGCAAAAAACTAGTTGGCCACTAAGAAATGTTGGGGAAGAAACAAAGCTTAATGATGCATCGCAAAAAGAGATCATGATCTTGCTACACCTTAAAATTGATAATGGAGTTAATCGAAGTAGGAGACATAGATCTAGGGAAATGTTTTTTGCCGCTTAAAAATTGATAGAGACTATTTCTTCAAAAAAATTGATATTGAGTGGCCTGAATTATTCCATGTATTGTAGATAGAACTGAAATAATAAAAATGATGTGTATTTCTGTGAGAGTTTGAGTGCATTTTATTATTATTATTATTATTATTATTATTATTTTTTGCATATTTCATTTTTTTCTTCTGGTGTTGATGACTTGGAATTTTATTTTTCCAATTTACAAAACTAAAAGCAAAAATCATAATACATAACTTGTAATAGGCAAAAAAAAAAAAAAAAGCAAAAATACAGAACACAAAGCACCCAAACCATTGTTATTCTTTGTCACTTGTAATCGGACCAGGATCCTCTTGACGTTTTTTTGAAACGTCCAGTGGTAGTTTTTTATCGGAGCCGTCCGATTTAATCTCGACGGTTCATTTTTTTCGGGCCAATTATTTTTTTCGGGAGTGTTAGAATTCACGGGGCTCCTTTTAGCTGTTGAGATTAAATCAGACGGTCCAGATCCCAAAAGCGTCCACTGGATGGCCATCCAGAGGATCTGGTTCCACTTGTAATAGGCTAGCACGATATCTGGTACACGGGCCTTGCTAGAAAACACTTTTAAGTCAGCCCAACAAAAACGCCCATAAATCATAATACATGACTTAGGAAATAATAATAATAAAAAAACTAGTTTTGTTTTGGATCCATGCTCAATCTATGGTTCGGTGATCTTTCTTTTTGATTCGAACGAGCAATTGATAATTCCGATATAATTTTATAGAACTTCTTATTTGGCATCAGTTTGAATTTTCCCGAGTGTGTATTGCAAACATTTGGTTCGACTTAAGATCCATTTTGTCGAGATGGCTTAATTAACCTCCAATCACTATATTTACTCGTTGTAAATGCAATCTGAATGTACTTTTAAAAATGCGGTTGAACTTCAAATTCGACACCAAGTTTAAAATTCGATGCTCAATCTTTGCTCATAAAATCACATACATGCTGTTTTGCAAAAAAAATCCCTAATATAATATATATACCTTCATATGTCTTCCTTATCACATTTATCATTGTATCATATAAACTGATATCACGGTATGATTATTTTACAAGAATTTGTAATGTATAATTTGTGCTTTATGTACCTCTGCATCATTGCTCATTTTATAATATCTAAACACCACAAAAAAATAACTTTAAACTCACGAGGTTTTATAATTCATTCTTCGAAATGGATGAACATTGATTAAGTTATGCGGGAATATTACTATTAACGGGTCATTCCCGTTTTCACTAAATTTTATCTATAATCCATTTTTAGTCATAGAACTTCAATTATTCAATTTTGAACACTAAATTTTGTCTAATTAAACATGCAATGAATCCATTAATCAATACGTTCGTTCGACATGGTGTCCTCTTCCCTCACCGAACTTCGCTCCCTTCCCAATTCCATCACCCTCTCTCTGCTCTGTTATACCTTCTTGCACGCCATCCATCCCCTCTGATATTTCTCCTCTTCCACCATCCTTCTGTCATCTATCTTCATGTTGAGTTAGACATTTTTAATATGAAGTTTGTTGTGAAGTTTGCTTAACTCTTTGCGCAGTTTCATAATGTTCATTGCCAACAATGTTTGGTTGGACAATTATAATATAAAGTTAGACCAATATAATAACTGGACAAAATAACTGCACATTTAGAGTATGGAGTTGGGTAATTACGATAATTGTTGGATAATTAGAATATAATAGTTGGACAAAGATAATAATTGAATGTTATAATTATAATTGCACTTTACATTGGAGATAAGCTAAACGGATAAAATGTACCTAACTAAAATTTCATTAAATTGAAGAAGTGGTTACAAAATATGCAAAAACACAAGTGTTTATTGCTAAAAGAAATAATTAAATAAAATTGTAGTTCTTAAAGATTATTCTAAATCCATAATCTTTATCAGATATAAATGGTTAAATACCTTCCATGTAGTGGTTGGACCCAATAAGTTTGATCCATATATTAAATCAACGCCTTTATCATGCAGGGATATATATATATAGGATGGATATAGAACACTGATGTGTACGGATCATCTCCGTACACATGAGTCGTTTTTCGAGATCCAAAATTCAAACGGCCGATCCGAACCGTTCAACTTGTTCTCCATATTGAAAAACCCTCGGAGACCAAATTTTACTTTTTTTTCGAATTTTTTTACTATATATTATGATATTTTCAAAAAACACTACAATTGGAGTATTTCAGACCCTCCAATTTGAAAATATCATAATATATAGTAAAAAAATTCTAAAAAATGTAAAATTTGGTTTTCGAGGGTTTTTCAATATGGAGAACAACTTGAACGGTTCGGATCGACCGTTTGAATTTTGGATCTCGAAAAACGACTCATGTGTACGGGGACGATCCGTATACATCAGTGTATTTTATCCATTCACTATATATATATATATATATATATATATATATATATATATATATATATATATATATATATATATATATATATATATATATATATATATATATATATATATAAGACTACAACTAATGGCCAGGTACCGCGTTGGACCCATTAATTAAGTAGGATCCATAATTCCATATATATGAAATCAACACCTTTGTGGGCATAATAAACATTTACAACAATTTAACAATTCTCATCTATACGCGTCCAGGAATATTTAAAATTGCAACGTGCAGGAATATTTAAAATTAAGCTGCATGCATAACGCATTTGTCTAATTAAAATGGGAGGCTGTCAGGCTGTGAAAAAATAAAACCTGGATTGGGTGGAAACTCGGTTTAATGGCCCTCAATATGCAGTTTCACGTATTACTTATATCAGATTATGTCCTATATTATGTCATGATATATATTTATGAAGATTTGTAGTGTACCTCTGATTTATTGACATCTCTATCACGGTTAATTTTCTAATAAGTAAACACCACAATTTTTTTTTTTTTTGTTTTTTTTGAAATCTAGCTTGTAAAATTTATTTTTCGAATTGAGATGAACATCCAAAAGATTGTGCAGAGAAAATTTTCTGAATAGTAGCAATACTAGCAAAATCACATATAATCTTTTGAAATTCTTCATCCGAAAATAGTGTTTAAAATTACTAATTATATAATCAGCAGCTGCAAACCTGCACAGCAAAATACTTCAATTTATGTATTGCTCTCTGACTCTCTGTGATATTTAATTTATGTCAGGCTTCAATCGTTTATGTATCAGCATAATTTTTTAGTGTTTTTACACTTTGTTGGTTCTAAATTCTTTTCGACTAAAGCCCCTGTGAGTTATATATGTTGCAGGAAACACATGAATGGCTTGTAAATAAAACAATAACCATGAATTACACAAAATTAACTTATACAGTAATAGATAAAATGTTGTTTGAACTTACTGTTATGTTATTTAAAGATATTACAAATATAACATTTGGAATTCAATTGTCCCAACTCGCAAGGTGCTAGTTAAAAGGTAAATAATATATAAGTACACAAGTTGCTATCTTATAATGACTACCTATTTGAAAACAGTTACATGAGATGTAAAAGATTCTTTATACTTCTCAAAATACATGCTTATAATTACCTTCCAATGCAATCGGCTTCACCTAATTCTTTTTATTTTAAATAAATAAATTAATTTATGTTTTTAATCTACAACTTATTGTTATAAATAAACTTATAAGAATAATCAAATAAAAAAGAAATTAATGCGGTAACACCGTAACAGTCCCCCAGTCAAATTAGATAGAATTAATGAAAGGCATGTCCAAACAAATTAAACAAAGCAAGAAGTCGGAACAGTCGGAGTTATTCCTAGGCGGAGTGATCGGTCGTTTCTCTTGTCGAAATGTCTTCCAGTACCGAAAGAAAAAGAAAAAGGAAATTGATTATCGCCATCGGGCGATTTACCATCGCGCGCCATCGCTAAGGCGCTCCCTCAGTGATGGTCTCTCACCCAGCGCAATTTTATTTCATACCTAAATGTTCAATTAGAAAAGTACAAATGTTCCATTATTTGAGTATAAATGTTCAGTTAGTTGCAATAAAAAATATAAATGTTATAAGCAAAAATGTTCATTTTATTAAGTATAAATGTTTAGTTTAGCAAGTACAAATGTTCAGTTGGATAGGTACAAATGTTCTGTTAATTGAGTATAAATGTTCAGTTAGTTGCAATAAAAAATAACAAATGTTATAAGCAAAAATGTTCATTGGATAAGTATAAATGTTCAGTTTAGTAAGAACAAATGTTCAGTGTAGTAGGTATGACTGTTCAGGTTATTAGATATAAATGTTCAGTACGACTTTTCGGTTTTTTTTTAATAGGTGAGCGAAGGGGTCACGAACCGGACAAAAAATACATGAAAAAATTAGAAAGGGTCATGAACCGATCCGGTTCAAATAAATTTTTTTCCAATTTTGCCCCTGGTGCGCCTCTATCCAAAAATGATGCGCGATCTATATAATAAAATCATTACTTGACGTATTTAATTGAACATTTTTGACTATTAAACTGATCACATTTGATTATTAAGCTGAACATTTGTAGCAGACACATGTTCTGTGCCGCGATGGCGCGCGATGGTTTTTTTGAGAGATGGCACTTATAATTCAGCGGACTGAAACTGAACCACCTCCAGTAGCCACTGAATCGGAGGAGCTGGACTTGATCAGCCAACTCCCCGACAGTATCCTCCACTCCATCCTCTCCCTACTCCCAATCAAGGATTCCGCTCGCACCCGCATCCTCTCCTCTCGCTGGCGCCACCTCTGGAGAGCCGCTCCACTGCGCCTCGACGACTCCTCCCTCAACCCCAACGATGGCGATGCCGATCCATTGGGCTGGTCCCATGAGGCCGTCTCCAAGATTTTCGGTTCTCACTATGGACCGATCGAAACCCTGAGCCTCTCACGCTTCAACAAAACTGCTTCTCACTCAGAACTGGATCGCATTGTGGAATCAGCGGTCCAAAGAGGCATCCAAGAACTAACACTAACCCTCGCTTTTAACGAGGGTCTGCTCTATCCGCTACCTCCGTCCCTTTTAAGCTGCAACTCACTGCATCAACTGTCCCTCTCTTACTGCCTACTTCCTGGGGTAGTGCTTCCTTGTATATTTCCCAATCTTAAAGAACTGCGGCTGAATTTAGTGCGACTGCCCAATGATCTACTTGAGATTATGCTATCAAACTGCAGCTCTCTTGAGACCTTGCATTTGATCCATTCTCAATTCCCAATGATCTACTTGACATCAGTTCGCCAAGCCTCCGCAAGCTGGTTTTGGAACTTTTCAGTGAGGAAAGAGTTAATCATTAAAGATGCACCTAATCTGGAAGTATTTATGTTAGATGTGTATGTAAATATATTTTGCAATGTGAAGGTCCTAGATGCACCAAAGCTCCAACTGCTTGGTTTTATATGCGTGTGGTTAAGTACGCTTCAAGTATGCGGGACATTTTTTGACCGACGGGTGCAGTTTTTCTCAATCACTGAATTTAGAACTGTTTAACTTAAATATTGTTTGTTGAATGGGGTCTCTCTTATCTACCTTTCACATAATCAGCATTGGAGATGATCTGATAGTACAAAACAATACCTCTTGTAATTTTCATATTTATTGATAAATGAAATTTACATTGCAAGTATTGTGTTGTTAGTTGTTTCAAAACATGATTGCTTTTTGGTGTTAAATAGTAATTTTATTAAATTTAGTGTTTTGGTTGCCGATGGTAGATAATATCAGACTTTGAAGTTAAAGCAATGCCTTGTCAGATGAAGACATTATCTTCTGTGAAGACGCTAGCAATCGGAATTGAGCGCACTATCAACGACACTATACCAGACTTATTGAGATGGTTTTCCTGTCTTGAAAACTTGTATATTCTGGTAACTACTTACATTATCTTCCACGAATAATTTTATATTATTCCTTGGACATTTCCTACTTTTTTAGGTGGGCTAAGCCACCTTGAACTTAAAATTGCTCCATCCAACATGAACATTTTTTCCTCTCAAAATTTTACTGCTAGGACCGTACACAGTATCAATTTGAATTAATGAGTGTGTATTTTTTTCAATGTCTTGATAAATTGAAGAAACTTATTCCTGGATTTGTAATTTAAGTTCTAAATCTTGTGTTCTCAAGAACTACTGGCCAGGTTAAAATGGTTTATTTGTTGTAATTTCCACATAAAGTTCCTTCAGCTGAGACAAAATTTCATGCCTTTTTGTAGTCTATCAAATTTGATTATGTCCAAATTGGGTTACTTTGTTTATTTTAAATCATGGTTGATTTGTACAATTTCAGCAGAAAGTATGTGCCTAACTTCTATCAGTTGAGATATTCTCCTATACTTGTATACTTTTGTAGTGCGTCCCACTATTCTATTCTCTTTCTGGCTTGTGCAGACATAACAGACAGTTTCAGGTGCATTGCACATGGTACTGCATTAGATAATATTTCTAGTTGGGAGGTTGTTAGGGCGTCTTTGCTTATTTGACAATTAATTTGTATATTTTTTTTGGTAAATTTGAAGTAAATGAGTTGGTTTTTATTTTGACAAAATGATATTTTGGCTATGGTATATACTGATAAAACTCAATGGACCATTGGCATTTTAAGCGTAGGTTTTTAGTGTAATTACCCAGCCTCAGATAGTGCTTTTTCTGCTTTGGATGATATTTATTTACTATAGAATTTGTCTATACTGGATAACAATAACATGACATAGTCCCCATTTTCCATTTCTGAAATATAAGGGAAGCTGTGGTGGAACTCGTTATGACACAGGTATCTGGGATAAACAAGGTTCCTTCAGGTTTGCAGACCATCTGAAAACAGTTACTTTGAAGGGCTTTTATGGCGGAGCATGTGATTTGAAGTTTCTCAGGAATTTTGTTGTTCATGGTAAGATGCTGCAGAAGATCACTCTTCTCTGTTTTTGCATGACTGAGAGGTTTATCGAGACCACAAGACGAGAGGTTTGTTTTGAGAAGAGATATCATCAGATTTGGAGCTTTTTTTATCATAGATGCTAAAAAAAAAGAGTACAATCATTTATCCCCCTGGAATCGTCTCTTAAAGAATGAAGCACCTTCATCAGTTAACCTCCAAATTCCAAGACTGCTTGTTATTGGTAAACTAAATGAACCATCAAGCGACACATCTATATATTGACTTCTGTAATACTGCTATAGAAATTAATTTAAGATGTTAATGTTGCCTTGAAAGGGCAGTGGTATTGGTGCGGCATTTTTCAAAACTATCTTTTATCTCTATAATTTAAGTGTTTATGCTTGTATCTACCTCTGTAGCACAGCATTATAGACTGAAAATTTATCCAATCCGAATATCAAATTGCACTCGGCATAATATATTTTTGTACTTTTGATAAGTGAATTAAAGTTGAAAATATGTATTAAATATAAAACATTTTTATTTGGCGGCCGTGGTAATGACTTATATGAAGTAGCAGCGAATTTATATATAAAAAAAATGAATATTCTTGTATATTATGCTAGAAAGCAAGATCATGGTGATGATAGAGCGTCAAAGGTTCGAAACTTTAACATTTAACTCTTTTTTTCTTTTTTTATCTATAAAGGTACTTTTAGTCTCACCTTTACATATTGTCGTTTGGTGTCATGTATCTTAAAAGTATTAACTCACCATTAATTAAAAACACGTATTGCTAATACTTTTGCTGTCCAAATTCACGAGTGGTGCTTCGTCTATTTTAAGCAACTTAGCATAAGATTAACGGGGCTCTCTATGCTAAGTTTAACGGGGCTCTCTGTAGAAGAAAAGAATTTGGTGGTTGGGGAGTTCTTAATCTCTCTCAGATGAATTCAGCTCTTCTAAGTAAGTGGCTATGGTCTATGGAATTATATGAATAAAGAGCATAAAGGAATTTGGAAAGATATAGTTTATTGCAAATATCATGGTAAGTTTGGTGTTGATGGCTTTTCCCATTTATGGAGAAGCTTACAAAAGCTTTTACCATGTTTTAAAATATGTAGTAAATTTTTAGTAGGTAATGGACAGAAAATTGACTTCTGGCATGATAATTGGCATGGATATTTCTCCATTTTAAAAGATTTTCCTAAGTTGTGTGGTAAAACAAAAAAGAAAGAACATTTTTCTCTGGCTCAAGTTTGGAATAATGGGAATATAATTTTTCTCCTTCCAAGGGGTATTTCCAGAGAAGTCAGAACTGAGAAAAATGCTCTTCTAGATATTATTAGAAATTTAGATATTAATAGTAATGCTGAAGATAGTATTTGGTGGAAATTAGAGGGGCATGGCTATTTTACTGTTAGGTCCCTTTACAAATTTCTCAATAATGGTGGCATAACTTGCAATTTAGAACACTCGGTGTGGAAACTTAAAATTCCCTTGAAATTTAAGTGTTTTCTTTTGGCTGGTTGTTCACAATAGGATCTTACTTATGATAATCTTATTTTAAGGGGTAAATATGGTCCAAATACGTGTCAGTTTTGTCAAGATGCTGAAACAGTGGACCATATTTTTGTAAATTGTCCTTACATAAGACCCTTTTGGATAAATCTTAATATGTTTAATAATATGGTGTCGTTTGGGATGGTTAGGAATAGAGTAGGAATAGCATAAATTTAGGGAAAAATACTATTCATAGGAATTGTGGGAATTGGCTATTTCGAAAATTAGAAATGTTGTTTGGATGATGAGTTTAGAATAGCGTTGGAAAGTGTGAAAAAGTAGAGAGAAAAGTGTTGTTGGGAAGAGTGTTATTGAAAATTGTGTTATGAATGGAATTGGCTATTCCAAAACCGTTTGGATGAAAAATTTAGAAATGGAATTGGCTATTCCTAGGAATTGGCCTATTCCACTCATCCCAAACGAGCCCAGAAACATTATTCTAGATATCTCTAATTTTACTTCTATTTGGGACAGTATTAATAACTTAAGTAGCTCTGATAGAAATTATGCAAAAATTATTTTAGCTGCTCTGCGTTGGACTTAGTGGTTAGAAAGGAATAAGAGAACCTTTAATTCTGTTGAGGGTACCAATTCCCAGACACTGTATTTCAACATATTGAGCCTATATTTGTTTCGGACAGGTTTTGAAAGGTATGGAAGCAAATTTCAGGAGTTAGTGTTAAAGGCAGCTGACTGACGATGAAGACTTGTTGGACTAAACCAGCAAGATTTCTACTTTTCAAATTTTCCATCTGCTTGCTTTTTTAGTTGGAGTTAGTGTTAAAGGAACTGCCTCAAAGCTTCTGTGAGACTTTGTTGTGTTGTTTGTGTTCTATATTAGTTTGTTGGGTGTTTTTGTGTGTTGAATCTTATTGGATTGGGCTGTGTTTTTATTTTTTTGGAGGTAGTTTGGTTAGCATCATGGTTTAAGTTTTTTGTTTAGGTTAGTTTACTGATTTACAGTAGACTAGTGGTAGTTTAATTTCGTTACTCTTAACTAGTGGTCATCGCTAGTTTTCTTTTATATCTGAACTCCTTTACTTTTCAATGGAAGCCTACCTCAGGCTAATTATCTAATAAAAAAAAAAACCGGGCTCTCTGGTATTTATCAAACTTCGCACCTGTACCTTGGGCGCTCAATATAATCCAATCTACTACTAGTGTTCTTCGCCATAATAAAAACAAGACAAAACGCTAATTTTTGTTTTCAATCCAAATAACTTAAAATAATAGAAACTGTAGTATAGACAATTTAAATGAAATTTTATTTAAAAAAAGTGCATTAGTAGGACGACTGATGTTCTTATAATGAAACTAGAATAGCAGTAATTCAAGTTTTTATGACCAATTTATTTTAAGTATAGAGTCAGTTCACGCCAATGTTTTCAATACCGTACTAGATACCTTAAAAAATTCCGGTAATACCAAAAACTGAACAGTAACTGAAACTGCTATATCTAATATTGTGAGAGAGAATATAAAAAAATTTCAGAAAATACCGAAAAATATCAAATTTTAGCTGTCTGACCAGTAGAGATGCCGATACGGTATTAAAAACACTAGTTCACGTTGAACAGATAAATTACAAGAATCGAATCTGAACTGGTTTATAGATAATGGAATGTCCAGTATTCCAGTACAGATAGAACGCGATGAACGGAAGGTGTAGTGAGCATCGGCAAAATGCCACAGTATTCCAGTTTTTCCGCTGCCACTGAAATTGGCTGCCACAAAATGCCACAGTTTTTCAGCCATTAGATCAACTTTGATAAACGACTCTGATTAAATCGCTTGATGGCTAGTGTATTTATGCTGAGGATCACCTTTCTCGACTCCCAAGGGTCATTTAAGTGTGGTCTTTTCCTATAAAGCACCTAACCCTGAGTATTCCAGTTATAATTTCAGTTTTGTTATGTGAATCACGTGATCAAATTAAAGTTATATTGTTGTTTCTAAAGGATACCACATGTCAACTTAACAATGTACAACTAACTGTTTGGAACTCCATTAAACTGTTTTTTAAGAAAATGTGGCCACAATAACCATTTTCCTTGACACATAATGATTTAGGCTTTTTAGCTCAAGTCTCAACCCACTTGAGAAAATTTTGCATGCTCATAAAGCAAAATAAAAGATACAGCACATAAATATTGGATCTAATAGCAAGCATGCATCTAGCTAGTTCAATTAGAAACAACATTGGATTAAACATTGAAATTTTACTAAATCAACATATATGTGTATTAATCAATATCAGAAGAGCAATAAAAGAAATAAAAAAAATTAAAATTTATGACCAGTTTGAATTAATCGATTTCTTTTGTTAGATCTTAATTAGCACTAGTTGCTAAGTAAAACAAAATGAAAGAACAAAAATCCAGCCTAAAGAAAACTCAAATCCAAAACTTGACTATATAGTTCCCTTCTCAAGCACCTATACTACCATATCACTTGCTTGCTGCACCAGTAGCCGTCCCAGAATTTTTATTGGTTTGGAGAGCTCCTGGAATCTCCTACGGTCTCTCTCAGTCCAGATCCCTCAAAGAACAACAGCCATTTTGCAAAGCAGTATATATGGAGTGAAGAGTGCCGTGAAAGAGACAAAGGTAGGTTACTGGAAGTGAACAAAATAATAAGTGGTTGGAGAATTGGAGATAGAGAGCGTGCGAGAAAGAAAGAAGGTAATAAATTTGTTTCATATCCTCGCAAAATGCCAAGGAAGAGAAATGGTAGAGTTTATTAATTTTAAATTGCATCGGGAAAGACAAAAGATAAAGGTGCCTTTGGAAATTGAAAAGGTCTAGTGAAACTGCTGCTAATAGATTTAATCTGGACTGTTTATCAAAATTGATCGAACGGCTGAAAAATTGTGGCATTTTGTGGCAGCCAATTTCAGTGGCAGCAGACCCCTTCTCTTTAAATTAAGGCCCTGATCAAAATCATGTTTTTTTAACATGAAATTTCATATTATTAGAAATTTCATAATCAAAATGATTGAATTTGGTGTCATTTAGTTGGAATTTTTATATTGTTAGATCCAACAAAATCCTGAAAAATCAATTGATATTAAATGAAACCGCGTCGTAAAAAAACATTTTGATCATAAACTAACATGAATTTAAACTCATTAATAAAGTTTATGAGACTAATTTTAAGATAATTTTCTGGTATATAATTTTTTCCATCATCAAATTTTATTTTTAAATTTTAAATCCAAAATGTTGATTTTGTTTTTTTCTGCACGTGCAGGGTTCATGTAAACTTTTATATATTTTTCAAGTTTATTTCAAATAAAATCACGAGATCGTAACACAAAGAACTCTAATTAACTATGAAATGAAGAGAAAAGTATATATAACTTATTTAGACACCTCTCTCAAGAAACTAAAAAAAGATTGTTGTGACTAAGGGTGTAGAACGAACAAGTTGATGGTATTTTAGCAAAATTTGAACCCAAATCGGTAATGTTAGTTAATGAAATATTTTAAGTAATCAATCCATAATCCAATTCAAGTCATCAATTTTTATAGACGGGTTTTACGGGTTAAACGGGATTCACAAGTGCAAATTTTAATCAAACAAATATATATTTTAAAATAATAAAAAGATAATTTAACATATAACATCATAACAAATGTTTGAGATACAGTCGATAAAAAAATTCTAATAAAATAAGTCATAATAGATAAATAAAAAATTAATTATATAATTAAAATTTAACTTAAAGAAGGTATACTCTTAAATTTATTTAAAACTTCAAATATTGATTTAGTTTACGAGTGCTTGCAAACAATAAAGAAATAGATTATTAAGAATAAAAATAGAGTTCATATTAAATGTGATAAAAATCTTATGAAATTTTTGTATGTAGATCATGCTTAGGATGAATTATTTTTAAATCATAATGAATCGGGTCCGAACGGATTACTACTATATATATACTATAAAGCTAGTAACCCAACCATTGAAACTATTAAATTAACCTTATTAAACTACTTGATTTTTTTTTTCTTTTTGATATGTCGGATGTTTGTATTCGAAGTTTGTTTTGGATGACATGATTAATTTTGTAATTATTTAAATTACTGTGAAATTCAAAATTATTTCCAAAAAATCATAAATACAAGTTAATTTCTACAAGACTTTTGAGTGACGTACGACGACCAAAGGCCTCCTACCTACTATTGGACTCCCCTCCTTTTATCTCAACACGGAGTTTAATCTCGAATTTTTTTTTTTTTATTTCAAAGTTTCCAACATAATTTTTTCTTATTGGTCGTGACTCGTGACCCACCTCATGTAGAAAATCAGTTTATTGCCTAGTAGCCCGGTTATAAAAAGCACTGGCTGACCCCAAAATGATAACTCATGTGCGTTTTTTTGTTAAAAAAAAAAAAAAAATTGAAAGAATGACTTTGACTCTATCTTTATTCAAAAAAAAAAAAAAAAAAACCCCTTCGAATGTATAAAGGGAACCCTGACTCCTGAGTCCTGACCCTACACCCCACAAAGCGTGTATTGGAAAATAGAAGGAAAAAAAGTTTGGTTGGACCGTTGATTTGGGAAGTGCTCAGGCAGTCCCATCTTACTCATTCACTCCAACTTTTGACCAAAATACCTTTCTCTTATTGCATGTTAACTTTTTCAGACTTTCTATTTAATAAGGACGTTTTGGTTATTTTTTATGAAAAATTGAAGTGAATAAGTAAAAGGATCGTGTCCTGAGCAATTCCCCGTTAATTTGTTGTTCTAGGCATATTTATGAAATATACAACCAGATCGGAAAAAAGGGGGATTTTCTTTGTAATGAAATCGTAGCTGGAATTGAGATCTCATTCAAAGACAATAATAGCAAACATCCGGAGTTTCTTTTATTATGGCATATAGATGATCCGATGGTTAGTTGGGGGAAGAATCAGCACGAATCGGATTTTTGGTTCGACAATGTGTGGTTGGAAAACAAGGATCGGTTTGTTAGGAAAGTACGGAATATCTTGTTCAATATTCAATATGATTGTACAAGATCGAATCTCATTCAAGGAAATGATTTGAGCCAATGGAAAGGATCTTTTAATCAATCCATAGATTATTTCGATTCCATTAGAAATGAGTGTGTGGAACGAACAGAAATAGAATTTTAAATAGCTTTTGAATAATAATCCTGATAATGTATATGTTTCCTCAAACACAATACCCTATTGAGAGGAAAAGGACAACACCTTATTTTATAAATAGAAAAAAACTTTTTTGATCCATAAAAAAACTGAAGGATCCCTTAACTATTAAGGTTTTCAATAGAATGAATCACACTTTTACCACTAAACTATACCCGCTATATATTCATTATAGTGGATAAATATAGCATTTGTCGAATAAATGGTGAAATAGGATAAAGATAGCATCCAAATCGTAAGAATTATGACTTTGCTATGTATTTCGTCTCCACATAGCGAATCAATCAAATAAATAAAATTGCACTTTTTTTTTGAAAAAAAAAAGATTCAATTCAACATATATGTTGAAATCACATAAAAATATCTAGTTAGATTGTTTGATAGTTACATTGTTTGTTAAGAAGTCATTACTAAATAAACAAAGTTGATTCCATATGCATGAAGCATTTATTAAAGATCGACTATCAAATTGATAGATTTTTTTCACGTTTTTTCAACTTAACTACGAATCTCCCATATTTTATCAGGTAGCTAGATCTTAATTTATCAAATAGATCTGATCTTATAATATAGCAATTCCTGCCCATTGGCATAAACTCTTTTAAATAAAGTAAGGAGATTTCTGGAATAAAAAAAGGAATTCGAATTCTATTAAAGTTTTATATCAATTCGATCGAAATTTTTTTTCTATTTCAAACTAACTATATCTCATATAAAAATGAAACGCAGTTATACCTTTAACATAAGATGAATTAGCATTCTTCATTTCTCATTTGTCCACCAAAGTTATACAAAGTTTTATAAATTTGTCTGATTTGACAGATCATTCATGTTAGATCTCATATTTAAAAATTTAAAGATCGATCCAAATTATTTAATGTGTTCTTTATATTGAAATCTCTTTGTCGATCAATTAGAAATAGGATGGAATTTAACCAGAAGTCCTCTGAAATGAATTCAATATCTATTATGCATCATGATGCATAGAGTCTTATGTGCATCATGACTGTTTTGGTCGGTCGTTTCAGAAATTGACAAACATACATATTGAAACTCATATAAAAATAATTCATCCTTTCTACTAATTTTCTGAATTTTTGTATATTTTCTATGTTTTGAATATTCTTACAACGAATTTGTATCAAAAAATGGAAAACTTTAAAAAATAATAAATAAGTAAAAATTAAAAATATAAAAATTAAAAATATATATATAATTTTTTTTTGCTATGAGATTTCGATTTTGTTCATTTGCAAAACCGTTGACCAAAACGATCATAATGGACATAATCCTATCTGCATCGTATATCATGTTTATTATATTCTAAGCGCTCAATGTTATTTTTCCTTTCTTAGGCCTCCTTTTTTTTATTATTCTTTTTTTGCCCCCCAACTGCTTCACGTATTGTATTAATTTCGTACTTTGTTAATTTAATGATGATAAAATAAAAAAAAAAATACTAGAATTGACAAGGAGCATATCAACAACAAATTTTGCAAGCTTCCCCCCCAAAAAAAAGTAAGCTCAATTGTTTGCAAATAGAAATATAAGTGGGAGTATTTAGCAAAAGAATCTATATAGTTCTTTTAAAAGGGGCTGTTTTTAGACAGCTAGAGGAGGGAACAAAATGACTAATGGTCGTGCCAATAATTGCTCTTATTATACCCTCATGCTCGCTCTCTTTATAATCTTGCTCCTCGGCGAAATGGCTGTACAAGTTGTTGCCCGACTACCACCTGGACCTGTAAGTATTTTATTTATCATTTTTAAGTGACGTAATCATGTAAGCGATGAGAGCTTAATCAACTAAATCTAATCTCAAGGTCCACGAAATGATATCGTCGCGCAGAGTGTCCATCGGCATCCAATTGTCCGATCAAATATGGATGTCACGTGATTAATACCAGATTGATAGGTCTGAAAAAAAATTAACCGTTGAGACTAGATCGAACGGTCGAGATAAGATGGACAGGGAATAATGATCCCAAGGTCCACGGCCATCTTTAATTTGTAATGTTATTATTTTGAGCATAATATCAGTCCGGCAATTAGGATTTCATGGTTGAGCATATATAGGCCTAATTAACTCCGTCAGCTTGTGGTATAAGACTTCAACCGAACCAGTAAATCCGTATAAATCTGACTAGTAATAGTCTAATAGAGTCCCACAATTTACAAAGACAATTATTACGACAAGGGGATAATAATTTAATCTGACTAGTAATAGTCTAATAGAGTCCCACAATGATGTAACGTAATCATTTCAGTTCTTTTGCTTAACTGAAAAAAAATTAACTGGGGAAATATGGGCATTACTCTATCAATTTGTTCATTAATAGACCCGAGTAGAATATACTCCGCTGATGATAATATAACCCCCACATCCATATTCCCTCTAATTGCTTTTGAATTTTGGTCCAACAGTCATCGTCTCAGTCATCTAATCTCACTCCATTTTCTACTATCCACGGTGGCAACTGCTGCGAGTGGTGTTGTAACTAATGCAGGTACCACTATCTTTATCATGATATCTTCTAAATTTTTGGTACTATCTTATAATAGTTATTCTGTTCGATTCTTAATTTCTTATGTAATATTAATTCTTGATATTTTTTTCCTCCATACGAAGGATGACGATATGCATGGAAAAATAAGGTGGTGATTTCTGGAACGCTACAATTTACAGATGATTCATATGTAGTAGATGCTGCTATACTTTAAAGCAACTGTATCTATTGTAGTTTGACACTCTGTCAGTATAGTAATATAATTCATAATAGATCTGGCTATACTTTAAAGCTACAACTAGATGCATGGTTACGGCTCTACGGCAACCATGCTCTAGATGTTGTGTTAGTTATAATTTTGAAGTTGATTTGAAAAGAAGAAAATTTAAATTTTTCAAATTGATTTTATTTAGTTATAATATGTACTGTCATGTTTTTTCTTTTTTTATCGAGTAATATTAGAATGTTGCACGAAGAATAAAGATGGATGAAAAAGACAAGTTTATTGTATTGAATGAAAAATATTTTGAATTCGTACTTCGTATTCTCTGAATTGAAACGATTCACAAACGAAACTACGAAAATGAAAATTAATTTTTAGGTGAAGTCATGACCAATAAGAAAATCTATCAGATTGCTTAAATCGGCATTAATTAAGGAAGGAAATCGCATTTCTATCTTTGTTCCATCCAATCGTACAGATTATAACACATAGAATTCCTCTCTTTCTCACGCCCATTTGAACTTTTTTCCAAAAGGGCTTAAATTAATATTAAAATTTCCATTAGGGCTTAACTCCTTATAATATTATCTGAGAGAGCCTTGGGTAAGTTTGTGCGCCATAAATATTTTTTTCTTTGATCTCGGAGCACATATGTCGTCCGCTGATACGCCTTATGTCTATCCAAGCATGTGAGCATGCAATTGATTGTTAAATAATATGTGTGTACACATCTTTGCATTTATTATACAACCTAAAAAAAAAAGATCGAAACCACTATTCAATTAATTTGTCTCAGTTTCGATATAGATAGACTTATGTTACTTTATTACATTTTGTTTTTATAAGAGGGACGCGGTCACGTGATGAATATGTTCTGAGTTCTGACGTCTTTGAAGGATACCAAAATTCTGAACTTGGGTCTGTTCCCGATTCCAGGATGCATAATTATTATCTTTTTTTGTGCTTGGATAGATAGATAAGGCGCATCGGTGGACTTCAAGACGTGCTCCGAGACCAAAGAAAAAAACCATTTAGGCGCATAAGATTATCCAAGACCCTTTCAGATAATATTATAAGGGGTTGAGCCCTAGTGCTAGTGGAAATTTTAATATTAATTTAAGTCCTTTTAGAAAAAAGTCCCCCATTTGTTCTCTCTAATTATTATCGTTTTTTTTTTTATATATGATACAAATGGAAATACTACACACTGATGGTAAATTTATAACTTATATAAGCTTGTTAGCACTTATTTCTTCTCAATCAATTGCCTGCTATGATTAAACTATTCAATTTTAAGCCGATAGTACTATATTAATACTTCAAAGTACATACGTTCAAAAACACATGCAAAGTTCTCAGAGAGATTATTAATTTATCTGTAAAATCGAAAAGGATTTTTAAATTGAGGAGTAAAACTAAAATTGTTAAATTAAAAAATTATTTAAATAAGAGCTCCTCAACAAATATAGTCAATATTTTATGTACTTATAAAAATTCCAAATATTTCCTTAAGTTAGTTTAAAATTTTTTCGGTTTCTTATATTATAATTTGAAAGTAGCCAAGTTAGATGAATTTCTAAAACGATCCATCTCACACCTAAATTTCTCCGCAAATCCAAAAACAATAAAGAAAAAAAAAAGAAAAAGGAATAAATTGAGCATATTAAAAAACCAGCTAGGCTAATTAATATACATCTCCTGCATCTTTTATTTCTCCCAAAAAAATGTACAATCCTGAATCCTACATCAAAAAACTTGATTAGATCAACGCTCTATCAAGCATAATTAGCGGTGAAAGATAAAGCAAAATTAAAAGTAAGTTACGGAAAGACAAGAAATTGCTTATTTACTTGCTCCAGACTTTACACGAAGGAAGGGAACAAAAAGAATTATGTTTGGCTCAAAAATTAAATACCTGATTCATTTGACCATTTTGCCCTTGCTCATTATGCACGACGTTCAGTGACGAAGACAATAGGGAACTGGCGAAGGCCAGGTCTCCCCTAGTAATTATAAATTTTTTTTCATTATACGTTAATTTTACAAGGTAAATTTGTATACTTGAATAGGGCTGTCAATGGGTACGGTACGGTAGAAGGTATTTTCATACCCGCACCTGTTAAAATTTTCTTTACCCGTACCCTACCCACACCCGTTAAAAAATGACTTTACCCGCACCCTACCCGTACCCGTTAAGAATTAACGGTAAGGGTACGGTAACGGTACATAATGGGCAATAATAATATTATTAATTTAATAAAAAATATGTAATGTGCTAAATAAATAATATCAAATAAATATATGGATAAAGTACAACATTAGATAATACTTTAGATATAAAAAAAATATCATGAAATTTTTTCCCAAATCAATGGAATTCAAAGAAATCTATATAACTAATTATAAATTATAATATAATAGAGTACAAATTTTTTTTTCATCAACATAAATTAATTTGGATGAAGATGAAAACAAATAACATATTTATGAAATATGCTAATAACATGATTATATATACATATATTGTTGTAAAATTTTACCCGTTAGATAATGGGTACGAAATAGCCTTTATCCGTACTCGTACCCAATAAGTTAACAAAAATTTTTCTTTACCCGTACCCATACCCGTTAGTCTAACGAAAATAAAACCTTACCCATACCCGCCTTATCGAATGCGATACGGATAGGATAAGTGAGTAAACGGGTTTCATTGACAGCCCTATACTTGAATCCATGGGCCTCCCTTAGGCGGCTAGGCTTGAAATACTTTCCACGCTCATGAGCCCTGACCTCCATTCCTATATGTGCTTGTCAAATTTCGGTCCATTCATTTATTAATCTTTCTCACTTGCATCTTATAATTTTCTATTTGGTTTATTTCATTGTTATGTAGTTACTATTTTTAGTGATTACTGATTAGTGACTTTTGTTAATAAATTTTATTTGATATAGAACGAGTAAGACACTATGAACATAATTAATTAACTTAAAAAAAAATTAACATAATTATTTCCTCAATTAATAATTTAGGATTGGAGTATAAAACCCAATTAGTCTAATTAATTGAGATTTTATGCTTAATCATTAATAATAATTAAAACCACATGACTATGGCTTGATTAATTGAATTTTTATCATATCATTGAACTTAAACTTGGCCCCCACCATTCCTCAATCCTGGTTCCGTCATTGACGACGTTATCTTTTGGAGGATATTTATGTAAATTACACAATCTAACTCTCTGAACTCTCTGTTGTTAGAAAGTGTCTAATTTAAATTTTTAAACTAACAATTAGCTTAATTAACAATTAAATATCCAAGAATTCAGGCTAGAAGCCATTCACACATCAAAACTATAAGAAAAGGGAGGAGAAAAGTGTTGTACCTCTCACAAAATTGTATTTTTGAGGAAAACCAATTCACTAGGAGTTGGTGGCGTGCCTTCTCCTTCGTCTCCTTCAAGAACTCGGCCTCGAATCCACCAAGAAGCTCAACCACCACCTTTTCTTCTTGTGCTAGCAAGAGCAGGATGAGACTAATCATCTTGCACTATTCTAAATCAATCAACTAATTGAGAGGTGAAGATTTGTGCTCAACATATGAGCTAAGAGAGGAAGGGAAGAGCAACGGAGAAGAGAGAAATTTCTCTCTTCTAGATGGAGGCGCAAGGGAGGGGAGAGGAAAAGAGATGGAGGCTAGGATTTTGCTCCCAAAATGACCCCTTTATATAGCCAACCACTCCTCATGACAAGTTGTAGCTAATTACAACATTGCCACTTGTTGGAATTATGTCCTAGAAGTCAATGGTTTAATGACTTAATTAGTTTCTGTTATTGATGATACTTGATCATTTGTTCCTAGAGCTTATTATTAACAGATCATTCAGTTGAGGATCTGAATTGTAGATCTCTGTGAATCATTCGTTAGAATGACAATAATATCTCTAAAGAGTCCGTAATCTTGATAATTAACAAGGAGCATTAATTATCATAAAAGATTAGTATGTGAGTTAAGTGATGATTAAGTTCTACAAATCATAGGTAAGGAGTTACCAACTTAATTGCATATGTGTATGTTACTGGAACATAGCCATGACATGACCCAATGAAATAAATATATGGATTGTGTTATGTGTCATTATTTATTTCATACGTGTTTGATTCCGAGTTTGAGATGGTTCAGCTTTTTCACATGAGGATAGATTCTATGAATATCGTCTGCCACTGATTTCTGATAAGGGCTGCTATACGAACTTTATTTCTTGTTCTCTTGACTTGTGCGGGGAAAAATTGTTCATCAAGACAACCGTATGTCCCTCATTAGTATACCTAGCGAGTGATGATATCGACTGGGCCCCTTGGTGGAGATGGATTGTTTGCTAACAACTTATGCAATCATCTCTAGATCAAGAAACGTATAATCTGCAAGAGTGACACATTCCTATCTTGGATTATACAAAGATATCATGTGACATAGGATTCAAAACAATAAGATACTCATTTCTTATGCAGGATTGAATGATTGTATTAGTACATTGTTTATTTATGCGAATTGGAAATCATAACGTGTTGCTAGATACCGCTTATGATTATTGGAAATAAATAGCGATTTATTTTCATAGCAAACATAGCATAAATCCTCAAAGGGTCACACAAATAGAACTTTAACCATACGTGCATTATTTATTTATTTGCAGCAGCGAGTCCTGCGAAAATATGATAAGTTGATTAATTAATTATATATCGTTGCGAACTGTTATAATTTATTAACTCAAATGGATCATATAGAAATAATATAATATATATGCTAATTCCAAAATAATTATTAATGAGTTAATAATTAAGTTCGTTCAACATATATTAATTATATTGAGCTAATTGACCATTTATTTAATTAGTTAATTAAAAGCCCAATTTGAGATTAATTAATGGAGTGGATTAATAGATTAGTATAATACGTTGTTGTGTGACTTTTTCGTCATTTCTCGAAGAAAGATTGGGTTTCCTCAAGAACGGGAATAAGTCTTAGATTCACCACTCACGAGCTTGGGCTAAAGTATTAATGTCTCTTAATGACCAGAGAATATCGACTAGAATCAATTCTCATAAGGATTTATTAATTTGTGGGTCCTTTCGCGCAAGCCCCTATTGTTAATTACCCCGTGGTTTCCCACGAGAACCTCTGATTAAGAGATTCAAGGAATTATATGTAATAGGCTAGAAAAGTCATTGTTTAAATTATTTTTGATGTTTAACAAGTGGTTTATTTATTTCAGTCTAAACAAGACTCAATTGATGGCACCAGACCTAATTGACGGGGCACAATTGAGGGTATAAGTGATTTATTTCTTTTTGGCTTAGACCGGACTCAATTGGTGGTGCCAGACTTAATTGACGGGACACAATTGAGAATGTCTAAAATACATCTAAAATTAAGAACATCTAAAATTAAGAATATCTAAAACCAAACTAAAACTAAAACTAAAACTGTTCATTTGAAATTTTTTATATTTTTACTAGGAGGGTGATTTGATTTTTACGATCCTTGGCCATTTGGGGCTCAGAGAATCGGTTCTCGGCCATTTGAGGGCTTGTGAGAACAAAGAGAGTTTGATTTTGTAATTTTTGGCCATTGCAATCCGTCTTGGAGCCCACTGAAAGTGGGCCCCACAAAGGGCGGCGCGGCCTGAGGCCTACAACCTCTGTTCTCCTCCTTTGAACAATTCAGGATCTTTAGTTTTATGAGGTTATGGAATATAATTTAAAGTTTGTATAGGGACGAATACGAAGATTGTAAAATTATTTGTCAATTTTTCGCTCTCTTCTTCCTTCACAAACAAATTTTCACATCTCCCCTCGACCTTTCTAGAAGTATCTATCTTCTAGTTTTTCGCCGATCGTACGACGAAGTCGAAGCGTAAGAATCTCTTGTTGAAATATCTTCCACTACCGAAAGAAAAAGAAAAAGGCGGACTGAAACTGAACCACCTCCACTTCCAGTAGCCACTGAATCGGAGGAGCTGGACTTGATCAGCTTACTCCCCGACTGCGTTCTTCACTCCATCATCTCCCTCCTCCCAATCAAGGACTCCGCTCGCACCAGCATCCTCTCCTCTCGCTGGCGCCACCTCTGGAGAGCCGCTCCACTGCGCCTCGATGACTCCTCCCTCAACCCCAACGATGGCGATGTCGATCCATTGGTGTTGGGATTTAAGTAAAAGGTTAATGTTTCAATGTTGAAAAATAGAAGACAAACGTTGTGGTGCAAAAACTGGCAACACCATTTTCTGTTTTCTCATAGCCTTTTATTCAAAAACATATAACAAAATATAGTAATAAATCCTAATACAATACTAACTAAAAATAGCAAGTGTCTTTCTAATTTTCACTCACTGAAAATAAAAACATAAGGAAACGTAATAATAATAATATCATCTAAATCTCTAGAAACAAGGAAACTAATATTTTTTAAGAAAATAACTAAAACCAGAAGGATGCTCTTGATTCTCTTTGTATGCCAGGTGGCACAACAGCTTATGTCTCACATTTTTCCCCCTAAGCTCGTTTTGCTCCTTTTGATAGTTTGTACTCCTATTCTCTCTCTTAGCTCCAGGAATTTAACTCTTCCTAATGGTTTAGTTAATATATCAGCTAGCTGGTTGGAGGTCCCGATATGTTCAACCTCAACTTTCTCTTCTTCCACACACTCTCTTATAAAATGAAATCGAGTGTCAATGTGTTTACTCCGATCATGAAATACTGGGTTCTTGCACAAAGAAATTGCAGATTTATTGTCAATCTTGAGTTTTATTTTCTGAGGTGATTGACTTAAAAAATCTGCACGCAGTGACTCTAGCCAAATACCCTGACATGCTGCTGTTGCCGCTGCTATATACTCAGCTTCACAAGAATATAGAGCTACTACCTTTTGTTTCCTTGAGATCCAACTAACTGGATTGCTACCCAGAAAATAAATCACCCCAGTAGTACTCTTCCTGTCATCCAAGTCCCCGGCCATATCACTATCAGAAAACCCAACAAGACTTGAGTTTCTTTCTGGCATTTTCTTGTAGCAGCAACCCATATCAGTTGTTCCCTTCACGTACCTTAATATGTGCTTTACAGCTGCCATGTGCTCAGTTGTAGGGGACTCCATGAATCGGCTGACGATCCCCACAGAGTATGCTAGATCGGGTCTAGTATGTAATAGGTATCAAAGGCTGCCCACAATGCTTCTATACCTAGTTTGATCAGCGGAGGAAATTTACTGTTTTTACTGAGCTTGAGTCTAGCTTCCATGGGAGCTTGAGTTGAGTTACATTCCTCCATGCCACATTCTTTCAATATTTTTTCAGCAAAACTCTTCTGACAAAGAGTAATCATATTGGATGTTTGTTGCACCTCTATGCCGAGATAGTAAGTCAACAAGCCTAGATCTCTCATCTTAAATTTTTTCATCATCCCTGACTTGAACTTTACAATCTCTGGTTCACATGCTCCTGTAATTACCAAATCATCCACATATACTCCTACTAGAATACTTCCTTCCTCTTGCTTCCTCCTATAAATTGCATGCTCCAATTTCATTCTTTCAAATTTCATTGACCTCAACGTGCTGTCTAGCTTAGAATTCCAAGTCTTGGAGCTTGTTTCAAGCCATAAAGCGCCTTATGCAACTTTAACACTTTGTGCTCTTTTCCTTTTACTTCAAATCCAGGCGGTTGTGTGACGTACACTTCTTCTTTTAATTCTCCATTCAAAAATGCAGATTTGACATCCATATGATGTAGTGACCACCCTTGTTGCACTGCTATCGCCATGATCAATCGCACCGTCTCCATTCTAGCTACAGGAGCAAACACTTCCTCAAAATCGATCCCTTGCTGTTGTACAAACCCCTTTGCTACAATGCGTGCCTTGTATTTTGCTACCTTGCCTTCTGGAGTTTTCTTTAATTTGAAAACCCATTTGAGTCCTATGACCTTTTGTCCTGGAGGAGGTTCCACTAAGCTCCATGTTTTGCTGTCTTGAATGCTTTTAATCTCTTCTTCCATAGCACATAACCAGTTCTTGTCCTTTGCTGCATCACTGAAAAATGCTGGTTCTTCCATTCCAATCAAAACCATATAAAAAAGGTTCAGCTCAATTGGTTCAGTCTGGCTATATATCTCTTCAAGACTACAGAATCTCACTGGTGTACCATGTGAATCTTCAACCTCCTCATGATTTTCGCCTTCAAGTCCATGCTCCAGGATTTGTTGTCCTACATCTTCACTTTCAAACTGATATTCATTTCCTTGCTCACTGTGCTGTTCATGAAATTCATGCAACACTCTGAATCCATCACCTGTTTGAACATTTGTGCGGTTTTCTTCAAAGTTCCAGTCCCACGCTTTATCTTCCTCAAAGATTGCATCTCTTGTCACTTGCACCCTCTTTGTCACAGGATTGTATACCCTATAAGCTTTAGAACCCTTTTCGTACCCAATAAACTCCATCCTATCATCAAGCTTTGATGGATGAGGTTTTGTTATCTTCACATGAACTAAACATCCAAAGGTTCGAAAATGGTCTACCTTAGGCTTTCTCCTGTGCCATGCTTCATATGGAGTCATCCCTGCCACGCTTTTAGTTGGTGCCCGATTTAAGATATACACAGCAGTGGTTACACTTTCTCCCCAGAATTCGGATGGAACACACATGCTTTTCATCATACTACGAGCCATTCCCAATACTGTTTGATTTCTCCTTTCAACCACTCCATTATGTTGTGGAGAATATGGTGCAGTGAAATACCTCTTAATTCCTTTTTTCTTGCAATATTCACCAAATTCTTCTGATCTGAACTCACCTCCTCTATCAGTTCTAAATGCCTTTAATTTGGCATTCTTCTCTACCTCAATTGCTTCCTTAACTTCCTTAAATGAAGAGAAGGCTTGGTCCTTTGTTTTCATCAATACAATCCACATGTATCTGCTATAGTCATCTACCTTTAAGAGAAAAAACCTCTTACCAGCTGGAGTAGGAGGTGCAATGGGCCCACACAAATCACCGTGTAGTAACTCTAGTGGTTTGCTTGCTCTAAATTCTATCTCTTCAGGGAATGATAATCGACGTTGCTTCCCAACTGAACATCCTCTACATACTTCTTTTAAACACTCAATTCTCGGCAGCCCTTTCACCAATCTTTCTTGATACAGGTTCTTCAAAGATTGGAAATTAATGTGCCCGTATCTTGCATGCCACCTCCATGTGTCTGATTCAACACTAGTCTTTAAACACTTCGGCTGCACCAGGTTTAAGTTAAGAGTATATAGTCTGTTTTTTGATCTCTGAACTCGGATGATCAACCTGCCATTTCTATCAAGTACTTTCAAGACACCATCTTCAATCTTTACTCTGCATCCTTTTTCTTCAAGCTGGCCCAGACTAATGATATTTGAAGTTAGTCTTGGAATGTAATACACTTCAGTAATTGCCCTCTGTTCTCCTAAACGCCCCTCAATTACCACAGTGCCACGACCTCCTATAGACACCTCTGAGCCATCTCCAAGCTTCACTAAACCTTGAATAGTCGTGTCAAGGTTTGTGAAATGTTCTATGCGTCCTGTCATGTGATTACTGGCCCCTGAATCTAGGTACCAAGTATTTTCCTTAGCTTTTGCCTCTGTCCCCATGTGCAGTTCACCACACCTTTCAACAGTTCTCTGACTGCTACAATTTGCTTCTTGGATTGTTATTAACTCATGCATGAGTAGAGCTGGTTCCTCATCTTCCATCACTAGCACCTTTTCTTCCTTCTTTTTCCGGCATTCAGATGCAAAGTGCCAAAAAATGCCACAATTGAAGCATTTTATCTTAGATTTATCAAACTTTCTATATGGGTTCTGCCCTTTTTCTCTATTGTTGTTTTGCTTACTGTTTGACACCTCTCCACTTTCTTTTTCTTTCAAGGACAGTGCTTCCCATTGTGCTCTAGTAAGCAGCAGATCAATCTTCGAAAAAGTCGAGAAGAAATGCCTCATTGCAATATATTCTCGTATAATGCTAGCTAATAAGTCTTCAAAGAAAGGGATCGGCATACGTGGGCAGGGGACAACTTGAAATGTATTTGCGGGCGGGGTGATTAGATAGAAAATCCGTGCTTACGCGGAAACCGTCTAAGACCAAGGCATTTCACTTAAAGCCCACAAATTTTCGAAGTGCGTTCGATTGCTTTAATATCGATAAACCTCAAAAGGAGCGGGCGGAGAAGCACAAACGAGCATAATACTGTGTCTATTGCTTTATTCTTTTCCTATATTCAGTGGAAAGGCTTGGTGAAAGCGTGCGTCTCCACTTGTTCCGGTACCTGTTTCCTCTCCTTCTTCGTTGTGTTGTTGCCTTCCCTTCAAGCTTTCTTCAAATACCCGCAGTCAACCTACTGCTTCTGCAACTGGCATGGAAGATATGTCTCCCCACTGCTCAATTGTACTGATAATTGGTAAAAATTTATCTGGCACAGCACTAAACAACTTTTCAACAACCATAACGTCCTTCATCTCTCCTCCTAAGGATCGGATCTCCCCTACCAACCCGATTAAACTCTGTGAGAACTCGACCACACTTTCTGTGTCTGACATGGTCAAGCGATCAAATTGTCTCTTGAAGACCGTTGTCCTTGCTTTTCTGACACGGTCTTCGCCCACAACCATTTGCTTTATGGTCTCCCATGCCTCCTTAGCAGTTTTCTTTTCTGCTATGGCCATCACAATTGAATCTGGCACTGATTGGGAAATTGCAGCGAGAGCTCCCCGGTCCTTGACTTTATCAACCGGGTTCTTCCCTTCTATTTCTTCCCATACTCCTAGTGCTTGCAATATGAACTTCATTCTGACCGCCCAAAGCCCATAGTTTGTCTCACTCAACATCGGATATTGAATCGGCACACCGCCAATCGCTGACCTAGCTTGTGATTTATCTCCGCCTGTATCAGCAACCTTATTCTCATCTGTGTTGCCCATCCTTCAGATTGAACCCTAACGCTCTGATACCAAATGTTGGGATTTAAGTAAAAGGTTAATGTTTCAATGTTGAAAAATAGAAGACAAACGTTGTGGTGCAAAAATTGGCAGCACCATTTTCTGTTTTCTCAAAGCCTTTTATTCAGAAACATATAACAAAATATAGTAATAAATCCTAATACATTACTAACTAAAAATAGCAAGTGTCTTTCTAATTTTCACTCACTGAAAATAAAAACATAAGGAAACGTAATAATAATAATATCATCTAAATCTCTAGAAACAAGGAAACTAATATTTTTCAAGAAAATAACTAAAACCAGAAGGATGCTCTTGATTCTCTTTGTATGCCAGGTGGCACAACAGCTTATGTCTCACAATTTGGCTGGTCCCATGAGGCCGTCTCCAAGATTTTCGGTTCTCACTATGGACCGATCGAAACCCTGAGCCTCTCACGCTCCAACAAAACTGCTTCTCACTCAGAACTGGATCGCATTGTGGAATCAGCGGTCCAAAGAGGCATCCAAGAACTAACACTAACCCTCGCTTTTAACGAGGGTCTGCTCTATCCGCTACCTCCGTCCCTTTTAAGCTGCAACTCACTGCATCAACTGTCCCTCTCTTACTGCCTACTTCCTGGGGTAGTGCTTCCTTCTATATTTCCCAATCTTAAAGAACTGCGGCTGAATTTAGTGCGACTGCCCAATGATCTACTTGAGATTATGCTATCAAACTGCAGCTCTCTTGAGACCTTGCATTTGATCCATTCTCAATTCCCTCATGTCGTCAGCATCAGTTCGCCAAGCCTCCGCAAGCTGGTTTGGAATGGGCTAGACTTGAAAGAGTTGATCATTAAAGATGCACCTAATCTTGAAGCATTTGTGTTAGATGAGTCTGCAACAGCTGTTTGTAACGTGAAGATCCTGGATGCACCAAAGCTTCACCTGCTTGGGTTTCTAAATGTGATGTTTAAAACGCTTCAATTATGCAGGACATTTTTCAACCAACGGGTACAGTTTTTTCCCCCTGAATTTAGAACTGTTTGACTTAACTATTGCTTGTTGAATTGTGTCTGTCTTACGTGCTTTTTGCAAAACAGCATTGGAGTATGGAGATGACCTGATGGTAGAGAATTATAACTCTCATAATTTTCATATTTATTAATGAATGACATTCACATTGAAAATACTTTGCCTTGGTAGTTATTTCAAAGCATTATTGTTGTTTTGGTGTTAAATTGTTTATTTTATTTATTTTGGTTCATTTGTTGCTGATGGCAGAATACGCAAGACTTTAAACTCAAAGCAAGGCCTTGTCAGATGAAGACACTATCTTCTGTGAAAACACTCGCAATCAGACTGATGCCCATTAGAAACGAGACTACACCAGACTTATTGAGATGTTTTCCTTGCCTTAAAAATATGTATATTCTGGTAACTACTTTCAGTATCTTCGACAAATATTTTATATTATCTATGGACTTCCGACTTTTAGGTGAGCTAAGCCACCTTCAACTGCAAAACTCTCTATCCACCAGGAACATTTTCCCTCTCAAAATGTTACTGCTAGGCAATGTTTTGAAAACCGACCCGGACGTCGAACCGGTGAAGCTAAAGGTTTGATGGTTCAATTGGTTCGACCGGTCGAACCGGTGGAAAGAACCGAAAGACATCATTGTTACTATATACTTTATATAAATTAAATGTTCACTTGTTCACAACAAAAACCCATTGGCCTAGTGGTACTACATCACTTTGCTATCCTAAAAGTCATAGGTTCGATTCCCACCAGCCTCAATTTTTGAGATTTTCATTAAACCACAGAAACAAATATTTAAAAGCTATAAACCGGCGGTTCGGTTCAACGGTTCTGCTGAAAACCGGACCGGACCGGCCGGTTCGGTGTGGTTCGTTAACAGAGAAAAAACCGGCTCACTATGGTCCGGTTCGCGGTTGAACCGGTCGAACCGGCCGGTCCGGTCCGGTTTTCAAAACACTGCTGCTAGGACGTACACAGTATTAATTTGTATTATTGAGTGTGTATTTTTTTTTTTGTGTTTGGACACTACAACAACAACAACAACAACTAAGCCTTTTGTCCCAAACAAGTTGGGGTAGACTAGAAAAGAAACCCAACAAAAGTCACCAAATCACCGTAAAATCAAAAGTATATGCAAAAGTAGGGCTAGTAATACTAAAAAAGAAAAATAATAGAAAAAATAAAGTAAAATTTAAGAAAATTGTTACTAGATTTGTAATTTAATTTCTAAATCTTGTGCTATCAAGAAGTGATGGCCGGGCTAAAGTGGTTTATATGTGGTAGTTTCCACAGAAAGTTCCTTGCTGAGGCAAAATTTTTTGCCTTTATGTGGCTCATCAAATTTAACTGTCCAAATTGGGTCATTTGTTTATTTTAAATTATGGTGTATATGTAAATGGTTTATATCCTCTAACAGTTGAGATAGTCTCTAGTGCTATAAATTTTGTAGCGTGTCCCACAGTCCCACTATTCCTATCCTCTTTTTGGCTTGTGCAGCCATAAACAAACTGTTGCAAGTGCATTGCACATGGTACTGCATCAGATAAGAGAGCAACTTTTTTTATTTTTGAATTAATAAAGCTATTTATTTATAGAGGCATTGTCCGCTCTGTGAAATAGAGTTTATCCTTTTTTCGTGTCCCGCGTGTATTGAACCTGTTACCTTTACGATAACGGCGGAGCCATGGACCATCTATACTGGACTTCCACATTTGATAAGGGAGCAACTTGGTCGTTGTTCAGGCTTCTTTGCCTATTTGATAATTAATTTGTATATGTTTTTTCTGTTTTTGCAAATTTGAAGTAATGAGTTGGTTTTTATTTTGACAAAAATTATATTTGGCTATGGCATATGGACCATTGGCATTAAGCATAGGTTTTTAGTTTTATTACCCAGGGTCAGGAAATTTCTTTTTATGCAACATTAGAGTTGATTTTTGTTTTGGCCTTTTGGGTGATATTTTTTAACTATAGAACTTGTGTAAATTGGATAGCAGCAATGTGACAATTTTCCATTTTTTTCATTTTTCAAAATAAGGGATGCTGGTGTGGTGGAGTATGTGACACAGGTGTCTGGGATAAGCAAGTTTGCTTCAGTTTCGCAGACCATCTGAAAACACTTACGTTGAAGGGATTTTATGGCGATTCATGTGATTTGAAGCTTCTCAGGAATTTCGTAGTTCATGGTAAGTTGCTACAGAAAATCTCTCTGCTCTTTTCCCACGGTTGAGAATTTTGAGGAGACCATAAGGCAAGAAGTTTGTTTTGAGAAGAGAGCATCATCTGATTTGGAGCTGGTTTTATTGATTGATACTGATGGCGATAGTTTCTCCCAGTGGAACCAACTCATTGAGTTCTAATGTATAATATCAATCTTAAGTTTGAGCTTCTTTGTGGTAGTTTTGTCTTTTGGACGTCGATGTTGAATGTTGCATTGTTGTTACATTAGGAGTTTTTTTTTTTTTTAAAAAAAATTTAATGCCAGGCTTCACTTTTTGTTATTATGCTATATATCTGCATCAATGATTTATGTTGTCAACATAATTTTTAATATTTTTACTCTTTGTTGTTGGTTAATTCTTTTTGTAAAGAACCCTTGTGAGTTATATAAATTCCAGAAAACACATGAATTGCTAAAAGAATGAAATCCCTTTATCAGTTGATATCTAAAATTGCTAGCATGTATTGGTAAACCGAATGAACAACCATTAAGTGACCCACAATTAACTTTTGTGGTAAATTGTAGTAGTAATAGATAAATTAATTTAAGAATTAAGATGTAGTGCTGTCTTGCAAGTCGGTGTTACTGTTGTGCCATTTTTCAAATTCAAATTTTACATATGAGTTAGTGTTATGCTTGTATGTATCTACCTCTGTAGCACAACATTATATAGACTATAAATTTATCCAATCGGTGTATAAAACTGCCACTGCAGCTAATATGGTATAGTACTTTTGATGAGTGAAGTAAAATTAAAAATAAGTATGTATTAAATTTAAAACGATTTTTTGGTAGTAATGAATTATATGGAATTGTATTGAGTTTAAAAAGACATCATCCTTGTATATTATACTAGCAAGCGAGATAATGGTGATGATATGTCAAAGGTTCAAAACGTTAATATTTAACTTTATTTATTTTATCTATAAGCGCTATTTTGTTTTTCAATCCAATAAGTTAAAATGAGACAAAAGATAATATAGACAATTTGAATAATATTAAAATAATGCAGATTTAATAGGACGACTGATTTATTATAACGAAAAGTGCTGATGTCGCATTCGTAAATAAATGCACATTTTTTTTTATGAGCAATTGTTGAATGATCCAAATAGGTTTATATAATTGTATTACATATACAGTCGTTTATTGCAGCATTTTCTGCCAAGTACAAAATGGTCACGGCATGATTTAGCAATTAGCACGCTGCACACTTATTTACAAGCTTTTGTTTGGATGGAATTAGTGTGCAAATTATTTATGTGGCACACCTATCTTTCGTACTATTGCATAGGTCTCTATGCACCAACATTCCTTCAAATTAAATCTCTCCTCAGCTTATATAAATTTGATCTTAAAGTTTTCATATCAGACATATTTACACATAATTGATCCGTACAGTGGAAAATGATGGTTTTAACAATTTAAACAAGATTATATGAAGTTTCGAATTTTGTATGGAACAATGGTAGTGGTGCCATAATTTTGTGGCAGTTTTCTTATGCACCGTCCCGTGTATCTAAATCATACAAAGTTCAATATATTATTAATTTTCCATTTCTCTCTTTGCTGAGTGCGGAGACGAGGAGAATTTTAATTTAAAGTTTTAAACTAATAAATAAAAAAATGATTGATCTCATAGCATTACTCGTTCAACAAAAAAATGTGGTTCAGCCTACGGGCTTTAACTGTTTTCAAACAAAAAAAAAAAATGTGGTTCAGTCTTGGTCAGCTCAGACATTGCAATCCGTTTGGAGCCCACTGAAAGTGGGCCCCAACACGGGGCGGCGCGGCCTGGGGCCTACGACCTCTGTTCTCCTCCTCTGAACAATTCAGGATCTCTAGTTTTATGAGGGTATGACATACAATTTGAAGTTTGTATAGGGGCGCATACGAAGTTTGTAAAAATATTTGTTGTCAATTTTTCGCTCTCTTTCCTTCCTTCACAGACAATTTTTCACATCTCCCCTCGTCCTTTCTAGAAGTCTTCATTCCATCTCTTTAAATTCTCGCCGATCGTACGACGAAGTCGAAGCGTAAGAATCTCTTCTCTCTTTCAATCGGCTTAATTTATCTATAATTTGTTTCCTAGCCTTTCGAAGTTGGTGAGGTCTTGATACCTCGATGAATTTTGTACAATAAACCCGAATTTTTTTTTTGTTAATTAAGCTGTGTTAAATTTCCTCCGATAATAGATCTACGATCAGAAATTCGATAAGAGGAGAAGATGAGCGAGGTATTTGAAGGGTACGAGCGCCAGTATTGCGAGATCTCCGCCTCTCTCTCGCGCAAATGCACAACCGCTGCTGCTCTTGAAGGAGGTGAGAGGGATTTACAATATTGTTCTTTTCTTATACGGATTATTACTTGATTTTGACACGTATTTAACATTTTTGTTGGATTGAGCAGAAAAAAAGAAGCAAAAGGTCAATGAAGTCAAATCGGGACTTGATGATGCTGAATCGTTGGTAATTATCTCTTTAATTAACATCAAATTCAAGTTTGCGTAATTAGTTTATAGTTTGCCGATTCTACCAGAACTTTTGATCTGAAATCTGGTATCCAAATGTTGATGGATAACTATTTTAAGTGATTTTTTTTAAGTACTTGAATAATCTATATGTTGACTTATTTTCAACTCCTGCCGTGGTTGTAATCTATGCAGTATTACGTGTAACGTGATTCTCTTGTTCCAAATAATGTTGTGCTGTGACTGATTATTATTTCAATTTGAAACTGGTAATCACAGTTCATAAATAAATATTTAGACTATATTAGTTTTTGATAAAAATTACAACCTAGATATGTTTATTAGAATTCATTTCTTTCTAAATACATAATTGTAAAGACAAATACAAAACAGTCTGAAGGCATCTGTAATATAATAGAACTACCCGACCAGCTGGCACTGGTCTGTGCAAGTTCATTGTTATATATCATGTATTATTAGACTAGAAACTTGTACACAAGAGACCTTGATAAGATCAGCATAATTACGATACGTTGATACCAATCCTAACATTATAAATTTTTTGAAAGGCTTGCTGTACATGTTAAAAGGAAGTAACTTATTTTAAATTTCAATCTTACCTTTCATATAAATGTTGAAACTACTTGAGCAATTTTGAAATTCAGCACAGTTAACTAAATATCACAAACACCAATTGTCAAAAGGAAGAAGATTAATGTACTAAGATTATGTGTTGGGGTTCAGAGTTTGGTACATGACAAATGATGAGTTGCATCCTTTCAACCAACAAAATCCATTCAGTTGATGGTTATTGGTTGATCAGCTTTTTAATAGAACCAACAAAAGCCATGCGGTTACGGCCTGGATTGAGCTCAATTTTAGCCTATTGCCACGCCACTGGCATATTTTTAACCTATTGAGCTGTACCAACTTACGCAGTGAGAGGATTCCACCACTCGATGGCTGATAGATCCTTCTCAGATTTCTGTGAAAAATGAGAATGATCGGAGCATTACTAATTTGAAGAATTGTACATTTTGGCCAGTAGTTAAGTAAACCAGTCTTAGTCGTTACTTATTGCAATTGTTGAATAAATCTATCCTCAGTATAACCAATCATATTATAAAATGCTGCTGTTTCATATCTGAACATAGACAAAACTTTGAAAACTGATACAAATTGTGTCAGTATCCTGTTTCGTTCGGAAACACTCATTTTATGGATCTCATGCCCCTCTGACAACGATAGAATTTTTGACTTTGTGTTATGTTTGTGTTATAACAGAATAAGTATGGACCAACCAAAATTTTTAAATACAATCAAGTTCTTTTTTGGATGAGGCAAATAATAAGTGATAAGAATAAGGAGTTAGAAATGCGTGCCTAGCCATATTCCTTATTCTTATGTCATGGTTTTGTTAGTATAGGAATAAGGGCCCGAATAAGCCCAAATTCCTTATTATTGTGTTGTTTGGGTTTCACAAGAATAAGGAATTTGGAGCTTATTCTTATCCAACACCCTATTCTTATGCATCCAAACACACCCAACTTATCCAACACCCTATTCTTATGCATCCAAACACACCCTTAAGTATAACACATTTTTTAAGAAAAGCTTCATCTTCTCTATGCCTGCCTTCGAATGGATGTTCGTTTTTTCTACCCAACTAGAGAAGCATCTTTACTCCTCTCCTCTAACTAACAGCTAATTTTTAGTTGGTCAGCAGTGGAGGCTATGGGTTGTTTTAGAAGTTCGATGAAACATATGAATTAAAAATGAAACTTGCAGGTACTTAACCTACTTGCAAGAGGCCACCAAAAAATAGGGATAGGTGCAGGAGAAGGGGGATCATTGTCTTTCCAGCTGAGGATCCTGCACTGTGATTTTATTTCCTTCTACACACCAAATCGGAGGGAAATATATTCAAAAAGAGGCAAATCGTGAGAGGGAAATAGTTTCCCTTGCGATAAAATTTTCCTTCCAATTTCTTGCCATCCAAACACGGTGAAAAGCTGGAATTCCCGCCCGTTTCATTCAATGAGAGGGGTATAGCTTGTTGTGGAGGTTTTAGACCTGTGGCAATGTTTTGGTGAACGCCCATGAAAGTTAATTTCTAGGTCAATATATATAAAGATAAATAGGGTTTGTTCCTTTATATTTACTGTTACTGAATCTGATCTAACTTTAGAGGTGTCACTTTGATTAAATTTCAGTCAGGTTGCAGACATAGACAGGGATACTATATTATTCTCGATTTATTTTGCTTGCATTGAACTGGACATGAAAAATATCTTGAATATCAAGAAGTTAACATTTGTTTTGTTCAATACAGATCAGGAAAATGGACCTGGAGGCAAGAAGTCTCCAACCAAGCGTGAGAGCTGGCCTATTGGCAAAGCTTAGAGAATATAAATCTGACCTTAACAATTTGAAAAGCGAGCTTAAACGCATCTCCACGGTGGGCCCCAAGCCAGGTGCAAGAGAGGATCTGTTGGAATCTGGAATGGCAGATACGTTGGTGGTAAATTCTAAAACTTCTGTAAATTCCAGTTTTTCTTATGAATTATATACTATTCATTAGAAAAAACCAGTAAAGCAAATCTATTGCCTGTTATTAATGATGCGGCTGCTGGTCCATGAAGGTAAACCAAATATGGTTGGGACATTTGAGTTTAATTGTTTGCTGGACTTGGCATGTACCTAAACAGACCTATTACTTAGCAATGCTTTAGCTAGCAAAAGGAAAAGGAAAAAAAATATAATTGGAGGGCCCATTTGCTCTAACCTTCATAAAGGCATGAGGCAAGACACTCGGTACAACAATAAAGCTAAGAATGTATCTGCAACCTAGAGTTATTAGTTTATATATGTATTAACTGTGATTGAAAAAATATATATATACTTATAGGCATCACAAGATCAGAGATCGAGGCTTTTGATGACAACAGAGAGGTTGGGGCAGTCAACAGACAGAATAAGAGAGAGTAGAAGAACAATGCTTGAGACCGAGGAGCTTGGAGTTTCTATTCTTCAGGACCTCAATCAACAGAGGCAATCTCTCCTCCATGCACATAATAATGTATGCATCGCTCTTGACCTCCCTCTTTATTTGCATTGCATTTTTATTTGTTCTTTCCCACAATTGAACTGTTGAGGGGAGGGTAACTGAATGTATTGAGTTCCTTTTTCCTACTTTTTCTGGTTCTTTCCTTAAAAAGAAATTTTGGTAATGTGCACATATTGACTAAGGATTAATCAATCGTTGTTGGGTTGTATTTGTAGCTTCATGGGGTTGATGATAACATAGGAAAAAGCAAGAGGATACTCTCAGCCATGTCAAAGAGAATGGACAGAAACAAATGGATTATTGGTGGCATCATTGTTGCTCTCATTATAGCCATTCTAATCATCCTTTATTTCAAGTTCTTCCACTGATGAAAAAATTGTGGCTTGTTTTGATTTTGAAATTTAAGAATTGCTTTTTATGTGTTTCTTTCTCCGTTTTATTTGAGAGCTGGGAGATTGCTGTGTATATTGCCCTCATTGGTTTTTCTTTTTTGTTGGAATATTATATTACATGTTTGTGCATGACTGGAGTAAACCTCAAGCGGGGTCTCTTGAACAAGCCTGTTGAAAGAAAATTGTGTATTTAAGCTGTTCAAATAACTGTCCTTACTCTTTCATGATGCTTTTGTGCTGCTTTTGGTAATCCATATTTTTGCGTGGAAACAAAAATTTTAAGTCATGAATAGTTACCGTTGTAGTTGGCACTATGAGATTTCCCTTTGTATTGCTCTCATTTTCGAGGTCAATATGACAAGTGCTGGTACTGTGCTGCGTTGATTTGGTTCAGTGTAAGGGCAAAATTAACCAAAATCTTAGATTAGTTATGCTTATGCACTTATGCTAAAATATTCTGCATATGGATTTAGAAAATTAAAAAATTATACCTGCACTTCGGGCTAAAACACCAATGACTCTACTTGGGATCAAATTTGTAGCTAACCAAAATCCACATAGACACCAATTACACGATGTTTTTGTCGGGTAGAGTTTTACTTCATTATCTCTTTCTTGTTTCTTTTAAATTAAAAACTCGTTATCAAGGATGTACCGCAATGGCTTCATGTCTGCAACCAGGATTATTGTAGCATGCTGGTGCCATTCTGGGAGTTTGATTAGTTCAAAATCTTGTCACTTGATACAATCCTCTAGATCAAATTGAATGGAACAAAGAGTTGGATCATTGGAGACATGACATAACCATCATGGCAGCGGATGCGAACATTGCAGCAAATCAACCATTAAATATCGATACTAAGCCTACACCAAGAGTGAATCACCAGAGAGAGAGAGAGAGAGAGAGAGAGAAGTCAGACTAATCTCATGCATGTAAAATGCCCCTAAGTTAAAATCAAAGGAACAACGGTTCGCAAGAGAGTTGCATATGATCAACCCATTGAAAATGGACATGTAATAAAGATACCTTGATGACATGCAAATATCATAAAAAGAAAAAGACATAAGAGAGCTCAAAATTGCAGTAACACAGTTTTTGTCATTCCATCAAACAAGCATTTCAACAAATGAGAAACTTGTAGAATAGTTCTGTCATAGAAAATACAGAAGACATGGGTGCAATGCAAAGCCATTTTTTCTTCCCTTCTTTCATTTTCTTTCCTTGAAACATAGGAAGCTTTCCTTGTTCACCTATAAACTGCTCTAGCACCATCTCCAGTCTTCTTCACCTATAATTAATACATATACAGTTATTATATAAAAATAATAATTTGTGCCTACCCATATAAGTGTCTTTTATCTTGTCTTACATTGTATGTAATGCTTCCAAGAACAAAGTAGAAACAAAGTATATTAACAATATTCAATTTGTATATGGTACTAAAGGGCAAAGAGAAATAAAGCAGAAACAAAGTATATTAACAATATTCAATTCGTATACGATACTAATCATGATTAACCATAACCAGTAATGCTACAAAACCTGTTATAAGTAATGACAAGAGATGAACTCAGTGGCCCCAGCTAGTAATCAAGAGGTATTTATCAGTATACTAAACCAGTAATAGTAATTCAAAACAGGGTTGGATTGTGCCTCGATTACACTATGTAGATACCATTGGCCCCTGCCAGTACTCAAAACAAGGCATTTCTCATTGTACTAAACTGGTAATAATCATTTCAAAACAGGGTTGGATTGTGCCACTATGCAGATATCTGGTACAAGGTATGACAGATAAAAAAAAGGTTGCAAGGTCGTACCACTTTGAAGACTGCCTTGAGGTTTGAAATGCCAACAGGGCACTCTGACTTCTCATCATAATCAGCAAAATCCCCTTCTGACAAATCCATCTCAAACGTAGTCTCACCACTAATCTGAGAGGAGGAGGGGTTGTGGGGAGAGCAAATGGAAGAAATAGTATCATGTATTCATATACAAATTACACAATCACACAAATTTGAAATGGAAGGGATACTCACAGATTCAGCTTTCCAGCCATCACCAAAGGAGAACTCAACAGGTTCAAAACCTCGACAATCAAATATCATCAGGCGTGCGTATTGACCACTCTGCCCCTGACTGTCAGTTAATGGTTTTCCCTGCCCAGGGATCATCTGTATCGTTCCATCTCTGCTGCACAACTTGCACTAACAAAATAGGGAAAAACAAAAAGAAAACATAAGTCAGATTGATTTGTTTAAATAATGAAGTGGTATAAACTCTGCTAAGAGACTTGAATAGTTGGAAAATTGAAAGGCAAAGATATCCTTAGATGTTACATCATTCATATAAACAAAGTACTCATTAATCTCAGTAATAACCTGAGTACAATTATTCAACCAAAGGGTAACACAAAGGGAAATTAGTCACTATTACCTTCGAAGACCCAAAAACAAAGAAGACACATCAAGGATACGCCATCTCTCTAAAATTATTGCCTTAATCGTTGTCAGGAACAAATGAGGAAAATTGCATTTGGCACAAGATAAATTACAAAGCAACCTTCTTTTAATAAGAAAGAAAAAACATAACTAATAAATAGATTTGCACTAAATAAAGTTTAATATATACCTTCTGAACTAAATTGGTAGTCCCTCTTCCATTGGGGAGAGGCACCTCTTCTGACAACGACACGCAGGTCGATTTCTGGCTGATCTCACCACAATTCTCGCATCTGAGCTGTTTGGCGATGCAATTCGACGATCAGACAGAGAACATCGGGGTGAGTTAGACAGAAAGAGTACGAGAAAATTGAATCGATTAAAAAGAAATTGCACCTTGAAGTAGTAAGTATAAGTGGGATCGTCGCAACCGCCACGTGGCTGGAGATTTGTTAGCCCGTCAATCTCCGCCGTAAATTCAAGGGCATAGTACACCATTCTTGCTTCTCGGGTTTATGGGGCGAGAGATAATTTTGGTCGAGGAGCAAAGGGGTCAAAGTTTTGCAGTATTAAAATAAAGAAACCGAGAAATTGAAGGGGTTATAAAACATAAAAGCAAAAAAGTAATTGCTTCCGCACTTGCTTTTATTTATTTATTTATTTATTTTCTGTCCGAGTTACTGCACCAAAATTTTGTTTAATAAATTGACTATTACTTTCAGTTCCCTAAATTTTTGTTTTCGTTGGGCAGGATGGAAAATTTTGTTTACCATCCTATTTTGGTCTTATGTTGTGAATGTGTTTTTCGAAGAGGTGATTAAATTAACATATGCTGGGAAATATAAATTCCTATTCATTGTGAACCGTTCAATTTATTATATGAAGTAAGTTTTAGTAGTACCACCTCTACTTTAACAAAGGAGATATGCGATGATGCGTTGTTTCGTTGTCACTCTATCATAGATAACCCCGCCAGCATGGCAGCATGCTATAATTTACTCACATGATTATTTGAAATATAAAGTCTTAATGAATTGTCGAGAACGATGAGAAGTCAAGGTATTTTTTGAATTTGCTCATGAAAAAGGTCGTTCTAGCTGAGACTCTTGTGTTTTTTTAAAAAAAAAGTGTGCCGAAAGAGGTGGAATCGATTAGAACATCCAGCCTTGAATTTTGAAACGGCTTTATTACAACGCCACCAGATTCATTTCTGATAAAATGTGGCAGGAAATTAACCGAACTTATTGGCCTCAAAATTTTACTACAAATATAAATAGGCTTTTATCTTTTCGGAGTAGCCTAAGATTCTCTTATTGGGCTCAAAAACTTTCTTACTGAGGGAACAGGCTCATGGAAGCCCACAAGCACATTTCTCGTTAAGTTATCAGATGTTTACCCACACACCAAAGTTTCCACCTAAGAATTGAGAGATATTTTGTTTCTGTGATTTGGTTTAGTTTGTTTCTGTTTTAAATCAAGCACAAAAATTCATTATAGTTCAGGCACTTTTACGAACCGAACTTGATCGACAATTTGCAATAACAGATTTCTCACCATAAGACTTCTATGACAGCCAGAGTTGAAAGGAAAATCATTGTCAAGTTATGGAAACAAATTATCCGACCATGTACAATACCAACCAATTGCTAATCAACAAAATCCATTTGAATTTAAATCAAATTTACTTGATCCATCTGAATACATAAAACAAGGATGAATTGAAATCCACTTTGTCCAAATATAATACTGCAAAAAAGGAAGAGTTCAAAAGCAGCATAGGATCAACTTCTTCTGATTAGAGAACACAAGGAGATATAAGAAAGAGTTAAAGCAGCATAGGATCAACTTATAAAATCCTGATTCCCTAAAACTACCATAACCAAGATGCATAGAGAGTACCACTGTACAAGTGTAGAATCTCACCACATTATAAACTTGCAAGATACTTCTATAGTTAGGCTATATTCACCATATTTCCCTCATCAAGACAAAATATTGACAAAACAAAACAAGCAAGAAGTTTTCTATTATTATTGACAGGATGTAAATGGTATATGTCTAAAGGCGAGTAGGTGATGTTTCAAAGGACTGGTTGCATTGTATGAAACCTTCACCAGCCATCAATTCTAGGCGAGTAAAGGTAGCGGTCGCCATACCTCCCGAAGGTTCTCATCTGTGAAAAATAAACATTTAAATTAGTGCCTAAATACTTCAATGGCAAAGAAATAAATCAAAGATTTATCATCTGTTGGCAACTGAATAAGAGAGAAAAAAAAAAAAAAACAGTATGCTGGATGGATACTCTGCACAAGGGAACCCCAAGACACAAACACAAGTTGAAAATAAAGAAGGCCAAAGGAACTAAAGATAATTATATGTTACCAAAAACCTCCTTGCATAGAGATATAACTGAAATAACAATTGTTACCAAATTACACGCATCAACCCCAAGAACGGTTCTAACATACCATAAAAGTACTGGGTCTGAAAGAAAGTCAACAGAAACGTACCGTTTCAAATTTAGCCTTGAGGTCCGTCACATGAACTCTCTCATTGAAATCATTGAACTCTCCCATAGACAAATCTATTTCCAATAGTTTCTTCCTCTAAAACATCACAAAAGTATATAAATTGCATAAGAAACCACGACATAATAAAATGGCATAAGAAGGATACTACACTGATAAGAAACAAAAGTGTTACTCTAAGAGCCTGACAACCGAATTCGATAATGCCCTATCCAATGAATTTAAAGAAAACAAAAAAAATTGGATATAAATAGGAAAAGTACAAAACCAGTTTGGTAGATATGCTGGTTAGTTCGCACCAGCACAATGCAGAGAATTATTGTTTCTTAGTGGAAAACACTTCAGTGTTTAATCACAAAACCACAACTCATTGATTGTTAGGACTCTTTTTAAGTTTTAAACAACAAAGCAAACACAATAAACACAAAATAAAATTGGTATATATGGAGAAAGAAGTACATACTGATTGGGCTTTCCAGACACCACCAAAGGAGAATTCAACAGGTGCTAATCCATGGCATTCAAAGATCATAATTCGAACATACCTACCACATTCTCCTGATGAATGATTCAATGGCTTTCCAAAGCCAGAAATCATCTTGACAGTCCCAACTCTATCACACAGCTTGCACTAGGAAATACATAGCAAATAAGATGTTTGTCATACAACTCATTAAATGAACATCAGAATTGGAAATAATACACAACACAAATATAGAAGTTTGTCATACAAATTCTACAGTAACAGACCTAAAAGGTTGTCATCAGATATTATGAGAGCTTAAATATTAACTTTACATGTAAGTGGACGATCACAAAATTCAATGAACAACTAATTGCAGACATCTAAGTTTTTTCCAAAATGTCCTTATTAGGTTAAAAGTAATCCCAATTCCCAAGTACCTCAGAAGTGAACAAAGCAGAGCTCCAAGCCTCCAACAATTATTGCATAAGTCAATTGAAAACTTATATGACATATATCTTTAAGAAATCTAACATGGTTTCAGAAACAGACCAAGTATTAATGAAGTTTTAGACATAAAATGGCCATAATAAGAAGACTGAAAACCAAGTACGTCTAATCCACACTTACATGTATTTCTAGTCTCTTTGTACCTATTTCTTTTGTTCTTTTATATTATTTATTTTGTTTCCAAAAATGCAAAGTTCAGGTGTCATGCAGCCCTGCTTAGTTGTTTATTATATGTAATAGTATTAATATTATCATTATTATTCATTTGAAGTTGCATATATTCAGTTACTTTGAGGCGAATTCAATATTAATTGGAAAAAGAGCAAAGAATAAAGACTGTAAAGACCCCCTGTTTTGTAAAGAAAGTGAAGAAATAGTTCAAGAAACAGATCAGAAAGAACAATAAGTTAATAACACAGGTACTAAAAAGATATCAGAGTGATTTATCCAGAGAAAACCAAAGAGGAAAAGAAACTTAAGCATAAAACAATTCATCGTTATTAAACTTGATCAGATAAGAAATGAGTGAAATTGGATTCAATAATGCTGATATTTAGATCATTAAAGGAACTCAGATATAAACCAATTCCTAGTCTAATTTATATACCTGATTGCAGGATAAGGATACTTAACTAACAAGTGCAATGACATCCATCACAAATTTTTAGAAAATAAACCAAGAAATTGTGAATCAATTAATAGATCTAAATGAAATAGCGCAACATACCTTCTGAACCAAATTCACGCTCCCCTTTCCATAAACACTGGGAAGAGGCACTTCTTCAGAGAGCATCACACAAGAATGCCTCCGACTGACCTCCCCACAGTTCTCGCAATGGAGCTATTAATTACAGTACAAAATCACGAAATTAGAATAATAAACGCTCGTATAATAATCATCAAACATAGAAAGAATTAGTCAAGAGTGCGATCTTGAAGTACCTTGAATAAGTAAGGGTGATCAGGATCGTCAACTCCGCCACGTGGCTGGAGATTGTCGACTCCAGTGAGGTTCCCCGTGATCTTGAGCGCGAAGTACACCATTGTCGCTTCTTCGTTAGGGTTTGGAGAGAGTGGAGTTTGAATGGGAAGAGCTCAGACTGCGGAGTTGAGAGAAGGGACAGTGAAACAAGAAATGGAATCAAATACTGTCTTGCTGAGCACGGATGACGCCTTCTCTAGTTTTTATAACCAACTGATCATGTATTTTTCTGTTGCCGCTACATTGTAGAATTGCGTGTAATCTGTGAGTCTCTTTATGAAATTAAGAAACTTCATCACAGGAATTCACCTAATATTTTATTTTCTTTTGACACATTATAAGAACACTGTGATATTCCATTAAAGAATTATTAAAATATAAAATTAAATTTAGTGTTATCTTTATATGATTTAAATATATTGTATAGCATATCTAGTATAATTTGTTAATTTATTTGTCATCCATGAAGCAGTCTGAAAATTGAATGGTTCGATTTTTTTTTTTTAAAAAAAATAGTTACTTGAAGGCTAAATGGTATCCAATTTACATGAAATTTTAATTTTTACTTGAGGGCCAAAACAACTTTCACAGTTTTGATTTTCTTTTTTGAATTTTCATAACTATTGTGTCGGTTGGCTAATTATCCTTTGATGTATGGATATTATGGAATAAATCCTGAAGTGGTATTGTAAAAAAAAAACTGACTATACTGATTAGTTGAAACAGTAATCCACTGTCAAGAATAGTGCTTTCTTAGTATTTTTAAACGTCAAAGTTATCATTACATCTGTTTAATGAAGCTGTCGAATTCAATTAATCTTTTTTTTAGATTGATTAACACCTAAAATTATAAAATTTAGACGTTAATTTACGATAAGAAAATATTGTTCTTAATACATGTTCTATTTTCGTCAATTATTATTTTATTTCTATTATTTTATATAACAAAATAGTAAAGATATTTTCTTAGCCAAAAATGACTTATCTAACTAGAAATAATAATTATTCAGAGATTTTTACTTAATCAGCTACATAACGACTGTTCGCTCATCGACATCATATGGTATATAACTATACATTGATATACACGTCGATTTCATAAAGTTCAGAGCTCTGAGCAGATTTTAATAGTCAAATTTAAATTAATACAAATGAGGCAAATAGTTGAATAAACAACTATCTTTTTTTTTTTTTTTAATTTAGCTTCTCTCCAATTATACAAATTATATAAAACGTCCCACACAAATACGGAAATACCATCCATTTCAGATCAAATTTAACTTTATTTTTATTAAAATCAATGAGTACAAATAGATAAAATTAGATAAAAAAAATCACAATCATCATTAATCTAGACCGTCTAAAATAAGAGAAATGGTCCAGGAAATATCAAAACCATTAAAAATAGGCAAATTCTGTTGTGGACTGAATTAAATCGGGTTTAAATCTAAGCTGTTCATTAAAAATCATCAATTATAGGAATGATTAGAATTCATGCCCGATTTAAAATTTTGGTCCACCGTATGTAAATTTTGAAGAGGTTTAGTGGAACGGTCTACGCTAAATGCTTATTGGATGATAAAATATCATCTTCAAGATTTGTGCTAGTTCTAGTGCTTTTAGCGACGCGCACAGATATCTGAATCCGGTCATGAACTCATATGGTGTAGGCACGGAGACCGGGCACGAATCAGAGAGGCAATACAGAATTAGATCCGACCGATTCACACTTAGTGATTCAGTTAACCGGATGGAATATGGACAATGCTGACCGTCGGATGTCCTTTAACACGTCATAGACATGATGTGAACTGTAGGATCGCAATCCGACGGACAGATCTCTTCCTAATCTAAAACCGCCGTCCCAAACGCCTCTTTTCCTTTCTTCCTTGCTTTATTTTTCTCTCTGGATCCTTTGATTTTTCCGAGAGAAAACCCCATAAACAATCTCCTTTCGTTTGCGTCTCAATTTGCTTCTGTTCTTTCTTCTCGATTCCTTCGACTCTCTCCATTGATCCGATTGTTCTATTTAACTCGGTACGTCTCTCTCTCTCTCCTCCTCTGAGATTTTGATTCCAGATCTGCTCGTCTAATTTGTTACTTGATCTTTCGTAAGCTCGAGCAATTCTTTTATTAGATAATGTATGCGTTTTTCAATTTAATCCCATTCAAATACGGTATATGTTAAATTTTCTTGTTTCCTGATTTAATTGTAGTTTGTCTCAGATACCTTTGACAGATCTGTAATTGGCTTGTGGATCAAGGAGTTTTGTTAATTGTTTTAGTTAGAATTAGGTATATTGTAGCTGTTTAGTTCAATTATTTCTTTTAATTTCCAGGAACGTCAAGTCTTTTTTTTTTTTTTTACTGACGCACTGAAATCGTTTATTCTGACAAGCATATACCAGGATATTGTGATAGATCCAGGGAATATGTATCATTAAATAGATGAATTTATACTTTTCTAATCAATATTGACGAGTTTCTGTTTTAATTTAACCTTTTCAAGTTCTAAATCAGATCTGTTTTGATATATCCTCAGAAGTTATTTTAGCCAAAGAGAAAGATGGTAGCCAATGGAGAAGCACCAGCTAGGGGGTCTGCAGCAGCCACCGCAAGCATGCGCAGGCGCAGGACAACTGGTGGTGGGTCCGGTGCACCAGCTGGTGGCGCGAGCACCATGCTTCAGTTCTACGCAGATGAGACTGCCGGGCGCAAGATGTCGCCTAACACCGTGCTCATCATGAGCATCGGTTTCATTGCCATCGTTGCTGTTCTTCATGTGTTCGGAAAGCTGTACCGTGTTCCCCAGTAGATTTGTGTTGTTCATCTGACTTTGAATTTTGTAAGAATTAAATTAATAATAATAAAAAATCAGTTTTGCTGAATGCTTTCTTGACAGAGTTTTTAGTTTTGATTAAGAGTTGGGGTTGGTAGAGGATAATATGCAATTGATTTGTAAGTACAAATAGGAGGTTAAACAGAGATTATGTGATGGTTGACATGTTTCCTGCTGTGGGATTTGATTAGCTTGAGAATCCGTTTTTGCCAGCCTAATTTGGTAATTTACATCATGCTGAGGAACGGTTTGGGTGTAAAAAAAAAAACAGAAAATAATAAAAAAAAATTAATTAAAAGTTTCTGATAAAGGTTAAAAAACCGTATTTTAGCTTTAAAGTTTGTGAAAAATGTATAAATATTGTCTGAGTACTAAACATTGTAGGAAACTGATGAAGGTGCACAAGATTAAAGGAAAAAAACAAAATTATTTAGATCATATAGTTTAACTTTTTTTTTTTTTTTAAAAAAAAATGAAAATCAAACAGTCCATCAAATAGTTAAGCTATAAAAGTTGCTTCGTAAAAAGTTGTTTTTGGTGGGAGGTAGAAGTATAATTTTCCAATATTTCTAAATCTATTTGCTCAATATTTTACTGTACCCTTTATTTCAGCCAATAATACCGCATAACTTATTTTAGATATATAGGTTCAATTTTTCCCTTACAACTGCACCAATATCAAAGTACGAGCGGTTGTCATATCGACATTCGAAAATGAGAGCAATACAAATGCTAACTACAATGTGGTGCCATTTCCCAGGAGAAATGAGTCAAATGACACTATAAAATGGGGATGAATATATACACAAAAATGGCTTTTTAATGTTGGAATAACACAAGCAGCTCAAAAAGCATCATGGAAATACACAGGAAAAAAAAAGATAATAACTATAATAATTAATAAAAAAAATACCACAAGCAGCTCAAATACACAATCTGTTCTTTCAAAAGGCTTGTCCCATGAAGCTACAATATCACCCAACCTTGAGGTTGAACCTATGTTACCCCGGTACTTGGAAATATCAGTCATACCCGTACCGAGTACTGGTACCGTATCCAGTACGTACTGTACGGTCAATAGTCAACAGTCAACGGTCAACGTGTTGATATTAGTGTTTATGTCATTTATTTATGTAAATTTCAAGTTTATATCATTTATTTGTGCAAATTCTAAGCCTTAGCTAAACAAAATTATTATACACATTATATTTTGTAATATAATATAAATATAGATCAATAACATATTCAAATAATATATATATATCGTCGTACCCGTACCGGAGATTTTTGAAAATTTTCGTACCACCGTACCCGAATCGTACCGGGTACGGTACTCGTACTCGTACCCATGCAACATAGGGTTGAACCAAGGTATAATAATCCAACATAAAGGAAATGACACTTAGCGCAATATGCACAGCACTCTCCTCCTTAAATAAAAACGGAGAAAGAACCACGTAAAAAAACAATTCTTATATTTTACAATCAAAGCAAACCACAATTTTTTCATCAGTAGAAGAACTTGAAATAAAGGATGATTAGGATGGCTGTAATGAGAGCAACAATGATGCCACCAATATTAATCCATTTGTTCCTATCCATTCTCTTCGACATGACTGTGAGTATCCTCTTGCTTTTTCCTATGTTATCAACTTATCATCGACTCCATGAAGCTATAATATTACCCAACCGATGATTAGTCAATTATTAAATCTTTTTTAATGACCAAATTTTTTTTAGAACAGGAACAAGTAGGAACAAGAAACTCAAACATTCAGCTGCTCCTCGCCTCAATTACTCATCAATTTCCACTCCCCGTCTCCTCTATCAATAAACATGGTTAAATTTATTCGGGAATTACAAAATAAGAGGCAAGCAATTTGGGGGAGACCGGGTCTAATGAATACAAAAACCGTTTGTGAAACATTTGTACCACAGAGGTTTATAAATCCCTTTGTGAAACAGGAGAACAGCAAAGAATTTCAGTGATGGCGGCACCTTCGATTTCTGTAGATGGAGAACTGCACCTTGTAATATTGCGTCCTGGTTATTTATTTACATAGATGGAGCTATCATAACTAGTATGTTCACAATTGTACCTTTGCACGCTCCCTCGAATCCAAGGCAGAAAACCGTTAGGATGAATAAAAAAAAGTACTCGTTCACGGATTGGTACAATCGGGTGTTATTATATAGTAAAAGTTTGCTGGTTTCCATTATTTAACCATTTCATTTTTCTTTTTAACAAGAAAAGAATTTTATCCTGAAATAATCTTCATTTTATAGTTGAAAGAAACAGTATAAACTTAACGTGTATATATAATGGAAGGCAGAAATCAGATATTATATAGAACCTGAATCTGAGAGAGGAGCCGAAATATTATATCTGATACATGTTTTATATTTAACTCTCGAATATCACCGTATAAACTTAATTGCAACAATAAATTCAAGGTCAAAGATCAGATGTTAAACATCTGATGCAATTCATCGCTAATTGTGCCATCATTTACTACAAATTATTTAATCAAAACCGACTTCATCTATTTGACAGAACCTGATTGACAGAATTGAAAACAAATTAGCAAGCTGGCAGACGACATTAATCTCAAGGGCTGGCAGAGTGGTTCTTGCCTCATCCGTACTCTCCTCCATCCCGACCTTCTTTATGTCGGTCTTCAAATTGCTACTTTGGGTTATTAAAAAGATAGACAGTATAAGACGCAATTTTATTCGGAGGAAAAATGGATCTGGTAACAGAGGAATGGGATAGAATTTGTCTACCAAAATCTCACGGAGGTCTGGGTCTTACTGACCTAAGCTTACATAACATTTCCCTATTACTTTGATGGTTATGGAGGCTATACAGCAAACCAAACTCGCAATGGACTGCTATTTCCAGAACCCTCTATGGAAAGAGAACCACTTGCCTCCCAGCAATTGTATGGAATCAATCAGGATCATTTTTTTTGGAAGGATTTAATGGCGCTGCGAATTTATTTCCAATTACAATCAAATCTGAAGTAGTTGGGGGAAATAACGCCCTGTTTTGGTAGAATACTTACTCAAGAACAGTTATGTAGAAGAAATATTGTTCAAAATCACTGCTACCTTTGCCAGCAAGAGCTCTTAGAAATTTCTGTTTTGCCAGCAAAATCACCGCATTTTTAGAATGTTTTGAGATCACCGCAAGCTTTACAAGACTGGATCGTGCAGGAAGCAACCTTGTTTATGAAGAACTGTTAGCTGGCCTCTTCTTTTTGTTTTTGGTTTTGTTTCAGTTCTTCAGTTTTGTTTCACTTTTATCTTCCTTCTTTCCTTCCTCTTTATTATTATTTTTTTGCTAGGTAGTTGCGTTGTCACTACCTACTATGTCAAAAAAAAAAAAAAAAAAAACCGACTTCATCAAAGCCCACTGGTTAGGATAAGAAAGGACAAATATAATTGAAAAATCTGTAGGTTCAATCGGATGCAATCCCATTAAATAATTTTGGATTGAACAAAAACACAATGATTTTATATATATATATATATTTTTTCAAATTCTATCACTTTTTCAAGTTTGTATGATTGACTAATTGTGGAAGCACTTGTGCGTACATTTATCATATATGATTCGTATCGAACAACATACAAGAACACTTAATTGTGTTAAAATGTCACAGGCAAGAGATGTTACGTGGCTGGCTGAGTGGGATTTAGTTACTTAAAATATGTAATTAGGAAATACATTGATTTGTATTAGTACACGAGGAGAGTTCGAGGAGAGAGAAGGTATTATGAAACCGATCTGAAATCCTATTTCATATTTTCATTGTTTTTCTCCCAAATTCATGCATCTCGATCGTGAACAAGGTTCGTTGCAATTTAATCATCAATTCTTATTGTTAAACCATTTTTATTCAGTTTTTAATCTAATTTTATCAATTTTAACTTACTTGTTTTGACTTTTGATTCCTTCAAACTAGACCCGTTTGGTCTAGCTAGTAAACATGTATCAGTTCTTGTTAATGATCGAGAATAAGAGATTTCGTGACATCGATCACCCAAAGATGTGATAATTTGAATTTTTCTTCATTTGATAGGAGAAAAGAGAAACGAATAGAAGCAAATTTAAAACTGAACAAGAAAACCAGGGTTTCAAAGCTTCCCAATTTCAAATTTACACAGGATTTTGGGTTTGTAAGAAATAATACATGACACTTCACGCAAAAATTCCTCTGTCAATTAGTACAGGAAGCACTCTTCGCTGAACCTTGCTAGCAATGAAAATCATTTACCTTGAAATTTAGATTCACATTTCTGGAACATTATTTTAAAATTACTAAATGTTTAGCAGATACATTCAGTAGTTCAACATAAGTTTTATTATTATTTTTTTTTTCCAAATTAGAAGATCTGGAATTAGTATACATCTCAGAAACTGGTAAATTTAACAGGTATATTATCACTTGAAGGAAAAATGGATTTCATTTGGACGAAATAGAATGCTAGCAACTGCAGAAGAACACTGTATACTAAATCTGATAAAACCCAGTTGACAGGAACTAGTGCGAACTTGGTAAAGCCAGAGAGAAAGGTTTTATTGCTACTTGCTTTAGATTCTGTACAATAAAGAATTAACAGCATAGTTACTGTACTCAACTCAAGTAAATCAAAAGCCTTTAAAATTAACAACAAAGTACTTTAATTGTGTAAAAATCAATAGCCTATAGCAGAACATTACCAATATGCCCCTACAGTACAGATAACCTTGCAAAACACCTCTTTATTTGCTTTACCAATTTAGCAATGTGCAGGGCCCATAGGGGCATTTGCACACAGAACTTTAGAAAGATCACAGAGTAAAACACAATAAGAACCACGGTGATATTATAAACCATATTGATTCACACTAACAAAATAAACATAGTCTGGCATGAATAAAAAAAATCACAAAAGCAATAATATCGTGACAACAATCATCAGAGATATCCAGAAGACAAACTAAAGGTGCTCAAAACCTAGAATTGCATCCTGAGACCACCTTCAGTTTTGAACTTCATAAGTCTATTCCACAGAGAATAATGATCATTATTTTTAGCGTCTCTCTAAAGAAAACCAGCTCCAAATCTGGGGATGCTCTATCCTCAATAGCAATTTGCTGCCTTATATTCTTCACGAACTTCTTACCGAGCTTCTTCTTGGAACAGAGAAGAGCGATCTTCCTAAGCTTGTTCCCATGGACAACTAAGTATTTGATAAGCTCCATGTCACTTCGGTCACCATAAAAGCCCTTCACAGTAATGGTTTTCAGATGATCCAGAAAACTGAGGGAACCGTGCTCATCCCAGGTGCCCAGGTCTGAGTAAAATAATTAATGAGAATTAATAAACGAATAGTATTACATGACACATAAGCAATACTAATTCGACATCAATCATTAGAGACATTCAAAAGATATAACTACCACAAAGGGGCTCAATACCTAGCATTCCATCATGCAATGTTGATTTGAGTGGTGGAATTCATTCCATGTCCAAAAAAGATTGTTACTCTCAGTGTCATCAAGGAAAATCAGCTCCAGATCTGAGGACGCTCTCTTCTCGATACAAAGTTCTCGCCTTTTCATCTCCACAAACTTCTCAGTGATTGACTCGGAACAGAGAAGAGTGATCCTCCTAAGTGCCTGCCCACAGACAACTAAGTACTTGAGAAGCTCCACATCGCTTTGGTCACCGGAAAAGCCCTTCATAGTAACGGTTTTCAGATGGTCAAGTGAACTGAGGGAATCTTGCTCATCCCAGATATCCGAGTCCGAATCATATATATCACCACTTTCCTCTTTCTGAAATGAAACAGAGTAGAAAAGTGGTCATATTGTTGCTATGCAGTATCCATAAATCCTGTAGTAAAAACACGTCCCCATAAACTTTAAAATTTTTTTCTATTAGCTAGAGAAAAACACTAAACCTGAGCAAAGATCATCAAATGTAAAAGCCTATAATTTAGATACTAATGGCCCATTCACTTTGATTAGTCCATATAACAGCTGACATAATATTTTTTCAAAACATGAACCAGTTATTTACTTTTAATCAAAAACACCATAAGTACAAATTTAGTGTCAAATAAGCAAATATCTTAACTACTATAGGTGTTGTTATCTTCTCCAGTGCTGCACCATGTGAAGTGCACCTGCAACTGTCTGGTTTATTGGCTGCACAAACCAGAAAGAAGATAGGAATGACTGTCTGGTTCAACTCTTAGGGGTCAGAGAACAGATGTATCCGCTACAACTGTATATCTTTGAGTAATTATGGTTTAAATAAAGAAAATGACCAGATTTTTACAGAATCAAGTTTGATATTACTGCAAAATGCAAAAGGCACGAAATATTGCCACAACTGAAGTATTTTTTTTGTGAAAATTAGCACACACAAACCATTTTGAACTGGAAATTACTCCTTCTTGAGACATTCAGGCATTAGAACTAAAATTGATTTTGTGTGCTCTCCTAGCAGAAACATTTTCAGAAAAGCAAAGGTTCCAAACTAAAAAAAAAATAACATTATTAATAGAAGATATTGAAAGTAGTTACCAGAATATCCAATGTTTCCAGGCAGGGAAAGCATCTCAATAAATCTGGTATTGTTTCGTTGAAATCCAGCTCCATTTTGATAGCTAGCGTCTTCACAGAGGATAGCACCTTCATCTGGCAAGGTGAAGCTTCAATTTTCGAAATACTCGGTTCCATCTGCCATCAAAAACAAAAGATTCAAAGTAAATAAATTAAACAATTTAACACCAAAACCAAAAGGCAATCATTTATTGAAAGTTTGAAACAACAAACAGAAAAGGTATTCCAGCATAAAATTCATTCAGAAATACATGTGAAAAGTTTATAAGAGTTAATATTCACTAATAGTCAGGCCATCTCCAATGCTGATCCTGCAAAAAATACAAGAGCCAGACAAGCAAGTAATATTTTAGACGCTTCAGGACCCATTAAGCCAATAGTTATGAAACGTTATAAAATTTTGAAAAAAATACCCCACCTGAGAGTCCAAAAACGTCCTGCCAAGTTGCAGGGCCTCAAAGTATGTGCATACGAAACCAAGTTGTTCGAGCTTTGGTGCATCCAGGACCTTCACCGCTGGGCAAAAACTTGTTGTGTATTCACCGAAAATGAGTGATTCAAGATTCGGTACATCTTTAATGATCAACTCTGGAGCCTTTGAGTAGTTCCAGACAAGCTTGTGAAGGCTTGGTGAACTGATGCTGAAGAGATGTAAGGCCTCAAAGTTGATGAAATGCAAGGTCTCAAGAGAGCGGCAGCTGGAGAGCAAAACTTGTAGCAAATCATTGGGGAGCGCTACGGCCGTCAGCCTGAGTTCTTTGAGATTAGGAAATACTGACGGAGGCATCACCCTGGGAAATTGGCATCCACTAAGAGATAGATAATGCAGAGAGTTGCTCCATAGAACGGGAGGAGGCAGCCAGTAGCGGTTTTCCATTGGATAAATTTCAGAAACAAGGGTTAGTTCTCGGAGGCCTCTTTGGACTGCTGATTCCACAATACGATCCATTGCCGGGTGCAACGGAGGACGGTTGAAACGTGAGAGGCGGAGGCTTTCGATCGGTCCATGGTGGGAGTTCAATATTATTCTGGAGACGGCCTTGCGCGACCACTCCAATTTGTTAAACACCAGAGTGAGTTCGTCGGGTTCGATGGAGGCGTCGTCGAGGCGCAGCGGAGCCTCCTTCCAGAGGTTGCGCCAGCAAGAGGAGAGGACGCTGGTGCGAGAGGCGTCCTTGACAGGGACGAGCGATAGGATGGATGTGAGCACTGCATCAGGTAAGGTGCTGATGAAGTCCGGCCCCACCACTTCGGAGGCTGCCGGAGAGGGGCTGCTAAGGCCCCTGGTGGCCAAGCCGGAAGCCATTTCCAGAGATTAAGCAAAAGAGGGTTAGGGTTAGGGTTTGGATAGCCGTACAAAAGAGGAACGACAAGCGCAATCTATCAAATCAAAATTTTAAAACGCTATTAAGCAATCTATCCGTTGAGCTTAAAGCCTTAAATAGAGGAACGGCAATCTATCAAATTAAAATTTTAAAACGCGATTAAGCAATCTATTCGTTGAGCTTAAAGCCTTAAATAAACCCGTAACAACTTAATATTTTCCAAAATTACTAATTTACCCTCGCTCCCCCTACCGCAGAAGTTCTATTTTCAGATGTTCAATTATGAAGACGAGTAAAATTTAGAAACCTCAAAGTCAGGAACAAAAATAGTACAGCTACCTCTTCGGGCTCTTCCGACTTCCGAGCATCAATCCATATACGGCATTATTATAATATAATTGGAATTTGGATTGTTTCTGTGACTGTGACATCCTGAATTTTGACCAGCTTTTTGACCTTTGACCATCACTTGACCGAGACCAAAAAAACCACTTATTATTGTTACTTAGTATATTTACCCTTTTATTTTGAACTAGTGATATTCTAAGAATAGATATAAAATCATCTATAAACTTTAAGACCAAACTACTAGTTCCATTGCGATCACTTAAAAGTGCACGCGCGGCGCCAGTAGTAGTATACTTGTTCCATTGTGATTACTTATCCGAGTAATAAAATATGATACTGAGCCCGTTTGTGACCACATGATACCCCCCCCATACCGTGCAATTTTTTTCTTTTTTAGTAATAAAATATGATAAATATGCAAGTCAACGATGCGACTGTTGAAAGTGGAAAATTATGCTGCTAATTTAAGTCTAATTGTCCTTGATTAACATAAAACTATAAAACAATCTTCTTTAAAATAGTTGAATTAGAATTTTGTTTTCTTTTTATAAGCATCGAAGGGAAGATGAAAATAATGGGCAGCAGCTTATAGAGGATATTAAACAGGCATTTTGGTCAGAGATATTATAAATTTATGTTTTTAACTTAAAATATGATTTGAATCAATCAAAAGGTGTTATATTCTTATAAGAAATAGAATTGGAAAGGTTATATCTGAAATAAAAAATTTGAAGAGGTTATATTCATTTTTTCATTTTTATATTTTTTGTGAGACGATAAATTTACCCAGGTAAGCATTATAACTTTCAGAAAAAATAACAATTTGGTATGTTTTTTTTTCCTTCTTCTTTTTTAAATTAGCAAATAAAATTAGATATTGTTAATATTTTAACATATAAATATTTATGTGCTTCATACAAAATAAGGAAAGATGTGTATAAAAATTCAACGAAGATTATCAAGTAATATCATTAATTTGGCCGCAAAAAGTCTTGTTATCATATACAAAGAATAAAATTATTCATTCCAGTTCAGCAATAAAATGTGTTTCTATGGCCCTATGGGTAACACATTGGAATTTAATAAACAAACTTATTCAATAATTAATCCCAACTTAATACAAAATTATCCAAATCAAAGTACTTGCACTCAATGATAATACGTAATGGGAACTTCATCAGGATTCAGTTGTTGCCAAGCAAATAAAGATATATCACCGTACAAGAAAAAGAAAAAAAAAATAAGCACAGAAATTATTCTCTGATAACAATCATTTCAAAACCCTGCAAAGGCAGTAGAGCACAATGTGTAATATAATATCCCAAAATTATATTATTTCGGTTCAGACGAAGTCTGCTACTGTTTGAATCTACATTTCTCAAGAATCAAATCCTGTGTAGCGCAGCTCCCAACCGTATGATACATGATGGATATCGCGTGAATAATACCAGATTGATAGGTCTGAAAAAATTTAACCGCTCGATCTGATCTCAACGGCTCAAAACTACGATACACAATGTGTAGCGCAACACGGAATAAGGATCCCATTTCCCGGGGCCCCCGAAAGGGTTTTGCTTTGGAATCAAAATTAAGCTTTGTACCAATGCATAATATTAAGAACATTTAAAACTCATTTGTAATATTTTAAGATGGGGGCAAAGAAAGGAACTAGTATCCTCTGCATGCAGCGGTTAACGTGCCGTCCGATCTAATTTTGAAGGCTAAGATTAATGGGCCGCACGAATCTCGGTTAATATCAATATTAATCACAACGTAACGTATCCATCATTGATCATTGATTGGATGGTTCGGATCATGGATTCGCAAAGCAAGTCCCATACGACAAAACTCAACAACACCTCACCTAGAAGGCCCAAATTAGAAATTACTTGAGTGATCTTAAGTAATCTTCACTGCGCTGGTGCATCCAAATTAATTTAGTAAGAAAATTATTTGCCTTTTCAAATATACATTTTTCCATTTCCAGATCATGAATTTGAGATTTTAAGATTATTAAATGTTAAAAAAAAATGCAACTACCAGTTCCTCTTTTGCAACTTTTCTTCAAATGTAATGGTCAGGAATTAACATATACCTTACGAACTGGTACATGTAACAAGCCAGTACTTTTGAGTTAATTAATTATATTACAACTTGGAAGGAAGTTTGAAGACCAGTTTACAGATACACAAGTTTGAACTGGCGAAGCCAGAGAGATTGGTTTACATATCCTGACTTGCTTAACCAGACAAACGAAGGTGCTTTGCAGTCTGGACAACAAAAGAAATCAACACAACAGTTCCAGTGGTCTAATCAGATAATTCTACAGCATGTAGAAACAAGAGCAAAGTTAAAGTACACAAATAGGATAAATCACCAGAGTTAGGAAAAAGCGCCTACAGTATCAATAACCTTGCAAAATATAAACCATCAATGTGATTTTTGCAAAACAAAAACAGCGGAAGATTAAAGAGAACAACATCATTTTAGCAATTCATGTGTTTAATTTATAAAACTCTTAGGGGCTTTTGCAAAAGAATTAAGAAATAATAAATACTAAAACACACTAAATCAGGCCAAAAAAATTAATATAAACCATTAATGCAGAATAACAAAAGGTAAACTCTTGAATTAAATATCATAAAAGCAATACTGATGAGTCAACAATCATACAAAAAAAAAAAAAAAAAATCCAAAAGACAAACTACCAGAAAGGGGCACAAAAAATTGCCCCAAATCAGCTCGTTCCACTAACTAGGTACCCATTACCTAGCCATCAGTTCATTCCACAGAGAAAAATGAACGTTACTTTTGGTATCTCTGAAGAAAACCAGCTCCAAATCTGATGATGCTCTCTTTTCAATACAAAATTGTCGCTTTTTGGCCTCCACAAATTTCTCACTGAAGGCTTTAGAACAGAGAAGAGTAATCTTTCTAAGCACTTTCCCATAGACAACTAAGTACCTGACAAGCTCCACATCACTTTGGTTGCCATAAAACCCCTTGACAGTAACAGTTTTCAGATGGTCCAGGAAACTGAGGAAACCATGTTCGTCCCAGATACCTTTGTCCAAATAATTTTTGTTGCGGTTTCCCCCATATTTCTAAAACAGAAAAAAACAAATGAAATGAAAAAAATGGTCACATTATTGCTATGCAGTATCCACAAATTCTATAAACACTTACCACCTGAAACTTATATACTTTGCTTTAAAGTGCCAAAGAAAAAACACTAGTCCTGCAGTAAAGTCATCAAAGTAAAACTTATACTTTTTAAGGACACTGGTTCATCGACATTGATTAGTCTTATCATAGCTGTAAAACCATGTTGTCAAAATAAAATCCACTTGTTAACTTTGAATATAAAAAAAAAAAACAAAAGAAATTAATTGTCAAATAAGCAAACAACCTAACAACTACTAAAGTTGTTATATTCTACAGGGCAGCACCCTGTGCAGTGCCCTTGCAGCTATCTTCTTCATTGGCTGCACAAACCAGAAAGAGAATAGGAATAGCCAGATGCACTGTGAAAATTTGCAGCATAGGAGAATATCTCAACTCTTAGAGGTCAGGCACAAATTTATCTGCTTGCACTGTATATCTATGAGAAACCATGACTTAAACTAAACAAAATGACTGTGGACAGAATGAAATTTGGACTGCAAAAGGGCACAAAAGTTTTGCCTTTAGTAAAGTAATTTTGTGTGAAAATTAACACACATGAACCATTTTGGACTGGTCATTACTTCTTCTTGAGACACACAAGCTTTAGAACAAAAAGTATGGTCAAATAAGACCCAAAATAAGTTTCTTAAATCTGTAAAGACACAAAATAAGGACACTCATTAATTCAGATTGATCTTTGTACTGTCCTAGCAGTAATATTTTTTTAGGAAAACAAATGTTCAGTCTGACTAGAGCTATTTTGAATTAACAATATTTATGATAGATAATGGAAGTAGTTACCAGAATATATAAATTTTCGAGACAAGGAAAACATCTCATTAAGTCCAGTATTGTCTTGTCGAAAGAGTGCTCCATTTTGATTGCTAGCACCTTCACAGAAGATAGCATGGTCATCTGACATGGCATTGCATTAATTTGAAAATCCGATGCTGGCTGCCATCAACAACAAAAGTATCAATTAGATAAAATGAACAATTTAAATGCCAAAAGACAATCATGCTTTGGACACAAATAACAAGAAAAGGTATTTTCAACATGAATTCGTTCAGTAATATAAATTGAAAGAGTTATGTCCAATACGATTCTACAAAATGTACTTGAGGGTTAAGACATACATTTCAAGAAGATGTAATTCAGGTTTTCAGGGACCCATTAAGTGAAGTCAAACAGTTCTAAATAAATAAAAAAGGTGAACCTGTTGTTGGAGAAGAGTCCCGCCTAGTTGGAGCACCTTAAAGTCCATACATAGAAAACCAAGCAGTTGGAGCTTTGGTGCATCCAGGACATACAGGTTTGCATCTCTTGTTTCACGGTCACCTAACATGAGTGATTCAAGATTAGGTGCATCTTTTATAATTAGCTCTGCTGTCACTTTGTCATTCCAATATATGAACCCCCAATCAAAAACAAGCTTGCGGAGCCTTGGAGAACTGATGCTGATAAGAGGGGATGCCCAACTGGAGATCAAACGCAAGGTCTCAAGAGACCCGCACTTGGATAGCAAAATTTGAAGCAAATCATTATTCAGCAGTACATCAGTCAGGCTCAGTTCTGTCAGATTGGGAAATATGGACGGGAGCAGCGGCAGGGGAAAGTGAAACCAGCAACAGACGAGAGACAATTGATGCAGTGAGTTGCAGCGCAGGAGGAAAGGAGGCAACTCGTAGGTGTCAGGACCGAAGAAAGAAAAAACGATGGTTAGTTCCGGGATGCCTCTTTGGACCGCTAATTTCAAGAAGTGGTCCATTGTAGCGTAGGTGAAGCATGAGAGGCGGAGGCTTTCGATCGGTCCATGATGGGAATCGAAAATGCGGGAAACGGTCTGTTCGTCGACGGGAACGTCCAGGCGCAACGAGGCGGCTTTCCAGAGGTGGCGCCAGCGAGAGGAGAGGACGCTGGTGCGAGCGGCGTCATGGGCTGGAAGGAGGGAGAGAATAGAGATGACGAGGCAGTCGGGGACTAGGCTGAAGAAATCCGGCCCCTCCAGTTGAAGAGGTACTGGAGGGGGGTCAGGGTTAGTCGCTCTTTTTCTTTTGGCGGTGGAAGACATACTCGAATAAGACGGAGAGACGAACGGGCGTAGTTAATTACTTAATTTGAGGGGTAGAACAAGAGCAAGATCAAGATTGCTACGTAAAAGGAAAGTATTGGGATCGCTATAGAAATATTATTTTTGTTTTCAGTAAAGACGCATTCACAAATTAAGCACTCCACAGTCCACAAGTAGCGTATCGATATGATAATTTCATAGGTTATTATTCATTAGAAACGTACAATTGTAGTAATTTTGACAACGTTTTTTTTCATAAAATTAAGAAATGTTTTAAAATTAAAAACTTAGATACGGTATATGTCTTATAAATTATTTGTGTATCAAATTTCATACAGTTTGAGTATCATTTGATATCCCATCCCTACTTTTTTTTTTATAAAAGCATCAATTAAATGGTATAAATAAATTTTAATAAAAACTGTATCTATTTTTTTTTTATCAAATATGAATTATTGATTTTTTAAAACTTATTTGATCGGTGGTGTACTTAGGCTATGAAATATTATTAACAGTTCATTTATTTTTATCTAAAATAAAAAGTGCTAGACATGTATGAAAATTAATAAAGAATAATTAATTTGATCGTTCCTCATCATGAAAATAATTTAAGTTAGTCTAAGAAGGCATCATTCTGGTCGCAAGTTAATTATGCGTCACTTCATGGTTGTTCGTTCAGTTAACCAATACATGCTAGCAGTTTTGGAGATTTAACTGATGAAGTCTTATAGACTATGATCAGAATCGCATATTTAATGCGAGAAATGGAAAAGAAGATCTTTTTTTTTTAAAAATTCGCTGATTGAAACTGACGAAGGAGGTGGTGGAATTTTCTTCCGACGAAAATTGGGTAGAAATTTTTGCCATGTGCATGTGAATTCCTCTCCAAAATTAAGAAATTTGACGCGAATTCTTTTTTTTTTTTTTTCTCTTCTTTTTCTTTCTCGCTCTTTTTCGGTTTCAATCAGACCCTTAGTAAGTAATGTGTTTTTTTTTTTGGAAACGCAAAAGAAGTTTTTGCGAAAAGAATTTAGAAAGAGCAAAGAGTAAAAACACTAAAAACTGTGCTGGTAACACAAACCATTGATGCATAACAACAAAAAGTAAGTTTTTCAAAAAAATAAAATGAATAAACAATAAATAATAAAAGGGGTATAGCCTGACAAATAAAATTTCACAAAAAGCAAAGGTAATGTCACAACAATGATCATACACATCCAAAAGACAACTACCACAAAGGAGCTCAAAACCATGCTTGGGATCATGCCATTAGAACTCGATATGTTGGTTTAGTTCACCTCAGAAAAATTCATGGTAATCTTTCATCATCTACAAGGACAATCAGCTCCAAATCTAATGATGCTCTCTTCTCAAAACAAACTTCTCGTCTTATGGTCTCCATATTATTCTTTGTAAAGGAATAATCGAAAAGAGTCATCTTCTGAAGCACATTCCCATGGACAATTAAATACCTGAGGAGTTTCACTTCGCTTTGCTTGCCATAAAAAGCGTTAATGGTAACTGTTTTCAGATGGTCAGCAAAACCGAAGGAGTGTTGCTTATTCCAGGTACCAGTGTGAAAACAATATCCACGGCACCTCCTCTCATATTTTGAAGAAATGAAAAAAAGGGAAAATTGTCACATTATTGTTATCTAGTATACACAAACCCTATAGAAAATGCATAACATTCAAAACTAAAAATTCACTTCAACGTGATAAAAATAATAAGAAAAGACAAAAAAAAAAAACATCGTGAACCTGGGTACGTACTGAAATTAACAAGCAACCCATGCTTAATGCCAATGGTCCATCGAATTTGATTAGTCTATATCATAGCTAAAATATCATTTTGTCAAAATATCAACCAGCTCATTTATTTTAAAATTTAAAAACACCAAAATTAATAAACAAAGCGACCTAATTTGGACAGATTCAAATTCGATAGACTGCAAAACGGTATGAAATTTTGCCTCAGCTGAAGGAGCTTTCTGTGGAATATACCACACATAATCCACTTTTGACTGGCCTTTTCTTCTTCTTGAGTCAAACAAGTTTTAGAACTTAAATTACAGACTCGGAAAAAAAGTTTCTTGAATTTATTCAGACACAAACATTACACTTCAAATTGATTTTTTTTGTAATGTCTTAGCAGTAACATTTTGAGACAAAGCATATGTTAATCGTGAATGGAGCAATTTTGAAGTTCAAGGTGGCTTACCCCACCTAAATAGGAAAACTTGATGGAAAAATGAAATTGTTTGTGAAAAATAATGAAAATGGTTACCAGAATATACAAATTTTCGAGACAGGGAAAACATCTCAACAAGTCTGGTAGAATCTCACTGAAAGAGGGCAGCAGTTCGATTTCCAGCGTCTTCACAGATGATAGAATCATCATCCGACATGGTGTTGCTTTAACTTGAAAGGTTGGTGCTGGCTGATATCAGCGTCAAAAGTACCAATTAAATAAAATAAACTATTTAACACCAAAAGGCAATCATGTATTGAAACAAGTAAGAAGAAAAGGTCTATTCAAAGAACTAACAAGAAAAGATATTTGCAATATGAAATTCGTTCATTAATAAAAACAGTTATTGTTCCATAACCACAGGGCGTCTCCTATGTTGATTCTGGAAAAGGTGCGTAAGATAAGCATAATTCAACAAGCAATACTTCAGATTTTTCAATGATACATGAATTCAAAACATTTGTTAATTGAAAAAAAAAACCGCACCTGTCTGTCAAAAAAGGTCCTGCCTAGTTGGAGCACATCAAATTCCTCACATTGAAAAACAAGCAATTTGAGCTTTGGTGCATCCAAAACCAGAAACTTCACATTGCAATATGCCGCACGAAACATGAGTGATTCAAGATTAGGTGCATCTCTAATGATCAACTCTATTGTCTCTGCAGAATTCCAATTAAATCCGAACTTGCGGAGACTCAATGAACTGATGCTGAAAACAGGAGGGCCCAAGTTCAAGATCAAATGCAAGGTCTCTAGAGACGTGCAATTTGATAGCAAAGTTTTGAGTATATCATTGTCGAGATGCACAGAAGTTATACTCAGTTCTTTGAGATTGGGGAATATCGAAGGGGGCAGCTTCTGGGGAAAAATGCAATTTTCTAGAGACAGTTGATGCAGTGAGTTGCAGCGCATAAGAGATGGAGACAGCTGGTACCAGCGAGTACTGTAATGATTGATGGTGAGTTTTTGAATGCCTCTTTGCACCGCTGGTTCCACAATGTGATCCATTGCATCATTGGTGATTCGTATGAGGCTGAGGCTTTCGATTGGTCCATGGTGGGACTCCAAAATTCTGGAGACGGTCAGTTTGTTGGAGCAAAGGGAGTACTCGTTGAGGCGCAGTGGGGCTGTTTTCCATAGGTGGTGCCATCGAGAGGAAAGGATGCTAGTGCGAGCTGAGTCCTTAGCTGGAAGGAGATATAGGATGGATGTGAGGATGCAGTCGGAGAGTGAGCTGATCAAGTCCGGCCCCTCCGGTTGAAGAGTTACTGGAGGGGGTTTATCCCTTTTTCTTTTTCTTTTTCTTTTGGTGGTACAAGACATGTTCGATAAGGAGGAGAGAGGAGGGAGGAGATCGGTAGAACTTCTAGAAACACAATCTTATATTGAAGAAATTGATATCGCTATACAAAATTTTCTTCTAGTACTAGAGACGAATTCAAAATTATAAAAGTTTTTTATATATATATATATAATAAAAAGGTGCGTGGGCTCCAAGCCTAATAATAAATTAGGATCGTTTTAAAATACGGTAATAGGAGAAATTAAATGACAAAAGATTTATATTTGCGAATTTTCCTCGGTAGCTACAGGTGCCAATGAACAAAATAAGAAGGAAATTAGGTTAGATAAAATGGTAGGTTTTAAATACAATATTTAAATACGAAATTGATGGAGAATAGTAACGCATGGAATTTAATTAGAGAGTTTGAATGGCTATTATGGGAAAAATTCTGGGGTTTTACATATTCTAGTGCTAAACTGCTAACGGAGGAAGAGTCGGGAATCAATTACTATGACACGGTGTCCCATCATATTAATTAAGTAAATCTGTACTTTTGAGCAAACTGTTTAATACTTGAAATAAATTGACCTCGTTCTGAAAAACTAATAATTGACTAATTGTACCATGGTGAAGAACATAATAGTTGAGCGACGACATCAAAGGTACAAGTGAGAGAATATTGGCAGAGTCCGAAAAATTTTCAATGGAGTATATACTAGTATAGTAAATAATTTCAGAAACCGTTATTATTATAAGAATTTTAAGGCTTCTGTTATTAAGCTGATTAATTAGCTCAATAATGTTTTTGTCCATCTTCGTCTTCGACCTCGACAAACTTTATACCTCCAATTCTTCAATCTTCATCTCAAAACATATTTTTCCTTCCCTGAGTTAAGCCCCAAAAAGTAAAGAACCGAAGCTAGCTCCATCGCTTCTTAATATGTTTAAAATTTTTTTTATTTTTCTCGGCCCAAAATGCTGATGTTTCCTCTTCGGCCTTTCAACTTTCATCTCTCCGAAGAATTAAAATGGAGAAGAAAAGAAACTGAATTAGTAAGCTAATTAGATCAAGGAGTACGGATATTATTACACTGGTATTGCTGCTTTCGGCTTTTCCAAATTATAAGAGCAGTGAGTTAATTTTTCTTTCCTCAAAAGATGTTGCTAAAAAAAAAAGAGAGAAAGAAAAAGAAAAAGAAAAAAGGATTTTGAAATCCTAGAGAAAAAGTAGCTTTTCACAAAAGAGTAAAAAATGAAGAATGTAAATAAATAAACTGGAGAACGAAGATCACAGCCTCACAGGAACACTTGCCACACGAACGGCACAGATGAAACTACGTCATACCATCACTTCGACTCTTAGGACTACGCTCGGCTGCGTTTAGAACTTTAGATGCGTCAAAAAAATAACGAACAAACACTATGCTCATGTAGGTGCTCCATTAAAACAATATTTTCCCCAATTAAAAAACTCAATTAATACTTGCATTAGTTTGTATACATTTCTTATTTTATGTTTCTATTTATGTGGTGTAGTTCCAAAAGTCTAATTGAGTTAATTTGTAGTGGAAATCACAAAATCATTAGTAATTTTGCAATTGTGGAAAATATTATAAATAGTATAAATATAAATTAATTTGGAAATAATCATTACTATTAAAGCAATTAGAATTAGTATGATGCTCGACATATAATTATGCATTCAAGTTTTTGTCGTATGATGATGATGATGATGATGATGATGATTTAATGAATATCATGATCATTATTACAAAATTTGAATATCAAGAGCAATTGATAATAAATAAAGAACGATAAATAAATTTGGAGGTGAGGAAAGGGAGAAAAAATCGCTATTATTTTTAAACAGCATTTGCTATTCGTGAAATAATACTTTCTTAAACATTTAGGAGGCGTTTGGATCGTGTAAGAATAAAAATAGGATTAGTTATTCGGAGTAAAAAAAAATAATCTTAAACGATTAAGAATAAGTTTTTTGGGATCTAGAATGTTATATTTAAGTGATCCAACATCGGATTAAATTTTTATTCCTAGGGTGTTTGGATTATCTTCTTAATGTGGATTAAGAAATTGTTGGGACCACTTTTTAATCCGGATTAAAAAGATGATTCAAACATCCTAGGAGTAAAAATTTAATCTGGATGTTGGACAACTTAAAAACAACACTCTAGATCTCAAAAAACTTATTCTTGATCGTTTAGAAATAATATTTTTTACTCCGAATAGCTAATCTTAATTTTATTCATGATCCAAACGCCCCCTTAGAAATATCGTTATCTTTTAATAAGAAAAAAAAATATAAAGAAATAGCGTTATTTCCGACAACAATTCCGAAAATACAGCTATAAAAATAAGTGCTCTCTCTGTTTCTCTATTAACCTTTGTAACCTTCTTGCACCGCAAGCCAAAATCAAGATGCAACCAAAGAAAGACAAAAGATTTAACAAGGATTCGCGCGAAATCGCCATGGCCCAGAAGGAGAAGGAGAAGAGCAAGGCTCCAGTGGAACTAACGATCGAGCAAGACGAATTTGCAGACGATCGACTGATGATCGTGCGCATAGGCAGCCACATCGTCGAGACAACCGTTGCACGTTGGGACTCTGTTGCTGGTGCATGGGCCAAGTCCACTGTTTCGGAGCTTCGGCTCTTTCACAGCGGCAGTGGACCCACTGTTGTCAGCCTCTGTGCCTTCAGAGGGTTTCCAAGAGGGTCTCACAGCTGGGATCTGAAGGGCCCTCAGGGCAACCCGAACTACCCGTCTAACCCGTACCGAGTGATTGCCATCTGTCTTGGTGGGTCCCGCGTGCTCTTCTACGAGCTTGAGGACTGGTACAGTAGCAGAGTTCCAGCTAGTATCATTCCTCCCAGTCTCAGAGATCTACTGAGTAATGGCAAGGTGGTGGTGGTCGGATGGGGGATGGCAGAAATGGTCAAGAAATTGGATAGGGAGTGGGGTCTGAAGGTATATATAATTATATATGTGTTTTCCATGATTTTTTTTTCTTTCTGATTTTCAAAAGAAATGACCAACAAATGCAACCTGTATAAAATTGTGCAATTTTACAATCAAGATATGGCCAAGAATTGCAATTTTGTAGTCGTGTTCTAAAATTTATTCTGTGCACTAATATTCAATTGGACATTTCTAATTTCTACTGCACGATCTGTGTTATTATTGGGTGATTTAGATAAACCATAGAAGTTTTACAAATTTTTTTAAGTAAAACAGGAGAACTTTTACGTCATTCCAAGGCAGGTTTACTCAAAGCCATGTGTTGCTTTGTTAGATAATTTAAGTAAATTAAGGTTACTGGTAAATTTAATTCTAAGGCTTTTCTATGCAATTATCCAGTGAGTTAAAAAGGTTTATAAATTGTATGTAGATCGCACGGCCAGTGGATGTGAGAAAGATAGCAGCAGGGACTTATGGAACAGATGCAATTTGGTGGCCGAAGACTGAGAAGGGAAAGGTGGTAATGAAAGATCTGGGACTCGAGGGACTGGCGCAGCTGGCACTGGATGGAATGCAGCTTGAGAAGAAGCCAGCAAGGGTGCGCGAGGCTAACTGGGGTATAATTGGGTTCCATCATCACTATGATGATGAGCATGCTTTGGAGCTGATCAAGTATGCAACCAGAGATGCCGTTGTGACCCATCAGATAGCTACAAAGTGCATTAAAAAATCTGGATTGCCCCAAGAATGATCGCCTTATGTTATTCTGGTTTAGTTAGCAACAAATAGATACATGATTTGTTTTTTTCTGTTATGTAGTTCTGTTAATACTCTGGCGATTGTTGCGTCTTGGTGTTTAGCAATTGATAGATGTAATGTGGGGGTTTGAACCAGTATTTACTGAAGGTGGAATTAGATTTGGGTAGACCTCAATTTGGGTGGTAAATGCAAAGGAGATTGAAAAAGTTGTAATGATCTCTGTTTCTTTTATATTCTGCTTTTTCTTTTTATTTCAAGAGTAAAATGTAGTTAACTTTGTGACACTTCAATTAATAAAGGTTTTTTCTGAGTTCTCTGAAAAATAGTTTGTTTGCTGAGTATGTTGGTAATTTTTTTTAATGTTTTCTGAATTCATGTGTGTACTTATTTGTACTATTTTTAATAAACATGTTTATTGGATTTCTGAAACTACTGTTATATTGGATAGCCTCCAATTAATTTCTTAGAGAAACGAAGAAAGTGAGAAAACTGCTGAGATTGTATCATGATTAGCTAGATTGAACTACTTAGGAGGAACATCTTGTACTAGGTTTAGTTGTAGGCTTCTAGCAAGCCTTAGGGGCATTTGGCAGCACCACATGTTAGTGGGGTTAGGGTTAAAATTAGTACTAATTGTAGATTAACAAATAGTTTACTAATTTAAAAGTTAGACTAACTTCATACATGCCAAACGCCCCATAAGGTGTTAAAAGAGAAAATTTTGTCTAAGCTTATCAAGCAAATCATCTATATTTTCTTGTGTAAGATAAGTATGTTAAGAGTTGGGATTCATTACAGTATTACATTGATGTATTTGCTTTTCCTTTCGTTTTTTTGTGAATCTTGCTGGATTGTCATCAATATTGGGTGCTCAAGGAAAAGTGAGAAGGGCCAGTATTTTCTGGTTTTAGAAAGAAACGAGTCCTACTAGAAATTACCAAATGCTAGCAAAAAACCTATTTTCTCTTCTCCTTTCTCTATGTGAGAAAGAAATAAGGTTCACTATCAGCTAGCAACATCACATTGACTGAGCGTTGATACAAGAAAGGAAAAAATAACAACAGAAACTGAGTAATTGATTTCAGAGTGAAGGTTTCACTTACGTATTTACGTAATTTGGTCAATTATATGATTCATAGAGAAGGATTTGGGTTGACAATCTGGCTAATTGGTTTGCGAGGCTTGCCAAGGGCTCTGTAAACAAGTACTTATGCTCTTCTGATGTTCCTTCTTTTAATTTTTTATTGTTTATTTCTCCCCTTTCAAAAGATGTTAAAACCGAACAAAGAAACATAGAAGGAAATAAAATGCGGAATAAACGGATGTTTGTGGATTGTGGTCAATTCAGATGGTGAGATGTGCCATGTTTGTTGAGTGCAAGAAAGTTTGTCAAATCACGAAAACTATTCCCCAATTGACAAATGAAGTAAAATTGAATTAGAGTCTGATAAATCTTATATCATGTGCTAGGTGGTCAGTGGCGGATTTAAATGGAAGGGATGGGGTGCAAATGTCCCCCATTTATTTTGCTAATTACACATATTTGCTTTGTATTTTTAGTTGAATATTGACAAATATCTTAACAAAAATACTATTTGAACCCATTTAATATGACAATAATCTTATTTTTGACCCCATAATTAAATTCTTTTCTAAATATCACAATATATAATAACATTAATAATTAATAAAATATTTGAACCCCAATTAATTTTTTTCTGGCTCCGCCACTGTAGGTGGTAAACTAAAGTAAGCGTGAAGCACTAATTTGTTATATGGAGCAATGTTGAATATATTTTGGAATACAAGAATAAAAATGTTGAAAGTATATTAGAAAAATGAAAGCATCTTTTATATAAAAAAAAAATTATGGTGACATAAAAAAAAAGGAAAATTGTCTGATGAAGAATATTTTGGCACAATAAATTTTATAGCAAGCAACTCTTCAGGTATATTATTTTTTTAGTCGAATAAATTGCCTCTATGGTGTACTTTAGTTTGTGTAATTATGTTTCGAAGGAGCTAGTGAAGTAATCAACTAAATTGGTATATATAACTCTTTACTTCTTAACATTCTTATAGGGAAAAAGATGGAAATAATAAAAAAAAAATATTGGGGAAAAGTTGTTAGATAACATAATACTTATCGACCTCCTCCACAATTATGCACATAGGCCCGTTTGTTTGTGACTTAAAAGATGCATAACTTAAGTTATGTATTCTTAAGTCACCAAATATCTGTTACATAAGACGCCTTAAGGATACATAACTTATGCAACCTAAGTTATGCATCGATCTCCTTTAATATTTTTTCCAACAATACCCCTTAGAAATAATTAATAATAATATTTAATAATTAACAAATACTTAATAATATTTAATAAGTAACATAATTATTAAAAATCATAGTTAATAATAATAATTAATAATATTTAACAAGTAATATTAATTATTAATAATAAGATTTAATAATAATAATTATTATTAAAAATAATTAATCAATAATAAATTTTTATTATTAAATAATTAATAATATTTAATTAAAAGTAATTATTAATATTTCATAATAAAAAATGATTTACTATTATCATATATAATTAATTTTTATAATAATTAATAATTAACAATCAAATATTAAGTTACTCATTCTTACTACACAATCAAATATCCATTACATAACACTACATAAACACTTAGGCATCTTTAACTTATGCAACCCTTACTACACAAACAAACACCCCCATACTCTTTAGTATTTTCTAGACTTTATGTTGTTTATCTTTTATTTCTGTGTTTGTGAATATACAATCTAAACTTCTATGTTTCGCCGTCAAATGGTTTGCCATTTTAGATCACCCAACTACCAAAAAAAGTGAAACATAACCTTGAAAACAAGATGAATCTGTTATAATTATTAATTATAAATAATATGGCCTATATTTAATTTGTAAACCGAATTCATTTAATGAAGGGTGCATCAGATTTTGATGGAAAATCTGATGAACCATGTTCATTCAAAAATCAGATCCCTTCAATTGCCTTAGTATTAATTAAAATAATCTGTCTAAAATTGGCACCCTTTCCCATTAATTTCGCCATTAACAAAAGATAGACAGAAAAAGAAACGCCACTAATTCTGCCATCAAGATATACTAAGGAAAATTGGAGAAGATCGATTTTTCCGCCTGATGATGTCTTCTCTCCAGTCCTGTAAGTTCTAACTTATGAATCTACTTATTTTATATGAAATACGTGATTCTAGGGTTGTTAATCAAGATATTATTATGATTAAATATTTTACGCCTAACATTTGGTATCAGAGCAGTACGTATTTTCGTATAAAATACAGTATAAATTAATTTTTTAACTTACTGGAATTGATTGGAATTTAATTGATTATTTTTGCATATTTTCAAATTTTCCTAAAAATTCTTCTCTGTGTGCACTTTGGGGTTGTGTACAAATCTTTCCTTATTTATTTAAAAACACAACATCCTTCTCTCCTCTCCTTTTCTGTCACATGGCGCACAAAAGAAAGAGACAAGTTTTTTGTACTTGATTGCATACAAAGGAGTAGGACACTTTTACTATCCAAACCATATCACAGCCCTTAATTTTCACAACCATTCGCCAACTTCATGAAATTTTGGAAAAAGTTGCTTTTAAGGTTCAGATAAAGTAAGGACTATTGTTTTTATGACTGGTTTGTAGAGGATCAAGGCCACTAAATGTTATTTTTCTCTCGCGTCGTTCCTTTTTCCTGGTCCCACGATCTCATCCAATTATAACAATTCTATTATTATACCTTAACAAATCTGACCAGATCTAAAGAAGGTTTGAATTGCATAAGTATTTTTTTTTATAGTACATGCTTTGGTCTCTTGATCCGTCCAAATACAGTAAGGAAAATTAATATTTTCTTTATTAATGTTGAAAGGTCATGTTTACGTGCTGTTTAAGGACCTTTTCTTATGATATTTTATTTGAATATTATATATATTTCACTCACTAAACCGTATATAACTTTTATATGGTTGTTATTATTATATGATATTTTTAATACATATGTACTTATATATATTAAACTAACCCAACGGAAGTTTATTATATATAACTTATTTTCATATAAACTTACTTTTAATATCTGGTCGTTATCAATTTTACCAACTTTAATTGTGACTGCCATTTTATTAAAAGGAATTATGTTTTATATTATGTCTATTGTATTACGATTATGCTTTACATTTAATAAATTATATATGTCAATTTTACCAACTTTAATTGTCAAGTATAATTTATTAAGTGGAATTTCGATTTCGTTCAATTTATTTCTGCCCAACGGTGATATGAATTGATTCTTAATGGATCAACTATTAAACCTGAAATATTAATTGGCGTTTTAATATTTTCAGATTAGTTAATTATTAGTCCCCTGATTATAGTTGATCTAATTTAATTTTATTATATGTCCGTGGATTAGTTAATAGTAATCATTATATTTGTCATGAATTTTCAGCATTGAGCAATCTAAATAGTCAAATCAGTGGAATAGCAACATTGAATGGAACTAATTTTTCAACTTGGAAAGAGCAAATTGAGATTGGTCTTGGTGTTCTTGAAATAGACCAAGCATTACGTATAGATAAACCTGAAAAACCAAAGGATGATGCTGCAGATCAAATCAAAACTGCTTATGAAAATTGGGAGCGTTCTAATCGCATCTCTCATGATTATGAAAAGCACCATCTCTTTGGCAATTCGGGGAGGCATTCCTGAAAAGAATGATGCAGGTGAACTTTTTACTGCTAAAGAATATCTCAATTCTGTTGAGGAGCAGTTTAAGAGTACATCTAAGGCTAATGCGAGTGCCCTCATAATGAAAATGCTCACTACCAAGTACAATGGGACTAGCGGTGTACGTGAACATATCATGATGATGAATGATATGGCCGCAAAATTGAATGGCATGGATATGGCAATTTCTGAAGGATTTCTGGTTCATTTCATTATGACTTCTCTTCCTGCTCAGTTTGGTCCTTTCAAGATCAATTACAACACACAGAAAGAGAAGTGGAAGATGAGCGAATTGATTGCCATGTGTGTTCAAGAAGAAGAAAGGATTAAGACTGAAAAACCTGACTTTGCACATGCTGCCATTGAAAGTCCAAAACCGAAAAAGAACAATGGTAAAGGTAAAGATAAGGGTCAAACATCTGGTGTTAACAAGGCAAATACACCAAGTACAAAGCGTGGTCTTAAGTGCCGTCACTGCAAGAAACCTGGACACATGAGGAAGGAGTGTACCAAGTTTAGAGCATGGCTTGAAAAGAAGGGTAATGATTTAAATTATATGATTTGTGAATCTCTTTTAATTGATGTTCCCTTAAATACGTGGTGGGTTGACACTGGTGCCTCTGTGCACATTACGAACTCATTGCAGGGATTCCATTCCGTGACGATGCTGGAAAAGGGAAAAAGGAAGCTTAAAGTAGCTAATGGCTTAGAGGCTGAAGTGGAGGCCGTTGGAACTCTTCGTTTGGTCTTGAAGAGTGGCTTTATTCTCTACTTATATGATGTAGTTTATATTCCTAGTGTGATTAGGAATTTAATTTCTGTTTCTAGACTTGATGCTTGTGGCTTTATGTTTCAGTTTGGAAATAATGAGTTGAGACTATATCATAACTCTAAGTTTGTTGGTTCTGGATTGTTATGTGATAATTTATATAAATTATGTTTGGATTCTTCTTTTTCTGATTCTTTATTATCCCTGAATGTTAATTGTGTTGATCATAAATGTGGCACAAAGAGAAATCGCGATGTTGGATATTCTTCCAAGTTATGGCATCGCAGATTGGGTCATATTTCAAGAGATAGAATGCAACGTCTCATTAAGAATGAAATTCTCCCAACATTAGATTTTTCTGATTTTGAAAATTGTGTTGAATGTGTTAAGGGAAAATTTATTAAAGGAAACAAGAAAGGAGCCACTCGAAGTGGGGGACTATTGGAATTAATTCACACCGATATATGCGGTCCTTTTCCCACTTCGAGTTTGAACGGACACAAATCATTCATTACTTTTATTGACGATTATTCTCGCTACGCTTATGTGTACTTAATTTCTGAAAAATCTGAAGCACTAGACAAATTTAAAATCTTTAAGGCTGAAGTTGAAAATCAGCATAATGTTAAAATTAAAGTAGTGCGATCAGATAGAGGCGGTGAGTATTATGGTAGGCACACCGACTTGGGTCAAAGTCCAGGCCCGTTTGCTTTGTTTCTTCAAGAATGTGGTATTGTTCATCAGTTCTCAATGCCGGGAGATCCTCGGCAAAATGGAGTGGCTGAAAGACGTAATCGTACATTAATGGATATGGTACGAAGTATGATATGTAATACCACTTTACCAGAATTTTTGTGGTCGGAGGCTTTAAAAACAGCCACACATGTTCTCAATCGAGTTCCTAGTAAATCTGTTCCAGCAACACCTTATGAATTGTGGACTGGAAGGAAACCGCAACTAGGATACTTACGTGTGTGGGGCTGTCCTGCTGAAGCAAAAGTCTACAATCCACACATTAAGAAACTAGATCCAAAAACCGTTAGTTGTTCTTTCATAGGCTATCCAGAGAAGTCCAAAGGTTTTAGATTTTATTGTCCATCACATACCACTAGAATAGTTGAGACACGGCATGCAATATTTTTTGAGAATGGCAACATTAGTGGGAGTAATGAAAAACGAACTATAAACCTCGATGAAGAAGACCGATTTTATGTCCCAACTTCGGTCATTTCGGAGGCTACAAGTTCTATTTCTCCTTTATCACTAAATGAAGGTACTAATGTTAGTAACGTTCCTAACAATGAAGAAGTACCTTTGCTGCCACAAGGGCCTTTGCGCAAGTCGCAAAGAGAACGAAAACCTGCAATACCTGATGATTATGTTGTATACCTTACTGAAGAAGGTGGCGATATAGGTCATGGAGATGATCCTATCTCCTTTAAGGACGCCATGAAGAGTGATAAGTCATCTCAGTGGCTGGAAGCCATGAACGATGAGATGAACTCAATGCAACAAAATGATGTTTGGGACCTTGTTGAGTTACCAAAAGATGTTAAACCCGTAGGATGTAAATGGGTTTACAAAACTAAAACTGATTCTCATGGTAACATTGAGCGATACAAGGCCCGTCTAGTTGCTAAAGGATTTACGCAACAAGAAGGTATACATTATGACAATACTTTTTCTCCTGTCTCAAGGAAAGATTCATTAAGAATTATTTTAGCTCTTGTAGCTCATTATGATTTAGAGCTGCATCAAATGGACGTTAAAACCGCATTCCTTAATGGTGACTTGCATGAAGAAATTTACATGAAACAACCTGAAGGTTTTGTTGTTAAAGGCAAGGAACATATGGGCTGCCGGTTGAAACGATCAATTTATGGGTTAAAACAAGCTTCAAGACAGTGGTATCTCAAGTTTGATGAGGTCATAACAGAATTTGGATTTAAAGAAAACACTTTTGATCAATGCATATATCTCAAGGTTAGTGGGAGCAGATTTATTATTCTCGTTTTGTATGTGGATGACATTTTGTTAGCAAGCAGTGATTTAGACATGTTGTACGAGACTAAACGTTTTCTTTCAAAAAAATTTGAAATGAAGGATCTTGGTGAAGCCTCTTATGTCATAGGCATTGAAATCCACCGTGATCGGTCTCGTGGGGTCTTAGGTTTATCACAAAAGGCATACATTGAGAAAATGCTTAAGCGGTACAAAATGCAAAAATGTTCTCCAACTGTTGCTCCCATTTTCAAAGGTGACAAATTCAGCAAGTCTCAATGTCCCAAAACTGAATCAGAACATAAGCAGATGGAAAATAATGAGTATGCTTCGGTTGTTGGAAGCTTAATGTATGCTCAAGTCTGCACACGTCCTGATATTGCGTTTATAGTTGGCATGCTAGGCCGATATCAATCCAATCCAGGTCTGGATCATTGGCGAGCTGCTAAGAAAGTTTTACGCTATTTGCAAGGGACTAAAGACTACATGCTTACTTACAGAAAGTCCGATAGCCTTGAGGTCATTGGTTATTCAGATTCGGACTTTGCTGGATGTGTAGACACAAGGAAATCCACATCAGGATACATATTCATGCTTGCAGGGGGACCAATTTCATGGAAGAGTGCCAAGCAGTCCTTAGTTGCATCTTCCACTATGCAAGCAGAATTTGTAGCGTGTTTTGAAGCTACTGGTCAAGCAGTTTGGTTGAAGAATTTCATACCTGAACTTCAAGTGATTGAGAGTATTGCAAGACCAATCACGTTATTTTGTGATAACGAGGCTGCTGTTTTCTTTTCGAAAAACAACAAGTCCAGCGGTGCTACTAAATGGATCGATATCAAGTATCTTGTTGTTAGAAAGAAAGTCAAGAATAATATTATTGTCATACAACATATCAATACAAGAGCTATGTTAGCTGATTCTCTAACAAAAGCACTACCACCTAATCTCTTCAGAGAGCACGTAGCTAGCATGGGTTTGGTTAGTGACTTATGATGTTGTAATGAACAATAGTGTATTTAATTATGTGATGTATTGAAGCTTCATTTATGTATTGACTTTCTATGTTATAATGTTTGCTTATTTTTATGTTGCGCATTATTATTATTTATATAAGCAAATATACTTATGAGGATCGAATGAATTTAATTAACCATTTGTTGGAAAGAATACCACATCTATAATTAATAGGGATCAAATAACATTAATAGTTATTTTGATTATATTAGTTTAGTTTGGTATTTCTAACTGAACAAGGTTTAAGTTTTATTGGCCAATTCTGAATTTGCGTTTCATTATGATATTTTATAGGCCAAGTGGGAGAATGTTATAATTATTAATTATAAATAATATGGCCTATATTTAATTTGTAAACCGAATTCATTTAATGAAGGGTGCATCAGATTTTGATGGAAAATCTGATGAACCATGTTCATTCAAAAATCAGATCCCTTCAATTGCCTTAGTATTAATTAAAATAATCTGTCTAAAATTGGCACCCTTTCCCATTAATTTCGCCATTAACAAAAGATAGACAGAAAAAGAAACGCCACTAATTCTGCCATCAAGATATACTAAGGAAAATTGGAGAAGATCGATTTTTTCGCCTGATGATGTCTTCTCTCCAGTCCTGTAAGTTCTAACTTATGAATCTACTTATTTTATATGAAATACGTGATTCTAGGGTTGTTAATCAAGATATTATTATGATTAAATATTTTACGCCTAACAGAATCCCCTCTCTATGTCAGTGTTTTACAATTGACAATAATAATCCTTAAAAAGCTAGTACAAATACACAGTACCAAAAATTACTATTGTTTGTGTACGAAAAATAGCTCTCTCCTCCCACTTGAGTCAAAATTACCATTTAAACAACATTTAATATTACTTCTTCGAACATTGAGAAATATCATTCTTTCCTACGCTGGTTCCTATAAATATAGCTATCCTCAAGTCCTCATCCACAATTCCAATCTCACTCTGTTACAAGAATAAGCCTCTCTGTTTATCCCCGCCATCAAACTCATTCATTTCTCTAACCTTCTTGCACCGAAAACAAAAATCAAGATGCAGCCAAAGATGCATCCAAAGAAAGCGCAAAGAGTCAAAGATTCACGCCAAATCGCCAAGGCTGACAAGGTGGAAAAGAAGAACAAGGCTCCAGTCGAACTGACAATCAAGCGAGACAAACCTCCATCTGAGATGGACTACGAGCTCAACCCTTTGATGATCGTCCATGTAGGCAGCCATCTCATTGAGACAACCATCGCATTGGCTGACTCCGCTGCTGGTGCATGGGTCCGATCCACCATTTCGGAGCTTCGGCTCTTTCGTGGAGGTGGACCCGCCATTGTCAGCCTCTGTGCCTTCAGGGGGTTGCGAATGGGGTCTCGCTGGAATCTGAAGGGCCCTCCCAGAAACCCGAACCACCCGTCTAACCCCTACCGAGCGATTGCCATCTGTTTTGGTGGGTCCCGCGTGCTCTTCTACGAGTACGATAACTGGTACCATAGAAAGGATCCAGGCAGTATCATTCCTCTCAGAGAACTACTGGATAATAGGAAGGTGGTGGTGGTCGGATGGGGGATTAGAGAAATGGTCAAGAAATTGCACAGCGAGTGGGGTTTGAAGGTATATATGTGTTTTCCATTTTCTTTTCTTTCTGATTTTTAAAAGAAAATGGCGAAGCAATTCATCGCTGTCTAATTAGCAAATAGAAAACCTGTAAGTCCCCAACAATTAAACAATCAAGAAATGGCTAAGAATCGCAAATTTGTATTCACGTTCGAAGTTAATCTGTGGACTAATATTCAATTAGACTTTTCTTATTTCTAATGCACCATCTGTGTTCTTCTTGGGTGATTTAGCTAAAGCTTAGAAGGTAATGCATTATTTATAGGCTTTTTATGAATATAATTATCTTTAATTCCAATCCAATCTGTGATTTCTATGTGTAGTTACTATTTTAGTAAAGCAGGAGAAGTTGTATGCCATTCTAAGGCCTTGTAGCTTAATTGTCCAACCTAGATCTTGCTGACTTTAATTAACTCAAAACCATGTGTTGCCTTGTTAGATAATTCAAGTAATGGTTACTGGTAAATTTCATTGTAACGCTTTTGTGTGCAATTGTCCAGTGAGTTAAAAGGTTTCTAAACTGTATATAGGTCGCACGGCCAGTGGATGTGAGAAAGGTGGCAGCAGGGACTTATGGGAAGGATGCTGTGTGGTGGCCAAAGCATGAGAAGGGAAAGGTGGTAATGGGAGGTCTGGGATTCGAGGAGCTGGCTGAGCTGGCACTGGATGGGATGCAGCTTGAGAAGAAGCCGGAGAAGGTGCGCGAGGCCAACTGGGGTGACATTGGGATTGATGGTTACTATGGTGATGATGAGGAGGAAGATTTGGAGCTGATCAAGTATGCAACCAGAGATGCATTTGTGACACATCAGATTGTAACAAAGTGCATCAAAAAGTCTGGATTTCCCCCAGAATGATCGCATTGTGTTACTCTGACTTAGCAACAAATTGATGCATTTATCTTGCTTTGTTTTTACTATTATGGAGTTTTGTTAATACTGTGGTGATTGTTGCGGCTTGGGTTTAGTAATTGATAGATGTCATGTGGGGTTTTGAACTGGTCGTATTTTTCTGAAGTTGGCAATAGATGTGTAGCCTTTAATTTGGTTGGTAAACGCAAAGGAGTTCTTGTATCAGTCCTGTGCAAAAAAAGTTATGATGACCTCTGTTTCTTTTATATTCTGCTTTTTCAAACCAGGTTTTCTTTTAATTTCAAGAATAAAATGACTTTAACTTTCGACGCGTCAATTAATGTAGTTTTTTTTGAGTTCTGTGAAAATAGTTAATTTGTTGAGGACGTTGTTAATTTTGTTGGATGTTTTCTGAATTGATATATCTTCCTATTTCTGCTGTTTAATAAATTATTGAATTTCTGAAACCAAATGTTTCATAGGCTAGCCTCCAATTCATTTCTCTAAGAAAGAAAGAAAATAAATAAATAAATAAATAAATAACTACCCAGAATGTATGATCAGCTAGATAAGACAATTTAGAAAAAAAATTCTTGTACTAGGTGTGTTGCAGGCTTGTAGCAGGCCTTCAGAAAGAGAGCATTTTGTCTAATCTTAGGAAGCATATCATCTTCATCTAGATTTTCATGTGTAAGATTATTATGTTAAAAGTTGGGATTTATTACAGTGATGTATTTGTTGATCCTTTGATCCTTTCGCTTTTTTGTGAATCTTGTTAATAGACTGTTTTTTTTTTTTTTTCTTAAGGACGAGATCCCTGTTACGTGCTTATGAGACTTAAAAAAATCATATATCTCTTTACCCAAAAAAAAAAAAATGAAGAATATTATACAACAATGTTAATTATGTTATTTAGCAGGATGTACAAGTACAAATAGTAAGGGAATAAAACGAAATTAAGATATAAAAAATATAACAAAAATGATATTCTGTACATTATTGATTTTCATTTTGCTTTCTCAATCAATTACATATACTATCTCCGAATGAAACCCTGCACAGCAGCACATACCAGTTGCGCAAGCTCAGGTAGTGAACATCAAAAACCTCTGGGCTCTGACCCTGGATCCAGCCTGACCAAGCTCTTCTGACACAAAGAACCGGCCCGGTCTCTCTAAGAGCTTAAGAAGGGTCAGGATCTAGAGAGGCCAAGTTTAAAAAGGGTCAGGCCACAATCTCAGCTGAAAGAGAGGCCTAGAGAAGCTAGACTTTGGAAGGACCAAGGACTAGAAAAATCAGGCTTACAAAGGGCCAGGGTCTAGAGAGGCCAAATTTATGAAGAATCAGGCACAATCGCAACTCAAGGTAGACCTTATTTGATCAAATTCAATCTAATTTAAACTGATCATTCCAAATAATATTAAATTCTTTAATTTCTTGATGCTAAGACAAATTAAAAATGTATATATTTCTCACATTTTATGTTATACATTTCATACATTCATAATTTTCTGTTATTTTAATTCATTGATATATTAACAAAAGCTAATTTTTTAACTTTTTTCTATGTCGTTATATATAATATAACTAGTCCTGAATTCAAATTAAAGATGAAAAAAATATTTTATTTAATGAAAAATAAAATATAAATTTATAAATAAATTATACCATTTCTATTATCTTTTATAAATAAAAATATTTATATTTTAAATATAGTTTAAACGAATTTTTTATGAAAAATATTGTCTATTCGTCAGGCCCTTTGAGCCCGGCCTCTTGAAATTCGGAGGGCCTAAAAGGGTCAGGTTCAGTCTTCATATTTAAGCTCTCCTAAGTCCGGCCCTTCCAAAAGTCTTCGTAAGTCCGGTCATGCCCGGTCCTTAAGCATGCTCTTTTAGACTCGGCCTCCCGAGAGCCCAGCCCGGCTCTGAAAGGCGTTCACTAGTCTTAGGTGGTACATGGTACAGCCAATGTCCAGCCTCAAGGTACAGTCAGTATTCAGCATCAAGAGATGGAGGCAGATGAGGATCTGCTTTGGGACTGATTGCGCAAGGGTTGAGTTTTTTGTTAGACTTTTGTGTTGTTTAGGCTGTTGGTTGTTTCGTTTGTTTTATTTTGATATGTTGTGACTTTGTTTCGTTGTAAACTTCTGCTTTAATAATAATACTTAGGCTCCCTTTTTTGGGGAATTGTTCTTTCAAGAAAAAAAAAATCTCCGAATGAAACACATAACCAAATGAACTTAATTGCTTTAATATTCGTGCAAATTCTTTGAATGCTGATCACTTACATATTTTATTGCCTAGATCAACCTCTTTGGGGTATCTTTTGGTAGTAAAAAAAAAATCATAATCATTATTAATTTTTTTTAATATAAAATTGTTCATATTAAAAAAAATCTGATAATGCTTTCTTAAACATTTAGAAACGTAGTTATCTTTTACCAAAAACGTAGTAATAAAAAAAATAGCATTATTTCCAACGCCAATTCCTAAAATACAGCTGTCCTCATCGAAGATTCCGAACTCACCCCTGCTATATAAGAACAAGCGGTCTCTGTGCTACTCTAACCTTCTTGCACCGCAAGCAAAAATCAAGATGCAACCAAAGAAAGAGAAAAGAGTTTTTAACAAGGATTCGCGCGAAATCGCCATGGCCGAGAAGGAGAAGAGCAAGGCTCCAGTGGAACTAACGATCGAGAGAGACCAACCTCCATCTGAGACAAGCTACGACCTCGATCCTGTGATGATCGTGCACATAGGCAGCCACTTCGTCGAGACAACCGCCGCATTTGCCGACTCGGCCGCTGCTGCATGGGTCCGATCCACGGTTTCGGATCTTCGGCTCTTTCGCGGAAGTGGGCCCGTCGTTGTTAGCCTCTGCGCCTTCAGAGGGTTGCCGACGGGGTCTCGCTGGGATCTGAAGGGCCCTCAGAGCCACCCGAACCACCCGTCTAACCCATACCGAGCTATTGCCATTTGTATTGGTGGGTCTCGCGTGCTCTTCTACCAGCTCGATGACTATTTTGGTAGAAAAGATCCAGGTAAGATCATTCCTCTCAGAGATCTACTGGATAATAGGAAGGTGGTGGTGGTCGGATGGGGAATGGCAGAAATGGTCAAGAAATTGGATAGGGAGTGGGGTCTGAAGGTATATATATGTGCTTTCCATTATTTTTTTTTTTTTTCTTTCTGATTTTGAAAAGAAATGGCCAACAAATGCACCCTTGTCTAATTAGCAAATAGCAAACCCGTATAAACTCTACAGTCAATAAATGGCCAAGAATTGCAAGCTTCTATTTATGTTCTAAATTGTATCCTTTGTACTTTCATTAGATCGATCTTGTTGATTTCTAATGCACCATCTGTGTTGTTGATCTTGGGTGATTTATCTAAAACTTAATGTATGCATCATTTTTTAGTTTTAATGCCATATGATCATCTTTGGTACCAATCTAAACTTGGATTTCTTTGTGTAGTTGTTTCTTAAGTAAAACAGGAGAACTTGTATTACTATTATGGCTTTAAAGCTTAATTATTCATCTCAGATTTTTCTAACGGAGTTTAACTGAACTGAATACCATGTGTTGCCTTGTTAGATAATTCAAGTAAAGGTTACAGGCAAATTTTATTATAGGGCTTTTCTTTGGAATTATCCAGTAAGTTAAAAGGTTTATAAATTGTATATATATAGGTCGCACGGCCAGTAGATGTGAGAAAGATAGCAGCAGAGACTTATGGAAAGGATGCAATTTGGTGCCCGAAGCCTGAGAAGGGAAAGGTGGTAATGAAAGATCTGGGGTTCGAGGGTCTGGCGGAGCTGGCACTGGATGGGATGAAGCTTGAGAAGAAGCCGGCAAGGGTGCGCGAGGCCAACTGGGCTCACATTGAGATTCATGGTCACTATGGTGAGGATGAAGAGCAAGGTTTGGAGCTGATCAAGTATGCAACCAGAGATGCCGTCGTGACCCATCAGATCGCCACAAAGTGCATTAAAAAGTCTGGATTGCCCCAAGAATAATCGCCATATGTTATTCTGGCTTAGTTTTTATGGAGTTGTGTTAATACTCTGGTGGTTGTTGCATCTTGATGTTAAGCAATTGATAGATGTAATGTGGGGTTTTGAGCTAGTCTTATTTTCTGAAGTTGGCATTAGATTTGGGTGGCAAACGCAAAGGAGATTGAAAAAGTTGTGATGATCTCTGTTTCTTTTATATTCTTCTTTTTTCCAATCAGTTTTTCTTTTTATTTCAAGAGTAAAATGAAGTTAACTTTGTGACACTTCAATTAATAATGTTTTTTCTGAGTTCAGTGAAAAATAGTTTGTTTGCTGAGTAAGTTAATTTTTTTGAATGTTTTACGAATGCATGTGTCTTCTTATTTGTACTGTTTTTAATAAAAGAGATTATTCAATTTCTGAAACTACTGTTATACTTATATGGGATAGCCTCCAATTCATCTCAGAGAAATGAAGAAAGTGAGAAAACTGCTGAGAATGTATGATTAGCAAGATTGAACTACTTTGGAGGAACCTCTTGTAGTAGGTTTAGTTGTAGGCTTGTAGCAAACATGGGCCGGGGCCTTTGGCAACACCAAATTTAGTGGGGTTAGGGTTAAATTAGAACTTTTAGATAATTGTAGATTAACAAATCAGTTTACTATCCTAGAAGTTAGACTAATTTCATTCGTAGTTCATACCAAATCATCTAGATTTTGTCTAAGCATAGCTAGCAAATCATCTAGATTTTCATGTGTAAGAAAATTATGTTAAGAGTTGGGAGTCATTACAGTGATGTATTTGCTTTTCCTTTTGCTTTTTTCTGAATCTTGCTGGATTGTCAGCAATATTGGGTGCTTAAGGAAAATGAGATATTTTCTGGTTTTTGAAACAAATCAGTCCTGTACTTGAAATTACTGAATGCTAGTAAAGGACCTAATTTCTCTTCTCTTTTCTCTATCTGAGAAAGAAAATAAGGTTTACTATCCACTAGCAAAACATCACATTGACTGAGATGTTGATATCAAAAGGTGGAAAAAACAACTGAGAACTGAGTAATTTGATTGCAGAGTGAAGGTTTCACTAACGTATTTATGTAATTTGGTTAATTATATGATTCATAGAGATGGATTTGCGTTCACAATCTGGCCAATTGGTTTGCGAGGCTTGACGAGGCTCTGTAATTATATACTCCTGCTCTTATGATGTTCTTTTTTATTTATTTATTTTTCCCCTTTCAAAAGATGTTAAAACTGAACAAAGAAACATACAAGGAAATAAAAGGGGGGAAAAAACGGATGTTTGTGGTCAATTTAGATGGTGAGATGTGCCATGTCTGTTGAGTTGCAAGAAAATTTGCCAAATCACGAAAACTATTCCCAATTTGAAAATTAAGTAAAATTGAATATAGTCTGACACATCTTAAATCATGGGCTTGGTGGTAAAATGAAGTAAGCGTGTACGCTGACTTGTTAGATAGAGCGGTGTTGAATAAATTCTGGAATACAAAAATAAAAGTATATAAAAAAAATGAAAGCATCTTTTTATCAAATAATAATAATAATTATGGTGAAATAAGAAAGGAAAAATTGTCCGACGTAGAATATTTTGGTACGATAAATTTATAGCAAGCAACTTGTCAGGTATATTAATTTTTGGTTGAATAAATTTGCCTCTATAGTGTACTTCAGTTTGTGTAATTATGTTTAGAAGGAGCTAGTGAACTAATCAACTAAATCGATATATATTAGTCTTTACTTCTTAACATGGCGAAAAAGATGGCCTGCGGGCCTTTTCAAGTCAAAAAGAAAAAAAAGAAAAAAAAGAAAGAAATATGGGGAAAGGATGTTAGTTAACAAAATACTTATCAACCTCCTCCACAATTATGCACATACTCTTAGTATTTTCTAGACTTTATGTTGTTTATCTTTTACTTCTGTGTTTTGTAAATATACCAAAATCTAAACTTCTCTGTTTCGTCATCAATTGGTTTGCCATTTTAAATCACACAATTACCCAAAAAAGTGAAACATAATCTTGAAAGCAAGATGAATCGACAATAATAATCCTTAAAAAGCTAGTACAAACACACACTAAGAAAGATTACTATTGTTTGTGTACGAAAAATAGCAGTCTCTCCTCCCACTGTCCCACATGAGTCAAAATTTAAACAACATTTAAATATTACTCCTTCGAACATTGAGAAATATCATTCTTTCCTACGCTGGTTCCTATAAATATAGCTATCCTCAATTCCTCATCCACAATTCCAATCTCACTCTGTTACAAGAATAAGCCTCTCTCTCTCTCTCTCTGTGTATCCCCGCCATCACACTCATTCATTTCTCTAACCTTCTTGCACCGCAAGCCAAAATCAAGATGCAACCAAAGAAAGAGAAAAGATTTAAAGATTCACGTCAAATCTCCAAGGCTGACAAGGAGAAAAAGAAGAACAAGGCTCCAGTTGAACTGACGATCAAGCGAGACAAACCTCCATCTGAGATGCACTACGAGCTCAACCCTGTGATGATCGTTCATGTAGGCAGCCATCTCATTGAGTCAACCGTCGCATTGGTGGAGTCTGCCGCTGGTGCATGGGTCCGATCCACCATTTCAGAGCTTCGGCTCTTTCGTGAAGGTGGACCCCTGATTGTCAGCCTCTGCGCTTTCAGAGGGTTGCCGGCGGGATCTCCCTGGAATCTGAAAGGCCCTGTGAGCAACCCAAACCACCCGTCTAACCCATACCGAGCGATTTCCATCTGTCTTGGTGGGTTTCGCGTGCTCTTCTATGAGTACGACAAGTGTTTAAATAGAAAGAATCCAGGCAGTATCATTCCTCTCAGAGATCTACTGGATAATAAGAAGGTGGTGGTGGTCGGATGGGGGGTGACGGAAATGGCCAAGAAATTGTACAGCGAGTGGGGTTTGAAGGTATATATGTGTTTTCCATTGTCTTTTCCTTCTGATTTTAAAAGAAATGGCCAAGAAATGCACCTCTGTCTAATTAGCAAATACTAAACCTGTATAAAGTCCCCAACAATTAAACAATCAAGAAATGGCCAAGAATTGCAAATTTGTATTCACGTTCTAAGTTAGTCTGTGCACTAATATTCAATTAGACTTTTCTGATTTCTAATGCACCATCTGTGTTATTCTTGGGTGATTTATCTAATGCTTAGAAGTTAATAAATCATTTATAGGCTTTTTATGCATATCATTATCTTTAATTCCGATCCAAACTTGGATTTCTATGTGTAGTTACTATTTTAGTAAAGCAGGAGAAGTTGTATGCGCCATTCTAACTTTCTAAGGTTGCCTTGTTATATAATTCAAAACCAAGAATGGTTACTGACTTACTGGATAGTAAGATCTACCTAGATCTTACTGAGTTTAATTAACTCAAAACCATGTGTTGCCTTGTTAGATAATTCAAGTAATGGTTACTGGTAATTTTCATTGTAACGCTTTTCTGTGCAATTATCCAGTGAGTTAAAAGGTTTATAAACTGTATATAGGTCGCACGGCCAGTGGATGTGAGAAAGGTGGCAGCAAGGATTTATGGGAAGGATGCTGTGTGGTGGCCGAAGCATGAGAAGGGAAAGGTGGTAATAGGAGGTCTGGAATTCGAGGAGCTGGCTGAGCTGGCACTGGATGGGATGCAGCTTGAGAAGAAGCCGGAGAAAGTGCGTGAGGCCAACTGGGGTGACACTGGGATTGATGGTTACTATGGTGATGATGCTGAGGAGGATTTGGAGCTGATCAAGTATGCAACTAGAGATGCATTTGTGACCCATCAGATTGCCACAAAGTGCATCAAAAAGTCTGGATTGCCCCCAGAATGATCACATTGTGTTACTCTGACTTAGCAACAATTTGATGCATATATCTTGCTTTGTTTTTACTTTTATGGAGTTTTGTTAATACTGTGGTGATTGTTGCGGCTTGGGTTCAGTAATTGATAGATGTAATGTGGGATTTTGAACTGATCTTATTTTTCTGAAGTTGGCATTAGATGTGGCTAGTCTTTTATTTGGTTGGTAAACGGAAAGGAGATCATATGTCACTCCTGTGGAAAAAGTTCTGATGACCTTTGTTTCTTTTATATTCTGCTTTTTTTCAACCAGGTTTTCTTTTTGTTTCAGAGCAAAATGACGTTAACTTTGTGACGCTTCAATTAATGAAGGTTTTTTTATGAGTTCTGTTAAAATTGTTTTTTTGTTGAGTACGTTGTTAATTTTATTGGCTGTTTTCTGTATTGATGTGTCTTCCTATATGTGCTGTTTTAAGATTTTTGATTTCTGACACCAAATGTTTCATAGCCTCCAATTCATTTCTCTGAGAAAGAAAGAAAGAAAGAAAGAAAGAGAACTGCTGAGATTGTGTGATTAGCTAGATAAAAATAATTTAGAAGAAAATTCTTCTACTGGGTTTGTAGGCTTGTAGAGGCCTTCAGAAAGAGTAGCGTTTTGCCTAAGCTTACCAAGCATATCATCTTCTTCTATAGATTTTCATGTGTAAGATTATTATGTTAAAAGTTGGGATTTATTACAGTGATATATTTGTTATTAATCATTTTCTGTGAATCTTGCTTGATTGTCATCAATTGAGTGCTTAAGGAAAAATCAGAAGGGCCAGTACTATCTGGCTCTAGAAATTACCAAATTCTTGTAAAGGACCTTCTTTTCTCTCCTCTCTTTCTCAATTTGAGAAAGAAAATAAGGTTCACTATACACTAGCAATATCTCATTGACTTGAGAAGTCCGATGTCAAAAGGAAAAAAAAAAAAAAAAATTGACTGAGTAATTTAATAGCAGAGTGAAGGTTTCACTTACATTTTTAGGCTTGTGGTTAATATATGATTCATAGAAAAGGACCAATTGCCCAGTTGGTTTGCGAGGCTTGGCAAGGGCTCTGTGAATCGAATACTTCTGTTCTTCGGATGTTCGTTTTTTTTTCTCCCTTTCTTTCTAAAGATTTTAAAAGTGAACAAAGAAACATAGAAGGAAATAAAGGGGGAAAAACGGATGTTTGTGGTCAATTCAGATGGTGAGATGTGTGTTGAGTTGCAAAAAATGTTTATCAAATTACGAAAACTGTTACCCATTTGACAAATGAAGTAAAGTAAAATTGAATCAGAGTCGGATGCATCTTATATCATGTGCTTCAGTGCTTGGTAGTAAAATGGAGTAAGCGTGTAAGGCTAACTTGTCAGATAGTGCAGTGTTAATATAAATTTTGGAACACAATAATAAAAATGTCAAAATGTATATTTTAAAATCAAAGCATCTTTTGTCAAAAAAATTATGGTGAAATAAGAAAAGAAAAATTGTCTGATGTAGAATATTTTGGCACGATCAATTTAAAGCAAGCAACTCTTTAGGTATATTTGGTGAAATAAATTGCCTCTATACTATACCTCACTTTTTTTAATAATGTTTCGTCGGAGTTAGTGAAGTAATAAAGGAATCGATATATCACACTTTACTTCTTAACATGGGGCAAAAATGTTAGATAACAAACAGTTAACAATTCTTTTCACAGAAGCGAATTTGATAATGTCGCTACTATAAGTGGAACTAAGTGTTGTTGTCTTCCCAAAAATATATCCATCTAAACTTCTGTTTCGTCATCTAAACTTCCCGAGTTTATTTTGTTTATCCTTTACTCTTGTGTTAGTTAATATATCCATCTAAACTTCTGTTTCGTCATCAATTGGTTTGCCATTTTAAACTACACAAAATCCCAAAAAAGAAGTGAAAACATAACCTTGAAAGGTACTAGAATTCAAGGCAAGGCGAATTCTCCATCTGTGTTTTACTTTTTATAATAATCCTTGGAAGCTAGTACATACAGCTACCAACATTACCATTTGACTGACTGTGGTAGGAGAAATTGCACGGTTTCTTCTCCCACATGAATCAAAATTGGTTTTCCACCTCAAAAAAAAATTTAAAATTTATTTTAAGGGAATAGCAATGACCTCGGGAAATTATTTATAGAGGGAATTGCTCGTGGAAATTTAATGTAAAATTTAAATTGGCCATTCGATTACTCATCGCAAATGCTAGTACACTACTACTTCATAATATTCAACCAGATATCAGAATAGAATACGTGCATTTTTTTGTGTTCTGATTCTAGACCAACTTCAAAACAGGAAGCACCAAACCAACATAAATATCTTTGTATTACTCCCACATTTGAAATAACAGAGCAAAGCAATAGTAAACTCGTCATTACTTTGCTGGAAAAAAGTTAAAAACAATAAATATTATCCGAACATTATCTCTACTCAATTTTACAAGCAGCACTGCAATAGGAATTCTTCTAACAATCCTATGGCGGGAAAAATAAGCTACAAGAAAAGGTCTTACTAAATTTGTAAACCCGCAAAATAATACATACTGGTAAAACTATATACTATATTTACATTTACACAAACCAAAAGGGCCATATAATAAACTACATTTAATCCTCAAAAAAAGAAAACAAAATAGGCACTAATGCACCTAACATTAATTCCTCAGTTAACTTAATCCCATAGCTATATTTAAAAATACTGAAGCAATCTTACCCCAACCGAACTTATGTGTCATTGTATTTCCTCTCTTTCTGTATCGACTGAAAGATCCTTGCAGCCGACTCTGTGGCCAGCTGGGGGTTGTGTGGAACCACTTTGATTACACGTGTTGTGTTCCCAGCACCACCACTTGGTGAAGGCTGGGGCAAGAAAGCATCCACTGAGGTAGAACCCGTCGGAAAGAGGGACAAAGCATCCCCTCTGTTAAAAGGACTACTAGCTGTACTCCCTTGTATTTCACTATCTTTAGATGCACGCAATCCCCACATGCATCCTGAAAATGCATCACTTTTCAGTTGGGACATATTGCATGAGCTACGTGAATGTTGCTCAACATGTCCTGGCCCATCAGGCTTAGATGCAACTAAATGGCTCACTTGCTCGACTGCTGAGGTTGACACGACTGGGTTAGGGTTAACACTGGGGGCAGGGTTGGGGTTTTGATTCATGACTTGCATGCCAAAAGGTGGGAAGTAGTTTGGAAGGCCAACCGCAGCCATATTCTGATGAGGTGGGGGAGGTGGTACTGGAAGTGGCATGGGCACTGGCACACCGTAAGCTGAGTTCATGAAATCACCAGTTGCAGGGACAGTAGGTACTGGAGCTGGGCAACCAGGAAAAAAGGGTGACATGAAGCTACCAGCTGGGGGGTAGGGCCCAGTGTAGGGTTTGTACACCAACCCTTCTGAGGGGGACATTACTGGAATCAACCATTGATTGGGAGGGGGTGGAACGCACCAGGTGTTGTTTGATTTGTTTTCAGGAGCCATAGGTGTGGCCACAGAGTTGACAGCTGCAGTGGATCGGACCTGACTGTTCTCTGGTACCTCTTCATGAGAAGGAAGAGGCTTTTGGTTGCTGGCATTGGTTTCCCCAACAACAACTGTCATCGCCTTAGAGCTCTCGGGTATGTTCTTGATCATCTTCAGCTCATCGACCTGCTTGCTTCCCTGTGACTGCACAACCAAGCTTGATCCAATTGGCGGAACAGGTTTAATGGGTGCAGGTGGTTTCTTCCCGAGAAATGAATCACTTTGTAGTGCATAAGGTGATGCCGCAATCAACTTTTGGACCTGATTTAAATAATAGAAAGGATATTATTAAAAAAATAAAAAAAAACAAACCATAATATATTGGTAATGATTTTAAAAATATTTCTTAGTTTTGTTTATAAAAAGATGAGAAAACTCACTTTAATCAATCTGTGCAGCTCAAATACTTGCACAGCAAAAACCCTCTGCTGGCTGTATATTTAGTTATTACAAATATTAGTTACATTAATCAATGATTGAATAAAGATATATTGATGACAGTTGTCAAAGAAACATTGATGGAACATAATGTCCCACAAAATGAGGCATATCAAATAACTGGAAAATACCAGAACTGACCAAAGAAAACCATTACCTCTCTGCCCTTTTCCACATTTGTTACTTTTTTTTCGGTTGGGAAGGGGTGGATTATAGAGGATTTGGAAATGGTGCTCAATTAAAATTTGCGCAAATTGCAGAATTTGCACATTGCGCAAAGAGTCAAGGACAGAGAATCAGACTCAAAACTCAGGGATAAGTAGATTGGTTTAGCTATGCTACTTACTTAACAATAAGACGCCTAGCTTTCCAAAAAGTCTTGTGACCAATAGCACTCACAACATCATCTGGGGAGAGACCGACTCCCAGCGCCATTTCCTCCATAGATCCCACATGCAACGTTTCTGGTTCCACCCTGTCTATTCCCTCCTTACCCTCCCCCTTTTCTCTCTCCAAATTCGAACAACCCTCACCCTTATCCGGAATCTTATTATTTCTACTACTATTCTCAGGAGGAAACCTAGGTAATGGCATGGAATTTTTTCCAGACTTGTCCCCAGCTTCCTGACTCAACAAAAACTTTTCTGTGGCTTTTGTTTGCTTGAAAAGGGTAGGGACCATAAAATCATCATCTTCTCCTGGTTTCTTGCTGTGCGAATCCCTTCTAGAAGATTCTTTTGTCTGACGGGAGCTTGAATCAGGGGCAGTACTTTGTTTACTTGAGGTAAGCACTTCCCTTCTGATAAGTTTTAATGGTCTTCTCTGTGGGTCAGGTCTAGTGGGAGTCGGGTCTGGTGCATCAGTTGGCTGGCGGTTCACCTTGTCATATGAATGAGCAGGTGTGTGCGTAGGTACATTGAAGGGAGAGAAAAAGGGTTTCTCTTGAACACCACCTCCTTGCTGTACCAATAAACAAGGTTACACATTTCAATATAAAAATTACTAATTGCTAACTAATATAAAAGAAGAGGAAAAAAACACAAAAACAAGTATTCTGACATCACACTGAGATTAAAAAAAAATAAAAGGAAACAAAGCAGATTATAATATAGTCCATAAAACTAAGCCTAAGAAACCACCCTTCTTGGAGTACAAAATTTGGAATTTTTCATTTATTTTGCATAATCATGAGCAACATTTCCTTCTTCAAAGGCTAAATAAGAGGTATTCCTAGCTTGCACAAACAACAAAGGCCAGATGCTTCATATTTCTAGATTTAGAAAACACACGGATATCAAGCAATGCCAACTTAGTACATTTTTTAATGTTTTCTTCCTTTAGCAAGTTTTAGAGTTGAGCTCAAAATAAACTCTATCAACCCTAATTAAGCATATACAACAAAATAAGATAGTTTGAAGTGCTAATAGAAATCAAATTGGACCAAGACATGAGCTAATTACAAAAGTAAACACAAAAATTATCAGTATTCCAAACATTGCCATTCTATTCCAATCTGTATCATTTCAATTGATCCTTACAATAATTGATAAACAACTACTACGCAAAATCATACAAACTGCTGCAATAAATTAAAACCGAAAGTGTACTCCTGGATTGTGTGTCTGCAATCATTTTCTAGCTAATTTGCATAAATTTGCACAATACTTACCATCATTGAATCCGTTGTTTTGTTTTTCTATTTACATTCCCAAAACAGGATCCAATTATGGCATTCTCAAATCTAACCACCGGGAAGCTATGTTAGAGCCACCAGCGGAACACTCAAAAATAAAACAAAAACCGTCCAAGCACCTGTTCTCCCAAAAAGGAAAAACTATTTGTTAATCTTGACGGTAACCATACAAAATTATGGGCCAACTAAATAAACAAACCAGGGTCAAATCGAGACATCAGCAACGAATGAGTTCAAAATACTACCGCGTTAACCTAGTGTTAGTGTAAAGCAAACCCATAACTCAAAATTAAAAGATAGAAAATTCCTCCATAACACACACCTGGCTTGAAGAATTGGAAGGGACCGAGCTGCCTCCTTTCTGCTGAGGCCGAGTCGAAGTTGAAGTGCTCGAATTGAGCCTCTGAGATGGCACACTAAACTGCTCATATAGCGCCATTTTGTTCCGCGGCGGTGCCCGTGGGCCTCCTTTGCTTGTATCATTGACATGTAATCTCGGAAACATTGGCCCCATGGCCTTACTCTCTTCCTCTTTACCTCTCATCACACGCCACCTACTTCAGAACTATCTCGACACAAAAACGATGTTTCGGGAATCAAATTCGAGCTCGAGGAGATGAAACCCCAGCTGCTGACACCCAATTTGAAGAAATTAATGACAATTGCCAAACCCAAACTCCAAAAGTCGGGAAATTTGTATCAGAAATCGATGACAATTGCCAAACCCAAACTCCAAAAGAAAGAAAAGGTGTTGCGAAAAGGTAAAGAACCTATGGAAGTCTGATCGAGAGAGAGAGAGAGAGAGAGAGAATAAAAGGGGGGCAATTATCTAAGGAATCAGTGGAAAGAAAGGGCCAGTGAGAGGGCGGAGAAAGATAGATTCGGTAAAAAGGAGAACCAAAAAGAGCTTTGTCTCTCTTTCCCTATCTCTCTCTATTCCTCTCTAGCTCCAGCTCCGGATCCTAATCCACAGCTAGCAGCTCAGACAAATATCGACTGTTTCCCTGAACCTGGAGTTTTAGTACTGCAAGCGAAGTGTAGGTTTGTTTGGTAACTTGGTTGCGTCCTGCTTTGGATAGTTCAAGTGGACCGAGTTTTTAGATATTTGTAAGGGGAAAGAAAAAAGCAAAAAGTGCAAGCCTGTGGGCCACGCCATGTTGGGTCCACTTTGGAGAACGATTCTTGGGGTCTGGCCGGTCCATGATTTAATCCATGCGCTTAATTAGTATTGTCCACGTACTTGTGATTACTTCAGCAAAAACTATCATAAAAAAAAAAATTCAATTCTTCAATAAAATTACACTATACTATTATTTATAGTTTTATATTATCCTACTATTGGACATCAATTTAGAATTTATCTACGTTAATGTTCAAGATATAAACTCATCAAGACTATTTTCTAACAAAGCATGGAATTCATATAATAGGAGTATTTAGTTTTGCGAGATTGTCATAATTTCAAGGGAAAAAGTTTTAAGTGCCACTTCTATCAAAATTTTAAATGAAAAAAATAACATATAATCAAACAATTTAATTTAATATGATAAAAAAATTTGAAACAAATATTTATTCAATAGAATATAAAAATCCAGCTTTACATATACCATATTCTCCAAAAAAAATATTAATTTCACCTTGGAATATAGTCAAGGGTCAAATATTTAAGGATTTAAAAAATATTCTTTGACTGATCGAATAAATCTAAATTATGGCAATAAATAAATAAAATGGTACATTTATCCAATGAAGACCAAGACCAGTGAATAAACCACGTCGGTTTAGGGTTGCTTTTCTCAAACCTGGGCACTGTCGAGATTGTGCTGTGCCTGGACTGATCCGACGATGAGGATTTGGCCACGACAGTTGGCCAGGTGAGTGGCCAGAGTTGGATTTGACAAGATTTTCTTTGCATTCTTTGCTGTCGTGGCATGTTTCGCATAGCCCATTGGGAACCACAGGGGATTCTTGCAATTCGAGAAAAATGGACATGTCCTTTTATTTACAAATAGAGATGATCACTTTGAAGAAGATTCCAGAAGCGGAATTTTTTTCTTAATAATCCTAAATTAAAATGGAAATCTCACTTCCGGCCTAACACTACTAAATAATATCACAAGTGGCCTAAATCTGGCCGCCACTTCAGTTGGCGGCCTGGTTTGCCACCTGGACGCGCCACGCGGGACGCCACCTCAGCAAGGTCTGAAAATATGAATTTTTTTCTTCCTTGGCCGCCATTTGAGATGGCGGCCAGCATTTTCTGCGCACTGTTTCGTATTTTAAGTGTATCTTTCTCATACGATGTCCGATTTGGATGATTCAAATTGCGTTGGAAACTTAAAAAAGAGATCTATAACTTTTATGTTTTGAGTATCTTTCAATTCGAAATTTATAATAATCAAAACTTTAAGTAAACATGAGACGTACGTTCTCTCCAACACTTACAACCACTTTTCAATCATCATTCATTACGAATTGGAAGATTCTCAAAATATAAGAGTTGTAGACATTTTTATTAAGATTTTAACAAAATTTGAATCATATTAATCGAGTATAGTATGAGAAAAATACACTTAAAATAAGAATACAATACGTGATAGATTGAAAACAATGAATAATTCAATTGAAATACAATACATAATAAACAAATAGTCTTATGCCAATTTAGGTAATTAGTATCTAAATAAAAAATATAATAATTTTTTTATAATACATATATAATATTCATATATATCTGAGATCTGCGCCATAGACCAGACCAAAAGAATTCATTTTCTAGCACTCAACATTGGATATGTTGCACAGTTTTTCTCATGCTGAAAATGACTTTCTTGATATTTTTTTAGCAACCTATTGTGTAAAACGGCTTGTCAAAAAAATTTAAAATTTTAGAATATGAAAATAGATATGCCAATGTTCATTATGTAATTTTTTGAGATTTGTTTGACTTGTCCTTCTTGATTTTCTAGTGCCAAATTTTTGTTACCTACTATAGTTTTTTCGTCTGAAAATGAACTATTTAGGTGTATTGTGCAATTTATTGTGATGCAACGATTTATTAAAAAAATTTCAAATTTTAGTATATGAAAATAGATATACCAATGTGCATTACGTATGTTTTTTTAGATTATTTCGAAATTTACTTCTCGGTTTTATAGCGCCTTACTTTTGTTACCTAGCACAGTTTTTTCATTTGAAAATGAACTGTCTTGGTGTATTGTGTAATTTATTATGAAAAAATAGTTTGATAAAAAATTTCTGAATTTTAGTATATGAAAATATGTATGCCAATGTACATTGTATAAGTTTTTGAGATTTTTTATAACCTTCCTTTTCGTTTATCTAGAGCCCAACATTTGGTACCCAACACAGTTTTTTTCGTTTGAAAATGAACTATCTTGGTGTATTGTGTAATTTATTGTGATAAAATGACTTGTCCAAAAAATTTCAAATTTTAAAATATAAAAATATGTATGTAAATGTGCATTGTATAAGTTTTTGAAATTTTTTAAAATCTTCCTTCTCGGTTTTCTAGAGTCCAACATTTGATACCCAACACAGTTTTTTCGTTTGAAATGAACTATCTTAGCGTTTTCTGCAATTTATTTTGATAAAATGGCTTGTTCAAAATTTTTAAAATTTTAGTATATGAATTAAATTATGTCAATGTGCATTGTATAAATTATTTAGATTTTTTAACCTTCGTTTTTTTTATTTTCTAATGCCCAACATTCGGGACCCATCATAGTTTTTGTATGAAAATGAACTATCTTAATGTTTTGTGAAATTTGTGTTGATAAAATTGCTTGTCCAAAAATTTGATGTACATACTTATAACATTTCGTTGCTTTCATAGGTTTAATTAATTTATTTCTGTGATAAAGACTGTGTGAGTCATTTTTTGTATTCAATTTTATTTAGTTTGAAACTAGGCTTACTGTAACAGTCTAGATATAATCATGCTTCTTTTCCGACCAAAAATATTTGTAATATATTGAATTAAATGTTCTTTGGCCTGGTGTAACAACCGTGGAAATTTTGGTTCGGTATTTGTTTCTATTTGTTTCATCAATCGACATTTTTACTTTTTGTTTTCATTTGGCTAATTTAATTTATGTGTGAGTTGGAACCAATCATCTCTCGGTCACTGGTGTTATTTCCAATTTTTTCTTTAATCCCTTGCCATGCGCCCCTCTGTAAGTTTATTAATATGTATATATTATGACATGATTAACTTATATTATGTGGATAATATAAGTTTCACATGAGTCCTGACCAAGTTATGTAATAGAGCAAACATTCAAACTATATATTCAAAAGGAAAATCAAGGATTGGAAATCAACTTCATTAGGATGGTAGCTATAATAAAATTTCAAATGAAAATGCTATATGGTGACAAATAGGAAAAATGAAGAGATAAAAAAAATATGATTCTTGGAAAATAATTTGATAAAAAAAAGAATGAAACAAACAACCATGTGACACTCTTAATATATCCCAAAAGTGACTCAGGATGTGACAATAAAAAAATATCAACTATAAACAACCATCAAATAACAATAAGTAGGTACATAAAATTTTTGGACAAGCCATTTTATCAAAATAAATTTTACAAAACACTAAGATAATTTATTTTCATACAAAAACTATGCTGGGTTCCGAATGTTGGGCATTAGAAAACCGAGAAGGAAGGTTAAAAAAAAAATCTAAAGAACTTATACAATGCACATTGACATAATTATTTTTATATCCTAAAATTTCAAAAACTTTGGACAAGCCATTTTGTCAAAATAAATTGCACAATATACCAGGATAGTTCATTTTCAAACGAAAAAACTGTGTTGGTTACCGAATGTTGGGCTCTAGAAAACCGAGAAGGAAGATTTAAAAAAAATCTCAAAAACTTATACAATTCACATTCGCATACGTATTTCATATACTAAAATTTGAAAATTTTTGGTCAAGCCATTTTATCACAATAAATTACACAATACACCAAGATAGTTCATTTTCAAACGAAAAAACTGTGTTGAGTAAATGTTGGGCTCTAGAAAAACGAGAAGGATTGTAGTTCATTGTATAAATCTAAATAATTTATACAATGCACATTGACATAATTTAATTCATATACTAAAATTTTAAAAATTTTGGACAAGCCATTTTATCAAAATAAATTGCAGAAAACGCTAAGATAGTTCATTTTCAAACGAAAAAACTGTGTTGGGTATCAAATGTTGGACTCTAGAAAACCGAGAAGGAAGATTTTAAAAAATCTCAAAAACTTATACAATGCACATTTACATACATATTTTTATATACTAAAATTTGAAATTTTTTGGACAAGTCATTTTATCACAATGAATTACACAATACACCAAGATAGTTCATTTTCAAACGAAAAAAACAGTGTTGGGTACCAAATGTTGGGATCTAGATAAACGAAAAGGAAGGTTATAAAAAAATCTTAAAAACTTATACAATGTACATTGGCATACATATTTTCATATACTAAAATTCGGAAATTTTTTATCAAAGCCATTTTTTCATAATAAATTACACAATACACCAAGACAGTTTATTTTCAAATGAAAAAACTGTGCTAGGTAACAAAAGTAAGGCGCTATAAAACCGAGAAGTAAATTTCGAAACAATCTAAAAAAACATACGTAATGCACATTGGTATACCTATTTTCATATACTAAAATTTGAAATTTTTTTAATAAATCGTTGCATCACAATAAATTGCACAATACACCTAAATAGTTCATTTTCAGACGAAAAAACTATAGTAGGTAACAAAAGTTTGGCACTAGAAAACCAAGAAGGACAAGTCAAACAAATCTAAAAAAATTACATAATGAACATTGGCATATCTATTTTCATATTCTAAAATTTTAAAATTTTTTGACAAGCCGTTTTATCAAAATAAATTGCAGAAAATGCTAAGATAGTTCATTTTCAAACGAAAAAACTGTGTTGGGTATCAAATATTGGACTCTAGAAAACCGAGAAGGAAGATTTTAAAAAATCTCAAAAACTTATACAATGCACATTTACATACATATTTTTATATACTAAAATTTAAAATTTTTTAGACAAGTCATTTTATCACAATAAATTACACAATACACCAAGATAGTTCATTTTCAAACGAAAAAAACTGTGTTGGGTACCAAATGTTGGGCTCTGGATAAACGAAAAAGAAGGTTATAAAAAATCTCAAAAACTTATACAATGTACATTGGCATACATATTTTCATATACTAAAATTCAGAAATTTTTTATCAAGCCATTTTTTCATAATAAATTACACAATACACCAAGACAGTTCATTTTCAAATGAAAAAACTGTGCTAGGTAACAAAAGTAAGGCGCTATAAAATTGAGAAGTAAATTTCGAAACAATCTAAAAAAACATACGTAATGCACATTGGTACACCTATTTTCATATACTAAAATTTGAAATTTTTTTAATAAATCGTTGCATCACAATAAATTGCACAATACACCTAAATAGTTCATTTTCAGACGAAAAAACTATAGTAGGTAACAAAAGTTTGGCACTAGAAAACCAAGAAGGACAAGTCAAACAAATCTCAAAAAATTACATAATGAACATTGGCATATCTATTTTCATATCCTAAATTTTTAAAATTTTTGGATAAGCCGTTTTACACAATAGGTTGCAAAAAAAACACCAAGAAAGTCATTTTCAGCATGAGAAAAACTGTGCGACATATCCAATGTTAAGTGCAAGAAAATGGATTCTTTTGGTCTGGTCTATGGCGCAGATCTCAGATATATATGAATATTATATATGTATTATAAAAAAATTATTATATTTTTTATTTAGATACTAATTATCTAAATTGGAATAAGACTATTTGTAGATTATGTATTGTATTTCAATTGAATTATTCATTGTTTTCAATTTATCACGTATTGTATTCTTATTTTAAATGTATTTTTCTCATACTATACTCGATTAATATGATTCAAATTTTGTTAAAATCTTAATAAAAATGTCTACAACTCTTATATTTTGAGAATCTTCCAATTCGTAATGAATGATGATTGAAAAGTGGTTGTAAGTGTTGGAGAGAACGTACGTCTCATGTTTACTTAAAGTTTTGATTATTATAAATTTCGAATTGAAAGATACTCAAAACATAAAAGTTATAGATCTCTTTTTTAAGTTTCCAACGCAATTTGAATCATCCAAATCGGACATCGTATGAGAAAGATACACTTAAAATACGAAACAGTGCGCAGAAAATGCTGGCCGCCATCTCAAATGGCGGCCAAGGAAGAAAAAAATTCATATTTTCAGACCTTGCTGAGGTGGCGTCCCGCGTGGCGCGTCCAGGTGGCAAACCAGGCCGCCAACTGAAGTGGCGGCCAGATTTAGGCCACTTGTGATATTATTTAGTAGTATTAGGCCGGAAGTGAGATTTCCATTTTAATTTAGGATTATTAAGAAAAAATTCCTCCAGAAGCTGACAACACTTTGTGTTCTCTCCGTTTAAAACGAAACGGATATGTCATATTTCGAATATTTAACAAATATTCTTGAAAATTTTATCTGTTACGTTTTGTCGGTTCATAGCATTACGATATATTGAATTAATTTGTCAACTACTAGGGTGAAATATACCACTGGAGTCTTAAAAACAAATGTTATCGGGGGTTTTTAACGTCGAATTGTGAATATTAGGAAAATTTTTGAAAAACTGAGAAGTAAGTTGCATCCCTAAAATTTCTCAATTTATCCAGAATTATTTGGCAGCAGAATTCGATTTTCGTGTGAAAATGAAAAACACAAAGGGTGTTTGGATATAATTAGAGGCCTAACGCCAACATAGGGGAATCTTCCAACCATCAAAAGTTTATTCAATATAAATTATTTTTTAGATGATTATCATACAAATAAGTTGAAAAATACACTATATATTACAGTAATAATTTCAATTTAAAAAATAATAATTTCTTATATATATATATCTCATATCTATATATATATATATATTGTATATACCATATATGTGCGTTTTTTTTAACAAATTAAGTTTCTTTTAATTAAATTCCCGCAATATGGGTCCCAAGTTCTGCTCTTCGATCGTGCATTAAATTTCAGGTCTTTAAAAATTCTCGTAAATGGGGCATCTTATTGCGACTCAACTACTCAAGAAAATATGCAAATGGGATTCCTAGCCGTTAGATGGTAATCCCCTTCCTACAGCAAATTTTTTTTTTTTTTCGTTTTGCACCGTGTTTTGTACTAATACGTATGAGAGGAAAAATGAGAAGAAAAAAGAAAAAAGAAAAAAAACCATGTGGGTGGCCGTGGACCACGATAGCCGAATACGGAATAACCCAGGCATAATATCTTTAATATAATATAATTGTAAATATTCTATATATGCAGAGAAGGGTCATATGATAATCTTTGTACATGACAAATACGACATTCAACAATGACAAATAAAAAAACTTTTAAAATAAGAAAATATAAAAATATAGATATATTCTCTTTTAAAAATATTGTGTATTTAAATTTAATGCAACATGTAAATTGCTTAGTATTCAAATTGAAATAAACTTGATATGAAATCTATTATAATTTTACATAATTATATATCTATTAGTTTATCTTTTGATCTTACAATCATTTGATTTCTTGTCGTGATTATTATTTGTTTATAATCAATTAATAATCTATCATTCATTAAGATTCTTCTTCATGATTCAAACATCAAAAAACTATATATCTAGAAAACTCAAGATTATTGGACAATAAAAATAGAATACATGTAGGGCTAGATGCTTATAATGGATCGACAGCCCAGTCGGATTGAGTACTTGATGGGGCCTCAATTCCTAAATTCCACAACTACTAATAGTAATAGGCATGTCATATTCTTTTTGAGCAATAAAAGAGAGAACAAAATTTTCTGAAAAGAGATGGCATGGCCAATTATCAGGAGCATTAGAAAAGTTATCATGTTTGGATCCGAATACGATCTGATTTTGTTCACATAGGAAATGATCGAAGTTGATCAGAATCAGACAATTATATTTGGAGTACACCTGGACCTGAACTGCACGCATACGACCAAAATAAAGTATTAAAATTAATAATTCATTAGTTATGCATGTAAATTGGATTTGTTTTTTTATCATTCTTCAATTTCTAAATCTTTAATGACAAATAAAATCTAAGATCAAGTGAGAATATATAGCTGTGAGCTGTTATCCATATTATTTTGGCTACACATACATAAAATTTACAACATTTCGCCATTTTTTTTTTTATAAAAACATCTCGTGAAATTAATGTTTCAAAATGGCCATATCAATTGATTTTTACAAAAATCTTGACGCCAATCTAAATGAACTTGGAATTTCGCAATTATTTTGTGTGCCTATAAAAATTATAGATAATAAAACATAATTGTCTTATTTCAATATCTGATGCTAGATTTTAAGTAATTAAATCTTTCTAAAGAAATAAAAGTACAATAAAAGCATAAAAAATTATATCGGATTGCTATAATACGCTACTTGGTTGCCGCTGTCAAGTTTCTCTAAAAAAAATAAAGGCATAAATATTGAGGCAAATAAACCTTACTTTTTATTAACTACTTCTCAAGCGATTAAATAGAATTATAAGGAAATATGAGGTACTGCTATTCTTTTGTTTTAATAAAAAAAAATGCCTAGTATAAGTTTCCATATAACAAATTTTTACAACAATTTTTTCATCAGCATGTATTCAATTTCATCCTTTCTTTTTTTTGAAAGTTTCTACTGTCTTTCGTAAATTCTCCATTGTCCTTGAGGTACGGGCCGCATGTTGTATGTAGTGCTGAGTAAAAACTTGTAACTCGATTCAAAAAAGGCTCGATTGTAACTGGAATTAACGAAACTAGAGCTGAACTAATTTGATTGGTTGACAAGTCGAGTTTGAGTTGAAGACAACTCAGTTCGTAACTCGTGAGCCAACTCGTGATATAATAAATTTATATTTCATATATGTATTATCGACATAATTTATGAGTATTAAAAATTTATAAATTAATAATAAAAATTTCTTCTTACATATTTTATTTTAACTAACATTACATATGATAGATTAAGTTTCAAAACATATTTTGTTTCAAATCAATAGAAAGAACAGAAAAGATAATAATTTTATTGTTTACAATGGGTGTGTTTGGCAACGCTTACGAACTAGTTGTTCGCGAACAGGGCTAGTTCGCAGGAACCAAATAAACCACGAACTAGAAGAACAGCGAACTAGCTGCCTTATTCTCAATTCCAATTTTTGTGGGGAACTAAGAACAAGAACAAGCACGTGGGTGCTTTGTTCCTTGTTCCTATTCGTCCTTGTTCCCCTCCACTACCAAACACACCCAATATGTATATGTCAAAATAATTTAATAGTAGAATAACATAGGAATTAAATAAATAAAAATTTGAAAGATAATGTTTATTTCAAGTTAGCTCGTGAACCCACGAGCTAGCTCGAATTGGGAACGAGCCGAGTTTGAGCTAGCTTAAAAAGTTCGAAAGTATTTCTAACTTAGCTCAACTCAACTCGAGTCACAGGCGAGCTGAGTTTGACTTGTTCCCAACTCGCTCAAACTCATATACCGCCCTACTTGTATGGTATGCTAAAACGAAGAATTATCGCAATTTCAAAGTTTTCCTTGGCGGAGACGGTATAATTACGTACGGTTAAGTCAGTACACTATAATGAGTAGTGGCTTATAAGCAAACTTGTACCTCTCCTTTTCAACAAGGATGCATGATAACATCATTCTTTAGTAGAATTTTTTTTCTTTAATTCTTTTTACTGTTAGAATTCGTTGATAACGCTTTATATTGATAAGTTTTAACGTAAGCGATGGAACTATCAATATATATAAAAAAAATCAAATATATATTATTAGTCTTATATATCAATTATATTTCAAATTTTACGTAATTTTCACATCATTTGATATTTTATCAAAGGTAAATATTCGTAATTTTTTGAGCTATCAACGAGCGATAGATTTTATACCAAAATTCTATTATTTTTTTTCACGTTTATGTCGTACATATATTAGAAGTATCATATAATTTTTTTTATATAGTTATCAAAATTACCAAATTATTCGGCTCCCTCTGTTTTTTTAAGAATTGGTATCCATGGGTGATATACACCATCCAAAGTTTTCCCATCCAGCGCCATCCAACAGGCCTAGACAATCCAAAATAGTCTTTTTTTCGTGTGCTGACATCAACAAATTTTTTTGACTAATTTCCGAAATTTTTTTGGTGCTGACGTCATCAAATATGTTGATTTAAGGGTTCAGTTAAATGTTTTAAGCGTTGAATTAAAGTGTATAAGTGTTCATTTAGATGCACCACTAATTTAAAATTTTAGTATTTTGTGTTTAGTTAAATACGTTAAGTGATGAACTTAAAGTATCTATGTATTCAGTTAGTTGCAGCAGAAATATGATTTCGTAGTTTTTGTGTTCAATTAAACTAGTTAAATAAAAAAACAAAATGAACAGATACAACAAACATAGCGAACATTTACAATAACAATATGAACATATACAATAATAAATTGAACATATATACTAATTTCCTGAGTAAGAAATAAATGATCATATTCAACATACAAAGTGAAATAAATTATTGTTGCATCTAACTGACCACTTACACACTTGAATTCAATCCTTAAAACATTTAACTAAACCCTTAAATCAACATATTTGATGACATCAACATAAAAAAATTTTCGAAAATTGGTCAAAAATTTTTTACTGACGTCAGTATGCGAAAAATCTGAGTTTGGATGGCGCTGAATGGGAAAACCATGGATAGTCAATACCAATTATGATTGGTATCTACCATCCTCTACATTTTTTGTTCCATTGCGGAGGAGGTAAAGTATCAAATAAATCGAACTAATTCTATTGGGCCGAATCTTTTTGTTAAGCCCAATAACATAGGTGGAAACGAAAGAGAACATGACCCAGCCCAACCCACTTAAGTGTCTATACCATCCGATGGCTCATCTCTTCTCGATTTCTCGTCTTCGTCTCTCGCATCGAAACCTAACCCTAGAAATTCAACCCAACGAGACGACCCTGGCTCCCTTTCAGTAGCCGTTGGCAGGGCCGAGCTCTAGACCAGACACGCTACACCACTAGAGGCGACAAGCTAAGTTAACCCTCTGTCCGATTTAATTTGATCGAGAGAGAGACCCGACCTGCTTCTCTCTAGGTAAGCTTTCCGCCTCTTCTGTTTTTTTTTTATTTTTTTTTTTGTATGATCTGATTATGATGGATTGATGTAAAATTTGTATTGTATTGATTTAGTACAAGTCCATTATTATCCTTAGAATGCTTGATTTTGCATGTATTTGAAGTCAATTGTTATTTTGAAAGTTAGTTTTGTTTAATTTGTGCATGTTTTGTGTGGAATTGATGGTTTAGTAGCTCAATTGTTGTTACGGATTGGGTGCAGACTTGGTTTTGATGGGTCGATTGCTTTCTACTCTCTGTTTCAAGCAGTGGGGTGATCCTATTAATTGTTGCTGTCAAAATGTGCTTTTGAAGTTATTGTTGGTTCTGTTAGGCTATTCATAGTTGGTTATGTAATTTTCAATTCAAGTAATTGTCAGTTTTGGCCATATCTGTCCCATTCCATGTTGATTAAAATTGAAATACAGTTCTGTGGTTGTTGGTTTAGATGTATACCGGAATACCAGTAGGTTGATTTTGTATTATCATTTATTTGTGTGCTTTATCTTTGTTTTATTGAATGCTCGAACTATTTCTTTTTTATGTCAGAGTTCTATGGATTCTCCCAGAAGTGATCGATCACCTGATAAGGTCGAGATGGAGCCTTCATTTCGTAAACTTTCAGGTGATGCAGCTAATAGAACATATCGCCGCCCCACCCATGTGTCTCAGTCAGATTCGTCCTCTTCAGATGGTTAGCTTCTGACTAACTTGCTGCCTTTTTTTTTTGTTTTTAATCTTGTTTTATCTATTTATTTTTCCCTATTTCTTGTGTGATAATCTTTGTCTCTTTTATGTACACAAGCAGAGAACAATGAGCATGAACGAAGCCGCGATGCAATTTCTAGGAAGGACAGTGCTAAGGTAATATCCAACGATCGTGTGAGAAAGGATGAAGAAAGGGAGATGGATAGGAGACAGTCATACAGCCATACTGACAAGGGTCGGGGTAGATACTCTGATAGATATTCCTACAGTGAATCTAGAAGACATGAAGATAAAGATCATAGGAAAAGAGGTGTTAGGCATTATGATGAGAATGGTAGGGACTATGCAAGGTCTTCTCGCTCTGAAAGGTCTGACAATTCATATCACAAGGACAGAAACAAGGATAGAGAAAAGGAGCACGAGAGATACAGTAGTAGAAGGAAAGATGCGGATTCAGGCAGAGATCACTACTACAGGGAGAGAGACAAGGAGTATTATGATGATAAAAGGGGCTCACGCAGGAGTCCTGAAAGGTTTGATAAGAATGAAAAACTGAAGGAGAAAAACAGGCATAGGGAAACTGATGAGGGTGATATAGAGGGGGATGAGAGGAGGAAACCCTATCAAGGGGAAAATGAAACTCGGAAGAGGTCTGAGCCAGCAAGTTCATTTGGCCGTGAGGAGAAGCGTAGGGAGACAAAGTTTTCTAAACCTGGTTAGTTCATTCTTATCGCAAACATCATGAGTATGTCTCTGTAAGGGATTTATTTTTTCATTTTTTTTTAAAAAAATGGGTAGCCCAGGTTTTTGAATTCCAATTTCTAAAGAATATGTTTGTTATTACAAATAATTACGTTGATTGTTTTCTTACATGGTGTTTAGTACCATTCTTGACATCGGAATATACCATATTTTAGCATTGTATATGGTTTTACCTAGATTTTCTTGCTTTTTTTTTTGGTTTGGTTACTGCTCTTTAGCTAGTGTACCAGAGATGTGCTAAGAAGTAATCTTATGTAAAACTTACATAGGAATATAGGATACTGAAAATAGTAAGTTGCAATTTTTTTATCATACAGCTGAGACTAATCTGGAGGAGAAGGCTGGTTCAAGTTCAAAGCAGTCGACAGAGGCATCTAAAGTTAGGCTCGATCCTGCTCTACCATCCTCCATGGTAGGAAGTGAAACTGGAGTTGCTACTGATCTCAATGCTGCAAAAGCTGCAGCTATGAAAGCTGCTGAATTTGGTACTTCCAAGTTTTCTCTTTTTATTTTTTTTCTAAATTATATATGATATGGTTTCTTCTTTCTTATTACCTTCTGTGGCTATAGGAATTTATTCAATTGTGAACTGCAGTGAATAAGAACATAGGAGGAGGTGGTGGTGGTGGTGGTGTTGGGGGACCGTTAACCACAGAACAAAAGAAGAAACTTCTTTGGGGAAACAAAAAGTATGAATCTGCTGGAACAGAGGTAACTTTGACTCTTCTTTCTTCTGGTCTGTTCTTCAAATCATATAATCTGAGTTGTTTTCTCGTCTTACATTCTTTTTCAGACAGTAAAGAAGTGGGATAATCTGTTTAACGACCGTGAGCGCCAGGAGAAATTTAACAAACTCATGGTTAGTACATTCCTTTTTCATTTTTCCTTTAATCATTGAAGTTCCAATTCATTGAAATTTTACTTAGATAGTAACTTAATAACCAGATTAGAGTTGATGCAATTTTCTGTATATTAGTTTGGATTTGTACTGGTTACTAACACATTTTTAGAATCTGAGGATGCCTTGGTACATATGGCCTGATGTAGGGTGTGAAGGGAAATGCAGTTCCAGAAAGCAATTCGGAGGAAAAAGAAGGAAATCACCAAGGAAAGAGCAGAGAGGAGTTGGATATGGACTTGGAGAAGCAATACACTGCCGGCCTCCGTCGCAGAGATGGCAGAACCGTTGGTCTGGGTCTGTAGAATATTTCTTTGTGAACCTGTCTAAAACTTGTTTAGTTTCATGTTTTAAGCGTTGCACTATGGTTGGTAATAGGTTGCTTGTTGGATCTAATTATTTATTGCTTAATATTTTGGATTCTAGTATCTGTATTATGAAATTTTTGTTGGATTGTGTTCAACTTACCGCTTGGGCAACACTTGTAGTAGCTACAATCGAAACATTGGATGTTAATATCAATGGAAATGGTTTTATGGTTCAATTAGATTCCTTAATATCTGAAAATGACTTGCGATTGCAGAGGATTTCAAAGTCCTAATCTGTAGCCACTTTTTTTTTTTTTTTTTGTATTGGTATTCCAAAATTCAAATTTCAAAGTCATAAAAAATAATTTGTAGTCATCTGTTCTTTGCATTGGTATTTCAAAATTCAAAAGTATACAAGCGGAACAACAGAATGTGGTGTTAATTCGGTCTCGACGAGTGATGTGTTTGTGTAATATATACAGTTTATTAAGTCTCACTTGCAAAATTAGAGCAAAGATTCAATGTCATAATGTAGAAAATTGGGCAATTTGTTATTGCACAGCAACATCGCGGGTTTATACATTCAACAGCAACATGATGTTTGGAGCAGCTGCGCGTGAGTAACACTCCCTGTGGCCTATTCAGTTTGTCTTGGTGATTTGCATATTTGAGATTAAAAACGAATTGAGATGGAAAACATGTGAGAAAAGAAAACATGCATACTTAGTACCGGTTCCATTTTGTTTGTGCCCATTTGACTGCCAGTGAACACAAGGTAGAAGTAACTAAATTCAAGAACACCTTCATTTTGTAGCATTTTCAAGGGATATTTTATTTTTATTTAAAATGAACTCAGCTAACCATCTCAACCATATAAAAATAAAATTTTGTCAAGCAGCAACAGTAAACTAAAAATTTAGTCTCAATAGTTTTTCACGACACACGTACATATATAAGTCTCATCATATAAGAGCCATCATAGTCACAACTAATTTCATTTATGAGCATGCTGCATGTAGTATCTCTCAAATATTATATTAAAAATATTACAAAAAAAAATCAAACCATTTGAAAATAAATCAGAAAGACTAGCACTCCTGTGCTTTGTACTAAAATTATGGATGCTCATTCCCGCAGCTTGCTTTCAATAAGAGCTTTGGCGTTTCTAACCTCGCCTGGTAGACCAATTATGAAAACCTACGGAAAAAATTTGACAACTTTAATAAAAAAAAAAATCGTGCAATATCCAACTAGCCATAATTTACCCATCTAGGACACTTAACATAGCCAATATCGAATTATGGACCATAAGAGTATTACACCAAGTCACCAATATTTTCTGTTCTGGTAATGGACGCTACTACAAAATTTACAATTTGGCGCGTTTACTAAGAATTATTGCGATTTTACCATTTTGTCCGGCAATTGTCATTACTTATTAAATCAAAACATGAAGAGAAAGCTCGAAAGCATGCAAAATTTTAGCAAGGCGCATTTGTATAGTTTACTAGAAAGGTTTATATACCCTGTCATCAGGACACCCACTGCGACCAGTGAAAATTTTCGCACTGCAAATACAATAATCAGAACAAATAGATCAGCTCTCATTGTAGTAAATAATGATATAAAGATAGACGAACATTTATTTACTATATAATGCGTACTTGGAAGATTGTTCAACAAACCGAATAAAGGAACCTCTCTTGCCTATGACACATCCCATTCTGCCAAGTGGGATGTTAAGAATTGAGAGTACTTCCCTTACAGGTACACTCACTCCAACTATTCATATGTAAAAGGCATTTATTTCAGTTAATCAGCATAATAATAACAGAAGCAAAAATATTACATAAGTATAAACTAGCAACAAAAAACCTGGAAAAGGAATAGGAGGAGAAGGTGACCAATCTGCATTGCTGTATTGTAAACAATAACACTGGCAATATAGCACACCACGATGAAGTACACGCCATAGAGATTGTTTGGACAACTTGTCTATCATTTTTTGATAGATATACAGTAGAAATTTGACATCATCAGTGGCAGATCGTATCATAATCTCCGACAATGGCCTACGAGTCCAGAATGAAGGGTCCTGATTTAACATTAAATGAAACATAATTAGCTTACGAACAAATAAAACCATCCTATGAAGTGTTCAGATGAATTTAAATATAAAACTTACGTAAAAATTGTAAGCAATTTAAGCAACAACAAACCTGCCTTAGGAGAGCACGGACTTCATCCTTCTCATGGTATGAAACTCCTATGATACATAAATACTACTTTATCAGAGGTTTTTCTGGCTAATATTGGTATTCAAACTAACAATTTGCGATTAGAATAGCGACAACAAACATGGTCTATTAACTTACCACAATAGCGAGGATCAGCAAGAAGGCCAACAAAAGACATGCAATTTTCTACTTGTTTTTTGCCTTCTTGTTCCTCTATTATATTATATGCAATCTGTGTTTATCATATATTCAAAAAGGAAAGAGATAATTAAGTCACTAAGGCACTAGAATTTGGAACAAATTATCTTTATGCCCTAGGTCGTGATTACCTGAGTATCCATAACATTGTTTAGCTTGATTCCAAACTGAAAATACAGAGCCTGTAAAATTTACCAGAAGATATATACTGTAATTACACGCATAAACCAAAACACAGACACAGATACACATAAACAGAGAGAAAATGTCATTAGAAATTAAGCATATAAACTTGCCTCACTGTCTCTTTTGCAATCATGAATTACTTTGGTAACGAAGTTTGACTCAAGTGCTGGTTTGCATGCTTCCATGATTGGTGCACCTCCTTCAATTGCGTCAACTAAGAATATTGCATTAGCAAATGCAAGCTGAAAATACACAAAAATTCATAGAAGGTAAGCAAAATTAAAATTATGTAAATGTGAAAGTTATGTTTCCATTTTTCCAATAAATGTTTTTATTAGTATTCTCACAAATTACCTGCATGATGCAAAGAGTGCCATTACGAGACAGGTTAACACCTTCGCAGTCAAGTCCAATAACAAGTTTGTCCCCTGGTGATGGTGCTAGAAACTCAACAGGAAGCTGAGATCTTTTAGTAACGATATAAATAGGTACTGATGGTAACTTGTCACCGTTGTAGGAGATGGAACCACCTAATAGATAAAAAATAGTGCGCATAAGTTCTGACCGGTTGGATGGTTCATGTATTCTTGAAGATATTTTATTCATGCGTAAAAGCCACATGCAAAAAATACTTGAGATAACTTATTATAATAATTCATCATATTATTCAGGTTGATTTTTTTGCAAGACAATAATTATTAATAGGTCCCTGTTTAATCAATCAATGTTAACAATTAACTTGAAAAGCAGAGAAAACTTGGTGTTTGTAAAATCATCAACACTATTAGCACGATAGTATTCTCTATTCCAACCAAAATTTTACCGATATTGCTGATCAGTGGTAAAATTAATATAGGGAGTTTGAATGCACATATATATTGAAAGTAACAGAAATTCGAATTTCAGAAACATTATTATTTTCTTATGCATGAAACGAGGGTCAACATCCTCAAATTTGCGGCTCTCATATATGCATTGAAATGTAATAGTTTTGACCTTCAAAAAATTGACACAGATGTACAGTAAAGAAGCCGAAACAAGAATAGGTGATCTCACAACCTGTGGTGATGGATGGAGCAGGCGGAGTTTTGCATTGAAAAGTGGAGTTAGAGCTTGATGAATCCATAACAGAGAGGCAGAAGAAAGGAAACTTCGCAAATGTTCTTTCTAAGTATGAACAAGTACAGTATCAGAATAAAGGAAACCAGAGGAAAGTGTAGAGGAAAATGGCTAAGATTAGAGATGCTCTTAAGACTGAAGAGTTCAGAATACCTTTTTATGATCTTTGAAGGTTAAAATTAAATGCATATGACTCAGATTCTCTGTAGCAGGTTATGAACTGTCACTGGTACATTTATACTTCTGACGTGTATATTCAATACTACTTAAGAATGAGAGCTCTAGAAATTATATTTGTGTGCGGTTTCTTTTGTAGCAGCTGATCTCAACTCGCTGCAAATAACCAATTTCTTGTTCTGGAATCAAAAATTGGGAATATAGGAAGCTTCTTGTCTCCTTCCTAACATGATATCTATCTATTTAGAATTTTCTTTACTAAAGCTTCAGAAAAGATAAATCCCTTTATTCCCTTGTCTAAGTTGTCGTGCCTTGATGAACTTTTTATGCAATTTTTCATTTCATAATTAAAATTCATGAAAAAGTGACTTTTTATTATCGCCCGAGAAATTTTATCCTTAATCGTAATGTTCTTTTTTTTTTGGAAGAAAATTAGGGTCAAGCCCCATAATTTTGAATCCTTAACCGTAATGTTGTATGAATCACGTCCAAAATATCTCCGCAACCGCAAGTGGTAATTTGCTTATTTATGAAACTTCGTCTCTGTTGTTTGTTGTGGTGCAGCAGTGGGGACTAATTTGCTTATTCTTTTTCTCTCTCAAGTTAACACGGCTAAGTTTGGTATCTAACCAGTGCATAACCCGATGTAGCGACTAGATGTCCTCTAAGATACATGACCCGTTTCATCTGTGTACATATGTACATGCATACAACAACTTCAGCCCAAAAAATCAGACTGTGTAGAACCGTATATGTGTAACCAGCCGTGTCTCTCTGTATTATATACTATATCATTAACCAGCCACACAAAACACCCTACAGAATTATGAACAGAAAATCCGAAATACTGTTCATTCACTGTTCCGCGGAATGGCAGGACATGGCAAAGATTACATATATATAAATTACAATTACATGTGATATATATGCTACTGCCTGTTGGAAGATGGAATGCTTTGGGACTAAATAATTAATTAATGAATTGGTATCCGAAGCGCTGATATTTGTACAACTTCCCGTGTCTTGTATAATTATTGTATTTAGTTTATTATATGTTAATTACTCCCTAAGTGAGATTTTATTGTTTGTTTTTACATCTAAACACATTAAATACCATATGACATTACATTGTCCAAGGTGCATCATTTCCACATTTCAAGTTGAATTAAGAATATGAAATTTGGAGAGAAAATAGATGAATAACAATTCTCTTTTAATTACACGGCTGTTGAGTTGTTCTAAAGAAGAAATGATTGTGCAGATATAAACATGCTTAAAATTTGAGAAATATCTGTGAACGACAACAACATTAACTTTGGTTTATTTTGCTTTCATGTTGCATTTTTTGAATAAAAGACAGAGGTCAACAAGCCCCTACTTTTCATTAAATAAAAGGTGAAAGTTAAGATACAAATTTTAGCAGGTTTATTTTGCTTTCATGTTGCATTTTTTGAATAAAAGACAGAGGTCAAGCCCCTACTTATCATTTTTCATTAAATAAAAGGTGAAAGTTAAGATACAAATTTTAGCAGGACGTTTTCATGTTGCATTGAAAATTACAAAATGTAATAAGAGAAATTACCAACTAAAAAAAAATCAATAAGTGTAAGTGAATTTAAACAAATTTCATGGGTGCACCGACAGAACGACTAAGGATATTTTTAGACTCTGTCATTGTATCATCCCGGTCCAGTGGGTCTAATTGGAGAAATTGTTCCTGTCAAAAAAAAAATAAAATAAAATAATAATAATAATTGGAGAAATTGTATGTATTCCTCGTGCCAATTGAATGAATTTCTGGACATTACTTTAGAAACGAGGGCATGTGTGGGAATAGTCCAATTAATTTTTTGCAGAGAAAATAAAATTTGATGATCAGGGCCGAATACTACATGTTGATGATATTTTTGTTCGTATGTTGGCGCTATTGTCATTATGTGTTATTTCATTTTGTTTATTGAATAAAGTTTTATTTAATTTTTGTTGCTATTATTATTATTATTATTATTATCGTTGTCCGTCGTTATATCATGATCATTAATACTACTGCTAGTACTATTATTGGTTCGAATGATAAATCTCTTTTGGCGTTGGCTGAAATCTATTCAAATGTTATCGAACCTGCCCAATTTTACGTCATAAAAAATAGATCAATTAGTTGTCATCAGAAATTTCTTTATCATGTTTACTTTTAATAAAATTATTGCACAGAGAACCTAGAATTTCAGGACAAATTTTTGGAATTCTATGAGAATGTATCCTTCCATTATATATATATTTTTTGTTTCTTTTTTTTGTAGTATCCTAAGAACTTTTGTTCTCTTTTGGTTGTTTTGGCCTGATTATTATAGAATAACCTGAAGTGTAAACTATGTTTAAGATAATTTAATTTACATTCGTGTTTAAAAAAAAAAATAATGTAAAGACATCCATTTTACGGCATATCTGTTTGGTATTTTGAAAACCTTTATTCTGACTGAACAAAATAGTAACTATATTACGGATATAGATCGAAAGCATTATTATCAGGATGCAAGCTATCCATTACTTGGATAAGATGTTATTAAAATTTGAGTCAATGTGAATTGTGATTGGTCATCTATAAATCAACTAAAAAAAAAGAACACTTTTAAGTTGGTTTATAAAAAATTAAACATTTTAAATTGGTTTGGATTTGACACGTTGTGCTTGTTCGGGTTGTTTTCCGTCCTTTCGTTATCTTGTAGAGTTATATCTGAACATAGAGTTTCTTTTGCTTTTTATGTTTTTTCTTTTCTTTTTTTTTTTTTCTCGGGGATCACATATTCACATTTAATGCTGTGCCCATATCTCAAATCGACTCCACACCACAGCAAGGCGTTTCATATGTTTCCAAGCACAGCCATTAATATTACTGTTATAAGTAAAAATTTTGTGTGCCGGTAAATTATTTGTTTTTTTCTAGAATGAAAGGGCATCGGCGTTTGATGAGTTCATAATAAAGATAACTTTACCATTTTAACATTGATTAGGCCATTCAATTTTTTTTAAGATATGCAAATCACAGTCTTTTCATTTTTATTGGGACTTTCCGATATCATATGGGATTCCATTTTAAAATTTTGTGAATTCCATATCCTCAAAGCAAATTATGCTGGATAGACCTGATTCAATAAATACGAGACATTGTAGCAAACAATTATTTCCGATGACAAAATTTTTGTTAATTATCATTGCACATATATACATTTGTGTTATATATAGTGATACTAGCTAAGTGCCCAAAAAAGATACAATCGAGCACTTAATTCTATCCCCTATTTTCTTGCCCTCTCTATAAGAAAAACCATGTGTATGATCTCAAACATAATCAAGCCTTGAAACCAAGATAATTAGGAACTCCTGTAGAAGCCAACCAGGTGTTAGCATTGATGAAGGGTCCTGCTGTGAACTGAGTTGCATCAGCCTTAGTGATGACATGGAATGTAGGCCACTTAACCCTGCCAGTTGTGTTCGAACCAGGGCCTGTGTTACCATATTCTGCGAAGTACAAGGTCTTCAGTGCAAAATCACCGTTCCAAGGAAACCAACCGTCAGGATGGATATAGTCGTCGATAGAAGACTCCATGACCACGGCACGGGAGTACATTTTCCACGGTCGGCCAAGATAACTTGGGATCTTTGCTTTGTCTGCCTCGAGAGCTTTATCTGCTACAATTTTACAGTTCTGAAGCACAACTCCTGTCTTCATATTGGGGTCTGTACGACCTGTTATAGATGATAGCACTTTTTAGAACAAACGTTCATGTTCCCTTATGTTTATGTTTTCTTTTGAATCAAGCATAATTAAATAAAGGAGAACAACTTCATATATATGCTCCACATTTTCATAATAAAAAATTCAACTTAAATTAAAAGAAAAAAAAAATGAGAATTCTTTGAGTTGAGGAGATACATTCGTACCATGAGCAGTGATGGTATTCTGTTGGTTGTCGAGTGGACGGTTGCATGTGATGATGCAGTTCTGGAACACCACAGCAGAATTACCAAAGATGAAGTCGATTGTACCAGAAACGTTGCACTCACGGAAAAATTGGCGTCCGGTGTGCGTGTAAAGGGTGTCCTGGAATCCATCAAAGCTGCATTTGAAGAATGCACCGAAGTCCCCACTTATTCGGAGGGCCACGGCCTGGTGGTTCACAGCCCCAGCACTATTTTTAAATCCGATATCCTTAGCTGTGAAGTTTTGTCCTTCTACGGCTGCAGAATGAGCCAAAATATATTTGTAAGTACCACAATGTTTTCTTGAATCAAATGATGTAGATATAACGTGTCTCTTTTTAAGTGGAATAGAGAGAGAGAGAGAGAGAGAGAGAGAGAGAGTATTAGAGAAACTGAGAAGGAGATTGAGGCTTACTGAATGTGGCAGTGAGCCTTGTGGTGACTTGGGTTTCAACATTGCTAAGTTTTCCATTAACAATGGATTTGTTAGCCCCATCACCATACATGAACACATTGTTCGTGCCCCTTGGCACCTTGACAATCTCATCATACTCCCCGGCCTTGACATAAATCACATATCTGCCTGTGTGATTGGCCGGTACTGCCTCAATAGCATTATTGATGGTCTTGAACTGACCACTACCATCTTTTGCCACGACTGCATCCGGCTTCGGACTAAAAGAAAGTTTCAACCAAAGCATATGAAATCAGTTGTATAATTCTTTTGATTATTATTTTACATTAAATACGATTATATGTCATTCAATCCAGGGATAGACTTGATTTGTTTTAACTCAAACAATTGACATTAGGGTTTTATAATAGATGCATTAGACTTGCTTAACGTGGTTCTGGTGTTTTCTTTGAAGGTCTAATTGGTTGTTTGATCCATGGTTCGAAAAATCGGCCGATTCCGATTCGAATCGGCTGAATCGGATCGGAATCGGCGGTGACCGAGCCGATTTTAGGCTGTTTGGAGCGGAATCGGTGGAATCATCAAAAACCGCCATTAATGGTGTTTTTTTTTAAAGGGAGAAAGGAGAAAGGGGTGTAGGGAACAGCATTTGAGGTGGCTATGGGCAAGGAAGACGCGTGGGAGGCCGGTAGAACTGATTAGGAGGAGGGCGGCGCTGTCCCAACAGATGGGTCGGCCTTTTTTCTGTGTAGCGGCACAGTGAAAAGCGAAAAGGGGAGACGGGAATGGAATTTTGGGGAAGAAAGGTTCAACTGGACCAATCCAGTTGAGAGTTTATTTTAAAAATTGAACCATTCATCTAAGTCGAAAACAAATTTGAACAAAAATATGCTTCATCAAAAAAATCATCCAAAGGCACAATAAAATTTTAAATTTTTTATTTTACGATCCTAACTGATATATTAGGATGTTTTAGTAAAAATTTACTTATCAAAAAAAATTTACAAAAATATTATACTAATCATGAAATTTAATTTTAATTATTTCTAAATTTTTTTTTTCTGAAAATTTTACGTATCAAAATAGCTTCCATAATTATATAATTTTTACATTTTAATTGAGTTTATACTTCCAATATTTGATTTCTATAATGTTTATATTTTTTTGTATTTTTTTCTTAATTTTAAATGCATAAAACATGATTTTCGTAAAAAATCCGATTTTCCGAACTGATTCAGCCGATTTTTTCCGATTCATCCGAGTTGACTCCTTGGGCTAGTAGTCCGATTCCGATTCCGATTCCGATTCCGATTTTCAGAACCATGGTTTGATCAACCGGTTTTCTTCATTTAATTTTGATGCATTATGACTTTGTTTGGTCAAGTACCTGGCAGATGCTGCTTGCAATTAATGGCTTCCTATGCCCAGAAGAGAGCCATGTGGGATAGCCATGATCAATCCATGTCATAATACCCCAATAGCTTCCTATTTGTTCCTGGGTCGGAAGCATCAAGCATGTTGGTTTGTTTCAAGCTTCTCGACTAATGAAGCAATGCTACCTAGTGATCACCCTAACTCCATTTCCTCAATCAACTCTATCTCTTTGCATTCCAATATTCCACTATCCCTTCTATGTTCATAACCGGCCTTTTCCAAAGCATCCTCAGAAAAGATATGCTTCGGCCCTTAATTTGGCTTCATATCTAACAGTCGTTTAGCTAATCAGCGAATTAGAGTCAGACCTCAATGTAACAACTATGACAAATTACCTTCAAGATGAATTAATTACTGAAATCGTTTTCTTAATTTTTCTATTTAGATTATTATATATAAAGATATATTTACATTGATTGATTTATTGGTTGCCTTATGCTTGGAATATATAGAATATAGTACTGAATTACTGATGGTGTTAACCAAAAAAATTAATTAGTTCAAAATAATGCGCCAATGTAAAACTCGTCATGTACGATGTGATGCGCTGAGAGAGAGAGAGAGAGAGAGAGAGAGAGAGAGAACGCTGAGGAAATAGGATTTTGCTAACTTTTTTTTTATGTCATTTTTCTTTGTACATTAGGAGCATTGGATACATGATTATGTCAATGCAGCTTAACGATGCATTTTCTAATTAACTAGCCCATTCATGATATCTGTTTATTAAATTTTAATAATAAGATAATGGACTTTTAATTGTACCAATTTCTATTTGGTAAAGCCTAAATGGTTTTGGTGGATTATGATTATTTTTGGGCTTGGTTAAAGAAACATCCTGGGATCACTAAATTAATAACAAAATAAACTACAAGAGATCACCTACTCCATATTGTAACTGGCAAAAGGATTTCAGCCGATTGGAAGGAACAAGAAAATAAAAAGGTTGACATCATAAATAAACTTGCTTTGTCAGGAAAATACCTATCCTCTTGCAACAATTTCCTTTCCCCAGAAGATAACCACGTGGGATAACCCTGTTGATCCGCATCATAAACCATCAGCTTCATGCTTGTTGGCCTCAATGATTTTGTCTTCGCCGCAGATGAGGAAATGCTGTTGATAACCCCTAACGCATTGCTGCCCATGACGGTCGCATTGCTTAAAATGCTGTCCATCTCTGCATTCAGATTTGTGTCCTCAAAGCTGTCCACGCAGGTGTACATGTATGTCATGGAGGCCGTCAGCATGTGCTGGATTTCGTCAGCCTCCGCAGTCAAACCTTTCAAATCTTTATCCCTTGCATGCGCATATGCAGCTCTTGCATATTGTAAGGCACCAGTTAGGAGCTTCCTACAGTCAGCCTTTGCCGCAGCTGTCCTATCACCAACAGTTCCATTAGCAACATCCGCTGAGAGCTTAACAGCTTTCTCCAACTCACTGATCTTGACATCAATGAATTTCTTAAAAATTTCACTCTGTGATGACTCTACACATGAGGCTTCCAAACCAGGGTCCGCCTTTGATGAGCGTTTAGGTGCTAGTTTAGACAACATGAGCTCGCATGATTCCTTGTGCAGCGCTGTGGCGCACAAAGAATTCCGTGTCATCCTGACTTTTGAAGTGGTGTGAATGGACGAGGGGACGTCATACCGAGCATTCTTTGTAGAGTGCACAAGCGTTATTATTGCACCGACACATAATATGACTGCCAATACTGATGAAATAAGGCCAACAACCACATTTTTTGCCATTTTCTACCTTCTTATGCAAGATGCAGATATAGATGAAAAAGAAAAGGAGATCAGAACCTTGAATAATTCAAGCACTTCTCTCTCATTGGACTTCCCAAAATTTTTCAAAGATGAGGCGAGGATAGGGGCCATACATATATTTATATCGTAAAAATTCTAACTAATTACCTAATTATATTTGAACCTCTCATTATCAGGGTGACAGAATAACACACCTTTAATAATTGAATGACTAAAGTGTTAATTTTCCATTTTTAGAGGCGCTTTGTTGGAGGAATTCTGGACACCATGCATGAGAAAATCAAAAGACGAAGGCTGGTACCTTCTTAATTTCCACATCTCTATGAGTCTCCCATTAATTTGTTTAGTAAAATCATGCATATCAAAGTTTAGGTAACAATTGAAACATAACATCATACAGAACTTCTGTAAATTTCCTGAAGAAATATTAATATATTCCAAATTACATGGCTTTCAAACATCGCAGCCGAATAATATGAGAACTAAATATCATATAGTTTGAAAAGGCGATTAAATAAAGGACGTAGTATATTTAATATATATACGAATTTTCATACGAAGAAGAATTTGAGTTGAAAGAGGATCAAGTGAATTAGACCAAATTTTAATTTGCAATTAATGCAAAACTATCCAGCTTCTAATTGTACATATATAGTTTCTAATTGAACATTGAACATGTCTAGCCGTAATATACTTATGGTGTAATTGTAAGTTACTAATATTATAGTATTACGGTAAGTATTAACATTATTATATTCCAAGATTTTGGAGCGGATCGTATTTATAAAAATTTTGCTGTAATCGACTTGATATAAGCTTAATTAAGAAAATAAAACTTTTTATTTAGTTGGGCAAATTAAATTGCATCAATACTATACATGAATTAATTATATTGTAAGATTCCAACTTTTAGTACAACTAGATTTTTATTTTTCTTTGTCACGGTATTTTTTGTCCGTTTGATTTAAAGGGTTTACAAATCATTCTTGGTGGGAGGCATGCAGACCCGGATGAAACCCGCTATGCTTTCTTCAATATTCTCATTTTTTTTTTTTTTTAAATGGAACAAATGCATAAATTTAATTTCAAGAGAAGAATCTGTCAACTATAAGTGAGATCCTGGAATAGGATTATAATTCTACAATTTAAGATAGAAACTAAACTACATTGCTCCAACAGTTAGCTTCAGAATAATGTCCAATAAAGCAGGCTTGGATCATCAAACGCAGATTATGGCCCATACCTAGTAAGTGTAAGAATAAAAATTCAATTTCATATCTGCAATAATCGAGTGTTATGTCGAAATATTAAGAGAGTAGTTAACTATTTGTGTAAAACTGAAAGATGTATAATAAAAATATAGCAGCTGGGGCCTCTTTCCTGATAATCCGGTGAAAATGATTCCCGACAAAATCCTGTGAAAATTAAATTACAGGGGGCTTTGTAATAAAATAGAACAATTGGAAACTTGTTGAAATCCATTGCAGTTGCACTTGGATTAATATAGGAACAATTAACTGATTAAGAATTAATGCGGGATGTTGTTTGTCCAATATAATAATAATAACAGCTAGATGTCACGAACAATGCTTCATGCTTGACAGCTTGAGGATGGTAATGAAATTAAAGTAAAAAACATAAAGAAATTCGACTACCTTATTTTTTTGTTTTTTTTTTGTGCGTCCATTATGCCTCTTTCGTGTGCTTTGTATTTTTTTTTTCTTTTTGCACACACAAATAATTTTGGTTTATATTTTTCCTTTCCTTAATAAAGATTACAAAAATGAAAAAAATAAGAGAAAATACTAAATAAAATCAACAAATTTCAAGTATTTTTTTTTTTTTTTGAATCCAAACAGCCCGTAGGCTCAACAAATTTCAAGTAGGTCTATCAATGTTGACACGTTTAAACGTTTTAACATTTCACCTAGCCCAGTAAAAAATTAAACAGAGCCCAAAATTCTTATATTTGAACCGGTGAAACGTAAGTGAAAATGGGCCTAAATTTCCGTTTAAACATTTTATCGTTTTCTTAATGAATTTTGTGTTATTTAAACAGGTGAAACGTTAAATAGAAATAAAAAAATACTTACGTTTATTAAGTGAAACGTTAAATGTTACAAAAAAAATTTACTCCTCTTAAACGAAACATTAAACGTAAGAGGCTATTTACGTCAACAATGTTAACGTTTGACAGGTTTACTTGCAAGTGGATACAAACAAATTCATTTCTATAGCAAAATTGCGAACTAGTGGTGTTATACAACAGACCGACTAAGGGGATTTTGGACTCTGTCATGGCCGGCCCAGTGGGTCTAATTGGAGAAATTGTATGTATTCCTCGTATCCATTTGGACCGAATACATTGGAAAACTTCTGTAGTTAATTTTAGATCGAAGGGCATGTATTATGGCCACAACCAATTAATTTTTTATAGAGGAGCATTAATGCCCTGAGCCCGATACATGCTGATGATATTTTTGTTGATATTCTCATCATCATCATCATCAATTCATCATTATTATTGAAAATACTTCTGCTACTATTATTGCTTCGAATGATAAATCTCCTTCGGCTTAGGGCTGAAATCTATAAACAAAAAAAGGCAATAGTAAAACAGTTATCCTCTAGAAAGGAAAGAACTATTCAATTTCAAACGTTGCGTAATCGAACCTGCCCAATACGTCATCGGAAATTTATCCTTATGTTGACTTTAAATAAAATTATCCTAAAGAGAAAGTAGATTTTTAGGAAAATTTTATGAAATTCTATGAGAAATTGAGAATGTATCCCTACCTTTTTTTTTTTTTGCCCTAATTATTACGGGATTAAATTCAAGTTTAAATCATATGTTTAGGACAATTTGATGTACATCCATTTTACTGTATATCTAGCTATTTGGTATTTAGAAAAACTTTATTCTGACTGATTAATTCAGATATTAGTATTTAAGAATTTGAATAATGTTTTTAAGATATATTAATTGGATGTGTACCGTATTTTACGTACGTTGAATTACTTAACTCCTAAATTACAGAAAAGAAACCGATTAAAATATTAAACACAATATATATATAGCTAATAAACTTTAATTGTTCGGGAAGGAAGAAAAGCCAATGCGCCATATCTATTCGATCTTTTGTCTTATATATATTCTTGATACTTCGGGATAAAGCTTTCCTACAAAGAGATTGCCAAACTCCATAGACAAAAGATATTTTAAATTAATTTTTCCCATGTAAATGTTAAATTTCTTTTAAAAAATCTCAGTTCGGTGTGTGGCCAAACTGTACATGTCTTTGCTTAATATGCTGTCTACGCAAACCGACCTCTCTCTCTCTCTCTCTCTCTCATTATTTATTCACCTTTTGCTTTTCTCTTTTTTTCTTTCCTTTCCTTATCTTATCCTTCTTAGCTTCTCTTTCCTTTTCAGTCAAAGAGTTCATGTCCGTTGAATTCTTATGATACAAAAAAAGATGGTTGCATTTTTAACTTTCCTGCAAGTTCATTTTGAAACAAAGAATACTGATAGTCTGATACAAAGCATGTGCAAACCAATAGAGTGGGTTGTGTTATCAAGGGGCACGCTTTGGCAATACCCAAGGTGACAACTGAGCTTCAACACACGTGCCTACACCCCAAGGGAATGTCTCTCTTTAATCTTTATGCATTGGTAGTTGGGCTCAAATATAATCGTATACAGAGTAAATTAATATTTTTCAACAATTTCTCCTGATATTTCTTTTATTCTAAATAAAATAAATTTTCTACACATAAAAAAACTTAATTTATCTAGAACTTCAAACTATAATTTGTTTTGTCGGTTAATTGGAGCTTATATTACAATCAAAGGTCAAATAAAAATTTTAAATCCATGGCTGGCCACTTATAAGTTGATTTTCTCCTAATTATTTCGTGCATAACGAATATATGAACAAACCGCCGCGCAGGGAAGTAGTATCAATATGCATTCTTTTATTATTTAGTTTTCTCAATAGGACTTTATAAAAAATTAAAATATTATATGGATTTCATATAAGTTTGTATGGGCTCCAATCTTCATTGCTGCTCTGTTAATTATGCATGATACAAATCTTACAATCCTCCCCTTATTATATATATATATATATATATATATATATATAGTGAATGGATAAAATACACTAATGTGTACAGATCGTCTCCGTACACATCAGTCGTTTTTCAAGATCCAAAATTCAAACGACCAATCCGAACCGTTCAAGTTGTTCTCCATATTGAAAAATCCTTAGGGACCAAAATTTACATTTTTTTCGAATTTTTTTACTATATATTATGATATTTTCAAATTGGAGGGCCTGAAATACTCCAATTGTAGTGTTTTTTGAAAATATCATAATATATAGCAAAAAAATTTGAAAAAAATGTAAAATTTGGTTTCCAAGGGTTTTTAAATATGGAGAACAACTTGAACGGTTCGGATCGGCCGTTTGAATTTTGGATCTCGAAAAACGACTCATGTGTACGGGGACGATCCGTACACATTAGTGTTCTGTATCCATCTATATATATATATATATATATATATATATATATATATTTAACTTGTTTTTTTTTTTCTTTTTTGCAGGCATGCGTCTCGATTGTTCCAAGTTTCAACAGACTAGAAGTCCAGAACAAAGTAAAAACCAAAAGATAACTAACGGAGTATATAGCAAATCAAAAAAACATATTTCAGAAAAGAAATGTGCTTGCGCATGAAATAATTTAATTTGTATAATTAATCTACGGAAGGAATATAATTAGTACATTTATGGACAACATATATATATAGATCAAGGAAAGACATCCAGCGAAGTGTCCATACAAGCATTTTTATGTGAGCCGTGAATTTGATAAACAAAGAAAATTGACAAGGACCCAAAGAGTTAGGCTCTTAATTTTAGGTGCTTGATTCCTCATAAAAATCATCAAAAGCAAATATAGAAGTGAAAAGTAAAGGCTATTGACAAAGAGCTTTCTCGGGTTAGGGTTTTGCAGTGCAAAGTTGGTCCATTGAGAGAGGTAAAAAGGACCTTTACAATGGTGTGTAAAAGTTAAAATGATGAAAGTGAACTAGAGAAGGTACTTGTATAAGCTGACCAGGTCTGTTTTAATGGCCATACACAAAAGAGAATCTATATTTCACATGGCCACCTGGTGTAACACTTTGTGTAGCGAAGGTATTATACAATGAAATGCAGTGAACTAAAGATATGTTAGCTACATCATAGCCGTTATATTGAAACCAAGTCTCAAAATAAAAAAAGAGAGTTTTTTGCATACATAAAGAAATGGCACTTTACAAATGCATCTAAGATTAACCTTACAGGGTTCTTTCCAACTTTTAACTTGGAAAGCATATATGTCTAAACGGGTAAAAAGGATCCAAGAAAAAGTTATCAAACGAAGCACTCTAAATCACAAGTTAATCATTCAGTAATAATGAATTGTGGGTCTCTTTTAGGGTTTTGTCTGAGGAAGAGGAAGCGTGGTTTCTATTGGATTGGCTATGGCACTGATCATGCTGCAAACCGTGGGGTCAAGATTTTCTAAACCTCTAACCAGTGACTGAAGGAACTTGACATAACTTGCGGCCTCATCAAGCATCGATGCGGTGTCTAACTTGCTCCCTCCCGGTACTAGTCTTTGCAGAACCCTAAGTCTCTCACTTATCTTCTCTCTCCTATTCCTCGCAGCAACAGTTTGCGGATCACTTGATATCCTTACATTCTTCCTTTTTGGTTTCTCGGTCACTTCTTCCAATGCTAAATTAACTGGTTGCATTGCAGCTTGCATGTAAACGATCTCTTTAACCTCTGCCATTGCCTCCTCATCCAGTTCCCAGCCCGAGAGGCTTTTATTACTGAAGCTGATATTGGCCAAATTGACCGAACTTTGAATTTTTGGCCTTTTTATTCGACATGTGTTCTCAAAAACAATCTCAAATCTCTTAGATCTATGAGATGGATTAGGTGCGATAAAGGATTGTTTGGGGCAGTCAGAAGTATTGTTCCTGCATCTTTTGTGAACATTAGGGTTCCTAGTGCATTCTAAGAAAATATGGGTTTGCTTTGGGCTTGGATTAATTATGTTAGCTTGGCATGATTGAGGAGAAAGGGTATTTTCATTTATCATTACTAGTTTTGACTCTTGGTGTTCTGACAAAGGCTTGGAATCAATACTGTCGGTATCCCAACCAGTCGCTGAACTGGAGGTGACTTCATCAATTTTCAGGTTTTTGTTACTCGGTTTGAGCTTATGGAGATCTAAGATTGCATGAGGGAGAGATTCTTCAATACCAAAATCTTCATAAATATGTGCATAGCATTCACTTGAGTTGTCAAACTCCCCAGAAAAGTTGCTCTGGAGACAAGCTGGTAAAGGAATAAGCTCCCCTATAACAGCATTTGTATTGTCCCAGTCGAAGCCATCCATTTCTTTGATAACCTAGATGCAAAAAAAAGGAATACAATAAGTGAACTAAGGCAAATGGAACACTTATTGATGGTTACAAAATTAGTGTATCGAAAAGGAGGATTGATGCACATAGAAATAAGCAAGAAGATACTGAGAAACAGAAACGAGAAGATTAATTTGCAGACTAGACTAGACAACATACCTTGAGAAAAATATATGGCTTGATTGGAGGAAATATTGTTGAGGTACACTTGAGATCTGATTGTGCTGTAAGCAATGAAGGATAGCCGAGATACGTATGAGTTTGTCTTTGGATAAATAAGGAATTTGTGCTCTCTATCCTTAAGGCTGCTCTCATTTGAAAGTGCGCTTATAAAGAAAGAGAGAAGCTAATTAGTGGTCCCACTAGTCATTTTTGTGGTCTACTTGTGCAGTATTTTTTAAATCATGATCAGATTTTTGTAATAAAATAGTAAGTTTGGAATAAGGCTCACATAACTTTTCACGCTGTCTCATGGTCCACCAATATGACAAAGATTGTGAAATTTGTTTCAGACCAAACCGTGAATGTGGCACACGAGCATTGAGAACTTGATAACATAATTACATGGAAATCAAAATGCACTGATGTGAAGAAGCTAGAAGATTGCTTGAAGATTATTGTTAGTAACAAACTACCGAATTAACAACGCAATTTCTATTTTTTTTTTCTTTAAACAAGTGAGCACCGTAGGAAGCAGAAAAGTCCCTTCTTTAGTAACAAACTATCGAATTAACCCACCACTTTTCTATAATAAACAGAAAAGTCCCTTTTTTTGACAAAAAATAAGGGTCAAGCCCTGACCTTCTATTCAATTAAAGTCAATACTACAAAACTTCTATTCCTAATCAGAAGCTAATTAACGTAGGAAGCAGTTAAAAGACAACGCAATTTCTTTCCGGAAAAAAAGGTAATAGCTATAGCAAATTGTAAAGCAAATCATATATATATGCTAATTTCAGAAGATAGCTGCTTTTTTTTTTTTTTTTAAGGGAAGCTAATTAGATGGGTGTTAGTGTCCCCCTAGCTAGGTTACAAATTGAATACTATCAACTACTACAGCGTATAATTGAACCAGTCGACAAATGCTATCGATATTTTATTACTCAATATTGTAATAACATAACAAGAATGTGTCATGTATCATATCTTACTTGAAAATAGGTTGTTTTCAGATGACATCATGCTCAACAATAGAGAAAAGAAGCAAGAATCCAAAAGAAATGATTGAGATCGAATTAATGTGTAACTAAAATAGGCAAGTTGTCTTTGTACGCATGCTCACCACTGTCGATTTTCTCTTGTTTGTACCTGTTTGACTGGTGTTGGCACACGGTTGGAGTTCACTGAATTCAAGGACAATAACAATAGAGAATCAAAAAACAATTCGGCTGAACCAACTTCACCATGATTTTGTAACGCAAGGCAAGAGCCAACTGGAGTCAACTTCTTGCGTCTGTAGGTCGAAACCGGACGACTCAGATAGAATTTAAACTTTTTTGTTTTATTTTAAAAAATAAAGGTTAAAAAACTGCTTTTTTAAAAAAAAATTATAACAAAGATTTTGCATAATATTTTGATTGGAACAATACAAATCTGAGAATCAAAGTAGAAAGAATGCAATTCAGTTCTGATCATTGTTGTTAATCAAAACAATATCTTACTCAAGTTTTTAAATGCGAAATTATACCTTGCAATTCAACACTAAAAGTCAAACTAAAAGAAATGTACTTTTCAGTTGTCAGACTCATGTCAAACTCAGTCAAAACCGGACAAAATCGACCACACAAACTTTAAGTTGTTTGAGTCGCTCATGATTTGTTTGACTAAAACATGACTTGGTCAATTCAACCCGATTTAAATGAGTTTCCAGCAGAAGTTCCTACTGATAAAATCCGTGAAACTGGACTGCACTCTGTCCAAGTTTCCAAACATACCCATATAAAAATATTTCATGAAGAAAAAGGAATATTAGTGTATACATATGTTTAGCATTACACTATACTACCATGCCCACAGAGGGATACAACTGGCTGATTGAGCGTCTTTATCTTTTTATTATGTTTAGGTTATATTACAAACAAAGCAAACTCAGAGGAACATAGGCCAGTCCTGCCGTACTCCCGTGCTCTGTATTATTTGAAGTATTATGCTTAGATATCCATCATTTTGCCTCGAAGAAGTGCTTCAGCCTTTCTAACCTCCTTAACAGGGCCAATTATGAAAACCTATTAAGAAAACAAAGATTGATTTCACCAATTACGAAAATATCAAACCACAACTCTAAACCCTCCTTTGGGTTTATAGTTTACTTGGGCTAAGACTAAGACACACTTCTCCCAAATAAACAAAAGAGTATAAAATCCAAATAGCTCCCAAGTTCAAGTCTGGCTGATTTCTGTTAGGGTCCCTTACATTTCAAAATTCCTGACTTAGCCACTAAAAACTGTGAGATTACCATTTTGGCTGCATATTCATTATTAAACCAAAACACAATATCCTGTCAGCTTCGGAATGTTGAAGAATCAAAACAAGAATTAGGTTAAAAGTTGTGTCTTCAGTAACAAGCAGCAGGTGGTACTGCACCCCGCTTTCGTTTTTACAACAAAAGAGATTTATATTTTTGGAGGCGGGGTGGGCTTAATACCTTTAGGATTATTTGTGTAGTTTATTATGGTCAAAAAGGAAAGAATAAAAGGCCAAAACAGAAAACATACCCTGTCAGGGGGTCCCTTAGTACCACCCATGTGGATTTCAGCACTACAAATGAACACGGGAAAAAAAATCATTTCATAATATTATTTTGGTTAAGCAAGTCTGATTCCTTAATAGTTACAAAGACGTTAAATACAAGTATCTGGTTAAGAGACCTACTTGCAAGACTGCTTGACAGACATGATAGATGCACCTTTTCTGCCAATGACACGGCCCATTTTACCAGGTGGTACATCTAAAACTGACAGTATCTCCCCCTGAGGTACACTATCTTCACCAGTAAGACCATCTGTACAGTTCATTTTTCAATTATCATTTCTTTTTGGGAAGTTCAGTAACATTTTAATAGATAAAAATACTGAAAGGTCACAAACTTGTTCCGAACCTGGAATTGGGGGCAGAGGAGGCCAATCTGCAAAATTGTTGTTATTTAAACAGAAACAATGGCAATAAAGTGCACCACGAATAAATACACGCCAGAGAGATAGATCGGTCAGCTTATCTATCATTTTTTGATAGATATATAGAAGAAATCTAACATCATCAGTGGCTGTCCGTATCATCATCTCAGACAGTGGTCTATGGGTCCAGAATGAAGGGTCCTGATTTACCATTCAAAAAAGAAAATAAATATCATACTTGTCTAATTGATGATATCATCTCAAAGGCGAGATCAATAACTTATAGGAAAACTTATAAATAAAGAAGGACAAACCTCGAATAAAGTTAAATATTAACAAAAGGAAAAGCAAACCTGCCTTAGAAGGACTCGAACTTCTTCCTTCTCTGGATACGACATTCCTACAATACAGAATTTTTGTTTTTGCAGAACATAATTTTCTAAACTCGATAATTGTAAAAATTATTAACTATTTGTAGATATAAATACTCAGCTGAACTAACCGCAATAGCGAGGATCAGCAAGCAGCCCGACAAAAGATATATAGTCGTCAGGCAACCGTTTTTTCCCTTCTTGTTCCTCTATTGTGCTATATGCTATCTGTCTTATCATAGAAAATATAAAAAAAATGTAGGGAATGTAATCAGCAGTAAGTTCACTCCAGATCATGTTTTGTTGAATGTACCTGAGTATCCAGAACATTGTTTAGCTTGATGCCAAACTGAAAATATAAAGCCTGCACAATGCATTGATATATACTGTTTAGAAATTATATTGAAGTCATGAAACTATGGGTTTAACTACTTAATTGTCTAAATTTGTAGAAGCATATAACTTGCCTCACTGTCCCTTTTGCAATCATGAATTACTTTGGTAACATAGCTTGACTCAAGTGCTGGTTTGCATGCTTCCATGACTGTTACGCCTCCTTCAATGACATCAACCAAGTATATTGCATCAGCAAATGCAAGCTGAAAATAAGAAAAAGGCTATAATAATAATACAACAACTAAGCCTTTTGTCCCAAGCAAGTTGGGGTAGGCTAGAAAAGAAACCCAGCAAGATGAAAGTCACCAAAGAATAGAAAAAGATATAATAATATAGTAAGCTGAGAAGCTATAATAATAATAATAATGAAAAAATAAGAAACATATGAATAAATAAGTGATCTGTTTTTTTTTTTCATTCTTTCCAATAATGCCCCTGCCAGGGTTGTTATATCTCACCTGCATTATGCAAAGAGTGCCATTACGGCATAGATCAACACCTTCGCAGTCAAGTCCAATTACAAGTTGTTTCTGTGGTGAAGGTTCTAGAAACTCAATAGGAAGCTGAGCTGGTTCAGTAATGATATGAATAGGTACTGATGTGAAATCAGCATTGTTCTCAGAGAAGGAACCACCTGATTTAATCAAATAAACTATGTAAGTTGTTTGACAAGGCATGATAATTCTCTTGCATGTAGAAGCACAATCCAGATATAGCTAATCGTCTAAAACAATTCATCAAGCTATTATTTTGGTGAAGGTAATTACATCCAAAGATCTAAAATTTCCCCTATTACACTAAATAAATTACATTCAATCAAAAAAACAAACAAATATAAGCTTTCTCTATAATAAAAAGCTCTACTGGCAATGCATTATCCTCCAATTATAAAAATCTTAACTGAATTCTGGTAATCCCCTAAACTAAATAACTCAGGGTTCTCCAATTACACAATCAAGAGACAAATGCACCAATACGAGAAACAAATTGAAGCAGATACAACAAGAGAAAGCGACGATCTTATAACCTGAGGTGGCGCATGGGATAGGGATCTGAGCTTGACGAAGCAGAGGTGGAGAAGGAGGCGGAGGCGGATCGGATTGGATCGACTCCATGGAGCGATCCGAAACCGATACTGACTGGACGAGGCGGGAGAATGAAATGAAAGAGGAAGAGAAACGCAAAGGGTTAAGTTTTAATGTAATTATGTAATAAATAAATTGTAAGTTTGTAACTGCACAACAACAACAACGCACCAGTTGAAAGTTGAAACCACTAAGGAATTAGATTTTTCTGTTTGTTTGTTAATTTCAGATAAACGGGTAATTGACTAATTGTTGAAGGGCAGTGGAACTGATTTCGGGTTAATTTCTGAAGAAAACGACGAGAGGGAAGATACCATGGTCCATGGTCCATGGGATAGAGATACTACGGGTCCACGCTAGCTGGCAGCTAGTGGATTTAATGGGCCGTTATTATTTTTGGGCTTTTTACTGATCATGGGCCGCTGTGTGTTCTCATCCCAGCATTGTAGCCCAAATGTTCTATCTTTTTATTCTAATTTTTTTTGCTTTCACCCGGTTTTATTGTAAAATCAGAAGAAATTGTAGCAAACTAGCTTTGATTTCGCGCTTCGCGCGATAGAAGATGGAGTTAAGCGGGCCCTATAAATATAATTTTTTTTATTAAGAATTCACTAATTATAATTATATTTCTTATTTCTATAAATATTATTATGTTAGTTAATAATATTAATATATATTTATAAACACATGATTATATAATATAAATAGTTGTGTTCTTTCTTATATGTTAATAAGATGTATCAAGCAAAATTTCTAATAAAATATTTTAAATTCAGATAAAAAATAAAATCAATTAAAAAAATTAGAAAAAAATAAAATCCAAAATTGCAAAATTATTTCACTGATTAGTTTGTAATTTCTTAAGAATATTAATTAAAATTTAATGCAACAATGATTGTGGAAAGACCTGTAAGCAACTAAACAAAAAAATTAAATTTTTAAAAATTGCTGATAATGTAATAAAATAAAGTAGAGGATTTAAAATAAAATTATACATGAAAAGCACTTTTGTAGTTAAAATATTTATTAAGCTTAAAATTAACTTGCAATATTTACCTACAAATAATTAAATGATAAATGACATAAATTAAATTCAATAATAAAATTCTTAGACGTGGATAACAATTTTTATTCACACAATTTTTATTCTTGTTTTTGTAAAATAGAGATGATATTTGACTCTACTTGCAATATAACCAACACCTAAAGAAAAATTTGGTTAATTAGATGTATTTTACTTGGTCCTATTTATTACCATGGATTATTTATAGATATATTTTTATTTTTAATGTTATTAATTATTTTTAATAAAAAAATATCATTAATATATGAGTGTGCAATTTCTAATTGTCGAGAAATCTAAGATGCTAAAATAATATGCCATTGAAAATCATTTTAATTATATAAATAACTTTTCTTGTTGTAATTGAAAAAAATTGTTGTATGAGAATTGTTACATTGAATAACATGGGATGTGCCATAAACAATCTTAAAAAAATGCACATGAGGGTAACTTGTTTCATCATTTATTTTACGTAGAGAATTCTAAATGATTTCATGTTGCATCATAAAAATAAAACTTAAATTAACCATTTACACAAAAGACCACATAAATATGTTTCTGAAAATACCAAGGAGGTACTGTTACCTCAAATTGGAGTATTTTTTTGATCGTAACATGGATTGATTATAATTGTTTGAAACTTGGTGTTTTTATTTTTCCGTCTTCTTTCTTTCGAGTCTTAATTTGATAAATGGTTCTGAGAATGAACATTTATATATAACATCACACTATCACAGCATGAGTTTATCGAAATATAAAATTTTTTATTTTGTAGTTAATTTTGAAATACGACTTTAATAAATCCAAAAAGCCTCTTGAGTCACAAAGGGTGTAGATGTCAGGGAAGTTCTCAAACCGCAGAAATTTTAATTATTTTGATTTTTTTTATTTCTATGATCTTCTTCTAAATATAAAAAAAGATGATAATTGGATAATTTTGTCAAGGAGCTAGCTAATTACGATACAACTTCTTGACCCAAAATAATAATAATAAAAGAACCAGAAATGATATACACCATCCAACAAAAAACCATCCAATACCATTCAATTGAACCAGCGCCATCCAACAAGCCAAAATAGCTTTTTTTCCACGTGCTGACGTCAGCAAAATTTTTTGACCAATTTCCGAAATTTTTTTGGTGCTGACGTCATCAAATATGCTGATTTAAGGGTTCAGTTAAATGATTTAAGGGTTCAATTAAATGTTTTAAGGATTGCATTAAAGTGTATAAGTGTTCAGTTAGATGCACCAATAATTTGAAATTTTAGTGTTTTGTGTTCAGTTAAATACGTTAAGGGCTTATTTAAAAGTATGTATAAGTGTTCAGTTAGATGCAGCAATAATTTAGAATTTTAGTGTTTTGTGTTCAGTTAAATACGTTGAGGGATGAACTTAAAGTTTCTATGTGTTCAGGTAGTTGCAGCAGAAATTTGATTTCGTAGTTTTTGTGTTCAATTAAACTAGTTAAATAAAAAACAAAATGAACAAAGACAACAAACATAGCGAACATTTACAATAACAATAAGAACATTTACAATTACAACAATAAACTGAACAAATATACAAATTTTCTTAGTAAGAAATAAATGATCATATTCAACATACAAAGTGAATACATAGTCATACAAGATGAACCATTAGGAAAACTAACTTAACATATCTGATCACTAAGTAATCCTTTTACAAATTATGAAGTGAAATAACCTTTGCATCAGTAACAGAACATAGCAAAATTGAGCAAAACATAGAGAAGATAAATAACCTCCATTTTCACCAAAAATTACCAAATTCTCTCGCAACACAAAGTTCTTCCAAAAAATCAATAAAATTTGATGCGACCTATGTTGAGGCTTATGTAAATCAACTTCAGCAACCCTTGAAGCAGAAACTTCGTCTCTAGTTCTTCTACTACTGGGTTTATCTCTATTGGGGAGACTAAATAAAGAAGATCGAGGTTTTTGAGAGGGATACGGGGCCCACTTGTCGGTCAAAGGGAACGAAAGATGGATTTAGATCCAAGATCGATCGACACATTATGTAGGAGAGGCACGAGATGAAGCTGCGAGTGGCCGGAGTGGCGGTCGGAGCGGCGATGTCAGCGATGGCGACGGAGGGAGTGTGGGGTTAGTGAAAGGCAAAAGGGCCGGACCGGATTTCATAGGACCGGACTCAACAGGTTTGGTAGAAGGGCCGGATTGGACCGGGTTGAGAAAAAGGGTTCAAATGGGACGGGTTAGACGGATTTGTTTTTTGAAAATGGAGACCGTCCCTTTGAAAATCCGGCCCTTCTAGGTCCTTGGCCCTTCTAGCCCTTCCAAATAATACCAATATTTAATTATTTTTAATATTTTTTTAATCTTTATCGTCTCATCACGATCAAATTGTCTCCACGATTGAAGGATTAGGTCGGACCTGGCCCTTCAAAACCCGGTCCTTCAATATCCGTCTATGAAAAAAATTAGACCCGGCCCTTTCAAAATCCGGCCCTTCGAGGCCCTTGTCCGTCATAAGCCCTTCGAAGGGCCGGGCCGATCCGGATTTTAGGACGGGCCAAGGGCCAAGGATTTTTGGACTTTCACTATGTGGGGTCGCCATGAGTAGTTGGTTGGCGACGAAAGAGGAAGAGAGATTTAGGTGTGGAGACGGTGGTGGTTGGCTAGGAAGAGGTGGCGGTGGACTGTCGGAGACGGAGCGGCGGGGTAGTTGGCTGGGGCGCTAGGGTTTGGTTGGAAATGTTGTAATAACATAGAGAGACTAGAGATAGAGACAGAGGGGTCGGGAATGGGAATGAGGAAATAAAAGGAGGGGTGCTGGATGGATGGTGTGGATGAAAATTAGATGGATGTTCAATAACAATTACCTAAAAGAACTCACAATAATCCACTGAAAACGATGTGAAAGATTTCTAAAGAAAATTTAAATACTTAATGCCCAACAGACAATAACTCAATAAGTATTCTTTTTAATAATAATATTACAAGTTTCAAGCTTTCCCAATTCTCAAGAGAAAATCATATATTAGTCTTTTTTCGTATTAGTTATTCCAAAGAAGAAGAAACTTCTCTATAATTTTTTTTTTTTTTTTTTTTTGGAAACAACAGTTTATTTGCAGATGATTTGAGGAAAACAACTTTTCTTGTTAAGATGTGGACATGTATTTTTAATATATCTCGTCAGTTCCTTGTCAAATATAAATTGGAAAAAATAGCTCATTGAAAGAGCGTCTACGCAAAAGTCACCAAATCTACAGTTCGCCGTTTCAAATTTCTAGAAAGAAAATGTTGGACCAATTGTATTTATTGACATATATTTGACATTACTCGGGCAGCAGACAATGAAGTAATAGCTGATATTAGAAATAGCATACTTCATGTAAAGAACCAGAAAATTTCTTCGTTTTCACCTCAAGTCAAATCAGTAATCATAATTAAATAACCAAAAAGCCCAAATTCTTTCAAACCAATATAATTTCTCTTTTGTCATTACATATGCAGATATTAGTCAACAAGTAGTAACACAAATGTGACCCTGCATAATTTTAAAAAAAAAGTAAACCTTTTCTTATTTACAGAAAAATGGAAATTGCAAAAAAAAAAAAAAAAAAAAAAACTTGAAATCAGTCTACACAAATATAAGAGATCGTCAAGCCACTTTAATCGATCTCCAACCTCCTCAGACAAGAATTGCATCACTGTACGTCTGTGTTGAGTAGTTAATATTTCAATTAGAATCGAAGAAAATGCAGTACTTCTTATACTAACCATTGCAAACATAGTTGAAATGATTATTTCAAAATTTAGCTGTCTTGAATAATGGAAGTATTGGATTATTAGACCAGGAATGGCTCCTGAGGCCTACTAATTAGTAAGAAATTGATATAATTAATACAGATAATACACAAACTATTTAAATATTGAAGAGAAACCATAATTTATAAGAAACAAAGATTGATGTAACTAGGACGATAACCACCACCATCAAGGCATAAGAAATAGAACTAGCAGAGATGCCCCCAAATAAACAGCAAACCTAAAACTAACTAAAAACTTACTTAGAAAATTAACAAATACTACACCATGAATCAATTGATCTTCTGAAAAATTTCCCCTAAATTAGCAAGTAACCTTCACAAACCGATTTTGTCATCTTAAATCGTCGAAAGCGAAATGAACTCACCAAACAGACCAACACTAAAATTGAAGTGATAAATACAAATAAGCAAATTTTATAGTGCACATATACCTTGATTATTTATTTCTCACCACCATCCATGCACAACTTGTATGCACTTCTCCTTGACCCACTTAAAGCTGTCCTTGATGGACCCCTTAACCTTGCCGTGATAGCCGATGGCCTTGTAGCTTGCCACCCGCCTCTTTCTCTGGAAATCGGGGTCGGTGAACACCTTGAGTGAATTGCCCCTCTTTAATTGCCCCGCCTCCTTCCCGTTTTGGATGGAGGGTTCATTCTGATTTGGCGGCCATGCACATGAGATGGACGACGAGCGATTGTACACCTCGATTTGTGAACGGTTTTCGGCGTACGACTTGGAACGATGTTCCATCAAAAGGGCTGAGTGAGGGAGGGAGGGAGGGAAAGGGGAAAGAGATGTGTTTTTTAAAGTTATCTTTTTCTAATTCTCTTCTGTAGTTCTGTGTCGGACTGCGGCCTGCGGGGGTCTCTTTTGTAGCTTTGTTACGAGGGAAAAAGAGAGAGGATTGGTTAATGAAGGTTGACTCCTCAATTTGACCAAAATCGGTTAGTCATTTTGCACATAGCCCCAACGTAAATTTAGAATTAGATCTCAACAAAAAAATCGATTATAATCTAAAATCTAAAATATAGATAAAATTGCGTGGGTGTCTGTTAAAATTTTTTTAATCGCTAAACGACACGGTAATCCCTTTCCGTATTGGCTAATCGCTGATGGTTAAGGTTAAGATTATTTTGAAAATCCAACTCTGTACGCCTTCGTGATGCTGCATCAGCGAACCAACGATATGATCCGTTTCACAAAAAACACAGTAAATGTCCACGCAAATTTACAAAAAGACGGAGCCCCTAATCTCCTTTTTATCTTCTCTATTTTCTCAGATAAATGGCAACAACCTCTGCACGTATCCGCGGCCTCCTCCGCCTCACCTCAGTCGTAGCCCCCTCCGCCAACACCTCCTCAACACGAGCTGCTCCTTTTGTGCGCCCCTCCTCCGTGACTCTGTCCTCTCCATCTCCTCTTTCATGGATTCAAGAGAAAATCAAAATGATTCAAGGCCTCATAGGAGGAGGTTAGTTTTACCGGCCATCTTCTCTCCACCTCTAGCGCATCTGTCGCCTCACCTCCATTTTCGGCCATCAACGCTTTCAGTTCTGCCCATCTTCCTTTGATTCTTCTCTTAAGAGTTGCTAATTTCGTCTCTAGGGCCTTTCTTCTCTCCATCTCCAGTAGTAACGCAAATATTTACCGGTCGAGTGGTTCCAACGAGGCAAGTTCTTACAATTTTTTCCTGCGAATTTATGCTTTTCAACTTGCTATTTCTTTAGTTTTGAAGCCAAGTGCTCTTGGTTTTTTATTGATCTCTTGGAGTACGACTGAATTGTTGTTAAAATTTGGCCACTTTTATTTGATATTTCTACTAATAGTTTCAAATTTGCAAAGGAAAATGGAATTGACTTTGTTTCAATTATCCCACCTACTGTTGCTGGTCCGTTCTTAACTCCCGTTGTTCCCTCCAGCCTCCAAGCTCTCCTCTCGCCTATGACCGGTAATTGGCCAATTCCAATTGCATTTAACTCTTCATTTCGTTAAAATTTTTTTGTAGATGTTTCAGGATAATATGGTCTATAAAATCACCATTAATCAAAGAAATGATTCCAGATTATAAAAGTTTAGTTCTTTTATCGCAAAAAAAAAAAAAAAATTCTTAATTCTGGTGCATCCAGGCTGTATTTTTTAGCATAGTCATTATAGTACTGATTAACTCCAATTGTAAAAGAAATGAACGGTTTTACATATTGTAATGTTAAAATTACGTTATCTTTATGTCAGATTATAAAAGTTTGTCATTTGGGCGTTACCAATTAATGTATATACAAAATCAATATAGATTGTGTGCCATTAATGTAAAGTTTGGAATTACATGTACATCTGATATATCTAATTTGAAAATTTAGTTTATGCATTTAATAGAAGACAGTGGAGCTTAGCATTTCAGTTTGTGCATGGTATAGGGACATTAAATTTCTGTGTACAGTCAATTTAAATTTTTTGAGTTTTTATTACAGATTGTGCACAGCCTAAGGGAATTTTAATTTTTTTTAAATACATTTAAATTTGTAATTAATGCACATTGATTGTAGTTATTTGGGGTTCTGTCATTCTTATGTCTAATTGTCTATATATATCATATTATGTGGGATTCTTTGTTGTGTACCTTTTCAATAGTGTTACAATTTTCTATATTCTACAACTACGTGCTGAACCCAGCCAGACCCCTTTCGTCACATCACCTGGGCCTCAATGCGAGGAGGAGCATTCCGTAGCTACTGCATCAAGAAATTGAGTGCAACGTCTGCTCCCCTTATAACAGCTCAGCATCGTTACAAAAGTCTCTACTTATTCTCTCTATTGATTGATTTTGTTTTATGCAAATTGGCAGTACTTTCTATGGTTGATACTCTCTTTCGTATTCAATTTTTTCTTGGCTTCCATCCGGATCTTATGGAAAAGGCACCAAATCAGTTAATTATTGAGGATATTTTTGTTTTCTTTGCTTCCATCCTGATCCGATGGAAGAAGTTTAGTTATTTAAAGGAAGATCAATCTATTTTAGGAAAGAAATTTTACTTTCTTTTCTCTTTATCATTATATGTTTCTCTATTTTTGCTTTAGTTTTTCTCGAGTTTTTTTTTTGCAGGAGACTCAAGGTATTTATAGGAAATACTTATTTAGTAGTTGTTATATTTATGATAGTGAGTTAATTGTTTAATTTTGCAATAAGGATTTTTGTAGATTTTTTAAATTTTATGTAATAAATATTGTGTGTATTTTATGTCCATATTATCACTTTCTTTCTTTCAATACACGCTTGATTTTCAAATGGAGGGGGGGTTAGGTTTGTGAGTGTCAGGCCATTACAGTATGACATTTCCATCATATTCTGCAATTTATCATTTCTTACCAAATTTGGACTGTTATTTTGGATGGTCGAGACATTCAAGTAAAGAAGTCTACTGCAGTGTTATTATCGAAGAAAAAATATGACAAATTTGGATTGCCATTGAAAAACAATCTGGTTACTATATATATTTATTTTATTCTCCTTTGTTGTTGGATAGTGATTCTTTAATTATTCTATGTTCTAATTGTTTTATTATATTTCATTAAAGGACACAGAGGAAGCCTGACTGGATGAATTTCAGAAGCAATGAGAGATTTTGCATTGTGTGGATTACAGTTGGTAAGAAATTACTTCTGTGTTGGCTAATTGATAGTTGTGTCATATTATTATATGTATTATTTTCCTGATGTTTACTACTTCTTAGATGCTTGATTAACCTTTTTTCCATTTATTGATTGTGATGTACACTGATTCAACATAGAAACCGGTTGAATGATCATAGCAAATATTGCGTTAGTCAGTACAAAAATCAGTATAATGCAATAAAATTAAAAGCTGGTAGCACAACATTAGTACCATGAGGCTTAAATTTAAATACTTTTTGGTACCAAAGAGAAAAGTCATGTTCTGGAAACAATAGAAAAGTTACTCTGTTGATTAGCTATATACATACTTCAACCATTGAAAACTGGGCTGTCACTCATGGAGGGGCTGATTTTGGATAGACAAGACACAAGAATGAGATCTGGTACTAATGGAGTTTTTAATTCTGGCAGTGATATTTAAGGAAATCAAGATGGGGCAGGTATACGAGGATATCTTCATGTCAGAAACAAGCGAACTTTTGGTTCATGAATAAGATGCTGGCAGGATAGTTGGTACGTTTGATGAGGACGACTATTTACTATTGAAGGGGCTCACGCTGGATTTTTTAGATTGTGCTTTTGTTTAGGATTTTTGAGTTGTACATGAAAGGCTGAATTTTGGTTTGTTTTTATTCTTCCAATTTCGACTTGAGCACGCTTATTCTTTCAATTTTTACTTAGGTATCAGGTGAGATACCGGGCGTTGCTTTTCTCACGCTCATATTTGTCATTCACGCTAAATTTTATATTAAAGACTAAAATACCCCTGGAACTTGTTTAGAACTCTCTGTATCCCCACACTCTATCCAGTCGATTTTCTTTCCCTCCTCCATCGTCATTTCCAATGAAAAAGTTCCTAATTTATGCATAAAGAATGATCGATTCGTTCTCAAGCAGATGCATCATCTCTGTCTCTTCATTCCCCTTGATCAAATTGGAGCTTCTTCAGTCCAGCGTTTGAAGTTATACTAGGTGAAATTAGCCATGGAGAAGAGTAGTTCTTTCCGCCTTTTGTTTGATTTTTTCATGCTTTGTTCATTACCACCCTTTCTTTGATCGGGAGAGCCGATTGTAATGGAATTTTTATAGTTCAATCATGTTTTGAGCTTCGAATTTTTTGATGTGGGAGAAGTCATTTGGTTTGGCTCAAACTAAACTGTATTAAGGAGCCAGGAGGTTATTGAATGCTTCAATTTTTCATGAATTTGGATCAGAAACCTTCAAATTTTTCTTAATTGTGATTATAATGAAAAAACTTTCAAATTTACTCCATTCTAATAGATAAGCGTTAAGAGAAAATATATAATTATTATGACCTGATAAAGAACTTTTAGTGATGTGCAAATTTTGCACTATTGCGATGCTTTTTCTTTTCAATATCTGGTTTCGATGAATTTAAATTGATAGAATTGGTTCTTATTATTATGGTGGTGTCGAGAAACGTGGTATAAGTCCCGCAGAAATTAATCTTTAATTTTAGCCGGAAAAAGAAAGAAATCATTTGGCTTTTGTAGAAGATCACAAAAGGTATTTTTGTCTTCAACATAAGATTTAGCGTGGATGACAAATTAGGACCGTGAGAAAAGCAATGCCTGTGAGATACCATGTATCTCAACTGAACTTTTTACTGTTATTTTATTTTAGGCCTTCCTACCTAGAAGGTTATTCTTTCAAAAAAAAACAAAAAAGTTATATACATACTTGACTGGATTTGTTAGCATTTATGCACCCATTGGGTCCTGCCCTGCCTGAAATAATTTCAGCTTAATTTAAGATTTATTCTAGCAAATCGTTGAACACATTTATATAATTTACATTCTTGCTTATTTCAATTTTGCTATTTTTTTTAATTTATGGATTGCTTTATAAAGTTGATTTAATGATGTAGTTTTGATTATGCATCAAGATTTATTATTACGAAAGGAGAAACTATATATTAATATGAAACTTACGAAAAAAGGGAAAAAATTGTAACCAACAATCCAACATGCTGCAGCCGATGATACATAGAGTAACAAAAATATTAAATATTAGTATATACTAAAATTAAAATATATCTGCCAATATAGCATGGGTCCATATCAATCAAATAGTAAATATTTTATTTTAATAATAATATATATAAATATTAGGGGGGCGCACATGAAAAATATTATATTTTCTTCTTAGATCGAGCGGAGCTCGATTCGCCCATCTAGTAATAAATTAATAAATTTGTGTTGCTTTGACAGTATGCGTACCAAGTCTGAAGGCGTTATCCAACTCAACTTATAAAAATCTTATAAGATTTTAATATTTCACATTTTTATGCATATTTTTGTAAACAGTTTAATCGACACTGAAAAATTATCGGATGCTTTTTCAATATTCAATTTGCTCTTTCTTTAGATAGCAAATCCTAAACAATTTTTCTTTCATAAGATTTCTGTTTAGTAAAAGGTAGTGCAAGCATGTCCCGGAAGTTCTTCAAAATTTAATTCCTCTTTTGTATCCTGCACAAATAAATTTTCCCAATAAGATAACGTAAATTACTAGACGGTTGTAACCGAAGATATGGTTTGACCTACTCCCTATGTCTTAGAGCTGAAAATAATTTCCTTTTCTACTTTTTAAATATCTTAGTAACAGAAAAAATATATTTTTTATTTTAAATGGTTGAGGAGAAATGTGACGGGCTTAGAAATCACTTGCTCCCGATGCATTCCGACCACATGGCGGATTTCAATTTTTAGATAAAGAACAACTGAACAAGTGAATACTCATCAAATTATCTTCGCTGGATAGATAACCTTTTTGAACTCCTATCATTTTGTTCGCATCGAATTTAATATTCATCATATCCAGCAATTTCTAAGATGAAGTCTTCTCAAGTATTTATTGCAACGCAACAACCATCTGGGCAAGAATTCACAATAAATCGAAATTTATTAAGGACTTCGTTTATTGTGCTTATCTTTCTTGCTTTTTTTTTTCTTTTTTTTTTTTTTTTGGGTGTGCGGTTGGGGGCAAGAAATAAAATATATGCAAGCTTTCAATTTTATATTCTGCACAGAAAATAAACGAACAATACAATGTGCATACCAAATACTATTTTCTTTTTTTAGTCGTTTCCTTACATTTCCCATGGTTCCAATTTATTAATAGAATGCGAACAACTTATATCGCATAATTCTAATTTATTAATGTATGGAAATAGGAGAGACGAGGGAGGCACAAAATGTGGAGGTTTTACTGTGTTGTCAATCTAAGTTCTAACGGTTCCTTCAAGGTCTACTGCCTTTTTAGAAACTTACCTGGCATAAATAATTTGAATATTTAAGAGTGTTGTTGTAAGAGTCTGTCTTAACAGCCAAATAACTTAAATATTTACCAACATATCAAAAATTATAACATGACTCATAAGATATACTACTATTGATAGGTTCATCTTGGTTTCGTGTGCCGATTTTCATTATTACTACATATCCTCAGTGAATGTGTTGTCGTCATGATAGATGTCGACATGTAAGGTTTGTTTATTAGGGTCCCTTAAGTTGATTCCCTTTTACTTTTCGATTTGTGATGGAATTTTCAATTTTAAACTGTTTCTTTCTAGGTCTATTGTATGTGCTGAAGGTTGCTAATGCAAATGAACTTCATTGAGCATGCATATTTACTAAATAGTTAGCACTTCTTCTTTATTTTTTTTATTTTAGTTGACTGTATATTTACTAAATCAGGAGGAATTAAGTTTCAGAGAATGAATTTTGGTTCATCAGTCATTTTGGAATTTCAAAATTTTTCAATTGTTTTGCTTCAAATAGTGTTGTACAGTTTAGTCTAATATTTTTGTGATTAAAATCTCATTTAGACCTTAAAATGATGTGGTCAGCTTCAATTCATTTAAGTTCCAGAGAATGTGCCTTGCCAGTGACATTAAGTTTTTTCTGTGTATCTTACATTGTGGGTTGTCAGTACCACATCAGTTGAGCAGCAATTATTAGTGGCCTACATAACTTAGAGAAACTTTTTGTATATATAGTGATAAATATTCTTTACCATCAGTTGAGCAGCAATCTCTGTAGGATGGTGTATCATAAATAATTTTTTTTTAATTTTAGCAGCATCTTAACCGATAATCTTCCTACAGCCATCATTTACAGTGTGTTTCTGTAATCTTCGATACCTTTCCTTCCTTTTTATCTTACTTTCTTTGTTGGTTCCAGTTTCTTCTCACTGAACTTCCCGCTCAATAATGGTTGCGGTTGTTTTATTTTGTCTGATACATGTACATTTTGAAAAAAAAAACAGATTTGTATTGATGCCATGCTGGACAAAGGTAGATAGCAGAGCCGCAAAGGAGCAAAATTGTCAGGTTGAAATTTGTTTGTGAGATCTTAGTGAGGGTGGTTAATGAGATGGATTCTGAAAACATACCGTCCTGGAGAGCAATGCCAGCAGTACAGGAGCTGATTAAATTACACAAAAGTTGGGCAAACAATATCCAGCTTAGGCATGTACACCATCGAGAGTAAGGATCAGTCGAAGAACACCATGCATTGATGGGTGGTGAGGACCCATATTGACTGGGAGGCAGTGCAACCAATGTATTTACTGGCAAACTTTGCGAGGAGGGTGTCTCAAGCTGGAGATGGTAATATTTTTAACTGCAACTTGCTTTTGGAGAAGGGTATTGAACTGCAACTTAAAAAAAAATTACTTTGAGATTACTTGAGCTTTTTATGCAATTCCAAAACCCCCCCCCCCCCCCCCCCCCCGATTTTTTTATTGTCCTTTGTCTTTAATTTTTAGTATGTCTATCAGTTTTTTGTTCTTTTAGTTGGAGTTTTACTGGGTACACTACGCCACATTTGACCTTCTGTAACGTTCATTAAAATGGATTTATGACGTTTATCACAACGTTACAGTAGACCCTGTTACAAATTGGAAAAAAACGTCATAGATGGTTGAGGTTTTGTGACGTTTAATAAAATATAAAACGTCATAAATAAGGAATCCGTGACGTTTAATAACTTAAAAAAAGTCACAGAAGGGGGTAACCCGTGACGTTTTTTAAGGGAAAAACGTCATAGATTCTACGTTACTTTTTAAGCACCTTTTTTCTGGAATATTTTAATGACGTTTATTAACTTAAAAAACGTCACAAAAGGTTGGTTCTGTAACGTTTATTAACATAAAAAACGTCATAAAAAGGTTGGAATTTTTTTTATATATGCTGTTTTATGTGGCTAGCCCATGTTGCTAGCCGTACCACTGGTACCAATATTGTACCAGTCACATTATATCACTTGCATTCACATTATATATATCACATGCATTTATATCAAACAAACAAATATATATTTATATATATATATATCACATCAATTAACAAACACACATCAAAATAACAAAATAAAGTCATAATATTTAAAACGATCCCATTTAACGCACAAGTCATGCAACAATATTTATTATCCGAACAAATTACCAGACGTGAAGGCCATGACTTCATTCACGATTTCTGTAATATCTTCTTTGTTGTATGGTTTTCCGACTGGATCTATTTTCTGCATTTCATTATAAATAAAACCAAAACAATATTACTTGAATATCATAAATATTTACTAAACTATTTGATTATCAATCCTTAAACCTTAAATTCTTAAACTATTTGATTATCTGATCGTACCGATTTTCAATATTTAAATATCAAACCTAAACCCTAGATCCTATTGTTGGTATTGTAACCGCTATTAAATCGTAAAATATCCGAAATAAAACAATACCTTAGGTAGTTCTCCGAGTTGTACCACATGATTTAATATGGCTCTCATTGCTAACATCGTGAAATATCCATATTCTGTAGAGCCCTTTTGTTTCGGAGCCTACAATTACAATTCAAGAAAATATCAAGTTAGGATTTCGAAATAGTTTCAGAAATTCCTATGAAAAAAATGTGTATAACCCTTTTATCAGAAGTTGTGTACCGGTAGTTCGTACCAATCGAATATCCGTATTTTACACACACTCTTCTTTTCCTTCTCCATCTTGTAATTTTTATATGCCCTGCATTCAAATTAATTAGATATAGTATTATTATTCTCACTATCACAAATTGTCACTATTATTTTTTGTTAATTTTAGAAACTGAGACTTACTTAGTTATGAACGGTTTAGGTGCTAATCTCTGTATACAATCTTCACGTGACAAGGAATCAATGAAGTAAATCTTCTCCTTGCTGACATCAATGATAATGACCGTCCAATGAAACCTGTAATACAGATTAAGATTTATTTTGATTGGAAAGGAAACTAACAAGTTTATTAATAATTGTTCATACCCCTGATTATACGGCAAAAGAAAATAGTTGCACTCTGGATTCTCTAGGAACGACTTCTTCATATAATTCACGTTACAATGGATGTTGTCCCCCACCCATTTAATTTCAGGTAGATATTCCGGATCCCATATGGTGATGGGTTTAGAGAACCCATATCCTTTTGAAAGCTCGATCATCCAATACCTGCATTCATCCAATTAATACTTCAATATGCTCCAAATTGAATTCAAATATTGCAAAAAAAAAAAAAAAAACAAAATTTGAAATATCATACCAAGAGTACATCTTGATGATCGATATGTTTAGGGGTTCTCTTTTGAAACTGATATCTCATATTTATATATGTATTTTGACCGTACTTAGCACCCAAATATTACTCAAACCATTGTAATTGCCTCATGAATTGTTATGTTTTCCTAGATTTTGGTACTGCCGTGGCATTTGATTTATTTTGTAGGAACTTGGTGGATTGGACATAATAATTGCATAAAAAAGAGAATTTTAGAAAATCAAAACGACTAAATGGATCCATAGCACTTTAGAGCTCATCCTAAGCTTTCCAACTATCTTTGAATCACCTAAATCGGAGTCCGGATGAGAAAATTATGGCCCAAATACTATCGGTGCGCTGTGCTGGAATTTCGGTCCGAAATGCACTTCTCGAAAGTGTAAAAATGGAAATTCCAGAAGAGGAAGGCGGTTTTCTTTGCCCTAGCCGCCTCCTAGCTTCTCCCATGGTGTTATAAGCACGAAACTTCGTACAGAAAAGGGATCCAAGCCTCCATAGACCAAATTCTCACATTTTCACCGCCGTTCTCGCGCCGAAAGGCATGGGATTCCACCATTCTCCACTGAGCACGACCTTGATAGCGACTTGGAGCGATTCTTGACACGTGACAACGGCAGAATCAATCCAACCACGACTCCATAGCCTTGCAAACAAGAGTTTAGCAGGATTATTTGGTTGTATCTCTTCTTCTTTCTTTGTTTGTATCGATGATGGAGTTTGTATCTTTTATTTCTTACATGTTAGGCTAGTTTATTATGTCTTAGGGCTAGTTAGTAGATTAGTTTGGTATTTCGTGATGACTTGATGGATTTATGATATATTATGTGGTTTATTTAGTTGAGAAATATTATTTATGCTTAGTTTAATTGATTGTTTGCTTGAATGTTTACTTGTTAATGTCTGCAACGTTAATAAGACACAAATTCGACCAAACCTTTAATTGATTAAGTATTTGAGGTAAGCCAATCGCTCGAAAGAGGAGGTTACTTTAACGACCGAAAGATGTAACTTTTATTGATCTGAAAAGACTTTAAATACCTCTGGAAATCCAACTAAATATTCTTAAATTTCTAAGAACCAAAACGCGACAGCTGAGGCTTAGTTATTTACGTGGTAAAAGCCGGTTCCATACCAAACCGAAACTAAAACGCGACAGCTGAGGTTAGGGTTTAGGTCTGGTCGTCAAGTAACCTTCATTATATCTCTTATATTCATTGGTATTTTGATCGTACTTGGCACTCAAATGTTACCCAAACCATTACATTCACTGTGCTTTTGTGCTTTATTTGTCAAAGAATTGGGTACTGCCGTGGCATTTGACTTGTTTTGTAGGAACTCGATGGATCACACACAATTATTGCATAAAATGGAGGATTTTGGAGAAGGAAATGGCTAGATGGAATCAATATCATTGTAGATCTCATCCCAAGCTTTCCAACGGTCTTTGAAACGCCTCAATCGGAGTCCGGATGAAGAAATTATGCTCGAAATACTATCAATACGAAATGCTGGACTCTCGGTTCGACCCGAACTGAGCCAGTTCGACCCGAACTGAGCCAATTCGACCCGAACCGAGCCTATTTGACCCCAACTCAGCTAGTTCGACCCGAACTGAGCCAGTCCAGTCCGAACTGAGAGCCGAATTGGCTGTTTTGGCAAGTTTTCGATGAAGGAAATTGCAGATTTGGCAATGTTTGGCGACCTGGATGCCCTAGCCTCCTTCCCAAGTCATCCTAGACCTTCTATAAGAGTCTCCCCCTGTCCTGGAGGCAGAGGGGGCCACCATCCACGAAATTCCACCTTCCAACCACGTTTTGGCACCTTTTTACCACCGTTCTCGCGCCGAAAGGCGTGGGAATCCACCTCTCACTGCAGAGCACAACCATGGCAGCAAGTTTGGAGCGATTCTAGACGCGACGGCGGCAGAACCGACCCAACCACAGCTCTGGACGTTCGGTATCTTGAGTTAGAGGCGATATTTGGTTCATTTCTTCCTTTCTCTTGATATTTGATCGAATGGAGTTTGTATCTTCTTTATTTGCATTTGTAGTTTGTTTTATTAGCATGTTAGGCTAGATTTGTTTTGTCTTAGGGTAAGGATATAGTTTAGGGTTAGTTTGATGTTGTTGTGATGATATGCTTGATACTTGACATGCTATTTATCTATTTGGTATTATTTGATGCTTTGTTTATTGCTGTTGTTTAATTTATCTTACTTCTGAATCTATGGCCGGGTTTGGTTAAGTTACGAATTTAAATGAACAATAGTAGTAAGTTAAGTGTTTGAGTTAAGCCACAGATCTGAAAGGATAGGTTAGTTATGCCGAAAGGTACAACTTCTGAACTGCTTGAAAGAGTGTTTAGATAACCAAGAAAAACAAATAGTTAAACTCATGTAAACTTGTGCCAACACGAAAGTTTAGGTTTAGTGAACTTGGGCGAGTTTAGTAGAGTCCTGTGCTAGTTTCTGTCCCGAAAGACGAAAGTTGAGGGTTAGGAATTGTAGTACAGCCAGTCTAGACCCGTGGTACTGTCAAAGTCAAGTGTACCAATCAACAACTCAGATCCATGCTTTCAGTTCGGACCGAATTGAAAGCAGGATTTCTAGGACTTCGTATTGATTATGAAAGTAATTAATATTGATTTCTCTAGAGGCTAAACCTAGTGAAGTCTGATCCCTAGGACACCTTTTTATCTTTAGAAAAACCACAAATTTACCCTGTCTTTGCTTAATTGTTTGAGTTTTGTTATTAGAGTCCAAAACACCCAAAAACATCTATATTCTTGCACTTTTCTTTTAGTTCTTTATTTCATTCAAAAACATACCTTATTACCAGTCTAGCTTTTGAGAAACGGTAAGTCCGGTACTCAAAAATCTGTCCCTTGGGTTCGACCCTAAACCTTACTCCAAACGACTAGTGAAGTTAGGTTCTAGGTACAAATTTATTTGATACTTAGGTCTTAAAACCTTCATCAAATTGGCGCCGTTGCCGGGGACGGTGTTGATATTAGAATTTACTTTAGTAACGAGAGACTAGACATTGTATCTTTTATTTTATTTATTTTTTTTAAAAAGAAAAAAAAAAGAGTTTCACTTGTATCACTATGTTTTATTCTTTTCAGGAGCATGAACATGAAGTGAAGAACGATTGGCGGCGACATGGAGATCCAAAGGATGATGCATGCATGCAACGATTACATCATCAACTCAATGTTGTCAACAACATCATAAGGAGAGCATGCAAGGAAGAATGGGAAGAGCCCGAGAACTTCAGCAACCTCACTGACTTCTATGGCCCACAAGACCATCGTGTGGATCATGGAAGATTCGTCTGGAGGCAACCTGAAGCAACTATCGATGTGCAAACGTCTTGTGGCATGGATCGACTCAAGCATCAACTTAATGTTGTGAACAACACAGCAAGGAGAGTATGCGGGAAAGGAGAACCTAATGCAAGGACCACACACGATGCATACAACTTTGGTTTGATTAATGACTCTTGTTTTTCTAGGTATAATCATTGTTTAATGTCTCAACATGACTCTAGGTCAACTTTCTTTTCTGAAACTTATGATTCTCCATTACCTTTGCAAATGTGAAATGATAAATTAATATGGGAAGATCTTATGGAAAATTATAGAAAGTCAAATGAGGAAACTCTTGGAGCAATCAAATCTCTATCTTCTGACTACAAAAATATTGTTCCAAAACTAGAGAAGATGCTTGAGACAATGATTGTTCAAGAAACGTGTTCCTCATATAGATCACAAGATGAAAAAATGATAAAATGACATTGCACAGTAATGAAGAATTAGAAAGTTTTAGTTCTTTGAAAGAAATCGCAATTTGTTATGGGACTGACAGTGACGATGACACACAACTTGAAACAAATGAAGAACAAGAGAAAATTGAAGAACCAAAAGTTGTAGTACCTCGACCCAATATCTTCCCAGTTTTCATTCCACTTAGATTAACTTACATTGAAAAATCTAATGAGTTGGAATTGAAGGATTTTCCAATAGCTTCTATTGTTGATGAATATGAGAAGAAAGAAGATGGTGATAACTCTCTCGAAGTCGAGGCATCCGACATGACAAATGGAAACTTCACCAAAGTCGACTTGAGCCCTCAACTTGATAAATGCTTGACGAATTGTGATGTGATGGAAGATAACAAAGCACAAATCAAGTATCACATCACAATCGAGCGAAGGAAGATGACATCCAAACAAGAAAGCTCCAAGCATGTTTCAAGTGTCTCTCTCAAGTACTTTTGGGTGAATTATGATGCGTTAAATGGGCGTAAAGTGAAGATAAAATGAACATGAGAGGTGGTCAAGCTTGCGACCTAAAACAAGCGCTTCTTGGGAGGCAACCCAAGTTCTACAAATTTTTATTTATCTATTTATTTAAGTTTTATTTCAAAAAAAAATTCTCTCATGGTTGGTTTGGTTTTCGTTGTTGGATATGTAGGTTTGATGGATTGTGGATGTCCTACTTGTGACTCGTGCTAGAGCACCACGGGCCATGAAACGAAGAAGCACATGACCCACGCACGACCTTATGCGAGTTGCATGCCACAAGAGAACCAACTGCATTGCTGCCATGCCACTACCACGCTGCTGCCACAATCCTTCCCATTGATCTAGTATGTTCCTTTTCTCTCCTATTTACTTTATCAAGTGATTGAAGGCATTAGGGACAATGCTTGAATTAAGTTTGGGGGGAGTGATGTCTCTTATTTTTATACGTATTTTGACCGTACTTAGCCCTTAATTATTGATCAAACCACTATAAATTGTCTCATAAATTGCTATATTTTCCAGGATATTGCTGTTGCCGTGCTTCTTGTTTTATTTTGTAGAATTGCAAGGAAATTGGAGACGAGACGCGACTTTTGTGAAGGATGGACCACATTCTCAGCCAGATGACTCATTCCTGGCCCACACACACATGCCTCGAGACCACATGAGCATAGTTTGAGCCATATCTCCAGCGTGGGCCTGATTCTCAGCCCATCTAGCAGACCTGAAGTGTCATTTCGCACCGAAATTTCCCCATTTCGGTCCGAAATGCATTTCAGGAAAGTGCGAAAATGGTAATTTTCGGAGAAGGAAAGTTCTACACCGCCTCTCCTTGCCCTAGCCGCCTCCTGTGGGTACATATATGCGTCCCTGACCTCCTGGGCACGGATTCGACCTTCCATACTCATTTTCCACCTTCCTTAGCATTTTAGGATTTTCCATTGATTTCTTGGGGAGTTCTTGGCGTTTTTTAGGGAGCAGCAGCAGCAGCACACAGATCCACATCGATTCCTAGGCCAGAGATAGCGAGTATTAGCATTGGGATTCTTCGGTTTACTCTTATATGCTCTTATTTCGTTGTTTTATGGCTTGTATCTTTATTATTTGCATGATACTTGTTGTTATTTCTGTTATGGATATTAGTGAGTAGTTTTATGATGTCTTAGGGTAGTTAGTAGATTAGTTTAGTATGTTGTGATGACTTGATGATTATATTATGATATTTTGCGATTTACTTGTTTGAGAATTATTGCTTGCTTGATTTATTTAATTGTTTGCTTGAAAGTTAGCTTATTGATGATACGTAGCGTTAATAGGATTTAACTCGACCAAATAATTAGTAGATCAAAGCACTTGAGATAAACCAAAACTCGAAAGGGTAGGTTAGTTAACGATCGAAAGATCTAACTTTTATTGCACCGACAGGACTTTAAATATCTCTGGAAATCCATTCAAGTATTCCTAAATAAACTAGTTTTATTACGTAAGTATAGGATTAGTTGTTTTTGTGGTAAAACCCGACATCAAACCTAAACCAGAACCAAGAAGCGAAAGTTGAGGTTAGGGTTAAGGTTTGGTCGCTTAGTAACCTTCGCAAAGTATCTTGTAAAATTGCCAAGTCGAAACAACAGGTTTAAGGCAAGTTTTGGTACTGGACAGAACCTATTTCGCACCGAAATGGTTCTGTTTCGCCCCGAAATGACTCTCTGCCTCGATGAAAATCGTTGTAGAGTTGTCTTAAAGCTAAACTAATTGAACACTTATCCCTAGGACATTTTATTGCATCTGTTTGAGTCCCGAAAACATAAAAAATAATCCCAAAAATATTTTATTATTTATTACTTGTTTAATTGCCTATTTTTCTATTACTATTATTATTACCTTTTAAATTTCTAAAAACACAAAAATTCATCCTCTAGCTTTTAAGAAAGATTAAGTCTGGTATTCAATCGTCCTTGTGGGTTCGACACCTTTGCTTTACTTGAACGTCTAGTGAGGTATTTCATAGGTTTAATTTATTTGACCTAGGATTAAATTCCTGCATCAAATTGGCGCCGTTGCCGGGGACGGTGTTTGATATCGTGTACTTTTTCTAGCATTAAGAGGCTAGATTTCTTTTTATTTACTCATCTTTTTGTTTCCTCTCGTGCTACAGGTTGAATTCTGGCAGGTAGAAGGAAGGGAGTCCACTCTCAACCTCCACCTCCTATGCGCCATTACTTCCTACGCAGATTGCAAGAGGATCCGGAGCAGCAGCAAGCAGTTTCGGCCCCGCCAGACCCCATTTCGGACCGAAATCCTCAAATTTCGGTGCGAAATCGTCAACCAGAGAGGCAAACAGTGAGCGATATGGCAGGAACTGGTGCACCTGTCGACGTAGCAGCAGAGGCAGAGCGTCTTGAGGCCTTGAGGATCCAACTGGAGCAGAGAGAAGCTCGTATCTTGGCCGATAGGAGGCGTGTGGAGAACCAAAGGCGCGAGCTTGAGGAAGACAGGCGCCGATGGACGTTGGATGGGGAGAGCGTTCATGGGAACTCCGATGGAGAAGATGCGGCTGACAACCCCAACAAATCTCTCATGGACTATTGCGCGCCGCGAGTCAAAGACATTGCTGGGCCGGTAGTCATTCAAGGGGTTGAAGCGAACAACATGCAAATCCTCCCCGCCCATGTCACAGCCGTCCAACAAAACTCCTTCCATGGAGACGAGCACGAGGACCCCCATGCACATTTGCAAGCTTTTACTGATTATGTTGGATTGATCAAAATGAACGGGGTGCCCCAAAATGCTATTAGACTTATGTTGTTTAGGTTTAGTCTCAAAGATAAGGCCCAAAAATGGTACAAAACTCTCAAAAAGGGGTCGATTAGGACTTGGAACGATATGGCCCAAATTTTTCTTGAAAAGTACTTTCCTGATGGTAGGGCCGATAAGATTAGGACTGAACTTAACAACTTCCAACAAAGTGACGACGAATCCATGGAAGCCGCTTGGGAGCGATTTAGGGACTTAGAAAATTCTTGTCCACATCATGGAATCCAAGATTGGCTTGTTTTGAAAAATTTTTATAATGGTCTTTATGATAACATCAAAATTAACTTGGATTCTCTCTCAGGTGGTGGCAGTTTCTTGAGGATGGACTCATTGCGAGGAAGAGACTTGATCGAGCAATGCGCAAGGCAATACAACTGGATGCCCCAAGTCAACCAGCGCCGATCAAGTGAGAAGCAACATGTGAACGAGATCTCCACGAGGGATAGGAGGATTGCCGAGCTCGAAGCGGAGATAGCCGCATACCATTCTCTCCAAGGCTCGCACCTCAATTCGAATACATGTGGAGCTTGTGGTGAAGAGGGGCACACGTCCCTTCAATGCCCACTTGCGCAACCGGAAGGCCCGCAACAAGTCAACTCCATCAACAACGAGCCTTCCTACTTCCCACGAAATGTTTTTAGTTGCAGCTACTCCTTGCAAGAGGGAGAACAAAGAGATTGGAACCAAATGAACAATCCTGACTTTAGAAAACTCCCTTTTGCCCCCTCGCATTTGCAAGTTCCTACCAATCCACCAACCTTGTACAAAAATGCACAACCAAATGAAAACACTAAAGAATCTTTACCAAAAGAAACCTTTTTATAATAGGAACGGTGTACCATTTGTTGTCCAAAATTTCATGCATGAGCAAGGTAAGTACAATTATATGATGGCTGAAGGGATTGAGGAACTAAAATCTAAACTTGGTGCTGTTTCTAGGGTGGAGCAAATGTTGGAAGCACACCTCACAAGGGAGCAAGGCAAATTTCCAAGCAAGCCGCAGGTCAACCCCAACGCCGAATGCAAGGCCATGCACTTGTTGAGAAGCGGCAAGCAATACAGCGATCCTCCAATGCCGACTTGGGCCGAGACACAACCACGCGCCTAAGATCACGTCCAGCAAGAAGATGAGCTCGTTTTGGAGCAAGTTCTACCATTTCCACCGCTCCAGAACCCAGCCACCCTCTGGCCCGCGAATCGAGGCACCAGCAGTTGAAAAATCGACTTCAGAGGAGCCATTTCGGTCCGAAATCCCTCCATTTCGGTGCGAAATGACACCCACAGAGGCCAAAAAGGCGCCTCAAACGAAGAAATTTGAGAAGGGGCCGACTCCAGTGGTCCCCTACCAGCCCCCTGTTCCATTCCCCAGGAGGTTGGCCAAAGAAAGGGAGGGTATACTGTTCAAACGGTTTTGGGAGATGTTAAAGGATGTTCAAATTACTATTCCCATTACTGACATGTTCACATATTTTCCTATGCATGCTAAATTTTTGAAAGAATTGTGTACAGGCAAGAAGACAATTGAGGAGCTTAAATCGGTGATTTGGAAGAACAAAATGCCGCCCAAGCTCCCTGATCCAGGACGATTTGCCATACCTTGCACAATTGGGAAAGAGAAGATCAAGCAAGCATTGTGTGACATGGGGGCCAGCGTGAGCGTTATGCCAAGGACAGTATATGAGAGAATTGGGTTTGGAGAACTCCAGCCTTCGGTTATGACAGTGCAACTTGCAGACTCGTCTGTGCGGTTGCCATTAGGGGAGTTGATTGATGTACCTGTGTGTGTAGGAAAGTTCGTAGTTCCTTGTGATTTTGTGGTTCTTGAAATGGTTGAGGATAAGGAAGTACCGATCATTTTGGGACGACCTTTTCTCTGTACAGCAGGTGTAATGATGGATGCCAGAGACGGTACCATTTTGGTCCGAGTGGGGGGGGGAGACACTTCGTTTTTCGATCCAGCACGCCATGAAGCACCCCAGCCCCATAAAAACTTGTTTCAAAATTGAAGAAATTGATGAAAATGAATTGAATATTGAACAATCTCTTGAAAATCAATTTGAAACAGCTCTAAACTCCTACCAATCTTTTCTCTGTGACATGCAGGAAGCCATAGGAGTCGAGGAGACATTGGAAGATGAAGAAATCGAGCAAAACAGCGAAGAATTGCCTCTGCCCGTACCCATTTCGGAGCGAAATGACCTCATTTCGGTGCGAAATGGATCTCTGGAGGTGGTCAATTCGATGCAAACTGGCGTTTCTGAGCCAAATCCTCCCGTTTCTCCTCAAACAGAGGCCCCCCAAGTCGATCTCAAGCCTCTTCCAGAGACTCTCAGGTATGAATTTCTCGGCCCAAGTCAAACATTTCCTGTTATCGTTAACTCTGGGTTGAGTGATGTAGAAACAGAGAAGCTATTGGTAGTACTTCGAGCGCACAAGGGAGCAATTGGGTATTCCATTGATGATTTGAAGGGTATCGATCCCTTGATTTGCTCCCACCGGATCTTATTGGAAGATGACCACAAACCATCAAGAGAGGGGCAGCGAAGGCTCAATCCCAACCTCAATGAAGTGGTCAGAAAGGAGGTACAAAAGCTCCATGATGCGGGCATCATCTACTCAATCTCAGATAGCAAATGGGTGAGCCCGGTACACGTGGTGCCTAAGAAAGGAGGTACAACAGTGGTGAAGAACGAGAAAGGAGAGATGATTCAAACCAGGATGGTAACTGGGTGGAGAATGTGTATTGATTACCGCAAACTCAACGCGGCGACACGCAAGGACCATTTTCCATTGCCATTTGTTGATCAGTTGCTTGAAAGGCTTGCTAATCACTCTTATTTTTGTTATTTAGATGGATATTCAGGTTTCTTTCAAATACAAATCCATCCAAATGACCAAGATAAAATCACTTTTACTTGTCCTTGGGTACCTTTGCATATAGGCGTATGCCTTTTGGCCTTTGTAATGCACCAGCCACTTTCCAAAGAGCCATGATGGCTATTTTCTCTGATTTTATTGAAAAAGACATGGAAGTGTTTATGGATGATTTTTCTGTTTATGGCACTTGTTTTGATTCTTGTCTAACTAGCCTTTCCAAAGTTTTGCAGCGTTGTGAAGAGGTGAACTTAGTATTGAATTGGGAAAAGTGCCACTTTATGGTGCAACAAGGCGTTGTTTTGGGACACATGGTCACATCAAAAGGGATAGAGGTTGACAAAGCAAAGGTTGAGGTGATAGAAAAGCTCGACATGCCTAAAAATGTCAAGGATGTTAGGAGTTTCTTGGGACACGCCGGATTCTATCGCCGTTTTATCAAAGATTTCTCAAAAATTGCTAAACCTCTAACTAATCTTTTGATAAAAGATAATGAGTTCATTGTGACTGATGAGTGTATTGATGCTTTTTGTAGGTTGAAGGAGGCTCTTGTCTCAGCCCCTATCCTACAACCACCGGATTGGACCCAACCATTTGAACTCATGTGTGATGCGAGCGACTATGCAGTTGGAGCGGTTTTGGGGCAACGCAAGGATAAGAAGCCCGTGGCTATATACTATGCTAGCAAGGTGCTCGACCCTGCCCAAGTCAACTATACAACCACGGAGAAGGAGCTCCTTGCCATTGTTTTCGCGCTCGACAAGTTTAGGTCTTATTTGGTGGGATCCAAGGTCATAGTCTACACTGACCACGCCGCAATTCGTTATCTCTTGAACAAAAAGGATGCCAAGCCCAGGTTGATTCGCTGGGTGCTGCTTTTACAAGAGTTTGACCTTGAGATTAGGGACAAGAAAGGCACGGAGAACTCGGTTGCGGATCATTTGTCACGCCTTCAATGGGAAGAAGGTAAAGAAATCTCCATCAACGATTCCTTTCCTCATGAAAAATTATTCTCTGTATAGGGAAATCTCATATCTGCTGCAAGGGAAGGGAATCTCGAAGAAATCATCGCGAATATCGAGACTCTGGCAGCCATTTCGGACCGAAATGATCCTGTTTCGCACCGAAATGAGGGGTCTGGGGCGAAAAACAGCGAGCCATGGTTCGCGGACTTGGCCAATTTTCTGGCCAGTGGCTATGTACCTTCTGACATGACTGCCCAACAGAGGAAAAAGCTGAAATCAGACTCCAAGTACTACTTTTGTTAGGAGCCATACCTTTTCAAGATCGGAATCGACAATATCCTTAGAAGGTGCGTGCCATATGAAGAGGTTAAGCCGATCCTCGCTAGCTGCCACTCCTCTGCCTATGGTGGCCACGCTTCTTTCTCGAAAACCGCCGCAAAAGTGCTCCAATCAGGTTTCTTCTGGCCCAGTCTTTTCAAAGATGCTCACTCTTTTGTTTCTTCTTGTGATTTGTGTCAGAGAACAGGTAGCATTTCGAGGAGGAGCGAGATGCCACTGAATCCCATCCTAGAAGTCGAGGTTTTTGATGTATGGGGTGTGGATTTCATGCGACCTTTCCCAAGTTCTCAAGGATTTGAGTACATCTTGGTGGCAGTGGACTATGTCTCTAAATGGGTGGAAGCCATTGCATGCAAAGCGGCTGATTCGAACTCGGTGATCAAGCTCTTTTCCAAGATCATTTTTCTACGCTTTGGAGTGCCAAGAGCGGTGATTAGCGATGGTGGCAAGCATTTCATCAACCGGCATTTTGATGGCCTTTTGAAGAGGCATGGTGTTTTGCACAAAGTTGCCACCGCCTATCATCCACAAACAAACGGGCAAGTGGAAGTTGCGAACCGAGAAATCAAGAGTATCTTGGAGAAAACAGTTGCACGATCGCGCAAGGATTGGGCGAGCAAGCTTGATGATGCACTTTAGGCTTATCGCACGGCATTTAAAACTCCAATAGGTATAAGTCCTTTCAAGCTTGTTTATGGTAAACCTTGCCACTTACCAGTTGAACTTGAGCACAGGACATATTGGGCAACACGAGCCATCAACATGGATTTGCTCAAAGCTGGTGAGAAAAGAATTTTGGACTTGCATGAACTCGACGAGGTACGTCTCAATTCCTATGAAAATGCAAAATTCTATAAAGAGAAAACAAAACTTGTGCATGATAGGAAAATCTTAAGAAGAGAGTTCAAGGAAGGAGACTTGGTTTTGTTATTCAACTCGAGGTTGAAGCTCTTTCCGGGCAAGCTAAAATCAAGGTGGTCTGGACCGTTTCGAGTGGTGAAAGTCTATCCTTTTGGTGCCATTGAAATTTGTGATAAGGATTCGGAGCCTTTCAAAGTCAATGGGCAAAGGTTGAAGCATTACATCGCCAACGAGGAAATTGGACAAGTGGCATGCGTTCGCTTCTCAGAATCTCCAAGCGACGCATAGAAAACAAATGGGTCAAGCTAATGACCTAAAAGGAGCGCTTCTTGGGAGGCAACCCAAGGGTTTTTAGAGTTTTATTTACTTTCGTTAAGTTTTGAAAAAAAATCACGAAAATACAAAAAAAAATAGAAAATAAAAAAAAAACACATAAAAAAAATTAGTTGTTTAACATTTTTCTTTTTGCTTTATGTAGGAAAATGGAATCGATGGACGAAAGGCAAGGCGACAACTCGTGCTAGAGCACCACAGGCCAGGAAAAGACCAAAAACAGTGGCCATGCACGACCTCATGCGAGTTGCACCACGTTTGCCTTGGATATCACACAAATGAGACATTTTTCACACAGCATCTCTCTATTTTTCCCACTGCTCTTTATATTTTATTTGACAAAACTGTGGGAATTTTCTCTGGGGATTTTCTGAAAAATTTTGAGGGAAAACGGAGAGCCAGAACGTGCAATTTTCAATTTTTAACTGTCCATTTCGGACCGAAATGGTCCATTTCGGTGCGAAATGTCGCTGGCAAATTGTTTTGGGCCGAATTTTTTATGATTTTTCCTTGGGCCTTGATTGTATTTGGTTCTTTGGACAATCTAATTTTATTTGATTTACTCTTTTCAGGGAGCCCAGTTCGCATTTTTGAAAGGAATTGATTTAGGCCCATTTCCAATAACCAAGCCCAATCCCCATAAATTGAATTAAATGCACCCCTTCCCTCCCTCCCACCGTTTCCCTTTCTCTCTCACTCGCACCCCCTCATCTCTCTTCCGTGCCCTTTTCCCCAAGCCGTAACCTTCCCTCTCCTCCACGCACTCCACCAACCCGTCACCGTTTTCATAGATCAGACCACCATTCTTCTCTCCTTTCAACCCTCTTCCACCGACTCTACTCGGATTTGCAGAAGGCGACCTCTCCGCGACGTGGGAATTGAAGGAAAATTTCGGGTTTGGGCCCAACTTGACCCGAAATCGACTTTTCTTGGCAGTTTCGACTTCTCCCCTGGTCCCGAAGGCATACTAGGGTGGTTTCTCAGATTTTTGCTGTGAATTCTCTGCATTTTCAAGACATTAAGGTCTGACCCGTTTCTCTTTCTCTTGGGTTGAATTTTTCTGGAGGGATTTGAATTGTGAAACTGTGTGTCGGGTATTCCTTGGGATTTTTCTGATCTTGTGTGAAATTTTGGGAATGTTTGGAGAAAGGGAAGTAGACTTTTTGGGCTCTGACAAGGTTATTTCGGTGCGAAATAGTTCATTTCGCTGCGAAATCATTTTTTGGAATTGCTGAAATTGTTGAATATGGACCCAAATAGACCACGCACCAGATCACAGGGCCGTGGTGGCGCCCCCGTTCCACCCCCTGCTCAGGTGAACCCGTTAGGGCAGTATGATCCCGCTGCCGCTCCTTTTGAGAGAAAATATGGATTTCGGATGCCTACCAAGTGGCATTTCGAGAATTTTAAGAGGATTTACAAGAGGCCCTTTGAGCACACTCGATTTGTGGACTTGGATTTACTGGACAGATTGGGAGTGAGAGATCAGATCCTTGCCTTGACAGGAGCGATAGGGATTACTGCTGAGTTTTAGGCACACAGCTGTCCGGGATATAGAGACATTACCTTGGAGTTTTTGAGCTCATTGCGTTTGGTTAGCCATGCGGGAGTTGAGCACATTGAGTTTTATTTGAAGAGCCAGAGGATTTTTCTTCCTATGGAGAGACTATCTCAGATTCTGGGTCTCGAGCATGACTGTCCACAGCTCGATGTGCCGGACACTGGCACTGACGCCGATCGTGAGGATTTTTGGACACAGATCTCCTGGCACTATGATTCTGATTCTCTGAGTATCTACATTGAGCATCTCACCTTGGCACTACTTCACCGTTGCATATCTTCCACAGTGTTTGCCAGGGGGGAGACCATGCGACGTGCCACGAAGAATGACTTGCTTCTTATGCACCTCATGCTTCGACCAGAGCCTCAGCGGATCCAGATCGCGAAGGTTATGGTTGATCATTGGTTGGATGAGAGAGATCGAGTGGGCCGAGGTGCTATCTCCATGTGTTCTTATGTCACCTTGATTATTCACAGATTTATTGGTGCAGACTTTGATTTTCGTGGGGAGGTTGAGTGTGGAGCTTGGTACCAGATCGATATGGATCGGTACAAGACGATGGGATACATTGAGTATGTTGGACGTGGAGCGAGTCGTCAGGTGCGATGGTTGAGGGGTGGTTTTCTTTTACCTTACCCTCATCAGATTGACCGGAGTGACCCTGCCACTTGGCTCGTTCCAGGTGACTATGTTGGGGCGGTCCCAGCTCCCATGCACATTGACATTCCGGAGGGATCCCGTGCTCGTCGGCGCAGGCGCACCGATGATCCAGCTCCGGAGCCTACATCTGATTCCGTGCCCTATGGTTCTTTGGAGCACGTGACTGGCCTTATGCAGACACTTTTGGCCGAAGGGCGTGAGACTAGAGGCATGATACATGAGAGTCTCCGTGTTCAGGCCGAGCAGGGCGCGAGGATTCGACACATTGAGAGCCAATTGGAGGCACATGAGTACTTCTTGCGTTATGGGGTGTGGCCACAGGACACTGCTACCACTGACTCGGATGGGGATGATGATGATGGGGACGAGGCATCGCCATTCGGTGGAGCCGGACCTTCTTCTTCTCATTGATTTGGTACAATTTTTACTTCCCTCTCCTTTATTTTTATTCTCTGTGATTGTGACGCACTGGGACAGTGCTTGATTCAGTTTGGGGGGGGGGAAAGAAGATGGAAATAAAAATTTTGGGTGAAATTGCATTTGTTTCTGGCATTTTTGATGATTTTCATGTCCATTTCGGACCGAAATGGTTCCATTTCGGTGCGAAATACCTCTCTGGAATTTAAGTGAAAATGTTAACTTTTGATTTTGATTTTTTCTGATGCATGTATTATCACTGTGAGGTTTCTATGGATATATTATTCACTGTTTCGCACTTGCTTGAATTTTTAAAGTAATTTTAAAATTATTTCTTAAGGATAAACGTTTGTTTAGGAGATTTTAGGTTGGTTTGTGCACCAATAGATCAATTGAATGATTGTTTGATAAGATAGGACCTGAATTAGGATGCTTAGAATTATCAATTCATTGTTAGTCAATTCTCACAAATTTTTGCCTTTGTAAACGATTTTGTCTTTTGTGAATTTTTGTTTAAAGGATGTTTTATCAACTTTAAAAATTTTAAAATGAGTCTAGTTTGTTCTTGAACGCTTGAATCACCAACAAGCAAACTTAAATCGAATAAATCAAAATAGTTGTGAGTATGAGGGTGCGAATGGACTTCAATAAAACCCACATAAATCAACACATGATAACGGGGTCACTAGGAGCCCTGGCCCAAGTGTACGGTGGCCTTGGTCGTGTGACTACCTATTTGATCTTCCAAAAATAATTGGAGAAAGGATTACAGAAACTGCTAGGAGCCCTGGCCCAAGTGTACCGTGGCCTTGGTCGTGCAATCATCTGTTTGATCTCCCCAGCATGTCATGTGCTGGTAGCTCAATATAAGTCCTAGTAGCGTAAAACCCTAAGTGATGCAAATCACCACAACTCGACTTGCACAAATCCAAATTGGTGAAACTTTGGAAAATTAGACTCATTATAGAATTTTTAGTTTTGATAGAAGTTTCTTTGCAAATGTTTGCAACTTATGAAAAAGAACGGGCATTTGAATTTGAGTTTGCATTTGAATTGATGAAGTGAAGCTAAGGTCCTTGAGTTGATTTTGAGATTTCATGAGAACTAAGTGTTGCACAATTTAAACCAAAAAGAGAATTAAACCCTTATCTTTGGAGTTAATTTTAAATTGCTTTATTTATCTTTGACTTGTGGAACTTTGAGTAATTTCATTCAATAAATTTTCATTGCATCATTGGTTTGTGATACTTCATTTCTAGGTCTAAGTACAGTCTTACCCTTTAAGCTTAGATTATTGTTTGAGGACAAACAAAGATTCAAGTTTGGGGGGATTTGATGTCTCTTATTTTTATACGTATTTTGACCGTACTTAGCCCTTAAATATTGATCAAACCACTATAAATTGTCTCATAAATTGCTATATTTTCCAGGATATTGCTGCTGCCGTGCTTCTTGTTTTATTTTGTAGAATTGCAAGGAAATTGGAGACGAGACGCGACTTTTGTGAAGGATGGACCACATTCTCAGCCAGATGACTCATTCCTGGCCCACACACACATGCCTCGAGACCACAGGAGCATAGTTTGAGCCATATCTCCAGCGTGGGCCTGATTCTCAGCCCATCTAGCAAACCTGAAGTGCCATTTCGCACCGAAATTCCCCCATTTCGGTCCGAAATGCATTTCAGGAAAGTGCAAAAATGGTAATTTTCGGAGAAGGAAAGTTCTACACCGCCTCTCCTTGCCCTAGCTGCCTCCTGTGGGTACATATATGCGTCCCTGACCTCCTGGGCACGGATTCGACCTTCCATACTCATTTTCCACCTTCCTTAGCGTTTTAGGGTTTTCCATTGATTTCTTGGGGAGTTCTTGGCGTTTTTGAGGGAGCAGCAGCAGCACACAGATCCACATCGATTCTGATATCATTATTATTTGTAGGTATTTGGACCATACTTGGCACTTAAAATATACTCAAACCATTAAAATGCTTGACGATTTATCATGTTTTTTCAGGATTTGGCTATGCCGTCGTTTCTTCTTCCATTTTGCAGGGTTTTAGGTGATATTTGAGTATTTTGATGGATTCTCAGCACTTCCGCACGCTAGACGACTCATTCCTAGCATGGAGCATGGCTAGACGACTCATTCCTAGCACATGGCACCTCTGTCCAGCCTCCACTCGGACTGATCGACCCTCTGCTCGGCCCGAGTGGATCTCCGCTTGGACTTGGCATGACACAGAGCCACAGCCGCCACCTTTTCTTGACCACTCGGACCGAATGGACCCTCTGCTCGACCCGAGTGCTCCACATGCTCGACCCAAACATTGCTTAAGTCAGCAAGTCTCTCCACATTAGCGTTCGGACCGAGTAGATCCTCTGCTCGGGTCGAGCAGTAAGCCGACTTAGCATGTTTTGGCAATTTTTCAAGAAAGGAATGTGATCTTTTGGCAAGATCTGGCCGACCTAGTGCCCTAACTTGCTTCCCAAGTGCCTGAGACGAGTATATAAGGCAGCCTCTTCGACAGAAAGGGGGCTGGACCCTTGGAGACAATTCTCCCGCTTGATTTCACCACAAACCCTAGTTCTACCATTGTTTTTGAGGCGACGGCAGCAGCACGAGTTGAGACACGCACCATCATCTTCCTTTGCTAATAGGATTGATTATTCGAGTCTAGAAGGAGTATTTGTTTATTTCTTCTCTTATTTTGATGATTTCTCTTATGGCTTGTATCTTATTATTTCAGCACTTTATTATTGTTGTTTGTGATACTATGTTAGGCTAGTTTTTATGTAGTCTTAGGAGTAGGAAAGTAACTTAAAGTTTGGATGTTATGACTTGATATATTTTGTTATGATATGACTTGTTATTGATCTGTTTTGTATTATTGATTACTGCTTGATTGAATTGCTTATGCTTAATTTGATTATGCTTCTAGATATGGCCACATCTAGTTAAGTCTAAAGTTAAATAGGTTAAGTTTATTTGATTAAGAACTTGGAGTAAATCTGTGATCCGAAAGGGGAGATTAGTTAGCATCAAAAGTGCAACGTTTAGATAGGTTCAAAAGATTATCTAAATATTCCTAAGAACACAAACAGATCAGTTAGGTTAATTAATTTCTATACCAAAAGTTGTGAGTTAATTAATCCTATTAGAGTGAGTTGAGTTTGACCAGACCCTTCCCCAACAAGCGAAAGCTGAGGATTAGAAGTTTAGGATCAACCTACGAACCCTAGATCAATTTATAAATTAACAAAGTATACAAGTTTGAGCACCTGCACTTACCGTTCGGACCGAGTGAAGTCCTTGCTCGGGTCGAACAGGGGGTATTTGCTTGGTTTATTTGTTAAGTTATGAAAATAACTTGATCGATAATTCCGAGTCGAAACTAAAGTGAAATCCGAGTCCTAAGACGCCCTTTTATCCTGTTACTAAACCCCAAAAACTCATTATTGTTTGTCAGTTAATCCTTATAACAAAATACCCAAAAATATCTTTTAGTTATTTGTTATTGCAATCACTTTTATTTTGTTATTTAGTTACTATTTCTTAATCCAAAATTCATTAAAAATCATCTGTCTAGATTTTGAAAACAAATAAGTCCAGTATTCATTAATCCGTCCCTTGGGTTCGACCCTAAAGCTTTACCAACCACGACTAGTGAGGTTAAGTCTTAGGTACAAATTTATTTGATATCTAGGTTCTAAATCCTTCATCAGATTCCTAGGCCAGAGATAGCGAGTATTAGCATTGGGATTCTTCGGTTTACTCTTATATGCTCTTATTTCGTTGTTTTATGGCTTGTATCTTTATTATTTGCATGATACTTGTTGTTATTTCTGTTATGGATAATAGTGAGTAGTTTTATGATGTCTTAGGGTAGTTAGTAGATTAGTTTAGTATGTTGTGATGACTTGATGATTATATTATGATATTTTGCGATTTACTTGTTTGAGAATTATTGCTTGCTTGATTTATTTAATTGTTTGCTTGAAAGTTAGCTTATTGATGATACGTAGCGTTAATAGGATTTAACTCGACCAAATAATTAGTAGATCAAAGCACTTGAGATAAACCAAAACTCGAAAGGGTAGGTTAGTTAACGATCGAAAGATCTAACTTTTATTGCACCGACAGGACTTTAAATATCTCTGGAAATCCATTCAAGTATTCCTAAATAAACTAGTTTTATTACGTAAGTATAGGATTAGTTGTTTTTGTGGTAAAACCCGACATCAAACCTAAACCAGAACCAAGAAGCGAAAGTTGAGGTTAGGGTTAAGGTCTGGTCGCTTAGTAACCTTCGCAAAGTATCTTGTAAAATTGCCAAGTCGAAACAACAGGTTTAAGGCAAGTTTTGGTGCTGGACAGAACCTATTTCGCACCGAAATGGTTCTGTTTCGCCCCGAAATGACTCTCTGCCTCGATGAAAATCGTTGTAGAGTTGTCTTAAAGCTAAACTAATTGAACACTTATCCCTAGGACATTTTATTGCATCTGTTTGAGTCCCGAAAACATAAAAAATAATCCCAAAAATATTTTATTATTTACTACTTGTTTAATTGCCTATTTTTCTATTACTATTATTATTACCTTTTAAATTTCTAAAAACACAAAAATTCATCCTCTAGTTTTTAAGAAAGATTAAGTCTGGTATTCAACCGTCCTTGTGGGTTCGACACCTTTGCTTTACTTGAACGTCTAGTGAGGTATGTCATAGGTTTAATTTATTTGACCTAGGATTAAATTCCTTCATCAGGGAGAGAGTTATTAAAATGGGAGTTTGGATGAAATAGGGTAGAAAAGAGCAAAAATGTCGGATTTTGTCGGAAAATTGATTGCGTATGCCTACCACTTCTCTTCTTGGTTTTAAATTGACAAAAGCACACTGTTAAAATTGTTTTTAAGGGCTGTTCAAATAACCTTTCTCAAGTACTCTTGTTTTTTTGGACATCTCATCTTGATTTGTGCACCAATGGACCAAAGTGAACGATTTAGTTATTATAGGACCCGAAATTGGTTGCTTAAAAATTTGTCAACTCAATCTGAGTCAATTCTCACAACTTCTCACCAAGTGAACGGATTTATGTCTTACAAAACTTTGTTTAAAGAATTTTTACCAATTTTAAAAATTATAAGATGAGTTTAGATGGTTTTTAATGCTTGAATCACCAACGAGCGATCAAATTGACTAAAATCTAAATAGTTGCGAAAGTGAGGGTGCGAAGAGACTTGAAATTCCAAATAATTTCCACAAATATTGGAGGGTGGAACAAAAATTCCATAGTGGACCGTAGCTGTAAGGCGTAAAAACCGGTCCAACCTCCCCGGTGCGTCATGTGCCGGTAGCTCAATCCGAGTCTCAATAGCGTAAAACCCTAAGTGATGTAAATCACCGCGACTCGACTTACACGAATAAATTTAATTGGTGAAACTGTTGTTTATCTTTCTCTTCATAAAATTTTTGGATTGTTGAGATTTCTTTACAAACTTTTGTGAGACATGGAAAAGAACGGGTGAGTAACTTTGAGATTGCAATTGATTTGATGAAATAGAAGCTAGGGTTCTTGAGTAATTAAGCTTTCATGAGGACCAAGAGAAGCATGACTTAATTTGTAGAATACTAAACCCTTGTGCTTGATGACTTTTGTTGAACTAGCTTGTTTGTTTTAGTGTGATTAATTTAATTGGGCATAAGTGATTAATTTTTCAGCATTCCGCCTCATTTCAACCCTACATCTCGCGGTCTCCGCATCCAACATTTGATCAATCTGGCTCTGTGTAAAGTATCCTCCATCGCTCTTTTTTATCGGCTTTCTGTCATACAAATCTGTCATGTTGGTCTATCCAAAGCTTCATCTCGTTCTTCCATAATATTATGGCCTCTCAACTGCCTTACTCAAGACTTCTTTAAGATAGATTGACTCGGAACTGCATTCTTGAGTCAGATTAGGTAACCGACGACATGCTTCAATAGTCGTGGTATCTGATGGCTTAAATGTATAAGAACCTATATCAATATCATATATATCAAATCGCATTCAATATCAATATATGAAATTAGATTGATGGAATGTGTAACTAACCTTTTGTCCCAGTAGGCACAGCTCTTCCTATAAAATATTGTTGACTCCTTGGTTCCAAGTCACCAATAATTATGCTTGTGGCATCGCTCCCATCGGGATCATTGCCTGGGATGATCAGCGTGTCCGTTGGTTTGTACTTGTTTCTCTGTCCTCTATAGCCGCTGGAATTCATCCTATGAACCTCCTTCCACTACTGTCTCATCAATGTCCCTCGTTTACTCTTTTCCACTTATTCTTGGCTTGTTCGTTGACGGTAAAACTCTTCCCACTCTTTCTTTGAGAATGGATATATGTCCCACGGATCTTTGATTTGGTTTGGATTAGATTTTTTGATGAAATTATTTACGAGCCTACTCCTATAGGCCCTGTGATTACTGCCCATCATTGATATAACCCTCTTCTTGCCTGTTTCACCGTCGATGTTGAAATTTTCCTGAAATACATTGTCCCAATAGTAAGAAGTTAGCAATGTTAGTAATAAACACTCTAAATAGGGTTTCAGATTAAACAATTGTTTACCTTGACTTCCTGCCAGAACTCAGTCTTCAATTCTTTTGAAACGTCTCTAAGCCAAGAATTAGTTGTGATCGGGACTCTCAGCTTAGCTATATACGAGCAAAATATACTAAATTTGGCGACCGACATCACCGGTTGGCACTCCTTTTGCGTCAAATGTAATCTTGAATGGGTACCCCGTCGCCTTCATTCGCCTAAATTTTTCCATAGTTGTCCTACTTCTTTTCTGACTGCTCTCTCTATCATCGTTTTCTTCTCCCATGTTGGTCAGTCGTCAAAATCTCTTTCTTCTCCAGATGACATATCTATTAAATTGATAGCAATTAACAATTTCAAGTAATTTAAAATAATTACATAAACAATTGAGAATTTTAAGTATTAAAAACTGACAATTAATTAGATAAAGAAGTTCACAATTCAACAAACCATACAACAATTCAAATGTTACAACTGACACAATTCAACAAACCATACAACAATTCAAACGTTACAACTGACACAATTCAACAAACCATACAACAATTCAAACGTTACAACTGACACAATTCAACAAACCATACAACCAACAAGACATGAGATCCAAACCCTGAAACAATACAAACACAATTCAACAAACCCTACAACAAAAAAAAACACAAACTCAAGTACTCAACAAACACAAACCCTACAACCCTACTTTTCGCCCCCGTCCTCCTTCTTCTCACTGGAGCCTGCCTCCACGTCCTCTTCAATCGGTTCCTCCTCAATTGGTACCTCTTTGTCTTCCACGTCCTCCTTCTTCTCCCTGCCACAACCTGGAGGGAAACGACGTACACAGCTGACGGCCCTCATCTTAGGTTCAGGACCTTTCATTTTCAGTCCCAAAAAATACCACACATTCTCCTCATTTTCCTTCTTCTTCCCCACCTCATTTTCCTTGTCATTCTTTAAAACAATGTTCTTGTTCTTGTCCATCTAAATCCAATTAATAAAATTTGAATTTCAATCAAACCAAAAATATTACCATTTAACAACTAACTAATTTCACAATTTTTAAAATTTTTTGACAAAACCTCCCCTAAACATAGTCATTTTACCAAAAATTAAAAACCCAAAACAAATCCTATAAACATAATTAAACGCAATATTAATTTCATAATATATTAAAATATCATTCAAAACAGCCCCTAAACAACCCATATTTCAAGCATTTTAATCAAAACAACCCCTAAACAACCCACATTTCAAGTAATTAACCAAAACAGCCCCTAAACAACCCATATTTCAAGCATTTAACCAAAACAGCCCCTAAACAACCCACATTTCAAGCATTTAACCCAAAATTTAAATCTAGACTAAGGGGCAGAGGCGTAACCTGCTGCTGTTGTGTCGCCGCCGTCGCTACTGTCCGCCGCCTCTATTGTCGGCTGAGAAAGAGAGAGAGTGAGGGTTTCAGTGAGAGTGGAAGAGAGAAAGAGAGGGTTTGGGTTTCGGCGAGAGAGAGTGCGGCTGAGAGTGAGAGTGAGGGGAGAGGCTGAGAGGGAGGGTGAGGGGAGAATAAGGCTGAGAGAGAGTGCGGGGAGAGACTGAGAGGGAGAGAGTGCAGCTGAAAGAGAGAGAGTTAGGTTTTTTTGAGTCGGGGGAGGGGGAAAGATGGGTTTAATTGCTCCGCGAAAAAAAATTAATAAAAAACTTTTCTGTGACGTTAAATAAAGAAAAAAACGTCATAGATCCCAACCTTTCTGTGACGTTTTTTCGTTATTAAACGTCACAAAATATTTTTTTTTCTTGCAAAATTTTTTTCTGTTTCCTTCAATCTTTTTATTCTGTTTTGTAATAAAACGTTATTTTTCTTATTGAAGTTTTCAGAAGTTTTAATAAAACGTTTTTTTTCAGTTTTTAATAAACATTTTTTTGTTTCTATTTTAAAAATTAAAATTACAACTAAATAAAAATAAAAATTACAACATAATAAAAATAAAAATTACAACTTTAAAAATTAAAAATTACAACATAATAAAAATTAAAATTACAACATAATAAAAACAAAAATTATTTATGAGCTATTTATGCATCTGCAAAAATAAAAAGAAAATTGTAAGTATTAATAAAAAAAATGGTAAGTATTAATATTAAATATGGTAATTTGACCAACTCACATGGGCTATCTATGCATCGACTTTCCTTTTTCTTTTCAGCTTATCGATCCACACGCCTTCGGTGTTGTCTGTATGCCTGTAACTGATCGAAACTAGTTGTGTTGCTTCGTCGATACCACAGGAAAATGGAGGTATTTCATCAAAGTGGTCGTATGCTTCTTCATCCACCACACCTCCAACACCGACAATACGTCTCTTTCCTTGAAGGACAACATGTCGCTTCTTATCGGCTGGATCTTCAACGTAGAACACTACAATGCTTGCTTATTTGCAAGTATGAAAGGGTCGTCTTCATAAGCCCTTCATTTGAAGTCAACAGTTATGAACCCATTTTTGTCTTTTTTCACTCCACCATGACCGTTCTCAATCCATGCACACTTGAATAAAGGTATCTTGAATTTCGTATAATCTAGTTCCCAAATCTCCTCAATCCACCCGTAATAAGTAGCGGTCTTTCCATTATTATTAGATAAAGCTACAACTGATATTCCACTATTTTGCACGGTGCTTTTACCATCTTATTTCTTTGTGTACCATGTAAATCCATTCAAGTCATACCCTTGGAAAGTATCGACCACAGAATCAAGACCTCTCGATAACCATTTGACGGTTTCATCAACCTCGATTCCTTCTTTCAACTGGGAAGCTACCTTTTCTTCAAGCCATTCCACAAACTTTAATTGATGCTCCATGTTAATCGACCTTTCGTTATAGAAAGGGTATTGTTTGTGCAACTCGCATAGATGCATGTTGATGTAAGGTGCCACAACGGCAAGGTGTTGGAGGACTTTCATATGTGCTTTTGTTCTCATTTCAAGATCCACTATGCAAATACTGGCTCCAATTGTACCATTTCCTTCAAGTCTACCCTTGTGTTGAGACTTTGGAAGTCCGATAGGTTGGACATCTTCCAAATAATCGGTATAATACTCAATAACCTCTTCGGCAACATATCCCTCCACTATGTTTCCTTCTGGTTTACTTCGACTACGGACCATTCCCTTCAATTGGCCCATTGCTCTCTCAAATGATACATATACCGTAGAAATACAGGACCACACATTTTGATCTCTCTAACCAAATGGATGGTCAAATGACCATGGAGTCAAAAAATGAGGGCGGAAAGTACATCTCCAGCTCACAAAGGGTAGAAATAACATCATTCTGTAACTTGTCCATTTTATCTGGATCAATCAACTTACAGCAGATTTGATTGAAAAAATCACATAACTTAGTGAGGGTATTCCTAACTTCTTCCTTCAGAATTTCTCGAATTGAGACTGGAAGTAATACGGTCAACAAGACGTGATAATCATGTGATTTCATACCATACAATTTGTTATCCTTCATGGACACCTTTCGTGATATATTCGAAGAATAACCAGAAGGAACCCTAATCCCCTTCAAACAACCCAACAAACTTTTCTTCTCTTGCTTTGTTAAATTAAATTATGCTGCAGGTAGCCAAGCTCGATTTTTACCCTTAGCTTGTGCCGCTAGATCCTGTCGGATCCCCATTTCAACCATATCCTTCCTCGAATTCACTCCATCTTTAGTTTTTCCTTGAATTTCCAACAAGCAACCAATCAAAGCTTCACATATGTTCTTGATTATGTGCATCGCATCTAGGCAATGCCTAATCTCCAAAGTCTGCCAATATTCAAGCTCCCAAAATATAGACTTCTTCTTTCATATTCCTTTCGGAATCTCATTTGCAAATTTCTTACCAAATTTCACATTTATGTCCTTAACTTGTCGATATACTGCTGACGCGGATGACAGCATGGGGGCCCTGCCATTCTCTTCTTTACCATCAAATCTTTCCTTGTCTAGCCGGTAAGTATGTTTGCGGCTCCTAAGAAACATGCGGTGTCCCAAGTAAACCATTTTTCTAGAGTTCTTCAAGTAAACAGAATGGGTATTTTCCTGGCAAATATGACACGCTTTGGCTCCTTTATTCCTATACCCCGACAGATTACCGTACGTAGGAAAATCATTAATTGTGCAAAATATCATGGCACGAAGGTTGAACTTAGTTTTAGAGTGTGCATCAAATATGTTCACCCCCTCATGCCACAATTTTTTTATGTCATCTATTAATGGACGTAAATACACATCTATGTCATTCCCTGATTGCTTTGGACCTGAAATCAATAAGGGCATCATCAAATATCCTTTTCATGCATAACCAGGGAGGAAGGTTGTAAATACACAATAAGACCGGCCAAGTAGTCTGACGGCTACTCATGTTGCCATAAGGATTCATCCCATCCGTGCATAACCCCAATCTCAAATTTCTTGGTTCAGAACCGAAATCTTCAAAATGACTGTCGATGTTCGTCCAATACGGACAATCTGCTGGATGCCGGAGCATTCCATCATCTCTTTTTCGGCAATCCGCGTGCCATCTCAACAATTTGGCATCCTTCGTATTAGCCAAGAGCCTCTAAAATCTTGGAATTATTAGGAGATAAAACACAACCTTTGCAGCTGGTCCCTTACTATCTTCATCAATCTGATCATCCCTCGGTCTATACCATGATGCTTTACACATTGGGCATTTATGTAGATCTTTGTACTCGTTTCGGAATAATATGAAGTCATTCGGACGTGCATGAATTCTCTCTACATCTAGTTTCAAAGGGCTCAACATTTTCTTGACCTTATATATTGAATCCGGCAACTGGTTATCTTTGGGAAGAAAATCTATATGCAAAATATGGAGCAAAGATGTGAAACTAGCATCACTCCATCCATTTTTGGCTTTCAGATTAAACAGTTTGAAAACAACATTAAGTTTTGACAATTCACAACCGGGATATTAGCTTTACCTTATCTTCTTCACGTAACATACCAAAAATTTCAACATTATTAACAAAATCTGCATCCATATTGTTCACAATTTCATCTAAATCATCATTTAATTCTAGATTATCTAAATTTTCAACATCACACACATTTTCATCACTAAATACATCATTTTCATCATCAAACACATCATTCGTATCATCAAATACATTTTCATCATCCAATAACACATTAAAAGATTCTCCCTTAGTCTCTCCATGAAATTTCCACCGAGTATAATCTGGCTTAAACCCATTTCTAATCAAATGAACCCTCACTTCTTCAAAATTAGACCATTTCACCAAATTCTGACAAAGACGACAAGGACAACACATTTTATCTTCTTCCTTCTTTTTCAGATACTCAGTAGCACAAACCATAAATGCTTCAACTCCTTTCCAAAATGTTGATCGATCACTTGAGTACATCCATGTCCTATCCATCTGAACAAGAAAAAATTATGCAAAATGTCAGGGGTATGAATCAATTTTGTCACATTAGGTTTTCGGGTCGGTCACCATCTTAACCCACTCTTTGGATACTCTGCCTCATTAGCGAGTCGTACTTTAGATGCAATCTGTTATTTGAGAAAAAGTCGACAGCATTTCCCCTTATGTTCCCTGAATGCGCTAACACGATTGCTCGTGAGGACGCAACCGTGGGAACATAAAGGAGAAAATGCCGTCGAATTTTTCTCAAACAACAGATTACATCTAAAGTACCACTCCCTAATCCTAAATGAGACAGAATATCCAAATATCAGTCCCAAACGGGGACTATCCGAAATTAATCCCTAATGGATTAATCTCGGACGGGCAAAGATCTAAATTCGGTATTGTTTTGGTATTTTCGGTCCTATATGACAATACCATAATTAATGAATATGAAAATTAGAAATGCATGCATATATAATTTAGTAAATAAATGATAAAATAAGAAAGTTTATGAAAATATACCTTACACCTTCAATACGATGAAATTCTTCTCCTATTTACGATGCAATTCTTCTCCTATTGAATGAGACCTAAAATTAGGTCCAATAAATAAACTAATCATTAAGTTAAACCTAAAATAAAATGAAAATTAAAATTAATATGAGAAAAATGAAAAAATATAAAAAATAGCTCAAATTTGTACCTAATATGTATTTTTCTTTTCTTTTGCTTTCCAATTCTAATTTTTACATATTTTTTCCAAATTTTTAAACTATTTTTTAAATAAAACCGAAATAAAAATGAGGACAAAAATGCAAAAAAATATATATTGCTCAAATATTATTTTTTTTTTTACCTTCAATCTGCTCTCCTCCTCCTTCTCTTTCTAATTATTATTTTTCCAGAATTTTTGCAAATTTTTTGCTATTTTTTTTGAGTGAAAAATGAATTTGGAAATTGATTTATTAATGAATTTGATGATTGGTGGTTGGCTTCGGCAAGAAGAAAAATGATGGAGGAGAGAGAGGAAGAAGAAAGGAGAATATCTGGGATCTTCTATGACGTTTATTATCTTTAAAAACGTTACAGAAGGTAAATACCTTCTATGACGTTTATTACCTTAAAAAACGTCACTGATTGCTCGATCTTTTGTGATGTTTTTTTGTTAACAAACGTCACAGATTGTCTGACAGATTTTTTTTTTTTGAGGAAAATCTATAAATTTTTTGTTTGTAAAAAACGTCACAGAATGGTCTTACGCCTTTTTTCCGCGCATGCCTCTGCCGATCTGTGACGTGTTTTTGTTAAAACGTCACAGATGGCCTGTTACGGAAACCTGTTTCTGTGGTAGTGGTAGTCTTTAGTCTTTGGCCTTCAGGTTTGTGGCTAGAGCTTTGCTCAAGAGGTGTATCTGTTTGTAAAACTTTGTTTTTTTTCTTAGTGAATTTGGCGCCAACGATCAGATCCTCAAAAAAAAAAAAAAAAAAGGTTGAAGCTACGTTGCACTTTTGTAAAATTTATATTGAGACAATATTTCATGGATACAAGGCCAAGTATAATTATGCAAAATATTATGGTACAAGTATCTTGATTTGTACCAGTTTAGTATAGGTACCTTGACCTGTACATTAGCAAGATGAAAAAGTTATCAAATTGTTATTTAGAAACAATTTATTATTAATTCATCTGTGTCTGCTATCGAGCATGTAAGATCATGCTATTTTGATGAACTTTTGTCATTATAACTAAATACCTTGATGCATATTGTTTATCCAAATCAACAAAAAAAATCGTCAACTTCTTTAGATAACATTGCGATATTAGAATTCAATAAAAAAAATTAAATATTGATGAATCGCGCAACCCGCGAGATTCACACTAGTGATATTCAATCATGTTGCTGAAATGTTGTGTTGATTGTTCGACATGAGATTGATATAGAGAACAAATAATCCAATCAAAATTCGGAAAGAGCTGCAATCGTTAGATGTGGTCGTTGGGCTAAATAATTTGAAACATTATGAAAAATAACATGACGAGTCGTATAGAAATTATTGTAAGGGAATATAATTATGTGGTGACTTTTTCGTCATTTCTCGAAGAATGATTGGATTTCCTAAAGAACGAGAATAAGTCTTAGATTCACCCCTCATGAGCCTGAGTTCAAGTGCTGACGCCTTTTAACGACCAGAGAACATCGACTAGAATCTATTCTCGTAAGGGTTTATTAATTTGTGGATCCTTTCTTTCCAATAGGCGCAAGCCCCTATTGTTAATTACCCCGTGGTTTCCCACGAGAACCTCTGATTAAGAGATTCGAGAAATTAAATGTAATAGGCTAGAAAATCGTTATTTAAATGATTTTTGGTTTAGACAAAGCTCAATTGATGGCACCAAACCTAATTGACGGGGCCCAATTGAGGGTACAAATGATTTATTTCTTTTGGGCTTGGACCGGATTCAATTGATGACACCAGACCTAATTGAGGGCCCAATTGAAGATTTCTAAAATGCATCTAAAACTAAGAATACCAAAATTTAAGAATGTCTAAAACCAAAGCTAAAACTAAAGCTAAAACCATTTATTTTGAAATTTATATATGCATTTTTACTAGGAAGGTGATTTTGATTTCGTGATTCTGGGCCATTTGGGGGCTCAAAGAATCGATTTTCGGCCATTTAGGGGCTTGTGAAAATAAAGGGATTTGAAATTCTCGGCCATTTGAGGGCTTGTGAGAATTGGTTCTCGACCATTTGGGGGCTTGTGAGAGCAAAAGTTTTGGATTTCTCGGCCATTTAGGGGCTGGTGAGAACAAAAGGTTTAGGTTTCTCGGCCATTTAGGGGCTGGTGAGAACAAGAAGATTTTGGGAATACTCGGCCATTTAGGGGCTTATGAGAACAAAGGATTTGGGATTCTCGGCTATCTAGGGGCTTGTGAAAACAAAGGATTTGGAATTCTCGACCATTTAGGGGCTTGTGAGAACGAGGGATTTGGGGAGGATTTGTTGGAGTTATGTCCTAGAAGTCAATATTTAATGACTTATTTTCTTAGTTTATGTTAATGATGATATTTGATCATTTGTTCCTAGAGTTTATTATTGACAGATCATTCAGGTTGAGGATCTGAATTGTAGATCTATGTGGATCATTCATTAGAATGACAATAATAAATCTAAATCGTCCATAATCTTGATAATTAACAAAGAACATTAATTATCATAAAAGATTAGTATGCAAGTTAAGTGATGATTAAGTTCTACAAATCATAGGTAAGGAGTTATCAACTTAATTGCATATGTATATGTTATTGGAACATAGTACAGGACTTGACCCAATGAAATAAACATATGGATTGTGTTAAGTGTCATTGTTTATTTCATATAAGTTTGATTCTAAGTTTGAGATTTTCACCTTTTCCACATGAGGATAGGTTCAATAAATATCGTCTAACGTTGATTCCTGATAAAGGCTGCTATAAGGACTTTATTTATGTTCTCTTGAATTGTGCGGGGAAAAGTCGTTCATCAAGAAAACCGTATGTCCCTCATTAGTATACCTAGTGAGTGATGATATCTGTTTGGGCCCCTTGATGGAGTTGGATCGTATGCATACAAACTAGACGATCACCTCTAGATCAAGAAATATATAATCTGCAAGAATGACACATTCCTATCTTGGATTATACAATGATATCATGTGACATAAGAATCAGACAAGGAAATACTTATATTTCTTGTGCAGGATTAAGATATTGTAACGGTACATTATTTATGCGAATTGGGAATCATAACGTGTTGCTAGATACCGCTTATGATTATTGGAAATAAATAACGATTTATTTTCATGGCCAACATAGCATAAATCCTCAATAGGGTCGCACAAATAGGACTCTAACCACACGGTGCATTAATTGTTTATTCGCAACAGTTAGTATTGTGAAATATGATAAGTTGATTAATTAATTATATACCGTTATGAACCGTTATAATTAATTAAGTCAAAAGGATCATATGGAAACAATTTAATGCATTAGCTAATCCTAAATTAATTATTAATGAGTTAATAATTAATTATGTTCAACACACTTTAAATAGTTTGAGTTATTTGGGCTTCTAGTTATTTAATTAATTAAAGGCCCGATTTGAGGAAGGATGAAGGAGTAATTAATGGGATGGTTTATTGGGCCATTGCAACATTTGATGTAGCCCAAAATGGTCCTATTAATTTCAGCTAGAGCCCTAGTGGCATACTTGTAAATAGTTCAAAGAGAGGATGAGAGTTGTTGGCTATATAAAGGGGTCACCTCTTGGGAAAGTCCTAGCCTCCATCCACTTTCTCTCTCCTCTCTTCCTAGCCGCCACCCATCTTCCTCCCTTCTCTTGCTCATGTGTTGAGCACCATTCCTTCTTCTCCTCCATTAAAATAGTTAATAGGATGAAGAGGTTCATAGAGGGGATTAGCTAGGAGCTCATGAAAGCTAGCACTTTCATGGAGCTCGTAGTTAGCTCCTTGGTGGGCTTGAGGCGTCTTAGATGATGGAGGTGGTGGAGCACGCACCCCATCGACTCCCATGCCTTGGATTCGAGCCTCATGAATGCGATTTCATGAGAGGTATAACTTTCTCCTACTTGTTCTTATTGTTTTGATGTGTGAATGCTTCTAGCACTAGATCTATGGTGTTTAGTTATGATTTCTTGCTATTTGATGACACAAAAATAGAATTAAACACTTCCTAACAGTGGTATCAGAGCACAAGGTCGTGCTTAAGCTATTTTGCACATTAATTAGATGAGAAATGTGCAATTAGTTGAGTAATTAAGTTGCTGCCTTTGTTTGCACTCTGGAACTCTATTTTTTCATAGGTTTTCTGTGTTTTTCGCATAGAAAAGATTTTATTTCGATTTTTTCTTTTGATGTATTTGAAAGAGGGATGAATTGTGAGCATTTCCCCACTGGTTTCATTTTAATCCGAGTTACTATGGATTTTTAATGAATTTTTCCGTAACGGTGCGCAGGACTGGTTTCTGTGCGACCAGATCTGATTTTGTGGGCATTATCTTAGTTATCTTGATAAAGAGACCCTAATTTTATTGGCTAAGAATGAAGTAGACTTGGTGTACTTCCTTCCATACCAATTTGATGATATGGATCGAAGTCTTTCTTTTTTTTGGAATTGATGAAAGACAAGAACTGTCCTGTTGGTTTTCTGTACCGATTGGATTGTTTTGAAAACTGGTATTGATTGAGACCCTTTATAGAAAAAGTGTTTAAATAAAAAACTTTCTTTTGAAGTTTTGAATCCATGAAAATTGATTTCATGTAAATCGGACCAGTTTTGTTACCTCAAACACTCAAAATCAATTTCGTCGACGTGCTGTTCCAGAACAGGGGACTTGTATTCAAACTCCTTAAACTTGATGATTTTGAATGAGTAAAATTGTAAATCTTTCATGGTTACTAGCCTTGTACTTGTGATTGTTTACTGTAAAATTGTTTTGCATTAAAAGTTTTTGGAAGATGGTCAAACAGTCCAAAATGTTGAGGCCAAAACCTAAAACTTCAAACCGGTGTTTTAATACACAACCTGAAGTTTGATAATTTTGGTTCTCCCGATTGGTAAATGATTTCTTCCTGAAATTTGAACAGGTAGTTTGTCTCTTGATAAGGATAGCTCATGATTTTTTCTGGATTTTTTGGAGATCGAAAAATTTCTTGATTTTTTCGGGTCCCGTTAAATGAAAGGTGTTCGTTCTAATTAATCAATTAGTTGATAAGTTGATTAGAACTCTCCTTGCTGTCATCCATTGGACTTTTTGAATGTTGATTTTATCAAAGAGTTTAAGCAATTAGTTGTTTGAATGTTAAACTCTCTTTGCATAGAAAAACACAAATTAGCAAACAATACGCAAAGATACTTAATAGCTCACTAGTTATGAACAACTTAGACATGTATTTGTATATTGTGCTAACTTATTTTTGTAGGAGGATGTGGGTTTGATATGGCTCAAGATGTCAATGTCTTGTGTGTTGTAAAATGTTGTGAATGCATGTGATTGGTTGTAATGTGGCCTAAGGTGCCTTGATAATTAATAATTGATTAATTCTTGATATAACTTGTGAGGCTTGCATGCCCCTAAGGCCTAGGCGGGTTTTAGGATTTTATCACATGTATTTATTTCCCTTAATTATTAGATAGGATCTTAGTAATTAGTGGGAGGGTTTGATTAGATTAGTTTCGTTACATGGAGATGCGACGAAGACTAATGCAAGCGGGAGCCATACAAACCACGACAATGTTTGAGATGCTTATGTTATGTGATTGTTTGTGAATGCCTTGAATTGTCATAGGTAGGTATGGGTGTATGCTTACACGACCACCAAACAAAGTCACGTAATTGCTTTTGTCCCAAATTAACTCGATTAAGTCGATTCGTCCTCCTTCTCTCTATCCCCTTCAATGCAATTGATTGTTTATTGATGCATTCCGCCGACGCGGACATCGTACTCCATCATTGTAGTCGGGATGTAAATCAGATTTACAAGGAGCAAATAGAGAGAGGTTGCTTATCAATGGACCCTAATCAGATTGGACATTGGGACGAAGTTTGTGGATATACTTATGATATCTCACAAACCAAGAATCATATGGACAAGATATGATTGGTTGGAGAACCTACCTTATCTAGTTGTTTTAGGTGTCATGCCGACGCTGTCCCCTATTTCAACGAAAATGAGGATCTTGGAAACCGACTACATTAGGGACTTTAAATAAATGTAGTGGGAGTTTTGTTTATCATTATAAATAAAACATTGCATAAACTAAATGATCTTAAATTGAAATTGTTATAGATATTAAATATGTTGCGATCAATCTTTGGAAAACGACAAGCTCATTTCTAAGGTATTTACTTGGAAAAGAAATACCGATTCCTAAGACATGTTCTTGGAAATGAGAAACTTGAGCAAGTTTAATCCCAAAAACATTCCTCGACTTCCCGAACATAGCTTCGCAATGATTGATTAGTTTCGACGAAAATTATTCAATAAAGCGAATGCCTATATCCTTTTAGAACTTCTAGATTTTTGAATTGGAGAATTCATAAGGACTAGACTAGACTTTCACGCTCTCATCCACTTACTCAAGAAGGCATTCTTAGAGAAAGTAAAAGATAGACTCAATCATTTATGATCGAGTAATGGAGTGTGAGTTAACCAAGAGACTCTTCTTATAAGAAGATAAATATTTCATTAGCTTGCGAACCGAAAGGTTTGAGTAGCTAATTGACAACTAGAGATACTAAGATCTCCAATATCAAGGATTGTTGATATTGTCATACAATCTCTTTCTATGGATAAAGGATGCATTGTTCGCACACTTGTTAGTGCTAAAAGTAATTGGTTAAGTATTAAAGGAATACTTCACCAAGATATGAGTTGAAACTTTGAGACCCTCACTAGCGACCGTGTGTCACATGAGATGTTTCATTTGCCATTTATGGGAGGCATTTGAAAGGTTGTCCGAAATACCATGATGTTCTAAACCTTAAGATATTTGTCGTTCAAATTATCTCACTATCTCTAATTCACACTAGTAATTAGGTGCTAGTTCATGTGCTCGCATTTAACGAAATGTGTAGGCAATGATGAATAAGAGAAAGTTCGAGATAAGTAAAGTAAACTCCGTTTTGGAAATGGTTTATACGTCTAAGCCGCTACCATTGAATACGTAGAGTTATCTTTACTAAATAAAGAGTTTGTTTGGGAATTTGAGGTTGTATACCTTATTCCAAACATCTCATAAAACCTGATCTCCGTTTCATATTTGATGCTGGATGATCATGTTTTGTAATAGAGAAATGTTGTTCTCTTATTGTTATGAATTTGTGTATAAGATTTCATGCATCTTGATTGAATTTGCTTGAAATAGATAAACAAATTTTGAATGACAAATGTGTAAGACTTCACATAAAGTATTTGACTTTTATGTAAAATAGTCGCTTAGTCGAATATAAACAAGAATCGCATTATGAGAGTCTACGTAACGTGGAGCTCGCAAATCAATTGGATTGCAAATCAATTGAAATTTATGCGAATCGTGTTTGTTAAAAGACAAAAGCGCCTTTGAACTACGAAGGTTTAAAGGACAAGTAACCTTATTAAGACTTATACATATTGATGTATATAGACCTATAGGTACTTGTGCAATTGAAAGGTTGTTGACACTTTACCACTCGACCAACGATCATTGTAGATATTAATGTATCTATTTGATATGGTATAAGTATAAATCTTTTGACAAGATCAAAAGAATTTCAAGAGTAAAGTTGAAAAACTATTCAATAAAAGCAAAAGTCTTAGGATGGATCATGGTAAACAATATACCTAAAGAGTATGAAATACGTTTCACTACTCGCTCCATGAGGAACATTGAAAAATGTATCCAAGGATGAAGGTATCGAACATTGTTTGATATAGTTCGATCGGTAATAAATCAAATTGACTTGTTCGACTCATGTAAGGGATTTGTGTTTGAGGACAATATTGTTTACACTGAATAAAAATTCCATCGAAGTCTATTGAGAAAGATATCTTACAAGATTCGATCTCTAGGTATATTGTTTCTCAAGATTTGGTGTTGAGAAGCTTATTTCAAGGTACGATTGATTTATAAGCTTGGACCCAAATAAGACACTTAATATTATGTAGGATATCTTGAACTAACCGAAAGGTACTACTTCGACGAATATGATAAGAACAAAGTAGTTGTTGCTCATCATAACGTAATCTTGAAGAATGATATTCTCAAGAAGAAGTAGTGGGAGTAAAGTGAGCATTAAAGGAGTTTATGCGTCACTACAAGAAGTACCTTTATAGGAAACTTGTCACTCCATACATGGTGCTTAGTGGGAGTTGAGCGGAACTTAATTCACAAGCAGTTGTGAAAGGAAGAAGTTTATAAGCACGCTCGCTTCTAAAGAGTACTCAAACATCTCACAAATGGATGATGTTCGAGAAACTCGTGCAATATATTAGGATCAAGAACTTATTCTACAAGTTGTTGTAGAAGTAGTTCATAGACCTCAAGCACCAATCCTACAAAGATCAACGAGAGTGAATTGCCTAAACTGAAAAGTACATAGGCTTCACAACATCCTCGTACTTGACACATGAGGATCCGTTGATAAATACAAAAGCGATGGAAAGACCCGATTCCACAAGTATGGTTTGAATCTATATGATCTTTAAGTGCAATCCATATATATAACAACAAAGTATAGACCTTGGTTGATGTTCATGAAGGAGCGATCCATCAAGAACATTTAGATCTTTAGAAGAAAGATAGATATGGATAGCAAGTCGACTATGCACAAAGCACAATTTCATGATTGATGCTATGTCTAAGTCGATAACAAGTTGACCATGTACAAAGCACGGCTTCTCGCTTGTAGCTGTGTATAAGTCAATAAAGATCATTCTAATAATAGTTATATTTCTTATATATAGATATATGGAAAGATATATCAAAACCGTCTTCTTCGATTGAATGAAGGAAGTTGTAGTGTATTTGACACAAACCGAGGATTTGTTGTATTGTTAAAAACATATATATGCTTCAATGATCCATTAATGGATTGAAGCAAGTATTGTGGAAATTGGAATAAACATTTTGACAAGAAAGTCAAGGAGTTGAACTTCGTCAAAAGTATCTTGTATAGACAAGATATTCAGTGGGAGCATTAATATGTTACATGTATTGTACAAGATACAAGATATTAATATGTTACATGTATTGTACAAGATACAAGACATTAATTGGGAATAAAATTAAGGAAATGATTATTGTCAAGATCTCATTAGAGAATGTTTTTCTCAATAGAAAATTTGGGCAAGTCACCTAATTCAAGGAAACAAAATCTATGGAGATAGATTATGATGGATGTTAGGTTTGAGCAAAATGTGCATATAATGACAAGGTGTTATAGTTACACGAAAAGATAGACTCCTAAAAAGGATGTCTAACCACGTTGTATGGCATACACTTGAGTTCGACTCGGTGTTTTGCAACTCAATTCGAGAAGAGTGCACGATACAATTCGAGCATCCTTCTGTTATGAGTTCCATTACGTACGCCATACTTATGCACATGCCCCTATGTGTTGTACCCAAGGAGTATGACAAGCAGTTGTCAACTGGATACAAAGAAAAACACGTTTGGACAATAATCGAGAATATCTTCGAGTATCTTATGAGAAAGAATGATATATTTCATCTGATGAAAGAAAGCTCATATAAATTGATATATTGATGCTATTTTTCGAAAGATTGATATGAATACAATTGAGCTACGTATTTTGTTTAAATGTGGTGTTGTAAATTTAGAAGGTGTTCTAAATGGGATATTACAACCGTTTCCGTCACCAAAAACAAAATATATATAGCAACTTGTGAAGCAATGAAAGAAGGTAGTATGGATCGAGAAGTTCTCAGTCAAGCTAATATGGTTCTATGCATCTCGAACCATAGCTTAAACTTGAAGAACCCAATATTAAATTAGTGATCCAACTAAGATCTATGACGATGGCACTTGATCTCACATGATGATGATCAAGAACACATATATAGGAGTATATATGTATATAGGGTCAAACAAAATTGGATAGGTTCGCGGACACAGCGAACACTCTAACTTAACCTCTACCTTAAGCAATATACGAGATGCAATTGTGCATCCATGCGTGATGGACGTATGAGTAACTTGCTTTAAGTCTATTATATCTTTTGAGGTTCGAGACATGTATATATATGGATATATGACATTGTTCTAAATTCTTCCCTGGCTAGAAGTCACTATTGATTGACTCTAGGCCAAGTGGGAGATTGTTGGAGTTTTGTCCTAGAAGTCAATATTTAATGACTTATTTTCTTAGTTTATGTTAATGATGATATTTGATCATTTGTTCCTAGAGTTTATTATTGACAGATCATTCAGGTTGAGGATCTGAATTGTAGATCTCTGTGGATCATTCATTAGAATGACAATAATAAATCTAAATCGTCCATAATCTTGATAATTAACAAGGAACATTAACTATCATAAAATATTAGTATGCAAGTTAAGTGATGATTAAGTTCTACAAATCATAGGTAAGAAGTTACCAACTTAATTGCATATGTGTATGTTATTGGAACATAGTACAGGACTTGACCCAATGAAATAAACATATGGATTGTGTTAAGTGTCATTGTTTATTTCATATAAGTTTGATTCTAAGTTTGAGATGTTCACCTTTTCAACATGAGGATAGGTTCAATAAATATCGTCTAACGTTGATTCCTGATAAAGGCTGCTATAAGGACTTTATTTATGTTCTCTTGAATTGTGCGGGGAAAAGTTGTTCATCAAGAAAACCGTATGTCCCTCATTAGTATACCTAGTGAGTGATGATATCTGTTTGGGCCCCTTGATGGAGTTGGATAGTATGCATGCAAACTAGACGATCAACTCTAGATCAAGAAATGTATAATCTGCAAGAATGACACATTCCTATCTTGGATTATACAATGATATCATGTGACATAAGAATCAGACAAGGAAATACTTATATTTCATGTGCAGGATTAAGATATTGTAACGGTACATTATTTATGCGAATTGGGAATCATAACGTGTTGCTAGATACCGCTTATGATTATTGGAAATAAATAACGATTTATTTTCATGGCCAACATAGCATAAATCCTCAATAGGGTCGCACAAATAGGACTCTAACCACACGGTGCATTAATTGTTTATTCGCAACAGTTAGTATTGTGAAATATGATAAGTTGATTAATTAATTATATACCTGGGTGGACTTTTTCGTCATTTCTCGAAGAATGATCGGGTTTCCTCAAGAACAGGAATAAGTCTTAGATTCACCCCTCACGAGCTTAAATTCAAGTGCGAAAATGCTTCTTAACAATAAGAAAACATTAACGAGAATCTATTCCCATGAGGGTTTATTAATTTTGTGGATCCTTTCCTTCCAACAGGCGCAAGCCCCTATTGTTAATTACCCCGTGACGAATCACGAGAACCTCTGATTAAGGGATTCGAGGAATTATATGTCGTAGGCTAGAAAAGTTGTTATCTCAATTTATTTTGACTTAAACTAAACTCAATTGATGTTACCAAACTTAATTGACGGGGCACAATTGAGAAAATAAAAGACTTAATTCTTTTGGGTTTAAATTGGACTCAAGTAACGGTACCAAACCTAGTTAACAGGACCTAATTGAGGACATCTAAAATCCCTTATTTATAACTTTTACTGAATCTACTCAAATAATTTGGTTTCTGGTGGTTTGTGAGAGCAAAGTCTTGGTCATTTTGGCGACTTATAAGACTAGAAAGACTTGATTTGATGGTTCTTGGCCATTTAGCGGCTTGGAAGAACTGGGTCTTGGTCATTTGGTGACTTATAAGACTGGGAGAGCTTGATTTGGTGGTTCTTGGTCATTTGGTGACTTGGAAGAATTAGGTCTTTGTCATTTGGTGACTTGTAAGACTAGAAGAGCTTGATTTGATGGTTCTTGGCCATTTGGCGGCTTGGAAGGACCGGGTCTTGGTCATTTGGTGACTTATAAGACTAGAAGAGCTTGATTTGATAGTTCTTGGCCATTTGGTGGCTTGGGAGAAATTAGGTCTTGGTCATTTGGTGACATATAAGACTGGAAGAGTTTGATTTGATAGTTCTTGGCCATTTGGTGGCTTGGAAGAATAGGAACTTGGTCTTATAATTCTTGGTCGCTTGGCGACTTGTAAGATTTTTGGATTTAATTCCTGGGACTGTGTGAGTTGCTGTAGGAATTAGTTTCTGGAAAGACGATTTGACCTTGCATTGGCGTTGATCTTGATTTCAGGGAGTGACTTTTTCTCAACTAACGAATTTTCGATTTTGACTTTGGGTACTGTGTTTGGACTTTTAGTTCTCTGATGTTTCTCTTTGGGCTTTAGTAATTTTATTACTTTTCCTTTATTTTGATTTTAGAAATCTAAAGGTTTAGAATTCATTTTACATTTTTGGAAATACTTATTTCGAAATAGTACCTTGAAGATTATTTTAATATTGAAATTATTTAAATTTTGTTTCTAAATTATGTAGAAAATTTAACTAAGATTTATTTGTGTTTATTATTTTTATGAAATTCTATTTTACAACGAAAGTACTTCAAAAATATAAAAGGCTAATAGTTTGAAAGATTTTAGTATCAAAGTATAAGTAAATTTAGTTTCTATAGATTTTTAGAATTTCGCGGATATTTTATTTGGATTTTTCTGAGTTTCCTACTAATTTTGGTGAATTTTTGAAGTTTCAGCTGAATTGGATTTTTCTGATTGGGCCATACAAGCAAAAGACGGCTGACATGGCAGCTGGGTAGGCTTTGCTCTTTGAAATGAGTTCGGTTTTATCATTAAACGTTGAACGCTTGGGCCTCTTTTTATTTGGGCTTTGACATCATTTGTGTTAAACCTTTATTTCCAATTCCTTTAATTCTCGTCCGATTTTTGTGTAGCGAGTGACAGACAAGTGACATGATCTTCTGTCACAGAAAATCCAATAGCTTTCGGCCCTGGATTACTGAAGAAGAAGGCGGGTTTCTCTTTGTTGTTAACGGGCTCGTATTCAAACGAATTTGGATCCGTTAGCGAATCCGGCCATCGCAGGCCAAAGGGATAGGTTCTATAGTCTCGTAGTGGCGAGGAGAAGACGATGACATTTTCAGTTTCTATTGCGTCATTTGGGATTGATGGGGTAACCAATGGCAGGTACAGTGGACATAGATGCTCGGTACCAATTGATTTCGACGAGTTTGACTGTACCAGAAACGGGTCTTTTGGCATCAAGGCAGTGAAGAGGGAGTGTTTACAGGCTCAATTTTCATTGCGTTTGTTCAATCCAATGGGATAGCCAAGTAGTGAAGATAAGTACAATGAAGCAATAAGTTTGGTACTGGAAGGGTACAAGAAAGATATAATAAAGAATTTGGCTTGATTCAGCTAGGACAAGGGGGGTCGCACTTAACTCGTTTTACTTGAATTACCTGTATAATAATTACTACCAAGGCTCACTAACTTATGCACTTTTGTTTTAACATATTACTCATGTACTCTATTTCATATATTGTCTGATATAGGGGATTCCATGCTATGTACTGAGTATAGTCCTTATTGGTCCAGTATGTGCTTGCCGTTCTTATCACTAATTCACTTCACATATTTACTTGACACAACTTGGATTACTTGTATCACTATACTCACACCAGTATTAACATGATAAACTGTTAAATAATCTATGCTTAGAGCAGTGCTCATTATGTTATTTAGAGTAATAGTTCACTGTTATCTGAGAAGAATCAAAATTTGAGTGTTACTACACAAGAATCTGCACCTCCATCTAGACAAAATCAGCTGAAAATAACAAATAGAATTCTAATAAAAGGGCAATTAGACAAATAATGTACATTGTATATATGTATTCTGGATACAAAGCCATAGATTCAGAGGGACTATTAGTGCTTAACAAAAATTCACTGCAACACTTACCCAAAGTATAATAATGTGGCCTGACAGTATTCCAATTAGTCCCTTATTTTATAACTATTACTAAATATACACAAGACAGTGAATATAGAAGTTGATTCCTCATAAACCAGACTTTATATAGTCTACTATTCACAATAAATTGAGGCTTAATCAAAACCATTAAGTTATAAATCATACCCTGTATTGTAAGGGAGTATAGTAACTGAACGTAATTTCAAATGGAGATCAAGGTTCAGATCTGAAAAGAAACTTCACCAAAGTCTAATAAACCATCAATACAACAACCCACGTCTGATGTTCAATCATTTAAATATTAAATTCAAGTGTACTGCAGACACAAGGCTCACCATTGCTACTTACTAATCTCAGAATCGAACTATCCAGCCTTATTGATTTCCTATTGAAGTTCAACTAAAGGTCACATTTATACACAATTTCAAGTAAAAGTTCAGATCTAAAATATATATTCCCTATAGTCCAGTAAGACTCAAATATCACATTTCACTATTTTTATTCAACATTTAGGCGTCTAATACATCTACCTTACTAGCTCTATGATACAGGAGCGATTTCAATTACAAGATTTACATGTTAGTGTTCTTTTAACTATTCTAATTATGCAATTTGGTCCTAGATTTTGTGCAATGCTAAAAGACATCAATCTAACAGAAATTTGGCAGCACCTCCCCTTTGAATTGCTCCTCAATTCATCTCCAGCCATGGCCAAAGCCAGCTAGAGACGAGCTACCAGGAGCTGGAGAGACTCCAGTCGAGGTAAAAGAGGCTAGGATCTGAGTAAAACCCAGTCAAAGCAAATTGAAGCCAGGATCTGAGTAAAACCCAGTCGAGACGATTAGAGAACCATGAATTGTTCAATTGAAACTTAGAACGAGCCATAATTGAAAAGAAAAGGGGAAAAGAGACACGATCAAATCCAAGAGGATCAGTCAAGAAAGAATTAAGATTCATTCAAGAAGTGAAACAGAAAACGAAATCAAATACTAAGAAGCTATCAGATCAAGAAACGACTAAAGAAATTTAATTCAGCTTTTTAAAGACTGCAATTCATCAATCAATTTCACAAATTCAACTTACACACCCCTTTCTTACCTTCTCTCTTACCTTTTCTTCAATTACAAACAGCTATGGAGCTCTAATTTCGCAGAATTTCACTATCCTAACCTTGCACTCTAATTGTTTGCTGAAATGCTTTTCTCTCTTTCTCTCTATCTAACCTAACTATTTGTATATTTGATCTCTGATTTTTGTGAAGAAGGAGCCCCCCATTTCTCTCTTTGCTGCTCTATTTATAGACGCCTGGGGAGGCGTCTAGAAACTTCCGATCGACTGGCGCCAGCTGTGAGCCCGGCAGTTTGTCGTAACAAACTCATCCCAACCATTTCTGTTGGAGCTTCAGCCTTTCTTCTGTTTTGGCCTTGGGTGGATCTGGCGTACGACGAACCGCACTTGCCTTTCGTGGGTCCTGCGACTTCCGTCTCTCTCAGTTCATTTGTTCTGAGTTCACCCATCCTTTATTTCACGAAGGGGTCATTTTTAACTTGCCAGCGACATTTCTCTTCTGCCTGTTTTTCATGAGTTTGGTCTACGATGAGCCATATAGAGATGCAAAGGGGTATCGAGCAGGCAGAGTACACACTGAGAGCACCCAAGTTGAATGTTATTATAGAGGCAAAATTTGAATTTCGTTCTTTTCCTTCATTAGCCATTTCTCCGTTGATGTGAATGACCGGATGGGTCCAGTTAATATCATCCTTTCATCTAAATTCATGCTGCCATCTATTCCATCTCATTTTATTTTTCCTCCACCAATACACGCCTCACAAGTGATTTTGTAACCATAAATATTGGTGCATGTTCCATTCCAATTGTCGCTATTATTATTTTTATTATTATGTTTTTTTTTATCAAATGCTCATCATTTTCATTTGCCACAATCTTCAAATATTATCAAAATTTATTGTCCAACAATACCGTTATGAACCGTTATAATTAATTAAGTCAAAAGGATCATATGGAAACAATTTAATGCATTAGCTAATCCTAAATTAATTATTAATGAGTTAATAATTAATTATGTTCAACACACTTTAAATAGTTTGAGTTATTTGGGCTTCTAGTTATTTAATTAATTAAAGGCCCGATTTGAGAAAGGATGAAGGAGTAATTAATGGGATGGTTTATTGGGCCATTGCAACATTTGATGTAGCCCAAAATGACCCTATTAATTTCAGCTAGAGCCCTAGTGGCATACTTGTAAATAGTTCAAAGAGAGGATGAGAGTTGTTGGCTATATAAAGGGGTCACCTCTTGGGAAATCCCTAGCCTCCATCCACTTTCTCTCTCCTCTCTTCCTAGCCGCCACCCATCTTCCTCCCTTCTCTTGCTCATGTGTTGAGCACCATTCCTTCTTCTCCTCCATTAAAATAGTTAATAGGATGAAGAGGTTCATAGAGGGGATTAGCTAGGAGCTCATGAAAGCTAGCACTTTCATGGAGCTCGTGGTTAGCTCCTTGGTGGGCTTGAGGCGCCTTAGATGGTGGAGGTGGTGGAGCACGCACCCCATCGACTCCCATGCCTTGGATTCGAGCCTCATGAATGCGATTTCATGAGAGGTATAACTTTCTCCTACTTGTTCTCATTGTTTTGATGTGTGAATGCTTCTAGCACTAGATCTATGGTGTTTAGTTGTGATTTCTTGCTATTTGATGGCACAAAAATAGAATTAAACACTTCCTAACAGGATTTTGTCTTCACTTGATTTGATTTGATCCAACTTGACAGGATTTGATTTAATTTGACTTGATTTGATTTAATTTGATTTGACTTGATTTATTTTTATTTGATTTAATTTGATTTAATTTAGCTTGATTTGTCTTGATTTGATTTAGAGAGATTTATTTCATTTAAATTACACTTGATTTGAGTTTAACTTGATTTAGTCTCATTTAATGTGATTTATCTAATTATATTTTATGTTATTTATTAATTTATTTATTTATTTATTATGTATCTACTATTCATTCCTTCATTTATTGAATCATTTGTTTACCATGTGTTTATTATTTATTTTATGATTTATTTATTTAGTATTTATGATTTATTTAACATTTATTTGTTTTCACTTATTATCTTAAAATTTATTTATTATTTATTTATTATTTATTGTTTATTTATGATTATTAAGCTACTTATTATTTACAACATTTATTATTTACAATTTAAGACTTATTTGTAATAACTTGTTCATTTATTATTTAATCATTTACTCTTGATTGCTTAAAATTTATTTATTATTTATTTACTTATCATATTGGGATTTATTTATTATTTAATATTTATAATGATATTATTTATTATTTGATGATTTATTTAGTATTTATTTGTTTGTTTTTATTTATTTATTTATCACCTTAAGATTTACTTATGATGATGTTATTTGATGGTTTATTTATGGTTTAATGTAATTATTATTTATTTATTTATTTTATTTATTTTTATTATTATTAATATTATTATTATTATTATTATTATTATTATTATTATTATTATTTAGGAATAAATACCACCAGTTTTATTTTTAAATTTAATTGTACTTAACAAGAAAGTGACAAAATTACTTAAAAAATTTATTAGAGTATTTGACTATTTTTCTAGAATTTATAAAATTAGATTTTTATAAGAAAAATACTTCAAACAGAAGAAACTATTTATTTTGACAAAATATCATATGAAAATAATATTGGATTCGGTTTATTCAGATTTTTAGAAATTTTTGGATATATTATTTGGATTTTTATGAACTTCCTACTAATTTTGGTGAGTTTTTGAAATTTTTAACAATTTATGAAATTCATTTTAAGGAGAAAATACTTTGAAAATACAAAAGAGGCATAAATTGACATAATTTCATATCAAAATATCAGTAAATCTAGATTCTACAGATTTTTAGGATTTTATGGATATTTTATTTGTATTTTTCTGAGTTATATACTATTTTTAATTAATTTTTGAAATTTTGCTGAGGTGGAATTATTTGATTGGGCCACGTATGCAGGAAAGCTGATTGCGCGTTGACTGGGCGCTGACTCTGTTCTGGATTTCGTGTGGCGAGCGAGTTGACCTGCTACACCAAATCCGTCACAGAAAATCCACGAAGAATCGCGTTTAAACGCTTTCTTCTCCGACAGGGGTGGTGTTTTTTGCAGATAAGTCCCTGTCTTTTCTCCGATGGAATTACGATGATTCAGGCGACCGTGGCAGTCGATTTTGGTTGCGATGGAATCGTGAAGGTGAGAGGAAGAGATTGGTGGATGCAATTCAGGCTGTGAAGACGTGTAATGGCGTATGTCATCCGAGGAAGCTTGAGCCTCCATTAATGGAGCTTTAAACCCTCTGGCCATTCTTCTCTGCCAGTAATAGGTTTCTTGCATCCGTAGGGGTTCACTGAAGACAAAGGTGAGATCGATTTCACTTGAAGAACTCTGAAAGGAGAACAACTCGATTGAGGCAGATTGACCTAGTTATGGTTTGATCTGAGCCTTTGTTGTGGGGCCTACAAAGCCATTTACTTGCGCCAGAAATCATGTAGGTAGATGCAGGAGCTCAAATAAAATGATTTTATGACTTTAATTTGACTTGAAGCACTGTAATTTGGTGTGAGGAACATACGGGCAGAGAATACATTTTACTCGTTTTTGTTTTGATTTTTGATTTACATGTAACTCCAGTTACAATAGCTAAACTTGATTCAAGATTCAATTTAGGTTTATTTAGATGTGTTTTAAGTGTTTGAATCACCACAGAGAGTTAAAGCAACTCTTTTTACACTTTCTCCAATTTTCAGATTTTCGTTTTATGTAACTATGCCACTGTTTTGATGATTTTCATTTTTATTTGCTCAAGTGCTGTAAAGCCACTTACAGAGGGTATATCAATGTGGGTTAAGTAGGCAAGCTTCTTCGCGATTTCCCCCAGTTTTCAGATTTTATACTAAGCCATTACATTATTGTTTTTGACAGTTTCCATTTTTATTTTGCTCAAGTGTACGAAAATCGGTTACATGTAATCAATACAAGCTGTTAAATATACCATTGTATCCACTACTTGACCAAAAAGATTTATGAGCTGTGCTCAGAAATTGCTTCCAGTCAAGTCATCCCAATTACATTTCTCAAGCACTAGGCGCTATTGAAATGCAATCAGGGAAGAGAACCAATTTAGTCATCAAGCGCTAGGCGCTATCAGACCTGATCAGATCGAGAACTGAAATGAAACAAATTCAATCAAATTATCCAAGGCACATGTCTTTTACAAACTCAACTCAATTTCATTCCTTTACACACGAATTACCTTTCTGGTACCCTAAATTTCTTCCTAGCTCTCTCTCTTCTTACTCTTTTCTCTTTTTCTTTATGCACAACAGGTATTTGATCTAATGCCTCTCTCTCCTTCCACACTGTTTACGCTTAATTAAAATTGTCTAACCTAACCCTCCTTGCTACTGATTCCCTTCTTCCCGTCCCTGCTTCAATCTGGAATTTATACTGGCCAGGGATTAGGGTTTGACCCCTTGGCCGAAAGCTCATCTATACCCTCCATTTTCCATCAACGGTTGAGGATTAATTGCACCTAAGGTTTAGTTTCGTAAAACCATGGGCTCAGAAGTCTGGTTTTAGCGCCTGTGGTGTTGAAGGAGGCCACGTCGTCGACTTCTCCATTTTCACCCGGCTTCATCGTAAAATCACGATTTTCCTCTTCTGTTTCCTTTTTACCAACGAAGAAGGCGACCCTGACAGGTGGGGGTCCACAGGTCAGGTTAAATGAGAAAGAAGGGTATGGGTATACTCGGTTTACCGTGAGCCAGTGAAAGATTTAATATTTCAGAGCTTTCGGTTCATATGCCAAGTCTATCCAAAAATGCACCATGGCGCGGTAATTTTAAAACCCAGCGCTCTTCTTAGCGCGTCCGGATCCCCTGCAATGGCATGTACGCGCCAAATCCCTCGATTTTTTTGGTATTTTTCAACACTTCCTTTAAAATAAACCATTCATTTTTGCTACCAAATAAAAATAAATCATTTGAAGGCCTTCCCTTGGGCATTTTTGGGTAAAATTTGATGGGTAGGTTCAGAAAAATATGAAGAATTTAATGGTTCAAAAATTTTTGTATAATTTCTCATGAATTTATTTTTGGTAACTTTGTGGAGTTTTGGAGTTTCTTTTCAAAATGGAGGGTTTCTGTTGGCATTTTTGCCATTTCGAAACTATAATAATTCATCATAATTCATGGGGGATTTTTGGGTATTTTTTGGGAATTTTTGGAGTTTGTTTGGTATTTTTCGTGGGTTTTTTGAGCTTTCATGGATTTATTTGTCATAAAATAGGTTATTTAATTGATGCAATTTGGCATAATATTTTTGGGTCAAACAAATTAAAATAAGTTGCATTTCTTTTACACATTTTATTTTATCTTGGACACATTTCAACCATACCAAAAACAAATGAGGAGCCTGATCATAATTAGAAGAGAGAACAAGATCGAGTGATAGTAGGTGATGTGGCATGGCTAAATAGCTGGGAAAATTAATTCTTTTACATATTAATTTAGGGAAAGGTTAGAGTTCAGTATATAGAATAGATGAAGTCCGTTTTACACGATTGTTCTTACGTTTCAAGTTTTAAAGGATCGAATTCGAATCATGTATTATGTTCTGTATATTGAAAACTTGTAAAAATAATAATAATAATCTGAAATTTATTTTTTTTCAAAATTTTTTACTAAATTACAAAGAAAAAGTAAAAAAAAAAAAATAGTCCCTTATAAGTTTTCAATATAAAAAATATATTAAACGTTTTGGATCGGTCACATGAAATGTTAGAATGATCGTGCTGAAAGGACTCTATCCAGCCCATACATTTTTTATTTACGAATATAATTGTTTTACCAAAAATATATATATATAAGAATCAGTCATGAACTTTCTACATTGTATAAATATTTCTATGCATACTGACTTCGAAGTTTAACAAAACTCAAACAAATTCGTATTTGCTAATTTCAACATATTGTGTTTTTGGCATTTTCTTTGTTCTACGTTTTATACCAAATTTTTTTTAAAAAAAAGGTTAAGAGGCTTGAAAGGGACGATTTTGTTTCCTGTTAATCTAACAGGGGTACATAACGTCCAAAACGATCATGAAATTGTAATCTTGTGTTTTATGTCACGAAATAAAATTTAGTTGTGTTAACCGTTTCATTTCAAAGGACAATCGAAACTATCGAAACGATCAATTATTTTTTGTACTTGTTTTTCTATTTCGCATGTAATTGTATACGATTTGCTGCTTTGATAATTAATTTTTGAGTAAATTTTTTCAGAGGTCACTGAAGTTTATCCCTTGTCCATTTTTAGTCACTAAATTTTAATTTATCATCCTATAACCATCCAACTTCAATTTTGTCTGAATTTAATCCTCCGTCAATATGTCAATATTTTTCCGTTTGTTTGGTCACGTTAGGTTGCAAATATTGAGATGCAAAACAAATTAATCTCTCCTTTTTATCTCCTTCGTGAAGGCCCCCCCTCAGAGCAATGTTGGCATTCTTCAAAATTTGATCTCCACTCCCTCAATCGATCTCCTTCTACCAAATCTGACCTCCTTTCCGAGCCTCTAGATCCATTAATTCCAGTCAATCTCTCTACCAAAGCCGACCTCTTTCATCCCTCTTAGTCATCTCTCTCCAAAATCAACTGAGTTGGCCCCTTTCTCGTTCAAAGGTTGTCTACCCACCAACGTCTCTTTCCTCTCTCACAATAACTATGTCTCTTCTCCTTCAGTTAATTTACCAGGAAGTTTCAATTAATTTGTCTCTTCTGTAGTTATTATTGCCTGGTTACTGGTATGAACTGTCTCATGGGGTATGCATTAATGAATTGATTGGGAAAAAAAAAAAGAAGGCAAGAAAGCTTGAAGAAGGATTACATGTGGATGCCCAGTGTTACCTCTGTCAACGACTTATTTTGAAGACAAAACTACATCTTTTCTTAGACTGCAGTTTTGCAAAAATTGTATGGGAATTGTTACAGCTCAATCCTTCTCAATTTTGTGACCTTCATTTGGTTATGCAGCATCTCAACTCTTTGTCTAAAAATGATCTAAGGTCAACTCTCATTGCCATGGTACTATGGGGTTTATGGTTAGAGTTGATTTTTTTTTTGTTTATTTAAATCGGATAGATCAGAGAGACAAAGGGTCTGCTCTAGAATATGAGGTGTAATGGAATGGAAAGTAATGGAGGAGGGGTGGGAAAAAAATCCTAATCCCCAAATTTAGGGTGACAAAATAGACAACAAAGTTGGATTATTTCCAGATCATGTGCCAGATTTAGAAACAATCTAGAATGTGGGCTAATTATGGCTTAAGTGATTCTGCTAATTATGCATATTGTTAAGTATGGTAATAGGCTAAACGTGGTTGTATAAGAAAAGCAAGGTTTTGTGTAAAAGATGCGTTGCCTTTAATAAGTGATTAATTTAGGAAAGTCATCTTCAATCTTTGTGATGGATGAATATAGAAGATGAGTGCATGCCAAGTTACCTTGGCATATATGATAACACTCATTTATATATATCTTTTTACCGGACTTTACCCTAAATTATAACTCAATACCTTTATTTTATATTTATTTTAGTTTATATTTGTAGGATTTTGGTACTTCTTGGGTTTATTTACATTTTGTAGGGACATGGAAAGAATTTGGTGAAATTTGGTCCAAAAGACATGCACAGAATCTTCCATGCGGCCTGCACCGGTTTCTGTACGGCCTGGATCGAACCAGACAGCAATCTGGGCCAGATGACTCATTCCTGGCCCATCCAACCCTCACCAGTTTATGTCCAGCCCGCATGAGACTCCGAACCCTAGCCCCACGCCTATTTAAGGCGCTCAAAGTGCAGATTTTAGGGGTCCTCACCTTCTCTCACCTCAAAGGTGGCGCCTCCACGAAAATCTGACCCAAATCCACCTTTTTCCTCCTTTGTGTGGCCTAGACAGGATCCCGTGCGGGCTGGACAGAGGGTTATTTCGCATGGTGAGCCAGATTCCGATCAGAGTTCGACCACCATTCAATCCAAGCTGCCATATCTCAGATCTAGAGGCAAGAAAGAGGCTTGAACCGGGACTTTGCCTTCCTCCTTCCTTCTCTTTGGTTCCATGGAGATTGTATCACTTTCTTTTCCATCTTTAGCTTGTATTTGCATTATGTTAGGCTAGATTTGTTAGTTCTAGGGCTATGTTTGAACCAAGGTTAGGATTGATGTAATGACTTGATGTTTGATTTCTATGGTATATCACTTGTTGGTTGTTTATTGATTATGCTTGCTTGTGTTTGATTGATTGTGTTGAACCTCCTATTGGGTGAATGCGCACACCCGATTTTGGCTAAAGGTGTAGACTAATTGGTTGAATTGAATAAGCGACTTGAGATAGGTTAGGAGCCGAAAGGTGACCAATTTGCACCCCAAAAGAAGAAGATTTCTAATTAGGCGAAAGTCGGTTAGATACCTTAGTAAACCAACTTCTGGACTTAGGATAATTAAGCCAACACACGAAAGTTGAGGGTTAATTAGCTTAATAGGGGTGTTAGACTAGGTTCCGGTCACGATACCATAACCAACATGCGACGGCTGCGGTTTAGGAAGTCCAAGTCCGGCTAGATCTGCCTCATACCGTTAGAAACCAAATTATCATAAATTGCACCATCAACTAAGGGTTGTACTGCACCGGTTTGTCCCTTTGCGGGTCGCATGGAATCCTGTGCAGGTCGCACAAGATCAAAATGGTCCAGTACAAGTCAACGTGTGACGCGAAAGTGCGCACGTTGACGGCCCGAAGCCTAACTAAGGTGATGACAAAAACCCTAGGACGTTTTATTACCATAATTTACTAGAAAACCACCAAAATTATTACTACTTTATCCTTGTTTTAGTTTATTTGCTTGCTGCCCTGTTTTGTTATTGTTCTAAAATCAAAACCAATCCAATTTTACCGACCTAGATTTTGTGAAAAGGTAAACTTAATACTCAATTGAACCGTCCCTGTGGAAATCGACACCCAATTATACTAACAAATTACCGTACGCTTGCGGTGTATTTTAGGTTGTTTTAGGGTACTATTAGCTACACATCAATATATATATGGGGTTGGTCCCCAAAAGACAAGACATCAACGAATTTTGCTGCATACATGTGTTGATAGCAGCAATTATGCCCCTCTACCTAATACTTTCATAATTAGAGAGAGATAGTGCTTTTGTTTAGGCTAAAGGCATCAAAGGGCAAGTCTTGAACTCTTGGAAGGCCTCATCCCCACCTTGGTGGTTCTCTCACGACATCAAGGACCTCAGCAATCAAGCAAGACATGCTCTACATGAAGATCTTGGCCATAGTGATGGAATTAGGTATGCTTCCGCTCATAAATTTAGTTTCGGTGTTTTGGAATGGTTCGTTCCACTACTGGTTCTGCGAGTTGTTTTAGTATTTATGGGTTGCTTATTTGACTTGTTAGAATTGTTTATTCCTTTGGCTTTAAAGAAAACACAACAAGTGGTTCAGAGCCACTCGTCATGAGCCAGTAGAATAAATATAAATTTTGGATTGAACGAAAATTGTTTTTTCTAAAACTGTTTTTGATTCGTTTTGTTTCAAATATTTTTTAAATTAATTATTTGGAGAGATTTTGAAAATTAAGTTAAACCTTTATGGAATTTCAAAATCGTTTTGATTCAAATTGATTTGATATTGTTTTTTTTTTATTTAAAAATTGTGCATATTTGGATTCTAAAATTGAACCTTCAATTTTAGTATTTTTTTTTGGCATGGTAAATAGTTATTGATTTCGATCTTTTTTGTAATTTTTTTTTTACCATGCATTATTTTTTAATAAGCTATTTTTGTACAGTTAAAATTAAGTTAGCTTATTAAAGTATTTAAGTAAATATTTGATTATATTTTTAGTGTTTCTATTTTTTGCAATTAACCCTTTATACTACATGGTTAATTATGACTGGAAATTTTTTATATAATCAATATTTAAATGTTAAAAATCTGACCTATTAAAATTGAATGATTTAGAATTAGAGTAGATTATTTGGTTACGAGAGAAATCTTTAGGGTTTCTCGATTTAGATTAGGACAACTTTTTCTACTTTATCTACGGTCCATTAACGATATGTTTCACTCTGAGACAATTGTTCCACTACAGTTTTGGTTGCAAACTTTTAGGTTATGACCAGAATCGAGTTAAGGGCCTACTATATGCCATAGTGTCCTGCTAGGTAAGATTTGTATAGTTTTATTAGGAACTTACCAAAATTCGGTTTAACAACCCTCTTATATGGTATGTACAGGTTTTGTACATTCCGTTTTTGTTCAGTTTTCTCTTCTCTTCTTATCTATGCCATGGTTTTCATTAGTAAGAGCTGTAAGCGTTGGGTTACACCATGTTGTCATGAGGACAAGTTCTATCGTAGAAAATAAGGTCGGCGCCTAAGTATCCATATGACCCTGACCTTTTCTGGGAATCTTGCCTGGATGTGGTGTAATTTTAATGGCTACTGGCTGAAGAGGAAACCATCGCTTTCTTTTCTTACCTTAATGTAACGCATAATGGTTTGTACGGTTACATATTTCTTTGGTTCTCATTCTGGTCTCTTTGGGTAGTTTGTTACTTACCAAAACAAACTACATAAGGTTTAGTAGTACATATAAGTACTATATGGTCTATTGTATATATACCTTAAGGTTTCGCAACCGAGTCTTAAGTCTAAATCATCTTAGGTCAGTATTTGGTTAGGTTTTTCATATTAGGATTGATGTGCATAATGAAAAATCTAGATTAAGGTATATTTTAAGTCAAATATAAAGGTAACTTTAGTTGTATTTGAGAGTTGGGCCAACCCTAATGTCATCCCAATAAATGGACTCTCACATTAACGGCTGTCTCAAAGGCCCAAATATAAGTGTATTAAGGTGCATGTAACTCTTAAATTCGACCCAAAGGAAGGACATAATTTAAAAGGCTACATGTACAATATTTTGGTAGAATCAAATGGGTAATGATTGTGAGGATTTACATATGGTTAATTAATCGGCCCAAAGGAAGGTTAATTAATTGATATGTTATGAATTGTTACATTTGATACTACACCTAGTCAATTGAAGTTTGCTTGGAGACTCCAAAGAGCACTTGCAAATGAATAAAGACTAGTAGATGGGATTTGGACCTTTATATTGTGATTTATTGTTATACAATCAAAGATTAATGTAAGTGCATATACTAAGTTTAAAATAAATATCTAGCATCTTTAACATTCCAACTTAAAATTTAATGGCTCTCAGTTTGGTTTGATCTTGACCATGTATTAAGGACTGATAATCCCATTGTGGTCAAAAACACATGTGTCTTATGATCATTCTCGAGACAATTAAGGGACATTGTTTCTATTTCATTAAGGCTAAAGGATTCATATGAGGAAATATTGTTTTGCATGAATAAGATGGTAATCAATTGAAATCTGTAAGGAGACTCCAAAGAGCACTCACATATAGATAGTGGTTACATTTATGTATTTCTTGGCAAAACGCTTAAGTTCCTCAATATGGTTAAGAATTCTTGGAGAAAATTTAGAAAAATGTATCTGCTAAGAATAAATAGGAATTTGAAGTCTGTGAGGAGACTCCAAAGAGCACTTACAGATGGACAATAGTTACATTTGGATATTCATGGCAGAAACACTTCAGGTATATAAATAAATGTAAAATCAACATAAGGGAGTACATTTGGAGATGTCATTTTATGCTTCAAAATTATAAGTACTAAAATATATCGTAAGATAAAAAGGTTATTTAGTACTTATTTTTCTTCCATTTTGGTTCAAGATGAATTATGTAATTCTTATTTATCACAACTTGAATATGGTAAAGGAAGAAAATAAATTGAAGATAAGACATATAATACTCAAGTTGATTTTGACTCTAAGAATATAACGAAATTAGAAACATAAAGTTTAAGAATAAAACTGCAATTTTTTTTGGATCATAAAAGAAACCCAATAAAGTTAAGGCTTAGAAGCTGATTGAAAGTCGGAATCTGAAGGGTTATTCTTCTATGAAAACAGAGCATTTAAGGAAATATTTTACTTGGGGTACCAAGAATAATATTATACTTCTTGCTAAGGTTTATGCATAAGTCATTTTTAGTATCAATATACACATAGTGGATTGATTGTCAAAAGTCAAATGATGGTGAAAGATACATTCTTATAGTGGTGACAATATATAAGACAATCAATTTTAGAAGCTATAATTTTCATAGGTTGTATTGTAGTAATGGATCATATTTGGACTTACATGAGACATTTATAATTTTATTTTAATGAAATTTAAATTCTATCTCAAATAAGCAAATAAGGGTTTATTTGTCCATTTAAGAATAGAAATTTAGTTTTGTCTCATAGTCCAAAATCTGGTGGATCCATTTCTTCTTCAGTTTATAACGACCTTGTATGGAAATAATAGCATATATAAGGAAAGCATGTAAATGGATACTAAATTTTTATGCATAAATTTACTATTGAGAATTCTTGAATACTTTGGCACAAAAGGTTAAGTTATATTTTTCAAGGAGATAATATATTTTGTGCAAAGTTTAAAGTTCTCAATTCATTAAGAATAGCAGTTTATATTCTTTAGAAAATATCAACTAAGACAACTATTAATAAATTCCATATAAAATGTAGACTGGAAAGTCCACATATTATATTTTGGATATCTAACAAAACTCGGCTTTATGAGCCACATGAGAAGTAGTTGGATGAAAGTATAATTGGTTGTTTAGTTAGTTATGCTAAAAGATCATAAAGTACCCAAATTATTATATCCCACAAAGATTAAGTTTTAGAGACGGATTAAGATAAGTTTTTTGAGGAAGTTTTGGTTGAGGGGGAGAGATGACACATTTTTATATTATCTTCAAGGTATGCATTGATTCTCAAAGAAACTATTTCAGGACTAAAATAGACCATTTGAGAATCAGTACAGTACATAAGGGCTGAGTCTGAGTAGGATATGGACCTTTTGAGGACTCAAAATGGACCATTCCACTTAGAGAATCGAAATAGACTGTTTGAGGACTCAACAGACTGTTTGACTCGGGCCCTGAACCTGAGGAGGAGATAAATTGGTTGAGGACTCAAACGGATTTCTCGACTCGAAAAAGTCAAACGGATTGCTTAAGGACTTAAGTGGACTGTTTGACACAAAATTAGACTTTGTTATGGATTTATGGAATAAGATCCTGGTAACAATTTAATTGAAGATAATGTTGTCATTACACAACTGCAAACACATCAAGAACTCATGCTTACAAGATCCACTAGGGAGAAAGACAAACAATATCGGATGATTATATTGTCTATCTTCGAGAACATGAGTTTAAAACTCATAGAAATGGATTAATGCCATAAATGAAGAGATAAAGTTCATATGTGATAATGATATTTGGGACTTAGTAACATTGCCTAAAGGAAATAAACTCATTGGTTGCAAATGAACATTTAATACCAAAGGAATTTTATAGAACATGTGAAAAGGCATAAGACACATCTTATCACTAAGTGTTTCACCTAAAAGGAACAAATTACCATAAAGAGATTTTCTCTTTAGTTCTTACTGAAAGACTCTTTTAGGGTAATTATGGTAATTGTAGCACAATTTTGAATCTCGAGTTTTATCAAAATAAATGTCAAGACTGTGTTTCTTCAATGGAGACATTGATGAAACATTCTATATAGTGCAATAATTTCATTTTGAATCGGATGATACAAATAAAATTGTTGCGAATTTAAAATCTATTTATGAACTCAAAATAGGCATCTCGATAGTGATATCATAAATTTTATCAAGTGATTATCTCATTTGGTTTCGAGATTAACTTAGTTAATAATTATATATATCACAGGTTCAGTGGGAGTAATGTTTGCATTAGGATGATTTACTACTTGAAATGATATTATCATATGTATTGGGCCTCAAGGTCCTTGGGCCTTTTTTGAACAAAGATAAACATCAATTAGTCTCTCAAGAAGTATGCAAACTATTGGATACCTTTTGATTGAGGCATACATATTTTGTCTTTACTATACTCCATATATGTTAATTAAGTAAAGTTGGAAATAAAGTATTCTTTATGATTCAGTTATAAGGAATTTGATCTTAAATTTTTATACATGTGGATACTGTATACATAATAAAGATGTAAAGTCAATATCTACACAAAGTGTAGAACTGTAGAATGCAGTCAAATTTAGTTATTTGGTATTACAGAAATAACTATGCACTTACAGTTAGAATGTCAAAAAATAAGTTGAGGTCATTTTAGTGTTCTGACTTTGATTTCAATGAATGCCTTGATAACATGCTAAAGAATGATTCCATTTCTACGAAGAACGCTAAACATGTCTGTGTTAGCATCTTTCATAATGGAAATAAGGTTATAGTATGTTATAAAGCATTCAAATTTGGGGAGAATGATCATAAATTTTGTCACTAGGCTGCACATGATGGATGTTGCTAAAATATCACTATGGATATATCGTGACAATAATCATATACTCCAACAACAAAAACTTAAATAAGTTAAGGCACATAAAACTTTAAGTTTCTGGTTGTAAACAAAATGGTTGAGAATGACGAATTGTCAAAACAAGTACATTGGAACAAACTCAATAATAATGGATCCACTCACTAAACTATTGATACCCAAGCAGTTTCTGAAACATGTAACTAGTTTGGATGTAATTTCAGTTAAGGATTTTAGGCTTTAGTGGTAGTTTTGTTCAGTGGGAGTGCTAGATTTGACAATGGTTTTGGTTTATTCAGTTATTCAGTTTATTTAGTGAATTTCTACATAAATGAATAAAGATTCAGTTTTCAGTTTAAGTTTTCATTCTCAATTTATTTAAGTTGACCTCACTTCAGTTTTGGGGTGACCAATAAAATTAGAAATAGACACGTGACAGTCACATTTACGTGTATTTTCACACCATTTATACACATCTAAATTCAATGTCATTCATTTATAGTGATATTGTGATCATTGTGGGTTTAGTTGCGATGGCTTTGCAAGATTAGAAGCCTGTAATGCCTATAATGTGACAAAATCTTCCTTGGTCTTGTATCATTGTGAATGATGGATGGAATTGGAGTACAAAACTTATTACTATAAATCATGAGCTCATTTAAATTAAGTATAATTAGATAACACTAAGTATAATTGCCCAAGTGGGAGATTGTTGGATTATTTCCAGATCATGTGCCAGATAGAAACAATCTAAAAGGTGGGCTAATTATGGCTTAAGTGATTCTGCTAATTATGAATATTGTTAAATATGGTAATAGGCTAAACGTGGCTGTATAAGAAAAGCAAGGTTTTGTGTAAAAGATGCGTTGCCTTTAATAAGTGGTTAATTTAGGAAAGTCATCTTCTATCTTTGTGATGGATGAATATAGAAGATGAGTGCATGCCAAGTTACCTTGGCATATATATATGGGGTTGGTCCCCAAGAGACAAGACATCAACGAATTCTGCTACATACATGTGTTGGTAGCAGCAATTATGCCCATCTCCCTAATACTTCCATCAATTAGAGAGAGATAATGCTTTTATTTAGGCTAAAGGCATCAAAGAGCAAGTCTTGAACTCTTGGAAGGCGTCCTCCCCACCTTGGTGGTTCTCTCACGACATCAAGGACCTCAGCAATCAAGCAAGACGTGCTCTACATCAAGAGCTTGGGCATAGCGATGTAATTAGGTATGCTTTCGCTCATGAATTTAGTTTCGGTGTTTTGGAATGGTTCCTTCCACTACTGATTTTGCGATTTTTTTTAGTATTTCTGAGTTGCTTATTTGACTTGTTAGAATTGCTTATTCCTTTGGCTTTAAAGCAAACCCAACAAACAATTCTATAGGAATTGTTTCCTCATTACCACCCATCCACCCCCATTCCCACTCTATATTTTTTAATATGACAGGTTAAGTCATTGGGCAGTGGCATGGGCAATGCCCTCCCATTCCATCAACCCCATTCTCCCCTTTTCGGGAGCAGACCCAAAAGGGGTAAGAAAACAGCAACGTTTGATTCAGATCGCAAATATTTGCATCTAACGGATCAATTAAACAGAATTAATTGAGATTGTAGCGGAAGGATTAAAATTGGACAATATTAAAGTTTGAAGGTTATAGGAGGACAAATTAAAATTTGGTGACTAAAAATGGAGAACGTATAAAGTTTAGTGACCTTTGAGAAAATTTACTCATTAATTTTTATACATATTTTTCTATTTTGCATGCATAACCAATCGTTCGATAGTACATTATTTTTTGTTCATCAAAATTAAAGGTTCAAATAGTGGCCGTAATAGCAGTGCTATTTGGTACACCACGACAACGTTACAAATTAAGTGATACGTCCGATAGCACGACCTATAGCGGGAAATAAGAGTGAAGTTGTGGAAAATAGCGGCGATATAGCGGTATAATAGCGGAAATATAGCGGTACAGTTTATAATTTGCTGATCTAACAGTAGTATTTTGGACATATCTTTTACATACGAACTCCGATTGATGTGATTCACAATTCTATAGAAGGTTTACAAAATATGCCACAATTTTTATGTTTGGAACATTTTCAAATTCTTAAAATTTAATGGTCAAATATGCATAAAATATTAATAAAATTTTAGTTAGCATTAAATAGTTGCATGAAAATATTTAAAATTTTTATTTTAGCCTATAAAATACACTTGTGGGTGCAAATCTGCTATGGTCCGATAGCAGCCGCTAATTACCCGTTATCCGCTATCCGTATGACATTAGCATGTCCGCTACGAGTCCATTATCCGCTATTTAAACGTTTGATTAAAATTAATACTTAAAAAATATATAAAAAATACAAAAAAATGATATAAACGGTTACACGAAAATAAACGAAATGAAAGAGGTCAATTTTATTAATCGTTTTATTTAATAAATGAAATAAAAAATTAGTTTCGTTAACCGTTTTGTATGGACAAAACGAAATGACAGAAAAAATTATAACTAACTTTAATTAATTTAGAAATTATAAAATAATCCGTTTTTAATTAATTTTTTAAAAATGACTACGCAGTTTCGGAATCTGAGATTCCGAAACTAATTCTGCTTAGTTTCGGAATCTCAGATTCCGAAACTAGCTAGTTTCGGAATCTGAGTTTCCGAAACTAGCTAGTTTCGGAATCTGGGATTCCAAAACTAGGAATTGCATACAGCGGGAACTCTTCTCTTCTCTCTCCCTCTCTTCTCTCTCCCTCTCATTTTCACGCTTCTATTTTTTTAATTTTTTTAATTAATTTATTTATTCTTCTCTTCTCTCCCTCTCATTTTCACGCTTCTCTCTCGGAAATTTTTTTAATTAATTTATTTATTTAATTTATTTAGTTATATTAGTTTAATAATAGAAAAAATAGGAAAAATATTCAAAGATATCAAAAAAAATATAAAAAAATCAGATTAAATTCTATTAAAAGGATAAATATATTTTAGCAAATTTTTTATTTTTTTACATGTTATAATAATCGTGAAAATAATAATAATAATCCAATCCTAAATTAAAAAGTAGTACATCGAGACGTAGTCCATTACAATAATAAGAAAATTAAAATAAAGACATTAATCTAATTAATAGAGCTAGAAGAGACGATAAAAGTTAAACCCTAAACACTAATTTGATTTTCTTTTGCCTTCATACTTGTCGGCCATTTGACACGCTTTATCCCACCATTTAGCCTCAACATCATCTGCATTTTTACATGCTTCATCCCACCATTGTTCTTCCTCTGTATTTTTAGATGCTTCACCTTCCTCTACGTCTCGAAAATACTCAAAGTCTGGAACATCGTCATAGTCTGGAATCTCTCCCGCTGCTATTTTACGTTGTCTCTCTCGTTCTTGTTCTTCGGTGCGACGAATAATTTCTTCGATACATGCTGCATTCTCTTCACGAATTATTCTCACTTGTTGAGCTCGGTGTCTTTCTTCTCGTTCCCTTTCCAGTCTTTTGCGCTCTTGGTATTCCTGCCATTCTTTTTCCTCCTCGCCATTTACGTGCCAGTTGTAGTGCATTTTTAGAGGCAAATCGTAGTATGGTTCAAACACATTGTATTCAACACTACGAAAACATTTTAGACACGTTGCCCTCCAGTCTCCTTTTTTTTTTTGTTTTCTTGTTGAGAGTAGAATGCATGAATGATGACCAGTACTCACGCATAATAGGATCTGGAGGGACTGGGTGTATATAGCGTTTGTTAGAGTTTGAGCTATTTCCTTTCTCCATGGTGGTGAACTTCTTAAGGAGAGAGAAAATGGAGGTTTGTTTGTGTTTCTGAACCTTGGTAGTTTTATATAGATGAGTTGAAAGATAATTGAAAAAATGGACGTTTTCAGACTCTCTCAGAGCACACATGTCCTATTCGCAGAGGTCACAAGCCATGCAGACAACTTTTCAGGCTTTCTCAGAGCACGCCTGTCCTATTCGCAGAGGCTACAAGGCATTCAGACAACTTTTTCAGGCTTTCTCGCTCATTATGCTGTTGGGTCAGAATTTCACTATTTAATCACTATTTAATCAATTATTGCACTATTTAATGACTATTTAATCAATTATTTCACTATTTAATAACTTTAATTAATTAAGAAATTATAAAATAATCTGTTTTTAATAATCCGCAGAAATGTTAGAAAAACGTTTTTTATTATTAAGTACTTTTTATCATACTTTATTATTAAGTACTTTTATCATATTTTTATCATATTACTTTTATAATATTTTTAATAATCCGCACAAATTACTTTTATCATATTTTTAATAATCCGCACAAATGTTAGAAAAACGTTATTTATTAATCTATGTTTTTTTTTGACAATTTCAATAGTAAGGAACAAAAAACATACCTCAAATATTAAATTTCATAATTTAAAAATACGAATAAACACAACAAACCATACAATTAAAAACAATAAATTATAACAAACCATACAATAAGCATATAATTAAAAATAATAAAATACAACAAACCATACAATAAACATACAATATAACAAACCATACAATACTACATTTATCGAAGATGTATGCTATTTTGAGCTGCCGGATGATTTTCAAAACCAGGTGGAACTATTGGTACGTAACTGAACCACTTGCCTTGAAGATCAATACCTCGATTTCTCTCCACTGTATCGGTAAAAAACTTTGGGCCTCTAACATGAAATTGATTTTCTTCTAGTTTCTTGACTTTAAAAGTTTCGCGGGGGTGATGAAGGCACAATAATGATATTAAACCACCTTCAGTGGTATGTTGATCTCCTAACAAAATAATTCCCGAAGACACGCAACGTGGTTTAGGACCCATTAAGACCTAAAATAAATTTTCAATTTCACAACTCAATTAGACAATTACCATATATTTACATTTTGTAAATAAAAAAATTAAATAGAATAGAATGAGAAGAGACAATTACCGGATGTGATATGAACTTGTAAAAAACTTATTTTGAGCAAAGAATAGAATGAGAAGAGAATGGTGGGAAGGGAATGAATTTGAGGGTTTATATAGAACGTAAAGGTTATGTGAAATTGAAAGTGCGTTGAAAAGTACATGAAAAGTTAGGTGAAAAATATGAAACATCTAGTTTCGGAATTTAGAATTCCGAAACTAATTAAAAAAAATTAAAAAATATATTTTATTATACGGTAAAGTATAATAAAAGTAAAGTAAATTAATAAAAAAACGTTTTTGGGCGGAATCTAGCTAGTTTCGAAAACTCAGATTCCGAAACTAGCTATTATAAGTAAATTAATAAAAAAACGTAATAACAGTAAAGTAAATTAATAAAAAAACATTTTTGGGCGGAAACTAGCTAGTTTCGGAATCTCAGATTCCGAAACTAGCTAGTTTCGGAATCTGAGTTTCCGAAACTAGCTAGATTCCCGCTTTTGCCAGAATTTCACTATTTAATCCATTATTTCACTATTTAACCACTATTTAATCAATTATTTCACTATGTAATCACTATTTAATCAATTATTTCACTATGTAATCACTATTTAAATAGTGTTTCATCAATTATTGCGTACGAAATTTTGAATGTTGTCTGTTATGATCGGATTCTCAGATTCCGATCAAGAAAAAATAATTAAATATAGTATTGATTTAACCTCGATTTGACGCGCACTTTTGATTTTGTCTGTCAATTTCGGATTCTCAGATTCCGATCATAAGGGTTATAAATAAGTGATTCGTCTCTCAGTCTGAGAATCATCTATCATTTTCACACATAAATCTCATATCAATTACAAATATGAATTTCATTCGTGTTTTCGTTAATCAATCTCCTTACAATCAACCAAACAATTTCAGTTTCGATGCATCTTCACGAACTGATTATGAATCAATCAAAGATACAATTTTATCTTCGTTAGGATATTATCGCGGACATTACAATTTGAGAATTGTTTCCCGTTTTAATATGATAATTGAAGGAAGGTTTCAACAGATGCAGTTGCCGGTGAACTCGGAAGATGAATGGCGTTATGTACAACACGAGTGCTTCGGAACAAGACGACTACAGGGACTTGAGCTGCACGTTGATTTGCTTCCAGCTAATGTACAAGGTACATTCACTCATAAAAATAGTAATTATTCATTCACGTGGATTTTGAAGCATAAATGTTTTGTACTATAATTATTCATTCACATGTAATATATAATAGCAAAAGCTAACGAGACCATTTGTAATATGCATGCCATTATTATATGTCATTTCTAATATGCCATTTCTAATAGCAAAAGCTAACGAGACCATTCACATGCCTATGCCATTATTATACACCTATATGCCATTCACATGCCTATGCCATTATTATACACCTATATGCCATTCACATGCCTACAGAGATATATAAATGTTTAACATTGACTAAAATGTTTAAATTTTACGACATAAACTCAACAGATCAAAAAAATCAAGCAAGTGTTTAAATTTTAGAACGTGATATGTATGGTTTCGGTTTTAATGTTGAGGTTTTAACTTCTAATAATCTTACATGAGTAAATAAATTGTAAAACTAGACATTAAATTGATATGTATTATATTTAGAAAAATGACAATAAAAAATAAATGATATGTGCAAAATAATAATATTTGTTTTATTTACTTTTTATAATATTTGTTTTATTTACTTTTTACTTAGGTGGGTATTCAGATTATAATTATAATTATAATTATAATGAAGAAGTCCATAATGATGAACAAGTTCAATCTGGAACGTTGGATTGGGATCCTTGGGACGCTAATAGTATAGACCCTCATAGTTCACAACAACAACAACAAATGAATTATGAATACAATAATAGTGGAAATGATTGGTCACCTTGGGAACAACCAGAGGGCAGTAGTAGGCAACAAGAGGGAGGAGAAGAAGAAATTGAACAAGGAGGAGTAGAAGAAGAAGAAGAAGGAGATATAGAGCAACTTGACGAGGCATACGACCGTGGGCCGGGTAATGAGTCGGCATATGCCACAGGCGAGGACTTCACTGACGAAGAGGCAGAATTTTTAGAGTCACAGGGTTTGGACGAACAACATATGGTTCTTAACCGAGGTCAACGGTATCATGTTACTGGAAGAACAGACACTTACCATCCTGTTCTCCAATTTTTAGATTGCTCTGAGTATAGAAATTCTATTCCAGAATCGTCCATACCACAAAATTCGGGACCTTTAGCTGAAGGAAATATTTTCTACTCTAAACCACAATTACAACAAGCTTGCAGTAATTACTCCGTAGAAAATAATGTACAACACAAAACCACTAAAAGTACGCCCCAATTGTTGAGCTTACATTGCAAGGTATACTCATGCAAGTGGCATTTGTATGCCCGTACAGAAAGGGAAGGTCGATTTTGGAAAATAATAAAGAATGAACATGAACATACATGTGTGAGAAGGTTCGGAGAATTCACACATGATAATCTGACGGCGGCAGTTATCGCCAACTGCATCAGGAATGCAGTAAAAAGAGATCTTGGTATTTCCATAGAGGACGTCAAATCTATGTTAGAGCTGAAATATCCAAATGTCAAACCGACTTATAACAAGCTTTGGCGTGGGAGAGAGAAGGCAATCGAGCAACTTTTCGGGTCGTGGGAGGGCGCATACAACAAACTACCAAGCCTTTTGTTGGCCATTCAGGGGACGACCCCAGGGACTGTTATCAAATGGTTGGCTCCAACTTGTGGCAATCCCAACAGAGCTATGTTCCTTGCAGCAGCGTGGGCATTCGGTCCTTGCATCGCAGCGGTGCCATACCTTCGACCAGTTATCAGCATTGATGCGTCGTTCTTGTCGGGTCGCTATAGGGGAAAATTATTAGCGGCGGTTGGTTATGACCCAGAGCAGCGGTTGGTTCCGCTAGCATTTGCATTAGTGCGAACTGAGGACGAAGCTTGTTAGGGTTGGTTCATGAAATTTCTCAGGGATTATGTAATTGGGGACGAGAAAAAATTTTGTGTTGTTTCAGATCGCCACTGGGGAATAAGGAACACGTTCAAACGCCCTCAATACGGATGGGAAGAGAGTGCTAATCCTTCGTATGCTGTGCATCGGTATTGCATGCAGCACGTTTGCGAAAATTTGTTCAAGGCATGTGGTCGAGATCTATCTGTGGTGGAAAAATTTAGAAGTAAGTTGGCAAACAAGAAAAAACCAAGGGCCTATGAAAGAATGTGGAACTAATTAAAATTAACACACCCTGAAGCGATCACATACTTGACAAAGTGTGGGAAAGAGCATGAACAGGATGACAGAGAGCCTGCCAAGCCTGAAAGGTGGGCACAGACGTATGACGGTGGTCCTCGTTGGGGGCTTGTGACTAGTAATGGATCAGAGAGTCTGAACAGTAGATACAAGGCTGAGAGAAGACTCCCAATTGTTGGACTGGTCGAAGGGACTTGGTACAAAACGGTCCCGTGGTTTAATGAGAGAAAACTCCTATCATTTGAGAGAAATGCAGAGGGAGAGCGATGGCCAAAAACAATTCAAGAAAAGATTTCCAAGCGTACTTTAAAAGCAGGTACCAAATTTAATTACTAATAATTATTATTTACATTTTATTTTCAAAATAAATGTATAATCATATTAATTCATATTTACAGTTGGAATAAACGTTGTGACCATTGATCAAATGCGTGGGGAATTCGAAGCTCAAGTGCCATACGAGAAATCTGAGCCAGGGGTAACGTGGAAGTACAAAGTTTTAATCAGACGAGCTTACCAACCAACTGATCCTCAACTACCCACCAGGCGTGCCGTATGCCAATGCAGAAAGCCACAACTGACGGGAATACCGTGTGTTCATGTCATTGCAGTCTGCAGTAAATACAGATGGGAAGTTGATGACTTTGTAGATGACAAATATAGCACGGAGAATATGCTCAAAATATGGTCATCCGGTGAATTTCACTGCTATGGAGACGAAGAGAATTGGCCTGTTTACGATGGACCCTTGATTTATCCTGATAGGAGAATAATTAATCGGGGAAGGCGCAAGAAGGACCGTGATTGGATGTGGATGGATGCAATGCGAAAGAATAAAAATAAAAGAAACAGAGGTAAGGAACCTCTTACGACTATGGAGGACGTTCAATCCGGTCGCCGAACCACCAGCCAAAGGACGACAAGAACAAGCACAAGGAACCGAGCTCAATCATCTGCACGAGAAAGAGGCGAAACTTCTAGGACGGGGGCCAACACGTCGAACAATCCAGTTCAACCAAGCCGGAATTCCATTAGTACAGATCCTCGCATAGAAAGTCGTCTCGGTCTAGGAATAGAAGGTCTTCAACCACGTCGCAATTCAATAAGCTCGGACCCACGATCCGTTTCAACACGATACCCAAGTCAGCAGGCTAGTAACAGAGGAGGACGGGGGCCAACAGAAAGTACAAGCAGTGCTGGGGGAAGAGGAATACGAACTGAATTTGCCAAGCTCGGTGCGCGAATCCGTAACAATATGCCAAGATGGGGAAGATAGTAATATTTGTAATAATATTTGTATGAATGTTGTAATATTGTCAAAACATTATTTGTATGAATGTTGTAATGTTGTAATATTTTCAAAACATTATTATATCATGTAAAAAAATACAAAATTATATTATTATTATATATCACATATAAAATAATTTTTTCTCATTTTTTCAAATTTTTACAATATTTTTTCTATTTTTTCTAATATTAACCTAATTTATTATGCAATGTTGTACTATTGTATCATGTAAAATAATAAAAAATTATATTATTATTATACATAACATATAAAATAATTTTTAATGATTTTTTCAAAATTTTTCAAAATTTTTCCTATTTTTTCTATTATTAATCTAATTTTGGAAGCAATTTTCTATTATTATAACACGTCAAAAAATATAAAATTTACTAAAATATATTTATCCTAATTAATAGAATTTAATCTGATTTTTTATAATTTTTTTGATATTTTTTTAATATTTTTCTATTTTTTCTATTATTAAACTAATATAACTAAATAAATTAAATAAATAAATAAATTATAAAATAAAAATGAGAGGGACAGAGAGAAGAGAAGAGGTTCTCAGGTTCCGGTTGTATGCAATTCCTAGTTTCGGAATCCCAGATTCCGAAACTAGCTAGTTTCGGAAACTCAGATTCCGAAACTAAGCAGATTTAGTTTCGGACCAGTCATTTTTAAAAAATTAATTAAAAACGAATTATTTTATAATTTCTAAATTAATTAAAGTTAGTTATAATTTTTTCGGACGAAATGACCTGATGGTTGAAACGATTTGCGTTTGGACCTTTCTCCACTGTTGATAAAATTTGAACCCGATCTTTCTGAATTCTTAGCCCATCTGAAGCCCTGGCCGAATCGGGCCAGACTTTCAAAGGAGCTGGCCTAGAAACTAGAGACTTTTGGCGTATCTCTACCGGCACTCCTTTTTATATTTCTGCTGTTTCTTTTTTAATTAAAGTGTTATTTCTTCTATTGACTCTCTCTCCAGCTCATTTGACCTGTTCACTCCACACCGTGTATTATTACAGAGGATAGGAACTATCTATAGATCTGAAAAATTTTATTTTCACATTCAGGTGAATCAGGTCTTCCTACTTCACTCTTTCATTCCCAAATATCAGAATAAAGTAAACGCTTCTTCTAATCTATATAGGTTCTTAAGCAGCAATCAAATTATCTTCTCTCTTTCATTTACAGCACTCCGATAGTTCATTTCTCCAACTCTTCCTTTATCTAGCTTGTCTTTGCATTACTCAGATAAAATAAGGGACTGGTGAAAAATTTAGATCTTTACTCTCCCTCGGCCCATAACATTACAAATCTATAAAGCAAGGTAACAGTATAATTAACATTTCTCTTATTTTTTATTTTGTCCACTGTTCTCTATTTCTAGCATTTTATTCCAAAAACAAAAATAACACACACACACACACAAAGGTCGTACTAGATTATGTCCTCAGGGAATCACGATCTATAGATCTGGTGAAGTGTTTAATACCTACAATCCCATTTTGAATCATTGGTACATATTTCTATATTTCAATAGTTGCCTCTTTTTTATTTTGTCTTTCGTTGTTAGAAGAACACAGGTTATGAATATGGCTGGGATAGGTGGATTGGTATCCTCCCTTGTCAGTACGGTGACCAATTTGTTGCCCAAAGTGAAGAACACCTTCATTGCCCGGTCATCTTCTTCATCAGCCCAGCAAGCACCCGAATCGTGTGATGTTGAGGCCAATTTGAGGAGGCTAGAGAGACTGCTGAAGCGAATCAAGGCAACCCTCTATGATGCAGAGGAAAGAAATATTCAAGATAAATCAGTAATCCATTGGCTGAAAGAGCTCAAAGAACTTGGGCATGAGGCTAAATACATCCTCGAAGAGTACATGTACGAGGTGTACCGGACCCAGGTTGAGGCTAAAAATCCATCTAAGCTAAATTCTATTGATGGAGATTTTGGCATAAGTGGTGTTTATCCTGTTCATATTTCTTATGACTTGGCAGATCGTATAAGATATGTTAAAAGTAGGTTTGAAGAGATAGTGAATGATCGAGAAGCCTTGTGCTTGGGGGAGGAAGACGCACCAAGGAGAAAAAGGAGAAGGTATTCTCCTACTCCTACTAGCCATTTAGTAGTACAGCAGAGTATTTTTGGTAGAGATGACGAGAAAGAGAAGATAATCCATTCATTGTTTTTAAAAGAAGAGGGCATTTCAGTCCTGCCGATAATAGGTATGGGAGGGATTGGAAAAACTACCATGGCACAGCTCATCTATAATGACGAGAGGGTGCAAGATTCTTTTGATCTGGTAGGATGGATTTATGTTTCAAATGACTTTAATATTGAAAGGATTACTCGCCATATAATTGAAGCTTTTATGGCAAAGGATTGCAATTTGAAAAGCCCCAGTGGTCTGATAGAGGAATTTTCAAAGATAATTAGAGCGGAAAATGTTTCAGATGATTTTAACATTGAAAGGATCACACAAGATATCATGCAGTCTTTTACAAGAAAGGCTGCCGATTTGGAAAACTTAAGTGTTCTGATGGAGGAATTTGTAAGGATAATTAGAGGGAAAAGGATCTTTCTTGTGCTTGATGATGTTTGGAATGAGGAACCAAGTCTTTGGGAGTCATTGCGTGTGCCTTTGATGCAAGCAACAAAAGCAACACTCTTAATCACCACTAGAAATATTTCCGTTGCTCGTATCATGCAAACTATGGAACCCTTATTGCTGGAATATTTATCACATGATAAGTGTTGGCTATTGTTTACGCATCATGCATTTCAAGGCTTAGATCATGCTAATCAGGCTGAATTGATAGAAATTGGCCAGAAAATAGTTAAGAAATGTAGTGGCTTGCCTATGGCCGTGAAGTCAATTGCTAGCCTTTTAAGTCATGAGGAAGAATATAAGATTTGGGTGGAGGTTTTAGAAAGTGATTTGTGGGAATTGGATGATCGAAATGGAATTTTAGCACCACTTCAAATTAGTTATGAACACTTACCCTCATACTTAAAACCATGTCTTTTGTTATGTTCCATGTTTCCTAAGGACTATGAGTATAGCATGAATCTCATGAGTAGATTATGGATTGCTCATGGGTACATTGAACAGAAAGGGAGAAAACCAATAGAAGAGGTGGCTTCCGATTATACAAAAATGTTATATGAAAGGTCATTTTTTAATGACTACAACATTAAATGTGATAGGTATGGTCTTTTTATTGATGCCACTTTTAGATTGCATAATATGGTGCATGATTTGGCATGGTTAAACTCAGAAAAGACATGTTGTTCGGTTGAACGAGGTAAGCAACATTTTATGTCAAAAGAAGTTTGCCACTTTTACCTGAATAACGAACAGAGGGTATTAGATGAACCGAGGAATTTTACTGATGAAAAACTGTTGAGACTAAGCGAAATGAGGAAACTACCTGATGTTTACTCTATGAACATTATGGAAACACTCGTTATGTGGTTTCCACGAGACGATGATCAGAAGCAGATTATTTTGAATATTATTTCAAAAGCAAAGCACCTAAGAGCCTTGGATTTGAGATACCATGCACTGGTTTTGCCTTTTACTCTAGGGAATGTGAAGCATTTGCGTTATCTTTCTCTTAGTAGTGATTTTGATAAACAATATGAGCGAGATATCCTTCATAATGTTCCTAACTTTGTTGCACAAATTTCACCAGAATTTATATTTTCATGTTACAACCTGCGGTATTTGATCCTTGATTTTTGTTGGTATCATATGGAACTGGAAGGAATAGGAAATCTTATTAACTTAGAATTCCTTCAGCTTTTCAGTCATTCTTTAAAATTACCTGAATCTTTGGGTTTGCTCAAGAAGTTGAGGGTATTAGAGATTCATAAGGATAAGCGATACCATAAAGGATACAGCACAAATTCTTCTCATGATCCATATCTTCTACTACCAGAGTGCATTGGAAATCTATTGGAGCTACATAGAATTGTGATCACTGGCTTTAAAGTACAAAAACTGCCTGAATCGTTGTGTAAGCTTACAAACCTGAAGGAGTTGACCATCCTAGGTTGCATCCTGAAGGAGCTTCCTGAAAATTTTGGAAACCTAACTAGCCTTCAATTTTTATTCTTGAAAAAGCTGCTTTACTTCCCACTAAGCTGTATAAAGCTTAATCCCAATTGCACGATAAATATCTGCGATCTAACAATGCAACCAGACAACTATTGTGGTGCTGTTGGGTGGTTAAAAGACTTTAATGATCTCAAAGGAGCTCTTATAATCCAAGATATACAAAACATTACGAGCATAGCAGATGCTAAAGATGCTAATCTCATTGGTAAGCACAAACTTGAAACGTTGTCCTTACTATGGAACAAAATGGATTACCTAAAGAGTATTTGGCACGAAAGATCATACGAGATATCTTTTGAAGAATTTAGAAAATTGGAATGGCAAATGCCGCGAGACTATTCAGCCAAAAAAGGCATACTAGGAATTTCAATAGGTAATTCTAAGTATTGTAAATCTCTTGACATTCAAGATCTCGACGTTCTTGAGAGTTTTCAACCCTATTGTTACCTCAAACATCTCGATATAAGTTCTTATCATGGGTTAGAGTTTGCCAAATGGATGGGAGATCCTCTTTCATGTGCTTCACTTGTAAAACTCTGGATAAGAAACTGTTCTCAGATAAGTTCACTTCCTTTAGGCAAGCTACCCTCCTTAAAACAATTGTACATCGTAGGCTGTGGAAAATTATTTCATTTGAGAAGGGAATCACTGCCATCCAAGCTCAAGCACTTGACTGTTCGTGCATGCAACTCACTGGTTGAAATAGCACTATTGGAATCACTAGCTGAATTAGAAGTATCTATGTGTTATATGCTCAGATCGTTGTCAACCGTACACCTAAAGATGCCGGAGATTGCATTACAATCATCTGAAATGGCCAGTAATCATTGTAATATTATACCAACCGAGGAGTCGAATAGCTTTCCTTCACTCAAAAGAGTGACAATAACAGGATGTCCAAATTTAATCATCAGGACAAATCAGCTAGTATTAGCAAAGGATTGTGAAGTCAACATTTGCTATTGCAATAACACCATCAAAGGATGGTGCTTTCATCACAACTACAAGTATAATTCAGGTGCATATGATTTAAGTTCTGGTATTTTTGTTTAGTAACGAGCAGTTTGTGTTTCTTATTTGCCTATAAATGTTTTCTATTTGATTTTTGTATGAGAACATTATACATCAGTGTCTTGGTATATTTTTCTTTGTCCATAAACAACTCTTAAAGCCCATTTAGTTGTTACTTTCCCATTAGTAACAACAAAAATCTTTTTTATGATAATGAATATCATAACAAAATTCTAGTTTCTTTAATTTTCATTCTAGGCCTTTTCATTACTTTTGTGAAGCTGAGCCTCAAATAAATATTGATGGATTCATACGCTATCATTTTTTTTACTAGCTTATTGATTTTTTTTTTTTTTTTTTTTGTCACATCAGACGAAGGATTGAAGCGTATACTCTATAGACTGATGCCAGCATGGTAATGAATTATTTTTGTTTTGCTCTTTAGAAATTATATATATATAGTTATATACATATGTTCTCAAAATATTAAGCCCATGCTAATAGGTAGAGAAGAACATAAGTTAGGAAGGAGTCCCCATAAAATGTTTTTAATGGACAAAATTGCCCCTGACTAATTTTAATTGTTTAATTATTTCCTAACTTTCTCTTACGTTATGAAATGATCAATCATTATTCTTCATGAGATAAATGGCACATGTTTAGAATTAGAACATATGTATACAATATATATAAGAAAAAAATTTAAAAAAAATTATATATATATATATATATATATATATAGAGAGAGAGAGAGAGAGAGAGATGATACAATGAATGCGCTTTGACCGGAATCCCGGTTAAACCCCGTTAGATCTCAATTTTGAAAGTTCAAATGACCGATCCAAACAGCTCAATATGATCTTCATATTGAAATCTCCTTGCAAACCAAATTTTATATTTTTAAAAAATTTTTAAGTATTTTTTCGGATTTTTAAAAATTACAGTTTTTTAAGGGTTCAGAACAAATTAGATTAATGATTTTCTAAAATTCGAAAAAAATACTTAAAAATTTGAAAAAAAATGTAAAATTTGGTGTGTATGGAGATCATATTGAGCGGTTTGGATCGGTCATTTGAACTTTCAAAATTGAGATCCGACGGGATTTAACCAGAACTCCGGTCAAAGCGCTTTGATTGAAAGCTTTCTATATATATATAATTTGGTCTCAAATAAGAAAATTATGGAGAACAACTTGAATGGTTCGGATTGGCCCTTTGAATTTTAGATTTTGAAAAACAAGTTGATAGTACAAGAAAGACCCGTACTCTCGAGAATACATAGATAAATGATACAATCAAATCGATTTGATCGAACTCCTAATTAGATCACAATTTTGAAAGTTCAAATTACCGATCCAAACTTACCAATGTAATCTCCCTATTAAAATCTCCTTGCCAACCAAATTTTATATTTTTCAGAATTATTTTACTATTTTTAAAAATTCTAGAAAATCTTTAACCTAATTTGTTATAGACCCTTTAAAAATAGCAGTTTTAAAAATAAAAATACTTAAAATTTGAAAATATCAATTTTAGAAAATAAAAAAGTGAATTTTAAAATATTTAGAGGCATTCAAATCGTGAGCACTAGAACCCTCGTATTTCTCAACTACCTTCCAACTATCACTTATTTGTGGGAAGAGAGGTAAATGCACAAGTCTTGACAATGATATAGGGAGTGTTAGAATTATAAGTGGAGACTCAGTTGAAATGGGTCATCTCAGAATGAGATGAGTCGTTTCAGAATAGGCCAGAATGAAACTTTTCACCAAAGGATGCCTTTATATGTTTGATCTCTTTTAAATACTACCTGAATATAAGAGAAATGAATCTCTTCCTTCAGAAGACACATAGAGAGACAGAAAATAGAGGGAGTTCCACTTCTTCTCATACTTGGCCATTATCAAGTGTGAGATCTCTTGTGATAGAGAGAAAGCGAGAGAGATCGCTGAATTGACTTGTTTTTCAGCGATTGGACAGCAGAGTCAAGGCATATACATTGTGAATAGTGTGTTTATAGCCCTAACGTGGTTATATCCCACTGGTATAAGGAGGCTTTGCAAGACTGTTTTCAAGTGATTGAAGTCAAGGTTTCAAGACTATCTCGCTGCGGTACATCTAAACTCTATTTAGATTACAATTCTTACAGGGAGGAAAAGTTTAGTGTAGGAAAATGAAAAAATATAGTGCTACAGACAAAATTAATATTTAATTATTAGTTTATCGAACACAAAAATTCGTGTGAAACCTTTGTGAGGATAATAAGCGGTGCAACGAAGGAATATAACAATAGCTATATTTGTTGCATCTTGTGTTGTTACACTTAGGCACGCAGGATTTCATTTTATTTTATTTGAATTGATTTCTCAGAATTTCATTGGGTCTAATTATATGAAATTTCAATAAATGACATCAAATTCATTCATTTTGATTAAATAATTTCTAATAAAATGAAATCCTACATTACAAAAAATGGATTTTGATCTTGAAGTTTGTTTTTGTAACTTTACGCTCCTGCACACACCTGTGCAATTTTGTACTATCCTATTTCAGCGAACAACATCAAATGATGGAGCTCAACGACTCGGAGCAGGACGACCATGGCCAGACCAGTGGGGCATTCAAGGGTGAGTTGACGGAAAAAGGGTCGGCTTTTTTGTACCAACCCCCCTTTGCTCTAATGTACAGCGGTTGTTTCGAACAGGTATATATACTTTTTTTGTACCAACCTCCCTTTGCTCACATGTACAACGATCATTAATTTCAAATGGGTATATATATTCTTACGGTGATACAGTGGTAAAATGTGCGTTCCTGTAATTGTAGTCTTTCTCAAAAAAATAAAAATAAAAATAAATAAAAATAAAATAAAATGATACTAATGATCTGTGAAATACTGGAGCTAAATGAGTGAGTCATAATCATTCTACATATCTAGTTATAAAGAATTAAAGATTATTCCAGCAAAGTTATTCTTTTTGTTTGGTAACTTTTGACTTTACTTGCTAATTACCATTTTCCATTCATGCATACACAAAGGCTTTAGTTGATGCTGCTCTCCAGGAAAAGTGGTTGCTGGTGAACATCCAGTCCACAGAGGAGTTTAGCTCTCACATGGTATTCTTTTCTTTTTGTCCCCTTTTATTTGTTAAACTTAATGTCCTTGACTAATCATAACATGAGCCTAGCTAACTTATCTGTTTGTTTATTTTTCTATTTACCATTTTGAAAAGCTTAATCGAGATACGTGGGCAAATGAAACTTTGAGCCAGATAATAAGATCTAATTTTCTCTTCTGGCAGGTCAGTATATACTCTGAAAATATGAATATTATGCAACAACAAAGAAATTTTCTCAAATCTGGTTACACATTTTTATTTCTTTCCCTAAGATATCTAGGTAGACAGACCTATGGGCAGCCCATTTTTTGAAGTAAGAAAAGAGAAAAGTTGCAGAAACATTTCTTTAATTCTCTACTTTGGTACCTTTAATTTTAACATCCCCAGAAACACCAAAATATTCAAATCATTGGTATTTCAAGCAAATTTTAAGAGATTGATGTTCCTATATATCTGATTTAACAAGGTGTGATTAATTGTTTTAGGTGTATGACACCATGAGAGAAGGATGGAAGGTCCGTGTGTCCTATAATTTGGTAACTCTACCAGCGATTCTTCTGGTTGACCCCATCACCGGTCAAAAAATGCACACATGGATCGGCATGATATATCCTGATCGTCTTCTAGAGGTTTATTAAATGTTTGTTGTTGTGTTGCTGTTATGTTTCTCAGTTTTATTTGTCTTAAGTATTTGCAACATGATTTGTAGGATTTGCTTCCGTACCTTGAAAAAGGGCCAAAGGATCATCACGCCTTGTAGCTTCTATTGAAGTGATAATAAACATGTAATCTTGTTCAGATATTCTCTTAAAATATTACAAACTCGGAGGCACATGCATGGCAGTTTTGATGATGCATAAGGTATCAAGGCAGCTGTGAGCATTTCTTGTAATCGTTTAATTCTGGCTATTACTGAGCAGCTGATGCTACCTTCTATCAGTTTTTTTTTTTTTTTTTGAAATAAGTGGATAACTCCACCACTTTTCATTAAAGAAAAGCAACAAACTATAAAGAGTTTACAGGATCCCAAGTAGCGCCGATATCTTCCCTCCATCTATATACCGGTGCCCATTATTATCTAACTTGAATAGTTATTATCAAATTCATAACAAAAACATTTAAGCTTATTAACTCTACCAAACAGCAGCCAGACATGTCTACTGCATTACATTTATTCATTAATATGACTAAAATAATAGCTTGCATCCAGTCCATTAATCTCCCATCCACTCTATCAGCGGCAGCTCCAGAACCATATTGGCATTTCCTGCAATTGTCTGTGGTTCGAACGTCAGCTGAGTAGGTAGCATCTCCTGCAGCGGGGCCATACTCCATATGGCATCCTTCAACTTGTCCGACCACAGTCCTTGCCAGTAGCCCATCAGACCTTTGATTGCTGCACCCACTGAAATTAATGAATGAGGTTGTATATTATTAAAGCATACACTATTTCGATTTATCCACAAGATCCAAAAGATTGCTGCACACCAGTGCCAAAAAGCCACAGTATTATTGATTGTTAATGAGATGTTTTTCAAATCCTCTAAACAGTATTATTGATTATTAAAGCATACACTATTTTGTTTCAGTGTGAGACTAAAGTTCTTTTTTTTTTCAGTTCTTAATTTTTAGAACTTCTCGATTACCAACACCTGAACATTGGAACTGACCCGTCCTCTTGAGCAATACAGGGACTTTTTTAGGCTTTTGTACACATTTTTTATTCTCGATGCATTGCGAGGTTTTTGGAATGATCAATTACGTTTTAACCAAGATAAAAATGTTAACTATCGCAGTTGGTGATTGGTTCATGGTCAATCAATTGGGATCGGAATATAAGCAGAGAGTTATTTAGAAGGAAGCAAGATGGCCTCTTCTGTCTGGATCAGAGTTTGAAAAGAGTCAAAATAACCATTTCTACGTTTGATAAACACATGATTGGCATTACAGTGGTAAAGTTCATTCTATTGAATGCAAAAGTGCTTAAGATAATGAAGATGTAGTATAGGTTTGATGTTTCACAAATGAGAAAGGAGCTGCAGGAAGCAGAGGTAACTTCTTCGGATGCTAAAGTGGTGTTTCTTCAATCATTTGGGCAATGATTTTTATTTATGCGAGATAGCTGGATTTGAGGACGAAATGGCCGACAATGATGTCTGATGTTATTTTGTAACTATGTCTAAATTAAAGAATGTTGAGCTTAGTGTAGTCTACGATTAGTCTAATTTGATAAGTGATAAATTGTGAGGTTGAAAAAACACAATGTTGAAATATGTCCTGCTTATAAACCTGAAGTTTGGAATGGTATGACTTGTCAGGTTGGTCAAATTTATGTTGTAGAGATGATATTTTCTTTCGCTTTGTTTTGTTTGCTTAAAGGTAAAGAAGGTGAAGTATAGGTTAAATGGAAAGTGGTAGGGTAAATCCCTACTTGTTTCAAAAAAAAAAAAAAAAAAAAAAGGTGAAGTATATGTTGTAAATGATACGGGGTTCCAATCCAAATAAAAGAAATGAGGGTTAAGAAGTTTTATTTTTAATTCGATCGTTTTTCAATAAATATCTTCAGAAGGAATACAAAATTAACTGGAACCAATGTACTGTTCTTGTTGGATCTTACTCCCATCAATCTGAAATTGCTGTTTTCTATACAATTACAATTATAAAATATGTAAATCCATTTCAGGACAAGAGTATGCCTGGTTTTCTTACTTTCAAGAACTAAAAGATGTATCGTTACCTCACTAGTAGCACTGAACGTGATATGGTTAGCACCAAACAGTATGATAATGGTATCAAAAGAGAAAAAAAAAATATAAATATCATTATTATACTGCTCATGATGCCCTCATATATAAGCAAAATCAGCAAAAAATAATTTTAAATATGGGAAAAAGAAAAACCTCCTCCTGAATGCAAGCCACTAAAATAATAAGCTAGAATAAAGAATGAATTTATTAATTTAAATTTACTTACAACTTATTACTTTGGTGGGGTTATCTCCTTTGAGTGAGTGCCCCACTTTATTATCTCCAATTAAATGCTTGTAATGATATACGGTAGAAACCAAATGGAGGGATTCACTCCTTTTCTGTGATCCTCACGAGGATTAATGTTGAAAAATTTGAATCCCTCCTGTTATAAAAATGTTATAGTTGTTTATGATTTAGAAAAGCCTTAAAAAGGATTTGACAATTTCATATGAAGTCATCTCATATTCTCATTCTCATGGCCTCATGAATTTTTATGTATCTCGAACGAAATCTTTGTTCATTCAAATCCGAGGCCTATTTTCCAGGCCCAATGTGCAGGTCTGAAATTAAACAATACTTATTTTCTTTTACGGCAGCCATAGCCCCACAGTTATTATTATCTTAAAAATAAACCGAAATGATAATTGTCATCCACGCCATCAAAAAAAAAATAAAGTAAACATATATGCCTACAAATTGAACATATAATAAACAAAGTGAACAAGATACACCTGTTGGATACTATACTACTTTAGTATTGCTGACTAAATAAATACTAGATACTCCTTGTTATAACTAACTGAACACCTACTCATATTAGACATTTCCTTATTAAAACAAACTGAATATTTAGAGAGTAGAAAGCACACAGAAAAGGTAGAGATGGAGAAGAACAAGACTAAAGAGAGCGAGGTACGGGAGGGAGGGAGGGAGGCGAGAGCGCTAACGAGAGGGAAAGGCGAGAAGGGGATGAGACGCGGAAGGAATAGAGGGACAAATCACGCTGAAAGAAGAATATAGAAAAGTTTGAATGACATGAATGATAAGAAACAATTACCAAAATCAACAACTGTTTTCGGTTTTCCTAATTACCTTTTGCGAAGTTTCGAAACCTTCTCTTCTCCCTGCTATTTCTCAACTCAGGAGGTCGAAGAAATTAAAATGTACCAATTCCGATGAATGGCGACTTTATTTGTAGGAGGAATTTTCTTTTCAGCTAAGCCGTTCGATTTTGATCGAACGGTTGATATGAATACTAAAAGTTACTTGTGTAGTTAACGTTCGAGAGTGTTTTCTTCGAGCGAATATCATCTGAAGAGTAATTTTTATGGTTGAAGAAATTCTAAACCGGATTTAAATTCTATTACTCATCAGTGTTTATAATTTAGATGGATGATTTAAATCTAGTTCCGATTATAAAAGGTCTGAATTTTAGCTGAAGAAATAGAGGACGGGGACAACCGAACAAGTGTGCGGCCAGCTGCCGAGGTAGATATAGAATGATATTTCCCAATGTCATAAACAAATATTTCCATTTTTTTTTCCCTCCCTAAGAGGCGTGTTTCACACACTTATTTTTTTATTAATTGATAGTTTGATACAGATAAATCTTATGTTTAAAACTTTAAATAAACAAAGCTAGTCAACAACCCGGGAAAAATAAGTAATAGTTGTGAGCTGGCAATTATTGTCGTCAGATTATTGGACCGTGTGGAATTCGCTAGCCTAACTTTATTTTTATTTTATAATTTTTTTTTTTGTCAAATGTGTTATGAGTTATGAGTTATGACTGTTGTTTTTTTGCTGCAACTTAGTCCCTAGAATTTTTTTTTGTTAATTTGCTATGCAATTGAGTCCCTGTAACTTCTATTGTCAGTAATTCTGTCATGGTACAACACAAAAAGTGATATTACCTTTTGATTGTTATTCATAATTCCTTACTTTGACAGAACATCGAAGTTAAAGGCCGATACAAATATGTATGGTAAGATTATAACGCATTAATTGACTTCTACTAATAAAAGTCAACCCGTTTATGTATGCTGTACAATTAGATACAGTAGTTAATATATAAATTGGAAATTTGGAAACTCAAATATGTTATAGAAATAAAAACAACGAATAGATTTTTTATTGTACGTAGCTATACTCTTTGCCATTTTTGTATGACATGAAATTACAACCTCGATGCTGCAGCTGTACCGATGGCAACATGAATATCTTAATTTGACAAAATTACCAATGATGGAGAAAGCGCTACAACAGGATAGAATTAAAAATAGGATGGATATATAAACTTTTTTTTTAGATAAGCTACATAGCGGCTATGTAGAAAACAGAACAGAAAACGAGCAATACAAAGCTAAAAAGAAAGAAACAGGAACAGAACAATAAGGAAGTAAAATGGAGATATGAACTTAAAGGCTTTAATCAAAATGATTTTTAAGCGGGATTTCATTTTCAATTCAATGGAATTTGCCACCTGGACCTCCAAAAAAAAAAAAAAAAAATCAATGGAATTGATTTTTCGAGATTTCGTTGGATCTAATAACATAAGAATTCCAACCAAATGACATCAAATCCATCCATTTTGATCAAAAAAATTTTAATGAAGTAAAATGAAAATGAAATCCCATGTTAAAATATCACCATTTTGATCAGGGCCAAAAATTTTGGACGCTCAGAATCAAGCCTGGATGATCGATCACATGAAGTGAAAGTTAACATAGAAACAAACTTACGAATGAAGAAGGAATAAAGAAATAATAAATATTCCATTTGCTAAGATTTGGAAAAGGAATAAAATAAAAAACATAATTACTTTGAAATAAATAATAGTTTTTTTGAGAAATATCCGGAAGCACCTGATGGCAATAGAGATGGGTAGAGTGCCCATCTCATCACGACCGTCCGATCTAATCTGAACGGTTCATTTTTTCGGGCTAATAATTTTTTTCGGGATTGGTGGAATTCACGGGGCTCTTTTATCCGTTGAGATTAAATCAGACGGCTGACGCTCCGCGATGGGTAGAGGATACGGTTCCGTGTCAGGTGCCTATGAAATAATATTACTTAATTTTGTACTGCATTTGGTTCTGATCTTTTTAATTTTAAGTATTCCATACTAAGCTTTAAATGGTTTATACTTGTTTGTCAATCGCTCAATACTTGACTATGATATAATTAAGGTCGATTTCTCTTTATTTTTCTGATCTGGCAAGTGCATATTTTTTATAGATGTTTGTCATGTGTCAGTTTCGCCATATTCCTGGTGGTTAATCATAGGTGAGGAAGCCTTATGAGCAATATCATTTTTATTTTATTTTATTCATTTTTTTTTTTTTTTTGCTTTCTTAAAAGGATGGTAGAGACCGAATGGCACTAGATTTTGATATAATTATTAATTAAATTTTCTTAATTGTGATGATTATTACCAAATACTTATAGCACTACCAGAAAGAGAGGCTTTTGCAACGGGAGATTAGCAAACCGTCAGAAGACATAAAGTAGGAGAGAGAAAAAAATCAGAGAGAAAAATAGCAACGGTTTTTATATAATAACCGTTGCTAAATTTTCGGCCCAAAATATTAAAAAAATGTTGGGTCCAAACAGAGACGGTTTTCTAAAAAATCCGTTGCTATTTGATTTTACATTTTCAGACGGTTTTTATTAAAAAACCGTTGCTATTTAAATGCAGACGGTTTTATATTTTTAACCGTTGCTATTTTTGCGATTTAGGTTATCCCGTAGCCTCCCTCCTCTCCTCATTCGACAGATCCAGCCACCAACCACCAATTTCCATTCTTTTTTCTTTTAATCTGAAAAATAGAAAATTTATATAAAAAATAGAAAAGAGAAAATTTTAGAATTTCGACAAATTTTTTTTATTTTATTTTACTTTAAATTTTAGAATTTTATTTTATTTTATCTTATAAATTTTGACAAAAACAGAAAATTTATATTAAAAAAATATTCCAATTAGAGACGGTTATTACCTCAAAACCGTTGCTATTTTGAATTGATAAAATATTATTATTATAATATAGCGACGGTTATTATCTCAAAATCGTTGCTATTTTGAATTGATAAAATATTATTATTTTAATATAGCAACGGTTATTACCTCAAAATCGTTGCTATTTTGAATTGATAAAATATTATTATTTTAATATAGCAACGGTTATTACCTAAAAAACCGTTGCTATTTTGAATTTTTTTTGTTATAGCGTGAAGACGATCAATTCTTCTCTCCCGATCGATCCCATTCGATTTTCTCCTAAGTCCTTTTCTTTTCCTCTGGATCCCATCCGAACAGCTCCTCTCCCAAACCCTTTTTTGCTCTCCTTCATCAACAACCTCAACCTCGTCACCCGCCCGCCAGTTCTTCCCCGCCGACGAGGTCGCGCCTCCCCAGGCTCACTGGCCGTCGAGCTCCATTCTCCCACCCCGCCGTCAAGCTCCGTTGTCACTGGCCGTCAATTGATAGACATGTCTCGAGAAGAAAGAGATCAAGTACAAGAAAGAGACGAAGAAGAGACAGAAGGAAAGAAAAAATCTCGGATCTCATTGGATTTCGGAGAATTTCTTTATATATTTCTTTATATATTTGAATCATGTACTAATTTTTGTAAATATTTGATACTCTTCAAGTTTAATTTGCTATCTTTATTTGTGATTTTGGATTATTTGTGTGAGATGTTGATATATATATGAATATGTATGATTGCTTATTGTTTGGTACATTGGTACCATTTGGTACGACTAGCAACATTGGGCTAGCCACAGAAAACAGGCAAAAATTTTTTTTAACATTTTAGCAACGGTTTTTATGATGATAACCGTTGCAAAATTTACATGTATATTTTAGTGCGCATTTGTTGTATCAAAATAGAGACGGTTTTTTCCAAAATAACCGTTGCTATTTATTGGGCCTGAGACGGGCCTTTGTTTAAAACCGTTGCTATTTATTGGGTTTAAAGAAGGGTTTTATATAAAAACCGTCTCTAATTTTACGATGGTTATTATGTAAATAGCAACAGGGGCTTCTGCAACGGGCGAAACCCGTCTCTATTTCGTTTTATTAACCGTTGCAGAATGGAAAATATGTTGTAGTGTAGGCAAATGCTGTCATGCGGTCAAATTTGTCTTTTTTAATAATTATGCGGGTCAAAATTGCCATGAGATGGACCCGATTCAGACCGCATGGCAGAATTCCCCATCAGAATTATGCTATGGTAGAATACTAGAATCGGAAAAATATTAGATGCATTCAAGCCTTCCGCAAAAACAGTTCCGTTCATTGAATTTAAAATCATCACTTAAATTTTCTCCAATAATAATTAGGAAGGAGCGATTTGAATTTTTTTTTAAATAATTCGTACAATTCTGGATGTGGGGCCCACGCGAAGCGACAAGACCGTGTGGACAACAGAACACGGTACTCGGTTCCCGCTTTAGGCCTGCCAACGGGATTAAATGCCACGTTATGCCGTTCCGTATAAGCGAAACGGAACGGTTAACGGCAGCGAAATGGATTTCGTTTCAATAACGAAATGGCAAACGAAATACTGATATGTGCCGTTTCGACTATTTCAGGCTAGTTTTAAACCATTTTGTGTGTGTAATTTATGAAGTGGAACTAATAACGGAACGGATTTATGTGCCGTTTCATAAACGAAACGGTTAACGGTATGCTGAAATCTGCCATTTATTTTTGTGGCACGGTACACGGTACGGCACTTTTGCCACGTGATCACCACGTTAGACAGGCCTGTCCCGCTTGCAGCAGGCGATTAATGTTTCGGTTTCGGATCCAAAAAGAATAACAGATCTACACCCATTAAGGTGTACGAAAATCCCATGAACACTTCGTCATGACTCAAGTGGAGTTGCAGTGATTAACATACCGGGTCCTAAAAATAGGATATTATAACCAGAATCCGTTAAGTAGAGCAGTTAGACCTCTCCCAACTCCCGAGTCCCAACTCTGTTGAGTGGAGAGCATATAAAAATTGACACCTCTATTCCCCATTCGTCCCATCTCGATAACCTCAATTAAAAAAGGTAATCTCTCTTCTCTTCTCTAATCTCTCTCAAGCTACTCCGATCTATTTCTAATTATTAATTAAGTTTTGATTTATCTTTTACCAGAGTATTACTGCAGAAACCTAGATCAGCATTTATTTTCCTTTGCTTTCCCTAATCCCACCATGATTTCATTTTCTTCTAATTTTGTTTTGATTTTGTGCTTGTTTCCATCTCATCTTTGATCTTTTTCTGGCATTTTGGGAAACAAAAAGAGTTCAATAATGTGAAAATGTAAGATTTTAAAATGCCTTGAAGATTTGCTTACCAGAACCAGATCTCAACTCTCTCCTCTTTGTCGATTTGCAATACAAAACTATTTTACATACGTAATACCATTTCTTGTTCTTTGTAGAGAAAGGAGAGAGAGACTAGAGAAAGTACAAGTAGATCAAAAGGAAAATAAAAATGGAGAAAAGCGATGACGTTAAAGGACCAAGTGTGCTTGATCGAGCCAAGGACGAAGCTGTAGCAATCACAGATTCCGTCCATGATGCTCTCCATTCTGTTAAGAAAGGTCATCTCCATTTCTTTTTGTAATATAAATACTTTGTTTGAATGAACCTGGGCATTATACCTGTAGACCTGATACTGGTATGAGGTCATAAGCTGGTGCTTTATTTGTATACCATGACTTACCTGTTCAGAAATGTAGTATTAAATAAAATAATGGATAATCGTAGTTATCATTAATTATTTTTTTTTACAATGATTAACAGAAGCCGAAGAAAAGGCAGAGAAATTGAAGGGGGGATTGAAGCACCTGTTACACAAGGGACCTCACCTATATGACAAGGCCAAGGAAGAGATCAAAGGCCATCTTCATCCAAAGGATGGTAAATTCCCTTTGCCAAAGTTTTAATTCTATTTTTGCTTTTTGGTTGGGCAGGATGTGATGTCAAGTCATTGGTTTAAGCGAAATCCGAAAGTTCTAAAATTGTCTTGGTAGTTGGTATAACATCTTAATAAAACTTACATACTGAATAAATGACTCTATATGATGAAATCTTTATTGCAATGCTATATAAATGGTTCTCTTTAAGTAAAGTCTAGATGAATTCTCCTTCTTTGTTTCTTTTTTCTTTTTTTTTTTTTTTAATGAACAACAACATAGAAAGCAACAAATCTTATGATATTTTTTAGATATATCATTTTAAAATAAATTAGATAATTTGAATATTTTATTTAAATTAAAACATGATTTCTAAGTCATGATCATTAACTTTTTCTAGCCTGCACCTCTCTTTAGCTTTTAATGTCTAACATGATATAACTACGTTTTGTCGACGACAACAATTATAGGAGATGAGAAGGGTGAGAATTCCTCTCCAGTGGAAACCTCAATTCCAATCCAAGTCCTTGATACCAAGAAAGAAAAGGGTGAGGCTTCCTCTCCAGTGGAATCCTCAATTCCAATACAAGTCGTTGACACTAAGAAAGAAGAAGAGAATAGCTTTGTGGCATTTTTTGCTCGAATTTTTGAGAAATGTTGTGCACCATTTAACAAAAAGAAAGATTAAGTATTGTACTCAATCATTTTTAGTCTTACCAATTGGCTTCTTGGTGTGTTAGGTATTCGAGAGAACCTGGTGTGTATTATGTTGCCTCTGTCTATGAATGTAGTTTCCGTTTTGAGATAATTTGTTTACAACATGGCTGTTTGAAATTGAAATTCTATGAGTCTATTTATGATAGTTTACAGATGACATGAAATAGGCATTTATGATTTTCGCAAAGGCCTACTTATTGTTTAAAATGCTATGATAAAATTTTCTTAGATATAATGCCCGTAAACTCTTGGTTGAATTTCATTTTTTCTTAAAAAAAACAATTTTTTATTTGTTTGTTTATTTATTTTCATATTAAGACAAGATTATGCCTTTCTTAAGTTCCAAAATTAAATAGTAATAGTGAATCCTCTAATTAGATTTTGAATCCACGACCACTTAACATTTGTTACCTTTGACCGTTAAACGGCTGATTCTCGCTTCTGGGTTGTGAATTTTAATTGAAATTAAAACCCCATACTTTAAGTTCATCACATCTTAGTACATTTCTTTAGAAAATTCTTCAAAATAGGCAGTACAGTACCTCTTCTCCAACTAACTGCTTCAGGAAACTACATAGCAGTAAAAGCATCCACTACGGGATGTTCAGAACATGTTATCATTAGTGTAAGTAATCATGAAAGCCTCGTGCAAATCATAATAGCCTCTTTCGTACCAGCACAAGATTGTACCAGCCATGCAATCTATCATATACTAGTAAAAGATTTTGTCAGCCACATTATTTAGAGGATCCTGTGGAGCACATAGATCAGCAAGAACCAAAATTGGTTTATTTACAGTTTTTGCACTGGTTGACTTAATGAATTTGACCAGTTATTTTTGTATTAATCTAGTAGATATAAGCTGTCATGAGATCATGCAAGCATGAAAATTTGTACTTCATACATACATAATAAGAAAAACGATATCATTATGGATATTTTGAAGGTCAGATAATTGAAAACAAATTAGCTGGAAAATGAAGCGTTGGTGGCACATAAGCATTGCAAGTGCACATGTTAATGTACCCAGCTTTGCAACTGCACATGTTAATTTCCCCTACTTTTTTTTTTCTCCTAAAACGTTAACATGAATTAGAGAAAATTAAAATAAAAAAAACACCAAAAAAAATACAGTAATTTGCTACAATACCGTTGACGGTAAATTTGTGTCATGCGAATGAAAAATGAAAATAGCAAATAAACAAGTGTTACTTGTTTATTATGAACAAAAGGAAAGTTGGGACTGAAAAATCAATTAGCAAGCCAATCTGAACATTCAAAGTGCTAATAAAGAAATTCGACCTTATTTCAAAAAATATGTAAAAAGAAATTCATGGCTTTCTCTATGATTATTTATCATACCTTATTTCAAAAACCAAACGTTTTACACGTGAAAGTCATCTTTTATCGATTTCCATGTAAACGCCCCCACAATACTATATAAATAAAGACATAATGTTCAATTATTCGTATGTCATAAAAGTTTTTCGCAGTTCCTTTGAAGCCTTTTGGTGGGTCCATAATTTTGCTGTAACAGATAAGCAGGCACTGTATTAAATTAAAATAATAAGTAAATTTATCTAAAATATTTGGTCCTCTGCATTATGTAATAGTTTTTATCAAAATTATAGAAATATAACAAGTTGGAAAAATAAATTATGTTACCAGCTGTGGGGGAGGAAGCCTCTGTCTTACTATTATTGGTTGGATTTCTATTAAGGTGAATCAGTCTGTATAAAAAAAAACATTGCCAACTTTCCATCAAAGTGGACCAATATTTTCTGCATAAAAAATATTTTATTTTATACTTACAAAAAAATATGGCTGTTAAGGAGACAAAATAATTTTCTACTAAAATATGAGGCCCTTAGACAGCAATGAGACTGAGGGTTGTGAGCTTCTTGAACGATTCAATCTATTCTAAAAAACAAGTCCAAATTCTATATCCATTAAGGTAACACACAATTTCACTTTTCATAGAACTACTTTATATTAATAGAGTTATGGATATTTCCAGTTGAGTTAAATGGTATGTGAAAAAGAGGATCTGGATCCAAATCAATAATATATAATAAATAAATGGATCTAATAATGAGAATCCATTAATTCAGATGAAAATAATAAAAGAAGGAAACAAAAGTCTTCGCTATTTGAATCATTCTCTCTTTCTTTATTTCTCAGCTATTATAAAACCCTGACACCTCTCCTGACTTCTCCCTCATCTAGATCAACTCATTACAACAAGGTATGTTTCTTCCTTGTCTTCCCTCTCGTTCTAACCTGTTATATGTCTATTTATATTATGATTAATTTTCTCAAGTGTAGTGCTTTCATAACCTTCGTTTCATCCTTTTTGTGGAGTTTTTTGCTTGTTCTAGAGGGAGAAGTTATCTAAAGAATGTAGAAAAGCACATTTCCTCATTTCATTTTTTTTAATATTTATTTGATCTATCCTCCATCCTGTACTTCATGACCTTCATTTTAGGAGGTTAATTTTAATGGGTTTAAAAGGATTGGTTCCATAATTTATGAAGCACCAGCCATTTTTTTTTTATAGTGAAAACACCTAAAAAGGATGCTTAGCAGAAAAAGGAGTCTCATACTTCAGGACAATTAGCACTTCTAGATTAATTATCAATCAATTTAAATTTGCAGGAGAAAAATTTATATTCTTTTTCCTACTTTTATCTCTTTTTTTTCATTCTAGAGTGAAAAAAAAAAGAGAGAGAACAGGAGTATATACAAGAACTATAAAAAATGGCAAACTTCCTTGATCAGGCCAAGAGTCAGTTCACATCCCTCCAGGGCACCGTCAGTGACACTCTCCACTCTGTTAAAAAAGGTCATCTCCATTTATACATGCAAATCCTCAAAACAATGCTGATTCAATGGTGTTAGTATTTATAATATGTATTTTTCCAGTGAAAGAGGTATCAGAATATACCATTCGGTACAGTACCCACGTATGTGTTGACAAAACAGTTGTTGGGTTATAATCATGATAGTCAATTTCTAAAAAAAAAAAACTAAAATTCTCACTTGAAATTTGATTATGGTTTGTAGAAGCGGAATCAAATGCTAGCAAGATTCAAGGGCAAGTGACCGATCTGTTCAGCAAAGCACCTCAAATGATCGACAGCACCGCAAGGGACCTTGAAGGTCAGTTTTCATCAATGATCCGTCAATTTTCAGCTTTACTTTTGCTGTAATGTGAAATAGAGCTTTAGCTTCCCCTCATACTTGTTCTAGAATTTTTTTACATGACATTATCAATTCCAGTTTTATTGAATTGATGGATATAAGGACTGAGATGACAAGCTATCTTTTTTTGTGGAAGAAGTTTCACCAGTTAATAATACATAACAAATATTTTTTTGAATTGTTCTTCCATTATCTACTGTTTTGATTAATTTATATAAAACAAGACCTGAAGATATTTTCTTAAATTACGTGAAATGATTATATAAAATTGTCAATGTGGTTTTTCTCTGAATCTCTCCTTTACATGATTTTAAATTGGGGAATGATAGGTAAAGCAGAGGCATCAGCTTCTTCAACATCTGAGACAGCAAAGACAGAAGTGAATAATGTTGCAGCATTTTTCGCTGGAATTTTCGAGAAATGTTGTGCGCCGTTTAACCAAAAGAAAGATTAAAGATAATATTTTGATTATGCGAGTACTAGGTTCTTTCTCCGGTGATATGTGTGAATTTGTGCTTTGTGCAGCATTTTGTTTATTTTTCTGTGTGAAATTTGTGAGTTAAAATATCCTCCTACTATTTTTTTATTGCTTCTTAAAATTAAAATTTTACAAGTGTAATGATTGTTCAATCGTGCGCTGTTTATTTTTGTTGAGAATGTTGAGTTATGTATTTCTCCCTTTCCATATACCTTACAACTACTTGTTGAATAAGAATTATTAGACTTAAGAGTCTATTATAAATGCAAACATGAGATCGTGCAAGGCTGAAACCAATGAAACCACAGGAAACAAAAAATTATATATTAATCTACAATATATATACCATTTTTCTTTAAACAACAATATAAAAATAAGGGAAATTCTAATGTGGACAAAATAAATACTGACCGTCAAATATAAGCAGATCTGACGGCTAGCATCAATTCTGATCTTATATCGCTGCTAATTGTCTCCGTTAAATTGAACAAAAAGTTTTTGACGGAAGGGCAAATTGGTCCATTATGTCGAACCGGCTCTGCTCGCTTTTGTTTCGTTGTATCCTCCGTCTCTTCTCTCCGCCTCTCCTCTCGGCTCGTAAACTTTTGTGGAGCGTTGCATATCTCCAGGGAGAGAGAATCGGAGAACGAAACACAAAAAATCAAAAGTAGCAATGGAATGAGAAATCGAGAAAGGGAGTGATAGATAGGATTGGGAGCACTGGTTAAATTAAGCATCTGGATTCTGGACACAAGTAGAGCTCCAATTCGTCGTTCATTACCTCCTCTGTCGCATCAGGTAGCGACGAGTTCGAAGAATCGATCGAGGAGGTGGAGCTAGAAGAATCGATTGAGGATTTGGATCTCTCTTGTCTGAAGAGAATTTAGCTGGAAAGATGACGCCATTAGATTCGCATAGAAAGGTTTCCTTTTTTCTAATTTTCTGCTTGCGTAGTACCTTTTAGGAGCAGTTGTTTATTGATTTTGTCCTTTTGTTTAAGACTTGAATGCTAAATTTGGATGAATAAAGTGTGAGAGCTGAGTTGGTCGTTTGCTGACCTTGTCTTCATTAAAAGAGTGATGCTTTATTTCTGTTATTCATTAATGGAAGCTAGTTTCCTGTGGACAGGGGTACTTATTTTCAAACACAAAGAAAAGTCATGATAAACCGAAGTAGAACATCATCCTCAAATTTTCTGTAACTTAAATGCAATACAAGTGCATGAAACTGATTTTTCTTCAGTAATTGAAACTGATTTTAGTAAATTAGAATATACTGGTTCAGTTATTAGACTAACCAAGGGTATAGAATGATTAATGTTGCACAGAATTGCTGAAACATAGAACTGTTAATAGATTTATTAAATTTTAGATTGTAAATTAGGAAACTTTCAGGTTTAAACTGCAAATAACAAAGTCTGACAGTGTTTAACCATTGAATAACAACACTTAAGTTTACATCAAAATAACAATTGAATCTTCTTTGACTGAAGGACATCATGTTGATAAGTTCTTTCTCTGGTACACTTTATTTTCTTATCTTGTTAACTGTTTGCTTGTTTATTACTTATTTGTATTAATTTCCTATCTTGTGATACCATTTTATGAAAATGGGATAACTCTAATAATTTTTTTGCCAGCTCCCTTTATGATTTCTTAACTTCTAAAGGGGTTAGAGTGCATGATACACAACTTATGATGATGCAGTTGGCCTGACAAATGAAAAACCTTACAAAGAAGTTTTTGGGAAAAGAAACGATTATTAATTGAAAAAAAATTGACACAAAAGGATGTTTTTAGGTCTGTCTGTTTGCTGGAATTTTTTGGTTCTATGTTGAAGTATCTATGTGAATTTGTGAAATCCTGGAGATGTTTTTGCTTGAATTCATGTTAATAATTAGATAATAAGATGGAAGTGATAAATGATTTAGGGAGAATATTTCAAATTCTTACTCTTGGTTATGCATCTGTAATATTTTAACTGTTATGCTTCTTATAACATAAAACCTGGCGACCTTTTAGGGTTGCTTTAAAAAAAAAATGAAAAAGAAAAACCAAAGTTTGCTTGAATTCAAAGTTTAAAGTTTAATGTGGCGACTGATATTGTACCGCTTGATTTCTAAGTTTAACAAGAAATGCACGTGGACTAAACAAAGATAAAATAAAGAGTTATTATAACCAAAAATTGACAAATCTATCCAGAACTAAGCAACAACAATGATTTATCTAGTTACATTAAACAAAAATGACAAATCTATACCACTGTACCAATGAAGGGGACCAATCCCTTGTTTGCCATATAGATGGTAATGAATTTTGCCAATTGTTGTTGCATAACAGGCAATTTACTTTTTTCTAGAGTTAATTACTTAAAAGCCTATTAATTTTGTTGAATAAAATCATACAGATTTTGTTCTAATTTTTTAAATAGATTTTGTTCTACTATTAAATTTTTAAGGATCAATCAAGATATTATAGCAGAAGATCCTTTGTTGTTGCCAAAAAAGATATTCTGAATCACACGTTCATGTTACCATCATTTTGATTTTTTTTTATATATGGTAAGTATATTTATTTTTTTGGGCAGATGGATTTCCATCTCTTTTAGAATTAAAATATGGAAAAGGTCTAAAATATTAGGCGCTTGCATACCTCTCAAGAGCCACTTATGAAATGTTCTTAATAACTATTCCATCTGACCTATTATACAATATGGAAAGACACAAATTGGATATGAAATATTAGAGCCAAATCAATAGTCATAATCGCTAGATCCCTCTTTCTGTATTATTGCATCTTAACACTTGTTGTATCACTTTGCAAACGATGTTGAGCCAAATACAAATTTCTCTTTGTAAGAAAAACAATTTTAAAAGAACATGAATTTTTTTTGAAAAAAAAAATTGCATTTGAATCACGCATTTGTCTTACCATCATTTTGATTTATTTTTTATAGGAATGTACGTTTTATTTTTTGCGCAAATGCATGTCCATCACTGTTAGAATTAAAAATTAAAAAAGTCTAATTTCTACCTCTTTCTATTTTTTTTAAAGAAATTACAATAAAATGCTATTACAGTCTTTATATGCAGATTGCAGAATACCATATTTTCCTGAGTAATCTAAAAAATTGGAATTTGAGCATGTTTGAACAGTATACTTGTAGACCATTTTGACTCTTGCAAGCAAAATAGCTAGCTCCTCTAACTCTCAAGCTTCATCAATTTCTAGTGGTGTTTCATAACTATCCAAAAGCTAATTAGTATCATATTAGTTTTTTTTTTTTTATATAAGGACAAGCTTCATCAAATTTTTTTTCAACTATTACAAAATTTTGTTCTATTTTTTGGGACGAATAAATTATTTTGGAATGACAGACAAGTTCTATATTATTCTACTATTAGTCCTAAGTAATTTTTTAATTATTTCAATAATCTTATAAATGAATGAGGTTTAGAATATAGTTCAAACATAAGAATAAAATATTACTTTTATGCATGTATTCTACTATTAGTCCTAAGTAATTTTTTTAAATTTTTTGACAAAATTTTAAAAAATATATTTTAGTTTTAATTGTTTCATTTTGAAATATATTCCAGTATGATTAAATTAGTTATGAAAATTACATGTAATTATTTTTTTATAAAATGCTCACTTTGATGACATTTATTTGTAAGATAGAATGTGATTTTTTAAATCCATATAAAATTATTTTAAATTTTAATTTAATTTCATGTCATTGAGTTTTTTTAATGGAAAAAAATATGTACAAATTTTTGAAAGACCAAATTTGAAAAGCTTAATAAATTTTATTGTTCATCATATGAAATCTTTATTTTTCATCAAGTTTTGAAATGTTTGATTTTATTCAGTGCCATTTGGCCTTTAATTGCTATTTAAATTTTTTATATCAACTATTAACTAAATTTTAAAATAAATTTATTTAATTTAATGCAATGTCAATTTTAAATAAAATTAAATTTGCTTTTTTCCAACGGTATGTCTTTTTTCTGAAAATGCTGCTATAGACTATCTTACAATAGATGATGTCTTTAACCAATTCAAGACTCATTTAATTTTATAAAATCACCAAACATATATGTTTATTTTTTATACTTACAAGCTTCATCAATTTTTTTCTGAATTATTAACTAAATTTTGTTCTAATTTTTGGACGAATAAATTATTTTGGAACGATAGACAAGTTCTATATTGACCTAGTATTTGTCATAAATGATTTTTTTTTTAAATTATTTTAATGACATTTTAAATGAACAGACTTAGAATGTGATTTTTAATCCATATAAAGTTATTTTATAGACATGTAATAATATCTAGTGTAATGGACAAGGAAACAGATTATAATTAAACAACGTGTAATTATAGACATTATTAATATTTTAGAGACGTAATTAATATATAGTGTTCGTATGTCTGTGATACTTGTAAATTTTGTACTCAACAAATTTTGAGTATTAATAATAAAATATTTAAAACTTGTAGCAACTCAAACCTTTATGATTTATTAAACTTTTGACTAATGTATAATATATTATTTTTATGAATTTGATTTAACTTATTATTATTTTTTTATTTTTTTTATTCAAATCTTGATATATTTGATTAGTTACAAATATTTTGACCGATTTTGACCAGAAGATAAGAAAGAAAATATTAAAATACTCTTGCCTACTTCCTTGTTTATATCCAAAATTTTATTTTAACTTGATCTTTGACCGGATAAAACTATATTATTGCAACTTATCCAATTGGCCACGTACTTCATTTTTATTGGATTGAACTTTTAAATAATAACAATAATAAGAAATACATTATATATACTTAGAATTCCTTTGTATGTATATACATAACTCTCATTCTTATCCATTCAACCGACATAAAATTTGATCTTATCCTTTTTACTATGTGTCCAATTCTAATTGGATGCCGCAAGATCAATATTGCTGGCCATTAAAAGTCCTTAATCATTACCCTCCTCTTGTTACGCAAAACAACATAGATACTTCCTCTCTTTCTCGGGTATTCACTGTGTGGTGAGTAGTGGGGAGAAGGTGTCAGGTACTCAGGTGACAGTGAGGCAGGACTAGGCTTTGATTTTCGTTAGTTGTTATTTGAGGTATCTTCTTCAATTAATCATCTATTATCTGTTCCTTTTTCTCTAATTCGTGTGGTTTGACCTTGGTGTCGTTTGAGATCAGTTTTCGGTTTGTTTGCTGGTAAGAAATCATGGGTGGGTCAAGGAATAATTCATGAACTCTTACTAAGTGATTATGCCCAGTAACAATTTCGGAATTATAGGCATGCTAGAAACGTTACTTGGCAAAGGTCCTGTGTAAATTATAGGAATACTTTCTGTAGGATTCTGTTCTAACTCATAGCCGTGTACAATACTGGACCTACTTTTGTTTAGATGTTCAATATGGCTAAGTATATCAAAGTACATGATTTCTTTCAAAACTATAATACCAAACTTATAGCTTGCGTAAAGAACCAAATATAAATATTAAGGAACTTGAATCCAACTAGGTATATATAACATAAAATATTATTATTAGACTAGTAAATTAATAGATGATCGGTTAGTAAGTTTGGCAAATATTTTATAGTTAAGTAGATATCTAAATTATTCTATTTCTTGTAAGTTGATAATATTGCTTTTGGAACTTATAATTTTATAATATAAATCTTATAGTACAACTAGTAGGCCGTTTGCTATATAACAAATTTAAAAGCATAATCTTTATAAAATATAATTAGGAAGTTTAATACAAAGTTACGTTGGTATTTTACTCCAATTTCTTATAAGTTCTATAAGATTATTCTAGAAACTTAACTTATGTTTTTGTTATAACAAAACCATATAATATAACTATTAGGCCGATTGCTTCATAGTAATTTTAAAATTAAAAGTATGAATAATTTCATGAAATTAATATTATTAAAAAGAAAGTTAATATTAAATCCAACGTATAGGAATTTAAATAAAAATAATATCACGTTTATCTAAGTGACAAGTATGGTTTAACTTTTAGATAAGCCAAATTCAACATTAAATGAGGGTTAACAGAGATTTCGTTAAAACTAGTATTTGACGAGATTAACTACGTCAGGTAATCAGTCGGACTTAGCAAGACCTTTTAGAGAATGACTATTCTGACGACGGAATAACAGACGAAGCTTCTTGAAGATTAGCTTCTCTCAAAACCGTCAATTCCAGGTGTGGATGCCTTTTGAGATTTTGTTATTCTTTTGATAGGAACTAGTAAATTTAATTGTGAATTATAAAAGTGAATAATTAAGGAGGAAATAAATAAAAATGAAACAGAATGAGACCGAGTAGTTAAGTTGTTTTGCTCGGGGTTTCCATTATCGGGAGGTTGCACCCAAGCCATTGCCGGTGGCCTCCTTATGATAGCGATCACGGGCAACGCATACTGACCTACTCTGCTATTCAGCCAATAGGCAGATTAGCGGTCATTTGGTATGTATATATATATTCCTTTTGTTTGGACTGGCTAGGACCTTTAGGGTGTGCGGAAGCGGACTACCCCTCGGAACTCCGCGGTAGTAGCCCAGTACTGGAGTATACTAGCCCCCACTACGAGCTCGGTGGAGGGCAGGAGCAATTAGGGTCGGGTGTCTATACACTAGGTATACACTCGTGGGTAGGATCGAATAAGCACATAGGTTCTGTCAGAAAACACTAGTAAAGGCACGAGATTTATTCTCGTATAAGCACATGACATAGTCATGAGGAATGAGACAGGTAAGGTGGAATTGGCACGGGAATTATTCCCGCAGGGTTAGAGCAATGTAAGGTGGAAACTCTCGTATTATATTATATTATTCCTCAAATAAATACACTGAATCACAACCGTATCTCTTTTCTTAAATAAAAATAATTAAAAGTACTTTAGACAGGATTGACATAAGTTTATGAATTTAAGTTCTAATCTTTTGAATAGCTTAATCCCAAAATGGCTTCCTCTATTACCACACTGAGTATTCATGTACTCACTCCACAAAATTAAATTGTGGATTCCAGGTACAGGTTTGGCTGACGGTGAGGAATATACTTTAGGTGACCCAACTGAAGATGGTGATGCCACAAACTACTAGTTACTTTTATGTTATGTACTTGTTTTGTTAGAAAGACTGGAAGATTTTGTTGTATATTATATGGCCTTCCTTATGTACAAAGTTGTTATAATAAATACTTTTGTGGCATTATCTGGTGAATTGTGTGATTGCTTATAGTACCATATATAGCCTTACGTGTATATAGCAGAGTATATGCACGTGGCGGGGTTGTCCTCCCTGAATGGTGATTTGGTTTGGGGTGTGACATCCTTCGGTGGTATCAGAGCAGGTCCACGATCACTATAAACCTTACCCTTAGAATGAGTGTCATGTGAGTTAAGTATGACTGCAAGAGAGTTAATTACCAATCAAGCAAGGGTCTTAATCTATTGTGTTTTATTTATTAGTCATGGAAGGATCAGCTCAACGTGGACGTGGACGTGGACGACCTAGAACTAGAGGGGCCAATCGTGGACAAGAACCCCCGGTGCAACAGGAACAACCTATTCCTCCGGTAAACCCTGCTCCTCCTGGAATAGATCCAGCAGTGTTAGCTCAACAATTTTGGGCGAACTTTGTTCAGCTTGCAGGACAGGGAGCGGGACAAGCTCAACCAGCTCCTGATCCTTTTACTGTCGCTTATCATGAGTTTAATCGTCATCAAACTCCAAAATTTGATGGAAACAGTGGCTATGAGGCAGCTGAAGAATGGCTGTTAGCTGTGCAAGATACTTTCCGTCTTGCTCGATCTCCAATTGAGCATTGGACAGAATTGGCTGCCACTCGTTTAGAAAAGGATGCTAGACATTGGTGGGCCTCTCAGCAACCCCAGCATCAAGAAGAAGGCCATAACATTGCCTGGGAAGTGTTTACAAATGTGTTTCGTGCTCGTTTTATGGGAGAGACGCAACAAACGGAATTAAGGAGGAGATTTGAAACTCTTACTCAAACAGGGATGTCCGCTCGTCAATATGGAGAGACGTTTATCCGACTTTCTCGTTATGCCCCTGATCTTGTGGCGGATCCTCGACGTAGACGTGAAAGATTCATTCGTGGACTGAATCCGGGATTAGCAAGTATGGTGGACACTTATCCGGGCACGTCTATTGAATACCTAATGGATAAAGCAGAGTTTCAAGAAGGTTTGTTGGCAGCACGTGAAAGAACAAGACAGGAAAATCAGAAGTTAGTGGGTGGTAATGTACGTAGGTCATTTCCACAGACTCGAAGTACCGTTGCCCCTGGTAGGCAGCCAACAAATATGGTTTTTCAACGACCTATTGTTAACATGGGTCCTCAGGCTAGCCGTTACTACTGCAAGACATGTCAGCGAGCTTATTCCACTCCTTGCATTTATCATGGAGGAAAGTGTAAAGTTTGTGGGTCATCGAATCATTGGGCTGCTAGTTGCCCGAAAAACCTTTTTGGTGGTTCAACTTCTGAAGGTGGTGGACCAACCATGACTGAAGGATTGGCCACTAAAGGACAAAATAATACGGGACGTGGTCGTGGTGGTGGTCGAGTTGGACCTCAACGCGGTGGACGTTTTGGAAATACGGGTCGTGGAAGCCAAACTGAGCGGGATATGGCTCGAGTACATGCAACAGTGGGTGAAGAATTTCCCGAGTGTGAAGTTATAACAGAAGAGGCTATATTGGAAGAAGATGTACATAATGTTGATGCGGACCTGATTGCAGGTATGGTTTCTGTTTCAGATAGTTTTGCTTATTCTTTGATCGACACGGGATCTACCCACTCTTTTGTGTCTCAAAATTATGTGGATTCCTATAGTTGGACTACTGAACCAAGAGAACGAGTGATGATAGTTCAAACACCTCTCGGTAAGAACGTTTTAGTCGATCGAATTTGTCGAAACTGCAAGATCCAGATAGCTGGTCGAACCCTGCCTGCTAACTTGGTGGTTTTAGACATGCAGGATTTTGATATTCTACTTGGTCTTGATTGGTTAACCACCTATCATGCAGTAGTGGATTGTAAGAATCATAGCGTTCGATTTGGTAAATCAAATACCGAACCATTTGTGCTCAAAGGTCGAAAACCTGGTGCTGGTATACCCATTGTATCAGCTTTGCAAGCCAAACATTTGATGTTATCAGGTGATGAGGTGATTTTGGCAGCTGTGGTGTCGACTGACTTGTCAATTCCGAATCTTGGAGAAGTTCCTATAGTTCAAGAATACCCAGATGTGTTTCCAGAGGAACTACCCGGATTACCTCCGGAACGTGAGATTGAGTTTAGTATTGAATTGCAACCTGGCACGACGCCAATTGCCAAAACCCCATACCGCATGGCTCCAGCTGAAATGCGGGAGCTTAAGGCTCAATTGGAAGATCTTTTGGAGAAGGGATTTATAAGGCCTAGTACTTCACCATGGGGGGCTCCTGTATTATTTGTGCGTAAAAAAGATGGATCTCTTCGCCTATGCATAGATTATCGGGAATTAAATAAAATCACCATACCCAATCGATATCCATTACCCCGAATTGATGACTTGTTTGATCAGCTTCAAGGTTCTCAAGTATTTTCCAAAATTGATCTTAGATCCGGATACCATCAGTTGCGGATTAGGCCAAGTGACATTCCAAAGACGGCTTTTCGAACCCGATACGGGCATTATGAATTTCTTGTTATGTCTTTTGGATTGACAAATGCTCCTGCTTACTTCATGAATTTGATGAATCGAGTTTTTGAAGATTATTTGGATTCTTTTATGGTGGTATTTATTGATGATATTTTAATATATTCGAAAAATGAAGAAGATCATGAGCATCATTTAAGATTGGTGTTGCAAAGACTTAGAGAACACCAGCTCTACGCTAAATTTTCCAAATGTGAGTTTTGGTTAAGCCAAATTTCATTCCTTGGTCATGTAATATCTAAAGATGGTTTGGCTGTGGATCCTCAAAAAGTTGCAGCAATTACAGAATGGAAACCACCCACAACTGTGACCGAGGTACGCAGTTTCTTGGGGTTAGCTGGATATTATCGACGGTTTGTTAATGGATTTTCTAGAATTGCTTTACCCTTGACACAATTGTTGCAAAAAGGTGTTAAGTTTGAGTGGACTCTGGAACGACAAAAGAGTTTTGAAGATCTTAAAAATCGACTTGTATCTGCGCCAGTCTTAGCTATGCCAATTCCAGGAAAAGAGTATGAGGTCAATACTGATGCTTCTCGGTTTGGTTTAGGTTGTGTGTTGATGCAAGATAGACATGTGATTGCATATGCTTCAAGACAGTTGCGACCACATGAAAAGAATTACCCTACTCATGATCTTGAATTGGCAGCTGTAATCTTTGCCTTAAAAATTTGGCGCCATTATTTATATGGGGAGAAGTGTAAGATTTTTACTGACCACCAAAGTTTAAAATATGTGTTTACTCAAAAAGAGTTGAACCTAAGGCAAAGACGGTGGTTGGAATTAATGAAAGATTATGACTTGGAGATTGTGTACCATCCTGGAAAGGCAAATGTGGTAGCCGATGCTTTAAGTAGGAAAAACTATGGAAATTTGGCCTCGGTGATAACACAACAACATCACATATTAGAGGATATGAGACGTCTAGACTTGTGGGTCGCAGCGTCCGATGCTGATGGATCGATTATGGCATCCTTAGTTGTGAAACCGACTTTGATTGAGGAAATTCGAGAAGCTCAAAAGAGAGATGCTCGACTAGAGAAATCGCGAGCAACCGTAACATCTGAGAAAACACCTTTTCAAGTCGATGAAGAAGGAGTTTTAAGATTCCAAAACCGTATTTGTGTTCCAAATGATTGGGAACTGAAGAAGAAGATCTTATCCGAGGCACACGAATCGGGATATACGATTCATCCTGGCGAAACAAAGATGTATCGGGATCTTAAAGGCTACTATTGGTGGCGGAACATGCGACGAGAAATTGCCAGATACGTTGCTAAGTGCCTTGTGTGTCAAAAGGTTAAGGCAGATAGAAAGAAACCCCCAGGTTTGCTACACCCCTTAGAAAGGTCCGAACAAAAGTTTGACCGGATCACAATGGATTTTGTTACTGGATTGCCTAAAACAAAGCGACAACATAATGCGATATGGGTCATTGTGGATACTTTGACAAAGGTTGCTCACTTTATTCCATTTCGACATGGTCTCACAGGAGAACGGATGGCAGATTTATATATGCAAAATTTGCATAAATTACACGGGTCTCCAGTTGAGATCATATCCGATCGTGACCCGCGATTCACTTCACGATTCTGGATGCAATTTCAAAATGCTTTAGGAACTAAAGTGACCTTTGGAACTGCTCATCATCCTCAAACTGACGGACAATCAGAACGTACTATTCAAACATTAGAGGATATGCTTAGAGCTTGTGCACTTACCATGGGAGGTGATTGGTCTGATCACTTGCATCTTGCTGAGTTTGCATACAACAATAGCTATCACTCCAGTATTGGAATGACCCCATTCGAAGCACTTTACGGCCATAGGTGTAGAACACCAGTTTGTTGGGGCTCAACGGGTACCTACAGACCAACAGGGCCACAGTTAGTTGAAGAAAGTGTAGAGAAAATGAAAATAGTGCAAGAGCGATTAAAAACAGCTCAAGACCGTCAAAAGAAATATGCTGACTTAAAAAGAAGAGATTTGAAATTTGAAGCTGGTGAAAAAGCTTTACTTCGTGTTTCACCTAGAAAAGGAGTTGTTCGCTTTGGTGTTAAAGGAAAACTTGCACCAAGATATATTGGGCCATATTTAATTTTGGAGCGAGTTGGACCAGTTGCCTATCGACTTGACTTACCTTCACCATTGGCTGGTGTGCATAATGTTTTTCATGTTTCACAGCTCCGACGGTATATTCCAGATGAGTCCCATGTTTTAGATGTTGAGCCCTTGCACATTGAACGGGACTTAACATATCAAGAAAGACCATTGAGGATTTTGGATACAAAAGAAACCAAGCTACGACGCCGCACCATCCGACAAGTTTTGGTACAGTGGGAACACCACACTCCACGTGAAGCGACATGGGAGATGGAAAACGAGATGAGGGAACAGTTTCCAGAGTTATTTAACTTTTTGAGTCAAGACCGTGTTCGTTTCGAGGACGAAACGTTTAATTAGGGGGGGTGAATGTGATACTTGTAAATTTTGTACTCAACAAATTTTGAGTATTAATAATAAAATATTTAAAACTTGTAGCAACTCAAACCTTTATGATTTATTAAACTTTTGACTAATGTATAATATATTATTTTTATGAATTTGATTTAACTTATTATTATTTTTTTATTTTTTTTATTCAAATCTTGATATATTTGATTAGTTACAAATATTTTGACCGATTTTGACCAGAAGATAAGAAAGAAAATATTAAAATACTCTTGCCTACTTCCTTGTTTATATCCAAAATTTTATTTTAACTTGATCTTTGACCGGATAAAACTATATTATTGCAACTTATCCAATTGGCCACGTACTTCATTTTTATTGGATTGAACTTTTAAATAATAACAATAATAAGAAATACATTATATATACTTAGAATTCCTTTGTATGTATATACATAACTCTCATTCTTATCCATTCAACCGACATAAAATTTGATCTTATCCTTTTTACTATGTGTCCAATTCTAATTGGATGCCGCAAGATCAATATTGCTGGCCATTAAAAGTCCTTAATCATTACCCTCCTCTTGTTACGCAAAACAACATAGATACTTCCTCTCTTTCTCGGGTATTCACTGTGTGGTGAGTAGTGGGGAGAAGGTGTCAGGTACTCAGGTGACAGTGAGGCAGGACTAGGCTTTGATTTTCGTTAGTTGTTATTTGAGGTATCTTCTTCAATTAATCATCTATTATCTGTTCCTTTTTCTCTAATTCGTGTGGTTTGACCTTGGTGTCGTTTGAGATCAGTTTTCGGTTTGTTTGCTGGTAAGAAATCATGGGTGGGTCAAGGAATAATTCATGAACTCTTACTAAGTGATTATGCCCAGTAACAATTTCGGAATTATAGGCATGCTAGAAACGTTACTTGGCAAAGGTCCTGTGTAAATTATAGGAATACTTTCTGTAGGATTCTGTTCTAACTCATAGCCGTGTACAATACTGGACCTACTTTTGTTTAGATGTTCAATATGGCTAAGTATATCAAAGTACATGATTTCTTTCAAAACTATAATACCAAACTTATAGCTTGCGTAAAGAACCAAATATAAATATTAAGGAACTTGAATCCAACTAGGTATATATAACATAAAATATTATTATTAGACTAGTAAATTAATAGATGATCGGTTAGTAAGTTTGGCAAATATTTTATAGTTAAGTAGATATCTAAATTATTCTATTTCTTGTAAGTTGATAATATTGCTTTTGGAACTTATAATTTTATAATATAAATCTTATAGTACAACTAGTAGGCCGTTTGCTATATAACAAATTTAAAAGCATAATCTTTATAAAATATAATTAGGAAGTTTAATACAAAGTTACGTTGGTATTTTACTCCAATTTCTTATAAGTTCTATAAGATTATTCTAGAAACTTAACTTATGTTTTTGTTATAACAAAACCATATAATATAACTATTAGGCCGATTGCTTCATAGTAATTTTAAAATTAAAAGTATGAATAATTTCATGAAATTAATATTATTAAAAAGAAAGTTAATATTAAATCCAACGTATAGGAATTTAAATAAAAATAATATCACGTTTATCTAAGTGACAAGTATGGTTTAACTTTTAGATAAGCCAAATTCAACATTAAATGAGGGTTAACAGAGATTTCGTTAAAACTAGTATTTGACGAGATTAACTACGTCAGGTAATCAGTCGGACTTAGCAAGACCTTTTAGAGAATGACTATTCTGACGACGGAATAACAGACGAAGCTTCTTGAAGATTAGCTTCTCTCAAAACCGTCAATTCCAGGTGTGGATGCCTTTTGAGATTTTGTTATTCTTTTGATAGGAACTAGTAAATTTAATTGTGAATTATAAAAGTGAATAATTAAGGAGGAAATAAATAAAAATGAAACAGAATGAGACCGAGTAGTTAAGTTGTTTTGCTCGGGGTTTCCATTATCGGGAGGTTGCACCCAAGCCATTGCCGGTGGCCTCCTTATGATAGCGATCACGGGCAACGCATACTGACCTACTCTGCTATTCAGCCAATAGGCAGATTAGCGGTCATTTGGTATGTATATATATATTCCTTTTGTTTGGACTGGCTAGGACCTTTAGGGTGTGCGGAAGCGGACTACCCCTCGGAACTCCGCGGTAGTAGCCCAGTACTGGAGTATACTAGCCCCCACTACGAGCTCGGTGGAGGGCAGGAGCAATTAGGGTCGGGTGTCTATACACTAGGTATACACTCGTGGGTAGGATCGAATAAGCACATAGGTTCTGTCAGAAAACACTAGTAAAGGCACGAGATTTATTCTCGTATAAGCACATGACATAGTCATGAGGAATGAGACAGGTAAGGTGGAATTGGCACGGGAATTATTCCCGCAGGGTTAGAGCAATGTAAGGTGGAAACTCTCGTATTATATTATATTATTCCTCAAATAAATACACTGAATCACAACCGTATCTCTTTTCTTAAATAAAAATAATTAAAAGTACTTTAGACAGGATTGACATAAGTTTATGAATTTAAGTTCTAATCTTTTGAATAGCTTAATCCCAAAATGGCTTCCTCTATTACCACACTGAGTATTCATGTACTCACTCCACAAAATTAAATTGTGGATTCCAGGTACAGGTTTGGCTGACGGTGAGGAATATACTTTAGGTGACCCAACTGAAGATGGTGATGCCACAAACTACTAGTTACTTTTATGTTATGTACTTGTTTTGTTAGAAAGACTGGAAGATTTTGTTGTATATTATATGGCCTTCCTTATGTACAAAGTTGTTATAATAAATACTTTTGTGGCATTATCTGGTGAATTGTGTGATTGCTTATAGTACCATATATAGCCTTACGTGTATATAGCAGAGTATATGCACGTGGCGGGGTTGTCCTCCCTGAATGGTGATTTGGTTTGGGGTGTGACAATGTCCTTTGAAGATTTAGTGTTCATACGCCCGTTTAAGATGCTAGAAAAATAATGTGGAGACACCATGTGGGTTCGTTTATCCTTTGAAGTTTCAACAAACTAATTATTTCTACTCGAGACCTTTTATGGGCTAACGAATTCATGTTCCATTTTATTAGACAAAACGAGTCCATTAGTGACATGTTGACACGGAAGGAGAACCGACAAATTAAGCCTAGGTGCTTCGAGTTCCTCGGACGAGTCGGACCGATGGGAGAATTGAGCGAATCGTCAAGTGCTTAACGGAAGGACTATACTCAAGGACTTAACGGAGAGAGTAACCGATTTTGGGATATACGAATTTTATCCCTAAGTAATGTACGGGTGTGATTTATCAGAATTATTTATTTTCTGTCCACCATAGCATGACCCTAGAAATAATACATCAAATAGCTGGAACAATAAGTGCTCATCCACCTATGCGTTTAATTTTCTATTTATTAATCATGCACAGTTGGGGTGCGTATATGCTTATTTACATGTTTTAAGGAAAAAAGAATGTACAATTAGAAAGAAATATATTTGCAGGACACTAGGACAGTAATTTTATCCATTCTTCTTAGAGGCGGAAAAGCAGAAAGCTTAAAACAGAAGATAGACATGGTAATTAACCACAAGAAAGGATATGCTGAAGCTCAAAATAAGATGTATTGCATTTCATGAAATATGAAGGAGAGATCGATTTGCTCTTTCTTTCTTTCTTTCTTTTTTTCCTTTTTTTTCTTTTTTGAATTAGCTTGTAGGCCAAGAGAGTTATAGATGTCATTTTTTACAACTGAGTTGATTGCGACAATTAATGTCAACATAACGGGAAATTTGTTGGTTCCTTTCAGTCCATGAGCAGCAGTATTCCATGATGCCACTTTTATGTTAGCAAATATATGCGATGTCTTTTTAATTTCTTTTATTTTTTTTAAATCATCAACCTTTTATATATTGTTTGGTGTGGCAATATTTTTTCTAAAAACGAGGTGGCATATTACTGCCGTTTATACATAATTTAAAATTTTTAACTGTATTCTTGTGCTCCTAGCTTTGCAATGATTGTATTGTAAAACAAGGCAATGTATCGATTTTTCTTTTTGGTGTGTATTCTACTTTTTTATTTATTAATACGATCATCTCACTCATAAAAGAAAAGAATCGGCATGATTATGTCTAGTTTTGACATGCATATGTATTTAGTAGCTTTCATTGACTCATGTTTAGAAGCTAAAAAAATATTTTTTTTTTTAATTTTAATACAGGACGAATGATAAATGGATACATACTTGAATGAATACGTTTATATACATTCGAAGGGCACTTACGGAAAGTTAGAATTAATGTACCGCATTTTTAATCATGTGTTAAGTGTGAGTTTAAATCACAATTTAATTAAACACATCCATTTAGCCTGTCATTCATCCTTTACTTAGGGGAAAAAATATATAATTTTTTAATTATATAGTTTCATGAATCTTGTATAACTTGTATTCATGCAATTAGAAAAATAACCATATATCAAAATTCTAAAAATAAAATTGTGATGCCAAATACTTAAAATGCTGAGATGAAGAAAAAAAAAGTTATTCATGTATCTGTATTTTGTTATTTGCAGAACAATAAACGATCCCAGATCGCAACATCACGAAAGTTTTTAAAATTTTACAATTTATTTCTGTGTTTATAAAATTTATTTCTTGTATCATATTGCAAGTATATTTATGTTTAATTATTGTGCCTAGTCATTTAACGCACTCAAAGTTCACATCAATGATAACCAATTCAAAAAGAGTAAATACTTAAAAATTCCATGTTTTTATCATTTTGGTGCATAAAGTTTTTAACTAGTATCAAACTAGTCCTTATGTTATAATCTTTGGTCATAATATGAGATAAATGCTCGGTTTATCATCCAAAATTAAATGTTGAACGTGACCATTGCCCACAAAAAAAAAAAGAAAAAAAAAAAAGAAAAAGGAATGGGTCAAAATTACTAGAATTATGCACGGAGAGGCCTATACACGTGCGGACCTGCCTGATGCCTTGTCCAAACAACAAAACATGAAATGGGCTGGTACTAGACCTACTGGTACACAAAAACGAATCAACCACGCAAGAGTCGAATTATTAACAGTTGTTTCCTTTTTAATTGTTTCTTCTTCCCCAATCCTTCCGACCTATATATATCATTGTAGAGAGAGCGAGCGATCCATTGCAAGGCCGAGAAACTACAAAATGGAGAATAACCACAGCAAAAGCGGCGATGGCGTCAAGAAGTCGGAGGATTGCAATGAAGCACCTCGTACTTGGTATTTCACTGCTGCTGCGGTTGTTGGAGCAACTCTAGCGCCACAATATTTTCCTTCTTTGTTGCTCATTTCATCTGCAGCTGCTAGTGTACTTGATCATAAGATGGGAGTCTGGTTATGTGAGAGGCAGCATGAAAAGTGTGCAGAGCGCCAAGCGATGTTTCAGGAAATGCGCAAGATTGTTGCAGAAGAACTTCGTAAAAGTAGAGATGCTAAAACATTGAAATGACCTTTTCTTTTGAATTTTAAGATAATTTTAGTTTTAAGTTTCTGCTTTTTTTTTTCTTCTTTCATTTTTATTTTCTATCTATGTAGTAGGTATAATCATACTACATGAGTTTTAAAAAATATTGTCACAGGATTTATAAAGCAAATTTAGGGAATTTATTGCTGTACTCGTTAAGTTTGAATTGGGAGTTGGATTAATGAAACTTCTTGCTGATTTCAAATTTTAAAATAATATGTAATTTAATTTCTATTTAGAACGAAAAATAAATGGGTAGAGTTTTTCAAATAATGTCTAACTCAAATTATTAATAACTACTTGTCAAATGTCAGTTCAAACGTAATTTTTAAGTTCACGTATTTCTTCCTCTTTCATTCCCATAAAAATTAACAAATAAGATGAATATTTTTTTTTTTGTCCCTAAAAAAAGGTGAATATTTTTAAGTGGTAAAACAGGCGAAATGACGAAAAGTTAATATGCTTACCATTTTTTTCTCGATGACCCTACCGACTATGCAGTTTATAGTGCAGTGGGAGGGGGAAAAAAGTTCTCAAGGAAACAAATTAATTCCATTGGTTTGTTTTCATTACTAGCAAAAATACCCTTAATATGTGGACAATTAAAGAAATAAAATAATTGATATTATTTATATAAAATAATATATCTCTATTACTTATAAATGCACGCATACGAAGGGTGTAAACAATTCATATAAAAGGAGTAAACATGTCATATAAAAGGGTGTTAAACAATTCTTATATCAATTATGGACCATTGATTTGTGTGATTTGATTTGATTAGTGGTATAGATTAAGGTCTGACTTTTTATTAGAAAAAAATTAAGTTACTACCAAATTAACTATTTGTTTAAAAGGAAAGACTAAATTATTGATTTTATCGTATCTTTATTATCTAACATGTAATAAAGTTTTATATGAAACAAAAATAATATCAAAATTTATTTTCTTATATGCCCGCATATTGAGGGCATCTTTTGCTAGTATTAGACATTAAAGATAGGAAGTTCAATTTACCAACAATACCTGATATCTTTCCAAAAGTAAATACCGCCTAACAATTTACTATCAAAAAGTCTAATTTTTTTATGTGAATTCAACATCTAGATCATAAATCAGATCACACAAATCAATGGTCCATAGTTGATAAAAAATTATTTACGCCCCTAGTTGCAATTGTTATGAAATTTTATTTGTGCTTTTATAAATAGTAGGGTTATATGTTCCAAATCTGACTCAAAATATCAATCTTAAATCATAATACAAATGCACAACTATGTATCTTCGTCAACTCCAAACAGTTACGCACTTCTCTTTGATTGTTTTTTTTTAATAGTTTTGAACCCATGTTTATCAACGCATATACGCATGCAACTAATTGTGGTGTTCATATTGGTAAATCACACGCAACAAAATATTTACTATTTGGATTTTGTGTGCTAAGTTTCTTCAGTTAGTCATTAGTTTTTTTTTTTTCAAATTCAAATTATTATGCTTTATATATATATTTTTTAGTTTAGAAGATGTGATATCAAACACGTAATAGTTTGGGGTTGTTCATTTTTGGGAAATCACATGACATGGTATAAACAATTTACTATTTGAATTTCAATTTTCACGACCTACGCGTCTAATTTCTTTTCTTTCTTTCTTTTTCTGTTTTTCACCAAGAAACACATGCTGTCAAACATGAAACAAAAATGCGGTGTTCATTTTTGCAATCGTAAGGGATAATATTTATTATTTGTTTGAGATAGTTTTCTACAAGTTAATGTGGAAAAAAATTACAGGTAAGATTTTCATTTTCATCATTTGTTGGCATATTAATTAATGATTATGAAAACAACAGATTCAGAAATCCATTAAGCATAGGCCCAAATACAGATAAAATACTCGTTCTTATTTATTTGGGGCAATCCTTGAAATTCCAATATGTTCGTTTTTTTACTTTCAGTATCCACTGTCAAAAATAAAAGAAAATGTGTGTGGGTGGGTGGGTGGGTGGGTGGGGGGGGGGGGGGTGGGGGGGGGGGGGGGGGGGGGGGGGGGCGGGGGCGGGGGGACTAAGAGTGGATCAAACTTTCAGTATCCACTTTCAAATAATATTGAAGAGAAGGCATGAATTTAGATCTCTGGTCATTATTTTCTTTGTATCCTTTTATTATTATTATTATTATTATTATGTAATAGGTGTATGCCGTACGCAACATTGCAAAATCAAATGGGTGAAATATACTATTTGCGTAATATAACTATGTACGGAGAGGCCTATACTCCTACTTGGTCCAAACAACAAATCATGTATCGGCCCGGTACACAACAAATCAAAAACATTCACGAGTCGAGTTCCCTATTTTTTGGACCGTGTTAGGAAGCCCTAACGCGTTTATGGACCGCATTAGGATCCAGGACAATTACTGTGTCCATAAACGCGTTATGACTTTTTCCTTATTAAAAAAAAATAATTTCATTTTTCTTATTAAAATTTCTGAGGAAATCTATTTTTTTATTAAAAATACCACCCTGTTAACTGTTAGAAATCACTTCTAAACTTTTGATAAAATATTTGGTGGAGGAAGAGATAAGTTTTGTAAACACTCAATAACAGAATTTTTCATTCAAATAGTCATTTCTTTTCTCTTACATTTCAAATGACACTAACATACTTATATAAACTCATAACTTAATTAAACCATTCAACCAAATACTAAATATCATTTAATAACCCAATTTCCTAAGCCTTACATAATTTCTAATTTATTTCTTTGACCACCTAATATTTTGACCCTTGACTATAATTAAAGTTTACATTTTAACACCCCCTCTTAAACTTAATTTCTTTGGCATCCATCATTCCAAGAAGATTCTTGAATTTCTCAAACAACTTGATCGGCAACGGCTTCGTAAAAATGTCGGCCACTTGATCTTCACTTTTCACATGAATTAGCTCGATATTCTTCATCTTCACATGCTCCCGAATAAAATGATATCTCACATCGATATGTTTGCTCCTTTCATGATGAATCGGATTTTTCGCCAACTCGATTGCCGACTTGCTATCCAAATAAATTTGAGTAGCATCTTCTTGAACATAATTAATCTCCTTGAGTAGTTGCCTTAGCCAAATCGCATGACACACACATGCCGCCGCCGCGACATATTCCGCTTCATATGTTGAGAGTGTCACGATAGGTTGCTTCTTCGAGAGCCAAGTGAAAGCTGTGTTGCCCATATAAAACACAAATCCCGAGGTACTTTTTCTATCATCCGTGTCTCCGCCCCAATCACTATCCGAATAGCCACAAACTCCAAAATCATTAGCGGAAGAATCATAAAATAAACCAAACGATAAAGTACCTTGAATGTAGCGGAGAATCCGCTTGATGGCTTTCCAATGTGTTGATTTCGGCTCCTCCATGAATCGACTCACTAGCCCGACCGCATATAAAATATACAGCCGAGTACATGTCAAGTACCTCAAGCTACCAATAAGACTCTTGTATAAAGTTGCGTCGATCACCGTTCCTTTGTCATAAAGAGACAATTTAACACCACATTCAACCGGTGTGCTTCGCCATATTGAACATCTTCAACACTTCTTTAGCATACGCCTCTTGTGAAACGAAAATTCCTTCATCTCCTTGTTTTATCTCAAGACCAGACCAAGAAAATAGGACATAAGCCCCAAATCGGTCATCTCAAATTCTCGCATCATTGCCTTCTTAAACTCTTCAATCATTTCACCACTATTTTCCGTGAAAATCAAATCATCAACATATAATGCTGTTTGACCAAAAAATATTATGCCAAAATGCATAGAATAAATAACCCATTTTATGACAAATAAATGCAAGAAAGTCCAAAATCCACGAAAAATACCAAACAAACTCCAAAAGTTCCCAAAAAATATCCAAAAATCCCTTGGGAATTATGATGAATTATCATGATTTCAAAATGCCAAAAATAGTAACAGAAACCTTCCATTTTGCAAAGAAACCCCAAAACTCCACAAAATTCCCAAAATAAATCCATAAAGAATTTCATAAATCTATCTGAACCAAAAAATTCCTTATATTTTTATGAATCTACCCATGAAATTTCATCCAAAAATACCTAAGGGAAAGCCATCAAATAAATTATTTCCATTTGGCAGCAAAAAATATATATATAAATTAAATGGAAAAGCAAGAAAGTCCCAGAAAAATTATAGCGTTTTGGCGCGTCCGGCCAGTTGCAGAGGATCCGAGCCGAAGGAAGAAGTCGCTCTCCTTTAAAAATTACCATCTCCTCCGGAATTTTTTGGGTGCACCCGTTCCTCGTGAACCATGCAGATGAGGAAATTAAAAGAAAGACGGCTCACGGAGCACCAGTTGCGCCCATGTTTTTGTCTCTCAGTAACCGTTGAGAGAAGGTCCCACCTGTCAGCTCCTTCTCCCTCATGAGTAAAAAAAAAGGAAGTTCGACTTCTTATCGCGATGATGCCGGGTGAAAGGTAAAAATGCCGTACTCCATCAACGTGGACTCCTTCAACTCCACAGAAGCAAAACCACTCTCCCCAGTCCCTGGTTTTCCAATACCAAACTCTATCAGAAACAAAATCGCAGCCATGGATTAGAATTGGATGATGTGGATGAAGCCGGGCTTAAGGATAGAAACCCTAATTCTTAGCCTATTTAAACCCCAAAGTGAAGGCAGCAGAGGGGAGAGATGAGCCGTCAACTAGGGATAGGGTTTGGTTAGTTCTATTTGTTCTAATTAGCTTAGTAGAGAGGGAGTTGCGGGAAGCATTCTGTCAAACACTTTGGAAAATAGAGAGGAAGAGATAATTAAGTAATTTGTGCTTGTAATCGTTGGTATGTGAATGAAATAAATGAAATCTTGATGCTAATTTGGTATCTTCCCCATTTCTTCTCCTCCTCTAGCTCAGCCACCAAGCAATGGTGTGACTGAACAGTTGAAGTACAAGTCTTATGGGTCATGGTCTGAAGCTTAGCTCAGTCATGACCATAAGGTGGTTAAAGAGGTGCCACATGAAAGTTTGGAGCTTAGCTCCTCGTTTCATGTGGCGTTCTCGTAAAGTCAGCCGTGGCCACCATTGGAGAGTTTGTAGCTTAGCTCAACTCTCCTGTGGAAGGCTTAATTGGACTTGGTTTAGGTTCAGAGCTTAGCGCTGACCTTGCCATGTTCAAAGAATTACCAAAACACAAAAACAGTAAGGAAAAAATATAATAATGGTGAATTAAATGTATAACCAGCCCCTTTCCTTGTTCAAATTGCTCAAAATTTTGGAATTCAGTATATTTTAAACTATTGCTTTATTTTCACCACAAAAAGAATGAGTAGTATGTATAAATACATAAATCTGGACAAATGTTGTAAATAAGTAAAAATGTTTAATAATAGGTCAAAGTCATTATCTACCGTCTCTAACACTTTACTTATGCATACTGTGACCTCTGTAAGTGATCTCCCTGCATCTCAGCAACTCAAAGTAAAAGGATCATCAAAACAGTGGCTAGAGTTAATAAAATGGAAATCTGAAAATTGGGAAAAGCATAAAAAGACTCGCTCTCACTTTAGGTGTTAGATTGAACACAGAAAACTCATCTAATTAGACCTAAATTTCCCATCAAATTGAGTTTAGTTGCTGTAGGATGACTTACGTGCAAATTGAAACTAAAGCAAAATGTTCAAAATGTAAACTCTCTGCCCATGCGCTTCACACAGAAAATCAAGAGGCTTCAAACCAAAATAAATGTTTAAACCAACTAAGATTGAGCTCGTGAATCTACCTAAATGGTTGCTAGCACAAGAAAGAGGTTCTGTGGGACCCACAGTAGATACCCAAACCAGACCCAAATTAGGCCAGAAGTGCTTCAGTCGAGATCATCAATTCTCAAGCTTCGTTATACCAAATTGACCCCACAGCTGTCTTTTACACATAGTATTAGATACAAGAAACCTCCCACTGGTAAGAGAAGAAAACCAGGAAGCCACAGGCGCCATTAATGGCTACTCGAGGTGTCCTCAGGTGGTACAGAGAAATCTAGGCTCTCTCAACAAAAATAGGACCCACCAATGTGCTCTCCTCTCTTCCACGATTCCTTTGCACTCAAACTCGACAAAAATGGTGGCCGGAGCTGCCTCAATTGGGCCGGAGAAAATGCAGGGACTTAACTGCAAAATTACCGCAATCGACGGAGGGAGGAGGAGTTCAAACGCGTTTCGTCGTAGATCTTCTGTGGCGGATTTCGTGTGGCAGGTCAGTCCACTCGCCACACGAAGTCCAGAGCAAAGTCAGCGCCCCTGACCCAGTCAGCGTACACGTGGACCAACCAGATTCTTCAACCTCAGGAAAAAAACTTTAAAAATTCATTAAAAATAGTATACAACTCAGAAAAATTCAAATAAAATATCCATAAAATCCTAAAAATCTGTAGAATCTAGATTTACTGATATTTTGATATGAAATTATGTCAATTTGTGCCTCTTTTGTATTTTCAAAGTATTTTCTCATTAAAAATGAATTTTATAAATTGTTAAAAACTTCAAAAATTCACCAAAATTAGTAGGAAGCTCATAAAAATTCAAATAAACTATCCAAAAATTTTTAAAAATCTAAATAAATCAAATCCAATATTTTTCTATAAAATTTTGACAAAATCAAGAGTTTTATATGTTTGAAGTGTTTTATTATGAAAAATAAATTGTACAAACTCTAGAAAAATTGTAAAACCTCTCAATAAAATTCCTAAAACAAATTTGAAGATATTTTCATGATTAAAAAAATAATTTTTCTCATCATTTACTTTACATAACAAAATTGCAAATTCCAAATCCCAAATAAAAAAAATCAATCAAAAATCAAAATTGGAAGCATATAAAAAACCTAATGCCAAAATCAAATTAAAGTTAAAAATCTAATTCAAATAAAAAAAATTAATAATTAAATTCAAATCAAAGCTCAAAGAAAATAAATTAAATTTCAAATTTCAAAAAATATTAAATCTTAAATATTAGACCTTTAATAATAATAATAATAAAAAGAAAAATCAAAAAATCAAGATAAATCCAAGTTAAACTTAAATCCAAATTAAATTCATCAAATTAAAAATCTAAAACTAAATGATAATAAATAAAATAAAATGGAATAATAATAATAATAATAATAATAATAATAATAATAATAATAATAATAATAATAAGAAAAATAATAAAAATAGTTTTAGATAATTCTTGTTTTAGATATATTTAGATATATCCTCAATTGGGCCCCGTCAATTAGGTCTGGTACCATCAATTGATTCCGGCCTAAGCCCTAAAATCAACTTAAACATTAAACCACTCAAATGACGACTTTTCTAGCCTATTACATATGATTCCTTGGATCTCTTAATCAGAGGTTCTCGTGGGAAACCACGGGGTAATTAACAATAGGGGCTTGCGCCTATTGGAAAGAAAGGATCCACAAATTAATAAACCCTCATGAGAATGGATTCTAGTTGACGTTCTCGGGTCGTTAAGAGGCATTAACGCTTGAACCCAGACTCGTGAGGGGTGAATCTAAGGCTTGTTCTCGTTCTTGAGGAAACCCAATCATTCTTCGAGAAATGACGAAAAAGTCACTACAAATGCTACCACCAACATATCTCTATTTTTTACCTTCACATATAGCGCATGCTCATATGGACATTGCACAAAACCGTGCGACTTAAAATATTGGTCAATTCGAGTATTCCAAGCCCAAGATGCTTGTTTTAATCCATACAATGTTTTCTTTAATTTTAAAACTTTACCTTTATCGCCTTTCTTCACATACCCGAGGGGTTGCTCGACATACACCTCTTCTTCGAGAATGCCATTTAGAAATACCGACTCAACATCCATTTGAAAAATGCGCCATTTTCATTGAGCCGCAACTGAAATGATAAGCCGTATAATCTCCATGCAAACGACCAGTGCAAACACCTCTTCATAATCAATTCCCTCATTTTGCTTGTAACCTTTGGCTACTAATCTCGCTTTGTACTTGTCGATTTCACCTTGTGGGTTCATTTTCTTCTTATACACCCATTTCACTCCAATCGCTTTATGTCATTCGAGAAAAGAAGTCAGCTCCCATGTGTCATTTTTCTCAATTGCAAGCATCTCTTCATCCATAACCACACATCACTTGTCATCTTTTATCGCCTCTTCAAAAGAAACAGTTTCGTCTTGCCCCAAAAGACACACCAAATGCAACTCGCTTGTTGTCTCATATAAGTCTTGCATGCTTCTTGTTTTTGGAGTTCTTGGATCATCGTCCGACGGGCCAAATCGTCTTGTCGGTGTAGTAGTTGCACTAGTCAATGTTGTGGTTGCACTTGTCGGTGTAGGAATTATAATCACATGCTCTTCATTTGCTTCTCTATGTGTCACCTCTTGCATAACACTCTAATCCCACATGCTTTCTTCATTTACCTGCACATCACGACGAACACATATTTTTTTGTAAGTGGATCATAAAGTTTGCATGGCTTTGATCTCTCATCATAACCAACAAAGATCAACTTTATACTTTTGTCATCCAACTTCTCTCGCTTTTGATCCGGTACATGCGCATATGCAATGCTACCGAATACTTTCAAATGAGCCACCGTCGGTTTCGAAACCGCTCCAAGCTTCTTGTGGTGTCATATTCTCCAAACTTGTTTCTTGCACCGATTTTGCAAATAGACGGAACAATCAACCGCCTCGGCCCAAAATTCTTGTGGCATACCTTTGGTTTTGATAATGCTATGAACCATGTCGAGAATGGTTCGATTCTTGCGCTCCGCAACTTCATTTTGTTTGCGGTGAGTACAGCGCCGTCAAGAGACGCCGAATACCATTTTCTTCATAATAAGAATTAAATTCTCGCGAGGTAAACTCGCCTCCTCGATCCGATTTCAAGGCCTTGATATAAAAACCACTTTGTTTCTCAACAAAAACACGAAACTTTTTAAAAATAGCAAAAGCTTACGACTTTTCTTTCAAGAAATATACCCAAATTTTTCGAGAAAAATCATCAATAAAAGTTATGAAATACCGGTTCTCACCAAATGAGCTTGGCTTGATCGGTACACAAATGTCGGTATGCACCAACTCGAGAGGCTTCTTTGCTCGATATTTCGCCTTACTCGTAAAGCTACTTCTTGCATGTTTCCCGAGTACGCATCCTTCACAAATTTTGCCGGGCATATTAATTGATGGCAACCCAAATACCATCTTCTTGCACGTCATCTCTTTCAATCCTCCAAAATTCACATGCCCAAATCTCAAATGCCATCGCCAAGTTTCATCTTCTACACAAGCTTTCAAACATTTTGCACGAGTATATTCCAAATTAAATTTATACATTCTATTTTTAATCATCTCAACTTGTGCCAATAACCTATTATTTTGGTCTCGCAAATAAAGAACTCTTTCTTTCATGAAAATCGAATAACTTTTTTCCATCAATTGTCCTAAGCTCAAAATATTAGTTTTCATTTCTGGCACATAATAAACATTTGAAATAAACTTTTGAGTCTCATTCTTCAATTCAATCAAAATGTTACCTTGACCTTCAACGCGCACTTTAAAAGCATCGCCAAATGAAACATGGCCATTTGCTATCTCCTCCATATCGCTAAACATATGCTTGTACCCGCACATATGGTTGCTAGCACCCGTATCAAGGTACCACACTTTCTCATTTTCGGTACTATTTTCCTTACTCGCCAAAAGTACCACACCATTAGCCTCGGTTTCATCTTTACTTGCAAAGTTTGCATTCTCCTCCACCTTCTTCTCATTGTAACATTCTCATGCATAATGACCAAATTTTCTACAATTATAACATTCAATATTTGACTTACTTGAGCGGACCCCTCGACCGCGTCTCGTTTTTTCTTTCTCATCATTTTCATTTTGTCCTCGACCACAACCTCTTCCGCGACCACGACCTCCATAACCGCGACCGCGACCATGACCTCGACCTCGCTCACCATAGCTCAACTTCTCTTCTTTTATTGTTGCCTTCGCTTGCAACACTTCTTCTAGCAATTCTTGCTTCTTCTTTATCTTTATTTACTCATGAGCCTCCAAGGAACTCGAGAGTTCATCGATGGTCATCTCCTCCAAGTTTTTAGACTCCTCAATAGCGCACACCACATTTTCAAACTGATCGGTTAAAGACCGAAGTATTTTTTCCAGCACTCTTTGTTTAACCAAAAAAAAAAGAGGAGAGAAGAGGAGGAAAAAGTGTCGAGATGCATGGAATGACCAATTTATTTCATGAAAAGCAAATATAAGGAAATCTAACAATCCGCAGAAAATATCAGATGAGCTCCAAAAGTCATGAAAATTTATCAAAAAGTCCAGAAGCCCATGAAAGGAATTATCATGATGAGAAAATACCCATAGAGAACATGAGGACTTTATTTTATGCAAGGAAGTCCACAATTCTGGAAGAAATAAATAAAATAGGACCAGAGGTCATTTGAAGAAATTCTTGATGCTATTCTGTTCTGCATATTTTTATGGAGTAGGGGATAAAATTTCATAAAAAAATTCCAAAAGGAAAAGGACCCAAACAATTTATTTCATTCCAGTCGAATTTTGGAAATAGATTGAGCATGGAAATGGAGAGAGGCAGTGAAGGAAAGAATGGAGAGAAGGGGTTCAGCGTTTAAATCTTTCCCTCCTCACAGGGGATAAATGTTGATGCACCCGTTTCTCTATACACCAAGTACAGTGAGCCATGTAAGTTGTGACTGGTGCATGAGAACCAGATGCACGCAGAATGAGCCAAAGAAAATGTCGCTGATGTTTGAATGGCGACCCCTTCATGAAGGCGAAGATGGGTACGCCCGGAATGCATGAACCAAGAGATAGGATAGTTGCTAGACCCACGAGAGAAATATGAGGCTCATCATACACCAGCTCTACCCAAAATTGAGACATAAGAAAAGGGGTCAGCTCCAACAGAAAATGGTTGAGAGGAGTTTGTTACGCCAAACCGCCGGGCTCCAGCGGAGATTCATTGCACCTGGACGGAAACAAGGCAAGGACTTGGCCTATAAATACGGCAACCAAAGGAGAAAAATGGGGCTTCCTCAGAAATAAAATTCCACAAAAAGAAAAGAGCTTAGGATAGTTGTTAGGGAAGAGAGAGAGGTTAGGCATTTCGACAAATAGTTGAAGTGCAAGTTAGGATAGAGAAATTGAAGGTATTTAAAGCCAATTCGTCGATTGTAATTGAAGAAAAGGTAAGAGACAAGGTAAAGATCGAGGTTTGTAAAGTCAATTTGATGTGTTAATGAAGAATTTGTGATTTTGAATGTCGAATTGAGTTTGCTAGCTTTACACTGTGATCGTATGATTCTGTTTAACCCTATTTTTCTGCCAATAAAATGAACCAAAATTAGACCAATAAATGCCTGAAACTTTAGAAAACCCACAAAAAATACCAAATAAACTCCAAAAATTCCCAATAAATACCCAAAAATTCTCCAAGATTTATGAAGAATTATCATAGTACTAAAATCCAAAAATTATCAACAGAAAGCCCAAACTTTGCAAAGAAACCCATAAACTTTATAAAATCTCCAAAATAAATCCATATACAATCCCACAAAAACTTTTGAACCATTAAATTCCTCATATTTTTCTGAACCTACCCACAAAATTTCATCCAGAAACACCCGAAGAAAGGCCTTCAAATGAATTATTTTTGATTGGCAGCAACAATATATCTATAAATTAAATAGAGAAGCAAGAAAATCTCAGAAAATTCTAGCATTTTGGCGCGTCCGGCCAGTTGCAGGGGATCCGAAAGGGGGAGAAGATGTCGCTGCCAATTCAAATTCCCTCTCCCGCCTCCATTTTTGCTTACACCTGGTGCATGGACCAAGAAACGCAGAAACTTTTGATCCGTCGCTGGCTCGCAAAAGACCAGGCTCATCCAATTTCCTCTCTCTCATTAAACCTTCCATGTGGACCCTCACCTGTCAGCATCGTCCCCTTCGTGGTAAAAAGAAGAAACGCGCGATTTTACCGCGCGACGCCGGTGAAAGAGGTGAAATCGAGCGTGGTTCGTCAACGTGGCCTCTTCTCCGACCACAGAAGCCAAAACCGCTCTCCTTGCCCATGGTTTTGCGAAACCAGGCCTTGAGTATAACCAGATCTCAACCATTGAAGGGAAATGAAGGGTGTTGATCAACTCGGGCCAGAAGAGCGAAACCCTAGACTTTAGCTTATATATACCCAAATTGAAGACACAGAAAGAAGGAGAAGGGTAGCCGCAATCTTGTATTAGGCTTAGACAAATTTAATTAGTTCAATTAGGGGTAGGCAGTAAAGAGGAAAGTGAGGCATTTGATCAAGCAGTGTGAAGAAGTGAAGAGAGGTGAGAAATTAAGCAAATTGGCCATGTAATATTCTGTGTGAAATGAAATAAATCAAGTTGAAGTCTCAATCGAGTGTTTTTCCCTCTTTCTCTTCCTTCAGCTCGGCCACCAAATAATGGTGTGTCCGAGTATGTACATTAAAGTTCCTTTGAGTCATGGTCTGAAGCTTAGCTCAGTCATGACTCTAGGATGGTTACTGGAGGTGTCACATGAAGGTTTAGAGCTTAGCTCTTCGCTTCATGTGATGCTCTCGTGTTTCACATGAAACCAGCCACAGCCTCCATGAAAGAGTTTGGAGCCTAGCTCAATTCTCTCGTGGAAGGCTTCAATTGACTTGGCATGGATCCTTAGCCTAGCTTTGGTCCAGCCATGTTCAAGTAATTAAAAAAAAAAAAATGCAAAAACAGTACTAATAATGATAAAATAGTCATGTTAAATCCCAACCAGCCCCCTTTGTCTGTGAAATTGCTCAAAATTTAGGATGTAAGTGCAAAAGAATAATGGGTTTTATGTGCCTTAAGCTAGTATTGCATAACAACAGAAAATGAATAAGTATACATAAATATACGAATCTGGCCAGAAGTTAAGAATAAACAAAAAATGGGGTCTCACTTGTATGAAAATATAAAAATAGGTATGGACAGCAGGTATTGTGACTTCTGGACAGCAGGGAGCTTCTTTTTCCATTTTTGAAATTTTCTGTGATTTTACATGATTTTACTAAGGCATGAAGGGCATTTGTTAGAATAAAAATGTTATTTTCAAAGCTGTGGACCTCTCTGCAAAAGTGTTTACATAGAAAGTTTATACGTATGTTCATGGACATTTATGCAAAATTTTCAGGATTTTAGAATAAATGTAAAGTAATTTTTCCCATTTATTTTGTATTAAGGCAGAATAGGTTTAAATAATTAATTATCTGGCAAAAAAATTTTATAAGTTGTTTCCACTGTCTTAAAATGCATTTCCTGTGCGCATTGTGACCCACTGCAAGTCAGTTCCCTGCATCTCAACAATCCAAAACAAAATCACCAAAAACAGTGGCATCTTAACATAAAATAAAAAAACTGAAAATAGAGAAAAGTACAAAAAGAGTTGCTCTCTTATCTTGTATCAATTTAGACACATAAAACATACTTAAATGGACCCAAATTGACCTTCAAATCAAGCTTGGTTGCTGTGGAATGACTTACATGCAACTCAGAGTTTGAGTTAAAAATGCACAAAATTAACACCTTCTGCCCCTTTCCCTCATACATCAAATGGAGATGTTTCACATCAAATTAAAGACAAGGACTTCATGAAATTGATCCCCTGAAGCTATCCATGTGATGATTGGCACAAGGAAGTGTTTCTGTGGGCCCCACGACGGAATCCCAGATCAGACCAATGTGAAGCCGCTCTGCCTCAGTCGAGTTCCCCCTTCTCCAAGCTTTTAGGAATTAAATAGATCTCACTATCGTCTTTAATACACACCCAAGAGTGCACAGAACCTTCTTCTGGTAGAAGAACATGGCCAAAGAGCTCCGAATGTCATTAATGGAAGCTCGAGCCTTCTCAAGTTTGACATGGCGATATACGCTCCCAATGTATGAATTAAGCACACCCAAGTGCTCTCCTCTCTTCCATGATTCCAACTCACGCAAACTCGACTAAAACAGTGGCCGGAGGTGCCGTAATTTCATCGGAGAAAGGAGAGGGGCCTTTCTGCAAAATTCCGTCGACTGTCGGAGAAGAAGGAAATTGAGTTTAAATCCGCGCGGATCTTCTGTGGCGAAAATTGTGAAGCAGTCGTATTCACTCATTACACGAAGTCAACGGAGCCTTCAGCGACCCATTGCGTCAGCAAAGCCCAGTCAACGTACATGTGGACCAATCAGGAATTTCCACGTCATCATAGATTTCAAAAATTCATTAAAAATAGTATATAACTCAGAAAAATTCAAATAAAACATCCAGAAAATCCTAAAAATCTGTAGAATCTATATTTACTGATATTTTGGTATGAAATTATGTCAATTTGTGCCCCTTTTATATTTTCAAAGTATTTTCTAATAAAAATGAGTTTCATAAATTGCCAAAACCTTTGTAAATTCACCACAAATAGTAGGAAACTCAGAAAAATCCAAATAAACTATCCAAAAATTTCTAAAAATCTAAATAAACCAAATCCAATATTATTTTCTATAAAATTTTGACAAAATTAAGTATTTTATATTTTTGAAGTATTTTATAAATTGTACAAACTTTAGAAAAATAGTAAAACCTCTCAATAAAATTCCTAAAACAAATTTAAAGATATTTTCATGATTAAACATAATTTTTCTCATCATTTACTTTATATAACAAAATTCTAAATTCCAAATCCCAAATAAAAAAATCAATCAAAACTAAAATTGAAAATATATGGAAATCTAATACCAAAATTAAATTGAAATCTAATTCAAATAAAAAAAATCAATAATTAAATTTAAATCAAAATTCAAAAAAAAAAAGAAATTATATTTTAAATTTCAAGAATTTCCTTAAAAGACATAAAAATGATATCTTAAATTTTAAATATTAAATCTTTGAAACAAATAAATAGAAATAAAAATAAAATAATAATCAAATCTAAAAATCAAGATAAGTCTAAGTTGAACTTAAAACCAAATTCATCAAATTAAAAAAAAAAAATGCAAATCTAAATAATAATAAATAAAACTAATAAATAAATAAATAATGAATAAAAAAATAATAATAATAATAAAAAAAAAATCCAAAAATCAAACAAAGTTTAAAAAGAAATTTAAATAAAATAAAGATAACATAAATGCAAGATTAAATTCGTATAAATCAAATTAAAAATTCAAAACTTTCCAAAAATAATAAACAAATATCAAATAAATAGTTTTAGATATTCTTGGTTTTAGATAGGCTTAGCTTTTCTCAATTGTGTCCCGTCCATCATGTCTGGTATCACCAATTGAGTCCAGCCTAAGCCAAAAAGAGACAAATCACTAACATCTTCAATCGGGTCCCGTCAATTAGGTCTGGTACCGTCAATTGAACTTGGCCCTGGCCCTAAAATCAACTTAAATACAAAACCACTCAAATAACGACTCTTCTAGCCTATATATATATAGTTCCTCGAATCTCTTAATCAGAGGTTCTCGTGGGAAACCACGGGGTAATTAACAATAGGGGCTTGCGCCTATTGGAAAGAAAGAATCCACCAAATTAATAAACCCTCATGAGAATGGATTCTAGTCTATGTTCTCTGGTCATTAAGGGACATCAGCACTTGAACTCAGGCTCGTGAGGGGTGAATCTAAGACTTATTCTCGTTCTTGAGGAAACCCAATCATTCTTCGAGAAATGACGAAAAAGTCCACACAGATTCAAAGTTCAAATTAGTGCAAATTGTTTAAACTTAAGATTAGTTCTTCCTCAAATGAGCTTCTTGATTCGAATTACACTCTTTTTCCCCTTTTGTTTCAATTTCATCTCCTCTAAGTTCCGATTGAGCGTTTCATGGTTCGTTAATTCGATCTCGGCAGAGTTCTACTCAGACCTTGATCTTTGATCTCACCTCGACTGAGTTCTACTCAGATCCTGGTTTCAAACACTTCGACTGGGTTTTACTCAGCTCCTAGTTTCTTTACCTCGACTGGAGTTTCTCCAGCTCCGGGTAGCTCTTCTCTGACTGGCCTCGGCCATGGTTAGAGAAGACTTGAGAAACAAATTCAAGGGGAGGTGCTGCCCAATTTTAGTCAGGATTCAACTCCAGTTGTATAAGTGTGTTGTTTTCAAACACTGTTGTAATAGGAACAGTTTTCAGGTACTTAGTTTGAAAAAGGTTGTTATAATCAGGTTAGTCGCAATTCCTGAGTTGGTAAAACAGTGTGATTCTATGCTTGAATTTTGGATAACAATGGTGAATGGCTATATTTGGAGCTTACTGGACTTAAATGAAGTCTTTGCTTAGATCTGGGTCTAAATTAGAATTGTTGCTAGTTGCTGTTAGATGCTATATCTCTTTGCAAGTCAGTGTAGCATGTATAGCTAGTGATTTCTGTTCAAGAAATGATCGTTTACAGGTAATAGGTTGTATAAGATTTAGTTGTGAAGAATCAACCAGAACTGTACTTCTTGCCATATGTGTTTAGTAATAACTGCAAAGTAAGAGACTTGTTAGTAAAAAAAAACAGAGAAGAAAGAAGTCTTGTCAGATCTTAGATAAAAATTAGAATCTGATTTCTTTTAGGCGTTAAATGTCACTTCTGAAGTTGTAACTTTGTGTCAAAGTTCTCTCCGAAGTTGGTTGCTATTGTTAATTGTCATGTTGTTAATTCGTTGCTCTCAACTGACCTTTCTTTGATGAAATTGCAGATCCATATGTAAAATAGCTAGACTCTCCCTTCTTGTTTTGATAACAGCGGATTGTTGTAACAAAATACTTTAATTATGAAAATGGTAACTTGAGTAGCTTGAGTCTTGTCAAGTAAACACAGGCAATGACTAGTGATATAGGATAACTAGAATGGAATTATGTATTGATGTTTATACCAAGTGCATGCTGTATCAGTGAATTATACTAAGTGTATAACATAAAACTCTTCTTACCAGACCACGCATGACACAAAATGGGTAAGCAAGGTATAGAAATTAGAAAGCTTGGGTCTGTAATTGAAATCCTCACACTTAATTTCAGTAAAATCGGTCAAAGTCAAAGCCTTGTAACTAAACCAAACTGGACCAAATCCATTAATATTTGCTCCCAGTGTCAATCTCCTCACTGCACAGTACCAACCCGTGACTTTAATGCCAAAACAAGTAAATGAAGCACAAAATTGAAGCCGTGAACATTTTCTCCCTTCCACCATGAAGCCGTTAGTCCATTCTCTGGTACAACCAAACTTTCAAGAACCGATCAATGAACCTCACTGTACTGCCACGACATCTCTCGCTGTTCTCACCATTGGAGACAGACGCAAAGAAAACCAAACTTACCATCGCCTTCCTCTTAGCCTCACGATGCTATAGAGCCTCACCTCAGACTTTGCGGTGGTCGGGATTGTTAGCGGATCCAAATCCGTTTGAATACGAGCCCGTTAGGGAAAGAAATGGAATTCGTCTCCTTCTTTGGTCAAATTCAGCGCCAAAGACCTCTTCGATTTTCTGTGAATAAGAATGATGTAACCTCGTGAAATTTTGGTAGAAAGAAATAAAAAGAAATATAAAGGCTGAAGCCCAAAAATGATCCCAACCCAACAGCCGAAACTGTGCAAGCCCACTGAAATTTTATTAAAAATCATCTGCCGCTTCATCAAATACACGTAGCAGTAACCTCAGTTTGGATTGCCTACGTGGCCCAATCCTGAATTGCCAAATTAGCTAAAACTTTAGAAAATTCAATAAAAATAGCAGAGAACTCGGAAAAATTCAAGTAATATATCTATAAAATCCTAAAAATCTGTAGAATTTAGATTTACTGATACTTTGATATCAAAATCTTTCAAAATGTTAGTCTTTTGTATTTTTGAAGTATCTTCACTATAAAAATTAAATTTTAATAAAAATAATAAACACAATAAATTTTAGAGAAATTTTCTATGAAGCTTTGAAATAAAAGTCTAAGAAATTTCAAGATCAAAATGATCAATAAGGGACTATTTTCAACTAAGTAGTTTGAGATGAGTATTTTGAAACTAAAAAATGAGTTTAAAGCCTTTATTACGATCAAGGTGCCAGTAAGACCTCGAAATCCGAAACAATATCCAAAGACAAAGCCAAAACCTCTTCAATTAAAAGAAAGTCACTTCTCAAGACCAATGATAATGCAAATTCAAATCATCCCTCGGAAATCAATTCAAATAATGACAAAGACCCAGTTCTTCCAAGCCGCCAAATGGCCCAGAACCATCAAGTCAAGTTCTTCCAGTCTTACAAGTAACCAAATGACAAAGACCCAGTTCTTCTAAGCCGCCAAATGGCCCAGAACCATCAAGTCAAGTTCTTCCAGTCTTACAAGTCACCAAATGACAAAGACCTAGTTCTTCCAAGCCGCCAAATGGCCCAGAACCATCAAGTCAAGTTCTTCCAGTCTTACAAGTCACCAAATGACAAAGATCCAGTTCTTCCAAGCCGCCAAATGGCCCAGAGCCATCAAATCAAATTCTTCCAGTCTTATAAGTCACTAAATGACAAAGACCCAGTTCTTCCAAGCTGCCAAATGGCCCAGAACCATCAAATCAAGCTCTCCCAGTCTTACAAGTCAAAGACCAAGTTCTTCCAAGAACCATGAAATCAAACTTTTCTAGTCTTATAAGTCGCCAAATGACCAAGACTTGGTTTTAGATAAAGTGTTTTAAGTGTCCTCAATTAAGTCCGTTAATTAGGTTTGGTACCGTTAATTGAGTCCGATTCAAGTCAAAAAAGTCAAGTCTCTGATAATTCTCAATTGTGTCCCGTCAACTATGTTTGGTAACATCAATTGAGTTTAGTTTAAGTCAAAAATAAATCGAGATAACAACTCTTCTAGCCTACGACATATAATTTCTCGAATCCCTTAATCAGAGGTTCTCATGATTCGTCACGGGGTAATTAACAATAGGGGCTTGCGCCTATTGGAAAGAAAGGATCCACAAAATTAATAAACCCTCATGAGAATAGATTCTCGTTAATGTTTTCTTGTTGACAAGATGCATTTTAAACTTGAATTTAAACTCGTGAGGGGTGAATCTAAGACTTATTCCCATTCTTGAGGAAACCCGATCATTCTTCGAGAAATAACGAAAAAATCCACACAGATTCTCTGGCACGCCCGGTGGGACCTCTTTCTCCTCTCATCTTTGGGATTTAAGGAATATAATGTATAGGCTAGAAAATTGCTTCTCAAAGTTTTCAAATCTTCAAATAAACGCTACTAACAATAACATTGAGTTATTTGCGGTTGCAGGTTGAAAATGGCGTTTAACGCGAGCGTTGAATTGAGCAAGCCGAGCGGAACGTTCACCATTGGGGCCATCCCCATTCGCTTTGATCATCAATTCATGTTCGGCGGCATGCCTTTTGGATTTGCCTACTTACCACTGGTACATGACAAGGACGGGCAAATAGAGATTGCTCGTGAAAATGAAGACATAAGGAGCCTTGAAGAAGTTGTGCCCGAAGCACCAATAGTCAATGGAGAAGAGTGGGCACTTGTTCCACAAGAAGGAGTTCACGAGACTCCCGTGGCATCACCTAGCAAGCATCAACTCTACCGTCGCTCTCCCCAGAAAAGAAGAGCGGTGAGGAAGACCTATACTCAAACCATCAATAATGCAAGGACTCTCAAGAAGATCCAAGGGGCATACCAGCGGGAATTAGAGATCAAGCCTAATCTCCCCGTTAGCAACCCTTTCGCACCACTCCGCTTGGTCAAGAAGAATTCTCCGAAGGCCCGGCTCAAAACATTGGAAGAATTTCCGGCCGAATACCAAGTGAAGTTTCAGGGTAGGAGCCCTAAAACAAGGGCATCAATCAAGGAGAGGCTTACATTTCCTCGAACCCCGGTCCATGAAAGATTAGGACCAAAGAGGAAAGAAAGGGGATCCACTCCTGTGAAAGAGAGGTTGGGAATAAAAGTCGGAGATAAAGCAACGATTCCAGTCAAGGAGCGATTGGGGCCCATGATGAACGGAAAAGGACCCAAGAAGATATGGGTGCCAAAAGAAAAAACCCGATTGGTAGTTGAAGTGGCTGATCAAGAGCCACACAATAAAAAGAGACGCATGGTATGGCGAGAAAAGAAGCCAGTAATTCATGCTCGTGTCAACATGGTCGAAGTTGACAAGAGGTTTGAGATGCACGCATTCGTGCATGCAACCAGTGATGAAGAAATTCCCATAAACCGAAAAGAAGGCAAAAACAAACAAGATGACCCTTCAACGAGTTGTCACAACCGTAAAGAGGACGAAGGAGAAGAGGTCATTAGGATTGACCAAAATGATAGTAATGATGAAGGCCGTTGGGCCGAAGGAGAAAAGGGACGATTGAAGAGTATCCTAGAAAAGAATGAAAGAAGGATCTCTCAATTGATGAATGAAAGGGAGAAAGAAAGAGATATTGTAAAAAAAATGTACAAATTCCTAGAAAAGAAAAATTTATTGGGAGAACTCGACAAAGAGTATCTTTCCTCCTCGGAAGAGGAAGCTAGGTATAAAGAAAAGTTCATTAAAGTAAAGAAAAGCAAGAGCAAGTATGAATCCTCTGACGAGGAAGAAGAAAGAAATAAGAGAAAATCTCTTAAAGAAAGGAAGAGTAGAAGCAAATACTATTCCTCAGATGAGGAGGAAGAAGAAAGAAGTAGAAGAAAACCTTCAAAAGGAAGAAAGAGCAAAGGCAAGTATGACTCGTCCGAGGACGAGAGAATAGTGAGAAGACCCTCTAAAGAAAGGAGGAGTAAGAATAAGTACGGGTCCTATGAAGACGAAATCCCAGGGGCAGGATCCCGAAATAGGGCAGAAAGACCCGAAACAACCAAACAAGTCATCCAAGAGATAATAAGTCAACAATTACAAGCCTCGGGTGCGGGGCACCTGGTTACTTTAGAAAGAAATGCGGTCGGCCTTATCCAAAGAGATATGAGAATGTGCAATACCCCTCAAACTATCAAGTACCAAAATTCAATTTGTTTGATGGAACGGGTGAAAGAAATATTACTCCCGAGCAACACTTGGTACAATTTAGAAATGCATGTGGTAACACTTCCCACGACGAGGCTGTTCTTTTGAAGCAATTTTCTCAAAGTTTGACGGGTCCCGCTTTCGAGTGGTACTCTTCATTGGAGAACGATTCGGTGGAGTCGTGGGATGAGATGGAGGATTTGTTTAGAGCCAAGTTTGCTATGGTAACCCAAAGGATCACAATGGCCGATTTGGCAAGTGAAAAACCTAAGCCAGGAGAGGCGGCTCTTGATTACATCAATAGGTGGAGAAATCTCAACATAAGATGCACTCACCAAATGCCCGAAAGGGAGGCTGTAGAATTCTTGGTGAGAAACCTAGATGATTGGATAAGAAGACCGCTCTCCGGGAGTGATATTTACACCTATGAGGATCTTGTCACTCGCGTGGCAAGAGTGGTACATATTGGACCTCCCAAGGAAGCGCAATACAATAGAAGTGAACAAAGGAGTAAAGGTCAAGGCCCGATTAAAATAGCGGGAGCAAATGAAGCTTCCACAAGTCAGAGTAGCGGCTATAAGGGAAATAGGAGTAATGGCAATAATAGTGGTGGTAATACCCGATCCCAAACTCCTTTGAAAGACCGCCTGAAAAGACCTTATTCCTTTAAGAAGGAAAAAACGGCGGCATTGTTCAAGCAAGTGTTGGCGGGAAATGCTATTGAGTTGCCAATTTGCAAAAGACCAGCCGAGCAAGACAAAGTTGATGACCCAAAATACTGTGCTTACCATCGGGTATTGGGTCACCCGATTGAGGATTGTTATGTCTTTAAGGACATCGCCGAAAGAATGATTAAGGAAGGTGAATTGTTGTTGTCCGACAGTTACAAACAAACACTCGCCCCACATGCTCAAGTGAACGCGGTGTTTCAAAGAAAGAATGATAGGCGCGACTTTGAATGTAACATTATAGTCATAGTAAGCGATAAGTCTGATCAAGAGGACTTCCAAGTGAGAAAGGTGTCAAAAACCAGTTGTAATAAAAAAGAAATGGAAAAAATGAAAGATGAAAAGAAAAATGAAGGAAAAGATGATAAAGAAAAAGAAATTAAAAAAGAAAAAGAAAAAGAAGAAGAAAAAGAAAAGGAGGAAGACTCTACAATCTATTACTATGACGAGTCGGAAGATGAAAATGAAGCGCCTTATATGGGACTTTTCTCAAAAGGCATGTTTAAAGAAGAAGACTGCCATTTGAACTTGCGATCGGGGACAAATCTGCCCGAAAGACAAGCACCAAAAGAAAGCGAGAAAGTCAAAGAAAAGGGCAAAGACCAAGCCCGAGAAATCAATGATGAAGTAGGCCCAAGTCAACGGCCAAAAGGAGCCATGGGAGAATACAACATTCTGGCCCATTTACGGTGAACACCAGCTCTGATGAGTGTATTTGAAGCACTCATGATGTCACAAGAACTTAGGGATATAATGATGGAAGCATTGCAACATCCCGAGAAGTTCCGAGTGTATTTGGCTGAAAAACAAATGACGGAGGCACTTTATGTAGAACCGTCTAGTCAAATCACTTTCACAAATAAGGATATGATGATAGGCACGGCTATGCACAATAGTCCACTTTATATTACGGGGGAGACTAATGGAAGCCAGCTAAGCCGCATGCTAGTGGATCCCGGGTCCTCCATCAACATATTGCCATTGCGATCATTGAATCAATTGGCCTTGGGTGGAAGGCGTTTGTGTGATGAGAATGTTTACATTCATGGCTTTAACCAAAACTCAGAAAAGGCATTGGGATCAGTGACTCTCCCCACGAAATTCGGGGAGGTTCAAACTCTTGTAAAGTTCTATGTGATTGATGCCGATACCTCATATAAAGCTTTGTTGGGTCGGCCATGGTTACATGAAAATTATCTCGTGCCATCCACCTTGCACCAATGTGTGAAATATCTTCAAGATGGTGAACAAAGAATCATCAAAGGAGACCCGCAACATTATGGGGTACATGAGGTTGAATTAGAGGAGATAGACCGTTTCTTTACTCCTGCCTCACAAAGGAGTACATCCCCTCAACTCAAGTGGCGGGCTGAAAGAGAAAATGAAGGTGATGAGAACATAAAGTTGAGAAGCAAACTGAAAATCTCTTGTGTTGTTAGGACCCCCATTTATGCCGGGTCATCTGATGAAGAAGACGGAAAGAGAGAGCAAAGGAGAAATTCCTATATCACAAATGAGTCTAGGAATAGAAGTCAAGGAAAGAAGAACCCGATTTATGTGTGTGATCGAAGTGAAGACTCAATGGCTATTGAGTAAGTTCCCATGGGTTACTTCAAAGAACTCACCCCAAGAGAAGTAAATCAAGTAAGGGAGTTGGAGACTTTCTACGTTCCTCCAAAGGCAGAAAAAGTACAAAAGAAGACGGTGGTGCATAAAGGAATCTTGTTCTACAAGGCCGAAAGCGTAGAGCCTTCTGATGGAGCAGCATGTTCTGATAATTGGGAGAAGTGGTTGGAAGAAAAAGAAGATGAATATGAAAGAATTGAGGTAATGGGTTATTATAATAAAGAGTTGATGCCTCTCTTCCAAAGGTCTCGTTGTCTAGACCCCATTTCCAAACAAAGGGCCAAAACTTTTCAAGACCTATGGAGCGGAAAGTCGAGATGGGTGATAGGTGTGGATGGAAAATGGAAAAACACCAAAGGTTTGGGTTTCAAAGTTCCTCAAGGAGAGGTCTTAATGGTTGAGATTGTAGAAAGCCACATGGTGGGCATAACCCCTATTGAAACTCAACCCGAGGAGGAAGAGTTCATTCAAGTTGCGAAGAACGCTCCTCGTGAGCTCGAGGAAGGTGGACAAAACACAATTGATGAGCTCCTAGAAGTAAATTTGGGGACTAAAGATGATCCTCGACCCACCTTTATAAGCGCTTCATTGCCTTTGGAAAAGCAAGAGCAATTAAAAGTACTCCTTATGGAGTATAAAGATTGCTTTGCATGGAATTACACAGAAATGCCGGGACTTGACCCTGCCCTAGCATCTCACAAATTAAAAATTGATCCCAACGTCAAACCCGTCAAGCAAGGCCCGAGACGGATGTGGGTCGATCTCGAGGAAAAGGTTGTGGAAGAGGTAAAGAAGTTGATCAACGCAGGTTTTATTCGGGAAGAAGAGAATCCCGTTTGGGTGGTCAACATTGTGCCAGTGAAAAAGAAGAATGGACAGATTCGAGTTTGTGTGGACTTTCGGGATTTGAATAAAGAATGCCCGAAAGATGACTTTCCACTACCCGTGACGAAATTGATAATTGATTACACTTCTTCTTATGTGGTGTACTTTTTTATGGACGGATCTTCGGGATATAACCAAATTCCCATGGATAAGGAAGATCAACGTCACACATCTTCCCGCACACCGATAGGCATCTTTTGCTACAAAATAATGCCTTTTGGACTAAAGAATGCGGGGGCCACCTATCAAAGGGCGATGACCAAGATTTTTGATGATCTAATCTACAAGATAGTTGAATGCTATGTGGATGACTTGGTCGTGAAAGCTCGATCAATAGATGAACATTTGGAATATCTAAGGATCGTGTTCGAACGGTTAAGGAAGTACTCCCTGAAAATGAACCCATTGAAGTGTGCGTTCATGGTATCCTCAGGAAAATTCCTAGGATTTGTGGTAAGGCACAGGGGCATCGAGATCGACCCCGCAAAAATCAAAGCCATTAGGGAGATGCCTCCTCCCAAAACACTCAAGCAACTTCGCTCTCTACAGGGGCAGTTGGCCTATGTTAGAGGTTTATTGCCAATCTTTCAGGAAGAATCAAGCCATTCACCCACTTGACCAAAAAGGACGTGCCTTTCAAATGGGATGAAAAGTGTCAGAAAGCTTTTGATGATATCAAAGAGTACCTTCTCAAGCCACCCGTTTTAGCCGCATCTATCCAAGGAAAGCCGTTTAATTCTCTATACTACGGCATTGGAAGGGTCTTTGGGTGCCTTATTGGCTCAGGAAAATGAAGAAGGCAAAGAGAATGCATTGTATTATCTAAGCCGTATGTTGGTCGGGGCCGAGCAATCGTATAGTCCCATTGAAAAACATTGCTTAGCCTTGGTGTTTGCCACAAAGAAGTTGAGACATTACATGTTGTCTCATAAAATCACGTTGATATCCAAGGTTGATCCATTGAAATACTTAATGACAAGACCTATGCTAACGGGAAGATTAGCAAGATGGGCCATTACCCTAATGGAATTTGATATCACCTATGCTCCCCAAAAGGCAATAAAAGGACAAGCAATGGCCGACTTTTTGGCTGCACACCCTATTCCTGATGATTCTCCACTGAAATGCGAGTTTCCTGATGAGCAAAGTCTTTGTGTGGAAGGTAAAGAGTCAGGATGGGTGATGTTTTTCGATGGGTCGTCCGTTATTCAACCCTCCAAGAGACCCGAAATGCCTAGAATTCGTGCGGGAGTAGGTCTAGTCTTCATCACACCTCAAGGAGGTATTCTTCGCCACTCCATAGCATTGACTGAACCATGCACGAATAATGAAGCTGAATATGAGGCATTGATTGCTGGATTGGAGTTAGCTATTGAAATGGATATAAAAGAAATAAAGGTGTGTGGAGACTCTCAATTGATTTTCAATCAAGTGGAAGGGGTATTTGAAGTGAAGAAACCCGAGCTAGTGAAATACCATGAAAGAGCTCAAGAATTGATGGCTAAGTTCACAAAGATTACTTTAGAAAAAGTGTCTCGGGCTTCCAATGGCATGGCCGATGCCTTGGCTCGGGTCGCTACACAATTGAGTAAGCCGGATAATGAAGAGATCCAAATCACGATAAGGAATCGCCGATCGTTGGCGCCTTATCTCATGGAGATCGAGAAAGAAACCAATGCTCATCTCTATGTGGACTTAGAAGAATGGGAGAAAGACCAAATGAGAGACCCGGATGAAGTAATGGAAATAGGGGCAAATAACGAAGAAGATTGGAGAAAACCCTTTGTGGATTATTTTCAACACCAAGTCTTCTCCAATGAAAAAATGGAAAGAGAGCAATTGAAGCGACGGGTTCTTCGCTATGTCTATGTGAATGACACCCTATATAGATGCTCATATGACCAGTTGTGGTTGAGGTGCGTGTCACAAGAAGAAGCCCAAAAGATTGTAAGAGAAGTACACTCGGAATTTTGCGGGGCCCATCAGTCGGGTCCCAAAATGAGACTCCACATTAAAAGGATGGGGTATTATTGGCCGACAATGATCGCGGATTGCGAGAACTATGCAAAAAGATGCCATATGTGCCAAGTGAATGGAGACTTCATACACCAACACCCCAACCCGTTGCACCCAACGGTAGCCTCATGGCCATTCAATAAATGGGGAACAGATGTAATAGGGCCAATTGATCCACCGAGTTCGAAGGGGCATAGATTTATTCTTGCAATCACTGATTATTTCTCAAAGTGGGCCGAGGCTGTGCCATTAAAAGAAGTGAAAAGCAAAGATATAATTCGGTTTTTGAAGAACTATGTGCTATATCGCTTTGGCACCCCAATGGAGATAATATCTGATAATGGTACCGCTTTCAAAAGTGGTGAGATTTGTGCTTTTGCGAGACAACACAAGATAAAATGGCAATATTCCTCCATTTATAACCCAAGAGCCAATGGGTTAGCGGAAGCCTTCAACAAAGTCCTAATCAAACTTTTGAGAAAAATAGTGGGAGACAATCATAAAAGTTGGGACGAGAAGTTGCAAGAAGCATTATGGGCTTATCGCACCACCTTTCGCACGCCAACTCAAGCTACTCCATACTCTTTGGCGTTCGGGGCGGAAGCTGTTTTACCTCTGGAAATAGAATTGCCATCTTTGAGAGTGGCCGTCTATGCGGGTCTACCATTGGAAAAGCAAGTGCGCTTAAGGCTCGATGAGCTTGATGCGATGGACGAGAAAAGGTTGATGGCCCAACAAAGCCTGGAATTGTATCGGGCCCAAATGGAAAGAGCGTATAATAAAATGGTAAGGCCACGCACCTTTAAAGAAGGAGATTTGGTGCTGATCTTGCGAAGGCCTATCTTGGGTCGCCATCACGGCCCAAAATTCTCACCCAATTGGGAAGGGCCCTATGTAATCAAGGAAGTATATGCCGGAGGGTCCTATAAGCTCGTGGACAAGGAAGGGAAATGCACAATCCCACCTATCAACGGACGGTACTTGAAGAAGTACTATGCTTGAGCATTATACCTCACAACAAAAAAATAAAAATACCTTAAACCAATAAAATTCAACATTCCCATGATAGCCAATAAGCACCAAAAAAGCATTATGGCCACCAATAAAGTTTTTAACAAAACTCCAATAAGGTCGATAAACTCCAATAAAACCAAAAAATTTCCCTCGAATCACTTAACCTAAGCTTCCTACCTTCCGCAAGGGGCGGTTGGTTGGCGGAAGGAGAAGCTCTATCCCCTATTTACCAATCTCACCAAAATGGCCATTGTCCATAAAATATGTTACCAATAAAGTTTTCAATAAAAATCCAATAAGGCCGATAAACCTTCATAAACCCAAAATTCTTTTCTCCAAAACTTGTCATGAATAAATCTCATTACCAAAATCCATCATATTACCCTAATGTCACCTCAATTAACAACCACAAAACATCTACCTCAAAATAAATCACCTAATCTAAGCTTCCTTCCTTCCGCAAGGGGCTGTTGGTTGGCAAAAGGAGAAGCTCCATTCCCCGTTGATCAATCTCACAAAAAAAAAGAAGTTTACCAGAACCTATAGCTATAGCTAATAAACTATGTCATTAATAAAAGACCTCAATAGGCCTTGAATATACTAAAGAAATAAATTGGCCAAAACCTTAATAAAGGAGCTTCAAAATCCCAAGACCATGAAAAGGATAACCTAAATCCTAAACCCTATGGTCACTACGCCAATGCCGTGTCAATGCGCCTATGCCGATTGAGAGCCATTACAATGAGTGCCTATACCTAATGAGAGGGCGAGGATGAGAGGGTAAGGAAAAAGGGTGACTTGCCTTTACGGCCCCATAAGTTCATCCTTCCACCAAAGCTCCCAACTCCACAAAATCCACTGGCCAAATATAGTAGTTTGATAGGAAAAATCGTGTTGAGGAGACCTGTGTGGTCGCCAAATGCACAAAAAGTTAAAATTTACCCTAACAAATCCGCGGTCAATGAAGGGACCTTCGGGCCCCAGAGAACGCGAAGCCGTGTTGAAGAGAGCCTTTGTGGTTCTCTAAAACACCTATGCCTAATGAAGAAGCCTTTATGGCAACTGAAGGCATCAAGGCACCGCCCTATGAAGGCATCAAGGCACTGCCCTATGAAGTCATCTGAGGGCACACACACCACAACAACACCGTGTCCCTTAAGTTACGCATGTCAGAGTTAATGGACTAAATTTACTGGGGCAGGCCCCATTTATATCAGGGCATCCATGTGGTTTGCAAGCAAAAGAAGATAAAAATTCAAAGTAAGGCAAGAGGAAAGGTGAAAGAGAAAATTCATTCATTAACCATGAGGTGATACAAGTCCCAGAAAACTGATATAACAAGCAAAAAAAAAAAAGCCTATTACAAACTAAAGGAAAGCATAAAGATACATGCACAAAAGGCGTAAGGAATCAGAAGGAAATCCTTCTACTCCGGAACAGCAGCCGCTGCAACACCACTGATGAAGGATTTAAACCCTAAGTATCAAATAAATTTATACCTAGAACTTAACCTCACTAGTCGTTAGGGGGTAAAGCTTTAGGGTCGAACCCAAGGGACGGATTAATGAGTACTAAACTTTACTTCCTCACGAAAGCTAAACAAGACAAATATTTTGGGATTTTATGGTTTAAAGAGACAATTATCTAAAGTGCAATAAAATAAAGAGCTTTTGGATTTTTGGGGTATAAAATATGCAAACAAATGCCCTAGGATTCAGGTTTCACCTTAGTTTGGACTTTAGAACATATGACTCATCACTTTCGTGCATAGAACAATGTTTTTCAAGCATTCAACTCTCAGTTCGGTTCGAACCAGACCCGTTCGGTCCGAACAGAGAGTGAAAGTGTGTGGTTTTGACTTTATATGAAACTTTATGCTTTGAGTCAGGGTTTGTTGGCTAAACCTAAATTTACTAAATCTCAGCTTTCGCTTGTCGGACTAGAAACTAGTTTAATCACAACCTAACCTAATAAGATTAATAGACCACAACTTTTGGTATAGGTGACTAATCTAAACTTGTTTGTTGGGTTTCTTAGGGATATTTAGATGTCTTTTGAACTATCTAAAAACTTACACTTTTGGTGTCAATTAATCTCCCCTTTCGGAGCTACGATTTACCCCAAGTACTTAATTCGAACTAATCTTGTTTATCCTAACTTAGGCTTAACTAAATGCGGCCGACATCTAGAAGTTAATTAGGGATCACAAGCAATTCAAACTAGCAATTAACATAATTCTCAACAAAGCAAATCAACAAAACATATCATAGCATATCAAGTCAAATCACAACATCCAAACTTTAGTTACTTCCCTACTCCTAAGACAACATAAATCTAACCTAACATGCTAATTAAACAAACAACAAATGCAAATAAACAAGATACAAACTCCATTCGATCAAATATCAAGAGAAAGGAAGAAATAAACCAAGTATCGCCTCTAACTCGAGATACCGAACGTCCAGAGCCGTGGTTGGATTGGTTCTGCCGCCGTCGCGCCTAGAATTGCTCCAAAGTTGATGTCATGGTCGTGCTCTAACGGGAGATGAGGATTCTCGCGCCTTTCGGCGCGAGAACGGTGGTGGAACGGTGCCAAAACGTGGTAGAAGGTGGAATTTCGTGTATGGTGGCTTCCCCTTCATCCATGGCAGTAGGAGACTCTTATAGAAGGTCTAGGATGACTTGGGAAGGAGCCTAGGGCCAAAGATCACGAAATCTGTCCAAAATAATGAGTTTCCATGCATGAAAAACTTCCAAAACAGTTATGTCGGTCTCTGTTCGGACCGAACTAGTCCTAATTCGGACCGAACTAGTTACAATTCGGACCAAACTAGTCCAATTCGGACCAAAGTAGTCCCAGTTCGGACCGAACTGATTCCAGTTCGGACCGGACAGAGAGTAAATCCAGCATATAGTATTTCGGTCATAATTTCTTCATCCGGACTCCGATTGAGGTGATTCAAAAACCGTTGGAAAGCTTAGAATGAGCCCTACAACGCCATGGATTCCATTTGGCTATATCCTTCTCCAAAATCCTCCATTTTTATGCAATTATTGTGTCAAATCCACAAGGTTCCTACAAAACAAACCAAATACCACGACAATACCCAATTCTTGACAAATATAGCACAAAAGAACAATGAATATAATGGTTTGGGTAACATTTGAGTGCCAAGTACGGTCAAAATACCAATGAATATAAGTGATATCAAATCCCCCCAAACTTAAACTTTGCTTGTCCTCAAGCAAGAGCCTAATCTTAGAGTTTTTGACTATACTTAGACTTAGAGAGTGCATTGCCCAAAACCAAGGATTGTCATGAAATCAATTGCTTATGCCTAAAACTTTTCATAAAATAACAAATAAGCTAAAGCACAATTTTTACCTCTAGGACTAAGTTTAGTGTTCTAATAGTCAATTTTCGTCTCTCTTGGTCCTAGTGAAACGTTTCTCAAATCAAGAACTCTAGCTTCTCTTTTGTCAAAACCAAAGCAAACTCAAATTCAATCACCCGTTCGTTTCCATATTCCTCAAAAATTTGTAAAGAAAATTTATCAAAGTCGGAAATTTTATAATGAATCTAACTCAAGACAATTTTCCTTTCATTTTCACCAAATTGATTGTGCAAGTCGAGTCGCGGTGATTTACATCACTTGGGGTTTTACGCTATTGAGACTTGGATTGAGCTACCGGCACATGACGCACCGGGGAGGTCGGACCGGTTTTTACGCCTTACCGCTACGGTCCACTATGGAATTTTTTTGTTCCACCCTCCAATATTTGTGGAATTTATTTGGAATTTCAAGTCTCTTCGCACCCTCATTTTCGCAACTATTTAAATTTTGTCCATTTAAAGTTTGCTCGTTGGTGATTCAAGCGATTAAAAATAATTTTCACAAGTCAAGATTCATCTTATAATTTCCAAGGTCGATAAAAGTTCTTTTTAACAAAAGTTTGCAAAATACAAATTCGTTCACTCGATGAAAACTTATGAGAATTGACTTACACGGTTTGACAAGTTCTAAGCAACCTAATCAAGTCCTATCTCTTTGAAAACATTTTCAATTTGGTCCATTGGTGCAAACATTTGACTAAAAGATGTCTAAACATTCTAAAGTACCTTGAGAAAATTTTTGCTTTGCTTAAAAAAAATTTCAAACAGTGTGATTTTCATGAAAAGAAACAAAGACAATGGTCAAGGCATAAACAACTAATTTTTCAAACAATACCAAGCATGACAACCCAAAAACTAGAACCTGAGAGCCTCTATTCGGACCGAACTAGAACTAGTTCGGACCGAACTAAGGTGTTTCGTCCTAATTTCTATCCAGAAGTTCACTTCGGTCCGAAGTGGATCCAATTCGGACCGAACAGAGAGTGTGCAATTTTTAAAATTTTCATCCTAACTCCACCCATTTCCAAGCATTTCACAATTTTTCTCCTATGTACCCCCCCAAACTTGAAATATGCATTGTCCTCAAGGCATTCATCCATAGAAAAGTAAAAGGAGGGAAATGAGAAGCTCACAAAATTGGTGATTGGCATGATACTTAGCATAGATTCGACGTGAGTCGGCACTATTCGGAATGGGGCAACAATAAGAGCGGCATGACAGCAACGTAGTTGGATTTCTTGTGGCATGCAACTCGCATGAGGTCGTGCATGGGTCATGTGCTTTTTTTATTTCACGACCCGAGGTGCTCTAGCGCAAGTCGCAAGTAGGACATCCACAATCCATCAAACCTACATATCCAAAAATCCAAACCAACCATGAGAGAAATTTTTTTTTTTTTTGACATAAAATTTAAAGAAATAGATAAATAACAATTTGTAGAACTTGGGTTGCCTCCCAAGAAGCGCTTGTTTAAGGTCACGAGCTTGACCACCTCTCATGTTCATCTTATCTTCACTTTACGTCCATTTAGTGCATCATAATTCACCCAGAAGTACTTGAGAAAGGCTCTTGAAACATGCTTGGAGCTTTCTTGTTTGGACATCATCTTCCTTCGCTCGATTGTGATGTGATACTTGATTTGTGGTTTGTTGTCTTCCATCGCATCACAATTCATCAAGCATTTTTCAAGTTGAGGGCTCAAGTCGACTTTGGTGAATTTTCCATTTGTCGCGTCGGATGCCTCGACTTCGAGAGGGTTATCACCATCTTCTTTCTTCTCAGATTCATCAATAATGAAAGCTATTGGAGGATCTTTCAATTCCAACTCATTAGATTTTTCAATGTAAGTTAATCTAAGTGGAATGAAAATTGGGAGGATATTGGGTTGAGGTGCTACAACTTTTGGTTCTTCTATTTTCTCTTGTTCTTCATTTGTTTCAAATTGTGTGTCCTCATCACTGTCAGTCTCATAACAATTTGCAATTTCTTTCAAAGAACTAAAACTTTCTAATTCTTCATTACTTTGCAATGTCATCTTATCATTTTGCTCATCTTGTGATTTATATGAGGAACAAGTTTCTTGAAAAATTTTTGTCTCAAGCATCTTCTCTAGTTGTGTAGTAACAGTTTTGTATTTAGATGATAGAGAGTTTAATGTTTTAAGTGTTTCCTCATTTTTCTTTCTTTGCTTGCCCATAAAATCTTCACATATTGAATCATCACTCGACATTTGCAAAGATAATGGAGAATCATAAGTTTCAGAAAAAAAAGTCGACCTAGAGTCGGGTTGAAACATTGAACAATGATTATACCAAGAAAAACAAGAGTTGTTAGCCAAACCAAAGTTGTATGTATCGTGTGAGGTCTTTGCGTCGGGTTGCTCCCCACATGCTCTTCTTATTGTGTTGTTCACAACATTAAGTTGATGCTTGAGTCGATCCGTGCCACAAGACGTTTGCACATCGATAGTTGCTTCAGGTTGCCTCCAGACGAATCTTCCATGATCCACACGATAGTCTTGTGGACCATAGAAGCCAATGAGGTTGCTGAAGTTCTCGGGCTCTTCCCATTCTTCCTTGCATGCTCTCCTTATGATGTTGTTGACAACATTGAGTTGATGATGTAATCGTTGCATGCATGAATCATCCTTTGGATCTCCATGTCGCCTCCAATCATTCTCCACTTCATGTTCATGCTTCTGAAAAGAATAAAACATGGTGATACAAGTGAAACTCTTTTTTTTTTTCTTCTTTTTAAAAAATAAATAAAACAAAAGATACAATGTCTAGTCTCCCGTTACTAAAGTAAATTCTAATATCAACACCGTCCCCGGCAACGGCGCCAATTTGATGAAGGATTTAAACCCTAAGTATCAAATAAATTTATACCTAGAACTTAACCTCACTAGTCGTTAGGGGGTAAAGCTTTAGGGTCGAACCCAAGGGACGGATTAATGAGTACTAAACTTTACTTCCTCACGAAAGCTAAACAAGACAAATATTTTGGGATTTTATGGTTTAAAGAGACAATTATCTAAAGTGCAATAAAATAAAGAGCTTTTGGATTTTTGGGGTATAAAATATGCAAACAAATGCCCTAGGATTCAGGTTTCACCTTAGTTTGGACTTTAGAACATATGACTCATCACTTTCGTGCATAGAACAATGTTTTTCAAGCATTCAACTCTCAGTTCGGTTCGAACCAGACCCGTTCGGTCCGAACAGAGAGTGAAAGTGTGTGGTTTTGACTTTATATGAAACTTTATGCTTTGAGTCAGGGTTTGTTGGCTAAACCTAAATTTACTAAATCTCAGCTTTCGCTTGTCGGACTAGAAACTAGTTTAATCACAACCTAACCTAATAAGATTAATAGACCACAACTTTTGGTATAGGTGACTAATCTAAACTTGTTTGTTGGGTTTCTTAGGGATATTTAGATGTCTTTTGAACTATCTAAAAACTTACACTTTTGGTGTCAATTAATCTCCCCTTTCGGAGCTACGATTTACCCCAAGTACTTAATTCGAACTAATCTTGTTTATCCTAACTTAGGCTTAACTAAATGCGGCCGACATCTAGAAGTTAATTAGGGATCACAAGCAATTCAAACTAGCAATTAACATAATTCTCAACAAAGCAAATCAACAAAACATATCATAGCATATCAAGTCAAATCACAACATCCAAACTTTAGTTACTTCCCTACTCCTAAGACAACATAAATCTAACCTAACATGCTAATTAAACAAACAACAAATGCAAATAAACAAGATACAAACTCCATTCGATCAAATATCAAGAGAAAGGAAGAAATAAACCAAGTATCGCCTCTAACTCGAGATACCGAACGTCCAGAGCCGTGGTTGGATTGGTTCTGCCGCCGTCGCGCCTAGAATTGCTCCAAAGTTGATGTCATGGTCGTGCTCTAACGGGAGATGAGGATTCTCGCGCCTTTCGGCGCGAGAACGGTGGTGGAACGGTGCCAAAACGTGGTAGAAGGTGGAATTTCGTGTATGGTGGCTTCCCCTTCATCCATGGCAGTAGGAGACTCTTATAGAAGGTCTAGGATGACTTGGGAAGGAGCCTAGGGCCAAAGATCACGAAATCTGTCCAAAATAATGAGTTTCCATGCATGAAAAACTTCCAAAACAGTTATGTCGGTCTCTGTTCGGACCGAACTAGTCCTAATTCGGACCGAACTAGTTACAATTCGGACCAAACTAGTCCAATTCGGACCAAAGTAGTCCCAGTTCGGACCGAACTGATTCCAGTTCGGACCGGACAGAGAGTAAATCCAGCATATAGTATTTCGGTCATAATTTCTTCATCCGGACTCCGATTGAGGTGATTCAAAAACCGTTGGAAAGCTTAGAATGAGCCCTACAACGCCATGGATTCCATTTGGCTATATCCTTCTCCAAAATCCTCCATTTTTATGCAATTATTGTGTCAAATCCACAAGGTTCCTACAAAACAAACCAAATACCACGACAATACCCAATTCTTGACAAATATAGCACAAAAGAACAATGAATATAATGGTTTGGGTAACATTTGAGTGCCAAGTACGGTCAAAATACCAATGAATATAAGTGATATCAACCACCCCCCAAATCAGCAAGAGTAGTGGTGATGGCTTGAAGCATCCCCTCTATCATCTCCAAGCGAGCGTTTAACTCCCCAAAACGCTGGTCAATAAAAGCCCGAAAGGAGACAGGGACAGGGGCCTCAAGGGCTAAGGCCACAGAATCATCATCAGGAGGAGGAGAAATCACTCTCACCGGACTATACTGGTTGGGTTCAGCATTAGGAGCCAAGATGTACTCATTAATCGGACGATTGGGGTCGGGAACAAGCATGTTCATGGAAGACTCTACCCATCCAGTAGAATCGAACAAAGAAAGAAGATTGCGAGGATGGGCCACGTGAGCCTCAGAGATGCGATTTCCCCACAACATTTCTGGGATAGAAATACGGGCTCGACGCATCAAAGCCTCAATAAGATGACCGTAAGGCAAGGCTAGATGGCCGTGAGAATCCATGGCTACTTGGTGCATGAAGTAAACGATCATGTGACCCAGGTTAAGGGGGTGATGCTTCTGGATGAGGTGGCGGAGATAAAACAGGTCCCCGGGACAAGCGTAGTTGGATAAGTCTCCTTGAGGAAAGATTATACCGTTGACCACCATGAAAAGGAACCTGTGAGAAAATTGTTAAGGAAAGATGAAAAAAAAAGAAGAGAATTGCAATATAGAGGAGAAATAAACAAAAGAAATTATGAAATGGTAATACCTATGAAGAGCAGGGAGATGTTCAGTGGAGACCACCTCGACATCGTCTCCAACAGGGGCAGCCTTGAACCAGCGCAGGCATTCATAATAATTACCAAATCCGCGAGGCCAGCGGTGGAAAGCATAAGTGGTAGAGCCAGCAAGCGTATTAGAAGCTTGCAAGAAATCAGCCAAACTCTCTGCAGTAATGGTCAGATACTAGCCAAACAAATAGGAAGTGGCTAAAGGAGTACCATAGTGATCGTAAGAAATGCGGAGGTTGGCGTAGAAAAGACGTGTAATTCGAGGATGATAGGGGTTATCCAAGTCAACGAGTCCGCGAAGACTCCAAGAATCAAGCCAGCCGTAAGGTTGATGTGCTCCACTGGTATACGCCTTTGGTGACGAAAAAAGAAGCATTCGGCCACTGGGCGGTCGTCACGACCCATGTCGTGATGATAACTGTTGAAGGCTATCTCATCACGGAAAAGATAGCGGTTGTCAGGGGCAAATGACCAGTTCGGCACCAAGAGATTAACGCACAAGGAGGAAGAACCCATTGCATTTCTTGGGCGTTTGTGAGTGGACATGGTTATAAAAAGATGTGAGGGTGGGACGAAGAAAACAAAACGGAGACCCGACTTATGTAGACTCTCGGATGAAAAGGCGTTACTTGTAAGTAGTGAAAACGTGTGATATGAAGAAGTGGATGGAAGTGGGAAGTCGGTGTATCGTGAGAAAGAAACCGCTCGTATACATAACTGAAAGTTGTGGTGACTTTTTCGTCATTTCTCGAAGAATGATTGGATTTCCTCAAGAACGAGAACAAGTCTTAGATTCACCCCTCACGAACCTGGGTTCAAGTGCTGATGCCTCTTAACGACCAGAGAACATCGACTAGAATCCATTCTCGTAAGGGTTTATTAATTTGTGGATCCTTTCTTTCCAATAGGCGCAAGCCCCTATTGTTAATTACCCCGTGATTTCCCACGAGAACCTCTGATTAAGAGATTCGAGAAATTAAATGTAATAGGCTAGAAAATCGTTATTTAAATGATTTTTGGTTTAGACAAAGCTCAATTGATGGCACCAAACCTAATTGATGGGGCCCAATTGAGGATGTCTAAAATGCATCTAGAACTAAGACTATCTAAAATTAAGAATATCAAGAACCAAAACTAAAACTAAAGCTAAAACTATACATTTTGAAATTTCTATACTTTTTACTAGGAGGGTAATTTGATTTTATGATCCTTGGCCATTTGGGGGCTCAGAGAATCGGTTTTCGGCCATTTAGGGGCTTGTGAAAACAAAGGGATTTGAGATTCTCGGCCATTTGAGGGCTTGTGAGAATTGGTTCTCGGCCATTTGGGGACTTGAGAGAACAAAATGATTTGAAATTCTCGGCCATTTGAGGGCTTGTGAGAATTGGTTCTCGGCCATTTGGGGGCTTGTGAGAACAACAGATTTTGGGGATTCTCGGCCATTTGAGGGCTTGTGAGAATTGGTTCTCGGCCATTTAGGGGCTTGAGAGAACAAAAGGACTTGGGGTTCTCGGCCATTTAGGGGCTTGAGAGAACAAAAGGACTTGGGGTTTCATTTGATTTGATTCAATCTTGACATGATTTGATTTAATTTGACTTGATTTGATCTGACTTTATTTAGCTTGATTTGATTTGATTTTTATTTGGTTTGATTTGATTTGATTTTGGTTTGATTTGATTTAGTTCAATTTAGTCTGATCTTTTATTTGATAAAATTTAGGTTGATTCATTAAACTTGATTTGGATTTAATTTAAGTTAATTGATTCAGTCATATTTAAAGTGATTTATTTGATTATATTTTATGTTATTTATTAATTTATTTGATTATTTACTATTTACTTGCTATTCATTTATTTATTGGTTGAATTATTTGACTATCATGTGTTTATTATTTATTTTATGATTCATTTATTTAGTATTTATGATTTATTTAATATTTACTATTTATTACTTATTTATGATTTGTGATTTATTGTATATTTATGATTATTATTTACAATTTAAGATTTATTTGTAATAACTGATTCATTTATTACTTAATCATTTACTCTTTATTGCTTAAAATTTATTTATTATTTATTTATTTATCATATTGGGATTTATTTATTATTTAATATTCATAATGATATTATTTATTATTTGATAATTTATTTATGGTTTATTGTAATTATTATTATTATTTATTATTATTATTTATTATTTTTATTTTTATTTTTTTTTTCTTATATTATCTAAAATAAAAGGAAAATTTCTAAATATTACCAAATTTATCTTTAAATTTTGATTACAATTAACAAGAAAGTAATAAAATTACTTAGAAAATTTATTAAAATATTTGACCATTTTTCTAGAATTCATAAAATTAGATTTTTATAAGAAAAATACCTCAAAAATAAGAAACTATTTATTTTGACAAAATATCATATGAAAATAATATTAGATTTGGTTTATTTAGATTTTTAGAAATTTTTGGATAATTTATTTGGATTTTTCTGAGATTCCTACTAATTTTGGTGAGTTTTTGAAGTTTTTAACAATTTATAAAACTAAATTTTAATTAGAAGATACTTTGAAAATACAAAAAAGGCACAAAATGACATAATTTCATATTAAAATATCAGTGAATCTAGATTCTACAGATTTTTAGGATTTTATGAATATTTTATTTGAATTTTTCTGAGTTATTTATTATTTTTAATTAATTTTTATAATTTTTGATGATTCGAAAATTTCTGATTGGTCCACGTATACAGAGGTGCTGACGTGGCTGTTGACTAAGCGTTAAGAGCCGCTGACTCTATTTCTGGATTTCGTGCAGCGAGTGATGCGACCTGCCACACTAAATTCGCCACAGAAAATCCTCAAAATCGCGGATTTAAGTTCTTCCCTCTCTGTCGACGCTGGCCTTTTTGCAGAAAGAACCCTCGACTTTCTCCGACGAACTTACGGCAGCTCCGGTCACCATTTCAGTCGTGGTTAAGTGCAATAAGATCGTGGAAGAGAGAAGAAGGGATTGAGGGGCTCAGTTCTTTCTATTGAAGCAACTATCACCATGTAGAACTTGGGAGAGCTCGAGCTTCCCTCAATGGCGTTTGGAGCTGTCTTGCTCTCTTCTCTTGCCAGGAAAAGGTTTTTTGCATCGAAGAAGGTGTGTAAAGAACAGCCGTGGGTCCAATTTGGTATGAAGAAGCTTGAAAATTGATGATCACGACTGAAGTACTCTGACCTAATTTGGGTCTGATTTGGGTGTCTACTGTGGGACTCACAGAACCTCTTTCTTGTGCCAGTAACCGTGTAGGTAGATTCAGGAGGTCAATTTAAGTGGGATTAAGCATTTACTTTGGTTTGGGGCACCTTAATTTTCTGTGTGAAGCACAAGGGCAGAAAGTGTGAGTTTTTGTATTTTGTTTCAATTTTGAATTTGCATGTAAGTGGTCTTACAGCAGCTGAACTTGATTTAGATGCCTAATTTAGATTGTTTTAGGTTTGTTTTATGTTCAAATCATCACAGATAATGAAAGCACGTTTTTATCCAACTTTTCCCATTTTCAGATTTTTGTTTTGAGTAATCGAGCTGCTGTTTTTTGGGTGATTCTTGTTTGAGTTGTTTAAATGCAGAAAAGTCACTTGCAAGGTGTTATAACACGCATAAGGAATGCATATAAAACCCTAGACAGTGATTTTAATCTTTTTATAAAGTATTAGCTTACTTGTTTAATTTCTGCCTATATTTGGAATAATTGAGAAAGTGCCTTTATATTTATTGTAAAGTTATGAGAAATTGCAAGCATGTCCAAGAACAGACTTATAAACTTTCTATGTTAGTATTTTTGTATAAAAGTCCAGAGTTTTGTGAATAAAATTTTTATTTCTCAAAATGCCCCTGGTGCCTTGGAAAATCGTATAAAATCACAGAAATTCCCAAAAATAGAAAATTTCATTTCTTGCTGTCCATAGAACCTTGTACCTGCTGTCCATGAATAGTTTTGCAATTTAGTCCACCTAAATCCACATTTTTGTTTATTTTTCATCTCTGACCAGATTTTAAGCATATACAAATATACATTTATTGTATGATAAAGCTACTCTATCTTATAGGATGCAGTATGTGCTTCATTTTATACACTTAAGTCCTGAATTTTTGGGCAAACTACACAAGGGTCTGGTAGGGGGTTAGTATACCATTAATTTATCATTTCTTTGCTATTTGGAGCTTTTAAAGCTAGCACATTGATCATGGCTAGGCCAGTGCTGCGCTCTGGACCTATGCCATGTCAATTGAAAGCTCTCCACATGAGAATTAAGCCAAGATTCAAATTCTCAAGTGGCAGCCGAGAGGATATCACATGAATCGGGGAGCTAAGCTCCAAACATTCATGAGACACCAAGAGAACCTCTCTCTCATGGCCATGACTGCTGCTAAGCTGCAGACCATAGTCCATGAGAGCTGTGCTTACACAACTCAAACGCACCACTGATTGGTGGCTGAGACAAAGGAAGGGAGGGAAGGAGAAGCTCAATTAACACTTCAATTTCATTTATTTCATCTTCACACAGAATACTACATAGCAAATTTGCTCAATTTCTCACCTCTCTTCTTTCTCACACACTGTTTGATGTATTTCCTTCTACAATATAATCCTAACTGAGCTAATTGAGCACAATTACAGAAATTAAACTCTAGCTTATAGCTGCGGCTCCCTCCTCTCCTTTTTCCTGTCTTCAATTTTGAGTTTATATAGCCCAAGACCTAGGGTTTCACTGCATGGCCGAGAGCTCATCTCCATCGCTCAATTTCCATCAACGGTTCACATTGGGCTGCATCTAGGGTTTAGTTTTCGAAAACCATGGGCTGGAGATGGTGGTTTTGGCATTGGTGGCGCTGGAGAGGGCCACGTCGACGAAGGACAGCGAGTTCACCTCTTTCACCCGGCGTCGCGCGGTAAGAAATCGCGAAATTCATTTTTACCATGGGGAAGACGACCCTGACATGTAGGGGCCCATCTGTAAGGTTTAATGAGACAGCGAGAGATGGGTGAACTCGTCTCATCGTGCGCCAGCAAACCAACGGAGAAAGCAGACTCTTTCGGTGCATGAGACGGGTCCAGGCAAAAATTGAGGCGGGACGGAGAGATTTCAAACTCCAGCGACGCTGCATTCCCCCAGATCCCCTGCAATGGGATGCACGCGCTAAAATCCATCGATTTTCCTGGAATTTTCTCCCATTTCCTTAATTCATTTATTAATATTTTGATATCTAGTCAAGAATAATTCATTTGGGGGCCTTTCCAAGGGTATTTTTGAACGAAATTTTATGGGTAGGTTCATAAAAATATAAGGAATTCAATGGTTCAAAAATATTTGAGCAATTCTCTATGGATTTATTTTGGGAATTTTGTGGAATTTAGGAGTTTCTTTGTGAATTTTGGGGTTTCTGTAGATAATTTTTGGGTTTTAGAACCATGATAATTCATCATAATTCATGGGGGATTTTTGGGTATTTTTTGGGAATTTTTGGAGTTTGTTTGGTATTTTTCGTGTATTTTTGGATTTCTTGCATTCATTTGTTATAAAAATGGGTTATTATTTTATGTCTCTTGGCACAATATTTTGGGGTCAAACAAATGCCCCCCACTGGAATTGGTTGTGACAATTTCTGAAATGGGAACAAGTGATTCCAGTGGTTTCTCTTGACTGTTTTCTTGACTCATTCTTCTTGAATCATGGGTCCCATCTTTCCCGACAGTTGTGCTTGGTCAGCTTTCCATGCTCAAGGCTTTCCGTGGATTTCTTATACTTTCCTTCAATTGGGTGGGTATTTTGGCCCACATTTTTTTTTTTTTTAACACATAAATCCAACCACAATTTAGGCTAGGGTATTTTGAGACCGTGCCTGTATTTCCTTGGGTTTGGATTCACATAGGCTTTGCTTCCGATTTTCATTTGCTTCCAATTTCAGTTTTTTTCTTTTAACATCAATCTTGAGCGTTTTGGCTTTCCTTGCACCTTTTTCCAGGCAATTGACAATTTCACCCCTTCAAGAGTCACAAAATTCCATCATAAGTCGCAACCTGTAAAAGAAAATTTCTATACTATATTTTGGCTGGTGGATTTTGTGGAGCTGAGAACATTTTTGGTGGAAGGAATGACTTATGGGGCCATAAAAGGCAAGTCATCCTTTTTATTTTCCTCACCCGCTCATGCTTACCCTCTCGTTAGGTATAGGCACTCATCATAATGGCACTCAATTGGCATTGATACGGCATGGGCGCGATTGATGTGGGGTTTTGGTGCCCTCAGATAGCTTCATAGGGCGGTGCCTTAATGCCTTCAGACGCCACACAGGCTTAATCTTCATTAGGCATAGGTGTCTTGGAATACCACGAAGGCTTTCCTTGACACGGCTTCGCGTTCTCCAAGACCCGAAAGTCTCATCATCGACCGCGGATTATAACATAAGGGTAAATTTTCACAAAAGCGGGGCAAGTCTCTTTTCAAAAACTTACCCCTTTTATCGGCTACAGTTTTGGATTTATTTTGGGAATAAGATTTATTTATGATGGAATTTTGGATTTTGTTGAAAATTTATTGGCTAAGATTTATAAAAAGGTTCTTTTTTTTTTTTTTTTTTTTTTTTTTTTGGTATCATTGGAATTTTGAATTTGTTGGGCTTAATACACATACATACATTCTATTACACATTATTTTGATAAAAGAACTTTCCTCAGGTGTAGTACTTCTTCAGATATCGGCCATTGATTGGTGGAATTACACACTTTCCTTCCTTGTCCACCAGTTTGTAGGACCCTCCTTCATACACCTCCTTAATGATATAAGGTCCTTCCCAATTTGGGGCAAATTTTGGACCATGATGTCGCCCCAAGATGGGCCTTCGTAGGACCAACACCAAATCCCCCTCCTTGAAAGCACGAGGCCTTACCATCTTGTCATAGGCCTTGGTCATTTGCGTTCTATACAGCTCCAAACTTTGTTGAGCCATTAACCTCTTTTCATCCATGGCATCTAATTCTTCGAGCCTTAAGCGGGCCCGCTTATCCATAGGTAAACCTGCATGCATGGCTACCCTGAGAGATGGTAATTCAATTTCCAACGGCAACACCGCTTCCGTCCCAAATGCCAACGAGTAGGGAGTTGCTTGAGTGGGGGTTCTATAGGTCGTGCGATATGCCCAAAGTGCTTCTTGAAGTTTTTCATCCCAATTCCTGTGATTATTCCCCACCGTCTTCCTCAAGAGTTTAATCAAAACCTTGTTGAAAGCCTCTGCTAGTCCATTAGCCCTTGGATTATAAATAGAAGAATATTTCCACTTTATCTTGTGTTGCCTAGCAAAAGCATAGATCTCGCTACTCTTGAAAGCAGTGCCATTATCAGATGTGATCTCCCTTGGTGTACCAAAACGGTATAACACATGATTCTTTAGAAACTGAATGACATCCCTACTTCTTACTTCTTTCAAAGGAACCGCCTCGGCCCATTTAGAGAAATAATCGGTGATTGCCAAAATGAACTTATGCCCTTTTGAAGATGGTGGATCAATGAGTCCGATCACATCCATTCCCCACATATCAAACGGCCAAGAGGCCACCGTTGGATGCAACGGATTAGGATGTTGATGTATGAAATCACCGTGTACTTGGCACATGTGACACTTCTTTGCTTGATTTTCACAATCCATAATCATGGTTGGCCAATAATATCCCATCCTTTTGATATGGAGCCTCATTTTAGGACCCGATTGATGAGCTCCACAAAAACCCGAATGCACTTCTTTCACAATCCTTTGAGCTTCGTCATATGACACACATCTCAACCACAACTGGTCATAAGATCGTCTATACAAAGTGTCATTCACATAAACATATCGAAGAATCCTCCGCCTCAATTGCTCTCTTTCGGCCCTTTCTGTAGGAAGAACTTGATACTTGAAGTAATCCACAAAAGGTTTCCTCCAATCTTCCTTTTCGTCTATTTCTACTTCCATGGTTTCATCTGGGTCCATCAACAAATCCGCTTCCCATTCCTCCAAATCCACAAAAAGATTGGTTTTCATTTCATTTTCAATTTCCAACAGATAAGGTGCAAGGGATCGTCGATTTCTTATGATGATTTGTACTTCCTCCCCATCAGGCTTGCTCAACTGAGTAGCTACTCGAGCCAAAGCATCAGCCATGCCATTGGAGGCCCTCGACACCTTTTCAAAAGTGATCTTTGAGAATTTGGCCATTAATTCTTGAGCTCTTTCATGATATTTCACTAACTCGGGCTTTTTCACATCAAATATTCCTTCAACTTGATTAAGGATCAATTGAGAATCTCCACATACTTTCATCTCCTTTATATTCATGCCAATTGCAAGCTCCAACCCCGCAATCAACGCCTCATATTCCGCTTCATTATTTGTGCATGGTTCGGTTAATGCTATCGAGTGGCGAAGAATACCTCCTTGAGGTGTAACAAAAACCAAACCCACTCCCGCTCGAACTCGAGGTAGCTCGGGCCTCTTAGAAGGTTGTATAGCAGATGATCCATCAAAGAACATTACCCAACCTGCTTCTTTCTCCTCCAAACATAGACTTTGTTCATCTGGGAATTCACAATTCAAAGGGGAGTCGTCGGGGACAGGATGTGCTGCCAGAAAATCGGCCATCGCTTGCCCTTTTATAGCCTTTTGAGGGGCATAAGTAATATCAAACTCCATGAGAGCAATGGCCCACCTTGCCAACCTTCCCGTTAACATGGGCCTAGTCATCAGATACTTCAATGGGTCCACTTTTGAAATCAATGTGACCTTGTGAGACAACATGTAGTGCCTTAACTTCTTAGTGGCAAACACCAAAGCTAGGCAATGCTTTTCAATTGGACTATAAGATTGCTCGGCCCCAACCAACATACGACTCAAGTAGTATAGAGCATTTTCCTTCCCTTCTTCATTCTCTTGAGCCAAAAGTGCACCCAAAGATCCATCCAAGGCCGTAGTGTAGAGGACTAACGGCTTTCCTTGAATAGGCGCAGCGAGGACAGGAGGTTTGAGGAGATACTCTTTTATGTCCTCGAAAGCCTTCTGACATTTTGCATCCCATTTGAAAGGTACATCTTTCTTGGTCAAGTGAGTGAACGGCTTAATTCTTCCAGAAAGATTAGCAATAAACCTCCTGACGTAAGCCAACTGCCCCTGCAGAGAGCGGAGTTGTTTGAGAGTCTTTGGGGGAGGCATTTCTCTAATTGCCTTGATTTTTGCGGGGTCAATTTCAATGCCCCTGTGTCTCACCACGAATCCCAGAAACTTTCCAGAAGACACCATAAATGCACACTTCAGAGGGTTCATCTTCAAAGAATATTTCCTCAATCTTTCAAACACAACTCTTAAGTGCTCAAAGTGTTCATCAATTGATCGGGCCTTAACTACCAGGTCATCCACATAACACTCGACTATCTTGTGAATTAAATCATCAAATATCTTGGTCATTGCCCTTTGGTAAGTCGCCCCTGCATTTTTCAATCCAAATGGCATTACCTTGTAACAAAAGATACCTATTGGTGTCCGAAAGGATGTGTGCCTTTGATCTTCCTCGTCCATAGGAATCTGATTATATCCTGACGACCCGTCCATGAAAGAATACACCACAAAAGAAGAAGTGTAATCAACTATCAGCTCGGTTACGGGCAATGGAAAGTCGTCTTTTGGGCATGCCTTATTTAGGTCTCTAAAATCCACACACACCCGAATTTGTCCATTTTTCTTCTTTACCGGCACAATGTTAGCAACCCAAATGGGATTTTTTTCTTCCCTGATGAAACCTGCATCAATCAATTTCTTCACCTCTTCAACAACCTTCTCTTCAAGCTCGACCCGCATGCGCCTTGGGGCTTGCTTAACGGGTTTCACAGTAGGATCTATCTTCAATTTGTGAGAAGCCAAACTAGGATCAAGTCCTGGCATTTCAGTGTAGTTCCATGCAAAACAATCCTTATATTCCATTAAAAGTGCCTTCAATTGCTCCTGTTTTTCCAAGGGAAGCGATGCACTTATGAATGTCGGTCGTGGATCATCTTTAGTACCCAAATCTATCTCCAGAAGCTCATCAATTGTGTTTTGGCCCCCTTCCTCCAATTCTCGAGGTGCATTTTTTGCAACCTGTATGAACTCTTCCTTGTTTTCTTCTGGTTGTGACTCAATGGGCGTTATACCCACCATGTGGCACTCAACAAATAGGACCTCTTCTCGAGGCACTTGAAAACCTAGCCCTTTGGTCTTCTTGAGCTTTCCATCTAGTCCTTTGACCCACATAGACTTTTCACTCCACAACTCTTGAAATGCCTTTGCACTTCGCCTGGAAATTGGCTCCAAACAACGGGCCTTTTGAAACAGACCTATCAACCTTTTGTTATAGTGGCCCATTACTTCTATTCTTTCACACTCATCGTCTTCTTCTTCTAACCACTTCTCCCAATCATCAGAGCAAGCTGCCCCATCCGATGGCTCCACACTTTCGGCTTTGTAAAATAAAATTCCCTTATGAAATACCATCCTCTTTTGGACTTTCTCCACTTTAGGAGGAACATAGAAGGTTTCTAAATCCTTTATTTGGTTTACTTCTCTCGGGGTAAGCTCTTTAATATAACCCAGTGGGATTTGCTCTATAGCCATTGAGTCTTCACTTCTACCAAACCCCTCGTCAGAGTCAGTATCATATGCATAGATTACCTTTCTTTGCTTTTGATTTTTATCACTCACCCCGCAAGGATTACCACTTCGATTCTCTCCTTCATCTTTTATATAGAGCGGAGTCTTGACAGCACATGAGGTTTTGGACCTTCCTTTCAGGATCACCCTTTCATTGTCATCCTCATTTTCTCTTTCAGCTCGCCATCTCATTCGGGGAGAGGTACTCCTTTGTGAAGTTGGGGCATAAAACCGCTCAATCTCTTCTAATTCCACTTCATGTGCCCCATAATATTGTGGATCTCCCTTGATTGTCTTTTGCTCACCGTCATGTATGTATTTGACACATTGGTGGAGGGTGGATGGCACAAGGTAATTCTCATGCAACCATGGTCTTCCTAACAAAGCCTTGTATGATGTATCGGCATCGATTACATAAAATTTGACCAATGTTTCGAGCTCTCCAAACTTCATAGGAAGAGTGATTGATCCCAATGCTCGTTCAGAGTTTTGATTGAACCCATGGATATAGACGTTCTCATCCAAAAGACGCCTTCCTCCCAAAGCCAATTGATTCAATGATCTCAAAGGCAAGATGTTGATGGAGGACCCTGGATCTACCAACATTCGGCTTAGTTGATTTCCATTGGTTTTGCCTGTAATATAGAGTGGTTGGTTATGCTGAGCCTTTCCCATCATTAGGTCCACATCTGTGAATGTGATCTGACTTTTGGGCTCCACATAAAGGGCCTCAGTCATATGCTTTTCCGCCAAATAAGCTTGGAACTTCTCAGGTTCTTGCAACACCTCCATCATTGTGTCTCTAAGCTCTTTCGACATCATCAACGCCTCAAATACACTGATCAATGCAGGGGTGCGTCTCAAATGAGCCAAAATATTGTATTCTCCAACAGTTTCTTTTGCCTTTTGACTCGGCCCCGGCTCCTCAATAGTTTCTTGCCTTTTGCCTTTATCTTTGGTCTTTTCAGTCTCTTTAGGCGCTTGCCTTTCAGGGATGTTGGTGCCAGATCGAAGATTTAGGTGACACTCTTTTTCTTCAAACATACCTTTAGCGAAAAGACCTTGATACAACACATCATCTTCTTCTTCCTCAGAATCATAATAATAAACGACAAGTTCTTCTTCTTTTCCTGTCCCCTTTAATTCTTCTCCTTTTGTTCCTCCTTGATTAATTTGCTTCACTAGCTTTTGCACTTGGCACTCTTCATGATCAGATTCTTCAGTTACCACGATAATGGCATTGCACTCCACATTACGCCTTTCATTCCTCTTTTGAAATACCGCATTGGCTTGAGCATGAGGAGCTGGTTCTTGCTTGAAACTTTGGGGTATGATAAGGTCCCCTTCCTTGATCATCCTCTCGAGGATATCTTTAAAGACATAGCAATCTCCAACAGGGTGTCCCAAGACCCTATGGTAGGCACAATAAGTCGGGTCATTTACCTTATTTTGCTCTTCAGGTCTTTTGCAAATAGGCAACTCTATAGCCTTCCCTTCCAACACTTGTTTGAGCAAGGCCGCCGTTTTTTCTTTCTTGAATGAATAGGGCTTACTCAAGCGCTCATTCAAAGGTGTCCGAACCCAAGTACTTCCACTATTTCCACCACTATTGTTGTTTTTATTTCCTTTAAAACCACCATCTCGATTAGTGGAAGCTTCATTGGCCCCGGCTATCTTGAGAGGACCTTGCGTTCTATTGCCTTGATCATTTCTATTATTATTGTTGAATCGGGCCTCTTTAGGTGGCCCAATATGCACCACTCTCGCCACACGAGTCACAAGATCTTCATAGGTGTAAATGTCACTTCCAGACAATGGCCTTCGAATCCAATCATCCAAATTTCTAATCAAAAACTCCACGGCTTCCGCTTCGGGCATCTGGTGCGTGCACCTTATATTCATGTTTCTCCACCGATTGATGTAATCCAGTGCTTTCTCTCCTTGTCTCGGCTTTTCAGAAGCTAGGTCGGCCATACTAATTCTTTGAGTCACCATAGCAAACTTAGACCTGAATATCTCTTCCATTTCATCCCATGTTTCAATTGAATCATTTTCAAGGGAAGAGTACCATTCAAATGCGGCACCCGTCAAACTTTGAGAGAATTGCCTAAAAAGGAGAGCTTCATCACAAGAGGTATTGCCACACGCATTCCTAAACTGCACCAAATGCTGATCAGGAGTAATTCCCTCTTTTCCTGTGCCATCAAAGAGATTGAACTTTGGCACTTGGTAATTAGAAGGATAAGCAATTTGCTCGTATTCTCTTGGGTAAGGCCTTCCACACCTCTTTCGAATGTTAACCAAACGACCCGCTCCTGATGCTTGGAGCTGCTGATTTATCATATCTTGAATGATTTGTTTGGTCGGCTCTGATTTTCTTGCCCCTGTCCGAGATCGTGCCCCAGGAACTTCATCTTCCTCGGATTCATATTTAGACTTACTCCTCTTTTCTTTAGAATGCCTTTTATACCCTCTTTCTTCTTCTTCTTCTGAAGACTCATACTTGATCTTATTCTTCTTTGCTTTGGATGATTTTCTCTTACTTTTCTCCTCTTCTTCATCAGAAGTCTCATATCTGTTCTTACTCTTTCTTTCTTTTACCATCTTCTTCTTGCCCCTTTCTTCTTCTTCATCAGAAGACCCATATTTATTCCTATTTTTCCTTTCTTTTGAAGCTTTTTTCTTATGTTTGTTCTCTTCTTCTGAAGAGGAGGAGTATTCTTTCTCAAGCTCTCCGAGCAAATTCTTTTTTTCCAAAAGTTTATACATTTTCTTAAGCAATTCCTTATCCTTCTCTCTTTCATCCATTAGTTGAGACATCTTCCTTTCATTTTTCTCCAATATACTCATCAATCGAGTATCCTTCCCTTCCATCCATCGATTTTTATCATCATCACTTTCTTGAGCGCTCTCAATTAGCACCTCTTCTCCTTGGGGAATATTGTGACTTGAAGACGTGTGATCTTTCTTATCTTTGCCATCCTTTTTGGTCAAAATGACTTCTTCGTCACCGGCCATATTTACAAAGGCATGCATCTCATTTTCTCCACTTGTTCTAATCATGTTCACATAAGCATGAACCACTGGCTCCTTCTCACGCCAAACTAAGCGCCTCCTTTTGTTTTGTGACTCTTGATTAGCCACTTCAACAACCAAATGAGTCTCATCTTTAGGCACCCACATTTTCTTGGACTTTATTTCCTTCCTTAAAGGTCCTAAACGTTCCTTTACAGGAGTAGTAGCTCTTTCACTTCCTTTCTGCCCCAGTCTCTCCTTCACGGGGGTTGATTTCCTCCTTTGCCCTTTTGGTCCCACTCTTTCATGGACTGGTGCACGGGGAAACACAAGCCTTTCTTTCACCGATTGCCTCCTTTGAGGATTTCTGCCTCGGAACTGGACCTGATATTCAGGAGGAAATTCCTCCATTGTCTTCAATACGGCCTTAGGAGAATTCTTCCGAACCAGCCTGAGAGGTGCAAATGGGTTGCTGACTGGGAGATTAGGCCTTACCTCTAGTTCATTCTTATATGCCCTCCGAACTTTCTTGATGGTCCTTGTGCCTTGGGAGACTGGCACATACACCTTTCTCACTGTTGCATTCTCTTGAGGAGACTGACGATGTCGGTGCCTCCTGGGAAAAGAAGTTGATCCTGGGTGGGCCCTCTTTTGAGGTACAAGAGCCCATTCCTTTTCTTCAATGGTAATCTCAGTAGGAGTTTCAAGAACCCGAGAAACCACCATTGGTTCATCTTGAGGTTCTTCAACAACATGAGCAAGTTGAAAGCTACCATCCTTTACTTGCACTATAGGCACAAAAGAGTGCCCATACGGCATGGTCCCAAACATGTACTCATGCTGGTAAACGATCGGTACTCCTCCAATCCTGAACATTCCCGAAGGCTTGCTCATGTCGACTGGTGTAAAAGCCATTTCCTGCAAGCAAACACCTCGAAATGTTAAGGTTAGCAATGTTTATTTAAAATTCTAATGTTTACAAAACAATCTTCTAGCCTTTTACATTCAATTTCTCAAATCTCAAAGATGAGAGGAGAAAGAAGTCCCACCGGGCGTGCCAGAGAATCTGTGGTGACTTTTTCGTCATTTCTCGAAGAATGATTGGATTTCCTCAAGAACGAGAACAAGTCTTAGATTCACCCCTCACGAACCTGGGTTCAAGTGCTGATGCCTCTTAACGACCAGAGAACATCGACTAGAATCCATTCTCGTAAGGGTTTATTAATTTGTGGATCCTTTCTTTCCAATAGGCGCAAGCCCCTATTGTTAATTACCCCGTGATTTCCCACGAGAACCTCTGATTAAGAGATTCGAGAAATTAAATGTAATAGGCTAGAAAATCGTTATTTAAATGATTTTTGGTTTAGACAAAGCTCAATTGATGGCACCAAACCTAATTGATGGGGCCCAATTGAGGATGTCTAAAATGCATCTAGAACTAAGACTATCTAAAATTAAGAATATCAAGAACCAAAACTAAAACTAAAGCTAAAACTATACATTTTGAAATTTCTATACTTTTTACTAGGAGGGTAATTTGATTTTATGATCCTTGGCCATTTGGGGGCTCAGAGAATCGGTTTTCGGCCATTTAGGGGCTTGTGAAAACAAAGGGATTTGAGATTCTCGGCCATTTGAGGGCTTGTGAGAATTGGTTCTCGGCCATTTGGGGACTTGAGAGAACAAAATGATTTGAAATTCTCGGCCATTTGAGGGCTTGTGAGAATTGGTTCTCGGCCATTTGGGGGCTTGTGAGAACAACAGATTTTGGGGATTCTCGGCCATTTGAGGGCTTGTGAGAATTGGTTCTCGGCCATTTAGGGGCTTGAGAGAACAAAAGGACTTGGGGTTCTCGGCCATTTAGGGGCTTGAGAGAACAAAAGGACTTGGGGTTTCATTTGATTTGATTCAATCTTGACATGATTTGATTTAATTTGACTTGATTTGATCTGACTTTATTTAGCTTGATTTGATTTGATTTTTATTTGGTTTGATTTGATTTGATTTTGGTTTGATTTGATTTAGTTCAATTTAGTCTGATCTTTTATTTGATAAAATTTAGGTTGATTCATTAAACTTGATTTGGATTTAATTTAAGTTAATTGATTCAGTCATATTTAAAGTGATTTATTTGATTATATTTTATGTTATTTATTAATTTATTTGATTATTTACTATTTACTTGCTATTCATTTATTTATTGGTTGAATTATTTGACTATCATGTGTTTATTATTTATTTTATGATTCATTTATTTAGTATTTATGATTTATTTAATATTTACTATTTATTACTTATTTATGATTTGTGATTTATTGTATATTTATGATTATTATTTACAATTTAAGATTTATTTGTAATAACTGATTCATTTATTACTTAATCATTTACTCTTTATTGCTTAAAATTTATTTATTATTTATTTATTTATCATATTGGGATTTATTTATTATTTAATATTCATAATGATATTATTTATTATTTGATAATTTATTTATGGTTTATTGTAATTATTATTATTATTTATTATTATTATTTATTATTTTTATTTTTATTTTTTTTTTCTTATATTATCTAAAATAAAAGGAAAATTTCTAAATATTACCAAATTTATCTTTAAATTTTGATTACAATTAACAAGAAAGTAATAAAATTACTTAGAAAATTTATTAAAATATTTGACCATTTTTCTAGAATTCATAAAATTAGATTTTTATAAGAAAAATACCTCAAAAATAAGAAACTATTTATTTTGACAAAATATCATATGAAAATAATATTAGATTTGGTTTATTTAGATTTTTAGAAATTTTTGGATAATTTATTTGGATTTTTCTGAGATTCCTACTAATTTTGGTGAGTTTTTGAAGTTTTTAACAATTTATAAAACTAAATTTTAATTAGAAGATACTTTGAAAATACAAAAAAGGCACAAAATGACATAATTTCATATTAAAATATCAGTGAATCTAGATTCTACAGATTTTTAGGATTTTATGAATATTTTATTTGAATTTTTCTGAGTTATTTATTATTTTTAATTAATTTTTATAATTTTTGATGATTCGAAAATTTCTGATTGGTCCACGTATACAGAGGTGCTGACGTGGCTGTTGACTAAGCGTTAAGAGCCGCTGACTCTATTTCTGGATTTCGTGCAGCGAGTGATGCGACCTGCCACACTAAATTCGCCACAGAAAATCCTCAAAATCGCGGATTTAAGTTCTTCCCTCTCTGTCGACGCTGGCCTTTTTGCAGAAAGAACCCTCGACTTTCTCCGACGAACTTACGGCAGCTCCGGTCACCATTTCAGTCGTGGTTAAGTGCAATAAGATCGTGGAAGAGAGAAGAAGGGATTGAGGGGCTCAGTTCTTTCTATTGAAGCAACTATCACCATGTAGAACTTGGGAGAGCTCGAGCTTCCCTCAATGGCGTTTGGAGCTGTCTTGCTCTCTTCTCTTGCCAGGAAAAGGTTTTTTGCATCGAAGAAGGTGTGTAAAGAACAGCCGTGGGTCCAATTTGGTATGAAGAAGCTTGAAAATTGATGATCACGACTGAAGTACTCTGACCTAATTTGGGTCTGATTTGGGTGTCTACTGTGGGACTCACAGAACCTCTTTCTTGTGCCAGTAACCGTGTAGGTAGATTCAGGAGGTCAATTTAAGTGGGATTAAGCATTTACTTTGGTTTGGGGCACCTTAATTTTCTGTGTGAAGCACAAGGGCAGAAAGTGTGAGTTTTTGTATTTTGTTTCAATTTTGAATTTGCATGTAAGTGGTCTTACAGCAGCTGAACTTGATTTAGATGCCTAATTTAGATTGTTTTAGGTTTGTTTTATGTTCAAATCATCACAGATAATGAAAGCACGTTTTTATCCAACTTTTCCCATTTTCAGATTTTTGTTTTGAGTAATCGAGCTGCTGTTTTTTGGGTGATTCTTGTTTGAGTTGTTTAAATGCAGAAAAGTCACTTGCAAGGTGTTATAACACGCATAAGGAATGCATATAAAACCCTAGACAGTGATTTTAATCTTTTTATAAAGTATTAGCTTACTTGTTTAATTTCTGCCTATATTTGGAATAATTGAGAAAGTGCCTTTATATTTATTGTAAAGTTATGAGAAATTGCAAGCATGTCCAAGAACAGACTTATAAACTTTCTATGTTAGTATTTTTGTATAAAAGTCCAGAGTTTTGTGAATAAAATTTTTATTTCTCAAAATGCCCCTGGTGCCTTGGAAAATCGTATAAAATCACAGAAATTCCCAAAAATAGAAAATTTCATTTCTTGCTGTCCATAGAACCTTGTACCTGCTGTCCATGAATAGTTTTGCAATTTAGTCCACCTAAATCCACATTTTTGTTTATTTTTCATCTCTGACCAGATTTTAAGCATATACAAATATACATTTATTGTATGATAAAGCTACTCTATCTTATAGGATGCAGTATGTGCTTCATTTTATACACTTAAGTCCTGAATTTTTGGGCAAACTACACAAGGGTCTGGTAGGGGGTTAGTATACCATTAATTTATCATTTCTTTGCTATTTGGAGCTTTTAAAGCTAGCACATTGATCATGGCTAGGCCAGTGCTGCGCTCTGGACCTATGCCATGTCAATTGAAAGCTCTCCACATGAGAATTAAGCCAAGATTCAAATTCTCAAGTGGCAGCCGAGAGGATATCACATGAATCGGGGAGCTAAGCTCCAAACATTCATGAGACACCAAGAGAACCTCTCTCTCATGGCCATGACTGCTGCTAAGCTGCAGACCATAGTCCATGAGAGCTGTGCTTACACAACTCAAACGCACCACTGATTGGTGGCTGAGACAAAGGAAGGGAGGGAAGGAGAAGCTCAATTAACACTTCAATTTCATTTATTTCATCTTCACACAGAATACTACATAGCAAATTTGCTCAATTTCTCACCTCTCTTCTTTCTCACACACTGTTTGATGTATTTCCTTCTACAATATAATCCTAACTGAGCTAATTGAGCACAATTACAGAAATTAAACTCTAGCTTATAGCTGCGGCTCCCTCCTCTCCTTTTTCCTGTCTTCAATTTTGAGTTTATATAGCCCAAGACCTAGGGTTTCACTGCATGGCCGAGAGCTCATCTCCATCGCTCAATTTCCATCAACGGTTCACATTGGGCTGCATCTAGGGTTTAGTTTTCGAAAACCATGGGCTGGAGATGGTGGTTTTGGCATTGGTGGCGCTGGAGAGGGCCACGTCGACGAAGGACAGCGAGTTCACCTCTTTCACCCGGCGTCGCGCGGTAAGAAATCGCGAAATTCATTTTTACCATGGGGAAGACGACCCTGACATGTAGGGGCCCATCTGTAAGGTTTAATGAGACAGCGAGAGATGGGTGAACTCGTCTCATCGTGCGCCAGCAAACCAACGGAGAAAGCAGACTCTTTCGGTGCATGAGACGGGTCCAGGCAAAAATTGAGGCGGGACGGAGAGATTTCAAACTCCAGCGACGCTGCATTCCCCCAGATCCCCTGCAATGGGATGCACGCGCTAAAATCCATCGATTTTCCTGGAATTTTCTCCCATTTCCTTAATTCATTTATTAATATTTTGATATCTAGTCAAGAATAATTCATTTGGGGGCCTTTCCAAGGGTATTTTTGAACGAAATTTTATGGGTAGGTTCATAAAAATATAAGGAATTCAATGGTTCAAAAATATTTGAGCAATTCTCTATGGATTTATTTTGGGAATTTTGTGGAATTTAGGAGTTTCTTTGTGAATTTTGGGGTTTCTGTAGATAATTTTTGGGTTTTAGAACCATGATAATTCATCATAATTCATGGGGGATTTTTGGGTATTTTTTGGGAATTTTTGGAGTTTGTTTGGTATTTTTCGTGTATTTTTGGATTTCTTGCATTCATTTGTTATAAAAATGGGTTATTATTTTATGTCTCTTGGCACAATATTTTGGGGTCAAACAAAAGTATGATAAATCAGAAAAGCGCAAAGGCCTAAACTTGAGTCCGAAGCAATGACAGGCCCACATTAATCTAAACCCAAAGAAATATAGATATGGGCCAAAATACCCTAGTCTAAGTCACGGAGTAAATTCGTGTGTGTCTTATACCCTACGAGGTAAGCAAAACCGAATGTGGGCCAAAATACCTACACGCGAAAGAAAGTAGGGAGGAAATAAGGTGACCTGTCGCTTCGTGAACAAGTTTGAAAAGAAGCCTTGAGCGCGAAAACTCCATCAGGCACAAATAATCATCATAGACATATGAGCAAAATAAACAAGCAAACCAAAAACAGAAATCCAAAACCATAAAGCAAGTAAAGATCAAATCCAATCAACCATCAAACATCTAAAGTCTAAAGCTCGACAAATAACATCCAAAATAAAGATACAAAGCTAAGCATGGTCATCCTAAAATGCTTTAGCCCAAATCCAAAGACAAGAAGATAAATCTCACAACCCTCAACATAACTAGACTAGAAAAGAGATGTGAAGAAGCTAAGCTGCAGGGGCGGCCTGTGCCTGAGCCTGAGCCTGAGCCTCAATGGACCTCTCTCTAGCCTCCACCAAAAGACGGACCAACCCCCGGAAACAAGCACGAGCAGAAGTAACACGGGAATCCAACCTGAGACGGAATCCGTACACCTCCCTGGATGCATCATAGTAGCGCTCCCTAACCACAGCATGAAACTTGATCCACTCACCTATGATGTGATGATAGTCATGGTCCAGCTGACCCAAGTACTGCAACTCACGGCCCAGCGGCACGCCTCCATACGGTGAGTGAATGAGAGGTCAGCCTGACGGTCCGCATCAGCCCATGCAACACAGTGGGAAGCAATGCGATCAGTAATAACCTGATAACGGAGAGAAAGAGTCCTGAGGGCGTCAGAGACGGTGTCCATAGCACGAGCACAAGAAATAAGGCGGTGCTCAATAGAAGCCTGCTCCTGGAGCAGGAAATCATAGCGAAGAGGAGTCAGCCAAGCATAGCACTCCCCAATAAGATCAGCTGCCTCAGCAGGAACGCCCCTGTTGGAAGGAAGCTCTAGAGAGAGCCTCGAGAATAGCCTGGCAGAGACGCGGTGAAAGACAGCAGGAGTGCTCCGACTGGACTCATAGAGAGCTCTCACCTCATTCCTGAGGAACTGCACTGTCATGCCTATTGTAAAGTTAAAAGTCGTGAGATACAAACACCAATAAATACAAAATCGAGAAAAGGAGAAAAAATGTGGGTATAGATATACCTGCGAAGATAGGCGGAGAAGGTGGCTGCATGAAAGCAAGCTCTGGGTCAGGCTGGTGAACGGCCCAGTAAGCATCATCATCCTCATGAGGATGGGGAAGAGCGGGGTCCATGTCCTCCATGACTCAACCTGAAAATGAGGAAAAGGAAAACCAAAATCCACAGCACAAATGTTACCAATAAAATAAAGAAAGTGCTGAAGCCAAAACAGATACGAACATTCAATAAAAGCAGCAATATCCAAACAAATAAAAGAGTACCAAAGTCTCATACAAAACATCCATAACATCAACAACAAGTAAAATTACTGAAATAAAGATACAAGAGTTAGCACAAATTACTAAGGTGCGTAACTCGCCCATCAATCAAAAGGCCTAAACCATAAAAGACTTAAGATGACAAGACACTAAGCAACATATAACCACAATCAAGGGGGATCAGGGACATCTAAGCGGCGAAAGCTTGGCGAATGGCTCCCAATTTTGTGAGGATTTTATGGAAATGGGTGTTGATTGCTTGCACGCGAGCATTGAACTCATGATGAGAGGTTCTCACTTGATTCACGGCCTTATGAAAACCAGTTGAAGCAGCGTGAAAAGAGTCGGTAGCATTAGCCAAACGAATGGCAACCTCCCTAGCCTGTTCATGGAATCCCAACAACTCTCGTCTCATATGAGATATAACTGCAGGGTCTGCTCGAGAGTTCCATAACTCCTCAACACGAGTTGTGGTCCAAGAAAGTTGTAAGGCAGTCTCATGTTGTTCACGCAACAAATCAGTAATGGAACTGGCAGCCATCATACGCTCATAAGCATGCACTGATTGAATAGATAAAAATTGATCATAATGACCATTCTCAAAGCCATGAGCCAAACTCAGCAAATCAGAAGAACAAGGAAAAATATGGTCCAACATCAATTCCCTAAGAGCGGGAATATGGACACCTTGAGGAATACCCGCCAACCAGGCAGGATTGAAAGGGAAGAAAAAGGCTCCAGTAGATAAACTCAAATCCCACAATCGCTGAAGTGCCGTTGCCACGGTTTCAATGGTCACGATCATGAAATTATCAAAAGCATTCGCTTCAGGAACCCCACCTAAGAGTAAACCTCCCCATAAGTTCTCATGAGGAACATTGTCATTTGCCAAATCTGCCTCGAGAACTTCCTCAACAGCATCACCAGCATGAATCTCCTCAAGATCGATATCAATATTGACGCCTACAGCCTCCTGCGGGTTAACTTGTACAGGGTCAACCAAAAGCTCTTGAATAAACTCATCCCCCTGTCTAAGCTCTTCTTCAAGTCCAGGACTTAGAACGAAAGCGACGGGTGAACATTCTCTCATTGATTCATCCCTAATCCCTACATTAGAATCCTTCTTCGAAGTTCCCTCTACAGGCTCACACTCAATAACTTCATCAAGCTCTTCTTCATTTGCAAGGTCGATTACCTCTTTGAAGGCTTGGGAATTTGCCTTTTGAGGAGCCTTGCCCTTCTTGATTTCAAAATGATGAAGAAATTCATTGATACCTAAAATAATGCAAGAGTGTTGAAACTAAGGACATTAGGAAATAATCAAAGAATAAGGAAATTCAAGACGAAGTATACCTTCGCCAAAAACATCAACAAGCACATCTTCATCACGCCTATGATTGTGTAGAATTGGGTCGACCTCGGAAGATGAGGGAATGTCCTTAGGACGAGAATATGAGGAAGCTGAAACGGAATATAGGAATAAATTACAAAGAATTAACAACATGACCGCCTTTGAAATGGATATATGAGAACAAAAGAATGAGTGCTCAAACTAACCTGTGGCGGCACCGACAGGTGGTGAAATCGACCTGGGAACGGTAGGGGGACACGAGCCCGAGTCGGGTTGACACGAGGCAAATATTGAAGAGTCGCATCAATCCCGTGAAAGTCAGCGGGTTGACGAGGACCCCAAGGAGGACGATCATAGTGACGAGGCTCTTGACCGTCAGTGGGATAAACTCTTCTAATAATCTCTTCTTGGAGACGTTCATGGAAGGACTCCACTAAATGTGTATACCAATGAAAGGCCCTAACGGTAACAATACCCCCACGGCCAAGAGAAGGGACATCTAGTGTTACACCTGTATCCAAACGAAGGTAGGCATGCCAAAGAAGGGCATGAGTCTCCAAAGTAGGCTCCAAAAAGTCACAAGCACGAGAAATCCGTATGAGGGGCACGTACTGATCATAGCCAAACTGATGAGCCGCAAAAGCAGGACAATACAATTCCACCACTAACTCATCTCCCGAACGATAGCAAAGAAGACATTCCCTCGAGCTAAGAAGAAGCTCAGCCTTGAGATAAGAACCCTCCAAAATAGGAAATTGCCCAGGAGTAGGAGAAGGGAAATCCACCACTTTGGGATGATAAGGATCATAAAGAAATCCCGGGCCAAAAACCAGATTTTAGTCTCTCGTATTTCTACTCCTTATAAAGAGGGAGTGAGCTTTCCAAGGGTCTGGGCAGTCTGCTGCGTTAGTATGAGCAATGGCTAACATCCAAGGCAATCGATCCAACATGGATTTAGCCATCACGGGAGGATCATAAATACGAGGCCAGTAGGACCTCAACCATCCAAAGAGATAGTGGAAAGGAACCACCACGGGAACGAATGAAGGATCTCTTGAACAAGCAATCTTACGAAGTGACCTAAACAGATTGGCTAAAACAGGTTTGGCCAATACAAGGCGTCGACCACAAGCCATGGCATTAGCCATAACAAAAGTTTCAGGTCTAATACGACCAGATAAAGTAAAGGCAAAGTAGCAAAGCCACCAAGCCAAGAAAGCCGTGAGCATGGTCTCATCGTCCAAGATGTAGCTTCTTGAAGTCATGTCATCCAAACGAGGCTTTGGACCATCCCCTCTAAGCAATTCATCATTCAAAATGTGTGGTGATGGCCAACCACTTGAGCGGTCGGACAAGTCAGTAAAATAGGTCACCCAAGTTGATAAAGAAACCTTGGCCCCACTCCTCTTCTTGAATTTCTCAGCCGAAAGTTCATTGTAAATTTCAAAAACTTTCCTCACGGCTCGACGATACTTCCACTCACCACTAGGATGCATCCCAAAAAGTTCAGAATCAATAGGTGAGTATTCTTCATAAGGGTCTCCAAAAGTGGATAACCCCGTTATAGCCTCAAGCTCATGAAGAGCAATGGTCATGGGACGATCTTCAGTAAACAAAGTGTTGGTTGGATAATTCCAATTACTCATAAAAGCCTTGAAAACAGGCTTACTGGGACGGTAGCTGAACATAGCAGGGATAATTGCTTTGAAAAGACCCGCGGCACGCAAGCGAGAACGATAACGACGCAGACAAAACATGATCCATTCAGTCTGACCACGTTCATGGCGAAGGGGGCTTTGAATCGAGCTCGTGGTAGAAGACCAAGGATTTACATCCCCGTTAACCATGGCAGATCCCAACAAATGTACTGCTGGATAGATCATCTGCCTCGTGGTAGGGTGAAGGACAAACACAATACCCACACCAGGGTTACGTTCTTTGGCAGCGCTAAAAGTTCTTGTGGAAGAACGAGAGCCCGACTGCATAACGCGTTGTCTCTGAGGAAATTGGGTATAAATACCCGTGGTTATCTCCTCAGTTAAGGGGTCGCATTCAGGGAAAAGGGTTGAAGGTACATTAGGAGAAATGAAACGAGTTGGTGGATGACGGGGAATTCTACCAGAAGAAAAATCTCGACCAACGAGCATCTCATTATGCCAATCAGGGTGTTGTTCAGGGAAACGGTTATGGGGGTCACGGGCGTGAATGAATGCTTGGATTTCAGATTCAGAAGGTTTATCAATTGGAAGATCTACGGGACGTTCCCAATGAGCCATGAGAACTAGAAAGATATGGCAAAGAAAATAAGAATAGAAGAAGTCCCTTTCGAATAAATTGAGGAAGATTAATAAGTGGTTATTTCAGTGCTTCCTAAGACTATTGATAAGTGGTGCAAGTTGAGAAAACAATGAAAACTGAAATAAATAAATAAGGGGAAGAAGATGAGAGTTACCGAAATAAAGTGATGTGAAGATTAAGAAGTTTTACCTGCAAACAAAACAAATTCCTTGTCAGAATTTTGAAAGCAAGAGCAAAATGCAAGATAAAATTGACGCTGCACATGTCGCATTCAAGAGCTGGGCCTTGGAGAAACATTTAAATCATTTCTCGAAATAAACATGGAACATGGGCCGTACAAAGGAAATTGGCCCAAGATTCCAATAAAATGGAGAATAAGAGAGAAATTACGGATGGAACGAAATATAGTAAAAATAACAAAAAATGATTAATGGGCCGAGGTGTACAATGGGCCTAACGAATGAAAAAAATGATGAAAGTGGCGTCAGATGGGCTAAGAAGCAGTGGGCCGGAGCAAACTAAGAAAAAAAAATGGCGGGTGCTCCATACCCAAACTCGTAAAAAAAAAATGGGCCATGAACTCATTTCCTGCGACCATCTGTTTGTGGGAAACAAAACATATGCAACAAAAATGAAAGAGTCTTCTGACTCTGGGTGTGTCTCCATGAAACAATGTACTAGGAGTGGAGAGGACTGTAACGAATGATATTTCCTGACAAAGTATTAAAGAGAACAAAGTGTAGCAAAAGAAAGAAAGAAGTGCAACCGATAACCTAATCACCCGCTGTTTGATGTGTGACGCCTTAAAGAAAATATGAAGTAAAGATATCGCATTGAAGTTGCATTTGCAAATCAGCCATGGCAAAACACATAATCCAATATGCCATCTAAACCCAAAGTGACATCAAAGAGGAGTGAAATAATGATGTAAGGGGCTGTGAAAAATCGGGCAGCATAACGCCTCTCATGGGAGAAACTATGTGTTACATACACCTCACCCAAGCACACCATTGGCCGAGTGAGGGATGTAAACGCCACCCAGAACCAGCGAAACACTGGCCGAGGTGAATAAAACCAGGGATTGGAGAAGTATCCAACCGAGGCAAAGTGATAAATCAGGGACAGAGGAGACCTCAGCCGAGATTGAGTGTATATCACTTTTGTTGAGCAACTCAGAGTTAAACAAATAAAAAGGAGAAAAGTAATGGAGAATAAAACATATGGCTAAGGAATTCTGAGTGTTCATATAAGAATCCACTGGCGACATTTGAAACATTTGATTAGAGTTCTAAGTACATGCGAGTACACCCATGGATCAGTTCAAATAAGAATAGTTGATATACTATGTTGATTAAACCTAAGCAATGCACATTTGGACCTAAGCAACGGTGAGATATTGCAACTTGCGAGCTCAGATCTGTGAAATAAATGAAAGGGGCTGGTTAATGATCAGGAGCTGAGGAATCCCCAGTCGAGATCCAGTCTGTACAATATATGCTCACATCTGACAGCCATGAAACACATTTACAATAATAGATTCACAAAACCCTACAAGTCTATGCGCACAAAAATAGAGAAAAGGGGTGTCAAGCAACCTGTCTTCTCAAAGGACGCTCTTTATCTAAAGCTAGCAACACTGAAATATGAAATAAAATGAAAAGTGTGAGTGAAGCGTAGCAAAAATCAGCGCAGAAGAATAGATGGGTAAGTGAGATCTATCTACCAAAAGAAGTAACAAAAGAAGAGAGATGGCGCTCGGATGGAGAAGAGGAAGAGTAAAAGAAGAAGGGGTTTATAAAGAGCTGGTTAGGGCTTCTCTCGTAAGGTGGTGACAAAATGGGAGGTACAATCGATTCATTGTGCCCAAAGATGAGTAGCAAAATGTGTTAAAACCTTCAGAATTCTGTGTCACTGAAGAAAGGGGCCCATTGCAGGAAGGGCATGACAATTCCTATCGTGGCAGCTAGACCAGAAGAGAGAGGGGACCAGTTTTAACGGATAGCTGGTGAACCCATAGACTGAGAGATCTCAGTGAGATGAAGCGGCTGCGCCGTGTCTAGGCAATGCAATGTAGCATCTGAACGCTGCTGACAAGGGGGTACAAATAGAAACAAAAGTACTGGCGTGTAGAAATTTCTCTAGCTTCATTCTATACAAAGAGGTGCATGCGATAACTCAGTCAAATGGCAGTTGTTCACCGGATAAAACAGGATTGCACACCAGGATAAGAGCGCCATTCAAAAATCAAAGGGATGACTAAGAGGGGTTCCCAGTAATAATCAACCAAGATAGTTAACACTAAAGAACATTATTCCTAAATGATTCATCATAATGTTCTTTAGTGGGAGCATTTGTTTAACCAAAAAAAAAAGAGGAGAGAAGAGGAGGAAAAAGTGTCGAGATGCATGGAATGACCAATTTATTTCATGAAAAGCAAATATAAGGAATTCTAACAATCCGCAGAAGATATCAGATGAGCTCCAAAAGTCATGAAAATTTATCAAAAAGTCCAGAAGCCCATGAAAGGAATTATCATGATGAGAAAATACCCATAGAGAACATGAGGACTTTATTTTATGCAAGGAAGTCCACAATTCTGGAAGAAATAAATAAAATAGGACCAGAGGTCATTTGAAGAAATTCTTGATGCTATTCTGTTCTGCATATTTTTATGGAGTAGGGGATAAAATTTCATAAAAAAATTCCAAAGGAAAAGGACCCAAACAATTTATTTCATTCCAGTCGAATTTTGGAAATAGATTGAGCATGGAAATGGAGAGAGGCAGTGAAGGAAAGAATGAAGAGAAGGGGTTCAGCGTTTAAATCTTTCCCTCCTCACAGGGGATAAATGTTGATGCACCCGTTTCTCTATACACCAAGTACAGTGAGCCATGTAAGTTGTGACTGGCGCATGAGAACCAGATGCACGCAGAATGAGCCAAAGAAAGTGTCGCTGATGTTTGAATGGCGACCCCTTCATGAAGGCGAAGATGGGTACGCCCGGAATGCATGAACCAAGAGATAGGATAGTTACTAGACCCACGAGAGAAATATGAGGCTCATCATACACCAGCTCTACCCAAAATTGAGACATAAGAAAAGGGGTCAGCTCCAACAGAAAATGGTTGAGAGGAGTTTGTTACGCCAAACCGCCGGGCTCCAGCGGAGATTCATTGCACCTGGACGGAAACAAGGCAAGGACTTGGCCTATAAATACGGCAACCAAAGGAGAAAAACGGGGCTTCCTCAGAAATAAAATTCCACAAAAAGAAAAGAGCTTAGGATAGTTGTTAGGGAAGAGAGAGAGGTTAGGCATTTCGACAAATAGTTGAAGTGCAAGTTAGGATAGAGAAATTGAAGGTATTTAAAGCCAATTCGTCGATTGTAATTGAAGAAAAGGTAAGAGACAAGGTAAAGATCGAGGTTTGTAGAGTCAATTTGATGTGTTAATGAAGAATTTGTGATTTTGAATGTCGAATTGAGTTTGCTAGCTTTACACTGTGATCGGATGATTCAAAGTTCAAATTAGTGCAAATTGTTTAAACTTAAGATTAGTTCTTCCTCAAATGAGCTTCTTGATTCAAATTACACTCTTTTTCCCCTTTTGTTTCAATTTCATCTCCTCTAAGTTCCGATTGAGCGTTTCATGGTTCGTTAGTTCGATCTCGGCTGAGTTCTACTCAGACCTTGATCTTTGATCTCACCTCGACTGAGTTCTACTCAGATCCTGGTTTCAAACACTTCGACTGGATTTTACTCAGCTCCTAGTTTCTTTACCTCGACTGGAGTTTCTCCAGCTCCGGGTAGCTCTTCTCTGACTGGCCTCGGCCATGGTTAGAGAAGACTTGAGAAACAAATTCAAGGGGAGGTGCTGCCCAATTTTAGTCAGGATTCAACTCCAGTTGTATAAGTGTGTTGTTTTCAAACACTGTTGTAATAGGAACATTTTTCAGGTACTTAGTTTGAAAAAGGTTGTTATAATCAGGTTAGTCGCAATTCCTGAGTTGGTAAAACAGTGTGATTCTATGCTTGAATTTTGGCTAACAATGGTGAATGGCTATATTTGGAGCTTACTGGACTTAAATGAAGTCTTTGCTTAGATCTGGGTCTAAATTAGAATTGTTGCTAGTTGCTGTTAAATGCTATATCTCTTTGCAAGTCAGTATAGCATGTATAGCTAGTGATTTCTGTTCAAGAATTGATCGTTTACAGGTAATAGGTTGTATAAGATTTAGTTGTGAAGAATCAACCAGAACTGTACTTCTTGCCATATGTGTTTAGTAATAACTACAAAGTAAGAGACTTGTTAGTAAAAAAAAAAAAAAGAGAAGAAAGAAGTCTTGTCAGATCTTAGATAAAAATTAGAATCTGATTTCTTTTAGGCGTTAAAAGTCACTTCTGAAGTTGTAACTTTGTGTCAAAGTTCTCTCCGAAGTTGGTTGCTTTTGTTAATTGTCCTGTTGTTAGTTCGTTGCTCTCAGCTGACCTTTCTTTGATGAAATTGCAGATCCATATGTAAAATAGCTAGACTCTCCCTTCTTGTTTTGATAACAGCGGATTGTTGTAACAAAATACTTTAATTATGAAAATGGTAACTTGAGTAGCTTGAGTCTTGTCAAGTAAACACAGGCAATGACTGGTGATATAGGATAACTAGAATGGAATTATGTATTGATGTTTATACCAAGTGCATGCTGTATCAGTGAATTATACTAAGTGAATAACATAAAACTCTTCTTACCAGACCACACATGACACAAAATGGGTAAGCAAGGTATAGAAATTAGAAAGCTTGGGTCTGTAATTGAAATCCTCACACTTAATTTCAGTAAAATCGGTCAAAGTCAAAGCCTTGTAACTAAACCAAACTGGACCAAATCCATTAATATTTGCTCCCAGTGTCAATCTCCTCACTGCACAGTACCAACCCGTGACTTTAATGCCAAAACAAGTAAATGAAGCACAAAATTGAAGCCGTGAACATTTTCTCCCTTCCACCATGAAGCCGTTAGTCCATTCTCTGGTACAACCAAACTTTCAAGTACTGATCAATGAACCTCACTGTACTGCCATGACATCTCTCGCTGTTCTCACCATTGGAGACAGACGCAAAGAAAACCAAACTTACCATCGCCTTCCTCTTAGCCTCATGATGCTATAGAGCCTCACCTCAGACTTTGCGGTGGTCGGGATTGTTAGCGGATCCAAATCCGTTTGAATACGAGCCCGTTAGGGAAAGAAATAGAATCCGTCTCCTTCTTTGGTCAAATTCAGCGCCAAAGACCTCTTCGATTTTCTGTGAATAAGAATGATGTAACCTCGTGAAATTTTGGTAGAAAGAAATAAAAAGAAATATAAAGGCTGAAGCCCAAGAATGATCCCAACCCAACAGCCGAAACTGTGCAGGCCCACTGAAATTTTATTAAAAATCATCTGCCGCTTCATCAAATACACGTAGCAGTAACCTCAGTTTGGATTGCCTACGTGGCCCAATCCTGAATTGCCAAATTAGCTAAAACTTTAGAAAATTCATTAAAAATAGCAGGAAACTCGGAAAAATTCAAATAATATATCTATAAAATCCTAAAAATCTGTAGAATTTAGATTTACTGATACTTTGATATCAAAATCTTTCAAAATGTTAGTCTTTTGTATTTTTGAAGTATCTTCACTATAAAAATTGAATTTTAATAAAAATAATAAACACAATAAATTTTAGATAAATTTTCTATGAAGCTTTGAAATAGAAGTCTATGAAATTTCAAGATCAAAATGATCAATAAGGGACTATTTTCAACTAAGTAGTTTGAGATGAGTATTTTGAAACTAAAAAATGAGTTTAAAGCCTTTATTACGATCAAGGTGCCAGTAAGACCTCGAAATTCGAAACAATATCCAAAGACAAAGCCAAAACCTCTTCAATTAAAAGAAAGTCACTTCTCAAGACCAATGATAATGCAAATTCAAATCATCCCTCGGAAATCAATTCAAATAATGACAAAGACCCAGTTCTTCCAAGCCGCCAAATGGCCCAGAACCATCAAGTCAAGTTCTTCCAGTCTTACAAGTCACCAAATGACAAAGACTCAGTTCTTCCAAGCCGCTAAATGGCCCAGAACCATCAAGTCAAGTTCTTCCAGTCTTACAAGTCACCAAATGACAAAGACCCAGTTCTTCCAAGCCGCTAAATGGCCCAGAACCATCAAGTCAAGTTCTTCCAGTCTTACAAGTCACCAAATGACAAAGATCCAGTTCTTCCAAGCCGCCAAATGGCCCAGAACCATCAAATCAAATTCTTCCAGTCTTATAAGTCACTAAATGACAAAGACCCAGTTCTTCCAAGCCGCCAAATGACCCAGAACCATCAAATCAAGCTCTCCCAGTCTTACAAGTCAAAGACCAAGTTCTTCCAAGAACCATGAAATCAAACTTTTCTAGTCTTATAAGTCGCCAAATGACCAAGACTTGGTTTTAGATAAAGTGTTTTAAGTGTCCTCAATTAAGTCCCGTTAATTAGGTTTGGTACCGTTAATTGAGTCCGATTCAAGTCAAAAGAGTCAAGTCTCTGATAATTCTCAATTGTGTCCCGTCAACTATGTTTGGTAACATCAATTGAGTTTAGTTTAAGTCAAAAATAAATCGAGATAACAACTCTTCTAGCCTACGACATATAATTTCTCGAATCCCTTAATCAGAGGTTCTCGTGATTCGTCACGGGGTAATTAACAATAGGGGCTTGCGCCTATTGGAAAGAAAGGATCCACAAAATTAATAAACCCTCATGAGAATAGATTCTCGTTAATGTTTTCTTGTTGACAAGATGCATTTTAAACTTGAATTTAAACTCGTGAGGGGTGAATCTAAGACTTATTCCCATTCTTGAGGAAACCCGATCATTCTTCGAGAAATGACGAAAAAGTCCACACACTCTTGTATCGGATAGAGCCTCACCATTCGTCTTCAATTGGTTGACAACAGTTTGTATTGTGATATAGTCGGATACACCTTCCGACTCCATTTTCATTGATTCGAGCTCGCCACAAAGTGTTTGTAACCGAACTTGCTTAACTCACTCGGCACCTTTGTAAGCCTTCTTGAGGATATCCCAAGCCTCCTTCGAGTTTTTTGCACCGGCTATCTTCTCAAAACCGGACTCGTCGACCGCTTGATAGATTATATAGAGTGCGGTTTTGTCCTTCTTGCGCGACTCCTTCAAAATTTTTAATACTTTTGCCTCCAAGCCATCCGTTTTCTCGTGCTCCTGATAGCCTCCATCGACTATCTCCCATACATCTTGCGCACCGAGTAAAGCCTTCATTTGTATACTCCATTTATCATAGTTGGTTTTCTCGAGTCGTGGACATGAGAATTGTCCAATACCGCCAAATGTCGACTTGCCGTCCGCCATGGCTCCGATACCACAATGTTAGGAATCACTTCTAAACTTTTAATAAAATATTTGGTGGAGGAAGAGATAAGTTTTGCAAACACTCAATAACAGAATTTTTCATTCAAATAGTCATTTCTTTTCTCTTACTTTTCAAATGACACTAACATACTTATATAAACTCATAACTTAATTAAATCATTCAACCAAATACTAAATATCATTTAATAATCTAATTTCCTAAGCCTTACATAATTTCTAATTTATTTCTTTGACCACCTAATATTTTGAACCTTTGACTATAAAAATTTGTACCCTTGACTATAATTAAAGTTTACATTTTAACATTAACTTCTTCCCCAACCCTTCCGACCAATATTTGGTTGTAGTCTTGTAGAGAGAGGGATCAAGTACAAATACCTGGTGTAAGAACCCCCAATTAGCCGTCCGCTCATAGACCAATGACAACAAAATGGAGAAGAACCATGATGAAGGCCGAAATGGTGTGAAGCAGTCGGACAACTGTACTGATTGCCGTAATGCACCTAATACTTATTATTTCGCTATTGCTGGGCCATTTGTTGCAGATTATCTTGGTTTTAAGGTAACTTCATGGCGTACTTGTTTTTCGGTCGCTATAGTTTCTTGCATACTTGCTCGTATGATGGCATTCGAGCTATGTAAGAGAGAGAATGCAAAGCGCCAAATATTGCTTCAAGAAGTACGCAAAGTTGTTGCAGAAGAACTTGTCAGGAGTGCAACAGATAAAACAAAAACAGAGGAATGATCTTTTCGTTGAATTTAATGACATTTTTAGTTTAGGTTTCCATCTTTCTTTTTTCTTGTTTCATATTTGTTTACTATCTATGTGGTAGACATCACCATACTTTGATTAGTTATAATAAGAAAATATTGCCACATGACCTATGGAGCATGCAAAGGGAATGTAGTGCTATACTTTTTTTAATTCGTCAAGTTTGGATTAGTTTAATTTTAATTTCGATTTTCTTTTTAATAGTCCAGCTTCTCACTATTTCTCTCCTGATGTAATTGCCTTATTTCTTTCGTTTTTGCACTAGCTTTGAGACTATGTAATTGTAGTCATTGGCTAAAATTTTTAATATATTTTTCAATAAAAAGTAGAGGCTAGACTCTTATTTTTTACTCAAAAAAATAAGTTCAGGTTAGGAGTTGGATTAATGAAAATTAAAAATTGTTTCTTCCCGATTCAAATGTAAGTTTTGAGTTTTGATGTTCCCTCCCTCTCAATGTTCCCGATTAAAAATTGTTTCTTCCCGGTGAGAGAAAATTCTTACTATAAATGAAATTATCAATTCAAGTGTGTAAATAATTAGATAAAAAATGTAAACATTTAGTTTACTGACTATTCATTTTAAATGGAAATAAATTTTTTGTTGGACTACAGTATTTTTTTTCATAATTATATATTATTAGTTTATTACAAATAAATATGAAGTGAAGCATCGCTATCTAGTGTATCCAAACTCTATATGAGTTTGGCTATGGTGAGTTGCAGCTCACAGCCTCTTTGGTGAGTCGCAATCCAGACCGTCCGATCTGTGTCAAAAATCGTGCAGATCTAAGGCGCTGGATCGAGTTAATTTTTCCGTCCGTCTATCCTTCTCTCTCCGTTACCTTCTCTTTCTCTTTACTTATCTTTACTTCGTCTCTCTCAAATTGAAACAAATCTGAGCACATCTACGCCTCCCCAAAACCCTAGAAAGTTGAGAGTGGATCGGAGAGCAACAGCACCTTAGCGGGAACAAGTTCTCAGCTCCTCTGCACCCCTTGCCTCCTCTGATCAGTTCCGTCTCTCTCTCCTCCTTGCGATCTGAGTAGTTGCCTCCTCGCGATAAGTTCCACATTCTCTCCTCCGGTCCAATGCCTCCTCTCTCCTCTCAGAGCCTCTCCGCGCCTTTGTGAACAGGTCTCTCTTTCTCTCGCCTTGACTAGTTTGTTTAATCTATAAGTTCTCTGATTTTAAATTCTGGATAAATCTTTCATTAATTTTGCTTTTATCGATCCAGCATGTGAATTTGTAAATCGATTTTGTTTTTCAAGTAGGAGCTCTACGTTCAGTTATCTCATATACATTTTTCTAGCTTTGATTGATAGTTTGGGTTTCATTTATACATACATTTAGTGAAATTAGAAATAACGCAACGAGCTTGTCATTATTCTTATTTGTAAATTGTTACATCAATGTTTGCAACTGCTGGTCATGGGATTAACTAGATGAGGTGTAATGACTTCAAATTTCTAATTAAATTTCCCACTGTGTATACACTGCCCACTTGAGAGAATTTTGTAAAATAAAAGCAAAGGAACACTTGATTCCCAAGTTCTAATAATAGACTTAGATTATTAATTTTTGAAGCTCATAATTAGGAAGACATTTCAGAAGCTCAATTTTCTAAAGTTCTGTATTTATTCTCTGAGTATACTATTGTCCATCAAGGCCATCAAGACCATATGTTAAAGTCTGATGGTGGTAGTTCTCAATAATTACTTTTATTGGTATTTTTCTTTTAATTTTGCACTAATTAATTACTAAGTTCTTTAATCAACTCATCTCCACTCACGGCTTGTGTTTAGCAGAGTAATTGATCTTATTTTATGTTGGGCAAGTTAAGTTACTATTCAAGATATGAGATGAACCGCATAATTTTATGAGGCAGTACTGGTAGGACTAATAATGACTTTACTAGTGCAATCTATTATGTTTTGGTGATTTTTCTAATTCATTTTCGGATGGTACATTTTTTGTACCCATTAATGTTAGTTATTTTTTGTGGTTTATGTACAGTACCAGTAAAATTGGTCTTACCAGGATGGAGACTAGTTGCATACCGTCTGATTCCACTTTTATCAGAATATTATTATTCTCTTTTGGTAGTTAATTTAAATTGAGTCTCATTGAAAACTTTTGGGGATTCTCTGAGTTAAATATTGAACTCCATCCAACAATGGGTGGCAGAATTATGCTAGTGACCATACACTGGTATATACCATCTGATACAATAATCGATGTTTTGATAAAAAGCAATTCATTCAGAGTTTATCAGAGACACTTTGTTGTGAGTTGTGAGGTACATAATGGCTTAATGACTAAGCCTAACAGAACAAGAGGCAAAAATTTGCCATGCATGATGCATTGCTTAGGCAATAATGAAGTATGTTATTATTTTCCTCTATATGTTGATGCTTCTTTTGTACTGATTGTTTTCTAACGGTAGTGCTTTATGTAGATGCATGCTGATGATTTTAGAAAGGATCAACAAAGAGGCCGATGGAGAAGTAGATAAAGCAACTGAAGAACTGTGAAAGAGTTTCTATTTGCTAGCATTTTGGGGTGTTTTGTTAATAATTATTAAGTTTGTGTTCAATAGATCCGTAGCATTTTTTTTTCTTTTGAGTCAATATTTTATTTATGTACATATGAAATCTTATGAAATGTAGGTAATAAACGAAATTGTTCGCTCCATTTAATGTGCCTCACCTTGCTATTATTTAACATTTAAATAATTTTGTTTTGCTTTATATTTATGTCGTGTCTACAAAATCATTTCTGCCTTTTATTTTATGATGCGGCTTTCATACCACCCATGAAACTAGTACAGTACCACCCATGCTTACTAACAACCATGATACAGAAAAGCATCCAATACGATAGATAAATAGACTACTCTAGTAGGCGCAACACAAAATTGGTTTCAAAGACCAAAAGAAGAAATAGACTAATACATATCACATCTGACATCCAAATTAAGTAGAAAAGCATCTGTCTAATAACAATCAAATTGCTTCAAAATATTTAGAAACAGTAACACTTAGTCTAGCAGAAATGTATATGAGCCAAAAAAATTTTAAAAAAAGAGCTCAATTACAACCAAATTATTGTACATGCTATAGTTCTTTAACATGTTCCAATACTTCCTCTCATCACCAATTTACCAGTATGATATCAAAGATTAAGAAAGAACAGCTTAAACTAGGCAATAAAAGGAACACCTTAGATCTGATCCAACCTTCCTTCAAGGCCTTTCTAGTCTGTTAAGAACACAAAATCGTTTATGATAAAAAGTGCATGGTCAGGATGGTCAGAGCACTTTACTAGTGTCCGCAAGAAAATTGTATGCACTAATGCAATCATGGTCAGCCATAACTTTGTCTTTAATTTGGAAACAAAAGAAAATTCTAGTATAATTTGGAGTCTGCCTATCACACAGAAATGCCATCATGGTCAGTCATAAGAAATCAAATCTTATATTAATTAGAAAAGGAGCTTGAAGTAGCTCTGACAAAAAACTTAACACTATAGCTATAATTGAACAACGAAATTTAACTTGAACTGAAATTGGAAATTGAGATCTGCAATATGAAATCACAATATCTAAACAGTGTGGGAACTAGTAAGAAAGAAAACCTGACAACTTCTAAAAAAAAGGACGAAAATCATACCTTGGTGAGTAATGAAAGGGAGAGGAGATCTCAAGTTAACAAAGGGAAGAGGTTGCTGGATCAATCTAAAATCAGAAAACTTACAAGATTACAATCAGCAAATTTTCATACGAACAGAATTAAAGCAATTAAATCAGTTGAAAATCAGCAAATTTTCATACGAACAGAATTAAAGCAATTAAATCAGTTGAAAATCAGAGAGAGAGGGAGAAGGAGAGAACCTGCTTAAGGAGCATAAAATGGAAGGCGATGTCGTGCGGAGTACGGAGGAGCGAGAGAGACGGAAACGGAGACGTTGATGCTCTCCGATCGCTGAGGAAGCGCAGGCAACGGTTGAGAGGAGAGAGAGCATTGATGCTCTCCGATCGCTGAGGAGGCTAAGCTCTCAGATCTATTTCGATGTCAAAAAGAGAGAGAAAGTCGAAGTTCAAGAGAAAGAGAAAGAGACGGAAACGGAGAGGGACAGACGGAAAAATTAACTCGATCCAGCGCTTTAGATCTGCACGATTTTTGACACAGATCGGACGGTCTGGATTGCGACTCACCGAAGAGGCTGTGAGTTGCAACTCACCATAGCCAATCTCTCTCTCTCTCTCTCTCTATATATATATATATATATATGAAGTGAAGCAATATCTAGAGCAGCGATAAATGCAAGTCAGGTGATAAAATATATTTATTAATATGCTAATTTAATAAACCTGAAACATAACAAACAATTTTGAGCACGTGGATCTTTAGTTAATTCAAAATTTCAAATTGTATAAAAGAAAACTTAAAAGCTAAAACATGACAATAAAGTTTATATAAATATATGCATTTTTGATAGATCATAGATGTACTCAAATTATTCTAGTTAACGTAACAAGGCAAATTTCCATGTTTGCTGGGAATATTATTATTTAGAATAGCGTAACAAATTTTTCGGTGCAAACGTACGGATGTGGTCAAAGTTTAGGCAATAATGTGACATATAGTCAACTTTTAGAATCTTAAATTAAGCCTTTATGATGGCGGTTAATTCTTCAAATTCCAATATGTTTTTCGTTACATTCAGTATCTACTTTTAAAAAAAAGTAGGAAATAAAAACCTTATAGTGGAGACATAAATTTAGAGATAAATGATAGGTGTACGTGATCATTGCCAAATAAAATGGACCAAATATAGTATTTCGTTGTGTAATTATTTTTAACTTGTTCTCCATTTTCTTCCTGTTCCCCATTTAGTTGTTTCTTTTTCCCCAATCCATCCAACCTATATTTACTTGACTGTAGAGAGAGCGAACGAGTGGAAGGATGAGCGACGACAAAATGGAGAAGAACCATGGCAGAAACGGCGATGGCACGAAGCAGTCGGAGGATTCTACTGCTTGCAATAAAGCACCAAGTACTTGGTATTTCACTGCTGCTGGGACCGTTGGAGGTTGTCTAGCGCGAATTCCAAGGTTTCGTTATGTTTTGCTCATTGTAAGTGTAACTACTGCCGTACTTGATCAAAAGATGGGAGTCTGGCTATGTAAAAGGGAGCATGCAAAGTGCGCAGAGCGCCAAATGTTGCTCCAAGAAATGCGCAAAGTCGTTGCAGAAGAACTTGCCAGAAGTACAGAGGCTAAAATAGAGGAGAAAAGAAATGCTTTCTTTAGAATTTAATGATATTTTTAGTTTAGGTTTCTGCTTCTTTTTTTTCTCCCTTTTCATATTTGTTTATCAATGTGGTAGAAATTACCAAACTAACTTGAGTACAAAAAAAAAAAGCCACAGAACTATGAGCAAAGGGAATCTATTGATGTACTTTTTTTTTTGTTAGTTTGGATTAATGAAAACTTGTAATTATTTCTTGTCAATTCAAAATTTCAAACGTAATTTTTTAGTTTTCATGATTCCTGCTCCTCTTCTCTCCCTAAATCCTAATTAATGATTTACAGATATATAAGATGAATCGTTTTTAATGCAAAAATTAAGCCAATTGACGAATAGTTAATGGGCATTAGTTTTTTTCTCAAGGACTCTACCACCCTTGCATGCAGTTTATTAGTACAGAGAAAATATATATTAAAAAGAAATTATGAGGGAAACAAATTAATTTTTGGTTTGCATCCATCATTGCGTATCCCAAATCCGACTCAAATTTTGTTACTTATAGTTTTGAACACATGTTGTCGAGACACATGTAATCAATTGCGATTAAGTTGAAATTCCAATTATAATGTTCATTTTTTTTCTCTTATTTTACTTTGGTTAATTTTTTTTCTTGAATTAGTTGGATTTCACGAACAAACAAACGCTGACAAACATGAAAAAATTGTGGATTTTATTTTTGAGAAAAGTTAAAACTTTCAGTATGCTAAAACATAACAAATTTGTTGGTGCGACGTACAGATGTGATCAAATGTAGGCAATAATATAGCAACTATTAGTATCTTAAATTAAGCCTTTATATTGGCCGGTAATACTTCAAATTCCATTATGTTCTTTGTTACATTCACTATCCACTTTCAAAAATAAAAATCGAAGAAGAAAAAAATCTAGGGCTGTCAATGGGTACGGTACGGTACGGTCGAAGGTATTTTCATACCCGCACCCGTTAAAATTTTCTTTACCCGTATCCTACCCGCACCCGTTAAAAAATGGCTTTACCCGCATCCTACCCGTACCCGTTAAGAATTAACGGTAAGGATACGGTAATGGTACATAATGGGTAATAATAATATTATTAATTTAATAAAAAAATATATAATGTGCTAAATAAATAATATCAAATAAATATATGGATAAAGTGCAACATTAGATAATACTTTAGATATAAAAAATATCATGAAATTTATTCCCATATCAATGTAATTCAAAAAAATCTATATAACTAATTATAAATTATAATATAATAGAGTACAAATTAATTTTTCATCAACATAAATTAATTTGGATGAAGATGGAAACTAATAACATATTTATGAAATATGTATTGAAAGTCAAAAGGGCCGGGCCGGACTTTACGGGTTTGACATAAGGGCCGGATCGGACCGGGTTTGAGTAAGGACCTAAAAAGGACCGGATCAAACGGATTTTGTTTTTGAATTGGTAACCCGACCCTTTAAAAGCCCGGTCCTTCTAAACCCTTGGTCTTTCAAAGGGCCGAACTTAAGAACCTAAAGGACTCAAAGGATTTCATATAATAATTGCTTTAAAATATTTAAGCATCATTTCTAAAAATTACTATTGTAATTAATTTATACTTTCATTTTTTTTGAATAATTTGCGTGACTATAGTTTTATTTCGGTTCAAATACATTGATAATATAAAAATTTACATGATAATTTAAAATAAGGATTCGAAGATGACATATAATTAATTCACCAATTATGTTAAGTACCATTATCGCATTCTAGCTAATAAAATCAGATGGAAATATCCAATATAAAGATCGGTGTAGGATTAGGATAATGCTATTAATGTTTATCAATTAAAAGATCGGTGTAGATTAGCATAATACTTTTAATGTTTATTCCGTTTTTAATTGATGCAAATTTTTAACCGGTCCTTCCAAATAAAACGGACCGGACCGGACCGGACCGAATCCTTTGGTACCCGTCCCATCGAAATCCGTCTTCATTGAAAATTAAATCCGGTCCTTTTAAAGACCGGCCCTTCTTAGTCCTAGCCCGTTGTAAATCCTTCGAAGGGCCGGTCCGGTCCGGATTGTCACACGGTCTTCCGAAGGATGGGCCAAGGGTCAAGGATATTTGACATATCACTAGAAATATGCTAATAACATGATTATATATACATATATTTTTATAAAATTTTACCCGTTAGATAATGGGTATGAAATAGTCCTTATCCGTACCCGTATCCAATAAGTTAACAAAAATTTTTCTTTACCCTTACCCATACCAGTTAGTCTAACGAAAATAAAATATTACCCATACCCATTTTATCGAATGCGATACGGTTACCGGGTTTCATTGACAGCCTAAAAAAATCCTAAGAGTGGAGCGATGAAATTAGGAAAAAAATAAAAAAAAAATGATTGGTGACTGGTGTACGTGACCATTTCCAAATAAAATGGGTCAAAACTAGTATCTGCTTAATATAGCCATGCCTGAGTTAGTACTTGTAGTTATTGCCACCGGACCTTTTACTTGTTATCCGGTTATCCCTTTGTTCCTTCTTCCCCAATCAACCTGTTTTCTTTTGTTGCTTCTTCCACAATCCATCCGACCTATATTTGATTGCAGCGAGAGCAACGACAAAATGGAGAAAAACCACCACGACATAGACGGCGATGGGGTGAAGCAGTTGGAGGATTCTACTGCTTGCAAAAACGCACCTCGTACTTGGTATTTTACTGCTGCTGGAGTTGTTGGAGCAACTTTTGCGCCAATTCCAATTTTTGCTGGTTGTTTGCTCGTTGCAACTGCTGATGTACTTGATCGTAAGATGGGAGTCTGGTTATGTAAGAGGGAGCATGCAAAGTGCGCAAAGCGCCAAATGATGTTTCAAGAAATACGCAAGATTGTTGCAGAAGAACTTGCCAGAAATAGTGATGCTAAAACAGAGGAGAAAAAAAATGTTTTCTGTAGAATTGAATGATAGTTTGTTTATATTTCTTCTTTATTCCCCTTTCATATTAATTTGTTTAACATTTATATGGTAGACATTACCATACTAACATGAGTTAATAAAGAATATATATGTATATTGAGTTATTGACACAAGATCTATAGAGTGAAAGCGAATTTATTGCCATACTAACATGCGTTAATAAAGAATATATATGTATATTGAGTTATTGACACAAGATCTATAGAGTGAAAGCGAATTTATTGCTGCACTTTTTTTTGTTAAGTTCGGAATAAGAGTTGGATTAATGACAAAATCAATGAGAATGGAAATATTAAAATAATAATAATTCTAATTATTATTATTATTAAATTTAATAACAATGTTAGTGATAACTATAATTAAATAATAGCACTATTAAAATAAGTTTTTGTAATCGTGGTTTGAAAAAAATATTTAAAATTTTTTATGTCAAACGTGGGACCACTGACTTAACTTATAACACATCTTCTTAAGTTCTGATTGGATAATTTATGTTATGCATCTCTTAGACATAACCATAGGGTCATTGAAAGTGAGAGTCCAGCACAGATGGTCAGTGGTTCCGTCGCTATCTTAGAGTTAACGGGTTCAATTTCCGCTGGGCGAGGAAGAGAGATAAACTCTATTTTACAAAGTGGGCTATGCCTCTATAAATAAATGACCTTAATTCAAAAAAAAAAATTCATAACCAAACGGTCCCTATATATGTATATAGATAATATATAATAATGTATAATATGTAGCCTTTATGATGACGGATAATTCTTCAAATTCCGACATATATACCTCTATATATATATTACATTAAGTATCCATTTCAAAAAATACAAATCGAAAAAAAGAACACTAAAAGTGGAGGTATAAAATTAGAGATAAAATAACATGTGTACGTGTCTACGTGAACATTGCAAAAGATAAATGGGTCAAAAATAGTAATTGCGTAGTAGAACTAAGCACGGAGAGGCCTGTTACCTGTATATATAATTGTATATATACACCTAGCAGTTATTTGTTCTCCTTTTGTTTCTTCTTTCCCAATCCTTCCGAACTATATTTGATTGTATAGAGAGGGATCGAGTGCAAGGACCTGGTGTAGAGGCTCCCGATTAGCCATCCGATCATAGACCAGCAACGACAAAATGTAGAATTACCACATGTTAAACCACATACTGGATTGGTCCAGTAACTTGGCGATTATCTCTGTTAGTTAGCGTGTTAGGTAGAGTGTTAGGTAGCATGATTAGTTAGCGTGTTAATTTGCGTGTATAACTGTTGAGTCGGTTGATGTATTAGCAAGTGCCTATATAAAGAGCACTCTGTACCGAAACTGAGTTAAGAAAAATACATTTCATTTTTACTCAAATTACTGTCTTCTCTTTCTCTTCTTTACTGGAAATACAACCAGTTCTTCAAAGCTTAAGAAAAGCTTTCATGGTATCAGCGAGCCAGTCATCCATGGCGACTCCTATTCAAGATCATCTTTCTTCCTCTCCTAACCCATCTTCTTCGTCCCTCTCTTCCCATCCTGACACCATTACTTCCCTCAACCTTCCAATTTCTGTCAAATTAACTCAAACCAACTACCTTTCTTGGCAGTCTCAGATCATTCCAGTTCTTCATGGCTATGACTTATTTCGATTTGTGCGGCTCAATAACACCACGCCTTCTCCAACTGTGGTCAATTCCAATGGACAGATTGAGTTCAACCCCGCCTATTTGATCTGGCACAAGCAAGATCAAATCTTGCTGGCCTGGCTTCGCGCCTCTCTCTCTGAATCAGTCATGGCGCAAGTTGTTTCTTGCTCTACTTCGGCTCAGCTATGGGATGCTCTTCAAAGATCCTTCTCTTCTACCTCTCGAGCTCGGCTCACGGAACTTCGTCGGAGTCTTATCAACATCACCAAAGGCGCTAGTTCTTGCACAGACTACATTAATCGGATTCGAGCTATCTCCGATGAATTAATCTTTGCTAGTCACCCTGTCTCAGAAGATGACCTGGTCACATACATCATCAATGGCCTTGGTGCCGAGTTCAATTCGTTTGTCGTGGCAATTAACTCTCGTGTCGATCCTGTCAATAGTCATGACCTCTACTCTCTTCTCCTCTCCCATGAGCAATTGCTACAACAACAACACCTCACCACAGTCAATTCTTCTACCAATTCGAATGCCTCCACTGCTTTCTATTCTACCTCCCATGTCAGACCACGCAATAACAGGGGTTATCGACCACCTTCTCCTAACTTTTCTGGACAGCAGCAGTCATCTAAGCCCAATAACTATTCTGAGCCTAATATGTCTACCCCCTTTCAACAAAATTTCCGACCCAATTATTCTGGGTCCTTCCCTCAATACCAACCACGTCCAGGAAATGCAAATGGCCTGCTGCCTTTACCCAATAATTCTTCTCAGCCGAATTTCAAGCAAACTAAGTCCCCCAATCCATATAAAAATGAGATTTGTCAAGTTTGCACAAAGAAAGGTCATATTGCTGCAATTTGCTATCATCGGTTTGACACACGTTATGGCGAGCCGATTCAACCTCCCTTTCAAGCACATGTTGCTCAACCCTCTTCTTCCTTTCTCTCCAATGAATGGTGTCTCGATTCCGGTGCTACCCATCATGTGACAAGTGACATCAACAACCTCTCTTCCTTCACGACTTATGATGGTCCCGACAATCTTCATATTGGTAATGGTACGGGTATGACAATCTCTCACATAGGTTCTACTATTATTAAGTTTTCTTCTTGTTCCATTGTTTTGAAAGATATGCTTTGTGTTCCAACCTTTACCAAAAATCTTTTGAGTGTTTCAAAACTTCTTGAAAATAATGATTTATGCATCGAATTTATTTCAAATTTTTGTTTTGTAAAGGACCGCCACACCAAGACAATACTTCTTCAAGCTAGACATCAAAATGGTCTTTACTTTCTCCAACCACCTTCTCTTCCACCTCAAGCTTTTCTTGGAGAAAGAGCTTCGGCTACTCTTTGGCATGCTAGACTAGGCCATCCCTCTTCTACTATTACTTTGAATGTTCTTAGATCACAAAATTTACCTTGTACTTCTAGAGATATTTCTTTATGTCATTTTTGTTGTATGTCCAAGGCACATGTGTTGCCTTTTTCTTTGAGTACTTCTATTTCTACTTTTCCTCTAGAAGTTGTACACTCGGATTTGTGGGGTCCCGCACCCATTGTTTCAAATGAAGGTTTTAAATATTATGTTATTTTTGTGGATGATTTTACTAAATTTTCTTGGATTTATTTCTTGCATTCTAAAGATGAACTTGTAAAAATTTTCTCCTTGTTTAAGTCTCAAGTTGAGACTCTTCTTAATACCAAAATTAGGACCTTTAGGACCGATGGTGGTACGGAATACAAACCTATTCAAAGATTGTTTCCTCATATTAATTTTCAAATTACTTGTCCTTACACACCACAACAAAATGGTGTTGCCGAAAGAAAACATAGGCATATTGTTGAACTTTCTCTTGCTTGTATTAATCATGCTTCTATTCCTATTCATTTTTGGAACACAATTTTTGCTAGTGTGGTATATTTGATCAATAGGTTACCTTCTTCCTCAACTCATGATATTCCCTTTACCAAGTTATTTAATAAGGTTCCCGATTACAAATTTCTTAAAGTACTTGGTTGTCTTTGTTTTCCTCTAACTAGACCTTACAATTCAAACAAGTTACAAAATAGATCCCTTCCTTGCATTTTTCTTGGTTATGCCACAAATCAAAAAGGGTACAAATGTTTGCATTTGGAGACGAACAAAAGTTATATTTCTCGCAATGTTATCTTTGATGAAACTAGTTACCCCTTTTCTCAATCTAACTTTGGAAATTCTGAGTTTTCTTCAATCAATACTGCGCCTCAGTCAATTAATTGGCTGCCTTTAGTTTCTTCTCCTCCACTACAATCCGATGCACATCTCCCTGGAACAAATCCTGAAGCACCTGGAACAAATCCTGAAGCACCTGGAACAAATCCTGAAGCACAACCTCTTCAGTCTTCGCCTGACCGAACTTCTATTAATGCTGAACGGTCAGCGTCCCATTCTGACCGGATTGTCTCATCAACTCAAGCTGTTTCCGCATCTCATCAGACGGCTCCAACTATTGCTTCCGCTCCTCAGTTTCCGCCTGCCCGAAATTTAAATGGGTCTCCCCGGTCAGCGCTCCCTTCTGACCGCGTGCTCCCTTCAGCGCCATTCAACTCTGATGCTTCAGCGCCTCTGTTACCAGTAAACAACATCCCAACATTAGCTGCCAGTGATCACACCTCTGATTCCACTTCTCTTCCAAACTCTTCCACTCACACCATGACAACACGATCCAAAAACAACATCCAAAAACCAAAGACATACCCTAATCATGTTGTCTATCTAACTTCATCCTCATCCGAAACCGAGCCATCCACTTTTCTTCAAGCAAACAAAATGTTTCAATGGAGACAAGCCATGTCGCAAGAGATCAATGCCTTGGCTCAAAATAAAACATGGTCCTTGGTTCCCCTTCCTGCCAATCAACATGTTATTGGATGTAAATGGGTCTACAAAATCAAAAGAAAAGCGGATGGATCTATTGAGCGCTACAAAGCACGTTTAGTAGCAAAAGGCTATAATCAAGAAGAAGGCATCGACTTCTTCGAAACCTTTAGCCCCGTTGTTCGCCCTACAACAATTCGTCTTGTACTCGCTCTTGCCTCTTCTTTTGGATGGATTATTCGACAACTTGATGTTCAAAATGCCTTTCTTCATGGCAATTTGCAAGAAACGGTATACATGTCTCAACCACCCGGATTTATTGATACTACTCATCCAAATCATGTTTGCCGTCTTTCCAAAGCTCTCTATGGTCTCAAGCAATCACCAAGAGCTTGGTTTCAAACCTTACACACGGCCTTACTTCAACAAAATTTCAAGGCCTCTTCCTATGATCCATCACTTTTCTTTTTCCACTCCCAAAATTGCATCATTATACTCTTAGTATATGTTGATGATATTATTCTTGTCTCCAACAACAATTCCTCTCTTCTCAATCTCATTTCCAAACTACAACAACAATTTGCCATCAAAGATCTTGGACCCTTGTCATACTTTCTTGGTATAGAGGTCACTCATTCTCCCAATTCTATTCATCTCTCTCAAACCAAGTACCTCAAAGAAATTCTCCTCAAAGCCAATATGCATACCTCTACACCTTGCCCCTCTCCAATGGTTGCTAATCTATCATTATCTAAATATGATGGTGATCCTATGGACAATCCTCATCTCTATAGAGTGATAGTAGGTTCCCTACAATATGCTACCATCACTAGACCCGATCTCTCCTTTGCCGTCAATAAAGTTTCTCAATTTATGCAATCTCCTACTACCACACATTGGGCAGCGGTAAAGAGAATTCTTCGGTATATCAATGGTACTTTAACTCATGGGTTACAATTCCAAAAAGATGTGTCTCGGGTTCTACATGCCTACACCGACTCCGATTGGGCCGGGTGTCCCGATGATCGCCGCTCTACTTTGGGCTTTTGCATTTATCTCGGCCCCAACCTAATCTCTTGGAGTTCCAAGAAACAACAAACGGTGTCTCGATCAAGCACCGAAGCCGAGTATAGGAGCTTGGCCTTGGCAAGTGCGGAATTGACATGGCTTCAATTCATGCTAGCCGAACTCAAGATTAATTCCTCCTCTCCACCGACCTTATGGTGCGACAACATTGGTGCTACCTTCCTAGCATCCAATCCGATGTTTCATGCAAGAACAAAGCATGTTGAACTCGACTTTCATTTTGTTCGAGAAAAAGTCGCATCCAAGGAGTTGGTTGTTAAATTTGTATGTTCTAAAGATCAAATCGTCGATGTCTTCACAAAAGGTCTTCCTCCACCGAGATTTTCTATATTGAGAGACAAGCTCAAAGTCATCCCTCCTTTGGCTTGAGAGGGGGGTGTTAAACCACATACTGGACTGGTCCAGTAACTTGGCGATTATCTCTGTTAGTTAGCGTGTTAGGTAGAGTGTTAGGTAGCATGATTAGTTAGCGTGTTAATTTGCGTGTATAACTGTTGAGTCGGTTGATGTATTAGCAAGTGCCTATATAAAGAGCACTCTGTACCGAAACTGAGTTAAGAAAAACACATTTCATTTTTACTCAAATTACTGTCTTCTCTTTCTCTTCTTTACTGGAAATACAACCAGTTCTTCAAAGCTTAAGAAAAGCTTTCACCACAGAGGAGGCGGCGATTGTGTGAAGCAGATGTCGGAGGATTCTACTGCTTGTAATAAAGACCTCCTACTTGGTTCTTGGCTGTTGCTGGGTTTTTTGCTTCACTTCCTCTTGCTTTGAAATTAAACTCACGTGTACCTCAACTTTGAAATTAAACTCACTTCTTGATCATAAGATAGGAATATGGTTATGTGAGAGGGAGCATGCAAAGTGTGCAAAGCGTCAAATGATGCTTCAAGAAATGCACAAAATTGTGGCAGACGAACTTACCAAAAGTGCAGCTACTAAATCAGAAGATTGATCTTTAATATTTTTTATTTTTTAAAATTTAATGACATTTTCTGTTTAGATTTCTGCCCTTTTTCCCCCTTCATTTTTGTTTAAGAGTTGGATCAATGAAACTTGCTTGCTGATTTTAAATTTTAAAAATATTAAATTTAAAATTAAAAAATAATCATTAATTTAATTTTTTTTATTGGAATGACAAAATAATGATTTAGAGTTTCAGAATAATTGACAACTCGAATTAGTAATTGTTTCTTGTTAATTCAGACTTGTTTTTTGAGTTTTCGTGTCCCCTTTAACGAAAAAGATGAATCTTTTTTAAGTGGGGAAATTCAAGCGAATTGACGAATAATTAATGTGCATTAGCAATTTTTCTGAATGACCCAACTACCCGTGGAGTTTATTAGTAAAGTACAAAAAATAAATTCTGACCGAAACAAAGTAATTCCTTCGGCCTGCAATCCATTATTACCTGTGTTAATTAATTCACATGCACAACTATATTACTTTTGGCCTGCAATCATTATTACCTGTGTTAATTAATTCACATGCACAACTATGGTATCATCGTCACTCCGAACAGTTTTTTCTCTTTGACCGAATAAGATTTGAAAACATGTTGTCAACATATGTAACCAATTGTTGGACACTATGGAAACATAGATGCAGAGTAATTGTCGATGGTCTCTCTAACATAACACAAAGTGCTCTTCGACATTGAGATCAATGTTAGAAAGTGCTCTTCGACGTTCTATTCTGACTTTTGCTTGTAATAAAAAACTGTTTTTACAGCATATTCTAGCTGCTTTTATCTGGGTTATTTGGGGGCTAGAAAAAAAAAACGTTTCAGCAAACTATTGGTAATGGGATTGCAACTCACTATCTTTCTATTCTTCATTTGTTTCATTGCTGGACAGGTGGTAGTACTGGCATGGAAGCTCAGTTTTAGCAGGCAAATGCTCCACAGGAAGACGAGGATCTCTTAGGCTACATGGAGATTTTTTTGTTTTCCGTGCTGAACTAGTTTTCTTGTTTTATGTTTGTTCTATTTCTAAACATGTTCCTTCTCTACTTTTTAGTTCTCTGTTTGGTTTAAGTCACAGTTTTAATGACTTCTTTTGTTTGGATTGTAATACTTTTGGTGCATTAATGAATGCAGGCTCACCCTTTTGGGGAGCTAGTATCAAAAAAAAAGTTATTAGGAACTTGCAAAACCGATTTTTTTTTATTTATTATTACACCTTCTGTTGACCCCTGGCTAACATGCCTTCGGAGAGAGAGAAAGAAAAAAAAAAAAAAAAAAAAAAAAAGAAACATATATGTAACCAATTGTATTGAAAAATTAGATATGTGCCACTACAAAATTGAGAAATTAGAAATTTACCATCCAAAATAATGTTTTTGAAAATTCCCACCCTAAATTCAATTACTTAGAAATTTGTCACTTTTCATTTTTTTTTTACTTTTTATATTGACCAAAATACCCTCTTCTTTGTCTCCCTCCTATCTCCCTCGTCAAAAATTTGAAATACCCTATCTATCTAGGACTTCTACCGATTTTTATTTGTGTTTGATGGCCAAAAATCGAAGTTTCATAAAGAGATTACAGGTTTATTTTGGAACCACTTACGTTTAATTTCCGGTATTCAGATTTCAGACCGCAATTCTAACTTTTTTTTTTTTTCTCGTCTTTCTTTGTTCTAAAACTTTAATAGGTTTATTTTGTTAGGATTTGGTTTTATTGGAGCTTTTTGTACGAATTTAATCGCTGGCTAAATCTATACTATATATTATATTAAAAAAAGTCATTGCCGCATTACCATGGTTTTAATGCGGTCACGACTTTAAATTTGTTTAATTAAAAATAGTTTAATTTAAAATAGTTTTTTAACATATAATTAAGAATTATAAGAAAGTAAACTTCTTGCATAAATTTAAATCGACCGATCGGTGAAAAATGGAGGGCTCATATCGCTGTTTAGATTGATCAATCAATGAAAATTGGAGGGTTCAGATCGCATGTCATGTGAGATGATAATTTTTTTTTATAGATTAGGCATGAATTACTTTAGATTTTCAAATATATCTACCTTAGATTTCCAAATATATTTAGTTCCTAATTATGTCAGGTTTATATGATGACTTTCTATAGTAGAAATTACTAATTCTGAACTTACAAATTTTTGTGTAGAATTTTTGACAAATTTGACGAAATAGATTAGATATTCTCAATTAAAAAAATATAGCACAGGGAAGCTCTGACTGTCATGTCTAGTATATTTCATTTAATGAAAAGATAAAAATTGACATTTTATTTTCGCTCAAAATAAAAATCACGCGTTAACAATATGATATAAATTAGTCTCAACTCTCTAACATATGTAACAAATTTCAGATTCGAGAGAGATTAACTAACAAGATTCAATTAATTAGTCACAAACTCATTTTCTTATTCTCTGTATAATTGGTGAGGCCCTTTTTTTTTAATCGATAGAAATCATTAAACGGAGGCAATTTCAACAAAGAATGAAGAGGATATTTTTGTCAATATCAAAAGTTACAAATGGAAAGTGGTAAATTTCTAAGTAAATTAAATTTGGAGTGGTACTTTTCAGAGACTTAATTTTGGATGGGCAAATTTCTCATGGCAAATACGTAATTTCCTCAAAAAGGGAATTCTACGAGCTACGCTTCTTTAGGTGCTTAATTATTATTATTATTATTAGGGAAATTATGCCATCAGCACTAATTTATTAGCGGGTTTTGATCACAATCATCCACGAGTGCTAATGAATTAATATCTCTTAGAGATGAGCGGTTGAGATGAAAGTCCGCTTCACAAATTAGTGCTGATGGCAGAATTTCCCTTATTATTATTATTATTATTACTTTTGAAACAAGTAGCCCTAGACCCACCCTTTCCAGTTAACGGAAGCAAAATGTTTAAACTGCACTGATACCAGTGCGGTTTGTAAATTCAAGTTACCTTCTTTAGGTGGTTAATTTTCAAATTCAAGTTATTCTTCTTTAAACTTTTTTTCTTTAGTTTTGAACACGTGCTATCAAACATGTAATAAGTGGTGTTGTTCATTTTGGGAAATATTTTTAGGAAATATTTATTTTATGTTCTCTTAATCGATAGGGTTTTATCCCCCTTTTTCAAAGAAAAAAAAAAAACTTAAAATCATATATTATGTTAGGAGATTTTATGAATTTTTAAACGTACCAAAATTTTATTAAAAAAAAAAAAAATCAAATTTCCCCTTTCCCTTTAATAAGCCCTTACGAGAACACTCTTATAGAAAGAGATTTTGTTATAATTGACAGTATAAGTGACTTTTATGTTAATATCGAAAAATAATAAAAAAATATATATAATATATACCCCGTAAGGGTATATTGGAGTCAGTGGAGTTCGTAATAGTACATACATCTCTGAAATGCTGTTATAAATTTTCTATTTCGTGAAGCTATATATCATGATTATCATAAAGAAAAGGGAAAATAAGGGTCTTCTGCCTTAAAAAAAAAAAAAGAAAAATAAACTCAATCTGTCTAACGTTAGTTAGACTTTGTGTCTTTGCTATCTCTTTCCTATGTTGATTGAGGGGAATCACTGCTCATTAGATATGATTTTGTTCACACAGAACAAATAGTTTACTATGTACTTATTTACTTGGTTAATTTTCAAACTCAAAAATTTTTGCTTTGCTTTATTTTTTTTCTTTATACTTTTGAACACACGCTGTGAAACATGAAACAAAATGGGGTGTTCATTTCTGCAAATAAAAAACCGGATTTTTACTACTTTTTTAGTTAGTTAGTTTTCTACAAGTTGGATGTGGAAAAATATATAGGTAAGACTTATTTTTATCGTGCTGGCATATTTACAAAGCAAGATTAATCAATGATTATTGAGTACCGATCATGCTATACAATTTGTAGCATTTATAAAAAGAATTTGGGTCAGATTTTGATTTAGATCATGCTATACAAATTTCTTCACTTAAAAATATATCGTCTTAGCCACTAAATCAAATTCTCATATTGGTTTAGTTATATGCAAACTCTTGCATTATAAAGGGTGCGCTATCTAGAAATATTTCGTTTATTAGTGGGCGTTTATTTGTTCACAAAATCTGTTATTTGCATTTTTGAAGAAGAATCTGAATGGGTGATTTAAGGTGTATTATGGGGTGCATTACTAAAGACACACCGACGACACCACAGAAAATGTTCCTTGCAGTATTTTTTTTTTTTTTTTTTTTTTGATAAGCGTTCCTTTGCAGTATAGTATAGGAATTACTGGATTGGGTAGAGTTTCAGTTGCCAAGGCAGGAAGTCACTGCAGCACCTCTGCACATGGAGCCCACTCAGTACAATCGGAATAACTTGTAGACCGACCGAGTACCTCGTATCCGTTGCTCAACACATATGCTCCGGGTTCATCCAATATTAAGGCCTCTGAAATAAAGGAGCAAGCGACCGACCGCACCAGAACTCCCACAAGAATGAAAAAGCCAAAAAAAAAAAAAAAAAAAAAAAGAAAGAAAGAAAGCGCATTATATGACTATACTTGATGAAATGTGCCAAACGAGGAAAATATTTTACGGTGGACCTCGAAATCATTTGTACTAAATTAGTTTTATTTTCCTCTATGCATTGAGCGCACAGTCTATATTTAAATAGGCTTTAATAATTCTAATAAAAAATATAGGCTTCAATAAGTTCTAAAAATAATAACCTGCTGAGAAATGAAGACCTAATTAGCTTTAATTATTTTATGTTTAGAACATATTAAATAGCATATCCAAATTTAGACCTTTACTCGTTAAACAAGTTAAAAAAAAAAAGCCTCGTTCCAAACGCTTCCAGATTTAGAATATTTCATTGTGAATTTTAAATATAGAATATTTAATCATATAATTTTGTTCCCTTTCAAGACACGGACAATATTCTACAAATCAGATAGTCATTCTTGCAATGCAAGTTGTCATAATTATACTTAAAAGTTTCTTAATTTTGTCGCTTAAGATAGTATAAAAATAACAGAAATAATTTTGGTATTTTAGAAAATTAAATAAAAATAATTATAAAGATAAATTTTTTTCTCAATATCAAAATACATAACAAATTGACTGATATAATTATCATGCCGACACATACGTCGAACAAAAGATAACAAAGTTGGACACTTGGACATATGAAAACAGATCTGTGGATAATTCTGGGGTACGTTAAGCAATTACCAAAAAGAACTTGTTCGCTTGCGGGCTATGTGCCAGGTGTAACCAGAAAAGGATGGCTTGATAAGAGACTAAAATAGACCCCACAAAAGATCAATAATTCTCCGAAAGGAAAGTGTGCAAGGAAAAATTCTCATTTATTATTATCGACACAGAAAAAAATAATAAGGCGTAGAGAAGAGAAAAGACGAACAAAAATAGCGAAGAGAGAGAGAAAGCGTCGCAAGAGCTTCTTCGTATTCTCGCCGCCATTTGAAAGCGTGTCTGAATTTACAGATCAGCGAGGCACCATGACATGACCTTCCTTATCCCTTCTTCTACGCTTTCTCTCTTTTATTATTTAGTTCCTTCGTTTATTATTTTCCCCTTTTTGGATTTCGAATCAAACCCTAGATTTATTGTCGATTAATTCGCCTTCCTTGCTGTTTGCTTCCTTCCTTCCCCAAGCTCTGATATTGACGCTATTTAATTGGCGTGTTGATTCGTAATTATTGCCTCCTTTGGTGGTTTTGGTGGGATTTGTTGGAATTTGGGGATTGTGATTTGGTTTGATTGAATTGCATGGAACCTAGAGTGGGCAACAAGTTTCGGCTTGGTCGCAAGATCGGCAGCGGCTCTTTTGGAGAGATCTATCTAGGTTCATGTTGGATTATCTCGATTAATTTTGTCGTTTTCGAACTGTATTCCTGATGTTTAATTGTTTGATTATTATAAATTTATGTGTTTTCAGGGACAAATATTCAGAATAATGAGGAAGTTGCAATTAAACTTGTGAGTTATATCGTTTTATACTCTCTGTGTTATTTTGTTCAAATTTTGTAGGGAAAGATGCATGATTTTTCTCTCGAATTGCATTAGGTCTGTCGTTTTGTTTGTTATTTTGTAGTTGAAACAACAAAATGAGATTCTGTGATATCTGAATGTAGCGGCTTTCTTAATTATATTGCTCATGCTGTTTTGATTGGAAATTACTTTGACTGGTTTGAAACTTTGCTGGTTGGTGGGTGGCTCCCCTCCTATATTGTAATTGTTTTAATAATTATTTTAGTGGTGCTGGATCTGCATGTGTAAAAACCAAATGTGATGTTGATAAGGTACAATGTAGGTGATAACTTAGTATGTAAATTTCCTATACAGCCAATCAAGTGGGTAGGGTAGACAACCTATTGGTTATTATTTCCTTTCAGATACTGTGGAATTTTCTATTCTCGCATAAAACAATATATCGTTTGTAATTAATTCCTCCTGATTTTTGAGCTATGAAGTGAATGAAAATGACACAGTAGCTGTGCTGTTTCTCTCTAGGCCTTTCAGCATGATAGTATATTCTAACAAACTTTGTTTCATTTTCTGACAATGATTTTTCTGTGTAAAATCTTGAAATTATTCCAGGAAAGTACCAAGACAAAGCATCCTCAGTTATTGTATGAATCAAAACTGTACCGACTTCTTCAAGGAGGAAGTAATAATTATAAAAGCCTGTTAACATTTCATATTTTAATCTTTTTCAAAAGATCAGATTTTAATTTATATTTTTATTGATTTCTTTTCCAGCTGGCATTCCAAGTGTGAAATGGTTTGGTGTAGAGGGAGATTATAATGTGCTTGTCATGGATCTACTGGGCCCCAGTTTAGAGGATTTATTTAATTTTTGCAATAGAAAACTCTCTCTGAAAACTGTTCTTATGCTTGCTGATCAGATGGTATACATCCCTCTTGCACCATTTTGCTTCCAGTATTGCGCTTATGCAACAATAAATCAATTTATTGTATGTGCTTTAATTTTATTACAGTTGAATCGAATTGAATACGTACACACAAAGTCTTTCCTTCACCGGGATATAAAGCCTGATAATTTTCTCATGGGTCTTGGACGAAGAGCTAACCAGGTTTGTCTTCTATATGCACTCTGTCATTGCCTTTTCTTAATATTTGTTGGCAGAAAAGCTACTAGAGAGCATTATATTGAGCTTATAGAAGGAAGAATTCATGTAGACGCCTAGAATATAGTATATACAGTATCACTAAATAAATTTAAGGGCCTGTCCAGTGAGATTTACTCTTTTGCTTGGGCAGTTCTACGGTTGGCAATGTGATGGTCACTTCCATCTCTTGTATGATTTTGGTTCAGAATACCCTTTGTAATTTCTGTTTAATTAATTTGTAATTCAAAATATATGCAATAATATTTTTCCCTTCTTTTCCTAAATCATTGAAACAATCCTTTTTAATTTTTTTTAATAGGTATATGTTATTGATTTTGGTCTGGCAAAGAAATATAAGGATGCTAACACACATCAGCACATTCCTTATAGGTAAATTATCCTGCAATGTTTGTTTTTTTTTATTATTCCTCTTCATGTGCATGCTTACATGCTTTTATTCCTATTGTTCTCTTATGCAGAGAGAATAAAAACTTGACTGGAACTGCAAGATATGCTAGTGTGAACACTCATCTTGGAATTGGTTAGTTCAGCAATTTGCTTCTCTTCTCATCTTTTTATTATTACCTTGGGGCAGTTGAGGAACTTTCTGAAATGTCTTTCTTATATATTTGTCTGCTTGTAAAGAGCAAAGCAGGAGGGATGATCTGGAATCTCTTGGTTATGTTTTGATGTACTTCTTAAGAGGAAGGTTGAATACTTCTTTCTTGTATTTATTTTTTTTAATTGAAAGCCTACTTTTCCTTTTTGTTTCTAGACCTATAACCTTGTTTTTCCTTTCTCTGTTACCAGTCTCCCATGGCAGGGTCTAAAAGCTGGGACAAAGAAACAAAAGTATGAAAAAATCAGCGAAAAGAAAGTTGCTACTTCTATTGATGTAAGTCCAATTTTTTAAATTAATCATACAACATTCTTTTAGTTTTCACTAAGTTTCACATGACTATACTCAGAAACCTTAATATACAGTGCCTTTAGTTAGCATATTCTGAAGGGAAAAAAAGATTGGTTTTGTAAAGAAAATTTTCCTACCACATATTTCATGCTTGGTAAATCTGAACAATGCATGTTACCCTCATATATTATTGATTTTAATAGCTTGTAATTGAATAATTTCCAGGCATTGTGTAGAGGATACCCATCAGAATTTGCCTCTTATTTCCATTATTGCCGCTCTCTCCGGTTTGAGGATAAGCCTGAGTATTCCTACCTAAAGAGATTATTCCGTGACCTATTTATTCGTGAAGGTAGTCATACCTCTTTGCCAAATGAAATGTTCGATTATTTTAATATTCATTTTTGTTCAAGTAAACAATTTTTTTGTTCTCTTTGCACTTTTGTAAATAGGATTTCAATTCGATTATGTATTTGATTGGACCATCTTAAAGTATCAGCAAACACAAATGTCCAGCGGCCCTCCCCGACATAATCTTGTGAGTCATGAGATTTTTCCATTTTTGCAAATTTGATATTATTATTATTACTTGTTGAGGGTGTTAACTAGAAATATGAATTGTCTTTTAATATGATTGTAGGGTGCTCCTGCCGCAGGACAAACCTCATCTGCATCTCCTGGAATAGTGAACAACAGACAAGCAGGTATATTCTGCTCTTTTATGGTCAATTGCTTTTATGTTAACTCATACAGTTAATTTGCTTTGGACTAATTTTAGAAGTCAAGTGGTTCTCTTTTCTTGGCATTGACATATTTTTGTTATCATTTCCTTGATTTTGAAACAATTTGACATGATAGGAATGGAAGACTCGAGGAAAGGTCCATGGGCAGAAGCAGAGCCAAACCGGTACGACCAGGTGGCCCCGCTTCAACCTGCAGCAGTAACTGCTGGCAGCTTGTCTAAGAACAAGTCACCTGTACCTGGAACACATGACCCATCTCCAGCTCCTGCTTCTAGAGATGGATTGGTGTGTTTTTCTCTCTCCTTTTAACTTAATTCAATGCAGTACAATGGTAGAAGTGCTAACTGATAGCTTGATATTGATCTGCAAACCCAAAATAGACAAATGAATTGATGTTTCCTTGCTACTTGATAGCACATTTACCATTGTCATAAGAAAAAGTAAAAATTGCTATGTATCTCCTGATCCTTAAATAATATTTGTAGTTATCCAGTTCCAATTTCTTGGGGCGTTCAGGAGGCTCTTCAAGACGTGCTGCTGTCTCTAGCTCTACTAACAATCTCCCCGGTCCTGCCCCCACCATTCCTCCTGCTGGAAGCTTTACTCGTTTCGCTGGTACAGGTCCACGACGGACATCCCCTACTGATTTCACCTCATCATCTTCTAACAGAAATTACTGCAACCCTACTGATGCTGATCTAAGAAATTACGAGTCTACCCTCAAGGGCATCCAAGGTCTCCATTTCGAAAATTACAAAGACAAATGATTGATTTTTGACAGATCAACTTTCTGATGTCATAGTTCTCATTTGTTGGGAAGAGGTAGAGGCCACAAAATCTCATATTTATGGCTTTCTAGTTCTCCTTAATCTGATTTTGCCGTGATGGTAGTATCGTATTGTGCTGTCTGTACATACAGGTGTCACTAACATCGTTGTTTAATGCTTTTCTTTGTGAGAAATATTACAATTTATTCGGTTAATTTGGTTGCTTGTTTTGAGTTTGAAACGAAGTCCACAAATCACATGTTATATTTTTTTTTTATTATGTGATAGTTACCTAGGAGAGGTCGCATCCCTCGTGTTGTAACTCCAGTTCCAGTGATTAGTAAATTGGTCGTCTGGGAGTATATTTGGCATTGACATCTTTTTTTAAACGAGTATTATGTAGTGTTATTTCGTTGTGTAAATTATATTCAGTGCTTGTGTTGAATTTTTGGTCTTCGTAATGATCTGGCCTGCATTCCTGCATTACATTATTATATGTTGAGGTGTGGTGATGCATGTCTATTATCATTACCTCGTGAAAAATCAACATGTTCAGACCTATAGTAGTATTCCTGCTCCATATAGCACACGACTTTGATAGTGTTAATTTCTACTAAACATAATGGGACGAGGAAACTCATACATAAATGATCTATGATATATGCATTGAAATATATTCAGAGTCGGTACCAACAAACATCCGTTTTTCTTGTATAGAAACATATTTCGAATTTAATATATTTTGTTTTTAAATAATGATCAAACAATTTTCGTGGCATAAATCTCATTATTCCACAAACGATAATGAAATAAATAAATATTGGAGGATCAATGTCACAGCTCTCATATGATCAATACGTCTTCTACCTGACCTCATATCCATGTACTTCACAAAGCGACAGGTTGTAGTTGGTTTGGCACTCAACATGGATTTATAACAAACAACCGCAAGAATTACTCCCTCATTCTATCTACTTCTTGGAAGAACAGGCGACTTACTTTTCCATTAAGCTCATATAATTGATCAGAGTTACAATTATTAGCGACCTTAAATAAAAGTTGGTCTCCAATACCAGTACAAAATCCAAACCCTCACTGCCATAAATTATATTTCAGTGTGAAGGAACATGCCAACAGCACAATATAAGTAAATATTACATGGTAATAACCCAACGTAAAAATGGCAGTGTGGCCTTTCATAACTTGAAGCTAAACCTACTTGGTTTCATCAACTTAGATCTGGCTATACATGCTTTAAATCTAACTTTTCCATAATAAGCTCCACTAAGACCCAATTCCAGCAACTCCTTTCGCCTTAGCAGCCGCCTGTGCAGCTGCGGCTGCGGCAGCAGCAGCTGCAGCGGAAGCTGCTGCTGCAGCAGTTGATGCTGGTGATGCATTCTGTGGAGCCTCCACGATCTCCTGTGGCACCTCCTGTTGCCCAGTACCATCCACTTGGGATAGTAGCTTCTTAATCTGGGTCCCGCTCAAAGTTTCCTTCTCAAGCAATGCATTCGCAAGCACATGCAACTCCTTGTTGTGGGTTGTGAGTATTGTCGTTGCATTGTTGTAAGCCCTTTCCAAGAAATCCTTCACCTCCTGCTCTATTATGAGCCTGGTTTCTGTGCTCATGCTCTTACCATCGTCATCATAATTGTATGATACTAAACCGGCATGCTTGCCCATACCGTATTTTGTGACCATAGCCCGGGCAAGTTTGGTTGCTTGTTGGAGATCTGAAGATGCACCAGAGGTAACCTCATTTTCACCAAAGATGAGCTCCTCTGCAACTCGACCTCCCATGCAAACATCAAGCCTGGCAAGCATCTGTTTGCGTGAAATACTTGTTTCATCTTTATCTGGTAGCTGCGACACCATTCCGAGCGACATCCCTCTTGGTACAATAGTCGCCTTGTGTACCGGCATGGCACCATCTGTATGGATTGCAACCAAGGCATGGCCACCTTCATGATATGCAGTCAGTTTGCGGCTCTCAGCAGAAATTACAGCCGATTTTCTCTCACTGCCCATCATTATCCGGTCTTTTGCATACTCAAGATCTGACATGGTCACTGCCTTGGCGCCATCCATGGCTGCTTTCAGAGCAGCTACATTTACCAGATTTGCCAGGTCAGCACCAGAGAAGCCTGGTGTTCCTCTTGCTATTATCATCAAGTCAACATCATCAGCTTTCAGTACCTACATACAAATAGACAAATGTTCCAACTTAGGAGAAAATTTTGATCGAGTGCAACAAAAGAACATTTTTAAAATCAATGAAGAACCTGAAATAATGCTGCAGTGCTTATAACAGTACCTTGGACATGTGGGATTCAAGAATCTGTCTCCTTCCCTCAACATCTGGGTTCGGCACCACAATATGCCGGTCAAACCGACCTGGCCTGACAAGTGCTCTATCCAGCGACTCTGGAAAGTTTGTTGCCGCAATTACAATAATGCCGTCATTCTGCTTGAATCCATCTAATTCAACGAGCAACTGATTCAGTGTCATTTTCATGTACTGCTGATCTTTAGGGTTTCGGCTGCCTCCAATCGCATCTATCTCATCTATAAAGACTATGCAAGGTGACCGCTTCTTGGCAGCAGCGAAGAGGTCCCGCACCCGGCGGGCGCCAACCCCAACAAACATTTCCTCAAATTCGCTGCCGCTGCAAGAAAAAAAGGGGACGCCGGCCTCACCAGCTATGGCACGGGCCAGCATGGTCTTCCCTGTGCCAGGTGGACCCACTAATAAGACTCCTTTTGGAAGCTTACCACCAAGACGTGTGAATCTCTGGAAAAGACAATTTTGAACAAAGAGTGAGTATATGAATCATGAGCGCACTCTGAGAACTGCTAGAGATATTGCCCAATCCACAGAAGCATAAAATCTTTCATTTGCTTATTCAACTATCTTTTCCATTTTCAATATACTAAAACTGATTTGCCAAAAATATATATTACCTGTCAAAAAGCACTATCTTTTTTCAAGAGAGAAATAAAAAAGCTTTATACATCTACATCAGGACTGGGTATACTACATGGCCTTTACTAAAAATCCTTGCAATACTATATGGTCTAAAAGGTAAAAGAAAAGGTTCCTTTGGAAACTCATACAAGGGAAAACAAGTCAAGAACACAGCAGCAAAAGAACAATCCACGTTTCACATCACGAATCACATTGAAATTATTCCATCACATAACATCCAAAGATAGAGAAAAACAATAGAATAAAAACCTTTGGATCACGCAAGTAGTGAACAATCTCCTCAAGTTCAGATTTGGCCTCATCAACTCCTTTCACATCACTAAACTTAGTAGGAGAATCAATTGTTGGTTGTACCTCCTCGTGCAGACCCAATCCTATATGTACAAAAATTAAATTAAAGGCAAGAAAGCACACAATGGCAAATATAAATTTATTAAAATACAAGCAAACCTCTGCTGATGCCTCTGTCCTCAATGAGAGCACCGACCCCGGAAATTAGAAGAAAAGCAAGTGCTATGCTGCGAAAGGTGCGCCACAGCTGCTCTTTGAAATGCCCAGTCTCAGCTGTGACCATGTGAATTGGTGCACTAGCTGTGCCAAGTACACCGTCTTTTGTTGCAACACCAACATTCTTTAATGCTCCGATGTTCCCCAAAGTGCTATTTAAACTTTCTTCTTCCTTAATAGCACTTGTTGATATCCCTTCAAACAGAAAAATTGAAAAATTGAAATAAATGAGATGCATAAGACAAACAATCTTAAAAATTGATTTCTACAATTGCAAGTTTGTGCATACCCAGCTTTAACAGATCATTTTAGTTCAGAAATTTATATATTTACTTTAAAGAGAAATAAACAACACAGAAATTTATATGCATAGACCATAGAGTGTATTAAATCCATAAATTATACATGTATGAAAGCTTGCTGTACAGAGTTCTGCAAACTACATTGCTCATAGAGGGATAATCATAAAAATCCAAACCATTCAGACTTCTAAACTTTTAGACATGCATAATAACAAAAAAGGAATTGCTAAGAGAGCTAATGACAACAAACAGATAAGTAAAAAGAAAAAAATAAATAATCTTTACAAACAAAACCACACGAAGATGTTTACATAAGACCTGTTTTTACTTTTTACCTCTTTGCAATGTTCTTAGAAGAGAACTTTCGTCAAGTCTATCAACCTTCACAAGTGCTTTGACATATTCTGAAAGAGCTGAAGGGTTAGAATGCAATGATGGCTGGCTTTCAAAAATTCTGATAACCTTTTCTGGGTCACTTCTATATATCTCTTTTAGCAGAGATGCTTCATTTGGCCCATCCATGTCACGTAGCCGTCTTGCAAAATTGCCAGCATAGCTTGATTGGTATCGCTCGTGGAAATTTCTGAACTTGTTGCCTAAAGTATACAGGTATTGTCAAGCACATCTCAAATAATAAAAGTGCATTTAGTCGTGTCTGAAAAAAGTTCATTAAATTGCAAAATTCATTGAATTCATCACTCTTACAAGGTCAAATCCTACATATTGATCAGACAAGTTAATGACCTTCGACATTTTCTTTTTAGAGGATGCACAAAGTAACCACATAATTTGATATACATGTTAAGAATCTGAGATAAAGTTTCCTGGGGCCCACTGTAAAATATCAATATATGTACAATGTCCCTGTAACAAACGTAGTACTTCTACAAAACTAAGCCTTATTTATCCAAGAACAAAAGGACAGTGAAGATGGAGAGATAACAAGGTGTTTCCTATAATAATAGGACTTTACAAATTTCTTGTATTCTGTAACTTGTAACTTGTAGAATATTCAGGATATTTCTCATTGCAAGGTTCATGAGAAGTTCTGAGTTCTGACAGTTTGGTAAATGAGTTCAGGCATAAACAAGTTGCATACCTGCACTACCATAGATGCTAGATCGAATGCTAGAGACACTTCTTAACAGATCCAAGTTAGGATGTTGCACTAGTTGATTCTTGGCTACCTGATCAAGCAGTTAAAAAAATATATATATATAATTATATATATATATATTAGGAGGAGATACCTATCAATACATTAAACTTTTGCATTAAATCATAAAGTTAATTTAATCAGAAACATAGTAACAGTAATTGCTTGCATATATCAACAATCTGTACTAAACATACAAGTAATCACACTGCAAGTCAAGTCATGTATGCTCTGATTACCTAACTGAAAGCACACTATTTATTTTTCTTCTTCTTTTGATCTAAGAAGGCAAAGTCAACTGAGATTAATTAAAACAATCTAGCTCACAAGATACTAAAAACTGGTAGCCAAGGCGGCTAAGATCAATCAAATTGCCAAGTTGGTGCACAATATCTTGATTCCTAATTAGACTGAAAGCTTGGATGTACCATCCCCAAAGTCAAAAGACAGCTCTTATCTAATTCAACCCACAATCCTACATAAATATCTCCTTCAAACTTTGGGGAAACATTCAAGAACAACCCGCACAGTCTGATTAAACCCTATTTTTACTCAACAATAGCTCAATCGATAGAATAACTTCCAGATTCAAAAAGAATACCTATATTTACGCAAAAATATAGGTAACGAAACAACTTTCAACCACAAACTAGCCCAAAAAAGTCCCCCAGAAAGCTCTTCCAACTAGAACGACAAAATTTCAACGGAAAACAGAAAGAAATGGAGAAGATTCGCGAAGTACCTTTACCAGAAGGCGCCTCCAAGCCATGTCGCCTCAATAGAACCTTGCTTCTGTGTAGTTCTTGATCAATTAATGATGGATCGAGAGGAGAAATGAAAGAGATCGAAACTTTCTGAGTTTGTCTCAAATTTGAGAGAGAAAAAGGAAGCGAAGCGAAGCCGAGGCTGCGACGATACGCACAGAGATAAAAGAGATTTCAGATTTGTATTTCTATTCGGATCTATTTTTAATTATTTATTTAGTTTCCTTTATCCCTCTTTGCTCTCTCCTCCTTTTTCCCTAATTTTCCCTAATTATGTTATGTTTGCAAGAGAAAATCTCTAGTGTGGACCCCAGAAATGATAAACCCTAAAAATATCACTTGTTGTCCTTTGAAAGATATAAAATACCACTTTTACCCCTGTTTTATCTTGATCTTTTTATCCAGGCGGAAAGTACGGTGACGAATAATAATTCTGACCTGATATTTCTCACTTCGGAATTGTTCCTCATCACATGCCAGTTTTTATGGTTTTGGAGGGGCAAACATGAAATTAAGCTTTGGAAAAGTTGTTTGTTTTTTGTGTGAATCGTCAATATGGCATACAAATTTTCTGTTATCGTGACAATTAGTGCTAGGTCGGTTTAGAAATTAGGGTCGTAATACATACGGACAATTTTTAAAAATGACAAGTTTGTAATTGTTAGACAATCCAAGGGTCCTCACGAAAATCTTGCCAAGTTGCAGCGTATCCAATCTGGTCTCTGTAGTCTTGTAAAACAATAATCTGACTAAAAAAATATCAGAAGTTCCAATCTCGTTCCATGGTCATTTCCAAGCTGCCACGCGGCCACTTATTATTTTTATTTTTCTTTTTGGTCTCAAAATTCAACAACACACAAAAGTAGCGATTTTGGGCCCAAATTGAAGGTCCTCGAGAATAAACTCATCCCCATCTGCCCCTTTCTCCCCGTTCTTAATCCAAATAATTTCATAAAATTATGCAATTAGCCTTCGAGAATAAACCTTCAAGTTCTGAACCAAAGAATCCATTAGTGTCGGGCGCACAGAAGCGCATTAAAACTTGACCTCATCTGACAGATTCTATGTTTCCAAAATGATGCGATTTTCAAATGCTTTTAGGCATATAGAATAAAACCAATTAACCAACCAAATAATTACTAAGATGATAAATCAAAAACAAACTAAATATATAAATATTAAGCTACAACAACAGAGTTACACACACTCTCAACTGGTTCTAAGAGAAGTCAAACCTAAAATAAACAATTGTTCTTACAAGCTAATTGAACACACATGATTAGTTTTTCTAAACTACTACACAACAACACAGCTAGCCGATTTTACAACTCTAGCTAAGACCACCTTGACAAAAGGATAAATAAAGTGCTAAGGTTTCGGGCCACAAGTGGCCAGATGGGCCTTGAATTTCTCAAGCTCTGCTACTACCTCCTCTTCTGGCCGATAGATTAAATCACTCATTCTCCATAGCTGTGTACAATTGAGTAATGTAAGCAATAAGCAACTTATCAATATAGAAACAATGAGTATAATCGGAGATAACAAACAGGAAAAGTTACCTGAAGGGTCCCACCACCACCAGTGCTTTCACCATCATCAGAGACGCTGACGATGGTCCATGGATCAGATGCATTCCAGTGGAAATCAACCACTTTATCCCTGCAGTATTATGTCCAAATGCAATTAGATGTTAAAATTTGTACTACATAACATTTTGTTCCCAAATTAAATAAAATAAGAAAAAAAATAACTTAGCACCTGTGACCAGCATGCTGAAAAAATAAACCAGGAGGAGAATTGGGCATCCTTGATCCCTCTTTCTTCTTTCCAACCTTTTCAATGGAAATCTTTGTGTTAGTCAAAAAGAAAAAAAGAAGGTTATCTATTTGAAACTTCTATGAAAAAGAAGAGAGAACCCTTTCATAGTCCCAGATGTTAAGAAAGCCATCTTCAGCTGCACTTCCAAAGACAGACGCCTTATGCGGGGCCCACTGAAAATAAGTTAATACCAATCCAGAAAATTAATAGATAATAGCTAGAGATTAAAGAACACATTGAACAACACATGCCACTAGAATTTCCATTACTCCTTATGGAGAAGTGCACAAAAAAAAATGTTCAGCAGACACTTATGTTTAACATTAGAGAAGTTTTTTCTTCTTAGAAAAATAACAGTTACGCTACCTGAACACACAAAACAGCAGATTTGTGGCCTTCAAATTTATTTACTGGAGACCCTACACCGCCATTTGTTAAATTGCGGCGATCAAACATGCGCACTGAATTATCAGCAGATCTGATGAGAAGAAAAAGGAGAGGTTTAGAGAATGCGACATTATGAATTAAATACATAAAATGAATACAAGGAAAGCATGCAATAGTTTTTAACTTGGATAATAATGCAATACCCAGTTAGGACATAGTTGACATCATGAGGATTCCAATCAACACAGTGAAGATCCGCGTTATGAGCTTTCTCCACCTTGAAAAGGAACAAGGCAAAAAAAAAAAAAAAAAAAAAAATTGTTCAGACAATAGCTGAAATTGACAATATTTTTAAAAACTAATTGCATAATATTTTAAATAATAAAAAAAATAAGTGGTAGCACATCTTATCACATCCTCTCCAATTTATCTCATACAGATGCAAAAGGTATTACCTTCACAACAGGACTAGTACCAACTCGAGCATCCCAAAAGATCAGGCATGAATCATCACCCACACTGCAGAATTCTTGCGCACTACAATGACACATTACAATTAGGGATGCTCTCTGTGTCATAGTAAATAAATCTGTAAAAAACAATTACATGCAATGAACATTTACCTTGATGGGCAGAATTGCACATCCTCGACGGTATCCTCATGGCCTTCAAATACACCCCTTGCTGCAATTTTGGGGCTATCAGAGACCTTCTCTTTCTCCTTCTCCTCCTCTTTAGGGGCATCGGCTGCATCAGAGCTAGCTAAAGTAGATATATGATCTTGTATGCTCCATAAGACAACCAACTTGTCCTTCCCTGAAAGATTATCCAAAATAAATCAGGCGTGATGGCAGAAAATTAGTGAAGTTAGATATGGGGAATCAAAATTTTTAACCTCCGGAGAGGACAAAAGGTTCAGTTGGGCACATGGAGAGCGCAAACTCTGCATTTTCTCGATGACCGGTTAAGACCTGGGAAGATTTTTGATGTGGTGTTAAATAGCTTTACAATACACAAAATATAAGAAAAGTAGTGATCATAACAGCACTAACAAGGTCGGGGCGAGATTCAGCAGCACCTAACACAGCATGGCGATTTGGCTGGGTCTCCACGTCCCAAATCAGTACCTTTAATTAATTGATGGGTCAGAATTTTAGTTGTTAAACCTTGAATATAGAAAAATTTTAAAAATCCTGAGAAATAAGCAGTACATCAGGGCTATCAGTATGAGTAGCCACAATCTTGCTATTCTGTGGAAGCTCCCTTATTCTGTTCACCTGCCATTAAAGCATAAAAAAGTTTCAGAAATTTATTCCATAACTAAAACCTGATTCAATATAAAAATGTTCAATTATAATCAAGTTTATAAGAACAAAATAGCATATGCAACTGCAACAGATATAAAGGGGGGCATAAGGGGCTACAAGGGATTATAGTACCTCCCCTGGATGGATAATAGTCTTGAACTTCTTAATAAATGGCGAGCGTGCCTCCTCATTAAACTGCAGCAAAGAAATATAAGAGTTATAAACTAAGATACACTACAGTTTCACTCAGAACTTCCCATTAATTAATATTTATATTATTTTGTTTATATATCATGTGAACGAGAATTTCATTCTTCACAAAACCTGCCATCAGTTTACGCATCAGTGCTAGCAAGAAGCCTAGAAACAGGGAAGCATCTTTTTCTCTTTATGTTTTTTTTTATAACAAAGGAAAATATTTTAGGTAGGTTTAGTATAACCTCTGCTATGTGCTCAGCAGCAGCAACCCTAGGTTTGACAACCTCGCAATTCGCCACAACCAGTGTGTTTGGAACTGAACCATCAGTCTAGAAAGAAATTAAACAAAATAAAACAAATTAAAACAAAGCATTACAATCATACACGTGTTAGATAAAATGCTAAAACAAGGAACAGAACTTGCTACCTGTTCAGAGAGGTAAAGCCGCTGGCGGTTCTTGTAGGTTGCCTGCTCAAGCTGAGGACCCCACCTTTTTCAATTCAAAAGAGAAAAAGTTCATGAATATGAAGCAAGTCAAATAAAAGAAGAGATAGTCAAACACTAGCTCAGGAAGCTACAGCTTGGATATACCCACATGCAAGTGTACAGAGATAAGAAAGGTTCACACTGTGCATAGTGTTGTAGTCACAATTATAAAGAGATAAAAGAATACATAAGAGCAGGAAGACCTAAATCAGCAGAAAAATGCTACTTTAACTGGCTGCAATTCAAGAATTAAAAACCTAGAAAGTACAAGCACATTTCCAATTCATTTTCAAACCTAAAACCCTAGAGGTTGAAAGAAACTAAATCACTACTAACACTTTCAAAGGGATAAAGTCAGATTAAAAGAAGCGAATAACTATAATCATCCCAAATTACAGCCTGATCCCGCTACAAAACAAGCAATTCAAAAACCCTACAAAACCCTACGACACCCCTTTTCCAAAATAAACCCCGTCAGAACGGGGAATCAGCGAGACTCGCTTCTCGCAACTACATTTGTCACCTAAAACCCTAGTAGTCTTTACGAGAGAGAAAGGTACCGGCAGGAAAGAGAAGGCCAGACGAGGTTGTGGTTTGCGAACCAGTCGTACAGAACAGGCACCAGCGATTTCCACTGCGTGTACCTCTCGTCCACGGCCGCCGATCCTTGTCTTCCCCTCATTTCTCTCCCCTTCCTTCTAGGCTCGCTACTATTTTTTGCGACTGAGCTCGAACTTTTTAGCTCTATATAGACAAAAGCAAAAGAAAGGAACCGAAGCACTGGGGCATGAACAGATACACCTTCTCTTCCTCTCCAGTTCCTACGAAAAGTTGAACTGCTTTTCTTAATCACAACCGTTCGATTTAAACCGGACGGTCAGTTTCTAGGCCTAATTTTGATGCGATCGAGCGGTCCGAACTGTGTGCTAAGCCCATTACATCTGCTAATGAGGCCCATATAATACAAGCCCAATCCTTACTACGATATTTACACTCTTCTCTACACTAGAAACGGATACGTCCAGTAACTTCTTTTATTCGATAAGTGTTACCGACGTCTCCTTTTCTGAACAGACAGGAGAAGAACCCTTCTGGAAAGTTTGCCTTTGCTCTCTCCTTCAATCTCTGCTGCGCAAAATCAGTCGACGGCTCGCGTTTGTATCTCATCTCCTGAGCTCTCTGAAGTAAGCGATCTTCTAACAGTCTCGCTATTTGTTTCTAATTTCAACAATTTTCGTTGCAATCTACCTTGCTGGTTGAAGTTTTTGCTGAAATTTCGGAAATTGTTTTGAGTTTGTTTACTGGCATGCAATCTCAAGTTAGGCTGTGTCTGGTTTGATAGTGTGATATGGAAGAATTGTGATTTGTAGATTTAGTACAGACTATTACTTGTTGAATTGCAATCAGTAATTGGAGTTCTTTTTCTTTTTTTTTTTTATTTTGAATTGAATAAAGTGGTACCAGGACCAGAATCAGTTAGTGGAGTTATGTTTAAGGATATGCTGGAAGTTGTGTCTTTTATGTAGACAACCTGAGGTGATTACCAACTAAAGTCTAGGCTTGCATTTGGCGTTTAAGGCAATTGTGTTTTGTTTCTAGTTCGAGCTTCAAAAGACTAGCTTTTGAAATTTTGTCTTTAGAAACAACAACCCATCTATAATTTTCTCTAGTAGAGTAAATTCGGTGGAGATTTCTCAACAGCAACAATTTTCTGAAAATTTGTTTGCTTTAACCTTTGAGTTAAGCATGAAATGATGCTTATTAAGCCTTTGAACCTTTGCATGCACTTCGATTATTAACTTCAATTTATATCCAGTGGAATGTCATATATAATTTACAGAATGCAATAGTGACTCTGTCAAATTCAGTTGTGCTTCTTCTGATAAGATTTGATGTTATCAAATTTCAGAGAAAGTTTTATCTCTTATAGAGAGCGACTTACAATAAGGAGGAAAGATGGGGATCCTTGAAAAGATTAAGGAAATTGAAGCTGAGATGGCTCGTACTCAGAAGAATAAAGCAACAGGAAAGCTCATTTTTTTTTCCACATTACTACTCAATTGTAGTTCTGTGTCTTCTATATTGAAAATTATATGCATTTTATTACTGCCCAGTTGTTGTGGAGTGAATCTTTTTTCTTTTTCTTTTTTTAAATTGTAACAGAGTACCATCTCGGTCAATTGAAAGCGAAGATAGCAAAATTGAGAACTCAATTGCTGGAGCCTCCAAAGGTATTTGTGTTTTTGTTTGCCCTAATATATCATTTTTTTCCTTATGTAGCTCAGCACCTTAAATAAACTTTTTTATCTTAACTTGACTTCTTTTTAACTAAATTTCTCACAAATGTTTAGGGTTCTAGTGGAGCTGGTGATGGTTTTGAAGTTACAAAATTTGGACATGGTCGTGTTGCATTGATTGGATTTCCCAGGTTTACACTTTTCTAGGTACAAATTTTTCATCATTATTTTTTGTATTTTTCGGGACTTATGTCATATATATCTTTTTGGCAGTGTGGGAAAATCAACCCTGTTGACTATGTTGACTGGCACACATTCCGAGGCAGCCTCATATGAGTTCACAACTCTGACATGCATTCCTGGTATAATTCATTATAATGATGCAAAAATACAGATGCTTGATCTTCCGGGTATCATTGAAGGTGCATCTGAAGGCAAAGGTCGCGGTCGTCAGGTATATGTCAATTTTACCTTTTTTCGTAAGTTTTAGGACATAGGTATTGGTACCAGAGGAGACTGTTTGTTATAATTTGTGGGACTAACATTACCTATTTAAAACTTTTGGTCAGCGCTGACTGTGTTGCTACTTTTAGACTTGATTTCTTTACATTCTTTTTATCATACTTGATGTTTAAGCCCCAACAAATAAAAAGAAGCATAACAAAACGGGAAACTCGAACCCAAGTGGTCAAAGTCAGTCCATACTACATTTATGTTGATATCAGTGAATGAAATGCTTCTCAACTGGAATAATAAATTCCTTTTTTATGTTTAATTTTCTTTCAGGTTATTGCAGTGGCCAAGTCATCTGACCTTGTGCTGATGGTGCTTGATGCTTCCAAAGTATATCTTCTGAATGTTATATTGTTACTTTTCATTTAGTGAATATTTTCTGTTGGTTATATTATCAGTTTATCACTATTAAATAATTCTTTCTTCAGAGTGAAGGGCATCGCCAGATTTTAACTAGAGAACTGGAGGCAGTTGGGCTGCGTTTGAACAAGAGGCCTCCTCAGGTATCTCTAATTAATACTGGATTTTGTGAACTGCGTCTGACAATTCGGTAACTGCATATTGTTAACTCATACAAGTCCAAATGCAGATATATTTTAAGAAGAAAAAAACAGGAGGAATATCTTTCAACAGCACGTGTACCTTAACCCATGTCGATGAGAAGCTTTGCTATCAGATTCTTCATGAGTATAAAATTCATAATGCTGAGGCACTCTTTTTTTTTTTTACCTTTGTTTTTGCCCTTTCCTTTCGCCACCTTTGTCTGAAATTATTGATTAGCTTCTTAGCTAAAGTCTAGCTTTTTCCTACATGTAGGTCCTCTTCCGTGAAGATGCCACAGTTGATGATTTAATTGATGTAATAGAAGGCAATCGCAAGTATATGAAGTGTGTTTATGTGTACAACAAAATTGATGTGATTGGTATTGATGATGTTGACAACCTGGCCCGTCAACCTAATTCTGTTGTTATCAGTTGCAACTTAAAGGTGATGCTATTCCATTTCTTTTAGATTGAAACTTGATAATCTGCAAAGCTTCTTTATTAATAAGCGCATTTTGTTCATACAGTTAAATTTGGATAGACTACTAGCAAGGATGTGGGAGGAGATGGGGCTGGTTAGGGTTTACACCAAGCCTCAGGGGCAACAGCCTGATTTTAGTGAACCTGTTGTGCTTTCAACAGTAAGATCCATATTATTGTCATGTATTTGCTTCGAATTTCATTCCTCTGTGGGTTAACATTCATCTGTTTTAACTTTTATGTTTTCTATTTTTTTGTGGTTTCTTAGGATAGAGGAGGGTGCACTGTAGAAGATTTTTGCAACCACATACATAGGAGTTTAGTGAAGGAATTGAAATATGTGCTGGTATGGGGTACCAGTGCACGCCATTACCCCCAGCATTGTGGCCTTCAGCACCATCTTCAGGATGAAGATGTTGTTCAGATTGTCAAGAAAAAGGTATATTTATGTATAAGGAAGATATAATTTGGGGCCTACAAACTTTAAAATGCAATGGACACATGAAATGCACCCTTGAGATGGTATTCTCTGCTAGTTTCTTTTTAAAAATAAAACACATCTGTCCTAATTTATCTAGAAGAGGTCAATATGGAGTTACTTCTGGAAGTTTTTGGAATGAGTTATTGAAGGAAATGGATGGTAACCTTTGATGTTTGGTGGGTTCAGTCATGTCAGTCTATCTGCCATGTGGTAGTATTGTATGACTTTGTCTGCAAGGGTATAAAGTCCGACTTTCATGAGTTTCCAGGGTAAAAATTTGCCCCTAATACATATAGGAATAGGATTGCTTCTCTCTGTTTGTGTGTTAGCTCTTATTAAGTCATATAGTAATATGTGTGTGAATGGGGACTGTTTCTCTTATCAGGAAAAGGAAGAGGGTGGAAGAGGCCGGTTCAAATCTCATTCAAATGCACCTGCTCGCATTTCTGACCGAGAGAAGAAGGCTCCACTTAAGACTTAGGACATAACATGTCACTTGTGCTGAAAATCCTTATTTTCTTTTCCTTTTTTTTTCTTATTGGAAAATGGGTTTGGTGCTTTTGAAGGTGTCAGTTATGAATATTGATCCATTATAAGGTAAGTGGAGAGTAATATTTTTGACAATGTTTGTTGGAGTGCGGTTTCTTATATTTTTAATACAAATAATTTAGTTGTCCTATCTATTTACTATTTAAAAATTGCGATTTGGACCTGTAGCTGCATTTGGTTCCGAATTTGATAGAACACACTTTGCAAAATTGCAATTTATGCTTTTAAACTAACCACATTTTATGTACCAGAACCCAGAAGAACCTTTTTTAGAACCCAGAAGAACTTGTCAGCTTCACTTCTATGGTATGGTATGATTATAAACTGGTAAATTATAGTCATCATAGGTATAGAGAGGTAGCTGCTGTTATTTCTGGGGTAGTGATTTGTAGGATCTTAGGAGCTTTAGACTGTATGATTTTGATCCTATGGGTGCAGAATGGATATCTGTTAACAGGCATATTTAGACTCCCTTATATGTTCTAGTTATCGAGTCTGTTTTAGATTGAGCAGATCATAGTTGATTGTAAGGCCGTACTATTCAAGGCTCGAGCAGTAGCAGATAAGGCCATCAGGAAATTGACAACTGTAAAGAGTATTATAGGAAGAGTAAGAGATTGTAGTAGTAAATTCACGGTGGTAAATTCATAGAACTGGATGTCTTCCAAATTTAACATGAGCTAGACATTTAGTTCTAGTGATCCTTGGTTGTTATTTAAGGCTACTTTACATAATACCTCCAGGGAATGGAACAAAACAAAACGGATTTGGAAGATAAAAAGGAAAAGAGGAAACCATCGATATTGCTTGTAGCGAGCAATATTTCGAAAAACGATAGCAGTGACATAATATTTTATAGTAACAACTTACTGTGAGTGATAATTGATAATGATAACAGTAAAATGCATATTATTTGTTCTTTGGTTGCCCTCGGAAGGGACTCCTATTCATTTTTAGGAGTTTTATTTAGATATTCCTCAAATTACGAATTCATTTAAATAATTGAAATTGTAGGAACTTAAAGCTCGTCTTGTTTCCTTCAAGGATAGAACCTAAATTAGTCGTACACTTAAAGGCAAGTTTATTAGGACTTGCTTAAAGGAAAGTGGAGTGGGAGGCGGGAGCGAAGGAAGATCAGGGATGACCAATTAGGCCCAAATTTATAACCTGCCCCAAAATTGAAAACTCAAAGGGAAAAGGAGGATGATAACACTACGTACAAATTTTTCGATGTTTGGAATGTAACTTATTATTTCTCCTCTCTCTCTATTTCATCATTTCTCATCTCTTTTCCTCCACCCTCGCACTCTTTTTCATGGAATAAATAAATAGATAATAGCTGTATTTAAAAAATCAACAACAATGCTTCTTAAGAGTAAATGAGTAATACAAAATTTGTATTGTTGGTAGCAATAGCTTAAATAAATAGATAATATTTCTCAAAAAAAAAAATAGATAATGGCCACGGATAATAAATTGTTATACATGAACAACATGCGTAGTGATGGAGACGATAACAAAATCGGTATATTTGTCGTGGATAACTTTTTTAAAATTTTGTTTAGGCACACTGGATTTTTTTTTTATTAGTGAGAAAAGCAGCCCTCTAGGGAGCCTGCATCCACTAAAGCATACAAAAGTTTAGTACAACAAACTAAAGTCACAGAGTAAGTGACTTGTAAAAGTCTAAAACAAGCTACAAACCAGAATATCTGAACATAACACACCAAAGTCTGAAACTACCAACAGAAGAACACAAAAAACAAGATCAATTGCGCAGCAGATCTTCATCATCCTCTCGTGTTGTTCCAGCTGGTGCTGCATTAGCCTGAGAGGTTCCAGATTGTTGAAAATGAGACTCCAAACCTGTACGAATACCTGACCATTGAAAATATAAACTTAAAATGGACGCAAAAAGGGATGAGTTATGAACTCCAGCGCCGGTATTATCTAGAATAAGCCTTATTCGGGCCTTTACCAAACCAGAATATTTTATTATCGAAGGATAATGAATACCGAAAGAATCCCTGATCTGAAAAGAATAAAAATATTATTCAAACCTGTGAACAAATACCAACATATTCACTGACCTCCGCTTGGCAGCCAGTGACGAGTTTACAAGGAGCAAAACGAAAAAAGTTTTTTAAAAAAAAAACCGCCTGTACTTCCCAGTTCACAGTTTTATGCCGACGTGTCCTTGATTCATTGGCTCGTTTACACCACGACACGTCATCACAAACCCCGGGAACTTAAAACTTTAACCTTTTCCCTTGTCGTACACGAAACCTCATCACTCAAACTCCTGGACCACGTCCATTCCAAAAATACCCCTTTCACCGAACCTCACTATCTCTTACAAATGGGACCCACTTTACGAAACATGTTCAACTTCCCAACTCTTGGCCTATACCGCTTCCCGTGAACCTTAACTGATCCCTTTCACCTAAATCCCCACACCAGCTTCGGCGCTCCGCTTCTCCAACGATGGCGAAGGCCTCTCCAACAGTTCTCTTACTCTCCCTAACCTTCGTGGTGCTCCTCTATATCCTTCTCGCATCCTTCCCCCATAAAGCTACCACATTTCACCACCGCCATCGCCGCCTCAACCTCCGGTCCCACGTGGCGAGCAGTAGATCGGGTAACCACACCGCGGTGATATTCGACCCTATCATCGCTGATTTCGAGCAACGGTTTGAGGACCGCCAGTGGGAACAGGATCACTTCCGTTTCGAAAACGATACTGATGGTAAGTAAGAAGATTGTGTCTTTCAATTTTCTTTCTTTGTTAATGAGGAAAGTATTAATTTTAGTATAGCATTAAGGGTAATAGCTCAAAATAGTTAGTACCATTTCTTTTAGTAAATTGCATGATTTTATTTTGTAGCAAAGAAGGATTAAGTTGTTATTGTTACTACTTGAAAAAAAAAAATGAAAACCCAGAAATAGATATGTAACAAACAGCCTCCATTTCAAAGCTTTATTCGACAAATTACATTGTTCTGGCAGTTCTTTGAAAGTTTAGGCATGGAAATTGTATTATGGTCTGTAGCAGGTTCTCATTCCAACTTGGCTTCTTATTCCAAATAAATAAAGGAAAATCAGTGTCAAGAAAACCCTATGCTTTTTGCTATTCCAAGAAAGGCAAACAAATGTGGACTATAATCTTGGTATAAAAATGCAATATGCCTTGAGGAACTAGGGCTGTATTTGGTTCTCAGTTGCCCTATCCCAAAACCGAACATCAGATGAATTCCTTAATTGGGGACATCAATTTGATGAATTTCTTTTAGTAATTTTGTTGTTTTCCTGACCAATTTTCTCTGAATTTGTCACCATCCACTTGGCAGATGATATGAGTCATATGACTGAATGGGAAGAATATATGAAAGCTGAAAACTTCATAAACGACGAGGAGAGTTTTAATATAACAAACCGCATTGTAGAGCTATTCCCATTAATAGATGTGAGCCCATCAGATGAACGTGTGTCCGCACAGGAGCTCGCCACATGGCACCTTAATCAGGGCATGAAGCAGATGTTGCACCGAACTGAAAGAGAGATGCAGTTCCATGACAAGGACAAGGACGGCTTTATTTCTTTCGCTGAGTATGAGCCACCTACCTGGGCAACTGCATTGCATGATGGTATTTCAAATTTTGTCTTCTTTTTAGTACCAAACTGATCAATTAGGCTGCAGTAAGGGAAATACTGCCAGTTCATTTAGAACCCCTTTTAGTCATTTCTCGCTAGGGTTTTGAACCTTTTACTTTAATGTTGACCATATTTTTTTTTTTTATAGTATCAGGTCACTTTGGTGTGTGGTATGGTATAAATTGGTTAAAAATTTTGTTTGTTTTCTGATTCTGCAATACTGTTTTGTTGTCGCTTTCGTTATGTAAAATCTTACAATGTGGTAATCTTCTGCAATACTATTGTGTGGTTGCTGGTTCACTATCCTAGGTTCGATTATCTTGTTTCATCAGAATTCCTTGCATAGGAAAAAACTACCTTATGCGAATGGGAAAATTTTTTAGTATAATTTGTATTTTAAATATATGAGCCTTAATTCTTTTTGGCAGATAAGAGAGGATTTTGGAGAGAGGAGCACTTCAATGCTTCTGATATAGATGGAGATGGCCTTCTAAATTTAACTGAATTCAACGAGTAAATCCCTTTAATTGTTTAACTACGAGCATAGTCCACACTTAAAATTTGAGTTTTCAAAAGTCATGCTTCTGACATTATTACTTTCAGGTTTCTCCATCCATCAGAGGAGAGCAACCCAAAAACTACCAAGTGGCTGTGTAAAGAGATAATAAGGTTATCGTCTGAACAAAAGATCAATTTAAGAAAAAAAAAAAAAAAAAAACAGGCCTTTGAAATACTTATCTTAAAAGTTCTTTAAAATTTGTTTCCTCATGGTATTTACTTTTGGTTATCACCTTGTAGGGAAAGGGATTCAGACAAGGATGGGAAGCTTGATTTTAAAGAATTTCTGTCCAGTATGTACGAAAATATAAAAGATCTTGATCAAGATCATGCTGCATCTCATGATTCATCCGATTCGAGATCAAAGCATCTATTTATGCAACTTGATTCAAATCATGATGGGTAACATTTTAATTAGCATGCTATGTGTTTCTTCTTTATTTGATGACCCTGTTCCTTCTAGTTCAACATACCAGTTCAAGCTTGACTAACTTAGGAGCAAACCTTGTTTTTAATCCAAAAGCTACAGCTGGTACATCCAGTATCGAGCTTTTTAGTATGGTCCAACCTGCAAATTTTTCATAGTTCACAATTAGTTTTGATGGGAACCTTGTTATAGTGAGGACCATTGTAATTCTTTTAGATCCTAGAGCTAACTATTTCCCTGGTTGTTCATGCATTTTGTTTTACCCAGATATTTGTCAGAAGATGAAGTCATGCCAACAATTGCCAAGCTCCATCCATCAGAAATCCACTATGCAAAGGATCAAGCTAAGTATATTATGTCTGTGGTATGATTCATATCAACTCTCTTGTAGTTCTCTTTTCTTTCATTATATGTACAAATCAGTTAAGAGTAGAACATAAAAATTAGTAGGCTCTTGTTTTGCCTTATTACCCGTCCATTGTTTTATTTCCTTGAGAACATTTATCCATAGCATTACTGTCAAAATAACCATATAGAAGCCAGTTTATTTTTTGGGAGTGATAGCGCATTCATTTTTACTTTCATGCACACATATATTTTTTAATTGTGAAATATTAAACTTCTTTTGCAGGCGGATGTGGATAATGATGGATTTTTGAGTTTAAAGGAGATGATAGATAATGAATATGCGTTTTATGGAACTGTGTTTCAAGAGGAAGAAGATATTGACTATTATCATGACGAGTTCCGCTAATTATCTCCAAGTTGTGTAAATTATCTCTGGTTAACATTGATATTTATTCTGTATAGCATGAGAATAACTTAATATCTTTGTTCAGGTGTTGTATTGTATTGCCAGATATTACCTGATTTATTAAGAGGGTTATTCTGGTAATAAAACTTGGTAGATGTTAGCTCGTCCGTAGCTTGTAAGTTAACTTGGTTCGTTTATTTAATCTTAATCAGAGAAAAGTTAACATATTGACACCATTCTCTCGTGCTTCATCAGTTATTACTCACTTTAAACAATTTTTTTCCCCTTATAGCTAACTTAGATCGTGGGTGATAATTCCTTTCAACTAAATTTCACCATATGTCACAACGTTATTATGTCGAGCTCTATGTAACTTTGATTTAACTAGCAGCAACCACTGGATCTTGATTATTTATAAAATTTGGTCGCTGGGTTGCATTGAAAATATAATTAGAGTTGATGTAAATTGGTACATCCGACCCATTGTTGTGCGTGATGTGTCATATAATGCACGCTTCTTTGAACTTTTGGAAAGAATCTTGTAAAACATAAAATAAGTAAAGTTTTTCTTTGGCATCATTTGTGTGGCCGGTTTCTTCCCTGTGTTTTTTTTTTTTTTTTTTTTTTTTTTTTGCGTTACTTTTTTTGACAGAGTTCTGATATAACCAGCAGCATTTCTAGCTTAATAAGGCTTGATATATGTCAGAGTGGGTTACTGTTTCAAACTGGTATCATTGTAACAGTCCCTTATCAGCATAAAAGACTGCTTCTGTTCAGTTTACAGCAATTGATTCAACCAGGCAGCATGACTGTACTATGTATAGTTAACATGTCAGCAGTTTGATGCTTCGCCATTTGTGGGACCTACTCATGGAAGTCTGACAGTGGATTGAAATATGTTGATCATTGAGGCATTTTTATATCCTGTATAGTTGTTGCTTCTGTTCTTGTGGCATTTTGTGTGGTCTTGTGTATTTGAGAGTTATCTGTTTGGTTACTTGCTGTTCTATATATATGTTTCCTCTTGCTGCGATGCCCTTTTATTATCGTTGCTATGAAAATACCGTTGCTAATGTGAAGAAGTGGTTATGCCATTATTTTCCATGTTATTTTAACCAGGTGTTTGAGATCGAATCAAAGGTTTTAATTAATTTTTGAAACAGACGGACAAAATCAGAGTTGGAATTCTGGAGAATAAATTAAAAGAACGCTATTTAGTTGGATGATGGAAGAGTAATATCATTTAATTAATCCACAGAGTGATAAATGTTCTTTAGTGAAATGTGATTGGAGCAATGATAGAATAAAACAACTTTTTACGCTGTCACTCTTTCACCCTCTTTTTAAAATAGGGAATGATAATGTTATGGCTTTCTTTTTCTCTGCTGTTTTTATTTGTGACTCTTTTTGTTCCGAAGTTATCCTATATGTTAAGAATAATGTATAGAAGTGTTGCTAAACAATAAACAAATAGTTTATTTGATTATTATAAATAATTATATAAAGGAATGCTAGTATTTATTGAGTAGCTTTTTTAGTCGTGATTGCATAGAATTTTTAATTTCACAAAAAAAGATAAAAATTTAAATCAAAACAAAAAAATAATTAAAGTTCAGTGATTATGCAAAACTTAATGTGAATATGAGTTTTGGAGTTATTAGACGACCATCCTTTGTATAGAATCTAGAATCGCTTCATTGCTGACATGGCTCCAAATAAACTACATTAGCAAATTATATGTATATTTCTTTATATATGTCACAATATTTTGAATACGAAAGATTCAAATTATATTCTAGATCATATTAAGTGCATAAATATAAATTATTGTGATCAACTGACATCGAATGCAGCGGTGAAGCTAGAAATTCATATGAGCTGGGTCCACAAAATTTTTTTTGCCGAAAACATATATACGATATAATGTGTAATATAGATAGAGTATAACAATAATTTTCAAATAAACAATTCTAAAAAAATATAACATAAAAAATTTATGAAAAAATAAATAAATATATATATATATATAATAACAAAATAAAAATCCAAAAAAAATACCAATATCCAAAATAATAATTCAAGACAATAAAAAAATACAACAATTTCCTACAAATTTTTATTTTCTGACAATTTTGCATATTAAATTCATACAAGCATCTCTCGTTATGTTATAAGTTTTATCTTAATTAGTTTCATTGCTGAGGAAGAGAAGATGCTATTAATTAAGAACGAATGTGATCTGGGTCCCTATAGAATCTTTCATGAGTTGTTATGTGATTCAAAGCAAACATAATCTGTTCACCTGGGTCCTTCAAATTTTTGAGATGGATCCGTACTTCATTGTGCATTTTTTTTATTTACAAATTATTGTTATCTTATGTAATTTTTTTTTTGAGGTAAGTCCCTGGACCCACCAAAATGTATGTGCCTTCGCCACTGGTCGAATGAATCAAGAATCACTTAATGCTCAATCGAAGCTCCAAATAAGCTTCATTTGCATATTATAAACTTAATTCTTTATGTATAACAAAAAAATTTTGGATTAAGTAAGTGAATTATATTTTAGACCATATAAAGAGCTGAAATATAGCTTATTTTGTTCAAATGTCTTTGAATATATCAAGTATCACTTGAAATGCTACTGATGTTCATAATAAGCTTCGTACGCATATTATACGTATTTTTCTCCAATTATGACTCAATATTTTTAATGAGTAGGATATTAATTATATTATAGACCATATAAAGTGCTTAAATATAGATTATTGTGATCAAGTGACGTTGAATTAATGAAGAATCTCTTAAAATATAAAACCGATGCTCCAAGTATGCTTCATTTGCACATTATACACATTTATTTATGTATGCGCGATATTATAAATAATTAAGATAAAAATAATATTCTAGAACATAAATAACTTAAATATGGATTATCGATCAAATGACCATCGAATAAATACAAAATCATTTAATTGCTGGACTGATGCTCCAAATAAGCTACCTTTGCAAATTATATGTATATTTCTTTTTTTATATCACAATATTTTGAATAAGTATGAACCGAATTATTTTCCAGAGTGTCTAAAGTGTTTAAATGAAACAAGAATGGCTTAAAAATTATATGCATATTTGTATATCTATAATGCAATATTTTGAATAAGTAAGATCTGGATTATATTCTAGACTATATGAAGAACTTAAATATAGATTATTTTAATCAAATAATGTCGAATAAATCAAGAATCACTATAAATGCTGAATAGATGCTCTAAAAGCTACAATTGCACATTATATGCATATTTGTTTTTGTAAAGCACAATATAATGAATTAGTAATATCTGAATTACATTTTATAACATGTAAAGTGCTTGAATATAGATTATTGTGATCAAATGACTTCGAATGAATCGAGAATCGCTTAAAATGTTCAACTGATGTTCCAAATAAGCTTTATTTGCATATTAAACGCATTTTTTTTATAAACGCATATTCTTACGTAAGATGCAAATATTTTGAATAAGTAAGATTCAAATTATATTCCAGACCATATATAGAGCTTAAACATAGATTATTGCGATCAAATGATGTCGAATGATTTTAGAATCACTTAATTGTTGTTCTAATGCCCCAAATGAACTACATTTGCAAATTATATGTATATTTCTTTATATATATCACAATGTTTTGAATAAGTAAGATTCTAATTATATTTCAGACCATACAAAGTACATAAATATAGATTATTGTGATCAATTGACGTCGAATGAATCAATAATCACTTAAAATGCTCAATTAAAGCTCCATATAAACTTCATTTGCACATTATATACATATTTATTTATGTATAACGCAATATTTTAAATATGAAAGATTTGAATTATCTTATAGATCATATAAAGAGCTTAAATATAGACTATTTTGTTCAATTGACTTCGAATAAATCAAGAAACGCTTGAATGCTCAACTGATATTCCAATAAGTTTCATTTGCACATTATACATATATTTCTTTATGTATGACGTAATATTTTTAATAAGTAGGATCTGAACTATATTCTAGACCATACAAAGTGCTTAAATATAGATTATTATGATCAAATGACGTCGAATGAATCAAAAATCGCTTAAAATATAACCAATGTTTCAAATATGATTCATTTGCACGTTCTAGATTACATGAAGCACTTAAATATAAATTATTGTGATCTGGTGGCATCGAATGGGTCAAGAATCGCTTAAAATACTCAACTGAAGCTTAAATAAGCATTATTTGAGCATTATATGCATATTTTTTTATCGATAACGCAATATTTTGAATAAATTACATCTGAGTTATATTCTAGAATATATAAAGAGATTATAGATTGTCGTGATAAAATAAAGTCAAATGAATCAAGAATGTCTATAAATGCTGAACAGAAGCTCCGAATAAGCTACAGTTGGACATTATATGCATATTTGTTTTTGGAAACGCAATATTTTGAATAAGCACTGAATTATATTCTAGACCATATAAAGTGCTTAAGTATAAATGATTGTGTTGAAATAAGGTCGAATGAATCAAGAATCGCTTAAAATGTTCAACTGCATTTGCACATATTGTACCAATATTTCTTTAGTGTATCATGCAACATTGTAAATAAGTAAGATGCAAATTATATTTTAGAACGTATAAATAACATAAATATAAATTATTGTGATCAAATGACGTCGAATGAATAAAAAATCTTTTAATTGCTGAACTGATGCTCCAAATAAGCAGCATTTGCATATTATATGTATATTTCTTTTTTATATCACAATATTTGGAATAGTTTTTTTTTAGAAGAATTGACAGTGGCTAATATTTGGGATAGTAATGAATGAATTATATTTTATACCATGTAAAGTGCTTAAATGGAGATTATAGTGATCAATTAACGCCGAATCAATCAAGAATCGCTTAAAATGCGACACTGAAGCTCTATATAAGCTTAATTTGAACATTATATGCATATTTTATTATCTCTAATGAAACATTTTGAATAAGTAAGATCTCAACTATATTATAGACCTAAAGAGCTCAAATATAGATTATTATGATAAAATGACGTCGAATGAATGAAGAATGGCTATAAATGTTAAATTGATGCTCCAAATAAGCTACAGTTGCACATTTGTTTATGTAAATGCAATATTTTGAATAAATAAGCTTTGAATTATATTCTAGACCATATAGAGTGCTTAAGTATAGATTATTATGATCTAATGATGTCGAATGAATCAAGAATCACTTAAATGATGAACTGATGCTCTAAATAAGCTACATTTGCAAATTATACTTTTATTTATTTATTTATGTAACAATGTTTTGAATAATTATGATCTGAATTATATTCTAGACCATGTAAAGTGCTTAAATATAAATTACTGTGTTAAAGGTCGAATGAATCAAGAATCGCTTAAAATGTTCAATTGATGCAATATTTTGAATGAGTAAGAACTGAATCGTATTCTAGAACGTATAAAGAGTTTAAAAATAGATTTCTGTAGTCAAATGACATCAATGAATCATAAATCGCTTAATTACTAAATTGATGCTCCAAATAAGCAACATTTGCAAATTTGATGAATATTTCTTTATTTATTTCGCAATATTTTGAATAAGTAAAATTCAAATTATATTCTAGATCATATAAAGTACATAAATATGGATTATTGTAATCAATTCACGTCGAATGAATCAAGAATCTCTTAAAATATTCAGTTGATGTTCAAAATTAACTTTATTTGAACATTATATGCATATTACTGAATGTATAACACCTTATTGAGTAAGTAAGATATGAATTATATTGTATACCATATGAAGAGCTTAAATAAAGAATATTTTGTTCAAATGACGTTGAATAAATTGAGATTCATTTGAAATGCTCAACTCATATTCCAAATAAACTTTTTTGGCACATTGTACGTATATTTCTTTATGTATGACGCAATATTTTAATCAGAAAGATCTGAATTGTATTCTGCGCAATATAAAGTGTTTAAGTATAGATTATTGTGATAAAACAATGTCAAATGAATCAAGAATCGCTAAAATGATGAATGCATGCTCGAAATAAGCTCCATTTGCACATGATATGCATATTTGTTTTGTACGACACAATATGTTCAATAAGTAAGATCTGAATTATATTATAGACCATATGAAGTGCTTAAATACAGATTATTATGATCAAATTACGTTGAATCGATCAAGAATCACTTAAATGCTGAACCAATGTCCTATTAAGCTACATTTACAATTTATGTGTATTTCTTTATTTATATCACAATATTTTGAATAAGTAAGATCTGAATTATTCTCTAGTCTATATTAAGTGCTTAAATATAGATATTGTGTTTAAAAAACGTCGAATGAATTAAGAATCGCTCAAAATGTTCAATTGATATTCCAAATCAAATTTATTTGCATATTTTACGCATATTTCTTTGTGTATGACCTGACATTGTGAATAAGTATGATGCGAATTATATTTTAGAACGTATGAATAACTTAAATATAGATTATTGTGTCCAAATGACGTGGAATGTATAACAAATCTTTTAATTGCTGAACTGACGTCCAAAATAAGATTCATTTCCAAATTATATGTTTATTTCTTATTTTTAGATCACAATATTTGGAATAAGTATGAAACGAATTATATTCTATACCATATAAAGTGCTTAATATAGATTATTATGATCGAATTTTGTTGAATGAATCAAGAATCACTTATATGCTGAACTGATGCTCCAAATAAGCTATATTTACAAATTATATGTATATTACTGATGTACGGTTTCCATACTCGATTTCCAACCGGTTTAAGCCCTAAATTAATACCAAATACAATAGTTTTTACTTTATTTTGCTAATTTTTAGGTTGTAGAAAGGTACAGCCATATCCCGGCAAGTTTTATTTCAGGTTCATCACATTTTGCGGCGCGACAACAGAAGATTGCAGCTAAGGAAAGGAGAAGTGTGCACTGGAACGGACCGCCCTGCCGGCAGGACGGACCGCCCCAACCTAGAAGAGCAGACAACCAGGCATGAGCAGCAAGGACCAGCCAACATAGGCCGCCCAACCAGTCGGACGGATCGTCCAAACCAGTCAGCCAGCCCATGCAGGAGACCCAGTCAAGGCCAAGTCTGGAACGGATCGCCCCAACATCCAGGCAGACCGTTCCAGCAATTCCAGTACTGCCCAAAATAGCAAAGCTAATTCTGCCTGTCGGTTCTTCTAAGTCTGGACGTTCTAGAAGCATGATCCCACGATCTCCACAATTAGAAACCACCTTTTAGTTGCTATATAAGCGATGGCCTGTCTCCAGAAGGGGGTATCAAGTCAGAAATCTAGGTTTAGCCTCTCTCTCTCAACTCAGCAAGGAGAACAACTTCTTGGACGATCCAACCTCACTGGAGCGCACCTCCCCAGATCTCAGGCGGACCGTCCCAGACAGGCCAGAGCGACAAGTTGTGGAGAATTTGAGCAACTTCTGTTGTAACTTTTATTTTCCATCTTTTATGCGCTTTTATTTGATGAAACCTGATCTATTTAGTATGAATTTGCTAGAGTAGTTTAGTTTAGGGGCTATGGTTGAGAACCTTTTCTTTATGTTATTTGTTTAGTTGAATCTTTAAGTAATTAATTAAGTTAAGTTTTATTATTTATCTTTTGTGATTTAATCGCTTATTTTGTTGATTTGCTTTACTTAATTGTTTTAATTGATTATCTCGTCAATCAAAGTACACGATTGATAGTTAGAATTTAAAATCAATTGAATTAACTCAAAGCTTTTCAATAAAACACTTAGGTAGATAATAGATCGAAAGATTGAATCGAAACTTGAGAAATCAAAGTTTTAACTTAAGATCGAAAGATAATAAGTTTGCCTAGACCCAAAAGATAAACTAAATACCCTAAATCAAGGAACGAAAGTTGAAGTTTAGGAGTTTAGGAGTTTAACGTTTTAAATCAAAGTAATTAACCTGAACGAAAGTTGGAGTCTAATTATTGGTTTAGTAATCATTTAAACTATTTAAACTTAATTAATTATTTAAAGGCATGACAAAACAAGTATTGACCTTTGGAACGGACCGTCCCAAGGTTAGAACGGACCGCCCGACAGGGGGCGTTCTAACCTAGAACGGGCAGTTCCAGTATGTCAACCTAAGTCAGAACGGACCGTGCCAGACATGGAACGGACCGTTCTACTTTTGACAAGTTAAAGAAATTGTTTGAAACCAGAAACCCCTAGTTTTATCAAATAAGTTTTCTCTAAGTTTTGTTATTTAGGAAGTTATTAATTTAGAATTTCTGGACTGATTTTACTTAGTCTTTTAATTTAATTAATTGTTTCTTTAAAAATATTTTATTAAACTTAGGATTTAATTGAAATTGATTTATATAACTTAGAAATTGAATATTCCGTCTCCGAGGATCGACCCTAGGCTTACTCAACGATAAATCGTGCGCTTGCGATTAAAATTGGGTAGGAATTAGGTAAAATATAGTACAAGCGAGAATTCATCAATTACTTTATTTATTTCACAATATTTTCAATAAGTAAGACCCGAATTATTCTATAGTCTATTTAAGTACTTAAATATAGAGTATTGTGAAAAGGAAGTCAAATGAATTAAGATTCGCTTAAAATGTTGCATTAAAATTCAAAATTAACTTCATTTGCACATTGTACGCATATTTCTTTATGTAAGACACGACATTGTGAATAAGTGAGATGTGAATTATATTCTAAATGTACAAATAACTTAAATATAGATTATTATGATATATGAAGTCGAATGAATAAAAAAAAATCTTTTAATTGCTGAACTAACTCCAAATAAGCTGCATTTGCAAACTATATGCATATTAATTTTTTTTAAAATCGCAATATTTGGAATAAGTATGAACTGAATTATATTCTATAACAAATAAAGTGCTTAAATATAGATTATAGATTTATAGTGATCAACTAACACCGAATGAATCAAGAATCGCTTAAAATGCTACACCGAAGCTCTAAATAAGCTTCATTTGAACATTATAAGCATATTTCATTATCTCTAATGTATTTGGATTAAGTAAGATCCGAATTATATTTCTGACCATATAAAGTAATTAAATATGGATCATTGTGTTGACATGTTGTCAAATGATGGTTCAAATAAGCTACATTTGCAATTCTATGATTTTTTTAAATTTACATTGCAATATTTTGAATAAGTAAGATTTGAATTATATTCTAGACCATATATTGTGCTTAATTATTGATTATTGGGGTCAATTGATGTCGAAATAATAAAAAATCAATTAAAATGCACAAATGAAGCTCCGAATAAGCTTTATTTGCATATTATATGCATATTTCTTTATGTATACGCAATATTTTGAATAAGTAAGATCTGAATTATATTTTAGACTATATAAGGAACTTAAATATTGATTATTATGATCAAATAACGTCGAATGAATCTTAATTTTAGAACCGATGCTCCAAATAAGCTGCATTTGGAAATTTTATGTTTTTTTCTTTATTCATACGAAAATATTTTAAATAAGTAATTTTCGAATTATATTCAGACCATATAATGTATTTAAATTTAGATTAATAGGATCAATTGATGTCGAATGAATCAAGAATAACTTAAAATGCACTAATGAAGCTCCAAATAAGCTTCACTTGCACATTATACTCATATTTTTTATTTATGATGTAATATTTTGAATAAGTAAGATATGAATTATATTCTAGGCTGTATAAAGTGCTTAAATATTGATTATTTTTATAAAATGACATCGAATGAATCAAGATCACTAAAATGCTGAATGGATGCTACAAAAAAGCTACATCTGCACATTATATGCATATTTGTATTGTATGATGCAATATTTCGAATATGTAAGATCTGAATTATATTATAAATCATATAAAGTTCTTAAATAAAGGTTGTTGTTGATCAAAATTAAGTTGAATGAATCAAGAATCGCTTAAATACTGAACTGATGCCCCAAACAAGCTTCATTTGCAAATTATATGTATATTTCTTTATTTGTATCACATATTTTGAATAGGTAAGATCCAAATTATTCTCTAATCTATATTAAGTGCTTAAATATAGATTATTATGTTTGAGTGACGTCCAATGAAACAAGAATTGCTTAAAATGTTCAATTGATATTCCAATTCAGATTCATTTGCATATTGTACACTTATTTCTTTCTGCATGAAGCAACATTGTGAATAAGATGCTAATTATATTCTAGAACATATAAATAACTTAAATATAAATTATTGTGATCAAATTACATCAAATAAATAAAAAATTATTTAATTGCTGAACTGATGGTCCAAATAAGTTGCATGTGCAAATTATATGTGAGGAAGGTTCCGCTACCAACATTTTGGTTGCCCCCAAATGCCAACATTTTGCTATTTAGTTACTTTTTCAAATTTTAAAATTCAAACGTTAAATGCAAACCGCTGATCTTATTTAGTTTAACGAGCGATGCGTTTTCATATAAGTTTTGTAAATTTTGGAGTTTATTTGATGCTCGATCAAGTGATAGTAAAACAAATGAACCTCGTTAACTATGATAGATTCATTCTAATACGTTCATGTTTTAGCCTTTGATCGAGTATCAAATAAACTCCAAAATTTGCAAAACTTATATGAAAACGCATCGCTCGTTAAACTAAATAAGATCAATGGTTTGCATTTAACGTTTGAATTTTAAAATTTGAAAAAGTAACTAAATAGCGAAATGTTGGCATTTGGGGGCAACAAAAATGTTGGTAGCGGAACCTTCCTCATTATATGTATAGTTCTTTTTTAAATCACAAAAATATATGGAACAAGTAAGAAACAAATCATATTCTATATACCAAATAAAGTGCTTAAATATAGATTATAGTGATCACTAACGACGAATGAATCAAGAATCACATAAATGCTTGTAAACAATTTTCATTTGAACATATAAAGTACTTATATTATAGATTGTTGTGATCAATTAATGTCGAATGAATCAAGAATCGTTTGATGCTGAATGCTCAACATAAGCTACAGTTGCACATTATATGCATATTTCTTTATATATGACGTAATATTTTGAATAAGTAAGATTCAGATTATGTTCTAGACCCTATAACGAGCTGAAATATAAATTATTGTAATCTGATGACGTTGAATAAATCAAGAATCACTATAAGTTCTGAACGGATGCTCTAAATAATCTTCATTTGCACATTTTGTGCATATATATCTTTATATATAACGAAATATTTTTGATAAGTAAGATCTGATTTATATTCTAGACCACATAAAGAGCTCAAATATAGATTATTGTGATCAAATTATGTTGAATGAATCAAGAATCGTTAAATGCTGAATGGATGCTCCGCATAAGCTACAGTTGCGCATTAAATGATATTTTTTTATGTATGACGCAATATTATGAAAAAGTAAGATCCAAATTATATTATAGACCATATAATATGCTTAAATATTTATTATTGATATCAATTGTTTTCGAATGAATCAGGAATCAGTTAAATTGCGCAATGAAGCTCCAAATGAGATTCATTTATTTAAGTATTGTTTGCCTTCAATTTTTGGCTACAAAACAGAGGAGTATTATCAAATGACATCTAAAAGGGGCCTAAATTAGCGGCTAATCGATGGGTCAGGCATTTTACAGTGACGAAGCAAGATTTCTGCAAAGAGGCATAATTTGTTGAGCCTAAAATACATGTGGCGGCACAATTCAATTTCGGGCCCATAATTAGATCCATAAATGCAAAGCAAAGGTTCAAACATATTGCAAATCTGGGCCTTATCAATTATGAATACCGGTCCAAAATCAATGTGTGTATATTGATGTCGATGCACGATACAAGCTGCTAAACCGACTGTTAGATCATACAAACATGTTATATGAACATGTATATACATTCGGCCTTAAAATCAAATAATGCACCAAAAAAAAAAAAAAAAGAATGGAAACGGCCCACCAGCGAAAGTAGCCCAAGTCACAATTCTCATCTCAACAACCTTCCACTGACAGGCGGGCCCCACCGTTCTCTCTTTATTTCTAATAACAAATGCCAAGTGGCGTTCTCCTATTCGCTCATGCCATGGTCCCCACCGTTTGGTTTAAAAAGAAAAAAGAAAAGAAATTAAAAAGAAAAAAAAAGAGAGAGAGACAGACTGTACGAGTAAAACTTCTTCTCCGACGTAGGTATGTCTCTCGCCGCCTCTACACGTCGTCTCTGCCTCGACTGATAGCACCGCTGTGTAGGCTACAACTTCACGAATCCAACGACCTCAGCCACGAAAGAGATTGGTTACTGGAGTCAAGCAATTTCAGAGAAGCAAGCATGAGAAGTCGGAGGTAAATTGTGCAAAATTCCGACGGGTAAAGGAGAAATTGAGTAATTGCAGTACCTGGGAAGCTTATAATGGGGCTAAAGGAGGGCTATAACAAGGAACTTGAAGTCAATTCGACCCGGAGAAGATGGTGATGCTCTTAACCATGGCAGTAGTTCCGAGTATGAGGCGAATGAACAATGAAGGATGATATAGCTCAAAATACCCCCGAGAATGGCTTCACAATGCTTTCTTTGACATGAGAATGCTTCTGGAGGAGATAAAGAAGTGTGGGAATGCTCTGTTATAGCGCTTGCACTCGGACTGGAACTGTCCAGTGAAAGGCACCACAAAAGACAAGGGATAGCTGAGAAATGGAGAGAGTTGTGTCTCTCATCCCTTCTGAAAAGTTACTCTACACCTGAAGATGCCTGTAGTTGTGGTAAACAACGAAAGAAAAGCATGATGGTTCGCTTAATCCAGACCCTTGGATGCAAAACAGTCAAAGGGATGGATGGTGATGCCTCCATATTGTACTCATTTCTGTCTACTAATTAATGCTGATTATTAGTACCAAGATGGGATACAGAAGGGAGTATAATAGGTTTTGTATTGCACATTTCATTAGCCACTCATCTGAATAAATACCAAAATCCAATGGTCAGATTCAGGAAGGATTCCAACTCTCAAACCATAGCAAATAATTGAAATCAAAATACATGTGCCAAGTCAGGCCACTTGCTATGTCCCTAGAAAGTAATTACAAGAGATTAATACATGGATGTAATGAGGAGGCAGTCCAAAGCATGAATTCGCTTCAAATAATTCCAGGTTTGCCCTTGAGTTTCATTCATTGAGACTGTTACATGAAGGTTTATAAAATAGTGGCAGCTAAGATCAATTAGAGAATTTGAAAGATAGCAAGTCAGTGACAAGAGTCAAAAAAAAAAAAAAAATGAACTGAATCAATAGCTTCAAGCTGTAATTAAAATGATGTTGTAAAAGGCGTGTATAAAATTTGCAAATGGTTGGCTAGAGTTGAATCCACAACTGCTACATACAAAACCATGAACACAGCAGCTAGCATCAAATGGAAATTGAGTCATTAGGCTACTTAGCAGTGGGCCCCATATGTCATGACACACATGACACATCCCACACAAGGTTACAGAAGCATATGCCACGGAAAAGAAGTGCCATAGTACCACTGGAGAGGAATGGAAATGCTCATAAAAGAGGTACATTGCACATGATAGTAGAGGTACCCCCCTGTGTACCTTTCATCCAAAAGAAATGGAGCAAATTAATCCTTCTGGCGCCAAAGCAAACTTCCTCCCCAAGAACACAGAGTGAAAATTCACTCTTACCTTCTCTTCTCTACACGATTATCAGCATCAAGTCAAGACAAAAGTATAGGCATAAACTCACTTGGGAGAATGCAACAGAAACTCATAAAGGGGGTAAAACTGGGAATTGTGCATGAAAATAGATTGCTGGCGCCTTTCATGCTTTGAAATCAAACAAAGGGGCATAAAATCTGACCAACAAAAGACAGTTATGCCTATGTTGTGCCGGGCCTTTGCTGGATGCAGCTTCAATACTGACTCAAGGGTCCCACAAATGATGGCACACATACTAAAACGCCCATGTTGCTGCAGTAGTGGTGGTCACAGAAAGTAAACCTTTGAACACAAATGGAGAGAATCAAAAGGCCAGCTGTTACCTCATTAAACACCCCAATTATTGAAGACACTCTCTTCATGAATCTCAGCCCTCCATAGCTGATAACCCATTGGATGCTGTTAAGTATTACATATCATGAACTAAAAGGAATTGTGGATGAAGATCAAAGATCAGCTCGGCAGCTACATGAACCATTGGATCAAAGACATGCATCCATGGCTTCATCCATGCCCCAAGATGCAAACCGTCCACAGGTTTGCCATACCAGCCCATGGTTTTGCAAGCAACTTGATCCCCACGCACCCATGACAGCCACTGGATCAAATTTGATGGTGAGATGTGCATAGTGCAATTCCAAGAAAATCTTAATTCCATGCTTATAAAAGAAGATGAAGACTGAAGAATCAAGGCGCCTCCACACTTCCCCAAGCTTCACAATTACACCAAAACCCTGCCCCTCTGTATACTGCCAGGTTTAGAGAAGAAATAGGATCATAGTTTGTGGAGGAATTCTATCAAACACTTTGTAAACACAGAAAAACAAGAGAAGGAGAAAGGAATTAGGTAGCTACAGCTTGTAAACCACCCTTTATACAAATCAATAAAGAGAGTTTGGCGCTTAAGTCCCTGTTTTGATTGGTGTTTGAGCTAGCCCAGCCACCAAGCCATGGTGGTCTGGTGCTATGGTTTTGTTTTATGTTTCCTTTTGTCTTCTTTTTCTTGCATTAAATCATGAATTCATACTTGCATATCTGCATTTTACAAGAAATTAAAAGTGACTACATGTTGATTTACATAATAAAAGGAGTTGTGCACCTTTATATGCACAAGGACAGCAGATTTTGGGACAGCCGCCATGGCCAGACTTCGAGCTTGTCCCACCGATTCATCTGGGAGGCAAACCCACCTCCTAGGGATTACAATTCGACAATGAAGAAGCCAAGACACTGCTCGACTTGTATGAGAGGCAAACCCACCTCTCAATCAATACAATTCGAAGGAAGGATAAGGCTGACATTGCATGGTGGAGGCATGGGGGTTGCTCAACACAATCAGAGGAGAAATCCACCCTCTGGTGATTCAAATAGATAGAGCAACTAGAGGAGAGGCTGCCCGACCGCTCTGAGGGGCAAATCCACCCCTCAGGTGGTTCAATTCGCCGGAGTTAGCCGACAGATGAGGCAAAAAGGGAGAGGCTATGCTGCCAAATTACGCACCACGAGGACAAACCAAAAGTGCAGTGAGAAAGAGAGAGGAGAGACGATCTCACGGAGCTCAACCACGGTCGAAACGGTGGCCGGAGTGACGGAGTCAACGGTCTGCTTCTCCGTCAGCGTCGAGTCAGCGCGAACTGAGGAGGGAGACGAGATTTGAAGAAGAAGCAATCGGTTGAACCCGGTGCACTGACGTGGCGCATGGTTACTGGTTAGTATGGCGCTGACGAGACACGCATCCTCTGCGGACCACGCCAACAGAGAGAGAGAGTGGAATGATGCCAGTATTAGGAACTCAAGTCCTTGTGCAATTTTAATTTTTTATTAACATTTAATAAGCAATTAACATGCACGATTAACGGATCTAGTTATTCAAGCAGTTAATATATAAAAGAGAACGTGTAGGAAATTATACCTCTTCTAGTATCGTAACTAGAAGGCTCGACCTTTGCTTAGAAGTCGATGGATGCGCGCCTTCGCTGCCTCTAGTCCACCAAGAAGATTAACCACCTTCTCCAACTCTTGTGCTAGCAAGAAGGAGGAAATAGCTAATCCTACGTTGCTCTTCCAATTAAATCTCTATTTAATCTTTGGAATAGCTAAACTCAACACATGAGCACCTATTAAATTAATGGATGAGAGCAAGAAGAAGAAAAACAAATTTTTTCTCCTCTTGATGAAAGTTGCGGCCAAGAAAGAGCAAAAAGAAAAGATTGGATTTTGCTTGAGCAATAAGTTGACTTTTATATACTCATCCAAATCTTAGCATAATTACTATTATGTTATTATGCCCTAGCCGTACAAATCATGGGCTAATTAGTCCATTACAACATTTGTAATTTTGTCTCTCTTAATCACATTAATTCACTTAATTAAAAGGCCTATACAATTGCTAGTTAATTGGGCTCAAGTAGACTTAATAAACTAAAGTCTTTATATTCAATATAATTCTTATAATTATATTAAATATAGTTGAACAAAATAACTATCAACTTATTGATAATTATAAACGGATTAGCATGTGCATTAATTTATTCTAACATGATCATTTTGATATAATTAATTATAATGGTTCATAACGATATATAATTAATTAATCAACTTATCAAGTTTCGTATTCTCCAATACAAATAAATAATGCATTGTATGGTTAAAGTCCTATTTGTGTGACCCTTTGAGGATTTATGCTATGTTGGCTTTGGAAATAAATCTATATTTATATTTATTTCCAATAATCATAAGCGGTATCTAGCAACACGTTATGATTCCCAATTCGCATAAATGAATAACGTACTAATACAATTATTTAATCCTGCATAAGAAATGAGTATCTTATTGTTTTGATTCCTATGTCACATGATATCCTTGTATAATCCAAGATAGGAATGTGTCATTCTTGCAGATTATACGTTTCTTGATCTAGAGATGATTGCACAAGTTGCTAGCAAGCAATCCATCTCCATCAAGGGGCCCAGCAGATATCATCGCTCATCAATTGAACTAATGAGGGACATACGGTTATCTTGATGAACAGTTTTTCCCCGCACAATTCAAGTGAACATAAATAAAGTCCGTATAGCAGCCCTTATCAGGAATCAACGGTAGACGATATTTATAGAACTTATCCTCATGTGGAAAAACTGAACCATCTCAAACTTGGAATCAAACACTGATAAAATAAATAATGACACTTAACACAATCCATATATTTATTTCATCGGGGTCATGTCCTGTACTATGTTCTAGTAACATATACATATGCAATTAAGTTAGTAACTCCTTACTTATGATTTGTAGAACTTAATCATCGCTTAACTTGCATACTAGTCTTATATGATAATTAATGTTCCTTGTTAATTATCAAGACTATGGACAGTTTCGATTTATTATTGTCATTTACTATTAAATGAAATACAGTGATCTACAATTCAGATCCTCAACCTGAATGAACTGTCAATAATAAAATCCAGGAACAAATGATCAAATATCATCAATAACATAAACTAAATAATTAAGTCATTAAATATTGACTTCTAGGACAACTCCAACAATCTCCCACTTGGACTAGAGTCAATCAATAGTGACTTTTAGCCAACGAGAATTGAGAACGATGTCATATATCTACATATATACATGTCTTGAACCTCATAAAATAATACACTTAAAATCAGCCACTCATACGTCCATTACGTATGGACGAACAATTTCATCTCGTGTACTGCTTAAGGTAGATGTTATGTTAGAGTCTCCGCTGTGTTCGCGAAACTATCCATGTTGTTTGACCTAATACATATATGTATCTTACGTATATATTCTTGATCATCATCATATGTGATCAAGTGATATTGTCATAGATTATATTTGGACCTCCAATACGATATTGGGTTCTTTAAGACTAAGCTGTGGTTCGAGATGCATAGAACCATATTAGCTTGACTGAGAACTTTCGATCCAAACTATCCTCTTTCATTGCTTCACAAGTTGCTATGTATTTCGCTTTAGTGACGGAAACGGTTGTAATATTCTGTTTAGAACACCTTCTAAACTTACAATACCACCTTTAAGCAAAATATGTAGCTCAATTGTGATTTATCAATCTTTTGAAATAAGCATCAGTGTAACTACTTACACGAGCTATTTTCATCTTAACAGGCGAAAAAATATATCTCTCTTTCTCATAAGATACTCGAGGATATTCCCGATTATTGTCAAAATGTGTTTTTCCTTGTATCCAGTTGACAACTGCTTGTCATACTCCTTGGATACAACACATCGGGGCATGTGCATAATTATGGCTTACATAATGAAACTCATAATAGAAGGATGCTCGAACTGTTTCGTGCACTCTTCTCGAATTGAATCGCAACACACCGAGTCGAACTCAAGTGTATGCCATATAACGTGATTAGACATCCTTTCTTGGAGTCCACCATTTATGTATCAACAACACTACATCATTTTATGCACATTAGTTCAAACCTAACATCCATCATAATCTATCTCCATAGATTTTGTTTCCTAGGATTTAGACGATCTTGCCCAAGTTCTCATTAAGAAAACATTCTTCAATGAGATCTTGACAATATTCGTTTCTTCAATGTTATTTCCAATTTTGTTACCTTATACAATATTAATAACACAATTATGCTCCCACTGAATCTCTTGTCTATACAAGATGCTTTTGACAAAATTCAACTCCTTGGATTTCCTGTCAAAATGTTTATTCCACAATACTAGCTTCAATCTATTAATGAATCCTTGAAGCATACATATGTTTCCAGCAGTATATCAACATAAAACTTTCGGTTTGTATCGTATACACAACCTCTTTCTTCATTCAATCGAAGAAGGCGGTTTTTGATGTGCATTTCCATATATCAATATATATGAAACATACCAATTGCTAGAATGATCTTTATTGACTTTAGACATAGCTACAAGCCAAGAGTTGTGCTTTGTATACAGTCAACTTAGACATAGCTACGAGCAAGAAGCTGTGCATTGTATATAGTCGACCTGTCATCCATGTCAATCTTTCATTAAAGATCTAAATGTTCTTGATGGATTATTTCTTCATAAACATCAACCAAGGTCTGTACCTTGTTGGTATATATGGATTACATTTAAAGATCATATAGACTTAAATTACACTTGTGGAATCGGGTCCTTCCATCGCTTCATTATTTGTCAACGTATCCTCATATGTCAAGTATGAGGGTATTGTGAAGCCTATGCACCTTTCGGTTAGGCAGTTACTCTCGTTGACTTTTGTAGGATTAGTGCTTGAGATTCATGAACTATTTCTACAACGGTTTGTAGAATAAGTTCTTGATCCTCATTTATATCTTGAGATTCTCGAATATCATCAACTCGTGAGACATTTAAGTCCTCATTGGAAGGAGCGCACTTCCTTTCACAACAATTTGTGAATAAAGTTTTGCTCTACTTCCACTAAGCACCGTATATGGAGTGACAAGTTTTCCATAAGGTATTTCTTGTAGTGATGCATAAACTCCTTTAATGCTCACCTTACTCACACTACTTCTTCTTGAGAAAGTTATTCTCCAAGACTACGTCATGATGAGCAACAACTACCTTGTTCTTATCATGTTCGTATAAGTAGTACTTTTTGGTCTGTTCAAGATGTCCTACAAAACATTAAGTGCCTTATTTGGATCTAAGCTTATCAATCAACAAACTTGAAATAAGCTCCTTAACACCAAATCTTGAGAAACAATGTACTTAGAGATCAAATCTCGTAAGATATCTTTCCCAATGGACTTCGATGGAACATTATTCAGTGTAAACAGTATTGTCCTCAAACACAAATCCCTAATACGAGTTGAATAAGTCAATTTGATTTGTTACCGATCGAACTATATCAAGTAATGTTCGATACCTCCATTCTTTGTCACACTATGATGTATCTAATGGAGCGAGTTGTGAAACGATCTTTCATACTCTTTAGATAACATTTCAAAACTATGACTTAATTGTTTACCATGATTCTTTGTAAGACTTTTACCCTTTTTGAATGATTTCTTCAACTTTACTCCTGAACTCTTTTGAACTTAACAAAAGGTTCATACTTATACCTTATCAAATAGATACGTCAATATCTATTATGATCGTTGGTTAAGTAGTAAAGTATCAACAACCTTTCATTACACAAGTACTTATAGGTCTGCATGCATCGACATGCACAAGTCCTAATCAAGTTACTTGTCCTTAAATCTTTGTAGGTCAAAGGCGCTTTTGTCATTTAATAAACATGATTCGCATATCTCAATTGATTCGCAATCGAACTGAGTTACAAGCTCTACGCTATGTAGACTCTCATAATGCGATTCTCGTTCATGTATATAACTAAGCGGCTATTTCACATGAAAGTCAAACACTTTATGTGAAGTCTTACGTATCCTATTTGTCATTCAAAATTCGTTTATCTATTTCAAGCATATTCAAGCAATAGGCATGAAATCATATAAACAAATCCACAATAAAAGAACATCGCTTGTCTTTTACAAAACATAATCATCCATCATCTATATGAATAGAGATAAAGTTTTTAGGATATAAGGAACGAGGTACTCGACCTACAATTCCTTTTAGTAAAGATAAGTCTACGTATCTAACGGTAGTGGCTTAAATGAATAAGCCATTTTCTTATACGGAGTTTACTTTACTATTCTCGAACTTTCTCTTATTCTTCATTGCCTACACATTTCATTAAATGCAAGTACATGAACTAGTACAAAGTTACTAGTATGAATTAGAGATAGTGAGACAAATTGAACGACAAATACTCATTAAAGGATTAGAACACGATAATCATGGTACTTCGGACAACCTTTCAAATACCTTCAATAAACGGTAAATGAAACATCTTATGTGACACATGGTCATATAAGGGTCTCGAAGTTTCAACTCATACCTTAGTCACGTATTCATTTAATGCTTAACTAATCACCTTTTCCACCAACAAGTGTGCGAAAAGTAACATTATATCCTTCATCAATTAGGGAGAGATTACATGACAATAACAACAATCCTTGATATTGGAGATCTCAATATCTCTAGTTGCCAATTAGCTACTCAAACCTTTCGGTTCGCAAGCCAATGGAACATTCATGTATCTTCTTGAAAGAAGTCTCTCCTGCTCAATTCATGCTCTATTACTTGATCATAAATGATTGAGTCAACATCTACTTTCTCTAAGAACTCCTTCTTGAGTAAGTGGACGAGAGCATATGAGCCAATCTAGTCCGTGTGAATTCTATAATTCAAAGGTCTAAAGATCTTAAAATGTGGATATCGACATCCGCTTTATTATTGAATAACTTTTCCCAAAAGTCTATCAATCATCACGCGATGCTTTATTTGGGAGGTCGAGGAAGAATTTGGGAATTAACATGCTCAAGTTTCTCTTCTCTAAGAACATGTCTTAGGAATCAGTACTACTTCTCCAAGTAAGTACCTTTAGAAACGAGTTTGTTATTTTCAAAGATTGATCGCAACGAAATTAACACATTTAACATCTATAACAATTTCAATTTAAGGTCTTTTAGTTTATGTAATATTTTGTTTATAATGATAAACAAAACTCTCACTACATTTATTTAAAGTCCCAAATGTAGTTGGTTTTCCAAGATCCCCATTTTCATCAAGTAGAGCCTGCTATGGCACGTCACCCTACTTAACTAGACAAGGTAGGTTCTCCAACCAATCATACAACTTTATGATTCTTGGTTCGCAACGCGAACTTCGCCCCGATGTCCAAGAAACTTGTTGGGTCCATCGATAAGCAACTTCTCTCTATTTGCTCCTAACAAATCTTATTTGTACCCCGACTTCCGAGTGGCAACCATGACGTCCGCTATGGCGGACCGCGCCATGAGAAGACAAACGACGTGAAGGGGATAGAGAGAAGGAGGACGGTCGGCTTAATCAAATTAATTGGGACTATTCAATTATGTGACTCTTGTTTGGTGGTCGTGTTAGCATACACCCATACCTATCCTATGACATTTCATAGCATACAAACATTCACATAATTAGCATCTCAAACACAAGCATTGTTGTGGGTTTGTATGGCTCCAGCTTGCATATCAGTCTTCGCTGCATCTCCATGTAGCAAGACTAATCTAAATCAAGCCCTCTCACTAATTATATTGATCATATCCTATAATTAATGGAAATAAATACATGTAGAAAAATCCTAATTCCCTCTTAGGCCTTACGGGCATGCAAGCCTCACAAGTTACATTAAAATTAATCAAAATTAATTAATGGCACCAACGGCCGCATTACACACATTCACACATGCATACAATTACAAACCACAAGGCATTGAAATCTTGAGCCATACGAAACCCACGATCCTCCTACAAAAACGAGTTAGCACATATACAATATACATGATTCACTTGTTCTTAATTAATTTCATTAATTAGAATCTTTGTGTATGCTTGTCGCTCGTTTTTCCAAATGCAAAGAAGTTTAATATTACAACTATTTGTTTAAACTTTTGAAATTTAATTCAACAATCCAAAACAGAATCCGAGGTTATATAAGGAGTATTCTAATTAACATTTCAACCAATTGATTAATTAGAAATAATATTTTAACTAATTAAAATATTAAACGGGACTCGAGAAAAATCAAAATTTTTTTCGGTCTCCAAAAATTATGAAATAAATCATGCAAACTCCTCATAATGAGTCTAACTACCAGTAAAAATTTCAGGAAGAGATCACTTACCATCAGGGAGAATCAAAAAAGACAAATCCAGATTTCATGCGTGAAGCACCGATATCGGATTTTCTGTTTTTCATCTCAACCTTTTGGTCTGTAGGATCATCTTACATGCAATTTTCATGCAAACAATTTACACAGAAAAACTAGCATATGCAGTTGGCTATATAACCATGGAAAGAAAAATACCACGGTCTATTCAAGATCATCAAGTTAATAGGCAAATAAACAAGAAGCCATGTTCTGAAACAGACTGATGACCGAAACTATTTGACCCAGTTGAAGTATCAAACTTTATTGAAAAATTATGAAACTAATTTTCACAGAATTCTAATTCGAAATAGAACAATTCTATTTAGATACTTTCCTAAAAAAGTCCTTCAATAAATTCAGTTTGTCTAAAAACAACTAACTTGTTCAGCAAGACAGATTTAACGACTTTGATTCTTTCCACATTTGAACGTCCCAAAAATCCGAAATATGCAACAAATTACACATATCCAGAAAGAGCATCAAATTTAGAATAACCCTAGCGAAAAATATACAGGTAGTTATTTTGTAAAATACGTCCTTTTTTGTCATACAAACAGAACTGTGCAGCAGAAATTCAGATCTGCGCACCGTCACCGTTTAAATCACTAAAAAATTATAACTGCTTAGAAAATAGTGAAACCAGTGCCAAAAGAACCATGACTCAAAGATCTACAACCTCTATGAAAAATAAAATTTTTTCAGAAAGCTTTACAATACGAAAAATAAGCAAATAGACAGAAAAACAGCTTTTTCCAGAAAAGCAAGCATGCACATCACTAATTAACTTAATTAATTACTAATTCTCGATTTTAAAATATTAAAAACTCGAATAACGACCTGGCTCTGATACCACTATTAGGAACTCAAGTCCTTGTGCAATTTTAATTTTTTATTAACATTTAATAAGCAATTAACATGCACGATTAACGGATCTAGTTATTCAAGCAGTTAATATATAAAAGAGAACGTGTAGGAAATTATACCTCTTCTAGTATCGTAACTAGAAGGCTCGACCTTTGCTTAGAAGTCGATGGATGAGCGCCTTCGCTGCCTCTAGTCCACCAAGAAGATTAACCACCTTCTCCAACTCTTGTGCTAGCAAGAAGGAGGAAATAGCTAATCCTACGTTGCTCTTCCAATTAAATCTCTATTTAATCTTTGGAATAGCTAAACTCAACACATGAGCACCTATTAAATTAATGGATGAGAGCAAGAAGAAGAAAAACAAATTTTTTCTCCTCTTGATGAAAGTTGCGGCCAAGAAAGAGCAAAAAGAAAAGATTGGATTTTGCTTGAGCAATAAGTTGACTTTTATATACTCATCCAAATCTTAGCATAATTACTATTATGTTATTATGCCCTAGCCGTACAAATCATGGGCTAATTAGTCCATTACAACATTTGTAATTTTGTCTCTCTTAATCACATTAATTCACTTAATTAAAAGGCCTATACAATTGCTAGTTAATTGGGCTCAAGTAGACTTAATAAACTAAAGTCTTTATATTCAATATAATTCTTATAATTATATTAAATATAGTTGAACAAAATAACTATCAACTTATTGATAATTATAAACGGATTAGCATGTGCATTAATTTATTCTAACATGATCATTTTGATATAATTAATTATAATGGTTCATAACGATATATAATTAATTAATCAACTTATCAAGTTTCGTATTCTCCAATACAAATAAATAATGCATTGTATGGTTAAAGTCCTATTTGTGTGACCCTTTGAGGATTTATGCTATGTTGGCTTTGGAAATAAATCTATATTTATATTTATTTCCAATAATCATAAGCGGTATCTAGCAACACGTTATGATTCCCAATTCGCATAAATGAATAACGTACTAATACAATTATTTAATCCTGCATAAGAAATGAGTATCTTATTGTTTTGATTCCTATGTCACATGATATCCTTGTATAATCCAAGATAGGAATGTGTCATTCTTGCAGATTATACGTTTCTTGATCTAGAGATGATTGCACAAGTTGCTAGCAAGCAATCCATCTCCATCAAGGGGCCCAGCAGATATCATCGCTCATCAGTTGAACTAATGAGGGACATACGGTTATCTTGATGAACAATTTTTCCCCGCACAATTCAAGTGAACATAAATAAAGTCCGTATAGCAGCCCTTATCAGGAATCAACGGTAGACGATATTTATAGAACCTATCCTCATGTGGAAAAACTGAACCATCTCAAACTTGGAATCAAACACTGATAAAATAAATAATGACACTTAACACAATCCATATATTTATTTCATCGGGGTCATGTCCTGTACTATGTTCTAGTAACATATACATATGCAATTAAGTTAGTAACTCCTTACTTATGATTTGTAGAACTTAATCATCGCTTAACTTGCATACTAGTCTTATATGATAATTAATGTTCCTTGTTAATTATCAAGACTATGGACAGTTTCGATTTATTATTGTCATTTACTATTAAATGAAATACAGTGATCTACAATTCAAATCCTCAACCTGAATGAACTGTCAATAATAAAATCCAGGAACAAATGATCAAATATCATCAATAACATAAACTAAATAATTAAGTCATTAAATATTGACTTCTAGGACATAACTCCAACAGCCAGATCTCATGTGGCGCCATTTCAACGGACTGTTGCGAAGAAGTCTTCAAAGCGACATAGGAAGCAAACCCAACATAGAAGGCTACATGAAAGAGGTTGCAGAAATAGAAGAATGGCGTTGGCCTCAGATAGAAGATAGGTGAACTTGGTGCACACGCGTGGACGTGAACCAGCCAGCTAAACCAACTCAACTCAGTGTCTCTTCCTGATCTTTTACGACATCTCCTGTGTGGCCAGCGCTGCTGCACCCCCTCTCTATCCACGTGGACCATCCAGAAGGCGACACATCAGCCTCTCCAGTGACGTGGACCAACCCGAGACCTCCAAACCTGCTGAAACTTACAAAATACACCAAAAATAGCCAGAAACTCCAGAAAATTCCCATAAAATACCAAAATGACCAGAAAAATATGAAGAACATTTCTATCTTATACATCATATACAAAAACCCAACATAAATATCATTTTCATTTAAAAGTTCATATGCACCTTAAATATTATGAAGATAATAATAAAATATAGATAAAAATATAAAAAATATATATATATATATATGATATTGTTATTAAAGGACAACAAGGATCATTAGGCAACAAGTACTCTTCAGAACCAAGATATTCCGAGGCCAGTCAGAACTTAGAACCCTAAATCAAATCAGAAGTCGAAGCTTGGACCAAGTCAAAACCTCAAAATCCAGTACACAAATTCGAGCCGAAACTCAACGCAAACTCGTTTACAGATCCCTAAGTCAGAAATGCAAAAATATAAAACCCAAACATCGATGATTCAAAGTCGAAACAAATTCCAAGATACATTAAAATCAATTCTAATCTAAGCCAAATCCAAAGTCATATGTTGAGTCTTGTCGAACGACATTCAAAATCTCTAAGACCCGGTACCAAACCAACAAGTCTAAATTCCTATCAAACTGATTAAAGCGAACCGGTGGTTTGATATCCTTGATGTCCCTATATAACAACAACCTTAGGATACACAACAACATTGTAGTTTGCATTTCATGTAAAGTTAATGCATTTAGATACAAAATTAGCATGGCATGCATCAAAATCAACAAATAAATAATTTTATACAAAATCATAAGCATTTATCATCATTGTTATTTGAATAAAATAGACTCCTTGTAGCTTATCGTGCCTAATCCATTGACTTTCCCGATCTAGAGGTACTCTTGACTTGGTTCAGAGGTAATTAACAGTAGGGGCTTGCGCCGACTGGAAGGAAAGGACCTGCAACAAACAATCAAACTCTCGAGAATCCTGAGACCACGCCAGTACCCTCATCCTTTGTCAGGTGGGTATTTGATGTTTGAGTCTTAGGAAGCTCGAGGGGTATCTGATCCGTATTTTTTCACCCCCACGGAGGTATCCATAAATCCTATCCGAGGTGCGGACCCGAAAAAGTGCAGAACTCATGATCTAACTAAGCTATGTTTGCAAATTATATGTATTCTTCTTTATTTATATCAAAATATTTTGAATACGTAAGAGAAGAATTATATTATTGACCATATAAAAAGCTAAAACATATATCATTGTGTTGAACCAGCTCAAATGAATCGCTCAAATGCTGAACTGATGCACAAAATAAGCTATATTTGCAAATTTTATGATTGTTTATATTGCAATATTTTGAATAAATATGATTCGAATTAGATTCTAGATCATATAATGTGCTTAAATACAGATTATTGAGATCATTTGATGTCAAATGAATCAAGAATAACTTAAAATGCGCAAATGAAGCTCCAAATAAGCTTCATTTTCATATTATATGCATATTTTTTTGGGTATAACGCAACATTTTGAATAATTTAAACCTGAATTATATTCTAGATCATACAAAGAGCTTAAATATAGATTATGTGTTCAAATGACATCGAATGATTCAATAATTTCTTAAAATGCTCAAGAGATTTTCTAAATAAGCTTAATTTAAATTTTATACCATACTACTTTATGTACGACATAATATTTTGAACAAGTAAGATCCGAATTATATTTTAGACCATATAAAGAGCATAAATATGAATTATTGTGAAAAAAATGACATCAAATGATTAAAGAATCGCTATAAATGCTGAACCGATACTCCAATCAACTTACATTTGCAAATTATATGTATATTTTTTTATTTATATTATATTCTGAATAAGTAAAAATCAAATTATATTATAGACCATATAAAGTTCTTAAATATATCATATAATGATCAATTAAATTTTAATGAATCAGGAATTACTTAATATACCAAATTAAAACTCCAAATAAGTTTCATTTAAACATTATATGCATATTTAAACTTACCTATAACACAAATATTTTGAACAAGTAAGATATGCATTATATTCTAGACCACATAAAGAGATTAATTAATTGACTCAAATGAATCACCAAATAATCTTCGTTTGCACATTATAATATTTGTTTATCAATAACATAATATTTTTAATATGTAAGATTTGAATTGTATTCTAGACCATATAAAAAGCTTATATATAGATTATTTTATTCAATTGACTTCGAATAAATCAAGAAACTCATGAATGCTCAACTAATGTTCCAAATAAGCTTTATTTGCACATGTTACATATATTTCTTTATGTATGACGTAATATTTTAAATAAGTAGGACTTGAATTATTATAGATTATACATAGTGCTTAAATATAGAATGGTGATCAAATGACGTTGAATGGATCAAGAATCGCTTAAAAGTTAAAATATAAAACCGATGTTCTAAATATGTTTCATTTGCACATTATCCACATATTTCTTTATGTATGATGCAATATTTTGAATAAGTAAGATCCGAATTATATTTAGACAATATAAAGTGTTTAAATATAGATTATTGTGCTCAAATTGTTAGGAAATGCTCATATTTTAATTTTAGATTAATTACAACTAATTAATCCCATTAATAACAAGCAAATCACAAGATCTAGTGCAAGGCATTCACACACAAGAGAGAAAGGGTGTAGGAGGAAGAATTGTACCTCTCATGAAATTGTATTCATGAGGCTCGAATCCATGGCATGGGAGTCGATGGGGTGCGTGCTCCACCACCTCCACCATCTATGGCCGCCTCTAGCCCACCAAGGACCCACCACCAAGCTCAAAGAGAATGCTAGTTCTCTTGAACCTCTTGCTAATCACCTTGCTTCTCTTAATTAACTATTTAATGGAGAGGAAGAGAGGTGGGATGCTCAACACATGAGCTAAGAGAGGAAGGGAAGAGCCATGGAGAAGAGAGAAAAAAAATCTCTCTTCTAGGTGGAGGCGCAAGGGAGGGGAGAGGAAGAGAGATGACGGCTAGGGTTTTCTCCCAAAGAGACCCCTTTATATAGCCAACCACTCTCATCCAACCTTCATACTATTTACAAGTATGCCATCCACCCTAAGAGGCCACCTAATGGGCTCTCTTGGGCCATCTTAATAAAAGGCCTTTATTCATTAATTCACCAATTAATGAATCTCCTTTAATTGTCTCTTCATTCTTCCTTAAATCGGGCCTTTAATTAACCAATTAAATAGAAGCCCAATTAGCTCAAACTAATTAAAGTAAGTTGAACATAATTAATTATTAACTCATTAATAATTAATCTATGATTAGCTAATGCATTAAATTGTTTCCATATGATCCTTTTAATTTAATTAATTATAACGGTTCATAACGGTATATAATTAATTAATTAACTTATCACATTTCACAATACACATTATTGTGAATAAACAATAAATGCACCAAGTGGTTAGAATCCTATTTGTGCGACCCTATTTGAGGATTTATACTATGTTGGCCATGGAAATAAATCGTTATTTATTTCCAATAATCATAAGCGGTATCTAGCAACACGTTATGACTCCCAATTCGTATAAATAATGTACCGTTACAATATCTCAATCCTGCATAAGAAATAAAAGTATTTCTTTGTTTGATTCTTATGTCACACGATATCTTTGTATAATCCAAGATAGGAATGTGTCATTCTTGCAGATTATACATTTCTTGATCTAGAGTTGATCGTCTAGTTTGCATGCATACGATCCAACTCCATCAAGGGGCCCAAACAGATATCATCACTCACTAGGTATACTAATGAGGGACATACGGTTTTCTTGATGAACAACTTTTCCCCGCACAATTCAAGAGAACATAAATAAAGTCCTTATAGCAGCCTTTATCAGGAATCAACGTTAGACGATATTTATTGAACCTATCCTCATGTGGAAAAGGTGAACATCTCAAACTTAGAATCAAACTCATATGAAATAAACAATGACACATAACACAATCCATATGTTTATTTCATTGGGTCAAGTCCTGTACTATGTTCCAATAACATACACATATGCAATTAAGTCGGTAACTCCTTACCTATGATTTGTAGAACTTAATCATCACTTAACTTGCATACTAATCTTTTATGATAATTAATGTTCCTTGTTAATTATCAAGATTATGGACGATTTAGATTTATTATTGTCATTCTAATGAATGATCCACAGAGATCTACAATTCAGATCCTCAACCTGAATGATCTGTCAATAATAAACTCTAGGAACAAATGATCAAATATCATCATTAACATAAACTAAGAAAATAAGTCATTAAATATTGACTTCTAGGACATAACTCCAACAATCTCCCACTTGGCCTAGAGTCAATCAATAGTGACTTCTAGCCAGTGAAGAATTTAGAACAATGTCATATATCTATATATATACATGTCTCGAACCTCAAAAGATGTAATACACTTAAAGCAAGTTACTCATACGTCCATCACGCATGGATGCACAATTGCATCTCGTATACCGCTTAAGGTAGAGGTTAAGTTAGAGTGTTCGCTGTGTCCGCGAACCTATCAAATTTTATTTGACCCTATATACATATATACTCCTATATATGTGTTCTTGATCATCATCATGTGAGATCAAGTGACATCGTCATAGATCTTAGTTGGATCACCAATTTAATATTGGGTTCTTCAAGTTTAAGCTATGGTTCGAGATGCATAGAACCATATTAGCTTGACTGAGAACTTCACGATCCTTACTACATTCTTTCATTGCTTCACAAGTTGCTATATATTTTGTTTTGGTGACGGAAACGGTTGTAATATCCCATTTAGAACACCTTCTAAACTTACAACACCACATTTAAACAAAATATGTAGCTCAATTGTATTTATATCAATCTTTCGAAAACTAGCATCAATATATCAATTTATATGAGCTTTCTTTTATCTTATCAGATGGAAAAACATATCATTCTTTCTCATAAGATACTCGAAGATATTCTCGATTATTGTCCAAACGTGTTTTTCTTTGTATCCAGTTGACAACTGCTTGTCATACTCCTTGGTTACAACACATAAGGGCATGTGCATAAATATGGCATCCGTTATGAAACTCATAACAGAAGGATGCTCGAAATATATCGTGCACTCTTTTCGAATTGAGTTACAACACACCGAGTAGAACTCAAGTGTATGCCATACAACTTGGTTAGACATCCTTTCTAGGAGTCTATCTTTTCATGTTACTAGAACACTTTGTCATTATATGCACGTTTTCTCAAACCTGAAATCCATCATAATCTATCTCCATAGATTTTGTTTCCTTGGATTTAGGTGACTTACCCAAGTTCTCTATTGAGAAAACATTCTCCAATGAGATCTTGACAATATTCATTTCTTTAATTTTATTCCCAATTAATGTCTTGTATCTTGTACAATACATGTAACATAATAATGCTCCCACTGAATATCTTGTCTATACAAGATACTTTTGACGAAGTGCAACTCCTTGACTTCTTTGTCAAAATGTTTATTCCAATTTCCACAATTCTTGCTTCAATTCATCAATTGATCCTTGAAGCACATATACATTTCTAGCAATACAACAAATCCTCAGTTTGTGTCAAATTCACAACAACTTCCTTCATTCAATCGAAGAAGGCGGTTTTGATGTATCTTTCCATATATCTATATATACGAAATATAACTATTGCTAGAATGATCTTTATTGACTTATACATAGCTACAAGCGAGAAGCCGTGCTTTGTACATGGTCAACTTGTTATCGACTTAGACATAGCATCAATCATGAAATTGTGCTTTGTACAGAGTCGACTTGTTATCCATATCTATCTTTCCTTTTAAAGATCTATATGTTCTAGATGGATCGCTTCTTCTTGAACATCAATCAAGGTCTATACCTTGTTGTTATATATATGGATTGCACTTAAAGATCATATAGATTCAAATCATACTTGTGGAATCGGGTCTTTCCATCGCTTCTTTATTTATCAACGGATCCTCACATGTCAAGTATGAGGATGTTGTGAAACCTATGTACTTTTCAGTTTAGGCAATTCACTCTCGTTGATCTTTGTAGGATTGGTGCTTGAGGTCTACGAACTACTTCTACAACATCTTGTAGAATAGATTCTTGATCCTAATGTATTGCACGAGTTTCTCTAACATCATCCATTCGTGAGATGTTTGAGTACTCTTTAGAAGCGAGCGTGCTTATAAACTTCTTCCTTTCACAACTGCTTGTGAGTCAAGTTCCGCTCAACTCCCACTAAGCACCATGTATGGAGTGACAAGTTCCCTATAAAGGTACTTCTTGTAGTGACGCATAAACTCCTTTAATGCTCACTTTACTCCCACTACTTCTTCTTGAGAATATCATTCTTCAAGATTACGTTATGATGAGCAACAACTACCTTGTTCTTATCATGTTCATAGAAGTAGTACCTTTTGGCTAATTCAAGATATCCTACAAAATAATAAGCGTCTTATTTGGGTCCAAGCTTATCAATCAATCGAACCTTGAAATAAGCTTCTCAATACCAAATCTTGAGAAACAATATACCTAGAGATCGAATCTCGTAAGATATCTTTCTCAATAGACTTCAATGGAATTTTTATTTAGTGTAAACAATATTGTCCTCAAACACAATCCCTTACATGAGTCAAACAAGTCAATTTGATTTATTACCGATCGAACTATATCAAACAATGTTCGATACCTTCATCCTTGGATACATTTTTCAAATGTTCCTCATGGAGCGAGTAGTGAAACGTCTTTCATACTCTTTAGGCAATATATCAAACTACATGACTTAACTATTTACCATGATCCATCTTAAGACTTTTGCTTTTATTGAATAGTTTTTCAACTTTACTCTTGAGATCCTTTTGATCTTGTCAAAATATTCATACTTATACCATATCAAATAGATACGTTAATATCTACAATGATCGTTGGTCAAGTGGTAAAGTGTCAACAACCTTTCAATTGCACAAGTCCTATAAGTCTATATACATCAATATGTATAAGTCTTAATAAGGTTACTTGTCCTTTAAACCTTCGTAGGTCAAAGGCGCTTTTGTCTTTTAACAAACACGATTCGCATGAATTTCAATTGATTTGCAATCGAATTGATTTACGAGCTCCACGTTACGTAGACTCTCATAATGCGATTCTTTGCAATCGAATTGATTTACGAGCTCCACGTTACGTAGACTCTCATAATGCGATTCTTGTTTATATTCGACTAAGCAACTATTTTACATAAAAGTCAAACACTTTATGCGAAGTCTTACATATTTGTCATTCAAAATTTGTTAATCTATTTCAAGCAAATTCAATTAAGATGCATGAAATCTTATACACAAATTTATAACAATAAGAGAACAACATTTCTCTATTATAAAACATGATCATCCATCATCAAATATGAAATGGAGATAAGGTTTTTATAAGATGTTTGGAATAAGGTATATAACCTCAAATTCCTAAACAAATTCTTTATTTAGTAAAGATAACTCTACGTATTCAATGGTAGCGGCCTAGACGTATAAGCCATTTCCAAAACGGAGTTTACTTTACTTATCTCGAACTTTCTCTTATTCATCATTGTCTACACATTTCGTTAAATGCGAGCACATGAACTAGCACCTAATTACTAGTGTGAATTAGAGATAGTGAGATAATTTGAACGACAAATATCTCAAGGTTTAGAACATCATGGTATTTCGGACAACCTTTCAAATGCCTCCCATAAATGGCAAATGAAACATCTCATGTGACACACGGTCACTAGTGAGGGTTTCAAAATCTCAACTCATATATTGGTGGAGTATTCCTTTAATACTTAACCAATCATTTTAGCACTAACAAGTGTGCGAACAATACATCCTTTATCCATAGAAAGAGATTTTATGACAATATCAACAATCCTTGATATTGGAGATCTCAATATCTCTAGTTGTCAATTAGCTACTCAAACCTTTCGGTTCGCAAGCTAATGAAACATTTATCTTCTTATAAGAAGAGTCTCTTGGTTAACTCACATTCCATTACTCGATCATAAATGATTGAGTCTATCTTTTACTTTCTCTAAGACCGTCTTCTTGAGTAAGCGGATGAGAGTATAGAAGTCTTAGTATAGTCCTTATGAATTCTCCAATTCAAAGGTCTAGAACTTCTAAAAGGATATGAGCATTCGCTTTATTGAATAATTTTCGTCAAAACTAATCAATCATTGCGAAGCTATGTTCGGGAAGTTGAGGAACGTTTTTGGGATTAAACTTGCTCAAGTTTCTCATTTCCAAGAACATGTCTTAGGAATCGGTATTTCTTCTCCAAGTAAATACCTTAGAAACGAGCTTGTCGTTTTCCAAAGATTGATCGCAACGAAATTAACATATTTAATATCTATAACAATTTCAATTTAAGGTCATTTAGTTTATGCAATGTTTTGTTTATGGAATGATAAACAAAAACTCCCACTACATTTAATTAATGTCCCTAAATGTAATGGATTCCAAGATCCCCATTTTCGTCAAGTAGAGCCTGCTATGGCACGACACCCTACTTAACTAGACAAGGTAGGTTCTCCAACCAATCATATCAACCATATGACTCTTGGTTTGTGAATATCTAAGTATATTTACAAACTTCGCCCCGATGTCCAAGAAAACTTGTTGGGTCCATCGATAAGCAACCTCTCTCTATTTGCTCCTAACAAATCTTTTCATTTGTACCCCGACTATCAAGGTTGACAACCATGACGTCCGCTATGGCGGACCGCGCCATGATTGGCTATTGACGTGAAGGGGATAGAGAGAAGGAAGGCGGTCGACTTAATCAATTTAGTTTGGGACAAAAGCAATTACGTGACTTTGTTTGGTGGTCGTGTAAGCATACACCCATACCTACCTATGACAATTCAAGGCATTCACAAACAATCACATAACATAAGCATCTCAAGCATTGCCGTGGGTTTGTATGGCTCCCGCTTGCATTAATCTTCGTCGCATCTCCATGTAACGAGACTAATCTAATCAAGCCCTCCCACTAATTACTAAGATCCTATCTAATAATTAAGGGAAATAAATACATGTGATAAAATTCCTAAAACCCCGCCTAGGCCTTAGGGGCATGCAAGCCTCACAAGTTACATCAAAAATTAACCACTTAATTATCAAGGCACCTTAGGCCACTTTACAAGCAATCACATGCATTCACAACATTTTACAACACACAAGGCATTGACATCTTGAGCCATATCAAACCCACATCCTCCTACAAAACAAAGTTAGCACATATACAATATACATGATTCACTTGCTCTTAATTAATTTCATTAATTAGAATCTTTGTGCATACTTGTTGCTCAAGTTTTCCGAATGCAAAGAAGGCTTAACCTTAACAACTAATTGTTTAAGCCCTTTTAAATTAAATCCAACTATCAAAACAGAAAGGAGGGTATTTAAGGAGTCTTCTAATTAACATTTCAATAAATTGATTAATTAGAAACTATTTTAACTAATTAAAATACGAAATTCGGGACCCGAAAAACTTCAAAATAATTCAGTCTCCAAAAAATCTGAAATAAATCCAGAGAACTCCTTACAAAGATTGTGATTACCTGTAAAAATCTCAAGGAGAGATCAATTACCATCAGGGAGAACCAAAAAAGACAAATCCTCAGATTGTGCGCGAAGCACCGTTAGAGAAAATTCTGTTATGGGTCTCAACCATTTGATCTGTATGATCATCCCCTTGATATTTTTCCAGCAAACAATTTACATAGAAAAATACTACATACAATAGGCTATCATTCCATGAAAAGAAAATCCACAAGTTATATTCAAGATCAACGAGATAACAAGCATTTAAGCAAGGTATCCTGTTCTGGAACAGACCGTCGACCAAAAAGGTTTCACTCGGTTGAGGTATCAAATCTCAATGAAAATCTATGAAATTAATTTTCACAGATTCCAGACTTAAAGGAGAACATTTCCATTTCAACACTTTTCCATAAAAGTTTCTCAATAAGTACAGTTTTTCAAAACAATCAGTTTGTTTGAAAAAATAGATCTGACAACTTCATCACTTTTCATCCTTGAACGCCCACATAATATCCGAAATATGCAACAAAATTTACATATCCAGAAAGAGCATCAAGTTTAGAATAATCCTATCTAAAAGTTACAGGTACTTTGTATACAAACTTATTTGTTACCAACCACAACAACAGAACTGTGCAGCAGAATAACAGATCTGCGCACCGTTACCGTTTAAATCACTAAAAATTCATTTTACATCGAATTTCAATGATTCCAGTGGGAAAACAACCACAACTCAAAGGGCTACAACCTCCAATAAGAAGGAAAAAATTTCAGAGAGCTTTACACCACGAAAAATAAGCAACAAGACAGAAAACAGCCTTTCCAGGGCCAGCAAGCATGCACATCACTAATTAACTTAATTAATTACGAATTCTCACTTAATTAAGTGTGAAAAACCTTAAGCACGACCATAGCTCTGATACCACTGTTAGGAAATGCTCATATTTTAATTTTAGATTAATTACAACTAATTAATCCCATTAATAACAAGCAAATCACAAGATCTAGTGCAAGGCATTCACACACAAGAGAGAAAGGGTGTAGGAGGAAGAATTGTACCTCTCATGAAATTGTATTCATGAGGCTCGAATCCATGGCATGGGAGTCGATGGGGTGCGTGCTCCACCACCTCCACCATCTATGGCCGCCTCTAGCCCACCAAGGACCCACCACCAAGCTCAAAGAGAATGCTAGTTCTCTTGAACCTCTTGCTAATCACCTTGCTTCTCTTAATTAACTATTTAATGGAGAGGAAGAGAGGTGGGATGCTCAACACATGAGCTAAGAGAGGAAGGGAAGAGCCATGGAGAAGAGAGAAAAAAAATCTCTCTTCTAGGTGGAGGCGCAAGGGAGGGGAGAGGAAGAGAGATGACGGCTAGGGTTTTCTCCCAAAGAGACCCCTTTATATAGCCAACCACTCTCATCCAACCTTCATACTATTTACAAGTATGCCATCCACCCTAAGAGGCCACCTAATGGGCTCTCTTGGGCCATCTTAATAAAAGGCCTTTATTCATTAATTCACCAATTAATGAATCTCCTTTAATTGTCTCTTCATTCTTCCTTAAATCGGGCCTTTAATTAACCAATTAAATAGAAGCCCAATTAGCTCAAACTAATTAAAGTAAGTTGAACATAATTAATTATTAACTCATTAATAATTAATCTATGATTAGCTAATGCATTAAATTGTTTCCATATGATCCTTTTAATTTAATTAATTATAACGGTTCATAACGGTATATAATTAATTAATTAACTTATCACATTTCACAATACACATTATTGTGAATAAACAATAAATGCACCAAGTGGTTAGAATCCTATTTGTGCGACCCTATTTGAGGATTTATACTATGTTGGCCATGGAAATAAATCGTTATTTATTTCCAATAATCATAAGCGGTATCTAGCAACACGTTATGACTCCCAATTCGTATAAATAATGTACCGTTACAATATCTCAATCCTGCATAAGAAATAAAAGTATTTCTTTGTTTGATTCTTATGTCACACGATATCTTTGTATAATCCAAGATAGGAATGTGTCATTCTTGCAGATTATACATTTCTTGATCTAGAGTTGATCGTCTAGTTTGCATGCATACGATCCAACTCCATCAAGGGGCCCAAACAGATATCATCACTCACTAGGTATACTAATGAGGGACATACGGTTTTCTTGATGAACAACTTTTCCCCGCACAATTCAAGAGAACATAAATAAAGTCCTTATAGCAGCCTTTATCAGGAATCAACGTTAGACGATATTTATTGAACCTATCCTCATGTGGAAAAGGTGAACATCTCAAACTTAGAATCAAACTCATATGAAATAAACAATGACACATAACACAATCCATATGTTTATTTCATTGGGTCAAGTCCTGTACTATGTTCCAATAACATACACATATGCAATTAAGTCGGTAACTCCTTACCTATGATTTGTAGAACTTAATCATCACTTAACTTGCATACTAATCTTTTATGATAATTAATGTTCCTTGTTAATTATCAAGATTATGGACGATTTAGATTTATTATTGTCATTCTAATGAATGATCCACAGAGATCTACAATTCAGATCCTCAACCTGAATGATCTGTCAATAATAAACTCTAGGAACAAATGATCAAATATCATCATTAACATAAACTAAGAAAATAAGTCATTAAATATTGACTTCTAGGACATAACTCCAACACAAATGACGTCGAATGAATCAAGAATCACTAAATTACTGAATTGATGCTCCAAATAAGCAATATTTCGCAATATTTCGAATAAGTAAAATTCTAATTACATTCTAGACTATATAAAACACTTAAATATTGATCATTGTGATTAATTGACGTCGAATCAATCAGGAATCACTTAAAATACTCAATTGAAGCTCAAAATAAGCTTCATTTGAACATTATATGCATAAGTAAGACCTGAATTATATTCTACACTATATGAAGAGCTTAAATAGAAATTTTTTTGTTCAAATGACTTTGATTAAATCAAGGATCGCTTGAAATGTTAAACTGATGTTCGAAATAAGCTTCGATTGCATATTATACGTATATTTCTTTATGTATGACGTAATATTTTTTTATAAGAAAGATCTGAATTGTATTCTACACAGTGCTTAAATATTGATTATTGTGATAACATGACTTCGAATGAATTAAGAATGGCCAAAATGCCAAATGGATACTACAAATGAGCTGCATCTGTACATTATATGTATATTTGTTTAATATGACGCAATATTGCGAATAAAGATTTGAAATATATTATAGACAATATAAATTTCTTAAATATAGATTATTGTATTGAAATGGCGTCGAATAAATAAAGAATCGCTTGAAATACTCAACTGATATTCCAAATAAGCTTCATTTACACATTATTCACATATTTCCTTATGTATGACGTACTATTTTTAATAAATAAGATCTCAATTGTATCTAAACTGTATAAAGAGATTTAATATAAATTATTAAGATCAAATAATGTCGAATGAATCAGGAATCGCTATAAAAGCTGAACAAATGCTTTAAATAAATTTCATTTGCAGTATATGCATATAACTTTATGTATTGCTCAATATTTTGTATAAGTAAGATCAAAATTATATTCTAGGCCACATAAAGTGTTTAATATTGATTATTTTATTCAAATGACGTCGAATGAATCAAGAATTGCTTACAATGTTCAACTGATGTTCCAAATAAGCTTCATTTCACATTATACGCATAATATTTCATTATGTTTGATGCAATATGTTGGATAAGTAAGATTTGAATTATATTTTAGATGTATGAAGAGCTTAAATATAGATTTTTGTGATCAACTTACGTCAAATGATTTAAGAATCGCTTAATCGCTAAACTGATGCTCCAAATAAGCTACATTTGCAAATTATATGTATGTTTCTTTATTTCTATCACAATATTTTGAATGAGTAAGATTCAAATTATATTTTAGACCACGTAGAGTACTTAAATATAGATTATCGTGATCGATTGATGTCGAATGAATCAAGAATCGCTTAAAAAAATTAATTGAAGTGCAAAATAAGCTTCATTTGAACATTATATGCTTATTTCTTTATGTCTAACATAATATTTCGAATAACTAAGATCTGAATTATATTATAGAATATGTAAAGTGCTTAAATATAGATTATTGTGATCAAATGATGTCGAATGAATCAAGAATCACTTAAATGCTGAATTGATGCTCTGAATAAACTATATTTACAAATTATGTGTATATTCCTTTATTTATATTGTAATATTTTGAATAAATAAGAAACGGATTATATTCGTGACAATATAAAGTGCTTAAATATAGATAATTGCATTGAAATGACGTCGAATGAATCAATAATCGCTCAAATGCTGAATTGATGCACAAAATAAGCTACATTTGCAAATTTTTATGATTTTTTCTTTATTTATATTGCAATATCGTGAATAAGTAAGATCCGGAATTATACTTTAAACCATACAACGTGCTTAAATATAGATTATTTTTTTAGATAAAACTTGATAGAAAAATATAGATTATTGGGATCAATTGTTCAAGTAAATGACTATTACGGGGTTTATTCGATAAATGATGCCAATTTGGCTGATAGCAAAGGTGTGTTTTGGATTGGTTCGCCCTGTATTGCTGTGGCATCAATTTGGGACGGTATGCTAATCTTTTAATATAATATTTAATTACATATGCCATAATTACTAGCTCGTGAGGTTAATTATTTACTTTCTCATGTTCTTTTCAGTTTCCGATGAATCAGTCGATTACTCGATTTTTTGTATGTTAAACTGCGATGGCAATGGCCTCAGTTAGTATGTCATCTGATGCTTACCTTAATTTACCTATAGGGTATGTGAGAAGCACTACTAATTGTATTGACGTTATATATTTACTTCTTTGGCAGAGTTCAAAGATAGATCGGTTTTCCCTATATAGGTCTTCCTTTTTCTTTTTTTTTTTTTTTTTTTTTTTTTTAGACAAACTAGATAGAGGCTATCTAGTAAAATTTAGGTCTTCCTTCTGCTGCGAATTTTGCAAAATTTCAGTTACTGCGAGGAAAGAGGATGTTAATATGTTGTCAAAATGGTAAGTGCTTGATATGTATACATGATGTCTATATGTATGTATTCTTGTATACAGTTGTATATATAATGGAATGTGATAAATATTTTAAATGTGCAGGAGAGGATAATATTAGTATATGCGTCTCTCTTGCCATATTGACTTGTTTGTTTGACGAATCAGGTTAATTTGTTCCTTGCAAGTAGAATTTTGTTTTATTTTTTATCCTTAATTACATCCATGCAATGGAAATTGTTTGAAACATATATACAAAAGGACACCATACTGGTTTCTTAAGTCTCATTTACTGCAGGCAGAAGATAACAACTCTTTTTCCATGTCAGGAAATTTTGATGGTGGTGAGTCATTCAAGCAGAAAAGTCTTAACAAAATGGGAGATGAGGAAGATAGTAGTATTTATTTGTAATTTTGCAATAAAGGCACGGCCTTCTAGAGGGAATCTAAAACAGGTTTTTTGCATTTCTTACAAGTGAGGACTATTCCATTTACATAATAGATTATTTAGCTGGCATCTTGTTTTGTGTTTTTCTTGTTGATCTCTAGGCCAGTCTTTTGTTCCTTTTAAGTTTTCCTATTTTTGTTTCTTGTTTATTTTACTTATTCTGAAACCAAAATTTAATGATTAACAATGAAATTTGTAATCATCAGCAACTAGCCCTAACCATATCTGGATATTACTAGACCAGATAACTAAATCATGCTACCTGGTATTTTAGAGATGATATTGAATCATGCCAGATTAGGAAACTGATTTGTTTGCTACTTGGTTTTGTTTATTATCGTTTTTTTTTTCCTTGGTTGTTTGGATGTATGATTGCACTTGGAACTTACTTTAAGTCAAACATGATAACATTAACTTTGCTATGCTGTAATAAAAATATCCATATATATGAAAATACATTTTTAAGCACATTTTTAGAAAATCGAGTCACTTTCACAAGTGGAAGCTCGGTTTGGTTCATGAATTAAATTAGCACGCTAAAAAAGATAATTTGAATTTTCAAAATAGTCATCGATCTAATTTTTAGTTGGAATAGCAAACAGCGAAGTTAGCAATTATTCCAAACAATTATCCACCTATTTATTCTAAAATCGAGTTAGTGCGTTTTTTGAACATAGTCTCATAGACTATGCCGCCTCAAAGGATCCGGAGTCAGGACAGTGGAAACTGTGAAGGGTTACAGCTAAGTATTGATGATGGGGCAATATCTTCACACGTGAAGGGAGCACCTCAAATTATGGGCTCATGAAATGAAATGAGATTAGGTTGTACAAGAAGAGACAAAACATTGGGTCTCTCCCGTTGAAGAATCCTAAGCCTCCTGCCTAATTTTTATACACCTCAGAAAATAATATACCACCCGGTACAAAGCAACGCAAGACGTACCCAATAGTAACCCTCTTATTTTACAAATGCGTCGATTAAAATGTCTACATATAAAAGATCTCTAGATGAATTTTGAACGGCCTTCTAATTAGCTCATTACACTTTCTTTATTTTAATTATACTACATGATCACATAGGTTTTACGATAAATTAAATTGCATAACTAATTGCATTGTAAAAATATAATGTTTGCATTCTTCAAGTCTTCATTGAACATGAAACAACAACTCTGTTATAAACAAAAGAGACGAAATCATAAGTACAAATATGCATGCAACAGATTACTCAAAATGTATTTTTAAATCTACTTCAAAATTATTTATCTAAATGAATATACAAACTTCGATACTTTAGTAAAGACAATATGATTTTTGATGTTCTTAAAGAAAAAAAAGTAGAAACCCAAACTAAATTTCTCAATATATTTGGGTAAAAATCTTGGTATGCAAAGCATGAGCATTTCTAATACTCGTGTTAACAGACGCAAGTAGGGGTTTAGTCCCAAAAAAGAATGTTTGGGTGGCGAAAGACACAAATAGCCGAGTAGATTCTGAGACAAGACCGGGCCCACACCTGGCCTTCTACGTGAAAATCTCGATGTGAAAGAAAAGGCCCAGCAGGGCCCACCGAGCCCACATGCATGCACCTCTCTATAATTATATTATTTTAATGAATTATTTTTGAAAAATGGGACGTGGACCTGAGATGGATGATAGCGTGTATGACTGTCCATAAGACTGTTTTTCACATGCACGTGATGTGCAATCTGTTATTATCCCAACTGCACAAGCGTACAATTATAAATTGCCAAGGTACACAAAATATAAATTTTAAACAGTAAAAGCATGAAGAATGTGCAGTAGTGCACTTCGAAAATTAGGCAATACTGTACTATTGTTCTTTAATTAATGAGAAACACACTGTAATGGTACATATTAATTGACTTCTCAATGAATGGTGCAATAAGCAAATATAGATATTGTACAAGTCATGAATGAGATGTTGCATAAAAAGTCATCAAACTATTTAGCATAAATTTTAAGAAATTGGTTTTGGTACGATTTATACGGAGAGGATCTATTCGATTTTATATTAACTGGTCGTTTCATGTCGATAAGCACTTTTACTTTCTGATATTATTTTTTAATATTGAATAAATTTGATGTATTAATATTAAAATTTTCAAAACTTAAAATCTAATAAGAAATAATAATATATATTTTTTTTGTGTTCATATTTTTGTTGAATGTTGATCAATGTATGTATATGCTACATTCAAGTAGTGACAGAGTAGAGATTTGTTATCAGCACCAGATGATTAGCGCACCTACTGTTGTATATAGGTTTCTTTTCTTTTGTAAGTTCACTGTTAGAGATTTCACCCGATGACCCCATATTTTTATGAATCAAAGAAATATTTCCCAATTCTCAAAAGAAGCCCCTGTTCATGAAGAAGAAGAACCTGCTCTTATTTGTTCCCCACTTTCTATTTCCCCTTTGAAACTAGTACAGACTATAGACTATAGACGTCAGACATAGATATATCTTTATTATGAAAATAGGTACCATATGTTGCCGCTGAAATTGAGAAATAGAGACATGACCTCACCATGCAAATTGAAAAACTATTCTTAAACGTGACAGGTTTCTAAAAAAATGCTGAAAAATATACACAGGTAAAAAACAAGTGTTTTTAATTAACCTAAAAATAACACCGATATTGTTTAACTAGAAACGTACTGTCTATCTTATTTCTATTCTCCTATAGTAACAGTAAGGAGATAATATATCGATTAAAAAAAATGTAAGGAGGAAATAATTGTGAGAGTGGGGTCGAGACTATATATATACTAGAGGGGAATATCGAGCTTCGCTCGATGTAGATATCTATAATAAGAATATTTTTATTATGTTTATATTGTTTAATTATGTTCATTTTTGGATATATGGTTAAGATATATTTATCTTTAGAAATATAGTTTAGTTATTGTAGGTAATTTGATTTGATTAAAGTTAAAGAGTTTGATCAATTTAAAGAAAAAAATTATATGTAAGTTTAAATATAGTTATAGTTATCTGAAATAATATTATTAATATGATTTATATTATGTTGATATTATTCATGAAAATTAATATGTTTATAAATGACTTAAATAAAACATATATCGTAAAAGATCTAATTTTTTTTTCTATTTTCAATTGAATGAATTTAATTTATATCTTGTAAACCGAAATTAAGAAGGGTGATGAAGAGAAATTAAGGTGGAGAGAGACTCTAAGCAACACAAAAAAGATGGAGACATGATGAAAATGAAAATAGGAAGGGGTCACAAAAATCAGAAACAAAACAATGTGTTGCCCAATTATTATCTTATGTTGAACCGAGTCGGTTGAATGAGCAATAAGACCCGACACACAATTAGTTACAAAGTATCACATTATAGAAATCAGAAAAATACTATTGCACAACTATTTCACAATACTTGGAGTGTCGGATGATATTTAACTAAAGGATTCCGACTCCCACATATCTTTATTTATAATATTGATATATATATAGAGAGAGAATATCTATTGTGAACCTTGGTTTATAGAGCCTTCTGTGAACCATGACCGTTTGATCAATGGTTTTGCAAATTGACAAATTTAAATTTACCAATACAATCTATATATTGAAATCTCATAGAAAACCAAATTTTATCGTCCAAAAATGGCAAGTTTTAAAAATTCGAAAAAAAATAGTAAAAAAATTTCAAAAATTGTAAAATTTGGTTTGCTATGAGATTTCAATATATATATTGGATTGGTTAATTTAGATTTGTCAATTTGCAAAACCATTGATCAAACGGTCATGGTACACGGAGCCCTAAATGAACCATGGTTCACAATAGATTTTTTCTCTCTCTCTATATATATATATTTCTCGCCATCAAAAGATATTAAAAATTTTTCCTTCTCAGCTCCATAAACTCACCTCCAATAATAAAAAACAGGAAGGCATAATTCAAGTTTTCGCTTTTGAATTTCACAAACACTAAATTAGTTTTCAAATTGTAGACAATCTTAAATTGATCTCTAGATTTTTATTAACATCGACGGCCTTCGGAAACAGATAATATTGATTTAACAAAGCAAAAGACAAATACGTCGTTTTATGATAATTATTTGCAATAAGATTTTAACTGTCTTTCAAAATTAAAACAAAACAATTATATAGCAAAATTGAGATTTGTGAAGATTGAAGAATACTTTCCAGTCAGCACTCCTGCCTTTAACGGAAACCGAAATTTCACCAGTGACCTTATTCATCGTGCAGCTATAAGCTATTTCCCTTGGATTAGACTTTTTATGTCGAGCCGCAATATCAGCAATTGATTGTTTACAAATATTCTTTATTTAAAAATCTGAATAAATACCCTAAGACAAATTTCATACTGAAATTTTTTTTTTTTTGTTTTTGCATTAACGAGATATGAAAAGGTTAGCCATCGATCTTGGTTCTAACTGACTGTTAATGTCACGGGCAAACTTAGATGCACCAAAATATAAAAATTATGCCAAGTCAAACTCAGATTTGAAAATAAATTAGAGCTCGAGCCAATAGGAGCTCTTATGAGAATTTTTTAGGCTCCTTTCATTATCTTGAATGAATAAATTATTACATATCCAGTTATTTGAGTCGAATTCGAACGAATCACTCAAAAGTTGGAAGTTCGAGTTCAACTTTTAAGTCAAACAAAAGCTAGAGCTTATCGATATCCTTCTAGAGCCGCAAGCTATATTAACACGATCAGTCTTTAATTTTATCGAATGATTATTTAAATCATGCCAATTTATCATCTAATTTAGTTGAAAGAATAATTTAATTTGCGCTTATCATGTTTTTTTTTATTTCAATTATTTTATTATTGTTATTATTATTTCTTATCACAATCCGTAGGAACTCAACTCCACACACCCACACATGTTTTATCTCGATCCATTTTCTAGAGAGATTCATTATAAAACACTCTGTCCAGAAACCAAAATCTTCTAAGCCGAATTTTCATCTCCCCTTTAAGCCCGTCAACCGTCACTGTCAACTCATTCATAATTTCTGCAAACTTTCCAATAAGCTAACTATTTGCCTCAAAATTCTATAGAAAGCCGTACCCAAACATCTTAAATTAGTTATCAACAAGCTGTCCGGAAGTACACCACCTTAAAGTTGTAAAATACAGTTTTTTTTTTTTTTAAGACGTACCCAAGCATCTTAATCATGCCACTGTACCATTTAATTAATTTGAAACAATCAATTTAATTTGCGTTTATTTTGTTTTTTCTTTTCATTTCAATTATAATCTTCTAAGCCAATATTTCATGTCACGTCTCTAAACCGTCAAACGTCACCCTGAACTAATTCATAATTCTGCAAAATTTCCAGTAAGTTATTATTTACCTCAAAATTCCATAGAGAGCCATACCCAAACATCTAAAATAAGTTCATCGACAAGCTATCCGGAACTACACCACCTTTTAATTAATTAGTTGTGAAATACAGTTTTATCAAACTAATGAAGCAGTGTTGGCTTTGTAGTTTGTACAATACCAAACCGTTGATTTTAGAACAAGACCAAACTACTTGTGCAATATTATACACCCGACATTTGTTACAATGAATTATATTTTTTAACGCGTCAACGAGATCAAATCAAACTGTTTGGCATTACACAAGGTCATGTTGACCTTGTCATCTTCTCACTTTCTAATAATCAACCGAAAGTATATATAGTTGGTGGTGAGCCACACTTAAAGAGTAAATAAGAAAAACGTAATAGGATTCATGAAAAAAATTATGTCCAAATCGACAAAAACGCAAAATTATATTAAATAAATGGCAGAATCAGTTGACCACCTCTTTTTCGGGTGTTCCCATCAAATGGTTATTTGGGCATGGTTACTAGATAGATTTCAAAGGCCAACAAATTTTAGATCGGTGAATGACTTGGTAACATGGATTTCCAGTTTAGATCCTCATAAGAGTAAGATAGCATGTATTATATGTTGTGGTGCATTGTGGTGTGTGTGGAAAGATAGAAATGCTAGATGCTTTCAAAATAAATTTTGTCATTCTTTTAGATATCTAGCCTCACAGATTTTGGCTTTGATAAACTATTGGTCAGGGCTATGGTCGGAAGAGGTTAAGACACAAGTGGCAGAATGGTTGCCTTCCCTTGAGAAAATGCCATTGCAGATTGTTGGAGGCGAGCCCATAGATTTCGAAGGTGAGCAGGATGCATGGAGTCTTGCAGTGCTTTGAGCGCGACTCGATCAATGAGGGACAACCCAAGAGGCTATGCTTTGTTATCTCTTGGGCCGAAGAGAAAAAATTACTATCTATCTTATTTCCTTATGTTGCTAGTTTGTTGTGTGAAAATACATTATGAATAAGTTTTTTGTTGTAATAATAAATAAAGGGAGATACCGTTGGTGCACTGGTACCTCTAGATCTTGGTACCAGTGCGAAAGGTTTTAAGGTAGAGAATTGAGAGAGGGTTGTAATAGACTGCTTTTTCCGTTTTAATGAAAAGAGTGGTGAGCAACTTATGCTCACTTGTTTCAAAAAAAAAAATATTAAATAAATGGCAAATTCTGTTGTGGACTAAAGTTTGTAACCGATTTTAAATTCATGTCGTTCATATAAAATTATAAATGGAGATGAATGATCAGTGTTTACATCTAATTAAATTATTTTTACCAGCATAAAATTACTCCTAAATAATAAATATATTGTAGTTTATAGTTATAATGCAATAATTAAATATGGATTCTCAGTTCTCGCCTTAAATGCAATACGTATATCGCATGGCGTCGAGCTAGAATTTGAGAACACATTACTAGTAATATACCACAATACCACTACACTCTGATCTCTACAAATCACTTATTTCATCACATTTTTACCAATATACATATAAATTTTGGAGTAATCTAGCTAAGTGGATTCTTTCTGAATGATATAAACAAGCATATTGGTATTCTAGCAACCGGGCTACCTAGCTAGTCTGCTTTTCATGAACTGAATGAATAATCAAGGAGATGGCGGTACATAAATGAATAACATTCGTAGCATATATATATATTTGAATAATTAAGGAGATGACGGTACATAAATGAATAACATTCGTAGCATATATATATTTTTGAAATCCAGAAACCCTACTATAAATTATATAATATGTACGTTTGCCCCACAGAGGGTTCAAAAACTGCAACCCTGAGTTAGCACAGTTTGAGAAAAGCATCATTGAGGGTTATAAATTTTTTCCCCATGCAGTTAATTAATTATACTTAGGAAAGATAAAAACACACTAGATGCCCCTACCTTTCTGAAATTTTCACTTTCGAGTTCCTAAAATTATCTCATGAATAACTATATTTAAGCACGTAAACACTTGGGGACAAATTAAGAACCAAATACAAAAAAAATTGAAAGAAAATTAAAACAGCTTTAGACTTAAGAACAAAGCTACAAACATTCTACTATATGAAGTATTTTTCTCATACCAATTCTCTACCGCAGATAAATGCTAATTCTTCCTTGCAATTCTCAACACAAAAGTGTAACTAGACCTTAATTAGAGGGGAGAGATATATTAAAACGTTAAAACATGACGGCCGCTGTCAAGATTTCAAAAGAAAAATAATAAATTAAGGGGAGAGAGAGGGAGAGGAGAAATGATGAAAGAGTATATATATAATATATCTATCCATGCCATGATTCCTTGTTTTGATCAAAAGAACTGGTGGAAGCATTCATGCACTGATCCAAGCCAGGCATGTTTAGTAATCCTCTCTGAGACAAAGCTCTAAGACCCAGGAAATCTCTTGTCAACACATCATCACCTCTTAATCCATCTGACCCATCAAACCTGTTCACCATTTCATGTAACTGATCGTGCTGGGAAGTGGAAACCAACCCAAGCCCAAAGCCGCCAGTATTTGTATTAGAACCATCGTGAGATACCATTCGTGTGTTGTAACCTGAACTTATAGTTGCACCCATTTGAGCAGCCTTCTGCAGAAGTGCAGTTGCCGATAAGTGAGCCGAAGAACCAAGCATTCCCATATTTTGACTGGCACCAGGAGTTGTAGGGAATGCAGGAAGAGGCATTGACATGCTCTCCCATGGAGCAATGAACTCTTGTTTCATGCACTGTTCCTGGAGTGTGACTTCATTTGATGTGTTTGTTCTTGCATGCATGTTGGGGAACTGGTTTTGCATGAGAGAGGTAGAGTTGATAGCAGAAGAGAAGTTCTGAGGGAAGAGAAGGGATTGCGGGTCTAGTGGACTATGCATAGGTGTAGGCATAGGTACAGGTAGGGGTGTAGCCTTTGTAGAAGCAGCCTCTTCAGTCAATGCATCACAAAAGGCTCTGTGGGTGATAAAGCTGTCTCTCCTGCATGCAAAAGTACTTGTCAGATAGAGTGAGAAACAAGATACCTTCAAAAATAACAATTAGAAAAGAAATTAGGTTTTTGAGATAGACTTATATATCTCATTTCTACAAACAAAAAAGAGAGCTGTAATATGTGAGATAAATCAAGAGAGAACTTTTGTTAGTGATGGGTTAACATCCTGAGCAATAAATCAATAATTATAAATGCCCTAAGAAATGGTGAGGGTAGAAGAGGCCAACTGGCCAAGATAAGATTAAGGATACAAAGTAGCATACATATGAGTCAGGGGAAATATAGATAGTATATACATTTGGAATTTTATAAAAAAGAAGTAATATTAATTTCATTAGTAAATAAAAAAACACAAAATTGGGTAAATTTTATATTAATTTAGTCGCTCAATCTTACCCTATCTTTTTTCTTTTCTTTTTTTTTTGGTTAACTAAAATGATCTCTTTGTTCAACTTAGCCATTGAACTTCAAATTTTAGCCACCTTGGCTCACTGTTTTCATTTTAGAAAACCCCCACACAAATTTAACTTCATTCATCAAACAATGATAGTCAACCAAAATATATCAGAATATAGTTGACAAAAATTTGTAGCAATAATTTTTAAGGAAATATAAGCTGTGTACTTGTATGAATTTTGTAATTCTAAGAATTTGCACTGATCAGTTATATGCAATTATATGAAATAAAAATATGATATTGTACCTTTTAATTTATATGAGAAACCCTTTGACTAAATTAATACAAGTTTAGCAACCAATATACTTCGGGAAAAAAATTAGCTTACAATTTGTGTCTAATTCAATTTGAAAAGAGAAAGCTATCCAATTTGGATAGAAGGTAAAATTCAGTGACTAAGATAGATACATAAGAAAGTAGGATGAGCAAAGACGGATATACAGAAAATTTTGGCTATGTCCGTAAAAGATACACACAACAATCCAAAATAACGCGTACAGTATGGAAAATATCAAGATAAGAATTCTTTTATCCCCCTTAGCTCTTTTTCTAATCCCTAGATGAACCTTTTTGCTGTTTCGGTCTATTTTACCAAAGCATACTTTTTAGTACATTTTTGGCCTTTTTATGTCCTGACAAGTAAAACAAAATACAGTCCTTGCATCAAATAATAAAACTCTTAAACAAGATTTACCTATAAAAATTATTAACTGTATAAAATTGCCATATAACAAGTCTGTATTTTGTTTCAAAGACAACTTTTGATACACACTTTAAATTTTAGGTGTTTTAATTTTCCAAAATAGATCAAGGAAAGCTCATTCTGTCAATATGCAGGCTGCAGATTTAGACTAAAGATTTGAACGATATCAAAATTGTTCCTTTTACAATTTTAATTGATTCAAAAATTGTAAAAGCATCAGATCAAATACTCATGCACGACAAATTATTGGAAAAGATAAATGGGATCCACTCCAATAGTGTGAAATAAGAGAACTCTGTTAGAAAACATAGTCAAGGAGATTTTTTTTCATTTTTTTTAATGCCGTGACACCACTTCTATAGGTATAAATTAAGCTATTATATTTCTGAAGAAAATGGAGAAATAGCTAATCCAAATCAAGAACATGCTTCATTCAACCAAAAAAAAAAAAAAAAAACATGCATCATGTCACGTCCCTCCCAGGGTTAAAAGTCGATACTGTCATAAACTAAGTACAGTACTGGCAGTGTGGCACGGGCACGGCACCAACATGGAATCTGACTGCTGAAATAACATGTGAAATTTTTTTGTAGTTTCAAATTTAAAAAAAAAAGGAGACTAGGCAAAAAGAATGTTTCCATCCACTAAAAAATCTTTTTAAGTATATGCTATAGTAATTACTTAAGAAGCAATATCAAATATACTTTAAAATATATTAGTATTTTAGAACATATAATTAAGATTAGCTTAAAAATCTGTCAGGTACCCAATAACTTTGTGCATTTTGTACTTGTAAGTTACAACTATAATTCTATAAAGCATAGCATCATTATATATACTTGATTTCCAGACAACCAAAAAATAATCAAGAATGCAAATTACTAACATCTTAACTTGAAAGACAAAACGAACACCAACAAGGAACCCAACAAAACAAGAATGAAAGAAAAATTGTACCTGGAGAAGATAGTGCCACAGTCACACTTGTACTCCCTGGTGCCGCAAACCTTGCTATGTGCTTTCCAATCCGATTGCACCGCATACTTCTTTGAGCACTTCTCACACTTCCATTTCTTCTCGCCATGCTTTCTGAAGAAGTGCTTTTTGATGCCGGTGAGGTCGCCAAGAGCCCGAGATGGGTCATGGTGCACGCATGTCACCTCGGGACAGATGTACACCTTCTTACGAATCAGCTCTTTGCTCGGTCTCTGTTTAAGCTTCCATGGCAGGTTGTGGCCTCTCCTGTGGAGTTGGAGGTTTTGGTCTCTTTGAAAACCTTTGTTGCATATCTCACACACAAACCGGTTTGTCGCCATTAGGGTTTTTGGAGACAGTGCTATCACATCTGCTTCTGGGTCTGCTATTCAAAGAAGAAAAATCATTTATAGTGAATTATGGGTTTATTAAGCACATGTGTGTGGTCTGCTTGTTGGTCAAGGTAGCTTTTAAACTTTTAATAAGCATAGAGTACACTAATCAAGAATATAAATAGGAATTTGGAAGTTAAAACATTATTTTATTATTTAGATAAATTAAAATAACGAGCATGATTTAAAAAAAGCTAACTAATATTCACATAGAAGGAAGTTAGTCTGCTTTTGCAAGTTATGTTACCAAAAGATTTGATTTGATAGAAAATCTAAAGTGATTTAACTTTTACTGCACAAAGAAATAGGATGGTGAAAAGACTTGAATTGATTGCATTTGCTCTTAGAGAAAACAACTCTCTTTCCGGATGAATCGAATATCGATACATCTTGTGAAAGAACCCACTCGGAAACCAAAAAAGGATCAGTGATAGATGAAAAGCTATCACTTTTGACATTAGGATAGACAGTTAGAGAAAAACATGAGTAAAAAGGGGTTGAAATTGCTTTTCCTTGTAACAGAAAACTCGTGGTGAATTAGTGATAGTGGATGCATTTAACAATTTGTCTTCTTCCTAAAATAAAATAGCACTTGAAACCAAAAGAGTAGACCAAAGAAGTACAAAAAAAAAAAAAAAGCATTGATAAAAGATAATTCAAGTTAGGGAAAGATTTTAGCCAAATAAATTCAGGAAAAATAATATAATAAAATTCTTTTCAGCTTTCACAAAAATGGATGGAGATAGAGAGAGAGAGTGTGTGTGTGTGTGTGTGTGTGAGAGAGAGAGAGAGAGAGAGACCTGGATTTCCTGGGAGGCTTCTCTTTCTCTTGTTATTGTTTGGAGTTGGATTGGAAGAAGGAAAATCTGGGACTGAATCAGGATTGGACATGGCTGTGCTCACTTCCATAAACACTTTCTTGCAACTGAGCTTCCTGCAACTAACTTCGCATGCACTACACAAACAGAAAGCACTCCTTTTTTTTCTCACTCCCCAAGTTGCATTAAATGGAAGCGTTTAATAAATGATGAAGTAGACATCTCAGGGGTGCATAGTAGATCTGCAAAGTGGAACAAATCATGCAATACAAAGAGAACAATCAAGAGATTATAAAGGATTTCATTTAATTCCAGTCGAGTTCTTGCTCCAGCATTTATTAGGGGTCGAAATTGGCAAAACAAAGGAGTACCTTTAAACAGTTCCGCATTTGTTTGGATGGAATAATGGCAAGGCCAGACCCCCAATTCTTTTGTAAGACTTGTTCTTCAATTTTTGACCAAGCTTTTGTTGGCTATATCAGGGATTCATGGACATGAAAGGAAAAGAAAAGAAACAAGATTTGAAAACAGGGGTTATAAGTACAAATGAGTTTCAGAGTTTGAGGAGAAGAGGAGATTAGACTGTGAAATATGAGAGAGAGAGAATGAAAGAGAGGTGAAGGAAGCAAGCAAGGAAAGACTTGTCCACTCAATTTTGAGCACCCATCCTGTCAGAATCTCTCAAGTTATTTTAAACTGGAAAACCTGTTTCTGTAAAGTTTCATATTTAAACATTTTTGGAGCTTCGACAGTTCGACCTGTACAGCCAAGAAATGACAAAAAAATATATTTATACAGCCAACAATTCTCTTTATTAAGAAGCACCTCAATATAAAAACATTTTTCTATGAATTAGCTTCTAAAATGGTAAAAAAGTATTAGTTTTCGCAATTTCGTACTTCATATCCCATTTTTATTATCTCATTTTTCTTTTCAGTTCGGTATGTATCACATACATTTTAATATAGAAAAATATTGGTCTATGAACATTCATTAATTAATAATAAATGTTAAATTATATGGGTGTTGAAATCGCTATTAATTATGCACAAATCTTTGGATCATTCATGCATACAAAGTTTCTATCAATGTCAAAAAAGAAATACGAAGTTTTTATTTAAATTTATGCATGTGAAAAATTGTTGTTATTTTGACTTTGCAACAATAGCAGACCAAAAAGCAATGATATAAATTTTATATGTAAATGAACTGTAGTACATTTCTTCGTATTAATTGTCATAATAAAAAAAATAAAAAGATGGCAATCACCTCTATAAGAAGCAAAACAGACGTAATATATTATATTCACTAGTTTTGTTTTGGCGTTATTTTATATCTATGCTATTATATCTTTAAATGAGATATGATGGGCTCATTTTTAAAACAAAGTAAATTCGAACCTTCGAAAATTTAAATGCAAATGGAGTTGTGCTTTTGTGAGAAACTGGAGAGGAAAGTTTGTGATCACTGTTTGCTAGGCATAGTCTGACGGAAACTTTCTGTCTTTTTCTTTGTCGCCCTTGCTGTGTGAAGATACTCTTTGCAATATATTTCTAATTTCGTTTCCAACCTATTTAAACTATTCTTTATTTTTGTTTTGTTTCTCTTTTTCCTATCAATTACAGCTTTATTTTTTAGGGTTCAGATCGTCTCAGCTGCCCACGTGTTGATTTGTCCATTTTCCTCGTAATCTGTGCTAAATAATTGTACTAACTCCCCCCTGAGCTCTCTTTTTTTGTCCGTGAAGTAGTCCGTGAAAATTCTAAATAGATATTTACCTAACATTTGTCAAGTGTTGTCCTTTCTATGATTCATCATTTTGGGTAATTAGACTTAGTAGGATTTTTTTTTCTTGGAAATGGTTAGAAGATGGTATTGTATTCGTTAATTACATTGACAGGAATAAGCTGTACGTACCGATAGTGAAAAATTAGAAGAGAGATGACTTTTAATTTTAAATATTGTTAATCACTTATTCACTTATTGTTGTTGGAGAATTTATTTATCAAATATTCGATATAGTTTTTCTAATTTACAACTTTGCCCCTAGATATTTTATCTAGAATTTGATATATTCTCTCTCATTTTCGTCATATTGCATCTACTTCTAAAGTGAGTGCGACCGGATCTTACATAAACCGAACACAGAACATTCAAACTAAGATTATATAACTTTTTTTTTTATGCATATATTAACCTAAATAAATGATATGAAGTCACACCAAACATTGTTTTTACTTTTTACTTAATTGATACATGTTATCCAACATCAGATGTACTTGCGAGATTATTAGATAATATAATGCACTGAATCAAGAATAATTCGGACAAAATTCTTGGTAACCCAAAACATCAGGTGCCAGCATGAAACTCCTGTCCATGTCCATTGTAATTTGCATAAAATTCACCGGTGGTTCTCTTTTATTTACTGAGGGTAACTTTGTCGTTACTAACAGGTACAAGACAAATTCTTACTAGCATGGTGACCACCGATGCGGGTTTAAAGTTCATGTTTTTTCACGGTGTTTTGGCGAGTTCCTGTCTGCGCAGGCTTTAAATTGATCTGGTATATTTGTTTTAAATCGAGCTTAGTAATACGGAACATGTATAACAAATTAACAATAAATGACAAAATAGTTATAAGATTTAAGTGAACTGTAAGTATGTTTGCACAGTTTAGATTCGTTGCCTAGTGTGCTGTGAGTTATATAAGTTAAGTCCGTTGCACTAGACTGTTAATTTTTTATACAAAATTTGATATACAGCTTATATATAAACTGTAAAAAATGCACACTATATTCATTTTTCTTTTAAGTTGTTTTGCTCGATGTCAAAATTATCAAACAAGTTTGCTTTGAATATAACATATTTATTAATACGAACTACAAAAGACGCCAAACTTGTTGCAAATTTTTGCCTCGCTACGATCTAATCATATTTCAGTATTTATAGTTTAATAACGTTCATAATATCGATTTGGATTGTTCATTCCGTTCTTTATGATAAATAATACTGCTAGGCCTTATGGTAAAAAAAAAACCAAGATAAATAATACTGCAAATTAAAAATAATAAAATTTAGAATTTATTTTATATACGAGAGAGTTTAACTTTCTCAATGTTATAAAAATTGAAAAGTAAATGAATACAATTGACTTGTAATAATGGAAATTTCTTTGGCTCTTGAGGAAAAAATAACCGGCATTTGAAAGAAAAAGGAAATGTAGTTCCAGAAAATAAAAAAGAGTGCAAAACTGTACATGCAAGCATGCTGTTAGTACGTTAGATCACGATAACCAGAAAAACACTATACGCAAATTTGATTCTAAATAGGTCCTTAAGTTTAATGCCTGCAGCGTATTCTGGTAAGGCGGGATAGACGCACAAAGGGTTCGTGAAATAAATATACAAACAAACGATCAGATGCAAAGGTTGATTGAAACTTAAACTAAATTAGAAACAATCGAATCATGAAATGCAACATCATTAATTTTAGATGAAACTTTAACCTCTTCAATAAAGAGCTAACAGTTGGAATGTCAGTGTCAGAATTCTCAAAACATGGGATGGAAACTCAAATAATTGATTGAAGCGTTCCCTGTAGATCAGCGCTAGGACTAATGTTTTTCTTTGGTCAACATTGAAAGATTACATTATCAAAATTGATATATCTAACATATTTTATCATGGGGCGGCAGCCTCTGAGTTATCATGTCCCTGTTTGATATTTTATCAGAAAAAAAGAGACAGAGATAAGGGATCATAAACGAATAACAATTGTCAGCAACAGTAGTTTGGTCTCTGTCTGTGGCTTATTTAATGATATTTTGGTCCAAAATTGGGCCCATTCAAGGGTCATGGGTCAAGGCATATGCTTCCTTACCTAACTAGGGTTAATTCAAATATATTAACTTTCGGATAAAGAATTAATTAAATATTGGAGTTCCGGCAATCAATAGTCGTGTATGATTGCATTTGGTATCTATATTTTAAAAACCTGTATCAATGTCAAGGCATCAAAACTGTTGGTGCAAATGAAAAAAACCATATAGAAAGATCCAAGTGCAATAATGATTGAAGGCAGCATATGTTTTGATTCCATTAGACAGGAAAAACTATTTTGTTACAAGCAATTAACACATGAAAACAATAAGCAAACCAATCAAATAAGAAATTGACACACACCATACAGCTTCACAACCAAAAAGTACCAAGCACCACATGCTTCCACCGTTTGAACTAATATAACGGGCCAAGCATCAGTTAAGTTTCAATAAAAACAACAACAAAAAAGATGAATAAATAACGACCATCTGTTAGATCGAGCTTCAAAAACACACCAGTTCGAAGTAAATAAAACAAAAAAAAAGGTAAAAAGTCACAGCGCAAAAAAGAAAACCTATGGAGATTGTTAAGAATGTGTTAAAGGAGAGCACCGAGTTAGGTATTTCAAGCTTCTTATTCTCCTTTAAGAATAGAGGCAAGCCAATCAGAAGCTGACACCTGGATTTCAGGAGGCATGCGTAGTTGCACATCTAGAGGAGTCACAGAAATCTGTTTGGAGAAGCACATAAAGAAGCTGTTTAGGAAAAATCCATAAATTGATATAAAGAGATAACTGGCCGCATTTGCTGGCACTATTATCATAGCAAGCTGGCTGTATGTTAGACACTTAAGACCCACATCAACTGATCTTATAATAAAAACAGCTGTATGATCTGATATGGACCATCTGATTGAATCATAGTGCCCAGATTTAATATTGTGGTATTGTAAGGTTATACAACCGCAGCATTGTAATCATGGCAGTCCATGGAAGCTATTTAGGTGTAGTGTGGTGTGGATCAGTCAGTTGTGGTCGCGCATGTGTGTGTGTGTCTCTGTGTGTGTGTGTGTGAGAGAGAGAGAGAGAGAGAAAGAAAGAGAGAGAGAGAGAGAGAGAGAGAGAGAGAGAGAAGCATACAAAGCCGTTCTCCAGAGCCACATAGTCAAGATCACCATCTAATCCTTCATCCTGCTGCTTCTCAACAAGCTGGATTTCACAATTAAATATAATCATAAGCTCTCTAAGAAATCACACAACAATTTTAAGTAATAATCATCCGGCATATAAGTAAAATAATTACTAATAAAACCTCCAAACATTGTCGCTTTTTGGACAGAGGGTCTTTATTTAGTCAAGCAGTGTGAAGTTGCAGTACAATACCAAACCAGTACTGTTTTTATTTACATTATAGTATATACTTTGCAGTACCAGTATTGCAAAGTAACAAAACCAGTATGCACACTTATCCAGCATCGAAGGGGTGGTCCCATATTAATAGTTTTCTTCATTGTATTTATTATTAAATGTGGGTACTTCAGCATAGGAACTGTTGGTGACTGAAGCCCCATTTAGCCCTTTCAACCTTGCAGAAAATTCTGATATGTGAAACATATTCTCTATTGTGTATATGTGGGCATGTGAATGTGGGAGTGTGTCTGTCTGACTACCTCAAGACGAAATTGCTTCTTAACAACTTCTTTCGTCTCTGGCTTTCCAGCAGCAGCTACCGATTCCACCTCAACATTCTGTTTTTGTGCACTTGCTCTCCTAGCCGCACCCTAATATAATTAATGCATCATGTTTATAAGTCTAACATGTACATGGTACAAGTTTCTGTGTAAGATGATACCAAAATAAACAAAAGGACCATAATATTTAAATAAATCAAAAAAAGGAAAGAAAATACTGACAGCAGCAGAAGCATCTCTGCCGAGCTGAGCCAGCTGAAAGCCAAGGCTTTGGTGCATAGACATGAACTGTGGGGCCACAGAAGGGAGCTTTTTGGCAGATGTGGCTTGCCAGCTCAGCATTGGCCTCCATTCACTCTGCTTGGTTATCTTCACTCCCTGTTAACAACTGATGGAAATTTACTCACAGTAAAGAAAAAAGAACAAATGAGCACTCAATATTATTAGAGTAGATACCTTGTTTGCAGATGGGGAAGCAGGAATTCCTATATTCAAAAAGCAGCTTTTGGGGAATTGCCCGTTTTTGGCATCTTTTATAGCTGCTTGAATTAGAGGCATACATACATTAACTGCATCCTTGAAATCAGTATCTAGACTCTCATTCTTCTTCCTAAAAAAGATATAGTGAAAAAGCTAGTCACCCAAATTTAGTTCAAAAAGAAAACATGCCAAAAGAATGAAAAGATAAATGTATAAATCTATTGTAAAGACCTCTACCAACACTTAACATAAGACTTATGATATTTTATTTATGAATCTGTGGTCCTCATTGTGGTTGAAAAGACATGATTACCAAAAATTTAATGCAATAAATTATTGATAAGGCCACAATTGACACTTCTCTAAAGGACCATTATGATACTTTTTAGGTAGAAAAAAAAATCATCACAAATGAAGAAAGAAAAGATGTACCATTTCAATGAGATGGCTATTGCAGGGATTCCACACATTAGAGCCTCTTTTGCGCCAGCAACTGCACCTGAGTGGAAGCTGAATAAAAGTAAAATGATTGACGTAATCAGAACAAGGAGATGGTAATTTGGAACACAAAAAACACTATTGCTACTTGTTCACAAGTATCAGAACAATGTACCTTTCATTGCCACAAGATGAGCCCTTGTTAATGCCACTTATGACCTGAATTTTATGGTAGGAATAGCTTAGAATTCAATTCCACTAATACTAATAGACATCACAATAATACAATTTTAAAAGATGACAAACATGTCATAGCACATACCACTGCTGGTTTAGACCAAGAGAATAGTGCAGCAGATAATGCTAAAGAAACACAATCAACAGGCGTTCCTGTTCAACAAAGGGAAGAAAACAACATAACTTACTATCTAATATTTATGAAAACACAGTTTGTTTTTTTTTTTTCTTCTTTGCTAACTGCATATAAGCAACCAAATTAGAAATAACGCAAACCGTTGGGAAAATTTATCTGTATGGTAACCAGTCAATTTTTTGTATAAAGTCAAAGAATTTGCGCGAGTGCGCTTTTGGACTTGAAACAAAATTTTACCAGAAACTTGAAAGGCTTTGGCACCACTGACTTCTGTAGATGTTGCAACTACGGTTTCTCCAACTGTTATCGAGTCACCCAATCCAAATTTCCCTCTTAATATAAGAAAAGCACAGAAACAAAAAAATCAAGATCAGAAAAACACTTGTTTGGTTTTGACATCTTACATGGTATGACTCATTCATTGCACTGGTATATGTTTTACACATTGGGTTACTTTCCATAACCAGATAACTTTGAACGATCTTGGTCAAAAATAATGCCACCAAATTTCAATATTTAAAGCTTCAATTAGCCTTTGATGAAAGCTGACTGATACATTGAAGTGGACATTGATAACTAGGTAGGTGGCTTCATTAGTAAAAATTTATGGCTTCTCTAACTAAAGTTGTTGTCTTCAATCTTCAACCATTATTATATGCGCTTCAATTGATTTTCTAAGTTGCACAGTTTATCTCAAAAGTTGGCTTATTAATGATCCACAATTAAATACATATCAAAGTACCAAATATTAAAATTGCAATTCTAGTCCAAGTAAACAACGACAAAATAGAGGTATCAAAAAAATCCTAGAAAAGAACTCACGACTCAGGCGCGCATACGCTGATGTCATATTGGCCGGTGCTGACGAGAGCAGTGACGAGAAATTCAAGCCCAGCCGAGTTGATTCCATCAGCGCAAGTAACAAGCAGAACAGGCTTGGTCTCGCTGGCATCTTGTGCCACGTCAGCGGACGAAGACTCGACGCCCGACGCCTCTTCGGCGGGAGAAGGGGCAGCCTCACCTCCTTTCGCCTCCTCCGAGTTGGGTTCGTCGGAGGTGGCCTCAGGCGCGGAGGCGGCGGGTCGACGGGAGAGGAGAGCGGACTGGAGATCGGAGACGCGAGATTGGGGCACGAATTGGGGTACCTTTGGGGGATCTGAATCGGAGCTCATTGTCATTAACAGTTAAGAGAGAGAGAGAGGTTGAAGATGGATAGAGGTAGAGAGAGAGAGAGAGAGAGAGAGGGAAGAAATGAAATGTGCGCTGGTTTGGGAATGGGATTTTCCTCGTCTGAGGCAAGGAACTGTTGTCCTTTTCTTGTCTTCTCTCTTTTTTCCACTCTTCTCGGCTTTTTGCGGTTTTTTTTTTTTTTTTTTTTTCCCTTTGCGAAAGAATTCCGATATATTGATCGTCAAATATTTAAAAAAAAAATAATTTTTAGAATAAAATCGAATTAATTTTAATTTTTTTACCAACAATTTGATCCTCAAATATTTAAAAAATTAATATAAGTGTTCTTTGCAGGTAATTTTTTTTTTGAAAACCAACTTTATTTATTAGTAAGAAAATTGGACGGCCGAAAAGCTAAATTTCCTTTTGTTTTACGTACATAATGCTCCAACAAAAATATTTCGAGATATATGTTCCTAAAAAATAATAAAATATTGGCTATAAATATTTGTACTTTGTAATCATTTCTAAATAAAATTTTTTCCTTGGGTAATTATAAATAAAATAATATTTTTATTGGGTAATCATAACCTTAAATATTTTTTCTTTTGGGTAATCATAACAAAAATAATGTTTTATTGGGTAATCATAACTAAAACAAATTAAACACTTCTGATTTTGCACTTCGACGCGCAGACACAACCACGGGTACTAATTAAATCATGGTTAGATAGCAAACACCGTACGGTGCTGTACAGCTGAGATTGAGAATACGAGGTACTGGGCTTACCATAAATTTTATCACAAACCATCCTTTTTCTTTTTAAATTGAATTGGGTGGCATTAAAAGCAATAATTCTCCCAACAGTTTTGCATTAAAACAAGTATATACAAAAAGAAAAATAATTAGATAAATGGAGAAAATCAAAATTAAAGCTATACAGAAAGAGGTCATATAGCACGTGAGTGATAACAGAGGGTCATGTGAAGTATCTGCTGATTCGGAGGCAAGAATTATTAAGCCTGCCCCTTTTATTAACACACTGTGGGACTTTCAAAGACCCAATGCTTTGTTGTAAAGCCTAATCATGTGTCCCCTTATCCTACTTATCCATCAACACATCATGTTTTGATTCAAGCTTGAAAAGCAACTCCAAATGCAACAGGAGGTGTTATCCACAAAAGAATCAGCAATTTATAACGAAGGAATGATTCTGCATAATTTTCATTTCACATGACTTTAACAAATAATGGAATTAATGTATGACACCATCAGCCTTTCTAGTTTCCTACAATGCAATTCTAATGAACCACACAGACCAAGAAAAACAAATAACAAGTGTGATTGACCCAATTTAATCACTAAAGAATATAGTAGGTTGCCTTAAATAAGAGCAATTAAGGCTCAAGCTGAACAGTACAAAACAGTTCAGCCTACACGGCTGAATGGGACCTCTCTTAGCCATTACAAGAGTACTTGCATTGGAATAGATAAAGGCAACCCATGTGAGAGACTTCAAAGTTAAAAAGGTAATTGAATGGCCATGTTAATTGAAAGAAACTGTTGCATTTTTGTTGACCATATGTGTACTATTTTGGATATAGGAGAGGACTGCCCTTTCCATCGTGTCACACCTCAATCCTCACAGTGCAATTCATTGTTGCAACTCTGTAAAACAACCCGACCTCTCAATCAGAACACTTTCTGCACCACACCAAATCAATAGGACTAAAGCCACATTTTTTAACTTTTAAATGCACAGAAATCATTAAACTTATAAACTGTTGCCTACTTCTGAATGAAATTACACTATAACAATACATACTTATCCAAATATAGACAGTTATTCTAAATGAGCATCTTTGCTTCACCTAGACATCCACCATGATCTCAACCATCCATAAAATATAACCTTTCTGATGTGGTGCTACAATGCGGTAGGAAGGGCACCAAACAAGAATTCTTGCAAAATCTTTGATGCCTCCGACAACTCACCGGACCCACTGACTCCAGCGGCTTCACATGCTAAATTTCCCCCCTTTTTGTTTGGTACATTCATCAAAGTTTGTTCCATTAGATGAGGTTTCTGTTTAGTTGTTGGTTTGGCATCACTATGCTTTTCCTTTTTCCTATCAGCCTCAAATGAGAGAAAGCGTACCCCCTTGGGGACCTTGCATGATGCTTCAATAGACATTTCTGAGTAATGGTTGAGATGCTTAACTGTCTCAACTGGGTTGCACTTAGCAATCAAAGTCTTTTGACTTTTATCGGTCTCTTTTCCCACATTTGACTTGTCTGACATGTCCTTGCCACTTTCCTTGGTCTGCTCTGATGCACTTTCTGTGTTTTGTATCTGAGGGAAAAAACCAGGAAAAAGAAAACCAATTTCAATGTTTCGGCAATTAGTCTTATTATGGTAATTATCTGCGAATTTGGACTCCCTGTACTGTACAGAATAGTAACAGCACTTGAATATCAAAAATCATTTCTCATCTTTTCTTCTATTTTTTTTGGCCTGAAGTGTGGCAGCACTTATCAACTTATCTTATTAAGTAGCACTAAAAGTATCAAGTAACTGGGAATAGAGTCCATTTATTTGCAGCATATACTCGTATAACAACAGATATGTTTCCTCACAGCGATCACTCTGGATATAGGTTTACCCAGGCTAAGTAACTTCTATCTGTTCAGGTCAATTTAATTCCACTAATTGCAAGAGCAATAATAAATCTGACACCTTCATGTAACACCAAGATGTTATCATTTTATCATTAATTTGGTATGAGGGCAGTAGTGAATATATATGTTGCATATTTATGGGGATCATTTGGTTTCTTTCCAGAGGATATTTGTCAGTCCGTCAAATGAACTCCATTCTAATCACATGACTTGTGCCTAACATGGTATATAGTTGGATCCTTCCAATCTCTAGTTCACGAGTAAATTGAGTTTATAAATGGAGACATGAACTTAAGCTAGAGCACTTTACCTGTACATTATGAGAAAATTTGCAACTCGCCCCTCGGTTGCACATTCCTTCTGAGACAAACTTGTGACATGGGTACTTAGAGAGGTCGTGATCGTATGGGCATTCATCACCTTTTAAACACTCGCCTCGTGCAAAATGGCTACATGCCTTCAGGAAAAAGAAAAATACATAAATTACAAGAATGAATAAAAGGTTGTTGCATCTGTGATCTATAGTGATACACCATGAACATGACTAAATTACCTTGGATTTTGTTACAGGAATGGCATCATGAGAGAACTTACACTGGTCTCCCTATATGAAAAGACAATAAGAAAGAATTAGATTCAATTGATGGCCCCATCAGCAAATAGAACAGTGAAATATTAGTATATGGGAATTGAAAATTGAGAAAATAAACCTGTTGGCATTTTCCCAGCAAGTAGAATTTGCATATTTTCTTCTCTTTTTCCTTTTTGACTAAAAGTGGCAGTCGTAACCTCTTCACCCCTTCCTTTTTTAATTTTAATGCTCTCTTTTTCCGATATGCTTTCTACAACCAACAAAACAGTATGAAGACAAGATAAAAATAAAATAAAATGATAAAATACAAGCTACCTTTTGAAAATAATAATGAGGTATAAAACCTTCTTTTTAGCTTTCCTTTCTTCAGTGAAGACCCTTTTTCTCTTCTTACCAACTTCATGTGCCTGTAAACAAGAATATAAACTATCATTATTATCAACATGTGAATGGTTTCAAAGCCCTGACAAAGTTCATAATGCACAATACAAGTACAAGTGTGTAATAATAGAGAAAAAATGTGTACCCCTTCACTAGGTTCAATTCCTTGGTTCTCGCCCGCTAAATGCTCATGCTCCAAGCCTAAATAAAGAAAATAGAGTGATTAATTATAGAAAGGAATTTCCATATAGATTTTCATACCAAGTCAATCACATCAATTACATTTGGACTCAAGTACAGTAAAAGATGTAGCTGGCGCACCTGGTGTAAAGTCTTTTGTAGCTAACTTCTCATCAAAATTTGTATGGACCAAGCATTTTTCTGATTCATCATCAATCAAAGGTTCATCTTTACTATCTAAATCGGACTCATCATCCAAGTCCTGCGCATCATCTGTTATTTCTCCCTCTTCGATTAAGTCATTTAACTGATCCTGATTTGAACTCTCCAAATTTAGGATTATGTTTGGAGGTCCTAATTGGGTCTTTTCCCCAATTTCCAGTGATAGTTCCATATTTTCAACAAGCTCAGATTCTATAGTCTTGTTGCAAAGGTCATTTTTAAACCTCTTCTCTTCAGACAGATCAATTTCTTCATCAGAAGCCTTCTCCTGGCATCTCAAGTACAGTACAGTGTCATTTCCAGTGTTGATATTGGGAACTGAGATCTTATCAACTTCAATTTGTCGATTCCGATCCTTCTCATGGTTTAACTCACCTACCAAACTCAACTTTGGATCTTTTTCACTCCTCGTTGGTTCATCAGCAGCAAATTCACCAGAACTGGATTGCATCAGATCAACCGGGGCACTAACTAACAAAGATAAATCAGAAACCATCGAATTCAAACATTCATTGTTGTTAGAAACATCAATCTCCACTTCATCCACCGAGTCAATTTTCTCCACCGCCAATTGCAAGGCCTCTGCTGTCTCGTCCAAATTAGAGTTCTCAAATTTGACAGAATCACTGATCAGGTTCTCATCACCCACCGAAATAGGTGTAGCATCGAAATTAGGCTTCTGGAATTGCACAGAGTCAATTTTCTCCTCTACCATCGCAACTGGCCCATCCAATTTAAGGTTTTCAAATTTTCTGCTAGCACTGGTTGGGTCTGTATCAGCCACCGAGCGAACAGTAACATCAGTGTTAGGGTTTTGGGGCTCCACGGCATCGATTTTCTCCAGTACCAATTGCGAGGCCTTAACATCAGTGACCGAGCTAATGGTAGCATCAGAATCAGGGTTTCGGGGTTTGTCAGAGAGTTCGCGGCACACGGCGAGGATACGAGAAAGGGTGCGATAGGAGGCACTGTCCAGATGTGACCTCCTGCAGGATGGGGAGAGGCCACAGGACTTCTCCATCAAAGTAGGTTTTAGGGTTTTAGAAGACAACATCAGAGGAGAGGAGGGGATAGGTGGTGGTATTCCTTAAACTGTTCTCGTTTTAGACGAATTCGAATTTAACAAACCCGAACCATGATGTGACAGTGACATCAACTAAGCACAGTCGGATTCGGGTTTAAAATAATGAAATTAGATTACATACACCGAGACGGCGCACGGCGGAGATGGAAAGCGCGCGCGAGGATCTGAAGAGAGAGGTGCGCCAGAGAAGATTTCCTTTATGTGAATTTGGGCTGGGCTTTAGGCCTGGTCTGATTCTGGTCTTCAGAAAAGCTCATATAGGTCCATTTTGTGACCCATTGTGCGTCTAATGAGTCATGGATCTGGGTCTCGTCTTTTCCACGGGCAGAGGAATTGTAGCTGTTGCTGTATGATGCAGCATTGAAGTATAATCTTTTGTTCGGTGTTTCCGAGAGATGCCGCCTTCTAATTCTAACATACAAGTTTTAAGATATTCATCTTACCATATATATGCTAACTAATAATTGCGTACACATGTTATGATCAGAATATTAACTTCTTTCTACCTGAATGCACATTTTATATATTGTAGAAGCATTTGATGAGCTTTAATCAATTAAATGCAGCTTTTTGGAAAAAGTGAGAATGTTAGTACAAGAAGAATCATCATACTCCGCGAGGCAATAAAGAGTAAAAAACGAAAACCATGACATGTAAAATATTGAATTTTACAGTATCTTTGATATTATTTGAGCATTGCATAATGGCGGTGTTTACCAATGTCCTGACAATCAAGAACAGCAATAATTATAAAATAATAAACAACCTGAAAAAGGGAATGATCCAAAGATCCAAAGACAAATTGTACAAGTAATTCCATATGGATTTTACATGAACATCAGAAACTTGGAGAATTAAAAGGAAAAGAACACAATTGTTCTCTGTTCTGCTATAGAATCTAGCTGTCAAGACCAACAGCACTAACTCTAACCAAGAGACAACAGAAATCTGACGAAGAACGGCATGGAGCTAAACAGCAATTCTGTGCCGGCCTTTGGCAACCCTTCGGGCAATCACCTTCCTCCCTCCTCTAGTTGCTTTCCTGTTATTACGAAAACAACATAAAAATTGCAATTTTTGAATATCAAATTAAACTTCAAAATATAAATGTCTTTCTGCCTGTGCCTACTACTTCAGAAAGGGGAAAAAGTAAAAATTTGGAACACTATTACACCATATGATAAAACTAACCATGACATATTGAGATTGGGAAACAGTAGCCAACATCAAACCAAGGATATTGTAAAGGTTTTTGTTAAATATAAGCAAACTACAAGTGCAATTAATGAATCTTGCATTTTAAGTTTTTAACAAAGCCCAATCAAAGTGAAGTCAAGCAAATTTATAGACATATTGCTGATGCATACTAAGAAATTAGTTTTTAAATAACTATGTTATATGTTCAGTAACAATGAGAATATATAATTAACCAATATGAACAAGAGCAAGTTAGTATTTTTTTTAGAGTAACTGTTGATTTTACAAAATTGTGATCATTTTCCCCAAAATATGCTAAATACAAAACAGGATGAGTGGTAGTCACAAATCCAGCAAATTATAGAGAAAAAATTGTAGTCTTATATAAATGGCAGTCACGAGAGAGAGAGAGAGAGAGAGAGACCTTGCAAGGAAACCATGGGCCCTCTTGCGCTTGATGTTGCTAGGCTGGTATGTTCTCTTGGTATGTAACAGCATTGGCTCATTAGACAGTGCATCATTCCCTGTATAATATCACAAAACAGATCAGACAAAGTCCGTGATGCATATATCATTATATTCACCTGTAAAGATATCTATGATGTATGAAAAATAATGAATACATATAACTGTTAGATCTTATGTGATACTATGCTGGATATAGACAGGAGTCATACTGGTTCCGCTACCATCTCAAAACTGCGAATGGTCCCAGTATGCTCCTTAAATTTACTTGCTTGATATTATATCCAGTACTTTTACGCAAAATATAAGGAGCAAATTACCAAATGTGTGGGGCTTTTGGTAATTTGGGATATACTGTGGTATTTTTTTATAAACTGATAATTGTAATAATGTAACTTTTGCTAATGAAAACTTGTGACCTTGAGGCTACTTAATTTACAGCAAACTATTGATAAATAATAAAAAGGATTCAGTATCAAAGAGAGAAAATGGAACTCAGTAATTCCAGAAATCATATTAACTTCTGTGATCAATAAAAAGCTACTTAAAAAACATTAGTCACAAGTCCCAGAAGATGTTTCCATGACCAAATAAGAGAATTTACATGTATTTTGGAACCTATTATTGTGTTTTTAACAGCTGAGCCAGGATTGAATTGAGGGAGTCATTCAGGTTTACCAGTACCAGGTTCACTAGAAATAAAGTAGAGATTACATGTAACACCGTTGTAACCAACGGAACAGAGAATCCACTAACAATCAATCCGAATGAACAAAAATTAAACAATAAGTAACCTTCTTCTATGAAGAACCGAAGAGAAGGCAGGCCACAAGGGAAGATGATCTCCGAGGCCGATGAAGAAAGCAATTGATTTACCGTTTCCTCATCAATCCTCCTCAAATCTTCATTCCGATGAGAATCGCGGATCGTCAAATTGGAGAGGATCGACTGACATGGAGAAATAGAACCGATCTGTTGAAGGCGAAGTGCATTTGAGCTGGCATTAGAGTGAAAGAGGCGACTGATTAGAGATGAACCAGCTCTAGCTAGGGTTTTCGACGCCATTGTTGCGCAAAAGGAAGTTTAAAACCCTACTATCTGTTTCTTTCTTCTACTAGAAAAGAAAAAGAAAGACGCGACACGCTGACGCCGATCTGCTAAAATTACATTGAAACCCTCTTCAACATTAAAATATTAGTATTCCTTAGTTTATGTTAAGTTTGACAAATTTTAAACTTTTTCGGATTAAAATGCATTTATTCAAATTGGGCCGAGAATCTACTCTCTCTTCAAATAAAGGCCTATATTGTCCCAATTCAAAAAAAGGCTTTTATAACAGGTTAAGATCACTATCCATGAAATGAAATTCCCTCCGAAACGTTATTAACTCAATTAACTAACCTTAACTTGTCACGTGGATACCTGCTACCGTGCCACGTGTATTATTACAATGTGCAAAGCCACGGATGCAAAATCGATCTCGCTCGTGTGCCATTCTCGCACTCTATCGAGCTCTGATCTTGTCTCTCACTCTTTTCTCAGACTACACGACAAGCTAAAACCCTAAACCCCAGCTGGAAATGGCGCGCAAAGGCAACGATTCTCTGAGCGAGGTGTTCAAAGCCTTGGGGGTGAGAGAGGAAGGCGAAGGTTCGCGGAGGTCGAAGGAAGGACGGGGAGGGAAGAAGGGAAATAGCGAGAAAATGGAGAAGAAAGGGGAACTGGAGAGGAAGGCGAGAGCGAAGGAACCGGAGAGGGAGGATTGGGAGATGGCGAAGGAGAAAATGGAGAAGATGTTCTATTGGGAAAAGCTTCCTGGTATGGTGGAGGAGATGTCGCCTGACGAGCGGGCCCAGTGGGACAGAGACCTTAATCAGCTGTTTTATCTCATGGAGGTTCGTAATTGAAGGCTTTTCATTTTACTAATTATGTAACTCTTAATCTGGGGATTCTGTTATAGGGAAATGGAAATAATACTATAAAATGAATCTGGCAATTGGCAAATAAGGAAACAAGGTAACCGAGTTGTCTAAAACAGGCTTGTTTTGAGAATTGACATCTTTAGTTATTGTACCTATGTTGTGTAGGGCACTGTTTATTTTGCAATTTTGAGACTTGGATTCTAGCTAATTAGCAGTAATTGGAGAGCTCATTGTGCATTTTAATATGGTTATTTTTATAGTAGGCCACTGAATTTGGTGTGGAATCCATTAAACATTTAAAACTTTCAATTATCCATTTTTGGTCACTGAAACTGCTATTTGTGCGTCAGTAGGCTTTTCAGTAATAGAAGTTTTATAGGTCCATTGTCAAAGTAGCAACGAACATTTCTCTTCACTGTGCCAGGACATGATCGAAATGTATTGTAAAAATTTGTAATCAATTTGTATTGTGCATCGGCAGTATAATTAACTTACTTTATTAAATTGCAGAAATATGATTTTAAGAACCAAAAGGACAAAGAGAAGCTGTATCCAGTAATCTACTCTGAGGCGGCCTCGCGCATTATACTCAAAACCTATCATTACCAGATGAAGCTTGAGGAGAAGACGGGCCAGACCAAGACCAAGAACAAGACGAAGAATAAGAAATGAGGTCAAGGGAAGTCGATTTATGGGTTCTTAATTACGGTTTAGTTGGAGTTATATGAAAAGTTGCACTGTCTAGGTGAAGCTTATTGTGGCTTCATTTCGAAAGCGGGTGCTATGTTTATAGGTAGGGTAGTTCTGTTTCTGTGGCAGAACCATGCTGATATTTACTTGGCTTTTGTGAAGCTCGCCATATTTGAGGAATGAAACCCTATTTTGTGTTAATTTGGCAGCCGCTGTCAAATCTTCGAAAAAAAAAAGAAACCCTATTTTGTGTTTTCAGTCTAATTAAGAAAGGTGTTAGTTCTTGCTAAGTTTCCGTGCTAGTTGTCAAACTTTCTCATTTCCTTGCCTCTTACTTGATTTGATAAAAAAGTGTTGGCTGGGAAACTAAACGGATGATGTTTTGTTGCTGGACTAGTTTTAGGTCCGATGAGGTAAAAAATACACACCTCGTCTTGGGCACAAACACAATTCGTACATTTCCAACAAATCAAGACAAATATTTGCAACTGTGTTAAATTAATGCATTTTGATTTGGTCAAAATCACACGACAGATGAATATCATTACTTAATGCATTTTGATTCGGTCAAAATTGCATGACAGATTTTGATAATTGTGTCTTAACTGAAATGTGCAAGTATATAAAATGTGTATCATTAGAACAAATAACCATAGCTGACATAATGAAACTGCACCTCTAATGTTCTAAACTTTGGCGAGCTTGTTCCGTGTTATAATAATTTATAAGTGTGGAAACTGGACATTCGCTAATTTTAAGTTTTTGTAAAATTAGAGAAGCCAAAGAAAACTTTTTTTTACCAAAAAAAAAAAAAAACAAATGAGAGTCGATTAATTAACTAATATTTGTTAATTTTCTCTTGCACTTGGTCTCTTCTACCTGCTTAAACCGCTTTCATTGAAGAAAAGGGGGAAAAACAAAAGAGTGCTATTATTAAGATTTGGCCGTCACAAATTCATCCTTTTTTTTAAAAAAAAAAATTAGTATAGAGTACGAGAGGAAGGTCGAACAATATTTTCTTGGAGCCATGGATGTAGCACTGAGAAATAAGATCTGGGTACATTGACATTGTGCTTGTGCATTTGTGCTCCTCCGAGCTTGGCACATGAGTTTGTCAGTGCCCCGAAACAGTTGCACCGATCGCCAGAAAAAGCTATTGCTGTTAAAAAAAAAAAAAGATTTGCCAGAAAATTAGTCATTATCGGAAAATGTTAGTGAAAAATTACAGAGAAGTGAACATATATAGAGTTAGAATTTGTCGCTCTCTTCTGGTTATTGCATTTATACACTACAAAGCAGTAAAGCTTCTCATATAGCTTGTCAGAAATAAATTGCTGACTTGATAGAAAGTCACCGCTGGGCCAAACCCCAAAGTCTTTTTATTTGAAAATAACAAATTTCAGAATTAAATTTTTAGAAAATCAAATGTGAATATTTAAAATATGAGAAAAGTTTAGATGTTTTGTGTGTCATGGAATACACTTGTCATGTCAATTAATGTACGCGCAAAAATATATAATTTGGATTTGACATTGACAGATCTAGAAAATCAAGCAATAAATCAAACTTTATCGTACTAAAAAAATGCTTGTTGGAAAATTAAGTCTAGACAATTTAATATTATGGAATTAAATCAAAGAACTTTTCCTTTTTTTTTTTTTTTACTATAGCGAGAATTATAAGAAAAAACCAGCTGCATTAATATGTATATACTTTATCTGAAAGCATAAATTATTTTATAAAGTCTCGCATTAAAAAAAAACAAATTTGTTGACTGGAGGCATTCTAGTGATGCAATCATGCAACTCATCTCAAAGAGCACTTTTTAAGGTCCCAAACCTTTGTTGCTCAAACTACTTGCGCACCAGCACATATAAAGTACGTAATCAATACGAATCTTAGATTTGTCAGATTAGATTGTTGTCGCATTAATTTTAGGTAGTTTTGCAACAATTTCTTTGCGGCCAAGTTCGTGTCATTGTCAAGCCTGCGCTTTGTCTTGATTCTACTAATCTTTTCTGACTTTTGGCGCACGGAATATAAGCGGTCTACATAGCCAAACCTGAAACCTGCTCATAAACCCCTCAAAGGAAAAAAAATATATATATATATTAAACTTGTATCTATTTTAAAAGGAAAAAATATTTAATTTGTAATCTATTTTAAAAGAAAATAGCTGGGCCAACTAGACTTACTACACGGCCCAAAAAAATTCAGTTTTACCGACAAAGGCCTCTTTATTAAAAAATCGGTCCACCCGATCACACCTATCTTCTTTCTCCTTTTTTATTTACGAAAACCCTAACCCCAATCTCTCTTTCTTCCTTCCGATCTCTGCTCACATCTCCAGTCGCAAGCGCACAAGCTAGAAGAGAGAATCGGCGTACCTCATTCGGTAAGTCTCTCACGACTCAAGCGTTGTTAATGGTTTTGGAAAACCGCTTCATAATCGGATCGTGGGTTTCTCTTAGATTTTTCCAGCTCTGTTGCTTTGTAGAGGTTCTGATTTTGATTTTAAGTGAGGTACTTCACTGACACTAAAAATGGCGAGGAGAAAGAGAGAGACTTTCTCCGTCTTTGCATATGGACTTGTTACATGCATGATTATGAAGCTTAATTTTCACGCTTTGTATATTAGCTCGCATCAAGCTTGATTTTGCTAAGTTATCGAGCAATTGTTGATTGATTGCTCTGGGATTTTAGTAATTTGGGATTGAAGAATTTGGTTTGTAAATTTCCTATAGGATTTAATGCATTTTCTGTTTTTGTGACTCTCTGATGTAATGTTATTCTTTGATTCAAGGTGGAAGTAAGCAATATTGTTCTAGCAAAATGTCGCGCAAGGGATTGATGGAGCAAGACTTAAGCAAGCTGGATGTGACGAAGCTCAATCCTTTGTCACCTGAGGTTATATCACGTCAAGCCACCATAAATATAGGTTAGTTTGCAAATTTAAGTGCATCCAGTTTTACTGAAGTAGTATGTTTGGTACAATGAAGTGCCCTATTTGAAGTAGCCTCAAGTGTCCTTCGTACGTTTGCTTGTTTTGGGAATCTATCGTTCGGTCATTAGATTTCTTGATATCTCACGTTAGGAATGTTTCTTCTTTAGACTTTGTGTGGTGGTTTTGTACTTATTTGGTATTTTGTTTGGATATTGGCTGATTAATTTATATGACAGGCACCATTGGGCATGTGGCTCATGGAAAGTCTACAGTTGTGAAAGCAATTTCTGGGGTTCAGGTCTGTTGTCTTCTTTTGTTCTCTCTCTCTCTCTCTCTCTTTCTCTCAAAACAAGTAAAGATTGCTGTAGAAACTACTAGTTAGTAATACATCAAGTAAGTAACGTATGCTCAGTTGCATAGCAAGTTTAGTAAGGTTGGTACCAGAAGTCACATTACTTTCTTATCGTTTGACTTTATCTGCCTATATCCATCACAGTCATGCGATATAGGCAGTGTTTCTCATATAAATGTGATGGACTGGGATGGAACTGTTAGCCAATATAGACAGATTGGGATGGAGCTGTTAGCCTCTTTTCCATCGCTTCCATTCTTTCTATATTTGTAATATGGAAAAAAGGATATTCAATTAGTAGTGTTTCTCATATCTATTTATGCTTATTTGATCTTATTTATTAGACTGTTCGATTCAAAAGTGAGCTCCAGCGTAACATCACCATTAAGTTGGGTTATGCAAATGCAAAGATATATAAATGTGAAGATGAGAAATGCCCTCGACCACAGTGCTACAAGTAGGTGAAATTGTTGCTATAATTGAATCTCATATCATTCCCACTTTTTTAGTTGTAGGTTGTTGCAAGTAATGAACCTCTCTTTGATACTGAAAGTAATTGCAAATAGCCTGAGGCTTTTGGAGGGTTTTTAATGCCCATCTCTTCTCTTACTGTCATAGCAGTCAGATTGAATAAATGAGAAGTAATATTAGACATCACTGCACTGAAGGTTTAAGCCACTTGATCCCCCTTTCATTTTATTATTACTTTCCTGTGCAGGGCATATGGAAGTGGTAAAGAAGATAGTCCTCCATGTGATGTTCCTGGATTTGAAAACACTCGGATGAAGCTGCTGCGACATGTCTCCTTTGTTGACTGCCCAGTAAATATATATTTCTCTAATATCAATTCCATGTTGTTTAGTTTACATGATAATGTCACATTGTCTTGGTTAGGCCTTGATTCAAATGTTGATTTTGTTGTGCAATCAACAAGCCCGGAATTTGCATACGTAATTATACAAGGAACCTTATCAATGTTCTCCCATTGAACAGGGACACGACATTCTTATGGCTACAATGCTTAATGGAGCAGCAATTATGGATGGAGCATTGCTTCTGATAGCAGCGAATGAGAGCTGTCCTCAGCCACAGACCTCTGAGCATCTTGCTGCAGTTGAAATTATGAAGCTCAAACATCTCATCATCCTCCAGAACAAAATCGATCTCATTCAAGAAAGTGCCGCTTTAAACCAGCATGAGTCCATCCAGAAGTTTATTCAGGTACATACTTGCCCTATCATAGCAGTTCTTCACCTAATAGTCTACCTGACTAAGACTTCTTGAAGTTTTTAAATTATAGATTCAATAAGCTAAAGAGAACTTTTATTTGCTCCTAAACCCTAAACAAGTAATTAAATGAATAAAATTGTCATATGTTACTTATTCAAGTTGGCCAAGAACAAATCCAATGTGAATCCTGTTAGTAACATTTTATACGTTTTGCATCCTTAATTATGACTGTTTCTTTGCAAAAGGGTAACATATAACACCAGTGAATTATTCTTCAACAGCGCACTGTTGCAGATGGGGCGCCCGTAGTGCCTATTTCAGCACAGCTTAAGTACAACATAGATGTTGTCTGTGAATACATTGTTAAGAGAATCCCTGTCCCAGAGAGAGATTTCATTTCACCTCCAAACATGATTATTATTCGCTCGTTTGATGTGAACAAACCTGGTTCCGAGGTTGATGAGATAAAAGGTGGTGTTGCTGGTGGAAGCATCCTCAGGGTATGTTATCTGATCAATCAGAATTTATTATGGTTGTGGTTTTCTCTGCGTGTATGGTATTTTTTTTCTGTATTAAGGCTAATTATTAGTATATTCCTTCATCTCTATTACTTATAAATGCACGGACCATATAGGTGTTATACACTAGGTCTAAATAGTAAACATGTGTTTCTGTCGTTGGATCGATTTGATCTGTGGTTGGATATCAATCGCCAGACGAAGCAACACTATTATTTGGTTTTCCATCTAATATAGAAACAAATTGAATAGCACATCTATTTGTATCGCTGGTAAATTAAGCAACATATTTTTATTGTCAAACATTATTTTGTTTCTTTATTTGCCCACATATGAGGGCATCTTATGCTAGTATAAGCAAAGCTTGAATATAACCTTGAAAAAGCTAACTGATAAATTGGATATAAGCTGTAAATTGGAACCTTGGTTATAATCCTATCAAAATTTAAAGTCATTGATTCCTGCATTCCCGCATATTTCTCTGTTTTATTCCACCATTTTTTCCTGAAAGATGCTCAGACTGTGGCCTGCATTCTCCTTTTGTCTACTTAATTAGGAAGGTTGCTGTGCATTTGCTATTCCTTCTGAAGTGTCTGGAAATGAGTGATGCAGTTTCTGTCTGATGCTTCAGAATGATATACATGGATATTCATTTGCAAATAGTTTTACATGGTATTTAATGGTTTTTGGGGGACATGAGATTTTTTGCTGATATGGAAAACAAACAATTATGACAATTTTTGCAGGGAGTGCTGAAGGTAAACCAATTTATTGAAGTACGGCCTGGAGTTGTGACCAAGGATGCAAGTGGCAACAGTAAATGCACTCCAATCTATTCCAGGGTTGTCTCCTTGTATGCTGAGCAGAATGAACTCCAGTTTGCTGTGCCTGGTGGGCTTATTGGTGTAGGTACTACAATGGATCCATCGTTGACTCGTGGTGACAAGCTTGTGGGCCAGGTCCTTGGCTCAGTTGGCTCTCTCCCTGACATTTTTATTGAGCTTGAGGTATATATACTTCTTTTTTCAGCTTGTGAGTACTATCTGATTGCAATATGTACGTACTTAGTGTCCGTCCCAACGGTACTATGAAACAGTAAAGCATAATTTAGTTCTATTGCAATAGAATACAAAGCAAACTTTTGTAGTATAAGAATGTTGGCTTCCTCTTAACTTCATTTCTGGGAATTAATTGTCTGCCAATAGGCAGAAAAAGGACCAGCCATCAATTAGAGGAAAGAGTCGTGATAACAACTTGCTGTTAATGTTAGATGCATTCCTCTAATTAATGCAAGAGTTGTACTTTCTATTCTTGTTTGCTTTTTGTGCCAACCTGTAAATTTTGCATGAGAGTCGTTTTACAGCATGATCCATCAAATGGTCCCTGGTATAACAATGTATGTCAAATTCCATTAGGTGAACTTCTACCTCCTGAGGAGGCTGCTGGGTGTGAGAACGAAGGGCTCAGAGAAGCAAGAGAAGGTATCTAAGCTGACCAAGGGAGAAAGCCTTATGCTCAACATAGGTTCCATGTCTACTGGTGGCAGGGTTGTTGCTGTCAAAAATGACCTGGCAAAGCTTTCTTTGATGACCCCAGTTTGTACCAGCAAGGGCGAGAAGGTTGCGCTCAGCCGACGTGTCGAGAAGCACTGGCGTCTTATTGGATGGGGCCAGATCCAGGCTGGCATCACCCTGGACGTTCCTCCCTGCCCTGTTGAACTTAATAGTGTTTAATAAAGAGAGGGAAAAAAAATAGAGAGTATAAGAATTTGAATAGAACTTAGGGGCAATGTGGGAAGGTAGGGAACTCTTGGGAACTATTTTTGTCAGATGGCGTAGAAAACTGAGATTTCTTTTGTTTTTTGTTTTTGTCAATTTTTGCTGTCTTTGGCAATTTATTTGTAATACAGTATTTGTGTGGAGCCATTTTTCGTGTGGAGGTTCTGAATTTGTATCTGCTTTCGTAAGTGTAGTTTTTGACATAGGAACTTCTCTGATTATTAATTCTTTAGTTTTTTTTGGTTGTTTCAGGAAGCAGGCGAAGTAATGACTGCTTAGTTCCATTTAATAACTAAAAATAATCACTAAGAAATTATTACAACTTACCACTATTGCTCCTTTTTCGATTAACAACTCTCTTCACCGTACCTCCGTTTGGAATCAGCCAAGTTGATCTAGAGGGATCCGAGGAAGGTGAGAGAATTTCCTAGCCCCTATAGATCTTTTCGTAATTTGCAGAGGTATATCCTTTCATAAGAGCATTTCGTTCCACCTTGTTAGATGGAGGGTTGTGGAAGGAAGAAAAGAAGAAATTTCATAAGTGATTTCTATTTGATTGGATATCAGTAAAACAAAAAAAAAAAGTTAAGGTTAATTAAAATGACTCTTTATACTTGTTTAAATCTTATGTTTTGGTACTATCCAAATTGTACTGTGATTGAACGAAATAAGACCAACCTCCTGCTATTTATCTTTATTTTCCTCTCTTATGAACTAAACAGGATGTGATAGCATCACTCGTCTTCTGAAATAAAATTTTCAAATTGTAGTACTTATTTTCTGTTCTTTTGATGTTTTCAAACTTTTTTGTCATGCAAGCCTTTTCAAATGATTTGAGGTTTTTAATTACCTTCTTTTCAATTCTATCTTTTGATGCGTGCTTGATTATATTTTCAATTTGTCATGCAAGCCTTTTTCAGATCTTCCTGTTATAAGCATTTAGAAAATTTTCTAATTAGTACATTGGAAGAAATTTTATTATATTTAAATACAAATTTGAAACTAGATTCCGTAGTTAGTTATAATCCACAAAGTGACTTCTTTTAGAGAGAGAGAAGCAAAGTGATCATGTGATATAAATTATTTTATATATAAGTAGTAATACCAAGTATATATGTTAACGCTAAAACAGAATCATAAATTATTTCTTGGGACTATGGTATTATAATTTTTCAACTTCGATAATAAGTTATACATGGAAAATCATTATCTCAATACACAAATATTGGCTCCTCGACAATGGCGCATGTGTGGAGAAACACAAAAATACATTAGAGATTCAGAACTCATAAGTGGCTCCAAAGATGAGCATCATGTTCCTTCCTCAAGCTCTGGTTGTTGTGCCGTTTGTCTGCCTTGATCCTTCCATCTACTAGCTAGCGAGTACAACAATGGTTTGAAGAATGTCAAGCATTTCTTCTGGTGAAATAGAACTGATTACCTTCAAGACACAAAATAAAAATAATATAAACAGTGATACAATAAATGCATCGTATTCAGGAAGGAAAAATGAGTAAAATGAGGGGAAATCCAAAGGGGCACTGTATCAGGTACTTTTGTCCTTCAACAATATAATATTTCTGTGCAATTTGTACACTAGCATGTGCATCATAACATGAAATTAATGAGTGGCATACCTGCTGAATAAACACAGGTTCTTCATTGATTGTGGCCAGTATAGCACAAAATGGGAAACTCGGCGCCTCGAAGCTCTTACTCATCTTGGACCCTTCTGGCCTACTTATGCTCCCTGCCCATGCTATAAAATGATCATTGATTATTGCTGCCACAGGGGCAGCACAAAGAGAGTTTTTACAGAAGTTTGATACTTCTGGGTCATGTGGAGAGTGGAGATAAACAAAAAATAGCTTCTTCTCCTTACAAGCCCTTTCTAGACCACTGTAATAACCTTCTGTCAGAAACCGGGGAACAGTACCTAAAATTTTTCGTTAAGAATAGGAGTTTATTCAATAGTTCTAACTAAATTTGAAACTTCATTATGCTCTTTTAGAGGGAGATAATATCTCCTGCTGAGCATATTATTGATTCAACTTTCGGCATTTACCATAACTCTGCTTAATTAGAATACAAGTTTGAACATAATTGTGTATGCTGAAAATGAGGAAAATTTTGAATTATTACTAAGAGATACCCAATGATCCAAAATCTCTTGTAAATTCAGCTACAAATTCAGCAGCTTCTGCTGCTGCTGCTGCAGACAGGATAACAGATTTATAAGAGATGTCAGCTGACTGTGGCACCACACGATCAAGAAGAGAGAGCAAATAATACAACATACTAGAAGAAATATTTCCACCTAGCCAGACAGATTCCACAAAGAGACACAACCCAGCAGAAATGACATTGAAAAGTATGGTTATGAGCCTGCAAACCATACACCGCTGAGGGAGAAGCAGCAATCTCCCCCAGTAACTGAACTGTGGAACCTTCTCTCTGCGTACTTACTGCAAGAAAATTGTCCGAAACCCTGCCGTAATAGTAGAATTAGGTTAGATCAGTTAATATATCATAAACATCCTTTTGATTAAAAACAAGTATTGTAAGGGGCAGTCTTGCATCGTAATCTGTTTACACCTTTTTACTGTATCATCTTGTAACAACTTGTAAGTACCTTTTTATTCTAGATCGTTCACCTTAGTCGTATAAATTGCCAATACACATAATATTCGACCTATAAAGTTTCAATAGACACCTGCATAGAAGCAAAGAGTAACTGATCTGCATCCAATCTGGCTCTCAGGAACTCATTTCTTTCCTGTCTCAAGTACTGGGTGTTGTTCCTTTCCTTTTCCACCATCCTCGAAGCTTCTAAAGTGAGGGTATGCTTTTTAACTGCCTCCTGAAGAAACTTGAGCATTTCTTCAGGTGATTTGGGACCAATTACCTTCAAAACATAAATTATACATTAAAGTAGGGCACAATAAATGCATTGTATTTTAGAAATCATCAGTTAAACGAATCAGGCACAATTGAAACTGCTTTCTTAGTGTTACCAAGTCCCAATAACCAATTAATAAAGACAAAATTGAATTAAACATACGAAAATATAAAGAACTTAAATAAAGTGCAGAATAACCAGACAGTGACCCAAAAAGAATCAACACCGACTAATTCAGGCCCTTTTGTTTTCATATTAATTGATGCACTTTGGTCCCTAGTTTTATTTTGCACTACCAAAGGATTAAGAAATACCTCCTCGAGTAGGAATACAGGTTGGTTGGCCAAAGCTAGGATGATGGCACAAAATGGGAACTGAGATGCACTGAGGATGGTGCTCACTTTTGAACCCTCGCTACTTCTAATGCTTCCTGCCCATATTATGAAGTTTTCATTCATATAGCCCACCACAGGGGCAGCACACAAGCACTCGCCACAGAAATACCGCACATCAGGGTGATTTGGCGAGTGGAGGTAAACAAAAAGTAGTTTGTACTCCTTTTGAGACCTCAAAAGTGCACTCATGAATTTATCCTCCACAAAGCGAGGAGCTGTACCTGTTAATGTTGATTTTTAGAACAAAATAAATGCAATATGTAGGTCAAAATTACAGCTGAAATTCAAAATACGTATCTTAATTAATTGTCTATTCAAAAACTTTTAAATATATATTCTTTCTTTGTTGTGCTTTGACTTAATTATGCTTTCTTGACATAACTTCTGCAACTAAAAAAACCATATCACACAGAAATTGCTGTCTTATCAGTTCCTCTTTCTTATAGACAACTAAGTAAAAGTTGGATTTCTTATAAATCATTCAGATAAATATTCGTTACCTGCTTAATATTCCTTAGCAAATGGTATTGAAAAAAAGAAAAATATCTAATCATTTTCTAAAATGGCTTTTCAAAGAGAAAAAAATCGCTCTCCTAGAGCAAATCAATTCACTTCAGCATTGATTGCCACTACTTTAAATTCGTATATATTAAATTTATATGATGAGAATGCACGGTTTTGACATAAATCTGCAACTAAATATCTGCTAAAAATAGAGAAATTTGTAAGTTAGAAGTTAGAACTCTAATATACCAAACGATGCGAAATCCCTTTTGAATTTGTCTACAAATTGAACAGCTTCAGATGATGGATCTGACAAAAATTGATCAGAGACATGCGCTAACAGAGGCTTCACAAGGTTGAAAAGAGAAAAGATGAGCTGAATTGAACCCAGGATGACACCAACTCCAACAAAAAAAATGTAAAAAGGTAGGGTTATGAGCCTCCATGTAATCTTGAGCAGAGATGGATGCGGTGATTGCACCCCAGCAGGAGGAGAAGATGAGGAAACATGCTGAAACAAGTTCGGACCGCTGGATGCGGACGCAGCGGGAGGCAGAGAATTGTAGATATCCACCATTGTGCGCCAAGAGGATCTTCGCACAGAGGTTGACATCAGTTTGATTAACTTTGGATGAAGCAACACAAGACCTGCCTTTTTCCGTTCATTCTGGGAAAGACTAGCGAGCCCTGCTTCGTTAAATTTAATTAGCTATTTTTTGCCTATAATTTCTCTTCTCTCTGTGCTGTACGGTAGAGACGTTTTTCATAACCGTACCCGTTAAAATTTTCTTTACCCATACCCTCCCCTTACCCGTTAAAAATTGACTTTACCCGTATCCTACCCTTACCCGTTAAGAATTAACGATAATGGTAGGGTAACGGTAGAAAATGGATAATAATGTTAATAAATCAATGAAAAAATTGTACAATATCAATAAACAAAAATATTATATAAGAATATTAATAAAGTGTACTATTTAATAGTACTTTAAATATAATAAAATCATATAATATCTTCCCTTTTCAATTGTAAAAAAAATAAATAACTAATTAGTAATTACTAATTATACAATATTTTCTCAAACAAAGGCATCTTTTGAAAAAGTTTAGTATTTTTAATAATTATACAATATCATATCTTTTTTTTAATGTAGCGCGTGAATGAAGATCAAAAAAAAAAAAATTAATATATCAATTGAATCTTAGCATCATATCTTTCCAAATTAATGCATTATTATCTCAATCAAATATAGCAATTTAATCAAGTAATTTAATTATTGATGCATCAATTGGATCTTACAATTATATCTTTCTGATTTTGTTTGTTATTAACATATAACTGAACCTTACAATTATATCTTTTTTATTATGATTTAGATTATAAACTATATATATAACGGTACGGGTAATTAACGAATACGAAATAGCCTTACCCATACCCTTACCCAATAAATTAACGAAATTTTTTTTCTATCCATACCCATACCCGATAACTTAACGAAAATAAAACTTTACCCATACCCGTTTTATCGAATACGATACGGGTAGAGTAAACAGTTAAAAGGGTACCATTGACAGTCCTACTGTGCTGGATGATGTGTATTAATTATTATTTGTTTGTAATAAAGAGAGATTGAGAACCAGGAGAGTTTATTATACACATTATATGAGAGCGGAAGCATATATATATGTATCCCTCTATTTTTAATTTCAACACGATAGCTTTCATTTTCAACAGAGAATAAACTTTTTCAGTGTCATTTCAAAACAGTAGTTTTTCAAATTTGCCCTCAAAGGACCTTAAAAGTATGCTTATCCTCATTGTAACATAATATAAACTCATACGTACGTAAACATAACTATTCACCATCAGCGAAAGAAAGAATAAGGCCAACCATACAATAAAAGTTAGTGAGACCTCAACCATTAAAATTTGCATATACAGCATTGCAAGACTAGGGTAAAGATTGTGCGACAGTACGAGTATTAATTTTATATGTTAGTATTATGTTTTCTTTATGAATGGGGCATTTTTTTTTCTTTTCCTTGAGATATCAAAATTTTTTAGTCATTTAAATATAATGATCCCGATTATAATTCCAAAATATTTAAAGCGAGAAGCGTAGTTAAATGCTATGCACTATTGCACATTTGTGTTTCAGTTAGTAAAAATAAGAGAAATTTATTCGTAATCACATGATTGAGCTGAATTAGTGCTTAACAGAGGCATACATCTGACTTGTACTTCGGATTTCACTTCACTTCCAGTAGGCTAAATCTAGATATCCCGAACTATTTTAGATTCTTTGGTGAGCAGTCTTGATATGGGCCAACAATAACATAACCATATTTCGAAAGGATTGTCCAGGTCAAGCATAAGGCCACTGGCCGAAACAAAAGCATGATCAGTAGTTCAAGGACCAATTTTCAAGGCTTTATGTATTGCAATTACGACGTTTCAAAAATCAGGAGTGATAACCGTCATCCAACAAAATGTCATTCACGTCATTCAAAAAATAATAAAGTGAACACATACACATACAAAATGAACATATATAATAAACAAAGTGAAGTGATACACCTATTGGATATTTCTTTAGTATTGCTGACTCAATAAATAATAGATATTACTTGTTATGACTAATTGAACACTTACACCTATTAGATGTTCCCTTAGTAAAACAAAATTAACCTTTAGGGAGTAGGAAGCACACAGAAAGTAGGGACATGGAGTCGTGTTCTCCAAAATGACACGACACGATCGTGTTGGCACGACACGGTGTACGTGTTGACACGACACGACACGACACGAATACAAAATTGACACGACACGATCGTGTTATCGTGTCGTGTCATAATCGTGTCGTGTTGGGATATTAGAAAGTTTAACACGAACCAACACGACACGATTTGACACGCAACACGACACGAACACGAATTAACACAATACATTAACACAAATTTAATTATTAATGTTAATTAATTAAACAAAATTAATAATTTAAATTCAATTTATAATACTATATCATATTATTTACCATCATTTGACTCATATTGTTCTAATGTAATTATTATTTAGTATTTTTTTTCCTTTACTTTAATTTTTTAATATTTTTTAATTTTAAAAATAATAAATAATATGACACGATGTGACACGACTAACACGACGTGTCAACACGACACGACACGATCGTGTTAGTCGTGTCGTGTCAGAATGCGTGTCGTGTTGCCTATCCTCACCATTTAACACGACACGACACGACACGATTAAAAAAGTAGTTCGTGTCAACACGACACGACACGAGAATCTAACACGATCGTGTTTGACACGACACGACACGACACACACGATTGGAGAACCCTACGTGGAGAAGAACAAGGCTAAAGAGAAGGAGGTAGGAAATAGGGGGAGGCGAGAGCACTAACGAGAGAGAAGGGCGGGAGGGAGACGAGACGTAAAAAAAATGGATAAACGGATCGCATTGAAAAAAGAATAAAGAAGAACTTAGATGACAAGAATGACATTTAGATTGATGGCGGGAAACAATTACCTTCAGAAATAAGCAATGTGCCCATCAACTAGTCATAAAATTAAGTTTGGGCTGGAAATTAGGCCTGTAATGTTAGTAGTAAATTGTGGTTTGGTTTTAGGCTAGGCCTTCTTCGCGTGTTGCCCAACAATATAGTTGGAGAGTTAGTTTAAACTTTAAAGAGGCAAAAAGCATGAGAAACAGAAGAAGATCGTTAAAAGAAAGAGAAAGAGGGCTGAAGGCTTCATTTACTGCTTGCTTAGTGTTAATTGTTATGTTAATTAGTAATCATAATAGTTGGGGCAACACATTTTAAGTAGATGAGGTCACGAGTTCCAAACCCGATGGGGATATTTATTTCAAGAAAAAAAAAAAAACTTATTTTCATAATGACAATGCATGGTTGCTTAGGTGATTTAAGTTATACACAACCTTGCTTCTAATATGTTTTTGAAGGGAAAAAAAAAAAAGCAAAAGGTTAATCAAAACATTAATATAGTATTTTAGTTACAAATACTTAATTATAGGAGCTTATTTGAATACTAAACAGCAAAATGTTTGTAAATTGTAATCCATGTTGTAGTCAGTCTATAGTCAAAATGAACTACCCGGAGCTTATGGATAAAATGATCCATGCTTATGGATTTTTTTTTTTTTTTAATGCTTTGTGTAATTGTGCATAGCCTTGGGTTTTAAGGAAAAAAAAAAGAAAGAAAATTCTGTCTAAACTAAATCTTCGCGTAGAATGATCCCTGCTTCCCATGGTGTGACCAGGGGCAGAGCCAGAATTTTATTATAGGGTGGGCAATGGTGTCTAAGGACAAACCTAAAATTATAATAATTAAAAAAGTATGAATGGCGGCAGATCATAGTTTTATGCAGATTTAAAACTGTTGTTTATTGAAAAAAAAAGTTGAAACCATTTTTGTGCTAAAATTCAAAACTCTGGTGGTCCAATATAGATAGTGTAGTGGTGAAGATGATTTTTCTACGAGACAGCTTTTGTTCAAAAACAAAAATTGACAATAAAGCTCAATACTTGCAACCAACAACATACACTATAATTAAGTTTAGAGGGTATCATTGTAATATTTGAGAATATCTAGAGTATTTTAATATATAATTTAAGTGAAGTAGCCATCTGTTTAATGCGTGGAAAGAAACTAGATAATTTGTTTATGGTTATAACTTGTTTTAACCCGTTACAAAAAAAAATATTAACCAGCCATATAATTTGTTTGTGGTTATAACTTTTAATTTGGGCCAAAGTAAAAGGCGGTGTTCCTATCAATTATCATGTACGCCGCAATTCAATATCAGTTATTAACAGCACAAAATGTTAGGGGGCCAGGCCCCCCTACTGGCTCCGCCCGTGACAGCTTATTTTTACCCTGGCTTGCATACTATAACTGTAAAGAAACCAAACAACAAGAGAGACACGAGGATTTTTACGTGGTTCAGTACAACGTGTACCTACGTCCACGACTCACACACACCACTCTTTTTTATTTCTTTTTCAATAAGTTTTGTACATCAATGGAGAAAAGAAGAAGAGAGTAGAAGAATTCTTAGAGAAGATGAGATGTTCTTTCCTATTTTTTAAATATATGCTAGCTATAAACATAAAAATAACTTTCTTTTTTTCAACAAATTAAATATTGCAAAATATAGAAATATCAATGGTCCAATCCGGACCAAATCCAGAACATATTGGACCGAGTTCCAGCTGTGAACTCGGATCCTCTATGCCTTCTCGTCCACACTCCCCCTCAAGTTGGCAGGTAGATATTTCGCATGCCCAACTTGCAAATCACTCCATGAAAGATGGTGCTGGACACCCCTTTAGTTAGTATATCTGCAAGCTGCTCTTCAGTTCTTACATGAGGAATGCCAATAATTTTCTCCTCAAGATTCTGTCGAATAAAATGTCGATCCACCTCAATGTGTTTGGTCCTATCATGTTGCACAGGATTCTGAGATATAGCAATAGCGGCTTTATTGTCACAGAACAACTCCATCTCCTTGCCATCATAAAGACCAAGGTCTTTAAGTACCCTTTTTATCCACAGCAACTCTTGAACGCCCTTAGCAATTCCTCTGAATTCAGCTTCAGCACTAGACAGAGCTACTACTTTTTGTTTTTTACTTCGCCATGTGACCAAGTTGCCACCAACAAAGGTGAAGTATCCAGATGTGGATTTCCTGTCAGTCACATCCCCTGCCCAGTCAGAGTCTGTGTAGCCTTTGACTTGAAGATGACCATTTTTTTTTGAAGAAAATACCTCGTCCAGGGGATCCCTTGAGATACCTCAAAATCCACATAACCGCTTCCTTATGATCTTCACTAGGAGCATGCATGAACTGACTCACCACAGATACGGCATAAGCAATATCAGGCCGAGTATGTGATAAGTAAATAAGTCTCCCTACTAATCTCTGGTATTGTTCCTTATTTGCTGGTACCTGATCGGGAAATATCCCTAGTTTGTTGTTCTGTTTTGTAGGGGTATCAACTGGTTTGCAATCTAACATCCCTGTTTCAGCTAGCAAGTCTAGTACATACTTCCTTTGAGACAAAGATATACCTTCTTTGCTGCGTGTCACCTCAATTCCTAGGAAATACCTCAATCCACCTAGGTTCTTCATTTCAAATTCCTTGGATAATTTGTCCTCTAGATCTCGGATTCCTTCAGAGTCATCACCTGTGATTATCATGTCATTAACATAGATTATCAAAATTACAATTTTTCCTTTATTCTTTAGAAAGAACAAAGTATGATCTGCATCACTCTGGGTATATCCATATCTTCTCATAGCACTGCAGAATCTTCCGAACCAGGCCCGTGGCGACTGTTTTAGGCCATATAGTGTTTTCTTTAGTCTGCAAACAAGAGGTTGTTCACTTGAATGACCATATCCGGGTGGGATGTCCATATAAATTTCTTCTTCTATGTCACCATGCAAGAATGCATTCTTCACATCAAACTGGTGTAGTGGCCAATCCTTATTTGCTGCAATGGACAACAGTATTCTAACAGTATTAAGCTTGGCTACAGGTGAGAAAGTCTCCTGATAGTCTACCCCATATGTCTGAGAGTAGCCTTTTGCCACTAACCTAGCTTTATATCTGTCAATTGCTCCGGTGGGCCCATATTTAACTGTAAATATCCATCTGCAACCTACCGTTTTTCTATTCTTTGGTATACTCACCAGTTCCCAAGTATCATTCTTTTCAAGAGCATCCATTTCTGTTTTCATTGCATCCACCCATTTGGGATCACTAAGTGCTTCATTCAGGTTTCTCGGAATCTGAACTGAGGCAAGAGTCCTGTCAAACTCTCTTACAGGCTCTGGCATGTGGGACATAGTCATGAAGTTCGCCATTGCATATCTACCTGCACCACTCTTATCTGGCCTATATCTTTTCGGAGGTATGCCTCTGTTGGACCTGTAAGGCAACTGATAACCAGGATTAGCAGTAACAGGTTCAGGTTCAGGAATATTTACCTCTGACTCCGGAGTATGGTCCTGTGGTGATGGAGGAGACTGTATCAATTCTTCATCTTCAGCTTCTTCTGATGGACCCGAATAATCAAGTGGGTCCGTTTCTGAGTCGGTATCAAGAGAATTGTTGCCCAGTACCTCTGAATTCGGATCGAATTGGTGTGCATTACCATCTCTGTTTTCTGAATACGGACCGAATTGAACTGAATTCGGACCGAATTGGTGTTCATTACCATCACTGTTTTCTGAATACGGACCGAATTGAACTGAATTCGGACCGAATTGATGTGTGTTACCCTTGCTGTTTTCAGATTCTTGAGAATGCGGTCCGTATTGGCCTGAATGCGGTCCGTATTGATGTGTGTTACCCTTGCTGTTTTCAGATTCTTCAGAATGCGGTCCGTATTGACCTGAATGCGGTCCGTATTGTCCTGAATCCGGTCCGTATTGGCCTGAAATCGGACCAAAATCGGTTTCCATTGCATCAAACACAGGTTCATTCTTATTCACCTTCTCCCCCTGAGAATGAACCTGATCTCTCATAAAGTACCCCTCATTTTCAACAAAAGTCACATCCATTGTAGTATATATTTTTCTGGTGACCGGATTCATACACCTATAACCCTTTTGATGTTGGCCATATCCTATGAACACACACTTTTCAGCACATGGATCAAGTTTGGAACGTAGATGTTTTTGTATATGAACATAAGCTATGCAACCAAATACTTTTGGTGGGATAGTTAGGACTGACGGGATTATAGTGTATGTTGAGAGTTTTTGTAATGGTGTTTGAAACCCAAGTACTACCGATGGTAATCTATTCAACAAATAAACAGCAGAAGTAACTGCATGATCCCAATAAGAATGAGAAACATTATTTTCAAGTATCATTGCTCGGGTCATTTCTAGAATGTGCCTGTTCTTACGTTCTGCTACACCATTTTGTTGTGGAGTACCCACACAACTAGTTTCATGTATAATCCCATGTGTGTCAAAAAATTCTCTTAGTGCTTTATTGACAAACTCTCTTCCATTATCACTTCTGAAAATCTTAACACTCTTATCAAATTGATTCTTAACCATGGTAATGAAAGATTTAATAGCAAGTGGTACCTCAGCTTTGTGCTTTACCACATTTACCCATGTCATTCTGGTACAATCATCAACAAATAAAACAAACCATCTGTTTCCCACAAGAGAGTTAACCGGGGAAGGTCCCCACACATCAGAATGAATCAAATCAAAAGGATTTCTATTATTATCCTCATTCATAATTTTAGCATAATGAGCTCGATGGCTCTTTGACTTGATACACACCTCACAGTCAAAAGATTCATTTTCAAATCCATAAAATAAACTTGGATAAAGTTTCTTTAGATACCCGAAGGAAGGATGGCCTAAACGTCTGTGCCACATCCAAATTGAAGATCTCCTACTTGAACTTGAGCCAGCAGATAAGTGAGCTCTTCCAGCTGTTATGTCTTCCAAATGATACAGTCCTCCCCTCTTAATACCACGACCAATAATCTCCTTTGTCATGAGATCCTGAAAGATGCAAAATCTGGGATACATGAGTACTGCACAATTTAGTTCTTCACATAATTGTCCCACAGATAAAAGTCTTGTAGAGAGAGAAGGAACCAAGAGAGTATTTGAGAGAGTTAAAGAAGGAGAAAATTGCACTTCCCCAGCCCCTGTGACTGGATAGACATCTCCATTCGCGTTGATAATCTCATTTTTCCTTGGGGCTGATTCTCTAAACAAGTCTTCCTTTCTAAAGGTCATGTGATCTGTAGCTCCAGAATCTATAATCCAAGAATTGTTAGTACCAGAAGACAGAACAGAAAAACATTTACCGTCTTGATTCTCCACTGGAGGCATGATGGATGGTAGAACGGCGCAGTAAATCGCACCGGGGCAAGATAAACCTGTGCAGTAACTCGCACAGGCAGAATCTTCGATCTAGTGCAGTAACTCGCACAAGACCAAATAAACACACAGTTTTCAGAACCTACCTCTCTGATACCATGTAAAGAAACCAAACAACAAGAGAAACACGAGGATTTTGACGTGGTTCAGTACAACGTGTACCTACGTCCATGACTCACACACACCACTCTTTTTTATTTCTTTTTCAATAAGTTTTGTACATCAATGGAGAAAAGAAGAAGAGAGTAGAAGAATTCTTAGAGAAGATGAGATGTTCTTTCCTATTTTTTAAATATATGCTAGCTATAAACATAAAAATAACTTTCTTTTTTTCAACAAATTAAATATTGCAAAATATGGAAATATCAATGGTCCAATCCGGACCAAATCCAGAACATATTGGACCGAGTTCCAGCTGTGAACTCGGATCCTCTATGCCTTCTCGTCCACAATAACTATATAGGAGTTACAGCAAAAAAATGTTTCTTTCAGGATGCATCAGTTGCAAGACATATTGAGTTATCTAATGATCCATCTTTGGTAGGTATTGCATCATATCATGCATCAACTATTATGTATGAAACATTAAATGAACCATAAGCTACTAGCTATTGTAACTAATTGCTGTTACTTGCTTTCACTGTCTCCTCTATTAATGCTTTCCAGATATTTAGTTATGTTCATGCATCCAATTCCAATAATGCATTTCCTCTCCGATTTGCAATGAATAGACACTAAATGTTTTTTTTTTTCCATTCTCTTTAACAAATTACAAATACAAATATTTTATTTTGTAGTTATGATGCTGAATACTTAGGTCCTTACTTTAGGCGGAGAAATGTCAATATCTGCGCATACAATACAAGTGAGAGATGTAGATGCGGTCCTCTCGTTGTCTCTGTTTGGAAAATCTTTATTCATGGCAATGTGGCATTACCTTGGTATTAAGGTATTGTACAGTATATTCGCATATTCAATTACTGATTTTCGTTTTTTTTTTTTTGGCTGTTTAGCAAGAAGCCGAACAAGCAAATTTTATTAAGTAAAAGAAAAAGGGGTTACCTCGACGGAAAACGAAAAGAAAATTAAAAATAACACATTAAGTATCCTACAAGCAATTACAGATCATATAGTAGATACGTATGCATCAGGAGAAGTCATGTAATTAGTGTAGTATTTAGCTGTTCTTGTACTAATTAACTAGCAAAGAATTTATGCAGAAAAATGCTCTTTATTCTGTAATTTCTGTAATAAAAAACAGGTCAACTTGCCATGCGTTAGTTTTATTGAACTTATCAACTTGTCTTTTCTTTTTGTCAAATAGCTGAATAACAATTAGTTGATAGCATAGTTTGTCCGTACAATTATGAGGCGGCTAACAGCTATGACATCATCAGATCACTTCATTTTTTTCTCAGTTTCAATCACCGCTGGAGATATCCATAGTTTAATGAGCCTACAAATGAGAACTGTGATATGAATTTTTTTTAAGAAAAATAGCAAGCCCTTATATTTCATATTCAATCAGCTAATTGAGTTCATACATTTTTTATTTCACTAGATTATAATAAAAACTTTGCTTTTTTTTTCTTTTTTTTTTAATCAAATATATATAACGTGTCTTGCCGTAAAGATACCAAAAGGCGTCACCAAAATATCTCCGAAGCCCCTTTTTTCCCCTTCAATTTTCCCAAAAACTGGCTTAAATCCTTCTCAAATAACTAGTACAAATATTATAATATATTTGGATACCTACCCATTAAAACAAATCTCTGATTGCATAATGAGATGCATTTTTTTTTTCTACAAATGGTCAAGGAAAATTGGTCAGAGGGATTGGAACTTTTGTGCTAAATTCCAAATTCAAAGAAGCACTCAATCATCAATCAACTATCTATGGCAGATTGGCGGATCGGCAGTTCCCATTTGCCAATTGCCACTATCTCTAATGACTAGACTCGCTTGTTTATTCTCCAGTGCCAACAAAACCACATAGTTTTCCACCCTGCAATCCCTTCATAAATATTATTTTAAAAACTGCTCTGTTTTGTCAACTCCCTTTTAAATATCAATGTTTGCATTTAATTCCCTATAAAATATGCAACTTGAATATTATTTAAACATAACCCCGGAAGCTAAGTAAAATGCATTTAAAAACATGAAGTATATGCAAATAAATTGTCCATGTTTTTGTCAAATTTATTAATTCAGAATGTTTCTTAACTTCAACTTTTTTTTTTCAATCTACATTAATGATTAACAGTGTCCGGAACTAGTTTACTCTTGTTTTAGTAATAAAGTTATAGGCAAAACTGTAGTAAAGGCTAAAGACTAAAAATACTATATGCATGTCAGTGACTTAATCAAGTTGGCTACTGGAGAGGATTCAGATCCACATCCATCACCTTTTGGTCTTTCTGACCCATTTACTATTTTAGTTCCTTTTTTGGTCTTGCGTATAACTACCAAAAAGAAATTCAAGTCTTCATTTTTGCATTGCTTACGGGCAACTTTATTATCAAAAAAAAAAAAAGTCTTCATTTTGCATGGAAAGTTGTAAAGAAAATGTCGAATTGAAGCTTCCTCTTTGGGAAGTCTGGCAAATCTATGGGTCTTCAATTCCACACTAGAGTTAGATCTCGCGCGTTGCGCGATTCATTCCTATACGAATATACTATTAAACAGTTGCGCGATTTATTTTACATTATATAAAAAAATTGAAATAAAAAATTAAAAATACTATCCAAACATTATATGAAAACTGCCACAGAAAATCCTAAATACTATGTTGCCATAAAAGATCACGCGCCACAGAAAATCAAAATCACTGTTCTTACTACAGTGATTTCACCCCTCACGTGCATCTCACGACACAGGCAATTTATATATGTATAATATCCACTTCAACATGTGCCGAATTATTATTTAAAATAAACTGGTCGTTTTGGACCAATTTTGTTATGAATTCCTCTATGATCTCGAGCTAATATGTAAATATTATGTTCTGCCACATGCTAATTAAGCAGAAACCATTAAAATGTATTTATACGGATATACCCCTTCTAGATAGTATCATCATATATTTCAGTTTTTAATTTTCTTGAACTTCAAACATGTGATATAAGACCGTCCACGAAGTTGTATTGACCAATGCATTTATCCATACGACTATACGAGTAACCTTTTTCTTGGAGTATATAAATTTTCAATTCTCCAACTTGCATGCATGGTATAAGAACAAGACACATTTCAAATGGATTTTTCTATGATTTGTCCAAAGAGGGAAGCTTCATTACAATAGGCGGTGTCTAATGGACCACCACTACTCAGGTTATCATGAACCATTCTGCTTCTTCGGTTCTTCCCAACAACCATAATTAAAGGCTGAAACGCCTAATAAGAGAAATAATTGATTCCTTCATTTTTGCATAGATATTGTTCATTAAAATTTAAAATAAAAATGGAGCTAAATTTCTCAACTCTAAATATCTGCGAAGGAAGTCAGTTTTGAATCCACGACATTCACTTAAAATTGTTGTTTTTAGCTATTATATCAATTACTCGTTCTTGTATATGTATCGTTCTTTGTATCTGTACAGTAGACACGCACGCACAAGACAACTGGAAGTAATTATATAGATTTATCATTCATTACATACTTGAGATTTTGTATCGTCAAGACGTCAACTAATTTGCATCCATGTATGCTCAATTAAGACTTTGTTTTTATCTGTCGTGAAATCTTGAATTTGCATCATTCTGACAAGCAATTATCTTGTTTAGAAGTAATTATTGTTATCTATATATCGGGGGAACCATGCATGAATTTGTATCAAGCATGAAGCCAAATCTTTAGGTTTAGCTAGGGGCACTTTTTGTATGAGTTATTCTAGAGAAACTATACTCTTATTTTAGTGGGTTAAAACGATAATCACTATAATTTGAAAAATAATTTGCTTAGGAAATTAAACAAGGTTTATTGTTTATTAATTTTCAAAGTAAGTTGCTTAAAAAATGTTTAAATCTAGTCTTCGAAACAAATGTTTAACTCTAATGAAAAGTAATATATGAAAAGCAAAAGAACCAAAATAATATAGTTGAGACATTATAACAAACATATTCAATCAAGCCGTAGTAGTTGGTGCGACAATTTGGAGACAGGTATGAAAAGCTTCGTTCAAGGATTACTCCAAAGTTGCTGCTGTCAGTTCATAAACGGCTTTGACCAAAACCTGGAATAGATTTTGGACGCCATCAAATCAGATGATACGTACCGTATCTCAACGAGCTGAAACTATATATATGTATAAGCAAAAAAGAAATTCTGCTCCTTTTTTAGTTTCGTAGAAGATAATAATTATCATTATAGACAAGTGGGAGGATTTTCCTTTATTTGTGATCAGTTAAGTTCCTTTCGTATTTTAATTGTTTTCGCTTCCAACGTTAATGTTTTCCAACGATCTTGCGAAGCAGTACTAAAATTGTCGTGTGGCCCTTACAATTAATAAAATAATCACTCTTAATTTCAATATTTAAGAGAGAAATGCTCTAGTGTCATAATTTTTTTAACCATATATTGCAAGGTATGATCTCAATTATTACTTATATTTTAAAATTTAAATTCTAATGTCAATTTTAAACCATCATTAAACTGGTTTATTTCATAAAAGATATATACATATAAAACTAGAATGTTAAGTATAAAATCACGAAGAGGATTCTAGTACCCACTATTTTGGTTCCCCAAAATGTTCTAAAACTCGTTTTTTTTTTTTTTATTAATTCTCAAGATTTTAAATTACAAACGTCAAATTCAAACAATTTTTTTTAATTTAACGAACAATGTGTTTTTATAGAAGCTTTTAAATTTAAGGTTCATTTGATACACAACCGAGTGACAAAATATAACTTATTAGAATTAATCTATCATACTTAACTAGAATCATTAGTTATTTAATTTCTTGATCGAGTATCAAATGAACTTCAAAATTCATAAAAGTTCGAAAATTTTTGTTTGTAAAATTTTAAAGGTTTATATTTGATGTTTAAATTTTAAATGTTTTTAAAAAATAATAAAAAAAAAGTTTTGGGCCGTTAGGAGCACAAAAATGGTGCACATTGGACCCTCCTCTTTACTAAACTAAGATATAAATAATAAATATATTAAAATTGAATATTATTTTTACTATTTTTTTACCAGTTGACATCCCTAAGATTAACTTGATAAAAGGTGTTATTTTTAATAAAAAAAAATATATATTCTCAGAAACTTTAATAAGAAAAAAGGAAAAAAAAATTTTAATAAGGAAAAAGCCCTAACGCGTTTATGGACGCAGTAAATGCATTGCGTCCTAACGCGGTCAACAAACGCGTTAGGGCTCCCTAACGCGGTCAACGATCGCGTTAGGAGCCATAACTTTTGCAGGTTACCGTTTTCGACCGTTTCTAGTTTTCTGCGCGCGTTTTCTTTAAAAGAGATAGGTGAGGGGGTGAGGCACAACCAGATCAGAAGAGAAAGAGAGAAAGAAAGAAAGAAAGAGAAGAAAGAGAAGAAAAAAGAGAAGAAAAAAAAAGTTTGAAATTTTGTATTAAATTTTTTTTATTGATTTTTATTGATTTCTTAAGACAAAATTAGTACAAATTTATAATGATATTGATTATTGGCGATAGAATTAAATTAAAATAAATCATACACAATTTTTAAACAATAAATTGATTATAGTCTTAATTTAGATTTTTTTTAACAATAAATTATTGACTTGCTTAGATTTTTTTAATTTGAAAGAAATTTAAATATATTGTTCGTAATTGATATTTGTTAATTGTGATTGCATAGAAATGGATTTGAAACCACGCAAGGTTATTACCGGTATGCTGCTAGAGGGACATAGTGAAGTATACGACCATCACATATTGAGGACACTGTACTGGATGTATCCGCAAGACAAGTTCTATTTGGAAGATTTGGATGATGAATTTGATGATGACTACGAAGTATGGCAGGTTAGAGGACCCAAGCACTGGACGGACAAGGTAAAGAGGGAAGGGGGGATCCGCGTCAAGGTGGACAACAATAGGGCAGTTTGGCTTAAGTTGAAGAAAGCTTGTCCACCTGGATTTGAAAATCATCCCGCTGCTGCAGGCGACTCTTATCGTGCTTAGTTTTTTTATATTTTATTTTTTCTTTTATGTTGTATGTTTCTATGTTATGTTATGTTTTTTTTTAGTATGTTATGTATGTTTTATGTTTTATGTTTGTAAGTTTTTTTATATTTTATGTGCTATGTAATATTATTTTATGTTTTTTGTTTATATATTTAATGTTTGTATGTTATTTTTTAAAAAAACAGTAAAAAACCTTAGGAATATTTATAAGAACAATAATAAATATTAGAGATCTATAATAAATAAGAATAATAATAAAAATAATAAAAAACCTTAGAAAAATTTATAAAACATAACTAAGTTACAACGACTAAATCACAATAATAAAAACGACAATCTAAATCTATTTTCTAAACCTATTTAGGGATCTTGACTCTTTACATATTGAAGAATTTCATCCCACCATGGTTCATCCTCTTCTTCTTCTTTTTTGGGTTGATTACTGGTACCGACGTTGTCAGCGCACTTAGCGGCTTCGTTCCAGAAAGCCGCATCAGCCTCTTGTTTTTCTATCTCTGCCATACATCTTGCTGCATTTCTTCTTTCTTCCTCTCTTTTTGCCTTTTGAAGTCTATGGCGCATCTGCATGTTCTGAATTTGTTTTCGCCATTTCTCCTTCTCCTCTTCTTCTTTTAGTTTTTTCTTTCACGACTCTTCTATTTCCTACTCCAATACTCAGATACAAGTTTGTCATGTTCTTCCCTCTTTTTTCTTTCGGCCTCTCTGTACCGAGCTTTCGTTTCTTCCGCTTCACGGCGATTGTGGTCAGAGTAGTGCTCACGCATGATGGTTTCTTGGTAATTGAAAATTTCACCACACTTTGTACATATCACTGTGTGGTCTCCACGAAAATTAAAAATGGATTCAACCATAGAGAAGGGTGATGGCTGCCATGTTTGCTGTTCTTGGGGTATCGGTTTAGGTGGTAAGTACTCTGACCAGTCATAACGCTTCGGCCTTTCTCTTTCCTTCTGTTCTTTTGCGTGCTCGAGGTAATGTCATCTTAAGGGCAAGTCATAGTACGGTTCATGCACATTGTATTGGCAAGTTTGAGAACATGGACGACACATTGCGGTCCATTTCCCTCTTTGTTTTTGTTGGTCGTTGAGAGTAGAATGGAAGAATGATCCCCAGAACTCTTTCACAATTTCACTTGGATTAATTTTGTTGGTATTGTTGGAGTTTGAGCTATTTCCTTTTTCCATGGTGGTAAAGTTTTTACGAAGAAGTTGGAGATTATTTTGTCTGGCTGAACCTGGGGAGTTCTATATAGATGGAGCTCTGGTGTACTGTACCAAAAGTCTGAATTAAATTCCACGTGATACTTTTCAGACTTTTTCAGACCATCATAATTCTTTCTCAGAGCACAGCCAACTTTTTCAGAACACGCGTAGCTTTTTCAGACCATCATAATGCTTTCTCAGAGCACGCCTGTTCTATTCTCAGAGCAAGTTTGTCTGATTTGAAGATGTCACAGGGCTATACATTCAGACTATACATTAATATCACATGTACAATTATTATAGTCAAATTTATTAAAGGCAATAATTAAAATAAACAAACTTTAATTTATCAAATTTCAGACTAAATTTGCTTTTATTAAATTTGTAATAAACTCATCTATTTGATTTTATTAAATTTTTTATTTGTTTCTACATTTTTTTATAACGTATTTAATTTTTCCATTTTCTTTTTTACATATCTTATTTTTATTAAAATATACGATTTCATTTATTTCATTTTTTAAACTATACGATTTTTATTTATTTCATTTATTTTTATTAACATTGAAAGGACATCTGCTCTACAACACTGCAAACACAAGAAATCAAACAACCAACTAAACAAATCAAAATGTCAAGCAAATTTAAATTAAACAATCAGTTAACAAAATACATATAAAATCCACATCTGTTAACAAGATGCATGCTTAAACAATACAAGAGTTTTTCCACAAATGAAGACAACGTTAAGGCATTTAATCATCTTCAGGAGCAACACTCCTTGGATAACTGTTAACACTTGGTTCTTCTGAGTCTTGGGAAGCAAGACAAGCACTCACTTTTGGACCGTTAACACTCGGTTCTTCTTCGGGAATGTCTCTCATCTTTTTGGTAGGAAGCTTGAAAAGTGCCTTGTAATCTCGTACATGCATTAGTTTTCTCGGTTTTTTTGTAATCACATCCTCTTCCTCGTCACTCGAAGTTGAATTCAACTGCTCTTCTTTTTTGAGTTTTGGAGTAATGTCAACTTTTGCACGAACCTTCTCTTTTCCCTTCTTCATATCTCGTACATGTACTAATTGTTTAAAAAATCTAAGCAAGTCAATACTTTAATGTTTAAAAAAATCTAAATTAAGACTATAAATACATTCTATGATTTTAATTTAATTTTATCGTCAATAATTATAATTCAATATCATTACAAAATTTCTACTAATTTTGACTTAACAAATGAATAAAAATCAATAAAAAAAATTTTAATAAAAAATTTCAAACATTTTTTTCTTCTCTTGCTTTCTTTCTTTTTTCTTCTCTTTCTCTCTTTCTTTCTTTCTTTCTTTTTCTCTTTCTTTCTCTCTTCTGATCTCTGGTTGCGCCTCACTCCCCCATCAGCCTTCTCTTTTAAACAAAAACGCGCGCAGAAAACTAGAAACGGTCGAAAACGGTCACCTGCAAAAGTTATGGCTCCTAACGCGATCGTTGACCGCGTTAGGGAGCCCTAACGCGTTTGTTGACCGCGTTAGGACGCAGCGCATTTACTGCGTCCATAAACGCGTTAGGGCTTTTTCCTTATTAAATTTTGTTTTTTCCTTTTTTCTTATTAAAATTTCTGAGAATATATTTTTTTTTATTAAAAATAACACTGATAAAAGATATAAAATTTTAAATTGACGCATATCTAGTGGATAGTCTAAACTTCAAAATATCACTTCTCAATATTTGAAGAGTTTAGAGTTCGACTTAAGCGGCTTCCGTATTTATGAAAAATATGATCGTTGATGGTTTTTATTTTGAAAAAGACACAAACCATGCAAGCGTCACGGATGACGTACACGCTGACCTCACACTGTGGAAACCAGGGGAGCATTGGTAGTTTGGTACACATGCCTTGACCTATGGTTCTCTCTTCTTAGTTCTTCGTGCGTATTTTATTCGGAAGAAGATTGAAAGTCTCAAAAAAAAAAAAAAAAAAAAAAGGAAGAAGGTTGAAAATGGAAATTGAAATTTCATTTAATAAAGCAAGGCAAACTACGAAAATCTCAAAGAAAAAAAAAAGGAAGAAGATTGAAAATGGTTATTAAAATTTCATTTAATAATGCACGGCAATGTACGATCAGAATTCTCCAAATACTGGTCCCTCCCATAGTTATCGGACGGTCTCTGATGCGTCAAGAGTCGCATTCTCTCGTTAAGTTTTGTTTGTGTTAAAGACAAACTCCTCGTGTGCGCGGTATCGTAGACGGTGAGGAAGGAATGTTAACCGCGTCTGCGTTTTGGATTTATATATATTGAATTAAACATTAGTTGACCGTTATTAACTTTTAGTCTGACTGTGTTACTTTTAGTTACTCCATGAGTTTATATGTTCTCTCTCTCCATTTAGCCTAACCTTTTCAAATGTTGTTTTTTTCTAGAAATAAAAAAATGTCGACGAATTAGCCGACTTTAATTTTCCCAAATTCCGGTAAAATATAAATGATTCAGGATGCTTCCAAACCTAGAAAATTAGACGGTGTCCATCATTAATTTGCATACAATTTTGATTTGGCATGTAATTATAATATGACTTGCATTGTTATGTGTTTCAAATGTCCTGATTCAATTTAAATTAAAACAATTTGATCAAAATCTAAACAATTAGAACAAATTCTTATTAATTTCTTTTATCCCACTTAATTGAAATTTCTTCCATAACGGCATTGAATGATTAGCGAGAAGATACGCATCAATTATCAAACTAAAAATAAAAACAAGCTAAGCGTCTAAGTAGTAGCTCTCAATTTTGTCATGCACAAAAAGATGTATTATATTTTTTGGAGGTTGGATATACTATCTATAATGTTTGTATAATTTTTTTTTTCTAATTTGTATTTGCTTGTCATCAAAACCAAAACTTGTATTACAACATGTCATTTGAAATATTATTTGAAAGTTGGGACACTACTATAAAATCTATTATTTGATGTCAACTTATTACTCATACAAAAATTAAGCATTTTGAAAATTTCAAGAATGATTGTTGTTGTGATACGTTAGCATGATTTCACTTTTGGTGTTGTTCTACTTTTGAAAAATAGATTATGTTTTTTTTTTTTTTTTTGTTCAGTTTGTTCTGTTCAATTCGGAGCGAATAGTTCAGAGTCAAATACAAATCACAAAACGACGTCAACAAATTGATGATCATTTCGCTTTAAATCGGCCGGTTCAAATTGAAGAAATAAGAAAAATAATAGGCGATATGAATACAGAACCACAAAAATAGGGATACATTTTTTACTTTGGCTAAAATAGTGAAACGGGGGATAATGGTGTGTTAATATGGGCGTTGAGATCCTCAGCAGCTGCTTAAAACGGCCATTTGGAACAGCCGTAGTTTTTTTTAAAATATTTTAAAATTTTAAAATTCAAATGTTAAATTTAAACTGTTGATCTTATTTAATTCTACGGGTGATGCGTTTTTATATAAGTATTATGAAATTTAGAGTTGATTTGATACTAGATCAAATGGTCAACAAATGAATGAACCTGATTAACTATCACTAATTAATTCCAATACGTTCATAATTTGGTCAATTAATCAAATATCAAATCGACTCCAAATTTTATAAAACTTATATGAAAACGTATTGCCTGTGAAATTGAACAAGATCAACGGTTTGAATTTAACATTTGAATTTTAAAATTTTTAAATATTAAAAAAAAAAGCCACGGATGTTCCAAACAGCTGATGATCTCAACGCTGTTAATATGGGGATCAGGGGATACATTTTTTTTTTTCTTCGGCTAATAAAAAAGGTGCAAACAAAATCTTAGGCTCTTAGCCGAAGAAAAATAGTCCCATCTTCCAACTTGGGTGTCGTTACTTGTGCAACTAAATTGACACCAACCCACACATGGGGGCACCAGTCAACGTGAGCGGTCAAACAAGTCCCCTAATACATGGCACGAGTTTTTTACTACTTATTAATTAATTAATGAGTATTTAAACTGCTAATTTTATGCATATGCCCCTTAAGTTTTTAAATAAGATGTTGTTTAATTGCCAATGCTTGAATCAACTAAATAATGTCCAGAAAACAAAAATATTTTAAGTTGTTTTTTTCCCTTTATTTCCTATGAATATATTGACATATGTAACTTCTCTTTTTGTCTCGTTCGAAAACAAAAAAAAGTTGCGTATATTTATCCATATATTGGATTTACATATGTATGTTCAAATCATATACAGGTTTCAATTGTTAAAAAATCATGAAATATTCTATTATTACTTGTATTTTGAAGCCTTATTCACATCAACATTTTGGAAAGTTCAGTTCACATGTATTTAAGCACTGATAGACGGTTTATAACGCTACATTCTAACCCTAATTAGGACTTAAAATGTTATTATTTGCTCAAATATTGATAGAATTGTTATGTTTTTAGGTTAGAAGCCTTGGTACTTCTGTTTTGCCCCTATTGTTTTCAGGTTCTACAATAATAAGACAATTCTGGACGAAATCTGCACCAAACTTGGACATTCTGGAAATAGAATCAGATTTTCTGGAAAAAGCTGAAAATAGAGCCCAGACGGACCGACTGACCGACTACTTCATGCCAGACACAGCTAATTTCGACCATGCCAGGAATACTCTTCTAGAATCTGATTTCCCACGTTTAGCACGACCATATGACGGTTTATCCTTGGTATAAAAACAGGGGTAGGGCATCCTTAACCGCTGTCACAAGTTAGAGAGAGAATTGAGCGAGATCAGAACCAGGATACTGTCAGACGGTCCGACTGAGCATCCAGACGGTCCGACTGAAGGTTTCGACAGAGAATTGTAGGAGATTAAGCATTGATTTCTGTTGTAATCTGTCTTAATACTCTATGTTGTTTGTTAAACCTCTTTTATTATTCTGTTTTGATACGATGTTAGGCTAAGTATTTAGTTTTTAGGGGCAAATAGTTGTGAACCAATTTAAATAGTTGTTATTCGAATCTTTTGATCGGTTTTTATATTCTCTTGTGATTTCTATCTTTTGGTTTGATTATTTACTATGTTGAATTTGTGATTGCTTAGGTAGAATTGATTAAACCAGGTAGATTAAAGGCCTTGTCTAGTTGGTAATAATAATCTATACCCTTGCATGATTTTATTCGACTAATTGAGGATTGAAAGTAGTCGAGAGATGAAATCGGAACCAAGTAACCGAGAGGTGAACCCTTCTCGCAATGAGAATTGCGAGATATCCTTTGTATGAAAGATAGGTTTTAGAATCCTTAAGCCAAAAACGAGAGTTGATTAACTTAGGTTTTCTAATTGATTTAAGGATTTATCCTTTTGATTTGAAATTGAAACGAGAGTTTATATTCATTGATTTTGGATCTCCATTTAAATCTGCACAAGTAAAATTAAAAACCTTTCAAATCTTTCGTTTAACCGTGATTTAAATATATTGATTAAGAAATTAATCAATATATTGGAATCAACTATTTAAAGAAGTTTGCAACTAAAACCCCTAAACCTTTTTATTAAGTTTTACTCAAATCATTTAACTTTTGACTTTAAATTTTAAAACTTTCTTATTTAATTTTATAATTCTTTAGAATTTGAATTTCGAAATCTCTACTTTAGTTTTAATACAATTATTTTCTTAAAGTCTTAAGTGAAATTAAGGAATAGGTTAGATTATAATCCCGTCCCCGTAGTTCGACCCTTAGCTTTACTACGATTGATTTAAATCAGGTAGAACCAAGGTATTTGTTTAAGGTTTAAGCCTCGATCAAATTGGCGCCGTTGCCGGGGACGGTGAACATAGTTTTACTTCTTTTCTTAACTCAATTAAGACTTTATTCTCTTTTCACAATTTTCTCTTGTCCTTTATTGTAGATTGAGCGAGCTGGCTAGAGGACGGAAGAAAGACAATTCTCGAACTCCAGCCAATCACAACCACTTTACTAGGAGCAAGGGAAATCGTGCGAAGAGCCCTCAACCTTCTGCTTCATTTGCTTCCCGAACTGTTCGTTTCCCGGAAAAGCAAATTGAGGGACAAGAAGGACAATCGTCTGCAACTCCACAGCAACAGACTCCCTTAACCTACAACAGGGGGGTCAGAAGCCAGTTTGGAGCAAACCAGACACCAGACGACTTCCAGACGGACCGTCTGAACCAGACCAGACGGACCGTTTGGAACTCACCTGAGACACCATCCATCCAGATCACATACGAAACTGACGTTTCCGACACCGACACCATGAATAACGACCTCAATGGCGCAGGCAATGGCAGGGGAGATGAGGAAGAGAAAGGAGATATTGATCCCGAGGCATTCAAGCAAGCCTTGGACGATGCTCTCAAGGCCTTAAAGGATCAAGATCTCCACCGCCCACTTCGTGAGATAGGCGCACCAACCGCAGCCAATGTCCGACGAGGGGTGGACCCGCCAAAGGCAGCACGGACTAGGGATTTCTTCCTAAATCCATCTCTCATCACCCTCGTGCAGCAACACACCTTCGGAGGAAGTCCACATGAAGATGCCAATCATCACTTACAAAAGTTCCTCCGCTGTTGCGCAACCTTGGATCTGGAAGATGTTTCAACTGACATAATTCGGCTAAATCTTTTCCCTTTCTCTCTTAGGGATAGAGCAGAGTCTTGGTTGGATAGTTTTGGTGATAAGCCATTTACCACATGGGATGACCTAGCTGTAGCTTTCCTAGACAGGTTTTACCCTAGGGTTAAGACCACTAGTATTGTTAGAGATTTGTTGACCTTTAAGCAAGACCAAGACGAGAATTTGTTTGAAGCATGGGAAAGATTTAAGGATATGCAACGAATGTGTCCACATCATGACTTGCCCGATAGTCGTCTGATTTGTAGTTTTTATGATGGTTTGAATGATCTAACTCGTAGTAATGTTGATTCAACTGCAGGTGGATCCTTTTTGAATCTTGGAGTCTTGCATGCAAAGGCCCTAATCGAAAATATGGCACGATCTCAAACCAATTGGTCGGTGCGACAGAAAGGGAAGGGAGGTGTGCTCAAAGTCGATGATAACACGCACCTACAGGCACAACTTGATGCACTCACCACGATGCTCAAGAACATGCAAGCCAAGACCGAGCCGCAGCAAGTGAATCAAGTGCAACAACTTAAGTGCCAAATCTGCCTTGAGGACGGTCATTCAGCCCAATCATGCTACATGCTACTTCGCGATGAGCCAATGGCCGATATCAATGCCGTAGGCAACCCACCTGTCTTTGTCCCCCCTACCAATCCTCAACAAGGGTATGGGTATAGGGACAAGAGGAACAATCCTGGATTCTCATATGCCAATCCAAACGGTGCAGCCAACCCGGTTATGCCCAATCCGGTTAACAAAGGAGGATTCAATGGTGCGAGTCATGACAACCAACCAGGGGCCTACTACCGACAACATCGAGCAACAGTTGACAAATTCATGGCAGAACAATCCCATTGGAATCACTCGGTGTATGATGAGATGAAGCAAATTCGAGAGTCATTGAGTCAACTCCTCCAACAAAATCCGATGACCAACCAACCCGGACAAGGGGTACTCACAAAGACGGGAATGTTTCCTGGACAACCAGAGCCAAATCCAAGAGAAGAATGCAAGGCCATGACTCACAAGCTGCGAAGCGGCACAGAATACGCTGATCCAGACATGCCAGCCCCTCAGCAGGCACCAGACGAAGTTCAGACGGACCGTCTGGAACCTTCCAGACGAACCGTTGGAGCCGCAGACCAGCCAGAATTTCAGCCGCCTGTCCAAGCATCAGCATCAAGCTCTAAGGAGAAGGACCCTGCAGTCGAATATCGACCTGAAGTGCCCTTTCCACAGAGGCTAGTGAAGGCTAAGGAAGCAAAGGAGTATAGCAAGTTTTTGGAGATTCTCAAACAACTTCAAGTGACCTTGCCCTTCACCGATGTCATATCAAAGATGCCTGCCTATGCCAAGTTTCTTAAGGACATGCTATCCAACAAACGGAAGCTAGAGGACTGCGGAACGGTAGCACTAACGGTAGAATCTGATGAATTGTTTATGAACAGGTTGCCCAAGAAGATGAGAGATCCGGGGAGATTCACAATTCCATGCAAGATAGGAAACGCAACCATTAGACAAGCATTGTTAGACATAGGTGCAAGCGTGAGCCTCATGCCAGAAACGATTTTCAACAAGCTTGGAGATGGATTTTACTTGGAGCCCACTCGCATGACCCTGCAGATGGCCGATCGATCCACCCGTCTACCCTTAGGAATAGTTGAGGACGTACCTCTCCAAGTTGGTGAAGTAGTGGTCCCCGTAGACTTCGTGGTAGTCGACATGGAAGAAGACCCCGAAGTGCCTATCATACTTGGGAGACCTTTCTTAGCGACCGCGGGAGTTCTCATCAACTGTAGAAATGGACAAATGACTCTTGCCATTGGAGAAGAAACGGTGGAGTTCCAAATCGCCAATACCGTGAAGATGCCTTCAAACCTCAACTCGTGCTACATGGTGGAAGCAATAAAGACGAATTATGATGAAGAGGTGGAAGGAATCTTCAACTCCAAGCTGTTTGAGGCCTACCATTACCTCCCGGATTCGACCATGGAAGAGGAGCTGTCAGACTTGTTCCAACAGATGGCTCAGAAACTAGGAGAGTTGTTTCCAGACGGACCGACTGGTCCACTCCAGACGGACCGTCTGGACATTGACTCGTTAGAATTCGCCACTAAGTCAGGTTATTTAGGGAATTTAGATTTAGGACAACGTCAACAGGACCTAACCCCTAATTCTGGAGATAATCCTCTTCTAATAGCTGCGGTCAACATTTCAGACGGACCGTCGGGTACCCTCCAGACGGACCGACTGGACAGTCAGGTCAACCCTGCGCAAGTGGAGCTGAAGCCCCTTCCAGAGTCTCTTCGCTATGAATTTCTAGGACCAAATGATTCCTACCCAGTTATTGTTAGTGCCCAACTCAACAAAGACCAAACTAGTGAGCTTTTAAAGGTGTTGAGGAAGCATAGGAGAGCAATTGGGTACACCATAGACGACTTGAAGGGATTGAGTCCATCCGTTTGCACGCATCGGATCTTGCTTGAGGACGATCACAAACCTTCAGTGGAGCATCAAAGGCGATTAAATCCAAATCTCAAGGAGGTTGTGAGGAAAGAGATTCTTAAGCTCTTGAGTGCGGGAATCATCTACCCAATTTCGGACTCAAAATGGGTAAGCCCGGTGCATGTTGTCCCAAAGAAAGGAGGAACCACGGTGATAAAGAATGAGAAGAATGAGTTGATTCAAACTAGGATCGTCACTGGATGGCGCATGTGCATAGATTATAGGAAACTCAACTCCGCCACTAGGAAAGACCACTTCCCTCTTCCTTTTGTTGACCAACTCTTGGAACGACTTGCGAATCACTCCTACTTCTGCTATTTGGATGGGTATTCAGGATTTTTTCAAATACCAATCCATCCTAGCGACCAAGAGAAGACCACGTTCACGTGTCCTTATGGAACCTATGCTTATCGAAGGATGCCCTTTGGATTATGCAATGCTCCAGCCACTTTTCAGCGAGCTATGATGGCCATCTTCTCGGATTTAATTGAGAAAGACATGGAAGTTTTCATGGATGATTTCTCAGTTTATGGAACTTCATTCGATCATTGTTTAGCTAATCTCACTAAGGTGTTGAAAAGATGTGAAGAAGTGAACTTAGTCCTCAACTGGGAGAAGTGTCACTTCATGGTGCAAGAAGGAGTTGTGCTAGGACACGTGATCTCCTCGAAAGGAATCGCGGTGGACAAGGCGAAGGTGGAAGTGATTGAGAAGATGGAGCAACCCAGATGTGTGAAGGACATTCGAAGCTTCCTAGGCCATGCGGGATTTTATAGGCGTTTCATCAAGGATTTTTCAAAAATTGCAAAACCATTAACTAATTTGACAATGAAAGATGTTGATTTTAATTTTGATGAAAATTGCGTTAATGCATTTTGCAGGTTGAAAGAAGCGCTCATTACCGCACCCATCCTTCAACCACCTGATTGGAATCAACCCTTCGAATTGATGTGTGATGCAAGCGATTTTGCAATAGGGGCAGTTCTTGGGCAGCGAAAGGAGAAGAAGCCATACGCGATATACTATGCAAGCAAAGTACTAGACGAGGCTCAAATCAATTACACCACGACGGAGAAAGAATTGCTAGCGGTGGTGTATGCTCTCGACAAGTTTAGATCCTATCTTGTCGGATCTAAAGTCATCGTCTACACGGACCATTCAGCCCTCAAGTACTTGCTAGGCAAAAAGGATGCAAAACCTCGACTCATTCGATGGGTTCTCCTTCTACAAGAATTCGACTTAGAGATTCGTGACAAAAAGGGAACAGAAAACCTTGTGGCAGATCATCTCTCAAGACTCAAGGTGTCAGAACACGAATCCCTACCCATCAATGACTCTTTTCCTGACGACCAACTGATGCACCAGGTCTGTCAGACCAACCAGACGGACCGTCTGGACCCTTCCAGACGGACCGTCGGGTTACCCTGGTATGCGGATTTTGCTAATTATCTAGCCAGTGGGGTTCTGCCATATGGAATTTCGTCCCAGCAAAAGAAAAAGTTTCTAAGTGACATCAAATATTATTGCTGGGAGGATCCTTTTCTCTGGAAAAAGGGGGTAGATGGTATGTTTCGAAGGTGCATCCCTTATGACGAAGTTGAGCCAATAATCAAGCATTGCCATTCATCCGCCTATGGAGGTCATGCATCTACTTCCAAAACTGCAGCAAAGGTTTTACAAGCAGGCTTTTATTGGCCAACAATCTTCAAGGACACAAGAGACTTTGTCTTCAAGTGCGACCAATGCCAAAGGATGGGAGGAATTTCAAGGAGACAACAAATGCCACAAAATCCAATCCTTGAGATCGAGATATTCGATGTTTGGGGCATAGATTTCATGGGACCTTTTCCACCATCATACGGACACGAGTACATTTTGGTTGCGGTAGATTATGTCTCCAAATGGGTTGAAGCAATACCAAGTAAGCATGCGGATTCAGCAACGGTACGCAAACTCTTTACCAAAGTTATTTTTCCACGGTTTGGGATTCCAAAAGTTGTCATTAGTGATGGAGGTAAGCATTTCATTAATAGACAATTTGAAAAACTTTTGACAAAATATGGAGTGACCCATAAAGTTGCAACACCCTATCATCCACAAACAAGTGGCCAAGTTGAAATTTCAAATAGGGAAATAAAGAATATTTTGCAAAAGACTGTGGGACAAACTAGGAGAGATTGGTATTTGAAGTTGGATGATGCGCTTTGGGCATATAGGACAGCATATAAAACACCCATTGGAATGAGTCCTTTCAAGTTGATATATGGAAAACCATGTCATTTACCTGTGGAGATTGAGCACAAGGCTTATTGGGCAGTGCGACAAATCAATTGGGATTTCAAAGCCGCAGGAGAAAAGAGAATTCTGGATTTACATGAACTTGAAGAGATTCGCAACGAGTCTTATGAGAATGCGAGGATCTACAAGGAAATAACTAAAAGATGGCATGATAAACATATTCAAAGAAGGGAATTTAAAGTGGGTGATTTAGTGTTGTTATTTAACTCTAGGTTGAAGTTGTTTCCAGGAAAACTCCGTTCAAGGTGGTCGGGGCCATTTGAAGTGAAGAAAGTCTATCCATATGGTGCGGTAGATATTTGGAGCGAGAAATCGGGCATGTTCAAGGTGAACGGTCAAAGGTTGAAGAACTATTTGACGGGTATGACTAGAGAAGAGGATGCGGGCGTTCGCTTCTTCAACAACCCCGCACCCGCAACAACGTAGTCACAGGGGTCGAGCTCGAGACCTTAAACGAGCGCTGCTTGGGAGGCAACCCAAGGGTTTATTTTAAAAAATTTTAAATTTCAGCAAAAAAAAAAAAAAAAAAAAAAAAAAAAAAAAAAACTGATTCACTTGTCTCTGAACGAATCTCCAGGTTTTCACATGTCGCAACCGGCTGAAAAGACACAAGGAAACAAGCTTGGGGGAGTTTCAGGAGGCACCAGACGGACCGACTGAGATCAACATGCGCAAGGAAAAGTTTTCACACAGGCAGCCCAAACCCAAAACCAAGCCCACATCGAAATTCTGTCTTCCTGCCAACCCATCTCCAGACGGACCGTCTGGGCCCTCCAAACGGATCGACTGAAAATGGGTAAGCGGAAGCGGAGCCGTCTCCGTCGGTTTCTAAAATTAACCCAACAGCTTTAATTAGAAAATTAAATCCAATTAAACCCACACAGACCTCTCTCTCTTCTCTCACGTAGCCCAACCCTAGCCGACCCCGATCTCCCCTCTCCCTACACCGTCGCCATCACATTCTCTCGCCGGCCTCGACCATACAAGCTCTCCTCCGACGATCAACCACCACGGATCTACTCTCCATCACCTCCTCTACTCGACATTGAACTCGGTTTCGAAAGAATCGGGTTCTCCAAGCTTCACCACCATTTTTCGTCGGAAAACCGAGGTTTGTTTCGTTTCATTGTCTTATTTCAATTCAGATACCTTCCCCTACCCTTCTTGCATTTTCTTCCTCATCTCCCGACAACCGAAACCCTAGTTTTCCCTCTCAGCCGACCCTTCAGACGACCCGTCTGAAACTCCCAGATGGTCCGTCTGGAACCTACCTGACAGAAAACCGAAACCTAAACCCTAACCACAATGCCTCGTATGAAGAACCCTTTCCGCGCTCTTACTAAAAAGCGCAAAACCCCACCAAACACCTCCTCTTCCTCGGCTTCTTCCGCCCATGCCTCCGACCCGTCCTATGAGGTTCGTAGCAGCGATCCTGACCTTGAGGCTGCTGCGGATGAGGTCTTTGACAGCTCCGGTGGTGAGCAATCTGATGATGAGCCGGTTATGGCAGCCGGTCCTGAGCCCGTTGGCCCTATCTTCTTCCGCAGCGTCGACCATGGCAAGGCAATGGACTATTTCAAGAACAAGAAGTATGAGAATACCAAAACAGTGGATCGAGCTGCACTTGAGACCATGGGAATTCATGACCACTTCTTTGCCTTTACCTCTTCCATTGGCATTGAGCCGAGATTTTGGGACCTCAAAGAAAAAGCCTACACTCGTCTCACCGCCGAATTCCTCTCCACTTTTGCTTTGACTCGAGTTGATGATCTTTTGGCATTCGAGTGCCAACTTATGGAGACACCTCTTACCATCACCGAGGTAGATATTGCCACTTGGTTTGGATTTTTGCCGGGTGGTCAAGAAGAAGTTGATTATCCTATCAACATCTACAAAGAGATCTCTGACACCGAGCCACCTGCCAACAAAGACTCACCACGAGCCAAGTACATCCACCATCCCGTTCTTCGAGTGATTCAAAGGGCATTGGCTCAAACCGTATTTGCGCGAGGAGAGTCAGCCATACAAGTGAGGTTGGAAGAATTGGGATTACTTGGGCGCATCATGCATCCATCTCTTCCACGTGCCAACATTGCGGCTTGGATGATCAACTATTGGGCTAGTATTGCAGCAAATCGCCGAAAGGGCAAGGGTCAAATTCAAATTGGCCAATTCATCACCGTAATGGCAAAGAAAAAGAGGTTGAATGTGAGTGGCATGGAGGAAACCAAGGGATACAACACCATGGACTTGAATTTCTTCAAGAATGCAGATTTCATTAAGAAGATGAGTGATGGGAGGTGGGTATGGAGACTTGAGGGCCACCAACTCTATTACCTACCTATCACACAAGAGATCATCCCGAAGAAGTTGAGTTCAGCCCTACTTTATGGGTATAGTGGTGAGTATTATGGGATGGAGGAAGGAGCAAGGCCACCATCACCGCCGATTCGACCACCTTCACATGTTGGAGGAGCATCCTCTTCCGCACCACGAGCCTCATCCGATCGAGAGTCATTTGACTTCAAGGCGCTTTATGAGAGGCTTGGCAATCTTGAGAGACTATCCACCGAGTCTCTTGAGTTAGGGAAGAAGATAGATGAGAGGATCGAGAAGGTGGAGGAAGAGCAAAGGGCTGCACGACAAGACATCAACCTTCTCAAGCAATACCACGATGATGAGGAGGAGACAAGGAATCAAACGGCGCAGATGTATGGCTGGTTCTACCCGCAATACGGCCATCAACCACCGCCGCCACCTTACAATTAAGCTATTTTGTGAGTTTTCCATTTTCTCTCTTATTTACTTTCTTAGTGTAATTAAATGTATTAGGGACAATACATTGAATTAAGCTTGGGGGGGTGATATCGAGAAAACTGGAAAATTTAAAAAATTTGCGACATTGTGATTGTAAATATGTATCTAGGAATTTGCATCATGCACTGAACTTCCAGAGGCTAACTCGCAGTTCAAACGGACCGTCTGGACCATCCAGACGGATCGTCTGGACTGGTGGTTGACCTCTGTTGCATCATTTAGGAATTTGCATTAATAATTCATATAGTTTTTGCATTTAAATGTTTCTTGAGATGAATTTAACACTTAAACTGGAGTTATAACTTGAACAAATTGGTATTTCGAACTTGACACTTAAAATTTTGAATTTATTAAAATTTTGATAAGCTTTGATTTTTCTTATATCTTGTTCTGGTTGGATTTCAAGTTAGGTGAATTTTTAAATTAGTTCAAGGATTTTATTGATTAAACTTGGAATTTTACAAAACCAAATCATGAGTATGTCAACTAAAAAAATGAGGAATTAGACCTAGAGCCGAATAACTGTTTATTGTTTTCAAAATTGTTAAAAGTCGAAGATGTAAATACACACAAATAAATAAAAAAAAAAAAAAAACAAAAACAAAAGGGGAACTAAAAAGCGGCGTTTTGATGGTGACCACTGCGGAAAGCTATAGGACAATGTGGATTAAAAAAGTGTCACCTTTGAAAAAGGACTAGTGAAGAGTGCAAGGTGGGCCTAGGTGTTGTACCTTATTTTTGCCTAGGTTTTTACACCTCAAACTTTAACAAAATCCTACCACATTACTCCTGGCTGACCTTTGTCGCGAAACCTACCACCGCCCCGTGGAAAATAAAATAAAAAAATAATAATAAACAAAAAGAAAAAAAAAAATATTCAACCCAAAAACTTTGGAGAAGTTGGTTGAGGATTTGTACCCTTTCTTCCGCCTCAATTTAGACTAAACTCCAATGCGTTTTCGAAAATTTAAATAAACAGTTAAGTAACCAAGGGTCTAATTAGGAGTTTAGTTAGTTGACATATTACTTGATTTGGTGTTGCAAGTTCCATTGTTTAATCAATTAAAATATTTAGCTAGTTTTGACTATTTTATCAAACTTGAGAATTAACCATTTTGAGATATAAGTAAAGTTGAGCTTATTGAAAAGATTCGTCAAAATGAGAAAAGAACTTTGAAACCAAACTTTCATTTCAAATTTGATAAAGTTGACCAAATTGTTCAAGTTGTAATGATGGTACTTGTTGATTCTTTCATGAAATTTAGAATATTTGAACTTTGAAATAACATTTTAAGCCCTAATTCTATCTTTTAAGTTATGATTTTTTTTTGCTTGAGGACAAGCAAGGGTTAAGCTTGGGGGATTTTGATAGACGGTTTATAACGCTACATTCTAACCCTAATTAGGACTTAAAATGTTATTATTTGCTCAAATATTGATAGAATTGTTATGTTTTTAGGTTAGAAGCCTTGGTACTTCTGTTTTGCCCCTATTGTTTTCAGGTTCTACAATAATAAGACAATTCTGGACGAAATCTGCACCAAACTTGGACATTCTGGAAATAGAATCAGATTTTCTGGAAAAAGCTGAAAATAGAGCCCAGACGGACCGACTGGAGTCCCAGACGGACCGACTGACCGACTACTTCATGCCAGACACAGCTAATTTCGACCATGCCAGGAATACTCTTCTAGAATCTGATTTCCCACGTTTAGCACGACCATATGACGGTTTATCCTTGGTATAAAAACAGGGGTAGGGCATCCTTAACCGCTGTCACAAGTTAGAGAGAGAATTGAGCGAGATCAGAACCAGGATACTGTCAGACGGTCCGACTGAGCATCCAGACGGTCCGACTGAAGGTTTCGACAGAGAATTGTAGGAGATTAAGCATTGATTTCTGTTGTAATCTGTCTTAATACTCTATGTTGTTTGTTAAACCTCTTTTATTATTCTGTTTTGATACGATGTTAGGCTAAGTATTTAGTTTTTAGGGGCAAATAGTTGTGAACCAATTTAAATAGTTGTTATTCGAATCTTTTGATCGGTTTTTATATTCTCTTGTGATTTCTATCTTTTGGTTTGATTATTTACTATGTTGAATTTGTGATTGCTTAGGTAGAATTGATTAAACCAGGTAGATTAAAGGCCTTGTCTAGTTGGTAATAATAATCTATACCCTTGCATGATTTTATTCGACTAATTGAGGATTGAAAGTAGTCGAGAGATGAAATCGGAACCAAGTAACCGAGAGGTGAACCCTTCTCGCAATGAGAATTGCGAGATATCCTTTGTATGAAAGATAGGTTTTAGAATCCTTAAGCCAAAAACGAGAGTTGATTAACTTAGGTTTTCTAATTGATTTAAGGATTTATCCTTTTGATTTGAAATTGAAACGAGAGTTTATATTCATTGATTTTGGATCTCCATTTAAATCTGCACAAGTAAAATTAAAAACCTTTCAAATCTTTCGTTTAACCGTGATTTAAATATATTGATTAAGAAATTAATCAATATATTGGAATCAACTATTTAAAGAAGTTTGCAACTAAAACCCCTAAACCTTTTTATTAAGTTTTACTCAAATCATTTAACTTTTGACTTTAAATTTTAAAACTTTCTTATTTAATTTTATAATTCTTTAGAATTTGAATTTCGAAATCTCTACTTTAGTTTTAATACAATTATTTTCTTAAAGTCTTAAGTGAAATTAAGGAATAGGTTAGATTATAATCCCGTCCCCGTAGTTCGACCCTTAGCTTTACTACGATTGATTTAAATCAGGTAGAACCAAGGTATTTGTTTAAGGTTTAAGCCTCGATCAAGCACTCAATGAATTGTAGACAATTTAGTTATATATCTTTTTATGTGCCTTTTTTATGACATGAAGACCATAAAAAGTGGAAGCTGGTTTGTTACCAGAAAAGTTGCTTGTTTTGCAAGTCCCAAGTGATGTTTTATGTTTTTCAGAGGACCCGCTCAAAATATCTCCTTATAAAGGTCAACTTTTGTTGTCTCCTTAAACCTCCTGCTTGACCAGGACAAAATCTTTCTCTTCACACAATAAATGATATCAAGCTTTAGACGAAGACTAGCTATCACCGCCTATGAAGTGTTCTTTTCACTATTTATTTGCAAACTAGACTATTATGGAGCTCATTAGTACTTTTCAATTCTCCATACTAGACGCGGTTGACACGGTTCAAAACATATATAATATCATACAGTAGAAAAAAAAAATAATTAGGGTTTTTAGTTAGGATATATTTTGTAATAACTTAGTAAGATATACTTTTTTTGTATGTTACGATCTCATCTGAAAAAGCTCATATTGGATGTCTTTTGCAAGAAAAGAAATTGTCCGCTCAAGGACAATTATGCACATATATGTAGTCTTCAACACCTTTTTTTTTGGAACTTTTTTTCCAAAAGAGCTGAAATTTATTTTTGAATATCAGTAGATGCATAAAAAATTATTATGCTATCATTAAGAGTGTAGATTTTTAGAATGAGAACATAATAAACTGGCATGTAAAATTATTATGCTATCAATACTTCATTAGTAGTTCAAATTTACATAGATTATTTTATGAAGAAAAAATTTCAGATTTTTTTTTCAGAATTTTGTAGGGCGTAGGAAGGATCAGAACATAAATGAAAAAGATGTTTTTACCATGCATGCACCTTTCTTTTCTCCATATTAGGCCCTTTTGGATAATTTTAGGAGGAGCTAAGTGTTAGGAAAGGCTCATTTTTAAATTTTTGGATCAATTACAACTAATTAATCACCATTAAACAACAAGCAAGACAAAGATCTAGTGCTAAAGTAATCACACATCATGAGAAAAGGGATTGAACCATTACCTCTCCTTGAATCGTATCAAGGAGGTTAGATCCAATGCGTAGGAGTCGGTGGCGTGCGTGCTCCGCCTCCTCCACCACCAATAGTCGCCTCTAGCCCACCAAGGACCCACCACCAAGCTCAAAGAGAATGCTAGTTCTCTTGAACCTCTTGCTAATCACCTTGCTTCTCTACTTAACTATTTAATGGAGAGGAAGAGAGGTGGGGTGCTCAACACATGAGCTTGGAAGAGAGAAAAGAGGGGCAGCTAGGAGGCGCATGGGATGGGAGAGAATGACGGCTAGGGTTTCCTCTTGGAGACCCCCTTTATATAGCCAACAACTCTCATCCACCTTTCATACTATTTACAAGTATGCCATCCACCCTAAGAGGCCACCTAATGGGCTTTCTTGGGCCATCTTAATAAAAGGCCTTTATTCATTAATTCACCAATTAATGAATCCCTTTTAATTCTCTTTATTCTTCCTTAAATCGGGCCCTTAATTAACCAATTAAATAGAAGCCCAATTAGCTCAAACTAATTAAAGTAAGTTGAACATAATTAATTATTAACTCATTAATAATTAATCTATGATTAGCTAATGCATTAAATTATTTTCATATGATCCTTTTAATTTAATTAATTATAACGGTTCATAACGGTATATAATTAATTAATTAACTTATCACATTTCACAATACACATTATTGTGAATAAACAATAAATGCACCAAGTGGTTAGAATCCTATTTGTGCGACCCTATTTGAGGATTTATACTATGTTGGCCATGGAAATAAATCGTTATTTATTTCCAATAATCATAAGCGGTATCTAGCAACACGTTATGATTCCCAATTCGTATAAATAATGTACCGTTACAATATCTCAATCCTGCATAAGAAATAAAAGTATTTCTTTGTTTGATTCTTATGTCACACGATATCTTTGTATAATCTAAGATAGGAATGTGTCATTCTTGCAGATTATACATTTCTTGATATAGAGTTAATTGTACAAGTTGCTAGCAAACAATTCAACTCCATCAAGGGGCCCAAACAGATATCATCACTCACTAGGTATACTAATGAGGGACATACGATTTTCTTGATGAACAACTTTTCCCCGCACAATTCAAGAGAACATAAATAAAGTCCTTATAGCAGCCTTTATCAGGAATCAACGTTAGACGATATTTATTGAACCTATCCTCATGTGGAAAAGGTGAACATCTCAAACTTAGAATCAAACTCATATGAAATAAACAATGACACATAACACAATCCATATGTTTATTTCATTGGGTCAAGTCCTGTACTATGTTCCAATAACATACACATATGCAATTAAGTTTGTAACTCCTTACCTATGATTTGTAGAACTTAATCATCACTTAACTTGCATACTAATCTTTTATGATAATTAATGTTCCTTGTTAATTATCAAGATTATGGACAATTTAGATTTATTATTGTCATTCTAATGAATGATCCACAGAGATCTACAATTCAGATCCTCAACCTGAATGATCTGTCAATAATAAACTCTAGGAACAAATGATCAAATATCATCATTAACATAAACTCAGAAAATAAGTCATTAAATATTGACTTCTAGGACATAACTCCAACAATCTCCCACTTGGCCTAGAGTCAATCAATAGTGACTTCTAGCCAGTGAAGAATTTAGAACAATGTTATATATCCATATATATACATGTCTCGAACCTCAAAATATTATACGATTAAAGCAAGTTACTCATACGTCCATCACGTATGGATGCACAATTGCATCTCGTATATCGCTTAAGGTAGAGGTTTAGTTAGAGTGTTCGCTGTGTCCGCGAACCTATCCAATTTTGTTTGACCCTATATACATATATACTCTTATATATGTGTTATTGATCATCATCATGTGAGATCAAGTGACATCGTCATAGATCTTAGTTGGATCACCAATTTAATATTGGGTTCTTCAAGTTTAAGCTATGGTTCGAGATGCATAGAACCATATTAGCTTGACTGAGAACTTCACGATCCTTACTACATTCTTTCATTGCTTCACAAGTTGCTATATATATTTTGTTTTGGTGACGGAAACGGTTGTAATATCCCATTTAGAACACCTTCTAAATTTACAACACCACATTTAAACAAAATATGTAGCTCAATTGTATTTATATCAATCTTTCGAAAACTAGCATCAATATATCAATTTATATGAGCTTTCTTTTATCTTACCAGATGGAAAAAACATATCACTCTTTCTCTTAAGATACTCGAGGACATCCTTGATTATTGTCCAAATGTGTTTTTCTTTGTATCTATTTGACAACTGATTGTCATACTCCTTGGGTACAACACATAGGGGCATGTGCATAAGTATGGCGTACGTAATGAAACTCATGACAGAAGGATGTTCGAATTGTATCGTGCACTCTTCTCGAATTGACTTGCAACACACCGAGTAGAACTCAAGTGTATGCCATACAACATGGTTAGACATCCTTTCTAGGAGTATATCTTTTCGTGTAACCATAACACCTTATCATTATATGCACATTTTGCTCAAACCTGACATCCATCATAATCTATCTCCATAGATTTTGTTTCCTTGGATTTAGGTGACTTACCCAAGTTCTCAATTGAGAAAACATTCTCCAATGAGATCTTGACAATATTCATTTTCTTAATGTTATTCCCAATAAATGTCTTGTATCTTGTACAATACATGTAACACAATCATGCTCCCACTGAATATCTTGTCTATATAAGATACTTTTGACGAAGTGCAACTCCTTGACTTCCTTGTCAAAATGTTTATTCCAATTTCCACAGTACTTGCTTCAATCCATTAATGGATCATTGAAGCATATATATGTTTCCAACAATACAACAAATCCTTGGTTTGTGTCAAATACACAACAACTTCCTTCATTCAATCGAAGAAGGCGATTTTGATGTATCTTTCCATATATCTATATATACGAAATATAACTATTGCTAGAATGATCTTTATTGACTTATACATAGCTACAAGCGAGAAGCCGTGCTTTGTACATGGTCAACTTGTTATCGACTTAGACATAGCATCAATCATGAAATTGTGCTTTGTACAGAGTCGACTTGCTATCCATATCTATCTTTCCTTTTAAAGATCTATATGTTCTAGATGGATTGCTCCTTCATGAACATCAATCAAGGTCTATACCTTGTTGTTATATATATGGATTGCACTTAAAGATCATATAGATTCAAACCATACTTGTGGAATCGGGTCTTTCCATCGCTTCTTTATTTATCAACGGATCCTCATATGTCAAGTATGAGGATGTTGTGAAACCTATGTACTTTTTAGTTTAGGCAATTCACTCTCGTTGATCTTTGTAGGATTGGTGCTTGAGGTCAATAAACTACTTCTACAACATCTTGTAGAATAAGTTCTTGAACCTAATGTATTGCACGAGTTTCTTCTAACATCATCCATTCGTGAGATGTTTGAGTATTCTTTAGAAGCGAGCGTGCTTATAAACTTCTTCCTTTCACAACTGCTTGTGAGTTAAGTTCCGCTCAACTCCCACTAGCACCATGTATGGAGTGACAAGTTTCCTATAAAGGTACTTCTTGTAGTGACGCATAAACTCCTTTAATGCTCACTTTACTCCCACTACTTCTTCTTGAGAATATCATTCTTTAAGATTGCGTTATGATGAGCAACAACTACCTTGTTCTTATCATGTTCATAGAAGTAGTACCTTTTGGCTAATCCTACAAAATAATAAGCGTCTTATTTGGGTCCAAGCTTATCAATCAATCGAACCTTGAAATAAGCTTCTCAACACCAAATCTTGAGAAACAATATACCTAGAGATCGAATCTCGTAAGATATCTTTCTCAATAGACTTCGATGGAATTTTTATTCAGTGTAAACAATATTGTCCTCAAACACAATCCCTTACATGAGTCAAACAAGTCAACTTGATTTATTACCGATCGAACTATATCAAACAATGTTCGATACCTTCATCCTTGGATACATTTTTCAATGTTCCTCATGGAGCGAGTAGTGAAACGTCTTTCATACTCTTTAGGCAATATATCAAACTATATGACTTAACAATTTACCATGATCCATCTTAAGACTTTTGCTTTTATTGAATAGTTTTTCAACTTTACTCTTGAAATTCTTTTGACCTTGTCAAAAGATTCATACTTATACCATATCAAATAGATACGTTAATATCTACAATGATCGTTGGTCAAGTGGTAAAGTGTCAACAACCTTTCAATTGCACAAGTGCTTTTGATCTATATACATCAATATGTATTAGTTTTTAATCAAGTCACTTGTCCTTTAAACCTTCGTAGGTCAAAGGCGCTTTTGTCTTTTAACAAACACGATTCGCATGAATTTCAATTGATTTGCAATCAAATTGATTTACGAGCTCCACGTTACGTAGACTCTCATAATGCGATTCTTGTTTATATTCGACTAAGCAACTATTTTATATAAAAGTCAAATACTTTATGTGAAGTCTTACATATTTGTCATTCAAAATTTGTTTATCTATTTCAAGCAAATTCAATTAAGATGCATGAAATCTTATACACAAATTTATAATAATAAGAGAACAACATTTCTCTATTACAAAACATGATCATCCATCATCAAATATGAAACGGAGATAAGGTTTTATGAGATGTTTGGAATAAGGTATACAACCTCAAATTCCTAAACAAACTCTTTATTTAATAAAGATAACTCTACGTATTCAATGGTGGCGGCTTAGACGTATAAGCCATTTCCAAAACGGAGTTTACTTTACTTATCTCAAACTTTCTCTTATTCATCATTGCCTACACATTTCGTTAAATGTGAGCACATGAACTAGCACCTAATTACTAGCGTGAATTAGAGATAGCGAGATAATTTGAACGATAAATATCTTAAGGTTTAGAACATCATGGTATTTCGGACAACCTTTCAAATGCCTCCCATAAATGGCAAATAAAACATCTCATGTGACACACGGTCACTAGTGAGGGTCTCAAAGATTCAACTCATATCTTGGTGAAGTATTCCTTTAATACTTAACCAATTACTTTCAGCACTAACAAGTGTGCGAACAATATATCCTTTATCCATAGAAATAGATTGTATGACAATATCAACAATCCTTGATATTGGAGATCTTAATATCTCTAGTTATCAATTAGCTACTCAAACCTTTCGGTTCGCAAGCTAATGAAACATTTATCTTCTTATAAGAAGAGTCTCTTGGTTAACTCACACTTCATTACTCGATCATAAATGATTGAGTCTATCTTTATTTTCTCTAAGAACGTCTTCTTGAGTAAGTGGATGAGAGTATAGAAGTCTTAGTATAGTCCTTATGAATTCTCCAATTCAAAGGTCTAGAACTTCTAAAAGGATATAAGCATTCACTTTATTGAATAATTTTCGACGAAACTAATCAATCATTGCGAAGCTATTGTTCGGGAAGTCGAGGAACGTTTTTGGGATTAAACTTGCTCAAGTTTCTCATTTCCAAGAACATGTCTTAGAAATCGGTATTTCTTTTCCAAGTAAATACCTTAGAAACGAGCTTGTCGTTTTCCAAAGATTGATCGCAACGAAATTAACATATTTAATATCTATAACAATTTCAATTTAAGGTCATTTAGTTTATGCAATGTTTTGTTTATGGAATGATAAACAAAACTCCCACTACATTCAATTAATGTCCCTAAATGTAATGGATTCCAAGATCCTCATTTTCTTCAAGTAGAGCCTGCTTTGGCACGACACCCTACTTAACTAAACAAGGTAGGTTCTCCAACCAATCATATCAACCATATGATTCTTAGTTTGTGAATATCTAAGTATATTTACAAACTTCGCCCCGATGTCCAAGAAAACTTGTTGGGTCCATCGATAAGCAACCTCTCTCTATTTGCTTCTAACAAATCTTTTCATTTGTACCCCGACTATCAAGGTTGACAACCATGACGTCCGCTATGGCGGACCGCGCCATGATTGGCAATTGACGTGAGGGGGATAGAGAGAAGGAGGACGATTTGACTTAATCGTATTTGGGACAAAACAATTATGTGACTCTTGTTTGGTGGTCATGTAAGCATACACCCATACCTACCTATGACAATTCAAGGCATGTACAAACAATCACATAACATAAGCATCTCAAACATTGCCGTGGGTTTGTATGGCTCCCGCTTGCATTAGTCTTCGTCGCATCTCCATGTAACGAGACTAATCTAATCAAACCCTCCCACTAATTACTAAGATCCTATCTAATAATTACGGAAAATAAATACATGTGATAAAATCCTAAAACCCCGCCTAGGCCTTAGGGGCATGCAAGCCTCACAAGTTACATCAAGAATTAACCAATTAATTATCAAGGCACCTTAGGCCACATTACAAGCAATCACATGCATTCACAACATTTTACAACACACAAGGCATTGACATCTTGAGCCATATCAAACCCACATCCTCCTACAAAACAAAGTTAGCATATATACAATATACATGATTCACTTGCTCTTAATTAATTTCATTAATTAGAATCTTTGTGCATACTTGTTGCTCAAGTTTTTCGAATGCAAAGAATGCTTAACTTTAACAACTAATTGTTTAAGCCCTTTTAAAATTAAATCCAACAATCAAAACAGAAAGGAGGATGTTTAAGGAGTCTTCTAATTAACCTTTCAACAAATTGATTAATTAGAAATTATTTTAACTAATTAAAATACGAAATTCGGGGCCCGAAAAAATTCAAAATAATTCGGTCTCCAAAAAATCCGAAATAAATCCAGAAAACTCCTTACAAAGATTTTGATTACCTGTAAAAATCTCAAGGAAAGATCAGTTACCATCAGGGAGAACCAAAAAAGACAAATCCTCAGATTGTGTGCGAAGCACCGTTAGAGAAAATTCTGTTATTGGTCTCAACCTTTTGGTCTGTATGATCATCCCCTTGATATTTTTTTAGCAAACAATTTATATAGAAAAATACTACATACAATAGGCTATCAATCCATGAAAAGAAAATCCATAAGTTATATTCAAGATCAACGAGATAACAAGCATTTAAGCAAGGTGTCCTGTTCTGTAACAGACCGTCGACCAAAAAGGTTTCACTCGGTTGAGGTATCAAATCTCAATGAAAATCTATGAAATTAATTTTCATAGATTCCAGACTTAAAGGAGAACATTTTCATTTTAATACTTTTCCATAAAAGTTTTTCAATAAGTACAGTTTTTCAAAACAATCAGTTTGTTTGAAAAAACAGATCTGACAACTTCATCCCTTTTCACCCTTGAATGCCCACATAAAATCCGAAATATGCAACAAAATTTACATATCCAGAAAGAGCATCAAGTTTATATTAATCCTATCTAAAAATTATAGGTACTTTGTATATAAACTTATTTGATACCAACCACAACAACAGAACTGTGCAGCAGAATAACAGATCTGCGCACCGTTACCATTTAAATCACAAAAAATTCATTTTACATCGAATTTCAATGATTCCACTGGGAAAACAACCAAAATCAAAGGGCTACAACCTCCAATAAGAAGGAAAAAATTTCAGAGAGCTTTACACCACGAAAAACAAGCAACAAGACAGAAAAACAGCTTTTCCAGAACCAGCAAGTATGCACATCACTAATTAACTTAATTAATTACGAATTTCTCACTTAATTAAGTGTGAAAAACCTTAAGCACAACCTGGCTCTGATACCACTGTTAGGAAATGCTCATTTTTAAATTTTTGGATCAATTACAACTAATTAATCACCATTAAACAACAAGCAAGACAAAGATCTAGTGCTAAAGCAATCACACATCATGAGAAAAGGGATTGAACCATTACCTCTCCTTGAATCGTATCAAGGAGGTTAGATCCAATGTGTAGGATTCGGTGGCGTGCGTGCTCCGCATCCTCCACCACCAATAGTCGCCTCTAGCCCACCAAGGACCCACCACCAAGCTCAAAGAGAATGCTAGTTCTCTTGAACCTCTTGCTAATCACCTTGCTTCTCTACTTAACTATTTAATGGAGAGGAAAAGAGGTGTGGTGCTCAACACATGAGCTTGGAAGAGAGAAAAGAGGGGAAGCTAGGAGGCGCATGGGATGGGAGAGAATGACGGCTAGGGTTTCCTCTTGGAGACCCCCTTTATATAGCCAACAACTCTCATCCACCTTTCATACTATTTACAAGTATGCCATCCACCCTAAGAGGCCACCTAATGGGCTTTCTTGGGCCATCTTAATAAAAGGCCTTTATTCATTAATTCACCAATTAATGAATCCCTTTTAATTCTCTTTATTCTTCCTTAAATCGGGCCCTTAATTAACCAATTAAATAGAAGCCCAATTAGCTCAAACTAATTAAAGTAAGTTGAACATAATTAATTATTAACTCATTAATAATTAATCTATGATTAACTAATGCATTAAATTGTTTCCATATGATCCTTTTAATTTAATTAATTATAACGGTTCATAACGGTATATAATTAATTAATTAACTTATCACATTTCACAATACACATTATTGTGAATAAACAATAAATGCACCAAGTGGTTAGAATCCTATTTGTGCGACCCTATTTGAGGATTTATACTATGTTGGCCATGGAAATAAATCGTTATTTATTTCCAATAATCATAAGCGGTATCTAGCAACACGTTATGATTCCCAATTCGTATAAATAAGAAATAAAAGTATTTCTTTGTTTGATTCTTATGTCACACGATATCTTTGTATAATCCAAGATAGGAATGTGTCATTCTTGCAGATTATACATTTCTTGATATAGAGTTAATTGTACAAGTTGCTAGCAAACAATTCAACTCCATCAAGGGGCCCAAACAGATATCATCACTCACTAGGTATACTAATGAGGGACATACGATTTTCTTGATGAACAACTTTTCCCCGCACAATTCAAGAGAACATAAATAAAGTCCTTATAGCAGCCTTTATCAGGAATCAACGTTAGACGATATTTATTGAACCTATCCTCATGTGGAAAATGTGAACATCTCAAACTTAGAATCAAACTCATATGAAATAAACAATGACACATAACACAATCCATATGTTTATTTCATTGGGTCAAGTCCTGTACTATGTTCCAATAACATACACATATGCAATTAAGTTTGTAACTTCTTACCTATGATTTGTAGAACTTAATCATCACTTAACTTGCACACTAATCTTTTATGATAATTAATGTTCCTTGTTAATTATCAAGATTATGGACAATTTAGATTTATTATTGTCATTCTAATGAATGATCCACAGAGATCTACAATTCAGATCCTCAACCTGAATGATCTGTCAATAATAAACTCTAGGAACAAATGATCAAATATCATCATTAACATAAACTAAGAAAATAAGTCATTAAATATTGACTTCTAGGACATAACTCCAACACTAAGCCCTAATGGAAATTTCAAAAAGAATTTCGGCCCTTTTGGAAAAAAGTCCTTTTTTTTTGAAGTAGTGGATTTATGTCTATTTAATTTCATTAATAAAATAAAATACTTTATAAAGTACAAGAAAGAAAAAGAAAAAGACTTAAACGAAGACAGTAACACAAAGCAGAATTCCAAAACCTAAAAAGAAAAGAAAATCTTACACTCTAATTGTTAAAAAAAAAATCTCCATCTTATGGGCAGCCATTGTCATATTCGTTTCACCAGTTAATCGCCAAATTTGAAAGAATCTGTCGTCAAACAGTACTATTTTAATCTTAAACTTTTCACTTTCAATTTGAATTTACCTATATAACTAAATAGTTGACAGTAACATATATCAGTATATATTAGAAGAGTACGAGGACCAACTTTTGGTAGTTTGAACAACATCCACACATTTTAGAATGTTCAAAACTTTCTTTAACTATGTAGAACTGTCACATCATCAACGATTCGATACAACGACCCCATACATACCAAGCTCAACCCAAAAGTGGCTTTGATTTTGAACATTTCTTTGCAATTTTTAAGAAAAGATCATCCTTTCAAAAGTTTGAGACAGTAAATCCTGTTGTAGTTTTTCAATAGCGCAATTGCATGCAGACATAACCCGGTCATAGACTCACTCAAAGGTAACATTTTACAAGTCAGAGTTAGTGCAGTTGAGTCAAAAAGAGTCCGGAAAAGTCACAAACATAGAACCGTATCAAAAACTTGCATTAACCTTATTTAATGATATATCAATGAATAATTGAGCTTAGAAGGGAGAAAAAAATTGGAAAGAACATTAATATGAAAGAAGTAATAAAAGTGACTTTCAATTAAGGCGTTCTTTTTTTATAGTACTCAATTTCGCCAACTTTTTTGTGTTTTAAAACTTCATTACATCCTTGTTTTCAATTTTGATTGTTACAATCTGTTTTTAGTGATGTTGCATGTCGATCAGTTACTACCAAGTGTACTGTGTACATGCCTTGATTGAAAGCTGCATTGTAAATGAATTATAACCCATATAGTAGGGACATCAATTGAATAGGTATTGTGCTGTTTCACTTTGTTTCTTATTGATGGTATGTTTCATTGTTGTTTCTTGCAATTTGCAGAAGAGTGATTGTTTGATTTGATAACAGCCAGCAACCCTTGATTAAACTGTCTGTTGCAAGATTATACAGTTTGCCATATTAGCCACGTGAATTTTTTCATTTTGTGAGAAGCTTTGACCTTCCAAAGGGATTTGAGACCAGATGTTTCCAGAAATTAGTTTGTATTTTTGTTGCTATATAACGGTGGAGTCAGTATCCGCTATTTTTTTTTTGAGCGAGAAATTAGGAGTTTAGGACTCCGATTTCAAATTAGACTATTAAAGAACCAAATTGACTCGAGTAAAATTTCTATATACAATAAAACTTTTGTTACAAAGGCACAAAGCTTGTGTGCTTTTTCTTAATTTATATTTTCCTTTGAAGGGTAAAAAAAAGAAATTTCTACTTTGAGATAGGCCCTGATCAATATCCTTTTTTATCATGGGATTTCATTTCATTTGATCATTAGAAATTTTTTTTATCAGAATGAACGAATTTACTTGTCGGTTGGACTTTCTATGTTATTAGATCCAACAAAATTCTAAAAAATAAATTGAAATGAAATAAAAGGAAAGGAAATCCCGCGATGAAAAAACAGTTTGATCAAGCCATAGTTAACATTTTACAGTGGATGTGAGGCTGTGAACCTATCTATATTTTCAAGTCTCATCCCTCGCTCACAGAGAAAACCTTTGAACGATTCAAAGGCCGCTTATAAGTGCATACAAAGGTTTACACTTTACACCCGAGTACCCGACACAACACTCCACTGTGATGGAGACGCAGACACTCCCACAGAAGCCCCTCTCTTTTTGTAAAATTTGTACACATCCCTGGTCGTACTTCCTTGGTCCTTCCTCATATTTCTCGGCTCAAACGCGCTAACTAGTTTTTCCAAGTGGACCCACTTTTGAGCTCTCCTCTTTATATAAGCGACCACCATATCATTCTTCATCTTGTGGTTGCTTCATAAACCAATTAACTATCTAAAAATTTTGGTTCTTGAGGCGATTTTTCAAGCTCTATCTTCTCTCTACTTCTCTAGCTAGGCAGGGTAGCTGTTTTGGAAATTGAAAGAGGTATGACAAAAGGAGCTTTTCTAGTCCTTGCAACTACCTCTCTTGGCTATTTTTTGAAAATTTAGTCTAGAAAATTATCTGGGTTTTTATAGTTGCAATTGAAGCCTTCTCTGATTCCAAAGTTAAAAGACTTTTCAGAAAAATCACATGCTTTTACTTGAAAACAATTGAAAACTTCATAGAGTTTTAGAGAACTTGAAGTGCCCCCTTTACAGCTCCAAATACTTAAAGTTGTAGCCAAATTTAATTTGCTTTCTTCTCTAGCTAATCCATGATTTCCCCTCTTTTTGTTTAACAGAAGGAAAATGACCTTGCTATCTCTTACTATAGAGACGAAAGAGAAAACCGACATATTACACACACTTAGTCCCAAAACAAGCAATTCAACCATAACTACATCTCCTGCATCTGAGAAACCAAACGGTATCAGGATGCTAGAGAGATCACTTAGCTTTAAAAATTGGCAGTCTGATGATGCCTCTATTAATGCTGGGTCGGACAAGCAAACGGGTTTAAACAAACCTGATTCGATGGTTTCATTGAGAATTGACCAGGGGATCAGCTTGAAACCAGAGAAGTGTTTGATGGAGTTTACTTCACCACGGCCTTTAAGTGAGCTTAATGTTGCCGCGACAACACTTCAGAAGGTCTATAAGAGTTACCGTACCAGACGAAATCTAGCTGATTGTGCAGTTGTAGTTGAAGAATTATGGTAAGCATTTCAGGTTTAATATTTGTACGAGATAATATGTATATTTGTTGAATTGATGTTAGCAATTATTTGCTGGGCCACTATGGTTGAAGTCAAAGCTATACAAAATGGGTCAACAATTCAATTTCCTTTCTAGTATTGCTTTGATTAACAAATTATTAACAATTAATTTCAGGTGGAAGGCACTGGATTATGCATCTCTAACCGGTCAGTCAGTTTCATTTTTCAAGGTGGAGAAGCAAGAGAGTGCAGTTTCTAAGTGGGCCCGTGCTAAAAAAAGGCTAGCTAAGGTATTTAATCACAAAGAAACGATAGAAAATGCGATGAGTTTTTATTTCCTTTTCCTTATTGTAATTAATAATTTCTCTTATATGTTTAATTAGGTTGGGAAAGGTTTGTTGAAGGATGAGAAGGCACAAAAGCTAGCTCTCCAGCACTGGCTCGAAGCGGTCAGCTAATTTACTTATTTTTTTTTTTTTGTTTACTTTTCCTTTATGGATTATGTTTGATTTGATTAGCTGAAGCTTTCTAACTGTAAATAATTCATGCACAGATTGATCCACGTCACCGGTATGGTCACAATTTGCATTTGTACTATGATGTGTGGTTTAATTGCGAAAGCACAGAGCCATTTTTCTACTGGTAAATATTAATCTTTATATACCCACCTACAATAGAAGAAAAGAATAGTGTTAATTAACAAAATGTATTGGTGATTAATTTGTCATTTCTTTATTTTTGGGTTACAAACAGGTTGGACGTTGGAGCTGGAAGAGAGATAATCCTAGAGAAATGCCCACGAAGCAAACTTAATTCACAAATAATCCAATACCTCGGACCAGTAAGACTGATAATCCCAATTTTGCTATAGTCACAGAGTTAATATTACATAAATATTGATCAAACTGATATATTTCTCACATTTTATAATTTAATTGGTCTCAGAATGAAAGAGAGGCATATGAAGTAATTGTGGAAGCAGGGAAGCTAATGTACAAAAAAAGTGAAGAACTTGTAAATACTACCGAAGGGTCTAAATGGATATTCGTTCTTAGTACTACAAGGTCTTTATATGTTGGACAGGTACTACCTCCTATCTTAAACCTAATATATTATTAATCTATTTCAATAATTTAGCTCTATTTGTTTATCTGTTTGTTTTCCTTTCTGTCGTTTTGAACAGAAAAAGAAGGGATCGTTTCAGCATTCAAGCTTTTTGGCTGGTGCAGCTACTACAGCTGCTGGTCGATTGGTTGCGAAAGAAGGGGTTCTTCAGGTAATTTCAATTTAGCCTGTAGATGTATAATAAGTTTCTTATGCATTATAAGTAATATATTCTAATTAATTGTTCTACTAAATTCTATAGGCAATATGGCCATACAGCGGTCACTATTTGCCAACTGAAGAGAACTTTAAGGAGTTTATTAGCTTCCTCCAAGACAACAATGTTGACCTTACAAATGTCAAGGTATATACCTATCTAAATTCACACACATATGTGTTTATAATACTTAGACCGTGGACTTTTTGGCAATTCAACACCTAACAATTTCTCAAATTGCAACCTTTCTGCAGAGATGTTCTGTAGATGATGACGAGTGGTCGTACACAAAAGATAATACGAAGCCAGAAAAGGAGCCAGCACAAGAACCTATTCAAGTTTCTGAATCCAAACCTATTGTACCAGTACAGGAAGTGGTACCACAAGTGGTGGTCTCACCATTGTCTCGCAAATGGTCAACTGGAAATGGAGCCCGAATTGGGTGTGTGCGCGATTACCCACTTGACCTCCAAACCAAGGCGCTTGAGCAAGTTAATCTCTCTCCTAGGGTTACTCCTTCTCCTACTTCCTGTAATAGGATACCTATTCCATCTCCCCGGCCAAGCCCGAAAGTTAGGCTTTCACCGAGACTGCAATACATGGGTATTCCTAGCCCGAGAGTGTCTCTCACACTTCCAAGTAGCATCAGAGCTAAGTGATGAGCTAAGAAATATTCAAGATTCTTTTTGGGATGAGCCAAGAAATTTTGGCACCGCTAACAAATTATTTTTTCCTTTTAACGTTCCCTTGTTTTTTCATGTGGAAATGTAGAGTGATTCTTTGTTCTTTTATTAGTTGTTGAGAGGGATAAGATTTATTTAGAAGGTTGTGCCATAATATAATGATCATGTAGAGAACACCAAACTTTTTTGTCATCTGAAATTGGTTGGTAATAAAATTCTTCTGTTATTCAATGAAGACGACTTTTTTTTGGAAATCTTATTGTCTGATTTAAGAAATTTGTAGTTACTGACTAGAACTTTCAGACAAACAATTTTTAATTTAAAAAGGGCATTAAAACATTTGTGAGCATTTTGTTGAACTAGAGAGATCATAGTTCCTAATTCGGGCACGAAACGAGTTTACTGAAAAACGATTCAATTATATTGCCACTATGCTTTTGATACAAAAATTGAAACCATTATTTTACTCCTAATTTGTCTATTGTAATTTTCTTTGTGTTTGGATTAAGCGCTGACTTCTAATACGTTGGCTGGGGGCTCTGACTGTTTTTGATCAACACTTTGTATTTCCGTTTGTGTGAACGACAAAAACAAGGTCGGAAACGCAGCCCTTTGATTTCTTAATTCCAGTCGATACTTTGACCTCATTTTCTCTGGAAAGAACGGAGAAATCAAAAGATTTTCAGCTGTCTTTTGACTGGGAAATCTTGATCTTCCACAAGACTAATAACAAAAAAAAAAAAAAAAAAAAAAAAAAAAAAAAAAAAACAAGTGGTACTGTACTATTTAATCTTTTGTAATAGTGGTGGTGCCTTGCAAATCGCCATTAGCTTGCTATTATAGTTGCAATCCTAATCCGCCCATTTATATATTTTCCTATATTTTATTTATTTTAATAATTACTAAATAGTAAATACTAGAAAGATTAGGGTAGCCTGAGCAGTATTTCAGACTATTGGATTAGGAGACTTTTCGTACCAATGGATCAGGAGAAGATTTGGTTGGTCGTGGTAAACGTACGGAAAGGCAACTTGATTCTCATGCTAGGGTCTGACTGTAACCGTATTAATTTGACTTTGCCATGTTGCTTGTTTAGATTGCCAATTAGAATAAGCAATTTTCTATGTAGAAGTGGTTGACGCGCCAGAAAGTACTTATCATGTCTTTTAACAAATTAACTAACTTACAAAGTTAGGCAACTTATACAAAGAATATGTACTCTGATAAAGTGATAAAGAGAGGAGAGTTCATTTCTTATTCCCAACTACGCATTGGATAAACAATATTACGCCAAGTTGGAATACTGTTACAAATAAATAATGGTACAAACAGTCTACTTACCACTATTTTTCCCCGCCATTAGCTCATCAACACACAATCATTCATATTAAGATTATTATTTGAGAATAATAAAGTGCGCTCAATAAAATAAAGCACAAAACTTGACCTTCCTTTTAGCCTAACAAAAATGACAAAAAAATGGCAAACGACCTAAACAGTAGAAGATACTGTTTGCAATTCAGGCACTTCTGACAAACTAAAATAATCCTGCAGCGCCATCATTTCAATTGTTTTCTCTTTCAGACTCTGTAACGCCTCGACTGTGGCAAGGGCACCTGCAACAGTTGTGATTACTGGAATTTTGTAAGATAGTGCCATTCGTCTGATCTTAAGCCCATCTTTTGAATCCAGTTCGTCGCCAGAACTGGTTATCACCATAGCTTGGATATCTCCATTTGCCAACACATCACCAACATGAGGCCTGCCTTCATGCATTTTCAATACAGGCTCCACTGGTATACCGGCCAACTGGAGAACCTTTGCGGTACCAGAAGTGGCAAAAATTTTGAACCCAAGATCATTAAATCCACGCCCAAGTGATTCCAGGTGCGGCTTTGTCAAGTCATTTAAGCTGAGGAAAACGGTACCAGATACAGGTAGTTTCTGTCCAGCAGCAATTTGTGCTTTGGCAAAGGCAACCGCAAAGCTGAAATCAATGCCCATGACTTCTCCTGTGCTACGCATCTCTGGCCCAAGCAACACATCACACCCTTGAAACTTCTCAAATGGAAGCACAGCTTCCTTCACTGACACGTGCTTAGGTACCACCTCCTTTGTAAAACCTAGCTCTTGCAAAGTCAGCCCTGACATGACAAGAGATGCATACTTGGCCAAGGGATGACCAATGGCTTTCGACACAAATGGTACTGTACGGGAGGCCCGCGGATTTGCTTCTAGAAGGTACAAATCCCCTGAAGCTGTGATCGCATATTGACAATTCATCAGACCACAAACATTCAAACGCTTGGCTAATTTAGTGGTCCACGATCGAATCATATCAAGGCTCTGAGCTGAGATGGTCTTTGTTGGGAGGGAACATGCTGAGTCACCTGAGTGAACCCCAGCTTGTTCTATATGCTCCATAATACCGCCAATTACCACACTGCCTTTTGAATCGGCCAAGGCATCAACATCTATCTCAATTGCATCAGACAAATACTTGTCTATCAAAACAGGGCGATCAGGGTCCACCTCAACTGCATTCTGCAAGTAGGTCACCAATTTTTCGTCACTGTGCACAATTTCCATAGCACGGCCACCAAGCACATAAGACGGGCGCACCACGACCGGGTACCCGATTTCTGACGCAATGGACAGAGCATCTGACTCGCTCCTGGCAATGCCACCTTTTGGTTGCTCAATCTGCAACTCCTTCAAGATTTTGTTGAAGCGATCACGATCTTCAGCAGCATCGATAGAGTCAGGAGAAGTACCCCAGATTTTAACGAGGCCAGAACCAGAGGCAGAGTTGAGGGACTGAGATGAGATGTAGTGCTGAATGGGGAGGGCAAGCTTAAGGGGAGTCTGGCCACCGAATTGTACAATGATACCATCTGGACGCTCCAGGTCAATTACATTAAGTACATCTTCAACAGTCAGGGGCTCAAAGTAAAGACGATCACTAGTGTCATAATCAGTCGAGACTGTTTCTGGGTTGGAGTTCATCATTATTGTTTCGAATCCGGCCTGAATAAAAACAATGTTGTTCAATTAGTCTAATCCTTTATTAATGTTTGCCCAACCATATATCTGTACCAACAGATCATGCCAGATAATTAATGCACATCACTACAGCTTTCTTTCACTTGGGCTTTCTACAAGCGATAGGGAAAAATAATAAGACTGATTTCTGGTTATTTTACAATGGAAAATGTTGCTAACTTTAGGCATCAGCAGTGTCAACACAATATGTGATCATTCTAACTGTCTTACAAATTTAGCATTATATAAAAGTCAGTGCACTTATTTTCACTCAAGAATATTATGCATTTTGTAGACAGTAGGCTCAAAATGTTATTCCTAGCGAGTTTCATATGGATCACTCGCAAAGAACCTGACTTATTCAGCACAAATATCTGGCCAGTAATCTTATTACCAATTAGAAGGACCTAAAAAAAGTTTGAACATGAGAGAGAGATAGAGAGAGAGCATTACCTCACGGAGGGCAAAAGAAGCATGGCAACAGCAGTAGTCAAACTCAATCCCTTGACCAATGCGGTTGGGTCCACCACCGAGGATCAGCACCTTCTTCTTATCAGTTGGGGCGGACTCACACTCATACTCATAGGAAGAATACATGTATGGCGTATGTGCCTCAAACTCTGCAGCACATGTATCGACACGCTTGTATGATGGCATCACACCAAGCTCTACCCGCCTCGACCTGACATCACTTTCACTTGATCCAGTCGCATAGGCTACTTGTTTGTCGCTAAACCCTCTTCTCTTCACCTCATACAAGTCATCCCTTGTAAGCGTGCCTAAGGTTTTTGATAAGAGAAACTGTTCTATGTCCACCAGCTCTTTCAACTGGGTTAAAAACCATTTGTCGATAAGGCTTATTTCATGAATTTCATTAACGGACATTCCTTTCTTGAAAGATGCGTAGATGGCATGGATGCGGTCAGGGTTTGGAACACGAAGGCTGTACTTTATCTGTTCCCAATCCCAATTGAGCTCTTTGACAGATGCACATCCCCAACCAGAATACCCAGATTCAAGGGACCGCACTGCCTTCTGGAACGACTCTTGGAAGGTACGGCCCAATGCCATTGCTTCACCAACTGATTTCATTTGGGTGGTCAGGATTGGCTCTGAACCAGGGAATTTCTCAAATGCAAACCTTGGTATCTACATTCAAAAGATAAATTGGAAGTAGAATATGTCAGTACTTTCTTAGTTGGCATATAGTTACATTCTTCCTAGATTAAGTCCAACCATTTATCACAAACAGCAGTAACCAAAAGCTGGAATAAAAACATTGAAAAAAAAAAAGGGACAAAATGTGTACCAAAATATTTATCGATTTACAGCAATGGTTATTTTCCCATACCAATTCCAAATTACACTAATAGAATTGTGCATATCATAAACATCCTTTTCCTAATTTAAAGAAGGGAATACTAAAATACTTGAATTGAAAAGACGGGAGGATTGTACCTTTGTGACAACATAGTCAATTGAGGGCTCGAAACTAGCAGGGGTCTTTTTGGTAATATCATTGGGTATCTGATCGAGTGTGTAACCAACTGATAACTTTGCTGCCATTTTTGCAATAGGAAATCCAGTGGCCTTACTAGCCAAAGCAGATGACCTCGAAACCCTAGGGTTCATCTCTATCACCATAACCTCCCCATCCAACGGGTTAACAGCGAATTGCACATTTGAGCCACCACACTCAACTCCAATTTCCCTAATAATGGCCACAGAATAGTCCCTCAGTCTCTGATACTCCTTATCAGTTAAAGTTTGTGCTGGCGCAACTGTTATGGAGTCACCAGTGTGCACTCCCATGGGATCGATATTCTCAATTGAGCATATAATTACCACATTATCAGCTAAATCTCTCATGACCTCCAATTCGTACTCTTTCCAGCCGAGAAGCGACTTCTCAACCAGCACCTGATGGGTTCTACTAGCATCCAGACCAGCTCGACAAATTGACTCAAACTCATCTCTGTTGTATGCAATCCCACCACCAGTACCCCCTAGTGTGAAAGCAGGTCTGACAATGAGAGGGAACTCACCAATAGATTCAGCAACTGCGAAACACTCTTCCATTGTGGTGCCTATACCAGACGGTGGAGTCTTCAATCCAATTCGATCCATTGCCTTTTTGAAAAGCTCTCTATCCTCAGCCGCCTCTATAGCCGGCAGGGAAGCACCGATTAGCTGCACACCGTACTTGTCAAGTATACCTTCTTTGGATAATTCAACGGCTAGATTGAGTGCAGTTTGGCCTCCCATTGTTGGCAACAGCGCATCCGGCCGTTCCTTCAATATGATCTGTTCGACGGATTCAGGCGTCATGGGACCCACATAGGTCCTATCAGCCGTGCCCGGATCCGTCATAATAGTAGCAGGGTTTGAATTTACCAGAATAACCTGATAACCCTCGTCTCGCAACGCTTTGCAAGCCTGAGTGCCGGAGTAGTCGAACTCGCATGCTTGACCAATGACAATGGGTCCTGCGCCGAGGATCAAGATTCTCTTAATGTCAGTGCGCTTGCCACGTGGCGGAGCGGCGTTGTTGGCGGAAGGAACGTTGTTGGGAGAGTGAGAGGCGGAGATGGCGCGGGAGATGAGGTGGCGGCGGAGGCGGAGGTGGGTGCGGTGGCGACAGGGGAGAGAGAGGAGGCGGGAGGAGAGGAAGAGGTTTTTGAGAGGGAGAGGGAGGCTGGGGTTGGGGTTCGGGATGGAGAGAGCGCGAATTTGAGAAGCCATCGCCATGAATGGAATGGATGGATGGATGGAGAGAGGAGAGAGAGAGAGAGAGAGTGTATGTATGTGTGTGTGTACGGCTCAGAGCGGCAGTGGGTTTTAGGGTTTTAGGAAAAGAGGGAAGCGGTCCCGGGCTTATTGATGGATGTTGAATTGTTGATTGGATCGGGATGGTAGAATCTGTCTGAGTTGAGTTTTTCCTGGACCCGGTCTGTCTGCACTATCATGATACGAAGGTGTATATATATATAGGTACAGGTCGGCTGCGTATGTTTGGATTTACTAAAAATAATCTTAATTTAGAGTAGAGGCTATTAAATTATTATTTGATGTATTTAGACAAATACATAGATAGTTGTTTAAAATATTTGTTAGCACCGTCATTTATTCTTTCAATTAATTATTTTAAAATATAACTAACTTGCTGAATTCACTAATCTAACTTATGATTCAAAGGTAATTTTAAAAATTATTTTGTTCTAAGCTTAGATAAGAGCAACACCTTGATCGGAGTAGAGAAGAACGAGAGAAGAGTTCACCTCAAAATGAAAAAAAAAAAAGAATTTTTATGAACTAATTTCCATCGATCAGAAAAAAAAGTTAAAATTTCAAAAAAATAGATCAGCCACCGATTATCGCATTAAATTAAATCGTTTGTTCTCCTCCACTCTTCTATCTTCTTTAGGTTTTTTCTTTTCTAATTATATTTTTTCACATTTGCAAAATTTATATAGAGATCACAACCATTTTTTATTGTTCTGATAAGAGTCCAAGTGTTCAAAATGATTTCATTAACTTAATATTTTAATAAAATAAAACTAATAAATTTCATTTAAATAGTTCAAATAAGAAGAAACTGCATATAAGAGTTTGGAGGTATGGTTTTCGACATGACGCTTTTTTATTTTTGGTTGGAAAATAATTGATCGAACCAATTTTATTTCCCTTGCAAGTTGAGCTCTCACTAACTTGCTAATCGAAGTATGTTTGTGTTTTTTCTTTTTTAATTATTTTTTTTTATTTATTTATTTTTTTGAAATGATAATTGCATCCTTGTAAGGGATGCTGGGAAGGGTGCAAATTTTGCACCAGGCCTATGGAGTTTTTTACCGACTATAGCAATTATGTAGATTGGTAAACTCTCAATTGCAAATCCACTAGGAGATGTCCTGTCATACATGACACAACTCAAGTGCTGCCTCAGGACGCATCATTATCTCCAGCTTTACATAATCGGAGAGAATCTCGAGAAAATATTTAAATGCTAATAGCGACAAAATGGAAATAAAAGTATCGTTTACTGTCATAAAAGAGTATCGATAAGCATCCAATTAAAGTCGTGGATGTTTACGGCCTTACGGGCTTAAGAGGAAAAAGAATAATTTAAGTCGTGGATTGGTACACGGCTGGCTATAAGCCTGACTGTGCGTGTGCGGCCGTGTTTTGTGTTGTCAACTGCGTGCTTTTTTTTTTTCGTCGAATGCTTGGCAGTAGCTGCCAAGGATTGTCAACTGCGTGCTTGATGGTATCATGTAGGTAGGTCCTTGCAAAAAAAAAATTATTTGTAGCATATAATGCGCTTCAAATTATATATATACTGCAAAGGATTTTAATTTAAGCTCGATTTATGAGTTTTTTTTTTTTTTTTGTTAATCTAAAGTTTTAAGTTTGAAAAGGAATCAACTTCATCGAATCACTAAAATTGTGTAATAATGTTATCAGTTGACTATATCTAATTGCTAAATATAAATATAAATATGTAAGCGGATTATATTCTACCCAGTAACCCAATGTACACCGTGATTTTTTTTAAACGGAAATAACTGAAAATTATTTTTTAAGAAGAAACCTTTGACCTTTGAATTTAGAAGAACAAACATGTCAGGGCGCAGGTGGTCTGGCGCGGGCTCTGACTGCTCAGTGACGGAGCCACTGGCACTGGCGCGGGCATGGCGAAGCCAGTGTCAGTGGAGCGGGCATGGCAAATCTTTTTTTCAACTCCAAGCATCATCAAACATGCGTCAAAATAATTGAAGTCGTCGCGCCACTGGCAGTGGCTTCGCAATGCCCGCTCCACTGGCAATGGTTCAATCACTTAGCAGTCAGAACCCGCGTCAGACCACCTGCGCCCTGACATGTTTGTTTTCCTAAATTCAAAGGTCAAAGGTTTCTTCTTAAAAAAAATTTTCAGTTATTTCCGTTTAAAAAAATCACACCAATGTACATCACCCTGTCTTAACCGCCTTATTTTACTTGGAACATAATGTATTTGATGTGTCTAATGTACAAAATCATTTTGATCAGGGCCTAAAACTATCAGGATGATACGGCTCTTGTGTGTGTGTGTGTTTGTATTATAAGTAATTTATCAAATTATTTTCTATAATAAGGTAGTAAGCATTTCAAAAATGAAGATATTAATTTTTATAGAAAATTTTGCAGAATTTTTTTTTAGATCTTGTCTTTCAAACCTTCATTTCTTTCTCCCACTACAATAGATATTTCTCCTTTGGGAGCAAAGTCCAGTAAACATCCCGAGAATTATGTTTACTTTTTTTTTTTAAGAAAACAAAAGGCCCTAATTTTATTGTACAGTCAGTAATATATTACTAAGTAACTAAAAATAACATTAAAAAGAATGAAAACTAGCTTCTGTTTTACTTTAATCATGTAAAATCATACGAAAATAAAACAAAAAGAGTACCAATAACTTAGTTCCCACAGGACAGTCATCCCAGGTGCTCAAATCATTTGCAAGTAGAGATATCTATTCTTTACCCAACCTGATGAGTGATGAGGTCTTTACCCAACCTGATGAGTGATGAGGTCTAAGTTTAATATTCAGACACTTCCCAACAATTCGTTTGGAATTGATTTATAAACAGGTCAATATGTTTTATCTCATTTATAAGTCGTGTCAGGTCATGACCTTATTTATCTTTGTGCAACACAAGTTCATCATTTTGCTTTTATCAACATCAGAAAATCGCTATCCAAAGAAAAATAACTAGCGAAAAAAACTGGCATAATTTTGTTTAGCACCACGTTTTCCTACTTCATAATTGTATCGATTTCAAAACGGGCCTGATAAGGATCATCCGCTAGATCCATCATTCCCATCATCCGCTCATTAATAACAGAAAAACGCGTGAATCATCCTAGCGATTCCTAGCGCCCTTTCCATTCTGGTCCGCGCTTTTCCTGTTTACTCGCGCCCTTTTCTGCTCAGCGTCATCCTCTAGTTGTTGAATCTAAAACTATTTTCGTTGAAGATACTAAGTAACTTCAATAGTTAGCTTAGTAACTTCAAGAGTAATAGTTTCAACTTCAACAGTTAGCCTAATAACTTCAACCGTTAGTTTAGTAACTTCAATAGTTAGCCTAGTAATTTCAACAGTTAGCCTAGTAATTTTAATAGTTAGCCTAGTAACTTCAAGTGTAATAGTTTCAACTTCAATAGTTAGCCTAGTAACTTCAATAGTTAGCTCAGTAACTTCAATAGTTAGCTTATTAATGTTGAAATATATGAGGTCTACATGTGTGTGTATAGACCGAATTATGTAGCGTGAGGTTCGTATGAAGGAAACAAATCAACACAGGTTCAGTTCGGTCCGAACCAGGGTTAATTCGGACCCAACAGAGAAGACTACAATCGACCCAGGAATGATTTCGGTGCGAAATGGTTGTATTTCGGTCCGAAATGGTATGCCGACCTAGTATATTTGGTAAGATATTTGTGCTATTCTGCCAAATCTTTCAAGACACGAAGGATGCATATAGGCTTGGTGTATTTCCACATTGAAGAGGATCTGATGTGTGTCAGAAGAGAAGGAAATAAGAAGAATAAATATAAGATTGTGTGAATTAATTTTATTACTAAAAAGGCTAGTTGCCTTATGTAATTTTCTTAATGTCTATTTATTCTTCTGTTCTCTCTCAAACAATGTATCTCAGAAAATTATTCAGAAAAAAATTAAAAAGCGTGCGTGTGTGTGGACGACGTAGGCACCAAGTTGGTGCTGAACCTCGTTAAATTATCGTGTGTCACTTGTATTAAATTTGTGTGATTGTTTATTCTGAGATCCTCGTGCTAAGCAAACCTAAGGGGCACGGTTCTTGTGCAGTTGCACTTGAATCGTGCCTCCTCAAACCTTAAAACTCAACTTCCGCAACTCCAAAACTCAAATTCTTAACATGGTATCAGAGCATGGTTTAGAGATGGGAGGACAAAACGAAGGCGATGGAAGGCAAACAACGACTCGAGGCAAGTGCAAGGCGGGTGTTTCTTCAACCAAAAGGTGCATGGAGATAGGCAACTGTTCGAGTAGCTTTCTACATCGACTTTGGAGCACGAGCAGGGGCATCGACTACATCAAGTAGGTGCTACCGAATTGCATGAAGTTGTCATGGAGGTATCGTTCAGGTCGAGCGATTGATGGCAAGTGCATGGTTCAAAGGTATTTGAAAAAAAAAAAAAACTTAAAAAAAAAAGAGGAGAATAAAAAAAAAATTTCATGGTGGAAACAAGAAAAAAAAAACGGAAAAAAGGAAAGAAAAAAAAAAAAACGTGATTTTGTCACGTAAAGAAAAAAAAAGGGAAGAGAAAAAATTGCCGTGAAAAAAAAAAGGAAAGAAATTTTTTTCCGTTTTGGCAAATAATGTTTCCATTTTATTTATTTTTTTGGAAACGTGAAAAAAAAAAGGAAAAAAAACGTGAATTGGCATTTTTTTATTTGTGCCGTTTTTTATTTTTTTGGAAAAAATCCGATGCATATTTATGGAAGTTTATCATGAAAGAGAAAAAAAAAATTTATTTCCATGTTATTCATGATGTGTATCATGCATGTATGAAAAGAAAAAAAAAAAAAAAAAACTTGGAGTAGCCCAAGTCGAGTCGCAGTAATTCATCCAAGTTGTCGCAAAGGTGTTGCTCGAGTTGTGTGACTCATGAGCGATGATTGGAGCCTAACCACAGCCATAAAGAAGGAGACGTCAAGCCACAACAAAATAAGGTATATGTTTTATGTTCTAGGAGATTAAATCAACAAAGTTTGATGGTTGTGTGACCATGATCTGTCTAGAATACCAAAATAATTGTCTGTGAAGTTTGTATACGGGTCAAGCATCATCTGGAAATCAAATCATGTGAAAAATCAAAAGAATTCAGTATGAAATCAGGGTAATTCGGTCCGAACTGAGGTTGTTTCGGTCCGAAATTAAGGGAGTTCGGTCCGAAATTGAAGGTAATTTGGTCCGAAATCATAGTTTGGAGACTGTTTTTTGTGCTAAAATAAAAGAAAAAATATGGTGATTCAGATAGGTGTAGTGCAGTATAGCAGGCAATTAATGGTGTAATGTTGTGGTGACTTGTTTAGAAATTTTTTGATTATGTGGTAAAATTGTGGTTTTGGGTATGATAAATGCGACAATAAATGAATTTCAAATGGCCCAAGTTAAGTTATGAAGGAGGCCCAAGTCAAGTCTAAGGAAATGATCAAAGTCGGGTCCAACAATGTGGCCCTAATCGGGTTAAAATAAGCAATTTGCATGTGTAACCAAATATCTCTCTCAAGGGGAGAGCAAAATTGAGAGAGATCTTTGGTATCAATCAAGACGTGGCCCATGGCGGGTCAAGAAAAGAGGCTCAAGTCGAGTCTGAAAGATTCTTCGAGTAGAGGAGCAAGATGTCTTCAAGTCGAGGGCATGTGAAGTCAAGAGTTGTAACCGAGTATGCAAGCCACCAAATATCCCTCTCAGGGGGAGAGTTGAAGTGAGAGAAATATTTGATGTCCAAGATGAATATCAAGAGAATAAGCATGAGAGACTATGATCAATGGAGACGAGAGTCTCTAGTCATGTCATATGGTCCAAGTTGGGTCAAGTGGTCAAGGCGAGTCAAGACTTAGACCTTAATCCAAGAGTAGGACTCGGTTCAAGCACAAGTGTGCTTGAGTCGAGTGGGTATCATGTTATGCAATGGATTCTACAAGATGGCTATGAAGGCAAAGATCAAGTCATGTGCGAGTCAAGCATAATTTGATCAAGTCTAGTACATGTCAGGTCAAAGGATTCGAAGCCATTAAAAGTAGAAGTTGGAGATGTGATGCGATAGAAGAAGAACTCGAGTAATCTACTTGGTATAATGTTAGTAATTGAAACTATGTCTCTCATATGATGTGTATGAATGAAGAAGGTGGCTTGAGATAAAGGATTACTTGACTTATGTGCACGGGGCGTGCCAAGAGGGCACGGACCGGGCAAAATGGAGTTTATGCAAGGCGCTAGGGTCTAGCACAAGAAGTGTGACTCGTGCCAAGTGAAGAATTTTATCCATGTGGCGGTGTGTGCCGTCGTCGTGTGTGCGACTCATGGATGGTTTGAAACAAGAACTTGGTGGCATGTGTGTGCCAATGAAGACAAAAGGTGTATGCCTTAGAAGACGGTGTGTACCGTGTGCAGCACTCCAAGCAAGTGAGACATGACAAGTCAGTACATGTCCACTTGAGGGGGAGTGTGAGAAAGTGCTGCATGAGATTGTGCTCTGGATCGAATGCGTGGCACTAAACAATTAAGAGCAAAAGTTGATCAAAGTGAGACACTAGGAAAAAGAACCGATCACGGATACCAACTCCAACAAGTAATTTGGCAATTTGACATTTCCAAGTGTGTACATGTCAACTTGAGGGGGAGTGTTGAAATATATGAGGTCTACATGTGTGTGTATAGACCGAATTATGTAGCGTGAGGTTCGTATGAAGGAAACAAATCAACACAGGTTCAGTTCGGTCCGAACCAGGGTTAATTCGGACCCAACAGAGAAGACTACAATCGACCCAGGAATGATTTCGGTGCGAAATGGTTGTATTTCGGTCCGAAATGGTATGCCGACCTAGTATATTTGGTAAGATATTTGTGCTATTCTGCCAAATCTTTCAAGACACGAAGGATGCATATAGGCTTGGCGTATTTCCACATTGAAGAGGATCTGATGTGTGTCAGAAGAGAAGGAAATAAGAAGAATAAATATAAGATTGTGTGAATTAATTTTATTACTAAAAAGGCTAGTTGCCTTATGTAATTTTCTTAATATCTATTTATTCTTCTGTTCTCTCTCAAACAATGTATCTCAGAAAATTATTCAGAAAAAAATTAAAAAGCGTGCGTGTGTGTGGACGACGTAGGCACCAAGTTGGTGCTGAACCTCGTTAAATTATCGTGTGTCACTTGTATTAAATTTGTGTGATTGTTTATTCTGAGATCCTCGTGCTAAGCAAACCTAAGGGGCACGGTTCTTGTGCAGTTGCACTTGAATCGTGCCTCCTCAAACCTTAAAACTCAACTTCCGCAACTCCAAAACTCAAATTCTTAACAATTAACTTCAAGAGTAATAGTTTCAACTTCAACAGTTAGCCTATTAACTTCAAAGCTAATTGTTGAAGTTGAAATTATTATCGTTGAAGTTACTAAGCTAACTATTGAAGTTGAAACTATTACCATTATTGAATTTACTAAGCTAAATTTACTAAGCTAACTATTGAAGATATAAAACTAACTATTGAAGCTAAAACTATTGTTGTTGAAAATACTAAGTTAACTATTGAAGATATAAAACTAACTATTGAAGCTAACATTATTGCTACGGAATATACTAAACCAACTACAATACTTAGCATAAGAGGGTTGAGATGAGAAGAGCGTAGATGTGAACAGAAAATGAAAGATGGGATGGAGGAAGAAGAGCGTAGACTCTGGATGAGAAGAACGACACATTTAATACTTTCCGTTTACGGGGATGGGAACGCTGGATATATTCTTTCCGAAAATGAAAGCATTAAACGTGTTGCTGGGATGATGGGGATGATAGAATCCTATAGGATGATGGTAAGCAATTCCGATTTCAAAATGAAAACATATTTGAAGAAAACTTAAGTCTTAATTGATGGTCGGTGACTCTGTTTCTATAGAGGATGGATTCACCTATGACCTTGAGACGCAAAAAATAATATATATAGGCCCTGATCACAATGATTTTTACTCCGGATTTTATTTCATTTGAATTGATTTCGTAAGATTTCATAGGATTTCGTCAGACCTAATTATATAGGAATTCCAACCAAATGACACAAAATCCGCTCATTGTGATCAAGAATTTTCGAATGAATTGAAATCCTACCTTAAATAAAAAAAAAAAAGATTTTGATCAGGGCCATAGTGTAAATGTGCACCAGATCATATAGTTATTCCTACCTATAAATAAGGCCTATTTATCTAAAAATATTTTTTTTGAAGAGATTTTGCTCAAATATGATATGATAAAAGATTTTAGGCTTTTTTAGCTGAGATCAGTATCCCAAAAAACGGTACCATAAACTTCATCCTTTTTTTTTTTTTTTTTTGAGAGAGAGATTTCTAGCTAAAAATCAATTGAAAAGCATTCATATTTTTCCGCTGATTTTTTATTAAAGAATCATGCAAATAGCGAAAAAAAAAGGGGCCAACTTTTTCACAAGGACTTTACAAAATCGTCTGCATTATTGTGTAAAACCTATTAACATCGTTCAAAAATTAAGCTCCACCTAATGACCAAAGCGAGTCATTCATCCCACTTACTCGTCAAATCAGCACAGTAATTACTTCCTTCTTTTCGACTATACCATCTACCACCTCATCATTTACCTTTAAGTACAACACACCTGATAAACTAAGCATGTGACTAAGAAGTAAGAATTGAAAGAACTATACCTTAAATTTTTGGTGTATTTCTTCTCTTTTAAATGTATTCTAAATATCAGGGATCATCGGTAAATTCTTTTGTATAATATAAACTATATAATAGGTCAAGTTTGGATTCCGCTGAATAATATTGATTAATAAATATAAATATAAATATAATATAAAAGTAACATCAAATAAATAGACTTCCATTTTTTAATTGAAAAAAAAGGGGATCATATCTTTTAAGTTTTAATTAATCCCCTATACATACTATCTATGTCCACCTCTGGTTAATTAGAAGTTGATCTGGAGCCTGAAGGGCAAAACTCAATCCACATCGTTACATTAAAGAAGATGTAAATTCAAGTTATGCTCTTAGAAATAGGTATATGCTTTTATCAGAAATAATGATTTCATATTTCAATATGTAATGGCACAGCTATAATCACGTCATTGTATTTTTGTAAAATTGTCCTTATTTTCAAGGAGATGTTATTATCAAGAGTTGTATGTCAAGTTGAATACTTCCCATTTGTAACCATATATTCATATTTTGTATTTTGTTCTTACTGGTCGTTCAATTATAGTATTGTCATGCAGCTTCAGTCTTCAAGTAACTAGATCAATATTTTTGTTTCAGTTATTATATCTGTCCCATTACATTTAATTTCTTTATTTTGTAAAAAGATATATAAAAAAAACACAGGGATCTTGAAAAAAATGAATAAAGTCTCTCCATTCTTCTCCATTCACCTTTATTAACCGTTTAAAATTACATTCTCCATCATGTCCGATTCGGATTGAACATGCATGCATCGTGTAATATGGTTGTTTTTTTTACGGGACTTAAAATTCGTGCGAAATTCAAAATATTCAAATCATGCGCAAGTCCGGGGCCGAAAATACCAGAGGAATTTCTGAATTACAAATACATTTAGTTTTTTTTTTGAAAAAAATATAGTAAAAATAAGTATAATATTAAAATTTGTATACTGTCACCTCACTCACGCTGCTCTACCCCTTCATAAAAAATGGTAACTATCGTAATTAATTATTTATAATCATTAATAATTTATAATTTATAATTTTTTTTCTCTTTTTTCTTGTTTACTTTATTTTACAAACTCCGAAGAAGAATTTACATAGAATTCTGTCCAAATGGAACCAAAGACTTGTTGATTTATGTAGAAATGTTTATTTTGTAGCGTCTTATAAATTGGTTTTAACAAATTAAAATATAGTTGTTAGGGTTCAATGAAATAGAAAAATATATTAGTTGTTAGAATAGATATTAGGCTTCGCAAAGGCCAAGTCTCGTGCGCTCCGATTGACACAACGTGACACGAGATCCCTTTCCTGACAGCTCCATTGCCGACATTAAATGACAAAAACCGGAGACGGCGATTGTAAGGTCGGATTCTCTACAGCAAGACATTACTCTTCACCAGAATCCAACCGTTAGATCATTAAACTATCCGCTCTTTGAACAATCCGACGGTTGATCCTTAGTACAACACAGTACAGCGAAGTATTCGATTTGAACTAGAGCGCTGTCGCAGTCTGCGTGCCTCGACCGTTACCCACTTCCAAAGCGTTCCTGTCAAATCCAAAGATAAACCTGGTTCTCTGTACGCCGTTAGGTTTCGTATAGGGTCCCACCAATTACTTATCTGGCTCTTTTAGTGAGGTTTTGCTCCAGGACTTGGTACTTTATTTTCTTCATTTCATTTCGAATTTGAAATCGCATTCAACGGTACAATGATGATATAATCGAATGCACTCTCCCTTTTCCCCGGATTCCGGACCCCCTTAATTCCTTTTCTTCGTCTTTATCTCCCTTTATCTTTCCAAAAAACCAAAAGAAGAACAGAAACTTCCCTTTTCAGTTCTTAAACTCCTCTTCTGTCAAGCTTATTGAAAGCTCAACCCTTGCTATTTCTCCAAGCAGAAAAGAAAATTGGAAAGGATGGGTGGATCAGGTCAATGGATCAAATCCCTGATGAGTCTCAAGAAACCCGACAAGGATGATCAAGTAAGCACCCGGCACTCCGGCAGTGCCACCTCTCTTACTAATCCGGTTCCTTGAACCATACCTTTTGTTAATTTTTTTTTTTTTTTGGATGAAAAGGTGTTTGGGGCAAGTGGTAAGGGTAGAAAATGGAAGCTGTGGCGGAGCTCGTCTGGGTCAAGAGCTGGGGGTTACCAATCAGCGTCAGAAGCGTCGGAGACCTCGTCTGTTGTGGGTCCGCCAGATACATTTAACGCGGCACTTGCTGCAGTGGCCCGTGCTCCAGCAAGGGATTTCAAAATTCTTAGGAAGGAATGGGCCGCAATTCGGATTCAAACTGCCTTCCGTGCATTCTTGGTATGAAATTGTGACTTTGGTTCTTAGCTTTTACATATTTCCCACCATATAAGGTATTTGCTGCCATTTTCGGTTTTAACCAAAATTTAGACAAAATTTGATTGTGCTGCAAACAAAGTTTCTAATGTCCATCTCTGGAGATTCAGTAATTGTTAATAACTACCAACATACCAACATAGTTCCTGGCATGGATTTCTGTAGCAAAATTTTCTGATTGCATGAAAACAAGATGTTCAAGCAAGACTTACTAAGTAGTAACCTTCACATGCCTTTTTTTGGTTTTGTGAAAGGCATATGTAAAAATATTCTCAGGTTTGCAGGTTTCTAGGGGATACTTTCTGTTTAAAGATTGTAGAGGATAATTTCAGGTAAACAGGGACAAAGGGATGATTCGTCAAGTTTATCTTTAAAGCTTAATTTGCAAATTTACATTTTCATTTTAGTTAGAGAAAATTATACAAAATGAATTTTGGCATGATGTAGGCAAGAAGAGCTTTAAGGGCATTAAAGGCTATAGTGAGGATTCAGGCACTTGTGCGGGGCCGACAAGTCAGAAAACAAGCAGCTATCACTCTCAAGTGCATGCATGCATTGGTAAGGGTCCAGGCCCGGGTCCGTGCAAGACGGGCCCAGCTGTCAACTGAGGGGCTGGAGGCAAATGATGTTGAGATTAACAGGAGAGAAAATATTGACCCTCTTAAGGAACCAGAGGTCAGTTTACATTTTTAATCCTTTATATACTATGCAATCTCATTTTTTAAAAATTGAATTGAACATTCAATGAGGCATGGAATTTCATTTATTTTTCTTTTTCCTTTGAATTTGACACATGAGGCTGCTAATATTCTTTTATGTAATATGTACTGAAATAAAACTCTAGATAACAACTGTTGTGGAAAACATATTTTTTCCTTATAGGGAAGATGGTGTGGCAGCCATGGGACACTTGCAGATGTTAAAACAAAACTACAAATGAAACAAGAGGGAGCTATCAAAAGGGAGAGAGCCCTGTCATATGCTCTTTCCCAACTGGTACATTTCTTTCTTTCTCAAGTGCTAAATCATAAATTGAAAATAAGAAGTTCAAACGGAATCACTGTTAGTGACCTGGTAGCTTTCAATTGCAGTTGCAAATTTACGTGCAAAAACCAGTAATTTGAAGTCTCAAATTATCATACACATACCAGAATTGATAGAGGTCGGGTAAATTTAGGAACTACCCTCCAAAACAATGCATAAAGTGCATCCTACAAAGAATGAACAGTATTATTTGTACATTATACTTCCTAATTTCCAAATAATTGCCTAAACTATTGAGCCAGGGCCTTCATTCTGCCATTGAACATAAATAAAACTATGATAGACAACAGAGCAACTTGTGAAAATTGTAGCTAAAAGAAATCAAAGAGTATAGATCAAAGTGACATTTAGATACTTCTATTGGGAAATGGTAGCTTTTTATTTTACAAGGACACACATAACATGTAGAGTGCTTTTACATGACCATAGATTGACATTTTCTTCCAAATCTGTATAAATAAGATCTCTGTGTGTTTTTACAGCAAAAGAGGTCTATGCAGAGCACCAGGCCACCTAGCCCGTCAACATTTTCACGAAAAACTCATGACTTTGAGAAGACTAGTGGTGATTTGACCTGGCTTGACCGATGGATGGCATCTAAACCATGGGATGACCAAGAAAGTGGGACCCACAGCCCAGACTCAACCCGTTATTCCAAAACTCCTGATGAAACCTATCCTAGAAGAAATTCTCACCACTCTGATGCTGGTTCCATCAAGGTCAACAAAAACAATGTCACGACTAGGATCTCAACCAGACCACCTCTTGCACCAATCAACGGCAGACACGAATCCCAATCAGCCTCTTCGTCAGAGATGCCCTATGCTGGGAGCTCAAAGTCGTCTCCTGTCACCCCTGCATCTAAGAATATGGAAAGAGGAGATGCAGGCAAACCAAGTTACATGAATGCAACCAAGGCAGTGAAAGCTAGACAAGATGCTGTAAATGCTGAGAGACGAAGTGGGGCACGCCGACATGCATCAGGTGATTTGCAATATTTTAAGAAGGCAGCTTTCGCATCTGTTGATTCGGACATGAGTGCAGCATCTAATAATTCCTTTAAGGGAAGGAGCTCCATGAGAAGAAGCTTTGATAAAGAGAATTATTTGTATTAATTGAGAAATTCCAGTTGTTTTAGAAACATGGGTAATATATACCGGAACCAGTGGTTGCTATGAGCCGTAGGTTGGCTATGTTCTATAATATGTTTGCAACATCTAGTTGATGATTTTGTCTCAAATTTTGAGCGTAACCAAATGTGTAAACTCTGCTTATTTGTAGCATAGAAGATCTATATGTTAAGTACCATTTTCTTTCATAATTTTTAATGTCGCTATTATCTAAATGTATGTTTTGATATTTAGCATGCTGGCAGACTTGTTGTATTGCATCCATATATATAATACTTCAGACGATCTTTTTGTTACATAATTTCAATGGCTCATGAATTCGGTGCACCAAGAGAAGAAAGCCTAGAGCAAAATTTACTTTACAAAACCATTTGATCATCAATCAGATAACATATTAGAGGAAACTTGCGCAGTAAATAAATGAAACAATTATGATGTTTGTTAGCTCAATGTGATTATGTGATCATTTTATAGAGGTGGTTACTGTTTTCATTAGGCAGGAGTAAGAATCTTAGTACAACTCAATTAGACCAGCCAAGTCTGATTAGTAACTAGTAATAACAAAGTCCACTTTTAGTGTCTACTACATGGCCTGCTATTAATTGGAATTAGCCAGTTATTCTATTTTCCCTGATGAATCATTTTCCCTTCAAATTTCCGAAGGCTCTCAATTTTTCCTCTCCAATTGCTTTATCCATTTCATTCTGCACAAAATCGAGTCCATGACGTCCCCAACAAGTGACAATTTCTTTTTTTTTTTTTTGAATATTTGACAGCGACTGTCAAAAAAGAAGAAGAAAATAAAATTAAAAATTAAAAAAAGAAACAACTAAAAACTAACAGGCGGACACCAAATCAGCAAAACAAACAGAAAGCTCTGACTTCAGACTTAATCCAATGAACTAAAGCATCAGTTGAACGAGAATCATTTCTGAAGGTACGGTTATTTCGCTCTAGCCATACAGACCAGAAAGCAGTGCAGGTGACAGTAGAAAGGATAGTATCCTTAGATACTGAAAGCAGTAAGTCCAGGAATGAGCATTGAAAGGATTCCGAAGGCAATAGAGTAGGTAGCTGATAGTGCCTCAGTAGTTTGTTCCATAAGCTCACGGTGAAAGGGCATGTGAAAAAGAGATGCAAAGGATCTTCAATACAACTTTCCCGGCAAAGAACGCATCCAGGAGACACATTCCTGGACTTACGATGTCAAAAAGATGCAAAGAGATGTCAACAAGTGACAATTTCACCAGTTGAATTTCTTGACACCAGGATATGGCACCAGGTGCCCTGTCAGTCTTAAGATGTTTCTACATGCACCGACGACACCTCTGTTAGCTTAGCTCTGAGATGCAAAGATATCAATCACAACTACATAAGAGTTTGAATACTTTGTTTTCATACCAGATATTTAGATTGAGCGATGTTAGAGAAAATATGTTCCCTACCGTTTCCTTAGAAAAGTGGCAAAGTAAATTGTTACGATGATTCTTTTCTCAATTTAGATTTCATCAACCAAATTTGATAGCACATAAATGTAAGGCCACAACAGCTTGTTTATTTATCCAATTATTATAAAATTAATTAATTCCACTCTTGTAATATTACCGATCAATCTTTAAATACAAACAAGTTAGCTACTTTAGTTTATAAAAATTTCCTCGTCTATTGTTTATCAACTGTTTCCACATTTTAATTTTCTTTACAAAAAAAAGTCGAAAATTTTTTCACCCATAAAATAATCTTTACAGAGTGTAAAATTGAAATACCATACGTCAAATTGTTAGAGCTTGTGTTTGTTCAGTAATAAAATGGAAAATTTTCAATCCGAGTTGGAGCTGCTTCAAAATATAGGAAAAATCCAACCCACCCGATCACCTAGATTAAGGCTATAAGTTGGACTCACAAAAATAGTCGAAGCTTTCATTCATTACAAAGAAAATTTATTCAACTCCAATCTTAAATTAGCACAATGTCTCCCTCCCTCGCTCCATCCCTCCTTGAGCATCTCTCTTTCAAAGAGAGGATGTAAAAGATTTGCAACGGAATTTGCTAGAACATCTAGCTTTTCCCCCTTCACTCGTTAACCCTTATTGCCATAATGGTTTTCTCACATTTCAGCATTGCTCTTGCATGTTGCAACAGGAAGTCATTTCGCAGCATCTCACCAACACGGCCATGCAACTCGGTACCACCAACAAACACCTCAACAAAAAACTTCACATTCAACCAAAATTCCTTTCCAAAAAACACAAACAATGGACAATACCAAAGTCCAAACAAAAGTCCACTGCGGAATCACGTTATGATCCCATTTTGTGGTCCAACTTCCGGCTCCCCACGATCAACTCGATCCGATCATTTCATCGAGAGTTTTGGTACACTCAAAAAGAGGATGCTTTCAGCTCCCACACTGAGCACGAGAAAGCCAAACCAGACACCCAAGATCCGTAATGGCTGGAAGGAGAAGGAGAATGAGAAGGAGAAGGAGAATGAGAAGAAAAATGAGAAGTCAGAACAAGACGAAGAGTGGTACTTGGTGAAAAAGATAACCCCTGGGGAGAGAAACCGCATCCCAAGGGATGATGCTGATGAACTGGTTCTCTATGATTGGAATGGAAACCGGATCAGAAATTACCGCAACAGAACCCCAAGATCGTTACCAGTCTCAAGGACCAATTCTGCAGAGGATGAGGATTTAAAGATTCTGTGAGTGGAACATTGGTTAGTCAAAGAGTTTTTGTCACTTACTGCGAGACAGATTTTCAGAGGCATGCTTTTGGTGTTCTCAGTTTAGATGATCATAAATCAGATTTATAGTTTAGAAAGGTAGCAAGGGTACCTTTGAGAGAAATTTTGTACTAGTTAAATGCATCGCAATGAAATAAAAGAGCTCTTATCATTTATTAACAAGTCGATGTCCAAAACATGTCCCATAGCATCTTATTTTCGTACATGACTAAAAAAATTGGGTGTGTTTCAATCAGGATAAATAGAATGCAAACAATGTTGAAGATCAAGAAGGAATGCTATTTGTATCTAGCCATATGGCAGATTGCAGGTAAATACCATGAAGTCGACACTTAAATCAATTCCACGCAGAGAATCTAGTTATGTTTAAATCATGCCTCATTGCAGGTAATACCATGAAGTCGACACTTAAATCAATTTCACGTAGAGAATCTAGTTATGTTTTGCTTGAAGTTGAAATTGAAATATCAGCTGTACATGTTGTACTTGACAGTTAAATTTGCTTCAACCCTTTACTCAGACCTAATTAAGAGGGGGGGAAAAACAACACTTACCAGAAATCTGAATGTTGAACAATAAATTGCACTTTCCAGTCCTTGACATTCATTTTAAACCAAATTGAACCAAATAAGAGCACCCCGGTACAGAAAGTTAACTCAAGCTGAACAAAAAAAATCTTATGCTGTAAAATATATGCTTACATTTGCATATTACTGTTTGTCAATTCTGTAGTTTCGCTTTGAGTGCTTCAATTACAGCTGAGAAGTCCTGGTCACTAAGTCCCTGAGATTTGGCCACTTTGTAGAGCTCATTTGCTGCTGCAGCAATTGGTATTGGCTGTGACACAGACTCTGCCAAACCCAAAGCCAACCTCAAATCCTACATTCCCGAAATCATATGCAAAACAATGAATATTTACATTTTTTTCATAGTATTTTTGGATTAAATGGATCATGTCCCAATCCACAAATGAACAGTGATTATTTGTACAACAAGAGTCTAGAAACATTTATACCTTTTGTTGATGCTTCAGAGGGAATGCAGTAGGATACGTGGCATTAACCATGGCTGGCCCTTTTAGTGAGTACATTGGTGCGCTAATTGCACCTTGTGACACTACCTAGAAAGAGTTAATATTCATCAATATCAGGGAAAGTTTAACTGAAAAACATACAAAAAAAAAAGAGTGAAACGCAGAAGGCAAAGCAAAGACAGATAGATGAAATAACCTCAACAAGAACATTTGGGTCGAGACCGACTTTCTCAGCAAGAATCAGGCCTTCTGAGAATGAAGCCATCATGCTAGAAAAAAAAAATTATTCTTTAATGATAAAACAACTACAAATATCAAGTATTATTTTAGTCTCAAAATAATTCTTATAGCTACCTTCCCATGATCATGTTTACTACAAGTTTCATAGCAGCACCATTGCCGACATCACCAAGATAAAACCTAGACTGTAATCACTGACATAAGTCAAAATCCTCTAAATATATCTTTGAAATTTATAATTGCGCAAATAAAATTTAGATTTAGAGATAAAGACACCTTTCCCATAATGTCCAAGAGCGAAGCTACCCTTTCATATAAGGCCACATCACCTTCGTATTGCAAATGTGTTTTATACAGAATATCAAGTCATTGACCAAAATCAAATATTTTCAAGAAGAAAATCATGTACCACAAAGGAAAACTAGAATGAAATAAATACATATAAGGCCACATCACCTTCGTATTGCAAATGTGTTTTATACAGAATATCAAGTCATTGACCAAAATCAAATATTTTCAAGAAGAAAATCATGTACCACAAAGGAAAACTAGAATGAAATAAATAGATGGTGTTGTAGTTACCAGCGGTTAAAAAAATAAGTTGCCCATCTTCGGCGGGCTTTTTGGAGCCTGAAACCGGAGCCTATTAAGAAGATAAATAAAATATTTCTGCACATCGCAAGTTGGAGAGAGATAATAAAATACATTTACCTCCAGAAAAGATGCTCCAGTCTTTTGAACACTTTCAGAAATTACTTTCGATGTTGCACCATCAACAGTTGAGATGTCAACATACCTATGGGTACAAATTTCCAAAATGAAGATATAGTTTGCATTTCTCAGGTAAACAATTTTTTTCAAATATATGAAAATTTGCAGATAGGAATTTAAAATATAAAGAAAGATAATCTCTTACCCCTTACCAGGGCCTAATCCTTGAACAACTCCATTTTCACCAGTTGCTACGGCAGCCTATAGAAGAAGTAATCTTGCAATTAATCAACTTATTTTAAGCTAGATTAAATGGGGGAACTCCATCAGACTCGCAATATATGTCCTAGAGTGTAATCATCAGTTGTAAACTTGTAATCAGTTCACAATATATTCAACCTGACAATGTTAAAACTGGACCCTTTGGTGGGATCCATATAACTTGTGTGTCGTTCGTACAAACATGCAAGGTGAACTTTAATGGATTCTTTAATGAAAGATTCAGCTATTTTCTTTTTAGCACCTCTGATGCACTATACCATATTCAAATTGCTTGATCTTCAGTTTTAAGCAATTCATACCTTTAGTAACATACTAACATGTCAAAAAGAAATTGTTATTTTCCATTCAAGCATAATGTCAAAAATGTCAGAACAAAAACTCTATTGTCTGACTGATGCTATCATGTGTACTTAACTGCACTAGCAGGATCAGCAAGCATAGCAAATGTCACATCACAAGAGGAAGCAACTTGTGCTGGTGTGGGTTCAAATCTGTTTAAAACCAAACATGAATCTCAAACAAATGTAAATATATAAAAGAAGAAAACAATCTAAAAGGACCTGCTGAGGGATTTTACTTACTTGGCACCGAGGTTTATGAGGTGATCACATTTGCTTTTTGTTCTATTCCAGATGGTAACATCACAACTACATATTAAAGGCAACGAAGAGTAGAATTGTTTTTCAAACTTTCACATACTTAATTCATTAAAACAAAAACAGACGTGATAAAAAAAAATTAAGACCTCAGTTCTGGCTACAGGATCCTACTGATTAATTTATGCAGAGGAGGCATTCTGTTGTCTTTATTAAGTATTGGCCGGGAGGAGACTTCCACTAGTGTGGATGCCAATTTATTTGGGGGGTTTTGTGATGCTATGGCTTACAAAAGGTGTTGTTGTTAACTGGTATAAGTATATTAAAACTAATCACGTGAATAAGAAATTACCCGGCTTTGATGAGGTTCAATGCCATTGGAGTGCCCATGATTCCCATTCCCAAAAATCCAACACGGCCTTCAAACTCTTTTCCTACAAACACAAATTGTAATTTTAATTGAGAAAATTCTCAGGAAAATAGGAAGACCAAACCATGGAGAAAATGGGTGTTTGCATCTGTTGCATATTTCTAAAAGTTATACAATACAATTGAGCACTCACACACCGAAATTGAACTCTAATCACCAAATTAAGGAAGGTTAATTACTTGGATATCACTAAATTGAGATCATAAACATATATATATAATGCGTGTTACATAAGTATTTTTTTTTCCTAGAAGCGTAGAAATGAAAAATTATGGGTGATTATTGCAAAATTTAACCTTTGGAAGCGGTGTCAGTTGAGAGCTGAGAATAGACAGCGAGAAGAGATCGATGGCGAACGTATGAGCGGCGTCGGAGCAGAGAGAGGGATAGTGGGGCCCGCTGGCAGATGGTAGTTCCAGCCATGCCGAAAAGAGATGGAGAGAGCGGATTGGCAGGATAAGGAGGTTGATAAGCAACAACGAAAATTAGAGAAGGAAATGAAGAGCAGGGCCAACTGCTGCGCAGTGGGGTCAGCTATCAGTGTCACTGGGCTTGAGCGCATCATCGATCCTTATCCCACATATGTGTTTGGATAGGCCGGGAATAAGGAATAAGCCCCTTATTCCTTATTCCGGTGAAAACCAAACACAATAGGAATAAGGAATTTGGGCTTATTCGGGCCCTTATTCCTATACCAACAAAATGTTGGTATTAGAATAAGGAATAAGGATTGGGCCAATCCCTATTCCAATTCTCTATTCGATAACTAGCTTTTCATACGCGCGAAGCGCGTGAAGCATTGTTCTTATAGTTAAACAGTAAATGTTGGGCCATTTAAAGTGGGGGTTAGGATATCAATGGTAATTGTTTTAATACTGACATACAATTATAATAAGTGCTACAATTACAATTGTAGTTATTTGAATAAATACCAAATTATCTTACAATTGATCTCTTGTTATAATTAATTGAATATTTTGGTATGTGTGTTATTTTTCCTATATTTGTCATTTATGTCATTACTATTTTTTTGGCGTTAATTTGTTTTTAGGGGATCTTAATTGTTTCTGAAATTATTAGTATATGAAAAGTGAAGGACTGTCTTAAGGTTAGGATGTAATTGTTAATTTTTTTATAAAAAGATGTTAGAATTATGAGAACAAAACAAACTGTGTGCATCTTGGACAAAACCAATTGCCTTAAGATTTTCTAAGTTTTAAGAATTTGATCAACTTTTAATTTTTTCAAATGCTAATAATCTATAATTGAATACCAATAAAACTGAATATAATCTAACAAATAATATAAAATACTTGGCATTAATGGATTTCTCATAATATGTTACCATTCATATAAAATTTGATGAAAAAGTAAATTAACAAACTGTCAAATAATTTAAAAATTATAATGCAATAATGCAAAATTCGTAAAAATCTAAAAATCATGAAAACTATTGTAACAATGAAAAAAAATTAATATCATTAGATAATGTATAATTTGAAAGCATACAAATAAAATTAAATAAAAAAATAAATCTAGGAAGCTTCGTCAGAAACCCAATATTTATTTTAATGTTCGGAAAATTTGTAGAATTAAGAAATTATGTAAAATGTTTTGAAAGCATAAAATAAAAAAGTTTATATCATTATTTTTTTTATAATTTTGTTATTATTTATATAAAATTTTATACATTATCAAATTCCGAAAAGATTTGGAAACAATTAAAAATAGAATTATATTTCTGAAATAATAGAATTAAATCATCAGATTTAAAAATTCAAAAATAATATTTTAAATCTCTATAATTATTAAAATTTATATTGCTGGGTATTTCATATTTTTGAAATTAAAAATATAAAATATTTATACCCAATTGAAGTATTAAATATACTCGGATAATTTCTAAAGTACCACATATTTCATATTTCGCAAAATGATATGGTTAGATAAAAAAAAAGTTGTGTGGCATGATTAGATTTGTTATAATTTTGGAAGAATTTATATAATATTTCATGCAGAAATAAAATTGTAAATTACTTTGTAGAAATAAAATTGTAAATTATTTCATGCAGATAATTAAGATGTTTTTTTTTGCTAGATTGGATAAATGGTATAAATAAAAAAAATATGTATGTTGTGGTTAATCAGTCCCAAGTGGATCATATATAACTATATGGAGGTAATGCAAAATATGTCTCCGATGGTTATTGCATATAATAAATAAACTTGAAAAATTATCAGTTGATTTTTTTAAAAAAAATTGAAGAATATCCATAAATTTCCATAAAAAATGATTTAAAAAGCTTGTAAAAATTAAATGAAAGACTAATATTCTGAATGAGTTGGTTAAAAATATATAGTAAGAAAATTTGAAAATATCATAATATATAGTAAGAAAATTCGAAAAAATGTAAAATTTGGTCTCCGAGGATTTTTCAATATGGAGAAAAACTTAAAATGTTCGGATCGGCCGTTTGAATTTTGGATCTCGAACAACGATTCATGTGTACGGGGACGATCCGTACACATTAGTGTTCTATATCCATTCTCTATATATATAATTATATATATATAGACCTCGTATATATTCATGAAAATTAATTTTATATCATTTAAGAAGATTTCAATCATTAGATAATATTTGTGTTATTTAGTAATAATTAAGCATGGCATATGTACAAACGGTTTAAGTTGAGAAAGTTAAATGATATAATATTATTAAATTAGGAAAAAAACTTAAAAAAATACTTTTGATGAATAAAAAATATAATTCTGAACTTCTCATATTCAATTCATTTTTATGTATGTTAAATATAATATATCATAAAATCCTAAGTACATGGTAAAAATGTTCCAATTATTAATAATAATTGCTGACTAAAGGAGGAGTGTTTCAGAAAATGGACTTCTCAAGTTGTGCCTTACTGGAGAATAGCATGCATATATAGATGTATATATGGTGATAGTTTAGTTGGTATTTGGTCTCCAAGAGCTTTAGGCCACAAATTGACTCAGAGACTTTTTGTTGAGAGCCAATGGCGCAGACTTATTTTTTTTTCTATTTATGTTGTGTGCATTCAAGTATCAAGTAAATTTCAGGTACAAGTAATAATCAAGTAACTGAGTCCATTAAATATCAAGCAACTCATATCAAGTATATTACAAGTAACTCATATGAACACATATCAAGTAACTCAAGCATTTATTAATAAATAGAGCATCCATGCCAGCATAATCACTTGAAATCTTCTCAAATAAATTCTAGACATAAGAGGTTAAAATACACAGAGTCTACTTCCATGCCAGCTTCTCTGATACAGTATATCTATTTCCATGCCTAATACATACAACCTTACATGCCAGCATGCCTAATACAGTCTCATATTTCAATAACAAATATAAAAGAAAAACATCTTAATCATTGCTACAATAATCAAGCCAATAATATTTCTTCTATCAAATACCAAATCATCATCTCGTCTCCATGTCTTCATCTTCTGGTCTCAAATTCGAAGTGCATATTGATTATAGAATTCAAGAGCATCTTCAATTGAACTCAACTCTTTTCCAACAGAAGGATAAACATCCACAACGCCACGAGGGTTAGTGCCATTTGTGAGTTGTTCACTGTTGGTCCCAATTTCATGCATCGAACTACAAAGAACCGAAAGAATCATTACACAAGTTGATTAAGTTCCTTGACGTATGAAACTTTAACCTGTACAAAGTACCTGTTCCCAATTTTATCAAACATACATATATGATCACCATCATTCAACAAAGACACATTACAGAAGATAACTCTTAAAAAAAGTACACTCATGAAGTTCAAGTTAAAAACATTAATTTTTTATCTAGAGAAAAAACACTGCCAGGTTACTGGTACCAAATCAAACTCCAAGGTGTTTGATATTCAATTGAAATTCTAAATCAAGTTTTATAAGACAAATCGTAGAATCATAGAATCAAAAACCAAAATCGGGTAATTACAATGGGACCTATGACAAAAAAAAAAAGCAGTAATTAAACCATAGAACTTGATTACAATCCATCGGGTAATTAAACCCAAAAAGAAACAATAATTACAAGCCTTTTGGACCTATGACATTTAACTTTTTTTTAGCTAGTGATTAAAAAAAAAAAAGCAAACTCCAAGTCACTGGTACCAAATCGGACAAAAACCAGGGAACCAAATCAGAAGGCCTTCTACAACTAATTGTTACCTGTCACGAAAGGGAGGCAGAGAGACGAAGAGAGACAGCTGCGGAGGAAGAGGTGATCGCCGTCGATTTGCTTCGAGTAAGAATCTAGGGTTTTTTTCCTTCGATCTTTCCTTCAACTGAGGCGGAGAGAGACAACCTTCGACTGAGGCGGAGGTTACAGCCTTCGATTGAGGAATCTAGAGGGTCCATCAAGATAGGGAGAGCACGAAAAGCCTCAGCGTTCGAGAGGGTCTGTGCACGAGAGAGAGAGAGAGAGAGAGAGAGAGAGAGAGAGAGAGGAGGAGAACGACGGAAATTAAAAGATGTCAAATGTTAACTGAGAAAAGTAGAAAACTAATATATCGCTCAAATGAAATCGGAGAAAAGAGGTTTCACTCTCTCCCTTTCTCCTCTTAGGCCTTCGCTTTCGCTCTCTCCCTTCCTCTTTCTCCCTTCCGTCTCTCCTCAGGATCAAAGACGTGATAGGAACAAAGAAATTTCGCTGAACTGACGGACAGATCGAGATCAAACATCTGACGAACAGAATCCAGGAAACCAAAACGAACGATCCAGATCGGTTTGGAGCGATGACATCATCCTGACGTCATCAGCGTTACTGTAGAAAATCTACCTCACATTGGAGTATTTATAGATAGATTGTTAAATCAATCGAAATTTAAAAAATAAATTAATATAATAAATTTTTTAGCGGATTTAGTTTTAACGTTATGTAATTTGAGTGCAATATATACTCTATCAGACTTTATTAAGTATCAAATTGTTTGACAAACGAAAAAATATTCCTGATCAAAATTTAATTATATTTTGTGCCTGTAGTATTGATCGAATATCAAAGTATTTATCTCATGATAAGAATTTCAATTTGTCAATTGTCGAAATTATTGAATTGTTTTATTTGTAACGGATCCCAACTCTTTAGAAAATATAGCTTTTTGAATGCAAAGGATGCAACTTGAATGAGATTAGATGAATATATTACTAATATAAAAATAAATTTAAAAAAACATCTGTGGTTATCATTGTAAAAAAAAAATTAAATGACTTGTCTAGTCTACTATTTAGCAAAAAATATTCTCCAAGCAGTATGGAAAATTAATAATTTTTGCCTACGGGCAGTTTCACTTTCAAAAAATAAATAAATAAATAATTTTTGTCCTATCCATTACGGCTGTGTAAATAATTTTCTTCTTGTCCTGTCCATTACGGCTATGTGAATAATTTGGTTTTCTGCTAATGCAAATGATCCTCTCTGACAGTTGATTCGGAGCTGTACAAAATATTACAATCTATATTTTTGTCCTGTCAATTAGGGTTATTTACATAATTTTATTTTCATATTAATGTAAAAAGATCCTCTCTGACGATAGATTCGGAGTTGAAAAAGAATACATTAATGGTAGTAGGCAGATTGAGACCGTAGGCTAATTTATATGTACTTGTTTACCGATATTTTGTAACCTCTTTTATACAAACAAAACGATCGTTTATCAATTGTTTGATTTTTTTTTTCCGAATGCCCACCAATAGGCAATAGCTTGAATAATGTTTTTTCTTTGTTTTATTTTGTAATATATACTTGATGGGGTACTTAAGTTTAACCTTTTTTTTCCCAGTTTAGACAATCATATTGAAAGCACTCAAATTTGTCGTGCAGCACAATAAGTTGTGGTGGTACAGTCTTAAGGAACGATTTTGTGAGAAATACAAACCAAATCTAAAAAATGAAACCTGACATTAAATACAGGTTGACTTTCGAGATATAACATATATGAATTATTAAATGCAGATCAATTTTCTTAATGTAGTATGATTTGTGGATTTGTAAAACCTTTTTTCAAAAATCGTTGAATTAGACGTGACTATTGCCGAATGGACCCTGCAAAAATTTCTGCACGTATTGGTCCTAAATATATTTTTTTTCTACTAAAGTTCACATGCAAAAAATTCATAATTTTGTTGCAAAATAGGAGGGGGGTGGGGGGGGAGAACTGACGATAAGAGATATTTTTTATTATCGTTGTAAACAAAACGGTGCATTATAATTTACCTTAAAAAGAAAGAATTTATGGGAATAAAAAGAAAGATATTCTCGATATGGGGATCTTAAATTTGTTATGTACCTTTTGACTATTCAACAGGTGGAAAAAGACATCCATTATCTTCATGAATAAGAAAGGCACAAGTGTTAGACTGTTAGGTGCCGTACGCTAGTTTAGGAAAAACAAAAGTTTGCAATTTTATAGACGAAGGAAAGCCTAAATTTAATCGTATGTTGCAAGAATTTACCTTTTTCGGCCCATAGTTTGCTTTTTCAAAAGCCTAGAAGTAATCTATATATTTTGGGACATCATTCTCCGGTGGATTTCATTTTTTTGGTTTCTAGGGTAGCATTAATTGCTTCCATCATATCGTCTATATAAATGTTGCCAACGCATGGTAACTAGATAAAAGATTAGACAAAATCTCCATCAGCAATGAGGTAATGCTTGCGTTTAGACTTTATACAAACGGGAATCGCTTCTTACACTCTCCAAAATTGGAGATGTACTCCTCTTGGGCGAAAACACCATTTTCATTCCTTCAATTTACGTCCCTCAATTCATTCCAATTTGTAATATATTTGTAATACGAAGGATATTTTCGTCCAATAGTAGTGTATCTCTAATTTTGAGGAGTGTCAGAAGCAATTCTCTTTATAAACATGTATCAAATTCTCGATTAAATTGTGTTTTTATGTTGGCGAGGGAGCTGCATGACTGCGAGTATGAATGGCACAAGAATAACTTTAGATGACTGTCGCACAATATATTCCGATATTAATAAAATACAGGAAACTAATTAGATTATCATTTAGATAGTTAAATCAATTAGTGAAATCAATTAGATGGTTTAAAAGTTTTCATATTTTACGAGGTCAAACATAAATTTTCTTAAGAACAATGCATATCTACTCACTGCTGTATTAATAAAAAAAAATGAAGGCACTGTCCTTTAATTTTATAAGCGAATCACTATGCACGCGAGAGAAGGTAAATAGTACGAGATCAGATTTGTAATGAAATTTAATAAACTTTTAATATTAAATTTTTACACTGAATTTAAATAAGTTGGAATAATTGGTAACTATCACAATACAATTCATTAGAAAAATACACCTTAAATAAAGCATGAGGTTCAATAGTGGACTATGACATGAATTTATATAGGTTCAATTATGGGTACCCAATGAAAAATTCCTTCTAAGTACATTTCTCATCTAAGGCCGCAGAAACATGCAAGTTACTCCAGGTTGTTGCCTATGTAATGAGTCAACACTTGAAGATTCACTTCATCTTTTCTTCAGCTGCAATTTCACTGAAGCTATTTGGACGATGCTCAAAAAGATGTTTCAGCTCCCGAATTTACCAGTATTGAAATCAGTACTTTCCTCATCACAGTACCTTGTACAGCAACTCGCCTATGATGAGTGGCTCTCCATTCTTGCAGCAACTACCTTCTTGGGGATTTAGTTTGAGCGGAACAACAGGACCTTTAGGAATGAGTTCAGATCGATTGAGATACTGGTACATTGGATCAGAGAGGAGTCAGTTGGCTATCGCATGTTATGCTGATTTTTTTTTTTTCCTTTCTTTTCTTAGTTTTTCTTTGAGGTGTTTTATGTTCTTTTTCTTTTACTTAGTTTTTAGTTTGACAGCCGCTGTCAAACCTTCGAAAAAATACATTTCTCATCTAAGGTTGCATAACTATTTTTTCTTTAAAAAAAAAAAACGTTGAGAAATATTGGCCCCCCGGACACGAATCCGTATCCTCTGGTCTTCCTAAAAGAGAAGACCACTGGACTTCGGAAGATCTGAGCCGTCTGATTTAATCTCAACGGCTATAAGGGAGCCCCGTGAATAGTACCAGATTGATAGGCCCGAAAAAATTCAACCGTTCTGATCAAATCGGACGGCTCGGATCAAAGAAGACCACTGGACTTCTTCTAAAGAAGTCCAGAGGATACTGGTCCCCCCGGACACTTCACCTAAATCCGCATATACCCTATGGATATCTCATCGAACCTTGATTTGGAGTTTAGTGCGGTGAGATGAATAAAAATTGTCAAAAGATATCAGAGTGAATTTTTATTTTCAAATGCATTTATTAGTACGAGATTCAAATTATAAAGAATAAGTCGATTAGTCAATATATTCACACCAAAATTTAATAGAAAAATCCTAATTTCACAATTTCGGTACAAATTCACTCACAAGTCACAACGTAAAATATATCAATTTGGGTTTGAATTATGCGTTATAAAACCAAAAACAGAAAGAAAAATACCTAACAGCTTTTTGGTCTTTGTATGTCAATTAAGGACAACGAATTATAGGGACCATAATTAAATGTAGGGTTAATAATGGAAATCCTGTTTTAGATGCACTCAATGGTAAATCACTAACAGAGAAAGTGTTAGATGTCACAATCCCATCCTTAAAACGGTTGAAAACGGAAAGTGTTCACATTAGAAGCCAAATTTCCAAGAAGTTATCAGCCAGCTTGTAGGCAGAGACAGTTACAGTACGAGAAGTCACAGAAGATCCGAAAGAAAGAACCGTTACAGGTTACTTACAGGTGTGAGTCTTTCGTCTGACTCTGAGCGACCTCGGGAAAGAAGGAATCGCCATTCATGGCTCCACGTGGGTCTTCCCCATGTCAATATTTTTAATTGAACCATTCAGTCTCCATTCCTTCCGATCCCCAGCAATAACTCACGTTAATATCAACCATTCTCACTGGCGATGTATACGAAATTACTGTACTCAGATTTTAGTGGTACAGATATATATAACTAGATACAGTCTTTACTATGATTTTTTTTTAAAATTAAATAAATATTTATGAAAAAAATATGAGTTCTAGTTGTGTATCAAAATTTAATGTAATTTTTATATTATTTGATATTTCATCAAAAACTGTTTAATCTAAACTATCGTATAACCAAGGTACTTTTACGAAATACGAATGGTAATAGTCGTATAAAATTATCTACTAGTTGTGAATGAAAAATTAGAGTACATAAGCAAATAGGGTTTTAAAATTAAATTTCATTTAACAATTACTAAAAATTAAATTAAATTATTATCAAGAATTTGTTTGGGCTCTATAGAGAATTTCATCAGAGTGCGAGCGGAAGATAAATAAATAATTACAATTACAAACACGACAATCATAATAAATACATATTATTAGAAGAAATTGACATGAGAGTGTCAAGTCACTAATAAATTGACATGGGTCCCACCTCAGTGGGACTAAGAGAAGCATCAGCGAGTCTTCCTCTACAGTAGATCTTGCTTTCTAATAAATTCCTGATTTCTATGACCGATGCACTGTGAAATAATTACTTTTTATTTTTTATTCTGCCCATTTAAAAAAAAAAACTAAAGGACCAGATAAAATTATCTCCTTTATTATACTCTCCACCTTCTTGCACCGTGAAAGAATTATTTTCCATTGCCTACGGGCTTTTATCTTCAAAAAAAAAAAAATTTATTATTTTCCATTCTACTTTGCAAAGAAAATAAAACAAACTATGGGACATGATAAATTACTGGCTTCATTCTAGAATTTCCTTGATTTTGTTTTTGTTGCTATTCAATAGAAATTCGAAATAAAATTTGAAGGCAAGCCGAATATTGTTTGCCTTTTAGGAGATGGAAAAAAGCAATTAAACAACCAATTATAATCTTTTGATAGGCAAAACAACTACGCTTTTGGGATTGTGAGTAGCTTTCAGTTCTGTTTTTTACTAAAACTATTTCAAATATGAACAATTTTTATTAAAAACAATACTGTTTGATGAAAAAATCAATTATAATCTTTTGATAGGCAAGATGACTACGTTTTTGGGTTTGTGGGTAGCTTTCATTTGTCGTTCTGTTTTCTACTAAAATTATTTCAAATATCAACAAATTTTATTAAAAATGGTACAGTTCGATGAATAAAATCAATCATAATCTTTTGATAGGCAAGAAGACTACGCTTTTGGGATTGTGAGTAGCTTTCATTTGGAGTTATGTTTTTTTACTAAAATTATTTTCAAATACCAAAAATTTTTATTAAAAATGATACAGTTTGGTTTAAGTTTATTTCAAATATAGTATCAAATTTATGATATATCAAGTTTTTATATTGTTTTATCAATCAATAAAGTTACCAACTTATTTTGAATAATCTTTCATATCAACTCATAATAAATTAATGAAATTGCATACTCCTCCTTTTGCGGGGAAAAAAAGGTAAACCGTCCGTTTCTGCTTGCATTCCTACGTACAACATCCACATCGAGAAAACAAAAGGAAAACAAAAATTAAACACATATGAAATAAAATTCCCCTTGACTTAATAAAGATTAAAGAGGAAAACTAGCATATCATGAAAATGTTCCAATATTTACTATTTAGTAACTCGTTACACCACTGACCCACACGCACAATGCTTACAAATTTCCTTCTCCAAACACAGACTAAACACTCCGACACCGGTCCTAATTCCCAACCTATAAACAGCAACAAATAAAATGAAGCGCCTTTTTTTAACGAACAGCGCTGCATCCTATCAAAAAAGTCAAGAATCTTTTCTCGGAAGCTATTAACAATGCCAGAATTCCTGATTCAATTCTGTAACCGATGGTACGTGTCTAATTCTCGGTACTACTTCGTGCTAGATGAGAAACAGCTTGTCTTTGACCAAATCTAACCAGACCTGTGAACTAGATCATTTATTTCCTCTCTCTAGACTTGACAATTGAAATTGCAAACTATGGAACAGAGGTCACTAAACAAAAATATCACAATTACGCAGGGTAAAATATGCAAAAGTTGAAGATAAGCCGCGTTTTCTCAATAGTTTCCAGTTCCGCTGGTCACTTCATTTGCATCTTTGATCTGTCCTTCTCTTCCCAGTGTAACGGTTTTTCTCTGACACATATTGTGCAGCAATTGACGAAGTAGGTGCTCTTTATAATAACCATAATATTCCGTTACACATATTAACACAGTGGCAGAGTCACAGCTAACCTCGTAAGACCTCATGCCGTGTTTTCCCATCAGAAAAGATCACTACCACTACCATATTACCATGACAATATGGCATCTCCGATTCTCCACATTACCACATATCAATATATAAATACATAAATAAAACCAAAGCAAATTTAAAAAACAAAAACAAACAAAAGAAAAATTTAAGTATTATTATTATTTTCTCATATTCTGATTCCAATTCCACCGACAGCACTATCGGCTATCGCTAGTGGCCTCCAGCTGCCAAATTCTAGCCATTTATTACTTTCCCAATTCATTATGAAAAAGAAATAATCAGAAGATTTAATTAACATAAGTACCAAGATTAAATAGAGAAAGTCGCCATCCAACGCTTACCTCTATTTTCAAACTTCCAAAATTGACCACAAATATATCATCTTGATTATTAAAATTTAGATAACGACTGGATTTAACTACCGTTTAAAAAACGACTGAACTGAACTACTCCTTATTAGTACCGTTTTATTAGCCGTTGGAGAATATAAATAAATTACAAAACACTCCAATTTCCCACTTTCACCATCCAAAGCACCACCATCATCAGATCTTAATTTTTCTATTTGTAAAAATTATTACAAATTATTACAAAATTACAATAATTAATAATTAATGTAACAACTCAAATCGAGATGAAACTAAAAATTCAAAACCAAAACCAAAAAAAGGAAGAAGAAGAAAGAATGAATTAAACCAAAATTCAGAAGATAGATTTATCAGACACCAAGCTAACTCTTATCTGTACTGTTCTAGCCGTAACATATAACCAAAACAAAAGAAAAAAAAAGAAATAAAACCACCACCCCTAACCCGAAATCGAGTCTCAATTCACGGCAAGACTTGCGATTCGCCGATCCATGCAGCGTCCCGTAAGCACACGAAATGCTCCACCAAGAGAGCCATGGGAGGTCCAATTCCCTCAATTACTCTTGTGTAATTTTGATCTCACTAGAAAGTCCAGCTCAAGATTTTGATCTTAGGTTTACACTTTGCATCAATTGAAGGAGGCGGCGGAGGAGGTACTCTCGGGGAAGGAGATGGTGCCATGCTTACAACTTTAGATTCTTTCGCACTAATTCCGGTGCATGAAACCCTAATTGCAATTTTGAAAGATCTGAGCCGTCCGATCTTGACTCCGGCCTTGGTATCCAGTTCGATCTCTAAAGGATAGCTCTTTTTCTTCATCAGATCTGATGCTTCTGACGGATCTACACTCCGACCCGAACTCGATAATGATACAGGAATGATTGTTACATTGTTGGGATCCAGCAGGAAAGCGGGTATAGATCCGTCAGCCAAGTCCACTGAATTTGAGAAAGCAGATATTGAGACATCCCCATAAGAGAAGGAGATCTTCTGATTCGGGTTTCGGGCCGTGACAGTGAAATTCAACCTGGCCGACAGCAGATCCGAACTGGAGGAGACGTTCAAGTCGATAAGCCGGAGAGACGTGACATTAAATGTCGGTTTTTGAGGGTGGTAGAGTACATACAACACGCCGGCAGCGATGGCGGCGAGAAATACAAGGCCGATGAGTATTAAAGTTAACCAGAGACAGCATCTGCAACACCAGTTGCGGCGACTCGTGTAGCGGGACCGTGGAGGTGGATAGGGTTTCGGCCGGTACTGGTAAGGCGGGACGGCACGAGGTGGCACAGCCGGTACTGGCTTCGGAGTAGTACCGTTCGTGGTGGCGCCGTTGAGTGTTCTGCCAGGTGGCACCGGGAGAGGGTTTTGTGCGTTGCCTGTCGTGGCGTACGCTCTGTCGCCCATTTCGCTGTTTGCTGTTTGGGGATGATGAGAGAGAAGAGGGATGGGAGGCAAGAGAATGCGGAGAAAAGAGACATTAGTGATGGGTTTGATTTATAGCTGGGTTACAAGAGTGGCCATGAGTGGGAGTGAGAATATTACATGCACACGGAACTTTTCGGAACGAACAATGTTGAAACACTGAAATGTGGGTCCCAGTGGTGTAAATGCTTTAATAGAGATTGTTCCAGGTGCAGCGATTGGGATATGCTAGAAGGATTATTATGCGCGTTAACTTCCTGAAATTACGAATTAAGCTTTGAGTGTATTGTACAAATAACAGTTGGCGTTTGCGGGGCCTTGCGTCAGTGGGAGAAGGTGTTAAATGTACGATTTGGTCAGGATCTAGGAAAGATTTGCCATCTGTATGGATTCTGTCGGAGAGGGGGACTGGGGAAGGATCGCTGTGGTTGTGGGGATCGTTAGATCTGGATCGAATGATTAGGAAATTAAGGCGGTGCGATGAGATTCGCGTTGGGGTAGGGGACGAAATCTAGCTGGATGAGATAAGGGGAGCGCTTAGAGCTGGCATGAATGACGCTTGGGAGTGGAAGATGCTAGCGTCTAGTGGGTCTTAGTTGTCTGATCGGGACTTGTTTTGATCTTCTGTATCCTATGCTTGTGTAGTGCATTGTGTGGGATTGTGGTTCTCCTTCCAGTAAGCTGTCAATGATTTTACCACGACGTAGCTAATTATGGAAGAGTTGGAGTGAGAAGTCTTACACATACTCGATTATTAAAATTATTTTATATTATTTTCATATTATCTCACATAACAAATGCGAAATAATTAAGGCCATATTTTCTGTGTTATATTTTTTGACTTCAACCCAACAGCTCTTCCTGACCGAAAAACAACTGTTATTATGAGTAATTGAACTTTAACGGATCCGTGTATGTGACAACTGCGCACCTACAAATATTTTTGCTTTACACATTAGTTATATTTTTTTTTTAGTCATTATACAAAGTTTTACTCGATAATAAATAAGAATGAAACTTGCAAGTATACTAGGACGGCGATTTTATGCGATAAACTTAGAAGTAAACTGTAGGCAATGGGCCTCAATCTCTTTCCATCTCTGCAAGTAATTTTTTTTTTTTATATTTACAAATTCTGAACAATTTTTATATACGTCGAACAGCATCTCTCTATAAGTCACTGTTATATCATGAAATGCACTCTCCTATAATTTCTTTCTTTAATTTTGGGTTTGGGAATTGGGACAACTAAAATACTAAATGTCAAAATTGCGATCTGAAGGCGTGCTGCCTTTTCGCTCAATATTTGGATCATTAAAAGATTAAAGTAATTGTATACAACCTTAGACACAAATTAACATCTGTATATCTATGGAATTTTATGAAAAAAAATATTTCGGACACACGCCTCTCTCCAATTTGTGCATTCAAAATTATGTGACGAAATTATAGACACGATCATTGACGTGTAATCTGGAAATTGACCTGACAATTATGCTGTCAATGGGTAATCCAAAATCCAATTTAGATATAGTCTGAGGATTTCTAAAATTGCTACACAGATTGACTTGTGCAATGTATTAAAATCTTAAATTTTTATGCTTTGAATAATCGATCCGATCCGCTCAATATACTCTTCAAATTGAAATTTTATTAGAGACCAATTTTTGTATTTTTTTTTTTATAGTTTTTACTATTTTTGTTTGAGTATTTTTTAAAAAATTATTATTGAGAGCTCAAAACTAATTAGATCAATGAATTTCTAAATTAAAAATGTATACAATGTTGGAAAAATAAAAATTGTATACAATGTTGGGGAAATAAAAAATGTTTTGTATGAAATTTCAACGTGAAGATGAGATTGAGCGGTGTGGATCACACATTGAAGAAAAAAAAATTTGAGAATGAACTATGTTAAGGACAACATTCTAGCAATCCTTTGCATATACACTTAAGTGGATTTACACGCAAAGCCCCAAAACATACTGATCTAAATTTTAATCTTTAAATTATTTTGGATATAAATTTCTAAATGAATTGTTCATATAAATTTGTACGTGAAAATATCATGAAGTCTTAGTAAAATAATGATGCTAAAATATGGTCTATGGAGAACCCTACTTACTACCATTTGACTTGTAGTATAACCGCAATTTTGTTCATGCATTTCAAAACACGCCCCAAAGTGTTTAAAAACATTGGTTAACTGCTCAAAATTTAAAGTACAACGAATATAGGTGTGCTACTTGTAAGAAGAAGATTCTTTTTAAGGTTTTCTATTTGTAGGAATGAACAAAACCTCAGAAAATCACGAAAAGGACAAGGCATGGTAGGTAAACAGGAAAGACAAACAGCCGCCTCTTGTTCTTAATTAACAACAAGTTCCTTTCGCAATTTTGTTTGTTCCTTCAATACAAGGTGGAATGTTCCATGGTGCCAATTGGAGCCTCAACCTCCGTTTTTGTATAGTTTAGCTAAGATTGTTTCCTAAAAAAAATATTTGAGTAAAGGGTCATTTCTAAAAATTGATACAGACCTGAGAGCAAGGTTTTAGGAGGAGCTAATGCACTTGCTTTGGGTTTATAGATTGATCATGAAAACCATCCTTTGAGTTTTGTTTTTCTAATTTATTTGTTCATTGAAGTTCATATTCGATCCTTTTATTGACGTGTTAAAAGTTCAATCTCCACTCCACACCAAAATTACGTGTCTTTTTACGGCTGTAAATTTTTTTTTCTATCCCGTACGTATCTGCATTGCTCTTTTTTCTTCTTTTTTTCATCCTCATTAAATTGCATTCATTTTTTTTTCCTAGTGAATCATGGAGATAAATGGCTCAGCAGGAGGATGGCTGTACCATGACAGGGTATGAGGTTAACCTACTTCAAATGTACAATATGAACTTCGGCATTCCTTAGTTTTTTGCCACTGTTTTGATTGAAAAATAGATTAGAACGAAATTGTAATACGATCCTTTCTAACTTTGTAAATTTATCTACCATCTTTGCAAATATCTAGTTTTCAATTAAACTTTCTATTAAATGGATACAATTTTGTACTTAAACTGTTAATCTCTTTTCTGAGAGGGACCTGATAACTGACAAGTGCAATGAAGCAACCATATTGCACACAAGTTCAGAGTTTTCCAGCCCATCACTAGCCTACCTTGAGTCTTAAATATTTCACAGCCTTTTAAAGCTCTATCTATCTTAGCCCATTGATCAATCTACCATTTTCCCTCGATACCCGTCGCTATCCAGGCCGGCCCAATAATAGATCTAGATATAACTCGTACGAAATGGCATCATCCATCGTGATTGTAGCCGTTGCCTATAAATAAGAGAACCCTATCCTCAAACGCTTCGCCACGAACCGGCTCGGCCCCTTCATATCCGAACCCGACTCCCAATCGACCTAGTCAGGCTCAATAAGACTCGGTTTGGACTCGATCGAATCAGGTCAGGTTTCTCTCTCTCCTCTCTCTTCTCCTTGCATCTCTCTTTCTCTACCATCTCTCGTACCCTAGGAGCTCAGGCGCGCATGCCATGGTTCTCCTCCTCTAGATCCGAATTCGTATCTGTGACTAGACAAATTGCCACATGTCTCTCTCCCCTTTACTCTCTCTCTCTATCTCTTCGTTCGTATCGATGGCTTCGTACGCACGGATCCCGTCGTACCTCGATTTGTGGCTGAATGTATGTGGATTTGATCTATGTTAATTGGAATGTGGAGCAGTCTGATTGTGAATTGAAACGGAGGGATTGGGTTTTTGATTTAAGGGGTTTAATCTGGGGTTGAAGACCTTATATCAATTTACAATTATAATTGAAAATTTGAAATTTACAAATATGTATATCTGGAAAATCTTAACGGAAGATTATTAACAGATTTGTAAGCCTGAGTGATACCCGTGAACTTCTTTAAGTAAGGATTGCCCAATTGAATGAATTTCAGATACCTGAATGTGTATTTGAGACACCAAAAATTTGTTGAACAAATGATAATGCTACAACCAAATATGGGCTGAGAAGTTCATGGATATGAATCAGGTTGTATAAGCATGAATAATTTTACTGATGTGACTTTGCTTGTCAGAGCAGACTTTTCAGAAGTAATTGGCCTCATAAACCAATGAGGGAGTCTACATCAGTAGACCTCTATTCAGACGAGAGATAAAAAGTCCTTGGCTTATCCATGGCTCAGAATTCATCTCGGCTTCAGCGCCTTCTTACATTGCTTGACAGTATCCTTTTCTTTCAGTCAAACTGTTGTTTTTCTCATAAGGATGTAATATAGAGTAACTTTTTGCCATCATTATTTCACATAATAGATGTTGTTTTTCTTGACAATATTTTAGCTGGTTCAACCCAAACAACCAGGTTAGCTGCTGCTCGGCAAATTGGGGAAATCGCCAAGTCTCACCCTCAAGACTTAAACCCCTTACTGAAAAAGGTACTCAATTTCTTATTTTTTATGGGATAGTTTATTAGACTAACCTGTAAACCTAGAAATATGTATAAACATCAGAGTTGTTTTGCTAGTTCCGGAATTGAGCTATTTGATAGCCTTAATTAAATTTAATATACAAAGAGTCCAGAAAAGGATAATATAAGGTGATATTATTGTATAGGACAAAATAATTATGGTGCTAATATTTTGTTTGGGTTGAATAGGTTTCTCAGTATTTAAGAAGTAAAAGCTGGGATACAAGGGTTGCAGCAGCACAAGCAATAGGTGCAATAGCTGAGAATGTAAAGCACACTACTCTTAAAGAATTGCTTGCGCTAGTGGAAGCAGAAGCAGCTAATGTCGGCATTTCTGACATCTCTAAAGAATTAGGCCCAGCATGGTCAAAGTTTGATCCTGACACAGCTGTGGGGCTCACTTTTAAAAGGTTGCATTTGTCATTCATAAATAAATTTATGCATAATCGGTATAACAAAGTAGCAATTACTTATTTCTTGTCTATTGTAGTTTTCAAATTAGCAAAGTATTAGAGTTTGGTTCTCCTCTTCTGGCATCAGGAGGCCAGGTAATGTGCTCAAAAGTTTTGAAGAAAAGTCTCTACGTTCTTTATTCGATGATAGAAATAACTTTTTTAATGCACCTACTAGGAATATGACGTGGCAAATGATAACAGGAGCCCAGCTGAGCGATTGGCTCGTCAGAAACAAAATCTTCGTCGACGTTTAGGTTGTGCCTCTTTCTTTTCTTTTTTTGATTTCTTTCTATGTGTTTATGTCCTAATTTCTATAATATGACCTCAGGTTTGGATGTATGTGAGCAATTTATGGATGTAAGCGAAGTCATCAGGGACGAGGATCTTATGACCCCTCAAAGAGGGCACGGACCCCAGGGAGGTGTTGTCATTAATGGTAGTAACAATGGGAATAGCAACTGGGTGCATCCCATCCAAGTCCAGTCTGGTAAGAATATCCAACAGCTAGTTGCAACAATGGTGCCAGGTTTCCGACCTAAGAGACTTAGTGCCAGGGAACTCAACATGCTTAAAAGAAAAGCAAAGAGCAGTGCAAAGGATCATACCAAAACCTTGTCGGAGGATGAGAAGAGTAAAAATAGAGTGGCAGCTCCATCTGTATCTAATGATGTACGTTCTGGTCCAGCTGCGTCCACTAAGGTAGCCATCCAAATATAAATCTGTACTTAAAATCAATATTAGGTTAATAAAGGATTTCAATTCTGATTTTTGTTGTTGGTGTTATCAGGAGTCACTAGATACAATGGCAGAGGAAGAGAGTACAGAGTGTGAGGAGAATGGCAGATGGCCTTTTCAACATTATGTAGATCAGCTTATACATGATATCTTTGACCCCGGTTTGCTTTTGTTCTTTTTTTTTTAATGTGAAAAAAATTATTATTTCCATTATTTTTAATTTTTTTTCCTTCCAAATCTCATTTTATATTATGAATTACTTTTCAGTTTGGGAGGTGAGACATGGTGCGATGATGGCCTTAAGAGAGATACTAACCCATCAAGGCTCTTGTGCCAGAGTTTATCTTCCCGACTTGACCCTAGATAACCTCTCTCTTCCTGATTTTGCCGATAAGATCAATCCGGATGCAAAACGGTCACGAGAAGAATTCGACCTTAACCAGCAATTTGGATTGCTAGAGGAAAATGAACCTGATCAGAAACGACCTAGGTTTTCTGAGGCTGTAGTCAATGGAGCTAATGCATTGACAGAGCCTCTTGTTGGTGTAAAGGTAGAATCAGACTTCGGAGGCAGTAGTGATTTAAAAGGGCATTTTTCTGGCGAATCTGGTTCTATACCAGTGTCTGGTTCTGTGACAAATATTAGCGAAAATTCAAAATTAGCGAAGCTTGTAAGGTTGTACCAGTATTCATGCCTCAAGAACTGGGAATTTCTTCAAGATTGTGCCATTCGCTTTCTTTGTGTGCTTTCCTTGGACCGGTATGTGCTATATTTACTACTCAAAAAGGCATCACAAGTTTTTTGTGCTTTTCCTAAATATATCTAAAATTACATATCACAGCTTTGGAGACTATGTCTCTGATCAAGTTGTGGCCCCGGTGCGGGAAACATGTGCACAAGCCTTAGGTGCAGTGCTCAAGTACGTGCATCCTTCGTTGGTTAACGAGATTTTTAATGCGCTACTCCAGATGCAGGTTTGGTTATTATACATACTTTTCTTTTATTATATAAATCTTATGGTACACCTGCTTTTTTCTTGTCTAATAATCTCTTTTACTGTCTCCAGTGCAGACAAGAATGGGAAGTTCGCCACGGCAGCCTTCTTGGCATCAAATATCTTGTTGCTGTACGCAAGGTACTTCAACTACAAAAAATAAAATAGTTTTGTATGAGTTTTCAGACTGGAATGTCGGCTACACTTTCAAAGCTCGACACATTTTTTAATCTGGTCCTGTTTATCCATTTCTTGTATTGTGTTATCCTTTTGGTTTTCAGGAAATGATTCAGAACCTGCTTATGTATGTACTCCCTGCTTGTAAGGCTGGGTTGGAGGATCCTGATGATGATGTAAGAGCAGTTGCTGCTGATGCACTTATACCAACTGCTGCATCTTTAGTTGCACTCGACAATCAAATGCTTAATTCGATTGTGATGTTGCTTTGGGATATTTTACTTGACCTTGATGACCTGAGCCCTTCAACTAGCAGGTCCCTCTAGTTTCCCAATTTTCCCTATATGCATATTTGTTTGGTATGATTGTTTGTTTTCTTGTACCAAAAGACGGGGCTGGGAATAAATACTTCCTAAATTAGCAGAGTATGTCCAAATATAGAGGTATCTTACCAGCATCCAATGCCTGGTTCTTGATTATTATGTTTTGTTGCAGTTGTGTTTGTTGGATTATGCTAACAGTTAATTTGGCAGTGTGATGAACTTGCTGGCAGAGATATATTCCCAGCCTGAGATGGTACCGAAGATGCTTGATAAATTAATCTCAGCAGAGAAGCATGGAGTAGACATAAACATGTTCGAAGTGGATGACACCAGTGGTTCAAGTCCTTATGCACTGGCCACTCTAGTCCCCCGTTTGTGGCCTTTCATGAGGCACACTATCACTTCTGTTCGTTATTCTGCAATTTGCACACTTGTAAGTGTATTTCTGTCGTTCTATGCAATTTCAGCAGGTTCATTTTGGTACTGCCCTGTTTCTGGAGATATGGAAAAGTTTTCAGCTTCAGGTCTCTTGGTTGATTTTGACCTATGTTTTTAGAATGCCAGCAAGGCCTCAGTTTTACTGTTTGATTCTTTGTTTATATGACTTGATAGTAATGATACTAATACAGCCAACCTTGTTATAATATATAATCTATTTTTTACATGTTGGTATCACAATTTTTCAACTAGATGGAGGGTACTGTGATTTGAAATCTAGTTCTTGCTATGCTTATTGATTGTTGGTATTTGTTAATACTTAATGTTGATCTTTCTTGAGCAGGAAAGACTACTTGAAGTAAATAAAGGGAGCTCAGATGGAACAGGAGCCTCTAAGTTTTGGCCTAGTTCGATTTTAGGTGATGCATTGCGCATTGTCTTTCAAAATCTGCTTTTGGAAGCAAATGATAATATTCTTCAATCTTCAGAAAGAGTCTGGAGGCTTTTGCTCCAGGTATTCTAGTTTATTTGAATTGCTACTATATAGAACTTGTGCTTTCTTGCACACCTTGAGATTGAAACGTTTCACTTTGTTTTTAAAAGCATTAGGTGCCTCCACTATTGTTCCAGGATGTGGATTAAATTGTTGTTGAAAATATATCGGTTGAATTTCTTTTGAAGCATAATTTCGTTTTGCTTTATTTAAAAAATTACAGTGTCCAGAGAACGAGTTGGAATATGCTGCAGGTGCATATTTCTCTAGCTGGGTCCAGCTAGCAACAACTCCATATGGTTCAACCCTGGACCCAGCCAAAATGTTCTTGCCAGTAGCCCTTCCTCGAAGAAGTGCATCTAGAGCTGCTGCAAAGATGAGACCTGTCTATAGCACTAGCACCAGTAGTGTGACAATTCTTGATTTTTCGAAAGGACAGGTGCAACAGTCGGCGTCTGCTTCTGTAGAGAGAGAGGTCCCTACTGGTGTGGCCAAAATTGTTGTTGGTGCAGATTCTGAGAAATCTGTGACCCATACCAGGGTTCTTGTGTCTACTGCTTTGGGTGTCTTAGCCTCCAAGCTGCCACCGAGCTCATGGCAGGTTGTGATCAATCCGCTGTGGCGGGATCTTAAGGCACTTGCTGGTGTTCAGAGACAGGTTAGCAAAGCTATTTTTTTATTGTGGTATTAATTGATGATAGCTTTTCTAAGTATCGTGTGTAGTAATGTTTGCTAATGTGTAATTAGTTTAACTATCCTTCTGGGCCTCATTTGCTATTTGTCACCATAATTTACTCAATGCTAGCTCAGTAAGAACCCAGTCGTACAAGCAAGCACTATACTGCTGTACTCGTATATCCTAGTACAGGATGGCACAGGATAAGGTAAGCGAAGTGGGTAATTGAAAAAAATCCCCAATTAAGCATGAATGATTGAAGACACGGTGTAAAGTAGTAAGTCCTCGTGTTAGTAAACTAGTAATGCCTAATTGCCTATTCCAGCTGTACAAGTGGTAGCTGATCCTTATTATCTGAAAGAAACTACTGGATACTAGTGAAAACATGGTAAATTTAGAACACATAATGTTGCTGCTTTATACCAGTTTATACTAAGGAGTAGTCGATCCTTTTACCAGATTTGTAGTTTTGATTTCTACCTTAGTTATATGTTGGTGTCAACAAAATATTCTCAGATTTTACATATTTTATCAAAACTCTTAGGTGGCCTCCATGATTCTTGCAACTTGGTTCAAGGAGCTAAGAAACAGGGATCTGGCAATCTCTCAGGCTCTGGTCGTCTCCTTGGGTCAACTAAAGCAATGGCTACTAGATCTACTTGCATGCACAGACCCATCGTTTCCTACAAAGGATTCCCCTCTCCCATACTCAGAACTTTCTAGGACATATACAAAGATGCGGCATGAAGCTAATCATTTTCTCCATTCTGTTAAATCGACTGGCGCTTTTGATGACTCTGCTTCTAGTATAAACCTAAACATAGACAATTTGACTATAGATGAAGCAATCGAGTTTGCTTCCAAATTATCTGTGCCTTCTGAGCTACAGGAAGTGGAGTCTGCTAAGCAGCAGCTCCTGTCAACATGTGGCTACCTGAAGTGTGTTCAGGTCTGTTATGAGATCTTTTCATTTCATAGAAGATACTTTCAACTTTTCTGAAACTTAGCTATTTTAATTTCCAAATTTCTTATTCTTTATGTAGAACAACTTGCATGTAGCAGTCTCGTCATTAGTTGCTAGTGCTGTGGTTTGGACTTCGGAACTACCTAGCAGGCTCAATCCAGTCATTTTGCCTTTAATGGCTGCAATCAAAAGAGAGCAGGTTCTATTGCTAAATTTTTTGGGCTAGATTTTATATTTTTTGCAATGTTTAGTATCAAAATAAATAAATAAATAAATCAATGCACCTCTGTCATTTTCGAAGTTCCATAGTTTGTTTGAAAATTTTAAATAAATGGCCAGTTGCAAATTTTATTATAACCTTGAGGTTGCAATAATTCCTGTTGTCAGAAATTTTTGAGATGCATATAATTTTTTAATTCAAGTGGCTTTTCGTGGCCCATTTAAAGTTGTTTTCTGAGTTAAGGATCTATCATGCAAATTGGTCTGCTGTAAAATGCAGGAAGAAATTCTACAACAGAAAGCAGCAGAAGGGCTTGCAGAGTTGATTTTCAGCTGTGTGGCACGTAAACCCAGCCCAAATGACAAGTTGATAAAGAACCTTTGCACCTTGACATGCGCGGATCCAAATGAGACGCCCCAAGCGACTCTAATAACCTCAATGGAGGCCATTGAAGAACAAAATCTCTTGTCTTTCAATAAGGTTTTTGGTTCGCATTCTAGGTCCAGACACCATGCAGCGTCTGGAGGGGAAGATAGGTCAAAATTAGAAGGATTTATAAGCCGGCGTGGATCAGAGATGGCTTTGAAGCACTTATGTGAGAAGTTTGGGCCAGCTTTGTTTGAGAAGCTGCCGAAGGTGTGGGATTGCCTTACCGAGTTACTTCTTCCTGTCGCCTCAGAAGATCCTGCCTCAAAGGATGAACAGCTTATTGTTAAATTGAGCAGGAGCTGTGAGGATAAAGATCCACAATCTCTAATAAACAATATTCAGGTTTTTCTTCCTCTCTTTGTGTATTTGAAGCAAAATTACCGAAGCATTTTAAAATAAGAGTGATATTGGATACTTGATCTGAATAAGCATTAGACCTTTACAGTTGATAAATCTGACATTTCCTATTCCAGGTCGTTAGATCAATTGCTTCTCTTGTACATGAGTTACTAAGGCCACAACTTCTCAGCCTCCTGCCCTGCATCCTTGGCTGTGTGCGTCACTCTCATGTGGCCATCAGATTAGCTGCCTCAAGATGTGTAACCTCCATGGCTAAATCGATAACTGCTTCGGTTATGACTGCTATAATTGAAACGGTTATCCCTATGCTATCAGATGAAACATCTGTTTGTGCTAGACAAGGTGCTGGTATTCTAGTCAGCCTTCTAGTACAGGGATTAGGAGTTGAATTGGTACCATATGCGCCTTTGTTGGTTGTACCACTTTTGAGGTGCATGAGTGACTCTGACAGGTCCGTTAGACAGAGCGTTACACATAGTTTTGCAGCATTGGTGCCCCTACTGCCCCTTGCTAAAGGTGTGGCTGTGCCAGATGGGCTTGGTGAGAGGTTATCAAGTAATGCTGAAGATGCACGGTTCTTGGAACAGCTGCTTGATAACTCTCATATCGAGGACTACAAGCTCAGTGTTGATCTCAAAGTTGGATTGAGAAGGTACTTCTTGTAAAGGTCTTATTTGGTATTTCAAAAACAAATAAAGGATGACTGTTTGAAATTTATTTTGGAAATATGGATTACCTGTTAAATTATTCACTGTTCATTTGAAAATCGATTTTTAAAAATCCCAGAAATTTTGGGTATTATTGAAGAAACAAGCTTTGTTGTTCAATACAGGTACCAGCAAGAAGGCATCAACTGGCTAGCCTTCTTGAGACGGTTCAAGCTACACGGAATCCTATGTGATGACATGGGGCTTGGCAAAACACTTCAAGCCTCGGCCATTGTTGCAACTGACATAGCTGAGAGGCGTAACAATACCAAAGAAGAGAAGTACTCTGATCCTCTCTCTATAATTGTCTGCCCTACTACTTTAGTTGCTCACTGGGCCTATGAAATAGAGAAGCACATAGATACTTCTGTCATGAATACACTTCAGTATGTGGGAGCTGCCCCTGAGAGAATGGCTCTGCAGAGTCAGTTTGATACTTGTAATGTTGTGATAACTTCATATGATATTATTAGAAAAGATATTGATTTTCTGGGTAAGATTGCCTGGAACTATTGTATCTTGGATGAGGGGCATATTATCAAGAGCTCAAGGTCTAAGATTACATCAGCTGTGAAGTTGTTGAAATCAGAACACCGACTTATCTTGAGTGGCACCCCAATTCAGGTTCTTTCTTCCTATTTTTTCATTTATTATGAATTTATGATCTATTGCTAAGTTCTGCATACCTTTACAACTAGTAATGTTCTGTCAATTGACACCTCTGAAATTGTTATCTTCTTCAGAACAATGTTTTGGAGCTGTGGTCGCTCTTTGATTTCTTAATGCCAGGATTTTTGGGCACTGAGAAGCAGGTATATTGGAATGAATTTTTTCTTATTGTTTTGCACATAGAGTATATATGTGCTGTATTGTGTTGATATCTGGAGTTTATATTCTGCTTATGATGCAGTTCCAATCAACATATGGTAAACCGCTTATAGCTGCCAAGGATCCAAAATGTTCAGCTAAAGATGCTGAAGCTGGGATTCTTGCTATGGAGGCATTGCACAAGCAGGTATTCAACCTTTTCATATTAGTGTAGATTAATAGAGTTGTGTGAAATTAGGAACGATCAATCAGCTGTAAAATTTCCGAGTTCTTCACAAGGAGTTATGATATTGACATTTTTAATAGTTCTTTGGTGCGTTGTGTGTGTAAATCTGTTTTTACTACTATGTGATAGTTTATTGTTTTGTATGGTCCCAGTCTCCCAGATAATTATACCTCATAGAATTTTTTACTACTACTTTTGGTTGCAGGTGATGCCATTTCTTCTTAGACGAACAAAGGATGAAGTGTTATCTGACCTTCCGGAGAAAATCATACAGGACAGATATTGTGACCTTAGTCCTTTGCAACTCAAGCTTTATGAGCAATTTTCGTCTTCTAATGCTAAAGAAGAAGTTTCAACCATTGTTAAAGCACAGGATGCTGAAGATTCTGCTAGTGGTACTCCACCAAAGGCCACAACTCATGTCTTCCAGGTGATTCCTTTTGTCTAAAATATAACCAAAGGTTATAAGACACACTGTCTCTTACATTGAAGGAAATGGGTTCTTTTCATATTCATTATGTTGCTTTCTGGGTTTAAAGGTGAAATTTGACCAAAACCAAATGGGTATTACGGTGTTCAGATCTTAATAGTTTTGTACACTAATTTAGTTTTTCATTTATTCACAGGCATTACAATACCTTCTAAAGCTTTGTAGCCATCCGTTGCTAGTTTTGGGAAATCAACCACCACAAACTATGGAGAGAATTATCTCAGAAGTGGTACCAGGTTGTCGAGACATGGTATCAGAGCTTCATGAGCTATACCACTCACCTAAACTGGTTGCACTTCAGGAAATACTTGAAGAGTGTGGAATTGGTTTAGATGCATCGGCTAGTCCTGATGGTTCTCATGGCCAGCATCGGGTTTTGATCTTCGCACAGCATAAGGTACAGTGAGCTAGGGTTTCTTTCGTGATTTTCTGTACTGGCACTTGATCGCACTCGATGAATTTCAAATTTTTTTGTGTGTTTTTTTAATGAAATTTGTAAGTTATTGGTGCTCATTTCGGGGGTATTTAGAGCTAAGAACTGGTCTTGTCATTTTGTTTGTTCACTTATCAGGCATTTCTGGACATAATCGAGAGGGATCTTTTCCAGTCTCACATGAAAAGGTACTGTATTTGAGGGTTAACAATAGTACTTTACACTAATAGCTTCGTGTAAATGCAACTGTTTTTCTGTTTGACAACATAATGAATATCTATCTTATTCTATTGGCAGTGTCACATACTTGCGCCTTGATGGTACAATTCAGGCTGAGAAGAGATTTGAAATTGTAAAAGCTTTTAACTCAGATCCTACCATCGATGTACTCCTGCTCACTACTCATGGTAACAGTCCCTGCTATATTTTATCATAACAGTGTCCATGAGCAAACAACAACCTTTTGTTCAGATTGTTTTACATGTTGTGTTCTTTACCTTTCTTTTTCTTTTTTTGCAGTTGGGGGGTTGGGGTTAAACCTAACATCAGCTGATACATTGGTCTTTATGGAGCACGACTGGAATCCAATGAAAGATCTTCAGGTTAGCGGTCTTCTTCTAACAGAAATAATTTACTGTTCTTATTTCTGCACTTTGTCCTGCGATGATTAAATTAAGAAAATGGATTTCCGTCGAGGGGTTTGAAAGACTGGATAGAAAATTTAGGTCCTTTAGCATCTTTGTTGGCCATGTCACCCTTCATTAATACATTTCTTAGTCATTTATTAGATTAATGTATAAAACACCTGCCTCAATATATATTATGAAGTTATGGTTTTGGTTTGCACATGTAGGCTATGGACAGAGCGCACAGGCTGGGGCAGAAAAAGGTGGTTAATGTGCACCGTCTGATAATGCGAGGCACACTAGAAGAAAAAGTGATGAGCCTTCAACGGTTCAAGGTATCAGTTGCAAATGCGGTAATCAATGCAGAGAATGCAAGTCTCAAGACCATGAACACTGACCAACTGCTCGATCTCTTTGCCTCAACTCCTGCCTCTAGAAAGGTGATCTATGCATTTGTAATAAGTTTTTGTCTGATGTCACAAACTATAAGCCCTGAGGATTCATGGTATATATATATTTTTTTAAATATAAACCTGGTATGTTTTAAGCAAAATGCTGAAATATCTGAAGAGGTCAGAAATACTGCTTGAATTGGTTTGTCTATTTATTTTTGGGTACACTTTGTGGAACATTATCATCCAATTTTTATATTTCTGAACTTCCATTAAACAGGGTGCCCTGCTGTCAAGAGGGTCTAGTAGTGACCCGGACAAAGGGTCAAAGCCAAAGGGTGGAAGGGGTCTGAAATCAATACTGAATGGGTTAGATGAGCTGTGGGATCAATCTCAGTACACCGACGAGTACGACATGACCCAGTTCTTAGCTAAGCTCAATGGATGATGCTATTTTTTTCTCTAGCTTTGCTCCTTTAACTGAATCTTTTATGTACAGTGTAAATCGAAATAGCGAGACCATCAGCCCAGATTTTGGTTTTTCACTCAGAAAAGGAAAACACATCTTGTTGTTTATTTTACTTTCTTTATGTTCTTTTGATAGTTGAGGGTTTTTGCCTTAGTTGGGGTTTGTTAACATGTTGTATATGGTCTCGCCAGCTCGAGAAGAAATTAACTAACAGAATATATGTCTAGGAGACTAGTTCAGGTATGTAACCAAGCTCTAGGAGAGGTTAGTGCTTCATTAGCTGAAAAGGGAAAAGAGGTGTAAATCTGAGTTGTAAGGAATAATTATCAAATTGCAGCTCCTTTTTGCCATCATTTTCTAGCGGTGTTGTGTTGTATTCTAACTTTTGATAATGATTAGCAATAATTACCATACTACCTAGCTGATGCAAAAATTGAAATTGCCTAGTTTATGGTATGAATATAAACTTATTTCTCATTTTGTGGTTTTTATTTTTCACTTTGCTAAATCTGACGAATAAACAAAAATATTATGTGGATTTTGTTTTGTTGTATTTAAAGACCGGCCGTATTGGTCAATGTAATTTGGAAAAGGTTGATTCTAAATTAAGATATGGCAAAAGGATCCACAGGGAAATACTGATCTAAGCATTTTTGTCTCTCTTTGGTTTGTTATGTTTTTTATTTTGCTGGATCACGTGCTTGTGATCTGTGAAGTAGATCTAAAGGTAACGCACAAATGCGATTGCAGACATGCTCTGTCTCCTGTAGAAAACTTAGATGTATTGTTTTTATGTAATTTTAATTCGTTGGAGACTTGAGTTAATGTCTGTTAGTTGAAGTAAACAGAAAAGGCAATAAAGACTCATAACAAACATTGGACAAATATTAAATGTTTTTAATGACGTAGAATTTAATACAAGAAACAAATGATACTCAATGATCCATTTACCCTATCAATATTATAAATAAAGATGTGTGAGTGTCGGGATTCTTTAACTAAAGAATCCCGACACTCCAAGCATTGTGAAATAGTTGTGCAATAGCATTTTTTCTGATTTCTGTAATGTGATACTTTGTAACTATTTGTGTGTCGGGTGTTATTGCTCATAAAACTGACTCGGTTCAACATTAGGTAATACTTTTGCAACACAGTGTTTTGTTTTTTATTTCTGTGACCCCTTCCTATTTTCATTTTTACCATGTCTCCATCTCTTTTGTGTTTCTTAGAATCCCTCTCCACCTTAATTTCTCTTCATCACCACCTTAATTTTGGTTTACAAAATATAAATTAAATTCATTCAATTGAAAATAAAAAAAAAACATTAGATCTTTTACGATATATATTTTTCAATTTAAGTCATTTATAAACATATTACATTTCATAAATAATATCAACATAATATAAATCATATTAATCATATTATTTCTGATAACTATAACTATATTTATACGCATATAATATTTTCTTTAAAGTGATCAAATTCTTTAAATTTAATCAAACCAAATTACCTACAATAACTAAACTATACTTTTTAAGATAAATATATCTTAACCATATATCCAAAAATGAACATAATTAAACCATAAAAATATAATAAAAATATTTATATCATAAATATCTACATCGAGCGAAGCTCGATATGTCCCTCTAGTGGGAATAAACTATGCTTTTGCGTTATTCTGTTCTGTACTCCTCGTAATGACCGTTGAAAAATCCCTAGGAGGTCAAAAGAATCATGCAATTATTCTAAACAATTGACCAGTCTTTACCTCGTCAAATTGCAATGATTTTTAAATTTGTCCTTTTCTTAATTAGTTTTCATCATTCTTATAATATTATCAACTGGCAATTAATTTGGTATTTTGATTCAACCTGGCAAAGCAAAACAGAGGTAGCAGCTTAAAAAAAATAAAAGGAAAGAATAAGGGGGAATTAATGGGAGCAGAGGAATAAAAGTTGCTCTTTTGTTAGGGGCGGCGGGTTTGGTATAAAATAGTAGAAAATGAGATTGCTTAGGTCGCACAACTTTCGGCCAAGAGATTGCATCAGCTCCTATCAATTAATTACACCTGTACTTTTTGGACTGCGCAATAAAGCTACACAGAAAAGCAAAAAAATAAATTAAAAGTTGGATTTGGAGCACAAAGCACAATTACCCATCCCTTATTTTTTGGACTTTCATTACTCCTCACATGGCTTCAATAGTTCCACCACAACCCACTGTTTATTTCTATTTGGATTTCTGGCGTTGTTTAATCTAATTGGATTTTTTGTTATCATAACTTCATAATCATTGGCGAAATAAATTATTGGGCTTTTAAACACAGGTGGACTGTGGAGCAAGTATTAATTATACAACTCGTGCAACCGTCCAAGCCCTGGTCGGTTTGATCTGTCTCTGTCAGTGGGTCCACTTCTACCTCCATTTATTTTGCATCTTTTCTTCGGTAAAGAAGGAAGAGTTTTAGTAAAGGTCGTCAAAATTTGAAAATTCTAGATAAAGAAGAGAAAAAACATTTTAGCTGTTGGCGTGGCGTAGCGAGTAAAAGAAAAAAAAATTAAAAAAAGAGAGAGAAGAGTATATTTTTAGTTGTATTTTTAAAAAGTGCTGGATCGGTCTCTGTCGGTCTTTCATACACATCTCTCTCCTCTCTCTCTCTCTCTTCTATTTCTTCTTCAATTGCTCTCCATTTCTCGATTTCTCCGACGATCGCCTCCTTCGTCCTGCCCGATCAATCGCGCTTCTCTCCATCACTCGTAAGCTCCTTTTTCTGTCTGTAATTAATTTGTCGTTGCCAAAGCCTCGATTTCAGTCTGGGTTTGATTTGCTGGGATCCATCTGTTGTGATCTTTAGAAATTAAGAACCCTAATAGTTTTCTGTTCTATGTTGTTTTAAAAGAAAACAACTGGTACTGAAGTTTTCCCTGGATTTGGAACCTGATTCAACTTTTTGGTGGACAGATTTTTTTTTTTTTTTTTTGGGTTGATTTATTGGATTCACATCTTAAGTGAACTTATGGGGAGGCAGAAATAGTTTGGTTTATTCTGTCAGGGCTGAATCCTTTTGAAAGGTTCTAACTTTGTTAATTACGTCTTTTTATAATTTATAATTGGTGGATCCTATTGTTCAATCTGATACAACAAATTTGTAATTACAACTCAGTATTATGATTAATCTTCTTGTCGTATGGTTTGTGCGAGCATAATTGTATAAACAGTATACTTTAGCATTTTGAGCTCTGGTGCATTAAGTTTGCTATGTTGAAAAAAATGTTAAAAGTATCATAGACACTTTGTTTTGTTGGGTATCAACTATCTTGACTTGAGAAGCATATTAAACTGAACTTCTCTCACAAAGCCACAATTTCTTCTATCCAAGTCTAGAATTCAGGAAGCTTTACTGAAATTGTGGACAGATTGAGCTGATTTGGGTTTAGAGACATGGCGGAAGAATGCTGCTCTGTGCAATTACTAGATGGAGATGGTGTATTTAATGTTGGTGGTGTCGAGAGTTTTATGAAGACTGTTAAACTGGCTGAATGTGGCCTTTCTTACGCAGTTGTTTCAATTATGGGTCCACAAAGCAGTGGTATGTTATTTTTAGTACTATGTTTACATTTCTTCTGGGGGCTATATTGATAACAATTTGGGTATTGAGGGTGTAGATTCTTACTTCCCATTTTTTTTTTTGTTGTTTCAAAAGCTTTTTCTTTTTGTCTTGTCTTTAGTTAAGGTTTAGATTCATTTAACTATGTTTATATTGGAAAAAATGACAGCTGAACAGCTTAATTTTGAAATGAATTTATATTAACAACACTCTGATGCACAATTTGAACGTTGGTTAAAATTGCAATTAGAGAGCTATCTCTATGCCTTACATGGGCTCTTTTGGTTGTGCAATAGTTTTTGAATTCGGTTAGCTAGATATTTGAAACTATTGCTAAATTTACCAAGATGAAGGATTGTCAAATTACCCTATCCTCCTGTCCATTAAGTGATAAGAGTTTTCTGAGGTTTTAGTCAGCCTTGTGGTTTATGCTTCAGGCTGTAGCAAAATTGTGGATTCTAACAATGATAGGTAATTGCCACGTCTGCCACTGTGTTCCATCCTGGTAACTTTTGGTGCTTCATGCTAGACAAAACATGACTCATGACCCCTGTTACATGTTTTGTGCAAATCATGTGATACAGAAATGTAATTACATCTTTTATCGTCTTAACGCCCCTTCCTCAAGAATTTTCTAAGCCATCCTTTCTTCTTGCTTTCTTGGTAAAATCAAGGAGAAAAGATTGGTGTTTGCACAATGTATGGGAAGTTCAAAGTTAAATTTTGCAGTTATCCATTTGCTTTGTTTCCCGTAGATGAGATTACAGGAGTATATGGGAAAATATTTTTTGTGCTTGAAGGATACACGAGTAATTTTATGTTTAATGTCTGGTGTTTGACAGGAAAGAGCACACTTTTGAATCATCTTTTCAAGACAAACTTTAGAGAGATGGATGCTTTTAAAGGAAGGCATGTTACTTCTAAAACCTGTAACTATGCCAACTGTACTATTTTGAATTTTCATTTAACTTATCTCTTTTCCTTATATGGCAAAAACATTAGGTCTCAAACTACAAAGGGAATCTGGATGGCTAGAGGAGTAAATATTGAACCTTTGACCATCGTAATGGATCTAGAGGGAAGTGATGGAAGGGAGCGGGGAGAGGTAATCCATTTTCTTAATATTTTTTCCCCATTTTCACTCACACCTTAACAATATCTATGTGTTTTTTTCCTTGAAAATATTTTTGAATGAAGTGGTGGTTTGTTTTCAGGATGACACAGCTTTTGAGAAACAAAGTGCTCTTTTTGCTTTAGCCGTATCCGATATTGTGCTTATTAACATGTAAGTGAATTATCTTACCATTTTTGTTTGCATAGACCATGTTGAATTCTAACAATGCCTTTTGCATGCATAAATTTTCTGTTTCGACTTAAATGCCTACAATGAATATTTCTTGCATGATTGGAAAAATTGTTTGATTTTTAGGTGGTGTCATGATATTGGTCGAGAGCAAGCTGCGAATAAGCCTCTTCTAAAGACTGTTTTTCAGGTTTCTCTTGGTGTTCATTTCTTATTGTTATTTTCTCATATCTTTTAGACTAATTATTAAAGTTTGGTATTACTCTCATCCATAGGTTATGATGCGTTTATTTAGCCCCCGCAAGACGACACTATTGTTTGTCATACGTGACAAAACCAGAGTACGTTTCTCTATACTAAGTTAATCTTTGATCGCATACAACTTTTGGTTACCCTAAACTCGTTTGTTTCTTAACAGACACCTTTGGAGAATTTGGAACCTATTCTGAGGGAAGATATTCAAAAGGTATTAGGCTTTTTGCATTTTGGTTCAGTTTAAATTCTTGTTTTGAATTTCACTCAATTCTTGTTGTTGAATTTCTTGTGTTGTTACAGATATGGGATGGTGTTCCAAAGCCAGAAGCTCACAAGGAGACCCCATTAAGCGAATTTTTTAATGTAAGTCTATCAGCATAAGTTGCTTTTTCTTCACATCTCTTATTTACCTTTTTTTTTTTTATAACAGTGTTATATTTTCATTGTTTTGCATCCAGGTGGAAGTTACTGCTTTGTCAAGTTATGAGGAAAAAGAAGAACAATTCCTAGAGCAGGTGAGTTTGACATACCAGTCACTCTGTCGGTATGAAAATTGCTGGGCCTGTCAACAGTTTATTTTCTGGCTTACTAGTCTATTTAAACCATATGCTACTTTCAGTTTTATCAACCTATTCTGTTCCCTGATTCACTAAATTAGTCAGGTCCATGAATGATGGTGCATCTTAGTCGAGACTTGTAATGTAGAGCTTTTGCTATTTAATTTCCAAAATCTTTAAACTTACTACGAATTGATTAATTTTCTGTTGAATTGTGAAGGTTGGACATTTGAGACAGAGATTTAATCAGTCAATTGCACCTGGTGGCCTTGCAGGGGACCGACGTGGTGTGGTCCCTGCATCTGGTTTCTCATTCAGTGCACAACAAATTTGGAAGGTTATTAAAGAAAATAAAGACCTTGATCTCCCAGCACATAAGGTATTAATTAATTTTTTTGGTAAATTTTTGGGTGCATGCTTTCACCCAGGATGTATTCAAGTTGTTACATTTTTGGTAGGTTATGGTAGCCACAGTTCGTTGTGAAGAGATTGCCAATGAGAAGCTTGCTAGTGTGACTGGTAATGAGGTGAGGAAATGTTTTCAATCTGTTTTTTTGTTCTACATACATTCAGTGGAATTATTAGCGTGTCAAAACTCAGTGATAATTATTTTATGTCATGTTATAGGAATGGATTGAACTTGATGAAGCTGTTCAGCATGATGTAGTACCTGGCTTTGGAAAGAGACTCACTGCTATTTTGGAAAAATGCTTGTCTGAGTAAGTTTGAGATATCTTCTTTTTTAACTTGGATTTCACCATTCAATATGTTTTTGATTTTTGACCCTCAATTATCTGGTTGGTTGTTTACTACTTACCATTTATTATTTATAAATTTTGTAGCTATGATGCAGAGGCATTCTTTTTTGATGAAGGTGTTAGAACTTCAAAGAGAGAGCAACTCGAGTCGAAACTTTTGCAGGCAATGCACTTTTTTCTTTTGTTAATTTGAACTTAAGAAAAAGACCACATGAATCATTCACCAAATCAACATTAGCATTTATTTTTTCTACTTGTAAAATTGAGAAAAATGCTGTTGTAGAATAATCAGATCCTGTATTATCTGATATTATTCTTTTTATTTCAACTATTGTCACCATTATTTATTTCTTTATTATTTTTTTATTCAGTTGGTAAATCCTGCTTATCAAGCAATGTTAGGGCATCTACGTACCAAAACCCTAGATGCTTTCAAAGATGCCTTTGAGAAGGCCTTGGTCAGAGGTGATGGTTTTGCTGTTGCATCTCGTGAGTGCACTGAGACATTCTTAGCAAAGTTCGACAAAGGATGCGAAGGTATGTCGGGAGTTTTTTTGAGGTTAAATTTCTTTCTTTTCCATCAATCGTTTGTAGCTCTTTTAAGCAAAAGTTGGTGCTGTGAGTACCTTCTGTTCTCATCTTTACTGAAAAGAGCCTCTCTGAAACCTGGGGAGTTCGTCATGTATTTGTCTCAGTAGAGATATGCTATTATCTGAATAAATTCTCAACTGTAGCATCTTTGGGATCATAGGCCATATCTCTGCTTTTCTCAGATTGAAACATCCTCAACCAATAATGGCCCACAGGGTATCTTAGTCTCCTAACTTAGATCCAAAAGAACACAATAGTTTCAGAGGGAACAACTCTATTGACAAGCTTTTATACAATTTTAAGTAAAACAACCTTCTACTATCTAAGCAATAAAAACCCTTCTCCTGCACCTGCGAAGGCAACATCTCTGCATCACCTGCAGGGACATGTCGCATCAATCATTTCTATTTTTCCTTATCATATTATTATTTAAGGGGAGATTAAAGAAACCAATAATGCAGCCAGTGATCTGAGCGCATGAAGCAAACCTTATACCTCTCTAACCTAAGGCACTAAAGCAAGAGAAAATATTGTCTGGCCACATTTTCTACTTAACCAGATAATCTCTGATTGAGTACCAGTGTTGTGAAACAGTGGTAAACTGAAAGGTGCATCTGTTGATATTAACTAGCCCAGCTAGATCGTTTGTGCTCCTGAGCACTTGAAATTTATTCATAGTCTTGACGCGATCAAAGAACAAGCAATTCGAAGGGCCTGATCACCTTTTTATTTATAATAAATTTTTCTCTACTTTCAGATGCCACTATCAAGCAAGCAAACTGGGACCCCTCTAAAGTTCGTGACAAGCTTAAACGTGATATTGAAGCTGATATTTTGTCTGTTCGGACCACGAAATTGTCTGAACTCAGTGAGAAGTATGAGGTATGTAGATATTAGTCAACTCCGAGTGTTTATGTTTCTTTAGTAGTCTGTCTAGTTATTTGTTATCTTATCTTATATTTGATTTTTGGAAAATATTTTAGAAACAATTGGATAAAGCACTGAAGGAGCCAGTGGAAGCACTTTTTGAGACTGCTGGAGATGATACCTGGCCAGCTATTAGAAAATTACTGAACAAAGAGACAAAAGTTGCAGTTTCTGGTCTTGAATCAGACCTTGCAGGTTTTGAACTTGATCAAGCAATGGTGGATGAATTGCTCTCAAAAGTAGAGAAGTATGCACGAAGTGTTGTCGAGAATAAGGCTAGGGAAGAAGCCAGCCGGGTCTTGATTCGCATGAAAGATAGGTACTTCACTCTTTACCATTTTGTTACAATTGTATTTATATTTTTTCCCCCTTTTCTGATTATGGGAGTAAATTTGTTGCAATTTGAGCAAGGATTTGATGAGACTACCTGAAGATTTTGTTGGTTGTTTGTTTTCATTTTAAGCTGTAGCTTACTGCTTGAGGTTAATAGTTAAGCTGAAATCATTTATGGTAAATAACATAGCGCCACCCAGATGACCTAAAAGAAATAAACTCACCAGATTCTTTTTCTTTGTATCTAGGTTCTCTACATTGTTTAGCCGTGATGCTGACTCGATGCCAAGAGTATGGACAGGGAAGGAAGATATTAAAGCTATTACTAAGACAGCTCGTTCTGCGGTATTATCTAATATTTTAAATATTTTGTGCTTACTGTTTTTCATTTAATATGTTAAGATTTGTATGTGCAATTATGACAATGGCTGAAATTATATTCCCATTTCCTAATTTTAGTCAATGAAATTACTTTCTACCCTGGCGGCAATTCGGTTGGATGAAGAGAAGGACGAGATAGAAAATACACTTGCCCTTGCTTTAGTTGAGACCTCTAAGACAGGTGCCATTAAGGAAAGGGGAATTGACTCTTTGGATCCACTAGCTTCCAGCTCTTGGGAAAAAGTAATTATATATATATTTTTTTATTTCTACAACATTAGGTGCTTTCAGATCTGTGCATATTAAGTTTCTTTGGTTGTTTCTAATCAGATTGAAAATGACAAAACATTGATAACACCCGTCCAATGCAAAAATGTCTGGAGACAATTCAAGTCTGAGACTGAGTTTACTGTCACCCAGGCGATTTCTGCTCAGGTATATTAAAGCTCTCTACCTAGGCTGTTATATTGCTGTTATTATTGAAATGTGTTTAGAGAGAATCAAAATCTATACATTTATACTCCTTGTATTTAGTAATAATTACTGAGGTGGGGTTAATTTTAAGCGCACTGTTGAAGAACCTTTTAATGAATTTTCTGGCTAAATCAGTAATCTCTTGCTGTCCATGAAGTAATAGGGAGAGGAGGTGCCGCGTACAGTGTTTGCATCTGTATGGGACTGAGAGTAATGGGGATGAGAGATTATCTTGTCTGTGCAGGAGTATACATGATATTTTGGTTTTGTAATGGGTTAAGGAATGCTCCTTATTATTTACATTCTATGATCTTTAGGAAGCACATAAGAAAAACAACAACTGGCTGCCACCTCCATGGGCCATAGGTGCAATGCTTGTGCTGGGCTTCAACGAGATCATGATGTTGCTAAGGTAAAATGAGATTTATTCAAACAAAGTAGATGATGAATGGTAACATGGTTGGTTACCTTATATTACCTAGTTATTGGATAAGCTGCCTTTTTTTTTTTTTTTTTTTTTCCTGACTTTGAATAATAAATATCTTGTAGGAACCCCTTATGGCTGGCTTTTATATTTGTTGCATATCTTGTCGGAAAAGCAATGTGGGTGCAACTAGACATAACGGGTGATTTTCGACATGGATTTGTGAGTATACTTATCCATCTTTCTATTTTGGAGTCATTTGGTTTTTGGTATGGCAGCTTTGCATTTTTTGTAGTATGTTATTATTTTTATTAATGTATTATTGATACATTGAAATTTGTCCCATGCAGCTACCTGGTATACTTTCATTGTCAACAAAATTTGTGCCTACGGTAATGAGCATATTGAAGAAATTAGCTGAAGAGGGCCAAAAGCCAAACACAGCAGATCAGCAGCAGCGGGGCCCAGGAATGGACTCCAAGAGTTTCACAAATGGTGTACATAATACCAGCTCATCATCCAGTAGTACTTCATCCAACGTCACCTCGTCAGATGGTGTGCCCGACGTATCTAGTCCCCTCAAACAATGAATTCTTGATGTTGTTATACAAGTTTTGTTGCTCAGTAGAAAGATCTGTATCCAACCTCTCCCGATCTGGTATTATTTTCTTGTCCTTTATTGGGGTTTTGGTTATTTATGAGCTGAGTTACAGAGATTTCTCTCATTTAATGAAATGAGCGACTATTTTGTTTGTTTGTTTTTTGTAAGTCTTGCTAGGATGGAAAGATCATTTGTCCGGTGGTGCTTAGTATTGGGATATGATGTTATGGTTGAGGCTTGAGTGTAATAGTTCCATATAGTTTTGTATTTATCATCCATGTTTCATTTTCATCCCTAGACATCTAACAATGAGGGGGACATACTAGTTTTTAAATATGTTCCAAAGGAGAACGCATTGGTTGTTTTGGACTTTGAACACCTATTAAGAAATGTGCAAGAGGTCCCAGAAGTTGATTGAAATTTGTTTCGTGCTGGTGTGCTTTCAAGTTTCAAATAAAATTGATTGTGATTTTATTTATTACATTTCATTTGTCTAATACCGTACTCAATAATTAAATTTACCATATTTAATATTGTGTGTGGGTAAAATCTTCGTTTTTGCATTTCTCCGCTTAGCTCATCTTCATACTTATTAAATGAAAAAATAATCGATGAGACTTAAAGTTACATGTAATGATTTCTTGTATCATGTAACAAAAGCATATATGAAACTTTACCAATTGTAAGTGTTTTTGTAGTAGACATGTTCAAATAATTTGCATACAAAGCTCCCAGACAATAATGATTTTGATTGGCGATCGGCTCTTCTGTTTTGATGCAACTTCATATTTTTTTTACTGTATTGTGTTTTGTTACTAATATAGCTTTTGGGTTTATGGCACGTTGAAGCTTACCCTCCTAAGTTACAAAATTCTTACATTCACATAATAGACATCTAAAAAACAATATATGATTCTCTTTTCTCTGTTACGAACCATTTCTTTCCCGTTCCAGCTCTAGCCACTCGGTTGAATTCTTCGGCCAGCACTCTATTTTTATATGCGCAATATTTTTCTGTAATAAAGATAATTTACGATATCAAGTTAGTTATGGTTGAAAAGATAGTAGACGGATAAATATGATATCCCTTTTTTGTGATTGAAATCTATAATTATATAATAACTTTGAGATTTGAAAGGAATAGAGAAAAATTAACGCAAAATTTATTACGTATGAAATTATGCAACTATGGATTACTAATAATTGCTTTTTTGCAGTCCACGTCTTTCAAAAACTACACTGATGAGACCTCATGTTAAGCCTACCATTTCAACTATAACTATGATGCGAAAAGGGCTGCTGTTCAACCAGCACATCTGCTGGAAAATCACGCAAGAAGTGGTAAAAGCTACAATTTCTGTCTCAGTCATGAATATCATCGAGCTCCCAGTTGTTTTGTGAGGGTTTGGGCACTATTTTGTTTGCGGTATTTTGTTTTTGGGTTCTTATTTCATTTGTATAATATTAAACTTTCCTTTAATTTACAACTTTTACTTTTGGGACTTATTAACTTTACCTGGCTTGTAATTTAAGCGGTAGTCAACTTTGTTTGTGCCGAGTAAAGGCCTGAGATGATGGGAGCTGTAATGTATGTTTGGGTTTGTAACTACATACTCTCAGTAAATGAATGCCTACGGGGTTTCAACTGTTCCAAAAAAAAAAAAAAAAAAAAAATCTACAACTATGTGATTGGGACCCATGTATATTAGCGGTCCCCATCGATCATAAAAAGTGAAATGCATAAACAAAATAAGAAGCGAAGCATGAAATACTAATTCCTATTAATATTAGAACAATAATTCGTGCAATCCTGACACTGTTATCTATTTCGTTTGATCCCTGAATCCATGACACTCATCTTAAAAAACTAAATACATTCATTAATGTCAAAGACTATCTTCATATATTCTCCAAATTACGATAGTTTTTTTTTTCTCATTCTCATTTTGTGACCTGACACTCTGACAGTCTGACATATAAATTCTTTTCTCATGTCGACTTTTTATCACCGGAGCTCACAAATTTTTTTTATTATTATTATTATTTTATTAGAGATAATTAGTTATATGCCACTCCAGATTTTGCCAATTAGGAAAATACCATTCTTAAATTACTAATTATAAATATGCCATCATAAAATTAACAAAGTTAGATTTATACCATTAATTCTTTCCAAACCATAGCCATTTAGAGATATGCCCCTCTAAAAATTTTCAAAATTCCTAATTTACCCTTCTGTTTCATCATTAGTCATTAGGTTTATTCATTTAAGGAAAAGACGAAAATGTCGCCCAGCACACCTACGATAGAATTTTTAATATGGAATGGTAATAATTTTGATTAAACTAATGAAGAGTGAAGGCCCGAAAGTACTTTTGCCAATATAATTGCAAGTTTTGTTTTTTAAATTATGCAGATCTTATAGTATTGTTAAAATTTCAAGATATGTTATCAAATCCCCTTTACACCGAGAACCCAATTGTTTTAGCAAAATCAACGATGCGAACGACACAACTTTTTTATGTTTATGTATAAATTGAAAGCAAAATATGCACATATAGCAACAAAAATTATGTAAATTAATTTTACCGTATTTAATACCAAAAAGTCTCAAAAAATTAGATTGATGCAATTGTTAGATGACTAATTTGAGGTACGTCACTATAAAATTATAAAAAAATATTTTAGGTTATTATTTTATACACTGGTGGCATAAGACTAATTTTTATTATTTTGTAATGGCATAAAACAATTTTTATAGAATTATAATGGCATGAAACTAATTATTTTTTTCATGTTGGCATATGTCTAATTTTAATGTTTTACAATGGCATATTCAAAAGGGCATAATGGTCATGTCCATTGTTAGATGGCATAAAACTAATTTTTATTATTTTGTAGTGGCATAAAAATAATTTGTCGTTTAGTGATGGCATATCTCCAATTTTAAATATTTGCGGTGGCATAAATCTAAATCATCCATTTTATTATTATTATTATTATTATTATTATTTTTTTTTTTTTTGGGGGGGGGGGGGGGGGGGGGGGAATCGGATACATAATTTTTAAAGCCGGAAAGAACCCTCCCCCTAATGATCTTAAATTTTTCTTTAAAATAATCCAAACTAACTATCTAAAATCACCAAATACTTAATTATTTTAATTCGTTTTTCTATAATACATACTTCTGTCATTCTTGATTCTTTTTTGGTTGTCTACCATGATTCAAACTGTAGGATATAGAAATATAAAATTAACTCTTTAACTTGCATGTTCTCTTTTATTTCAACTGTTTTTTCTTTTACTTCTTCATACAAATAAAATATCCTCTTTATATAGACTTTCATAAACTTAGAAACTAAACGTTATCTAATCATATAATAGTTTAGCTGCATTGTTTGCACAATCCAAACTAAGTATAAATGTTTAACAATTAATTCATCTAGAAAACATAAATATATAAACAATATTTTTGTTGAATTATTTGACAAATATGAAGTAAAATTAAGTTCCAACACCAGCTGCGGTTGCATGTGCAAAGAAGGTGTTTTCTTTTACGCTGCTGATTTTTTTTTTCCTTTTTTTTGTGGTTTATTCCTTTTCGATTCGTCTTTTGTGAGAACTTTGGATTGGACTGCATTTTTTAATCTATAATAGTTAATAGGTACAGTTGCACGATTTGTTTAGCATTTCCTCTTGTTTAGAAAACATAAAATGTTAAATAAATGATAGAGAAACTAAAAATAAAAAAAGTTCTTTAAAAAAAATATCATAGATCTAGAAGGTGGATGCTACCTAAGACCTTTTGCATGCACGTCAATATTTCATGTTAGCACGAACATGTTGAGTGCCTCGTAGAAAGCAAAATGCACGCTAGTGTATGCATGCCGAGTGATGTATTTTGATAGAAAATTAACTTTCGAAGTTTGTTCTCAACTTCTGGTCAACATTATATTGTCGTCTAAAATATCAATTACTATATTAGTAGGGAACCTCTTGCGTCTTCCACTCAAAATTTATAATTCCACGTAATAAGGTGTTAATTTTCTTGCAAAATATTTGATAGAAAACATGCAATTTGCAAAAAGCTACGGTGAACAACTTGGGGGTCAAAAATAGAATTCGAAAAACTTGGACCAGAAAAATGAAAACAGTCACATTTTTTTTTAAAAAAAAAAAAATTGGAATGCAGTGACGTCTGAGATCTTTTGGAAACTACTGTTCATCTTGGATTTTTAAAAGTTTGCGGTTTTGACAACGACATCTTATTTTCAAAGATTTAATAATTTTATTCTTAACTTCTAAATACATATAGGCAAACTTCATGTTGTCACATACTTTTACTAAACCCATACGTCTATAAACATATAATTTCAAAATTAAAGCGAAGATAAAAATATTAATGGACCATAAGACGTGAATATACGTATTTAAATATCATGTCATTATGTGAGTACATTCATAAAAAAAAAAGAAAGTATAAAACTGTTAACTTTTTTTGGAAAGGAGAATATATTGTTATTCTTTTTAATTATATGCATAGTTTGACCTTCTAGTTACTTTGTATGGTTTCACCTAAAAAAGAGTTACTTTGCATGACACTCTTATTATATTAAAGACTCCGGAATCATGCATGTTAGCGGACAAGTGGCTCATTATAATAACATCCGGTCGGTAGATGATATGTATATATTGGTGGATCAATGGATGCTATTGATTGTATAAATATAATCTACTCTAGGACTTGATTTTGGTATTTTGAATTGGGTTTGACCGGAATTCAAATCGATATCTTTTAATTCATTACAAATTCTTCTTCCATCCTGCTTAGTCTTTTAATCCTTTCATACACCTACCTTTTTTTATATATATATATTTTTATTATATTTTAGTTTCATTAGATTTGCTACATTTCCTCAGCTTATCCTTCTCTTAGCTACCGTCTTAATTAAAGCAGAATCGATCCTCTGCTTGGATAAGGTCTTTTGGCCCCGTTACAACTTTTGATGGAGCTGCATCCATCAATCCATGCTGTTAAACATACACCTCTTTTAAAAACGATCAAGTCTTCCTTGTGAGGCCAAGTAGCCTTTTAATTATTTCACAAATTTTCTATTTGCTTTAAATTATTTTTGTCGTGCCACCAGCACCGACATGAAAAAAAGAAGTTGATTGGACATTAATCCAATTAAATATATAATTAATTTTTTTTATACATCAATAAACATTGTCCATTGTAATGAATTTATTATGACCTTGAATTTGTTCTCTATATATAAGTTATTGAATCTTGAATATATTTCGAATTTTCCAATTCATTTACATTTTTCCATTTTCTATCCAAATTAGGTTAAAATAACTGAAATCGCTTTCCACATTGGTAAAAATAAAAGAATGAAAACTATTTTGTGTTGCGTAACTTATGCCAATGCCAAGGAAAATTATTCTACGTCAGAAAAAAGATTCCTCCCGTCATCACACAGTTAATATTATTTGCATTAAATTTCAATAAAATATAGAAAAAATTGAGGTAGACTAAAATCAGTCATGACTTGCGGATGAGTCTGTCAGCCGCGATTATATTTCAATTTTTTGAGGTTCTAACGGCCGATCCGAACCGTTCAATACGTTCTCCATGTTGAAATCTAAACAATTTTGGACTCTCCAATAACAATGATTTTTAAAAATCTCAAAAAAATACTAAAAATTTTCCAAAAAAATGTAAAATTCGGTCTCCAGTGAGATTTCAACGTGGAGAACTTATCGAATGGTTCGGATTAGTTGTTAGAACCTCGAAAAGTGAGATATAGTCGCGGCTGACGAGCTTATCCGTCAGTCGCGGTTGATTTTAGTCTACCTCAGGAAAAAATTAGCTACAACTCGTAGGAGAATTGTAAAATTTGAAGAACTCAATTAAATTTTACTTTTAACCCAAAATTTAAGTGGTTAGTGGCTCCAGGTAAGGATAAAAATGAGCAAATGACCGTCCTCTTTTTCTCTCTTAATTAGACAACAGTACTTTAATTAAGTAATGACAAAGCGAACTAATCTTTTTTTTTTTAATTGGGTTCCTAAATCAATCTTTTTCCAGAAAGCAAATGGCCATTCTCATGTTCTCACTAGATTGCAAAACTTGCCAAAATGTTACATTATAATTAACAAATGACAAAACAACTTATCTTTTCCTGGCCTCCCAAATTGACCTCGATCCAATGTGAAGCGTGCCAAAGACTTTGACTATTTAGGGACAGTCACGTCTTGACAATAGCAACTCATTCAATCACAATCTCTTATCACTGCCACTTGCACTTAATTAATTAATAATGACAAAAAGAAACATTGTTTAACCTAGGTCACAGTTCATCATAACCCATGGCTAAAACACTAGTTATATATATTGACACTTCTCTCACCTCAAACCAAGTTCTTAGTAAAACCAACCCCTCCCTCTTCGATACATACCATAAACATCGAACTATATAAATTTAATGACCACTTATTCAAATTGTGCTTTTGAGCCCATGGATGGGTGGTTTCAATTTGAGGAATTTGATAAGAGGTTCTCTGATGGACCTTTGGTTTTTCCAAGCAGCAGCAACAAGTAAGGCTATATGCATAATTTATATAACGAAGTGAAGCTTAATACATTTTATTAACTTCCAAGTTAACCAGGAAGCCTCTTTCTTTTGCAGTGGAAATGTGTTGGCATGTGTAGATTTTGGCAATCCGAACTTCCTGACTGATGATGTTTGCATGCAGGTTCGTTTCCCTAATCCCAGTTCTTTCATAGTATTAATGGTTGACTTTCTTTCTTTTTAAAGAAATTTCTCCTATTTACAGTTGAGAAGTCCCTTTTTTTTCATTTTTTTTTTTTGTAGGGAAAAATGGAGCTTGATTTAGAACATATGTTCTTCGAAGAAAACTTTGTGCAAGAGCATAATCAACCTTCCTCCAGTTTGTCATCAAAGCGATCCCTCTCAATTGATAGTTCAGATAATTCATCAACTCAAATTTTCAGAAGCAATTCAAATTCTTCAAATTCAGTCTCCGGATCCAAAGTATCGATACGGCAACCAGGCAACCGTAGCTTAAGTTGCAACATCCCAAATCTAGATTCAGATGACGATGTGATTACCAAAGCAATGATGGCCATTATGTCATCTGTCTCTTCAGCATCATCTTCATCGTCTCCTTCAATTGTATCTAGAAGCTCTCCAAAATTTGGAGAAAATGCTCAATTTGGAGCATTTAGGCCATTTAACTCAGCTTATTCGCCAAAATGTGAAGTCAATGTTAGACACAATGGACAAAAAATGATAAAGCGGTCTCTAACTATGTTAAGAAGCATCAAGCCAGGTCAGCAAATGGATCCAAAGCCAAGTAATCTTTATCATATGATATCAGAGCGTAGGAGGAGAGAGAAACTGAATGCGAGCTTTGAGCTGCTTAGAATGCTTCTTCCCCCAGGATCAAAAGTATGGTGTTGAATTTCAAGTATTACTAATTTCATAATTTTGGGTAAATTATTAATTGTAGGCAAGTGTGAGCTAATAATTTTATAATGTAATATACTAGTTGTATATCCTAGCCACGTTTGCCTCCAACCAATCAAAAAAGACATAATCATAATAAACTAAGAGTGCAGTTGAAATTTGCTTTCAAAACCAAAAGAGATAGAAAAGTTAATAACATTAAGCCCAACATAAATTAGAGACGTTGCTTTGGAAGAAACGCAATCTCTTGCTACAAGTGGGATGAGTGATATGTTTCAAAACTGAAGACTAGACGCTTCTTTTCATCTAGTCATAAACTCTTATCTAATAAATTGTTACTTTTTCCTCTCTACTATTATTTAGAAAGACAAGACCTCTGTACTGATCAAGGCAGCAAGCTATCTAAAAACTCTCGAGTCGCAAATCTCAGAGCTACAAGAGAAAAACCGGAAACTAGAATCATATCTGCCTAACACAAATGGAGGCAGAGATGCAACAATTGGTTCAAATGAAAGAGTGCAAATACAGATCTTGAAAACAAGCTGCGCTGAACAGCAATTACAACAGATAAACCTGAGAATCAATGTCCTGCAAGAATGTGACATAGTGGAATTGATTCTTAACATACTAGAGCGACTCAAATTGATGAAGAGCATTAGTTTGGTATCGGTTGATGCATATACATTCAACCCTGAGGTGAAATTACATGCTAAGGCGAGCATAAAATTACGTACAAAGGTGAGCATTTTTCTCCTTCTTTTTTTTGGACACAAGATTTCTACCGTTACTCTTAACCCCATATGACTAAAGACTACCAAAGAAACACTCCTTTTGCTCCACTATTACGGCCTTGTCTATACTAATAGAGTTTTTAATGCTCCACTTTAGGGTATAATTCTATGCCTGTGTATTGAACGCACATTTTATACTGTAGCATGCCATTTGTTTTATTGGAGTTGTAGAAGTAACCATGACCGAATTTCTTTTCTATTTTCAAGAGATATTTCAGTGACCTCATACAAACAATTTATAATGAGATAAAGTGTAATGTACCACTCAGCTTTTACTATTAAATAACCATCCTGCTATATGGTAATTTGATCTTTTCTTCGTTGCATGCATATATGACTATTCTATAATGTCCCTAATCAGTTCTTAATTTATTAAAACTTCTAATTAAATTATTAATATTCTTCCTGATTTATATGGTTGCATGATCTTTATCCCTCCTTGAATATTGACCATTCTATAATCTACCAATCAAATTTGAAATATTCATGCAAACTTTCTTTAAACTCGGTCAAGTCAACAATTAATTTTTTTATTTTTATTTTATGACATGGGACCAGCAGGACAGCGACTGGAACGAGACATTCTTCCGGCAAGCAATAGAAAAGACAATAGATGACGTGACATCTAGTACCTACACACGGTCTATGAGCTCCGAGCTTTATCCTTTCCACAAATTTTGATTCTTCACCTCTTTCCTCTCTGTCGTCTATTTCATTCTAGCTCGTAATAGAGTAGAAAGAAAACTTTGGAGGTCTTATAAGTTATAAGATACTCCAAATAAGGCCAAAAGAAGTTTTCTTGAAGTCTGAAGATGACGTAGAGATTTGCCAATTGTATAGCGCAAAATAGGTGCCCTATACATGGTTATATGTGGTTGAGACTTAAAGAGGTGGGTGCAATGTTTGTGTGTGTGTGTGTGTGTGGGTTCGTCAGCTGTTTACAAGTTGTATTTGTCATGTACATAGTTTTTAGCAAGTAATACAATTACATATTGCAATTTACCTAGAATAAACACAAATATGAATGTCTGAGACATCACCTTCGGCACGACACATACAATATGAGTGTAGTGAACTTTTGTTCATTTATAAGACATATTTACATTGAAGTTTTTTTTTTAAGAGAACTAGGTAGAGGCTACCAAGTGGAATATTTACATTGAAGTTGAAAGTTCAAATTTCAAAAGCAAAGCGACGATGTATGAATTTTGAAATAAATAAGGTCATTATGTATAGATTAGAGTATTTACATATAATCGAAAAAAAATATTCTATATGGGGACAAATTTCTCAAATATAATGTATAGTTTGCACAAACAAAAATATCACGAAGGATTTAGCTGTTTCGAGAGGGTGCCAATGCCCAAGTGGCCACCAGTACCTCTCTTATTCATTAGTATTTTAAAATTTAAACATTTAAATTCGAACCGTTTATCTTATTTAATTTAACAAAATACTTTACTATATAATTTTTGTATATTTTGAAATGCATTTGATACTCTACCAAGATGTCAAAAATATACAAATCAAGTTAACTATGGTAAATTATTTCAATTATGTTTATTTTTCCTTCTCATGGAGTATCAAATAAACATTAAATTTACAAAAATCATATGATAATACATTGTTCGACAAATTAAATAAGATCATGCTCGGATTTGATAATTAGATTTTAAATCTTAATATATTAATATCAAAATTGTGCAACTTACGAAATAAAATAATTGTGAAATTAAAACTCCCCTTAAATAAAAACTAGAGTGGCTAATCGAGCGGAGCTCGATATTTGACATAGTAATAAAAATTAAATATGTTATTATTTAATAAATGTTGATTGTAATTAGGTTGTTATGTTTGTAATTAATTTAAAGTGTAATAAGTGATAGGATAGAAATAATAAATTATATCTCCATATGTTGAAATGTTTTATAATTAACTACCACAAATAAAAAAAATATTGTTCCATCATTTCTCATAGAAGCAACTAAGGGAGAGAGGTTAAAATAAATTATGTGACAAAAATGACGCAGTATAATAAAAATGGATCTCAGTATTGCAACATAAAGGAAACACAACTTGAAACAACACATATGACAACACAATAAGTAACACATAAAAAATTAACATACATCTAAAGGAACGGATCAGATTAAGTCGGAGTAGAAAAATCAAAGGTCTTGATGGCGTGTCGCACTAATACTAACTAAAATAGGGACCGACACCCACACATCTTTATTTATACTAGGTGGGTGAATCGAGCTTCGCTCGATATGGAAATTAATAAAATATTTAACATGAAAATTGAATATTTGTATTCATTGAATCTCTTTATATAGGGAATATAAAGGGAGAAAAAGAAAAAACGGTATTAAATAAGATGATGTAGAAATATTAAAAAATAGTGTGAAGGAAAAAGTTCGTATTACTAAATTTAGAAGAAGAAATGCCGCTGCAATAATTGACATTTACATTTGCTATGGATATGTACACACAGTACGGTCTCATCCAACCCCTGCAAAATAAAGCAACCATATAGAGATTTAAGAGCTTTTGAGATACGCATATATTAGAGAGAACGATGTAATCATCACAGATAGCAATTTGAACAATCAAGAGCCTGCCGCATTTTTAGCTTCAATCCAAATAAAAATAAAAGATATACAACGATCATTAAAGTGATTTTTTTCGTATTATTTTTTCTCAATGCACTTTTCTAGAGCCAGTTATCTTTTAGTCTCCCCTCGTTATATAATTATTTATTTGTTCACATAGTTGTGGCTGGAGCAGCCTCAAAGTTCATCCTTCCATCTTCACACTAAAGCAAATCGTACAAATCTTAAAACAAATAGTAAGAGTATTGTTTGAAAATGTCATGATCAATTACAAAGAAATTGTTTTAGAAATTAGACAGCTTGCATCTCTAGTCATAAATTTTTGACTGTTACTGGTAAAAGCATATAAATGTAAATATAAAATATATCAACTGGCCTGCATAAATTGGTGAAAATAATATACCCACAACAGCCTTCAATTTACAGCAAAAAATCTAGTCAAATTCCCAAGTTGTAAAGTGAAATCATAAAGCTAGAAATTAGGTCTAACGTAAGATCCAATCTGATTAAAATCACATTGAAAATTTGAACTAAGGGCAAATTGGTCATTTTTCAATATCTTTCCTACAATTATTACATAATTTGCAACTACCCTAAATAATTGGTGCTCTTCTATAAATAGAGCTGTTGTTGCAATGCTGTGTTCTGTAAAAGGATACCCGTAAATGTATTTCCCAATTTTACCTGAACAATTAGCCTGAATGTGATAGGTCTCGAGATTGGCCTTCAAGTTAAAGGTATATACAACATCAATAACAAATATACTCAAGCTAAACATATCCTCCTTTATGAAAGCATCTTTTTGTACCTAGTTAATCTGTTTATGTTTCCTAATCATACATGAGTTTTCCCCCCCTATACTTCAGCATTATGAGGAAGATGGAATCTACATTAAGAGCAATAATAAAAGATGAAATCTGCATTAATAAGCAACAATAGAAGAAACAGATCATGCAATGAGATAGTTCTCTAAAAAGAAAAGAATAAATGGCACAAAGACAGCCATACATGTAATGCAAAAATATTAAGAAAGAAAACAATATTAAGATAGCAAAAAGGGTACAGTGTGTTTGTATAATGGAGCTGGATTAAGGCATGACAAAAGTATCTCATAATGAATGTTGACCTAGCAAGTTGGAGCCACACTTTCTAAGAAAATTACAGATTATGAATAATATCGTTGATTAAAAAAAATTCAAGAGCAATGGGAAAAAATTACGATGAAATTGTTGAAATATATCAACATAGCTAGTTGACGGACGGTGCCCAATCCTTTGAAAACCCTTCCTACAAAGCATAGACAACCTCTATATAAAAAAGTTCAGCTAAATGAAAGCATAACTTGTGAGCTGAAGGGAAGAAAAAGGCTAATTAAAGGATGATTGAGAGAAGGGAAATAATAGTAGAAATTAGAAAGTTAATAAATAAATTTGATTGTGCAAACTGGCAAAGACGTAGAAGCCACCTCTAATAAAACCAGCAGATACCAATTACCAACCCTCATAAGCAATTTAGCATATAACAATTTCAATGCGTGTAACAATTGTTGGAATTACAAAAACAGATGAACAAATACCTTCAATAAGCAAGAATACAGATTAGGAATATTGAACTGGAAAGGTATAAAAAAACTTTCATACCCTGCCATCATATATTATATATATAGAGAAAAATTAGTAGCAGATCCCAAATTAAATGCATACATTACGGAGTAATAAAGTATTTAAATGCGCTTATGCTGTGAAAAAACTGTAAACCACATTTAATACCATTAAATCAATTATGCCCTGCCCTGCTAATTTAAATCTAATCAAATCTAGCATGGTTAAAAATAGTATAAAATACTTCTTAAATATATTATATAACATTGTTAAAAATGGTTTAAAATACATTAAATGTTGCCACAGGTGTTCCCTCAATTTATTAATTTCCTAATTTAAGTGGTAGACATCATCTTATTTGCTTTTATTTCGTTATATTAAATGTATCCTGTAACAAATCCATTTGATGAACTATGTGATAATATATAGCAGCTCATCAGAAATATTTCTTAAAGAATTATTAAATTAGGTTAGCTTGGGATTTTTTTATTGGGTTTTATATTTTAGTAAGAGAATTTATTATGCAGGCTGCCAAAATTTTACTATATTGTCAAAATTCATATAACAGAATTAAGAAAAACCTCAATATGTGTTGCCAGAAGGACATCACCAGCGATTATAGGCTGAATAGCATGATGATTAAGCATCTAAAACTTGAGCTGGTTGAAGAATTGACAACTATTGAAGATATGGTGCACTGATTCACCATTTGAAAAACACAAAACACACTTATTTGGCAGATTATTACAGCCCCTTATTTGTAATCCCTCTAGATTAATGAATGCATTTGCCTGACACACAGTAATCGGAAATCATAAAAATTAACCTAATAAAAATATCCTCATAATTGACCAACTGGGGAAAAAGCATAATAAACTGAAATTCCAGCTTTTTTTGTATTCAAAGTGATTGGAAAATAGATGTGAAAAACCAGAAATTTTGTAAAGTCAGTATAAATTAGAAGGAAAATAAAAAGGAAAAATTGTAAAAGGGTTGAGGCCTACCTCCGTTCCAAATATCAGCTTCAATGAGAGAGGCGATCTCCCAATCCGTGTGGTAGGACCGGGGTGGTTGCTACTCTGAGCATATCTGGTGGAGGCGCGAGCTGCCGCTAATTTTCGGCCAAAGGCAGCCATATGCGGCCACGTTTTCTGACATTATCTCCGGTGTGAAGGGGATGATGGTTGGGAAAGTGCAAGGGCTGTACGCGGAGGGTAAAGGAGAGAAAGGAGGGTAGCGAGAAGTCGCCGATGTCGCAGAGAAATCGAGAAGAGGGAAGTTTGGACCTTGGATGCCAATACCCAAACAAAGAAAAAAAAAATTACGGTCTATTAGGCGTGCACATTTATTTTCAGTATATGTGAAACGGGTCAAATAGCTTCCAAAATCAGGCAGCATCACGATAGCATACATAGTTACATTTAGAGATATCTCATTATCTGACAAATTGCAAATTAGCCGATACGGGAGAGCATGCCGTGTCGTGTAGGGAATTAAAAATGAGGCACAGATTCCCACACAAATTTATCTATATTTTAGATTATTGATTATTGATTATTGATTAGGATCTGACGCAACAAAGCACGTGCCTAGTGGCTTTGTTTATGTTTCGATTCCTACGCATTTCCAAGCGGAGTCGCTTGCACAGATCTTTTGTGATGTGTCTTGTGAGTGCTAATAGTGTATCTACCACGAGTCAGATGTTTGATCGTGTCAGCTAAAATGCATTGACATTTGACCATAATACATGTGTGTCTAGCCGTGGCTGCGCAGACTGTATACAAGCCGAGTTAGTTTGAGCTTAATTCGAACTCATTATAATTTGAGTCAACTCGTGACTCGCTCGGGAGACAGTTTCGAGCTATCCAAGCTAACTCGAACTCATCATTTTGTAACTCAAGTCAACTCGTGATTCGATATATAACTCATTATAACTATATAAATTTGGAGAGGTGTGTATTTCACATGAGTTACTGTGGTAAGCACAGTAATTTCATTTTGGCCGTTGATTTCAATACGTTCATCTCAGCCGTTGATACAGATAGAGAAGGGAAGTTGTACAGCTTGGCACGATCTGTCCGTCAATTACGCGATGGAGAAGAGCGGTTCGATGCCTCTTTCTCTTCTGGATGGTTTCCTGGATGGTCAGCGTCCTCCTCTCTCTTTCTTTTTGCATGTCATTCCTCGCCACTGTCGCACCATTCCTCCCTCTCTTCGCTACCTGCCTTGTGAATATAGTAAATAGATGTAACAATTATTTCAAAATAAGAACTTCACATACACAAACAAATATCTCAACTGTGTATTACGAGGGAAAGATATTTGGGGACTAGGATTAGGCTTAGACAGTTAAAATTTTTGAACTATACATTGATATAATATTTTTATTTGCTCAGCATGTATATATTACTAACTCGAGTTGGGCCGAGCTGAGTTAGACCTAACTCCAACTCGACAATATCACTCACAAATCGGCACTCGAGTTATCAACAAGTTTTTCTCGAGTCACCAACGAGTTTTTCTCGAGTCGAGTTCGAATAACTCAAGAGTTACTAGTTTTTTCTCACCCTAGCTGCTCTACACCGAACTGGAAATAAAGGAAATTTGTCGGCGTAATTAATTAACGAAGCGACTTTTGTAAACCAGATCTAATGAGATTCCAGAAATACTAAATTTCCTGTAGTTTCCAGGCAATGTATCACTCCTCTGACATTCTCACATCTACAAGCCTAAAAACACTTAGGACTGGTATAATCCTAGTTTAAGCTCCCTTTTACTCTTGGACAATACGAAGATAAATTTTTTTACAAAAAAAGAACATACAAGCCTGATTTTACTGTAGCTTAAATGCAAGAAGTACAAGTATAGGTTTTTTAAAAAAAGAGCAAAATTACCTCAACTGATTAAACAGAGAGCCAAGTCATTTCTCCTCTCTGAAAATTTGCATAAATTGTCAAGAACAATGTTTGCATAACAAATTCCAAAATGACTGTCATTTCTCCTCTCTGTAATCTAATTTCCTAACCCAAAGAGTTCCTTTTTTTAACATTTACAACTGCACAGCCGGGAAAAAGCAGCAGAAAGAATAAAATAAAGAAATAGACACAACTAATCTTTTTACAAAAATGTTCAAGTCTGTCACTGTATGTATGCCTGCATAATCACTTCAATTTCAATAAAAGCCTCTCATTTTAACAGAATACTAGATGTTTATGGTAGCATCCCATAACCTGAGCAACCCATTTCTTCCACCGCTGCAAATCCTTTTTCTATCCAGATCAGAAGCAATGCATCGTACCTACCACAAAGAAACAAATGAATATAACATGAACATTTTGTCCCAGAAAGTTCAATTCTTAAGCTATAATATATATAGTATAATACCATAAAAGACCTCCGTATGTTCAAGAAAAAGAAGAAAGCAATACCAGAGCAGGAGTCTTTTGAGGTGTACGGTATAGTTGCCAACTTGAAGTTTTAGAGGGTGTTCCAGAGAAACTTGCACCAACAGGTCTCTCTTGAACCTTGTGGTAAAGTGACATCGAGTTGTCAGCTGCACCTATTCCCAACCAATTTTCGCTTGCAGTAATTGATAGTATAGAAGCTGAATGTGTTGTTAGACTTTTCACACACTTCATTCCACCTGTCATCAAAGCTACATGTATAAGACTTAAGAAGCAAAATTCCCATTACATAAGCACGTAAGAGAGTATGTTTACCTGTTTCATTTTCCCAGAACCGTATCAGCCCATCACTTGAACCTAAACAAAATTTACATAAAATCAGTTTATTTTATATGGGTATTAATTCCTAATTGTTACCACACAACTTTGTTTATTTGAATAAAAAAGATATAAACTGTAAAATATTAACAGCCAAGGAATGCGAACCAGTAATAATCCCTCTGTCAGAAGGAGAATACTCCACACTAATAATGGGGCCTGCATGGCAGGCTAACACTGCTTCACACAACCCTCTGTTAAGGGACCAAACCCTAGCTGTCCAATCATCACTTCCAGTGAGAATGGTATCCCCAAACATCCTCAAAGATCTTCATCAAATTTAAACATCAAATAAGATATTGCACTAACAAAACTATAAAAGCAAAATTTATTTAAAACATCGAATACTGCCCCAATGCACCTCATTATAATTAATATACCTCTTGATCTACTATAGATTTATTTTCTTCTAGTTATACTAATATCCGTCCCTATATAGCAGGTGCTCATGCAATAATACTTTTATTGTTCAAAACACATAGTTTGTGTGGAATTCTGCTTCTGGAGTATGTGTTATCATGTCCTTAGAGTTCAGCCAAAGAGATATTGTTAATTGTTTGTTAATTGATGAAAAAGATATGACATACCGTATCCATTTGGTGTGCCCTTGGAGCTTGTACATCTGCTTTCCGGCACGTATGTCCCACAGATTTGCCACACTGCCAACGAATAAAAGTTAAAACCCGAAATTGACAAGTTGATTTCCAAATAATTACACAATCAACAACTACTAACTAAAACATTTAAGTAACAAATCAGCATACGTGTCTCTCCCAGCAGCAGCTAAGATGCCATTAGAATCATCATATTCCATACAAGAAATTGCACTTGTACACCGGCCAACTGTGGCCACACACGTGTCAGTTCTCACGTCCCACATTTTTACTGTGCCATCGTGTGAGCCTGTAAGAACCCGCTCCCCTGACAGCATCCTCACACAACTAACCTGTATATACAATATGTTTAAATTGTGTGTTTCCAAAACAGGTTAGGGACTTTCGGAGATGCTGAGAATTTTCATGAAAGGTAAGGTGCTCACCGATCCATTATGACCCTTCAATTCTTCTAACAGCTTTAATGTTTGTTTATCCCAAACTATCACAGATTGATCGTCAGATCCTGATACAACCTTGCTACGATCTGAGCTGATTGCTCTGACTGGCCTACAAGAAATTAACGATGAAAGTTCAGAAACATCCATCTTGAGAGAGGAAAAAAAAAACAAAAAAAAAAAAATCAGATAAAGATTCAGTTTGGTAAATTTGGTACCTGGTGTGTCCTTTAAGTGTAGCTCGAAGTTCAGAACCACGCATGCTAGGATCCCAAATTTTCACCTGAAGAATTTTTTTCTTTTAAATGTAAGCCAAAGCAGCGGCATTATGTATAAAAGAAGAGATAAAATCTGGGGCTTCTTTCTTTTTTCTATTATGACAACAGATACTTCACTGTCATCTCTCACACCAACACCATATGTTCTGTTTATTTATGATGACAACCAAGGTTAAGTAAATGAAAAAAGGTTATATTGCCCGATCTCATTTGGTAATAATTTAACCAAGTTGCTCCCTAAGCAGTTAATTATTTCACCCTAGCCAGGAGTCAACTATTCATATCTCCTTGAAGATTTCATATTTGATACAAAAAATAACAGGTTATATTTGCAAAAGAATCTCAAAAAAAAAAAAAAAAAAAGATTTAAGGAGGCTAACAGAGCAATCAATGCTTCCACTAATGAAAAAGCCAGCATCCTCACGGTCCCCAACAAGATCCCAGACCTCCCTTCGGGTGACACAGTGTAAAGCAGTAATGGCACCAGTGTGGCCTCTTAATGTCCTTATATTTGTCTGTACTTTTGCAACAGCTGCTGCAGCCTTTGCATCACCTAAGAATCATCCGAATAAAATTATTTGAGAGTGAGATAGAAAAAGAGAAAGAGTAATAGAGTAGCAGTATTGATGAGTAGACTAACTGGTACGGCTAAAAGAAGAAGCACGCAAACTTTTTTCTCTGGTAAACATGCTTTGCATCCAGCTGCGGCCCAGACCAGAAGCTTCAGCAGGCTGTTGGCTCTCATCAGAGAGTGGGTCCCGTGGAGAGGCCATGCCCATTGTGGGGGGCGCCTTTCCAGGAGAGGCTCCCCAGTAGCCAGCTCGTAATTGTTGCAGATGAGAAAGTATTGCCCTTAGATTAATCTGAGAAATGGATGAGGAAAAGAGGAACCAATATCAAGAAAATGTTATTGCTTTGCAACAACACTAAAACACCACTCTGCTGACTCTCTTTAGTAATTTTTTATTATGCAAAGATGCAGATAAATTAGAAAATGAGGTCACTTACGAGCTGGTTAGAACCCAATTTGTTCTTTTCAGAGATTTTCTCGATAATATTCCATGCATCTGTATCAGCAAGACCTAAACCAGCCTATATCATAGTGTACAAGAAAACAAGTTAGCAAGAAAAATAGGTGTTCAGATTGAACTATAATAAATTCAGTGTTCGATCAACTACCATGTGAGTTGCCACTACAACCAATTGTGCAGTCCAAAGGGTTAAATCATCGGCCGACCTGTCATTTCAAACACAGGAAATCAAATGTTGAGAATAAATAATTAAATATGTATTTTTTTAACATTCAAAGACATCAGGTAGGTAAAGGTGAGATAATCAGTATCTTTACTTGTTATTATCTAAAGCACGTTTCATTGAATAATCAAAGTAGCCATCCCAGAATCTACAAAAGAAGCAAATTAGTTACAACTTAATAATGATACAAAGGACAGTAATTGAGGAAAAAGGTGATCTCAGAAAGAAAGAAAGAAAGAAAGAAAGAAAGACAAGTCCTGTACCGTAATTCTTCCCAAATAGAGAGAGAAAGAAGATGCCTCTGTACATATTCAGGTACATTATTTGAATCCTTACGGTGCATCTCAGCTGAGACTTCGAGTGCATCCATCACAGTTGCCATGTCATTGCGAGAAACCGCACGATTTATAGCCGTCTTCAGCTGTTTTAAATTTATTTAAAAAAAAAGCTTCAATTATTGATCATCAAAACTTGCATCACTGAAATTGCCAGGAGAAAGTACAAGAGACCAACCAATTCTTTAACAGCTATAAATTGCTCGTCTGTCAACCGACATTGCCATCCCTAAGAAACAGAACTTTATCAGAATAATTGAATTTAATTCTCAAAATTCTAAACATAATATTTCCTCTAAGCGTAGGTACCGCAATAATGTGCTCCCTTATACACTCAACAAATCCACTTCCACCAATACCTTCTGCATCAGACTCAATTAAAGCTGCCAATAGACACAATGTCATACAAATTAGTGGTTGAAAAAATTAAGATGTTGGAAAAAAAGCATTGGCTTAAGCCTGAATGGTGAATAAGTTACCAAGAATTGTGCCATATTCAAATGATGAAAGAGGATCATCAGTTGGGCGAAGTCTGAGCAATTTCTCCCATAATCCCTAAAGAAAGAAAAATTGTATTTAATATTAAGTTTTACTTTAAGCTGAAAATTAGTCTTTAGAATCACGGCTGTAGTAGGGGTTAACACTTAAATGGGAACAGATATAATGGCACAATTGATTTTAAAGAAAGTACAAAAAGTTTCACCTGAAGCTTTACTTTGATATCCAAGACCATCCTCAACCTCTCAGCCTGTACAACAAATGGCGAGGTTAATGTAATATACAGCTATTTTTCTAAAGAGCATTGTACTTTAGACCTCCTTTACCCATAGAGAGTTGAACAATTTACTTTTGGAGTTCAAAAGTTAGCAGAAATCAATTTTAATAGAAAAGAGCCTGCTACAAAAATCTATACTGAGACTGCTATAAAAGAAGAATCTATAACTGTGTTAGACATAAGCTTTTAAATTTCACCGAAATAACACCGTTATAACTTAAATAACGGATTTTTGGAGCAAAACGCATTAACGTAACAACAATCAAGTACGAATTGACAGTAGCGTTATATTTCTGAAAAATCGGCGACATAACTGAAAATTTTTGCATTGGCGACGTAAAAACAAATGGGTCATTGAACTTCAAAAAAAAAATTTAGCCAAATACAAATCCATACCAAACCCTAATTTGTTTAGCTTTTAAAATTTTGATTGTCTATTTTGCTTTTTGACTTGTTAATTTTTTATATTTAAAATTTTCAAGTAACTAATAAGATAGGCCAGTTGGATAATTGTTTTTTTATACACCCCGTTTTTCCTCCGTTACATCACCGATATAACACCGAATCACAAAATCAACTCTGTACCGTTATACCGCAAAAATCACATTTTAAAACCTTGGTTAGACATGTACCTCTCTCTCCATGGCACTCAGCTTGTCTAACTCAGAATCACCATTTGCTACCACCTCAGCGTAGCTGATAGATAATTCACGAGTATTAAACACTTTAGATGAAAATAAACATAAAATAGGAAATATAAATCCTAATATAAGTGTAGATTGTTCAGTACGTGGGTTTGGGCTTCTCATTAAGTGCCTCACTTGCTGCAGCCAGAATAGATCGCCTCTTCTCTTCTTGTTCCTCTGTTCTTTCATTTGCTGGAAAGTTCTTGTAAATGTGTTTTGTATCCAATTCTGCCAGAAAAAATAGATAACTTAAGATTAGACCTCCTAGAGCAGCCTAATCTTTAGGTTGTTTTTTTTTTTTGGGAGCAGAGATTGATCTCTTAGATGAGAAGATGCTTCCTGTAAAATCAGCCTAACACTTTAGGGATTCTACATAAAAGTTCACAATATTTGCAATTTCTCCGTGTTTAATAGATACTGAATACTATTATTATTCAACACCAAAAAACAGGGCTAGATTGACCTAATATAAAACAAGTAATTGAAAACCTGTTGGTCCTGCTTCAGGTTCTGATATCGTAATAATCTCTGGTTCTGAAAATTCAGAGGGGAAAATTGAAAGAGGGTTTTGACCCCTCCCAATTGCATCTTGTAACTTATCGAGAAGGTTATTAGTTTTTTCATCTGAACTGTGGCATCTTTCCACATAATCTAGAAAACCTTGAGTCTCCAAAAACTGTGCTATCTGTAGTCAACACAAGATAATAAAATCAGCTAGCTGCATGCTAGAGGAAGTACTATTCGCTCTAATCATATTATGAAATTTTGCATACCATAGACATGGGGTCTACTGGTTCTTTAGTAGTCCGGGAACGCTTTTTGAGAAATGCTTGAGAATTAAAGCCTGTTTGTGATGAGTTATCCTTAAAAAAGGGGAAAAATGATTAATAGAAACAGGAAATGATTATCGAGATCATTATTACACAAGAAAATCTTATCGACTCACAAGAAAGTTGCGATACCCACTCAGGATCATTGCAAAAAACCTCAAGAAAATCATCCTACAATAAAAGTGTCATATGTAAGAGATCTAGTATTCACAAAGTAGAGAGGCTTTATATACAGTAGTTGCAGAAAGAAACTGACAGTGTTCAACCCGACATAATATTTTGCCAAAATTTGCATCAAATAAAAAAATATGGCCACATTTCAAAGTATAGAGCAAACAGAGATAAAAAGGGAAATGATCTGAAAGCTTTTATGACCTTAAATGAAAATCATGCTCATTGCACCATGGTTTGGCATTGGATTTGAAAGACTGGTCAGCCAGACAGCCAGAGTGGATCTTCATAAAATCAATCTCCACCACATTCGGCTGAAGCAGTTTTAATATCTCATTTCGCAGGAAACTGAATTCGGGATCTGGAATTTGCGGTATTTCTTCTGTCGTTGTTATTCTGTTATATTCTAGATCCACAACCACAACCTGCACATATATATAATTTCAAACTCAAACAACCTTTAATCTAAACAAAACTTTAACAATGATAGAATTAACCAGAGATGAAACTTTACACCGTCCATTGTTATGCCATAGGTGTCCACGCCAGAATGAAGCCCCATCATGTACGGTGTAGGGGCATCAATGTAATCTATCCCACTGAAAAATATTAGTGGGATGTAAACATGCTGTGTCATAATTAAAAAGGAAATTATCAAAAAAGTGAGAACTGCTTGAATGAAGCTGTTTAAAGAAATATTTATAATATACACGAGTGCTGACCTGCCACCTAAGAGGATAGATCAAGTGGCAAATGGCTTCAGATACGAGTGTCAATAATGTGTACCTGAATTTTTTACACAACTTATGTATAAATTTTAAAAAAAGCAAATAGAACTTAAACAACTTTATCAGCATACAGCACAACTATAGTAAGTCAATTACAAAATTGTAACATGCAAAGTATAAATCTCAAACAGATAAGCAGAAACAGGAAAATGAATTACTTATTTGATCTAAGCAAAATCCTCCTCTCAAGCAGAACAGCAGTAAAAAGCTGGATTAAATTATCTACATCAAGACACTGAACCAATGGCTGGAAGGATATCTGCACAACACAGAAACCAGTACAGGTATTTAAAAAACTAAAAATAAAAAGATAACAAGAAACAAAGCTAAAGTTGAAAATAATACATCAGCATGGGGAAGTTTTTCTCTAGGTGGGACCTCCACAGAGAGCAGGTGGCTCTCCACAGCAAACAAAACTCGTTCTTTGCCAGGTGATGGTAAAGGCACTTTTGACACCATGTAATTTATAATCTCCCATACTGGCTTGCTGAAATAAAATGAAAATCGAACTCATAAAATTAAGCCGAAAATGATGGAAGTGCTCCAAAAATGTTCATCTTAACTTTAATCAAATTGCTTTGATCACCAATGCAGACAACATTTAGGCTCACAATGTTCATATGACAACATTTAGACAACATTCAATTTGGGCTTGGGAAGGCAAATAAAGAGCTTATCCAAGGTAACAGTACAATATCAACTTTCAATTAGTAGAACATATCTATTTTACCACACCAATTTATTGTCACTCACTATATCTCAAACAATGTTCACACAAGCTGGTATCATGAAAAACCCCAGCTGATAACTGAAAGAACAGTCAGAAATTGGATCTAATTTGCAAAAGGATCCTGAAAATGACTCGATACTAGGAAAGAACTAAGTATAAATTAAGTTTGTTTACCTACAGCCAGAAGTAAAGCAAATAACAAACAATTCTTCAAGAGCTTCTCGAAGGATTTGGAAACTAGGAGAATGAGAGACGAGGCATATGCACTTGTCGGCAAAACAATTTGGAGGAATCTTGTATGCTTCTGCTATATCTTCACAAATTGGGTCACGGAATGCAATGCAACTTACATAGCATTTTGAACCATCTCCCTCTGAGGATAACTTAAGGTTAAGTTCATCACATATCAAGAAATATGTAAAGTTAATGCTTTCAGCCAGGATTATCACAATCTACTTTGTTTGGATCCTTGGCTGACCAGGTTAGTACCAGAAGTAATATCTAAACAATGCACCATTGTCCAAAGACAAGAACTCAATAAGGTATAGTACTGCAGTGCAGGTACCAACATAACTTTTGGTTTCACTTTTATACTAATCTTTAAATTTTTTTAAAGTTCATGTTAGACTTATTAACTGAATTACAAAAAACCTTCATCCAAAAATTTGGAAATGAAAAAGCAATTCTTACTAGTATTTTAGCTGAATGGTATCTGACAGAAGCCTTATTAAAAGCTCATACCTGTTAAAACAATGGGATAGCTCCGTGGGTAACTTGAAGGGTCTTTTTGGTCAACCCCAGAAGAATAGATAGCTACACCAGCTGGCAATACACACTACAATCCAAGAGTTTTAAGTCAATTGAATTGAGGAGGTAGAACAAAGTACACACACAGTCCTTCAAAGTGTTCTTACGAGTTTCAGGTTACTTATCTTATGTTAATCCCTCAAACTGACATAAATATACAAGATGTATGCTCTATAAAATAGTAATGAGTTGTTAGGTGCCATGTGCAAATTCCTTGTGTCATATTGCTTAATCCATCTAATTTTGTCAGAAACTAAGACTCCAGTATAACAAAGAGCAAAATCAAATGCATCAACCAAATTCAAACGATAAAAGATTGTTCATGCTTTTTTAATAAAGAAAAAGCACAAATTCCCAGATTTCAGTTGTAAATAAACAACAACGCTATAAAACAGTACTTGCTTCATAATTTTATCAATTAAAATTCCAAAACAGAATGCCATTCCCCATCTAATTTGTCCAACTAAAATCCAAAACTACAAACTAAACCATCGATCAATGAAATTCTTAAAAAAGTTCGACATGGGTAGGAGTGAAATTACAGTGGGGAGCTGAGGAGGAGGCGGCGGATACTCTCCATGATTAGAAGGAGGGAATTGATCAATAAACGAAGGCATATACATCACTTCATCCCCATGATATCCCTTCACATTCTCCAGTGACATTATATCTGGTCCCAATCCACACACCACGAAATACTCGAAAACCCGAGTACACATCTTCACTAACCAGCACCTCCGCTGTGCAACTCTATTCCTTCTCTTGGATTTGGTTTGGAAGGAGAGGGAATGGAGATCTGTTGCCTGATTAGAGAGAGAGAGAGAGAGAGAGAGAGAGGGAAGAAGGGAAGGAGAAGACAGCGGTTGGTGCTTGAAAGAGAAGGTTTGACGCCACTTCGGTCTATGGAGTACGGACTTAGTTGGTCGTGAACCGCGCACGATCTCTACTGGGCCTGAAGAATGTTTAAGCCCGTATTAAATTCTTTAGTTGGGTTTTGTTCCGAAAAAATTATAACTAACTTTAATTAATTACGAAATTATAAAATAATCCGATTTTAATAAAAAATTTAAAACTGACAGTGCAGTTTAAAACAATTTCTGCTTAGTTTCGGAATCTCAAATTCCGAAACTAGCTAGTTTAGGAATCTGCTAGTTTCGGAATTTGAGATTCCGAAACTAGCATGGGCCATTTTTCCGACATTCATCAAACTTTAATTATTATTTTATTCGACTTTTACCTAGTTTCGGAATCTCTAGCATGGGCGATTTTTCCGGTATTTATTAACCTTTTATTATTATTTTATTATTATTTTATAATACTTAATAAATTATATATTACTTTATTAATATCAAAATATATATCACGTAAAAATTAAAAAATTTTAAAAATTAAAAATTTTTAAAAATTAAAAAAATTACTATTCTTGACCAAAAATTTTCCAAATATTACAAAATTAATATTCGACTATTTAAACAGTGTTCAACCAATTATTTTACTGTTTGAGCAGTGTTCCATCAATTATTTTACTGTTTGAACAGTGTTCCATCAATTATTTGCCCGTTATATATAACCCCCACCCCTCGTCCCTTTCATTTCTCTCCTCTCTCGCCTCTCGCGTCTCCGAAGAGCATCAGGTAAGTTTTTATTTTGTTTTATATTTTAATTTAATTATTTATTTTATTTAGATAAAATATGGTAATATTAGAAAAAATAGAGAAAATATTTGAAAATTTTGAAAAAATATGAAAAAAATTTTATTATTTGTTAGGTATAATAATAATATAATTTTTAAATTTTTAACGTGATATAATAATAAAAAATTGCATTAAAAATTAGGTTAATATTAGAAAAAATAAAAAAAATATTGTTAAAATATTAGAAACTTTTGAAAAAATCAGAAAAAATTCCTTTATATATTATGTATAATAATAATATAATTTTTGATTTTTTTACATGATATAATAATAGAAAATTGCATAATAAATTAGGTCAATATTAGAAAAAATAGAAAAAATATTGGAAAAATTAGAAAAAATTCTATTATTTGTTATGTATAATAATAATAATATAATTTAGAAATATTGTAAAAATATTGTAGAAATATTGGAAAAATGTTAAAAGATATTATAAATAATATGTAAAAAAAATATTGTAAAATTATTTTGACAGATTATAATAATTTAAAAATATTTTAAAAATTGGAAAAATTAATACTAAAATTGGATAATTCGTTTAGGTTGATATTATTTTTTTAAAATGTACAGAAAATATCTTACAAGAAGAGCAGTTGAATTCAACTTTGAGAGATATGGGGTACTCTGGGTGTGGCTGAGAATAAGGTGGAGGTGGAGGTGGAGGTGGAGGCTGTGGCTCAGCAGTCTCAGGCTCAGCAGTTTCAGGCACAGATGGTCGGGAATGAGAGCGTCTGCTCTGAGTGATCGGCTGGCTAGGGCGCGGAACATCAAAAAATGAATCGAAATCATGCAAACTGAAATCACCCTGTTACACATAATAGCAGTAATAATGTTATAAAAATAATTTTGAAAAAGAAGAACATAAGAAGAATAACACAATAATATTAGATTAAGTTTGTGATATACCTGCACGAATTATCCAATTTTTCTATTAATTTTTCTATTTTTTCTATTATTAACCTAATTCTTTAAGGAATTTTCTATTATTATAACATGTAAAAAATATATAATTTGCTAAAATATATTTATCCTAATGAATATAATTTAATCAGAATTTTTTATATTTTTGTTTATATTTTTTAATATTTTTGATATTTTTCTATTATTAATCTAATTTTAAAATCAATTTTTTATTATTATAACGTATAAAAAATATGAAATTTACTAAAATATATTTATCCTAATGAATATAATTTTATCTGATTTTTTTATAATTTTTTTGATATTTTTTCAATATTTTTTTTATTTTTTCTATTATTAATCTAATATAACTAAATAAAATAAATAAATTAATTAATTAAAAAAATTAAAAAAAAAACATACCTGAGAGAGAGGGAGAGAGAGAGCTCTTCGGAGGAGAGTGAGAGCGACAGGAGAGAGGGAGAGAGGGTCCCCGTATATATAATAAGCGACATTCTAGTTTCGGAATCTGAGATTCCGAAACTAAGCAGAATTAGTTTCGGAATCCCAGATTCCGAAACTGCGAAATCAGTTTTAAATTTTTTATTAAAAACGGATTATTTTATAATTTCTTAATTAATTAAAGTTATTTATAATTTTTTCGGGGTTTTGTTCTATTATATTTTGGATTGCGTCTTCAGCCCATTACTTCTCTTTATGTTAATATTTCTTCTTGTTTTCTTTAATATTTACAACGTTTCTCTGGTATTTTCTTTTGAAGATGTGATACATTGACTACTAACTTATTTTACAAGGTGAAATATGCCAGTTTTTTTAATAGTTCTTGTTCTAATAAGAAATTAAGAACATAATGACATACAAAGTATTGGACTGCATGTGACAGGGAAAAAAGATAGGGAGTTGCTAGTGTCAAACGTATAGGACACATGCACTCGTCCAACACGATAAAATTTTAATTTTCTATATTACAATTGTCAATCTGAACCGCTCAAATTTTGTCCATAATAAAATCTCCTTGGAAACAAAATTTTATATTTTTTCAAATTTTTTTACTATTTTTCTAGAATTTTCTAATATGCTCAATCTAAAAAGTTATGAAAATATAAAATTTGAAATATATATAGTTGGAAAATTTGAAAAAATATAAAATTTGGTTTTCAAGGATATTTAAATATGGGTAATTCTATGGTGGACTGAAATTTCAAACCGGGCTTGAATCAAGATCAACCAAATTCCTTCATAATTTTAAATGAACGATCCAGATTTAAGCCCGGTTTAAAATTTCAGTCCACCATAGAATTACCCTTTAAATATATATTGAGCGGTTCGGATTGGCCGTTTGAAATTTTAATAGTTGATATTTGGATCGTGTTTGAGGTCTTATATGTTTGATTCTAGCATTACTCAAAAAGATAAGGGGAAAAAAAATGTTATATTGCTTAGACATGGCAACGTGAGCCTCACAATTCACCTAATAAAACTCTCTTTAAAATTGAAGATGTGTCCAATTTAAAGGTTCGTCGTGCCATATGTACATGAAATATTTTATTTCATTTGACAATCATTCGACAATATATTCTTTGGTTAGGCATTGTTTGATTGAGTTCATTTTAAAAACAATTCATTTAATACATATTTCTTTTCTTTGTTTGAAAGAATAACACATTTATAGTCACGACAAATTTTCGACCAGATTTCTTTCCTGTGCCAACAACTTCACGTATTATTCATATTTTTTAAATTATTTACCGAACCAAGGCATGAAATATGTTATATGTTTTGTAAACCAAAACCAAGCAGCATACGTACATCTTTAAAAATTCCCACAAACAAAGATCTTTACTTGTAGCTTAACATAGAGCTGGCATATAAATACTATGTAGCATGAAGAAGTCTATTCACTCACTAGGCAATATTGAATTAGTTTTTGTTTAGTTGTTTTTTATATTTTAAATTGGGTTATAAATTTGACAAAACAATATAAACTTCGGTTGTATTAAATGGTCCAGACACTGAGCTCTAACGGCTCTCCATCTCAAGTCCTCGTCAAGAAAAATGAAACGAATCATTATTTTAGTACTTGTGTCCGGACTGCTGCAAAAGATTGATGGGGTCCCATGCATTAATTCACATTGTTCCCACCACCTTATAGTGAATCCAAAATTTAGCGTCACAATATGGAATCCTTATCCCGTGCCGCGCGGCATGCGTGCCGCGCACCATCCGAGCCGTACGATTTGATCCGAGCGGTTCATTTTTTTCGGGCCTATTAGATTCACGGGGCTCCCATATCCATCAGATTTCGATCAGACAGCCCACGGAGGTGCGCGGCACATGTGCCGCGCGGCACAGGATTTGGTTTCCACAATATGGCGAAGGTATTATCTATGAAAAATGTGTCTTACCCTTTATAGATTAATTTATAATTAGAGTGGGATAACATTTTTGCAAGCCTGAAATCAAACAGATATTTTATAGGTTCTCTCTCGTATAATAGCTCAAATGAAACATGTATTTCTACAATATAAAAGGACGGTATTTGTCCACATATCACTGTCAAAACAGATTATTCAAAGGTTTTTATTAGTAGCACAGATGAAAATCTTAAAACATGTGCTTTTATACAAATTTTTAAATATGATATCCTTTCATATATAATTAACTTAACAAATATTTCTTAAACAATACTGATTTTTTTTTACTTGGCACAATTTATTCAATTCTAATTGTGAGCTCGTTTGATATATTAAAAAATATTCATACACTTTTACAATTGTTTTGAAAAATCGCCAACCCGGAATATGAACAAATTATTAAATAAATATTATTCCCTGAATATTTAATATTGTATTATCACATCAGCATTTAGAACAGAAATGTGCATGCTCTTATGCAATTAATATATAAATAGCATGGACATTTTTTTGTGATATTTAGTTATGTAATATCTAGAGGATTTTTGGACCACTGAATCCATTAATCCAATGCATAGTTTAGATTGTTGGCTCTTCTAATTCAAGAGATATATTAAAAAAAAAAAGAATTCAAACCTTTTTTAACTTGGGCCCTCTAAATTAGCAAACAAACGTGCTTTTCATGAAGAGTGAGAGCAAACAATCATGAATGAACGACCCCTCGAGACTCCAGGGTCGGTTATTACAATTAATTATTTTGTTATTTTCATTATCTTTTTGCTATTTAATTAGGAGCTATAATCTCTTGACTGTTAGAAAGAGAGGAATTGTAAATTAAAAAGGGAACTTAGTTGGAATTATAAATCATTATTGAGAAGATTAAACTATGAAATAGTACTCAATCTTGCTGTGACTCTTTGTATACATGGCGCAAAACCAATCAGCATCAAAAGCTGTCTTTAAAAAAAAAAGAAAAAGAAAAAGAAAGAAACAGATAGCAAGCCGAAAGACCTTATCCTTTTTGCATTAATATTAAATTTTACAATTAAAAAATAATTGCCAAATCAACACCAAAGGATAACGTATATTAACAAATAACACAACTGTTTTGAACAGAACGCTGAATTTTGAAAGCGGCTCTCGTATAGATTGTATTTTCTGCTATCGATCCTCAAGGATCGAAATTTCAACAAGCGACCCTTGATTTTTAATTTATTTTTATTTTTATTTCCATGTTGAAAATGAATATAAGCCGGATTTTCATAACCCGACTTTGCTAAAATTTTCAACATTTTTTTATTATGTATACAAAATGTAGTTTACAACTTTATATTTAATAATAAAAAAAAAATTTCGGGTCCAATATGTTCTTAAAACAAGGTTCAGTTTGCTGGATATGTCTCGTTGGCTATATTTCAAAGCGAAAGCTCGCCATCAAATAGAATATGTAACTGTTAATACTCGAAATTTTCAAATCATGTCGCATGCCCTTTAAAATCCGATTGTAAAGTTTTACTTTTATAAATATTGTTCGTGTCACATATTTTTATTAATTCCACGAAATCAACATATTAGAAAGTTATTTGAAATTGTGAAAACTTCAATTTAAAAAATAAACTATTAAATAAAAAATTTCGAAGAAAAAATTGATATAAACTAGCTTTTGATACGCGCTTCGCGCGTAAAGCATTGTTTTTGTAAATGTTGGATAATTTAAAGTTGGGGGTAGGGTATCAGTGGTAATCATTTTAAGACCGACATACAATTATAATAAGTGCTAGAATTATAATTGTAGTTATTTGAATAAATGTCAAACTATTTTATAATCGATCTCTTGTTATAATTAATTGAATATTTTGGTATGTGTATCATTTTTCCTATATTTGCCATTTATGTCATTACTATTTTTTTTGGCGTTAATTTATTTTTAGGGCATCTTAATTGTCTCTGACATTTTTAGTATATGGAAAATAAAGGACTGTCTTAAAGTTAGGATGTAATTATTAAATTTTTTTAATAACAAAAATGTTAGAATCATGAGAACAAAACAAACTGTGTGCATCTTGGACAAAACCAATTGCCTTAAGATTTTCTAAGTTTTAAAAATTTGATCAACTTTTGATTTTTTTTAATTGCCAATCATCTATAATTGAATACCAATAAAACTAAATATAACCTCACAAATAATATAAAATACTTGGCATCAATAGATTTCTCATAATATGTTACCATTCATATAAAATTTGATGAAAAAGTAATTTAACAAACTGTCAAATAATTTAAAAATTATAATGCAATGATACAGAATTCGTAAAAGTCTAAAAAGCATGAAAACTATTATAAATATCGGAAAAAAATAATATCATTGGATAATGTATAATTTGAAAGCATACAGATAAACTTAAATAAAAAAATTAAATCTAGGAAACTCTATCAGAAACCCAATATTTAGCAACTCAATATTTAAAATACTGTTCGGAAAATTTGTAGAAGTAAGAAATTATGTAAAATGTTTTGAAAGAATAAAATAAAAAGTTTGTATCATTATTTTTTTATAATTTTATTATTACTTACATAAATTTTTATACATTATCAAATTCCGAAAAGACTTGGAAACAACTAAAAATAGAATTATATTTCTAAAATAATAGAATTAAACCATCAGATTTAAAAATTCGAAAATAATATTTTAAAAATCTATAATTATTAAAGTTTATATTGCTGGATATTTCATATTTTTGAAATTAAAAATATAAAATATTTAAACCCAATTGAAATAATAAATATTCTAAAATAATTTCTAAAGTACTACATATTTCATATTTCACAAAATTATATGGTTAGATTTTAAAAAATTGTGTTGCATGGTTAGATTAGTTATAATTTTGGAATAATTTATATAATATTTCATGCAGAAATAAATTGTACTTTGCAGAAATAAAAACCTAATGACATTTATGAAATTATAGATATTCAATTTTATGAGATTCAAAAAATTTTTGCAAATATTTTATAAGTCTATAATTATAAAATTTTATATCACCAAATTCTTCATGTATCTTTGAGTATGCACATAAATTGTCATAGCCAAATGATTTTTTCAAGTCTTCAAAATAATTTAAAAACAAAATTATCATGTAAATTAAAATTTATGAGATTTAGAAAATTATTTAAAACATTTTATAAGTCTATAATTTTAAAAAAATTATATCAATAAATCTTACAAATTTTTATGAGCATGCACATAATTTTTCATAGCCAAATGAATTTCTAAAAGTATATTAACAATTTAATAACAAAATAATATTTATCTGAAATTTAGAAATGGAAGGTCCATTAATCTAGAAAATGGTAATTGTTATTTTCATGTCTTTAAGATGATTTATTATAGTGCCAATTTTTTTTTTTTAAAAAAAGTAGGCTAAAAGTTAGAAGTTACCATTCCATTATATGAAACTTAGTTGATACAGATAGGGTTCTCCAATCGTGCGTGTCGTGTCGTGTCGTGTCAAACACGATCGTGTTAGAGTCTCGTGTCGTGTCGTGTTGACACGAACTACTTTTTTAATCGTGTCGTGTCGTGTTAAATGATGAGGATAGGCAACACGACACGCATTCTGACACGACACGACTAACACGATCGTGTCGTGTCGTGTTGACACGTCGTGTTAGTCGTGTCACATCGTGTCATATTATTTATTATTTTTTAAATTAAAAAATATTAAAAAATTAAAGTAAAGGAAAAAAATTACTAAATAATAATTAAATTAGAACAATATGAGTCAAATGATGGTAAATAATATGATATAGTATTATAAATTTAATTTAAATTATTAATTTTGTTTAATTAATTAACATTAATAATTAAATTTGTGTTAATGTGTCGTGTTAATTCGTGTTCGTGTCGTGTTGCGTGTCAAATCGTGTCGTGTTGGTTCGTGTTAAACTTTCTAATATCCCAACACGACACGATTATGACACGACACGATAACACGATCGTGTCGTGTCAATTTTGTATTCGTGTCGTGTCGTGTCGTGTCAACACGCACACCGTGTCGTGCCAACACGATCGTGTCGTGTCATTTTGGAGAACACTAGATACAGAACAACAAAAAAAGAAAAAAAAATTGCCGACTCATGCAAAAAAAAATTTAGAAAGCCATGAAAGATCTTAAAATTAATAAATTTATTAAATTATAGAAATGAAATATATTTCTTAAAATATTCTCAAATCTTGTTTTAAAAAAAGCTTTCTGGTTGATGGTGTCATGGATGCTTATACAATTTTTATCAAATTAATTTAAATAAATACTGACAAATATTCAGTATATTATAATGTTTAATCAAATATTGCATGAGAATAAATTAAGCGAATAAATGATTATTGAACAGTACATGCACCAAAGACAACAATCTTTTTATTATAGTTACTTTACTTGATATTAATCATTTATTACCTATGTTGCATGGGTACGGGTACGAGTACTGTACCCGGTACGATTCGGGTACGGTGGTACGAAAATTTTAAAAAATCTTCGGTACGGGTACGACGATAGATATATATTATTTGAATATGTTATTGATCTATATTTATATTATATTACAAAATATAATGTGTATAACATAATTCTGTTTAGCTAAGGCTTAGAATTTGCACAAATAAATGACATAAACTTGAAATTTATACAAATAAATGACATAAACACGAATATCAACACGTTGACCGTTGACTGTTGACTATTGACCGTACGGTACGTACTGGGTACGGTACCAGTACCCGGTTCGTACCCGGTACGGATACGACTGATATTTCCAAGTACCGGGGTAACATAGTTTATTACGTAAATACCATCTTCTCTTTGATATTGGTTTGGTTCGTTATTGTTGAACAAAATGTATCCAACGATTAATCATTTACTTTACGCATAATCACTCTTTTTATCAAAGATTATTTTAAAAATTAATAATTATTAAAAGATCATGTTTTAATTTTTTTATCGAACATTTTTATATTTTTCAATTTGTGGAGTAGTACCAGTTCAAATTGTATATTATAAAAAAATAAACGAACCTTATTAATATGATAGATTCGTTCTAATACGTCCATATTTTAGCATTAAAGTATCAAATAAACTCCAAAATTTACAAAACTTATATGAAAATTCATCGCTCAATAAACTAAATACGATCAACGGTTTGGATTCAACATTTAAATTTTAAAATTTGAAAAAATAACCAAAAAGTAAAATGTTAGTATTTGGGGCAACCAAAATATTGTAGCGGACCTTCCTCAATAATTAATAGTCTAGAGATAATATGTTGTTGTTATATTATAAATACTGTAGGTGTTATAATAATAATATATGTTTTACGTCTAATGTTTAATAACTTTTAAATCAACAATATAACTCTATTCTGCTCCCCTATGAATTTTACCATGTATTTAATTATTTTATTATTACATAATTATTAAATTTTTATTAATTTTTGCCTAACATTTGCTATATATTGAAAACTTTACAAAAATTATTTTAATTAAACGTGAAGTCCGGTAAAGTCTGGAAAATAATTCTAATATATATAAAATATAATATTCTTCTTATTGAAGTTATAATTGGAAAGACGTGAAAAAAGAACTTTAAATCATGGTCCAAGGGTACATCAAAATGCAAGCAGGTTTTAAAATTACAAGTGTTATCTACGGTTTCATTAAGGTAAAAGGTGCAGAACTGGCTAAAAGCCAAAAAAAAAAAATTAAATGATGACATCAGCATTTACTGTAGAAAATGGTCCCAAGATTGAATTATTTATAGATTATTTATAGATAAACCAATCCATATTGTTGACTCCGTGACTCGGACTCCGCATTTCTAATAAATATGACGATAATATTTGTTTCATTACATAAGCTGCATAATCAAATGGTTTCAATCAGAATAAAACATTTTTGTAAAAAAGCTCCAATATATAGGCTGTAATTTTTGAAGTTCACATCTAGTAAAGTGCTTAATTGGAATGGTCAAAATTTAATTTAAACCGTTTAATATCTCTATCTCTATCTCTATACTTACAAATGCACGGACCGTATAGGTGTTACACGCTAGGTCTAAATAGTAAATATGTGTTTCTGCTGTTTGATTGATTGGTTGGATATCAATCGCCAGATGAAATAATACTTTGGTTTTTTATCTAATATAGAAACAAATTGAATAACACATCTATTTGTATCGTTGATAAATTAAATAATATATTTTTATTGTCTAATATTTTTTATTTTTTTATTTGTTCACATATAAAGACATCTTATGCTAGTTTTTTTAAAACTTTTCGTTTCTTATAGAGAGCCTTAAATATTAATGACAACGCACTTAAGGATGCGGATTTGAAACCGGGCTAAAACACATCATCTAAATATTTTATTTCGATAAAGTAGAAGATTGTGAATTTTTATTTAAAAAAATTGAAGCTGTTCCGCCTGTTGTTTTTTAATGGTATTTTCTGACTACCACGGCGGCTTCCAGATTGGAAGGTAGAAATTAGAAAGAGAGTACAGAACAGACAAACTGACAAACTGTACAACCAACGATACAGTTGAAAAGGCAATCCCATTTTTCTTTTTCCCTTGTTTTTCCCTTTTCTTTTTTATTGGTGGAGGCGGTGCTGAGGTAAATATTTAATAATTCAACCAGAAAGCAACCGGACGGAAATTGGGCCTACTTACTTACTGAGAGCAGTTGGTTACCATGTCATAAATCATGATAATACATTTTCCTATTTTGAAGCTTATCATAACCGCACCTTCCGTTTCCTTCTTGTCTTTGTTTATGTTTCTTTCCTTTTTATTCCCCCGTTAATTATTCTGCACTTAGTGTTCTCGTTAGCATGTCAACACGACACTACATGACACGAACACGTAAAATCGGAGATTTGGAAAGTTAATATGATTCAATATGACATGATTTACACACGACATGATGCAAACATGAATTGGCATAACACGAATGTGACATGTAAGTAACACAAATTTATTTTATATATTATTATTGATTGATTTTTTTACAAAATTGTTACAAGACTAATGAAATGCATCCAATTTGACAAAAAATAATTTTACAAAATAATTATTACATACATAATATTGAGGTGCAAAAGAAAATAAAATAAAATCAAGCATAAAAAAATTCTTTTTTTTTCATTTTTAAAATAAATTTTTACAGTTTCAATAATTTTCAATAAAAAATTAAAGCTTTATATGACTTGACACGAATACGTTCTTATTGTATCATCTCAACATGATGTGTTAATCTTGTCGTGCCAGAATACATATTTCGTTGGCTTTTCATTCTATTTAAGCGTGAAAAAACAACACCATTAGAGAAATAACTTGTGTCGACACGACACGATATACCACGCACGACGGGAGAATACTACCTGCACTGTTCTCCACTGCTTAGTGGAATTAATCATATATAGCGCTTGATTAATTTCAACCACACAATTCGAATCAAACGTACATAGTACAAATTTCATGAAATTGACACTTTGCAACAGGAAGAGGATCTGGTCCAGGGAAATAATCTTTTGGTGACAGCCATGATTTGGGGCTTCTTAATTCAGTGAAAGATCCCTATCATATCTAATCTACCTGATACTATAACTGCGACGATTATTATATCTGGTACTATTGATTCTAGTAAAGAGGGTCCCAGAAAATTGGCCCAAATAGTCAACCAGTCTGTGGTCAATACACATCAGTGGACAGCAGTTTGCATTTCATTTTCTTATTCGAATATCTGAAACATAAGAACATGTGATTATATGAAACATTATTTTTTAAGAAATATTTTGTAATATATTGTCATGACTGACAACAAAAAGATGTGCAAATAAGAGGATGTAATCATAAATTAATTGATTGAATGAACCAATTTGCATTATTCATTTTAAATGTAACTTGCCGGTTCAGAATTCGGTTGAAGAATTTATTTTGGATATTCGAAGTCCAAATTATATTAATTTTAATAATTTGTTTTATAAGTAATTATACTTGTAAAAGCGGAAACGGTAAGGAATCATCTTTTACTCTTGTCATTGTTATTGTTATAAAATTAGTTACATTTTTGTATCCCTTTGTTAAAGGTTCTGTCGATAGAAAGGCATGCATGTATTATACCGTAATGGCTTGGTTAAAAAATAATGCAAGACAAAAAAAAAGTAAAACCTTAGAATATATCGGAAACGGTAGTGACGAAGGGAAAAGGTTCTATTTTTTTTTTCTGTCAAAAAAGAATGAAGAGACGGTTAAGAAGTGCTCAATTTTCAATTTTTAAACTAACAATTAGCTCAAACAACAATTAAGCACAAAGAGATCTAGGCTTAAGGCCATTCACACATCAAAAATTATGAGAAAAAGGAGGAAATTGTTATACCTCTCATGAAATCATATTCATGAGGCTCGAATCCATGGCTTAGGAATCGATAGCGTGTCTTCTCCACTACCACCACCATGGTTGTGCCGCCGGCCTCGAGTCCACCAAGGAGATTAACCACGTTCTCAAGGTATATGCTAGTATACCCAAGAACAAGCCTAATCCCATTAGCTTTCTCTCTTCTAGCAATTAAATCTTTTATTTAAGTAGAGAAGAGAGCTTAACACATGAGCAAAAGAAGGAGAAAAGAGGAGGTTGTGGCAGCCACAAAGGGACGAGAGAGAGGAGAGAGAAGAGTTAGCTCTTGGAGCCTCTAAAAGGGTCCTTTTATAGAGCTCAAACCCTAGGAAAAACTTCCCAAAATTACACCTCTTGCCACCCTAGGGGCAGCCACGAATTGGGCCCTTGTTGGGCCACTTCTCACACTTATTTGGATTTTTAATTCACATAATTAAAGTCCCATCAGTTTGCTCTATAATTGGGTTATATATTTTCCTATCAAATAACGGCCCAATTAATCAATATAACTATTTATATTAAAATGTGTTGATCTAAAATTAATTATTTAACTCATTAATAATTATTTTGGGATTAGATAATGCATTATTTTATTCCTATATGATCCATTTGATTTAATTAATTATAACGGTTCATAACGATATATAATTAATTAATCAACTTATCATATTTCCGCAATACTCACTGTTGCGAATAAATAGATGATGCATTGTATGGTCAAAGTCCTATTTGTGTGACCCTTTGAAGATTTATGCTATGTTGGGCATGGATAATAAATCACTATTTATTTCCAATAATCATAAGTGGTATCTAGCAACACGTTATGATTCCCAATTCGCATAAATAATGTACTGCTACAATATCTCAATCCTGCATAAGAAATAAAAGTATTTCCTTGTTTGATTCTTATATCACATGATATCATTGTATAATCCAAGATAGGAATATGTCATTCTTGCAGATTATACATTTCTTGATATAGAGTTGATCGTCTAGTTTGCATTCATACGATCCAACTCCATCAAGGGGCCCAAACAGATATCATCACTCACTAGGTATACTAATGAGGGACATATGGTTTTCTTGATGAACAACTTTTCCCCGCACAATTCAAGAGAGCATAAATAAAGTCTGTATAGCAGCCTTTATCAGGAATCAACGTTAGACAATATTTATAGAACCTATCCTCATGTGGAAAAGTTAAACATCTCAAACTTAGAATCAAACTCATATGAAAAAAAATAATGACACATAACACAATCCATATGTTTATTTCATTGGGTCAAGTCCTGTACTATATTCCAATAACATACACATATGCAATTAAGTTGGTAATTCCTTACCTATGATTTGTAGAACTTAATCATCACTTAACTTGCATACTAATCTTTTATGACAATTAATGTTCCTCGTTAATTATCAAGATTATGGACGATTTAGATTTATTATTGTCATTCTAATGAATGATCCACAGAGATCTACAATTCAGATCATCAACCTGAATGATCTGTCAATAATAAACTCTAGGAACAAATGATCAAATATCATCAATAGCATAAACTAAGAAATTAAATCATTAAATATTGACTTTTAGGACATAACTCTAACAAAGACAGAGGATACGGTCATCCTTTCTTATTTCTTCTATAAAAAAACTTTGTTAATATTTTTCTGAGCTTTGAGTTTGAATTTAATATTTGTTGAATAAAAAATTCGAGGAGATGATATTATTGGCATCACGCAGTTTATCGTACCTTTTTTTTTTTGAGAGTCAATTTATCGTACTAGATATATCGAAATACATAAAATTTTGACAGCTACTTGTCAAGCATATCGGAAAAATGAAATTGATGGTCAGACCTGACATCTTATACCTATCTGAAAGTCCTATTCTATTGAAATTAGTGGAATCATCATCTTGAGCCCAATTCTCATTCTTACATGCTGTTGTTGTGTTTTCTCTTTTCTTTCTTTTTTATTTTCCTTTTTTTTTTTTTTGTCCGGCTCATTATTCTCATATGTTGCCAATCATCTTAGTGAGCCCCTTGTTTACTGGTATTTCTCTCTGAAAAAATGACAACGGGGCTAATGTGTTATTATTATACGAGAAATGCTACAGCCACAACCGATTTGACGTAATTTGACGGAACAATGTATTATTTTTATATGAGAAATGCTATGGCCAAAGCTATTTGACGTATCGCTCCGTCAAATTTGATTAGATCTCGAATTCAAAAGTTTAAATGACTGATCGAAACTGCTCAATGTATTTTTCATATTGAAATTGCATAAACAATCAAATTTATATATATATATATATATATATATATATATATATATATATATATATTTTGAATTTGTTAGCTACTTTTTTCATTTTTTTTTATAATTAGAGGGTTCAGAAATAATAATATCAAGAATTTACTAAATTCAGAAAAATAATAAAACATATAAAAAATGTAAAATTGATCGACAAGTAGATTATAATATGAAGATCATTTAAATTGTTAGATTAGTCATTTGAACTTTCAATTTTAAGATAACATCAGATTTGACGAAACCCTCCACGTTTTCACTTTGACCGTAATATTTTGCATTATTATAAATAAATAAAAGTGTAAACTACAGTCCTCATTAATAAAAAAAAAAATAATATCACGAAGAAATTAACAACTCTCTCTGTATCTCACCTTAGTGTTGTCGTGTCAATTTAGAGGAGGCCGAATGTCTTGTTAGACCTTCAGTTTCTTTAATCTAATCAAAACAGCATTTTCTCCACCTAATTAGATTAATCAGTGGTTAATTTTCTGTGTGTTAAAAATAAGCTCCAACAATTTAGCCAGTATTTTATGACAGCGATCTAACTATTTTTCTACGAATAATAAATTTAAGTAATATTACCGTGTTTTACCACACTGTGTTTTATGCCAGCAAGATTTGCTCGAAGATGGTTTGCATGATTGCATCTCTTTTTCACTTGCTCTCACTCCACACAGTTATGGGCTAAGCTGCACAACCCTGTACCTAATCTGCTGGTACCGGATTCACTGACGGGTACTCTGGAGGCTCTTCTTCGTTTTATAGGTACAGATCAAAGGCGAGCTACAGTTGCAGCTTCTCTTCTCTGGAATACTTGGCTGGAGCGAAATAATAGGCTTTTCAGAGGGTGCTCGAGGCCAATTGACTTACTGGCAAGTTGGATTAAGGATGAGGCGCGCAACTTTTTTAGGGACTGCTAGTTTTGCTTTGCGTTAAGATCAGTTTCTTTTAGTTTCTCTTTGTTTTCTTTTCCTTTCCAATTTGACAGTCGCTGTCAAATTTTGTGAAAAAAAAAATTTGAAGACTCGCAGAATTTTAAAAGTTTTCGGTCTAATGATGATTTGGGTTGGTTTTAACAATTTTGTCACTACTTATATATCTATAATTATATATTAATTTTAAGTATCTAAAATCAATTTTCAGTTGGGTTGTACGATCTCAAATTCTCAATTTGAAAAGCATTATCCTTACCTGCTAGATTGAAGAAGTCACTTATTAATTTATTTACACGGCTCAATCTAACACCAAATGCACATGACAAGTATCTTTAATTTTTCATATATGCCTAGTGTGGCATTTGGCAACAGAGATGCTGCCAGGGGAGTTGGTTACACATACAGAGGGATCCACATGAGCCATGAACTCATAAAATTAATTGATTATTTTATTGTTAGCAAATGTATATATTAATGTCATTGAATGAGAATTTCTTACCTAAAGAAGGGAAGATTAAATCTAACGGAACTTGAACATATATTTAATATGTATATCGATATGACCATATGTTTAATATGTATATCGATATGACTATATGAAAGAAATGTCATGAAACAAAAATGAGTACCAAAGGCCACCTACAGAACGGATAAGAAGTCTTGATAGCATATAGACATATCCTTTTGTATTCTTCACTAAACAACAAAAATCATTGCCAAACGATAACTTACAAAAAAAGACAGCTTCCCTGTCTTGTCTGTGTTCCCTAAAATAGTTAAAGCCTGTACACACCAACCTTCAGCAATTGACTTGAAGCCGCTATTAATTACTACTTTTGTCTAAAAAAAATCTATGTATTGCACTGGAGTTATCCAAATTTAATTTGTTAAAGAGTAAAAACCTCAAATATAAAATCAATTTATCATATATTCTGTAAGCTTAAATTTTTAAACTAAGGTTTTAACAAGATATTGAGGTTCTAAGATCGAATTATAACAGTTATTTTGCATGTGATTAGTTATGAAAGTTATTTAATTTACTTCTATTTAGTAAAGTAAGCTGATATAATAAGAATATGTGATTTAAATTTAAAATTCTTAAAGGACAGGATTGAAACTTTCGTCTATGTATCTGTATTATATAGTGTCATTTTCCATTACCAACATAAACATGAGTTCATGTCAGCTGAATTCAATAATCAACTTTATATAAAAGGATTTCAGAATAGACAAAAAAAGAAATTTCCATTTAATGTCATATATATCTTAGCAGCGGAGCTCGAATGATAATCTAAAGGGAAGTAACGTGTGAAATCGAAACATCAATATTTAGCTAAAAACTAATTTTTTGACTTGAAAATTAGTAGTTTAATTAAAAAGGGTCAAACTAGTGGAGTTTTAGCTTGTCATGTATTATAAGTTTTTTATTCATAATTTATGCATGCATTACTGCTTAAAATAATAAAACTGTCATCTACTTTGGTCAGCACTTAATTCCCCATAGTTTAGATTTTTAGTGTGAGTGAACAATCATTACTCTCCAAAAAATATTACGTTAGTGAAAAAAAAATCAATTATTTGCTCAAGTGACTATAACTATTGTGTTTATTCTATAGTAAACACATATGATGGAAATCTTGAGGGCCTCATTCATCACTCTAAAAAAATTCTTACAAAACAATAGAAAAGTTTTGCTGCGTCATTATACATTTTAAAATTAACATTTTATGGAAAATGTTTAAATAACAGGATTCCGGATGTGTTATTTACCTTTTTTTTATTTTTTTTGAATAGTAAACCCTCAATTTATAGCATGTTTTGTTCATGTATATATATATAGAGTAAATTTTTTCATAGGTCACTGAAGTTTGTCCATAATCCAATTCTAGTCACTAAACTTTAATTTATTCCTCCACAACCACTAAACTTTCAATTAGTCAAATTTTAAATTACAATGGAGTGACTTAAATTAGTCAAATTTCAAATTCTGCACTCCATTTTAGTCACTCAATTGGGTGCAAAATGGAGTGCGGAAACTTTTCATCGAAGATCAAGCAAAATGGAATTGTTGGATAATTTTTTTTTAAAACAAAATAACTCATTTTAAGTAGATGGTTTTTGAGTGTTAACGAAAATGAAAAACAACTCATTTTAAGTGGGGCCCATTGTCAGAACCTTCTCCTCAATTAAGCAAACCCAAATCAGAAGAAAATTCCAACGGTGCTCCTCCACTTCCTTACTCTGCCAGAGTTCCATGGCAGCCCGCACCACCTCGCTGTCTCCCTTTCTCAACAAGACGAAGTCAAACCAAGCGTCAGAGCTCGTGATTAGAGTACCGTCGTTGTGCTGTACTAGATGGTGAACGCCACTTACGCCAACCCGTACAAGCCCATAGAAACGAGAGGAGGTGTGGAGATGTCGTGCACAAATCTCAACGACTAGTTTCGTAAGGACAAATTAACAAACTCCATCCGTAATTTTGTTCAAATTGAAGCACCCAAACCAAAATAAGGAACGTCCAAATAAAAAATTGTATTTGTCTTTGCTTATCTCAGGTACATGAGAAATTCTAAAGATCAACAATTAGCTCGTTGTCCCACATTGAAATGTAGGTACTAATCTAATAATATGACTTCCTTTCTCTTTACCAGTGGAAAATTGCCACTATTCAACATCTACTCGAGGGTCTTTACCATAGTTGATGTGTGCCTCCAAATTCATTTATATTCTGAGACATAGATCATTTATTTGAAGATTGTGTCTTTTTTTTTTGTTTCATTTTTAAGTTGTTTTAACGGCAATCTCCAATGAGAAGATTCAATGCTCCATTTTGCACCCAATTTGAACAATTTATCATGGAGTGACTATAATTGGACTAATTGAAAGTTTAGTGGTTGTGGAGGGACAAATTGAAATTTAGTGACTAGAATTAGATTATAGACAAACTTGGACCTCTTGAAAAATTTACTCTATATAGAGCATGTATGCCTCTCTACTATAGCAGCTACTTGTAGCTTGTTATAAACAAAAAAGTTTGTAACTTGGCTTATCATCACTTCATTCAATTCTTCATCGATAACAACTAGTTTTAATCTCGCGCGTTGCGCGATTCATCCCAATCCGAAAGTGTTGTGAAACCGTTTTCTAATGAGTGCTGATATGTTATAAAAATTTTGGTAACCAGACACATAATATTTATCATCATTGTTACAATGAAACAATCATCAGTAATTGCATATTTATAAAGGGTTGATTGTGATTTTTTGCACTAAAATGACCATCATAATTAGCCTGTCGGTGAAATTTTGCGCTGTCGTCAGATGAAAAGAAGCAAAAGGACAAACATATAACTAAAATAACCTCTTTCATTCCTTTGAGAGCTTACCTTCTTAGAGTAGAGTCGATCCAACTTTGGAATCATATAATTTCCCAATATAAATAACACACAATGATTTTAAAAAAATGCCTTCCACTTTCTTATTAACATCAGAAAAACCCTCATACCCACCGCGTCACTATTTACTTTCTTATTTACAATATCAACAATAATATGATCCTTTTTTGCAATCACAAAACAATTTATTCACTTCAAGCAATCGGCTATCAAAGAAATAATAAATATAAATAATTGATTTAGCGAATTGTTATCCTATATACGAAGAGAGCAAATTGACTTTGTTAGAAATATGTTGCAAAACAGATAAAACAAACTATACATTAAACCAATATCTTATATTAGCAACTATTAAGAATAAAGATGCTCAGGACTATAGTAATATATTAGCAATAGCTATTAGAATAGAACCCTTAGGAACATATACCAGCACACTTCTACTCGCACTTTGTATCCAAAAACAATAACCAATAGTAGCCAAGAAAAGCCAAGGGAAAAGGGAAAAGAAGCACACCACTAATTTAGGACGTATGAATGAAATACTGGTCAAGCTTGGTTATATCAGTGACGACATAAACTTGATTTGGTGCGATAACCACAAAAAGTAATTTATATCAAAAAAACAGTAATATATCATTATAAGGAACTGTACATAAAGGTAATAGTAGTGCGGCCCAAGTAATCAAGACTTGTAGTACAAAGTTTTAATTCCAACATAAAAAGTAAGCATACATCATTCACCAGTTGTTTAGAGTGTCTATTTAAGGATTATAACAGTACTGGGGCACCAGTATATCTTAAAATGGCTTATTATCTAACCATAAAAATTTGAAAACTATACTATACCACAATGTACCATCAACTGTTAATAATATTCTTGCTTTGAATATCACACACCAAATATTTAGCAACCCTGGAAAACATCTTGGACACAAACAAAAAATGAATAAGTACTGTAAAACTCCCAAATTTGTCCATGCAAGATTCTATTATGCTTCTTGAGAATTCTTCTGTCTTTTCATCACTGTAATGCTGGCATAGTTTGCATATCTGCTTCCTGGATATCATATGTCAAAAGTAGATTTAAGGAATTATCTTATAAAAGTAAAAATTAGGATGTAATTTTAAGCCAAATATCAAATCAGACGACAACATTAAACCAAATGATTAGATATCTCAAATATTATACAATACTTTATATGGGCATTTCAAATAGCAACACCCATAGTTATTATTTGAGATCTCTCTAATAATTAAAAAAATGTCTTGTATTAGAGAAGCTAATCAGCTCATAAAAGTCCAAATTTAGTGACATAACATCTTTTATCGGTATGAATATAGTGAGGACCTCATTACAGACTTTCCTTCACTATTCTATCACTATGCACTTGCTTTCAATAGTTTAGTTCTGTGATAGATAAGTTAGAAAACTGATAAAATCAATTTTTTGTGCAAGCATATTCTAAGAAAGAGAAAAACTTAACCCTAGACATGTCGACAGGGTTAAGACATACATTTAATAATAACTAAAGAGAATTTTGGTGCTGTCAAGCTTACAGTAAGGCATATGCAATGCAACTTATAGTTGAAAATTTAAAATAGAAATAATAATTTGAAAAACTAAAAGGACAACATGATTAATTATTCACATTAAAAATTTTATGATGTCTTGCAAGTGTAACCAGGGAAGTTCTAAAAAAGGGCAACAAAAAAATTAGCACAATGTAAGAAGAAATCAACAACTTATTAATGGATTAGAACCTTAAAGAAGAAGAGAAATGATATCATTATTATTTGTAGGTATTTGGACCGTACTTGACAATTAAATGAAACTCAAACCATGAAATTATTTAATAAATTGCTATGATTTTCTAGGAATTGGCTCTACCGTCGTCTTTTCTCTTGTTTTCAGGTTTCTTGATGATTTTTGGTGGATTCTCACATCTTAGATGGATTCTCGACACTTCGGCATGGCTAGACGACTCATTCCTAGCACTTAGAAGCACTGTCCAGGCCACTGTTCGGACCGAATGACTCATGCTCGGACCGAACAGGGCTCTGCTCGGACTTGGCATGATACAGGGCCACAGCCACCACTTTTCTCTGAGCGCTCGGTCCGAACGCACCCTTTGTTCGGTCCGAACGCACCCCTTGCTCGACCCGAATGCACCCTCTGCTCGACCCGAATGCTCCACATGATTGACCCAAACAGTGCTGAAGTTGGCATATCTCTCTCCTGGTTAGCGCTCGGACCGAGCAGACCCTTGCTCGGTCCGAGCAGAGAGCCGACATAGCTGTTTTGGCAAGATTTTATGCATGGAAACTGATTATTTTGATAATCTTTCTTGCCCTGGACGCCCTAACTTGCTCCCCAAGTGCCTGAGATGATTATAAAAGGCAGCTTCTTCTACAGATGCTGCATCTTTGGTTACCCTAGCCTCCATCTTGGAGGAGGAGGCCTCTATGGCCTCCTTCCTCCTTTCTAGCGCTATTTCCACCAAATTCATCGAAGCAAACCCGAATCTTGAAGCGACGGCAGCAAGAGGATGGTTGGAGTCACGCCTTGCAACACCCCATGGCCCTAGAAGACGATTAGAAGCATAAGGGAGTATTCGGTTTATTCTATTATGTTTTCTTCTCTATTTTCCATGGGCTTGTATCTTGTTATTTCTATATCTTTTGTTATTGTTTGTAATAGTATCTTAGGCTAAGTTTTTGTAGTTTTAGGAGTAGGAATTAATGGATGTTTGGATGCTATGATTTGAATTGCTTGTTATGATATTACTTGAGATTTGTTTTGTTGAGTATTATATTTTGTTGCTTGTTTGAATTGCTTGATATAACCTGACTAACTTCTAGATGGTGGCCACGTTTAGTTAAGTTCCAAAGTTAGGTTAGTTGAGTTAATTTAGATAAGTATTTGGGATAAATCGTAGATCCGAAAGGGGAGATTAGCTAACACCAAAAGTGTAGTTTTTAGATAAGTCCAAAAGACATCTAAATATCCTTAAGAAATCCAACAAACAAGTTTAGATTAGTTAATACCTATACCAAAAGTTGTGGTGTAATTAATCTTATTAGGTTAGGTTGTGATTAAACCAGTTTCTAGTCCAACAAGCGACAGCTGAGGTTTAGTAAATCTAGGTTTAGCCAACAAATCCTGGCTCAAGTTGTAAAATACCAAAGTCAACCAAGTTAGAACACCTTTACTCTCTGTTCGGATCGAGTAAGGTCTTTGCTCGGACCGAGCAGAGAGTAATTGCTTAGAGCTTTGCTAATCGATTCATCAAAAGTGATAGATTAGTGGTTCTAAGTCCAAACTGAAGTGAAACCCGAATCCTAAGACGCCCTTAATATTGTTAAAAACCCCAAAACCTTTACATTATTTTCTAGATTACTTTAGATAATTAAAATACCCAAAAATATCTATTTTATTGCATCTTTAGATTTCTCTTAACCCAAAATCACTAAAAATCGCTCGTCTAGATTTTGAGAACGAATAAGTCTGGTATTCATAATCCGTCCCTTGGGTTCGACCCTAAAACTTTACCAATAACGACTAGTGAGGTTAAGTCTTAGGTACAAATTTATTTGATATCTAGGTTTTAAGCCTTCATCAAATTGGCGCCGTTGCCGGGGACGGTGTTGATATTAGATACTTATTTTATTATCAAGAGGCTAGACTTTTCTTTTTATTTAATCCTTTCCTTTTTTTTTTTTCATTTCTCTCCTTACACGACTGGCAGATAGGAGGCGCACACGATCCAAATCTCAGCCCCCTATAGTAAGAAAATATTTCTTCAGGAACCTGCGGGAGGATCCAGAGACAGCACCAGATCTCTGCCAGACCCTCTGCTCGATCCGAAGGCACGTCGCTCGGACCCGAGCGCCCCTCTGCTCGACCCGAGCAACCCTCTGCTCGGTCCGAGCAAGGCTCTTTGCAGGACGACGAGCCAGTGCTGGAGCAGATCCTGCCATTCCCTCCGCTCCAGCAACCAGGACGACAACCCAGGCAACCAGCTGAGCAGCAGTCCTTGCCTGAAGCAGCAGAATCAGGTAGCGCTCGATCCGAGCAGTCCAACACTCGACCCGAGCGGCTGTCTGATAAGCCCGAAGGGAGCGCCGCTCGACCCAATCGGCCAGGCGCTCGACCCGAGCACCCCTTTGCTCGAACCGAGCGCCAGTCCAGACAGCAGGACAGGAAGACTTTGAGCCACTGTTCGACCCAAGTGACCCACGCTCGACCCCATCGGCCAGACGCTCGACCCGAGCGCCCCTCTACTCGACCCGAGCAGGGTCCCCGGACGACAGTCCTAGGCCACTCGACTGCCCAATCAACCATGCTAAGGAGTACTCGACCCGAGCAGATGTCTGCTCGGTCCGAGCAGAATCCCGCAAGGTCGAATTAAAAGCTCTTCCGGCGTCGCTCAGGATCACAATAATGTCAAGTGCAACTCGTGCCAGAGCACCAAGGGTTAAAAGACTCGAGAGACCCCCGCACGACCTCATACGGGTTGCATAACAGATCTAGAAGACAATTGGAGCCATCCTAGACATTGAGAAGATAAACTAGTATCAAATCAACACAGTGCAAAGCAAAAATTGGCTAAGCTCTCTTTTCCTTCCTATTTACTTTTCTATTTGATTGATTGCATTGAGGACAATGCTTGATTTAAGTTTGGGGGAAGGGAAATAGGAGGAAAAATTGAAGTTTTCAACTCATGTCGCCAAATTTTTGTTTGAGAAATTTGTTGATTGTGCCTAGTTTCTCTCGATTTGGATTTGAATGACAATCTCACACTGTTTTGAAAAGGTTTTAAGCGAATCAAGAGTTTTCTCAAGTGCTTTAGAATGTTTAGACATCTCTAGTTGATCTTTATGCACCAATGGACCGAAGTGAAATTGTTTTGAAAGGATAGAACTCGATTTTTGGATGCTTGAAATTGTTAAATCACTTTAAGTCAACTCTCACAAGTTTTTGTCGAGTGAACTGATTTGTGGCTTGCAAACTTTTGTTAAAAAGAATTTTTATCAATTTTGGAACGTATAAAATGAATCTTGACTTGGTCTTAATCGCTTGAATCACCAACAAGCAAACTTAAATTGGATAAAATCTAAATAGTTGCGAAAATGAGGGTGCGAAGAGACTCAAAAATCAAACAAACAAAAATCCACAAATATTGGAGGGTGGTCGCGGTAAGGCGTAATTGATCCACAAGTGGACCGTAGCGGTAAGGCATAAAAACCGGTCCGACCTCCCCGGTGCGTCATGTGCCGGTAGCTCAATCCAAGTCTCAATAGCGTAAAACTCTAAGTGATGTAAATCACCGCGACTCGACTTGCACAAATAAATTGGTGAAAACTAAAGAATTCGGTTGAGTTAGATTCATTATAAATTTTCCAACTTTGATAAAACTTCTTTACAAATTTTTGTGAGACACGAAAAAGAACGGGTAATTGAAATTGAGATTGCATGTGAATTGATAAAGTGAAGCTAGAGTTCTTGATTTTTGAAAAATTTCATTAGGACCAAGAGAGGCATGGATTAACTTGTAGAAATCTAAACTTAGTACTTGAAAATAATTTTGATTTAGCTCTATTTGTTGAAGTGTGAAAAACTTTAGGCATAAGCAATTGGTTTCACCGCATTTCTTGGTTTGGGATTCGACTCGATTTTTAAGTCTAAGTACATTCCAAAATTCTAAGCTTAGGGCGTTGCTTGAGGACAAGCAAAGTTTAAGTTTGGGGGGATTTGATATCATTATTATTTGTAGGTATTTGGACCGTACTTGACAATTAAATGAAACTCAAACCATGAAATTATTTAATAAATTGCTATGATTTTCTAGGAATTGGCTCTACCGTCGTCTTTTCTCTTGTTTTCAGGTTTCTTGATGATTTTTGGTGGATTCTCACATCTTAGATGGATTCTCGACACTTCGGCATGGCTAGACGACTCATTCCTAGCACTTAGAAGCACTGTCCAGGCCACTGTTCGGACCGAATGACTCATGCTCGGACCGAACAGGGCTCTGCTCGGACTTGGCATGATACAGGGCCACAGCCACCACTTTTCTCTGAGCGCTCGGTCCGAACGCACCCTTTGTTCGGTCCGAACGCACCCCTTGCTCGACCCGAATGCACCCTCTGCTCGACCCGAATGCTCCACATGATTGACCCAAACAGTGCTGAAGTTGGCATATCTCTCTCCTGGTTAGCGCTCGGACCGAGCAGACCCTTGCTCGGTCCGAGCAGAGAGCCGACATAGCTGTTTTGGCAAGATTTTATGCATGGAAACTGATTATTTTGATAATCTTTCTTGCCCTGGACGCCCTAACTTGCTCCGCAAGTGCCTGAGATGATTATAAAAGGCAGCTTCTTCTACAGATGCTGCATCTTTGGTTACCCTAGCCTCCATCTTGGAGGAGGAGGCCTCTATGGCCTCCTTCCTCCTTTCTAGCGCTATTTCCACCAAATTCATCGAAGCAAACCCGAATCTTGAAGCGACGGCAGCAAGAGGATGGTTGGAGTCACGCCTTGCAACACCCCATGGCCCTAGAAGACGATTAGAAGCATAAGGGAGTATTCGGTTTATTCTATTATGTTTTCTTCTCTATTTTCCATGGGCTTGTATCTTGTTATTTCTATATCTTTTGTTATTGTTTGTAATAGTATCTTAGGCTAAGTTTTTGTAGTTTTAGGAGTAGGAATTAATGGATGTTTGGATGCTATGATTTGAATTGCTTGTTATGATATTACTTGAGATTTGTTTTGTTGAGTATTATATTTTGTTGCTTGTTTGAATTGCTTGATATAACCTGACTAACTTCTAGATGGTGGCCACGTTTAGTTAAGTTCCAAAGTTAGGTTAGTTGAGTTAATTTAGATAAGTATTTGGGATAAATCGTAGATCCGAAAGGGGAGATTAGCTAACACCAAAAGTGTAGTTTTTAGATAAGTCCAAAAGACATCTAAATATCCTTAAGAAATCCAACAAACAAGTTTAGATTAGTTAATACCTATACCAAAAGTTGTGGTGTAATTAATCTTATTAGGTTAGGTTGTGATTAAACCAGTTTCTAGTCCAACAAGCGACAGCTGAGGTTTAGTAAATCTAGGTTTAGCCAACAAATCCTGGCTCAAGTTGTAAAATACCAAAGTCAACCAAGTTAGAACACCTTTACTCTCTGTTCGGATCGAGTAAGGTATTTGCTCGGACCGAGCAGAGAGTAATTGCTTAGAGCTTTGCTAATCGATTCATCAAAAGTGATAGATTAGTGGTTCTAAGTCCAAACTGAAGTGAAACCCGAATCCTAAGACGCCCTTAATATTGTTAAAAACCCCAAAACCTTTACATTATTTTCTAGATTACTTTAGATAATTAAAATACCCAAAAATATCTATTTTATTGCATCTTTAGATTTCTCTTAACCCAAAATCACTAAAAATCGCTCGTCTAGATTTTGAGAACGAATAAGTCTGGTATTCATAATCCGTCCCTTGGGTTCGACCCTAAAACTTTACCAATAACGACTAGTGAGGTTAAGTCTTAGGTACAAATTTATTTGATATCTAGGTTTTAAGCCTTCATCAAGAAACAACCGAAATTGCCGAGGCAATGGAGAAACAATCTGGCCAAAGAAGTGTCATGTCAGATAAGCAAAAGGCAAGGTCCATTCTTCATCTAATTAAAGACAAAAAACAATGTTAGAGTGCACATCCAGGATAGTAGTTGGTCATTCACTCTCATGTTTTCAATCTCTGTAGAACAACCAACAAACTATAATAAAATTATCACTAACAGAACTCGATAAATTGAATAAACTACGCCCATTGTCTTCTATGTATTCTTGTCATTTGAAGTTAGAAAGCATGAATTTAGACAACTGATCTGCAAAACACAATGCCAAACAACAAATACATTGGTGTTCATTACCATTATGCTGATGAGATAAATTCCATGGTGTATCTGAAAAAACAAATGAAAATGGGATTTTAAAAAACTACCTGATATTCAAGTAGATGTTGTGTTATCTCTGAGAAATCTTAAAAGATTGCAGCAGCTAGAAGAATATTTAAATGAGATGTAGATATCAGTGATAGCAAAATAGTACAATTACACCTTTGATAACTTCAATTAAAGGGTTCTAGTTGATGTGCTCCATTCATGGTACAGTTCCTTATCATTCCTTGATAGAACAGTTTCATCATTTTAACTTTAAAAACTACAGTAATGCATTTTAACAGTAAGAAGAAAAATAATTATAAACTTATGGTATGCATATCACCTTTTTCAGTAGTTTCCAGAAATACCCCTATTCTCATATATCCCCTAATAAAATATAGGCAAAATCGGATATAAACCCCTCTAATCTTCTCTATTAAGATATAAACCCCTCTAATCCTCATAATTGGATATAAACCCCTCTAATTCAATTTCATTTGGACATAAACCCTTTTCATTATTCTTAATTATTTTTAAAATTAGAAAAATAAAAAAGTAACATTATGACCAAAGTACCCCTAATCTCTTCATCCTAGACAGAACGATTCATCTTCTCGTTTTGTTTCTTACCCAGCTCATCATCTTTCCAAAACAATGTTTTTTTCCTTTTCCTTCACAATCGATAAGGGACATTTTCTTTACATTCGAAATAGATAAGTTACCAAAATCTTATATTCTTCCTTCTCACCTCTCCCTCTCTGATAAATACGTTGGTATCATGGTCCCCCAAATTAATGGCTATTATGTATGTACAAGTTAGATTAGCTTCGTTGAATGCTCTGTCCCTTGATCACTGACATGGTCTATTGTTCCTTTGTTTTAATTTTCTGGCTCTTTCTTTCATTCTTTTCATCAAATTTGGTGAGATTTTTTACCATCCACAACGACAAAATTAAAATAAGCATCATGTTTCGGTATCATAAAAAACATTTAAAAACACAAAGTAAATTAATATTAGTGGCTTCTGAAAAAGAATTAAAAGGTTTGATAACATTGTAATGAGTTAATATTGTCAAAGAACTACTTGTATGTTATTATCCTTGAAATTTGTGTCCAGTAGAAGTGTGAGCGATTCTCAAATTTAATTTGAAAGCTCATATGCAAGTTTTGTTTCATTCAGAAAGACACATGACTTTGGTAAACAAACATTAGTCAAGTGCAATGTTGACATGAGAGAGTTCCAGGAGAGATACTTATCGGAGACATGAAACAAAGCATGTTATGAAAACTATGAAAAGAATGGAGGAGAGGACGCAGGCAAGCCAGCTCAACTTCACGCTTGGTATTTAAGTCATAATGTTAATATTTTCATTTTTTTTAGCTTAAAAAATGACTAAAAATAATAAAAAGGGTTTATATCCAAACAAAATAAAATTAGAGGGGTTTATATCCGATTATGAGGATTAGAGGGGTTTATATCTGAATAGAGAAAATTAGAGGGGTTTATATCCGATTTTGCCTAAAATATTATGTCAAGGAATCTTGACATAACCAAGCTTCGTTCATCTAGGCTGATATAGGAGAGCTTGACCTCTTTCTTGGAATTTAGGACGTGCTGAAAGGACAACGAAGAAAAAATCAGCCATGGAATCTAGGAGAACACCACTAATTTAGGACGACTATATATCAAGAAAGCACACATAATCACCTCTTTGTTGAACAAATTAATTGAAGCGGAGAAAAGGAGGCAAGATTTTTTTCTTCTTCTGGACCTGAAGCCTCTCTCCATCAACTTCGAGCATGGTTAAAGGAGGGAAGACAACTTTGCACTTTACTGAACATGTAAGGTTTTTAAAGGAGGGAAGACAAAAGCAACAATTTGTGAAACTTGCTTGGAAGTTTGACGAATTAGATGCTCACCTGAACTCTGTTACCACCATGGTGGCCCAAAACTTCCACAACCTTTCTTTCTTTTATAACTTCTACAGAAGGTAAATTGGAATGTCAGCTTGGAGAAGATTAAAATATATAAAACAAAGTATAAACAATTTTCTTCTTAAATGAGGACCTCAACGGTTCAAATCAGTCAACTTTGAAATCATCCCCCTAAAGATGAAAACCACAGTTGAAGAACTTAAAGAACATCCAGTTTAAATAGGTCTCTAAATGCAGATCTCCTCATTCTAAATGGAGCTTTGATCGCTCGTTGTCCAGGCTTCTCGAAGCTGATTCTTTGCCGAAATCAAAACTTGCTTGAAAGAGAAATAAAAGGTCCACTCATCAGCTACTGATATAATGGCTTTGTTGTACAAAATACATAGTAAATAACAGAAGACATTGAATAAGAATGAATATTAGTAGCTGATTTTAATTACTGTTTGTGCCTAATTACCTTTTAGAACAAAAATTTTAGGACCATCTTGAGCTAATTAAGGTCTGCATCGTGAGATCTGAAAAGAGAAATAGCAAGATAATTATTAAAGAGAATATCTAATGCAACTATTTTGAAAAAAAAATACAGAGGTTCTCTCACAGAGGAGGAAACTCCATAGTAGAGAGCAACGACATGGCCGACCACCTTGATATAACATACAAGACAATGATTACAGAAAATAAAATAACATAAATTTCTATTCCTTATTAACAAAGGAAATTAAAAGTTATGATAGCATTACACCTTGATATTGTAGGAGATTTGGTAGCTGTAATTTTTTTCGTCTAGATTGTTGTTCTCTTGTTATTTTTTCTATATGATTAGCGCCTTTACTCTGCCAAAATGTCCCTGCAAGAGCCCATTAAGAATAAGAACTATTGAAAACTCAACATGACAGTGATTACATAATATAGAGAGAAACATTTTCCTTTTATTTTTTCCAGTACATCAGGATGCCGTGTCAATAACCTTGCTCACATTTGGTTTGTAAAAAAATACGAAGGGAAAATTAGCAAAAAAAGAGAAGAAGCGAAGTGAAAAAAGGGGAAATTACAACATTTCCAAAAATACAGAATTATTTTCTTCTCCCCCTCTCGTTTTTGTTTCAGATCCAGAAACCCACGGACACAAAATTCCCAAACCAAATAGATTCAAGAAAACCAAAACTCATTATAGTTCAAAATAAAACACCAACAAACTGTTAGGAAAAACCAAATGGCAAAGAAATAAGCTTTTGAACCTCAAATAAGCGACTTCATCTGTCACCAAATGCTGCGAAGGTGAAGAGTTTGATTTTCAGACCAATTTTGAAAGAGGAAGGCTCGAGGGAGAGAGGAGAGACCGATCTACTGATCCATGGGCACCTGTGTCGCGAGCTGATATCGGTGGCCACTATGATCGGAGAAGGAAGAGCAGTGACAACTATTTCTTAGCGAAGAGGGGATGCTGAGAGCGAAGAGGGAGACGGTGGGATGCAACTGAGAGCGGAGAGGAGAGAGAGAAGAGTGAGAGTGGGAGAGACAGTGAGGTGAGAGAGGTGATGAAAATCGGAGAGACATGCGCGCGAAAAAAGTGAAGATGGAGACAGAAAGGATGGGGATTCTCCTCACTCGTACGATGCAGCCAGTGAAGAGGATGGACACAGCCAGACCATATCCACAGATTGAACGGCCAAGATGGAGAGACGCAAAATCAACGGCCAGGATGAAGGAACTGTTCTTACCATAGTAAAAAGCAGCCCTCACGTGAAACTCACGCCACAGCAAATTTATATAGTTATAATTTGGTTTGGTTGCTTTCAAAGGATAGAAATCCTAAACCCGTCAACGGTCAACCCAAGTTGCACAAGCAGTGCAGTGTGCGCAATTGCTCATTGGATGAGAGATGGGATCCTCTACAACGTTGTGCGTGTGCTACGCTACGTAGTCTCTAACCGTCTGCTCAATCTGATATTCCGATCCTGCGATAGCCAAAGTATGTCAACGCAAAAGAGGATAATCACCTTAAATAAAAAAGATGAAAATTCATATCGCCTGAGTTAGATCACTCGATACGAGTTAAAAAAAAAAAAAAAACGGAAGGATTCTAATAATACCATAGTGTACTGAATATTTTTTGTTGACATAATATATTTTTTCCTAAAACGGACAGTTGACAGTTCTGTTCAATTAATGCAAGAACAATCTGATTTTATTTTTTGGCTGATTACAACTAAATTGATTTTTTTTATGGGAGATGTTATATTGACTCAAAAGAACATATAAAATATTCTAGGAGCTAAATGGACAAATAATTTTTTTTTTATGTCGATAGTAAATTTCATTAATCAAATTGTAATATATATGGGCAAACTATATTGTTCTCATAACAAATTCCCGCATCTGGTTTGCACATTTAGACTTTCAGAATTTAAACTTATTTTGACATAGTTTGGAATTAGTATTTTAACAATATAATTCTCACTGCATAAAATATACTCTCTTCGTACACAGTAATACACGCTTCCGGGCTTCCGGCCTTTGCGCTATGTCAATTATGGACTAAACGTTCTTGTAACTAGGTAGCCTCTACCTAGCATCTCTTAAAAAAAAAAAAAAAAATTATGGACTGAACGCTTGCTAAAATTAGTACAACATAGTGAACTAAGTTGCTTTTCATTCACAAATCTTGAGCATAGTTACAATTTTTGGATCATTTAATTGAAAACGACCTAATACTTTTTAAAATTTTAACGATTAACGATGAACGTTTTAACTTAGAAATAGGTAGTACCACAAATTGATCTGATACTGGTACTAATCTCGCACGTTGCGTAATGTAACATAGTAGGAAGGTTAAACCAAACTAATTCAATTAGGGATACGTCCCTCACGTGCCCAGTGGGTTAGAGAAAAGTTTCCTCACGTGCCCAGCCGGTTGGGTTAGGAAACTTGGGTGTGTATTTGATGATATGTTTTATGATTTGAAATTCCCTCACGTGCCCAGAGTTAGGGATACGTCCCTCACGTGCTCTTGGGTTAGGGAAAATGTTTTGATCTTGATTCATTTGTGTGCATGTTCATGGAAAATGGTTATAATGGAATTGATCTTGGTACGCAACTTGTTATGAAACTGGTTATATATTTTATATCTGCATGTCATGTGTAATCTGACTAGTCTAATTATTTAAATGGTTCATAAGTTACATGTTCATTTTAATTATTATGGGTATTACTTTCGGGCTAAGATTTCAACTAGAAATCCACGTCTGGAACTAAAACCCGCACTGAGAATTTTATTCTCACTCCGTTTTTGTTTTGCATATTCCTCAGCGGATGGGGGTTCCAGAGGACACATCGCTTGCATTAGAAAATGGTTTTGTTGGGCCGTAACGAAGATCACCTTTGCACAGAAGGCTAGTGACATATATTCGTGGTGTGGTGAGAGATATTATTAGGTCAGTTACCTATTGATAAGTATGTGTTTGCGATCGACTGTCTGTCGATATGTTTTGTTCTATGCTTTATTTTGTTTATACCTTTAGCTTGATAATATTCGATTTATATTATCAGAAAAAAAAAATTTACGGCTAATTTTATGTTAAGTTTTAGTTTAAGCCTTACGAGAGTACAATTATCTGTACTTTCGTGGCGGGAGCTGTCACGTCTGGCTGCGGGATGTGACAATTCCTATACGAATATGTTATTAAATGGTTGCGGATTTATTTTACGCTATATAACCATAAAAAATTGAGAATACCATTCAAATATTATATGAAAACTGCCATAAAAAATCCTAAATATTATTTTATCACAAAAGATCACGTGCCACAAAAAATCTGAGGCAATGTTCTTACTACAGTCTCCCCACGTGTATTGCACGCTTCCCCGGTTTATATAGTTATAATTTCCTTGCAATTAATATTGCACGGATTTAATATTTAAACAGCAGATTAAAAATTAATGTTGATGCTAGCTTAATCTTCATGAGAGGACATCAGCATAAAATTTTATAATTAAGCTACCTGCAATAATCTTCATGCATGCCAAAAAATGAACACACTGTAATTAATCTATGTAGTGAATTTGATTTATTAAAAAAAAAGAGATGTTATGCGAAACAAGTTCAAAATTATACAATTTATATTGACGTATTGTTCAAGAAGAAATAACAATATTACTTTTCGAATATAAAATTTTGAAATATTGAAGAAAATTACTAATTATAAATTTATAACAAATAAATCCTCACATTTTTATAATCACGAGTATTATATAACAAAGGACGTCAGACCAAGGAAAATTATATTGCACAGAGAACAGAGACGGTGAATTAAAACATAGGACATGTTTGGAACCTAGTTTCTTCGGAAATCGGAATCTAGCTAACAAATTGGACCTAGTATTCATTCATAATTAATGTTGACTTCGTAGAGCAAAAGGACATAAAATGAAAAACAAAGGGAGGAGCCTTTAAATAGCACCAAATAATTATTGATGGAATTAGCTCCATTTCAGTCAGATCTTCTAGTGCATCATTTAGTCAGAATTAACTAATTACATATCATATAAAATTCATCGCAGATTGGGTGGCTCGAGGAGTTCATCAAACTAATTGTGGGCATACGATCCTTAATTTGTCATTTGATGATAGAATCATACACAAAAAGCCAAACGATTTGAATGAGTTGACAAAAATGTTAACAAAAAAAAAAAAAGAGAGTGCATACTTAGACGGTTCCTAGCGTACCGTCACCTTAAAAATTTTAAGAAATTTCGATTGTAAATGTCTTTTTTTTTATATATTTTTTTTGGTTATAGTAGAGGCAATTTTTACTATAAATTTCGAATAAATAAAATTTTAATAAATTGTTTTGCTAATAATATGAAGTTCCTGATTATTGGCAAAACAGTGCATCTCGATAATTATGATATAAATTTTAGTGAGACCAAGGAGGGGCCATACGACCATTACCAAGCGGTCCTGATCACCTGGGAATGATTATGTTTTCATAGCGGCTTCGAATCGAACAAATTTCGGAGCAACAGTTTAAAAACATTTTAGTCTCCAAAATTTTTGAATTTTTATTTTTTCATCAATTTTGAATCGTCGTAAAAAAAAAAATGCTAACTCGAGTAGTTTTAAAATAGTGCAAACTTGGTTTATTCATAATAATATAAATATCATTGGAATTGAGTAACTAGGGAAAAAAAAAATGCAAAATATCCTTTGAGTTGTCAGTTTACAGCAGGTCTCCACCACTTAGGTTCACTTTTGACCTTTACTTACAGCTTACAGGGCGGAACCAGGATTGAGCGATAGAGTAGGCCAAGGTCTAAAAACTAACCTTGCTTGGTTTGTGATAAATTTATTCAATTTTTTTTTAAAAAAAAACTGGTGACATCGTTTCCTCTTTTCGTCTTCAGAACAAGAAAAACATGCAAATATTAAAAAAAATCATTATGATTTCAAAGGGGCAAACCACTATACCAGCAAGCAAGATAAAAGGGTATCGAGCTGGTATCGATATATAATTTTAAGCTTCCTAATTAATAGTGTTCAAATTTTGCTGAAATCATAAACAGCTAAATCATAGCCAAGCAAATTGAAAAGAAACGGTTCATCATAAAATAGTGGAATCATAAGAAATTATAAGAAAGTATAAAATACAAAGCTCGATAAGTGATCCAATACAAGCCTTCGTTGTATATAAAAAAAAAAAAACTAGCAATTCCTTCCTGATATCGCAATCCCTTGATGTCATCATCAATCTCAACTTCCCTTCTTACATTGTAAATCAATTACTAATGAAGACATGCTTAGCGTTTTAACATTGATTAGGTCATTCAAAGCTTTTTCTAGATATGAATCAACATAATTACCTAATTTAATTATTCAAATTATTGTCTTTATTTTTATTAGGACCTTTCTTACAATATAGAATTATGCATACTATTCATGAAATTTCTGTGAATTTTTCATATCCTCAAAGCAAATTATGCGTTCCAAATTTGCAATATTAAGAAATTAACAAATAGATTAAAACTTGAGCTAGTACATTGAGCAAGCACTATACATTCACAGAATCAAACAAAGTTCTCACTTCCAAGCATACACACTCAAGTATTTACTAATTACCCATTATGATATCATTCTAGCTAGATCCTAATTTCATATAATACCTATAGTCCTATTTCCAGTTTTTGAGTACCGAAAAGGTTTTTTTGCAAAATTCTAAAAAGTATAGGATAAAAAAAAAGAACAATGAATATGTAAAATTGAGATCACCGTTTTGTCCAAAGTGATGGGCATGATTTCTTTTCTATTATTTTTTAAAATCGCTAAAGGTTTCTAATTGTGAGGAGACAACAAATTGAGACTAATTGAGGTCAGGCATTCAACATGGGATAGGCCCATTACTATAAAATTATAAATTTACACTGGATTTTACAACATCTCTAGTTAAAAATTTTAATTACAGCGTAGGCCTGGCCTACTGCCGCCCCCCACTGGTTCCGCAACTACTTAAGTACTCAATCGTTGTAGAGAGTCGTATAATGTATTTGCATGCTGTGTAATTCTTGAATAAGATAACTATTGAGGTTATATAATGGTAATGTTTAAGGGCTTCCATTGCCAAAAAATAAAATAATTAAAAAAAATAATATGAAGTTCCTGCACGAGTTTTTTTTTTTTTATATATAATGACATTTATATCTTTATAGAAAAAAAAAATTCGGACCTCTAGTTTGCTTATCTCAATTATTTTTCTGCGTCTCATCAACATTTATATTCGACGACGTTATTATCTTATTCGTCTCATTTTTTTTTCTTTCTTCTACTCGCATCAGTTCTTGGCGACTTTGCCTTCTTTGTCAAATATTCTCTTCTCTGACGATTATTTTGGTCAATTTCTCCATTGATCTTCTCCGCTTCGTTATATAATATTTAATTTGGTGTTCTTTACATCTATAAATACAAACAACAGTATGAGTTACTTTACAAAATAACTTTATTGTTATAAATTTGAATAAACTAAAATTATAATTTGATAGCATAAAACCACTTTAAAAAGTGTATATACAAATATTAATTTAAAATATAAACATTACGTTCAATAGGTAAACACTAATTTAAATTATCTAATAAAACTTTCTTATTATAAACAAACACTTATTTTAGTTAATTTTTAATGGAGAAGTCTTGTTTCTGTTTGGGGCACAATTGCTGCAGGCTCTGCTATTCTGTCATTTAATAAATTAGGACCCTAATAATTCAAAATAAAAAAAATTAATTGGGCCCACAGGCAAGATAAACTGTTTTTTGGTTGCAACTTGCAAGTAGTGTAAGATTGCTACTTCCTAGTGCTGGTTAATGCTCACCAACGAATCATAGGAATAAGAAAATGACTACCCAACAAAGTAATTTGTGTGGTAGCCCTCGAACTTTTGCTGATTTACAATTATCAAAGGGTGAAACTGAGGAAGGTTGATCGTCGTCTTAAATAAAAAATATTTTATTTTACCTTAAACAACAGATGGGGACTGCTTTGCTAGTTTCTTCAAGGAATTGCATTGCTTCTACATAACTTCATTTACCAATTCTCCATACCTAAGATAAGACCTAAAGAGAGACGATAAGAGACGTTAGACTTAAACACCATCTCAAATGCCATGCAACAAGTGACATAGATCTCTTAATTAAAAAGCGACATAATTTTAAGATTATCCTACGTTTTTCCTCCTGTAGGCTTATACTTAGCGGGTTACTGAATGTCATATAATATTCATATTGGATGAATAGGTGGTACATATTGCACACAATTTTTATTGGAAGGATAGTGCAAGGAATCCAAGGTTTTATGCATCCTTAACCTGTGATAGCTATTAATTAAAACAATTAAATATACCTGGGATCAGCTGTCATTCTTAACTAGCCCGCCGCTAGCGAACAAAAGGATGTAGTGCAATAATGCCAATAAAAAATAGTAGGGCATAGAACCAAAAGATCTTTTGCAATTCTGCCCTTTTTACAGAATTATTTGTTGTGGTTCTATCTAATAATAATAATATAATAATAACATTTGTTCATTTCTTATGAACATTTCATTTTATTTTATTGACTTATGACGAAGCTGGCAGGCTGGCCGTGCCTTGACTTTTGTCAGAGAATAATTAAATAATGTTTTTTACACTGGAAGTATGAGTTAAATAATTGTAAATATTGTAAAAAATAAATTACCATATTATTGATGTCCGACTATGATCATAAGATTTCTATAGTAATTTAATATTTTATTTTTAAATGACATATGGATATTTTTGGTTCTTTTGCTTAACGTATTTCATTTTATTTGATCGGATGGTGAAAGAATAACAGTGCAAATTAATCGCAATAGATCTTTTTTTTTTTAAAAAAAAAAAAAATCTTGCACCGAAAGAATCTTTAATTTTCCAAAATTTGGCACGAATTTATTATTTTACAAATAAAATAAGATCAACCTTTTCTTTTTTGAAAACTTTAATAAAATGAATTGTAAATTAGTAATTAGAAAAATATATTATAGTGGCACATTGAAATTGCGATAAGGAAGTTCAAATATTATATTTTAAATGGTTTTCCAAAATTTGGCACGGATTTATTATTTTAGAAATAAAATAAGTTTAACCTCTTCCTTTTTGAAAACTCTAATAAAATGAATTGTAATTAAAAAAAAAAAAGAGTTATAATGGCACATTGAAATTGCGATAATGAAATTTCAAATATTATATTCTTCAGAGGTATTAGCGAAAAAGCCAAACAGTTATAAAACTACAAGCAAACGACGAATGGGAAGAGCATGCCTAGGTCGAATTCTGCCTCAAAACTAAAACTACAATTCTACAAACCCAAAGAGAGAGAGAGAGAGAGAGAGAGCGCCAAGCATGTAAAGTTGTAAACCCTCTTCACTTAAAAATTGAAAAAAAACAGGGAGAGAGAGAGAGAGAGAGAGAGAGAGAGAGAGAGATCATACCTAGACCTTAGGCCAAAAATAGAAGAGCGATAGAGAAAGAGGGGGTTAAAGTAAAACCAAAATTAAAAAATGGAGCGAGGCTCCTCCTCCAATGGCATCGTAAGTTGTTTTAAACTCGTCTCTCAAAAACTCACCTAATTCATTAATCTCTTCATAAAATTTCCTCCTCATTCCTCTCTGATTTTGCTTTATCGATTTTTACAAAAAGCGATCATCGGAATCGAGCTATCTCTCCATTGGAGAAAGGCTTTGCGCGGTTTTCTTGCCATGCATAGTGATACTGGAGGCGCTTGTTTTCGCCGTGGCGGAATGCTTCGAGCAACGGCCTCCGCCTCTCTTTGGATCGGCGACGCGCAAGATGCGATATCGTGATTTCGTTCGCCTCTCCGATGAATCTGGATGCTGTAATTTTTTATTGATTTTTATTTGAGAGTTTTGTGTTGATGCATGTGCTTTAGTTTGGTGTTGGAATCAGGAACATGATAACACATGTGTATCTGGATTTAATTAGGAATATGGTTAATTTGAAATTATATATAGAGAAAAAGTTGGCAAATGAGGGTTATAGAATCAACAAAATCCCAATTATTCTCTCTGATTTTATTTTTCTTTTTTGAAATGGATCTGAGAAATTGAACAAAAGTTTTAATTTAGGGAGGGAATACAGATTAATTTTTGTCTTAACTTTTCCTTTTCTTTTATTAAAATTTGATCTCGTGAAATGAAAATCACTCGGTGCTGTTATTTTTCATATTATTTTTTTCTCTACATCTACATTTCTTATTGCTGGTACTAATTGTTTCCTTATTTCACTTTTCGGGGTTAAATTTGAGAAGTTTCTGTAAATGAGGTGGAGGCACTGCATGAGTTGTACAAGAAAATTAGCTGCTCCATTATTGATGATGGGCTAATTCACAAGGTATAGCAGAATATTTCCTTAGTTATTTGTTAAAACTGTCTTTTCTATTCTGCAAATTTCTAATTATAATGCATTGATTTAGATTATGTATTTTTCAATTGTTTTCTTCCAATAGAGCATTTATCTTGGGAAAGTTTGTACTGAGCAATAAGAAATGTAAGGCGTGGCTGACCATACAGAAGTATATATATTGTTAATTAACTATTATCATATTTTTTAGGAATATCTGTATAAATTGTTGTCAAGCTATGGTTTTGATGGAAAAAACCTTGTTTGGAGGCAGAACAATGGGTTATGAAAGAAAACAATAATATATCAGTTTAATGAACACTACAAGCAACCTGTTTGCAACAAATGAAAGTTTCGGAGATGTTTTTTCCCAAGCCATATCAAGAAATGATGTTCCTGGCCTATTTGACCAATAAATTACTAGTATTTGTTCGGATTGATTTAGAATTGATCAATGTCAAATTGTAAATTAGAAGTCAATCATTGACCAATAAACTATGACTAATGATTGATTAGTTTTGTTATCTTCTTTAATTTGTTTTGACATATTTGTATTAGACAACCTTCAACATTAATAACATTATCATCGTGGGGCAATCATGGTAATAATAAATTAATAATACTCAGTAGCAGCAATACTTTACTAAAGTAATGACAATTTTAAGATATTAAGCAAATAATATAATAGCAATTATGGTTTATTGCAATAATTATTAATAGTAATGATGTTAATAATAATAATATGATTAAAACAATTATAATATAAATAACAATGATTATATATTTATATTATTAACAACTATATTGTTATTATTAATTTTTGTTGTTTGTTACTTGTTCGTAATAGTCTAATACTATTGTTCTTATTCTCAAAATTACTGCTCCTATTACTACCATCATTATCATCGTGCATGTTATTTATTCTTATTTTAATAATTATATTTGCTAGGAAGAGCTTCAGCTGGCATTGTTCCAGACACCAAGTGGCGAGAACCTTTTTCTTGACAGAGTATGTAAAATCTGCACATTTATTTGCTGAGGAACTTCTTGTCACATGTTAATATAAAATTTGTGTTAAAGCATTTTATGTTAGTGCACTGACTTTGACACATCTATAGCCTTTCTCTTCTAAATTATGTTTGATGTTGTTACTTCAATATATCCAAAGAACTTATCTTCTAAATTATGTCTGATTTTTTTTTTTTTTTATTTTAATTCAAAGCTATCTCTTATGCAGGTGTTTGATCTATTTGATGAAAAGAGAAATGGCGTAATAGAGTTTGATGAATTTATCCATGCACTAGCTGTGTTCCATCCTTTTGCACCTGTGGAGGATAAAATCAATTGTAAGCACGATGTCCTTGATTTATTTGCAGAAATTAATAAAAAATTGAAACCAAAATTCTACAGGAGCTAACTTTTGGGAGTATTCTTTTATTTCCCAGTTGCATTTAGATTGTATGATTTGAGACAGACAGGGTTCATTGAGCGTGAAGAGGTCAGCTTCTTATTATTTGTTATATAATTATATTGTAACCTAGCAATGTTTACACCATTAGCTCTCGAAGTTGAAAATTGGTCTGTAATTATATGTCAACTATAAATTAATCCAATTTTCCTCTTTTGCTGTTTTTCTTGTTGTTAGGTAAAGCAAATGGTGGTTGCTATACTGTTGGAATCAGACATGAAGCTGACCGATGATCTTCTAGAAGCTATAATAGACAAGGCAAGCCTTGTTAATTCATAATGAAGTTTATATCATATTATCATTATCATGGTATCTTTTACTGAAATGCGAACAATTTTTTTGTATACAGACATTTGAAGATGCTGATACTGATGGAGATGGAAAAATAAACAGAGAAGAATGGAAAGATTTTGTGCTTCGACATCCTTCTTTATTAAAGAATATGACTTTACCATACCTGAGGTACCTTTTCCCTTTTTCCTAGAGTTAAAGTTACTTAACCTTTCTTGCATTTAGTATTTTGTGATAAAATGCGTTAGCTACCAAAACTGGTACCCAGGAAACCTGTCTGTGCTCCAAAATAGAAAAGAAATAAGTCTGAGATCTTGTGTTGACATTGCAGGGACATTACGACAGCATTTCCTAGCTTTGTTTTTAACACAGTGGTTGAAGACTGAGAGTATTGGAGAGCTCCAAATACAAGTTAATCCTTTCAAGCAGCTCACATCTGTTGAATCAATTATCAAACACATATATCAAAGGTCAGTGGTGATGCGGCACAGGTGCTGGGGCCTGTTTTTGTCCACCTAGAACTTGATTTGTGTTGATGGAAAAACCAAGATTGATATCCAGAAACTGAAAGTCTGACAATTTTGTGGTGAGCTCTTTTCATGGTCTCTGACAAAGGCAACAAATGGTGCTTGCCTGGTTGTGAAAATCTCTAGCAATTTTCATTTTCTTCGACTACAATCGGCACCAACTAGTGCTGACAAAGGAAACTATGGTGCTTGCCTGGTTGCAATGTCTCTAACATTTTTCTTTTTCTTTAACTACTGACAGAGTCCAGAGAAACAATTGTAGGTTCATCTGACTATTAGCTTGTTTTTAGGAAAGGCTATTCAATTGTACATATAGTTGGCCACATGGCCCCATTTTTCTAATCATTATTGGTCGATCTATTTTGTAAATTTTTATGAATTTGGATATATTATGTCACTCTGATCGTAAGATCGTGCTCAATAGATTTCCCTATGTTTTTTATGAATAATTTTCTATATTATTGTTTAATAATTACAATAAACGGGTCGTTCAGAGATCTATTTGCCAGAACCACCAAGTAATTGGGCCTCGTTGTTTTCTACAAGAGCAGCCTATGCCATTCTGGGTGGAGTTCACAGAGCATATTGGAGATTTTTGTATAAAAAATCCAAAAAAAAAAAAAAAGACGCAACTCGCCTAAATTGCCTGCGAATTTGCGGAAATGGCCTCCCGCAGGACGCAACTAGCAGTTGCGTCCTACTGAAGACCTGGGCTCCACGTGCAGGCGCCAGCGTGGTGAACTTCCTGGTGTACGTGGTGTCGTTGTGTCAGCGCCAGCGTGGTGAACTTCTGGGACGACGTTCATAGTTGCGTCCATATTTAGCTCAGATTTTGCTGACTTCGCATGGACGACATTCGTAACTGCGTTCAAGAGGGCAAACTAGATTACAATAAGAAACGTTGTTTGAAACGTCGTCCCAGAGGAAAAGACTACTGGATGAATTCCTCGGAAAAAAAAAAAACAATAATAAATTAAATAAGAAAGAAAAAAACAATAATAAGAAAGAAAGAAAGAAAAAAAACAATAAGAAAGAAAGAAAAAAATTCATAAATCGTGAAAATAACAATAATAATCCAATCCTAAATTTAAAAATAGTACATCGAGGCGTAGTCCATTACAATAAAAAGAAAATTACAATAAAGACATTAATCTAATTAATAGATCCAGAAGAGACGATAAAAGTTAAACCCTAAACACCCTAAACACTAATTTAATTTTCTTTTGCCTTCATACTTGTCGGCCATTTGACACGCTTTATCCCACCATTTAGCCTCAACATCATCTGCATTTTTACATGCTTCATCCCACCATTGTTCCTCCTCTGTATTTTTAGATGTTTCACCTTCCTCTACGTCTGGAAAGTACTCAAAGTCTGGAACATCGACATAGTCTGGAATCTCTCCCGCTGCTATTTTACGTTGTCTCTCTCGTTCTTGTTCTTCGGTGCGACGAATAATTTCTTCGATACATGCTGCATTCTCTTCACGAATTATTCTGACTTGTTCAGCTCGGTGTCTTTCTTCTCGTTCCCTTTCTAGTCTTTTGCGCTCTTGGTATTCCTGCCATTCTTTTTCCTCCCCGCCATTTACGTGCCAGTTGTAGTGCATTTTTAGAGGCAAATCGTAGTATGGTTCAAACACATTGTATTCAACACTGCGAAAACATTTTAGACACGTTGCGCTCCAGTCTCCTTTTTTTTTGGTTTTCTTGTTGAGAGTAGAATGCATGAATGATGACCAGTACTCACGCATAATAGGATCTGGAGGGACTGGCGGTATATAGTGTTTGTTAGAGTTTGAGCTATTTCCTTTTTCCATGGTGGTGAACTTCTTAAGTAGAGAGAAAATTGAGCTTTGTTTGTGTGTCTGAACCTTGGTAGTTTTATATAGATGAGTTGAAAGATAATTGAAAAATGGACGTTTTCAGACTCTCTCAGTGCACACATGTCCTATTCGCAGAGGTCACAAGCCATGCAGAGAACTTTTCAGGCTTTCTCAGAGCACGCCTGTCCTATATTCGAAGAGGCCACAAGCCATTCAGACAACTTTTTAAGGTTTTCTCAGAACACGCCTGTCCTATTCTCAGAACACACCTGTCTTATAGTAATTAATTTTTATTAAATCAAAATAAATATTATAATAAATTTACTTAAATTAAATTAATCAAAAAAATTATTATAATAAATTTACTTAAATCAAATTAATTTTTATTATAATAATAATAATAATAAATTGAGTATATTTTATTTAAAAGAGAGAAAGCTCAAGTCAGAAATGATGTGCTTCTTTTGGGACGACATTAGCAGTTGCGTCCAAATACAGATACTTACATTTAATTCGTCTCACCAAACCCGTTCTTACAGACACCAACCAAGGAATCATATTAACTGTCAGGCGATATTCCCTGGGACGACGTTGCTAGTTGCGTCCCGGAGAGTTCTGCACACATTTAATTCTGCTCACCAAACCTCTTCTCTCCCTCCCAATCACCATTCTGCTCACCAGCAGCCCCCATTCGTGAAGGAAAAAAAAACCCTAGGAGAGGGAAAATATTAGAAGCAAAGTTGAAGATTTTTCATGATTTTTGATGGTAAGTTCATAATTTTTAATGGTTTCTCTAATGAATTTTCATGTCTCTAATTGATCCTCTAATGGATTTTCATTTATCTAATTGCTTCTCTAAGGAAAAATCAAGAGTTTCTTTGATCTAATGGTGCCATGCCGGTAGAGTAGCGAAGATGGTTTCTCTAATTGGATTTTGAATTATTCATTTGAGGTTCGTACTTTTCGTACATTTTCATTTTATTATCTAAAATTATGTATTGTTAAAAACTCGATGGAAATTCAAAAATAGGATTATTTAGTATTCATCATTTTAGGAAATGATAATATTTGTAGAAAAAATAATTACTTGTGAAAAAAATTAGTAAATGATAATATTTGCAACAATGATAATATTTGCAACAATGATAATATTTTTAGTAAATGATAAAATTTGTACAAAAAAGAATTATATCTAGGAGATGATAATATTGATGCAAAAATGATAATATTGGTAGGAAATGATAAAGGAGTGAAAAAAAAAACATTTATATTTATTGTTTTTGAGGTCTAGGGAGTGATAATATTGGTTTCAATCATTTGATTAGCTTATCCAAATGTTAATATTTGTAGGGAATTACAAATGTTTATCATCAATACATATACTGGTGGAAGTATATTGCACGGTCCAACTGGCGTGCATTATTCTCAAGGGCCTACATTTAATTTTCCTGCAATTGAGGGTATCACATTTGAACAACTAAGAGACGAGATTTACAACCGTCTACAAGTCTCTCAAGCAGAAAATGAGCTAGATATTCGTGTACGGATGAATATAGCTCCAAGTGGTACTCTTTTCTTTTCAGAGCTTCAAATCCAAGATAATGATTCATGGAGCATGGTAATTGGAAATTTGGTTAGTAATAGTAATTGGGCAATGATTGAGTTGTTTGTAGATGTGGTACCGCTCTGTACTAATGATGTCTCCATACCGGTACCAATACCTAGGCATTCTAATTCTAATAGACGAAACGAGCGTGCACATACTACAAGAGAAATTAGCCCACCTGTTCCATTAGATGAAAATGAAGAAGGGCCAGAGGAGATTGGAGAATTTGGTGATATTTTCTCAAATGAAGGTCATACACATGATAATGTTGCTAACTTAGTTTTCTCGGACAACACACCATTTCAAAATACATGCGGTAATGAGAATTTTTTCAATGAAGATATTAATATTGATACAAATTTAGGCCCATTTGAAGGAGAAGAAGAAGATGATGATGATAATGTAGAATTAAATATTCCTGAAACCTCTAGCCGGTCTACTTGGAGACTTACCGGCCGGTCTAACACCCATCCCGTACCTTCATTTAATGATGTTGAAGGTATGCTTCGTATAAGGGGAGATGGAAACTTTTTTCCAAAAGGTTCATACTCAACCAATGAATCTTTACAAGAGGGTGATCTATACCGTTCAAAGGCACATCTAAAATGGTTTGTGCACCATTATCACATTAAAAAGAATCGTACTTTCCGTGTGAAGAAGTCAAATCAATCTGTGTATACAGTCATATGCACAGAACATAATTGTAAATGGAGGTTATATGCAACTCGTCGGGAGGAAGATGGTGCATTTATCATAATTAAGAATGAATACCCCCATACATGTGTTCTAGAAAAAGATAGACCTCTTCACCCACATTTGACATGCTCTTTTGTTGCCACACTTATCAGAGATAATGTGAAAGCGAATGTTGAATTTAAAATTAAAGACATTCTACTTAATGTCCGACAGAGGTATGATTTTGGCCTCCCATATCATAAGGCTTGGCGTGCCAAAGATATTGCCATAAACCAATTATTTGGAGGATGGAGGGAGGCTTACAACTTAATGGTACCTTTGCTCTATGCAATTTGTCGGGCCAATCCAGGTTCGAAACTTCAATGGTTCATATCAGAGTCCTCAGAACCGAATGTAGCTTTATTCCGCATGGTTAATTGGGCATTTGGTCCTGCTATTAAAGCTTTTGCGTATTGTCGTCCTGTGATTGGGATAGATGGTACGCACCTCTCAGGTAGGTACAAGGGAAAACTACTAACTGCTTGTGGTTATGATGCAGATGGTCATGTAGTACCGCTTGCATTTGCCTTAGTACATGAGGAATGTAATGAAACATGGGCAAATTTCATGAAGTTTGTGCGTATAAATGTGGTGGGTAGTCGGAAGGTATGTGTCATTTCTGATAGGCATGCATCCATCTTGAGAGTATTCAAGGAACCAGATCTCGGGTGGAATGTTGATGCCGGTGAGGCTTTACATCGTTATTGTTCTCGCCATGTTGTGGCAAATTTTCAAGACAAATTTGGCAAAAGTCTCGTTCCCATGGTACGTGCTGTATTTAGGCAAAATCAACATTACAAGTTCAACAAGGCATTTCAAAGGTTGGATAATAAAAATCATGAAGCTTGTGAATGGTTAATGTCTGTTGGGTCTGATGATCCAGAAGCTCCAAATTTAGAAATATGGTCACGTGCACATGATGGGGGGCATCGATGGGGTATTATGACCACTAATGGGCCTGAATCACTCAATAATGTATTTAGAGAAGCACGTTTATTGCCAGTTACCGCACTTGTCGAGGTTACATTCTACAAGTCGGTAAAGTTTTTCGCAGAGCGACGCAAAGAAGCAGAGAAAGCCATACAGTCAAATTTAGTGAATGCACCAGATGTGGCCCAATTATTAGAGAAGAGAAGGTTAAAGGCAAATAGCCACATGGTGAAATCATTTCGAGAGCAACAAAAATATGAGGTTCTAACACCTAAACGACAAGATGATGGTAAAAAGAAAGGAGGACGCAAGCATATAGTGTATATTGATCGTCCCGGTGGCGTGTGCACTTGTTTGAAGCCACAACTAACAGGTCTACCTTGTTCACACATACTTGCAGTTTGTGGTAAGGCCGGAGTCGATAGTAACCAATTTGTACACGAATTTTACAGTGCACACACACTGCTACAAACATGGACTCCGGAATTTAATGGTTTCGGTAATCCAGACGAGTGGCCCAGGCATAATGGGCCGTACGTGATACCCGACCCAACATTATATAAAGTTAGAAAAGGTCGTCGCCAAAAACTAAGAATACGTAATGCAATGGATGATGTGCCTACAAAAAGAAAGTCATATACTTGCAAAAAATGTGGTCAAACCGGACATAGTCATCAGACATGCACTACGATAACAAATGTTGAAGGTATATATTACTTGTAGTATACAATTTCAATTCCTATATATGTATTTTATTACATTTATGCTAAATTTAATTTTTATATTAATCTTGAATACAGGGAATTAGAAGACACATGTTGTATCATGTATGCTAATTTGAAGACATGCTAATTATATTTTTTTAGAGTTGACAATTTAGTTAGCTTTTTTTTATTTTAGCACTTTATTTGTAAGAGACTCTATTGTAGTACTTTATTTAGTTATCATTTGTTTTGGTGTAAGAATCCAATCTAGTATGAACTTAGTTATCATTTGTTTTGGTGTAAGGATCCAATCTAGTAAACTCTGTGGATTAAATTTATTTTACTCGAATTTTACTCGAATTTATCTGTGGATTATTTTACTCGAATTTTACTTGAATTTGGCAGGATCGCAATTGGACGCAACTAGCAATGTCGTCCCACCATGGGACCCATCTGCAGAATAACATCTTTTGCAGATCGCCATTGGCACTTGCGTCCCGTGGATACCCTAATTACGCTGGGACGCAAGTGTTAGTTGCGTCTCAAAGGAATTCCCAACTCCAGAGAGCAGGAGCTTCTCTGGGACGCAACTAGCAATGTCGTTCTTATATGGGACCCACCTGCAGAGGCAAATTTTCTGTGGGACGCAATGGGCACTTGCGTCCCGTAGGAAACCCTAATTACCCTGGGACGCAAGTGTGAGTTGCGTCTCAAAGGAATTCCCAATTCCAGAGAGCATGAGCTCCTCTGAGACGCAACTACCAATGCCGTCCTGTTTCGGGACCCACCTGCAGAGGCAAATTTTCTGTGGGACGCAATGGGCACTTGCGTCCCGTAGAAAACCCTAATTACCCTGGGACGCAAGTGTGAGTTGCGTCTCAAAGGAATTCCCAATTCCAGGGAGCATGAGCTCCTCTGAGACGCAACTACCAATGTCGTCCTGTTTCGGGACCCAACTGCAGAGGCAAATTTTCTGTGGGACGCAATGGGCACTTGCGTCCCGTAGAAAACCCTAATTACCCTGGGACGCAAGTGTTAGTTGCGTCTCAGAGGAATTCACAACTCCAGAGAGCAGGAGCTTCTCTGGGACGCAATTAGCAATGTCGTTCTCATATGGGACCCACCTGCAGAGGCAAATTTTCTGTGGGACGCAATGGGCACTTGCGTCCCGTAGAAAACCCTAATTACCCTGGGACGCAAGTGTGAGTTGCGTCTCAAAGGAATTTCCAATTCCAGGGAGCATGAGCTCCTCTGAGACGCAACTACCAATGCCGTCCTGTTTCGGGACCCACCTGCAGAGGCACATCCACTCTGGGCCGACATTGGCACTTGCGTCCATACAGGTCTGAACAAATTTTTTTTTTCATTCTCACTTAGTTGTTATTCAATTGAATATTTTTTTTTTCATTACTTTTTCATTCTCACTTAGTCGTTAGTTTATATGTCGTCGTTTTCACTTATTTTACGTCGTGAGTAATAATTGAAAATAAAATTCATCAACCTAAATAAACAAAATAAATATCATCAAAGCTAAATAAACTAAATGTCATCAACATAAATCATGCATACATACTCCATACATAATCCATAAGCTAAGTAAACTAAATGTCATCAACATAAATCATGCATACATACTCCATACATAAGCCATAAGCTAAATAAACTAACGACGCCCTCCCCTACGGCCTCGTCCACGTGCCCGTCCATGGCCCTCTGGTGATGATGGGGTATACACATCTGGCCGTCTTGCCGGTCTCCCATATCGAGACGTGTAGTTGGTTTGTGGTTCAGGCATTGCGGATGTACTAGGGCCTGCACCATCATCTCCAACTCCAGACGCCCCCCCGGCCTCCCAAATGCCTTGTTGAGACAATTGTTGTGTTTGGGTATTAAAGATTTGAGATTCACTCAAGAAATTACCGTAGTCTGTACCAAGGACATCGTGGAGCCATACCACATCGGCCGGATTGACTTGGGTGTTCTCCTCTTCTGGGATCGCCATCTCCTCTTCTTGCACATTATGATTTGCAATGAATTGCTCGAAGATATCACCTCGGTTGACGTCTTCTATATTCCCGCGACAACAACGGAGGACACGACGTGCAAATGCCCGAGCTTCGCTGGTCAACGCGCGGATGGCTCCTATTGCATCACTGGCCAACGTGACATTGCGAATAATCTACAAGTTTCAAAATAATAACTCATTATTAAACTTTCAAGTAACTAATAATAATTTACTACGATGCATAAATAGAAACTAAATATATTAAAAAAAAAATTAACAATCTACTTACATTTTGTTGCACCCTTTGACCGTGTGGATTGTAAGTCCGATCTATTTGGTCCACCACATTGGCTAAAGGCTGAGGTTCGTTGATATTTAAAGCGGTTGAAGCACGCCAAAACACCGTCCGCATACCGTGCTTATTGAACCAGGCCATGTATTGCGCCCAACGATCCTCATCAAATGCATCGTCATTGACAACAATATGTTGTGTTCTTGCAGCCCATGTCTCAATCGACTCGGCATGCACTAACTCCCAATCATCATTAGACAAACCCGAGTGCTTAATTTCGTGGAAGTGGTCTTCAACTGTCAACAATGGAGGTGGAACCGTCTGAAGTTTGTTGAATTGGCGCATGACTCGCCGAGTCGTGTACCCCTCCACAATCCAAAACCAAATAAGCGGCCCCTCATAAAAGAACAACTCCTTGTTGTTCGGTGCTCGACACAACTCAGGAAATTGATCCTCTATGTCCTCGTACGGCGTCCAATTCACCTCCCCTTGTCTTAGTTCCTCAAATTGACGGCGGTACGCCGCCACACTCCCACGTGGCACATCGCCAAAATGATGCTCTCCGACCCATCTAACTCCAAAAGGTCGCTCACCTAGACCATCCTCAAAATACCTAGCCTGAGGCCTCCCAATTGGAAACCGAGTCCAAGCCCAAATTTGTAAGAATAGGCACGGGATAGCAATCTCCTTGGTTTTCCTCGTCGAACCATGGCATAAACCTCTATAAAGGTAAGCCAACATACCCGTTGCCCAACTTAATTGTGGCGGATTGTCCACATCTTTGATTATGGGCAAGAACATCGAGTATAGGTAACCCGAGTGATCCGGGAACATGACGGAACCGAAGAGATCAAGCATAAAGGCTTGGGCATACCTTGTTACTAACTCCGGTGGAGAATTTGGAGCTAAGACCGGTCTCACATCCGGGTTACCAACTTGGTTAGCGGGGAGAAAAATGCGTCGAAGCCATTCCGGATTGAGATGGTAGGTGCCCGGTAGTCTCCGTGGAGGAAATGTGTCCCAATCATCTTCACCAAATACTTCCACCACTTCACCGGACCAATTATCATCCGAGATTCCGGTGATTGGCTCACCGTCAACCGGAAGGCCCAACAAATAACACACATCCTCCAATGTCGGGGTCATCTCTCCGATCGGTAGGTGGAAAGTGTGTGTCTCACGCCTCCATCTCTCTACGAGGGCGGTGATGAGTGGCCAATCAATCCGCATTGACCCGAGACGGGCTATGTGGTCAAGCCCGAACCGACTCAATATCGGCTGAATCTGATCATCATATGTGAAAGACATATGACGACTCCTTGCTCTTAGCCTAAATTCTGCCTGCAAATAAAATTAAAATCATATAACATATTTTCATTAAGGATATAACAAACCATATTCAATTTAAAAAAATTTTAAACCAATCCCCTATGCTAAGAGGTATATTGCGTTGGTGTAATGATCATTAATAGCCAAACAACTACAGTAATTTACGTGTACAAAAGCTGGTCTCCTTCTTACCTGTCCAGGAAAATGCTATAGAAAAAATGATAGCTATCAAACTTTGAAATGCTTTCTCTTTGGCCCTCTAAAAACATTACTTACTTTTCTCTGACCAAATAGTCCAGAGCACTACCTCTAGTGAACTCTTTTAAAATTTGATAGAAATGCATCATCAATGAATAAAAATCATGTATATTCTGTCAACAGTGAGTTAAATGATTGTGCTTGGTAACCCAACACCACAAAAAGGTAAAAATGCAGGATCTAACCACAGAACAAGTAATATATCAGTACACAATGATCAGAATATTCCCATATTTTTTTATAAAAATAATAGTCATTTAGGATGGCCTTTCTCTTAGGTAAATAACGAAAACATCTAATTTTTAAAGGCAAAACTGATTTTCAAATATTCTAATATTCCAAATTCTTACAACCACCAAAATCAAACCATGCATTTAGTTATTGCACACTAAAAGACTCTTCTAGATCCCCATCTCTATTTCCAAATATCAGGTTGAGTTGAGAATTTTACTTGATTTTCAATATCAGGGCCGGATGCATCTTTGCTGAATTTGGAAAAGTAATAGAAGATTAACAGTACTATTGGAATCTTAAAATAGCAAGCAATTGTTGGAAACGACTATTAACAACCAGGCCCCTTGATCAAACACAGCAATCATTCCAAACATCCCGATGCATCATTTCAAACAATTCATCATAAATAACATATGTATAAAATTAAATAACACAAGTATGCAAAATTAAGAACTTACCATATCATATGCACGGGTCGTTGCATGATCGGCATTCCGGGTCAACAATGGGGGAGCTTCATTTCTCTGAACTTGCCTTCGTGGCATATTGTTCCTATATTATAATGCATTGTAAATTTAATCAATAAATAAATATACCAATCATTATTCACAAATATTGACATGCATGGATAAAGGCCGTGTAAAACAATTAACACTAATTAGCACATAATTAACACATTAACACTAATTAAACCTAATTAACAGAAATTAAAGCCCATATTAACACTAATTAAAGGAAAAAAATTAAACCCTAACAAACAAATTAACATAAATTAATATTAATTAACAAATAATCACAAAATTAAAGGGAGAGAGGAGAGGGGTAGTACCGGAAGAGAAGGACCGAGAGAAAACAAGTGATCGGAGAAGCGACGGTCGACAATCGAGAAGGGGGCCGAGTAGAGAGGGGGGCCGAGTGAGAGGGGGCCGAGTGAGAGCGGGGCCGAGTAGAGAGTGGAGAGGGGGGCGATTTGAGAGGGAGATAATTGAGAGGAGGGGGGCCGGGGTTGCTCAAGAGAGGGGGGGTGAGTTGAGAAGACGGGTTGAGAGAAGGAAGGGTCGGAAATAAGATAAGAGAAGAAGAAAGGAGGGGGCCGCTGGCTTTGATGAAAAATACAAAACTACGGGACGCAACTATGAACGTCGTCCCAGAAGTTCACCACGCTGGCGCTGACACAACGACACCACGTACACCAGGAAGTTCACCACGCTGGCGCCTGCACGTGGAGCCCAGGTCTTCAGTAGGACGCAACTGCTAGTTGCGTCCTGCGGGAGGCCATTTCCGCAAATTCGCAGGCAATTTAGGCGAGTTGCGTCTTTTTTTTTTTTTTTTGGATTTTTTATACAAAAATCTCAGCATATTGGCAATGGCATTATATTTTGATTTGACAGAAGCTGAACTGATCATCAAAGAACATTTCACATTTGCTTGAGGATCCTGCCTTTTAAGCAGCTAAAAGCTCCCAATTAAGGAAAGTGTACGTGATGTCTACATAATGGATGGTTAAGCTGTCTGATTGGTTGAGTTCTCCCATTGCTGCCATAAAGGAAATGAAAGGATCTGCCCATTGAGGTTTCTGTAATTGGTCAACACGCAGACTGGACCAACAAGCCCAATTTATGAGGTCATAACAAGTTTGCACTTGCGCACGTTCGCCAAATTTTGAGAAACTTGGCAGTCTGCCAAAGAGGCAGGTTTGCCTAGTTGCGTTGCGGAGGCAACAGAAAGCGATTTTGGAGAATCTAAATTTGTCTTTGATCAATTGGGAGTAGTTTTCCAGAAACTAAAGCTTTATTGATAAAATAAAATTCATAGGGAAATAATTACTTTCTCCTGGTGCTATCTGATGCCCACAAATAAGATTATTTAGAGCCTAAGGAGTATTTAGAGGAAAATAGATGGATGTGTCAGGTATTAGCATAAGTGTGTTTGGATTGTTTGAGAATAAAAGTAAGATTAATTATGTTGGAATAATTTTGTTTGAATTAAGAGTGTTTTTAAGTGGTTTTAATTTCGAAATAAATTTTTAATCCAAGTTTTTTTTCGAACATTTTTTTTATCCCGAATTAATTTTGTTTTCATAACAAAAAATAATCCAAAAAATTTGCATAAATTTATTCCAAGTTAAAACCACGTAGAAATTTATTATCAGTTATCACATTCTTTTTTAACAGTGTTGTATTACCCGTTACACTTAATGCCACTTAAAAATTTTTAACTTGCATTTGCTATATTTTGAACATTACGTACGTAACGGATACTTTGTTGATAAAAAAAAGAAACGGATACTTTGACTTGCATCGATATTAAAAAAAAAAGGTTGGAGTGAAGTGCAACGGTTAGATTTAATTATAGGAGCATTTTTATGACAACTCAATAATAGTTAATAAATTAGTTAATTATAATTTGAATTTAAATTAAGGGTTAATACCAATACAAGCGACAAAAATTACTACATCTCTTTATTTTTACCTTTAAATTAAATATTTAAACTATGAAAATAACAAAAAAAATGCTACTCGGTGAGTTTTCCTCTAGTTTACGATATTTTGAATAGGTTCTGATCATAAGTATTTATATAAATATTTATTTTAAGTCGCCTGCACATCTTTACAAACAGATCTCTGATTTTATTTCCGCAACTTAGCATGCATGGCACTAATAATGGGAAAAAGAAATCTTTTTCTTTTAGCTGTAGTAACCGGCAAAATGATGATTATGTTTATGCGACTACGGGGGGAAAAAAAATCAGCATGAGGAAATAACATATTTCTTGAATTAATTTTATCCCCTAATTTTATATATGACAATCTGGTTTTAGTATGCGAGAACTAGTTTTGAACAAGGCATTTTAAATTCAGATTTTTATTAGTTCTAATTTAAAAGCTTGATAATTTCAAATTGATTCCAAAAGACTAATAATCAAACTAGACCAAATCACGAACAAATAAGAACTTATTAAGTGGCTAGGTTTGCACGGTGTTTCGAGATAGAAGCGTAGAGTTACTAAGAAATTGACAGTGGATTCTAACTATTTTAGAATTCAATTAAAGGTTTGTTACAAAATAGTACCTACTGCAAGTGGGACCACCTCTTCTTTCGGTCGAGGAAAGCTGCCAAAGGAGTCGATCTATCATCTATGTCCCCTCACGTTGCGAAGTAGGCGTTTCAAAAAAAAAAAAAGTTGCGAAGTAGCAAGAGAGATCCTAAATACGCTCTACGACCACACGATTACAATCAAACAGCTCTCGTTGGAAACTCGCTTCTGATTGATTAATTACCTTACCTATACAGTCGAAATCTCGTGTTTTCCATAATAAAATAATGAAACAAAATTATGTCGCAGATGTAACTCTTAGCCGGGTTCTATTGTTACAGAACTCCTGATAAATTTCTGTTGAGAGTCGCTGGAAACGGGTCCCGAACTTACTGTTTACAAAAAATTAGTTTGTTACATAAGTTCTACCAGGAATTCAGAAACAGAAAATCCAATTAGATTCCTAAAATGTATAAACCCTTTCCCACGAAATAAACAAAACAAAACAAAACAAAACACTCTCCTCTGACCTCTCCCAAAAAAATGGCATCTCAACCCACCGGAGCGCCTCCGCCTCCGACGCCGCCGCCGCAGCAACCTCCGCCTCAACCTCCGTCAGCGGCGAAGCAAGGGTTTCTGCGCCGTATCTTCCCTCTTTTTATTGTCGCCAATTTGGCTGTTGGAGGTGCTAACCCCTTTTCCATTTTGAATTTCCTTTTAGTTCTGTTCTCTTTCTTGATCTGTCTGAGACTTTTATTTAGATTGCCTTACAATATTTTCTACACTGTTCTTCAAGTCCTAGTTGTCTCTATTTTATGCGATCAAAGCTAATCAGTATATAAAGGGGGAGCTTAACCCTTCAAAGCCTTGAAGTTTATTATGTGCCTCAAAGAAGAGTTAGCTCAGACATTCTTAGGAAATTTTGTTTCCTTTTATAGGATAAATTTGTCGGCTTGGTTTAGTGTAGTGTTATGAGGTTTTGATGGGATAGGTAGAAATATTTCACTAAAAATGCAGTGGCACAGAATGAACTCGATTTTTTATTTTTGTAGAACACTATATACCGAGGGCATCTGATTACCAAGTTTAGCTTTGTTAGATGTTTAAATGGGTTGGAGTGTTGTTGGACAAGGTGGACCAACCATGGTTATATATTTTTGTTGTTTGATATTTATTTCCATTGGATACATAGTGAATCTCTTTCATGTGCATAGTTTGTAAAGTTGTTTAGTATGTGAACCGACATTTATTAGGTGGTATGCTTTGTGGGATTAAGAGAATCTACCTTTTCTGGAATCAGTGGAATCAGAAAAGAGTGTTTGGGCTATATATTTGACCTGCTGTGATCAAATTCATACACTGAAAATAGTTTAGAAGGTACTAGACATGTAAGATTTATTAGAAAATATTCATATTAACTGTAAAATTTTTGAAAGGTGCATCATTGTTCACTTCTGAGTTCTGACATATTAAAGTGTTGTTATTTTAAGTGTATACATAATTATGTTGTAGAATATTAGTTACAAGAGGGTTGATGTTGGCTTTTTCTCGAACACCTCTTTTGTGTCCAATATATCACCCAAGATACCACTTGGTTTAACTATGATTTTAACCTGCTTTAATCAAGAAATTAGAAACTAAATTGACCCCTTTATCCAAACGAGCCAAAACCACAAGAAAGGGGAAACTGGAGAAAATTAGCCAAAATTACTGCATGTCAAGTGGAGTCAAGAAAAATGGCACAAGAGAGAAATGAAACCAATTTCGTGTTCGGGCCAAGAGCTACTCCACCAGGAGGCTATGGGTTGACAAACTTCACTGTTCAAAGCGAGGAGATACACGGTTTAGTGAGTGTGTACACTCACTGTTACAATCAATAACTGAACCTCTCAAGCATCAGCCCAAGCTCCCTTACTCTATATAGTATAATGAGGTCTCTTTCACCACTACAAGATCTAAGTTCAAACCCTAGATACAAAAAGAAACGACTAAATTTAGTCTGAGTCCAACAATTTATAATTGCATTTGCTTAGGTTCGTTGGTCACCCGGAATGGAAAGTAGCTACTTTGGGCAAGTTATAATAAAAAACAGAATTTAAGTTGATTATATTGGCTGGGCAATTATTGAAGCCGAGAAGGCAGGTTAGAATTATTGTCTTTATGCTTTGCATATCAATTCCACCAAAATTGGTGAGATTTTAATAATTTATTTTGTTGTCTAATTAATAGTTCCCTTGAGAACCATTTGTTTTGGTAGAGTGGTGTACAAGATTAAATAGAATGCACAAAACAAACTGAAGTTGAGATAATCTCAGACAGTATCTAATATTAAAAAGGGCATTCTGGTTATGCAAACTGAAATTCAAATGCAAATGCAACCATACCTTAAACAATTCGAAGCTCTTTGTGTTGGAAATAAGTACTAAAAAGGACATTCTTTTCTGTTGTCACCATTCCAAGATACAGCTAAAATAAATATGTAATATGTTTTACTTGTGGCAAGCATTGAATGCTGGGTGGGTTGGTTGAGACATTTTATATATAAAGAGCAGAATAGTTGGACCATATGACCTTCAAAGGAATTCTAGCCCACAGTCCTGATCAACTTTGAAGGAGTGTAAAGCAACATTATTCTGGTTATGCTTTAATAGGAGTCGTGTCAGATCATTCCAAGTATTTCTTCTCTTTCGAGCTGTTGGAAATGTAGCCTATATAATTAAAATTTTCTATTTTTTTTTCCTTCTGTCTTCAAGCATCAAAATTGGAAGAGTTTCACTTGTTGGCTTCTATTACACACTTACACGGCTTATAGCCTGGAACCATAAGCTAATATCTGTTTGTAAAAGTAGAAAATGACCTGAGATCTTGAAGATGAATAAGACTATAAGGGAACATATATCATTGCTGATCTAAAATCTAAAAATAATTAAAATAATCACACTACTACAACTATCGAACTCCTAGTCCTATATTTTTTCCCGAGGCTTTCAAGAAGAAAGAGGATGAAATTTAATAAGGTTGAATGAATAATAACGATCAAAAGAATGGGATACTCCTTTTTTGTGATTATAATTGGAGAGAGTAACAAAACACTAAGAAGCTGTCCTTATTTTTCATTATAATTGTCAAAGTTGCTGCTTGTCAAATTTTTTGAAAGATGCTAAGGCTCTTTGGACTTGATCTGGTCCTAGAGGAGCCTTAAACCTATTCTGCTCTTTTGTGCTTAAGCCATGACCACCAACTCGCCTTTCTGAGCACGCTGAAACTTAATTGACAGAGGTAATTTAGCATAAAATGGGTTGGGTTGGTCTTGTGTGGACTTTGGAGTTCTTATATTACCTCTGAAAGTATAATGCTGTATCTGTAAACTTCAGTTTTTATTTTAGTCTATTTATTTTGTATTGGCCTGAGTTGTGTTTAAAGGATTACATTTCTTATAGTTAAGGTTGTAATGCATTTCTATATTAGGATGATACATTCTTTTTGTGGAAATACTATTCTTATTAATTTGTAACAGTTTATCCTTCTAGTCATTGCACAGGTCACTGATGCTTCAGCTAACTTTTTTAATTTAGACAATTTGTCTGATGTATTTCCTAATATAATTTTGGTTATTTTGTAGTTTATGTTCTTACAAGGACTGGTCAAAAAGATAAGAAAACTGTAGAGGAGTCGTCTACTGAAAGCAAATCTCCTGAAAAGACCTCACCTGAAACTGCTCCTCCAGTTCCTGCAAAGAAGGAACTTCCACCGATCCCACCAGAGGAGCAGCTCCAGCTCTATAAGTGGATCTTACAAGAGAAAAGAAAGGTGAAGACCCGTGACCCAGTAGAGAAAAAGAAAATTGATGAGGAAAAGGCCCTTCTCAAGGATATTATCCGGTCTGGATCCATCCCTACTTTGTAAGGTCATTTTGGGAAATTGGTCGTGCTTGTTGTGATCCTTGCTCTGTGTTGATTTAATAAACTCTGTATTGATGCAAGATTTTATTCAGTAGAGATTTTTCATCTTTTAACTGGTAAAGCCTGCCATTTGTGTTGTTTCGCATTATTTTCATGCTGTTGGAAGGTATAGCTCCAGCAAGAGTAGGTTCTGATGGGATTAGATACCAATGATGAGTATATTTTTCTTTGGAAGGTATGGGTGTATCTGTAAACTCATTACTCCAGTTTTCAAAAGGAGTTGAATGCTTTGAAATTTTTACTTTTGAACTTTGTTCAAGTTCCTTTGGAGTTTTTTCGTTAAATTGAATGTGTTTAAGCTGTTAATAAAACTGTACTTAAGTATATTTTGTGCTCCTTGGTACCACTTATTATGTCTAGAATTATTAGCACTGGATTAGTTTGCTTGTCAATTATTTGTACAATGAGAATGTTAAGCGTCTCAGTACTGGTTTTCTACACATCTAAGATCATATCCTGCATACATGAGATGTCAGCCAACCATGCACACTTGCCTATATCGAAACACAAGCATTTAAAGCACTAGCTAGCAAAAGATGCCTGTATGGCATAGATATAGATCTGCAGTCACTATATTGAGATTCGCTGTTGCAGATTTGCTGGAGTGATTTCTATAACAGTCATAGACGCATGGCCCATTACCCCACCGTGACAAACATTCGTGGAACCCCATGAGGCAGTAGATTGTAACGTGAAGTATTATGGGAATTTTGAAAAAGAAAACCTGGAGTCGACAGTCACTGCCTCTACACTGCACATGCATAATTTCAATATTTTTTAAATTAGAAGTATTTGGGATAAAACAGTAGATAGTGAAATTGACACATAGAGTCATCCATGTGTAATCTTTCTGGCCGTTTGTTATCCCTACACTTTTGGATTTTCCCATGTCAGGTCCCTTTCGTGCCTCCCCTCTTGTGTTCCTCTCTGTACTTTGTTATATCAATCCCTTCATTTGTTATCTTCAAGTTAGTAAAAACAATCAAGTTATCTTAAAAAAAGAGATGATTTCGAAACATTTAGAAAAAATGATTTTTTTTTTTCCTGGGATTGCTAGAAAGAAGAGAACAGTCAGGAAACAAAAACCGTAGTAGTGGCGTTCTTTATTTTATTTAAGGAGGCTTTTATTATTGTTATTAATTTTATTTTTATTTTCTAATGCGAAACTTCTTTTAGCAAACATGCAGTTAATTTAAGCAAAATCACATGATGTATCTCTGCTCATTTTCCTAAAATGATGTAACTTTGCGGTGCAGATGCTTATTTTCTACAATAAGAATATTGGAGCAAAAAGTGGAAAGAAAACAAAAATGGTCATTATCTCTATAGTCATTATTAGGCCTATAAATAAGCTGATTGAGCTGCTTTCTGTGGAGATCCGTCAGTTGAAATAGTTGTACGGATTGCCGTTCTATTTTCTAGTGTCTACATATCCTTCTATTTGTTTTTCTTGCACACAAGATCTCTCTTCCTCTCCCTCTCCCTCCCTTCCCCCGACCCTCTCTCCATGAATCAAGCTTTACAAGACCCACATGTACCGTTACCTCCACTTGAGGGTGACCAATACCGGCCTTATCCCGTGCCACCTTACCTACATGACACACTTCACGACCAAAAGGTAGTCGCAAGCAGATATATAATCCATTTCAAAATTCTTTTAGCATATATATGTATACGTCCATTGACTTAATTGTTCTTTATTCTGATAGCATGATGTGATACAATATTGGATAGAGCATCCGACAATGTCCGGTCAGAGTACCTCATTTCATCAGAAACCAAAGAAGGCAATTAGTTCTAAACCTTCTAGTAATGTGATAAGAGTGTGCTCAAATTGTAACACAACTACAACTCCCTTGTGGCGAAGCGGTCCTTGTGGCCCCAAGGTACCATGCACTTTTTTCTCAAAGCATATATCTGCATACCAAGGGCCTTATTTATTGCATTTGTTGATTCTAGTTATCTTATTCAGTTCAACACACATTACCCTAAGAGTTTCATGTGAAAATAAGTCAACACATATTTTTGATCCAAAAGGAATGTGTTAGGTTATAGGAATATTAGAAGTTTCATAATGTTCTTCGAAACTTCGGTATTTAGGTTGATATTTTTTTAACATTCTCTGAATTGTTTTGGCAGTCATTGTGCAATGCATGTGGTATAAGGCAGAGGAAGGCAAGGCGGGCGGCGCTGATGGCAATGGAGGCAGCAAAAGGGGGCACAATTATGCCAATTAAACCCAAAATTCAAGTGAAGAAAGATAAGAAAAGCAAGGATCGCACACTTCCATACAAGAAGCGCTACAATTTTCTTTCACCTGTTAACTCCCAGAGGAAATCTAAAGCTAAAAGTTTGTTCATATGCCAAAAATTTCCAAAGGAAGAGAGAGATGCTGCGACATTGCTGATGGGTTTATCTTGTGGTGTCCTTCGTGGTTGAAAACCTAGCTACATTATGTTGTTTAAGTTTTGTTATCTTTGTGCTAGTTTTCTCTTCTTTTTCTTTTTTTTTTTTCTTTCTTTTCTCTTGTTTAAATTTTGAGTTCCTGCACTTGAATAAAGTTATGGGCTACATACATGCTTTGACAAGTTTGCATGAAAGACATTTTGGAAAAAGAGGAAGAGCAATAGATAATGTTTCTATTACTACTATTTTGGACATAATATGCTTAATGATATAGTAAGTGACTCAGGCAATTTACTGTTGGACATCATTAGTTTTTTTAATTTCATTATCTATATCTGCAGCATGTGTGCTTCAGTACTTCTTTTTAACTAATAATGCTTATCAAATGAAAAAACCAATTGAATAAACTACTAAGTAAAAATGAAGGTCTTATATAAAATAAAGAAAATTAATAAATCAGCATCAGAATGTACATGCAATCGAGCGATTACTACCCATCCGTCAACAAATAAAGTATATGCAATTGAGATATTTGCTTCGAAATCAGAACCAATTAAGGATACATACAAAAATTGAATAATTAGTATGCCTCAAATATATGGTAAAGATGAGCGTAGCTAAGATGCAGTAAGGAGGGAACTGGGTTATTCACTTTTTTCCCAAATAAAGCAAGTCCAATAGCCTTAGCCATAATCACATTGTGTGGCTAGAATTGAAGATAACATTTTCCATTAATCTGAGATATATAGATGAGATTTGTATAATAGGGCCTGACAAAGAGAGATGAGGATTCCCTCCTATCGGAAATTTAGGGTTACTTTTCTTTGAGGTGTCCTTATCCTGGTTTTGTACACGGGGCTTGTTTTTTATGTATGAGACATGTGGTGTACTGTGGCAAATGAAAAAGGATTTATGTCTAGAAGGAAACAAACTTAATTAATGAAGAGATTGGTTGAATTCGGATGAACGTGATAAATGATAGGATTAGGAGTTACTTTCATTTGGATTTTGTGGGATTGACACTATCTAGATTCTATACCGAGTTTGGTAAAACTTATTTGCTTTATGCTTAATGGGCCACTCCAATAATTGTTTATTTCGGATAAATATATGGCTCAATTTTCAACCCGATAATTATTTCTGCAACTAATGGGCCATGTATTCATTTTGCATGGAAAGGCCTAGTAACCATTGCGAAGAAGTTGTTGTTTTCAAGAAAATGAGCTTTAAGGTGTGTAGTATTTCATGTGACGAGTCACATAACCACATGCGAGTTTCTCTGAAGCTCGTCTATATTTTTCAAAATTAGAAATATATCATGGGAAGAAGTAATCAGCTTCACATACTACTATACCGTTGGTGGAACTTTAGATCCCTTTTGTTGTTTTGGCGCTCTCCAGTCTCCAGTCTCCTCACATGGCACACAGCCACAAATCCATGCTCAAATCTCCACCTCTCTCTCTCTCTCTCTCTCTCGCTCTCTCTCTGTACTCGACTATTCCATAAGCATTCTTGCTAAGAAGTTCTCTAATGCCAGGAAGTATTCACTTATCTGGTATTTCTCTCTTTCTCATTATCACTTATTGTTGAGAAAAATAAATAGAATTAGGAATATAAATAAGAAAAATTTCTTTTTTACCAAATATAGAAAGTTGCCGTTATGTATTTAGGATAGGTTTAGAATGGGGATTCGTTGGTATTCGAGCGGTATAATAGACAAGATGACTACATATATATGTATACTTCTGTTTGTAAAGAAATTGAGTGAGACAAAAATCAATAAACCAAAATTACATTTTTCCTCTCCAAAACTCAACACTTATACACTGACCTCAATTGAATCAAATACATACAAATAATTTCCCTATGTCAAATTCACAGTAGCGGAATGGATAGAAGCTCCACCACGAGGAACATTTAGCACTCCTCATTACATAAAAGGTGTAGAACTTTTGCTTGTTTCCTTTCAATTTTTTGTGCTTCTGCATATTGTAATTATAGTTTGAACTTTGATGGGTTGATTGTGCAGTTTCGGTGGGAAAGAATACGTATCAGAGTGCAGGAAGAGAAGACCTCACTTTGTGAGTTCCTTTAATTTCCATAATTTTTCTGTTTTGTGCACTTTTTTTTTTTGGCGAAATAGATATTATATGTGAGAAGCAACGTGTCAAACACTTAAGTGACAAAATGAAGCCTAACCTCTTTCTAGACATTTTATTTCTCAAGTATTTTCTGGGTTCAGATTGTAACATATCACGATAATAGATGATTATAACCTGCAGCCCGGTGACATCTATTCGTGACAATCTCGTGATTATGCTTTGTGATTCTGAAGGAAATTTGGTGACAAAGAAAGGTCAGTTTATATTTTGTTAATAAATATTAAAGAACATGTGATCTGAATTTTGTTACTTGATAAAAATCACTCTCAATATATTTCAATGATAGAAGTAAAGACTATCTCAGTTGCTGAAAAAGGAGATGCTGAGATTGTGTTCTCTCTGGAATTTGGAGGGGATTTCAAGTTGAGATTGAGTTTTGTACTCAATGAAGAAGAAAAGGAGAAAATTCGCGAATTGGTTGGTAATTTTTTAATATTTTACATTATATTTATTTTAATTAAGTTTTTTCAATATATATTGTGATCTGGTAAAGTTCCATTTCAGAGGAGCATTGTATTAAAAAGGAAGCATGCAGAGTTACTTAAGGGTACCAGTGACATAGTTTATCCTGGTATGATAACTTTTTCTCTGTAGTAATCATGGATATGCAATTATTTATATCCAAGCTAACTCAATTTTTTATATTTTGTTTCTTACTAATTAATTGAAAATTTTCTACAGGGACTTCATCACAACTTCAAAACAAAGATCATTCTAAATTAAATACAATCAAGATCCCAAAGATGTCAACTGGGCCAAATCCAAATAAAGTTATTAAAGAGAATGGACCGCAAATTTCTTTTTTAAGAGTTTCTCAATCAGTAGACGACCTGACTGGGGCTGACATTAAAAGAAGCGTACCAAACAGAAGCCCAAGTGATAACATAAGAAAAATGATCAGCGCCTTTGAGGGGAATGCCAAGCAGGTTCAGAATTTGTTTCTATTCAATATAAATTGTTAAATGCATAATAATTTCTTATGTTTCTTTATTCCTTTTAGTTTAATTGTGAGCAGAATTCAGTATCACAAATCAGCCCAAGAACGAGAACCCAATTGAATAAAATTCATTCTCAGACTTTGATGGAGAGCATGTTGTATGACAATGAAGATATTAAACAGAGGAGAGGTTCCCAGACTCTGATTAGGAGATCGTTTTCTGCTGGAGACTTAGCAGAGGTCATTTTGCAAAATGACCCCAATGGAACTCGTATATCTACATCCAATGAGAGAGTTGAAGTCGGGCATCATATTCAACACAAAATTGGTGGTTTTTCAAGTAAAAATTTTCCCGGGACAAGACATTTTCGAGACTGGGATTTTTCAGAACATACGGATGATCTCTCATTTATAGATAAAACAAGTTATTTTTTTGGAATTACTGATATGTTAATGCCGTACCATCTATGCCTTACTTCTTCACCAGAGGAAGCAAGAAAATGCCTTCAGAATTTTACTGCAGGCTCGATGCATTATAGAAAGGTACCTAATATATAATAGATTCGTTGCATGCCAAGGAACTTAAATAATTCTTATCAACAAAAACAGGATCTCACATGAATCTTTTACAAGTAGATAAAATTGCATGGCGTTGCATATCATGAGGTTAAGAAAGAAATTGGAAGTAGAAGTCAGACTGAAGACCTGCATCATAAGAAAGATGGCAGTTCAAATTTGAACGGATGGTTGATCGAACAGGTTTCTTTTATAGTTACAATTGTTGATATGTTATTACTTTGGACCATGGCTTTTACCAGTACAAAGAGTTCACCATGGCCCCGGAATCGTTCTTATAGGTGACATTGGTCTGGTACGCCAATTTGGAGCACAGTAATTCTAAGCAAAAAGTGCAGGGAATGAGGTTGTGGCAACAAGTGTGACTGTTTTCATTTTTTATGTGAAAAAACATACGTTAATAAAATGAGGATAAGATCCCAGAAAAAAATTTGTTTGGTACTACTGGTGTTGAGTTATCTCTAAATTTCCTACAATGAAATTCATAACCACAATAAATTTGGGAGTGAAAAGATTTGGGTGTTCAGCAATCTGTTACTTTTGAATCTTTTATTTTCATTTTTTTAACCCTAATAGTGATTGGAAAAAAAATTTATTATCAAGTTTTCAGTATATTATAAATATTTCTTATTATCTGCTGACATTGTTTTTTAATTATGGCTTTGCAGGGAGCACGGATTTTCATAGTGATAGTAGCTTGTGGGACCATTATTCTTAATACGAGATAGATAATTTTACAATTTGTTGATTTTACAAAATGAGGACTTCTGAACTTGCAATCTATTTGTACGACATTGGAAAACATTCTTTAACGAAAGTAGAATATAACAATAATACTTGTTGAAATTTACATATTTGTAGAATAAGAGTTAAGCTAAAACTACAACCTAAAACTTAGGGGTGAGAGTCATAGGTTTTAGGCAATGTTTTCGATACCCTTCCAGTTTTTTTTTTTTTTTTTTTTTGAAGATAAATTGGAGTGAAGCCTCCCAATTTTTTTAAAATTAAAAGTCTATAAAGATTCCAGCCGAGTTTCGAATAAAAATAAGTCGGGAGGCTTGACCCCCAATTTATCTTCAAAAAGAAAAAATACCCTACCAATTGAAAATTCTGGTAATAATATCGAGCAGTGATCAAAATGACAGTATCTAGTAGTATTAAGTTTTAAGGACAAAATACTAGCAAATTCTGGAAAAAAATACAGGATTCGAACCACTAGCTTGTAAGATATTGAAAACATTGGTCTTAAATCATAGTTTTAGTTTACAGCAGGATGTAGGTTTTTTTATTATTATTATTATTGTTGTTTGTTGTTATTAGTTATTATTGTTAGTACTAGTATTAGTGTTACTAATATTAATATTATTTTTTTTTGGTAACTTTCATCTTTTAGGTTTCTTCTTTAGCTTACTCCAACTTGTTTGGAATAAAAAACTTAATTTTTATTATTGTTGGTGTTGAGAAATAAGAATTAATAGCAATAAAAAAAATTAGAATAAAAAACAAAATTGAATTTGATTTATTTTTTAAAAAAATAAATAAAAAATTATGAAATAGTAATTTTGCTGATGAACATTAGATATAATAATCTCACATGCATTCAGTCGTTTAGAGATGGCTGAACATAGAGAATCTCAATCCAGGTTTCACAACCAAATTAAGCACACTAAAAACAATATTTATAGCGCTCACCGTCAAAAGTGCCAAAATTGACAAGTGATTACTATTGTAGGAGTATCGATCACCAACATAAATGACTATAATCTCACCCTCAAGTAGATTGAATGCGGAATTATGGCTCATTATATTAATTTCAACGATACACTTATTGGGTCCGTATAGTTTGTGGAGAACAATATTATTAAAAGTTCACATTAGAGACTTGCTTTACGATTTAAATGTAGTGCAAAAGACATCGATATAATTTTTATAATAACATCCATTACATTTTAGCAGAAGTGCGTAAACAAGAAAAAATTATGGTAGACTAATATTTAAATCTGAGAACTTTTTATTGAATTAATAAATTTTGTGTTGGATTTATTAATTCAATGGAAAGTTACCAGACTTAAGTATTAAGAGATGAAACTTTCCATCTGTCTACTGGTGGACAAAAAAAGAGAGAACCTAAAATAAGCTATTGTGAAATTATTAGATTTAAATTATATCGTAAAGAAGATCGAATATATATGGGCTTCATTATAATTCATTGATAACTGTATATGTTCTTTGTAGATTTTAGAGAACAATATTATTAAAAGTTAACTTTCATGCTTCCTTTAAATTTTACGTGCAATGCAAGGGACATCAATATCTTTTTTTTTAGGACCTTCTTTCAGCAATTTGAAGTGTGCTCCTGACATAAGTAAAAGATATAATTTTTTTTTATTTTGTAATGATATTAGTTGAGAAAAACTAACCTAGACTGAATATTTGGAGAAGTTATATGAACTATTTTCCAACTACAGAGCCCTCGGATTTCTTCACCAACCATCTCACAAACGTCCAAAAGAGATGAAACTTTTCCACAAGCATTATCAAAATTTTGCCTATTCTATGATGGCTTTCCATAATATGAAATGATAAAATTGGACACGTGGAAATCTTTCGATTATGATGAAACTTTTATGTTTGTACATATCGATCGTTCTTTACTTTTGCAATAAGAAATATGCGGAGGATCGACACTTTTGGATAAAAGATCACCTCTTATCATATTGTTTTGTTAAAGTCGTTTGTCAAGACCTTACCAACTATTTCAAATCTATCCAAACCAAAGCACTTCTTTTCGCTTATAAATAGCATGGCACCCTGCTAATCTCTTCATCAAACAATCAATTGAGATACTATCTTTTTTAGCAAGAGCCTAGACATGGCCCCTTCTATCACCATTCTTTCTTCTCTACTATGCTTTCTGGTCTTGCTTCATGGTTGTGCGGCTCAGCTTGCCTTTGGCGGTCAGAGTCCATGGCAAGCCCCACGAGGGTTCGGTTTATGGCCAGAGGGCTTGTCGATTTGAGAATCTTCAGGCACTCGAACCGTCAAGACGGGTGCAACATGAGGCGGGCGTCACTGAGTACTACGACGAGAACAACGAACAACTTCGGTGCGCCGGCTTGTCTGTTAGACGTCGCACAATCAATCCTAGAGGCCTTCGCTTACCTGCCTACTCCAATGCACCTTCTCTTGTGTACATAAAGCAAGGTAAATGTGGTTTATATAAGATTTTGTAGACAATAACATCTTCATCAAAAGCACTTTATTTGCGCATCATATCAAGTTAATATGCACTATTTATAACAAAAGTATATTTATCTTAATTGTAGGAAGATGCCTTATGGGAGTTATATATCCCGGGTGCCCTGAAAGTTACCAATCATTCCAACAACAATTTGAGCAGTCTAGGCAGGAAGGGTTGGCTCAAGGTCAGAGGCCTAGGGACGAGCACCAGAAAGTTCGGCGCGTCCGTGAAGGTGATATTGTTGCTTTACCAGCTGGCGTTACTCATTGGTTCTACAATGATGGTGATGTCCCGGTAGTTGCTGTCACCGTATCTGACGTGAGCAACAGCGCCAATCAGCTTGAGCCGAGACGCAGGGTATGATATGTTTCGTTGGACAAATTTATCATGAAATTACTTGTTCGATAAAATCGATTGTATTTTTATGTTGTAGAATTACTCACTAATCATGTATACTGTCTTGAATTGAAAAGGAATTTTTGTTGGCTGGAAGGCACCAGCGGGGAGGACAATCCTATGAAATCGAGCAACAAACTGGAAACATCTTAACCGGATTTGACACTCAGTTTTTGGCCGAGGCTTTCGGAGTAAATCAAGAGTTGGCTAGAAGGCTTCAGAGTCAAAATGACGAGCGAGGTGAAATTATCCATGTACCTCAAGGGCTTCAATTGCTAAGACCTCTTAGGAGCCAAGAGCAGCTGCAGCAGCAACAAGAGGAAGAGTTCCAAGGAGAGAGGTATCAAGGAGAGTGGAGGGGCAATTATACCAACGGTCTGGATGAGAACTTCTGCACTATGAGAATAAGAGAGAACATAAATGATCCATCTCGTGCCGATATCTACAACCCTCGCAGTGGAAGAATCACCATACTAAACAACCAAAAGCTGCCGATCCTCAACAACGTCCAAATGAGCGCTAACCGAGTTGTTTTGAGAAGGGTAACTCTTTTTTGTACAGTAACTTGTGGAACGCAATGTGATTTGATAAAAATTGTTGACGTAATTTATTTTATATTTGTAGAATGCCGTTCTTGCCCCACATTGGAACATCAACGCTCATAGCTTGATGTATGTGACCGGTGGACGTGGAAGGGTTCAAATCGTCAACCACCAAGGAAGAACTGTTTTCGATGGCCAGCTCCGCCAAAGACAAATACTGCTAATTCCTCAGAATTATGCAGTGTTGAAAAGGGCACACCAACAACAACAATTTGAATATGTTTCCTTCAAGACTAATCCTAATGCCATGGTGAGCAAAATAACCGGGAAGGCTTCTACTATCCGGGCCTTGCCATTGGACGTCCTCCGCGCTTCTTATCGCATTACGATAGAGCAAGCAAGGAGGCTCAAGAACAGCAGGAGGGAAGAGATGGCGTTGTTTGCTCCAAGGTTTCAGAGAAGCACTTCAGAGGAGGCTGCGAGCGAGTATGATCCTGAATTTCAGGGAAATCCCGATGTTACTCTTGCTCAAGTGGTGAATTAAGGCGCACCAGCTTTTTATTAGCATTGATGGATGTGCGTGTTGTACTTTCTTACTTGAGAGAATAAGAATAAAATTGTTATCAAATTCAAGAATAAAATTGTTAGCAACAATAATGCCATATTTATTTAATTTTCTCTTTGATTTTGTTTCTCGATATGAACTTTTCTTCTAGCATGATCGCAGCAAGAAAGTAATTTAATTTTGAAAAAGAAAATTGAAATAAAAAAGTCACAGAACATTTAGTAAAAAACATCGAAGGCGATTAGTAATATATATTGTCGGTATAAATAAAGTAAACGTGATGTCTAAAATAAGAAACAACATCATTTAAGAGAGCAGGATTTTTCTCGTGCATGCACTTGCATCACCTTTATGACATTGTTAATACACTCGTTTCTTTACCCAACAATAGATTTACGTAAACAACATATAATCATCACTACTTATAAAAATCTAAGCGGTCTATAGTTCATAAGTTTATGTTGACATTTCCATAGTATCATGTCGTTTTCTTTTCCTCATGGGGAGTTTTGTTTTGAGTGATGGACATGGTTCCTTGCCGCGCCCCTATATATATATATATATATATATATATACATATATATATATGTATATATAGAGCATCTAGTGATAGCTTAACCATAACATCCTAATGTATTTAGATATTTTTGCCTCTATGCAGTTACTTCTATTACTTGATTTTATTGTTGGGTTTAACTTTAATTTTTTTTCACGGTTCTATATCTATCATAAGTGTTATAATTGGAAGCTTAATTAGAAAAATACTAAGAGAGATTAGTTCTCAATGGTTAGTACATAGAATACATAATACAAATATGGGTTCGGTATCAAGAAGTAATTATTAGAACTTATTATCTAGGTGGAAAGGGTGATTGTTGGCTTTAGTTACTATATTTGAATTTTGTGAACAAATTAATGTGGAATATTTCTTAAGATATTGCATATTTGATATTAATAAATAGATATTCTCTATCAAGAGTAATTAGAATTTGAATTCATTGTCGGCAAAAATAGCAACGTACAATGAGAACAAATAGCTAAATAGAAATTTCAATTAATATAAATTTAAAAAGAGAATTGCTAAAATGCTACGTTGTGGTATAGATGGATTCGTGCAACACATTCAAATTTCATGCTTGAAATAATCGATTTGAACCACTTAATGTATTCTTCATATTGAAATTTCATTAGAGACCAAATTTCACTTTTTTTTTCAATTTTTTTACTTTTCTTTTGTATTTTTAAAAACGGTTATTATTAGAGCATCAAAACTAATTATATAGATGAATTTCTTAAACTTTCAAAATAGTAAAAACTCTTAGAAAATTAAAAATTTTAGTTTCCTATAAGATTTCAATATGTAAATGAGATTGAGTGATTTAGATCGGTCATTCGTGACATAGAATTGAAAAAAACGAACGTGCCGCATGTTACCTATCTATACTACACATAGCATTGTAGCAATCCTCTTTTAAAAATCTAAAGTCTGAAGATTTTATTACATATATGTGACACCATTCATTTTAGTTGGATCATTGAGGTTCAAATATATATTATATATATATTTGAAATGTGTGTTTCTTTTTTCAATGTTTGTCGAATAAAATTCGAAGATCAACAATAAAAACTCAAACAATATACTTTTGTAAAATTTTTAACCGCGTATAATTATTTCAATTACGGAGATGTATTTACCTATGTCCTAAAATTTAGAATGTCCACTAGCAAGTTAATAAAAACACTTCTAATATGATTGACCAGTAATGTGCTTTTATGTTTTAATTCCAAATGAAGAAAATTATTTTAGTGCATATTGATATTGGACTAATTGAGTATTGATGTTATACATTATTTTTTTTTTTGTTGAAATATTTTAACCCCACCTATACATAAATAAAATAAATGAATTCTTCGTCAAATACTTATGAAAAAGGGTTCAAATATTATTTTGAAATAGCTACTTGTGAGGAAGGAAAATTATTATAACGACAATGACACCTCATCTTTATTTGCATTACATTATAGTTGAAGTGCGCAAACAAAAAAAGTATTATTGGAGACTAATATCTAAATTTGAGAACATTCCATGGAATTCATAAATTTTGAGTTTACTTTGTTTAATTATAAAAATAAATCAAAATTCTAAGTCGGTAATTCATCGATGAACATTAAAAAAAAATATTTCATATGCATCCAAATCATGTATTTACTGATAGGCAAAAAAATAAAGAACCTAAAATAAGCTATTGTGAAATTATTAGGTTTAAATTATATCGTAAAGAAGATCGAATATATATGGGCTTCATTATAATTCATTGATAACTGTATATGTTCTTTGTAGATTTTAGAGAATAATATTATTAAAAGTTAACTTTCATGCTTCTTTTAAATTTTACGTGCAATGCAAGGGACATCAATATCTTTTTTTTTAGGACCTTCTTTCAGCAATTTGAAGTGTGCTCCTGACATAAGTAAAAGATATAATTTTTTTTATTTTGTAATGATATTAGTTGAGAAAAACTAACCTAGACTGAATACTTGGAGAAGTTATATGAACTATTTTCCAACTACAGAGCCCTCGGGTTTCTTCACCAACCATCTCACAAACGTCCAAAAGAGATGAAACTTTTCCACAAGCATTATCAAAATTTTGCCTATTCTATGATGGCTTTCCATAATATGAAATGATAAAATTGGACACGTGGAAATCTTTCGATTATGATGAAACTTTTATGTTTGTACATATCAATCGTTCTTTACTTTTGCAATAAGAAATATGCGGAGGATCGACACTTTTGGATAAAAGATCACCTCTTATCATATTGTTTTGTTAAAGTCGTTTGTCAAGACCTTACCAACTATTTCAAATCTATCCAAACCAAAGCACTTCTTTTCGCTTATAAATAGCATGGCACCCTGCTAATCTCTTCATCAAACAATCAATTGAGATACTATCTTTTTTAGCAAGAGCCTAGACATGGCCCCTTCTATCACCATTCTTTCTTCTCTACTATGCTTTCTGGTCTTGCTTCATGGTTGTGCGGCTCAGCTTGCCTTTGGCGGTCAGAGTCCATGGCAAGCCCCACGAGGGTTCGGTTATGGCCAGAGGGCTTGTCGATTTGAGAATCTTCAGGCACTCGAACCGTCAAGACGGGTGCAACATGAGGCGGGCGTCACTGAGTACTACGACGAGAACAACGAACAACTTCGGTGCGCCGGCTTGTCTGTTAGACGTCGCACAATCAATCCTAGAGGCCTTCGCTTACCTGCCTACTCCAATGCACCTTCTCTTGTGTACATAAAGCAAGGTAAATGTGGTTTATATAAGATTTTGTAGACAATAACATCTTCATCAAAAGCACTTTATTTGCGCATCATATCAAGTTAATATGCACTATTTATAACAAAAGTATATTTATCTTAATTGTAGGAAGATGCCTTATGGGAGTTATATATCCCGGGTGCCCTGAAAGTTACCAATCATTCCAACAACAATTTGAGCAGTCTAGGCAGGAAGGGTTGGCTCAAGGTCAGAGGCCTAGGGACGAGCACCAGAAAGTTCGGCGCGTCCGTGAAGGTGATATTGTTGCTTTACCAGCTGGCGTTACTCATTGGTTCTACAATGATGGTGATGTCCCGGTAGTTGCTGTCACCGTATCTGACGTGAGCAACAGCGCCAATCAGCTTGAGCCGAGACGCAGGGTATGATATGTTTCGTTGGACAAATTTATCATGAAATTACTTGTTCGATAAAATCGATTGTATTTTTATGTTGTAGAATTACTCACTAATCATGTATACTGTCTTGAATTGAAAAGGAATTTTTGTTGGCTGGAAGGCACCAGCGGGGAGGACAATCCTATGAAATCGAGCAACAAACTGGAAACATCTTAACCGGATTTGACACTCAGTTTTTGGCCGAGGCTCTCGGAGTAAATCAAGAGTTGGCTAGAAGGCTTCAGAGTCAAAATGACGAGCGAGGTGAAATTGTCCATGTACCTCAAGGGCTTCAATTGCTAAGACCTCTTAGGAGCCAAGAGCAGCTGCAGCAGCAACAAGAGGAAGAGTTCCAAGGAGAGAGGTATCAAGGAGAGTGGAGGGGCAATTATACCAACGGTCTGGATGAGAACTTCTGCACTATGAGAATAAGAGAGAACATAAATGATCCATCTCGTGCCGACATCTACAACCCTCGCAGTGGAAGAATCACCATACTAAACAACCAAAAGCTGCCGATCCTCAACAACGTCCAAATGAGCGCTAACCGAGTTGTTTTGAGAAGGGTAACTCTTTTTTGTACAGTTACTTGTGGAACGCAATGTGATTTGATAAAAATTGTTGACGTAATTTATTTTATATTTGTAGAATGCCGTTCTTGCCCCACATTGGAACATCAACGCTCATAGCTTGATGTATGTGACCGGTGGACGTGGAAGGGTTCAAATCGTCAACCACCAAGGAAGAACTGTTTTCGATGGCCAGCTCCGCCAAAGACAAATACTGCTAATTCCTCAGAATTATGCAGTGTTGGAAAGGGCACACCAACAACAACAATTTGAATATGTTTCCTTCAAGACTAATCCTAATGCCATGGTGAGCAAAATAACCGGGAAGGCTTCTACTATCCGGGCCTTGCCATTGGACGTCCTCCGCGCTTCTTATCGCATTACGATAGATCAAGCAAGGAGGCTCAAGAACAGCAGGAGGGAAGAGATGGCGTTGTTTGCTCCAAGGTTTCAGAGAAGCACTTCAGAGGAGGCTGCGAGCGAGTATGATCCTGAATTTCAGGGAAATCCCGATGTTACTCTTGCTCAAGTGGTGAATTAAGGCGCACCAGCTTTTTATTAGCATTGATGGATGTGCGTGTTGTACTTTCTTACTTGAGAGAATAAGAATAAAATTGTTATCAAATTCAAGAATAAAATTGTTAGCAACAATAATGCCATATTTATTTAATTTTCTCTTTGATTTTGTTTCTCGATATGAACTTTTCTTCTAGCATGATCGCAGCAAGAAAGTAATTTAATTTTGAAAAAGAAAATTGAAATAAAAAAGTCACAGAACATTTAGTAAAAAACATCGAAGGCGATTAGTAATATATATTGTCGGTATAAATAAAGTAAACGTGATGTCTAAAATAAGAAACAACATCATTTAAGAGAGCAGGATTTTTCTCGTGCATGCACTTGCATCACCTTTATGACATTGTTAATACACTCGTTTCTTTACCCAACAATAGATTTACGTAAACAACATATAATCATCACTACTTATAAAAATCTAAGCGGTCTATAGTTCATAAGTTTATGTTGACATTTCCATAGTATCATGTCGTTTTCTTTTCCTCATGGGGAGTTTTGTTTTGAGTGATGGACATGGTTCCTTGCCGCGCCCCTATATATATATATATATATATATATATATATATGTATATATAGAGCATCTAGTGATAGCTTAACCATAACATCCTAATGTATTTAGATAATTTTGCCTCTATGCAGTTACTTCTATTACTTGATTTTATTGTTGGGTTTAACTTTATTTTTTTTTCACGGTTCTATATCTATCATAAGTGTTATAATTGGAAGCTTAATTAGAAAAATACTAAGAGAGATTAGTTCTCAATGGTTAGTACATAGAATACATAATACAAATATGGGTTCGGTATCAAGAAGTAATTATTAGAACTTATTATCTAGGTGGAAAGGGTGATTGTTGGCTTTAGTTACTATATTTGAATTTTGTGAACAAATTAATGTGGAATATTTCTTAAGATATTGCATATTTGATATTAATAAATAGATATTCTCTATCAAGAGTAATTAGAATTTGAATTCATTGTCGGCAAAAATAGCAACGTACAATGAGAACAAATAGCTAAATAGAAATTTCAATTAATATAAATTTAAAAAGAGAATTGCTAAAATGCTACGTTGTGGTATAGATGGATTCGTGCAACACATTCAAATTTCATGCTTGAAATAATCGATTTGAACCACTTAATGTATTCTTCATATTGAAATTTCATTAGAGACCAAATTTCACTTTTTTTTTCAATTTTTTTACTTTTCTTTTGTATTTTTAAAAACGGTTATTATTAGAGCATCAAAACTAATTATATAGATGAATTTCTTAAACTTTCAAAATAGTAAAAACTCTTAGAAAATTAAAAATTTTAGTTTCCTATAAGATTTCAATATGTAAATGAGATTGAGTGATTTAGATCGGTCATTCGTGACATAGAATTGAAAAAAACGAACGTGCCGCATGTTACCTATCTATACTACACATAGCATTGTAGCAATCCTCTTTTAAAAATCTAAAGTCTGAAGATTTTATTACATATATGTGACACCATTCATTTTAGTTGGATCATTGAGGTTCAAATATATATTATATATATATTTGAAATGTGTGTTTCTTTTTTCAATGTTTGTCGAATAAAATTCGAAGATCAACAATAAAAACTCAAACAATATACTTTTGTAAAATTTTTAATCGCGTATAATTATTTCAATTACGGAGATTTATTTACCTATGTCCTAAAATTTAGAATGTCCACTAGCAAGTTAATAAAAACACTTCTAATATGATTGACCAGTAATGTGCTTTTATGTTTTAATTCCAAATGAAGAAAATTATTTTAGTGCATATTGATATTGGACTAATTGAGTATTGATGTTATACATTATTTTTTTTTTTTGTTGAAATATTTTAACCCCACCTATACATAAATAAAATAAATGAATTCTTCGTCAAATACTTATGAAAAAGGGTTCAAATATTATTTTGAAATAGCTACTTGTGAGGAAGGAAAATTATTATAACGACAATGACACCTCATCTTTATTTGCATTACATTATAGTTGAAGTGCGCAAACAAAAAAAGTATTATTGGAGACTAATATCTAAATTTGAGAACATTCCATGGAATTCATAAATTTTGAGTTTACTTTGTTTAATTATAAAAATAAATCAAAATTCTAAGTCGGTAATTCATCGATGAACATTAAAAAAAAATATTTCATATGCATCCAAATCATGTATTTACTGATAGGCAAAAAAATAAAGAACCTAAAATAAGCTATTGTGAAATTATTAGGTTTAAATTATATCGTAAAGAAGATCGAATATATATGGGCTTCATTATAATTCATTGATAACTGTATATGTTCTTTGTAGATTTTAGAGAATAATATTATTAAAAGTTAACTTTCATGCTTCTTTTAAATTTTACGTGCAATGCAAGGGACATCAATATCTTTTTTTTTAGGACCTTCTTTCAGCAATTTGAAGTGTGCTCCTGACATAAGTAAAAGATATAATTTTTTTTTTATTTTGTAATGATATTAGTTGAGAAAAACTAACCTAGACTGAATACTTGGAGAAGTTATATGAACTATTTTCCAACTACAGAGCCCTCGGGTTTCTTCACCAACCATCTCACAAACGTCCAAAAGAGATGAAACTTTTCCACAAGCATTATCAAAATTTTTCCTATTCTATGATGGCTTTCCATAATATGAAATGATAAAATTGGACACGTGGAAATCTTTCGATTATGATGAAACTTTTATGTTTGTACATATCGATCGTTCTTTACTTTTGCAATAAGAAATATGCGGAGGATCGACACTTTTGGATAAAAGATCACCTCTTATCATATTGTTTTGTTAAAGTCGTTTGTCAAGACCTTACCAACTATTTCAAATCTATCCAAACCAAAGCACTTCTTTTCGCTTATAAATAGCATGGCACCCTGCTAATCTCTTCATCAAACAATCAATTGAGATACTATCTTTTTTAGCAAGAGCCTAGACATGGCCCCTTCTATCACCATTCTTTCTTCTCTACTATGCTTTCTGGTCTTGCTTCATGGTTGTGCGGCTCAGCTTGCCTTTGGCGGTCAGAGTCCATGGCAAGCCCCACGAGGGTTCGGTTATGGCCAGAGGGCTTGTCGATTTGAGAATCTTCAGGCACTCGAACCGTCAAGACGGGTGCAACATGAGGCGGGCGTCACTGAGTACTACGACGAGAACAACGAACAACTTCGGTGCGCCGGCTTGTCTGTTAGACGTCGCACAATCAATCCTAGAGGCCTTCGCTTACCTGCCTACTCCAATGCACCTTCTCTTGTGTACATAAAGCAAGGTAAATGTGGTTTATATAAGATTTTGTAGACAATAACATCTTCATCAAAAGCACTTTATTTGCGCATCATATCAAGTTAATATGCACTATTTATAACAAAAGTATATTTATCTTAATTGTAGGAAGATGCCTTATGGGAGTTATATATCCCGGGTGCCCTGAAAGTTACCAATCATTCCAACAACAATTTGAGCAGTCTAGGCAGGAAGGGTTGGCTCAAGGTCAGAGGCCTAGGGACGAGCACCAGAAAGTTCGGCGCGTCCGTGAAGGTGATATTGTTGCTTTACCAGCTGGCGTTACTCATTGGTTCTACAATGATGGTGATGTCCCGGTAGTTGCTGTCACCGTATCTGACGTGAGCAACAGCGCCAATCAGCTTGAGCCGAGACGCAGGGTATGATATGTTTCGTTGGACAAATTTATCATGAAATTACTTGTTCGATAAAATCGATTGTATTTTTATGTTGTAGAATTACTCACTAATCATGTATACTGTCTTGAATTGAAAAGGAATTTTTGTTGGCTGGAAGGCACCAGCGGGGAGGACAATCCTATGAAATCGAGCAACAAACTGGAAACATCTTAACCGGATTTGACACTCAGTTTTTGGCCGAGGCTCTCGGAGTAAATCAAGAGTTGGCTAGAAGGCTTCAGAGTCAAAATGACGAGCGAGGTGAAATTGTCCATGTACCTCAAGGGCTTCAATTGCTAAGACCTCTTAGGAGCCAAGAGCAGCTGCAGCAGCAACAAGAGGAAGAGTTCCAAGGAGAGAGGTATCAAGGAGAGTGGAGGGGCAATTATACCAACGGTCTGGATGAGAACTTCTGCACTATGAGAATAAGAGAGAACATAAATGATCCATCTCGTGCCGATATCTACAACCCTCGCAGTGGAAGAATCACCATACTAAACAACCAAAAGCTGCCGATCCTCAACAACGTCCAAATGAGCGCTAACCGAGTTGTTTTGAGAAGGGTAACTCTTTTTTGTACAGTAACTTGTGGAACGCAATGTGATTTGATAAAAATTGTTGACGTAATTTATTTTATATTTGTAGAATGCCGTTCTTGCCCCACATTGGAACATCAACGCTCATAGCTTGATGTATGTGACCGGTGGACGTGGAAGGGTTCAAATCGTCAACCACCAAGGAAGAACTGTTTTCGATGGCCAGCTCCGCCAAAGACAAATACTGCTAATTCCTCAGAATTATGCAGTGTTGAAAAGGGCGCACCAACAACAACAATTTGAATATGTTTCCTTCAAGACTAATCCTAATGCCATGGTGAGCAAAATAACCGGGAAGGCTTCTACTATTCGGGCCTTGCCATTGGACGTCCTCCGCGCTTCTTATCGCATTACGATAGAGCAAGCAAGGAGGCTCAAGAACAGCAGGAGGGAAGAGATGGCGTTGTTTGCTCCAAGGTTTCAGAGAAGCACTTCAGAGGAGGCTGCGAGCGAGTATGATCCTGAATTTCAGGGAAATTCCGATGTTACTCTTGCTCAAGTGGTGAATTAAGGCGCACCAGCTTTTTATTAGCATTGATGGATGTGCGTGTTGTACTTTCTTACTTGAGAGAATAAGAATAAAATTGTTATCAAATTCAAGAATAAAATTGTTAGCAACAATAATGCCATATTTATTTAATTTTCTCTTTGATTTTGTTTCTCGATATGAACTTTTCTTCTAGCATGATCGCAGCAAGAAAGTAATTTAATTTTGAAAAAGAAAATTGAAATAAAAAAGTCACAGAACATTTAGTAAAAAACATCGAACGCGATTAGTAATATATATTGTCGGTATAAATAAAGTAAACGTGATGTCTAAAATAAGAAACAGCATCATTTAAGAGAGCAGGATTTTTCTCGTGCATGCACTTGCATCACCTTTATGACATTGTTAATACACTCGTTTCTTTACCCAACAATAGATTTACGTAAACAACATATAATCATCACTACTTATAAAATCTAAGCGGTCTATAGTTCATGAGTTTATGTTGACATTTCCACAGTATCATGTCGTTTTCTTTTCCTCATGTGGAGTTTTGTTTTGAGTGATGGACGTGGTTCCTTGCCGCGCCCCTTTATATATATATATATATATATATATTGAGCATCTAGTGATAGCTTAACCATAACATCCTAATGTATTTAGATAATTTTTCCTCTATGCAGTTACTTCTATTACTTGATTTTATTGTTGGGTTTAACTTTATTTTTTTTTCACGGTTCTATATCTATCATAAGTTATGTTATAATTGGAAGCTTAATTAGAAAAATACTAAGAGATATTAGCATTTGTTTACTCTTAACTTTCTCAATGGTTAGTACATAGAATACATAATACAATACATAGAAGACATAATACAAATATGGTTTGGTATTAAGAAGTAATAATTAGAACTTATTTTCTAGGTGAAAAGTGTGATGGCTGGCTTCAGTTACTATATTTGAATTTTGTGAACAGACTTCTTAAGATATTGCACCATATTGGAGAATTATGATAGGTTATTTTGAAGCACATCAAAGAGTTGGATTAGTATGCACCATAAGTTTTCTCTCGTTCTCTCTCTAAATATATAAATGCACGGGAGCTAACCTCAAAAAAATGATTTAATCAGCTCCCGGTCGTTATTCTTAAAAAATATATCTGTAAAAAGATGTAATGATAAATAAAAAAAAGGAATCTCATATGGATCACACAAGATTTTTCGATTTTAATATGAGCACATTCACTCAATCTGACTTTTGGCTGGCATAAGGTCGAACTCAAAATCATTGTATATAATAGACTACCAATATCGACTAAAAACATCTCATTATCTAATCATTAATATAACAAAATATGTCTATCTTTTTAAGTACAAATGTTTTTTTTTTTTTTAAAAAAAAAAAAAAGTTATTAGATCCGCACAATACTATGTTGTCATCAATCAAAGAACAGCTGGTATAATACCAGTGACGCTGCAAAGGTTCTCAGATACAGACATTGCGGAGTAACATTTTCTACCTGCATCTGAAAAATTGTCCAATTGTCACAATTTAGTTATTTATTCTTTCAAATATCGCCTGGTACTATGCCATTCTATTAGTCTCGGTATTGGCCTTGTTCTATGCACTGATTTTAAATATGTTTTTACTTTTTAGCATCATGCAATAAACTATCTGATAGTTGGCATTTCAAATATTATGCTGTGCTCATAGTGCATGGAAACCAAAAAAAAAAAAAAAAAAAATTATATGCATTACTGTTTGTTTTGATAGCGTACCTAGGAAGAGGTAATGAAATCTACGACAGCTGAAGCTAGCTCAGCTTGGTGAGAACTATAGCAATGGTTGGCTCCATTTACAAGATGCAGCTTGTGATTAGGAATAAGCTTTGCAAATTCATAAGCATCCTTTACAGGTATAATTTCATCTTCTGTTCCGTGGACCGTTAGAACCCTAGCTCAGTTTTACAGAAATGAAGGAAAAAAGTATAACATTATGCATAACTTTGAGACAATAGATAGCAACTTTATATGTAAATAGCAAAATACAGAAAGCAGACTATTAACTATTTAGAAGTAAAGGTGTATTTGTAATTTAATGGTCAAGTTAAAAATAATATAACAAACCTGCATTCTTCTTTAATTTTTTTAACTTCCTCTGCCATATTGATATTAAGCCTATCCATCAAGCTATCTTTAGTAACTCGGTATGTACCTGTATTTTAGAAAAGTTCAAAGACAAGGATCATATGCAAGACTAAAGTGTAAGCGTCTAGATCAGAACCAGTGGCGGAGGCAGGAATAAAAATCTGGGGGGGCAAAAATACAAATTTCAGTATTTAGGGGGGCAAATTGCTTAATATGCATACAATATATCAAAATTAGCATGATAAATATAAGAAAAATCGAAACCACGGGGGGTGCAACAGCCCCCTCCCGCACCCCCACTGGCTCCGCCACTGATCAGAACTGAAGGTTTCGCTTGGCATATCAAAGAAATTCTCTGACTACCTCCTATATGGATTACCTGCTCAGTGTTGTTCTGGTATGCATTACTGATATTTGACGAGAAATGTTTCAAGTCTCCATGGCCACAATTAAACATCTACTTCTCAACCAATAAGATTCAAATACTTAATGGTAAGCAGTATATTCTAGTACCATATATGGCCAGTATAATGTTAATACCTTTTGCGTCCTTCATATCAATGAATCCATCCCTCTCAATTTTTTGTAAGAGTTCCTCCCCAAATCTTTCTTTCACACCACTTGTCAGGTCAAACCGACCTGACAAATTGAGAACCATTCTGACATCATCATAAGTACATGCATAAATAAGCACCACATTTCCACCTAGCAAACAAAGTGAAATCCAATCAAAACTATCATAAATTCTGATGGACAGCAAACTTATTTGCTAATTATATACCTTTGCTATGACCAACAATAGCAATCACATCATCATTGTTCTGAGAAAAATATGACACAACAGAATGCAAATCATCAGCTTCCCTCCTGTAGTTGCCAAACTCAAATTGACCCTCGCTTTCTCTAAAAAACAGAAAGGAATGGATAAAAGTTGTTCTTGAAAATAAGGATTTTATTTTAAAAATAAGAGGTTACTTTATCAAATTTGAAACTTACCCATTTCCAGAAAAGTCAAAGCGGAAGGTACTAATTCCTTTCTTACTCAATGCTGCTGCAAGATTGAGCATTATATTGTCCTCCTAAATAAATAAAACTTTATTTAATAAAATAAAGAAAGAGAGATGCAGAAAAGTACAACATTTCTAAAAATAGCATAAATACAATTGTAGTAATTAATTTGGTCCCAAAGTCAGGAATAACCAGTGGTGCCAGCAACAAAGAGTGTTACAAAAATGATTTATGAAAAAGAATATATTTACTTTTATTAACGCGTTCCAACATAGAACCTGTAAACCACAGAGTACCGCATATATATAACCCTTAAAAAAAATGAGAGCTATTTACTGTACATCTGTAACCTAGAATACCAGTACTGCTTCTGACCAGACTTCTCCTAAAAAAAAAAAAATTCAAGCTTTCTATGTTGTTTCAAATCAATGGAAGAGGAAGATATACATACAGTGTCAAGGTCTAAGAGACTAAGACTAAAGGGAATTTTTTCCATGTTTTTCAGGGGTAAACCGGAAATTAGTGGCCCCTCAGACACTAACAGTATTATTCCAAGCATCATAACGTGAATGTCATAAAAATGCATACAGACCAAGAATCTGTTTACTCTATTTTAAAATATTAGTTAATAATTGATACCTTAGTAGCCCTAAAACCATGACAAAGGATCACAACCCCTTTAGAACCAGTATTATTCAACACGCCAACAAGCTTCTCTCCATGCTTGTTTGTTATTTCCAACTTTTTTTCTGATACATCTACAGAAAAATAATACATGACATAGCAAAAATTAAATTCTTAATATAAAGAAAGGATGTATAAGATGACGATCCATAGCAAATTTTGATCAAATCTTCTCGATAAAACTCCAAATTGGCAAATTTCAACTTCAATGTTCTTCAATTATACAAATCGTAGTACTGAAGCCAATAAGCTGAGCTAAGTTCCAGCTCAGAAAAGAAGGCGAACAATAATCGATTGGTTCAAAAAATTTGGAAGATTTAGCAATTAACTGTCTATAGAGGAGAAGACTCACTTGAGGAATCCATGGCGAGTTTTCGCTTCCACTTCCGAGCCGAAGAAAAAAAGTTCTAAAAGAGTGGAAAAGTGGAAGAAAGAAAAGGAAACAATACTTATGAGTTAATGACTGAAGTGGGATATTTTATTAGTTTCCAACTTTCCATTTATGTAAATGGATCTAGTTATATTTATGTTTATTATTTTGGGCCTAGTGGAGGCCCATTGAAGTTTGGTCTGTGTTTTTTAATGGGCTTTTTTTTCTATGTTCTATTGTGATCTCCGAATAATTGATGACTTTAATATAACAATGGTTCAATAGTGATTTTATGTTTATGTTTATATTATGCACAAGTTCTGCGGCTGTTTTTCTTCCCTTTTGGATAGATATGAGAGGAAATGAGGTAACCAACAAACAATCAACATCACCTTTAATTCAATTCTTTGCTGACTTGAAGATTTCTTTTTCAATGTTTGAAAGGGGAATTGAAGGCAAAATTTGGTAGAGGTGATGATTTAATGTCATACATATGGTCAATGAAATTGACTTGTGTATAGAGAGTGTTTTCTATATGTACACGCATGCGTATGTGGCTGACTTATCGCTATGTTTATTAAAGGAGAAGGTGGCTAACTTATCTCTAGTTATTAAAGGAGAAGTTGAGCTACGAGCAGGTTTTTTCTACTGATATTATTTTACTAGCGAAATAGGTCTGAACTTTGAAGCTCTTTATTTGTCACATTAAAAGGCGTTTCTATTATTTATTTTCCAAAGGCCCTCCCTTCGAGTTGCAATCAGTTGTAAAAAGAACAAATTAATGCGTGTTTCTTCGTTTCTTCCTTTCTTTGAAGTAATTGAGAATAATCAACATAAAATGACTTTTTCTGTATCTACTTAATTAATAGATCCATTTAATGCATAAAATGTTTGTTGGCTTCAGTGATAGTTTGTTGAATAATGAGGGAATAAAGGACCCATTGATGAAAACATAATTAGTATACAGAGAATTAGAAGATAAGAAAACAGATAAAGGTTTAGTAGTAGTTATGCGGAAAGTATCAGAAACGATTGGTAGCACTGTTGCAGGCAATCATTACTTATGTGATATTATTTAATTTTTAATTAGCTTATATTTATTTATTTAGTAGGACATATAATTTACATTTTTCTTTAATCTTACACATGTAAGTTCATAAAATCCAATCATGCAAAGAGATGCCAGGAGTTTAATTAATTTAACTGTATCCTAGAAATTAAGATTTATAAGTCTGAAACTAATTACAGCTGAAGCCAGCTGGACTGTATAGCCATAAAAGCTTTTCTATATAAGGGTTTCGGTGCCTCATTTTTGGATAGCATAAATGTCACAATTTTTATTTTTTTTATTTAAAATTTAATCTTCTAATCAAAACTGATAATTTTAATCAACTAATGAGAGATGCATTCTCAAAATAAATTATAATTTTTTAGAATTCATTTAATGCTTGAAACTAGAGATTAAAAAATTGAGAATTATGTTCGGACAAGAAACAACATTATTTTAGAATGGAAAAATATTATTTAGATATAGTGCTTATAACATTGAATAGACTGACGTGATTTCCATGACATGCCTAACATGATTTTTCTTATTATCAGTTAATTTGGTCTTTGAAATTGGTTTGCATCCGCACAAAGTGGTTAGGCCGTTGTGGACAATGAAGGTACTTCACGGTGCATCCAAAGTATGAGAGAGTAATTATGAAAATTGCTTTATTATTTTTCCATGCATATAACACGAGTTCGTTATTAATTGCCAAACTAGGATGCTGATGGGGAACTTATTAATCAGATAATAAGTACAAAATTGAACAACCACTCCAATTTTCTTTGAGGAAACTGAAAGCAAAGCTGGGGTTCTTTGGTTGTTAAATCTTGACCCAACCTAACAATACACTTTTTCTTCGCTTGATCGCTTGATAATGTTTCCATCTTGCCAAGCAAAACCAACTAACGGGTTCATACGGTTTGCTATATTATATTATGTCGTTCATGCAATATTGTTTAATTCACTATAGAGTGAAATAATTTTCTTTCATCCATAACTGAACTACAATTTGTATTTGTCACACACTTTTGAACTCATGATGATACTTTTAAAATACTTCAATTCTTTTTCTTTTTTTTTCACACCATGTAAAAAACTGAATTTATATTTAAATATATCTCAAAGTAAGAAATATTTACCACCTAAGGAAGCAGGTGCATACTTTAAAATTTATAACAATAATTCAGAAAGTCAGGAATTAAATTTCAGATAAACCATCTGTACGTGTATCCTCATCGTGATCACTAACTAGACCATAAAAATTGCTCTTGTTATTCCCTTATAGATAGAGAGATCCTATATAAGAAAAGACAACCGATTAAGGCCTTAGAGGCCAACGTAAAATTTAGTTCAATGCAGTACATTATGTATATGATTTTATATATCGTATATATGCACAATTTTTAATTTAAGAGAAAAGGCCGTCAATTGCTTAACAATTAATTTGGGGACGAAAGATGGCATGCCCTCTATATCTACCGAATTAATCTCACCGATCATAGGAGTTATTGCTAAATCAACAATATACTTCTAATAAAAACAAATATGCTAACAAAGTAGAGAGTAATTTACTAGTAAAGAATTACTGAAATTTTCTAATAATAATTATTGTTCGGTACATCTAAAATGTGTCCGAATTGTCGCAAAGGTTTGATGCATAGACCTATGTTCCACTTCTCTACTGTTAATATATTTTTTAAAGTCGATGGCGAAATAACACACCAATTTAATATCCCATTGAATCGAAGAGAATATTTACGCACGCAGTTTCAAATGAAAACCAGAAAAAGAAAATATATAAAAAGAAGATTTACATTGTAGTTTACTGAAAGGCTGAATAATATATTCCCACCACGAAAGATCCTTTACAATTAAAAAGTATTCAAAATTGGACCTTGAATTTGGACTCTCAATCCGGTGTACCACTTGTGGTACCACTACTTGACACTTGACAGCCACTGTCAAGTTTCTCTAAAAAAAAGGAATTTGGACTCTCAATATCATTTCACTTCTAGACCTTAGAGACATAATTTCAATTGAAAAACTAGGGGAAGTTGGTGCATGAATATGCTTTCACACAGATTTGTCTTTTCTTTTCTGAATGATTTACTTGAATTTGACGACAAAAAGAAGTAAGCAAAGTATTATTAATTTTTTTTTTGAGGAATAGACAGTATGAATGAATGTAATGTATATCAAGAAAAATAAAACATTTGCGCGCAGAGTCAATAAAGGTTACTTTTGAATCAATCCCCCTTTTGTGGTGTTTTTTGAGATGCCATTTCTGGGGTAGCAAACTATTTTCTCTCGATTTTTTTGGATGATGACACGACGTAATCTAGTGTGTTACTAAGCTGATGTATATATTAAAAAAAAAAGAAATTACTCTTAATTAATTGGCTCAATTTAACCCATTCATTAATTATTGTTCATGCGTACCTGAGCTGCGCCTAAAAATTAATTTGGGTACGTATTAAGAAGCTACTACAGGCTCAATCATAAATTCATAATGTTTAATTACGTTTAGCAAAAGGGGGGGGGAGAAACAAAGAATTTGACTTACATGAAACAATTTTAGTTGAATTTTGAACTCAAATTTTCTACTTGAGAGACGTCGTATAACACTTAAGTTTTTACCTTTAAGAAACCCAATAAAGGAATAGCTGCTTCACTTCTACCTGTTGCTAGTATATAAGATTATTTATAAACCCTTATAAGTTAATAAATTGTACTTTCTTCTTTGTTAATTAATATTTCTTTTCCTACGCATTGTCATTGGTCACCAACTGCATTATCTCAGGTGCACTGAAGCTTAACAATACCCTTATAGTTATGTGGGGTCCATTGATATTTTAAGATCGATGACCTCTTTGGAAAAAGCAAAAAGGACATTACAGCACGGTCCGTAAAAGAACACTGCGTAAGCGTAATTTCCTCATAAAAAAAGAATCTGTTTTATATTGTAGTCGTGAATTTGATGTAAAATTTCTTCTTCTTTTTTAGTTGGTAAATAATTAACGTTTGTTTGACTTCTTTCCTAAGAGTACTGTCTTTTTTTAGAGAACTAGGTAGAGGCTACCAAGTAGATCTAAGAGTTCTGTCTTTCCATCTAACAGACTAACAGTTATTCATTTTGTAAGTCCAGTAACAAGCGATCTTATTTGACATTTCAACAGCAATGCCCACAAATAATTCCTCTTTTACTACCAATTATGTGCCACCGATTTGAGATTTTAATTCCATTAACTGCCAGGCCTGTACCGGTTTCAGATTTCATTAACAACCTGCAAGTACCATGTGTGATTGGATTAGGAACCCCATAACAACCTGCAAGTACCATGTGTGATTGGATTAGGAACCCCACAATTTGCTGTACAGTTAAACTGAAAATTGTAAGGAAAAAAATATACTTCTTTTTATTTTCTAAAAGTAGGTAAAATTTTGAGTGACGGTTGTAAAACTGACATCACATTCTCTACACGCACCCAATGGTCCGGATTTTCAATAGATAGTTCACATTGAATACTTTGTATTGCATAACTCATGACAGATGGGTCCCACAAAAAGAGCCTGCCTACTCGACAAAAACAATGTAGACCAGTGTTGACCTAACAGTCAGATATTTGCACTCCACCTAGCACACAGAAGGAAATGCCACAAAGAATCCTAGACTGTCTCTCTAATTCCCGCTGATTAGTTCATCTGCTCTCTTATTGCTGGAACTTCTATCCTTTTTCATCATAGATCCGATCCGTACAGCATCAGATTTGATTTGTGCCAGGTTTTATCAAAACACCACCTTTAAATCCCCCGAGTACAACGCAGGATTGGGTAATTAAAGCACCCTATATATTGATCCCTCCCCTTCTCTCCTCTCTACCACCTCACGTATAATCTCTCTCTCTATAAAACGAAGGAAAAACAAATTAATTAACGTTCTCTCTCTCTCACACTCTTACTACAAAAGAGAAAAATTTAGGCACATTCGTTACACATAAAAATCTCGAGTGTACAACAAAAAAGAAGGAAAAACGGCAAAGACAACGCCTTTTTCTCTTTATCCTTTATGAGCTCAAGGGAATATGTATCCGTCGCAAATGGCTGCGACGGTAGAGGAAGGAAGCGGGTCCCAGCAATGGTGGTCGGTTTGTTAGTGGCCTCATTGGTGGCCTTGCAGCTTGGCACGGTTGCATCAAAAGTGACGTATGACCATAAAGCGATTGTCATTAATGGGCAGCGAAAAATTCTCTTCTCTGGATCGATTCACTACCCGAGAAGTACACCTGAGGTATTGATGTGGCTTATTTCACCTGATTCCTCTTTTCCTTTTGCTGTTGATTATTCTTTCTGATTTTGATGCATGTGTTACTTTTTGGGTTAAAAGATGTGGCCAGGTCTAATACAAAAGGCAAAAGATGGCGGCTTGGACGTGATTCAGACTTACGTTTTTTGGAATGGGCATGAGCCATCTCCTGGCCAGGTATTATAACTAATTTCTGAGTCATTTTTGAAGTATAGGATATGTCGTCTATTTTATTTGTTTTATATAATTATCCTTTTTTTCTGGTTTTTTGTTGCAGTATTATTTCCAAGATAGGTATGATCTGGTACACTTTATAAAGCTTATTCAACAAGCTGGATTGTATGTGCATCTCCGCATTGGACCTTATATCTGTGCTGAATGGAATTTCGGGTAAAGTTAGCAATTCATCTCTTCATTGTATTAAATATGGTCAATTATATTGTGATCCTGTTTAAAAAGCTTAATGGTTAAATGTTTTCAGGGGCTTTCCTGTTTGGCTCAAGTACGTACCTGGTATTGATTTCAGAACTGATAACAAACCTTTCAAGGCAAGCAATTCACAATTAATTATCCGACGTTCTTATGGTCATATACTTTGGGACTTATTTTATTTCAAAATTTACAATATCTTTTTAAATTAATAGGATGCAATGGAGGGATTCACCAAAAAGATTGTCGACATGATGAAGGCGGAAAAGTTGTTCGAGACGCAAGGTGGTCCGATTATTCTCTCTCAGGTCAGATCCATCTCCTTTTGCATTTAATCATTTGGATAAGCGGAGATATATGCTGGAAATGGTTTCCATCAGAAGCAATATAAACAATGTGAACTAATTGACGAAATAAAGCTATATATACACATGTCCATCTTTTTTTAGTAGTTTTAAGGTTGGTGATATTGTACAGATAGAGAACGAATTTGGGCCGCTGGAGTGGGACCAGGGTGCACCAGCCAAGGCATATACAAATTGGGCTGCTAATATGGCAGTTGGGCTCAATACTGGTGTGCCATGGGTTATGTGCAAGCAAGATGATGCCCCGGATCCAGTGGTACGTAACTTCTGCTTATTTGTTTGTAGTTTCATTTATTTGAGTTCTTGTAAATTCTAGATATCAAAGGTTATTTTGTTTTTTGGAACAGATCAACACTTGTAATGGGTTCTATTGTGATTGGTTCTCTCCCAATAAGCCTAACAAGCCCAATATGTGGACAGAGGCCTGGACTGCTTGGTATAGTCCTCTCTTCTCTTTGTTTGTACATACAAATTTCTCTTGTTAAATGAGTTGTATATTCACTAATCTTTAATTAATGTTGTCATATGTTAGGTATACTGCATTTGGCAAACCAGTACCGCACAGGCCACCCCAAGACATGGCGTTTGCAGTTGCCGCATTTATTCAGAAAGGAGGATCCTTTGTAAATTACTACATGGTAAAAGAAACAGAAAAAACACAAATCATCTTGACTCAAATGTAGCTTATAATTACTTTGTTTCCACTCTTAATATTTATTTTTTTGTTGTTTTTTAGTATCACGGAGGAACGAACTTTGGTCGCACAGCTGGTGGTCCATTTATAGCAACTAGCTATGACTATGACGGTCTAATTGATGAATTTGGTACTGCATATCTAATATGCACTTCTCTTCACACCATTCAGAGAACTTTCATTCATTTTTTTGTATTTATTTTGTATGTAGGTTTGTTAAGACAACCAAAATGGGGGCATATGAAGGATTTGCACCACGCCATAAAACAATGTGAACCTGCTATTGTAGCTGCTGGTGACCCTGTGGTGGCATCACTTGGCCATAATCTACAGGTATAAATTTCTCTCAAGCTTTTTTGTAAGAAGATAATAATGAATTTGTTTGTATTAGCTATCATATGATTGCTTCATCTTTCATGTACAGTCGTCTGTCTTTAAATCGGCTTCGGGAGGATGTGCAGCATTTCTAGGGAATTTTGACTGGACGGCTCATGCAAATGTGACATTTAATGGAATGCAATTTGAACTGCCCCCTTGGTCTATTAGTATACTTCCTGATTGCAAAAGCGACGTTTTTAACACTGCTAGGGTCAGTTATATTAATTATTTTCTGTTTTATTATCTTAATTGGGTTCAAAATTTACCTGGTACTTGTAATTTTTTTTGAGCAAAAAATGGAGATCCAGTCCCCATCTTTTTATTAACCTGGTACTTGTAATGTTTCCTGTACTTCCATTATTCAATATCATGCATTCATGCTGCAAGTTTTTATGTGTATAACCTCCACTAAAGGTTACAGTGAAGTGACTATATATCCTTAGGTTTGCACAAACCTTTTAATAAAAGATTTATCCCATTTAATTGAATGTCATCAGGTGTCAGCCCAAACATCACAAATGAGGATGGATCCAGTTGAAAGCTTCTCATGGCAATCTCACACCGAAGAAATAAATGCTACAGAAAAAGTAGCATTCACAAACAATATGATGATGGAACAGCTTAATATCACCAGAGATAAGACTGATTATCTCTGGTACACCACATAGTAAGTGTTCCAGTATTTTAACAAATGTTTGGTTTTATTTTCTTTTTGCTTTTTTTTTCCCAATCTGGCGATTTGTTTGTCTTACCCTTTTTATTTGTCATTTTAGTGTGAATATTGACAAAACCGAGAAGTTTCTATCAAATGGCCAGAATCCTACTTTGACTGTCATGTCATCTGGTCATGCCATGAGTGTCTTCGTTAATGGACAATTAGCCGGTTTGTTTCCTGTTTTGTCAGTTAAACTATTCAGCATTTATTACCACAATTTATCTGTCTGTTATTATCTAAGTAAAATATATAAAAAGTGAACAATATGTCATATAAATATATATGTTGTTTCAGGTAAGGCTTATGGCAGCATAGACAATCCAGGAGTGAAGTTCACTGGAAAAGTGAAGATGTGGGATGGTAGCAATACCATTTCCATTTTAAGTTCTACTGTTGGACTTCCCGTAAGTCATTTTACTAACGAGTCTTGTATCTGTACAGCTACTGAACTACATACAAAAATGTACTAATACTTTATTATCTTTAGAATGTTGGTGAGCATTTTGAGACCTGGAATGCTGGGGTTATCGGTCCAGTGACATTAGACGGCCTTAATGCAGGATCACGTCCTCTGACATTTCAGAAGTGGATATACCAGGTTTGTATTAGTACCATCCTATTCCACAAATAAACCCCAGTGCAGCCCAACAAATGTGATTTGATAAATAAAATTTGGTGCAATACTTACAGATTGGTTTGAAAGGAGAATCATTGAGTCTTCATACTCCAGCTGGGAGCTCATCAGTACAATGGGGAAAAGCTGCTGTGAATCAACCACTGACGTGGTACAAGGCAACCTTCAATGCACCAGGTGGCAATGAGCCGTTGGCTCTGGACATGAGTTCCATGGGCAAAGGTCAGGTGTGGATTAATGGACAGAGCATTGGCCGGTACTGGCCCGCTTATAAGGCTGTTGGTGACTGCCCGGCTTGTGATTATAAGGGAAACTATAGCGAAAAGACGTGCCAATCTCAGTGTGGTGATGCATCTCAGAAATGGTATGCTAAATTTTTGTCCTTTATTCTAATGTCCTGGCACATAATTGAGGTTTAATTATGCAATTAACTTGAATCTGCAATTACCCAAATTTCCTGGGCTTGAAAATTTAGTCAAATACAGCCCCATTTAGCCTCCATTATGCTCGATTAAACCATGAGATACCCACAGACAAAACGCATAATTTTTTCCATAGCAGTTAAGTTAGAAATTTTAAATAATCGTTTAATTCAGGTACCATGTGCCTCGATCCTGGCTAAAGCCGACCGGAAACCTTATGGTGGTCCTTGAAGAATGGGGAGGTGATCCCAGTGGCATTTCTCTGGTCAAGAGAAGTGTTGGAAGTGTTTGTGCCTATGTTGACGATACCCCTCAAGCCAAGATAGAGTTGTCCTGCGATTTGGGAAAGAAAATTTCCCAAATTAAATTCGCTAGTTATGGCACACCGAGTGGAAGGTGTGGTGGCTATTCCGAAGGATCCTGCCACGCTCATAAATCTTATGATCCCTTCCAGCAGGTAATGTTTCACAGAAGTTGTAGGATATTATTTATATTCAAGAAATAAAACCCATAAACCACATGCATATTTCGAAGGATGACTAACACAAATTGATGGTCTTTGCAGAATTGTGTTGGTAAGCAATCATGCGCGCTGAATGTAACAGCAGCAATCTTTGGTGGCGACCCTTGTCCTGGAACTCTCAAAAGCATAGCAGTTGAAGCGACCTGCGGCTGAAAAATTACATGGAACACAATTCTTTGTATTCTACATAGTTTTCTTCTAGGAATAAAATTTTATACAGAAAAAAAAATTGACAATTTAATTCTTTAATTTTCGAAACAAGTGAAGTTGCGGGAACTACGGCACAGTCTGACAGAAGCTGCGAGCAATTATTTAGTCTTTTGGATTTATGCAATTGATTGAAGACATCATAAAAAATGTATAACTTATTGCTGTACCATCACTGCATTAAAAAACTTGAATGCAAGGATGAGTATTTGCATAAAGAAATTTCTTTTTTGTGAATGAGGAATTTATTATTTGCACTTATATATATGTTTAGAGTTTAGTAAACAGGTTACAAATATCTATTCGTACCATGAGAAGCTTGGTTAAATAAGAACATAGTATGCGTTACGTGTACCTATAGATTCATAAAGTCATATAGAAAAGGAGGTATAAAGTTTTTCTGGATTCTCCTATTTCAGTGGCATTGATTAAACTAATGGGAGTTATTATGTTCATGTTCATTCGTATACAATTTATGTATAAGTATGATCATGAGGTGTTTGGTCCAAAAGTACTGGGTTCATGTACCCTCGCATACTAACTACAATAAATCTATTTATCTGTGTTGGTCTATGTGATTATTTTGTTGAAAACATGTTATCACAAACACGCGTTAATTATTTAATTAGTATACATAAATTAGGAAAAATGAGAGCAAAAAAATGCTCATTGAGTGCCGGAAAAATTTTTAAGTAGAAACCATTAAGCCTCCTCACATTGAGAGTTCCATCTGATAATTGAAGTACATATATGTTTTGCAAAATGAGACTGGGATAATATAATCACAGAATTTACAAAAAATCTCAAATGAAAAATTTATCAAACGTTTAATTTGAACCGTCATCTTCTGCACTTGCATCGAAAAAACTGCAGAAATTTTGAGATATATAGCTAGCTAACTAAAAAAATCATCAGAATGCAGTACCATACTGTTCCTCTAAATCTCGGAACTTGTTTGAAGTTCCAATTAGTTTAACTAGGTTGCCCAACTGCAAGGAATTAAGACATATCTGACTGTTAGAAACTTTTCACTGTTCTTTTATTCACATTCGTATGGTTATAAATTCTAATCATGCAAAGAGAAATCAAAATTTCCAAAAAAACAAAAAAATAATCTGCATATCGTTATCATAAAATTACCTAAGAAGACGTAATAAAACCAATCACAGCCAAAGCAAGCTCAGCTCGATGTTCAGTATAGCCATGATTGGCTCCTTTTATGATATGCAACTTGTGATTAGGTATAAGCTTTGCAAATTCATAAGCATCCTGCACTGGTACAATTCTGTCTTTGCTTCCATGAATCGTTAAAACCCTAATTTTGTTATTTTTCCAGAAGTAAAATGGAATAGGAGAAGTCAGAATAATTGCAGGATATACGAAACAGCTTTAGATGTAAAATGGATATGTTGTTCTCGTTCTTAAAAAAGGAGTTTAAAAAAAATAGACCTGCAGTCTTCTTTAATTTTTTTTACTTCCTGTGTCATATTAGTGTTCAACCTATCCATCAAGCCATGTTTAGTTACTCGGTATGTTCCTGTTCTCAGAAAAAAAAATAATAATAATAATAGAATAACATTACCATATGCAACAAACGAATGAAATAACAAATCTACATTTAAATATTTTAGTGTTATTTCAAAAGAATTTAAGTATCAATTGCTGGTGGATAACATGTTTAATACTGGTATGATCAACTTGCAGGTAAAATATTCTAGTGCATACTATTTCGGGTCCATTTGGTTTAAACTTTGAACCATATCTGTAGGCCCCAACTCAGCACCGCCTGTTAATGGTTCATGCCAGTACAGTACCTGACTAGCATAATATTAGTACCTTTTCTGTCTTTGACATCTATATACCCATCTTTCTCTATTATTTGCATGAACTCCTCTCCTAGCCTTTCTTTGACGCCAGTTCTCAAGTCAAAGCGACCCGACAAATTAAGGATCATTTTGATATCATCATACATAGATGCATACAGAAGCACTACATTTCCACCTAAAAAAGAGTTCTTATTAATTGAAGTCAACAAATTGCTCAGCCAAGAAATTAATTTACATAAACACAAGTTATATACACCTTTGCTGTGGCCAGCAACTGCAATCACATTATAATTTCTCTGAGAGAAATATAACACAACAGAACGCAAATCATCTGCTTCTCTCCTGTAGTGGCCATATTCAAACACTCCCTCACTTTCTCTAACAAAAAAGTAAATAAAGAAATCAGTAGAAGTACAAGCAAAAATATTTTTCCTTGAGAATACAACATTCAAGATAACAATAGGATGGGATCTTTTGTGTGAAATGAAAAAATTACCCGTTTCCAGAAAAATCAAAACGGAAGGCGCTGATCCCTTCCTTTGCCAATGCTGCTGCGAGGTTAACCATTGAATTGTCATCCTAAAAGTAAACATTATAGAAGGGAAAAAAATGTGAATGTAATAACAGGAATCAGAATCATAACCAGGGTAATATATATGAAGCATAATATTTTTGTGTAAAAAGTTAGCTTTTGAATAGCTACTCTTTTTCATTCATCATCAGATGAAACCTTACATCAAAACAATTCACATAATCCCAAAACAGACTAGGTGCTAAATAGGAAAACCTAAATTCTACTACGCAGCAAAAGACCAAGTTAACTTCTACTACATCCAGCAGATAGAATAAAGCTAAAATAACAAAAACCAATCAAAACAGAGAAACTAAGTTGAAAGCATAATTTCTAGGCAAAATCGGATATAAACCCCTCAAATCTTTCTCAATCGGATATAAACCCCTCTAATCTTCAAAATCGGATATAAACCCCTCTAATCATATGTAATAGAGATATAAACCCTTTTTTGTTATTTTTAAACATTTTTTATATTTAAAATTTATTTAATATAATATCTGACCAAATTGCCCTCTGCCTACTATCCAAAAAACCTTTCGTCTTCCCGCCATTAGAAATGTATCTCTCAGTTTGTAAATACCTTCCATTTTATTCCATTATTTTTTAATATATAGTAGGGTTATATTAAAGAGTATCGACCCACTGTTATGGACCTATGGTGTGATATCTAGGCATTAGAATTCTGGGAGTAACATTGCAACGAAGGGGCTAGGTACAGGGCAGGTAATAAGTAAGTACAAGTATACAAAACTTAATTTTACTTCCAGAAGATCATATTACACGAGTGCATCATGTGAAAATTTTTAGATAAAAGAAGTTCCGTTCAATAATAATAAATAGATGGAATGCATTATATATTTAACAATATAAATGGTTCGTTCCTTAAGAGGCCAGATGAAATTTTAAGCGGGGAACTGGGGAAGCAGAAAGGGCACTGGCAGTGGCAAGGAGGGTAATTTGGGTAGAAATTTTAAAATTTAACTTTTACAAATTAAAAATATTTAAAATGAGTGACAAGGGTTTATATCCTTGTTACATAGGATTTGAAGGGGTTATATCCGATTTTGAAGATTAGAGGGGTTTATATCCAAATGAGAAAGATTTGAGGGGTTTATATCCGATTTTGCCTAATTTCTATTACTTGTGAAGCATAAGATAATCAACTAAAGAAAGCTTTCCCTTTTTGAGACGCCCATTTTAACACCCCTCCTGTCTCAAGCTTCTTCAAAATTCCCAAAAAGCCCCTCCCTTTTTTATGTTGGAATCAGTATTGAAAGATAAACAAAGAAGAGAATGGCATGCATCTATTTCTCAATTCTCATGGTTTGTGGAGGAAATTATAAATTTTCATGTTTTACCAGGGTTCATAATAATTGTCTCTAATAAACTGATAACATATTGATAGAGGTTAATCATGGATTGTAATGTCAATTAATGGCATACAAAATGCAATAAAACTATGAGTTCCATTGTGTTTCAAGGAGATGCCATTATTACCTTAGTAGAGTAGAAACCATGACAAAGGATCACAACCTTCTTAGAACCAGTATTGTGCAATACACCCACCATTTTCTCTCCATGCTGGTTTGTTATTTCAAACCTTTCTTCTGATATTGCTGCTGCTCCATAAGAAAGAAAATTCAAATCAAATTAATAAAATTTTTAAGTGCATACATACGTCTGTTGTACAATGGTAATCACTTTTAATTAAGAAACATGTAACCACACTTGATTCCAGTTCAGAGAAGAGAAACGAACATATATTTCAACAATTCAATTCAACAACAGGTGCACAAGATATCAACTAAGAGCTATAAAACTAAAGCGAAGAACTTACAGGTGGAGACGTCCATTTCCTTGAGATCGCTTCACCAGTTCAACTACCCGACAAAACGAAAACCCCTTTCTCTGCAGTCTGCGCCGTAAGATTTCTTTTTTAACCGATCGAAAGAAACTCAAAAACAAAAGACAAAAGACAAAGGCAAAAGGAGGCGTATTTTTTATAGTTCTATTTATTTCCGTGACTTCCTAATTTTTTCATTATTTTGCCATAATTTCGGTAGCGCAATTGTGGGAGGTGCTTTGGACGCGTAAAAATTCACTGGGGACATTTGGGGACATTTCGATATTTTCTAAGTGACAAATTTATCCTCTTCTCTCCGAACCCTATTCGGAAACACATCAAATGAGTTCCGCAGCTAATTAAATGCCAAAGAAAGCACCAGATAGTCTCATATTTTGTAATGAGCAATTCTATGATGAACATAAATTTTAAGCCGGGCTTAAATCTTGATCATTCATCTTTGTTCATAAAATTAAATGAATGATCAAGATTTAAGCCCGATTGCAAAATTAAATCCACAATAGAATTTGCCATTTTGAATTATTAGGTTCCATTTCACATACAGAATAAAAAAAATAGAAGATATTGCTCTCTTCCTTTTATTTGTTTTTTCTTTACATCTTTCCTATCCTAGGGAAGAGATGATGACATAAATTAAATGTAAAGATTAACAATATAATTATAATACTTGTACTAATAATTATATAATGGATAGTTATAATGAGTAATAGAGAACAATAATGATGACTATAATTATAATGCATATAATAATCCTAATAATAATTATAATAAAAATCATCATTATCTTATAACTAAAATGATAGTAATTCTAATAATAATTACAATAATAATAAGAATTCTGAAAATATGTGACGTGCATAATTTTTTGTAATTTTGAAAAAAGTTGAACACACTCGGACCCTTAAAAAGATTTCATCTAAAATTATAAATAAATGAATATATGAGTTCTTCATTTAAACATTATAACAAGTATGAGATATTTGTATAATTGACAAAAAAAAAATTCATATATTAACAAAAAAAATTCGTATTTTTTTCATGGTACATCAACTAATTCAAGTGGAAGCTAAGAAATTGACGTAAGAATTATTATTATTATGTTTAAGAGATGATTCAATTAGGTAAGTTTTACGTGATATAATTGCTGGAAAAAAATGGCAATTAATTGCAGCTTATTGCTTTATTTTGAAGGGGCATATATGTGTCAAAAAATATTAAATGGAATGCTCCGTGATATAATTGCTGGAAGAAAATGGCAATTAATTGCAACTTATTGCTTTATTTTGAAGGGGTATATGTGTCAAAAAATATTAAATGGAATGTTCCCAGTAAATTTGGACTTTTTTCTGAAAGGGCCTAATATTCTTTCGAAATATCCAAAAGGGCGCCGCACAATTAATATTTTCTAAAAGGGCCATTGGTTCACCGATCTTCATGAGCCCATCTTATCTTGTTTAATTTCCGATCTTGTATTTCCAAATTAAACGTCAACGCAATTTCCAAATAAAATAAAAACGTCCATACACTTTGATACAATTAATAACATTTTTTTTCCATATTTTAAATAGTTTTTAATAATTTTTAAGTAATAAAAGTTAAAATAATTTCTGACACGTTTAACAAGTCGTGTCGACATGTCATATCAAATGTGTCGTGTTAGTCAATTCCTTCCCTTGACACGATATGACACGTTTAAAATATTCATTCGAGTCAATACGACACGACCTGAGTCTTAACACGAACATTTGATATGACATGTCGACACAACACACACAACACGACTTGTTAAACGTGCCAGAAATTATTTTAACTTTTATTACTTAAAAATTATTAAAAACTATTTAAAATATGGGAAAAAAATGTTATTAATTGCACCAAAGTGTATGGACGTTTTTATTTTATTTGGAAATTGCATGGACGTTTAATTTGGAAATAAAAAATACAAGATCGGAAATTAAACAAGATAAGATGGGCTCATGAAGATCGCTGAACCAATGGCCACTTTAGAAAATATTAATTGTGCGGCGTCCTTTTGATATTTCAAAAGAATTTTGGGCCGCCCGTAAATTTTGGCGTGCCCAAAGCACCTCCCGGCAATTGTATAAGACCTGTAGGCTGTAGCAATTTCAGTCCGGTATATTTGGTTTTACAAAAATATGCAGTCATACCCATAGTGAATTTAGACTACATAAATAATGGGCCGAGAATAAGTTAAAGCCTGGAATATAACTATATAAGCAGAAATTATATACACCATCAAACAAAAAACCATCCAATACCATCCAATTGAACCAGCGCCATCCAACAAGCCAAAAAAGCTTTTTTTCCGCGTGCTGACGTCAGCAAGACGCGTGTTGACGTCAGCAAAAATTTTTGACCAATTTCCAAAAATTTTTTTGTGCTGACGTCATCAAATATGTTGATTTAAGGGTTCAGTTAAATGATTTAAGGGTTCAGTTAAATGTTTTAAGGGTTGAATTAAAGTGTATAAGTGATCAGTTAGATGCACCAATAATTTGAAATTTTAGTGTTTTCTGTTCAGTTAAATACGTTAAGGGATTATTTAAAAGTTTGTATGTGTTCAGTTAGATGCAGCAATAATTTAGAATTTTAGTGTTTTGTGTTCAGTTAAATACGTTAAGGATGAACTTAAAGTGTCTATGTGTTCAGTTAGCTGCAGCAGAAATTTGATTTCGTAGTTTTTGTGTTCAATTAAACTGGTTAAATAAAAAAACAAAATGAACAGATACAACAAACATAGCAAACATTTACAGTAACAATATGAACATTTACAACAATAAACTGAACGTATATACAAATTTCGTAAGTAAGAAATAAATGATCATATTCAACATACAAAGTGAAATAAATTATTGTTACATCTAACTGAACACTTACACACTTTAATTCAACCCTTAAAACATTTAACAGAACCTTTAAATCAGCATATTTGATGACGTCAGCACAAAAATTTTTCGAAAATTGGTAAAAAATTATTGGTGCATCTAACTTAACACTTATACATTTTAATTCAACCCTTAAAACATTTAACTGAACCCTTAAAACATTTAACAGAACCCTTAAATCAGCATATTTGATGACGTCAGCACAAAAATTTTTCGAAAATTGGTCAAAAATTTTTTGCTGACGTCAGCACGCGGAAAATTGGATGGCGCTGGATGGTAATTCGGTGGATGGTAGATAGTAATTACCCTATATAAGTACCGAAATGTTCCGAAAAGAAAGGCCTCCGTTGTATTTCTTAAAGAGGAGATTTTTTTTTTTTTAAGAAATTCTTCAAGAGGAGATTTTAGTGCTTCTATTTTATTCTTTCGTTATGTCACAATTTAAAAAATTTAATTAATAACTTAAATGTAATAATAAATCTGTTAGGTATTATATTATGCACGTGTAACAAAACTGCTGCTTTTCTACTTTGCTTCGAGACATTTATTTTTCAAGTTCTTGATATTTATGAAAGCAAAGTCGTATATATTTTTTTATATGTAGAGAAAGTAAAATAGATCATATTATTTGTTTTATTTTAAGGTTAATTAGGTTTATGTCACTACGAAAAATTAAAGCTAGGAAAATACAATCACTAAATGATAAAAATCATTTCTATGCCATTGGTCTATCATAAATTATTTTTATGCCATTGGTCTATGATATGACGTCTTTACCTTTTAATGGCATAAATCTAATTTTAACAAATTTATAGTGGCATAAATCTAATTAACAATGTAACAATGATATTTTTGAAATTAGCAACTTTTATATTGGCATAAATCTAATTATCTCTTTATCTTATTATATAAATTTAGTTTTCTTTAAGCATGATGGATTTATAAAAAATAGAGGTATTTAAACCTTTTTCTTTCTTAAATACAGTTATATGGTATTGACTAGACACTAACATAGAGAAATTCCCATTCATGTTTATCGTTATTTTGCTACAATTGGACATACTTTTTCAATATTTATAGGAGATACTAACAAAAAAAATCAACATCTCCTTTTATCATTCTTTAAGAACAAAAAGAATGTCGTCTCATGCAATACTTATCCGGCCAGTTGATAAACATCATATTTGAGGGACATTGCTCGTCTTAGATTTTTTAGTTACAATATGAGCATATGGCATGAGGATTATCTTAACGCTTTTTATCATTACCTTAAACCATTCAATCAAGATGTTGTTTTCAAGTTTTGTTTCAATCGACTTTCATTAAATATTTTGTGTTCTTTTCAGTTTTTGTTTTCAGCTATATATCTTTTGATAACATAGTGTATCTTAAGTATTTTTTAAGCTTGACTTGATGGCACCATGCTTGAGTATGATCATGTGATAAATTGATTGGATCCAAGTGGGTATGGTTAACTTGGTATAAATGACATGGATGCGTATGTGGCTAACTTATCTCTATATATGTTTACTACTACTGAAGAAGATAAGAAGGTTCACTCAATTTTCTTTTCCTGCTATCTTTGACTCAAATTTCAAATTGCAGTCATAACTCTCCCTTTTGTCACACTGGAAAGGGGTTTCTTTCTGAAAGGACCACATCTCAAGTTTCAATCAGCAATGAATAAACTTAAAACAACCAATCAATAAACTTGATGCTTGCTTCCTGTTTCTTCCTTCCTTTTTTTCCCAAGTGCCGGAGAAGAACCAAGGTTGGATATGGATATGATTATGAGATAATTCGGTCCCATCTACATCATTTTTTTAGTACATAACTCACTTTTGAAGAAAAAAGATGCATTGAATTTCCTTTTTCATATTTGTGGTAATTTCTTCAAAAGTAGAGGGATAACGACCAGTTGATGATACCGTCAACCGGACCATTAGAATTTTTTTTTTTTTTTTCCCTTCGAGACATGCCTAATATGATTTTCTTTTACTAACTTTTGTCGTCGAGAACACTATGGTTATCGAATTTTGCATCGTCATCAATATTATAAATACAGATGTGTGGATGTCAGGATCCTTTAGTTAAATATCATCCGACACTTCAAGCATTGTGAAATAGTTGTGCAATAGCATTTTTTCTAATTTCTGTAATGTGATATTTTGTAACTAATTGTGTGTCGGGTGTTATTGCTCATAAAACTGACTCAGTTCAACATCAGATAATAATTTGGCAATATATTGTTTTGTTTCTGATTTTTGTGACCCCTTCCTATTTTCATTTTCATCATGTCTTCATCTCTTTTGTGTTGCTTAGAGTCCCTCTCCACCTTAATTTCTCTTTATCACAATCTTAATTCCGGTTCACAAAATATAAATTAAATTCATTCAATTGAAAATAAAAAAAACATAAGATCTTTTACGATATATATTTTTTTATTCAAGCCATTTATAAACGTATTACATTTCATGAATAATATCAACATAATATAAGTCACATTAATTATATTATTTCAAATAACTATAACTATATTTACACATATAATTTTTTCCTTTAAATTGATCAAACTCTTTAAATTTAATCAAATCAAATTACTTACAATAACTAAACTATATTTCTAGAGATAAATATATCTTAACCATGTGTCCAAAAATGAACATAATTAAACTATAGAAACATAATAAAAATATTCTTATTATATATATCTACATCGAGCGAAGCTCGATATGCCCCTCTAGTAGAAATCAATTTTGTGTGGCATGATTATTTAGCATGCGTTACATGAGCTCTATATTAATTGCCAACTTAGGATAAGCATAAAAGTTAATTAAATAGTGATTCGAAAATCGCATTTAAGTTCAAATTGACGTTCATATTAGTTCAAACAGACCTTTTTTAAACGAAGATTTGGAGCCAAAAATTGTTCGACCTTAGTTATCGGCTCTTGACCTAACCTAACATTGGAATTATGAGAATAAGTTTAGAGGTTAGTGCTCCTGCAGCTAACTTGTACTTTTCTTTCACTTGATAATGTTTTTCATACATTGTGCTAAGAGAAACCTAACTAATGGATAATATATGCGATATATTGTCATATATAATTGCAATATCGTCTGATTCACTATATAGTTGGATAATGTTCCTTCATTTCTTCCAATTTTTAAAGATAACTATAAACAGATATGGGTCAATTAATGGATTAGAGCAGTACAAGCATAGTCTATGCGAATAGGACGTGCAGGTTTTAGCCGAAAAGCATCTAAGAATCCTAAAATTTATTATAGGACCCAAATTGTGAGACCTTATCTTTATAATTGAATATATGTTGACATCTACGGGCACAAATAACTAGAAGTCAAGAAGGTTTGTTGTTAGGAACTATAATTTTGGATAGACGCATGACATTGATTAATTTAAACTATATAGACTATTAAATTGACATGACGTAGATGGCTGGATTTATTGTTTATTTAATTTTAAAGAAAAGATGACAAGATTTTTGTTAGCTTTTGCGTGTGGATATCATCTTTAGTTAGTTGGGAGTTTCCTGATTTTGATGAAATAGTATTCGCCAGATCATTTTTTTTTTTCGCTTTTGTGACAATAAATATAGATATGTCTTGTTTGGTTGAGCAATGTTATTTTTTGAAATTTAAAAAACTTAAGGGATATTATTATGACCTCTTGTTTGTTTGATGATCTGGCAAAGCAATCAAGTATTCTACATTTCTTCTTTTTTTCAGAATCGTATTCTATACTTTCTTCTTCATCTTGTTCTGCTTCAGTTTATCGAGTACCAAATTTCCATCGGACTAATTTTCGCTTGTACCCCTACAAAAAATCATACGTCTTTAGTATGGCTGTTAGTTGTGAGATGCAATCATGCAAGCAAAACATTAGGCTTGTTTGGATGGGTTGGGAATAGTGGGAATAGTGTGAAAAAGTGGGAAGAGTAGGAAGAGTGGGAAGAGTGGGAAGAGTGCTATTTTTAGGTTGTTTGGATGGTGAGTTTAGGAATAGCGTTGGGAAGTGTGAAAAAGTAGAGAGAAAAGTGTTGTTGGGAAGAGTGTTATTGGGAAGAGTGGGAAGAGTGAGAAGAGTGCCTATTCCCACTATTCCCAACCATCCAAACAAGCCCTTAATTGCATATGTGCTTGCTCGTTTAATATTTGACTATTTTTATAGCTGTGAACAAAATGTATCTCTCCCCGATAGCATGTGTTTACATGTTGTTCACAAATTATCCTATTATAATAATAGAACACATAATTGACCCTCAAAAAAGAATAATAGTACACATAATTAAGTTCCGACTTTTTTATGATGTCATACGTTACGTCATGTCCTCAATTTTCTTTTTATCTCCTCATTTATTTTAATCAATCTGCTCATGTGTTTTCATTTTTCTCTCCTTTTTCAAAATAGACATATATTTCATTAAGTTACAAAAATACTTTTAAAGCAGTACAACTCGGTTTGTGTTTCTCGCAAGAATTTATACACGGTATATCATTTTTTTTTTTCATTTATAGGTTTTTGGTGGTCTAAACAGCAATTTTGCATAATATAACAATTTTCGGAAATTAATTTATCGTCAACTTTATTTTTTTAAGTACATGTTTTTCGAGAAAAATGCAAAAAAATATATATATATTCTAATTCAAAATGGTTACAAGCACCTCTCGTACCACTATTTTAAGTTTAACTAATCGATTTTATTCAAATTACGCATAATGATATTAATATATATTATCGCAATAATGATACTACTATTTTCCGTCTAATGTCTGCATTTTATGAGAAAGTGCAAAATAGTAATGTGCATACTTTTAACAAATCATAAAATCAAAGCCAAATTAAAGTTCGGTTTCTGTCGAGTCCCTGTTGGATGCTACACGAAGCAGAGTTTCTTTTTGCCCATTCATTGGGTCACAAGGCACAAATTGAGAAGTAGATTTTTGTTAATTAATATACCTGCAATTAGAGTGCTATTAGAGTGCGACCAGTTTTAATTTATCACAAGCCCACTAATTACTAGTGCTAAGATATGTACCAAGTTTGAATTTATAAAAATATAAAAAAAAAACTTTCAAATGACAATGGCTCTGGCCAATTTTATAAGAGAAAACCTATGGTGCATACTAATGTATGGGAGCTTCGGTGCATACTGATCCAAACTCTTCGATCTGCATCAAAATGACTGATCCAAACCGTCCAATATGATCTCCCGATTGAAATCTTCTTACCGACCAAATTTTACATTTTGTCGAAATTTTTAAGTATTTTTTTCATATTTTTAAAAACTGCTATTTTTGAACGGTTTAGAAAAAATTAGATTAGCGATTTTCTAAAATTTCAAAAAAAAAATAGTAACAAAATTCAAAAAAATATAAAATATATTACAATAGGGAGAACAAATTGGACGGTTTGGATCGGTCATTTTGAAGCATATCAAAGAGTTTAGATTAGTATGCACCGAAGATTCCGTACATTAGTATGCACCATATGTTTTCTCATTTTATAATTATCCATTAAGTCATTAAATTATGGTAAACATAGTTAAAGTTGTGAAATATCAAATATAAAACGTATATATTCATTAATCCCCATTCACATGGATAATAATTAATAGTTTAATTGATTTTGTTCAATTTCGTTGCTATTGCCAACCAATATTACCAAAAAAAAAAAGGTTTTGTTTGATTTCAAAACCACAGAAATTTCATAATTCATTTGATTTTGTTCGATTTTTCAAAAGATACTGATTTTTCATTTGATTTTGTTCAGAGTGAGAATCTTTGATTTAAAGGATGGAGGGCTCATGCAAGATCTCTTGTATATATTTATGATAATTTACATGTGCAACCGAGAAAATAGGTATGAAAAAGAGGAGCAAATGAGCAATGAAGAAAAAAATGGACGACCATAATAATGAGGTAGTTTGGTAAGGTGACGGATACATGACAGATCAATTTAATGAGGTTGGAGCTCTTTCCTGTATTTTCGTGACTCTTTGACAGTTGACTATTTCGGTATTTCTATTTCCTCATGCAATTGTCCAAATTTTTTTGGGAACAAGTCTTTGGAACCCTCGTAATATTTTGAAATTTTTTTGCTGATTAAGGGAATGACCAGGCCAAGCAACTATGGTGTCGTTTGGGATGGCTGGGAATAGACCTATTCTCGGAATAGACAATTCCATTCCTAAATTTTTCATCCAAACGCTTTTGAAATAGGCAATTCTATTCCTAACACAATTTCCAATAACACTCTTCCCAATATCATTTTTCTCACTACTTTTCATCTCAATAACACTCTTCCCAACGCTATTCCTAAACTCACCATCCAAACAACATTTTCTATTTCCGAAATAGTATCTTCCCACAATTACTGTGAATAGTATTTTTCCCTAAATTTATGCTATTTCCATCCTATACCTAACCCATCCAAACGACACCTATGCTCTTAAAATATTTCTGTTTCTTTGTACATTTCTTTCTTTTTGTCAACATATAGTAGAAACAAGTAATAAGATCTAACTAACAATATTGCTATAAAGATACTCTTAGTCTCTACTCGAAAGTCAAACCAATTATTTTTTTGAAGTAGAGTAAATTGAATTTTTCTAGAAAAGTTTTTTTTTTCTCTTTAGTCATTGGCAGAAGATTTTGGAGGAAGAAGATAATCATAAACGAAAATTAATTAAAAACAACGGATTGGATATGTATGATATTTTTTAAAAAACTAAAAATAAAAAATGTATATAATTTTACTTATATCCTTCTCCAAATTACTTCCACTTACATGTTGGCGATAAAGTATTTTTTGTTTTTTTTCCTAGAACTCAATAAATAAAAGCTTTGCTCTGAAATCTAAATGTAAGTCATATTCCTAGCTATGTATATATTGTAAATTTTGGTCACGATAGTAGTCATTATACCTTTCGAAAATTTTGAACCGACTAAGTGCCCGTACTGATTCTATCTGAATCTCAGACAATAATAACGAACAAATCCGCACTATTAGACTTCCAAGTTGGCCAAACCCATTATCAAGAACAGGTGTGAAAGTGATCCAAATTTCACATCTCCAATTATGAGTTGAACTATGAAGGGTTGCTTCCCTTTTGGATCACACCAAGACAAATCAAAAGGCCATATTCCGTGTACACTTGTTCTCAATTTCTCTGAACTCCAATGCATGCCATGTATCTTCCTACTACTTCCACCTTTTGTGGTTTTCTTTAACACCAAGCGTCCCTCCACTCGAAACCCCATGACAAAGCTGCTTAAGATATTTATTAATAATTGATTAATAGAATATTTTACCTATGTTTTGTTTCGAAGTTTGATAGTTAGTTGGCAATATTGCAGAGCCTAGAGATAGCTATCTATGTTTTCTGAATGATGATGATTAATTCATGCATGATGCATCACTTCTTCTAGAAGCACAAAGGGAGCGGGTTTATAATTTGAGTTCGAAAATACCACAATCCTCTTAAAAAGAACGACACTGTCATATGTTTTTTAAAAGTATATAAAATAAGGGTTTAGATCTCTCGAAAAAATTTAAAAAAAAAAACAAATTATTTTATATTTGTTGTGCCATTTTGTTTTAAAGATAACATGGGTTCAAGTCCATCAAACTTTTTTTTTTTTTGAAATTTAAATATTCGTAAGGGCTCTTCAAACTTGCAATTAATCTCTACTCAAGACGTATTAAGATTTGCCACTAGATTAAGGGCTAGTTTTTTTTATTGTGTCATTTTGATTCTCCAAGACTGTGGCAAATAAGAAAAATATGTTCATCTTTTATTAGTGTAAAATGCTCATTTAACAACGCTTAACAATAAATTTTACTTGGTAAGTTTGATGATAATTGAATATAAGATTAAAAATCTGAAATTGAACATTGTAATCATACTATATATGTTATATATAATTAAACATAAGATAAAATGGTTTTATATACTACCTTCAAAAGAAAATATTTAGCCCAATGCTCAAATTTCAGTTGTACTGTTGCAATTTTTATTATGGATGTATTATAATATTATATAAAGACAGTTTTGCAGCGAACTGAATTTTTTAACTCAGCTTGAATCTATTCATTTAAAATTATGAACAGATATGATTGATCAAGACTCAGATTGTTTAAAATTTTAGTCCATCACATTACCCATTAATAAAAAAAAGGGTGTTTATTGATTTTCTATCTTAAATATCAAGTTATCAACTAATATAAGTATATAACTATATCATCAATAATGTGAGTTAGTCTGTATACGGAAAACCTTTTAGCCATAAGCATTCTAATAAAATTCTGCCTATTAATTTTTTTCCTTGGAAAGGACTGCGTGTGGAAAAACGCCTAACTATTTTGTACGGACTTCTTAGGATACCATTTTGAATTTTAGGTGTTGTAATGATCACCTTCATTTTTTTTTTTATATAGTGAGAGGCTTTTTTTTATCCTACAATTTGTTGTGGTCCTTGTTGTCTTTTGATTAGACTTTTGTACCTTAACTTTAAAATTATTGAATCGTAAACTCGTAATTAATTCTTAAGTCCATGTTTCTTGAATGGCAAATTCGAAGTGCACTCAACGTACGAGTGGCCAACGGCGAGTATTATTTTATCCTGAGTCAAAAGGAATTATTTATTAACAAAATATAAAGGTATAAAGAATTTAAAAGTTATTTTAGTTATCTCAAAGAAGTTGCTATCAAAGAGGCTGGTCATGTTTACCAAAGTTTAGTCGCCGATGCTTTTATGCTAGTCCACTTTATCTCACTGGAAAAATTTTTGATAATTTATTAGTAATTGCAAACGAAAAGGAAAAATCTGGCTCTAAATAATGGGTGCAGATTGTGCGCTGACAGTTTTTTTCCTTTGAAACTTGTAAAGTAATTCACCGGATATATTGGCACTTTTCAGCCTAGAAAAATATTAATCAGAAGATAACAATTGCAGTGCAAATATTACTGATAATAATAGTAAACGAGTAAAATAAAAATTATCATGAAAGACGATTAAATGATCAAATGAAATAAGTTTGATAATTTAAACAATTGCTAATATCTCTTAAAAAAAAATATTTCAGGAACTTTCGATGGAGGAAAGGGAGCATAGGGGCTGGAGACCCCATCCCCGACCCAAAACCCGGAACAAGAAAATTCCCATATTTTTTATATTTAATCCGCTTTTGAAACCCATTGCCTCATTCAGGTTGGATTGGGTCAAAAAATTTTCCTCCTAAGATATATAGGTTTATTAATCCAATATAATCCGAAAAATCAAAAATTTGTAAAAGTAACGCGGACACACCACATTGCATAGCTTACACAGAACCGGACAAAATAATGAAAATAATTTATTGTTAGCCTACTAATCTATTATAGTCTAATCGTCGTTTAAATACCGGTAAGTACTTTCGTTGTCCTAGAAAAAATATTAAATTTTCCGCCACATAGAAATTAATGAGACCGGACATCTGCCTCGGAATGCAAAGATGCATCGACTATATATATCTCTTAATTATTATTTTACAACTACCATATAATAATGGTTGTGCCATCTGAGGCCACATAAATAACACCAATTATCTAAGTGCCAAGAGAGATATGGTGGTTAGGAATATGGTACACCATTTACTTACAAATGAGGTCTAATAATTAACTAGTTTGTTAAGTTATAGGCCATATAATAATGGAGGCGGTTGTTATCGTGGCAACTCTAAAGGGATGAAAGGATGCACACTAGCTTTAATACAGGCAGACCGGCGTGACAAAAGGAGTCTAATTATGTTTTTATGCTAAATTTATTTGAAATAGGATAACAATCTAAGTTCATTCAATATAAGCACATGATTTTATACAATTATATGTGTTTGTACAAGAATTTTGACTTACTTGGAAGTGTAGAATGTTAATTTTTTTTATACATATTATATAGAATTATGTACAAGTAATAACAATTAATGTATTTTGGATGTTTAATTGTGAATGTATGAACCACATACAATATTTCACATGATATTTGATGTGTCAGAATTGTAAACTATGTACAAAACTACAATGTTAATTATGTACAAATTAAAATTTGTACATGGTTCATATTTTCTAGCACATTCAAATTTTGTGCACACACACGTATCAGGCTTTTACATAATTTAGAATTGCAGTTGCCAAATTAAATATTTTGTGAATAATTCCTTCAATATATTTGCATTTACCGTTACATTAACTTTATAATTTATTTGTTTTTTTTTTCATTTACATAGCTTATTTGTACACTATACAATAATTGAAATACTTTTGTTTCAACATAGGCACAAAATTTATGCATACTACTGTCTTATATGCTCCGATAGCTGTTTAAAAAGTAACCATTATCTCATCCACACAGAAGATCTTTCTGATCAACTCTGAAAAATCTTACGTTGAATTTGACTTATGTTGCATTTTACTTTAAAGAGAACTTTGACACATAATCAGATCTTTCAATTTAATAACTAGTGGAAGTTGGTGCATGAACTTGCTTTCACATTATTCAATGTTTCTTTTCCATGATGAAGTGAGAATCGACGGCCCAAAAAATGGAGGAGTAACATTCCATTTTAGAAAATAATGGCAGTGCATTTGGTACAAAGTATATATATTAAATCGAATAATAATGAGGTGAATTTGAACTTGCTCTCTCAATTTGTTCCAGTCAATATTTTCAATCATTTGATCGAGTCCCTAACAATCCTCGTTTTTGGGCCTAGCTCCTTGGACGTTTGATTTAAGTACAATATGGTCCTTTAACCAATTGATTGATAAATAATTAAATAAAATGATTACTTTGCTAGATATAAGATCAAATATATCAAGCCTTATTTTTAATTCTCGACTACTAAATAATTTAAGTAATAAAATAACCTAATTAATCTACTATAAAGAAACTACAGCTAGTTGAATACGAAAACGGTCCAGTGTCTTCATGAACCAAATGCTAGTTAACAAGTCTAAACAACGTACCATTGTACGTACATGGTACAAAAATAAGTAAATAATAACTCTACCAAGTAAAATCAACAATGTACAGTGGATGCACTTCTTGAGTCTTTATCATGTACATTACAAATACATATGAAGACTTAATTTTCAAATGTACTTTACGAGTACATTTGAAAACTAGTTTGGCTGCCGCACTACTTTTAATAATTCGGGAGGAAAATCCACAATTCACGACAAGGTATAGTCCTAGAACTAGGAACACAAAAACACATATATTGGAAAATTATGCCCGCAAAAATTTCTGTAGTGTAATTTAAGATGCAGATTACCTATTGTATTTGTACCGAATGTACAAGTAGTGGATGTACTCTTTGCAATGATTTTTTTAATAGATGCCTACATGCCTATAAGCTAAAAAAAAAGTATTTACTCTTATTTTATTGGTACAATTTAACCATATTGATTATTGTTCATGTGCACCTGAGCTGGGCCTGAAAATTAATTTGCATATTAAATAGCCTGGCATCGACTGACTCGTGTGTTCTTCTTTTACTACCTACTTTCGCTTAAAAAGAAAACAAAATAAAAGAGAAACACAAACAAAAAGGAGCGTGTGCAAGTCAGCTTACATGTGATCTCACTTGCGCGTTGCAACCACCAAGTTTAATGCCCACAGTTATTTCCTCTTTTACTACCACTGTAACCGGTATAAAATTCTGTACCTAATAAACAAGTCTATCGATGCAACCAAACTAAAAAAATGGAAAATCATCTATCCTTTCTTTCGATATGTATTTTTTTTTAAGAGAGACCTTGAAGTTGATAATTTTCCTAATAATTTTGGTTCAATTATGTTGCTAGATTAAAATTTTGTTAAAATTGATACTTTTATAATAAATGATAAACTTAGTATTAAAATTAAATATCATCATTCCTTTTTCAAGTGTGTAATATGCATTAATAATATATTATTTTCTAATTGCCTAATATAAAAGTTATAAATTATTTTTTTAATTGGCAAACTTATTAATGTTAAATTATGGTTCAATACAAATTTAATTCTCTGTTTTAACAGTGGGACTGAAAAATCACATATATAAACGACGCGTTAGTTGAACTGGTTTCCACTTTTATCAGAACCTCAACCTTTAAAGTTCGACGTCACATGACCCACAATTTGCCACAAATCCAAACACTTGCAAAATTAACTTCCAAAAATATGTAAGAATTCAGAGTAACAGTTGCGACTTGGGAGCGACTGAAATTGCGACCACAATTTCTATATGCAACCAACAAAATCCGGATCCTCTATGCATGATCCACACAAAATACCGCCACCCAAGAGTTACACTGACAAAATGACCCCAGACAAAAACTTCACAAATTAACAAAAACAGTGTGAGTAGTACCACTCCACATAATCACACACCAGAAATATGCACAAAAGATCCTGGATCCACTTTCTCTCTCTTCTCCCCGCTTCTCAGTATTATAACCCACAATTATATATTGCGCCATCCCATCTCTCAAAACTCTCTCACATACACACAATCTCTCTTTCTCTCTCTCTAAAAACAAAAAAAGAAAAAAAAGAAACTAATATTCCCTCTCAGTCTCACTGACTTACTACAAAGGTCCAAGGCCTCTTGTCTGTCCTGCCACTGTCCTGGATTCCACTACCCTCCTCCCAAGCTAAGAAAAAGAGAGCGCGAGAGAAACAAAAAAGAAAAAAGAGAAATAGAAAAAAGATACTGCAGAACAATAAAAAGAGAAAATCTTTAAGGAAAGCTCCTCATATTAAGCACATTGGTTCAGACAGGAGTTTGTGTAGATACAGTGTAGTGTACAAACTACAAAGTATAAAAATCCCTAGAGAAGGGAGGGAGGAAAGAAGCAGCAAGGAAAAGGGGCAAAGGGAACGCTTTCCTTTTCTTTTCTTTTGTTCTTTTATGGGATCAAGAGAAGACGCATCCGTCGCAATTGGATGCGAAGGGAAAGGAAGGAGGAGGAGGGAACTCCCGGCCATGGTGGTCGGATTGTTTGTGGCCTCATTGGTGGCGTCGCAACTTTTCTTGGTGGCAGCGAATGTGACGTACGACCACAAAGCAATTGTGATTAATGGGCAGCGAAGGATTCTCATTTCTGGATCTATTCACTACCCCAGAAGTACACCCGAGGTATGAATGCGCCTTCTTTTGGAGTAATTTTTCTAAGATTGTTTTGTTCTGATTTCAGTTGGTGTGATGCATGTGTTGTTTTGTTTGGGTAAAAGATGTGGCCAGATTTAATACAAAAGGCGAAAGATGGCGGCTTGGATGTGATTCAGACCTATGTTTTTTGGAATGGGCATGAGCCATCTCCTGGCCAGGTACTATAATTTATGATTGATTTTATGGTTAATTGAATTCTGAGTCGCCTTCAAAGTATAGATAATTGGGGACTCATTTGTTACGTGTTTCTTCTCTAATTATCTGTTTTGGGTTTTGCGGCAGTATTATTTTGAGGATAGGTATGATCTGGTACACTTCATAAAGCTGATACAACAAGCTGGGTTGTATGTGAATCTTCGCATTGGTCCTTATGTCTGTGCTGAATGGAATTTTGGGTAAAATTCATAATTATTCTCATTTTATTGCCATTTAAAATGGTCAATTAATGAAAAAGTTTCAACAGTTATTATGATTTTTTTATTAAAATAAGATTTTTTTTGTTTCAGGGGTTTTCCTGTTTGGCTCAAGTATGTACCTGGTATCGCTTTCAGAACTGATAATGAACCTTTCAAGGCAAGCAACTTGTGCCAACCTGTTGAACTTTGTTATAATTTTATAATATATTCATATTTCTTGCGTTGGAAATTCAATAAATATATATATATATTTTTTATAAAAGGCGGCAATGGAAACCTTCACCAGAAAGATTGTTGACATGATGAAGACTGAAAACTTGTTTGAGTGGCAAGGTGGCCCAATAATTCTCTCTCAGGTCACATCAATTTCCTAATATACTTCATTTTGGTTTTACAAAAAAACAAAAACAAAACAAAGGACGAAAACAAAATTTCCACTAAAAGTAATTTAAACAGTGTAAACAAGCCACATACCACACAAATTGCCCAGCTTAAGTATAGTTATTTATAACAGCTATAAGAAATTTGGTGATTACAGATAGAGAATGAATTTGGGCCGCTGGAGTGGGACCAAGGCGCACCAGCTAAGGCATATACCTCGTGGGCTGCTAGCATGGCAGTTGGGCTCAATACTGGTGTACCATGGATTATGTGCAAGCAAGATGATGCCCCTGATCCTGTGGTACATAATTTTGGTTTTCTACATTAATTTTGTTATTTAAATTCTAGTAAATATTTGTTAATTGGGGTTGTTTTCATAACTCAATCCTTTTGTCTTAAATTTTTTGGCAATAGATTGACACTTGTAATGGATTCTACTGCGATTATTTCTCGCCCAATAAGCCCTACAAGCCCACTATGTGGACTGAGTTATGGACTGCTTGGTAATTTTTTTTTTTTTTTCTATTTCTGCCTAAAAGTTCTTCTGATATGATAACTGTAGATTTATTAATCATTCATTTTGGTTGATATTAGGTACACTGCATTTGGTACACCAGTACCACACCGGCCAGTCCAGGACATGGCATTTGCGGTTGCGAAATTTATTCAAAAGGGGGGATCCTTCGTTAATTACTACATGGTAAAAAAAGAAAAATTTTGATGTTACAACCTCCATCATATTTATATCAGCTTGCTTATTCCGTCTCTCTTTCTCTTCATTGGTCTAGTACCATGGAGGAACAAATTTTGGTCGGACAGCTGGTGGTCCATTTATAGCAACTAGCTATGATTATGATGCTCCTATTGATGAATATGGTACTGCAGATCTATCAATACATATTTTTTTTACATGAATTAGGTTCTTTTATTTACTCTTATGCTATATTATTTTTCTGTAATAGGTTTATTAAGACAGCCAAAATGGGGTCATTTGAGGGACTTGCACAAGGCTATAAAACTTTGTGAACCTGCTCTTGTAGCTGGTGACCCTGTGGTGACGTCACTCGGAAATAAGCAACAAGTATTGATTTCTCTCATTTTTTTGTGTACTACTCATAATGGTTTTGTTGTTGTTGGCTAATATATAATAATTTTATCTTTAATACAGTCATCTGTATTTCGATCGAGCTCAGGAGCATGTGCTGCTTTTCTTGCGAATTATGACACAGTTTCTTATGCAAAAGTGGCATTCAATGGAATGCACTATGATCTACCCCCTTGGTCTATTAGCATACTTCCTGATTGTAAAACCACTGTTTATAACACTGCCAGGGTCAGTTTTCATTGTCTTTCCCATTTAATATTCTTATCTATTAACTTTATATGAGCACTATCATGATTCAAAATGTCACTCCATGTTTACTTTTTTTTTTTTTTTTTTTTTTCTTTTGTTTCATTTTTGTTGTTACTGAATTTTTTTTTCTGAGTTAAGGATCAGAGGGTCCTTTTTTCCATAAGCCCCAGCTGGAGCTGGGTTTCAGACCCACCATTCGTATGCTTCTTATTGCTTCAATTAGTCAATAGTAAATTCATGCATTCATGCTGCAGTTTTTACACAAGCCCATAAAAACTTCGATTTGCATATTTGTTACATGCATATGGAAGTTTCTCAAGTACTCACTTTTTAAAGGTTTCATTGAAATAGCTGTCAGTTTTTCCTTGTCTGTCATGATCATTGACAATTTTTCATTGGTTGTATCAGGTGGGAGCCCAGACAACACAAATAAGGATGGATCCAGCTGGAGGCTTCTCATGGCAATCTTACAACGAAGAATTAACCTCCACCACCGATGATGAAGCATTCTCAACTGATGGATTGCTGGAGCAGATAAATGTCACCAGAGATACCACTGACTATCTCTGGTACACCACATAGTAAGTTTTAAGTATCTCATCAGATGGGTAATATTCGTTCTATGATCTTTTTTGTTTCTCTTATCTAACTACATTTTGATTTTTTTTTATTAATTGTTGTAGTGTGAATATTGATCAGAATGAAGAGTTTCTAATAAGTGGACAGAATCCTTCTTTGACTGTCATGTCAGCTGGCCATTCTTTGCATGTCTTCATAAATGGACAATTAGCAGGTTTGTTTCCTCTTTTATTATCTATAATTTTCAGTTTCTATAACCAGAAATATTTCTGTTATTGGCCAACATAAAATGAAATGTCATATGAAAAAATTGTTTCAGGGACTGTATATGGTAGCATTGATGATCCAAAACTGACATATACCGGAAATGTGAAGATGTGGGCTGGTAGCAATACCATTTCCATCCTGAGTGTCTCTGTTGGACTTCCCGTAAGTCAATTTACTATCAAGTGTTGGATCTCTGTACGATTACAGATTAAAAGGGTTTTAACACTTTTTGAATGCTTTGTAGAACGTTGGAGAGCATTTTGAGACCTGGAATGCTGGGGTTCTTGGTCCTGTGACATTAGATGGTCTCAATGAGGGAAAGCGTGATCTGACATGGCAGAAATGGACATACCAGGTTTGTACCAGTGCAGGTCTAATTCCTGAATTTAACGCCATATTTCAGTCTGTCAAATGCAATTAAGTACTAAGTATGTTTGTGATATCTATTATCAGGTGGGTTTGAAAGGAGAATCTTTGGGCCTTCATTCCCTTACTGGGAGTTCATCAGTGGAATGGGGAGAAGCATCTCAGAAGCAGCCATTGACATGGTACAAGGCATTCTTCAATGCGCCAGATGGCAATGAACCATTAGCTCTGGATATGAGTTCCATGGGCAAAGGTCAGGTGTGGATTAACGGGCAGAGCATTGGTCGTTACTGGCCTGGTTATAAGGCTTATGGTGACTGCCCAGTTTGTGATTACAGAGGAAATTATGACGAGAAGAAATGCCAAGCTCAGTGTGGTGATTCATCACAGAAATGGTATATTAAAATCATTTTCCATTTTGCTTATACCATGATGCATATTATTGCACAAGACAATTGGTTTGAACCAATTCCCAGCTAACCTTAATTTTCTAATTTTCAAAAATTAACCCAATAAAGTCCCAGTCAATACTTAATTGTGCTAAAGCTTAAAAACCTACAGTTATAGAATTGATATTATCTATTCTTATGGGTATGTTAGGTAAACTGGGTACGAACAAAGAACTAGTAGTTCGTGAATTGGGAACTGGGTACTACTTGTTCGCCAAAAATTAGGAACTGGGAACAGTTGTTCCTTGTTTGGCAGCAAAATTTATTTCCTTGTTCACAAACTGGCTGTTCGTAGCCCTCCCAAAATAAATAAACAAGTGGTCAATTAAATGCACCTCAAACTTAACCTCAATTTTGCTGTTACTAGCCACACTAATAGCATAAGAACAAAACTATGTTAGGTACCATGTGCCTCGATCCTGGCTAAACCCAACTGGGAACCTCATGGTGGTATTCGAAGAGTGGGGAGGTGACCCCACCGGTATTTCTTTGGTCAAAAGAAGCATTGGAAGTGTTTGTGCCTACGTTACTGAGTGGCAGCCTTCAATGAAGAATTGGCATACCAAAGACTATGAGAAATCCAAGGTGCATTTGTCCTGTGATGAGGGAAAGAAAATTACTGACATTAAATTTGCGAGCTATGGCACACCGAATGGCATGTGTGGCACCTATTCTGAAGGAGACTGCCATGCCCATAAATCATATAATGCTTTTCAAAAGGTAATATATTGTATGAATTTTTTTTACTTTTAAGACCCATAAATCACATTCTTCTTTTATGTTTTTGCTTTTTTTTTATCATTATTATTATTTTATTTTATTTATTTATTTATTTTTTTTTTTGGGGGGGGGGGGGGGGGGGGTTGGGGAGGGGAGGTAGTTACTTTTATCCCTTAAAGATGCACTTTTGTGTTTCTTCAAAATGTTCTGAAAGGTAGCTAACTTATATATGTTGAAATGTTCTGAGCAGAATTGTGTGGGCCAGCAATTTTGCGCTGTAAATGTACTTCCAGAGGTTTTTGGTGGAGACCCTTGTCCTGGTACTTTAAAAAGTGTAGCAGTTGAAGCGACTTGCAGCTGAAAACTTGCATAAAGATAATGCGAGATCCATGTATTCTATATAGTTATTCTGCTATGCCTATATACAAAATGTCATACAGCAAATGAAATTGGAGATTTAATTCTTCAGCTTTTGGAAGAAGTGAAGTTGCAGGAACTGTGACTCACTGACAGGAGCTGCGAGCGAGTATTAATTTTGGGCTTATACAACCTTCGACGAAGTATTTATAAATGTATATTATTTAGGTTTTAGATGTTATATGAGGTTGGGGGGGGGTTGCATATGGGGCTCATCTTATAACCTTTTTGGAGTCCATTTACAAATGCAAACCGTTTGTTTGCATTGTGTTGGTTTAATTCTTCTTCCACAGAAATACTACTATTTTGTAATGTTTAGAAAATGTACATCTCATTGTTGTACCGTCTATGTATTAGAAAATTGAATTCAAAGAATGCATCTCTTCACAAACCATTTTCATGATGAATGAGAAGAAATTAGTATTTGCATATATACTCATTAGCTTGCTGAATAAATAGGTTTACAGCAGATGCTATTTGCTTAGTGACAACCATGATTGGTTTGGTTCGGAAAAGTGCTTACATGCTAATTAATATTGCTAGAAGTGGGCCCACAATTTAACATAAGACGTGTTACTTGGTTAGTCCCTTCTTACAATGCAGATAGCGACCAGCACAAACAAGGGATAGCAACCCACCATCAACCTATTATTGTTCTCGACTTCTAGTAGATATAGCTTGAGCTAAGTTAGAAACATATTCATCTTATAAATTGGTTGAAAATTTTTATTCGAATCACCAGAGGACTTTGTCATTTTCGTAGAAAAATCATAATAATAACAAAAAGTTAAAAAATGAGTAAAACGCTGAATTAAAAAAGAATGGTTTGCAGGTATATATGCAGATGTGTCCAATACAGTTACCAAGAATGCTCTTGCTTTGAAGGCCCAATTTAAAGAGTACTGTCCCCTTATTTGAACAAGTGTAACAGATGTAAAATGAAATAATTCACATAAGATGAGAACTTACAATTACCCAACCAGTTTAATCACTCGAAGTTTACCATTAAAGAAGACTTGTTTTCTTTCCTAACAACTACCAGGTGTCACTGTTTTCATGTACCCACAGCAGTGCGCGAGAATGGAGGATGCATTTTGTTTCTTTACTAACTACTACCACTAGAAGTCATCACTGCTTAGTTGTAATTAACCAACTACCTCACATGACCTTAACAATGAGGCCGTGCGTTTTGAAAGTTTAGCTTGCGGCGGTCCCTGGTGAGACTACGACATTAAGCCCAATTTCGATCTATGCAATCGTTTTCGGTTGAAAAGTGGTCAAATCGTTATACCAAAAAAAACAACTTGTATATAATCCACTTGTTGCATAAATAGGAATGCATTGCCTTATAGTTGCTGGAGGTTTTATTTGTACCAGTCTAATTTGCTACTTAGTTGTGTGATGGCAACAAACATTGGAATGCACCGAGAATGATGTCCCAAAAATATGGGTTGTTTCTATTCTTTTGAAAAAGCAAGCTACTGTGTAGTCAGTGACTATAGAATATTTAATAACATGTATATCCCTAGAGTTTGCTACTGATCGCACCCAATTTCACTTCATTTTAGGAATGGGGAAAGAAAAGGGGAAAAAGGCTAGTGAAGTAAAGAAGAAAAATATAAAATATGAAATTGAGTAAATCAACCATCCAAATGCACATCAGTTAAGCTATTGATATGCACATATTGCAATTTTCAGACCAGTTATATATTGGAAAATAAACAAACACAAATAAAAATTTGAAGATACCTAATTATGTTAGTACTAAACACTTACAAGAAAAGAAAAACAGGAAATTAAGCAAAAATAAAGGCACCTGTGATTTAAATTAAACTCGTAGAACAGATAGGAGGCCCGATATTGGGCATATCAGAAAGGACCCGGATCCTGTGTCGCGCGGCACGCGTGTAGCGCACCTCCACGAGCCGTTCGATTTTGATCGGGCGGTTCATTTTTTTCGGGCCTATCAATCTGGTATTATTCACGGGGCTCCTTTATCCATCAGACGGCCCACACGGTGCGCTGTACGCGTGCCGTGCGACACAGGATCTCGATTCTATCAGAAAAATTGAATTATAGGTCCAACCCCGGAAGTATCATTTTATGTTTTGCCGATCGGGAAGAGAGATACAAAGTAAAATAACCGAACGGTCAAACCGAAGAGGAGGCGCATCAAGTTGGTCCTTGGCTTCTTTATGTGTTGATCTTGTTGAAGTCATTACCGACTTTGGCCCAGCCCAAATTGGATGAACCATGATTTCTCTAGAAGGCTCCCTATGCATCATTGAATTACTAGAAAGATACTAACCGACATATTAATTTGTTAGATTAGAAACTTCAAGAAAATGCTAGCATAATTGTAACCTACATTTGTATCTATAAATAGGCTGTCATGGCATTGTGTTTAGTGTGCCAAAGTTAGGATAGTTACTAAGTTGTGAAAGATGTAGTCTAGTAATATGATGTCGTATAGGATAGTAGTATAGAGAGTATGTATAGTAGAGAGTATAGAGTATGTTGTAGATTAAGTTGAGTAGTAATAAAAGTATGTTTGTGTAGTATCATTAGTCAACAATTGGTATCAGAGCCGGGTTAGGATTTGTTGGGTTTAGTTTAGTCTGTCGAGTCGTAGTTTGAGTAGTCATATGTTTTGAGTTAGATTAGTCGAGTCGATATGTCAGATTTGAGTAGTATGAGTAGTTTAATAGAGAAGTTAAATAACTATAATTATAGGGATTGGCGTACTTGTATCAAATCTTATTTACAGGACAAGACTTGTGGGACGTTGTCGGTGGTGATGAGACGGAGCCGCCACCGAACTCGATCCGAGCGTACAAGAAGTGGAAGATGAAGGCTGGTAGAGCCTTGTTTGTATTAAAGGCTACTGTTGATAAGAGTTTATTATCGCATATTGAAGATGCCGAGACGCCGAAAGAAGCATGGGATATGTTTGCCGCAATGTTTTCGAAGAAGAACACGAGTCGTTTGCAACTACTTGAGATAGAGCTGATGAACATCTCCCAAGTCGATATGACTGTAAGTGAGTACTTTCTGAAAGTTAAGAATTTATGTAGAGAGATTGAGCAGCTAGATGCCAATGCAAAGATTGGCGAAGATAGAATGCGGCGGATAATCATAAATGGGATGCGACCGGAGTTTGGCGCATTCGTGACGGCAATCCAAGGGTGGCAGACGCAACCATCCTTGTTAGATCTGGAGAGTCTATTGGCAAGTCAAGAGGCACTTGTCAAGCAGATTGCCGGGTTGACGACGAAGAAGGAAGAAGACGAGACGGCCCTGTACAGTGGTCGACAGAGAGTGTTGAGCAGGAGCCAACAGAGACAACAACCGGTGATTGAGAAGACCGGGAAAGCTATGCACGAGTGTTGCAAGTGCATGTGTTCAGGGGGAGCTCCAAGAGGCCAGGAGGGCAATGGAGCCGATCGTGAATCACGCAGGAGAAGCGTGGTATGCTACAACTGCGGACGACAAGGGCATTATGCGAGAGAGTGCCAGTTGAAGAATGAAGAAGGAAATGTCGTGGTGGCCATGAAGGAGAAGGCACCAGTCGGCGTGAAGAGTGAAGATGAATGGGATGGTTTGGCGACCGTTGCGATAGCTGACAAGACGGGTTCGGAGTCCGAAGAGGAGATAGATTTCGAGCCTTGGTTCTTCGAGGAGGCAGTCGAGGAGGAGACTGCATTAGGAAGATGCGTGGTGGCTGTTGAGGAGATGCTACGAGAAGGCGCAACGATCGAAGCCATCACTAAGGAGAGTGATGATGTCGCGGTCATAAAGAAGGCTGCTGAAGTACAAGTGATCCAACGACAAGGAGTGAATGGTCGTGAAATTTGTCGAGCAAGCTACAGAGGAACTCAACAAGAACAGTTGCAGACTCCATGTGCCAAGATGAATTCGACTGATAAGCTGATGAAGGATAGACCAAAAATTAAAATGCGATCGCACGTTCATGAAAGTTATCGTTATCAGAAGAAGCATGATGATCCTGATGGACGAGGAGTACCAAAGGATGAAATAATCGAAAGTCAGTAATGAGGGGGAGTGTTGAAGTCATTACCGACTTTGGCCCAGCCCAAATTGGATGAACCATGATTTCTCTAGAAGGCTCCCTATGCATCATTGAATTACTAGAAAGATACTAACCGACATATTAATTTGTTAGATTAGAAACTTCAAGAAAATGCTAGTATAATTGTAACCGACATTTGTATCTATAAATAGGCTGTCATGGCATTGTGTTTAGTGTGCCAAAGTTAGGATAGTTACTAAGTTGTGAAAGATGTAGTCTAGTACTATGATGTCGTATAGGATAGTAGTATAGAGAGTATGTATAGTAGAGAGTATAGAGTATGTTGTAGATTAAGTTGGTAGTAATAAAAGTATGTTTGTGTAGTATCATTAGTCAACAAATCTCTTTATATTTATATTTTATTTCTGGATTTTCTGTTCAATGGAAAATGATTAAACTAACTCTTATATATATCATCATCATCATGTTCATATAATTCATGCTTATCTAATACACAAGTTCTGCTACAGTTATTGTTATTCTCTTTCCCTTTTTACATAGCTATTAGAGATTTTTTAACAAACAAAGAAATAAAAACAATTTATAACTGATGCGATCGGTCAATGAAAAGACCGTCGATGTGGTTACTATTCTATTATATAGGTACAAAAGTCGTCTGTATGTGGGTAACTTTTTTCTTTATCAGTTGCTCAGTATTATATATGTTCATGACTTCAGAAAAAAAAAATCCCCATATATATGCAACAGACCATTCAAAAAAGATTTTTTTAATATTTAATGTGCTGATTCCTTACAGAAAATAAAAAAACTTAAGGCGTGCTTATCGCTTCCGGTGCCACAAGGTTGAGCATTTCTGGGACAACTTCATTTTGATTTTACAATGTACGTATTTGAAAGATGAGGATATACATACACCTTTGGAGCATTATTATTTGGTATTTGTTACGCGAGTTTGTAGCAGTTCAAACAGACTTCTTTTTATTAAAAATTGAAACTAAATTTAGACAAGTTTAGTTATTGACTGACCCAACCTCCTAAGTAAAAAGGTTGCTCGTACATATCTAAACTCTTCTTCTTTCTTCCTTCCCTTCGTTTTTCTTTCTTTCTTTTCGGTTGATAATGTGTTTCATTGTGTGCCAAGCATAACCTTATTAAATTGATATTGTTTCCTATGTATATTACATTGAGTCATAATTGGAATATTGTCAAATTGACCACAGCGTGAGATAATGTACCATGGTAAGTTGCGCACAACGTCCAAATTATCAAGTCAAACTTAGATTAAATTATATTCTTATGACTATAAATAAATAATTGTACTCTATGTAATTACGAAATGTCAAGTGAAAACTGCTTCTTGAGAAATAGTCAATTTATCTCTCTCATAATTTCTCCCTCTTATCTCTTCAAAACTCCTAACAAACTAGGATGAGGTCTAGTTAGATCAAGATGATTTTTTAGTCATGGCCAATCTATACGTATCAAGATTTTAAAATGCGATTTGTGTGGTTTAGCGGTTGAGTCATGATTCGTGATAAAGTAGTGATAAAATGGTAATAAAACGATTATGCGGTGATAAAACGAAGATAAACGGTCATGTGAAATGGCTAAAAACATAGTTATTTCAGCATAATCGGTGATAAAACGGAGCATTTTAAAATCTTGATACGTATTCAACGTTTTAACCATTTTGAGGTTATTGTTAAAGATTTATCATTAAGGTCTTATGCAATAGAGTTATTATACTATGATTCTTGTTAGTCGTTATACGAGCTCCCTTTCTATTTTACTTTTTTCCCCCTATATTTCATTATTTTTATATAATAATAATAATAATAATAATAATAATAATAATAATAATAATTATTATTATTATTATTATTATTATTTTTTATTATTATCATTATTATTATTATTTAATAACAGTCTCTTCAAATCTCTCATATTTTCTTCCCTCTTATAATCTCTTCAAAACTCCGAACAAACTAGGATTCGAGGTTTGGATAGACAAAGATGATTTTATTTAGTCATGGCCGTTCCATATCTATACAACATGTATTGACAATTTTAAGCTTTTTCTTAAGGATTAAGTAGCACCTCTTATGCGCGTTAATAGAGATATTATTTTATACGAGCTCCCTTCTGTTTTACTCAATTTTCTCTATTTTGCATCATTGGCGTATAATTTTGTTTCTCTATCTGTCATGTTATCTTAAACTGTCGTTTCTATGTTTAAACATCATGTAAAGCCCCAAGCAAGACGAACTATTTATTTTTATATATTTTCCTAGGAAAACCAGAAGATTATGTTTAATTGATACTTTTGTTTTTGTAAGACCAAGCAAATAATGTAAAGCAAAATACTTAGAATGAGTAATCTCTACTCCTTGTAAATTCAAAGATCCAAGAGGAGTTACACCGCTAGATCTAGTGTGTATATTTTATATGTTTGTGCCGTTCGATCAATTTGATTTGTAGTAGGATCTATCACTAGACGAACTAACAATATGTTTTAGCTTCCCATCTAATAAAGAAACATAAATTGAACAACATATATACCTATATGGTTGATAGATTGAGTAATATATCTTTATTGTCTAATATTATTTTATTTTTTCATGTGTCCACATGTGAGGACATTTTTGCTAGTATTCCTAAACAAATATTAATCTTTCTCAACAATTGTTCAAAAGGAAAAAGAAAACCAAAAAACAACGACTCTGCAAATTAAACGAACTCCTCTTCCTCTTACCATGGATTAGGATTGAACCATATCGGTGCTGCAACGTGGGGAATATACATGTGAGCTGGATAGTATTGCTTAAACCTGCATGTATCCATGTCAGATATCCACAGATCACTCATTCCATATTTTTCTGCAATTTGTACGGAACTTATATCTGTGAAGTAGATAGTATTTTGGAAATTTAATTGAATCAACAATGACCGGTAAATTCGCCCCGAAAAAAAATTGCATATCCCTCAATATGCTCACAAGTAACAGAAACTCCCCCATCTACATCGATCTTTTGGACTTGAATATCTATTGTGGTATGATGTCGTTCGTCCGCAATATTACATTCTCGAAACCTCTCCACGAGTAGTAACTCTCCCCTGATATCCACACTAGGTAAGATTAAGAAACGCCTACTGTTATTATTATTCTTATTAAAATTATTAATTATCTCTAAATTTTTTAGCAATATTATTTTCATGCCTAATTTTATGTATAATACTTCACAAATCAATAAATTTAAATTGCAATAGTAAAAATTCTAATTACCTCCTATGAATAATTTTTGTTCTTTTTTAGCATTTCACCACTTTATTTTCCTCATTTTCAAGCTACCTAAGTTCAGGAGCACCTTATAAAATAAATAACATTTACTAATATACAATTGACACTTATTTGATACAAAAGGATAAGACTTTCTGTTAAAATAAATTTAATGAAAACAAAGGAGTACGTACCTTATTGATTTTTCTCTGATATCTTTAATTAGTAATTTTGAAATTGTACAAAAGAAATGTATGTTTACTATTGTATTGTTATCTTTAATGTCATAATTTCAAACGAAACTTATAGTACAAATCGCAAACTTGTGTGATTTAACAACTATTTTACAACTAATAATGAGTCATTCTTGTTGGCACTATATTTGCAACTGTTTTAATTTGCATGAATTAACAACATGAGTTAATTAAAGCATGGCTGAAACACAATGTTCGTGTTGACTTGTCAAATTCATTGCCATTTTTTTTATTTACACGCATCAAATTATACAGAAGATAAAACCAACATAATGGATAAACTGATGGCAATGGCGCTAATCCTATTTATTTTTGCAGTAGCTTCTGTTACCGGAGTCGGTGGAAATGAAACGATTGCTGGAATAAAAAAAAAAAAATCGACTTTTACAATAAACAATATTGTCCTTCGGGACGACTTATTTCTGTTGGTACTATTTAATGCGTATAATGCAAGCTTGGACAATTAATTAAAATTAAAATATATATACATTTACAAAAGCAAGAAGATGCTCAAAATTTCCGTTTATGTTATTCCTAAAACTGTTTATTATGGTTTTCCGGAACTATTAAATTCAACATAACATCTTGTCCTGTCACAATAATCCGAAAAAAATTATGTGAGCAAACTAGTCAGAGCTAATTAACTAACAATATTTACTGGAAATGTTTCGGGCTTGCTTAAAAACAACATAAGGGCTCTTCGCAAAATTTAGTACTTTGCTAATTGGACCTCTTCTGTCAGCACGTACGATAGTGGAGCAACCAAGGGAAACTTGAAATATTTAAACAACTGATAAATTATTACGAAATACGAACTAGCGAGTTCTATTTTTGGAATGCTGCTGAGTGCTGACCAAAACCCATGCTAATTTAGGCCCTAATGATGTCAATTGCTATACTCTCATGAAGAGAGTGCTCACTTTTGATCTGAACAGTTTGATGGATGATGAGTGTCCCGTGAATAATACCAGATTGATAGGTTCGAAAAAAAATTTAACCGTCGAGATTAGATCGAATGGCTCGGATCAAAAGTGAGCAGAGCATTGGTCCAAGAGAGGCCCATGATAGACAAAACGACATCTCATTGAACTAACCAATATTATGCGATTGCATTCTGTTTTAAAGAAATCAATCGTAAAGCCCCCAAAACTACCCGTCGATAGTCCACTTGATGCTTTGACAAATTGGAATGCATTACCTTGTAATTAATGGAGATTTATACGTCTAGTAACATATGTAATGGCAAAATATTATGCTACGTATTTTCAAAAAAAAAAAAAATATTATGCTACGTGCGCTACAAACAATGAAATGCACCGCAAAAATATTAATAGCTATTATAAGTTTATAACAATCTTTTTTTCAAAGGCATCCACTTTCTGGTATTGAGCTACTTATATTTTGTGGATGAAAATTAGTTGTAAATTCCTTCCAGAAAATTTAGCCGTAAAAGGATATATAGAATGGGTGATTTGCTTAATTAAAATTGCTGAAAATTGATTGGATGGGAGAGATTTGATTGGTCTTCTTAACTAGCACTTCTTCTTTGTTTTTAAAATGTTTTACCATATTTAGAATATTTTTTAGTTCACATCATATGTATTCATGTCACTGGTATCTATTAACAAAATTGGTAACAAAGTTATTATTTATGTTATATATATTTATTCTTTGAAAAGTTCATATTTCTTAGAGAGGCTGGATCTCAAAAAGAAAAAATAATAAATAAAATGAAGGGCTGAATATCTAAAATATAGATAAAATTGTGTGGGTGTCGACAGTAATTTTTTAAATTACGCAAAGACACGGCAAACTTTTTTACATTTGTTGATTCTTGCGGTAAATAATCTTTCATATTATGAAATTGGAACTATGTTGAAAAATCTGTTGCTGCATCTTCTTGTCATCCGATGACCCGTTTCAGCATTAGAAGAGAAATTGACGTCGCAATACATCTTTAACTTCTGTCCTTTTATTTTTTTGTTTGATCTCCGATTGACAAAAAGAAAAGGCTCAATCAGCATTGCTTCAATTTTCTTATTGAGTTGAGTCTAGGTTTTTCCCAATGATTTCAGTTTCCTACCGACACCCTTACCGGCCAGATGGCCGAAATCCGAAATTTCCTGGTATTTTCCGAAAATTTCCGGTATTTTGTCTCACAATACCGAAAATCGCCGTTTCGGTCACTGTTCCGGTACCCGGTATTACCGAAATTTTTCGGTAAGGGGTAGGAATTTGAAAACACTAGTTTTTCCTTCCCACCGCCTCATCTCCCTCTCCCTCTCCCTCCTCTTTATTTTCTGTGTTTTCTTTATGCTCCCAGGTAGACAAAGTAATTCCTCCCTTTTTATTTTTCGGAGATTTGTTCTATTCTCTATGCATCCAAAGATGTTCACGAAATGAGCAGAACTAAAATAAGAGGGAGGCAAAAGGGTTTTCTTTGTTGCCTTCGAATCTGGCCAGAAAAAAAGAAGAAGAAGAATATGTACTTGAATTTTCTACCGAATTCACCTAGAATTTGAGGAAAAATGGTATACATTAAGTATCTTTTTAACTTTTTTATTTATTTTTATTTATTATTTTTTTTGTTGAGGTGATTGTTAATTGCACCATTGATCAAATGAGTAAATCTGGCTCCTCAATAGCTCAAAATTTGTAAGTTTATAGACAATTAATTGAGGCCGAATCAAAGCTTTTTCGTTCAAAAGTGAGACGACCAAGTTCAGCCTTTTAACGACATGTTTAAAAAGTTATATAATTTGAAATGTCAAAATAATTTTTTTGGTTCAAAAGTGCTGACTGAAAAAGATCTTCCTTTGTACATAGTGAAACTCAAGGTTTATTGGAGAAACTGATTAATTAGTATAGAAATGTGAATATCTTTGGGAATTTAATGCTGTGGGTGCTGTCTCAATAAATTGCTGGACATGCCATTAATAGAAAAGCATAATTTAATCAAATTTGATGAGCTGTCATTAATGAGCAATTTTTGGAACGTTTCTGACCTGTTATAATGCTTCGCGCCATTTTGCTAGAGAGAAACGTTAGAAAATTAAACATTTATATTGCTCAGCTCTACATTAATGCCATATAATGCCAAGATGTGCTGCAGTCAACGTAAGAGAAAAAGGATTTCCAGCCCTAATTATTATTTTATTACGTTGAGGTTTTGATTGGAATATTATTCTCTTTGGCTCATGTCAGATTCTTCTTTTTTTTTGTTATTCTAATTACATGATATTTTTACCCCCTTTCCTAATATTTTTTTTGCTATTTTTATTTTAAATAAGGTTATGCCATGAAATACCCTCATGGTGTGCAAGCAACCATCAACATAGAGTTACAATCACGCTGCTGGTAAGGATTTTTAAGCTATGGAGCTTTTGGTGTACCTAATTTCCACCTCATCAGAATAGATTTTTAGAACAACTTTAAGCTGAGTTATATTACTACTATTGTCATATGCAAATAAATGATAAACATATTTTAATATGAATGAGAATATGTTGTATTTTGCAAAATTAAGGGACTGATATGTAATGTTTACATATGAACATGTCTAATGATGATTTCAAGATTTTTTTTTTCACCCCTTATTTGAGTACAATCTCATCCCATATTTGAGAAGATAATATTCCAGTTGATTCTATATGCCAAATATGCTTTGTCGTTTTCTAATTGGTTATAAATGAAAGTTCTCTGTTTGAGTGTTATAGACTCGGTATGTTAATTTCCAATTTATTCTGATCTAAATTTTTTATTTAATCTTAATTATGTTGCCTTTTTACTTATTTCATCCCTTTTACGTGCATATAATGATAAGATCAGCACTGTAAATGACCTACTTGTTGTCTTATAAACCTTAATCACCAGTTTTAATTGTGTTCCTATATTAAAAAAAAAAGATTATGGGATTTTTTTTCAATTATTATGGACTTCAGGTTCTTTAATAAAGTAACGACATGAATTCAGCATATCAGTGTTAACCCGAAGCAAATCGTCCAGAAAAAGAATTTACGTAATTATTTTGTCTTTGTACCGTTCAGGATTGTGGTACCTAAATATTTATTGCTCAATTTAGATTTTGATTGTTTACCTAATAAGACAAATTTGGTCGAGGAATAAGAATTACAAAACGATTAGGTGAAATGTAAACCAGTTAATATATATTTACATGTTTTATTATCTCTCTGTGTATGCATTTACTATAGACAAGAATGCAGATATCAACATTTAGTATGATTATTAATTGACAGTCACTGTCAATTCTTCTAAAAAAAAATATTTAGTATGATTAATGGAAAAGAAGACATTAAGGATGCAGGCAGGACCATGAATATTAATACTCTAATGTGTTGCTAGCAAATTTGTTTGTGATGTACAAATTTCTTTATGATGCAAGAATCCAATCTTGAATTTTTTTTTTTCGAGATCTTGACAGCAGTTGTCAAGTGAATGCTGAAATTATTTAATAGAGAAGGAGATCATGACAGTCGACATTTTAGACTGGGGATGCATAAACTTAGGTTGCTGAAACCTTACATAATTTATCACTTTGTATAATCATTTTATGTTCATATTTCAATACTTCATCAATATTTTTATATTTATCATAACTTCTAATATTTTTCCTATTCCAGGTCTACCCGTGATAATGATTGTTAAAAATTTGTAGAAGATAGCAATAATCAGATCTTGAATCTAATCTCGAGCTTCATACTGAGGTCTGAATGGTATGATTATGACACCAATTTGGCAATTTTCCATTAAAGTGGACAAATCAGTAAATCATGAAGACTGCAATCAGGTCCTTCATTTTTTTCTCTTTCTGCTAGATTTTCGGTCACACAAAAAGTTTCACCTTTACATGTCTTTTTTAATTCTTAGAGTTAATGACATATTTAGTTATTTACTGTGAGACATCATGGCCTTTGCTGGCTTTGTATTATTCTCTCAAATATATATTATTGCCAATCACTTGCCTCTTTTTCTCTCTTGATTTATTCGTAACGCTTGCCAATAATGCATTATCTTTAATGGCATCGAGCTGGAATTAACACATTTTGGAACTGTCATTGTAATTTATATAATTGTTGTTACAAATTTTGAGTCATTTTCTGATTTGGCCAGATATTGCTTATTTCTTTCAAAACTTATTTTTTATCTTTTTGTGTTAAATTGTATAACTAAAGACAATTGGGAGGTAATATGTTCTAAACTTCTACTTTGCACTACTTAATTTTTATTTTAAAGAAACTAAATTATTTTTAATTATTTCGATGTATATATCATAAGATGGTAACAAAATTATAATGGATAGATGTTAAGGCGGTCAAGTATTATTATTAACAAGTTATATTATATATTATGTAATTAATGACGAGTCATACTTGATTTGATTTCATATCTTTAAATTTTTTACTTTTAAGCTGTGTCTTTTATTGCTGTTATTATGAAAGGAGTAATTTATCTTTATTGATCATATTTTAATTACAACTATAATTGTATAATTCTATGCATATATACACATATAAAGGTCTCCGGACTAGACATACTAAAACAATACAAACTGTACAATGCAATAAATTAATAAATTCATCTATTAATGAGCAAAAATAGAAAATTTCTAATGTTATTCGTAAATGAAGGTGCATCCATGGGTTAAAACAAAGGCAATCTTCTTGATTGGTTATTTGGATTTGAACCGATGGAATCTGAGTCGGATGTTCATCTATTTTTATTTAACATGTAAAGATTTTATTGTAAAATTATTGTGTCTTTATCGAGTTTATCCAAAAGAGAGAGGAAATTGTAGAATAAACCTTTTATAAATAATTTTCATAATCATTAAAAATAATAATTAGTTATTCTTATAAAATAGAAAGTTTTCATATAGCCAAATTTGATTTGTTACAAACAATTGGTAATAAAAAAAATTTTGTATCGAGCGAAGCTCGATAATCCCTCTAGTTAAAAGAAATAATAAACGTTAGGCCTGATTCATGCAGTACGGAAAAAAAAGCGATAGACAAGCAAAGATTTACGTTTCAAACCATTGAAACGGAAGTTAATGGCGCACTCCACTTCAGATCTACGAGAAATTGGCGAAGTGGTTGCCGCCGCCCGCCGACGAGTTCATCAGCGACCGCCGAGTCGAAGTTCCATTTAAAAGTCATTTTTTTTTATTTCTTTGCTGTTTGATTAGCAATCGTTCCAAATTGGATCCAATATGGATCCAAGTAGAATAACGATAGGGTTATATGTCTAATTCGCATAGACATTGCTGATTGTGAGTTTGTTATGGGTCCAAGTCAGGGTTAAAGAAGCAGAACCACTTTTCCCCAATTTTTTCATTTCTTAGATCTGTCGAGTTTTCATTTTTGCACAAAGAAAATGGACCATTAAGATAAATAAACTGTAAATATGGCATTTGAATTTGAGTTTGTTATGGGTCATTGACGGAGACTTGCTGGGTATTGTTAGTACTCTTTACTGGTATGATTACTGTATCAAACTGGTACGGTAGGAAGGATTTAGCTTAAGTTACAAATAGGATTTATAACTGATATAATTTAGTAATGAATTCGAATTAATAATGATATTCGATATATTTTTATGTGGTCCTTATTTTGTCATTGCAGGTATTTTAAAAAAGGATGATTTTTCTTTTATATCGATGCAGATGTGTAAATAAAAAGAAATTTCATGTGATGTGAACAAAATGATGAGAAGAGGTTGCTTTATAGATGATACGTTAAGAGCGATCAATTTCATATCGCTGATCTAGATTACTTATGGATAATGAATATCTATCAATCTTTAATTTTTTATTATACGGTATATAGATATACAGCAGCATTGAGGTGGCGCCAAAAAAAAAATTAGAAAGGATAGTTGCATAAAAGTTAGTTGAAAAGTATAAACAAAAAATTATTATTTTTTCCTTGTTCTTATTCTTATAACCATCCAAACAACATCGAGAATTACATGAACAAGCAATTCTTCACCATTTCTTATTCACCATCCTTATTCTTGAACAAGTTATTCTATTCTTATTCACCACACTTCCAAACATCCCCTTAGAGTCGAACGAAAAATTTAAATGTGTTCCCATTTTCTCTTGTTCAGATCCGGATTGTATGTGACCAATGTGAATAAATACAACATGTATAATAAAAAACAGTTGCACATCCTCGGGCCAAAAGACTCATTGCATAAGAAAAGGGCAAAAAATGGTGAGAGCTCCAGCAAAGATATGCGGAACATTAGGGGAGAAAATAATAAATTACAATGCCAACGGTACCGATCCCATCGTGCTTCCGAATAATGAATGAATTATTTATATATATATATTTTTAATTTATTGAATGAATTATGTTATATACTTATGATAGGAAAGATAGCAGCAGGATGCCACATAATTATTAATTGACGACGACGTACATGGCGATGGCGTGATGCGAGTACTATTTGTCTATTTCTGTTCTTTTTCGCTCAATGTGTAGTCTCTCGTGTTCACTTTTTGACAGGTTATAATACAACGAAAAAGTGACCCGCAACAACTTAGTCCTGTAATCTGCACATATATATATATATATAATATATATATATATATATATATATATATATATATATATATATATATATATATTGTTTTTCTCTTGACTCGTGCAAATGTGGGTCCGGCCGGACCGACCCTTTCTTGAAGTATATTTTGGAAAAATATGCTGAACGCTGGAGGATTTGAAATTTTGAATACAGAATTTGAGAATTTTTATATTTTTTTTGTGGTTAAGAACTAGGTCGACCGTCTTGCTATTATAATGCTCACTATTTTTTATTAATCAGAAAGGGATCAATCTCCGTAACAAAATTACATGTGAAGAAACGGATTATGAAAGGTTTTTTAAATAACGTATCCTTGCAAATGATTTTGTAAAATTTCTAAATAATATATTATGTATCCTCTTTACTTGTAGACTTGTACGCAAAACATGTACAATTTATTTATTTATGAGATAAACTTGCGTAAGGTTTCGGACAATCAATGGATGGGACAAGAACGTAGTGTATACTTTTATTTTTCTTTTTTAAAAAAATGTTGAAGCAACAATATACTCTAGATAAAAATAAAATAAAAACTTGAGGAAAAAAAGGCAACTTCTTTTTTTGAGGGCAACTTCACATTGCAGTAACATTTTAGTAGAATATTATAAGAACCATGTTGTATCAAAGTCACATCACATTGAACGTGAATTGTAGTGCTGGCACGAGTTTATTTCTAGTTTGGTTAGCCGTTTTAAACACTTCCCGCACCTAAATTAAGCAAAGAAATGATGGAGCAATTGATTTTTAGAATCTAATTAAATAATATTCAATATATAATGTTTTTTAATATTTCTAGGGTAACTCACAAGAAGCAAGCCAAGCGTAGGACATTTTTGCCGGCGTAGCTCTGCCATGCAATCCTAAAATCATAACCATGAGAAAAATAAAAAATTAGAAATTTATATGAGAGGAAACTATTTGTCAAACAATGTTCAACAATATTTTTGCAAGGTAAATATGCTAAAAAGGAAATTATTGTCAAACAATTTTTAACAATATTTTTGCAAGTTAATTTTTTAAATAAATTTAAATAATTTGACTCTGCTAACTAAGAATTTAAGTTGCATATTAGACATTCAACATCATATTAAAAAAAAAAATCAACTTGTAGCTCTTAGATTTATGTTGTATTTATCTTATTGGAATGTCTATTCGATACAAAAAGGATAAAACTTAAAAAAAAAAAAAAGAATTAGTGATAACAAAGGAGTACCTAATTGATCTTTCTCTAATATCTTGAATGAATATATTCATGAATTGTACAAAAAATATGTGTGTGTACTATAGAGTACGTAGTTTAGTCTCCCTCTGTATTAATTCTCAATTTTCCAACATTATATAATTTCAAAATAAAGGAATTGTATTATGCGATTTAAATAACTATAATCACAACTAATAATGAGTCATTCTCGTTGGCACTATATTCACAATTGTTTAAATTTCAATGAACTATCTACATGAGTTGATGCAGGTCTGACACACAGTTTGTGTTAACTCGTCAATTTCATTGCCATATTTTAGTTGCACATCAAATTATATGGAAGAAAAAACTGGCATAATGGTAAAGAAATTGCATATTTGCAGTGGCGCTAAGTCTATTTAATTATTTTTGCAGTAGCTTCTATTATCGAAGAAAGTGGAATTGAAATCAAATCCTGTAACAAAAAAAATTCGAGTTTTACTGCTACAACTCATTATTGTCTACAAAATAGACCTTCAGGAATACCTTTCATCTGCTGGTAGCCTGGTACTATTATATGTAGATAATTTTAGCTTCGAGCCTTAGATAATTCCCATTAAACTAAAAAATAAAGAGATACATTTACAAAGGCATGAACATGCCAAAAATTTTCGTTTTTTTTTTTTACTTCCTGAAACTGCCTATTTTGGACGTCCTGAACCATTAATACAAGATAACAACTTCTTTGTTCCAAAAATCCAAAAAAAATAAAATATATGAACAATAAATATGAGCTCTCTGGAAACTTTAGTGCTATGCTAATTGCAACTCTTTTGTCAGCACGGAAGTGGAATCATAAGGGAAACATATTTTCTATTTTTTATTTCTTTTTTTTTTATTTTTTTTTTGGAGAATATCAGCAAGGGAGACTTGAAATAAATAAACAACTGATAAATACAAACGAGTTATATTTCACACATCAGTACGCTGACTCAAGCCCATGTCAAATTAAAGCCCAACTATTTAATTTGAGCCCTAGTGTAGATAGTCATACTCAGACCCGGACCACCCCAAATCATAAACGCAACATGCCAACATCATTCCATTGCTACTGCGGGCTTTACGCAATCGATAGTTTGACAGCCGCTGAGCCGCTGTCAAACCTTCGGAAAAAAAAAAAAAAAAAAAAAAAAAAAAACATGCCAACATCACATAGAACCACACAATTATTATTTTCCAAACTTCGTGCTACCAAGAAAAAAAAAAAAAAAAAACAAGAACATAAAATAGACGTAAAGCGATTACTACTTGGAGAACATCTCCTTTATGGCTTGAAATCTGGTTGTCTTGTCTCCAAACTTGGTACCCTGATAGTAAGCCAAATACTCCTGGAACTGATAACCACCTGGATACAACAGTTTCGCATCGGGTTTAATAACAGCATTTGCACCTGGATTGTAGAATGTTGCAATAGATAGTCTGCATCCTTCCTTCTCAGCCCGGACACGGTGCAAGATGCTCTTGTATGTCCCATTGCTCATGATTTCTACTTGGTCCCCTAAGTTTACAAATATTTTGTAATCTTTGTTAGGTGTTACTGGCACCCACGTACCATCCTTGTAGAACTCTAGACCCGGTACAGTATCATCTTGCAAAAGCAAGATAATGCCGCCTGCATCGGTGTGGGCCCGGAGGCCGAAAACTCGTTCTGGGTCGGGGCAATGGGGGTACTTGGCAATCTTTGTGCCAATAAATGGGGGTGAGAAAGTATTCTTGATGTGGTCCTTGGCCAAGCCGAGATTCTCACTAAGGCCCTCAGCTAACTTTTCTGCAACCTTGGTCAATTGGTGTATGTATATCTCCACTGTTTCACTGTCACAACCATTAAATGTTCTGTAAGAATGTAATCAATTGTCAGGAAATATTAACACAAAATATTTATGGTAAAAAGTGAGGAAGTGTGTATATATGGGGCTTAAAGAATACAACAATATTGCACAAATTTTAGGTGTATGCTCTGCTCGTGTCTGTAAGAATGGCAACCAAATTTATTGTTTGCAATCATTTGTCGTAATATTGCTTGAATTGAGACATACCGAAACTCAGCTCCTATTTCTGGAAAATCCTCAATGTTGGATTTTGGATGGTGTTGAACGAAGTAAGTGCTTTCCCAATCCACCTCCAAGGGGTTTGTTTTTGGTCCCAATTCCTTGGCCAAACCAGATTCGAAAAATCTCTTCTCCAGGTGCTTTTCATAGTGGCAGTTCACAAAATCTTTTACCTTCTCCATTAAGCTCTCATCAATACCATGGTTCTTCACCTGTCAAATAATTTAAATTTATTGTTAAATGCAAACTGAAGAGCTAAATTCAGAAGCAGCATCTTATATGCATGGGCTTTTTTGTAGTACTTGTCAAAGTTTGTCATATAAGTATTCCAACTTGCATTTGGTACTTCAATTACATGTGTGTGTGCAAAGACACAAAATATTTTCTCTTCTCTTTGTTAAATTGATGGAATCTTGTTTTTATACTAATGAAAATAAAATAAGAAGTTTACAGCACATCTAAAAATGGAAGAAAAAAGCAAAAATTCATAAGAAACATCTTTCTTGCATACCCAAAAGAATCCCCACTTCTCACATGCATCATGTAGTTGTGCCATTGCCTCGGTTCTCTTATCTCCATCGAGAGCTTTGAGATCTATTACTGGAATCTCCATTCCTCTTTTTTTTATTAAATAACACAAATCTAGATGTACAAAACCCTATTGGTTTACCTATAGAACAATGATTCTACTAGCAAGTAGAAACTTATATTTATAGGGAAATCTCTAGGGTCAAGGTAGTCCCGTTTTATGCTTTCAATTAACCCTATACCTACTTGAATTGGACTCAACTCTGTTGCAACTTGCAACCATCTTTTCCACGGATTTGAAATTCTGTTTGCTTGCTTTGCAAACTTCAACATGGATTCATGAACTCAAAGCTTTAATTAAATCCATTTATTGAGATTTCAGGTCAAACAATATGATATAATATCAAGGTACGGATTGGGAAGGGAAGAAATTATGGGGAAGATAAGAGTTTTTGAACCCTATCCATTTTGAGTATGTGTGCAGATTCATTTTTGACTAAATTGGTTCAGTGTATGGTCGGTGAGGTGCATGAATTGGTATCATTAACTGATCTCAAATCATGTGCAAAGAATTTGATTGAGTTCTTTATTTGTTGAAATTATTATTGCTTGGAAAAGGAAAATTTGCTTTGTTCACGCGTAGGCGTACCTGAGCTGCTGAGGACAGCAAGAGTCCTTTTAAGCAAAGACAAACATTATTGGGCTTATACGAGTCTTAACTCTTAATTCCTTACTTGAGCCTAAATATTTACACGATTTGTCGACTAATTGAAGTGGGCCGAATACTAAGGCTAATTTGGGATTTAGTCAACTACTTCATCCAATTTCTAAATTCTTTCCTACTTGAGCAACAATTTTATTTATTTATTTATTTATATAAATTGACTGTTTTCCATTATAAAAAAACAAGGACTGATAACCATCATCCCTATCATCCTCAAGATGTGTTCTCCATTTTTAGAAATGCATTAATAATTGCTTTCTATTTTCGGAATATTTTTTCATCATCCCCTCTCTCCCTCTCTGTTACGCTCCCTCCCACTCTCCCGTCCCCCTCCACTCTGTTTTCATTAATAATTGTCATAATTTCCAGTACAATTATTTTTTTCCAGAACAACTAGAACAATTAGTATTTTTTTCCAGCACAATTTTCAGAACAACTAGAACAATTAGCATTTTTTTCCAGCACAATTATTTTTTTTCCAGAACAACTAGAACAGTTAGCTTACCAACTAGAACAATTAGTTTACTGACTAGAACAATTAGTATTTTTTTCTAGCACAATTATTTTTTTCCATAACAACTAGAACAATTAGTATTTTTTTCAGCACAATATTTTTTTCCAGAACAACTAGAACAATTAGTTTACCAACTAGAACAATTAGCATTTTTCCAGCATGATTATTTTTTTTAAGAACAACTAGAACAATTATTTAATGTTTCAAATAACTGTTTTAGTTGGACGACTAATTGTTCTAGTTGGCATCTGGATGCTGAAATTTTTTTGTCACCTAAAAAAAAAAATCATCTCTGAAAGGAAAGAGATGATTAATTGCATTTCGAAAAAAGAAAAGAGGGATGAAGTTTATTTGCATAAATTGCATTCCGAGAAAGGAAAGAGAGGATGAGGAGTTAATGAAGACATGTGATGATGGGGATGATGAAATCTATGGGATGATAGAAAGCAATTCCCTAAAAAAACATTCTAACAATAAGAAAATAAGTAAATAATAACAAGAAGAAAAGACAGGCAAGAATGAAAAAAAAAAGAAAGGTAGCTGCTCGATTATGGCACTTTTGTATATTATGTACTCAACCAATCTTGCTATTGATGGCACATTCCAAGGGGGTATTCTCGAAAATTTTCATCTGATCGTCGCAATAGTTGTAAAACATGTACTTGCTCTGGACATCTGCCATCTTGGTTTGTGCATCAATGCGGAGTTCTTTGCTTAACAAAGAAGTAGCATTTACAGGACATGATATGGCCGTTGCATCTCCAGTCAGTGTGCATGCTTTTGCTGTGTAGTTCCGGTACCAAGCCTTAAACGGAGCTTGGCTCCAGTCAACTGGTTGTCGAGTCCATGCCGTCCCGTCCCATAAGCTCAATTGTATTTTCATGGATTGGTTGTCTGGATAAGGCAGTGTCACTGTACCGTTCTGTTTCTTGAAAACCCTGATCGGTGTACCATCAATGAACCATCTGCAAATAAAAGAAGGAAAATGAATATTGGTTTCTTAGGCTCGGTTTGGATGGTTAGAAATAAGGGTTATTCGGAAGTAAATAGCTATTCTCAATAAAGGCACAATCCAAACAGTCCAGATTAAGGGTTTACTCTGGTTTGGAGACGGATTAACTAATCTGATAAAACGTTAGAATAAGAGAGTGAGATTAAAAATTAAAAAAGGGAAAAAGGACACAACTCATTATTTATTCCTTGCATCATCCAAACAAAGAACTTTACTCTGAGATTAAGCTTATTCTTAAGAATTTACGACTAAGAATTTTAATCCTGAATAACTAATCCTACCTTAATCTTATATGAACCAAACAGAGCCTTAAAGAATTAAAAAGATGTGCCTTCACTTAACCATTATCCAACACCCAAGAAAAATAATTTGAGAAAGAGGCGGGTTATAAGACACAATTAAATGTTTCCGCAAAGGCACCCAAATTGTGGAATGTATATGCAATTATCGGCCCCCGTACGTCCTCCACAAACCCCCTGAACAACACCGAAAGAATTGTAATGCATTGCATTTATATTGATCTATTGCCTGATCCAAGTATTCATGATTTTTCTGTTATAGTGGAGCTATGTATAAGTTGACCCGTTGTAATAATTCTGATGGCACAGACAAGGATAGTACGTTGTTAACTTACATTATTTGTTTCGGACTCCAAATGACAGTGTAGTTGTGGAAATCAGCAGATGGGTCGAACCAAAATGCAAACTGCTGTTCTCTCAATCCGGTACCATTGATGAAAACATTTGTGCTCAGTATGTATTGATTTCTTCCTGGGTCGCCTAAGAATTCTACATCAATCTCATTATGTTGTTCCGTCTTTGAGCTCAGCTATACAAACGAAAAAAATGTTGGTTAAATAGAAGATGAAGGAACACATCTATAATTTTAAATTTTTTTTATTTGACGAAATTTGTGGTGATTGTAAGAAATACCAAGCAAATGAATCGTAAGCATGGACATTAAAATTTCTATTTCCATAGCAATTTACATGGTGATGAAAGAATTGCCATGAGAAATTTAGGTACATACTGGTAACAGCCATGGCTAGTCTCTTAACAGACCTGTAAGGCAAAGCAGCCCAAGGTAATTTTTCCATTTTGGAGATCTCGCATTAAATTAGTAAACACAAGAAAATGATCAACAACAAAGAAAATAATATGGCCAACTCATGGGGCAGATATTAAATACATATAATGCTACTTAAAATAGAGTAGAAAGAAAATCTCAAAAGAACATGATTTGCGTACATAAAATGCTGTGACGATGCTTTTGGCAAAAGTAGGATTAAGTTTTATCTGCATATGAAATTTTCCAAAAAAGTAGTCAGCAAATGTCTCAGCACCGGAGCCAGTCACCTGATCCATCCCCAGTTCAAATGTTCCATCTGCTAAGATCTTCGCACGACCCATGCCTGATGTTATGTTGAAATCCTTTCCAAAATCGGCTTCAGTTGAGATAATAGATAAAAACAGAGCTACAAGAGATACTAATAAGGAGAAATGCATTTTGTGAGATGTGCCGGATTGCTTGGGACGTGTGGGGTTGGCTGGGCTGGGCTTATTTTCATTTGGAAGGAAAACAATTTATATGACACATTGGAGGGGGGAAATAAATTTGCTAATCTGGAAAGCGAGATCATTACAGATGTGTCCACGTATCGTTGATTTGCTACTAGCTTAATTGGTTCATAATGATCTAATAATTACGTGTGTCTCGTTGATTGGATACTTTGTTTGTCTCAAAACGAAAATATTGGCATATTTAACTAAAGAAATGTTTAATTTACAATCACTGGATGTCTAAGTATTAAAAAAAAAAAGATATTCCATAGGTTCTTTTGAAAAAAATAAAAGAAATCTGGTAGATGACATAAAGCTATCATCTAATAGTTGACAACAGTTAGTGCATGACACGTTAACAGCTTCTTTTCAAACATTCTAACAGAGAATAATTTAAAAAAAGGCACCAAACAGTAATTGGTTGAATATTTAAGTAATCAGGGTGCCTAGTTATGTTAGTAATGAAAGAAAGACGCCGACCATATACATGAATTATGAAGGGGGCTGTATTCTATCGAACACATATTTTGTGGTGATCATAATTATATGCTTACCGACAAGAAAATATTCTCCGGACATAAAAATTATTACTCATTGTGTCCGGATAATTTTTTTTATATAACAAAAAACGTGAAAACAAGAAACTTTAAGGTAGAAAGATCTAAACATGGCGTATGTGCTGATAAAAAAAGGAAGTCGTAGACCACAAATAAAACATCATGCAATACATTTCGCTTCATTCGTATATTTTTAATGGTATTCATGATCTATCGTTTAGTATTGTGGGTAGACCCCAAGAGCTAGAGTGTTTTACCCGGGTGGCCGCTACCTGGTTTCTCCAAAAAAGAGAGTTACAGTGTTTAAAATAATGAAAAGCCAGTATACAACCGGCTAATTAAAAAAAAAAAAAATGGAGAATGCATTCCATCGATTAAGATGCTGTGAGGAAAAAAAGGAAAAAAAAAGGCTTGACTTGACATAATTTAAAAAGAAAATAAAAACAGAGGTATAAACTAAACTTGTAATTGCAAATTTAACAACAATATAAAAGACTATAACATTCTACTGCACTTGACAATAAACAGCGCTCTTGGGGTATTTAAACAAGAAGAATTGCGCGCTCAAATTCACATTATTTTCTGTAAGGTCTCGGATTATCCGTCCGGATAAATCAAAAATCAGTCTTTCTCCACACGAGTTAAAGTGGGAAACCGAGCATACACATGCCAACTCCTACATAATTGTAACATTTAAAAAGGGCACATATATTTACATGCAGTTAATTCTTGCTAGGAGGTTTTGCACTATTCAAAGCAACTGCAAGCCTTCTGATCTCATCTCTTTCCTGACCATCAAGATCGATCGATGGGTGATCAAGATGGAGCGCATGATATCTTCTCGGTTCTCCTCTGCGAACGTCTGGTGATCCAAGATCACTATTTGATCTCACGCTCTGTGCCTCAAGACCTTTTGATCGGACATTAAGAGAAGCTCTTGGGTGGTACTCGGACCGAGGGAACCTCTCAACTGTCATTATGCTACTCGAAGGCGAACTTTCATCTGATAAAGAAACACTACCAGTCTCTGATGCAAATAAAGACATTCTATCTCTGTCTTTATCTTTATCAGCCTTTGAATTTCCCTTACCCGTCACAATTTTCTTAATCTTTCCAAAAACATTGTGGCCTTTGCTTTTTGAATGCTTGCCATGCTGTCGTGATGGGCTAGTTAATGTTGAAGGTGCCTGAGATGTGGAGTAACCAAAATCGAGGTCCCCAAGATTCGTCTCATTTATGTCGATGCCTAGGTTGGAGTATTCTTGTAAGAGTTGCTTGACCTTTTCTTTTGAATGGTAGCTCGGGCTCTTGTTTAGCTCACTAGCTCCCCCTTTGCCTATTGAGGGATTGTAATTTTTCAGTTCGTGGCGTAGGCATGCATTGAGCCATCTGAGGTAAACGACCTCTTCTACACTTAAACAATGCTCATTTCTGAGTTGAGCAACTTCTTGTGCCAATTTCTCATTCATTTCCCTTAGGCGGCTTGCCTCCTCTAATACTTGTTCCTGTACGAGATATCCCAACAAATAATGAGTCACTTCACTAAGGAAGAACAACACAAATGCACTCCAAAACAAAAGATCAAGAGATTTCTTTTGATGATACATAGAGAACCTTAAACCAAATAAAACAACAAAAGTATCGTCTTTTGAACATTTTCAAAATGAAAAACCCCTTCCAAATTTATCAATGAAATTATGTATGGTTACCTCATGGTCTTTGGTAGTGCTAGAAGCGACAAACTGCACATTCTCTAGTCGATGAGACAATCCAGAGTTCTCTTCTTCAAGCCTAGCATTGAGCTTTTTCAACTGATTCACCTCCTCTTCTAACTGTTTGACCCGTTCGAGCTTCCTATCCATCTCCTCGTAATCTGCAGCACTTTTGTCCTCCTTATCTGCCAGTGTCTCAATGCTTTCCCGCAGCAATGCTATCTTCTCTTTTGCATTGTCATCCTCAGATTTCAACCTGCATATACATCAATATAACTTCAGTTTAATCTCATTTTTTATACAAAATTCAACTGCTTTGCATGCCCGTGATTGTTAGATTGATGTTCTTTCACAATACTTGAGGATAATACTTAAAATTAGATGTAGGGGGCAACTTCAGCAATTTCCGTTGGCATATATGTTATTAAGAAGCCCAAAAAGGTTGCATTTTAGTTGATATTCACTTTATTTTAGTTTCATTTTTTTTTCTTTTTTGATTTGGAATCAAGTTTGTTTACCCATAAAACGAACAAAGAAATGTCAACCAAATGGAAAACTCTGGTTGAGAAATTATATTCTCAAAATCATCGAACACACCTCTTCTTAAGCATCTTAATTTTTTCCTTGTTTTTATCAAGCTTGTTTGTCACCTTCTCCAACTCCAAAACTTGTTTCTTGAGCCTCTCATTCTCCTCTTCTAAAGACTCCACCTTGGATGAAAGAAACTTGGCCTCTGCAGAGTTTGTTTTTAAAAGCTGCTCCATTTCTTTCATGGCCTCCTGTTGTTCCTTCAACCCATAGTACTCTAACATTTGCACTTCAAGATCTCTTTCTCTTTCTAGTAACGTTTCAGCTAATGAACGGAGTCGCTCAATCTCTTCTTCTTTCTCTAAGTCATCATTTATCACAGCTTTTGGTATAGCATAGTTTTGGAGTTGTTCATCACTGGGTGGACAAATACTGATTATTTCTTCTTTTGACTCGAGCAATGTTTGGGGTAAAATGTGGATATACTTAATTTCATCCTCTTCATCTGAATCATCTTCCTCGAGCAAGTCACGAACTGAAACATGCGGCCACTCGATGGCCTGACTTTTCGCTTTAATGCTGGTCTTCTCTTGCTCAAGTTTTAATTCGGGCTCCTTTATGTGTGGTCCAGTCTTTGTTGGAAACAGAGAATTTGTTTTGTTGATCACTTTTCCCTCATCATCACACTTAATCTCCTTTTCTTTCTCCAAATTGATATCCTTCTCTGTTTCAATGTTTGTCTTAAGTTCATTTTTTTCATTATTTTCTTGCTCATCCCCCTCCTCTTGTTCTTCTGGTTCTTCTAGCAGGGTAGGAAGAGATGGTGCAACGATGGATGTCCGCTGGAGTACATTTGATTGAGCTTCAGCCTTTTAGAAAACAAAACAAAAATTAGGACACAACTATCCTGTTCAATTGTATATATAGAAAGCACTACTTGTTTCAAAAAAAATATATAGAAAGCATTACTATTAGTGAAATTCTATGTCACTGTGGCTACCTAGTCTCACAAAAGAGGCACAAACCATGAATTAAACAAAGAAATTAAAGTTTGCCAATTTGAATTTTATTCAATTATCATCATGAATTGATGATTCATAGTCACAATCTTCAGTCCCCCCCCCCCCCCCCCCCCCCCCCAACCTGCTCATATACATTATCATCAAGTTATTACAGCGTAAGAATGCCTTGGAGTAACTTACAGTGCTTATGATGTTGAGCCCTCTACTAAACCCTCTGGGACTATTTGCAGGCACGACAAGTGCAGAGCTTTTAGAATTGTTTAATGCGGAAGCTGCTTCTGCTGCGGCTCCTGAGAATTTTGGTAATACAGCATCAGCTCCCATGCTCGAGTGTCTCATCTTTCTCAAGTCCGACTCTGCACCAAGAGTAGAATAACAGAGCCCATGAATTCAAATAATTTGATTCAAGTAATAAAATTGATTGATTATACAAATGTGGCCTTTTATAACTTCAATTATAATAAGAGTACAACTATTCAAAATCATCATACAAAATAAAAAAAAAAAGGGGCTTCCATGACTGTGATTTTTTCTGATAGCGTGTGTAACAGTGGACGTGTACATTTGAAATTATAGTTGTATATGCATGCAAAAAATTGGTATCTTACATCTTATATTTCTAAAATTCTTACTCCTTTTGGATCCTATGAAAGAAATGGTTGTTTAAGTGCATGCAGATACTGAACCTTGGCGTCTCTCTGTAGTCGATACATTACCAATCACCAATTTACCATACCAGGACTGAAATTGAAGATTAAATTCTTCAATTTGGTATAATCTAAGTATAGTCATTTGTTTTGTTTCCCTCTTTTTTTTTTTTTTTTTTTTTTTTTTTTTATGGGGCTCCAAGTCCGTTGTACCAAAAAACCCAAAAGAGACTAAAGGATTTGGAGTTTCCAATTAGATCAATGGAAGTCCAGGCTCCAGTCTTGGTTTCAATTAGATTAGAGGCTAAAAAAATGGGTTTGGTATATCGTATTAGTTATGCTGGGTACGATTCAAGGATGCTATCTGCGAGGATACCGACTAGTACCAAATTCCATTTATTGGAGTAAAAGTGTAAAACAAATAACCTGAACAAGCTATGTATAAACATTAAACCAATATATGCACCTGTTCCTACTTGCAAAGGTAATAATAAAAAATTTGGATTTCAGAAACAATTGAACATGATCTAGAATTTATGATTCATTGCATGTGTAATTTAACAATAATCTGTTATTTGTAATACAAACAATAATCAAAATAGTAATATTTTTAGAAACAGAAAATGGTTTTATGAATTATTTAATAATATTCGATATAAATCACATATTGTGCATAAATTCCGTATAATTACAGATAATACCAGTATCCAACGAATTATTTGTGAACATTAATTTAATTTATTTATTTATCAAAAGAGTGCTAAAAAAGAAAAATAAACATATATCATTTGAAATCTAAACACTCTGATTTTTCAGGAAAGAAGAAAATTACCTGATCGTGTTGTGCGCAGATTAGCCTTCGGCCTTGACCCTTTATTGGACATAAGAAAACCCGCAACAGAGAAGGCGACAGCCGCCCCGGCAGTGATTAATGGTTCCATTTCCATGGTCAAAGTTAATAAAATAAAACACTAACAAAGCGAAAGGTAAACAAAGGACAGAAAGAAGGGAAGATCAAAGGGTAAGAAAAAATCGGTTGGCTTAGAACAGACAAGTTTTGAGGTTTTGGTCGGGTGCTTCTATGTGATGTCTAGCACTTGTACAAACTGCATAGTTCTCCTTTCCATCCGGTTTCTCTTTGTCCTCATTATCATCTTCTTCCTCTTCCATCAATCTCTGACAAAGCTTCAATCATGGATTGAGAGAATGAAAAGTCCACTTTTCCTCTCTATTTTTCTCGGTTTTGTTTCTGAAATACTTTTTCGTCTCTCTCTCTCTCTCTCCTCCTCTCTTTTTTCTTTGTTTATTATTCTCTCTTTATTCTTTAGAAAAGAACAAGGTTCTAATAGACCTCGTTCCTTTTATTTCTTTTGAACAAGTTAATATATACAAGTCTTAACTTGTTTTCTCTTTAATTAAAGGGGGTGTCGCTATCACTCCCCACTCCCCTGCAATGTGGTTTCAAGTTGACTATAAAATTTCTGTGGGTTCAAGTGTGTTCTGATGCCTTCACTTTTTCACTTGTTTTGTTTTTCAGCGCATACTGCTCTTGGCTTGCGTGAAAATAATGTCGTAATTTAGAGCGGAAACAAGATCGGTGGACCAGGTCTATCATTTATGATGCTAGACTAGGACTTGCTTTTTGTCAGAAAATTCTAGAAAAAAAGGAAAGAGTCTTCAATATATAAAGTATTGGTAGTAACAGTCTCTCATTATACATATTTTATTTGATAGTGAGAGTGAGTTTGTTTGTTTATGATCTTGTTTTTTTTTTAAAAAAAAAAGAAAGAAAATCTGTATATCCTCATCAACTATATTCTATATTGTGAATATGTCAATATGTTAACTTTGTTTACAATGATAATAAATTGTGTTTTTCAGCTAAACTCATAAGAAGTATATATGATATTTAGAAATCATTATGGACTCTTTAAAAATTTTACATTTATAATTAATATTAGTTATTTAAAAATATACTTCATGATAGCATTAATATAAAAATAGTGAATCTTTCTAAGCGTAACAATAATCTATAGAATAAGGAAAAAATTTTATATCAAATTTAGTAGACTAAATTTTTAGTTGCGATTATTATAGAATAAATTTTATACTTCACACCATTATATTTTGGAATATATGTCCAGATATTTTGGAATACTAGCTGCCGCAAATAATGTAAGAAAACGAAGTTCCTTTCGGCCAAGATGACAGACTCACTGCTTTTGTAATTTTTGTAATTTGGAAACGAAAAAAAATAATAATTAGGTTGCATAAAGCGGTTCTACGGTGCACCATATGTAATTAAAGTTAATGTGAGAAACAAGAGTAGTCGAGTAGTGGATTTACCGCTTTAACCTGGTCAATCAACAATTTTATCAAATTATCAGAGGAATACCTTTTATTTTCATGATGGTGGGCTCATAGAATGATGAAAAGGGTGGTCATTAATAAAAACAAGTAGATCGCCGTATAATCGTACCTGCACAGAGAACTGATCATCAGCTTCCATGTTGTACCCACAAACACTGCATTTAGGGCTTGACCCATATTATTTTCAAAAAAAGAAAAAATTATAATGTTGGGCTATTAAAGTTTCTCGGCTCCAATAAAATTTACAACAATAATGAATATATTCATTGACCGGAAGATATAAAGATGATTTGATAAGATTGTAAGCTCTTATTTTTTTTTCAAATTAAACATTATCCATATTTTTGGTTTAGAGAGGGAGTTAGAAGACATTTACTTTTTAGGTATAATCTTTTGTAAAATTATAGTCACTTCTACTTGTTGATCCTCGTTGAGTTAGTATATCAGTCCTATGTATTGATATTTTTCTCTTTATTATGTTTGAGTAACAAGTCATTAGATTCAGGAGCAGAGTCCAATAAAGATTAATTCATGTAAGTGTCAGGACTTATTTTTAGAAATTAAGGTTGAGTTAGTATATCTTAAAAAAAAAAAAAAAGCTTCAGTTAGTAATATGATTATAGATGAATGACTAGAGTTGAAGTAGTTATATGACTGGACTAAATGGACCTGGAAGAAATACGTGCTTGGTTTTAACTATTCTCTATATCCCCACGTAAGAAAAATAGTAATCAGATTTAAACTTTTTTTCAATAAACATATATCAACATTCAACAAATCAACTTATGTTCCAACATGAGAAGGGGAGAGTGGGAAAGGGAGCAAAATTTGGAGCTTGTTAGTAATTATCAAGTCCTATGCGTTATGCGTTGCGTTTTCAAGAATAATAAAAAGGGGAAAAAACATTTAATGAGAATACATCAAATTATTATCTTTTTATTTTTCGCCACGTTTAAATCACACATACTTCATCATTTTCCTTTTAGGCCCCGCTGATCTATATATAGCATATGTGCCCCTCATCACTAAATCTGTTTTTGCTTCAAGAAATCAGAATTACTTATTTGCGATTTGCTAACATTGCATTGAAATAATAAATCTTTATCTCTATCTCTACTACTTATAAATGCACGTAACACATAGGTGTTACACTCTAGGTCTAAGTAGTAAACAATTTTTTCTGCCGTTGAATCGACTTGATCTGTGGTTGGATGTGAATCGCTAGACGAAATAACACTGTTATTTCGTTTTCCATCTAATATAGAAACAAATTGAATAACATATCTATTTGTATCGCTGGTAAATCAAATAATATATTTTTATTGTCTAACATTATTTTGTTTCTTTATTTGCCCACATATGAGGGCATCTTATGCTAGTAATAATAATAAGTAGAAAAAACATTATATCATGATTTCCAGGTAGTAATTGACCCCTTTGTCCTTTTTTCGTAAATTCTTCAAACACCATCATTATTACTTCTTCACCTTCACTTTTGACAATTAAGAAAAAAAAATCCATACATTGTAACTTTCCAAGCTCCATTAACCATTGGGTTTTTTTTTTTTTGTCTCTTTATTTCATCACTATTTTCTAAAAATACCTGCCAGTCTTTATTTATTTATTTTTTTTTTTGCACCTATCAAAAGTAAGCAATGTAATTGAAAAACTGAAAACGCAGTTGACCAGTTATTAGTCACGATTTATACCGTGTGTTTTCTTCTTTATTTCATATATTTGTTTCTTCTCTTTCCATTAATTATTAATTTATTGGTTTTTTAATCTTATCTTGAATTAAGCTTTCCCATCTCGCAAGGAACACATGAACTTTCATGAACGTTGGCATCACTTGTTACGTGACCTATTTTTCATTTATTCAATCCCCTCACAGGAAAGGATCTTTTATCATTTATTATTGTTTTAAGGGATCCGACGTGTTCATACCTCTTGTAAGTTTTAAGCAACTATGATAAAGACCTCCTTGGTCCCCATTAATGTGAGATTGTGCGATTATTACCTATGCCAATTGGCATGAGAGACTGGCATAATCTTTTGATATAATTCATTGAACCCAAACTTTAATACTCGTACAACATGTTCCATGTTCTCAATGATTTGTTAATTAAATTTCACCTATGCCAATTGGTATAATATTTTGATTTAATTGATTGACCCCAAATTTTAATTCTAGTACAACATGTTACATATTCTCAATTATTTGTTAATTAATTTTCACCTCTGCCAAATGCCATCAGATTGGCATAATTTTTTTGATATAATTGATTGACCCCAAATCTTAATACGAGTACTATAAGTCTATAACATATTCCAAGTTCTCAATGATTTGTTAATTGATCAATTGGGAGCGCTGCCATTGAATTTGGGCCTTGTTTAGTAGCCTGTTTTATTAAAAATTTGGACTATGAAGTGCAATGTTTTCAAGTCTCGCAAGAATTGGTCATATTACATAAAAACATCAAAATTCATAACATGATATTTGTCCGGACCTTTTTTTCGCCGCGGAAATCAGAATAAACGCGAGAAATGGAAAAGATCTATCCAGATACCCTCCGCGTGTCACAACTCGATATAAGTCCTTTCTAAACGAAGAGAGAAGAACTCATATGAATTTCTGTTCACGTGGAGGTTTATTATTTTTGTGGGTTCTTTCTTTCCAGCAGACGCAAGCCCCTGCTGTTAATTACCTCGGGAATGAACCGCGAGAACCTCTGATTAAGGGATTCGAAGAATTACGTTTCTAGGCTATAAGAGTTGTGAAATGCAACTTGTTGAGTGATTATGCATGCAATGTTTATTTTTGAGGGGTGTTTATGGTAAGTTAGGATTTTTGAATTTAACTTGAACCATAGTGATAAATCATCGACCAGTCCATTAGTCAATTAGATACCACTTATTTTGGAGTTGAGATATTTGTTCTCGTTTTGGCATTTGATTTTGGATTTGAGGTATTTGTTCTCGCATCCTTTTGAAGTACCAGGTTCTAAGTACATAGCATATTGTCGACCTAGAAACAAATGACTTCGCAAAGTTAGGGTCAGGAGTGTAACCGCACTGGTCACTCAGGCGCAATAACCTTGTAACTCGTACACTAAATACAAAGCGGACCGCTGATTCAGGTGATGAGGGAATTTATGATCAAACTGGGGCTTTGGTCCAGTTGGATCGCTTTTATTTGATTTTTAGCACTTGTTTGGGTATAATTCGAGTTAATTTGAACTCAAATTATAATTTGGTTTGATTTTGTTAATTCGAATCAACTTGGATTCAAATTAGGTTGGTTCGAGACAATTTGGGGCCTCAAACTAAATTTTAGCCAACTTGAGTGTATTTGATACTCAAGTTAAATTTCATTTGGATTTGACAAAATTCGAGTCAATTTAGACTCAAATCGAGGTTTGATTTGGTTTTGTTTTCATTTGTGTCAATTTGAGTTCATTTAAAACTCAAATCAGAATTTTACCACAAAGTTGGAGTCGCACAAGTTTGTTTTGGTTTTGTGGACTTTTAGAATTTTCCATAAGATTTCAATTTAATTTGAATTTCACATGATGCATTATGGTGAAAATGATCAAAATCGGATTTGACCAATCTTTAGATGATTTTAACACCAAATAATTAGTGAACTGAAATCTTTAGAATCTTCTGAGGTTTGGGGTATTTTATTTGAGGTTTTTCGAATTTTCTATGAATTTTAGTGGATTTTGACATTTAGACAAGTTTGGGAATTTTCTGGGCTGTATATTTTGGACAGACTAACCAGACCTTCATTCATTCTAAAATTAGAAAAGCGTCTCTCTGGTTCACCAAAAATTTTGAAACTATAATCATTTGAAAGAAGACTCAGAGGGGGATTTATTTTGTATTTTTACAGAATTTCTATAATTTTATTTATTAGGCTTTGGGCTTTATCTTTCAGGGCTATCTCCTGAAATACAGTTTTCTGAGTCAGCACGACCTTTGTTCGGTTTTTTTAGCAACTGCAGTTATTCTGGTTTAAATTCAGGCATGACAGTTATTTTGTTTGACACTTTACCAGGAGAATTTTCATATCTAGTATGAATTTTTTTTTGAGTTGGTTTGGTATTTTTACACGATTTTTGAATTCAGGGCGACTTTCTGAAATCAGATTCCAGAGACAGACAGACCTCAGTGCAGTTTTCGATTTTTCATTTATTCATTGTTTGCAATTAGGACTTGAAACTTTTAGATTCAAAACTAGACATCTTAATGCAGTTACAGTAATTTTTATAGCATTTTTAGAAATTTATTTCAAAGGTTTCAAGATATGAACTTTCAGACATGTTTTCTGGCACGATTTACTGGTACAGTTCTCTGAAACTCAATTTCTGTGTGATTTCAGAAATTCGTTATAAATAATCTGTCAGTCCAAAAATTATGAAACTTCTACAGAACGTGCATATTATCATGTTTCATCTACAGTTAAAATTTCAATTGATTCTGTTTAGCCGTTCACGAGATAAAAAAGATTTTGTAAAACTGTTAAAAATGCTTTTTTCTGGTAACCAGTTTTCTGAAACTCAATCCTGTCTGATTTCAAAAATTCATTACAATTAATCCGTAAGTCCAAAAATTGTGAAAATTTTACAGAAGGTACATCTAATCATGTTTTATCTACAGTTAAAATTTCATTTGATTCTGTTTAACCGTTTGTGAAATAAAAAAGATTTCGTGAACTGACAGAAACGCCCTCTGCTGGTCGTACCAGAAACTATTTTCAGATTTTAACTTATGCAAGAAATATGAAACAAACCATGACTTTCTATGCAAATTTCGGCAGCACGACGGTACCTCTGCATGGAATTTTGATCTTTTGTTATTCAAACAACCTAAATCGAATGGACCGAGCATGCTACGGATCCAATTCGATTAGGCACATACCATCTCCATAGGGACTGAGACATACTACAGACCCCTATGAAGTGGTTTTTCATTGATTAAATCACAACTGAGCATGCTGCAGATTGTGATATAAACAAATTTCAATCGAAGTGGTTGCATTAGATCAAATTTCCATGCCGAGAAGTCGTGCTGCAAAACAGAAATTAGCAAACGAGACTCTTTTGATGTTTTATTTTGAGACAGAGTTACACAAAGTGATTCATACTTCATAAACTAATTGGAAGTTTCTTATTTTTACTAGAAAACAGAGGATATCAAAAGAATGTTTGAGTGAATGGTAACAATGAAAATTAGGATGTCTCAACTCTGGATTTTGGATTAAGGAAAGTTGCCATGCACAGTTACGTTCATGAATGCAAGAAATAAAAGAAAGAAAGAGGAAACAAGAAAGAAAAATGCATCATCCATTGCTGAGTTTCATTTCCATAATTTCAAACCTTTTCTACCTTTTCTTCACAGGATTAATACACTCTTTCTATTTTTTTTACAGAATTTTGTGGAAAGCAAGAAAAGAAATCTCTCTCTCTCTCTCTTTCTTTCTTCTTTCTTCTGAACGTTGTTTTTCTCTCTCTCTCTGTTCCTTTTTTTTCTTTTCTGCGCCGACCCCCCCCGGTTGTTCTTTTGTTCTTCTTTTATAACCATACAACTTGACGGTTATTCCTTGATCGTGGACAAACTCATCGCTGACTTGGCGAAGCTTGATTGGCTCTTTTAAACAAGATGAGAAGATGGGTGGTTACATACTCCTCTTCGTGCAAACCAGGGGCTGGGTTCACGCCTACTCTTCATGAATTTTCGAATTTGGTTCATCTCCATTTATTCCAGAATGGACAGCTCCATTATCAAATTTTCAGCAAATTTGTTTTGTGCTTTTTAATTATTTGAAGGTCCTCCCAATGTTCTTTTTGCATGAAATTTTATGGGTATGATCAGAAAATTATTAATAATCTAGTGATGCTAAAATTTTTTAATTTTTAGACCACTAAAATATTTTCAATAATTTTCTAAACTTTGTGTCATTATCTTGGCATTTCCATCAACTTGAACATCTTTTGTAAAATTTTAGTGGTCAACAATATTCCAAAAGGCGAAGACTACATATTTTTGGCACGTTACTAATTAATTCATAACATGTATCAATGAACATAAACCAAACATTTCGAATTCTTATTCTTTGTTTCTTTCATTTCATTATCTCTAGGGAGATCAAATAAGAACGTGCCATCCGAGAGGTTATTAAAAAAAAAAAAGAATAGGGTTACTAATTAATTCGATTCGCAATTTGGAAATGCAGATCATTTAATAGCCCAGTATTAAATAGCCTTTCTTCCAAACCACACACACACCTTTAGATTTGTGGTGGAACCTAAACCTCATGTAGCACCCATTTTATCCACTAAACATTTCAGTTTGACAATTAATAATAGAAGAATCTAGTAAGCTAAATTAAGTAGCCAGGTTTAAGTTAACTGTAAGCAAAAAACTGCCGCAAAACCAATTAGCAGGCCGATCGTAAGCTAATATGTCATGAAACTTTTGCATTATTAAATGATTATAATCGTCCCTGAAAATCTGATAGTCAGTGAATAGTCATACATATATTCATATATGTATATACAGAGATCTCTATACACTCACACGTATATGCAATTGTTTTCTGCTGAATTTTCTTTGTTGCACGGTTGATGTGTAGTGGGTCAGAATGGGTCAGATTGTAGTTGGATTGTTAGAACAGAACTCGCTTCATGAAAGAATACAGAGAACAAGGAACCTCGCTGACATCGTGTAATTGATACTTTTTTTCTTAATTGTCAAAAATTTTCTTCAAATCCTATTAGTGGGATGTTGAGCTGATAATTTTTATTAGCTTTTGTTCTGCAGTTAGAGAGAATAAAACATAATAATTTGTATGTATTATTTTCAGAAAGTAATATTGTCAAATTTACATGTATTTTTTTAGTTTTTTCCTTGCTTCGAGAAAGTACGGTGAAATACGGTGCATGCATGTTTTATAATCCAATAGATAAATAACTTATGTTATGCCAATAATGAATATTTGTTTGTGTGTGGGAACGGTCCCTAATGATAAGTGATTTTCATATATACATCCAAACCAGGTTTAGAACTTAATTTCATTGAAATATATGTGTTTCTAACTGATTAATTGTAATTTAGGATAGAAACTAGGTACTGATGTGACTTCCTTTATTTTGTACAGGATCTACGTGATGTGGCTACCCAAAACGGTGAAAAGACCAAGTTCTGATCATGATTGGCGATCCACCGAACACTTTGGCGACCCACAGAAGAGCACAGCAGGTAGCAGGTGAGACTGACGACACAAAAGATTTTCAGCAGGCAGCAGGATTCGAAAGCGGGCCGCTGGAAAGGTGAAATCGACATCCAGAAATAGCTCAGTCAGTTATGCACCCACCTCTACATCGCCTTATCTAATTCTAGCACCTTAACCTCCACGTTCTCGATAATTTTGGAGCTACCCATGCCTATATAAACAACAGAGCACAACAAAGTTCATAAGTTCGTGAGTTGAGAGCAAATTCTGCTAATTGAGAGTGCAGCCAAGGGTTTTCAGCGGGTCGCCGGGAGCATCCGCGACCCGCTGGAATTGAGTAGCAGAGAGCAGAAAATGGAGGAGTTCTTGATACAACCGGTTGTAATCTGATTTCTTTCTTTATGTTCTTTAATTACTTAGATACCTTTGTTTGTTTTGTTATGTATACTCGTGAGTAGTCGTTTATTAGGGGCCATAGTAGTGAACCTTTTTAGTTTATGATTGATAATATGCTTTGAGATTATTTTCTTTGTTTGCATGTTGTGTTTTATACTTTGATTGAATTGCATAGATTACTTTAACTGAATTGCTTGGATTGAATTGCTTGCACCCGTTAAGTTAGACGTCGCTTAATCGTTAGGTGGTTAAATCCAAACGTTTTCAAGTAACTAAGTTAAAGTATGGTTAACACGAGAGTTGATACCGGAAGGTTAGACTAGGATCAAGAAATAGAAGTTGAAGTCCTTTCCGGTTACGGAAGTATAGGGAGTCGTAGGTCGAAAAGCATAAACTTGTATAACTTAGACCAAGAAACGGAAGTTGAAATCTAGGTTGTATTCGAGAGAAATAAGGTTAACTATAGGAAACCTGGCCTTAAATGGAAGTGGGATTGAGGAGCCTTAGTTAAGATTAGTTCCCTACACAAAGTAACATCTAAAATAACTAAAAATTTGAGTATGCGCCAAACCTAGCGGGTCGCAGGAAGAATCAGCGGGTTGTCTGTGCCCCCTGCCTTCAGCGACCCACTTAGGGGTCAGCGACCTGAGTTTCAGCGGGCCGCTAATTCTGGAGTAAACTGAAAAGTATTAGCTGCTAGTTAAATCCCTAATCCTTAATTAGTATTTTAAGCGCTTTTAACTCATTGAACTGATAATTTAGGATTTTTGCTTAACTGCAACCTTTACTTTTGATATGTTCCAATTATATTTCTTTTGTATCCTAAATCTAATTAGCCAAAGACTTATAAACTTAATTAATTGAAAAACCGTCCCTGTGGTTCGATCCCGATAATACTTAGACGATTGTTGTACGCTTGCAACTAATTTTTAGGTATAATTGGGTATAAATTTAAGAGCGGATTAATCGTATCACCTAAAAATACAATTAATAGGCCATGTAAAGTTTAGTCTGTTGGAGCCGCCTTGGAGGTGGCCGATCGTCCCCCGAGCGTATATCATTTTTTTTCTTAACATTGGTTCAAATGATTAAGTATGCAAAAAAAAAAAAAAATGACCTAGCTATATATATAGTTATATCTCAATTTAGCAATAGTTGGACTATATACAACATATATTAAAAGTACATTACGTTTCATTCTGACAAGTATATACGTTAAGACTTAAGACTCAATTGGCTTCATTTATATTACATACTTGTTCTAATATGTTTAGTTTATGAGAACTAAATATGAGGGCGTACATACACTCTCGTTTTTCAACAACAAAAAAAAATGTTAAAAATAAAATTTCTACACAACTTAAATTTAAAAACCATCTAAGTGCCGTGAGCTTACATGAGATCAACATGCTTATCTGACTATATGTTGGGGATAAAATATGATGATTGTTCAAATGATTTGTGAATGAGTATGCATGATGCTATTTTTAATTCATGATTTCTAATTCTCGTTTGGGAAAAAATATATATTACCAGAACTATGGTGTTCAAATTCTTGCAGAACATGAGAATAAAAAATGCAATGGTAATATATTTACTTCAGACGCTAAAATTTGACTAACCCAACTAATTAATTAATTAATTATGGTAAAAACATAACAGAGAATATTGAGTTTGAGAGTGAAGAGAAATGATAATAACAACTGACAGAAAGAAAAGTGAGCACACATAGCCTCGAGCATGAATTCTCATTTGACATGCAAGAAACCACCATGTGTGCTCACTCTCTTCTGTCAGCCAATCTTTCCCCCTCTTATAATTGAAATTGGCTTACCAAATTAGCTCAGGTGGAATAGAGCCATGATGATAGATGAATCTTCTTAACTCAAAATAATAATAATAATAATAATAATAATAATAATAATAATAATAATAATAATAATAATAAAGAAAAGAGAGTCTCATAGAGACTCCATATTTTTGTAGACAAAATTGACAAGTGTTAAGCTAATTTGTTTGAGGAAATGTATAGGGAACTGGGTTTACTTATATAGGAGGTACAAAAGGAAGTTTTGTTGTTGACTTGGATCAATGGTTGTTCCAATTCGGCTCTCTCAGATTCCTTTCCGCATATGCAGATATGCTCCTAGCACTTCTTAATGGATCCGCTAAATGATCAAATAGTCATCTTGTCCATCCATTTGAAATCGGACGATTGGACTGGACTTAGCACAGAATCGGACGGATGGGTGTTAAAGTGGGTGCGTTGCGTACAGTCTTATCTTAAAAAAAAATAATAAAAAAAATTGTCCTTGTTAGGCGGTAATGTTTGCAATTCCCCCATATCAATTTGACACACTGATAAAGTGATAATATTTGAATTCCATTGATTTACTTCATTTAATTAATCCATAATTCTAATAATACTACGGTAGATGTTTATGTACCTACTATAGTTGTATGAAATAACTAATACTGCTTCATATATAAGTTTTGGCGCCAGTGCTAATTTAATTTGATGCATGCGCTTGAATTTTTATTGCATTGAAAATATGAAAGCAATACATTCGTACATGTAAAATATAATATATTCGCATTTAATAGCCAAAATTATACTTGCAACTAAAAAGTTTAGTTTACCAATTGTTGACTGTAGGAATTAATGGTCATTCAACTCGGTGAACTCACTGATATTGCGTAATAAGTTAGTTATACATTGTGCAAATAAGAAGACTGTAGAAAGTGTGGATTTAGTGCCTTAAGACGGTCAATTACAATTTTTTTTCCTTGAACCGTAAAAATGTTCTTTGTGCTGTTTAGATGACGTAGCAGTGTAGCACCAAATTGGAACAAGATACGCGTCATTTTTTAGGGAAAAAAAACGACTAAAAGTCCTAAGTGGTAAAGGAAAATTCTCACCACATCTTCAATAAACAAATGCATTTATTTACAAAAAAAGAACAATTGATACACTAAGCTTCTTTGAAAACCACTTTTGATAGTGCCGGAAAAAAGAAACAAGAACATTGTTTTAATTATATGGTCTCAAGGTATGGTATTCCTTCTGTCCATACTAAAAAAATATATATATAATTTTTTTTATGTATCATTGTTTTAGATTAAAAATAATAATGTTTAGATTTGTACAGTCATATCCAATTCTGATGGGGAAAACACATCACTATAAGATATAATGATCAGACATAATTTTCTAATTTTTATTATTTTCAAAGATTCTTTGACTACCTCTGCTTATAAATTTTCTCAAAAGGTTCTTATCAGGTTTTAATATTGTAATATGGCATAGATTGGTCTTCAAAAGATTAAAAATTCAAATTTCGTATAAGCAAAAAAAAGAAAAGTTCATGAGTTTACTTTCATCTTAGTTTATCTTATTGAGGATTTCACGTTTTCCGTTCCTTAAAGATACAATATAATGGTCTTTTCTTCTTTAATGTTATAGTTGGCTCAAATCCTTAAACCCTCCACTTTATATATATTTTTTATTTTAAAATACAACTAATTGATGCAATATATAAGTGCACATTTTTACAATTGCATCCAAACGGATCCTATTAAACCAGATGAGTAACAACAGCCAACAGGAATATAAAAAGTTGTGAATAACTCCACACCGCCCATTGACAAATCTGGCCTGACAAGGAGCACCGAAGATATGCAAATTCCTTGGGCTTTTTTCCTTTTTTGTTTTTGTAAAGAGAAAAGTCCTTTGTTGTTTTCCATTTCTAGGAAAAATTATCCGATGTGTATTGTGCCATTGAAAAGTTTCCATTTATGGTGAAATTTTTTATAGCGGAGAGAATTTCGACTCCTCTGATAGTGGACAACTGGACATTGCTAATTTTTCTTACTTTGATTCTCTAGATTGATAATTACCATATCAAAAATCTAAAATATAGATAAATTTGTGTGGGTGTCCTATTACAATTCATAAAACGCTAAACGACACGCCTACCTCTCTGCCGATTGGTCATCTGCATTGTTAAAAAATTTACCTATTTTATAACTAGAACTCTGTGTAAGTTTATGATGCCGCTTCTTATGACCAATCCCTATGACCCGCTTCAGCGGTTGCACAGTAATTCTCAGCTCAACCTTTATACTTCTTCCGTTCCTTTTATTTTTTTTTGGGTTTATGTTTTGGTCTCGGAAAAAAAAAAGCAATAGGCTGAAACCTACTTCCCTTCTCTAATTTCTCAATTTCTCAAAAGAATTGCGACGACCATTGGCACGCTTAACCACGAAATCCACCCTGGTCGACTCAAGTCTTTCTCCATGGCCTCTCTCTAATTCCTCTTTCCTTCTTTACTCCTTCTGAGAAATTGAAATAGAAGGCTTGAGAAAAAAAAAAATGAAGGTTTCACCAACAATTTTTGGGTGCTTCGTTGTGCCTCCTTTCCGGTGCTTCAATTCTGCTCTGCCATACCTACCGATTCAATCTACACACAAGGTTTTTCAACGAAGAGGAGAAGGCAACAACCATACTTGAGGTATAATTGAAAATGAAGGTATGAAATTTTCCATCTATTTGACCAACCGCTGTATCATTTTAGAAGAATAAATCTCTTTTCTCTCGCCCCTCCCCTTCCAAACTCTCAACAAACTCCAAAGAATCAGTAGCTATATCTAGCTATGCAAGTTTTCGTTTGTTTAAATTTGATAAACTTTATTTGTTTTATGTTTTGCTTTTCTCTTCAATTTTTAGATTTAGCGGTGTTGGTATGGGTTTAAGACACAATTTTATTTTATTTTCCCTTTTGTTCCAGGTGCTCGACTAAATAGGATTTTTGTCATGTCTAAATTCCCTCATAATTGAAATCAAATATATCCAGGTTGAATTGCTCTCCTTTTTTTTTAACTTTTTAAAATTGGTGTTTATATGTGAATCTCTCCCTCTCTGTTTTTTTTTTTTTCCTTTAATTTGGATTCTACATTCACTATCTCATCCTAATCTAAATATGCTCTCTTTTGCTATCTTGGTGCAATTGCATGTTTAATTTTTCGTAAGGTTCAGTTTGCAAGTTTTACTTTGGGAAAACTTTTAGTGAATTAAATTTCTTTTCTATGTCCAACAATATTTAAGTATTGTATTTATACATTTATACATCCTCGAACAATATTTTATGAAATTATTGTATGTCCTATTTTGGTTATTTGAATAGATTTAAAGGTTTTAGCATAACTGATGTGAAATTGTTTCCAACTATGTTTATACTTTTCAGAAATTAATGGCGCAATCTATTAGTATAGAAATGCGTATATTTTTGGGAATTGAATGCCATGGGTTGTGTCTCAAAAAATTGTTGGACATACCATTAATAGAAAAACACAATTAATTCAAATTTGATGAGCTGTCATTAATGAGCAATTTTTGGAACGTTTCTGACCTGTTGTAATTCCTTGCGCCTTTTGCAAGATAAAAACGCTAGAAAATTAAATATTTCTATTTCTCTCAGCTCCACATTAATGCCATATAATCTAGCTGTGTTGTAGTCAATTGAAACGCCTCTATGCCTATATAAACTTCCAAATAGAGCAAGTTATCATTTGAAAAAAAGTTATTATATTGTTTACTATTCAAGATACGTCCTTAAAAAAATCGGCATTTCATGATTGGTTTTTCCGGTTGGAGATCAGACAGTTCGTCAGTCTTGAAGGGGTACTGGCATATGAATTATATTGCAGTTGAGAGGGTTAACGTTAGACTATTAGAGAGATTGAGAGATTTCTAAGTCATTACCAAGGTGCCAGTGATCCATTGAAGTCAGGTTTTCAAGCAGTAGGATCTTGGGTGAGTGACGAGCATATGCTACATGCTTAAGAAAACACGGTCTTGATGTTAATTATGGTTCTTGATGGTTTAGAAGGATGTACTTCTATTGTTATTTATTTATTTTTTGGGTAGGCACCAGGGTACTGGGACCAGTTTTTCATTTTCTTATTTGTTAGATGTACTGGGGTTTTATTTATTTTTTTTTGTTACTTTTCTTTACAGTATGTGAATTGAGTAGTAAACATTGGGCTCCACTCTATGGTACAAAATTTTGGTGCTGGTACTGTCAGATTCTTCAAAAGGTGAAATTGAATAATCAACTCTAGGGTTTGGATTAAACTCATATACCGTAATTTAATCTGTTTATTCAAAGGGAATGATAATATAACAGTTGAATTTATGGATTTCTTGATTAAAATAATTTAGTCCTATAGTTTAATTATGTGTGCAGAATATGGAGAATAACAAAAAGATACAAAGTTTATCATAATTAAATATGAAATCATATACTAACATAAAAGGTTTAAATGAGATAGTCATGTAGCACAAGATGTTCCAACTGGATCAGATTTGAAGGAGCTTTACTGTATGGATAGACGAAAACCCGACATACATGCAAGTAGGGGCCATATTGCAAGACAAACAGGACTTGCCAGGCCATGAGGTTGCGAGGGTACAATGTCAAGTGATTATAGATTCATCATGGGAGGTAACATACGTGCCGGCATGGCATTTATCTGTACAAAGATGGGCATGCAAGTACTGTTGGGTACAACTGCGCAAGACTCCTTCCATACTGAAGCCATTGCCTTACTCGAAGCACTGAAAATGGTTAGAGAAAGCTATGCAAAGTCAATAGGTTTGTATTTTCGTTGATTGCCTTGCTTTAATGATCATTGTTACAGAGGCCAACATGGATACCATGCCATCATGTAGATCAATCCCTATGGATCAATTACTTAGACAGCTGGCTGGGTAGAAAAATTACACATGTGGATAAGAGGCGGTACTGGTAACACACAACATTGCCAAGCCCAGTCGCCCAGGAGAACTCAGAGTCTCAGAGGGTATCCATTGGTGAGCGCATAATAATTAATGCAAGCTTGCTTTTGGTACTTGATTTGGATGCAAATCTAGATAGGAGAAGGTTTCATTTGGCTAGATTTTTGGCAAATCTGATAGGAGATGTATGCAAATCTGTCATTCGTTTTATGCATTTACTTTTTATCTTATGTATGAAAGCCAGGAATGTAAAAAACAATAAAAATAGGATTTATGCATATTGCATATATTACAAGAATAAGAGGCGCACTATATTTATAACCACAATGATGGTTTAGTGCTTTGACATCTTCCTTGCATATAATTTATATTCGTTCAACTATTTGATTATATCCATTGAACACCTGAATATGTTATGGTAAATGCAATGTATGTTTGCCAATCTAATTAGGTCCTCAAAACAATGTACCAGAAGATTTGGCCTGGTGTGTTTCCTTCGAATTTTTATCCTTTTTAACTTTAAGCTCTTATAGATTAATATATAATTAACTATTATTAAAATTTTGTCCTAATTAGATTAAATATTAGCATGGAGTATCTTATTGTTGAAACACCTCTATCATGTATAGTACGTTATGAACTAATTTTCATAATTTCACCTTAAATTTGAAATTTTCTCTTTTTTGTCATATAGGAAACGATGCAAGTATATCTCATTGCTACTCTCCATGTTAGGTAAAAGGACGTGGATAGGGCTTATTAGTTTACTTTTTTTTGTTTTTTTTAGTTGCTATAAAGAATCTGGTGAAATTTTTTTTCCTTTTTTTTTTTTTACATTGTAGGATGAACATCTCTTATTATGGGATGTGATTAGCGCAAATTTAAATAAAAACTTCTTTTTCTTTGTATTTAAAAATTTTGCATGTCAACTTACTGATTTGTAGTACTGCCAGTAAATAATGAAACGACATATGAAAGATTGCACTTTTTTTTATATCTAATTTTCACAATATCCTTATCCTGTAGTATTTTATGCTCACGTAGATCTTAATTTGATGTTTTTTTTTTTTAAAAAAAAAAAATATAACAGGGTTCAAGCGGCTTTGCACAAGAACGACTTGAAGAATATGAAGATTTGATACTATAAATCTCAAATTATGATACAAGTGTTTTTTTTTTTTTCAGTTTCATATTTACCACATATACATTCTTTTGTGTGAATTTTTTGTTCTTTACTGAAGTCAGAGATTGAGACTTTTAAATATTAAATACTTATTTTCCCACATATACATATTTTTACATCAACACATATTACACTTAAATTAATTACAAACGAAAAAGATAAGATAATGTCCAATAAATATAAAATATAAACATCCTATTTCTTAACAACAATTAAAAAAATAACATATTTTATATATATTAGAATGTCAAATATCGAGCGAAGCTCGATTAGCCCTTCTAGTATAGATAAATTTGTGTGGAAATCTGAGCCAATTTGTTTAATCGCCAGACAACACGGGACGCTTCCGTCTATTGGTTGGTTGGCTATTTCCGACATAATAGGATTTTTTGAAATACAACTCTGTAATCGTTTGTGTTTCCTTAGTGTATGCCACACAATTAACCCGTCTTACAGTTTGACCAGGCAAATGGACACACAAGAAACATAGCCATTCCCTTTTTGTCTTTTCCTTATCAGAAGAAAATCGATTGAGAGATATCGCCAAACCCTTCTGCTCCCTCCGTTCCTCCATTTCTCGCCGATATCGGCGCCTCCTTCCTTTCCTTTAGCCTTCGGCTATCTCCCTACGCCTTCGACCTAATCCGATGGAACAATATCAAGCCCTAACCCCGAACCACCGGCGCCTCTTGGAAGATTCGAAGGAGTTTGAAATGTGCTCCCCACCCAATCTTAACCTCCGATGCTATGGCATCTTCAGCGCCACACCCGCCTCCTGGAATCCGACCCCACAGTCTCCGTCCTCATCCTAACAGGCGCAGGCTGCCGCGCCTTCTGCTCCGGCAACGACATCGCTGCCGCCGCATCCGCCCTCAAGGGGCACGTCAGGGACCCTCTCTCAGATCCTGTATGCCAGTTCCACGCCTGCTCTAAAGCCGTCCTTGCTGCCATCAACGGCTATGCCGTCGCTGCCGGCTTCGAGGTTGCTCTCGCCTGCGACATCTGCTCGCCGACAAGGACGGCGACTTCATAGGCACTCATGCCAGGTTCTGTCTCATTACCTCTCTTCTTTTCTTTCTCAAGACTTTTAGTTTAAGATATATTTTTCATTTTCATCCAAATAAAATTGAGGACTAATAGAAATGTAAAGTTAGTTATCTAGAGTAGAAAGGAATCAAATATGAGTGAGTTTGGGTCTGAGACGAAAGGATGCAAAACAATTTTACAGGGCGCACCTCTGGATGCATCTGTTACTAAACCCAAAATTGTGCTGAATTAATTTGGTTTGGTTTGAATTGCCGCGGGTTGTAGTTTTTATAAAAAAAAAGAAAAAATGAAAAGTTGCAACTTCAAGGCCATTGCTTGAATTTGCTTCTCTGCTCGGATAGTTTTGATTTAAACAATACAAACAGTCATAATCTGTACCCTTTTGTCACAATCTGTACCAGTGCTCATTCACTGCTCATTGCTAAACTACATAATCATTTTTCTTACTTCTTCAGGTTCGGCATCTTTCCTTCCTGGGTTCTCTCACAGAAACTATCACGCATCATTGGAGGGGGTAGAGCTGGAAAGCATCTGTAACCATCTTTTGCTCAGTTCCTCTTTTCAGATTCTGAAATTCATAAACAATTGTTGTATTTCCTTATTTATGGTGATAATAATAGAACAAAGAAATTAACAAAATTACTTGAGAAAGAAAAAAAAATTTGAGGACATGAACAACTTATCTGTTAATAAGTTCAATTTCAATATTGGGTATGATTTTTTTTGCTATTTTTTGTAAACTTTTAGTTTCCAATTGCAGTACACGAGTTGCACATGAGGCAGCATGTTTGCTCTGGGTCAAATGCAAGACCTTGAGTCCGTCCCTGCTTTGGTACCTGTGCTTAAAGATTTTTGTTTGCATCCAATTGTTCGTCATGAGGTAAAGAAACATCCCGTTTTTTGCCAATTTACATTTGCACTTGAATCTTTGGATTGATTTTGTTTTGGTTTTTTATTTGGTTTGGTTGCAAATTTGTGTTTTGAATCTGGTGCATTTGTATAATTGTTATTGAGTTGGGTTAGTATTTCTCATATAGCTAATCTTCCTTAGCTGTTGATGTATATTAAAATTTTCTTTTTGGTCCTTAGGTGAGTGTTTGGATTCCAGTTAATGTGCGTTTAATTTGAACCTGTCAACTGAAAGTATAACTTCCTGTCTCTTTCTGTCATGTTTGTATCTGGAACTTTAGTTCAGAGCGTCCAAATGTGAATAAGGTTTGCCAATAAAAAAAAGGCAGTTTATCATGGTTTGATAGTATACCTTTCTGTCAAATGTAAATCTTTCTCTACTAGCGTGGTTTAGCTGTGCAGGATCTGAGCACTTAGGATTAGTGAATTTAATGAGTTGAAATGGAAAGAAATAAGGGAAATTTGCATGTGATAAGCTGGAAATTATTTGTAGCGTTTTTTTTTTTAGCCAAAAATAACATGGGGTACATAATGTTTAATTAACTATTTACTGTATTAGCGTTTACCATAATATAGAATGATACATATTTAAGAATTGATTTATTTTGGTCTTAGTTTGGTAAGGGTGACATATGACATATCAGAATGTAATGCGTACATACTGATTAGGAAAGTTGAGTAATTTGGTAAGGGAAAAATTAATGATAATGTAAAATATCTTCAAATATATTGGATAAAATAAGAAGGATATATATAATATACTGGTGCCTCAATTAAATGACCAGGAGAAGTCATAGGAAATGAAATTGAACACAAATACTCATACCATTATGTGGGATTTAATACTCATACCAAATTAAATGACCTGATGTAGAGGAGGTATTTATGTATAACCAGGCTTCTATATTTGTCTATATATGTTATTTTTTTATATTGATATACAAAATATCTTACACACAATATGTAATTAATATATTAATTCATATTAAACTAATTTAATCAGAAATAAATGTGAAATTTCTTAGGTCAGCAAGTATGGTGAGCTGTGACTTACAGTTTGTGCACTGCCCAAGGGCATTTAAATTATAGATTTACTCCATATTTAATGCAATTAATTTGGATTCTGTTACTATTTCTTCTATATATATGGTGGTATGGGAGGAACTTATTTTTTGTACCTTTCCAAGTCTTCCTTATCTATATTCTTGCTTATTACAGGTAAATGTGCTGCTGTTTTTGTAATGCACAAAATTGTAATAAAAATTTAAACAGTTGAACTAAAAGTATTGCTTATTTCTTTATTTGTAGGTCAAAATGTCCACCGTTGTCCCAATATCTAAATTACAAACCGGATTCAAGGAGTTCTGCATTGCCGTGTGTTTAAAATGTGGGATGCCGTCAATTCCAAAAACGGCAACATATGGGGCAAGAATTTTGTATTGGCTGATAGAGAGGTATAATAAATTGTTATATAGTTCATTTATCCAAATGTTACTTTGTATGCGTATTGTCCTGTAATATAATTTAGATGTGGCATTAATTGTAGTATATAATTTTAATTTGAGCGTTACCTATTTGAATGCCAGAGAAATTCTGTAACTGTTCTATTTTAATTGTATATCTGATTTAAATTAATGGATATTATTTCTGAGATTTACATTATTACAGAATGTGGAGGGCCTCTGCGCATTAAATTTTTTTTTGAAAGACATTCAAATTTGTAATTACTGCAGAATGATTGCTATTTAATTGGGTTATATTATTCTTATATATATATCTCTATATAGAGATAGGCTATTGTCCTATGGATAGGACTGAGGGATTTTCCTATTCAGTTTCTGACTGTCGGATAGTGTTAAGATTCGTGCACTGAGATAGATATGAGGCTGAGATGGATGCGCTGAGGAGGGTTTGTGCTTTAAAATTTTCCGTTACTCTCCTTTATTTGCCGTCTCCGTCTCCAAACATCGTGCGCCTCTCCTCTCACGAATGCCCTCTAAAATTTGTGCGCTACTTTCCATCTCCGCATCTGGCCATCTCTCTCTCTCTCAAAATCTGTACAGAGGAACTCATCTCGCCATCTCTCTCTCAAAATTTGTTCTGTTTTCTTAGAACTTGATTTTTACCTTCCATCAATGCTAACTTTTCTTGGAGGCTGCATATAAGCAAAAAAAACATTAGCTGCTAATCGTATACAAAAAACACAAAAAAAAAAAAGAGGCGCAATCCCAACATCCCACTATATGCAAATTAATTTACTCAATTTACTTAATAGACCCAATAAGGAGATCGACAGTTAATTCTCTCACCAAAGTTGTTCCTTTTGTTGGTTAAACCATTTTCCCCAATTTAAGCCTATTTAGACCTTTACTAGACCAGACTCACACCAATTAATTTAATTCCCACTGTGACCCCATGCGAGACCAGACTCGAATTTGTAGCAAAAAATTTTATAATTTTTCACATCATTTGTAGAAATAGAAAAAAAAAAATCAAAAAATGAAGAGAAGGCAGGTGCTTTAGTATATTTGTATATCTTTCACAAAGTGCAAATATAGAGACAATTTAAAATTAAAACACAAATAGTCTACAATCAGCCTCAAAGTTGAGAACTCAGAAATGCACAAAATTACCTGTCGAGATCGAGATCCCAAGGATTTAGCCTCAATCGAAGATGGGTTAAGCTTATGTTATACCGATCTAGCCTCAATAGAATCCAAAATTTAGGTTTGGCCTCAATTAATCTGGCGTCAATCTGCCTGAGTACTGAGCGAAGTGGAGCGGACGGGGAGACAAGTTCTTCAAACTGTAGATTATCGAGGATCGAGAGAGAAGGGTGGAGACGAAGTAAGAGAGAAAGAAAATCTTTTTTTTTTTTTTTTTTGTTTTTCACGAAAGAGATTCTCTGACTCTTCATTAATGAGGGGATTGTTTTGATAAACGGAGAAGAGAGTAACGGAGGAGAAAGAAAGAATGGAAAAAATTAATTCATCCCCTCTGCACAGCGCCTCAATCTATGCCCTCTATTTAGATCTACGCACATATCTTGATGCAATCGGATGGTTTAAAAGTGAATAGGACAATCCCTCTATCCTATCCAAAGGACGTTAGCTTATCTCTATATATATATATATATATGATATTCTGTGAGATCATTTTCTGGGTACCTTGGCAATTTCCTTTTTTATTATCTGTATTCTGTCCTTCAGAGGTATTTGTGCTCTATTTTCGTGAATTCCATCTTTCTAAGAAAACATACAATAGCTGACCAAATTTATTTTTTCTTTTTAAATTTATAGGATACAATGTCTACCGTTCTCTCAATAGCGGAAATGACAAACATAATTCAAGGAGTTTTTCATTGTCATGTATTGAATATTTAGGAAGACATAGGTCCCAAAAATGGCAACATATGGGCGATGAATTTTGTGTTGGGGGATAGAGAGGTATTTTAAAACAATTTATTTTTTTTCCCAATTATTGTTCTCTTGCAATTTTATAAGCCGTATTTGGGAACTGGTACCGGCAAAAGATGCTATCAAATCTGTTAAACAGTTGAAATGTGGTTTATCAAAAGATTTAGGTATGTGCTATTGTGCTGGACATAAAACCAAAGTTGTTTAGAAAAGTGAAAAGCTCATTAGCAAATTAGGGATTTAAGGTTAATTCGAGATTGATTGGGCTAAAATTGCAAAAGAACTAGCAATTTGAAATGAATCCCATCCCATCTTTATTGTGCAAAAATAGCAAAAGTGATGGTTATTTGATTGTAAATGGTTGATAGGCTTGACAAATTTGCAAAAGGGAAGTTACGAGTTATAATTATAGCTAATTACACAACTGTAAATTAGTGTTGGTTTGGATAATTGTCAAGGTTTCTTTCTTAGCTAAGTGGACACAAGTGATAAGTAAGGTAAGCACCAGGTGGCCCACCACGTTATGATTCCCTTATTGATTGTATTGTATGTCGTTCTATTTTGTTGGTGCCATTTTTTTAAACTGAAGTTGCAAATAAACGAGGCAACTCAGCTGTTTCATGACTGTACCATCTGATTTGCTACTTACTGGTTCTTTTAATAATGCTTCAATGTCAATATTTTTAATAAGACTTCAAAGCCTATATATAAAACAATAGATGGAGAAAAAGCAGATAAGTTGCTTGGTTGAGGGTGTTTAGTTCAGTTCAGGATATTGATGTTTATTTAAATAGTGGCTTTTAACTGGTATTAAGGCCAGAGCAATCTGGGTTATTGATGTCATGTAAGTGGGCCCCAAGGCCAGGTTTTATCCACTGATTCATTGGAAATAAGCAACCCTGAAGTGAATATGAGATAAGGATGAAAAGGTAAATTGGAGGGTACGTAAACTAACAAAATAGTAGTATTGTATTTTGCATTTTAATTTGTTCTACCAATTGGTGTTCTCAAAGTTAACAGAAAATGGAAGTGAATAAACAAGTAACTATGGTTGCTCCAGCATCTACCATGGAAGTTTCAAAAGTGATTCTCATGATGAGGCCTTTAGGTCACAGTTTTTATTAAACTTTTATTTTATGATTAACTGTTTCGTTTTAATTAGTTCTACAATTATTATATCAAGGTGAATTTTTTTTGACATTTGTATGATCTTTTTTCGTCTGAATATGAAAAATATGAAGTTAGTCTGCTCCGGCCATTGCTGCACTGGTGTTGTGCCAGAAAGAAAAAAGGAATCAACGGATCCATCAAAAACCAGCTCAGATTCTGACCTTGACTCAATATAAGAAGCTGCTGGCTTCAGGAAAGCATACAGAGTCTTCTATAGATTTTGTCTTGCATGTTCAATTCATTGCAGCTTTTTTTATGGAGGTTCATTGTTTCCTTTTTCTTTTTATTCTTTAAATGTCATTCTTTTCTCAGAATTAGCAAGCAAAGTAAAAACCAGGGATTAATGTTGTTTTATGTCTTTCTTGAATTTGGTATAATAATGTAATCCTGTAAATAAGGGCGAAAGCTGTCACACTAAGCAAAGAGGCATTTTGCTGCAAGCAATTAAAAGTAACACCTGTTATTGTATTTTTCCTTTCTTTATTAGCTTTATATATTAATTACGAACTCAACATAAAATAATACACATCAATTATTAGATCATTAGATGTAAACAACGTAACATATAACATTGTTCCTGTCACGAGAACTCAAATTTTATACATCATTCTTCACAAATTCTAAAAAAAAACTAACACATTTTTTTTCTATTGACTCAAATATCGAGCGAGCTCGATTAGCCCTCTATAATTCACGTATAACATTTGAGTCCTGATACTTTCATCCATATTATTGTTTCTCAAATTAATACGATGTTGTAACGAATTAGTACTATAATCAACAATCAATCATTTTTTCAGCATATACCGCAACGGCTGTATATAGTGCTATTATCCTAATCCACCATGTTGACTTTAGGCCATAAAATTTAAGTCTGCATTTTGACAAGATATAATTATTTTATTTTTTTTCTTTTCCCTTTTCTATTTTATAACAGCACGACTTAACCGATATCTCTCTGCATAAATATAAAACAAAATCAATGATATCTTTGATTCTTGTTCCGATTTACACTAAATACTCTCTAAACTTTAAAAACTAGTTGTTTCCTGAACTTTGTAAGGATGTCAAACTTGGTCTATGACTTATATTTGCACTAATATTAATTCTAAATAAGTTGGAAGTATTTGACATGGCTAATTTAAAAGATGTTGAAGGACCTGCTTAGTTTTTTTTTCTCCCCCTTTTATTTTTAAGTTCAAAGACATCTTTGGGGTAACTGGAAAAATCCAAAAATCAATTTGATCTTTCTGAAATATTAAATAATACTTTGTGCAAATAAAAACATAGCTACTTACTTAATACGTTGATTTAAATTTACGGCCATTAAACCTGAATTTTCTCTGGGCGATAATATATAGAGATATTCATTAGTTCATTAATTAGCTGCTCTTAATCGATGACAAATAGTTGGAGTACTAGCTGAAAACAAAATGAAAATTATGTGATATTGCATAGATGAATTAGAATTACTTAATTTATGATTTGACATTAAAAAGAGTTTAGAACCCTAAACAAAATTACTGACAAAAAAATTGCCAAAAGCATTCAGATTAGATGACCGCTATTCAAAGAAACTGATATTTGGTATAATGGAGTCTTGTCATATGAACATTTATAAATAGAAAAAGTATTCACAATGAGATTTTTTAAGGAAAAAGTTATTCAAAATGAATTAAAATAATAAATTTATAAAATAAATTTACATGACATGCGTCTCCATTTTTTTTTCCGGCACATGTGCTCCAATGTTTTCTACGCACCCATTACGTCTTGCTGTACGCTGCCATCCAATAATCTTGCTGTGGTACAATAAATTAACATAATACGCTTTTGAAGCCACCTTCTTATTATAATTTAATTCGTATTATCAACACGGATCATTCTTTGGTCTAGTTTTCTGTTAATTTGTTGTTCTTTCCTTTTTTTTACTTCTTACTCTGTTTTCTGGTACTTTAGGCAGCAGTTGTCTAACTTTTCCAAAAAAAAAACAAAAAAAAAAAAAAAAAAAAACACGGATCATTCTACCTATACCTGTCAAACATGCGAAACGGGAACGTAACAGACATGTACCGTTTCAGTAACATAACAAAATTCATATTTCATTTCCGTTCTGTTTCGCTAAATGAAACAGATTTCCTATTCCGTTTTCGTTTCGTTTTCCATTTTCTATTATAATTCCATATTTATGTGTTCCGTTTCGGTAAACGGTATAAATTTCTTGTTCCGTTTCCGTTTCGTTTTTTAAAACAAAACTCAAAATCTTTCTGTTTCCGTTCCGTTTGGACGGAACGAAATGGAACAACGTTGTGAAACGTTAATATTGACAGGCGTAATTCTACCGAATTTAATAAAGTTGGGCTTATTAATTTTCATCCAAAATTTATGTGGGCCATCATTGTCAAGGCCTTAGTCCCAATCAGATCGTTATAAAAGTTCAGCCTGTCTATTGCATTTTAAAGGCTAATGGTAACATATACCAAAATGGGATCTCACGAAGGCTAAACGAGCCAGCGTTACTTTTTAGTAAGGCCTTGCTTGTTTGATCCAGTGAGTCCTCAGGAGCTCCAATTTATTAATCAATCATGTCTTTTACTTGAGCAACTCTTGTCTTCGGATGTGAATCATACCCGGACCCGATAACTGTTAATTCTGAAGAAAGTCTTGCTTATTCGATCCCTTTACACTGCCTCTTACAGTTTTGCTGATGTTCTTGCACCATCAGATTTTGATGCTGGCATCAACGGTAACAAAGCAGAATTAGAGAGAGGTACGGAAAGAGACACAATCAATGGTGCGGTGCGAGTAGCAAGATGACGAGTTCCAAGTTCCAACCTGGGGTTAGAGAAGAGAGGAGAACCGGATCGAGAGCAGGAGTAGTGTGTCAACTCAATTGTCAAGTGTCAACACTCAACACATAACGTACGTCAACTGAAGATTTACTGTATTTGTATATTAAATATGAATTTTAGTTTTTTTATTTTATGCGCTGAAATTAAATTTTATTAGTGTCTTATTGTTGTTTATTATAACGGTAAATATTAAATAAAATACTAATTTATGTAATATTTTTCTAGTAATTACATATAAATAAATAGATGATAAATTCTATAAATAATTTTTGCTATAATAATAAAAATTATGTTGATTAAATGAATAGCTAAACAACTTTTCAATTATAATTCTCTATTTGCTAAGGTAGGGAAAAAGTTGCAAAATATCACTTATTTTCTTGTCGACTAATATGTAAAGTTTTTTTAAATGACATAAGATAAATTATTTTATCTTCTTTCAAGGCATCTTTTTATATATAATTTATGGACCATAAAATTTATTAATCATGTACATAATTGTAGGGAACCATCAATTTTTATTCATATCTTATTAGGCCCAACAGTGATAAATACAACTTACTCCATGAAAACGACATACAAGCAACGCCATTTAACTATTTTCTTTTTTTTCCATTGCTCCCATTTTTTTTATTAATTTTGGAAGGTAGCATGCACCTCTAAATTAATTGGACTAAAATATTGCTTTTTAAAACGGCTAGCGCTAAAAACCCAGATTAGGTAAGTGCAAAAGCGCAGGTGTAACATGTGTATGAAACAGTTCTTGTCCATATCCTAATCAATAAGGAAACTAAAGTTGTTTCTTTAATTAATTTAATCCTCCTCTTATCTGATAAGGTAGCGAAAAAATCTTTATCTATGTATGTCTTATTGCATACAATATCTTTTTTTTTTAGAAAACTTGACGGCAGCTGTCAAGGTATTATTGCATACAATATCGATCGGACAATCAGATAAATATATTTTACTGACAGTTCTCCCAAGGGTGAGGGTTTTCAAACAAACTGAGCCACATAGTCATAGAGAGAGAGCAAGAGAGGGTACAATTAATATTTGCTGGGATGGCAAGTGATGTAAAATAATTGTAGTGCTCGATCGATTGAATTACAGTAGAGTAGTTTAATGGTCTGTTCGCATCGCACAAAAAGTTTTTGCTTTTCTTTAACTAAAACTTTGTAAGATGCGACATTGCATACGACATTAGGCTTTCTAAAAATAGGCATTGCATACGACATTGCACATGATACGATAAGACGCATTATTTTCTAGGAAAACTTTATTAAACACTAGTATTGATATCTTGTAAAACAACAATAAATGTCGAAGACAAACACGTACACACTACGATTGTAAATATATATTCATGAATATTGTTAGTCTTTAGAGCATTCTGCAAATTGCATCCAACATCGGAATTTTTTTTTTTTGGAAAATATGAATATAATCCCTCTAATCTTCATCAACCGAATATAACCCCCTCTAATCATCAAAACTGGATATAACCCCTCTAATCTTCTCACTTTGGAATATAAACCCTTTTGGTCAAATTCCAATCATATTCAAATATAAAAAACTTCATTTTATAAATTTGGACATAAATACCCATGTTTTTGTCTGCTATGCTTTTGAACAGTGGGAAGCTCTCCACAACAGATTCTATTGCCGATAAAATTCTGATTTTATATATGCATTTCAAGAAGCACTGAGAAAAGCCCACTATACCCTTTACACATTCACTTCTAACTTCATAATCTGAAAAATTCTACCCTTTCAAACGATTATATGTTTCAAAGATGTGAGTCAGATTTTAAATGTTCTACAGGAGATATAAAAGGAGAGCAACAAAGTTTATATCTCAAATTGAGAAGATTAGAGGGGTTATATTCAGTTTTGAAGATTAGAGGGGTTATATCCGGTTGAGGAAGATTAGAGGGGATTATATCCAATTTTTAAATGATATTTTTCTTTCATAAACAATGATTTCAATTTCCTACCGGCACCTTTACCGGCCAGATAGCCGAAATCCGAAATTTTTTTATATTTTTCGAAATTTTTCGGTATTTTCTCTCACAATATCAGATATCGCTGTTTTAGTCAATGTTCCGGTATCCGATATCCGATATTGCTGGAATTTTCCGGTAAGTGGTAGGATTTTGAAAACTCTGATGAAAGGTATATAAAGAAAAACTGTCATCACATGTAATCTCGTTATGGACAAGTTTGACTTATGAGCACAAATCTTGATGAAGTCGCCAAGTCGGTAAGCTTTTCTTTGGAGGGAACAATTTCGCTTTCCTTCATCACTGTTTGAAAAGACAGATCTACAGTAAATACTCAAAATCAACAAATACAACTCAAAAAAGTCACCTACATATTCAATTAATGAAAACTATATTAATATTTTTTAATCACTGATACTTCAAACATCAATTAACTTATGGACCTCATAATAAAAAACTGATGATGTCGCAATATTTCTAGATTGATATTTTCTTTAAGAATGCGAGACAAATCAATCCAAAGCTTTTTTTTTTTTAAAAAAAAAAAAAGACATTATATAGCTAGCTGGTAGTCAAATTGCACAATCCCCTGCACTTGTCCTCGTTAACACTAGAGCTTTTGAGAAGTGAAATAAAGTTAAAAATCAGTAGACGATGAAATCACTCTAAAACATTAATATTTGGTAGTAGTAAAATAAGTAGATGAATTGAGATTTAATCATAATCGCAAAAATAAGTTGCGTGGATGTACATATTAGCAAAGGTTTAAATAGCGGATAGCGGGTTCATAGCGGACAACCTCAAGTTATAGCGGATAGCGGATATCGGTCATTTAGCGGCCGCTATGGGATCATAGCGGGCATGCATAAATGTACTTGTTTATTATATCATATACATATTTTAATTAAAAATTAAATATCATATCACAACATATGCATATTTTAATAGTTAAATTTAATACTTACACTTTAAAATATATTTTTTAATAGACAAATCTCATTGTATTTAATATTGAATCAAGTCAGTGCTAAACCAAATGTTTGTGATACTGATTCTATATTAGCAGGTAATAAATTGTGTCGCTATATTTCGTTAAAATGCAACTATAATGCATATATATGTTGTTAATTTTCACTTTTTTAGCCTCTATAAGAAATAAAACACCAAAAATAGATACTTTTTAAGTAATATTATGGTATATCAATGAACACCGCTATAGCGGCATTTTTAATTTCGCACCATAGCGGTCTACTAGGTCGTACCGCTATAGCGGGGCTATTGCGGTTCATAGCGCCGCTATTTAAATCACTGCATATTAGCAAGTAACATAGTAAACTACTTTAAAACATTAATTTTTTATACTAAAATAAGTAGATAGAACAAAATTGGATAAAAAAAACAAATTACCCTCTTATACATTTTAGCAAGTAAATAATGAATAAAAAATTATTACAAATTTATTCTACTTTTTTTTTTAGAAATTCTTGGCAGCGGCTACCAAGTGAAAATTTATCCTACCTTGAATAATTTTTATTAATAAAGTAAAAAATAAAATAAAAACTTATCTCATTGTTTACTGGAATTCAAATCCTGTGTTGCGCTACACACGGTGTAGCGCAATCACGGGCCGTCCGATTTTGATCTGATGGATAAGGGAGTCCCGTGAAAGTAACCAGATTCCTAGGCCTGAAAAAAATGAACCGTCCGATCAAAATCGAACGGCTCGTGGGTGCGCTACACGCCGTGTAGCGCAACACCAGATCGGGGTCCTTGTTTACTGTACCTGGACAGAGGCGAGGCACGTAGCTTATAAAGTTAATAATCCCCCTTCAAAAGAAGGTACATCTCCAACAAATGAAAAAAAAAGTGCCGTTAAAGCGAACCATATCCGCTCGGTGGGCCCATATCAAGAGCATATCCAATCAACGTCTCCTGCGTGTAAAACAACTTGCCGTAATCTCAGCAAACTAAGACGTTGCGCCACGTTATCACGCCACGTTATCACGTGGTCCTACACGTCATTAAGTTCCTACACATATAGACGCAGAGATATAGTCACAGAAATATTCAGTTACATTTGGAAGACAGGCCAACCTCTCGTTTCAAGCTCAAACAGATGACACTCGCCTCTTCTCTCTTTGTACTTTCTTTTTTCCTCGCTCTTTACACTTCACACTTCACTCCTTTTGATTAATCCATCAAAAACCCTAATCCCTTTTGTTAATCTCAAAGCCTGAATTAAGAAAAGCTCAAGCCAAGTGCATAATACCATGGATTGTCTCAGTCAGAGAAGCCTCTCTGTTTCTCTCCAGGCATGGAGGTTTAGGAGGAGAAGAGGATGGTCTACCATGGACCAAAGGTTGGTGGTGGATAGAAGGAAGAGATCTTTAGTGGTTCTAAGGCCGGTACATGGCGTAACGGTCAGAGCGACTACGAGCGGGGAGGTGGTACGCACAAAGGAGGAGTTTGCTGATGAAGAAGATTTTATAAAGGGAGGTGGAGGTGAGATTTTCTATGTCAAAATGCAAGAGATGAAACACATGGAGAGGCAGAGCAAGTTAGCTGATAAGGTTATCTATTCCTTCATTAATCAATTAGTGTGAGTTGTTTGTAAATTTGATGTAATAGTCAATAGCAGTAGTCACTGAACCAGAGAATATTAAATATTTGACCATACTCTGTCATAAAAAAAGAGAAGTATTGTAAAAAAACAAAATTCATGGGGCCCTCATTTAGATACAGAAACTTATATTGTAAGTTGGGGAATTATTCATAGCAATTAGGATATAAATTATTGTTTATAATTCTAGAATAATAATAAAAAACTTTCAAATCTGCCTCAATGTCTAAAAAAGTATGATTGTTTTCAGAAAAGACATTTGAATTCTTACATTGTCACAAATAATCACAATTTGGCTTGCTAAATTAGAGGCCAGAAAAACAGAAAAGATTACTTAAAATAAAATAAACAAGGAAGGAAACATCAAGCTTGGCATAAAATCATTCCCATTCTTTAAAAGTCAAAAATGGAGAATAAAACTACAATAGCGAATCTAAAACATAAAAGGTGTAGGCACTAAACAAAAACATTGGACACTTGGGATGATTCAAGCATATATATTCTACATAAGTTTTGGGCATCTGCAGTATACATATGCAATGATTAATTGTTATATTCAGTACTGCAAAGTATGTATAGTGTGAAGTATGTTTCCATCATAAAAAGTAACTACACTAATGCTAGCTAAGATTTTATTTTATTTTTAATTCACTTATAGTTAGCACCTATATCATGCAAGGAATCAGTATTGGATTTGGTGGTGATCGGATGTGGTCCAGCTGGCCTTTCTCTGGCCGCAGAATCAGCAAAAAACGGGCTTAGCGTTGGTTTAATAGGACCCGACCTTCCTTTCACAAATAATTATGGTGTATGGGAAGATGAATTTAAAGGTAAGTTTACTAATCTAATCTGTAAAACGTGCAAATTGTAATTAGCATATGTTAGATATTGATCCATGCTTTGTTTTCATTGCTAGATCTGGGACTAGAAAGTTGCATTGAGCATGTGTGGAAGGATTCTATTGTGTATCTAGACAGTGATAAGCCAATTTTTATCGGTCGGGCTTATGGTAGAGTGGACCGTGATATCTTGCATGAAGAGTTAGTTAAAAGGTACATTTTGATTTATTGATAGGAATTAAAGATAAATCGGCTAAAATAGCAATTTTATCTGCTATTTAGGTAATTATTTTTTATTTATTATCTCATTTTGTACAGGTGTTATGAGTCCGGTGTCATGTACCTTAATTCAAGAGTCGAGAAAATAGTTGAATCTCATGATGGATGTAGCCTGGTGGTGTGTGAGAAAGACAATATGATTCCCTGCAGGTAAAAACTTGTACTACAAGAATTATAATGTTTAAAAAATCAAAAAGAGATTGTCATTTTTAATATTTATCAGAAAATATTCAGGCTTGCAACTGTTGCATCTGGAGCTGCTTCTGGAAAGCTCCTAGAGTACGAGGTTGGTGGTCCCCGCGTTTCGGTGCAGACTGCCTATGGCGTTGAAGTTGAGGTACAATTTAACTGTGTTCTGATATTCTTTAGCTTTGGTTCCTACTCTGCTTTTCAACTTTCTTTGCTCAAGATTCTTTTAGCACATTTTCAGGTGGAGAATAATCCATATGACCCCAGCTTAATGGTTTTCATGGATTACAGAGATAATGAAAAAAAGAAAAATCAGTCTTCATTTAATGAAGCAGGAAACCCTACTTTCCTCTATGTTATGCCAATGTCATCCACTCGAGTCTTCTTTGAGGTGATTTGTCATTTTAAACTTGTTTGGTATTCTTACCATGTTTCTCATGTTTAGTAGCTAATTTAATGGAGTTTTGTTTGTAGGAAACATGCCTAGCTTCAAAGGATGCAATGCCATTTGATCTACTGAAGAAAAAACTGATGTCTCGGTTGGATTCCATGGGTATTCGTGTACTTAAAGTATATGAAGAGGTCAGTGACATTTCGCCATTCCACATGCATATTTGGATCCTTAACTGGTAACTTTTGTTACATTGTAATATGATATTTTTATAGGAGTGGTCATATATACCTGTCGGCGGATCCTTACCAAACACAGAACAAAAAAACCTAGCATTTGGTGCTGCAGCTAGTATGGTGCACCCTGCCACAGGTAAAACTAAATTACTTGGATATAACTTTGAACTGATTTTCTGAAGTATTTCTTTTCCAACATTCAATCAGTTATTCAGAGGCATAACTAACAAAAAGAAATTATTAGAATAACATAACCATTTTTCTAACAATTAGTACACTTCAAAGATTCAGAGTGGAGAATGCTGATTTTGTTTTTGGATTAACAGGGTATTCTGTGGTGCGATCTCTTTCAGAAGCTCCAAAATACGCATCAGTAATAGCTAGCATTTTGAAAAAAGGTTCCAATTTTAGACATAATTTGGCACCTCAAAATATACTCAGCCCTTCCATGCTAGGTACCGTACTACAACAAACTTTTTGATTTTTCAATTCCATAAAATTCTACAGCTTCATTCTTGCTAATGAATGTATTTATATTTTTAATTCATATGACTAGCATGGAAAGCACTGTGGCCTCAGGAAAGAAAGAGGCAAAGAGCCTTTTTCTTGTTTGGATTAGCACTGATAACACAGCTTGATATTGAAGGAATCAGAAGCTTCTTTCTTATATTTTTTCGGTTGCCTACTTGGTATGGCAAATAACATTACTCAAATTACAAGCATCCTATTTCTTGTACCTAAGAGCCCATACATGTGAAATTTGTGTGCTGATGGTTGTCGTACTAGCCAGGTAGCATGTACTGTATGGGTACTTTAAAGTAAGCTTTTGGTTTGGCTTATTCTGAGATACTGGTACAATACATGCTCAGCACAGTTAAATCTCATCCACTCTATGCTAGTACCACTGACCAAAACTATCTAATTGTGACTTTGTACTTGATCATGATGTTGGCCTGATTTGAACAAATGAAATTTTAACAGCATTTCAGGGACAACATAATTGGTGATTTAGTTATGAATTGTAACGGTGAGCATAACTTGATTATCTTTGAAGGAAAATTGACCCATTTTTTCTAAATGTTAATTTCATTTATTCTGTTAAAATACAGGATGTGGTGGGGATTTCTTGGCTCTTCACTCTCATCAGTAGATCTAATTTTATTTGCATTCTACATGTTTGCTATTGCACCTAATAGTATGAGGATGCGCCTCGTCAAACACCTCCTTTCTGACCCAACCGGCCCCACCATGATCAAGACATACCTCAGCTTTTAGAATTAGGTTTCCATAATTCTAGATAATTTTTGTTAGGACTCTTAAGAAAGTCCGAGTTCTCGCCGTGAGTATAGATTTTGACAATATGTGTACATATACCATAATTTGTTAGCTATGTTGAAGGCTTGTAGTGCCTTGCTGTCTATTTCAGATTCATTGCATGTATGACTTCTGGCGTTAAATAATTGATTATAGAGCAATGATGGTCGTCTTGTACCATTGTCAGAAATGAGTGTTACTGATATGTTTCACCTTCAGTGACTTCAGACAAATCTTTTTAACAATATCATGAATGCTTAATGTTATAGACTCTGGTTTGTGCACTTAATTTCACAAAAAATATTGTTTACTCACCCATAGTTTATAGGAAAATATAATATAGAGAGATTACTGCCAAGAATTGGACTGAACTATTAAAAAAAAAAAATTATAAGGCATTAGCAGTTTTGTCTGATACATACGTTAAGCAGTCAAGATTAAAGTTTACTATGTAGGCATCAGTTAGTGCTGTCACACAAGAATTAATAATACTATTTTTAGAATAACTGTTGGAGACAGTTGCTCCCGAAATAGCATCGCAGACAAGGAAATTTGAAAAACTATTGAGTTTCTGTTTTGATTTTTACAGAACTCAATAGATGGTTCAAACATTTTAGGATCTTTTGTATCAATTTTTTTCCTTTTTTTTGTGAAGAATCTTTCATTTTAAATTAAACAGTCCAAAGGGGGGGAACAAATTAGAACAGTTGATTATTTGCACTCTCCAATTCTGATTTGCAGGGTCAGAACTCGGAACTGATATATGCCATTAAATCTGAAATAATAAGCAGTAGCTTTATCTCCAACCAATCAATCTTTTTCATTAACTGAATTTCTGTTAATTGGACAAGAGCCAAACCTGTCAGATTTTGCTTTCTTATATTAGCAAATAATAATGCCTTCTTCTACCAAACTCTGTTCTTCAAAATTACTATTTTTGCACCAGGTATTTTGACATACCAAGATATGTACTGCTTATCCGACAACACGGATGCCTCTAGTTCTAATCTTGTGCTTATGAGTTCACCAAAAATAGCATGTAAGAAGACATTAAGTAGAAATGAATGTGAAAAATTACTTGGGGTTTTTGTTTTACAAGGCTGGCTCCAAGATGTTCAGTTTAGTTGGCCGTTTGACCTCTTTGACTCCACTTTAAACAAACTATTTTGAATTAGTGATGGAGCTAAACAAAATCAGTTCCATGAGGTAAATTTCTCCTTCTCTAGCTAGCAGGTTTGCTGCTAAAAAAAACTCAAAAAAAAAAGGGCTAAGAGCAAAAGGAGAAAGGATGCAAGTACCTTTAAGGCATAACGCACATCTCCTTCCTAGTATGAGCCCGGCAAGGTTGTCAGGCTCCCCAATGTGGCACCCATCAGCTGAGCTTGCTATTGGCGACTCCATGAAGGTAACAACAGCTGTTGCAGTAGAAAAAGATAAAAACAGCAATTTTGCAGTGAAGTGGGCAATTGAGAACCTCTTCTCTGCCAATCATAGCCTTATTCTCGTCCATGTCATCAGTCGTCATGGTCATCTCAACCGTAGGTACCTCTCCCTTTCTCAATGTTCATTTTTATCATTAATTTCTGTCTTTTTTCTTTACAAGTAACAATGATCAACAAATTCTAAATCATGACTAAATTTTCATGTTCGGTACGCAAAAATGTTCCTCATTTGCATATGAATGTTCTCTGTTCTGTATCTATCTTTTCTATTGGTTCCTAGCGCAAAGTAAAAGTTAGGCAAAGAGAACGCACAATGTTTTTCGTTTTGCATAATATTGATGTGATTCATGGATATGCAGACTCGTTTTCAACAACAAATTTAAGTGAAGCATTGACTAGAGAGATGATAGACGCGGAAATGTCGCAATTATTTCTTCCTTTCAGGGGCATGTGTGCGAGAAAAAGAGTATGTGAAGAAGATTTCTTCAATTAGAAAAATCTCTCCTTAATTTCAATGTGCATCTTTCAAATGTTTATGTTACGCTAACAAGCTTTTTGGTTGATGCTTATTTCTGAAACTAGTATAATTATGTAAACCGCACAATTTCATTTCTTTTTTAATGTATATAAATAAGAGTGCCTTTCAAATTGATGAACAAGGTACAAGTCACAGAAGTGGTTGTAGAGGAAACTGATGTAGCAAAAGGCCTCGTTGAATTCATCAATTCGAGGAATATCCAAAACATGGTGCTTGGTGCATCGCATCGGCTGTCCTTCTTAAAGTCTCTCTATCTTTATCTCTTAAAATTTGAGAATCATCATTTTGCATATCTCAGATGTTGTCAATTTAAAGTGGAATTGATTTTGCTAACAGGAAATTTCGAGCTGCTGATGTGCCAACAAGGGTTGTACATCAGGCACCTGATTTCTGCACGGTTTATGTTGTTGCTAAAACTAAAGTTGTAATGACTCGTCCAGCCAAAAGCTGCTCAGTACCCCCCAGTGGCATCCCTCCTCGTCATCTGTCACAACAATATGCTGAGCATGAGGAATTTGTTAGGCAAGTTTGTTATTTCTCTCTCTCTCTCTAGTGAAGAGGACTACACTAAATTATAATTTTTTTATATGTTTCTAGTTGGGTCAATTCCAGGTAATTTTTCAGTCTTTTAATATTAAGTTTAAACATCAGGACCTGTAGAAAAAACAAATTAATAAATACCATCAGAAAATAAACCACTATCAGTTTGTACGGAAATCTGAGGCCAAATACAGGCTTGGATATAGCATCTACATCTTGATGTGAAAATATTTCTAAAATTTTGAGCATCCAATATCAAATCCAGAACACCCTTCAGTCGAGGGGGGCACAGAGGCCAGCTTCCACCACAACTGGAAGCTACAATAGATCCGGATAGGAAGTCTTATGAGAGAAATATTGATCCAATGAGGCAATTTGTGCGGGACCGGTCACTCCATGCTACGCGTACCATTCCTCCAAGTGCTTTACATGATGCAGCTGACCATCATTACCGCACACAAAGGCGTACATCTGGTCGTGACTCTGCTTCAGAGGATCTCGATTTCCTAGGAAGTTCTCTTGGATTTAAATCTGTTGATTTAAATGATCAGCTAGAATTCACATCCTGCTTGTCAGACACTTCTCATGGAACTAACTCTCCTACCAGTGTAAGTAGACATATCATATAAAAACGAAATAGATCAATCTTTGGAAGTTCAAAAACATAACTGGTGCCAAGAAAGGAAAAAGTGATCCATTCCTAGGAAAGACTGATACGGTTCAAGTTTTCTTATCTTTTCCTAACACAAAAAAGAAAGAAAAAAGAACAGAGAATTAGAGATAGAAAAGACTGGATTTAACTCTAGCATGAATGGCAGATCTTTTAGTTATAATTATTACTTTTTATCCTTTATTAATATATCAATTCATTTGCTTTTGTAAAGTCACAACGGGACTTAGAGGCAGAAATGAGAAGGTTGAGGCTAGAGCTGAAGCAAACTATGGACATGTATAGTGCTGCTTGCAGGGAAGCAATGTCTGCCAAGCAGAAGGTCAAACTTCTACAAATCAAAATGTTGATATATTTAGTTTCTAAAGGAAATTTAAGAAAATAATGATCAAGTAACGTATTAAAGATGATGAGTTATAAGAAAATTATATTGAGAATGTCAGTGTTGGTACTCACAGGTGCAAGAGCTAGCACAATCAAAGTTGGAAGAGGCAAGGATAATCGAGGAGGCCAGGCATGCCGAAGAGGCAGCAAGAAAGCTTGCTGAAATTGAAAAAATGAGGGCATTGGCAGCAATGGAATCAGCTGAAAAGGCGAGACGGATCGCGGAACTGGAAGCACAGAGACGGCACCATGCAGAGATGAAGGCAAGGCGTGAGGCCGAAGAGAAGATAAGAGTGCTAGATGCACTGGCCCACAATGATTTTCGATACAGGAAGTATAGTATTGATGAGATTGAGTTCGCCACCGATAATTTCTCAGAAAAGCTGAAGATTGGTGAGGGTGGTTATGGGCCCGTCTATCAAGGTTCATTGGATCACACTCCAGTTGCCATCAAAGTACTGAGGCCGGATGCAGCACAAGGAAGGAAGCAATTTCATCAAGAGGTACTGTTATTAATGATATGCAGATTGCAATGACTGACAAGAGCTTAATTTGATGCTTTCAAAAAAAAAAAAAATCTTTTTGAGAAGGAAAAACCAACACCAGAATTCCATTGTTGAATATAACTCTTGTGAAATAGTGCTAAACAAAAAAAAAAGAAAGAAATCAGATAAGAAAGGAAGAAAAACAATGCTTGCTTTATTTTATTTGACAATACCTTCATAAAGTTGATGTTAATAAATAGTCTGGAATTGTTAAAATTATGATCCATTTTTTACTAGCAATTTCTGATGTTTACAACTATCATATAAGTTTGACATATGGTTGTGTATGATCCGAGGAAAACTTTATATACAAAAGTTAAAAAGTTCTTGCAAAATCCAGGTTGAGGTCCTAAGTTGTATAAGGCACCCCAACATGGTGCTACTACTCGGAGCATGTCCTGAGTATGGCTGCTTAGTTTATGAATATATGGATAATGGTAGTCTAGAAGATCGCTTATTCCGGCGAGGCAACACCCCAGTAATACCATGGAGTGTGCGGTTCAGGATAGCAGCAGAGGTTGCCACCGGTCTCCTCTTTCTACACCAGGCAAAACCAGAGCCATTAGTTCATCGGGATTTGAAGCCAGCTAATATTTTGCTTGATCATAACTACACAAGCAAGATATCTGATGTCGGTCTCTCAAGGCTTGTACCGCCATCAGTTGCTGACAGTGTTACTCAATATAGGATGACCTCAACTGCTGGAACCTTTTGTTATATTGACCCGGAGTACCAACAGACCGGTATGCTAGGTAAACATATTCCACTTCACTAATCATTGATTCTTGTAATACTGTAGGCCTAATTTAAATATACTATCATTATGATTTTTAGTTAACTAAAACTTAAAAAATAAAAAGGTACAAAGTCGGACATATACTCCTTAGGCGTGCTGCTCCTGCAATTAGTAACTGCAAAGCCACCAATGGGTCTGACACACCATGCTGAAAGAGCCCTCGAAAGAGGAACTTTTGTAGAGTTACTGGACCCCACAGTTCCGGATTGGCCAATCGAGGAGGTTTTGGGTTTCGCCAGGCTAGCTCTCAAATGTTCCGAACTGAAGAAAAAGGACCGACCGGACCTTGCTACTGTCATCCTGCCAGAGTTAAACCGACTCAGAAATCTTGGTATTGCACATGAAGCTGGTCGAAGTTTCTGCAGTGAAAATAGCTCACCTGGGTTTAGTGGTACCGGTCCATCTTCAGTTGATCAGGTACATTCTGTAAGACAAGTTTCATTGTGCAAAGGTAGTAAACCAAGTCAAGGAAGGTCCGAATGCAATAACAAAAATCAAAAACCACTCAAAGGCCACTTTGGTGTACAGTTAGCATATTAACTATATATCTGATATTTTTACTGCTCAATTAATAATCTTCAGAATATTACTAGGACTTCATACCTAATCCTTAGGTAAGCCGAAGTTATATCCTCCCTGCCTGACCGTTGACAACTTCCAACAATCTGTCGCATTAATTTGTGGTACTATGAGAACATGCAAATCATGATTTCAATCATATGATAGTTGAAATAAAATAAAACACGTCTAGTTTTCAACTGACATGTAACCATATGCTGTAAGTCTGTAACAAGAGCATGAATTACAGCACATGCTAAAAAATCAGTTGAATACTAGACGCAATTTGATTTGCAACTTATGGTAAGGTGTAGGATACTTGCGTGATCGTCAGTTTCCAAAGCCTTTTTTTTAAGCCTTGAGATTAACGTGTGTTCTTCGGTTGTATAATTGCAAAAATAGGAGAAGGCAGAAGGTCCTGGTACACAGTAGAGAACTGAAAGCGAAAGGATACAGGGCAGAGAAGAGGCGCATTGCTTTGAAATTCATGTAATTTTTTTTTTTGTCTTTTACTTGTATGCATCAGGGAACGAGAGCAAATGTTTGAGAAACCCATGCGAGTTTGACATACTTTTTACATGAAATGTAATTAATTGTAACTGAACGCTCACAACAATTTTATAGGCGGTAATTTTTTTTTTTATCTGAGTGTCAAAATATGCGAGTGTGAACAATATGATCACATGAAGCGTTTAATAATTGATGTATGTAGTTGTTGCAATTTGGTGGGGTCTCGTTTTCCTAATTCAACATGTTTGCTTCAAAAATATTACCAAATAATTACAACCCATATGAAAAAGATCATGCTTATAATGTTAAGGTTTATAACAGCGGATTATGTTCAAATTATTATAAGCTGGTACTAACAACTATTTCTTAATAACGCCTGTTTTTGGTCTTGCTTGCTGCGTGGGTTATTGTTTTACTTGGTTTTCCGAATTTATGTGGGCGAAACACTTCGTACATTTATACCCGCATAAAACGGCATCTTCATACCAGCAACGAGTATTCAAAAAAATCACTAGGAATTTCATGAAATCAACACTTGTCATATAATATCCTAAGACCAAACAAAAACTCAGCTCGTGTATGTACAGTTCAATATTTGCTCAAAGATCCACTTTTTAATCAAGCAACAAACACCAATAGCAATGTGGCCATGACTAGAGGTAAGACAAAACTAAATGACAGAGCATCTGGAACCCCCTCACCCAACTTTCAGTTTCTAACCACCCCAACTAACTGATAGATAATAATAAGCCCAACTAAGGAGGAGCTCGAACACTAACCATGGCAACCTGCAGATGCAAGCAAGGATACTTATACACAATTCAAGGTAATCAAGTGAGGGATTGACCAGCCCACTCACGGTCACGCCTCTTCATCTTGGCTTGCATCTTGTTAAATTTCTCTTTTCCTTTCTCCAATAAAGGATCAAACACCACATAGTCATTAGGGTCATCCTTCCGAGCCATTTCATTCTACAAAATCAAAAAATTGAGAAAAAGGAAATAACCAAATCAAATTCTGTCTAGTATTCAACTGAACTTAAGCATATGCTGTAAATCATGCCACTATTTTACCTTTCCAGAAGAGTCACGGACAAATTGCAATTTAGTTGATCTCCATCCTGAAAGATCATCATCGTTCTCATTTTCGCTCTTCGACTCTTTGTTAGTACTTACACTGGTATCTGCCGATTTATTGGATAACGAGGCCTTGAACCTCTCCAGTCTTGCTAAAGTCTTAAAAAACAAAGACGGTTTATCAGAATTGAGTTATACAAATTTTAGAAGGGTAAAGAATGCAGGGCGGAAGAAGAACAATTTTCAATTGGGGTCAATGATACAAATATATAGATTTTATATCACAATCTACCTTACTTATAATAGTTTTACAATTCTAGGGCTCATAGTGAGTAATTTTGCGAAACTTTGGATTCAGTTATAGTTTCCCTTTAGCATTTTGTATTAACAAAATAAAACACCATTTGAATAAGCTTAATTTTTTATAAAAGAAAAAAGAAGAGGGTTGGGGGAACCGGGGGCAATTAACCGTTATATACCATTTACATCCCCCCGATAAAATGTAAATAGACAATGAAATAAACGCATACACTATCCTCACGGCCTTGGTGGCGGCGCTTCCTCTGCTTTTGCAATTGTCTCTCCTGCTCTGCCTTATTTAATAATTGCAGATCAGAATCAGCCTTGGCAAATCTTTCGACTCTAGCCTCTGATCCAATGCCCTTTTTCTTAAGTGACAATTTTCCGGCCTTCTGTACTTCATTGTCAGACTCATCAGAGTTGTCAGAGTCTTTCCTGATAGCATTAAATACGAACTTGTCAAAAGAATGCAAACATGTAAATTATTTTTAACAAATTGAAAAAAAATAATAGTAATTCATACTTTCTTCGAGGTGGTGATTTCTGCTGAGCTTTACGCTTGAGCTTATCTGTAAATAGGCAAAAGGATTTCAAAATTTATTAAAAAAGGCGAAAATGACTAAAAAGATGACAGAACAACACTGACAAAAAGATAGCATAGTTATCATACCTACAGGTGGCTTGTCTCTAACAGTAGCATCTCCTAGCTCTCTCCGTTTTTTGAGAACTTGAGAGCGCATCTTCAAGTCAAACATAACCCCATCATCATCACCGTCATCGTCATCGTCATCATGTAAATCATCATCATGTCTTTCCGCATCTCCAACCTCATTTTTCTTTGAGCTTAGAGCCTCTCGAACTGATAAAACTGCTTCTTTTTTCTTCTCAACTTGTTCTTCAGTCTGCATACATAGAAAGATAGATGCTCAGACATAAAAAAAACAAGGCTAAGAATATAAGATCAAAACCAGAACATAGAATAAGAAACATTAATTATACCAATTGTTCCTTTTGTGGATCCTCTTTTAGAAATCGTGGGTCGTCTAGCACATCATGTATGCTTTTAATTTTATCTTTTACAGCCTCAGCCTCTTTCTCTTCCTCTTCTACTTCTTCGCCAAATGATAGCACATTTAGCTGCCTGTATAAAAATCAAAGCTTCTGAAATTAACCTTCATGTAATTTGAAATGCACATTAAATTCACAAGTAGATATGACAAATGAATAAAAGAAAATGTAGAAATACAAATACGTACTTAACTGCTTTTTTCTTCTCTTGCTTTATCTCAGTATCGGTCTTGGCGGGTAGTTGAGGCTTTTGTCTAGGTACGATATCATCAAATGGATTCCACAAAACCTTATGAGAAGTATATACAAAATAAATGAGTTGAGGAAATAAAAAAAAACCAATCGATAAAAATGAGAAGGCAAAGTTCAATTAAGGTACAATGTAATTACCTCAACAGAAAGGATTTTAGGCGGCACTAAAGGTCGGTCATCTTTATCTGTGTCAACTTCTCCCAATCTTAATAGATTATAAATTGAATCACCAGTCACCTACAAATTTTTCAAATAAGCCCAAATAAAGCTTCAGTGAACCCACTAAATTGTGTGCTTAAGTCTCACTTCAGCTTAATCAACACTCAACTTTTGAACCATGTCAAGATTAGACACTGTATTGTACCAAATTTGTGTGATTGCAAACAGACCACATGAAATAAAAAGGGCTAGATTCTTAATTATTGTTCCATATCTCAGTAAAGCAGAACCAAATCAGGTTTGGCAATCCAATCAAAAGCAAAAACTGTACCTTTCCAAAAATAGTACTTTTCTTATCAAGCCATTCACTTCGATCCAGAGTAATGAAAAATTGGCTCCCATTGGAGTTTGGTCTACCAGCATTTGCACAAGCAACCAAGCCTCTATGGTTAAACCGAAGCCGAGAATGGAATTCATCAGCAAATGGTGCTCCATATATGCTCTCACCACCTATAAATGGTACAAACCTACAGTTAACTCAAAACTCAGAAATACCCAAAACCTTCTATTTATTATACTCTCAATGTTCTCCCAAATCAGCACAAATTTTACACAAACATCTAACAATAAAAGAAAAGGGTTGTGCCAATTAGACAATACCAGTTCCGGAGCCGGTGGGGTCGCCGCCTTGGATGAGAAATGACTTGATTACACGATGAAAGATGGTGCGGTCGTAGTACCCCTCCAAGCATAGCTGTACGAAATTTCGTACGGCCTTAGGTGCCTCTTTGGGCCATAGCTCTATGTCGAGTGGGCCCATGGTCGTCTTCACCACCACCTTGCCCTTCGTCGGCGGCTCCAACACATAAATCGTCGACATCTCTCTCTTTCTCTCTCTGTCGACTGTCGAGTCTCGACTCGAGTCTAGATTTGGCTAGGGCTTTGACCTGACTCGACCTCGTTTGACCCAAATTTTGTGAACGTATTGTCTGGAGAAAATAACACTTACCCCCTAGAAAACTTGAAATTATGAAACGTGACTCTGTCGGATAACTTTTCCTAAATTGTAAAGCAATCACATTTCATGCGCCTCATAATTTTCCCTTTCACCTGCGCTGCTGGCTGCTGCGCAGACACGATGCAAACATAGAGTTGCTTTGCTTGTACCAAATTCAAACGGGGAGTGTTGATAATGACTAATGAGTAATGTCAGATTCATGCATGTCTGACACTCTCGTCCCTCAAACATTAGTTTTCAAATCTCAAGTTGCAAATAACCGATCAAAATAGTTAATTATATTTTTCACATTAAAATCTCATGGGAGGCTAAATTTTATAATTTTTTTATTATTTTTTAAAATTTTTAGAAAATCACTTGATCAAAAGTCTTCTAATAACAGTCATTTTCTAAAAAATTTTAATAATAATAATAAATTCTAAGAAATATAAAATTTAAATCTCCAATTGAATTTCAAATGTGAATAACATGATAAGGAGTTCACATCAACCATTTGAAAGTCGAAAATTGAAATTTAATCGCATTTGACAAACGCACTTATCAAGTGTGTTTGATTTTAGCATTACTCGTTGATAATTATTAATTATGCACAAATAGTTGTTGCTTGTCATTTAAATTAGGTATGAACAAGTTACACACATGTTTATTGTGGCATCATTTTTGTGATTTGCTTGCTACTTGATTAAGTGTAAGGTCAACATGTTGTCCTTACCGAACGACATTGGTTTGGGATGTGACAAATATAATCATATATGCCACCTCCTAGATATGAGATGAGATAAATCTTTTGCAAATATTTCTTTGCATGTTGTCCTATAACTCAACTTAAAAATAAATAAATAAGCATGCATAGTTAGCTAGTCTTACGTGATTGATTATTTCAATATATATTTCTCTATACACAATTTATATTAATATTTTAAAAGATTGATTATTGAAAAAAAATATATATATCCTCGATAAGAAATGAACAGTGCGAGACATTGTTCTATGTTGATTTCTCTGTGTGATAATTAGTGTGGTGGGCTGTTCTTCGATCAGTTAAAGCTTCGGCATGGGCTATTTCATGTAGGCCAGTAAGATTTCAACATCGGACAGCCATATGTTTTTTGTGCTATGCGATGGGTCCAGTCAAGTAATGGTATATGCAATGTTAGATGCACCTCTGCGTATGCACGTGTCTGGTGGTCTTAGAGAGATATGTTGTGGCAGGGACGGAGCTATTAAGTGGCGATCCCAGGCACGTGGCTGGGCTTATTTTCCGAAATTTATGGTTTAGTTAAGATTTTTGCACGTTAAAAGATTGAAAGACACGAAGTCCCCGGACCTTGGATCATACATGTGCCTGGATTTTGGTCTAATTTCTCTACTATCGCTCTAGCATTCTCCTTTTTTCTTTAGTAGATTTTTTTTTTTTTTAGTAGACTCTAGCATTCTCCTTCCCAGACGAGAAAAATGACTGGTTTTCATTTACTTTTCGTCTATATTTTATATTATTTATCTATTGTTGGGATTTGAGACCAATGGATGGGTTCTGCATTTAATGCATCTCTAATTCAAAAAGAAAAATAAAAAAAGGGAAAACGACAAAGCTAAAGAGAGACCATTGTCCATTGCTCCTTGTATTATTTTTTTTCCCCCTTCCACTGCGTGCATGAAGCCATCAAGCAAGTCGCTAAATGAGTTATAGACTTTGTAATTTAGGCTGTGTTCCAGAACATGCTTATTAAAGGAGAGGAGAGTAGAGGAGAGAAAGGTTTGCCCAGATTTTGTTACCCTCCAAATCGGGGTGTACAAACAGTAGAGTAAACCTTCTTCAAATCACTCTATCTCTTAATTCTTTTTCTCTTCCTTTCCATTACTCTCCTATCAATTTGGAGCAAGTAAATCCTTCGGTCAGAGTAACTTTTGTCAATTTCCTTTCCTCTCCTCCCAAATCTTATGTTCTGGAGCAGACCCTTAGTTCAATTCATGCTCAAATAAAATGAGAGAAATAAAACAATTTAGTTTTTGAAAAAATATATAATACTGTTGATTATGCTAAAAATAATATTCTTAATTTATTTCATTGTTTAAAATATTTTTTTAATATTTAATTTATTAATTTGTGATGGTGCCAGGCTTAAAATTTGGCTGGCTCCGTCCCTGCGCTGTGGATGAACTAAATGTAGGCATTCCATTGATAGGAAGTCAATTTTAGTTGTTATTTTGATCTGTTACATGTTATGCCACATGGGACGACCTGCATGGTCGGCTAGCACTATTCTTTCATGCATATGGCTGTTGTTCACATTGTTTCCCATGTCTTCGTCATGTCGCATTCATTCTTGTACTGCTTGAGCTCTCCCATACTGAATGTTCATTACGATGTTGTGCGCCAATTCTAGGAAATTATGAATTCCAAGGAAAGCTTGCCTTTATCCTTTCTTGGTTTCTTCGGTCAGTTGACCCCAAAAAACTTTCAGTGGGCCCCTTGCAGCTGTTCCACTTGGCTTGATGCCTGGCTTAAGCTTGCCCGTCTCAAACAGTGGGTTTTAAATTTATAGTACATATATATATTTCACGACAAATACATGACATTTCTAGCTGAAGTTTTAACTTTATATGGAAAATTTTCAAAATATTAGTTACTTCAAATGTATGCTATTTTTTCATGCTTACGTAGGTAATGAGATGCATCTAATTCATGTCTTTATATTTGTGTATGTTATTTTTCAGCATACTTGACACCCAAAGTCCCAAACTAAATAATTGCAAAAATTACTTAATATTTTTGTTTTTTAGCAAATTATTAGTTAGATGACTAAAGAGATTTTGTTGTTGTATTTTTATTGTATTGTCAGATTTAAATTCAAGTTTTTGTCTTGATTTTATCCAGTTGTTTGAACGATGTGTAATTATTTTGTTTCATTTTCTTTTAGCTCAAATTCATGATGTAAAACTCTTTTAGCCATATATACAACTTCTAATTGGTCATGGCATTTGTGTGATTAAACATAATAATACTCTATAGTATATAATTTTATTCCTACATTGTATATAATTAACATAAAACAAAAAAAATATATATGCGGAACAACAAATTACATGTCGCGGCGGAGCCGTGACGGAAGAATCTAGTTATGCATTAATTGCCATACATATGCAACTTTCTTTTTATTCAGATGAAAAACTAACAGTTAAATAACTTTTTATTTTTAGATTATTAATAAATCAATTTTTAAAAATCAATGATCCAAATTATACTTAAGAAGATGATTATATTTTTATTTCTCATTTTAAAAAGAGTGTGTAAAAATCAACAAAAATCTCATTTTCGTATAAAGATTATTAACAGCTAGTTTTAAGAGATTGTTACATGCAACAAATAAGCAATTAAAAAAGACAAGAGTAGGTTAAAAATATTAATTTTGTAGATCCATCATCGTCAAAAACTTGACCACATCATTATAGATGCAGTTTATTAACCAAAAGACAAGAGTAGGTTAAAAATATTAATTTTGTAGATTCATCATCGTCAAAAACTTGACCACATCATTATAGATGCAGTTTATTAACCTAATGCTTACGCAATGAAAAAACAAATAAATAACATGAACATTTTTTTTCAAATTAAAACCAATGGAATCAGTTGAGTTTCCTCCATTATCTTATTTTTACAATTTCCTAATGTAGTCTGCGTCACTCATAGCGCTTGACATACGGAATAGGATTATTTAGATGGTCATGATATAACATTGTACCCTTTTTTTTTTAATCGTAATAAAGAATCATATATCTGTGATGTCTTTTTTTTTTTTTTTTGAAATAAGAGCAATATTTGTGATGTCTTAATTTTCTTCTTTTGCGCTCCCTCTTTTTGTTCTTATGCAAAGTCGGTGAGCGATGAATGGCAAATGTATGCCTACCATCCAAATGTTGCTTCTCACACAATATTTGTTTCACACAATAAAAGAAAGCCAACACATGCTTACTTCGAGAAAATACATTTTAAAAAGAAATTGTCTAGTTATATTTTTTTTTCTTTTAATTCTGCTTTTTACTAGACAAATAAAGCGTTTCTAGCCTGGGCTGAGCTCTGCGTGGGCCTACAAAATAAACCCAACATATGCTTCCAATTAAGACTCAAAATTTGATCCAGACCCAAAAAGAACTGCTGCAGCTACAAAGCGCCATTCAATTTACGTATTAAACTGATCCGCTACTGACCTTTTGATCTGAATTGAACTGCAATTATAATTTCATGATTTGGCTAATTGGCTTCATTGGCTTGGGTTGGAATGATGGAACCGGTGATAGAAATTAGAGAAGGAATGTTCACTTTTTGGTTGTAAATGCAATTGGCCGATTTAACATCTCTGGATAAAATAACGCATTTAGCTAGGTAACATGAAAATATGAATAATAACCCTGTTGGATAATATGTGGAAAGCAACTAAGTGAGCACATTTCAAGCGCCTAATTGTTTTCCTTTTCACCTGCAGAGATACAATGCAAACATGACGAATGCTTTGCTTGTACATTTATTAACGAAGTCTAGGATATTCAAAAGGGGGCAGTGATAATCATTATGCACAGATATTGATTGGAATAAAGTATTATCAAATAGTTATAGTGTTATACAGATGTTTATTGTGGTATTATTTTTGTGAGTTGTTTGCTACTTAATTAAGCGTAAATAGCTTTTCGCGTATGCTGCATTGTGTGTGTGTATACGTGGCGAAATGAGATCCGGTTTTGCGTGAGACTTGGTGTAGCGTAGTCACCAACCGTCTGATCAAAATCAGACAGATAATGGAAGCCCCGTGCATGTAACCAGATCCACAGGTCCGCAAAAAATGAACCGTCCGGATTAAATCGGACAGCTCGTGAGGACGCTACATGCAGTGTCGCGCGACACCGGATACGGATTCATACGTGACGGCTTGCCTTAACAACATATTGGTTTGGGACGTGACTCCTGACATATGAGGTGAGATATAATGTTGTATGCAGTATTGAGTAGATGTATATGTGGCGGGTTCTCATTACGAAATATAATCATTTAATCACTTATTTATCACCTGCTGCGAGATGCGGAGGCAAACTGTAGTTAATAGTATCTAGGTCCTGAATAAATTCTGTATACAAAAAAACTACTACACGTACAAATCACTTTGGTAAAATTTATATTCCTCTCGGTGCACTTGTTTGTCCGTTCATTCCTAATTTGCATGACCCATGAGCTTCAGCCTTCAGATTCGACAACTAGTTTCACGAGATTATATTTTCGAAGACATGATATACTTAGCAATAATTTATGTAAATCTAAGGGCGCCAAAAGCATCATGGAAAAAAGTAATAATTCTGCTCCAATTCCTTTTTATAAAAATCTGTTTTTTTTTTTTTATTTTCTGAGTTCTCGGTATATACTGTATACTCTTGACTCCAAATTTATTCGTTGTGGTTAATCGGTCGTACAAAATAGCAATAACTAAACCCCAATTCAATCAGTGAAGGAAGAAATCAATCATTTAAACGGACTAGTCAACGAGTCATGAACATATATTAGTATTACACTCAAGTTAACAGTATTAATGTATTATTGTTACTTCATATGGGCCTTCATTATAACATCAAATACTAGAGGCCCAATCGCAATAATATCAATCAATTGGCTAATCCTTTCGAGCAAGCAAGGGCTTTTTGACTTCTTCCATTGCATATTTGCACGTTTGTTAATTTGTTTCAAGTCTTGGTATATTTGAAGTCTTCTTCGAACACATGCACATGGAGCATCTGTCCGGTCAAAGCTTCCAAAAGTTAAACATAAATCTAAATCACATGTGCTTTTTTCCTTTTTAGAATACAAAAGAGAGAGAAGCTTTCTGTCAAGAAAGATCCCCGCTGGTGTGCAACCACCATGACTTCATTGGTTTTCTATTTTCAATTTTATTGGAAACTATTTATTGAAAGAGGGAATATTTACAAAATGGTATAATGTGAATTGAATTGATACCAAAGCTAGAATGTACCTTGCCATTTATGGTAAACAGATATTGGAAACGTCTATGCAAAATCAGCACAAGCGCAGAATTTGAATCTCTAATTTAATCAGCACTTTTGAATAAAGATTATTTTCAAATGTAAGCAGTCTACATAAACTGTGATTGTCAGAATACAAGAAGCATAATACCTATTCTTTCAAAATCTCCTAAACCTATGCAATTAATCATACTATCAGTGGTATAATTCAATTCAAGTATATCAAACTAGAACAACAACATGAACAACAAACAAAAGAATTCTGCAAACATCTGCCAAAGAAATAGAATCTAAGAAAAGAACCCAGTTCCAGCATACCCCCGGTGCAACAGATTATGCGAAATGCTGTCCCTCTTATCTTTTGCTGTTGCTGATCTCACCGGATTCTCAGGCACAGTTTCATCATCAATCAATTCACATCGTATCTCCGGTTCCATCTCCTCGCCTCTCATCTCACAGATATTGTGCAGCACGCAACATGCCCCGAGCACCACTGGCAAATCCTGCAACTTCACTTCTGTGCGCTTCTGCAAGCAACTCCACCTGCTTTTCAACCGTGTAAATGCCTCCTTTGAAATCCTCCTCAAATCTGCCATCTTCTCATTGAATGCATGTTGGGTCCATGTCAAATTTTGGTGGTCATATGGTACAAGAACCCAATCCATTAATGGATAACTGTTACCGCCCACAACCCAGGTATCAGTCAACATACCAGCTGCGGCACGCTGAAACAATGCTGATTTCTCCAGCACCTGCTCATCTGGCATTGACCCAGGCCACCCAATACACACATCAGTGAATGCGCCATTGGCATCCACAACCCCTTGAAGGGTGATTGAATATGAAGTTTTCTGATTTCGTTCGGTATGACGCCGATTGAAATACGCGGCCACACTTATCTTGGGTGCAATTATGGGGATATGAGTAGTGTACATTGACCCAATCACATTAGGTATCCCCGAAAATGACTCGAATTTCGATTTAATTGATGATACGGAATCTGGCTCTGTCGGCCACTGCAGGAATTTAGGCATCAGCACAGTTTTTATAGCAGAGCAAACCTCTAGTACCAGTTTGTGGCAAGTGGAGATGCCAAGGCCAAATCTCTTCGACACCAGTCGGAGCGGTTCACCAGTGGCAAGTCGCCAGATGCAAACTGCCACGCGTTGTTGCACAGGAATGGCAGCACGAAGCATAGTATCTTCCCTGGCTACAACAGACCTCAATTCGTCACAGATCATATCAAAAGTGGCACGGCCCATCCGAAAAGCAGCCCGGAACTCATTCTCAGGGAAGTCGGGACTGTTACACTTGTCCCACCAAGCCTTTGACCGATCCTTGACCCAGAGCCTCCTATGGTGGGTCCCACCAGAAGCCGGCTCAGCTGAGTTCTCCGCAGCCGACGCCGCAGCAGCTACAGTGGTGGCAGCTGCAGTTGCGGCGAGTCGCGTCCTCTTCGTCCGAATCGTGTCGGATTCATCTAATTGATTGAAATGCTCTTGCATACTAGAATAGTAATCCAACATCGCCTCTGTTTTCTGCTGATGATTCGATTCGAGAAAAGAAAGGTCCCGCCTTTCGGACTCGTCAGTGTCGTGTCGGTCGGACTCCTCTTGCGCATCCAAGGCGGCCAGAGAGGTCAATAACCTAGCAATTGACCTCTTCTTATTCTTCTTCTTGCCAAGATTATCAGCAACTTGGTTGGAACTAGGATCAGCGCTTAAATTGGGATCGGAATTGCTATCGTCATCTGCTACTCGGCGTTTTCGCCTCGGCATGGAGTCAGAGAAGGGGGGTAAGTCGGTAGAATTAGTATCCTGGAATAAGGAGAAGTAATAGGAGAAATCGTCTTCGGAAAAGGAAGCGGGGGTGAGGTTATTGGCAGAAGGGGTTCTCATATAATAAAAATGGAAAAGGGGTTATCGGTTCGGTGGTGGGTTGATTGGGAACAAGGAAAGGTGAGTTCGGTTTGGTCTGTGTGGGAGGTGGGAATGGATGGCGAAAGGTTGAATAATGAGGCATAGAGAGAGTACTGAAGGTGAGACTAATGTGAACGGGGGAATAAGCAGAGGGGCATTTATACGAGAGAGATTGAATAGCGTGTGAACGCGCTTCGAGAGGAACCTTTGTGGAGAAGAAAGAGCAAGGAAGGGGACGGCGACCGCCATATCGTTGTTTTCTGTGTCGACTGATGAGTTTTTGTATATGTGGTTGTTTACTGATGTGTGGGGTCAGGAAGACAAAGAGTCTAGAAGAACGATGAGGTTTAAAAGGATCGACTAAGGTGACTCGGTACACGAAGAGATGTAACCGATGTTGTGGAGAGAAGGGGAGGTGCAACCGCCATACAAGTGGGGACGCTGACTGGGAGGGGCTTGTAGACCGCGGCTCACGCGTCTAGATTGTTTTTGGATTTCTTGTGGATAGGACTGTGTGAACAACTCTGCGTCGTGTCAGGTGTGAACTGTGAAATGTGAATGCTTCTTTGCGGCTTGACCCCAAAGACAGATTTACGCTTGATAAAATAGGTCAATGTAAAAGTTTTTAACTTTTCTACTGCTGTTTGACTATCCATTTTATCCTGAAATAAGTAAAATAAATTAAGTGACTCGAACTTGAGTCGATGTATTAATTATGTAATGTAATAACATAGACTTACGTGGTTTAAGTCTGATGTATTTTTTGTTTTCAGCTAGTTGCAATAGCAGAAACATTTGTACTTGACGATGGGCTTGAAAATGTGTGGATTACAAGGACATTGGTGACTTCAATATATAAGATAACAAGAATTTCGTCTAAAAACTTAATTTGGAAGACTTCAATTGTCTCACTACTAATAATAAAAATTATTCTCCTAATATTTATTTCCAATTCAAATTTACCTTGTTTGAAAAATTACTTTTATCATGTGATATATTAACTTTGTAGTTTCGGATCAATTTATGAATTCATCAATTTGAATTCAATATAAAATTTAAAATACAATAATTATGACAACAAAAATCGAGTTGAGAATATCAAAAAAAAAAAAAAAAAACTTGCTGAGATCTTTGGAAACTTTCCTAGGCGGCTATCTAGTTTGTCTTTGAAAAAAAAAACAGAGAGATCTTTGGGAAGTTATGTTTTTGATAACTGTACTCGAATCGAATCTAATGTTATGTTTCTTTGTTTTGTATCTAACAATGAGCTTTTAAGAAGATATTTTTATAATGATAAGTGATAAGTCACCTCTGATATAGTTTATATTTAATTCAAATGCCCGCAACATTTCATTGCAGTGTATGGTTATTTCTATGTTTATTTTGACTTTTTTGTAGGGTTAATCTATCGTATGGTCTTATTTTTATACTTTTGTCTGAAATTAACCACATCAGTATTTTATTCATTTTAAATCCAAACTTTATTTAAGTTTTTAAATAAAATTTATTTTGCCTCAAAAGGTAATAGAAATTGCAAATAAGAAATTTAAGAAAGTATTCGCGATTATATTAGTTATTTATAACAAAATCAATGAATTTATTTTATCATAGCACGTTTAATAAGTAACAAAAATTACAAGCAAAACACCCTTTCCTTTTTTAATTAAAAAATTATGATATGTCTTATCATATATACCATAATTTACAGTCACGGACGTGACTGCTTACAAATTATTATTTGCAGGATATACAACTCGAATAAAAATGTACTAAAATATTTACGATATGAATGTAAATATTATTTAAATAAAAAAAAAATAATTGTAAAACTATAGAAAATATACGTTAGTCTCGGCTGCAGAGGATCAGAGCAAAACGGGAGGGGAAAGGAGTAGGATAAGATAAGCGGGGATTAGGGTGGGACAAAAATTTGATGACGTAAGCGATGATCAACTTTTGAGGAAGTCGGGAGCAAATCATCTGCGGTCCTGTCAAATTGCAATTGGTGGAATTTATTTAATTTAAGAAAAATGGATGAATTCAATCTCTCTTTGTTGTAGATAAAACAAAGAGATAAAATAGTGGGAAGATCGTATCACGGGTGAAAAAGTTGATATCTCATAATTTTTTAAAATGTAAATTGCCATTTAAAATGTTAATTTAAATTTTGTTTGGGAATGCAAGAGATTGGAAAATTAGGAGTATGCCTAATTACCTAATAACCTAATAATTATGAGAATATCAAACGTACACGTCCTGAATAGGTGAAATATCAAATAGAAGAAAATATATCTTTTCTCTAATTCTAATTTTTTTATTTTGAATAAAAAAATGTCACGCGTTAATATTTAAATTATGACTTAGCGTTAATATTTTGTACATTAAAATGATAAGATATGTTAAGGGGCAGTCAATAAGAAATATGAATGTGTGATAACAACTAGTCAACTATGTAGTGAAATGTTAAATTTGATATCATATGCAGGCAGCGGATGGTAACAACGCAATGTGATGTCCAGTTGATGAGATGTGACATGATATTTTTTAAAAATATATATATATAATAAATTCACATTGTTTTTGTTTATTTATTTTCACAGAGCCAGAGGTGTTTCAACTAGTGTTAAAAATATAACGAAACGTTTTACAATATTTTTTTTCAACATCGTTTTGCTATGTCCACATCATGGAATTGTATATTCAAAAACCACCAATTTTTTGGTAAAATAAAATGTAACAAGCATGAAGTCGTTTGAAAGTAACAACGTTGTGGTATCATGACAAATTTTCGTTTAATTTGTTCTCCGGATTAAGTACGGAACTATAGTTGGTCAAGACAATACTTGTCGTCTGAAAATATAAGTTCTAAATAGGTTATGGTTTCAGCCCAGTCTTGGAAATGAAGGGTCCAAGAATTTTCGTCGACTCAAAAGGAATTGAAACCTGTCTGCATTCAAATTAGGTCAAAGTTGCTTTTAGATTTCTTTCTTCCCCCCAAGTCATGATCTCTGCTCTAATACTATGTAATTATTTTCTTAAAAAAGTACAATAACTACAAATATATTTCACAATTCTTATAAAATTGATCAAATAATTTTCCAAATGAAAAAGGGTTAATGAACATTTTGATGGATTTTATAAGTTGATTATGTATTAAATTTTGTATTTGCAGACCATTTTAAAATTTTAAATCATTTGATAGGTAACGGAACTTTCTGAATTTCATGTTTCCTCGTTTTGCTTGGTTTAAATATTGAGTATATCATATTAATTTTAGATTTTAAAACCTAAGAACTAATTTTAAAGATTGTAATGAGTTGTCATATAGATCCATGTCAGGGAATTCCAATTTTTCATGAACCTTAATTTTGGAAGAAAGACAATTCTTTAGTCCATATCTGTTTATTTATAAATTTATTTTTGCGAGTGACCTGTTTATTTTTTGAACAAGCTAGCTGTCTCATGTTTCAATCCTACGAAGACGTGCTCAAACTTTTTGGAACTGCATATCGAGTCAACTTTCCAAGGAACCATTGGTCTTTTTTCTTCCTAGCTCTTAATTAAAAGGAACAATTAATTATAGTAAACGGAGTTTGTGCTCAATGTTCAAAAGTCGTTATCCAGAAAAGTTAAACACTGACAATTAAGTTATTGTTACTACATATTATTTTCTATATCATTATCATCAGGACATATAATTTTCCAATTATACAAGCACAAAATTATTTTAATAAATTTTCAACATCCCGTCTTACGCTAGTATCTTGTGAAGTTACATTTCTCGTTATAAAAAATGACTACAAATAAAGCGATTATGAAATCAACTTTGTATTTTTCAATTGCTACACATTCCCATACGAAATTATTTTCACAACATTTTCATAATTTTAATAGATATAAGAAAGATCCCAATTGACCTCCTATAGGAATTGCCACCGATTTGTAAATGTGCAAAATCAAAATTCACCTCATGTGAGATGTCACTTTCTAAGAGTTCTAGATTAAAACTTCTAATATTGTAGATGATTACTTGGTTATAATATCAATTGTCAAATGACACATCTAATCAGATTTAATTATAACCCTCTCTTCTTTCACTATCAGATAATTTATTTAAGCGCACACATTTTCAATGACATCATCGTAGGGATTGCATCCTAATTGCCATTGTGTTGGTTTGTGTGGTTTCTGGATGATGGTCCCATCAAATGCATTGACCAAATGTGAAACTTTACTCTAGTAAAGTAAGCGTAAACAATTTAACTCATTGAATTAGAGTCTTTACTTGGTTAGTGGTTACAAAAGAAGTGTGTGAACAATGATAATGTTTAATGGCTTGCATTATTGGAATGTCACATCTTTCTTCTTTGTTCTCTTCTACATATCACTTTTATCACTTTTTGACCAGCAAGTCTTAGCATTCCCTGCATGAGTCTAATAATTTTATTTTGCTTCAATCAAGTAATCAACCTAATTCCGTGCCAGATGTCAGTGTGATAGATTCTTCCAAATTTCTGTGCAACACGCCATACACAGACATCAATATTTAAATAAAAAATGTATATATAGTTATCTAAAATGGGGAACCAGTTTCTTCACAATATAAATCCGAAGATAAGTTGTTGAGCATACAATTAATTCACAAAAGACTGACAGCCGGCCCAATTAAAAAAATTCAAAAAAAGCAACCGGGGAACTTATATGTCTCAGCAATTGGACAGTTCTCGGGTAGGAAATGCCAGCAAGAAAAAACGAATGCTAAATCATGTCATTTTTCATGTCAATCAGTCTTTTGATCGATCTCATGTTATAAATTCGGCTCCAGACTAACAGATTTTTATTGAACGTATTAAAAAACATATTATAACACGATTTCGTCAAATCAATTAAATGTTTTATGTTTGAAATTTTGAATCCATATGTGGTTTCTGACTTGCACTGTCGTTTCTTCAAATGTATCCAAACACGAAACATGTCACAGGAAGCAGAGATTTGTTAACTTCTATTATCGGAAGAAATTTATCTATATATGTGGTAAACAAAAAAGAGAAAGAGATGGTCCCAAAGATGAACAAATAAATAAATAAATGAATACTGAAGTCATAAATTTCTTCTGAATAGAAATTACAATTTCAGGACTTCCAAGTTTCCATAGCTTTTGTAAGAACATACATTTTTCCAAAATATAATGAATAACTTTTTCTACACGATGATGATAAATATCAAACGACTGATAACACACCATAAAGACTCGGTTGTCTGTTTTAAATTTTATTATCGTTATGTGGTACGAGAAACTTTTGTTTCTATTTTTGTTATTAATTATGTTTTTTTGCTTGAAAATGTTTCCACTCAAGTTTTTCGTCATTAGCACAAGCCAAATAACTAATGACAAGGATGCTTCTGCACAGATCCTTGAAACCATGTATTATACTGGTAAGAGGCCAGGTCACTATTTTACTGTGTGCAGAAGATGATGAGTACCTTGTTCTAGCAAATCACGGTTTGTGGGAAACCATGTCGAATGAAGAGACGTAAAATGGCACGAAATATCAAATAGTATCCTATCGCGGCAAAAAGAAGAATGGTGCCGGTGCTGATACCTCGAGTACCGCCTCAATAGAAAGAGATGGTGATCTTATGGACCCCCTTTTTCTTGCAGTAGTATGGCATGGGATTGAAACACATGAAAATTATTCATTCTTTCAAGGGCTATGAAAAAACATTTTCTATTTTCTGTGGGGCCGTACATATTTTCAGTGATTTTGCAACTTTTGCACGGAATACATGGAAATTTGTCCTAATGAAAAATGAAATGGAGGGAAAAAAGGATAAAAAAATGATTATAGTTGCTAGTTAGATCATAAATAAAAGAGGTAAAATCCTTTACTGAGCAAACAAACAAGACATCTTATTCCCTTTCTGTTGCGCTTGTTTGTTGGATCTTAACGGGCTGGAGAATCTAAGCCCATTAGGTCTGAAATCAAATCATTATAATTCTTATTTATTTTTCTTTCGAAGTATACAAATTCTTTATACTTCGGCCTGGAACATTCCGGTGAATTCTACTCTTGGATCATGGTAACTGTTTTTAATTTTTTTGGGCAAAATTCATCATATACTCCTTTTGACTCTCCCATTGATTAAACCCACAGAGAGCACCGGTTTTCATTCCGTGTGATTCTAGTTTATTACCTACCGCGTGGCAGGTATATTACTTACCAGGAAATGACCCGTTATACAGAATTATAGAGAGTATCTCTGTAGAAAAATCAGTGAACTTCTTCTCGTTTAGTACCAAAACCTAAAACCCTAGTAAAGTAAAACACACGCCGTTGCGCATCTCTATTGCACGAGCTCGGAATCGGATCAATCGAGAGAGACAGAGAGAGAGAGGGAGAATGGTGTGGTTCCAGTGCGAGGACTGTGGAGAAGAGCTAAAGAAGCCCAAGCTCGCTGGGCATTTCAACAGATGCTCTGCTTACAGGGTTTGATTTCTTTTATCAAGGCCTCTTTAAAAGTTGGTTGCCTTTTTGTTGACATTTACCATGGTCTGACTCGTTTTCAGTTGTCGTGCATCGACTGCGGAGTGACTTTCGATCAAGAGAGCGTAAAAGGCCACAATCAATGCATCTCTGAAGCGGTACTTTTTCTATTCTTTCTGTCTCAAACAAATACAGATACTTAGGTGTTTTTATTTTTTGACTGCTCTGCAGTTTAACAGTTTGGTCACTTTCAAATAGACAATTAGTTAGTCTTAATAGTGATATCATCTTACAGAAGGCAAAATCATAAGATAAATTTAAGTCATTTCTTATATTTATAGGAGAAGTATGGACCCAAAAGTGATGGCAAGCCAGTGAAGACGCCGCAATCAAAACCCGATAAATCAAAACCAAATGCAGATGTGGATATAAATGTCGGCTTGTCAACTCGACCCCCCTGGTTTTGTAGGTACCCATTTCTCTCCCTTTCTGTTACCTTCTGGTGATTGTGGGGGTAAATGTCGCTGTCACCTCTAGAAACCGAAGAAACTACCCCACCATTGGTACCTGTCTTTCTCTACTCAAATAGAGAGTGTGGAACCTCTATTGAAACATAAGTAATATTTTCCTTCCTGTAAGATTATGCATATTTACAGGGATGCACAAATGGTACTTGCAAGGTTTTGTGGGGCCAGTATTTACCTTTTTCGGTTAGAATAAACAAGTATCTTACCTGGTAAAGATGGATCTTATTGTTACAAACAGCATAGTAGCCAGCCTCAATCATAACCGAACCTTAGTTTCTGCCACACACATATGTTAAATATCAAATTGGCTCAGACAGATAAAACATGTCATTTTGGAAACATAGTGGCCAATAATCTATTTGGTGTTGAATTTTTTAGTGATGTGCTTATGGATTGTCTTTTTATCTGAATAGCTTTACTGTGAAAAAAACTGATTATTATTATTGAAACCTGGACAGTTTGTGCAACACGACAACAACTAGCAAGCAAACCTTGCTTTCGCATGCAGAAGGGAAGAAACACCGTGCCAAGGCACGAGCTTTTCATGCAAAAAATGAACCGACAGGTGTGACTCAGGAAGCAAGTGGTGCACCTGTACCACCCACTGATGGCACAACAAAGAGTGCTGAAACTAATCCTGATAAGAGCGAGAACCATTCCAATAGAGATTCCCAAGGAGAAGAGAAAAATGTTAAGAGAAAGAGAGAAGATCAGGAACTTGAGGAGCAGAATGGGCATGTTGTTGAGGCAGAAGAGACGGAGCCTGAATTTGAGAAGAAAAAGAAAGTCAAAAGTGCAAAAGAGGACGGTGATAGTGGAATTAAATGGAAGAAGATAATTACTTCGATTTTAAAATCTGTAAGCTCCCTTGTGAGAAAAGAAATACCATTTATAAATAATTAATTTTCGTTAAAGCAACAATTTGAACAATAAACACAATAACTCCCCTTCAAAAGAAAAAGGGAAAAACAACAATAGAAATACAAGAGAATATATCAGATGCTTCTTGCATGCATCCTTCCAACAATGTCTCCCTTTAGTCAGTGAACTGTGCTGGAGCAGTAAATGTATAGTTTTTCTGTTTCTTGTGTTTGAATTTTGTTTGTTCTGAAGCAGAATGCTGATGGAGTCATGAAGATTAAGAAATTGAAAAAAGAAGTGGTTAAGGTGCTTAGAGAGCGTGGTATCACAAAAGAAAAAGATCAACTCCATGATGATTTAATTAGCAAGGTATGGCATCCCTAAAAACTGATTGATTAGTACCAGCTAGACAGTATATTCGCGTATTAAACTGTATGGTACATTTGTTTGAAAAATATAGAACCAATAAAAATATAAAAAGAACCATATAATGTAGAATCTAGATTGGTTGGTACCCAATCAGAACTGCCATGTAATGACTGATGTATACTGGTTGCATGGCATAGTTTGATTTTTTTATAATATATTTTGTTTTTGCCTCTGCCAGATAAGTTCTAGCTCAAGGTTTTTGGTTGAAGATAAGTGTGTCAAGCTGGTGGCCATGGATAACTAGCACTGATTTTTTCGATTTGGTCTTCTTGGTTATTTAGAAATTTTTGGGGAATGTGATTTTTTTTTATAGCTGCAGCAGTCGGTGTTGTCAATTTTGTAGGACAAAGCTTAGTACTCTCATTCCTATTTTCTGCAACAAAAAAAAAAAAAAAAAAAAAAATTGGCAGTACTTAATTAGCAATATTGTTTCTGTTGAAAACGCTCGTGCGAATACATGCATGCATGTTACCTTGTTTATGAAATTTGGGATTTTTTTCTTCTTTTTGTGAGCAAAGAGGGGGGGAATATTTTATACTTAATGAGGAGTTTTATTCCAACTTCCAAAGTGGTTTGATTTGCTTCGAACGTGAATGATACATAACAACAGCAACAAATGAAAGTTTTATTAGCTCTGCAATTAGTTTGTGAAGGTTTAGAAAAGCTAGAGACATCTTTCATGCGTGAGAACAGAATATGCGCTTGGCTTTACAGGATCAATTAGAAACGGGTGTTCATTGTGAATTTGCTAAAAGATATTGTTTCTTATCCGTGTTCGAGTATATCGTTGAATCGACATGCATGTCCAACGAATCAATTTTTTGTACTAATTTAGAAAGTATATTTGGTTGTATGCAAACAAGCACTGTTGGAGTTATTTATTTGTACCAACTTTTAAAATAAGTTGAATTTAATGCAAATACTGATACTACTACTACTAATTGTTACAATTCACCTAGGATAAAATATTTATAGTAATGTGACATTTTGATGGGTTGACGAGGCATAATTATAGGTCAGGTGCACATAAATATACGGCCGACTTATATATACAATGTGCATGTACGCTTCTAATTAATCTATATCCTAATAAGTCAAAACATATTCAAGCTGAGCCTAGTTTATTTTATTTATTATTATCACAAATCGTCTAAAACCAGTCTTATTTTTTAGTACTGTATTGTTATATTTTGATCTAAGAATTGTGCGTTTCCTATCCTATCGCTTTTAAAATGTAGAAATTGACGACTTCTTTTCGTGCTAAACATGGAATGGTGAATCAGCCACCACATTGCGTGCCCAAAACGAAATAGTTTCTTTCCATGTCTTATTTTCCTAATACTTTTCGACTAGCAAGTTCTAAAACTCGTCTTACTTCAAAATTTTTAATTTATCAAGTCTATACTCCATATGGTATTTCGCAACTTGCAGGGACCAAAGTGCTAATATTTTCAAAAGTATAAATATAGAAAACCGCATCTCAATTTTTCAGTACCAACACTCCAATTTCTAGGTATTTCCAATTCTTTTCTCCCCATCTCCTCTCTTCTGCCTGATCTCTAGGGTTTTTTGTTTGTTTATTTATTTCTCTCACCATCTAGAGATTTCTGGGGTTTTGATCCATGGGGCGTAAGAAGAACATCACGATCAACGACGACGAGTACTCCCTTCCCCAAGACGACGACGATGCGGCGGCGGCCGTGGCGGCGCCGCCTCCGGAGAAGGAAACTCGCGCCACCTCTGGCGGGTCCAAAAAGAAGAAAGGAGGCAAGGCACAACGCAACGCTGTCCCTGACGAATCCGACGATCTGGATAAATTAAACCCAATTGCTGAACCAGAAGAAGAGGAGGAGCCGATCCCCATGGCTTTCTCTGGTAAGAAGAAATCTAGCAAAGGAAAGAAAGGTGCCTCTGGTTTTAGCGCCTTTAGTGCCTTTAATGCTCTTGGGGATGATGAAGAGGATAATGAGCCTGAACCGGAGCTCGAACCGGAATCTAAATCAGATGAGAATCACAATTTGGATGAAGAAGGGGAAGAAAATCAACAGCTCGAGTTGGATTTTGGCCGAACAAAGAAGAAAAAGAAGAAGAAGGGAGGTAAAACTGCTCAGGATGATGAAGATTTGGATAAATTACTAGAGGAGCTTGGTGAGGGCACACCTCCAGAGGCTGAACCTGAGGTTGAGCCTGAGACGGAGGTGCAACCGGCTGTAGTTGAAGAGTTTGGTTCAAAAAAGCAAGACAAAAAGAAAAAGAAAAAGGGTGGTGGTAGAACTGTGCAAGAAGAGGAGGATTTGGATAAGTTACTAGCTGAGCTTGGTGAGGGCCCAGTTGCCACTCAGACAACCCCAACACCAGCTGTCACAGAGGAGCCTGTGCCTGAGGTTGATGGCGATGAAATGAAGGAGAAGGATGGAGAGTCGAAGAAGGATAAAAAGAAAAAGAAAAAGAAAGGAGGTCGCACTGCTCAAGAAGAAGAGGATTTGGATAAGTTATTGGCCGAGCTAGGGGAAGGGCCTGCTGCTGCTGCCCCAGCCCCAGCTCCAGCTGCACCTTCTACTAGCACTGCTGTACCAGCCCCACAAGCTGATGAACCGGCTGAGGAAGAGAAGGAAGGTGAAGGAGAGGCCGCGGAGACAGCTGAAACAACAGAGTCAGCTGCGGCTAAAAAGAAGAAGAAGAAGAAGGAAAAGGAGAAAGAGAAGAAGGCTGCTGCTGCAGCTGCTTCTTCTTCTGGCACAGCAGAGGCTGCAGCAGCTGAGGCTGATGATTCAAAGGCGAAAGGAAATAAGAAACAACCAAAGCGAGTGAGAGAGATGCAAGAGGCTCTTGCAAGGCAGAGAGAGGCTCTGGAAAGAAAGCAAAGGGAGGAGGAAGAGAGGTTGAGAAGGGAAGAAGAGGAGAGACTGAGAAAGGAAGAAGAGGAGAGACTGGCTGAGGAGGCAAAGAGAAGAAAGAAGGAGAGAGAAAAGGAGAAGCTATTAAAGAAGAAGCAAGAGGGTAAGCTTCTGACCGGGAAACAAAAGGAGGAGCAGAGAAGGTTGGAAATTATGAGACGGCAGTTCCTTGCACAAAATGGTGAGGACTTGGACAGTATTGGTGCTGGTACATCCGAGGTTAAAAAGAAGCCGATTTATGAGAAGAAGAAGCAAAAGCCCAAGGCTGTTGAGAAGGAGGTGGTACAGGACGCTGATAATGAGGAGGCTAAAGAGCAGATAGAAGAGGTGAATGAGGAATCGCCCGAGTTGCAATCTCAAGTAGTTGATGTTGAGGAGCCTAAAGAGCAGATAGAAGAGGTGAAACCAATGGAGGATGACGACGATGATGATGATTGGGATGCTAAGAGCTGGGATGATGTTGATGTAAGCTTAAAGCCTACTAACACTTTAGCAAAGGAAGAGGAGGATGCCATGGCTGCTAAGCCTGCACCTAAGCCTGTGGTGTCTCAGGATGAAACTGCCAAAGCAGTTGCTAAAGAAGTTTCTAAACCGGCAGTTAAGAAAGTGGTTGCAACCCCTCCTAAAGAAGAGGAAGCCAAACCAGTAGTTACAAAAAAAGGAGCCAAAAATGGTGCCAAAAATGCTAATGCTAATAGTAAGACAGAAAGCAACCTTCGTTCCCCTATATGCTGCATCTTAGGTCATGTCGATACTGGCAAAACAAAGCTTCTGGATTGCATTAGGCGTACCAATGTGCAGGAGGGAGAGGCAGGTGGAATTACCCAACAAATTGGTGCAACTTATTTCCCGACCGAGAACATAAGAGAAAGAACGAAGGAGCTCAAAGCTGATGCAACTCTGAAGGTGCCAGGGTTACTTGTCATTGACACACCGGGTCACGAGTCATTTTCAAATTTGAGGTTAAGGGGTTCTAGCTTGTGTGATATTGCCATATTGGTCGTGGATATAATGCACGGCCTGGAGCCACAGACTATCGAGTCACTGAATATGTTGAAGAGCCGTGGTACCGAATTTATTGTTGCTTTAAACAAGGTAATTATTTTAAGGTTTCTTTTCCCGAAGGGGTGATTTTTTTTTTTCGCTGGCCTTGTAAAATCTCAAAGCAATTCATCTGCTTCAGAATTAGCTCTCCTGCCTTGCCTTGGACTATTAATACGTCGAAAGAAGGGGTATTGACATTTGTGCACATACCTGTGTTCGAGGGGTGGAGATCTTTCCCGAATTGTGTGATAGTAGGGAGGATTTTTACCTTCTGTTAGGGGTACATGGTATATTTTATATTTTGCTGTGCTGGTGCTATGGTAGCTTCCCCTTAAAATTGAACTTTTTGGCTTTGCTTGGGTGTAATTAGCTTATACAAATGTGTTTGTGTAGGTTGATCGGCTTTATGGATGGAAGAGGTGCCCCAACGCACCTATAGTAAGGGCTTTGAAGCAGCAGTCTGAGGACGTTAAAAGAGAGTTCAATATGAGGCTTACTCAGGTTTGTGCGCACTGTACCAGTACTGTATGTTTCTTTTGAAAATGATCTGTTTTCATCTTTTAAACTAAACTGTGCAATAAAATGGATTTTGAACAGATAATTACTGAGTTTATGGAGCAAGGGCTGAATACACAACTATATTATAAAAACAAGGAGATGGGAGAAGTATTTAATATTGTCCCCACTAGTGCCATTAGGTATGCTATTACATCAATAGTTGAAGTACATAAATTATGTGTTAATTATAAAAGTGTTTTTAATGTTGGAAAGGAATGGTTTATTTCAGTGGTGAAGGGATACCTGATCTGTTGCTTCTCCTAGTACAATGGGCTCAAAAAACCATGGAAGAAAAGCTAACCTATGTTGATGAAGTTCAGGTATACTTTCTTGTGTATCTTTTCCTATGAGCTTTCAATAATTATCATTACCTTGTGTTTGGCAAATACTCAAAACACTACATAATAAATTTGCCATCAACTGATACCTCAAAGATCTTAAAGGCCATGTGCAAAGTTCAGGATCACTTGCAACCCCTCCAAGCCAGCCATTTTTTGGTACTTCTCATGCAAGCTTCTGGCATCCTAGCATCTAATTAAGCTAAATGCAACAGTAAAAAAGATAATAAATATCACAAAACCACTTGGAAAACTTGAGATTAGTGAAAATGATAATGGACCTTTTATTTAATATTTAAAAGCTCAAGTTGAACTACAATCTTGAATTGTCTCTGATAGCATGTTTCTATTTTAGTGTACTGTACTGGAGGTTAAGGTTATAGAAGGTCTCGGCACTACAGTGGATGTTGTTTTGGTTAATGGTATCCTTCACGAGGGCGATCAAATTGTTGTTTGTGGAATGCAGGTGAAGATTCCTCTAATACAATTCTTATATTTTCTCTTTGATATATGTTTTGTGTTTCCTGATGTTTCTTCTATTTTTTTATTTTTTTTTCTATACAGGGACCCATTATTACCACCATAAGAGCTCTGTTGACTCCTCATCCGATGAAGGAGCTCAGAGTAAAGGTATTACAGCAAAATTTATCAGACTACCATAAATTATTTAATCTGAAACTTTGTTAATGCTAAGATGAGCTTAACTTTATAGGGTACGTATCTGCACCATAAAGAATTAAAAGCCGCACAGGGAGTCAAGATTTCAGCTCAAGGTCTGGAGCATGCAATAGCTGGTACAGCACTATATGTGATTAAACCTGAGGATGACATCGAAGCTCTGAAAGATGCCGTAATGCAAGACATGAAGAGGGTCATGGGCAGAATTGACAAGAGTGGCGAGGGTGTTTACGTCCAAGCCTCAACTCTTGGTTCTTTAGAAGCCCTAACTGAGTTCTTAAAATCGCCGGCAGTGAACATACCCTTTTGTGACTTCTCGATAGGCCCAGTGCACAAAAAAGATGTCATGAAGGCTAGTGTCATGCTGGAAAGGAAAAAAGAGTATGCAACTATTCTGGCTTTTGATGTAAAGGTGATGCCAGATGCGCGTGAGCTGGCTGAGGAGACCGGTGTGCGTATATTTGTGGCAGATATCATTTATCATCTGTTCGATCAGTTCAAGGCCTATATTGACAATTTGAGAGAGGAGAAGAAGAGGGAGAGTGCAGAGGAGGCAGTGTTCCCTTGTTTGCTCAAAATTATGCCAAATTGTGTTTTCAACAAGAAGGATCCCATTGTATTGGGTGTAGATATTCTTGAAGGTGTTTTAAAGGTATTTTCTTCTTTTCTTTCCTTTCTCTTTTCTTTGAAGTTGTAATTTGTATGACTAGTGATCTTTTAATTGTTTTGAACGTTCTTAAATTCATTTCAGATTGGAACACCAATTTGTATCCCTTCAAGGGAATTTATAGATATAGGGAAAATTGCTTCTATTGAAATCAACCACAAGCAAGTTGATGTGGCCACTAAAGGACAGAAGGTGGCTATAAAGGTGCGTGGATATTTGATTATTTCTACTATCGTCCTATAATTAACTAAAAAGAAGTGATTTTGACTTGTCTGTGCGCTTCTACTTTGTAAAAACAGATTGTTAGCACAAACGCTGATGAACAGCAGAAGATGTTTGGTCGGCATTTTGATATGGAGGATGAGCTTGTCAGTCATATCAGTAGAAGATCTATTGATATTCTCAAAGCAAACTATAGGGTAAGAATGTACTTATGATATCTTTTGCTTATTGGTTAGCTTTCTGCATACCTCAGTAAAATGAAATTTAAAACTTGGGTTGGGATCCAATTGACAAATGGGTTAGTTTAAAAATCTCGATAATATTTTTTCAAATCAATCTAAATAATTGTCGTCTGTCGATATAGGTTAAGGTTTGTAGCCAAGTTGTTGCCCTTGGAGATTGGTTGTGTATTAAATTCCATTCACTCTGAGTTTCATTTGATATATCATTAAGGCTGTAAATGTAAAAGACCATTCCAAAGTTTGTGTCCTTTGATGGATGGTAAAACTTGCAGCGAATGTCATTATTTTTCATGTGCAGGATGTAGACATAGTACAGATCAAATTGTAGATATCAGATTCCAAAACTAAATGTAATTTTTAATGGTTGTTAAGATTGTCAAATTAATGCAGTGGATCTCAGCACCTTTTCAACTTATTTTGTACAAAAGCACAATCTATCTTCCATACCCTTAAATGTACTGACAATCTGTAAGGAACAGTCTGCAGTTAACAGTTGGCATTTAGTGTCTGTTTTAAGTGCTGTTGTGTTGTAAATCAGATTAACCTTCTTCCGCATATTAGGCTAGAACAGAGTTCTAAAACTGTGACGCCTAATCTGTATATAATTATTTTCTTTGGTTTTCAGGATGATCTTTCAATGGAGGAGTGGAGGCTAGTTGTGAAATTAAAAACTCTCTTTAAGATCCCATGAGTCCTGAGAGCTAATTTCATTTGCATTTCATCGAGTTTTTCTGTTCATTGGTGGAGCTGCTCTTTGAGGTCGATAAAAAATGAAGGGTCTGAAAGCAAATGTGATGTGCTCCATTCCTTAAAGGTGAGCTGGTTCTGGGGGCAAAAAAAAATCATTTTTCTGAAGGGTCTGGTGTTTGCTTGTTTTCTAGAACATGTAACAGGAGAGATCGATTTTGTTACCCACAAATTTATGTAATTTTGTCTGTTTTCAGGAAAAATTGCGTTTACTTCTTGTGAAGGACGAATCATATACACAAGTTTTAGGTTTTGCGTTGAAGTTAATAAATTTGAGATTGATATTAGCACTGTGGGTTGTAAAAGACTTGAACAATACAAATTTTGATCTGAAAGATGCAAATCCCTTTTCAAGCCGAGTTTTGATTTTTATAGATATTTCACATGTGACAATGTATATTCTGCAATGTAAACCTGTCGTCAATTGTTTGTTTATTTCTAACTCTTTAAGCATTGCCAGTGCGGGAGTTAGTTTTAGTCTTTTAGATTAGCTTCTGGAGCTATATTCACTGGTGGTCTGTAAGAATAAAAATAGAGTTTCACCAATAGGATCAATACATTTTCAAATTTACTTCGATTTAGTAACGGGATTCCTACGCATGCTTGAATCTCCACAGCGTCAGAACTAAGCGTCGCCCGGAATAAAATGAAATCATTTCATTCTAATTTTAATTAAATGCGTATAAATATGAAGTATTCACTGTGCATTATGCTCATGCAATAAGCGGGTTGCTGTGTGAGCTTAGTCTGGGTATGTTGCTTTAGTTTTAGTTTGATAAGGTGGGTGTACCGGTCCGGTACCTGGTCTAGTGATTCCTTTTTTTGTTAACTGGTGAGCTTGTAAAACTCTGGCTTTTCATTTTAGAAAAGTGGTAGAGAGAAAATCTCTACTTATTTCCAAAAAAAAAATTATGCTAATATTCGTTAATTTAGTTTCTTCTGGACTAGTTGAAGTTCCAAATTATTTAATTTTTTTTTTCTATTTTTGCAAGCTTCGGTAACTGCGAAGGCCGAACCTAGTAGAGAAAAAAAATGGAGCTTTCTTGCATCGAACGTCTTGGGCTTTTCCCTGTATTTTCTCCACACTCCAAACCCAAGAATTGAAGTCAATGTCAGCTGGGTGCCACCTGACAGCTATTACATAACCCAATTTTCTGTTTGTACATATTGTACGTTTCAATTTATTCAACAAAAATATCCATCGTGTGAATGCGTGTCTTTCAATCATTAGACACCTCATAACAGTCTATTCCTCGTCATTTTTTTTTCTACGACCAAAGATTTGGACAACTTTCATATTGCGGTGCTGTTCTGAAACATGTCAATATAGAAATTGGAACATAGTTTAAAAAAAAAAAAATTTATTTAAACTTCATTAGTTGCTTCGGTGTGCATTCGGATCATAAATTGAGCCATAACGTTTGCATATTAACTCGAGCTTTTGAAATATTCCCTATATGTTGAGTTTTTTGTTGGAATCGTATTTCTAAATAGTTTTTTTGTTGGGATAACAAAATAATACAATTAGCTACTTTTTTATGCAAATTATAACTATATAAACTTGCGGAGGCATGAGAAGCGCGAGCACAGTGCTCTGGATCTTCTATGGCGCATGATTTTTTGGCAAAATAGTATTTATGATTTTCTATGGCAGTTTTCATATAATATTTGAATAGTATTCTCGATTTTTTATGGTATTTTTTTATATAGCGTAAAATAAATTTCGCAACCATTTAATAACATATTCGTATAGAAATGAATCGCACAACGCGCGAGATTAACGCTAGTACTGATCCATTCAGATGTCAACCTTATTATCTCAAATGTCGAGTGCATTTAAACAGCAGTATTTCAATTGCTATTCTGCGTTTGGCTCTCGAACTCTGAACTAAAAAATAGTTCCCGCCTTGAATTAGTGTTTATTTCTCAGCCATGTAAGTACTTAGAAATACAAAAGAGACTAAGAATTTGGGAGGAATTCCAAGTCAGCATACCCTTGTGTTCTTTTTCTTTTTTTTTTTTTTTTTTTGAAGATGGCATGCCCTTGTGTAACGATACATGAGTAGTTCATAATTTGGAGGAGTTCATAAATTATTTGAACCATTTAAAGCGATACATGAGTAGTTTTTTAAAAAAAACTGGTCAACTTGAAATGCAGGATGGATGGTCTGGATGTTGTCCGGTATACAATGGTACCAGAAATTAGATCTTTCTGTGTTTCAACTTGTAATCATCAGTAATTCAATGAACTCAAATTTATGCTAAAATTAAATGAACTTCTTAGTTTGCTACGCTATAAGCCTACGAGTACCACATGATCGTGTTTTTTAGAGTATAAAATAACATCCGTAGGACTATAAAATATTTCACGTTTGAAACGAGTATATTACGCGCTTTCCGAGTAGACATGCTTCTCTAGGTATAATATTAACATCAGGCTGGAATTATCATATAAATTAATAGAAAATAACGCTTTCAAGCAATAAATGCCTTGACTTGACAAATGATAAGGCGAGGCTTAAAATTATAAGAATGCACATTACACGGCGCATATATCGGTCTACCAAACAATGTAATGAGAACATTATCAATATATTTTTCCTAAATTTACAATCCATTGATAACTAACACATAAACAAGTTATTTTTTTTAAAAAAAAATAATAAAGAAGTGACGTTGTGAAAAAGAGCATATAAATGGGAAGGCATGAAATGAGAGATAAAATGGAACAGGTGAAATACTATGACTAAAATGAGTTACATTTTCTCTTGTATGGGACCCATTTTGTTTCTTAGAGGTAAAGCTTTTAGCGGTTCACAAATTGTGTGAGCAAAAATGCAAAATGACTTGTGTGATGAAGTAAGCGCAAAAACTGCCAAATGACTAGGTGGCATTGGCAAGGTCCACTTTTATTATTTTTCAAATGAAAAGGAAGAAAATGGAAACGAATTAGCTGTTCAATTTCTCCTTGAAAGAGATACCACATGAGATGTGTCGCCATCAGCAATTTATTAATTGTATACTAATTTCCTTGCAAGTAATTAGTAGACGATTTATGCACATGGTTATTGGTTAAACTGTGTTGGCAATTCAAGTATCATTATCCCCTGTTCCTGAAATTCTGTCATGCAACTAATAGAAGCATTATATTTTTACATTCTTTTGCAATTTGAGAATTTATATTCTCAACGCCATTGCGATAGAAATTAACTTTTGTTATTTTTTTTAAGATAAATTAGAGATTAAGACTCCCAATTTATTTTTAAATTAAATGTCCATAAAGAACACCCCAATCTGATTTCGAATCTATAATTTATTTTATTAATTCGAACAATTTTTTTGCACCAGTGTTTTCGTAAACGAAGTTGTATAATAATCGTATTTTTTCGACTTCCGGACGAATCAAATCAATGAAATAAATGTATTTTGGTAAATTGTATGAACAATATCTTTGTTATATAATGCCTTTTTTTTCCGCTGAGGGAATAATTTTGTTCCAAAAAGTTTGTGCACGATTCACTTTTCATGTGCATTAAAAAACTAAACCGATAGGACGAATTCTGAGCTATTTATCATGTCTCAATTATTCATAAAATTTTATGGCTAAGAAACCGTTAAAAATCGAACTATTCTCGAAATTAATTATTATTATTATTATTTACGCTCTATTGCCAATTTGCCATACATGACAACATTGACAAGCAAGCACAAAACTGACAAAAGCCCATTAATTATCCTGCATTAAACAGCTTTCATGCCCAATAATTATCCTACATTAAACAGCTTTCATTCCCATTAATTATCCCGCATTAAACAACTTTCATGAGCTGAAACCGTGTCTCAAATTATGCACAATAACTCTCACTTAACATTCCTTTTGAAGACCTCATCTACAACTACTTTCGTTTCCTTTCACTTTTAATTAAACTACTAATCATTATACTCCTACTTTATTTAAACCCCCTATAAAACCCTACACCCATATGACTCAATCCACAAAAGTTGGAATATACCAGCACTCGGTGTAACATGTGAACTGAAAAATGGGACCCACAATGATAGTTATCTTCTAACAAAGCCTTATTTAATATGTTCCCATAGGTATTTTACCATTGTAAGTCGTAACACACATGGATTTTACACAGTTATAAACACAGAAAATCCGTCACAACGCCACCCAACTAACCTACCCAAGTGACTCCTTTATATAAGAGAGAGGAGAGAGAGAGAGAAAGACGAGCACAGTATTAACTCGCCACACCCCACGCCTTCACCTCTTCACTCCATTTCTCCATTTTTCTCTTTCTCCTCTTTTTCAGACAAAAAAAGAAAGAAAACAATGGAAGTGAGAGATACAGTGCATTCTCATTCTCCCCCTTTCTGGGCTAGTCCTAGCAATGCCTCTAATCCCTCTCCTTCCTCTCCTTATTCCACTTCCCGCTCAACCCAATCCGGAATAAAACCGTTATTATTCGTGCTAGTATTCTCCATTGCAGTTCTCCTATTCCTCCCTTCTATTCTCTCTTCTCCTTTCAAAAACCCTCGCTCCAGTCTCTCCATCAAGAGCGGATGGGACATGCTGAACCTCTGCCTCGTCGCGTTCGCGATTTTGTGTGGTGTACTCAGCCGTAAAGGCGATGGATCCGGATCGGGAATGGGATCCGAATCGGGATCCTTTAAGCAGGTGCGGGGTGAATGGAGCGGGTTTGCGAATCCGATGGGGGAGGTGAATCGGACGACTACGATTAGGCGGATGCGGAGCACTAATTCTTACCCGGATCTGAGACAGGAGACTGATGTGTGGGGCCAGAACAGAGTGCCTGATGGCTGGCGGTTCTTTGATGATGCCGAGTTGTACCGGACCCGGCGCCCGGTTCAGCCGTATCGGGTTCCGGGTTTTATGGAGGAGAGGGAATGCAAGACTATACCGGTTGTTACAGAGAGGCTTCCTTTAATGGAAGAACAAGTAGAGATTGAAACCAATTTTGAAGAAGGTAAAATTGAGAGTGATCATACGAGTTATGAAGAGGAGAAGAAGGGAAGGGAGGCAATGGAGGTGAGGTGGCAGAGAAGGAGCTTAGAAGCACTGCCCAGAATAGAAGAGGTGGAGAAGGAATCCATGGTTGTGGCAGGGAGGAGGCGAAGGAGAAGTCTTGAGACATTCCCTTTGATAGAAGAGGTGGAGAGAGAAACCAACTTTGAAGAAGTGGGAGAAGAGAAGGTTCAGAAGAGGCAAATGGTGGTGAGAAGGAGAAGAAAGAGCTCTGAAGCTTTTCCCAAAATGGAGGAGATGGAGAGAGAAACAACAGTTGAGGAGGAAATGGTTGAGAAACCAACAGAGGCAATGGCAAGGAGGAGGACAAAGAGCTTAGAACAGCTTCCAGAAATCGAACAGGTAGAGAAAGAGACCAATTTTGGAGAGACTATGGTTGAGAAACCGCCATTGGTGGTGGAAGTGACAACTCCTCCACCACCTCCTCCGCCACCTCCTCCACCGCCGGAGACCAAGGTAGCTGAGGAGTGTAGGAAGCACAAGAGGAGCGGTAGTGGAGGCGGCGCAAAGGATTTTGCATCGGCAATTGCTCTTTTGTATCAGAAGAAAAAGAAAGGAAACAAATCGAAGAGGAAGGAGAAACAGGAGGTTTCCATTGAGGCCAATGTTAATATCAGTTCTACAACTGAAAGTAATAATAATCCTAGCTCAGTACCGCCACCTCCACCGCCGCCTCCCCCGGCTTCAATCTTTCACCAACTTTTCTCTAACAAAAAGGGTGGAAGTAAGAGTCGAAAAATACATTCTCTATCTGCATCTACACATTCTAATTCTCCTTCTACTGTTAATATTATTGCTGCCCCGACACCACCGCCACCGCCTCCAAAACCAAGATCACACCGGTCTAGGAAGGATCAAATTGAGATATCCGGTTACACGAGAATTGAAGATTCAGAGCTTTATGAGCAGCACAGAAGAAGGGAAAGATCAAACCTTTCACCTTATGCGAAATACCCGTTGCCACCTCGGTCTCCATTGCCCCCAGCCCCACCACCACCGCCAGCTGTTCGGGAAATTGTCTCTGAGAGTAGAGCACAGGAAGAGCAGAAGAGTGGTGGTGTGGCGGTCTTTTGCGCGAGCCCGGATGTGAATGATAAAGCTGATTTGTTTATCCAGCGGTTTAGGGCGGGTCTCAAGCTTGAGAAAATTAATTCAATTAGAGAGAAGGAGATAAGAAAGGGTAGGAGAGAAAGGGAGGAGGAAATTGGGGGAGAAGATGATGCTAGACATATTTGAATATTTTGATCTAAATTATGCTTCAAATTGAGAAATATTATGTCTTTCTTAGTTACTCTATTTTGATCATTTTTGTTAATGGTTTTTTGGGTTGCTGTTTGAAATTTTGAATTGAAAATGCTTATAGATGATACGGTATAGAGATGCAGATGCTTTTACACAGGAGCTGAGATTCACTGAATTTGATTTTGCTTATTTAGTGTCGATATAGCTTTCTTTCTTTCTTTCTTTCTTTTTTCCGCTTTCAATTTGAAGAGTTTGTGCATGCTGTTGAGGGAAACAAGCAGCATTTTGTTCATGGTCATTCTACATTTGTTTTATCATGATGCAAAAATGTTATTTTGAATTGCATTTGGATTTTAAATCCTATTAGGGATACTGTTTATGTGTGCAAAGAACAAGTTTTCCCTTTTCCTTTTTCTAAAAAAAGGGATTTCTCCATATATAATTTGGCAGTTTCCACTTTTGGGAGAACTTTACATAATGTGAGATAAAATAGTGGAAAGAGTTTCAGCAGTTGGTACTCTTAACAACCTTTTCCTACTTTATTTCTCCATCTTTATTTAATTAATGGACCCTCTAAAGCCTGCTAGGCTAAGAGCGCCAAGCGCATTTCTCTCCTCCAGCGATGTAGATCCCCTGCACGAATCTCAATGTGCACGTGACAGTCCGATTTGCGCCGATAGACATGCTGCTCACCTTACATATAAAACGCACACGCACATAAAGTTAGAACTATACAAAGGGATAATGTATAGTTGATTTGGCGTATATGGCAACTTGTAAGAGGGATGTTGTTACATTATTTTTTGCAAAAATTGGTGGTTATGTACACTAAACTTAAACTATTGGATATAAGGAGCCAACTAACAACTAAATAGATTTAATTAAATAAACAAAATGGGTTTGATGCACCAAATGCGCTTTCTTTGTTGCATCGATATTGTCATGCACGCTCTCCACTCCGGCATTTACTGTTGCTTTGTATATCGAAAACATAAAGAGTGAAAAATAATTAACCTCATCCTCATATGATTAAACTTTTGTATTGTACTAAAGTACAAAAGGTTGTGCTTCCCACTTATGGCTTTTGAAGATCTAAAGTTCTAAACAAATCAAACAAATGCTTATGGATTACCAGGCAGTGACCAGTGATGTGAAAAATGCACGTTACAACCGATTTCAACTACTCCATGAACTAAAAAAACTAGCTGTCAAGCTTCTCTAAAAACTATTCCATGAACTAACTGTTGAATCTTTTTTATGAATTTTTATACATTTAAAAAAATTCATAATTGACCATTATTAATTTAGATAAGCTATAGGTAGTTGTTATTAGGGTCAAATTGTTCCCGCGTCCACTCTTAATCTATCACAAAGGGATAGCCTCGTATATTGGTCGGATACTAAATGAATACGAATATGCATGCAATTCAATTTTTTTAAAAAAAAAATCACACGTTTCGCAAAAAAAAAAAAAAAAAAAAAAACATGCACGTACTAAGTAAACATTAATAAGATTGACAAATGTATATAACATTTTCATTATATTTTTTAATTACGAATTATACATTAACTAACAAATTCAACCACTTTTCTAATATTATATTATTGGCCAGAATAATTCAAGAAATTATAAAGTTCAAATAAAATATAAAATTAGAGCAGATGCTTTGGGTGTCGTTCGGATGGGTTAGGAATAGGGTATGAATAACATAAATTTAGGGGAAAACACTATTCACATGAATTGTGAAAATTGGCTATTTCGGGAATTGGAAATGTTATTTGGATGGTGAGTTTAGGAATAACGTTGGGAAGTGTGAAAAGTAAAGAGAAAAGTGTTATTGGGAAGAGTGTTATTGAAAATTATGTTAGGAATGGAATTGGCTATTCCAAAATCGTTTGGATGAAAAATTGGGGAATGGAATTGTCAATTCCGAGAATTGGCCAATTCTCATGCATCCCAAACGACACCTTGAGTAATTAACTCAGAGATAGTAAATGGATAATAATAAAATTGTACATCATAATTTGAAGCCAAGTTCAAAACATATTTTGACCTTCAAAACGGATATTCGATTATGTAAATAAAAAAAAGGATAGATCCAGATAATAATCCGCATCCATACCCGCTTCTGAGATTTTATGTCCGTCGACAATGATAGGCAAAATTGTGTATAACCCCTGTAAACTCTAGCAACTGGAGTTAACCCCTGCACACCTGAAAATTGGCTAGAACACACTATAAACCTTTGAGTTAGGGAAATAAATAACATCTTTCAATTAAATTCAATCATTTATTAATTGAAGAAAAATTATTTTTAAATCATATGACAAAATTACCCTTCCTCTTTCCCCCTTCTGCCATGTCGTTTCATTTTCCCTATTTTCCAACGCAATCTTAAAAAGAAAATTATCCATGTCCAATTTGATATTGCTAAATACAATGATTCCTTTCTATATATCTCTAGGATTTACTCGCTGACACAGATATAGTCGTTTCCATCTTTACTTCTCCATTTGTTCTGTAGCTTCTCATGGTTCTTCACAGCAAAGTTAAAGTAATAATTTTCTTTCACCTGTGACTATTTCTCTTTCGAAGTGCAGAATTGTATTAACCAATCATTGCATATTGTTTAATTCTCACAATCACGTGATTTAACTTTATTTGAGCACAACCCTCCTACGTACCATTGAATAAATTTTGATCTAGTTTGAATTGAATCCGATTCTGTTGCCGCGCGGCACCCTTGCCGCGCACCCATTCGAGCGGTTCATTTTATCGGGCCTATCAATCTGATATTTTTCACGGGCCACCCATCATCCATCCAACGGTGGAGATCGAGTGCGGCACCCTTGCCGCGCGGCAGCAGATTTGGTTTCGTTTGAATTATGCAATAGCCGGTTGCATTTGTTATTGTTGAAATATATGAGGTCTACATGTATGTGCATGGACCGATTGGTGTAGGTGAGGTTCGTATGAAGGAAACAGATCAACACAGGTTCAGTTTGGTCCGAACCAGGGTCAATTCGGACTGAGAAGACTACAATCGACCTAAGAATGATTTCGGTTCGAAATGGATGTATTTCGGTCCGAAATGGTATACTGACCTAGCATATTTGGCAAGATATTTGTGCTCTATTGCCAAATCCTTCAAGATACGAAGGCTGCATATATGATTGGTGTGTTTCCATATTAAAGAGGTCTGATTTGCTTTAGAAGAGAAGGAAATATGAGAATAAAAACAAGATAGTGTGAATTATTGTTATTACCAAAAAGGCTAGTTGCCTTATGTAATTTGTAATGTCTATTTATTATTCTCTTCTTCCTCATACAATGTATCTTAGAAAATTACAGAAATTAAATAAAAAAAATGTGCGTGTGTGTGGAGGACGTAGGCACCAAGTTGGTGTTGAACCTCGTTAAATCTCGTGTTCTCTTTGTATTTTAATTGTTATTGTTTATTCTGAGATCCTTGTGCTGAGCAACCCCACGGGGCAAGGTTCTTGTGCAGTTGCACTTGGATCGTGCCTCCTCGAACCTGAAACTCAACTTCCGCTGCGTAGACGCTCGAATTCTTAACAGTTATATTCATTTGAATATATTTTCAATACTAATTTAACACTTCCTTATATTAGGTGCATAAAGACAAATAACGAAACTTTAGATTGGAATTGCTGGGAAATAGAGAAAAACAATGAAACGACAGGATAGATAGAAGGAGCAAGAGGAAGGGTAATTTAGTCATACGATTTAAAAATAAATTTTCTCTAATTAATAAATGACTGAATTTAATTGAAAGGTGTTATTTCCGAACTCTAAGGTTTATAGGGTGTTCTATCCAATTTTCAAGTGTATAGGGGTTATCTCCGGCTGCTAGAGTTTACAGGGGTTATAACCAATTTTGCCATAATGATAACTCTAGACGCAGGATATACAACATATGACATATGCAATGATTATTAGGGTCGCTGTCTTGTCCAGTCGGTACTCGGTACAATGTATCAACAAATACGCCTTGGGTTTTTAAGTTTTAACTTTTTATCTAGTTAGGTTAATTGAGTAATTCATATTTTGTTTCTAGAACCTGTGAAGAAATGTAATTCATTTAAATGCGGAAGTTGAAAATAAATTGTCCACATGATTGGCTACGTGCCTTTTTATCGAAAAAAAATAAATTGTCCACATGATGCCTTTTTATCGAAAATAAATAAATTGTCCACATGACCACACCCGATAGTTTATACTTTCAAGCAAGGACTTTGCTTTGCATAATCAAGCATTTTTTTTTTGTCTGAGTTAATACTAACTTCTGAAATTGGAACTTATTAATGGGGATTGCCATTTATTGTGTAGTTAGCGATGAATCGTATTTAATTTAGTAATAAATGGTAATGCATTTTTAAGTGAGAGTATTAGTTATAAATTCAGCTAAAGTATTATCTGAAGATACTTAAAATAATAAAAAAAAGACTCTTTTTATCTTATAAAAAGCAGTCGTCATGTAAGCTTTGATCCGGCTTTCATATGTATGAATCTCGTACAAAAAATTCATATAAGTGCCAGTTTAATTTTTAAAAATAATTTGTACACAGTTCATACTAGTATAAATATTGTGTAAAATATACGATTGTGAGTTGTGACGGACCAGTGTTTATAGCCTATAGGTGAAATCTACGCACACACACGAAAATCATTTTATAGATATTAATGAGCCACGTGTTCTTACTTAGATCAATTACCAATTTACCATTTTACCAAAATTGGGCCATCTGTTATATTGCCATAATTCTCATGAATTCATTATGTCAGGTTCGAGGTCCATATCTGTTGCCTCTTAGGCTTTTATGGAATAATAAAAGTTGGATTGGATTTTCTCTTTTCTTTTATAAGTCCGTTGAAACTTGAAAGTTTGAAACTAGAATCTATAAAGTGGGAACGAACTCACAAACTGATATATTACAGCTGGACTTGTAACTCGTATATTCAATTCGTTTTTTTTTTTCTTTCTCAAATTGGAAAGTCTGGACAAATAAAAGTTGGATTTAATGTTATCTCGAAATCTCCTGGGCGGTCGCTGTCAAGTTTATGAAAAAAATGTTATCTCAAAATCATAATAATAAACCCCAAGTTAATTTTGGGAGACTATCTTATATGCACTGATACATTCCTTGTGAATGAATAAAATTTAATTATTGTTATTTCAAATGTTTTTTTAGAGAACCAGACAAAGGAATTTCAAATGTTATTCACCCATAATTTGTTATTATCCTGCTTATCTCTATAATCTTAGCTCATTTAAAGTAATAAAATTACCAATATTAAAATTTATTTTCCAAATATTATTTGAACAATATTAAACATTCAATTGGACGAATTCAACAAATAACTGTAACTTCGTGCATACAAAGTAGAAGTTATTCATTTACAACACACCACGTGCAACTAGTGACAATAAGAATTACATTTAATTCTAGCATCATTTATACTCGTAAAAGTCACAAAAACTAACAACAATGTTCTGAGTATTATCCAAAATGAAATTAAACAATCACTAGTACGAATTCATAAATGTAAATGATGCTAGTCATTTTACAAATAAGCGAATGCTTTATGTCATTTTAGATAATATCTAGAAGATTGTTGTACTGGCTTTTTCGGCCTGAAATGATGCTAGAACAGCAGAGCTGAATGTATATCCCTAGATGCAAGTAATGCATAGTAACTAGTAAATGAATTACTTCCGACTTTTTTTAATGAATTAAATATTTAATTCACACTTCTAAGTTAGTAACTAGTAAATGAATTACTTCCGACTTTTTTTAATGAATTAAATATTTAATTTACACTTCTAATTCCCCCAAGGCCCCAACCCCCTACCCTGAATCTTATCCCGTGCCGCGCGCACCATCCCAATCATCTGATCTAATTTCGACGGTTCAATTGTTTTAAGCCTATCAATCTAGTATAATTCACAAAGGCACCCATCGTTGATCGGATGGTTGGAATTGTGCGGCGCACCAGATCTCAATTCCCCTACCCTGGCCCCTGGTCTGCATATGGGTGCTTGTGTGCGTATCATCTCCGTCCGATCTTAGACGAAATCGATCCGATCGACGATTATATTTCTCCGTTAATAAAAAATAAAAATAAACGCTAAATACCCAGTACCACTACCATACCGCTGTACATCCATCTGTTCATTCTAGACCGAACGGCCCAGATGCAACCCAGCCTCCTTCTCAATAGTGACGAGATCAAGAGCAGCGCATCTCCGACCGACCCGTTGAATCAAGATCATCCTTTCGGAAATTGCTAAGGTCACCGCCCAGCTTTGCAAAACACTCCAAATTTTGATGGAAAAAGACCAAAATATCCCTAATTTTGGAATTATGGCGTCCAAATAGTCGAAGGTAATTTGGTCTTTTCGCATCAAATTTGGGAGTGTCCCGAGCAATTCCCCATCCTTTCATTTTCATTTTCATTTCAAAATTTCAAATCCCTCCATTCTACACTACTCCCTCACTTCCCCCAAAAACCCAAATCGTTCCTCTCTCTCTCTCTCTCACTCTCTCTCTTCGAATGCAAATATGGAGGCGACGGCCTCCTCTCTCATCGCGAGCCTCCGTCAAGGCGCCACCGACTACCACGGCCTCTACTCCCGCTTCTCCTCCTACCTCCGGCCATTTTCCGATCTGGTCCCTCTAGATTCCCACGATCCGTCGCTTATGCACAAACCCCCTCCTAAAAGAAGGAATTCGCCACCGGAGCGTTCGTCCGTCCGACCTCTGGCCAAGAAGTTCATCTCTTTTATCTGCAGCGCACTTAACCTCCTCCCTTCTCTCCTTCGCGAAGCCACTAATAAAGATCGAATCGAGGAGCGAGATAATGAGCTTCTAGGTGTCTACGCGCTTGTAATTGATTGCTTGGGTTGTCTGATGCCTGCTCTCGAAGGTGAACCCTACCAGCTGTACTTGCATAGAGGCATGTTCGTGCGGAGCTTGGTGTCAACTGGGAAGTATGAGAAAGCTGAGGCTGAGGCGGTTTTGCTTCTAGAAGACCTGAGATCTGTTCTTGCTCCAGCTGGTAAGGTTGCTGGATCGAAGAGAGGAAAGGGAACAGTTAAGGAGGCGCAGGTTTTGTTGCCCGACCCAAAAGTTGTCGGTTGTGAAGATTCAGGGATTACTGCATTGGCAACAGATATGATTGTTTCTCTCTGCAATTGCGCATATAATAGCAAATCAATGAGATCGGAGGCTTATTTAAGGATTTTGGCACTTGTCGAACAAGTTCAACCTTGGATTCGGTAATGTAGTTCACTCCACAAAAATTTACTTTTACTTTATCATTTCGCAAGTGGCATTAGGGCATTCTGGTCTGGTATTATCCACTGAAATGATTGAAATGAGAAGACAAGTTTTCCTTTTGGTTTTAATTTAGGTAGTTCATTCAATGCCAACTAGGTTCGATGTTTACCATTTTTGACCTTCAAGTCCTTGGTTGGCAGTGTTATTGATAGAATAGGTGTCCCTTTGATTGTATTGGCTGCCTTACTTTATCAGAAAAGGTAGACGGGACAACCTATGCCAGCTATCTTCCTGCTTTAGTACATTGCACATTATTTGCCACTCTGAAGTTCCACATGTACGTATTTGATAAAAATTCAATCACTCCCTCATTTTTTTTCCCTAATGGGACAATGGTATTTCATGTAGGTTATTGGATCACGAGGCTGCTAAACGGAGCCTCTTAAGGTTTGCGAGACCATTATACACATGTGCAGCTTTTCTCGCTGGCGAGTGTAGATCATTTGACCGTGACCTTGTCAGTAGTTTTTGTACAGCCATGTTAAGGCAATTGGCAAGCTGCTCGTTTAATCAGTTGACAATTGTAAGTTTATGAGATAAATAATTATCTTGGCCACCTCCTTGAAAAATTTGCTTACAACATGCTGACATCCTACCAGTCAGTTTCCGATGATAATAGTGCCAGTCTAGGTAGAATCTGTACCAATTTGTAATTTAGCTTCATGTTTTGAGAATTTTAATTTTCTGTTGTTGTATTTTGGTATTCCTGACCACACAATCTATACAAATCTAGTCTGGCACCTTCATTGTCAACTGGTACCATATGTTCCCTTGTGACTCTTGCTCTTTTTTGCCCGTTTTTAGGGAAATTTGGTGACATAATTTGTTATTTGGATACTGATTTCAGAGTGCCAGCAAGATCTGTTCTCGGATCGATCTAAATTGGGATGATGGTTCTTCAGTATTCCTTAATGTGCTAAGAATAACCTTAGAGCTAGCTCTGTGTGAATGCAAGGTACACTATGCTTCTTTTCAATTACTTGAAATTCAGTATAAAAAGAGCATCGTATGCGAACTATTGTTTCTTGTTTCATTGCCCTGACAAGAGAATGATTACATATTGAGATTATGTTGAATATCTCTTTGCTTTTAGTTAAAACATTCATGTACTTAATATGCCCATGTTTCTGTCTGGATCACCTCATAATTCCTTATGGCTGCTTTGCTGTAATCTCCAATTTGTCAGGATCAATTGGTGAAGGGTGAGAAAGAGTTTCTTGATTTTGTATCATCTACATCTGACATTGTTGTATCTGATGCTCAACCAAACATTTGTAAACTTGCTTCAGACACTTTTAATGGCCACGTAGAGCAGTTTGACAAGGTATCTCGATTTTTCTCAAATTTGAAGCGTAAGTGGCTGTCCTTTATATTGGATTGTTGTTGAACGGAAATAGCTTTTGATTCTTTTCAGTTTTGCCCTCGTGTTGGCTTGGTTCTCCGTCTCTACTCTTCTGCTTTATACTTCAAATCTACTCTTCCTTTCAGACAAACTGATGACGACACTCCTATTTCTTCTTATGCCCAAATCCTCAGCGGCCAAAATGAATTTCAAAGCATAATAGCTTCAATAGAAACACTGTCAAGACATTTTTCTGAGAAGGGGGAAGGTGGAGATGCTTCAGTCTTGTTCTTGGCATATTTGGATGCGCTTGAACTTTTGTGTCAGGTGCTGCTACCTTGTGCAAAGGCTGGATGGCGGTTCTTCTGTTCTGAGGGAACAGATTTCCCTAATTCTTCTAACTTGAGCAACATTTCCAAAGTGCTACAGGAGTTCTGCTGTTTTGCCATTAACGCCTTTAGGTAAGATCAAAATGGACTGTTTTATTTACCTGAATATATCTCTGTTGTTGTTTTGGAGCCAAATTCTTTGTTTGTGTTTTTTTTTTCTTTGTTGGGTCAATTTGGTATTTCTTAGTTTATATGGCTTGTTTCTTCACTTTAGATTTCACAGAACACCTATCCCCACAGTGCTGTACTGTACCACTTAAGGAAAATCATTAGTTGAGTCAGGTGTGGAACGTAGGAGGTTAATTGCAATCTTTTGTCAAGACTATGTCACAGCAGGTAAGAGTAGAATTTGGTATACTGTGTCCTTACATTATTAGGCATCATTAGACTATTCATCAATAAAGGTGTTAAGCCTACTTTAGATGTGATATAATTGGCATCTTTAAAGCTATATGTAATGCTTTTAGCTTCACTATTAATATTGTACCTTATACTTGCCAGGCCCACTACAAAGATTAATGAAGTGGATGAAGAAAGAATTGACAGTAAACGTAAACTGCTGCTGGAATCGTTAATTTCTTGGTTCAGAATGTGCTTCTTCTCTGTCATACCATATGAGGTGATTAATTTGTAATCTCTCTTCCCTGATGCCTCAACAAGTGATGCAAGTCAATTTGAAGGTTTGGCTGTAATTTTAGCTGGTTTTGCTGGATTTTAGCTAGCAATTATACCAAACTTCTCTTGGTGAAACGTCTACACACACCTGGCCTTATAGGCCCAAAAATTAGTTCCTGGCTTCCTGAAATCTGTACTTATGGGTGTGTTTGGCAGGGGAGGTGAACAAGGAATTGGGAATTGGGATTGGGAACAAGGCCACGTGCTTGTTTTTGTTCCTTGTTCGCCAAAAAAACATGGAACTGGGAACAAGGCTACGAACAGGGACTTGTTCTTGTTCGCGATATGTTTGGTGTGCCTAGTTCGTGGGCTGTTCACGAACAAGCTTGTTCGCAGTCTACCAAACACATCCACAAACTGGTTAAATGTGAACGATTGAGAGTTGTTCAGTCAGGCTGTGATGAATGCATTTGGCCTTAATAAACTGCCAATTGCTGTCTGTTGTAATCTATCATTAACATTTCTTCTTTCTTTTTATCCAGAAGTGTTGCGACACCATCAGTGTAGTACTATCAAGCGAACAGACCTTACCTACAGAGCTCAAGTATTTTGTTTCCTCACTTCTTAATACAGTGCTAGCATTGTACAAGACTCGAAGCAATGTAAAACAGGTATTGAAAATTCTCTTTGTGCGTGTTTGAACAGTCAAAGGACTAGTGCAAGTGCAAAAATAGCGTTATTCAGGTTAGTATGTGAGAATAACGCGAGAAGAGTGCTATCCTAACACCGGGAGAAACTTTTGCACAACACCATCTTTCCAAAATAGCAGCAACAGGCTGAGAACCAAAAGGACTTTGTCTAGGAAAAACAAGAAAGTGAAGGTGGCCAATCCTACGGGATCAAAAAGAACCTAAGAGCAGTCCAATAATAGTGTGGGAAGAGTGTTACTTGAGTGTTATTCTGAATGTTGCATGGATTGTATAATTTAGAGTAGTGCAATATAAAGGTTGCTATTCTGATGCATTTAAACATACACTTAATGTGTCACTGAGGGTCTGAAACCTTATCATAGTAAAAACTAATCTTGACAAGGTTATAGCAGTTTGGGTGCTGCTTCTCACTTTTTCTTCCAACTTGATAATATGTACCATGATTTCTTTACCTTTTTTTTTTTTTTTTTTTTTTTTTTTTTTTTTTTTTTTTTTTCTAGGCACCAATAGCAGTAGCATTGAAGCTGTATTGTGAAGCTGTATTGGCAAACTCTAGGAAAATTTGCCATAACCACTCAGTGAAGTTGAAAGATATTTCAAGTGACAGGCTGAAGAATATCATGGAAGCAGTATCAGATGGGTATAAAAGAGTTGGGTCAATAATCCCTCTTTTCCATGAATGCCATCCTGGTGACATGATCAGCATTGATAATATCACTGTTCGCACCTTGATTGAGCTGTCATTAGTTGACGATTTGCACAGGATGAATAGCAACTCCTTTCCCTTGGTCAAAGAATGGGTCAAGGTACATATCAGGTTGCATGTCAAAACTATGTTTTCTACGTAGTTGTGGTTACTAATTTCTCTTGAGACTTGTAGGTATTGTGCAAGAAGTACAATGATACAGACAAAATAAATGATGCTCCGTTTCTATATCATTTGCTTATGAAGAAAAAGGACAAAGAAAAATGGTCAAGAGCGTCCCTGGGAAGAATTATAGAACTGGTAAGTAGTCATTTTTCTTTTCTAAACCAAATAGCACTTTATCATGGAAGAACTACAAATTTTACTTACTTCTTTAGGAGCTTATGGCATATCAACAATTGGAAAGTCGATACGCAAATTTATGCAAAATAATGCAAGAGAAGGTCATTAAAGTTCTCTTAGAGGATCTATATAGTGGAAAAGAATTTTTTCTGGAAAGATCAAGAATTTTGTTTAGAAAAGCAAGAGCTCTACGAGCTGGTGGAATTGATGGCTTGAAAGGATCTCTGGATTGCCTCTCTGAAGCCATTTCTTTACTTGTGAGTTACTCTTTGTTCTTCTTTATAATTTGCATTTTTTGTTAAACAAGCTTTTAAACTAATTAGTGTGTAGAAAAACTTTCAAACATGTTGCAGTTCAAAAGATTGGTTTTCATGGAAAAAAAACCAAAATACTAAAAAGATAGGCTTTTAGAGAATGATGAAATCAGGCCACAAGGATCCATTTTTGCTTAAGTCTTTTCTATAATATTCTGATCCTTTGGTATTGTTTTTGTTTAACAGAAAGTTGCAAAACCAGATTCTTGTGAAGGCCAAGCTTTGGTGTATCATCAACTGGCAACTGCTTATTGTTTATATGCCCAGTGTGCCCAAGAAGACAAATGCGACTTTGAGGTAACGTATTTACTATTATTTACTAACGTATTAGTACTGGAAAATAATTTCCTTTATATTTGTTTTGGTTGTTCATTTAAGCTTAAACATATTTTATGTACTTGAGCTTTTTTACCAGTAGTGGGACATGATGGATAATTTATGTTTTATCACAGGTTATACTGGGAGACATTGATTCTGCTATCCGTTTATGGTCAAGAATTGATGTCGAGCATTACACTTGTGGCGATGGTGGTTTTGAGTTGGTGGTGACAAACATGGTTCCAATACTTTGTTCGTTGATTGATCTATTATCCATTAAGGTGGAACGCTTTACTTTTCTCATAAGCAATAGGATTAGCAGAAATTTGTAAAGTTCAAGCATATAAATACCATAGTTCACAAACATTTGTGTGCATTTTTTGCAGGGTTGCTACAAGCATCACTCTCGCATATGCAAGTTGATGGTGAAGATGTTCAAACGTGAAAGTCTCCCAGTTGAGAAATTATTTGCCATGCTATTTAGCGACAGAAGGCTAGGGCATACCAATTGTGGTGTCCAAATGGATGTGGAGTTCATTTCTGATGCACTACAAAACTTTGATGCCAGTGCTCACCTTACAGATTTTTGGGCCAGTTGTTTGGAGAGCCATAACTCATCTCTGACCATGTTCTCTCAGATCTTGTTGCTGAATTGCCCAGAAGTGACTGAAAAGGGTTTCGAAAAATCATTACAGTGCAACCTTGAAATTAAGGAAATTAAACAAATAGCCTCTTCTCTAGTTTCTGATGTAAGCAACAGTCCAGGCTGGAATAGTTTGTTACTTTGACATTCTATCTTTTGTTAATCTGATCTTTCTGTTATTTACTGTGCAGCCTAACCCATCAAGCCGCTCAGCCTTTATTGCTAGTTACTTGTACTACGATTTATCGCAGAGGCTTTTGTTGGAAGGGAAATTATTTGAAGTAATTTTTGCATGCCTGGATTGTACTGCCTTAATATAATTTGTTCTCGTGTAAAAGCACTTAAAATAATTAATTCAACTTTTTTTTTCCAGGCTCTGTCTTGCGCAAAAGAGGCCTTCAATCTGCGCAAAAAACTCCTACATAAAAAGTTCAGGTATTTTCATAAAAAGCCATACGACGTACACCTTGAAACATGGGATTCAGTAGCAACTGAGACATGGCCTGGTTTGAATAAAGGAGATAACATAATGGATTCCTTTCCCTCCCCTTGGATTGTTCTCAGATGCTACCTTGAAAGCACTTTTCAGGTATGGTATATTGTGTTTGTATTGTTTCTTCTTGTTTTTTATTCTCTCTGTTTCTTTTATGATTGCTTTGACTCATCTTTTGTTATGCCCAGGTGGGAAGTATATCTGAATCAGTTGGCAATGGTGCAGAAGCTGAATTCATGTTTAGGACAGGAAAAGAGATGTCCCATCTCCAAATGTTGCACTCTTTTGAAACTATTTTTGCATCATCCTTAGGTAATGAACCTTATGATTCTTTTACCTTATCTTTATTAGTAATTGGCTCCTAACGAACTAATTTGGGTGCTAAATTTATTGGTAATACCAAATGCCATTGTGCTAAGGTCAAGTGCAACTAGAAGTAATTTAAATTGCAATGATGAAAAATAATTAAATTCTTTTTCAGGCCAACTATATCGTAATTGGCAACTATGGGACATGGCTGACAGTGAACTAAGATGTGCCCAAAAACTTCTTCAGGACAGTAAACCAGCACTTTCTTGCAAGAACTGCAAGATGTTTCTGGAAACCACAGTCAATCTTCATTTGGGAGATCTATTACATAGCCGATCCAAAAACAGCTCTCAAAACCAGTCTCTCAATACCCTGGAAGATGCTTTGTGTGTGTACCAATCAGCTTCTGATAAGCTTGATCACCATGAAATAGATTTCTCCATAATGATAGAAGCTAAAACAAACAAGCAACAAGATTCCATGTGCAAGTTCTGCATGCTTTTGAATCAGCCAGCAGAATCAGTTAATAATAAGAAAGCTTCTAGAAATCGCAAAGGAATTCTCAAGGAGGTTAATTTAGATGCTAAGAAGTTGACGAGAATGACCAGGTCGAGGTCTAGCAAGACATCCACTGCCACTGAAACCCAAGAGGAACCTGCAATTGCATCCGATACTTCAAGAAGGATTGGAAAGAAACCTAGCTCGAAATGTAATGGTGCTGATGCATCTTATAAAAACGTGTGCTGGTCCTGTCTGATGAACAGAGCTCTTGATTCTGGATCTCTTACAAATTTGTTAAATCTAGGGCTCGAGCTTCGACGCAGTAGATTTCTTCTCTCGTTGCAGTTGAAAATCGGTATGTTTGTATTATTTACGTGACTGAAATTGGTCAGTCGATTTATATTATGTGAACTTCTGAGATAAAGAGAGATAATTTGAAGCATAGGATCAAACATCATAAGTACCATTATTTTAAGAATAAAAGCATAACTATTTGTTTTCTTTGCAAAGGTTGAAAATCTTTGTTTTTTTTGTTACCTCTAGTGATTTTGCATGTTTTATTTTCTCTTATTTAACACACTTGTTTTTCTTAACAGCAAGATTATTTGGGGCTCGAGGTGCAAAGCTTAATGTGCATGAGATACATAGCCTATATTGGAAGTGCATTTTTCTTTTGTTTTCTAGTTCTCGTGGAGTTAAATCCTCAGAAGTTCATGTGCATCAACTTATGGAATTGATAGCAGATGAGCAATGGAAGGCTCTCTCTATTGACCGTGCACTGATTTTGTATAACATGAGCCTCTTTTTGTTAAAGAATGGTCTATCTGATAAATACGGGTTAGTTGATATTGGAATCTGAAGTTTTTTTTATTGTTGTTTTGTTATGTTATTTTGTAACTTGTTGATCTTTTGCAATTGGACAGGGATCCATGCTGCACCCTTGCAAAAGTGCAGATACAAGATGTAGTGGCTTGGTTGTTGCGAGCCTTTATATTTTCTCGAGAATTTCCTTTGCTTCTACAGAAGGTCAAGTTAGCTTTCCTTTTTATTTCTTGCTCTCTTATGCTTTTACCATCTTTCATGGACTAAATATTTTGAGATTTTTAAGTAATTGCAGGTCAGCAGGCTCCTTGCATCTACCTTGATGCTCTCAACTGTGGATTGCTCTATTCCTCTGCCCTTGCATCTTGACAAATCTCTCTCACTCAGCCATTGGACGTCTTACTTTCATCAAGCCTCTATCAGCACTTCTTTGGACACCTCTAACCAGTGTGAATTGAACAAAATTTTTTCAAAGGTTACTTTCTCAATGTTGCTTTGCTTCTTTTGTTTTGTTTCTTTTCTGTAAAGTTCTTTACCATTAACTAGCTATTATAACATAATTACAACACTATTAGGTCAAGGGTGGAGCTGTGGATGCAGCATACAACAGTAACTCCAAGTTTTTAAGGTACTTTCATAACTTGAAAAATCAGAATGATTTAGCGACTTTCTCTTGAATCCTATGACTGTAGTCAGTAGCTTTTATCATTCATTTGGGCTTGAACCAATATGAAGTATTCATTAATAGTTAAATAAAGGACCTTATTAACATGAAAACCAGTAGTTGCAATGCAGAAGAAGAAAACTGAATGTTTAATCTGAAACCTCCATGATAGGATAATTGGGTGCTTGTGAACTAGTATCCTCTTATTTAATTCAGTTTCAAATTTTGATTTTGATTCTCTTTCTTCCAGGTTTTCGTTTCAAAATATTAGCCAGCTGGAAGAGCATGTGGGTTACTTCTTTAAAAACCTACCTAATGTTCCTATAATATGCATCAGTATGATTGGGGGTGATTATGCATGCCTATTTGAAGAATCTCTGATTCTTCCCTCCTTTTGTCCTGCTTGGGTGATGCTCTCAAAAATGGACTCAACAAACCAACCAATTACAATGCTTCTACCTGCTGATGAAATTAAAGAAGGTAATCAAGCACCTTTTCTTCCTTCATAGTTTATTTGCTATCTTTTGCTTACTATAATATGGTGATCTTTTGACAGAGCAACATGATTTAAGAACTTGCAAACAGTCAGACAACATAATACAAACCAAGGAATGGCAGTGCCCGTGGGGCCACACTACACTAGACCATGTGGCTCCATCTTTTAAGTTGCTAATGAAAGAAAATGTCATGTCATGCCAAGAGACTGTCAAGGCAAAATATTGGGAATGGAGAACAGAGATCAATAATCGTCTGGGCTTCTTGCTTAGGTGGGAATATCAATCTTTTTTTTATTTAATTAGTAGTGTTTTTCTCAATTTTCGTTGACTGCTTTCCCTTTTATAGGACTTATTTTTTATTTTGGCTTTGGCAGAAATATTGATGAGTCGTGGTTTGGTCCTTGGAGCTGCTTGCTGAGGGGACATCCAATAATAATTAACCAAAATAGAGAAGTTTTTATCCCTTCCCTAATCAATCATCTTGAGTCACTTATCAAATCAGAGGTGAACCCTAGCTTGGTGAAATCTATCCTTGGTGGCTGTGACTCTTTGGTGGATGCCAAAGCGTGCTTCTCCCAACTTATCTCATACGGAGGGTCCTTTGGCCATGGAGGGTTTTGTGGGAAAGGTAGATTTAGAGCTTTCTCGTCTCCTCATGATATTGGTTCTGAAATACCTGAACCCATTGTCAAAGTACTTGAAGATGCATTCTCTAGGCCCATGCCAGTTAATAGAGAACCAGTGATTTTTGTGCTGGATACAGACGTGCAGGTTAGAAATTTGTCTCTCTGATATAATATCACCTTTCATTAAACTGTGCTTTTTTCAGTTAATATCAACAAATTTCATTGATTCTTATTCTAGTGTTGTAAATTTAATGTGCAGATGTTGCCGTGGGAGAGTTTACCTAGGTTGAGAAGGCAGGAGGTGTACCGAATGCCATCAATAGGCAGTATCTTTCTAACCCTTGATAGAAACTACCAGAGGCACAGAGAGAAAGAAAGAGAAGAATTATTATTTGGTACTTCGTACTTTCCCAAGGTTGATCCTTTTGACGCGTACTATTTACTAAACCCTGCTGGGGATCTTAAGGGGACTGAAGAAGAATTGAAGCCATGGTTGGAAGGTCTCAACTTTGAGGTTGCTAAAACTTTTCTGCTGTTGTCAACTCTGACTATACTGTTATAGCTTCCCCTTTACCAGATATTTTTGCTATATTACTTTTTACTTTCTTCATGAGACATTTTTGTCGAATTGTAAACAGGGAAAAGCCGGAGTTGCCCAAACAAGCCAAGAGTTGGGTTTGGTCTTGAGGAACTATGAGATGTTCTTTTACTTTGGTCATGGAAGCGGTTAGTACATAGTCTATTACCCTTATTCTTTTGTATTCCCAATTATATACATAATCTCTTACCCTCTTCCTCTTTGTATTTCCAATTATTACATAATCTCTTACCCTCTTCCTCTTTATATTTCCAATTATATACAGAACTTAATTTGAATATAAGACTCATGAAATATGGGCCTTTTCAATGCTTGTTTCAGGGACAAAGTACATCTCCGGAAGTGAGATTGAAAAGCTAGAGATCCGTGCAGCAGCTCTCCTCATGGGATGCAGCAGCGGCGTACTGTTTTGCAAAGGGAGTTATGCCCCCCAAGGCGCCCCTCTCTCATACCTCTTCGCTGGATCCCCAGCTGTGATTGCCAATTTGTGGGACGTCACGGACAAAGATATTAACATATTCAGCAAGGCAGTTGTCAACTCATGGCTCCAAAACAAAGGAGAGGCGCAACCTGTGACTTGCTCAGCCTGTGCCGTAGTCCAGGAGCCTGCAAGAGGAAGAGGGAGAGGAAAGAGGGCACAAGTGAGTGATCATGATAGCAATAGGAGGTGGTGCAAGGAATGTGCGACCAGGCGAATAGCATCCAGCATTGGCAAGGCGAGGGATGCGTGCAAGTTGCATATGCTAACTGGGGCAGCTCCAGTTTGTTATGGTGTCCCGACTGTCTTAAGGAGAAAGGGCTAATGTGGTATACTCTCTCTCTCTCTGTGTTGAAGCATTGAGCATTTGCAAAGCAAGAGGAACGTAGGCTCACCGGGGCAGCACGCTTCGGTTGCGGTGTCCCAACTGACAGTCAACTCTAAGATAGCTAGAAGGGCTAGCATTTTTTTTTTTTTTTGCCATCTCTGTTATTAGACCATTTTTTTTTATCATGGTCTTTTATTTTATTTAATTTATGGATCATTGGGTGCTGGAATTGTATAGGCAAAATACATGCAGGGGTGTGTACACAATTACTGAAATGAGTTGAGATAAGGTTATATTTAAATAAACTTAAAATCTCTCTTTTTATTGATGAAGAGTGCGAAAGAGCTGCCTTGTTATCGGGCTACAATGTTAGATACTGTTATGTTTCAAGTTGATTTCACCTAGCCATAATTCTATTTGCTGTTTTTCCTTGATTGTAGTGTTGTGTTTTTCATTCAAGACCTGTTTAGTTTTTTTTTTTTAGTTCTATAATTGCTGGTAGCAGTAGTTGCTGTTTATGGCTAGGTATAGCTTGATGTTTTATGTGCTTAATTGCTTGTAAGATGAAGGTTTATTTTAATGAAAAGTTTGCCCAGGGTAAGTGTTTCGAAAAAAAAAAAAATTGCGAAGGCTAATCCTATAATAGACTTGCAGGTGATAAAAAAAAAAATTCCTGCATATTTGGTCTTTTGGAGCAAAAGAACACACGTAACAAGAAAAAAAATATATATATTTTTCTAGTTTAGAGGTTCCTACTAGTTATTGTGAAAAAAGGAATCAAAGATTTCACTACCGCACTGCATATGTATTAATTCCTTCATTTATACAACAATTTTATCAGTTCACCTATTCCTTGATAGGACACATCTCATCTCATCTTTCCACTAAAATTTGAAAGAATTTTGTTGTTCCTACAAAAAATTAATAAAAGCAGTCGCTTGATTCATTCACTCTCGTCAGACTCATATGTTGCACAAAGTGCCTGGAGGCCATTTGGTGCAGTGTTACTGTTCTCTTCTGCAGGCTTCTTGCTTACTGATTCGTTGTTTGAGGTCAGATCCAAGCGCATCTTTTTCGAAGAATCATCAGTTGTCTTTGGCTTCAGCACAAATTTCGGCATAATTATGGTAGAGCCTGCACGAGTTCCTACAATACCAGTAATTAACCATGAGAAATAGCAGCTACCGTACAAGGTACAAACCAGTGCTTAACTGACAAAAACATAATTAGCATAGTAAATACTATGAACTTAGTCTCAAAAACTGATCAGAACTTTGCCGAAATACAATAAATACTATGAACTTTAGGCATGGCAGACACTTCTGATTGTCAAACATTTTTTTCTTATCCATCTGAAATAGCACTTGCTGCAGTACCAAAAACTTAAAGAGTGCCATGAAAACCAATCAGATACCAAAAACATTTTTTTCTTATCACAAGAGGCCTTTTGCTGTCAGAAGACTGAAGCATGAAAAACCAATCAGATAAATTGTAAACATACCTGCACTCTTTGAGCTGTCAGAAGTACTTGAACTTGTTAAAGTATCAGTTGGCTTTCCAAGGTATGAGATCTTTGGCTGTATTGAAGGAAAATATATTGTTATAGCATATACAAAAGCACAAACAATACTTTTCCAATAGATTTAATTTTCAAAAATCTCATCAAACAAGTAGACCAATGCAAACTGTGTGAAAACAACTTGAAGATATGCCTACCTTCACAGGTACAGCTAAAGAAGAGGGTCCTGCTTCCATGTCAAGATCTTCATCATCATCATCCTCTATGCGTCTGACGTAGTCCTTTGAATTCTGCATAAAATGCAAATTTTCATTAAAAGCAAGAAATAACCAACAAAGACACCAAAATAAATAAAAAAGGAAAAAAAAGAATGCTAAGATAAATCCTTACATGAAAAACAATGGATTTAATTAAGGCCTCATCTTTTTCATCCAATTCTTCGCTTTCATTTTCCTCCTATTAATGATAAAAATATGTTGAATAAAAATGATTAGCTTACAACTCATGCTGAAAAAAGAGTATCTCAAGATAAGGAAATAAAAATAGTAAAACAAACCTTTTGTTGTGATGATCGCTTCAAAGTCTCCAACATATCCTCAAAGCTTACAGTTGCATGCCTTGACTATACATGACACCCGAAAAGAAAAGAAAATTAATACGTAAAAAATAAAATATTATTAAATTCAAAAAACAAACAAAAGTTTATTCTAGACAAAAGATAAAAATAAAAAACTCACCTTCATAGACCTCATTTCTTCTAGAGCAGCAAGTATATCCATATCTTTTTTCGAGTCCAGAGCTTTGTTCTCTAATGATTTCATTGCATCTCCCATCTCTTCTGCGTCTCTCTTTCTTTTCTCATTTTCTGCGGCCTCGTCTTGGTCACGCCATGGTTCAAAGTTGCGAGATGCACCTGATTCCACAGTGTAATCTGAGTTTTGTGGGTCTGTCTTAAATGTAATCTCAGCCGAGCACTTTGTGCATTTGAAATAGAACCGAAATATTTGAATCCCCAAGTACGTCTGCAATGTAAAGGAAATATTCGAATCCCCAGGTGAGCCTAGTATGAATTCTAAGAATGAACAATTTACATTCAAGTGCATAACTAAATTTTTACTGTAGACTGGATCAGTAACATCAGTTAAATTACATTCAAGTGAGTAACTGAATTGAACAGTGGAGGAACCATTTGGTGTATTTACTGAGATGAGTTTTCGGCATTGAGGAAGTAAGTGGAACACAGCAATGGTGTTAATTTACTGTGCATGTATTTTGTTTGGTGGAGGAACCATTCAGTGGGTATGGCTAGGTGATGTTAAGGTACCAGTAGTTTCATGGATTTGGTTAGTATATGGTGGTACCTTGTGACATGGTGGAATGGAAACTCATGGAGCAATTCAATTATTATGAAGTTCACTTTTTTTATCTATGTCAACTTGTTACCTTGCTTTTTCACTATCTCTATAAAACTGTACATTAATTAAATTTTTATTATGTGGTCAGGTATTGGTGGTTGACTGAACAAAAATGATTACACAACAGGGATCATGTTATAATTAATCATCACTAGACACTGAAGTCCAGTGAACACACATTTTGATTGTACACACTTTCACTCTTAGTCATCAATTGCAATCATGTGACATATGGATATCAAACTTTATAAACCTTATCAAGACATTAATAAAAGGGATTAAACTTCAATTGCAAATTTAAGTTCAGTTCCCTATTAAGTTTATCTTATTCTGCTAGGGGCAAATATAAAACTCAACTACACATAATTTGTCCAGATTATACACAAATCAACACAAGTAATGCACATCTCACATCTCAGATCACAAAAAAAGAAGGAAGAGAGAAAAGGGAAGATCTAACCTCGCCTACAACATCTTCCTTGCGGGAATTGAACTTGGTGCCCTTGTAGATGTAGTTGCCACAAGTACCACACCGAATGCTCATGGGAAGCATCATGCGCACCTTCATTTGCTGGTTTTTCGGCTGCCTCCGCCGGGGAATCTTCGCCGGATCGAAATCCGGCGGATAGTACTTGTTCAGCACTTTTCTTTCTCCCATCTCGCCTCTCTCCTTCCTTCTCCTCCTTCCTCAAGTTACGATTCGACTAACTAGTTCCCTCCCTACCTCTCTCTCTCTCTCTCTCTCTCTCTCTCTGTAACTTTTCTACCCTAGCGAGCGAATAGAAAGGAGTTATGGAGACGGAGGTATGGAATTATGTTCCGCTCTGTGGCGGCGTGAAGAATTGGAGATGGGAGGTCGCCGACAACGACCCTCTTACCTTATTTAATTATTAAAAATAAGCTAAAAATAAATTATCTTGTTAGCAGCAAAATAGAGTAAGCTACCGGTCTGTGAAACTACCAGGTGGGTCCCATTCTTCTTTAATAAAGTTTATTACCAATATTTTAGTGTTTGGAAAACAGGTGTGATACACACCATCCACCATTTTCCCATCCATCCCATCCACAGGCCAGAAATGGGCCTCATCCTCATTTTTCCGCGCGCTGACGTCAGCAAGGCGCTCGCTGACGTCAGCGAAAATTTTTCGGAATTTTTTCGGAAATTTCTGAATGCTGACGTCATCAAATGTACTAATTTATTTGTTCAGTTAGATGCCAGAAGGGTTGAATTAAAAGTTGTAAGTGTTCAGTTAGTTGCATCTGAAAATGAAATTTTCGTATTTTTGTGTTTAGTTTAATACGACAAAGGTTGAACTAAAAGTTTTATTTGTTCAGTTAGTTGCATCTGAAAATGAAATTTTCGTATTTTGGTGTTCAGTTTAATATGATAAAGGTTGAACTAAAAGTTTTATTTGTTTAGTTAGTTGCATCTGAAAATAGAATTTTTCGTATTTTTGTGTTCAGTTTAATACGGCAAAGGTTGAACTAAAAGTTTTACTTGTTCAGTTAGTTGCAGCAGAAATTTGATTTCGTATTTAACATTTACAATATACAAAGTGAACACATATGACAATATAGTTAACATTTACAATAAAAAAATTGAACACATATAACAATATAGTTAACATTTACAATAAAAAAATTGAACACATTCAATATTCAATACACAAACTGAACAATTCTACTGATAATAGCATCCACTACAAATGATTCTCTATTCCAATACATAAATTAATACACAACAAATGCAGTAAATTACATCCAATTATTACAAATCGATTGCAAACTCGAAACTCATCTTCAATCGATTGTAATCGATTGTAATTACAGTGAACACACAAATTTATGCAGGTCAATTGGATGTCGAAAATGGCCTGGAACAAACCTTCTTTGTACCGACTTGCATTAGTACCATTAAAGAGCTTGACACTAGTACCATTAAAGAGACTTGATACAGCAGCCGATTTCACCAGAGAGATTCAAGAGCCTGACATTAAATATGAGCTAATTAAAACTTTGAAAAGAGATGGAAATAACAAAAGCACATGAAAAAGTTTAAGGTAGACTTTCAACCATAATCAGGTAAATGTACATAAATATGAAATCGTAACAAAAAGGAAACACCAAAATTTCTCAGAACCGAACAAGCCTGCGCAATTTCTCATTCAATTCAATACTCTTGAAAAAAATATCTCAGAACCGAACAAACAAGTGAAACACCAAAATTGCGTAGATCCAAAATTTGAAAAAAAAAAATGCAAGAGTTTGAGTTCGCTTGTCTGATTGTCTGAGATCTGTGTATATAAACCAAAGGAGGCGGGTTTACCTTTGGAGCAGAAGCGGCGGTAGGATTTTGGAGAAGCAGCGGACACCAAAATCGATGGTGACGGGCTGACGGCGCGAGGAGAGGTAGCGGAGGATGTCCGATGTCAGAGACTAGTGGGTAGCGGAGATAAATGGCGGGGATGGGTGACGGCCGTGCATAATCGCCCCTCTCTCTCTCTGGCTAGGGTTTCAATTGAAAGAGGAGGTTGAGAGATATAAATAGTTGGGCCAGTCGCTGGGCCCAAATTTGATCTGTTTGGAGCCTGTGGATGGGATGGATGGGAAAAGAGGGGATGGTAGTAACCAATTCTGTTTGGAAAATATTGAAGACCGCCCGCAAGCATCTTTCTTTGGGCCATCAATATTATAAATAAAGATGTGTGGGTGTCGAGATCCTTTAGTTAAATATCATCCGACACTTCAAGTAGTGTTAAATAGTTGTGCAATAGTATTTTTCTAATTTCTGTAATGTGATACTTTGTAACTAATTGTATGTCGAGTGTTATTGCTCATAAAACTGACTCGATTCAACATCAGATAATAATTTGGCAACACATTGTTTTGTTTCTGATTTTTGTGACCTCTTCCTATTTTCATTTTCATCATGTCTCATTCTCTTTTGTATTGCTTAGAATCCCTCTCCACCTTATTTTCTCTTCATCACCATTCTTAATTTCGGTTTACAAAATATAAATTAAATTCATTCAATTGAAAATAGAAAAAAAAATCAAATCTTTTATGATATATATTTTTTATTTAAGTCATTTATAAACATATTACATTTCATAAATAATATCAACATAATATATATCATATTAATCATATTATTTTATATAACTATAACTGTAATCAAATCAAATTACCTACAATAACTAAATTATATTTCTAAAGATAAATATATCTTAATCATATATCCAAAAATGAACATAATTGAACTATAGAAATATAATAAAAATATTTTTATTATAGATATCTACATCGAGCGAAGCTCGATATTCCCCTCTAGTTTTAAATTCCAATGTTTTTAAATTCCTACCGACCATCAAACCGGCCAGAGGGGCGGTATGCGGTTTTTACCGGTTTTACTGGTTTGTTTCGGTTAATACCGGTTTGGCTTATTGTACTAATATATATTTATTTAACAAGACCCATAGACAAATGAGGCCGTTTGGCCCAGTGGATAGTGCTGCTGGCATATAGAGCGCCCACCTGGGTTCGATTCTTGCGCCCAGCAATTGAATTCATCTATTTTAGTCTTGAGAAAGCACCCAGAGACATGCGGAATTGCGGATATTTCCGAAATATCGGGATTTTGACTGGGTTTGACCGGTTCTTGACCTACGGGTATTAGGACCCATTTCCTACCGGATGCTGATCCGAAACCCGGTTTTACCGGAAAAATCCGGTACCCGGTAGGAATTTAAAAACATTGTTAAATTCACTCGCGTAAAATGCTAATTATAATTGATCTGAACAAAATTATCCATCTTATAATATATTATTTGTATGACTTTTCTACTATTTTTATCACTCTTTCAGGATACATTAGCAACATAATGAAAAAAAGTGTGAGATTTTTATTCCATTGATAGAGTATTAATTATTCTCCTTCGTGTATTATCTCATTTTCACTTTCAAATAGTAAAAACAACAAAAAAAAAAAAAATTCACTCTACTTTTCATAATGGAGCAATCCGAAAATGTATCTAACTACCAAGAGTGCATCTAATATTTTATAACGTCGACTAAGGACAGAAAATTGTATATTTTCCTAGGAACTTTTGAAACTTAACTTTAATAAAAAAAAGACACAAAAATTAAAATAAAACTTACTACGAGTTTAGTTAAAAAAATGATTTTACAAATTTAAATTGTCATTTTTTATCCACTGGACATGTAAAGCGCTTGCATTCGATTTTTTTTATTATTATTTGAGTTTATGTATTAAAGACGACTTACGATTGAAAATAAATCATTCAAATATTGTTAGTTTTTATAATTCTTTTAACATTTAATAATTTTATATAAAATGATCTAAAAAATAAAAAATAAACGTATATACGTGACATGTCGAAATTCAACTATAATTTACAATCGATTGTAAACTCAAGCTATACTAAAGTTATGCACTTATGCTCAAAATTACACTTACGAAAGGAATAATCGAATGAGGCCCAAATGGTGCTAATGTGCAGCCCGCTCAAAACCGTGACCCAATCAAAATGATATCTATATCAGTTGTTGGACTATGGCACTAGGCAGGCCGTATAGTTGCACTTGGTCTTAGTCCAATCCAGTTATTGGTGGGACAGAAAAAAATTATAACTAACCTTAATTAATTAAGAAATTTTAAAATAATTCAATTTTAATCCGAATTTTAAAAATATATTTTCAGTATCGAAATTTGGGATCCCGATACCAATTCAACTTAGTATGGGATCCCATAATCCGATACTAATAATTTCAAATTTAATTTGGCAAAAATTTTGTTTTATTCAATTCTGATGTCTTAGATTGAATATTGAGAATCCGATCTTGACTTTGAATTTTGTTTTATTCAAATTCTGTTGGTTATAAATTTAATGGTAAGTCGCTCAAGCTTAAGACCGTTATGCATAAAATCAACTACGTCATGTAGTGGTGTTAATTTCTCCAGCAAAATGACAAGTCGAAGCGGCCAATTGAGTCGTTAAATCCAAGGAGCCTCACCAAAATATGTAAAAAGTTATGGATGTATGAATAATATTCCTGCTTTTATTTTGTGGTGTATAATTGTGGGGCGAGTTATGTGATAATTATCACATGGAACTTATAAGAGGTGTCATTCAACAAAAAGCTCTCGTTCGAGTCTTAGTCGTCAGCAATAATTATGTACCACAAATTCCATACCTACTGGGGTACTATAATAGATATTAAATAGAAATCGAAAATATATATGAAACCGTTGGATCGGTTTGACCGAACTGAGCTTTTAAAAAAGACCAATAGCTCACATATTAAACAAGATTTCTTTTGTTTTTTTTTAAAAAAAAATTTTACTAATTTTTTTTATATCGAAATTCAAAAAAATGTTTGCATATTTTTGCTTTTTTCATTTAATTAGAATAATCCAGTTAGTTTTAGTTTTATTAAAAAACTAAAATAATTATTTCACTTTTTGCATTTTAACACGATATGAAGCATTTTATAATTTTTATTTCTACTTTGTAGATGGAAGTGCAGTGATTTTATTATTATTTTTTATTTAGGGATAGAGACTAACACTCGTAAATATTTAATCAATTGCTCAAGCTCTCAAACTATACCCACAGGCCACAGACAACTAAAGTTAATTGGTGTCTTGGGATTTCAGACTTACACTCGTAAATACTTACCCTTGCTTTCCTAATCATGTTGTTTGATATAAAAAATCTTTTTATCCTCATTAGCATCATTTTTTCGTTTACTCTTAAATCATTTATTTCAATCACGATGTATAATGATTGCAGTAGCCCATTATTTTGATTGTTGTTTTCTTTATGTTTAACAGATTAATTATTAATACGGACATAAAAAATATATATATGTGGTAGTTTGAATTTTATAATTTTATATTATTAATATATTATCGTTGTTGTTGTTGTTTAATACCAACCTAAATAAATAAAAGTATCCGTTTTTAATTTACTCTATCAAAACTGTTAGGTGAAATCGAAAAATATATTCCCTTCTTAAAACAAAAAGTTAGATTATAATGCAATTCATAACAAGTTTGTATTGGAAACAGCATAAGCATCATATTCTGGACATTATTTGATTATTTTAATCATTGCTTTCCATGTTAAAGAAAAAAAAAAACTTAACTGATTATTCGGAAATTCAATATACGAATGCATATGATCTGTCAAACATGAAACAATCCAATACTTTAATAAGAATGCAAAAGATATTTCCAACAACTCACTCAAATAAACTATATTTATTTGACTTATTATTTGTAATTAAAAGGTGAGTGTCTACCAAGAATTGTCATTGAATAATAATAGTATAGGATAATATTATTTAAGAAAACAATTTTGATTTTGCTTAAATTTTTAGTTGAGAATATAAATGACCAAACTACTTTTTGAACAATATTAAAGTTGCTTGACTCTAATGTGTCAATCATGGTGAGTTATCAAATAAGATATGAGACTGACCCCTCAATTCCCACGAAATAAACCAAAAGACAACGAAAAGTAAGTAGATTTTTATAAATTTATATCCATAATTTCAATATGAGAAGATGGTGCAAATTGGGAAGCATACTTTAATAATTTTATAATAAGAAAAATAAAATCAATTTGCCCAATGCGGCTAATTATAATCCAAATAAAAATTATTAAAGTACCGGAGACCAACAGTGGTGCTAGGGCTGTCAATGGGTAGGGTACGATACGGTAGAGATATTTTTCATACCCATACCCGTTAAAATTTTCCTTACCCATACCCTACCCTTACCCGTTAAAACTTGACTTTACCTGTACCCTACCCTTACCCGTTAAGAATTAACGGTAAGGGTAGGGTAACGGTAGAAAATTGATAATAATGTTAATAATTCAATTAAAAAATTGTACAATATGAATAAATAAAAATATTGTATAAATATATTAATAAAGTGCACTATTTAATAATAATTTAAATATAAAAAAATCATACAATATCTTCTCATTCCAATTGTCAAAAAAAAAAAATACTAACTAATTAGTAATTACTAATTATATAATATTTTCTCAAACGAAGGGATCTTTTAAAAAAGGTTAGTATTTTTTTAATGTAGGGTGTGAATGAAGATAAAATATATATATATAAATAATATATCAATTGAATCTTACCATCATATCTTTCCAATTTAATGCATTATTATCTCAATCAAACATAGTAATTTAATAAGTAATTTAATTATTAACGCATCAATTGAATCTTACAATCACATCTTTATGATATTGTTTGTTATTAACGTATAATTGAATCTTATAATTATAACTTTTTTATTATGATTTAGATTATAAACTATATATATAACGGTACGGATAATTAATGAATACGAAATAGCTTTACTCATACCCTTACCCAATAAATTAACGAATTTTTTTTTCTATCCATATCCATACCCGTCTTATCGAATACGATACGGGTAGGGTAAACGGTTAAAAAGATACCATTGACAGCCCTAAGTGGTGCTCGCAGACCAACAGAGGAAACGACAAAAAAAATTTATTACGACTTAGTATCGGATTCCGAGATTCCGATACTAGACTGAATTTGTATCGGAACTGCGAGCATATTTTTAAAATTCAGATTAAAATCGGATTATTTTAAAATTTCTTAATTAATTAAGATTAGTTATAGTTTTTCGGTTGGCGGGAAAATAATTTTATTTTACCGCCAAAATCGGAGCTTCTATATAAACAGAGCGACCCTTTCCTCTCTTCTCTCTTCTCGCAGACTACCACTTCTCTTCCTTCCCTTTACCTATCTCTTCTCTTCTGAGTTCTCTCTCACCCTTTCTCTTCTCCCCGATAATCCAAAGTACCAGAAAATGATGATGCTATTTGGTTGGGCAGCGGGCAAAGGGGCTGCCGCGGAGGCCAGGGAGGCTGCGGCGGAGGCCAGAGAGGCTGCGGCGGAGGCCTGGGAGGCTGCGGCGGAGGCCAGAGAGGCCGCGGCGGAGGTCTGGGAGGCTGCGGCGGCAGTCAAAGGGGCGACGGGGGCGACCAGGGAGGCAGCGGCGGAGGCCAGGAGGGAGGCGGCGGAGGCCAGGGAGGCTGCATTGAAGGCCAGGGAGGCTGCTGTGGAGGCGGCGGCGACCAAGAAGGTGGCGGCGGCGAGATCTGAATAATTATGTTGTTCAGAAATTGTTAGTGTTTGGAAAATATTAAAGACCGCCCACAAGCATCTTTTTTTGGGCAACTGTTAAGTTCAGTCACGTAAAATGCTCTTTATAATTGATTTGAACAAAATTATCCATCTTCTAATATATTATTTGTATGACTTTTCTACTATTTTTATCACTTACTTGTTCGTATGATTTTCTACTTTTTTTTTATCACTATTTCAGGATACATTAGCAGCATAAACTAAAAAAAAGTGTGAGATTTTTATTCTATTAATAGAGTATTAACTATTATCCTTCGTGTTACTACATATACCATTTGATGTTTGCTTTTTCTTTACTGACTTAGAATTAGAAGAGTGATCTGTGGTAGAATTTCGTTGATTAAGTTGGATTCCCTTTTCCCTTCTTTAATTAAATAAGGTAGAGGCATGGTCTTTTTTATAAGTATCAATGGCACAAAAATCTCTTCATGATTTGATTAAGTCTTTGACTGCATGTCAGCGCATGAAAAGCTTGATCAAGGAATGGATGAATCATTTCACCAAACATTCAGTTCAGTTCTTGATGGTGCCTAACGCCTGAAAGGGTTGTACTGACAAGCATTGCACAACCTCATCAGTTGTATTTCAATGGCGCATAGTGCTTGAGAAGTGCAATTTAGATGTTTGAACTTGTCTAAGAAACCCCATAGCATGGCTTTGGAGGTCCTAGTCAGGTAGTTAATACTATAATTAAATGTATTACAAGCATGGCCCATCATGTTTGTTATACTTTTAATTAAGTACGCACTTAATATGGATAATTCTTACAAGAAAAGCCATGCCATGCCTTTTCAGGATATCGTCAGGCAAAGATACAATCAGGGACCAAGGTGAAGTTGTTGTTTATGTGAATTTACTGCTCACTTTTGTGAAATGACAAGAAGTATAGGATTTGTTTGTGATTGTTATGGTTGAAATGGCCAACTGTTAGAGAGACTCGAAATAAACACAAAAATGTAATTTAATTGTTACTGTCTACTGCCTTTGTATGTAAGCCGTAATGAGCCAAAATGTTATTTTAGGAAGATCAAGGACCAAAGTGAATAGTAATCTTCATAGTTTCTGTGTATTGACAACACTGACTGAAAATTGCTTATCTTTTAATTGAATAAGGTAGAGACAGCCTTCTCATGAGAATCTGCATAATCTTATCAGTTGCACTTTTGATGGCGCATAGTGCCTGAGAAATGCAATTTAGATATTTACCCTTGTCCAAGAGACCCCATAGCACAGATCTGGAGGTCTTGGTCAAGTGATGGCTACTATAGTAAAGTATATTACTGACATGGTATATCATGTGGGTAATTTGTTTAATTAAGTAGGCACTTAATATAAAAATTTCTCATAAGATAGGCTATGCCATGCCTTTCCAGGGGGTCACTAGGTAAATGTGTATTTATTATAAAACCAAGGACCAGAATGAAGTTTCTGTTTATGCAAAATTACTACCCGGTTTCTTGCAAATTGATGATCCTGATCGCTGTCTTTATAGCGAGCATTAGCAGAAATAGTTAAAAATATGAGACTTGTTTGTAATAATCTTAACTAGACTTGTTAGTTGATGCAACTTGTTAGTTGTTGTTGCATCTGTATATGCCTTTAGTGTAATAATCTTAACTAGACTTGTTTCCATTTTCACTGTACCAATTGATATGAAATCCCTCACCTCACTGTACCCAATATCCCACATCTTCTCCCCAAATTAGACAAATGCAACGACAATTAGGCTCATAAGCACACTCTCATTATTGTCTTGATGCTAAATAACACATTTCTGGCACATTCAAACTTTCCTAAATCCCTTCAGTACCAAGTCTCCACATCCACCGTACTGGACCTTGATTCGCCCACCAATCCAAGCTGACGCGACCTGAACTGACTGAACCATTGCATTCTCCTCAGCCTCGCGATGCTACAGGACCTCTCCGCTGGCCTTGCGAATGCCAGAATCGCTAACGGATTCAGATCCGTTAATTTACGAGCCCATTAAGAAAGAAAACGAACCCGTCTTCTTCAATAGTGGTACTGTGCCAAGTCTTCAGCGATCTTCTGTGACGGATCGCGTGCGGCAGTCGCGATCATTCATTACACAGATCTCTTTGAAGAATCAGTGTTGTTGGCGTCAATTAGCCCACTAGGCGCCAAATCACAGGTTCAGCCGAAATAATTATAACTAACATTAAGTAATTAAGAAATTTTAAAATAATCCAATTTTAATTCAAATTTTAAAAATATGCTTGCAGTAACAGATTTCGGGATCCCGTCCGATACATTTTGTAACATTTCGTCTCTACTCTTTATTATTAAAGCACCATATATAAGAGTGTATCTATGACCTTCTAATGAGATATGTATCCACCTCGATTTTTTAAATAAAAAATATCATTGATTGGTTAAAAAAAAATATATATGGATCATTGATTGTTCAAAGAGATATGCATGGATCATTGATTGTTCAAACTTGATATGATATAATATGTATTCAAATTTTGATTTTTTTTTTTTTTTATCAAAATAGAATTTGCACATACAAGTATTCGAAATAGATAGACAATTGATTTTATACCCAAATGTTTTCCACATTAAAATTTGTCCATACCATCATACATACAAACAAATTGTCAAAATTAATTATTTCGTTCGTTAAGATTGTTCCGTTTTGCAGGGGACTCTGGAAAAACGAACTAATATAAGTCCCTCCACAACGCCGGAAAATATTGTTAAATAATACTTTTATACTCTGTTTTATGTTCTGTTTATTGTAGTATCTTTATGCATCTTCTGTCAAAGGTTAATCATATTTATTTTTATCAACTATGCCCAGCAAAAAGAGCACTTATCGTCTACCGGGATGCGTTTATTTAAGGTCTGATATTTTCAAGAGGTTTAAAATTTGTATTAGCATTGAATCTTAAACCAGGTGGACGGTCTACAATGATTTGCTATGTTATATACGTAATCTCAAATTAGCAAAAGAATCACAATTATTTTTTGTCACAGCTCGCAACGACGGATCACAGGACGTAAGTCTTGACGATGTCTAATACATGAATTCGACGGTTCGTTAACTTGCGTTGCCACAGAAAAATAAAATAATTGGTTATTTAACGACACAGTTTTTCTATGATAAATTAACATAGCGAATTCAATAAAATTCAGATTAATACACAAAATAAATAATATATATTTACAAAGATAAGCGAGTTTAAATTTCCAAAATACCAGTACAGTCGGTCATAATGGTTCTTCAATAATTATAAGATTTTATAACCTAAATAACCGGCTCAAAGATTTATACAAGATTTGCACAACTATCTATAAGCAAGTCATTTTTCAGTGCAATCAATCAATGTGAACAGTAATCACCTTCATAGAAAGTTGCCAATGGTTTACTATCATAATCATACTACAAATCACCTTTTGTGAGGATCACAAACGGTCAATAGCACAATTTATATGGTCATGCGGAACCGTAGTCGATGCTCTTCATGACTATTTTCAAGATATATCAAATCATGCGCAACCATAATTGGTGCCTTCATGTCTGACAAGATTTCAAGATAGCTCCAAGACATGCACAACAATAGTTTGTGCCCTTCGTGATTCAGAAATTAGATAAGGAATTCATAAATTAAATAAGACATGCACAACCGTAGTCGATGCAGTCTTGAAGGTTAAACTACAAACAGTTTGTTAAACATTTTACTAAAACATTCAGTCCCCTGTCAATATATCATGATGTTCATTTCATGCCATGCCATAAGATTATACAAAAATTTAATTACACTCACGCATCCTATAGCATTAGTTTTGGCTAATTAAAATATAAGAGGAAATCAAATTATATAAATAAATTTGTTAGATGGTATATTATATAAACAAATTGTTTCTAATTTAAGAGAAAAAACAAAATCAGATTGAGAAGGAATTCATTAATGCTCAAAATAATAAATTGGATGCATTCAATCTCAGAAAACAAAATCGCTTGGTCGCTCAATAAACACCCTTAGAGGTTTTTTTTTTTTTTTAGAAATACCAAGCACTTGTCCCGGTATCACTGGTTCCCGTATCGCTCGACAAACACTTGTCCCTGTATCAAAAGGAACAAACTAGTTACTACATTTCATCTTGGGAGTTTGCAACAAAATGTTTTGATTCTAACTGTTAAAGGGACTTTTGTTGAACATTCTGGTAAGTGGTGTCAGTATATGGTTAGTTTTGAATAGAAATTAACATTTCATTATTACTAATGCGCTAAGGATTTACCTTGTCTGATGCAATTTTAGAAACCATTTTTTTTTCTTGCGAAAAGAGCTATATATAGCAATGCTCAATCTGGAGAGAAACTAATTTGCGGTGTGAGCCTTTATTAGGAAAATATGGAGAGAAACCAATTTTTTTGTGGGGTATATCGTCAGTGAAAGAGGACTGGAAGGGAGTATCGACAAAATAAAGGGAGTTTTGATGTTAGTCTTTAGTTTAATCATGTCAGTAGTTAATTTAGTCATGTCAGTCCTTAATTTAACCATGTCATGATTCTAGTACTAACTTTGCCGCCTCTTCATGTTATAATGTGAATAATATGACTGTTAGGGTTGGATTACATAGAATGCAGCTTCTTATGGGCACCAATAAAAGTATATATGACTTAGAGACCATTACACAAAAATGACTTTGATAATCTTCCATCATTGAATGTCTACTTACTAGTTCAAGTTTGATACTCTTGCAAATAGTCAAAGAAAACAAAAGGGTGAAGATTAGATAAAATAGGGGCGTGATTGCAAAAATAGTCTAAAATTGGGCTTGTTAGTCTGAAATCATAGTATAGTTGAACCCCTCCCAATCAGAACATATATAAATCCCCGTTCCACTAACTCACTGTTGATGAACAGTGGGACAATAGTGTGGCTGACAGGTGAGCCCCTGATAGATAAAAAAATTGATTTTATTCTACCAACTACTCTGCACCATGTATACACTGCCCATGTGAAGGACTGTTCGCCAATACCCATGCGTGCCTGGTGTGATTAGCTATAGGCAACACATGCATCCCACATAGAGTTAAAAGATTTAGGATAGGACTAAAATTTCCACACAAACCGAACATATCTCCAGCCCTAAAAATTTTATATCCATGCTCAAACGCATAGATACAATATTGAGATATAAAATTTCTTAATTATATTCTTTTAAAATAATTTAAATAATTTAACAAACATCATCATATTTTATTTATATGGTTTAAAAAAATATATTTAATTCTTAAATTATTTTTTCGGCCTTTCAAACTAAATTTTCAATGAAATGCTATATGAATGCTCACAAAATTATGAAAATATATAAATACAGTATTTTTCAAATTAAACTTTCAAAATAATTAAATTTATTTTATATGTTTTATGAATTTTAAAATAAATACAATTTTATATTTTTTATTATTTGAAAGTTTTTCAAAATTTGATTTTTCCCAAATTTAATATGCATTATACGAAACTAAATATGAGCCAGTGATACCAATTTTTTTCATTTTTTTCGCTTCCAAAATTTTTATAATACCTGTTTACTCATCTTATTTTATTTATATAATGAAAAAAATATATCTTTTTGCTTTTGAATTGCCTCAATCCCTTCCTAAAATTTTTTCCCATGGAAATTTACGTGTATTTTATAAAAATATAAAAATCTAATAAAATATAAAAATCTAATAATAAAATCAAGGTAACTTTTTTTATTGTTGTATTTTGATTATTTCTCTTTCTAAAACTTTTTTAAAAATATATATATATCGTAGACTAAATTTTTGCATCAATTTTTTTTTATGGTTTTTCACAAATTTGCAGAGTATTAAGTGTTATTAAAATTTCTTATTTTTCAACCTTGATGTTCTTTTTATATAATTTAAAAAAATATTCTATTCTATTTATATAATTTTAGAATTGTATTTTCGCTAGATTATTTGGAGACCTTTCTTAAATTTTATATCATTTCTGAGATGTTCTCTTTAATTTCTATCAAATTCTATTTTTCACGGTCCAAAAATATTTTTTTCTCATGTAAGTTGTGTTGTTTTTTGAGGAGAAAATAAGACAAGTATTTTTTTAAATTCAATAATTTATATAAAAGTTTCAAAAATAGATCGCGCAACGCGCGAAAAAACCACTAGTGTGCATGAATCTCTAACTTGCTAGTTCAAGTGACTCTTTTTTAATATAAATAAATTTGATGGTTTTCTACAAAGTGGATTTGAAATTAAAAATGATATATAACAATTTCACTTGTGTTGTCATTTTGACAATCACTGTCATTAAAAAAAAAATATTTTTCTTTCCTCCTTCGCTTTTTCAGAAAAAAGACGATTCTAAAAACCTCTTCTCCCTCAAACCTTAGGCGGGAGAGGCAGTCGCCACTAGCCTCCTTCCACCCCTTTTTTGTTGGTCAAACGATTTGATTTTTAATTGTAATTAAGGTCTCATATTATCTAATTGTTCTTGTATTTTACTTTTGCAGTTTGAGAGGTGGTCGCTCAGTTGGTCTCTCAACACGGGCATCCCATCTCACCGCAAAAGTAAACAGAAGAACAATTAGATAATATGAGACCTTAAATTACAATTAAATTATAGTGGGTTCAGGTCCTCAAGATTATTGGGTTCAGAAACATACCCGAAGGATTATATATATATCTAAATTATATTTATATATAATATACTATCTAAGTAATTTATTTATATAATTTGATTTCCTCTTATATTTTAATTAGCCAAAACCAATGCTATAACTATCAAAAGTAAACCTTATGTTTTATGACTTTATGGCAAAAAAACAAGAAAATAAAAATAGAACTTATAGTAAAAAAGAAGGATTGCAAGACCACATTTATAATGAAAATAATGCTAGATTAGTCATGTAGAATGTATTTTTTTTTCCATGTATGTTTCAAAAGCACATATAAAATGTGTTTTACAGAGAAGGACAACACTTAAATAACATGATTATTGGTTTTCTTTTTTTTTTTTTTGGAACTGTAATAAGATGATTATTGATTATAGATGGAAATATGATGACTTTATATTGTTTAATGTTAGATACTCTCACATTTTAAACCATTTTCAAGAAAAATCAAAAAGATTTATGAATTTATACGGCATGAAATACGATTAATAATAAATAAACTTAGAAAATAGCTTTTTATCATCGAAAAAAGTCTCAATTTTATAAAAATTTAGAGAACTATAGAGTTGATTTGGAAAAAAAATCAATATTTTAAGACAGTTTGAGACTTTGAGTTATATCCGTTCCATTTTTTTGTGAGATTTAGAAATGATGGAGCCGTGATTTATGATCTCAAATGTTGATTATAAACTTCATTTAAAGTAGGAAGGGGTCCACGTCCACCTGATAGTCTAACAGACCGGTAGTTTTCTCTATTTTGGTGCAAATAAGATAATAATAAGCAAGGTTTCGGTACCACAAATATGTGGTGCCACAAATGCCACACTTTATTTTTTTTATTTTAAATTTCACAATCCGATCTGAACCGTTGAACGAAGGATGCTTTGTCATAAAATTTTATAATTTTTGAAGTTCATTTGATGCTTGATCAATAGGTTGAAAAATGAACATATAAAAATTAATCTTAGGATTTTTGTCATCACCTTGGTTAGGCTTTGGGCTGTCAACGTGCGCACTTTCGCGTCACACGTTGACTTCTACTGGACCAGTTTGATCTTGTGCGACCCGCACAGGATTCCATGCGAGACCCGCACAGGGACAAACCGGTACAGGACAACCCTTAGTTGATGGTGCAATTCATGATAATTTGGTTTCTAACGGTATGGGGCAGATCTAGCCGGACTTGGACTCCCTAAAACGCAATCGTCGCATGTTGGTTATGGTATCGTGACCGGAACCTAGTCCAACACCCACATTAGGCTAATTAACCCTCAACTTTCGTGTGTTGGCTTAATTATCCTAAGTCCACAAGTTGATTTACTAAGGTATCTAACCGACTTTCGCCTAATTAGAAATCTTCTCCTTTTGAGGTACAAATTGGTTACTTTTCGGCTCCTAACCAACCTCAAGTCGCCTACTCAATTCAATCAATTAGTCTACACTTTTAGCCAACATCGGGTGTGCGCATTCACCCCATAGTAGGTTCAACACAATCAATCAAACACAAGCAAGCATAATCAATAAACAACCAATAAGTGATATACCATAGAAATCAAACATCAAGTTACATCAATCCTAATCTTAGTTCAAACATAGCCCTAGAACTAACAAATCTAGCCTAACATAATGCAAATACAAGCAAAAGATAGAAAAGAAAGTGATACAATCTCTATGGAACCAAAGAGAAGGAAGGAGGAAGGCAAAGCCCCTGTTCAATCCTCTTCCTTGCCTCTAGAACTGAGATATGGCAGCTTGGGTCGAATGGTGGTCGAACTCTGGTCGGAATCTGGCTCACCAGGCGAAATAACCCTCTGTCCAGCCCGCACGGGATCTTGTCCAGGCCGCACAGAGGAGGAAAAAGGTGGATTTGGGTCAGGTTTTCATGGAGGCGCGCCTTTGAGGTGAGTTACCCTAAAATCTGCACTTTGAGCGCCTTAAATAGACGTGGGGCTAGGGTACGGACTCTCATGCGGGCTGGACAGGATCTGGTGCGGGTTGGATGGGCCAGGAATGAGTCATCCGGCCCATGTTGCTATCTGGTGCTATCCAGGCAGCACGGGATCTGGTGCAGGCCACATGGAAGCTTCTGTGCATCATTTCTGGACCAAACTCCACCAAATTCTTTCCAAGTCCCTAAAAATATAAATAAACCCAAGAAGTACCAAAATCCTATAAATATAAACTGAAATAAACATAAAATAAAGGTATTGAGTTATAATTGAGGCTAAAGTCCGATAAAAATATATATATAAATGAGTGATATCAATAATCTACAATTAAGAACTTTATATGGTCTAGAATAAAATTTGGATCTAAATTATTCAAAATGTTGAATTATACATAAAAAAATATGCATATAGTGTGCAATTTATACTTATTTAGAGCTTCGGTTGACCATTGAAATGCTTTTTGATTCATTCGACGTTAATTAATAATAAAAATCTATGTTTGAGCACCTTATATGGTCTATAATTTAATTCAGATTTTTATTAATCAAAATATTGTGTAATAGTATGAAAAAGATGCTTATTAGACAATTCTTGATTGATTCGACGTTATTTGATCATAATAATCTATATTTAAACTCTTTATATAGACCATAATATAGTTCAAACCTTATCCAATATATTTCATTATACATAAAGAAATATACCAATAAGGTGCAAATAGATTTTATTTGGAGCTTAAATTGAGCTTTTTACGTGAACCGTGATTCATTCGACGTGAATTGATGATAATAATCTACATTTAATAACATTATATAGTCTAGAATAAAATTCGGATCTTACTTATTCAAAATACAGCGTTATAAAGAAAGAAATATGAATATACTGTTCAAATGATGCTTATTTGGAGATTCAGTTGAGCATTTAAGCAATTTTTTATTAAGTTGACGTTAAGCAATAACAAAAATCTATCTTTAAGCACCTTAAATGGTCAATAGCATAATTCAGATTTTCCTTATTCAGAATATTGTGTTATAATGAAATATGCATATAGTGTGCAAATGAGGCTTATTTGGGAGTTTCAGTTGAGCATTTTAAGCGATTCTTAATTCAATCGACATCAATTGATCACTATATCTATATTTAAGCATTTTATGTGGTTTACAATATAATTCAAATCTTTCTTATTCAATATATTGCGTTATACATAAAGAAAATATGCATTTAATTGCAAATGATGCAGTATTTGAGCTTCAGTTGAGCATTTTAAACGATTCTGGGATTATTCGACGTCAATTGAACACAATTATATATATTTAAGTACTTAATATGATCTTCTATATTAGTTCGGATCATCCTTATTAAAATTATTGTGTCATTCATACAGAAATATGCATATAATGAGCAAATGAACTTAATTTCGGGCTTCAATTGAGCATTTTGAGCAATTCTAGATTTATTCGGTGTCAATTGATCACAATATCTAAATTTAACCACTTTATATGGTCTAGAATATAATTCAGATCTTACTTGATCGAAATATTGCATTATATATAAAGAAATATGCCAATAATGTGCAAGGGAAGCTTATTTGGAGCATCCGTTCAGCCTTTACATCTATTCTTGATTCATTCAACATCATTTGATCATAATAATCTATGTTTAACAATTTTATATGGTATATAATATAATTCAGATCTTATGTCTGCATGAAATTGCGTTATAAACAAAAAAAAAATGCATATAATTTGCAAAAGTAGCTTATTTGGAAATATTATGCATATAATTTGCAAAAGTAGATTATTTGGGAATATTATGGTATATAATATAATGCCATATAAATAAGGAAATATTTGAAATAATGTGCAAATGAAGCTTATTTTGAGCTTCAATTAAGTATTTAAAGTGATTTTTTATTCCTTTCACTTTATGTGGTCTAAAATATAACTCAAATCAATTATATTCACAATATTGTGTTAGACATAAAAAAAAATGCATATAATGTGCTAATGAAACATTATTTGAGCTTCAGTTGAGCATTTTAAAAGATTCTTGAATCATTCTATGTCAATTGAACACAATAATCTATATTTATGTACTTCATACGATCTTCTATATTAGTATGGATCTTCTATATATAAATTATTGTGTTATAAATAAAGAAATATGCATATAATGTGCAAATAAAGCTTATTTTGAGCTTCAATTGTGCATTTTGAGCGATTCTTGATTCATTCGATGTCAATTGATCACAATATCTAAATTTAAGCAGTTTGTATGGTCTAGAATATGATTCAGATCTTACTTGATCAAAATACTGCATTATACATAAAGAAATATGCCAATAATGTGCAAAGGAAGCTTATTTGGAGCATTTGTTCAGCCTTTACAGCTATTCCTGATTCATTCAACATCATTTGATCACAATAATCTATGTTTAACCTATTTATATGGTTGATAATATAATTCATATATTATTTCAGCATGAAATTGCGTTATAAATAAAGTTATATGCTTATAATTTGCAAATGTAGGTTATTCGAAGCATTAGTACAGCTTTTATAGCGATTGTTTATTCATTCAATGCTATTTGATCATAATAATCTATATTTAAACACTTCATATAGAATTCAGATGTTATTTATCCAAAATATTGCGTTATAAATAAGAAAATATGCAAATAATGTTCAAATGAAGTTTGTTTGGAGCTTCAATTAAGCACTAAAGCTATTTTTTATTCATTTGACTTCAATGGATCACTATAATCTAATTTAAGCACTTTACGTGGTCTACAACATTTTTCAAATCTTCCTTTTTCAAAATGTTACGTTACAAATAAACAGATATGCATATAATTTGCAAATGCAGCCAATTTGGAGCATGAGTTTGGCATTTAATTCTATTCATGATGACTTCAGACCTTACTTATCCAATATATTGCATTATACATAAGTAAATATGTGAATAATGTGCAAATGAAACTTATTGAAGCTTCAATTGAGCATTTTAATCCATTCTTGATTCATTCGACCTGCATTGATCATAATAATCTACATTTAAGCACTCTATATTTTTCTAGAATAAAATTTGGATCTTACTTATTCAAAATATCACGTATACATAAAGAAATATGCATATAGTTTGCAAATGTAGTTTATTTGGAGGTTCAGTTGTTTATTTGCAAATCTTACTTATTCACAATATTTTAATGATTCGTTCGAAGTTAATTGATCACAACAATCTATGTTTCAGCCCATTATATGGTATATAATACAATTATAGTATTTTGTATTCAAAATATTGCGTTAAACATAGAGAATTAAGTATAAAATGTGCATATGAAGTTTTATTTGAGCTTCAGTTGAGCATTTTATATGATTCTTGATTCCTTCGATATCAATTAACCACAATAATCTATATTTAAGCACTTTATATGATCTTCTATATAGTTTAGATCTTCCTTATTTAAAATATTGTGTTATACATAAAGAAATATTCATATAATGCACAAATGAGTTTATCTGGAACTTCAGTTGAACATTTTAAGCAATTCTTGATTCATTTGGCATCAATTGATAACAATATCTAATTTTAAGCTCTTTATATTTTCCAGAATATAATTCGAATCTTCCTTATTCAATATATTGCACTATACAGAAGAAAATATGCCAATAATGTGCAAATAAAGATGATTTTAGAGCTTCAATAGAACATTTTAAGAGATTTTTTATTCATTTGATTTAAATTGATCATAGTAATCTATTTAAACACTTTATACAGTCTAGAATAAAATTTGGACCTTATTCATTCAAAATAGTGTTATATACAAAGAAACATGCATATTTCAGTGCAAATGATTCTTATTTGGCACTTCAGTTGAGAATTTTAAGTGATTCTTGATTTATTTGATATCAATTGATCAGTATAATCTATTTTTAAGAAATTTATGTGGTCTAAAATATAATTCAAATCTTTCATTCAAAATATTGCGTTATACATAAAACTAATGTGCAAATGAAGCAGTATTTGAGCTTAGGTTGAGCATTTTAAACAATTCTTGAATTATTCAACGTCAATTGAACACATTAATCTATATTTAAGCACTTTATATGATTTTCTTTATTAGTTCGGATCATCCTTATTAAAATTATTGTGTTACTCATAAAAAAAAGGCAAAATTGGATATAACCCCTCAAATCTTGCTCAACCGGATATAACCCCCTCAAATCTTAAAAACCGGAAATAACCCCCTACAATCATGTGATTTATGGATATAAACCCTTTTCATTAAATTAAATGATATTTTAAATTAAAAAAATCAGCTTCCAAAATGTATGACCAAATTAACCTCATCCTCCATTAGAGATCTGAAGTATCGCTTCTTTCTCTGTGATTTTCTTCTCTCCAAATTAAATTTTACTCCATAACTATAGACTCAAGGAACTTCAAATTGAAGTTTGCATTCTACGAAGACCGGTGCAGTTACAAAGATGTCCAAAGACCAAGCTCTTGCCTCATTAGCATTTTTTTTATCCAAAATATCCAAAATAAAATCAAACGATCTGGTGCGTACGTTTAACACCCACCTTGTTTTCCTTCTAAGTAATTAAATTGAAGGTATCGCAAAAGTGGAAAAAAAATAAAGATTTGGGTTGAGTTTTTTGGATCACTGGTTAGCAAAAGAAATTTGGCTTTTTCTATACAAAATGTGCTCCAATACACCTCTGGAAATATACCCTTTCTAATTTCTAAGTACGAGGTGAAATGAAAAACTCAATTTTATATTCTCAGGACCGAAACAAGCTACAATACAAAGTTTTAAAAAAGTTATTTATTTGACATTAGTCCGTACCAAACATTCACGAATTCTGAAATCGCCCAAGTTAGGATGAAGATGAAGGGTAATTTGGTCATACGTCTTAAAAACTAAATTTTTTTAGTTAAAATATCATTTTATTCAATGAAAAGGGGTTATATCCAGAATTCACGTGATTGTAGGGGGTTATTTCCGGTTTTGAAGATTACAGGGGGTTATATCCAGTTAAGCAAGATTTGAGGGGGTTATATCCAATTTTTCCTAAAAAAAATGTATATAATGAGCAAATGAAGCTTATTTCGAGATTTAATTGCACACTTTAAACGATTCTTGATTCATTCGATGCCAATTGATCACAATATCTAAATTTAAGCACTTTGTATGGTCTACAATATTCGGAACTTACTTGTTCAAAATATTGCATTATCCATAAAGAAATATGCCAATAATGTGCAAAGGAAGCTTATTTGGAGCATCCGTTCAGCCTTTATAGCTATTCTTGATTGATTCAACATCATTTGATCACAATAATATATGTTTAACCTCTTTACATGTTGTATAATATAATTCAGACCTTACTTCTGCATGAAATTGCATTATAAAGAAATATGCATATATTTGCAAATGTAGCTTACTTGGAGCATTAGTACAACATTTATAGTGGTTTTTTATACATACTATATTAAAATTCTTTATATGGACCATAATATGATTCGTATGTTATTTATCCAATATATTATTTTATAAATAAGGAAATTTACAAATAATGTGCAAATGAAACTTAGTTGGTGCTTCAGTTATACATTTTAAGTGATTGTTTGTTCATTCGACGTCAATTGATCACTATAATCTATATTTAAACACTTTATGTGGTCTACAATATTTTTCAAATCTTTCTTATTCAAAATATTGCATTACACATTAAGAAATACACTTATGTAGCGCTTATTTGGAGCATCAGTGATGAAGGCTTAAAACCTAGGTCAAATAAATTTATAACCTAAGACTTTTCCTCACTAGTCGTTCTGGTAAAGCTTAGGGTCGAACCCACAGGGACGGATTAAATTGAATACCGGACTTTACTTCCTCACGAAAGCTAGACAAGACAATTTTTTGGGGTTTTGTAGTTTAAAAAGACAAATAAATAAAGTACAAATAAATATTTTTGGTTATTTTTGGTGATTTAAGGACTCAAACAGATGCAAATGAATGTCCTAAGGATAAGTGTGTTAGGAAATGCTCATATTTTAATTTTTAGATCAATTACAACTAATTAATCACCATTAACAACAAGCAAATCAAAAGATCTAGTGCTAAAGCAATCACACATCCAATCAAGAGAGAAGGTAGGAGAAATTGTACCTCTCATGAAATTGTATTCATGAGGCTCAAATCCATGGCATGGGAGTCGATGGGGTGCGTGCTCCACCATCTCCACCATCTATGGCCGCCTCTAGCCCACCAAGGACCCACCACCAAGCTCAAAGAGAATGCTAGTTCTCTTGAACCTCTTGCTAATCACCTTGCTTCTCTTAATTAACTATTTAATGGAGAGGAAGAGAGGTGGGATGCTCAACACATGAGCTAAGAGAGGAAGGGAAGAGCCATGGAGAAGAGAGAAAAATCTCTCTTCTAGGTGGAGGCGCAAGGGAGGGGAGAGGAAGAGAGATGACGGCTAGGGTTTTCTCCCAAAGAGACCCCTTTATATAGCCAACCACTCTCATCCAATTTTCATACTATTTACAAGTATGCCATCCACCCTAAGAGGCCACCTAATGGGCTCTCTTGGGCCATCTTAATAAAAGGCCTTTATTCATTAATTCACCAATTAATGAATCTCCTTTAATTGTCTCTTCATTCTTCCTTAAATCGGGCCTTTAATTAACCAATTAAATAGAAGCCCAATTAGCTCAAACTAATTAAAGTAAGTTGAACATAATTAATTATTAACTCATTAATAATTAATCTATGATTAGCTAATGCATTATATTGTTTCCATATGATCCTTTTAATTTAATTAATTATAACGGTTCATAACGGTATATAATTAATTAATTAACTTATCACATTTCACAATACACATTATTGTGAATAAACAATAAATGCACCAAGTGGTTAGAATCCTATTTGTGCGACCCTATTTGAGGATTTATACTATGTTGGCCATGGAAATAAATCGTTATTTATTTCCAATAATCATAAGCGGTATCTAGCAACACGTTATGACTCCCAATTCGTATAAATAATGTACCGTTACAATATCTCAATCCTGCATAAGAAATAAAAGTATTTCTTTGTTTGATTCTTATGTCACACGATATCTTTGTATAATCCAAGATAGGAATGTGTCATTCTTGCAGATTATACATTTCTTGATCTAGAGTTGATCGTCTAGTTTGCATGCATACGATCCAACTCCATCAAGGGGCCCAAACAGATATCATCACTCACTAGGTATACTAATGAGGGACATACGGTTTTCTTGATGAACAACTTTTCCCCGCACAATTCAAGAGAACATAAATAAAGTCCTTATAGCAGCCTTTATCAGGAATCAACGTTAGACGATATTTATTGAACCTATCCTCATGTGGAAAAGGTGAACATCTCAAACTTAGAATCAAACTCATATGAAATAAACAATGACACATAACACAATCCATATGTTTATTTCATTGGGTCAAGTCCTGTACTATGTTCCAATAACATACACATATGCAATTAAGTTGGTAACTCCTTACCTATGATTTGTAGAACTTAATCATCACTTAACTTGCATACTAATCTTTTATGATAATTAATGTTCCTTGTTAATTATCAAGATTATGGACGATTTAGATTTATTATTGTCATTCTAATGAATGATCCACAGAGATCTACAATTCAGATCCTCAACCTGAATGATCTGTCAATAATAAACTCTAGGAACAAATGATCAAATATCATCATTAACATAAACTAAGAAAATAAGTCATTAAATATTGACTTCTAGGACATAACTCCAACAATCTCCCACTTGGCCTAGAGTCAATCAATAGTGACTTCTAGCCAGTGAAGAATTTAGAACAATGTCATATATCTATATATATACATGTCTCGAACCTCAAAAGATGTAATACACTTAAAGCAAGTTACTCATACGTCCATCACGCATGGATGCACAATTGCATCTCGTATACCGCTTAAGGTAGAGGTTAAGTTAGAGTGTTCGCTGTGTCCGCGAACCTATCCAATTTTATTTGACCCTATATACATATATACTCCTATATATGTGTTCTTGATCATCATCATGTGAGATCAAGTGACATCGTCATAGATCTTAGTTGGATCACCAATTTAATATTGGGTTCTTCAAGTTTAAGCTATGGTTCGAGATGCATAGAACCATATTAGCTTGACTGAGAACTTCACGATCCTTACTACATTCTTTCATTGCTTAACAAGTTGCTATATATATTTGTTTTGGTGACGGAAACGGTTGTAATATCCCATTTAGAACACCTTCTAAACTTACAACACCACATTTAAACAAAATATGTAGCTCAATTGTATTTATATCAATCTTTCGAAAACTAGCATCAATATATCAATTTATATGAGCTTTCTTTCATCAGATGAAAATATATCATTCTTTCTCATAAGATACTCGAAGATATCCTCGATTATTGTCCAAACGTGTTTTTCTTTGTATCCAGTTGACAACTGCTTGTCATGCTCCTTGGGTACAACACATAGGGGCATGTGCATAAGTATGGCGTACGTAATGAAACTCATAACAGAAGGATGCTCGAATTGTATTGTGCACTCTTCTCGAATTGAGTTACAACACACCGAGTAGAACTCAAGTGTATGCCATACAACTTGGTTAGACATCCTTTCTAGGAGTCTATCTTTTCATGTTACTAGAACACTTTGTCATTATATGCACATTTTCTCAAACCTAACATCCATCATAATCTATCTCCATAGATTTTGTTTCCTTGGATTTAGGTGACTTACCCAAATTCTCTATTGAGAAAAACATTCTCTAATGAGATCTTGACAATATTCCTTTCTTTAATTTTATTCCCAATTAATGTCTTGTATCTTATACAATACATGTAACATAATAATGCTCCCACTGAATATCTTGTCTATACAAGATACTTTTGACGAAGTTCAACTCCTTGACTTACTTGTCAAAATGTTTATTCCAATTTCCACAATACTTGCTTCAATCCATTAATGGATCATTGAAGCATATATATGTTTTCAACAATACAACAAATCCTTGGTTTGTGTCAAATACACAACAACTTCCTTCATTCAATCGAAGAAGGCGGTTTTGATGTATCTTTCCATATATCTATATATACGAAATATAACTATTGCTAGAATGATCTTTATTGACTTATACACAGCTACAAGCGAGAAGCCGTGCTTTGTACATGGTCAACTTGTTATCGACTTAGACATAGCATCAATCATGAAATTGTGCTTTGTACATAGTCGACTGGTTATCGACTTAGACATAGCATCAATCATGAAATTGTGCTTTGTACATAGTCGACTTGTTATCGACTTAGACATAGCATCAATCATGAAATTGTGCTTTGTACATAGTCGACTTGTTATCGACTTAGACATAGCATCAATCATGAAATTGTGCTTTGTACAAAAGTCGACTTGTTATCCATATCTATCTTTCCTTTTAAAGATCTAAATGTTCTAGATGGATCGCTCCTTCTTGAACATCAATCAAGGTCTATACCTTGTTGTTATATATATGGATTGTACTTAAAGATCATATAGATTCAAACCATACTTGTGGAATCGGGTCTTTCCATCGCTTCTTTATTTATCAACGGATCCTCACATGTCAAGTATGAGGATGTTGTGAAACCTATGTACTTTTCAGTTTAGGCAATTCACTCTCGTTGATCTTTGTAGGATTGGTGCTTGAGGTCTACGAACTACTTCTACAACATCTTGTAGAATAGATTCTTGATCCTAATGTATTGCACGAGTTTCTCTAACATCATCCATTCGTGAGATGTTTGAGTACTCTTTAGAAGCGAGCATGCTTATAAACTTCTTCCTTTCACAACTGCTTGTGAGTCAAGTTCCGCTCAACTCCCACTAAGCACCATGTATGGAGTGACAAGTTCCCTATAAAGGTACTTCTTGTAGTGACGCATAAACTCCTTTAATGCTCACTTTACTCCCACTACTTCTTCTTGAGAATATCATTCTTTAAGATTACGTTATGATGAGCAACAACTACCTTGTTCTTATCATGTTCATAGAAGTAGTACCTTTTGGCTAATTCAAGATATCCTACAAAATAATAAACGTCTTATTTGGGTCCAAGCTTATCAATCAATCGAACCTTGAAATAAGCTTCTCAACACCAAATATTGAGAAACAATATACCTAGAGATCGAATCTCGTAAGATATCTTTCTCAATAGACTTCAATGGAATTTTTATTTAGTGTAAACAATATTGTCCTCAAACACAATCCCTTACATGAGTCAAACAAGTCAATTTGATTTATTACCGATCGAACTATATCAAACAATGTTCGATACCTTCATCCTTGGGTACATTTTTCCAAATGTTCCTCATGGAGCGAGTAGTGAAACGTCTTTCATACTCTTTAGGCAATATATCAAACTACATGACTTAACTATTTACCATGATCCATCTTAAGACTTTTGCTTTTATTGAATAGTTTTTCAACTTTACTCTTGAGATCCTTTTGATCTTGTCAAAAGATTCATACTTATACCATATCAAATAGATACGTTAATATCTACAATGATCGTTGGTCAAGTGGTAAAGTGTCAACAACCTTTCAATTGCACAAGTCCTATAAGTCTATATACATCAATATGTATAAGTCTTAATAAGGTTACTTGTCCTTTAAACCTTCGTAGGTCAAAGGCGCTTTTGTCTTTTAACAAACACGATTCGCATGAATTTCAATTGATTTGCAATCGAATTGATTTACGAGCTCCACGTTACGTAGACTCTCATAATGCGATTCTTTGCAATCAAATTGATTTACGAGCTCCACGTTACGTAGACTCTCATAATGCGATTCTTGTTTATATTCGACTAAGCAACTATTTTACATAAAAGTCAAATACTTTATGCGAAGTCTTACATATTTGTCATTCGAAATTTGTTTATCTATTTCAAGCAAATTCAATCAAGACGCGTGAAATCTTATACACAAATTCATAACAATAAGAGAATGACATTTCTCTATTACAAAACATGATCATCCATCATCAAATATGAAATGGAGATAAGGTTTTATAAGATGTTTGGAATAAGGTATATAACCTCAAATTCCTAAACAAATTCTTTATTTAGTAAAGATAACTCTACGTATTCAATGGTAGCGGCCTAGACGTATAAGCCATTTCCAAAACGGAGTTTACTTTACTTATCTCGAACTTTCTCATATTCATCATTGCCTACACATTTCGTTAAATGCGAGCACATGAACTAGCACCTAATTACTAGTGTGAATTAGAGATAGTGAGATAATTTGAACGACAAATATCTTAAGGTTTAGAACATCATGATATTTCGGACAACCTTTCAAATGCCTCCCATAAATGGCAAATGAAACATCTCATGTGACACACGGTCACTAGTGAGGGTCTCAAAGTCTCAACTCATATATTGGTGGAGTATTCCTTTAATACTTAACCAATCATTTTAGCACTAACAAGTGTGCGAACAATACATCCTTTATCCATAGAAAGAGATTTTATGACAATATCAACAATCCTTGATATTGGAGATCTCAATATCTCTAGTTGTCAATTAGCTACTCAAACCTTTCGGTTCGCAAGCTAATGAAACATTTATCTTCTTATAAGAAGAGTCTCTTGGTTAACTCACATTCCATTACTCGATCATAAATGATTGAGTCTATTTTTACTTTCTCTAAGAACGTCTTCTTGAGTAAATGGATGAGAGTGTAGAAGTCTTAGTATAGTCCTTATGAATTCTCCAATTCAAAGGTCTAAAACTTCTAAAAGGATATAAGCATTCGCTTTATTGAATAATTTTCGTCAAAACTAATCAATCATTGCGAAGCTATTGTTCGGGAAGTCGAGGAACGTTTTTGGGATTAAACTTGCTCAAGTTTCTCATTTCCAAGAACATGTCTTAGAAATCGGTATTTCTTCTCCAAGTAAATACCTTAGAAACGAGCTTGTCGTTTTCCAAAGATTGATCGCAACGAAATTAACATATTTAATATCTATAACAATTTCAATTTAAGGTCATTTAGTTTATGCAATGTTTTGTTTATGGAATGATAAACAAAACTCCCACTACATTTAATTAATGTCCCTAAATGTAATGGATTCCAAGATCCTCATTTTCGTCAAGTAGAGCCTGCTATGGCACGACACCCTACTTAACTAGACAAGGTAGGTTCTCCAACCAATCATATCAACCATATGACTCTTGGTTTGTGAATATCTAAGTATATTTACAAACTTCGCCCCGATGTCCAAGAAAACTTGTTGGGTCCATCGATAAGCAACCTCTCTCTATTTGCTCCTAACAAATCTTTTCATTTGTACCCCGACTATCAAGGTTGACAACCATGACGTCCGCTATGGCGGACCGCGCCATGATTGGCTATTGACGTGAAGGGGATAGAGAGAAGGAAGGCGGTCGACTTAATCAATTTAGTTTGGGACAAAAGCAATTACGTGACTTTGTTTGGTGGTCGTGTAAGCATACACCCATACCTACCTATGACAATTCAAGGCATTCACAAACAATCACATAACATAAGCATCTCAAGCATTGTCGTGGGTTTGTATGGCTCCCGCTTGCATTAATCTTCGTCGCATCTCCATGTAACGAGACTAATCTAATCAAGCCCTCCCACTAATTACTAAGATCCTATCTAATAATTAAGGGAAATAAATACATGTGATAAAATTCCTAAAACCCCGCCTAGGCCTTAGGGGCATGCAAGCCTCACAAGTTACATCAAAAATTAACCACTTAATTATCAAGGCACCTTAGGCCACTTTACAAGCAATCACATGCATTCACAACATTTTACAACACACAAGGCATTGACATCTTGAGCCATATCAAACCCACATCCTCCTACAAAACAAAGTTAGCACATATACAATATACATGATTCACTTGTTCTTAATTAATTTCATTAATTAGAATCTTTGTGCATACTTGTTGCTCAAGTTTTTCGAATGCAAAGAAGGCTTAACCTTAACAACTAATTGTTTAAGCCCTTTTAAATTAAATCCAACTATCAAAACAGAAAGGAGGGTATTTAAGGAGTCTTCTAATTAATATTTCAATAAATTGATTAATTAGAAACTATTTTAACTAATTAAAATACGAAATTCGGGACCCGAAAAAAATTCAAAATAATTCGGTCTCCAAAACATCTGAAATAAATCCAGAGAACTCCTTACAAAGATTGTGATTACCTGTAAAAATCTCAAGGAGAGATCAGTTACCATCAGGGAGAACCAAAAAAGACAAATCCTCAGATTGTGCGCGAAGCACCGTTAGAGAAAATTCTGTTATTGGCCTCAACCTTTTGGTCTGTATGATCATCCCCTTGATATTTTTCCAGCAAACAATTTACATAGAAAAATACTACATACAATAGGCTATCATTCCATGAAAAGAAAATCCACAAGTTATATTCAAGATCAACGAGATAACAAGCATTTAAGCAAGGTATCCTGTTCTGGAACAGACCGTCGACCAAAAAGGTTTCACTCGGTTGAGGTATCAAATCTCAATGAAAATCTATGAAATTAATTTTCACAGATTCCAGACTTAAAGGAGAACATTTCCATTTTAACACTTTTCCATAAAAGTTTCTCAATAAGTACAGTTTTTCAAAACAATCGGTTTGTTTGAAAAAACAGATCTGATAACTTCATCACTTTTCATCCTTGAACGCCCACATAATATCCGAAATATACAACAAAATTTATATATCCAGAAAGAGCATCAAGTTTAGAATAATCCTATCTAAAAGTTACAGGTACTTTGTATACAAACTTATTTGTTACCAACCACAACAACAGAACTGTGCAGCAGAATAACAGATCTGCGCACCGTTACCGTTTAAATCACTAAAAATTCATTTTACATCGAATTTCAATGATTCCAGTGGGAAAACAACCACAACTCAAAGGGCTACAACCTCCAATAAGAAGGAAAAAATTTCAGAGAGCTTTACACCACGAAAAACAAGCAACAAGACAGAAAACAGCCTTTCCAGGGCCAGCAAGCATGCACATCACTAATTAACTTAATTAATTACGAATTCTCACTTAATTAAGTGTGAAAAACCTTAAGCACGACCATAGCTCTGATACCACTGTTAGGAAATGCTCATATTTTAATTTTTAGATCAATTACAACTAATTAATCACCATTAACAACAAGCAAATCAAAAGATCTAGTGCTAAAGCAATCACACATCCAATCAAGAGAGAAGGTAGGAGAAATTGTACCTCTCATGAAATTGTATTCATGAGGCTCAAATCCATGGCATGGGAGTCGATGGGGTGCGTGCTCCACCATCTCCACCATCTATGGCCGCCTCTAGCCCACCAAGGACCCACCACCAAGCTCAAAGAGAATGCTAGTTCTCTTGAACCTCTTGCTAATCACCTTGCTTCTCTTAATTAACTATTTAATGGAGAGGAAGAGAGGTGGGATGCTCAACACATGAGCTAAGAGAGGAAGGGAAGAGCCATGGAGAAGAGAGAAAAATCTCTCTTCTAGGTGGAGGCGCAAGGGAGGGGAGAGGAAGAGAGATGACGGCTAGGGTTTTCTCCCAAAGAGACCCCTTTATATAGCCAACCACTCTCATCCAATTTTCATACTATTTACAAGTATGCCATCCACCCTAAGAGGCCACCTAATGGGCTCTCTTGGGCCATCTTAATAAAAGGCCTTTATTCATTAATTCACCAATTAATGAATCTCCTTTAATTGTCTCTTCATTCTTCCTTAAATCGGGCCTTTAATTAACCAATTAAATAGAAGCCCAATTAGCTCAAACTAATTAAAGTAAGTTGAACATAATTAATTATTAACTCATTAATAATTAATCTATGATTAGCTAATGCATTATATTGTTTCCATATGATCCTTTTAATTTAATTAATTATAACGGTTCATAACGGTATATAATTAATTAATTAACTTATCACATTTCACAATACACATTATTGTGAATAAACAATAAATGCACCAAGTGGTTAGAATCCTATTTGTGCGACCCTATTTGAGGATTTATACTATGTTGGCCATGGAAATAAATCGTTATTTATTTCCAATAATCATAAGCGGTATCTAGCAACACGTTATGACTCCCAATAATCATAAGCGGTATCTAAAAAATTTTATAATGAGTCTAATTTTGAATTTCTCACCAATTTGAATTTGTGCAAGTCGAGTCGCGGTGATTTACATCACTTAAGGTTTTACGCTATTGGGGCTTGTAAACAAGCTACCAGCACATGCCGCACTGGGGAGATCTAACTTTTATGTCACACGACTAAGGCCACGGTACACTTGGGCCAGAGCTCCTAGCAACATAGAATTTTCATTTCTCCAATATTTGTGGAATTTTATTTGGAATTGCAAGTCCCTTCGCACCTTCATTTTCGCAACTATTTAGATTTAGTCAATTTAAGTTTGCTTGTTGGTGATTCAAGCGTTCAAGAACAACTTAGACTCATCTTATAATTTTTAAAGTTGATAAAAACTTCTTTGAACAAAAGCTTACAAAATACAAAATCGTTCACTCGGCAAAAACTTGTGAGGATTGACTAAAAATGAATTGATAATTCTATGCATCCTAATTCAGGTCCTATCCTATCAAACAATCATTCAATTGATCTATTGATGTACAAACCAACCTAAAATCTCCTAAACAAACGTTTATCCTTAAGAAATAATTTTAAAATTGCTTTAAAAATTCAAACTAATGTGAAACAGTGAATAATATATCAATACAAACCTCTCAGTGATAATACATGCATCAGAAAAAATCAAATTCGAAAGTTCAAAATTTCAACAAAAAAATCCAGAGCCTGATTTCGGTCCGAAATGGACCCATTTCGGTCCGAAATGAAAGTAAAAAATTTCAAAAATGGCCAAAAAGATGCAATTTTGTCTCATATTTCACATTTTTCTCTTATTTCCCTCCCCCCAAATTGAATCAAACACTGTCCCAGTGCTGCACATCACAAAGAAAAATAAATAGAAGGAAAATGAGAAACGCACCAAATTAATGATTGGCATGATAATTGGCATAAATTTGGCGTGATTCGGCACTATTAGGCGTGGGGCAATATTGAGAGCAACGTGGTAGCAAATTGGCAACGGCGCCAATTTGATGAAGGCTTAAAACCTAGGTCAAATAAATTTATAACCTAAGACTTTTCCTCACTAGTCGTTCTGGTAAAGCTTAGGGTCGAACCCACAGGGACGGATTAAATTGAATACCGGACTTTACTTCCTCACGAAAGCTAGACAAGACAATTTTTTGGGGTTTTGTAGTTTAAAAAGACAAATAAATAAAGTACAAATAAATATTTTTGGTTATTTTTGGTGATTTAAGGACTCAAACAGATGCAAATGAATGTCCTAAGGATAAGTGTTCAATTAGTTTAGCTTTTAAGACAACTCTATCACGATTTTCACCAAGACAGAGGGTCATTTCGGGGAGAAACAGATCCATTTCGGGGAGAAATGGGTACTGTTCAACACTAAAACTTGCCTTAAACCTATTGTTTCGACTTGATAATTTTACTGGATGTTTTGTGAAGGTTACTAAGCGACCAGACCCTAACCCTAACCTCAACTTTCGCTTCTTGGTTCTGGTTTGGATTTGATGTCGGGTTTTACCACAAAAACAACTAATCCTATACTCACGTAATTAGACCAGATTGTTTAGGAATACTTAGTTGGATTTCCAGAGATATCTAAAGTCCTGTCGGTGCAATAGAAGTTAGTCCTTTCGGTCGTTAACTAACCTACTCTTTCGAGCGTTGGTTTATCTCATGTACTTTAATCAAATCAATTATTTGGTCGAGTTATATCCTATTAATGCTGCGCATCATCAATAAGTTAACGTTCAAGCAATTAACCAATTCAATCAAGCAAACAATTATTTCACAACTAAATAAACCACAAAATATCATATAAATCCATCAAGTCATCACAAAATACTAAACTAATCTACTAACTACCCTTAAGACATAATAAACTAGCCTAACATGCAAGAAATATAAGATACAAGCTCCATCATCGATACAAACAAAGAGAGAAGAAGAGATATAACCAAATAATCCCGCTAAACTCTTGTTTGCAAGGCTACAGAGTCGTGGTTGGATTGGTTCTGCCGCTGTCGCGTGTCAAGAATCGCTCCAAGTTGCTGTCAAGGTCGTGCTCAATGAAGAATGGTGAAAACCCGCGCCTTTCGGCGCGAGAACGGAGGTGGAAAAGGTGGAATTTGGTGTATGGAGGCTTCGATAGCCTCTATGGAGGTAGAAACGTGCATATAAAATCATCCCAGGTGGCCAAGAGGCGGCTAGGGCAAAGGGGAGGCGGTTTGCACTTTCCTTCTTCGAAAATTACCAAAAACGCACTTTCCAGAAGTGCATTTCGCACCGAAATCCGTACATTTCGCACCGAAATGGCAACACTGCGCACCGATAGTATTTGGGCCGTAATTTCTTCATCCGGACTCCGATTTAGGTGATTCAAAGTTCGTTGGAAAGCTTAGGATGAGCTCTACAGTGCTATGGACTCATTTAGTCATTTTTCTTCTCCAAAATTCTCCTTTTTATGCAATTATTATGTCCGTTCCACCAAGTTCCTACAAAGCAAATCAAATGCCACGGCAGTACCAAAATCTAGAAAAACACAACAATTCATGAGAAAATTATAATGGTTTGAGTAATATTTAGGTGCTCAGTACGGTCAAAATACATATAGAAATATGAGATATCAATCAGTTCAGCATTTATGGCAATTCTTGATGCATTCGATGTTATTTAATCACAATAACATATATTTAAACTCTTTATATGGAACATAATATAGTTCAGACCTTGCTTATCCAATATATTGCATTATACATAAGGAAATATTGTCAATAATGTGCAAATAAAACTTATATAGAGCTTCAATTGATTATTTTAAGTGATTATTGATTCATTCAATGTTAGAATAAACTACATTTAAGCACTTTATATGATCTAGAATAAAATCTGGATCATCAAAATATTGTGTTATACATAGAGAAATATGAATATAGTGTGCAACTCATGCTTTTTTGAGCTTATATTGAGCATTTAAGTTGTTCTTTATTCATTTAATACCATTTGATAACAATAATCTATATTTAACCTCTTTATATGGTGTATAATATAATTCAGATCTTACTTTTTCATGACATTGCGTTATAAATAAACAAATATATACATATAATTTACAAATGTAGCTTATTTGGAGCATTTGTACAGCATTTATAACGATTATTTATTCATTCGATGTTATTTGGTCACAATAATCTATATTTAAACTCTTTATATGGACCATAATATAATTCAGATGTTTCTTATCCAATAGATTATGTTATACATAAGGAAATATGCCAATAATGTACAAATGAAGCTTATTTGGAGGTTCAATTAAATATTTTAAGTGATTCTTGATTCGTTCGACGTCAATGGATCATGATAATCTATATTTAAACACTTTATGTGGTTTACAATATAATTCAGATCTTTCTTATTCAAAATATTGTGTTATACATAAAAAAATAAGCATATAATTTGCAAATACAGTTTATTTGGTGCATCAGTTCAGCATTTATAACGATTATTGATTCATTTGACGTTATTTGATCACAATAATCTATATTTAAACTCTTTATATGGATCATAATATAATTCAGACCTTACTTATCCAATATATTGCGTTATACATTTATACATAAGGAAATATGTGAAAAATGTGCAAATAAAGTTTTTTTTTTTTGGATAAACTAGATAGAGGCTACCTAGTGAAACTAAATTCAAAATAGAAAAAAAAATAATAAATAAAAAAAAAAAGTAGCCCAAAAACATGTCTAAGCAAACACAGAGACACGTTGCAATGCAAGTAAAGTTTATATGGAGGTTCAATTCATTTTAAGCGATTCTTGGTTCATTCAATGTTATAATAATCTACATTTAAATACTTTATATAGTCTAGAATAAAATCTGGATTGTACTTATTCAAAATATTGCGTTAACATAAAGTAATATGTATATAGTGTGCAATTGATGCTTATTTGGAGCTTCAATTGAGCATTTAAGTGATTCTTGATTCATTCGACATCAATTGATCACAACAATTTATATTAAAGCACTTTATATGATCTACAATATGATTCAGATCTTTTTTATTCAAAATATTATTTTATAAATGAAGAAAACATTAGTGTCCAAATTTAGTTTATTTGGAGCTTTAGTTGAGCATTTTAAGTTATTCTTGATTCATTCGACGTCAATTGATCATTATAATCTTTACTTAAGCACTTTATGTGGTTTACCGTATAATTTTCAAATCTTTTTTATTCAAAATGCAGAGATGGGCAGATAGAAAATATTTTTCTTAGTTATTAGGCGTTGCTCACTGTACAACAAAATAAGTTGGTGTTCTAATTAATTTATTGAAAGAAGACATGTTTTTATGTCAGGAGATGAACTAGATCAAATCTAGAAACTCTTCTATAAAAATAAATTAATGTGTTTGTCTGTACAAGGATCAATTAGGATAAGTAAGAGTAAAATATAAGGAAGAAGGAAGAGTGAGGATAACTTTTGATAGAGGATCAGAGGATAGAGCTTATACCTTATTCTCCAATGTTGCTTGCATTGAGCATAAAAATGGAAAGAGACAAATATTATTATGAATTCATTTTCTTGTGCCTCTTTATACCTCCTTTATGGAGTAATAGGAAAATATGTTTGTACCAACTTTTTACTTTGTGTTTGGTTGGGTCCAAAACTAGATATATATTCTTATACTTTATACCCACTTATTCCATGCCAATTAAACACACTCGCAAAGCACTAAAGCCATAATATACCTCTGACCATTTCTCTCAGATCTTGTTGCTGAATTACCCAGAAGTGAATGCAAAGGGTTTTGAAAAATCATTACAGTTCAAAATTGGAATTAAGGAAATTAAACAAATAGCCTCTTCTCTAATTTCTGATGTAAGCAACAGTCCAGGCTGTAATAGTTTGTTACTTTTAAATTCTATCCATCTTTTGTTAATCTGATCTTTCTGTCTTTTATCACATAGGCTTTTGTTGGAAGGGAAAATATTTGGAGTTATTTTTTCATGTCTGGATTGTACTGCCTCAATTAAATTTATTCAACCTTTTTTTCAGGCTCTGTCTTGTGCAAAAGAGGCCTACAATCTGCGCATAGAACTGCATCGAAAGTCCAGGTATTTTTCATAAAAAGCCATATGATGTACACCTTGAAACCTGGGATTCAGTAGCAACTGAGACATGGTCTGGTTCGAAGAAAGGAGATAACATTATGGGTTCCTTTCCTTCCCTTCGATTGTTCTCAGATGTACCTTGAAAGCACTTTTCAGGTATTCTATTGTGTTTGTATTTTTTTTTTATGATTGCTTTGACTCGTTTTTTGTTATACCCAGGTGGGAAGTATATTATGTATATATGACTCAGTTGGCAATGGTGCAGAAGCTGAATTTATATTTAGGACAGGAAAAGAGATGTCCCATCTCCAAATGTTGTATTCATTTGAAACTAATTTTGCAGCATCCTTAGGTAATGAACATTATGATTCTTCACCTTATCTTGATTTGTAGTTGGCTTTATAAATGAACTAATTTGGGAGCTAAATTTATTGGTAATACCAAATACCATTGTGCTAAGCTCCAAGTGCAACTAGAAGTAATTTAAAATGCATCAAGAAAAACAATTAAATTCTTTTTCAGGTCAACTATATCGTAATTGGATATGGGACATGGCTGAAGTGAACTAAAAAGTTGTTATGAAATGAGACACAGAATGTGGATTTATGAACAATGAGCTTTTCTTATTGATTGTTGTTATTTTTTCTTCATTTTACATAATTGAGTACATGGATATATATAGAAGCACAAGAGTGTACCGTTATCCTACCGTTGGAAATTCCTAACGTTACAATTGTACAATTTTACCATTTTACCCCTAACTACTTTTGTTATTTTTAACACTCCCCCTCAAACTTGGATTATAGATATCTATTAATCCAAGTTTGCTAACTATATCTTCAAACACCTTTGGAATGAGTCCTTTTGTGAAGATGTCAGCTAATTGGTCTTCACTCTTCACATAAGGAGTCTCAATTTCCTTCGCTTGAACCTTTTCCCTTATGTAGTGACAATCAACTTCGATATGTTTCGTCCTTTCATGAAACACCGGATTTGAAGCAATATATCTCGCCGAGTTGTTGTCACAAAACATCTTCATCGGACTATGTATTGGAATATGCAAGTGTTTGAGTACTTGTTTAATCCAAGTGAGCTCGCTTGCGGTTGATGCCATGGCTCGATACTCCGCTTCCGCACTAGATCGCGCCACAACATTTTGTTTCTTGCTTTTCCATGTGACTAAATTTCCGCCTACAAACGTGCAATAGCCAGTTGTCGATTTTCTATCGAAACTCCCGGCCCAGTCTGCATCGGAATAGCCACACACATCGTTAGATTTATTATTTTTCATCCATATACCCTTTCCGGGTGAATTTTTCAAATATCTCAAAATCCTATCAATTGCATCTAAATGAGATTTTCTTGGTGCATGCATAAATTTACTAACTTGGCTTACCGCATAAGATATGTCCGGTCTAGTTACCGTTAGATATATCAATTTTCCTACGAGACGTTGGAATTGGTTAATGTTTTCCAACGGGTCACCATCTTCGGGATTTAGTTTGGTATTACTATCAAAAGGGGTAGAGGCCGGCTTAGATCCTAATTTACCGGTTTCTTTTAAGAGGTCTAAGGTATATTTTCTTTGACAAATAAATAAACCTTTGGTAGAATGAGCTATTTCAATGCCTAAAAAATACTTAAGAATACCTAGATCTTTTATTTCAAATTTTTCTCTCAATTGTTTTTTCACATAATTAATATTTTCTAAATTATTTCCGGTAACAATTATGTCATCTACATATACAAGAACAACGGTAGTATCATTATTTTCATGTTTTGAAAAAAGTGACATATCGGAATGGCTTACTTTAAAACCGCAAGAAATTAAATAATGAGATAATTTTCCATACCATGCCCTTGGAGATTGTTTAAGTCCATAAATGGATTTCTTTAACCTACAAACAAGGTTAGTGTTTTTTTCTTTTGCATGACCCGGTGGTAGAGTCATGTAAACTTCTTCTTCAAGAGTTCCTTGAAGAAACGCATTTTTCACATCCATTTGATATAGTTTCCAACCATTATTAACCGCTATTGAAAGTAAAATTCTAACGGTATTCATTTTTGCTACGGGAGCAAAGGTCTCTTGGTAATCAATGCCATAGGTTTGGGTGTAGCCCTTGGCAACCAACCTAGCTTTATATCGTTCTATGGTGCCATCACTATTGTATTTGATTTTATAAACCCATTTGCATCCAACTGGTTTTTTATTTTTTGGTAATGGTACTATTGTCCAAGTTTTATTTTTTTCTAAGGCTTGAAGTTCTTCTTTCATAGCCTTGCACCATACCGGTTGGCTTATGGCTTCTTCGAAATTTTTAGGTTCTTCATTTTGAGATATAGCACTTAAAAAAGCACGATGGTTATTGGTTATTTTATCATATGAAACATGATTTTTGATTGGATATTGAACCTCATAGATTACAAAATCTTGTAACCTTGCCGGTGGTTGAGTGGAGCGTGTGGACCTTCGTAATGGAACCTCTTGCTCCGCACTCGCACTTTCTTCCTCTTCTTCTTCTTCTTCTTCAATACTTGTGTTTTCTTCTTCTTCGGCTTCACTTTGAGTGTTGTTGCCGATTTCGTTTTGGTCATGTTCCTCCTGTTGTTCATTTCCTACAAATACTTTCTCAATGCCTTGATTAGAAATTATGGGAAGAACAAAGTCATTTGTGGAAATATGGTCATCAAGCTCTTTGTTATTATATTGAAAATATGACTCATTTTCAAAAAAAGTAACATCTCTTGAAATATAAAATTTATGATTTTTTGGGTCATAACATTTATAACCTTTTTTTGTTGAAGAATATCCTAAGAAAATAGTTTTAATAGAAGTATAGTCTAACTTATCTAATTTATTTGTATGAACATAACAAACACATCCAAAAACTCTTAAGTGATTAATATTAATTTTTCTTTGGTAAAGAACTTCTAAGGGACTTTTATAATTCAAAACAACACTTGGTAACCTATTTATTAAATATGTGGCGGTAAGAACGGCATCCGACCAATAAATTTTAGGGACATTATTTTGAAAAAGAAGAGACCTAGTTACTTCAAGTAAATGACGATTTTTTCTTTCGGAAACTCCATTTTGCTGGGGTGTATAAACACAAGTAGTTTGATGTAAAATACCTTTTTGTTTGAAAAAATTATAAAAATTTTGATTTACATATTCCGATCCATTATCGGTTCTAAAAATTTTGATTCTAGTATTATATTGATTTTCGACCATATTCGAAAACTCTTCAAATTTAGAAAAAACTTCACTTTTTTGTTTTAGTAAATATAACCAAGTCACACGTGTAAAATCATCTATAAATATAACAAAATACTTGAAACCATTAAAAGAGTTAACGGGAGCGGGTCCCCAAACGTCGGAGTGGATCAAATCAAAAGGTTTATTACTTTTACTTTTTGAAGAGTAAAAAGGAAGTTTTGTGTGTTTAGAAAATTGACACACTTCGCAATTACTACAATCTAAATTTTTAAAATCAAAGAGACATTTTAAAACTTTATCGGAAGGATGCCCAATTCTTTTATGCCAAAGATTGCTTAAAAAATCTTTCTTAATATGAAAATTAGTTTTTTGATAATTTAAAACATAAAGACTATTTTCTAAAAAACCTTCACCAATAATCTTCTTAGTTTTCAAATCTCGAAACAAAACATTTTGAGAAGAAAATTTAATTTCACAATCTATTTCTCTTGAAAGTTTTCCAATAGATAATAAATTCGAGGTGCAATCTTTTACGTGCAAAACATTTTTAATTTCTTTAGAAAAAAGCTTGATAGAACCATAACCACAAATTTTCATTTTTTCACCATTTGCAACAAATACAAATTCTTGATTTTTGGATCGTTGATAATTATATAAAATATTTTTATTTCCAGTCATGTGATCGGTTGCACCTGAGTCTAAAATCCACCTATCATCATCATAATTTTTTGTTAGGTTCAACATTTTGAGTCCTAAATTGGTACATTTATAAGAACCATCATGAATTATTTGGTCTCCAGTGCCCATTTGATTTTTAACGGTGGCAAAATGATTAACATTTAAATCAACCATTGCTTCATTGGTCTCTGTAACCAAATTTTTGTAAGGAACATTAAGCTCACCATGTTTTAATTTACTGGACTCGATCAAGTGATGAGAGGAATTATTAATATTCTGGGCCTTACCAAGCCCATCTGAATAATTATTAAAAATGGGACCTTTGCGACTTAGAAGGGATAGGATAGCCTCAATTAAATCCAGACGTGCTTTGGTTGTACTTCTCGAATCTGAGCCGTCCAGATGCATAGCTGAATCTATTTGGTTTTTCTTTTCCTTCTCCCCCTTTCGTGAGCCCCTCTTTTCCTCTCTTCTATTGCCATGGCCGCCGCGTCGGCTTCTTGCCTCTTCCTTGACTGGACGAAGATACGGGTGCAGAAACCAACAAATATCCCTCGTATGACCGGTTTTCTTGCAATTATTGCACCGGTCAGTGTTGTTGGCTCCCCGCTCTACTCCGTCTCGGCTGAGATTAGGGTTCCGATTTGCTATTTTATTGGCGGCCATCGCCTGATTGTCTTTCTTCTCTTCGTGTGACTGAGTGCCGCAATGCTTTATGGCCTCTATGATTGATAGAGAAGTTGGTCTAGAGTTGCAAGAGTTTTGGTGTTGATCAGAATCCAGCTTGTTATCCAAGCCGATTATGGACTGGTTCTTTTCGCCTTTCATGGCAACCAGGTCAGTCGATTTTGTTGGATTTGGTTTTGTCGATTTGTCACTGTCGGACAACGACACTATTTGTGCCCATGAGAGGCTATATCTGTTGGTTTCTATTTGTGTGGGATTCAATCTCTTTGATTCCGGCATCTTGTCGGAATTGGTAATTTGTTTTGCAGAAGCTTTCATGGATTCAATCGCTCTGATACCATGTTATGAAATGAGACACAGAATGTGGATTTATGAACAATGAGCTTTTCTTATTGATTGTTGTTATTTTTTCTTCATTTTACATAATTGAGTACATGGATATATATAGAAGCACAAGAGTGTACCGTTATCCTACCGTTGGAAATTCCTAACGTTACAATTGTACAATTTTACCATTTTACCCCTAACTACTTTTGTTATTTTTAACAAAAGTGCCCAAAAACTTCTTCAGGACAGTAAACCAGCACTTTCTGGCAAGAACTGTGAGACGTTACTGGAAACCACAGTCAATTTTCAATTGGGAGATCTGTTAAGCCGTTTCAAAAACAGCTCTCAAAACCAGTCTCTCAATAGTCAATAGTCAATACCCTAGAAGATATTGCTTTATGCGCGTACCGGCGTACATACCAATCAGGTTTTGATAAGCTTGATCACCAGAAATAAATGTCTCCAAAATGATAGAAGCCTAAAACAGACGAGCAACAGGATTGATTCCACGTGCAAATTTTGCGTGCTTTTGAATCAGCCAGCAGAATCAGTTAATAATAAGAAACTTCTAGAAATCGCAAAGGAATTCTGAAGGAGCTTAATGTAGATGCTAAATAGTTGATGAGAAATTATTGTATCAGTTCACACCTACTCCTTGATCGTACACACCTTATCTCATCTTCCCACTAAAATATGAAGAAATTATGTTGTTCCTTCAGAATCAAATAACTAATACACAATTGCTAGATTCATTCACTTTTGTGAAACTCCCAAGTCGCACAAAGTGCCTCAAGGCCATTTGGTGCCGTATTGCTGTTCTCTTCTGCAGGGTTCTTGCTTTTATTCTCAACCTCTTTGACAGTGCGCGCGTGTGTGTTTGATTTTTTCTAATTTGACTTGAGAAACTCTAGCGAGCGAAGAGAATGGAACCTAATGACTAATGAGGGAGGAAAATACGGATGCACTGTGACGGCATGTGTGTTTGATTCGAGAAGAATCGGCGGCAGTTTGGATTCGCAGACACTACTAGTGTCACACTAGGACCCATTAACATAATTTTTCAGTTAGACTAGCAGTTGGTTCCGTCATATACTGAAAACCCAAATAATTAATGGGTCTGCGTTGGTTACCGAACTGGTTGGCTGGGGTTCTGCCAAGTGCCAACTGATGATTGACATTTGACAATAGTCCCACAAAAACAGGGAATTTGTGCTTTTAACTGCTAGTCATCAATGCATCTACTTAACCTCTTTAACAATATAATTATACTCCTCCATTCTAAATAAACGAAATTATTTATGCGGCTGTTCGTTACATAATACAGTATTCTACGGATTCAACAAAGTATTGTATGGTCAACAATATTTATCTAAACATATTATCCATGAAACCTATTCAATTATATTTGGAAATAATTAACTAAAAAAAAGATTTTACAATATTTTTATTAAATAACTTAAGTCGGAAATTATGTACAATAAATTGGTGAAACTAGGCCACAGCACCGTTATTAAAATAATAATATGTTTGAAATTTTTATATATTCTCACGAGGACTAAGATTGCCTAATACACCCTCTATAATCTAATAATAAAATTTTGCCCTAACATGGAGATTGTAATGTGTCTACGTACGCAAATACGTTATCAGAATAAATACAAATCCCTATGCATTACTTTTTTGACGTATGTGAGACAGATCTCATCGTTTGTAATTCTATGCTTGGCACTTCCTAGTTCCTATTTTTTTTTAGAAAAGGACTTGATAGCGGCTACCAAGTTGACTTCCTAGTTCCTATTAATTTTTCAATTTTCATATAACTTAAAAGAGACATAAATGTCACGTTTATAGTTCAAACAAAAATTAGTTGCAAATTTATTGGCCCATGAAAAACCAGAGCAAAAAATTCGAATTCATTTTCATAGAATTTAGAAAAGACATAAAATGTCACATGTACAGTTCAAAGAAAAAATAGTTGCAAATTTAGTGGCCTGCGACAGTCACAGCAAGGAATTTGTAACGGAGATTTAGTGATTATTTAAACAGTGATTGAATTAAACTTTTGTATTTACAAAATGTGAAAACGTGTGTTTACAGACTTATAATATTTTTTTTTAGTTAAATTGTCTTCTTTTCATTTCGGTCCATACAAATTTCGAAATATTGGAGACCAATGAGAATATTGTACACTCTCAAGTTATTATTATTTTTTTTCCCTCAAAAGAATCCGGCAGAGTAAAACGACGTCCAATATATTATTGTAATAGTAATTAAATATCTACTTAACCTCTTTCTAATTCAGTTTTACATTTTATGCATGTATCTTTATGGATTGGTGATATGGAGAAGAATCTTCCTTGTTTTGTTCGTTCGATGGGGACCACCTGCAACAATTATACTTCTGTAGTTCTGTTCCCGTTCGGGGGGGCAATTTCACAGAAAGTTCTGCCTTGTTAGTTGTTGAACAACTAAATAAGCTCTGACCGGATTCAAAAATTGTGTGAGGCTTGAGTCTGGTGGTTCCCCCATATTTCTCCTCACTGCTACAAATTTCATTAAAGTCACCCAAGATACATACCCTCCCGTGTATATTCACTAACTGTTTTAAGTGCTCCCATAACAAGCCATTTGTATTGTGACTAGCATCACCATATACTCCTATAATTATCCAAGGAGGCTTATCTTTCACATTAACTCTAGCACAAATATAGCTCATACAGGAATTGAGAATGTCAACTTTCACCGACCTTTCCCAAGCCATACATAGTCCTCCCGAAAGGCCTCTCGATGGAACCGTAAAGAAATTATATTCTGGCACACCTCTCATTAATCTTGCCATCCTTCTAGCCGAGGATTTCGTCTCCGAAAGGAACACCACATCCGACCTAGTTGCTCTCATTGTATCTGTAAGGAATTCTTTTTTCTTCGTTCCTCCGAAACCTCGACAATTCCATGATATTGCATTCATAATTGAAACCTGGAAGGCGAGTTTGGGTTCGCCTCCTTGGCCCGTTTGAAGTTTAAATGCCCCTCCTGGCTTTCTTGATCATGTAACTGCTCATCAGCTTGTCCCGTAGTGATCATCAGTTTGTGAGAACTATTGGGGTTGATAGGTCTCTTGATCCCTCTCTCTTGTTTACTGCCAGATGCTTGCCCTATGTGGCTAGATCGTATCCCGTCACTTTCTGCCATTTTTTCTTCAACCTCTGGCCGTGGCACATAGGCCTTATCTGTTATCCATCTGCCCGCTTATACCTGGACCAACAAGCGTCATGTGTCTCAAGCTGTTTACCAGCGGCTAGATAGAGTATTGGTCACACCTGATTGGATCGAAATGTATCCAAACGCTTATGTGAATCATCTACCCATGATACATAGCGATCATTGCCCAATTTTACTTCGTGTTAAAAAACCTCCGGATCGGTCCCATCTTTTTAGGATCGAAAATTGGTGGTTAAAGGAACCGAGTTTCAACGAGGAATGGGTGGAGACGTGGAATAAAACATGCACAGAGGCATGGCAGTTTAGATGGAAAGCAATCAAAAGCACTATGAGGGGCTGGGCTAGCCGAAACCAAACACCTAAAAAGAAATTACAGTTCCTGGCAAACCAAATACAAACAGTACAATGTCAACACCCTTCAGTGAGAGACCATTGCTTAGAAGAACAACTTTTACAAGAGTATGGCAGAGTTGAGGAGCAGAATAGCGAGTATTGGAGACAAAGGTCGCGTATCCAGTGGCATGAGGAAGGGGATAGGAACACACGGTTTTTTCATACCGTGGAAACAAATCGCAGGAGGCATAATTTGATAACTATGGTGCAGAAGGAAGATGGCACGTTGGCTGGAGATGAAAAAACTGTAAGATCTCTTTTTTTAAGCTATTTTAGAGGCTTGTATTGTCCCATGAGGCCAGAAGCTGCGACAGCCCAAGAGGCACAATCAGCTAGAAATGAGATATTTATGGAATTAAATCAAAGCCCACAACAGAAAATTCCTCCAGAGGCCCACCAGAAAATTGTTTCGATCCCAAAGTATCATGAAATAAAAAAGGTACTGTTTGACATGGGCCCAGATAAGAGTCCGGGGCCTGATGGGGTAACAGCCCGCTTTATCCAGCAAAATTGGCACATTTTTGGCGGGAATGATAAGCGTCATCCACCAAAAAATCATCCACGCCATCCACAATACATTTTTTCGCACCCCTCTCTTTCTGCACCCTCCCTCTCTCTCCGCACTTCCTTCCTTCCCTTTCCTCCGCACTTCCTTCCTTCCCTTTCCTCCGCGCGCTTCCTTCCCTCTCTCTCCGCGTGCTTCCTTCCCACCTTTCCGCATCCAGCCCTCTTTTGGCCCTCCCTTCCCTCCCTCCGTTCTTTTTTCTCTGTTCTCGTTGTCTCTTCCTCTCCTCCTTTCCGTTACGATCTTTTTCCATGGACTCCATCTCTTTCTCCCTACCTCTGTCTTATTCTCCTTCGTATCTAACATGTTCGTTCTGTCTTGTTTCTTTAAAATGAACATATTCGACAATAAATTGAACAGATACGAATATAATATGAACAAAGAATCAAAATGTATATATACAAGAACAAAATGAACATACATGATAAATAAATTGAACAGATATAACAACTAATTGTACGTAAATAACAAATAAATTGAATAGATATAACAAACAATGTGGACTCATAAAAAAATTTTAAAAGTGAATATATATAAAACAAATATAACAAATAAAATGAACAGATATAAACAATAAATTGAACAGATGTAACAAATAAATTGAATAGATGTAACAAACATGTAGACTCATATAAAAAGATAAAAGTGAACATATGTAACAAATAAATTGAACATTTGTAACAAATAAATTGAACATTTGTAACAAATAAATTAAACATATGTAACAAATAAATTGAACATTTGTAACAAATAAATTGAACAAAAATTCGTATTAAAAAAACCCTTAGTATTACTAACTCTCAGGAAACACTTGATAATATAAGAGAAAAAATGAAAAAATAAGAAAAAAAAAGAAAAAACGAAAAAACGAGGAAAAAAACGAGAAAAAAACATAAAGAAGAAAGAGGTAGAGGATAGGAGCGAGAGAGGAGAGGAGAGAGGAGGGGAGACCTGGGGGGAATGAAAGGGAGGAAGCGGGAGGGGAGTGGTAGTCGCGGAAAAGAAGGGAGGGAGGGGAGGGGAGGGACGATGCGCGAAAAAAAAAAGGAGTCGCTCCTTTGGATGGCGTGGATGGCTTTCCGCTGGATTGCGGAAAGCAATTACCCATTTTTGGTGCTGAAGTAGTCGATCAAGTTAGAATGATTTTTCAATCTGAGGAAGTACCGGACGATTGGTTAAAGGGGCATGTGACATTAATTCCCAAGACGGTAGAGCCTTTAACCTCGGCAGAGTATCGACCGATAAGCGTGGGAAATATATTATACAGGCTGGTGATGAAATTGGTGGCAACTCGGTTGAGACCGTTTCTTAAGAAAGTTGTGTCGCAAGAACAAAATGCTTTTCTCAAAGGAAGAAGCATAGCTGACAACATAATCTTGGTAAAAGAAATCTTGCACTCATTCTCCCAAAAAAACTTCAAACAACATGCTTTTCTTTTGAAGGCCGACATTAATAAAGCATTTGACAAATTAGATTGGAGTTTCCTCAAATTGGCAATGCAACATCTGAACGTGCCTACCAAAATAATAAATATCATGATGTCTTCTTATGCTAGAGCTAGAATAACCATTCACATAAATGGTAGAGGTGATGGTTTTATGTCTCCAACACAAGGGCTGAGACAAGGTTGCCCTATGTCACCTTATGTGTTCATCATCTCTATGGAGGTACTATCCAGGTTGTTACAGAAGGCTATGTCGGGTGGGGTCATTAGAGGGGTCAAAGTGGCACACACAAGCCCACAGGTCACACATGTAGTATATGCGGACGATTTGGTCTTAATGGGGGATGTGAATGCAACAGAAGTGCAAGTTTTTACAAACTTGTTGGAGAAATTTGGTAAAGCCTCGGGCCTTTCCATAAACCCACATAAGTCAGGGCTGTGGTTTTCAAAACCATGTACCATGATAGAAATACAGCAAGTGCAAGGAGCTTGGAACGCTGCAAGGATCGAGGCAGAAGAAAGATACCTCGGAGTAATGATTAGCCAGAAGGGGGATATTAAGAGGAGTGGAGTGATGTTGCTTGAAAAAATCAAATCGAAATTGACAGGGTGGAAGTCAAACATGCTGTCCCATGCGGGTAGGATGGTACTAATAAAATCGGTGCTGATGTCCATGCCGGTTTATGCAATGGCTCTTGAAATGTTGCCCAAAGGTATACTAAAGGATATTAATAGACTGTTGGCAAAGTTTTTCTGGGGAAAAGTGGGCCATGATCGCTACATGTCTTTTGTAAGTTGGGAAAAAGTTTGTAAGCCTTATGAAAAGGGGGGACTAGGGGTGAAAGATTTAGAGAAGTTTGGTGAAGCCTTATTTCTGAAGGTGGTGTGGGCACTCATGGCAGATGAGGATAAACCTTGGGTAAAAATTTGTAAATCCAAATATTACCCAATGGTAGGTTTTTGGAGAGCAAAGAATACAGGTGGGTGTAGTAAGATGTGGGGCCAAGTTGTCAAAATGCGGGACTTTTTTACTAATCATGTAGAATGGAGGTTGGAAAATGGAAAAAAAGTAAATGCTTTATCTCAACCATGGTTCCAGAATTGGTCAGTGCGAGAGCAAGCAACCCCAGCTGACAGGAAGTTGAAAGTTATCTCTTTACTGGATGGCTCCACGGGGGATTGGAAGATGCAGGAATTGTCACAACTGTTCCAACCAAATCAAATACATAGTATCATTGGAGGAACAAACAAACCAAATGTGAACAGTGAGGATGATGATAGGATGGTATGGCTAAAAACAAAGAATGGAAGATATGTGGTGAAGGAAGGATACAAAGAATTAACTTGCGGGCACTCACAGTTTCGAAGTGTTCAAAATGTTAATTGGCAGATTGTTTGGAAATGGAAGGGCATATCACCAAAGGTCAAAATTTTCTTATGGCGACTGTTACACAAAGGTTTGCCTCTCGGGGTTAATATGCATGCAAGGTTTACAAACTACAGCCCTATGTGTCAAAGATGCCAACAAGAGAATGAGTACGAGATGCACTGTCTTTTTTTCTGCAACACCTCAAGACAGGTATGGTTTGGTAGCCCTCTGGGTATTAGGGTGCATGAATTGTCTTTGGATATTGCAACAACTATTACACAAATCATGGGGGCGATGGATGAGGAGGGTAACAGCTTATTTGCAAACACTCTGTGGGAGCTGTGGAAAGAAAGAAACAAAAATGTTATTGAACACTTGCCTTTCAAACCTCAGGATGTGTTGCAGCGAGTTAAAACTTTGGGGGTTTATAATCAAGCAAATGTGGTTGCAGTTCAACAAAGGGCCAATGAAAGAATGGTACATGAGAAATATGAATTTGATGCGCAAGGGTGGCAGGTAGTTATGGATGGGTCCTGGGACACATCTAACTTGGCAGGAGGGGCCTATGTGGTATATAATAAAGGATGTGTGCATTCCACGGGGCTTATAGCGTTTCAGGTTCAGGATCCTTTCCATGCTGAGGCGATGACCATGCAAGAAGCAGTAAATTACATGAATGTTAATCTCAATCTTCCAAGGGCAACGAGGATCCAATTCTTCTCAGATTGCCTTAATCTTGTTGAGGCAGTTAATCAACGAGAAAACACTGATTTGCCGTCATGGAGAGCAAAGCATGTCGTGACTGATTTAATTAAGCAGTTAGAGGAAAGGAATGAAGGAATGACAGTACACCATGTGCAAAGGGAGGCGGTCAGTCAGGCGCACGGGTTGGCGAATATCGCGAGGAGAAGACGGCTAACTTACCAGGGGGCCCCACATATGGCGCTCAATCAGGAAGTGAGAATCTCCACAGGCTTGGATGAACAATTTTTCCAAAGGGTGCAGGAGGCACCACCCTAGAATTTGTTTATTTCATTGTTCTACTGGTGCCGAGTGGTTGATATTTGTATTGTGTACCATTTTCATTTGATTGCTTTTTTCTTAGAGTTTTGTTTAGGAGTAATTTTATCTTTTCTGTTGCAGGGTTTATGGGAGTTTTTTTAGCGTTTCTGTTGTAGGATTCAGGGCACCAGTTTCATGCTGTTAGCTGCGATTCAGGGCACCAGTTTCGTGCTGTTAGTTGCTTGGTTTTATTTGTAAACTCTTCTATTTTTAATGCAAGCCCATGGGCGTTTCATCAAAAAAAAAAAAAAAAAAAAAAAAAAAAAAGCTCTGACCCAGTGGGTCCCACGCGCTCGAGATGGATGAAATACCCAACGTTTTCTTTTTGGGAACTAAAAACTATTTATGCTCACATTATTATCTGGACCACACGTGTCGCATTTTTTTAAGAACTAAGAAAAATACCAATATTATCTCCATTGATAAATATAATTTATATTCAATTTCTTCTTCTTAATTTTTATGACTAACATTTTGTAGTGACCTTCTAATTGCTGCACGAAATCAATAGCATACTTCAATATAGCGTTTTACAGAATATTAATTTGATACAACACATAATTTAAATTGAAAATTCAACTTTCTCTTGATAGGAATAATTCCGTCATTCAGAAATAATTATTAGAGTGTCATTCGGAAATTAAGAAAAATCAGGTATATACCCTTGCAATCTTAGATTGGAAATATATACCCCTCTAATCTTGAATTTTGAAAATTTACCCCTACAATCGTTATTACTACTGAAATTTGTCCTTTTCATTATTTCTAATGATGTTTTATATCAGAAAAATCAGGCATATACCCTTCCTCTATTATCAGCAAATACGAAAATAATAGATACATCGTTATTAGCTTCCTAGCTTCCCTTCTGACCCCTCTGGAGCAAGTGCATAAAGAAGCAAGCGCCTCATAACTGTTCTTGGTGTTTTCTCTCTTATCGAATTTGGGATGATTTGACTCAAATAAATGGAAATTCGTTCATTCCTTGACTTTTTGGAATTTGATGCCTTGAAGTCCCGATATCAGTTCGAACATATCTCATCTTGTCATGTGTTGTGCGCCAATTTACTTCCAATCCCTAAATTCTGTGTTGCAAGGTGATTGCTCTCTTTATAAGTTACAGCCTTTAGCTTTAAGTGATAATTGGTTAATACTTAATAGGAAGCTAATGTATGGTAACAAACAAATCACTAACTTCCAAGACTCCGGCAATTAGAAGAAAGGAGTCAGACGGGATCGAAGATCAAGATCAGAAAGGCTAGGGCATTTTTCGTCCACAATTTTTCAAACTGATTTTTTTTATTTAAAATATCAATAGAAATAATGAAATGGCAAATTTCTATAGTAATCATGATTGTAGGGGTAAATTTCCAAAACTAAAGATTTGAGGAGTATATTTCCAATTAGCTAAGATTGCAATTATATGCCTATAATATTTAGAGTGGTTGGAATATATTAAAGACCGCCCAAGCACCTTTCTTTTGGGAATTTTTAAACTCACTAAAAAAAACGCTGTTTTTATTTTAACAAAATTGTCCATCTTCTGATAAATTAGTTGCAGGACTTTTCTAATATTTTTTATCACTCGTTCAGGGTTACATTTGCAAAATAAAAAAAAAAGTATGAGATTTTTATTGTATAGTTAGTCCTTTATTATTCTCTTCCGTACATCATCTCATTTTCTCACTCAAATAGTAAAAACAAAAGTTTTCTCTCTACTTTTTATTGCATAGCTAGTACTTAACCTCTTTGACAATTATACTCCCCATTCTAAATACATGAGATTATTTCTGAGGCTGTTCGTTACATAATTAATACAGTATTCTACGGATTTAACAACACGGTCAACAATATTTTTATCGACAAACATTATCCATGAAACCTATTCAATTTTTTTTGGAAATAATTAACTATAAAATTGATTTTACAATATTTTTATTAAATAAATTATGTCGGAAATTATGTAAAACTTGGTGGAACTAGGCCACAGCACATTTATTAAAATATTAATATGTTTGAAATTTTTATATATTATCATGAGAACTAAGATTGCCTAATACACCCTCTATAATCTAATAATAAGTTTTACCCTAGCATGGAGATTGTAATGTGTCTACGTACGCAAATATGTTATCAGAATTAATATAAATCCCTATGCATTACTTTCTTGATATATGTGAATGTGAGACAGATATCATAGTCTGTAAGTTTGGCACTTCCTAATTCCTATTCGTTTTTCATAAAAATTCAGAGAGGCATAAATGTCACATGTACAATTCAAAGAAAAATGAGTTGCAAATTTATTGGCCCATGACAAATCAGAGGAAAAAGATAGAATTTATTTTCATAATTATTTAGAAAGACATCTGTATAATTCAAAAAAAAATAGTTGCAAATTTAGTGGCCTCTGACAAACGGGCGGAACCAGGATTTTAATATAGAAGGGGCCAAATCGAAAAGTCACGAGTCTTAAAAAACAAAAATGATAAAAAAACAATTATCCTATTAATTTTTAAAAAAGGTCTATAGTGAAATAAATGCAAAAACTCACGTGAATGAGTGCCTAATTTTTTTTATAAAAAATATTTTCCCAAAATTTTTATTAATGCAGTTGTTATTTAAAGAATATAATAACGTTTTTTATTTGAGTTTCATCATACAATTTTTTAGTGCGGCACATAAATATACCTATAAAAATTTTAAAGATCAAATAATTTAATTGCTACAGTACCCTTATTCAGCATGTTGTAGATAATTGAGTTTACAATTTTTTATTTCGGAAAAAATTTATGTCTGCATTTGATGCCTCCAAATTAAATGCATATTTAAATATTTATAAAAATTGAAAGAAAAAGGATGTCTTTGTTTAAGATTAGGTGTATGTCACATGCTAACGCAACAGCAAAATTTTAGGAAAGAATCTCGGTGGATTAGAGAAAGATTTTATTTTTAATTTCGGGAGGCCGAAATAGGATTTTACGCTCAAATTAATCAAATAGTGACAATACAGTAATACTACATACTACAAAAACCTAGCGTGTGGCAGCACACCTTGGGCCCCTCCCACCTTAGTTCCGCCCTTGACAGTCAGAGCAAGGAAACAAAAGAGTGGTCGGACCCACCAAATCCTAAATTGTACAACAAATTTAATTAGCCTCATTTTTTTTTGGTTAAAATTATCCTCATTATCAAAGTACAAATTCTTGCTTCGGTGGACGTTAATTATATCAACGAAACTACAGATTAACAATAATATAACTTTTGTAGCGGAGATTTAAACCGTTATTGAATTAATCTGATAATACTGACGTCGCCCAAACGCTAACATTTTTACCACAAAACCATTTGTCCTTTTATTAAACAATAATGTACGTATTATCTATACACACTTGTTGGAAAAAAAAAACAGTTACATATCTTAAAATAGTTAAGACACAACAAGAGCAATGTTAAGAGTCCAACATGCTTGACAGTGTAATTATCAAATTCGATCAAATCACAATTTTTGAGATTATAATTATCAATCCAAATTGTTCAAATTGTTTTTTAGAAAATCCTCAATCTGATTAGTCATGGACCATCTAATTTCATAAATCTAAAAAAATAGTTAAAAAAATAAAATCCGATATCCAAGAAGATTTCAATATGGAAATGACATTGACCAGTTTAGATCAGTAATATGAAATTTTAATAGTTGAAATTTGAATCGAGTTTGATGTCAAACATGTTTAACTCTAGCATTATGCTAGACACAATCTTATCGTATAAAATTTTGGAAAAAATATGTGACAAAAATATCTACAACTTCAAACTAATGGCATCAAAATTTTCTTTTGTTTGAGCATGAGATAAAAATTAAAGTTTCTAAATCAACTCTAGTATAGTCGAATTTTATACTTGCGATAATTCAAATAAAAAACAATACATAAGTTAACTGCCTTATATATATACATTTAAAAAAAAATGAACTCTTAAAAAGTCCCTTTTATGAAGAGCCAACATTCCATCTACACTTAAGCGCAATTGGACTTGAAAAATGATTTTTAGTGCTATAAATATATAATTTTTTTAACACCAAAAAAAACAATCTGATATCGCAGTTAAACTTTAGCCGATCGAAATATAAGTTGTGTTTCAATTTTAACAATAAAAAGGAAAAAGAAAAAAATGTTTCACTAAGATTAGGCATACCATATACGTACCAATACATGTTTGCCAAAGCTGGCAAAGCATAAGTGTGCAGAGTGCACTAATCTGGAATTCGTGTTTCACGTGCGAAAGATTTAGTAAAATATTTGCTATAATATTTTAGCAATTAGCCAATTAGGAAATCAAATTTGATTTCAATAAGGGTGAACCGTGAAAGTGACAATGTGATTATGTGAATAATTAAAGACTCTGGGATCTGGATACGGGCCATGCGGTACCGGCTGTCCTCATGCAAGTTGCAATAGAAATATACAATATCTCCTACTCCTACAAATATACAATTTTTGGTTTAATAATTAAGAAGTACAGCATTTATGTACGGTCAGACGCACCGCATGCTTCTCTAAAAGCATAACGGATGGACCTTCACCTCTGCAATTTTCTTATGTTTTAATATGTAGAATATCGTTGTTTTCCTTTTAACTCATCAATTAAAATATTGGACATGAATTTTACCAAGGGAATGAATTAAAATAAACGATATAAGGCCAATTTTGAAATTATTAATAATGTGAATCACTTAACTATTGGACAGGAGATTGTACAATAATTCTGGACGATCCAGACTGTGAACCCATTACAAGCCCTCATACGCTGCTCCGATAGTCGATAGACATAGATATACCGTCCTGGTTCGAAATGAACGGTCGAGATTGCTAACGCATGGTACAAATTATGCGGTGAACTTGAACAAGTTGGCATTTGCAAGCTCCTTCAGTCCTTGCTAATTGCTAAAAGTTCCTGCCGGCTCGGGCTGCCCGCTGCCCGGATATTTCACACTTAAAAGGAAAAAAAATGAAAAAAAATTCAAAAAAATTCAAAAAAATTCACACTTTCTTTTGTAATTTGTGGCATTGCTGCAGCGATCCCACTTTCCATACCTTCGGACCCTACAAATATCCAACTGTCAATACAGTATTGGCTTGGTTTTAATTTAGAATTGATTTAAAAATTGACACATCATCATGTGATGTAAAAAGGTACAATAATAGTATCTCGCCTGTTATTATCAATGTGACGATCTCAGAACTCATAACTGACACATCAACGCTGTTAAACGAATTTTGAGGATTATACTAAACTTAAGATAATATGACTAATCGTGTCATTTATGAATAGATTTACAAAATTTTTATAGCATATAGTTAATAATATTTTTCAATGCAACTTAATGACGCGAGTGAAATCACTTGGCTTTGTAATAATTTTGAATGGGTTTTCATAGAGTGAGATTTATAAAAATCTCTAAAAAAATATATATATATACCTGTAATTCATGCTATTCAATAAAGTTTTAATTAAATAATTGACCTTACAAGTTTTAATTGAGGTTATTTACGAAGTGCATATATATTCTATATAAATTATACTTAAGAATGCTATTCAATGTGATTTTAGCTATTTGGCTTGTTCTCAAATGTGATTGGCACTCCTTAGAATAAGTAATTCCAAATAAAATCTTATTCCAAGACTCCAAACATCATATATCTTACAGGATGCTTAAAATAACCTCATAAGAATATCCATGACATGACTAACAATTGGTTTCTTAACAGGGAACTCACTCATTCTTCAAAAATAAAAACCAGCTTAATATTGTTGGCTATTATCAAATTTGAGCCCTTCGACAATATTATAAAATAAATGTAATACCTTCCTTCTTAATATTCTTGTCTATTATCAAATTCATGATTTCACTTAAAAAACTTAATTATATTCGCAGCTTATACAGCTAGTCAACTACACATTCTTCATTCGATGTGTATTTATATGTATATTTGCATGAAGTCTATTTGTTTTATAAAGGAAAATGCATGGTTCCTTAACTTTCAGATTGGAGTTCGGTTTTTTTTTTGTTTTTTTTTTGGTAGTTGCCTTTTCCCAAACGTTAGGTTGGGCAAAAGATAAGCAATCAACTTGGCAATTTATTATAGCTCAATTCGTACCGATTGAGCCTTGCTAGCTTTTCTGTTAAGATTTATTAATGGTTGCTTAAATAGATTTATTTTTTGTTTTAATGGAAATTGGAGTTTCATATACTAATTGTCTTGCTCTTGCTCTCTCACGTAGACACAACAGTTTTTTCTGGGCCTCACAAGCATACCCAACTATAATCACCTTCTCCTCCGTGTTTAGAAGTTAAAACTTAGAAAATATGTGAATCCTCGTAGTTGCAAACGATTCTGATACAGATGGTTTTCTTCCCTGTCCTTATTGTTGTTGGCTTTAGAGCTTAGAGCTACTGGGAATATAGTTGGTGCATAAATTAAATATAACCTTTTTATAAGATGTACATTTCAAGGGCTTGTATAAAATAGGAATTATATAGATTAATACATAAAAAATAATATCTTAATTTCAAATTGCCTGACATGTCTTGAGAGGTTGTGTTGAACAACCCATGGATACATAACTATTTATATATCTTTCTTTTTTCAATATAATGATGGTTCAATGATGTACCCTATCAAAGGAACTTGCGTAGATATAGGTTGCTGGATTTTGTGAATTAATATCCCCTATTTCCATCTTAATTAAAAGAAAATTGTTGACTCGATGGAATGGCAAAATTAAGTACTTATTACATATTATAGACTTGTCAAATTGTCATGTTTGGGGCTGGAGGGTATACCGTATAGCATACGTATGCAATGTGTTGCCAGTGGTGGGGCAATTATGAATCTTTTCTTTTTAACAAATTTCGTTTACAATTTAAAAAAAAAAAAGGAAAAGGAATTAGTGCCAAACTCTTCTTGTAGAGCATATTTCACTCTCTAAATCAAAGCTCATCAGATCAGATTGCTTTCCAAGATTTTTAGTTCAGTATTACAAAAATTTTAGTTCGGTACTATTACATCAATGTTAGATCTTAATTTCGGTCCAAGGTCTCCTTTGGTATTAAAAAGGGGAAAAAATGAAAATTATATATATGCTTTAATTTTAATAGCTACGGAAACATTTGAAATCATTAGTGCAACCGGAGAACTGACGAGTAATAACCTGACAAACTTACCTCTAAGCTGTAAAGCCCATGCTACTTTGATTGCCTAGTTCTTGATAAGATAATATAATATATTAACCTTAAGACATGTATTAATTAAATTTACACATATAGCTTATTTTTTTTAGCACAAATTAAACTTTGTGTGTATGCGCATTTAAAAATAGTAAAATACATATATACATCTGTCGACAATAGTTAACGAACATAATATGAATCGGAGTCAGAAACTTTTTAAATGGGTTTCACATGTCATATCATTACTAAAACTAATATGAGACTACATAAAAAAGCTAATTAAAATTATGGGGTTTAATAGTGGAATAATTTTTTTATTGATGGTTTCAAATATGATTTTTTTTTTTTAGAAAATTACTTATATTTCACTAAAATATTATAAAGATGTGTATTATTAAGTTAGATGTGACATTGCCACTCCTTTCTAACATGTAGAATATGTCCATCATCATTGTTTTTCAAGTATTCCAAAACCATTCATATTTAATCCTATAATTATTTTTATTGCAAAATATTAAAATTCATGAAATGCACTAACAAAATAGCACGTACATGTAGGAAAAATTGCAAAAAATTCATGAAATGCACTAACATGTAGGAAAAATGATTTCAAATAATTTTCCGAGCATGCACATAAATTATTATTGCAAAAATAAATTTGAAAAGAGTTTCAATCAAGTTAAAAGCTAAATTCAAGTACATAAATAAAATTATATGTGGTTATGAATTTTTAAAAATAATTTGAAGGTCAAAAAATGAAAATTTTGGTATTGTTGGATTTTGAGAAATTTTGGCTTATAAAATTTGGTGAAAAAATAAATTTGAAATTTTTTCTCAAATAATTAAAAAGTTAAATAGATTTTTCTGAGATCGCTGCAATGGATATGTAAGTTGAATATATTTTGTGGGCGTGAATATATTTTTCTGAACTCGCGACTCGTACTATTTGCAAGTAAGTATTATTTTTTAGTTCTCCAAAAAGAAAACCTTGGTACTTGCTACTGTCGTTTTTCAAAAAAAGAAAAAGAAAAAGAATGGCGTCAGAGGAGCAGTCCGTAGAACGGTAGTGTCATTATTAATATGCATCCCGCAGTGTCATTATTAATCTGCACCTGGCTAGAGAAGAAAAGACAAATCTGAAATCTCCAAATCCTCTTCTCCTGTTTGATATATTAAATACAAATAAACACAGTCTCAATAAATAAATAGAATTTTGATAGTCTTTCCCATGACAAATAAAAAGATACGTATGGCTCATAATTTGTAATTCTTTCAAGCTAATTAATTCGTTAAAGCAAGCAATTCAATTGAGCGAACAGTCTATCAAACTTGTTTGTTTAACATTCTTCATATATCGAATAAGATATAAGTAATAAGACCAACTAAATTGATGCAGAATTCCAAATGCACGGTGACAGTTTTGGATCATCTTGTTAAAACCAAGCACAAATGACTAAATTGCACTATCCTTTTTCAGTTGATAATTATATATTCATGTAAAACATGACCAAAATATCACATGGCTTACCTTCAGTTTAATTTAACCTCTTTTAGCATTGTTCAGATTTTGATTCTCTATCATGCATTCCTATATCACTATGGTGATCAAATTCTCACTCACCCTCCATCTCACTAATTAATAAGTTTTTATTAATAATTTATAGCCTAGTTTATGTAGTAAATGGTGGAAAACATTAATAGTACCTTAAAAACTATGGTAATATAGCTGGGAAATAGTGCTTAATTATATAAGGTATCTATTTTTTTTTTCTGCTCTTTTAAGTGCTCATCTTAGTTGAGGTGAGGTCGATTAATGCATGCAAAAGTGAATATATGGATAGATAAAGATAGGGATGACTAAAAGTACTCGGAAATTAAGTTGACACATATGATACAACTCGTTTTTGCGTTCGGCTTTGCCCTCTATATAGAAACGGAATTAGTATCCATATTAATTTCAATACCAGAAGATATTTTAACAGGCAAAAAAAAAAAGAGGCCAAAGAAAAAAAAACTATATTCACCATGACATAATTCATGGCACGTTAATAGTGTGGTGTCTACTCTTTGGATCACTGATTGGGGATGCCAAAACCTCGAAGTTAAAAAAAAAAAAATTACATCAACTTAGCAAATTATTATATCTCAATTCGTAGTTTCGTACCAAGCCTGCCATGTCTTGAAGATGCTGTGTTGAACACCCCATGGATACATAGCTATTTATATAGCATTTTCCTTTATTTATAATGACGGTTCAATCATTCAATGACGTGTCATATTAAAGGAACTTGAGTAAATACAGGTGCTGGACTTGTGAATTAATGTTCCCTATGTACATCTTAATTAAAAGAAAATTGTGAACTCGATGGAATGGTAAAATTAAATATTTATATACTTGTCATGTTTGGAGATGGAGGATATACATGTGCAATGTGTTGCCTGGTGGTTCAATTATGGAATTTTTTTCGGATTGCTTTCTAAGATTTTTAGTTCAATATTGCCTGGTCGGGCAATTATTCAAAAGTTGACTATATTTGTCTCATTGTCTGAAATTGCTGCAAGGATATGTTGAATTATGAACCGGAGAGTAGAGAAATCAATAAGAGCTGGAAAACTTGCTCCAGGTAGCGCTTCCTTAGTCGGAGACATAAAGCGAGCAAAATGGAAATGCCTGAGAAACGGACGCGGCTGCATCCGGAAAGTTACAGCCCCATTCCCATGGTGACACGTGTGACTGAGACCTTAATGGGTCCGAGCTTGGTAATTCTTTTTTTAGATAAAAAAAGTTTGGTGTTTCTATTTCATCTATCTAGAGCGTGTGGGACCCACCTGGCTCCGAGCTTGGTTTACAAGGAAGCAATTCTGTGAAACGGGCCATGTGAAACTTTTTACAGAGGGAGAGGGTGGTACAAAACTGAAGAACAGGAGTATTAATTATTAAATTTCCGGGTGGTCCCATAATCATAATAGAAAATCGTAAAATCCATTGGCAGCTACCAACGGTGGAGAAGAACCGAAGAAGAAGACAAAAATTTAGTTCCTCCAATAATACCAGTTCAGACCAATGAATTCCGTTTATTATTATTCATATGCTATTATAAAATCATAGTAATAAGTTAATAACTAATAATTGGACGGAGCAAAATTTAATCACTTACTTATTTCTAACGGTTAATTAAATTTATTTGCATTGATTGATTGAAAATTGTGCAGTTTAATTTTGTAAATCAATCTTCAAAATTCGTATGACATGATTAATGCAACCGTGAATTTATTAACAACCACTCTACTATGTTTGATTGGCTTTTTTTTTTTTTGAAAGTAATAGGATTACCATATACTTTTTTCTCCATTATTACAAAGAAGCAATGTTTTGAAAATCAGACCGGTTATGGAATTGATAGCTCTGTCGATTCGATGGTTTTACTGATTCCGATGTTTTTAATACCCTACCGTTCATTGTACCGGCTAGGATGGCGGTAGGCGATTTTAACGGTTTTATCGATTTGTGCCGGTTTTATATTTAAGAAGACAACTAAGACTAAAAGGGTTTCGTGGCCCAGTGGCTGATAAACTAGCGCGCCACAGTCCTAACCAGGCTTTGATTCACCACTCCAGCATGTTTATTTTAATATGTTTCGCACTTTCGTTGTATAGAATTGCATGGTTCATTCAAACCGGCCGGTTTATTACTGAAATATTCCGGTTTATAGGGTATTTCACCGGTTTTTCCCGGTTTGCAAATAAGGGGTTATTGGTTCCATTTCCTACCGGCCGGGTCCAGATCTGGCACTCGGTTTTACCCGGTTTTTCCGGTACCCGGTAGGGTATTAAAAACGCTGACTGATTCCGTCGATTTGGCTAGTGATGAAATCGAGTATCTAATACGCAATGTTTTGAAAATCGAAAAGTTGTTTAGAAAATTGGATCGGTAGTCGAACGGACAGCTCAACCGATTGGACGGTTTTACCAGTCTACTGGTTTGGCTAGTGCTGACACTGAGTATTTAATATGCATAAGGACTAACTGAATTTTCAATAAAATATATAGTAGTAGTATGTGTCGTGTTCAAATCATATGTCGTGTCGTATCGTGTTGTGTCGTATCTAAATTCTAATAAATAGACACCGACACGGCTCACGTCTTACACCGTGTCGTGTCCTGTCTTTTTTTAGACATGTTGTGTTATATTCAAATATGTTTTATAAAACATGATTGTTTAAATTATGTTTTGGATAAATTGGACATTCAAATTATAAAATTATCGTTAAATAAATAGATAATATAAGGATATCATGGATTCATAAAAATGGAAATTGATTTGTGCCATCGACACAAATTGCCATCGCGCGTCTGGTCTCTCATCCAGCGCAATTTTATTTCATATCTAAATGTTCAGTTAGATAAGTACAAATGTTTCGTTATTTTGAGTATAAATGTTCAGTTAGTTGCAATAAAAAATATGTGTTATAATAAAAAATGTTCATTTTATTAAGTATAAATGTTTAGTTTAGAATGTACAAATGTTCAGTTAGATAAGTACAAATGTTCAGTTAGTTGCAATTAAAAAAAATACTAATACTATAAGCAAAAATCTTAATTGGATAAGTATAAATGTTCAGTTTAGTACGAACAAATGTTCAGTGTAGCAATACAAATATTCAGGTTATTAGATATAAATGTTCAGTACCACTTTTCGGTTTTTTTAATAGGTGAGCGAAGGGGTCACGAACCGGACACAAAACACATGAAAAAATTAGAAGGGGTCGTGAACCGGTCCGGTTCAAATTAAATTTTTTCCGACTATACCCCTGGGCGCCTCTCTCAAAACTGACGTGCAATTTTATATTAAACCATAAATTGATGCATTTAACTGAACACTTGTGATCATTAAATAAACACATTTTGTTATTAAACTGAACATTTGTAACAGACATAGATATTTTTGTTCAGTGATGGCTCGCGATCGTAAATCTGCCAATGGCAGTTATCATTTCTGCATAAAAATTATCATCTTTTAACCTTCATTATAAACGTGTCGCATCTCTTGTGTCATGTCTAGACAATTAACTTATATATTTATTCTACGAAAATTGGACATGACACTTAGAAATGAAAACGAGACGAATAAACTCTCCTTCGATCTGTATCTGAATATGAAAAATAGCAGATTCAGATGTTACTATTCGTATCCGAATGAATTCGTATGCCGATATATATTTTTCTATGGATACTGATACAAATATAGAATATATATCAGTGCAAATACATATGCGGATACAGATATTTATCCATATCCGATGACCACTATCTGATCAGTATTCGATCCGTTTTCATCCCTACTGACACGTCTAAGTTATCATGAGTTCGTGACGTTTCGTGTCCGTGTCTGGTTTAAATACGTTGCATTGGTTTTTTGAAAAATATTGTATATGAATTAGATGCAAAATAATTACTGGATATAAAAAAATAAAGTAAATAGTACGGACTACGGAGGCTTTTTATAAGTGTGTTGAGGTGTTACCGTCTCCTTCCATTTCCATATCAAAGAGAAAAAATTACGCTTAGAACAAAGATATTAGCGAGAAAAAATAGTAAGAACAAAGATGTCTAAGGTAAGCGATTCATAACTCAATACAGATTTATAATATATTTTCTACGTGCATCATCAGTAAGCGTTTATAATCTTCCTTTTGTGTTGTTTTGTTTCAACCAGAATAGATCTATTTTAATGTTTATACCATTAATATCACTGTTTTGGTCTTGATTTGGTGAGGCGCATATGCATAAATCTTTCCTTTTGCGTTGTTTCAACAAAAATCGATCTATTCAATATTTTATACAATTAATATCACTGTTTTGGTCAGGACTCAGGCTCCTATGTACATTTGGGCTGATTTTATATCTTTCTGTTTCAATTCAAGCCCAGTGTAAAGATTTTGTGCCAGTTCGTGGCAGCAAAATGGGGCGAAAGTTGTTTTCAAACGAACAACAATTAACACAGTTATTATATGTTGTTTGAATCATTTTTTTGGTTTGTAGCTAGCATTTTACGGTTAATTTGTGGTTTGAATCAATTATTTGGTATTTTTTGAATGTTTGAATCAATGGCTTGCTTAGTAGCTCGCACAACACTTATACGGAGGTGAGGAACAATTGATTCAACAACACTTGAAACGAACAGCGAGTAGCATATAATATTGTTGTTTTTCATGTTTATTATTATTCAAACAAGCAGTATTAACGTTATACGTTGTTTCTATTTATACATTATTTTATATTTCCTTATTGAGAATTTATGTTTCCTGTTCTTAAAATTGTCTTTTTCTGCGTTAACAGTTCAAGCCAGAACTAAAGGCTCTCGCCAAGTTATTGGCAACAAAATTGGTCGAGGCGAGTTCCGCCAAGGATGCGACGGCGTCGGTGGCGAAGAAAGCGTCGGTGGCCTCTGGCGCTAGCTCCTCTGGCGGTAGCTCCTCTCTGGCGCGTTCCTCTCCTGGCAGCTCGCTCTCTTCTGTCGCCTCTTCTGCGACAGGTGGCGGCGCCTTCGCCAAGGAAACAGGTGAGTATTTGTGCATTTGTCAGTTGAGTACCTGCTAGGTGCGTTTCGTGATTTAAGTCAAGGATTCCTTGGTGTAAGTCAAGATTCTGTGATATGAGCTTTCATAAGCACAAATCATAGTATCTCTTAAATGTTCTTTGCATTTAGGCAACATGCTGTCCAAATTCTACCACAGTTCATGAATTAATCGTAATAATAATAATTACAGGGACTTTATAATGATGTCCTCTTTGTAGTAATTGATCAAAATCAGCGTTCACTGAGGAAATAGAACTTGACAAATGCACTTTTTGAGAATTGTTAAAGACGAGGGACGTCCTTGTAAAATAATGTAGTGAGGTGTGTCAGAAGCTTGTCAGGCTTGAAGGCCTTGATGTATCTGGAATTTTAGTGATTGTTAAGAAGATACTTGGGAAAGTGTGTTTAGTGATCGGTTCCATGTACTATTGTGAGTAAGCTTACACATAATAAAGGCCAGGAACCTTGTCGACATTAGTCAGGCCCAAAAGATATATCAAGAGTTTATGTATATTCTATCTAGTTTTAGTTAAGATGCATGAGTTGACTCTCTTGACTCCTGATTATAGCTGTAGTCACCAAGCAAATTGAACTTCAAGTATGTATCTCTTGTAAATGTCTGAGGAGACCAAAGAATGCAGAGGACTAGTTGGTTTATCTTATTAAAGTCTTAGAGAAAAAAAAATATATTCAATTGAAGTTTAATCCCTTTTATTAGTGTCTTGATAAGGATTATAAAGTTTGATATCCGTATGTCTTATGATTGCAATTGATGACTAAGAGTGAAAGTGTGTACAATCAAAATTGATGCAATGACCAATGGATATGTACCTTGATTGATAAACTGGAGAGGCGAGAAATCAATAGAAGCTGAAAAACTTGCTTCGGAAAGCGCTTCCTTAGTCGGAAACATAAGCGAGCAAATTGGAATTGCCTGAGAAACGAACGCGGCTGCGCCAACGCTGGGCTGTCCCAGTTGGTATGGCACTAAACTCTCTACGGAGAGTTCTGGGGTTCGAGTCCCACCGTGGGGTGTGGGGCATTTGTGTGGGTGTGTGGGAGTGCCTACGGGCCATATATCAAAAAAAAAAAAACGGACGCGGCTGCATCGGGGAAAGTTACAACCCCATTCCCATTGTGACACGTGTGACCTAGACCTGAATGGGTCCGAACTTGTAATTCTTTTTTTTACTTCTTCTATTTCATCTATGTAGAGCGTGTGACCCGGCTCCGAGCTTGTTTAACAAGAAAGCAATTCCTGTGAAATGGGCCCGCGAAACTTTTTCCAGTGGTGGTACAGAACGGAAGAACAACAGAAATATTAATTATTAAATTTGCGGGTGGTCCCATTATCATAATAGAAACTCGTAAGTCCATTTGGCAGCTACAAACGGTGAAGAAGAACCGAAGAAGAAGACAAAAATTTAGTTCCTCCAATAATGCCAGTCAGACCAATGAATTCCGTTTATTATTATTCATATGCTATTATAAAATCATAGTAATAAGTTAATAACTAATAATTGGACGGAGCAAAATTTGATCACTTACTTATTTCTAACGGTTAATTAAATTCATTTGCGTTGATTGATTGAAAATTGTGCGGTTTAATTTTGTAAATCAATCTTCAAAATTCGTATGACATGATTAATGCAACCGTGAATTTATTAACAACCACTCTACTATGTTTGATAGAATTTTTTGAAAGTTCACTTGATAGCCGCTATCAAGTTCTTCTCTAAAAAAAAAGAATTTTTTGAAAGTCATAGAATTACCATATATTTTTTTCTCCATTACTATAAAGAAGCAATGTTTTGAAAATCAGACCGGTTGTGGAATTAATAGCTGTGTCGATTTGATGGTTTTACTGATTTCGTCGATTTGGCTAGTGATGAAACCGAGTATATAATACACAATGTTTTGAAAATCGGAAAGTTGTTTAGAAAATTGGATCGGTAGTCGAATGGACAGCTCAATCGATTGGATGGTTTTACCAGTCTACTGGTTTGTCTAGTGCTGACACAGTGACACTGAGTATTTAATATGCAAAAGGAATAATTGATTTTATAATAAAATATATAGGAGCAGTAAATCATATGTCATTTCGTGCTGTGTTAAAATATTTCACGTGTCGTGTTGTGTCGTATCTAAATTCTAATAAATAGACACCGAAACGGCTCACGTCTTGCACTGTGTTGTGTCCTGTTTTTTTAGACATGTTGTGTTATATTCAAATATTTTTTTTAAAACATGATTGTTTAAATTATGTTTTGGATAAATTGGACATTCAAATTATTAAATTATCGTTAAATAAACAGGGACGGAGCCAGAAAATTTTTCAAGGGGGTTGCCAAATTAATAATATTCAAATTATGAGGTAGACTAAAATCAGCTAGGACTGACGGATGGACCCGTCAACCGCGATTATATCTCAATTTCGAGGTTCTAATGACTAATATGAACCGTTCAATAAGTTCTCCATATTGAAATCTCATTGGAGACCAAATTTTATATTTTTCTGAATTTTTTTTTACTATTTTCTTTTTAGATTTTTAAAGTTCGTTGTTATTGAAGGCTCCAAAATTGTTTAAAATAAAAATTTATTAAAATAAAAAAAAACACTTCACAATTATAAAAAAATATAAAATTTGGTCTCCAATAAGATTTCAATATGAAGAACACATTTAACAGTTCGAATTAGCCATAAGAACTTCGAAAATTGTGATATAATCGTGGCTGATTTTAGTCTATCTCTCAAATTATTACATTAAATTAAATTTAGATAAATTTGTACTCTATATCCTCATACATCTATTACTTTAAAATTCAGATTCTAATCAAAATAGTTAAACAAAATACATGTCTGCAACATACATCCATTGCTTTAAAGCTCCAAAATACATGATGCTATTCATTTTGGACTATCTTTTGGACCTGATTAATAAATTGAAGGGCCCAAAAAAAAATTGAGAAGAGTAATTTTATTCTCGGCTATTGAAATATTTTTTTTATGGTAATAATGCTTTACAAACATAAATTGTTAATCTAACAAAAAAAAATCTCACGTAAAATTATTCTACAAAATATGTAGGGGGTTCACTAGTGAAAACTCACATATAATTTTATGTGGTTCAAATATATGATGCATATAACAAATTTATATTTTATAATTACAAATCCATATGTAACAACATTTTTTTTAATAAAATAGGGGTGACATTGACACCCCTATGGTACACTTAAATCCGTCTCTGTAAATAAATAGACAATATAACGATATCATGGTTTCATAAAATTTATCATCTTTTAACCTTCATTATAAACGTGTCGCGTCTCTTGTGTCATGTCTAGACAATTGACTTATATATTTATTCTACCAAAATTGGACATGACACTTAGAAATGAAAATGGGACGGATAAACTCTCCTCCGATTTGTATATGAATATGAAAAATAGCGGATTCAGATGTTACTATCTGTATCCGAATGAATTCAGATGCAGATATATATTTTTCTATTGATACAGATACAAATATAGAATATATATCGGTGCAACGGATGCAGATACTGATATTTATCCATATTCGATGACCACTATCCGATCAATATTCGATCCAATTTCATCCCTACTGACACGTCTAAGTTATCGTGACGTTTCGTGTCTGTGTCTGGTTTAAATACGTTGCATTGTTTTTTTGAAAAATATTGTATATGAATTAGATGCAAAATAATTACTAATTTACTAGATATAAAAAAATAAAGTAAATAGTACGGACTACGGAGGCTTTTTATTAGGGTGTTGAGGTGCTACCGTCTCCTTGCCATTTCCATATCAAAGAGAAAAATTACGCTTAGAACAAAGATATTAGCGAGAAAAAATAGTAAGAACAAAGATGTCTAAGGTAAGCGATTCATAACTCAATACAGATTTCTAATATATTTTCTACGTGCATCATCAGTAAGCGTTTATAATCTTTCCTTTTGTTTTGTTATGTGTTGTTTTGTTTCAACCGAAATAGATCTATTTTAATGTTTTATACCATTAATATCACTGTTTTGGTCATGTTTTGGTCAGGAGCATATGCATAAATCTTTTCTTTTGCGTTGTTTCAACCAAATTGATCTATTCAATATTTTATACAATTAATATCACTGTTTTGGTCCGGACTCAGGTGCCTTTGTATTTTGGGCTGATTTTATATCTTTCTGTTTCAGTTCAAGCCCAGTGTAAAGATTTTGTGCCAGTTCGTGGCAGCAAAATGGGGCGAAATGTTGTTTTTCAAACGAACAACAATTAACACAGTTATTATATGTTGTTTGAATCATTTTTTTGGTTTGTAGCTAGCATTTTACTGTTAATTTGTGGTTTGAATCAATTATTTGGTATTTATTGAATGTTTGAATCAATGGTTTGCTTGGTAGCTCGCACAACACTTATACGGAGGTGAGGTTTTTATATGTTGTTTTACGGAGGTGAGGAACAATTGATTCAACAACACTTGAAACGAACAGCGAGTAGCATATAATATTGTTGTGTTTCATGTTTATTATTATTCAAACAAGCAGTATTAACGTTATACGTTGTTTCTATTTATACATTATTTTATATTTCCTTATTGAGAATTTATGTTTCTTAAAATTGTCTTTTTCTGCGTTAACAGTTCAAGCCAGAACTAAAGGCTCTCGCCAAGCTATTGGCAGCAAAATTGGTCGAGGCGAGTTCCGCCAAGGATGCGACGGCGTCGGTGGTGAAATGGGGGGAGAAGGAGAACGTGCGCGCAGAGGCGTCGGTGGCGAAGAAAGCGTCGGTGGCCTCTGGCGCTCGCTCCTCTCTGGCGCGTTCCTCTCCTTCTGGCAGCTCGCTCTCTTCTGTCGCCTCTTCTGCGACAGGTGGCGGCGCCTTCGCCAAGGAAACAGGTGAGTATTTGTGCATTTGTCAGTTGAGTACCTGCTAGGTGCGTGTTGTGATTTAAGTCAAGGATTCCTTGGTGTAAGTCAAGATTCTGTGATATGAGCTTTCATAAGCACAAATCATAGTATCTCTTAAATGTTCTTTGCATTTAGGCAACATGCTGTCCAAATTCTACCACAGTTCATGAATTAATCGTAATAATAATAATTACAGGGACTTTATAATGATGTCCTCTTTGTAGTAATTGATCAAAATCAGCGTTCACTGAGGAAATAGAACTTGACAAATGCACTTTTTGAGAATTGTTAAAGACGAGGGACGTCCTTGTAAAATAATGTAGTGAGGTGTGTCAGAAGCTTGTCAAGCTTGAAGGCCTTGATGTATCTGGAATTTTAGTGATTGTTAAGAAGATACTTGGGAAAGTGTGTTTAGTGATCGGTTCCATGTATTATTGTCAGTAAGCTTACACATAATAAAGGCCAGGAACCTTGTCGACATTAGTCAGGCCCAAAAGATATATCAAGAGTTTATGTATATTCTATCTAGTTTTAGTTAAGATGCATGAGTTGACTCTCTTGACTCCTGATTATAGCTGTAGTCACCAAGCAAATTGAACTTCAAGTATGTATCTCTTGTAAATGTCTGAGGAGACCAAAGAATGCAGAGGACTAGTTGGTTTATCTTATTAAAGTCTTAGAGAAAAAAAAATATATTCAATTGAAGTTTAATCCCTTTTATTAGTGTCTTGATAAGGTTTATAAAGTTTGATATCCGTATGTCTTATGATTGCAATTGATGACTAAGAGTGAAAGTGTGTACAATCAAAATGTGCGTTCACTGGACTTCAGTGTCTAGTGATGATTAATTATAACATGATCCCTGTTGTGTAATCATTTTTGTTCAGTCAACCACCAATACCTGACCACATAATAAAAATTTAATTAATGCACAGCTTTATACAGTTTGATATCAATAGATGGGGCCGATTGATTCATCACCCCGTTGATTATGTTATCGGTGCAGTACCTAATCGGGGAAATAGTTTAGATCTGGCACTCGCACATAAGTCGATTCCTAATGACTGGTTTCTTGTTATTAAAACTTGAATTAGTTGGGTTTTAACTTGATTCCTAAAAACTATTAGGTGGTGGCTCTGGCTCTACACTTGGTGGTGCTGCCTCCAAGAATGTGTTGCCTGATCCCGAGACCTTTCTTAAAGACCTAGGTGAGTTAATTTCTGTCATTCTCTTAGCTGATTTTTTCTGTTTGTTATTAAGGGCTGAAGAATTTAGCAAATGAAAGTATGAGAAAGGTATATTCATCATTATTTATTAGTAATATGGAATGCTATGCACAGCGATGTCAAACGTGCACAAACGGCACGGAAGAGGTGCTTTTCGTTTTCGTTCCGTTCCAGCAAACGAAATCAGCAGCCGTTTCATTTCCGTTCCGTTTTAATTTTTCCATTCCGTTTTTTATTTTCTATTTATTTCAGTCAGTTTTCGGTAAAATGAAACAGTTATGTGTACCTCTTCTGTTCCGTTCTAAAAAAACGAAACCAGAAAACCCTTCTGTTTCCGTTCCGTTTCGGACGGAACAGAACGAAAACGTGTGAAAAGGCACGGTATTGACACCCCTAGCTATGCATTTGTTTTTCCCTACTCTAATTTGTGTTTGTGTAGTTTCAGTTTGGTCTTTGTGACATTAAACCAATTCTTATTCCTGCTGCAAGAGTTGTTTTCCAGCAATTGGGTGCTTGTCTAATATCTCTCTTGTTTTTTGTTTTCCAGCAAAAGATATCTTGACTAGACTAGTGGCAAATTATCTAGAAGAGAAAGCGCATACCATCTGGAAGACTATCAAATCGGACCTCGCTGATCTAGCATCTAAGGACCTAGAGGAACTTTCTACTTTAGGTTTACTTCCCTAGGATTTTTTTTTTTTAATTTTAGGATGAAATGTTTAGAATTAAATGACTTGTTTCTTGTCAAAAACCTTGAAATGTTTCTTGGAAGAACAATCGGTTAAGAGAAAATTTAGAGTTATTAATTTTCCTTTTTGCTTCCTCTTCTCAAACTTATAATAGTCGAATTTTGAAGTATGTGAACATGATGAGATATGTTGGGAAATGGTGAACTGGTACCTTGCGATAACCGGTACAGCTCTGACAGTGCATTGAAATGTCTCTTGATACCAGCATGGGAACATGTTTTTTATGGCTTTGCCAATTAGTATCTGTCTTTTAATGTGTGGTTGCTTTCTTGCTTCTGGTATATGTGGCTATTCATTTGAACTTTACTGCTCAATTCAGTATTATGAATTTTATAATTAGTACTGTAGTCAATCTAATCAGGGCATACATTTCAATTAATGGATTTATCAAGGCACAAGAGATGATTAAATTAGATATTTATTGGGGACTCGTAAACTTAATGATTACATTAGATTGGTTAACCAAACTTTCATCTTGAAAATTTAGAGAAACTGAGTTATGAATGTTTAATCACTGATTGAAACTTTAAAGAAAACATATTCATCTTGCAGAAATCTAGGATCCATCGGACCATCACCTGACTCACCCATTGCAGTCTGGATCAGTTGGAACATTGCTTTGCCTCACTGCACGAGTCTGATAATTGTAACGTTGTGGCAGCAACAATCACATGTTGGTATGGATATGTTGAGCTGTCCTTGTAACATTTTTAGTATAGCTTTGCAACTGATCGGGAACTAGAATAACATCACCATTTTCTATTTCATTCCTTTTGCCTTTGTAACAGATCCAATACCAGCCCTTATATTTAAGTCTTAAAATATAAGTTTGAGCCCGACCCAAAGTTGCCAATATAAGAAGGATAAAATAATAATTTTGATTTTATGCGGATTCAAGATTGGTGAAATTTAAATGTGTTTTTTTTTTCCCTTTTCTAGTGACGTCAACAAGTATTTGCCTGGCACACTATGTGCCCCCCCCCCACATTATGTTCTGTCTGGTTCTAATTTGTATGATTCCAACATAATTTGTACTGCTACAGCATTACTGGCACTACAAATTGCATCATTTTCTAACTTTATATTTGTCCCCCAGATTTTACCTAATTTTGCTGAGGAAGAACAAGTAAATACCCTGAATAGTGTAATATTTGGCAGTTTCAATGAATTTGGGGAATAAAAAAAAGTAGAATGCTTTATACTGACAGTCACATACTTAAGTTGGGGTTGTTGATTGACCATAGTAATTAAATGAAGGTATAAAATATCTTTTATTCCTCTTTGATATGTAATTAGATGAATCTGTTTATGCAAGAATACAACAAATTTTATATTTTGTTTTATCTCAACTTACAAATTCTGCATTTCTGCTGCCGGGGAGTAAAATTTCTTATTGAAGTGTATAATTGAAATCCCTCTTTGTTCCAAAAATTAATTCTAATAATATTTTTAGTCCATTAAAGTTGGAAATTTGATTACTGAATTTCACTGCATCTGAAATTAGTTGTTACCATAGTAAAATTTTGGAGAAGTACTGGATGTGATTTGCAATATGTATATTGATTTTTGAGAACTATTTGCAATTTATTAATTTATATTTATATATATATTTTTGCAAAGCTGTCATATGGAGAAAGCCAGATGCTAGACAAGGCCTTCTAAGAGGAAGAGGTCAAAAGGCTCTGCCTTGCCTTTGAACAGCAGGTAATGTTTCGTATATTATTACTCCATTTTTAATCACATGAGCACTTTATGAAGTGCATATACTTCTTGTTCGTATTTTGGTGCATCTTTTCAACTAAATAAAATGCAGTTCCACTATGGTGTGTTCTTTGCATACATGAGACTGAGGAAACTGGAGATAAAAAATCTAATGTATATCTGAATGTGTTGCGTAATATCAGAAAATCCTGCTTGTATTCATTTTATCCCCCTTGCGGCGGAGATGATTTTGTATACTGTTTGCCACTTTTTTGGAATAAATAAACAGAGATATTGCATGGAGTCTGGAGATGTTCTGAGCCAAGTAATAAAGCCTATTCTTTTTCTGTGATATCTAGATTTCTTCATTTTTGATACTACAACAATGAATTTATGTTTCTGTTATATTTATTATGCTTTTGTACAATCTATTACTCCGTATTTTTGCTGTATGAGTTAACAGAAGTTCTATTTTTGAAAAAATAAAAAGAAATTATTCTCGTCTTTTTTTGATATTGCCTATGTTGTCCAATTTAACCCTTTTGGTGTTCATGATTATTATGATCTTATAATAATTGCTGAACCCAATTGGTAGATGGAAATGAAGGGTCTTCTGCATGTCCGTCCACCTGTTGACTCTTGAGGAATTATGGAAGGCCTCCTGACCTTTTCTGAAGGGGAAAGCATCTTTATATATATATATATAGAGAGAATATCTATTGTGAACCATGATGCATAGAAGGCCGCGTGCACCGTGACCGTTTGATCAATAGTTTCGCAAATCGACAAATCTAAATTAACCAACCCAAACTATATATTGAAATCTCATAGAAAACAAAATTTTACAATTTTTGAAATTTTTTTACTATTTTTTCCGAATTTTTTAAAGCTTGCCATTTTTGGACGATAATTAGTGAATTATTGTCCAAAAATGGCAAGCTTTGAAAAATTCGGAAAAAATAGTAAAAAAATTTCAAAAATTGTAAAATTTTGTTTTCTATGAGATTTCACTATATATATTGGGTTGGTTAATTTAGATTTGTCGATTTAGATAACCACCGATCAAACGGTCATGGTGCACGGGAGCCTCTATGCATCATGGTTCACAATAGATATTCTCTCTCTCTATATATATATATTATATAGATTTTAAGCAAAGCCTTCAGACATGTGCCATAGAATTTACACTTGGTGCTTTAGAAAACTAATGAATATATTTAAATAAATATTTGTGAAAAATGAAAAGGAAGAATAAATATCTTTTGAGGACTTTCTATTTCCTAGATCGTGACTTCTGCGAAAGCCAATAGAAATAATATGGAAAGTTAATTTAAGAAAAATATAAAACATAATACATGGCAGCATTTTATTGACAAAAGTTGTTCCAACTTCTAAGAAAAATAAAAGTTAGTAAATTTTCTGACCCTTGACTTGTCCCCAAATCCGTCGGACCTATATATAATTTTTTTTTTTGAAAGCAGGACCTATATATAATTGATGTTGATGGTAGAGAATAGAGATGCAAGGAGCCAAGGATTGAGAACAAAACGCGCAGGTGTAGAGGCCCAAGTGGTGCTAATGCGCGGCCTAGGCTCAAATTTCTGACCCATAATTCCGACAAAAAGTTCATATTCGGAATCAGCCCTTTCTTGAGAAGAAAAGATTGAGCCCGTCCCAATCAGAATGAATGAATGATGCCTGTACAAGTTAATGAACTAGGCTCTATAATTGCACTTGTTCTTAGTCCAATCAGTCCAATCCAGTTTTTCATCTTAGCCCTTATGTGTATCAATTTTAAAAGGAGCAACGGCCATTGTTATGCAATGGCGCAGTCGAAATCATTTCAGCGTTCGAAAATAAAATGTGGACATAAAATAATATACTCATAACTAATAAGATGAATCTGATAATTTAACATAGTGAATAGACAAGTGTACCATACATTTAAGTTAATGTACAAGCGTACGAAGCATGGAGTTTTAACTGAACCAGCCAAAATGAATTTTATAAAACATTGTAAGTTATAAAGTTAGTTCTATTGAGCAAGCCCTTGTTGCATGTGTTTTGCTGAGCAGGATATGGAAAAAAGAGGCCACACGGGGTTTGATTTTCTGAATATTGCTGATAATTAATGGTGTGGTCAATCGTGTGGCATCAAAGAAGGCCACTGGAGGCCGTGGTCCCATTCAGTCTTATGGTCGACTCGATGGCAGCATTCCTGCACTTTTGCAACACCTGCTAATATTTATCATATTCCATAGAAATTTTGTAATTTGTAAACAGCAAGTATCGCGTAGGTTCCTCTATCTAGTATTTATCTAAAAAAAAAGGGAAAATTTTTTCTGTGTCCCCCAAAACTGTGGAAATAGTGCATTTACCCCTCAAAATTATTTTCTTTCTTTTTTGCCCCCCAAAAGCACAGCCTCTTTCTCTGATTGCCACTTTCTTTTTTTAATAATATATTTAATGATAAAATAATAGAAACCTAAATGTGTTCCCATTATGCCCCGATCCCAAAACACAGAATCAAACCATCGGAGAACTTCTGGTGTTTCTGTCTTGGCCTATACCTCTGTTGCATTCGTCTCCGCCTCCGCCACCGGTACTTCCTTATCTCCTCCTCTCTCGCTCGCACACCAACCCCAGCCTCCCTCTCTCCGCCTCTCTCGCTCTCGACCCCACAAAGCCCTTCCGTAGGCATTCTATTATAGCAAACTAACTTGATAAATTGAAAGCATGGTTCTGGTTCAGAAACTCTAAACGGCAGGAAATAAGACTGAGCCGAAAGGATAAGAAACTATAATCTTAAACTTTTTTGACACAAGTAGCAAATCGTGTTCAATTTTGTTAAAATTTCTGGTTTTTGTTGTATCTACAATCTTTCTGGTTTCTTATCATTTTCTTCATCTCATTTGACTTCAAATCTACTGTAGACCTAGTCACCATTGTTCAGTACATATTGAGTCTCAAGAAAACGATGAAGTAATTACATTATGTTTTGACCAGCACAGAGACACAAGCTATTAGTCAATTGAATAAGTATGCCCTGCCGCCCTGGCCAAGAGAAGAAGAAAACCAATATGCCCTAGCCTTTTGACACTTGAATAAGACATGGAATGTGTTATCAGTCTCTTCTTGGCACAAATCATAAGCTATCTTCTAGCGAGAGGTAGAAAACCTTTGAGGGAACAGTCGCAGAGAATAGGAGAGGTGGAAACACCGGACGTGAGGCAGAGGCGAGGGTGTGGCAGGACTAGACTGGACTGGCTGGGAGGAGAGAGCTTCGATCAAACGAGAGTCGGTGAGAGAGGATAGGTGTCGACGGAGGGGCTTTGTGGGGTCGAGAGCGAGAAAGGCAGAGAGAGGGAGGCTAGGGATGGTGTGCGAGTGAGAGAGGAGGAGAAAAGGAAGCATCGGAGGCGGAGGTGGAGACGGAAGTAGCAGAGGCGGAGGTGGAGACGGAAGCAGCAGAGATTCTCCGAATGGTTTGATTCTGTCAATTTGTTTTGGGATCGGGGGCACGTTTCTATTATTTTATTGTTAAATATATTATTAAGAAAAAGAAAGTGGCAAACAGGGAAAGAGGCTGTGTTTTTGGAGGGCAAAAGAGAAAGAAATAAATTTTGAGGGGCAAATCCACCATTTCCACAGTTTTGGAGGGCACAGAAAAAATTTTCCCAAAAAAAAAAGTATCGCGTAGGTTGTTTTGAAGGGAAATATGTGTTACTTTAGTATGTTGATGATTGATCCTGCAACTCTGTTTAGCCCCAAGCTGGGTTGTTCGATCCAGTGGTTTCACTCTATTATGACAATCAAGTGGTCATTGGTTCGATTCTCGGAGAGAATATTTATTTTCAAATTTCTTATAACAAAATTGTTGGTTTCAAACCAACTTTAAAAAAAAACTCTGTTTAGCCCCATCATTTCTTGAGACGCTTCGAAGCAAACTCAAGTTGAGTTAGTTTTAATAATAATTGCCAAGTTTGCTCAAGTAATTTGGTGAGTTTAAATTATGGTACTATTGATAATGATCGGTCATTTTTATTGCTTGCCACTACTTCGATTTCGGACAAAGTTGTTTGCAAATGACCCAAAAAAGTACACTTTTAAGTCTGAAATGTGAGTTCTATTTATTATGTATAATAAGCTAGACTTTTGCTTTATGAGGAATGCACGGAACTTGGGAAATTTGCTGCGTAACAATTTTGACATGTTTCTGCAATATGTTACCAATTAAGTAATATATGTGTATTGTATTGTCTAAAAAAAAGTAATATATGTGTATTATTTGTATTCACGCTATCGTTTATTCAATGCTGGATGGTTACTCCTTCCATGTGGTCGAAAAGATACTTTTTAGAGGGGTGTTCAATTGATTTTGACGCGTCAAAATTAAGTACGAACCAGTAGTGTTTGCAAAAATAACCAGAAGCAATTTCTGCAATTAAGTCACATAATTAACTATTAGCTATTCCAAAAAAGTAAGACATAATTTTTCTAATTAAAGACACAAACTGAACTACTCATCAATCCACGAATTACATCTAGTACCAAATAATTAAATAGTAATAAAATGGAAGGGGAAAAGTAAACTGAAAATATGATTAAGCTGAACTGATCAACCCTCTGATGTAGCAGACGCTAGGCTGCCGTTGATTCTTGATTGATTCATCATCTGGCGTGTTGCTTCCTCTCTCCAACGTAGCCATTTTCCAATCGCTGCTTGATCTCTCCTACATAGCCATTCTCCAATCTCGATATGGATGATTTCAGCAACTGAAGCGACCATCAGAGGCGGTATCCATGACTTTGTCAACTTGTACAATGGATAGGACACGAATATCCCGCCCAAGACATTCAACCAAATTCGACGTGATTTACTGCGTACAAAGTTTTTGTTATAACTATGAATTACATCTAGTTTTCTATAAAAAAAAAATATGAATTACATCTGCCAGAAATCTGGAGGTAATTACCCGGAAATCTGAGGCTTACCACAGAACTACACATATCACAATCAATACCACCAACCTATGGTATGTATCTACGGGTACAAATTAATTAGACACATACCAATCATTGGATTAAACCACGTACGGTTAAGAGTTTCAGTTATCAAATCGTAAGTTCTTAAAAGTATAATGTAAATAATGATAGTAAAGAAATTAATCCACTCTTTGCTCGTTATACTGTCACAATCATGCGGATCTACAATTACTACGTCACCTATAAAATCTCAACAAACAATTCATCCCCAAATTGAATTCCAGTACTTTAGCAATGGAGAAAGATGAGCTCCAGGTAGACTCACGTGTTGCAAGTTGAACATTTCATATAGTGCTCCGTAGTACCAAAGCCTTCGAAGCTGAACTCCACCATTTCGTCGTCGCTGGTCGCTAGAGTTTAATTATAATTAAGCACCTAAAGAGAGGGAGAGGGAATACTAGTACTAGTCTCGGTCTATGATAGGATTACAAATCGGGGTCATCTACACCAAATATATAATAATGTCGGTGATATTGGGGAACAAGTCACGTGTCAGAAAAATTAGGCAATTTCTGTTTTTCTTGGAATAAGTTTAATGGAAAAAAATACTCTTACTTAAATGTATGTCAATAAAATTCTGTGCGCTTTATAATGTTTTAAATTTACATTAAATAAAATTTCCATATTATTTCTATTTCATTTTTTTTACTTGGAAGGTTAGGATATAAAAAAATACGGAAAATATATTTATTCTTCCTTTTCTTTCTATAAAATCTCTGTATTCCTTCTTTTCTTTGTATAATAATATAATAATAATAAAATCTAATAATAAAATCTCTATTTAAAAATACTTTTAAAAAAAAGTAAGGGTTTGATATTTTTAGAAAGCTTGCAAAAGATGCCTCACATGCAAATAAAAGGAACAAAATAATATTAGATAATAAAGATATGTTTCTCAATCTACGAGCGATACAATTAGATATGTTGCTCGATTTGTTTTCTTATTCGATTTGTTTTCTTATTAGATAAAAAATAAAATATATTATTATTCGTCTAGCGATTGTTATCCAACTATAAATTAAATAGATCGAACGGTACAAACATGTAGATACATGCTACATCTAGCGTGTAATACTTTTTGGATCAGTGTTGTTTATATAGAGTAGAGATAACTACAGAGGAAATATATTTTGTCCCAAAACAATAATTAGCCGTTCCTTGCTTTATATATATATATTTTTAAAAAAAATTCAAAGCTTCTAAAATTGTTAGCCAAGTCTTCAATTTATATATTTTTATTTATAAAAATATCTAGCGATAACTATTAATTGTAATTCAAAATTTTGAAACAAATACAGAATTATTTTCAAATTGAGTGATGTTAGCATTCTAAACTTTTAAGTTTAAATTTGATAATTATTGGTGGGTTTCTTTTTTGTATTAACAATTACATTTAGGAAGAACAATAAACTTTAGTGAGAAATTTCGATAAATTAATTTAAGGAAAAGGTACAAGTTTTTCACCACTATGCCAACGCCATATTTGTTTTTAGGGGGCATTTTGGTTAGCCACTGGAAAAGTTTGAAATTTGAAATATGCCCTCACAAAACAGCTAATTAGTTTTATACCGCCACAAAACAATTAAAATTAGTTTTATAATATGACCATATTATCCATTTTGGTTCTAAATCAATTATTTTAAATAAAATTGCTTCGGCGAAGATGCGTCTTAAAGATTTAATTAGGAACAGAGCATGTTTGTGGGAAGCGCAAGATTGGGGAACAGTTAGCAATTTTCTTTTATTTATCCCCCCACTTTTTTTTTTTCCTCCTTTCACACGCACCAGGAATTTCTCTCGCAATGTTCTTCGTTGGAGGACCTTTCATCCAAATTTGGCCATCGTTATTACATGTTGTATTTGCATTTCAATGGATGGCAGCGTCATGGAAGCGATGGCGAAGATACGAAGTTTATTATTTTTTTTTCCCAATCACTGTAGTGTAGTATATTACTTAGGAATATTTTGGACATTTTAGAAATTCAGACAAAAATTGAAGTGGCATATATCAAAATAAATAATTTGTTTATTATAAATAATGTAATATCAAATTTATGCATCTTTAGGGTGCATATCTTGAATTAGTTATTTTGTGATGGTGTATCTAAAATTGGAGTGTTTTTCAACGGCATAAATCAAATTTCTTCTTTTGTTACATTTGTTATGAAAAATGTCTCGCCTTAATCCTTTTTAATTTAGACGAAGTTCCTGATTTTGTTATGTAATAAAAAATCCAACAAAATCATTAAATATTAAAATTCAAATTTCAAAATGCTTTGACAAAATATGAATTACCACAGCAGTTGCACACTCAATATTTGAGATTATATCTTCTAAGTTAACTTAAAATTTGAATTTCAATCCAAACAATCCGGACACCTAATTATAATTATGGATAAAAATATGGGAATCAAATAACTTCAATACTAGTTAAAAAAAAACAAATTCTGACAAATCGTTTGGTTATTTAAAAATTATATATAATTTTCAACAGACCAGTCAGCATTGTGACCAACTTCGTTGTACTATTATTTCCGAACGAGAATGTTGTTGAGATGTTCGGAAAGAAATAAAAAAACGCTGCTCAAACCGGTTTGCTAAAACCCCAACATTTGAGAGGGTTCTTTCTGTAAATCTGTCCTATCCGTAAAACCAAAACCCCAACTCACAGTCCCACTCACCGGCGCGTGAGCGGAAGCTGTGTCCAATAATGGCTCTCCTCTCTTCTCCGCCTCCTCTAACCTCCCAAACCGCACTTAAAATCGCTTCCCCTCACCGCCCGGTAGTCTCACCGCCGCTTGCCCCTCGCTTTTCTCACTTAACAAGGAGACCTAGACCTAACTGGAGATGGCATTGCTACTCCCAAGCTCGGAAGAACCTCGATCACATTCCCAAGCAATTTCGCCAGGAAGATCTCTTAGACGGCTGTAAGTTCTACGATAATGTAATTCCAAACCAAAAATGTATTATGCTCAGGTTATATTTGAAGTAAGATTTGATCAATTACAATGGTCAATTTATCCAGTCAAGTCTGTTTAACTATGCAAGATGTGTATTAATCAATTGAAAACTTGAAGTAATGACCAGTTCCTATTTACTGGTTTCGTACTATTTGAATTTGAATTAGTTGGTTTTATCTGTGGTTTAATTTGCATAGTGTTGTATTTTATTTATTTATTTATTTGTTGTTGTTGTAGTAATGGATAATTACAAGAATGTGCCGGAGTGTCTGTATGGTCTTTCGTATCAGCAGATGAACATGTTCATGGGAAAAGATAATATCCTCACTCGTCAAGCAGCTAAACTTACTCCGGTGAGTTATTAAAACATTAAATTTGGATTGCACATTTCACCTGCAAAGCCTTAGAATTGCAAGAGGAATTATTTCTTTCCTGTTTTCTATTTTTGGTCTTGAGCTATCCCTGGTTACAACCAAATCAATCTTAAAGGGCCAATAAATGAGTCTGATGAAAGGACAACCAGAAATGAACTGATTCAATACTGGTACCAATAGGAACTAATCAACTAAGTATTAAATTACTTTGGCCTGAAACTTATAATAATTGGATGGTGTATTAGGTACCAATCAAATTTTATTTCGTCATGTACTTATGGATGAATCCATTACTGGTCTTTTAGGTTTCTTACTGTGGACCTGCTAATTTCTGCAAACATGCATCAAGTAGGAGAAATCCAATTAATAAATGTTATCCTGTAACAGGAGAGTATAACTTCTGCTGGATTTTACCAAAGGTTCACCAATATAAAAAGTCTAGAAGAGAGAGGCAAGAATAACAAAGACCGCCACAATTATAACATGCGTGTCAGCATGAACCGAGGAGTGGCTAGTCCTGATGAACCACCTGACTTGCCATCACTGCTCTTAGAAGCACGAATTGTCTTTCTTGGCATGCCGGTATTTACAAACCCTTTTATCACTGTTCAGTACTGGACAAATGGTGACCAGTTATCATTTAAGAATAAGATACTTTATATCAGGATCACTACAATGGGATCAAAACTTTATGTTTGTTTAATTGGTAATGGTGGAAACTGGTTTTAGTGGATCTGTTCATGACCTTGTTCTAATAGAGAGCAGGCACACAAGATAGCTACTTGTGCCGAAAGAACAACAAGAAAACCTGAATTTACTTGTGCTAGGGAGGGTTGTGCTCAACTTGTATGCACCTGAATATTATACAAGAACAGGCAGCCAATGGCATCTTAGATCCAAAAGTTTTGGTCTTTTATTTGACAGATTGTTCTTTGCCCATTGTAACAGTTGTATCAAGCTGTCACAGAGCTTATAATAGCTCAATTGTTCTATTTGGATTTTGTAAACTCCTCGAAACCTATTTACATCTACATCAACTCTACAGGCACCCAGGTACATTAAGTGTTATTCCTTTTTTTGCAACAGATTAAGCGCTACTTGTTTTATTTGTTCAAAAGTCTAGCTATCCATGTTCAATATTATAAAGTATATGTATTCCAATTACAACTATCAACCAGGATGAGAAGATGGAGGTTATAGGATGTGAAACCGAGGGATTTGCGATTGCTGATGCTATTGATGTAAGTACAATACCATTCTGGGACCTTCCTTGCATCATTCCTTCCCTTTTTTATTAGATATGTGGCATTACGTGTTTGGTCCTGGACAGATGACAGTGTAGTATAAAAGTCCAACATAGATTATTGGTTGATAATTGTATTTTAATTTTTTTTATATTTTAATTAAGTGTGTTCATATCTTTTATTTCTTGAACAATATAGCATTGTAAAGCCAAGGTGCATACACTGAACATAGGAATGGCATATGGAGAGGCAGCAATGATTCTTTCAAAGGGTGATAAAGGAAATCGTCTTTTGTTTCCTCATTCATTGAGTATGTCAACCAAAATCATTCTACTCTAAGAATACTTCTGTTTTTCTTTTCTTCGTTGGATAATGACTAACTGCATTTTCAGCGAGATTGTACCTGCCAAAGGTATTCAAAACTTATGGGCCTACCACAGACGTGTGGGTGAAGGTATTTTCTCTACTTATTCTGTACTATAATTACAAGTATGTAGCCATATTGGTGTTGTATCATCTGTGTAGGATGTAATTTCAACAGGTATTCACTGGCACAGGTTGCTTGGTAACCATCAAGGTCTGTGCCACTTGTAAAATATACTATGGTATCCTCAGGATTGCATATTTTTCCAAGCATGAACTGTCGAAACCTTAATTGGGGTCCAATTACCTTCAAATGTGTAATTAAGCCTAAATTTGTTCCAATTAAGTGATAGTTAGCCATCATTGAGTAATGATAAAAGCATTAGGGTTCAATTCTGTCTGTATTGTATCCAATTAACCACTTTTGACCATTATCTGCATGAATGCTCTTTTTCTAATAGCTACAGGACAAACTTATCTCCTATCTATCTTAATGCATGAATCAATAGGCCAAAGATCTCGAGGCAAATGCGGATTCTTTTCTGGATCTGTTGTCAGAGGGGGTTGGCAAACCAAAGGAAGAGATTGCAAAAGATATTAGACATGTGAAATACTTCAATGCAAAAGAAGCCATAGAATATGGCATTGCTGATCGAATTATCACCTCACTGACTGATTCCATGGATTCACAAGTACCTCTTTAGTTCTCATCTTTTTCTTTTTATGGATAAAGAAAAGTGTGTATAAAAATTCTTGTTTTATGTCTTTTCTGTCAAAGCACCTCTGTTAGGTGGTTTTTGTGCCAGGTTTATGCACTGGTAAAAACAGTCCACAGTGCTATACTATAGCCTTACAGCATAGTTCAGTCCTGATTATATCTAGAGCCTTACAAAATCCCAACTACATTAACCAAGCCAAAAGGTTGAAATTACTTCATGAAACATATACACGATTGTCTTCATGTTTCTTTCGTCTAAATTATGTAACTTTGTTTGAGCAGAACACTACTGAGAGAAAGGCAAGAGCGGCAATGCTAGAGGCAGCCAGGTCACCTGGAGCTGTTCCCACATCTAATCATGGCTTGCTGTAAAAAACAGTGTTCACAAAATAAATAGAAAAGAAAATGCTCTGAGTCAATATTTCTTATGATAGATTTTTCTTAGTTGAATTTTGTGTGTTGTGCTGGAATCATCATTTTTTAGCTTTCTGCATGTAATCATAGATGGGTATTCGTTATGTTGTAATATCTCTCCTTTTTTTGGTCGAAAGTAGCTTTACTATTATTTTACTATGTTGTATTGGTTCTCCTTTTCACATTCTTATAATCTTTCTTCTTTTTTTGGTCCTTCAGCTTTGCAACATTGTGTGGAAAGCATGGAAATGTTTACAAACTTATCAACAAAGTGGGAGTTTCTCCAAGTACCAATGTCATGGTTGTTGCCCTACTTTTTACCACCTTTTATGCGACAATTACTGTTTAGTTATTTTTGTTTTTTGTTTCTATTTTGTGATCAATGCCTGCTGTGCAAACAGAAACATTTACGTAATCCTTTCAGTACCAGTACAGTACAAGGAATACAAAATAATTTCAAAAAAAATAACAATGATTTATACATATACATATAACCGAGGGAAACAGCAATTCAAAGGAAAACAGCATGCTTAGATACATATAATAGCAATAGATAATTGGCAACATCTACTGCAATCTACCATGCAAGACCAGTAGTCTTAAAATATCATTCAATTGAAGCACTGAAAACCATCATCACCTATTGATACCGTACTTGGGTGGTGATACTGGTAAGAACTACATGAGTACCAATAAAATTATGCAGTACTTTCCGAGTAACAGTTTGCAATTTTTTGCTGGAAGAACCACAGCGTAATCCTGCACTGCATGAAAAAAATAAAACAAGGTTTCACACTTTATATCTAATCCCCTCCAATACAACACAAGAATCTCTATTCCTTCATTACCCCTGCCTTCAAAATTACAAAGAAATTATGCTTGCACAAGGTTTTAATTGAGCTAAATTAGTTTTTATGAAACTGTGACTACAGTTTAAATTTCATCTGGTGAATTACACTGAGAACAACTCAAACCCGGACCAAACAATCCATTATCCAAGCAGACCTGATCTTTGCCACTGTAACGACTAACAATTGGTTTAACACAGTACATAGAACTTCCGCATTCTTCAGAGAGCAAAGCCAGCTTTTGTTATTTTTCCCAGGAAAGTCTTCGTATCCTAATCTAAAAAGAGTAGATTAACAAAAGAAGAACAATTACATTATCTTTTGTTAAACATTTATTACACCTTTAAATCTTTAATCATAGAATTATATCTCCACCAAACAATTGCCTCACCAAAGTTCAAAAGGATTAAAAAAAAAAAGGTCAAACATGTTTACAATAAACGGTCAGAAAGGCTTGGCAAGCGACGAAAAAAATTGAGAGCTGGCGGAGGCATTGGGTCTCGAAACATAGGATGCCTCAAAAAGTAAAACCCTAGTGCCACAGCCACCATTTTTGGTGGCACTGTGTACAGAACAAGCGCAACAGCCAAACAAAACCCTATAAATATCCTTGTGGCTCTCGGGTCCCGCCAGCTTACCAATGCCTGTACCCTCTCACCCTGTGCAGCCAGGTCACCAATCACTCTTTGCACTCTCCCAGCAAGTGTCCTTAATCTCTCGTATCTTGCCCGTATGACATCTGGGCCTGGCACGGGATCAAACTCCTCTTCTAGCTCGTCAGGCTCGATCGTATCAGCCTGTGACAACCTGGCATCCATCCCAGCTGGCACTCTGGGACGGAACCGGTAGTACCACACACCAATAACAAACACGTACAATGCTGCTGTGGGGACCACCAACTCAGGATACCAGACAAGAACAAGATAAAGCACATGTACCAAAATTGTTGTAACTGGGTTTCGCCACTGCCGAACAGAGTTGACCCAACGAGCCAAGCCTACTGCCCAGGCAACTACACCCATGATCCGAAACCAATTTGATTTGCTTTTTCGCACACTCCATGTGTTTGCATCGGCATCTAGCATGTACCGCACCACCTCCCGACCAAGTGGTGGTTCAGACCGCTCGAGCCATACTGCTACTGTATGTATTGCTGCACCCCTGAGCACCTCTTGTTGTGTGACACCGATCGGTCTCAAGTAGTGCATGCGTGGCAGCATTGGTTGTGTATAAGTTGCCCAAGTATCAGGTAGTAGAGCCGGGCATGCAAACCTCACCGCGAGTTGCACCTCCCCCATTTTCTTCAACCCAGAACGAAGGAGCACTAGTAATGGATAGGAACAAGTATATGCCCGATTACTTTCAAGGGTTGAGACCCGAATTCGCACCTTTCCAATTCGGTAATCAGAACGGTTTTCTCCAGACATGTCAGAAAACATGCGCCAATTGTCAAACACACCAACAGTCAACACTGTGCATGGGTCATAAACCTGCCATGTGTACTGCTCATTCCATTTTGGATCAAAGCTATCCATTATGGTTCGGGTTCGAACCCACTTCTTCCCATACTTTGCCACACAGTAAGCATCTGTGGACCCCTTACCACCAGATTTGTTTTTCATTGGAAGGAGGCCACGTGCACTGATTATACCCAATTCAAGTGTACCGACTGGAGGTTTCCATAGTTGCTTGGCTGTAGGCCGGTAATCGCTACATAAATGTGCCGCCTCATCTAGCACGTGGTACCCACCTTCTAAGCAGAGCCTTAGATGAATGCGACCACAATAATTAGGGCCACCAGCCATGTTTGGATTTGCACACATATTGCTCGGCATTGGATGGCCAGGACCAGTTTCCAGATTGAACCATTTACTAACAACCATCTGACGTTCATCTAGCCGTTGCTCAGCACAATTTACTGGCACAATTGTGTGTCCAACAAGCAATGGTTCTTTTGTTGACCGGTCTTCGACGAGCACAACCATGTGCTCCTCAAATGGCTCTGATACTACAAACATGAGATCCTCCATCCAGGCGAAAGCAGACCCATTACCTGCTACTGTTGATCTTCGGGTTCGAGCAGATTGAAATCCTAATTGAATCTTTACCCGCACATCATATTGCATGCCTGGAAGTGGAGGTGGAATCCTTACATCTTGTGCTTCCATGACAGAGGCACGTAGGTACCAGAGTTTAGGCGACTGGTATACCTTTGACCGGGTATAGCTAGCGTATGGCGCATCCGTGTTCCATGACTCGGGAAATGCATCATCTGCTTGAGTACCTATCCAAACAGAAACCATGATATCGCCCATATCTTGACCTGGCCCAGCAGGGCCAGCTGGACCTGGTTCGCTGCCTTCAAGCCGGTACCACTGAGGTGCAAGAGGTCCATCAGGTTGGTCCCTTACCGGTACATCCGACAGGTCAAAACAGACACCACCTAGAAATGGATCTGACGAGTTAATAGAACCATCCCATACTGATATTTCAAGCGTAGGTTCAGGTCTAGAATTGCTCAATGAAAATGTTTGATTCCACTCCAGATGGCCCGTACCATTGTCACGTGCTGGTCTAGATCGGAGTGTTTGTGTACCAGCAGAGACCTTCACAAAAGGGTTCTCGCAAGCCCTCAACCCTCGGGCCTTTACAATCCTTACAAACAGATATTTCATAGGCTCGACCAAATCATAAGTGGATTGTACTGGCTCAACTGACTCAGTAACGAACCGGCCTGAGATGGTCCTTGCCCGATTGTTGGACCGCCGTGGCATCCGGACCCGCTCAGAACTTGAGGTGGTTTGAGTTTTTCTCACCTCAGGTGGATATGGGTCGGGCACCTCCATAACATCTGGTATGTGAGGGATATCTGGCTCAGGTACTGGTTGAACCATTACATGAGGTGGTGCCGGATGATGAGGCGGCGGTGATTCCTCGACCACCACCACTGGTACTGGCGGCGGCAGCTGCATCTCTACTGCTGCTTCTGTCGGTGCTGGGATCTCTGGCAATTCCCTTGGCTCTTCTGGAGGAGCTTGTGCCTCGGCCGGAGGCGGGGCCCCTGCCTGATCAGGCTGGCTTTCCTCAGGTGGTGGGTCCACCTCATCATAATAATAAATCTTCAGCCCAATCTCACCTCTTATCCAACTCAACAAATTCTTCTTCTCCAGTGGAAAGTACACAATCCCCTCCTCGCCACGTCGTGAAAATTGAGACCCATATATACGAACCCGACCTAGAAAATGGTTCTTGTGACCAGCGGCAGATAAGCGCCGGTCGTTGTACACCTCCACATCCAATTCTTCCAAAGCCATTGTAGACGGGTCGGGCACAGTGAACTCAAGTCTTTCGTGCCATTGCGGGTTTAAGTCACGTCGTACAGTGCGTGTTCGCTTGCGCTGTCCTGCAAAATCTACTACAACATAAGCGCTTGATGTACCGAGGCCGTCTTTCGGGAGGAGGTCCCGTGCATCAACAACCTCTACGACAAGCTTTCGGGTTGTTGCGGGAGGTGGCGGTGCGGCCATTGGTACATGAGAGGAGAGGAGATGGAAAAGCGAGAGGGAATTTAGCAAGGGTTGCTTTCTGGCGTTTTTGCTTTTGGTGAGACGAGGGGGTGAAGAATTTTGAAAACAGAAAGAGAGAGAGAGAGAGAGAAGTGCTTTAGCTTTATTTTTGTGAGAGAGATTCTTCAAAAGAGGTGAGAAATCGGGAGAGGGAATGGAGGTTTCTTTCTTGTGATTGAAGCCGCTGGGCTTCGGTCGTGGAATGTTAAAGGGAGGATATGCTGTGGCAGTTTTAGTAGAGCTACCTGTGCAAGTGCCAGTGGTAATGTGCAATTTCCACGTAAATAAATAACGGGGACATGTCATGTCAATCTCTCTACAATATTTTTGAATTACACAAATAATTTACATAATTTTAAGTGATATATTATTAAAAAATACATACACAAACACCATTAAAAATATTATCATCTTTTCAATTATTTATTACTATTAGTTGTTACTAATATCTTTTATCTTTATTATAATAATCATATCGGTATTTGAAAAAATCATTATGTTCTATCTACCAGCATTGACAATTTTTTGGCTTCTCTCATTATATAACTTGAATGTTTTTATTTTTTAGTTGCCTCATGTAAGTGTTAATTTTATTATACTCCAAACATATTCATTGTTACAAAGATAATAAAAACTAGCTAAGGTTCTATGTTAATAAAAAAAAAAAAAGTAAGAAAGGCATGACATTGTAGTAGCTAGCTCCATTCTGCACGGCACAAGATATATTGACCTTTTATTTATTTTTTCTATTGGCCATTTAGTTTGAGAATGCACTTAATCAAATCAGTGTGCTCAGATTGGAGTTCCTACATAGATGGAAATTTTGGTAGAGACGTAGAAGATCATTTTCAAGTTAGGTTGTGGTGCATATAAAAATTCCCGCGCTTTTCCGAATCGAATTTTACTGATACCCTTACATTAGGCCTAATCCCATTGGGCTGACCCCCTTATCAAACCTGATTCGGAACCAACGATCCTGATTATTCCAACTTATAATGAAACAAGATCGGTTTACAGACCATCAAAATTGCTTAAATTAATACCTTAATTTTCATTTCTTATTGACATTATGTCATTGGATTAAACAAACATTAGCTTAAATACCAATGTTTCATTTTTGCATCAAGTACAGAGTACACGTCATCAATACAAAATGGTTCCTGTCACTGTCTAACCCGCCTCTTTTATAGTTGTGGTGGTGGTAGATGAATGTAGGAATCTGATCTCTCTCTCTCTCTCTTTAATAGGAGTCATCATGCCTCTCTTAAGAACATTTTGCTTCTAAAGTGGAGCCCACAAATGTTTCTCTAATCACTTGAATCAAAGAATAAAGTGAAGATATCAAAGACTTACCCAAAAGTCCAAAACCATTTCCCACAACAAGAGATATGTACTGTAAAATGTCTTCCCAGTTTTGGAACAAATGGAGTCTCATTTTGTACAAAAGTAACTATTCAGCCTAAGAAAATTTATATTCCAACCAAATATATCGGTTGGATATATTTTTTTGTACCTCATTATGTGATACTCTGTAAAGCAATATTGAATCATATTGGAACAAAAGTTAGCAATAATTATTTCTCATGAGAGAGAAAGTTAAAATGAGTTTGTACATGCATAACTCAACTATTTTAAAAGAATAATGATATTATGTATCATTCTATTGTAAAGTAGTAATTTACATCTTTGACTTTACATCACAGCTATGAGAATCAATCATTACATTGCACACTGTCGGCCTATACTACATTACCATTATTATTATTATTATTATTGGGTTTAATTCCCGGAACTCAACTTCCGAGCAACTAAAAATCCTATGGAAAATGCTGCAATTGCAATTGCAATTTCGTTCCTGTTCCTGTTTATAGTATCCAGCATGTTATCCACAGAAGCATAATCAGACCAAGCTTTTGCCTCTTGGCAAATTCTTTTTTTCCAACTAACAATCTTCTCCTCTTCACTCTTTTTCATTGTTTCCTCTTTGTTTTCGCCTGAACTGCTATTCTTTTTCCACTTTTTTATTTCTTCATTGATTCTAGAGGCAACTTCTTTAATCTCAGGCATGTTTGTTTCTTCCTTCCTTTTAGCTACTTCTTCTTTCTTCTCACCATTGGCTGTTGATAACTCCTGGAATATGTTGAATCGTCAGTAGAAGTTTCATAATTTTCCTAATTTAAGGAATCTATTTTTCAATGGTCAAGTTAATAGAAGTTTGTAAACATTTTTCTGATTGTAACTCTGAGTAATACTAACACTCATATAGATTTTATTTTAAGTTGTTTTGTTCAATTTGGAGCAAGTTGTAATAATTATAGATAAACTAGGTGTATCTTTTATGAATTGGATACTCCGACCTTTATTCCCAGAATCTCACTCAAATATTAACAACTAGATCCTTTATTTCCAACTAAATTACGAGAATGTTTCTCGAGGAAATTTTCCTTATATTACCTCATCTTTTTTCTCAGTCTCAGAATCCTTTGGCTTGACCTCTTCCTCTCTTTTCTCACTAGTTTGCTTGGGCTCTTCCTTTGGTTTAGTTTCTTCATCCTTTTTCTCACTAGCCTTTGCCTTGTCTTTCGATTTAGCCTCTGCCTCCTCTGTACTACTCTTTGTCTCTTGTTTTGACGTTAATGGCTGTTAATTGAGTACAGAGATGAATATTTTGACAAGATTGACATTATAATTCTAGTAGTTGTATGTTGTATATATTGTAAATCAATATAACTTATTAAGTTTTATTCAATAAAACTAACTGTTTATATTATTTTAACAAGGAAACGCTAGTTCCTCCTGATTACTAACCTTCTGTCTCTTGGGTACGGTTAGAGTGAGAACATCCCCTTCAAATTTGCCTCTTATCTTTTCAATATCAGAGTCTGATGGAAGCTGAAAAACAGTATTAAATCGTTTACACCTGTTATCATCAATTTTTTTCTGGCCTTTAACAGAAAGTTTGCCTAAGGCATCAACTTGCACTCTGAAATCTTCCTTTCTGAACCCTGCATTCAAATAATAACTGATTAGAAATAGAAAATAAAATGAAAACCATAATAAATACATCTTTGTATATGAATTTTATCAATACAGTACAAACATGGCCAGGATAAACAATTACACATAAATGTAATGGACTACATTTTACAAAGATCAACATATAGAAAAGAGAAAACAATGAAGTTCACTGTATTAACAAATTATAAATATCTAATGAAATGTATAATTAAATAATTTTGCACAAATTTTATGTATTGTCCTGTTATATTCGAAAAAAAGACCTTGCTTAGAGAACATACAATTGAACAAAAATGTTATGGACTACATTGTAAAAATAGGAAAAGCAAGTAATGAAATTAGTTCTGTCACGTGGGAGGATGCATGAAAACTAAAAATTAATGGACCACATTGTAAAAAAATTATCAAGCACAAACTGTATGAGTTTTGCGAATGTGTTTCTGGTAGCATTTAATCAAAATTCTAATTCCAAGATATATTTTTCATATTCAAATGGTTGATCTAAATCAGTCAGTGTGATATGTATATATATATATGTCAAGATCTCACTACTCATAAGCTGAATTTGAAATGTACTAATATACCTGGAAGATTGACAAGAAAAATAAATTTGTCATGTATTTCCTGCAGCTCAGTCACAGGCTCAAAATCCTCAAATTTGAGCTCATTCTTCTTAAATTGCCTTGTCGCCATAAGTGATAATAAAAATTTTGTTAATCTGTGCTTGATTTGGATTTATGAGTTTTGAATTACAATGGTGGTGGATATGAAGTGTAATACTAAATACACCTCTATTTATAAACTTGCATGATAGGAGATATATTGCGGTCATATGAGCTTATTCCAAACTTTTCTTCAATGTGTTTTAAACTCCTCTCTTGGTTCAAAGGAAATCAATTATTCCTTGCTTTTTCCCTCTTGGAAAGGTGTAACAGACCAACATGCAACTTTTCTTTGTTTACTTATTTATTTTGTTGTACGGTGCTGAGACTTCTCTATTCATTTTCCTTTCCTTTCTTTTTCATTTCTTTTCTTATTTTATTTCACAAAAGAGTTGGAATGGATAGGACAAGTTGGTTCTGTCAACTTGGCGATGACATTAAATAAAATTATCAATGGATGCAACTTCACCTTTTAGAATTTCAGGGGAATTCATCCAAACCGGATCAAAATAGGGTATATCGGTATGTATTAGATTAAATAAACCGTTTGTATAAAGTGGTATATGGATTTTCTCCTTTTTTGGTAATGAGTAGCAGATAAAATAGGTAGTATAATATTGGCTCCTACAAATATTTTACTCTTTAATGGGTATGTCTTGCGAGAATCATGGTTGGAATTTGCTAATTAAATGGTCAACTCTGGAACAATCTGACAAACAAATCGTGCTGGAAATGTACAACTTTTATCTGCCTTTGTGTCTAAATGTATTTTAGACACAATCTGACAAGCAACCTGTATTTTAGTGTTGACATGATAATTAATATGGTCGCGCATTTGCACGAACAAGGATGATTCAATTTTTCAGGAATAAATGTATAATAAAGTTATAGCCCTAATAATTTTTTTTTTATATTTAGATCGAATAAAAGTTGTTATTTTTCCTATTCGAACAAACTAAGCCTATATTTGAGATAAATTTTGTTAAATGTTCCCTTCTACCAAGAATCATCCTTGTTGGTTCTCATCTTGTTGTTTCTTACCTTGATCCTAAGGTAATGCAAATATTTGTATATATCCTAAGAACCGAAGGTAAAAGGTTTGAAGTAATAAAGCGTACTTAGCTCAAAACCTAATAAAGTAGAAGTTCGGGAAAACAATTCCGATTTATGGGCCTGGAGCCCAGGGTCCCATGCCTCAGTGTTAGGCCTAGGTGCACCTGCGGCCCGCCTGATAACTGATAAGAAAACGAGTTGCGTTTTTGAGAGAGAGAAGAGAACGAGTATTGAGTGGATGAGACGGGAGTTGGGACAGTATTTGATCGGATCCTCAATCAGCGAATAAGCCGAGTTTTCACTGATTTTTTTTTTTTTTTTAAAAAAAAAGTGGTGTGGTTCACTTATTAGTGTTGGTTTAGTCATTATAAAATTTTCTTGAATAATTTAATTTATTTTATTAGAAAAAAGTAGAAATTGATATATCTCATCAAGAAATAAATTACTGAGTTTCTCTCTATTAGAAAAGAGGAACTGGAGAAAGGGAAAAAGAAATGGTAAGAATAGTCAGTGGTAATTACGGAGTATTATTTGAGTCACTATAAAAAATTTTCCTAGCAATTTAGTTTATGTTCTTGAAAAAAAATTCAAAATTTGATATATGTCATCGAAAAATGATTTATTGATTTTATTTTCTCCATTAAAAGAGAGAAATTGGAGAAGGAGAGAGAAAGAGAGAGAAAATGGGAAAAAAGTCAATGGTGATTCACATAATATTGCTTTTTGATCGCTATTAATTTTCATTCAAAATTTGAATTTTGTCATAAAAAATAAAAAATTGATATATGACATCGAAAAATAATTTATTAATTTTATTTTATTCATGGAGAGAGGAGTTGGAAAAGGAGATAGAGGGAGGGAGAGAGGAAATGGGAAGAGTTAGTGATGATCCATAGAGTATTGGTTTCGTAACTATAATTTTTGTTAGAAATTTGATTTAATGTCATTAAAAAATTTAAATTTGATATATATAATCGAAAAATGATTTATTGATTTTATTCTACATTAAGCGGAAGGAATTGGAGAGGTAGAAAAATAAGAGAAAGAGAAAATGAAAGAGTCAGTGTTGATTCATGGAATATTTTTTTGGTCACTATAAATATTTTTTTTCTTACAATTTGGGTTACGTCATTCGAAAAAGTTCAAATTTTAATATATGTCATCGAAATATAATTATTTTATTTTATTCTCTCTCATAAGAGAGTGGAATTAGAGAGAGAAGTAGAGAAAAAGAAAGGGGAAGAGTTTATGGTAATTCATATAGTATTGTTTAAGTTATGTAATTTTTTTTCCAACAATTTGATTTATTCCATTAAGAAAATTTCAAAATTTGACATATGTCAATTGAAAAATGATTTATTAATTTTATTTTCTCTATTATGAGAGAGAAAATGGAGAGGGAGAGGGAACAAAAAAATCGAAGAATCACTAAAATTTCCTTACAATTTGGTTTATGCCATTGAAAATTTTAAAATTTAATATATATCATCGAACAATTCATTGATTATTTTATTTTATCCATTAAGAGAGAAAATGAGAGGAAGTGAAAGAGTCACCGGTGGTCCGCGGAGTATTATTTTGGTCATTATAAATTTTTTTACTTGATAATTTAGTTTATGTAATTTGAAAATTTCTAAATTTTATATGTATGATCGAAAAATAAATTAATTTTTTATATCACCCAAAACCATAAAATTAGTTTTATTTCACTTGAAATAATGATTCTACTTTTCCATTTACCATATCTCAATGGCGGAGACAATACAATATCCGAATATTAAGAAGGAATGTTTCAATGCTCTATTATTTTATTTTTTATCTTTTACATTATCAAATGATAAAATAAAATTGTTAGATGTGTTTATATTATTTCTCTACACATAAATTTATGTTATTAACATTCTGAAATTTCCAAATCAGCGTGTTTATACAAACCTTCATGACATAAAAATTAAGCAAAAAAATTAGTATTGTACATATACAGAGAGAAACTAACTAAAATCATATCGAACTATTTTATTTCGATATTGAATTGAATTCATAAAGTTTTGACAAGATTTAAAATTACACAAAAACAATAGGCAGTGGAACCCTCAATAATGAAGTATACTTACATCATATTATAAAATTAAACTTCTACTTAATATAAGATTATTGACAAGATTTTAGTCTGATTTCCAAAATTAGTCCGAGTCTGAATTCGCCTTGAACAAATTGGATAATAAACCTCTAGAGAACAAAATATAAGTACCTCTACAAGAGAAAAAAGAGCTTAATAAAAAGGGGGGAAAAAAAGATAAAAAAGAGTACAAAATAAACCAGCAAGCAAAGCAATTATTGCAGTCGTTGCCGTTGCACGATGATGATTTAATATATTCACATGCACGCAATTCGGTCCCTACTGTTGGATACAATCATCAGTCATCAAACATTCCGAACCCACTTTTCAGTGGACCAATAAGAAATAAACAAATAGTTCCAAGTTCCAACTAGCGCCCACAGTTCAATTGACCAAACATGAATCCTCATGATTCTCGACACCGACACGTGGGGTCTACATCTCTTCTCTGCGTTCTCTTATCTTCCAATTTTTCTCATAAACGGACAAGTCCGTTGACTAACTTGACTTCGTTCTAGGGGCGCGCTTATGGGCCTATGGTGTTCCCGTTCCGCTTCCAATACCGGGGCCCACATTGATTTAATTCTCGCGGAGATCCTTTCAAAGACCTGGTTTACATTTACCATAGTCCACGTATTTGAAGAGGTTTCGAGGTCTGTGATTTCAGCTGCAAAGATGTGTAGAAATTTATGGTAGACCATGCTCATTCATTTAATTATAAACAACAACCTCTGATAAAATGTTCCCTAGGTACAGTTTTATGTAAAGAAATAAACCTTTTTTAAGGCTTTGCCACTTCTCACGCTCTCCTCCATTTCTCCTAGCTCGTTCGGTCGTTCCTTCCCTGAGTAGTAAATATCTTCGAAGTTTTCTTTTTATTAATAGGTATTGTACTTACACTATCTTGATTTTTTGCGAATTGTTTATTTTTGTACTGTGTGCTTTACTTTTTGTCTATGATTTTGATTTTGTTACGCGTAATCAAACTGTAGATCTTAGTTCCTGAAATTTCGACTCAAAACCCTAGGCTTATGTGTGCTGACGTTCAATTTGACGTAATTATTGTGCCTTTTTATAGTTCCAATTTGTAATTTGTAATTTTGTGCAGGATGTGCTTTTTATTTTTGGCAATTTGGTCAATGCGTAGAGGCTTGTTTATTACATTGCGTAAAGGTTGTCCTGAATTATTCAACTGTTGATTTTGCTTGGTGTGTACACTGTGATAACTTAAATAATTATTTATTGTTTGAATTTGACTATTACGCGCTTCTGAAATTTCCTCTTTATTCTGCATCAGGATAAATTCTTCTACGTTCTCATCTCTTATGTTTATCTTTCAGCAGTTTAGAATTTAGATAAAATATAGAAAAGATATTTTCATGTAAGATAGCTAAGTTTGTTGACTATTCAGATACAGCCTTATAGGATGCTTGCCCTGTCACACCTTTGGTTGATGTGCGTATTTGCAAATTGCAAGCACACCGTGTTAGCATGTTATGCAAAATTCTTCTATGGTGTCTTTTGCTTATACGCCCTTGGCTAAGTTTAAATACTGAGGCCTTCTAAAGGACTAAATTTACATGTTTGCCTTTGGAATTGCCTGAATGCCAAATCCAGATAGCTACTTTGTTCTTGCATATGCAAGAAAAGAGGTTTACTATTGGTAAATGAGCTCAAAACAAATGTTTTGAATGCACGCAGAAAGGTATTAAATGTGAGGGATATGTTTGCATAAAAAATTATTCCTTCATAGTGAGGCAATGTAGGTTTCATCCTTATCTGTATGATTAGGCTATCGGGAATTTTTTAATATTCTCCATGCCCACAATTCTTCCTGGAAAAGGGATATGGGTCTAAAAAATTAGTTGGGTGCATTGATGAATACCAAATCTGAATGTTCAATTGTCAACGATTCAAATAAAATAATTTTCATTATTACTATTTAATATTTGCTTTTGCTCTTAAGCTGCATGGTGCAGGGTATTTCCATCTAGTGGCTTAACCACTCCAACATCCTGCTCTTTCAATTGCAAACATATTTAAATATTTAGTCAAAATAGTAATTTGTTCAGGCAAAATAGGAAAGCTATTTAGATCCTATATTACATGGTATGAAGCACTTCAGCTGATATATTCAGTGCACTTATTACCTAGGAAAGGTAATTACAATTTGCACAGTAAAGATCTGGCATTAGAATTTATTCGTCTTTTCTGATTAAAGATGCAGTCATAGAATGCCCTGCTTTTCCAAATGTTAATTTCGAGTGGTTAACTAAATTTTGGTTTGTGGAAAAGTTGACAGGATAGTCAATCTTGATATAATATTTTATGTGGTTTGTTGCAAAATAATGAATTTATTTACAATGGGAATATTATCTGGATCCTATATTACCTGGTATGAACCACTTCACTTGAATATTCAGGGAAGTACTTACCTAAGGCGAGATAATTGCAATTTGCACACTAAAGATGTGGTCCTAGAATTGGCTTGACTTTTCTTGATTTAAGATGTGGTCATGGAATGTACATGGACGTATTATGTGTGTGTATATATACACCTCCCCTTTTCCCAATGGTTGATCCTGTATGCTCTACGCTCTAGTGGTGTTGGGTTTAGAGTTAATTTGAGGTCTTGTTTTTTGAATTATTTAACTTTTTTGTTTCCTTTTTTCTTTTTCCACTATGGTGTTCCTCTCTGATCAAAATCAGATATAACAAATAAATTATTTCTTCCATATAGAAGAACATCCTGGTCATGGTCCTTTCTATCCCAAAAGGAAATTTAGTTTGATGACTTGCAAATACACCCATGTCTAATCCATACTTTATAAGACTAAATCATTTTAATTGGTGCTGACTGACAGAGGGGGTGAATGGGGAATTTGTTGTGCTGTGTAAAAGTTGACCAGTCAACAGTGGCCATAAGGGAAAGGTTTGGCAAATTTGATGATGTGCTCGAGCCGGGATGCCATTGTTTGCCATGGTTTCTTGGAAGCCAAATTTCCGGTCACCTCTCCCTTCGCTTGCAACAACTGGATGTGCGCTGTGAGACCAAGACTAAGGTTCTTTAATCCCCCCCCCCCCCCCCCCCCCCCCCCCCCCCCTTTTCCTTTCACTATTCTCGCAGTTGTTGAAGGCAAATATATTATGTGCCACTCTTAATTCTATTTTGTTTGTTTGATAGGATAATGTTTTTGTGAATGTGGTGGCATCAATCCAATACCGAGCTTTGGCTAACAAAGCTGGTGATGCCTTTTATAAACTAAGCAACACACAATCCCAGATTAAAGCCTATGTGTTTGATGGTACATGTTCTTTTGTATCTATGATTAATAAATGTTGTGTTAAATAATCTTTTCTCTTTGCATTGGTAATACTAAGTTGGATTTCTATTTTTCCTTTACTTTTTTCTTTTCTTTTTTTTGTGCATGTGCATGTGTGAAGTAATCAGAGCAAGTGTGCCAAAGTTAAATTTGGACGATGTGTTTGAGCAGAAGACTGAAATAGCAAAGGCAGTAGAAGATGAACTGGAGAAGGCCATGTCAGCTTATGGATATGAAATTGTTCAGACTCTCATTGTTGATATTGAACCAGATGAGCATGTGAAACGTGCCATGAATGAAATAAATGCTGGTACATTTTTTTTTCTTTCTGCACAACTAAATGAAAAGATTATGAAACTATTAATATCTGTCATCTCAAGCCTTTCAAGCTTTTTGATGTAATGACTGGTTTTAACATTAGCCCTGCAAAACCTCAAATTATTATTTATGCCCATGGATTCTGCAGCAAAACCATATAATAAGCTTTCAAGCACAATATTGTCCATAGGATATTATTTTGTCAGCTCATGTATGGTATTCTGAGTTATGCAAAAAAAATGTTATAATTCATATACACTATAGAACATGTGCAAGGATTTGATGTTTGTGGTCCAGTACGGTCACTTGTCAACTTTTACTTATCCTATTGGAATATCCACTACTGAGGGGCATCAAGGGTTTTATGTAGTTTTCAGATTTTGTGGGGTCACACTTGAATTTCTGCAATAGAAATTTGACAAGATTTCCCTAAGATATTTTATGCTAGCAGCTAGTCATATAATTTACACTGAGCACCTTTCCAATTTTTTCTTTCACAGCTGCAAGGCTAAGGGTGGCAGCCAATGAGAAAGCAGAAGCTGAGAAAATTGTGCAGATCAAAAGAGCAGAAGGAGAAGCTGAGGCTAAATACCTGGCAGGACTCGGTATTGCCAGGCAGAGGCAAGCTATAGTAGATGGGCTTCGTGACAGTGTTATTGGTTTCTCAGAAAATGTGCCTGGTACAAGCGCAAAGGATGTCATGGACATGGTGTTGATTACTCAATATTTTGATACCATGAAGGAGATAGGTGCAAGTTCCAAGTCTTCGTCAGTTTTCATCCCACATGGACCTGGTGCGGTGCGTGATATTGCCAGTCAAATTAGAGATGGGCTGCTTCAAGCTAATCAGCTGTAGTTTGTTTTGTCCTGATCTCAAGTATGGCAACTGAAGAACTCTGTTAAAATCTCTTATTATTGGAATTCTGTGTTGTGAGATGTTATTTTGTTTGGCCTGTATATTTATAATGTGTGTATGCTTTGCTGTAAAAAAATCTTTATTATTGGAATTATGTATAGTGAGATGCTCATCTGTTTGTCTTTATATTTGAAATGTTTGCATACTTTAAAGAATTGATCAATATTTGTATTTGCAATTTCTTAGTTGGAAGATGATTTTTAGTATTGTAAGCTAACGGTTGTTCGGTCCTTATTCAGTAAATTTACAATTGCAGTTCCTGCCGTACACAGTGTTACTCAGAGGTTTTAGAACGGAAAATGTTTGCAGAAAGCAAGAAACATACCAAGAAAAAGTTCATTACTGTAATGTTAGTAAGCAAAAGAGCAGATTGAACAGGACTTGTTAGCTAAATGAAATTTAAACATTTTCTTGACAAAAATAAACCATAAAACCCTAAAAATGTTTTCTGATTGAATTTATATTCTTTAACTACAAAAACGAAAGCCATCCCTTCAAAGTAATCTTCTATCTTTCTAGACTAACCAAAGCCATCCCTTCAAAAAAGCATATAATAACCTGTCCAGCCCAGGAAAATTCAATTATTACATTTGTTGTATTAAAAAAAAAAGAAAACTAAATTGCCCACCACACTAAACAAAAAGCTAAAAACGGTTGACCAGAAAAAACAAGGTTCCCTTGTAATTTACTAAACCCTACAAAGCAACTTAAAACCCAAAACTCAATTCTGACCCAAAATCCACAAAAGTATCTCAACTTAAGGCCTGAGAAACAACGCCAGCCCGACCCTGCAGCTATTATCAGCAGCTGAAAGATCTGTCTCAGCTGACACAGAAATAATTGAGTTGGGAAGCCAAGCGTGCTGAAACAGTGCACTAGCTATGCCATAACTGTTCACACGTGCTTTTACCACAGTACGAGAGTCAATTGCATGTTGGGCCCCAAAAGCAATGCTGGTTGCATTGTTGGAGAAGCGGTGCACAACTTCAGCTCCAACAGCAGTGAAGGGGTTCACCACGTGGTAGTACGAGGTGTTCAAGCTGTCTCCTTGGTTATTCCTACATGATCCATTAGAGAGTTACTTAGCACGGTATATCAATTACAAACAACATACTGAAGATCAAACAAACATCTGAAATGACAGTCAGAATTTTTTTACCAATAATTGACAAAATAATTGCAATCTGAAGGCTTTATAGTTTATACAGAAACCATTTAGGCTCAGTACAAGAACTTAAATATTCAACATGTCATTTGGTACCAAAACAGGTGCTTCTTTTTTCCCCAAATTTATCCATATAAGACATCTACCTGACTTTTGTATTTGATTGTGTCCTTATAAGTTGATACTTGTATGACAGCGCAATGCCAATCAGTGCAAATCTAACTGCCTTCATACAACTCTGTGTTCACATATATACCCAGACAAAATGGCACTTACAGAGTCATGGAAGCAATAATCTCAGCAGTGGTGAGACTCACACCGGCATTGTACTTGGTCAGATTACTGGTTGCAGTGTCAAATGCCACGTCAGCACCAACTGATATTGCACCAGTGCCAAACACACCAGACACACCCACCACTGGATTTGTAGTCAGCCCAGCAGTTGCAGTCACACCAGCATACTCATTCATATACTGCAACTCTACCTAAACTCACACAAAAAGGAATGCTTCCAGGATAAGGGGAAGTACCAAAATATCTTGTATAATCATTCTTTTAACAAATTTTTCTTTAAATATGCATACTTTTTTTCCTCCTTCCTCAACTTCTCTGACAACTCACATGTTTAAGGAATATAAAGAAGACTATATTTCTAAATGGCAAAAAAAGTTGTTTCCTACCTTTCCTGACCTCTGGTCTGGGACTACCAAGCTGAATATACCCCTTAATCCAGGCTTCATGAGCTCATTTAGTGTAACAGTTGTTACAAGCTGCCACAAATTTATCAAATGAGAGATTTTAGGAAAGTCTTCACTATATTGTAATCTTACAATGTCAGCTACAGAATTATTATTTTAAAAATTACAAGGCATAAGATCATGTCTACCCATGCAAAACATCAAAATATCATTTACACCCTAAAGAATTAGAAATATCTCATGGGCCTATCTAAAACAAATGTATCTTAAAATATCAGGCCTCTTGAGTTTTTTCTTTTAAGGCAGTCCAGATTACACCACTTTGTATTTTATGCAGAAATATAAAGACAGCAAGGAGTGCCTTTGGCATCTTGTTAGGCATATGGAAAAGGAAAAGGTAATGTTTGAATAGTTGTCAATTGTCATGCTTTATAAGGCTAAGTCCTATGATGTAGGTGCAAGTGCATGGTACTTTGACATTTTTGGAAAGGACATATTTATTATTTTTTCCAAATAAGTGACCTTTATCAGATTAGCATAGATTATTTCCATCCAATGTAGTATCAAGATTTCAGCAAATTTTAGTTGTGTTTGGATGAGGGAGGGAGGGTTTTTTTTTTTTTTTTTTTTTTTTGGGGGGGGGGGGGGGGGGGGGGGGGTGGGGGGGGAGTTGGGATGGGAAAGAGAGAGAGAGAGAGATTACATTTGAATCAGAGTTTACTCTGATATCAACACTGGAGTTCTTGTTCTTAATCTGAGAAAGAATCTCTCCAAAAACCAATTCATTCTTCTTAGTACCAGAAACTGTAACCGCCTAAAAAAAACAGCAAAAAAGAGAATATGATAATTTAATTAGCGGAAATCAATCTGCAAGAGAATAGATTTTAAACATTGTTTTTAATCAAATTAAATATTGACTTCACATCAGGGAATGCTCATTGTACTTAATCAAAGGAGCCTTCTTTGACAGATTCCATTGATCTTTAAACAGAAACCAATTAGTTTGATTTGTATTGGAAAATTTCAAACCTGGTAAAGATCAAGCTCAACAAATGAACATTGTATTTGATTTATGACGGAAAAAAAGGGAAAAATTAAATGCAATTTGTTCATAAAGCATTTAAGCTTAAGTATATCAAAGACGTAACTACAGTTCACTTTGCAGAACACATAACATTAAATAAAATTTCACATATTGAAGAAGAATTGAAATGAAGTAAATTTCCTCGATTTCTATTCCATTCTTTTCTCGTGACCATTCACTTTCACAATTTCAATTCGTGCATTTCCGACATATATACAGGAGATTTCCATATCACTCGTGGATTATACAAATTCATTAACTTCTTATACCGATTGCCATATCAGACGAATTAACAAAACAAAAAAGTTCAAAAGAAAAGAAAAGGTCTTACCACTTTGTCAGAAGTAAATGTTGCTAAGGTGAACTTCTGATCCGTGTGATAATCCTTGTACAAGAGATCTACAAACAAAGGAAGCAAACACGAATTCATAATCAGATTAAAATCGCCCGATAATACAGTAAATGGCATGAAAATTGAACGAATTTGCACAAATGGTGTTGCTAATGGCGATCACCTCTCGCTCTCCTGCCAATGTCGGAGTAGAGACCTGGTCCCATTTTTGCGCACTTCAGATCAGGCCAAGAACACAAATTCGCCAAGAAATGAGTGAGCTTTCTTGGAATAGAGAAAATTAGAGAAAATTTTGAACTTCGATTTCTTTTCTCCTGTATTCTCTCTGGAGGGTTTGGTATTTTTAGAGAGGAGGTCGAAGCTTAGCTGTGCGCGGGCCCCACATTCCCAGTTTCCCTGGACTATTTTAACCTTTGATAAAATAGATCGAGTTAATGACGGTCTGTACTGCATAATCGAAAATGCTAAGGAAAAAAAAGATCGCGCAACCTTGCATTAAATGTGGATCGTCCGATCTGTTCATCTAGATTGATATTCGCGAGAAAAATGAGTAAAAGACAAATGAGTTTGTTTTAGGAAGACGTGGCGCTCCAGCAGTTCTCCTCGAAACGGATCCAGACGGTTAGACAAAATATACTCCGAATAGAAGTTTTGGTTACGACTGGTGTACCGTCGTACTATATATACTATTTAAAATGATTGAAATTTGAAAATCAAGCCTAAGCTGAATTAATTAATCGATACGTTTTTCGTTACCCGTCACACTAAGAAATGACATGCTGATTTTTTTTTTTTTGGAACTGTCTTGTAAGTTGTAATCTTGTTTGACGGCTGTAATATATTTCGGGACCAGGCCATGTTTTTTGCCAAGTTATAAATTGATTCATATGCATAACTTTTTACAATGCGTCATGTATATGTTCTATACCATTTGACTAGATTTTTCATAGTTTTTTTTTTTAAAAAAAAAAGATAAGATGAAAGTTAATCCTCTAACTTAATTTAGAAATTAAATGTCACAGAGACACCTATTTTTTTGGACGTCTATATATATCGGCAACGTATTCAGGATGCCAGATTAAAAACTTATTGAGCTGATAAATGTCATTGTACGTTTTTTTCATTGTGCGTCATTGCTGAACAGGGGGGGGGGGGGGGGGGGGGGGGGGGGGGGGGGGCGTGCCTACGGGCTTCTTTTTCACAAAAAAAAAAAAAAAAAACAGAGGGGGCTGCGAACCTCACGTGACTAGGAGGTGTCTATTATATATGTTCAGTTTAATAATCGTTGTGTTTAGTTTAATAATTAAATGTGTTCAGTTAAATGTGTGAAGTGATCATTTTATTACATACCATCGCGCGTGAGCCTCGCGTCAATCTTGGAGAGGGGCACGTTAGGCCAGAGTCGGAAAATTTTTTAGTTGAATCGAATCGGTTTATGATCCCTTCGCTTGACATCACACCCATTAAAAAACTGAAAATTAATACTTAATAAACTAAACATTTATATATAATTAACTGAACATTTCTATTTACTAAATTGAATATTTGTACTTACTAAACTAAATATTTATACTTAATAAAATAAATATTTTTGCTTATGACATTTATGTTTTGTATTGCAACTAACTGAACATTTATATTTACTAAACTCAACATTGTACTTATAAAACTAAACATTTGTACTTAATAAAATGAACATTTCTGGTTATAGCATTTATGTTTTTTATTACACCTAACTAAATATTTGTACTCAACAAATTGAACACTTATAATAACGGAGTGAACAAAAAATAATAGACGCTTTGGATGAGTGAGGGGTAGGGGTGGGCAAAAAAATCGTAACTCGTGAATAATTCGAACTCGCCTCGAAAAAAAGTCGGATATGACTTGAGTTAGCAAAAATCGAGTTATGATAACTCGAGTTAAGCCCAACTCGTAATTTCACGACTTGATTTCGAGTAGGGCCCAACTCGATCGGCCCCAACTCGAAACTCGTTAGACTGCAGCCCAAAATTTAACACCGAGACTCCATAGTAGAGTAAGGCCCATATTTTAGTCGTTACAAAATTCTAATGAACTACTCAGATTTTGAGTAAGGCCCATATATTACTGCAGCCCATTTTTATCGTTACCCTAGTTTCACACTTCGCTGCTCTCACTAATTCCATTTTTTTACTTTTCGAGACCTCCGCCGCTGAGCACTCTACCCTTATTCGTCTCTGAGTCTCTCGGTCCCTTTCTCCCTCTACGCTGCACAATCAAACTCTCTTGACAGAAATTTCTATGCGCACACAGTAAATCTCTCTAACTGGCACCGATCGAAGATTTTGAAAAGGCTAATTCCTTTCCTCAATTGCATCATCTTCTCAGAATGTGCATCTTTTTGTAGTTACCATTTTTATATGTTTTGATTTTTTTTCTCAGTTCCGAGTTTGGTAATCATTTTTTCGATTATTTCTTAAATTTTCTAACCGTGAGTTCCTTTTTCAAAAAAAATTAAGATGAGTTGATTTTGTATTACATTCATTTGGATCTGCAATAGTTTCGAATTTTGTTAGTTAATGCACGTTTGTCTCGCCTTATAAAGCTAGTTTTTCATTTTCACAGCAATTTGCACTCTGATTTGACCTTTTTATTTTTCAAAATGTGCAAAAATGTAGCGCTAAGACTTGATTTCGAGTAAAACTACCGAGTCATGAGTCAACTCGAGTACTCGTGAGTTGAGGTCGAGTAAGTCTATAGAACTCGGAATAGTGTTACGATCAAGTCATGAGTTGACTCGAAATGGAACGAGGTGATGTCGAGTAGAGTATAACTCGCTCATAAGTCGACTCGAAACCACCCCTAGTGAGGGGACTACTCAAGGGCTCGCTCGCTGCGGGGAGCCTCTTAGCGATGGAGGGCGATTGGTAAATCGCGTGATGTCGAATAGTAATTTACAAAAAATTATGTTATAAAGCATCATTGTGCAATTTTCTCATGATTTTGCAATTTTGCTACATACTCGCGGGATTTTACCACAAGGTCACAAACCCAAGATCATTCGGCAAAGTAAACTAGGCCGATCAAACATAAGATAGGTGCAAAACTTCAACTTTACTTTCCAAATTATTGATCGGATCTGTAGATATCTTCTACTTGCATCGAAAAAATGACCATACATATATACCTAGGGTGTCAATACCTTTCCGTTTCATACGTTTTCGTTCCGTTTCGTTCAAAACAGAATGATATTTTATTTTCGTTTTTATAAACAGAACGGAAACAGAAATCTATTTTGGCATGACGAAAGACGAAATTGCGAAATTTCAATGGAAAATGAACGTAGAACTGTTTTCTGTTCCGTTCTGTTCGAAACGGAATAACAAAACATGATTTCTGTTTCGTTATCTGAAACGGAACGAAAACGAAACCAGGAATGATAAGTGTCATCCAACAAAATGTCATCCAAGCCATCCAAAAAAAATAAATTGAACATATACGCATACAAATTGAACATATATAATAAACAAAGTGAACCAATGTACTTATTGGATACTGTTTAGTATTACTGACTGAATATATACTAGATATTTGTTATAACTAACTGAACACTTACGCATATTAGATGTTTACTTATTAAAACAAACTGAACATTTAGGTAGTAAGAAGCACACAGAAAAAATAGAGATAAAGAAGAACATGACTAAACGGAAGGAGGTAGGGGAGGGAGGGAGGCAAGAGCGCTAATGAAAGGGAGAGGAGGGAGGGAGATGAGACGTGGAAGGAAGAGAAAGATAAATCACGCTGAAAAAAGAATAAATAAAATTTTGGATGACTTGGATGGCATTTGGATGGATGACAAGAAACAATTACCAAACGCAACATACTAGTTCCGTTCCGTGTGTACACATTTGACATCCCTACATATACCTCACATCGATATAAATGTTTGCAATTTTTCGTTATACAATCATATACATCACATAAAAAAAGTTAATAATGATAAACTTTGGAATCAACAGTAATTAATCTTAAAAACATTGGATGAAGAGCCGTAGTGCTTTTCTTTCTTCTCAACCAGCTGCCCCTTGATCTGTGCCGCCACATCCTTCAGCGCACCAGCTCCATGGGAAATTGACACTGAACATGACTTGGACTGTGTACCAATCTCCTCCATGTTATCCAAGTACCGTATTGCAAGCACCGTCTCCATGGCATCCGTTGACATGCCAGGCACGTCTCTTGAGAAGGCCTCTATGCTGTCACGCAAACCGTCTGTAATGGCTCGACGCTGACGTGCAATGCCAAGCTCAATTTGGTGCATTGACTCAGTCTCCCATTTTTCTGCGGTTGATTTTAAATTTTCAGATAAATGCTAAATACTCACTCAATTAATCAGAAAGGAAAAGAAAGTGCAGATTGCAACACTTGGAGTTAACTAACATATTCATCATTTAAACAAATGACAGTATATCTTCCAAGGAGAAAAGAAAAAAAAAAAGTATTTCCTTTTTGCACCACTATTTGCTATCCAGGTCCAGGAAACCAATTTCATGAAACTAGGAAATATTATTTCAGAAAGTCAAGAAACTTGCCAACAATGCTTTCATTCATGGCCCGTTTGGCACGCTGATCAAGCTCAATATTCACAATGAGAATCTGAACTATCTCATATCCATACATTGACATAACCTAAAGAAGTAAGAAAAGTAACTCAAATCATCCATCATATTTTAAAAGCTGGAAAGAAGCACAAACAAGAAGAATTTAGATATAGAATGTTTACCTCCTTAAATTCTTCTTTCACAGCCTTTGCAATTTCATTCTTCTTGTCAAACACATCAGCCAGAATCAGCTTTGGGATTTTAGCACGAATTGCTACACAATAATCACATAAATAGTATAAATTGGATACATCATTATAATTTTCAACTAAATTCAATAGAAGCAACAATCATAGAAGATATGACATAATGCAAAATCATACCATCGCAGGCATAAGACTTAATTTGCTGTTTGGGGTTTGCGAGCTGGTAGAAGGCAACAGAAGGCTTCTTATCCATAGCTCGGTACTGAATAGATGCAACCACAGTCACAAGCACATTGTCCTAGAATACATAATAACATACACTAAATGAAAACATAATATATATTGGAGTTGGTTGCTTGCCTTTAGTATTTCAAGGGTAATCTTCATAAATACTAGAAGCTGTAACTAAACCAGTGGCAGAAATACCAAAAATATCGCATGAGTATGACTCAAACTATTTGAAACATTCAAACTGAGAGACGACTCCAAGTTTTTGTTAACAGGAAAATAGTTTACCCAATAAAATGGCACAAAGAAATAAAAAATAGAAACAAACAAACGGAGAACCATCCCACATGACAATTAAGTTTTCTCAGGATGCACCTGATATTGCCTTCTCAAGAGATCATAAATAAACTCCAATTTATATATTTTAACACAACTGAACTTTAACTACAAGTTAACACTAATGTGAGAGTCCAACACATATGGTAAATTGGTAAGTGGCTCCACCATTATTCTAGAGGTAACAGGTTCAATTCTTGTTGGACACGTAAGAGATAAACTCTATTTCATAAATAGTATTATTTTCCAAAAAAAAAAACTACGTACATGCTAACACTTGGAGACTACCTGCATGTGTGACTGACTAAATACAAATTTAGTCTATGGACTCCCAACAAGTGCTTAACTGCTTATTCACATGTAACCCTTCAAAAACAAAGATATACAAGAAGCCCTACAAAACTAGCTAGTAACTATACTTTGTACCTTTCTTTTCCCTGATCCAATAGCATAGATATGCATCTCTTCTATTAAACTCTCAACAACTAAGAGAGAGTCCAGGGACAATAAAGATGTAAGAGGCCTATTGATTAGTCACTTTATTCAAAGTTTCTGTACATGCTATTTCAGAGCTTTGCACAGGCTTATATCAGTATATGAAAAAATTCCAAAACTAAATGAGGGTAAGAATTGAATAACCTTAGTCTTGGTCTCGCAAGAAACAACGAGCTGTTGCAAACGAAGGTTGACAAAGCCAGCAATGCTTTTACCAAAATACCAAGGCACGAAGTGGCATCCTGGATCGAGTACATTGTCGAACTTCCCCCATGACTCTCTGATCGCCACTGTCGATTGAGCGACACTGGCACACCCAAGTGCTTGCCCCATTTTCCACACTAGAAAAGACAACGTTACTTTGATGAATAACTTGGTAAAGAGAAGTACAGGCACAAAACAAGGATATAGCAGGTACAGGAAAACGTGAGGTAGAAAATAATGTATTAATGAATTGGAGTTTGTGTTATATAACACAAAGAAACATGTATAAATAGCATCCTCCATTTAATTAGAAAGTACAAAATAAGAAAATGCCACTTTACTGCAATTGTCTAGACATAACTGACCATTACAGAATAAGGGGACTACTTTTGGTCATGCTTCAAATAAGTTAAACACACTATTTTTTTTTTGAATGGCCAAAATACCCATTGTTCTCTACACACTCCTCTCCACAACCCTTTTGCCAACTGATCTCACTATCACCCTTGCTCATATCCCTACCAAAACCACACGTCAACCATAGATTTGATCAAGGAACCCTGGAGTCTAGAGGAAAATGGTCTCCTTCGCCACCTGGTACCAGATCGATGTGGCAAGTTGTGCCGGCTGAGGGGGTGAAACCAATCGAGTACTGTGCATTCACGCCACAGGACGGGCGACATGCGGAGAGGATATGTTCAAAGTAATCGCTTAGGTATTTTGGCCATTTTTAAAATAAATTGGAGTATTTCGCTAAATTCGGACATACTCAAAGCAGTTGCCACGAAATAGAACCGCACCTAAATACCATTCGTAATACCACATTCCGGTACGAAGTTAACATAACAGCAACACGAATACAATTGATAATTATTATAATAATTAAATATAATTGATATTATTATAATTGATTAATATCTTAGATATGGCAGTCGCCGCGCTATGCAAAATACAAAAAACTTGTTAAAATTTGTAAGTTCAAGATTAGTAATTTATTCCATAAAAATTCATTGTATAAACTTGGCATCAATTTTCTGAAAAAGAAATTGCTAATATTAACGAAAAAACTTATTAAAAATTATAGGAAAAAAATTTTAAGTTCAAAATTAGTAATTTCTTTAATAAAAAGTTTCTATACAAACTTGACATAAAATTTATGCCCAAAAAAAATCTTGCTAATATTAATGATTGACACGACTATCATTAATTTATTTTAAACAAACTATAAAAAAATTATAAAAAAGAAAAATCCTATCTGTGGCCGCTTTTCAAAGCGGTCACGCCTTTTAATTAATATCTTAGATTAAACGCAATAAAAATACTATACCAGATAGCCTAAACATAAACATAGTATTACACTGCGTTTGCTTTGGAGTAAAAGAGAGGGGGAGAATTTGTGCAAATTCGTTCTCCTCCTAATAGTTGGGAAATTACAAAAATGTGATTGACTGAAAAGAAAATTTTTTTTTCTCCTTCATTATTCATCTAAATAAGAAATCTAAAATTATTTTTCTTTCCATCCCATCCCCTCCCTTCTCTCTTTATATTTTTCTTTCCTTTTCACTCTTTACCACCAAATCAAACATAGTGTAAAGGAACAAGTTATGAAAGTTTCCATAAAAAAACAAAAATGAAAATAAAAATTCCACATTGAAAAAAACAACTTGCCTAATTTCTTTCCTTTCCTTCTCAAGCGTGAGGCAAGAATGACGCAATTTCGATCCCAAATCACAATCCGCTACCGACAAGTTGCAATAAATGATTTGGTGGAATAGAACCACAAAATAATAATGCGAAATAGCAAAGAGAATTCTTAGAATTTTTAGAAAAAAATAAAAATTTCATTAATCAAAGATAACTCTTACAAATGACAAGCATCCCTTTATATAGTTACAGGTGCCTTGATTTCAAGCAAATTTCATAATTAGAAGATACTAATTCTAAATGCAAATAAGATAGAAATAGATTTTCAATATAGAAAATATAAATATGGAAATTATTCTAAATTCAAATAAGATAGAAATAGAAATTCAATATAGGAATTACAAATATGGAAATAATTTAGACTAAACTGAGAATATATCTATAGCAGAATTCAAATCGGATTCGAGTATATTTTTCTTTCTATTTTCGTAGAAATGAGAGGTCGAGAACTCGAGATCACGGAGTTAGAGCCGAAGCCAAAATTGCAAAGAAAGAAAGAGGCGGGTGGGCTAGAGACCTAGAATTCTAACTAGAGAAAGGGAAGGCTCAAACCAGATGGTTGAGTATTAGACCTTACATAATGCAAAATCAAAATGCATGACAAGTTGGTAAAGACCAGAGTGCGGTGTGGAGAAAGAGGGAAGTTTTTAGTTTAGCGATAAATAAATAAATAAAGATGAGAAAAAAGGATAAAGAGGTCATCTATAAATTAATATATATACCTTTTTAATTAGGAAGAAATAGATTTATGCTATTGGCAAAACTTGATAATTAGAGAAACGCCGTTGTTAAATTGATAATTAAATATTTGCCACTATAAAATTGTTAAAATTAGTTTTATGTCATTATTTTATCCAAAAATGTAGTAAATTATAAATATGTCACCCTCAAATCTATCACTATTTTGAAATATTCTCAAACTACCCTCCTTACGTTGTACCAAAAAGAAAATTAACTAGAAGGAAGAAATAATTTAAAATTGGACTAATTATGGAAACAAATATCAATAAAAACGGACAAATTTAAAATTAGATTTTGTTCTTCAAAGCATATGTATGTAAAGTTATAATTCCGGTATATATTGTGAATATATGATCAAGACACATTCTTTTTTTTTTATCAAATTTTATTCGGTAGCAAAAATATTTTATAAATCATAATAGGTATATATATGAATATGAATATATATATTGTTAGATGACTAAATTAAGATATGCCACTACAAAATTGTAAAAATTTTACTTTATGCCACTTTTTTAATGCACCAGTGGCATAAAACTGATATTTATATTTATATAGTGACATAATACTCATTTATATTATTGTAATGGTATAAAACAAATCTTTTACTTAGTGATCCTAATTTTAATTTTTTGCAGTGGCATAAACCTAATTAACCCTAATTATTAACAATATTATAAATTAATAAAATCAAATTTCAAAAAATGTATAGATAAAATACCCTATTTCATATTCTTATTATTTTTATAACATGTTGGCTATAGCTATACAGATGTTGAGATAATGGACCATTCTTTTCTCACCTAATATAACTTCTGCTCGAATTGAAATCAAAATCAGCACACACATTTCTAAACAGCCAACCGAACCGATGCATCTTCAAAATGATTATCCTCATATTTGGTTGCCTTCGGACTTTGCAATACACTTATGTTATGTTATGAGAAGGTCACCGTAACTTCTGGTATCTATACAGTAAATGATAAGATAAGCCTCATTACTAATATATGTTAATATTTTCTCTATATTTTGGTATATGTTTTGACTAAAACGTTTTGAATATTTTCTATTATAGATATTTGAGTAATCAATAACAAGAGACCTTCTAATTGATGGTTTTCAGGTTTACATTTCGATCCATTTAGGTCTCAAATTACAAATGAATATCTATGCTTTAGTTAGATTTTAATATTTTAGGTTAGAGGAAAGGTACTATTGTTGTCTCGGCTTGATTTTGCAATTTTTGTACATTTTAGAGTTTCAGACAACTTTTAACTGGCCCCTGGATTTTAAACCGGTCGGTTGAGGAGAGGTCCATATAAAACGGGGCGTGATAAGTGTAATCCCCGGATTTGTCATCCCCGTAATCCTATTATGACAATCTCATCTCTTATTATAATAATCTAATTGCTTATTGTAACAATCTCATCTCTTATTATAATAATCTGATTTCTTATTGTAACAATCCGATCCCTTATTATACAATCTGATCTTTTATTAAAACAATCTGATCCCTTATTATACAATTTGATCTCTTATTATAACAATCTAATCCCTTAGTATACAATCTGATCTTTTATTATAACAATCTGATCATTTATTATAACAATCTGATCCTTTTTTATATAATCTGATCTCTTATTATAACAATATGATCCCTTATGATACAATTTGATCTCTTATTGTAACAATATAATCTGATCATTTATATTTATAAGATGATCCCTTATTATAATAATCTGATCATTTCCGCGTATTGGCGTCGGAGGAAGAGATGCGGAGGTCAAAAAAGGAGAGGAGGAGGAGGAGGAGGAGGAGGAGGAGGAGGGGCGAAGGCGGAGAGGCGGCGGAGCCGGAGAGGTGGAGGGGCGGCGGAGGCGGAGAGGCGAAGGAGGAGAAGGGCGGCGAAGGAGGAGAGGAGGAGGGGCGGCGGAGGAGGAAGGGCGGAGCCGCGGAGGCGGGGAGGCGGAGAGACGGAGATCGGACATCGGAGGAGAAGAAGAGAGGGAGAGAGATTTATTCTTTAGAATGGTAGGGAGTGATTTACTTGGGATGACATGGGATGACAAATGAGGGGATGATTCTAAACGATTCCCATATAAAACTGACAAGCTATGATTTCAAGTTTTCAACCCGACCATCCGAATTTTAAGCGGCCCGGTTAAAACAAACCAAAACAGCAGACGGTAGACAGTTTTAGGAACCGGGCCATGCATTTTGGAGTCTGCAACATATTTCGGGACCGGGCAAACATGTATTTTGTGAAATTACATATCTGTTCATCTCATCGATTTAATTTGATTAACCTAATAATTATATTTTCTTATTCATAGAGATCTTAATTGCACGACCATTAGTAATGTAAACGCACTTAAGTGGTGGCTGTTTTGTTAGACAAAACAAACCAGAGTACGTACAAACGGTCAAACCATTATTGGATCTTTAATCATAATTTTTTAGAAATTTTGGAATTATTTTTAGAATTTTTGAAATTATTTTTTTATTTTAATTAAAAAAGGTCATTTTGTTGTTCGGTTTGTACTTCGTAGAGGACAGGGAGTTTAAGGAATCCCAATTGCGGTGTACGAATATTAAAATAGAGGAGAGATATTAAAATTTAGGTACAGCTGGTTCACACGAACATGAAGGATTATGGAAGGAATTATTGTGTGGTCTATAAATCCCAAGTGCAACCAGGGCTGTCTCCAAACCGTGTGGGCCCATGTGGCGTGTGCATTATTAGTTCCAAACCGTGCGCCCATGTGCATTCTATCTAACCATCCGATGAAAGGCAAGGCAAAATTGAACGGATGGATAAACACAGAAAAATAGAGTGCTCAGAGCCACAGATCAGGAAATAAACGGCCTGGATTGGCAACCTCTCTAGCGGCACCACCTGTCAGTCACACCGCGCACCAACAGTGCATACGGAGGATTATGTATAGAACTATAGATTGTATTCAAAAATGCATTTTGATGTTGGGTTGAACAAAAATAGAATTTTTCATAATTGGAATCTCTATTTTGACTTGAACTGAAACTATCATCATAAATATCTTTATTTTTGGCATATGACCACATATGCACGGGTGATGGTTCCTATTTCCTTATTAAGAAATTGCACTAAAAAAGGAAACTTAATATGATATATAAACGAAGGTAGGGTTAGGAGTGGCAGAGACGACCGACTGAGGATAAATAGAGAAGAAAACGGAAGTGGGGATAGAGAGAGGGAGAGAGGTGCTCTGGTGGCAATTCTCTTTGATATTCTACGTAGTTTTTTTTTTAAAAAAAAACAAAAAAATTGAGAATTCTTTGGATCTAGTATCAATTGCTTGAATTCTTCAATATCTCCACAAAATTTGCCTTGTCTATTTTTTCTTCAAAATCTCCATCCCAGATGAACAACGATTGCGTCGAAGGTATATCTCTTTTCCCTATTGGAAATTAAAGTCTCTTTTTTGCCCTCTTTATTCTCAAAAGTGGTACAGGTAAAAGAATGACTTGTAACACTAATACCAGTATTACTGGCATCGTAGAAGCCCTCCTTTTTCTATCTTATAGTATCGAACCTAACTACCTAACCTACCTCCTGTCTGGTACCAGAGAACAAAACGGTACAGGAAACCTCAAAAGCAACAAAATACACCAGAATCAGAAAATACAAATACATAAGAAAAAAAAAAACATCACGCTTATGCTACATAATTCCTCAGTTCTTAAAATGAATTCTCCATCTCTTCATCTTGTTCTCTCTCCCTTCCTCTCTCCATCCCCATCCCACCCTTTCTCCTCATACCTGTTAACCTTTCAAAGAACTTCTATCAATCAAAACTTAGACCATATAATTGATTTCCAGATTACTGATTCCTAAAGAAGATTCATGTAAACATCTTTTTTTTAGAATTTTTCAAAGAAGTTTTATCAATGAAAATATAGACCGAATTATTGATTTCCAGAGTACTAATTACTGTCGAATATTCATACAAATAACCCTTTTTAGAACTTTTCAAAGATTTTCTATCAATGAAAACATAGACTGAAGTATTGATAAACAGATTACTGATTACTGAAGAAGACTCGTGCAAGTATCCCTTTTTGGCAACTTTTTTTAGAAAAAAGAGAAGTAGGCACATACAATGCTTGTCAGGCTAACCTCAAGTTCTTAACACCAGCCAGCAACACATATATAGTGGTGCTATGTACAGAGATAACCCTTGTGATCCAAATGGTGTGTGTATGCCCATGCCCATGCCTGCATTTCTGAATAAGCTACTTTACCTCTTTGAGAGGCAAGCAATATAGTATGTGTGAGAACTCAGAAAAGGGGGTTTGGGAAGGTCAGGGTCATAAGATAAGATAGAACAAATTAATTCTGGCATTGATTTTTTTTTTTTTTTGGAATTGCAATCCCTACCCTCTCAATACACTTTCCAGTCAACAACAACCAGTAATGATGTCAATGTTAATGATGATTGTTGATTAAATATTTAAATAATAAAAATCGAAGATTAAAGAGAATTTGTTGATAAGTGAATTATATTGATAATAACAATTGAACATTCAAGAGTAGTTGCAATCCCAAACTTGTTGACTTCCTAATTTTCACTTTATAAGGAATATAATCGACATATCAATTCTTGCTTGCAGGTGAAAACCAAAGAAAAGTGTGTGATTCTTGTGCATATATGGCTAACTGGTTGGAGCTTCCTGATGACATGCTTGAGCACTTGACAAGTTTTCTGCCCATTCAAGACTACCACAGGTTCAGTGCGGTATGTCGAAATTGGTGCATTGTGGCCAAACAAAAACGTCACGCTCCAGCACAACAAATCCCGTGGCTGGCACTGGGGGAGACGGAGGATATTAAGAAACGAAAATTCTACAACATTGTGGAAAAACACCATTATTATCTCGATGTCCCTCAACTGCATGGTAAAGTCCTTTGCGGCTCGTCATATGGCTGGTTGTTCACTTTGGACCGGAAGTTGAATTTTTATTTGGTCAATCCATTGTCTAGGGAATGTTATGACCTCCCCCCTCCTCCTCCTTTTTACGAGGGCCACCTTGATTTGTTCGAGCATGATCTCCCACGGTATTTGGAAGCAGAAAGCGACGACGAAGAAGCACACGGCTACTTGAGAGAAATTTTCGAAGAATTGCAGCGTTGTTTAGTGCTCAAGGCCATCTTAGATTATGATCCGAGTACGAGGTCGGACTTCACTGCTGTTATATTGTATGGTGAAGTTAACACACCGGCCTTTTGGAGGCCAGGTAATGATGCCTGGACAGTTATATCAGGTTTGCCTATGGGTCTGGAAGATATTACATATTTTGAGGGGAAATTCTATACTGTTCGATCCCCAATTGCCGATAATTACTCACTAATCTACACCTTTGAAGTTGGACCTGATCCTAAGGCTACAAAAATTGAGCTTCAAGTGCCATGGAAAGGTGACCCTAATTATGCCATAGAGGATAGGACTCGTAACTTCTCGATAAACTATCTGGTAGTCCTTTTTGGAAAACTTCACCTTGTGGAGAGGTTTGTAGAGATGTCTGAGCACAGGCTCACAACAGAATTTGTTGTCCATAAGCTAGATTTGGAAGGGAATAACTATTCCACGTGTCGACACATCGACGGACAGGCAATATTTTTGGGAGGCAGCTGCTCGCCAGTGATAGTTGATCCTAGCCAATTTCCTAATTGCATGAAAGATGCTATTTACTTCACTGACTTAGCATATGGTCATTTAGATCTGTATGGTGCTGAAGATCATGGGATCTTTGACATGATCGGGAACAGCATCACGCCATACTATCCCCGTGATGTCTTCCACCATACACTTGCTGCTCCTATCTGGTTTACCCCTAATTCATGATGACAACATCATGATGGAGAGCAGAACTATTTCTATGATCCACATGTATTTTCCTTGAATTTGTATGTCTTCAAAAGTTTTCATTTGATCCAAGTTTCTGGAATGTATTTGGTCAGATTAAGGGATAAGTAGTTTTTTTTTCTCATATAATTTCCCTAAATTTTCAATATAAATACTATAAATGCAAAAGCGTTGAATATGGCTATGAAATGTCAATTTTTTCAAGGGAACCGCACTGCAATATTTTTTTTCAAGTTGCTGTTTTCCAAACAGCTAACCAATTTTTGTGTGAACAGATTTGAGAATTTTTAAGGAACAAAAGTTCTGCAATGTTTATTTTTGCGCTGGGTTTCAGGGAATAATTAAAGGTCACTGGTACTAATAAAGGTACCACGTGCTTCAGCTTGGGGCAGATTTTGTTTTTATGTTCAGTTCAATTTTGTAATCTCACTGATACTTTCTGGTAATAGAAAGAGGCGGGGTTGACCCTGCTTGTTTTCGAAAAAAAGGAAAAAAAAAAAAAACAAAAAAAACAAAAGAACAGAAGTTCTCCAACTGTAACAACTTCAGCTGTCAGAATCTGTCTGCCAAATCATTGAAAGCAAAACAAAGAGGATAATTCTTATTTTATTGGCCGATACAGTGAGGGCCCTCCTTGATACTGAATAGTACATTGCACCAGTACAGTTTTCTTTTCTTGAAACTTGCCCTGGTACAACTCAAACTTTTTTTACTCTTTAACATTTTTTTTCCCCATCCCTATTTTTTTTCCTTAGGAAAATTAAAGGTCGGCGCATAAAATTGAGCAAAAAAGAAGATAATGCATATGTGACAAACTAAAACGCAATCAAACTGTAGCAATCTCCTATTACATAATTATTGCATAACATTAAACTGAGCTGAGCTAACTGACAATAAGATCAAACACAATCAAACTACAGTGGCCTCCAAATCCATTGCATATAATTCTGCTTCTAGCTGTTATGTTTTTCAGGCCTCCCCGCCCTCGATCTCTGGCCCACCCTCATCTTCGTTCGCATCCATCATTTCCATGGGTGGTGCACTTGCTTCCTCTTCGGAATCACTGGCGTGTTCCTCGAAAGCAGGATAGTCAGTAGGCAGTTGCAGCGGTGCTCCTACTATGAGACGGTGCACCTTATGGTCCTTTTTCTTGTACCAGCATATTTTGCATGGTTGAGCATTATCATCATGACTGGTGGGGTGTTTATTCACTACGTGACGCTCCTTATTTTTGGGACTACTAAAGTGTTTGCCACAGTCAATGCACATGACCGCCAGAGCTGACTTGACTGTGGGAGTAAGGTTTATGCTCGAGCCACAAAGAATTGGTTCCCCCTTTTTCAAACCCCTCAGGTCTGGCTGGTTAGTCTGAAAGTGATCAACAAGCAAAGTAAGCTTTGACTGAAGAGACCAGAAAACCAATCCAAAGAAATAAAAATCTGACTAAAACTAATAAGACAGAGAACTAGCATGTTACCCATTGCAGATATTGTAAATTCTTTATTTTCCAAGAAAATGATAGAAATAACAGCCACATAAAAAGCATGGCTATTTTGAACTTACACAAGTGTTATGAAACTATTTGATTATGTTATTGACAGCCTATACTGATCTAGTCCACAAATTTTAGTGTGTATATAAAGGCAAACTAAAAAATTTAGAAGCCAACAAATAAAATGAAGAAAAAAGTGGATTAACAGCTTACGTGTGCCTTGACAGCGGAATAGCCGGTTGGTAGCTGCAGTGGTGCTCCTACTATGAGACGGTGTACCATGTGATTCTTCTTCTTGTACCAGCAAATGCAGCATGTCTTAGCATTATTATCATTGTTACTGGTGGGGTGTTCAGTCGCTACATGATACGCCTTATCTTTGGGACTACGGAAATTTTTTCCACAGTCTATGCATAATTTCGCCAGAGCTGACTTGACTGTGGGAGCAAGGTTAATACTCGAGCCACAAAGAATTTCTTGTCCCTTTGTCAGGCCACGCAGGTCTGGCTGTGTAGTCTGAAATAGTAATAATACGCAAATTAAGCTTTTGACTGAAGAGGCTAATTATCAATGAGCCAGAACAAAACCAAAGAAATAAAAGTCTGACTAAAACTGAGATAAGACACAGTTAAAGTGAAATTTCAGATGTAATTATGAGGTTAGGACATGGCTATTGAAAATTCTTTATTTTCCAAGAAACCAAAGTAGATTCGCTTACCAAAGTAGGGGAGAAAACCAAACCAAACCATTGAAGATATTGTAAATTCTTTAGTTTACAAGAAAATGGCAAAAATAAAATAATAGCCGCACAAAAAACATGGCTATTCAAAATTTGTATTGAACTACACAAAAGTATATATATTATGAGTTGAAACCATTTGATTATGTTATTGACAGCATGTATATAGTTGACTAGTCTGCATTGGATTAACAGCTTTTAGGCCACTTAATATCTAGTATGCATAAAAGGCAACTTAGCAAATTTGGAATTAACAAACGAACAAAGAAAATGCAAAAAAGTTTTTAAAGCCAAAATCCAATTAATATCAAAGATAGGAACGAACCATTATTTTTGGGTATGGAGGTATTAATCGCCTTGGCCTTGCCTGTTTCGCCGAGAATTCTTGAACGATCTTGGTCTTGGATAAGTTACCGAGAGAGAGTTCTCTGGAGAAGTTAAAAGTAAATGATTAGTTAATACTTTATAATGGGGAGGTGATATATATACGTACTATCAAGTTAAATCCGAACAACATAATTTTTTTCCAAATGACAATGTTGCCCTCGTCGTGAACCGAGCAAAATCCTATTTTCAATTTAAAAAAATGTTTGCAGAGAAAGATTTTTGTCTTTTCTGGCGGCAACTATTTATTTCTACAATAAAAAAGCTCGAGGAGTCTCCTCTATGCACGTATCTTTTAATGTATAAAATCGGATTTAATCTCTAAGTCTGGCTCAATAGATAACACATATATTGTATCAAAATGTTCTTTATGCAAATGAAACTGGAATATATATAATATATAGCTTTTTTTATTCTTATAGTAAGAAACTAATTAAAATAAACTAGTTGCATGATATATGATAATATTTTTTTATTATCCTTGAAGATTTAAAATCACTGTTAAATGGAATTATAATTTTTTTTTCTTTAAGATGTTGAAGAAAGAACAATAATGCTTCAATTATTTTTCTTTTAGTAAAATACGTAAAAGACACACTTAAGAAAGCATGGTAAACTTCTAAAATAAAAATATTTTAAAAAAGAAGAAGATATCAGGGGGTATATTTGTTTAAAGTACGTAACTACTTGTAAATGCTTTTCAGAATTTGGATGTCGCCCAAATCAATCCCCGCGTTCCACGGATTAGTTCCGACGGAAAAAAAGAAAAAAAAGAAAATTAGAAACAGATTGCTCTATTATTTTTTTCTTGTGAACTAGTGGTACATTGTGCTTCTTTCATGTCCTTCAGGGACGCAGTGCAAACTGAGCCATCCAAATCCAACAAATACCCAAATTTCCTTTATACCCAAATCCAAGAAATGAACGAATGTTGTTAATTATAACAGATTAAATTTAATACGTTCATGTATTGGCCTCTTGATTGAATATCAAATAAACTCCAAAAATTATAAAAATTATATAGAAATGCATCGCTCGTAAAATTGAACAAGATCAACGGTTTGGATTCGAAAGTCATATTTAAAAATTTTTAAATAATAATGAAAAAGAGAAGTTGTGGCATTTGTGGCACCAAAAACTTGTGTCACTTGAACCTTGCTCTAATCAAATATATATAAGATAAAATATAAAAATCGTTTTAGTTAAAACATATACCAAAATATATAGAAAATAATAAAGATAGCATGTGAAGCAACATGAGAGAAAAAATAAAAGGCAATTCAGATTAAATTTTTTTTTATTAATATACTAATCAATATATTTTTTTATTTGGGACAAATAATATATTTAGTTTAATTATTTTTTATTTATGCATATGATTTGATATTTCATTTGACTTTTAATATTGTTATCATCTTTTATTGATCATTGGTTCAAGAAAAAATATAATAATTTTTTAAATAAAAATTTGTCCACGCATTAGATGCCGCGATAACTAATAATAAACTACAGTGTTTTCAATGTCGCACTGGATACCTAAAATTTTCTATAATATCAAAAACTGAAATAGAGGCTAAAACGACGACATCCGGCAAAAAGATAAACTATTGAAATTTTTTTAAAAAGACCGGTTTTTCACCACTGCTCGGTATAGGGGTGCTAGTATTGTATTAAAAATACTGGTAAAATATGAAGGAGAAAGCAATTCCTCATTTCCTCGTTCTAATGCCCAAGTTTAAGCCATGTTAGACGAACAGTGTGCGTATCGTCTTCCTCTTTCCGACGGGTCAGTTTCTATCCGTTAATTATAGGTTGATTATTGTCCTGAAGTGTTCTCTGCGATTAACAACCAAGGTTGACTGTGTAGTTGTTTCATATCAAAAATAGAACCGGGTGGCGCTCCCAACGTTTTTTTTTTTAAAAAAAAAACAAATCAAATTTTACTGACAAACTTACAGAAAGTTGGTTTGAACTTTGAAGTGTGCATGTCATGTGTGGATATAGTCATGTTTTGTGCAATTAAATATCAAATTTAAGAGAGAGACTTTCTTGGAAATTAAGTTGGTTTAAATTGATTTTAATTATTATATATAATTTTAGTTAGACTTTCAATAATTTCTAACTTTACTACATATTTCTATGACGAAAAAATATTATTCTTTTAGATTTTACTTTCATTTTTTTTTTTATCATTTTTAGTCTCAAAATCATATTTTTCAAATGAAATCTAAGAGTGTCCGTATAGATACATTTTTTAGTCATGTACACATCAGCAACTAATGTGCCTAAGGGCTTTAACTAAAAATAATAAATAAATAAATAAATATTTGCACTTTCCTGCATGGCATTTTTTGCATACAATGTCATAAAAAATTCTTACTAATTAATGTATAAATTTTACTACAAAGAATCATTGTGCAATTTTTTCAGTAATAGATACAGACTCGGATTTTAACATATATATATATATTAACATACAAACCCTTTCTGTAAATAAACTAAATTGATCAAACATAAAATTGAGAAAAAAATATTGTTGTGAAAAATTGTCAACTTTATTAAATTTATTGCTCGCATAAACAACATGATAAATTTTTGTAGACATCTACTTGCATCTATAAAATGACCATATATCCATCTACTTACATGGAAATAAATATTGAATTGCAATTTTTAGATATAACACAATCTACATCACACAAAATAATAATAATAATAATAATAATAATAATAATGACAAAATCAGGAATCATCAGTAATCACAAAAACATTGCACCCGCAAGCTAGTGCTATTCTTTTTTCTCAACCTGCCCCCGGATCTGTGCCGCCACATCCTTGACCGCACCAGCTCCATGGGAAATTGACACCGAAGATGACTTGGAGTGTGCACCTATCTCCTTCATGGTATCGATGTACTGTGTGGCAAGCGCCAGGTCCATCACATTTGTTATATCCGTGTCAGGTACATCTTTTGAGAAGGCCAGCACGCTGTCACGCAAACCGTCCACAATGGCTCGACGCTGGCGCGCAGTACCGAGCCCAGTTTGGTGCATTGACTCAGTGTCCAATTTCACTGCGGTTGGTTTTAATATTTTAGACAATGGAGCAGAGGAAAAAAAGAAAGTGCAGATTGCAACAGTAATTGGAGCATAGGAAAGTGTGGATTGCAACAGTACTTGGAGCATAGGGAAAAAAAAAGTTTCCTTCTTTTCCATCTAGAGCACGGTGCTAACATACATATGTTATCCAGGTAACACAAATTCCAAAATTCAACAATCCATCGATCATCGGTTACATTTTTGGTTTTATTTAAGGCTTCAAAATAAAAAAATGGGAAATAATATCTTGCCTGCAAAGCTTTCATTCAAGGCCCGTTTGACACGCTCGTCAAGCTCCATATCCACAATGAGAGTCTGAACTATCTCATATCCATACATTGACATAGCCTAAATAAACAAGTAAGGAAAGTAACTCAAATCATCCATCATATTTGAAAAGCTGGAAACAGGCAAAAACGAGAAGAATTTAGAATTGTAGATATTGAATATTTACCTGCTTAAATTCTGTTTTCACTGCCTTTGCAATATCATTCTTCTTCTCTAATGCATCAGCCAGGATCTGCTTTGAGATATTAGCACGGATCGCTACACAATAATCATATAAACAGTATAAATCAGATACATCATAATAATCTGCAACTAAATTCGAAACAAGCAACAATCAAAAAAGATATGACATAATGCATAATCATACCATCACACGCATAAGACTTAATTTGCTCTTTGGGGTTTGCGAGCTTGTAGAAGGCATCAGAAGGCTCCTTATCCATAGCTCGGTACTGAATAGATGCGACCACAGTCACAAACACATTGTCCTGAAAACCATAATAACATCCGCTAAAAATGAAATCATAATATATTTTGGAGTTGGTTGCTTGATTGATTTAGTCTTTCTGGGGTAATCTCAATAAATACTAGAAACTGAGACTAAACCATGTGTAACGCCATAAAATATCACATGAGTCAGAACTATATACAATGTATTGTTTGGTACAAACTCCGCAAGCTACAGCCTAAGCCTACACTACACAACAGAGACATTAAAACTAGGAAATGACTCGCAAAACAGATCATATTGCCTTATCAAAACAGATCATGAGTAAATTCGGATCTGTATATTTTTTAACAATGGAATTTTAACTACAAATTAACTAACACTTGAAGATTACCTGGATTTGACTTCTGTACAAATTTAATCTTGGGACAAATGCTAATTTCGCATGTACACGCCAAAATATATGGTGTACTTAAAAGATCATGTAAGAGGCCTATCAGTTAGGTTGTGTGCACACTATTTCAGAGGTTTCCACAGGTGTTTATGAAAACATTCCAAACTTTTAAATTAGACAGGTGAATTAAATAACCTTAGTCTTGGTCTCGCAAGAAACAACAAGCTGTTGCAGACGGAGGCTGACATAGCCGGCAATTGTTTTGCCAATACACCACGGCACGCAGTGCAATCCAGGACGAAGCACGCGGTCAAACTTCTCCCATGACTCTCTGATCGCCACGGTCGATTGGGGCACACAGACACATCCGAGTGCTTGGCCCATTTTCTACAGCACAAAAGTATAGGATAATTTAACAAATAACTAACTTGGTAATTAAAAAGAAGTAAGAGGCACAAAGCCCAGGCCGACTATTTGCCTACTATTTGCTCTGAATTGGCTTTGGAGATAACTAAAGGTAATTATTAAAAAAAATTGTAAGTTTGAAGAACTAAATAAGATAGATATGGGGTGTGAAGACTGGCTAATTCACCAATTTTCTCTAGCAACGTCTGTTAAAAATCTGAAAGTAGTTATAATATTTGAGAGTTCCATGTTTATTTTAAAATGCATAACTAAGTCACAGAAGTAGGCAAAATCCATGCCTTGTTCTTCCTTTAAAATACAAATCAGATTATATAGAGCTCAAAGCCTCAAACTAACCCGTAAATAAATAAATTTTTGAAATATATGTATAAATTCAGGGAAAAAGAAAATTGAGAAAAACATGAATACAGAGCAAAGAAAAACGTGAGGTAGAAAGTAAGGACTAAATAAATTGGATTTTATATTTTACAACACAAGGGAACATGGATAGCATCTTCCTTTTTCATTACAAAGTGCAGAAAAAAAAAAACACCAATTTACTACAAGTGAAGACATGGTCGAGCTCAGCATTACAAAATAAAACATCGCCTAATTAAACACCAATTAAGTTAAGTTCATTATAAGGTAGGTACCAAGTCAAAATAACAACTCTACAACAGATAGCCTTTAATTACTTAAGCATAGTTTAATGGAAAATAGTTAAGCAAAGGAAGTAATTTCAATTAATCAAACAAACGAAAATCAGAAAGCCTAGGTTGAAAGAAAACTTGCCTGATTTCTGTCCTTGCCGAGCTGAGCTGAGTTGAGCCGAGCGTGAGGAGAGAGGGAAAGAGAAGCCGAGATCACGGAGAAAGAGGAGGCCAGTGGTCGAGTATCCAATGCAAAAAGAGTTGAGAGTTGAGAGTAGAGAGTAGAGAGTAGAGACTAGTTTGGGAGGGAAACAGAGGAGGAGTTGTGCCTTTGTGCGGATTGATGCGAAATAAACTCAGGTATGTTTGGCGCTTGGGCCAACAGTGTGTCCATCGTCCTGTGTTTTCTCTTTGAGGCGGGTCAGTTTCGACCCGTAAATAAAGCATAGCTTGATCGTTGCACAGAGGCGAGTAGCTTAGCAGCCGCAGGGAGGACTTTTTGCTTACTAATAACTGTTTTCTCCAAATAAAAACCCACGAGGCCACGATTTCGAGCTGCCACGAGCTAAAAGTGTGCAAAAATATGTGTTGTGTCCATGGATTTTGGTTATCTGTGTGCAGCGGGTTGGTTTCCATCCGTAAATGGGTTAACTCTGATTGTTGCACAGAAGGAAGTAGTTCAGTCGCCGCACAGATGACTTTCTGCTTATTAGGTGTTTTCGCTAAAATTATCCGTGGGCACGGATTATATCGGTCTGTCTCTGTGCTGTGGGCCCACCTCCTTTTAGTTGCTAGTTTTTCGGAATATTTTCCGAAAAATATCAAAATTAATTCATAATATATTCGATCTACGAATATTTTCTTTAAAAAAAATCAAAATTAAATCATAAATTCAAATAATGGCTTGGGTCCTGGACGTGGTCCCTCATGTCGGTAATCAGGTTTTCATCTGTACGGAAGGAAAACTTCATATCTGTGCATTAGGTATATCTAGGCTGTATACAAGTCGAGTTCGAGCGAGTTGGGTACAACTCAAACTCAACTCGATAGTAACTCGAGTTGTCCCGAGTCGAATTAGAAATACTTTCGAGTTATTTAAGCTAGTTCAAACTCAACTCGCTCCAACTCGAGTTGGCTCACGAGTCACGAACGAGTTGGAGATAAGCAATTATACTTCGAATTTTCTTTTTTCAAATCATATAATATTTCAATATTAAAATTAATTTATATATACAATATTATAAATAATAAAATTTATTGTCAATTTTATTCTTTCTATTGATTTGAAGTAAAAATATGTCTTGAAACTTAAAATTTTGTATTTTATAACTATCTAAAAAAATACAATAAAATAATTATTGTGTTATTTTTTACTTTTTTATTACTCATAAAATCATAAATTATGTTGATAATATTACTTAAATTTAATATTTATTATGTCACGAGTCAGCTCACGAGTTGACGAGTTGAGTTAAGCCCAACTCAAACTCGACTTGTTAGTTAACCGAGTTGATACAACTCGAGTTTTGTCAACTCGAGTTATTCTAGCTCGAGTTACAATCGAGCTTTTGTGAGTTGAGTTCGAGTAAACTCACGAGTCACGAGTTTTTTGCTCAGTCCTAGGTATATCTGATGATCTGATATTTGTTTCATCAGAGAGATAAAATAACAGAGGTAAAAGAAAAGTTAAATTGTTTTAAAATTAGACTTGATTAAAAAAGTAAAAACCAAACTGAATAACAATAAAACGCACAGGACTCCTTAATAGTTTCCATTAATCATTCATCCGTTGAAGATGAAGGAATCCAAACCTGATTACAATTTTTAATGTTACGATAAAATAAAATCTGGTTCTCAGCATATGAAAATTAGAATAACAAAAAACATCTTCATGTCATACTTAATTACAAGTTAGCACATAAAATGGCCGGTTAGTTTTCCATGTAATGTGCATTAGACGTCAAAGTTTCCAATGCCATCAGAACCGTTAGACATCATGTATACATCAAATTCTCAAATAAAATAACTCGAATTCCAAACATTAAAAGCGATGAGCATAAAAATGAGAAAGGGGTTTGAGCCTCGATGTCACGACCTTGGTCATGATTTTGGGTCAATTTGATACAATTTGGGTGGAGAAGGGTACTGGTAAAAGGGGATAGATAGATAACAGTAGAGAAAGGAGATAGATAAGCATAATTTTGATTAATTCATTTCTTCATTCCCCTTTCTTACAGCTCAAATGAGTTTATAACAGACAAAACAACAACCAATTCAATCAATTATATCCCAATTTCTACTACTTTTCTACCAACCAATTACAATTTGCCTGCTCGGCTAACTAACTAATTAATACTCTTAACTACTCTCATTAACTATCACCAATCTTAAAGCCATCTGACGTCTCCTGAGTAAACGATGTTAACTCATTAATCCTGGTGGTCCCTTGAGCCATTGAATCATCTGTTAACTCTGTATGTTTCACCATCCTTCTAATTTCCAGTGCTGCTTCACCATTCAGCTGTGATTCATCCCTTATATCATTTGTATATGTATTTCCAGATGCTAATTTGATACAATTATGCTTATGTATCTCCTTTCTCTACTGTTATCTATCTATCCCCTTTTACCAGTACCCTTCTCCACCCAAATTGTATCGAATTCACCCAAAATCATGGCCCAGGCCGTGACACTCGATGACTTTTTAAATTATGAACCAGGCCTTATAACTCAAGCTTGTCTGCGCCATGGCTGCTCTAAAACACAGGCCCTCATTTACCTAAATAAATATACACTAACTATAGACATAAAAATCAGGAATCGAGTCCGCTTTAGAAACATCTGCTAGACCTCACCGCAGAGATCACCTGAAAACTAAGTCATATGGGCCATGGGAAATGGGCAAATTTTGGCATTCATGGGTTTACGCGAAACCGCTCGCCGGCACCAAAGACCAAAGCAATCCTACTGCACCTACACAGCGTCTCTCTTGTATATAAATCATCTTAGATTTTATAAATCAAATTTGAAAAAAGAGGTTAATAATGTAGGCTTTTTTCGAGAGAGGTTTGGTTGAACCGAATTTTACAGAAAAATTCACCTCGAGCCTGCACAATCTATGTCAATTTGTGAATTGCGATGGCAGGGCAAACTAGGCACATTAAAATGCAACCCAGCATAAAACCCATAGCTATCATAAAGCGACAAATGTCTTATGTCATGAGAGCAAAAGGCAAGCTATACCATAAAGAAAGATATTCGCCAACAAGCTATAGCTTTATCGATATACCAGCTATCAAACAACCAACCAACAAAGAAACAAGACAACCAAAGGTTCAAAAGCCTCTTTACTATAACTAGCTTATTTGAGCAAACACCAGAGTTAGTCCCATACTTTCACCAACATTTAAACCAAATGATCACCCAGACCATCTATCAAAGAAGCCCCTTCAAAGAAGAGATGGAGCTGTGCTTGATGGCCCACCATGCTGAGCTTGCAGAAGACCATCTCTAATCTGTGCTGCCACAACCTTGACAGCACCAGGTCCATGGGTAATAAACACTGAAGATGACTTGGACTGTGCGCCGATCTCCTTCATGGTGTCAAAGTACTGTGTGACAAGAACTATGTCCATGACATCCCTAGCAGAGGTACCGGGCACACCTTCTGAGAAGGCCAGCACACTGTCCCGCAAGCCGTCCACAATGGCCTGCTGTTGGCGAGCAATGCCAAGCCCAGCGGACCATGTAATTTTCTCATGATTTTGCTACATACTCCCGAGGTTTTGCCACAAACCCATGCAAAACCATTTGGTAAAATAAACTAGGCCGATATATCAAACATAAGATTGTTGCAAAACATCAACTTTACTTTCCAAATTATTGATCGCATATAAACAACTTGATATATAGTTTTGTAGCCATCTTCTACTTGCGTCGAAAAAATGACCATATACATATACTTCAAATCAATATAAATGCTTGCAATTTTTCATTATACAATCATACATCACACCAAAAAGATTAATAATGATAAACTTCGGAATCAATGGTAATCCTAAAAAAAATTGCATGGAGAGCAATGCACTCCCTAGTGCTTTTTTTTTTTCTCAACCTGCGCCGCCACATCCTTGACCGCACCAGCTCCATGGGAAATTGACACTGAACATGATTTGGACTGTGAACTAATCTCCTTCATGTTATCCAAGTACTGTGTGGCAAGCACCATCTCCATGGCATCTGTTGTAGAGATGTCAGGCACGCCTTTTGAGAAGGCCTCTATGCTGTCACGCAAACCGTCTGCAATGGCTCGACGCTGGCGTGCAATGCCAAGCTCAGTTTGGTGCATTGACTCAGTGTCCCATTTCACTGCAGATGGTTTTAAAGTTTTAGGTGCATGACAAAGACTCACTCAATTGATCAGAAAGGAAAAGAAACTGTAGCTTGCAACACTTGGCGTTAACTAAAATATTCATCTTTTAAACATATGACAATATCTCCTCCAGGAGAAAAGAAAAAATATTTCTTTTTACCATCTAGAGCTCGGTGCCACACCACTATTTGTTATCCAGGAAACCCATTTCAAAAACTAGGAAATATTATTTCAGAAAGTTAAGAAAAACTTGCCAGCATTGCTTTCATTTATTGCCCGTTGGACACGCTGATCAAGCTCAATATCTACTATGAGGGTCTGAACTATCTCGTATCCATACATTGACATTTCCTAAACAAGTAAGGAAAGTAACTCAAATCAATTATCATATTTCAAAAGCTGGAAAGAAGCAAAAGCTAGAAGAATTTAAATATCGAATATTTACCTCCTTAAATTCTTCTTTCACAGCATTTGAAATTTCATTCTTCTTCTCAAACACATCAGCCAGGATCAGCTTTGGGATACTAGCACGGATCGCTACATGAAATTCACATAAATAGTATAAATTGGATACATCGTTATAGTCGGCAACTAAATTCAATAAAAGCAATAATCATTGAAGATATGACGTAATGCAAAATCATCTATACCATCACAGGCATAAGACTTAATTTGCTCTTTGGGGTTTGCAAGCTGGTAGAAAGCAGCAGAAGGCTTCTTATCCATAGCTCGGTACTGAATATATGCGAGCAAAGTCACAAACACATTGTCCTGAAATACATAATAACATCCAGTAAATGAAAACAAAATATATTTTGGAGTTGGTTGCTTGACTTTAGAAACTAGAAACTGAAACTAAACCAGTGTCAGAAATGCTAAACATATCACCTCGTACTCAAAACTATTTGAAACATTCAAATTGAGAAATGACTCAAGTTTTTGTTTACTGGCCAAATAATTTACCCAATAAAATGTCATAAGGAAAAAAAAACAAAAATAAAACAAACAGAGAGCCATCCCACAGGAAAGCTATCTTCACATCATAAGTTTCCTCAGGATGCACCCGATATTGCTTTCTGATCAAGCGATCATAAGTAAATTCCAATTTTTATATTTAACACAATGGAATTTTAACTCCAAATTAACACTAAAAATGGAAGTCCAACACATATGATCAGTGACTCTGCCATTATCCTAGAGGTAACGGGTTCAATTTTTATTAGACGTGGAAGAGAATATACTCTATTTAATAGAGTGGGCTATTCATCTATAAATAAATAGTGTTATTCCCAAAAACAAACTACAAACTAACACTTGAAGATTACCTGCATGCGTGACTCCCAACAAGTGGTAATTCACATGTAACCCTTAAAAAACAAGTTATACAAGAAGCCTTACAAAACTAGTAAATGTCAACTGGTAAAACATCAAAATTATACTTTGTACCTTTCCTTTCCCTTATCCAATGGCATAAACATGCGTCTTTTCTAATAAACTCTCAACGTATTAGAGAGAATCCAGGGACAATAAAGATGTAAGAGGCCTTAGTCACGTTATTCAAAGCTTCTTTTCAGAGCTTTGCACTGGCGTACCTATATGAAAAAAAATTCAAAACTAAATGAGGGTAAGAATTGAATAACCTTAGTCTTGGTCTCACAAGAAACAACTAGCTGATGCAAACCAAGGTTAACAAAGCCAGCAATCCTTTTGCCAAAAAACCAAGGCACGAAGTGGCATCCTGGATCGAGTACATTGTCGAACTTTCCCCATGATTCTCTGATCGCCACTGTCGATTGAGACACCCTGACAAACCCAAGTGCTTGCCCCATTTTCCACACTAGAAAAGAAAATTTTACTCGATGAATAACTTAATTGGTAAAAAGAAGTACAGGCACAAAGCACGGGCCTACTATATTGGTGTTGTCCCCAAAATAAAATAAAAAAAGTAGTTAAAAAATGCATAATTAAGTTTGAAGATCTGCATAAGATATGACGTGTGAAGAGTGGCTAAACCTCCAATTTTCACTAGAAACTGCTTTTTTTCAAATCTGAAAGGAGTTCAAATGTGAGAAAGTTACATGTTTTCCTTAGAAATGGACAACTAATTAACTGCAGAAGGCAAAATCCATGCCCTCTTCTTGCCTAAATATTTATGTCTTCAAACTGGATCAGCCATCAGCCGGTGGAGCTACTAGTATGATGGTCCGATCCAGTCAGATCAGTTGGGCTCCCAGATCAACCGAACCCATATATATTTTTGCGACATATCATCAATGTATATATGCACTTAAAAATTCAGAAAAACATAGACTTAGCAGGTACAGGGAAACTTGAGGTAGAAAATAAAGTATTAATGAATTGGATTTTGTATTTTTCAACACAAAGAAAGATAAATAGCTTCCTGATCCATTTAATTAGAAAGTACAAAATAAGAAAATGCCACTTTTACTGTTATTATCTAGAGAGTAAGGGGACTGCTTTTGGCAATGCTTCCAAATAGCTGTATACTCTGATTTTGTTTTTTTTTTTTTTTTTTTTTTTTTGAAATGACCAAAATACTCAGTCAAGTACCGTCACTTCACGCTGCAGGACGAGGAATGCGGAGGGAACTTTTTTTTTTTTAAAAGAGCCTAATTTCATTTGAAATATCAAAGAAATGACGCAGGCTGACCTTGTGCGCAAAATAAATGTTTTAATTTTATTGTTTCAACTGGTCTAAAGATTTACCGAAGCAAAAAAGAACATATATTTCATTTTCATACCAACTATATGTTGTCCACTCTAGCCAAAAAATATACACCAAAATGAAATATTTTACATTGAAACTCTTAAAATTAAAATAAATTTATTTATGATAAATTAATAGTTTCTACGTTTTTTGTAATTAAAACTTTTACTTTGTAATTTATACAGTACAAGAAGACAATTTGATACTTTTTTTTTCTTAAATAAGGCTATTTATTTTGCATCATGCCAGGATTTGATACTTTTATAATATTGTGTAACTTGATCATTTACTACTAAACGTGATACTTCCCTGTTTACTTTACATGATGCAACAATCCTGATATGTTTTATTTTTTGTCTATGGATTAATTCATCCAAGAAAAATAACAAGGTTGATATCTAATTGAATCTCGCTTCAATATTCAATTTCCGACGGTAATACAAAGATTAAGAGACATAGTCAGCAATCTAAAACAAACGGTTAGATCTAAGACTCCAACAAATTTCCTTCTTTCAGAAGAATAAAACCAAACATTAGTCTGGCTTTTTTGGAAATAATATGGCTTACGAAGCCCTCTATGATATTTCAAATTAAATTTAGGCCTTCTAAGGAAAAACTCATATGCGGAGGTGTATGTTCAAAGTAGTAGCTTAGATATTTTGGTCAATTTTATAACAAATTGGAGTGTAATTTCGAGTAAAACACAGATATAATTAATAATTAAACGCAGTAAAACTACTAAACCAAATAGCCTAGCTCAACATAGAGGTTAACATCGAGTAAAGGAAACAAGTTAAGCAATGGAAGTTTCAATAGAAACACAAATGAAAATAAAAACCCTACATTGAAAGAAAAACTTGCCTGATTTCTGTCCTTGTCAAGTGTGAGGCGAGAATGACACAATTTTGATCCCAAATCACAACTCCACCGGCGACAAGTTACAAAAATAAATTGTAGAATAGAAACACAAAGAATAATGCTAATCAGCAAAGGGAATTCTTAGAATTTTCTGAATAATTGAAAATTTCATTAATCAAGGATAATTTTTACAAATGACAAACACCCCTTTATATAGTTAGAGGTGCCTTGGAATTAAAACAACATCATAATTAGACAATACTATTTTTTTTCAAATAAGACAGAAATAGAAGTTCAATATAGAAATTACAAATATGAAAATAATGCAAGCTAAATTTTGTATATATATCTATAGCAGAATCTGAATCGGATTCGAGTAGATGCAGAATAAGAAGGAAGAGACTAGAGTGCGGTGTGGAGAGAGAAGGGGAAAGTTATTAGTTTAGCAAAATAAATAAAGATGACAAAAGGAGAAAGACACTATCCGTAAATTAATATATATAAACATTAATTTTGACAATATTATGAATAAAAAATCAAAATTTCAAAATATATATAGCTAAAATATCCTATTTCCGATTCTCTATTACCTTTTTTATATTCATTTTGGGCATAGCTATACATTTAATGAGATAATAGACGATCTCTTTCACCTAATATAACTTCTTCATAAATTGAAATAAAAATCAACATTTCTTTTTCTAAGTACCCAATCTGTTGCATCCCCAAAATGATTATCCTAATAATTGGTTGCCTTCGGACTTTGCAGTACACGTGTCATGAGAAGGTCGCCGAAAGCCCGTTACTGCTGTATCTAAATCTTGTATAATAAGATAAGCTCATTACTAATCTATTTTAATATTTTATTATTTTCTATATATTTTGGTATACGTTTAGACTAAGACGATTTGAATACTTTATCTTATATATATTTAATTAACCTTGAAATTGCTCCAGCGGTCAATAACGAGAGACCTTTTCACATCATTTTTTATTGCTTCAGCTCCAAGGGCACTTCTGTCATATATTTTAAGAACTAATTTCTAAATTGTAGTTCTGTTAAAATTATTAGAACGAAAAAGTTTACATCTGGACAGAACATGATAAGAGGGGTCATATCCAATTTTAAAAATTTGAGAAATTATTTCCAAATGGGGAATATTTGTGGCTATGTCTAAATTTTCCTAATATATAAAAGGAGAAAGCAATTCTCGTTTTAAATTTAGAGAGAAGTTTCAACTTTGAAATGAAAATACAGTGATATTTTTAGCGTGAGCCTTTCCAAAAAAAAAAAAACAAAGAAAGAAAGAGATAGAGACATTTTTTGTTTTATATTTTATTTGTGCAAATCTCAGGCTAAAACAATTAGAACAATGGTATAAATAATAGTTTATTCTATGCATTCTTAATCATTGACCGTTTAACCCATTGGCTCAATGTTATCGACAAGTAAAAATTTACTGACTCTTTGTTCTAACTGGAAACAAAATTATCGTTAGATTCCATTATCATTTTTATAATAATTATTAGAAATAGATAGCATGTGAAGCAATGTCAGAGAAAAATAAAAGGAAATTCAGATTAAAAAATATTTAATAATATACTAATCAATATATTTTTTTTTGGGACAAATAATATATTTAGTTTAATTATTTTTTTATTTATGCATATGATTTGATATTTCATTTTACTTTTAATATTGTTATCATTCTTTATTGATCGTTGGTTCAAGAAAAAATATAATAATTTTTTTAAATAAAAATTTGTCCACACATTAGATGCCGCGATTACTAATAATAAAGTACAGTGTTTTCAATATCGCACTGGATACCTAAAATTTTCTATAATATCGAAAACTGAAATGGAGGCTTAGACTACGACATCCGGCAAAAAGATAAATTATTGAAAATTTTTGAAAAAAATCGGTTTTTGACCACTGCTCGGTTGTGGACTAGTGGTGCTAGTATTGTATTAAAAGTACTGGTAAAATATGAAGGAGAAAGCAATTCCCCATTTCCACGTTCGAAAGCCCAAGTTTCAGCTATACGAACAATATGCGTATCGTCTTGCTCTTTCCGACGGGTCAGTTTCTATCCGTAAATTATAGGTTGATTATTGTCCTGAAGTGTTCTCTGCAATTAACAACCAAGGTTGACTGTGTACTTGTTTCATATCAAAAATAGAACAGGGTGGCTCTCCCAACGTTTTTTGAAAAATAAAAAAAAAACAAAACAAAACAAATTAGACTGTCAAACTTACAGAAAGTTGGTTTGAACTTTGAAGTGTGCATGTCATGTGTGGATATAGTCATGTTTTGTGCAATTAAATACCAAGTTTAAGAGAGACTTTCTGGGAAATTAAGTTGGTTTAAAGTGATTTTAATTATTATATATAATTTTAGTTGGACTTTCAATCATTTCTAACTTTACTACATATTTCTATGACGAAAAAAAAATTATTCTTTTAGATTTTACTTTCATTTTTTTTTATCATTTTTAGTCTCAAAATCATATTTTTCAAATGAAATCTAAGAGTGTCCGTATAGATACATTTTTTAGTCATGTACACATCAGCAATTAATGTGCCTAAGGGCTTTAACTAAAAATAATAAATAAATAAATAAATATTAGCACTTTCCTGCATGGCATTTTTTGCATACAATGTCATAAAAAATTCTTACTAATTAATGTATAAATTTTACTACAAAGAATCATTGTGCAATTTTTTCAGTAATAGATACAGACTCGGATTTTAACATATATATATATTAACATACAAACCCTTTCTGTAAATAAACTAAATTGATCAAACATAAAATTGAGAAAAAAATATTGTTGTGAAAAATTGTCAACTTTATTAAATTTATTGCTCGCATAAACAACATGATAAATTTTTGTAGACATCTACTTGCATCTATAAAATGACCATATATCCATCTATTTACATGGAAATAAATATTGAATTGCAATTTTTAGATATAACACAATCTACATCACACAAAATAATAATAATAATAATAATAATAATAATAACAAAATCAGGAATCATCAGTAATCACAAAAACATTGCACCCGCAAGCTAGTGCTATTCTTTTTTCTCAACCTGCCCCCGGATCTGTGCCGCCACATCCTTGACCGCACCAGCTCCATGGGAAATTGACACCGAAGATGACTTGGAGTGTGCACCTATCTCCTTCATGGTATCGATGTACTGTGTGGCAAGCGCCAGGTCCATCACATTTGTTATATCCGTGTCAGGTACATCTTTTGAGAAGGCCAGCACGCTGTCACGCAAACCGTCCACAATGGCTCGACGCTGGCGCGCAGTACCGAGCCCAGTTTGGTGCATTGACTCAGTGTCCAATTTCACTGCGGTTGGTTTTAATATTTTAGACAATGGAGCAGAGGAAAAAAAGAAAGTGCAGATTGCAACAATAATTGGAGCATAGGAAAGTGTGGATTGCAACAGTACTTGGACCATAGGGAAAAAAAAAAAATTCCTTCTTTTCCATCTAGCACGGTGCTAACATACATATGTTATCCAGGTAACACAAATTCCAAAATTCAACAATCCATCGATCATCGGTTACATTTTTGGTTTTATTTAAGGCTTCAAAATAAAAAAATGGGAAATAATATCTTGCCTGCAAAGCTTTCATTCAAGGCCCGTTTGACACGCTCGTCAAGCTCCATATCCACAATGAGAGTCTGAACTATCTCATATCCATACATTGACATAGCCTAAATAAACAAGTAAGAAAAGTAACTCAAATCATCCATCATATTTGAAAAGCTGGAAACAGGCAAAAACGAGAAGAATTTAGAATTGTAGATATTGAATATTTACCTGCTTAAATTCTGTTTTCACTGCCTTTGCAATATCATTCTTCTTCTCTAATGCATCAGCCAGGATCTGCTTTGAGATATTAGCACGGATCGCTACACAATAATCATATAAACAGTATAAATCAGATACATCATAATAATCTGCAACTAAATTCGAAACAAGCAACAATCAAAAAAGATATGACATAATGCATAATCATACCATCACACGCATAAGACTTAATTTGCTCTTTGGGGTTTGCGAGCTTGTAGAAGGCATCAGAAGGCTCCTTATCCATAGCTCGGTACTGAATAGATGCGACCACAGTCACAAACACATTGTCCTGAAAAACCATAATAACATCCGCTAAAAATGAAATCATAATATATTTTGGAGTTGGTTGCTTGATTGATTTAGTCTTTCTGGGGTAATCTCAATAAATACTAGAAACTGAAACTAAACCATGTGTAACGCCATAAAATATCACATGAGTCAGAACTATATACAATGTATTGTTTGGTACAAACTCCGCAAGCTACACAACAGAGACATTAAAACTAGGAAATGACTCGCAAAACAGATCATATTGCCTTATCAAAACAGATCATGAGTAAATTCGGATCTGTATATTTTTTAACAATGGAATTTTAACTACAAATTAACTAACACTTGAAGATTACCTGGATTTGACTTCTGTACAAATTTAATCTTGGGACAAATGCTAATTTCGCATGTACACGCCAAAATATATGGTGTACTTAAAAGATCATGTAAGAGGCCTATCAGTTAGGTTGTGTGCACACTATTTCAGAGGTTTCCACAGGTGTTTATGAAAACATTCCAAACTTTTAAATTAGACAGGTGAATTAAATAACCTTAGTCTTGGTCTCGCAAGAAACAACAAGCTGTTGCAGACGGAGGCTGACATAGCCGGCAATTGTTTTGCCAATACACCACGGCACGCAGTGCAATCCAGGACGAAGCACGCGGTCAAACTTCTCCCATGACTCTCTGATCGCCACGGTCGATTGGGGCACACAGACACATCCGAGTGCTTGGCCCATTTTCTACAGCACAAAAGTATAGGATAATTTAACAAATAACTAACTTGGTAATTAAAAAGAAGTAAGAGGCACAAAGCCCAGGCCGACTATTTGCCTACTATTTGCTCTGAATTGGCTTTGGAGATAACTAAAGGTAATTATTAAAAAAAATTGTAAGTTTGAAGAACTAAATAAGATAGATATGGGGTGTGAAGACTGGCTAATTCACCAATTTTCTCTAGCAACGTCTGTTAAAAATCTGAAAGTAGTTATAATATTTGAGAGTTCCATGTTTATTTTAAAATGCATAACTAAGTCACAGAAGTAGGCAAAATCCATGCCTTGTTCTTCCTTTAAAATACAAATCAGATTATATAGAGCTCAAAGCCTCAAACTAACCCGTAAATAAATAAATTTTTGAAATATATGTATAAATTCAGGGAAAAAGAAAATTGAGAAAAACATGAATACAGAGCAAAGAAAAACGTGAGGTAGAAAGTAAGGACTAAATAAATTGGATTTTATATTTTACAACACAAGGGAACATGGATAGCATCTTCCTTTTTCATTACAAAGTGCAGAAAAAAAAAAACACCAATTTACTACAAGTGAAGACATGGTCGAGCTCAGCATTACAAAATAAAACATCGCCTAATTAAACACCAATTAAGTTAAGTTCATTATAAGGTAGGTACCAAGTCAAAATAACAACTCTACAACAGATAGCCTTTAATTACTTAAGCATAGTTTAATGGAAAATAGTTAAGCAAAGGAAGTAATTTCAATTAATCAAACAAACGAAAATCAGAAAGCCTAGGTTGAAAGAAAACTTGCCTGATTTCTGTCCTTGCCGAGCTGAGCTGAGTTGAGCCGAGCGTGAGGAGAGAGGGAAAGAGAAGCCGAGATCACGGAGAAAGAGGAGGCCAGTGGTCGAGTATCCAATGCAAAAAGAGTTGAGAGTTGAGAGTAGAGAGTAGAGAGTAGAGACTAGTTTGGGAGGGAAACAGAGGAGGAGTTGTGCCTTTGTGCGGATTGATGCGAAATAAACTCAGGTATGTTTGGCGCTTGGGCCAACAGTGTGTCCATCGTCCTGTGTTTTCTCTTTGAGGCGGGTCAGTTTCGACCCGTAAATAAAGCATAGCTTGATCGTTGCACAGAGGCGAGTAGCTTAGCAGCCGCAGAGAGGACTTTTTGCTTACTAATAACTGTTTTCTCCAAATAAAAACCCACGAGGCCACGATTTCGAGCTGCCACGATCTAAAAGTGTGCAACAATATGTCTTGTGTCGATGGCTTTTGGTTATCTGTGTGCAGCGGGTTGGTTTCTATCCGTAAATGGGTATAACTCTGATTGTTGCACAGAAGGAAGTAGTTCAGTCGCCGCACAGATGACTTTCTGCTTATTAGGTGTTTTCGCTAAAATTATCCGTGGGCACGGATTATATCGGTCTGTCTCTGTGCTGTGGGCCCACCTCCTTTTAGTTGCTATTTTTCGGAATATTTTCCGAAAAATATCAAAATTAATTCATAAATTCGATCTACGAATATTTTCTTTAAAAAAAAAATCAAAATTAAATCATAAATTCAAATAATGGCTTGGGACTCGATGTTTCCACAACGATCCTAATAAGAACGTGGTCCCACATGTCGGTAATCAGGTTTTCATCTGTATGGAAGGAAAACTTCATATCTGTGCATTTGGTATATCTGATGATCTGATATTTGTTTGATCAGAGAGATAAAATAACAGAGGTAAAAGAAAAGTTAAATTGTTTTAAAATTAGACTTGATTAAAAAGTAAAAACCAAACTGAATAACAATAAAACGCACAGGACTCCTTAATAGTTTCCATTAATCATTCATCCGTTGAAGATGAAGGAATCCAAACCTGATTACAATTTTTAAAGTTACGATAAAATAAAATCTGGTTCTCAGCATATGAAAATTAGAATAACAAAAAACATCTTCATGTCATACTTAATTACAAGTTAGCACATAAAATGGTCGGTTAGTTTTCCATGTAATGTGCATTAGACGTCAAAGTTTCCAATGCCATCACAACCGTTAGACATCATGTATACATCAAATTCTCAAATAAAATAACTCGAATTCCAAACATTAAAAGCGATGAGCATAAAAATGAGAAAGGGGTTTGAGCCTCGATGTCACGACCTTGGCCATGATTTTGGGTCAATTTGATACAATTTGGGTGGAGAAGGGTACTGGTAAAAGGGGATAGATAGATAACAGTAGAGAAAGGAGATAGATAAGCATAATTGTATCAAATTAGCATCAAACTGAATAACAATAGAACACACGGGACTCCTTAATAGTCCCCATTAATCATTAATCCGTTGAAGATGAAGGAATTCAAACCTGATTAGAATTTTTAATGTCATGATAAAATATATCTGATTCTTAGCATATGGAAATTAGAATAACAAGAACATCTTCATGTCATAAATAAGTACTAATTAAAACATAAAATGGTGGGTTAGTTTTCCATGTAGTGTCGAATGGTGGATTAGCACACAAGTACTTATTAGACGTCGAAGTTTCCAATGCCATTGGAACCATTAGACATCATGTATACATCAAATTCTCAAAATAACTCAAATTCCAAACATCAAAACTCAAAAGCAATGAGCATAAAAATGTGAAAGGGGTTTGAGCCTCGATGACTTTTAAATTATGAACCAGGCCTTATAACTCAAGCTGTCTGGGCCATGGCTGCTCAAAAGCACTGGACCTTGTTTATCTGAAAACTAAGTCATATGGTCCATGGCAAATGGGAAAATTTTCACATTCACGGGTTAATCTTGGTTTGAGTGATGACATGAAAACTGCTCAAAGGCACCGAAGAACAAAGCAATCATACTGCACCTACACAGCGTCTCTCTTGTATAAATTTGTTGTGGCTTTACCATCTTCAGCAAACTCCGAACCATCTCTCTTAAATTTTATAAATCAAATTTGAGAAGAAGGTTAATATAGGCCTTTTTGTAGAGAGGTTTGGTTGAACCGAATTTTACAGAAAAATTCACCTTGAGCCAACACAGTCTTTGTCAATTTGCGATGGCAGGGGAAACTTGGCAGACTGAAATGCAACCCAGCATAAAACCCATAGCGATCATAAAGCCACAAAGTCTTATGTATGAGATCGAGAAAAAAAACATCTAACTGTCACTTGAACCAGCTATCAAACAACCAACCACAGAGAAAAATGAAACCAAATCCAAAAATTGAACCATACCATAAAGAAAGATATTCACCAACAAGCTATAGCTATATCAAAATACCACCTATCAAACAACCAACCAACCAAGAACAACAAAACCAAAGGTCCAAAAGCCTCTTTACTATAACTAGCTTATTTGAACAAACACCAGAGTTAGTCCCGTACTCTCACCAACACTAAACCAAATGATCACCCAGACCAACTGTCAAAGAAGCCCCTCAAAGAAGAGATGGAGCGGTGCTTGATGGCCCACCATGCTGAGCTTGCAGAAGACCATCTCTAATCTGTGCCGCCACGTCCTTGACAGCACCAGGTCCATGGGGAATAAACACTGAAGATGACTTGGACTGTGCACCGATCTCCTTCATGGTGTCAAAGTACTGTGTGACAAGAACCATGTCCATGACATCCCTAGCAGAGGTACCGGGCACACCTTCTGAGAAGGCCAGCACACTGTCCCGCAAGCCGTCCACAATGGCCTGACGCTGGCGTGCAATGCCGAGCCCAGCCAGGTACTTCGACTCGGCGTCTCCCTCAGCACGCTTGATCTGGATGATCTTTTCAGCCTCAGCCTTTTCATTAGCTGCCAACCTCTGCCTAGCAGCTGCGAAAGGAAATATTTGTTATTAAATTTAATTTTTGAGAAATACCATGCAATGGATGTATTAAAAGTACAATCAGACACTAACAGCATTTCAATGCCATTTTTTTACTTTTCAGACAATGGCACATGCTCTCTCAATTAATCACAAAGAAAAGAGCAGGCTGTAACACTTGGATTTGACTAAAGAATTCATCATCAATGCATTTTTAAAAAAAAAATATGACAACAGTTCATATCCTACAGGATGGAAAAAGTTTTTTCCTGACCAACTAGAGCATGGTGTCCACATAACACTAATATAATATGCCTTTCAATTATTTCATTTCATTAATATTTACCAGTCATCAACTATCCATCAGTCAAATTTGTGATTTTTAATTAAGGCTTCAAGCATTCTCCATAAAGAGAGGGAAAAATTTTTATTTAAGAAAGTTTAGAAACTTGCCAGCATTGATCTCATTCATGGCCCGTTTGACATGTGCATCAGGCTCAATATCCACAATGAGAGTCTGAACAATCTCATATCCATACATAGACATTGCCTAAACCAGAAAGAAAAGTAAATTAAATCATCAATAATATTTCAAGATGCTGTGTAAGAAACAAATGCAACAATAATTTAGAGTTAGAATAGTAACCTTCTCTAGTTCTTCTTCCACAGCCTTTGCAATTTCATTCTTCTGCTCGAAGGCATCATCCAGGAGCAACTTTGGGATACTAGCACGGATCACTACACAGTAATCAAATATATTGGATTATATCATTATATAATCAGCAATTCATACTCAATATAAGAAATAATAAATGAAACAGGTATCTAGATATGAGATGATCCAAAACCATACCATCAAAGACATAAGACTGAATCTGCTGCTTGGTGTTTGTGAGCTTGTAGAAGGCATCAGAAGCCTTCTCAGCCAGAGCTCGGTACTGAATAGATGCGACCACAGTCACAAACACATTGTCCTGATATACACAATAGGATGCACAAAATTATAAACATAATATATTTTAGAGTTGGTTGCTTGACTTTAATTTTAGGAGTAATTTTCATAAATACAAAAAACTAAAGCAGCATCATGAATTCCCGAATATCACAGACATCAAAAAGCACAACAGCTTGTCTAGTAAAACTCAACAAGATATACTACAATAGCATTCAAACTTGGAAACATCTCATGTTTTATTGACAGGTGATTAACCAGTAAAATGCCATTCAAAAAGAAGCAGAGAACCGTTATCTCCCACAGGAAAGCTATTTTCAATATCTTACAAGTTCTTAGACAACTAACCATATTCCAAATAGTACCATCCCAAGACAGATAATGAGTAAACATTCAATTTGTATATTTTATAAAAATTTAGTCTATGAACTCACAACAAGTGGTAATTTCAAATGTAACCCTTCAGATATCAACATATTACATGAATGCTTTCAATTTGTATATTTTATAAAAATTTAGTCTATGAACTCACAACAAGTGGTAATTTCAAATGTAACCCTTCAGATATCAACATATTACATGAATGCTTTCACACTAGAAATGTCAACTGGTAAAACTCCAAAACTATATTCTGAATCACTCCTTTCCCTTCAACATATCTGCTTCTCCATTGTTAAACTCTAAATAATAGAAGGAGAATGGAGGGACAATAAATCTTGTAAAATGGCCTATCAGTCAGTAGCCTCTTTGCAAAGTTTCTGGACATACTATTTCAAAGTTTACTGTGGGTTTATATGAAAGAATTCCAAACACTTTATGACAGGTAAGGAAAGAATTGAATAACCTTAGTCTTGGTCTCGCAACGGACATCGAGCTGTTGCAAACGGAGAGTGAGGTACCCAGCAATGCTTTTGCCGATGCACCACGGCATGAGGTGGCATCCTGGATCGAGCACACCATCGAACTTCCCAAACGACTCTCTGATCGCCACTGTCGATTGCGTCACCATGACACATCCAAGTGTTTGCCCCATTTTACTACAAAGGAAAAAGTTACTTTGATGAATAACATGGTAAAGAAGCAAAAGGTGCAACATAGAGGGACTATTTGCTCTGGAAATAACAAAGAAATAATTTAAAAAAGGAAAAAAAGGTCTAAGTTTGAAGATCTGCATGATATGAGGTGCGAAGACTAACTAAATCTTCAAATTTCTCTAAAAACTGTCACATAACTAGAAGGATTTCGAATAAGAGAGAGTTGCTTATTTTCCTTAAATGCAAAAACTAATTCACTGAAGTAGGCAAAATCCATGCCCTGTTCTCGCCTAAATCAGGGTAAACAATAATTTTAAAGGTCTATACATCAGCATGGCTAAGAAAAATGCATCAAAAGAGATGAAATATGAAATGATTCCAAAAGGTATAGTAGTAAAATATAGAAATTGTATCAATTTACAACGGTGATTTTCCAATCTGACGAGTAGTTCAGGTGCACGATGAACTATCTAAGCTACTTAAATGGAAAATACATTTCAAAAAACCTTTCGAGGAACAAAATCTAGTCAATTTTTAACAGGAAATGATTATCGAAAAACCTAGACGAACACCTAATAGATCATCGATCTCAAGTGGAAACAAGAAAGCAATCTCTAACTAAGAAAAGGAAATCGGGTGGAGAAATTCGCTCAATTTTACCTTCCGATGATCTCTCTTTGCAGAATGAAGTTTGTGAAGGATTGCGGAGAAAGAAATGAGAAGCAAGGTAGGGTTTATAAAGATGGCGAGCAAAGCAAAGGGGGTAAAAACCTGAAGAGGTAAAAAGAAGAGGAAAATTAAGGGAAATTACTCGCGTTATTTTTAGATAAAAGACAAAAGCGCAAATTTACTTACTCGGGCGAGAGTTAATCCTTTCCTTGCTATTAAAAGGGCGTAACTTCAGTTAAGAATTAAGAATTAATTATGAGGCTCTTAATCTGAAAAATTAGAGTAGCGTGAGCTTACCTCTCTGATGGCGGGATGAAGAGTGCCGCACGGAAAGAGAATGTGATGAGGTGAGGACGGAGTATGTGGGGCCAGCATTTGAGCGATCTTTATCCTATTTGAGAAATGATTTGGGTCACCAGGGAAGTATCTCCATTTTCCGGCTGGGGATTTAGAGTGGAATTGTCAAAATAGAGATTTTTTTTATTATAATGCATAACATGTGAGATTTTCAAAATAAAGATGATGATGATGTTGACAATAATTTCAAATGACTATTATAAAATAAAGATGATGATATTGATCACAATAAATTCATATGACTTTTGTGATAGTTGATTTTCGAAATAAAGATGGTGATATTGACAATAATTTCAGATGACTATTATAAAATAAAGATGATGATACTGACAATAAATTCATATGACTATTGCGATAATTGACATTCTGATAAAGAAATTATCAAAGTAAAAGTTATGATTGCAAACACATTTTATGATATGGGTAGATTTCGTAACAATTGCATTAGTTTAATAAAAAAAAAAGATCGTCTCTGTATTTCTAATTGTCTCTACTTTTGGTGCCTTCTACTTCTCTCCATTAGAAGTTTTAATTGCTCAAAAAAAAAATATGAGCAAATAATTATAGAAATTTTGATCGCTCAAAATTTATAAATGAAAATCATATATGTCATCAATGCTGTTTCCTACGCACGTATGCAAATTCGTAATATTTGATATTGTTTTTGATAGGCATCAAGGGTTTTGAACAATAAAATGCTGTGAATAATTTTTAATTTTAATTTTTCCAATCTTTTAGTTCCCAAAAGAAAAAGGCATTCCATACCTTTTCTATGTAATCGTTAAGCAAATGTAAAAACCACATCTCACAATTTAGATGCATTTTGAATCGTTCACGCTAATTAGATCGTTTCAAGAAAGTATATGCATTATATAACTTTTTGTTATTAAATATCTTACACTCTCTTCTCCTCTTGTCATCCTCTGCCAAGCTTTTCTTAAAAAAATATATATATTAAATAAAAGTTATTACGCGATAGGAGTTTCTCAATGAGCTTAGAGCCTTAGACTATCTCCCCTCTCTGAATAATTTGTGCGTTTTTTAGGTGCGTGCGAGTTAAGTTAAAATAGATAGATTAGTTAAATAAATTCACATATTAATATTCAAAATAGACGGGGCGATGTTGTCCATACTCTTCAATCGATATAATCATTTCTGGACAGGAAAGTTAAATTTACCACAACTAATGGTAAAAAAATAAAAATAGATAATAAAATAAAGGATGAGAAAATGATGAGGATAATATTGACCAACTCTTCAATCCTTGCTTATTAAAAAAAAAAAAACTCTTCAATCCTAAGATTATAAATTACCCCGGTATACGAAAATTCTAATGCAAATTTGAACAATTATGTATTTCATTAATGTTTGTGTTGTGCAAGTTTTAATAAGAGAAAGGAAAATCCTAAAATTAGGGCTCAAATGCTGAAAATGAGAAGTGCTTCAATCCAAGTAGGCCTCGTTCAAAACCATTCCGTGTATATCATTAACTTTTTTATCTGTATACCATTCCGTGTATTTTATATGTAGAAGAACTCAAATATTTATTCAATCTGTCCACAAAATCACATGTTACAACGATGACTCATCTGTAAACTTTGGTGGATTAGGGGATGGTTACTGAATACTGACTCTCTTCCCTATATAGAGATCACAGGATCCTCTTCTCTTTGGAAGATTATTCAAACACTGAAAAACAATCCTAGTCGTCAATTTTATGCCGATCGATTCAGACCTCTCACTGCTCTCGCAATATTGGTCCATGCTGAAGATGAGCGGATCCTGGCCAGTAAGATATTTTTCGTGCTTTCGTAGGTTGGTCCCGAAAAGTGCTTTAATAAAAGAAAACAGTAACGACTAAACAAAAAAGAAAGTGCTTTTAATAACGACTAAACCTTGAGATAGTGGGCGTGCAAGTTTTCTTATATAAATATCTTTTATCACAAACTTCCGATTCAATTTATTTTTCCTTAAATTTCGAAAAAAAAAATCGTTCTCCATTATTGTAACCTCATTTTCAGATCAAACCTCCAAAAAACTAAAAAAAAAATTACTCTCATGTATGAAATTGCCCGCTTAAAAATTTTAACCCATAAAATAGGAGTACAAATTGCTACAGCATCCTTCTTTTAAATTAAAGCTAAATTTTAGTTTTTGTTAATATAACAATTTAATTTTTTGTATAGTAATAAATAATCCTGTCAACCTCGGAGCTCGAAATAAGACTATGCTTTGTGAAAATAATAAGCCGTTAACTTGGATCCACACTATTGCTTGAATGCTTCGGTCTAGAGGCTACAGAATCATAGCCTACAGTTTCTTTTTTCTTTTTCTTTTTCTTTTTTTTCTTTTCTTTTTTTTTTTTCCTGAAAAACAGCCACCCAAACAAGGGGTGACCTGCATACTTATGCAAGAGTTTACAAACCGAAAGCAAAAGAGATCACTAGAAGTGATCTGCAGAAGTAGCAAAAAAGAAAAAGAAAAGAAAGCAGAAAAAATTTTACATCCAAAGCCTAACCACGGCCCAACTACAGTTTTGCTAAACAACCTCTGACCATTAAAAAAAAAAAAAAAAAAAAAAAAATCGCAAACTGAAAATAAAAGTAGAGGTAAAAAGACAGTCTTCACATCTCCATTCTATCGCCTCCCTGACCACTTTGAGAGCCTGTACCAGCGTGTGCTCTTGCCTGTGAATCAGTTGTTTGTACTAAGATTCTTGATGGTCTTTTACTTTGCACATGCACCATTACAAGTAAGAAATCATGATTCAAGTATAGACTCGGAGCTACATTAATTCTCTAGCTGCTATAGTCCTATAGCATACAAGCTTTTATTTTTTATGTATTACCACAATCATCGAGTCATGATTCAAATTCTCTTTGCAGCTCATACAAAGATTGAAGAAATTTCTGATGTATATCTCAAAAAACATTACTTGATCTTTTTTTTTTTACACCATTATAATTTTCAAACAAAAATCAGTACAAAGTTCTTGAAACAGTTTGAATGTTGCAAGACAGTTGATTTAATTATGTATTAATATGTAACTACGTGATTTGATAATATATTACTTAATATATAAAGCTTGCTGCTGGGGACAGTTTTCAAGTGTAGTTGTCATTATGATTTTCTGACGCTTGCAATATTGTATTTTAAAATTGTTATAAATTATATTATTTATTTTGAATTTAAGTATTCAAATATTTGGGGAAAAAAATCAAAACATCCCATCATACTGCTCACAATCTCTGAACTCATTCTATCCCAATTCCCAAATTATCTACACATTTCTCCGAAAACCTTGAAGGTATGGAATCACTTTTCTCTTTAACATAAAAGCCGTAATCTGTTGGCTTCACATCAGAAATAAAGGGTAATTCTTTTCTTACAAAGAAATAAAGGGTAATGGACAAAAGCAAGGGCGGGTATGAAAATCTCCAGTTTTTAAGGAGCATCTAAATACAGTAAATCAGTAATACACCCCTAGGCTTGTAATATTTGTGAGACAAATTATAGCTCATTCAAAACCTCTAACCATAAAAAAAAAATGTAACGACAAAATGAATAATAAGAAAACTAACTGATATAACTCGAGGCGGGTTCTACTAGAATATGATTTCTCATATTCTCTAAACTTTCTATGGAATATTTCGAAGGGTTACATTTGAAAGGAATAATTCTTTGTCTGGAAATTTTTTTCCTTTCAAAAGCTACTAATTTTGGGTCCTTTTGGGCACTAAAACTGGTCCCGAGATAGATAAATTACAATTGGAAATGTCATCATCACTTGCACTGTTTCACAAGGCCAGTAATGGGCTAATGGCTAACTTCCCTTTCTTTTTTCATTCGTTTTCCTTTTTTTGGGACCATATCTGATTGGTATGAGGTATCAATCTGGATGAACTTTTTTAACATAGTCCATTTATAACAGGCTTAGCGAGTCCTTTAGCCCAAAATAATATTCATAACAATTTGACATGCATTGGTTGGTGGGGGCTGGAGGTTTTTCATGCGCACTATAGGCATAATTTGATTTGATGTTTTGCTCATGGAAATTACACCATATTGCATATACATGTAAGTAAAAAAAAAATTCTTTAAGCAAAATAATGTGAATGAAACATAAATTAGTCTGGTAGTTAAAACACCTAAAACTACAAAATATATATATATATATATATATATATATATATATATATATATATCCTTCACCTTGTGTACTCTGTTGAGCACCAATTGTTAGTTGGACATTATCAGTGTGGTAGGTGCAATTATTCCCTGCCTTATTTAGCAGATGTTCTATAGAGGATAGTTAATGAAATGCCCCAAGAGCATGGGATGCCAAATTTTAGTATGACATATCACATGCTAACATGAGTCTTAAATGCATCGCCTTACTTGTTACATCTTCTCCAACAACCATTAGGTGTTAGAAATTGTGCATAATAAGGGAAATTCACAAATTGCTTGCCACAATCTATGAATTTATCTCGAGAAGACTATGTTCTATGACTGCAAAAAGCAATTCTTAAAGCACGAAATAAAAAATTAATTACATAAAAAAAAAAACAGAAACACAAAGAAGCAAACAAGGGCAGAGAAAAGAGACTCCAAAACCCCCATGATTCTAAAACAAGAACCATTCACAACAGCAGAGTCAATTACACTCGGTCAAATCAAGTTTCTACTATAACTTTAACACTAAAAATTTACCTTTCTTACCGACAGAAAAAGATTAAAAAAGAAAATGGCAGGGAGATCTCCAAGTACCCACCCAACCAACAATCAGCACTATCCCTTTCAAACAGTTACATTTTTGACAACACTGGCTTTTCCTCATAGTAGGTCAAGGTGCAGATTTCACATTAGGTTTCGGTGAGTGACGATAAGGTGAGGCATGGGGCCCATTTGACAGGCTCCTCATGGGTAGGTGGTGTCCATTTCTACCAAGAGAATTCTGGCTCTTCAGCCCATTGAAGCTTGCCGCACGCTCAGCTTGCATCGACTGGAAGAAGTATGAACTAGAGGCCATGTCTTTCAAGTTGAGTAAAGGTTTTAGAGCCTCTACTACCTGGCTCATAAGAGGTCTAGCTTTCGGGTCTCGGCTGAGACAGGCATGCGCCAGCTGAGCAGCTTTCTGAGCGCCTTTGATGGAAAAGTTTCCTTCCAGGCGAGGGTCAATCAGGCGGTAGAACCGACGTCGCTCTCCCAGGTGAGGGCGAGCCCACTCAACCAGGTTATGCTCTCCATTTGGCCGGTTCTTGTCCATTGATCGACGTCCAGTCATCATCTCCAGTAGCACCACACCAAAGCTGTACACATCGCTCTTTGATGTGAGGTGACCTAAAGAGGTCAGATAAGTTAAAACAAGTTTATTAAACAGTTATCAGGGTACTATTTCACAAAGCCCCCAGGAAATATAAAGGGAAACAGAGAAATTGCATGCGCACAATTACCCTCACTTCAGGAAAGAATGCCTTAAACATCAGTTAAAACCTGATATTCAGCTCACAGAGAATAGTCACTATCACCAAGAAAGGTAGGTTGAACATATTCAAAAGAAGTGATTTGGACGGACAGGTTATACAAGCTAGGACCATGTTGTTTATGAATTTGCTGGGTGTCCATGAAAACTTTCCAAGGGTGGATGCAGTATTAAAGCAACAAGACAAAATTTATAGTGGATGAAATATATTAAAATTAAACTTATTTGCCATCTGTGACTAGTCAACAAGGAGCAATAAGTTGAGCATATTCAGAAGAAAAATCCTGGTTATAGGTGCTAGGACCATAACAATGACAACTTGTCATGGGTGGAAGTTATATTAATTGAAGCAACAAGACAAAATATGATGGATAATAAAATATATTATAATTGAATTTATTTGACATCTGAAATTACTGAAAAGTCATTAAAATCAAAACCCTAAATATAGATTTGTTTCCAATCTGGAGCAACTCGAATTAGTTTGTTCATCAATCAATGATTTGAATATTGATGATTCAGCTTTATTACCATGCAACAGATTCTCAAATTGCACCAAAATTCAAATCCTAACTATCTAAATATAGATAACACATGACTTTGATTTTTCTATTTTGACAAATTTGACAGTTCCTAGATAAGTTGGGTGTCATCATAGCCTGTTTCTATAACATACATAAAATTGTGAAATACATACCAGTCATAACATACTCAGGAGCAGCATATCCATAAGTGCCCATTACACGGGTTGAAACATGAGTCTTATCCCCCTCAGGACCATCTTTAGCAAGGCCAAAATCTGACAGCTTGGCATTGTATTCCTTCAATGATAACAGGAAAAGGAATGTAAATAATTAACTTCTAGAATGGAAAAAATCAGTAAATAAATTCTTGTCTAATTTGAAATATCTATACTGTGTCCAGAAGAATATTAGAAGTTTTGAAGTCACGGTAAATGACAGGCCTCTCAGCTTCTTCATGGAGGAATGCTAAACCTTTGGCTGCCCCTAGTGCAATTTTCATTCGAGTTGCCCAAGGAAGAGGCATTGACCCTGTTTTATACAAAATAACCAAAGCAATTTTTAGGATATTATCCCAAACATCATGCAAATGCAGGATTACAATGTAAAAATCCATACATAAATACATTACCCTGCAAACTGTCATATTTGTGCATAATGAAAATTTCACGTACCCTACATATATAAACATATATTATACACCCCTTCTTTCTCATTTCACTTCACATTTTTCCTTAATTTTGATTCCTTTTGCTAATACATACAACAACAACAACAACAAAGCCTTTATTCCCAAATAAGTCAAGGTAGGCTAGAAATGAAAACCCAACAAGGTCAAGATCCCAAAGAAAATAAAAGTAGTAGCAGTAGTAATATAAGCCTGATACTTTTGAAGCATCCAGGAAAGGTATAATTATGGAATATACACCTAGAAGTGCATACCACATATTTCATTTATCGCAATTATATATTTCGACACTCGTTTGGCGGGTAAACATGAATACTCCATAATCTAAAGTGGAAGAGTTTATAGCTAGCAGAAGTTTTAACAGCTTCAATTAAGTGCACCAATGAACATGAGAGAGCGAGAGAGAGAGAGAAGTCCAAAACTAGAATTAGAAGTCTAAATAGTTGTGAGAAACCAGGAGAAGGGTAAATATATAATTTACACTTAAAAGAGGTACATATGACCTATTTTGCATTCGCAAAAATATATTTCGACAGTACTTTGTGGAACACACATGAGACTAGTCCAAGTTCTTGAAATATAACTGTTGACTATTAGCGACTTGTATGGCTTCATAAGTATGCAAGTGCACAAGAGAGAGAGAGAGTAGATCACATACTTCTAAAAAGGTGGTTTTCTAGGCTGCCGCGAGGCATAAACTCATACACTAACAGCCTCTGGTCATCCTCGATGCAATATCCAATCAACTTCACCAAATTTGGATGTTGGAGGTTTCCCAGGAAATTCACTTCTGCCTACATGCATTTTCACAAATAAATTCATATACATACATTCATATATCATAGCTAAAAACAAAAATAATAAGCCCAAAATGCCCTATAAGTATGAATGTATGATGAATATGAACTATTAATACTTCTAAGAATGGTTACTGAAAATGTTTCCCATAACATACCTAGAAGAGAGATTAAAACCCCCGCCCTCGCCCCAGTCCCTTCTCATCAAAAAATAAAAATAAAAATTATAAGAAAAACCTGAAGTACAATCCTTCCTCCATGGGTGTTTTGGTCATATTATTATAATAATTATTAGAAATAAATTGAACATACCACCCATTCCTTGTGGCCTTGAAGCCCGTCATGGTTGAGAGTTTTGACTGCAACAGTCAGGCCCGTCCCTGGTTTGACTGGGGCAGTCCCATTCTCCTCGATCCACCCCTTGAACACACAACCGAAGCCTCCTTCTCCAAGAAGACTTTCTGGCCTGAAGTTGCGTGTTGCAGACTTAAGTTCCTGGAAAGTGAACTTACGCAACTGAGAGGCAACCTTAAGTTCCTCACCTACTTTGCATGACGAGGAGATGCTGTCAGTGTTGCTAGTTGTGGTGGTGGTTGAGCCTGAAACCACCATCAGACCAGTACCCGCTTTGGCCGCCGAGTCCCGAGCCTCATGGCTGCTGGCTTCATTTGTCGATTTGCTTTCTAGAAAACAGCAATAAATATGTTATTGTCAAATATAAAACTGTTTGTTTAGTAATAGGATTGGCATTGGAGATGTACAAGATGATTTGTGCAATGACAGTACAGAATTTTGTAGAAACCTTGGAAAACACCAAATTAGGGGTGGTGAGGCTCCATGAAAAATGCGTGGAGGGGTTAAATTAGTCTTTGATGTATATTGTCAGAACTTCAATTTTGGAACCCCCACAAATTAGTCTTTGATGTATATTGTCAGAACAATTTTGGAACCCCCACGAGACAGTTTTTATATCGAAACTCGAATATGAAGCTCTATCAGAATTTGGAAGTTAGGATTTCTAAAGATGATGTCAAAAGTTTTAAGAAAAGCCTTTCATCCTAAATTGAGTCATCAATCCTGCTCAGTAAACATCAGTTGCTAAACCAATGTGTTAACTAATATGTTTACAGAAACAAAAAAAGAATCATTCTGCAACAATAACCATCCTCTCCCTCTTTCCCCTTGAGCCTACAGAAAAATTTAATAAATTCAAGGGAAAGAAAAGGACATTTGAAAGTTCAAAGAGTTCCTAATTGAAACTTATTAGATCAAACTTTTACAAATCTCATGAATACTACACAATAAAAAAGAAAAAAAATAAAAACTTGAACGTGTTGGAGGTTTGCTGCCTTTCCTATTTCTAGCAGCCAAAGTTGGGTCCCACCATACAAATCCATGGTTAATTAAGCATAAGGTAATTTTAAATTATTCATATAGTACAGAATATCAAATCCAATAAATTCTGCACCAGATAAGAACATGAAGAAGAGACATCCTAACCTTTAAGAGAATATAACTACTTTTGATTTAAATATATCACATGGTGTGAAACGGTATGCAATTACAAACAATACTCCCATCCAGCAATCCTTGTCCCAATCAGTCACCATCTTTCATCTTGTTTATGACTAACCAAAATTCACACCAACCTACTGATCTTATATACATTTTTCTAACTATTCAAAGGATGAATTTAAGAGACGAGACCATATCTCCCAATTAAAGCATTAAATTAGAACAGACTGCCAATGAAACTATGCTCCCAGAATTAACAAATTAATCAAGAAATTATAACTCCGAAATTGAACAGACCTGAGACTCATTCAGACCCAAATCTGGTAACATAACACAACAAATAACAACTGTTAAAACTTACCACATCTAGTGCTTGCACTGCTAATCGAAGTATCCACCTTGGATCTAGAAGACATGCAACTTCCCATCAATGGAAACCTAATCCAGCACCCAGGCTGTTCTTCTCTCTCCTCTACTCTCTTAACAGATTTATTCTTTTTCCCTGTGCTTTCCTTCGCTTTATTTGCTCCATCCCACGCCCCAATTTGCAACTCTTCTTGACCTAATCCCATCTCTTCAGAACTCGCAAAAATTTACACCAAAACGACTACAAAAAGAGACAGCTTCTAGCGATAATCGCCACGCCAGATTCAAATTCAAAGCACATAATTCCGCAAATCTACCTCCGAATCTACACTCGAGACTCTAACTACACACACGAATTGAACGCCTCGACCTTTTGCGCTGCACAAGGAGCGAAAAATCTGACTGAATCGAGTTGAGATTGCAACTTTGAAGAGTTTCGCGATCGAAATTTCTCTTAAGGCTCAAAATCCCCAGATTAGCAACTCAAAAAGAAAGGTTATTTCTTGAAGAGGCGGAATTGGAGGTGGGGCCCGGGTGTACGGACTAGGGTTGAGATAAAGAAAAGGGATAGAGTGGGCCCCAGCTGCCGGTGAGAGAGGCAGCGCCGCCGAGCATTGGTGCCTTGGTGGTGGTGGGTTTAAGAGAGAAAAAGTGGCGTGAGAATAAAACGGGGAGAGAGAGAAAAAGCGAGGCAGATGAAGAGTGTGGGGATGGAGAAGAGGAAGAGAAAAAGCACGGGCAGCTCGGGCAGGTCGGATTTATCTACTGTCGGAGTTCTTATTCCCACTTTATTCTTATGGATGGATGACGTGGCATCGGTTCTTTCAATATTAAAATAATTTTTTGTTTGGGAAGATTGATTATGGAAATGAAGGTACTAAAATAAAGGGGCCTTGCTTGTGCCCTTGAAACTTGCACTTTATTGACTGGGTCCTGTCCTAATATATTCTTTTGATTTTAATTTAATGGAGTGTTTAAATTATTTCACTTAATTTGGTTAAGTTTTTTACTTTAATAAATTAGTATTAAATATGGCACTTGCATGTCAATTAATTAATATGGATTTTGCGATTATCAAATAAGATGAAATTAATGAATTCATAAACATTTCAAAAAAAATGTTTGAGAAAAGTAGGATATAAGATCATGGAAGTCTAGGAGGCTCCACGATATTACCATAGTAGATCCCATAATTTTTATCCTATTTTGTTAAAATTGTTTATGTATTAAAGTTTCAACGATTTAAAGTTATCAAAAAAATGTATCTATTAAAATTCATAAAACTGATTATAAATATTCTTGAATAACAAAAACATGTACTGTGTAACTCAACAAGATTAATTTACTCCGCTTAGTTCATTAATATTATATTATATATTCATGAATTTCGGGAATATTTTGAATAGATTTTTATAAATCTCCATCTAAAAATGGCCCTATTAAAAATCAATGTAGGTTAATTGGCTTCACTTACTTTATTAATATCGTATATAATACGATGAATATTAAGTATATTTTATAGAGAGTTTTCAAATCTCTTAATAAATGAATCCACTCAAAAAATAATATGGTCAATATATTCCATTTACTTCGTTAAAGTTGTATTAAATTAACCCCATTTAAAATCTGTAACGTCAATTGGTGTTATTTTATTAGAGTTGTATTGCATAAATTTCGAGTATGCTTTTAATATATTTAATGTTTTTTCAGAATGGCCCCACTAAAAATTGGTATGGTCAAAGCTTTCGAAAAAAAAAAAAAATTGGTATGGTCAACTAACATATTTAAAATTGCATTGAATTTGCAAGGCCAAATGGCATAATTTCAATTATTCTATATCCCGAAAAGACCCCGTTTAGAATCAGCACAGTCGATGGCGGATTTATACATGGATTAAAGGGAGTCAATATCCTATTTTTCTAAAAGAAAAAAAATGCTGACAGTAGTGCATATATTTGTTATACTCAGACTATGGGGTATGCATCTATGTACAGGTACTCCAATTTAAATCCCATATAAATAATTATATGATATTCCATATATTATCGAGCCCCATATTTTCCATGGATATGTTCTTACGAGGTATTTAAATTTCGTATGTAATTAATATTAGTATTTTTATGAATTCATTGACACCCAATGTACGATACTAGATGATTCCATGTACCCCGTATTTTTTTATAAAGATTTTATATATCTCATAAATCATAAGAGATGATTCCCGCTTAGCATTACAATGGTCAATTGACTCCACGTACTCCATTAAAATCACATTGAATAGCATTTAAGTTATAATTTATAGAAAATGTATATTCACTTCATAAATAACCTCGGTATAGATTAGCAAGGTCAATTGACGATATTTAACTAAAATTGTATTAAATAATATAGGTATAATTTAGAAAGATTTTTATAAATATCTCTCTATAAAAGACCCATTCAAATTCAAAATCAGTATAAAGCCAATTGATTTCACTAGCTTTATTATATTGTATTAAATAACATAATATAAAAGTATATGTTATAGAAAATTTGCAAATTTATTCATAAATGATGCGATTTAAAAACAAATCTGGTCAATTGAGTCCAGTTACTCTATTAAAGCTGCACTGCACACATTTTTACTTATATTTTATAAAAACATTACAAGCGTCTTCGTAATACTTCATAATAATCACATTTTAAGCCAGCGAGATCAATTGATTTATCTTCAAAACCAGTAAGGTTGATTTTTTTTTTTAAAAAAAATAGTAAGGCTGATTTTATCAACCGCGCTTAAAATCAGCCTTGGTTTCATTCCAATTGTTGTTTTAAATTTATTAGAAAGCTTGTCTGAATAATACGGTACTAATATTTTTTTTTTATAACTCAGGCTACGTTTGTATCATCTAAGAAAAAAATTAGAATTAGTTATTCGAAGTAAAAAATATTATTTCTAAAGAATAAGTTTTTAGAGTGGTTTAGAGTGTAATTTTAAGTGGTCTAACATCTGGAATAAAATTTTATTCCTAATGTGTTTGGATCATTTCTTTAATCCGGATTAAAAGTGATCCCGATAAATTTTTAATCTATATTAAGAAGATGATTCAAACACATTATGAATAAAAATTATTTCAGATGTTGAACCACTTAAAAAATAACATTCTACATCCTAAAAAATTTATTCTTAATTGTTCAGAAATAATACTTTTTACTTCGAATAACTAATTCTAATTTTATTCTCAGACTATCCAAACACATCCAGTGAATAATTTTTAAGCACGGGAATTCATTTGCGTTATAAAAAACGATATATTCGTATTGGTCTTAATTTTAGTATAATTCTCAAAAATCATTTAACAGCGTTAATGTGTCAGTTATGAGATCGTCACATTGATATAACAGGCGAGATACTATATTGTTGTACCTTCATATATCACGCGACGATGATGTGTCAATTAAATACAATTATCAAATTAAAAGAAAACCAATAGCACATTGACACTCGGGATATTTGTAGAACCCCAGTAGGAATGGGAAGTGCTGATGAAACGCCACAAAAGAAAGTGTGAAATGTTTTTCATTTTTTTCTTTTTGAGTTGTGAAAAGTAAGTGCGAAATGTTCGGGCAGTCCGAGCGGGCAGCAGGAACTTTTAGCAAGAACCGAGGGAGCTTGCAAATGCCCACCAGTACGAATTCACCGCATAATTTTACCATGCGTTAACAATCTTGACCGTTCATTTCCAAACTGGACGGTAAATCTATCGGACCAGCGTACGAGAGCTTGTAATAGGTTCACAGTCTGGATCCCCTAGAATTATTTATATAGTCTCTTGTGCAATATTTAGTAATTCACGCTAATAATAATTTAAATTGACCTTATATATTTTTTTTAGATTATTTTCTTAGAAAATTTTCATGGAAAAGGTTTTTATGGGATCGTAGAGGTTGTAGAGGTGAAAGTCCATATTCTAAATATTTAAATCCGTTGTAGAGGTTGTAGAGTTTTTTATGGAATTCACATCCAAATTCTAAATATTTACATATTTTAGCGATTGTAGAGGTGAAAGTCCATCCGTTGTGCTTGTACAGAAGTATGCGGTGCGTCGGAATGTACATAAATGCTGTACTGCTTTAACATTTTTTCAACCAAAATTTGTATATTTGTATTCCAAGTTTCCAACTGGGTAGCCGTATGGCCCGTATTCAGTCTTTATTTATGTTGACACTTTTATAAACCAACCTTATATTTCATTGAAATCAGATGGAAGCCTTGCTTAATTGCTAAAAATATATAGCAAATATTTCTCACGTTTTTCACGACTCCCAGATTAGTGCACAGTAATGATTTTGCAAACAGGTTTTCGTTTATCCGTTTATTGCAGGTCTAATCTTAGTGATTTATTTTTTTTCCATTTTTATCGTTGGGATTTAAAAAACAACTTATATTTCGATCCGCAATAAATTTGACAGCGATGCGCCGATGTCATATTGCTTTTTACGGTGTTAAAGTAATTATATTTTTATAGTACTGTTGTACTAGAAAGTTTTTTTTTTAAGTCTAATTGCACCAAGTGTAGATTAAATGTCACGTGTCTCGTCATAAACGGCATTTTTAGAGAATTCGTATTAAAAAAACTTATATCTAATGCAGCTAACTAATATATTGCCTTTTATTTAAGGGTCGCAAGTATAAAATTTAATATTTTTATACTGGAGTTGATTTAGCAAATTTAATTTTTATCTCATGCTCGCAAAAGAACAGTACGACCGTTGATTTGAACTTGTGGATAAGACTTATATGATAGGATTTGTCTAATATATTAAGACATATGATTTTAATTATATAAGTGAGATTTGTCTAATATATTAAGTCTTTTTTTTTTTTTTTTGTTTGAAGGAGAGATGGTTTGTGGTAAACTAAAAATGGTAGGACTTCGGCGACCAGTGGCGAGTCTAGACTTTTTTTAAGCATGGGCACAATAAAATATTATTAAATTAAATATAAAAGAAAAAATAATATTTTAATAAACTATTAATTTTTAAATCTAATTTTAAAATATTTTATATTGTTTTTATAACAAATAATATTCGTAATAATTTTATTGTCATCAAATTAACTATGTTGATTGCAAGGTTATGTTCAATTTTGCCTACACATAATAACTATATCTATATTGTTTTTCCATTAAACTTTTGCTATGTTGAGGGGGAAAAACAATATTTTGTGGGGCCACAAATAACCTATGCACGTGACCAGCAAAAATGAAAGAGAAAAAAAAAATGCAAAAGTGGATGCCTGGTGTCTTTCTGAATGAGCATAAAAGGTACGAAAATAGAGGAGCGAATGAGCATAAAAGGTTAAAATTAAAACAACCTTCCTACCAGTTATTTTTCGTCACTTTTCTTTTCTCTTTTCCCGTGTCTTTGTGAGTGGATTGTTAAAAGCCCAATCAAGCATAGGCACAGTCAAATTTCAAGCCTAGGCACCATTTGAAATACCTATACACGGGTCTTAATTTTTGAAAAATAAGCCTGGGCAAGTGCCCACACTTGCCTCTTACTGGCCTCGCCACTGTCGGCGACGTCAGTATTTATCATATTGATACTGATAATATAGAAATATATGTACAAAGTATGTAAATTTAGATCTGTGACTATGACGATCATTGTATTTCCGTGACAGGTGAAGATCATGTGTCACTGGCAGAGTTTGCAATGCGCAGTTGAAGGCTAATTTACAAATTACAATTTGCTTATGTTTAACTTCACATTTTGACTTGGTCGGTGTTAGTATTCAAGACGAAGCAGTAACTCGACACACACAGCCACAGAGTCAGGCGTCACAGAAAGTTCTAGAAGATACTGGTACAGACGCTGAGTTTGATTCTTGATAGTTACCGCTGTTTAGTTTTCTCTCTCTTGTTAGTTATGTATTATTCTCTGCTACATCATAAGACTAATATAATCTGCGTGAATTTTTTGTGCGAATTTTAAAGTGTGTTAGTCTTTCTCCGCTTTCCTCTGGACACGGCATCTGAGCCGTCCATTATATTTTTGCTCTCCGATCCCATGTGTTGGTTCCTTTAATCTTTTTAAGATATTGCGGCACAACGGTATGTTTCTTTGTGTAGCGAATATGTTTAGTGCATAACACTATCCATTACATTTTTTGGTCTCTAAGTATGGATTTCTTTCCCTTATTTTTAATCCCTCTGCCTCCAGCCATCCAGGCTTCTCCATCGTCTCTCCCCTTCATCTGCCTCACCTAGGTTTCTTCTCACCTTTCTCATCAGCCATCGCTTCCTCATCTCCGTCTTCATCATCTTTCTTTGGCCTCAGCACCAAACCCTCTTCGCCAGCAATTTCTATTTGAAATGAGCGATGGAAGGAAAACCGATGAATTGCAAGGGAGGTGAGTCAACCCTCTTCGCCAGTCGAGTCCATCTTCAAAGTCCACGCCAAAGATCCCTTTTCCGATCCCATGACCCATCCGTCAACTCTACGCCTGCTCCAGACCTGTTGTACTCACCGTTAACGGGTACTTCAATTACAGCAATTTTTGAGTCTGCCTTCTTTCTTCATCAATGCTTTTTTCACTGGGCTATTTAGCAATTTCAGATTTGGAAGTTATTTCCCCATTTATTGATTTTCCTGCCATTTGGTTGCTGTTTTATTTTGAAAAATATTCATTTCAAATTCTATTTATCAAATATTTTGAAAACTATTCATCGATTTTCCTGATATTAGGAATGAAATGAGCAACAAAATTTATTGTATTTGTCAAATTTTAAGTTCTATTATCTTTATAATTCGCTATTTCCGTACCATAGAGTATTTCCAAATTACTTTTTATTTGATGTATCATATATTGGTCATTAATTGTGGTTTGTAATGTTGTTTCCCTAGATGTCATACAGGAATCAAGTTTGTCCTTTTTCAGTTTTCTTTTATTTGTATGTCATTAAAATTTGTCTTCAATTTTTTGGAATACAATCTTAATTTTGGCATTTAATGGTGGTCAGTTTTGAAATGTTTATGCTAGAGGAATAAATGATTTGTCAATCCATAACGGTTTCAGTGTTTGTGCCTACCTGAAATGACAAACCATCGTTGTTAATTTCTGGCATATCCTTTATAGGTTGTGCATTGCCTTTTGGCATTTAATTACTATCATTCCGTTTTTATTGATGCTTATAAAGCTTATCAAGAGAAATTGGAAAGGGGAATGGAAGTTGTAGTGTTTGTGGGCAACTTTAGACCACTGGCCACATCTTACCTTCGTCTCTGTCTTCATCAAGGATGGCGACCTCAAGATTCTCTTAATCTCTAGCAAAAACCATGGTACTCATGTATGTCCTTTTTAATTGCTCCAATTTATAAATCTGTTCAATAATTAGCTTTTTTCTCAAAAAAAAAAAGATTTATTGAGTTTGGTCTAATTTTAGGGAATTAGGTGATCGATTTAAGAAATTGTTGTCAGTTCAAGAATTGTCATGGAAACTCTCAACAAATGTGCAATTGCATGGATTATAATATTCGAGTTGTTTGCTTCAAATACAGGAATATGGTCTGAGAAACAACTGTAATTTCTAGATGTGATATCAACAATAACTGTAATCCTTCCTCTCGAGTTCTTCCCCTTGCTCAAATCAACTGGACCATATTATGATAGCCTTGAGGCTTTTGGAGGGTTTATAATGACCATCTCTTTTATTATTGTCATAGTTATCAGATTGAATATATGAAAAAGTAAGACATTACTGCCTTCAAGGTTTAAGCCATTTCATTTTATTATTACTTCACTATGCAGGGCATATTTCTTATGTACTGTGTTTTTATTTTATTACTTGAAAATTTATACTGCAGAGGTCTTAGATTAAGGGACTCCAATTATAATAAAGATTATGAGGCCTATACAATAGTGAATTTTGGCACTTTATGCAGCATCACAATTGCACATTTTGAGATTATTCAATATATATACTAAATAATTAAGAAATAGGCAGTAAATTATGAAGTGCATAAATTAAGAGATAATATTTCTTCTTTGTCCTTAATACTTTTATAGGTAATAAGTGATAGGTGGACTTCTCACACCTGTTATATTTATGATACTTTATTGTTATGAATTTTATGTTTTCAATCCTTTTTTATTAGCAGTAATTTTTTTTTATGTGTAATTATCAATTGTGAATTATGGCAGTGATATCTCCAAAACATGGAGCAGGCGTGCCATTTTCCTTCCTTTGGCAAAGATAATCAACATCATGATAATATTATAATTTTTGTTGGTATCATTACAACTACATCATTGTTTCAGTGTTTATTCGGTACTTGAGTTCAGCCAGCCATGTACTGACCAGGCCAATAATATAGCTTGCGTCCTTGCCAGCTTAGAACACCCCCCCTCGCATTTTTCATTCATCAGCTGACGACAAGATGGCCCACCAAATGAAAGGAGAAAAAAATTAAATACAAAATTATGCGAACTAATCAGCAGAATCCAGAAACTGACGGTGGTGTAATGATTTTGTATCAATTGTCAGGTTGCATAACAGCTCAAAAGCATTTATTCGGGATGAAATTTTTGAAATCTACAAAGGTAAACTTATAACTTATTAGCTTAGAGATGCACCTGCCAATTTGAATTGACATTCGCATAGAATTCAAAACATCGCAATTGAATAATTATTATTTTTCATATATGGTCTTCTCAACCACGTTGCTATGTTGCTTATATTAAATATTGATTCATCTCCAAAGTTTGCACAATTGTTATTTTACTTAATTTATCCAAACTACTGAAACTATTTCAAAGTTTATACTTAAGAGTCCTCATCACACACGGTCCTTATTTCTCTGTACTTTTTTCTATAAAAGTTTGAAACATCTCATGTAAGTTTCAGGTTAACTCATGTGATAACTTTGATAGCAAATACAAACCCTTCCCAAGCCTGATTAGGAGGTCAGAGTTGCCCTTGGTTATGGCAAGAGTAGTCCTCATAACCGACAAAACAAATCGGTGGCTTGGTGATTTCAGAATTGCAGGCCCTCTTGCGCAAAGCGGTGAGATCTGTGCAAATTGCCATGCATGTCGGCCACAACGGCTCCCTTATGCATACCAACTTTGTTCTTCTCTAGGTGGTATAACTCCCACTTGGCTTCTAAAACTCTGTCGTGCAACCTCTGTCGATCTGAAGGGTAGATATGGGGGTCAGCCCTGCAGGTCCATTGCATGTCGACATGGTATGTCCAATAAATTGAGGAATAATATTTTTTCTTTGTCATTATACTGGTTTTAGTAGTATATTACTACCTGTTTTTTATTGTTTAATATTTTCACAGCTGTTAGACACTGTATTAGGCAATATCAATCATGGTACATGTATGTCTGAAAGCTCTTTTTCCAATATGAATCTTTCTAATCTCAATTGCTGAGGTTTCATTTTGTACTGTTTTGTTTTGTCTTTTTATTTACACTAATTGTAATTTTGAAAGAGAGGTGCAAGTTCATGACTTCTTGCTCCATAGGTTATGGCTCTGGGCCAAATTAAGGAACGGCTGACATTTGGGAATCGGATGGATGATTAGATATCAATTCGTATTCAAATAGGTCATATTTTATTGTTTTTTTGTAGATAATATCAAATTACTGGAAAAAAAAATCAAAGTCGGAATCGTGTTTTATTTCTCGAATTGGTGACAGAGATGGATGTAATCAGGGAACGTTTATATCAGAGACTAAAAATGGAAAGATAAAAAATGAAATATTGAAAATCATGCAATAAAGGAAAAAATTGAAAGGGTAAATGGCACAAAATATTTGGACGTGTTTTATGGGAAATAAAGGGTGGATATTGAATCATGATATATTGAATACAGTTATTATAGGTGAAATAATGGGAGCATAATACGCCGCGGTCATTAAATAAAGAGAGAAGAGTGATAAATCAAAGGAAAACATGAATGTGGGGAAGGAATCGCAAAATAAGGTGTGTAAAAATTGATGAATGTAATTTAAAAGAGATATTTTGCACTTCCGTAAGTATTTTGCTCTATTTAGTTTATTATCATTATATTGCTTGGTACTTAAACTCAATCATTGAACTAAACTAGACGGGCACTCAAGAGTAACAAAAATAATTTTACATTAAGTAAATCAAACTTTAAACTATATATGTAAATAAAAATTATTGTATCGAGCGAAGCTCGATGTCCAACCCTAGTACTATATTCTCCTGTTTGAGAAAAACCTTTCAGTCGGAAATATTGGATTAACGATGCTTTTATTATTAATATTAATTTAAAAAACGCATTAACAATTTGCATGTCGCATGTCAATGTAGCATCGGTGCAAGTTAGTTTAGCAATTGATCTCAACGTATTTTACATGATACAAAGATATGGGTGGGATTCTATTAAAAAACAACTTAGCAATCTCGACATTAGTCTTTAATTAGATAAAAAAATTCTATAAAATTGAATAAAAGGTATATATGTGTATTATCGGCCTTTTATAATTTGGTTGTGTATCAAATTTTAAACAGTTTAAATATATATCATTAGATATTCCAACGAAGACTGTTTAATTTAATTAGATCGGCGCAAATTTTAGGTTCTTTGATAGACATTAAAATTTGCTTTAAATGAACATTATTTTTTATATTCATATGGTATATATATAGTATAGGTCATGTTAAAAAAATATATAGGATTTCAAAACTTAAGTTGTTATTGTTGATTGTCAAATCCGACATCACTATTTAGTAAAGTTGAATGATATATTTAATGACAATATGCATGTGTATTGATAGTTGTCATCAACTTGTGAATTTATTTTCCGAACGTCTTCATGGTGGCACTCGTCTATTGTTGAGTGCACACTTATTGTTTTAAATTTTCATAATTATTTTTAAATCGCCTCTATAAGTACATACTTAGCGCGAGGGAAATAGCTGGCAAGAAAATCTCTTGAAGACGATTATTTTTAAATCTCCGACGGTTAGCGCGAGGATCCTCTCCTCTACTTTCCGTTCCTTTAATGAACGTGTTCTAGAGCAGACTAAATAAAGCGGCCTTGCTTGTGCCCTTGAACTTTGAACTTGACTGGGTCCTAATATATTTTTTAGTTTTTAAATTATTTCACTTCTTTAGATTAAAGATTAACTTTAATAAATACGGTACTAATATGGCAGTTGCATGTCATTTAACCAATATGGATCCCTCTATTATATCAAATATAAGATGAAATTAATTATATTAATTTATAAAAAAAATGTCAAAATAATGTTTGAGAAAAGTAGGTGATGTCACGTATTTATATATGGTTTTAGGCCAGACATTAACCCAAATCATAACTCACAACCCTTGATTTTATTTACTTTTACTTGTTTTTTGTTTATATTTGTAGAAATTTGGTATTGCTTGGATTTATTTTGATTTGTAGGAACATAAAGTCAATTCACAACGAAAATGGCATAATTCGGCCCAAATCGGCGCATGAAGTGTGGCTCAGAAGACCTTGTGCGACCGCACAGGCCCATATTGGGCTTGGATGGTGCACACGTGACTCAATTATGGGCCGACGACTTTGGTGCGACCATACGAAGCTCCAAACCCTACCCGGACCCCTATATAAGGCGCCCGAAGCGCTGAAATTAGGGCATCATTCATTCCACCTTCTTTCTTGGCGGCGCCGCACCCCGAAACCAACCCGATCCACCTCCAGCGGCCCCTGTGCGACCGCACCACCCCCTTGCCGCCTTATAAAGCACCATTCCGACCTCCTTCGCCTCATCCTTCCACCTAAGCTTCCTCCTTGTAGATCCAAAAGTCAGAAGAGGCTCGAGAAGGGGCTTTCGCCTTCCTCTTCCCATTTTGATTTCCATGAAGATTGTATCATTTAATTTCCTTTTTTTACTTATTTTTGCATCATGTTAGGTTAGATTAGCTATGTTCTAGGGCTAGTTGAGACTGAGGTTAGGTTTGTTGATTTGACTTGATACTTGGTTTCTATTGTACTACTTGTTTGATTTCTATATGACTATGCTTGTTTGTGTTTGATTATGTTTGCCTCCAAATTTCGCCATCTGAAGAAACGACAGAATACCCAGAGAAACCTGCAAAAGATGAGAATGGCATATAATGAAACAAAATCCATAACTATGTCCCATATCTTGAGTAAAAAAAGCTCAAGACTCAAGACATAAACAACCAATAACCATCAAATGAGTAATTAATTAATTAATTTAATTATGTGAAATATGATGAAACCCACATAATTGATTAATTAACTAATTAAAAAGGAGGAAGCGACGAAAATAAGAATTATGGGATGACCAAATACCGTACATAATTCTAAGAATTTATATCAAATTTTGGGCCAAGCCCATGACGGCTCCAATTAAATTGCTAAAAAATGATGATGAGCAATATGGAGTTCCGACATACAGACTAGGTCCAATATCATCACAAATAGGGACGACTCCGTGTCAAAACCGCTAAATGGAGGCATTCATTTCTTTGGCTAAGATAATTGTCAAATTAATGTATTAAACTAATTAAAGGCTGGACAAATTGGCTAAAAAAAACTTAGCCCGCATGGATTAATTAACTGGGCCCGTTGTCAGCCCATCCAAACCCAGCCCAACCAAACCAAATGGCGCCGACTGAGTCCCGATGCACCAAGCACCGAACCCAACAGTGCCCAAAGCGATTCAGTCAAGTCAACTATAGGTTTGACACGTGTCAGCCTCTTACTGGTCTACACCCATGGTCCCCACCCCATTTCCGTTAATGGAAAAAGGAAAGAAAAAATGGGAGAGGACTGTACCTTCCGACAGAAGAAAAGCGACGAAGTCGCTTATGAAACACCCTTCGCCGGCGATATACCCCACCACAACTCAATACAATGGAACCGATAGAAAGATGAGCTCACCGCGATTCCGTCGATACCAGACACGGCTGCTCCTAAAGCCTGCAACCTGGCAAATTTGAGCATGTTACCAACTGGTCAACAAATTAGGGAAACTTTTTACAGCGAATTAATGGATGAGAGCTTGATAAAACGACCTAAGGAGCTTCGTTCGCGCTTTAATTGAAGGGTTTTAGCGCCAATTCTGGCCAATTTGATGAGAGGGGATGAGTGTCGTTGCTCGCCATTAACGGAAATGCTAGCTCAGTCAAGCTAATCTTTTGGATGTTATCAGAAGAATGAGAGGAATGGGAGCATTTGGGAGAGTGCAAAGATACTCTCAAACGGTTCAATGGGAGTTCACAGGCGCACGAGTTGGCAAAAGATAAAAGTTCTCCACCAATGGAGAGTTCCAGTAAAAAAAAATCGAAGAGGAAGCCAAATGGAGAGCATTCTTCCTCATCTCTGCAGCCTACCATCTGAAAAAGAGGATCCTACGCCTGAAGAACCCCTGTACCTGTACTGTATGATGTGATTCTCCTTTGAACATCAACCGTCGGATGACCTTGATGAATCAGAAAGGAATGGAAATGATTCCCATGCTTCGTACCTCCCTTCTGCCACCGTCAGAAACAATGCACAGGGATATGCTACAAAAAGGAAGCACACCAAGTCGCTGGCATGATGGATAAATGAGATCCAAGGGTTCAGATTTATCAGATGGTTTCAATTTGAATCACTTGGAGAATGTGATGATAGAGAATCACAGAAAAGAAAGAGATATATAGGCTAAAAAAAAAAGAAGGAAAGAGGCTCTAACTGGCGTAGGGATTACAAAATGTGTGTTGCAATATTACATACAGACGCTGTGAGGCTACATGGTGTATAGTTCAAAGTACACAAGATCAAGGGAGTTATGAATTCCTGAATTGAATTAAAAACAAAAAGGGGATGCTGTTGGGCACCTGGCCAGAACAATTAAACAAATTATGTGAGAGTGTAATTGAGCTAATCTACAGGCAATTCTTACTTTGAAATGAAGATTAGGTTGTGAAATATCAAAAGGGCAAAAGGGGAATAAAAAAAAAATGATGAAACCACCTAATGCCCTCTGCAGTTACAAATTAAAGAAACTTCACGTGAAGGATGAGCTGTGAATTACCTGATTGCCCCTGGACCATTTCAGATTGGTTAATGAAATACATGCCTGGGTGAGGACCCCCCTGTGCAGTCTTGTAAGTATACAGCTACATGAAAAATATGCCAAGTAACACCACAGCAAATCAAAGGATGTCATACAAGTTTGAAATGTTCACTGGATGATCTCCAAGTTCATGCACTGATGCCATAGCTGGCCAAAGTGCACGGATGATGCAAGCAAGCTGTGATCATCACCATCCGTTCCCTGTAGCAACTTTGATGCTTGCCACCTGTTATCTGGCGCTAACACCCCCTTCTCCAAGCATGCACCCGGCAAGGAGAAACCAAGTGTATGAACTATGGGCCCCATGATACATGGCCTCATACTCATTTGACCATACACAAGCCCACACTGGAACTGTCACAGATTGAACAAACATAGTACAAATGGAGAAGATTAAGATGAGTACTGGGAGACTGTCATATGCATGCACTAGCGCCAAACATCTCCCCAAGCAAGGAAGAATAGGCCCCACATGTCATAATGATATAAACAAGGCGGTTCTGCACCAATGAGTCTCAGCCCTTGATCGAATCAAAGGGGCAAGAATGTTGCCACGTGGCCAGAGAATAAGGCATAAACCCTAGCACCCTTCTCCTATAAAATGCCCATCAGAAGAGGAAGAGAGGAGGCCAATCTTTTGTTTTAAGTCGAATTGCTGCTGTTTTATTTTAAGTCTTATTAAGGTATTGTATTGGCCTCAGTTTCTATAAAAAAAAATGAATTTTTCTTTATGAGGAATCTCATTTATCCTGTTAAGAGATATTTTTGTTACTTGTTATTTGTTCAATAATGGAGTATAGATGATAATATAGTCATGGAAGTTACAAGAAAATATGCATTCTCCTTTTATTTCTCTTTTCCTTTATGTTGAATTTCTTTCTGGTTGTCTTTTGTTTCTTTCCTGGAGAATTGTGACAGTGCTCGCAGCATGTGTGAAATTAGATCCACTGCTGTGAGTTTCAGTCAAAGATCCAGGAGGGAAGGGAAAAGCATGAGCACACATAAGTGTACATATTTTTGTCTTCCATTAGGTCCCTGTAACTTTTTTGGATCATTTGCATAAGTCAGTCAGCTATGGCTTCATAAGGCATGTGAAATCAGATCCATGCTTTGTGGATGTCATAGTAGCTGCTAACATAGATTAAAAAAAACACACGCATATATAATTTTGTCATGCATGTTTTAGGTTTGGGGTTTCTGGTAAAAAGGGGGGAAACATATGCGTATGCACATAAATTACGAAATGGCTTTAATGTTTTAAGCTTGTACATCAGAAGCTAGCATCTCTGTGAAGTGTGTGAAATAAGATCCACCTTCATGGAGTTGTGTTGGGTCTTTTGATATAAAAGTGAAGAACATGATTAAAATACATGATAAATATACACACATAATGGGGGGGTTCATTAATGTAAACATATTTTCAGTAAATAAATGGAAAGAAAGGGGCTAAATTGCATAATAGAGTCGGGAGAGGTCTAATAAAGGGTGCTTAAAATGTTTCCTTCATACATCTAAATATGTCAAAACACGTAAGATAGGCCACATATTTTATACAAAGAGTTCTGGAGTATATAAAAAAAATATATACAATAATAATAAACAGATATATATAAAAGTAATGCATATATGTAATAAGTGTCAACATTTACATTAACATGGTCAAAGGAAACATAGCCCTGGGTATAGTCAAAGGAAATCAGAGTGCAAAATCAAGCCATATGACGTACATGGATTTACTGAGTTCAAGTTAGCCTTTCAATATCACACGGTTTGTTATACCATTACAATAATAAATAATAAGCTAAGTTGCAGTAAAAGGGAACAAGCATAACTGATTTCATGTTGCATTTATTGTTGGAACTAACCCCTTATTTCCTTTATGTTCCAATAACACCCCATATTCTCTATGCAGAACCCAACTTAGAACTTATCAACGATTTCGTTTATATACTTAGAGTCTGTTCATATCTAATAAAAAATACCAAGGGCCTTGCTAAATCAAATAAGCACAAAATTCGTATGGTTGTCCAAATTAATAATCACAAGAACCATTGCAATAATTTAGTTATAGAAATACATTGTCAGACCCAATTGATTACCCTGTCAGTTGGATACCAGACCAAAAATCCAGAATTAGCACCAAATTAGCATAGAGTGAGAGGTGAAACTTCAAATTGCTATCTTAGCTAATCTCACAATGACCCCACGATGCTTGAAGAACAAATTCAAACAAGAATCCCCATGAAGAGTGTCATTTCACTTCCTCTCGTCAGAACATGGCAGGAGATGGCTAAGCCGCCTCAGGATGGAAGACGCAACCTAAGCGAATCACGGAGATGGATCCAAACGACACCCACGATGACTCAGAACCTGGTTGCAGTTCCTAGAATGGCCGGAAACACCCACTGGCAGAAGCACTGGACTCGTCCAGTTAACGACGCAAGCTAGAGGAGCGAGTAAGATTTGAAATTGAAATGTGAGTGAACTTGGTGTATGGACGAGCTCATAGACTGACCGCCTAAACTCCTCCTCAGCCGTCCCTGGATCTTCTGTGACTCCACTCGTGTGGCGAGTCGCTGTTGACAGAATACAAAACAGCAAGTTGTTGACCAATAATAATTTTCAAGAATTCAGAAACTTCAAAAATGCATTAAAAATAGCTAGAAAGTCCAGAAAATCCCCATAAAATACCAAAATGTCCAGAAAAATATGAGGAACATTTTTCTATAACATTCCAAGTTCAGATTCCCAATCAAAAGATAATTAAAATTAAAATTAATAATGCAAAAATACTCAAAGGTTGAATTAGATCAAAATTTAATAAAAATGTGCATAAAAGTGTAAGGGTACAAACCCCTTTGACAGCAGGTACCTTAAGATGATTTGGACAGCAGGTACGTTAAATTGATTTGGACAGCCGGTACAGTTAAACGGTAGCTACTGTTAAAAATAAACTTTATGCACAATTCCTGGGAAATTTGGGAATGAAACCCGTAGTCAAAATCAAAACATTCAGACCCAGAAAAGTTGAAAATAAAAAAATAAAAAAAAAATCCAAAACCCAAATAAAATTCAAAACCCGAACTCAAATTAAATTTCAAATCCAAACTAAGTCTTGAATCCAGGGAACTCAAAACTCAAACCCAAACCCAGAAAACTCAAACTCAAATCCGGAAAACTCAAACTCAAATCCAATCCAAGCTTAAATCAAACCCAACCCCAAAGATCCAGACTCAAGTCAAACCCACAAATTCAGAAACTAAACCCAAGTTATATTCCAAAGAAATCCAAACCTAAATCAAGCTCAAAACCAAGAAGATCCAAACTCAAATTAAATCCAAGTCCAGAAAATCCAAATCAAATCCAGACCCAGAAAATTCAGACTCAAAACCCGGAACCAAATTCAGAAGTAATACAAATCCAGAAACAAAAATCCATATAAATTTTCATAACCCAGGGACCAAACTTTAAACACGTCTGAAAATCAGAATTTGGTAAATTCTAGAACATATGAAGACCAAAGTTTAAAATGTCCAAAGTGGCCAGAATTTCTGAACGCGCCTTAATACCAGAGTTTAAAATGTTTTATAACCTAACTCATGCACGTCACAGGGCCAGAAATTCGACACGTCAATAGTTGACCAGAATCGACACACGTTCAAGGACCGGAACCTCTACATGCCTTAATGCCTGAGTTTCCAGAAACGTCTGATAACCTTGATTCTAACATGTCAACAAACAGACCTAAGTTTTAAAACGGTGATAAATTGAAGTTTTAAAAGAACTAAAGCTTTAATATGATCTAAATACCGAAACTTTACATGTCTATGTCCGTCTTCTTTGAGCTTACAATGCGTATAGTTTAAAGGGAACAAAACAAAAAATTATTAAATGTACAAAATAGGGTTAGTCGTTAACCACCGGGATTAAAACCCCAGAAATTTTGGAATTTTAAATATGAATTAAAATTCTTTGCATCATGTTTTGCATCACGATTATTCTCTCATGATTGTATCATCCGCTCTATTTATGTCACTATTTGTTTGCGTTCTTTAATGTTAGTATCTTTTGGTAAAGTGTTAGAATGCTAGTTGTTATGCCTAATCCATTGACTATCCCGATCTAGAGGTGCTCTTGACTTGGTTCAGAGGTAATTAACAGTAGGGGCTTGCGCCTACTGGAAAAAAAGGACCTGCAGTAAACAATCAAACTCTCGAGAGGTTTGAAACCACGTCGGTACACACATCCCTTTTCAGGTGGGTGCCGATGTCTGAGTTTTGAAACGATCAAGGGGTATCTCGTCCGCAATATCTTTTTCCCCCTTGGGAGCATCCGGTCATTTCCCCCTTCCGAGGATCAGGGTCCAAAAAGGTGCGAGACAGATTCTGGCACGCCCGGTGGGATATTTTTCTCCTCTCATCAGGGAATAATCAATGGACCAGGCATATCAGCATAGCATGTCAACGTAGCATGAAATACGTTTAAAATATACAAAGATACTCACGTTAACTTTAAGTGCTTTCCATTTGTAGGAAAAACTCACTCAAAACCAACAACCAACAATCAACATGGTGACCTGGAGCGAAATCGTGAGCGGTGCACACCTCAAGAAGACCAACAAGTCGGTGGCCGGGACTCTCACTGTGCCCGTCCAGGTGCCCTTGACTGCGCTTGCTGGTGAAGCGCCCGTGACTGCAACCATCTCTCTCAACAAGAAGGCTGGGGCTGGTGCCCAGCGTCTCAAGGTCTCTCTCGCCCCCAAGAAGGCGAAGGAAACCCGAGTCAGGCTCTCGAGGTCTCAAGCCCTCCGCCTGGCCCAGAAAGAGGAAATTGACACTGATCTGCCTCTGAACAATGCGTTCGCTCCTCTCCGCATTGTGAAGAAGAATGCTGACAGTCCGCGCCTGCGCGAAGACTGGGAACTACCCCAGTATGCTCCTCTGAAGGTTGAGATGGTTTCCACTCCCAAGAAGCACCAAGCTGTGGAAGCCATCCATGCTGCATACAAGATAGTCAAGAAACTCCGCGGGGCCCGCAAAGCCTTCGCCATACCTGCCAAGAATACCCAAAAGCCCTCAATCAAGGAGAGGCTCCGGTTCCCAGTCTTTCAGCGCCTTCGTTTCCCCTACTATGAGGATACCAGGATCGGGGATGCTGATTACGGTGCCTCGGAGAGGAAAGTGGAAGTCACATCTCCTTCGGTCTTTGATCGGCTCACTTTCCCTCCTCTCAAACCCAACACCAAGAATATGAAAGCCAAGGGGAAGGCTGCTCAGGTTCGGAAGCCCAAAAATGCTTCTGAGCCTCAGCAGGAAGGCGCCATATCCCCGAAGGAAAACAAAAGGAGGAAGAAAGCCTCCGAGATATCTGATATTGTGTCATACATGACGCAAGCCCCAGGAAGGAAAGTCCACGTGCCCAAGAAAAGGAAGGGTGCTGGATCTGCGTCCGTATACCATGTCCATGCTGATGCTGACGATACTGGTGGTGACCTCACCGAGGTTCACATGGTTGGAACTGGCTCTCAGGAACCCCCACAGCCTGAGAGTATACCTGTCGAGACCCGGAGCCAGAAAAGCAAAGCTTCTGCCTCTGCCCCACCAAAGAAAAATAGCCGTCCTAGAATCCCCGAGCCCATTACAGAAGAAAGGGTTCATCAAGCCAGTGATCATTCTGCTGGCGAGGAGGAAGAAAGAGGAGATAATCTCGGTTCTAATAGGGGTGATGCCTCTGATGATAGCATGGACGAGGAAAATGAAGTCCTCGGAGAAGTTGCCCAGCTCCGCAAGGAGCTGGAAGAAAAAGACAAGAAGTTGAAGCAGTTGCAAGTCGACAATGTCCGCATAGCTGAAGCCTGTGCGGAGATCCAGAAATACATGGCCAAGAAAGGAGCATGGCCAAGCTCAAACCCAGTCACTTCAAAGCAAGGAAGCGCCCGACACTCGGTGCCCGAGCGCAAGAAGAAAAGAAAGAACAAATCCAGTCGTGGCTCAAGCGAAACCTCTGATGATGGGTCATATGGTAAAAAGAATGCTTCCAAGGTCGATCCAATTGACCTCATGGAAGAAATGAGAAAACAAATGGAACAGAAGTTCCAATACTTGGGAGTTGACGGACCTCAATTTCCCAACAACTTCACAGGAAGGCCATATCCTGAGAGGTTTGACAGGGTGGAATACCCAAGAGGCTATGTTGTGCCGAAGTTCAAGCCGTTTGAAGGAGTCGGCAGCAAAGTGACTCCCGACCAACATTTGTCTCACTTTCTGACATCCTGTGGAGACACTACCAGAAGACAAGAATGGCTGTTAAGGCAATTCCCCCAAAGCTTAACGGGAGTAGCCTTTGAATGGTATGCCTCGCTGGAGGAAAACAGTATCAAGAACTGGAAAGAAATGGTCGCCGCTTTCAAGACCCGATTCAGAGTCACACCTCGTCGTGTCACTTTGACCAGTTTGGTCAACACTAAACAAAACAAAGGAGAAACTGCCTCGGACTTTGTCGCAAGGTGGGAAAACATGTACACGCAATGCCAGTCAAACATCTCTGAAAAGGAGGCGGTCCGCATGCTCATGAATGGGATCCGTCCACCTATGAAAGTGCTCCTGGCAGGACATAACGTTGCCACTTTTGAGGGCTTAGTGACTAAAATCATTGAGTTCGAAGGGATGGAGGATGACATCAACCTGATGTATGCTCTCCCCAAGGAAAGGCCAAAGAAAGCTGAAAGCAAAACCGTGAAAACAAAAGCGGCCAGCAATCAAGTCGAAGGCACGAGTGGTGTACAATGGGGAGAAAGTGATGAAGAAAAAGACGGGACTTCACAAACCCGTGCCCCAAGACCGACTTTGAAAGAGTTACAAAACAAACCATACTCTTTCAAGAAAGAGAAAACCAAAAAGTTGTTCCAGCAAGCAATGAAAGTGCTGGAAATACGACTCCCGAGGTGCAAAAGGCCTGAAGAAGAAAACAAGGTCAACCACCCGAACTATTGCCCATATCACCGGGTCTTAGGCCACAGTATCGAAGACTGTTATGTTTTCAAGGACTGGATCGAGAAAAGAATCCAAGAAGGAGCAATCCCACTCCATGATGACGCTAGGCAAGAGCCGGCACCTCATGCTGGGCCAACCAGAACCCCAGTTGCCAGCGCGAATCGCGTCTCTGCTTGCTCTGACGGCAGACCACCCACCACTTGGAGTGTAAGCCTCAACAAGAGCACCAAAAAGAAGTTGAAGGTGCTTCAAGCTGAACCCAGGCTCAGATGGAAGAATGCCATCACCCCCATCGTGCCGAGAAACGTTGTCATACCAACGAGATTGCCTCTTAGATCGAGACGCAGTTATGTTCCAGTGACACGGTCAAGCAACAATAGACCATTCTGGAGGAAAATCGCACCTCGAGAAATCGAGGAACAATATGTCCAGGGGAGACCAAAACAAGCGACCTTGGCTGACTTTCTGTCCCCAAGAGACTTCACCAAAATTACTGGTAAAGCTTGGAAAGATATGACAGAGAGAAAGGAACGTGAGAGTGCAGAATCTGAAGAATTCTGGACGGCTTCGTGTCGTCACATTTCCAGCAATGATCAGGGGAATGAGGATCTCTCTGATAAGAAGGCATCTCAGTCAACCCCTGACCAGTCAAGTCAGCAAGCCCAAGAAACATCGACACCCTCCGCGGCTGTGCAGTACAGTCAAATGGGATCATCATCTTCTCGAGGAACACAAACCGAGACCACCCCTACCAAGACCAAGAAAACCCACAGGGGCCGCAGAAACAGAAAATCCAGCACTCGGGCAAATACGCCTGGAGAATCTTCCGGGTACCAAGGTCCCGGGGCTCCGGATTCAGAGCTAATGATCCTTCCAGTAACCGTCAATGGGCAAGAAAGAAGGGTATATGTGGAAATTCCCAGAGAATGTCAAAGTGAGGACGGCGGTTTAAACCTAAACAATTTGGATTTCAACTTGCTTGTGGAAGACAAAGCAGGACAACCTGAACTCCCTCCTTCTGTGATACAGACTCTAGCCCAGCACGTGTCTGGTCTAATGAGTGAAGCCATAAATGCGACAAAGCTTAGGAGAGAAAGGGAGGCAGCGGCGGCTAAAATGGCAACCACTTCAACCAAAACTCCAGCTAAAACTTCAGGGCCGGAAGAATGCTACTTCGAAGATGAATATTCATGGCCTGGTTCCAGTCCTCCCCGTGATGACATGGATAACAACTATGATTTTGATTGTCACTTCAGTAGTGACGAAGAAAGAGGTGGTGGTGCCGCCGGTGCATGCTGCAATGTCTTCGCGACCTCTGATACTGAGGATGAAGGAGATGGCAATGAAAATTATGATGATTTCTATGAAAATGCCGAAAATGATGCAGTCCAACCATCTGAAGAAACAGAGGTGGAAGATAAACATGTGACGGAAGAAACAGCTGTTGCGACTCCGTCATCACTCTTGAGAGGTGAGGGGTCGACCGCAAGAAATGGTGTCTTTTACCAGGAGGTAGAACCCCGCGGACTCCCCACCCGGCAAAGGATGAATATGTTTCTAAGAGCACGAAAACAGTGGCGAGAATTGGCCACTTGGTACCGCACGGTTATATTTCACCCCGAGCTAGAAACGGAAATTTTGGCGGATCCCATGTGGTGGGTCCACGAATTGATGAAAGGAGATGATATCGATTAGTTGCTGGCCGCATGGCTGGTTGGCAAATATCAACTGAGAGTGTCACTCAAGAAACCTCAAAGCACGGAGACTACAGAAACCTGCCGGCATCTAAGTGCTTCTGATGAATCCGAGGTAGAAAATGATAGTGATTCCGAAAGGATCATAATTCAAACCTCTGCTCTCAATTTCAATGACAACTCTGACGATGAGTCGCCACCAGAAGTGACATTCGAAGCGGTGTTTGATTACATCGACTTCTTAATGGACTTGAAAGTCCAAGACTTTGACCTATTCCAAGACGAACTGAAAGTGGATGAAGCCATAGATAATGCCACTAACTTGGATCGTGATGGTATTGAGCATTTGGCAGTGAAAAAGGTGGCCGCTGATATCATTGTGAACAATGGATGGGATAAAATAGGCGTGAGTGCGGTCAGTGCCATGACTAACGACCAGATCGCCTACGAGCATGCCAAGGTATTGGATGCACGTGAGAAACCACAACAAGAGACTCCGTTTTTCGAAGGAGGCCTAGGCCGGTGGTTGCGTCCTAAGCCCGGTGATAATGGATGCTCCACCCGAGAAGAGTTGATTGATGCATATGTCCAGTACCTCAAGAGCTTGAAAATGATAGCCCCTGAAGAGTTTCACAACATGCTGAATCCGGAAGATTCCTCCGAGTTGGAAGACTATGAAAAGGAGGCTATCGCAAGAATGTTCAAAGAAGAGGCTGAAGGTACTGGCCTTGAAGAAGGTGAAATCACCCCAGAACCCAGTTCCCCGGAAGCCAATCAAGAGCCATGGATGTACGGCTATAGGCAGCACCTAAGGGAAGTAAGAACTGGAAGACCAATGGTGGAGACCTCCAATCAAGTGGGGACAAGTCAACAAAGATCGCCGGAACAACCACACGACTCTTGGCAATACGAACATGATGAAATGGTAGAGTTCTATGTCTCCTACCTCAAGGATTTAAGGGTCTCTGATCCCAGAACCTTCAAATATGTTATGGATCCTGTGCACTCAATGTTTGCTAGCGAATTTGTTGAGGATTTTGAGAGAGAAGCTGTTGAGATACTACGGAAGGAGTTGAGAAATGGAAAGACTCCCGCGTACGTATCCGATTCAGACAATGATGATGACGCGCCCTCAGCATCTTGCCGTCATATTACTGCCGATGATGACAGCGATGATGAAAAGGATAAAGGTGAATCATCAAACAATGAGCCACAAGCGCCACCGCCACAAGAAAGAGCTGCCTCTAGGCGGAATCCCAGGCAAAGACCCGGTGAGCTCGGTCCCAATGATGTAGACCCAAATGCGCGTATATTTTTCACAGGAGGGCCCAACTCCTCAGAGCCCATTCTGAATCTAACCCCTGTACTCGAAAACCTCACTATACATCAATCGGCTGGGGTGGTTGCATATCTCAGTCATCTAAAACAAAATGATCCAGGATTCATCGACATGATATCAGATAACACCGAAAATGCTGAAGTATGGGTCAGTTTCATGGAATACCCCGAACATGATCCTGACCGAGCCCGGAGAAGAAGACGGGAGAAGTTTATAAGAAAACACCCAGCTGAGGCCGCTCGTATGAGAGAGGTAGCCGCCACTTTCCACAGAATCGTGACTTCTGTTGCGAGTGATGATGACGGTGACGACGATAATTCAGGTGCCGGTCCTTCCGGGTCTTCACACAACATCAGTATCAATTGGGACGATGATTCGGACTCTGAAAGCGAATCTCATGAACCATCTCATCCTCTGAACGAAACTCCGGCTACCTCGACAGAAGATACAAGGCGTCAGAGTGCTGAGCTGCACAGATACTTGCAAAATTTGAGGAGTAGGGAAGCTTCTTTCTTCAGATTCGCGAACACCAATCTCCAGATGATAATGCGGTATTTGGAATACCCTTACAACGACCCAAGTCCTATTTGGGTCAGAAATCGCGAATATTTTGTGCGAAGTCAGCCTGTTGAAGCCGCACTGGTGCGACAAATTGCCGAAACTACGAGGCACATCTTTGCATCAAATGCATCGAACAATGAACACGACCCTGTTTCAGCTTCTTGTCACAAAACTTCTCACAAAGATGAAGGAAGTGATAGTAGTGAAGAAGAACAAGGAGCAAGCCCTGGGAACAATGCCACGGGAGAAGCCTCACAAAGCGAGAATACTTTCAATCCTGGAGTACCTACCTCAAGCAATGAATACTCAAGGGTGAATGTGTTTTATAGTGGAGATTGCGACTCGACTGACCCGCCACTGCGTGTATACTATGATGAAGACCCTGGCTCTGGATGCCCATTAGAAGATGTTCCAGATGCCTTTAATGGTCTCTCTATGAATCAAACTGTCGGTGTTTTTTCGTACATCAACCATCTGATTCAGAATGACCCAAAATTTCTGGATGTTGTGACAAATCACGAGCAAATCTGGACTCGCTGTCTAGAGTATCCATGCCGCGAACCTGATCCAGCTTGGAGAAGAAGACGAGAAAGGTTTACCAGGAATCATCCCGCTGAGGCTGCTCGGATCAGAGAAGTTGTGGAAAACTTTGATAATCTGAAGAATTCCACTCCCTCTAACGGTAACAACAGTGACGGTGAAAGCTCAACCAATACTTTTGGCACTTCTCGCCATATAAGCACGGGTCCGGGCCAAAACGATGGCTCTGCTCCAAATCAAGCTGAATCAGGAAGCCAATCGAACCTCTCGGCTGAAGAGATAGCAGCACATGCGGGAATTGCGAGGCATAGACTCGCTAATTTAGATGGTTATCTGCGAAATCTGATGAATACCGAACCTGTCTTTATCCGGTTTGCAACCGCACATTTCCCGATGCTCTTAAGGTATATAGAGTATCCCATGGCCGATCCTGACCCCACATGGAGTACGGATCGCGAGAAGTTCATACGCAGACACCCTACTGAAGCTGCTCGCATGCGGGAAGTAGCTGCAACCACCCGGCACATCTTCGGGATAGGCAATGGCGGCGACAACCCTGAAGCTGGTGCTTCTGGCACTTCTTGCTACGTCGGTGCTAGCGGTAGCGAGACTCCTGGTCCAAACCGAAACCAGCCACACAGGCCAACCCATCTTTTGGTGGAAGAAACGGTGGATTGCACAGGAATCACGAGGCGCCAATGCATCGACCTACACACATATCTCCAGGATCTAAAGAATAGTGAGCCAGCATTCTTTCGGTTCGCAACAGAAAATTTTCAAATGCTCATGCGATACTTAGAATATCCCATCACGGATCCTGATCCTGCATGGAGAAGGAGTCGTGAAAGATTTGTGCGCAATCATCCTGCCAAAGCCATTCGCATGCGAGAAGTGGCCGAAGCCGCCCAGCACATTTTCAGACTAGATGATGATAACAACCCTGGAGTTGATCCTTCTGGATCATCTCGGTACATCAGCAGCGATGAACCTGAGAGCCCCAGGGAAAGAAAATTTAACCGTCGCGCAGCTAAGATAGCAGAATGGACGGATGACGATGAACCTTCTCCCAGGTCTTGGAGCAAAACTAAGGAGAAGAAAACTCATAAGAGGAATGCTCGTATGTCGGTCCGGCCACAACCCGAATGGACTGAAATGTTTCCCGAAGGATTAGCGACTCTTATAGCCGCCACCGAAGGGAAGACAACAAGTGAACTCTTGCGAGAACTACAACTAACTGACGAGGAAGACGTTCTCTACCTCTCTGAAGAAAATGAGTTCCCGGAAGAAGAAGGCACAACTAGACCTCTCTTGGTTTATCAAAGAAGAAACAAGAAGAACCAAAAGAAAAACAAGGCATCAAAAGGTGAATCCTCTCGGAATGTTGGCTTTTGCTACCGAATCACTTGCGAAGATGCGAGTGATGATCAAGAGGAGGGATCCGAAATATCTCAACCACAGCCAGACTCACCTCCACCGCAGTCTGGAGATGCTCAGCCTCAGCCTGCTGCACATGAAACACCGCGGCCACAGCGCGAAATACCGCAACCCCAACCCGAAACTTCTCAACCACAATCAACAACTCCTGGCCCGCGCTCTGGAAACCCCCAGTCACAACAGGGGGCAGGATACGGTCCAGATGAAGAAGATGACGGAATCCAGTACGATTACGAGTTCGTCTTGGATCCCGAATACCAAGTAAACCCAGCGGATCTAGAAGGACAGCAAGTCAGAAGAGTAAATCTCGACATACACATCTCTAATATCCCTGGTCATCCTGAGCTTACCTTGGAAGACTTGAGCGAAATTGTGCGCCAGTTGGTCAACCAAACAAGGGAAGCTATAATCATGGAAGAAGAGGACGCCCGCCAAGGACAGGGGGCAGCTGAAACTCCATCCACCAGCCAGCCAAATGACACAACTCCGCCTTCCGATCCTCCTCAAGAAGGGGAAGAAAAAGAGGAAGAAGATCAAGAATCCGCGTCTTGCAGAGTCATATACATTTCTGATGATTCATGCACTGAGGAATCCGAAAGGGAAGAGTTTTCAGATGAGAACTATGAACATGACTTGTCAGATCCGATTGGGTGGACAGGACATCTGATAAAAAATATAGAAAAATCAGGTGAACAGGTTGGGTGGCAAGGCAGTGATGAAGAACTCGAACCTGAACATCCACACTTGACCAGTCTCCGGCCATTCATACTGGATTCATGGCCCACAACTCGTCAATCAACAACGATGAGACAAGAAAGCGAAATCCGGACTGCCCCACTGCCCTGGGTAGAAAGAATAAGATGGAATAGGTCTCGCCGAGAAGTGTGCAACTTGGAATATGGCCGAGTCAGAAGACTGGTATACCCAAGTCAGCCTGAAAAGAAAGAGACTGAGAAAGAGCTTCTCCAACAATTCCTCCAATCTCCAGTCACAGAAGGAGTGGAGGGTCATGAACCATCTCCTCATTACCCTGTTCCGACAGGATGGGTTCGACACTACATAAATGAAGAATTCCACCGGTACTATGACCCCGCCATATGGGAGAACATCCAAAAAGATACCTTGCCAGAGGCACGAAAATTCAAGAACGCCTCAAAGAGAATTGAAACTTCTCGCTTCATCACTGTCTCGGAATCAGACTCGGAGGGTGAAGGAAAGTCTCCGGACAGACGCTCTTTTAGCCCAGATAGGCCTGTTCCAATCAGACCTGAAAGCAGGAGAGCACATTACCCTCTCCGAGCGGACAGCTCACGACATGAAGCCGTCTCAATGCCAGATGAACAACAATGCACGAGACCTGAAGAAGGCGGCCCTGCCACTCGCACTCGATCGCGGCAAGCACAACCAAACCCTGTCCCGGCCCATGGACAGGGGGCATTGCAACCAGACCCGGTTGATGACCGAAACGAAATGGCAAGGATTCAAAGGAGACTTAGCATTTTGCAAAATGCCCTTGCTAACGTACTCAGACAAAATGACATCATCCTTGAGTTCTTCCGCACGCTGCAAGCGACAAGTGTAGGAGAATGGGCTGACAACCGAAGATCACTCATGGAAATAGAGCGCAAGTTGGCTCGCGTTATGGAAGGCCAACGCCTCGAGGCTAAAACCCGGAGAAAAGAACGGCGGAAACAATACAAGGAAGAAAAGCCAACTGAAGCACAACTCCCTCCTAGGAGGAGAGAAGTAGGCATTTCTATCCAAGAAGGCCGTCAACCCACAACCAAAGCTGATAAACCCATTGGCAAAGGCAAGGCACCAATGCCAACTGCGGAAAAGAAAAAGAAGCGCGACAAGGCTCAAACTTGCCTTCCACCCGGTGGTTCAAATGGCAGCAAGATGGAAAAAGGTGAAAACTCGCGTAGCCGACCCTCTAGAAAAGAAACCAGCGCCGCGAAAGATGGGCCTCCCCGTAGAGGGAGATACTACATCGATGTAAAGATGCGCCGAATGGAAGAACCTTCCTCTGGAGGTGAAAAGATGCCGAAATGGATTCATGTCCATGGTCAACTTCAAAGAAATAAAAAGAAGACCTCTGCACCGGCTGCATTGCCTCTATCTGGAGAAACAAAGCCCGACAAACCAAAAAAGAGCACTCCACAAAAACACCAGCATGTCGTGGAACGAGCCCATAGACCAAAGAAACCCAAAGAATGCGAAAAGTATTGTGAGCATCACGAAGAATGGGGCCACACCAGAAGTGAATGCTTAGCCTGGCCCGATGGTGGTAACAGCACCACGGACGAAGAAACAGAAAAAGAAGAGTGCCACGTCACAACCTGGTACCCGGACTCTGAAAATTCAGAAGAGGAAGAATCTGAAAGATCAGACTATGACAGCCCGGAGGAAGAACCAACTGTAATGGTGGCTCATCCCGTAACGATCATGCCTTTTGGGAGTGATTCTGATGAAAACGAGACCGAGGAGGAAGAAGAAATCATGCCGTCTTCCCTGAGTCAACCGAACCCAACACCTCAACAAGTCCAAGCCAAAGCCCAACAAAAGCAAAAGGGACAATGCAATGTCAGCTTGAGGTCTGGTACCAGAATACCTGAAAGGCAACCCCCAAGGGAAGTCCCTCATAACAGGCGAAACACTCCGGAAGAAATAGTCACTGAAGGAGACGCGAGGTCAAACGGCAGCAGGCCCAGAATGACCGTAGGTGATTACAACGTGGTAGCACACCTGCACAAAATACCGGCCTTGCTAAGTGTCTTTGATGCTCTCATGGTGTCACAAGAGCTTCGCGAGTCTCTCATCTACGCCTTACAAAATCCCGCCAGCTTCCAAGCATACTTTGCCCAAGAAGCCCGAGAGGAGGTAGCACAAATCGAGCCAGAACCACAAATTACTTTCACTGATGATGATCTGATAGCCGGAACAGCAGACCACAACAGGCCTCTCTACACCACCGGCATCATATATGGCAAAAAGATCAACAAGATTCTGGTCGACCCAGGGTCTTCTATCAGTATCATGCCATTGAAAACCTTGGTTCAGCTCTCCCTTAGCATCAGGGAAACCAAGAAAGACAAAATCCGGATTCATGGGTTCAATCATCAATACCAAAAGGCCTTGGGATCTACCATCATCGACATAGATTTTGGTGAAATTGTCACGCCTGTGAAATTCTTTATCATAGAGGCTGACACCACTTATAAGGCACTGTTAGGGAGACCATGGCTTCATGAAAACGGCTTAGTCCCCTCCACTCTACATCAATGTGTCAAGTTCACTCGCGATGGCAAACAGTGTGTAATCAAAGGTGACGACCGGCCTTTTGAGGCACATGAAGCTGAACTGGATGATGCAAAATATTATCAACCCAGGGTTGAACAGGGGGCAGCACCCACAAAGAATGCCTCTTCGTCAGACGCTGTCAGAGAGGCGGTGAAGAGGGTGGTACTCAAGGCAGCCATCAAGTCGCAAACAACCCAAATGTTGTGGGGAAGTGATAGTGAGCCAGAATCTTCTGAAAAAGCCGAATATGATGTCCATACCCCAGTTCGCCCATATAAAGACTCAGGAAGCGAAGGAGAAGGTCAAAGCTCTTTAGCTGTGGAGTTCATGCCCATGGAACATTGCAAAGATCTCACTCCTCGCGAGAGAGAGAGAATCTCCAAGCTGAAAACATTCACCGTCCCACCGAAAATCGAAGAAGTGGAATACGGGACCGTGATTCACCCTAGCATTCACTTTGTCAAAATAGGAGAAGTTGACCCAGAGAATGGCCAAACTCCTTCCGAGGATTGCAAACGATGGCTAGAAGAAAGTGAAGGTGAAACCAAAATGCCTCCCAAGTTGCAAAGAAATACCGATGCTCGCTTGAAGGACCTATTCCGACGGACTCATTGTTTGGAGCCAGTCTCTAAAAGACGGGTCGAGATGTTCCAAAAGCTTTGGAATGGTGATTCAAACGAAGTGACCAAGCTCAATGGAAAGACGTCTAACACCCGGGGCCTTGGTTTCGATACACAACCAGGAACGTCAAAACCCAAAACATCCAAAAGTAGCCAAGTACACACAAGCCGCCATGTCTCCTCCACTGAGACATGGAGAAGAAGTGGCTCCAGAAGACAAGCCTCCAATGAGATGACCATGTTTGATGTGCTCCAAAGGCGCTTCCAAGAGATGGTTCGCTCGCAACAAGATGTCGAGCGCTCCATGGAACGTCTGATTGCACGAAACCAAGATCTTAGTCGGCAGATAGCAACAAAAGAACAAGAGAATCAAGCATGCCGAGAGAAGATAAAGGAACTCCAACGGCGAGTCAGCAAACTACGTCAGGAGATAACCCGACTCCAGGACGCTGGTGAAAGAGTCAAGGATAGAATAATTTTGGTATCTCAAAAGAACTTATCTTACCAAAAAGAAATAGAGACACTCAGCCGAGCGGTAAGGGAAACCAAAGAAGCCCTCGTCCTTGCTAAATATCAAGTACAGTCGGAAGATACTCAGTTACATACATGCCACAGGGTCACTATATCCGACATGTTAGAAGATGAGAATGAGAATCCTGAAGCTAACAATGAGAAAGATGATCCTGACGGAGATTCGCCAATACAAGAGGCGATCTCAATTGAAGAAATGAAAGAATGTTTTCAAGATGTTCTTCAGAATCTGATTCAGTCCCATAAAAGGCTCGAATGCGAAATGTCCCACCTTATAGTCGAAAAAATCAGACCTACGCGCCCAACTAGAAAGGCTGTGGGAGAGGTACCAAGAAGAAAGAAAAGTTTCTCAAAGAAGAGAACAACATCATGTATACCAGATTCTCACGCTAGAACGGTTGAGGCAAGAAACAGCCCATAGCCTAGAGAAAGAGTACAAGATAAACGACAAACTCCGAGAAAAATGTCGGCGAAGTGCACAAGGCGAGGCCGCCTGTCAACAAGAGATCCTCAAATTGCAGGATCAAATGTCGCATCATTGGGCAGAAGGTCGAAGTGGCAGATATCAAAAAGGGAAATCTCACTCCTATACAAAGAAAGCAGAAACAGAAGAGCCACATGATAGGAACCAAGGCTCACACTCCGGTAGGTCTCGATACAAGGGAGCCAGAAATCAAGGGCATACCTGTCATCGGGTCACCATAACGCAGGCCGAGGGGGAAGAAGAAACCCTCGAGGCTGAACCTGAAATATCAGAAGGCGAACAGTTTATCTTAGCTGTCAAGAATGCCCCGAAAGAATTGGAAGAAGGAGGTCAAAACACCATTGATGAACTCAAGTCAGTAAATCTGGGCACCGAGGAAGATCCTCGACCTACCTTCATCAGTACCTCTCTCAACCCAGACATTGAAAGAAAACTGACGGAGCTCCTGAAAGAATATCGGGATTGCTTTGCTTGGAGTTACAGTGAAATGCCAGGGCTAGACCCCGCTGTAGCTGTTCATAAGTTGAAAATAGATCCAGGAGTCAAGCCTGTAAAGCAAGGTCCTCGGAGAATGAGGGTTGAACTTGAAGAAAAAGTGATTGCTGAAGTCAAGAAATTGATCAACGCCGGCTTCATAAGAGAAGAAGAAACTCCTGATTGGGTCGCCAACATTGTCCCAGTTAAGAAAAAGAATGGACAAATCCGGGTCTGTGTGGATTTTCGAGACCTGAACAAAGCGTGCCCAAAAGATGATTTTCCTCTACCTGTGACAGAAATCATAGTGGATCATACTTCCTCCTATGTGGTATACTCATTTGTAGATGGGCACTCTGGATACAACCAAATCAAGATGGATGAAAATAATCAAAAGCATACAGCTTTCCGCACTCCAATTGGCATTTTCTGCTACAAAGTCATGCCCTTTGGGTTGAAAAACGCAGGTGCCACATATCAAAGAGCCATGACCAAGATCTTCGACGACCTGATACATAAAGTCGTGGAGTGCTATGTCGATGATTTGGTGGTGAAATCTCACTCATACGAGGAGCACTTGGCCAACCTTAGGCTAATGTTTGACCGAATGAGAACTCACACGTTGAAACTCAATCCCCTGAAGTGTGCCTTCATGGTCTCTTCCGGCAAGTTTCTCGGCTTCGTGGTGCGCCATCGAGGCATAGAAATCGATCCCGAGAAAATCAGAGCTATTCAGGAATTGCCGCCTCCTAAAACACTCAAACAGCTCAGATCCTTACAAGGACGATTGGCGTACATCAGAAGATTTATCGCCAACCTTTCATGCAAAATCAAACCTTTCACTCGACTCACCAAGAAAGATGTACCATTCAAATGGGATGATGAATGTCAGAAGGCGTTCGAAGATATTAAGCAATACCTGTTAAACCCACCAGTTTTGGCAGCACCTATCCCAGGGAAGTCTCTCATCCTATACACCACAGCGTTGGATGGATCTCTAGGAGCACTGTTGGCCCAAGAAAATGAGGAAGGAAAGGAAAATGCCCTCTACTACCTCAGTCGAATGCTAGTCGGAGCAGAACATGCCTATACCCCAATTGAAAAACATTGTCTAGCCCTTGTCTTTGCAATCAAGAAACTCAGACATTATATGCTATCGCACAAGGTCACATTGATCTCCAAAACTGACCCCCTGAAATACCTCATGACTCGACCCATGCTCACAGGTCGATTGGCAAGATGGGCGGTCGCATTAATGGAGTTCGACATAACCTATGCACCTCAAAAGGCGATCAAAGGGCAGGCATTGGCCGATTTCTTGGCCGCTCATCCCATACCAGATGACTCTCCACTAGCATGCGACTTTCCAGACGAAGAATCCTTACATACAGACAACCAAGAAGAATATTGGAAGATGTACTTTGATGGGTCTTCTTCTATCCAACCAGCAGTGAAACCAGATTTACCCAAACGACAAGCCGGAGTGGGCCTGATCTTTGTCACACCTGAGAAGGGCATCATCAGATATGCCCTGAGTCTGACAGAACCACGCACCAACAACGAAGCCGAATATGAAGCCCTCATCGCAGGACTTGAAATGGCTCTAGATATGGGTGTTGAAAAGATGAAAGTTTTTGGCGATTCCCAGTTGATACTTAGTCAGTTAGAGGGACAGTTCAAAATACGAAAACCAGAATTGGTAAAATATCATGAAAAGGCTCTCGAGCTTATGGCCAAGTTCACTGATATTATACTGGAGAAAGTGCCCAGGTCTTTGAATGGAAAAGCCGATGCCTTGGCTCGCCTAGCAAATGAACTCAGTGACCCCAATCAAGACGAGATTCAAATCTTGGTTCATAGAAGAAGGGCGCTCTCTCCCTGCTTCCCAAAACTTCTGGAAGAAAATGAAGAAAGCACACTGTTCATAGAGGTAGCAGCTTGGGAGGAGGAAACCATACAAGAATGGGGAGAAATCACTCAAGCCATGACTATCGAAGATACTGAAGACGAAGACTGGAGAAAACCCTTTCTCGAGTTCTTCCAACAAGGGAAACTTCCTGCAAATAAAGGACTCAGGGAACAAATCAGGAAAAGGGCTCTGAGATATGTGTATGTCAACAATACTTTATATTGGAGGTCATATGATGGCGCGTGGCTAAGATGCATTACCAGAAATGAAAGCCACCGGATCATGAAAGAAGTACACTCCGGAGCATGCGGATCCCACCAATCGGGTTCCAGGATGCGAGTCCACATCAAATTGTTGGGCTATTACTGGCCCACAATGATTGCTGATTGCGAAAACTTCTCCAAGCAATGTCACATGTGCCAAATACATGGAGACTTCATACACCAGCATCCGAATGCGTTACACCCGACTGTGGTGTCATGGCCTTTCGAAATATGGGGGACAGATATCATAGGTCCCATTGATCCCCCAGCCTCAAATGGGCACCGCTTTATTTTAGCCGCGACTGATTATTTCTCGAAATGGGCCGAAGCCCGATCATATAGAGAAGTCAAGGCCTCTGATGTAGTGAAATTTTTCACTACAAACATCCTCTACAGATATGGCACCCCCAGGAAGATCATCTCCGACAACGGGACTGCCTTCAAGAATACCAGAATCGATGAATTCACCAAGAGATACAACATTGAGTGGAGATATTCCTCTGTGTATAACCCCAGAGCCAATGGCTTGGCCGAGGCGTTCAACAAGACATTGATCAAAATCCTCCGAAAGACGGTCGGGGATAATCAGAAAGATTGGCACAACAAACTGTCAGAAGCATTGTGGGCGTATAGGATCACACATCGAACTCCTACTCAAGCCACGCCTTACTCTCTAGTATACGGGACCGAAGCGGTTCTACCCATTGAGATCGAGCTACCCTCATTGAGAGTGGCTATGGCCTCAGAAATCCCCATGACCAAACAGATGCAGCTCAGATTTCAAGAGTTGGACGGAATGGATGAAAGAAGACTCATTGCACAACAGAACCTAGAGTTATATCAAGCTCGAATGACGCGGGCCTATGAAAAGCTTGCAAGACCAAGAGCGTTCAAGAAAGGTGAGTTGGTGTTAGCATTAAGGCGACCAATCACTGGCCGGCATCATGGCCCCAAGTTCGCATCAAATTGGGAAGGTCCCTTCATAGTCGATCAAATCTATGATGGAGGAGCCTATCTCCTGGCCACCGAAAACGGAGAACACCCACTACCAGTCCTAAATGGAAGATACCTCAAGAAATATTACAGCCAAAATCAACTCCCGGAATACACAAAGCCTCGACGGCACCCAGACAAAGACTTCATTGCCAACTGGGCCGAAGCCCACGAGGAAATGACACAACTGTTCTCACAAATGTGAAACGCAAAATTGGTGAAACTTACCGGTGAAATTTACCAAACAAAGACTCCATGTTGAGGGAGCCTGTGTGATTCCTGAATACGTGGAGCATGGTGAAACTTACCCCTAAAATCCGCTTAATGAAGGAGCCTGTGTGGCCCCCGAAAGCGAAAAGGGTATTTTATGACGCTAAAACCTGTGTGGAAAGCTGAAAATACCTAGACCACTCCCCATGAAGCATATCTGAGGGCGTGAGTCTAAAACCCCAACCTATGTTGAGGAAGACTACGTGGCTTCCGAATACACTAGTTGTAAACATTTACCCAATACAATCCCCTAATCCGCTTTATGAAAGAGCCTGCGTGGTTCCCGAAAGTGAAAAGGTACTTGAGGAGGCTAAAACCTGTGTGGTAGCTGAAAGTACCGAGGACACGCCCCATGAAGCATATCTGAGGGCGTGAGTCTCACCAATCCACCATGTTCCCTAGTAAGGTAGGGATCTTAAAGGCGATTTGCCTCATGGCCCCATAAGTCGACCTTTACACCTAACAATATATTCAAACAACAACCCCACGGTTCATGATCAAAGTTGTACCTCAAACAACTATACCTACATGCATATTTCATAATATATGCATATATCCAAACAACAATACCACGGTTCATGCCTAAGCTGTACCTCAAACAGCCATATATCCCTATAACAATATCAAAACCCCACGGTTCATGATCAAAGTTGTACCTCAAACAACTATACCTACATGCATATTTTATAATATATGCATATATCCAAACAACAACACCACGGTTCATGTTTGAAGCTATACCTCAAATAGCTATGCGTGTGCGTATATCCTCATAACATACGCATACATCCAGATAATAGTCCCACCGGCTATGCCTAAGACTTACCTCAAACAACTATACCTACATATATATTTCATGATATATGCATATATTTAAACAACAATACTACGGTTTATGCTTAAAGCTATACCTCAAATAGCTATACATATCCACATATCCTCATAAGCATATGTGAGTATCCTGACAATAAACCTCCGGGCTATGCCTAAAACCATATCCCAAATAGCCATATGTATGTGCATATCCTTATGACGTATACGTATATTCAAACAACAAATCCCACGGGCTATGTCCTACCCCCAAACACCTATACATGTATGCACATTCTCAGAGCATATGTGTATATTCAAGTAACAATCTCACGGTTCATGCCTAAAGCTATACCTCAAATAGCTATATGAGCACGCACATTCCTATAATGCGTGCAAATGACAAATCCCACCGGCTGTGTTTAAGACTATGCCTCAAACTGATATACATGTACGTATCCGTATGATGCATACACACATCCAAACAACGACCTTATGGACCGTACTCCAGTTATAATCCAAAAAGACCCCCATATGCCTGAAATATATCCAAACTATATTCCTGCAATTTACCTTAAAGCAGATATATCATTATCCAAACAAGCTACAATCAATAAACGAAAGATCCAGTGACAAGAATAAACAGTCAATCAAACAACCAAGACAACAAACAGCGTTATCAAAAAGAGAAAATGCAAAAAAGAAACGCCTACGCAGGGGGCAGGGCCACGTTCCCGGCCAACCTGTTAACAGCATCGGACAATGACTGGAGCGTCACCTCTATAGCCTCCAAACGAGCGTGCAACTCCCCAAGCTGCTGGTCCAATGGAACCTGAGCCGGTGGAGGATCTCCAATGGCAGACCCGTCATCTGAAGGAGGAGAAGCTTCTCTTATTGGACTATACTGGTTCACAGCAGCATTTTCCTGCAAGATATAGCCATTGATCAAATGATTGGGGTCAGGTACCAAATGACCGTCCTGATCACCAACCCACCCAAAAGAGGGCAAGACATCCAGGAGATTGCGGCAATACACCACGTCCCTCTCGGATACAGGTCTTCCCCACAATATATCAGGCATTGGAATCTGGGTTCGATGTACTAAAGCCGCTATCAGATGACCATAAGGCAGACACCCATGTGTGAACCTCACTGCCTGATGCATGTGCTGAAGGATCAGGCTGGCCAGATCGGGTTTGTCACGTTTACGGATAAGCGGACGAAGATAAAACAAACCCCCTGGCCGAGAGAGATTAGTCAAACTTCCTTGCGGAAAGAGAATTTGAGTCACAACCAAGAAAAGAGCCCTGCAAACAAATTCAGCATGATTAACAATGCTCAAATAAAAAAGAGATGAAAATTCAAACACACCTGTGAAGGGCGGGTAAATGCCCGGTGGAAACAACCTCGGCACCCCTTTCATAAGGACGAGCTTTGAACCAGCGACGACAAGCGCCAAAGGTCCCAAAACCCTGAGGCCAATACTCATAAGCATACACAGATATACCACCCAGACTTTCGGTAGCCTGGATAAGGGCAGCTAAATCCTCTACCCTTATATGGAACTCTCGGCCAAATAGATAACAGCAAGCAGAGGGGACCCCGAAGTGATCAAATGTTACCCTGAGATTGGCATAAAACAAACGCACGATCGAAGGATAAAAAGGACGATTGAACAAAGTCAAACCCTTGAGGTTCCAAGCATTTAACCAACCATCAAGCAGGCTCTTAGGCTGACCCGCTATGGCGCCGTCAGGAGCAAAGAAAAAACAGTCGGCCACTGGGCGCCGATCGCCTCCGGTATTATGCATGTGACAATCAAAGGCTTTGGCATCCCGAAAAAGATAGCGGTTGTCAGGGACTAAAGACCAGTTGGGAACAGTCGGTTCTGGGCTCGCCACTGAAGAACTAGAGGCGTCTCGGAGACGTTTTGGGTTTGAGACAGACATGATAAAAGGAGGCTGCGAAAGTTAAACCCTAAAAGCAAAAGCAGGGATGGGTGACGTCGCCGCGACGTTTAAATAAAGAATGAGAGATAGTGACGCCAGGATTCTGACCTAAAGGCGTTTGATTCTCATGCACTAATCGCTCCGCGATTATGGAAAATATCACAAAAAGACATACAAGATGAAAGGAAATCTAGGAAGATACAAACCAGGAAGATATCACATAGATATAAACTAAGCACTACAAAAACCCAGTCTCATACAGTCATGCAAAGCAAAATAAGTGTAATGCCATGGCTAACTAAAGACTGAAAATGCGATGAAGGAAGATACAAGGAGTGCAACAACTCCGTAAATCTCTATCCTGTCTCAAGGATATCAAAAAGCTGGTGACTCGACCTCAGGCTCATCCTGAAGATAAGGCTCAGTCCCACCACTACCTCCAGAAAGTGGCTCAGTGTCCCCTGAAATCGGCTCTGTATCTCCGCTATCAGCCGGACTGTTCATAAAAGCAACCCCAGGACAAGGAAGAGCTAGCACAACATCAACTACCCCTTCTGCGTCATCATCCTCTGACATTGGTTCATCATCAATCCCACCGGGTGGCACAAATCCCACACCCTCAGTACCAGACAAATCCGTCAGCATGACCCCTGATGTAGGAACATGGCTGGTCCCAACATCTGAAGGCGAGATAAAGCCAATGGGGTCCACACCCAATAAGACAGCCGCCCACTCAGGGAAGTCCAGTGACACCTCTGATAAAGGCATTGTCCCCATATCCACATCTCTCATAATGGTATCGTAAAGAGTCTGAAGATTACGATCATCAAATAGAGCGTCAATCATATCCTTCCCTATAAAGAGAGAGAAGGGTCAATAAACAAGAAATTCACCTTGTTTGTTCTCACAAGAACCATAGAATCAAAGGTACCTGAGGAAGGATGAACAACAAGAGCAGTATCCTCCTGAGTCTCCGACTCCACGTCCTCCCGAGTTTCTGACCCCACGTTCTCTTGAATCTCCAGCTCCACGCCAGGGATAGCACCTGAAAGCTCGCCTATGCTAGCAAAGCTACGAGCCGAGAACTGATACTGACAGCATAGCTGCCGTAAGCCGGAAGCCCAGAGATCAACATCGAAGGCCCCTAGCCAAGGAGGAAGTCGCCCTACAAAATAGTCAACTCATAATCAATACCAGGAAATGCAAAACGGATAAAATGCAGCAAATAGGGGAAGTACAGCACCTAATCCTCGAAGTATCGGAGGAATCTGAGGTAAAGGGGCCGGCTCACATCCCGATACTGTCACCGAAACAATAGCTAAAGAATCATCTGGGAGAGATAGAGCATCATCCTCGAGAAATGGGGCAGGAATAGCAGAGTCAGGGTACAGCATCTCCTCAAAGGGTACCTCCAGTGTCTCTATCTCTACCGTCCCCACATCAATCTCTTCAGTCTCAACCTCAGTGGGCACAATCGCACAAGCCTCTGCATCAGGCTCAGTGACTGATGTTGCAACTACCTCTATAGTCTCTTGTGGAGTCACCGTCTCTGTCCCGCCGGCACTAGGCTCAGCGACAAGGGCACTACCCCACAATCCAGAACATGAAGTACCTGGACATAAGACATAAGACAATACCATAGGAACGAGATAAATCAGAAGAAATGTAAAGAAAAGGACATACCTATAAAAGGCGTAAGCAAAGGAGGCTCCATAGAAAATCTGATACCCAAAGAGCTCTCCCCCAGTCTCGGCCGCAGCTCATAGCGGGATACCTCCTCCAAAGACGGAGAATCCTCGCGGCATCTCTTCCTCAGCCCTGCGCGAGCCTCCTCCTCCGCAAACTCCTCAGGATACTCCGGTGAGGGACAGGAAGATAAATCTGGATCGTCCTCAGGAGTCAGAGGATCAGACACAGACTCAAGCACAGGCTCTGGCTCAGACTCAGATGCAGAAACGCCTAACATAATGATTTTTTAGCCCAGAACCGATAACTCTTAGGCCCAAATCGGGACGCCTGAGACGAATCGTCCCCCGCCGGAGGAATACCCTCGAGCTTAAAATGGAAGTGTCCCAAATCGCACTCTCCTAGACCTGTTCGAGATAGTGAAAACACACGCAATATAAAGAAGAAAGAAAGAAGTAAAGCAAATGCAAACTAAAGTAAAATACAAAACTTGAGACAATACCTGGGATAGAACCGTCTGAAGATAAAGGTAGCTCACTGAAATCGGCGGGGCGAAAAGTAAGAGGAAGTAGCCTATCTACTCCATGAGTGCTTCTCAAAGGTCTGAAGCCACCGATAGAAGCATCTAAACCAGGAGGAACGATACGAGAAGGCGGATAAACCCGCTCCAGCAAGAGCTCAGGGGAATAGGAATGCGCAATCACAGCCCAACTCCTAAACCACCGATCATGACCGATAGTCATACATCCTTCTCTCTGAGAATCAGGTACATCACAGCTACTCCCGGTACCAAGACGTAAGGAGAAGGCGGCTAGGTCGGCACAATACCGCAGAGAAACCTCCTCTGGAGGGTCAGGAAGTGTAGACAAAGGAACATCCTGGTCGTACCCAAACTGCCATGCACACTTCTGGGGGTTATACGTCTCAGAAATAATCCTGTCACCAATACGAATGACTAAACACCCCTCCCGAATGCTAATAGTATAGTCTCGAGAACGCCTACTTCTCCGAGAAAGCAACTTGGGAGCATTACCTGCACGGGTCACCCTAGAGTCCTCAATATGACCTAGTCCTCCACCCTCTGTGGGCCAATCCTGTGAAAAAGACTCAGGCCTATACTCAGAAATATAACGACTACTCTGAGTAAAATACCTATGTGCTGTGAGCTGATCAGGAGGATTAACCGAAGGGCCAGCAATAAGACTGAGTGCCGGCTTCGAACCCCGCAAGCCTCTAGAAGTAGATGCAGAATAACACCCCGCCCAATACACATTGAACCACCCATGTAGAATGTGTAGGGGCATGGCAATGTACGCCCTAGAAGGGTCTCGAGAAGAAGTAAGCTCTCGCAACGAGCGATAAGTGTTCACCAAGGCCGCTGTAGCTAGAGACACCTTTTGTTTCCGAGCCAGAGCATTGGCCACGATGAATACTCCAGGCCGAATATAGCCCACCGGCTCTATAATCACCACGAAATAGCATATCCACCAGGCGAAATATGCAGTCAAAATAGTCTCCTCATCCAGGACACGCGTACTCAGCCCCTCCCAAGGGATAAGGTGACCAGGAGCATAAGGCTTATCCGAACCCGGGATCACTGGCTCTAAGGGGTCAGCGAAACCTACAGCCTTCTCACGGGGGACCTTATCTATGAAGTAGCCAACCCAGTCTTTGAAGGATACTCCCTTGCCTGAACCCTGAGCGGACCGAGCCATGGAAATCTCATAATAAATCTTGAAGACCGTGCGCAAGGAGTTCCCATGCATGAAATTCCCATCCCGGTCCGTGCCGTAAAGCTCCAGCTCTGGAGGCACCCTCTCCTCATAAAACTGGCCAGCAGTCGGCACTCCAAGTAGACATACCATTTGGCGCAGATCCAAAGTGGCCTGTCGATCCTCCAACACAAATGTATTGTCCACATAGTTCCAATTGGTAGCCATGGCCCGGAGAATAACAGGATCCCATGTGTACCTGAACAAAGCCATGGTCACTCCCCCAAATATCTCCAAATCATTTAACCTCGGGCCCACCCTACATAAAATGTGACGGGTCCACTCGGTCTGCCCAGGAACCCAACGTAACTCACCCTGGACATTCAAACCCCCAGGAGACCAAGGGATCACATGACCCTCTATCATCTCTGTGCTTAATAGGTGACAATCCTGACGGGATCCTATCCTCCCAGCGGAACCCAAGAAAAGACCCTGGAAAGTGCGAATGGAAGCCCCACTCGCAAGACGGCGCTGGTTGCCAGGCACAAACACATCATAAGTTTGGCTATGAGAACGTACCTCAGTGCGAGATGGAGGATCAGGCCTCAAACGAGGATATGAATACTCAGAGTACGCAGGAGAGCGGTTGTGGCGAGCCAACAGCCCATGAAAGTTGTCTCTCCCTCGAAGAATGGCATTCCTCCACTTCCCATGAAGATGCTTATGAACCTTCTCAGGATCCAAATAATTGTCAATATAGTCGGCGATAGCCTCATCAGAAGGGCCGTAGGGACCGATCCTGACAAAGCTGAAACGAGGAGTTGTGATGTAAATCTCCTCCACAGGCCCCATAGTCATCTACAAAAGACACAACAACAACAATAGAAGAATAGTAAGCAAAAAATAAAATCAACCCCAAAATGATAATCAGGAGACTGGGGGCACCTGAGTAGACTGTTCGGAATCATACCTCGCACTCCACTCTGGTGGGGGGCATTTGTTTGCCTCCAAATTTCGCCATCTGAAGAAACGACAGAATACCCAGAGAAACCTGCAAAAGATGAGAATGGCATATAATGAAACAAAATCCATAACTATGTCCCATATCTTGAGTAAAAAAAGCTCAAGACTCAAGACATAAACAACCAATAACCATCAAATGAGTAATTAATTAATTAATTTAATTATGTGAAATATGATGAAACCCACATAATTGATTAATTAACTAATTAAAAAGGAGGAAGCGACAAAAATAAGAATTATGGGATGACCAAATACCGTACATAATTCTAAGAATTTATATCAAATTTTGGGCCAAGCCCATGACGGCTCCAATTAAATTGCTAAAAAATGATGATGAGCAATATGGAGTTCCGACATACAGACTAGGTCCAATATCATCACAAATAGGGACGACTCTGTGTCAAAACCGCTAAATGGAGGCATTCATTTCTTTGGCTAAGATAATTGTCAAATTAATGTATTAAACTAATTAAAGGCTGGACAAATTGGCTAAAAAAAACTTAGCCCGCATGGATTAATTAACTGGGCCCGTTGTCAGCCCATCCAAACCCAGCCCAACCAAACCAAATGGCGCCGACTGAGTCCCGATGCACCAAGCACCGAACCCAACAGTGCCCAAAGCGATTCAGTCAAGTCAACTATAGGTTTGACACGTGTCAGCCTCTTACTGGTCTACACCCATGGTCCCCACCCCATTTCCGTTAATGGAAAAAGGAAAGAAAAAATGGGAGAGGACTGTACCTTCCGACAGAAGAAAAGCGACGAAGTCGCTTATGAAACACCCTTCGCCGGCGATATACCCCACCACAACTCAATACAATGGAACCGATAGAAAGATGAGCTCACCGCGATTCCGTCGATACCAGACACGGCTGCTCCTAAAGCCTGCAACCTGGCAAATTTGAGCATGTTACCAACTGGTCAACAAATTAGGGAAACTTTTTACAGCGAATTAATGGATGAGAGCTTGATAAAACGACCTAAGGAGCTTCGTTCGCGCTTTAATTGAAGGGTTTTAGCGCCAATTCTGGCCAATTTGATGAGAGGGGATGAGTGTCGTTGCTCGCCATTAACGGAAATGCTAGCTCAGTCAAGCTAATCTTTTGGATGTTATCAGAAGAATGAGAGGAATGGGAGCATTTGGGAGAGTGCAAAGATACTCTCAAACGGTTCAATGGGAGTTCACAGGCGCACGAGTTGGCAAAAGATAAAAGTTCTCCACCAATGGAGAGTTCCAGTAAAAAAAAATCGAAGAGGAAGCCAAATGGAGAGCATTCTTCCTCATCTCTGCAGCCTACCATCTGAAAAAGAGGATCCTACGCCTGAAGAACCCCTGTACCTGTACTGTATGATGTGATTCTCCTTTGAACATCAACCGTCGGATGACCTTGATGAATCAGAAGGGAATGGAAATGATTCCCATGCTTCGTACCTCCCTTCTGCCACCGTCAGAAACAATGCACAGGGATATGCTACAAAAAGGAAGCACACCAAGTCGCTGGCATGATGGATAAATGAGATCCAAGGGTTCAGATTTATCAGATGGTTTCAATTTGAATCACTTGGAGAATGTGATGATAGAGAATCACAGAAAAGAAAGAGATATATAGGCTAAAAAAAAAAGAAGGAAAGAGGCTCTAACTGGCGTAGGGATTACAAAATGTGTGTTGCAATATTACATACAGACGCTGTGAGGCTACATGGTGTATAGTTCAAAGTACACAAGATCAAGGGAGTTATGAATTCCTGAATTGAATTAAAAACAAAAAGGGGATGCTGTTGGGCACCTGGCCAGAACAATTAAACAAATTATGTGAGAGCGTAATTGAGCTAATCTACAGGCAATTCTTACTTTGAAATGAAGATTAGGTTGTGAAATATCAAAAGGGCAAAAGGGGAATAAAAAAAAAATGATGAAACCACCTAATGCCCTCTGCAGTTACAAATTAAAGAAACTTCACATGAAGGATGAGCTGTGAATTACCTGATTGCCCCTGGACCATTTCAGATTGGTTAATGAAATACATGCCTGGGTGAGGACCCCCCTGTGCAGTCTTGTAAGTATACAGCTACATGAAAAATATGCCAAGTAACACCACAGCAAATCAAAGGATGTCATACAAGTTTGAAATGTTCACTGGATGATCTCCAAGTTCATGCACTGATGCCATAGCTGGCCAAAGTGCACGGATGATGCAAGCAAGCTGTGATCATCACCATCCGTTCCCTGTAGCAACTTTGATGCTTGCCACCTGTTATCTGGCGCTAACACCCCCTTCTCCAAGCATGCACCCGGCAAGGAGAAACCAAGTGTATGAACTATGGGCCCCATGATACATGGCCTCATACTCATTTGACCATACACAAGCCCACACTGGAACTGTCACAGATTGAACAAACATAGTACAAATGGAGAAGATTAAGATGAGTACTGAGAGACTGTCATATGCATGCACTAGCGCCAAACATCTCCCCAAGCAAGGAAGAATAGGCCCCACATGTCATAATGATATAAACAAGGCGGTTCTGCACCAATGAGTCTCAGCCCTTGATCGAATCAAAGGGGCAAGAATGTTGCCACGTGGCCAGAGAATAAGGCATAAACCCTAGCACCCTTCTCCTATAAAATGCCCATCAGAAGAGGAAGAGAGGAGGCCAATCTTTTGTTTTAAGTCGAATTGCTGCTGTTTTATTTTAAGTCTTATTAAGGTATTGTATTGGCCTCAGTTTCTATAAAAAAAAATGAATTTTTCTTTATGAGGAATCTCATTTATCCTGTTAAGAGATATTTTTGTTACTTGTTATTTGTTCAATAATGGAGTATAGATGATAATATAGTCATGGAAGTTACAAGAAAATATGCATTCTCCTTTTATTTCTCTTTTCCTTTATGTTGAATTTCTTTCTGGTTGTCTTTTGTTTCTTTCCTGGAGAATTGTGACAGTGCTCGCAGCATGTGTGAAATTAGATCCACTGCTGTGAGTTTCAGTCAAAGATCCAGGAGGGAAGGGAAAAGCATGAGCACACATAAGTGTACATATTTTTGTCTTCCATTAGGTCCCTGTAACTTTTTTGGATCATTTGCATAAGTCAGTCAGCTATGGCTTCATAAGGCATGTGAAATCAGATCCATGCTTTGTGGATGTCATAGTAGCTGCTAACATAGATTAAAAAAAACACACGCATATATAATTTTGTCATGCATGTTTTAGGTTTGGGGTTTCTGGTAAAAAGGGGGGAAACATATGCGTATGCACATAAATTACGAAATGGCTTTAATGTTTTAAGCTTGTACATCAGAAGCTAGCATCTCTGTGAAGTGTGTGAAATAAGATCCACCTTCATGGAGTTGTGTTGGGTCTTTTGATATAAAAGTGAAGAACATGATTAAAATACATGATAAATATACACACATAATGGGGGGGTTCATTAATGTAAACATATTTTCAGTAAATAAATGGAAAGAAAGGGGCTAAATTGCATAATAGAGTCGGGAGAGGTCTAATAAAGGGTGCTTAAAATGTTTCCTTCATACATCTAAATATGTCAAAACACGTAAGATAGGCCACATATTTTATACAAAGAGTTCTGGAGTATATAAAAAAATATATACAATAATAATAAACAGATATATATAAAAGTAATGCATATATGTAATAAGTGTCAACATTTACATTAACATGGTCAAAGGAAACATAGCCCTGGGTATAGTCAAAGGAAATCAGAGTGCAAAATCAAGCCATATGACGTACATGGATTTACTGAGTTCAAGTTAGCCTTTCAATATCACACGGTTTGTTATACCATTACAATAATAAATAATAAGCTAAGTTGCAGTAAAAGGGAACAAGCATAACTGATTTCATGTTGCATTTATTGTTGGAACTAACCCCTTATTTCCTTTATGTTCCAATAACACCCCATATTCTCTATGCAGAACCCAACTTAGAACTTATCAACGATTTCGTTTATATACTTAGAGTCTGTTCATATCTAATAAAAAATACCAAGGGCCTTGCTAAATCAAATAAGCACAAAATTCGTATGGTTGTCCAAATTAATAATCACAAGAACCATTGCAATAATTTAGTTATAGAAATACATTGTCAGACCCAATTGATTACCCTGTCAGTTGGATACCAGACCAAAAATCCAGAATTAGCACCAAATTAGCATAGAGTGAGAGGTGAAACTTCAAATTGCTATCTTAGCTAATCTCACAATGACCCCACGATGCTTGAAGAACAAATTCAAACAAGAATCCCCATGAAGAGTGTCATTTCACTTCCTCTCGTCAGAACATGGCAGGAGATGGCTAAGCCGCCTCAGGATGGAAGACGCAACCTAAGCGAATCACGGAGATGGATCCAAACGACACCCACGATGACTCAGAACCTGGTTGCAGTTCCTAGAATGGCCGGAAACACCCACTGGCAGAAGCACTGGACTCGTCCAGTTAACGACGCAAGCTAGAGGAGCGAGTAAGATTTGAAATTGAAATGTGAGTGAACCTGGTGTATGGACGAGCTCATAGACTGAGCGCCTAAACTCCTCCTCAGCCGTCCCTGGATCTTCTGTGACTCCACTCGTGTGGCGAGTCGCTGTTGACAGAATACAAAACAGCAAGTTGTTGACCAATAATAATTTTCAAGAATTCAGAAACTTCAAAAATGCATTAAAAATAGCTAGAAAGTCCAGAAAATCCCCATAAAATACCAAAATGTCCAGAAAAATATGAGGAACATTTTTCTATAACATTCCAAGTTCAGATTCCCAATCAAAAGATAATTAAAATTAAAATTAATAATGCAAAAATACTCAAAGGTTGAATTAGATCAAAATTTAATAAAAATGTGCATAAAAGTGTAAGGGTACAAACCCCTTTGACAGCAGGTACCTTAAGATGATTTGGACAGCAGGTACGTTAAATTGATTTGGACAGCCGGTACAGTTAAACGGTAGCTACTGTTAAAAATAAACTTTATGCACAATTCCTGGGAAATTTGGGAATGAAACCCGTAGTCAAAATCAAAACATTCAGACCCAGAAAAGTTGAAAAAAAAAAAAAAAAAAAAATCCAAAACCCAAATAAAATTCAAAACCTGAACTCAAATTAAATTTCAAATCCAAACTAAGTCTTGAATCCAGGGAACTCAAAACTCAAACCCAAACCCAGAAAACTCAAACTCAAATCCGGAAAACTCAAACTCAAATCCAATCCAAGCTTAAATCAAACCCAACCCCAAAGATCCAGACTCAAGTCAAACCCACAAATTCAGAAACTAAACCCAAGTTATATTCCAAAGAAATCCAAACCTAAATCAAGCTCAAAACCAAGAAGATCCAAACTCAAATTAAATCCAAGTCCAGAAAATCCAAATCAAATCCAGACCCAGAAAATTCAGACTCAAAACCCGGAACCAAATTCAGAAGTAATACAAATCCAGAAACAAAAATCCATATAAATTTCCATAACCCAGGGACCAAACTTTAAACACGTCTGAAAATCAGAATTTGGTAAATTCTAGAACATATGAAGACCAAAGTTTAAAATGTCCAAAGTGGCCAGAATTTCTGAACGCGCCTTAATACCAGAGTTTAAAATGTTTTATAACCTAACTCATGCACGTCACAGGGCCAGAAATTCGACACGTCAATAGTTGACCAGAATCGACACACGTTCAAGGACCGGAACCTCTACATACCTTAATGCCTGAGTTTCCAGAAACGTCTGATAACCTTGATTCTAACATGTCAACAAACAGACCTAAGTTTTAAAACGGTGATAAATTGAAGTTTTAAAAGAACTAAAGCTTTAATATGATCTAAATACCGAAACTTTACATGTCTATGTCCGTCTTCTTTGAGCTTACAATGCGTATAGTTTAAAGGGAACAAAACAAAAAATTATTAAATGTACAAAATAGGGTTAGTCGTTAACCACCGGGATTAAAACCCCAGAAATTTTGGAATTTTAAATATGAATTAAAATTCTTTACATCATGTTTTGCATCACGATTATTCTCTCATGATTGTATCATCCGCTCTATTTATGTCACTATTTGTTTGCGTTCTTTAATGTTAGTATCTTTTGGTAAAGTGTTAGAATGCTAGTTGTTATGCCTAATCCATTGACTATCCCGATCTAGAGGTGCTCTTGACTTGGTTCAGAGGTAATTAACAGTAGGGGCTTGCGCCTACTGGAAAAAAAGGACCTGCAGTAAACAATCAAACTCTCGAGAGGTTTGAAACCACGTCGGTACACACATCCCTTTTCAGGTGGGTGCCGATGTCTGAGTTTTGAAACGATCGAGGGGTATCTCGTCCGCAATATCTTTTTCCCCCTTGGGAGCATCCGGTCATTTCCCCCTTCCGAGGATCAGGGTCCAAAAAGGTGCGAGACAGATTACTTGATTGAACCTCCTATTAGGTGAATGGCCACATCTAATCTAGGCAAATGGTGTAGATTGTTTAGTTGAACCAAATAAGTACTCAAGGTTGGTAAGGAGCCGAGAGGTGACCAATTTAAGCCCGAGAGGGACAAATTTCTGCTTAGGCGAGAGTCTAGTGGATGCCTTAGAGAATCAACAAGTGGACTTAATTAAGCCAACGTTACGAGAGTTGAGGGTTAATTAATCTAATGGGGGCTTTAAACTAGGTTCCATACCAGGTTCTGTGACCAACATTATGAGAGTTGAGGTTCAGGAGATTAGGAATGGCTAGATCTGACCCACACAAGCCAGAAATCATGTTATTGTGTCGATTCGGCATTAACCAAGGGCCATGCGGTCGCATGGGATCCATGTGCGGTCGCACAGGATCTCCAAGCACACACGAGTCAACGATGCGGCGCGAGAGCGACGCCCGTTGACAGTCCGAAGCCTAACCAAGGTGGAAACTGAACCCCTATGACATTTTTATACCATATTTTAACACCAAAAACACCAAAACTTGCTACTGTTCTGTTCACCTTTGGTTAATTGTTTTTGTTACTTGTTGATTAAGCCCGAAACCCTTCCTTTTACAGTCTAGATTTTGTGAATAAGTAAGGTTTAGTACTCATCTTACCGTCCCTGTGGATATGACCCCGACTGTACCAACGAATTACCGTGCGCTTGCGGTTGTTTTTAGGTTGCTTTTGGATATTATAAGCTCACACGATCAGTAGGATAGAAGATGATGGAAGTATAGAATGCTCCATGAGTATTATCACAGTAGATCCCATAATTTGATTTCATGTTTTTATTATAGTTTCATCGGTTAAAGTTATCATAACAAATTCTTGTACAATGAGTAAGAACTTGTAAAGACTCGATATGATCAATTTGCTCTCCTCACTCAGTTCATTAAAATTATATTGATAGTATGGATTTCTGGAATATTTTAAATAGAGGTAGTTTTACGGTGGAGATAAATTTCAAAGCCACCTTTGAACCATGATCATTCATTTTTTGTTCATAAATTTAAATAAACAATCTAACCTAAATCTGATTACAAAATTTTGTCCACGGCATAATTTTTTTTTTATAAATATCTCTAAAAATGGCCCTATTTAAAATCAATATAGGTTAATTGAGTTCACTCGTTTAATTTATATAGTTCATAATAGGATGAATATTAAATATATATTATAGAGATTTTATAAATCTCTACATAAATAACCCACTCAAAAAATAGTATGATCATTTCACTCCACTTACTTCATTAAATTTGTATAGATTAACCCCATTTTAAATTAGTAACGTCAACAGGCGTTATCTCTTTAATTTAGTATATATTGCATAAATTTCAAGCATATTGTATAGATATTTTATGCTTTTTTAATAAATGGCCCCACTAAAAATTAGTATGGTCAAATGACTTTAATTAAAATGGGAATTGTTTTCCATCATCCCTATGATTCGCATCATCCCCATCATCCCTGGAATCCTCATTAATTATCCAGCGCCCTCATTAATAGAAGACCATGGGATGATAAGGATGATATAGAATCCAGGGGATAAAATCCAACATAATTAACTTGTTTTATATTTTTGTCTATCATCCCACATTTCCTGCACACGTTGTTCCATTTTCTAACTGTTCTAGTTAATATTTATAAATGTTAAAGTTAATATATATAACTGTTATAGTTATATATATTAAATGCTCTAGTTAATATATATAGATGTTGAAGTTAATATCGTAATTGTTCTAGTTATATACATTAACTGTTATATTTAATATATATAACTGTTGACGTTAATATATATAAATGTTGAAGTTAATATATAACTGTTGAAATTAATTTATAACTGTTGAAGTTAGTATGTAAATGTTGAAGTTAATATACTGTTGAAAATATGTAACTATTGAAGTTAAAATCATAACAGTTGAAGGGAGCGAAATAGAAGGACGGGAAATGAGAGCGTTGGATTTCCAAAAACGGAAAAAGAGGGATAGAGGGAGTAAATAGCGCTGGGATGATGAGATTCACGCGTTTTCTGTCATTAATGAAGTATTATCCTCGTTAATCAGAGGATGAGGGAATGATGAATCTTGAAGAGATTTTTATACATTGAATTGGTTAGTCAAATTGGCATAAATTCAATTAATTAATCTATATCCAGAGAAGAGCCTATTTAGAATCAGCACAGTGGACGGCGGATTTACGTGGATTAAAGGGAGTCGATGTCCCATTTTCGGAAAAAAAAAAATAATAACACTGACAAATGACAATGCATATAAAAGGTTATACTTACAGTACGCATTTTTGTACGGGTACTCCAATTTAAATCCCGAAATAATTAATATTATCGAACCCGATCTTTTTCATGTAGGAGCCTATTTAAATTTCTGCGTATAATATTAGTATTTTGTGAATATATTGAACACCAATGCATGGTACTACATTTTTTTTATAAAGATTTTATACAGAGCGTAATGAATTATTCCCGCTTAATATTAGTATGGTCAATGGACTCCACGTACTTCATAGAAATCACATTGAATAACATTTTTAGTTATAATATATAAAAAATATATATGCACTTCATAAATAACATCGATTTAAATTAGAAAGGTCAATCGACGTTATTTAATTAAAATTGCATTAAATAGCATGAATTACATGTATGTTTAAAAAAAATTACATGTACAGTATGCAGGCCTGTTGGCTTTTTTCAAAAAAATAAAAAAAATAAAAAAACATGTATGTTAAAAAAATCTCTCTGTATAAAAGACCCATTCAAAATCAGTAGAAAAGACTATTGATTTCACTCGCTTCACTAAATTTTATTGAATAACATAAACGTAAAGCATATGTCATAGAAATTTTGTAAATTTGTTCATCAATGACCCGATTAAAAATACTCTGGTCAATTCACTCAATTGACTCCAATTACTTTATTAAAGCACTGCTGCACACCTTTTAGTTATATTTTATAAAAAACATTATAAGTATCTTTATAATAATCATATTTTAAGTCAGCAAGCTCAATTAACGTTATGTAATCAAAATTGTGTCGAGTAGCATGTATTTCAAGTACATTTTATAAAAAATAAAACTATCTATAGATGATTTTTCTTAAAAAAATCAGTAAGGTTAATCCCGCTCTTATTTATTAAAATTGTATCGAATAACAGTTATTTTTAAGTATATTTTGTAGAGATTTTAAAACCCTGCTTAAAATCAGCCACGGCTTCATCAAATTATTGCTACAAATTTGTGCAGGGAGCTCGTTTGAATATCAAGTAATGTATTAGTTCATTATATATATATATATATATATATTTGATAAATCTGTGAGACTGTGAATCATTTTCATATAACGTGAAGCAGTTAATTCACTATAAGGTTTTGATCAAAATTATTTCTCAGCGGGATTCATTTTATTAGAATTGAGTTCACATGACTTTGTTGGGTCTAATAATATGGAATTTTTTATTAAATGACATCAAATTTCTTCATTTCGATAAAAAAAAAAATTCTAAAGACATGAAATGAAATCCAGTGTTAAAAAAATGATTCTAATCAGGGCCTAAATGATGTAAGCATGGAGGCGATTTATTTGAGTTTTAAAAACAGTATATTCATATTGATCTTAGGGCTCGTTTGGATGCTTCCGGGAATAGGGGAATAGTGGGAATAGTCACTCTTCCCACTCTTCCCAATAACACTCTTCCCAACAACACTTTTCTCCCTACTTTTTCACACTTCCCAACGCTATTCCTAAACTCACCATCCAAACGACCTAGGAATAGCACTCTTCCCACTCTTCCCACTCTTCCTACTCTTCCCACTTTTGCACACTATTCCCACTATTCCCACACCATCCAAACAAGCCCTTAATGTTAGAATAATTCTCAAAAATCATTTTAACAGCCTTGACGTGACAGTTATGAGTGATTACTATTATTATTTTTATGATGCAGTTATGAGTTATAAGATCGTCAAATTGATATAGCTGGCAAGATACTAAAGTTGTACCTTTCTATATCACGTGATGATGATGTGTCAATTTTAATACAATTCTCAAATTAAAACCAAACTAATAACACATTGACACATGGGATATTTGTAGTCTGTAGAGTCCTAGTAGGAATGGGAAGTGCCGAAGCACTGCCACACAAGGAAGCGTGAAATATTTTTCATTTTTTTTCTTTTAAGTTGTGAAAACTGAAAAGTAAAGTGTGAAATGTTCGGGCAGTAGGACTTGTAGCAAGGACCGAGGAACTTGAAAATTGCAATGCCCACTAGAACGAATTCACCGCATAATTTTTACCATGCGTTAGCAATCTCGACCGTTCATTTCGAACCAGAACGGTATATCTATCGGACGACGGACCAGTGTACGAGAGCTTGTAATGGGTTCACAGTCTGGATCTCCTAGAATTTTTCATACAAATACAATCTCTTGTGCAATAGTTGAGAAATATGCGGTGCGTCTGAACGTACATAAATGCTGTACATATTCAGTTTTTTTTAACCCAAAATTGTATATTCGTGTAGAATAAGAACAACGGGAATAAGAATAAGCAAAAACTTATTTGGCACTCTTAAAAACAAGAAAACAAGAAGAATAAGAACAAGATGAAAATTTTTGAACCTTGTTGTTGTTCTTGTTCTTATTCCACACCACTTCCAAACATCCCTTTTGGGGTAGCCGCATGACACGTATCCAGAGTCTTTAATTATTCACTTTTTGTTACTTTTACAAAGCCACTCTTGTATTTCATTGAAATCAAATTTGATTTCTTTGGACGCCTATCTAATAGCAAAAAAAGTATGAGTAATGCTAGAATAAAATATGTTGGACGTCAAATATGATACGAACATCTTAATGTGATACCCATATTAAAATTTTCTTGAATATCAAATTTTATATTTTTTAAAAAAAATTAACTTTTTTTTCAAACTATTAAAAATTAAAGCCGTAACTAATTAAATTGAGAATTTTCTAACATTTTAAAAAATAATAAAAAACTAGAAACAATATAAATTTTAGTCTCCAAAGAAATTTCATTATAAAGAATAAATTAAGTGGCTCGAATCTACCATTGTAATCTAAAAAACTAAAATTTGATAATTTGACTAATGTATCTGTCAAACACTCAAACTTATTTGACTCTATAGCAACTCACCAAAAACATAGCATATATTCTTACCAAATCTTTCGCACATTTTTCACGGATCCCATATCAGTACGCAGTTATGATTTGGCAAAAAAGTACCGGTTTATCTATTTATTGTAGGTCTAATCTTAGTGATTTTTTTTTTCATTTTTATCTTTAGGATTTAAAACACAACTTATTTTCCGTCCGCAATAAGTATGACAGCAATGTCATATTGCTTTTTATGGTGTTTAAGTAATTACTACCAAACATATCCATCTAATGAGTGGATAAATTACGGATGAGAAGAATTTATATATGCATTCTATTTCCAAAATGAAAAAAAAATTATTATTTTAATGAAATTTTCCATATGTGTTGAGATTGCATAGAGTAAACAATTAGTTTACACCCTTCATCTAATAAGTAGTATGTGTTTTTATTAGTATGGATAGTGATATGTTTATAGTACTGGAATATTTTTTTTAAGTCTAATTGCACTAAATGTAAATAGAATGTTATCTGTCCCGTCATGAAAGGCACTTTTAGAGAGCTCGTATTTTAAAAAATATATATATATATATATATATATATATAATACAGCTCACTAATGTATTGCCTTTTATTTAAAAGGTCGCAGTATAAAATTTCAATATTTACCTGGGAGTTGATTTAGCAACTTTAATGTTTATGCCATGCTCACAAAAGAAAATTGTGATACCATTAATTTGAACTTGTGGATATTTTTGTTTACACGAGTTTCTCAAACTTGTATGATAGGATTCTGCCTAACTATTTACGACGTGTTTTTAATTAACAAAGTGAGATAATTTGGCTCCATCAAACCTATACATTTCTTAGAATTCTTGTAATTTTAGATTTGTTTTTTATAATCATTAAGATATGCTCCAGAAGGGGTGAGAAGGGTGATGGAACATAATGGGAGCTGACCGCATACTGCTCAGAGGAGTAACCTGCTCCAGAATGAAAAATTGTAATGGAAACAAAGGTGAATGGATGGGAGAGAAGAGAAACTCCATATACAATTGTTATTGTCATTTTTTTTTTTCATTCCAAATTTGGAGGTTAAAATTTTGTTCTCGACCTCCCTTTCATTCCATATTTCCATTCCTTACCATTAGATTCTGGAGCAAACTCTAAGGTGGTGATCAAGGTGTCACTGGCGGAGTTGTCAACGTGCTTCTGAAGACTACACAATTTGCTTATGTTTAACTTCTCATTTTGTTTGGTCGGAAATATTGGATTAAATTTTCTTTCTTATCAACTTTTAAATTTTAAAAGCGCATTAACAAATTTGCATGTTGCACGTCGACACAACATCGGTGAAAGTTAGTTTAACAATTGACCATAACGTTGTTTACATGATACTAGAAAAAAAAAAAAAAAACCCTTATATGTCGGCAGATAAAGAAACAAAATAATATTAAAAAATAAAGATATTCTGCTCAATCTACCGTAGGTAGATATGTTATTCATTTTGTTTCCTTATTAGAAGAAAATCAAAATATATTGTTATTTCGTCTAGCGATTGATATCCTACCTCACAATTAAATCGATCGAACGGTAGAAATATATGTTTACAAGCTAGACCTAGCGTGTAATGCATCTACGGTGCGTTTATAAGTAGTAGAGATAAACATATTAGTGGGGTTTTATTTAAAATTAGTTATTAACTTAACAATGTCGATAATAAATTTTTAATTAGATAAAAATTCCATAAGATTAGGAGAAAAAAAGTGCATATGCATATTGTTGGTTTTTTATAAATTGGTTGTGCATAGAAGTTTAAACAATTTAAATATCATTTGATATTGGAACGGAGACCGTTTAATTAGATTGTTGCAAAATTCAGGTTTTTTGCTAGACAATAAAATTTGCATTAAATTGTGCCATTTTTTATGTGTACGTATAGATCATGTATTAAATATAGGATTTAAGAACCAAAGTCATTTTCGTTGATTGTCAAAATTATGATATCACCATTTGTGTTAAATCGAGTAATATATTGGGTGAGTTTGGCATAAATGAGGTTAGTCTAACTTCTAGTTTAATAAACTAATTTTTTAACCGATCAAAAATACTAATTTCAACCTTTGATCCCACTAATCTATCTATGGTGTTGTTAAAAGTTAGTAATAATCATCCGGTATATATGTTTTCAGTCAAACATAACTGGTGACATCCGTTAACATGTTTTGGTTATCGTTAATATGTGTTTTGAACTTTTAATAGTTGTCATAAACTCATATTCATTTTCCGAACCCCTCTGGAACGCACAATCGTCTATTGTTGAATGCACACTTATAATTTAAAGCACCTCTTAAGTATCTATTTTGGTCAATTGTACAATACGTGAATATTGCAATTTTTTTATTTAACTTGGCTAAATGCACACATATTCCGCTCTTATGCATTAAAAATGTATTAGGATTAAAATTTGTAATTGCTGATTGCAATAAAGATAGGAAGTTCTTTTTACTCTGCCGGAATTTCTTTTTCGAAAAAAAAAACAATAACTAGTCTAATTAATGTAACACCAGGAATTGCATATAGTACAGATGCCTATTAGAGACGAGAGTCAAGCCATTAATTGGAACGATAATTTGAAGCCTATCAGAGATGAAATCAAGCAAAGGATGTATGTTCCAGTTCACCAAAATAAAATTCGGATGGAGAGATGCTATGGAAAATGTACACCTTATTGTAAGAGATGCACTACGTAAGTACGTATCTTTCTTTCTTTTTTTAATATATGCAATTTATATTGGAACCAATTATCGATTATTAAAGGGAGAAAAAGGAGATAGATATTGGGAAACAAGTACAGTGGGAATTCGAATAAACATATAACAAATTTGGAAGGTAGAGGGTTACATGAAATTACAAGTGTCACTGGCCCAATCAGAATTTAATTGTCTGCTCATATACCAAAAATACTTACCACAATCCATATATAGGAAAGAGCGAGTCCAGAAAATGCGCACCTTAATTCCCAAAAAGTCTTTATTTGAAACTTTCATAAGATTGCAGTGTAATTTCAAATATAATAGAGACAAATAAATAAAAATTGTTATCACCAAGTGTAACAAAAGAATAACAGCTTCGTCAACTTGAGTGGAAAATTTATTCTAGTATAATTATCTTGTACGTAGTCAAAATGAAGAGAATTTAATTGAATGCATTAAAAACATAGTCATGAAATTGATTTTACTAAATAAAATATTAAGGTAATACATCTAAAGGGCCTTGCCACAAAAAAACAATCATAAAAATTATACTTCTCATTGTAAATAAAAATATTACGTTACAGTTAATAAAATAAAATAATTATAAATTAATTATTAATTTTAAAAATAAAATATTACAATATTTTGAAATGTTACAAACATTCAATTTAATCACATAAGTCTCATCAAAATGTAATTAAAATAATATAGACCTGGCCGTCTAAAACCTCATATTAATCAACTCAACATCTTTTTAGACCAAAATAAGAATGTAGTCCTAAGTAAGAAATCTCGTCAAGGTTCTTGGAGGTAGTTCTTCAAGGTCAGTTTTGATGTCGGACTACCAAATGGTATAGTCTTTTTTCTTTATGTAATGTCTTTGGCTGGAAAAATAAAAACAAGAACAATTAATTAGATTGATATGGGACCTTAAATTATAGTTATAAATAATTTTTTTTCTCTTAAGTAAAATTAGAAGGATAGTAATAAGAAACAATTTGATCATTAGAGGCTGGAAAGGGAACCCAAACTATTGTTATGAAAACATAGATCAACCCGATTTTTACATGAACTCAAAATGCTCTCATATAGCAATGATTTCTCACCCCTTTAAAAATCATTAGATTTCTTATCAAATGAAAAACAAAGGCAAATAAAATTTTCAATGCAAGTGTAACAAAACAGCGGAGTATTCTTTCTGTATATACCAAATTAACAACATTACTCCGGTGGTGTCATCCGTTGTTGACGAAAGATGTTGACCACCGATTTCACTTAGTTTTCTCCAATATCAAAAAAAATGACTTAGTTAATTTTGGAAGAACTATGTATAATGCTGGTTTCGTTAGCAAAATAGACAATTTTTTAATTAACTAACTAGATATTTTAGTAGAACTTAATTAATATCTCGATGTGTATTATCACTTCTTTCTAACGAGAAATAAGTAATGCAATAATGCATGCTTTATCATGTAAAACGTATGCATTCATGATACGTTAATACGTTATACATGACTTTTAACTCAAGGTTAATAATGTTCCAATTATACTTAGACTTCCTAATGAACAAGATACTGCATTGGTAAACTATAATTAATACATAACGAGGGTTCACGCAAATATGAATTTACAACAAAAAGCCAAAACTCTTGAATTTTTTTCCCACGTAAACATAAATATACACACAAAAAAACTTCTTTTTCCATGTAAACACAAATGTGCAAAAAAAAGAAGATCAAGATAGGTATTTTATTTCTTTTTTTAGTAATAAAGGAGATAACACAAAATTCTCATTATGTTATGCGAGCTAATGCTTTCAACCCTATGATATTAGTACTTATCATCTCATTATATATTAATCGTTCAAAGGGTATTAATATATATTTATATGATTATATCTAAGAATTAAATATATTATATTTGAAATTAAGTACGAAATGTTATAAATTAAATTATGCAATTATAGCATGTCACTTATTATTAATTATAAAGATAAAATAAATTATTGGTCAATTAAGATTTGTTGTGCATTGTGTATCAACAGAATAGATTTTTCCTATAGCACTAATAATTAACATGATGTTATTAATTTTTATTTTTAATATTGTTTATAGTTTCTTTGGACAAGAAAATAAATTGCGATTATAGTTATTTAGCTGAAAAATTAGTTAAGATAATTTTTTATACATAAAAGTGATTTTTTCAATAGCCGGTTTTCTTCAAAATGGGATTTTCATTCCATTACAATCCTTTCATAGACTAAGTTGACATTTATGTTGGCATGCTAAGTAGGTCCCATGTGCAAGATACTCTTAAATGTTATAAACATTCAATGGTACACATTCAATTTGTACCGGAACCTTCATTGTTTATTCATCTTTAGGAAAACTTTGTAAACTCCATCAAATCCCATGGACGCCATGTCATGCCTGGTGTAGATGATTCAGCATGCCATCTCTCTTGCTTTTTCTCTTTTCATCGTTCAGACCTCTTCTCCAAACTGAACCGAGAACTTCCAGGATTCGTGAATTGAGAGAGAAGCCTGGTCAAAGCCAACGTTAAAATCCGTTCAAAAATCCTATAAAAATACTAAAAATATTTCCAAGGAAGGTTTCCTATCAATATCATGTTTAAATCCGATCTATATTTAAGGCTGAAGGAAAGGCACATCTTATCTAGATTATTTGTGCATCTAGGACATTAGAGAGTAATATTAACTTAACAAGTTGTTAAATTTTGTATTACTTTAGTAAACCAGAATTTAGTTTGGTCAAATTGAGGTTTCTCATTTCTAATTTCTTTTCTGACAAGTAAACATGATGGATATATATAGTGTTTTTTTTTGAAGATGAAAGCCCATGGGCCTATGGATATATCTAGTCTACTAGCAAGAGTACAGTATTTTGACTTCTTCTTCACTTTTACTTTAAAAACATTTGTCACGGTTCAGATCTATATATAAAGTAAAAGTTCATTACCAAAGTTTATGTTGCTAATTTCTAAAAAGTTAAACATGTTGTCAATACAAGTATTGAAGTTTCAAATAATTAAATTTATCTCCTTTAGTTCTTGCAACTGGCCGTATACGTGCATGTATGATAATATTAGAATTGTTTTGAATCAAAGTTGAATTATGTTTGAGTAAAGACTCAAATTAATTAGAGTTTAATTATGTAGAGTCGGGTCAAGGGTCGGATTCGGCGATGGCCGAATTACCGATATATATTCATAAATAGGATTGCTTATTTATTGTTATCGAATTGCAATAAGTACTTGAGAATGTACAATATTCTCGTTGGTTTTCAGACATTTCGGAATTTGTATGGACCTAAATGAAAAGAAGACAATTTAACTAAAAACTTTTTTATTTAGTTCTCGTAGACGCACTTATTTGACTCCAACATTCTCAAAACTAAACGGTTAATTCAATTAAACAATCACAAAATCTACACTGTAAAAGTTATATATTACTGTTATTAATCCGTAGTTTCGGTGATATCATTCATCCACCGAAGCAAGAATTTGTAGTTTGATGATGAGGCTCATTTAAGTTGTTGTACTATTAGAATTTTGGTGGGTTCGGCCACTCTATTGTTTTCTTGCTGTGACGAACTGACGGTCATAGTCCACTGAATTTGCAACTATATTTCCTTGAGTTGTACATGTGACATTTATGTCTTTCTAAATTATTATGAAAATGAATACGAAGTTTTTCCTCTAATTGTCATAGGCCAATAAATTCGTATCTGTTTATTCTTTGAATTGTACATGTGATAATTATGTCTTTTTAAATTATTATGAAAATGAATACGAAGTTTTTTCTCTGATTGTCATAGGCCAATAAATTTGCAACTATTTTTTCTGTGAATTGTACACATTTATGAATCTTTCTAAATTATTATGAAAAATGAATAGGAACTAGGAAGTGCCAAACTTCCAAGCGATCGATGATCTATGTCTCCCGAATCCGATTATGGTGTCGCGCGACACCGCGTGTAGCGCACCCTCAGTCGTTAGATTTTGATCGGGTGGTTCATTTTATTTCGGGCCTATCAATCTGTTACATTCACGGGGCTCCCATATTCATCAGATTCATATCAGACGGCCCACGTCGCGCGCAACACGCTGTGTCGCACGACACATGATTCGATTTGATGTCTCCCATGCGTCAAGAAAGTAACGCATGGGGATTCGTATTAATTCCGATACCGTATTTGCATACGTAGACACATTACAATCTCCATGTTAGAACATTTTTTTATTAGATTATAGAGGGTGTACGAGGCAATCTAGTTCTCATGACTCATGAGAATATATAAAAATTTCAATCTAATCAATATATTTAATATCTGTGGCCTTTTTGTTAACCTATTTTTGGGCTTATATTCTCACCAATTTCCACATAATTTCCAAGTAAAATTTTTATTTTAAAAAAACATTGCAAATCCAATTTTGTAATGAATCATTCCTAAATACAGTTTAGTAGGTTTTCATGCATAATTTGGGTAGATAATTGTTGACCATGTATGCATTGTTATATCCGTACAATTATACTGTATTTTGTACCAGACAGCTGCATAAATAAATTCATTTATTTATAATGGGGGAGTATAATTGTCAAAGAGGTTAAGTAGATGCATTGATGACTGTAGCAGTTGAAAGCTTAAATTCCCTGTTTTCTAGGGAATATTGTCAAATGTCAATGATTAGTTGGCAGAAGCCAACCCAGTTTGGTAACCAATGCATTGCCATTTGCCATTGTAGACTTTATGGCTCTGCAGACCCATTAATTATTTGAGTTTTCAGCACATGAACCAACTTGATTTCATACGAGTAATTTGAGTAGAACTGTAGTATCGCTAGGATCGGATACGGATCGGAAGTGTTCAAATTATATCCTCATGTATAATTTTTGTAATACAGATAGGTTCGGATACGAATATGGTTTGAATTTTAAACATATACGGATACGTAAGGTTCGGATATTATCGGATACGAAAGAGAATGCATATATATTTTTTCGTATACTGATACATTGTAAACATTATACAATTATTTATTTTATATAGTTATATCTAATAGAACATCTAGTAGCATATTTTATTATGCTAAAAGATACTTGCTAACAGTGATTTGTTTTGAAAATTAAAGTATATACTTTACCAATTTATAGTAAAATATACCATAATAAACAATTATTTTCAAGTGAAAGACAGCATGATGTCACCTGTTCTGGATTCCAATATTGAAATGTTAACAATCTCTAAGTCAATATTTTCAATGCCTAAAAGGGCCGAAAGTTAAAAATTTTCCTTGGAACTTGATTAATAATAAATTAGCCTAACTTAAAAAAGATCCGAATGTGAGAGTCCAGCACAAGCGACTCCGTCGTTATCCTAGAGGTAATGGGTTCAATTCCCGCTGGACATGAAAAATGAATAAATTCTATTTAACAGAGTGGGCTATACCTCTATAAATAAATGGCCTTATTTCAAAAAAAAAAAAAATAGTTCGTACAACTAAAAGTATTAATTACGCACCAATACACCATGTTGCATATAGTCTACCTGCATGACCCACGCAGCAATGCAACCCAGTAACATTTCAAAATACGGATATCCGTTTAAAAAAAAATAGAATATGGATATTTATCCATATCCGTATCCGAATCCGTTTGGATATGAAGAGTAACATTCGAATATGTAATTTTTCGAATTCGAATACGGATTGGAGCATAGTTTATCCATCTCATTTTCAATCCTAAGTACGGCTCAAGTTTATGATCTTTTATAAATTATAGTTGATTGCTGACATGTCACGCATTTTCATTTATTTTTTTATTTTTTAGATCATTTTATATAGACTTAAATAAATGTTAAAAATATGGGAAAAATAACAATCCCAAAATAATTTATTTTCAATCTTTAAGTCTTTAGCACATAACTGAAATAATTAAAAAATATTTTGAATGCAAGCGCTTACATATCCAATGGATCAAAATTAAGATTAAATTTGTAAATTTTTTTTAACTAAACTCATAGTAACTTAATTTAATTTTTTCTGTCTTTTTCTTTTTAAAGTTAAGTTTCGAAACTTCCTTTTTCTGTCCTTATTTGATGTTAATTTTTATATTTTTTCTGTAATATGCCACAGCCATACTACTTCTATTGTATATTTGTACTACTATGTTCGGTTGGGTACTAGATTTAACAAATGATTTATAGTTATACTATTTTTATTGTATTATACTATTTGTGAGTTTCTTGTCAACGCTATAATTTATGGCAATGTGACTTCATGAATGAAACACAATCTTTAAAAGATAAAAGAGTGCACTAGACTAATAATTGATCAGAAAGTAAAACCCTTTTGAGCAGGAACACTGATTGATAAATTCACACTTGTAAAAGGAAATTTAATATAGTTTGTTGACAGCGACAATAGAGAAAATTGTCACTAGAACATGTCATTTAGTGCGGTTGAGAGGAAAAAAGGAATATCTTTGTACAGGCCAAAATACATTGTTCTATCCGTACCTCTAAAATAACATGCTATCATGGGAAAAGTTAAATAATTAATTGCTTATTAGCGTAAGGATTACTTTATTGAAACCTTCCTCAACGGAGACAGCAGCTAAGCTTTTATTTTGTTTTCTTATTTATTGAATAATAGAAAGACAAATATCTTGCTTATCTAGTCTTCACCGTGGAAGGTCAGCATTATTTTATTATATTAATGGTTTGTTTTCAAAAGGGCACGCTTGTTAACTTTGAGTCGAACTATGATTTGAAGATATTAAGTTTTTACTAGGTTGCAGACATTTTCTCGATATTGGATGCAAAGTCATTTTTCTGTCTGCGTATATGTGTGTGTGTGATATGATTGCCAATACCTTATCCTCACTCGTCATGGCGGATTTTTTTTTTTGAAAACTCAAAGACCTATCTTCTTCCCACAACAAATTTACATTGCCATATTTTTATCCCCAACAGTCCATAATTATGTAGTGCGAAACAATTTTTTTAATTAATCTTCTTGGTTAATTAATTACACTAACTTCCACCTATGACATATCCACTTATCATAAAATCATTCCGCGTATAATATACCAACTTTCACCTTTTTATTTTGAATTTTAAGATCCAATATATAACAATTGAATTTTTGTCACTAACTACTCAAATTTAATTCTAACCCTTTTTACACCAAATTAACTTTATACTCAACAAAACTTTTTTAATCGGATGTTGTCGAATTTAGCTTCGAATTTTCTGATATTCACCAACAATAAAAAGAAAAAGATCCTCCTCTTCTTTCCCTGCCGACGTGGCGCATCCGCGCATGCGATGTCTCTCCTCTAGTCCTCTCTAATATTTTGGAAACCGTCTGCGAATGATCCGGTAAAAAAACCAGCCCTTTTCTGTGACGGGGTGCTAATGGGCGATTAAGGGCCGGATTACCCGACTCGGTCCTTTATTACAATAGTTAAAGCTCGATCTAATGTTCGACCTCTGATTGTTAGATAAGGTTTGGCCCTTATCCCTTTATGGTCCTATTAATCCTCAGTCCGTTTGAGCCATGCTCCAAAACTTTGTACTGGACAAATTCCTTTACGTACGGCTACACCCCATATCCAGTCCAAAATGTTCGGCCCTTTTTAAATCAAAATGTTAGGCCCTGGTTAGTTATGTCTATATCCACAAGAAGTAATACAAAGAAATTCAATTCAATTATCAATTGATAAGTTACGAACAATTGCGGTAATTCTGCTGCTGAATTTTTACGCTATGCTCATGAAAATTTTTTTTCTCCGTTTCCTTGCTTTTGGCTTTTGTGTAATTTTAAATTTTTTTTTATTTTTTTTTCAGACTTTCTTTTTTCAGCACCTCGCTGCAAAATTGTAAATTGTGAACTTTTATGATTAATTTATAAAAGGCAAAGGCCAGACCCTTGTTTTTTCTTCAAAAAAAAAAAAAAGTTACGAACAATTAGTTTTTATAATTGACATTATTTTTTACTTTTTCTTGAATTATTTTACTTTCTAATCTCATTAAAAATATTCAATGAGAAATCAAGTGCGGTAATTTAAAATTGCCGTAAGCTTGAAATAGCTGAACTTTTACTCTTAATTCCTGAATTTCACTGGTACAAGAAAGGTCCATTTATCTCATCCATCATACAACGCCAAAAAAAAAAAAAAGAAATAAAAAAAGGCATTTTCCTTTTGCTCTTCCATAACTGCTCTTTTAGCTCCTCTAAAGATCAGTAAAGGTTTATCTCGACATTAAGATGAAATAACTCAAAATCATAATAAGCTTGAAAGAGCCAAGCTTTTTACTAAATTTTACTGAAACTACAGTAACAAACAAGATCCATTTTTCCCATTCCAAACAAGTCAATACTAAACGATCCACACAAAATTCAACAAAATTCCCATTTACAACAACTAAATAAATACCATACAAGAATGTCCTTTAAACACAAGTAAACTACATAGAGCCAATACAGTACAACCAGCACTTTATTTGATATATATGGACACACTGCTTGTATTAAAAACTAACCTGAAAATAGTAATTGGATGGTCCTATAGTATGTGAAATAAAAGCAATGCATGCATTGGATGCTATAAGCTTTTTTTTTTTTGTAGTTTAAATTGTATTTTATCATTACATCTTAGAATACATGTCTCCCTTTTATGATTAATTTTGAGTTTAGAGAAACCTCAATGAACCCTTACGAGGATGTGATCTCTATACATTGTAATGAACTTCACAACATAGAAATACCATTTCATAGCCAAAGCTTCCTTTTTTACGAAGGCGACCCATTAGAATTGTTTTTCCAATATATACTGATGTGTGGTTCACAAAAAAGTATTTTGAGGATTCGGAAGTGCTTACCTGAAAACATTTCCTTGTTTTCCATTTTGTTGCACAATAAGGAACTTTTGTTCAGTTTTGGGCTGGGATAAGGAAAAACCATACATCTGATCAACCTTAAGATTTATTTTTCGTACTGTTTCCTTTCATTATCATATCATAATCAAGCATGGATTTTGATATACTATTTTGGACTTGCATCTCCTTTTAATCAGATTGTATCTTGTAATTTTCCATGCATATTTCTTTTGGTACCACAATAGCATTGAGTGCAATAATGCTATACTATACTACTATTTCATATACTATGCTTTTAGCTAAAATCCAGTAAAACCAGCTAAAATTACAACCCAGTATCATTATCTTCAAATTGACTTGCATCACATGTTGAGGTACAAGGGAAGAGATATCACAAATTAATCACCTCATATGGTATGGCAGAGAAGAAGCACATTCTGAACCAAGAAATCAATGATTCCAGCAGTAGTTTGCGTTTACTGTCAATTCTTTCTTCATCCACTTCATTGATCTTTGTAGTGAGCCTCGCAAGTACAATGGACAATATTAGTAGTGAAGGTAAAAGCATTACATATACCTTTGTTGATGAATAGTCTAATGATGGTTAATAATACAAGGACACATTATACCAAATTCTACTTGTACATTCCATGACAATACTCTTGACAAAAGATTGCAATTAACCTCATAGGTTCCACATGACTCAACTAATGATTTGCCTTAAGTGGTACAGCACAGTGGTGATAGGTGTTCTGAGAAATCTAAAGTGAAAGAGCGAGCCATATAAACTAAGAGATGCCAAATTGATCCAACAAGAACAGATCTTGCTGGCACTCTAAAATTAGTATTAAAATAACAGATTTTTGTCACCAAATTTCCCTAAACCGGGGGGAAAAAGGGCAAGAGTTTCAAGGGAACATATGGTACCAGTTGACAATGAAGGTACCAGACTAGGGTACCAGACTAGACTGGCATAGGTTGTGTGGTCAGGAATACCAAAAATGAAACACCAGAAAATTAAAATCCTGAAAATGAAACAACAGACTAGATTTGCATAGGTTCTGTATATAATTGGAAATATAAAGAGGATGGGGGCAATAGATTATGTATATAATTGGGAATTTAAAAGAATGAGAGTAATAAACTATATATGTACTAACCGCTTCCATGACCGAAGATGACTTCAGCTCTTGAGGGTAATAAACTATATAGGTACTCAATAGGAGAGGTGGTGTGTACTCATCTCTCCGACAACGAGTGCTGACTCATATGCATACTCATCTCTCCGACATACTAACACTCTTAATAGTCCCAACCTGGACCCAGGAAAGGACAGAAGATGAGTTCAGCTCAGTCATAGTCACCATGGCCTGCCGTGAAGCTCGACCTTCAACAAAATGAAGAGAGGCTTTGGAGCTTCTAGAAGTGAAGGAGGGAAGGCTGAGAAAGGCAGAGATGTTATACCTGATAATCTGACTGGTAAAATCATGACCAGTAATGGATTCAACCATAAGTGCACCAATTGATAAAATCTGACTGATATACCTGATACACTCCGGCACATTCTCGCAAATACCATATACTTTAGGCTCTTTTAGATTGATTGGGTTGTACAACCAGGGAAAGCCTAAGACCCCCAAAAAAAAAAAAGATTCCTCTTGTAATTCTAAGAATTTGCAACTGAATTGTCTAATCCAAATTAATGGTTTAACTCACCAGAGTAACTTTAGCTGTTTGACGAGGGAGAATATTGTCTTTTGCCATGAACATGTTTATCTACTGATGCATATAGAGTGGCACATTCTTGTAATTATTCATTACTACGACAACAGAAACAATATAAGACAACACTATTTAAGTTAAACCACAGATACAACTATCTTATTCAAATTCTAGTTGTACAAAACCAGTTACTAGGAACTGATCCTTACTTTAGCTTTTCCTTTGATCAATATATATGTTGCATAGTTAAACAGACTTGACTGGATCAAATGACCATAGAAATTGACCAAATCTAACCTCAAATACAACCTGAGCTTACTTGCGATTACATTATCATAGAACTAAAATCCGTCTAAGAGATTTTAAAGTAAGCAAAAGACAACAGATCAATAAGGAAGAAATGGTGAAATGCTTGATTACCTTCCCTAATTTCATCAGCAGGTAGAAAGCATGGTTATTGGTTAATATCATCCAAATCCTATTATCACAAACAACAAACGTAAATCAGGAAACTTGTACAATAACAAGAAAAAAATGAACACAAATATCCACAATTCCCAGAAAGTACCTCAGAAGTAATGCAATCTGACGGGATTAACAGGCAGGTATGCACCAGTTGTACTGGATCAATCCTACTAGGTTAACAGACAGGAATCAATTTATGTATTGATCTATGTCCTTTTGTCAAACTTATTGTATTGGCCATCTTAGACTGATTTTGGTTGTACCCAGGGCTAGCCTTAGACAATTAACCAAAAAGATTTATGTTCCTCTTGCAATAAAGATTTATGTTCCTCTTGCAATTCTACGGTTCTTTTCAAGTGAAATGTGAAAACAAAATTAATGTTTCAACTCACCAGAGTAACTTTATAATGCTGAATTAAGTAGTAAAGTTCAAATGAATAGCCACATATAACAGAAGCAAGAAAGCAACCACATACATTGAAATACAGATACTAATTGGCAGAGCCATAAAAAAACATGTTCCCATGCTGGTATCAAGAGATGTTTCAATGCACTGTCAGAGCTGTACCGGTTATCGCAAGTACCAGTTCACATATTGAAGGTCAATTAATTTTAGAAAACTTCATAAAGAATGTAATAGACTAATAGAGGTAAATTGTGATACCAGAGTGAGAAATCATCAAGCACAATAAGCCTAGTTTGCATTTTTGTTTGCTCAGTTGATTTAGCTAGACTTTTAATATAAAACAAGTAGCAATATTCTGTTACATGCCATTGCTCTCTCAACAAAACAAAAGAAGCAAAGTAACATTCATTTAACATCTAGCTTGGAAAAAAAAAACCATCTAAAGTGCTAATCCCAAATAACATAACTCCTCATAGTCTTTCATCACCATCTCTTTCAGATCGCCTTTGATGGACTGCCACATCGGATGGCCCATCTCCCTCAAAAAGTGAGCAACTAAGTCAACTAAAACATCTTTAGCTGAAAAATACAATAAGGAGAAATTAGATCGATAGTTGCTCCAGAACGAAATTAAAGAACAGAAAAAACACATTATTGAAGACGGAAGAAAGCGTTAATACCTAAGTCCCTGATAAATCCCTCTGGGAAGCTGTTAGAGCGCGCCAGAGCCAGATGAGCTAGCGCCAAAGCGAGGAGGACTGCTCCAGAGCCAGAGGAGCTAGCGCCAGGGGCCGCCGACGCCTCTGGGCGAGAAGACCCGCCACCAGCAGCTGAGAGAGAAGAAGAGGAGAAGGAGGCGGGTGCCTCTTTAGCCACCGAAGCAGCCGCTGACGCCTCAGAGCGAAAAAACCAGCGACCAGCAGCTGAGAGAGAAGAAGAAGAGGAAGAGGGTGCCTCCTTGGCCACCAAAGCAGCCCCCGGCGCCTCTGTGAGAGAAGACCCACCACCGGTAGCTGAGAGAGAAGAGGAAGAGGAGGAGGAGGAGCGTGCCTCGGCCACCGAAGCCGCCGCCGACGCCTTTGTATCTCTGTACGCGACCCAAGCTCTCGCCAAAGCCTTCAGTTCTGGTTTGAACTAAATAATAATGGATAAAACAAAGTCCATAAATGGAAACACCCAACGGAACTTCAGCAAATAATTAGTAATAATTACATAACTGTAAATGGAAAGATGAGCAATCCCAAATAATATACACTGTTTACATAAAAATATGAAACGCTGGAAGGAAATTGAATTGGTGCTTGTATTTAACAAAATATGAATACAGAAGACGAACGAAGAAACAAGATATATTGAAGAAAAACACACAGAGGAAATTTGTAAAATGGTAGCTTACTTTAGACATATTTCTTCTCTTCTCAACCGTAAAAATCTAATATGTAAATGGTAAGGAAGAGACGGTAACAGCTTATATAAAAGAAAACCTCCGTACGATTTACTTTACTACATTTTTTATATATATTAATTATTTTGCATCTAATTCATATCAAGTATTTTTTTTTTAAAAAAAATACAAGGTATTCAAACCAGACACAAAAACAATATGGAGACGGTATCACGGTAAAATACAGATACAAAATGACACAATAACTTAGACGTCTCGGTAGGGATGAAAACAGATTGAATACTGATTAGATAGTAGTCATATACATTCTATATTCGTATCCGAATCCATTTAGAAAAATCTATATCTGCTTCCGAATTCGTCCGAATACGGATATTAACATCCAAATCCGCTAATTTTCATATTCGAATACAGAGCGGAGCGGAGTTTATTCGTCTTGTTTCATTCTAAGTGTCATGTACAATTTTGGTAGAATAAATATAAGTGAATTGTCTAGAAACGACACAAAAGAAGCGACACATTTATAACGAAGGTTAAAAGATGATAAATATTATGAAACCATAATATCCTTATATCCTCTATTTATTTAAGATGAAGGTTAAAAGAAATATCATGAAAGCATGATATCTTTATATCCTTTATTTATTTAAGGATGATTTAATAATTTTAATGTCTAATTCCTCCATTTCTTCGTAACTAATAATGGAGGAAAAAAAAATATGTTAATTCTATAACTTTTTTGCAAAGTCAATTAAACACAGTAGAATGGTTGTTAAATAAATTGAATGTTGCACTAATCATGTCATACAAATTTCGGAGATTGATTTACAAAGCTTAAACCGTACAACTTTCAACGAATCAATGGAAATGAATTTAATTAACCTAACCGTTAGAAACCAGTAGACCGATAAAACCGTCAAATCGTTTGAGCCGTCCATTCGATTACCGATTCAATTTTCGAAACAACTTTTCCATTTTCAAAACATTGCGTATTATATACTCGGTTTTATCACTAGCCAAATCAACAAAATCAGTAAACCCATCGAATCGACGAGCTATCAATTCGACAACCGGTCTGATTTTCAAAACATTGCTTCTTTGTAATAATGGAGAAAAAAAAAATGGTAATTCTATGACTTCCAAAAAAGCCAATCAAACATAGTAGAGTGTTTGTTAATAAATTGAAGGTTGCACTAATCATATCATTCGAATTTTGAAGATTGATTTACAAAATTAAACCGCACAATTTTCAATCAGTCAATGCAAATGAATTTAATTAACCTGACCGTTAGAAATAAGTAAGTTATCAAATTTTGCTCCGTCCATTTATTAGTTATTAACTTATTATTATGATTTTATAATAGCATATGAATAATAATAAACGGGATTCATTAGTCTGGCATGATATTATTAGATAACTAATTTTTTGTCTTTTTCTTCAGTTCTTCTGCACTGTTGGTAGCTTCCGTTCTATACTACCTCCCCTGAAAAAAGTTTGACGGGTCCATTTCACAGAAATAACAAGCTAGGAGCGAGGTCACGCGTCGCGCTCTACACAGATGAAATAGAAGAACTTAAAAAAATTACCAAGCTCGGACCCATTAACGTCAATGTCACACGTGTCACCATGGGAATGGGGTTGTAACTTTCCCGTATGCAGCCGCGTCCGTTTCTCAGGCAATTCCCGTATGCAGCCGCCATCCGATTAATCCGAAGCAAGTTTTTCAGCTTCTATTGATTTCTCGCCTCTCCATTTTATCAATCAACGTACATATCCATTGCAGCAATTTCAGACAAATATATTCAACTTTTGAATAATTACCCCACCAGGCAATACTGAACTAAAAATCTTAGAAAACAATCCGAAAAAAATTCCATAATTGGCCCACCGCACCAGGTAACACAATGCACATGCATATCCTCCAACTCCAAACATGACAAGTCTATAAGTATATAATTTTGCCATTCCATCGAGTCCACAATTTTCTTTTAATTAAGACGGAAAGAGGGAAAAGTCCATAATTTTATAATTTTACCATTCGATCGACTCCTCAATTTTCTTTTAATTAAGATGGAAATAGGGAACATTAATTAACAAGTCCAGCACCTGTATTTACGCAAATTCCTTTAATGTGACACTTCATTGAATGATTGAACCATCATTATAAATAAAAAAATGCTATATAAATAGCTATATATGTATCTATGGGGTGTTCAACACAACCTCTTCAAAAGATGCCAGGCTTAGTACGATACTACGAATTGAGCTATAATAATTTGCCAAGTTGATGTAAGATTTTTTTTTTTTTTATTATTTTTTTTTAACTTAGAGGTCGAGGCATGCCCCAATCAGTTATCCAAAGAGTAGGCACCACACTATTAACCTGCCATGAATGTCATGGTGAATATAGTTTTTTTTTTTTTTTTTTGCCTATAGCCTTTCAAGGTAGTAGATTTTTTCTAGTATTGAAATAAATATGGATAGTAATTCAGTTTCTATATAAAGGGCAGAACCGAACGCAAAAATGAGTTGTATCATATGTGTCACCTTAATTTGCGAGTACTTTTACTATCCATAAATTCACTTCCATGCATTAATCGACCTCACCTCAAATAAGATGAGCACTTAAAAGAGCAGAAGAAAATAGATCCCTTATATAATTAAGCACTACTTCCCAGCTATACTACCATAGTTTTTTTAAGTAACTACTATTGTTTTCCACCATTTAATACATAAAGTAGGTTATAAATTAATAAAAACTTATTAATTAGTGAGATGGAGGGTTGAGTGAAAATTTAATCTCCATAGTGATATAGGAATGCATGATAAAATCTGAATAATAATAACAGAGGCTAAATTAAACTGAAGGTAAGCCATGTGATATTTTGGTCATGTTTTACATGAAAAAAGAATAGCGCAATTTAGTCATTTGTGCTTGGTTTTAATAAAATGATCCAAAATTGTCACCGTGTATCTGTAATTCTTCATCAAATAGGAAGCAATTGTTCTTATATAGCAGAAGAGTATTAAACAAACAATCGGGATGGATATGTTGTTTGGTAATTTTCGAAAACAAAAAGAATATATTGTTTGGTCAATTAAATATTTGAATTGACTGCTTTAACGAATTGATTAGCTAGAAAGAATTACAAATTATGAACCATATATACCTTTTTATTTGTCATGGAAGTACGGATCAAAATTTTATTTTTATTGAGGCTGTTTTTATTTGTATTTAATATTGAATATATCAAACGGAAGAAGAGGTAATTGGGATGACGGTAGATATATGAAGCGTTGCCTTTTCTACATTATGACAGAACATTTTATAAGAAGGGAACAAAATAAAACTGTTAGAATCAACTTTTACTGATGTGCAAGTAAGTTTGTTGCACTAACTTTATCTGTATTGTATACATGATAGATATTTCATTTTTTTAGTCTAAGTATGCATAGCCAACATTTTTCCTATTTTTTTTTTCGGAGCGGGTTCATAATTCTACACCACCAATGACATCTATATAGGTCCATAGTTGCGGGATCTAGTTTATATTGAGTTTAATTATTTGCTTACAATTACATAGTTACATTACATGCGTCATATAAATAGAAATAATAAATATATATACACTTAATTTTAATTAATATGAACTAGAAACCATCAAATATACTTATTTTTAAAATTTGTACTACGGAAATAGATTAAATTACATTACCTGATACGAGAAATTTTAAATTATGTGCAGCTTTTTATTATTGAAATACTTCTTCGTCAGTCTTTCTCCGGTTATCTGTTAGATAGATGAGTTTTAGGATATTAATTAATAATAACTATTTTATTACGCTCTGAACATAACTGTATATATAAAATTTATTTTAACAGATGGCTCATAATTTGTTTAGGCCAGGTGGCGTGGCGGAAACCTCTAAACTGATACGTACTATCTGAAGCTATGGGGCCCACGGGCTTAAATTAAAAAATTCTGAAACGGTGGGGCCAGCTGCGAATTTAATAATTATACTCTGTCCGTCCTGCCCCTGCGTCTGTTTTTGGGTCAGGTGAGGTACTGAGGACTGAGGTGGGTCTCGCACGCCGCACCAGCACATTGTCAATTTTAATACAATTATCAATTCTCAGTTGCAAAATAACCAATAGTACATTGGCACGTTGGACTTTGTGAAGTCCGAGTAGGAATGGGAAGTGTTCCTTGCTGAAGTAATGCCACAAATGAAAGTGTGAAATGTTTTTAATTAATTTAAAATTTGACCTTACTCTTTATTTTGAGTCATTCTCTACGTAAAATTCATGGCCAATATTTTATGGGACTTGTTCAAACTCCAATTCTATTAAATGGATTCAACTGATGAGAAATAAAAGAACACCACATTACTCTAAATATTAAAATTTCTTCCATGATAATGATTGCAGAGGAGAAAGTCGATCCGTTGAGCTTTCGTACACAAGTATGCGATGGCCAATGCGTCTCAACGTACATACATAAATGATGCACTTTTTAATTTTTTTTAACCAAAAATTGTATATTCGTATACCGACCGGCAAACCGGGTAGCAGACTAGCTGCCGTATGGCCTGTATGGCTGTATCCAGACTCTTTAATCATTCACATAATCACATAATCACATTATCATTTTTTGACAAACCATGCACCTTAATTTATAACTCATTGAAATCAAATTTGATTTCCTAATTGCTAAAAATATACAGAAAATATTTTACCAAATCTTTCGCACGTTTTTCATGGAACCCATATTAGTGCAAAGTGCACAGTTATATGCTTTGGCAAACCTCTATTGGTATATTATTATATGTCTAATCTTAGTGAAACCTTTTATCTTTTTCCTTTTTATTGTTAGAATTGAAACACAACTTATATTTCAATGCGCTAAAGTTCGATTGCGATATCAGATTGTTTTTTTTTTTTGGTGTTAAAGAAATTATATATTTAAAGCACTAGAAATCATTTTTAAGTCTAATTGCACTAAGTATAGATTGATGGCTCGTTTGGGATGAGTGGAATAGGCCAATTCCTAGGAATAGCTAATTCCATTCCTAAATTTTTCATCCAAACGGTTTTGGAATAGCCAATTCCATTCCTAACACAATTTTCAATAACACTCTTCCCAACAACACTTTTCTCTCTACTTTTTCACACTTCCCAACGCTATTCCTAAACTCACCATCCAAACAACATTTCTAATTTCCGGAATAGCCAATTCCTCCAATTCCTGTGAATGTTACTTGGCTCGTGTGCAAATTGATTCTTTTAGTTAACTAAAGTGCTGCACTTAGTATTGCACTGAAGTGGAATTTCAATTTAATTCACGTAATCTTCAAATGAAAGTTCACTAGCCATCGTTACGTGCTTCACGCTATTAAGTTTTGTTTTCCATATTTTCTAAAAATTAAAATGTAAAAAAAAAAAAGAAAAAAGTATCTATCGGCAACTATTTTTTTTTTTTTATGGAACGAAAGCTAGATTAGAAGGTACCATAGATATACCTTTATCTTTTTTAATGTGTCTCTATTTAATTAACTGCATGCTTTATTTCATGCATATAAATTATTAATTCACGTAATCTCCAAATGAAAGTTCACTAGCCATGGTTACGTGCTTCACGCTATTAAGTTTTGTTTTCCATATTTTCTAAAAAAATGTAAAAAAAAAAAAAAATGGAAAAAATGTATCTATCGGCAATTAAATTTTTTTTTTTTTTATGGAACGAAAGCTAGATTAGAAGGTACCATAGATATACCTTTATCTTTTTTAATGTGTCTCTATTTAACTGCATGCTTTATTTCATGCATATAAATTAACTATTTGCATTCTGCCATTCTCAATGCTTCTGTTTCTTCTGGGTTTAATTCATGCTGGATGAAAACACATTAAGCTATAATTGTATTATATATAATTTCTATAATTAATGCATGAGGTTAATCTCTGATATTCATTTTTGTATTAGAAATAAATCCTTCGTTCACATTTTTTTTTTGAGTTGCATTTATCTACAATATTTATATTTTTAAAATCAATCGACATCAGATTTAGCTTACGCTTGGAAAAAAAAAAATTTCATACTTTTTTAAAAAAATTACGAGATAGCTGTCGTTTTTACAATTACTTTAATTAGCTGTCCACACTGTCAGTATCCATACCTCTATTTGTCGAACGTTACAATTCCAACTATACGCATCTGCTTCAAATCAATAACATTGACGTCTAATCCGAAGGTATCCATATAGCTGACATTTACATTTATGTACACCTATCTTTATTCAATTCCAACCAACCAACTATTATACAAAGTGCTGTTTTTTTTTTTCTTTTTTTTCTTTTTTTTTCTTTCATTACCTATCCCAAGTTGTTTGGAACAAAAGACTTAATTGTTGTTGTTCTCTACAAGCTCTCTCTCTCTGATTCCTATCATCTTTGAAATCAACAATAATTTACAATAGTTGCATATAACTAACAAAGATCTACAGAAATTCATTTAATTTCATTGGAAATATATACAAATTCTTATTTAACAATATTTTCATTAACGAAACTTAATGATTAAAATGATTCCAAGGTATTATTAAAACTATCTCAATCTTCTAATTCACTTTATTTAATTGACAAAAAATATATAAATCGATATTTATTCTACATTTTTAAGACATTTTTTTAATTCTCTTTTATCAAAAATCCCTTTAAACTCTAAATAATGTGACATTATAACAATATTCAATTCAAAAAAAAAAATGTACACTCACTAATTCATATATATAAATGATTTTTATCTATACTAAATAAATTTGGCACATTTAAAAAAAAAAACATTTCAAACAACATTAGTATATTACTTTATTACTAAATAGTAATAAAGTTATAATTCAAAATAAGAGTACAAAATTTTATTTCATCATTTAATTAATTCTATGGAACGCTTCGCATATTACCATCCAATTTCGAATTTTATTTAATCGTTTTCAATCATCATATAAAAAAAAATACCAATCCTCATTTAATAATAGACAAATTTTAAAAAATTATAAATAATTACATATATTGATCTGCAGCCTTTTTATTTACACACTGTTTTTAGATACCATCAATTAATTCTCTTTTTCAAACTATCTAAACAATGTAATACATTTCTCCCCCTAAATATATGATTTCCAAAATACTCCGAATTAAAAAATTTTCCTGCATGTAATCCTAAATTTTAACAGACACCTAACAAATCTCTTCATTTATTTTTATGACGCCTACATTTCAAACGTTAATTACAAAAATTCAAATTCTTCCCAACTTAAGCACTCACCTATCTTTATATAAAGAGAAATGCTAGAGTCCAATATATTGGACAGATTGAGTCTGTCCAATACGATCGTTTTCACATTTTTTAATTTCAAACGACTGACCCGAACCGTTCAATATGTTTTCCATATTGAAAACTTATAAGAAACCAAATTTTATATTTTTTTCAAATTTTCACTATTTTTTGGTATTTTAGAAAATCATTGTTATTGGACGATCCAAAATTTTTATATCATGAATTTTCTAAAATACTAAACAAAAAGTAAAAAAAAATTCAAAAAATGTAAAAATTGGTCTCTTATAAGTTTCCAATATGAAGAACATATTGAACGGTTCGGAACGGTTGTTTGAAATTTAAAAATATGAAAATAATCGTATTGGACGAACCCATCCGTCCAATATATTAGACACTAGCATTTCTCTTATATAAATCTTACATTTCAGACACCAAATGGTGAATTCTCAATATCATTTTACATCAACTAATACCTAAAAACTTCATAATCCCCATATGGCGTTTAGATCAACTATGTTTTTGCATATTTCTTGATCTTATATCTTTTACTAGAAGAGCTAATCGAGCTTCGCTCGATATTTGACTTATAAATAAATATAAAATATGTTATATTTTTAAATTCGTAAAAATAAATGTATAACTTTTTTTTGTATTTCTGATGGGAAATAACTATGTGTTGTTTAAAATTTATCAATTATTTTTAGCAGCTATTTTAATTATTCGACTTTTCATTAATGTTAAAATCAGTAGACTTATAATTAATTATGAGCCTCATAATATTAAAATTAAAATTCCCTTAGATCAAGAACAAACTATAGTGCGTATCTCATAAATTAAAATCGGTTATAAATAGAAATTTATCGCAACTATACCATGCACTATGTATTTTAACTATACCATCCTCTGTCTTCTATGAAATGCACAAAATAATTTTGCAAATCAGATACATCGGATTTGCAGTGTAATTGAAAACTTTACATTAATGGGATAGAATCTATATTGTTTGTGAATCTGCATTAATAAATAATGCCCAAATGACCATTATATTCTATGTTTAATGCAATATCTGAACATTTATAATTTTATTTTAAGTTGAATGATCTGGAAATTTAGGGACAAAATTTTTCTCAATAAATTCAATATAAAGTAAAATATCACCAATTCAATTTAGGCACATTATATGCAAATTTACTACGTATATTCGAATTATTTGAATAAATAAGAACATGAAAATATTATAGATAAAATAAAGAGCTTAAATATAGATTATTTTGAACAAATCACTTAAAATGAATGCAAAAATCTCTTGAAATGCTCAAATGATGCTGAGAATTTGCATTATTTGCACATTATATGTGTATTTATTATGTATAATCCAATTATTTTAATAAATGAGATGAGAAACATATTCTAGAATGTCATTAAATGTCATAAAAATAGTTAAAATCGTTCCAAATGCTCAAATGATGCTCAGAACTTGCATTATTTGACCAATATATGCGTATTTACTATGTATAATCCAATTATTTGAATAAATAAAAATAAAATCATAATCTAGACAAAATAAATAGCTTAATATAGATTATTGCTAAAAATGAATCAAAATAAATGCAAAATCTCTGGAAATGCTCAAATGATGTTCAGAATTAGCATTATTTGCACATTATATGTGAATTTACTCTATATAATACAATTTTTTGAATAAATAAGATCAAATGCATATTCTAGACAATATAGAAAGCTTTAATATAGATTATAGCGATCAAATGACTTAAAATGACTGCAAAATCGATGGAAATACTCAAATGGTGCTAAGAATTTGCATTATTTCCACCTTATATGAGTATTTACTATGTATAGTACGATTATTTGAATAAATAAGATCATAAAAATATTCTAGTCAATATAAAGAGTTTAAATATTAGATTATTGCGATCAAAATAACTTAAAATGAATGCAAAAATCGCTAGAAATGCTCAAATGATGCTCGGAATTTGCATTATTTGCACATTAGATGTGTATTTAGTTATTTACTATGTATATTACATTTATTTGAATAAATAAATTCAGAAACATAGTCTAGACAAAAATAAAGATCTTAAATAAAGATTATTGCGAACATTTCTTAAAATAATTGCAAAATCTCTTGAAATACTATGATTCTCAAAATTTGTATTATTTGCACATTATATGCGTATTTACTATGTATAATCCTATTATTTGAATAAATAACATCATAAACATATTATAGTCAATATAAAGAGCTTAAATAATAGATTATTAATATCGAATAACTTAAAATGAATGCAAAATAGCTAGAAATGCTCAAATGATACTCAGAATTTGCATTATTTGTACATTACTATGTATAATATAATGATTTGAATAAATAAATTCAGAAATATTCTAGACAAAATAAAGATCTTAAATATAGATTATTGCGAACAAATGACTTAAAATGATCGCAAAATCTCTTGAAATACTCATATGATGCTCAGAATATGCATTATTTGCACATTATATACGTATTTACAATGTATAATCCAATTATTGGAATAAATAAGATGAGAAACATATCCTAGGCAATATAAAGAGCTTAAAAATGGATTAATGTGATCAAATGACTTAAAATGAATGAAAATCGCTTGAAATGCTCAAATCATGCTTAGAATTTGAATTATTTGCACATTATATGCATATTTTTTTTTATATATAATCCAATTATTTGAGTAAATATGATCAGAAACATATTCTAGAAAAAATAAATAGTTTAAATATAAATCTTTGCCAACAATTGTCTTAAAATGAACTCAAAATCGTCTGAAATGATCAAATGATGCTTGGAATTTTCATTTTTTGCACATTATATGCGTATTTACTATGTATAATACAATTATTTGAATAAATAAGATCAGAAACACTATCTAGACAATATTAAGAGCTTATATATAGATTATCACGATCAGAAGACTTAAAATGAATGCAAAATCGCTTGAAATACCCAAATGATGCTCCAAATTTGCAATATTTGAACATTATATGTGTATTTACTATGTATAATCCGATTATTTGAATAAATAAGATCAGAAACATATTATAGACAAAAATAAAGAGCTTTAATATTGATTATTGCGAACAAATAAATTAAAATGAATGCAAAATCTCTTGAAATGTTCGAATGATCCTCAGAATTTGCATTATTTGCACATTATATGTGTATTTACTATTTATAATCCAATTATTTGAATAATAAAGATCATAAACGTATTCTAGACAATATAAAGACCTAAAATTAAAATTATTGCGATCAAATGATATAAAATGAATGCAAAATCGCTGGAAATGCACAAATGATGCTCAGAATTTGCATTATTTGCGCATTATATTTGTATTTACTATGTATAATCCAATTATTTGAATAAATGAGATCAGAAACATGTTCTAAATAAAATAATGATCTTAAATATTGATTACTGTGAACAAATGGAATAAAATAAATGCAAAATCGCAAGAAATTCTCAAATGATGCTCAGAATTTGCATTATTTGCAGATTATATGCGTATTTACTATGTATAATCCAATTATTTGAATAAGTAGGATCAGAAACAAGTTTTAGACAACATAAAGAGTTTAAACCAAGATGAATATCATAAAATGACTTAAATTGAATGCAAAATCTCTTGAAATACTCAAATGATGCACATAATTTGCATTATTTGCACATTATATACGTATTTACAATGTATAATCCAATTATTTGAATAAAAAAAATCAGAAACATATTCTAGATAAAATAAAGAGATTATATATAAATTATTGCGAACCAATGTCTCAAAATGAATTCAAAATCGCCTGTAATGCACAAATGATGCTCAGAATTTGCATTATTTGCACATTATATGCGTATTTTCTATGTATAATCCAATTATTTGAATAAATATGATCAGAAACAATATCTAGACAAAATAAAGAGCATATATATTAGATTATCGTGCTCAAATGACTTCAAATGAATGCAAAATAGCTTGAAATGGTCAAATTATGCTCTGAATTATATTTTCTTATTATTTTTGTATTTACTATGTATATTACAATTATTTTAGTAAATAAGATATGTGAAATATTCTAGACAATGTAAAAGAACATAAATATAAATTATTGCAGTTAAATGACTTAAAATGAATGCAATATCGATTGAAAGCTCAAATGATGCTCAGAATTTGCATTATTTGCACATCATGAGTGTATTTACATAGTATAGTCAAAATTATTTGAATAATAAAGATCAGAAACGTATTCTAGACGATATAAAGACCTTAATAAAAAAATATTTCGATCAAATGACATAAAATGAATGCAAAATCGCTGGAAATGCACAAATGATGCTCATAATTTCTATTATTTGCGAATTATATGCGTATTTACTATGTATCATCCAATTATTTGTATAACTAAGATCAGAAACATATTATAGATAAAATAAGGAGAATAAATATAGATTATTGGAACAAATAACTTACAATGAATGCAAACTCTCTTGAAACATCAAATGATGCTCAGAATTTGCATTATTTGCATATTCATCAGCGTAGTTGCTATGTATAGTCAAAATTATTTGAATAAATAAGATAAGAAACATATTCTGGACAATATATAGAGCTGAATTATGGATTATTATAATCCGATTATTTGAATAAATTAGATAAAAAACATATTCCATTCAATATAAAGAGCTTAAATTTTAGATTATTACAATCAAATATTTTAAAATGAATCCAAAATCTCTTGAAATGCTCAAATGATCCTCAGAATTTACATTTGCACATTATATTTGTATTTACTATTTATAATCAAATTATTTGAATAATAAAGATAAGAAACATATTCTAGATAATATAAGGAGCCTAAATATAAAATAATTGCAAAATCGCTTGAAATTCACAAATGATGCTCAGAATTTGCATTATTGGCGCATTGTATGTGTATTTACTATGTATTTTCTAATTATTTTAATAAATAAGATCTGAAAAAATTATAGACAAAATAAAGAGCTTAGATAAAAATTATTGCGATCAAATAACTCAAAATATATGCGAAATCGCTTGAAAGGACAAATGATACTCAGAATTTGCATTATTTGCACACCATGAGCATATTTACTATGTATAGTCATAATTATTTGAATAAATGAGATCAGAACATATTCTGGACAGTATAAAGAGCTGAAATATTGATTATTACGATCAAATGACTTAAAAATGAATGCAAAATCGCTTGAAATGCTCAAAGGATGCTCTGAATTTGTATTATTTGCACATTATATGCGTATTTAGTATGTATAATCAAATTATTTAAATAAATAAGATCATAAATATATTCCAGAGCAAGTAAAGAGCTTAACTATAGATTATTGCGAACAAATGACTTAAAATGTATGCAAAAATCTCATGAAATGCTCAAATAATGCTCAGAATTTGCATTATTTGCACATTATATGCGTATTTACTCTGTATAATCCAATTATTTAAATAAATTAGATCAGAAACATATTATAGACAAAATAAAGAGCTTAAATAATGATTATTGCAATCAAATGAATGAATGGAAATCAATTGATATCCACAAATATTTCTCAGAATATTAATTATCTGCACATTATATGCATAATTACTTAATATAATCCAATCAATTTGTGCAAGTAAGATAAGAAACATACTATAGATTATATAAAGTGCTTAAATATAGATTATTGTGCTCAAAAGAATTAAAATGAATGCAAAATCGCTTGAAATGCTCAAATGATGCTCATAATATGCATTATTTGCACAATATATGCTTATTTGCTGTGTATAATCCAATTATTTGAATAAATAAGATCAGAAATAAATTCTAGACAATATAAAGAGTTTAAATATAGATTATTGTGAACAAATGACTTAAAATGAATGCAAACTCGCTTGAAACATGAAATGATGCTCAGAATAGTCATTATTTGCATATCATCAGCGTATTAACTATGTATACTCAAAATCATTTCTATAAATAAGATCATAAACATATTATGGACAATATATAGAGCATACATATTGATTATTATGATCAAATGACTTAAAATGTATGGAAAATATCTTTAGATACTCAAATGATTCTCAGAATTTGCATTTATTTGCATATTATATGTGTATTTACTATGTATAATCCAATTGTACGAATAAATAAGATCAGAAACATATTTTAAATAAAATAATGATCTTAAATATTGATTATTGCGAAAAAATGACTTAGAATAAATGCAAAATCGCTAAAAATGCTCAAATCATGCTCAGAATTTGCATTATTTGCAAATTATATGCGTATTTAACATGTATAATGAAATTATTTGTATAAGTAGGATCAGAAATAAATTCTAAACAATATGAAGAGCTTAAATATTGATTATTGTGATAAAATGACTTAAAATGAATGAAAAATCGCATGAAATGCTCAAATCATGCTCAGAATTTGCATTATTTGCATATTATATGCATATTTTTTTATGTATAATACTATAATCCAATTATTTGAGTCAATAAGATCAGAAACATATTCTAGAAAAAATAAATAGTTTAAATATAAATTGTTGCCAACAAATGTCTTAAATGAACTCAAATCGCCTGAAATGATCAAATGATGCTTGGAATTTTCATTATTTACATATTATATGAGTATTTACTATGTATAATACAAATATTTGAATAAATAAGATCTGAAACACTATCTAGACAATATTTAGAGCTTATATATAGATTATCGCGATCAGAAGACTTAAAATGAATGCAAAATCGCTTGAAATGCCCAAATGATGCTCCGAATTTGCAATATTTGCACAAAATATGTGTATTTACTATGTACGATTAAATAAGATCAGAAACATATTCTAGACAAAAATAAAGATCTTAAATATTGATTATTGCGAACAAATAAATTAAAATGACGAAAATCTCTTGAAATGTTCGAATGATCCTCCGAATTTGCAATATTTGCACAAAATATGTGTATTTACTATGTACGATTAAATAAGATCAGAAACATATTCTAAACAAAAATAAAGATCTTAAATATTGATTATTACGAACAAATAAATTAAAATGACAGAACAATCTCTTGAAATGTTCGAATGATCCTTAGAATTTGTATTATTTGCACATGATATGTGTATTTACAATATATAATCCAATTATTTGAATAATAAAGATCAGAAACGAAACGTATGACCATATAAAGACCTAAAATAAAAAAATTTCTATAAAATGACATAAAATGAATGAAACATCGCTGGGAATGCACAATTCATGCTCCGAATTTTCATTATTTGCGCATTATATTCGTATTTACAACGTATGATCCAATTGTATGAATAACTAAGAACAGAAACATATTATAGATAAAATAAAGAACTTAAATATAGATAATTGCGAACAAATGACACAAAATGAATTAAAACTCTCTTGAAATGTTTAAATGATGCTCAGAATTTGTATTATTTTGCACATTATATGTGTATTCGCTCTGTATAATCCAATTATTTGAATAAATAGACAAAATTATAGACAAAATAAAGACAAAATAAAGAGCTTAAATATAGATCATAGAGATCAATTGACTTAAAATGAAGAGCTTAAATATAGATCATAGAGATCAATTAACTTAATATGAATGCAAAATCGCTTGAAATTCTTAAAGGGTGCTCAGAACTTGGCTTTACTTGGATATTATATGCGTATTTACTATGTATATTCCATTTATTTCAATAAATAAGATCATAATATATTCTACACAAAATAATGAGCTTAAATATTGAACATGGGGATCAAATGACTTAAAATGAATGCAAAATTCCTTGAAATACTTAAATAATGCTCAGAATTTGCATTGTTTGCACATTATATGCTTATTTGCTATGTATAATTAGTTGAATAACTAAGATCTGGAACAAATTCTATACAAAATAAGGAGCTTAAATGTAGATTATTGGGAATAAATGACTTAAAATGTATGGAGAATCGCTCGAGATACTCAAATGATGTTCAGAATTTTCATTATTTGCACATTATATATGCAAATTAACTCTGTATAATCGAATTATTTGAATAAAAAAGAACAGAAACACATTTCAGATAAAATAAATAACTTAAATATAGATTATTGCGAACAAATAACTTAAAGTGAATGCAAAATCTCATGAAATGCTCAAATGATGCTGAGAATTTGCATTATTTATTATATGAAAATTTACTCTGTATATTCGAATTATTTGAATAAATAAGAACGAAACTCATTGTAGATAAAATAAAGAACTTAAATATAGATTATTGCGAACGAATGACTTAAAATGAATGCAAAATCTCTTGAAATGCTCAAATGATGCTGAAAATTTGCATTATTTGCACATTATATGTGTATTTGTTCTGTATAAGCCAATTATTTGAATAAATAAGACAGAAACAAATTCTAGACAAAATAAAGCTCTTAAATATAGATCATAGAGATCAATTGACTTAGAATGAAGAGCTTAAATATAGATCATAGAGATCAATTGACTTAAAATGAATGCAAAATCGCTTAAAATGCTCAAAGAGTGCTCAGAATTTGCTTTATTTGCACATATATGCATATTTACTATGTATAATCTACTTATTTGAACAAATAAGATCATAAATATATTCTACACAAAATAATAAGCTTAAATATTGATTATGGCTATCAAATAACTTAAAATGAATGCAAATTCCATTTAAATGCTCAAATAATCCTTAGAATTCGCATTATTTGCACATTGCTTATTTACTATGTATAATCCAATTACTTGAATAAATATGATCTGAAACAAATTCTAGACAAAATATGGAACTTATATGTAGATTATTGCGAATAAATGACTTAAAATGAATGAAAAATCGCTTCAGCATCAAATGAAGCTCAGAATTTGCATTATTTGCACATCATCTGCATATTTATTATGTATAGTCTAAATTATTTGAATAAATCATATCAGAAACATATTCTGGACAATATATATAGAGCTGAAATACTTAATATTACGATCAAATGACTCAAAATGAATGCAAAATCTGTTGAAATGCTCAAATGATGCTGAGAATTTGCATTATTTGGACATTATATGCGTATTTACTATGTATAGTCCAATTATACGAATAAATAATGATTTTAAATATTCTAAATAAAATAATGATCTTAAATATTGATTATTGCGAACAAATGACATAAAATAAATGCAAAATCGCAAGAAATGCGCAAATGATGCTCAGAATTTGCGTGTATAATCCAATTATTTGTATAAGTAGGATCAGAAACAAGTTCTAGATGATATAAAGACCTTAAACCAAGACTAATGTGATAAAATGACTTAAATTGAATGCAAAATCACTTGAAATACTCAAATGATGCTCAGATTGCATTATTTGAACATTATATACGTATTTACTATGTATAATCCAATTATTTGAATAAATAAAATCAGAAACATATTAGATAAAATAAAGAGCTTAATCGGAGTGTGGTTGTTAAATAAGTTCACAGTTGCACTAATCATGTCACACTAATGCAAATGAATTTAATTAATCTAACCGTTAGAAATAAATAAGGGATAAAATTTTACTCCTTCCAATTATTAGTTATTACTATGATTTTATAATAGTATATGTATAATAATAAGGCGCGCGAAATTCATTACTCCGAGTCTCTGACATGGCAGTGTGCCAGCCTATCTCGAATATGCAGATCCGATAGTACAGCTTATTACTTTAAAAAAATATGCAGATCCAGTGCATAAACTGAGAAATAATTTTTTTAAAGGCCAAGTATGAATGCAAAAAATAATGATAATGATAACGATAATGATCTAGAAACGAAATATGAATATTCAATAAAATCTATGACGGGATTTTATTTGGTAAAGAACTTTGTTAAAATTGGAGATAACGTGAGGACACAATTGCAAGGTTGTTGTAAACTGAGGACAAAGATAGGAACACAATCAGGTTAATTGAGCTGTAACTCGTAAATTGAGGACAAAGATGGGGACAGAGGTCGGGTATTGAATTGCAAATTGGAGACAGGACCTTCCAAATTTTTGTTCTTTTCCTCTCGTCTCGCCGAGAATCCCACATTGGCGAGTAGCCGCAACTATTTCTGATTTTACAGAAGTTTCTTTTTTTTTTTTTTTTTTTTTTTTGACCGCCACCATAATCACAAAACTAGTAAAACAACGGCAGTTTCATATTGTTACGTAGTACATGTCGTTCTTTGTGTTAGGTCCTTTAATTTAGTCTCGTAACTTTTATCTTTCCTATTGCATAATCCACAATTTTATCATTGTATTGACATTGTGTTTCTATGACTTCTTGGCCACTATGTGTCGAGTAAAAAATTGAATGCTCAGATACTTATTAAACAAATTGAAAGAACCAAAGTATTTACTCTATAATTTGACATACCAGAGCGCCAAAGTTTTCCGCCATTTGGTTTCTATGGGACCAACTATTTAAAGAGAACATACGGGTGGACGGCAATTAAGTCGGGAGATGTAAAATTAATTTTGAAAACTGAATAGAGAAGATTTGAGGCGATTATATCCAATTTTGATTTTTTTCCCTTTTCTTTTCTTTATGATTTACAAAAAAGGTAATTTGGGTATTTTTTTATAAAGATATGATAGGTTTTAGAGTGGTATATTTACAATTATAAACATTTAGTGAGAAATTAATGGTATAAAACTAATTTTAACTATTTTATAGTGGCATAAAACTAATTAGTATTTTAAAAATGATATTTTGAAATTGATAATTTTCATAGTGCGTATATCTAATTATTCCTTTTCTTTTACTGCATTTTGGGTTTTAAAGTTTTGTACCATCAATGTTCATCCTGCTCTTGTACCAGCGATTTATCTCATAGGCATAAATTTAAATTTGTAGGGATGTTTATGTGAATATCTGCTGATTTTTCGGACTTTATCGAAAAGAAATAGATAAACAAACATCTCCAGTACGGCAGTACTTTTATCCGAATTCCGAAATATGAGAATGCTAAGATGACCTTCTTTTTGGGCTTCAGGCTCAGCTTGACTAAGATAAAAAGAGAGAAATTTGTATTCGTTTGGGGCTGTATAGGCTGTGTTGAAACAGTTATTTAGTTGTGAGGTAATGAGGGCTTACAAAAATCTAAGGACTAGAAAGAGAGCTAATTCAGATGGATATAAAAGACCTCCGTGTCAACTCTTTTGACGACATGCCTAATGCGGATGCGGTAAGCCGGTAATGCACAAGACGGAAAATGCCAATGGGCTGCTAAGGTCCAAACGAATATAAAGAGAGAATCAAACCCAACCCAATAATTAATGGATTAAAGTTCTATTTCAATGGTAACAGTAAAAATAACTTCAAAAATGAAAATTGAGAAAAGTTCAATCCAATAGTTTAACTGTGGATTTCAAATTTCCATGTTCCTGTGATTAAACATGTTTCCGTCCCCCGTTTTTCTCTGCTGCCTGCTGGCGCGATGAAATACCCTTTGCTTTGTCTCTCGAGGGAGGAAATTGCATTCATATTCTTTACTAGGAGTGACTTATACACGCCTGTTACTCGCTCTTGGTACAATATTGGATTGATTATTTGTATTTGTACTTGACAACTGAAAGCTGACCCTGAGCAATGAGTTCTTTGTAATAAATTGACCCCTTTGCTTCCATTCTATTCCTCTTCATGAGAAATTGAGATTTGATATCGGTTCATTTCAAGTCAAAATTTGAGTTCAGATATATATATATATATATATAGAGAGAATGGATTCAATACTATCGCTTTGACCGGAATTCCGGTTAAACCCCGTCAGTTCTCAATTTTGAAAGTTCAAATGACCGATCCAAACCGCTCAATATGATCTCCATATTGAAATCTCCATGCTCACCAAATTTTACATTTTTTTGAAATTTTTAAGTATTTTTTTCGGATTTTTAAAAACTGCAGTTTTTGAAGGGTTTAGAACAAATTAGATTAACGATTTTCTAAAATCCGAAAAAAATACTTAAAAATTTCAAAAAAATATAAAATTTGGTGAGCATGGAGATTTCAATATAGAGATCATATTGAGCGGTTTGGATCGGTCATTTGAACTTTCAAAATTGAGAACTGACGGGGTTTAACCGGGATTCCGGTCAAAGCGATTGTATTGTAAGCTTTCTCATATATATATATATATATATAATATGGACACACTGCTAGTATTAAAAACTAAGCTGAAAATAGTAATTGGAGGGTCCTACAGTATGTGAAATAAAAGCAATGCATGCATTGCATGCTATGGTTTTTTTTTTAATTTTTGTAGTTCAAATTGTATTTTATCATTACATCTTAGAATACATGTCTCCCTCTATGATTAATTTTGAGTTCAGAGAAACTTCAATGAACCCTTGCGAGATGTGATCTCTATACATTAATGGGTGTGTTTGGATGGGAGGGGGAATAGGAAATTAGAATTGGGATTGGCTTATTCCTTATTCCTAATTCTAATTCCTCCATTTTCTTGGAATTAGAATTTGGGCCGGAATAGGTCTCTATTCCTTATGATAGTGTTGTTTGGTTTGCCCCGGAATAAGGAATAAGCCCCTTATTCCTTATTCCCCTCCCATCCAAACACACCCATATAAGTCACGTGCCCTGACAGCCTGACTCAAATGAAGTTCACAATATAGAAATACCATTTCATAGCCAAAGCTTCCTTTCTTACGAAGGTGACCCATTGGAATTGTTTTTCCAATATATACTGATGTGGTTCACAAAAAAACATTTTGAGGATTTGGAAGTGCTTATGTCATATGGTACGGCAGAGAAGAAGCACATTCTGAACCAATAAAATTAATGATTCCAGCAATAGTTTACGTTTACTGTCAATTCTTTCTTCATCCACTTCACTGATCTTTGTAGTGGACAATATTAGTAGTGAAGCTAAAAGCATTACATATACCTTCGTTGATGAATAGTCTAACAATGCCTAATAATGCAAGGACACAGTATACCAAATTCTACTTGCACATGCCATGGCAATACTCTTGACAAAAGATTGCAATTAATCTCCTAGGTTCCACATGACTCAACTAATGATTTGCCTTACGTGGTACAGCACTGCGGGGATAGGCGTTCTGTGAAATCTAAAGTGAACCTAAACCGAGGGAAAAAAGGGCAAGCGTTACAAGGGAACATATGGTACCAGCTGACAACGAATGTACGGGACTAGATTTGCATAGGTTGTGTGGTCAGAAATACCAAAAATGAAACACCAGAAAATTAAAATCCTGAAAATGAAACAACATACTAGATTTGCATAGGTTCTGTATATAATTAGAAATATATAAGGAGGATGAGGGTAATAGATTATGTATATAATTGGGAATTTAAAAGAATGAGGGTAATAAACTATGTATGTACTAACCGCTTCCATGACCGAAGATGACTTCAGCTCTTGAGGGTATTAAACTACATAGGTACTCAGTGGTGGTTTGTCACCAACTCACCATTGTAGCCTTTTTTTTTTTTTTTGCTGCTTCCCAGGTTATTCTATTTGGTTGCAAAGTAAATAAAAAAGAAAAATTTAACAGCAATGTCTATAAATTAATCCTATAACTTTTAAAATCGAATTATTAAGAAATAAAGTTATTAGATCTTGCCTATTACTATCGCATCCCTTTCTTTATGAAGCCTGTGGCTGATTGATATGGAGGTGTCCAGTGAATTGCTGCCAGATCAGGATTGCACTGAAAGCAAAATCATAAAAAAATAACTACCTTTGCCAAAAACAATAATAATAAAGGTTACAATATTAGAGATCATTATGATATGGTGCTGGTTCTTACAGTTGATCATCTGACAAAGCCCCGATTACCATGAGTTAGCTTTATCGTGCTTTCTTATTTTGAGGAAAGGTCACTCAATATGGCTGCAAATGCAGGCACAACAACTACATGCTCTAATATTTTGTTTGCGTATTCTCTGATATTGCTTATTTTATACGTATATAATTAAAATTAAATTATTTTATTCATATTTCAAAAATTAAATGTAGAATTACACAAATATAATTCATAAATAATATATATTACGTATATTTAATAAATATTTACTTTGTGTTAAAGCCATAAATGGATCTCTCCAGTAACTGCATCAACTGGACAACATATCAGATATCAGCTTCAGCTCCACGCAGCTTAACGACATTGCTTCGTTTTGTCATTATATGAGTGAACACGTATTGCATTGTGATTGGTTGATATAGATCTAGAATGTGTGGATGAAATGCATTGTAATAGGTTATATAAACACTACTGTGGTATTGAATGTAGAATCATCAAAATCAATGAATTAAGATATTTAGCTATTTCCATTTCTGTGTTTATCTGTTTTTCTTCATGGTATCAGAGCCCTATGGCTAACCCCACCGACGACAATGCCACTGGAACCACCTCCACCATCCTTACACCAACCATTACCGAACCAATTATTTCTCTCACCTTACCCATCTCCACTAAGCTCAACTCATCTAATTATCTTACCTGAAAATGTCAAATTTTGCCTATTATACATGGCTACAATCTCACCCCTTTCATTACTTCTTCTCCTTCTCCTCCGACCATAGCTGGATCTGATGGTCAACTGGTTCTTAATCCTGACTATGCTTCTTGGCACAGACAAGACCAATTATTGCTTGGCTGGCTTCGTTCCTCTCTTACTGACTCTATTCAGTCTCAATCTGTCTCCTGCACAACCTCTTTTGATCTATGGTCCAGTCTCCAACAGTCGTTTGCCTCCACATCCAGAGCACGACTAATTGATCTGAGGCGACAGATACAACACATAACTAGAGGCACATCCACTTGCTCAGATTATCTCCATAAGATGCGCCAACTTGCTGACGAGCTTGCCTTCATTGGATCTCCCATACCAGAGGAAGAGCTGATTTCAAATATCATAAATGGTCTAGGTATTGAATATAACCCCTTCTTTGCATCCATAGCTGCTGCTAGTCGTCATGAAACATTCAAATTTGCTGATTTACAAGGTTTATTACTAGGATTTGAGTCTTTATTGCGTAGTCAGTCAAGTATTTCTTCTCCTACTCTCTCTAATTTCTCTCCACCATCTGTTTTTGCTGCTGGCACCATGTCTCAGAATACCAGTCCCACGTACCAGCAACCTGGTACAGTTAATTTTACTGGCAGACAAACCAATTATCAGTCAAGACCACTGGCTGGCAGGGGATTTGGTAGGGGGTTTCGTCCTCCTTCAGCTTCACCTGTCAATAATTCCGGTTTTGCCCCTAGACCCGGTTTTAGACCTTCCAATTCTGCGCAAACTGGTATGACACCTTCTGGCTCTCAACCTAGACCACCCAGAGCTCCCTTCAATCAAAATACCAATACACCTAAGCAATATTGTCAAATCTGCAACAAATATGGGATCCATACAGCAAAAAATTGCTGGTTTAGGTATCATGAAGACTCCTCTTGGGTTCCACCTACTGCAACTCAATCTCCCCAGGCACTGATGGCTTCTGCTGCACCAACTGATACCTCCCCTTCTGAGTGGATACTGGATACAGGAGCTTCCAATCATGTCACAAGTGACTTCAACAACCTCTCCAGTTTCTATAGTTATGAAGGTTCAGACTCATTGCATATTGGAAATGGTATGGGGCTTTCTATTACTCATGTTGGCTCTGTACATATCTCTTTTGCTACTCATTCTCTTATTCTGAAGAATGTACTTGTGGTTCCTTCCTTTACAAAAAATTTAATAAGTGTTTCTCAACTTCTTATTGATAATCCTAATCTACTGCTTGAATTCTCATACTCTTCTTGTTTGTTTAAGGACCACCTCACCAAGGCCCTCCTCCACCAGGTGCAATGTTCTAATGGTCTCTTTCCTCTCTCAGTTTCCAAATTCTCATCACCTCAAGTCTACAGTTGCAGCACTGTTTCAGCTGATTTATGGCACTCAAGATTAGGTCATCCCTCTTCTGCTACCACTTCTAAAGTGCTTCACTTATTCTCTCTACCTTGTACAAATCAAAAATTGACTAATTGTCATCAATGTGCTATGGCAAAGTCACATGTTCTTCCTTTTTCTTTATCTACAAATGTTTCTGCAAAACCTCTAGAAATAATTCATAGTGATGTATGGGGTCCAGCACCCATTTCTTCTTCAAATGGATTTAGATATTATGTCCTATTTATTGATGATTGTACTCGGTTTTCTTGGATTTATTTCATGACTCACAAACATGAAGTTTCTCATATCTTTGCTCTTTTCAAAAAACAAGTTGAGAATCAATTTTCTTCCACAATTAAAATATTGCGCACTGATGGCGGCCTTGAATACAAACCAATTACTAAACAATTTCCAGAACTTGTTCATCAACTCTCTTGTCCCTATACACCCCAACAGAACGGCATTTCTGAGCGCAAGCATAGGCATATCATTGAATTGTCTTTAGCTATCATGTCTCAAGCTGCAATGCCTCACAAATTTTGGGATGAAATGTTTTCTAATGCTGTTTATCTAATAAATCGTATTCCCTCTACTTCCTCTTCCCACATTCCCTTTACCTCTCTCTTCAACACTCCACCTGACTACTCATTTCTCAGAGTGTTAGGTTGTCTCTGTTTCCCACATACTCGTTTCTATAACTCCAACAAACTTGAACTTAGATCACTTCCATGTGTTCTACTGGGCTATGCAAAAACACAAAAAGGATATCGATGTTTACACATTCCTACTAATCGCATTTATGTTTCTAGAAATGTTCAATTTGATGAACAGGTCTTTCCATTTGCGACATCCCCTGCAAATGATGCTCAATCTTCAGCAGAGACAGTTTCACACTCATTGCATGGACTGCCTATTCTGGATCTATATTTACGGGGCATTACTTCTCAGTCAACTGAAAACATTGCTTCGCATGAGCCCATCTTACCTCAGCCCAATTTACCCACTTCTTCTCAGCCCATTTTACACCAGCCCACATTACATGCTTCTTCTCAGTCTATCACCCCTGTTAATACATCTCGACCGTTACCTGCCCCTCTTTTAAATTCTGTCCCTGCCCAAACTGCCCAAACTGACCAACCACAGTCTTCGTCTCTTTCAACACCTCAACCACCATCTTCCCCACCACCACCGCTACCTTCCACCTCTCACCCCATGATTACTCGCACTCGGGATCACACTCGTCGAGCTCGACAATTTCCCGATCATGTCGCATATTTTGCTGCTGCTTCTGAAGAACCAACATGCTTTTCTCAAGCCAATACTGACCCTCAATGGCGTGCTGCCATGGCTCGAGAACTTGATGCCTTAGCTACAAATAAAACTTGGTTATTGGTTCCTCCCTCACCTGATCAAAAAGTTATTGGATGTAAATGGGTATTTAAGATTAAGAGACATTTAGATGGCACAATAGAACGTTACAAAGCTCGCCTTGTTGCAAAAGGCTACCACCAGCAAGAAGGCATCGACTTCTTTGATACTTTCAGCCCAGTGGTTCGCCCAACCACCATTCGGATTGTTCTCTCTGCTGCTGTCTCATCCAATTGGGTCATTCGACAATTGGACGTTCAGAACGCTTTTCTTCATGGCGATCTATCCGAGCTAGTGCACATGACACAGCCACCGGGTTTCATTGACTCATCCCGCCCCGACCATGTATGTCTCTTATCTAAAGCAATTTATGGTCTCAAGCAGTCTCCACGTGCTTGGTTTTCAAAATTGAGTCAGACACTACTCGATTTTGGCTTTCAAGCGTCTCAATTTGATCCATCCCTTTTCTTTGCCCATGCACAAGGGCACATCACCATTATACTTGTCTACGTGGATGATATAATCATCACAGGCAGTAATAGTCAATTAGTCACCTCATGCATTGATCAATTACATACTCGGTTTGCTATTAAGGATCTTGGTGACTTGCATTACTTTCTGGGAATCGCTATGACAAGAGATTCTACTGGTTTAGTGCTCTCTCAGTCCAAATATATCCATGATCTCTTAACACGTACCAACATGCTCTCAGCAAAAGCAACAACAACACCAATGGCAACTGATGTTCCTCTCTTTCCAGGAGACAGTGAACCCTTTTCAGATCCACATTTGTATCGCAGTGTGGTCGGCGCTCTACAATATGCAACTGTGACAAGACCCGATTTGTCTTTCACAGTTAATAAATTATCTCAGTTCATGCATTCCCCTTCTCTAAATCAGTGGACTGCAGTCAAACGTGTATTAAGATATCTCTGTGGTTCTATAAATCATGGTCTCAAAATTCACTCCAATTCAACTCTTCAATTGCATGCCTATACAGATGCCGACTGGGCTGGCTGCCAGTTTGATCGCCGATCCACCTCTGGCTACTACATTTTCTTGGGAAATAATCTTATTTCATGGAGTGCAAAGAAGCAAAATACTGTGTCTCGCTCAAGCACCGAAGCTGAATACCGCAGTCTAGCTATAACTTGCGCTGAGCTTCTCTGGGTTCAACATATGTTACATGAATTGAAGTTTTCACTGCCTACAACCCCAGTTATGTGGTGTGATAACATTGGGGCTACATTTTTAGCATCCAACCCCATGTTTCACTCACGTATCAAACATGTTGAAATTGACTTCCATTTCGTCAGAGAACAGGTTGCTTCTCAATCTCTTTCAGTCCGATATCTCTGTTCTGCTGATCAGCTTGCAGATATTATGACCAAACCCCTTTCAACTGCTCGGTTCTCTCTCTTACGTGACAAGCTCAATGTTACATCAGTACCATTGGCTTGCGGGGGGGGGGGGGGGGGGGGGGTTGAAGCCATAAATGGATCTCTCCAGTAACTGCATCAACTGGACAACATATCAGATATCAGCTTCGGCTCCACGCAGCTTAACGGCATTGCTTCGTTTTGTCATTATATGAGTGAACACGTATTGCATTGTGATTGGTTGATATAGATCTAGAATGTGTGGATGAAATGCATTGTAATAGGTTATATAAACACTACTGTGGTATTGAATGTAGAATCATCAAAATCAATGAATTAAGATATTTAGCTATTTCCATTTCTGTGTTTATCTGTTTCTCTTCACTTTGTAATTACAAAACGTGCAAGTGGCACAAACACTCCGGTCTAGATCAGTACATGACAGTGGTACGGGCTACCTGGAGTGGAATCAAACATTTGCATTGAGCAATTCTAGACCTGAACCTAGCTTGAGATATCAGTATGGGATGGTTCTATTAACTCACCAGACCCAGTGTCTGTTTTAATCTGTCCGATTTACCTGTAAGAGAGCAACCTGATGGACCTCTTGCACCTCAGTGGTATGGTGGTACCGATTTGAAGGCAGCGAGCCAGGTCTAGCTGGTCCTGCTGAGCCAGGTCAATATATGAGTGATATCATGGTTTCTGTTTGGACATGCACTCATGCTGATGATGCATTTCCCGAGTCATGGAACATGGATGCGCCATACGCTTGCTATACTCGATGAAACTCTGGTACCTACGTGCCTCTGTCATTGAAGCACAAAATGTAAGGATTGCACCTCAGTTTCCAGGCATGCAATATGATGTACCGGTAAAAATTCAATTGTATAGGTTTTCAATCTGCTCGAACCCGAAGATGAACAGTAGCAAGTAGCCGGTCTACTTTTGCCTGGATAGAGGATCTCATGTTAATAGTATCTGAACCATTCAAGGAGCACATATATAGTTGTGCTTATTGAAGACTGGTCAACAAAAGAACCATTGCTTGTTGGCCAAACGATTGTGCCAGTAATTTGTGCCGAGCAACGACTAGATGAGCGAGCGCCATATGGTTGCTAGTAAGCGGTTTAATTTGGAAAGTGGTCCCGACCACAGGGCCATCCAATGTCAAGCAATATGTGTGCAAATCCAAACATATCTGGTGGCGCTAATATTTTGGAAATCGTCTGCGAATGAACCGGTAAAAACCAGCCGTTTTGTGTGTCGGGATGCTAATGGGCGGTTAAGGGCTGGATTACCCGACTCGGTCCTTTATTACAATAGTTAAAGCTCGATCCTATGTTCGGCCTCTGATTGTTCGATAAGTTAGGCCCTTATCCCTTTATGGTCCTTTTAATCGGACTATTCGGTCCTCAGTCCGTTTGAGCCATGCTCCAAAACGTTGTACTGTACAATTTCCTCTACGCAGACTCCTATATGGCCACATCGCATATCCAGTCCAAAATGTTCGGCCTTCTTAAATCAAAATGTTAAGCCCTGGTTGATTATATGTCTATATGACTATATCCACAAGTATACAAAAAAATTCAATTCAATTATCAATTGATAAGTTACGAACAATTAGTTTTTATAATTGACATTCTTTTTTACTTTTTCTTGAATTATTTTACTTTCTAATCTCATTAAAATTATTCAATGAAAAATCAAGTGCGGTAATTTAAAATTGCCGTAAGCTTGAAATAGCTGAACTTTTACTCTTAATTACTGAATTTCACAGGAATTTCAGTACAAGAAAGGTCCATTTATCTCATCCATCATACAACGTCAAAAAAAAAGGCATTGATATCTCATATTTATACTATTATTTTGGCCAGACTTTACATCGAAATTGTGATTGAAACGATTAAATCCATCGTGTTTTGTCCTACATTTGTCAAGATTGGATACTGTCGTGGAATTTGTTTTGCTTTGCAGGAACTTGGTGGATAGGCCACATTAATTGTAAAAAATGGAGAATCTACAAGAAGGAATGATCAAAAGGAATTCATAGCATTGTGAAGCTCGTTCTAAGCTTTCCAACGAGCTTTGAATCAACTCAATCGGGTTCCGGATGAAGAAGTTATGCCCCAAACACTGCGCAATGCTAGATGCACATGAATTCGGACCGCATTACTACCAATTCGGACCGAATTGCCATGCTGAAAATTCTCTGTTTTCTCAATACGGTCCGAATTCCCTTGAATACGGTCCGTATTCCATACAAAGAAAGTCTGTCATGATTGTAAACGTGTTTTCTCTTATGGAAAGGTCTCTAATGCGATTGGCAAGTTGGGAAACACCTCTAGGGCGTCCAGAGACAGAAATGAGGGCCAAGGTTGCTATATATACGTCTCCATTGCTTGGGGAGCACATCTTCTTCTTCCAGCCATCATTCTCCCACCTCCCAACACCGTTCTCACGCCGAAAGGCGTGGGATTTCCACTTTTCCATCAGCATTCGACCATGGCAATGACTTTGGAGAGATTCTAGACGCGACGGCGGCAGTTTCAATCCAACCACGACTTCAGACTTCGGTTCAAATAGGAGTAAAGCAAGATATTGTTGTATCTCTTCCTTTTCTCTTATTTGTTGTTGTCATGAAGTTTGTATCTTGTTTTTATTATTATTTATGTGTTGTTTGAGACTATGTTAGGCTAGACTTTCATTGTCTTAGGAGTAGATGTAGTTTAGGATTTGGTTCGTTATGTGATACTTGTTGTTGATTAGTAATGCTATTTACTTGTTGGAATTTTATGGTTTATGCTTGTGTTTAGAATTGATTGTTATATTGTGTTACTTAATAGATGAATGGCCACATCTTATTAGGACTAAAACATCAATTGATAATTAAAACTTGCATAAGTAATTCGAGATAGGTTAAAAGGCGAAAGTCAATCAACTTGTAACTGAAAGGTGAAGGTTTCTATTAGAACGAAAGTTTATAATAGATGTCTCGTAGAAAACAACAAGTAAACTCGAGTAAGTCTACCAACATTACGAAAGTTGAGGTACAATACACTTGATGAGGGTTAACACTAGGTTCTATACCAAATACCGTGTCCAATAGGCGAAAGCGGAGGACTAGGGAGTTTAGGTATGACTAGATGGACCTTTAGCGCGAACTAATCAAATCAATAAGCAGAACATAGAGTTTACACAGTGGAATACGGACCGAATTGGACACAATACGGACCGTATTGGTGGGTCAGAACACGAAAGTGCTACGATTCACAACCCTGTGACCAATCCTAAGTGAAATCGAACCCTAAGGCATCTTTTATTGCATATTTTACTCCAGAAAACAACAAAAATATTTATTTTATTTGTTTTAGTCAATTGCATCATTTCTTTAATTGTTTCATTAATACCAAAACACCATAAAAATTTATCATCTAGCTTTAGTAAAAGGATAAGATTAGTATTCATCACCGTCTCTGTGGGTTCGACACCTTTGCTTTACTCAAACGACTAGTCAGGTAAACAAGGCTTTCTTTTGACCCTGGTTTATACTTCGATCAGGCATTTTCCTTTTGCTCTTCCATAACAGCTCTTTTAGCTCCTCTAAAGATCAGTAAAGTTTATCTCGACATTAAGATAAAATAACTCAAAATCATAATAAGCTTGAAAGAGCCAAGCTTTTTACAAATTTTACTGAAACTACAGTAACAAATAAGATCCATTTTTCCCATTACAAACAAGTCAATACTAAACGATCCACACAAAATTCCCATTTACAACAACTAAATAAATACCATACAAGAATGTTCTTTAAACACAAATAAACTACAGAGAGCCAGAACTTTATGTTCAACTTAATATTGGGACTAGAACTTTATACTTAATTTACCAAATGTAAACCAAGTGTAAAACTTCATGAATCAATTCCTGTACAATATTACCTATGGGCTAAATATTACACTTTGACTCTATACACATCAAAATAGTATATGCCTTTATGAATCAAATTCCTTCATGGTATTACCCGCAGGCTCAATACACATTTTGATTCTATATACTTTACATATGTATATATCTATATCCGTATGATATAACTAGTTAATTACATGCTTAATCTTAATCCCTGTGGGCAAATTAAGATATTATAATTAACTATTATATCCTGATAAATTATATCAATTTAGTCCTGTGGGACGATATTAACTTCGTTAATATAATTTATCACAATTTATGCCCTTATAACTAAATGTGACTTTGTTAACTATACGTATATATACCCTTAATATAATTGAAGATGTTGTGGCTACTCAACAATTATACTAAAATATACTCATCACTAGACATAATACTTCATCATCTGTCCTAATTCAAACGGGTCCGTTTGAGTTTCAAACGGTCCGATTGAAAACCAACTGACAGACAAAAATTACCTATCACCAAATGAAACGGCCCGTTCGGATTCCAAGCGGTCCGTTCAAAACTTTCTGATAGATACTTAATATATTTGTCAACTATCTTAATGTAAACACAAACCAAATAGTCCGTCTGGACTTCATCCAAAATGTCTACGCTAGTAGAAGAACTATTATACAAGCAAGTTGACTTAAACATAACCTAATGGATTATTTAATTATTATTATCTATATATAAATAATTACCATATGCACAATTTTCACTATATCCTATATAAATACAATTTGTGTAATATCACTATACCATATGTATAGTAATTCATATTTAGTCTAATTAATGCTTGTAGTACTAACACTAATAGAGTATTCCTAAATGTATGATGGTCTATAGACTGCATCAATACTTAACTACTATAGTATTATACAATCATAGCATTATTGACTAATACGTCTCCAACAAAGATGTCATCAAACTACACAAATTCCGTATTTTAGTAAATTGTGACTATTCTATAGACTTCTATAATAATTAACTAATCCTTCAACCCTCTTAGACAGTGGAGAACCATTATTGGTCTAATTATACCTTAATTTTCATGTAAAATCTAAGTTCTGGATCATATCCAATTCAAACGGGTCGTTTCAAATATGAAACGTTGCATCCAGAATTTTCTGACAGACTGCACACCTTCTGATTAAACACCATTAACTTTTTCTATACTTGTCTGTTTTCTGCGTTCTTGGTCATTCCAGAAACTAGACTCAATGCTCTTTCCAACAACACAAACTTCAACAAAAACAAGTTTCTAGATCAAAAGTTATATCCCTCGAAATTCAGATATTTACTGATAATTTCAGACAGACAGACAGTCCGACCTATCTTGTAAATAGCAAAACTCACTCATATACTAGTAAAATTTCATACGCATACGAATTACAGAATGAGAGTAAACTGGCCCGTACTCCAGAAAGGTCAGAAATTTCAGAACAAAAAAAGACTGACATCCTTTGATTGCGACCACAATATCTAACTGTATACTTACTTGACTTCGATGATTTTGGTCTCTATGGAAAGTAGACTCAAAGATCTTTCCAATTCAAAAAACCTCACTCGAACTAGATACACAGATCATGAGATATTACTTCATGAAATCAGACAATAAAAAACATAATATGTTTTTTTTCTTAATAAAAATTAGGGTTTCTCCTAATTCTTTCCGTAATCACGAAATTAATCAGAAAAGCCCAATAAACTACGACTAACAATCATCTAATTGATCAAAATGACAATCCTAAAGACAAGACAGAGGCGTAAACCGCTCTGATACCAACTGTAAGTACTTTAGGGATAATGCGGAAAATAAATCCCAGGAACCTTAAATTACCTCCAGCCATTGCGGTGCTTGATTGTCGATTAGATGACGTCGCAGGATCGGTTCTTCGACAGATTGGAGAGTGAGAGACAACTGCTAAGCCGAGTTCACTCCCTTAAATTGATGACAAACTCCAGGATATCGGTCCAGACTAGTCTCCCCATGTGTTCTCTATGTTCTTCTCTCATGTACTGACCATATGAGGGATAGAGATCATCTACACACTACTCTCCATCAAAACAGAATAAATATAGGACATAAGATCACTAAATATGCGCAACCAGTGGATGCAAACAAGAGATGACGAGATCAGACCTTTCTGTCCAGATTCAATGTACAGTCCAAACGGGTCCGTTTGAAATCAACCCGAGAGCACTGCACTATTCGTCTATTCCGAACGGATCCGTTTGAATTTCTCTTGACAGAATATTACACATGGACCATGGTCATGGGTATATTTATGAGAAATAGTAAAGGTTTATTTAATATTTTTTATGAGAATATTTAATTTTGTCCGAATTTGAATGGCATTGGCATGTGCAGACGTGCAGTTCATTGACAAAATTGCCATTTGCCAGTGGTCTTTGTAGGGTGAAAAAAGTTAAAAATGTCTCTCCACTCTCCAGCTGAACTGTTTTTGAGTATCTGTATCGCCCCGTCTTTTTTACCATCCGTGCCATACCTCGCGATCACGATTTTTCGCCTCGCTCACGATTTTTAACAGCCCAGGCACTATCTATCTTTTTTTTTTTTTCCAGCCCAGGCAACAGATAAAATTATATAATATGATATATCAGGGCCTCAATTTTTAATTTTTTTACCTAGGCACCTGCCATGCACCTAATGCATTGGATCCGTCACTGAAATTATAATATCAGATAAAAAAAGAGAGAATACCGGATTATTTCATAAAATACTGAATTTTGATCAGTGATGGGCAAGAATATCGATCGGGTATTAAAAATATAACATAATTGAAACTAGAGATGGCAATCGTAGCTTTGCCGCACTATATTTTTTAGATTGAAGAATAATTCAATCTATTTCGTCAAACTTGCCAAAATTTCCAATGTAAAATATAAAAAATCTACTGTAAAAAACTTGTCAAAGTTTATAAAAAAAAATTAAAAGTTCAAAATTAATAATTTCTTCCATAAAAAGGCCTATATAAACTTGACATAAATATTAATAATTGGTATAAATATTTTTAATTTATTATTAAAAAAACTATGTTTTAATTAAAAGCCGTGGCCAAAATCTAATAACGGCCAGGACTTTTAATATATATCTTAGATATCATACTAGTACGCTGTAAATTTCCAGTTTATGCACTATATATCCTTCTGAATGTCACTAGTATAGTTGTTCAATGAATTCGTGAGTCAAAATTATACATGATAAAACTTAACTATCTGTATATATGTATTCTTAGAGGAGGCCATTGGGCATTGAGTAGTTGGATCGAGTTTGAGTTGAGTCGGTTGTATTGGGTTCCACATCGTCCAATTTTCAATGATTAAAAAAGTTTTGGAGTAATGTTAGAGTCAAATGCGTTTGGTGTTAAATGCGATTCTAGTCTCCAACTATTAAAATTTCAAATCACTGATTCTAATATTGTTCAATATGATCTTCATATTGAAATTATCCTGAAGACAAAATTTTACAATTTTTCAAAATGCTAAATTTATTATTTTTTTTGGATTTTTAAAAATTGGAGGCCCATAATTAATTAGAATGAAGATTTTCTAAAATTCAAAATAAATAGTAAAAAAATTCAAATTAAATATAAATTTTGAACTCTAAGAAGATTTCATTATGGAGAATAAATTGAACGGTTCGGATTTGCTATTGTAGTATCAGAAATTGAGATTCGATCGTCTTTGACGGGCTCAAGTGTCAAACGTATTTGATTTTAGCGTCACTCAAGGTTTTGATCTAAAAAGTATTGTTTGCTGGATTAATTTCAATTTATTTTACTTGATTAGAATTGATTTTTTTTTTAAATTTCATTTTATCTAATAACATAAATGACATTAAATTCGTTCATTTTGATAAAACATTCTAATAAAATGAAATCTCTTGTTAAAAAAAAAAAAATTCTAATAGGAGTCTTTGACTTTTTAAAAATTCTTTACAAGCTTGATCAATGGACCAGATCTTTCCCGGGATGAGATGGTTCTAGATGCATCTAGTACAGCTGTCCTCTGGTTCACAACATTTCGTGGTAAACCATTGTTTCTTAATGTTCAACTGGACTGCAACAAAATTGACTTAATTTTTTTTTTTATTTAATAAGTGGAGCGCCCACCACTCTTCCAAAGAAAGAGCATCCTGGTAGTAACGACAAATAAGATTCACTTACATTAAATGAATGTACCTGGTACGACTTTTGCAATTTCTACTCCCTAGACATTCAGAGCAATGAGCACATCTATTTTTCCTACTGTGCCTTGAATGCTCGTGCTAGAAACCATGCATCTTCCGTAGTCTATACCGAAAACCCTAGACTACTAAGTTTCTACACAATCGAGCGATTCCAATTTTCAGGTAAAGTGCGAATATTTGTAAAATAAAATAACCGGGTCTGACTTGCAAAATTTCTTACAGTTATTCTTGAAAGGACTAAAGGAGTTATCTAATTGTTACCGTTGTAAGGGACTATTTTCAGGCTTAAAAACTTTTGACTTGAAGTGCATTCCCCTTAATACTATAAGGGCTAATCTAGCGAATATTTGAAATTTTAGTTAATAATTTAAAAATATATTATAGATTTAAAATTTGTAACGGACACCAAACTGAATTATGATATATTTAAATCTATTTACCTAGCAACGAAGTGACAAACAATTAAAGCCTTATGAAGTTTGAGAGAAATTCAAAGAGAGACGAATCTGTGTGATTCGGTTTAAACATGAATAATAACACCAAATATAATCTATATATAAATATGAAATTGAAATCATTATCTAGATTTAGAGCAACAACAAATATCAGACAAAATGAGGTATACATCTAAAATTAATAATTTCTTATGGAATGTTAAAAAGGAAGAGAAAAAAAATTTAGTTCAGTACTTATTGAAAGTTAAAATGCCATGTTTCATATCTTTTTATTGGAAGAAATTTAAATGAAGCTTATGACAAATAATCACTTTATTAATATTCCATTGGATAAAACGAAGAGACCAAGTGTATCAATTTTTGGCTAATATAATTTAAAATTTTATAAGATATTTTAAGTTACAGCTAAATTATGTTTTCATCTTTTGAAGTATATATAATACCAACTTATGTGTATCACATTTCGAAAAATTTAAATTTTTCATGATCTTTTTATCTAATCAAGGGGATGACTAAAATTTAATTTAATTGAACTTTATTAGTTTATCAATATAAAATCTAATAAAAATGCATAAGTAACTTTTTAAAAACGAAGAAGCTTGAACCTAGAGTGAACTAAAATGGCTACAAAAAAGTTCATTGTACATGGAGATTTTTTTTTATAAATTGCAATTTTTATCCGTAATCTCAATGTTCATATTTGGGTACCGAAAGGTTGATTGGTTAGGTATTAAGATATATTAGTCATGCTTGGTTGAGGAGTAAATGGCGGAGAAGAGAAAGGTGAAGAAGGACGCTAACCAACAAAAAATGAGATGGAGACATGATGAAAAATGAAAATAGGGATGTCAAAAAAATCAGAAACAAAAAATGCGCTGCCAAATTATTGTCTGAACCGGGTCAGTTTTATGAGCAAATAATATCCGACACACGAATAGTTATAGAGTATCACATTACAAAAATCAGAAAAATGCTATTCCACAAATATTCACATTGCTTGAAGTGTCGAATGACATTTAACTAAAGGATCCTGACACCCACATATTTTTATTTATATTTTATATTTTATATTTTTTATTTCATTAATGATTAATTTTTGCAGAATACTTTCCAACAAATTAGAGTTGATTTTGTCATGGTCTCGGAAAAAATAAAAAAATAAATTATAAATAATTTCATTCCATGTTAGCACTTAGCACAAACCAAAATTTTCATTTACTTTTCAACTGAAATATATTAAGTAGAAGACTACTTAAAAAATAAGTTTGGGCTGTGTATAAAAGTCTTCTAATCCCAAAATGTAATAGCAGCATGCTGTGTATAAAATACAGAATTTAAAGCAGGTGGTGTTTGCAAAAATGGATTCAAGACCCAAAATCAATAAAGTAACATCATTAATTAGCTATTGCCACACAAATCATCAATCCACGAATTACATCTACGTAGTAACAACATGAATGGGAAAAGTGAACTGAAAATGTGATTAAGCTAAACTGATCAACCCTCTGATTTAACACTTAGTAAACTGAAAACGTAAGTTCTTCTTCATGTCATAGTTGACTGTGACTCATCATCATCTGGCGCACTGCTTGCTTCCTCCTACATTGCCATTCTCCAAACTCAATATGGATAAATTGAGCAACTGGTAAAACAACTGGTAAAGCCATCAGTTGCAATATCCATGAGTCTGACACCATGGACGCCAATTTCACGCCCAAGCCAAGAAACAATGTTCGACGTGATTCACTGCATACAAAGTTTTTGTCATAATTATGAATTATATATATCTGCCAGCATAACTAAGCTTTATCGGATTTCTGGAGGTAAATACCCAGAAATCCGAGGCTTATCAGAGGACTGCACTCAGGGTTCTCACTTCTCACATTAATACCACTAACCTATGTATGTATATACTGGTACCAAGTTAATTAGACACATACTAATCATTGGATTAAACCACGAACGGTTAAGAGTTTCATATATCTTATTAAAAATATATATATATAATAGTAATAATAAAGTAAATAATGACAGTGTGATAAGTACTGCAGTAAAGATATTAATCCACTCGTTGCTCCTTCTAGTTTATACTGTCAGTCTGTCACAATCATCGTTATTTACCATTATTATTGCGTCACCTACGTAATCTCAACAAACAATTCGTCCCCAAATTGAATTCGGTATTTTAGCAATGGAGAAATAAGAGATCCAGGTAGACTCACTTGTTGCAAGTTGTACATTTCATATAGTGTTCCGTAGTACCAATATTGTCTCCGCCGCTGGTCTCAACCATTTCGTCGTCGCTGGTCGCCAGAGTTTAAGAACCAAGTGGAGAGGGATGGAGATTAGTAATCGGATAGCAAATCGGGATCCTCTACACCAAATATACAGGTCAGGTGTCTGGGGTAACAAGTCTAGCCTCAGAAAAATTAGACAACATTTTGTTTTTTTGGAATAAATTTAATGGGAAAAATACTCTTACTTAAATGTATGTCGATAAAATTTTGTGGCGTTTTAGAATGTTTTAAATTTGCCTTAAATAAATTATCCATATTATTTCTATTTCTGAAAAAATAGACAACTTCTTTTTGGAATAAATTTAATGCAAAAATATACTCTTACTTAAATATATGTCAATAAAAATTTTGTGGCGTTTTAGAATGTTCTAAAATTTAAATTTACCTTAAATGAATTAGACATATATATTATTTCTATTTCAATTTTTTTTTTTACTTGGAAGGTTAGGAAAAAAAAATGTGGAAACGATATATATTCTTCCTTTACTTTGTATAAAAATAAAATCTTTATATATATAAAAAAGTAAGAGATCGCGTCTTCCAGAATTTTTTTTGAAGAACTTCAGGGTCACAGGTGGAGGAAATACCGTGCTGAAGACCCTTCACTAGCATGTCCCAATTAGGTTTGGAAATTATTATTATAATATTATTATAAGATAAGATTTTTATTCACCATCAACACTAAATTTCTTATTCGGGTGAAAACCAAACAACACAAGAATAAAGAATTTGAGCTTATTTGGATGCTTATTTATATTCTAACAAAATCTTAGAATATGAATAAGTCATTCCTTATTCACACATGAACCAAACGTCCCAAAAAAGGGTCAACTGGGACAACATGGGGACGTCAAAAAGCGATCAGTATAATTTATTTTGGAAAAAAAAAAGACGTAACAGAAACTGGGACAACTTTTTTTTTTTTTTGGCCGTCCGACATGTTATCAACTAGGTTTTGTATCGCGCTTCTTGCGAAAATTGTTTGATTTAGAGTTATTTTGTTGTTATTTTTAAATTTTATTATAAAAAATGATGTTTATTTGTATAAAGAAATGCTGGTAGTACATGTGGAGCTAATAAGAACATACATTTTGTCATTTTATTTTATTTATTTATTACTTGAAAATTTAAGCCATTCTTTATTGACAAACCAACCATTCTTCATTGTCATTTATTTATATAGTCTCAGAAGATTTTTTTTTTTAAAAAATATCGAATCATAACATACCCATTTGACTGCGATACTAGAAGATCCAGAATATTGCAGCATAATATAAAACATACCAAACTCAGAAGATACTGACAAATTTTGAAAAGGACCCTTGGGCCGTCGCTACGACTAAACTAAAGCTGCAAAAAATGGAATATATAAATAATTATGAATAATCGGATGCAACAAAATTAATGAAAAAAAAGATATTATGATCTCTTGTCAACATAATTATTTAGTCTTGTCGAAAAGTACTAATTTTGGATATAATATTAATTAAACACTGATTATGCAATTCTAGAAAAACAGCGATTAAATCCTAGAACTAATTGCTCTAATTTTGACAAAATAAGCACTCCCAAATCCCAATAGTTGTTTGGGCCACCAAGAAAAACTGAGATGCGTTATACCAGAATTATTCTATTGGCATATCAAATTTATCATGTAAAGAGCATAACTCTCATTTACACAATTCAACACGTTAAACAATACAAAAAAGTTTCCTTAGATTCTCATATGCCCTGGCACTAATTTACTCCTAATTAATAACAATTTTTTTAAATCAAAACATTTTTTTTTTTAAAAAAAAGGCAAGCATGAGGAAGCTGTGCCTAGACACAATTATTTATTTATTTATTTATTTTTGTTGCTTCTCACTTTATTCTATTAGGTTGCAAAGTAAATAAAAATCTAACAACCATGTCTATAAATTAATCCCAAAACTTTAAAAATAGAATTATTCAGAAATAAAGTTATTAGATATTGCCTTTTACTATCGCATCGCATCCCTTTCTTTATGAAGCGTGTGGCTCAGTGGCTGATTGATATGGTGCGCATCTATGAAAAATCACGTGAGGAAAATTAAAAAGATCTAATCAATTAGATGCCAATTCTCGTCAAAGTCCCAAGCGTGAATATTATTGGCATGACAAAAATATTTTCTTAAAAAACAAAACACATAATTAATTGCCTTTTTTTTTATAATTGGTTAATTGCCTTCATATATTTTGATCTACTAGCAGCACCCGCTCAATGTGCGAACTTTAAAATGTTATATGTGAAAATGAAACTATCCCAAACCAAAATTAACATATTTTGATTTTCGATATGCTAAATAATGCAAAACCAAAACAAAAAAAAAAAAAAAACAAAACAAACATATAACATTACTATTTATTCTATAAATTCACTGTTTAGAATAAGCTTTGCACAAACCATACATACATTGTTAAAACCAAGTATTCAATTCACGAGAAAAAAAATAGAGCAAATTCCTTACAACCTTGCTTGCGCATTTAATTTTCATGTATAAATGTCAGATTTTTTTGTACAGAGAGCCAAATAAAACTAAATAAAACAATAAAATAATAAAAATAAAACTAAATTGGACTCGAAATATACCCGATCATATCTCATCAAAATCAAACCAATTAAATCCAAATAAAAAACCAAGTCAAAAGGGTCATACCTTGAGGAGAAGTTTCTTGCTGGAGTTAATCAATGTTGTTTTGTTTTTCCTATTAAATCACAAAGTATTAAGACTGATCAAATTACTACTGAACTGAACCGACTATAAGCACTTATATGCTACTGATACATGATATCTAACACCAAAACTGAACCAATTAAGTATTCAAATCCCGAAGAAGAGAAGAAAAGTACAGTAAATGTACCAGTGCAGACGCAATGCTAATAGTAATAACAAATGCACTGTAAGAAGTGGAAAAAAGAGTTGAACAATCATCTTGTACGAGCAAAAATTATATAATAAATATGAAAGGTGTACCTCACGAATCAAGGCTGCACCAGAATTCTCCATTGGGTCGGCAAGTTCGATTGCACGTGCAATGATGAAATTACATATAATTAAAACTTCTATCATGACCTATTAATAAGCAAAGAACTTGATTATATTGAGCATGAAATAATTGTAGGAACTTGGCTAAATTGGCTGTCCATGACTACACAGTTTACTTCCAGAAGCCAATAAAAAATTAATAAACTAATACACTGACAGTTCTGAATTTACCTCAAGAAGGTCATCAAAATTGGATTTGAGCAAATTGACTTTTCTGTCACAGTAGTCCTTACCCTCTGCCATAGTTTTCTGACAAAATTAAAGCAAAAATAAATAAAAGAGATTGAAAAAGAACAGCAAGTCAAATGTTTTATTCTTAAAGAAAATTTTGCTGGTGCACATCATTTCAAGCAGTAGCCAATGATCTCTTCTTGTCCGTTGCAAAGCTAATACAACTTTTCAATACAGGAGCCATATCAATCAACACCTACATTTGAAAAAAAATTCAATTTTACATTCACTGGGATACCTTAATTTCTTGATCATATGCTAGATGTAAGTAAATTACTTTCGTTATCTATGTATTTTTTGTTTATGCTGATAATAACTAATAAACTCTTCTGTTTTCTTCTCTCCAATAACGTGCTTCAGACACTGGATGACAGGAAAGGAATTTATAGATTTGGCCATTTTTCGGCTCCACTTGATGAAGCCACAATTGAATTTATATTGATTGAACTTGTTATCTATTTAACAATATTAATATCTTCTTAAACTTTATAATAAAAGGAGATATTGCACCTGAAATAGAAGGCAATGAAAATGTCTGAATCCGAAGGAGATATCGTACCTGTAAATTTCGTCAGAATATAAAAGCACTTTAGTGAGTAAATTGCATGGAATTTCATTGAATTTTCACTATTCAATACTTACAAAGAACCACGTTACTGAACTATGATAACAGTAAAAACAATCTCTGATTTTTGAGTGCCTCCAACCAAAAGTACAATCAATAAAAACCAAAGCCAAAAGAAAAGACCAGTTAACAACTCATTTGATGATTGATAAAAAATGAACCTGAATTAATAGGGTATAGGGTAAGGGGGAGGGAAGCGGCTTCGTCGCCATTTGAGTCCAGAGTTAATGGCATTAATATCAAGGTCCATTTGATTAATAAATCTATAATATATACGGGTTTCAATATCAAGGTCCAGAGTCCATGTGTAGCACATCTTTGGAGTCTGAAAGTTATACAAAATTTATCGAGCAATAATGCCATAAATTTTGATGATATGCAATACAGGTTTTTTGCAAAATTATTTAAACCATATCATTACTCGTGGTCATGCTTTCTGTCTATTACTATTCTTGTAGTTTCACTTTCAGCTATTATTGAAAAATATGAAATCCAGAGAAAGAGAAAACTAAAAATCCCATCATAGTTGCGACTTGTGAATAAATATTTGAACATGATATAAGAATAATATCCATAAAAATGGGAAAAAAAATAATATTCTGCTAACGTAGAATTCAATGAGCACTACATGTTCAAAAATGAGGACGAAAAATACACTGGTAACAAAAACTCATAATGCATTTCAGCTAAGAAGTTACATGCATGACCCAACCGATCTACAACAGACAGACCAGATCCACATTACACCCCAACACCCCACTCCCAAAAACAACTCCCCCGCAATTTTATAACATCGTCAATGGTATTGGTCTGATCCAGTCTTGTCCGTTTTCTGACATGAAAAGTGACCCTCTAGCATGAATGCAGCACAATCATCACTAACAACTGATAAGCAAATCAAATATAACAAACCCTCAGATCCTGCTTCATTCATTAATGTATCTTCTTTCCTCCCTTCAAATCAATGCCTCATCAGCTTCTTCTATCTCTTTCTCAATCTTTCACATTTTCTTCTAATGAATCATCTCCGTTGTGTTCTCAGATTTCTTACTCTGCTTCTGAACCTTTGCTTTTGCCACAGTGCTCTCTCCCTTCCCATTTCTCTGCAACTTTTCTGATGCTTCCCAGCCTTATGTTCTAATATCAGTTATTCCACATTAATTGAATGATGGTCTCAGTTTTTGTATCCATTTATCAAAAAAGTAGGTCATATCAGTAGAAAGATAATATAATATCAAGACTCAATAAACTGAAATAATCATAGAATATCCTTGTAGCTTATACCAGAATGGCACTATAATATTTCCCTCAAATTAGATGTATTCCCAAACTTGCTAAAAATAATGCAAGACATACTTCATCAAATAAATCTTTAAATACATATCCATGTCAGATATGCATCCTATACAGGAATTGATAGATTTTTGGAGCATTCCAATAATCAAATGAAATTAATATATGCACTTCCTCCTCTGGCGACAACAACAAAAAAAAAAAAGAAAAAAAAAAAAAGAGCATGCTACTTAATTTTACAAAACTCAAATCTGAATCAATTTGTTGTATCGTAAGCCTGAGTATTCCAGAAAAGAAGGGGCTATCGACAGAGATACCTAAACGGCCATTTTCATTGAAAGATCTGAACAATAAAATGCTTGAGCTAGTAAAAAGAAATATGTAATGTTTACCTCGCTTTCATATGAATTCAATTTTGTTCTTCATCTTTAGAATAAACATAAAAAACACAAAATAAAAGTTTATAATATAAAGATTATGGGTGGGAATTCTGTCAATGGCAATACCAAATTTGAAGGAGAAAAAACAACTAGTAGCTGTATGGCCACTGGATCTACTAAGTAATATGATATAAATAAGCCAATACAAATGGTCAACTTACTAATTCCAGAATTTTATATTGATCGTTCTTTCAAAAATTAAAAGGGATAGTTCCCATGTGTTAAATCAAGCTTTAGCCATGAATATCTACCAATCATGAATCAGGATTGGGTTGCAACTGGAGATCAAAGCAACCAAAGCACAGAGAAAGGAAGACGGTGAAATATTTGAATGAAAATAGACAATAAGATTATACAAAGGTGAAAAATTCTTTGCAAGCAAATAAAATTATACAAACGTGAAAATTCTTACTCAAATGGCTCTCGTTGGCCACCACCTATCGCTGTCATCATCAGAACAATCCACATGGCATCCCTCTTTCTCAATTTGTCCAGTGGAGCTGGAATCAGACCGTGTAAGTAGGTTGGCAGGAGTTGGACTAGGCATCAAAGTTTAGAGGAAGCGGAAGGAGAGAGTAAGGAAGGGATGGTTCCCACTATTGTCAGAAGGATATCGGTCTGGTCAACGAAAGAACCATTCAAGGAGCACATGGTTGTGCTTGTCGAAGACTGGTCTGGTCAACGAAAGAACCATTGCTTGTTGGCCACATGATTGTACCAGTAATTTGTGCCGAGCAACGGTTAGATGAGCCCGTTGGTTGCTTGTAAGTGGTTCAATTTGGAAAGTGGTCCCGGCCATCCAATGTCAAGCAATTTGTGGGCAAATCCAAACATGTCTGGCGGCCCTAATTATTGCGGCCGCATTCATCTAAGGCTGTGTTAGGAAGGCCGGTGCCACGTGTTAGATGAGGCGACACATTTATGTAGCGATTATTAGCCTACAGCCAAGCAACTATATGGAAACTTTTTGGTATTGTTACTTGGACGGTTCCTGGATGGCTCAGGGCCTTGGTGGTTCTGCAGGAGCTTATGTAATTATGGATAAAGAAGGAATTCTAATGCAATATGGATGTTTACTCCTTGATTCCTATTCTCCAATTCACTCTGAGGTTCTGGCTTTCAAGGCAGCAGTCATGGCTAAAAGTTCTCTGAGTTTTACCTCCTGCAATTTCTTCACAGATTGTGCGCAATCTCTACAGAGGGGCTGCCTCTGTAGAGACTGTGGATTGGCATAGCTTCCATGATCTTCTAGACTTAAAGGGTGCTTTTAATTGCCAAGGGTTCAGGTGCCATCATATAGGAAGGGAATGGGTTAGCGGATGGTATCGCAAAATTTCCTAGAATTAAGGGGGTCAATGTTGTTGGGTATTCTTTTCCTATTTATCAACTTGTAATATTGCACTCTGGATGTTTGAATTTTGGCTACGGGCCTATTTTACCTTAAAAAAAAATATGGAAACCACCTGTTGGTACACTTGAATTGCGCAATCAGGGCACGTGGCATCCTTCCAATGAAAAACAAATCTGGTGGTAAGGGCCCACAAATGCTTACTGTCTGGCAAAGTACGGGAAGAAGTGGGTTCGAACCGAACCATAATGGATGGCTTTGTTCCAAAATGGACTGAGTAATCCACATGGCAGGTCTATGACGCATTCACAGTTCTGACTATCTGTGTGTTTGACAATTGGCGCATGTTTGGTGAAAACTGGTTTGATTACCGAGTTGGAAAGGTGCGAATCAGGGTTTTGACCCTCGAAAGCAATCAGGCATGCACTTGTTCCAATCCATTACTAGTACTTCTTTAATCTGAGTTGAAGAAGATGTGGGAGCTACAACTCGCGGTGCTGTTTGCATGTCCAGCGCTTTTACCTGATAGGCTGATACCCGGGCAACTTATACACAACCTATTCTGCCGCTCATGCACTACTTGAGACCGATTAGTGTCACACAACAAGAAATGCACAGGGGTGCAGCAATAAATACAGTAGCAATATGGCTCTAGCGGTCTGAACCACCACTTGGTCAGGAGGTGGTGCGTACATGCTAGATGCCGACGCAAACACATGGAGTGTGCGACAAAGCAAATCAAATTGGTTTCGGATCATGGGTGTAGTTGCCTGGGCAATAGGCTTGGCTCGTTGGGTCAACACGGTTCATCAGTGGCGAAACCTGGTCACAACAATTTTGGTACATGTGCTCTATCTTTTTTTTTTTTCCCCCCCGAAAAAAGGTGGAAGTTCCACCCAATTTCATTTTGTGAATCAAGCAAAACATTACAGACCTAAGAAACCAAGCGAAAACAGAAAATTTCAGTAGCCAGCCACAAATTCTATCCCCAGACCTAAGCGTATATAAACCCATAAACCCTCATAGAATTTTCCAGCTGACCAGAACCATGAAAATTATCTAATTATTTACAGCTCAAACAGAACATGTCTTTTAAACACATCCATTCAAACACAACAATTCAAAATAGCACGTTTCTGAAACACCTCCAGTCAGCCAAAAACTAAACAGTGACAGGTAGCATATCTCTTCAATACACAGATAAAAACAGTATCACTAATACTAAAGAAAATCCAGAAACGGATGAACTCCTATCTCATCCATGTCCAGTTCACCTACATCCATAGCACTGATAATGGACTTCCAAATCTTGTAGCCGTTCTCCTTCCAAATTACGTGGCCTTTGTCTTTCAAAAAATCGCTGATCAAGTTTGATAAAACTTGCACGGCTGGAATTTTTTTTTTAAAAAAGTGCAATTAGTACAGATGACAGATGCGGAGCAATTAGTTGTGTATTTTAGAAAATATCAAAAAGCAGCTGAATTGATACTTGCACCTGTGTCTTTCTAGTAATAAAATAGGTGGTCCTTGAGGTCATCTATTTTCAAAAAGAAAAGGAAGAAGAACAAACCGACAACACGGGGACCGGAATGAAAATTTAAGAAATACGTAGTGCAGTTTTCAGAAATACTATAATAATTGTATTGGAAGAAAAAGAATTATGGGCAGGATTTTAGGATAAAAAAAGGTTATCAGGGAGGAAGAACTCTTTTCTTATCCTTTCTAATCCTTTTATATCATGCGAAGAATTTAGAATTGAAAGGGCTAAGCACAATTATGTTTTTATATTGAAGATAATTAAGCTCACTTTTGCAATAAATCAGAAGTTTAAATAAATTGTAATAACAAGTACATTGAAAATATAAAATTGGTGTCTGTCTAATTAAAATAATGGTGCTTACTGAACAAATTTGCACCTCATCCTCACTAATTTAGAGAGCAAAAAATGAACGCTTTTTGTTATTTCCATTTAACAAAAAAAAAAAAGGATCGTAACATACAATTTTGAGTGTATCGTTTAGTGTTGACTTGTTTAGGATGGAAAAATAGATCTTGTTTTTTACTGTAGTTTCAGTAAAATTTAGTGAGAATTCAATGTTTTGAAAATCGGACATGACCAGCCAGTCGGACCGGTTCAACCGCAAATCGGAAGCCAGTCCGGTCCAAAGGACCAAACTGACCGAAGTTAAGTAACCGCTCTTTAGCAAACTACAAAACCCAGTCTGTTTGGTCCGGTTTTCACTAAAACAGCCGAACCGGAATCGCCGGTTTTTCAATTTTTAGGCTTTGTCGGAACTCGGAAGTTTGCAAACCCGTTACCTTTTTCCCTCTGTCATAGCACGTGGTGGGATCTAGATAATCAATTCCTAGGATATATATGTATTTTTTTTCCTTTATGGATTGGATCTATAGGAAATGCCTGGGAAAAGTTCTCCTCTAAAAAATATTTGATGGATTTCAAGTCCAAAGCATAAATTCATGGTTTACCCAACGTTACATTTGAAAACAATGAAATTTGAATGTCGGTTGTCCTAAAATGTTTTGAATTAACAAACTCATTTTTTGTATATATAAAAGATATGAGTCATTAGATTATGCCACCGGTTTGAACCACTGATCCGACCGGTCGAACCATCGAACCAGTCACTCAGCCGGTTCGATGGCTGGTCCGTTTTCCAGACATCTTAATTTCGGGATAAACCTTTATTATGTAAAAAGAAGATGCTTTTTTTGGTTATTACAATTTTGAGTTATCTCGATGAATGAGAAAAATGGATCTAAATGTCGATCTTTCTTGTACTATAATCACAGTGAAATTCGGTAATCGAGAGTTAAGTTCAGCTATTTCAAGCTTATGACAAATTGACAATTTTAAATTATCGCATTTGATTGTTTCACTGAGATTTAAAGAAAGTAAAAAGAATTCAAGAAATAATAAGTAAAAAATAAAGTCAATTATAAAATTGATCGTTCATAACTTTTCAATTGATAAATGAATTTCTTTGTGGATAAAAAGAGGGCCTAACATAGTAACATTTTAGATTTATGAAGGGTCGAACATTTTAGACTGAACCGAGGGCCAGTACAACGTTTTGGGACCTGGCTGGAACGGACCGAGGTCCGAGGACCGAATAGGACCATAAGTCCATAAATAGGATAAAGGCTGAACCTTATGTACGGAACAATCAGGGACGAACATTAGGATCGCGATTTTACTATTGTAATAAAGGATAGAGCCGGATAATAAAACCAGCAACTGTCTAAGTGTATTACGATCCCTACGGTTTTGGATTGGACTGCAAGCCTAAATCCGTCCATTATCTAGCGCTAGATACATGAGAACTTGTATCCAACCTACGCTGCCGCGCAGTGCCATGCATGCAATACTTGAGAGTTGAGACCGATCGGAGTCACGCAACAGGATGTGCCCAGGGTTGCAGCAATGCATACAGTGGCAGTATGGTTTGAGCGGTCCGAACTACCAATCCACCACTTGGTTGGGAGTGGTGCCATACATGCTAGATGCATGCAAACACGTGTTCGAAAAATTAATCAAATCAAATTGGTTTTGGATCATGGGTGTATTTGCCTGGGCAATAGACTATTTAATCACTGCTGTTGCACTTGTTCTGTACACAGGGGCATAAAAAAAAATACAGAATCTAATGCCAGTGGGGTTTGCAAAAATGGATTCTAGACCCAAAATCAATTAACAAACATCATTAATTAGTTATCATAAGCATAAGACATAATTTTTCAAACTCATCAATCCACAAATTACATCTACCAATAATTAAATAGTAACAAAATGGAACGGGAAAAGTAAACTGAAGATGTGATTAAGCTGAACTGATCAACCCTCTGATTTAGCAGACGGTACCCTGGTAAGTTCTTCATCTTGTCATTCTTAACTCATCATCTGGCGGACTGCTTGCTTTCTCCTACATTGCCATTCTCCAATTTCGATATGGAGAACTTCAGAAACTGCTAAAGCCATAAGTGGGTGTATCCATGAATCCATCTTCATGGCTATTAGGAATGTCCCGCCCAAGGCATGAAAAAAAATACCGACGATAATCACTGCATACAAATTTTTTGTCATAACTATGAATTACATCTGCCAGCATAACTAAGGTTTATAGAATTTCTGGAGGTGAAAACCCAGAAATCTGAGGCTTACCACAGATTAGACACATCTTGTCACAATACCACCAACCTATGGTATGTATATACCGCTACAAGTCAATTAGACACATGCTAATCATCATTGGATTAAAACACGTACAATTAAGGGTTTCAGATCAAATCGTAAGTTATTTTAAAATATAAAAATAATAATAATAATCATAATCATAATAAAGTAAATATATAATGACACTGAGATAAGTACTGTAGTAAAGAAATTAATCCACTCTTTGCTCTTTATAGTTTATACTGTCAGTCTGTCACGATCATACGGATTTACACCATTAATTATTGCGTCACCTACATAATCTCAATAAACAATTCGTCCCCAAATTGAATTCCAGTACTTTCGCAATGGAGAAAGAAGAGCTCCAGGTAGACTCACTTGTTGCAAGTTGTACATTTCATATAGTGTTCCGTAGTACCAATATTGTCTCCGCCGCTGGTCTCAACCATTTCGTCGTCGCTGGTCGCTAGAGTTTAAGCACCAAGTAGAGAGGGATGGAGATTAGTGATTGGATAGCAAATCGGGATCCTCTACACCAAATATATAGGTCGGGTGTATTGGGTAACAAGTCTAGCGTCAGAAAAATTAGACAACTTTTTGGTTTTTCGGAATAAATTTAATGGGAAAAATACTATTACTTAAATGTTTGTCAATAAAATTTTGTAGCATTTTAGAAAGTTTTAAATGTACCTTAAATAAATTGTCCATATTATTTCTATTTCTGAAAAATAGATAACTTTTTTTTCGGAATAAATTTAATTTAATGGAAAAAATACTCTCACTTAAATGTATGTCAATAAAAATTTTGTGGCGTTTTAGAATGTTTTAAATTTACCTTAAATTTTGTGGCGTTTTATAATGTCACAGGTGGAGGAAATAACGTGCAGAAGACCCTTCACTAGCCTGTCCCAATTAGGTTTGGCAATTATATTATTATTATTGTTATAAGTTAATATTATTATTCACCATGAACACCAAAAAGGGTCAAATGGGACAACATAGGGGACATCAAAAAGCGACCAGAATAATTTCTTTTCGAAGGAAAAAAAATACGTAACAGAAATTGAGAATCATGTACCAATTAGGTTAAGCATTATTCGTATGTTATCCCCAAAGAAATTTTATGGTTTCAAATAGCAAGTGTCCTGCGGGTTTAAACGGAGTTATGAAGACGAAACCTAAATAAATAGAGATAAATCAAAGAAAAATTTCCTAATTTTTATTATCATGCAACCAATCAATTTTTGCTTTATGGGAATTTTCTTCAATGGAGATAAATCACAGAAAGTCTATTCATTACTAATTAAAAAAAAAACACGATAAATTTTCTTCAATGGAAGATTGACATACATATTCTGTTAAATTAAACTACATGCAAATTTTGTCTACTTGTGTTGTTTGGCTTTACGTCCATTCAATTCAACTAGCAGCAGTGCCCGCTCAATGTGCGGGCAAATTTTAAAATGTGATGTGTGAAAATTAAAATAGCATCTGACACAGATATGTTGTCTATTTTCAATATTTAAGAAAAATATAAAAGTTGAGAATTTTTTTTAAAAAAGAGAAATACGGGAAATAAGAGATCTGCGATTTTCACAACCTAATTCCAAACATAAAAAATTTGAAAAATCGACAAAGTAGGTAAGAAATCATTTCAGTATAGACCGTTCTTGCGATTTCTTCAGTTTTTGGGTATGAAAAACTACCTGAAATAATATTCCGAAAAATTCAAAAAAAAAGTACCATTGTAGACGGATGACTGTAGGTAAGAGATCTATGATTTTCATAACCTAACTCCAAACAGAAAAAAAAAAACATAAAATCGACAAAGTTGGTAAGAAATCATTTTTGTATTTTTTCCATAAATTTAATGAAATCATTTCCGTATTTATTGTCCAATTGTTGTTTATTTTGAATATTTATGGTCAATATTGTCTTGATTGGTACTGAGTACACATCGATCCGAACAAATAGAAACAATAAAAGTAGACATGTGAAGAGTTAAAAAATAATTAAATTAAAGTAAATATTAAATATGTTTCTTAATAATCGTTAGAAATAAATTTTTATGTCAAAGATGAAAGGACATATCAATTGAAAAATGGAAAAAGCTGTCTTCTCAAGTATAACTGTCATGATTTTCGGTTCAACAATGCATTGATGCACAAAGAAAGATATATTCCAATTTTCCTACTTAAGAATACTATCTTATTCAAGGTACTAATAGTCAAATATATTGCCTTCCATATTCTTGGTCACCGGTTAAAAAAATGCATAATTATTTGCCTTCCATTCTAGAAAGATATTTATTAGACAACTCAAACAATAACTCAGGTGCACAAACAAAAGATAATTGTTTTTATATTATCACAAGGCCTCATAAACACATGGAGTGTGCGACAAAGCAAATCAAATCGGTTTCGGATCATGGGTGTAGTTGCCTGGGCAATAGGCTTGGCTCGTTGGGTCAACACGGTTCATCAGTGGCGAAACCTGGTCACAACAATTTTGGTACATGTGCTCTATCTTTTTTTTTTCCCCCCGAAAAAAGGTGGAAGTTCCACCTAATTTCATTTTGTGAATCAAGCAAAACATTACAGACCTAAGAAACCAAGCGAAAACAGAAAATTTCAGTAGCCAGCCACAAATTCTATCCCCAGACCTAAGCGTATATAAACCCATAAACCCTCATAAAATTTTCCAGCTGACCAGAACCATGAAAATTATCTAATTATTTACAGCTCAAACAGAACATGTCTTTTTAACACATCCATTCAAACACAACAATTCAAAATAGCACGTTTCTGAAACACCTCCAGTCAGCCAAAAACTAAACAGTGACAGGTAGCATATCTCTTCAATACACAGATAAAAACAGTATCACTAATACTAAAGAAAATCCAGAAACGGATGAACTCCTATCTCATCCATGTCCAGTTCACCTACATCCATAGCACTGATAATGGACTTCCAAATCTTGTAGCCGTTCTCCTTCCAAATTACGTGGCCTATGTCTTTCAAAAAATCGCTGATCAACTTTGATAAAACTTGCACGGCTGGAATTTTTTTTAAAAAAAGTGCAATTAGTACAGATGACAGATGCGGAGCAATTAGTGGCATCGGTTCAACCCTTGCATGAAGTACTTATACACTATAATTTGAGACTCATAGAAGGTCAAATATTTTAAACTCACCGATGCGCTTCAGAAAATCTTTTAGGAAATCATCGTCTGGGACGAAACCTGTGCGGAGAGAGGAGCCGCCGGCTGCATGTTGCAAAGATCTGCTGCCAGAACCTATCCGTGTAAGAACTGTTTTTTTAATTTATTTTGTTTAAGAACTGCCAACATAACAAAAAAGATATTTTTGACAAGATCAAGCTGTAATCTTCTGCATGTGGACAAAGGATATACACTATTTGCTTCTGTTCTCTATAGTACTAAGTAATAACACTGTTTAAAATTGACACACTTTTACTTGGTTTCTAATTTTTGTAACAGTCTCAAGCTTAGTGAACTAGAATTACTTTTGTAAGTTCTTAGGCAATAAATTAGAATCTGAGATCATAGTAGTGATGAAATAAATACTCACCAAATCCGCCGAATCCGGTCAGAGAGGAGCCGCCGGAGCCACTGCCGTACCCTAATCGTGTAAGCGAAAAGCGAGTAAGCGATAAGAATATCTAACAGAATCAATCAATCAGTCCAAACAAGAGTGATCATTACTAATAAATAATCCAAACAATTCTGATAACTTTGTTCAAATAGTTGAACTGAATAATTAGATCAGTAAGAAGGGAAGAAAGAGAAATAAACCCAGTCAGGCCGTTCTCACCTCACCTCCCTTCCTCTATTTTGATTCTTAGAGAAGACCAGAATATATAAACTGGAATCAAAACTTAGTGATGAAATAAATGCTGACCTAAGTTCTTGAGCAAATACAAGAAAAAATAAAGAGGCACATCAGCACATGCAAGACTTGGCTATGAAAAAGAGTATAGAGCAACAAGGCGAGAAAAAAAAAAACAACATGGAGGCTCATTAGCACGAAAATTATGAAAGAAATAAAATAACAAATTAACATGAGTAAGCAACGAGCCTGGGCACCTCATGCAACTCAAGCCTGGGCACCCAATTTTTTTGAATAATACTGCAATGAAAACTAATAATTGCAATTTAATTTTTGTAAAAAAATCCTGGGCACGTGCCCAGGCTTGCCCCTATGTGGACTCACCCATGCCTCCCAATTAGAACAATTTCAAACAACAGTGAAATAGAACTATACAACTTTTCTCTTCTGAAGGCCAATATCAATTGGCTTCTGATTCTTCATGTTATGGAAATATTATAAGTAAATAGATGCAGGTGAGTAGATAAGCTGTGATAGAGAAAGAGGCCAAAACGGTAGGGTTTGGTAGAGAGCAACTAAGGAGAACTGAGAGACTGTTCGAGAGGGTCGAAAGGGGGCCAGGTTTGGTTGAAGGAGATTGGCTATGGGAGGTGGAGATCAATTTTCTAAGAAGTTGAGATGGCTCTGAGAGAGACAGAGAGGGTTCACGAAGGAGACAAACAAAGAGAAATTATAAATTGATTCGCATCACAATCTTTGTACTCAAACATGACCAATTAGACGGAATTCAGACGGAAGGACTATAATAGGAGAAAATCAAAGTAGTAGTGATGAAATAAATACTCACCGAATCCACTCAGAGAGGAGCCACTGGATCCGCCGGAGCCGCTGCCGTACCCTAATCGTGTAAGCGACAGTGAGAAAGCAATAAGTATAAGAGTTAAGGGCGCCTTATCTTTTTCAAATGAGTAGTAGGTAGCTTTTGCAGAATGGACATATTAATGTTTTCTTTTTTTAAAAAAAGGAATAACTCTACAACAATATCAATTTGTTGTTTTGAAACCAGTAATCTTCACTTCATTTGTTTGAAATTTTACAACCATGTTCATCCCTAATTCCTACCCTTGTTTGTCACATTTTACAAGATGTGTCCAGAGATAAGATTGTCCCATGTACAATTCTCACATGTGTTACAAGTTGAACCTCTAAAGTAATCTTATGCACCTCTCAATTAGAACAATTTCAAACAACAGTGAAATAGAACTATACAACCTAAAAGTAATTTGATGGTCATGGGATGACAAATCAAAGTTTAGTGAACTAGAATTACTTTTGTAAGTTCTTAGGCAGTAAACTAGAATATCTTAGTAGTGATCAAATAAATACTCACCGAAGCCGCCGAATCCGGTCAGAGAGGAGCCGCTTCCGGCCGCAGGAGAGAAGCCGGCGGCCGCTGGAGAGAAGCCTATAACGAGGGGTAATTACTAATAAATAATCCAAACAATTCTGGTAACTTTGTTCAAATAGCTGAACTGAATAATTAGATCAGTAAGAAGGGGAGAAAGAGAAATAAACCCAGTCAGGCCGTTCTCACCTCACCTCCCTTCCTCTATTTTGATTCTTAGAGAAGACCAGAATAGATAAACTGGCATCAAAACTTAGTGATGATATAAATGCTGACCTAAGTTCTTGAGCAAGTCCCTTGGGTTGTCATCTGGGAGGACATCTGAGCGACCGATGAGCGAGGAGCTGCCGGACGCAGGAGAGAAGCCTACTTGGTGTGTAAACGAGGGGTATGATTAAGAAAAGATCGAAACAAAAAAAAAAAAAAAGTTTAGCGTAGGAATGAAGAGAGCAAAATCACCTGTGGCTGGAGATAAGACAGAAGAGAGCGAGCGATGGAGGGTCTCCTTCACCACCACCTCCTTCCCCGCCGAGGACGCCTTTCTTTTTCCCACTGACGCCAAAGCCAGCAAGATAGGCTTGAACTAGAGAAAAGATGGAGTTAAAACTCGCCTTTGTTTGATCTAAAGTAAACTAAAACAAAATAGGGATGGGAACTTCTAGTACCTTCGACATGTTTGAAAAGGAAGTTCAGATGCCGAAAAAGGAAGGAGAAGGAGAAGTCGGACTGGCGAGTCAATTTTACCCAAATTGTTTGGTTAAATAACCTACGGAGGAGTGGGGTGAAAACGGAGCGGATAGAAACCATATCCGCATCTAGGGACTAATTTTATTCTTATTAACCCGTACCCGACCCGTTTAGTGATTAAATCATCCAAGTAGGCTAGGTAGGCCATAAGCGTATTCTATTATCTTTGGTTTTTTTAAGCAGTGCTATGGAAAGTTTATGGTTTCACTCGTTATTATAGTATAATTTTTAGCTTCCATACATTTTGATGTTAGTAAGATAAAAGAGTAACAAGCTTAATTGAGAGAATTGGTTTGGACACCCCATACTTTAGTCTGAGCACTCTTTTTTTTGACCATGACGAAATTAGCCTTTTCATCTTAACACTCCTCGCTGAATTATATAATGCTTACAGTACAATTTAAAACTAATAATCTAACGCATTAGAAAGATAAACTTCAAATTTGTCAGATTGTGGGACCTCTGGCGACCTTTTTCAATTTTTCCCTCAACTTTTTTTTTATTTTTATTTTTTTGAAAATATCAATTTTTTTTTTAAATGGTGGAGGTCGGTCGATGGTTGCTTGTCAGGGCAAAACAAAGTAAATATATTAAACATACAAGGGTAATTTCGTCTCAGTGGAGTGTTTGGTCTACAATACGGGGTGTCATAATCAATTCCCCTTAATTGTACTCCTCATTTCTGGTTCATTTTTGTTTTTCTTATATATTCGGACTTTTTTTAAAAAAACATAACAAGTGTCAAGTGGGATCGAGAAATATTAATTTCGTCGTCCTTTCATTGCTCTAATTGTATGTGCAATTTCCATCATCGTTTTTTAGTAGCTTTATTTCAATTATTAAGATGGATATAAATTTCAAAAAAAAAAATCAGTAATATTGTAACACATAAGTGATACAAACATGCCGCATACAACTTTAGAAACAATATAAAACTTTATTCTTAATTTCTAATTTTTTTTTCTCTGTTCATCTTATTTTATAACGGTAAGCTTAAGATTTTGTTTATCTTCTTAATACGTAATTTATTTTCGTACTCTTTTAACTGTTCAATAAAAAAGGTTGGGGCTTGACCCCAGCTTTTTTTTTTCAAACGAAAAAAAAAAAATAACCTTACACCTTTACAAGATAGGAATCCCTGTCTTAGAAAATAACATAGCCTCTTTCTTTGATTAGTATAATTTATTCTTCGCTAAAAGGTGGAAAGCTGAATTCGATCATAGAACTGGCCGGTGCCCTCCTTCAGCCAAGTCAACCATCACCGGGCCTTCGGCACATTCGCTCACTGTCAGAGGCCCGGTATTCGAATTGAAGTTGGTACTGACATAGCTTGGATTCACACAGTTAATGGTTAAGCTGGGATATCTCTTGGCAATAATTCTTGTGTAGGCGTTCATTAAAACCTTTGATGCTCTATATGCATTGCATCTCGGCGGCCATACTCCACTGTATTGTCTCTAACATGTTTAGGAAAAAAGTTTGTAAGCTGGTCGATCCTCTCCACAGTGAGGTTGTCGATGTCCTCAAGTTATTTTTTAAGCTTTTCATTGTTCAGACCATGTTTAAAATACAACAATACATGGTGTGTTACTGACTTGGTGATTGTGAAAGGGTGTTGGTAGAGTGTGTTATACAATACACAATGTGCTGCACTCCAATATTGTTCACTCTTAAGTATCAGGATTTAAGAGAAATATATGCTTACAATCAAACTGGTACTGGTACGAAGGCGGCCTATCGGCAAGAAAGCAATCACTGGATCATTGTACCGAAATTATTAGAATATTGACTTAATCAATTTGTTTTATATTTGTTTCATTAGACCTTTATACGCTAACTGGTACTGGTAAGCTCACAATATATGCTCACAATCTAACGTGTTCTGTTCTTCATATTTGTTTCATTAAACCTTTATATGCAAATTTTTCTTCTTGATTAATTTTTTAAATGTCAGGTTGGTACTCTTACACGACCTTAGAAAAAAAAAAGTAAAAAGGGTGACAATGATCATGATACTGAATTACTGATTATGAAAGCATAAACACGACCTGAAAATATATACGAGCAACATATAATCTAACAGGTGCATCAAAAATTGACAGGCATAAGTACATACACACATGCATAATTGAGTAATTTAACAGATTGACCTGTAGTTGTCCTCAGGTACTTGAGACATTCACAATTCTCCCAGCATTGGATAATTGTAGAAGAGGTAGAAATGTTTCAGTCATGTACTTAATTCCATAGTAGTTCACTCTTGACAGCTGCTGTCAAGCTTTCGAAAAAAAAATTCCATAGTAATTCGTTTTCATGCAATCGACAGCTTTCTCGTAGCTTTGAACTATGTATTTCTGGAATAATTCGGCCCTCTCTGGTTGCGGAAACTGTACTCACATTATAAACAATTAAACTCGTCACCGACAGATAAGCATATTAATAGTGGTTTTAATGCATGCATATAAGAGATAGAATTCTGAATATCAAATGTACTATTAATATGTACCTTTTTGTCAATTGGTTGTGATAACTCAAGCCCTACAACTGCCGCAATATTAACCTATTAATTAATTATGAAACTTATTAATACTGGCCCACACGGTATTTAATTTGTATAAAGCAGTATAAAGAATACATATGTGAAACACATGTGGCCCTGATCAAAATCCCATTTTTTTAACATGGGATTTCATTTCATTTCATTTCGTTGGAAAATTTTTTATCAAAATGAAGAAATTTGGTGTCATTTATTTGGAATTTTCATATAATTAGATCCAATGAAATCTTATGAAATCCCACCTAAAAAATCATTTTGATCAGAGCCACGGAGGCCCTCAAGTCTTATGTCACTAAAACACCTTTTTATCTTTTTGGGACTACAAATAAGTGAATGTTTTATGTCATTTTAGATAATATTTAGAAGATTGTTGTTGTCGCTTTATGACCTGAAATGATGCTAGAACAGTAGAACTCAATGTATATCCCTAGATGCAAGTAATACATAGAAACTAGTGAATGAATTACTTCAACTTTTTTTTTTTTTATGCATTCTCCTTCGCCGCCTCGCCATCTGCCACGGCCGGGCCCAACTCAATTATTTGATAGAAAAATAGGAGTAAGATAACTGAAAAAGATAAATGAATTTGGAAAGAAAGACCAAGCATTTTTTTATTGAATATATATATTTCTTGTAGGGCTGTCAATGGGTAGGGTACGATACGGTAGAGACATTTTTCATACCCGTACCCATTAAAATTATCTTTACCCATACCCTATCCTTACCCGTTAAGAATTGACTTTACCCGTACCCTACCCTTACCCGTTAAGAATTAACAGTAAGGGTAGGGTAACGGTAGAAAATGGATAATAATGTTAATAATTCAATAGAAAAAATTGTATAATATGAATAAATAAAATATATACTTTAATAATAAAGTGCACTATTTAATAATACTTTAAATATAATGAAATCATACAATATCTTCTCATTCAATTGTAAAAAAAAAAATACATAACTAATTAGTAATTACTAATTATACAATATTTTCTCAAATAAAGGGATCTTTCGAAAAAGATTAGTATTCTTTTTTAATGTAGCGTGTGAATGAAGATCAGAAAAAAAATATAATTAATATATCAATTGAATCTTACCATCATATCTTTCCAATTTAGTGCATTATTATCTCAATCAGATCTAGCAATTTAATTATTAATGCATCAATTAAATCTTACAACCATATCTTTCTGATTTTGTTTGTTATTAACGTATAATTGAATCTTATATTTATATCTTTTTTATTATGATTTAGATTATGAACTATATATATAACGGTACGGGTAATTAACGAATACGAAATAGTCTTACCCATAGCCTTACCCAATAAATTAACGAAAATTTTTTCCTATCCATACCCATACCCGATAACTTCACGAAAATAAAACTTTACCCATACCCGTCTTATCGAGTACGATACGGGTAGGGTAAACGATTAAAAGGGTACCATTGACAGCCCTAATTTCTTGTTTCACAACGCTAAAGCTCAGCCCTTTTAACACAGTGAAAACTCTTTTCTCAGATTAATTACAATCAATTATTATTTCTACTCCTAGTTTACAATCCAATCAAAATTTAACACGTCAGCTAATCTCCTATTCCCACTTCTTTACAGGCTGCAAAATCCATCCACACATCTCTGTTATCCACTCAATGTTGATTCTTAACGCCGTTTATTTAACCCTCGTGGGCCCCTTCAGATTTAACGCCCGAGCTGACAGCGCCGTTTGTATTATTATAAGATGACAAATGTAGTTTAATTAAATAGAATAAAAAATGCTGTAGGAATCCAACAACATAAGCCCTTTTCTCCAACAATAGTCATTTCGTTGTGTATTTTAGAAAATATCAAAAAGCAGCTGAATTGATACTCGCACCTGTGTCTTTCTAGTAATAAAATAGGTGGTCCTTGAGGTCATCTATTTTCAAAAAGAAAAGGAAGAAGAACAAACCGACAACACGGGGACCGGAATGAAAATTTAAGAAATACGTAGTGCAGTTTTCAGAAATACTATAATAATTGTATTGGAAGAAAAAGAATTATGGGCAGGAATTTAGGATAAAAAAAGGTTATCAGGGAGGAAGAACTCTTTTCTTATCCTTTCTAATCCTTTTATATCATGCGAAGAATTTAGAATTGAAAGGGCTAAACACAATTATGTTTTTATATTGAAGATAATTAAGCTCACTTTTGCAATAAATCAGAAGTTTAAATAAATTGTAATAACAAGTACATTGAAAATATAAAATTGGTGTCTGTCTAATTAAAAAAATGGTGCTTACTGAACAAATTTGCACCTCATCCTCACTAATTTAGAGAGCAAAAAATGAACGCTTTTTGTTATTTCCATTTAACAAAAAAAAAAAAAGGATCGTAACATACAATTTTGAGTGTATCGTTTAGTGTTGACTTGTTTAGGATGGAAAAATAGATCTTGTTTTTTACTGTAGTTTCAGTAAAATTTAGTGAGAATTCAATGTTTTGAAAATCGGACATGACCAGCCAGTCGGACCGGTTCAACCGCAAATCGGAAGCCAGTCCGGTCCAAAGGACCAAACTGACCGAAGTTAAGTAACCGCTCTTTAGCAAACTACAAAACCCAGTCTGTTTGGTCCGGTTTTCACTAAAACAGCCGAACCGGAATCGCCGGTTTTTCAATTTTTAGGCTTTGTCGGAACTCGGAAGTTTGCAAACCCGTTACCTTTTTCCCTCTGTCATAGCACGTGGTGGGATCTAGATAATCAATTCCTAGGATATATATGTATTTTTTTTCCTTTATGGATTGGATCTATAGGAAATGCCTGGGAAAAGTTCTCCTCTAAAAAATATTTGATGGATTTCAAGTCCAAAGCATAAATTCATGGTTTACCCAACGTTACATTTGAAAACAATGAAATTTGAATGTCGGTTGTCCTAAAATGTTTTGAATTAACAAACTCATTTTTTGTATATATAAAAGATATGAGTCATTAGATTATGCCACCGGTTTGAACCACTGATCCGACCGGTCGAACCATCGAACCAGTCACTCAGCCGGTTCGATGGCTGGTCCGTTTTCCAGACATCTTAATTTCGGGATAAACCTTTATTATGTAAAAAGAAGATGCTTTTTTTGGTTATTACAATTTTGAGTTATCTCGATGAATGAGAAAAATGGATCTAAATGTCGATCTTTCTTGTACTATAATCACAGTGAAATTCGATAATCGAGAGTTAAGGTTCAGCTATTTCAAGCTTATGACAAATTGACAATTTTAAATTATCGCATTTGATTGTTTCACTGAGATTTAAAGAAAGTAAAAAGAATTCAAGAAATAATAAGTAAAAAATAAAGTCAATTATAAAATTGATCGTTCATAACTTTTCAATTGATAAATGAATTTCTTTGTGGATAAAAAGGGGGCCTGACATAGTAACATTTTAGATTTATGAAGGGTCGAACATTTTAGACTGAACCGAGGGCCAGTACAACGTTTTGGGACCTGGCTGGAACGGACCGAGGTCCGAGGACCGAATAGGACCATAAATAGGATAAAGGCTGAACCTTATGTACGGAACAATCGGGGACGAACATTGGGCACCACTAAAAAGTGATTCAACACCACAAATTATATTTAATGACCAATATACCCTTTACATCTATTAATTGAACGCTCCACATGACACCTCTTTTTATGAACATTCCCACCTTTAGTGAAAGTCAAAAGGGCAGGGCCGGATTTCAAAGGACCGGATTCAACGGGTTTGATAGAAGGACCGGGCCGGACCGGATTGAGAAAAAGGGTTCAAATGGGACGGGTTAGGAGGGTTTATTTTTTGGAAGAGGAGACTGGCCCTTTGAAAACCCGGCCCTTCTAGGTCCTTGGCCCTTCTAATCCTTCCAAAATAATAACAATCTTTAATTATTTGTAATTTTTTTTAATCTCTATTGTCTTATTATGATGAAATAGTCTCACGATTAAAGGGTTAGGTCGGTCATGGCCCTTCAAAATCCGGCCCTTCCACATCCATCTTTGAAAAAAATTCGATCCGGCCCTTTGAAAATCCGGCCCTTCTAGGCCCTTGTCCGTCGTAAATCCTTTGAAGGGCCGGTCCGGTCCGGATTTTAAGACGGTCTTCCAAAGGATGGGCCAAGGGCCAAGGATTTTTGGACTATCACTACCCACCTTTATTTCTTATACAAGGCACACTCCCAAGTGGCCAAGTCCCAACTCATTTCATTTGCCTTCACCCATCTGATCACTTTACGATCACTTTACTGTCCGTACAACCTAGCCTCCATCGATGCATCATAGAAGAGAAAAAAAAAACAACAGAGTGAAGAATTCCGATTGCTCTGGAGAATTATCATAGGTATGAATTGTTAACTTTGCAAAAACATACAAATTGTTAAGGTGCTGGTAAGAAAAGCACAAAGGTTACTGGGAAAAATTTGGTTGAAAAGTCAAACTTTAGTCGGCCCATTTATCTCAAGCATATTGTGGTCAATTTCATATTTTATTATAAATTCTCTTTCAACACTAGTCTCAAGCAAAAAGAAAGAATATATTTTCATGGCTTTGTCATTTGTGGTCTAGCTTTGTCCGTTTCTGATGCAAGAAAAAAAATGCAATACAAACTTTTGTTTTAAAAAAACAAAAACCATAGCAACGGTCTATTGGTGAATAGTTTTGTCTATTATCAACAACCTTCTTCAGTTTAATTAAATTTTATTACATTTGTTTATATATATCCAGATGGATATAACTAATGAAGACCAGCTAGTTTCCTTCAAGTTTGCAACACGAGTTGTATCTAGAACAATATACAATGCAACCCAAAAAATTCGTAAAGATAATTTATAAGGAAGATCAATGATTCAAGCATTATTTGAAGAGTTTGGGCGAGATGAGTTTAAGTTTAACATCTTGCAAGATGAAGTTGGCCATATTACTATGTTATTTTTGAAGACTTGTTGTTTTGTAGTAGTTGTTTAAGACTTGTTATTACCTAAATGTTGGATATTAGTTGGAAACTTGGAATGGATATGTCTAAGGAGATGTGATGTAAAACAAATTTTTAGTTTATTTGCGCTTTTAAAATTGGGAGTTGAAAGAATTTCAATTTTTTTTATACTGGTAAGCTAATAACTAGGAGAGAGAATTTCTATTGTTTTATACTGGTAAGCTAATACTAGTAGAGACGAGATCAGAGTGTACACCAGAGAAGTTTATTTTTTAGAATGATTTTCCAATATAATTTCCTTATAGCAGAGGCCTATTATATAGGCAATCTAGGCATATCAGGAACTTAAATATATGTCTACATATATTCCTAATTATATCAGTAACTACTGAGACTAATTTCTTATATTTAAGTGGAGATTAATGGTGCGCAACTGCCTTATAGTTGACTTATCCATTGTGTGCTCTAACAGGAGTGTTTGAAATATATGGTCATGCAGAGTCCAGCGTTCAATTGACATAGGTGAAGGGTATTTTGGTCATTGAAAAAATTTTGTGGCGTTGAATCACTTGTTAGTGGTGCCCAAATCAATTCCCTTCAATTGACATAGGTGAAGGGTATTTTGGTCATTGAAAAAATTTTGTGGTGTTGAATCACTTGTTAGTGGTGCCCAAATCAATTCGCGATTTTACTATTGTAATAAAGGATAGAGCCGGATAATAAACCAGCAACTGTCTAAGTGTATTACGATCCCTACGGTTTTGGATTGGACTGCAAGCCTAAATCCGTCCATTATCTAGCGCTAGATACATGAGAACTTGTATCCAACCTACGCTGCCGCGCAGTGCCATGCATGCAATACTTGAGAGTTGAGACCGATCGGAGTCACGCAACAGGATGTGCCCAGGGTTGCAGCAATGCATACAGTGGCAGTATGGTTTGAGCGGTCCGAACTACCAATCCACCACTTGGTTGGGAGTTGGTGCCATACATGCTAGATGCATGCAAACACGTGTTCGAAAAATTAATCAAATCAAATTGGTTTTGGATTATGGGTGTATTTGCCTGGGCAATAGACTATTTAATCACTGCTGTTGCACTTGTTCTGTACACAGGGGCATAAAAAAAATACAGAATCTAATGCCAGTGGCGTTTGCAAAAATGGATTCTAGACCCAAAATCAATTAACTAACATCATTAATTAGTTATCATAAGCGTAAGACATAATTTTTCAACACTCATCAATCCATGAATTACATCTACCAATAATTAAATAGTAACAAAATGGAACGGGAAAAGTAAACTGAAAATGTGATTAAGCTGAACTGATCAACCCTCTGATTTAGCAGACGGTACCCTGGTAAGTTCTTCATCTTGTCATTCTTAACTCATCATCTGGCGGACTGCTTGCTTTCTCCTACATTGCCATTCTCCAATTTCGATATGGAGAACTTCAGAAACTGCTAAAGCCATAAGTGGGTGTATCCATGAATCCATCTTCATGGCTATTAGGAATGTCCCGCCCAAGGCATGAAAAAAATACCGACGATAATCACTGCATACAAAATTTTTGTCATAACTATGAATTACATCTGCCAGAATAACTAAGGTTTATAGAATTTCTGGAGGTGAATACCCAGAAATCTGAGGCTTACCACAGGACTACACATATCACAATACCACCAACCTATGGTATGTATATACCGCTACAAGTCAATTAGACACATGCTAATCATCATTGGATTAAAACACGTACAATTAAGAGTTTCAGATCAAATCGTAAGTTATTTTAAGATATAATAATAATAATAATAATAATAATAATCATAATCATAATCATAATAAAGTAAATATATAATGACACTGAGATAAGTACTGCAGTAAAGAAATTAATCCACTCTTTGCTCTTTATAGTTTATACTGTCAGTCTGTCACGATCATGCGGATTTACACCATTAATTATTGCGTCACCTACATAATCTCAATAAACAATTCGTCCCCAAATTGAATTCCAGTACTTTCGCAATGGAGAAAGAAGAGCTCCAGGTAGACTCACTTGTTGCAAGTTGTACATTTCATATAGTGTTCCGTAGTACCAATATTGTCTCCGCCGCTGGTCTCAACCATTTCGTCGTCGCTGGTCGCTAGAGTTTAAGCACCAAGTAGAGAGGGATGGAGATCAGTGATGGGATAGCAAATCGGGATCCTCTACACCAAATATATAGGTCGGGTGTATTGGGTAACAAGTCTAGCGTCAGAAAAATTAGACAACTTTTTGTTTTTTGGAATAAATTTAATGGGAAAAATACTATTACTTAAATGTTTGTCAATAAAATGTTGTGGCATTTTAGAAATTTTAAATGTATATTAAATAAATTGTCCATATTATTTCTATTTCTGAAAAAATAGATAACTTTTTTTTTGAATAAATTTAATTTAATGGAAAAAAATACTCTTACTTAAATGTATGTCAATAAAAATTTTGTGGCGTTTTAGAATGTTTTAAATTTACCTTAAATGAATTATCCATATTATTTCTATTTCTGAAAAATTAGACAACTTTTTGGATTTTTGGAATAAATTTAATGCAAAAAATACTCTTACTTAAATGTATGTCAATATAAATTTTGTGGCGTATTAAAATGTTCTAAAATCTAAATTTACCTTAAACGAATTAGCCATATTATTTCTATTTCAAATTTTTCTTTTACTTGGAAGGTTAGGAAAAAAAAATGTGGAAACGATATATATTCTTCCTTTACTTTGTATAAAAATAAAATCTTTATATAAAAAAAAGTAAGAGATCGCGTCTTCCAGAATTCTGAAGACCTTCAGGGTCACAGGTGGAGGAAATAACGTGCACAAGACCCTTCACTAGCCTGTCCCAATTAGGTTTGGCAATTATATTATTATTCACCATAAACACCAAAAAGGGTCAAATGGGACAACATAGGGGACATCAAAAAGCGACCAGAATAATTTCTTTTCGAAGGAAAAAAAATACGTAACAGAAATTGAGAATCATGTACCAATTAGGTTTAGCATTATTCGTATGTTATCCCCAAAGAAATTTTATGGTTTCAAATAGCAAGTGTCCTGCGGGTTTAAACGCAGTTATGAAGACGAAACCGAAATAAATAGAGATAAATCAAAGAAAAATTTCCTATTTTTTATTATCATGCAACCAATAAATTTTTGCTTTATGGGAATTTTCTTCAATGGAGATAAATCACAGAAAGTCTATTCATTACTAATTAAAAAAAAACACGATAAATTTTCTTCAATGGAAGATTGACATACATATTCTGTTAAATTAAACTACATGGAAATTTTGTGTACTTGTGTTGTTTGGCTTTACGTCCATTCAATTCAATTAGTACCTCACAGGTTTAATTGTAAATAAATGCACAATTGGATGCAAATGAGGGATTTACTCTTTTTCTTTTTCTTTTTGTTTTTCTATATCGGTGGTAGGATTTTATACGAAAGTTACACACTAGTCACTACTCACTAGATGTAAAAAATTGTTATATTTATAATAATGACATGGACAATTTATTTGTGTAATTTGATCTAATTTGTGGTCTAAATCTTGATTTAAAATAAATAGTCATACTCTTTATTGAAAAAATAGTCAAGTCACTATTAAATTAACTTTTTATTAAAAGTAAAAAAGAACAAAACATTGATTATGCAATATTTTTATTGCCTAACATGCAAAATTTTATATAAAACAAAAATTATATAAATTATTTATTTTCTTAATTATTTGCCCATATATTGGGGGCATATATTCCTCGTAAGTAGAAAAGCATATTTATACATCTAAAAATAGGCATAATTGAATTATAAGAACATATCATAATTAATTTAATATAAATTTCTATATTGTGCCCCTCTAGTTTTCAATAATTTAACAAATCAAACTCTAACCAAATATTACGTAGCACTATTCCCTTAGTATTAAAATTCATTTCGTTGCTAAAAATCGGAGAACTTATAATATTAAAAGAAACAAAGCCCAAAAATTAAATTTGAGTATTAGTAATTAAAATTAACTTAGAATAATTCAAAATAAATAGGTGAATTCTTAGTGAAAATAAAAACAATAAAAAATCTTTCATTTAAAAATTTAAAAACAAAATAAAAGGTTTTATTTCCAATTTTGAAGATTCCAAAAGTTTATTTCCAATGGAAGAGATTCCAAAAGTTTATTTCCAAAAGTTTATTTATTAAAAATCAGAACATGCCATGAGTGTTAAAAATAATATTTCTTGCTGTCGTTATTTGTTAGTAAGAATTGATTAACTTTTTTAATTTAGGGACTTTAATAAGAAAAGACATTATTTTTTTCTTTATTAGGCGGAAAATCAATAACAGTGTTGCTTCATCCGGCGATTTAGATCCAACCACAGATCAAGTCGATCAAACGACAGAAAAAATTGTTTACTACTTAGGCCTAGAGTGTAACACCTATGCGTTACGTGCATTTATAAGTAGTAGAGATATATTATAATTATAAACATATAAAGGCTTGTATTTTTATCGGATTCTTCGGAAGCTAACAGAAGTAATACGGAAATTTTATTTTTGTTGTAAATTAATATATATTTTTTATTGATAAAAGGAAAATTCATTTAAGGTAAATTTATGTGTTTTTTTAATAAAAAAAAAATCATAATTTTACTGACTTGTTCCCCAATCCGACCAACCTATTTTAGGAGGTAAAATAACGAATTTTTATCGGATTCTACTGGATTTACCATCTCTTCCCTTACGCTTTGAGGCACTTGCAGATGCAGACTTCAATGGAGGAGATCCGCGCTGAAGGCAGTGTTCACTGGAAAAATTGTTCTACGTGCAACAAGTGAGTCTCTCTCTCTCTCTCGCTCGTCTCTCCATTGCAGTGGCCACGGTGCAGGAAAGGGCTTTGCCCACCGTTATTTGACTGCCATGTTTAGTCTTATTTTGATAAAAGAAAAATCAAATATTAGATATAAATTAAAAAAATAGATTACGATTTTGATTTTTTTTTACTTCGTTTCGCAGTAAATTACGTCGTTATTCGCTGATTGGCTTTTCCGCCTTGATTGTTGCGGCTCCTCTTCGCCATATCCTGAAGATAAACTCCTCGTCCTGGGGACCAGCTCTTGTGAGTTTTGGAGTTGCTTGCTTAGTCGATACTAAGATAGGAGAATGGCAATGTAAGAGAGAGCAAGCAGCACGCCAGATGAGGCTCCCAGAAGAATTTGTCAGCAGTAAAGCCTCTGCTGAAACAGATGGTTGATCAGTTCAGCTTAATCACACTTTCGGTTTATATATTTTGTTAATTGTTAGTAGGGTAGTAGACAACTAGACATCACCATACTTTATGAATTATGAGTACTCAGCTGAACTGCGTCTTTGTTTGGAAAAATTATGCCTTATGTTTGTGGAATTATTAATGATGTAACTTGATCGCAATACTTGATTTTGGTTATAGAATGGATGGATTTTGTATTTATCAGTGAATACAGTCGGGTCATACATAATTTGAACGGGTCAAAATCAGTTGAACATGACCATGGGATTGTCTGAATGCGCATGGAATGCAGCAACCATACTGCATGTCACTTGAAAAAAAACAACCATAATTCATTGAATATAACGATAACGTGAATACAATTAATTCACAGATAATAAATTACACAAACATGTATACATTGTTCCGCAGCAATTTTCCCAATTATTTAATGCATTTCCCAGAAAGAAAAAGCCTAGCGTCATCACTGTATTAATGACTAACTGTCATCAAGTCCATAATTTCAACTAAAAATTTACTTGGGCAACATCGGTAATCATTATTAAAATAGTAAAAAAATAGCTCAATTCGAGTTTACTTCAAAGCCGTTTCAGTAATGCAGGGGTGGAAAATAATTAATGATAGTTTAAGTTGAATTACTACATCTTTGATTATTATGTTATTTCCCTAAAGAAAAAGTTCATGTATTAATATTCGTCATAAAGAAAAAGTCTAGCTTATTATACATAATAAATAAAACTCCACATTTCAGACTTAATAGTAACATAATTTTAACATTAGATTACTTGAGCAACATTGGCATCTATCTATAAATCTTCTATAAACAATTCAATCTTGGGAGCATTTTCCACAGTAACGGAATGATGTCAGCATGACGTCATTTTTTTTTTTTGGGCTGTGGCAACTTTGTCAATTAATTCTTATGACCACTATATCTGAAGTATGAAGATGTTTCTTCTTAGATTATTTGTAGATATGTTCCTACATAAAATGGTAAATTGAACAAATGATTTTCACCTATTTATTCCTTGCAATACAATTCATATTTGCAGCAAATGGATCTCATAGAAATAATGATTTCGGAAATTTCTTCCAACTATTTTTAATGTCCTCACTACATTCATGTAATATCACTCAAAATAAATAAATAGATAAAATAAAATAAAATAAAAAGTAAAAGAGCTCACCTTGCATTTGTTATTGACATATTATTTGAATGATATAAAGCACTTCGTACTTTACCCAAAAAATTTCACACTTGAGATTCTACGACTCTCATATGAGCTGGACTACTGGGTTGTATTTTGATATGCAATGTAATTGGTAACTAGGGAAACTTTAACTTGACCGATGCATTAATCTTGATCAGACTGATATTTTAGCATAAAATTGATTATTGTACCTGTTAATTTAATGCTTGATGGTGGCATGGTGCTCTCTTTTCGACCCAACAGAAGAGGACAAGACACAAAATGACTCAAGAGTTGAAAGATAGAACAATCCGACCCAAATTGAGCTGACTATTAAATATGTGGGCGGTGCACGTACATAGAAAAGCCGAATTTATGCATTTTTATAGCATATCTCAATTTGGCATTTATTATTTCAACTATATAAAAGGAGAGCACCAGGTGACCACACCTCACACCTGATGTACTAATTCTTAGATAAATAAGAAAATAAAATAAGAAAAGAAGGAAAAAAGATAAGGTAGAGTTCCCACTTCTCAGTACAGTAAACGATTCTTAACATAAATTTGACCGGATATTATTTGCTGATAAATTTAAGGGGCGTTGTTCTCGTTATACATCTGTCCTGTTATCTGGCAGACATTAAAGATCACCAAATATCAAACATTTTCTTTTCTTATAAGATATGTTACAAGAAAGTGAAACTGATCATATTTAATTTTCTAATATCACTCTAACGAGCGTCACAATAGTTTTAAAATTTTCTTCGTAAAAAGTACATCAGTAATGTACTGAAGCAAATTAAAAATAAAAATGCAAATCCATACCAAATGTAACAAAGCTGGTGGCTAAATTAAACAAGAGTCCCTCCGGTCTGTTTATGGCAATTAAGTTATTTGCATAAACATTTCTCTGATGCCATTTAACTCATTTATGATATCTCGAGTGCTCATTCGCCTTTCTGGAATTTCTTCTGAGCACAAAAGCCCAACTTCAAGCATCAGACTTGCACATTCTAATTTGGTTCTCTTGATATGAGTCTTGTCACAGGCGTCATGCTTTTCAATTTCTACTAATAAACGCTCATCTAACACATCAATGGCATTGTAAGGCACGCTCCTCCTAACATATTCCCTAAGGCTTAGACCGTCGGTGAACATGTCGTCAGTGGGCCGCCTTTCTGTTATCATCTCCAATAGTAGAATGCCATAACTGTATATGTCGCCATATTTGGATATGATGTTTCCAGTTCCATACTCTGTTTTTATGTATGAGATAATAGAAGAAAGGGGAATAAATAGAAGCAATTAATATCTAATATCTAATTCATTTACTAATTGCCTTTCAAAAGAAAATTAGAAAACGAATAGTGAATCTACAAGGGGATAATTCTCCTTGTATACAGGGTAATTAACAAAAACAATACTACTATACCTCAAGTTCAAAAACTATAGTAGAATTGTAATTTCATTTTCCTATGTCATAGTCCCCCAATGGAAGTATTTTAGTTTTTCCATGAATTTTAATTTTCATTTACATCATTATTAAGGAGCTCGTATTAGCCATCTCAGAGGAAATATATATATATAATGAAAAAGAGAAAAAATTGTCCGTAAGACGATCCAAGATATTGGAGCATGTATAGAAAATTGTTAATATTTTCCTTAGGTTCTACACTTATGTAATTAGGTTACTGTACAGCTAGTTTTTCTTTTCTTTATTTCTTTCTGTTTTCTTTTACTTGTACGAAAGGTTTTCATTCAATGAAATTGTAGGTGAGATTTTCTCCCTACCTTCAAAAAAAAAAAAAAAAGAGAAAAAATGTTCCAGTTGGTGACTGACCTGGACAAGCATATCCAATTGTTCCTCTAAATTGAGTTGAATCTCCTGAGTTTCGCTCTACAAACCTGGCAAGCCCAAAATCTCCAAGACATGCAACCATGTCTGCATCCAAGAGGACATTGCTTGGTTTTATATCCCGGTGAACAATCGGTGTACCACAGTGGTGATGAATATAATCCAATGCGGAGGCCACATCAATTGCTATACTCAACCTCCTGCCAAGATCGAGGTTCTTGCCATCCCTTTTATGGTGCAACCAGTCATCTAAGCTACCATTCAGCATGTACTTGTAAACAATTGCATTGAATTCATTTCCTCTAGAATCAGCACTAGAGCACAATGTTATAATTTTAATGATGTTTCGATGCCGTAGGTTTCTTATAGCTTCGCATTCTACAAAGAAACTTCTTAATGCCTCTGAATCTTGAAGATTTATTACCTTCACAGCCACAAGCTTTTCGTCGCTATCACTCTGAGCTTTCAATCTAGCTTTGTAAACTGAACCAGAACTCCCTGAACCAATAATCAATTGCTCAGAGAACCCATCTGTTGCACTGACTAACTCTGAGTAAGAAATAGTAACTTGCTGTTTTGAGGGAACACATTCCGGTGAACTTAACGAGTCCTTTTTTGATTTAGGAAGATAATGAGTTTTTAGACAATATAAAATTATTATAGACAATATTAGAAAACTTGTAACTGAAATTATAACAACCAAGGCCATATGTTCGTGCTTCTCTTTTGGTGATTGTTTAGAACAAGGCAGTAAATGAAGAATACTCGGTCCTCCACAAAGCTTTTGGTTTCCCTGAATATCAAAACCACTCTTATTTGCGAAAACCCCATGTTTTGGCACTTCACCAACAAAGTTATTGAAAGAAAGATTTAGATAATATAGGTTAGGGAAATCCTCCAAGAAGTTTGGGATATCACCTGACAGATTATTGCTAGAGAAATCTATCTTTTGGAGACCCCTTAATGCGCCTAAAGATGAGGGGATACTTCCCTGAAATGCATTTCCCTGTAGATAGATATACTGAAGAGCTTGACATTGGGAAATTATTTCTGGAATATCACCTGACAGTAGGTTGTTTTCTATATGGAATTCAACAAGGTTGATTAAACTTCCAACCTCCTCAGGCAGAGAACCAATCAACATGTTGTGGGAAAAATTCAAGTCCAGAGACAGCGAAGCAATACTAACTACCTCTTTTGGTATGCTACCAGTTAACTGATTATTTGAAAGATCTAGCTCCAGCAAATACCTCAAATCACCAATACTTTTAGGTATTTCACCACTTAAATTATTATTTCCTAACAGAAAATAGCTTAATCGAGTGATGTTGCCAATTGTTGTTGGTATCTCTCCGGTAAACTCGTTGTTAGACAAGGAAAAATCTTCCAGATTCTGAATTCTACCCAAGGATGAAGGAAGGGGTCCACTGAGAATGTTTCCGTTAAGAGTAAGTTGTATCAAATTAACTAGATTCCCAATTTCAGAGGGTATGTTGCCCCAAATTCTGTTGCCATGAATCATGAATCGCTTCACTGAAATGGATAAGTTTGCAACAGATTGGAAGTTTACCCTGTAGTCTATTGTTTCCAAGATTCACCGATAACAAATTGGAGCTATTAGTGACAGCATTGAAAAATTCCCAATCTCTGGGTTCTCTAGCATCCAGCATATTATCATCAATCAGCAAACGTTTGACATTCTTCAAAGAACCAATTTCAGGAGGTATGACGCCGCTAAACATATTCTCAAGAAGCTCGATATCTTTTAATGAGGTATTTGCTATAGATGCTGGTAATGCACCGTGGAAATGGTTTTTGTACAAGTACATGATTTCTAGTCTAGGTAGATTATTCCCCATGTTCATGGGGAGTGTTCCCCATAACTCATTTCCCCCAATCTTGAGCTTGATTAAGGATGATATGTTCCAAATTGGTGAAGGGATGATTCCGGTCAAGTTGTTATATAGCAGATTTAAAATGGTGAGTTTTGATAGAAGACCCAAGGAATGAGGAATAACACCACTAAGATTATTGAAAGAAAGATCCATAATTTTGAGGGAATTTAAATTACTGATGGAAGAAGGAATCAAACCAGATAAGTTATTACGGGTCAAATTTAACGAGGTTAGTGCAGAGAGGTTCGTCAAGGAGTTTGGTACACTCCCAGATATGCTGTTCCTGCCAAGATTAATGTTTGTGAGAGAAGAGATGTTTCCTAAATTAGAAGGGATTCTTCCCATCAGAGAGTTTTGCCAAAGATTCAGCGACTTTAGGAACTGGAGCATCCCTATGGCCAGAGGGATCTCCCCTGTTAAATCATTGGTGCCAATATGAAGGTAAAGGATCGATGTTAAGTTCGCGAAGGAAAAAGGTATCTTACCTGATAACTGGTTTTTAGACAGAACCAATTCTGTGAGGCCTTGGAGCAAGCCTAGCTCACTTGGTATTTCGCCTGCTATATTGTTCTGATCAAGGTGGATAACTTGCAATAGTTGAATATTAGATAAGGTAGCTGGTAGGGTGCCCTGGAGATTATTCATGCTCAAACTCAAGACCTTAAGGCTTGAACAATTACCTAGTGTCTCCGGGATGTGTCCCTCGAGATAGTTATTACTGAGGTTGAGATGCTGTAGCTGGGAGAGCCTACCCAGCTCTTGTGGTACTTGTCCAGTGAGCTGGTTGCCGGAGAGACGAAGCGTTACTAAGAAAGAGAGGTTACCTAACGACGGAGAAATGGACCCGGCAAGACCACAGAACTGTAGTTCCAAGCTGGTAACCCGTTTGCCACCAGGAGAACTGCCACACCTGATGCCCTTCCAGAGACAAACTAGTTCACTTTCGTTCCATGATGCCATAGCGCCATATGGATCGGATAGGAGGGATTTGAAAGAAAGAAGTGCTTGCTGGTCTTCACACAAGATAGTTGGGATTTGTAGGCAATTAAAGGTTATGAGAAATGCTATGACTCTTGCAAATAACTGAGAAATTTGTGCCATCTCTCTTCCACTCTGTGAATAAAGTATCTCTCTAACTACATGTTCATATTGTATATATTTCTCCAGGAATCGAGTTCACATCAAATTGCAGTCTTTTTAGGCAACTGAAAACACCATGAAAATACGTTTTGTCCTGACTCAAATTTTCTTATTTCTTATGTTTCTATATATCTAGTTCCACTGGATTAAGTACGGTCTTATTCTTGACACCCTACTCTAAATAAGAACCCCTAACCTAATCCAAAAGAATGTTCATCCTTATTTTTTAAATAACGTTTTGTAAATAAGGGACAAAAGTTTTATCATGTCTGCAACTGGAATTGAACCAGAGGGCAGGGCACATTAGTACTAAAAAGCTACAATTATATGGAATTAGAATTACAGGAAAGTTATAAATAAAGTAAATTGTTGTTTTCAAAATAAAAGAATGTACCCTTTTTTTTTATAAAAGTTCGTAATTATTTGCTAAACATGATGTATATTAACACTTGGCAGTCATTTTCACATGACTAAGTATGACATTACTAACCATGTTTACTAGACATAATTACAAGAACCTGTGAACCATCTTATTAAGGTTGTTGTTGGTATAACCTGGGATCCACAGTTTCAGTCAATATCAAATCTATTGAAAATTTTTGGATATTATTATTATAAAATCAGTATATAAAAATCTTTCTCATTCCTAGTTTGTTTACTACTGAATCCACTTGCCACAAGCTACTGTAAAAAATTATGTAACAAGCAATTGTCCTATTCACCATCTGGCCTTGCCCGGAGTCGTGATTCTTTTGCAGAGATGACGACATATAGGTTTCACTATTCTCATAAGCATTTACTCACAGAATCGGCGGTGATATTGCATTAAGAAAAGTGAATCTGTAATGCACATATTAAAGCATTAATTCTTCCAAAGATCATATTATACAAATCTCCGCACCATCAAGTAGTATTAATAATGGTAATAGAATTAAGTTACAACTGGTGAGAAAAGATGAATACATATAAATTTAACTTTAAAATCCTTCGTATAGAAACAGGACATTAAGAACATGTAAAGACTAAGTTGATATATAAGTTACAGCTCGGTTTTTCCTTAGTATACAACGACATAACATTGCATCTGAAACAATTATGAAAGCTTTATCTAGTTAAGTAAGACTAAAAATGGGCAGACGACAGCAAAACCTCAGATATTTTCTTTAACAAGAAAAGGACCTACATATATTTATAATTGATTGATGAAAATAGTTATTGAATTACCTAAAAAGGATGCGATCGGATACTGTAACTGAGACAAGTCTGCTCAGTAAGATACCAATAGTAGTCTAAGCAGGTAGCACCTCTCGTCCTCTCGAACCACATATATAATGAAAAGAAGATCAGAAAAAGACTTAATGTTTCTCTGCATTTGAAAAGTTGTGAACATGTATTGTAATTATATTCTGTGTGTCGTAACTTGTAGTCTTTCTTTATTGAATATTATATCTCTTAATTTGAAACTAAAGACCTTCAATTTCTTTTCAAGTGAAGTCAGCACCAATTCTTTAATGACTCTGGCTCAGACTTTCTCAGTACTTCCAAATTTGATGACAGACCAGACCACCAAAAATATGAATGTATAGTATGAAAATATAACAGTCTGAAATTTTAAAATCAATAATATAATTTTTTTAATGGTCATATCAAATACATGTAAATTTACAGGGCCCTAGCATAGAACTTAACATAGGTCTATTTATTGGAGGCGGAGAAGAGACATTAGGTGAAACTACCGGGGGGTGAGTGGAAGTGATTTTGGGTGCGACCGTGCGATACTGCGATTTGGAGGTCAGTGGAGGCGGAGAGAGAGTAGAGCCATGATAGGACAGTTTACACTAACCCCCCGGTGAGTGGGACCTTTTCTTTCTAAAAAAAAAAGAGTATAAATTTGACAATCGTATTCATTTTCGGATAGCATTTTACATGAATGTGCCTCTTTTAAATGTTAATTTCCTGTAATGTTAATTTAATAAATTCTATTTTGTCTTTCTAGCTACGATGTTTCATATTTAGTAATTTTATAAAATGTAAGTAAAATTGTGCTTAATATATGATTAAAAAAATTGCAGGTGGTGTTATAAAATATGAGTAATATATAGTCAAAGAAAAATGAATTTCAGATGATGTTTTATTATTATCGTCACCCATAAGGACTAAGTACAACAAAATTCAGTTTTGCTAGGTTCACAATTTAATAGAATTTCATCGGATTTTTTTTTAAAAAAATAACAAAGTGAATAGAAAGAAGTAATTGAGGGAAATTTATCGTCTAGTGTTAGCTGAGGAATTAACGGTCAATGATGTTTGAGTCAACATCCGTAGTGTTGGTCCGTTGAATTTACCGTTTCAGAAACAGTAACTCTCTTTCATTCGTCTAGGCCGTCCGATCAAATTTAAGGTTCATCTGGCCCGTTTAAAATGTAAAGCTCTATCAAATATATCCACAGTGAGAAGCATTTATTTCATCAGAGCTCCCCAAGATATTCTCCATAGCATCCTGAAAGGAGGCCCATCAAGAAAATCCATTAACTTAACATAGTAAAACTAAGGATTTAATGATAAACTTAAGTTGCTGGGGGAGACCTGGTCTTTGCCCGTCCTCCCCTGACTTCGCCACTGCCCGGAGGGTAATTGTTGCGCCATAAAAATAAAATAAAAACTTTTTCCAAAAAAAAAATAAAAAAATAAAAAAAAATACTGCACTGGATTTACAGCTCATTGTGATTGTGCTCATGTGTTGGTACAAAGTAAACATATTACTATTTATAATTTCTTTCATCCATTTGCAATTAGAGACGGGATTCAAATTTTTTTATATAAGGATTCCGCGAATTTTAATATGATAATATAAGGACATAATATGACAGATCCATGGATCAAGTTTAAGAACATAATATAATAGATCAATTATTATTATAATAATTCAAATTCAAACATTCAAATTGTTGTGCTGTGACATGACATGCAGTGTGCCAGTCTCTCGCTCTCCCCCTTGCATGAGAAGAATCCTTATCAGCTGCCGCATGGCAAGGGTGCCGCGCACTATTTGAGCCGTTCAATCTGATTTTGATGGTTAATTTTTTTCGGATTATCAATCTGGTATAATTTACGGGACACCCATCATCCATCGAATGGTTGGAATCATGCGTGGCACCCTTGCCGTGCGGCAGCATATTTCAATTCCGTGTGAGAAGATAAACATTCAAATTGGGTGAGTTTGAATATGCTGATCCAGATTCAAGAGTACAGCTTATTACTTTTTAATTATTATTGCTCCAATATTCATAAAAAAAATAATAATTTTCAAAGGCCAAAACCAACAACAATAATACTACTCGAGAAAAGAAATATGAAGGTTTAATAAACTTTATAACCGAGTTATATAACAAATAAATAACTTGATTAAAATTTGAGACAACTTGGAGACACAGGTCAAAGGTCAGCATGATACGTTACACATAGCATTTAATCTCAAGTTTGATAAATTTCCAATTACACAGATTTCCTAATCTACATTAGTAGATTAAAAGTGCAATACATAACGATGTTAATGCAAATATGAATTTACAACAAAAACTCAGTGTTAACTTTTGAATTCCTTTTCCATGTAAATATAAATGTACAAAAAATAATAATGGATCAACTTAGGTGTTTTATTTCTTTTTTTAAGTAACAAAGGAAGTGCACAATTTTCTTACTAACTAATATTTACATATGACCATATACTTATATCATCTTATAATATTTATAAACTAATATTTAATTCATTTTATAATACTATATTAATATTTATATGTTGGAATTTTAAATTAAGTGCTAGATGTTATAAATTAGATGATACAATTATAACTCAAGTTTATTCAAATTAAATTCAAGTGAGCCAAATCAGTCACGCGTCTAATTTGAATGAACTAATTTCAAACAAAAGTCGAACTTGATCTCGAGCGTGCGAGTAACGACTAACGAGGAATTATTTTTTTATTTTTATTTTTTTTAACTAGCCTTACAATGCGATAAGAAAACCTGGCCGTTACGTGATAAATGATAATATTGGGCTTGGTATAATGTAACTATAAACCGAACGGTAGCGAAATGTGTGAATGAATTGGCCATTGTAAATGATCAAATATAATAACAAAAATAATTTCAGCACAATATATGGAAAGATTTACGATATCTTCTATTCCTAGAAGAGATCGTGTGCCTTCATTAGCTGATATATTATTTCCTCTTATTGATGACTTGCCATGTTATTTTACTTCCTTATCATTCCTTTCTCTCTCTGTTAAAATCCTCAAGGTTATGCATGTATGAAAGGATGAGAAACGTGTGTGTGTTGTAAGATCCTCTTTTTCATGAATAAATAAATCGGGTGTGTTGAGTGATCGTGGAGTGCGCTTTAGGCGATACCACGTTAAATTCTGTGTCATCTCTTCTTTATTATTTTATGATATGGTATCAGAGCGCCAGGCTTAGGCGGCTGTAGGAGGAAGACGAAATAAAATCCTAGACCGCGTGTAGATCGGGATCCATGGCAAGCAGTGGCGCTGACAGCAAAGTGCGGGCGCATCCAGTTCAGGTGCATCCAGTGCGGGCGCATCCAGGTGCATCTAGTAGCGTTGACAGCAAAGTGCGGGCGCATCCAGTAGAGGTGCATCCTGGTGCATCCAGTGGGATGGATAACAACAAGCCGAAGTCTCAAACCAAGGCTATTTTAGCCAACTCTAGTGTTTCGGGTGCAGGTGCATCCAATGAGAAGTTGCATGATAGGATGCAAAATTTGAGATGGATAATTGATAGTGGAGCATCTCACCATATGACAGGAAATTATAGTTGTATTGATGATATCTGTGATATAGAACCCACAATTGTTAGTCTTCCAAACGGAGAGAAAATATTAGCCAAACATGAAGGTAGTGTGGTGCTGAATGAAGGACTGGTTCTTCAAAGAGTCTTATACGTGCCCAGCTTGGGTTGCAATCTCATTTCTGTAAACCAACTGATTAAAACCAGCAGATGCTTTGTTACATTTACTAATGAGATTTGTGTTATTCAGGATCACAATACAAGAAAGTTGATTGGTGTGGGTGAGCAAAGAGATGGGATCTATTACTTTCATCAAGTGGCATCGGCAAAAGTTTTTCACATGCATGGAAAAGAATCTTATGAGTTGTGGCATCAAAGAATGGGACACCCTTCGAAGCAAGTGACTTCACTCTTAACTGGTAACACTAGTAATTCTGAAGATGTTTGTGAAATTTGTGTACGAGCCAAACAAACTAGAGAAGTATTTCCTACTAGTTTGAATAAAACAAGTGAACCATTTGAATTGATACATTGTGATATTTGGGGTGCATACCGTATTGCTTCACATTGTGGTGCTCATTACTTCTTGACCATTGTTGATGATTTTTCCCGTGCTGTATGGGTTTATTTGATGGCTGAGAAAAGTGAAACTGGTGGTTTACTTAGATCTTTTTGTAAGATGGTGCAGACACAATTTAATAAATTTGTTAAATGCATTAGAAGTGACAATGGTTTGGAATTCAAATCTGGACCAATGAAGGACTTTTATTCAGAATATGGAATCCTACATCAAACCTCATGTGTAGCCACACCTCAACAAAATGGGAGAGTGGAAAGAAAACACCGTCATATTCTTAATGTGGCGAGAGCGTTGAAATTTCAATCTCGTTTGCCTATTGAATTTTGGGGAGAGTGTGTGCTAACTGCTGCATTTCTCATTAATAGAACTCCAACTCCACTGTTGAAAAATAAAACACCTTATGAAGTATTGTTTGATAAACCACCTTTATATGGAGCAGTTCGTGTGTTCGGTTGCTTGTGTTATATCAAGTCTAGAACCTCAGATAAATTTGAAAGTAGAAGTAGAAAGTGTGTTTTTGTTGGATACCCTTTTGGACAAAAGGGATGGCGTGTGTATGATTTGGAGACCAATGAGTTTGTTGTATCTCGCGATGTGATTTTTTGTGAAAATGACTTTCCATTTGCTCAAATGGGAGTTGATCAAGACATCTCTGATTCAAGACAGGTCACAATGCATTCATATGATGATGAGGCATTTGTTACAAAGTTACAGAATTATGATGCATCAGGTGAGAGTGCAGTTGCATCGGGACAGAGTGTACCCGAACAGAATGCAGGTGCATCGGATCTAAATATAGGTGCACCAGATCAGAGTGCACCCGAACAGAGTGCAGGTGCATCTGGTCAGAGTGCACCCGAACAGAGTGCAGTTGCATCGGGTCAGAGTGCACCCGAACAGAGTGCAGGTGCATCGGGTCAGAGTGCACCCGAACAGAGTGCAGGTGCATCGGGTCAGAGTGCACCCGAACAGAGTGCAGGTGCATCGGGTCAGAGTGCAGGTGCATCGGGACAGAGTGTACCCGAACAAAGTGCAGGTGCATCGGATCAGAATGCTCGTAGTCAACGATCTCGCAAGCCACCAATTCATCTTCAAGATTACATATGTTACACAGCAGTTTGTGACCCATCTAAAGCTCAGTCCACTACATTTGACTCCTCAGGTAGTCTCTATCCAATAGCTCATTATGTGAATTGTAATAATTTTTCTGCTGCACATAGAAAGTTTTTGGCTGCAGTCACAATAGGAAAAGAACCTCGGTATTTTGGAGAAGCGATGAAAGACAAGCACTGGAGAGATGCGATGCATGCAGAAATTGATGCGCTTGAGCGAAATGAGACATGGACAATTGAGGATTTGCCACCAAAGAAGAAGGCAATCGGATGCAAGTGGGTGTATCGCATCAAGTACAATTCAGATGGAAGTATTGAAAGATACAAGGCACGGCTTGTTGTGATGGGAAATCGACAAGTCGAAGGAATTGATTTCAATGAAACATTTGCTCCGGTTGCTAAGATGACCACTGTTAGAACTCTTCTAGCTGTGGCAGTAGCCAAAGGATGGGAGTTGCATCAAATGGATGTACATAATGCATTTCTGCATGGTGATCTAAATGAAGAGGTTTACATGCATTTACCGCCTGGTTTTGCTTCTTCTCACCCAGGCAAGGTGTGTCGACTTAAGAAATCGCTCTATGGCCTGCGCCAAGCACCTCGAATGTGGTTCTCAAAATTGACAGGAGCTCTTCGAATATATGGTTTCATTCAGTCATATGCTGATTATTCATTATTCACATTTAATGAGGGAGATGTGTTTCTCGCCATTCTTGTGTATGTTGATGATTTGGTCATTGCAGGGAATGATTCTGCCGCTATTAGGAAATTCAAGGAGTATTTGCATGGTACTTTTCATATGAAAGATCTTGGGGCATTGAAATATTTCCTTGGCATTGAAATAGCACGGGGACCCAAGGGTCTTTTGTTGTGTCAGCGCAAATACACGTTAGATATTCTGTCTGAATGTGGACTTCTTGGTTCCAAACCGGTGGCATTTCCCATGGAACAAAATCACAAGCTTTCCACAGCAATTGGAGAGCCTATGACCAATCCAGAGCGCTATCGACGACTTGTTGGAAGATTGATTTATCTAACCATCACACGTCCAGAGTTATGCTATTCTGTGCATATTCTGGCTCAGTTCATGCAAGCTCCTCTTCAACCTCATTATGATTCAGCTCTTCGTGTGGTGCGATATTTGAAAGGCAATCCAGGTCAAGGAATTGTACTTGGTAGTAAAAGTGATCTTTTATTGTCTGGTTATTGTGATTCAGATTGGGCGAGTTGTCCATTGACAAGACGATCTTTGACAGGTTATTTTGTGATGTTGGGTAATTCTCCTATCTCTTGGAAAACCAAAAAGCAGCATACAGTCTCTCGCTCTTCAGCAGAAGCAGAATATCGATCCATGGCTGCCGCTTCTTGTGAGTTAATATGGTTGAAATCTCTACTCAAATCACTTGGAGTTTTACATTCACAACCAATGCAATTACTTTGTGATAGTCAAGCTGCACTTCACATAGCGAGTAATCCTGTTTTTCATGAGCGTACAAAACATATCGAGGTGGATTGTCATTTCGTGCGAAATTTGATTCAAGATGAAGAAGTTGTTACATCACATGTCCGAACAAATGAGCAATTGGCAGACATATTTACCAAAGCTTTGGGCAAACATCAGTTTCATTATTTACTTTGCAAGTTGGGAATTCACAATCCTCCAACTTGAGGGGGAGTATGGAAAGATTTACGATATCTTCTATTCCTAGAAGAGATCGTGTGCCTTCATTAGCTGATATATTATTTCCTCTTATTGATGACTTGCCATGTTATTTTACTTCCTCATCATTCCTTTCTCTCTCTGTTAAAATCCTCAAGGTTATGCATGTATGAAAGGATGAGAAACGTGTGTGTGTTGTAAGATCCTCTTTTTCATGAATAAATAAATCGGGTGTGTTGAGTGATCGTGGAGTGCGCTTTAGGCGATACCACGTTAAATTCTGTGTCATCTCTTCTTTATTATTTTATGATACAATATAAACTTTTTTTATTTAAAAATACATTAGCATAAAATTTACATTGATTTAAGAGATTTTCGACGAGAAACTGCGGAACTGCTTGGGAATTTGATTCCTTCTTTCGAGTTTTAGAGTAGCATTGCCAAATCCAGTTAGGTGCACGCTTTGGTTTTCGGACAGCTTCTTCTCCCGCTTTGCCGGTGCCGGAGAGGGGGACTGTGTCTGTGTGCTGAGATTTTGGTTTTCTGGAAGGACATATGTATAGAAAACACCCTCTCAATTGTTGGGGTTTTAGCAAACAAACAGCATTTCTTAAAAAAAGAAAGGAAAAAAAAAAAATCTTTCCGAATATCGATAAAAATTTTGAATGACTTGTCATAATCTTCACAAACCTGTTGACAATTACTTTTTTTTTCTTCCTAAGTAATCTAACGAATTAGTTATAGAATTCGAAGATTTTTACTAGCCTCAATTCGTGGCGGCTGAGAGCTCATTTTCTGTATAAAATGAGGCTAACTAAAGGAATGATGTATAGAGTTAAAAAAAATAATAATAATAAAACAACATATCTTATATGATATTTGATTGCTTTGGTTTCGTTTGGGCTCTTTGTGGTGTTGAATTTTAAGTTTTTAAGTTTTTTTAACTTGCATCAATAGCATCAGAAATCGCAAATCCCTCAGTTTCACATCCTATTACCTCGATCTTGATAGTTGTAATTGACATAGATATTAGAATCATAATACTAAATAAAGATGTGTGGGTGTCGGGATCATTTTGTTAAATCTAGCCCGACACTTCAAGTATTGTTAAATAGCATTTTTTTTCGATTTCTGCAACATTATATACTGTAAATGTTTGTGTGTCAAGTATTATTCACTACAAGAAAGATGGGCTATAGATAGATTTTATTTACTAGACTTTTCTATAAGTGTTGTATTTTGATCTATTGCTAGACTTACTTGATACACTAAATCTAGCAATTTTTTTAGCAAGACTCAATTTTCTATTAATATCTCCTTAAAAATCTAGCAATTCATTTTTTGATAGACTTTTTCTAATCTTGCAATATGTAGTGTAGCAATATTTTGAGTCTAGCAATTTATTATTGCTACACTACATATTGCAAGATTAGAAAAAGTCTATCAAAAAATGAATTGCTAGATTTTTAAGGAGATATTAATAGAAAATTGAGTCTTGCTAAAAAAATTGCTAGATTTAGTGTATCAAGTAAGTCTAGCAATAGATCAAGATACAACACTTATAGAAAAGTCTAGTAAATAAAATCTATCTATAGCCCATCTTTCTTGTAGTGATTACTCATAAAATTGACCCGCTTCAGACATATGTTTGGCAGCGCACTATTTTGTTTTTAATTTTTGTGTTCCTTTCTATTTTCATTTCCATGGCATCCCCATCTCTCTTTTTTTGCTGCTCGGAGTCCTCTTCCACCTTTCCTTCTAAATTTTTCTATCGCATTAAATGTAATTTCAGTTATTATGAATAACATGTTTGTTTAAATTGTCTGAATTTCTTTCCACTAATATCTACTAGAGTTTTCCTCTCCAATGTATTTTTTTTCCTGCTGGCCATTCTCTTCCATATTTATTAATAAGCTAAAATCTCTTTAATTTTTGGTGCTCCTTAATTTTTCACTTTTGATATTTAACTTCTTTAGTTATTTTTATTTTAAATTTATGCAATTTTTTTTTTCATGTATAAGCATTCTTTAATTTTTTTTTCCTCTTTTATTCCCGCAGAATAACTATATTCTCTTCAATTTTCCTAAGTAACATCAGACTTATTTTGATCATTTTTTCTCTTTTATTATGGATTTCTTGACCAGAGGAGGTGCTGAACCAAAAAAAAAAATTACTAATAGATTCAAAATACCTACTAGCAAAATTAGATATTTAAAAAAAAAAATTTAAGTGTTAGAAAGTGCTTAATTTTTTATTTTTGACTAACGATTAGCTTAAACGATAATTAAACACAACAGATCTAGGCTTAAAGCCATTCACACGTCACAATCCATGAGAAAAGGGAGGAAATAGTTATACCTCTCACAAATCGTTCTTGTGAGGCAATCCAAATCACTTGGAGTTGGTGGCGTGCCTCCTCCACCATCACCACCATGGTTGTGCCGCTGGCCTCGAATCCACCAAGGAGATTAATCACATTCTCAAGGTATATGCTAGTACACCCAAGAACAAGCCTAATCCCATTAGCTTTCTCTCTTCTAGCAATTAAATTTTTTATTTAAGTGGAGAAGAGAGTTCAACACATGAGCAAAAGAGGGAGAAAAGAGGTGGTTTGTGGCAGCCACAAGGGAAAGAAAAATAGGATAGAAAAAGCTAGCTCTTGGAGCCTCCAAAGGGGTTCTTTTATAGAGCTCAAACCCTAGAGAAAATTTCTCCAAAATTACACCTCTTGCCACACTATGGGCAGCCACGAATTGGACCCTTGTTGGGCCACTGCATGAGACCATAGCCTCCAAAGGCCATCAATGATGCTGCACGATTGGCCACACCATCATCAGCAAATTCACAAACCAAGCCCCGTACGTGTGACCTGATTTCTTCAGATCCTGCTCAACACAATACATGCAATGCAACAAGGCCAGTTCAATAGATCTGGCTAAGTTTAACACTTGTAGTTTTATATTTTGTGTTTTGTGATTCATTTTGGCTGGTTCAGTCGAAACTATATCAAACATTTGATCAACGGACGGATTCGGTGACAAGTCACGGGTCAGAAAAATCTTGTTAAAAAAATACACTCTTATATGTCAAATAAATGTTGTTATGGTTCAGTTCAAACTTCAATAGATCTTTCGTTTTTCTTAGAACTACTTTTATGGAAAATACACTCTTATATGTCAAAAACATATTGTTATGTTTCATTTTTTAGTTTTACCTTAATGAACTTTACATATTATTTCAATTGGTTAATTTACTTAGACGGTCCAGGAATTAAAAACTGCTCAAAAGATATTTATTCTTCCTTTTCTTTTTTCCTCAAGTGCTTTTTTATTTAAATATATTCACTATTTTTCTAAATCACCAAATAAAAATACTAAAGCATTTGCCTAAACACTTTTCTTAAATCTCTATATAAAAACACTTTCAAAAACAAGGTCAAGAGGTGGTCTTCCAGAATTCTAAAGCACCTCAAGGATCACAAAACCCTTCATTCCAATGCACCTATTACGTTCAGCAATTAATATAGGATTATTATTAATAATGAACACCTAAAGGGTTAATTCGGATGACATAGGCATATCAAAAGGCGGCCAGAATATTTTCCTTTTAAAGGAAAAAAATACTGCACTTTGTACGTCTTCTGTTAATTTGATACAGCAAAAGTACAGAGTAGTAGATTACAGAACAGCAAAAATAAATATAACAGACATAAATTCATTGGTGTATCAAAAATGAAGAAACATAGATATCACAGAAAAAGAATAGGCCTTATTAGTTGGCTCAGAACATCTCCATGCAGTGTCTGTTCGTTTATTCCAAAAAGGTGATAAACAGTATACAGATCATCTCCGCCACAAGAAGGATAAAATGAATACAAACAGGATTCGAGTTCGGACAAGAAACCTATAATACAAATAAAAGGAATATAGAAATAATTTAAAAGATGAAGACGACGCTGTCATGGACACGGGTTTTCTGGTTTTGTGCAACACATTCAGATATCCACATCAGATTTCTGATCTCCTGCTCCCTCAGTCTCATGTATGCAAAGAACACACCATAGTGGAACTGCATTTTTATTTGTTGAAAAGATACAAAAAATCATCAACAAGATGTATATACACTTTATAAAGTGCCGATGTGATGAAAATGGAGTAATAAAATAGGAAACATTACCTGCTGTTCAAAGGCAAGGCAGAGCCTTTTGACCTCTTCCTCATAGAAGGCCTTGTCTAGCATCTGGCTTTCTCCATATGACAGCTTTGCAAAAATAGACTGATATGGTGGGTACTTCTCCATAGCACCACGCACCTGCAAATTATAATAATTAAACATGTCAAGCAAACTTCAGAGGTATGAAAACTAGACAAAAATAAGGATCTACAATCTGCACTATATACAAGATAGAGAGAATGAACATTTTTCTGTGCACCATATTAACTCTGATCATATTTAAAAAGATAAATAACAGTAGAAAATCAATCTGTTGTTAAAGGTTGAAGGATGGAAAAAAAAAAAAAAAAAAAAAAAAAAGAGAATGATAATGTTGACCAAGTCAATCGCTCAAGCTACTACTGGTGCAGCAGAGCGGCCAAAACAAAAGGCCATTCAAAGATTAATGTATGCCCATCACACATAGAGTGCGCCACAATAACCTCTCTCTGTGGAATACCACGCCACCCCATCTCTTATGGGGTAAGCGCTCGGCCTAGGGCATGCACATTGTATCAAGTAAAGAAAAGAACCAAAAAAAAAAAAAAAAATACTAACTGTATAAAAAAAAGTAAGATAGAAGGAAAAATGGAAAAAATATTTACCTGGTCGATATCCTCACAAACAGCAAGTTCTTCATGACCATATGGGTACCTATCCACAAAGGAGACTATTATTCCATAATCAAAATAATGTAAATATCAGTGAATATATAGAGAGCTTCAGCAAAAAGACTTACAACAAACCAAAATTGGAATAAAGCTTCTTTCGATCATCCCTTGTCAGCTCTGTTCCAATACTATTTAAGATAATACAAAAATTAAATTAACAAACAGAAAGATCAGAAATTAGACAAACAAAAGCGAGCTTGAAATAAAAGTTCCAAGAAATGGACAGCAAACGTTTCAGACCCACCTGTTTATTGTTATATTGACAGCCCTCCTGTCAGCCTCAAATGCAAGGAGGTCACACATTATCTCAGCTGTTGCTCCGCCAAGTTTCTAATTCAGAAATTTAATAAGTAAAGCACAGAAAGAAGTAACCAAGGGGAGAAAGCTCACAAACAACCAATGAAGTTACCTCGCAAAACTTGTAGAAGTCCTCAAGGTATGCTTTGTAAAGTGTATTCCTCATTATCTCTATGTTCATGTCATCCAAATCCTATTATCACAAAGAACAAATATAAATCAGAAAACTTGTAGAATAACCAAGTGAAGTTTGAACTTTGAAGAACATATCTCCACAATGCCCAGAAAGTACCTCAGAAGTAATGCACTCTGAGAAATATGGAGCTAATGGAGTGTCTACAAGGACTAATCTGTAAAGTTCACGCATGTTTTGTGCAACTGCTAGTGATGCAATGCTGTAAGAAAGGGAAAATAATACGAAATTCAGAAATATCATAACATAATTACTATAAATTATAAATAATTGTTCAGGCCGAAATGGTAGAAACGCAGTTTGTACCTGTCAAACATACCCAAAGGATGACATTTCTCTAGAAGCTCATGCACATCTCTCTCATGCAATGTGCCAGTCACAATAAGCACGACATTATCAATCATGTGTCCATAACTGCATAAAGAAAAGAAAATCATTAAAATTCTCGAATTACAAAGAACAAAACCATTTCAAGAATAGTATAGGCTACCAATAAACATATATGACAACCCCATTTCACTACAGCTTGTCAAACATTGATCATAACTAAAACAGAAAAAAATTATGTATATTTACTTTATAGCTTTGATAGATTGTGTATCAAATTTGGTACAATCAAATAAAAATTTGGTCATCCATCAAGCAGTCTAAAAAATTAATTATTCAATTTCTATGGCACTCAATCAATGGGCAAATGATTCTCTAAAGCATCAAATTATTTACAAAATCTATTTGAACTAGAAAGTGGATTTCTATAATTTCTTATTTAAATTTTTTTACAAATGTTTGATCGATTGTAGCATTTGCCAAATAAAAGTGGCTGGCGATACATTCCTACCCTTCAAAAATATACGGTATACTTGGGAAGACTTACGTTATGTATTCCAAAAACTTGGATAAAGGTTCAGTAGCCTGGCACATCATATGCTTGTATTCCTCCACCAGTTTAAGAGTGCATTTCTCCACAATAGTAGTTGTGTGCAAAGGAGAAGGCTCTATAATATCAAAATGAGACCTCAATATATCGATGTAAAAATTTGTAGATTAGTTGCAAAACAAGACTTTGATTTGAATCTTAACAAAAGTACAGATCTCATGATTTGAAGTAAAAACCTCAAAATTTTACTTTCAATTAATGGGCTTTGATAATTTGCAAAATACATATGCTTTGCGGACCACATTGTTTTCATTAAGAAAAGATCCTCCTTGAATCAACTCCAACAGTATTTTAACAGACCTCAACTGATCAAAGCAATCTGAAGCTATGCAGGCGAAAGAAAAGACAACAGAAATCCCCAAACTTATCAAAATCAACATGCTTTTCCCAGTAATTAATATTTTATATCGATCCCCAACCTGTATCAACATCAACGTGCTAACCCAGTAGCTAGTATTTTACACTGACCAAACACAGTTTACCAAAATTCCATAACTACACTAACTCAGCTAAAAGTTTCATCGCTAAGGGAAAAATTTGAAGTTTGTATATATATAAATTCAAGTTAGATCCAGTCTTTTCTAATAATTTTCATAAAGTGACAAGCAGACCAGCTCTGCTCATTCCAACACCATATACAATTTTTAAGCCTAGAAAATGTGACCAAAATAAAATCTAGGTCTGTCAATTCCAACATTATTTACAATTTTTACTCTAACAAACGTGACCAATTCCATTTTCAAACTTAATAGTTCAAATCCTATAAAACTTGCTCAGATCCAATCAGAGCTGATGCTCCTACAAACATAACTCTAAATAAACTGAGCCCAATTGAAACACCAACAATCAAAATAGACTCCATTAAAGCCCAGATCAAACCCTAAATGTGCCAAATCTTGGGTACATAATAAAACGCACCATTCTGCAAGTAGGGACCGTATTCGGTGGCAGTGAGGTGCATCTTGATATCATCGAGAGTCTCGCACTGGCACAGGTTGTTGTAATCAGCGGCGGTGAGCAGACCGGAGCGGTAGCCCCTCACGATCGCCTCCAGATAGCCATCGTTTATGTTGAAGGTCAGGGCCTCGAATCCGTACATCTTCGCGCCTGGTCAGAGGTCGGATCCGGTCACCGCCCGTTTGATCTCGATAGAGAATTTTTAGATCGAGAGAAGAGAACAGAGAGAGAACTCTATTAGAGACCAGAGAAATTGGAAAGGGGAAGGCGAGAGAGCGATGACCGAGAAGCATGTTATCGCTTAGTTATTATTCTCCATTTTTTAATTTCTGGATTCATCCATTACTTTTTTTAATTGTTTTTTAGAATGGTCAACGGTTCAGATTTATTGCGATTTCTATCAGAGATTCAGAGTACGAAGAGAGTTTTATAGCTAGTTGAATTGTAAAAGTTAATTTTATAATAATATATTAATATTTTTTAGACTAAATTGAAAAAAGTTTTAAATAGGAAACCTTCTAAACATATTGTTGATCTTGTACATTAATTGTTATTAAATTTTTAAGTATTTAAATATAATTTATTATTCTATCAAATTTTTTTAATCTGGACCGTTGCATGATCAAATTTTTAATAAAAGAAAAAAAAATTATATTGAACTTTCTTTTTATATACATATACATAATATGTACAATCTATAGGTCATGTTTTATTAAAATATAATGTATGGATCATATTTTAACCTTTCCACATTGCGCACCTATACATATTATGTACAATCTATAGGTCATGTTTTATTAAAATATAATGTGTATAGATCATGTTTTAACCTTTCCACATTGCGCACCGCTGGAGGTTGTCTAGCATCTGGTGGGATGAACCATTGATGAATTAAATGCTCCTCCTGGCTCCTGCACAGAGATTTTAAGCATAGAAGCACAAAGTACCTGTCACATTTTAAATTGGGCCATACACATAATTACAGGACAAGTGGAAAACACTGATGTTGGTGTCGAAGGCAGATGAGAATGAGATCAATAGCACCAGAGACGCAGTCCGATAGAGCGTTCTAGAGTTGTATATTGAAGGGGCTAGATGAACTTAAATTTGATCGAATGGCCAGAACGAATGAACGAGAGTATTGTTCGATATTGTTTCAATGTTTCTGATGAAACCAAATCTGCTGCCGCGCAGCAAACGTGCCACGCAGCATCCCAACCGTCCGATGGATGATGGGTGCCCCGTGAATAATACCAGATTGATAGGCCCGAAAAAAGTTAACCATTGAGATCAAATCATACGACTCGGATCCTGCGCGGCACGCTTGCCGCGCGGCACGGGATAAGGATTCGTTTCTGATGACTGATACAGTAAACAACGGTAAAATCGGCGGGCTAACATTACGGATGTTAACTCAAACGTGAAGTTGGATTAACGATTATTATCTTTAGTGTAATTATAACAACAATAATACAAGAGAGTGTTTGGATCGCTTGAAAATGAAATTATAATTAATTATTCATAATAAAATTAATTATTTTTAGAAGGTCGAGAATAAATTTTTTGAATTAATAGTGTTATTTCTAAGTTGTTACAGATCCCGATTAATTTTTTTACAATAAGTTTGGATCAGTTTTTATTTTGGATTGAAAGTTTGTTCTAACTATCTTTTAATAATGTAAATGAGATCAGTTTTAAAAATTAGTCCTAGCTTTGGGGTTATTTCAAAGCAACACTATTAATCCAAAAAAAATTATTCTCAACTATCCAGTAATAAGGAAAAAATATTATGAATAAATAATCGCAACTTATCAATGCATCGTTTGAAAATAAAGTTATGATTATTTATTGGAAATAAAAAAATTATTTTAGCTGGCTGGGAATACTTTTTTATCAATAGTATTATTTTTAAGTATTTTCATATCTAAAGTAAATTTTTAATCTAATGCGTTTGGATCATTTTTTTATTTCGGATTAAAAATTTATTCCAACTATTTTTTTAAATACAGACTAGTTTAAGCCTTATTTTACACGCTTCAGCGGCAGCCAAAGAAGCGGCGTGGGTGGCCTCTGGTAGCTCCTCTCTTGTGGTCAAAGAGGCTCGTTCCTCGACGCGCCATTTCTTACTCTTTTATGTCACCTCTCCTCCTGCCCCCTTCATCATCTGTCACAACCCACCAACTTATCATGAAACAAGACTCAAATTAATGCATTAATAATAATTTTATTGAAACCTTATTACCTCTGGAGCATTAATATTTTCACTTTTTACTCTATCCGTACTATTTTATAATTTAATGAAAATAAATGTCATTTTTCTAGCTATAAAAAGAAAAAAAATATAAGTAACCAGTATCTTAAAATCTATCGTACCTTCTTTTGGTAATTCCACCAATATCTCAAGAGAACCCTTAGACTCATTAACGTTTATGTTATTTTCTGAATACTTTGTTATTTTGTAATATTTTCAGAAGAAAAAAAAAAAAGATCAATAACAAAAAAAAAATACAAAAGTGCATTAAAAAAATCTAATAGAAGAGAAAAAAAATATATATATATATTATATCGGATTTAATAAGAAAAATTGCGTAGTCTATCAAAATATATAGATATATCATGGAAGAGCTGAAAAAAAACCGAACATATATAAATTCCCAAAAAAGAAAAAGGTGATTTGATAGGCGAATAGAATTATAGAAATTCTAGCCCAAAACGACTTTGAAGGAAAATGTACGATGGTAGCAGGGAAAAAAAATATTTTTTGGAGGTGCAGTGCAAAAAATATATGGTGTCATTTGGGATGCATGAGAATTGGCCAATTCCCGGAATTGGCAATTCCATTTCCCAATTTTTCATCCAAACGGTTTTAGTATAGTCAATTCCATTTCTAACACAATTTTCAATAACATTCCTCCCAATAACACTTTTCTCTTTACTTTTCACATTTCCCAACGCTATTCCTAAACTCACCATCCAAACAACATTTCCAATTCCCGAAATAGCCAATTCCCACAATTCATGTGAATAGTATTTTTTCCTAAATTTATGCTATTCCTACCCTATTCCTAACACATCCAAACGACACCAATGAGTATAATATCCAGCTTGGAAATGAGTTTCATACCGCTTCACAACTTCCTTGTTCTGGACACAAATTTGATATCTGGTTGTTTTATGTAAATGTACTTTTTTTTTTTTTTTGTTAATTTCAATGCATGAAAAACAAACAAACAAACAGATAAGGGGGAAAAAGTTGTAGGCGCGAAATTGGATTGTTTATACTCTACGGCTGATCATCGTTTAATTGATACAGTTAGGAAGTACTTTTCATATCAATATCTTAGTTTGCCCCATCTTTATATGCTACTAGAAATTCGCTCGCGGCTGTTTATTTTTTTCCTATGACAATAAAAAATAGAGGGGCCAATATTATCGATAAACACTGAGTGCACCCTTGCATGGGCGGAACCAGGATTTTTGTTAAGCGGGGGCTTAGATTTATGAGTCTAAAACTAATAATTAAGATCAATGTGATGAATTAATTAAAAAATAAATATATAATTTAGGCCTTATATTATAAAAAATACAGCAATAATATCTTATGTTTGGTTGTTGTTTGGTGGTTGAAATTATTATGCAATACAAGAACGGATATTGTTACAACATAATAACTATGGACGTTTGTGCTAAGTACAATCGTATGCACATCTTTTATTTTGTTACACAGTATAATGCACCAGGTTAGTTTTATCCATACAAAAAGGAACTTACAAAAACTTAACTGTACTCGTTACTTGCAAGTTACGAGAGAGGGATGGATCAGTGTGGTTTCGCACTTTCACTTCTAATTGAGATATGATAAAAGTTGACTCACGGGCTTTAGTCTTTTGTGCTCCTAATATAGGATAGGCCCATTACACTAAAAACAATTAATTTACACTATATTTTCCTACTCACCTAATTAAATATTTAACCATGGCGTAGGCCTGAACTACAGCTGCCCCCATTGGTTCCGCCCCTGCACCCTTGCATGGACTACTTCTAGTTCATCTTGCTTGCTTGGAATTACGAATTGACTATTGGCATTAACAATCACACCTACGTTCACTGCTATTTGGTTTTGGTTCTGTTGTGCGGCCCATCAAAATTCTCTCATTATGGCTGGAACCTGGAGTAATTCGGATTCCAATCCGAGGCTGTCGATTAAAAGTAAGGTAATTTCAATATATCCGGGAATTGCTCACGCCACTTCTGAGTTTGCAAAACACTCCCGTTCGTTTAGTGAAAAGACTAAAATGCCCTACATTTTTAAACATAACAATCATATTTTTATCTGAAAATAATAAAGAGTATTTTGGTCTTAAGGAGAGTGTTTTGTAAAGTTTGGAGTGCACAGAGTAATATTCCCCATATATCCGCTAATCCGCAGTTGGAGCTCGCTATTAAGCCAGATCAGTCGTGTATTTAGGCCTCGAATTCACTAATATGATTCAATTGTATGGGCAAATGTCGGGTCAGTTGTTTTAGTCCAAAATTCTCAATTAACATGTAAAATGAAATTTTACAACAGAACATGGAAGGAGGGGGCTGACAATCAACTCCATACCGGTGACATAATTAGATTTACAAGCCTACATGACATAATTGTTCATAAACCATCTAATTTAACGCTTATTAGCCTTAAATTTATTCCGATTCACAAGCCTAAATGACATAAGAAAACCTTAGATTCTTAAGTGTTGGTTCTATTATCATATCTTTGAGGTGGAAAGGAGATTTTGAAGGATGAAGAAAATATAATCTTTTCTCTTAAATTATAGGGACAGTAAGGATATATATATTCTCCGAGGTCTCATTCGAACGAAAGACGTGTGTGGAATTTGGTTCCATTTAAAATTTAAGTTCTTCATTTCCTCTTTTTAACACAATGAGTCAAGAATTCGGTGTTCATGCTAAGTTCTGGGCTTGTGGCCTTGTGCAAGTGAAGAGAAAATAAAAAGCCCATGGGCTGATTTGTTGAAAACAACAAAATCCATAAAAAGTTAAATCGGATATTTAGTCCAAAAAAAAAAAGAATCTATAATTAAAACTCCTAGAATATATAAGCTGTCCTTCTTGAATTTAAAAATCGCCAGTATTTTGTATCAAAGTCTGCATGAGGTGTGAAACAAAATAGTTCCTTCAGATAGAGAGGACCATTTTACGGAAAATATTTAAAGAAAGGCATCTAATTACATGTAGTGTGGATTAACCAATTGCAGGAAAACTAATTAACGGTGCGTTTGGATGGATAGGAATAAGGAGTTATTCGGGAGTAAGTAGCTATTCACGATTAACGGACAATCCAAACAACTTGGATTAAGGGTTTACTCTAGTTCCGAGATGGATTAACTAATCCAACAAAATGCTAGAATAAGGGAGTGAGATTAAAAATTAAAAAGGAGAAAAAGAGCACAGCTCATTCGGTGGAGAGCTATTTCTCCTTTACTCAGTCACCGTCCAATCCAAACAGAAAATCATATTTGGAGAATAAGCTTAATCTGAGCAATTAAGGATTAAAAGTTTTAATCCTGAGTAACTAATCCTAGCCTTATTTTCGTATGATCCAAACAGCCCCTAAGTGTTTTAATTTATAACTTAATTTGTTCAACATTTAATTTCTTTTTTATCCATATACTCCTTGAATATTTAACTTGGATGTTACTACTTGATAAAACCTACATAATCTTGAAATTCATTTGCAAATTATAAATTATAAACCATCTATTAATTATCAGAGAATGAAAGATGTCATGTGTACTACACAAATAATTAATCTGGCTGGTGTAAATGAGTTCCAAACTTTCGAATTTGTATTTCAAAAAATTATCATGTCTATCAATTATAAGATTTTTTTTAATAATTTTAATTTTGATATAACCTGAATTTGATGAAATACTATAAATTTAGTTTGTAATAAACCTTTCCCAACATCGAAGAAGGATATGAATTATATAATTCCAACGTGTCTATGTTGGTCCGTAAACTTCAAATCCCTACTAAATATAAAAATATACATAAAAGTCATAATAATTGCAACTAGGGTGTAAACAATCTTAGTATCAAATATGGACCATTGATTTGTATAATCTGTATATGTTGATTTCAGATAAAAAAAAAAAAAAAAAAGTCAAATCTTTTGATAGTAAAGGGTCAGGTCGTTGGATAGATTTTCAAGCAATTTACTTTTCGCAAAGATATTTTCCTATATCACTAATAAATTGAGCCACCTATTTTTATTGTTTAATATATACAGTTCCATATAAAACAAAATTAATATTAGTGATTTTGTTTCGGGAACATTTTTGCTACTTATTTAATTTGAACCTTGTTTCTTGTCAATACTTGGAACAAAAGCACTTCAATTTGACAACCAAACCTCTAACAAGGTCAAGGCATTTAGAAATTCCAATGCCTTTGGTGCAAACCAGTGAACCACTGCCACGTATATACTCTGTGAAAAGGTCCACTATGTTTAAAATGTTGAATTATAATACGGCAAAAGCAACAACCCACTCTGATAATGATTTCGACTTCATTTCAGGTTTTTTTAGGATAACTTCATTTCGGTTGGTTTTGCACTTTGCTGAAGTAAACAATACCAAACTTTGTGTGCCGAAAAGCGTCGCTGTCTATTTCACTGAAAGAGTTACAATGATTCTCTTTGAGGTATCCGGATGGAATCTCTAATATGAAATTTGTAAATACTAAATAGTAATAATAATTCACAAAATTTGTAGTGAATTAATATTTTGTATATGGACTGAAATACATAATATTCATTTGAAATGATAAATGGTTTATGGTTGTCATTGACCATAATTCAAAGAATCGGACTTATAAAATGATACATGACATAATTTTCAAAACTACTAATAATAATAGCTATCATTCTATCAGTAGTAATAATATTATTATAATAAGTTAATAACAATAATATGATTTTGGCACTGATTTTTGACATCTCAAGGACCAAGGTCCAATCAAAGTAAAGTGACAAGTCCTTGGACTTTTTACTCTCTAACTTAAAACTTCAATGTTATGGTTGCTACATATATGTCTTTTAAAAAAAAATTAAAAAAGACACGTTGAAGGCATTAACTCCAAATAAATAAAAACAATATCCGCTCCATTTTATTATTGTAGCTTGCTTGATAGATACTTTTGACTTCTCGAAAACAAAGGTCCCACTAAATGTGAAACCAAAGAATCATGCTGTCTTATTGGAGCAAACCATCCACAGAAAACGGATCTCCAAAAAACGGTTTCAACTTTTCTGGAGCTTTGGACAAAGATATCAATCTTAAAAGAAAAAAAAATGTACGCTTATTATTTTTTTCCATGCTTCCACATAAATTTATCCGAATAAAATATTTTCGGGAAAATTAATATATTTGGGTTCTTTGGAGCAACATTGATCATGACCACATCTCCCATTTTTAGATAAATACGGAAAATCGTGCGTCAAGTATCTGATAGGTGGGCCATCAAAATGTCGTCAAGAAATGGAACTCCGAAGAATTAAATCATATCATCTGATTCTGCCCTAGACTATTCAATTAACGCCACAGACGATCTACATTCCCGACCCTTTTTTGTGGAGCTGGCACCACTCACCACTCAGTCATCACTCAATCACACCAATGTTTTTAACTTCAAAGAAAAAAAATCAAACAAATATTTTATTTTCTTTCTTTTAATAAAGATGGAAACGATATTTATTTTTTAGAATTCTAGAATTTAATGCTTCCTACTCTATTGACACAATCAAGGCCTCATTTGAAATTGAAGCATCTGTTGATCGGTTCATAGTTAGATCTCCATTAGTAAGTAATTTGGGAGGCAATACAAAACCAAGTGGTATCCACAAATGACCTACATAAAAGAAAATGGTTCATTTGAGAAAAAAGAAACTATTTATGTGTAATAAATATGTATCTGGAGAACTGGAGGAATTCTTCTCCATCATTATTAGCAGGAAATGGAGAGCACAAAAATTAAGGAAAATAAAAAAAGGCGGGGAAAAAAAGGCGTCTCTCCTGATTAGTTTATCACGAGATATACTTAAGGGCTATGTATTGCACAGCGCCTTATTTATTTTGTGCGGAATATTAGAAAGGTTTTTTTTCTTCTTACGTATATTAGAAAGTGTCAATTAGACTTTCAACATTTTTCAAATTGATTTAAATTTTGGTTCTTCCAAACGTTGACTTTTTCCTTTAGAGAAGGTGTCAATTAGATATATTTCGCTTTTGTATTGTCTTAGGAATATTGTAAACTCTGGTTTCGAAATATTAGAATGAAACTGAAAAATTCCGTTAGGATGCAAAAAGTTATGACGTAATCTTGATGAAAATTAAAGGTAATTACTTTGTGTAAATTTGACTTGAAGCGTTTCTTTGAAACTTTTTGAATTTTTCTTAAGGTGACGTGGAAATGTTTAGGATTGATTTCGAGCAACCTTTTCCACCTATTTCTTTTTTTGTGTCACTCCTCTTATTTCAATCTTCAAATACTATTTGTGTAGTGCTTTGCCGATATTCAGTCTTTAAAATCTAAATTTCAATGTTGTGGTTTTCTTACCGGCGGATATAAATAAATGAAAGAGACATTGTCCTTACCTTTCGAAGAAAGTAAGTATATTTGTCAAGTAAATTTAACAGCATGTAGTTTAATAAGAAAACGTAGACTCGCATCCATAAATAAATAAAAAAAAATATATATGATCGCTGCTCTATTGTCGACTTCATTGTCTCCGTTTGAAAATGTTTATAATGGTATCAACAGTTAAAAAATTTTATACTTTACTGGGACTAATTGATTTTTTTTTTCCTCAATCCTCCCACTTACATTCTTCTTTATTTTTTTAATTTTTTTTATTTTCCTTTATGCTAAAATATTTACTTGAAATTAGGAACCAAGTATTTAGTGTGATTGCAGGAGTGATGTGCACTGTTCTAGATGAGCTATGAGCCTATGAAACCGCTATAAGAAGGCATTGAAAACTTAACTAGTGAAGTGGTCAAGATGCTTTTAAACCATAAAAGAGGGAGAATAATTATCTCTCTTTTTTCTAAAGTGATTTCATGATTTCGTGCGTTTGACATCGGCACAGTCGAATGTTCACTTATTAAATTTTATATTAAAAAATGCTTTGCAAGTAAATTACGTAGCCATAATGATTTTGAAGGAAAAAATAAACAAATATGGACTCGAATATCTTACTGATTTCCAATTATCAAAATGTTTATATATGCATGCTTTATTTGTAATTAAATTAGATTGGATAGTAGCAGATCAAATATTATATTTTAAATCAGCAATCATACAGTAGTAGCAGAGTTTGAATTAAAAGAGCCGACACGTTACTAAAGTATCATTTATCAAAATCCAACCTCTTATATATAAAATTAAATTCATATAAGCTGACGTATTACAAGTGGTCGGCTTCTTATTCAAACAAGTACTATTGTTAAATGAAAGAAAGGATAGTGCTGTTGTATGCATCCCCGCCAAATTCTATCTTTGTAAAAGCGCTATAATTAAACGACATTTTAAAAGTATTGCATTCCAACAAAATTAGAAATGATGTTATCATCTTCAGAATTATAACTAAAAAAATTGAGAACGATATCAAACTCAAGCAAAAATGCTAGAAAACGATACTATCATCTTCTAATTCTAAAACAAAATTGGACAATAAATTCTTCCTTGAATAAAATAATCAATGTTTTGTTCTTTTCATCTCAGAAACTCTTTCAGCATTTATTTTCTTTTTTGTAAGGATATAAACTCTTTTTTTCATATTTAAAGCATAAGAGCATGACCAGATAAACCTTTTAATTTATTTGAAATCTAAAATAAACTTTATTCTGTCAGCAACGATAAAAATAATTTTGTTCTCCTTTGCACGCTGATTACAAATCAAACAAAAACAAAATTCTAGGTCAAAAATAAAAAATGTTGTCGCTAGAGTTGGTGTACAACAGTACAATCATCTTACCATTCCTTAGCGGTCTTTGCCAAGCTGCTTTAAAAAATTGTCATCTTACCAGTCGCTAAAAATGGGAAAATACTATGCAAATAGCAAGAGTGGTTTGCCAGACTGAAACATCCTTAAAATATCACCCCCTGCTGTGCATTGAATCCGACACGGGACAACTCTCTCTTTTTTTTTTTTTTAAAAAAAAACAAAGAAAAACAAAATTATTTAAACAACTCTCTTGATCTCTTCTATATGGTATGGTGAGGTTTTTTTTTTTTTTAAAAAAAAAAGGTGCGGGTGCTTCTAATCCCGATAATACACACAGTAGATGGCACGAAGGTACTATTCTAAAATATTTGAAAAATAGTGACGAGTGAAGTAAAATTAGTATAATGTAGACAACATTAATATTTGTGCGGGTGTTTCATACTGCCTAATTAATCTATTTAAGTTTATTTTAACAAATTTTAGTTTTATTTTGATAATTTTTTCTAAGCTAGCATAATTGTCAAATAAATTTCTCATTAATTTAATATTTTATAAATATATAAATGAAAATTTTAGAATGTTATTATATTTTCATAAACTATAATATCATTATTTACATTATATATTCTAACTTCTAAGGTAGCTAAATAATTTAATTCTAAACATTTTTTTCGGTATAACAAAAAAAAAGTTGCATAGTTGTTGAAAGCTTGACGGTACTTTATTCGACTATTAATTGCAAAATACTATTTATAATCTAGGTATAACCAAAAAAAAAGTGAGGTTCTGCTCCTCTTTAGGAGCATGATTTCGTTAGACCTTTCAAACAAATTAAATCATCCCTTTCATTCAGTAGGGTTGAGATTTAACTATGGCACGAGATGCACGATCCGAATTAATTAGAACCGTCAGATTTTATCCGAGAAGGTTCAACAAAATCCATACTGATTGGAGAGGGACACCTCTCTCCAATCAAAATCCCTCTCTCCAAACAAATTAAATCATCCCTTGCTCCCTACACGTCCAAATTTTAGAGATCCACTCCTTTTAGACCATAATACCCTTGCATTCTTTCAATTCATCCCTCTCAATTCACACCTCAGTTGAAATTGAAGGACATTTTCGTCATAAAGGAGTGCATCTCCAATTTGGTGGCGTGTAGAAAGCAATTCCCCCCGTACATGTGTCACGTTCAAAGTTTAAACAATGTCTTTCTCTCTCATTCGCTTGGAGATGTGAACAGATTCACTTTACAGGGCTCGAATCCCCTGTTTGTCTCGTCCCTACTTTTTTTTTTTGCCATACCCTTTTAACTCAATAAAAAAACTTTCCACGTATGTCATAAGCGTTTTATAATATAATAAATATAAATTAATTTACAGAATTACAGTGCAATCTTAGAGAGCTCCGAATGTGAACACAATATAATTCTCACAATAATTGTTCTTTATTGTATTTCTATCACGAGAATAAGTTAGTTTATAACAAAAATGACACAAATATTCGGTATAAAATTTCTTTTGGCATGATAGAATCTAACCGATGGCTCAAAGTGATTGACTAATCATTAATGAGTTTTTTTTTTAAAAAAAAAATGGGTTCTAAGTCTTTGTAAATATAACACGGGTGACATAAATTGGTTTTAATAGAGACAATAGAATAATGTAGCATTTTTCCAAATTTATTATAATATATTACATGTTAAAACCTAAATAATTATATAACTAATACGACAAAATCAGTAATTCTTTTTCCTTTTTTGTTTTCCAAAATTCTATGAATTGGAACATAAATGGATCAACCGTAAAAACTCTAAGTAGTATGTATCGCAGTAATAAATGGATTGAATTACGTCTCTAGATGACGAGCTAATGAAACATTTTAATTAAAAAAAATGTGTCATATTAAATGCCAGACCTTTTGAATTATTTTAATAAAATAACAAGGACGTTCTATGGCGGACTTTTTTTTTTTTTAGCTCAGTTTGAGTCCCGTTTTTGTTCAAATCAATCATAACCGTTTCATAACACAACGTTCTTATTTAGAGAAAAGTCCATGTAAAATATGTTGGGTTATTGTAGAATTTTTAAAAATAATCATGAAAAATATCAAATACTAAAGGCACAAATAAAATTTTGCAATATAAGTAAAATTGCAGGAGAACAAGCAAAAAAAAAAAAGTGTATAAAAACCAAAACCCAGAGGCAGTATTTGGAAAATGGAATAAGCAGCCCACAGGAAAACTATTTTGTTCCACCCCATCTCTTTCTGGATCTCTCTCTCTCTCATGGCCCCTGGTTTTGTACTTCCTCCCAGACAAATGGTATACCGCCTCATAAATCACCAAAAGAACTCTCTCTCATTTTTCTCCTCTCCTCTCCTTAATCACTCCAAATTACACCCTGATCCCCATCCCAACCCAAATCTACCTCCAAGTTCCTGCCTTTCACTTCTCAAATCCATGGTTTATGCAACAAAACCACAGATAGAGACTTTTGTATGAACCCAACAACCTAGACAAACCAGTCTCAGTGTACCTATTCTCGTACCAACAACTCTCCTGGGTTTTAGGATTCCTCCCTAAAATCCAACCTCTCTCCTTCTCCTCTCATGAGGTTTGAAGCTTCACCCATGAACAGCAAGAGGAGGAACCGGAGGAGGAATAAGAAGGTCTCTGTGCAAGGTTTGTATGACTTGTGTAAGGCGGTCTTTGATGAGTGTGGCCCCGGCATCGTGCCGAGCCAAGAAGATGTCTGTCGTCTCTCTTCTTACCTTGGTAATTATAAATTTGTTTTGAGAATTTAAAACCATCTGGTTCTATATATTCTTTTTCATGCCATGCCATGCCATCTGTTTAACTACCAGTCTGATCATTGGTTAGGTGCAAACATTCAAAAGATAAAACCTTCTATGTCCATATTGCATCATGCCATGCCTATGTCTTTGTATTAGTAATTGTTTCTTTTAGAGCAACTCTTGACATTGGTGCCTTTATCGGTTTCAATCTGCACTTATCCTCTTCCATAGTAGTTGAAGTGCCTCTGGCTCAATGTTTATGTTGGGTTCTAGTTAAGACATGCACATCTTCATTTTTTTTTTTTTTTTTTTGGGTTTAGATATTGTTTATTTAAGTTTGGAAATGTTTAGGTTGAAATACATATTATTGTCATGCGTTGTTAACTTGTTATGCCTATCTTTGGATTGGATCACTGCATTTGATACCTGTGTCATGTCCTCTTAAGGTTTGTAATAATTAAAATAAGTCACTGGATGAATAAATGAAGTTACCTTCCTTCCTATCTTTTAGTAGAAGTGTTATGAATCCCGGTGGCTTTTATGAGCTAATAATGTATCATTTGTTGATGAATAAGAATGTATTTATTTAACCTATCTCAACGGCAACCTCTGTTTATTAATTTCTTTTATGCACTAAAAATTTCCTGGTGAGATGCACAAAGGAAGTGGCAGAGGCAGGATGATTTTTAGTGTAGTCAATATCCATTTCACATAAATTTAGTGGGGTTAATTGACCCCAGTTTGCCTTTACTAGCTCCACTGCATGGTTCTTTGGGTTTTCATATGCATCATATTTGATATTTTGGTTTGATTGTTGGTCTACTGATCTACTCTTCACATGGATATTTAGGTGTTATGCATTGATGTATTTTTTTTTTTATTTTTTGGGTGCTAAAGGTGAATGCACTAATATTTGTCTGTTAGTTTTAACTCGATCTGCTAAATTTATGGACTCTTGATCTTATCTGACATGAACTAAGAAGACTATAATATTTTATATGACACATAACCAATTAAGAAGGACAAGGTCAACAAGTAGAGAGGTTGTGGCAACTTTTTAGCACCAAACAATTATCAATTATGGCATCAAAACCTTCCTTTAGATGAGATATGCTACTTATTTCTGCTCAATATAGTTACAGTCTTCGATCTAGAATAGGCGAGCTTACCTAGTATAATAAATTTTCTGTTGGATTTTGGTGGTTTGCTGAGGTCAGGGTTCACAATATTATTTACTTTAGTTTCTTCAAGCCTTGTATATATATAAAGAGTAATCTCTTAGTAAATATGTAATATTGAGGTAGAGAGCACTGCTTGCATTAATTTACTCTACAGTACAAAATGGCTTCAAATACTATTGTACGGTTGTACCAACTTGCATTAATATACTATATTACAAAAGGAGAGACTGTTATTTTCAAAATTTGAGCTTTGCAATTTTGATGAGTCAGTCTATATAGTTGTTTGTATAGAATGTCTTGGCAATCTTTGACCGACCATATTTGCATGCCAGAGGCACTAAAATTAATCCCTCTATTTTACTAGCTGGAACTATTAATAAAAACTTTCTTTCTGATATTTGCAACTGTAGCCTTCTCAAGATTGCATGAATGGAAAAATATACCTTCAGCTTGCTAAATAGCATAATGGAGAGTGCATTTATTGTTGCAATACAACCTTAAGATATAGGGATGGAGAAAGAACCTAGGTCTTAGTTTACCATTCATACAGGGTTACATTTGTAAATTCACAGGGATAAAGATTATTATTGTTATTTGTTTTTTACTTGATACAGTTAAGAAACATGCTCACCAGATTTAACTTGTTTGAATTGAAAATTTAATTTTGTCCAGTTCCTAACCAGTCATAGATGAATACAAATTTCAGATTCATGTATTACTAATTTATTGCTAAACTTAATTTTTCTGTAGAAAAAATGAGGCCCGAAGAATTGGGGTTGAGCCCAAGTATGCCATATTTCAGGCACATGGACTCTGATTCTTCACCTCCACCTGTCACTTATTTGCACATCTATCAATGCCCCAAATTTTCGGTAAAAGCAGCTATCACATTATTGTTTATTATATATATATTTTTTCACGAGTTAATTTATATGTGAAAACTTCCTACTGATAGGAAAAAAAGGTCCTATAAGCCCCTACTTACTGGAATTGTTTTACTGTTTATTCTGCTTTTCATAAAAATAGAAAACAATGCCTTTGTTGTTCTTGGTGAGCACAAGGGTTTAAAAATGTCTGGCGACTTGTGTTCAGATTTCGGGCATAGTTTTGTTAGCTTTTTGGAAACATGTTATATTTCTATTATTGTTAAAAAGTGAGTTAGACAGAAAGATGGGTTCTACTTGCTGCTTGTTGGCCTATGATGAGTCAGCAATATGCATGATTAATCTCAGATCTTGGCAGAAAGCCAGTTCTGTTTTTGTGCCAAACCATAGTAAACCATTAGAGAAGTATCATAATCATCTTAGAATTTCTTTGTTTCTCTATTCCAATTTTGCTTGATTAGATGAACCCTTTTTTTTTTACTCGGTGCCACTTCTGGTACCATTGCACTGTTGAAATTCACCATCTGTCAATTTCTGGTACTCGTATTTATCAAGAACTGTAATGAACTAGTACCTTTGTGCTGAAATTCAATGATACACACTGAAATATATAAATGACGTATCCTCGTAATAAAATAAGTATTTATGCAGATTGGGATATTCTGTTTGCCTAAGTCAGCAGTTATACCATTGCATAACCACCCTGGTATGACTGTCTTCAGCAAGATACTCTTTGGTTCCATGCATATCAAGTCTTATGACTGGGTCCCGTCCTCTCAAACCTCTGACGAGTCATCTACTGTTATGAACGGAGGTACTGTACTATTTCATTTAATTTTTAAAAAGAGTCTCTGATCAGGCAAACATAAACATATTTAGATTGCAGTTGTTGTTGGTGGTTTCTTTTTTTTTTTAGTGCGCTCATCTTTCAGTCTTATTAGAGAATTTGGATTTGCTATTGGTAGTTTGGAGGGAAGCTGGGGGTGTTTGGAGGTTAATATTTTCTTTTGAAGAAATGTTTATTGATATTTGAACTGTTTCGTTATTACTTATTATGAAAAGCTGGTGTCCATATTACTGGGTTCATCGATAAACTAACATAATGAATTCTTAACATGCGTAGTAGTGCATAATAATTAGTTGTTGTCCAAATTATACCACATAGCTCATTAGAAGTCCCTGATTGTGTTCCTTACGATATATCCCAAATGCTCACACAAAGTGGTGCACCTGCATGATTCACTACCAATGCAGTCGCTCTACACCAGCTGTTTGGTAATTCTTCTGAGTTCTGACTATAAAGGGAAGGAAGAGAGAATAAGTTCAGGCTCTTGATTGGTTTAGGTGTTCCTCCCTCAAAAGTATGCCCCCCCTAAAAACCAGAGTACTGCAACATTATCCCAGTTTTCATTGCACACCATTCTATGCTCTGACCATTGTTCCTACGTTCAATTGCATTGGTGTTTTAAGTTTATCACCCCTCTCATTTTGGTCAATCCCGGATCCTGTTAGCTGTATCACAAGATTTGTTTGCGAGATTTACTAGTTCTTGATTGGAATTCACGTCCTACTTTTTTTTAGTTAATTTATCTTTGGTTAAATATATTATGTTTTTGGTGAGCAAGGAGGGGCTGGAAAATTTTCCGTTCTTACTCCCTCATTAAGTTCAGGATTCCAAAGGATCTAGTGGTGTATTGCTCTTTACATTTTCATTTCCCTTTCTACAACAACACCTTGTTCAGGGTGTTTGGTCAAAATACTAATTAAAATTTCTTTCCCCATTTCCTTGCTGAAATCTCTGGTACAGATCTATTCGTATGTACTCTAACATCACATCACCCTAAGGTTTCATCTCCGCTTATGTTAGGATTTTGGGTGCTTGAGAAAAGCTGAGGGTAAAGCCTTGCTAGGAAACTCTTCCAATCCAAAAGTTATTTTGAAAGCTGATGGGGTTCCATTCTTTAGTTCTTTGATCACTGTGTATTCTTTGCTTCAGTCGCCCTGCAGTCATCATCTAGAAGGGAGACCTGTGTTGTGATCCTTAATTTTTCTTTTATTTTGCCTCCAACAAGTCTTTTCTAAACCTTTTTTATGATAGGTTTTAGGTTCTATACCTCCATACCATGCATCAAATTAGGGTCTTATTCACGGTGTGTTCGCCAAGTAAGCCCAATCCCCCATTTTCTCCATTGGTTTAGATCCTTTTCCAATTGAGCCAATGTCTTAAATAGCTGTAGTGCTCTGTAGCTGTAATTTCTCAGTGAAATGTAGAATGAGCTATTGTACTTATCGTGGGGGATATGCTATGTACCAATTTACATTAAGTTACGGGTTTTTAATACCAGATGACTCGATAAGTAATATAAAATCACATAAAATATAATAGTGAATAGAGGGTTGTTATAAAAGAGGGAGGATGATGGTTTTAGAACTATACTATAACTCAGCCTGTATGAAACTGAATACTGGATGGATTATAGTTCAAATGTATATTTGGGACAAAATGTATTGTATTCTGATGACAGTCGAGGCAGAAACTCCTTGAATTTTCTTTCTAAGAATGTTGGACTGATTATTCATGAATCAAACACTGCTTGTACGGTATGATTGTGAACACAGCTTGTAGCTTTATCAGTCTGTCCCCTAGGTAAAGGTATTGGTTTTCTGAAGGTGTACGTCGATTTTCCAAGGTTTTATGTAATTATCTTTGGTTCTTCTTTTCCCCTTATATTATTTAGCATCTTTCAAGGGGTTATCTATGATAAATAAGATTAAGGGATGTTGTCTGAAACTTCCTATTGCAAATTATTTATCTATGCCTTTCAATTACTTGCACTCCGAACAGAGGAGAGATTGGCCAAGGTACATGTTGATGCAGTATTCAATGCACCATGCGCAAACTCAATACTCTATCCAGAGACATGTGGCAACATGCATTGTTTCACTGCTATTACTGCATGCGCGGTCTTGGATGTGCTGGGCCCACCATACTCAAATGAGGAAGGGCGGGACTGCACTTACTATGACGCGTACCCTTTCTCTGCATTTTCTGGTACTCCCTCTCTCTCTCTCTCTCTCTCTTTCTCTCTCTCTCATGATTCCTTGCACATGCACAAGATGACTGGTATAGTATAAGGCAATTACTTAACCATAAATGTGCAATCAAGCATGCCTGATGTACAAAAGCCAATTATAGCTAGTTAGCATAATTATGTATCTCTAAATATGTGCAAGGAAGCCTTGATTTCACTTATAGCTTGTTAGCATAATATGTCTCTAAATATGTGCAAGCCTTGATTTTACCAAGCCTCTATTTTATCCATTTTTATGACAGTAGTATGGTTTATGATATGTATTTTCACTGACTATTCTAATTGAAGATTACTGGTAGGAGAGCCTTAGGTATACAAAAGGCACAGTGAATTAGGTCATAGGAAGTGACCTCTCGATTTTGCTATGGGAAGGAGTGCAATACTAAAATTTTATTTATGAAGAAAGTTGTAGTCGGGATGTTGCACCAACATGGACATTGGATCTCTCAAAAATGAAATAGTAGAACTGTAGAAGTGAAGGGCTAGGCTATGGTAACTGGTTCCTTGGGCCCATTTTCTGTACCTTTACCTGCCCAGATGGCAACAAGAAAGAGCCAACCCAAACATACCATGTTTTTAATTAGTACCCCTCTTGCAAGACAGCCATTTGAGTTTAATGCTAAACTCTCTATCTCAAATTCACTATAACAAAGTACCGGTTACCCCTAGTTTGTGCAAAGTTAGCTATGTTATTGGCATGAGTAAGCCCATTTTTGTGGTACCTTGACAATTTTGCTCCAAAATATTGTAATTTTAAAGCTAGAACTAGAATGCATTAATATATTTGCTGAGTTGTGCTTTTTTCTATTTGAGGTGGTATGAATGTGCTTAGTGAGGATGGAGAGTATGCATGGCTAAGAGCAAGGACAGAGATACCAAGCAGCTTCAAGCTTGATGTGAATGAGTATGAGGGCCCCGCAATAACTGAGAGGTAATTATCCAAGAAATCATAACACCGCAATTGAACTCTTCTGCAAATAGGGAGAAGTCCTGGTTTTGTCATTGTAGATATATACCAGTGAAAGAAACAGTAAAAAGGCTATGGAGAGTAATTTAGGGAAACAGGTCTTTTTTTTGAAGTGGGGATGTGTAGTGGGACTGGGAAAAAGTGTTGACAGCAATTTGTATTTTCCTGTTAGAACATTATTTTTCTTTTTCCATGTTTTCTTCATAGATGTTAAAATGATGTTTATGTTGAAAGATGGTAGATGCATGGATAATTTTGATATATTTTTATTTTCCTGGATTAATATTGCTCCTAAGCCCTGTTTAGTGATCCCTTTGTGTTACCGAAGTGTTTGCTGTATTTTGAATTTTTGACTCTTCAGCAATGCTGTTAGCATAAAATATCTTAATGGTGTTGTTACAAAAGTTTTTTTTTCGTTGTAAACATACCAATAACAAGGACCATTTAAAAAATACTTCCGAGACAAAAATGTTGGTATAGTCTTCTAATTTCAAACATCCAACATGAGATTATTTTAATCGGATTTAAATACTGCAACCTGTTTCAGCTGAGAGAACTACCTTTCACGAAGTTATTTATAAGAGAGATTCAAAATTTTGGAAGGGGATGTGGTAGGTGGGTTGGGGGGGGGGGGGGGGGGGGGTTATAATGCTAATCATGCAAATGTACCTTGCATTAATATTCATATTTTAATGGGATAATATCTACTATATAAATTATAATAATTAATCTCCAAGGATAATGAGAGAAGTATGGGCTTGACTGTAGGCAACAGAGCGAGCAAGTCAAGTTGCTATTTATAATAGATGTACTTATTGCGTGCATACTTTTGTTTTAATAAAATCTAATGTCATTGACCATCGATTTTCAGACTAGAAGATTCGATTAAATTTAATATTTTATAATGAGATCAAATAAATTATGCATTCATTGAGTTTAAAACATTGTTTTCTATACGTTACTAACTACGTTATCTTTGTAATAATTCTATATATTGCATTCGTTGGAAGTGTCTGATCTTTTTTGAGTTACAAGAGAGAAAAGGAAAAAAAAGTAAACGTTGAATTGTTCAGGACGCACAAGAGATGAACTAAGACAAGCAATTGTTGGTGGCTGTATAATCTCTAATAACAAACTAATAAAAGGGAAGAGGAGAGAAAAATTCAACATCAAAATCTCTACAACATGTGCATTTAATAATCCAAAAATTACATTAATTAGTGCTGTTTTATGTACTCGACGTGTGCATATATAAAACAAAAACGGCTATTATAGTCCAAGAAGTGGGCGGCTCTGGACATCTGATCAAGATGGGAGCCAATTTCGTTGAAATGTTTTTATCAAGTAGAATAGAAAATGCAAACTATCTCACTATGAACAGTTTTTCGCGCCTACCCACAGAAACCTATTAATGATAAATTAACCTTTCATTATTTAAGAAAAGTAGTTAAGCAGCCTACCATTTCTATTACTAGAAACATAAAAGCCAAAAAATCTGTTCTGTAGAGGATCAAAATCTCAGAAACATGAAAACTTATTGGAAGGAGCGTTGGAATTTGATCTACGAAAGCTGATGGCAAAACAACCAAAAAAATTAAGACAATGAAACCCAGCAATTGAGGGAAAAGACATGCACTCAGAATCTGTATCACTACTTCCCAGTTCCCATTATGTAAGGACCATCGGTGGAGCACTTGGACTTAGCTGCACTAGTCAAGCAATCCAGCTATGGCAGCAGGATAAGCACCACTTCCTTTGATTCCGCCACTGCCTTCTCAATATAGTGATTATTTACGGAAAATGTAGTTGGGTTCTTCCAAAATATGTACAGTGATCATTTAAGAATTAATAAACTTCTACTACGTCAGCGAACAATCTACCCAAAAAATTTTATATTAAAAAAAACATACATGCATATTCATTTTTTAGAATATTTTGTACGTACATGATTCACATATGTGTGATATCCCACTATTGATGGAGAAATCTGGACGAATATATATATATAATAGACAACAATTAACAAGCCCCTTCATTATGGCCTGATTAAAATCCTCTTTTTTTAACACAGAATTTATTTCATTCCATTTCTAGAAATTTTTTTTATCAAAATGAATGGATTTGATATCATTTGGTTCAACGAAATCCTAAAAAAATCAATTCTAATGAAATGAGATAAAATCAAATAGATCCCACGTAAAAATTATTTTGATCAAAGCATATGTGTATTTTGTTTTCTTGCTTTCAATTATGAACTAGCTCTTGGTATTCCATCCTTTTGTGTCCGGACTCTCGAACGGTGTTCAGTGGAAATTTTGACCAGGAGAAGTCAATTAGACGGCACATGAAATAAATTAGTAATTATTCTTGTTATTTATTCAAATTAAAATCTTTCTAATTCTACACCTTTATCTAAAACAATAATATAGAAATTAAAAAGCTAATATACGTTCCGCAATGTGCCTTTTTTTTATTATTTAGATTTTTCTCGAAACCAAACCACCTTCTTTATTATGGACAAAAAAAAAAAAATCATTTTTTTTTTCTCGATTCGACTAACCATTATACTTCCATGTCCCATAAATTAAGCAACAATATTACAAAAATTAAACACGAGTAGCATACATATAGTAACACTATTTTTTATTTATTTCATTCCTCCGCTACATGCATTCCTTTATATATCTATCAAAATAAGCGATCGATAATGAGACAGAGAGACCACTGGTTATTTCAATAACAAACAAATAAAAAAGAAGAGTTTTAACTTGAGAAGATACATTTTGAGTCTATTCTCCAATTATAAGGCTCTTATTTTCAGCTGGCTGCAATAATTAATAAAAAAATGTTTCCATGCTCACAACCCAACACCACACAGAGACAGCTATTTTTTTTTTTCCAGAAAATTAAGAAGAAGAAATTTAACTCTAGCTTTCCATTGGACTTCTTATTTGTTTAATTGACAGCTAGCTAGATCCAAGGATGAAGCTTTGACTTATCTTTAAGAGTTGAAATCTGGCCCACTTTTTCTTCTTCTAATTTTATTAAGAAACTTCAATGATTATCGCATGTGGCTGCGTTGCTTTCTCCCATGAAAATTTCTCATACAAAAAAAATAGTCAAAACTTGTAATTACGATGACCATCATGCATGACGGTTCATGTTTCAGCACCGAAACGAATAACTAATAAATCATTAGAATATTTTTTGCTGAATTTTGAACAAGATAACTAAAAATATAGAACTGTCCTTTAAAAGCCAGGTTTGACTCACTACGGGAGCGTTTGGCATATATGAGCAAGTAAATTAATTTGCTAATTTAAAATTTAACAAATTTATTTAAAAGTACTAATTTTAATCCTTGATCTCACTAATTTATTCACGGTGTTGCCAAACACGGCTAAAAAGGTTCATAGGAAATATAAAGGAGTGCTAAGGCCGAGTTTGACAAGAAAATTGAGCGCTAAGGAGCATTATGTTTTCAATTGTTTGCAAAGCAAATCCTATTTTCTTTAAAGTTCAAACTTTTCTATCACAAAGCATGCACTTATATCTATATGTAATAGGTAGACTTTTACTTTTGCATGAATTTGAAGCGTTGAAACAATTATGTCTTAATGGCATACACCTGGTAGGCCTCGTGTTGCATGTGTTTTATTCATAAAAGTCAACGACTGGTCGGTTTTAAGCAATAGTTTATCATTAAAACACTTTCATATATTCTCCTGTAAAACCTTAAAATTCGAGGTGTGTTCAGAAAAATTGAAGTGCAAATTAATATACCGAAAGGAAGTGCGATAAATCATTGACCTTGATATCAAAATCAAGATTTAGAAATTAACAGCCAGCTGTGTTTTCAACCGTATTGTTCCGGCCTAAATACCAGTAAAACCGGAACAGTACGTAGGCGCCGTTAGGTAGGTATCGGTAAAAGGAGAGAAAATACCAGAAAATATAGGAAAATGCCGGATTTTGGTTGCTGACCGGTATGGGTGCTGGTACGACATTCAAAACAATGCTTACAGCTGATCCACTTCTATGGTGGACCCAATTATGATTTTGTTTTTAGTCGACGGTTAAATTTAGCAAATACGATCGTGATGCTTTTCCTATAATTTGTTTCAGTTTGTTTCTCACGAGAGACCATCCTGGACATGATGAAAATAATGGTGATCGTCTTTCCTTACATACAGATTATTGGCTATATTGTGACAATAAAATGGTTTAAAATGTGTTTTCACCCTTAACTAGCTTGATCCGTATTCTGGGAAAAACAAATTGAATGTCACTTGTTTCGCCCCTTCTTCGCAAGAGCTGTATATACATATATGCTTGCAATAATATTAAATTGTTTGAAAACAATCAGTTTCACTATTAGTCAGGATAAAAGAGCTTTTATATGAAAGTACGTCTTTCTTAAAAATAAAATTTGATTAACTGATCTAATTGTTTTTCTCGGAATACATAAACTTATGAATTTATATATAGCATGTCAATTAAAGAAAACTAAGGTGTAAGAAATGAATCAGCGACGATTGAAGGTGTAATTTGTTATATCTTTAACTTTGAATATCACAAAAAGTATCCAAAGATATATCAATTTGAAGTACATATATTACTTTTTCATTAATTAATTGAATTTAGAATGCAGAAAATCTATAACAATTAATCCGTGACATCCGAATCCTCTGCATCATATCAACATATTTCGCACTTGATTTTATTTTGCTTTGATTAAATGAACTACAGATCCTGTCAATATTCCATACTTTATTTACCTTCAGCTTCATCTTGTCTTTGTTACCAAACATGACAATAAATGGAAATTATGAAGGCGCAGAACTCGGATCTTGAGTCAGTTTTAAAAATAAATGTACACCCAAAGTCAAGTTGGTAGAACAATCACTGAAAGTATTATATAAGTTTCATGCGAGATGTGACTTTGGATGAATGATTGGAGAAAAGTAATTGTACCATGTTGTCAAACCTGTGGATTGTGAATTGAAATCACCTTCAATATACTATTATGAGATACTAATAAGCATACATGTGGCTGCAATTATAACCTTTGATTTAATTAAGATTAAGAGGAAAATATATATATTTTTTTTTTCTAAAACAATTTAAAGTCTCTGTCACTATCTCTCAACAAACTTTTTGGCAATTCAACAAGATGTACATAACTACGTACAACTGCAAATCGTAATTAAGTTGTATTCAAAATTTAAAAAAAACTGATAAATTGCCTACTAGAATTTTATAAAAACAAAATAAAAATTTTACAGGTTTAGTAGTTACACGGTTCTAATAATGTTCGATATAATCTATCAATTAAGCAGACAGTCATTACAATTTTCCAGTGTCCGGACGTGATGATACGTACCCAGCTTCTTCGGCTAGGCACTCAGATTGAATATAAATCATAGGTAATTCTAGCGTACATCTATTTTTATGGTACGTACGTTTTTCCATATTAATCTTTTTGATATTATTATTCGAAAAAAATATTACTAATTATAAGTGCATATTCTTCATCTCACTTACATAGCGCATTAATTGTGTTGAACCAAAATTTAAAATTTTACAGTACTTGTTCGAAATCTAAAGTAATATTAAATACTAAAGGAGTTCAAATTTGATAAATTAAAAACCTTATTTTTTAAATAAAATAAATCTAAAAATTTTTTCTGTATAATTTAAAAATTTTTAACATATATTTAATGAATATATTTTAAAATATAAATGAATATTAATTTGAACGAACATATAAGATTTTAAAATTTTCCGTAAACAAAAACCATTATTCTTTTAACATGCATGTTTAAAGATTTTTTTTTTTTCTTTGATCAAGATAGCTGTAAAGAAAAAGGCAATCTCTCAGTGGTTCATGTTCACTGGGATTATACATCGAGATTTCGAGACCAATGAAACCTTAATTAATTACAGAAAAAAATAATCTACCTAATAAATAAGTGGTCCCAAATTGTGAAAATGAAGGAGCAAAGAAATCTGCGTTGTTTTGAATTGAACTCTCTTTCAAGTTGTGTAGTAAAAACCAAGTCGCTCAGACCTGGTGACTTCGACATGTTTGACTCGAGGTTCAATCATGTAACAAAATCACACAAAAACATACAAGAAATAAATGCTTTGCAGATCAAAACCCCATTAGAAAAACATAAATGGGAATCAAAAATTAGAATTTGCTAGAGCTATAAGTCTCTTTCCAGTATCCGCGGCTTATATATATAAGCATGCGCCGACATGCATATCAAGCTAACAAATATTTTCGAATTGGCATTGCAATATATACTTTTGAATTTTCTTTCATATTTAAACTATTAAAGTAATTCTGATGCAGTGCATCTTTGTTCTAACTATAATATTTACCCAAAATTTTTCAATTAACTCCGCACAATATTTTGTTTTTTTCCCCTTACAAAATTAATATAATAATTAATTGTTCCTTCGATTTAAGTTGGTATTACTTACAAGCACCCAAGTTTCTTTTTAGTAATTTCCTTGCAAAACACCTGTTTTATATATATCGAAGATCATTTAGTAAATAATTAATCAGCATTTAGACCCCCAAGCTTGTTGCAGATCTAATATATATATTACAGATCGTCAATAAACAGAGCCGTGTTATTTTTAATAAAAAAAATATATATCCTCAGAAATTTTAATAAGAAAAAAGGTAAAAAAAAATTTTTAATAAGGAAAAAGCCCTAACGCGTTTATGGACACAGTAAATGCGCTGTGTCCTAACGCGGTCCATAAACGCGTTAGGACTGTGTTAACGCGTTTAAGAAAAGCGTTAGGTGAGAATTTAATAAAAGGAAAAGCGAAGAAAAGTATACTGCGGGGGGCTTTAAAGTGGCAGCTAACACGATTTTGAAACGCGTTAGGTCCTCTCTAACGTATTTTTAAAACGCGTTAGCTGTGCATTTACGCTTTTAATAATAGCGTTGTCTGTTCCTCCATTTCCTTTTGTCATTTCATCGTCTCAAATCAAAACTTTTGTCATTTCAATCAAATTACTGTCCATGAATAACTGAGTTTATAACCGCGTTAGATAAACTTATATATAGGATATAAGATCTGCTTCACTGAAACATAATCGATTTCAATCAAAATGACTTCAATTTCTGTATTTGTCAACCCATCTCCAAATTTCACTGGTTGTTGTTTGTACCTAAATTGTAGTCCTTCCACAACTTATGCCGATATCCGAAATGAATTATACTGTAGACTTCAGATTTATGAAAGTCAATATACAGTGTACATTCAAGGTCGTTACAACGATATAGTCAACGGTAGATTTGAATCTTTACTTATCCCTTTGAATTTCGAAACTGAATGGCGGTACTATTACCAGGAGACGTTCGAGATGAGAGAAATACCAATTCTTGAACTGTTCGTCGATTTGATGCCCGTATATGGAACGAGACCAGACCTAAACTTGACGCCGGTTGATGAGCCCAGTAGTGGCGAGCCAAACACGACACTAAATCTTTTTGGTGGTCAAGATTCCAATCCTTACGAGTAAGTATAATAGTTATGATGTTTTGGAATAATATTTAGTATACCAATTGTGTTTCAAATTGAATTAATGTTAAATATTTTGTATAGCGGCAATGTTGGAGATCATAGTCGTGGTGCCCGACTGTCGCCTGTGGTCGAGAACGAGTCCTCCGAAGATGATGTCGGAGTCGAGGATAATGGCGATGAAGAAGGTCTGGATAATTATTCTGATCTCCCCACCGGAGAGGAATTTTCGGATGAAGAGGACTTACCAAACACAGAATTACCATTTTATGCAAAATGTGACCAGCCGTACATTTCCGGAAGAACAGACACGCACCATCCTGTAAGTGATTTGTGTGATATTTCGATGTTCGAATATGCTGGTAGGATGGAACAAAATTTAGAGTCAAAACGGGAACTCGGACCTGGTAAAACGTTTGGGTCTAAGAAACAACTAGTATTGGCAGTCTGTGATTTTTGTTGCAAGAACAATGTTGAGGTAAGAACCGAAACAAGCAACAAACAAAGAGTCGTAATGAGTTGTATTCAGAAATCAAGGTGTGAGTGGCGATTATATGGCAGAGTTGAAAGTTGGAATACTAATTGGAAAATTTCTACAAATCCTAAAGACCATACGTGCTACAGACCGCCCGGCGTATTCGGTCACGTAAACCTAACAGTTAGCCTTATTGCAGAACATGTTCGTGATGAATTGAAAAAAAAATCTAAGTAAAACTGTTGACGACATAGGAGGCCTCATAAGGGCTAGATATCCACGTATTCAACCCCCTTATAATAAACTAGAGGGATACATCGAGCTTCGCTCGATTTTGAAATTTTTACTGATATTTAATTATTGAATTTGTTGCAACAAATCGAGTTTTATTGTACGAAATATTTTTAAAAATTTTAATATTGATTATCATTTGTAATGAATATATTGAAAATAAGATTATATGATACTATTTCAATTTTATAAAATTATATTGCATAGAAATTTAAAGCAATGGTTGAAGAGACCAAATAACAATTAGGCATGAACTACCTTAGATTCTTAAATAATATGAAGGGGTCAAAAAATTAGAAATAAAACAATGCGCTGCTAATTTATTTTCTGTTGGTGAAGCGGGTCAGTTTTATGAGCAATTGTACTCGGCACACAAATAGTTATAAAGTATCCCATTACAGAAATAGGAAAAAATGTTATTTCACATTGCTTGAAGTGTCGGACTACATTTAACTTAAAGATTCTGACACCCACACATCTTTATTTATAATATTGATGTTGGCGTGGGAGAGAGAGAGCGCTCGAGCAATTGTTCGGGTCTTGGGAAGGGTCGTACGATAAACTTCCACGGCTCTTGGAGGAAATGAAGTCCACCACTCCCGGGACGAAGTACAATATCGTTTCGTGGCCAACGAACCATCCGAATGTTCGGATGTTCAAGATGGCTGCATGGGCTTTCGGGCCATGCATAGAAGCACTAAGGTGGGCCAAAACCTGTCATTTCTATTGATGCTAGTTTTCTCTCAGGTCGATACAAAGGCAGGTTGTTTGTGGTTGCTGGTTATGATCCGAAAAACCATATAATTTCGGTTGCATTCGGATTGGCCGAAAAAGAAGAAATTTTATCTTGGGGTTGGTTTATGTCTTGGGTTAGATCAGAGGTTATAGGAGATAAAAATAAAAAGTATTGTATCATTTCTGATCGGCATCTTTCCATAAAAGCAATATTTGCATCAACAGAGTACGGTTGGAAGGCACAAGGTCCAAACGCAGTTGCAATTCATCGTTACTGCATGCAACATGTCGCAGAAAACTTACATAAGAAGATTGGCGGGAATGAGCACCGCGAATTGAAAAATTTCTTGAAATGTAAGCTAGCGAACAAGAAAAACCCTCGACGTTCCAGAGTAAAGTGACATGAATTGAAGACAACAAATCAGAGGGCCTATCGGTATCTGAGAAATTGTGGGAAAAATAGGGAAAGTGACCCCAACGAAATACCAAAGCTGTACAAATGGGCACAGTCTGAGGACAAAGGGCATCGATGGGGTATAATGACGACTAACGGAGCCGAGAGTTTGAATAGTGTTTTCCGAGTGGAAAGAAGATTACCGATGGCAGCAATTGTTGAAGGCACGTGGTATAAATACGTCCGCTGGATGAACAAGAGAACGCAAGAAGCATTTGAACGGATGAGTTCAGGAGAAAGATGGGTGGAAGCTGTCCAGAATAAATTAAACAAGCACGATGAAAAATCACGTATGTATTTTTTATATCTTCTTTATTATTCATTCATTTTAATGTATCTTTGAAATTAATAACTTTTCAATGTTGCATTTGAAGGTTCCATGCACGCTTTCGTGGTGAGACTGGATCTTGGTGAATTTGAAGTAAAGGTTCCAGGCCCATACCGGGATGGTTTAGGTTACGAGTATGAAACGTTCAGGGTCCTCATGCCACCTGCACCGGATGAAATTGAATTGGAAGATCTTATTTATCAGGAACCTCATGTGGGTTACAGTGTGAGTGCCAGAAACCGCAACTGACTGGTATACCTTGTGTACATTTTATTGCTGTTTGCAGGGAGATGAGATGGGATGTGAATGCGTTTGTAGATAATCGGTACAGTGTATGGCACCAACACACGATTTGGTCAAAGGTGCCCTTTCATTCTTACGGAGACGAGAGTGAATGACCAATTTATAATGGTCCGACGTTGGTCCCCGATAAGGATATGATAAATCGAGGAAGGCGCAAGGTAATTCGAGGCGAGATGGCCATGGACAAAATGGAAGGGAAGAAGTCGGAGGGTTCCAAACCCAGCCGTACAGGAGGGCAGGGTTCAACAAGTCAACGACGACAACCCCAGCCGCCATATCCAATGGAAACACTTCAATCTGGTCGGCGGACCAGCAGACCACCATCAAGGACCAACAGTCGACGAAGGGATGCTGCACTACATGTTGAAGAGACTTATCAACCAGGCAGAAGGTCACTTCATGTTGACCCACGAAGCAGGAACACGACAGCGGATTCAGATTCAGTCCAACCACATCATGCTTCAATCAGCAATGATCCGCGGAGCATGAATGCCACATCAGGCCAAACAAGCACATCTAGGGCTTCTGGGCAATCAAAAGGAAAAGGATTAAAAACGACAATCCGTAATATTTTTAGCAAGAAAAAATAATTCATTCAAAAGCTTGTATGAACTATTTTAATATTTGTAATATTTGAGTGTGAACTATTTGTAATATTTTAGTATGAACTATTTGTAATATTTATGTATGAACTATTTGTAATATTTGAGTGTGAACTATTTGTAATATTTTAGTATGAACAATTTGTAATATTTATGTATAAAATATTTGTAATATTTGAGTGTGAACTATGGTTCAAATTATGGTTGATATTATGTATGAACAAGGACAAGCGTGGTCTGAACAAGGACAAGCGTGGTCTGCAACAAGGACAAGCGTGCTCTGCAACAAGGACAAGCGTGCTCTGAAAAGGACAAGCGTGGTCTGCAACAAGGACAAGCGTGCTCTGATGAGTTCTGAAAAAGTGTCACGTGAATGAGCCTAAATTATCTTCCAATTCATCTATATAAAACCACCAAGGTTCAGGCACACAATCAAACCTCCATTTCTCTTCTAAAAGAAGTTCACAATCATGGAGAAAGGAAATAGCTCCAACTCCAACAATAATAACTCCGTTCCTCAAACAAATTTCAACATTACTGAGTGTTGGAATTTATTCCTCCATTATACTGTTAACGACCAACAAAAAGAAAGAGGAGAATGGTGCGCAACCTGTCAAAAATGTTCACAGACTTTTCAATACAATGTGTTTGAAGAGTGGTATGACCTGGAGTTGAGATTCCACTACAACTGGCACGTAAGTGGAGCGGAGGAAAGAGAACGAAAGGAAAGAGAAAGGCGCAACCGTCCAAAGCGATATGACTGGTCAGAATATTTGCCACGTAAACCGAGCACCGAACAACAGACATGGACACCAATACCAACACCATGGGCTACTGTTGAAACAATAATAAATTATTGTGGAGATCACACAGTAGACTGTATAAGGTGTGGACAAGTTTTCAATTTCAAAGAAAACATCTTGCGCGACCACTACGATGAGCACCAGCGCCGTGACTGGGAAGAAAAAGAAGCTCGAGAAAAAGAGGAAAAAAGAATTAAGGAAGAAAAAAAAGAAGAAGAACGTCGTCAGCGGGAGCTAAGATATGCAGAAGAATATCGTAAAAAAAAGCTAAAGGAAGAAGAGGCGACCAGGAGAAGAAAAAAAGAACTTGACGAATTGGAGAGAAGGCATAGGAAGTATGAGGAAGATTTAGCAAGAGCTAGAGCAAATGCAGAAAGGTGTATGGCAGAGATAGAAAAGCAAGAGGCTGAGGCAGCTTTCTGAAACGAAGCCGCTCAGTAATCAAACCGAAAAAGAAGAAGAAGAGGATGAACCATGGTGGGATGAAATTCTTCAATATGTAAAGAGTCAAGATCTCTAAGTAGATTTAGAAAGTAGATTTAGAATGTCGTTTGATGAAGGCTTAAAACCTAGGTCAAATAAATTTATAACCTAAGACTTTTCCTCACTAGTCGTTCGAGTAAAGTTCTAGGGTCGAACCCACAGGGACGGTTGAGTACCAGACTTAATCTTTCTTAAAAGCTAGAGGATGAGTTTTTGTCTTTCTAGAAACTTAAAAGGTAATGATAATAGTAATAGAAAAACAGGCAATTAAACAAGTAATAAATAATAAAATATTTTTGGGATTATTTTTTTATGTTTTCGGGACTCAAACAGATGCAATAAAATGTCCTAGGGATGAGTGTTCAATTAGTTTAGCTTTAAGACAACTCTACAACGATTTTCATCGAGGCAGAGAGTAATTTCGGTGCGAAACAGAACCATTTCGGTGCGAAATAGGTTTTGTCCAGCACCAAAACTTGCCTTAAACCTGTTGTTTCGACTTGGCAATTTTATAAGATACTTTGCGAAGGTTACTAAGCGACCAGACCTTAACCCTAACCTCAACTTTCGCTTCTTGGTTCTGATTTAGGTTTGATGTCGGGTTTTACCACATAAATAACTAATCCTATACTTGCGTAATTAGACTAATTTATTTAGGAATACTTGAATGGATTTCCAGAGATATTTAAAGTCCTGTCGGTGCAATAAAAGTTAGATCTTTCGATCGTTAACTAACCTACCCTTTCGAGTTTTGGTTTATCTCAAGTGCTTTGATCTACTAATTATTTGGTCGAGTTAAATCCTATCAACGCTACGTATCATCAATAAGTTAACTTTCAAGCAAACAATTAAATCAATCAAGCAAGCAATAATTCTCAAACAAGTAAATCGCAAAATATCATAATATAATCATCAAGTCATCACAACATACTAAACTAATCTACTAACTACCCTAAGACATCATAAAACTACTCACTAATCGTCATGACAACAATAACAACAAGTATCATGCAAATAATAAAGATACAAGCCATAAAACAACGAAATAAGAGCATATAAGAGTAAACCGAAGAATCCCAATGCTAATACTCGCTATCTCTGGCCTAGGAATCGATGTGGATCTGTGTGCTGCTGCTGCTCCCTCCAAAAACGCCAAGAACTCCAAGGAAAATCAATGGAAAACCCTAAAACGCTAAGTAGGAAGGTGGAAAATGAGTATGGAAGGTAGAATCCGTGCCCAGGAGGTCAGAGACGCATATATGTACCCACAGGAGGCGGCTAGGGCAAGGAGAGGCGGTGTAAATCTTTCCTTCTCCGAAAAATACCAATTTCGCACTTTCCTGAAATGCATTTCGGTGCGAAATGAAAGCATTTCGGTGCGAAATGACACTTCTGGTCTACTGGATGGGCTGAGAATCAGGCCCACGCTGGAGATATGGCTCAAACTAAGCTCCTGTGGTCTCTAGGCACGTGTGTGTAGGCCAGGAATGAGTCATCTGGCTGAGAATGTGGTCCATCCTTCACAAAAGTCGTGTCTCGTCTCCAATTTCCTTGCAATTCTACAAAATAAAACAAGAAGCACGGCAGCAGCAATATCCTGGAAAATATAGCAATTTATGAGACAATTTATAGTGGTTTGATCAATAATTAAAGGCTAAGTACGGTCAAAATACATATAAAAATAAGAGACATCATCGTTTTTTTTATTGTGATTTAGTCGTTGTAAATTATTTATGTTTTATAAATTTTCCTAAGGTTTTTTACTGTTTTTATTATTGTTCTTATTTATTATAGATCTCTAATATTTATTATTGTTCTTATAAATTTTTCTAAAGTTTTTTACTGTTTTTTTAAAAAATAACATACAAACATTAAATATATAAATAAAACATAAAATTATATTACATAACACATTAAACATAAAATAGAAAAAAACTTACCAACATAAAACATAAAACATACATAAGAACATAAAACTTAAAAACATACATGACATACTAAAAAAAAAAAACATAACATAACATAGAAACATACAACATAAAAGAAAAAATAAAATATAGAAAAACTAAGCACGATAAGGGTCGCCTGCAGCAGCGGGATGATTTTGAAATCCAGGTGGGCAGGCTCTCTTCAACTTAAGCCAAACTGTCCTATTGTTGTCCACCTTGACGCGGATCCCCCCTTCCCTCTTGACCTTGTCGGTCCAGTGCTTCGGTCCTCTAACCTCCCACACTTCGTCGTCTTCATTATATAAATCATCCAAATCTTCCAAATAGAACTTGTCGTGCGGATACATCCAGTACAGTGTCCTCAATATGTGATGGTCGAATACTTCACTATGTCCCTCTAGCAGCACACCGGTAACAACCTTGCGTGGTTTCAAATCTATTTCTATTCAATCACAATTGACAAATATCAATTAGGAACAATATATTTAAATTTTTTTCAAATTAAAAAATCTAAGCAAGTCAATACTTTATTGTTTAAAAAAATCTAAATTAAGACTATAAATACATTCTATGATTTTAATTTAATTTTATCGTCAATAATTATAATTCAATATCATTAAAAATTTCTACTAATTTTGTCTTAACAAATGAATAAAAATCAATAAAAAAATTTTAATAAAAAATTTCAAACCTTTTTTTTCTTCTCTTGCTTTCCTTCTTTTTTTTTTTTTTTTTTTTCTTTTTTTTTCTTCTCTTTCTTTCTTTCTTTCTCTCTTTCTCTCTTTCTTTCTTTCTTTTTCTCTTTCTTTCTCTCTTCTGATCTCTGGTTGTGCCTCACTCCCCCCTCAGCCTTCTCTTTTAAACAAAAACGCGCGCAGAAAACTAGAAACGGTCGAAAACGGTAACCTGCAAAAGTTATGGCTCCTAACGCGATCGTTGACCGCGTTAGGGCGCCCTAACGCGTTTATTGACCGCGTTAGGACACAGCGCATTTACTGTGTCCATAAACGCGTTAGGGCTTTTTCCTTATTAAATTTTTTTTTCCCTTTTTTCTTGTTAAAATTTCTGAGGATAATTTTTTTATTATTAAAAATAACACAACAGAGCCCTAATGGCCGTGTGATATTTCTCATTACGAAACTAGTCCTCGCCAAGTTGCATGAAAGCAACTTTATTTATATCAATTCCATTGTAGAAGTAATGCAAGGGTAGAAGGAGTCAAGCGTCAATAGTTGACATTAATGTTTGCGGCTTAGAAGAAAACTACACGTCTAATGTTGAATTCAACACACATCCAAGTCACAAACTATAGGCTTCCTATTTAGGTGGAAGGGAGAGAGAAAGAGAGGTTGTAACTACACACAAAATAAAAAAGGAAACAAGATCAACGAAAGGAAAATCACAAGAACTAGTTTGGTACTGTTCTTATTGGAAGGGAAAAGAAGGGGCAAAAACAACGAAAACGTATAAGGGAGCCTGGATTTGATCATCAATTTTATGGAGACGAAGGAAGCTTATGTTGAAGAGGAAGTAAGTATCACTAAGGTAATTATATTTAGCTTCGTTTTGATCTTTTACATTCTTCTGTATTTGGGTTCAATTTGAGAGAAAGAAAACACAAGTATCCCGTTTTCAACAAGCTCCTAGTTAATCTTTTTGGTACTTCTATATAAAGATAATTGTTCTGTAGCCTCTCTTTTTTTTTTTTCTTATTTCTTTTGAAGTTCTAATTCTGTTTGAAGAAGAAAACTATATGATCCTCATTTTTCTAGCTTTATATAGTTTGTTTTATGAAGATAATCAGTTAATTAATTCTTTTGAGTGTATTCTGCTTCTATTTTCTCCAGATCTACGCAGATCCAAGAAAAAAAATTTAATTTGTAATTGTCTTTGTTTAGAAATTAACAACACGCTCTTTAATGGAAACTATGAAATTAAAGGATGCAAATAATCTGAAAAATATAATCAGAAAGTAATATATATATATATAAATATTTAGTTTAAGAGAAAATTCTTATTGCATGCTACAAATTAATGGAAACAGTTTATATTGTTGACAGTTCTTAATTAAAAGTAACAATTATTGACTTCTCTTGGGTTTTCAAGGAAAAAGAAAATCTATTTCATGCATCTCTTCACAAAAACAAAAAGGAAGACATGCAGACGAAACTATGCATGCCTTGAAAAACAATTAGTAGAAGATCGACCTTTAATTGATTGAATTTTATCTTTGATTAGTGGCTACTGTAACGTTAATCAAAGTTAGTAATGTTACACGAAGCGTGTCATGCTTAATTAAATTTGCTCGTTTCACTGGTTATACATTCCAAAATTTACAATACACCACACATATATTACCTAGTTCAATCATATAATACTTCTTGTTTGGTGCAGGAGGGTCTTCTTCAAACCATGAAAATTGAAATAGTGAAAGCCAGAGAGGAGAATGAAAAATTGAGAGCCACTCTCGGACAAGTAATGAAAGAATACAAGTCGCTTGAAGTGCATTATCATAGCATTGTTCAACAAAACGAAGCAAATAACAATTTTGAAGCCTCAAAAGTTCAGGATCAAGAATCTCAACAACATCCCAAGATCACTTCTCTAAACATGGGAGATGATTCAAGTGGAACCAAGCAAGAAAACAGCACAGAACTATTCTCTAAATCTAAAGATAAATGCACAGAAGTTCATGAAGATCTAGTTCTTAGGTTAGATTGCAAGTACAATGCTTCCAACAGTGTAATTAGTGAGATTGTGACAAATCCTAGTTCAGAAGATAGCTTTGAGGAGCCCAAGGATAAAGAGAAAGAAACCTGGCCTCCGAATAAAATGCCTAAGAAATTAAATGGTGAAGATGGGGATGAAGAGACACCACAACCAACTGTTAAGCGAGCTAGGGTTTCTGTTAGAGCAAGATGTGACGCACCAACGGTTTGTTCATGTGCTCTTACCTTGAATTTGCATTCAGTTTTATAGTGTATAAATATTGATCTACTTATTCATATATGCGTGCACACAATTGTTAATTTCCTTGGGTGCGCATAGGAGCCTAACTAGAGAATAAAGAAGTTCATTGTGTGAGCATATATATGCAGTCATCTTCTTATAAAACTTGGAATTCATTCAAGGTATCAATCAAATGCGTAATTACACTATTTATAAGTTGCAATTTGAAGAAAGGGTTTAGAACTACAGTTGCACCCGACCAATGAACTCTCAAAATGAGTCATCCACACATGAAATAGTAACCATCCTCACAATTAATACGATCTCAAATAATTATAGTATATATTGTGTTATCTATAAATGTTTAATCAAATCATGTAGATGAATGATGGTTGTCAGTGGAGGAAGTACGGACAGAAGATTGCAAAAGGAAATCCATGCCCACGAGGCTACTACCGTTGCACCGTTTTGCCAGGATGTCCAGTAAGAAAGCAGGTATACTTGCCTGCTAGTTCAAAAATACATGATAATATATAAGATCACAATTAATCCTTATTCAAATATGTTAAGAAAAAAGACTTCCAAGGTCTTGCGAAAATTGATGCTTGTGTTTAGCTAGAGGTCCCACTTTTATGCTTCAAATGTCAAAATGAGCTCATTTTATTGACTTCAAAAAGAAAAGCATCATAATTGAACTTTAATTTGTTCCGCTGCTTCCGCATCACATAAAGTGATATTTGCATTTTGCAAGAACTTGAAAAATTACTAATTTATATTAGGGTTTTGAAAGCATTCAATTCTACGTACATTCATTTTTTTACCCAAACACAACTGCACCTCAAGGCTTGAACCTTTGCTAGTTATCATAAAATACTCCAAAATTTTCATAATTTCTTATGTAACACTTCAACAGGAAGTTTTTTAAGCTGAAATAGCCAGTTTTTCCCGTTGCTTTATCTGAACAGTCCAATTTTTATAAAAGAACTGCAATTCAGTAATCTTTACTATGCTGAACATCTTTTTAAATCTTGCTAAAAGCTTCTAAACATCTTCCATATATACCAGGTACAAAGATGTGCAGAAGACCCAGCAATCCTAATAACCACGTACGAAGGGACCCACAACCATCCTTTGCCTGCAGCTGCCACTGCCATGGCTTCCACCACCTCCGCTGCAGCTTCGATGCTCCTCTCTGGACCCACGTCCTCCACGTCTCCTTTTACTGCCCCTTACTCGACTAACCATCTATCATACACAAACCAATTACCCAATCATACAGCAGATGTATACCCTTCACACACTATGTATACATCTCCTTCACACCCTACCATAACCCTAGACCTTACCAAACCAACACCGTCTCATCCAGCACCACAACCCCAATTTAACCCATACAATGCAAAGACATTCAACCACAATGTGGGGTTGCTTGGCCAATCTTATTTGCCACCTGGTCCCAGTATTGCTTCTTCATCATCTTTTCTACCCAACCAGAGTGCGTTAACTGACACATTAGCTAAAGTAATCGCAACAAATCCAAATTTCCAGTCAGTGCTAGCAGCTGCAATAACAAGTTACGTCGGAGGACAGGAAGCAAAATCTCAGGTGCCAAGAAATAATGTGACCTTGGATCATGAGTTGAAATGGGGAGAGCATTTGGCTTTGGGCACTAAACACAGCAATGATGCAAATGTGACGGGCGTTTCTCATGATTTTGCTAGTCGATCGAGTTCTTTATTTGTGGATCCAAGTGCACCAATGGATAAAGCCAAGTATTTAAGCTAAAGAAATAACTGTGAATTTAGGGGTATAGGAGGAAGCCCATTATCAGTGTATAATATATAGGATCGATACTCGATAGTGCACCATTAAATGTTGATAGAACGATTTTGGTTATATTGTATATCTCTCGTCGAATAAATTTATAACATTGTTATCTTATTTTTGCGATGGCTATTTTTGCGACATATTAGTTTTTAATTTAAGAAAATGTAAATTGTTTTGAGATTTGCATGTAGTTGTCCTTTTAAGTAATTGCAAAAGATTTGCAATGGATTATCTTTTTATTAATTAGAAATTGATGAAGTTTTCAATACAATTGTCATAATATAATTTGTGAGTATATAACCATGTCTACAAATATAGCATTGAATTGATAATAATTTTGAATATATAAATGTCAACAAATTTTTGTATATAAATTTTAACAAGTTTTTTATGATAGCTTTTTTATATTTTTAAACAAACTATAAAAAATATAAAAAAAAAAATTTAAAAAAGAAAAAAAAGCTTGTGGCGGCTTTTGAAAAGCGGACTACGACTTTTAATTAATAGTATAGTAATGATTAATACGACTATTTTTAATTGGTACGAAAGTCGCTATATAAATTTGACATAAATTTTCTTCCAAAATAAATCGTTCGAATATTAATGAAAAAACTTATTAAAATTTATAGACAAAAAATTTTTAAGTTCAAAATTAGTAATTTTCTTCCATAAAAAGTCGCTATATAAACTTGACATAAATTTTTTTCTAAAAAAATCTTGTTATTATTAATGATTAGTACGACTATTTTTAATTGGTACAACTATTATTACTTTATTTTAAACAAACTATAAAAAATATAAAAAAAATTATAAAAAAGAAAAAAAAAAAGCTTGTGGCCGCTTTTGAAAAGCGGACCACGGCTTTTAATTAATAGTATATATAATACCTTGCAAATTTTTTAATATACTAATATATTTATAGGCAATTACTTTTACCCTCTTCACATGCATTGTTCCACCAAACGGTCCAAACTAAAAAATTTGCTAAACCGCTTGCATAGGCGAGGCTTTCTTAAATTCTTTAATACTTTTCAAATTTATTCAACACTTGGGTTATACAATATAATTGAGGTATAGTCTGGAAATTTTCAGGTGTCGGATACTAATAAACAATATTGAAATTAAAAAAAAATAATTTAGATCTACGGTTGCTCATAATTAAAGATTTTAAATTTCAAAAGTCAATTGTTTGATAAACAGTAACCATCAAGCATATCTTCCTTCCTTGGTACGATACAAAGTGCAAAGATAATCAACACCTTCCAATGTAAAAGCAGAAAATCCATCATAAAAAGAACCAAACTAATAAAAGTTGTGTATGGATCTACATAATCAATCCAAATATAATGAGAGTCTTTTTAATTACAAATAAATTAATTTAGATTAATTTAGCTTATTTTTCATATTGTATAAACATAAAATTATCTGATTATGTTTGTTGAATGATTTCTGTTAAGAATATAGATTAACAATAAATATTACTTTATAAACAGAACATATGACTTATTTCTTTGGTTTTCATTTTTGTTTGTTATTGATTTGCAATTTCTTAATAATTAATACTATAATAATAGCAAACTCTCCACTTATATTCCAATTTTCCTAATCTAAGTTAATTAACAACTCTAGATCTAATTTATATTTCAAAATAGAAAAAAAAATATTTATTAATTTGTGATTATTTTTTTGTTTTGTATAAAATTTATCATATTTCTAAAGTATTTCCTCTAATGCCTTAATTAGTAAACTCTGCCATAATCCTTTAGACTCGTTAATAACAACGTTTTCTCAGAATACTTTGCTATTTTACAATACTTTTAATCAAAAAGAGAAATCAGTAACAAGTAATATATAAACAAGCATGAAAATAGAACTAAACGGATAGAAAAAATAATATATCACATTCAAATCATTTTCGATCCAATAAGCAAATTTATAGAAAGATGTTCTATAAGAAAATTTATATTTTGGAGAGGAAGTATAGAAAAATGAATACAATGTGAGTTGAAATGACTTTGATGTGGCTTCAGATTTTTCTTATTATGGGACACGTTGAACTTCAACTTCAACTTCAATGTTCTGATTGTTTAGGGAAAATTGGATATAACCCCTATAAACTTTGGCAATTAGAAATAACCCCCTCTAAACATTAAAATTGGGTATAACCCCCTGTATTCTCTTTGGTCATGGAAATAACCCCTTTTGACTAAATTAAATCATTTTTTAATTAAATATAATCTTTTTTAGACGATATGACAATAATACCCTTTTTATCTACCGTTTTATAGGTTCTCGTTTTCCCTCTTTCCTCCAGCATCAAGAAAAGAAACAAGCAATGCCTTTTTGTTGTTTCTGAAAATGACGATTTTCATTCTGAATTGTTTGCGCCTCTCTCTCTCTCAAAGATATAATTGTTGTCTGAGAAATTTTGTCTTATTTTTCTTCAACATAGAAGGCAACCAAAGAGACTTACTTTCTTTCATCAGGCCTGTTTTTCTTTACCAGAAGCTGCTTTATTATATAATACAACATTTAGCAAGTCAATTATTAACAAATGTGCACCAGTATAAGTAGAAGTCTATTAATAACAAATGGGTCTCTTTAACGTAACTTTTTTTTAATTTTCTACTATTTTTTATTTTCATTTCTCACGCTACTTCTCACTTTTATTATGTGAGAGAAGATATAATTTTAGAAAGCTTTGTTATGGCCAATGAAACAAGCAAGTTTTCTTATAAAAAAAAAGGTAAATAGCAAGAAATTAAGTATATAATCACACTATGTGATATCAAGTAGCTCAACGAGTATAATTGTATTGAGGAAAAAAAATCGTATTATTTCATCAAGTGTCTGGACATCTTTCAAATGGCCCAGATTGAATGTGTATGAGTCTCCAGTGGTCAAATTTAAGTGACTTTCTTAGATTGCATATCTTTTATATTTGGTAGACAAAGAGAGAATAACGAAGCAGGTAATGCTTATTTCTTTATAGCGCTGGAGGGAGGAGGAAAACCAAAAGGCTGTAGAACAGTCGGAGACCACAAAGGGTATTTTTGTTATATTGATTTCTTTTAAATTAAAAAAATATTGAATTTTGTTAGAAGGGTATTTCCATGATCAAAGAGGCAGGGGTTATACCCAATTTTAAAGTTTTAAGGGGTTATTTCCAATTGCCAAAGTTTAAGGGGTTATATCCAATTTTGCCGATTATTCTTTAGAAAAATAAAAGAGAAGACGTTGAAAGCATCAAACTCCAAAAAAAAAAAAAAAAAAAAAAAAAAAAAGTTCGGCGAGTTTCAATAATGCTACAAAATTTCAACTTTGGGGTAATATCAAACAAAAATAAAGTTTAGGATTTTTATAATATACTATTTAAGCCATTATTTTGACGTTCTTCACCTACGAACTATTCCACATGAACTAAAAAAATGTTCTGAACCACTTGCATAAGCTAGTTTATTTTGAAATCAGGCTTTCTTAAATTCTTTAATGCTTTTCACTTTTATTTAAGGTTTGAGTAATATAATAAAAGGTGTGTGAGGTGTCACGTACCAGTAAACAAATTGTAGCTGTCGTTTGGAACACATGGGAATAGGCCTATTCCCCGAATAGTCTATTCCTGGCATAAATTTTTCATCCAAACGCAATTACCAATTCCAGAAATAGCCAATTCCAGAAATAGAACTATTTCCAACAACACTCTTCCCAACAACACTTTTCTCTCTACTTTTCACACTTCCCAACGCTATTCCTAAACTCACCATCCAAACAACATTCTTATTCCCGGAATAACACTCTTTCCACGCTTTCCGAAATCTCACTCTTTCCTTAAATTTAGTCCCGGAATTGCTATTCCTACCTATTCCCCGCCCATCCAAACGACCCCGTAATGTAAAAGGAAATTTGAAAATTCAAACCTTGGTCCAAGGTTGCTCAGGATAAAGAATTTAAGGCCTTGAAATGTAACGTAAAAGGAATCAAATTGTCGACTGAAGCAAGCCCTTTAAAACTTATGGCCCAAAATTAGTTCAAGGCCTAGAAATGCATGTTCTGATATAAAGTTGGGTTATCAATTGATTTTGGTCCAATAAGTAAAACGTCAAACATAATATTTTGCAAGTTATATGACCTTCTATAAACATTGAATAAAAGTTAAGTTGCCAGCTTGAAAGACTAAAATTGAGCGCATTTTAAGAAAAATTTGCATAAGTTATTATAATTCATATCTCCAAGCTAAAGTAAGACGAAAATGTCCTACAAATTGCTACTAAATCATTTTGAGGCACAACTTTGTATAATGAAATAACAATACAAGGAAATGTTTGAATGACTGTTCCCCGTAGTCACGCAGAGGATACGATTCCATAGTACATGCCCCTTTGCATAAGAGATTAACGAATTCAAAATTGACAATGGATTTATAATTCCGATTTTGTGAATTTCCTCTCCTGATCGTAACAGAAGGGGAGAAACGACTTCATTTGGCGTCATTTGGTGGGGAAAAGTTTCCCTCCATCAAATTCCCGATGGTTTTTGGCGGGAAATAATTTGGGGATATTTTTGCATAAGAGATCATCATATAATTCCTAAATTGCCCCTTTTCTTTTTGGAATATTACACTATTACCACGCATTGTCTTATACTGTAGTTCCTCATTTTCCCTCTTTCGCTTGTTACCTTCTTCGTTTCTCATTCCTCCCTTCTTCGCTGCAGCTGTCGCATCTCTTTCTCCAATTGATTGACGGTATGTTTTTCAAACCCTGCTAGATATTTTTGTAAATTACCTATTGCTTTTAGTAAAATTGTTCTTTTTGGAGTAGATTTGGTGTCCATTCTGCCATACTTAGCAATTTCATCAATGATTAATTACTTGTATAATTGAATTTAATTAAGAGTTAGGGTTATACCCACTTGTCTGAATCACTGTATTGGAAAGCAATAGATCCAGAAAATTTCACCTGGAGATCATATTCAATGTGATTACAATTTGAGAACTCAATCTTGGAATATATCATGTTCTTTTAAATGAATAAAGTAATACGCATCTCTTGTTAGCTTCTTCTTATGTGACTTATATGAATTGATTAGTCCTGACTTGAATTTTTAATAATTTGGTTAATCACAAGTGCTGTAAATTAAAGTGTTTATCTAGACTTACATGAAAATATTTAGTTGGATCATTCTGATTAGATTACCTCCCTCATAAATTACTAATTAAAGATAATTAACTTTCTGGCAGCCTAATTGGGATTAGGTTGTACATAGAATTATACAACTGTCTGGTAGATTGTTAAAACCAAAACTTGATAAAAACTGATTATTTATGAGAAAAGAACCATAAATACTTATACTAAGCATAGTTGAAAGCATCATTACCATATAGGTCTATCATTTGCATCTTTGGAACTATTGTTCTGTGTCATTAAAAGGGTACTTTGTTACATTCATATCTGAATTATGATTTCCTCCCGGTTTCTCTTAAGCCAATAGCAAAGAATCATATTTGGCTAACTAAAGCATCCAGGTTGGTGGCAGGAATTGATCTGAAGACATGTTCTTTTAAAATTTTAGACTAAATAAATTCCGGGTCTGATTTGAAAATGCAATATCACATGATAATTTTATTTGTATATTAAGCATTTCAATTGATAAGCACATGCGTGCAATCGAATGACTTTTATGCCTTTGATTAATATTGGATCACTATGCTTTTCATGTTAGACATAATCCCCTCATGAATTCTGATGGTGAATCCTCCTCCACCAAGCCTGTCAGAAAGTCCACTGTGCAATTGGGAGCTAAAAGAAAATTTGGAGAGATGGCCTCAAAAGATTTAACTGACACAATTGAGGAAGGTATTAAGATACTGTCTAGCTCCTTGTCTGATATTGCTCGGGCACTCACTGTTGCAAATGAGAACTTCAGCAAATCAAATGTCAGGGTTTATTCAGCCACAGAAATTTATGCTGAACTTGAGAAACATGATTTGAGTGATGATGAGGTACTTGATGCCCTTGAGTTTCTCAAATCTAACAATGAAAAAGCCGGAGCATTTATATGTTGTCCAGATGAATTGAAGGGAAAATGGCTACAGCGTAATGGATTCAAGGCCTGATTTGAACTTCAAGTGCTCGTTTTGTTAATATGATGTTATATATGTGATGCTGGGAATGAAGCATTTTGTTTGAAAGGAATGAAACATTTTGTTTGAAAGGAATGAAGCTTTAGGTGCAACAAGAGTAGTTTTATCATAGTTTTGTTAAAGTATGGATGACTGATACAAATGAACTAAATGAGGTTATGAGTATATTATGATATGAATATTAAACATGTTCCCTGTGTCATTGTAGTTGTTCTATTGTTATCTTTATGGAATTGAATATGCATATTATATTGTTTAAATTGACCCTAAAAAAATATTATATTGTTTAATTGCTACTTGTTTTGTTTTTTCCCCCCTAATTTTGACAATTTCTTAATTTACGAGGGGTTAGAGGTAAAAAAGGATATTGTTAGATGTTTACAAATTGGACGCATGGAATTATCGTGCATTTGTGGCTCCTTCCACCAAGATTATATGCATAGGTAGCTCTGTGAGTAGCTTACACATGTGTTGTACAAATACCATACATTGGTGGGAGCAGATAGAAACCGATACTACATTTGGTCAATGATAATAAGTATAAAATTATTGTTTCTAGTTATCATGTTTATTTAATTTTATTAATTTTCCAATCAAGCACTTTGAGAAAAATTATTCTCTGTTTTTTTTTTTTTTGGACAAAACTATTCCTGATCATTTAGTTCCAACCTTGAACAAATTCTGTTTATTAACCATATTGCTCCGTTTGTGTCTGCGTCTTATGGACTCTTTCATTTATTACCTAGTGCCTAATATTGTATTTTATATAAATTTACAAAACTATCAACGAAGTCATAATGGTTTATTGTGTAGCCATTAGCCATGCTTCTTTCAATAAAAATAAAAATGGAAGGAAGAACGTTTTTGACCTTTATACATGAGAGCAATAACCCTATAATTTTTTTTTTTTAAAAAAAAGTAAAATTAACTAAAGAAAGAAAGTTACATCATCATAGTTAACACATGTAAATTTACATGACTGTTTTCTAAAAAAGGATAGTTCCTGTTAAATGATACTTGAAACGGGCGAGTAGTTACAACGGTTGATGCCTACGACTTTCAATGTACAAAGCAGTAAAAAGGTAAATTAGTTGTTTTCCTTTACTATTTTATGGTGAAGAACTGCCAACCGTAATTAATTTGTTGCAATTTGCTAATGATTTGAGGTGAGGTTTCTTAATTTTCTTTTTCTTTGATTTTATTTTCTGCAATAAGAGATTACAATACAAGTTTGGTTCTTATTACTTTTTCTTTTTTTATTCAGGTGGAACGTTCAAGAGAATAGTTTTTTTTTTTTTTAAAAAAAAAGAAGATTTATTATTATCAATTGGCTTTTTTCATTGTTAACAGAATTAGCTAAAACTCTCCTCAAACAATTGGATCCTTAATTAGCTAAAACTCTCCTTAAACAGTTCAATCCTTCTTCATAGCTTTCTGCGGATTACTTCGTTCGTCATTATCATCATACAAGTAGTATGGCATCATTTAAATGGTTCCCCTCTCGAGGTCATAATTCTCATCCTAAGTATTCTTTGATTATTCTTTCTTCATGAGTTGCTTAATTTAATTTTGTCTTAATGAATCTATCTCTCCAGTCTTCTTCTTTTTATTTTTATTTTGTTATAACACAACCCATTACTTGTGATTGTAAATCAATGGAGCTTTAGTTTTAATCTTCTTGAAATGTGTAGTCCATCGTGAGAGGTTTTGTTATTTCTATGTGCTTTTGTTTGCACCTATAATTGCAGTAAATGAATACGGGGACGGTAAACACAATGAGCTCTTTTTTTTTTTAATATCTGATTATTGTTTTTCTGTCTCTTTCATAAGATAGATTGGACTTATAAATGGTACGATTATGGATTATCTGCTATAATTTGCAGTAAATGAATTTGGGGATGGTAAACACTATGAGCTTTTCTTTTGTTGGTTAATATCTGATTATTGTTTTTTCTTCTCTTTCATAAGATATATTGGGCTTATAAATGGTGAGATTCATGGATTATCTGCTCCAATAGTATTGCCAAAATTCTATTCCTAATTTTAATTTGAAACTTAATTTGTGATGTTGTTTTAAAATACTTGTATTTCTCATAAAAGTATACTTTAAAAGGTATTGAAAGTAAAAGTCTAGTCTGCAATTTATTTCAAATAATATGCACTGTATGGTGGTATGTCTATTCTTAAATCTTCTTTCTAAACATTTTTCTTATAGGTGATTTCTTTGAATTTGATTCAAAAGAGTGAGGAAATAGCAGTAATTCATACAGAATGGGTAGAGATATACTTAGTTGTGATGCTTATTTCGACACAATCCAACATAAGAAAAAGGTCCCTAAATGTTTACAACTTTCCCTAACTGCTGCTTTCCGTGGACTTGAAGTTGAACAGTATCCAGGAGTTCCAGGAGGTGAAGGTAATTTCCATTAAAGAAAAGGAAAGAAAAAAAAAAACAAATAACAAGCAGAGAGAAAAAACTTATTTTAATGTTAGTTTTCCCTCTTTCTACACAGTAATTGAGATACCAGGGGATATGCCAATATTAGAAGCAGTTCGGATCCTGTCAGAAAAAAATATTATGTCAGTACCTGTTTTAAACCCAGACTGTACTGTGAAAAAAAATTGTTGGCGGTCCCGTTACCTTGGTATCCTGGACTACTCGGCGATAGTAGGCTGGCTTTTAGATAATGCTGACATGGCGGCTGTTCAGTTATCACCTGATATTTCACCTGAGAAGTGTATTGGTTCTGTTGCTGCCACATTAGATGATATTGTGGTTAATGATGCTGAGCCAATTGCAGCTGGTACTTTAGGTGATGAATTTGTTACTGGGCTGCTCAACAGAGAGGCTTTTAGATCAATCACGGTATGCTTACAAATTTCTTGTTTTACCATGTTTATAAATTTCATGTCTATGGGAAATAATTAATCAGCATGAAACTATTAAAGCATTTTGGTTAAAAAAAAAGTTAAAGAGTTTAATTAACTGGCAAATAGATATATCTGAAAATTGGGTATTTTTCCAAGAATCTTAACAGTCCAAAATTTTGGTCTGATCAAAATGTTAACATTCTTAACCATTTCAATGTCGATTTAGGTTAAATCGGTAATGAGAATACCCCGTTGGGTTCCGTTCCTACCAATAGAGCCAGATAGTTCAATGCTGACAGTTCTACTTCTACTCTCAAAGTACCGTCTCAGAAATGTACCAGTAGTAGAGCCAAGCGGCGCCCATATCCAGAATTTTATCACACAAACAGCCATTGTGCGAGGCCTTCTTGATTGCAAAGGCAGGGACTGGTTTGATTATATGTATAACTTACCTCTCACCGATTTCGGGCTTCCATTCATTTCTTTTGATGAGGTTTGTAATTAATTTTTTTTACTGGATTTTATTTACTAATTGCTTGGTAAAATGCCTAATTACGTACACAACTTTCTGCAAAATAAATAAATAAATAATAAAACGCTTTGAAATATTCTTCCCTTTTTCTCTTCATGAATTATACAGAAAATTAACGGGTGGTTCTTGAAATAGTGAAAATACAGTAAAAAACACGGTTCTTGTTGGTGTAATTGGTTTATTAATATTTGTCAAAAAATTGATTTATAAATTATTATTATATATTTTCTTTTGCCAATTATATGTACTATCCATTTGTTAATCCGTGCAATGCACTTATCCTTTGTGGTTACAGGTAAAATCCATCAACAGTGATGATTTCTTGTTAGAAGCTTTTCAACTTATGAAAGACAACTACATTACCGGTTTACCGGTACTCGAGCGACCAAGCCACAAACTTGTTGGCAGTCTAAGCGTTCGTGCAGTTCGTTTTTTGTTTATTAGGCCCGATCTTTTCTCAGATTTCAGGTAGATTGACTTTTGTTTTGTCAAATGCAGAGAGGTCAGTATAGAAAATTTAAGGGTTATGCCTCCAAATCCAGGATTATATCGCTGCACCAGTTGGCCAAAAGAGGATATGAATACAAGCGGATGATTTTTTTCATTATAAAATATTAGATAATATATTCAATTTTGCCATCTTTTCCTGAACAGGATGTCTTTTTGTGACTTTCAAATTTTTTTTATAGCTCAAAATTTACTATAAATGATTACTTTTCTCTATTGGTTTCTTAATACTGTAGGAAGGTGAGAGTGAGGGAATTCATCGAGGTAGTAGGGACCGCAATACCGGATTCTGGTCTAGATGCGCCACCACTGACATGCGAGCCCAACGATAGTCTCGGAAGTATTATCGAGAAGATTGCATCGAGATACGTACACAGAATATATGTGGTTGAAGGAACAGAGCCTCGAGTGATCGGGGTTATCACATTGCGAGACATTATTTCTTGTTTCATTACTGAGCCTCATGATTATATTGAAGGTATACTCAGAAGCACTGTCGAGTCGTTTTATGAGGAAATGCCAAAAGAAGAAAGAAAATAAAAGTAACATTTTATTTTTTTTCCTTCTCCCTAAATATTATTTGGGTAATGCTGTGAGGGATGATTTCATTGTATATATAATATCATGAATGTCTTGTATTACATAGTGTGTATATACCATCATGATTTCATGATATACATAGCTTAAAACGATAGAGATATTAGAAACTATGATACCCTCATCTTTACTGTTGACTAGGAAACTCTAGGTACCAATGTACCATTCATCATTGTTGCCAATTCAGATAACCTCGGGTGGTAATTATAGTACTTTTTCAGTTTTTATGTATTTGAAATGAATTATTCTATATGTATTTAAAATGTATTTGATAACCTCAAGTGAATAAAATTAACAGAGGGGAATTAATATATAATGAATAGTTTGACAATTGTGACAACAAGAATATTCCGAAACTAAAATAACTTTTTCCGTATATCACAGCTTTAAATTGCTTATTTATAAAAAAAAAAATATTTAACTTAAGTATCATTGGCTATTTCATTTTGTGGTAATTTTTCTGGATGTTAGCAAACTTCAAATTGTTTGAATACGTAAACTTATATCAAATTTGATGATGTTTCATCTCAAGGAGAGATCACATAACAATACAAATCTTTGGACAATCTTAATTAACATTGAAACACAGACCCTTAGATTTTGGGACCGAAAAAGACAACGTATTGATTAAGATTAACAATTTAGCATGAAATAATATAATATTTTTTTTATTTTGTACATAATTAACATTATACCAATTGTAAATTTTTAAATGGTAAAATTTTGTCTCAGAGTCGAAATTAAGCCTACAACAAAACATCTCCGTTACTACATAATTTTCCTAGAACAAAATCCCTGAGACAAGATATCTCCATTATCGTAAAACAGTACATATCCAGTACCTTCTCATAGATATTCAAACAACATTTTGTTGAGTTATGAAAAAACAAAATCCGAGACATGAAACTCATTTGGTTTGAAAAAAAAACTAAGCATAAAATTGGCAATTATCTGAGCAACCAATTACTTGGCTACTAATGTTATTTTTTTTCTCTTTTATATTTCTGAAAAAAGTTCTCCTATTTGGCGTAATGGAGAGGATTTGGATACCATCGTCGTCATCATTAATGACGTCACTAATGACGCACACAATTAGCCTGAAACCACGAAACATCTTCGACTGTGTTTTCAAAAGCAATGTTTCCAGTTCTAAGCTTGGATAGACATGTTCTTTCTATTAATATCTTTCATACCTTTATACGGGTCCCACTTGTAAACCGATTTTTTGATGGTTCTGATTACTCCAGTTTCAGGAATGACTAGAAGAATTAAACAGGTATGGGCTGTGGTAATAGAACACAGTTTGGATACTCCAATAGCTATTGGATGCGAATATATATCCAGTATCCAAGTAATGGAGCCCCGATTTTGAACAATAAGAAAAGGGAAATTTCGCTTTTGTTTGTAATTTCGGAATTAGAATAGTAACTCATAGAAAAATTTAAAAATAACGATCACGAGGTTAATATCAATAACTTTTGTGAAAAATTTCTGTTACAAATTTACAATTGAAATGATAGTGCTCACAAGTCACAAGTAATTTTATATTGAGATTCTCTAAAAAGTTTGGACAGCTAAGTGACAAAATATTATCTTACACGTAATTGTAGTAAGATAAACTCTAGAAAGATCCTAATTCCTTTTTTCACACCAATATAGTTATAATATTCAACAGTAGTAAACTTTTTATTAAATTACGAACGTAAATAATAGATTGCCATGAACTTATGAAATTACTATATTTTCTGAATGTTTTTACAAGGTACTTCAAAATTACATTCCTAGTTCAATCAAAACAAATGTACAAAGGAATCCTGTATAAACTTCTAACAATGATCAACAGCAACACAGTCCCTGAGAAGGAATCGACACAGAGAACCAGCGCTCCACATTCTGGGCAAGCGGATGCGCACTAACGGATGCTAAACTTGACATCCTAAAATCCGATCCGAACTCCTTCCCTCTCATGATCTCTCGGCTCTCGCTATAAATTTGGCATTTCCCACCACCATCATCCCTTTTCTCCTCAGTTTCTCTCTCTCTCTCTCATTCTCTCCTTGGTTTCACTCTCTTGTTTTCTCCATCTCTCTATCTCTCTATATATATGGAAACTGGTACAAACTCTCTCCACTCCCTGTCCTGTACCGACGCAACGAAGCGCCGGGTCTCATACTTCTACGAGCCCGATGTAGGCAACTACTACTACGGTACAGATCATCCAATGAAGCCGCACCGAATCCGAATGGCTCACTCGCTGATCGAAAAATACAACCTCCTCAGCCGGATGCGGGTCCTCAAGCCCAAACCTGCCGGGTTTCGGGACCTTTGCCAGTTCCACAGTGACGACTACATGGCCTTCCTCCGCGCCGTCACGCCCGAGAACCAATTGACCCGGCCGAGGGACCTGAACCGATTCAACATGAACTCCGATTGCCCCGTCTTTTACGGCCTGTTCGAATTCTGCCGGATCAGTGCTGGGGCCTCGATCGGGGCCGCGAGATGCTTGAACGAGGAATTGGATGATATTGCGATTAATTGGTCTGGTGGGTTGCATCATGCGAAGAGAGGTGAAGCTTCTGGGTTTTGTTATGTCAATGATATCGTTCTCGCCATACTCGAATTGTTGAAGAAGCATCAGGTAATTAGTATTCAGTAATTTAGGAGTTGTTAAAGGAAGAAGTAGAGAAATTTGTGTGAGGGATCTGTGGATTTTGTTGATGGTTTGATTAATTGATACCTTTCAAAGTTCTAATCGAGGAGGCAAGGACGGTTTACTAATCACTGGTGCTTCTTTCTGTTTAGTGTTTCCTTTATTATTTAATATTTATTTGTTGTTTTAGTGCGGAAAAGCAAACAATGGTCAAAACCAGGACTCAAAAGAATGTTAAGCACTGTTGTTCTGTTTCTCTGTGGCATGTAATCACTTACTATTATATGGCGGGTTTCTGACAGACTATTTAATTTAGTATTTACCCAAAATGATTCCTACAGAATATAAAGTTATGTTATGCAGCCAGTAGGTCCCGTCAAGTTCATGACTCCAGTTCGATTAGTACCCGTTTGGTCCAAAGAGGATTCTCCGACACTGCAAAAAATAAAAGAGTATACTTTTTGCAAATGTGGGGTCTCTTTCTCGGATCCATTTTATATAAAATAAAAGAATTTCCACGTCATCTAGTTCTCGAAATTTTCTAGAAGCATCGTTTTTCCAATTAAAATATATATACACGAAAATTGCTTTGTTAGGTCTACTTATCTGGTAAATAGTTTATGTTTTATGATAAATTAAGGTTAAGAAATAATTAATCTGTGCAAAATTAGCTTGGTGAGGTATTCTAGTAGAAAAAATACAAAAAAAAAAAGGGGTGGGGGGGGGATCAATAGAAATAAACTGAGTCTTCTTTGATCTAGTAGGTCCCTTTTCTTTAGGCTGTGCATTCTATTTTAAATCTTTAACATATATCATCGCTATATATATGTTTTTTTTCCGAGTAGGAGATATAATATTAGTTTTCCCCGCATGCCACTAGAAAGAAACAATAGATTTAAGAAATAAAATAGACAAATAGAACTAAAATTTTGAAGGAAGCCAAATTTTTTTTTTCCAATAGGTAACCTTCTAAAGGTAACAAAAAAAATTGTGGCTATTAAATTAACATTGAATTGGAGTGAGGAAATCATGTTAGAATGTATATGAGAGAACTGGAATAGAATTTAAATTGCTTCTTCTACCAAAATTTAGTAAAAATAGCGTGAGATGGTTATTAAATAGAGTTTGAAAGTTGAAACCATTCATTGGTAACATACCAAAGATTTCGATAGGATACAATGCAAATACTACTCATTTCATGGGTACATCTGCAAAATGTCCCCCGCACCTTTGAACTACCATAATTTGGGGAATGCTTTAGTATAAACCGAATAATAATAGAACAAATCTTATCTATTCAGAAAGTCCATGTTTATTCAAACGTTTCCTTTTGGGCTAATTAGTTATGGATATTATTTATTTACTTTTTCACTTTTTTCATCAAAAATACCTTTAAGTAACTTCCTCTTTTTGCTATCAGCGTGTTTTGTACCTAGATATAGACATCCATCATGGAGATGGTGTGGAGGAAGCATTCTACACCACCAACCGAGTCATGACCGTCTCATTTCACAAATTCGGGGACTATTTTCCTGGAACAGGTCATGTTGATGATATTGGTTATGACACTGGAAAATACTATGCTGTGAATGTACCATTAAGGGATGGAATTGATGATCAGAGCTATCAGTCTATCTTCAAACCAATCATGACCAAGGTCATGGAGGTGTTTCAGCCTGGAGCAGTTGTACTGCAGTGCGGAGCAGACTCGCTGTCTGGAGACCGATTGGGGTGCTTTAACCTATCTGTTAAAGGTCATGCCGAGTGCGTTAGGTTTATGAGATCATTCAATGTGCCTATGTTGCTACTTGGTGGAGGTGGGTACACAATCCGAAATGTTGCAAGGTGCTGGTGCTATGAGGTGAGATCCTGTTGTTACATAGTCTTGGTTATAAATTTGAATAAACAATTGCAAGCAAAATTCTTATTCATAATGCACTATTGTTACGTTTTAACTTTCAACTTCATTCTACATCAGTCAGAAAATGTGTTTTCTTTTAATTTAAGTAGGTAAGCTAAAAGTCAAAAGTAAAATTCATGAATAGTAGTGATATAATTACTAAGTACTTACATAAAATTTATTTGTTTCTGGACAATATAGTTAGTACATACAACCTAATTACATATTTATTCATAATATTGTCTTGCTATTTTTTTTTATCTTTTTGAGGCCTTTTTAAATTTCCTTGCAACTTCTATAGACTGCAGTGGCCCTTGACACACAAGTTGAAGAGAGATTACCAGAAGACGATTATTCGGGATATTATGGTCCTGAATTTTCCCTTTTCGCACCACCTAGTAATATGGAGAATTTCAACACAAAAAAGTCCTTGGAGGGTATGAAAGTAAAAATCTTGGAAAACCTTTCAAGGCTCGAGCATGCTCCAAGCGTCCCATTTCATGAAGCCGAAAATGATATGGATGTTGATGAGGTATATGTATTTGTCGGCGAAGTTAGATATGCTCCTGCAAAATTTTTTATTCGACCTCTGATCTTAACATGTATATTAAAATGGTAAAATTTGCAACTGGTACTTAAATTATTTCTTGGCATCAATTAAAATAAACGGTTTGTTTTTATGTATAGGAAGAGGAACAAAATGAGGAACAAGATGGGGAACAAGACAATGATTATGATGACCGGCTTAGTGATGATGACCAAGACTTGTAAAGTAAGTTGTTTTTTTTTTTATCATTTCTCAGAATTATTTGTTGGTTATATTTTAATTTCATTATTATTTCCTGCTATTATTGTTACATGAAGCTGAGAACCTTCATTTTTAATTATTTTCAATTGTTTGCAGTGATGGTGTATTAAATGTATAAAATTTGTGATCTAATTTGGAGGTTCAGAGTTGCATGGCAATAGAGATTGGATCGCCAAAGCTAAATCAATTTTGAAAATGGAGTTTGCAGCCGACATAGGAATTTATGCCTGACAATTTATGTATTTAAATACCTCTTTTTTTTTTCGTTTTGTTTTCTTTGTTTATGGACTGTTCAAGTCGAAAAATGAACGCATAGCTTTGTGCGGAAAGCTGTCAATTGAAAGGGTCAATGTTTAAAACCCAATCCAAAATGATCCAACCCAAACTTGACCCAATTTGTGCAATGCCATCAAATCTGATCTCCCATGAGCCATCTCTTTCCGGCCTTTTTATTGATATGTTATGATTCATATGAAGCCCAACTGTCAATTTTTATTTTTAGCATGGGATAGGATTTGTTTATAATGAATTAATTCGATACAATTAAACGTTTTTTTTATTTCTTTTTAATATTTTATGTTGTTTCAGATATTTTTGGATCTAGTTTCGAACTTTTTTAACTTTTAATAGCTCTTTCAATTAACAGGACTTTCGACTTATTTTTGTACCTTTGTAACAGAGGCCAGACCTCTATTTTTCTTGTAAACAAAACAGTTGTTGCTGTGGCCTTGTAATAAGAACTTAGAAGCAGGGCAGCGACACAATTTTTGTCGAGGCTTTAACTGTGACAACAATTAAGTGCAAGTTGAGTCAGTGTTTACAAAAATAATCAATTAGTAGTATGATCAGAAGTTGATTTCGGTGAAGATCCTTATTTCTTTTCTATTTAAATGCCATATCAGGGTCTAACCAGACACAACACAAACATCATATCCATGTCACTCCTGTAAAAGATCGACATCACTCGCCACACAGATACTGTTACAACTGATCCGATCTGCTTTTTTCACGCATTTGCGGCTACAAATAATTCAAGCGATAAGCCTCCTTTATTTCCATTGGCTCCACTGATTATACATCAGCAACTATAAAGAACAAAGTACACACTATAAAACTCTTTTTTAAAAAAATAATAAAAATGCAACACCAAGAAAATCAAAACCAATGTAGATGCACATAACACCTGTCACCACAATTACACAATTCTCAACCAGGAATGGAGACATTAGCAAGGCATCTCTCCCCCTTTTCTCATGCTCCAATTCCCCTCAGGAGATTTAAGACCATGGCCATGGCACCAAAGAAAAAAGTGAACCGGTACGATGAGAACTGGAAGAAGCAGTGGTATGGGGCCGGCATCTTCTTCGAGTCGGGTGAGGATTTGAATGTTGATGTTATCAAGAAAATCGAGAAGCGCAAGGTTTTGAGTACTGTGGAAAAAGCCGGTTTGCTTTCTAAGGTAAGACTTGCCAAATTTAACTGTAAACAAATCACTGGAAAACACAAACTATATGCCTTTTTTAGAAAGCAATTAAATCCTTTACGACCTACTGAACAATTATTTGCAATTACACTTAGCAAAGTATAAGAAGAATTTACAATTAAAAGGACTTGGCTTCAAATGTTAATATTGAAAATAAAACCAAACTGCCCAACTTCTTTTATATCTTTTATAAAATACCAGGCTGAGGAATTGGGATTGACGCTCTCATCTGTGGAGAAATTGGGTCTCTTTTCAAAAGCCGAGGAGCTGGGGCTCCTCAGTCTGCTCGAGTCTGTTGCAACAGTGTCGCCATCAGTGCTGGCATCCATCTCTCTTCCACTTCTGGTAGCTGCCATTGCAACCATTGTTATCGTGCCAGATGACTCGACTGTACTTGTTGTGGCGCAATATATTCTTGCGGCAGCATTTGGAGTTGGGGCTGCCGGGTTGTTTGTTGGGTCGGTTGTTCTTGGAGGTTTACAGGAGTCAGAATGACCAACTATTTAAAGCATGTGATGTAAATTGATGCTTCTTTTTCTTGCTTATTGTTTTAGGGTAATGAATAGTTTTTCCGGTTTTATATAGAAAAAGCACAGTGATGCTTATTGTTTTAGGGAAGTTCATGTTTGTTGTGAACCTGTATGGATTACATTTAGTTGATGCTTCACAGTTCTGAAATGTTATGATTATAGATTTCAGATATAAAATTCGAGGGGCAGCTTATCAGTATTTGTTTATCATACTTTGGTTGTCATGATTGTCAGTGCAAAGAACTCAAAATGGCTGTTGTACAATTTAATAGAGAAATTATTTATGAATAATAATTCACTTGACGTACTCTGTGATTTCCTTCCCAACTAACAAGTCTAGATTTCTAAGATCTTGGTAAAATCTTTTTTAGAAATATACCTCCTTCACTTTGCTTTGCTGCTATGCGGACTATACTCTACAGTCAAAAAGAGCACTACTACCGATGCAGTAAATTCTTGAAAGCTGGCAGAGATGCCAATTATGTTCCAAAACCATTATAGGGAGGGCAAAATAAAAGATTTCCTCATCTTAGCCCTCGTTTTGCTTCGATACCGAACATTAGCAAGATCCCAAAAAAAAAAAAAAAAAAAAATTGAATGCTAACTTAGTCAGAACCTATAATTTGATTGAAAAACATTAATAAGGCACATGTGTTGAATACTTAAGAAAGAAAAGGAAACACACACAACAAGCGTAAAAATTGAAAAGGAATCATGAACTTTTCTATGCTGTAGTGTCTGCGGAGCCGTCTTTAGGCCCATGGGCTAAGGCCCAATAAAAGAGCAATTAATATCTTTCGCATGGAAATGGGAACGTGAACGGGAACTCGCTCAACGTCTTTCTCGGCCGACTTATCAAAACCACAGCTGATAGCCGACATATTTTATAGGAGTTTACATGATGATTTAACAATAAATAGCTTTGGATAAAAAGAAGTACCGACGAATTTATTTATTTATTTTTTTTGAAGAAAGAGGGAGGTCTTTGTTATCAAACTTTTTATGAAATTAAAGATGCATACGGGACTTGAACCCTTGATTCTTGGAGGTCAGTCTAGTGCTCTTACCACTGAATCACTAGACCACATGCGGTATAGAGGAATTGATGAATAAGAGTGCTTGCCAAGTAAACATTTCTATTGTAGAACACGCAAGATATCTTATATTCTTATGAGTTCATATCATACACCAAATTCCACAATGACAACTTTTTTAAAGTTAACTAGTTAAGTGACTCGTTCCTTCAATCACCGCCTACCGGAGCAGCATTTTGTATACCATGTACTAAATCCTTGAGTCGGTCAAGAGGAGACCACCTAGGTGTTCCTCTAAAATCTCAATTAAATATTCCCTCCAACATTTTAGGTTTTACAAATTTTCAAATAGGTATATGTATGTATACCTATCTGGAAACCGTTTTGACCAGGGTCGACATATTTGCATGTATCTTAAGAGACACGTACACACAATTTCTAATTTGTGTCAAAAATAAAATATAAGTATGTATAAAATTATGTTAATATATACATGTTCATGCTTAATATAATCTATAATTTATATATTATACATATATATAATTCACACTTAGTACAAGTTTTACGTTGAAACAATCTAAATTTATGCTTAAATATTATTGCTTGTGTAAATTTTCAAGCACCAAAGTCCTTACCAACTTCTAAGCAGGATCTGGATCCTGTGTCGCGCGGCACGCGTGTAGCACACTCCACGAGCCGTTCGATTTTGATCGGGCGGTTCATTTTTTCCGAGCCTATCAATCTGATTACATGCACGATGTTTCCATATTCATCCGATTCAGATCAGACGGCCCATAGCCCGCACTACACGTTGTGCGACACATGATCTGGATTCCTTCTAAGCGATCCAGGATTTTCTCGATAAGTTTCATTTCCAAAAAGAAAAAAGGACCACAACGAAACTTCTTAAACCTCGGGAGTCGTGAGTCACATAAGGACGCCCCCTTCTGTGTTTGTAGTTAAGATTAACGACAGCAATAAATACTGAGAAATTTCAAGGATATTTCCACAGCGGAAGGTTTCCAACTTTGAATGTTAGATGTAAATCAAATAGGCTTTATTTCCAAAATAAGATGTAAAAGAAGCTGCATAGGCTGTTGCTTCAACACAACAACAACAATAATAATAAAAATAACTATAGAAAATAAAGAAATGTAAAAGTGGCACTTATTTACTATCCCAAGTTTTTATTTCTAATATCTTTTCTAACTTTTTTATTTAGCAATTTTTTACAACAAAAAAAAAGATAATTGAATAAAATATATTCAATTTTCATAAATATATAGTATATTCATTTCAGTCTGGAGTCTGGACAAATGTGTATTTTAGAATACTTTGAAATTAAATGAAAAAGTTGAAGACATCCCAGAGATTCATATGAATATAAAAGTAATATGCAGTCGTTCTCGTTGATAGCTGTAAAGGCACGAATTGATTTTAAACTTCCTTTTTTTTTTTTTTTGTTCTTTTCTTTGCAAGATATTTTAAACTTTATTGGATAGAAGATTGAGAATCAAGTGTTTTAACTTTCACTATCCATAATGGATTTTTTTAGTTTGGTTTTTTTTAATACATGTTCTTTAATTAATGAGCATTATTTAGACGATATAGAATACTCTTTAGTAAAATGTGCATTATCTTATAGTACGCAAAATTTTATATAGAACAATTTCGAAAATTAGTTTATAGAAGCTGGTTATCTGGCCTGAAAAACCAAGAAGATGTACCCACAAAATGAGTCAATGTAGGTCTTCGTCTTTCCTTTTTTTTTTAAAAAAAAAAAAAAAAAATGACTTCGTCATAAAGCTGAGGTGAGTTGTATGAGGTATTGGACACGTTAGAATAATCAATAAAATCCGAATTTGTCTTATCTAATGTCTGACATAATTACCGTTGAACCTTTATACATTATATTTCCTGGTCACGACTCGCGACATAGTTCTCTCTCTTTTTTTTTCATTAGTTTTCTGATGCCACTGGTGATTCTTATTAATCACCTGATAGAGTAAAACTATATCTACACTACAAGAAATTTGTGTTTTGGTTGATTTGTTCCTTGATAAACGCCGTTACTGTTTATTAAATTCTATTATATATTCTTGTTTGTAAATTTAAGTTTTCATGCTTAGCTAGTGCCACTATGTAATGAGAGGTTCCAGAGTGTGTTTAGATTATGTTATGTGTCAACTATAGAGTTCTTAGCAAAATTGTATGTTGAGACTATATATCAAAGTAAAATCTTGAGATGCGTCAACTAGAGTTCTAAGAAAATCCTCGTACTCTATTTGTTACGAAACAGAGATGCTTTAATTTATTTCGGTGTTCATGAGAAACTCTCATGCACAATAAAAACAACGCGCAATAATATATCTACCGCACAAGAGACAGCATTAATGAGACACATTTTAGACTAAAAAATCCCCAATAAGTTATTTGGTCATCTAACAATATACTTTACTTTTAGTTTGTATCCAAAAATGATAATTTTTAAAAAAAAATTGCAAAAAATAATAAAAAAATCTCAAAAAATATAAAATTTGGTTTGATATGAAGTTTCAATATGTAGATTGAAGTGGTTAAATTATATTTATCATTTAATTTATTACTTTAAAGTATAGCTAATAAAGAAGTTCATGATGGACAAAATGGTTTGTGCGCCATGATGCACCGTAGCTATTTCCTATGGGGATGTTTGGTACCCTCCGAATAAGGAGTTATTCGGAACTAGCAGTTCTAAGTGCTCCCAAACACGCCTCAGAACAACGGGAATTGGTTATTCGATTGCTTGTTCTAGTTCCAGCAAAATGCTGGAACTAAGTTCGGAACTGCCCACCCGTGACCCATTGGAAATATTAAAATATTCTTCACCATGATTAAATGATAGAAATTTGGAGAGAGAAACCATTTCTAATTGGGTCCAATATAAGTCCAAGTAGAATAACGACAGTATTACATGTCTAATTCGCATATAGACATTGTTGATTGTGGCATCACCTACGTGTCCGATTTAAGCATACCTACTTTTCCCAAATTTTTTCAGTTTTTAGATTTGTCAAGTTTTCATTTTTGCACAAAGAAAACTGATTATAATTGATATAAAGTAATGAATTCGAATTAATTATGATATTCGATATATTTATGTGGTCCTTATTTTGTCATTGTAGTTGTTTTAAAGAGGAATAATTTTTCATTTGTATCGAATTATAGATAGGCAGCAGTATTGAGGTTGCGCCAAAAAAATAAAAACAATAGAAAAGATAGTTGCATAGAAGTTAGTTGAAAAATATAAACAACAAATCATTATTTTATATTTTATCCTTGTTCTTATTCTTATACAACCATCCAAACAACATCGAGAATTACACGATTAAGCAATTCTTCACCATTTCTTATTCACCACTCTTGTTCTTGAACAAGCTATTCTATTCTTATTCACCACACTTCCAAACATCCCCTATGTATATATATTTTTATATTTACTCCTAAATTGTTTAGATCCATTTCACAATTTGAGACTTGCTTTACATCGCTTAGAAATTATAATTATATGATTCAACCTCGATGAGATAACCAATAGATTAGAAACCCAAAATTAACGGTAGGGTATAGCGGATCTAATTTGGGGCAAGCTCATGCCAGTGTTCATCCTTAATTTTCAATATCAATAGTAATTACCTCAAACAATTTCAGAAATTTAATAGATTTAAAGCATCAAATATTGTTTAAGTTTGAATATCTTTAATTGTGTGACAATGCTTTAATGACTATCTGAATTCGTTATTAGGTATGGGCTTAGTGTTAAGGGAAGGGTATGCTCCAGGAAAGCTATTTTGGATGGAAAGAAACGAAAAGGTAGGTTAGCAATTTAGGGCTGTAAATAGTCTTCCGTTTCGGATGTTTACATTTTATTCCGTCCAAACGGAACAGAAAACGAAAGAAAAAATCAATTTTGTTTCTAAAAACGGAACGAAAACGACACAGATATTTTAAAACGTTACTGGAACGGAACAAAACATAACACGAAAATGAATTGAAATCAGTGGAAAATGAAGGATGGAACAGAAAACTATTACCGAAACAGAATAGAAATGAAACATGTGTTATGTTTCGTTGACTGAAACGGAACGAAAACGAAAAAAAAGGCTGTTCTGTGCCTGTGGGACGTTTGACAGTCCTGGTTAGAGTGACTAGTTACTTGTAGTCCTTTGTCAAAAGTCCGATGGAAAGAAAGGTACCTCGAAATTGGGGTGTACAAGAGGTTAAAACTATTAAATTACGAAATAGACCTTTCTTATATCTCTTTCCAGATCAAAACTTAATAGACAAAGTGGTCATTTGTATTTAATATTTGATTTTTTTTCCTGAATTCACAGGCTCTTTCCATTCCTTTCCATCATCTATAACCTGGACTGGAGCTAAGTAAATGCAGAATTTCTTTCCTTAGCAGCCTTTCCTTTCTCTACCTTTATCTTACATTCATGTCCTTGATTATTTATTCCTAAATTCTGTCATGAGGGTAATTTTTGAATTGAGCTTTCATTTCAACCATTCATTGTTAAGAAATATTAATTCAGTAGCATTCATAAAATGTAGCGATCAAAGTCCGATTCAAAAATTGTCCTCATAACAAAACTTCCCTTATTTATTATAAATTTGTGGAGCACTTAGTGTCTAAAGCTAATTTAATCTCTCTCTTCACACTACCAAATGGTATATTTAAGAGGAATCAATTAATCAAACTGGTAATTAAAAGATTTACAGAAATTTTTTTATATGGCATAAAATAACCCAAGATTATTAATACTGGCATAGGTACTTATTTTTTTTTAACAATAGCATCAAACTTACGCCCTTCTGACTGGCGTAATTTTTCAGACAACTTACGCCCTTTAGAAGGGCGTAAATTGAGGAAAACGACAAAAACAGATTTCCTGGCGCGTGGTGCTGCAGACGCGACAGTCGCGTGGAATTTTGAATATATGCGGCAACCTACTTACGCCGTTCATAAGGGCGTAAGTAGGCTTTTTTTTTTTAAAAAAAAAATAGAGATGCACTTTTTGTTTTTGGGTCTAAAAATGGATTTTGTCGTTTTCAGATTGAAACAGTAGCCTTTGAAATGGGGAGGTCTATATAAAATATTTTATCTTTCACCATGTACTTTTTTTTCCCCTGCTGCCCTTGATATCATATTTATTCGAAAATAGTTACTACCTTCTTTTAGCTTAGACGGATAATGGCAACTATGCATATCTTTTTAATATTTTGACTCTATACTCTTTTCTGTCATTAGAGTAGAATACAAATTTGTATAGCTTGATATACTTCACCATTTCCAAATTGATATTACTCTGAAAGTTTTTTACACTGACGCTTATAAATGTTCTAAATTGAATTTAACTATAACTATATATATTAGAAACATTTTTATTTAAAATCAATCAACACCTTCGATGGCGTTTAATGCAACATGCTGTTAATACAATGATACTAGAATAATTTTTTGGTTGTTGATCCTGAAATTCTCCTCAGTAGCTGTTACAATTTTTCCTGGTGCAATTGTGCAAAGTCCATCATTAGATATATATCTTCGTAGAAGAATTTTATTAAGACTCGGGACAAAATAATTGCAATATAATTTCATATGTGAGATTTGCACCGTAAAATTTTTCAATGATTTAAAGGATTTCAATCTCAAATATTTCCATTCATATGGCCTAAGCTAAAAGAAGGTAGTAACTATTTTCGAATAAATATGATATCAAGGGCAGCAGGGGAAAAAAAAGTACATGGTGAAAGATAAAATATTTTATATAGACCTCCCCATTTCAAAGGCTACTGTTTCAATCTGAAAACGACAAAATCCATTTTTAGACCCAAAAACAAAAAGTGCATCTCTATTTTTTTTTTAAAAAAAAAAAAAAAAGCCTACTTACGCCCTTATGAACGGCGTAAGTAGGTTGCCGCATATATTCAAAATCCCACGCGACTGTCGCGTCTGCAGCACCACGCGCCAGGGAATCTGTTTTTGTCGTTTTCCTCAATTTACGCCCTTTTAAAGGGCGTAAGTTGTCTGAAAAATTACGCCAGTCAGAAGGGCGTAAGTTTGATGCTATTGTTAAAAAAAAATAAGTACCTATGCCAGTATTAATAATATTGGGTTATTTTATGCCATATAAAAAAATTTCTGAAAGATTTAAGGAGATACTACAACGTTTATCAAATAGTACACACTGAATTCTTGAAAAATAAAAAGTAACTAAACGATTGTTTCACAAAATTATTACAATGATAATAAAACGGATGCACAAAATAACATAAACGGACAACAAAACCAAGCGTCTTTTGCGTGCGAAAAATCAGATGTGCTTGTGCACAAAAGATCCAAAATTACACACACACAAATGACAAAGGCAGAGCAATAATGTGCTTTTAATTTTACATATATTTCAAAGGCTACATATCATTAAATAGAGCCAACATGCATGCATGGTCTTCATTTCCTCAATTTATTCCTGTCTTCTTTGTTACCAACAGTTTGGTGGCCATCTGATTCCTTGTAAATGAAAAATGCATAATAGCCACCTAGTATGGTAGCTACAGCCATACTCCATGCTGTTATTGCAATTGCCGGAGGCACAACTGCACCAATCCGATACGAAAACATGATGGTGAGCAGAGTCGTCAAAAACCAGACTGCAGCTTTAAGCTTGCCTCTCAGTGAAGAATTGCGCGGTGTCCTTTCAAAAACACGAAGGATGTAGAAGAGAACGACGAGATCAACTAAAGAAACAAGAATGTATGCTATGGACCAAGGATCTTCCCTGGATCGGTAAATGGCCACGCACGAATTGATTAAGAGAAATATGAGGCCGGCAATAGGCAACCATGCAAATGTAAAATCAAGCTTGTAAACAGTTGTCTTCGCATCAGATGCTGTTCTCTGGTTTTTCATAATTTAGAAATTGCAGTTCGAAATGGAGGAGATCAAAAGGTTCATGGCTAAGGGACCTGCACGTATATAAAAACATGTTTCTTCCAGAGAAAGAAAATTAATGAGGGAACTTACTTGGAAGTTTCCCTTCCACCAATGGGGAATTTTCAAATATTCCTTAGTCATATTTATATATTTATGTAATAAAGTACACAAAGGGATGATGATTTTCCAGGTCATGTATTTCGTATTTTAGATCTCTATAATTTTGTCTTATTTTTTGTATCTTTATGTGTTGGCTTAATACAGCGTAGAATATACACCGGCTACTCATTTTATTGCTATTTATTAGTTTCTCTGAAATGGACGGTTATTACCTGTATGAAAATCGAATATTTTTTTGACACAAATATTGAATGCGTTAAGATATTTAACTTGGAATGCGCAGACAAAAGCTTCATTTAAAATTGATTCTCGACTCGGTTCAAAGGCTCATGTCGGCGCCTCCTTTTTCCTTACAAACAAAGCCATATATAAAATTATATATGCTCGTATCAAGAAACTTTCATCCGGGATTAACAATTCAGAAAATAATAAATTTTGCCGCCATTCACTGTACAAGTTCACATAAAAGTTGGTTTCATTACGCAAGCTACGCCAGTTATTTCGAGAGTTCAAAGCAAAAAAGCTCTTTGAGTTGTTTGCCCATTCTCTTTTTAACCAAACAAGATAAGAAAAAAAAAAAAAAAAAGGTCGACCCAGTACCATCTACACAATTCGCACATAAGACTGGCTCTCTCCAGGTGCATGAAAATCATTGGATAATCCTTGCCGGATCTAATTTGTGCATTTTAGATTAGAAGGCCCAGAAAAGTTGGGACTCGTTATATACTGATTTTAAATCCAAAATAATGCATCAGATTTGACAAAACTATCTAGTGGACTTCCATCCAATTAGGAGGAGACAAAACTTAAAAAGACATCTTCAAAACGTTAAGCATTTATTATGATATAGAATGGACAGGATGGTACATATTCTTGACGTTTGATGTAGGAGAAATTTTCAAGTAGCAGCCCATCAAATGTTCTAAGCCTCCAAAAACAGAAGTAGCCCAAGAAGGAAGAAATTCCATGTCTCCATTTTAGGCCCGAATTTCGTAAGCCACTGACACTGTGGAGGCAGCACGTCTCTCTGGGTGTAGCTGTCAAGACCTCCGTAATTTGTACCACAAATTTGTCAGCCTTAGTGGAACTAAATATAACCAAAATTATACTCAATTTGAGAATTAAATATAACCAAAATTTCAAATTAACAATCAAACGTTTATATACTATAACACCAGAGTTTACCCAAAGGACACTGTAATGTATCCCAAATTAGCAAATTGACACTTGATATAATTAGGCCGGCTCCTTAGTATGGTGTGTAATATGGAACATTATAACACAGGATGGTGCATTTGTACCACCGCTGATATATGTGACAACCCAGAGTTACAGTATCCCACACCACTATTGATGTATGATAACCCAGATTTACAACGAATTACACTACCATTGATATATGATAAGTTGATTACTCAAAATTACCAAAAAAAAAAAAAAAATTACACCCGTGGCAACTGTTAACAAGTCTCAAAAATTAAAAATATAAAGAGAAAAATATTATGTCACTCATAGACGTATGACTACTGGGATATTTCCAAGCTAGTCCTAGTCCTTCCTTCAATTCCTCTAATCACCACATATACACATGTATGCATAGGCCTTCAATTCCTCAAGCTAGTCCTGTCTTCTTTGGTACCATGCTTGTGTGGCAATCTGATTCCTTGTAAATATAGAATTCATAATAACCACCCAGTATAGTGGCTACAGCCATACTCCATGCTGTTATTGCGATTGCCGGAGGCACAACACCATTCGGATATAAAAACATAATCGTCAGCAAAGTGGTCAAAATCCAGACTGCAGCTTTCAGCTTGCCTCTCAGTGAAGAATCACACGCCGGCAATGCAAAGATACCAAAGGTGAAGGCTAGAAAAACTAGAGTGACTACTGATACAAGAACTGATACAATAGACCAAAAATCACCCCCGGATTGGTAAATTGCAATTGAAGAATTGAACGAGAGAAATACAAGGCTGACATGCGGCAACCAAGTAAATGTAAAATCAATCAGGTTGTAATCAGCAGGGTTCACATCAGATGTTGTTGTCGGGTTTTCCATGATTTAGAAATTGAAAAGTGAAAATGTAGGCGATCGAATGAGTGCTCATGGCTCAGAAACTTGAATGTATTATAGACAACGTTTCTTAAAGTGGGAAGAGACTTTTGGAACTTGCAAGGAAGTTTCCTTCAACTAATATGGAATTTTCAAATATTCCTCAGTGTATTTATTTACGTCTTAATTAAAATCCAATCAGAAACATGATCATCTCCAGATTATAATCGTTTTCATATTTTAGATCGAAGATCTTTAACATTTTGTCTTACTTTGTTATCCTTTTGTATGACAGAAATGTTTTAGCATAATACAGATTATAATTGTTTTCATTAAGGAACTTTTGCGGGATAAAGAAGTCTGAAGGGAAAATTAGTCAGAACCCGTCATTTAATTTAATTGAGAAAAATTTTAAGGCACAAGAGTTGAACTCTGAAATTAGAATCATGAATTTTTCTGTGCTGTGGTGTTTGTATTTGGTCCATTTAGGCCCATGGGCTCAGGCCCAACGAAAGTAATGAATATTTTTTACATGAAAATGGAAACCTGAACTTGCTCCATGTCATTCTCGGCCTATCTTGTGACAAACCCAGCAAATAACCTGCATACTTAATAGGAGCTTTCATTCTTAATAAATAGATTTTGTTCAACAATATAGCGAAGAATTAAATAATACAAGTGCTTGCCAAGTAACATTCGAGGTACACTGTATAATAATATGGGTAATTATAATAGTGTATAAGTAAAACACGCAAGATATCTACAGAGGTCATATCGTATGCTACGTTACACAATGGCCAACTTTATTAAAGTAAAATTGAATCGTTCCTTTAATCACCAAAATAGCATTTGGAAATCTCTATACTCATGAGTCTATATGAGTCGGTCAAGAGAACAATTTTGACGGTAGACTTATGAAGTGTTTCTCTCAAAAATCTCAATTCAATGTCCCCTCCAACCTTTCACCTTTTAGAAAATTTCATAAAGGAATGATGGTTTTGAAATGCTAAGCACATAAACAGAAAGAGATTTGCTTAACAGCAGAAAATGGTTTCGCCACAGTCGAGTTGTTGGCATGTACTCTAATAAATGTACGCACGAAATTGATTCATCAGAAAATAAAACATATAAATTCAAATTACTACACATCAATTACGCTTAACTAGGATTTTTTTTTTTTTTTTTTTTGAGATTTTACGCTTAACTAATAACTAGCTATACCTATCTCTTTTAATATATGTATAAAAATAAATTTATATAAGTTTAACATTTCTGATACATCAAATATTTGTACAGCGTAGCGCATAGCGCATATTTGTAACGTCAAAAATTGTACCAGCTTGCAATTGTAAGAGATGCTGGACGATTTTCTCGATAAATTTCGTTCCCCAAAAAGGAATAGGACCACAACGAAACTTCCTAATCTTGAGATACACACAGGCTTACTTTTTTGTGTTTATAGATAAAGGGAGTCGACAGCAATAAATATAGAGAAATTTCCTGGATATTCCACAGTGGAAGGCTTCTTTGTATGTCAGATATAAAAGAAGCTGCCTACAAAATAGCTCTTCAGCAGTTTTTTTAAACTGTACCGGATACCAGAAAATTTCAGTAATACCGAAAATAGGAACAGCAGCTGAAACGATGATATCCAGTATTGTGAGAAAACATAAAAAAATTAGAAAATATCGGAAAATATCTTATTTCGGCTACCCAACCGGTAGGGGTGCCAAGTTTACAGTCCAAGTTGTCATTTCGGTCACCTGTATGGTATTAGAAACACTAGTCTTCAGACTTCAGCAGTTTAGGGTCCCAAGTTTTCATTTCAAATATTTTATAAGTATTTTTATCAATTTTTCAAAAAGATAAATGAATGTGCTTATTCAAGTTTTGATACTTAGTTTGTGTTCATTTTAGTTTTTGACGAAAAATTTGTGTTCATTTCAGTCCGCAAAAGTGCGTTGTTTACACAGTGATTTGAAAAATAAATGAAAAAAAAATGAAGGTATGCAAACACTCACCTATATGAATCTAAAAAAAGACGTTTATTGATTTCGGACAAAACATATGTGACTACTTATAACGGTTATTTCAAACTTTCTTGAGATAAAGATGAGAATCAAGTGTTTGAACTTTTTGACTATGTTTTTTAACCCATGTTTTTTAATCAAAGGAGCATTATTTTTAGCCAAGAAACTACTCTTTAGTAAAATATGCATTATGTAATAATCAAATATTTTAGAGAAATACTAGAGTCCAATATATTGGACGGATGAGAGTCCCTACCATGTTCCAGTAGTAGCAAGAAGAGCATAATTGAAGGGAGTATCTTCAGTTTCCAGAGAAATTTCAGTGGAAATGCCACCTTTCGTGCTGTAACTAACATTCTGTAAACCGAAGAGTGTGAAGGTTTCGTTAGATGTCCATTTCCAAACTAGATTATCCCTGCCCGATATGAAAAGCTCCGTTCAGCCAAGTCAATCAGATTTGCTTCAAGGTAAGTGAGTGGTGAATGTAGAGTTGCCGCCATACTGGTAAAGCTTGCACCAGTGTGATGCACCGTCTGGTGGGAGCTGCATCCTCTGGAACAAAGTGAAACAAGTGGATTTCGTCCCCATGCATATTCATCCCAATTTGTAATACAGGGTAAGTACTAAGTAGACGATTGGAAATAGACGTATAATAAGGTAAATGTAGGCCAGATATAATAAGGGACTACGTACTGGCAGCAAAAAAATTGAAAAAAAAAATAATAAGAAAAAAGAAAAAACAAAGACCTAATAAGGGACAAGCTTAGGCTAGTGTTCATTCTTAATTATCAACATCAATAGAAATTACATCAAGAATTTTTAGAGATTTATTATTAATTTAATGCATCAAATACTAAGTTGTGGTTTTAAATATCTAAAGAAAAAAATAAATTACTATATATTTTCAATTTTGTGACCATGTTTGTCTGACTATTGACCTAGAGTTAATGCGACGTGCTGTCAAATAATGTATTTGAAAGAACAGAAAGTGGTAAAACATTCAAAGAAAGACTACAATCTTCATCGATCAATCATTACACACTGAAATTGTAAAAAATAAAATAAAATAAAAAGCAACAAAGCATAGTACCATAAAAATTATTACAATAACAATCACATATGTAGTGATAGTATAATGGACGACAAAACCAAGCTTCTTTTCCGTTCGAAAAAATCAATTGTGTTTGTGTATAAAAGATCCAAAATTATACCCACTCATAATCATACATAGGTAGTACAGTATTAATCAAACAGAGCCATATATAGCAAAGGCTATATTCATCAAACAGAGCCAACATGCATGCATGGTCTTCAGTTCCTCGAGGTATTCTTGTCTTCTTTGGTACCAGCAACTTGGTGCCCATCTGATTCCTTGTAAATGAAGAATGCATAATAGCCGCCTAGTATGGTAGCCACAGCCATACTCCATGCCGTGATTGCAATTGCTGGAGGCACAACAGCACCAATCCGATACGAAAACATGATGGTGAGCAGAGTCGTCAAAAACCAGACTGCTGCTTTCAGCTTGCCTCTCAGTGAAGAATCGCGTGGTGTCCGTTCAAAAACACGAAGGATGTAGAAGAGAACAAAGAGATCAACTAATGAAACAAGAATATATGCAATGGACCAAGGATCTTCCCAGGATCGGTAAATGGCAACACACGAATTGATTAAGAGAAATACGAGGCCGGCAATAGGCAACCATGCACACGTGAAATCAAGCTTGTGATCAACCGGCTTCACATCAGATGCTGTTCTCTGGTTTTTCATAATTTAGAGATTTCAGTACGAAATGAGGACGATCAAAAGAATCATGGATGAGAAACTTGCACGTATAATAGACTACGTTTCTTAGTGGAGACTTTTTGGAACTTGCAAGGAAGTTTCCTTCAACTAATATGGAATTTTCAAATATTCCATAGTCTATATTTATTTATTTATGTCATAAAAATCCAATCATATACGATCACATCCAGATCATAATTATTTTCATATTTTAGATCTTTACATTTTTGTCTTATTTTGTTCTCATTTTGTATGACAAATGTATTCGCTTTACTAATAACTTTGGGCTCGTTTGGATGGCACCGGAATAGCTTAATCCTGAGAATAGCTTAATCCCGGACTAAAAATTTCATCCAAACGGAAGTGGACTAAGATCGGAATAACTAATCCCAAGAATAACACAATTTCCAACAACACTCTTCCCAACAACACTTTTCTCTCTACTTTTCACACTTCCCAACGCTATTCCTAAACTCACCATCCAAACAACATTCTTAATCCCGGAATAGTACTCTTCCTTCTAGTCCCGTGAATAGTATTTTTTCTCAAATTTAGTCCCGGATTAGCTATTCCTAGCCTAATCCCAACCCATCCAAACGAGCCCTTTGTTGGTAAGGTCGGTTAGTAATACCTATTATGAAAATAGAAAATATTGTCATCGCACCCAATTGAATTGTTCAGATCTAAACGTGGAATGCTCAGTCAAAAGCGTCGATTAGAATCGATTCATAAGTAGGTGATTCAGAGGTGCATGTCGGTAATTGCTTTCAAACTAAGCCATAAAAGTTTTGTTCGTATCTAGATGCTTCAAGTTCAACCGACATCCACCTCTGAATCACCGACTTATGAATCAATTCAAAGTCGGTTTCAAAAAATAATAAAATTTGCCGCCATCGCGTTCAAGTTCACATAAAGGTAACATTGCAATAGGTTAAGACTGGTATTTTAAGAGTTCAAAGCAAAACAGCATTTTGAGTTGTTAGCCCACTCTATTTAACAAAACAGGGAAACAAAATAAACAAAAGTTAACCCAATACCGTTTACATAATTCGCACATCAGACTGGCTCCCTCCTGTTGCATGAAAATCATTGGACAGCCCTTGCCGGATCTGATTTGTGCATTTTAGATTGGAAGGCCCAAAATGTCGAGAATTGTTATTGAATACTGATGTTAGAAAACGCATCGGATTTAACAAAGCTATCTAGTGACTACCATCCAATTAGGACGAGACAAAACTTTTATGACTTCTTCAAAAGCTTAAGATTTTATATGATAGAATAAGAACTTATTCTTGACATTTGATGTAGGAGAAATTTCCAAGAAGCAGCCCATCAAATGCTCTAAGTCTCCAAAAACACAAGTAGCCGAAGAAGGAAGAAATCCTGTGCCTCCATTTTTAGCCCGAATTTCGCAAGCCACCGTGGAGGAAGCACGTCCCTCTCGGTGTAGCTTTCAAGGCCTCTGTAATTTGCATCACAAATTTGCCAGCCTCAGTGAAGCTGACGCATCCTTCAAAAAACCATCAAGGCCTCCTGTCCAACAATATTTTACTCAAGTTGAGAATTATACATAATCAAAATTCCAAATTAACAATCAAAATTTCACATAGTACCACCAGATTTTGCCCAAATGACACTGTTATGTATCCCAAATTAACAAATTGACACTTAATATAATCAGGCTGGCTCTGTAGTATTGCAACACAGGCTGGTGCACTTGTACCACCATTGATATATATGACAACCCAGATTTACAGCATTTTACACCACCATTGGTACATGATAACCCAGATTTACAACAAATTACACCACTATTGATATATGATAACCCAGATTTACAACAAAATTACACCCGTGACAACTGTTAACAAGCCTCAAAAAGTAAAAATTAAAAGAGAAAAATAACATATCACTCATAGGCTACTGGGAGGAAGTCAGAACTCTTGATGTTCAGGAAACCATAGCTGTCACACAGCCACAATTAGTGGAACAAAAAATTCAATCATCCTACAATACAATTCACACTGCACTGACGATACATTAAAAATAAGCAGAAGGGAGAAGTATTGTAATTTGTAAATCCTTACACTGTACATCATTTTCTTTACACGAACAAGATAACTGACAACTCAAACTGAAAAACCAACACTTTTTTCTACTTTTTCCCTTTTAAGTAAATAATAAATGATCTTTTGGCACTATCCCCTTATTGAACTAAACTCCCCTACTATTATTTTTACCTGATATAAAATAACAATTAATTACTTTTACCTGGACCAGTAGCTTTAAGTCATCTTTGGGATATACAAGTAGTCAGGAGTCTTGCATGCATTATCTGGTTTGATCTTCCCTCGTGCGGGGTCCACCATGCCTTACAATGTCATGACCAGTAACAGTAATTTGGTGTTAAACACCATGACCTTATTTTCATCCTGCAATAGTTGCATATCAGACCAATTAGCAAATTTGGTATGTTGGTGTAGATTTGTATAGCATTTAAATTACATAATACAATACTCAACCAAGCAGCACAATAACAAAAGCCATGGTACTTTAATACAAAGCCTGTCCTGTAATGTGATCATATTCTAGTTTTAATTTCTAGGACTTTACTAGATACCAGCAGCAGACAGTCTTGTCGAAATAGGGCAGTTAACTATTGCTGGTATAGTGGTATATCACAATTCACAAATTGCATCAGAAAAATGACATGACACTAATCAGACCAAATCCACAGCACAAAAGAATTACTATTTAACAAAACAGTCTAGCAAGTAAGTGGTATTGAAGCTGAAATGGAGCCAACATGTACATGCTTCAATTGTAACGACTAATTTATGAAAAGGTCACCAAAATTAGCAATCATCCTATTATAGTATAGAAAGAAAAGAGCACAAATCTATCCCAAGCGAACCATTGCCCAAATCACTGCTACCAAGGTTGACAAATAATCCATTTACTACTTTCCAGTTTCCAATCTAAGCTGATATACTAAATCCCAACTCCAAAAAAGTCTAAACAAAGAGAAATACTCAGAAAATACCTCTATCAGGTGCATCGCGACCAATCATCACCAGCTAGATCCAACCATAGAACCGTCCATGTATTAATTATCTCCACAAAATCCGACCCAAATCGCCTCAGCTAAATCAGAAGGCACTTGCACACTCTCAGCTGCTCGAGCTGACGGTACAGACTCCCAATCGCGCATCTGAGAAATGACAAGGATTGAATCGGAAAGAAAAGGCTAGAGAAGGGGTTGGGTTGATGCCTTATTAGTGGAAATCTCCGATTAGGGCTCGAATGGGTGCTCTATATGATTGATTGCGTTTGCGTGACGGAATTGCTCAGGTCACGCCCCCATTACTCATTCTCATTCTGTCATTCACTCCCAATTTTTTAGAATATGACCAAAATATCCTCCCCTCCAGCTCTAAAAGTCTGAGAAAAACAAAGCAGGGTATTTTGGTTATTTTGAAAATAAATTGGAGTGAATGAGTAAGGAGCAATTCCCTTGCGCGAGGGTTTAATTAAGCAAAATCATGTCTCTCGTCGCTCCTGCGGAGTCAGGATTTTCTTTAGGTGAGCCAATATTAGAACTTTTGAGGGGTTATTTTTAAAATTAGCGATGCTTGAGCTTGACGTCTCACGTCGCTCCTGCGTCCAAACATGAAACGTGTGTGTGTGTGTGAGTAAATTTACTTGCGCAATTTTCTCATTCTAATTGTGGGATGCAAAGTGGGGGATGCTACTACTGCTACTGTGAATGCAAATCAAGATTACTAGTTTTACTTTTCTTCTTCTATGTTTAGCATTACACTATATCAGGCTTGGGTTTCTAGATTTGTTGTATTGATAGTTTGGTTGTATAATTGGGAAAATTGGATATAACCATCTCGAATCTTTTCCAATTGAATATAACCCTTTTCGATCTTTAAATTTGAATATAACCCCTCTAATTTTATTTTTTTTAAGGATATAACACCCTTTGATTAATTTAAATCATATTTCAAGTTAAAATAATAATTTTTGACCAATATACCCCTACCTATTCTCCTCTTCAAGCAGCCGCCTAAACTTTTATATTCCTCGAGTGATTATAAAAAGAAAGCAAATTTTAATTTATCTCCGATTTAATTTTTTTTTCCGTCATTACGTATGTACGTAATTAACCTTCTTGATTACTTAGAAAAAGTGCACGGAATACAAAATCAAAAGGAACCAATATAAAGTGATCATAATAGAACTAATCTCAAAAGGACGAAAATAAATCAATTTTAAAGGAAAAATAATATCCTGTTTACTCCCGGAGCATCAGAAACTGCGCCACAACAAAAGCTTACTACTACTCATCGGTCTAACATTTATCAGCGTGGTACAGGTGCATGCCTCCAAAGAATCATCACCCTGTTTCCCCGAGATTACGGGACCTTTTTCCGAAATTATGGGACTTGACCTTGACCGTGTGCTTAACTGCTTATATAAAGCCACTCTCTCTCATCAACTATCATCGTCCCTGTTGTTTTTTTCTTCCTCCTGTTCTCCTTCTCTCAAGAAAAGTGCCACCGATCGTTTGAAGGTTGGTACTTTTTTCCTTTGTCGATTTATTATTTGGAGCTCCCTTAGATCAATTAATATTTGTTTCTTGTTGGGGTTATGACATAACCGTTATGTTGTATTGGTTGTGACACGTGGAGATCTATTGATCTTAGAAACTTGCTAGAATATTATTTCTTGTGTAACCCAATTCATTATTCTCCTAGGTGGTGATTTCTGACTTGTTAGCCTTCCATTAATTACTTGAAGTAGGAATTACCTTTCAAGAGTATGTGATATTTTTTAGTTGGCAATCTCTAACCTTAAAAAAAAAAGTATATGATACTATTCTCCAATAGTATTCGTGTTGTCTCAAATCAAACACGATCATATTAGAGTTTCGTATTGTATCATGTTGACACGAACTATTTTTTTAATTGTGTCATGTCGTGTTGTGCCGAGTGGTTAGAAGAGGCAACATGACAAGACTAACACAATCGTGTTGTGTCGTGTTGACATGTCGTGTCAAATCGTGCTAGGAAATTTTTTTATTTATTATTAAAATTTATTTAAAAAATTTAAAATATTAAAATAGAGAAAAAATATTGTTGTAGTTTATTTGACTTATTTTACAAATTCAATATATATATATATATATATCAGTACAAAATTATCAACATAGTTTTGTTAAAATATTAATTGATGATTTCATTTTTCTAACGAATTTTTTTTGTTGTTTAAAAGGATTAAAAGAATAAAATATTAAAAAAATTTAAATGGGCGATTATAAATTGAGCATCAATATATAAAAGAAAATTTAAATAATTGTTTAAAAAATAATTTAATAGAGGAAATATTTATAAGTAATTAAATATGATGCTATTTTTGATAATGTCAAAATCTAAATTTGTGTTGTTGTGACGTGTTAGTGTCATGTTAGTTTGTATTTATATTGTGTTGCATGTTGAGTCGTGTCATGTCAAATTATATTAATTTTTCAAGATTCTCGACGCAATAACACGTTTGTGTCGTGCCAACATGGATATCTTGTCGTGCCAACATGATTGTGTCGTGTCATTCTAGATAACCTAGTATATGAATCCCAAATAATAACCAATTGTTTTTGCTTGAGTTTTTTTTTTTTTTTTACTTTTGCCTTTGCTAAATTAGTTACAAAAGAGGTTTTGTCATAGTATTACTATAATTTACTTTTGTTTTTGTTGAAATAAGGGGGCAAAAAAAGAGGTTTTGTCATAGTATTACTATAATTTACTTTTGTTTTTGTTGAAATAAGGGGCCTTGGGTGCATGTTGCTAATTGTCAAATGTAGCATGAAGGTTTAGTCAAATCTGGGAAGGCCTTAAATTTTCTTAAAAAAATGTTTCTATGGTGCTGATTTGCATGTTGTATAGAAACATCATATAATCATCCTTATTTGCTTCAAAAGACAAGAAAGTATTGATTGTAACTTAATTTCGTTCTTAATATACAGGATGGGAAGAAACAAAATCCAAATCGAAACTAAGAAAACTGCATATGAGAGAAAGAATACCTTCGGCAAAAGGAAAAATGGCCTTAAGAAAAAGGCCAAGGAACTATCAACATTGTGCGATGCTCCCGTGATGGTACTTTTCTCGTCGCCAGTAAATGAAAAATCTTACGAGCTTTTTTTGGGCGATCAATGGTATGTTTTGGATAAAATATGGGTCTCAACATTCTTTAATTTTGAATTATGTTTTGCTTTTGTGCACTTCACATTGATCCTGTTTTTAATTCAAAAATATTTATGCACATGTCCATGGAATATATATGATTTTAAATCAATTGTGATTATTTTTTCAATGAATCTAAACATGAAGTAATTAATGCAGGGCTGAGAAACACAAACAAAATTAATATATAATATAACTTCCTAATAGACCGAGAGATTTGAACCTTGTTCTTACGTGACCTGATCCATTCGACACTCGCCATTTATTTTCATTGCTCAACTCTTTTACAACATGAAAAAAAATCAAAAGCTCTGCGAAGTATATACCTTAATTTACACGAAGGCTAGCTAAGTATATACCTTTCTTGTATGTTCCATAGCTCACTATTGTATTGTTTTCTGTCAGTAATTTTGAGGAAATGATACAACGATACGCTGGACACTCTTCCACCGAAAGATATGAAAGGTGCATATATACTTCATACTATTTTAATTTCTTTTCTACAGATAATTTTCCAAAATAGAACTGACAGTTTCACCTTATGATTGAACAGGCAAGTCATAACTTTAGAAGTAAGTCAACTTTCCTCTATTTCCTTTCAGAAACGATAATTATATTTTGTAATGTAAATTACACATTATTGTGCATAATCGATGTTTTTAAATAAATATTTTTCATGTGAGATTGTTTTGAATTAAATATCTTGTAAACAACCTAACTTGTTTCTTTAATTATGCAGGATTTGAAGAAGACATTTACAAAGCAGGGGAAAATAATTGATGTCAATCATGAGCTAATGAAACTTCACGGGTAAATCAATTTTATTTTATGATTAAGATTTAAATTTTCTAAGACATAATACGTAATAAGAATATGTGGCCTCTTAATTAGGGTATAATATAGACCAAATTTGGTGCATACTGACTTCTATTTTTGTTAAATATTGTTTTGTTCAAGCAGAGTATGTATTATGTACGAATTTTAGGTGGCATATATATAGCACCTGCTGTTTCAAATTAACCTTTTCTGATTGTTTACTTCTTCTGTTGTAAAATTTTTGGTAGAGAGCAATCAACCATAGAAGATAATCAAAACCTTCTGTACAACCATCTGTACAAGTTACAAACTGAGATGGAGAAAGCCGAAAATGCTCTTGGTGTGCTCGGGTAATATTTACTAACGCTGTAAAAAATATAAAATTAACTTTGAATTTCTCTCTATGTTAGCACATGAGACTTTTAAGTACTTGTGCATGGTGTGTCACTACTTTTAGCATGGATAAGGATTTTAAGATTTTCCATTTTGGGGTGAATAATAAAATACTTAAAAAAAAAGAAAGTAGGGGCAAAACAAACGCTTTGGAAACAAAGGTTCCAAAACCCACACCAATTTATAATGAATCTGGTATTACAAAAAGCTAGCTTAGCTGATTTGTGACCGAATATATTCTTCGTATATATCCATATATATGTTGAGGGCATATGTAATACTTGGTCACTTCTTACAGATATGTGGATGTCATTGATAACATCTTTGATATAAATATGCTAAACACGATGGAGGCAACACTACGAGCTGCTCTTTTACACAATAATATTTGTAAGGTACGTATATTTTTCTTTACTCATATATGATTGTTCTTTATTTGAATTTTTTAAGCATCAAATTATCAATGATAGTCTTCCTAGAGTAAATTAGCAAAAAATAATCTTAATATTCTTCATGTTACGTTGAAATATATGTGATAAACTTTTTAAAATCTGGGCAATTAGATTTGCACCTAACTTAATTAATTTATGTCAAACTTCATTCTGGTTTTTTTTTAATGGATATATGTAGACTTTTAATAAATCCTTGGTTTTTTATCAGGCAGAATTTCTAAAGCAACATAGTGAGCTGGAAAATCTACATCAGGTAAAAATATTTAATTCATTAGCACATCAATTCGATTATAAATTTCATATATTGTTCCACTTTCCGTACTTGAAATTATTTATTCTTTTAATTCTATTTTACCTCGGGATATATGTCTATAAAGCAGTTCAGTGAAATTCCTTGTGCTCCTCAGGTATGAGATATGTTACTAATCTTAAAATTAACAAAATAAATTTAATTTTAAAAATATGCTGATTTTAAATTTATATTTTCATAATATGTTAACCATCAACTTCAGTCTCATGGCCTTCTCCAGGTTTAAAATATGCTCACTATTAAAAAATTCATTCATCAAATCTTAATTTGTATGGGAAAGTTGTTCCAAATTTTCAGTTACAACTTGAAGTTAATTATCCCACAGGTCTCAGCATCTTATCAGAGTACAATATATAGTTGGATTGCAGTAAAAAAAAAAAAATATAAATCCAAAATAAATTAGTGTTTTGCTTCTTTTGTACATATATGCGGCATTCATATATAGGAAAAATAGCCATATGTTGTGTTGTTTGCTTCCAACCATGTACTTCAAGATGAGGTTTGCAATATATACAAGACGTGCATTTGTATCGGTTTTTTCGAAAATTCATTCAACTGTTATTATTTTTGTAGGTTGCATACAATTTTCAAGGTCAATTTCAGGTAAACAGTGCAGCAGCTGGAACTTCATATCAGGATTCTATGACCAACAGGTGTGTTATATAAGTTGCATCTCATAAATTAAAACATTCAACTATTCATCCATCGTTCCATACCAGCTAATCGAATCTTACCCCTAACTTAGTATCTATTTTTCGTTTGGTTGATCGGTGTCATATTGAGGGCATGTGTGTTTGTGTGTTATTCTTCTTCTTTCTTTCTCATTTGAAGGTATTTAGACTAAAACTTTAAACCTCAACCAAAATTACGATAAATAAAAAATGCTTTCAATAATTTACAATTTATCTTTTTTTTCTTTTTCTTTTTTTTTTTTTGGAACTAAGTAGGGTGTTACCCTAGCACTTCTCTTTTATTAAAAGAAAAGCAAGTTACTCAATTTATCTCGTATCCTTTATGAAATTTTCGAGTTAAGAGTTTTCATTACTTCAGTTCCAGTCGCCTGCAACTTACCAAAGGGGATCAATTGTCGAATGAAGAGTACACTCCTATGAATGATGGCGCAATCAGTTCAATTGTTACTCCGCAAGGCATCACTTATAATAGGGAAGGATGGAGTTTAGAAGACGTCCCTGGGCGACCCCTCTAGATTTCTTCTTTGCTTGGTGATTTTACTTAAATTTGTTTGCATTAGACATTTAGACTCACGTATTTAGAGTCTAGGTGCGTTGTTCTGTTATAACTCGTTATCTGACTCTCTATGAGATAGTATTAACTTGTCATTTCAGTACTCAGTATGGAATAATGAACTAATTAATTTGCTAGTCTTGTTACTAATCTTATTCTTATTGTTTGGTCTTATTCAAAGTTAATATCTCTATTAATGTTGGTAGGAATATATTTTCAAAATTTCTAGCTGATCGATTTGAAAAGGTAATATAAGATCCCTGTTCTATCTTTTTACTGTACGGATCATTCGCAGAGTAGAAAGAAGAAAGTATAGTTCTTAATAATTTAATTAGTTATTATAACATATTAAGAAAAGTACAACATCAATAAAGTTTTAATTAAGTTCCTTATTTTTTTTTTTATTCAAGAAAGACTTTCGTTTTTCATACTCAACTGAAACAATTTAGTTGATTCTATATATATTTTCTTTCGTAAAAAGATTATCTTAAAAACTCCACTAACATAAATAATCATTGCTTAGTTATAACGGAATATATAGACACAAGTACAATCAGTTGTCCTTCATAATCAGATTGAATTGTTTAAATAGAATACATATTTTGATATAAATTGTGTGAAATTTGTAAGCAGAAAATTTTAAAACTAACGTGACTATTTTTTTGTTGTCAATGAAACTCTAGCTACCTTTGTATTATTAACATCCACAACCATAATTACGATAAATTTTTCGAAAAAGAAAAACCACAATTACGATAGCAACGTAGCAATGGCATTCACACGTTAGATTCAAATGAGAATAATTTATATCGTGCCTCGCAGTTGAATTGCTATCACACCTACAACTTTCGATTGAAATCTAAAATAATTTTTTTTAAATAATTATTCGAAATAAAAATTTTATTTAAAAAAAATCTAACTCAATTATAGCCGATATCAAAATTAAGATTACTACAGATAGGTCTATCATATGTTAATGTCAGCGTGGTACAGGTGCATCAGTGCATGCATGCAAAGAATCCTCGCCCCCTGTTTTCCCGAGATTGTGGGACCTTGACCTTGACCTTGACCTTGACCGTGTGCTGATATAAGGCCATTCTTCTTCGCCGTCTTTGTGACTTTATCTCTCTCTCTGTCTCTCATCTTCCATAAACCATCGTCCTTCCCATTTCTTTCTTCCTCTTGTTCTACTTCTTTCAAAAAATTGATCGTCATGATTGTAAATATATTCCTTCTTAAAAAATAGTAACTGATTGTTGATAAAATATATGATCAACAATGACAAATATGAATTTTATCAACGAAATAGAACGCTCAAGTTAAAATAATAAAGCATAATTTGTGTAGCATATATAGTGCGTGGGAAGTTTCAACACGACTTAAATGAATGGTGCTTCGTTCAATTGGCTTCTTCATTCTCTATGCGTAGTGTGCGTGTGACGGGCCTCTGCTTGTCTAGATTTGTTACTACTTGCTCTATGCAGAATTATGTTGGTTCCTCTGTAGTTGGATATATTATTTGACGGATTCTTATTTCAGTTGGCTACATGACAAAGCACCACAAAAATGTCCTGAATAAGTATACATACATTTATCAAAAATATAAATTCACAACGTTGCAGATTAAATTGATTTAAATAGAATACCAAATACCAAATAAGATTTACATTGTATTATATTTGATATGAGGCATATTTTAAATCTACAATGACTAATTTTTTATTTTTAATGCTTTTTACTAATTAATTTTAAAAGTCCTTATCAAAATTGTCAAACTAACAATTGTCAATGGATCTATACCTTTGAATAAATTTACATATTTAATCAAAATTACGATAGCAACTTAGTAATGGCACTCGTTCTCAAATTTTATAAATCTTTTCCCGAAAGGCCACCTCATGTAGATTTCACGGATTATAACCGACTTAATTTGTCAACAATTTATATCACGTGTCATGGTTGAATCGCAATTGCATTTATGACACCGGATGGTAATCTATAATAAAATTATTGAAATAATTTTTAAAACTTAGCATTTAAATTATTTCAAATTCTAACTCAATTGAAGTCGAAATCATTGATTTTAATACTACAATTATAGCTTGAACAGCTTACCGCATATTGGTGAATTTAAATAATTAGATAAGCATGAGCACAAAGTTGAAGATTTCTTTTTCGTTAAAATCTAACCTAGACTAATATAATATCTATTAATGAATTAAATTTATTGGACCTTACAAAATTTAAAACAAATACTATTGATATTCAAATAAGAATAGATACCATTCTAACTCGCCGTTAATAGATCCGGAACTGATAGTGCACCGCTTTTATTTCTCCGCGGATCAATAAAATAATGACAATCAGAGCTTAAATGCTTGACAAAAAATAATAAAAAAAGCCAGAACAATACAATTGAAGGGACCTACTAATAATTAATAGATTATTAAAATTTAATTAGACAACGTTAATTACAGTAGATATATTTTTTTTTAACAATTTCGCTTCTTTTCTTAAAAAAAAATAAGTTGCTTTTAGATATATTATATATATGTGCAGGCGTGCAGCGGACATTCACATTCCTGAAAAATTTAATAAATAAAAAAGTTCCTGTGACCGTGATAAGTTTTTTTTATCTCGATACACTTGACTCTGGAGTGCGTCTTTTATTTTTTTAATTAATCTTCCAATTTCGTACACGTAATCCTGTTGGCACGAGAATTAATCATTGGATGCACCAGGTATACTCTACAGCATCCAACTGACAGGATGTCACTTTCTTCGGTCCTTTTTCTCATAACCTATGCTCCAGTTTCAGGGAAGTTCATTTTCCATCAACTCAAAAAACCAGCAATAGGAAGAGGTTTTATATAAGGCTAAACCGCCACCTCTCCAAACTCCAATACCAGACGCTTCTATCTCCTTTTCACGCTCGGGACACGTGGCATTGAAAAGCAATAGAAAGGCGAAACCATTTTATTTTTACAATTCGGCAACTTTGGTACCAGAAAGAAAGAAAGCAAAAGGGAAGAGAAATGGCGGAGTGTGAGGCGGAGGCGGCCGTCGCCAACGGAGACGGTGTCAAACAAAGGATGTCGGATCGATCGAAGGTGGTGAGAAATAGTTTTATTGGGATGTTTTAGTTTTGAATAATTTGGTTCCTATTGGAACTACTTTTGTTGGGTTTTTTTGATTTGTTGTTTGCGTTTGTGTTTGGTCGATTAGAGGGTTCAAGCGAAGGAGATATTGTCGAAACAAGCTTCGAAGATCGCTTCTGAGGCGGAGAAGCACGAACGAATCCTTTTTAAGGTTCCTTTTTTTTATGTTTTGTTTATTGATTGTTTTTCTTTTTTGGGTATTGATTCCTATCCGAGTCCTAGTGTCAGTGTTTTCTATAAACTGTCACAAATTAGTGGTGGAGTTTGTTTTATGAGTTCAGTTTTATTTGAATTGTTGCTGAATTTGCATCAATTTTATAATTCTGATTGGTTTTGTACCAAATTTTATATTTTTCAGGTGACCCATTTGTTGGGTGTTCTGGGATTTGGTGCATTTTGTTATGTCCTGGGTGCCAGTATGATTTCATTTCTCAATTTTCTTTATTGTAAATTGAAAAAAAAATGAATATTATTGCCACTTTCTAAATTGAATTAATTTGGTTCATTTTACACTTAGGGCCACAGGACGTTCCCTATTTGTATTGCTTCTTCTATGTTGCATTTGTTCCTCTCAGATGGATATACTATCGTTACAAGAAGTGGCATTATTACCTATTGGTAAGTAGTTATATTTTTCGTTTGAATTGTTCTCTTTGGCATAATACATTACCTAATTAAATTGAAATTTGAATGAGAATTTGTCGATAATTAATTAGTTATCTTTATGTGAATGCTGTTTTGTTGTTAAGGTATATTGTTTCTTATCTAGCAAGGGATCACATGTTTGTCCTTTTCCTATTATGGGAGAGAATTTTATTGGAGCACATGGTGCTTTTCTTCTCTATCAATGCATGATTTGTGCTTTAACAAGAGATCGGGCTCCTGTCCTTTAGGGTAGTGTCCAGCTAATAATGGGCTAAAAAAGATGTTACTGGACCACTTATGGTGTTAATTGCTATGTCATATCATTTCAGTGTTCATTCCATGAACATGAACAGTATGCCTGCATTATGTAACTTGTGTGTTGTCGATTTTGAATTATGTTCTTACTCTACACAGGATTTTTGTTATTATGCGAATACTATCTTTATAGTAACACTTCTCTTCTACCCAAAGAATGAGAAGCTCTTCATGGTGTGCTTCTCCTTTGCTGAGGTAAGTACCTCAATGTAATTTGATTCCCATCTCCATTTACTCCCGAATGAACAATTATCGAGGAATATTTAGTGTTAGCTATCAATTTGATCAGGGACCGTTAGCATGGGCATTAATTGTTTGGAGATGTAGTCTCGTATTTAGTTCTTTTGACAAGCTTGTCAGTGTTCTCATCCATCTTTTGCCCGGTAAGATTAACTAAGAGTGTCCATCTTTCATTTCAGTTTTTTATGCGGATTTCTCACAGTAGAGTACTTGTGTTTTTCTTTCATATGTTTGATGTATCCACATGTTGCCACTTTCTTTGGAGTGCTTTTATGTAAGATTGACAAATCAGTCTATACTAGAAGGACTATTATATTGTGGTACCAATCCTGACAAGGGCCTAGAAATACCAATAGACTGTGGTACTAATTCTGACAAGTGAAGTATAGTGCCATCATGGTATGGCCATATGATTCCAGCAGAGCCTTTGCAGCTTAGTGTATTAGTGCTTCAGTACCATTGCTGCTCATTATGTGCCACCTGGTATCAAAACCCCTCTTTTACTCCAATAATCAACACATAATTCATTGCACAGGTATTGTATTCTTCACTATTCGGTGGTGGGACCCACAGACGTTTGCAGCCATGCATCCAGAAGGTACTGCAGCTAGGGTTTCCTGGCCTTATGTAGAAGACAAGTCATACCTATGGACCTGGCTTTTCCTTGTTCCTCTAGTTGCATATACACTTTGGCAACTCCTCTACTTCCTAATTGTTAATGTACTCCGCGGCCAGAGGCTGTTGCGGGACCCAGAAGTCATGACTTCTTACCGGTAAGTTATCTTATTGGGTCTAAATGTAATGTTAGGTACCTCAAGGATATTTGTATTGTAACCAGTAGCGGTTGTACTAATAGAAAACCTATTTGTTTGAATTATAAATATTACCTGATGGAGCTACTTGCCTGGTTACCAAACCTGACTATGTCATCCAACAACTTTCCCTACTTGATAGCTCTAGATTCAAGTCAGTTGCTACTAGTTGAGTGAAGATTGCCTACCTGCTCTGAGTGCTGGTTGCGTACTACTTTTGAGTATTTTTATTTTTCCAAGTAGTAATGTGTGTAATGTTTAGTTTGGGGTTATTATATAATGCATTTCCTCTAGAAGTATCAAAGTTAAAATAGTGTTCCCAGGTTGTCAGACGAGAGATGCGAATCCAAAATTGTTTTTATATGTATTTAAGTACTTTAATTTATAACTAATTGTTATCTCAATCAGGGAACTCTCTAAGAAGGCACAAAAGGCAAACAACTTATGGTGGAGACTAAGCGGGTTATTAGGTGACCAAAATCGCCCTTTAATGTACATTATACTTCAGGGACTATTCACTGTAGCCACCACTGCCCTTACTGTACCAATCTTTCTCTCATACCGGTTGCACATAGTTTTCCAAATTTTGAAGGTCTCAGCCACAATATGGAATGGTGGGAGCTTCATTTTAGATGTTATGCCAAGGCAAGTCGTACAAATGGAGAAGAAAAAACTGGAGATGAAGCCCATACAGCAGGAGCCCGTCCCACAATCCAACATTAATGAATCAGAAGACCAACATAGTTCGTAGGAATTGCACCCAGAATTTGATTTCTAGGATTTTACGCCATTAATTTGTTGTTTGTTCTTTTTATAGTTGTGTTGGTTGTGAGTGTACATAGGTGCCTCTTTTTGTTTTATTACTGACAATGGGGAAAAATGAAGTAAAAGAAAAGGAAAACTGAGGCATCTCTTGTAGACAATTTATGTTCTCTATCAAGTCTACAATTTTTCTTTCAAAGAATGTATTTATTTCAGTGAAATGAAAAATGAGTTGTTTTTTGGATTTGGTTTTTGCGAATATTTCTGATAACTCGTGCATCACAGAATGTAATCAATGAAATTTTGTTTTATCAAATGAGAATCTAAAGTTCTGCTATTTGATTTGGTTCACATGCAAATTACACCTTGAATTATATGGAGGGGCTGATTTTGAGTCTAGCATGTGTGTGTATACGATAACATGAAAATACATATAATCATTTCCAGAAATTCTTCAAAATAACAAACAGAATTAAATGAGCCAAAACAAACATTCATGGAATGGCAAAATTAAATGTCTTGTTCGTATTCAATTTCAGTGAAAACTATTCCTGCTAGAACAAAAGAATAGAAAAGGAGAGGGAAAAAAAAAGAAAAGAAAAAAAAATGATCTTTGTACATCAAGACCCTTATCAAATCTCACTATGCTGTTTATCTATCATCGTAGAAAAAGCTAAGAACTAAACAAAATAGAAAAAGACCCAGAAACGCTAACACCCTATATATATATATATATATAACCATGATCTATCTCTCTTTCAAGGCAGAAACAAAAACCAAGAAAAGCAAGAACTAGGCACATTTATGCCCCACAAACAACCTGATATCAAACCACCCCGCTGATAACACACCTGACCTGTATCGAACTCAGTCAGAATGAGATGGGTCCCACCAAATATCAGACTCGTCTGACTCAGATCTAACTATTGCTGGGTGTTCAAAGATCTCCTCCACGACAATAGAAGTGTACCAAAGCATCACGACAACAAAGCACACCGCAAACAAAAAAGCCCGAAAAACTGCAAAGAGACCTGAAATCCATGGTGTGACATTGTCGTGCATTCCCATCAGGACAAGTACCGGGAATGAAAGAACCGCAATCAAGAGACTGGTCAACCTGTACCACTCATTGAGCACCACGAGAGGCATTAAGAGGGCACCTGCGGCATAGGATTGGGGCCATATGATGGAGGTTATGATCTCGTAGAGGAGATAGAGGGATAGGAAGTGGCCAAAGAGTGCCAGGTGGAGTCGGATTTGGATGTGGAGGCAAGTGCTGGAGTGGGGATATAGAGGGTTATCGGGCCTCAGTTCTTCTGCCAATTGGCAGTACGCGACAAATGAGCGGTAGCCGGTGATGACCCACAAGATCAGGATGATCCGAAGGGATGGATGCAAACTCAGCTGAACAAGCCGCCTGACCTGCATTGAACGGGACTCGTTCATTCTCCATCTGGGAGGTGGCATTGTGTTCAAACGGGGTATTTCTTTTTCTGGTTCTTGTTTTTTTGTCTTGATTCAAGAACGAGTGAAAATGGGGAGCAAGTTTTTCTCTTGGTTTGCTCCTGAAGTGGTGAAAGATGGAGTATATAAAGAGAGAGTAGAGAGCACGGGCGGTTAGAGACTGTGTACTCTATGTGGAGGTGAATTGTGTTGAGGTTTGTGTGGCTGTACTGGAACGCTCGTTTCTTATATAATACACAAGCGCCTCTGGCAATTATGCCATATGCGAGTTATTCATGGTGTGCCACAGAATATCAGCCAGTGTTAACTGAACGAAGTGACTTCTGAAGTGTCCGGGCTGAAGTTAGTGAGAATTTCTCCAGGTCAGACGAATAAGGGAGATTTTTTCACTTCTTAATCCATCCATAATGATAAATGCAGTGAACGGCCAAGATTGATTCCTCCTTTCTTTTTTTTTATTTTGTTATAAAATGATCAAATTCATTTCCACCTCTATTTGAATAGTGCAGACGAAATTCATGCATTCTTATACGATTGATTTTTAATAGTTGAACTTATCTTATGTCATTCTAAAATTCATATATTGACACTGATTTTACAAGGGTGTTAAATATAATCTATGAATTTAGTTTAAACTCATTTCAAATTAGTTTTATGTGAGAAATCGGAGTATTATGACGTCATTCTCTGATGTAATTATGAGCATCCAGTAACCAATTTTACGTCTCTGTGAGGTGATTAAAAAAGTTGAATTGGTACAATTTTCATGCAAGAATTATATACCCAAATAAGGCTAAATTTAAGATTTATTAAATATATGTTGCTATGCTCGGGCCTAATTTGGTGTTGTATGAAATAATTAGTATCATTCCCATCACTACTGTAACATAACCATTCATACTTTGTCATTTACAAGCATGTATAGTTTTCTCTAAGTCCAACAAATTTGCACTTCATCAAATATCATACATTATTCTACCTTTGTAACTAATTTTTCTTATTAACAAAATTTGTCAGCGCAGTGATTGCCACCTGACCCTAAAAAATATCATATATTATTCTACCATACGTAATACTTATTAGTAGTTCGATACTTTATATATTGAATACTTCAAAAACTCTGTATTTGAACAAAGAACTGAACTTCCTGGATACCATCGAAACACAACTGGGTACAAATATCTTGAACTGAGCTTCCTTAACATTTAATGGCACAAAGTGTTATGGTCTTATGGAACAGGACCCATTATTGTAAATCAAGATTTTGGTTTTGGGCCAATACCAAGTATTTCCAATAGAACATTTGCTGAGCATTTCTTTTAAATTACCTTTTTGGGTTTCTATTGAGTTTTCAGGCTCTATTGGGCCAGTTTTCCAGGTTACAAGATCTATCGAATCCACCAAAACCCTAATAATATTGGCGTGATGGCATCAATTACTAAGCTATGTGCATTATTTTTGCAATTCCCTTTGTTATGGTTATCCAAGATATACGCGGTGAACCAAGGCTAAAAAATATTTCATTAGGCCAATAAGGTATATTTTTCTATGGCAAACCAATTTTTACGTGCTGCCTATATTTTTTTAGGGCAAGGAGATTAAAAAAAAAATGCATCAATTTTTTTACTATTTATTCTATTTACATTATACAAATTAAAAAAAGGGTCTCCTTTGTAACAAGTTATATATGACCCATGATTGCAAACTGGGGAAAATAATTTGGACAGTCCTAATTCGAGAACTCTATTTTAACCAAAATATCCTTAGTTAATTGAAAATACTTTGATATTGTTCAGAGTATTCTCAATTAATTAAGAATAATATACTCTAAAATGAGTGTTGTATGAATTTTAGAAGTGAGTAAATCACTTCTCCCTAATGTAAAATTTGGAATTTACAATATCTCAACTTTATGATTTAGAAATGGATCCGAACTTCATAATAAAAACCAATTCCAAACATACTGTTTTGGACTTTTGGGTGTCTATATTATATATAAGTTTCTAACTAAACAGTTTCAAGTTAGTAAGCACTAAGCAGGGTCTTTCCTAAAAAAGTGTCAATAGACTTTGGACTTTGGAGGCGTAGATTGGAACTCGAACGAGAAACAAAGAGGCGCGCACACAGATGGCAGAGACAGAGACAACATCAGGTATAGTTACAGTAGAGAAGGTTAGAGGCAGATCAACCATCACTCGGTGTTTTTTCAGATATCCCCTCAAGCTTATTCTCCCCAAAAAGGTAAATCTTCCTTTTCTCCAATTAGTCCCTGCAATTTCTGAAAATGTTATGACGAACGCCATTTTTCATTTCTTTTTTCCTTTGTATAGGTGGGTTCCTCCCAGGTTGATGCAGTTTGGATCTATGCTCTCTCCTATGGTGGTGGCATCGTTTCGGTTAGTTTGTTCTTTTTTTTTTTATGTCTTATGTTTCTTCTATAATAAAATGGGGATCATATTGAATTTCTTGTAATTGTATTGATAATTACATAAACACCTTATATTTGGAAAACAATCCACTACAAGTTGTAATGTAAAGGTATTGTTTTCGAACTATTAGTAGTATCATCACGAATTTTCTCTTTGGACTTGCAAATTGAAGATGATATCAGATTTCATTCGGAGCCTGAGTTTTGTTTCTAATTGAAATTGAACCTCAGACTATTAAAATTAGGTTAGACATGAATTTTGATCAGCCATATTAACAAACTAGGTATTGAACACATTTTTTCGAGTTCACCCTGGAACTGTTTAAGTAAAATACTTTTTTGTTATTACTGACACAGTGACACTGGTTGAGTAAAGAGAAACGTTACAGTCCATACTGCAAATTACAGTGTTTAAGGTGTGAACTGAGCAGAAGAAACATATTCACAGTTGTCATAAAACAAAATTCAGGAATTATATAAGAAACTTTGAAGTTGCATGAATTCCCATTATTTGTGTTTGTTCTACTGCTTGTTTAGTTATTTGAACTAAAGGTAATAATTGTCAATCAGTTGCAAATGCTAGAATTTTCATTTTATAGTCTAAATATGAAGGAATTTGAATTGAATTACAGGGTGATCAAATTTCTTGTAAGATATCTGTAGGGGATGGATGTACTGCTTCTGTTACTACACAGGCTTCGACAAAGGTTGCCTTTCACTCTTTTATATTTCAAGGAATATAGTTTTAGTTAATTGTTTGTGTGTGTGTGTGTGTGTGTGTGCGTGCATGCCCGTGCCTTCATATGGACTCGCAAGATGCATTCAGAGCCTCAGGGAGACAAATTGGCCCTGTAGTTAGTAAAACCAATTTCCTAAAATGCAATGTTGATTTTATTCTTTGGGGTTGTATTCTTTATTTCAGTATTTCTTACACAGTGAATTATTCATAGGTATACAAGTCAGTTGATTCAAAATGCTCAGAGCAAGTACTGGAGGTAATTTTAACTTCACTCCCTTTTAAAGGTCTTTCATTATGTTTAATTACCGAACCTTTTTTTTTTAAATATGACCACAAATAGCCTTTCTTGTAGCACATGATATCTTTGTACCTTGGGCCCACCAGTACGTAGATTCGTATCAGCTATACAGTGACCTGGATAATTCTCTATTCTGAAGGTTACTTGTGAATGTGGGTCTTTCTTAAACAAAGACATAAAGATCACATTGTTATTTGCATCTTGCAAATATTTTAATTGTCGGTTGTTCATTGCATTTATGATAATAATAATAGTTAATTTTCAAATAAGACCTTTATTAATAGCTAGTCTTTCTTTTGTTCAGTAGGCCATAATTGGAAATGAAGCATTTCTCGCACTAATTCCAGATCCTGTCACCTGTTTCTCAACTGCCCGATATAACCAGAAACAAAATTTCAGAATTGTTTCTGGTTCCAATTTGGTTGTTGTTGATTGGATCACTAGTGGGCGGTACCAGAGTGGGGAGAAATGGGACTTCACCTCCTATAAAAGTACAAATTGCATTTACTTAGACAATGATCGTCCTATCTTCATTGATTCAGTAATCCTCCTGTATATTTATGTGTTCGGTGTATATTCCTTTCATTTTCATTTGAGGGTTTATTTAGTCTGATTGCCAGAGTTTGGTCGATACTGTAGCCTAATTGGCACACTTAAATTTCTTGAATTGTGTAATTGGAGCCTCTAATTTGACTAATTTTTCTCTGCCGTGACTCTCTGTTGTTGTAGTGTATGTAAAGCACATTAGTTGCTTTTTGGTACCCGTCAAAGACTAAAAATAAGCCTGATGATTGATCATGCACATATATCTAAAATTTTGGCCAACAGATTTGGGGTTGTTGAGATAAACTCATTTTGAACCATATCATTAACTAGAATAGTTGATTCCCACGAGTAGTTCTTTATTTACTCCATTTTAATGATCAAACTACTATACGTGTACTTTCCTAACATATATTTCAACTAAGTTGATATAAAATGTATGTAATAATAGGTTTTGTTGGAACGAAGTTTCATCTGTGATATTGCTGAGCGCATGCAATATTATCAAGTAATTGCTATGGTAATTCTCTTGGGGTGAGTTTACTTGTCGCACAATTAATTATATACATGTATGCATTTTGTTTAATACACGTTTTTATCTTTTCTGCTATTTTAGTTTTGTTTGTTGTATGATGAAATAAGCAGAATCTGAAACCATTAATTGCTAGTATATTTTAGTTTTGTTTGTTGTATGATGAAATAAGCAGAATCTGAAACCATTAATTGCTAGTATCCTGAAGAACATGATGGAGCCTCGATGAAACCAATATAACCTCCTATCATGATCAACAATTAAGAGCAAAACCATGGTCAAGCTGGTGAACAGTGCCATTTTGGACCTGAACCAATCTCACTAAAGATTCTATTTGAATCAACTAGAAATTTGTTCCTGATGCAAAAAAATCATATGTAACCACCATTCCTTAATAGAGCTTTAAATTTTGTTGTGATTAAATATGTAGCCGGTACATAAGGGACTCAAGGCTAAGGATTGACATAAGAGCTTAGTCTTTAGTTTGATTCTTTTTAGGCCAAAGCTGAAGAACTTACAAAATCAAATAAAAGAAGAAGTAAAGAAAATGATGTCAGTAAAACTACGCCCCCCAACTACTAATTTTGGTCGGCATGCTAAATCTGAAGCTCAGCATGATCGATTGGTGCCAGATCTCATAGCTTCATGCAGTACATTTGGCCCCCAGGTACTAATTTTATTAAGATCATATGTTAGTCATGTAAAATAGACAGAAATAGGTGTTCTGGATAGTTTTTGAATTTTCATTTAGATAGGAGAATTTTTTAGCTATGTAAGGATCACACTTAGTTTCTCTATCGATCACTTCAGTATTGGAAATCAAGCCAAGATGATACAGATAATTAGGTTCTGTGACCTTGATATGGTTATTTTTAGTTTTGTGGAGTTCTGAACTTGTGATTGCATTAAATTGATCCTTAAATTTCTCGATAATAAAAATGCAAGTTGGTCCTTGAACTTTGACCAAAAGTAAATTTTGTTCCTAAACTTCCAGTTTGCACCACTTAGTCCTTGAGCTTCTGAGGAAGAAAATAAGCATTGAACTTCTCTCAAAAGAAAGAAATGCAAGCTCTGAATTCCCTCTTTTATTAACAGATATCAACTTTGGATACGTATTAAATTTAAATAACCTTTGTGCAAAATTGATAAATATCAATGTCCTTCTGTCGTCTACAAATTTTGTGTGCCCATTGCCAATTATGTCATGGCTTCGAATGGTTCGGTTCAATTTACAGTTTCGCAATTAAAAAAACTATTTTAAAACTGACCTAGCAAGTAACTTTTATTGAAACTGCTGCATATCTTATCTTAGAGCCAACTAAGTAAATTAGGTTGTCTTTGTATATCTGTGTAGGGAGTGGGTTCTGTGATACGTGTGACAGCAACCACCACCGAGGCTGTGTATGCATTCTTGCGAACCCATCTTTCTTCTTTGGAGGTGTTTCTTGGTGCTCCGCCTTATTGCCAGTCTGGGAGCTAAAACATATAAAACAATGTTGTATCGAAATTGAAACCAGTGAACAGACTAAGAAATAATGTTCAACATCAGATGCTACCCTCTGATTTTTATATACTTTGTAGACTTGTTTTGAGCTTAATATGACATGTATCTGGTACTCAAAACAAATTATTCTTTCCTGTGAGTTTGTATTGATTTGTATATGTAATTTTGTACTGTTTTAGTTCCTACATCAAATTTAGTAACAGGAGCTGCAGCTAATTTTGCAGATTTTTGTCTTGACTTGTTTCAATAAATTCTATTTCATTTATTACTTGTTTTCAATATGATGTATTTTTCGGGGAGGATCCTCTGATGTTGATTGCAAAATTATTTCTTTTTAATGGTAACTAGGTGTGTATCGTACGTGCTCCAGACGATGTTTTTTTCATTGTGATAATTAAAATTTTTCAATGGTGTACTCTTATTATATTTAGGGCCGAAAAAAAACTGCAAATACCTTTTTAATATAATGAGATGATTTGGCTGTTAATGATTCGCATATTGTAATATAACATGCATTTTATTCGTCTGTATTTTATTTTGGCAATTGTATATTTATCAAAATGGTGTTGTCTAAAGAGAAAAAGAATGGATAGAAATAAGCCTCTTATTCTTTATTCCGGTGTCAAACCAAACACCATAGGAATAAGAAATTTGGGCTAATTCCGGGCCTTATTTCTATACCAACAAAACGGAATAAGAATAAAGGATAGGGACAAGCACGAATTTCGAAATTCCTTATTCTTATTTCCTATTCCACCCGTATCCAAACACACCCAAAATTCCTTTGAGCTGATGGAATTAGAATTAAGCATGTTAATTTACTTCATCAAAGTCGAAATACAAAATTGGGCATAAAGAACATGGTTCAAAAAATTGGCCGATTCCGATTCGACCGAACCGATTTTAGGCGATTTGGAGCGGAATCGGGTGACATCATAAAAAACCGTCATTAATGGTGGTGTTTATCAACGGAGAGAGGAGGGACTGCATCTGAGGAGGTAGGAGAGAGGAAGACGCGTGGGAGGCCGGTGGAATGAGTTAGGAAGAGGCGGCGCCGTCTCTGTTTGGGGGTGGATCGGACTTTTCCCATAGCTCAAGGTGGGGAGAGGTAGACACGGGAAATAGAATTTGGACATGGAGAAGAAAGGTCCCAACTGGACCAATCCAGTTTTATATTTTCCAGAATTTGAACTGTCTAGGAATTTCTGAAGTGAAAAAAAACAATAATAATAAAATAATTCTTGACTAAATAGGCGACCCAAAACATAGAAAAATTTGTAATTTTATATTCTATGATATTAAAACCGATATATTATGGTGTTTTAGTGAAACATTGCTTATAAAAATAATTTCTTAATTTTTTTGTATTTTTTCTTAATTTATATGCTTAAAATATGATTTTCGTAAAAACCCAATTCTCCGATCCGATTCACCCGATTTTTTCCGATTCGTCCGATTCGACTCCTTAGACCGACAGTCCGATTCCGATTTTCATAACCATGATAAAGAATTCGATATTGGTTTCCTTTCAATTACATTCTATCTGCCTAGACAAATAAAGGTTCAGTCCTAATACATTAGTTTTGGTGGCTTTGCGCTGTATTTACAAGGGAAGTGCATGTTTGCACGAAGGTTCGAAAAGGTCAAACCCAACTTCCTGAATTTCAATTTTATTTAGATGGTTGATGGAAATGACCTGCAATTTCTTTCTTGATATCAGTTTATATATTCAGTTTCGAAGTTATCGGAAAATCTCTATTAATTTATTCACTTTTTTATGGGGGCATTTTGATCGTTATGAAAATTGTCATGTTTTTCTCTTGATTCTAGAAGTTATGTGTGTATTATTTTCAAAGTGTCTATTAAGTAGTGATGTACTGTTCTCTAGTTTAACAAATGCAAAGTTTAATTTCTTACAATATAATATTAAGATACATGCAACTGATTGTGTATCTTTTTTAAAATTTTAATCTCTAATTATATTGGTTCATCTTTTGAGCAAAGGTGGTTAAACAAAATCAGCATAAATAAGGGAGGGCAAGTATGTAATTGATGGCCATGTGTATATATGGACGTGATCAAATTTCCTTTTTTAAAACATGGGATTTCATTTCATTAGAAATTTTCTGATGAAAATAAACGGATTTGGTGACATTTAATTGAAATTTCAATATTAATTGATCCAACAAAATCCTAAAAAATCAATTGAAATGAAATGAAAATTCGCGTAAAAACTATTTTGATCAAGGCCTATGGGTGTGAGAATCCAAACAAAATACGTTCAAATTTTCCGATCGGTAGATGACTCCAGTGTTTTCAATACCGTAACGAATATCGAAAATTTTGGAAAATATCGAAAAAAAAAAAAAAAAAAAACTGGATTTCGATCACCTAGCCGGTACCGGTGTGATATTAAAAACACTGGATGACTCTCAAGTCTCAACTCCTTACTAGAAGACCCCAATACAGAACAGACACCATTCGGAACTTGCTGTTTGGTACATCTTGGACGAAATGTTTTTGCCATGATTTGACATGGTTTTCTTGTTAAACATAAGAAATTAAATGTCTTCACTATTCTAACAAATTAATCATTTTTGTTTCATAAAAAAGGTGTGACTAGTATACAAGTGTACAGTAATGAGTATAGATATAAATCCTATACATAAATCCTTGTCCCTTTTGTCCAGAAATTAAAGTTTTCAACGTATGTTTAGTCGCAACAATTTTTTTCAAAGATACGAGCTATAAGAAACCAGAGAAAATCAAACTAACAAACTTAAGCAATTTCATAATTAATTACTCAATTTTTAAGTTTTCTACTAGGTTTAGAATGGATTATGGTCATGCTTCCTGAAAAGTTGCGATTGTTTAAATACACAGAGAGTATAATTTATTGTAGTATGGGAAATGCGCTTGCAGCGGAAGTCAAAGGTGGTGATGAATGTGATCGACAGCAAATTCACCTTCATTTTGTAAATCAATGAAAATATTATGATTAGTAGTAAAGAAATTTCTGACATAACTAATTATTTAAGATCATTTTACATAAATTAAAAAATAATAATAATTATAACTTAAGTACTTTTTTAAGAGGTAAAAATATATCACTTGATTCATTACTTTTTATAATCCAAATTCGTTAAATAAATAAAAAGATGAGAAATTATGATTGCCAGTTTGAAAGTTACTAACATTACTATTTATCCAGAGTCATTTTCCTCAATAAGATAATGAATAACGAATTAATGTGTGAAAAGCTAACAATTTCCCTTCACAAGAAAGCATAAAAAAAAATAAAAACACATTCATAAATGAGATAGACTAAAATCAGCCACAATTGACGGATGGACCCGTCAGTCGCGATTATATCTCAATTTTCGAAGTTTTAATGGCTAATCTTAATTGTTAAATGTGTTTTCCATGTTGAAATCTCATTGAAGACCAAATTTTATATTCTTTTTTTTTGAATTTATTTAGTATTTTTTTGTATTTTAGAAAATTCTTAATCTAAACAATTTTGGACCCTTCAATAACAACGAATTTTAAAAATCTCAAAAATAGTAAAAAATTCCGAAAAATGTAAAATTTGATCTTCAATGAAATTTCAATATGGAGAACACATTGAACGGTTTAGAATAGCCATTAGAATCTCGAAAATTGAGATATAATCGTGGTTAACAGGTTCATCCGTCAATTGTGGCTGATTTTAGTCTGCGTCATTATTGGAACATCGTAGACTTTTCGATTAAATACGGTAGTCCACTCAGCAGCGCTCCTCATTAAACCGATGCCCTAGTTATGCAAACAAATCCAATACAAATATGCTTAGAAAGGGAAAAAGAAAAAAAGGTAATGATTTTTTAAATCTAATATCCTCTCATCATTCATTGATAAAACTATACCCCAAAAAAATAAGTATGCGCGCATATATTGGATATCATAACTTTACTTAATAGATAGTGTAGACCACTCAACTGTGCACTTCATTACTAGTGCAAAAGAAACGCAATACTGATTATCATGAAAAAAGAAAAAGAGAGAGGGAGAGAGAAAAGCAATACTAGTGCCAAAGAACAGACATTCTAGAACCATACATGACTGATAAATGGGCCATGAGACTAATTTAAGCTTCGAAAATGAGCACAATTTTGAGCCACTTTTTCCGGGTGAAGGCGAAGAAGAAGAGCACACCGAGACAACAATTATTTTTTGGTAAATTCTTCCAACAAATATTCATAATTCATTCGTCCAGCATCTTCAGAACCACTGGCATAATTTTATATATATTATAACTATATTCATTGGGAGGTATGCTATGCAAGTGAAAATACTGTAGTGAGCACAGTGATTTTGATTTTTTTGTTTCATGTGGCAATCGGAAACGTAGACCGAACTGACTAGAACGTGGGTCGTTGGATCATTTGATGGAGCCGAGGTTTTTGCTAGAGAACAGTGGGAAAAACGTGGGCCACGTGGGCAGAGATGAGTGGGAAAAATTTGCTTTACTTTCGATGGAGCCAAAGCTTTTGCTAGAGAACATGTTCCTTTCAATGCTATTGCATCATTTGATTTACAATGTTTTACTATGATTTAAGTTTATGGGCCGCGTGGGAAGAATTGAAATCTCTTGGATTGCCATGTGGGCAGCGCAAATCCAACCAAACGTATAAGTTTAGAACATTAAATCGTTTTATAGTACTTCAAAAATTATTATTTCTAAAAAATATTTAAAACATTAAATTATTTGGTAAAATTATAAAATATTATTGAATCCCATCAGTGATATATATGGGATGGATGCCTAATATGTTAGGAAGTGTTTAATTCCATTTTTGTACCATCAAATAGCAAGAAACAACAACTAAACACAAGGGATCTAGGTTTCAATCATCATTCACAAGCATTTCAAGATGAGAGGAGGAGATTTATACCTCTCTTTGTGTAGTAACAAAGAGGCTCGATTAGTATTACTTGGAGTCGATGAAGTGCTCGCTCCACCTCCTCCACCACCAATAGTTGCCTCTAGCCCACCAAGGATTCACCCACAAGCTTCAAAAAAATGCTAGTTCTCTTGAGCCTCTTGCTAATCACCTTACTTCTTCTACTTAACTATTTAATGGAGAGGAAGAGAGGTGGGATGCTCAACACATGAGCTTGGAAGGGAGAAGAGAAGGGGCGGCTAGGGAGGCGCAAGGAGAGAGAAAGTGGATGGCTAGGGTTTCCCAAGAGGTGACCCCTTTATATAACCAACCACTCTCATCCAACTTTCCTACTATTTACAAGTATGCCACTAGGGCACCTAGCCGAAAATAAAAGGGGTTTTATTGGGCTATTTCAAATGTGCAATGGCCCAATAAATTATCCTTTTAAATGCCTCTTCATTCTTCCTTAAATCGGGCCTTTAATTAACCAATTAAATAGAAGCCCAATTAGCTCAAACTAATTAAAGTAAGTTGAACATAATTAATTATTAACTCATTGATAATTAATTTAGGATTAGCTAATGCATTAAATTATTTCCATATGATCCTTTTAATTTAATTAACTATAACGGTTCATAACGATATATAATTAATTAATTAACATATCACATTTCACAATACATACTATTGTGAATAAACAATAAATGCACCATGTGGTTAGAATCCTATTTGTGCGACCCTATTTGAGGATTTATACTATGTTGGCCATGGAAATAAATCGTTATTTATTTCCAATAATCATAAGCGGTATCTAGCAACACGTTATGACTCCCAATTCGTATAAATAATGTACCGTTACAATATCTCAATCCTGCATAAGAAATATAAGTATTTCCTTGTCTGATTCTTATGTCACATGATATCTTTGTATAATCCAAGATAGGAATGTGTCATTCTTGCAGATTATACATTTCTTGATCTAGAGTTGATTGTACAAGTTGGCCAAACAATCCAAACTCCATCAAGGGGCCCAAACAGATATCATCACTCATTAAGTATATTAATGAGGGACATACGGTTTTCTTGATGAACAACTTTTCCCCGCACAATTCAAGAGAACATAAATAAAGTCCTTATAGCAGCCTTTATCAGGAATCAACGTTAGACGATATTTATTGAACCTATCCTCATGTGGAAAAGGTGAACATCTCAAACTTAGAATCAAACTAATATGAAATAAACAATGACACTTAACACAATCCAAATGTTTATTTCATTGGGTCAAGTCCTGTACTATGTTCTATAACATATACATATGCAATTAAGTTGGTAACTCCTTGCCTATGATTTGTAGAACTTAATCATCGCTTAACTTGCATACTAATCTTATTTGATAATTAATGTTCCTTGTTAATTATCAAGATTATAGACATCTTTAGATTTATTATTATCATTTAAGAACAAATGAGTTATTGAGATCAACAATTCAGATCCTCAACCTGAATGATCTATCAATAAATAAATCAAGGAACAAATGATAAAATACCATCAATAACATAAACCATAGAAATAACCAAAATGATTGGCTTCTAGGACATAACTCCAACATAATATGGAAAAAAAAAATTCAAATAATATCATGGTATTTCAATTTTTAGTATTTATATGTTTCTTACATTTGAAATTGAACTTTTTCGTGGTTAATTTCTAACAATAAATTATATCTAAACGATCCAAGTATATTTACATAGATATTGTGGAATGCAAACTTTTTAGTTTTTTTTATTTTATTTTCAATGTCATTCTTTATTGTACACATATTTATCCTATTCTAATATCCTCAATTTTAAGCAAAATATTTAGAGCGCTCTAAAAATAATAATAGTTGTGATACGAACAATCGATTTAATGTAAGAATTTGATCATTGAAGTCAATCGCAATACCTTCATTACAAAAAATATATATATATATTTATTTTTGTGCACAAATTTTTGTCATCCATTATTGGTTCTCTAATAGCACATTTTTTTTTTAAATGAGAGTAATAGAAGTGATTGGTGCTAACTAACGAAATAAAAATTAATCGCGTAATGCGTGAAATTATATTATGAGGTGTTTACTTTTTTGTTTTTTTTTCCTTTTTTGAAAAACATAATAGGCTGGTTTTCACCATTTGATATCTATTTTTGTTTCATCCTTTCATTATTCGCAAAAAGTTACAAAAATCATAATTAATCAGCCATATATATATAGAGAGAGGATGGCTAACGTGCTATCAGTGGCATTGCCACCCATTTTCCATCGGGTCATTTTTGGAGATCCAAAATTCAAATGGTTAGTCCAAAATGTTCAAATTATTCACCATATTGAAATACCCTCGCAGACCGAATTTTACATTTTTTAGAGTTTTTTTGCTATTTATTATGATATTTTCAAAAAACGTTATAATCAGAGTATTTCGGGCTCTCCAGTTTGAAAATATCATAATAAATAGCAAAAAAACGTTATATATATATATATTACCGTGCAACATTCCATATTTATTTATTTATTTATTTTTATCATAAAAAAATTCCTCTTATTCTGATAATGATCCTCAACATTTCATATCAATTCGCAAAAGTTACCATACCGTATCTGCGCTCATTTGGAAAGCATTTCATAACATATTCACATAGGAATGAATCGCGCAACGCGCAAATTTAGCACTAGTGTTTATCAATCCGTGACTCCGCGATAGCCTATTGGTAAAATATGGAACTGTATATATGTGGATAGTGGATTGTTAAATTTTGCTAGGTTATAGTAACTACATAATCTTCGAAAAAAAAAAAATATCTGGTAACTACATATATAGTTGTATAATCAAACTTGCCGAATGAGTCAAAATTTATAAAAAAGAAAGAAACAAGTTTTCTTCAATAAAAATACCTTTCTAGATTTTTGTAATTTTAAAATTTATACAATACAGATTTAACTAATTTAACAAAAATTGCAATGAGCAAGAAGTATTATGAGAAATTCAAAATTTTTTTACCGTAAAAGAAAGAGAGTTACCTAGTTACTTCTGCTGTAAATTTAGCGTAATTAAGTTGGTAATGCGTTAATTTCATTTAATTTTCGTTTCGTTCCAACGACTATAATATTGTCTTCGAGTTTCAACCAAATATATATGATGCATCGTTGCCAGCGATCAATGAAGACTTTTACATTTAGTCATCCATCAATAAAAACGTACCACAAGTTTCAAATAAAAAATCTAATCTAAAATCTAAATCTAAAATATAAATAAAGATATGTTGGTATTGGGATCATTTAGTTAAATATAATCCGACACTCCGAGCATTGTGAAATAATATTTTTTTAAAATTTCTGTAACTTGATACTCTATAACTATTTATGTGTCAGATATTATTGCTCATAAAACTAACCCCATTCACCGACAAATAATAATTTGGCAGCACATTGTTTTGTTTCTGTTTTGTGTGACATCTTCCTATTTTTATTTTCATCCTGTCTCCATCTCATTTTTGTGTTGCTCGGAGTCTCTCTCCACCTTTTTCTTCTGCTCCTTATCTGGTAGCACTGCTTCATTCTCATGCCCTTCTTTTTTGGTCAATACGGCCCTACCATACTAAATTTAATTATCTTTATTTAATATATAACTTAATTATAAGAACAAACTAAGAATTAATACAATAAATATATTATTTTTATTTCCAATATACTATATCCACCATCAAAAATAAAAAATATATATAAAATTGTGTGGGAATCTGAGCCTAATTTTTAAATCACTACGCGACACGGGACATCCTGCGTATTGGCTATTTCTGACATCATGCGATACTGTAACAGAAATTATGTGTACGATTGTGATGCTGCAGCTTATAACCCTTTATATAACCCGTTTCAGCAAGTGCACATTTGTTCTGTGCTTCATATTTCTTCCGATCCTTTTTAATCTTTTCATTTTGGCCTGAGAAAAACAAACGAAGGCTTCCCTTCCCCTGTCCCTTTTCTAAATTCTCCCATAAAAAAATGACGACAGAAGTCGTTCATTTCGCCTCCTGCGCCGGTCGATTGGAGGTCCCGGTCTCTTCTCCTCCTCCTCTGGTAGAACTGCATCGCCCTCATGTGCTTACTTTCTCTCCGATAGTCCTTCCACCGCCGACTAATAGGTGCTAGCCAAAAAACGTTGATCGCAAATCCGAGGGCAGAAGGATCTAGGGTTTTGGTGAAAGGAAAGAAAGAAGTCTAGGTTGAGTCATGATGCCACAGGTTTTGATCCGATCCCCTCTCCATATTTTTTTCGTTTGATTTATCTCTGATTTGGTTCTCCTTTGATTGAATTTTTAGTTTGATTGAGTTGAGAATAGTAGAACGCTGATGTATACACTATGAATTTGAAGTTAGTTGGAGTAATTTGTAAATAAAATAAGTATTGCTATGATCCTTTGGTAATTAATTTTTAGTTCTAAATTCAGGTCAGTTCAATTTATCTTTCTGTCAAGCAACAAAAGTTGGAATTAACGTTATTTTATAACATTTCATAGTTTGTTTTATTCATCTATTCATTTTTTTTTCTGCAAAAAATTAATCAAAGTTTTATTTACAAATTACCCCAACTAAAAATTAACTTGCTACGTTTCATAATTTTCCTTGCTTGGGAATTGGAGGTGGTAAATGATAACCGATGTTTAGTCCCTAATCTGTCATATCATTCGATTTAAAATGTTATCTATTGCATTAAATGCATTACATAATTGTCATTTGCAATGCAGATTTTAAAATTTTTTCCAAATTTTATGTGTACGGATTAGTGAATTTGATGATTTCAAATGGACAAAAATAAGGAAAATTGGCATTCGATAAGCTAGGCAGCAATTAATATTTCTTACCATAATTGTCAAAATATATTTAAAAATTGTAATTAATGTAGCATGGATAGAATTGGGAAGGATTATGTAATAGTACCAAAATAAAATGATCAGGAGAAATCAAAGGAAATGAAACTGAATCAAAATTTTTATAATAGCATGTAATATATACGGCAATATATTTTCAAACTCAATATAGTACTGCTTAGACCTCCTGTAGAGGGGTTCAATGCATATAACCAGGTTGCTTCATTTCTGTATCTTAGATTTAATTGCACCCATATTAATGATTTGTTTTAATTTACTGAGATTCTAAATTTACAGGTTGTGCAAGGCCTAAGGCATTAAAAATGTTTTAAATACATTTAATTTGTATTTACTGCAGAATGAATGCACTTATTTTGGGCTATGTTATTCTGTTGTCTATATATATGATGCAAGGCGTAAGAGCTCTATCTCTTCTGACTCATGAACCAAGAAGGCCTCTGAATTGACTAAATCAATTTCATTTTTGTCTATATATTTATTCTGTTGTCTATACATTTATGTCGGATTCTTTTCTTTTCCCCTTTTATTTTTTGACCAAACAAAATTTTATTTTTGTATATATTGGAGACCAATGTAAATGCAACGAGCATGGCCTCTGGTGCAACAGAAATTATTAGGAACACTGCCACCGGTGGAGCTTATGTTGTCAAGCGCACTGCAGCAAGTGTTGTTGATGCTGTCAAGAACAGCATTGCTATGCTATTAAGAACACTGCTGGTGTGGTCGGAAGTGTGAAGAGCAGCATCTGGGCATGATTAATGTAATAATAACAGCTCCAAGCAACGAATAAAGAATTACTCTAAGGTGAAAAAAGAATAGCGTCAAAGAATGTTGTTTTATTTATTTATTATTTATTTTTTTATTTCAAATGCATTTTTTCTTTCAAATTGGAGGTTGTTTTGTTCGGCCCTGTTTTGGGATAGAGATTCATGAAATATGTCAGCTTGGCCTTCCATTTAGTATTGCGAAATTTGGTTTGTTCATTCATTTAAAAGATCAGTTGCTACAAACGAGTGGACATGGAATTATTTTAAAACAAAAGGAGCTTTCATATTTTATTTTATAGAATTATTTAAAAACAAAGGTGCTTTCATAATTTATCTTAGGATGCAGCTTAAATTATTCTAAATATTTGTGTGCATTCTGATATCTATTTTTAATCAGCTCTACCGAAAGTCATTAAACAAGATCTGTGACTGATTATTTTAAACAGCTTAATTTAATTATTTTTACACTGTTGCATTTAATTGTTCATTTTTCATTTTTCAATCTGTGACTGATTTTTGATATATTAGTTTCTTATTAGCTAACTTAATGCCCCAGTGCCTCTACTGGTAGGATCATTGCAACCATCCAATTTTTTATTGCACAATGAAATTAATAAGAGCATCACTTGATATTTAACCATTCAACCTTTTGGGCATGCCATGATATGCTAGAAGTTTCACACAAGTCAGATAGTAGTTTAACAAGTACACAGATATTCAAATTATTTTATTTTATTTGGTTGTTCTATGAATTTATACATATTAGTTAGGCTATTTATCAGAATAGTTGTGGTAAATGTTAGCTACTAACTTGACATGTTTTGTGAAGGGCCAATTTCTCTTTGCACAAAGTATCAGATGAACACAGAACTTTGCTGGCAAGCATTAGTATAGACTTTGGTTATTAGTATAGAATTTTACTGGCTGCGGTCTTCAACTATCAATTGCTTACGAACAATTTCTCTTCTCAAGAAATACCCTAATTATCTTTCTGCATTTACATTGGATAGAATTGGTTAGATTTAAAAATCACCAGAGTGCAATTTTTTCAAATGTGTTTCAGCATTGCAAACCTTCAGGGGTAAATCTAGAAGCCTTAGTAAATAATTTATTTTCTCATGTATGCTTTGGGCACTCAACCGTATACTTGAGAAATAAAGATGGTCCTTTAGTATCTTATTTTAGGCTCATATATTACCCAAATTAATTAACTTGACAAATGTTTAACAAAGTCTCATACTGTATCCTTTTTTTAAAATTGATTTTAGTATTGGAAATGATTTCAATCATTTATCATTTATCAGCACTTTCTCTACTTCTCAATGAGATTTTTTTGCAGTTATTTATTTTTAAAAGCTACAAACTTTCCAGTGGTAGAAGGGAGTAGAAAAGTTTCGCACCCATCTTTTGCTGCCTTGAAAGGGAAACAAGATAGCTGGAGAATAATGAAATTGGATTATGCATATTATAATTGCCGCAGCAACAAAGAGGTTAATTATTTAACAAAAATGTTAATGAACACTTAATTGAAACAAATGGAGGAAATCTAGAGGTTTGGGGAATGAAATAAAAGTAAAGAAACGGCTAGGTTAAATGGACACATTAATTAGAGGATTTAAAGGCTAATTTAAAATTTGAGAATGAAACTGATGGAATTATTGTTGCGTCAAAGGTATGAAGAAACAAATAATGTTACTATATCTTATTGTCTCAACCAAATGCGAGGATCCAAAACAATGAATTTTATCTATAGAAATTAAACTTTTAAACCTTATGGTTACCAATATATGTTTCATTAGTTCATCGTTTTAGTTGGAATTTAATTGTTTAATTTCAACTTTTTTTTTCCTCTCATTCCTCTCTTATTGTGAAATTACTTATTCGTAAAACTTTATTCATCATGTGTAAAATTTTTCACATGTATATACGTATATAAACTTTAATTCTATTGCTAACTAGACATCGAATAATTATCCACTAATATTAAATATATATAAAATATAATTATTCTCATCATAAATTTGCAAATTTAAACTTTAAAATTTCTTACAATGTCAAATATCGAGCGAAGCTCGTATTGTATAAATTTACAAAGAATATCCAACGGAATTAGTCTCGTCGGTGGTAGGTGGCTTGATGCAAACTAATAAATCCTAGAACGACATAACAAACTAACTTCAACTAATTATTGGTAGATTATATTAATTTTTTATTACACAGGGGAACAAAGTCAGATTCTCTAGATTTCCATGCATGTCCAGGATTATCACCTTGTACCCGTCGCTAATTTGTACTTTTTGAGTACATCCGTCAATATCTAAAACGGAATTACATTACTAAATTTACTTTATTGGCATATAAAAAGAAGAAAAATAAGGGGTGTTTGGTTGCTACATGAATAACTCTTCTATTCCTCATTTTGTGTTGTCAAACATCATTTGCATAATATGGAATAAGTGGAAGAACCTATACCATAAAAAAATGGTATAAGTTAAGTAGGTGGCTCCACAAGTGGAATAAAAAATAAAATAATATTTTTTTGAAATTGTAATGACAAGTAATATTATGGTTACAAACACAAATAATAATAAAATAATGATTTATGTCATCCTCTACTTATTTCACAACCGAACACCGACTACATAACTTGACATAAAAATTTATGTTACATAATTTATTCCTCTACCTATTCCTCAGCCAAACGCCTCCGCCTCCTAAAATTGTTATCAATCAGAACGAACTTTGAGATTGTAACCCATCAATCCCACCACAATGGCACCCTTAAACATGTCAGTCACAAGAGTGCGGTTGAGCTCAGCAAATGAGACACATGCAGGCATGCAGCTGCATCGTGGCCTGCACTGGTTGGTAGGACCGTACGATCAAATTCGCAAAGGTACCATCCAAGTCTAGTTCCACGATTCATCAAAATATTTTTGCGCTCTCTCAAAGCAGCCAATACATTTGGATACCCATGTTGATATTCCTAGACAATAACGATTATTTTTTAGCAAGTTTATGTAATCATATAATGTATAATATTAGTTTTGTATTGATACTGTATAAATTTAAATGCATACAAACACATCACGGCATTCAAATAACATTAACTACTTACATGAAATAAATATACACATATAAATAAAATAAAAAGAATATAATTATATTTATAGTAAAAATATTCAAGTACATACTTATTTGTTAAATAGAATTATTATTTTCGTATGATTCACATTTTGCGTACTTATTTGTGTAAACATGATTGTTATTTCGTGTGTTTCGCAATTTGTCCTACAATTCCGGTATTTGACTATTTGGGTGATGTTAATCCCTTTATACATATTCTCTGAGTTGACCAGTCAATTTTATTAATATTAGGAAAAAAACAATCTCTGAAGGATTTTTAATTATCAAAGGAACTGAGATCCTTATTTTGTGAATTTACACGTGGCACGCTACTAACCGGTATGCTTATTTAGACTGCAGAGTACCGGTCAACCTAAGCAATGGTATAGAATTTATGGTGCAACTCCACACCATTAATTCATCTCTAACGATATTTAGGAAGATTCTATAAAATTTAAGTGGCAGTGCTTCAAATATTTCAATGCGTGCTTTAGAGGATAATCGATCTGATTCTATCACCGTCGTTGATAGAACTAGCGGACCTGATTTTCACGGTGCATGATATTATTGTTGCTGCTCATGTCTAATCGTCTATAATTAAGTACATTGCTAGTTTGTTAGAACTTAATTATATTTAATTAGATATTGACATATTGTTAATGACTCCATATGGAATAGACTGTTTATAATTTATATAGTAATATCATTATGCCCACTTGTGTTGTTTTATTTTTAAAAATAAAAACAATGCTAAATACTTACAGCCCGTTTGTTTGTTACTTAAAAGGTGCATAACTTAAGTTATGCATCCTTAAGTCACCAAACACCCATTACATAAGACGCCTTAAGGGTGCATAACTTATGCAACCTATTTCTCCTTTAATTTTTTTTCCAACAATACCCCTAAGAAATAATTAATAATAAATAATAATAATATTTAAAAATGAACAAATAATAAATAATTAATAATATTTAATAAGTAAAAATAATTATTAAAAAATCATAATTAATAATAAAGATTAATTATTATAATTAATAATCAAATAATAATAATTAATAATATTTAACAAGTAATATTAATTATTAATAATAACTATTTAATAATTATAATTAATTAATTAAAAATAATTAATCAATAATAAATTTTTATTATCAAATAATTAGTAATATTCATAATATTTAATTGGAAGTAATTATTCATATTTCATAATAACATAAATAATTTATTATCATCATATATAGTTAATTTTTATAATAATTAATAATTAGCAAATAATTAATAATAAATAATAATATTTAATAAGTAACAATAATTATTAAAAAATCATAATTAATAATAAATATTAATTATTATAATTAATAATTAAATAATAATAAATAATATTTAATAAATAATATTAATTATTAATAATAACAATTAAATGATAATAATTAATTAAAAATAATTAATCAATAATAATTTTTATTGTTAAATCATTAATAATATTTATAATATTTAATTAAAAGCAATTATTAATATTTCATAATAGTAAAAATGATTTATTAATTATTATTATCATTAATAATTAATTTTCATAATAATTAATAATTAGCCAATAATTAGGTGACCACGTCTTATTAGTACATAATACCAATTCAAATTAAATAATTCAAATTGAAGGGTATTTTAGTCTTTTGATATGAATATATGTATGCATTAAGTTACTCATCCTTACTACACAATCAAACATTCATTACATAACATTATATAAACACTTAGGCATCCTTAACTTATGCAACCTCTTACTACACAACCAAACGTCCCCTTACCTATTAATAAATCTATAGCGCAATAATACGTTTTTCTTAACAATACATTGGATCCTGTCGTTTATAGATTGTATTTCTTTTAAATTTGATAATTTTTTACATATTTCCTTGATTATTACTTATTATTATAGAAGGAACATACTTCCTTAATCCTTGATTACGGTTATTGAATAATTAAATGTTAGGACAATTTACACGTGGGATATGGTCTGGACTCTCCAGTCTCCAGCCGTGGCGTCAAAGTATGGACAGACGGACAGACGGTGAGTCGGCTACCAATCGCAGCCATCCAAGTTTGAACGAACGGATATTCCTACTTCAATTAATTCCCTAGCACAACAAATGGGACTTCTCAAGGGTATTTTCGTCCTAAAAAATGTTGTTTATTTTGAATAATACAAAAAAGGTACTTGGGAAGTCGCCCCGTCTCCAGTCCGATGAGACAATTGAGGGCGGCTTCCCAAGGTTTTTGAGACCCGATGCGACACAAGCGCAACCGCCTGTCAAGTGTCAATTTAATGCGTCGGTTTTGTTTATTTTAGTAATTCGAAAGTTTAAATTCTTCCTACTTTTCCAATACATGAAGCGGGTGATTCGATCGTTTATTGTTAGTCCATTACACGGTTTTATGTACAAAAGATAAAACAACAACTGCCAACAGGCTCTCGGTCCGCCAAGCGACACAAACTTTTGGGAACCCGGTAAAGTTTAACGCCGAGTCGCCGACTGGGGCTTCTTTATGTCTCCAACTTTTTTTACCATTCTGCGTCTCCAACTTCTGCTGACCCTCCAATTATTGTGAAATTAATAAATACATAAACAAATACTTGAAAATGAAATAAGTAAACCTATTCAAATCTCGGCTTATTATTTTTGGTCGGCTGATTGGCTCCTTCCGTTTGTACAGCTTTCGTCGGATAAAAATATTAAGCCTAAAATTTTTTAACTATTTCACATTGTCTATACTATTTTTCATGTAATTTTTTTTCTTTTCTATAAAAAATTGTCTTCAAATATTTTATACTATGCCACATTGTCCGCATTATTTTCCATTAGATTTTGTTTTTCTTTACTATTTATCTTGATTGGCCGGCCGTTCATGTATTGTGTTTTTCTATTTTCTATCGAAAAAAAATTATGTATTTTTGGCTTTCGATACTACAAATTATTATATAATTGAAAATTTAGACCGTTCATTCAAGTTTTAAACAAATCACAACCATTTATCATTCTGAATGAATGGTTAGACTTATGTCCATGTAAAAATAAATTATCCATGGCAGAATTACCCATTAATTAATTGTATATTTTACTATCATATATGATTCTGAATAAATCGTATGTCTTTAGTGTTTCACTGCTTTGTACAAGATACTTAGTAGTGCTTGAGAATTATTTAATATGATTATTTTTTAATAACCGTATTTTAAAAGTTTTACTTTCTTGCAATATACATCGAGGATGATTGAAAATGCTACTTCCTACGTGTCGACTATGCCTCCGTTTTTTGAACTTTAATAACTAATAAATATAAATCTTAAATACCAAAATAACATAGTTGGATCAGATGTGATCTCTGTAATTTTCTCTATGCTTATGTGAATATATATTTGTTATTTTTTGTTTTCGTCGGGTTGGAGGGCTTGTAAAATTATACCGATGCGGACAAATTGGAATATCGACTTTTAAGTTTATGAATCATGATAAAGCAAAATCAAAATATCATAATTTTATTAGCCAATGTAAATAAACTAATAAAGTTATATAGATCTTATATAACTTAAGCCTCCTATGCTCCTCGTATGTTTCGTTATCGTGACAAAGCCCTAGTTTCAATCAAATAATTGACTAAATATTTTAATATTTAACTACGTAAAATCGGAATCAACAATTTTATGTATCCAGATAACTAAATAATGTCAATAAAAAAATGATAACTATATAGTTTTGAGTTAAAAGCAAACCAAAATCAAAGGATAAGTTTTTAATACAGTAATTATATTACGTGGTTGATGAGTTTCAATGAAAACCCAACTGTATCCTGAACCTAGAAGATAAACTACAAGATAGTATCAACTAAAATAATACACGATGGACATAACATATACGCATTTATATACGTTCTCACCCAACTAATACATCACCATTCACCAATAAGTATGGCCTTTTCCAATTTTGATTAATTACGATTACTCGTGGCCACACGCGATATAAGTCCGACTGAAGTTGCTTAGTTACTTATTTTAATTAGAAAATCGTGTTTTATTTTGTAAAAAAAAAAAGGCAATAATACCCTTGATGATTTGTTAATAATGCATACTCCGTACATAAGGAATTAAGAAACCAAAGCACAAAGCAAGTATATATCCAGATGGAAAAAAAAGGTTATTTCTTCCGTGAAGCCAGTGTTTAAATGCACAAGCTCATTATTTATTTTTTTGACTACTTCTAAGCATTTTCATTTTAAACTAGCGTGTTACGCTATGCTTTACTTGAAATGTATGGGCCCTTATTTATTCCATTATTTATCTATAATCGTTTAATCGTTGAGAGGCGAGCAAATGAGAGATGGCTGCAATAGTTGCTGAATAATTAGAATTTAGAAAGCCTTTCCGATTCGGCATTGAAATCAGGCAAGGATATGCTCTTTAGGAGTTAGCCCGTCCAGGATACAAATGGCTTTCTGGGGCAAACACGGCACCGGCCTAGTATGGCATGGGACGAACACGACACGGTTGAAAAATGGTCGGAGCAAAGTAAGATTACACAATTTGTTTTCTTTCTTTATTTTTTTAATATAAAAATAATCAAACGACGCACAAAAAAATTTATGTGGAACCGTAATACTTACTTTTATTTTTCAATTTTCAAACTCAAACTCAATAAAGTTATATTTAAATTCTTCGGATTTTATATTCTTCATTAAATATATATGAATATGTTGATAGCAAATAAATAAATAAAGTGGGCTGCATATATCGGGCACTTCTTAGGAGTGCCGAAATAATGATCCGTCCAACGGCGCATTGTCCCAAATTGTACCTATTAGAGCTTAATAAGTGCATGTTTAAAAATAACGAACGTACAAAACATAATGGGGTCGAGTGGTTTTTTTATTAAATGTCTTAGATTGTGCTAATTTATATAAAAATATCATGCGTACGCTTATTTGATATTCTTTAATTTTTATAATCTTTTTAAGGTAGGCCTCCATGTATTAATAAATTAATAAGAATCCATAATTTTGCGTGTGTATATTTGGCGTGCAATTTATTACCTTAATTGGATTTGTTATCGTGCCTAACAATCTATACGTTGCCATCGTCTAAACAGACAAACCCTAACCTGTCAAACTATTCCTGTTAATTAGTGAGAACAAGCAAAAGATATATCAAAGAAATGAAAATACATTTTGAATTTGATATCCAGGATCAACATGGTAATTAAATTCCAGGTAATGCCATCGTAGGAGATACCAAGGACGCCCCTTAATATGTTTCTAGCCAGTGGCATCATTAAAAATAATTTTGCCATACTTTAGTCAGTCCTGCTTAATAAATTATGACGGAATAATAAACCACATGAGTTAGTTTAAATAATGTCCCATTTGAGTCTTGGCCCCAGTATTCCACGGTCCCCATCCAGCCTAGAAAGCCGGTGATACAGCAAAGGGAGAAAATCCAAATCCCCATAGAGATAAATAAATATGTCAAGACTTGTTCTATAATTCCAGCATGAACCATCTATATTTAATGTTCGCACTCATACGCTTAATAAAAAAAATATATATATATATATACATCCTACGTGTCAGCGTGTGTATTTTAGATTTTCTCGGACAATTGCTATTGCGTGTTACAGATGAGTAATTCCAACACTGCAATTGAATCACAAACATTACAAAAGCACTTTGATCCAATAACAATAATAGAACCAAATCAATGTCAAAAATTTTATAGGCGCTATCATCCAAAAAAAAAAGAAATTAAAACACCATTTATTCTCTACAAGTTAAATAATAAAAGTATAATTATTTAATAACACTACCTTTCTATTTTATCTGATTGATTGTAAATATGAGTGGTCTAGAACTTTAAAATATACTTTGTGCTAAATATTTTACTATCTTAAAAAAACTATATTAACAGAATAACAATAATACAAGCTAAAGTTTGTAACAGTAGAATTATCGGTACATATGTTGTTTGAAATTCTTTATTCTTAGTAATTATTTTATATATCAATTAACATACATGAAAAGATGAGAAATTATGATTTGTAGTTTGGTAATTACTAAAAATTATACTTATTTACAATTCTCCTTTAAAATAAATATATACGTTATAACTTATTAAAAGCTAATATTATATTATGTGAGTACTTTATGTTATTTCAAATCTATTAAAACGGAAAGACGAGAAGTTATGAGTATCAGTTGAAAGTTCATAACATAACAAATTATGTACATTCATTATCCTTAAAAAGTAAAATAAAATAACGTATTTCCTTAAAAAGGAAAGAAATTAACTAATTAATTTCGCACAAGCTATTATTATCCCATTATCCATTCATGAATAACAATCCCAATGAAAATAATTGCGTACATACATTCCACATCTACATAATAAATAAAAAAATGATTGCGTACATACATTCCTCATTTAAATTATGATTATGGTTCAGTAAGCAACGCACTTCACTAAATCAAGGGCCCCTAGTTTTGCAATTAAGTGCAATACCAACACCAAAGTCCAAAGACTGAAAGACCAGATCCATCTTCACTTTAATTTGGAGAACAGAAAGAGGTAAAGAGCACAGAAAATCCTCAGGGGTAAAATGGTCATAAAGGAAAAGAACCGTAGCCGCAACAACAGCACCTGCCTACGCAAGGGGCAGCGCCGTCCAGAAATGGATTGTTAATTCCCCGTCAGCTCATTTCGGACCTTATTCGCCAAATTGTTGAATGGTATTGCCAGATCTACCCTTCCAACTCAGACCCGGAGCTGCTCATACACCACGAAACCCAAAAAAAAGGGAACAGAGAGAACAAGCCTAGAGCGAGAAACTTTAGTGAGAGATAGAGAGAGAGAGAAACTCCGTACCAGTGCAACCAAGTCGAGTTAGGCGGGAGAGAGAGAGAGAAGAAGAGAAAAAGAGAAAGGGAAAGTGCGACAGAGAAGAGAGGAGAGGGTGTACAGAGAAAATTTCCCTCTTTGTCCTGATTAGTGGGTTAATTTCTTCGAATATTGTTGTTTCGCCATCGAATTCGCTGGAATCTGGTCGGAATCGGTGGATCAGGCATATGATCGATGGTTAGTGAACTTTGGTTTTTTTAAAATTCGATTGCATGTATTTTGGAGATCATGTGAATAGTGCTTCTGTTTTCTCAAAATTTGGATGTGGGTATTTTATCACTGGTTGATCTATGCTGTACTATCAGTCAGTACCTTGGAAATTTTGAAGAGAGAATTGAATTAATTGCTGAAATATGGACTTTGGGATAGTTTCGTCCATTGTAGGAATCTAAGAAGTAGCGAACTTGGTTATTATCTTAGTTGTTGTGGATTTGAATTGAAACCTTGAGCTGGGTTTGCAATAGTTTGGCAGAATTAGTGTTCCATACAAATAGGATTATAGTTCAGAGAAGCAAGGTGTGACCTTTTCAAGGGAATTTCTGAAAACGTAACTGACAGTAATGTATTTTGAGTGCCATTTACTCAAATAGTCTATTAAGATTAATTGTTTACTATTTTAATTTGGGCATAATCTCGTTACCCATATATGTATTTGTTTCATTTGAAATGTTTTTTTTTCTCCTTAAATGGAATATATTAAAGTGGAAAACTTATATTCTAAGTCATCATCTGCTTTCGTGCAAGTTATTGGTGATGATTTGGCAACTTCTCGTAAATATGGCTATATATATAAGACTAGTATTTCAATACTTTTTAAATAGTTCAAGTAACGTACAGCAAGTAAGAAATCTTTCCATTTGATGCAACTCTATTTATATACTCGTACTTTTTTTCGTCCTGGTACTATGTTTGGAATCAGCTATTTTATTTTTCATTATTATACTTAATTTGTACACTATTCAGACAAGCACTTAACCAAAATCCCTCATTGATAAATACTTCAAGTTACCTGAAATTATATAGTTTAGCTAATCTCATGGTAATCTGACTAGCCATTATGAACAATACGTGATCCTATACGGACATCTTACTGTAATATTGTTTCTTAGATATGCATCTATGCTCTCTATATAAGCATGGCTATAGTTTTGATGACTTCTCGTTGTACATCTTATGTAGGCGGCTACACCAATAAATATAGTGGTGGGGTCACACGTTTGGGTTGAAGATCCTCAACTAGCTTGGGTTGATGGAGAGGTTTCTAAAATTAGCAGTAGTCAAGTTCATGTCAAGACAACAAATGGAAAAAGTGTAAGTAACCAAAGTTCTATCATGATTATATTTTGTTTGCCATCATGGTAAATTTCATTCAAGGTCTCAATTTCTCATATACATATTTTGTGGTCTACCCTAAAGTCCAGACATTAGCTTGTGGGTATAGTTCTGTTATTTTTATGTTTCCCAATATTATGCTTGCAAACAGGTTGTGGCAGATATATCTAAAGTGTATCCCAAGGATACAGAAGCGCCAGCTGGTGGGGTCGACGACATGACACGACTATCCTACCTACATGAACCTGGTGTATTAGAAAATCTCAAGACCCGCTATGAGCTCAATGAAATCTATGTACGCTCTTTTTCTTGTTTTTCTTATATCAACTATCACATCGAAAATAAGGAAAGCTAGTTCACCAGTATATCTTCCGCTCTTTTTTTTCAGACATATACTGGTAACATTCTCATAGCAGTGAACCCATTTCAACGGTTGCCACATCTGTATGATACGCACATGATGGAACAGTACAAGGGCGCCGACTTAGGAGAGCTTAGTCCGCACGTTTTTGCAATTGCTGATGTTGCTTACAGGTTATTTTCTCGTAATGTAGTATCATTATCTCATTTTGCCAATTTATCCTAGCCAATGTCCATTTTATAAAATTATACTTTAACAATAACAAATCTCTATACTAACAATCATATATGAAAACCCTAGTAGTCTTCAATATGGAACACGTCAGTACCTTGAAAGTGGTCAATCTGGTAATAGTAATTAAGTTTAAGTATTCATTATTATCTAAATTGTGATTCCAAGTGGTGCATTGACCCTTCTATTTTTTTTAGGTAACTATATTAAATCACAAATTGTGAATTTAAACTATTGTGCTTTACATTTTTATAACATGTCAGTTCATGCAATAATTAACAAAATGTAAGTGCAATTCATAATTTAAAAACAGGGCAATGATAAATGAAGGGAAAAGCAATTCTATTTTGGTGAGTGGTGAAAGTGGTGCTGGTAAAACTGAAACTACTAAGATGCTTATGAGATATCTGGCTTACTTGGGGGGAAGATCAGGCACTGAAGGCAGAACAGTTGAGCAGCAAGTTTTAGAAGTAAGTCAACAGCATTAGTCTTCTTGTGGTATGCTGAAAGGTTACCATCAAGCATACGCAATTCTCATTACAAAATTTGGACATGTTCCTCATAGATATCATAAATACAAAACAAATCCAGAGTGCTGGGTGTCCGGTTACTCTTCTCTGCTGTACTTTACTGTTGTCAAATAAGCTTTGTACCTTTGTTCGACTGATTCATGTATATTTAATTTCAGTCAAATCCTGTCCTTGAAGCCTTTGGCAATGCAAAAACTGTTAGGAACAACAATTCAAGGTAAAATTCTGTTACTTTTTATTGCTGTCGAAGATTTAATCTGCTTAGAATATATTCCTTTAACATGGTAAGCTGACTAACATTTTGGTAAATTATTGTCTGTTTCAGTCGGTTTGGTAAGTTTGTGGAGATCCAATTCGACAAAACGGGTCGTATATCAGGTGCTGCTATTAGAACTTACTTGCTTGAGAGATCTAGGGTTTGCCAAATCAACACTCCTGAGAGGAACTATCATTGCTTTTACTTTCTTTGTGCCGCTCCAAAAGAGGTACTTCTTTATTATTCCCATGTTCATGTCATTTAAAGTTTATATAACACTGACAAACTGACAAATGAATGAATGCTGTTTATTTATTTCAGGATAAGGAGAGATACAAATTAGGTGACCCCAAGTTATTTCATTATCTTAACCAATCAAATTGCATTGAGGTTGATGGGATTAATGATGCACAAGAGTATTTGGCTACTAGAAGGGCTATGGATATAGTTGGAATAAATGAGGAGGAACAAGTATGAGCTGAGCTGCTCTTTTAAAGTTTCCTGTCTTAATCAGCATCTCGTGGTTTGAGAACTAAAAGATGCATATCTTTTGTTTTTTTTTTGGTAGGAAGCAATTTTTCGGGTTGTAGCAGCTGTGCTTCACATTGGAAACATTGATTTTGCAAAAGGAACAGAGATCGATTCATCTGTTATTAAAGATGATAAATCAAGATTCCATCTAAAAACTGCATCTGAGCTCTTGATGTAAGTACACAAGTGGCACCCATACATAACATCTGTTACAAGTAGTTTCCTTTCTAGCACACCCATTAACTTTCTTGTTGTTGTTGTTTTTTTTTTTTTGTATTACATTGATTTTTCAGGTGTGATTGTGACAAATTGGAGAAAGCTCTGATTACTCGAATAATAGTCACGCCAGAAGAAGTCATTACTAGAACTCTTGACCCAGAATCAGCTATTGTCAGTAGAGATGGGTTGGCAAAAACTATATACTCACGATTGTTTGACTGGTATTACATTTGTGCTCACTTAGATTTGTTAGATTATGAGTATTTGATAATCTTGTTCTTCTTTTTCTTGATTAGCCTCTTTTATTAGATCACGGTTTGTGTGAGATGTATGGGGGGTTTACTTTGTGGGAATATTCTTGAGTACATGTTTTTTCTGTTACACAGAAGAATAAAAAAATGTACTGTCCTATCTGCAGGATTGTGGAGAAAATTAACGTCTCAATTGGGCAGGATGCAAACTCGACACAATTGATTGGAGTTCTCGACATTTATGGATTTGAAAGTTTCAAAGTTAACAGGTAAAATTTTTGTACAAGCAAGTTTGAGTTCCTCATATTCAAAAGTCAAAACAGAAAATGAACAGTATTTTGGATTTTTTTTATTGATGCGATTTGCCTTTCTATTTTACAGTTTTGAACAGCTTTGCATCAACTATACAAATGAAAAGCTTCAACAGCATTTTAACCAGGTACTGAGACTCTACCTTCTGCTGTGATTTTTGAAAAAGGTGGATAAAGAAAACCCAGGAGCATGATATGTTTTGAAGTATTAAAAGAGCATATGCTTTTGTTGCAGCACGTTTTTAAAATGGAGCAGGAGGAATACACTAAGGAGGAGATAGATTGGAGTTACATTGATTTTGTTGATAATCAAGATGTCTTGGACTTAATCGAGAAGGTTTATAGATTCTCATCTTAATCAAATGAATACTCTCTAGTCACTGTACTGAACATATTGGGCTTAATTTTGAGACATGTTTTGGACCAATCAGCACTATGTAGCAAACCAAGTTCTGAATTTGTCGCAAGTTATTGTTCATCTACTAAATTTTGTTGTGTATTTTTGGTCTATAAGACATTAAACATTTTGTTTCAGCCAAATCTATACTATTTATTTGGTGCAAGTAAATGCAGTCTTTTTGAGCTTTTACATTACAGGGTGTGTATGTAATTTCCCATTCAGGCTTCTAAACTCTTCTTTCGTTTTTTTCCTCAGAAACCTGGTGGAGTGATTGCACTTCTTGATGAGGCCTGGTAAGCTCCTGAATTTTTAAATTGACAATAATTGCAAGATATTTGCTGCTGTTCTACTTTGATGCTAAGGAAGCTATTAACATTTGTCTTGTTGACCGTGTATGACCGTATGGCTACATTCAGCATGTTTCCTAGATCTACACACGAGACATTTGCGCAGAAGTTGTACACGACATTCCAGAAAAACAAGCGATTCCTCAAGCCCAAGCTGTCTCGCACTGCTTTCACTATTGTCCATTACGCCGGAGATGTCTGTTGCTCATTTCACACCTTATCCAATTACTTAATTTCCTCTTTTCATTAGCTTCACTAATTTTAATTTTTATTAATATATTTCTGTTATTATTGCTTATTTTTGTTGCACAGGTGACCTATCAGGCAGATAATTTTCTAGACAAGAACAAAGATTATGTGGTGGCTGAGCACCAAGATTTGCTTAATGTATCAGCATGCCCGTTCGTAGCTGGTTTGTTTCCTCCACTTCCTGAGGAGACATCTAAATCTTCAAAGTTTTCATCAATTGGTGCTCGATTCAAGGTATGTTTGTTGTTTATAAATTGGACAATTTCTTTGGAAAAATCTTGTAAATTGTAATTGATGCACAGAGCAATATCATGGAAGTAAAATTTCTAGGAGTTGGTTAAAGCCACAAGAACACTGGACAAGATAAAACAAAAATAAAACACAAGAGTGGAGCTTCATTTTATCCTTTGTTTTTTGTTCAACTAAGGAACCACATTGACACAAAAAAAAATTAATAAATAATGAAAAGAAAAATGAAACAAAATTATCTTTCTAAAAAAGATGGCATTGCTGATCTTTGCCTTCTGGTATGTTTCATGCTCCATACCTGCACAAAACTGAAAAGGTTTTACATTTATGCAGAATATTTTACTTGCTTTGTTCATCCCCTATTAATTTAAATAATGCTTATTGGGAGAACTTAAGTTTTAAGAGAAGTCTATAACATTTTTTTTTATTAAATCTCAGCTACAACTTCAAGCACTGATGGAGACACTGAGCTCAACAGAGCCGCACTACATCAGATGTGTGAAGCCAAATAATATTCTCAGGCCTTCAATTTTTGAAAATCAAAATGTCCTCCAACAACTAAGATGTGGTGTAAGTTAATCTAAATCAGCTTCCTTTTTTCAGCAAACCCTTAACTCAAAAAGGTGATTATGTGTTGATTTTTTTTTTTAATTTTAATTATTTTTAGGGCGTTCTAGAAGCAATCAGGATCAGTTGTGCCGGATACCCTACAAGAAAAACATTCTATGAATTTCTTCATCGTTTTGGTGTGCTTGCGCCAGAATTACTGGAAGGAAAGTAAGAATTCTAGTCGATGAGATATTTTTGATTTGTTATTCTGCTACTTCTTTCTTACTTCATTTTGTATTTATTTTTCTTCTGGATAGCAATGATGACAAGATCGTGTGTAAAAAAATTTTGGATAAGCTGGGACTGACTAATTATCAGGTAATCTGGATATTATGAAGAATAGCCTTGCATTTTTTTTTTTTTTTTTTTTTTGCTTTAAATTGATATTTGAAAGAGCATTGAATTGACCAGTTTACTTTTGGATGCCCCACCATGTCAGATTGGAAAAACAAAGGTGTTTTTGAGAGCGGGACAGATGGCTGATCTAGATGCACGTAGAACTGAGGTGCTAGGGAGGGCTGCAAGAACCATCCAGAGGCAAATACGTACACACATAGCACGCAAGCAGTTCCTCTTGCTAAAGAAATCTGCTATTGATATCCAATCTCTCTGCAGAGGTACCCTTGTTTCCTTTTGTAAGATGAACATCAACAGCTGTTCAATTTGAGTTTGTGAAATCTTTGACTTAACTTTGTATAATCTTATCTTATCTTAATGCAGGAATGCTGGCTCGTAAGACATATGAGATGATGCGTCGGGAGGCATCAGCAATTAAAGTACAGAAGACTCTGCGCAAGTACTTTGCAAGGAAGTTGTACCTGCAGCAACAGATGTCTGCAGTTACATTGCAAGCTGGCTTACGTGCAATGTCTGCTCGCAAAGAATTCAGGTTCAGGAAGGAAACCAAAGCTGCCATCCATATCCAGGTTTCCTCTTTTCTTTTCTATTTCATTGTTTTCTACCTATTTTTGAATTTATTGCTTTTGAGATGTTAACAATGATATGTTTGTTTTTAGGCTAAATGGCGTGGCCATAGAGAACATTTGTATTACAAGACACTCCAACATACAACACTTATGTACCAGTGCGCTTGGAGACAAAGGCTTGCCAGAAGAGCTCTCAGACAACTCAAAATGGTCCACTAGTTTACTTTTTCTTTTTTTCTTCCCTCTCTTTTAAGGTTTCCTTCCATCTGTTTTGCCTCATACTCATATAATATATTATAGGCTGCAAGAGAAACTGGGGCCCTCAAAGCAGCGAAGGATCAACTAGAAAAGCGTGTGGAAGATCTGACACTGCGGCTAGGGTTGGAAAAACGCAGCAGAGTAATTATTTTAGTTTCTTTCCAGATTTATTAGTTTCTATTATCTCATTTTTTTTTCATTTGTTTATATTGGGGATAAGTATTGTAATTTCCACTTTATGTTTGCTCTTCAATCCTTTTTTTTTCATAGCAACTGTTACTTTTGTTAGTTTCTGGAATTGGAATAAATATCGTCCTTTATCTTTAATTTGGTTAGGCGGACTATGAGGAGGCAAAAGAGAAGGAGGTGATGAAGCTCCGAGAACAACTGCATGTAATGCAGGTGCAAGTGGATGAAGCAAAGGCAGCTATACTAAAAGAAAGAGAAGCAGCTAAAAAGGCTATTGAGGAGGCACCTCCTGTGGTTAAAGAGACTCTCATTCATGTCGAGGATACTGCCAAGGTTGATTCTTTAACTGCAGAGGTTGAGCAACTCAAGGTATGTCTATATACCTAAAAGTCACAAAATTATGTTCATTTTATTACTAAGATGCTGATGTCTGATTATAATAAGGGTTTATGAAAAGTAATTATTGTGAGGAAATAAATAGTAAATTCTAGATGGTTTGCCTCTTATGCTTTTGTCTATGGTAAATGTTGCTTCATTGCAGGAAAAAGGTCCAATTAAAAGAACTTGTAGATACTAATAAGCTTTTTTCTTTGCCTTTAGGCTTTGCTGCAAGCAGAGAGGGAAGCAAGCGAGGCAGCTAGGAAAGCGCAAGCAGAATCTCTGAAGAGAAACGAAGAATTAGTCAAGAAGGTTGAAGATGCTGAAAAGAAAATGGAACAGCTTCAAGATACTGTACAAAGGTTCCTTTTTTGCCTGGAAAAAAGATAATGAAATTTTGGCCTAGCCAGTTCATATATACGTGCATATGCTACAGGTTGCATTGATGATTGGATTGCACCTGACTTCCAAAAGGAAAAAAAAAGAAAAAGAAAAATGGATTTAAACAGCAGTTACACCATTCAGTTAACCTGCTTAAATAGCTTTAGGAACTTAATAACTAGATAAAATGTTATCTATTTCAAATCCGTTCTTGCTGTCACAGTCTCGTCTTAAATATGAATTATCAGAGAGGATGAAATAGGTAAACTGATTTCATTGTACTATTGTACTTTCACAGGCTGGAAGAAAAGAACTTAAATCTGGAAGAAGAATGCAAAGTACTACGGCAACAGGCTGTTGTTATGTCTCCCACTGCCAAACAAATGGCTATGTATCCTAATAGAAACCTCTTCCAGGTACCTGTACTTACCTTTTCATTTGCTGTGCAATCATTACAAGTAAACATTATTCTTTGCTACTTCTCAACATTTATATTGCAAAATTTGGTTCTCTGTTATTTCAGACTGAAACACCAGAGAGGGTTGGCCCAATACCAAATGGCGAGAGAACCCCTATTCCATTTGTAAGTGCACTTAAAAAAGGAAATTAAAAAAAGTACACATTTTCTCCCAACCAAATTTCTGAAAAGTGAATTATGATTGACTGCAACTGAGCTGTCTTAAACAATGTAGGCTATGACTCCGAAATTAGCTGACAGAAAGGAGATTGAGCCAGAGGAGAAACCACAAAAATCACTTAATGAGAAGCAGCAAGTATGAAAATTCTCCTGTTCCTTCTAAATTTTTGTATGTGTTTTCGAATGATGCTAACTTGATCATCCTTTATAAATTTTGATTTTTGATATTTTATTCAGGAAAACCAAGAATTGTTGATCAAGTCCATTTCACAAGACCTAGGGTTCTCTAGGGGAAGACCAATAGCTGCTTGCATGATATATAGATGCCTCTTACATTGGAGGTCATTTGAGGTCGAGAGGACCAGTATTTTCGACAGGATTATCCAAACTATAGGAACATGTATTGAGGTATATTTAAAAGATATCTGTTAAGACTGTTCTTATTATGGGCTTGACCTACCTTTCGCTAACTTTTCTTTTACAGACACAAGACAACAATGACAAGCTGGCATATTGGCTTTCTAATTCATCAACTCTACTGTTACTATTGCAAAAGACACTAAAGACAAGTGGGGCTGTGCACTCTACTCCTCATAGACGAAGAACTCCTTCAACTGCTTTGTTCTCCAAGTTACCTTCGGTAAATTCTAAGAATATAAAATATTAAAGTAGCCTTTCTAAACTCTTTTCTTTTACGGAATAACAAAAGCTCCATATATTTCTATAATTGAAGGTTCGTGGTACCCCACAAACCATAAGCCGTGCTTTACTTGGAGGCCGTCAAGTAGAGGCCAAGTATCCAGCACTACTTTTCAAGCAGCAGCTCACTGCTTTCCTAGAGAAGATATATGGTATGATCAGAGATAACTTGAAGAAAGAGATATCCCCTCTTCTTGGCCTATGTATTCAGGTACTTACAGTAAATGGAATGAGATGGAATATTCTTTGTTACCTAGGGGTTGGAGCTAAAAAAAAACAACAATAATTTCACTAAGGAAAAATAAATTTGTAGGTACCAAGGACATCCCGTGCAAGCCTGATAAAAGGAACCCGTTCACATGCAAATCCACAAGCACACCAGAATCTCATGGCCCACTGGCAGAGCATTGTCAAGAGTCTTACCACCTACTTAAACATCATGAAAGCCAATTTTGTAAGTTTTAGCTAAACAATCTAAAATTTCGAATTTGTTGTATTAGTCTTGCAACAAATTGACTTTGTCAGTTTGCTCTGGTTACCTGTAGGTACCTCCATTGCTGGTTAGAAAGGTGTTTGTTCAAGTATTCTCCTTCATTAATGTTCAGCTATTTAACAGGTACATATTTTATTTTATTCAAATTATCATCTTTTATTTTGATTTATTAATATATTTTGTAATTTTGTAATTTTCAATTTGTCTTTTGATATACATCTTAAAACATAATCTATCATCACATTTTTTTTTTTCAATTTAATATGCAGTCTTCTGCTCCGCCGGGAGTGCTGTTCATTTAGCAATGGAGAGTACGTTAAAGCAGGTCTGGCCGAGTTAGAGCAGTGGTGCTTTGATGCTACCGATGAGGTGTCCTTCCCTCTATTTTATTTTTAGAATTCTTGAATTTTGTTTTGTTGCAATTCTTATTTTACTATATTCAATTTCTGTATGACTTGCAGTTTGCTGGCTCTGCCTGGGATGAACTGAAGCATATTAGGCAAGCTGTTGGTTTCTTGGTATGCAATTCTGAAAAATTATTAATATTTATAAGAATGTAAAAACGTTATTTCTAGATACTTGGCATAATTTTGAAACCTTATATGATCTTTCTATGTAATCAGGTTATTCACCAAAAGCCAAAAAAGACTCTTGAAGAGATCACTAAAGATCTTTGTCCTGTAAGTGACATTTGTTTTGGTTCTAAATGCACTATTGAAACAACTCTAGCTTTAATTGATATCAAAGGTTTGTTTTGTCTTTTCTTCTGGCAGGAACTTAGCATTCAACAAGTATATCGGATAAGCACTATGTATTGGGATGATAAATATGGTACTCATAGTGTCTCTTCGGAGGTATGTTTTGTCCCTTTTTTTTTGTTCGGTTTCTGTTATTGTTTCAGCAAGCATATTTGTGAAATTGTACCTTATACACACATTTTCTAGGTAATCGGAAGCATGAGGGTAAAGATGTCAGAGGAAGCAAATAGCCAAACTGGAAATTCTTTCTTGTTGGATGATGATTCGAGGTACCTTTTGCCCTTTATTTTCTTGTAAATTGTTTTGGGTTTTTAAATGATTTCTATACTATCTATGTTGGCACATATTTATTTCTTCAACAATTATAACATATTGTTTTGTGGTTGCAGTATACCATTTACAGTGGATGATATATCTAAATCAATAACTGAGGTTGAGACGTCAGATCTTGATTTACCACCATTGATTCGAGAAAATTCAGGATTTGCATTCTTGCATCAAAGAAAGGAATGAATTTTCAATCCTTTGACTCCCAGCTGTGCATAAATTAAAAAAGGAAAAAGGAAAAAAAAAACCGCTGCATGTACATACAGCTCCCCATTTCCTACCATCTAACCATGGGGGTTATTTGGTAGGCTTTTCTTTTATTTTTTAAAAATTTAATTAATTGGTTATTTATTTTCTATTGCTCACAATCTTTTGTCACACTTGTGTATTCGTGAGTTGCAAGTGTCGTTAGGCCTCTGAATCTTGTTATTGGAAAAGGTTCAGGGGTACTTTTAGTTAATTGTGGTCTCCGTTTGGTTGGGAGGCTACCATAGGTCAATGTTTGTCAAATCTTCTATTTTGTATTGTATATAACTAGGAAAATGTGTTTGTGGATCAATTGTAGATACTCGTTGTCCCTTAACATTCTAAATGATAGCAAAAAGGTTTAGTACTGGTTTGTTTGCATGAGATAAGATTGCGACATGCTTAACCAAAGTGTATTTCTCTGCTTACCTAAACGATACTTTTAAATCAGATACTTAGGAAAGCGCCTCGTAATTCTTTTGATGGTATGTAAAATTATAAACTGATTAGATTTTTGAGTTGCTTCTGCTTAGCCTACTAAGGATTTGCGCTAACTGCAAACAGTGAATCATTTAACAATAAATGTTTAAGAAGCCGACCAGACGACCACTTGTAATACGTCAGATTTTATAAATTTTTATTTTTATTTTTTAAACTTGAGATGTTGGTTTTTGAAGAGTGATACTAATGGATTTGGAAATTAGGACTTAAAACAGCTGCATTATTGTCCCACACAAGTGAATGGTAATAGTGAATTTGAGGCCTAAATACACAACTGATCTGGTTTAAGAGGCGAGCTCCTATTGCGGATATATATGGGCCAAAATCAGTTTTGATAATTTTATATAATTATTGATAGTTTTTATAATGAAATTATTTTATTTTAAAAATTTAGATCAACTGTCTCGGATTGGAATTACTCCAGCCATAACGCACAACTATCTTGATGGGCGCAACAGAATTAAAACCAAGAAGTAGTGCATGTATAGGGTTGTTTTTTATGCTAATAATCTGTGTGTTGGTCTTGAATCTTTATGGCACAACAGTCAAATTTTTATTCCCAAACAAGATGAACTAGAACTCTAGAAGGTAGTCCATCAGCAAGGGTGCACTCAGTGTTTCTCGATAATAGGGCCCCTCTATTTTTTATAATCGTAGGAAAAAAAAACAAATAAACAGCAGCGAGTGAATTTCTAGTAGCATATAAAGATGGGGCAAACTAAGACGTTGATATGAAAAATATTTCCTAATTGTATCAATTAAACGATGAACGCCTGTTAAGTATAGACAACCTAATTTCACGTCGTACAAATTTTTTTTCCATTTCTGTCTATTTGTTTTTTTTCGCGCACTGCAATTAACCAAAAAAAAAAAGGATCCGTCCATTTAATTTATTTTATCCTTTTCGCTTTTGAGAGACTATTTTATTTTGAAGGACAAGAAAATGTCAAATTTATGTCCAGAACAAAAAAAAATGTCAAATGGTACACAAGAGTACCCCAGCATGTTATCCTTTGGATATTTCCTCAATAATTTGTGGAAAATGATAATATTCCAATTGGCTTAGAAATCAAATGTAAATAATCATTATTTTATGATATGTAAGTATTGAAAGAATATGAAATGAATATAAACTTATAAATTTTCAAATTATATATTCAACAAATTTTACATAAAGCACCTCAAGTGGTTTGCTCAAATTCATTTTCAACCACATAATTTACATAGGGGCCCTATGAAATCCTGCGTCTTGTGAAATAAACACTAGTAATTTATTGCATTCTTCTTCAAGATTTGAGTTCGTTTCTTCCAGTCTGTTGCAATACAATCGAACAACAAAAGCAGTCAACCTATTTTATCCTTTCTGATAAAGTTTTTCAGGACTGAACATACTTTGAAAAGAAAATATTTATCTAGTTGCTAAGAGTTGGTGGAGCTACTTTAAGCAGGTTGAATAACTGGTGTAACTGCTGCTTAATCTTTTTTCCCTCTTTTTTTCTTTTTTCTTTTTGTATTTTACTTTTTTCTTGGAATTAGTTAGGGGCAATCTAATCATCAATGCAACGTGATAGCGTAAGCACGATCAAAATAATTCTGGCGAAGCTGAGATTTTATTTAATATTTTTCAAACAAAATATGAACCTTTGCACAGTATCTTGAAGTCGTTCGACTTTCTTTTCAGCATATTCAACTTTCTTGACTAATTCTCCGTTTCTCTTCTCAGATTCTGCTTGTGCTTTTTTAGCTACCTCACTTGCTTCTTTCTCTGCGTGCAACAAAGTCTGAAGGCACAAAAATAACTTATTAATATGTGCAAACTCTTCTAATTGGGCCTTCTTCCATAAATGGGCAACACATAACAATTGTAGACATTATTATAAGATGTCACACCACTCAGAATTTACTAATTAGTTCATCAAATATATTTCTTATTCAATATATGTACTTTTAATGAACCCTTACTATAATCGGACATCAATATGACAATATCCGAAGTAAAATGGACACAATTATGCGGTTTTTGTGTATAGAGATGCTAGTCCTGTTACAACTTACAAGAGATAGACGACACACAATTTCGAAATTACCTATTATTTCATCTATATATTTGTTTGTCTTTACTAGTATTTTTCATGTTATTATTAGACATCAGCATCTGAATGATAAAATAGACATAATTTTTTTTTATTTAGATATAGATATACCTTGAGTTGCTCAACCTCTGCGTTTAAAGAGTCCACCTTGGCAGTATTCTGAACATGAATCAGAGTCTCTTTAACAATGAAAGGTGCCTCCCGAATAGCCTGGCTAGCTGCTTCTCTTTCTTTTAGTATAACCGCCTTTGCTTCTTCCATTTGTATGTGCATTTTATGTAATTGTTCTCGCAACTTCATCACCTCCTCTGTTGCCTCCTTATACTCCGCCTAACAAAATTTTAAAAAATAAGACAATATTTGTTTTACTTCCAAAACTAACGAAAATAACAATTGTTATGCTACATTTTTCTTAACCAAAAAAAATTGAAGAGCAAACTGCAAAAAAATAAATGAGTGTTATAAGAGACAGACAATAGAAAATCTAGAAATTATCTATTATTTCATATAATAAATTTCTTCACCATAACAAGTATCTTTCATGAACCCTTATTATAATCAGACATCAATATTGAATAATAAAATGGACACAATTTTATGATTTTTTAGGTATAAAGATATACCTTGAGTTGCTCGACCTGTACGGTTAAAGAGTTAACCTTAGCAGTATCCTGAACATGAATGATAGTCTCTTTAACTACAGGAGGTGCCTCCTCAATAGCCTTTCTAGCTGCTTCTCTTTCTTTAAGTATAGCTGCCTTTGATCCTTCTAGTTGCATCTGCATTTCATGCAATTGTTCTCGCAACTTTGTCACCTCCTCATTTGCCCTTGCATAGTCTGACTAAAAAAAAAAGAATACTTGACATATTTTCTTTAATTTCTAATAATTAACAAAAGTCACAATTGCTATGTTGTATAGTGCTAACCAAAATTTTTTTGAAGAGCAAACAACAAAAACTAAATGAGAGTTATAAGAGGTAGATGGTAGACCATCTAGAACTTACTAATTATTTCCTATAATATATATCTTCATCACAATAAGTATAATATTTCGTGAACCCTTATAATAATTAGACATCGATATTCGAATAAAAAATTGAACATATTCTTGTGATCTTTAATTATAGAGATATACCTTGAAATGCTCAACTTCTACGGTTAAAGAGTCAACCTTGGCAGTATCCTCAACATAAATGAGGGTCTCCTTAACCACAAGAGGTGCCTCCTCAATAGCCTTTCTAGCTGCTTCCTTTTCTTTTAGTATAGCTTCCTTTGCTTCTTCCAGTTGCATCTGCATTTCATGCAATTGTTCTCGTAGCTTCATCACCTCCCCCGTCGCCTCCTCATAGTTCGCCTAAAAAAAATTTAAAATACAAGACCACATTTATTTTGATTCCAAAACTAACAAAAGTAACAATTGTTATGCACTTATGCTACATTTTTCTTGGCCAAAACAGGATTGAAGAGCAAACTACAAAAACTAAACAAGTGTTATAAGAGGGGGACGACAAACATTCTAGAATTTGCCTTTTACTTCATCTAATATATTTCTTCGTTCCAACAATTTTTTATGAACTCTTATTATAATTAGACATCAGTATCTAAATAATAAAATGGACTCAATTTTGTGATCTTTAGGTATAGAGATATACCTTGAGTTGCTCGACCTCTGAGGTTAAAAAATCCACCTTAGTAGCGTCTTGAACATGAATGGGAGTCTTTTTAACCTCATGAGGTGCCTCCTTAATAACCTTTCTAGCTGCTTCCTTTTCCTTTAGTATAGCTCTCTTTGCTTCTTCCACTTGCATCTCCATTTCATGTAATTGTTCTCGTAGCTTCATCACCTCTGTTTTTGCCTCTTCATAGTTCCCCTAACAAAATTAAAAATACTAGACAATACTTTATTCTAATTCTAAAAAACTAATAATTGCTATGATGTATTTATTTAACCAAAAAAATGACTGAATAGCAAACTACAAAAAATGAATAAGAGTTCTAAGAGGCAGACGACAGACCATCTAGAATTTACTAATTGTTTCCTCAATATATTTGTTCGTCGCAATAATCATGAATCCTCATTATAATCAGACATCGGTATCTGATTAAAAAAAATGAACACAATTTTGTGATCTTTATGCATAGAGGTATACCTTGTAATGCTCGACCTCTACGGTTGAATCAACCTTGGTAGTATCCTCAACATGAATGAGAGTCATTTTAACCAAAGAAGGTGCCTCAACTTTTCTAGCTACTTCTTTTTCATTTAGTATAGCGGCGTTCGCTTCTTTCACTTGTATCTGCATTTCCTGCAATTCCTCTTGCAGCTTTACCACCTTCTTCTCTTTCTCCTCTTCAAAGTCTGCCTAACAAAATTATTAAATTAAAGATACATGACACTGTTTATTCCAGTAAAAAAAATGGAAAAAACGATAGCAAATACTATGCTGCATTTTTAACCAAAAGATTGAGGAGCTAAGCTAACAAAAAACTGGAAAGACAATACTTATCCACAAAGAGGGCGTTTGGATCATATAAGAATAAAATTATAATTAGTTATTTAGAAAAAAATATAATTTTAAAATGTGTTTCCAACAACTTCTTAATTCAAATTAAGAAGATAATCCAAACACATTAGAAGTAAAAATTTATTCCCAAGTAGTTTGAAATACTTAGAAATAACTTTCTAAACCCTCAAAATATTTATTCTTGATTGTTTAATAATATATGGGGGAGTTTGGATCGAACGGAATAAGCTTCTATTCTCGATTAAATGCTATTCAAGATTAAAACGGAATCCAAACAGACCGGGAGTAGTGATTTATTCTATTCGTGGGACAGGTTAACTAATCCTACTAGAAGCTGGATTAAGAGTCAGGATTAAAATCCGGAAGAAAAAAGTAACCGCTCTGATTTAAAAACTGACAACCCTCTCTCTCTCCTCCTCTTTTTCTCCTTCCTGGCTCTGTCCAAACAAAAATTCTTATTCACCGAATAAGCTTATTCTTAACGGCATAAGATTAAATATTTATTAATCATGAATAATTAATCGTAGGCTTATTCTCTAATGATCCAAACAGAGCCTATAATATTTTTTACTCCGAACAACTAATCCTAATTTTATACTTAAACAATCCAAACGCACCCAAAGAGAAAAAAATAAGGAATTAATAGAAACTAAAACTCCGGAAAGAATTATAAATAATTACTCTGCTGTGTTGTTCCAACTCTTGCTGCAATATCAGGTCTTCGGCATGTTTTTCTAGTTTATCCTTCGCCGCTTTGAGGGCATCAGTTTCTCTTGCAGCCTAATAATAAACATTAAAGTAGCAAATGATCGTATGAGGCAAACCAAATGGAAGGAAACCTTAAAGAGAGGGGAGAAAAATGCAAAAGTAAACAAATTGCACCATTATTTTTAGTTGTCTGAGGACTCTTCTAGCAAGCCTTTGTCTCCATGCGCACTGGTACATGAGCGTTGCATGTTGGAGCGTCGTGTAATACAAATATTCTCTATGACCGCGCCATTTAGCCTAATAACATATGACTGCTTAACATCTCAAAAGCAATACATCGATATCAAAAATAGGTACAAGATAAAAAAAAAAAAAGAAAAGACCTGGATATGGATAGCAGCTTTGGTTTCCTTCCTGAACCTGAATTCTTTCCGAGCACACATGGCACATGAGCACAGAAGTTAGGAAAAGTGAAAGTAACTCAGTGCCACATTATGTCAAACAAATTCTGTGATTTGTTAAGATGCGAGCAGAAACAAATTAAAAGGAAAAAAAAAGGAAGCGACTAATTAAATAGCATTAACTAGTCTGTAGAATTTTAATTTATTGGCAAGGCTTTTTGAACGTAAGCTAGCCTCGATCCAAACATCTAATTGGTCATTTCACAATTTCTTTAATTTTCCCACTCATCCTTCTCCTGTGTCTCATTCGGTCATTCCCTAAAACTACTACTAATGGCTGGTCAAAACGATAAGAATTTAATTCAGCATTGTATTTCATTCAAATATTTAGGACATCAGGTTCACAATAAAAATATAATAAGATATAACTAGAATAATCAGCAACCAAAAACAAATGATATTCCTAAGTATTTCTTGAACACTTAGAAAACGCCTTGACCAAATATAAGAAATATCAGGTGCTTTCTGAAAATTATAAAGATGTCATGGGTGCTTTTCGGGATGAATACAAAGAGAGAAGGAACAGTCACTTTTAATTATCGATTTACCTCTACATAGAGATTGGATGTCAATAGCCGCTTTCCTTAGCAAAAGGAATTTTTTTCGTGACATGTGTACATTTATAGTTTTCTGTATAGTTCTTGCAGCTCTTTCTAGCAACCTCCTTTTTTGTGCCATTAGTATAGCCATATGTGCAGCTTTCAAATACACCTTTGTATCCTTAATCTAACATTATTTATGGAAGGAAGTTCAGAACTTTATTTTTATTTTGTTGACAGAAATTTGCACTATTCCTGTTTTAGTCCTTAAATACTATAATTTTTTTTTGTCAGAGTGGTACTTTGCCACCCGGACCTCAAAAAAAAAAAAAAAAAAAAAAATATCAATTTTCAATTTCCTAAAGCTTCCTATTTTTTTTTGTCTTTTTCTGGTCTTTACCAATTTCTTATACAACTTCTGCAGAAAATGAAAAATAATTTCTTTCACTAGACATATTATTCTGCTAAAAGATATGACCGTAATCTAAATACCTAATCATTACCTGTCATTACTGGGATTATGATGTTTTGTAAAACAACAACATGTTGCATAGAAGTGTAATTGGAAAAATTTTAGGGGTTATCTTTGTATCTTAACACAGATTACCTGATAGTTAGTCAGACTAAGCTTGTCCAAGATCTTCTGGCAAGCAATTCTCTCATCATTACTACCCACAAATGCATTTTATTTTCAGAAAAAAAGTCAAAATTAAAGCATATAATGAATAAAATGATAATTAAATATGAATCAGATTAAAAGATAATTGCAAGTAGCAGCAAGTACTTCTCATTCAAAATTTCTGGAGCAAGAACACCAAAACAGCTTAGGAATTCACTAAATTCCTTTTTGGTCAGGTAACCAGTGCAAGTCATGCTAATGGGTTCCAGAACACCCTACTAATTAAAAGAAAGCTATTAGAATTTCAGAAAATTATGAAATAAAGAAGTGAATTTTCTTTGAAACATGTGTATCTCAGCAAGTAAAAATATTCACTCACCCGAAACTGTACTTGTAGGCTGATATTGCAATTAATGTGGAAATTAGATGGTTTCAGCAATCTGTAAAGTTCCAAATTAGTGTAGTTTGAAGTCTCCATTGATGCTTCAATTTGCATCTGAATAGTTCAGTAATTACAATATGATTAGGACTATTTGTCCAGAAAAAAATAAAATGAAGCTGAACAATTGGTGACATCCAAATACAAGTACCAGAAAGAGCTTTAAGTCTACAACCTTGTTAAATTATTATGACACAATACAGAGCCAATCAGAGCTGGGACCTTATGACACGGTGCTAGCCCCTAGCAGTCAGGCGTCATGCACCTGCCTTCATTGCAAAAATGTACTCTAATCGAGGTTTACTTACACTACTAAGGTATGAGAAAATAACGCAACATTGGCTGGTCAAATTTTCAAATTGGGTAGATTGAGAGAGCATTCCAACTAAGATATCATACATCAAGTTAATGATTTTAAAAGAAGAAGAGAAACATACCATTGGTTGGTCAGTACAGTTGCAGCAACTGGCTTCGCCAGTTTGCAGCATTGTACCATGGTAGGAGGCCGCATCCCCCTCGTTTCTCGGTCGGCACTTGATCCCCCAAATAACTTGTGCCATTTTCTCTATTTCTTTTCTCCAGTAACATTAAAAGCTCTTGGCCGTGTATGTTTAATGCCGTGCTAGATTTGTTGACCGTGTTTTGAAGCCTTTTCAACTACAGCTTTTCAATATATGTTATCATGTCTTGGGTAACCTTGTTAGAGAATGAGGCGTTCTCGATTTTGAACAATTCTTGGAGTTGTCGTGCTTGCAAGTTCTCCAGCATTTCCTGAGGAAAGAACTAATTAACATAATAATTTCTCTGCTTGCAAGTTGCATGTAAGAAGGCCCACAATGATAAATCTAGCAAAAGTTGCCTGAGTCAATGAATTGTTAACTATTTCAAAGTCAAATTTATAAAAGCGAAAAGAACATGTTGAAAATCCCTTATATATATTCTCAGCTATTAATAAAAACACAAATAAGGCGGCACAAAATCACAGGCGTTGTTGGGCCTCTGAATCTTGTTATTGGAAAATGTTTAGGGGTATTATATATAGTCAATGTAGTCTCCGTTTAGTTGGGAGATTAACATAGCCTAGGCCAATGTGTGTCAAATGGTGTATTTTGTATTATATGATTATATCACAGGGAAATGTGTTTGTGGATCAATTGTAATATTCATGTGTTGTCCCTCTCAACTTAATTAACATTCTAAATAATAGCTTTAATGTTTAGTGTTGATTTATTTGCATGAATGTGTTTGTGGATAAATTTCTCAGCTGTCCCACAAGATACTTTTTAAATCAACAGTACTTCAGGGAGCGCGGATGGACTGTCCATGGACACTAGACAAATACATTTGAGAAGCTGATTTTTAGTAAATTTAACGTCCGCTGAATAAAAAAATACATGGATATTTTAACGTATGTATACTAAAATACTACAAAATTATCTAGTCTCTTTATCAACAAAAGATTACAATTAAAAGGAAACTTTACCTTTTTTTTTAAATTTTCTGTAACTTTAGCTTCTTGCTAAATTTTTTATAGAGCTTTTTATCATGACCTTATCGGTTAGTATTTTTTGTAAATTGATAAATCTAAATTAACCAATCCAATCCATGTATTGAAATCTTCTAGTAAATAATTTTTTTTTGCATTTTATCTTTTTCGAATTTTTCAAAAAAATGAAAAGAATGAAAAATTCGAAAAAAATTCAAAAATTAATGTAAAATTCGGTTTGCTACGAGATTTCAATATGTTGATTGGATTAATTAAATTGGATTTTTTAAAAAAAATACCATGATGCATAAAAGACCGTATGTATTATGATGCACCACAAATTTCTCAACATATATTGGTAACTTGAATTTATATATTGTTTTTTTTTCCTATACATAATACGTCTTCAGAAACTACAAACATCAAAATGGGCAACATGCGTTTTCATTTTAAGAAAACGCATGGTTTAATTACTTTTTCCTCACATTTTTTTGTTACTAGCATAAGATGCCCTCATATGTGGGCAAATAAAAAAACAAAATAATGTTAGACAATAAAAATATGTTTCTTAATTTACCATCGATACAAAATTGATATGTTATTCAATTGTTTCTATATTAGATGGAAAACCAATCAAATCCAAAGAAAAATTTTTCCTTCTGTGCAGCAATTCAAAACCGAGATAATTCTTTCCTTGTGTGCGCATAGAGATGTGTTGAGACAGATCTAACCATACATTTACAGATCAACGGTATAAAAATTGTTAACAAAAATTGTTGTGACCTTTCTCTAGGTGCATTTATAAGTATAGTAGATAGTAGATTGATAGATAGATAGATAGAGATAGAGATAGAGATTCCTTTGTACCGGGGCCGGAAAGAAGAAAATAACATATTTTTTCTCCTATACAAGCTGCATGGTAAAGAAATCAACTTGAAGAATGAAAAATCTAGAAAATCATTGCTTCATCTAAAGTCAATCGATTGTTAAATTATTTCAATTGTCAATTTTATAAAAGAGAGAGCAACTAAAAGTACAAATACATGGGGGGCACAAATTGTCTTTTCTTAATACTACAGACAGAGTTCGTATTAGTCTTTTTATATGTCACAACTAGAATTGTTAGATTATTTATGATTTAAGAAATTTTTTATTTCACAGCTTTTTCCGAAATTTCTACATTGACATTTTCAATCAATTTGCACCATCTTTTACAAAATTAAAACAAATTACCATATCAGTATATTAAACTATGAACTTTTTCCCATTATTAAACTCGAGATTATCACACGGAAAAAAAATTTATTTTTTGAAGAACAATTGTTAATATCGACTTCAAAATTCAGATATAAAGCATACTCTAGGCATCAATTTGAGGCACTATTTATAAATCTATAAAATTTTATTTCAATTCGAAAGATTTATTATCTAGCGAAAATCAAATATGTCTTAATCTCTACTACTTATAAATGCACCTAGAGAAAGGTCACAACAATTTTTGTTAACAATTTTTATACCGTTGATATGTAAATGTATGGTTAGATCTGTCTCAACACATCTCTATGCGCACACAAGAAAAGAATTATCTCGGTTTTGAATTGCTGCACAGAAGGAAAAAATTTTCTTTGGATTTGATTGGTTTTCCATCTAATATAGAAACAATTGAATAACATATCAATTTGTATCGATGGTAAATTAAGAAACATATTTTTATTGTCTAACATTATTTTATTTTTTTATTTGCCCACATATGAGGGCATCTTATGCTAGTAACTCTTAAATGATGGCAGAGGTTTACTAAAATCTCAATTAAAAGCCTTGCAGTGTTTAGCACCGTCATATTTTACCAGAAACAGCGATTGATTCGCTTTTTTCCGTTCCTCAACTTCCTCTTGACATGCTGGTGAAAATCTAATTATCAAAACCTGGCGCCAGGAACTGTTTCCCCCTTTTTCTTTTGTTTATTTTTTTATCCTCTCTTTAACCCCAGAAAACAGAAACAAAAACAAAAACAAAAACAAATGTACGAATAATAAAACAAACAAAAAGGAGAAGAATATATTTCTTCTCTTCCTTCCTTCCTCGCTTCCTGCTCCATGCTGGTTGCATTGATAGAGCGGGAAGAGAGAAAGAGCTTCAAATAAACAGAGCTTTTAATGCCGTTGTAGAAACGAAATAGAGGAAATGGCGCAAGTGATTTGGGGGCTCAACCTCCGACCAAGGAATGAGGTTGATGCAATCTCCTATCATGGAAAAATGCATCAAACTGGAGACGCCAGTTACTACAATTGTGCCCAATCCACGGTATGTTATTCATTGATGCAATGTATGATATCACAATTGGATAAGTTTTTCCATCTACCCAATTTGCACATTTGACCAGGAAATTTTGTGTGATATTCTCATATTCATCAGTGTTCATACTTCCTGATTAAGCCTGAGTTGTGCCTTAATTTGTAATTGATCCTGCTTTGGAAGTACATTGTCTCTCATCCCTCTGGTGGTATGGTCAGGTTGACTATTAATTATGTTTCAAGACCTGGTATTGTAGTTTTAATCATGTTGTATTACTGACCTGAATTTCAGATGCAACTTGAAGCATTGATGAAGACCCCAGGCTACACCAATCTGCAACTTCACAGATTGCGGAAGCCTTCCAATTTTCACAATAGTTGCAATATTAACCTACAATTACAGTTTGGGGTTAGTGTGAATATGTTTCCTTACTGAGGTGCAGATGTTTGAAAGAAACGCACTTATGTATTGTATTTTTTTTTTTCTTCTGATATTCTAGTAGTTTTCTTTGTTTTTGTAGGGTTTTCTGGAGCCAATTAACACTTGCACTGGATACACAACCAAAAAGGAATTCATTGAATTCCTTAGCTGTTTTGGTGTTCTTGCCCCAGAAATTCTGAATGAGAAGTACTTTTCTGCTACTTTCAATTATTTTTAACCTGATTTCTTATTTAATTATTATTTTACCAATATATATGATTTTACCTTTAGTTTTGCAAAATATATTATTTGTGGGTAGTAATGATGAGAGAATTGCTTGCCTGAAGATCTTGGACAAGCTTGGTCTGACGAACTATCAGGTAATCTCAAGTGTTGAGATACAAAGATAAATTACAAGTGTAACCCCAAAAATCTTGTCAATTACCCTTTTGTGCCTTCTGTAATCATTTACAAAACAGTAAATTGGTAATGACCAAAATGAAAAGAGGGGAAACAATAATTGTTTTGCATTTTCTGTGTAAGTTGTAACAGTAAATTGGTAATGGCAAAAATCAGAAGCTTTAGGAGACAGACTGACAGAGCAGTTGCCCACATAGAGCATTTGGCTACAATTTGCTTGAGGAAACTAATTAGAAGACAGAAATAAAGTTCTGATTTTCCTTTTTAAACAATGTTAGATTATGGATACTAAGGTGTATCTGAAAGCTGCACATATGGCTGAACTGATGGCGCAAAAAACAAAGGTGCTAGAAAGAGCTGCCAGAACTATACAGGGGCCCATTACTGTACACATGTCAAGAAAGAAATTTCTTTTGTTAAGGAAAGCAGCCATTGAGATCCAATCTCTATGTAGAGGTAAACCTAATTGAAAGCCACAGTACATATTCTCTTTGTATACATGAGCTCATTATTAAGTTTTTCCTTTACCTGAAAAGCACCCATGATGCTAAAGCACCTGAGACTTTTATATTTGCTCAAGGCATTGTTTTCAAAGGGCACAAGGAATAGTCTAGGAATATTCAACTTCTTTTTAGGTTGCTTTCTAGTTGACTCTTATTATAGTTTTGTTTGGTCGAATATGCTGTCCTACATATTTGAATGAAAATGCTACTGAATTAAATTCGATCATCTTGACCGGCCATTAGTTACTAATTTTAGGGGATGAGACAAAGGATAATGGATAGTGGAAAAATTAAGGAAATGGTGGAATGGTCAGTTAAATGTTTGGATGAAAGCTGCCTTACATTCAAATCCTAAAAATTAACATTCTACAGAACCTGTAATACGTCAGACCTAGTTAATGCTAAGTTTTCTGATGCCTGCCTTTTTTCTTTTCCTTTTTTCCTACTAGCATCTTATAAATTACAGATTTTGTTTGCAAAAATGATGTGGTATTAGCTACTTTCACTTTCCCTAACTGCTGCTGTACTTGCTACAGCAATGTTGGCTCGTAAGGCATATGGAACCAAAATAGAAGCAACAGCAGAGGAAAAAAAGAAAAATTTGGAAGAAGAATTCAAACTGAGAATACAAAAGGAAGTAGCTACCCGTATACAGGTATGCCCCCTCTGATCACTGTAGCTGGCATGAGATATATATATATTCACTTGCAGAATCTCTTGGCTGAATTGAGGGGTTTATGTAGAATTTGTTTACATTTAGGATTTAAGCATTTAGAAGCATTATTGCACTTTGCTTTATTACTGTGTATTGATCATTTATGAATACTATATAGTTGATTTGTTTACCTTCTATTTTGACAATTGCCCCTTTTCTTTTTGTAATATTATTGAATACAGGAAGAAGAAGAGTGGCTGAATCAGTGCATATCACAAAACTTGGGGTTCTCAAATGGGAGACCAATAGCAGCTTGCGTGATATACAAGTTTATCTTACAGTGGAGATTTTCTGATGTTGAAAAGACTCGAATTTTGGACCGAATAATTGAAAACATGGCCATTTCCATTGAGGTAAATATGCAGCTAAGGCAGTTTACTATTTAGAATATATTTAGAGACTTTTAACCTGAGTATTTCCAATTTTCCATGAAGCAATGTAGTAATGAAAAGTTGGCTTATTGGCTGTCCAATTCATCGACTCTACTGATGTTGTTGCAAATGAAATCAAGTGCAAATGGGGTTGGTAACTCTACATCTGAGAGACGAAAGATGCGCTCGGTATAGAATAACAATAATATAATTTGAAAGACAAACTTTTCTCATGTTGGTTAATCTAAAATGAACTTAATAATGGAAGGTTCAACTATTCAAGCAAAAGCTGGCAACTTTCCTAGAGACAATATATGGCATAATCAGAGAAAACATAAAGAATCAGATATCCCCGATGTTGGTCCTTTGCATTCAGGTACTCACTGGGGATGCATGTATTGTTTTTCCGTTTTCTTGTCAGTAAATACATTAGAAATTAGACTGTCTAAAATTGTTTAAAATTGCTTTCAGATTCCAAGAAAATCTAATGCAACCATGACTAAAGGGAAATCTCATCCTGGAAATCAAGCGACACATCATGATGTTATGGTACACTGGCAGAACATGACAAAGAACCTGACTAAGTATTACAATGTTTTGAAAGCCAATCAAGTATGTCTCTGCTAGAAGAATGTTATTATGCAACACATAATTAATTATTGTCCAGAAAAAGCTAAATTTGATATTTTTTATTTGACAGGTACCTCCATTATTGGTGCATAAGTTGTTCACCCAAGTACTTTCATTTGTTAATGTACAACTCTTCAACAGGTATACTAGAACAGAATTTCGAACATCAGAACTACCTGCTAAATAAAATTATAAAAAAGAGAAGAACATGACTTCAATCATTTATCCGACTTTTGTGTTATAGCCTACTTCTCAGGCGCGAGTGTTGTTCATTTAGCAACGGAGAATATGTTAAACATGGTCTAACCAAGTTAGAAAATTGGTGCTTTTGTTCAACAGAAGAGGTTCTTTGTTTCTCCTTAATTTATGCTTGTGTACGTGACTTGTAAAACTCATTATAATGTTGTAAATGTTATTTTTGGACAATGTTTAGCATCTTGGTTCAGCATGGGATGAACTTAAGCAAATCAGGCAAGCCATTGATTTCTTGGTATGTGATATTGATACAAAAGAAGCATCAAGTTATACTTAAGTTTATCATGAATTTAGTAAGATAAACTTTTTTCTTCTGATCAGGTTGATCAAGGAAAGCCAGGTATGACAGTAGAACAACTAACCAAATGTCTTTGTCCTGTAAGTATTATAACCTTATCGTTTCCAGGCAAAATAAAACAAAATCATTATAAGTTGGGTGTCAGGCTTAACTTCTCAAATTTTGTAGGAACTTAACATCCAGCAAGTACATAGGATAAGTACCATGTTTTGGGATGACATGCATGGTACTAGTGTCCCACCAGAGGTGTGATGATTTAATTTCTATTCTATTATTTTTTAACAGAATTTTTAAAAAAAATACTTTACCCATGTATGCATACCATGAAGGTTACTGAAACGTTGAGACTGAAGACAACAGCTGGAAGCTCCTTCTTATTGGTTGATGATCCAAGGTACTTTTAAGGAAACTAGCGACAGCAATCTTTTTTATGCATATCTTAGATTATTAATGATATGTTTATCAGAATCTCAAACAATGAGTTGTGGTTATAAATGCAGTGTAACATTCTCGGTGGATGATATATGCAACTCAATGGCACCAATTGAGACAACAGATATTGATCTGCCACCCATAATGCGAGATAAATATGGATGTAAATTATCTTCCATTGAAGAAAGGATTAACAACATCACTTCAATCTTCAGCTGAGCATAGCCTCAACCTGTTGATAATTTTTGCAAGCAGGAAGACTGGTACTGTTTGAACGGCTCTTTTTGTGAAATGAATTACATTTGTAAAAATGAGATTGGTTGCGTATCATGTAACGAGTTCCCTTGTATAGTTATACACCGACATTATAATGCAAAATGAATAATCAAACAGATGTTGCTCTAAAATACCATAAATACTGTTTGTGCCTCTAATTTTATATTTGGAAGAAGGATGCTGTCGACTGTATTAAAAAATCCAAGAAAAATGGGGTTGGAAAGCGTGGATGATAATGAATTATACAGTATTAACGATTTTAGAAATATGGGGTTGAAAAATGATTTTAGAAATTTGCAAAATAATGAGCGATATCCAAGGGCCTAGTTAAAATTTTAAAAATCTTGCATGAATCTAATTGCTTCTGTTGAGACTTCAATACAAGCATAACAATTGAATAATAAATTAGTCATTTTTCATCCAAAAAAAGAAGAAGCGTAATGGCATCTAACTACAGTCAATTTAGACAGTCCTTAACGTTTTACATAAATTTACTGGCACATATATCACCGAGTAAATTGTATACCCAAATATGTGTACCTTGTAGCTTTCTAGAATGTTATACGATAAGTTTGTGATTTTTATAATATTCGTGGTACGTTTGGATGGTGCTTATTCAGCCTATTCATGAATACGACCGGTTTGCCGAGATGGTTCTCATTAATCTGACATAAAATGTTAGGATCATAGAAAACCATACTATGCAATTATACAATTTATCTTTCAGTTCGATTTGGCCACTCAAACGTTGGAATTCAATTATTGACCCCCATTAACAGATAAGCACAGCATTAGTTAGCAACGTAGAGTCGTGCTAAATATGCCTAATTTTATTTTACAATTCTTATAAAGACAACAAGTAAAACTTCAGTCATGTTTGTTGGAACTTAATTACTGAGTTAAAGATGGTTTACATAACAAAGTTATTAGTATTGTAAATTTGTATCTGAAAAATGATAATTATATTTGTTATCAAGCACATCTACGGCTGCATAACGTCTAAAATGATCACGAAACTGATGATTTGCGTTAATCGTTTCGTTTATGAACGAAATTTTTTTCCTTTTTGCGTTGATCGTTCAAACCTCTGAACGCAAGAAAATTTTCTTGCGTTGATCGTTTCGTGCACTATAACGGTCAAGACGGTTTTAACCGTTTGAACTGTTTAATCATTTTTCATTTTTATTAAATAGACACAAATTTAATTAGGAGAAAATTTCAATACAACAGATTACACAAATTTCGTGCACCATAATCATAACATAATACATAGAGAAATGCATAGTGCACAATAAAATACATCATACATAAAGCCATGAATTTTCTGTTAGTGCACCAAACACTGTACCTAAAGCCAAAGAAACCTCCTCCTTCAATCCTTCACTCCCTGATGCACCTAAAGCCATGAATTTTCTGTTAAAAAAAAGAAATGCATATTACAAATTAAAATCCAGCAGTATAAAAACTCAATCGAGTCCAATTAACTTCTTATTTAGACTATACTTTAATTAATACTTTAATTAATGCAGACAAAATTTGCCCTCAATTGTAAAAAAATATTGATAAAGACGAATAACTTGATAAAAAAATGTTGAAGAAACATTTATCAATTTGCACACAACAAAAGTGCATTGGCAGAATATCGAATCTCTTTCTCAAAATCGGACTCCAATTCCCTCAAATCAACTCAAAAACACCTAATCCGACATATTTTCTAAACAAAATTTCTTACACAACACAAACAAACTCCAACAAGAAATTCGTCGATTAAATACAAGCATCTTCAGCAGTAAGAAAAGAAATTTTGAATTAGAGCACTTACAATTTGAATTAGAGCAGATCGAGGAAGGATTGCTCCAGTTCTTCACAAGAGATCAGTACTTGCTTCATTCAGTAAAAGGAGGAGGTGATGCAAATAGAACCAATTAATCGCTTTCTTCATTGGAGTGGTTGAGAGGAGCATAGAACAATTTAGGGGTAGAGAATAGTGAACAATTTAGGGGTAGAGAATAGTGAGAGGAGGAGGGGCTTTTTGTGGCGAAGAAGAGGAGAAAAATGGAGTGAATGATTTTCCGTGGGTTTTCGAATGAGATGAGGAGGTGTTTTCTGTGGGTTTTTGATTGAGAGAGAGATAAGAGAGGGATTTGTAGGAGCGGCGGGGAAATGACGGCTTGAGGTGATAGGGGAACGTCAGAGGATTCATCATAGCCTCGAAGACGGATTTGTAGAGAGGTACAGGGAGCGTGCTAGAGAGAGATGAGATCGGCGGAGAAATGACACCAGCGGCAGAGAGTACAGAGAGCGTGTGAGAGAGAAAGAGAGAAGAGTTCGGCAGAGTCCTTGTTTTCTCCGCACTGTTCTCCTCTACAATCATTACAATTTCACTTTGTAGAATATAAGACGAAACAAACGAAATAAACGATAACGAAACGGACCTGTTTCGTTCTGAAACGAAACTGGATATGGTATTGCGTTATCCGTTCTGTTCTTTAAACGAAACCGAAATGCTTAACCGTTTCGTTCCGTTTTGGACGAAACGAAACGCAAAAACGGTCGAAACGGTTACCGTTTTCAGCCCTAAGCACATCCCATTTGTAAAATGCAAGATTGAGAAAACTTGAATCAACAATAAAGTGCTCCATTTCATAGCAGAAAGGATATTAAGCTTATAGGTATTCTAATCTAATGAGGCCCTAGTAAACCCAAAAATAGGCCCAGTTACAACCCAGCCCAACAGAAGGCAGGCACTACCGGTTTTCTTTCCTATCAATTGAGCAAAGCGCTTGGTTAGTCCCACAAGACTCCTCCTAGCTTCTCCAAATCTCCGGAGGAGCTATATAATGAGAGCCACAGCTACGTTGCAACTCATACCTTTCTCGGCCTTTTGGCTAAGATCAAGTGTAGTATCTGTTCTTATCAGTTTAATATCTGATATGTGGGCCATGTGCTCACAACGATATTAAATTTATTTTTTGTGGGGGAGGGTCCACCACAGTAGCTTGCTACTGGGGCCCTCGAGCGTCGCCCTTGCGCTGCACTACTGCATGGGCCTGGCGCACCCCAACCAATTCTTAATTTAACAATTTTGTATTCTTTTTGTTATAATTATAATAATAAAAACATTTATAAGTATAAATTAAAATTAGTTTAGTTTAGTAAAGACTGAAGAAGCATAAATTTAATATCGCGTATAATTGCTGATAAAGTAGTCTGGAATAATTACTAGGTACGCTGTTAGTGTCTCCTTAATGTTTACTAATAACGTATTTATAAGAACGTTAAACAGAACTAAAAATACTAAAAAATTCCATTTTAAAATCAGACGTAATTTGATCCGTTTGATTGTGATCAGAAGGTCCCTGAAAAACTACTGGTGCATCGTTCCAAGACTTTTATTATAGCAGTCTTTTACTTATCACTTTATCAGAGATCGATAAAAAGCTAAAACCCCTCTCTCGCATCTCTGTCTCCAGTTGTCTCCAGTTGATCCCATTTCTCGCGATGATGCTTCGGAGGTCACTAGCGCGGCTCTCACCTCTCCTCTCCAATGGCGCTCTCCGCCTAAACCCTAAACCCTCTCTCTCCTCCTCTTCTAGAAGCTTCTGCTCCTCCTCCCAAACCCTATCTCCTAGCCCTTCTTCTTCTAAGCTCGATAATGACCACACCGAATCCAGTGGTGATTCCTCTCCAGCTGTCGCCATCTCCATTGATCGCTCTGGATTGTGCAATCCCCCTGGTTAGTACATTGAGAGCTACTGTTTAGTGTTCTTTTTAGTTGTTGTTAGATTAATTTTGCTAATTGTGCTAAGTTTTTTTAATGGAAAGAGCATGCGCATGAGCCTTCGTCAGATTCTGAGCTTGTCAAGCATCTCAAGAGCATTATCAAGGTTTAATGACCTAACTTTGATTTAACTATTAGTTTATATTATATGAGAACAAAATGTTAATTTTTTGTTTTATGTAAATTGTCAAGTAGTTTCGTGGAGGTCCAATTTCTGTAGCTGAGTACATGGAGGAGGTGCTCACAAACCCAAAGTCAGGATTTTATATTAACCGGGATGTTTTTGGAAATTCTGGTGATTTTATCACTTCTCCTGAAGTGAGTCAGATGTTTGGGGAGGTAATTATTGATCCTTGTTTAAATTTCATTGAATATTTATGCTTTTTTTTTTGGAAAAATTTAACCATTGCATAGAAGACAACTCCGAAAGAAAATAGATTATACAGTCCTGATTTGGTTTAATGCTTCTTTCAATTGTAGATGGTAGCTGTTTGGGTTATGTGCTTATGGGAGCAGATGGGTCAACCTCCAAGTGTTAATTTAGTTGAACTTGGACCTGGCCGTGGGACCCTCATGTCAGATCTCCTTCGTGTAAGCATTCTTTTTTTAGCCTTTTTAAAAATTTTAACTTTTGAAATACAGGCCTAACAGTGGCACTACCTTTTCTATTATTAGAAGCAAAATCTCAAATTCGATGTTCCTCTTATGCATCACATCAGCAATCATAAACCCTCCCAAAATATGAATGAATTGGTACCGGAATGATTAGTACCAGTGGCAAACTTCCAATCAATACCTTCCAAAACCTCACACACATAGATGGAGATTTTGTAAGGGATTGATTGGCAATGGTATTAATTAATCCGTTTCAAGTCTTTTTACTTTTTCTCCTTTTAAATTTTTTTTTTTATTATTATTTTTTTCCCTCGTGGGGAACCTTATGTCAGATTTCTGATGGTGTGTGTCTGTGTGTGAGGTTGTTGGCGATATCTACTAGCAGTCTCATCAATTATTTGAAACTGCCGGCCTCTCTTATGTTGTATTCTTTTTTATTTGTATTAATCTAGGGATCGTCAAAATTTAAAACTTTTACAAAGTCACTTCATATACACCTGGTAGAGTGCAGCCCTGTGCTACAAAGGATTCAACATGAGAAACTGAAATGTACTGATGAATTAATAAATGAAGAAAGTGGTGCAAAAAGTGCAGTTAGTGCTATAACCGATGCCCCTGTTACTTGGCATGCCTCTCTAGATCAAGTTCCATCAGGATGTATGAGGTCTTTCTCATTTTCATTTTTAGCTTCAGTTTCTTTTAAATTTTATAGTTATTAAATAGTTCACAACCCTGTCGCTTCTCCTAATAAGATTCTAAATGTTGTCACTCAAGTTTCTTTTTTTCTTATTAATTTTGATAATTTTTCCTTTTTTTTTAACAGCACCTACAATAATAATTGCCCATGAGTTCTTTGATGCACTACCAATCTACCAATTTCAGGTCAGATTAGTAACCTATATCAACCATTATATCATGGTCTTTTCTTTTTGTTCTATCATTTCAGTGATTTCTGACCTTTAATAATTGATACACAGAAAGGTGCAAGGGGTTGGTCTGAAAAGATGGTTAATGTATCAGAAGATTCAAAGTACTAATTCTCTTATTTATTTTGTCATTCCTTGAACTTATTCAATCGACACTGTTAATGTGATACTGATACATATTTTAATTTTTGCTCTTTGATCAGGTTTCGATTTGTGCTATCTCCGGGTCCAACTCCTGCTCTATTGTACCTATCAAGACGCTGTCAATGGGCTCCTCGTGAGGAGGTGGCTAAATTGGAACAGATAGAGGTGTGCCCGAGCGCAATGGATTTGACACGAAAAATTGCCAAGAGAATTGATTCAGATGGAGGAGCAGCGCTCATTATTGATTATGGCAAAGACGGACTCATTTCGGACAGCCTCCAGGTGCCCTTATTCTATTTAAAAAAGAACTTGAGATCAATCCATACAATTCCTTTCTTGCATTGTATTGGGTTCAAGTATTTACAAATAGTAGAGAGGAAAGTGCAATGTAACTAGCGCAACTTTGAGAATTATTGCAGAAACTGTGAACTTTTAATTGTATATGATCTTGTGTGTACCTTTGAAAATTTGTGCGCGCATCATCGAATCTGGAAAGCCAGAAATGCTGTGCATACATAATGAAATTCAAAGAATTTTTTTTTTAAAGAAGAAATGGCTAATTTGGGTCATTTTCAATGTTTGAGAGGAGGGTGCAGGTGTCATTTTCCTTTTCTTAGAGGAGAATATATCCTTCAATTAAGCTAGTTCTTATTGATTGTTTTAGGGGGTCTACATCGATGTTGTTACATTTCTTCACTCAATTGCAAACCAAAGTATGGGACATCTTAATACTAACAAAGAGCTTATTTCTGTGCAGGCTATAAGAAAACATAAATTTGTACACATACTAGATGACCCTGGCTCTGCTGATCTGAGTGCCTATGTTGATTTTGCTTCTATTAGGCATTCAGCAGAAGAAATTTCTGGTAAGGGGGAAAAAAATGATATTTTATTCTTCTCATATGTGCAAACAAGCCAAAGTATAGTAGTACTATAGTTAGTCCTGAAGGATAGAAGCATCTGTTCGAGCTTATTCTATAAAGTATTGTAAATAGTACAGAATTTGCTCCCATTCACCAATCTACTTTAGAGGGTGGCCAAATTACCAGTCGTCGCCTCTCATACTCTGCACAAGCAACAAAGAAATTAGGGTAACTTTGTGCTTTGAAACATATTACTGGAAAGATGTTTGATTTCCATAATTTAGAGGGGCATATGAGATTTTGCTTTTTGCACAGATTTGTGGGAAGCATGTGAAAACTTCCAAAACAAAACTCAATACTGTTGTTTGTTCTTCTTCACTATCTCCTTGAATACTTAGTTTACAAAGTTCTGTTTTTTTTGTTAATCTAGAGAATGTGTCAGTTCATGGTCCAATCACACAATCCCAACTGTTGGGCTCTCTTGGGATTAATTTTCGAGTGGAGACATTGTTGCAAAATTGCACTGAAGAGCAAGCAGAGAACCTGAGAACTGGGTACTGGCGGCTTGTTGGAGATGGTGAGGCTCCCTTTTGGGAGGGCCCAGATGAACAGACACCAATTGGTATGGGTACCAGGTACCTGGCCATGGCTATTGTTAACAAGAAGCAAGGTGTACCTGTAGCTTTTCAGTGAAAATGCTTGTATTTGCGCAAATAACATTTTTCTTAAACTTTACTTGAGACTTGAGTTTTTTGTCCCTTGTAGCATCAAAAAAAAGGAGGAAAGGTTGTGTTATTTAGTTGTTATAATAAAGCTTTTTAATTTTTTGTATTTTTTCTTAATAGTTTTTTGTAAAAATAAGTTGGTGGCGCTCATGTAGAAACATTTTGGCAATGATTCTTTATTATTATTTCTTTTTTTTAAAAAAAAAACTGATAGGTCTATCTTATTGGCTTGATAGGTCTATCTTATTATTATGTGGGTCAATTGACACTCTTATCGGCTTGATGGCTTGGCACATGGCAGTTAAAACGTATCCGGGTTTCATGTTAGAAAAGCCTGTTGCCTTTATTGACCTGCAGATTCTGAAAGATTTTATTACAAACAGAAACAGGACTAGCATTAAAACGATGGTTATATCACGAATTCAGATCCTGTGTTCCGCGGGTTTTGGGCCGTTTGATTTGAATTTAATGGATATGGGAGCTCCGTGTATGTAATCAGATTGATAGGCCCGAAAAAAAAATGAACCGCTTGATCAAAATCGAACGGCTCGTGGAGTGCGCTACACGTGTGCCGAGGGACACAGGATCCGGATCCGGATCCGTTAGATTATTTAGATTCACAAAACGGATTCAATTTTTTTTTTTTTTTTTGAAAAAAGGTGGGAGCGCCACCCAGTTTCATTTTGTACTAGTTCTCAGTACAGGAACTTTCAAAGCAGCAAATCACCCAAGCTGTACATTTACTCAAAAATTCAAAATAGCAACCATAAACCAGCAAGTTATGCAACAAAAAGATCATAACTCACCCCACATGCTATAACGAACAGATCACCCACCTTTTCAACTAATAACAAAACAGCTATATTGGGCATTTTAAGGGAAAATTCAGAATCAGATGCATGACAGAAACTCTTTGATGTTGCGGAGCAAGGAGGTACCCGCGGCTGTCCTTGTCGTTCATGTACTGGTGCAGGATGTTGGTGTTAAGCAACGTGATCCCTCGCAGCTCTAGGTAGTCATGCAGCTCCTTCCGCAGGATACGCTGTACACATAATGTAGGGTGGGCCCAGGCGCCCAGTGTCATCCTTGGAGACCATAACCTTGATGGGCATGTTCGACTGCTGCGTCTGGGAGCTGACATTCAAGCTTATCGGGATGCAAACTCCAAACTGGGCCCCGCATTGGCCATGGACCCCTTCACCATGACGGGTATGAAAGTCTGCGCCAGCGAGACGGTGACGAGGATAGCGATGGAGATGATGACCTCGATCTGCTGCCCCTGGAAAATGCGGCTGAGGCGAATGCTCTTCCTCCCCCTCTCATGCGGGTGGGACCCAACACAAGGATAAAATGAAATGAAATTATTAAACTAGTTTTTTTTTTTATTATTATTATTTTCGATGATAAAATATAATCATTTCATTTTATGAAATTACTATTGCGTTGAAATTTTTATATGAGGATATATCGTCTTATTTTGTTCTAATTGAATGTACAAAATGTGATTTCCTAGTAAAACATCATTTGAAAGTATTCTAATTTCTAATGTCGTACTATTGCCGTCGTATAAAAAATATTCTGTTGTACTGAAGTACTTGTTACTTTTTAATAAATAATAAATATATGCTATAATAGATAAGATAGCTAGTATTCATATGCACAAAATTCTTAACAAAAAATTAATAGCAATAATTTTCTATCGAAATTCAAAAGTTCTATGAACAACTTTTAACAAAAATAAGATGCTGCTCTTTCTATATGTTTCAGCCAGCTTGTATATATTCTGTCAGTCTGTCTGCTGGACATTCAAATAATCTATCAATAATAAAACAACAGAGGATGCAATACATAGGTAGGTAAATTAACACATACTGCTTTTCCGATTACGTTTTATTGCATCAGTTAAGATACTAAATTGCCTACGACAGTTCTGTATTTCATCACCATAATTTTTCATAATGATCAGGATCAAAGAGTGAAGTTGCTGATATCCAATTTACAAATTCGGAAAAGCCTTTTTTTTTTTTTTTGCCTTGAAAAAATTTGTCTAAATTTTACCCAGTGTAAAATAGTTCATTGTTTATGCACAATGAGAGTGAAATATGCTTAATAGCGAATTATGCATCGAACACAATTTGGATGAAATATTTGGACGGTAGTTTGTAGGGCCCTTGAAAAATAATATCGCTGCACAACCACAAAGCATAACTCGAGGGGAAAAATCCAGAAACAGAAGTATGCATTCATGGATTCAAAATATAACCACAGCAGACTCATTCTTACAAAAAGGGGGATACAAAAGAGAAAAAAAATAAAGAAGGAAAAAAAAAAAACAGAATAAATACTTATGTAGGAATAGGAAGGTTAGTTGTCATGCAGCCCAGTTTTCCCTCATTCATCATCACCTACCTCCTCCATTCCGCATGAAGTGATTTTACTGTTTGAAAGACATACAGAAGTTCATTAGTTATAGAGAGAATAGTTGCAGTTTAAACCTTGCATATCTCAAAATAACAGTTAGTACTCTCCTAAAAATATAAATTATCTCGTGAAACCATGAAAATGATGAATAATTAGATAAACCCCGTGAAAGAATGACCAATTTATCCTTCTCCCAAATTCTACAAAAAAGTGTGAATTACCCTCGTTCATCCACTGTATCTGTGGGTCTAATTGGGAGTTAGGAACAATTTATTATTTTAGTAAATTCTACAGAAATACTTAATGTCTTGAGGAGTACTACAATATTCACAGCACGCATAATCTCAGTCAGTATACACAAAGTGTTAAGATAAGATGAGATTGATAGATAATACTAAGTAAATGAAAGTTCTAGGACATACCACTTCCATCTCTGGATAAATTGAGGGACCTTTCACCCTTGATCACTCCCTTTGCACTGGCACTATGTAGTGGCTTCTGTGTTCGAGGAGAGATTGATTTCAATTTCCCATTTGCAGAACCAGATGGCAGAGAGTGGCGCCTCATGACACCATTTTTATCAGCAGAATCAGGTGTAGTTATGACTCTAGGTGAGCTCTGGCCTCTCAGCCGTGCCTTTGCCGATTCAGTTGCGGCCATGTAGCTGGGCACAGACTTTGATGCACCAGAACTTAACTCAGCTTCATGGATTTCTAGTCCAGCCGAGAATGAAGATCTCCTTCTATTGCTGGATTTGTTACCTGATTCGCCATTACTTGAGAAAGACTTCTCTTCAGAAGAATTCACATCTGGTATGATTTTGGATGCAGATGCATTTACACTAGCATGCAATTCACTTGTCGAATTTTCCAGTCTAGTAGTAGTTGAGAGAGAAGATCTCCTTCTGTGATGAGATTTATTGCCAGAGTCTCCACTACTGGACAAGGACTTCTCCTCTGAACAATTCACATCTGGCATGGCTTTTGATGCAGTTGAGCTTACACTTGCATGAAACTGAATTTCTGGCATTTCTAGTCTGGTAGTTGAGGGAGAAGATCTTCTTCTATTGTTGGATTTACCATCCGAGTCTCTATTACCAGACCAAGGTTTCTCTTCAGAAGTAGTCACATGTGACACAATTTTTGATGCTGCTGTGCTTGGTTGCAACTCTTTTTCTGTGGCTTCTAGGGTTGAGATCGAAGATCTTCTTTTGTTGATCACCTTTTTAGCTGACTCTTCATTTCTCAACGGTGAGGGGCTCACTTCAGAAGGCTTAGCAACCAGCACAGCTTTTGATGCATGCAACTGATATTCTGGCATTTCTAATCTAGTTGTTGATAGAGAAGATCTCCTCCTATTGTTGGATTTACCATCTGAGTCTTTATTACCAGACAATGACTTCTCTTCAGAAGTGCTCACATGTGGCATGGCTTTTATTGCTGTTGAGCATGCCTGCGACTCTTTTTCTGGGGCTTCTTGGGTTGAGATCGAAGATCTTCTTTTGTGGATCACCTTTTTAGCTGACTCTCCATTACTCGATAGAGAGAGGCTCATTTCAGAAGGGTTAGCAGCCAGCACAGTTTTTGATGCGGTCTCAGAATTCTTTGAGACGTCTTGTACAGTTTTTCTGTTAGATTTCTTTAAGCTGGATGATAATTTACCGATTTCAGCATCTAACATGGGTATAGATGCCTTTCTCAGACCCTGTTTTGGCTTTTCATGTTCAGGTTTAGCGACTTCTGGAGTTTTGCTATGGTAAATGTTTTTCCTTTTCTCAGGTTCAGAATTTGGTGATTTCTTCTTTGTTAGCTTGGGATTTGTCTTAATAGATTGACCTGGTGCTGAGCTTTTGCTTTTCTTTTGTTGAGGTTTTGAATCAGCAATGTATTTTGGTTTGGTAATGGGTTTCCAGAAATGACTCATGTTCCATCTCTCCAACCAGCTTGCAGCAGAATTGGGGTCTTCTTTGTCGAGTTGGATTTGGAGAGGTTTAAAGACAACCCGGGAAAATAGGAGCTGAAAAGTTTTGAAGGAGATTAAAAAAGAACAATTACATTGTACAAAAGGCCCAATTAATATAGCCTACCTTGTGACCAAGTGAATGATCTGGAAAATTCTCCTTCCATGCATCTCCAGGTTTGCAACTCTGAAGAACATGACAAATCAACAATGAAGTCTGTTAATGTAATTAAAAGATATTATCTCTGTCAAATAAAGTTGCTTGTAAATTCTTAAAAAAAATCAAATCTTATGTTTTTAAAAGTTCCAGAAAAGCAGTCATTCGCATTCATCAAGTACAAAGAAACAGTGGTGGAGTACTTTGGACAATCATTAACTCACAGCTTTTCTCTTTATTTCATATCTTTTGTTTTAACATAAAGATAAGATCCAAGGCCTCCCAACTTTAATTATCCATAAGGCATCTGCTAGATAAGTTTTGAACCTGTGATTCCCAGGGGGCAGAACCAGGGAAAAATTTAGAACGGACCAATTTAAGTTTTAGAAAGGCCAAAATGTGATTTGATACACACATTTTTTTTTAAATAATAATAATAATAATAATCGAGAGGCCTGGCCCTCTAGGGCCTCCAATCTGGTTCCACCTCTGGTCTCCTACATGGAAAGCATTGCTCATAGCCACTACAACAAAATTGGGTACTCTATACACGAGGATGCTCAGGTTCATGTAAGAAAGTTTCCACAATTTTCAATTAACAACTCCAGAACGAGAACGTATATCAAATTAGGCATACCGAAAGGCTATCTTGCTGTGCTTTTGTGTACTTGATTTGGATACCCATATCAGAGCTCCTAGCACTTCTCCCGCGCATCATAGCTTGTACTCTGACAATCGCGTGCATTGCATAAAGGGTTGCAACAGCTTGCCTCCGTACCAGATGACCCCGTATCAGTGCCTGCAACCTTACAATACCTTTGAGTGCCAGAAATGCCCTCCTTGCCTGAATAAAAACATGAAATTCTTATAGTAAACATGAAAGTAAGTTCGAGGAGCTGATATAAATAATGATGAGTTAAACAATTACCAAGAAGCCCCTGATGGCAGCTTGTGCCTTTGTTGCTGCCTTCTCTTCACTCAGCTTGTCACATTCACTCAAATTATCTACTGTAGCTTGGCTTACAACAGGTATAGTGGTTTCACACCCATGCAAATCTGACGAATGGGTCTCCTCTACTATTGGTAAGGTTGTGTTGCCATATGTACTGACAAGTACCGGTTCAGAGATTATAGGAGAATTATCACCCAGAGAAGATTCATATCTTGTAGTCAAGCCTTTCTTGCTTGAGTTTTTCTGTATTTAACAAACAGAGAAGCACGAAGAGCCTTGAGTACAGATAGATACTGATGATATTACTTCTTATTCAATGTTTACAAACTAGACTAAGAAAACTGGTAAACATGTACTATCATTTCATTTCTGTGTACACCCTTTACATGATTTTCTAATGACATGGGTTTCTCTGTAGTAAAAAAAAAAAAAAGAAAAGAAAAGGTCACCTAGAAAGGAAACTGAAATACATCCTAAGATGAGGAAAAACACTTTTCAATTTCAAGAAAGCATGTAAGTGGAAGATTTTGTTTTTGATTCCCAATTTTTTCATGCCATAGAAACAAATTAGTACCGATTTTGTAGATGAAGATCGAAAGGATTTCTTCCCAAATAGTAAGGTCTTTAACCATTTTCCTGGTGATTTCCCCATTCCAATAAGCAATCAGCTCTCCAGGCTACTATTGCATGAAATTGCCTCTGAAATAACATAAATCAATTGATTAGATGACATGAGAAACGTATGAGATCCATATCAAACTAAAGTTATTGCTGGAAAAACTCAATGGAGTAGATAAAATTCAGTAATTAATGGAAAAACCGATGGGCATTATAGAATACTAAAATGAACAAATTAAAAATAGCAACTGAGCAGTTGAATATTACTACATTATTTATTCAAAACATAAAAGCAAACTGGGTAAATCAAGAAATTTCCCCCCCAAAAGAATATTGGCAAGGTCACAACCACAATCTAATTTGTCGTACTATTACGATCTTATGCTCTAGCAATCGAATCAACAATATAAATAATAAACTGAAACATAACGAAGAAAATTAAATTTACCTAACATTATACTCATACTGAAATAACTACTTCCCAAACTACTCGACATAAAACAGCGCAATTCCTTGATGTAAAGATACTTTTGCAAACCGTAAAAACTAAAATCACAAGCTCTTTTAAGGGGACCTTGGGAAAAAACAAAGGAGAGAAAAAGCAATTTCAAATTTCACAAATAGACTCGGATATCTAACCTCTTGTGCATTTCAATTGCAAAGTAGAAGATAAAGATAGACAAAAGTTTACGAATCACAAAAAATCCTGATAGCGCCGACAAGAATCTCGAGGGTGGAACTTACGGAGAGATCTTTTAAGAGCTTCTAAAACCCTAGCTGTTCCCCTTGTCGCTTCTCCATCAAATGCACAAAATCAGAGAACAAAAAAATAAAAAAGAGAAAAAGAAGCGAAGAGAGAGAGGGTGCTTTGGAAGCTCGGAAAGAATGCCCAGATGGCAGAGCGTGGCAGTGTGGGCCCACTTCGTAACTGAAGTTTTTGAATTGTTTTTAATTGCCGTTTATTTTATTTGCTCCTGGATCACGGCGTGCAAGCTACGCCGTTGTTTTGAAGTTTGCCAGGTTCACAACGGTTTTTTTTTTTTTCTTTTTTTCTTTGTTTTTTGCATAGCTCTCAACTCAGATGACATATTATATACATTATTTTATTTCATGACATGGTGTGCCTCTATAGTGTAAGAATTATAAAAAAAATAGTTCATTTAATAAAGGCATTACATCAATAAAATTCATTTTATATTCTCATTTTTTTTCCGTATATAATATAATATTTTTTATAAGCATAACACGTATATGTTGACAAATTTAATTTCTCTATGATTACTGGATCAACCCTTGGACCAGTTTGCTTGATTATAGTAATTTAATTGATTGGATCTAGACTATAACGAAAATGAGAGTCGAAATTCTTTTTTAATTTGAATCTCGTATATTATGTAACAATATTCGTATTATATTTATATAGCATGTAATCATTTTTTATACAGCTTGACAAGATGGCTCCTTTACTACACACAAAACAATGCATAGATAGGCCATGGCATTGCATCCAAATTTTAATTTTTGAGTTTCAAACTATTTTTTCTATTATCTCAATGTTTTTCTATATTAATTTTTTTTTAAAAAAATAATTTTTTTCCAATATTTCTAAGACATATTAGATAGTTCATAATCCTTATAATAATTAAATTTTATGTCTGAAAATAAAATTATAAAAAATAGCTAAAGTTATCTGATGAGGATATGGAATCCACATTGAATATCTAAAATTCAGTTTCCTATATTTTTATTCATTTATTTATTTATATTTTTCAATACACAACACATCGTTCAAAGGCTTCTTGTCCTGTTCAATCATTTATCATAGACCAGGTCTTCTATTAATCCGTTGCTTTTCAAAATTCGTACGCTCATAAAATATTTGACCGCTTTCGTATACCCAAGTTAAGTACAACTCAAAACTAATCCAAATATTCCCTCGAACATTTGAAGTAAATAAAGACATTTAATATGAACAATTAATTTGATGTTTCTGAGGATGGGATTGATACTTAATGTGGCCGGGAAGGGAAGGCAATAAAAGAGAGGCAATGATGTCGACCGTTTAACCCATTGAAACCGTGAGATGCGCCAACTTGATGACTCTTCAGCTACTGTTTCGTTAGAAAATAGAAATGTGTTGGAAATATGCACAAAGGTCCCTCATTATTTAATAATAAATTTCAAATGCCGAGGAGAAATACGAGGGAGCTCTATGTCCCCCCCCCCCCCCACCCCATCTTCTCTTCTTTTCCTTACAAGACACGAGTCTTAACTAATTTTGTTTTATAATCGAAAAGAGCATTAGTTTACCATAAAATAAAAAAATACTCGAAAGAAATAACATCATTATTATAGACACTTCCAAATCTAGATCAAACAATAATTTAAAATAAAGAAAAGGGTTCAAGCGCTTCTTTCCACTCAAAAAATATTCATGCAGTATTCCAGATATTTATTGATACAATATTCTATATACCCCTGACAAATAATAAACAAGCATGGTGATTATAAAACATTGTCTGTAAAAAGTTAATAATTATGCGAGTTTAGTTTATTGATATAGGGATTAGGCCACGAGGGATTGATCATTGGAATATTTGAACTCCTTTGACGTTAGAAGAATCTTTTTGGAAATCATGAACAATGTACTCCTTCGGAACTTCTCCTTTTCAAATTTCAAGTTTTCTTAGAAAAATTAAATTTCCAATACTGCGTTATTTTATGCGCCCAGTTGCTTAACTAATAATTAATGTGCGATAATTACGAACATGAAAGTATCCAATGAAACGGCGCATGGCATATTGGCATGATTGCACCTGGTCTTCATTCGTGTCTCCAGCTGTATAATATGAAAAAAAAAGGAAAAATTGGATATAACCTCCTCAAATCTTCCTCAATTGGATATAACCCTCTGATCTTTAATTTTGGATATAATCCCCTCTAATCATACCAATCATGGATATAAACCCTTTTCAATCCTTTTAATTTAATTCAATAATATTTTTTAAAATGAAAAATGAGCTGTAAAAATTTTTGACGAAAATGCCCTCCTTCCCCATTCAAGACCTTTCACATTCCTCTCTAACCAAACAGTAAGTTAAGTAATATAATTTACTTTTTGAAAAATTTGCGATAGTCAAATCTAAATTGCTGCTTATTTGTCTCCGCGCCAAATAACAATGGAGAGAGGAGGATCAAATGAGGACTATATCGCATCCTTATTTGTTCATCGAGCCATTCCACAAAACGAAAATTTACAGACTATTGAAGAACCGCATCAGAATTTAGAATGTAGAAGAATGACAAAATAAAATAGGGAAAATTAGATTTATGCCACTCTAAAGTTGAAAATTTAGAAAAATGCCACTCTAAACTTAAATCTTTGAAAATTGCCACTCTAAATTCAATTAAATTAGAAAAATGCCACTTTTACCGTATAAATCATCCCTTTCTATACCTATATTTTCGTATTGACTAAAATACCCCTCTTCCTTCTCTCCCTTATCTATCCCTCTTCTCTTTCTGCTTAAAAAAAAAACGTCCGTCTAAGATAAAAATAAAACTCGTACGAAATAAAGGAAACAATTTAATATTTCCTAGAGCATTCTTTTAATTTTGTTTGTTGTTTCACGTACAAAATTGTTAAAATATCTAATTTATCAACTGTTTATCTAATTTTTCTTACCTATATTGGGACGAGGTTGCTTCATCAAGGATTTTAGTGAATTCAAATTTTTTTATTAATTCGTCTATGCTCAATTGACTCGGATCTCCTCCAGAAATTTTATTAATTCATCTCGGTTCTATTGATTCGGATATCCTCTGGAAATTTTATTAATTTTTCTTGGCTCAATTGATCAGTTGATTCTGATCTCCTCTAGAAATTTTATTAACATGAACTCGTCGTGTTCCTTTGTGTCAACATATATATTAAATATTGTGGAAATATATTAATTTGGGCCACATATTGATGGTCTTGCCTATGAAAATTAAAATCTAAGGTCAGTCCTCTAATCGAGATCATATATCAGCAACGACTGATGCAATGGATATGGAGAGAAGCAAGAGAAGAAAGGGGGCAATTCAGTCAATACAAGAAATTAGATATGAAAATAGATGATTTATACGGTACAAGTGGCAAATTTCTAATTTAATTAGATTTGTGGTGGCAATTTTCAAAGACTTAATTTTGGAGTGGCATTTTTCTAAATTCTCAATTTTGAAGTGGCACAAAACTAATTTCCCCAATAAAATATTGCCGAAGGTTCAAGTTAAAATATTACTTTGATTTTTGTTTTTGCACTATTAAAATTCAAGATGGTTAATACATCAATCTATTCGTAAATATATCATTTTACCGGTGTATACATTGGTTGTTTATGTGGTTTTGGGTAAGAACGAGTAAAAGAGATGGTAATGATCTAGAAATTTTAAGAATGAAACTAAGTATACATTCGTGCATTATTTTATTTAGATTTTATGTCTGATGTGGTATTGAGTTCTAATTCATTTGTCGGTTCTACTTATTTTTATCTTAATCATATCACAATAGTCCCATTGAAAAGAAAGAGTCATGGTGCTAGTCGTATTGTCTTTGATATGCAAATTTATAATTTTCGGCGACCTTATAGAGTAGAGTGACGATATAGCATGCAACAAGAAGCTAGTCAAGCTTGCTCTTAGTTGAACTTCAGAGCACGATTCCTTCATTTTGATTAAACACAAACAGCTACCATCTGAATTTTGATCGCCATCAATAGGTAACAATAACTAATTTACAACCGTAACCGAGAGAGATAAGAATCGACTAGATAGATCTGAGAATCACAAGTGTTTAGAAAGAAATGAATAGAAAGGTAAGAGGAAGGGTCTTAGACACAGAGGAAGGGCATTTTCGTCAAAATTTTTTGCAGTTCATTTCTCTTTGTAAAAATATTATTAAAATAAGTAAAAAGGGTTTATATCCATGATTGGTATGATTAGAGGGGGTTATATCCAAAATTAAAGATTATAGGGAGTTATATCCAATTGAGGAGGATTTGAGGGGTTATATCCAATTTTCCCCAAAAAAAAATATAGAGCCCTTTTTGAATTCAACAGGGCTTGTTTCATTTAAATTATATAGAGAAAAGTGAAAACGCTAAGGCATTATATTGTCCCAATTATACTTCAATAAAGCCTTAATTTGAAATTAGGTCAGTATTAGGATAACTTGGCCCGATATAAAGTTTCCATTAATTTTAGGTAACAACAAATCTAGGTTCCCCGAAATTAAGGCCTATTTTTGAGATGCATGAAATTCGGAAATTTTTTTATAAACTGCAGTGCTTTTTTTAGCACTTTCGGAAATATTTATGAAGGCAAACCATTTCAAAACTTCACTTGGCTGAAACAACGAAAAAGTCTACAATTTTATGATTTTTTTATAGTGGGATTTACTGAAAATAAGTATATTTGCAATTATACACATGAAATAATTTTGAAAAGTAGTAAGTTGTCCCAAAACTCAAAGAAGTCTTATATCTATATGCACATTGGAATGCAAAAATCACAGCATAATTAACATGCACCTTGGTATTTATACATGAAAATTCTGGTTGTTATAATTGCACATATATGTATTCATACTTGTATATACTAATGTTTATACTTGCTTAAATATATGCTTATACTTACATCGACGGATATATTCATAAAGTAAAAAGTACAGGTGCAAATTTAAAATGTTGAAATTTGTACATAAAAAGAATTTGCTTGCATAGATCTAAGCACCTCAAACTTAATTATAATTAAACAGGAACAACAAACCAAAACTAGCATAAAACCAGTAAATTTATTGGTGGATAAGGAAAACGAATCTAAATCCACCATCTAGAAAGATGCCAACTGCATTAACACCGGGACAAAGATTAATTTTGAATTGTTAGACCATTGCCTCCTCTTGCATGGTTTTAAAACCAATAAAATTGATATACCTTATACTCACTTTTTCACCGATTCGATGGCTGCATATACAGTATTTCAAATATTGCTCTCCACACACTATCTGCAGGTACAGTATTTCAAATATTGCTCTCCACACACTATCAGATCTATCTTCCTAAAAATCCAAAATGGCGCCAAAAAAGATAAAAAACCATAGTCTACAAATTGATTTAACTAGTAACAAAATTTTGAATTTATGGTCGCGCTAAAATGTTACTACTTAATTTATAGTCACGCTAACTTTTTAGGATAAATTACTTTACGGAGTTGATGTAGAATTTTTGGCTTCAATATTATATTAAGTGCTAAAGTTCTTAGCATATTCTTTTTATTAATATTTTATGCAAGCATCACACCGTTGATTTGTGTGTAGCTTAATCTATACACCATTGATTCTTGTGTAGCTTAATGTATACACCGTTGATTTGTATGCAGATAATTTTCTCCGATATCTTATTATAAATTTGAAAAATGTAAGCAAACTTTACCATCTCTATAGAAATTATATTTTAATCAGCAAATTGTTTGCTAGAAGAAGCTAATTGACATATTTAAGCAATTAAGCTAGTGATCCATTACTCCTTCCAAATACACAAGAACTACCAAGTATATTTTACGTACACATCAATGAGATATATATATATATATATAGAGATTGGCTAAAATGCTTTTTAAAGCATAGAGTATATATGCTTTAAACTTTTAGACCGTTGGATCGAGTTCACGGAAGGCTCAGATGAAGAGCTTGGAGGAGGCTTCGTTTCTCCGTTAGTTTAAAAATTTCCGTCCGTTCCTTCTGTTAATTCGTGCGCTGAATTGTTGAAGCACTCGAGTTTCTATCCTCACCATGTTCTCCGTCTAAAACCTTTCTTCCTCATTTTAGAGAGATAAACCCTAGGCGCACGGTCTCCTCCTCTCGTGGTTGTCTCCTCTTCTCGTACAATCTCCTCTTCTACGCTCAAACTCCATAACTGGTGAGTATCACTTTTTATGGAGTAGATTTTTCAATTTTGGTTCTGTAGGAATTGACCACGAGCATTTTTTTGGGTTCTGATTTGAGAATCGAACCTATTCTTTGTTAACAACTAAGATCAGAACTAATTAAAGTGAACCTTGTTTGGCGAACCTATTCTTTGTTAACATTTTAATTGGGTTCTGTAATAAATAAATTCAGAACTAATTATTAAACTTTGTTTGGCGAATCTTTCTGTTGAAATTATTAGACACACACAAACAATAAAGTGAATTTATTTTGGCTGTCCAACTATGGCTACTACTTTAATTTGCTAGTAACTTTATGTCTGAACCTATCTTAAATTTGTGTGATTTTTAACTTTGCAATGTCAAAATTAGGTGGAAATCATGGCAATTGAGCATCCCGACCCACATGAAACTCAGACCAGCAGTGAAGAAGAGGATGATTTTGAAGATTTGGCGCTCTGCCCTTTTGTCGGGAAAGAGTTTATGACAGAGGATGATGCAAAAGACTTCTACAATGGCTATGCGTGTAGAATGGGGTTTATTTTTTATTTGTTCCAGTTAAAGAAGGATGATGATGTAGACGAGAAGAAAGTTGTTGTTAAGAAGAAAAACAAAAAGAGAGATGATGATGTAGACAGTACAGATGATGTCGATTTAGAAGATGCACAAGAAGAGGAAGACTTGGACAATGCAACTGAAGATGATGATGTGGACAGCTATAATGAATTTTAGATATGTAATGGACAGCATTTTGATTTACTGGTGCCGGATGGGCTGGGTTTAAGAAGTTATGTTTTGATTTTAAATCACCGGTGCCATATGTGATGGGTTAAGAAACTAAATTTTGGTATAGAATGGTTATAGAATTGTTATATTTTGATATAGAATTGTTATATTTTGAGATAGCATGGTTATATTTTGAGGTGTTGTTTACTAAATGTATTTAAGCCTCATGTTCATGTATATGAATTGACTTCTGCACGTAGCTCATAATAACCACAAATAGAAAGATCACATTTCTTGTCCCTGAAACTACTTTATACTAATGAAATGAGACTAACAAACTTGTAAATGGCGTATATGTTTGCTTATTTTAGTTCCCTTGGTATCACCAGCTTTAGCTTTTAAATGGCTTGATGATTATTTAATTATCTATGGTAAAGCACAAACACGTATAGGCACATTTGAAACCTTGTTGAGAAACATGCATTATCAATTTCAAGCACCCCTGTATTCCTTAGTAAAACTAGCTAGCAACTAACCCAAGTTCATTTCGGATTTAGGGATACAATAGTCTTGACACACAAACTAAATTATTTAAGTTTTGTACCTCTTGTACCAACAAGTTAATGGTACAGGATTTAGAGATACACTTGGAATAAGTAAATGCTGTACATAAGCAATCTACCATACATTTGAAAAACCCAGTAAATTAAATGCAACAACCATATATAAATCCATACATATATTAGATAACATTAATCCATTACATCTATGGTTTACTCACTAGAGCAAAACACAAAAATTTATTACATCTTTTCAAAGAATATCGACCTCTCATAACCCGGTATCACCTAGCTTCTATTATTAACCAGTATTTACTTATTTCCCACACACATAAAAAGAAAGCAAGAATAGATGACACCCAAGCGAACTAGAACAAACTCTAGCACAAGAAATCAAACACAAGTAAAAATCAAAGCGACAACCAGCATACAAGCTTTTATTCATGCGCACCCAATTCATATCAAGTTTTTGTTATCAGCCATGTCTCAGTTTCACACCCAAGTTAGCTGCAGATTCAAGTTTTCTTCAGGAGAGTGAGCCACTGCTTGCTCCCCCATTAGCGCACTCCATACCCCTTGCATGAAGTGCATTTGAAATATTCACGAATTATTTTCAGATTTTGAGAGCCTAACCACTGTATACACATGACATTTCTGGCAACACGGGTTTGTTTGTTGATTCCTTGAGCTTTGACTACTCATTCTACATAGCATGAGAAATTAATATGATTAAAATCAAGCAAATAGACATGTCTTGATCAGATTTAATAAGAGTAATATAGCTAGCTTTTTTTACCAGTTAGAACTAGCTTTTTTTACCAGCATGAGAAATAATAAATTCAAGTACAGTACCTGATATAACTAGCTTTTTTTACCAGGTTATTTTAGGTTGAAAACTGAATACAGAACTAGGATTTACCAGCATATTTTTTTACCAGAAAATCGACTACAGAACCAGTAAGCTAGTAAACCGATCCTAAATTTCATGAATTTACCAGCTTGTAACTCCATTTTTTGGTTCAGTCCCTCGTTGTGTTAGGGTTTAGCAGCTGTACCCGAAACAAACAAGGAAATTAACTAAATTTTGATTGAAAGAAAATTAAGGAGAAATAACTGAAATTCAAGAAATTTATCTCAAAGAACAAGAAATTACAAGTGAAAATCTTTAATTGCTCACGGAACAAGAAATGTACCTCTTACTGTCGATCTTGACCACGGAACGAGTAAGCTAGGGTTTTTTTCGCAATTGGACAGGAGGACGAGAAGAGAGCCTAGACTGTTGAGGCCGAGATAAGGCACAAATCGAGGAGGCGGAGACAAGGCAGCAAATCTAGGTTTTCTTTCGTTCAAAGCTCTCTGACTAGGTTTCCTTTCGTTCAAACTCGAAGGGGAGAGAGAATAGGACGTGTTTTAGCTTTAAAAGTTAGAAGAAATGGAAGGAGAGAGAACAAATAACGGAGAAACGGAGCCTCCTCAGCGCCTCCAAACTCTTCATCTGAGCCTTCCGTGAAATCGATCCTACGGTCTAAAAATTTAAAGCATATATGCTCTATGCTTTAAACAGCATTTTAGCCAATCTCTATATATATATATATTAAACGATATATGCATGATAAATCATGAAAAGCTTGTTTCTCTCTCTCTCATCTTGTGCAAATCTCTCAACTATGTCAATTTTCAATAGAAAAATGCATACGATTTTTTAATTTTAAACTTTAAGCATGCATAGCACATGTTAGATAACACAAACAATGGGGGGAGGGTTTCTTTAAATATTTTTAGATCACAAAAAAGTAAAAAGAAATTAACTTATAACATTTATTAGAAACATGAAGAGCTAACTTTAGAAAAGATTATATTATGTAATTTATTTAATTAAATTAAAATTTTCATGTACGGAATATATATCTAGATAGAGGCTATATATCTAGATATGTAGAAAGACAACTCTATTATATCAATTGGACAGATGATTTTCTTTTTTCTAGTTTACTATTGAATTGCGTCAACTCTTTTTTTCTTCTTATCCATTCAGTTAAAAAATTTGAAGTTAGTTTGTTCATTCAATGATATTCAAAAGGCTTCTGTAATTTGGATATTGTTGATCTAATTTTCTGATAATCGCATACAGATAAAATAATTTTGGTTTCTTTAAGTAATCTAACTAGTTATAAACTAATTTGAGTCATTTCATTCCCATCCACTACATATATAATAGTAACGCATCACGAACCGAGATCGGCAAACTGGGAAAGCTAAGCTCACACCACCAACTGCATTAAAGCTAAGTTGTTACAAAATTTGCTAACTTTAGCCAAATTTGTTTTACCTAAAGGTGGTGAATGTTCGAATCATTGCCCCGAGCTCTTTTTATAATTTAAGTTTTTTTTAAAAAAATTTGAGCCGTCCGATTTGCTCACAAATACACCTTGTCATCACCTATGACATTGGATGTGAAGTCTGATTTTGCTCGTATTTATCTAAACATAAACGATCTTATAAACAGAAGTATATATATACCAGCGTCCTAAATTATTGTGTGATAACAAAGTGATTAATTAGTGATATGAGAGAAGGGGGAAAAAATGCGGTCCTTTAGATAAGGTATGAATAGTTTGGATATTAATATATTCTATGGCAAAGTACTCTAGCTAGCTGTACTTCACTAAAAAACTTTTACTCTTTTAGTGAGATGCAACGAAACGAACTGTGAAGGCGCGCACACAAATGCATAAATGAAAATTTTTATAATAGAGAAGACGCTACGACCCACTATAAAATATTCTAGATACATTTCTTAGTTCCCAAACTATTTTGATTTGAATAAACCCGCGGCCATTACAAATTTACAATCCAGATAATAAGAAGAAAACACAGACCAAATTTAATTTACTATACATAGCACAATTGAAGTCAAAAGATTTTTTGATAGGAAGCAGACTAGCCAACAACGGTACCTTTCCACATAGAGAGTTGATTCCGAGTTATGCTCATCACTTGGATGTAACCGTAAAACCGTATGCGAGGCACAAGTAATTGATTGGTAAACATAGAGGAAAATTCTTCAATCTAGTTCTCTATTGCGACTAAATAACTAGCTTGGGCCGAGTGTTAGAGTTAGAGAAAGAGATGAAAATATTTTTGGGCTAAGGCGGATTACAATTAGGTCAATCCAGCGGACTAGACTAAAAGGTCATGCACTAGGCATTAGGCAAGCAGTGACGTAATCCATTTTTCTTGGATTTTTTTTCCAACTGTTGTTATCATTATTATTTTCAGAATTTTATTCAGGCATTCGGGCAAGCAGTGACGCAATAGTTTAAATCGTACTTCAATACTCACCGCACATTAAGACTCCTTCAAATCAACCTAATTCCTTGCGCATAAAAGTCATCAAAACATGCCATGTACCAACTATAATAATTTATATAAATCATTCTTTGTAATAACCAAGTGACGCAGGCGGACCGTTTCCCCAAAAAAAAAAAAAAAAAAAAAAAAGGAAGAGCTTTCTTTATTTCAAACCGTCTGACCAGCATGCATAAAGTTACTCAACTTACTAAGAAACTCACTTCTATAAATTCCATCCACGCTTGATGGATAGATGCCAAGGTCTAAGGAGTCTAAAATAATGGAATTAAACAAGAGGTACACCATCACCATATATTAAGAAAATCTCTCTCTTGAAATTGTATCTGTACTCTTAAGGTGTTGCTTCATCAATCTGTCATGCATACTGATTAGTTTTTCACTGGTATGTGTTCAGGATTGCTGTGGTAACAGGAGGGAACAAAGGTATAGGATTGGAGATATGCAAGGAACTGGCTTCTAATGGAGTAGTTGTCATTCTAACTGCAAGAGATGAGAAGAGAGGCAAGGAGGCAGTAGACAAGCTTACAACAGATTATGGTTTCGCCAATATAATCTTTCATCAGCTCGACGTCACTGATCGTTCCAGCATAGCATCTTTAGCTGATTTTGTTAAAAAACAGTTTGGGAAACTAGATATTCTGGTAATTAAATTTTGTGTGTGTGTTTACATAGGTATCCTTCATACTGCTGCATACTGTGCACACTAGTATTAACAAGTTTTGTTGATTAATAGGTTAATAATGCGGCAATTACAGGAGTTGAGTTATCCCAACCAATTGATGAAAAGGTACATATTAATAGTGGATTTGGCATTCAGAATTCATTCACTTATATATATGTATAGATTAAAACCGCCATTAATTTGCTTATTTTAATATGGGTTGTGATTTCGATTGTTATTGATGTGAGTACAGCTTCCACAACCAGAGAGGGCTGAATTATTCCATAAATTCATAGTTCAAATCTTTATCCAAAGCTACGAGAGAGCTGTTGATTGCTTGAAAACAAATTACTATGGAGTCAAGTACATGATGGAAGCATTTCTACCTGTTCTACAATTATCCAATGCCGGGAGAATTGTGAACGTCTCAAGTACCCAGGGACAACTACAGGTCAATATTTCATGTTACTTGATCATGTATGTATGTATGTATGTATGTATGTATGTATGTATGTATGTTTATAAACATTCTGCTTGTATTGTAATTTACAGGCTCTGACCAATGAGAAGCTTAGGAAAGAACTTGAGGATATTGACAACCTCACAGTGGAGAGGATTGACCATCTCACAGATTCTTTTCCAAAACATGTCAGAGACAATACACTGGAGGAAGGCGGATGGCCACCGAGATTCAGTGCGTATAGAGCATCGAAGGTTTTAATGAACGCCTACACGAGAATTATTGCCAAGAGATATCCTAGTGTAACGATTAACTGTGTGAATCCAGGCTATGTCGGGACCGATTTGAATTACAACACTGGGGCTCTAACAGTGAGCGAAGGTGCTCAAGGCCCACTAATGGTTGCCTTGGCTGAAGGAGGACCCACAGGCCAGTTCTATGATCAAACTCAGCTCTCCACCTTTTAGCTAAGAATTATACTAATTAATCAAAGTGATTCTTTCTCTTTTGTGGGATGGTTTGCAATAAATTAAGAAAGAGGATATATTGTTGTTCTAAGCAAGGCATCCTATTTAGTACTGTGTAAGGTTATGTGGGCGGTATTATATTGTTTGTAAAGTAGAATTGTAAACATATGACATTTTTTTTGCATCACTTGTGTGTTAAAAAAAAAAAATACTAGTTGTGGTTTCTTTAATTGTTGTTTTATAATTTGTTATGTCCATTTTAAAAATTGAAATAAAGCCGGCACTTTCTCCCCGGTTTTAGGAATTAAAAGCTTACAAGAAAGTAAGAAACTAAGACCCTGATTGCGGGATTTCATTTTATTGGAATTGATTTCTCGTGCATGTAATAATATATAAATTCCGGCCAAATGACGTAAAATCCATTCATTTTGATAAAAAATTCTCTAATGAAATGAAACGAAATGAAATCCCATGTTAAAGATATGCTATTCTGATCAGGGCCTAAGTATTATAATTATAATTATAAATACTTCAAATTGAAGTTGAGAAATCACTGTTCAATTTCTCGCTATCACAGCCGTCCAATTTTTTTTCCCTGTGCGATGGATCGGATCTCCTCCCTTCGTCTCCACTATCTCTCTCCTCTCTGGTCTGCTGTTCGTCTCCATTTCTTCTCAAACCTTTCTAGAGAATTCTGCTCTCTCTCTCTCTCTCTCTCTCTCGCCTTGCTCAAGCAAGAGAACCTTGCTTCTCCCTCAGCTCTACTGGTGTGTACGGACGCTGCTGCTCATCTCTACGTCGCCTCCTCCAGAAATGTCTAGATGGCGAAAAAATGAAGAGGAAAAGGGAGAGAGAGGCAGGGAAGAGATGGATCGTCGTCCGCCTCAGCCAAATCCCCACCCACCACAAATCTCTCTCTTCCTCTCTTTCTCCAGCACTTCCTCTCGCTCAAGTCACACCGAAACCCTCCTCCCTCCATCTTCGATCGTCTCTCCCACTAACCTCGCTGCCTTATTCCTTTGTTATCACTACCCCCAACTACCTCTCCACACCCTTAAACCGAACCCTTCTCCTTTACCGCCTCATACTCATTCACTCTCTTTCTTTCTGCAGTTGTACGGTCCTGTCCAGAGGGCTGGCGACTGGTGGTGGCTTCACGGCAGGAATGGCGGCAGCCCACAGCATCAATTGAAGCTCTCTCACTCTCCGTCTCATTCCTGAGGTAATTTGCGAATCCTCTATCCTCCCTTTATCCCCTTCCCCCCTCTTTCTTTCTCTGTCTGACTTATTTTTACACAGGGTTCTCAGTTTTTCCTCTCATTTGATATGTTCGCTTCTTTTTCAAATTTTTGGCCAATTTGAGCCAAAGGTCAGTATACTGATATTCACTGTTATATTAATTGTGGATCTTTGCATTCATATTATGTAAATTTAGCTTGGTCAAATTGATATGACAGCTCTGTTTCATAAGAATCATGTTGATCTTATGCGTATGTATGCCAAAAAAAAAATAAATAACAGGGATGTTCTTTTGGTTAGCTTTATTGGTAAATTAGCGTAAAGAATCACACATTTCTAATTACATAATGTATATAGAATTGTGTTGATCTAATACCTATGTATACCAATAAGAATCGCAAATTTCTATATATATTATTATTTTACATTGGTAAATTAACATAGGAAATGAAATCTGTTTTATTAAATATTTTCGAATGGATTTTTAAGGGGCACTCTTTGGTTTTGACTGATGATGTGTGTGAGTACATTCATTCTGCATGTTATGCTAGCAAGAAACCTCCAGTATCTCTCATCGAATTTAGCTTACCTTCCAAGCTAAGATTGAGTTTGTTGGGGAAGGAGTTCAGGTCTATTAAAGTATGAAAATTTAACCTTTTTTTTTTTTTAATCTCCTGTTTCCCCTTTTTTTTTTTTTTTGTTAATGAGATTGATCAATTACATAATTCTTTAGGAATTTGCATCAGAAATCTGCTTTTGTGAATTATTTTGAGGTACGACCTTTTAATTCAAGTGAGTCCATATAGGTTCTGTTTAGGGTATGTGCATGGATATCTGATCGGTTTTGGTACCAGTTACAGATCAAAGTTCAAATTTGCTAGCAGTAAATTAATTATTTTATTTCTTACAATTTAGTAAGCTTATTGGTTGATGGATCGGAGTTTCTATTGTGCAACATAAATATTTTCACTTATAGCATGCTTTAATTTCTTGAAAGCTACAATTCAAAAAAGATGTCCCTAGGTACCTTTTTTATAGGACTTCCTTTCAATTTCAGCAACCTACTTTTTTTTTCTTTTTGTAGGCCTATTAATTTTCTTCTGATATTTGTTATGTAACATTTGTTTCATATCATCGCAGGAAGAAAACAAATCTTAATCTGTTGATTTTGATCAGGAATCTAAATAAACAAAGGTGATCCACATCATTGACTATCTATGATGGTAATTTTTTTCAAAATTATTGATAAGTTATATTTTGAGACTTGAATTATTGGTGTTTTCTGAAACTTGGAGCCAGTATGCATAACTTCATTCTGATATCTACAATTTGTTATTTTATAGCTTTGTTCTACCTAAAAGTCAAGAAGGTGTCCATTTTGCCCCTAGGGCATAATCTCTATGTTTAGATCTGATAATGTTGGTATCTATAGTAGCAATGATGCAAGTTGCAGATCTCTCCAAAAGTTTCATTATAATGTTCATAATATGAGTAATATCAATATGATAGCATATCAGATTGGATTAGGTGCTATATCTCTATTTGTTATCAACTTATCATGGCATTTGAAATTAAGTACAATTACAAATCAATTAGTAACAATGGTCTACCATAATGATAACTTCATGTATAAACAGCTCCAGTAACTGCATAATAGTGCTTATGTAAAAGTATGTCCTGACAATTGTCTGTCTGCAGCGCACCAGTACCATCAAGGTTGATCCTATTCAACATGGCCTGCAACCCCTCAAGATACCAAAAAGAGAAAGAAGCATATCTGAATCGCATAAGAAAGAACAAAACAACCACCTTGGTAGTTATACTAGATGGTATTTTTATTTTTCCCTTTTGACGCTTGATTGCAAAAGTGGTAGTTTTCCCTTTTCTATATCACTTTTTTAACTCGATTTTGTGTCATCAATGGTACTCTTTCTGCATCTTTTAGTGCTTATTCCTCTCTCCCTTCAATAATTTTTTTGCCCTTCAAACAATTTTGGTTCAAAAATTAACACTAGGTCAGCTTCTTTTTGCTGTGGTGACATGAATCCTGATGTTCTTCATCAAAAACAGCAGCTCGTTTGATCTAATATAATGTCGTACTATGGGGATCTACAAGAGGATCATACCAGATTTTTTAGAATTAACATCACATTTTGTGTCTATCACTTTTGTTTTACTTCTGGTTCAAATTTTATCTTTCTTATTCCATGAATAATTATATTTTATAAAGTGATCGAGGTTTTGGAGGCGTTTAATGAAAAATAGCTTTTCTGAGTTGTCAAATAAGACACGTTTTGGGGAAGCAGATGTGTAGATCAGTTAGACCAGAACAATAATCTCCTTATTCATTTTTCTTTTCTGGCTTTCTGTTCTTCATTGTAGAAATATGGCAATTGATGCGAAATTAGGACAAACCAAGATACTGGAGCTTGATTGCACCTATCCAAGGTCAGAGGCAAAAGGGTCGTGCTGGAGCAGGTTTAAGGTAATATAAGACATTATTTTCCTGCAGTTGTTTATGATTTTACATAGATGCCTCTATTACTACACATACATCTTTGCTTAGCCTTAATTCTCTATTGAAACGTGGAACAAGTCCATGAACTTTAAGTGCTACTTGCAAGTTTTCTTTGGGTTTTCATCATCTCATAAAAGAAATGCATGTTGCTTCATTCTGATGTTTGCTTCTAAGATAAGACATTGCCTGTCAAGCATGCCACGGCCAGCATGGTTATTGCTTTATGGTATGTTGTTTTTCTCCATGAATTTCTTTGAATTGCTTATTTATATGCTGAGACATAGATTATAGTGGATTTAGAACAATGATGAGAAATAGTAGTAGTGGAACATGGAGAGAGAATAAAAACCAGTTTGCTGGTACAATTTTGTGCACTAAATCAGTTTTGTTCAACTTAGGTTAGCCTGTTAACAAGCATGTTTCTCCATATTTGTTTTGTCTAGAGTTAACCTATTTCATTTTTTTTTAATTGAATTTACTATTGCACTATTAGTGGTATGAGCTACCGACTATCGATTATCATTTTTTTTTATTTGTGTTTATTGCTTATTTCTTTTACTCAATTTTGTAATTTTTTCCCGTCAGGAGCACTGTCAAGAAATCAAGCAATTAGGGGTGCATTCAATAATGATGCTACAAAGGAAAATCTCAACAGAAAAGTGAGAGATAGGTGTGTACGGTATAAGCAGATTATCAGATATTAGTTATAGTTACATTATTAAATAACCAAATTATTACACAGATTATTCTTTGCAAGGTTTTTATGGCCTTAGAATTGCTATATTTGCGTACAAACAGTTCAACAATCTCGCTATACATTGTATATTAAAGTCCATTCTGAACTAAAAATATCAAGAAATTTGTGTATCTTTCTTTGTTTCTTATTAAGGTCTTCAGCAAGCTACCCCAATCAGTATAATGGCCTCATTAGCACTTATATCAATTTCATCTACGAGTTTATTTTCTTAGAGAGTAGAATTGCCGTTTTCTCTAGAAACACATCTAAATGAATAATACAATCACCTTAGACTAATCATACATCGCGCGAAGCGCGGTGCATTCTCTAGTTATTTTCAATTCTGATTTACAACAATAGATTAATTCAAGATGGCATGAAAATAATTTCTTCCGCAAAAGCTTCAAACAATTTAATTGTCATTGCAATCCCACAGGGTTGTGGAAAGTACCTCAAAACAAATGGTTAAGACGTACTATTATGTTTGGAAGGGCCACGAACAACCCATTTTGTGAACAAGGAAATAAATTTTGCTGCCAAACAAGGAATAACTGTTCCCAGTTCGTGAACTAGGGCTTGTTTCCAGTAATTTTTGGCGAACTGTTGTTCCCAGTTGGTGAACTAGGAACTGCTAGTTCTTTGTTCGCAGGCAGTGTGCCAAACATAATTTGATGGTTAATACCGAAATACAAATAGGAAAAGTAAATTATCTTACGGTTTGGACAACTGATTTACAATTATAGATTATTAATTATTTTAGAAAAAAAAAATTACTGCGCCTACGCCTACCGGCCTACCCAATAGCGAACCTGACAATTATGACACGTATAAAACTAGGTATTCACCCTTAATCCAAAAAGAAAATGTCGATGTAAAGAGCAAAGAATCGGGAAAACGTTACTTCGGATAAATTCAAACTAAATGCACCGAAAAACAACGACGCCGGTTTCAAGTGCCACTTCCATTTCTTTTCCATACCTTTATGCTGCACGTTTTCACTACTTGGCAAGTAACGTCCCTGACTCCTGAAGTTTATATAAACCAGGGCCTCATATCATTTTTCTCATCCCATCCTCAACATCATATCCTTTGTGTTCCTGTCACATCTTTCATAACCTTCCTTAACCATGTCTGCTCACAAGTGCCCAAGAAACACTATGGGTTCCTCTTCTTTGTGCATTAATTCCATCGTGCCAAACTGGTCTTTTGCCCCAGACAATCGCTACCTTTTTCGTGATGAGACGGCTTTCAACAGTTATAATGATGATATGGGCCGTGAAGAGCGACACGTTGCTGAGTGCTTTTTCTTTCGTCACCAGAGGTGTATCCCGGTGGAGCATATCAATCTTATCCATGGTTGGCTTGATTCTTGGAGTCTTCATGGCCTTGTCGATCTGGATAATCCTTATCATCCCCGCATCACTCGCTTATTTTATGCCAACCTGCGCATCTCTTATGATCACTATGACAATCCTTCAGCCACCTCCTATCTTTTTGGTCAATTTATGACCATCACTGCTGAGAGCCTGGCCGAATTCTTGCAGGCTTCAAACACGTTGGCTGGCTCTACTACATACTCTTTTCATCGTTGGCCACGAGGTTTTGGCAATTACCCAGAGTGTCTTCGTTGGTTCAAGGCCGTTTCCTCCGAAGGTGACATTGAGATGACATCAACTGAGCATCTCCCCGCACTCCATAGGTATTTTCACTTTTCTTTTTGCCTTATCCATCCTTTTGCATTATCTTATTCCTTCACCTCTTTCATTTACTTTCTTTCTAGGTTTCTCTTCATGGTGGTGAATGACATCATCTTTCCCCAAGGGGTTTTGCCTAATCATGCTCATCTCGGGAGTCTATTCTACCTTCGCCATCTTATCTTGAAGAACCACCCAATCAATCTGGGTCACATGATCATCTTTCATATGCATCAAATGGCCATGGCCTCTCACAGTCACAGAGCTTTGCCTTACGGCCACCTCATAGAAGCTCTTATGCGCCGTGCACATATCCCCATCCCAGAAATATTATGGGGAAATCCTATCTCCGAGGCTCATGTTGCATATCCTCGCAACATCCTTGACTTGTTTGACTGCACAGGATGGTTGGAGTCTTCAATGAATATGTTGGTCCCTGATCCTAACCAACCAGTTAATGAACACATCTTGGCTCCTAATGCTGAGCCTAACCAGTAGTGAGGGTGGCTTCTCGTCCTGCTGACGATGGCTCTATCGCTCTAGCTCTTGAGGTTCCTGCCCCTATCTCAATTTGGGCTCTTATCGACCAGCGCTTTCGAGAGCTAAGTGCTCGCTTGGAGGCAATAGAAGGGATGCTCCAAGGCATCACCGCCACTCTTAACAATTTGGGAGGTGGCGTTGCAGCGGCTGCGGTCCCGGAATAGAAGGGGTCTTTTCTTTCTGGTTCTTTGTGCCTCATGCACATGTATCTTTATGTTTTCTTTAGTTTGTAATAGGCTTTTCTTTTCCTTTATTGCTGTTGTTGTACTGCATCCTCCTTGGACTGGTTATATTTATATCCCTTTATGATAAATGAATGAAACCTTCCTTTCACTTTTGTTCCCTCTTTGTCTTTGTTTCTTTCTGGTGTTGTGTGGCTGCCCCAATGTGGTTGATTGCAGGCACTTGTCTCAATAGGGTTAATAATCAGCTCTTGCCCCAGGATAGTTGATAACCGACTCTTGCCCCAGACTGGTTGATTATTAGCTCTTGACTTCTGGAATTTTGTTATTGACAGTTGATATAGTGAACATGAACATTTAGGTTCTTTATTGCTCACTATATTTATAGATACCAGATACTAAGCGTTATGCTCGTTTTGATATCTATGAGTCAACATTGAGGTTGGCTCTTTAGAAACTAGAACATTGAGGTTCTTTAGTGTCTTCTCGACATTGAGGTCGATATAGAAGGCATGAACATTTAGGTTCTTTATCGCCTACTATTCTTTTAAATATCGAATACAAAGCTTTTATGCTTATTTGATATTTAAGGATCGACATTGTGGTCGACAAAAGAAGTAACATTGACGTAATGTCGGTGGGGGATGGGTACCCTCAGATAGCTTCATAGGGCGGTGCCTTAATGCCTTCAGACGCCACACAGGCTTCTTCATTAGGCATAAGTGTTTTCAAAGAACCACTAAGGCTCTCTTCGACACGGCTTCGCGTTCTCTAGGACCCGAGAGTCCCTTCATCGACCGCGGATTTGTTGGGTAAATTTTTTTTTCGTGTATTTGGAGACCACACAGGTCTCCTCAACACAGGTTTCCTATCAAGCTACAATATTTGGCTAGTGGATTTTGTGGAGTTGGGGATATTTCTCATCCTCTCATTGCTCACCCTCTCATTAGGTATAGGCACTCATTGTAATGTCTCTCAATCGGCATTGGCGCATTGACACGGCATTGGCGCAGTGAACATAGGATTTTAGGATTTATGTAATTTAATTTTTTTTTATGGTTTTGGGTTTTGGGATCTTTTATTGAGGCTTTGACCGACTTTATTCCTTTAGTATATTCAAGTCCTATTGAGGTCTTTTATTCACGGCATACCATATATTTGGTTGGTTATGGTTATGGATTTATTTCGGTAATGGTATTTATTCATGATAAAATTTTGGGTTTGGTTGAAATGATTCAAAACTTTATAAAATCTCAACTACTGGTAATAGGATAACAAACAACTCGAAGTAGTTTTAGGTTTTGGATTTTGGTACATTAGATCTCATAACATAGGATCATATCCTACTCATGTGACGCGGGCCTCTGGAGGACGAGTTCAGGAAGAGATATTATACCCTTTCGGTATTGCTCCTCAATCCAATCTTTGAATACCCAACAATCTTCCACCTTATGCCCCAAGATTCGATGATAGAAACAAAAATTAGGATCATTTGACTTCTTCATATCGTCTGGGTGCTTGCATGGTGGCAATTCGAACATACTTCTGAACTCGCAAAATAGCTCTGAAACCGCCTTCTTCTTGAAAGAATATGGTTTACTTGTCAGTGTTGCTAATGACGCGAGCGGCTTGGGATTGTTATTGTGGCTACCCTTGGTTTTTGGTGTATTTGGGCTTGCGACCATTCGTGTTGGGGCCATCCTTTTACCCTCACTTCTTCTCTTTTGGCCATTTGAAAAGTGATCTTCTCGTGGAGGTCCCACTCTTTCTAACTCGCATACCTTCTCGATGAGTTTTTGGTATGAGTTGATGTCGGCCGTAATGAGATACTGTTGTATCCACGCTTCTAAATTTCGCAACAAGATCTTTACTCATTCTTCTTCTGGTATTTGGTATTCACACTTAATGCTCATCTTTATCCACCTATTGACATATTTAGAAGCGCTTTCTCCTTTTCTTGATTTTTCATGTAGCAAATCAGCCATTGTCACTTTTCTTTCTTCAAATCCGGAACTCGATGTTTCTTTGAGTTTCTTATCTTCTCTGGATACCGCTTTTAGTTTTTCCTTGTCTACTTTTGATTTTGGCAGGTCTCCTTCATCTTTTTCAACCAAATGTTCCTTACTGAGTTCCTCTTTTTTAGGTGGTGAGTCATGCTTTCCATTGAAAAATTCATCATATAACTCTTTTCTTTGAAGGAAGTGCATAAGATTCGTCCATAATGATGCTTCTTTCTCCCGTTTCTTCTGCATCTCCTTTAATTCTCTTTTTACCCTTGATAACTCATCATCTTTTGATATGCATTCTCTTTCTTTTTCTCCATTGCTCATCTCTTCATCACTTAACCCAGAGAACGGGTCATCTTGATAACTATGGGAGACTCTATCACCATTTTGTTTTATTATTGCCACTAATGGTTGAGAAGATTCGCCTTCTTTGTTGGCCGTGTAATTAAAGCCATGCATTTCTACTTCTTCACCCATCTCACAAGATTGTACATCACCCTTGATCGTCTTTTGCACACCATCCTGGATTTACTTAATACATTGATGGAGTGTGGAGGGGACTAGGTGATTCTCATGTACCCAGGGCCGTCCCAATAAGACTGTGTACGTGGTACTTGACTTAATCACTTGAAATTTTATCCATGTTTCTAGCCTTCCAAACTTCATAGGAATCACAATAGCCCCCATGACACGCTCAGACTCCTTATTGAACCCGTGGACATAGACATTCTCATCAACTAGGTCGTCTTCTTCAAAGTTTAATCTCTTCAGGGTTGTTAGCGGCATAATGTTGACCGATGCCCCAATGTCTATCATTATTCGGGTTAACCATACTCCATTGGACATACCCGAAATGTGTAGCGGCTTGTTGTGATAAATCGTGCCTAGTGCTAGGTCATTTACTGTGAAAGTGATCTGGGTGGGGGAGTCCATCTGAATTGCGTTTGACTTAGAAGCCTTAAACACATGATTGTTTGTCTCTTCAGATTCCTCGTACCGAATCACATTGCACTCGGCTTCATTATTTGAGTTTCTTCTTCTAACAACCGCATAAGTTTGGGCATGTAATGCTGGATCTTGCTTGAATGTATCGGAAATGGTCAAGTACCCCTCCTTGATCATATCCTCGATTATTCCCTTGAGCTTAAAGCAATCATCCGTTGGATGTCCCAACACTCAATGGTAAGCGCAATACTTTGGATCATTGTCTTGTATTGCTCTTCTGGTCTTTTACACGGTGGCAATTCTGTGGCCCTCCTTTCTAGCGCTTGTTTTAATAGGACTTCTGTCTTTTCCTTCTTAAACGAGTATGGTCTACTCAGTCGCTTGGCCAAACTCTCAGCGGGATGATTATTGTTATTATTATTGTTGCCCCGACTATTTCGACTCATAGGGGCCTCATGAGTTCTTTCATGTCTTTTTCCTTTCTGATCATTTCGATTGTAAGTGGACGGTGTCTCTTTTGGCGGTCCCATGTGCACCACCCTTGCCACACGTGTAATAAGGTTTTCGTAGGTATAAATGTCACTACCAGAGAGCGACCTTTGTATCCAATCATCCAAATTTCTCAACAAAAATTCCACAGCCTCACTTTCGGACATTTGGTGGGTGCATCTTATGTTTAGATTTCTCCATCTATTAATGTAGTCGAGAGCCGCTTCTCCCGGCCTAGCTTTTTCACATGTCAAATCGGCCATCGTGATCTTTCGGGTTACCATAGCGAACTTAGCTCTGAACAACTCTTCCATTTCGTCCCATGACTCCACTGAACCATTTTCTAATGAGGAATACCACTCAAAAGCGGGACCAGTCAAACTTTGGGAAAATTGTTTCAAGAGAAGGGCTTCATCATGAGAAGTGTTGCCACATGCATTTCTGAATTGCATCAAATATTGCTCGGGAGTGATGTTCTTTTCACCCATGCCATCAAACAGATTAAATTTCGGCACTTGGTAGTTGGACGGATATTGCACATGCTCATACCTTTTCGGGTAAGGTCTACCACATTTCTTTCGAAAATTAACCAGGTGTCCTGCACCTGAGGCTTGCAACTGTTGGCTTATCATTTCTTGAATGGCTTGTTTTGTGGTTTCAGGTCTTCCTGCCCCATTCCGGGATCTTGCCCCTGGGATCTCGTTCTCGTAGGACCCGTATCTGGTTTTACTTTTCCTTTCTTTAGATGGCCTTCTTATTCCCCTTTCTTCTTCTTCCGATGAATCATATTCATCCTTACCCTTTCTTCCTTTAGAAGGTTTCCTCCTACTTCTTTCTTCTCCTTCATCAGAAGAATAATATTTGTTTATATTCTTCCTTCCCTTGTGAGATTTTCTCTTGTTCATTTCTTCTTCATCGTCGGAGGACTCATATTTGCTTTTATTCTTCTTTTCTTTAAGAACTCCTCTATATTCATCTTCTTCTGAGGACGAAGGATATTCTTTCTCAAGTTCTCCCAATAGATTCTTCTTTTCCAAAAACTTATACATTTTCTTTATTATATCCTTTTCTTTTTCTCTTTTATACATCAATTGAGAGATCTTTCTTTCATTCTTTTCTAGAATGCTCTTCAATCGAGCCTTCTCTCTTTCGGCCAATCGGCCATCATCATCGCTATTGCCTTGACCATTTTTAGTATGCTCTTTTCCTTTCTCATTTTCTTGATAACTCGTTGAAGGCTCATCCTGTTTATTCTTGCCATCTTGACGACCCACAGGGACTTCCTCGTCACTGGCCATATGCACAAATGTGTGCATCTCAAATCTTTTGTCAACTTCTACCATGTTGATATGAGCATGAATGGCTGGTCGCTTCTCTCGCCATACCATGCGTCTCCTTTTGTTTTGAGGCTCTTGATTAGCCACCTCGACCACTAAACGAGTTTTATCCTTAGGTACCCATATTTTCTTGGGTCCTTTTCCATTTCTTATTGGCCCCAATCGCTCCTTGACTGGGGTTGTTGCTCCTTTTTGGACATTTCCTCCCAACCTTTCTTTCACGGGAGTCGATGCTCTCGCCTTCCTCTTTGGCCCCAATCTTTCATGGACCAGAGTTCGAGGAAACACAAGTCTTTCCTTAATCGACGACCTTGTCTTAGGGCTTCTGCCCCGAAATTTCACTTGATACTCAGCCGAGAACTCTTCTAGGATTTTAAGTTGAGCCTTGGGAGAGTTTTTCTTAACCAAGCGGAGTGGTGCAAAAGGATTACTCACTGGGAGGTTGGGCTTGGTCTCCACCTCCTGTTGGTATGCCCCTTGGACTTTTCTGAGAGTCCTTACACCATTAGCAGTTTGAGCATATGTCTTCCTCACCGCTCTTTTTTTCTGAGAAGCGCGACGATTGGATCGATGCCTTCTTGGTGAGGCGGCTAGAATTTCTTGGACCTCTTTTCGTGAGACGAGGGTCCACTCATCTTCGCCATTCATCACTTGTGCTTTGGGCACGACTTCCTCAATGCCCCTAATGTCTTCGTTTTCCCGGGCGATCTCCATTTGCCCGTCTTTGCCATGTACTAGAGGTACATAGGCAAATCCGAAGGGCATGCCGCCAAACATGAACTGGTTGTCGAAGCGAATGGGGACGGCCCCAATCATGAACATCCCGCTCGGCTTGCTCATCTCAACACTTACGTTGAATGCCATTTCAGTCCTACAACAACAAACAACTCAGTGTTATTGTTAGTAGCGTTTATTTGAAGATTTAAAAAATTTTAAGAAACACTTTTCTAGCCTATACATTATATTCCTCGAATCTCAAAGATGAGAGAAGAAAGAGGTCCCACCGGGCGTGTCAGAGAATCTGTGTGGACTTTTTCGTCATTTCTCGAATAATGATTGGATTTCCTCAAGAAACGGAAATAAGCCTTAGATTCACCCCTCACGAGCTTAAATTCAAGTGTAAAATTCTTCTTGACAAAAGAAAAACATTAACGAGAATCTATTCTCATGAGGGTTTATTAATTTTGTGGATCATTTCCTTCCAATAGGCGCAAACCCCTATTGTTAATTACCCCTTAACGAATCACGAGAACCTCTAATTAAGGGATTCGAGAAATTATATGTCATAGGCTAGAAAAATTATTATCTCAATTTATTTTATGCTTCAGCTTAGGCTAAACTCAATTGATGGTACCAGACTTAGTTGACGGGGCACAATTGAGGATTTATTTCTTTTGGCTTAAACCTGACTCAATTGATGGTACCAAACTTTATTGAAGGGACCCAATTGAGGACATCTAGACTTTTATTATATTTGTTTCATCAAGTAGGCTTTGAACGGTAGCTTGGTTTCGGCAGTTTGTAATTCTTGGCCACTTGTGGCTTGTAAGAATTGGTGGCTTTTGTAATCCTTGGTCACTTGGTGACTTGTAAGAATAAATGGCTTGGCTTTCACAATTCTTGGTCGCTTGGCGACTTGTAAGAATTGGTTTTTGGTTTTCTTGCTGAGAGTATTTAGGATAAAGGGTTTAGTTTTATGGTTCTCGGTCGTTTGACGGCTTGTAAGAACAAAAGATTTCGGATTTAATTCCTGGGACTGTGTAGGTCGCTGTAGGAATTGGTTCCTGGGACGGTGTGGGTCGCTGTAGGAACAAAGGAAAGATTTAATTCCTGGGACTGTGTGAGTCGCTGTAGGAATTGGTTCCTGGGACGGTGTGGGTCGCTATAGGAATAAAGAAAAGATTTAATTCCTGGGACTGTGTGAGTCACTGTAGGAATTGGTTCCTGAGACGGTGTGGGTCGCTGTAGGAACAAAGGAACGATTTAATTCCTAGGACTGTGTGAGTCGCTGTAGGAATTGGTTCCTGGGACTGTGTAGGTCGCTGTAGGAACAAAGGATTTAGTTCCTGGGACTATGTGAGTCGCTGTAGGAATTGGTTTTTGGGACTGTGTGGGTCGCTGTAGGAAAAAAAGACAGTGAGTTCCAAGGGCTATGTTGGGCCGCTGCTGGAAAGACGATTCTGACTTTATGTCTGTTGGAGTTATGTCCTAGAAGCCAATCATTATGGCTACTTCTATGGTTTATGTTATTGATGATATTTTATCATTTGTTCCTTGATTTATTTATTGATAGATCATTCAAGTTGAGGATCTGAATTGTAGATCTCTATAATTCATTTGTTCATAAATGACAATAATAAATCTAAAGATGTCCATAATCTTGATAATTAACAAGGAGCATTAATTATCAAATAAGATTAGTATGCAAGTTAAGCGATGATTAAGTTCTACAAATCATAGGTAAGGAGTTACCAACTTAATTGCATATGTATATGTTGTGGAACATAGTACAGGACTTGACCCAAATGAAATAAACATATGGATTGTGTTATGTGTCATTGTTTATTTCATATGTTGTTGATTCTAAGTTTGAGATGCTCAGCTTTTCCACATGAGGATAGGTTCAATAAATATCGTCTAACGTTGATTCCTGATAAAGGCTGCTATACGGACTTTATTTATGTTCTCTTGAATTGTGCGGGGAAAAGTTGTTCATCAAGAAAATCGTATGTCCCTCATTAGTTTACCTAGTGAGCGATGATATCTGTTTGGGCCCCTTGATGGAGATGGATTGTTTGCTAGCAACTTGTACAATCATCTCTATATCAAGAAATGTATAATCTGCAAGAGTGACACATTCCTATCTTGGATTATACAAGGATATCATGTGACATAAGAATCAAACAAGGAAATACTTTTATTTCTTATGCAGGATTGAGATATTGTAGCTGTACACTATTTATGCGAATTGGGAATCATAACGTGTTGCTAGATACCGCTTATGATTAATGGAAATAAATAACGATTTATTCTCCATGGCCAACGTAGCATAAATCCTCAAAAAGGTAACACAAATAGAACCTGAACCACACGTGTATTATTTATTTGTATTGGAGAATACAAAACATGATGGGTTGATTAATTAATTATATACCGTTATGAACCGTTATAATTAATTATATCAAGGAGATCATGTTAGAATAAATTAATACATAAACCAACCTATTGTTAATTATCATCAATTTGATAATTAAATAGTCTCAACTACATTTAATATAATTGTTAGAATTATATTAAATATATAGGCTTTAAATTGCTAAGTCTAATTAAGCCCAAAATAACAAACAATTAATAGGCCCATTAATTAATTGAATTAATATGGCCAAGAGGGATTAATTCACACTTTGGTGAATTGGGCTAAAAGCCCAAAAGGGATTTCGGCTAGGGGCTAGGGCTTGATGGCACTCTTGTAATTTGGTTGAAGTTTGGAAGAGAAATGAGAACTCTATAAATAGACCCCAAGGGGTGGCCTCTCATCCAACTTTCTCTCTCCTCTCTTCCCTCTTACCCTAGCCGCCACCATCCTTCCTCTTTGGAGATTTTCGAAATCTCCATTAGAGGAGCTCTCATCCTTTGTTTGTTAGGGCCCATGTGTTGGGATTAGCCACATAATTAAAGTGTTAATTGCGATTAAGGCTTGGTTGCTCTAAAAGCTTGCTAGCACAAACTTTTGAGAGGTGGTGACGCTTCTTGGTGGATTAGAGGAAGGAGAAGAAGGCGCGGAGTGCACGCCATCGGTTCCCACGCCTTGGACAACCTCACAAGAACGATTTGTGAGAGGTACAACATCCTCCTCCCTTTCTCTCTTGGTTTTGGTGCCGATTCGGTGTTTTGCACTAGGTCCTTTGCACGATTGTGTTTTTCATTGTTCTAATAGTAGAATAAATGAATTTATGACACTTTCTAACAGTGGTATCAGAGCTCATGGCTGTGCTTACTGTTTTGGCACTTAATTAAGTGAGAAATTCGTAATTAATTAAGTTAATTAGTGATGTGCATGCTTGTTGGCCCTGGAAAGGCTGTTTTCTGTCTTGTTGCTTGTTTTTCGTGGTGTAAAGCTCTCTGAAATTTTTTCCTTCTTATTGGAGGTTGTAGCCCTTTGAGTTGTGGTTGTTCTCCCACTGGAATCATTGAAATTCGATGTAAAATGAATTTTTAGTGATTTAAACGGTGACGGTGCGCAGATCTGTTATTCTGCTGCACAGTTCTGTTGTTGTGGTTGGTAACAAATAAGTTTGTATACAAAGTACCTGTATCTTTTAGATAGGATTAATCTAAACTTGATGCTCTTTCTGGATATGTAAATTTTGTTGCATATTTCGGATTTTATGTGGGCGTTCAAGGATGAAAAGTGATGAAGTTGTCAGATCTGTTTTTTCAAACAAACTGATTGTTTTAAAAAACTGTACTTATTGAGAAACTTTTATGGAAAAGTGTTGAAATGGAAATGTTCTCCTTTAAGTCTGGAATCTGTGAAAATTAATTTCACAGATTTTCATTGAGATTTGATACCTCAACCGAGTGAAATCTTTTTGGTCGACGGTCTGTTCCAGAACAGGATACCTTGCTTAAATGCTTGTTATCTCGTTGATCTTGAATGTAACTTGTGGTTTTTCTTTTCATGGAATGATAGCCTATTGCATGTAGTATTTTTCTATGTAAATTGTTTGCTGGAAAAATATCAAGGGGATGATCATACAGATCAAAAGGTTGAGACCCATAACAGAATTTTCTCTAACGGTGCTTCGCGCACAATCTGAGGATTTGTCTTTTTTGGTTCTCCCTGATGGTAATTGATCTCTCCTTGAGATTTTTACAGGTAACCACAATTTTTGTAAGGAGTTCTCTGGATTTATTTCAGATTTTTTGGAGACCGAATTATTTTGAATTTTTCGGGGCCCCAAATTTCGTATTTTAATTAGTTAAAATAATTTCTAATTAATCAATTTGATGAAAGGTTAATTAGAAGACTCCTTAAATACCCTCCTTTCTGTTTTGATGGTTGGATTTAATTTAAATGAGCTTAAACAATTAGTTGTTAAGGTTAAGCCTTCTTTGCATTCGAAAAACTTGAGCAACAAGTATGCACAAAGATTCTAATTAATGAAATTAATTAAGGACAAGTGAATCATGTATATTGTATATGTGCTAACTTTGTTTTGTAGGAGGATGTGGGTTTGATATGGCTCAAGATGTCAATGCCTTGTGTGTTGTAAAATGTTGTGAATGCATGTGATTGCTTGTAAAGTGGCCTAAGGTGCCTTGATAATTAATTGGTTAATTTTGATGTAACTTGTGAGGCTTGCATGCCCCTAAGGCCTAGGCGGGGTTTTAGGAATTTTATCACATGTATTTATTTCCCTTAATTATTAGATAGGATCTTAGTAATTAGTGGGAGGGCTTGATTAGATTAGTCTCGTTACATGGAGATGCGACGAAGATTAATGCAAGCGGGAGCCATACAAACCCACGACAATGTTTGAGATGTGTTTGATTATGTGATTGTTTGAGAATGCCTTGAATTGTCATAGGTAGGTATGGGTGTATGCTTACACGACCACCAAACAAGAGTCACATAAATTGTTTTGTCCCAATTTCGATTAAGTCAATTCGTCCTCCTTCTCTCTATCCCCTTCAAGACAATTGATTGTTTATTGATGCATTCCGCCGACGCGGACATCGTACTCCATCATTGTAGTCGGGGTGTAAATCGGATTTGCAAGGAGCAAATAGAGAGAAGTTACTTTTCAATGGATCCTAATCAGATTGGACATTGGGACGAAGTTCGCGATGCGAACCAAGGATCATAAAGTTGTATGATCGGTTAAAGAGAACCTACCCTATATTAGTTGGCTTGATGTTGTGCCGACGCCATCATCATTTCAACGAAAGTAGGGGACTTGGAAATCCATTACATTTAGGGACATTAATTTAATGTAGTGGAAGTTTTACTTTATGGAAGTTAAAACAAAAAGCATAAACTAAATGACCTTAAATTTTGATATTGTTGTAGATGTCTTCCCCGTCTTTTACGCTACGTTCTCTTCTTGAAAAAGAGAAGCTTGCCTTCAATGGTGCCAATTTTTTGGATTGGCACCGCAACCTTAGGCTTGCCCTTAGGTTTGAAAAGAAGGAGTATCTCTTGACCACTCCTTTGCCTCCTCTTCCTGAAGAGAAGGCTCCTAAAGAGGACCATGATAACTATGAAAAGCATCACGGTGACGACATAGAGATGTCGGTCCTGATTGTTGCAGTCATGGACAATGAGCTCCAAAAGGAGTACATTGATAGTGGTCTTGGAGTGTTTGAAATCATCTCTCGTCTCTCAAGGACATTTAAGACCAAAGCTTGCACCGAAAGGGGCAAACTCATCAAGGCCGTCGCCAACACTCGTTTGGCGGAGGGTCATGAAGTTGGTCCACACGTCATGAGGATGGCGGGGTTGTTTCGGCAGCTTGAAAGCCTTGACACGCCCTTCCCACCGGAGGCTGTCCAAGACTTTATTCTCAACTCTCTTCCTCAGAGTTACTCGGGGTTCATTGTGAACTACCGCATGAATGGCATGGAGAAAAGTTTGGAGGATCTCCAAAACATGCTCATGGAAACTGAGGAGAGTCTCAAGAAAGAGAAAGGGTCTAAGGATGTTCTTGCTGTGAATGACAAGGGAAGGAAGATCAAGAAGAAAGCCCGAAGAAACAAGAGAGGCAAAGGCCCGGTGACGCCCCAAGGCTCGTCCAAGGGAGCTCCCGTGGGTTCAAGGAAGAAGAAGAACCCGGCCACTTCCGATACCGTGTGCTACTATTGTAGTGACAAGGGCCATTGGAAGAGGAACTGCCCCAAGTACCTTGCTGATAAGAAGGCTGGAACCGTCCGTCCTTCTACTTCAGGTATATTTGTCATTGAAACCTTTCTCGCTACCTCAAGCAATGACTGGATATTTGATACTGGTTCATGCGCTCACATTTGTCGAAATGTGCAGGCACTAAAGAGTAGGAGGCGGCTCGAGAGAGGCGAAGTTCAACTCCGCGTCGGTAACGGCACGTGCATATCCGCTATGGCCGTTGGGAACGTGGAATTGTCTTTGCCTTCTGGTTTTGTGTTGGAACTCAAGAATGTTTATGTAGTTCCATGTATCACTCGAAACATTATTTCTATCTCATGTTTAGACTTGGATGGTTTTGATGTTGTAATAAAGAACAAGTGTTTGACTTTGTTTCGTGATGAAGTTCGTTATTGTGTTGCGCATTTATCGAATGGTCTTTATATGCTTGATAGTAATGAACTTGTTTTGAGTGTTGAGAATGACAATAGGAAACGTAAGATTTCTCAAGAGAATGCAACTTTGATGTGGCATTGCCGCTTAGGTCACATCAATGAGAAGCGCATCAAGAGATTGCAAACCGTTGGTCTCTTGGATCAATTCGCTTTCGAGCCAATTGACACATGCGAGTCTTGTTTGATGGGAAAAATGACCAAAGCGCCTTTTTCCAACAAAGGGACAAGGACAAATGACTTGTTGGACCTTGTACATACCGATGTATGTGGACCTATGAGCATTTGCGCACGTGGTGGTTATTCATACTTCATCACTTTTACCGATGATCATAGTAGATACGGGTATATCTACTTGATGCGGCACAAGTCCGAATCCTTTGACAAGTTCAAAGAATTCAAGAATGAAGTTGAAAACCAACTTGGTCGAAAGATCAAAGTTTTACGTTCCGATCGTGGAGGAGAGTACTTGAGTCATGAGTTTGGTGATTATCTAAAGGAGTGTGGAATAGTTCCACAACTCACTCCGCCGGGAACACCACAATGGAATGGTGTATCCGAAAGGAGGAATCGAACTTTGCTAGACATGGTTCGATCGATGATGAGCCAAACAGATTTGCCTAAATCGTTTTGGGGTTATGCATTAGAGACCGCAGCTTTTACACTAAACCGTGTTCCATCTAAGTCCGTTGAGAAGACACCTTATGAGATTTGGTTTGGTAAGAAACCAAACATGATGTTTCTCAAGATTTGGGGTTGTGAAGCTTATGTGAAAAAGCTAGTGAGCGATAAGCTTGGACCCAAATCGGACAAGTGTCATTTCGTAGGATACCCTAAGGAAACAAAGGGATACTACTTCTACAACCGTGTCGAGAACAAGATAGTTGTTGCTCGTCATGCCGAATTCTTGGAGAAGGAATTTCTCGCAAGAAGAAGTAGTGGGAGTAATGTGGTTATTGAAGAAATTCAAGAACCACCACAAGACATGCCTCAAGTAGGTAATGTAATTATTCCCAATGAGGTTCCAAATGAGGTTGTAGCCGAACCCGTTCCACAAGCCGTTGTGGAAGAGGTTCAAGAGAATGCTCCCTCAAATGAGGACTCGAACATATCGCGAGTAGATTATGTTCAAGAAACTCAAAGTTTCGAGGATCAAGAACCAACTCCACAAACCGTTGTGGAACAAGTTCAAGAACCTCAAGAACCTCAAGCACCTATTCTACGAAGGTCAACAAGGGAAAGTCGTCCACCCGAAAGGTACTTGGGTTTGCACGATGTCCTCGTCATTACGAATGACGAACCTTTAACCGTTAATGACATGATGAAGAAATCCGACTCCAAGGAATGGCTCAAAGCCATGGAATCCGAAATGCAATCCATGTATGACAACAAGGTTTGGACCTTGGTTGACCTTCCCAACGGAGTAAAACCCGTTGAGAACAAGTGGATCTTTAAAAGAAAGGTCGACATGGATGGCAACTTGACCATTTACAAGGCACGACTTGTTGCGAAAGGTTACAAGCAAATTCATGGTATTGACTATGAAGAAACCTTCTCGCCCGTCGTCATGTTCAAGTCAATTCGGATCTTGTTAGCAATTGCCGCATTTTATGACTATGAGATATGGCAAATGGATGTCAAGACCGCCTTCCTAAATGGAAATTTGGAAGAGGATGTGTACATGACACAACCCGAGTGTTTTGTGGATCCTAAAAATGCTAACAAGGTATGCAAGCTTCAAAGATCCATTTATGGATTGAAGCAAGCATCGAGGAGTTGGAACAAGCGCTTTGATGAAGATGTCAAGAAGTTGAACTTCATTCAAAGTGAAAAGGAACCTTGTGTTTACAAGAGGATTAGTGGGAGCGTGGTCGTATTTCTTGTTCTATATGTTGATGATATACTCTTGATCGGGAATGATATTCCCGAATTGAATGATGTCAAGGATTCATTGAAGAAAGTGTTCTCAATGAAAGACTTGGGCGAAGCCGCCTACATCCTAGGAATCAAAATCTATAGAGATAGATCTAGGAGGTTGTTAGGCTTGAGCCAAGATGCATATATTGGCAAGGTGTTGGAAAAACACAAAATGGCTAGTTCCAAGAAGGGTTACTTGCCTATGTCACATGGCATATTCTTGAGCAAGACTCAATGTCCGACGGAAGATGCAGATAGGAAATTCATGAACAAGTTTCAATATCCATCTGTGGTCGGATCGATTATGTATGCCATGCTATGCACTCGCCCTGATGTGGCACATCCGATTAGTGTGACTAGTCGATACCAAGCTAACCCTGGTATGCCACACTGGACCGCAGTCAAGAATATCCTCAAGTATTTGAAGAGAACACAAGATAGCATCCTCGTGTACGGTGGAGACCAAGAGCTCGTTGTAAGTGGTTACACCGATGCTAGTTTCCAAACCGATCGAGATGATGCTAAGTCACAGTCCGGCTATGTATTCCTGCTCAATGGTGGTGCCGTAAGTTGGAAAAGTTCCAAGCAAGAAACTACGGCCGATTCCGTCACCGAAGCGGAATACTTAGCGGCTGGTGAAGCAGCGAAAGAAGGCGTTTGGATCAAGGAGTTCTTGACCGAGCTAGAGGTGGTTCCAAGCATCTCAAGTCCAGTGGATCTCTACTTCGACAACACGGGAGCCATAGCTCAGTCCAAAGAGCCTAGGTCTCACCAAAAGACCAAGCACATTCTACGACGATTCCATCTTATCCGTCAGTTTGTGAATGACGGGTGGATCAAGGTCAAGAAGGTGGACGGTGCCGCGAACACAGCGGATCCTCTGACAAAGCCTTTGTCTCGAGCCGCACATGAGTTGCATGTTGCATCCATGGGGATTAGGCGTATGCCTGAGTGGCTTTGAGTTGTATCTTTTACTTTGAGGCTTTAGTATGAGACATGTATATTTTGGATATTACATTGAGTACTATGCACTTGCTAGAAGTCATTATTGATTGACTCTAGGCCAAGTGGGAGATTGTTGGAGTTATGTCCTAGAAGCCAATCATTATGGCTACTTCTATGGTTTATGTTATTGATGATATTTTATCATTTGTTCCTTGATTCATTTATTGATAGATCATTCAGGTTGAGGATCTGAATTGTAGATCTCTATAATTCATTTGTTCATAAATGACAATAATAAATCTAAAGATGTCCATAATCTTGATAATTAACAAGGAGCATTAATTATCAAATAAGATTAGTATGCAAGTTAAGCGATGATTAAGTTCTACAAATCATAGGTAAGGAGTTACCAACTTAATTGCATATGTATATGTTGTGGAACATAGTACAGGACTTGACCCAAATGAAATAAACATATGGATTGTGTTATGTGTCATTGTTTATTTCATATGTTGTTGATTCTAAGTTTGAGATGCTCAGCTTTTCCACATGAGGATAGGTTCAATAAATATCGTCTAACGTTGATTCCTGATAAAGGCTGCTATACGGACTTTATTTATGTTCTCTTGAATTGTGCGGGGAAAAGTTGTTCATCAAGAAAATCGTATGTCCCTCATTAGTTTACCTAGTGAGCGATGATATCTGTTTGGGCCCCTTGATGGAGATGGATTGTTTGCTAGCAACTTGTACAATCATCTCTATATCAAGAAATGTATAATCTACAAGAGTGACACATTCCTATCTTGGATTATACAAGGATATCATGTGACATAAGAATCAAACAAGGAAATACTTTTATTTCTTATGCAGGATTGAGATATTGTAGCTGTACACTATTTATGCGAATTGGGAATCATAACGTGTTGCTAGATACCGCTTATGATTAATGGAAATAAATAACGATTTATTCTCCATGGCCAACGTAGCATAAATCCTCAAAAAGGTCACACAAATAGAACCTGAACCACACGTGTATTATTTATTTGTATTGGAGAATACAAAACATGATGGGTTGATTAATTAATTATATACCGTTATGAACCGTTATAATTAATTATATCAAGGAGATCATGTTAGAATAAATTAATACATAAACCAACCTATTGTTAATTATCATCAATTTGATAATTAAATAGTCTCAACTACATTTAATATAATTGTTAGAATTATATTAAATATATAGGCTTTAAATTGCTAAGTCTAATTAAGCCCAAAATAACAAACAATTAATAGGCCCATTAATTAATTGAATTAATATGGCCAAGAGGGATTAATTCACACTTTGGTGAATTGGGCTAAAAGCCCAAAAGGGATTTCGGCTAGGGGCTAGGGCTTGATGGCACTCTTGTAATTTGGTTGAAGTTTGGAAGAGAAATGAGAACTCTATAAATAGACCCCAAGGGGTGGCCTCTCATCCAACTTTCTCTCTCCTCTCTTCCCTCTTACCCTAGCCGCCACCATCCTTCCTCTTTGGAGATTTTCGAAATCTCCATTAGAGGAGCTCTCATCCTTTGTTTGTTAGGGCCCATGTGTTGGGATTAGCCACATAATTAAAGTGTTAATTGCGATTAAGGCTTGGTTGCTCTAAAAGCTTGCTAGCACAAACTTTTGAGAGGTGGTGACGCTTCTTGGTGGATTAGAGGAAGGAGAAGAAGGCGCGGAGTGCACGCCATCGGTTCCCACGCCTTGGACAACCTCACAAGAACGATTTGTGAGAGGTACAACATCCTCCTCCCTTTCTCTCTTGGTTTTGGTGCCGATTCGGTGTTTTGCACTAGGTCCTTTGCACGATTGTGTTTTTCATTGTTCTAATAGTAGAATAAATGAATTTATGACACTTTCTAACAATGTCAACGCTGATCTTGATCTCGGGGAGTGACTTTTCCTCGACTGAAGAGGTTTTGGCTTTGACTTTGGGGATCCGTATCCTCTAGACATCTTAAAGAGATGTCTAGAGTGGACATCGCATCTGGACCGTCTGATCTAATCTGGACGGTTCATTTTTTTCGGGCCAATAATTTTTTTCGGGAGTGGTGGAATGCACGGGGCTCCTTTTAGCCGTTAAGATTAAATCAGACGGCTGAGATGTCCCGATGTCCACTCTAGACATCTCAAAGAGATGTCCAGAGGATGCGGTTCCTTGACTTTGGGTATCGTGTTTGGGACTTTTAATTTTCTAATATTTCTCTTTGAGTTTTAGTGATTTTTATTATTTCTTTTATTTTGATTTTAGAAATTTAAAGGTTTAAGATTCATTTTACATTTTTGAAAATACTTCCTTCAAAGTACTTAGTTGAAAATAGTTCCTTGAAAATTGTTTTAGTGTTGAAATTATTTAAATTTTTATTTCAAAATTCTATTTATTCAAGTTTTATTGTGTTTATATTTTTATGAAATTCAATTTTTACAGCGAAAATACTTCAAAAATACAAAAGGCTAGTATTTTGAAATATTTTTATATAAAAATATCAATAAATCTAGATTCTACAGATTTTTAGAATTTTAAGGATATTTTGCTTGAATTTTTCTGAGTTTCCTACTATTTTTAATGAATTTTTGAAGTTTTTGCTGATTTGGATCTTTCTGATTGATCCACATGTCAACAGAAAGGCTGACTGAGCGTTGACTGGCACTGAATCAGCGCTGACTGGGTGGCTGACGTCAGCATGACATCTAAAGTCGCTGACTGCCTTCTGGACTCCGTGTAGCGGATATCTGACAACGCCACATGCTTTTTAGCCACAGAAGATCCAGAGAAATTTGGCGCTGTGTTTTCGTTTAAGGAAATGGAAATTTACATCGAGACCCCTGAACTTATTTCATTCACAAAATACCCCACTGCTGACGGAGTCCCGGCGATCTAGGTCATCGTTGATGCCGAGAATGGGTTCCTTGTTCTCGTGAAGCTGAGGAGAACTCAACGGTGGCCTCAGCTTGGATTGTGTCTTTCCCGTTTGGTCAGAAAGCCATCATTTCATACGGACTGAGTTTGAAGATTATTCAATTTAGCCCCTGCAACTTTTATCTTCGTGTTTTCCGGCGACTGGGGCCACCTCAATCATCCTTCATAAGTTCTTTAGAAGCACGAAAGAGGGGAGAGGGGAAGAGTGCAATCAATTTGGTTTGTTTCTATCTGATTTTGAGGAATTAACCCGATTCTTTTTACAACTTCCGTCGAGCTTCTCCGGTGAAATTCCGACGACTGGGACCACCATAGCTTATAATCCCTGGTTCTATAGCATCATGGCAAGGTATAGAACACGTTGGTGGCCTTGGTTTCTTCTGCGTCAGCTCCGTTTGATGGCGGAGCCATGAAGATAGGAGGCGTGTTTTGTGCTTTTTTTTTTGTTCAAATTTCTCAGTTACATGCAAGATTACTTATAGCAATAAGATTTGTTTAGAAACTCAATTAAGTTCAGTTAGGCTTATTCTCGATGTTCAAGTCAAGGCTGGTGATAAGAGCAAACCTTTTCGTAATTTTCACATCTTTCAAACTTTGTTTTTATACAATTTTTGTTACTGTTTTGATACTTTTCACTTTGACTTACTCAAATGCTTGAAAATGACTTACAATGAGCTTGTTGCTGCTACCTCAAGTATTTAGTTTAACAACAGTCAAATAAAGAGATTATTTAGAGTTAACTCATTTTTAATTCACTACGGCTCTTTTGCTATTTCTGATTCCATTATTTAGCTGTATAATCTAACAGCTTCTAAGTATATCACAACAATCCAAACAATGTATCAATTCGAAATTTATTCATGTAGAAAGATTAAATCAGAATATGATCTGAAACTTTGAAGGAATTATTTCTGTTACAAAATGGTGATAAACACAAGCATTTCTACATCTCATAGAAGCTAAGCTGTGCTTCAGACTTCTAATTGATGTGCTTATGTTCAATAATCATCCCAAATGTGACTGAGCTAGGCTACAGACCACATGAGAGATGAAGGCGAGTTGATGTACCTCACCATGGCTACTAAGCTAAGCTATAGACATCCATGGGGGCACTTGAAAGAAGCTTATCCACTGCCATGACTGAACTATGCTTCAGACCATGGCTAAGGAGTAAGCAAGGAGAGAGAAAAAAAAAACGAAATCAATACCAGAATTTAAGAGAAACGATAAAGAAATAGCAAATACGCTCTTTTCTTGCCATGACTGAGCTATGCTTCAGACCATGGCTAGAAATTGAGCTCAGGAGGAAGGAGGGGAAGATCAAGCAGCGCCAATTCAATCAATTTAGAAAGAAATTTGAAGAAATGAAGAGAATCGGAATCAAACCAGATTTTAACAAAATTCAACCTTATACAATAAATTCGTTTACAAAATCAATTCAAACCGCCTACTTTACCTTCTTCCTTTACAGGATTTCTTCTAAGAATCACTTTCTTTCTCTCTTTTCTTCTCTCTTTTATCGCTCACCAGCTGTTTGTGAGAATGCTTTCTCTCTTTTCTACCTAAGCAAGTGTGTGTGTTCTTGGAACAATGGTGAAATATGATCTTGCCAAGAGGTGTGTGTGAAATTCTAGCCTTGGAAGGTCCCTTTTCTTCATCTTCATTTCGGGTATATATAGGCAAATGGGTGTCGGGTAGCTTCTTCAACAAGTTTCAACCTTCAATTGCATCATCACCCTTCGTTTGGAGGCACACGGATTGCCATCTAATCCAACGGCAATGAGGGCAAGAATATGTGTTTCTTTTGGGACGGTCAACAGCGAGAGTGGGGGGTTTGACCACGACGGTTGCTACAAATTGGGATTCGTTTGTCTTCAACTAGGGATGTAACATGCTCTCGGATCTAAGGGCTAGAGATATGCCACTTGGAGGGGCTTGATTGGGCAGTCAACTGGCGAATGGGACGTTGACCAGGCGGTTACAACGGCCTCCAGTGCCATTCTTCCTCCCTCTTCGATTTCCTCTTCTGTTCAGTTGGGGAAGACGACCCCTTCACGCGGGCCCCAGCTGTCAGATTAAATGAGAGAAAGGCAGATGGACATGTCTGTTTCACCATGAGCCAATGAGAGAGTATAGCTTTCGGTGTATGAACCGAGTCCATGCACAGTGAGGTGGGAGAATAAGATTTAAAAGGGCAGCGACATCCTTCCATCCCCCAGATCCGCTGCAATGGTATGCATGCGCCATTTTGCGCGGAATTTCTTGGGATTTTCTCCAATTTCTTTAATTCATTTATTAATATTTTAATATCCAACCAAGAATAAATCATTTGGGGGTCTTCCCAAGGGTATTTTCGAATGAAATTTTATAGGTGGACTCATAAAAATATTAAAAATTTAATGGTCTAAAAGGTTTGGTGAAATTCCTCATGGTTTTATTTTGGTAATTTTATGGGTTTTGGGGGTTTATTTGCATACTGTGAGGTTTCTGTTGATATTTTTGGGGTTTTGAAATCATGATAATTCATCATAATTCTTAAGGGATTTTTGCACAATTTTTCATAATTTTTGGAGTTCGTTTAGTATTTTCCATGGATTTTCCAATCTCCTTGTATTTATTGCTACATGAATTTATTCAATTATTTTCATGAATTGAGCACCATAAAATGGGGTCAAACAGTAATGTAGGAATTGAATAATATGTCCTCGTGGTTCAACCTCGACCTATACTCGATGTAGGTCATGCGTTTGGGATCGAAACTGAGTCTAATCAGGTTTTAAATTTAAAAGTCCTGTTGTCATCACACATTGAGCTTTTCGGCCTTTATCACGGGGAGTATATGTATAATCACGACACATCAGGTTGGACCATTCTAACTGATTGACTGGTATTATAGAAATCTAAACCCACTTATTTCCATAAAATGTATTATTTGTTTTCTAGATTAATTCGATCTTATTAAATTTTACTATATTAATTAATTACAGAAAAGTTGTGTTGTTAAATAATAAGTTATTACTTATTAAAGTATGTAGTGACTCAATTTGTTTCTTTTGTTGCGACGAAAGTTGATGACCACTAGGCTTGGACATCGAGCTTCGCTCGATAATAAAGTTCGTTACAAATTTATATTTTAAGATATTTTTATACCATATATATATATTTATGGTAAAGACATTTATTAAGATATATCAATTAGTTATTTTGTATTTTGATTTTAATTTAATTTACGGGCTAGTTTTTTTAAGTTTAATATTTTAAATCTAAATTTTATTATCCTTTTATATTACTTATTTTTACATTTTGCACTTCGCTCGAAATGGAATTTTTTTACTTACCTTTTATTACCAATTATTTGCACTAAATCAATCTTCGATCTTTGTCTAGCAAATCATACATAAATTGCAAAAATTGTTAAAAATAAACATTAAAATAAAAAATATTATTACAGACCAATTGAATATACTGAAGAAGCACAAATAAGTATTACACAAACATTATTTTGAACCAACTATTTAAAAAATCAAAACTATACTCTTTCATTTTGATTTTAAAGATATAAAAAATAAAACGGGACTATAAATTAAGATAACTCATATTAGATGCACTTTGTCTTCCACATCCACAATAACGGAAAAGTATGTTCTAATGCAGTAAGAATAAGTTCTGACTTCTGATGGGAAACTGATGCCCCCGTGCATCAAATTTTTGACTTCGTCTCAAGTCAATTTCAGATCTGAACCTCATTGGGCTAAACCGGTACCAAAATCAGATACTTCTTCTAGCCATGCAATCTCAGTGGCTCTCCCACCAATCTAGGCGGCCGCACCCCAAACCAACTACACGACTATCTTCCTCTCAGTATCACGATGCTGTAGTCGATAGCGGTTCCAAACCCTTAATGTGCGAACCCGTTAAGCAGAAAATGAAGCTCGTACATGTTTATTTCATTTTTCTCTTCCATCTTGTTCTAAATCGTGCCTATGTCCATTGGTTTCTTTATTATCTGATAAAGAAACATAGAGGAAGTAAGATATGGTAATAAAAACCTTGATTAAAAGTATATTTTGCAAAAATCTTAAGGATCAATTTAGTTCATAATTGTCATGAAGACCAAGTCCTTCAATTAATATGTGCAAAGAGGTCTAGTTCTAATAAACTTCCCGATCAAAGAGGTCTAGTCCTACTGCAAAAGAATTAAGTTATTTCAATATAAGGAGATTAACAAAAAGAACAAAAATCAAGCAGAAATAATTTTGATATATACAAAAGTGTTAACAAAAAATATTTACCTTGTTGGAACCATTCGAGCTGGATTTGTGCATCTCGCAATCACCTTCATTTTGATAGCAGGCGACAAAGAGAAAGGAACAGGGTAGGGCAGTGTTGGCTGAGGAGGACGTGTTAGTCAAGAAGGAAGCAAAGAGCATCCCAATTCCAGGGGCTGTAAAGAGGATATCAAAGGGAAGCACCACATAAAAATGGATATTACGTTGAAATATAAGAAAGTCCTACAATTTTCTTTAAAGTTAAAGATGCATATGAAAGATTATAACAAAAGGTCATACATGAAGAAGGGATTATGCACCTGATATAACTATATAAGTTTCTTAGTCTATTTAGCTGCGAACACTTGTCAGTGCACCATTAGACTATGCCTTAAAAAAATGCTTTTGATTGTCTGTTTAGTGTAGTTATTTCTAATAAAATTATAAAATTGATTCTTTTAGTAAACTTTACCAGTAAACTTAAATCTTCTTTACCAGGAAATTGTTATATAATTATATTTAAAAGTTAGGATTGGAGCAAAGCAAAAAAAACTTGACCCATAAAAAAGACAAAGAATGAACCTATAAGAAAAGGTAAAAATAACGAAAAAAAAGGAATTAAACTATCCAAATGAGAGAGGAGAGTAAACCCTAGGCTAAATTAAACTATCCAATAAAGAGTATGACATAAATTCTCAGAAAAAAAATCCAAAATAAATTAAATTTTTATAATGATATCCATACCGGTATTAACCAAAAATACTATTTTCAAACATACAAATTATATTTCTAACTATAAATGTATTTACCATTAAATTAAAGACTTCTTGTTATCTGCTTCATAAAATCTTAACCAGATATCCCAATAGTCATTCAGAAATCAGAAATCAGAAATGCACAACCATGGGTTATCTATAGTCTTTACCAGTAATCATGAAGGAGATAGAAACAAATATGAAAAAAAAAAGAAAACCCAACGTATAAGCCTATGACTTTCTAATTAGCACTGCATATTTCAATTTCTTAAGCAAAAAAAATATACTGCAACTTCTTTAGTCGCTCATCCAAGAGTAGTTATCTCAATTCCCTGTACCAACATATTCGACAACTAATTTGTCATTTTTATTATATAAAAGGAAAAAAACAATTTACATCAGGAAGAAAAGAGCTAACAGCTAAGAAAATGGAATTAACCTGATAATAGCTTCTCTAGTTTCTCTTCTACTAATAGAATCTCCTGGACCCGATGCTCTCATATAAACCTGCAGTTATAGGAAACACATATATAAGAAAAAAAAATTGAAAAATACAAAAACACAGTAAAGCAAGTTGAACTATGCTAGCAATAGAATTCTAGATAATAAAAATATAATATGTAAAAACCTACTGTGTCATTCTGAACTCTATTTTGATATGCTCAGTTATAACCATCATCTTCTAATATTCAGCTGAAACTTTTCTGCTTTCTTGAACTAACTCAAAATGGACCCGTGACTGCACATTTGCATTTTCTTTTTTTTTTTTTTTTTGAAAGAACATCAAACTCATATCATAAAGCCAGTTGCAATAAACTATTAGAGCTATGAAAATCTAAATCATTGATACAATGTATGCATGAATTCTAGTTCCTCATCTAATCTCACTGATATTTCACCCACTTAAATATCCAGTGGAAGAGATCGCATTTGTCATTTCCCCATTATATGAATTGTTTAAATATTAACCTCGGTTTCCTTAATGACTCAAAATTTTATTTCTCTATTGCAACATTTAAGCAATTTATTTTTTTTCCTGAGTTATGAAATAATGATTTACTTTTCGGCCTTAACAGTCTTGACAATAAAAGGCCTGTTTCAGTTTAATTTTTTAAACTGAAATCAAATCATGTATATATATGTATAATATTCATCAAAGTTACATTTTTCTTGGTTAATTTTAACCTCTTCTGTCATTACAAATCATTCATTTTTTTAATTTTATTCAATCATTCCGTGAATTGCAAAGGTACTAAAAAATAACAGTTTATGTCTATTGGTTGTCTGTAGTACTTGAAAATTAATGATTTGTAATAATAAGCATTTATGCCATTAACAAAATTTGAAGCCATATATTCATTCCAGTACATACAATTATCTCTATAGGAAATTTAGATATTTAAAGAGAGAGGGACGCATAACACATATTTAACTTTGATTTACATAAATCAAGCATCAATCTTGATTGATTGGGCACAAAAATCAGACCCTGAAAAAAATTGAAGAACTAAAATCAGAAATAAAGATCTGCTTGGAGGATTGTTTGGGCGATCGAACAATGAAAATATAAAAACTGACCTAATTTTGCTGCTTGGGCGACTGGTCTGGAAATAGATGACTCTTAATCGTGCTTTACCCTCTTATTCCCGATCATGCTTTACCTCCGTTTTTTATCAAAGGGGGCGACGGAGAAGGCACATAGACGACGAAGAGGGCGAGCAGCCATGGAGGGGCGACGAAGGAAGAGAGGGGCATGATGAGGCGTCTAAATTGGAGAGGCGGAAGAAGAAGTGCGCGAAGAGGATGACCAAAAAGACAGATTCACCTCTTCTGAACAAAAAAAAGACAGAAATTTAAGAGCAAAGATAGTTGCTTATTTTCCACAGATTCACCATCTGACTGGGCCGAATTTTGATCTGTCGTGGTGCCTGACATAGCGAGGAAGTCGAGGGCGGCCGGGTTTGGAAGAGTGAATCACAGCGATTCAGAGGTGAGGAGAGCGAAGACCATTTGGGGAAATCTGGGGCAGCCAAGTAATTACTTATTGTCGGATCTCTGCCGGGCAGAAGGAGAGACCGGTAGGGAAATTTCCGCCGTGACGGCCATTGCGTAACCTAGGCGATAGAGGAGAAAGGGAAAAAAACAGAGGCGCAGAAGGGAAGGGATTAGAGCGGGTGGGAGACGATTAGGTGTGGAGAAACCAACGGACTGTATTAACTATGAGAAGATCGGACGGATTGGATGGAGTGCGCTGATTAGCGTCAAGATACGCGCAAAAAAACTACGCAGATTATATTAGTCTTATGATTAGGAGCTAGGTAGAAGTCAACTCTTTAGCCCCATGATCCGTCGAGCTGGTGTGACAAAACCCGTCACTGTAATTTTTAATGCAAAGATTCTCCCTCGTTTTACTTGCATATTTAATTTCAAGCATAGTCATGATTCATTCTATAATGAAAAAAAATCATTTTCAAACAGCTGTACGCATCTACGCACATGCACTTTGGTTATTTTAATTGTTTTACATTCTATCTTTATTCTTTAATATCGTCTCTTCTATTAATTTGAGGGAGCTAGATAATATTTGATGTTGCAGTCAAACTTTACGATAGAGGTCTAAGATCTAGTAGCTGTACGTATGAATCTATGCACATGCATTTTTTTTGTTTTTTTCCACATGCACTTTGGTATCATACTATCATTCACATTTTCTGTGCTGAGGATTTATTTGGAAATAAATTGAATAAAAACAAGCTAAACTTTTTTTTTTCTTTTTCTTATTCTTATTTTTATTTTATATTTTTGTTAGAAGAAGAAACAAAGTAATTTGGACTATAAACAAGTTATTTTAATATCGTCTCTTCTATTTTGCGGGATAAAATTAATATTTGATGTTGCAGTCAAACTTTACGATAGAGGTCTAAGATCTAGTAGCTGTACGTACGCATTTATGCACACTCACTTTGGTATCATACTATCATTCACATTTTCTCTGCTGAGGATGTATTTGGAAATAAATTAAATAAAAACATAAGAAATTTTTTTTTTCCTTTTTCTTGTTCTTATTTTATTTTATATTTTTGTTAGAAGAAGAAACATACTAATTTGGACTATAAACAAGTTATGCTACGTCAAACCAAACATTACTAGCTCTTCTTTTTTTGTTCTTATTCTTGATATGATTGATATATTCTCTCTCCTATATTGCAGGGATATAATACTGTTCGAAAGTTAGGTTTAACTGGTGATGGTTTTCCTGTAGTCTTTAATTATGTTCGCAATATCAGATATGATCTTTACTATTCCCACTTGAAATTTTGAAAATAATAATTAGCGTTGAATGGACTTGAGAAATAAAATGATAAGACTACATTTTTTTTTTTTTTTTTTTTTTTTTTTTTTGTTCCCATTGGAGATTCATCCATTATAACTGAAATTCTTTCTGGTCCCTTCAACAGACCTTCTCAGGCCGGAAGCAAAATAAACAAAAAGAACGGGAAAGTGTGATAGAGAACACAGGAGAGAGGGTGTAACAGGCGCAAATATCCCTCCTCTTCCCGATTAGCTTGTTTTGATTCCATGAAATTCGGGTAATTTCTTCAAATATTATTCCTTTCACCATCAAATTTGGCTGCAATCTGGTCGGAATCGGTGGATCAGGCATATGAACGATGGTTAGTGAGCTTATTTGTTTTAAATTTTGATTGCGTGTATCTTGGAAATTCATTGAATAGTACTGCTTTTGTTTTCTCAAAATTTGGATGTGGTTATCTTATCCCTGGTTGATCTATGCTGTACTCTCAGTCAGTACTCAGTACCTTGGAATTTTGATAAAGAAGTGTTTAATTAATTGCTGAAATATGGATTTTGAGATAGTTTCGCCAATTGTAGACATCTAATTAATTAAGAAGTAATCAACTCGGTTATTACTGTACTTATATTCTAAGTCTCATCTGATTTCGTGCAAGTTATTAATTATTTAATTGGTGATGCTTTGGCAATTTCTCATAATTAAATATTGCTATATATATAAGACTAGACTGACTAGTATTTCAATACTTTTTAAATTGTTTAAGTAACGTTCAGCAAGTTATAAGAAACCTCTACATTTGGTGCAACTTTAATTTTGTAGATCCATACTTTGTTTCTCCAGGTACTATGTTCGGAATCAGCTATATATATATTTTATATTTCAGTTTTATACTTAATTTGTACACCATTCCTACAAGTACTTAACAAAAATTCCTCGTTGATATATACTTCAAAGTTTTACTAAAAATGAAAGGTTTAAATTACGGACAGCAAGTTCATACTTATGTCATAGACTCACGGTGAATAGCCGTTAGCGGCCACCATGAGAGTCTCATAGCAGATTAATTTGCACCCATAAGTATTTTTTAATGTTTAATTTAAAATAAAAAATAAAAAATATTTTCATACAATTAATTAATGACAGCTAAAATCACGATTCATTTCTTATGTATATTTAACCATCAAATTTTTAGAATTTGAAAGAGTTCAAAACATAAAAAATTGTGGCTTATTTTGTAAGCTTTTCATAGAATTTTTAATCACGTCAATCAGAGTCCACATGTGAAAGATATGCACAAAATACTAATACTATATCAGCAAATTATAAGTCGCACTACGGTTTCCTTTAATATACCACAATAGAGTCGTTATTTCTCTCTATTTTTCAACTATAGCCTACTAAACGTCGCACTATCGAATGAACCGTTAAATCTATAGCAGTGTAGCAGTGTACCAAATAGCACCGCCATAGCAGCTATAGCATGATAATTGCATGATAATTATATAGTTTAGCTAATTGCATGATAATTTGATTAGCCATATGGCCATATCTGAACAATACGTAATGCTATACCAACATCTTACTGTAATATCATGTCGTAGATATGCATCTATGCTGCATTTCTCTATATATAATTAAGATGGCTACAGTTTTGATGACTTGTTGTTTTTCATCTTATATATGCAGACGGCTATACCAATAAATATAGTGGTGGGGTCACACGTTTGGGTTGAAGATCCTCAACTTGCTTGGGTTGATGGAGAGGTTTCTAAAATTAGCGGTAGTCAAGTTCATGTCAAGACAACAAATGGAAAAAGTGTAAGTAATCAAAGTTCTATCATGATTATATTTTGTTTGCCATCATGGTCAATTTCATTCAAGGTCTCAATTTCTCATATAGATATTTTGTGGTCTATCCTAAAGTCCAGACATCAGCTTGTGGGTATAGTTAGGGGTGGGTGCGGAATGCCGTTTAGTCTCGAAACCGTTCCGTTCCGTTTGAATTTATTTCGTTCCAAAAAATGGAACGGTAAACGGAATGAAAAATCATACCGTTACTGAAACGGAACGGTAAACGGAATGAGTGATTTCGCAATTTTATGTTGAAATCAATGTTTTTAATACCCTACCGGCCATCATACCGGCGAGAAAGGCGGTATGCGGTTTTACCGGTATGTTCCGGTTTATACCGTTTTGTACCGGTTATACTAGTTTCAACACAATATATATATTTAACATGCATGACAGACAAATGAGGCCTCTTGGCCCAGTGGTTAGCGACAGCGCTCCCTACCTGGGTGACCTGGCTTCGATTCTCCATCCTCACAAATGTTTATTGTGTACTGTTATTAAAAACCGGCCGGTTTTAATCCAAAAATCCCGGTTTATAGGAATTTCTGCCGGTTTTTCCCGGTTCACCAAGAAGAGGGTATTTGTGATCTTTCCTACCGGATTCAGATCCGGTACCCGGTTTTACCGGAAAAATCCGGTACCCGGTAGGAATTTAAAAACACTGGTTGAAATAATGTTGTTCCGTCCAAACGGAACGGCTAACGGAATGAAAAAGCATTTCGTTTCTGAAAATAGAACGGAATGATCATACCGTTAAAGGAACGGCAGAAAAACGAAATTACCCATTCCGTTTCTGTATTACACGTTACCCACACCTAGGTATAGTTCTGTTATTTTTATGTTTCCCAATATTATGTTTGCAAACAGGTGGTGGCAGATATATCTAAAGTGTATCCCAAGGATACAAAAGCGCCAGCTGGTGGGGTCGATGACATGACACGACTATCCTACCTACATGAACCTGGCGTATTAGAAAATATCAAGACCCGCTACGAGCTCAATGAAATCTATGTACGCTCTTTTTATTGTTTTTCTAATATCAACTGAACATCGAAAATTAGGAAAGCTAGTTCACCAAAGTATATCTTCCGCTCTTTTTTTTTTTTCAGACATATACTGGTAACATTCTCATAGCAGTGAACCCATTTCAACGGTTGCCACATCTGTATGATACTCACATGATGGATCAATATAAGGGCGCCGACTTAGGAGAGCTTAGTCCGCACGTTTTCTCAATTGCTGATGTTGCTTACAGGTTATTTTCTCGTAATGTAGTATCATTACATCATTTTGCCAATTTATCCTAGTCAATGTCCATTTTATTAAACTCTATTTTAACAATAACAAATCTCTATACTAACAATCATATATCAAAACCCTAGTAGTCTTCAATATTGAACACGTCAGTACCTTGAAAGTGGTCAATCTGGTATTAGTAATTAAGTTTAAGGATGCATTATTATCTAAATTGTGATTCCAAGTGGTGCATTGACCCTTCTATTTTTTAATTTTTTTTAGGTAACTATATTAAATCACAAATTGTGAATTTAAACTATTGTGCTTTACAATTTTTATAACATGTCAGTTCCAGCAATAATTAACAAAATGAAAGTGCAATTCATAAATTAAAAACAGGGCAATGATAAATAAAGGGAAAAGCCACTCTATTTTGGTGAGTGGTGAAAGTGGTTCTGGTAAAACTGAAACTACTAAGATGCTTATGAGATATCTGGCTTACTTGGGGGGAAGATCAGGCACTGAAGGCAGAACAGTTGAGCAGCAAGTTTTAGAAGTAAGTCAACAGTATTAGTCTTCTTGTGGTATGCTGAAAGGTTACCATCAAGCATATGCAATGCTCATTACAAATTTTGGACATGTTCCTCATAGATATCATAAATACAGAACAAATCCAGAGTGCTGAGTATCCGGTTACTCTTCTCTGATGTACTTTTTACTGTTGCCAAATAAGCTTTGTACTTTTGTTCGATTGATTCATGAATATTTAATTTCAGTCAAATCCCGTCCTTGAAGCCTTTGGCAATGCAAAAACTGTTATGAACAACAATTCAAGGTAAAATTCTGTTATTTTTTATTGCTGTCAAAGATTTAATCAGCTTAGAATATGTTCCTTTAACATGGTAAGCTGACTAACATTTTGCTAAATTATTGCCTGTTTCAGTCGGTTTGGTAAGTTTGTGGAGATCCAATTCGACAAGACGGGTTGTATATCAGGTGCTGCTATTAGAACTTACTTGCTTGAGAGATCTAGGGTTTGCCAAATCAACACTCCTGAGAGGAACTATCATTGCTTCTACTTTCTTTGTGCCGCACCAAAAGAGGTACTTCTTTATTATTCCCATGTTCATGTCATTTAAAGTTTATATAACACTGACAAACTGACAAATGAATGAATGTTGTTTATTTATTTCAGGATAAGGAGAGATACAAATTAGGTGACCCCAAGTTATTTCACTACCTTAACCAATCAAATTGCATTGAGGTTGATGGGATTAATGATGCACAAGAGTATTTGGCTACTAGAAGGGCTATGGATATAGTTGGAATAAATGAGGAGGAACAAGTATGAGCTGCTCTTTTAAAGTTTCCTGTCTTAATCAACATCTCGTGGTTTGAGAACTAAAACATGAATATCTTTTGTTTTTTCTGCAGGAAGCAATTTTTCGGGTTGTAGCAGCTGTGCTTCACATTGGAAACATTGATTTTGCAAAAGGAACAGAGATCGATTCATCTGTTATTAAGGATGATGATAAATCAAGATCCCATCTAAAAACTGCTTCTGAGCTCTTGATGTAAGTACACAAGTGGCACCCATACATACCATCTGTTACAAGTAGTTTCCTTTCTAGCACACCCTTTAACTTTCTTTTTTTTTTTTTTTTTTTTTTTTTTTTTTTTTTTTTGGGTATTGCATTGATTTTTCAGGTGTGATTGTGACAAATTGGAGAAAACTCTAATTACTCGAATAATAGTCACACCAGAAGAAGTCATTACTAAAACTCTTGACCCAGAATCAGCTATTGTCAGTAGAGATGGGTTGGCAAAGACTATATACTCACGATTGTTTGACTGGTATTACATTTGAGCTCACTTAGATTTTGTTAGATTATGAATATTTGAAAATCTTGTTCTTCTTTATCTTGATTAGCCTCTTTTATTAGATCACGGTTTGTGTGAGATGTATGGGGGGTTACTTTGTGGGAATATTCTTGAGTATATGTTTTTCTGTTACACAGAAGAATAAAAAAATGTACTGTGCTATCTGCAGGATTGTGAAGAAAATTAATGACTCAATTGGGCAGGATGCAAACTCGACACAATTGATTGGAGTTCTCGACATTTATGGATTTGAAAGTTTCAAAGTTAACAGGTAAAATTTTTGTAGAAGCAAGTTTGAGTTCCTGATATTCAAAAGTCAAAACAGAAAATGAACAGTATTTTGGATTTTTTTTATTGATGCGATTTGCCTTTCTATTTTACAGTTTTGAACAGCTTTGCATCAACTATACTAATGAAAAGCTTCAACAGCATTTTAACCAGGTACTGAGACTCTACCTTCTGCTGTGATTTTTGAAAAAGGTTGATAAAGAAAAGCAGGAGCATGATATGTTTTTAAGTATTAAAAGAGCATATGCTTTTGTTGCAGCACGTTTTTAAAATGGAGCAGGAGGAATACACTAAGGAGGAGATAGATTGGAGTTACATTGATTTTGTTGATAATCAAGATGTCTTGGACTTAATCGAGAAGGTTTATAGATTCTCATCTTAATCAAAAGAATACTCTCTAGTCACTGTACTGAACAAATTGGGCTTAGTTTTGAGACATATTTTGGACCAATCAGCACTATGTAGCAAACCAAGTTCTGAATTTGTAGATAGTTATTGTTCATCTACTAAATTTTATTATGTACTTTTGGTCTATAAGACATTAAACATTTTGTTTCAGCCAAATCTATACTATTTATTTTGGTGCAAGTAAGTGCAGTCTATTTGAGCTTTTACATTACAGGGTGTGTATGTAATTTCCCATTCAGGCTTCTAAACTGTTCTTTCATTTTTTCCTCAGAAACCTGGTGGAGTGATTGCACTTCTTGATGAGGCCTGGTAAGCTCCTGAATTTTTAAATTGACAATAATTGCAAGATATTTGCTGTTGTTCTGCTTTGATGCTAAGGAAGCTATTAACATTTGTCTTGTTGACCGTGTATGACTGTATGCCTACATTCAGCATGTTTCCTAAATCTACACACAAGACATTTGCACAGAAGTTGTACACGGAATTCCAGACAAACAAGCGATTCCTCGAGCCCAAGCAGTCCCGCACTGCTTTCACTATTGTTCATCATTATGGCGGAGAAGTTTGTTACTCAAATCTTTCCTTATCCAATTACTTATTTGCCCCTTTTAATTGGCTTCACTTATTAATTTTAATTTTTCTTCATCACTATTTTTCTTTTGATCAGGTGACCTATCAGGCAGATCATTTTCTAGACAAGAACAAAGATTTTCTGGTGGCTGAGCACCAAGATTTGCTTAATGCATCAGCATGCCCATTCGTAGCTGGTTTGTTTCCTTCACTTCCTGAGGAGACATCTAAGCCTTCAAAGTTTTCATCAATTGGTGCTCGATTCAAGGTATGTTTGTTGTTTATTAATTCAATTGGACAATTTCTTTGGAAAAATCTTGTAAGTTGCAATTGATGCATGGAGTAATATGATGGAAGTAAAATTTCTACGAGTTGATTTTTTTTTTGAAGAAAAACAGGGGTCAAGCCCCTATCTTATATTAATTGAATTCTACGAGTTGATTAAAGCCACATGAACACTGGACAAAATATAAAAAGCGAATTGCAAGAGTGGAGCTTCAATTCGTCCTTTGTTTTACGTTCAACTCAGGAACCACATTGACACAAAACAAAATTAATAAAAAAAGAAAGAAATGAAACAAAATTATCTTTCTAAAAAAGTAAGGCATTGCTGATCTTTGCCTGCTGGTATGTTTCATGCTCCGTACCTGCACAAAACTGAAAAGATTACATTTATGTAGAAAATTTCACTTGCTTGGTTCATACCCTATTAATTTAAATAACGGTTCTTGAAAGAACCTAAGTTTTAAGAATAGTCCATAACATTTTGTTTAATAAATCTCAGCTACAACTCCAAGCACTGATGGAGACACTAAGCTCAACAGAGCCCCACTACATCAGATGTGTGAAGCCAAATATTCTCCTCAGACCTTCAATTTTTGAAAATCAAAATGTCCTCCAACAACTAAGATGTGGTGTAAGTTAATCTAAATCAGCTTCCCTTTTTCAGCAACCCTTAACTTAAAAGGTGAATATGTGTTGATTTTTTTTCTTTAATTTCAATTATGTTTAGGGTGTTCTAGAAGCAATCAGGATCAGTTGTGCCGGATACCCTACAAGAGAAACATTCTATGAATTTCTTGATCGTTATGGTGTGCTTGCACCAGAATTGTTGAAAGGAAAGTAAGAATTCTAGTCGAGAGCTTTTTGTTTTGTTATTCTGCTAATTCTTTCTTACTTCATTTGTATTTATTTTTCTACTGGATAGCAATGATAACAAGACCGTGTGTCAAAAAATTTTGGATAAGCTGGGTCTGACTAATTATCAGGTAAACTGGATATTATGAAGAATAGCTTTGCATTTTTATTTTTACTTGGCTTGCTTTAATTTTTATTTGATAAAACATTGAACTGACAAGTTTACTTATGGATGTTCTAATTTTCTTGTACTGCGGATGCCCCACCATGTCAGATTGGAAAAACAAAGGTGTTTTTGAAAGCAGGACAGATGGCTGATATAGATGCACGTAGAATAGAGGTGCTAGGGAAGGCTGCGAGAACCTTCCAGAGGAGGATACATGCACACATAGCGCGCAAACAGTTCCTCTTGCTAAAGAAATCTGCAATTGATATCCAATCTCTCTGCAGAGGTACCCTTGTTTCCTTTTGTAAGATGGACATCAACAGCTGTTCAATTAGAGTTTGTGAAATCTTTGACTTGACTGTGTATACACTTTTCCTATCTTAATGCAGGAATGCTGGCTCGTAAGACATATGAGATGATGCGTCGGGAGGCATCAGCAATTAAAGTACAGAAGACTCTGTGCAAGTACTTTGAAAGGAATTTGTACCTGCAGCAACAGATGTCTGCAGTTACATTGCAAGCTGGCTTACGTGCAATGTCTGTTCGCAAAGAATTCAGGTTCAGGAAGGAAACCAAAGCTGCCATCCATATCCAGGTTTCCTCTTTTTCTTTTCTATTTCATTTTTTTGCACTTATTTTTGGATGTATTGCTTTTGAGATGTTAACAATGATATGTTCGTTTTTAGGCTAATTGGCGTGGCCATAGAGAACATTTGTATTACAAGACACTTCAACATGCAACACTTATGTACCAGTGTGCTTGGAGACAAAGGCTTGCCAGAAGAGCTCTCAAACAACTCAAAATGGTCCACTAATTTACTTTTTCCGTTTTTCTTCCCTCTCTTTTAATGTTTCCTTCCATCTGTTTTGCCTCATACTCATATAATATTTTATAGGCTGCAAGAGAAACTGGGTCCCTCAAAGCAGCGAAGGATCAACTAGAAAAGCGTGTGGAAGATCTGACACTGCGGCTAGGGTTGGAAAAACGCAGCAGAGTAATTATTTTAGTTTTCTTTCCAGATTTATTAGTTTCTATTAGCTCATTTTTTTTCATTTGTTTATATTGGGGATAAGTATTGTCATTTCCACTTTATGTTTGTTCTTCATTTCTTTTTTTCATAGTAAGTGTTACTTTTGTTAGTTTCTGGAATTGGAATAAATATCGTCCTTTATCTTTAATTTGGTTAGGCGGACTATGAGGAGGCAAAAGAGAAGGAGGTGATGAAGCTGCGAGAACAACTGCATGAAATGCAGGTGAAAGTGGAAGAAGCAAAGACAGCTATACTAAAAGAAAGAGAAACAGCTAAAAAGGCTTATGTGGTTAAAGGGGCTCTCATTCATGTCGAGGATACTGCTTAAAAAATCACAAATATATGTTCATTATATTATTAATATGCTAATGTCTGATTATAATAAGGGTTCGTGAAAAAGTACTTATAGTGAGGAAATAATTAGTAAATTCTAGATGGTTTGCCTCTTATGCTTTTGTCTATGGTAAATGTTGCTTCATTGTAGGAAAAAGGTCAAATTAGAAGAACTTGTAGATACTAATAAGCTTTTTTCTTCGCCTTTAGGCTTTGCTGCAAGCAGAGAGGGAAGCAAGCGAGGCAGCTAGGAAAGCTCAAGCAGAATCTCTTAAGAGAAATGAAGAATTAGTCAAGAAGGTTGAAGTTGCTGAAAAGAGAATGGAACAGCTTCAAGATACTGTACAAAGGTTCTTTTTTTGCCTGGAAAAGAAGATTGAAATCTCGGCCTAGCCAGTTTTTTATTCGTGCTTGCATTGATGATAGGATTACACCTGACTCCCAAAAGGAAAAACGGAAAAATGAAAAATGATTTAAACAGCAGTACTCACACCATTCATTTAACCTGCTTTAAGTAGCTTTAGGAACTTGACAAGTAGATAAAATGTTTTCTATTTCAAATCCGTTCTTGCTATACAGTGTTGTCTTGAATATAAATTTTTACAAAGGATGAATTAGGTTGACTGATTTCATTGTATGATTTTACTCACAGGCTGGAAGAAAAGAACTCGAATCTGGAAGAAGAATGTAAAGTGCTACGGCAACAGGCTGTTATGCCTCACACTGCGAAACAAATGGCTAAGTATCCTAATAGAAACCTCTTCCAGGTACGTACCTGTAGTACCTTTTTATTCTCTGTGCAAGCATAACAAGTAAATATTATTCTTTGCTACTTCTCAACATTTATATTGCAGAATTTTGTTTCTCTGTTATTTCAGACAGAAACACCAGAGAGGATTGTCCCTATACCAAATGGCGAGAGAATCCATATTCCATTTGTAAGTGCACTTAAAAAGGAAAAAAAAAAAAACTCCCAACCATATATCTGAAAAGCAAATCATGATGGACTGCAAGTCTGCAACTGAGCTGTCTTGAATAATGTAGGATATGGGCCCCAGATTAGCTGACAGAAAGGAGATTGAGCCGGAGGAGAAACCACAAAAATCACTCAATCAGAAGCAGCAAGTATGAATATTCTCCTGTTCCTTCTAAGTTTTTCTATATGTTTTTGAACGTTGCTAACTTGATCATCCTTTATAAATTTTGTTTTTTAATAATTTTATTCAGGAAAACCAAGAATTGTTGATCAAGTCCATTTCACGAGACCTAGGGTTCTCTAGGGGAAGACCAATAGCTGCTTGCATGATATATAGATGCCTCTTACATTGGAGGTCATTTGAGGTCGAGAAGACCAATATTTTCGACCGGATTATCCAAGCTATAGGAACTTCTATTGAGGTAATTAATTTAAAAAATATCTGTTAATATTGTACTTCTTATTATGGGATTGGCCTGTCTTTTGCTAACTTAATTTTCTTTTACAGACACGAGACAACAATGACAAGCTGGCATACTGGCTTTCTAATTCATCCACACTATTGTTACTATTGCAAAAGACACTAAAGACAAGTGGGGCTGTGCACTCTACCCCAAATAGACATAGAACTTCTTCAACTTCTTTGTTCTCCGAGTTACCTTCGGTAAAATTCTAAGAATGAAATTAATATCAAAGTAAACTTTCTAAAATTTTTATTTATTACAGAGTAACAAAAGCTCCATATATTTCTATAATATATTGAAGGTCCGTGGTACTCCGGAATCCATCAGCCGAGCTTTACTTGGAGGCCGTCAAGTAGAGGCCAAGTATCCAGCACTACTTTTCAAGCAGCACCTGACTGCTTTCGTAGAGTTGATATATGGTATCATCAGAGATAAATTGAAGGAAGAGATATTCCCTCTTCTCGGCCTATGCATTCAGGTACTTACAGTAAATGGAATGAGATGGAATATTCTTTGTTACCTAGGGGTTGGAGCTAAAAAAATAAAAATAACTACAATAATTTCACTAAGGAAAAATAAATTTGTAGGTACCAAGTACATCCCATGCAAGCCTGATAAAAGGAACCCGTTCACATGCAAATCCACCAGCACACCAGAACCTCATGCCCCCCTGGCAGAGCATTGTCAAGAGTCTCACCACCTACTTGGATATCATGAAAACCAATTTTGTAAGTGTTAGCTAAACAATCTAAAAATTCGAATTTATTGCATTAGACTTGCAACAAATTGACTTTGTCAGTTTGCTCTGCCTTCCTGTAGGTACCTCCATTGCTGGTTAGAAAGGTGTTTGTTCAAGTATTCTCCTTCATTAATGTTCAGCTATTTAACAGGTACATATTTTATTGGGAAAATTTTTTTTTTGTGCCCTCCAAAACTGTGGAAATTGAGCATTTGCCCTTCAGAAGTACAAACTCCTAATTTTGCCTCCTTAAATTTCAAACTCCTTCTCTATTTGCCCCTTTGTCTTATTTTATGTTATAAATATTTGTTAAATAATGAAAAGAAATATATGTGACCATTATACCCTCGAATCTAACCCATTCGCTGAACAGACCCATCTCTTCTCTTCTATATCTTTCTTCTCTCTCGCACAAACTGGAACGAACTGATTTCCTTTTTGCCATGGCATTGGGTATGCATCTATATAATAACCCGATCCAATCTATCTAACATCATTTTTTTTTAAATCATCTCTATATAATAACACATCCAATCTAACATCATTTGCAAGCACCAAATTAGATTCCCATATCCCTGAATAGGCCATGCCTTTTCATAAAACAAAGTTAAATGGTCTCCTTAATAGTTCAGATTTCATAAAATTAGATTTGCAATCCATGGTCCAGAGTGCTTTTCTTAAGCTTGTTCCAGCTGTACACGCGTTGGATCAATAGCAAAAAAAAGGTTAAGAGCAAAAGAGGAAGGTCGAACCCACGTTCCAGCAAAAAAAAGCTCGTTCCATTCGTGGGTTCAAGCTCGTTCCCCGTACATCGTCTGGAGACCACATCGTCAGATCGGAGACCGTGCTCCACGCTTACCTTGAACTTTGTTTCGCATTCCTCTACGTTTCTTGCCCAAGCGGGGAAGGTCGATGCGGGTCCAAGCGGATCGGATCCGGGTTTTCTACCTTCTTCCTAACCTCCTTTCCCCACTTTTGAAACGGAATATTCTCAAATTTGGGGATTTAATCGATTGATTTGCATGAAAGGTCGAAGAGAAGAGACAAACCTTAATCGATATGCTCCGAATCGACTTGGCCTGTTAAGCGAATGGGTTTAGAATCGAAGGATATAATGGTCACGTATATTTATTTTATTATTTAACAAATATTTATGACATAAAATAAGACAAAGGGGCAAATAGAGAGGAGTTTGAAATTTAAGGAGACAAAATCAGGAGTTTGTACTTTTGGGGGCAAATGCTCCATTTCCACAGTTTTGGGGGGCACCGAACAAATTATCATCGTTTATTTTGATTTACTAATATATTTTGTATTTTCTAATTTTAAATTTGTCTCTTGATATACATCTTAAAGCATAATCTATCATCACATTTTTTTTCAATTTAATATCCAGCCTTCTGCTCCGTCGGAAGTGCTGTTCATTTAGCAATGGAGAGTACGTTAAAGCAGGTCTGGCCGAGTTAGAACAGTGGTGCTTTGATGCTACCGATGAGGTGTCCTTCCCTCTATTTTATTTTTTTTAGAATCCTTGAATTCTGTTTTGCTGCTATTCTTATTTTACTATTTTCAATTTTGGTATGACCTGCAGTTTGCTGGCTCAGCCTGGGATGAACTGAAGCATATTAGGCAAGCTGTTGGTTTCTTGGTATGCAATTCTGAAAAATTTTATCAATATTTATAAGAATGTAAAAACTTTCTTTGTAGATGATATTTGACATAATTTTGAAACCTTATATGAACTTTCTTGTGTAATCAGGTTATCCACCAAAAGCCAAAAAAGACTCTTGAAGAGATCACTAAAGATCTTTGCCCTGTAAGTGACATTTGTTTTGGTTCTAAATGCACTATTGAAACAACTCTAGCTTTAATATTGATACAAAAGGTTTGTTTTTTTTTTCTCCTGTCAGGAACTTAGCATTCAACAAGTATGTAGGATAAGCATCATGTATTGGGATGATAAGTATGGTACTCATAGTGTCTCTTCGGAGGTATGTTTTGCCCCAGTTTTTTTTTTTTTTTTGTTTCAGTTTCTGTTATTATTTCAGCAAGCATATTTGTGAAATTGTACCTTTTACGGACATTTGTTAGGTAATCGAAAGCATGAGGGTAATGTCACAGGAAGCAATTAGCCAAACTGAATATTCTTTCTTGTTAGATGATTACTCCAGGTACCTTTTGCCCTTTAATTTCTTATAAATTGTTTTGGGTTTTTAAATGATCTTTCTATACTATCTATGTTGGCACATATTTATTTCTTCAACAATTATAACATATTGTTTTGTGGTTGCAGTATACCATTAACAGTGGATGATATATCTAAATCAATAACTGAGGTTGAGACATCAGATCTTGATTTACCACCATTGATTCGAGAAAATTCAGGATTTGCATTCTTCAAAGAAAGGAATGAATTCTCAATCGTTTTGACTCCTAGCTACGCATAAATTAGAAAAGAGAAAAGGAAAAAGATGCTGCATGTACATGGAGTTCCCCATTTCCTACCATATGACCATTGGGGTTATTTGGTAGGCTTTTCTTTTATTTTTTTTAAAAAAATTAATTAATTGGTTATTTTCTATTGTGGCTTTTCTTTTATTTTTTTACAAAAATAATTAATTGGTTATTTATTTTCTATTGCTTACAATCTTTTGTCACACGTGTATTCGTGAGTTGAAGGGTTGTTAGGCCTCTGAATCTTGTTATTAAAAAAGGTTCAGGGGTACTTTTAGTCAATAGTGTACTTGATGACTTAAGCTCGAATTTGAGAAATTGAGAGAGTTCAGAAGAGAATTTGAGAGAGAATTGGGGTAGAAGAGAACTAGAGAAGAGATGAGAAGAGGGAACAGAGAGAATGAGACAAATATTCTTGAAAAAATGATAGTTGATTACTGTTCAACTATTACACAACTTCCTACCCTTTTAATAGGGAAATCATTCTTACAACTCAATTACAGAATTATTCTGCAGTGTTTATTGGATGACTTTTGGGGTACAGAAGATAGAATTTCTAGTGCTGATAGTTCAATGTTAGAAAATCCTTTTACCATTCAGGAAATTTATTCTGCAGTGTTTGATTCTTCGGCTGATGGTGCCCCTGGCCTAGATGGGTTTAATTTTAGTTTTTATCAATTTTTTTGGGACTTAGTGAAGCTAGATGTTATAAAGTAGTGAATGATTTCTATGTGGGCTCGCTTCAGATGGCAAAAATGAATAGAGCCATTATAAGTTTAGCTCCTAAGAAGCATGATACTAATTTAGTTAATCATTATAGGCCTTTAGTCTAGTCAATTGCAGTGTTAAAATACTCACAAAGATGCTTACTAATCGGTTAGAAAAAATAATTGGTAATTTGATAGACAATGCTCATGCTGGTTTCTTGCGGGGTCGATTTATCTTAGACAATGTAGTTCTAGGTCATGAAATCCTTCATAGTTGTCGTGTTTCTAAGCAGCTGGGTGTAGCCATTAAGATTGATTTCAAAAAAGTGTATGACATGATAGGCTGGAATTATAATTTAGACATTCTAAAACATAGAGGGTTTGGAGATAGATGGATAGGTTGGATTAGGGACATTCAATATTCTTCTAGCACTTGTATAAATTTTAATGGGGAACTAACAACTTATTTTCAATGCAAACGAGGGTTGAGACAAGGGGATCCCTGTCTCCATATTTATTTGATTTGGCTGCTGATGTAATGTAAAATGTTCAATAAAGACGGTAGGTTTAATCAAAGGTTTAGGACCTCCAATTAGGAATAGGGCTCCTATTACTAATATCTATTACACGGACGACACCATCCTCTTCTTAGAAGCCTCTATTCCTATATAGAGAGAGTTTATTGGTCTATGATAGCTTTTGAAGCTGTCTCTGGGATTAAAATTAATGTCAAAAAGACTGAGTTGATTCCCATTAATTTAGGTAGTGAGTCTAGTATCCATTTAGCTTCTGATGCAAGAAAAGGAAACCAACAAAATTAGTCTATTTCTATCTATTTTCATATAATTTATTTTCAAGTTTTAATTAGCTTATTAATTTATATTTATTTTCATGTTATTTATTTTCAAGTTTTGATATGTTGAATTAGGAAATGTATCAGGATTTAGATTATTATGCAACTATATATGAATAATTCTGCTGTAAGGAGAAACATATTTATTAGAGGATTAAAATTTTATTATCAAAAAATTGAGAATCTGTGTGATGTCAGCAAAAATATCTCTTTTCGTATTTTCTCCATCATCTCTCTACTATTCGTGCATCATTTGGTATCAGAGCCAAGGATGGTGGATGCAAATCATGGTCGTGGTAGAGGTCGTGACCGTGGATGTCGTGGTAGAGGTCGTATCGATCTCGAAGATGAAGAGCCGCGCCACCGAGACCAGCGAGATCTAGAGATTGCTACGATGGGAAGACAAATTCGAGAGTTAGAGCGCCAACTCGTAGAGGCAAGGATGGACTCTACAAATGAAGAAGAATGAGAGAAGCCAGAAACCCTCGACTCTTCTAAAGAAGGTGGCAACTCTGCTCATGGAATTGTTGCACAATTGGAGGCTAATCGAAGCCAAGACCGCCAAATAAGACATGGCCCTTCGAGAAGCATATCTTGTGGGAATCGAGATAGCTGACCGAGGCACGATTATTCTACAAGTGTATCATTTGATTCACCACCGATCTTTAATAAGTATCCTGACGATGATGACGATGATATATTTATTAGAACGAGTGAAATCGAGATAAACATGGTGCCTTTTGATAGTTCCATAATCTTTGATGAAGAGGATTTCGATGACTTATCGCTGCCCCCAATCTGTCCTACTACCTTTGAGAAAAATTCAACCTTCGAAAATTTTCTTTGGTAACAAAAAGTGTATTGTATGATCTAAAAATTTTGCATTTAACAAATAGCAAAATTATGAGTTCAGAATTTAACGACCCATTCTTGCAACTGAGTCTCATGCTAATGCGAGGTGATCGGCTGTGAAACCAAGTCAAAACAAATACCTCAAACTACCGATCTAATCGTTTGCAATGATAACTTAAGAGTCGAATCCACAGGGACGGTGTTGGAATATCGGTCTTTTACTTTATTCAATTAGCTAGACGAGAATTCAAATGTTTTTGGATTTTTATTAATGAATTAAATTTGAATCTAGTGCTAAAGTTGATCTAAGTTTGATTGAGAATATGAGTTCTAACACGAAAACACGAATTAGGGGTCAATTGCTATGGGTTCCTTTACCTGGTTGTTTTCAAACGGGGCCGTTTGAACACAACGCCTGATCAATTCTGCTAGTTGAACATTCTGTTTAAATTGCAGGTTTTAATCTAACTAGGGGTCTAAACTTTAACTCTCGTTCTTAGTTCAAAAACCCTAAATTAAATTGTAAACCTCCTACGAAACCTAAGTTTCAACTCTCGTTCCATGGCTTAGGGTTTGTAGGTTCATCTTTCTATTCGATAGGACATCCTATACATCTCGGTCATAGGTAGAGACATGCCTCTCGGCTTAGTCCCGATTTCACCTCTCGGTCCATCACCTATCCTATAGCATGCAATCCTAAATCCACTCAAACTTACGGTTCTTATTACCTAGCATGAGACTTGGCATTCGTCAAATGGGTAAAACATTCAGTTCAAGCAATTCAAAATAGCAAATTAAACAAGCAAGATCAAGAAAGACAAAGCAATTCAACAAAATATCAACTAGATTAGAATATCACATGACTACCAAGTTTAGGTTCCCTACAATTGTCCCTAACTAAGATTCTAAGCTAGACAAGTCATAGAATCAATACAAAACCGAGGTTCCTTCGAATAAAACATAAAAGATAAAAAGAAGAGCTAGAATACAACAGATGGACTTCGTTTCCTCTCTTCTTTCTGCTCAGCACGCATCCGAACGGATCCGTTTCCTTTCGGACGGACCCGACTGGAACCCCAGCAGCCGCGTCGGGTAGAAACCCTAGTTCTCGCTCAAAAGCTTGGATCCCCCTTTCTGGAGATGAAGAAAAGCCTTTATACTCCTCTCTGGACGTGATGAAGGCTTAGAACCTAGGTCAAATAAATTTATACCTATGATTTACCTCACTAGTCGTTCTGGTAAAGCTTAGGGTCGAACCCACAAGGACGGATTAAATTGAATACCAGACTTTACTTCCTCACGAAAGCTAGACAAGACAATTTTTGGGGTTTTGTAGTTTAAAAAGACAAATAAATAAAGTACAAGTAAAAGAAATATTTTTGGTTGGTTTTTAAGGTTTTCTGGACTCAAACAAATGCAAATGAATGTCCTAGGGTTGCGTGTTCAATTAGTTTAGCTCTAAAGCACTTCTGTCCACGATTTTCACCGAGACAGAAGCCTATTTCGGACCGAAATGCCTGGATTTCGGTGCGAAATCCATGCTGTTTCGTCCCAAAACTCGCCTTAGACCTTCTGTTCTGACTTGATATTTTTATGGGATACTATGTGAAGGTTACTTGACGACCAAACCTAAACCCTAACTGCAGCTATCGCGTTTTAGTTCTGGTTTGGTTTGGAACCGGCTTTTACCACGTAAATAACTAAACCTCAGCCGTCGCGTTTTGGTATTTAGAAATTTAAGAATATTTAGTTGGATTTCCAGAGGTATTTAAAGTCTTTTCAGATCATTAAAAGTTACACCTTTCGGTCGTTAAACTAACCTCCTCTTTCGAGCGATTGGCTTACCTCAAATACTTAATCAATTACAAGTTTGGTTTATAGTTTAATGCCCTAAAGACGTCGCGATTCATCCATAGGTAAACATCAACCAAACAAATAATTTAACTAAGCATAAACAACAATTCACAACTAAATAAATCACATAATATATCATAAATCCATCAAGTCATCACAAAATACCAAACTAATCTATTAACTACCCCTAAGACAAAATAAACTAACCTAACATGCAAGATAAATAAGATACAAGCTCCATCAAATTAAATATCAAGAGAAAAAGAAGGAATAAACCAAATATCGCTTCTAACTCGAGATACCGAACGTCCAGAGCCGTGGTTGGATTGTTTCTACCGCTGTCGCACCTAGAAATCGCTCCAAAGTCGCTGGTGAGGTCGTGCTCTACTGGAAATGGTGAAAACCCGCGCCTTTCGGCGCGAGAACGGAGGTGGAAAAGGTGGAATTTGGTGTATGGAAGGTAGCATGGCCTCTCTGGAGGCAGAAACGTGCATATAAAGTCATCTCAGGCGGCCAAGAGGCGGCTAGGGCAAAGGGGAGGCGGTTTGCACTTTCCTTCTTCGAAAATATCCAAAAACGTACTTTCCAGAAGTGCATTTCGCACCGAAATCCGTACATTTCGGACCGAAATGGCAGCACAGCGCACCGATAGTATTTGGGCCGTAATTTCTTCATCCGGACTCCGATTTAGGTGATTCAAAGTTCGTTGGAAAGCTTAGGATGATCTCTACAGTGCTATGGACCCATTTAGGTATTTTTCATCTCCAAAATTCTCCTTTTTATGCAATTATTATGTCCGTTCCACCAAGTTCCTACAAAACAAATCAAATGCCACGGCAGTACCAAAATCTAGAAAAACACAACAATTCATGAGAAAATTATAATGGTTTGATCAATAATTAAAGGCTAAGTACGGTCAAAACATGTATAAAATAACAGACATCAAATCCCCCCAAACTTGGATCTTTGTTTGTCCTCAAACAATAACCTAAGCTTAAAGGGTAAGACTGTACTTAGACCTACAAATGAAGTATCTCAAACCAATGATGCAATGAAAATTTATTAATCAAGTTTATTCAAAATTTCACATGTCAAAAATAAAGCCAAATAAAATTATTTCCAAGGACAAGGGTTTAGTTCTCTTTTTGATTTATTTGTGCAACTCTTAGTTCTCATGAAATTTCAAAATCAAGTCAAGGACCCTAGCTTCACTTCGTCAAATCAAATGCAATCTCAATTTCAAATGCCCGTTCTTTTCCATATGTTGCAAACATTTGCAAAGAAAGTTTTATCAAAACTAAAAATTCTATAATGAGTCTAATTTCTAATTTCTCACCAATTTGAATTTGTGCAAGTCGAGTTGCGGTGATTTACATCACTTAAGGTTTTACGCTATTGGGACTTGTAAATAAGCTACCAGCACATGCCACACTGGGGAGATCTAACTCTTATGTCACACGACTAAGGCCACGGTACACTTGGGCCAAAGCTCCTAGCAACATAGAATTTTCATTTCTCCAATATTTGTGGAATTTTATTTGGAATTGCAAGTTCCTTCGCACCTTCATTTTCGCAACTAGTTAGATTTATTCAATTTAAGTTTGCTTGTTGGTGATTCAAGCGTTCAAGAACAACTTAGACTCATCTTATAATTTTTAAATTTGATAAAAAACCCCTTTGAACAAAAGCTTACAAAATACAAAATCGTTCACTCGGCAAAAACTTGTGAGAATCGACTTAAAATGATTTGACAATTTTAAGCATCCTAATTCAGGTCCTATTCTATCAATCAAACATTCAATCCGATCAATTGGTGCACAAACCAACCTAAAATCTCCTAAACAAACGTTTATCCTTAAGAAATAATTTTAAAATTGCTTCAAAAATTCAAACCAGTGTGAAACAGTGAATAATATATCCATAGAAACTTCACAGTAATAATGCATGCATCAGAAAAAATCAATTTCAAAAGTTCAAAATTTTACCCAAAATTCCAGAGCCTGATTTCGAGGCGAAATGGCTCCATTTCGGACCGAAATGGAAAAGAAAAATTAAAAAATGGTCCGAAACAGAAGCATTTTGCCAAGAATTTTTATTTTCATCTTCTCTTCCCTCCCCCAAACTGATTCAAGCACTGTCTCAGTGCTGCATATCACATAGAAAAGTAAATAGAAGGGAAATGAGAAACGCACCAAATTGGTGAATGGCATGATAATTGGCATGATTCGGCACTATTAGGCATGGGGCAGCAGTGAGAGCAGCGTGGTAGCAGATTGGCAGCAGCATAGTTTGTTTCTTGTGGCATGCAACTCGTATGAGGTCGTGCGGGGGTCATGTGCGACCCATGGTGCTCTAGCGCGGGTTGCAAGTAGGACATCCACAATCAATCAAATCTGCATATCCAACAACAAAATCCAAACCAACCATGAGAGATTTTTTTGTTTTATTTTTTTTTTTGAAAGAAAATTGAAATAAATAAATAACTAAAAATTTTAAGACTTGGGTTGCCTCCCAAGAAGCGCTTGTTTTAGGTCACGAGCTTGACCACCTCTTATGTTCATCTTATCTTCACTTTACGCCCATTTAACGCATCATAATTCACCCAAAAGTACTTGAGAAAGACTCTTGAAATATGCTTGGCGCTTCCTTGTTTGAATGTCATCTTCCTTCGCTCGATTGTGATGTGATACTTGATTTGTGGTTTGTTGTCTTCCATCACATCGCAATTCGTCAAGCATTTTCCAAGTTGAGGGCTCAAGTCGACTTTGGTGAAATTTTCACTTGTAACGTCGGATGCCTCGACTTCGAGAGGTTTACCACCATCTTCCTTCTTCTCAAATTCATCAATAATAGAGACTATTGGAGGATCCTTCAATTCCAACTCATTAGATTTTTCAATATAAGTTAATCTAAGTGGAATGAAAATTGGGAGGATATTAGGTTGAGGTGCTACAGCTTTTGATTTTTTTATTTTCTCTTGTTCTTCATTTGTTTCAAATTGTGTGTCCTCATCACTGTCAGTCTCATAACAATTTGTAATTTCTTTCAAACAACTAAAACTTTCTAATTCTTCATTACTTTGCAATGTCACTTCATCATTTTGCTCATCTTGTGATCTATATGAGGAACATGCTTCTTGAAGAATTATGGTCTCAAACATCTTTTCTAGTTTTGTGATACGAGTCTTGTACTCAGATGATAGAGAATTGAATTTTTCAAGAATTTCCTCATTTTGTTTTCTTTGCTTGTCCATAAAATCTGATTCATCATTTGACATTTGCAAAGGTAATGGAAAATCATAAGTTTCAGGAAAGAAAGTCGACCTAGAATCATGTTGAGACACCGAATAATGATTATGCCAAGAAAAACAAGAGTTGTTAGCCAAACCAGAGTTGTATACATCGTGCGTGGTCTTCGTGTCATGTTGTCCTTCCCCACATGCTCTCCTTATTGTGTTGTTCACCACATTGAGTTGATGCCTGACTCGATCCATGCGATATGAATTGTGCACGTCGATTGTTGCTTCAGGTTGCCTCCAGACGAATCTTCCATGATCCACATGATAGTCTTGTGGGCCATAGAAGCCAATGAGGTTGCTGAAGCTCTCGGATTCTCCACACCTTTTCTCGCATGATGCCCTTATGGTGTTGTTAACAACATTGAGTTGATGATATATTCGTTGCATCCATGTGTCTTTTGGATCTCCTTGTTGCCTCAAATTGTTCTTCATTTCATGCTCACGGTCCTGAAAAGAATAAAACATGGTGATACAAGTGAAACTTTTCTTTTTTTTAAAAAAAATAAAATAATAATAAATAAAAGATACAATGTCTAGTCTCCCGTTACTAAAGTAAATACTAATATCAACACCGTCCCCGGCAACGGCGCCAATTTGATGAAGGCTTAGAACCTAGGTCAAATAAATTTATACCTATGATTTACCTCACTAGTCGTTCTGGTAAAGCTTAGGGTCGAACCCACAGGGACGAATTAAATTGAATACCAGACTTTACTTCCTCACGAAAGCTAGACAAGACAATTTTTGGGGTTTTGTAGTTTAAAAAGACAAATAAATAAAGTACAAGTAAAAGAAATATTTTTGGTTGGTTTTTAAGGTTTTCTGGACTCAAACAAATACAAATGAATGTCCTAGGGTTGCGTGTTCAATTAGTTTAGCTCTAAAGCACTTCTGTCCACGATTTTCACCGAGACAGAAGCCTATTTCGGACCGAAATGCCTGGATTTCGGTGCGAAATCCATGCTGTTTCCTCCCAAAACTCGCCTTAGACCTTCTGTTCTGACTTGATATTTTTATGGGATACTATGTGAAGGTTACTTGACGACCAAACCTAAACCCTAACTTCAGCTGTCGCGTTTTAGTTCTGGTTTGGTTTGGAACCGGCTTTTACCACGTAAATAACTAAACCTCAGCCGTCGCGTTTTGGTATTTAGAAATTTAAGAATATTTAGTTGGATTTCCAGAGGTATTTAAAGTCTTTTCAGATCATTAAAAGTTACACCTTTCGGTCGTTAAACTAACCTCCTCTTTCGAGCGATTGGCTTACCTCAAGTACTTAATCAATTACAAGTTTGGTTTATAGTTTAATGCCCTAAAGACGTCGCGATTCATCCATAGGTAAACATCAACCAAACAAATAATTTAACTAAGCATAAACAACAATTCACAACTAAATAAATCACATAATATATCATAAATCCATGAAGTCATCACAAAATACCAAACTAATCTACTAACTACCCCTAAGACAAAATAAACTAACCTAACATGCAAGATAAATAAGATACAAGCTCCATCAAATCAAATATCAAGAGAAAAAGAAGGAATAAACCAAATATCGCTTCTAACTCGAGATACCGAACGTCCAGAGCCGTGGTTGGATTGTTTCTACCGCTGTCGCACCTAGAAATCGCTCCAAAGTCGCTGGTGAGGTCGTGCTTTACTGGAAATGGTGAAAACCCGCGCCTTTCGGCGCGAGAACGGAGGTGGAAAAGGTGGAATTTGGTGTATGGAAGGTAGCATGGCCTCTCTGGAGGCAGAAACGTGCATATAAAGTCATCCCAGGCGGCCAAGAGGCGGTTTGCACTTTCCTTCTTCGAAAATTTCCAAAAACGCACTTTCCAGAAGTGCATTTCGCACCGAAATTCGTACATTTCGGACCGAAATGGCAGCACAGCGCACCGATAGTATTTGGGCCGTAATTTCTTCATCCGGACTCCGATTTAGGTGATTCAAAGTTCGTTGGAAAGCTTAGGATGATCTCTACAGTGCTATGGACCCATTTAGGTATTTTTCATCTCCAAAATTCTCCTTTTTATGCAATTATTATGTCCGTTCCACCAAGTTCCTACAAAACAAATCAAATGCCACGGCAGTACCAAAATCTAGAAAAACACAACAATTCATGAGAAAATTATAATGGTTTGATCAATAATTAAAGGCTAAGTACGGTCAAAACATGTATAAAATAACAGACATCAGGACGCTAGAGACTTAGACAATCACAGCTGGAAAGTTTCCAAAATGAGGGAGGAAGATTGGACAGAAATTAGAATTTCCATAAAAGTCTCGGATCTGATCCAAAAGGGTCCGTTTGGATTGAAACGGGTCCGTTTGGATTGAAACGGGTCCGTTTGAACACCAGTCTTCACTAGTTTCTGCTCCATCCTCTGCTCTGGTCCGTTTGGATGCCAAACTGCCCCATTTGAATGCCTTCCTTAGTCTAGAATCATGCCAAATCTTCGAGAAATCTGCAAAATAGTAAAGGCAATAGCAGTACCTTGATTCTAACATAAAAACAACATAAATCATAACTAAAACACAGTTATTCAATTGAAATTGGGGCCTAAAATGGGTTGAAATGTTGACATGAAACCCCCCGATCACAAGGTATTTCACATTTGTGAACAGTTGCAATTCTCAGTTTTGTGTTATTTTTTATCAAATAGCAAAATTGTGTGCGAGATTACCTGTTTACTGATTACACCACTCGATTCAAGTCTCTCATCCGATTCAAGTGATGCTTCATTTGAAGCAAAGGATGAAGTGGCAGATTCGAGGACGAATCTTTTCTTACAGGGGGAGAATGATGCAAGAAAAGAAAACCAACAGAATTACCCTCTTTCTATGTATTTCCATATAATTTATTTCCAAGTTTTAATTAGCTTATTAATTTCTATTTATTTTCATGTTATTCATTTCCAAGTTTTGATATGTTGAATTAGGAAATGTATCAGGATTTAGATTATTATGCAACTATATATGAATAATTCTGCTGTAAGGAGAAACAGATTTATTAGAGAATTAAAATTTTATCAAAGAATTGAGTAATCTGTGTGATCTCAGCAAAAACTCTCTTTTCGTGTTTTCTCCATTATCTCTCTCTACTATTCGCGCATCAGCTTCTATATTTTGGTGTAAAATAGGTAAGAAGTTAGGTTGCTCATATTGGGGGTTCATCATAGATAAAATCCATAAGAAATTACAGTCTTGGAAAGGAAACATGCTTTCATTTGGGGCAGAATTACTCTTCTTAATGCTGTGACTATATTAGTGCCATCCCTTTGTATTCAATTTCCTTATTCAAGCTGCCAGTAACAGTTAGGAAACAAATAGATCAGATTAGGTGTAGATTTTTTGATGCACGAATTATAGAGAAAGATAATGGAGAAAATACGAAAAGAGAGATTTTTGCTGAGATCACACAGATTCTCATTTCTTTGATAAAATTTTAATTCTCTAATAAATCTGTTTCTCCTTACACCAGAATTATTCATATATAGTTGCATAATAATCTAAATCCTGATACATTTCCTAATTCAACATATCAAAACTTGAAAATAAATAACATGAAAATAAATAGAAATTAATAAGCTAATTAAACCTTGAAAATAAATTATATGGAAATAGATAGAAATAGGCTAATTCTGTTGGTTTTCTTTTCTTGCATCATTTTTATAGCAAGGGGGCACATGTCAGAGAAAAAAATATGCATTAGTAAATTGGCAGAAATTGTGCTTACCCAAAAGTGATGGTATGCGAATTTTAGATTTAAACTCTATGAATATAGCTTTATTGTTAAAGTGGTGGTGGAAATTGCATGACCCTAACTATAGAGCAGAATGGAAGGATCGATTTAGTGTCTTATAAATACTGACAAGTAATGTAAGAGTAACAAATTCACATTTTTGGAAAGGTATCAGTGTTGTTAGTGCAATAAGCAAGAGTTCTTGTAGTTATACTGTAGGAAATGGTGAATTCATTGACTTTTGGAATGACATATGGTACTCTGAGTGCTCGCTGGCCATTAGATTTTGCTTACTTTATAATTTATGTAATACCCAATCTTGCAAACTTAAGGAGGTAGTTACTACTCATGGGGCCAATTTAACTTTTAGTAGAGATTTACATGGGGTGATTTTACAGGACTATCATGCCTTATTAGACATCATTCATGAGACAATGCTTACTCAACAGAATGACATTGTTAGGTGCAAATGGGATGCTAAGGGAACCTTTTCCACAAAGTCTTATCAATTCTTGATGTTTAGAGGGGTGCATATGCCTAAAGCAAAAACAACTGGAAGGTCAAAATGCCTCATAAGATCAAAGCTTTCATGTGGTTACTTTTGCATAATAAGATACTCACCAAAGAGGTTTTAATTAGAAGAGGTTAAAAGAGGTTGGGTAGGAGATTCTAATTGTATTTTTTGTAGTTAGTCGGAAACAGTTGATCACTTGTTCTTGACTTGTAATTTTGCCCATAGTATATGGTTTTTGCTAGGAACCAGTCAACAACATCTTCATGATTGGTTAAATATTAAAAATGTCTATGAGTTTGTTTTATCTTTACATGTCAAAAGTTGATATGCTTTCTTAATTGTGTTTAGTGCAATGTATTGGTGCATGTGGAAGGTCAGAAATGACCACATCTTTAATAACATTCCTATTAAAACCATGAGACAGACTTTATTAATTATTGTTCATTTGGTTTCTTACTGGTTAGGTGTTTGGAAAGAAGCTGAGAAGGTGCAGGTGGACCAATGGCTTCTGATGGATTGCGACATTATACCGATACAGATGGTACCGCTTGCTCCCGCAATTCATGAGGCAATAGGACGAATGCAAGGGTCTATGATGATATCGGATTTTTGACTTTGTCAGATATTAAGTATCGGACTTCCAAAGTCCGATATTGTAATAACATTTTTTAAATTCAGATTATTTTAGTAATAAAATCAAAATTTCTGATTATTTTAATAATATTTTTAAGTTTTTCGGGCGACAAAAGTACTTTTGGGCTTCGGTTAGATTGAAATTGAGCCTATGAAGAAGAAGGTCAAAGTCAATCCAGCAGACTAGTATGAAATATTAAGCACAAGCAGTGACGCAGATTCATTATTTCTTTTGCAACAGTTATTAATTCTTTGGCGCAATACTTCAATTCATACTTCAATGCTCACCACACACTTTAAAGACTTCTGCGCATACAAGTTATCAAAACATGTCAATGAAGACTCCTTCAGATCAACCTAATTCCGCGGATACAAGTCATCAAAACATGTCATGTACCAATTGTGAAAGGCAGACCGTTTGTCAAGAACAATTGAACTTTTCCTTACCTGGTCTGACCCAGAAACATAATCAAAATTCAACAACTAGTTAAGAAGCTTGCGTCTATAAATTCCTTCCATGCTCAATGGATGGTTACCAAATACCAATATAACATTTCTCTTTCTGAAAAATTAATGGAAGCAAACAAGAGGTAACTACATATATATAGTAATAACAACATATATATCTCTCTCTGAAAAATTCTGTACACTAGCTGTAAGTTGCATCCATCACAAATATTAATTAAATTTTACTGGTATATATGTGTTCAGGATTGCTGTGGTAATAGGAGGGAACAAAGGTATAGGTTTGGAGATTTGCAAGGAACTGGCTTCTAATGGTGTAGGTCTCATTCTAACTGCAAGATATGAAAAAAGAGGCAAGGAGGCAGTAGAAAAGCTTACTACAGATTATGGGTTCATCAATGTAATCTTTCATCTGTTGGATGTCACTGATCACTCCAGCATTGCATCTTTAGTTAGTTTTGTCAAAAACCAGTTTGGGAAATTAGATATTCTGGTAAATAAACTTCGTCTGTGTTTACATGCATATCCTTTAAACTGCTCCATAAGAATATAAAGGATAATTAACTTATTGTCTAATTTATAGGTGAATAATGCGGCAATTCCAGGAATTGAGTTGTCACAACCTATTGATGAAAAGGTACATTAATGATAGATTTGGTATTGAGAATTCATTCTCTTTTATATATCTATTAAAACAACAATTAGGTTGTTTTTTATTTACTTGTGAAGGATATTAAGTGTTAATGATGTGAGTACTGCTTCCACAACCAGAGAGGGCTAAACTGTTCCAGAAGTACCAAATTCAAAGCTACCAAAGAGCTTTTGATTGCCTGAAAATGAACTACTATGGAGTCAAGAATATGATGGAGGCATTTCTACCTCTTCTACAATTATCCCATGCCGGGAGAATAGTGAACGTCTCAAGTACACGGGGACAATTACAGGTCAATCTCTCAAATTACTTGCTTGTGTGTGTATGTACTGATATCTTTCAGTTTCTGATGCCCCTGCTATCTTATATGCTGCTCCTTATATATTTGTGATGTCGTGTTTTTGCTTCCATTACCAGTTTCATGAGCACTCTCACTCTTTTTTTTTTAAGATCAATTGGCAAGTTTCCAAGCTGACATGTAAAATATTGATTAAGAAAACGTTTTTAGATATAAAAGGTTTAACATAAATAAAGAAAAAAAAAGAATACGTTTCTCAGAAACCTAGTACATTCTGGTACCCCCCAAGTTCAATATTCATATAATTCTTGTATAATGAACCAGTCATATATTCCTAAAAGTCTTGCCAGTAGACCCCCTCCATATCAGTACCAGTACCAGCACCAGTTAGATTATAAGTAGATATACTGATACATAGAATGAAAAATACCGAAATGCAGACAAGACAAACACATTGTTTATTATATAACACACTGTACTGCCATCTTTTCATTTCAATAAGTCTATAACACACATGTATTGTTGAGTAAATTTTTTCGGAGGTCCCTAAAGTTTATACATTGTTCAATTTTAGTCATCAAGCTTTAATTTATCCTCCCGGAGCCACTTAACTTTGTTGTTGTCCAATTTTAGTCCCTCTGTCCACCTCCCGTTAAGTTCCGTTAAATATAATCAAATTTGGTGTAAATTTTGGGATCCGAATCGTATATTTATCTCCTTCATCTTTCTCCCAGAAAAACTAGCGTCTCTCTTCCCATCTCCCTCTTTTAAACCGTAGCTTTATTTCTCTACCAAATCCACCTCCAATTTTACCCACCTCTCAACGGTGCATCTCCCTACTTCATTTGTATTTAACCCTACGTTCTTGTCCCTCTCTCTCTCTATCACAGTTTCTTTACCCACCCGATGCTTTTTATGATGTTTTGTGATGAATTTTGATAGTTTTTTTTTGTGCTGACAGCAATTGGAACAAAAAAAAATTATTTCTATAAAAATAAACATGCCTCATGATGTAAGGACGTCACTGATTCTATCGAGTAATTGGTGCTTTTTTTGTTCTCAATTATGACTACAATAATTGCCGTGTATAATAAAGGAAATTTCGATGGGAAAAATATGATGATTTTAACAAAGTTGATTGAAAAATAAGATGCCTCAAAAAAGAAAGATTAGACATCAACTTTTTGCACCCATAACTTTTTTTATCAGTAATTGGCTCATTTCACTCTTCCTTTACCAGTATGGGGGCCCTTTCAAAGAAATCAAAGCATGTTGCAAAGCCATTGTTAGCTGAATTCAAATACAAGTATAATTTAAAACTAAATAGTTTAGGTTAACATGCAAGACACAAACAGTTTAGTGACATTGTTAGCTTCTTTTGTGATATACTGTACCCAAATATAATTGAATCCAAATACACCAGATCATGTGTCTTTTTCAAAATTTCAAATTTCTTAGTGACATGTTGCATGTTTTATGAAATAATGTACCCTGGAAATGTTGTATCCCAAATATGAGGTCTGGACAAAAATACCCCTCTTTTATTGATTGCTATTGCATTTGTGTACAGAGACAAGCTATAAAGTTGTACAAATAATAACAAAAATACCTGGACAAAAAGATATGATTAATCTCTTTTTTTTCATGTTTCATGTTATGTTTATGCATTCTGGTATGGATAAACACACACACAACTAATTATATGTATTATAGTATTCAATACAGGGCTGGAGACCAGTCACCAGATGAGATAGTTCTCATCAACACATGTGAAAAACAGAATACAAGCAAGAGTCAGTAACATCCTTTACATGCTTAAAACATACGAGATAATTCTCACCACTTCACCATTGTAAAACATACATTTTAAAAATTAGTTTGCCAAAATTGAAAAAATGTAGCAATTATGATAGATTCAATAACATCTTATACATGAACTTTCTTCTAATAGATAGAAAGCATAGAACATAGCAAAGAGTCAATAGCATTGAGTTATCATCCTTTACATAAGACAATTCAAACAAAATTTAACATACATACTGTCACACCCCGCACCGAGACACGAGACGTGAAGGTGGGGCGGTATCTTCTGCATCCATTTGACAGCCCGTCAACCTACGTCGCAAGCAAAAAAGGAATAAAACGGATGTCAGCTACAAAGCTCAGTAACCGGTTAATTAACGACGCAGCTTCTCTATAACTAATTTATATAATCAAAGTCCAAATAAATGGATTAATCCGCATAATGTCTCGCACTTTTTCGGGTCTGCACCTCGGTTAGGATTTAGGGATACCTCCGTGGGGGTGAAAAAATACGGATCAGATACCCCTCGAACTTCCTAGGACGCAGACATCAATAACCACCTGACAAAGGATGAGGATACTGACGTGGTCTCGGAAGTTTCGAGAGTTTGATTGTTTGTTGCAGGTCCTTTTCTTCCAGCAGGCGCAAGCCCCTACTGTTAATTACCTCTGAACCAAGTCGAGAGAACCTCTAGATCGGGAATGTTAACAGATTGGGCATATTAAATGTGTCTAGGCTTGTTTAATAGTTGTCTAAAACAACTATTTCTGTGATCAAAGCGAACTGACAATAAGTGCGTGAATGCAAGTTGTGTGCTCAGTGATGACATGAATGCATATGATGTGCAACGATAATATAAGAAGAAGGGAGCTTTCTATTTTAAAGGAATGTACGAACAGCCTTTCTAACACTTAAGTGTGGTCTGGTAAATCATTAACCAGTCAGGTCTTAGATTGATTTTCAAAATTTGTTATCCCCATGTCCAAGACGCACCGCGTATCTGGAGAAACAAACGTGTACAGCCTCGGCCTTCTGACGTTTTGGAGATCTGGTGTATCGAACGTGTTAGGTCTTCGGTGTTGCGGCGTGTCTGAGACTTAGGTTTACTTATCGATGTGTCGAAGCTGAGGTTATCAGACGTGTCGAGAGTTTCAAGCATGCTAGCGTGTGTAGAAACTTCAGTCCTTGAACGTGTGTCGGCTTCAGTCGGCTTGTTGACGTATTTGAACTTTTAATCTTTTAGTATTTTAGGATCCGGTTTAAACGTTTTAAACCCTGGCGTTAAGATGTGTTAAGAAAGTTCAAGTCACTTGAGTCTTGTTGCGTTCTTAAGACTTTAAACACTTTTATGTTTAAGAGCCCCGGCTTTCAGACACTTGGGTTTTGGATTTCTTTAGTTTCTGGATGTTTTTGGGGTATATGTTCCCTGGATTTGGATTTTGTACCCGAGGTCCGTCTTTTGGATCTGAGTATTTGGTTATGACTTTAGTAAGAGTTCTGGCTCCTTGGGTATGTTGCCTGGGAATTTGGGCCTTGTTTGGCGAGACTCTGAGCGTAGAAGCTGTATCGAATTTGTATGTATATTTGTCTTTTGCTTTTGGGTTTGGTGTGACTTTGTTGTTGTTTCTGGGTTTGGGGTCTTGGGTCAGGATGTCTGGCCAGAGGCTTTAATTGACTGAGCACTGGGAATGTCAGTCCCGAGTGACTCAGGGTACCTGCTGTCCAACTGTACCTGTTGTCCAAGTGTACTTGTTGTCCAAGTGGTTAAAACACTTACACTTTTCAAAATTTAGTGTTTTTAATGTCAATTGGGTCTTTAAGACATTTTTTCAAAGACATTTTAAAGGGAATTAATGATATTGAATTAAAATCCCCTCTTTCTTTTAGAATTTGGTGTTGGAGTGTTATACGAAAATGTTCCTTGTAATTTTCTGAACATTTTGGTATTTTTTTGGTAATTTTCTGACCCTTCTAGCTATTTTTAAAGTATTTTTGAAGTTTCAGTAATTTTAGGAAATTCTGATTGGTCAGAGATTTTGCTGTTTCGTGTTTGGCCTGTCAGGAACTCGCTACATGCTTGGCGTCACAGAAGATCCGGCTCTTTCGCTGAGGTAAGTCGACTGAGTCGGCTGGTTCACGCACGCGTCTGTGCACCAGCAGACCTGAGTCCTGACATTGCGGGCCCCACTGTCGAGGGTCGTTGGTTCACGCCAAGATTCGTGTGGGTCAACGTTTCAACGCTCTCTTTTCTTCTTTTTTCTTTTCTCTTTCTTTCTTTCTCGTCTCTTCCGACGAAGCGCTGACTCGAGTCAAACTTTCGAGGTCAACTCGATCTCCGCTATGTGGGAGCCATTTGACCGGCGAGAAGTGTCGGAGAGATCGTCGTGCTTCCTTCTTTCCTCCTCAGCTGGTCGATTTGGCCATCTTTCACCAATTAGGGCTGGAAGGGCGTTGTTATGCTCGATTTGGGATATTCCGACAGCGTTTGTACAATCAAAATTGGCCTAAGTGGGACCAATTGGCGGCATGCCTAAGCACCGAGAGGAGTTCCTGAAGTGAATTTGGGCATCAATTCGAGGTAAACCTCTGTAAGCTTGCTGTATCGATTTTGAGCTTTCGCTTGCCTAATTCCCTGTGATAACTGGACCTAGATGGACTCTAGAAGGGATAATTATTGCGTGGATTTGAGTATATGGGTCACTAGTGTTGTCTAACTGGACCATATGAACCATGGTTTGATTATTTGAGTCGAGATTCGACTGCCTGGGGATTTGACACTTTCTTGTTTCTGAATTTGGTTAACTGGCTATTTCTAGTAAGATTTGGGCAGCATAACTAGGTAATTCGGGTTTTGATAGGGGTTTGGCTGTGCTAGTAGGGCATAATGGTTTTGTATGGTATTGACATGAGGCTTTGAGGTGGAATTTTGGTAGAATGTGGGCTTTATTTGTGGGATTTGACTGGCTTGTGTTTTTTTTGGGGTTATTATCATAAGAACTTAGGCATGTCACTGTTATTTGAAGCACAAACCAACCCCTAGGTGACTGCTCAGTGGCAAGTACACCTGTTAGGATTGATCTATGCTCCAACTAGAGCTCAAAATCTGAGTCCAAGGAGAGCCAAGAGTGACTGCTCAATGGCTAGCACACCCATTAGCATGGCTCCCCAAGGACCCTTGTACAGCAAGCTTACAGGGGCTTGTACCCTTCTTCACTTCAGTCTCTTCCTTGATAGCTGTTGACTTGCCACCTGGTTGCTGCACAGACAAGAGAAGAGAGAGTTTTAACAGGTAATTATTCTTCATTTTTATGTTTGTTTTTTTTTTTACTTTGATGCACTTTTATGTTTCAAAGACTTCCGTAGATAGTGATTAATACATGTTTTTTATACTTTTCATGCAGATAATACTATTAATTAGGTAATTAAACTGAAATATGCATATTGGACTGGTTTTTTTATGCGACAGTGTATGAACTAATGCAGATGATAACATGAACAAAGAAAATAAACATGCAGGAAAGGGTATAAAATATAAGTATATACATAAAAAGCTTTATTTCAACTGAAAAAGCTACATTTTGTCAATTATCTTGTATAAAACTAACTAAATTTCTTTTGTATTTACAGAAAATCATAGTAAGTTGCAAATTGGACAGAGTTTCAATATAGCACTTTGTCTCTCCTTCTTCTGTCGATGGAGAGCTTGTTTTATAGGGGATGATGACCCCTAGGGTTTGGGTTGATGCTATCTTGATGTTGCCATGTGGCATTTCCTGGAAATTTGAAGTGTTGATGAAGGGCTGGGATGCATTCTTCTCCTTGTCGCCTCAATTGGTGAGTCTTCATGCACTTGAGCTTGTTCACTGTCTTGTACATCCTCCAATAGTCACTTGACATCTGGATTTAGTGTGTAACAGTGGGCATTTGGCACAATTTACTTCATTTTACTCGCTATTTGGTGTTTTCATGACAGGTGGGCCATGGGGCCACTTGTCATGCTGGTTTGTGAGTATTTGTGTCATTCTCCTCCTGGCTTGGGAGAGGGGTTGTATTCTGGCGCCAAAGTTGGCTTGGACAGATGGCATTGATCCCATGGTCTGTAGGGAATCAATGGTCTAGATGCACTCATGGAGGTATCTTCCTCTGTGCATAGCTGTTGAGCCTATAGCTGAGGCTTGGCAGTACATTTGGAAGGTATTTGATCCTCTCCAGTTGGTGTTTTGCCTTGGATTGGCTGTAGTTTGTATCTGGCAGCTGATAGCTGTGCATTTCTGAGAAGTGAGGCTGCCCATGGGGCCCACCAGTTAGTATGATGACCCCACTGTGTTTACTTGTGATGTAGAAGAGGCAAGTTTAATCTTTTCTTCCTTTTATTTTTTCACAGAACCATTGGATGCATCAATTTGGTCTAAGTGACTTTTCTGGTTTTGCATAGGTGTCAGTCCATAGTTGGTGCCATTTGGTGTTGGCTGTTGGTCATGGACGCCTGAGGGCATGCATGGTATACCCTGGATGTTGGTACATTCTCTCTGGGGAGGGAATTGATGAGATATGGAGGCATCTTTGCCTTTTGTGGATATTTTGTAGCCGGTAGCCTTGTAATTTTTATGTTTGAGCTGTCACTTGGCATGATTCATATCATTTGATACTCACATTTTATTACTTGGCTTACTTAGCATCATTTGATAGCTGTTTATAGTGAATTTGAGCCAATGATTTGATATGAGGCTCAATTAGGTTTTATACAACATGTGGGTTGTATTTCTGTGTGCAATCTTGCTTACTGACTTGCAGTCAAGCGTTTGAGTCAGCACTTGTCATGTTTTTGGCAAGTTGTGCTCACTCTTGGCTGTGCAAGTAGCATGAGATGGCATTGACAGTGAATCTAGCCATGGTCTATCCTAGCTTGGTGCCTCCTCCATATTTTGTGCCTCCCAGCAACATGTTTTAGCCTATGATGAACCAAAATTGGCATTACATTGCCTTGTATCTGGTCTGAGGCTGTAAGCTGCCTTCTAACATCAATGTGAGGTGGAATCCATGCTCATTTGATCCTGAGTAAGTGTATAATTTGCTTGATTTTATTTGCCAACTCCTTGTGCAATTTCTGTGCAACAAGTTGAGAGGGGCAAAGTTGGTATTTGCTGTGTCTTTGTCGTGCTTTGCACATATCATTCCTTTGTTTGTATATGGGTATGACTGATTTGCCCATGGGCCCAGGAATGACACGCATTTGAAGCTATCTCAGGTACAATCTGATGCCTCTCTTTCTATATTGGGTTGTATATACACATAGATGCATATCTGGCTTAGTCCAACTATGATCCAACCATTCATTGAACTCGATATGTATCTGGGTATTCAGAAACAATTGGAATGGAAGAAAGGTCTAATTTTGTGGAGTTTAGATCTATCACGGTGACAAGATAGGCAGTATTTCCAGCTTCCATTAAATGTTTAGTTTCCAGAGTAAAGATATATGGTATTGGATCATTAGGTTTCCGGCATTTTAAAGTACTTATTGTTTGGTTCGGGAGTTTGAATGTAACTTCTCTTTTAGCACAATTGATTATGGCCGAGTGTTGTGTTAGCCAATCAATTCCCAAAAGCACATCATAGTTAGCAATATCCATGACTACTAAATCGATCTTTAATTCCCGTCTATCCACGCGAACTTCGCGGTTTCGACAATGTATGGCTGTTCGGGTAGCTCGTCCTAAGGGTGTCTGAACTTGTAAAATTCTTTCACTTGGTTCAACTACCCAACCACACATCTCAGCAAATGAATTAGACACAACCGAATGGCTGCATCCTGTGTCTATTAATACATAAGCTGGATATCCAGAAACATGTAAAATACCTGTTAACAGATCCGTCGTGGTTGCATTGGGGTCTTCCATCCCTTCCTCAACAATTTCTTCCTCAATTGGCGCCTCTTCAGACGTTGGTTCATCCACGGCTTCCATGGCATGTACCACCGGTCCTCGTTGAGTGGAACCTCCCCGCGCTACACCACGACCACGTGGTGGTATTCCTCTGCCCCTACTAACACTTGTTCCAGATGTATTCCCTTGTTGTTGTTGGTTAAACCACGATTTTGGGCAATCCTTAACCCAATGTTCAGTACTTCCACACACATAACAAGCTCGATTGATATAACGACATTGATTCTCAGGATGAGGAAGTTGACACCTATTACACCAATTAGTAATAGATGGTTGAGGTAGTCTAACTGGGGAAGGTAGTGGTGGCCTGACTGTTGAAGGCACAAATGATCTATTGGGCCTAACAGTCTGTGTTGTTGGAATACCACGGCCTGGCACAGTCATTCCTCGTCCGCGCACATTCCGACTTTGGTTGATGCGAAGTTGAGTCTTTCTTTTGTGATATACGTCCATCTGTTCTGCAGCATCCATTAATTCTTGCAAACTCTGATTAGATTTATTATCCACCGCCATTGCAATATCTAGATCTAGCCCATCTAGATATTGACGCCTTTGTCTACGAGGGTTGTCAATAATATCCGGTACATACTGAGACAAGCTGAGAAACTGGTTGTTGTACTCAGCCACTGTTCTTCCCATTTGTTTGAGCGTGACAAACTTTGTTCTCATGGCCTCCTTATGTACTTCTTCCATGAATCGTTGTTCAAATCTTTCCTCAAACCATGCCCAAGGAATTCGGACAACATCCCCTTCATACCTTCGTTTAACGCCTTCGCACCAAAGCCTAGCAGCATTCTCGAAATAATAGGTTACTAGAGAAACTTGTTGTTCAGGCGGAGCTTGACATACCTCCAGTCGCGATTTCATAGCAGCCAACCATTCTTCAGCTGCTTTGAATCCACTTTCCCCGTCAAATTTAGGTGGTCCCAATCTAGCAAAAGCTTCAAATTTTCTAAATGTGGCATCCTCCCGATCCCGGGGACCCTGTTCAACTCTGTCAGCTACTCTTCTTCCTCTTTCATAAGCTTGTAACAGGCGATTCACCTCTTGATCTTCCAGCTCTACTCTTTCAGGTTCCTGGGCTTGTCTTCCACCTCGTCTTCCTCGTCTTCCACGAGCGTTCTCCATTTTTGGTTTTTAACGTTTAGTGTTTACATTCCTAAAACAACTGTTAATATATAAATATAACTATTCTTTAAGCAAACAAATAAATGAAATGCATGCATGCCTAACTTAATGCAGAAATTGAAAAGTCGTCTTATCCCGTCTTCTACCCAGACTGCCGCAGGACTGGTTAAGGCTTAAACCAACCCCCGCTCTGATACCACCACAAGAGATTGTCACATCCTGAGTATGATTATGACAGAATCCCGCCACGAAAATACTAATGTTAGTACTTTCGCAAGGCTTAGATTTTAATTTAACCTATGAAAGACGCATATTTTTTTTTCTTTTGATAATATAATCGAATATTATCAGTATGACGATAGTAGAAATATAAAACTAAGTAAAGTAAATACATCAACAGCATCACACACAAATATATACATAATATTTACAAAAGTTTATTACAACATCTGTTTCATCCCAAAATTTGACTAACCAACCTCCGAACTGGGATCTATATACAACAGTTAACTTAGTCTATATATACAACCAAGACTAACTAGTGCTAACCAAAAGTTGATCCCCAGTTCGTTCAACCCTAACAACTCAACTCACATATAAAAGTCCTCCTCTGGCTCCTGCTCCTCGTCAGAATCACTAATGACAATGACTGGAGGATCAGTCGGTGCAGGAGCTGGTGCAGGAGCCGAAGCAGGGGCCGGTGCTGGAACCGGAGGAGGAACTGGATCACTATGCTCAAAATAAAAGTATACACCCATAGGAGAAAACGAAATATGGTGAGTCACATAAGCGTGCAAGTGAGGCACATATACACGCTGGTAGTAATACGATCCGTCAATAACTGCCACTGGTGGTCCCCTCATGGGCCTGTGCGTCCCTGGAACCCCCAACAGCCGAGGAACATACAACAAAAATCAAGTGAGAAATAATTTCTCAGTGCGGGTTTTAGTTCCAGACGTGGATTTCTGGTCGAAATCTTATTCTGGAAATAATTTCCGTAATAATCAACATGAATAATAAATAATAGATAAATAATAAATAACTTAATCAAAATAAAATAGAAATAATACAATGCAAATATCTATTTAATTACATACCGAGCACCTCATCGGTATCAAAACCATCTGTAATAAACATGCATGAAATCAAGTCAAAAGAATGGTCAATAATCACGGTCATATCAAATCACATCGTATCACATCTTATCAGTAATATCATATCAGTAATATCAAAGACACACTCAGGTCCCCTAACCCAACCGGTTGGGCAAGCATAAGGAGACATTTCCCTAACTCAGGGCAGGCATAAGGGACGAATCCCTAACCCTGAGCAGGCATAAGGGAATTCCATATCCGAATAGCGCTACCGAACTGGCCGAAGCCGGTGGCCGACCGACTCCGGAGAGTGGTATTGATTCTCCAGTCAGTCTTAACTCAGTACTTTCCTTTCATGATTATCATTCAGTATTTTTCAGGCAAGATTAGGTTGAGCTCGAAGGATTTAGCTCTTCCGTTAATTAAATATTCAAACTTGCCTGTTCCAATTCAAGTCAAGTGAATATGGAGATGAATTCAACATGAGTTGTAATATCTGTTCCGATAATCTAACATGATAAATTCATAATGCATAACAATGTGGAATCAGCATGCTTATGCATTAAATTAAAATTACCAAGCATAACAATGTGGAATCAGCATGCTTATGCATTAAATTAAAATTACCAAACAATTTCTATAAAAATCCACGTATCCGCACCTGTATTTGGATCAGTCGCCTCTGGTGTCTAATCTCCTGTAATTAATAAAGACCGTTACTAATTAATTAACGGTCATTTATTTAAAAAGGGTGGTCCGGCTTAAACTGCCAGACTGACTGAGTTTCCTAATTACATTTTATAGTAATTGCTTGTGTTTTCAGTAATTTAGTTATTATTTATTATTATCTTAATTTATTTTACTTTAGTTTATTTTTATTTGAATTAATTCTATTTTATTTTAATTTATTTTGATTTATTTTAATTTATTTAATTATTTATTCTATTTATTTACTTCTTTATATTTAATTAATTAATTAATTAAATAGTTTTATATTTAAAATATTAATCTTAATATTTTTCTTTATTATTAGTTAATTATTAATAATTAATCAATTTATGTTTATTTTAATTACTTTCTTTTAATATATATATTTATTATATAATTATTAGAAATTTTAAATTATCATTGGAATATAAATTCAAAATCTAGAATTATAAAATTATTAAGAATATAGTTTATTTTTGGTTAATCTAATTATTAATTGGAATTGTTAATTTAAATTCTTAAGTTTTAAATAAGTTTGTTTTAAATTTTCTGTACTGGGCCGACAATCCAACTCTTTTTATTTTTTTTTCTTTTCTTTTTCTCCTTAGGCCGAGCCCAAACCAGCAGCCCAATTCCGAAAATCTTTTTTTTTTAGTCATTTTTATTTACAACTTAGTCCTTTTTGTTTACAATTAGATCCTTTTTATTTACAGTTCAGTCCTTTTTTCACGAACAGATCCTTTTTTTTTACTTTTTAGTCCTTTTCTTTATGAACTGGTCCTTTTAATTTATTTTTCAATCCTTTTTCGTCACACTTCAGTCCTCAGCCCAATTTTTTTCTTACAGATCAATCCCTGGCACTGATCTCCCTTGCCAGAAACGTACCAGTGATACGTTTAACGTACCAGAGGCTGGTACAAGGCCTCCAACCTCTTCCCTCTGCCTTCTACAACCTCCCCTAAGCACTGCCTAACCAATTAACTCGAGTTTCCTCGATTTAAATCAAAAATTTTCATGACAGCAACTACTAACCCTAGAAATTGCATTTCTAATAACTGGATTCAATTCAACCTCCTTTAACACCTCGTTTTCACCCAATTTAACTCATCAAAAGCTCAGATATTAACCTGAGATTAATTAACCCGAAATCAAACAAAAATCCTAATTTTCGGATAATTAACAAATTAATTAAGTTAACTCCAAACAATTAACAAAGAGGGCAAATATACCTCAGTCTCTAGCTATGGAATCCCTCTTCTTCCTCCCGAGCTCAGTCTCTCCCCTCTTTTTTTTTTCTCTGTGAACTCCTTGTTCAACTCGGCCAACCCAAAAATTTACCCCAAACCCCGTATTTATAGGCAACTAAAGAGAGGAAAAAGGGATAAAAATCGACGGCCACGGTTAAAAACCAACATTTCCAATTTTCCTCAAACTTACCCGATTTTCCATCGTAGCATCTCACTGCTACGATGGCTTCCGTCTTTTTCTCGACTGTGGCTCACTATGATTGGTTGGCCACACTCGATCGACTTCAATCTTCGTGCTAGGCGGTGCATCGTCGAGAGAGAAATCGGAGAAATTCCGACGAAGAAGAAAAGAACGAAGGGAAGAAGAGAGAAAGAGATGATGCCGCCAGGTGTCCTCCGACTTTTATTAAATTTATTTCCTGTGGATTTTCTGTAGCGAAACTGTGTAGCCAACTGTGTAGTGATTGAGTTTAAATTGATTTAAATTATGAATTTCTTAAGATTTAATCAAATTAACAATAGATTTCATATTAAATCAAGCTTTGATTTTGTTAGAATATTTTGTACAATTTATAGATTTTACACAAAGTCAAATATTTCGAATTCGAATCGATTTTTATGTTACTTTTGATTTATTTAAATGTTATTTGTATATTAAAAATATGATAATTATTAAAATTTATGAATTTCTTATCAATTAATATTCTTAACAATTTTGTTAATTAATCCTAATCAAATTTAATTAGTTTAATTACCCTACTATGTTACATATGTAGACTTGTAATTTTAAAACTAATGCTCGATTGCAAAATAGTCAAAGCAATGTTGTTGGAATTTTACGGTGAAAATCTATTCTCATTGCAAAATAGTGTTGGCATAAGAAATTCTTGGATTGAAGGACCAGTGACAACCTATTTTAATAAAGTACTCTTGGGCAATGTTAATAAAATACTAGTATTTCCAACCTATTTTAAATAAAGCACTCTCGGTCTCAAGGATTAGTTCTGTTGTTTTAATATTGTTGTGCAGTAAAAGAATACTATATATTGATAACACTTGTTTGTTTGGGTATTGTAAATTGAGCTAGAATTTAACTGTCACACCGGGTCCTGCTATGTGCGCGCATAGTTTCAGTAGTGTTCCTTTTGCTTTTAACTGGTAGAGACGTTCTCCCAAATTATTTCAAAAAAAAAATTTAAGAAAAAAAGAGAAAAACAAGTTCACAATTCTCATTACCGAAGTTACAAATTTGAAAAAAAAAAAAAAAAAAAAAGCAAGTTAATTAAGTTACTTACCATAAATTGGCCTCTCATCAGAATGATTACGGTATCTCATCTTTGACAATTTTAATCATTATACCATGGCAAGAAAATTATCTCTTCACACTTGTACCTGGATTTCGAAATTGCGGCAGAGTGGGACCCAGTCTCGCGAGAGACGCATCAACAGGGAAGAGAAATCACGTGTGTTTTAACAATTTTTTTAGGAGAGAGACTAAAAGTATCGACTATCGAATGTGATTTTTAAGGTTCAGAAAAGTTGGAGGTGGATTTGATAGAGACAAATAAATCGGTTTAAAAGAGGGAGATCAGGAAGAGAAACGCTAGCTTTTCTGGGAGGAGGAAGGAGATAAGAGATACGATTCGTACGCTAAAATTTGCACCAAATTTAAGAGTAATTTTTTTCGGAGGTCCTTGAACTTTGTGTAATCCAGTTTTGATCATCAAACTTTAAATTATCCATATATAATCCCTAAACTTTGTAATCATCCATTTTTTAATCCTTTTTAACTGTTCCGTCCAAATACTAACAGAGGAGGTGCGAATAGGGGCTGCGAGTCAGTTTTAACAATTTCTGCTCTCTCCCACAGCTTTTTCTTCCTCTCTTCCGACACTTTTACTCTCTTTTCTGCTCCGCCTCTTTGTAGCTCCATCTCCCTTGCCCCTCTCGCCCATCACCTCAGCACCATGTGCTCGCTCTCTCGTCTATTGCGCCAACTTAAGGGCTGGTCCGCCTCTGTTTTCACTCGGACCCACTTTCCCTCTTTAATTTGAAAAAATCGGTAAGCAAAAAAAATAAATAAAAAGAAGCAAAAGGTGTGAGGAGGGCTAAGCTCGGCCAGACGAGGGGATGGCTGATGGAGACGGCTACAAGGCAAGGCAAGGTGAGATGAGGTGACCCCTTAATTTTATTCCCTGGTGCACTTCCCCTCTAATCATCATTTCATTTTCTATGTGATATTTTGCTTTGATTCAAATTGATTAAAGTTTGATTACTACATATTTTTAAATTTTGATGATGCTTGAATCAGTGGTTGCAACATATAATTACTTCATGTGAATCTGTTCATGGATCCTTGACCAAATTGAATGCTGATTTGTATAAATGGTATTATGGTTCTTTTTTCACTCAGTTGTAAAACCTTGGTACCATGGTCATTTCTCCTGCCCTTAGTGTTTTATTTGGTATTTTAATTGTATGGTTTATCTCTTGTACCAGTTCGGTACAACTCAATTTTGGATTTTAGTAAAAATAGTTTTAATTTCAAGGATTGATTTAAGAAGCTTTGGGAGACTTGATTCACTCATTCTTTCTCACTTTCACAATCTCATTTCTAGCACCAATGGAAGAAGAGGGAGGTCTTGAAGCTCTGAAATCAGTACACGATGAGGGAGAGAGGAAAGGTTTCGGAAGAAAAAAGAGAGAGCTGGGTGGAGAGAAGGACAAAAATATTAAACGACCCCAGTTTGTACCTTCTCTGTTAGTATTTGGACGGAACAGTAACAAAGGGACTGATGATTAGAAAGTTTAGGGATTATATATGGATAATTTAAAGTTTGATGACCAAAACTGGATTATACACAAAGTTTAGGGACTTCCAAAAAAATTTACTCCCAAATTTAATCATTTTTGACGGAACTAAACGGGATGTGGACGGAGGGACCAAAATTGGACAAACAACAAAGTTAAGTGGCTCCAGTAGGACAAATTAAAGTTTGATGACTAAAATTGGACAATGTATAAATTTTAGGGACCTCCGAAAAAATTTACTCTTGTATTTTTACATATACAGGATCTGAGCGAAAAGCTCACGAAAGAGGATATTGACAATCTAACTGTGGAGAGGATCGACCAACTCACAAACTCTTTTCCTAAACATGTCAGAGACAATATGGTGGAGAAAGATGGATGGCCGCCCAGATTCGATGCATATAGAGCATCAAAGGTTTTAATGAACGCCTATACGAGAATTATTTCCAAGAGATATCCCGGTGTAACCATTAACTGTGTGAATCCAGGCTACGTAAGGACCGACTTCAATTCCAACACCGGGGCTCTGACAGTGAGTGAAGGTGCTCAAGGCCCGGCAATGGTGGACTTTTTTCCTAAAGGACCGAAATTAAAATCAAAATTTCCACTAGGGCTCAACTCCTCCTAATATTATCTAAAAGGGCTTGGGTAAGCTTTTGCGCAAGAAATGTTTTTTTTTCTTTAGTCTCGGAGCACAACCTGTCGTACACTGATGCGCCTCATCACATACCTTCTATCCAAGCATATGAACGGACGCGTGCAATTGAATATGTTCTAACACCTTGAAGAGATACTAACGTTGTTGTACAGATACCATTTAAGGTCATAGCCAAAATGAATTTGGCCAAGGCAGGTAACTTGTAGCAATTAAAAGATATTGTATTTTTTTATCAATTAAGATGCATTGCAAGTTTAATTACGTGTTCATTCTGAAAATTTGCACTCCTAAACAAATGCTATGTCTTCACTTGAATAACACTATTATCGACACTTTGAAAAAAAAAAGTCTTTTATCAAAATGTTTGGCTAGTATCTATTTATGAATAGAAAATGATATTTTTTATTAATTAAAATATAAATGGAACATGTACATATATAAAGGGAAATTGAAATAGTTCCACGATTCAAACTACACTTAGACATCATTATTGCTCACCTTCAATTGTGCACACGAATTTCAAATAAATGGTATATAAAGACAAAAAGTGGAGACACCGTGGGAAAAAATTATTTGACAAAGCACGTAGGAGAAGTGACATTAATAAGTGGATTCCTCCTCAATATAAAAATTCTTGCTTCGTATAGTGGTCTATCGGTCTATTGATATTACGTACTCTCCAAAATGAAGTTCGGATCCGTCAAGTCCACGTCTAAATTAAGCCCAGGCCATTTTGGATCATATTATAAGGGTGGATAGACCTGTCAGTGTTCCGGCGTTTAAACGTTTCTCTTTCCGTTTCGTCGGAACGGAACGTTAAACGAAACATGAAATGGGTTTAGTTTTCAGAAACGGAACGGAAAAGTAAATGGTTTTTGGAGACGAAACGTTAAACGGAAAACGAAAATGCGAAATTATAATGGTAAATCCGAAACGGAACGTTAAACGGAACGAAAATCTATTACGTTTACCGAAACGGAACGGAAACGGAAGAGTAATTTTGTTTCGTTACCGAAACAGAACGTTAAACGAAACAGCTTATTTCCGTTCCGTTTGGAACGTTTGACAGGTCTAAGGGTGGAGCCCTAGTGGAAATTTTCATATTAATTTAAACCCTTTTGGAAAAAATTCCGCAATGGTTGCCTTGGCAGAAGGAGGGCCCACTGGCCAGTTTTATGATCAGACTCGACTGTCCACCTTTTAGCTAATTGCTAATAATCAATAGTGTCTTAAAGTGTTTCCCTTTCGTTTCATACATGGTTTGTAATAAATTAATAAATTAGATGTAGTGATTTAGCTCAAGCCATCCTATTTTGTCTTGGTTAGACGTGTACGTCTTTGTAGGTTTGCTGGTAGTTTTATTTTATCATTAAAGTTATAATTAGGGCCGTAAAATTTGTTTCCATGACTGAAAAGTGGTTATCTCTTTGTATTCACTTATGTGTTGCAATAAAGAAATCAATACTAATTAGGGTGTTTTGTTTGAATCTTTTGGTTCCATTTGTGAAGCTCTAGAACAATACTGTATTAAATATAGTTGAAATTAAGTGCACAAGATATTCTAATTGCATAGTAGAAAGGAATGGAGACTCGATCCCCATCTATCCGAATCACGGAATCAGTCATGAAAACTTTTACTAATTTCGACCTCTAGTTTTCCTTTTGACCTCTAGAACTAGAAGCATCAAGTGCTAGCAATCACATCAGAAAATAAGTAGAATGGATGAAATTGCACTTAAAATTAGAGCGATGAACAGCAACAAAATAAACATTCTTTACAAACTAACAAGAACGAAAAAAACTCAAAATCTGAGAACAAAAAAGAGCAAGACATGTAGGCCTGTCAATACTAACGTTTTTCAACGTTGTTCAGTTTCGTTCCGTCCAAACGGAATGGAAACCGAAGGGTTTTGAGTTTCGTTTTTAAAACCGAAACGGAAACGGAAGACGAAATTCATACCGTTTACCGAAACGAAACCCGAAAATATGAAATTATAATGGAAAATAGAGAACAGAATGGAAAATCTATTTCGTTTAGCGAAACGGAACAGAAATAATATATGAAATTTGTTACATTACTGAAATGGAACGGAAACGGAACAGACCTGTTCCGCTTCCGTTTCGCACGTTTAACAGGTCTAAAGACATGGTAGAAATTAGCTTATTGGTTTGGGTCGTACAACTTTTGGGCCTTATGGGATCATACAGTGAGGACTCAGTAATTTAACAAAATCTTATTAGTGTTTTTTTTATCATGGCATTTCATTAGAAATTTCTTTGATCAAAATGAACAGATTCGGCGTCATTTTATATATTTGGCATCATTTTGTTAGAAGATTTCATGGAATTAGATCCAACAAAATTCTGAGGAATCAATTCAAATGAAATTAAATGAAATCCCGCATAAAAAACATTTCAATCAAAGCCTTACTATATTCTTAGAGGCTTCCAGCTTAGATACTTATGAAATGATTTTACTATTAACGCTTTCAGTTAGGTTATTAATTAATTTTAAACAGATTTTAGATGAAATCCAATTTTACTAATATGATTTGAATTAACTGTGCTTTCAATGACATCAGCTATGCAAACTCAAGGTGTTTCTTCTTCGGATACGATTTCATCTTTATGGCTCAATTCTATGCCCGTCCATGACATCTTTAATTTTGTATTCTATTATTTTTTTTGTAAATTTAATAAATGTTATCTGGAGTCTACTCTTATTCTCTGATAATTGTTTAATTATAAAATCACATACTTGATATCAGAGGAAAAGGACTAAGTAAATTTTCCCGTGAACAATTTTTTTAAAAGAAAACGAAAGTAGTCATGAGTCTTCATGCTAAATCCTACGAATCACATTATAAATCGCCTACTTATTGTAGACAATACAGGAAAATTATTATACAAAATTAATTAGGAAGTCTATTCATAAAGTTGACAATTTGGCTATCAGGTGCATCATCGCCAGACGTTAAATTTTAAATTAATCTGTGGAATGCCAGTAAGTGTTTATAACTGCCAAGATTGATGAAAAAGATCAAGAACTTGAACACGAGCGCCCCCCCCCCCCCCCCCCCCCCCCCCCCCCCCCCTCCACACACAAAAAAAAAAAAAAAAAAAAAAAAAAAAAACTGTTTTTACCGTTTGCAGAATTTGTAATTCATTTTCTTTTTTTTGGAATGTATGTTATATTTCATTTGCAACAGTTAGTCCTTGTTCTTGTAGGGTGTGTTTGGGTTAGGTGGGAACAGGGGACGAACAGGAACAAGGCTTGTTCCCTGTTCTTGTTCGTAGTTCGTGGAAAAAGTGGGAACAGGGAACAAGGGGTAGTTCTTTGTTCGTGCTTGTTCGCGTCTCGTTTGGTTCACGCGAACAAGCTGTTCGCGTACGATTCCAAACACACCCATAATGTTTATTTCTATTATATTTTCCAGTACATTTGTGACACCCAAACCAAGCCGCAATCTGGGGAGGACAGCCCCGCCACGCATGTACACGCTACTGTACACACGTAAGGCTTTGAAACAGTGTCACAGAAACATATAATCACAAATAGATAATCACATAATAAAGGCGTAGTTGTTCATACATCAAAAGGGCTGGTAATAAATATATACAATATCAAAATTCCAGCCAACATACAAAAGATAATAATAACAACAACGGAAGGTGACTATTCCAGCTCGGCTTGGTCTTCTGATACAATCTCCTCAGCTGAGTCTACCAAACTTGAACCTGTCTCCACAAATCAAAGTATTGTGGGATGAGTACATTAATACTCAGTGTGGTGATAGAGTGAGCCTACGGTCCTGATTAACTCTAGCTAGAACTAAATCATACTTTAGACTTTTAAATCCTATTATGCAATAACTAAGTGTATGTTTAAATGACATGATAACATTAATCTACAAGTTATGACATGCCCAAATAAATCTGAAAAATATCTGGAGAAGCGGATAATACTAGGAATATAATATAGTACGGTTAATAAGTATAATAATACGAGAGTCAAGCACCCGCACTCAATGGTCATATAATAAGTAATATAAATTCCATAATCAATCTCACAAATCCCAATATGAACTGTGCCTACAGATCTACCTACGCATAAGCTCCTAACCCCATAACCCCGCTAAAGGTGTGGGCAGTAAAACACGGTACCGGAATACTGACTCATGGAGGTCGAGAGATAGTCTGATATATATATGGCACACACACCCATAACTCAAGTCAAGTCAAAGGAATATAATACTACAAAGCAACATAATAACCATCAAGTGACCGCAGTACCGCCTGACGGTCGGTCTGCTGAGTGGTCATCAGATCGCGTTACCCACGATCTCTATCATAAGGAGACCACCGGCATTTAGCTTGGGTGCAATATCCCGATAATGGAAACCCCAGGCAAAACGAACTTATCACACTCGGTCTCACTATCCTGATCCGCACCATATGCAAGTGTTGATTAAAGACACTTTTTAGTTTATTAATCACATTATTAATATGCAATGCGTATCCTATAAGTATAATCTAGTTTTGAGTTAATGATATGCAATTAAGTATTTTATGCAGTGCTTATGACATGGTATGCACACAGTTAATTATTGATCTAATTCTAGACTAAAGAATAAACAAAACCTAAGGCATCCATACCTGGAAAGTCGGTGACTAAGAGACTACTCCTCCGGATGGTCGGTGAAGTCCTGACCAGCCTCTCCTGTCTCGTACTCGGGATAGTAGTAGTCCTCTACTGGTCCTGAGTAGTCCTGCTGCTCACCTGTCGGAAAACCGACTAATCAGAACAGACACTAAGACTAGAAACACTCAGACTAACGGTCACTAAGTTAACCCTCTAATAGATTTAGGTTTGAGCTACTAGGATAAAGGATTCAGATTTTCTGAAAGAGGACTCGGTATTAAAATATATTACTTTATTTAAGAAAATACTTTATAAAAATTTTGGCAGAGTTTTGTCTATAAAATAGGTGTGAAGAAAAACGTTTTGACGTTCCCTATCAGTTCAATCTACACGTTTGAGTCGTTGCAAGTTTAGTTTTGAATTTAGAAAACTTTTTGATAAATAAGTAATTTGTTAACACTTTTATCTTTTTAATAAAAAGAAACTCATAGAAATTAGATAAATAAAATATAAAGAAATCAAACTCAAATGTAAGTTGTGTTAAATATAATTAATGTTAAAATAGCTAGTAAATAATAATTGATAATTGATGAATAATAATAAATGTATTAATTATAATCAGTATGTTGATGTTTTAACGTATTGGTGTTTTAATGTGTTTGGGATCATACAAGTCCAGATTAGTTTTTCCCATCGTATCTGTATTTTTTAAAATATTTCTGGACTATTTGAAATCATTTCTCATCTTTAAGTTTAATTATTATTCCGATTTATTTAGGCAACAATTTAATTATGGGTCCAATACCTTAATCTCGGTCCACTTAACTAATCTCAAATTTAAGTTAACTATTTTAATTAACTTATTTAATTAAGCCCATATTTAATCTTATAATTTTCGGACCTGGCCCAGTCCAGAAAATAATTCCAGCAGAAAGGAATTGGGCTCAACAGCCAAGCCCAACTGAAAATAAACAAACCACATAGGCCAAAGGAGTCACACGGCCCAAAGGAAAAGCAAAAACAATGGGCAGAGCCCAGATGGAAATTTGGGTTTCGGGGATCAAATCCGAACCCAACCCAAAAGCACATAATTTTACACAAAGGACCCTAAATCCTTTTTATTTACCTAAACAATTTCAGAACAGACCCTAATAACAGAATTAATCACACACAAGTCCTAAAGTAGTTCAAAAATATTTACAGATCGGTCCAAAAATCGAAAATCTTCGCAAATGGGTCCCTGGACCCAACTGGACTTGTACCAGTACACAAACAGAGGGGGATTCGACTGGTACCAAGCAGCTTGTACCAGTCCAGAGAATAGCATGCATGTACTTAGAAAGCATAAACAATAAGTTTATCTACCCTAAATTGATTAAACAAGCAACGCACAAGCATTTAGAATGCACAAATTCTAACCTAGCAATTGACAGAACAAAACTGAGCCTTAACCAAGCCTTCACATCACTAAACAGATCGGATTGAGCCAAAATCAAGCAAATTACTCCTATAACAGTTCATCAAAGCAATCCACGGCTTCATCAAGCCAAAAATCAAGCATGCAATTCTATCTTCACAACATTCAGTCAATTGACCACTCAAACAAGCAATTCACAGATTAACAGATCAATTCGGTTGCATGCCTCCAACACTTATCGAAGCACAACACAGATCAACAAAATGAGAGAGAGATTGCAAACCGTGATAGAGACAAAATCAAAGGAGAGAGGAGAGATGTTTCAGCGGTTGCTGGTTGCTGTCAGCACCAAGGTTGGGCCACCACCAGCCACCAAGCCGTCAGCGGCGACCTCCATTAACAGCCAATTCCAAGAAAGAGAGATTGAGAGGAGTGTGTGTGAGTGGCTTGGTGAGGGAGAGAGGGAATCGGTGGGGCTGAGAGAGGTGAGGTGAGTGAGAGGGGGAGGCAGTGGAGAAGCTCGATCGGAGCTTAGGTCAGTGAGGAGGGCAAGGAGGGGGAGTGAGGTGGGGTTCGGGTTAGCTCACGGCAGAGGAGAAGTGAGGGAGAAAGGTGCTTCGAGGGGTGAGTCATCGGAGGCGAGAAGGTGAAGGGGGTGATCGGAGTTGTGCGAGAGAGGGGGAGATTGGTGAGGCGGAGACAACGAGGGAGAGAGGGGTGAGGGCTTCGGTTCTGTGTTGAGGTGTGAGCGAGAGAGAGAGTGTTGAGCGGAGATTTTTAAGGAAAATGGGAAAAAAGAGGGGACGGTGAGAAGAGGAATGGAGAGGAATAGGAAACATGAAAGGAGATGTTTGTCCCAGAATCTGGACGCGGAAAATGGGTGAATTTGGCTTAATTTGACTGTTTCAAATCCGGGATTTAGTGTGGCAAACAAAGAGAAGTCTAGATGAAATAAATCGGAAATTCAGATCAAACGGATGGGATTAATTCTAAGACAAATTCCAGATCTAACGGCCAGAAATCCGTACAATTTATTTTAAGTTATGATTTCTGAGAATTTCTCTGTTAACTTCAGATCAATTAGTTATTTTATAACAATTTTAATTTGTTTAGAATTTAATTAGCATTTTTGAAATAGAAATTTTATTTGTTTGCTTGAAGTTTAATTTAAGTAACACAATTTTGAAATTAAAGGTGTTTAGTATTTTACGGGATTTTACAACATTATTTTTTCCCTGTAGATTGGAATGATTTAGACACTACGCTAATTAAGATGCTTCTAAATTTTAAACCAAAAAAAAAATGTACAAAATATAAAGATGGCCTACAGTGTTGCGCAAGTACGTAACTAGTTACAATTCAAAAAAAAGGAAAAAAAAGAAAACATAACTAGTTTGTGTAAAAATTTCATTTTTTCCTCTTCTTTGAAAATTAGACGTCTCATTCGTAATTGAATAGAGACGGACCTAATTACAAATTGATTAGGGCAGTTTAACTAAAAAGTTGTAAATTAATTTATCCTGTATTATTTCCATTATGTTCACTTACGTACAGTCCAATCTAATTACAAATTAATTGTACATGACGACCATTTAATTCTTTTCCACTGCATCCACAAATTCCAACAGCATTAAAGTATTATTCATTAAATCCCGTGGCCGCTTTACGAGACCGCTTTACGCCTCCTCCGAAATTGCATCTGAGCCGTCCAATTTTTTCGCTGATCTATTGAACGATACGATCTGATCCGATCCGTTAATCTATTTCTTAAGCTTTTCTTCTTCCTTCGCCTCTCTTTCTGGACTGGGATCCTCAGCAGTCGTTTAAACGACTGCTACGACTGCTGGGGCAGCCGTTCAATATTTTTATTAATATTAATTTTTTTTAAGAATTCAAATGACGAATCCAAATCGTTCATCTTGTTGAATTTTACGGGCGATGCGTTTTCATATAAGTTTTATAAAATTTGAGATTGATTTGATACTTGATTAAGTGATTAACTAATGAACGAACCTGGCTTGATTAATTCTAATACGTTCATAATTAAAGCACTTAATCAAGTATCAAATCAATCTCAAATTTTATAAAAATTATATGAAAACGCATCGCCCGTAAAATTCAACAAGATGAACGGTTGGATACGTCATTTGAATTTTAAAAAAAATTAATATTTAACAAAAACGTTGAACGGCTGCCCAGCAGTCGTTTAGTCGTTTAAAACGACTCAGCTGCTGAGGATCCCAGTCCCTCTCTTTCCTCTTCTATCTCTTCGACAACAGGAAAAAAAAAAAAAACAAAAAACGATGCACTCCGCCTCCTGATCTCCTCCTCTGCAAACCGCGTCCCACCCCAACTTCTCTCTCTCTGTTCAAGCCTTCGGAGCCCCTGAGAAGACAGAGATGAGACCAATGGTGGTTAGTTTACAAAATTTTAATTATTTTCGATTTTCTCTCTATTTTGCTAATTTACTCTTCAACCCCGTACAGAAGAGGCACTCCTTTCTATTTTTCGTTCTCAGAGTTTAATTACCATGGCTCTGTAATTGATAATTTCACATCTCAATTTTTTAGCATTTTTGGTACCAGTTTGGTTGGCTTTTTCTTTACCTTCTGATGCATCTTGCAACTTAGGAGAGAGACAAAAGAGGGAAGACGGAGCGAGGAAGGTAGTGGAGTAGGCCGACTAGGCTATGTGCTTGACGAGCTCCGGTCAGATTAGGAGTCAGATTCTCCTCCACTCTGATTCAACCAGGTGCTCAATATTAAGTGTGCTTTTTCGTTATTTTGATTTCTTCGTTTTCAAGAGTTGTCTTTGCCATGTTCCTGTCCCTCCAAAGAAGGTACACTAATGTTGCTACAATTTTTTAATTATTTCGTGCAAAGTTTCCCAGATTTTTATATTTCTGATCTTCATTGCTCAAAGGTACTGATGCATCTACCAATATCTTTTTTCATGAAACCTGATTCTTCAATTTTTTAAATTTTTTGTCAGAATGTCTTATTTATTGTACTATATAGCAATTTAAGATGTATATCTTCTGATACGAGAAAAGGTTGTTTATTGATTTGAAATATTTATCTTCTTATTTAATTTTGATGATTCTTTAGTTAAATTGCAAATTTATAAAGGCAATTACTCATTTTAGGGAAAATTTAAAGGGTCTGAGATTAATCGGATTTATAGGAAATTTGAATTTGTTTATTAAATATATGAGCTGCTCGATTAGGGGAAAATTAAAAGGGGCTGATATTATTCGGCTTTAAATTATTGTACACATTATTATGTTAGTATTTTTATGGTGGTGGTTATTTGGATGGTCATTATATTATATAAATGTCTGTTAGAATTTAAAGCCTGAGATTGATGTTCTTATAACAATAGTTCTAATTTCTAACAAAGGACGAAACTGTTGTATAACAAATATGACAAGTAATTTAAGAAGACCACTTATTTAGTTATTTATCTAATTGTATTTGTTGAATATCTATTTCAGAAAATTGGAATTATGCATTGTGCCAATATGAGGAAGCCAATTAAGAACATTGATGTCTCTCAATATGCCAACAGACTACTACAGGTTTTGAAGGAAGGTATTTGACTTTTTTTTTCCCTAATATGCAAATATTTATGTGATTCATCAGATAAAAAATTTTCAGTGGCACTAGCACATGTGTTTTCCTAAAGAATATTGCTGGATTTTATTAAATAATAACCATGTCTATTGTCCCAAATTAAGTACTGGATTTTATTAACAGCAAAGCATTTGTTATGGACGTGGATATTATTAGATGAACAAATTAAGGGTAGCTTTAATGCTGCAGTTTTTTATATGTATTAGATGTGATTCAGTGAGCTTTATTAGAGGATTTTATTGGTTTGTCTGGGTGCATTTGTTGATCAATAATAACTGCACATTAATCCTTATTTTAGTTTCAGAAAATAAATTAAGGTTATGTACATGGTATGTGTGCCAGTATTGAGCTGTATATTTATTCTTGGTACCAGCAAAGGCCCCACATAGCAATAACGCCAAATAAGCATAGGTGGTGGATGATATGGAGTGGAGGGTTAAATAAAGGGTCAAAGAAAGAAATATGTAATATGTTTCCTTTATTTTTTAACTATGTCAGAATATATTTTTTTTTGAAATTTAGAGAAAACACAAGAAAACTGATTGTACCATACTGGATAGGCCAGTAAATTAGTGCAATTAAAAATCAATTCATTTTGTATTTCTCTTAAAATATCTCGGCTTGGAGAAATAGAATTGCAATTAAAATAAATAAGAAAGAAGAGAACACAAGCATGTCACAGGTAACTACCCTTGGTATATATATTAGGCATCCATGCACAGTAAATCAGTGCATCATTCTGGCAAATAGGACTAGACAATACTTGATGAGGTAATCTTTCTTTTAAACTAAGGGAGGAAAACTTCTTTAAACAATGGCTCTTATATATAATTAATAAAATTATGATTATAACAATTTGATCAGATCTAATTTTAGCTGTTGTTCTTTTGTATCTGTATGAGGCTTTGGAGTTGAGAGGTAGTGGATCTGACTACCTTGGAAAGAGTATTTATGAGGCTTTGGAGCTGTTGTTCTTTTGTATATGTAAAGTAAAGAAATTTTTTGTCTTTCTCCTTCCTTCCCCAATCAATTCCTACCCATCCATACTGTTGAGTACAACCTTCAAATTGGGTGTGACTACTTTAGTTGTCCGAGTAATAGCCTAGAAAAAAATCACATCATGGTGCTTCTTCTGCTGCTACTGTTCTCTTTGTTATTGTTTCTTAGTTTATGTTTATAGTATGTGTACTGTTAAAAATGTTGATACGTAATGGTATTTGTATTGGAATTTCAAATTAATTTCTTTTTTGTTTCATATGTCATATTGTTATAAATAAAAAATGGTTCCTTCAGTGATTTGTAGCATTCAGCAATAAGATCCAGTGCTATCAAATTGATGGTATGTACTGTTATATACTGGGTAAATATAGTGATTTGTCATATTTCTAAATTATTACTGCTAACGTATAGTTAATTTATTTTCTTTTGATTGTGATGTTGCTACTAATTGAAAAATGTTTTATTCCTTATTGATGCGTTGTCAGTTTTTATTTAAGGATATAAATACAACGTTGAATTAGAAATAAATAATGAATTTTAAAAGTCCACACAAAACGAAAATTCAATGGAAAAAGAAAAAAACAGAAAAAGACTACATTTCAATAATAGATTTGTACTTTGATTTATAGTACTGTTGTTTAGGGCTAATAAATATTCTCGCCATTATTATACCGCATGCTTCTTAAATTGAAATATGAAAAAACTGCAAAGTCGCGGCGAAGCCGCGATTTCCCAACTAGTTTGTATTAAAACAGAGATGTGTGTAATTCCTGAATATTTCTTCGTTCGCAGGCTTTTGTAAATTGATTTGCGAGATTTCACGCATGTGAATTTTGTAAATATTAACAATTTGGAATAATAAAAAAAAATTGGTAATAAACCTGCATATATTATTTCATTTTAAAATATATAACAAGAACATGTGCTATTTCAAAAACAAAGATAAAACTTTTCCATGTAATTTTTTTTTTTTCGAAAAGGCCCCTAGGATGTAATTAAGTGTAGAAGTTCAGTGTTGGGTATCTGCGTCTTTTTTTCGTGAGACTTACAATTGCCCTCATCGATATTCACCCCATTTTGCTTTAGTTAGCTGTTACTTGTATCCGTATCCGCATGAAACACAAATGCGGATTGATTATTACCTAATTAAAAACTTTACATGATAATTACTTGTATCCATATCTTCATGTCCATTTTGTATCACAAATTTGGCATTTATTTATAGGGTAATTCTATGGTGGACTGAAATTTCAAACCGGGCTTGAATCATGATCAACCAAATCCCTTCATAATTTTAAATGAACGATCCAGATTTAAGCCCGGTTTAAAATTTCAGTCCACCATAGAATTACCCTTATTTATAATGGTTGTGAATGCCAATTATCAAATAATTGTCCTTTATGGTCCAAACAAATATTTTGGGATTAATATTATCTTTTGTCAACACGATCAAGGGGATATTGGTCCCTAATTATCAATAATTGATTAGGAGGAGAACAAAATCAGCAGCAAGGAGTATTGCGGGAGGTGCTTTGGATACGCAAAATAACTCTGGGAGCATTTCGCTGTGTAATTTTTGACACATTTGCCCCTCTGCAATAAAGTATGAAGCTGCAATGAATTATTGCGATTTAATTGCTCCGTGCTAGAAATCACATAAATTTTCCTTAATTGAATTCTCTCTTAAACAATAATAATAAATTTTTCTTAAGTCAATTTCTTAGCTGCCATGTTGATGTACCATGAAAAAAAAAAAAAAAAATTGTTGACGGTATGAATTGCACTTTCCTTTCTATAAAAACATTACCAAATAATCCTAATATATCATTTATATATGTATAATTTTAGATGAAACTTTTTTAAGGTGCGAGCTTGTTCATTTTGTTTTTCCAAAATCACATAATATCATAAGTGAATCATAATGCTTGCACATTACATATTTTCATAATTTTTAGTATAATTGTAATTCTTATAATTATTATTACTCTTATTATTGTTTATTAAATTAACATAATTATTATAATTTATTATATTAATATCTTTCATTTGCTTTCCGTCGTGGAGTATTTGGCAGTTTTTTGGCATCCTGGGATTTTCATTTCATTTGCTAGCCTGGGATTTTTTGGCAGTTTTTGAGCTGAGCAACGCACGCTGAGTATTTCCAAATAAGGTTTGGAGCGTGTAAGGGCAAATTTGTCACTAAGAAAACATTGGAATGCTCCCAGAGTTATGTTGCGTGCCCAAAGCACCTTCCGGTATTGCCTTTCTAGGTTCTACCAACAACTTGTCAATCAAGTCCAAAGAGAAGGTAAAATGTCAAATATTCAGCAGACTATATGGTGCAGTAAGTAAGCAGTGACGCAACTCCATTTTTCCTTGGATCTTTTCTTTTCCTCAACAATTACCATTATTATTAACTCAATTAATTTAGGCAAACAGTGACGCAATAATATAGTTCTAATCAAGGTTTTAAAATGCGATTTATGCGGTTTGAGGGTTGGGTGGTGATTTAGCGTTTATCGGTGATAAAACGGTAAAAAAACGATTTATACGGTGATAAAACGGATAAAATTGTAGGGTGGTATGAGCCAAAACTAAGATAAAACGACGATAAAACGGAAAAAGCTTGGTTCTAATATATCTGTCAAAAGTTCCTTGTTCTTGTTCTGTTCAATAATTTGCAGTTGACCAGGTCTTCTAAACATTATTTTTGCTTTTCAAAATTCGTACTCATTTTTCTTCAAAAAAAAAAAAATCGTACGCTCATATAAATATTTGACCGCTTTCTCATACCCAAGTTAAGTACAGCTCAAAACTAATCCATATATATTCCCTCAAACATTTATAAGATAATTAAAACATTTATTATTAACAATAAATTTGGAGGATCTGAGGATGTGATTGATACTTAATAATGTGGCCAGAAAAGGAAGGCAACGTAAGAAAAGGCATTAACCGAGAGATATCCGTTTATTGCTAAATAAAACCGAGAGATGCCTGTAATAGGCATTAACTCGGCCTAAATTTGGTTTTGTTTATCCCGATGATACTTCGATAAAGCCTTATTTTGAGATTAGGCCTCTATTTTTCATTATATACTTCACAAATTCTGCACCAGACTTTGCACCCGAAATTATTGAGGGCCTATGTTAGAGAGAATAGAGATGCATGCAAAATCACTAATCCAGAAACTTCTTGTCACTACACCACATAACATTTTTAGAGGCGGTTTTTTAAGCATTTTTAGAGCCGGTTTTCGACCGTCACTAAAAATAGGAGGCGTTAAAAATCGCTAATAAACCGTAATAACCGTCTCTAAAAATGCCGTGGCTAAAAATAAGCAGATTTGAAAAAAAAAATTCTATATCTTTAGAGGCGGTTTTTAATAAAAAACAGCCTCTAAAAATGTATTTTTAGAGGCTGTTTTTTATTAAAAACCGCCTCTAAAGATATGAATTTTTTTCAAAAATCTGTTGTATCTTTAGAGGCTGTTTTTTATAAAAAACAGCCTCTAAAGATACATCTTTTAGAGGCTGTTTTTTATAAAAAACAGCCTCTAAAGATACTGCAATTTCGAAATGAATTAAATAATTAAATGAATTAAATATTTAAAATAATTAAATGAATTAAATATTTAAAATAATTAAATAAATTAAATATTATTAAATGAATTTTAGAGGCGGTTTTTAATAAAAAACCGCCTCTAAAGATAGCAGATTCGAAAAATAAAATAAAAATAAATTCCATGATTTTAGAGGCGGTTTTTTCTTAAAAACCGCCTCTAAAGATATAATTAATTAAATATTTAAAATAATTAAATAAATTAAATATTATTAAATGAATCTTTAGAGGCGGTTTTTAATAAAAAACCGCCTCTAAAATAGCAGATTCGAAAAAATAAAAAATAAAAATAAATTCCATGATCTTTAGAGGCGGTTTTTTGTTAAAAACCGCCTCTAAAGATATAATTCATATATTAATTAAATGAATTAAATATTTAAAATAATTAAATGAATTTAATAATTTAAATGAATTAAATATTTAAAATAATTAAATAAATTAAATATTATTAAATGAATCTTTAGAGGCGGTTTTTAATAAAAAACCGCCTCTAAAATAGCAGATTCGAAAAAATAAAAAATAAAAATAAATTCCATGATCTTTAGAGGCGGTTTTTTGTTTAAAAACCGCCTCTAATAATAAATCAAAATTAAAAAAAATAATTTCAAATTTTGGGCTAGCCCCATTTTTGCTAGCAGAAATAGTACCATTTTTTAGCCATTGGTACCAGCATAAACAATTCATAATTAACAATCATATATACAAACAATTCATAACAGTCATTCAAAAACAATTCATAACAGTCATTCAAAGTAATACATGCATAAAAGTCGTTCAATTAACAAGTCTACGAAAATATGCATAAAAGTCATTCAAAGTCAAGTTGAGATCTTCGTCCTTATAGGGTTCACCTGCCGGCTTCAAAACCTATATTCAATTAAACATATTCAATCGGTAAAAATATAACTAGTTAGTTTCAAAGTAATTCAATTAAACTAATTAATAACTAAATCCTAATTAATTCATATATACCTCTGGAATCGTCCTGTATCCCATGTAATAAAAAAGGATCAACTGCAAGTTTCTCATGGCATAATACCCGCAATCTGTTCCGTTCGGTTGACGTGGACACTACAAGTAATAACAAAAATTGTTACAATTAATATTAAATCTAATAAATGAGAAATTAAATGAAACTATATATTAGTCTAGTTGTGTACCGGAATGAAGTCAATATCGAAATGATCAGCAATTCTAATTCTTTTTAAAGCACTGCAACATTAAAATATGAAGTTAGAAGAATTGATTAGTAGATAATAAATATGTTGACTAAAACAACTTACGTGTTGCACGCCTTTATGATTGGAGAATCATACATATCGTCATTTAGAGAATCCACAATCCACATTTTTTTTTGGACGGGAAGTGCGATAACAACCACATAATGATTCCTGCAATTACATATTTAAATCTTGTTGACATTTGTAACATTAAATCGCAAATTACAAATCTTAAGTCAAAGTTAAGAATTTGTAACTAACACATTCTGATGTATCGCAACATGATAACATGATTTCCTTTTGGCGAAGGCGTTTATGAAGTAGGCCATTGATCCTTTCACATTTCTAATAATATCAGATCCCGAGCTTCTTTCAGGATCGAAAAACTTGAAATCATTTATTTTCATCTCCTTGCAATAATCTCTAGCCCACCTGCATATTGTAAATATATATATACAATTCTTTATATGCATATTGTAAAAATATTCAAGTATTAATATATTTCATTAATTTTTTTAAAAAATTCGGCATAACCTCACCTAAATATGAGTATTTTACCAAAATTCAAATATCAATAACCACCCAATTTCAATTCCCATTTGAATTCACAATCACAATCAAGCATTTTACATATCATACACAATTTCACACATCTACCCAATATTCATTTATTCACATCAAGCATTTTATACACAATTTCACAATATCAATTTCATACACAATATCAATATCAATTGATTATTGTTAAGTTGGAAAAATACTTACATGGTCCAAACTTTCAGGATTGGAATTTCAACCGGTTTTCTTTTGAAGACACCGTTGATGACATCGAAATCAACAATGCAATGTTCTAACTCTACATCTTCAAACTTAGCCGGTATCTGGAAGTACGTCTGAGTAGGGTCCGTCATCATCATATAGCTATGCAATTCTAATGCATTGGGCCCAAGCCGGCTCAATTCCTCCTCGGAGCAAAACGGATCGCGCATTTTCAATACTTCGTCCACTAAGTACGCACCCGCTTGGTAATCTTCGTCGACTTCATCCGATTCCTCATTCGCTTGCTCTTCCTCGTGGTGTTTTGCTTTCTTTTTGGCCGGAGATTTCTCAAAAGATGGATGTTGTTGCGGTATTTGCCTCAAACTCCCCTTGAAATCAATACATAAGTCATAAATCAATATTTCTCAAATTAATTAATATCTAAGTTAGAAAAGTTTGTAAGATTTACCAATTTCGATAAATCGGAATCCACAAGATGACTCGGCCACCTTAGAAATGAGTTCTGGAGCATGCCGAGACGATCGTCTCCATTGGGAGGTGGAAAAGGTGGCTCCAAATTACTCGCATGAGGAAAGACTTCTAAGAGCTGTACCCTAAACTCCCCATCACCCAATGGCTCTCCGTGGACCGTCTCAGGCATGGAAGTACGTGCAAACACCATAGCTCTTGCGACGTACACCGTAGTAAAATTATTTCCTGCGAGGAAGAGCAAGGCTTCCATAGAACCCTGCAATTATAAACAAATACGAGACATATTAATTACATATGCTAAATCATAAATTCTAAATAATTGCAATCAATATTCTGTATACCTGAATAAATGGGCTAGGCATCGGATGTGGCTGATTGTTGCTACCCTGTGATAGCATTATGAGGGCTTGATTAAAAACTGGATCGAGCCCTAGCGGTGGTACTGATTGTTGCCCCCCCTGCGACCACATCCGAGAGAAGCTCAGCTCTACTTGTCTAGCTACTTCCTGCTGCACTTGCTCCCTTACCATCTGATCGACTTCCTCTTTGGTGTAGGTCTTGCGTGTCCTTGTACCCTTGCCATATACTTGTTTCACGCCGGAAAAATGAGGGTATCCTCTCAACCGTCCAGAGTGCTCTTTGGACCCAATTGAAGCCGTCAAGATGTCATTCTGACGATTCGCTTTAAAACCACCGGACTTAGCTAGTTCAGCTAGTTCAGCCTGTCACAAAAAAAAAAATTCAAGTAAGTCTAAGTTGAATTCGTTGGATACATCAATTCCATATTTATTGGACTTATCATACGTACCATTTTGTCAACAACTTGCGCAACCCGTTCATTTGTAGCAATAAGCTCACCCTTTTCATTTTTCCTTGCGCGTGCCCTGCTCCATTTATAAGACCTGCTGTCTACTTCCTCGCTAATGAAGGATGTCGCACCATGGACCACTTCTCCTTTTTTCCAAGTCTTTTCTGCACTTATGTATCCGCCTGATCCTAGAGTGTGAGGCATGTCCTTCCTGGCAGCATTTTCTCGTCCTTTTCTACTCAATTCCTATTAGCAAATTCAAATGAGTTATAAGTATAGCAAAAAATAATAAGCTATTAAAATAGACAAAAGACTTGTTTCATACCGCAAACTCAGGGGTTTCATAATATTCATCGAATTCAGACCATTCTTCCTGTGCGATATTATGTTCATCCAAAGGGTTCCCTACATTTTCTGTGGGATTTTTCCTATATTTCTTATTCTACAATAAGAAGAAAGACGCGTTATAATTAAAGTCAATCAAGCAATTATGATTAAAACTAATGTTAAAAATATATTATCTTACCAATCTGTATTTATAAGCCCTCCATCGTATGGCACACAAAGACATAATCTTTTTATAAATTAATGGTGAAAGGTCATCCGAAAAATTCCACGTGTTGGCTATAGCGAGGATCAAGTCACATCTCATCTGTTTTGGCACATCTAGCCACTTTTTATAACTACATTACAACCAATTAATATCATTATCAAGCATTCACATTCATATATTTATATTTATATTTATATTTATATATTTATACTTGATAGGAATCATCTGTCTTGTTTTCATTGCCACATAACTCGTGAACTCATGGGCATTATCACCGGTAGGCGCCCCTTCATTGTCGAAATCGACAGTCAAGTCAATACCATTAGCTATCTTCCTTGCCGTCTTGTTGCACTTTGCCGTTGATCTTTTTCCCCTTTTGCTACCCGATGGCGCATTAAGATTTGGCATCAATTCGTCATCCTCGTTCACTACATTATCGTCGTCCATATTCGATTGGGGAATCTCATCCGGATTCGACATTGCTGCAATCATATCAGAATAATAATCAAACAATTAGACAATAATTAGCACAATCAGTACATATAATAATTAGAAAAACTCATCTACATAGATTCTAGTATTTCATTATTTTTTTAAAAAAATTCGGCATAACCTCCCTTAAATATGAGTATTTTACCAAAATTCAAATATCAATAACCACCCAATTTCAATTCCCATATCAATACCCAATTATAATTCACATATCATATCCATAATTTTTAGAATGGAAGATATTAGGCAATTGCAGCAATAATAGAGCAAAATTAGGCATTTATACAATTGCAGCAATGATAGATATATTACTTTGAACCTTACATTTATACAATCAGGCATTTAAATACACCATTCTACTCCCAATTCTCCCTCAAAAGCATTCAAGTTTGTAACAATATTCATATGGCACTGAAATTTGAACTCATTGATACTTAATTTGTTTCTAAACAATTCTCAAAGGATGTACAAATCATTAAAGCCAATAGTGCCAAATTGGTAGACTGGTTCGGTTGGGAAGAGGAATGCACCTATAAATAAAATATCATGTACTTTCAATACCACCTAACTATAAGAAAATAAGGATTGGGTCAAGAACTCCTGCCTTCAAACACTTATTAAATTGTCTAGTTGCTGTTTTTAAAAAGGAAATATGAAACATGAGTTTCAAGTTTTCAACGTATAGAGGAATCAAATTGTTTAATTTCTATTTTTGCGCCTGATTGCTCAATCATAGCAAAATATTATATAAAACTATTTGATCGCTACATTTATACATTTATTTCTCAAATTTATTTGTGATTTATCTAGAATTTAGTGTCCATTTATTAAATAAAAAATCATTACTAGAAATGCTTTACCTGGTTTGGATTTTCCAAGGACAAAGTCAAAAATCACACATTGTTTCATGAGCCGTCGTAGTGCGATGTAAGAAACTCTTTTTTTTTTTCCCAAAAACTAATATTCTATAGATATACACCAGAAATTCCTTGACTTGGACGAGCATAGAATTAAGGTTGAAAAGAGAAAAAAATGCATGCACCTGAAGGCTTGAAGGCTTGCACCTGATCTCGTCGGAGGGGCCGAGCGGAGGAGCTGTCGTGCGGAGGAGTGAGTGAGCTAGAGTGAAGTGTTTTTGAGTTGAGTGAGTGAGTGAGCTGTACGGTGAGTGAGAGTGGGTTTTGAAATTCATAAAAAAAAAAGAGAGTGGGTTTTGAACGTTTAAAAAAAAAAAATAAAATCATTCATTAGAGGCGGTTTTTACTCTAAAACCCGCCTCTAAAAATAGATTTGGCTTTTAGTCTCAAGAATCTTAACATTAACATTAGAGGCGGTTTTTTTCTAACTCTTCGGCTTTTGGTCGGTTTACCCATGTGCCTGCTTCTTGGCAATTGGAACGCAAATTAGATTCTAACTCTTCGGCTTGTAACGGTGTTCCATCAATACCTGTGAAAAATAGTAATATTATAATTATGTGTATATATGGTACCAAATTAATTCCATCATGTAATTGTTATTAATTAGAAAAAAATACCTGTGGAGAATGGCGCTATTTCATCAAATTGGTCATATTCTTCTTCGTCTACGACATCTTCAACGCCAACAATGCGTCTTTTTCCCTGGAGTACCACATGTCGTGAGCTGTCGGCCGGATCAGAAATATAAAAAACTTGCATTGCTTGTTTGTTTGCAAGTATAAATGAGTCATATGCATATCCCAACTTTTTCAAATCAACGGTTGTCATTTGAGACACTTTTTCTTTTTTAACCGCACTTTGTATAATCCATTTACAATCAAACACAGGTATCCTGAATGCATTATAATCAAGTTCCCATATTTCTTCAATCCAACCGTAGTACGGCTCCGATGACTTTCCATCACTTGATATGGCTTCTATTTTGACTCCACTGTTTTGTACCGTGCTTTTGCCATCTTGTTTCTTAGTATACCAAGTAAATCCATTAAGGTCATACCCTTGATATGTGTATACATTCGCATTGGGACCATTCGCAAGGTATTTCACAGTTTCATTCTCAGACGGGCATAGTCGCACTTTGTTTCTAAACCATTTTACAAAGCTTTTGTCGTGCTCCTTGTTGATCCAATTTTCACTTTTCTGAGGATTATTCTCTCGCAACTCTGCTATGTGTTCATCAACATAGGGGGCCACAACGGCTACTTGTTGTAGAATTTTACGATGGGCTTTTTCTCTCCTTTCAAGTTCCACTGTAATTATTTTCAAACCAAGTATACTTTTCCCCAGAAGTCTTCCGTCGTGCCGATTCTTCGGCAGGCCAATAGGTTGAAGTCCATCAACATAGTCAGTATAAAATTCAATAACCTCTTCGGCTACATATCCTTGAACTATGCTCCCTTCGGGTCGAGATCTACTTCTGACTAACCTTTTCAATTGGCCCATCGCTCTTTCGAATGGGTACATGTACCGCAAAAATATCGGACCGCACGAACTTATCTCCCTGACTAAATGAACGGTCAAATGCACCATTATCACAAAGAATGACGGAGGAAAGTACATCTCTAGCTCGCACATGGTCTGATAAACACCGGATTCTAACTCTGTCAATTTTTCAGGATTAATCACTTTGGAGCAAATTTCATTGAAGAAGTAGCACAACTTAGTGATAGAGTTCCGAACTTTTTCCTTAAAACATCCTCGAATCGCAACCGGGAGCAACTGGGTTAACAATACATGATAGTCGTGCGACTTCATTCCAATCAATTTCATATCCTTCAACGATACCTTCCTTGAGATATTGGAGGAATAACCGGTCGGAACCCTAGTAAACTTTAAGCAATTCAACAAACTCATTTTCTCATTTTTGGTCAAAGTATAAACTGCATCGGGCAACCAATCCCGTCTCTTATTAGTATCTTGCACCGCAGCTAGGTCCAGTCGGATCCCCATTTCGACCATGTCTTTTCTCACATTAGAATTGTCTACTTTTCCTTGAGCATTTAAAATCAAAGCTATCAAAGCTTCACAGATGTTCTTAATGATGTGCATCGCATCCAAGCAATGCCTAACATCCAAATACGCCCAGTATTCGAGTTTCCAGAATATAGACTTCTTCTTCCAATTACCATCCGGGATTTTTTTCGCAAATGGTTTCCCCAATTTGATTTTAAGATCCTTCACCTCCTCGTATACCTGCCTTCCGTTTCTTGGTATACGTGCCCTACGGGTCTCGATTTTGCCATCAAATTTGGTTTTGTAATTAGCCCGGCGGTAAGGGTGATTACGGTTAAGGAACCTACGATGTCCCAAGTAAACAGTTTTTCTACAATTTGTTAACCATTGAGAATGTGTTTCCTCTTCGCAAATAGGACATGCCTTTTCTCCTTTGTTCCTGTAACCCGACAAGTTCCCGTACGCGGGAAAATCATTAATCGTGCAAAAAATCATCGCACGTAGGGTAAAATAATTTTTTGAATAAGCATCAAATACCCTCACCCCTTTCTTCCACAACATCTCAAGGTCTTCTATTAATGGAGCCAAGTACACATCTATATCATTGCCCGGTTGTTTTGGACCAGAAATGAGCAACGGCATCATCATATATCTTCTTTTCATGCATAACCAGGAAGGAAGATTGTAAATAACCATTAGAACTGGCCATACGCTGCGATTGCTGCTCATGAGACCGTAAGGATTCATTCCATCCGTGCATAGTCCCAATCTCAAATTCCTAGGTTCGCTGCCGAAATCTAGGAAATGACTGTTTATGTTGTTCCACTGGGTCGAGTCCGCGGGATGTCTGATCATTCTATCTTTCTTTCTGTCTTCTGCGTGCCATCTCAGCAGTTTAGCATCTCTTGAATTACCAAATAGACGCTCAAACCTTGGTATTATCGGAAAATACCATATTTTTTTTGCAGCTGGCCTCGTTTTACAACTCTCTTCATCATCCTCCAAATCATCGTCCCTTAGCTTGTACCTTGATGCATTGCACATTGGGCATTTATGAAGATTCTCGTACTCATTCCGAAATAGTATGCAATCATTCGGACATGCTGAAATCTTCTTTATTTCCAAGTTCAGAGGACACAGTAATTTTTTAGCCTTATAACATGTATCTGGCAATGTATTTTCTACCGGAAGCATTTCTCGTAAAAGACCGAGCAAAGATGTGAAACTTTTATCGCTCCAATTATTCTTGGCTTTTAGGTTATACAGTTTGAAAACCGTTATAATTTTTGAGAATTTATCCTTATCACAACCGGGATATAGAGGTGCATTACAGTTTTCATCAAATTGCTGAAAAATCTCAGGAACATGATCATCAATAAAATCATCTGGTATTTCGTTCATCATTTCATCCAAATCATTATCTCTATTATCATCACCACATTGTTGTTGACTTACATTTTCTCTATTTTCTATATTCACACCCACAAATACATCATCTCTATTATCTCTATTTTCTGAATCTGATTCTCTATTATCTCTATTTTCTGAATCTGATACATTAATACTAGTCCCAACTTCAGCCTGATCTTCCAACTTTTCTCCATGATAAACCCACCGGAGGTATTTTGGTGTTGTCATCCATCCACGCTGAATCAAATGGGCTCTAACAGTTTTAATATCATGGCTCTGCATGTTAACACAACGCTTACAAGGACAAAGAATTTTTGGCTTTCCTGTTGACTTTCGATGTTCTTCCGCACAATGTATGAATTCCTCAAGAACTTCAACAAAATCATAAGAGATACGTGAACTGAACATGTACTTCTCCCTTTGATCCATCTGTGAATATCATAATATATATCCAAAAGTCAGGGTTTAGAGTTTGTAGGTTCAATGTACGATCACATGAGGTTTTCGGGCCGGTTACCATCCTAACCCACTCTTTGGATACTCTGTCTCATTAGCGAGCGACGCTAGATGCAATCTGTTGTCTGAGAAAAATTCGGCAGCATTTCCTCTTATGTTCCCTGAATGCACCAACACACGATTGCTCGTGAGGACGCATCCGTGGGAACATAAGGGGAAATGTTGCCGAATCTTTCCCAAACAACAGATTGCATCTAGCGTACCACTCGCTATCCTAAATGAGACAGAATATCCAAAGAGCAGTCCCAAAAAATGGGGACTATCCGAGATTAATCCCTAATGGATTAATTTCGGACGGGCACGACCTAAAATAGTTCAAATTCCGGCAATATGGTCCTATATGACAATACACTAATATATGCAAATGCCAAACATTTAATTAATTAATAATGCAAGCTAAATTGACTATTTTAAGAAATTAAAATTGTCGAGGGTTAAAATATAAAATTACCGAAATTATCGATGATTGACTTGCTTTAATACAATCTCCTTTGCCTTTATCAACCTAATTTTTGAGTGTCAATGAAAAAATAAATTACAAATACAAAAAATTAATTTAAATAAATAATTAAATCATCAATAATAATTAAAGAATATACCTCAAATGCTATTTTTTTAACTTCTGTTTGCTCTCCTTGACTTCCTCTTCCTATTTTTCAATTTTTCCAATTTTTTCTAAAATTTTAGCAATTTAAATAGGTGGTTTTGATCAGTGCAGGAAATCTCGGTTTGGGAGGAAAAAATAATGGTAGCGAATATAACTAGAGAGAAATGTCGGATTGGGGGAGAAGGAAGAGGGAGAAGGGATATTAACTAAGAGGGAGCAGGGTGGTTGTCTAGAAAAGAGCACCAAAACTTACAAATCTTATCTAAATGAAAAATCAAACGGAATCATCTTAGAGGCGGTTTTTTCTCTAATAACCGCCTCTAAAGATCATATTTTTTTTTGGGTTTTTTCAATTTTTTCTTTCTAAAATATTTTTTATCATAAAAATTTTCTAGAAAAATATAATTTCCATGCTATTATTAGAGGCGGGTTTTAAACAAATAACCGTCTCTATTAATAATTTCGGATTTTTAATTTTTACATGTACTAAAATATTATACAAAAATATTACAAAAATATTATTCAAAAATATTATACATGTTTTTAACATCAGCCAAAGGGAGGAGGATAGGTCATTCTTTTGCAACATCAGCCAAATGATATTTCACTAAATTATAAATATTAATCAATTAATGTGGTAAAAAAAATATTGATCAATTAAGTCTGTAGTGGGTTCGAATTCATGTTAGATTTATAGGAACATGTGATGTTAGATGCATGTGCGTCGATTGACATGATTGACACATTGAATAGTTTAAATGCTATCTAAATCAAAAAAAAAAACAAACTCATTCCATTAGAGGCGGTTTTTACTCTAAAACCCGCCTCTAAAAATAGATTAGGTTGTTTTTTATTTTTCTCGGGTGTATTCTAAAAAAACAACCATGTATTATTAAAGGCGGGTTTTAAACAAATAACCGTCTCTATTAATAATTTCCTATTTTTAATTTTTACATGTACAAAAATATTATACAAAAATATTACAAAAATATTATTCAAAAATATTATACATGTTTTTAACATTAGAGGCGGTTTTTTCTCTAATAACCGCCTCTAAAGATCAGATTTTTTTTTGGGTTTTTTCTGGAATTTTTTCTTTCTAAAATATTTTTTATCATAAAATTTTTTTAAAAAATCGGATAATTTCCATGCTATTATTAGAGGCGGGTTTTAAACAAATAACCGCCTCTATTAATAATTTCGGATTTTTAATTTTTACATGTACTAAAATATTATACAAAAATATTCAAAAAATATTATTCAAAAATATTATACATGTTTTTTCAAAAATATTAAACATCAAAATTTTTTGACATCAAATATTTTCACTATTTATAATAGTTAAATATTTTTAAACATTTTACATTATTACTATTTTACATATTTGAATATTATTTATCATAAAAAATTTTTTAAAAATCATTTATGATTATTAGAGGCGGTTTTTAGTTAAAAACCGCCTCTAAAGATCAATTTTGCATTTTCTGTTTTTTAAATTACATAAATAATTTATATTTGAACTATTTTAAACATCAAATGTTTTTTGACATCAAATATTTTCACTATTTAAAATAGTTAAATATTTTTTAACATTTTACATTATTACTATTTTACATAATTGAATATTTTTTATCATCAAAAATTTTTTAAAAATCGGATTATGATTATTAGAGGCGGTTTTTTAGTTAAAAACAGCCTCTAAAAATCAATTTCTGATTTTTAATTTATTTTTTTATTTATTTTTTTTTAAATTACTTAAATAATTTATATTTGAACTATTTTTAACATCAAATATTTTTTCACATCAATTATTTTCACTATTTATAATAGTTAAATATTTTTTAACATTTTATATTATTACTATTTTACATAATTGAATATATTTTATCATCTAAAATTTTTTAAAAATCAGATTATGATTATTAGAGGCGGTTTTTAGTTAAAAACCGCCTCTAAAAATCAATTTTTGATTTTTAATTTATTTTTTAAAATGAAATTAAATTAAAATCAAATTCAATTTATTTTTTAAGATCAAATTAAATTAAAATGAAATTCAGCATTTTTAGAGGCGGTTTTTCGTTAAAAACCGCCTCTAAAAATACGAAAAAAATTCAAAAAAAATTTACATTTTTAGAGGCGGTTTTTTATAAAAAACAGCCTCTAAAAATATGGATTTTTAGAGGCTGTTTTTTTAAAAAACCGCCTCTAAAAATGCTCCATTTTTAAAGGCTGTTTTTCTTAAAAAACCGCCTCTAAAAATAGGATTTTTAGAGGCGGTTATTTATAATAACCGCCTCTAAATATAAACAGCCTTTTATTTTATTTTTTAAATTTTTGGAATAAAAAGTTTAGAAACGGTTTTTGTTAAAAACCGCCTCTAAAAATAATTGACAAAAATTTCTAAAATGCCACTCGTAATTTTTAGAGACGGGTTTATGGAAAACCGCCTTTAAAAATGGCGTCTCTAAAAATAATTTGTGTTGTAGTGTGTAAACAAATGCACCGGTTGTAGCATTTTTCACGGAAATGTGTTTGAAGGAAATAGATATTAATGTTAAGCACTAAGCGGTATAATACATATTTCATGGAAATATATTTGAAGGAACTGATTAAGGCAATCAGGCCTCAGAAATGAATGAGCCTAACTTAATATCCAAAAAAGAATATCATCCAAGTTCTTCTCCAAATTTTAAAATTAAGTTCTTAGCCCAAACTTCATTTAAACCTATGTATCGGACTATATCTGATACTAAACTTCTTTTATTTGTGTAATTTACACTTTGACCCGTTGGAACTGAGCAAGAACCCAACACTTACAACAAAATCATCAGGAAGGAGTGCGTTTCTGCCAACAACTTGTCAATAAAGTCCAAAGAGGACGTCAATGTCAAGCGCTAAGTAAGCAGTGACGCAAACCCATTCTTCCCTGGATCTTTTTTCTCTCTACAATTACCATTCTTATTAACTCAATTTAATTCAGCCATTCAGGCAGGCAGTGACGCAATACTTCAATCTCACTTCTATTATCACCAAACACATAAAGAATCCTTCAAATCAACCTAATTCCTTGCACATAGCCGCCACAAACTATCTTAAAAACCTGCATTTATAAATTCCATGCATTCCATATGAATGGGTGCCAAGGTCCAAAGGGTGTAAAATAATGGAATCAAACAAGAGGTGCACCATATATTAACAACATCTTTCTCTTTAAAGTTGTATATGTACTCTCCGTGGTTGCTTCATTAATTACTTGCTCAATGGCTTATATGTATTTTCAGGATTGCTGTGGTGACTGGAGGGAACAAAGGTATAGGTTTGGAGATATGCAAGGAACTGGCTCTCAATGGGATAGGTGTCATTCTAACTGCAAGAGATGAGAAGAGAGGCAAGGAGGCAGTAGAAAAGCTTATTACAGATTATGGTCTCACCAATATAATCTTTCATCAGCTTGATGTCACTGATCACTCCAGCATTGCATCTTTAGCTGATTTTGTTAGAAACCAATTTGGGAAACTAGATATTCTGGTAAAAAAAATTATGTGTGTTTCTCATATGCATCATTTATTGCTGTGTACAAATTAAATACCGTGTGCGCCAGTATTAATAAGTTTCATAATTAATTAATAGGTTAATAATGCTGCGGTTGTAGGGCTTGAGTTATCACAACCAATTGATGAAAAGGTACATGTTAATAGTACATTAATTTGATATTCAGAATTCTTTATCTTATATGCATGCATTAAAACCACTATTAATTTGCTTATTTGTTTGTGACGATTTTAATTGTTAATAATGTGAGTACAGCTTCCACAACAAGAGAGGGCCGAATTATTCCAGAAATACATAGTTCAAAGCTATGAAAAAGCTGTCGATTGCATGAAAACGAACTACTATGGAGTCAAGTACATGACTGAAGCATTTCTACCTCTTCTACAATTATCCAATGCGGGGAGAATTGTGAATGTCTCAAGTACCGTAGGACAACTACAGGTCAGTCTCTTAAATTAATGTATGTATGTATGTACTTATACCTATCAATTTCGATGCACCTGTTTGGTTATGCCGCTCCTATATAATTTTATTGTCATGTTAATGCTTTCATAATCAGTATCATGAACATTAGCACCCCTTTTTTATTGTCTTTTTTTCCTAAGGTCATGTAAGAGTACCAATCTGACATTTAAAAAAAAAATTAATTAAGAAAAACTTTTGCTTGTAAAGGTCTAATGAAAGAAATATGAAGAACAGAACACGTTTCTCAACAACCTACAAGTAGGCTTAAGTCAATACTCAAATAATTCCGGTACAATGACCCAGCGATTGCTAACTTTCTTGGTGATAGGCCTCCTTCGTACCAGTACCAGTTAGATTGTGAGCATATATATACTTCTCTTAAATACTGATACTTAGAGTGAAAAATATTGGAATGGAACCCAGCCAAACACATTGTGTATCATATAACATACTCTACCAACACCTTTTCACAATCACCAAGTCAGTAACACACCATGAATTGTTGTATTTTACACAGCGTCTGAACAATGAAAAGCTCAAAAAAGAACTCGAGGATATTGACAACCTCACTGTGGAGAGGATCGACCATCTTACAAACTCTTTTCCTAAACATGTCAGAGACAATACAGTGGAGAAAGACGGATGGCCGCCGAGATTCATTGCATATAGAGCATCAAAGGTTTTAATGAACGCCTACACAAGAATTATTGCCAAGAGATATCCCCGTGTAACCATTAACTGTGTGAATCCAGGCTATGTCAGTACCGAATTCAATTCGAACACCGGACCTCTGACAGTGAGCGAAGGTGCTGAAGGCCCGGTGATGGTTGCCTTGGCTGAAGGAGGGCCCACTGGCCAGTTCTATGATCGAACTCAGCTCTCCACCTTTTAGCGAAGAATTAATTATACTAATCAAAGTGATTGTTTATCTTTTTTGTGATAGTATATATATAATAAGGTAAGAAAGAGGATATCTTGTTTTCTAGGACAGGGATTCCTATCTACTAGTAGATGTGTAAGGTTTTTTTTTTTTTTTTGATAATGGAAAAAAAAAAAAGCAGGGGTCAAGCCCCAAACCTTTTTTCATTGAACAGTTAAAAGAGTACGAAAACAAATTACGAATTAAGAAGATAAACAAAGTTTTAAGCTTAGCCTTATAAAATAAGATGAACAGAGAAAAAAAATTAGAAATTAAGAATTAAAAAGATAAAAATTTATATTATTTCTAAAGTTGCATGCTGCATGTTTGTATCACCTATGTATTAAAAATTACTCATTTTGGGTTTTTTTTATTTTGTTTGAATATATATTCATCTTAAAAATTGAAGAACGATGATGGAAATTGCACGTACAATTACAGTGATGAATTAATATTTCTTAATCTTACTTGTAAATTAAAAAAAAAATCCAAATGTGAGGAGAAAAAAAAAAAGAATCGAGTACAAAATAGCTCATCGGTTTGGGCCGTAATTATTTTGGGCCTCAAGGACCAAAATAGTAACATATTTGAGTAATTGATGAATAACTATCTATCTCTGTAGACTGTAGCTCACTAGCTCAGGTATTTAGAATATGATAGGCACATTAAATTAGTTTTCAAAAGGTCATAGATGACATCCATTTCTTTCTTATAGACTTTCAACTAACTAAGCTTTCAATGACATAACCTAGTAATTCAAGTTTTTTCATCCTTCCGGGCGTGATACCATTCTTTGGCGTGTATTACCATGCATGTCCATTACTATCTTTAAGTCTTTGTCTTCCTATATTTCATATTCTTCTTCATGTATTTTGTTTGGTGAGAATGTAGTTTGAAGTCTTGTCAATTTACATATGACAAGTCAACTGTAAAAGTGTCTTTAATACATATGGAGTCATGAAGCCCACTATACTCCCCATTTAGTTTTCTTTATAATTTTTTGAATATATTTGCGCACCTAGTTTTCTTTGAATAATATAATTGATTAATTTATAATTTCCTACTTAGACCACCTACATAGTTTCGAAATAAAGTACATAAAAATTTAGACCAAAATTGTACATACACACAGTCCACAGAGAAAGACTCGGATTTCGAATAAACAAAACCAATACTGGGTTTCAGTTGTTGGAAAGAAACATCATGGGGCTGCGATGAAATTTTCAGTTTTGTACTACGGAAAATTTGATCAAGACAAGTTTAACTAAAAACAATTCAATTTTCACTATTCCAAATTTGCAAGGGATGAGATGACAAAATTCTACCGGCCAAACATAAATGAATTGCTTAATTATGGGTGCATTTGGCAAAGTATAAGGTTAGTAGAGTTAGTGGCGTAAGGTTAATATTTTTTGAGTTAGAAGGGTAGAATGGTGGAAGTAGTGATTGGGTGGAATTAGTGCTAGTTTAAGATTAGTGATCATTCAGGATGCATGATGAATGTGCATAGTGATTCAAAAAAAGAAGTTTGCATAACCACGCACTTTGATATCAAAGAAAAAGCAACTAAATAATTTTCTGTGTAAACTATTTCATTGAAAGAAAAAAAAAAAAAAAACCTTCCTATCTAATTGTCTCTCCAAGCAAAATTCTAGTAATTACATTACTAAATTTCTGGCTGTCTGGCTTTCACTTTTATAATGTAACAAAACGGTCAAAATTTCACCTGACAGCTGCTGTCAAGGTTTCGGAAAAAAAAAAAACAAAACGATCAAAATTATTATAAAAAAACTTTAAATGTGAACAATAATAACTTGAACTTAGTTGAGAAATATATTCCTTAATTTGACAATTTGGCTATCATTTCATCATCCCAAGCCATAAAATTAGAAATTAAATGATGGAAGGCCTACAGGTTAAGGTTATTAATAACTCGAAATTGTTAAAGAAGATCGAGACGCAGCCTTGAACAAAACAATCCATTATTTATTTTCCAACCATTGAAGAATTTGTACTTGTGATTTTTTTTTTTTTTTTTGGAATGTATTCATATTTGATTTGAAACAGTCGTCGTTGTTGTTTGTAATGTTTATTCTTTTTATATCTTTTCAGTACTTTTCTATATTCATATTTTATTAGATTAGAATGATTCAAACATTATGTTATGATGTTTTCTTGTTGTTTTAGAATAATATATACTAAAGAATAATAGGTCTGTCGTATTGCGGATAAATAGCTAGTTTTTGTAGCCTAGTTTTTTTTTTTTTTTTTTAAGAACAGTAGCATACTAAATTCCATCCCTCCCCGTATGAAATTAGGCAATTAGCACCATCGATCCGTTGTGGAATGAGGCGGACCTGATTATTATAAAGTAATAAGAAATGAATTGACTGTAAAATTTTATTTTTTTTCTGTTATGTCGGCATATTTCACAAAATGCAATCGTACATGACGACTATTATATTCTTTCCACTAGCATCCACAAATTCCAATCGCATTCCCAATAACTGAGAAGTCTTCTATCTAAATCCTGTATATTTCTGCTCTCGTAGGCTTTACGTAAATTCATTGACATTTCAAGCATAGAATTTTGTAAAAATTAACAAATGCTACAAAGAAAATTTATAAGCATAAGAAAAATAACACATTTTTATAAAATAACTCAAAGCATTAAAAAGTAAAATTGATTGACAATAAAGTTGCATATATATTACTTCATTTTTATATATAATAGATAACAATTACTTGCGTCCGTATCCGCATGAAACATTAATACAGATTATTTATTTACCTAATACTTAACTTTACCTGATAATTACTTGTATCGGTATATCTTCATGTCCATTTTGTATTATAAATTTGGCAATTATGTATAATGCATATGGTTGTGGATGCTAATTATTAAATAATTGTCCATTATGAACTGGTCCAAACAATATATTTCGAGGTCAATATTATCTTTTATCAAGTCGACCAACCGGACATTGGTCCCTAATATGGCTACTTAGACCGCTACATGCACCAGCTACTAGCAAAAGAAATCGAACAGAGACGGTGACACAAACACACACCAAATAAAACAAATAATTAAGCAGATGCCATCTTGCTAATGGAGATTTTGACAACACGCAAACAGACAGTCTATTTCATTTACTAAGCAATGCTATATGAAAGCAACCATAGTCCAACCCGCCTTTCAAATAAACAAATTCTCATACTTTCTACTACTCTAACAAAGTTCCAAAATAGAAAGCGCTTTTTGTTGGAAGAAAAAGTCCATGTTCTTTGCATTTAGACATTCATGCTTCTCCTAAGACGAGGGAACACACGAATGAAATTGAAATCCATGCACCAACCAAAAAAGGAGGTTGAAATTTGAATTGGCGTACAAGAGGGGCCATACAATGGGACCCACTAGTTTTTTTATTTGTCACAAGATGTTTGGGGCATGGGCCCCACATTGTATCTCATTGTCACTGGTTTGTGGGTTCCACTATTTTCTTCTTATCCCTTGCCGACAGGAGGTAAGGATGTGCCTAACATTGATGTAGACTAATGGGATTTAGTGTTTTATTCAAGTGAGACAAAGAAACCCAATGATAGCAAACTTTGGATGCCTTTCTGTGGAAAGTCTTCCAACTTGATTGCATGTAAAATTTGTTCTTATTTTTGGTTTTAAAGTTTAGAGAAATGTTTTGGGCAGCGGAGTGACACGTCTATCCCGAGAACAGCTTTATTATTTTATTCTTTTTAGACTCTTTCCGTTTTAATAAAGTTTTTTCTTTTTCATTTTCTTATGCACTTTTGTACTTTTTAAAAATTGACATAATTTTAAACATCAAAGGGGGTTGCCGTCAGTTCAAGTTGCCATGACTAGTTAGACATTTTTCTCTTTCGGCCTATACCAATTTTAGACAATCAGGACAAGGTCAGATGTATATTGTGTCATTTTTCTTACACCAATGTTTTTTATTTTTTTGTAAAATAAAATTTGTGCTTGTCAATTGTCGTTTTTAGGCAATTAGGCTGCGAGATCGCCATTTGCCTATTTGCATAAAATCAAAATTTTTTCAATATGAGTTTTACAAACTGGCAGTTTTTTATTATTTGGTAATAGCCGAACAACTTTGGGATTCGATCTGTTGGCAACTTGGCATCATGGTAAGTTGAATATTGTATTCCAATACTTGGTATAATTTTGATCTTGGTTCTTGGTGTCTCAGTTTCAAAAACTGCTAGTACATACTGAAAAATCAGTCTTTTTCAGAATTTGAAAGTTGAAACCCAATAAAATAACAATTACAACAGGTTTTTCAGTGTTTTCTGTACAGTTCGGGTAACTTTAGAATACTGGAATATCAGATCTTTTCAGAATTAAAAACCTATAATCTAAAATGACAATTAGGACAGGTTTTTCGGTACAGTTCAGTTACTTTTTTTTCAACTAAAAACTTAAAAAGCCTAAAAAAATAGGACTCTATAAAGTTACAATTTTTTAAGGTGGATTAGTACAAGAGCTGATGATGAATTATAGCAGTGAGTACTGTGCACTTGATAATAACACACAAACAAACATGCAATAAAATATAAGCATATATCAAGCGAGCGTATCTATATTAATCTGTTCCCCATGAGTACAACCAAAATGACATCCAAATCATTCATACATTAGGCAACAAATATAACACAAACGAACATTGCCTTTTCTAACAACAATGCCCCATGACTATACCTCACTAAAAATTTTCTAGATTTTTTTTGCTAGGAGTCCAAGACTTTGGTCAAAATGTATAACATTAATTAATAAGTTAGACAACATTAGGTCTGGGTCAAGTTGGGGTTAGGAAGCAATGCCCCTCTCCCTCTCTGGTAAAATGCTAAGCGGCTTTGATTCTGTGTCCCAAACTAAGTTTGCATCTGATACATTGCTACACAACTCCACTTCTGTCTCCCAGATTGAGTTTGTCTCTTGTGTTATGGTAGGTGGCTCCTGTTCTGTCACCCAGACTGTGTTTGCCTCTTGTGCTATGGTAAGAGTCTTCGGTTCTGTGTCCCAGACCAAGTTTATCTTGTACTCAGATTCATATTCCTGCGACAATAAATAACCACACAATTTAATAAGAACAACGGAAAATAGTTTTGGCAATGAATTTCACAATTTATTAGCTATTGAGGAGAGATGATATTGACTATTACCAACAGGAATTCAAAAGAGATTCGACAGTCATTCATATTGTTTTTTTTTTAAAAAAAAAAGAAAAGAAAAAGAAAAAAAAGGAGTGTCAATAAAGGGTGTTCACTGTTCAGGATGTTTCAAAACTGCAAAAATATTTTTCTTATGGATTGTAATGAGCAAATAAGAAATGCCCCAGAAGTGTCATTAGAAAAGAGAGACCAGATCATTAGTTCAACATATAAACAAGGATAGGCAAATACCTCTAGCTTTCTGACAAGTTCTTTGGCACTTGATGCAGAAATAATGATACGACGAGCCTCTTCAGAAATGAAACCTTCATTCACCGCCAAGTCAATAAATGACAATAGAGAATCGTAGAAACCGTCCACATTTAATAACCCCACCTGTTTCATTAACATAAATTTCATGAGATAAATTAAACAGACTTAAATTTCAATCATCAGAAGTAGTCAATTTCTTCATGGCACCACTAGGAAAAATTGCAAATAGAAAAAAGAATCGGATATCCATAGTAGTACAAAAGAAATTGTAGTAAAGTATTGCACTCAATGCTATTCTGGTACCAAAAATTAATATATGGGTAACTTCAAAACAGACAATTTTATGGAGATACAAGTCCAAAATAGTATATGAAAATCCATGTATGCTATGATAATGAAAGCAACAGTATGATACATCAATCTGAAGGTTGGCTAAATGTATTCTTAACCAGTCCAAAAATGACCAAAAAGTTCCCCATTATGCAAGCAAAATGGAAAACAAGGAAAGTTTTCAGGTGTGCACTTCCAAAACCTCACAGAAGTCACAAGTACCATGCATAAAAGAAGCATCCAACGAATTTATTGTGAGCCACATTAGCTAGAATTGGAAAAACAATTCTAGTAAGTCACCTTCTAAGATATGTAGCTTTGGCTATGGAAGGGTATTTCTATTTTGTGAACTGCATTACAGTCAGCACACTAGACTTCAAATGGATAGAAATCACATCTTGATGTTTTTGCAAGGGTTCATTTGAAGTTTCTCCAAACTCAAAATTAAAAATAGAGAGAGAATCATTGACTAAGATAAATGTGAACGAGATCCTACATAATCTCTATGATTGGATTGGCTGTGTCCAAAATATATATTCTAAGATGGGATGATGGAATACATTTAAACTACAAAAGTTAAATAAACCATATCATGCAATGCATGCATTGCATTTAATTCACATTCTGTAGGGCCCTCCAGTTACTAATTACAGGTTAGTTTTTAATACAAGCAGTGTGCCCATTATATATTCCACCAGAAGGAATGCAAGAAATATAAATTAAAGAAATTAGACAAGTTGCAGTACTCTATTGAGTCTGCACAAAAAAAAATAAATAAATAAAAAAAATAGAATACTTTATACTTACAGGCTTCTTGTGTATACCGAGCTGGGCCCACGTTATAACTTCAAGCAACTCCTCAAGAGTTCCATATCCACCTAGATTGCAGAGGAATAACTTATTAATGATGTTGGAGAATTACATAACCCATGGTACTCTTTAAGAAAATTGCAGTACCAGGTAAGGCAATGAAAGCATCAGCATAGCGCGCCATCTCAGCCTTTCTCTCATGCATTCCAGATACAGCTTTCACCTCACCTACAGGTTCTCCAGTTACCTGCAAAACCAATGCCACAAACATTAATCATGAACTGAATGACCAGCATCCTTTATAGTTTAAGGTAGGTTCAATAGAATCTGTGCCTCTTTAGCAAAGCTTAATGGAGGATCCATTTATATTGATAATGGAGATTTAAAATATTCTTTAATAGTTTACATGATATTAGATAGTGTAATTCTTATTAGGTTAATTAGGATCTTAGGCTAAATAATGCATTGCAAATTTTTAATAAACGACTTAGCCAATGATAGCTCAATTACAAGAATAAATCATTGTTTTAGATTATATAATATGACAAGTAATCATAAGGTAAAAGTACGTATACAAGTAAATAGACTGACCTCTCTAGGCATCAAGGATTTTGGAATCACCCTGAAAATAGAAAAGAAACGCAAGGAGGTTAGTATATATTTCGGTATCTATCTTGGATCTGTTATAAATAAGAGAGACATGAAGAACAGATAAGAACCACCCTGAAAAAAAGAATCCATATACTCTATTATCCATATAATGATTTTAAAAATACATCTCAACAATACAGTCATCAATATTAGAACACTCACCTAACTACTATCCAAAAAAAAAATGGAAATCACCTAACCTCCATGTAGAACAGACCTACATTCATTCAGATAACATACTCATGTGCACATTGAAAGAGATAGGTAGACAAAGAGAAAGGTAGGGGGGGAATACCATAAATTTTATTCAGTCTAAACCCTATCCAAAGACCATCAAAAACTCCAGTCTAATGCAAATGTCCAGTTTGGTTACTACTACTGTTTAATCATACTTTTTGTAAAGTGTACAACTAGGCCCCTCTATTTTGGTGCAATTCCTTTATCACAAAAGAAGGAAAGCTAAGTCCATTAATAATCACACCTATACCCCATTCAAGAAAAGGTTTCACTCTCTATCAGCAAGGCAGACAAAGAGAAGTTGCCATTTTTGTACAAGAAGCAGGCATCATATACAAACTAAATTTTAGGGAAAACAAAAATATAGAGGCAAAAAGATAGAAAGAGAAAGAGGTAAATGGGAGCTACCCAATGACATGGCGACCACCATCATGCACTGCATGAGAAACAAGGCCCATTAAACCAATGCTACCTCCTCCATACACCAGGTCTATTCCTCTCTCCACCTACACCAAAAAAGAAATACATCTTTATGTTACATGACCATCTTCCTTTTACTTTCCCAAATCCTCCTGGGAACAAATTCTTTGGTCGGTTCCATGGATAGAAATGTCAACCTAGGATAATTAACTTGGTAAATAAGACAAGAGACCTATTCTCATGGATGAAAAGGATGTTGAAGAAATAAACGTTTTATTTAGTTAGCAAAATGTTAGTATGTACATTTTAATGAGAATATTCCCCCAACACAAGAATGAAAAATACAGACTTCAGTGTAAATTTAGCATTTTTTGTGTTGTGGGTTTGGGCGCATTTGTATTACAAATTAATATGTGAAACTCATTTTAATGGAGTGCCAAACAGCCTGCTCACACACAGAATAAAATTGTGGTGCATCAAAATAACCATATGGTTTGGACTACAACTTCACTAGGGAAGTGATATAGCTAGAGAACAAACAAGAGGAAAAGCAAAGAAAAATTTTGTTGTATACTATTTGATGAGAGGAGGTTGAGTGCAGAGGGAGAAAAGGAGGCGTGCCACTGTGTCATGATACCAATAGAGCACGGTTTTTGTCAAGATGGGAATGCAAAGAAGCAACTTTTTGGGGTCTCAGACATGAATAAATGAATTTCAGTGCTTTTTTTGTTGGCACCAAGAAAAGGATTTTTGGCGTTTATTACTTGATTTTAAAATCCTTTGGCTGTGGTCATGCAAGAAGGCTGCTTCTTTGCCAGGTAGGTCGGACTACAGCTAAGCAATTCAAGTCAGTACCAAAAAAGGACCCTAAAAATGCCTCCAATTTTAGTTCCCATCCAAAAAGACAAAAAATAACACAAAATTGCACCAAAATTTTCGATTAGCATGCAATTAGAAACCAAATTACACGTACAAGAGAAACTAGTTTTGCATTTCCCTTCCTTCAAAACAAAAGGTACTTATTGCACTCTCGTTAGAAGCCTCTAACAAAGAAAATGGAGTTCAAAATTGAATTCAGAAAACATCCATTTGATCTCATCTCTGAATCAAAACCACTAAAGCCCCTAAAAAAACGCAATTCTCTAAACGATTACATACATTATGCTAAAGTGAAGTCTTTTGGGGTAAAAAAGAAACAATAATGGCATCAAAACACACCCAATTTCATCAACAAACAAACCTAATATTAGCATCGGATATTGCACAAAATGTAGTAACAAACAAAGAAAAATCTCCGAAGCATTACCAATTCTTTGCCTAGTTCGATGGCTGCATCTTGGTAACTCGACTTACGACCTTTTGCACTGCCACAGTAAACGCAAATCCTGCGAAACCTCGATCTCTTCTCTTGGGTACAGCTCTCCTTGGTCTCCATTTCGTCTCTCTTACACACTCTTTTGAATGTTTGTCTCCTTTGTTTACATTCGCTTTTTAATTAGGAAAATATTAATGAAGGCTATGTCGGAGTAGAAGAGGAGAGGAGATCCCTAGTAAGAGATCCCATTTGGGCCTATTTATAGACAGACACAGCGACTCTTCTTCGGCCCCTTTTTAGTTTTTTCTCATTGCAAAGTAGGAAATCCCCACTTTATTTACAAGTTCGGATTTTCTGTTGCTAGTGCGTGTGTTGACAATACTGTGTTAGTTCACTGACTGTGGGGTAGAGTTATGACTGGAACTTCAATAGAAGTGTAATTTGGGATAGTATTGGATTCGCTACGAGTTCCACGGCGGTCTCTGTCGGTACAGTAAATTGTGATTATATTTTCTTGTTAGGGGTCTCAGTAAATCTGAATTAGGTCAAGGAATATCCTAATGGAATAAGTAACGTGAAATTCTATCTGTAGTGAAAATTTTGACCCGGACTAATCATGTCCTGTCGTCTTATATATATTTTTAGTATATCTCAACATTCTTTTTATTTGATAATAATGATTATAAATATTTCAAATTTAAAAAATTTAGAAGAACTTTGCAAACATACAATTACAAACGACTTGTTTGTCAAATTCTATGCAATTTACGTATGGAAATTTTTTATTTAGTATCATTTTTTTAATAATGTTCGAGGTCTTTCTTTCTGGGATTAAATTTTGTATATTGTAATTCTGTAGTAGAAAAATTGAAGCCTGCACCAAGATGCTGATGCCCGAAGTATGATCCAGGTGCACCGATGAAATTTCGTTCTAGTGTATCTGTACATACGGCTGTTGGAGACTGGAGCGCATCGACCAAGAGAAACCTGAGGCATTATTGACGAGCGACATCTAACGGTGTCAAATGACGGTCGGCTCATACCATCAACGGTTCTAAACATCTATCCATGTATTCAGCTCATGGGTATCATTACGGATCCCATGTGGCCCAAAGTGAAATATTCAACATGCGCAAATCACTTCATGTTAGTCATGAGAACTAAGAAGGCTTACTGGTCAAAAAAAAAAAAATGAACTAAGAAGGCTTAGACCCGTTAACTGTCTCTGAAACAGCACGTAATCACCCATGAAACTTCCGTATGTGTATTTTGAAACATGTAATATTCATTTAGTGAAAATACTAAGTATTATTTTTTATAGATAATTAATTATATTAATTGACACGTTATTCCAATTAAAGTACGATTAGGCTGTTGAATTTTTTTTTATTAGTTAACTTCATCAATTATTACACTTCAATTAATCAATTGTCCTCTTATTAGTACTAAATTGCATTTACTCAATTTACGTGATTATGATATCTTACTCATATTTAATTTGTTGAAACAACAACCGAGACATAACACGTTTCTAAATCTTTCATTTCGAATAATAAAAAAAAAAGCAATCTTTAATGATGATGATGATGATATATATTAAATCAACATGCACGAATAGATGCATACATATTAATTATGAACTACAATTCAACGTTCCTCCGTACAAATGGTTTTTAAGGCTGTTTGAATTCTGTAGTAAAAAAAAGGTTTTTTTTTTCCAAATAGTCATGCTATTGTAGAAAATACATTGAATATTGCAAAGATAAAAACTTTTTTTTCTCTCTCTGTTTGATGACATGGACATGTTATGTTTTTTCTTACTTTTTTGTAAAACAAAAACGACTTTTAAACTTCTAACGATCCATCATATGCCATCGTTATGCATACATAAAAAAGAAGAATTACAAAACTCTTTATACGGTATAATAATAAGTAATCAGTATAGGCTGGTCGATGGTGTCGGTAACTTGCCGCGCCATGCTCACACGCCCTTCTGGCATAGAGGATCAAAGCTAGTGGGATTCGATTAGAATTTAGGAAGGTTGCTTCTTTTTATGTCTGGTGTGGGTTTAATGGTAGATTACGGAGCAGATCCTCTCTGGATAAAATGATTCTTTGGCATTTATTGATGACATTACTGCCTTTTAGCTTCATATAATTTTATTACATGTTGGCCGTTAATTTGTGGCTTGTTATTGCTCTCACCCTGTTTAGTGGGAGTTGTGTGCAAGTGATGCATGTGCACATCAGAATATTTTTATTTATTGTTATTAGTTGAGAAGATCAGTAGGGCATTAAATTAACTATTCATGAGACATGAGATTTGGAGTCCGTGAAGATAGGATAGAAAAAATGGGATTATTCAATGATCTAGTTAGCTGTGCTATGTATGAGTTGTCAAGCACCAATTGGCCGGTTATTTCTTCTTTTTATATTTTGAAATGCGAAATATCGAGTTGTGTTTGATGGGATCTGCACAACGAATTTCTTTACATATTACACTTATATTTTTTTATATAGTTTTTTCGGTATTTGATGGCAGAAAATGTTGATACGTAATTCAAATTGATTAACTTAGATTGATTGTTCTAATTATTCATATTTAAGGTATGGGTTTTAAAAAAATTACTGACTATACTCCTTTTTTTTTCTTCTTTTTGGTATTGCTCTATTAGTTTGGTGTTCCGTGTTCATTATTTCGTGAAGTTATCATGGAAGGTATTTTCCGCTTTTCATGCATGCCTCTCAAATTTTTGTATACACGCCGTTATTATTCCATTTTCAATCTAAAAAAAATGCTATTTTTACTAATATGTCACTAAATAATATTCACATGCCCTTAAAGTATGATGTCGTTTGGGATGGTTAGGAATAGAGTAGGAATAGCATAAATTTAGGAAAAAACACTATTCACAGGAATTGGAGGAATTGGCTATTCCGGAAATTAGAAATGTTGTTTGGATGGTGAGTTTAGGAATAGCGTTGGGAAGTGTGAAAAAGTAGAGAGAAAAGTGTTGTTGGGAAGAGTGTTATTGAAAATTGTGTTAGGAATGAAATTGACTATTCCAAAACCGTTTGGATGAAAAATTTAGGAATGGAATTGGCCTATTCCACTCATCCCAAACGAATAAAAATAGCACTTATTTTGCACTCTTCCAAAAACGCTATTCTATCACTATTCTGTTTTGTTATGTCAAATTCGTTCATTTAATGCTGTTATTTAGTTTTTATACACTATATCGTTATTTTAAAATAAAAAGTCTCAGCATCTCTATATTTAGAAAAAAAAAATGACGAAACTCTTTATATAGTGCAGTAATAACTAACCGATGTTAATCTGTATTTTTTTTTTAAGGGTTGGCCAAATTTAAAAAATAACAAGAAAATAGTCTACTGTACCTAAGTGTACATCCATTTGGTCAAATTTCAAGAAAAAAAGAAGGGGGGAAAAAAAATTATACACAGTACACCTAGGAAGCATTTTTGCCTCCTGACTTCCGAGTCTTATTTATAACTGAACAGTGCGTTTTCCAATATGCACGGTTTGATATAAGACGTCATTTGGACAAACAAATTAACATTGTTGCATTGATTATGGATTTGTCATATCACTTTTGAGTATGTAGGTTGTTCTAGTTCTCTGTGCAATGTTATTTTATTCCTGTCATGATTTTGTTGGAAAATGGTGTTGGCGATTTTCGTACATGGTTTGTTCAATCTGAACTTTTCAAGCCGATCGAATTTTGTGCTGTTATACATACTGTGCTTCTTTGATGGATTTGGTACATTTTTCCTTTGATTTTTAATTTCATTTAATAACGCACTATTCTTTTACACTACACACGTCGGTCATCAAATCGAATATAACAATTCATGACAAGAATTTTTTATACACCATGTGATCCTGCGTGAGGTTTTTCCTTTTTCATTGTACTATTATGTTATGATCTTGATTACGACGCATGATTAATTTTAACAAAATTAGGAAGACTCGGAAAGTTTCTGTTTGACAACTTCCTCAGTATGATTTGTCTTTAGTTATAGCTCAAAATTAGTTATTCCTTCATGCACAATTAAAAAGATTCTATCTTAGTTGGCACTAAATCTGTCATCCCCAAAAAAATTATGAAAAACCCAACATCGTGCACCACATTTATATATAAAATAAAAATGGGTTCAAATTATATGCCGGTAGCAAAGAAGCACTCAAATACTTCAATTATTTTTCTCTCTTTCAGATGACTTGCATCCAGTTGTATTAGAAAACCTTTTATCCAACTAAGTTGGAGATTCCTTAGTTTGGTCCAATATATGATATATCGATGTGCTTATAACAATTTGGGCAAGTGCTTCTAATAAATAATTTACAACATGGTCCCACATTATCCGGATATGAACCGCAACCACTAAGATTACAGCTGTGCACCTTTTCAATCTGTTAAATTTATTTGATATTTGTAATTTATTTACAACTTCTCTCTTCTCACTGCATGTCGTGTCGCTTTTTGATTGGTTGAAGGACATAATGTAGGTAAATTTCTTAAAAGAAAATGAAGAATCTTTGCTTCAACTTCCAAATGTGATAGTAGTAGATCTGCAGCACGCTGTCATGTTCTCATGGTACGATAAGTTATCAATAGCACAGGAGAATAAAAAGAAAATTAATCAAATCATTTTCATGTGAGAAAATCCTAGCCTATTGATTTAATTGGGATTCTACCTAGATGCTAGTGCAAGTAACCTAAGTACTAATTATATGAAAAGGAAAAGGAGAAAAATAGAGATTGCGTATTTGCGTGTATAAACAGTGTTACTGTTTAGTTTCTGACTTGGAGTTAGACTGGACTTTAAATTATCTCTTCCAGATGGAAATATCACTAGAGATATCAACGCCAATACAATAAATTTAAATGTTCTCCAGTAATAAATTGACTGGAGGGAGTAGGAGTGTCACGTCGTAGAGAAACGCGAGAAGATGGAAGCACGTGTCGAATCAGAGGCCGTTAGATGGTAATGATTGTGACGCAGTAGAAAACATCTCGTCCATCAAAGGGGTTGATGGTACGGCACAGCGACAGAGGGAATGATGATTCATTCGTCGATTCGTCGAATTTCGCATTTAATGCGCGCATGGAAACAAGTCACCTCGCTGTGGATAGATTTGGTGGGCGATGTTATAATGTGGAGATGATTCTGTGACAATCTGTATAGTCAGATTACAGCCTCAAGGAACTAAATGTACCGTGTTGCGAGAAACTGTTAGTAATATAGTCTCAATTTTTGAAAGATATATTTATCATTGGTTTCATAACAATAATTAGAATATGTTTTGAAAATAATTTGATGTATATTTTCATTCTAACTTGCAATTACAAGTTTATATATCCGTATAGTAAGAGTGTGTATTGCTAATTTGGTGCTATTCTTATCCATCGATTGAGAACTTTTCGATTGGAGCCAAGCTGGTACAGGAAACGGGAAATTATCTTTTCATCATGCTCTAGTACTTAATAAAACTTCTCCTCTCTCACATTATTATTTTGGCAAATAAATGTTTGCTCCATCTTAATCACTATCACTATTTTTTTTTAAAAAAAAAAAGAAGATGATAAAAAATCATTTAATTTAACGAAAAATTTTGGTGTATGACTTCGTTTTTTATTTTTTTTCAAACACACGTCATTCATTATGTGCATGTGCAGCCATATGGTCCGTATAAGACACGAGACATTGCCTCCGCTGCTTAGTTCAGCTGGATAGGCACAGAGCCTCTCACGGGAGTTGCTCAAGTTCGAATCCCACATTTGGTGGTGATGATGTGTGTGAGTGTGACCCTATGGGGATAAATCAAAAAAAAAAAAAAAAAAAAAACACAAGACATTTGCATTGCATTATTTACTCTTATAAACTACATGTATTATTTCTGTATCAAATACCTTCAACACGGTTCCAAGCCTGGACCGATGACGCATGTATCAAATACTACATGTATTATTTCGAACAATATTGTATAATTAATACATATGTTTTGAAAATGCTTCGATGCTTGTTAATATTTTTTAACCTGTAATGATTTGTTGCTTATATGCAATATATCAAAGATATGCAAATGCAATGTTGATTCAGGGATTTTTCTTATCCATTAACCGGAGAAATTTTCTTGGAGCCAACACGATGACATAAGGCATGATGTCATTATGTTTTGGATACATGTGTCATGTGAGGTATATGTATAGATTCAATTAACTAAATCGACTGATATTACTATATAGTCGTACTTCAAATCACCAATATAAAACTAGGTCTTCTGTCTCATTCGTTTTCTCAAATAAAAAAGTTTGCTACTTTAGATCACCAAAATAAAAAAAAATAGGAGATGAAATTCCATTCTATTTGATGGAGAAACTCGGTGCACGCCTGCACGGCTACACGTCCTACAAAGCACACATCGGATTTAGACATTTAGTCATGTGGCAACAAAGTAATATCGAGATATTTAGGATGTGAAATTATTATTTTTAGATGATTGAGAATAATTTTTTTAATAGTGTTTTTTCCAAGCGGTTTCAAATTGAGAATAAAATTTTAATATGAGTACGTTTGTTTCATTTAGGAATAAAATTTAAATTTGGAATAAAAATAATTCGAACCCTATAATAAAAATTTATTCTGAATTTGGAGCTGCTTGAAAAAAAACATTTGAATCCCAAAACGTTATTCTCAAATCTCAATTCTCTAAAAATAAAATTATTTATTCAGAATAACTAATTCTAACTATATCTATTATGTCCTTCAAATGATCTAAATGCATCCTCTGCATGGGAGGGTACGATTTAATTTGCAAATTGCCGTCCTGATTTTTTGCAACATATTAAAATGTTAGGATTGTCTAGGTCTTGTTATTTATTATGCTTTATTGAATTTTCAAAAAGGGACTTATATTGATTTTAGTGTCCTTAAAAATTTAACCATGCATGTTTCCATTGAAATCTTCATAAGTAACGGACTATAAAACGACTGAAAATCGTTTAAAATTCATATACCAATTAAACAATTAATAAGCAAAATAAAACATGTTTCATTTTTTTTTTTTTTGCTTTTACTGATGTGGATAATGTAGACTAGTATTTAGTATTGCTTTCTCTTTTAGTACAACGAGAGTCTTGCAGTCGATATATATGGCTTATTAATTAATCAATGAAATCAGGAACGGAGCCAGCCGAATTTTAAGCCCAGGCACAATCACAAAATTAATATATTAAATATTAAAATAAAAATTATTTTTAATAATAAATTTAATTAAAAAATATTATTTTTTAACATATTTAAGAGTATTATTGCAATATATATATATATTTTTTCCAAAATCTAATTTTTTTATTATATTCCTCTCTAATTGTGCGAGCATGAATATTGAATTAAATAAAAGTTGGCAGTGTTAACACATATAGCAGCTGTGTGTTGTTGTGTGCGCAGTGGAGAAGTGAATGGGATGGGAGAATAAAATAAAGAAAATATGCTATGGTCCCTCTTTCTCAGATGATGTGGCTTTGTCGTTATAAAAGATGCATAAAACCCATCCACATTTCAAAAATGGCAGAACATAAAATACGGAAGAGAAGACTTTGTTTGCGAAGTAGAGCGGACAATAGAGAAATTACAGCAAGGCCCAGGCACACGACTGATTCAAGCCCAGGCACTTGATCTTTTTATAAGCAAAATACCTTATCGGGGCCATAAATTTCGAAAAACAAGCCCAGGCACGTGCCTGGGCTTGCCTCTACATAGCTCCGTCCCTGAATGAAATGTTGTCGCGAGGTATTCTGCCCATGAACGGCAACACGGAATACTACATAAAAAAAATTAAATAAGAATTATGGAACCTTCTCTTTTTTTATATATATATATTTGATATTTGAAATACCTGTAGCTCTCTCGTGTGGCTGAGAACGATCGAATTTGCTGGTAGCCTACGAGCTTTCATTGACAAAAAAAAATTTGCTGGTGACATTACGAAACTGGAGGTGGGTCCCGCATAAGGGGAAGCAACTTAATTGCTCGTGCGATATTTCAGGTTCCAAGGCAGGAAACTAAACAATTTTCGAAGCATTTTCTCTGAGCATGATTTGATATTTCATTTGATATTCTTCCATTTTTTTTTATTACCATGTTTCGTAATGATGGGTAGTACAAGAACTTGTGGTCTTGTGGATTGCGTTTGAGTCAAAGATTGTGGAAGAACAGCGAGATGTGGCGACTTATAATTGGAAGAATGGATTCGATTGTCTGAGAGGTTATTTGGGCTTCGAGATCCGATCCAGTTGTTTGTAAAGAAATTTAGCCCATTCAACGAAGAAAGGTCTAAGAAGGCCACATAAGGCCTGTTGAGGAAAAAGTTTGAATACTGGGTAGTGGGCTTCAGAAAAATCAACATCTATCAATCTATCCGGGGCTGATATACACCATCCCATGATTTCGAGAATTGATTACTACCATCCCTCTTTTCCCATTCATCCCATCCACAGACTTTTACTGGACCAATAACTGTCCAGCAACTGGCCCACCTCCTTATATACCCCGAAATCACCTTCCAAACCCTAGCCGCACCCTTCATTTTATCTCCTCTTCTGATTTCATCTCACTTCTCTTGCTCAGTGGCGGAGCCAGAAAAATTTCGAATGAGGTTCAATAAATTTATAATATTAATGTTCTCATACAAAATATAAAATAAATTCATACATCTATTGATATGTAAATTTACATTTATAATCATAATGATGCAAAAGTTTGAAAATGAACAATGAGGTTCAACAATAAAATATCATATGATTATTATGGGGTTCAAATTAGTGTGTTTATAAAAAAAATCATGTGGCAAATATACTTTTATGTACAAAATGGTATATTTTTCAGAAAAATTATGGGGTCAATTGACCCCCCTTACTTGCATGTGGTTCCGCCACTGCTCTTGCTCTACTCGACGGCTCGAGAACTCGACGACGCTGATCTGAACCCTCGCTCTACTCGACGGCTCGAGAAGTGAGCACTCGACGACGCTGGAACCCTCACCAAACCTGAAGATCTGTCGCAGCTCCACTCTCTCCTCAAGCAGTCCGACGAGGCGCTCCGCTCTCAAGCGTCGCACCTTGCGCCCCTTCTTGCCCAGCTCGACCCCTCCAAGCACTCCCTCGGTTACCTCTATCTCTTGTAAGTTGTAACTACTCTCTTCTTACTACTTGTACCTTATATAAACCCTAGATCGATGATGTCTATATTTGATGGTCTTGCATCCTGAAATCGTGACTCTCTCTGCGTGAAAAAGAGATACATATTAGGATCTTTTTTCGTAAGTCAGAAATGGTAATTTCTGAATGTGTAGTTTGTATTGGATTGATACTCCAATAGCTGGTCTGTATATGGTCACGCTCTTATATTTTTTATATTTTTTTTTGTCTATGGGAGTTCTTAAATTTGGAGGAACATTTTTTTAGTACTTGTGCTTTTCCAGATTGGTCTTAATACCTTTGTTAATTTTTTATATGAGTTATGCAATTACAATAATTTTTCCTCAATTATTATGCTAGACTCCAACCTATGTCTCGAGTATGTAGTAAAATTGCGATCTAATTTTTGTGTTCATAAATTTCTCTGTACTAATTGTAGGGATACTTATCTCTCTTCATCAATTTCAAGAGAACAAGTCAGCGCTTTCCTTCCATCTATTGCAGAGTTCCTAAATACATGCTCTGCCTATCAGATTCGTTTGGCATCTGACAAGTGTATATTTCCCTCTTATTCTCTCACATAGCCTATTGTACATAATTTTGCACTGGTTTGATTCAAGGCATCAATCCAGATCTGGTGCAGTTTGTGCATTTTTATTTGGTTTTTCAATTGTCAAACTAAACTAACCTTGTAATATTTTGAAAGAAAACTGAATTATTTTGAACTAACCTCATTTTATTGCTTAATTTCAGATTCAAGGGACATAAGAAGCAAATTTCGACTGAATTTACATAGTTGTTAGTGATGAATTTCGAGTTTACATTCGATTTGTAATAGTTGAATGTAATTTACTGCGTTTGTTGTGGGTTAATTTATGTAATGGATGTTATTGTAAGTAGAATTATTCAGTTAGTTTCTCTAAGGGATCATCTTATTTCATTTGTATGTATTGTGCTATTATTAATGGATGATATTATTAATACAATTGTTCAGTTTGTTGAAATAATGGATAGTATTAACATGTTTAACTGAACACAAATAATAGTGAAATTAATTTTCTGCTGCAACTAACTGAACACATAAACCTTTTAGTTCAACCTTTAATGTATTTAACTGAACACAAAATTACGAAATTTCTATTTTCAGATGCAACTAACTGAACAAATAAAACTTTTAGTTCAACCTTTACCATATTAAACTGAACACAAAAGTACGAAAATTCCATTTTCAGATGCAACTAACTGAACAAATAAATCTTTTAGTTCAACCTTTATCGTATTAAACTGAACACAAAAGGACGAAAATTCCATTTTCAGATGCATCTAACTGAACACTTACAACTTTTAATTCAACTCTTATGGTATTTAACTGAACAAATAAATCAGTACACTTGATGACGTCAGCATCCAGAAATTTCTGAAAAAAATTTCAAAAAATTTTCGCTGACGTCAGCATGCGAAAAAATGGAGGTGAGGCCCATTTTTTGGCCTGTGGATGGGATGGATGGGAAAATGGTGGATGGTGTGTATCACACCTGCAAAATTTCCCATCCACACCATCCAACATGCCAGAAATGGGCCTCAGTATCATTTTTTTGCGTGCTGACGTCAGCGAATTTTTTTTTTTCGAAAAAAAAATTCGAAAATTATTTTTTTTGCGCTGACGTCATCAAATGGACGGATTTTTGTGATCAATTAGATGCATCCAGGGATGAGTTAATCTTGTTATGTGTTCAGTTAGTTGCATCTTAAAAATGAATTTTCGTATTTTTTTTGTTCAGCTAAACACAATAAGAGATGAACTTAAAGTTTTATGTGTTCAGTTAGTTGCATCTAAAAATTAAATTTTCGCATTTTTGGGTTTAGTTTAAAACGTTAATGGATGAATTTAAATTGTGTATATGTTCAGTTAGTTGCAGCAGAAATATAATTTTGTGAATTTTTGTATTAAGTTAAACACGTTAAGGGATGAATTTAAAATGTTTATGTGTTCAGTTAGTTGCAACAGAAATTTGATTTCGTAGTTAACATTTACAATATACAAAGTGAACACATATAACAATATAGTTAACATTTACAATAAACAAAGTGAACACATTCAATATTTAATATACAAAGTGAACAAATATAACGATATAGTTAGCATTTACAATAAACAAAGTGAACACATATGATGACTAACTAATTCATTAGGGGTGTGTTTGGCAACTAACGCGAACAACCTCTGTTCACGCGAACCAAACGATGCACGAACAGCCAAGAACAACGAACTAGAGGCTAGTTCGTAATTCTCCGATTTTTGTGAACTAGGGAACGAACAGCGAAGAACAACTTTTGTTCGTCCTTGTCCTTGTTCGCACGCCTTTCCAAACACGGCTTAGAAAAACTAGATCACTCATAACAAATTACATATTATGATCTGAATAAATGAAGAACTACTTTCAGATGAGAAAATTGCTAGTTGTCTTGGCTTTGTCCTTGAAGAAAAGAGAAGTGCATTATGTGACCTGATCTATCATGCTCACAAATAGCTTATATATGTACGAAACAAGCTTTAAAAAAAAAAAATCACAACAAATTTCTGTCTAAATCAAACAAGAAGATCTAATTTATTGAGGAAAATTAAATTCAAAAGAATTTACTTGTTAATCTAAACTAATTAAGCTCATATATCATCTCAGATCCGATCTGAATCATCTAATCCAATTAATAATGAAATTTAAGCTATGCTAGGCGAAATCAAACAATGAACTAGATCAAAGAGGAACAAAATCAATAAGCTACACATGCTAAACAATATAACTCAAAGCTCACATAAATCAGATTGGATCTGACTCTATCTAAATTCAACAAAATTGAAGCTAGAAACAAAGATTTAGAAACTCAACTAAGCACCACCGATTGACCTTTCCTTGAGCTTGTGCATTTAAGCAGAGATCTTACCCCCGACAGAGAAAGAATCTGAAGCTATGTACTTTCCAAGACCGAATCAGGCTCTTCTGTTAACAAACCACTCAGTCTCCCTCTCTCCTTCGATTCTCCTCTCAGCACGAGAGAGCAGAGAAGAAACCTCACCTGGCGGGGCTGGATCGACATAGAAGGAGGAGGAGCCGACGGTGGAGAGGCGGGGTCGCCGGATGAGGTGGGTCCACGTGGACGTGGACGTGGACGGGTCGAAGGCGACTGAGGAGAGACACGGGACGAGGCACCAGCGGCTAGGGTTGGTTTGGAGAGAGAGGTTTAGAGAGATATAAATAAACTGGGCCAGTTACTGAGCCCAATCTGGTCTGTTTAGAGCCTGAGGATGATCTGGATGGAAAACTAGAGGATGATCGGTACCAATTCTGCGATCTATCTCTGCTTTTCTCAGAGTATAAGGATTAGCATATTTACAAAACACAGCAGCAAGTTAGCCTGCAACAAATTCCAGTTTCTTAATTCGAATTATGAGAAGTGGTAATTTTTGTATAAATTCATAATCAGATGATATGGAAATAGAATCATTCAGTTGCTTCATTCCTTGTTTATGAACCGTGCATGTACAAATAGAAAGAAAGAAAAAGGACTAGACCTGTCTTACTATCAAATAATAATATTTCGTGTTGACTGCAAACAATCTAACATAAACCTCTTAGAAAACAAACACTTACATATTCATGTTTGATTACATGTACCCCTACTATTTAATTTACAGAAACAAAGAATAACAGAACTAAAAAAATTGCTGTTGTAGTTATGGCAGCATTGTATCTCCGCAAATTTCATCAGGATGTTCAAATTCGAACCATTTCCAATTTGCGTATAAAGAAGCTTCATCATCAAAAGAAAGTGTTTTGCTAGGTACAACATCACTTGTTGTATCAGGTACGGGAGACAAATCGAGAAGCCTTTTCTTGTACTTTTTTGCCATCTGTTCGGCCTCCGCATACACTTTCTGTAGAGTTTTGAAAGTAGATGAATTGTCAAATAAAAAATTTTAAAATATTTGGAAACATTTAGGTATGACCGTTACCTTCTTATCGGAAAGAAACAATCCTGGTTCGCTTTCAAGATCTGCAATACTGTTTACATAAACAATACAGAGAGATAACAAAATTAGACAAAGAGAAAAATAAAAGAAAAAAAAAATATAGAAAGAACCTGAATAAATTGTCAAATATTCGGATGCAAGGGAAAAGAAATAAAATCAAGAAAAAAAAACACAAAGCCAAGCAATTCTCTACCTGATACTACACATATGGCAGGGTATGCATCTGGCAGTTTTTGTCCATACCAAAAGGGAGAAGTTTATTTATTTCACACAGTATAATCACTGCTCACAAATTAGTGATGGCATGAGACATACCTGAGATATATCTTGTCACTAAACATAGAATTGATGACAAGCACCTTCACCTCCTCATCTACCTTCAAGACATCATTTACTGATGTGATGCGGGCCCGTGATATGTTTGATACATGCAGTAGCCCACTGAAATATCAGAAAAGTTAAATGCGAAAACACATGAATATTTTGCAAGAAAAGCTTTTCAGGCAAAGAGGAGTTTGTTTACCATCTACTGGTGTCACCTATCCTAACTTGTGCACCATATGGGAATATTTTGCTAACAGTCCCTCGTAAAAGAGTTCCTGGTCTAAGGTTTGTCATATCCTGTTAAAAAAGAAAAAAGTAATTAGAGGATCAAGCGCTTTAGAGTTATTTTAATATCACATATAATATTTAACTATGTAATGAACTCAGAATCTGCCATCCAGCAGTATCTTCACTGCTATGCAGTAATACCCAAACATTAGCTGTTGCAACAAAAATTTAATCCACTTAGATTTTTCCTTTCAACTTGAGCTTGCGGAGAAAACGACAAACTAAGGATCAAGGGCTAAATTTGTAAACAATCAACAAAATATACATTTTTCATTCAACTAAACTACTGGTCTGGTTTGTAGCTAACTCAAGAAAAATCAGGGTCTGTTTGCAAAATTAGAGATGGCAAGCATTTCTTACAAAAACCAGCCAATATAGCTGTTTGAAGTTTGATACAATAATACATTTTTTAAATTATTTGTATGATTCAAGTGAACTTCAATAAAAAGAAAGGCAAATTGATGAACAAACCCATGCTTCTCTCTCACTGATTATTAATACATTGGTGGCTTCATCTATCCTGGTAATACAGACATGTAACCTTCTTCCTACCTGAAAGTAGACGTTAAACAAGTGTAGGTTGTTTAAACTCAGCAAACAACTGAAACTAACCAAAACAGAAAACTGAGGACAGCACAGTAACAAATTAGGCCGAAAAAAAATGGTTAGGGGAGGGGGGGGGGTTAAGGTCTTTACATTACTTTTGAGCTCAGTGAAATTAGTTACTCTGTTCATCAGTTCAGTTTTAGGAAGGAACGCTCTTAATCCCTGCAACATGGAAAAAACAAATATACAAATGAAACTACATATCTGGTAACAGCGAAAGGAAGTTAAGAAGCAGAAACATGGTATAACCATACATGTGTACCTCAATTCTTGCAAGTAGACCACCTGTATTCCACTCGGAAATAGTAACTTGAAAAGGCTCTTTTAATTGCATAATCTGGAAAATAACTTATATTATAAAATATCTTCAAGGAAACAAGGTATCATTTTCTCATATTAATTAACTTCCATTGGTATTCATGTCATAATAATCATGGATTTAGTATCATTTGTTGTACCATATTTTGGATTAATTCATATAATTTCAAGTGTCGGATCCCTCAGTACACAATATAATCATGTCCTGAGTTACTAAATTGGGCTATAAGAATACTTAAACAAGATAAAGGATCTGATTAAAAAGAGAACCTGCCTCACACGATGCCACGCAAGCTGCCGAAAGAGCCTCCTACAGGACAGCAACGGCCGTCCACTAAGAGTCCGTCCTAACACCTCGGCAAAAACGATTGTACCGGCTTCCACAGCTCTCGTACCCTCCTCTCCCTTCTCCCTAAAACCCTCTTCATCTCTCAGTATCCCCACCTTCCCTTTCTCAAACAAACCCACTTCTCTCTCCTCATCTAAATCACACACCAACGCATTCACCTCCTCGTCGCAAAACGGAAGCGATTCTTTCGCGACCATGGATCCGAGCATATCAGACCCGATACTCACATCCAACTTATTCTCATTTCCTGATAGAACAACCCCAACAACAAAATCTCCAGGTTTTGGGTCATAGTAATCCACACTCACTTGATCAGATTCTTTCCCTTCTTCTATGTTGGTTTGTTGAATCGAGGCCGATTGAGTGAGAGAAGTGAAGAGGTTGACAAAAGAAGGGGTGGAATCGGTCGGAAGAGGAGGTAACTGGAGAGGAGAGGGTTTTTGGAGCAACTGGAGAAGAGGGGATGGTTTGGGAGGCGGAGGAGGAGGAGGAGGTACGGGTTTGGGGTTGCGAAGAGGAGGGAGCCGAGACGGGGAGGAAGAGGAATCGGCGAGCACGATATATCGGCGTTTAATTGAGGAATTATTCGCGAAAAGAGACGATGGGAAATGGCAGTGGAGTCGCATGGCTGCCGTTGCCACTTGCCACTGTCTAACAATGGAGGGAAATGGTGATCCGATTTATTGATCGTTATCTTTATCTTTTATTCTTTTTCGGTTCGGGTTTTATATGTTAACGGGTTTATAAATTCGGATCTCTAGTGGAGGCCTGTGACAAAGCCCAACTTCGATTAGATTCTAGAAAAAAAAGCCCAATATTCCTAACAGATATGACGTGGTTTAATCTGGAATGTCGATTTAGTAACTGACGGCCGGAGTAGGTCGAACGAATAGTCGTGGGATCCGGAGTCCAGCTCAGATCGAGTGACCAGTGAACGGAGAGGTAGAAAGGAAAGGAGAGAAGGTGAGAAGGAGAGAGACCGGAGTTTGGTTAATTGGTTGAGGAGGAATTGATCGAGGGAGGTGATGATGGGGTACATGTGGAGAGTACGCCTCTCGTCCTTCCTCGTCGGCGCCGCCACCGCCTCCGTCGCAGGATTGTGTCTTCTCTACAAGGATTACGAGGTCGCTCACGACTCTATTTCCTCTAAGGTCTCTCTCTCTCTCTCTCTCCATTGTTTATGTTTTCTGACTATTTTGTCCAGTTGAGTTTTAGCACAGTAGCAAGGTAATTATTGGGATTATTGGCAATGTTTTTGTAGTTCACAAAATTACAGATGCTTATGTAGATTATCACAGTATTGACTATCATGTGAAACTTTGAACTTGTCATGAGTGTGGGAAATGAGATTAGGAATGTGCTGGCATATAATCCTTGGAAATTTCTTATCTGCACAATGGTCTGAATCATTCAGAAATTCTCTTTTTTTTTTTAATCAGAAATGTGTATTTTGATCTGAAAACTGAATTGGTTCTGTTAAAGCTTAAAAGCACAGATGAATTAAACGACCACTTAGGAACATACATGGATTAATTGCGAACATCATTAAGTATTTTTAATAATAATGCTCTGAGGACCTTTTCCAATGATATTATGCTAAATCAACTGATACTTTGCTTTTATGCATTGACTGCAATGGTCTTCGATATAGTTTCTGATTGTTAGGGTGGGATACTATTATATTGAAACCAACTTATTTAACAACTGTGACGATCGACTTTAGGGATATCAAACTTTAAAAAAAAAATTATACATATGATTATGCTATCATAGTTATGTTGTGCATCAAATTTAGTGTCATTTGAGAGCCAATTGATCTTCCATCACTGTTTGGAAAATAACTGCTTAGTGTTATTGACACTTTATAGGTATTCAAGTGATTTCCAAATTGTACCAAATTTGAAATATTAGCTACCTAAACTATAGAGAACATTTGTGCAAATTTACTTTTTTCATTTGGATAATGATTTTGTCAGTTGTTGTAGTCGTAAAATAAAAGTTGTGGTCAATATATCCATCCCCTTAGGATAGACTGCTTGATTTTGTATCAATGTGTGAATATGGTGTTATATGAGGGTAAAACTGCAACTAAGTTGAGTATTGTAGTATTAAATTTCTTCCTCCCATTAACATGAGAACTATTAGCAAGCTGAAAATAATGGTGTTTAAGAAAGTATTATGTTAAATGTGACTTACTGGATACAGTCCTGTGATATTTTTGTTGCTGTTTCAGTACATCTTCTTTAGCTTATAGTTTTTTGTTCTTGTATGTGGTGTAGTTGTGACGGAACTGTTAAATTGAGGCCTTTCATCTATTTGGTAAAATAATGTTTCCATTTCCTATATTAGTTATAAACTTGCATTTGTGAATGGTGCAGAAAAGGCAATGGAATCGTAATATTAATGTTATGGGAGAGGGATGCTGTTTTTGGTTAAAATAAAGGGATCTGAACATATAATAATTTGTCAAATCATGCTTTAATTTATCAATAGTTTTTTTTTTCTTTTCGAGTCAGGACCTAGTTCTGTATTTATAAAATTATCTGGTAGAAGATTATAAATAGCTGAGTAAGTTGACATATAAAAAGCTCTGGAGTTTTATACTCATAATTTATTATTATTATAATTTTTTTTTGGACATTTCTTGAGTTGTCTTGCAAAATTTTAATATTACTCGAGATTCCAAAGACTAAAAAAGTTGACCCCTGCCCCTCTAAAACATGGTAAATACACCTAAAAGTCTAAAACTGTTCTTCCCTCATTCTATTTTTTTTTTGGGTATAGATAGAGAGTGAGAAAAGAGTGGTTTTCAGTACCTTTTGGAGCATGTGGTAATGGAGGGAGGTTTTCATCTTTCAGGAGGGGTTGGTTGCAGGGGTGATGAATGACATTTTGTTATACTAAAAGTAGGGCTATGAATGGTACTTTTTTCCCATATTTTTATTTGCGGGACATACATGACACTAAAACGTTGCCAAGGGTAAGCAGGAAATCAATCTATTCTTTCCTAAAATGTGAATTTTATAAATAGTATTACACTTAATTTCAGCTGAAGGGAATTTCAGAAACATTTGCTGAACGGCACAAAGTACTCAACCAACAGATCGCAGCATTGGAAAAGCTACAGAAAGCCAATGCCTCTAAACCTGAGGAGTCTGACTAAACACGCAATTGCGGGGATTTCTCTTCTTTTTCTACATTTGGAATTGTGGCAGCTCCTGTTGCACTTAGTATCATTTTGTAGCTTATGATGAGCATGTTTTAGCTCATTGTGTATTTTTTGAGAGCATGCTTTATTTTTCTTTTTGTCTTGTCAGGGTTGCGGCCTGTACTTATATGAGGGGTTTTAAAATAATGGATTAAAGCTTATATATGAGGCATCCTTTTATTATGCATTTGATGTTTCATTATTGAAGTAATGTTTAAGGTATTCTATTTTATTTTGACACTTATCTAAATTCTTCTGCCATCAAGTTTAATATTTGTTTATTTTATAATTTTTGTCAGTAGCAGGATTAGCAAGCACTATGTTATCATGTAGCTGAATGAGGCAATAAGCTGTCGATCCAATAAATGATGATATAATTACGGAGTAAGAATGAACCCAAGAGTTAGAAAAGTAAATTTTAGTTAAGCCTTTTTTGTTTTTTTAGGAAAAAGCAAAAACTGAAAGCACACAACATAATGAAGCGAAAGAAATATATATATATATATTTTTATATTTCCATGTTGAGTGACTGACAGAACTGAAATTTAGAAAAAAGAAAAAGGGACTCCGGAAACCATTCTCTAAAATCAATTACACCAAACGCAGTCTTATGCAACTAGACAGAGTAGTTCTAACTCGACCATGGCTACAATCCAGAGAAATTCTTTCAACTCTTCATAACGAAGAAATAATTCTTCACTTAGGTCCCGCATAGGCATAGCACATTTCCAAATCACAGAGATATCATTTTATTATTGACAGTGGCGGAGCCAGAAAATCTTGAAATGGGGTTCACCAAAATAATTTAAGAATAAATAATTAATTTATTTATCAATATCAATAGAATTATAATATTAAAATTAATATTTTTTAACTATGGGTTCAATAATTCAATTATAGGGATATTTTTATGGGGTCGAATAGTGTTTCTTTAACAAAATTATCAATAAAACCATAGAGATTATGTATAAAAATGGTAAATTAGAAAAAAATTATGGGGGACATTGCACCCCATTGGTTCCATGTAACTCCGCCACTGACTATTGAGAGTAACCACACACTGCTAATACGCACATAGGGGAATCACATCCTCTGTGCCCCGTGAATAATACCAGATTGATAGGCCCGAAAAATTTTTAACCGTCGAGATTAGATCGGACGGTCCGGATGGAAAGTTGGCACCTTGCCAACCTTGATACGCACCCCGCACATAGGGGTCTCCATGGAAAGTAAATTTCCTGATCCCCAGCTTTCTTGTTTCATTATGTCTGGTAGCAAAAGTACATGGATATACTAAAAAAATTAAGGGGCCTTTTGCAAAATAACAAACCCTCTAAAAAGGGAAGTCGTTGTATGAACCAGAATCGGTCAATCACAGATTGCCACCGTGCCACGTATGCAAGAATAGTTAGTCTTAATTGAGTCGTTAAAGTTAGCAGTTAGCAGTTAGCACAACAAAAAGATGCAAATGGTAGGTTAGTGTCATTAAGTGCATGAAGTAATCATTCTTTTCGGCTTTTCTTTGCCATCTAAATATGTAAGAAAATTCTGAATTTTAATCACCATACTTTATAATGTATCACTTGCAATCGGTACTATTCATATGTAAGATATTGGAGAACATCAAAAAATATAAAATTCAACAGAAGAAACATCAGGACTTGTACAACAATTCAATATGGGGCGGCTACCACGTATTGGACCACAGCAAGCGTACACATTAGCTAGATAGGAAGATAAAGGAGAATTAATTTGAAAATACATAATTTTTATAATTTTGATAGTGAGATTGGGAATTATCAATCAAGTTGAATCAAATCGGTTGATGATAAATAAAAATTTTGAAGAAAACACACTCGCAAAAAGTTGTTACAATTTTATACTGTCGATTTCTGTCATGTGAACTTACCACTTACCTTCAAAAGCCAATGTTCATGCTTATATCAGCACAAAAAATGCATTGGATCAACAATTACTACAATTTTGCCGCCAGGATCCTCTATCTGCATTGCCTTCCTCTTGCTCTTATTTGTTAAGTTTGTGGTCTTTAGCATCACCATATTTTGTCTCAGTCTAGCTAAGATGGTTGGAGTTGATGTATGTAGTATTGAGAGAATATAAATACATGTAATATCTGAAAGCATCTGACGATTGAAAGATACTCCTTTTGATCATTTGTTTTTAGTTTTCTCTCTCACATTCGCACTCTCTCAACCAACATCCATCAGGGAGAAATCTCACAGTGTAAGTTTTGGATAAATGGAAGATAATAGAAACTGTGTTAATCTTTTTGGATCACAGTTTGTAGTTCAATTATTCATGAGTAGAAATATAATAGAAGATATGTAATAGTGATATTCAATCTAATATAGTTTGATCATAAATATAAGACAAATGCTAACTGTTCAGATATGCATGTACAACTTTTGATTCAAATTTGGTTATAGGATCAAGGAATTTTGGCAAAACTACTGACAACTTCTATAAGGAATTTCCAAAATCATTATGTAAATAAATAATTAAATCTAAAAAATTAATTAATTTTAAAATATTTTTTAAGATAATGCAAAATTAAATACGAAAAATTTAGTACATGATTTAGTTTGTGTATAGCTTGATTGTTCTGTTTGCAAGCCTAGCTCAAGAAAGTGGCATTCCATACCTTTTGGGGCTGCCTACGGGCCTTAAAGCCGGGGGAAAAAAACTTTCGGGGCATGTGGGGATGTAGAGGGTTTTCATCTTCTTACAGGAGGGAATGCACGGCATTTTGTCATAATACTAGTAGGGGTATGAATTATACTTTTTTTTTTTTTTCGCTTTTCCACTGGAGGGACATACATGAGATTTACAACATTGCCAAGGGCAAGCATGAAGTCAAACAATCCTTCGTAAAATGAGATCTTTCTAAATATATAGTGTTGCAATTGATTTATGTTGAAGGGAATTTCATAAACATTCTCTGGACAACACAAAATAGTAGTACACAACCGACGAATCACGGCATTGGAGAAGTTACAAAAAGCTAATTAATGCCTCTAAATCTGAGAAGTCTGCAATTCCGGGGATTTCTCTTCTTTTTCTACATTTGGAATTGTGAATTTGTGACAGCTCCTGTTGCATTTAGAATCATTTTGTAGCTTATAATGAGCATATATGTTCTGTCTCAATTGGTAACTTGTTGAGAGTCATTTCATTTTTGTCTGCTCAGGTCGCAGCCCGTATTGGTTTCGTTAAATGACAAGTGTAATGTATTTTCAGATTTCGTAAAGTAACGGTTAAGGTACTCTATTGTATCCTTGACACTTTTATCTAAGTAGTTCTGTTATCGAGTTCAATACTAGTTTACTTTATTTTCATTTTTATTTATTATTCTATTATTATTATTATTATTATTATTATTATTATTTTTTGCGAGTAGCAGGATTAGCAAGGACTATGTTAGCAGTGTTATGAATAAGCTACCGATCGATTCATTGGATATTTGGATAGTGACATTATAATACGGAGAGAGTAAACACCAAATTTAAGAAATTTTTAGTTGTGCCTTTTTAAAAGGAAAGGCACAATAATAAACGACTTATTTTAGTTATTTATGCTCGATCAGAAGTGATGATTGAAATGAAATGCTAGGGAAAACACACATGAATGAAGAGGAGGAAACATTCATTGTATTTCCGTGGCTGAATAGAACAAGATATCATAGAAAGAGGACATGGGGATCTATTCTTTAAAAAGAACTACACCAAACTGCAGTATATACAATTAGAGAGAGTAGTTCTGACTCGACCATGGTCACAATTGAGGGAGAATTCTCTTACTCTTCGTAACGAATGATACAACGAGAGAGTATTTCCTAACACAGAACTTTCTTCTTTTTATTATGTCTGGTTGCAAAGTATATGGATACACTAAAATAATGAGGGCCCTTTGGCAACATACAAAATGGTAAATACAAGTCATTGCATATACCTGCAATGAACAATTATTGGTCAACTACAGATTGCCACTTGTGCAAGCATTATTAATCTTAATTGAGTCATTAAAGTTAGCACAACAAAAAGATGCAAGTGGTAGGTTATTGTCACTAAGAGCATGAAGTTGTCATTCGTTTTGGTTTTTCTTTGCCATTTAAATATGCAAGAAAATTTTGAATTTAACCATACTTTAAAATGTATAACTCTCATCGGTACTAATTGTATGTAAGATATTGGTGAATATCAAAAAATAAAAAATGCAATACGAGTAAGGTCCAAACTTGCACAACAATTCAGAAAAGCAGGGACAGCACATTTTGGAAGTGACTTGGTGTACAAATTAGTCAGATGAGAGGATATAAGATAAATTACTTAGTAATACATAATTATGATAATTTTAATTATTGGATTGAGAATCATCAATCAAGCTTAATCAATTCGATTCATGATAAACCAGAAATTTAGCCAAAGTGCAGTCACAAATAGTCTTTTGAATTTTGTACTGTCGTTTTCTGTCATGTGCACTTATGATTTACCTTAATCTTCAAAAGCCGATGTTCTTGTTTGTATCTGCAAAAAAATGCATTGGAGCAACAATTACCATGATATTGCCTTCAATAGTCTCCAGCCGAATTCCGTTGTCGACAATCACCAACAGAACCTTACTTTGGCCCGGTCTAAGATAGTTAGAGTGGATGTATGCATGCCATACAAAAGTTAATAAATATATAAGTATGTATTACAATTGGGTTAAGTATGATAGGTTATATTTTGATTATTTGCTATTATTTTTCTTTCTTATCATGCTTTCTTTGTTCCTCTCAGTGTTAGGAAGTGCTCAATTTTCATTTTAGAACCAACAATTAGTGCTAAACAAATAATTAAATACATAGAATCTAAGCTTAAGACCATTCACACGCAATTCATGAAAAACGAGTAGGAGAAAGTATACCTCTCATGAAATCGCATTTATGAGGCTCGAATCCATGGCTTGGGAGTCGATGGCGTGCCTTCTCCACCACCACCATCATGGTTATGCCGCCGGCCTCGAGTCCATCAAGGAGATTAACCACGTTCTCAAGGTATGTGCTAGCACACCCAAGAACAAGCATAATCTCATTAGCTTTCTCTCTTCTAGCAATTAAATCTTTCATTTAAATGGAGAAGAGAGCTCAACACATGAGTAAAAGAGGGAGAAAAGAGGAGGTTTGTGGCAGCCACAAGGGAAAGAAAGAGAGGAGAGAGAAAACTTGCTCTTGGAGCCTCCAAAGGGGTCCTTTTATAGAGCTCAAACTCTAGGGAAAACTTCCCCAAAATTATACCTCTTACACCCTATGGGCAGCCACGAATTGGGCCCTTGTTGGGCCACTTCTCAAACTTATTTGGGTCATTAATTCATATAATAAATGTCCCATTAGTTTGCTCTATAATTGGGCTATATATTTTCCTATTAAATAACGGTCCAATTAATCAATATAACCATTTATATTAAAATGTGTTGATCTAAAATTAATTATTAACTCATTAATAATTATTTTTGGATTAGATAATGCATTAATTTATTTCTATATGATCCTTTTGACTTAATTAATTATAACGGTTCACAACGGTATATAATTAATTAATCAACTTATCATATTTTCGCAATACTCACTGTTGCGAATAAATAGATAATGCATTGTGCGGTCAAAGTCCTATTTGTTTGACCCTTTGAGGATTTATGCTATGTTGGCCATGGAGAATAAATCACTATTTATTTCCAATAATCATAAGCGGTATCTAGCAACACGTTATGATTCTCAATTCGCATAAATAATGTACTGCTACAATATCTCAATCCTGCATAAGAAATAATAGTATTTCCTTGTCTGATTCTTATGTCACATGATATCATTGTATAATCCAAGATAGAAGTGTGTCATTCTTGCAGATTATACATTTCTTGATCTAGAGTTGATAGTCTAGTTTGTATGCATATGATCCAACTCCATCAAAGGACCCAAACAGATATCATCACTCACTACATACACTAATGAGGGACATACGATTTTCTTGATGAACAACTTTTTCCCGCACAATTCAAGAGAGCATAAATAAAGTCCGTATAGCAGCCTTTATCAGGAATCAACGTTAGACGATATTTATAGAACCTATCCTCATGTGGAAAAGTTGAACATCTCATAAATAGAATCAAACTCATATGAAATAAACAATGACACATAACACAATCCATATGTTTATTTCATTGGGTCACGTCCTGTACTATGTTCCAATAACATACACATGCAATTAAGTTGGTAACTCCTTACCTATGATTTGTAGAACTTAATCATCACTTAACTTGCATACTAATCTTATCCGATAATTAATGTTCCTTGTTAATTATCAAGATTATGGACGATTTAGAATTATTATTGTCATTCTAATGAATGATCCACAGAGATCTACAATTCAGATCATCAACTTGAATGATCTGTCAATAATAAATTCTAGGAACAAATGATTAAATATCATCATTAACATAAACTAAGAAATTAAGTCATTAAATATTGACAACTGTATTTGTCAATAATCATGGACTATTATATTTTGGATATAACTATATCTAAATTGGGAATTGGATGGCTAATTCGTTACTTCTTTCCTTTCTGATGTATGTACTGTTGTTTTATGGCATGATGAATTTGATGAATTTGTGGCTCGTGAATCAACTTATATATACCATACCATATGTGTTAATATATATATTAAGTCGAATACAAAAATCAATTATTAGCATCAAATGAATGTCAAAAAAGAGAAAAAGAAGAAGAAGAAGAAGAAGAAGAAGAAGGACCATGCATTTTAAGTACAATTAGATTTAAGTATCGCTCTTTGTGTGATTCGTGAAAGATTCGGATTCAAAATTCAATCTCTAACTTAATTTTGCAAATGAAAAATACATGCATTCATTATTCACTTAAAAAAATTTTAAAAGAAAGAGAAAGTCCTTTTTTGTTTGTATTTACATACTAAGAGTCACAAATTTTGCAAGCTAGTGTCTAGGCCTAGCAAACGTGCCAAACGCACACGGAATAATCAATTCCATTTTCGTGCCATTTCGGCAAACGGAACGAAATTTCTGTTACGTTTTCGTTTCGTTTTTGAAACAGTAAGGAAAATTGGTGCCACATACCGTTTCATTTCTGTTTTCCATTATAATTCCTCATTTCGACGTTCCATTTCGGTAAAACGGTATAATTATTTGTTTCGTTTTCTGAAACGACAGAGAAAATTGGTCCCACATTCCGTTTCGTTTTTAAAAACGGAACGGCACCACGTTTTTCGTTTCCGTTTTGACAGGCCTGCTAGTGTCTGATATGTGAAGTCAATGATCAAAATAATTTCTAGGAGACCCCTGAAATGTGATGCCATGGGCCGACATGGCAACTAGGGAAAGTACAGAGTGTTCGAGTGTAAAATAATGTTTAAACTAGGCCTATAATTTTTGCCCAAAGTTAGTAATTTATTCATGCCTGTTTCGAGTGTAACTTGAGCTTGATTTATTTGATAAGATTTTCGGACTACTTTAGTCCGAGGCTAAATTTAAGATCATTTTGTTTGATAATTTGATCGAGTTTCGAGTTGAAATCAATAAGTAATTATGTTGTTCAATTAATTGTTCCACTCTATAGTTTTTAAATATAATCTGAGAATAAGTATGAAAATTTAAAATTAAGCTCGTACGATGAGATCTCAATTGATTTATGCTCGAACTCAACTTAAGTCATAAATAAGTCAAATTAGATATAGTCTTAGCCAACTTGAAATTCCTTTGTTTGCAGCCCTAGTCCAAACGTGTGTTACGTTTTCATTTATAAGATTTTTGTACTCTTTGAAAAAAAAAATGAACATAATAAATTTTTTTTTTTTGGTATTCAACGCTGTTTATAGTTGATACAATTATTCAGAGGTGAATTATCAACCATGACAGGACAAAAAAAACTAAAACGCTGCCGTTTCTGGTTACAATAGACAGTCCTTTTGTTCTTATTCGAGTACGGTAGGTGGTGTTGCTGGTGCATTAAAATCTAAAATATGTTCGTGCATGCTTGTGAAGATTAATTGGACTCATTTCACCAATTTTTCTCATCATGCAGCGGCCTTCTTTTTTTTTATTATTTTGTACCGTCTGACACGTTAAATATTTTCTCTAAATACATATGTAACAGCTTTGAACTGATCCGATTTAGTTCCTATAATTTAGATCGGATTGAACATGAGAAATAAAGTCTCATTTTATTGGATAAATAATAACACTGGACCCGATCGATGAATATTGGGGTGGCAGAGAGTAGATTGCTTTTTGCTAATTTTCCTACCATGTAATAAATTCATAACCTCGGTACGGTACGGAGTTAACTAAAGATAATTCTAAAATTTTCATTTAATATTGAACGGTTAAGATAAAATTTTAATATTTTAGGACAGATTGGACAAGCAAAAATAGACCTATAATTGGAGCCGATCTACACCATCCAATCAAGACAGTCCAAATCTGCTTTGGAATGTACAATTGAAGATGAAATCAACACATTATCTGAGCGGCACAAAGGAGGTTACTATCTTACTAGGATACTTGAAGTATTAAAAAAAGATGTGAGATTAATGTCCATGTAGCTCATCGCTTGTGATGGAAAGAAAACATATTGAATTTTTTTTTTTCATATATATTCGTTACAATTAATTAGAAGTCAAAAATACAAAAGTAAAAAAATTAGAATTATTGTATTTTTGAGAGAGATGTTTTTTTTTTTTTTGAAAATCCAAAGCCCGTAGGCAATTTTTGAGAGAGATGTTATGTCTTTGGTATAGTCTGAAAACTCTTAAATTATCAATCAAGTTTTTGATAAAAATAAATCATTGACTGTTTTCTACCAGATTCATATCAATGGATTTTCAGATTACACCTTGGTTTTATGGAATATTATCTGCAATTTTTGTTTCATATTATAACGATTTTAGTCACTTATTGCCTATTGGCATGTTGTAATTATCAAAAAGTTTAATGTGAGCATAAATGTAATCGCTGGCGTTATTTTCCTTTTATTGTTTATCCGACTCTAAGGGTCCGCTCCAGGCGGGAGTATTCGGAGCAAAGGGAAGGGAGGGAGAATAGCGGTTACTCGCTCCAGAGAGGGAGAATCGACGGAAACCAAGGAATACTAAAGAGACAGAAAGAGGGAGAGCTCGGTTACTCCCAAAATCGGAGTGTACCGAGTACCCTTCCTCCTCTCCTGAGTCCCTCCCTCTGGAGCGGACCCTAAGAGTTAATTTGAGTCTTGTAGAAAGACTCGTCGCCAATATCATCATATATTAAATATAAAATAAAATATCAAATGTTTCGACTATAACTTGGAATAGATAATTTACCGTTGAAGATTCAATTGCTCACGGAACAAAGCTGCCATCATAATCCTTACTTGAACTTGACCCATTACTTGGTAAATCTCATCCTTCCATTTTATCATGATTTTTGTTGATAAAGGTAACTAAATAGCTTCGAAACATGTAACATCACAATGATCGGGAGATCGAACGGCTGTGATTATTTAATCTTAATTTATATTCTTCAAGTCGCAAATTACAAACTGGTCGTTGAAGTTTTGGTTTCTTTTTTTATATATTTTTTTTCCCTATAATCGTATTTGATTTTCATACCTTAATCAATTCGTTCCATCTTTCCTGTTAATACAATAATACTTAATAGTAAGAGGAAAATTAATTTGACTGTTTGAAAGAAATATGTTTCCCTTTCTATTTTGGACTTCTCTGAATCTCAGTCCGTAATGAAACTCATTAGAAATTTTTTTTCTAATATTCTTTTGGTAATTCTGTCATAGTTGCTTCTCTTACATGGGTTTAAAATTAAATCTATCATTCATTCAAAATAATAAATTATTGTGATTGATTAAAATTTGAATGAAGAGTCTAGATTTAGGCCCATAATAAAAAGTACTCAGGGTAGAATGATTTTACAAAATTGGTATTGACCATCCATGATATTCCCATCCAGCGCCATCCAAATTCAGATTTTCCGTGTGCTGACGTCAGCAAAAAAATTTTGACCAATTTTCGAAAATTTTTTGGTGCTGACGTCATCAAATATGCTGATTTAAGGGTTCAATTAAATATTTTAAGGGTTGAATTAAAGTATGTAAGTGTTCAGTTAGATGCAACATTAATTTATTTCGCTTTGTATGTTGAATATGATCATTTATTTCTTACTCAGGCAATTTGTATATAAGTTCAGTTTATTATTGTAAATGTTCATATTGTTATTGTAAATATTCGCTATGTTTGTTTTATCTGTTCATTTTGTTTTTTTATTTAACTAGTTTAATTGAACACAAAAACTACGACATCAAATTTCTGCTGCAACTAACTGAACACATAGATACTTTAATTTCATCCCTTAACGTATTTAACTAAACACAAAACACTAAAATTTCAAATTATTGGTGCATCTAACTGAACACTTATACACTTTAATTCAACCCTTAAAATATTTAACTGAACTCTTAAATCAGCATATTCGATGACGTCAGCACAAAAAAATTTTCGAAAATTGGTTAAAAAATTTTGCTGACGTCAGCACGAGGAAAAAAAAACTATTTTGATTTGTCCAGGCCTGTTGAATGGCGCTGGATGGGAAAACCTTGGATGGCCCCTGATGATTTTATAATTTTATTGACAATCTAAATGCAATCTTTAACAATTTTTTTTTCTAAAAGAAGAAAACAATTACCGATTAACTAGAGGTCGCATTAAAAATCAGAAATTATATACACCATCCAATTAAAAACCATCCATTACCATCCATAGGCCAATTAAGGCTTAATTGGGCTTTTCGGAACAGAAATCCGCGTCCCAGCGACCAGAATCCCATTTTCCGCGCGCGTCAAACCCTTTTTCCGCGCGATGACGTCATCAAAAGCGCGTGATGACGTCATCAAATCTGTTGGCGCTTCAGCGACCGCAACAACTGAGGTGACGTCAGCAAAATTTGCGCGAAGACGACCCCAATTTGGGTTCAACTAGATTTTATAAGGGTTCATATAAACATGTTTAAATGTTTATTTTGTTGCGAATTATAAAATGGTTTTCAGATTTTATTTGTCCAGTTTACAGTGTTAAAGGTTCGCCTTTTTTTTTAAGTGTTCAGCTTGTTTATTTGTTCGTTTGACAAGTTAAAAAACATAAGGGTTCGGTTTATTTTAATTTGTTTTTTTATTTGTTCACTTTAAACTATTAAAGGTTCATTTTATTTCTTTAAGTGTTCTGTTTGTTATAAATAAATTTGTATGAAATTTTTTTTCAGGTTTTGAAACAATAAGGGTTCAGTCAAAATGCTTTAAAGGTTCAGTTTTATATGCCTAAGTGTTCTGTTTGACATACTAAATTTTTGTTTTATATGCATAAGGGTTCGGTTTATTTTAATTTGTTTGTTAACTTGTTCACTTTAAACTATTAAAGGTTCATTTATATTTCTTTAAGTGTTCTGTTTGTTATAAATAAATTTGTATGAATTTTTTTTTCAGGTTTTGAAACAATAAGGGTTCAGTCAAAAAGCTTTAAAGGTTCAGTTTTATAGCCTAAGTGTTCTGTTTGACATACTAAATTTTTGAAAAATATATTTCGTGTTTGTTCAGTCATCCACCAATGTTCAGTTAGGTACAATATAGAATACAGTGTACATCACAATATAGAGAATATATTGACAGTGACACTTGTTCATACAAGTAGATTAACAGTATCAGTAGCAAAATAAAAGCACAACATACTACATAGAAGCCTCCACATCACAACATACTACACTAGTTCATACAAGTCTGAATTCATAAAACAGAAACACTAAAATTGAAATGAGAACTTGTAAACACATTTTCATCTGAAACAAAAGAGACCCTCCATGTCAGCAACCCAACCATCATCATCTATGAGTAGAGAGAAAACCTGTTACGATTGAATGTAAAGAGATACAAGCTGTTAGCAACATGATCAACAAAAATAGTATCAAAGGATGTAACCAGAGTACAAGCATGTCAGGATTCGAAAGTAATAAGAGTACCTAATGACGCAAGATGGAAGCCACTTTGTTGGCAGTATCCTTCAACAGACGTGATGCAAGGATATACTTGTCAACAGAAACATCAATCTGATAAACATAAAATAAATAAGTAAGTTTGGTATAAAATGCTATAAATATATTTGAAACTTTCGTGGTACTTACATATCCAATCGGGAAGTCTCTGTTAACTACTTTGCACACAAGTAGCCTAAGCAACTGCAGAGTATTGAAGAACAAATTTGCCTGTTCGTATATACCATCAATCCATTCTATGCGTAGGTCCATGTATTTCCTGTCATTAGCACGCCAGGCCAGAAAGTGTCTGAGACATTTGACATCACTTTCTACCTGATCATTTATGATCTCTCTGCTCACACCTGGACAATATATCTCAGCAGTGTTTGCTCTCAGGTTAAGTATAGTCATCCACCAATGCTTGTCGTCAAAAGTAGAGAATAGCACCAAAATGTCTGACTCTAGAAATTCAGGCTGTAGCAAATGGCTTGCTTTCTCTCTAATTGTATCAACATTTGCAGTAAACAATTCAATCTACAAAAATATAAATTTATAAAATGTAAGTTGAGATGTTGAACTGCTCTTTGTTCTGGAATAGCAATCTATGTGAACAGTTATGGTTATTATGTAATCCATTCATACAACTTAGTGAACCAAAAATTATCAGAAGAAGATCAATCAGTTTAATGATTTTGTTTTGAAATAAAAAATAAAATTAAAAAGTAAAATAATAACTTACAAGCTGAAGTTGATTTATGACATCCCACTTCAAAGCGGCATCAACTTCTCTATGGATCAAATCTAGCAAGCAGCAGATCACCTAATTTTTTGGTTTAAAAAATGCAGTCAATAAATAATTTCTCCATTTCTGCATCAAAGGTAATGACATCACCGAAGAAATGATACCAGGACTGAGATGTCGAGTCCGCCCAAAAAACTACATCAAGGCGATTTTCGTTATCAAACCTGTATGAGTAATAGAATTTGGGGTCTTTCTGTTTGGCTTCACGAAAGTACTGCATCAATGCCTCAGCATCGCCTTTATGGAACTTGCCCCGTCTCATCTTTGCTATCAAATTCCTCCCATCGCGCTCAGTGAAACCACAGTGAAGTGGACCACCCCCCATTTCCATCACAGCATTGATGTTGGATGCAATCGAAACACCAGCTCTGTCATTGAGTTCAAGCTGTTTGATTGCCCAATCTTTGATGGTTCTGAAAGCCTTGATTCTATGTGAGTGTTCAGGGCAGAGAGTATGATTATGTTTCTCCGTGACTCCAGTGACAATCCAAACATTTCTGGTTTGATCCAACTTCAAATACATTCTAGCAGGGCAGCCTTGTTTCTCCACTTTTTTGTTTTTGTCAGGTATAGCCTTCTTAGATGTTTTTTTGGTTTTTCCACCTTTGGTACAAAGCACAATAACCCTCTGCCTGCCATCCTTGGATGAACCCCCATTTTTCAGTACACCGAAACCACGGTCATATGCATAACGTAAGTAATACAGGTGACCTGCTTCGCTGGTAGGGAATTCCATTCCTTTATATGGCGCGGGAACAACAGGCTGAAGAGGTTGCTGATTTGTTGTTTCCACATCAAATGCTTGTTTAACATCCTCAACGGGATCCCCATCTTGATCAGGTAATTCCTCGATATCATAATCACCGATATCTTACCCACTCCAATCTTCAGCAACAGTTTCACCTTGAGAAAACTGGTAGATATCCCACGCAAGCGCCAAATCAAGCCCTATTACAACAAGAAAAACAGTGCATCAACAATGATAATATGGCCAGTTACAACAATGCATTTAATTCATCCATACATGCATGTAATAGAACAATTGTTCAAATCTAACTGAACCCTTAAAAATAAGTAAAACTGAACCCTTCAAATAGAAAGTACATCATGACATATAAATTTAACATATATATAGAATAATGTCATCTTTTAATGAATTTTTTCTTAAATTAAGCATGAATGACATGCTGTACCAGAGTTAACTGTTATAAAAGTTATAGAACAAGATGTAACAACATTTATACCACATGTAAATCATCCCTACATGCATGTAATGTAACAATTGTTCACAACTAACTGAACACTTACAAAATATAAATCATCTGTACCAGAATCAATAGTAATAACGAGAACGTAACAGCATTTGTACCAAAATGCACTAATTAGTCAAATAATGAGTAATCAGAGTCATATTGAGATAATCAATGGCAATATAAACAATGAAAGAACCTTGAATCCGTAATTATTGAAAAGTCTTGAGTAATAGGGCTTCATTTGTATAGTTATCGCAACAAAATCATCTCACAAAAGAGAGATACAGCACATAATGAAATCCGTACAATTATCGCAAAAGGTTGATAACTGTCTAACCTGATCCAGACATCTTTGATGGATTATTGAAGTTTTGTAGTAAAAGTCACCAGATCTACATTTCGGAACAATCCTCTAGCGACTCCAAAAAATTGCTTCAGTTAAATCGCAAGAATTATCTGCATTGAATCCATATCGCAAGAAGAAATCAGTTCAAATAACGTTTTGGATCAAATTCGAGAGAGATTGAAACATTAATCAGTTCAAATAAGATTTTCGATCAAAATCGATAGATATTGAAGACGAAATCAGTTCAAATAAGTATTTCAATCAAAATCGAGAGAGATTTCAGTAATGCACCAGTGTTAATCAAATTGTGTTGGAACCGAGAGAGATTTGGGGCATACGAGAGAGATTTCACCAATTTTGACCTAATATCGCCTCTTTGATCGCCAGTCGAAGCGGAAAGAAAGGATTTCGTACAAAACTGAATCTCAAAAAAACGGAAAGAAATGATAGCGAAAGGTGGTTTCCGTGTTTCCTATTGAAGCGGGAAGAGATTTGGGCCATCCGTTGGGCTTGGCGCTGGTCCAGCATCGGCCTGTGGATGGTATGGATGGTAATCTGATGGATGGAGAGTAGTAATTACCATTAAAAATTGCCTGAACGTTAACCCTAAACGGAGCACGTGCATTGCACGTGCAGATGGATAGGCCGTCGCTCTGTCGTGAGCAATTCTTTTCGACTGTTTACTTTACGGTGTTACCTCTCTGCAGTATGTTTACTAAATTCACATATTGTATAATAAAACCGATTCGCTACACAAATATTTGCAGTAATGGCGACGTATTGTTTTTCTGTTTTCTCTTTCTCGGGCAAGGCGATTCGCCAGAGGGAATTGCTATATATACTTCCTGATCTGAAAATTCGAGACCCCTTTCGTTTTGTGAATCGCCACTCTTCTCTCTCTCTCTCTCTCTCTCTCGATCCATCTCTCAATCAATCAGTGGAGCGATTTCTCAAGGTTGGTCTCCATTGATCTCCTTTTACTTGTGAATTAATCTGATCAATTGTTGCATCGGATCAAATTCGATCGGTGCTTGCATGCACTTGTGTCAATTGTCTATTTGTCAAAAAATATTTTTCCTGATTTGCTCTTGTTCTAAAATGTCTATTGTCTATTTCTCTTTGTTTTCCAATTCCGATCATGTCTATATATGAAGAATTAAGGATCAATTAGTATTCGTATGTTTCCTAATTTGGTATTTAGGGCCTTTCTTTGCTTAAGCGCGCTTGTGGGATTTCCATGATTTTGAACATGTCAGTAGCTTCTCTACTTGAATAACATGTGCAATTTCACCACTAATCTGATCAATTTCGTATGGCGTTTTAATTCTTTCTTCCCTCACAATTCCTCCTAAATTGTATTGTTGTTGTTCAATATGTCAGAGTGCATATTTCAGCTCAGCTCTCTTCAAATTGATTATATTTATATGAAATCTGGATTTTTAAAAGAGATATTTCATGATCAATTGATGAATGGCAGATATCAAGCTTATGTAGAAATGGGGGCTCCAAAACAAAAATGGACTGCAGAAGAGGAATCTGCATTAAAAGCTGGAGTTAAGAAACATGGGGTCGGCAAATGGCGGAACATATTGAAAGATCCAGAATTTAGTACAGACCTTCAGTTTAGATCAAATATTGATCTTAAGGTAGGATGTTCAAAATTACTTAACAATCCATTTTGTTGAATTAAACTTTTTGTTTTGATCTCATGGTAGGTTGTTCTGAGAAAGTGTGCTGAAATTTTGTTCTATGCCTTTCATAAATTATACTTCATGATATAAGAATTCATTTGAAAGTTCAGCTTAGTAAACCATTATGCACATCTAAATTTACCCTAGTCACACTAGTAGTGCTTTCATGCAGCTTACTATCTGTACAATTTCGCCCCAATTTCCCTTTTAATTACAATTCAGTACATAGACATTCAATGAGCGAAAGGAAAAACTAGGGAGAATAGTAATCTACAATATAGGAGTTTGATTTCAGTGGGCTGTTTTATTGTAGAAAAAGAGAGTTTCACTCCAGTATGCTTCTTTTTTATATTAGATCTTCCTCCAATTTATGATCGAAATTTATTGCCAGGACAAATGGCGTAATATGAGTGTGACAGGGAGTATTGGGTGTGTGTCAAGAGAAAGGGCAAAACCGGCAACTAAAAAAAGTAGGCGTCTATCTCGTAGCAAAGAATTAGATGAAGAAGGAGATTACAGTCCGCCAATGGCTAGTAACGCAAAACTAGAAGAAGCGACCCCTATTGCAAGTAGTTCTAAGCCACTTCAAATTGAATTAGAAGAGAGAAAGAAACCAATAAAAAGGTATTTAGTTCTTCTATAAAAAATGAATCACAATTATATCTGTGCTATTCAGATGGAATTATACATTTTTTTCTTTTTCACTTATTTATTTTATTTGTTGTCTTTTTGTGGCTTAATTGCAAAGCTCTTCCTATTTTGCCCTTAAGCAGCAAGTTCTGGCCAAAACAATGCATAGTATTACATCTGGCTTAGATATGCTTGGTTATGATTTTTTAATATTTTCGCATTGTTTATATTTCTGGATTTGTATAAAAGCAATAGTTAGTTCAGTTTTGTTGGGCTTTTGTATTTTCATTTATGTCTGTTTTATTTTTCTTTGAATATCCATGCGATAGTTGTTCAATACTTACATTTTGGCCCATGATTTTCTACTTACTGGAAATTTGGGCAATCATTTTTATCTCCAGATCCTTTTGATTCTTACGCAGGTTTGATAATCTGATATTGGAAGCCTTAACTCAACTCCAAGAGCATGAGGGGTCTAACCAGACATCCATTGCCACATACATCGAGGTAGATGATTGAGACTCTCTTTTGTTTGTGGATAATAAGTACTATTTTGTTCTTGTTCCCGATTCCACTACATTTCTCATTAAGCAACATTCTGGTTCTTCTGAGATATTTGCAACTAGCAGCAATATACTAGTTTGTTGCTAAACTATAAACACATTCTATAAATAAGTATCTGTTGTTACTAAAGGTTTTGTTACTAAGGACCAAGCAAACCAAAATTAACAAAATGAGTTCAATGTTTCATTACTACTGAACCCCTTTTGTTTCAAATTCCAGCAATAGAAGCCAGTTGTATCAGCCACTACTTTGTTGTGAAATTATACTGCACTCCTTATTATCCAACTCATTCTTGTATTTATATTTCTTAGGAAAAATACTGGGTTCCTCCAGATTTTCAGAGGCTGTTGTCTGCAAAACTTAAGACTTTGGTCGACTCTGGAAAACTCATTAAGGTACAATTCTCGTTAATTCAAATACCATTACACATTTGGTTTTCAGTTACCTTATTAAATGAGTATAGGTTTTTCAGCACTAGCGTTTACCAGGGGTACACCTATTTCTTTCATTTTTTGCAGGTGAACAGAAACTACAAGCTAGCACCAACCAGCACATTATCGCAAGAGAGAACACCAAGGCCATCTCCACCAAGGACAGTGAATTATGATGTCAAAAAACATATGATGATGATGCAAGCAGAAGGTAATCTTGCAGTGACCATACAGGATGCTGCAGACTCTGCGGCCAGAGCAGTGGCAGAGGCAGAGATGGCAGATGCAGAAGCTATAGAGGCAATGAGAAAGGCAGAGAAGATTGAGGAAGAAGCCCAGGCAGCCCAGGCCTTTGTTGAGTCGGTGATTTTGCATATGAAAAATAGGAATTCAGCTACTTTGGTAAGTTATTTTTCAAAATTGAGGCCAAAATTAATGTCATTTGAGAAATGTCATTTGCAATCCACTTCATGTCCAACTCTTTCAAAAAATATACCTTTTGTGCTTAACATTATTGTGGAGAGAGAATATGTATGGAATTTGGGACCTGGAGAAGGAAATCAGGCAGGGAAAGGTATTACGTAACTAGCTTGCAGCCCTACCTGGTAGTAAGGAAGGTTTCGTTTGTACTCCTGAAAGACCTCAAATAAGAAATTTATTGCATTTGCCTGCTATATTGGGAATATCCTTTCTGTTCTTGGCCTCCATTTTTTTCATGGAATTACTGTATGTCATTGTTTTCTCTCCTCATGGTAATAAAATTAGATAATTGGGGTATATTGGGAACATTGCTCCCTCATAGGGAGGGACATAAGCAATTGTTTCAGTTCAATTCCACTGAATTGTCAATTCAATGTTGTTCCTACGATTTTATTTGGGGTTGTGCAGATAATCACTGATGTTTAGGAATACCTTGTGCATATATGCATTTTCTCAAATTCTGTTAAATTGTCCCCTTCCATCAAATTACTCAAATACTCATTCTTAGCCACTTGGTTTTAATTTTTTACAGATGATTCAGGCTTAATTATGACGTGAATGCAATTGAATCTTCCAATGCAACTTCACCTCAAACTCAAAGCATATACTTCTGGTGTGCAGCTTTAGATTACATCAATAGGTCTGTAATTTGTATAGTTAGTAATGAATGGTTGCATCTGAAAATTATTGGGCAGCAGATATGGGTTACTGTGAAGAGATAGGATTCAAGCAAATTTTCTCTTTCATGCTCTCTTGTATATCCTTTATGATTTTTGCTTGACCAGTTTTGTTCTATAGGCCAGGATATGAGTGTTATTAGTGCCATGTTAAGGAACAAAGAATCGTGTTCTATCTGTTCGCAAACTTATTTCGCTGCTTAACGTATTCAGTTTGCAGAATCGCATAAAGTGAAAAAAAATTAAAACCTATATATTGATTTTTAAAAAAATTCTTTAGCCTATTTTTTGCTTATTAATCTAAGTGATATTTTGTTTTTTTTTTTTAAAAAAAATGAATTCAGTTTTATTTTGTGTAGTTACTATTAGGGATTTAAACCAAACATGAATCCATATTTGTATTAGTATTTATTAGGATGTAAAATATAAAATGTAGTGCACAGCAAACAGATAGAAATATGGAACACGTTTCGAAATACAGTATATACGAATTTGCAACAGATATTTAGTTAGCAGATATAACCAATAAATGAAAGAAATTTAAATAATAAATAATAACTAAGTAGAATTATAATTAAATATTCATAATATGTTGCAAATCTATAATATGAACATGTCTTAAGAAAAAAAAAATACATAAATAAACTAAAATTTTGAGACCGATAATACAATAAAATATTCATAATATGAATCAGAATTCTTCGTTTTTTACTTTTATGTAATTAAATTCTAATAATTCGGATATTTATATTTTCTGAAAATAATAAAGCACTTATATCAATATTTTGTATTCGTATTATATAGGCACCCTGTGTAAACAGATTATTATCTACTGTAGAAAAATAATTTGTATACCTTGCAGCACTCGCTCTAACAAGTCACGGGCCTAGAATCCTAGATTAACTTTCTAGCCCATAGGGAATCTTAGAACTAGAGTTCAGATTTATTGCGGCACAAGAAAATGGGCCACGTGTGGAAAGTCACGAAAGAAGCGTCACATGATTTGCTACACTGAATAAAATTTCAAACCTCCATAGACAATTTACATAATAAACTGGCGGTAACGTAGACGGTTCTATTTTCAAATAGAAGAGCGCCGCATCCCGTACAGTGCGTACACTATATGGAAGTTCCCCGAATCTTTCCAGTGTACGATACGAGCAACCGAAATTTTCGTTCTTCAGTGGCCTTTTCCGGTTCATAATTTTGTGGCGAGTCGATTTATCGTTGGAAAATACCCGCTATATGCTTCTGTTCAAAAGAAATTAAATACTCAGATCGATTATCGCCTTCATTGGCATATGTATGTCTCTTTTTTAAAGTATAATTAAAATAAAATAAAAGAATATGCAAAGGATGAAGCAGAAAAGCAGTCCTCATATAGTAAAATACTTCAACGCCGGATCCGTCTGAATTAATGAATTATTTCATTAGATATTAGTTGTAATGGCTAACAATTTTTTTTGAAGTTAATGCAAAATTTCTAGTGAATAAGTTCACGCGTCATAATTTGGCACCATCATAACTGTCATAGTAAATGTGCTCCAACAAAGTAGCCGTTTATTATTTTTTAAATTTGATTGGGTTTCCCCTCCATAAATATATAACCCAAAAATTATAAAAACCTTATAGTGAAAATAACCTATCAACGACAAGTTCTTGATTCAAATATAAAACTAAAGACCATGAGCTTCACGTAACTGTTAATATAATGCAATTTATGTTAGAAAGCCGAATTGTATCCTCATTAGAATTGTACGATTATATCAGGTCGCCGTTCACTATCATGTAAGCACCTTATATTAAAACAAGCATTTGATCCTGTCAATTCATTTCAGATTGAATGGTCCTAATTAGGATCTTATTTTTCCCCACTTTGCATGAATATAGCAGATGGGGACCAAACCCCACATGTGACTGTTTGGAATTTATTTTTTGCTGTAAATTCATCCACCTGCCTAACTTAAGGTACATTCAAAAGTTATGTAAAAGAACTCTTTAAGGAATTTTTTTTTATGCTTTGTATGAAAAAAGAATACTATTTAATACAAGTTATATATTCAGAAGTCGTATATATGCAGAGAAATATTAATAAATTTTTATGCTGGAAGAAAACATTCCCAGGTACTTTTTTAGACAAGCTATTAAAAGGGAAAACATAACACCATTCCGCAACTCTTAACTTATATACATAAAAACATTGACAGAAGGAACTGTTATCCCTGCAAAATTCTAACAGTTTATACAGTGTACAGAGGATTTACAATTGCTTTGGTACTTCGAAACAAGAATTTTATAAAAGAATGAAAATGAAAGAAAAATATAAAATGGAAAAAAATACAAATTAAACACAAAAATTCAGAGTCATGAAGGATCAATACCGATATGTTATATATCTTAAATGACCTTATACATAGACTAGTCACCATTCAGTAATTAAAAGGCAAACAAGAGAGAAAAGGAGAGCAAACTAATTAGATCACAGACTGCTTAACAGGAGACACAAAGTAGAACCCAAGACCATATCACATGACTCCACTGGTATTCGGTATTAATTAACTAACCAAACTGATATACATTTGATCGGTTTCTCTTATCAATCCACCCTCTTTACTACACCAACGGATGAACCCATCTCATATCCACCACCTCAGAGAAACATCAACTTGCTTAAACAACAGATTTTTTCTACGGCGGTATCCACAAGAAAACCCCACAGCTCCTCTTCATTCAATAATCGACTTATCCCTTCCTAACGGAAGGGACTGTCAGAGAGCATGTCCATAGATGCGTCATTGCAGCTTGAAGAATTGTTTGGGCCTCCGGTTGTAGGTTGGCTGTCACTGTTTGAGCAATAACCATCACCTTGGGAGAGCTGGTATGATTGGAGGCTCCGACGCACTGGACTGGAAAGTGCGTTGGAGAACACCGAATTTCTTGACTGGTCAGAGAAGTTCAACCGCGGCTGAGCGAAGACATTAGCTTGCGGGCTAATAGTGTTTGGGTTCGGGAATTGCATGGCTGCATGTGTGTGCACTCTAGGGGACACTGAGCCATCACTGCTTCCATATTCCATCTCATGCTGCAAAAGAAAAGGAAAACAAGATAAACGTTCAGATAAATATAAAAATATTGGTTAATAAATATAATTTTAAGAGTAAATATAGAAATTCCACCTAGTTCAAGACCTAAAATACACTGGTCAGAACTGGACCCATATATCATTAGTAAGGTATTAAATACTTGAGGTTTCGATTTAGATAAATATAAATATATATGTTAATAAATATAATATTTATAAGTTACCATAGATTATTCCATCTAGGTCAAGACCTGACATACTGGTCACTGGTCGGAACTGGACCCATAGTGCTTGGTACTGGTAAACAGCAGTGTGTACAAAACAAGCGCTTCAACCATAGTGTGTTTTAAGAACATAAGAGCTGTAGGAGCTCATATCTTGCAACAAACAATCATTCAAAAGAATAACAAAAGCCCAACCTGAATATGAGATAATATATCTGAAATAGTAACTCTCGAGCCTTCTTCATGCTGTCTCACGATCCAGTGGTACAGCTTGTCCTATACACATCACAATCTAATTGAATTAGATGCAAATAAGTGAGAATGTTAGTGCAAACAAAGAGTAAGAGCTATTCTGTTGAACCAATTTTACCCTTCCCTCCCCCTCCTAGAGGAAACTTGTATTCCAGGTTAAGCTATGGTAGTTCCCTACAAGAGAAGGAACTATAAAAAGTCGGCTGGACTCAACCAAATTAAAAATAAACAATCAGTTTTTGTTTCAAGTACACCTTATTGTTTGGAAAATAATGTCAAATTAGAAATATCAAGACCACCTTGAGTCAATCAGAAGTTCTCAGATTCTGACCTTGAAGAGTAGTACAGACAACAGCTTAAATTAAACATCACACAAGTACAAGTACTAATATGTGTCTTTAGTTATCCTTACACATTAACAACATTTTAAATTCTTAAATTAAATTGACATAATTGCTCAAAAAGTTCCTCATCAGAAACAACCAAAGGAACAGTAAAATAAACACATGCTAAATTAAATATTAACCAGCAGATAGCTAAGGATTTGTACACTTTTCTAGACAGATAAGATATAATGAAACGTATAGAAACCTCTAAAAACTCCCAAAAAACAAAGTTACAAACAGATATAACTTGAAACTTATATTAAATCGTCTAAAAACAAAGAGAAAACAAATATTCCAGCAACATTAGATGCCAGAATCAGATAGATGCTAAACTGCTAATATGAATCTCAACAAAAACATAACCAATTTTGAATGACTAAATTCTATATGAACCTTATAGATTAAAAAAAATCCACAAAAATAAAAAAAAATAATAAGGAGATTAAAAAGGCTAACCATGGCATGGCGCTCGCCAGCCTGGAAGGAGAGCTTCTGTTGAGTCATGGATTGGGTGTAGAGCTGGGAGAGAGCGTTGGCGGCTCCCCGAAAGGAGGTGTAGAGCGTACGGTCGGCCTCGTCGAGACGCGTGACGGCCTCGTTCTTCCTCTTCCTTCCCATGGCCACGGCGCCAATCGATCGATCTCCGATCGGAGAAGAGGCGGTGCGAAATCGGAGAAAACCCTAATCGGAAAAAGAGAGAGAGAGAGAGAGACGAAAGAGAAAGAGAAAGGAGAGGCTGTTGAATGAATGAATGAAGGAAGGAAGTCTATTTTTGTTTTTATTTTTAATAAATTGTGATCCGACGCAAAGACGCGACGAGGATTAAAAGAGGAAGAAGGAAAAAGAAGGGAAAAAGAGGCTGAGATGAGGAGGCACTGGATCGGATTCGGACGCGGATGTGGGCAGTGAATTTATTATTTTATTATTAAATTATTAATGCGTTTACATATACCAAGTTATTTATTATAGGAAATACTTAGATCGGGTACTTATTTCATGATATTGTAATTTGAATTGATCAGATTAGGCGGTTGGGATTGTTTTTATGGTATTATAGTTATATAATTACGAGTATATTTTTTAAAATTGAACAATTTTAACATTATTAATTAACGAATGTTCTCAAATTTAAGAGTTGTGACAAATAATTATAGATAATTTATGAAAAAGAATGCTTTTCAAAATTAGTAATGAAAAAGAATAATTTTTTTAAGATTGGTAACGAACAATTATGGATAAAATTATGGAAACGAACACTTGTAATATTCGTAATGACAATTTTGGACAAAATTGCGAAAATGAACAATTTTGAAATTCATAATGAATTATCAAAGATGTAAAAATCGTTACGAGCAATAATAGAAAATTTTACGATGAATACCTTTAAAATTCGTAACAAAATTTTTGAATTTCAATTAATTTCATTGGTTTATTTTAGGAATGTGAGGTCTTGGTAGATTTTAGTAATTTTGTCATAGGACAATTGCAAAAACCTTTATTATACTATTTATATTATTTTCCTTTATTTTTTTCTTTGTTCTTATGCTTATTTTAAGAATATAAGAAAATGCCTAGTCAAATACGATCTTTCCTAACCAGTAATAAAAGTAAATTTTTTATTTCCAGTAATATGTCTGAGCATTTTTCCAATTTGGCAGGTGGTATTGGAAGGGCTTGCTTCACATCATCGCGTTTATGGCTGCGTTGAATTTTTTATTAGTAGGTGTTAATTGGAATTACAAGTCATTGGTAAGTTGTTACAAAGACGATCAAAGTGCCCAAAAAGATAAATTCAATTTTAATATATATCTTGACCTTCTATGACTCATTCTTTGCTAGTTATAAGAAACGAGACTGTGACATGCTTACACAGTAATAAATAGGTAAGAGTTGAGAGAGGAAAAAAAAAAAATCTTAATTACTCTTTCCTGAGTAAATAAGATGTTATTTTTAATGGGTGCGTATTAGAGCATCACCATTTGAATTGTAGATATAATTCAAATTCCGATGTGACAATTGCAGCATCAATTATCGGGTTTCTAATTATTAAAACCTGTTTACGACCTTGTTAATCTCGTCCAACATTGCAAATTCCCATTTTAGAATATATGAATAAAGGAACTGCAAATATTTTTTCTTAAAAGAAAAAGCACTATGGTTGGATTGACAATAAATGTACTAATTCAGATTAGCAACTATTCTAAAATATAATTTGCTATTTTGATCAAAGAATGTGAATTTATTTGGAACAGTCATTTAGCAACTAATAATTGTGTCCAATGCATGTAAATGTGTGTGCACTTGTCAGTAAACGACTTTATTTTATTTTTCAAAAAAAAAAAAAACGACTTTATTTTGAGGCATGCACTGATGCACATACTTTAACTTCATGTCGAGAATCTTAAATCATGGAACCTTTGTATATGACTAGTGCATTGTTGTGTTTCGAATCTAATCAAATTTGCAACGGTTTAGATAGATATTTATCGGAACGTTGTAAAATCTGACCATTTATTTATACACAAAAAGCACATCCAATCTGAAATTAATTTGAACAATTACCTTCAAATAGGAGGAAGATTTTCATGCATTTTTAGGACGGTATAGCCGTATAGATAGATCGATACCCTCAATTCGCTGGAAATATTTCATATTATGTGCCACTGTGCCATCTGTTGTGATGCCATGACAAAATAAAAATTAAGATTTTATGTATTATAAGCTAAAAGTAAAAAAAGGAATTAATAAGCGTCGATATGTCCGAGTGGTTAAGGAGACAGACTCGAAATCTGTTGGGCTTTGCCTGCGCAGGTTCGAATCCTGCTGTCGACGATTTATTTTTTTCCTATTCCTCTCGCGTGCCTTGTTGCGTCAGAAAATACTATTATCCCACTCAAAACAAATTATTTTTCACACCTTTCCGAATTATTCTCAAATTTGACAAAGTATACCAACAATATGTTATTTATATCATGTTAGAGATAAAAAATTACGAATATTATATATTTATTTGAGAAACTAATGTACATGAACTTTATGCAGATTAATCTAAACTCTCCATATACTTCAAAATGATCGATCAAAACTGTCCAATATGACTTCCCTATTGAAATTTTCTTGCCGACAAAATTTTACATTTTTTTCGAAATTTTTAAGTAGCTTCGGTATCTTTACTTCTTTACTACTTATAAAAGCATCTATAAAAATATCATAACAATTTCACTAGAGGGGGTTAAAACAATTGTTACATCAATTATGGACCAATGATTTATGTGATTTGATCTGTTGTGTGATCTAGATGTTGATTTTCAGATAAAAGATAAGACTTTTGACATAAAAGAGTCAGGTGATGTTAACAATTTATTTTTTGAAAAGATATCCACATATATCGTTGGAAAATTCAACTAGATATTATTTTATTTTTTTATTTCCTCACATATTAGAAACATCTTTTGCTAGTATTAATAAATATAAGGGTTCAAGCGAAGGTGAAAAATGATCCTTGAGGCTTAACCTTAAAAAAAAAAAAAAAAATGAAGATGTGAACACGTTACTAAGCCGTGTTTACAAGGTAGAATTTTATTTACTGCTGTACAACTCTTCCCCTAAAGACAATGCTGATATGATCAGACCTAATGCATGGCTTTATCTAGAATAAGATGCCTCCAACAATGAGGTAAAATCATGCCAATTTAACCGGATTGTATATACTGCAATAAATCAATAATATAAATAAAGATGTGTGGGTATCGGTCCCTGTTTTAGTTAGTATTAGTGCGATACTCCATCAAGACCTTTGATTTTTCTGCTCCGACTTAGTCTGGTCTGTTCTTTCATATGTATGTTAATTTTTTATGTGTTACTTATTTGTGTTGTAACATGTGTTGCTTAGAATTGTGTTTCCTTTATGTTACATTATTAATATCCATTTTGATTATACTACGTCATTTTTATCACATAATTTATTTCAACCTCTCTCTTAGTTGCTTCTATGAGAAATGATGGAACAACATTTTTTATTTGTGATAGTTTAGAAACTTAAGTCAGGAAAAGTAATTCAAATGCCTATTGTTAAATTTTTCATAATGATATAGATCTTGCTTTTTTTATTATTGTGTTTTTTGCCATTTTAGATATCTTCACAATTCTTTCCCATCAATTTTTTTTAGGTACCCAATTCCTCCAATCATTAATGATGACAGTATATATTTGTTGAATTTCATATTGATGCCGAAGATTATTATCCTGATGATGAATACGATCATGTTGCCGACATGTTTGACGATTAATATTTTCTATAGAAATTTATATTTATATTTTAATTTTTTATGGTATCACCAATGTACGTTTCAATAGTTCTTCATTTTAGCTCGAATTTAATTTTTATGTTTCGAATATTTTTCCATCGCATTCCTCTCTTATTGTCGAATTACTTCACAAAAATTATATCGTCGGTATAAAACATTTCAACATATGGAGATATAATTTATTATTTCTACCCTACCAGTTATAACACTTTAAATCAATTATAAACATAACAACCTAATTACAATCGATATTTATTAAATGATAACATATTTAATGTTTATTACTATGTCAAATATCGAGCGAAGCTCGATAGTGACACCGATCAGGATACCATGTCATGTGCAGAATCAACAAAAGATCCATGTCATCCATTCAAAGAACAGTCAAGGCTATTAATTAGGGAAGTTATTTGGAGTTTTAATTAGTCAAACTTAAGTTAATAATCTGTTATTGTATTTTGTGTTATCTTTGTGGTCTCCTAGGAGGTAATTTAGTGTGTTTTGGAATTAGAAAATGTAGTTGAGAACATGTATTAATGGTTAGTAGCTTTTAATTGTACTAGAATGCTATTTAAGCTGAAAATCAGAATGCAATAGGAAGATTATTGAATTATTACGAATTTTACTCTTGAGTTGAGTTTATCTCCTCTTTTATCCACTGTTGGGTTGAGTTCTTACTCCTCTTCGAGTGATGTATCAGTACATGTGCTGGTTTCTCTAATCCTCCCGATCCGAACGGCGTCAGATAGCCCCTCTATTATAGACTATAGTGATCAGATGAGTTAAAATGAGCACAGAATCGATTAAAATGCTCAAATATTGCCCATAATATGCTTTATTTGCTCATATTATGCATATTTTCTACGTATAAATAAATAATTTACAATAAATATGCTCTGAATTATTGTAGACAATATAAAGTGTTCCAATATAGATTATAGTGATCAGATGACTTAGAATGAGTGCAGAATCGCTTCAAATGCTCAAATATTGCCCAGAATATTCTTTATTTGCTCATTTTATGCATATTTTCAATGTATAATTAAATATTTTATAATAAATATGCTCTGAATTGTATTTCAGACAATATAAAGTGTTTAAATATAGACTATTGTGATCAGATGATTTAGAATGAGTGGAGAATCGATTAAAATGCTCAAATATTAATCAGAATATGCTTTATTTGCAAATTTTATGCATATTTTCCACGCATAAATAAATAATTTACAATAAATATGCTCTGAATTATAATGTAGATAATATAAAGTGTTCGCATATAGATTATAGTGATCAGATGACTTAGAATGAGTGCAAAATCGCTTAAAATGCTCAAATATTGCCCAAAATATGCTTTATTTTCTCAGTTTGTCCATATTTTCAATTTATAATTATATATTTTATAATAAATATTCTCTGCATTATATTGTAGACAATATAAATTGTTCAAATATATATTATTGTGATCATTTGATTTAGAATGAGTGCAAAATAGCTTAAAATGCTCAAATATTGCTCAGAATAAGCTTTGTTTGCTTATTTATGTCTGTTTTATATGAATAACTAAATATTTTCTAATGCGTAAGCTTTGAATTATATTCTAGACAACATAAATAGATGAAATATAGATTATTGCAATCAAATGACATATAATGAGTGCAGAATCGCTTAAACTACTCAAATATTGCTCAGAATATGCTTTATTTGCTTATTTTATGCATATTTTCTATGTATAATTAAATAATTTACAATAAATATGCTCCGAATTATATTGTAGACAATATAAAGTGTGCAAATATAGATTATAGTGATCAGATGACTCAGAATGAGTGCAGAATCGCTTCATATTCTCAAGTATTGCCCAGAATATGCTTTATTTGCTCATTCTATGCATATTATCTATGTATAATTAAATATTTTACAATAAATATGCTCTGAATTATATTGTAGACAATATAAAGTGTTTAAATATAGATTATTTTGATCAGATGAATTAGAATGATTGTAGAATCGCTTAAAATACTCAAATATTAACCAGCATATGCTTTATTTGCTTTGATGCATATTTTCCTCGCATAAATAAATAATTTACAATAAATATGTCTGAATTATATTGTAGAGAATATCAAGTGTTCTAATATAGATTTTAGTGATCAGATGTCTTAGAATGAGTGCATAATCGCTTAAAATGCTCACATATTGTAGACAATAGAAAGTGTTTAAATATAGATTATTGTGATCAGATGATTTAGAATGAGTTTAGAATCGCATAAAATGCTCAAATATTAACCAGAATATGCTTTATTTGCTCATTTTATGCATATTTAAAGCGCATAAATAAATAATTCACAATAAATATGCTCTGAATTATATTGTAGAGATGATAAAGTGTTCCAATATAGATTATAGTGATCAGAGGACTTAGAATGTGTGCATAATCGCTTCAAATGCTCGAATATTGCCCAGAATATGCTTTATTTGCTCCTTTTACTCACATTTTCTATGTATAATTAAATATTTTATCGTAAATATGCTCTGAATTTTATTGTAGACAATAGAAAGTGTTGAAATATAGATTATTGTAATCAGATGATTTAGAATGAGTGTAGAATAGCTTAAAATGCTCAAATATTAACCAAAATATGCTTTATTTTGCTCATTTAATGCTTATTTTCTATGTATAAATAAATAATTTACAATAAATATGTTCTAAATTATATTTTAGACAATATAAAGTGTTTACATATAGATTATAGTGATAAGTTGAGTAAGAATATGTGCAGAATAGGTTATAATGCTCATTATATTGCCAGAATATGCTTTTTTTGCTCATTTTATGCATACCTTCAATGTATAAATAAATACTTTCCAATAAATTTGCTCTGAATTATATTGTAGACAATATAAAGTGTTCAAATATAGATTATAGTGTTAAGATGACATAGAATAAGTGCAGAATAGCTTCAAATGCTCAAATATTGCCCAGAATATGCTTTATTTGCTCATTTTATGCATATTTTTTATGTATAATTAAATATATTGTAATAAATATGGTCTGAATCATATTGTAGACAATATAAAGTGTTTATATATTGATTATTGTGATAAGATGATTTAAATTGAGTGTAGAATCGCTTAAAATGCTTAAATATTAACCAGAATATGCTTTGTTTTCTATTATGCATATTTTCCACGCATCAATAAAGAATTTACAATAAATATGCTCTGAATTATATTTGTAGACAATATAAAGGGTTCGAATTTCGATTTAACGATCAGATGACTTAGAATGAGTGCTGAATCGCTCAAAATGCTTAAATATAGCCCAAAATATGCTTTATGTGCTCATTTTATGAAAAATTTCAATGTATAATTAAATATTTTATAATAATATATTCCAAATTATATTTTAGACAGTATAAATTGTTTAAATATAGATTATAGTGATCAGATGACACAGAATGAGTGCAGAATCGCTTCAAATACTAAAGTATTGCCCAGAATATGCTTTATTGCATATTTTCCTCGCATAATTAAATAATTTACAATAACTATGATCTGAAATATATTGTAGACAATATAAAGTTTTCAAATATAGATTATAGTGATCAGATGACTCAGACTGAGTGCAGAATCGCTTCAAATACTAAAATATTGCCCAGAATATGCTTTATTTGCTCATTGTATACATATTTTCTATGTATAATTAAAAATTTTGTAATAAATATGCTCTGAATTGTATTGCAGACAATATAAAGTGTTTAAATATAGATAATTTAGATCAGATGAATTAGAATGATTGTAGAATCGCTTAAAACGCTCAAATATTAACCAGCAGATGCTTTATTTGCTTTGATGCATATTTTCCTCGCATAAATAAATAATTTACAATAAATATGCTCTGAATTATATTGTAGACAATATCAAGTGTTCCAATATAGATTTTAGAGATCTGATGACTTAGAATGAGTGCATAATCGCTTAAAATGCTCAAATATTGCCCAAAATATGCTTTATTTGCTCATTTTGTGCATATTTTCAATGTATAATTAAAAATTTTATAATAAATATGCTCTGAATCTATTGTAGACAATAGAAAGTGTTTAAATATAGATTATTGTGATCACATGATTTAGAGTGAGTGTAGGATCGCTTAAAATGCTCAAATATTAACCAAAATATGTTTTATTTGCTCATTTTATGCATATTTTCTATGTATACCAAAATAATTTACAATAAATATGCTCTGAATTATATTGCAGACAATATAAAGTGTTTACATATAGATTATAGTGATCAGATGAGTTAGAATGAGTGCAGAATTCCATAAAATGCTCATAATATTGCCCAGAAAATTCTTTATTTGCTAATTTTATGCATATTTTGTATGTATAAATCAATAATATACAATAAATATGCCCTGAATTATATTGTAGACCATATAAAGTGTTGAAATATGAATTATAGTGATCAGATGACATAGAATGAGTGCAGAATCGCTTAAAATGCTCAAATATTGCACCGAATATGCTTTATTTGCTAATTTTATGCATATTTTCAATATATAATTAAATATTTTATAATAAATATGCTCGGAATTATATTGTAGACAATAGAAAGTGTTTAAATATAGACTATTGTTATCAGATGATTTAGAATGAGTGTAGAATCGGTTAAAATGCTCAAATATTAATAAGAATATGCTTTATTTGCTCATTTTATGCATATTTTCCACGCATAAATAAATAATTTACAATAAATATGCTCTGAATTATATTGTAGATAATATAAAGTGTTCGAATATAGATTATAATGATCAGATGACATAGAATGAGTGCTGAATCGCTTAAAATGCTCAAATATTGCCCAAAATATGTTTTATTTGCCCATTTTATGCATATTTTCAATCTATAATTAAATATTTTATAATAAATATGCTGTGAATTATATTTTAGACAGTATAAATTGTTTAAATAAAGATTATTGTGATCATTTGATTTAGAATGAGTGCAGAATAGCGTAAAATGCTCAAATATTGCTCAGAAAAAGATTTATTTGCTTATTTTATGTTTGTTTTATATGTATAACTAAATATTTTCTACTGAGTAAGCTCTGAATTATATTCTAGACAACATAGAAAAATGAAATATAGATTATTGCAATCAAATGACATATAATTAGTGCAGAATCGCTTAAACTACTCAAATATTGCTCAGAATATGCTTTATTTGCTTATTTTATGCATTTTTTCTATGTATGAATAAATTGTAGTATTCTGTAAGTTAGAACGAAATAGATACAGTGCACTTAGACAGAATACTGTGAACATCGCACCCTTTCTAAAACGTTGCAATTTGCATCTTCTGAGCGATTTGAACCCTTATATATACTCTTCTGTGATGGCAGAGAGAATAGTGAGTATCTCTTTCAGATCTAAACAGAATTTAGACAAGTGAGAGAGAGCATAAGGTTTTCTTGAGGGAACGAGTCAAGGCCGACCAACCCCTGTTAAACACCATCAGTTGGGACGTTCATATCGGCTTTGTAGTGATTCTCTCACTGCAGAACGTGGAGAAGATCAGAGACTAAGGAGACGCGCTTGGTTTGCGGGTTTTCAAGTTCATCCGCTCAACACTCGATTTCAATCAGCGATGGCACGAGGTATTTTACGATTCTGGGTTATTTCCGCATTCTAGAATTGTTGTAGCACTTACAGTTGGTATCAGAGCGGGTTATGCCGCTGGATTGCCTTTATTGAAATAGAATTTCATAACGGTTTATCAGAAATTCTGTTGTAAGTGTTGAGTGGATTGAGTTTTTGTCTGATTTTCTTGATTGTCTGAATTCGTGAAGCATTATCTCAAGATCTGCTTATCCAATTTGAGTGAGGTTTTCGGGATTGGAAAGATCTCTGAGTCTACTTTCCAACGAGACCAACATCTTGAAAATCCAGTGGGTATACAGTGAGATAATCAAGTCGCATACAGCAGTGGTCAGACAGTCGGGGTTCTGAATTTTCTGACCTTTCAGTATTACGGGCCAGATTGCTCTCAATTGGTAATTCGGTTTTGCATGAAATTTTACTGGGATGTAGATATTTCAGATATCTTTCCATAGAGTGTAAATTTGCAAAATTCCGATAAAGTATGAGTGAGATATGTTGTCTGCAAGATAGGTCAATCTGACAGTTTGTTGGGTTTCGTCTGTGATAGTCTGTATTTCGAGGGGCATAGATTTTGATCTATAAATTTTTTTTTTTGATGAAACTTGTGTCATTGAAAAGATCTTTGAATCTAGTTTCTATAATGACTAAGAACACAGAAAACAAAAAAGTATAGAAAAAGTTATTGCCAGTTTACCAGAAAGTGTTCAGGCTGTCAGAAAATTTCTGGATGAACTTTGGACGCACCCTTTCGTGTGGGGCGATCCATTTGGAGTTGGAACGACCCGTTCCAACAGAGTTTGGTTTAGAAATGAGTTTAAAGATGAATATTAAGATATAATCAGACATGATGGTTCTCCATTGTTAATTAAAGCTTGTAGATTACATAACTATTATGGAATTCTATAAAATAGTCACAGTTTGTCATAAATACTAATTTTGTAAAGATGGTTGGCATTTTTGGTTAAGATTGATTAGTCAATGATGATATGCTTGAATATACTATAGTAATAAAGTATTGATGTAGTCCACAGACCATCATACTATCTGGTATTCTGTTAGTATTGACGTTACAAGCATATATTGATTAAACAAACTTGAAGAACTATACATGTGGTATAGTAATACACAAATTGTATTTATAAAGGATATGGCAGTAATTGTGCATATGATAATTATTTAGATATAGATAATTATAATTAGATGATCTATGAAAAATTACTAAACCCTAACTGTTATATAATCTAATTACCAGTGAATTAGGGTTTCAGACGCAAATTGAAACGGACCGTTCTGGCCCTAGAACGGACCGTTCCAGATTAAATTTGCATAAAGTTTCTGTTTGCATTACTCAAACACATTGGAACAGATTGTCTAGTTTTAGGACGAACTGTTCTGAATGAAGTTGCATGAGGATACGTCTGGGTATTGACAGATTCAAACTGGGACAAACCGCCAGGTTCTGAAATGGATTGTCTGAAAAAGTTTGAATAAAGTTTTGTCTGATATTATTGTTAGATTAATTAGACAAATAAATTGATTAAGGATCAATTAATTAAGAAAGTTAGATAACTATGCTAGTTATTAAGCATATACACATATATTAGTTATCTAACTATAATATATTATGTCCAGTTGATTAATATATGTTAATTAGTTGAAGAGTAGCCACAGCATCTTCAATTACATTAAGGTATATATATTATATAGTGCATCTATAAATCACATTAGGAAGAAAGGACATAGTTTGTGTCTAGTGATGAATATATATATTAATATATTAAGGAGTAGCCACAGCATCCTTAGTTGGATTAAAGTTATGTATATATAAAGTTTATAAAATCACATTTGGATTAAACAGACACAAGATTGTAATAGATTAAGTTAACGAAGTTAGTATCGTCCCACAGGACTATTGACCTAGTTAACTTAATATATTAGGATATAATAGTTAAATTATGAATACTTAATTTGCCCACAGAGATTAAGGATAGGAATATAATTAACTAGTTATATCATAAAGTATGAAGAATCAAATCATAGTATTTAGACTGTGTAAGAAATTGATTCATAAAGTTGTAATGTTTAATTACATAAAGAGTTATAGCATGATATTTAGCCCACAGGTAATATTATGCAGGAAGACTCATAAAGATATATCACTTAGTTTGCATTGGTAAATTAAAGTATAAAGTTCAGTCTCAATATAAAGATAAGCATGTATCAGTTCTACTTTCATAAAGATAGCAGATTCCTTTTAGAAATGATAAGTATCAAAGTTCCTGGGTTGAGGATAATAGTTATAAGATCTAGAAGGATATTGTTCTCCTTCATTAAAATTGTAAGAATATTAAATTTATCAACCAGTAGGATCCACTTTTGAGGTTGAACTTATGAACATAAGTTATAATGAACAGTGGGAGCAGTTTAACTGCTTGTGTTTCATGTTTATAAAGAATAAGTTCTTTCAATGTATAGTGATTTGGTTGATATGCATATTAATGTAAAGTTCTTACATAAGACATTAGATGAGTAGTTGGCCTCTTAGGTTAAAGCTAATGTAATAATACTCATCATAAAAGTTTATCTTTTAGGCTTATTATCATTATAGGTGCGAGAGCACATAATGAAAATGAGGAATATAGTTGTTCAACAAAAGAGTCTATTTGATATTTCTGAGTCATTACTTGTATATTTTATTTTGAACACTTGTCCAGTTTAATATAGTCTTATCGAGATTTCCTATAAGGTTATAACACTTATAAAGATAAATGGTCAGTTTGGTGTTTTTGACCATATGTGTTTAATGGGAGAATAGACATATTATGGATAAAGTTGAGAGTGTTCATATGGTTGAGATATGATTAACAAGTAAGAAAATGACTAGCTGGCATCAAGTGTATAGCTTGCATTCATCTCTTTAATTGATGATTACTCACAATATATGTATCTCTACATACTTATAAGGTTTTAAGGTGGAAATAGAGAAACAATACAGTAAGCAAATAAAAGATTGTGAGATCAGAAAATGGTAAAGAGATTAGAAATATGAAATATGACTAGGATATGAATCTAGAAATATTAAGTTCTAGAGAATGTTCAGATTAGTGGGAGTGATCAGTTTTAGGTCGTACAAAAACTCCCTCTAATTCATAATTGGATATATTATTAAGGATCAACAAATATTGATAATCCAATTATTGACATTCGTTAACCGACATATAATACAATAATAGATCAAGTTGAATATTTAATATTCAATATCAAGGTGATCTAATACAGAATTAGGTTGGTTATCCTAGTAATATTATGTAGTTTATCTACGAGACTCTTATAAACGTATTGTTGTTGAATAAAATTCTGATATTTTCCAAGATAATGAATTGCAGTGAGTCCATATTATGGTATAATGCCAAGTAAAATCGGTAAGAGTCAATGTTGTGCAATGAAGTCTGAAATTTGATTAAGTTACTTATGATTTAAACCTATTGGTTGTAATGGATTTTTTAAAAACCAAAAGGATTCATAAGTAAACATAAAGGAGTACCAAATTAGACTTGTCACCAATTGATTCATTTAGGAGTAGTGAATTACATGAAGGTTTTCTCACATGTATTAAAGAAGATTCACTTCATATGATTATGGCATTAATAACTCATTCTGGTTTCGAGTTACATCAGATGGATATAAATGTTGCAATTGTTAATGGTGATCTAAGGAGATGGTTATATTAAATAATCATAAAATTTATTCTTTAGAGGTAATAAGTATTTAGTTAACAAGTTAAAGTATTCTATATAAGAATTAAAACAAGTATTTCACTAATGGTATTAATAGTTTCATAAGGTTATTTCTTCATACAGTTTGAAGAAATATAAGATGAACTATTGCATATATCAGGAGATCAGTGGGAGTTGATTTTATCTACTTGTTTTATATATAGATAATGTTCTACTTGTAACTAATGATAAAATATGATTATATAAGGTGAATAATTTCTTTCTAAAATATTGATATGAAGGATATGGGTGAAGTTTTGTTTGTGATAGAAATAAAAGCCCATGTAGATAGGAATCAAGATATTCTTGATCTATCTCAACAAGCATATATCAATAAGATATTAGAAAGATTCCAGAAGGAATGATATTCACCGCGTCCAGTACCTATTAATATAGGTGATAGATTCATTTTGAATCAGTATCCTCAGTATAACTCAGAAATGGAACAAATAGTAAATACTTCAAGTATTTAGGCAATTTGAAAGCATAAAGTATGATCAGGTTTGTGCACAAGAACTGACATAGCTTTTGCCATTTAAATATTTGGACTGATATCATAATAATTAGGGAATAGACCACAGTTAAATTGCTAAGAAAGTAATGATATATCTTAAGGTACTTAAAATAGTGTGCTTATGTCTCAACAGACTGATAAGTTGAAGTTATTTTGGTACACAAACTAGTTGTGTCGATTCTAGTAATCGAATTAAGGATACATGTTAACTAGTGGAATTGTGTTATAAGGAAATGTCTAACTGACATTATTCGTTAGTTCAACATAAAGTATAGTTTGTTGTGTGTTTTGAGATTACCCTCGATGGTGTTTGAAGAGTTTTATTGTGAGACTTAGAGTCATTGATTTTATATCTAAGTCATTAAGGATTCTGTATGATAATTCTGTTGCAGTCTTTCTAGTCAAGAATAATAAAGGTAAAGGTCGAGTTATTGACATTAAGTATTTGACTTTGAAAGAGCACATTAAGAAGAATTAAGTGGTTATTAAAGGTGTTCATACAGAATAGAAGCTGACCGATTCTTTGAATAAATACTGCAGCTAAAGGAATTCAAAGATCATGTAGCGGGTATATATAGGAATTGATCCTATGGTTAATATTAATCGTACGATTGTGTATAAACTCTTCATAAAAGTATAGATGTTTTCTCGTGTTGATTGTGCGCACATATATGAAATATATTTGATCATAAGGTTGAGAATTACATCATAAAGATTGACTTGGAATAAACGTTGGGTTTATTCATAAAGGAATTCAAAATCGCATAAAAGGTTGAATTATTAGTTGTGTAGCATATTGTAATTGTAGAAAGTAATATTCGCATTTACTAGTAGTTTAAAACGCTAGTAACGATAAGATGACTTACTGCTACAATTCATGTGTTATATTTCTAATATTTAACATAAAGTAAACAGAAGGTATTTAATATGCAAAGGATGCAAGTTCAAGTGGGAGAATGTAGTATTCTGTAAGTTAGAACGAAATAGATACAGTGCACTTAGACAGAATACTGTGAACATCGCACCCTTTCTAAAACGTTGCAATTTGCATCTTCTGAGCGATTTGAACCCTTATATATACTCTTCTGTGATGGCAGAGAGAATAGTGAGTATCTCTTTCAGATCTAAACAGAATTTAGACAAGTGAGAGAGAGCATAAGGTTTTCTTGAGGGAACGAGTCAAGGCCGACCAACCCCTGTTAAACACCATCAGTTGGGACGTTCATATCGGCTTTGTAGTGATTCTCTCACTGCAGAACGTGGAGAAGATCAGAGACTAAGGAGACGCGCTTGGTTTGCGGGTTTTCAAGTTCATCCGCTCAACACTCGATTTCAATCAGCGATGGCACGAGGTATTTTACGATTCTGGGTTATTTCCGCATTCTAGAATTGTTGTAGCACTTACATAAATAATTTAAATATGCTCTGAAATATATTGTAGACAATATAAAGTGTTCAAATATAGATTATAGTGATCAGATGACTCAGAATGAGTGCAGAATCGCTTCAAATACTAAAATATTGCCCAGAATATGCTTTATTAGCTCATTGTATGCATAGTTTCTATGTATAATTAAAAATTTTATAATAAATATGCTCTGAATTGTATTTCAGACAATATAAAGTGTTTAAATATAGATAATTTAGATCAGATGAATTAGAATGATTGTTGAATCGCTTAAAATGCTCAATTATTAACCAGCAGATGCTTTATTTGCTTTGATGCGTATTTTCCTCGCATAAATAAATAGTTTACAATAAATATGCTCTGAATTATATTGTAGACAATATCAAGTGTTCCAATATAGATTTTAGAGATCTGATGACTTAGAATGAGTGCATAATCGCTTAAAATGCTCAAATATTGACCACAATATGCTTTATTTGCTAGTTTTTGTGCATATTTTCAATGTATAATTAAATATTTTATAATAAATATGCTCTGAATCTTTTGTAGACAATAGAAAGTGTTTAAATATAGATTATTGTGATCAGATGATTTAGAGTGAGTGTAGGATCGCTTAAAATGCTCAAATATTAACAAAAATATGTTTTATTTGCTCATTTTATGCATATTTTCTATGTATAAATAAATAATTTACAATAAATATGCTCTGAATTATATTGTAGACAATATAAATTGTTTACATATAGATTATAGTGATCAGATGAGTTAGAATGAGTGCAGAATTCCATAAAATGCTCATAATATTGCCCAAAAAATTCTTTATTTGCTAATTTTATGCATATTTTGTATGTATAAATCAATAATATACAATAAATATGCCCTGAATTATATTGTAGACCATATACAGTGTTGAAATATGGATTATAGTCATCAGATGACTTAGAATGAGTGTAGAATCGCTTAAAATGCTCAAATATTGCACCAAATATGCTTTATTTGCTAATTTTATGCATATTTTCAATGTATAATTAAATATTTTATAATAAATATGCTCGGAATTATATTGTAGACAATAGAAAGTGTTTAAATATAGACTATTGCGATGATTTCGAATGAGTGTAGAATCGGTTAAAATGCTCAAACATTAACCAGAATATGTTTTATTTGCTCATTTTATGCATATTTTCGGCGTATAAATAAATAATTAACAATAAATATGCTCTGAATTATATTGTAGATAATATAAAGTGTTCGAATATAGATTATAATGATCAGATAACTTAGAATGAGTGCTGAATCGCTTAAAATGCTCAAATATTGCCCAAAATATGCTTTATTTGCCAATTTTATGCATATTTTCAATGTATAATTAAATATTTTATAATAAATATGCTCTGAATTATATTTTAGACAATATAAATTGTTTAAATAAAGATTATTGTGATCATTTGATTTAGAATGAGTGCAGAATCGCTTAAAATGCTCAAATATTGCTCAGAATAAGCTTTATTTGCTTATTTTATGTTTGTTTTATATGTATAACTAAGTATTTTCTACTGATTAAGCTCTGAATTATATTCTAGACAACATAAATAGATGAAATATAGATTATTTTAATCAAATGACATATAATGAGGGTAGAATCGCTTAAACAACTCAAAGATTGATCAGAATATGCTTTATTTGCTCATTTTATGCATGTTTTCAATGTATAATGAAATATTTTATAATAAATATGCACCGAATTATATTGTAGACAATATAAATTGTTTAAATATAGATTATTGTGATCTTTTGATTTAGAATGAGTGCAAAATCGCTTAAAATGCACAAATATTGCTCAGAATAAGCTTTGTTTGCTTATTTTATGTCTGTTTTATATGTATAACTAAATATGTTCTAATGAGTAAGCTTTGAATTATATTCTAGACAACATAAATAGATGAAATATACATTATTGCAATCAAATGACATTTAATGAGTGCAGAATCGCTTAAACTACTCAAATATTGCTCAGAATATGCTTTATTTGCTTATTTTATGCATATTTTCTATGTATAATTAAATAATTTACAATAAATATGCTCTGAATTATATTGTAGACAATATAAAGTGTTCAAATATAGATTATAGTGATCAGATGACTCAGAATGAGTGCAGAATCGCTTCAAATACTCAAATATTGCACAGATTATGCTTTATTTGCTAATTGTATGCATATTTTCAATGTATAATTAAATATTTTATAATAAATATGCTCTGAATTATATTGTAGACAATATAAAGTGTTTAAATATAGATAATTTAGATCAGAAGAATTAGAATCATTGTAGAATCGCTTAAAATGCTCAAAATATTAACCAGCACATGCTTTATTTGCTTTGATGCATATTTTCCTCGCATAAATAAATAATTTACAATAAATATGCTCTGCATTATATTGTAGACAATATCAAGTGTTCCAATATAGATTTTAGAAATCAAATGACTTAGAATGAATTCATAATCGCTTAAAATGATCCAATATTGCCCAAAATATACTTTATTTGCTCATTTTGTGCATATTTTCAATGTATAATTAAATATTTTATAATAAATATGCTCTGAATTTTATTGTAGACAATAGAAAGAGTTTAAATATAGATTACTGTGATCATTTGATTTAGAATGAGTGCAGAATCGCTTGAAATGCTCAAATATTTCTCAGAATAAGCTTTATTTGCTTATTTTATGTTTGTTTTATATGTATAACTAAATATTTTCTACTGAGTAAGCTCTGCATTATATTGTAGACAATATAAAGTGTTCAAATATAGATAATTTAGATATTTTATAATAAATATGATGAGGGCAGAATCTCTTAAACAACTCAAAGATTGATCAGAATATGCTTTGTTTGCTCATTTTAAGCATATTTTCTATGTATAACTAAATAATTTACTACAAAATATCCTCTGAATGATATTGTAGACAATATAATATGTTCAAATATAGATTATAGTGATCAGATGACTTAGAATGAGTGCAGAATCGCTTAAAATGCCAAAATATTGCCCAGAAAATGCTTTATTTGCTCATTTATGCATATTTTCTATGTATAATTAAATATTTTATAATAAATATCCACTGAATTATATTGTAGACAATATAAATTGTTTAAATATATATTATGTTGATCAGATGATTTAGAATGAGTGCAGAATCACTTAAAATGCTTAAATATTGCTCAGAATAAGCTTTATGTGCGTATTTTATGTATATTTTATATGTATTACCAAATATTTTATAATGAGTAAGCTCTGAACTATATTCTAGACAACATAAATAGATGAAATATATATTATTGTAAACAAATGACATATAATTAGCGCAGAATCGCTTAAACTACTCAAATATTGCTCAGAATATGCTTTCTTTGCTCATTTTATGCATATTTTCTGTGTATAATTAAATAATTTACAATAAATATGCTCTGAATTATAATGTAGACAATATAAAGTGTTTACATATAGATTATAGTGATCAGATGAGTTAGAATGAGTGCAGAATCGCTTAAAATGCTCATAATATTTCCAGAAATTTTTCTTTTTGCTAATTTTATGCTTAGTATCTATGGATAAATCAATAATATACAATAAATATGCCCTGAATTATATTTTAGTCAATATAAAGTGTTCAAATATAGATTATAGTGATCAGATGTCTTAGAATGAGTGCAGAATCACTTAAAATGCTCAAATATTGCCCATAATATTCTTTATTTGCTCATTTTATGCATATTTTCAATGTATAATTAAATATTTTATAAACAATATGCTCTGAATTATATTGTAGACAACAGAAAGTGTTTTAAGATAGATTGTTGTGATCAGATGATTTAGAATGAGTTTAGAATCGCACAAAATGCTCAAATATTAACCAGAATATGCTTTATTTGCTTTGATGCATATTTTCCAAGTACAAATAAATAATTTACAATAAATATGCTCCGAATTATATTGTAGACAATATAAAGTGTTCGAATATAGGATTTAGTTATCAGATGACTTAGAATGAGTGCAGAATCGCTTAAAATGCTCAAATGTTGCACCGAATATGCTGTATTTTCTAATTTTATGCATGTTTTCAATGTATAATTATATATTTTATAATAAATATGCTCGGAATTATATTGTAGACAATAGAAAGTGTTTAAATATAGACTATTGTGATCAGATGATTTAGAATGAGTGTAGAATCGGTTAAAATGCTCAAATATTAACCAGAATATGCTTTATTTGTTCATTTTATGCATGTTTTCGACGCATAAATCAATAATTTACAATAAATATGCTCTGAATTATATTGTAGATAATATAAAGTGTTCGAATATAGATTATAATGATCAGATGACTTAGAATGAGTGCTGAATCACTTAAAATGCTCAAATATTGCCCAAAATATGCTTTATTTGCCCATTTTATGCATATTTTCAATGTATAATTAAATATTTTATAATAAATATGCTCTGAATTATATTGTAGACAATATAAATTGTTTTAAATCATTTGATTAAGAATGAGTGCAGAATCGCTTAAAATGCTCAAATATTGCTCAGAATAAGCTTTATTTGCATATTTTATGTTTGTTTTATATGTATAACTAAATATTTTCTACTGAGTAAGCTCTGAATTATATTCTAGACAACATAAATAGATGAAATATAGATTATTGTAATCAAATGACATATAATGAGGGCAGAATCGCTTAAACAACTCAAAGATTGATCAGAATATGCTTTATTTGCTCATTTTATGCATATTTTCCATGCATAAATATATAATTTACAATAAATATGCCCTAAATTATATTGTAGACAATATAAAGTGTTCGAATATAGATTATAATGATCAGGTGACTATGAATGAGTGAAGAATCGCTCAAAATGTGCAAATATTGCCCAGAATATTCTTTATGTGCACATTTTATGCATATTTTCAATGTATAATTAAATATTTTATAATAAATATGCACCGAATTATATTGTAGACAATATAAATTGTTTATATATAGATTATTGTGATCATTTGATTTAGAATACGTGCAGAATCGCTTAAAATGATCAAATATTGCTCAGAATAAGCTTTATTTGTTTATATTATGTATGTTTTATATGTATAACTAAATATTTTCTAATGAATAACTCTTAATTATATTCTAGACAACATAAATAGATGGAATATAGATTATTGTAATCAAATGACATATAATGAGTGCAGAATCGTGAAACTACTCTAATATTGCTCAGAATATGCTTTATTTGTTCATTTTATACATATTTTCTATGTATAATTAAATAATTTACAATAAATATGCGCTGAATTATATTGGAGACAATATAAAGTGTCCAAATATAGATTATAGTGTTCAGATGACTTAGAATGAGTGCAGAATCGCTTAAAATGCTCAAATATTGCCCAGAATATGCTTTATTTGCTTATTTTATGCATATTTTCTATGTATAATTAAATATTTTACAATAAATTCGCTCTGAACTATATTGTAAACAATATAAAGTGTTTAAATATAGATTATTGTGATCAGATGATTTAGAATGAGTGTAGAATCGCTTTAAATGCTCAAATATAAATCAGAATATGCTTTATTTGCTCCTTTTATGCATATTCTCCAAGCATAAATAAATAATTTACAATAAGTATGCTCTGAATTATATTGTAGACAATCTAAAGTGTTCCAGTATTGATTATAATGATCAGATGACTTATAATTAGTGCAGAATCGCTTAAAATGCTCAAATATTGCCAGGAATATGCTTTATTTGCTCATTTTAAACATATTTTCTATGTTCAATTAAATATGTTATAATAAATTGGCTATGAATTATATTGTAGACAATATAAATTGTTTAAAAGAAAATTATGATCAGATGATTTAGAATGAGTGCAGAATCGCTTGAAATCTCAAATATTGCTCAGTATAAGCTTTATTTGCTTATTTTATGTATATTTTATATGTATAACTATATATTTTTAATGAATAAGCTCTTAATTATATTATAGACAACATAAATAGATGAAATATAGATTACTGTATTCAAATGACATATACTGAGTGAAGAATTGCTTAAACTACTCAAATATTGCTCACAATATCCTTTATTTGCTTATTTTATGCATATTTTCTATGTATAATTAAATAATTAACAATCAATATGCTCTGAATTATATTGTATACAATATAAAGTGTTTACATATAGATTATAGTGATCAGATTAGTTAGAATGAGTGCAGAATCGCTTAAAATGCTCAAATAATTCCCACAATATGTTTTATTTGCTCTTTTTATGAATATTTTCTATGTATAAATAAATAATTTCCAATACATATGCTCTGAATTATATTGTAGACAATATAAAGTGTTCAAATATAGATTGTAGTGATCAGATGACTTAGAATGAGTGCAGAATCGCTTAAGATGCTCAAATATTGCCTAGAATATGCTATATTTGCTCATTTTATGCATATTTTCCACGCACAAATAAATATGCTCTGAATTATATTGTAGACAATATAAAGGGTTCTAATATAGATTATAATGATCAAATGACTTAGAATGAGTGCAGAATCGCTTAAAATGCTCAAAATATTGCCAAGAATATGCCTTATTTGTTCATTTTATACATATTTTCTATTTTTCTTTAAATATTTTCTAATAAATGTGCTCTGAATTATATCATAGACAACATAAAGTGTTTAAATATGGATTATTGTGATCAGATGATTTAGAATGAGTGGAGAATCGCTTGAAATGCTCAAATATTGCTCAGAATAAGCTTTATTTGCTTATTTTATGTATATTTTTTATGTGTAACTAAATATTTTATAATGAATATGCTCTGAATTATATTCTAGACAACATAAATAGATGAAATATGGGTTATTGTAATAAAATGACATATAATGAGTGCAGAATCGCTTAAACTACTCAAATATTGCTCAGAATTTGATTTATTTGCTTATTTTATGCATATTTTCTATGTATAATTAAATAATTAACAATAAATATGCTCTGAATTATATTGTAGACAATATAAAGTTTTTACATATAGATTATAGTGATCAGATGAGTTAGAATCAGTGTAGAATCACTTAAAATGCTCAAATAATTCCCAGAATATGCTTTATTTGCTCATTTTATGAATATTTTCTATGTATAAATAAATAATTTACAATAAATATGCTCTGAATTATATTGTGAACAATATAAAGTGCTCAAATATATATTATAGTGATCAGATGACTTAGAATGAGTGCAGAATAGCTTAAACTACTCAAATATTGCTCAGAGTATGCTTTCTTTGCTCATTTTATGCATATTTTCTATGTATAATGAAATAATTTACAATAAATATGCTCTGAATTATATTGTAGACAATATAAATTGTTTACATCAATAATCAATAATCTAAAATATAAATAAAGATGTGCGGGTGTCGGTCCTGTTTTAGTTAGTATTAGTCCGACACGCCATCAAGACCATTGATTTTTCTACTCCGACTTAATCTGGTCTGTTCCTTTAGATGTATGTTATTTTTTTATGTGTTACTTATTGTGTTGTAATATGTATTGTTTAGAGCTATGATCATTTTATATTGCATTATTGAGATCTTTTTTTATTATACTGCACCATTTTTGTCACATAATTTATTTCAACCTCTTTCTCTTATAGTTGTTTCTATGAGAAATGATGGAACAACGTTTTTTATTTGTGATAGTTTAGAAACTTAAGTAAAGAAAAGTAATTCAAATGCCTAAACAGACTACTAATTGTTAATTTTTCATAAAGAGATAGATCTTGCTTTTTTAACTACTGTGTTTTTTGCAATTTTAGATATCTTCACAATTATTTACCATTAATTTTTTTAAGGTACCAAATTCCTCCATTCATCCACGATGACAGTACATATTTGCTGAATTCCATATTGATGACGAAAGTTATTATGCTGATGATGAATACGATCATGTTGTCGACATGTTTGACTATTAATATATTATGTAGAAATTTATATTTATATTTTAAATTTTTATGGTATCACCAATGTATGTTTCAATAGTTCTTCATTTTAGCTCGAATTTAATTTTTCTGTTTCTAATATTTTTCCATCCCATTACTCTCTTCTTGTCGAATTACTTCACAAAAATTATGTCGTCAGCATAAAACATTTCAACTTATGGAGATATAATTTATTATTTCTACCCTAACAATTATTATATTTTAAATTAATTACAAATATAACAACTTAATTACAATCAACATTTATTAAATGATAACATATTTAATTTTTATTATTAATTTATTATGTCAAATATCGAGTGAAGCTCGATTAACCCCTCTAACTAGAGGTAAAATCATGCCAATTTAACCGGATTGTATATACCGCAATAAATTAGGATATCACATTTTTACAGACGACAGGACTAGTAGGCATTTTCACATCAAAGTTCCAGCTTATACCAAACTACCAAAAATAAAGGAAATATGGGAAAAAAAAAAGTCTCTTACAGAACTTATTTTATTATTATTTTTTTTTACAAAAATGATGCGTCCCACTAAAACTTCAGTCTATAGGTAAATTTTACAGAGGACAAATACTTTGACTACGCATTTATATTTGCACTGGGATTAAATTACCAACTTAGACTCCTCATGCATGTCTTAATTCGGCCCAGCAAAGCTCAATTAAGCCTCTGTAAGCCTTGACCTGCGCGATTGTCTCATAGTTACATATAAACCCAAGTTGTCAATCAAATTCCTTTTCGAGGATCAAGTAGGCCTCAAAAGCAACTAAGCTTATCATGTTTCATGTACCTGCCAAGCAACTAAGCCCCTATGCTGCATGTTATTTGTTTTTAGTATTGTTTATATTATTACGATAAGTTGCTCCAAGCCAGAAGCAAGACTCCTTTTCACTGGGAAAAAAAAAAGGAAATGTAGAAAAACCAACAAAAAAAATTGAACTATAATTTATATGGAGTCAAAAGTCACAAAAAAAAAAAAATAGTACAAAAGACAAGTTTACTATTACATTTGAATCGGGTGAAACAAAAATCCGGCTGAAATCGAAGTAGTAGACCTCTGAATTTTTTTTTTTTTTTTTTTTAAATATTCGGTGTTTTGTTTCCGACTCAACTCACTCGGTCTTAGCACTCCTCCGATTTGCAAAATAAATAAATGATAAAAAATAACTCCTTGAATTTTTTATTCATCTCTCCAAATTAACTTTCAAATAAATTTCGAGGGTATTTTAGTCTTAACACAAAATAATTCGGAGCGCTTTGCATATTTGGTGTGAAAAGCACCCAACTCGGCGTCGCCATCTGTTCCTCTTTCTCCGAACCGCCGGCGAGCCTCTTAGTAAGTAATTTATCACCTCTCTTTCTCTTACCCTTTCTTTACTTCTCACCTTTGATCGTTGCTTCCTTTATGGTTCTGTGCGAATTGGTATGTACGAGTGTATTTGCAAACACTGAAGGTTGTTAATTGGTTTGCCCACAAGGTGTTCGAGAAAATTCCCATTAGAGTAACAATGAATGGTTTGCACAGTCCTGATTCTGTTATGGGTGTTGCTCGTCTTTATTGAAATCACTTTGCCTCTTTTAATGATATATCAAATTACTGGCCCGACGCTGGTTCAGCTTTCTGGCGAGTGCAGAGAATTGAATTTAGCATCAGGTTCCAGGGGGCAGATCACATTAAATTGGTTTTCCTTGTTCACCAAAACAAGCAGCATCAGGTTAAAACAATAAAGGCATGTTGCCTCCAGATACGCGTGGTTATGATTTTTAAGTCATGAACATTACAACTATATGTCAATGTGTGGGTTTTGTTTACATTCTTGTGCTGTTTCTTTGGCCAAGTAAGAAATACTGTTTTGGCCAACAGAAGTTTTTCTGTTCCTCGGAAGTCTAAAATTGCTGTTTTTATTGCTGGTGCCTGGTTATACTTTAACTCCTTTATCAATGAAAACTTGTGTATATCATTTTGTTAACTGTTAATTGCAGTGTCTACCAAATTTTAGTGAGATATTATGTAAGAGCTCATTATTAATCATTCATCTTTCTATTTTCATACTCGATGAACAACAATTATAAACTGTAGTCATTTTATGTGTTATTTTAGTTTTTTATTACTTATTAGTCATTTATATTGTTCACACCCTAGAGAACAACTTGTATACCAAATTGACGAATAATTTTAAACGTACTGTTTTTCTGATCTTTTCTTCCTCATTTTTAATCAGATGAAACCTCTTTTAGAAAAGCTGAGATTTACAATAGTTTTTTAATTCAGGTACCTTAATGGGAAACAAAGAGTTGGATAAGATTCCTCTGACAACTGAGAGTAGGGTCTTTTCGATGTTCACTGAATTTATGTCTAGGTATTATATGTCACTGGCAATTTTTTTTCCACTTTTCCATGCTGCTCCAATTTGTAACTTTATCATGATGTGAAACTTTTTCTGATCTAGATAAGATTCCTTGCAGGTCTGCAAAACTTGATGATTTAGTAGATGCAGGAAAGAGATTTCTCATGAGGTTTGACCAAGAGCTAGGTAGTTTAAATTATATTGCTTTTTTTATTGGCTAATCAAATTATTGTTTTAAGAACAAGCTATGCGCAAGTTCAATTTGTACAAACTCAAATGATATAAACTCTTTGGCTAAAATAGAACTGCGGCAAAACAAAATCAACTAACATTCCAGCAAGTGATCATTTTAGAAAATTTTACTCCTTTTTTTTCATTGTAATAAATCGATGTTTTCTCTAATTACAGGATACTTTAGAAGGCCACAAATTAATAAGAATTTAAATGCTGTCAGCGAAATAATTAAATGTAATATGACTGAAAGAATGAAATCTTATCTCGATGCTAGTTGCATGCATTCCCACCAAAATGTCCAAAATCTAAGCCAGCGTAAGTTTGATCTATTTTTTCTTTGTTGTTGAAATTTTTTTCTTAAGTATTCAATGTTGTTTATTTTTCTTAACATTTAACTGTAGTGCACAATTGTATCCTAGGACTTGAAGATATTTTGAAGAAAGGTATGATATATTTTGAGCTATCAATCATTATAAAATTGCAACTACTGTACCTTTAATGATACCAAGCATGAGGTGGTATATTCCTTGTATTTTCCAGCCAAAGCATTACTAGATGAGAGTGGTTTCCTTGTAGAGAGTGCCTACAAAGTTGTCACTGAAGCAGATCAGAATGCATTGGTTTCCATTCAAGAGCACGTTGTTGAGCCCTTGGAGAATCAAACAATATCCCCTCAGGTAAAACAAGTCAATGACAACCTTGCATTTCTGTGTGTGTAGTGCGCACCTGCGTCGCATTGATTCAAGTACTTGATACTGAACCCATGGTTTTGTTGTGTGATTCAATTTTTGACAGGATCAAGTGGAGACATTTGATGTAGAAGTGGAGTCGGTCTCACATGCTACCATGATGATGGTCATCTACAACATGTTAAAGCTTGATTACACAATGCAGGTTAGAATTTGGCACTAAATTTTGCAATCATTTGCAAACATAACAATAGATATGTAATCATATTTTTCGAATAACACTATGTAATCGATATTTTTGGAGATATTGCGACAAGATCTTACTTGTATTCTGTTTATATACTGGCAAATTTCTCATTGTACGCAGCAGATTTCAACCTTTTCAAGTAAAGCTAAGTTGGATTTTGGGTTTTAAATTTACAAAAACCTAAATTTGTTTGGTTGAGTTAATATGAAAAATGTAGTTGTGAGTTTTACTTCCCATCACCTTGATTCTGTTGTTGGAGGTTTGGGGTAATATTAGGAAACAACCATTAATCCATTATAATAGTAGTGCCTGTTTTCTAATGTGGAAATGTTGCTTGTTTTGTCTGATGCAAATAAAGTGTATTTTGGTGTAGTTTGCAAAAAGGACTTTTTTCATTTTGTATGTTTCCCCCGATCAAGTATAATGTTAATTAAATTATTTTTCCTTTTCAAAAGTTTTATTTCAACATGTGATTAATTATTTCAGGAAAAAATAGTTCGGTCTCTTAGTCTTACTACATCGCTGTCAGAGCTAGAAACCTATTGTCAAATGTGGGATTTGCGGCCTTTTATTGATGATGATGTGATGCGCCGTGCTTGGAAATCCATGCCATGATGATGATGCTATCTCCCCAGTATTTATTTTTTCTCCTCTGGACTGGCTGGTTCAACTGGTAAAGCTGGGAACTGGACCCTGATCTGGTTTGTTTAGGTCTGAAACTGGATTCTTAACAACTGAAAAATCTGGTTGCGAATGGAATAAACCTGTGAAGACCCAACATACTGAGAAAAGAACCAAAGCCAATCAATCTGCCCCTAATTGTCATGGTTGGATACAGAAAGCGCATATTTTCAAATTGCTCCTTGACGTCTGTGCATATAATTTGTTTGAAGTTTTAGTTTGGGGGAACAATGCATAGATATCAACCCTCTTTTATTTGGGTACGCTGATACCCAATGGATAGCAATCTTTTCACATAAAATTTAGTTTATTTATATGTTATTTGATACTCGTGCATAGAGTTTCAGAAGAGCCAATCACGCCTGGGAAAACTTTTCTTTTAGTACGATTGTCCGTATCCACCAGTGCAAAACCCTGATAGTTCAGTTGTGCTCCTAGAAATTTATATGACAATGTTGTTTATCTGGAACTAACCGGATAGGATATTATTTTTTTCATACACAATTTTTTTTACGAATAAAACATTTCTTTTTGGAATTATTAAATTGAATGTGGAATTATTTATTGTTAATATACATTTTGGGATATGCTTTTATTTTGGAATGATCATTGGTACTTGTTAATTCTCCTGCAGTAGTATGTTACGACTAAAATTATTAGCCTTCCTTTTGAAGTATTTATCTTTGTATCTGGTATTTTGTGATGTTAAAGGAAGTAAAAAAAGGAAGAAAAAGTAAAATAAAACAAGATTACTCATAAATAGCTGAATTCATCGTCCGACTTAATACATAAATGTCCGCTATGTTTTTTTTAGACATACTGGCCAGTGGCTGGCAAGTGAAAAAGAACCCAAAAAAAGAAGGAATAAAAAAGGAGAAACAGAGCAGTCTGAACACGTGCATCAGCAATGTTTTAAAAAAATGTGCGCTATGTTAGGAAAGTAAATTACATTATAGTTTGACTTAGAAGCTTATTCAACTTGAGTCTTGAGTTTTCCACAGTGAAAGAGCGTAGAGTATATTACCCTTCCAACCATGAAGAAACCAATTGCAATCTTCTTCAATAAAAAAACCCTCGGTATGACTATTTCTAACTATTTCACTGCATTCTTTCACTACACTTGGATCCAATGGAAGCTGTTCAAAGCCAATCTCCATGTTTCTCATGTGGCATTGCTTGTAAGTCTCCGGCCTCATGACCAAATTTGATCCTTCACACGCAACCTGATTAATAATAGGAGGACCAAGCAATTCTGTTTCCATCAGTTGCCTTGCCTTGGAGTTTCGTGGGACCGATGTGTCAAGCATGTCGAAAAACCTCGAGTACTGCTGGAGAACCATTCGAAACCGTGAAATAAAGTAGGGACTAAAGGATAAGTTAAACATTCCTTGCACAAAAACCTTTGGATTGATCGCTTGAATTAGATTAAGGAGTTGATTCTTTGAATTATTGACGCCTAAAAACAGTTCATCCCTCAGTACACTGAAGTTAGACATGCTATTTGCTATAAGCATTTCGTCATCTCTAATATTGAGATCCTCAATATGAATATATGCCCACTGTGAGGCGATCCCATGATACTCGAAAGGAACTTCAAACTCTCGGGCGTAATCTTCCAACCGCTTGCCAGTATCTTTGATTCTTTCATCAGGGTGAAAGCCTCGTTGAGGCAAATCCACTCCGGTAATCCTGAGTCTTGGAGGCCCACCTTTCCTTTTTGCAAGAGCTTGGATTACATATGGCCATTGAAATCCAAAAACAATGCCAAAATCAACTATATGGATTTTTGATGCAGTACCTACAGCATTGAGAATACTCTCATTAGCAAAATGATATGCAACTCTCAAAATGGGGGATGCGCTTATAGCCTTTAGAGAGTCATTGGAAGACATTCGTCTTGTCACATGTCGGCAATAGGTGGCACTGCCAGTACCAGCTAAGCGTGCCTCAAGGCCCTCGGCAATAATACATGCAAGCCTTTGATTGCCTTCACCAATAGGAGAGGCATGCTTCCTTATTTGTTTTATAAGTTCACTTGCTATCTTGTTATCATTCATAGATACTGCCTGTGCACAAGACGTAAGTAGATCTCTGAGATAAATATGTTCATCTAGGTTTGGATCCTCACTGCATTTGTTAGCTTGTAGCTCGGTAATTGATTTTGGACTTGATGTTTCTTCTGTCACAAAATTTTTACCGTGGTTTAGTAGAACTTTGTCAAACGTCTCATCTCTAATTGTGTCCTCACAAGAGACAATTGGTATTTTGCGGCCTCGCCTCTCCAAAAGGTCCAAGTCAGCATCATGTGAGATCTTTTTACCCTTAGATCTATCTAGGAAACCACTTTCTTTCTCTTCCCCCAATCTGAAGTTGTTATCACAATTCTTCATTGGATCCAATGAAAGCTTGCTCACTTGCAAATCAATTGACGATTTTTTGAGACTCGGAAGGAACTTCTTTCCTTCTTCCACTCCTCTATGGAAATGAGCAGCGAACATATTCTCCGTGCTCGAGTGTTGTTTCAAACTCTCATTAAAGCAATCAGAATTTTCTTTTGACTGACTTGATAGCAATTGGTTATCTTGTGAAGATAGATAATGCTCCCCTAGGATATCATAAAAGAGTTTTTCCACATCCCTTAGAGCTTCCTCTTGACAATTACTAGTCTGTCCATCCGCATCTTCTTCATCCAATAGACACCTCCTTATGTAGTCTAGTGTCGGGTTGGAGAGTATCTCAGACTTCTCACGTGGGTTCAGAGCCAAATTGTTGTTTGGGTCCTTTTCAGGTATGATTCGCGAGGGGTGCATATGGCTACTATCATTGATTAAGTTGTGTGGTTCATTCAACAAGGACTTTGAGTTATTCTCTTTTGGGAAAACCAGATTGCTTGCAGCTTCCATAATGTTTTGTTGACAGAAAATTTGACCTAGAAATTCCAGTAAATGAATCTGATTAGTGAAACTGAAGGCAGGAATCATTCAATAAAAATTATAACTAGCACAAAACATGTATGCTTCTAATAATAGAATAAGCACCTATTGATTCAAATCTAAAACTTTTTTGTGCAGCATTAGTTTATTAGACTTTCGATCAAAGGTACAAGCTTTTGATTGACAAAATGGTACCAATAAAAGCTGTAACAATTTAAAAATCACCTTGTTATTTGAAGTATGTTAGATTAATTATTAAGTGCTCAGATCTTATTTCCAAAAGGACAATTGTGAAAATTGTCAGTTCATTAGTACAATATAAGAATGTGAAAGCAAAACGAAGAAAGGAAAATGTGTTTTTCTTTTTCATGAAGTGCTAAACCCACCAATACTGGTCCTCTAATCAAACATGGAAACAAGCTATATGTATTATCGAAAGCTTAATGTAAAATGAATGGTTCACTGAGAATTTTCTGTAGCATACCTGAAAAGAGATCACTAGTTAGCTAGAGGCTGGGGAAGAAACTCCTTTAATTGTTAGATATTGTGGTGAAAAGCTAGGAAATCAAAATACTAAATACAAATGCGCGGGATGTCGGAATGGTTTTGTTAAATTTAACCCGACACGCCGATCCAACAAAATTTTTCTTCCGCTTCAATCGGCGTGTTAGACAATAAAATTTGTTTATAGATGAGAAAAAACTTGTTTCCAATTAAAGAGAGTGAGAGACACAGAGACGTCGACGACCATCAAATTTAACAAGCCAGTCTTACACGTTACTATGGTGTTGGAATGTGCAAAATGGAATAGTATCACCTCTAATTTTTTTGCGGGCTACCATTTTTAACAGTGATATATGTAGTAAGTTGAAAAAATTGTGCCCTACTAGTTGGTGGAGATATATATGTTCTAGACGTTGAAAAATATTTCTCAGGTTTCTAGAAATGAAAAAGGAAAAATCTAAGATTCTAGTCGTTGAATAAGAGGAACATGCATGAGCCTTGAAGATTCTAATTAAGATGCTTTTTCTTTTGATTTAGTGTTATGTAAGAAAAATTGAATGACGAGAATGATCATCTTTTTTTTTTTTTTTTTTTTTTTTTTTTTAATTTCAGATAATCTAAGAGCAATGGGTGCCCTTGAACATTCTAATTTAACCATTTTTCTATTGTTTTTGTACAATAAAGTTGCAAAATGGGCAGAGTTGCTCTTATAAATTGACAAATTTTAATTTCATTCTTTGACTTCTCAATTTCTCGTAAGTGCAATTTTGAAGTAGAATGTACCAAAGCAGTGACAATTGATGAATGCCTACTGTTAATTTCTTAACAACTGTTTTGAGTACCTTGTTTCAGTTTTTGAGATACTTATTATTGTGTTTTCATTAATGTTATGCTCCAAAATACACCCCCAAGGATTAAATAAACGTGCGAATGATAAACAAATAAGTTTTAGGGGACAGCTTAATGTCGTCAGGGAAATATCACTCATGAGTCACCCGCCAAATGGTGTCATGCCTTGTGCCGTTGTGTGAACTCTGTTTAAAAATCCGAGCAAGTACGAACCTTGCATAATTTGTTTGAAAATTTGAATTAGAGTTCAAAATTGTGATAAAAAAAGATATATTTAATGGGTGGAATTGATATAGGGTCCTCAATTATTATTATTTTTAAATTTTTTTATGGAAGCTCAAAAGAGTACGTAATCTATGAATAAATTTTACATAATTCACATATATAATTTCCATAGAAACTTGCAAAGACTAAAATATTATATGGTTGACAAAGTTTCTTTTTGTAAAGTTACAATGTTAATGGAAGTAATTTCTGAGTCTCTCAATTTTACATAGGGAAAAAAAGGTAATTTTGAATTAATTTTCTTTGTAGACTTTTTCTGTGTATATCATATTTTTACCACTATGCAAATTAATTTGATTGTTGTGGGGGGACAAAAAAAATCTAAAGTGAAGAAAGCTTCTGTACATGTACTTGCAAACACAGCATACCTATACAGCACCTACATTATTTGATAAAATAATTAAAAATAAATTTCTGGTTTGCTTAATTGAATTGTTGCTATGCAATCTTATACATACAGTAGAATTGTTCAGAAACTTTATAAAACAAATGTTATATGTAGTGTCTACCGTGCATTGGTCCTCCTTCCTATAGAAGTTATTGAACAAGTAAACACATATCGCCGCAGAGGAAGTGAAAACTCTTGAAAATGATGTTGAATTAATTATTAACAACAATAATTCTCAAATATGCAATTAGCAACATGAACGAACTTTATTGCGCCCTTCTACTTACAAAATATGAATTTTGCAAAGCAGAATCTGCACCAAGCTAGATTTTTTATACAACATGAAATTTGATATTTTCTCTGTAGTTCTATATTTATTTGTAATCCATTAAGCAGTTTGAAAAATTAACAATAAATTATGAGTGACTAACGCATTTTAAAAGGTGTATATAATCATTCATACTAGTGTATATTACAATTTTATTATTTTAATAAGTAAAATAATACCCTTTACTAATTTCGTCTCCTTGTTTCTTCTGTCATAACACACGTTATTTTGTCTGACATTTCAAAAATAAATGATATTTTCAGCAGGTACTGTTCAAGTACACTCGGCAAAGCACGCCAACAATTCAAAAAGCCATACACGATCGATCCACTACCTTGCTTGTTTTGTGAAAATTTGTGCAGTATTTCACTGTATAAGGCAAAGTAACGTCGGTGTAGAGAAGCTACAGTCTTCGATCCTCCAGTCTTGTCACAGAAGAACTGAAAGTTACAATAAAGCACCTGTTGACGACAAACTTTCTACAAGCGGTTATCCAACCAAATCGGGTACAGTGTCCAGTCTTAGCTGGAATCTCGCTAATTAAATTAATCCCATCCTCACCGTCTATGCCGGATATCTCTTTGCATCCAACGGTTCAAAACTCCTCTACCTCACAGAAGTACCACATGGGTACTAACACTTTCTTTACAAAATACTGCCTGCTCCCGGACTAAACCTATGGTTCAATAACAAGTCAATAACCACAATACTCGTCCATGTACTCCGCGTCCACGGAATAATTATCATATTAGAAATTCCATTTCGTCGCCGATCCGAAAGCAACTCAGCTCTGTGTCTCACTTACTAACATACTGTTGGCTGCTCATCAAACACAACTAATAAAACCTCTATAGTCAATGACATGTGGGACCTACTCTCCGTTTCTGGAAACAGGTTCATGTAGTAAATGCGAGTAGAAACAAGCCCAATTCCTCGCTGTCTGACTCTCCCTCTCTCTTTTCTCTTTTTCTCTCTCTCTCTCTCTCCACGGTGCTTCGCTTTTGGCTCCTTTTGCGCCATTGCTAAGCTCGCTTTTTCTACGATTCGACGGATCTAATCTACCATTCCCTCGAAGATTCGCCATACGCCGCCGATTCGTCGAGAGAGCTTTTCTGGCGATTGATTCCCTTCTCATGTTTGGTTGATCTTGATCTGTAAGTGCCTTTCCTTTTCTTTGCGTTTTGAATGAATTAGTTAATTGGTACTTTAATTAGTGAGATCTAGGGTTTTTTCAAGGATCAGATTGTGATTAGGTGGTTTAGATGGGTGAAGCGCACTGTGGTTTAATTAGCTTGTTGTTAACTGTGCTTAGTTGGTCAGTTAGATCTGGTGATGTTTATTTAATTAGAAATAATCTGATTAATTTGTGTGAATTTAGTTAAGGATACCTGTTTAGGGATAATTAGTTGGTTTTATTTTTGGTTCTGAATTGACCCTTTAATTTAGCAATCCTGCACTTCCTCACAGGAACTTATGAAATCCGTCTTCATTATCTCAATTCATACAAACTTAAAATGATTTATTTCAATTTATTGGATCCAGAAATAATAATGTGGTTCTTCTGGTTAGGGTTTGCTTTGGTTTACCACTAATTGATTACTACCTTCAATGTGGCTTATCTGTCTCAGTCCTTTAATTGTTGATCCAAGCTTAATTACTAGAAACATTCTAAAAAGAATTAATTCTCCCTCTTTTCTCTTTTCACATCTACAGCTTGTGATTCAACACTATGCTACATCACAAATGAAGGTTATTAGTTTTCTGATCCAAAAGATAAAATAAATAGACTGGTATTGAGTTTGAAATTGAATGGGTGATTAGAGGAGATGCTATTGGCAGTTGAAGGAGGTGGCTTTTTCTCTTCTTCAGCCTCTGGCTATAGTCACGGTCTCGCACTTTTGCTACTTGGGCGTAAAAATGATGAAAAACCTGTTAAAGTTTCACCTTGGAATCATTACCGTTTGGTAGAGAGAGAGGAGGATAGAGAAACACGCCAGCTGGCTTCCAGTAAAAACCAGGTATCGTGTAAATGCACAGCATTTGGATGCTTTGGATGCATGCCAGCTACACTTGATGGCCCAGTAAATACTAGACAGGGCTCTGCATGTCAGTCCGAGAAAGGTTTTAGAGGCACTAAGACAGTGTACAGGGATGGTAGTAATGGTGGTAGTGACAAGAGGGGATGCTTGAAGAGCAACCTAAAAAGGGATTCATCAGATCAGTGTTTGGTGTTTGGTGACAGTGCTGTTGATGCAAGGGATTCAGTTGAGGAGGGGCTAAATGGTAATTTGGGAGTTGAGAGGAGAAAGGTGCAGTGGACAGATACATGTGGGAAGGAGCTTGTTGAGATCAGAGAATTTGAAGCCAGGTAACTTTTTGAGTCGCTAGAACATTTTCTTACTTAAAATGCGTTATTGATTGATGATTGCTGAATAGTATGAGTGCATATGTGGATCTTTTTTCCTTTTTTCTTTTCCAAGTATCATGAGCTGTTTTTTGGGGGGAGGGACAAAAGGGGAAGGATGGTTCTGTCCATACAGTTTTTTGAAGGAACCAGATTCAGGGATAATTGAAAATTGAAATTGCCGTAACTTTTTTACTGAAACATTGAAAGTTATTCATTCATATCAGAAGTTACAAAATTTGGAGTTTATTGTGTGCAAGATCAAGAGGCCAAAATTTACTGTTTTTGTGTAAGTAACCAGCCCATTGGTGTTTCTTTTAAACTATTTTTTACATGAATGCACTACTCTGTATGTAGAGCAAGATCCATATTCACATGTGTTGTTCAGAATTTGGAATTTAATAAACTACAAAACGCAAAAGGGAAAAATGGGAAGGATGTTGGACTTTGAACTGCAAATGCCCAAGGAAAACATGGACAGGATAGGGTCCCAGAAATGGGTATTTGATCTTTTGAAAAAGAATTCGAGCCTACATCAAGCTCAATTAATTGTAAAACTGACCATTAAGAGGTGATTTTTGTGTCAGTCTGAAATAAGTGTGGTTGGTATGGTTTACTGTTGTGTTGGCGCACAACTTGCCTGGTACAACCAAATGGATAATATCACAAGTCAATAGTAAATACTATAAGAGAGACTCTAATTATGCTCTCTCCTGTGAAAATAGCATGGTTAATATCTTTGTATTGGTAGTGTGATAGTAAACATTTTGTCATTTCATGCTTATTATATGTTGCATAATGACATATCAGTTCTGACCCAAGTAAGTTAATGTTTATGCAGCGAGAGAGGGGCATCAGACGATGAATTTGACAATGAAAGCTTCAAGAAATGTGAGTGTGCCATCATGTAATTTGTCTGTTTATAACTGAATTTCAATATGTTGTGCACTACACAAAATCAGTGAGATGGACGGTTTGTTGCCTTGGGCTAAATGGCTAGAAGTTAGAAAAAGAAAGAGGGTGGAACTAATGACGGCTTGGTTAAATTCCTTTTTGGGTTATTGATTTCTCGTTAAGTTCATCCCTGGCTTGGAATTTTGTCACTCCTGACTGAGATTTGCCTTGTTAGTTTCTTGTAATCTTCTTTTACTTTTTTTTTTTTTTTTTTTTTTTTTTTTTTTTTCAAATTTTGTTTTGTTATATTGGTTGTTTGTTTCTTGTACTATAAAATCACGTTGATTAGTGCTTATTACTCTTTAGCTCTCTGCTTGGTCTGTGTTATTAATTAGTATATCGACTCTTTCTGTGACTCTTTCTGGTGAGGAAGAAAACAATTGCGTCTTCTATTGAGGCGTTTATAATAGGACTATGAAATGTAGGTCATTTATTGTTATTAGTTCTGAGTTATATCTTGAAGATAAATAGCAAAAATATTATTCTTGATTTCTTTTCTAATTGCATACTGAGGATTTTCCAAGGAGAAGTAAAAGCTTTGATGAGCTAAGACATTAGGAAAGAAATGTAGGAGAAGAAGATACGATTCTAAGATTTAATTAATTTCTTCTGATCTTGATTTACAGACTCGTATATATAGGCCGAGCCTCTTTGTACTGATATCAAGAACCATTAAAAATAGAAACGCTTACGGATATTTTCAGTAACAAAATTCAACTCATCTCTAAGCTTATTGATCTTCTATGCCATAACGCTGTGACTAATATGTTGCTTATCAAGAAGTCCATTTTGCTGTAGAACTGAGCGAATCCTGAATTAGGAAATTTAACGTTGACCTACATAAATAACACGCTCAGGTTGGTTGGTTTTGCCTGTGTTTGAAATGCTTCATTACACCATTGCACTTTGAAACTAATTTGAAAAGTATTGCATAGAGTATGTTGGTTTGTGCGGAACTGCCAAATAACATGCAATCCGTCTCTACTAGCTACTAGGTTCTTCTCTAAATAAAAATAGTTAAAAAATTAATCTAGTACATCAAATCAACACATGGAGAAAGAACAGACATAAAAAATCACTATAATTTTGAATTAAATGAAATATACTAATTTTTATTGCTTTCTTGCTGCAACTTGAAATTGAATTTAAACCATCTTTTGCTTTTGAGCACTTTAAAATTAACTAGTAGAGTAAGTGCACAGTTACTATCATTACATACCAATACCAGTACATTAAGTTGCTTACTGGTATACGAAAAATAGAATGAAGCATGAAAGTATGATAAATTCTAAAAACTTGGCCACCTTAAGAAATTTCCTTGTCTCTTATCTCTGTGAGATTGTTATAAGTGGCTTTCGTCTCTGGGCCAATTTCAGTAATTGTTACATGTTGAAAATATATAAGTTATACTTTTACTAAGCTTCTGTTGCGGCTGTGTTATTAACAATATTTACTAGTTGTGTGCATGATTTTTGTGGATCGTTTTTCCTATTTTTTTCTTTCTTTCTTTCTTTTCTCTTTATTTGTACTTAGGGCTGTCAAACGTGGCTAACGACCACGGAACAGCCCTATGCCGTTACCGTTCCACTTAAATAACAGTTCAATACCGGTATGCCACTTATCGTTTCGTTTATTAAACGAAACGAATTTTTGTGCCATGAACCGTTCCACTTCATAAATAACACATGAAACGATTTGAAATTAGACTGAAACGGTCGAAACGGTATAATTTTTTGTTTTGTTTGCCGTTTCGTTATTGAAACGAAATGAAAAATGGTATCATTATTCGTTCCGTTTCGGTTATGCGGAACGACATAACGTGGTAAATGGCGATATTGACAGCCCTATTTGTACTCTAGTTTGGTCGGGATCTTGGGCCCTAGCCCACAGTTTCAGAAAGAAGGCCTCTGACCCGAATCTGGGGGCCTGCTTAAATTAATGTCTCCAATTGTAAACATCCGATACCAGCTCCGGTTTGGAGTTCTACAATCTAAAGGATCCGAGATGACATATTTCGAACAAATATTTTGAAACTTAAACACGCAAACTTTGTTTAACGGACTTCATTTACTTCTCCCATTTGTAAAAATAGAAAATTTTCAATTCCTGATATTAATAGTTCTTATAGAAGCTCTTTCTCAAAGCATTATTATTCAAAATATTTGCATTACATGCTATGTCCTATGGATGGAAAGAAAACTTTCCTAGGCTTCGGAAATATTCCAAAACGCAGAACAACCCACGTTTTGGTAACATTATTATCACATTACAACAACTGGTGAGCCTATTTTGCAATGATAATGTGCCATAACTTTTTCGCCAGTTTCCACGGTTCCACCCATAGTTTGGTACTCTAAGAGGCAGATAAGACTAATCTGTTTTGCTAAAGGCCAAGCTTTCACCTGACATCCTCAGATAAACCATCCTGGATTGCTATTAGGTAGGATTCTACTGCGTATGGTTTTCCTAAAAAAGAAGCAAAGTAAAAAACTGACAATGCATTTTATTTTCGAACCTAGGAATCGACAATGTACAAAGGCTTTGACACAAAACAACCTCGATCTGAGCCTCCTACGGTACAAAGTGTTTGGTGAGCCCCTTTGTCTATACTGTACCAACCACAATGCATATCCAAATCTAAATTGCCTTCTTTTAAGCCTATATATACTGCTCCTTCACACCCATCATTCTTCATCACATAAACATCTAGGTACCGTATCCTCCACTTCAGAAAAAATGCAGGCTTCTTCACCTTTCCTCTGCTTCTCCCTTTGTTTCTTAGTCTTTTGTCATGGGGCTTTTGCTCAACTATTTGGGTTTGGTGGCCAGAGTGCATGGCAAAGCTCACGCAGTTTTGCAGGACCTAGAGGATGTCGGTTCGACAGGCTCGATGCACTGAACCCTACTCAACGGCTACGCTTTGAAGCTGGTACAGTTGAGTATTATGATGTGTACAATGAAATGTTGCAATGCGCTGGTGTGTCTGCCCGTCGTACAATCATTGAGCCTAGAGGACTTTTCCTGCCTCAGTATAACAATGCCCCTTCCCTGCTTTACATAATTCAAGGTAATTATGAGAAATTACTATACTGATATTAATCTGTTGATCCATTTGAGAAATTATGACAATAATTTCAAACACTGTTAATTAATTTTCACAGGGAGAGGCATTAAGGGGATGACATTTCCTGGCTGTCCTGAGACATTCCAGTCTTTCCAACCAGAATCCGAGCAAATACTGACAGAAACAGCTGAAAGCCAAAGCCAACAAAGGATCCGAGATGAACACCAGAAAGTGCACCGTTTCAAGCAGGGAGATATTGTTGCTCTACCGGCTGGTGTCACCTACTGGTGCTACAACGATGGCGATGTTCCCCTGGTGGCCATACAAGTTTTTGATATAAGCAACACCGCCAACCAACTGGAACCCCGACAAAGAGTATGTCATGAAAGTTTTGCTCACTATATATAGATATATCAATTAAAAATTTTCGATAAGTGTTTTATCTTCAAGTTGCATAACTAACTGCAACATATGAATGAAATCTAGAGCTTTTTCCTGGCTGGAAGGCACCTGAGTGGTCAACAGACATATGAAATGGGACCGGAGTCATATGAAGCCGGACCGCAGGCATATGAAATGGAACGACAAGCATATGGTGCAGGACGACAAGCATATGAAGCGGGAGTGCAGCCCATTGGAATGGCGCCATTACGTGGCAACAATATATTTAATGGATTCGACACTCAATTGCTTGCTGAGGCACTTGGAGTGAATGTTGAATTGGCACGGCAGCTCCAGGCCCAAAATGATCCAAGGGGAGAGATTGTCTTCGTTCCACAGGGGCTTCGGATGCTCAGGCCCTTGAGAAGCCAAGAGTTGCAGCAACAAGAGTTTGAGGAGAGCATGCAGGCACAACAGCAGTTTGGCGAGAGTTGGCAAGGACCATACAACGTGACGGCCAACGGTTTGGATGAGAACTTCTGCACAATGAAGATAAGAGCCAACATAGATAGGCCATCTCGTGCTGATTACTACAATCAAAGAGTTGGTAGGATTGCAAGAGTTGACAGCCAGAAGCTTCCAATTCTTAATCTTGTCCAAATGAGTGCTACAAGAGTTGTTCTCCAAAGGGTAAGAAAAACATTAATCCATTAACAAATTAATCTTGTCGAGAACTAACCAATATAGAAAGTTAAAATAAATTGTAGGTCAAGAATTAATAATTATGAGTTTTATTGTAGAATGCAATGATTACACCTTACTGGTGTATGAATTGTCATTGCGGGATGTATGTGACCCAAGGACAAGGACGTGTACAAGTTGTCAACCACCAAGGCCGCACTGTCTTTGACGGAACAGTTCGTCAAGGTCAATTTTTGCTCATCCCTCAGAACTTTGCAGTGCTCAAGAGAGCTGACCGGCTTCAAGGATTCCACTGGGTAACTTTCAACACCAACCAGAATGCGATGATAAATCAAATCGCAGGGAAGCTATCGACATTCAAAGGAATGCCGTTGCAAGTTCTGATGCACTCCTACCGCCTCTCAATTGAGCAAGCAAGGAGGCTTAAGTTTAGCAGAAGAAATGAGTATAAACTCTTTACTCCTAGGTCGCCAAGGACAACTTTGCTGGACCAATAATCTTATGAGTTTGTTTGAATAAAGAGTGTAGTAACGGTCCTGCTGAGAGACATTGTTCAGTGGTGATCCGGACTTTAATCTGCAACTGAATGAAATAAAATGTTGTAGACCTTTTGCAATAAAAGAAAATACTTTTACTATCTTGCATTCTATCGTGTGGCATTCAGATTTTAAGCGATATAGCTTTATTATATATTCTAGCCATTCTATGAAAATAATATTATAAACAGTTCACTGCAAATTCTGATACACAAGTCCCTTTCTCCAAAATAAACACTTGGTTCTCCAGGACGTGGTAAGGAGAGATCTTGACCGGTACATACCAATACTGCACACCTTATGGCTCTGCCAATTTTGGTAATTTATTTGACAAACACTTGGAAGCATTGTAAGAGCCCTCACATGAACTCAATAGAACAACTAAGCTAAAGTTGGTTGAAAGTATATATCTAGAACCATTTTATACCAATACTGGCATTGCATGTTACATTATTTGCACATACTACTATACTAGGAAATTTTTCTGACAAAACTGAGGAACAATGATTGAACCCTTACATATCCTTAACAAATCCATTAAAGTAAACATTTTAAGATAATAAGAAGCCAAAAGAAAATGAATTTATTTGGAGGATACTCGTTCTGAACTAGCAGCAATCATAAAGGTAGAACCGCCATATAATTTCAGAGTAACTTATATTGCTTAAAGTCATCAGAATCCAAAACTGGTGTGTCAAACTAGAGGAAAATAGCAAGAAGTTGTGAATCTATTACAGCTTCAACCATGCAAAGAATGCCAGACAAAACAATTGAAATGAGCAAACTATCCTTGTATTCAGACAAAATTATTTAAAAAGAAGGCCGACTGAACTTTACATTTATAACAAAGCAATTAAAACTTAGGTACCACACAATCTAAATCGACAATTCCAAATTTTGAGAGAAGAATCTTTAGCTTTTGCACAAAATCTGAGCCCGTCGCGTACTCTGTTAGCACTCCCATAGCAAATCCGAACATTGCCCATCTGCATAATTGAATACACCCTGTTATCACTATTCTATTTAAACTCAAGATGACAGAAGGCAAATAGTTTTCATTTCAATATTGCTTCTAGGATAAGTTGTATAAACTGTAAAGACTCATTGCCACATTACAATATGTGGGTTTTAGAGAGAGATTTAGGTTAACTATGGATTATGGCCTCTGTGTACAGAGACTCCCTTTTTATATTAAATGATAATTGTTCTTTTACAAATAGGTCCCTATACTTCTATAAATAACATAACATACTAAAATAACATAATACTAACTATAACTCAACACTCCCCCTCAAGATGGACGATAGATATCAATCATTCCCATCTTGTTACAAGAACTTTCAAATTGCTTACAACCCAAACCCCCTTGGTTAGACAATCAGCCAACTGTTCTTCTGACTTCACATAGTTCAAAGTCAGCACTCCATTATTCAGTTGTTCCTTGATGAAGAAACGATCAATCTCCACATGCTTGGTGCGATCATGCTGAACCGGATTGTTTGCAATATTGATTGCTGACTTATTGTCACACCGAAGTTGTAAAGACTCTCCTCCAAACACGCGCAGCTCAGATAGGAGATTTTTCATCCACATCAACTCACACAGGCTAAGTGCCATAGCCCTGTACTCGGCCTCAGCTGTAGATCTAGCCACCACATCTTGTTTCTTGCTCCTCCAAGACACAAGATTGCCTCCAAAAAACACACAATATCCTGTGGTGGATCTACGATCATCCAAACAACCTGTCCAATCGGCATCACAATAGCCTTCAACTCTCAAATGTCCATGATTCTTGAACCACAGTCCTTTTCCAGGACTTCCCTTGATATATCGGAGAATTCTGTGAACAGCATCCAAATGTTGTTCTCTAGGATCATGCATGTATCTACTCACCACACTCACTGCATGAGAAATATCAGGTTTCGTGTGACATAGATAAATAAGCCGACCAACTAGCCTTTGGTACTGCTCTTTATCTACCGAGTCACCTCCCTCAGCATACAACTTCAGATTCGGCTCGATAGGAGTTAGGGCAACTCTACAACCCAGCATTCCTGTCTCTGATAGAAGATCCAGTGCATACTTTCGCTGAGAAAGCACTATGCCCGTCTTTGACCTAGCAATTTCAATCCCAAGAAAGTATTTCAATTGTCCCAAATCCTTGACCTCGAATTCTTTTCCAAGATTTCCCTTGAGTCGCATTATCTCCTCGGTGTCGTCACCAGTGATCACAATATCATCAACATAGACAGCCAGGATGGTGATACGACCTTTCAAGTGCCTGTAAAATATAGTATGATCTCCATTGCATTGCTTGTATCCCATACTACAAACTGCAAGTCTGAATCTATCAAACCATGCTCTCGGAGACTGCTTCAGCCCATACAATGATTTTTTTAACTTGCAAACCTTTCCAGCCGATTGTGGAGTAGCAAATCCAGGTGGAATCTCCATGTACACCTCTTCTTGGAGATTTCCATGCAAGAAAGCATTCTTGACATCCAACTGGTGTAGTGGCCAATTGCAGTTGGCAGCACACGACACCAACATCCTCACAGTGCTCATTTTTGCAACCGGTGCAAAGGTCTCATCATAGTCGATGCCATAAGTCTGACTGTATCCTTTTGCAACCAACCGGGCCTTGTACCTATCAACCTTGCCTTCTGGAGTTTGCTTGACAGTGTACACCCATCTGCATCCGACAGCACGCTTTCCAGCTGGTAGAGGCACCAACTCCCATGTGTCATTCTTCTTCAACGCCTGAAGTTCTTCTTGCATGGCACTGAACCATCTGGGGTCTTGCTTAGCTACCTGCCATGTGTTAGGTACAAGCACAGAGTCTAGGGATGCAAGGAAGGACTTATATGCAGGTGGAACATATGCATATGAAATGTAATTTGCAATATCATTTCCCCAACTACCATACTTAACAGGAGGTTTCCCAGCATTAGTCCTAGATGTTCTACGAAGTGGAATTTGAGAAGAATTGTTACCTACCAACTCTGGGTGAGATTCTGAGGAAGGACTTGGAGAGGAGTTACTTGGGACATTGGCATTTAATGGCGCCTGCGAAGTCTCAACAGGCTGCTCATGCTGCTCAGGCTGCTCATGCTGCATTGGCTGCTTTGGTCTCCTTTTATACACTAGTATCTCCCCCTACTTCTCATCTCCTGTTATTCCATCACCATTATCACTCAGATCACAGAAACTCACCAACCATAATTTCATTCACATTCTCCCCCTCTCTACCAGTACTGGTAGAGTCATCCTCAAACAACGAGTCCAACTCTGTCATTTCTCCATAGTATGGTTCAGACTCTCGAAAAGTCACGTCCATACTAACAAAAACCTTTCTTTCAGTGGGACACCAACACCTGTATCCTTTCTGACTTGAGGAGTATCCTACAAAGATGCATTTGACCGCCCGCGGGTCCAACTTCCCAACTGTCAATCTGTGATCCCTCACATAGCACACACATCCAAACACCCTTGGCGGGGCAACAAAATCATTAGAACCAAATAACATCTCACGCGGTGTCTTCATCCCTAACACCCTTGATGGCATCCTGTTGATTAGATAGGTCGCTGTCATAACTGCCTCACTCCACAGAAACTTTGGTATATTCATTGTCAGCATTAATGAACGTGTCACCTCTAGTAGATGCCTGTTCTTATGCTCAGCAACTCCATTTTGGGCTGGTGTATTTGGACAAGTAGTTTGATCGAGAATTCCTTGCTCTGACACGAAGGTGGCAAACTCTTTGTTGACATACTCAGTTCCATTATCTGATCGAAGGACCTTCACCTGTACTCCAAATTGAGTTTTCACACAAGCTGAGAAATCTTTAAAGCATTTGAGTACTTCAGATTTCTGTTTCATCATATATATCCAAGTCATTCGTGAATAACAATCAATAAAGGTGACAAACCATCTAAATCCACTAACAGAAGTAGTAGGACATGGTCCCCAAACATCAGAATGAACAAGTGCAAAAGGCTCCAAACTTCTTAAACCAATCATTTTATAACTAGAACGAGTATGTTTTTCAAGTTCACAAGCATTACAAAATAATTTATCTCTCTATTTTATTCATCAACTCAGGTTCCAATTTATTTAAGCTATCAAAAGATAAATGTCCCAATCTATTGTGGTGCAACATGGCCTCCTCTTCTACTCCTTTACCAATAGCAGCAACGAGCATAGCAGCCTCTTTATCCAAATACCAAAGTCCATCACGCCTGTTGCCAGTCCCAAGTCTCCTCCCCGTTTCCTTTTCCTGAATGAGACACACATTTTGATCAAAAAGAACGGTGCAATTCAATTGGTCAATGAGTGAGCTGACAGAGAGTAAATTAACAGGAAAAGAAGGGACATGTAACACAGATGGCAAGGTAATACATGGATTGCAATAGACTGAACCAATACCCTTGATAGGTTGGGATGTACCATCAGCAGTTTGGACAGTCTCAGGTTGCACTTGCTGACTAGGACAATACTCTACAAATTCACTGGATAATCCTGTTATATGACTAGATGCACCTGAATCTATAATCCAATCTACATGAGATTTAGTGGATGCAAATGCCTGTGCCTGAATACCTTTAGTCACATGAGCATAATAAGCAACGTTACCGAAGTAGGCATTGTCATCAATCTCATCCGAGGTCTGTCCCTTGCCTTTAGAAGCCTCAACTTGAGACTTGAACCGACGTAGTTCCTCCAGCTCTGTCAATTTTACTCCATTCATCTCTTTCGAGCCAAATGAGCGACTTGAGACTTGAGACTTGAACCGACGTAGTTCCTCTGTCACAGCCAAATGAGCGACACCTCGGCCTCCATGTCCTCGAGTTCCTCGCCCACTGTATCCATTTCCACGTCCACGACCACCATATCCACCTCTCTGTCCTCCGCCTCCTCGGCCACCACCAAATTTACGTGGCGCAGGACAATTGTAGCTGAGGTGTCCTTTCTGTCCACAGTTGAAACAATCCCTGTCATCTCTGATTTGGGCTCCAGGAACTGCCATTGCTGAGCGAACAACGGGCGAGGTCTCGACTGCCATCACCTTCTGTCTAATTTCCTCTTCCTCCATTGAAGCAATAACCTCATCCAATGATGGAAGAGACGGTAAATGACAGATCGCCGCCCTTCTTGCCTCAAACTTCGAGTTCAGACCTTTCAGAAAGCAAGCCACACGCCTGCGTTCAGGATACTGATTAACATTGAGAACATCCGTTGGGTCTTTCAGTGACAAGGGATCATAGTGATCCAAATCTGCCCACAAGCGGCGCAACTCTTCCGCATACTCAAGCACCGATTTCTCCCCCTGTGTAGTGGCATCAATCCTTTCCTCCACATCCAACATCATCATTACACTCCCAGCTCCAGAGTACATCTTGGCTAGTGTCTTCCAGATATCTGTTGCACTTCTAATTGACTCTACCATGCAGGCTATGGTTGGAGACACAGATGTCAACAACCATGAAACCACAAGAGAATTCGTGTGACTCCATCTTATCCATCCAACACTCGTCTTGTCCACAGAACCTGACTCATTTACGGGTTCAATGCATCCTCCATTCACATATCCTTCAAGACCCTTCATCTGAAGGTTCAACAATGCCCTTCGAGACCAACTCAAATAATTTCTCGTCCCCTCAAGCTTGATATCATTTGGTAACAACTCTATCTTCTGTACCACCTGTGGCTCTGACACAGACCCGATCGTCTTATCCGACTCCTCAAACTTCACCTTTAACAACTTGGCCATTCCTTCCATAACGGCCTTCAAATCCTTATTAGTCACAAAATCATCCATCCTTACAATCAGATCTGTATCGCAAACACAAACACAACTAGAGGACGAGAACACCTCAAACACAAACCGTGCGGACTCACATGATCACGGTTTCAAACATTTATCAGAACAGATCCGTAGCAAATTGTTGAAAACAGAGACATGAAAGAATAAAAAAGAAAGGAAGAACTCTTAGCGGGTGCAAGCACAGAACCCTTGGATCTAGAGGTGTACGCGCGATGCATGGGAAACTCCTCTGTTGGTCTTTGCGCGGTCCACCAAGAAGCGTGGTCTATGCGCGTGGTCTATGCGCGGTGCACAAACCCTCGTCGCTGAAGCACGGTCCACAATCGCGGCTCACCTGTACGTGCGCGTGAGAGCACAGCGCTGGTGCACACGCGGCTCACAGAGCAAGGATCGAGAGCTGCTGTGCGGAAGAACTGTGCTTAGCGGAAAGAGAGGAAAGAGTTGTGCTTAGCGGAAGAACTGTGCAAACGCCGTCGTCAACCGGCTCTTGATACCATGTGGGTTTTAGAGAGAGATTTAGGTTAACTAGGGATTATGGCCTCTGTGTACAGAGGCTCCCTTTTTATATTAAACGATAATTGTTCTTTTACAAATAGGTCCCTATACTTCTATAAATAACATAACATACTAAAATAACATAATACTAACTATAACTCAACACAATATAAATCCTTGACATTAAATATTACAAGGGAATCTAATGCAACTAATATTCAAAAGACCGTCAATTATGTAACAACTCCTAAATTATAAATTTCTATACAAAGCCCTCATATCATAACCTGGAACAATTTTACTATCCTAGTAAACAAGCTCAAGTCAATTTTACTTTTGGAGACTAAAACTAGAAAAATGTATCTTGATTCCATATGACAAACATCAGAGAGGCTAGAGTCACATAAATTAACAATGCAAAATTTTCAATTTTTCCAAAATGTTTCAAAGACATAGTGATATGCCAAAAATCCTTGGTCCTTGGCCCATCATTTGAAAGACCGCTTGACAACCCGGACCGGACCGGTCCTTTGACGAACTTTCGACGGACTAGGGTTTAGAAGGGCCGGTCTTTCAAAGGGCCGGACCTAATATTTTAGAAAAGAAGGGTTTTAAGGGCCGAATCTCGAAGGACTAGGTCTGGTCCAATTAGGTCCGGCCAAGCTTAGCACTTAAATCATCTCCTCTCATTCAATGTATTGTTACCGCATTAAATTTCTATCAAACAAAAGATTAAAGTATACTATCAATTATTGGTATTTTAGCATTAATTGTAATCCTTAACTAAAAATGTTACGAGTATAAGTACAGGGTCAGGGTGTGTTGGAATTACACCAGACATGGCAGAATGCTTAAAATCGGTCTAATCCATGCCAGATCTGTTAGAACATTTTGAATCCAATGATCCAAAACCTACAACAATGATATTAATTTGAAAATTCTTCATGTTGTTACTATTCAATTGTTTGTTTCATTATATATGACTTTGTTGGATATATATAGCACGAAAATATATACAACAAATTCATCGTGAATTTGAGTTCATTTGTTTACATTGGCATATGAATGATTATCATAGGAAAATAATTTTATAACTTTGTGAATTTGAGTACATTTGTTACATTGGCATATGAACGATTATCATAGGAAAATATTTCTATAACTTTGTTTTGACCAAATGCTTTCAATTAATATGAATATTATTTGATCAAATATGTCGGATCAATTACAATAAATTATTCGTGTGATATAAATTTTTTTTTATCATGCCATCACGAGAAAATATCAAATTCATCATGTGGAACCCTTTGAGTCCTTTTAAGTCCTTGAACTCGGCCTTTTGAAAGACCAATGACTTAGAAGGGCCGGATTTTCAAAGGGCCGGACTACCTATCTAGAAAATAAACCCGTTCGATCTGGCCCTTCTTGGGCCCTTCTTTTAATCCGGTCCGGTCCGGTCCTTATGTTAAACCCGTCAAATCCGATCCTTTGAAATCCGGCCCGGCCCTTTTGCCTTTCACTACAAAGACATGTTAGTTACGTTCCATTAGTGATCTCATTCTTTCCCACAAAACCAAAAGGGGGACCAAGCTCTCTACAGTCTTAGCTCTCTGCTTGGTCTGTGTTATTAATTAGTATATAGACTCTTTCTGTGGCCCTCTTTTATTTAATCTCATTCTTTTACCTTCCATTAGCTCTCTACAGTCACATAATTATAAAATCACGTTGATTAGTGCTTATTACTCTTTTGTGAACTTCGCTTGTGAGGCGTGAATTGGACCATGACAAAGGCAATTGTAAAACCGTGTCGTAGCAAAGTTACACTCTAATGAAAGACTCACTAAAATAAAAGAGAAGGCTAAGAAATAGGCCTTTTCAGTTAATTTCTTTCTTGATAAAAAAAATGCATTAGCATGTTCCATAATAAATAAAAAAGAATTTGGATCAAATTGAATATACCAATCATAGCATCTTTGCTACTGAAGGCATTTCCTTTTTTTTTTTTTTTTTTTTTTTTTTTTTTGTAACCATACCAAGTGGGCCAAGTGGCCTAATAAGCAATTTGAATTTAGACCCAAAAAATTCTTACCCGGAAGAAGAAACGAAGTAAATAATAATAAATAAAACATATAATAAAGCCTCAGTAACTTATAACCGGGCTGGGCTCCACGCCACTATAGCATGTAGGATCCTAATTCAACATCCAATATCTGATATCTCTACTTCCAAGTCGGATCTAAATCAAACATATCGGATTCAATAAAAAACGTGGCATATTGTATTCCCAAAGATCCGACCCGTTTAGAAAGCGAACTAAACCGAACGTCCGCTGGCGGGTTGTCCACGTGTGCGTCTGGCACTCTCAATTCTCAAAGGAAACACAGAAACGTGACCACTCACTTATCCACACACTTTTCCTCAGACTCATCTCCTATTCTCCTTCGGTCCTTCCCTCTCTTCTCGCATCAGAAATTACATTACACTACATTACAAGCTCAAGCTCTCAAACAAATCAATGTCTCTAGCATCTTCATTCCCTTCTATCAAGCTCAAGCTTTCTCCTCCTTCCCATCTCAGCAAGCCCACTTACACTTACAAGCAACTTGTTATTGTCAGGAACTCCAAAGCCGATGGTCCTTTGCGGAGACCCTCTGCGCCTTCTCTCTCTCCTCCTCCTTCTCTCTCCACCCCGCCTTCTCTGTCGCCGCCTCCGTCGCCGACTGCGCCCGTGAAACCCTCTCCTCCGGCGGATCCAGCTCCCGCGGCGTCTCCCGCTCCGACCAAGGTCGCGGTTGTTGAGGCGGATTTGAAAGGAGCAGTGACGTTTGAGTATCAGAGGAAGGTTGCCAAGGAATTGCAAGATTATTTTAAACAGAAGAAGTTGGAGGAGGCTGATCAAGGTCCCCCTTTTGGTTTTGTGGGAAAGAATGAGATTACTAATGGAAGGTAACTAACTAACCCATGATTTAAATTTTGCATGCTCTAGCTCTCAGATTGTTTGTCATATTGTGTCAAGTTTACTTATTCTTAATTTTAGTCTCCAAAAGTAAAATTGACTTGAGCTTGTTTGGTGAAAAAAATAACAATGTTCCATCAGATGTTACCAGGGATTTGTTTAGAACTTGCAACTTTAGGAGTTGAGTTCCATTGAGTTCTTGTAATATTAAATGTCAAGGATTTCTCTTGTACTGTTCCAAGGAGTCTTTACAGTTTACACAACTTATCCTATAAGCCGTTATAAACTAAAAAAAAAAAAAGAGTTTTATCATCTTGAATTTGAATAGAATGATAATAACAGGATGCATTCAATTACGCAGATGGGCAATGTTCGGATTTGCGGTGGGAATGCTAACAGAGTATGCGACTGGTTCAGATTTTGTGCAACAGCTAAAGATCCTTCTCTCAAATTTTGGAATTGTCGATTTAGATTGAGTGGTACCTAGCTCGACATTGCTATGTAATAGTTTCTCTTGTACTGCTGATTTGAGTGATAGAAAAGATGGTTGTTGTTCATCTGGCATATATATACAGTTTTTATTGCTTTGTTATAAATGTAAAGTTCCGTCGGCCTTCTTTTTAACTAATTTTGTCTGAATACAAGGAGTAGTTTGCTCATTTCAATTGTTTTGTCTGGCATTCTTTGCATGGTTGAAGCTGTAATAGATTCACAACTTCTTGCTATTTTCCTCTAGTTTTACACACCAATTTTGGATTCAGATGACTTTAAGCAATATAAGTTACTCTGAAATTATATGGCAGTTCTACCTTTATATTTGCTGCTAGTTCAGAACGAGTATCCGCCAAATAAATTCATTTTCTTTGGCTTGTTATTATCTTAAAATCTTCACTTTAATGGATTTGTTAAGGATATGTAAGGATTCAATCATTGTTCCTCAGTTTTGTCAGAAAAATTTCCTAGTATGTGCAAATAATGTAACATGCAATGCCAGTATTGGTATAAAATGTTTCTAGATATATACTTTCAACCAACTTTAGCTTAGTTGATCTATTGAGTTCATGTGAGGGCTCTAACAATGCTTCCAAGTGTTTGTCAAATAAATTACCAAAATTGGCAGAGCCATAAGGTGTGCAGTATTGGTATGTACCGGTCAAGATCTCTCCTTACCACTTCCTGGAGAGCCAAGTGTTTATTTTGGAGAAAGGGACTTGTGTATCAGAATTTGCAGTGAACTGTTTATAATATTATTTCATAGAATGGCTAGAATATATAATAAAGCTATATCGCTTAAAATCTGAATGCCACACGATAGAATGCAAGATAGTAAAAGTATTTTCTTTTATTGCAAAAGGTCTACAACATTTTATTTCATTCAGTTGCAGATTAAAGTCCGGATCACCACTGAACAATGTCTCTCAGCAGGACCGTTACTACACTCTTTATTCAAACAAACTCATAAGATTATTGGTCCAGCAAAGTTGTCCTTGGCGACCTAGGAGTAAAGAGTTTATACTCATTTCTTCTGCTAAACTTAAGCCTCCTTGCTTGCTCAATTGAGAGGCGGTAGGAGTGCATCAGAACTTGCAACGGCATTCCTTTGAATGTCGATAGCTTCCCTGCAATTTGATTTATCATCGCATTCTGGTTGGTGTTGAAAGTTACCCAGTGGAATCCTTGAAGCCGGTCAGCTCTCTTGAGCACTGCAAAGTTCTGAGGGATGAGCAAAAATTGACCTTGACGAACTGTTCCATCAAAGACAGTGCGGCCTTGGTGGTTGACAACTTGTACACGTCCTTGTCCTTGGGTCACATACATCCCGCAATGACAATTCATACTCCAGTAAGGTGTAATCATTGCATTCTACAATAAAACTCATAATTATTAATTCTTGACCTACAATTAATTTTAACTTTCTATATTGGTTAGTTCTCGACAAGATTAATTTGTTAATGGATTAATGTTTTTCTTACCCTTTGGAGAACAACTCTTGTAGCACTCATTTGGACAAGATTAAGAATTGGAAGCTTCTGGCTGTCAACTCTTGCAATCCTACCAACTCTTTGATTGTAGTAATCAGCACGAGATGGCCTATCTATGTTGGCTCTTATCTTCATTGTGCAGAAGTTCTCATCCAAACCGTTGGCCGTCACGTTGTATGGTCCTTGCCAACTCTCGCCAAACTGCTGTTGTGCCTGCATGCTCTCCTCAAACTCTTGTTGCTGCAACTCTTGGCTTCTCAAGGGCCTGAGCATCCGAAGCCCCTGTGGAACGAAGACAATCTCTCCCCTTGGATCATTTTGGGCCTGGAGCTGCCGTGCCAATTCAACATTCACTCCAAGTGCCTCAGCAAGCAATTGAGTGTCGAATCCATTAAATATATTGTTGCCACGTAATGGCGCCATTCCAATGGGCCGCACTCCTGCTTCATATGCTTGTCGTCCTGCATCATATGCTTGTCGTTCCATTTCATATGCCTGCGGTCCGGTTTCATATGACTCCGGTCCCATTTCATATGTCTGTTGACCACTCTGGTGCCTTCCAGCCAGGAAAAAGCTCTAGATTTCATACATATGTTGCAGTTAGTTATGCAACTTGAAGATAAAACACTTATCGAAAATTTTTAATTGATATATCTATATATAGTGAGCAAAACTTTCATGACATACTCTTTGTCGGGGTTCCAGTTGGTTGGCGGTGTTGCTTATATCAAAAACTTGTATGGCCACCAGGGGAACATCGCCATCGTTGTAGCACCAGTAGGTGACACCAGCCGGTAGAGCAACAATATCTCCCTGCTTGAAACGGTGCACTTTCTGGTGTTCATCTCGGATCCTTTGTTGGCTTTGGCTTTCAGCTGTTTCTGTCAGTATTTGCTCGGATTCTGGTTGGAAAGACTGGAATGTCTCAGGACAGCCAGGAAATGTCATCCCCTTAATGCCTCTCCCTGTGAAAATTAATTAACAGTGTTTGAAATTATTGTCATAATTTCTCAAATGGATCAACAGATTAATATCAGTATAGTCATTTCTCATAATTACCTTGAATTATGTAAAGCAGGGAAGGGGCATTGTTATACTGAGGCAGGAAAAGTCCTCTAGGCTCAATGATTGTACGACGGGCAGACACACCAGCACATTGCAACATTTCATTGTACACATCATAATACTCAACTGTACCAGCTTCAAAGCGTAGCCGTTGAGTAGGGTTCAGTGCATCGAGCCTGTCGAACCGACATCCTCTAGGTCCTGCAAAACTGCGTGAGCTTTGCCATGCGCTCTGGCCACCAAACCCAAATAGTTGAGCAAAAGCCCCATGACAAAAGACTAAGAAACAAAGGGAGAAGCAGAGGAAAGGAGAAGAAGCCTGCATTTTTTCTGGAGTGGAGGATACGGTACCTAGATGTTTATGTGATGACTGATGAAGAATGAGGGGTGTGAAGGAGCAGTATATATAGGCTTAAAAGAAGGCAATTTAGATTTGGATATGCATTGTGGTTGGTACAGTATAGACAAAGGGGCTCACCAAACACTTTGTACCGTAGGAGGCTCAGATGGAGGTTGTTTGGTGTCAAAGCCTTTGTACCTCGTCGATTCCTAGGTTCGAAAATAAAATGCATTGTCAGTTTTTTACTTTGCTTCTTTTTTAGGAAAACCATACGCAGTAGAATCCTACCTACTAGCAATCCAGGATGGTTTATCCGAGGATGTCAGGTGAAAGCTTGGCCTTTAGCAAAAATGATTAGTCTTATCTGCCTCTTAGAGTACCAAACTATGGGCGGAAACTGGCGAAAAAGTTATGGCACATTATCGTTGCAAAACAGGCTTACCAGTTGTTGTAATGAGATAATAATGTTACCAAAACGTGGGTTGTTCTGCGTTTTGGAATATTTTTGAAGCCTAGGAACGTTTTCTTTCCGAGCCTAGGACATAGCATGTAATGCAAATATTTTGAATAATAATGTTTTGAAAAAGAGCTTCTATATGAACTATTACTAGCATAAGATGTCCTCATATGTGGGCAAATAAAGAAACAAAATAATGTTAGACAATAAAATATGTTGTTTAATTTACCAGCGATACAAATAGATGTGTTATTCAATTTGTTTCTATATTAGATGAAAAATCAAATAATAGTGTTGTTTCGTCTGGAGATTGATATGATCCAACCACAGATCAAATCGATCTAACGACAGAAACACTGTTTATTATTTAGACCTAGCATGTAACACCTATACGTACATTTATAAGTAGTAGAGACTATCAGGAATTAAAAATTTTCTATTTTTACAAATTGGAGAAGTAAATGAAGTCCGTTAAACAAAGTTTTCGTGTTTAAGTTTCAAAATATTTGTTCGAAATATGTCATCTTGGATCCTTTACCTTCAGATTGCAGAACTCCTAACCGAGCTGGTATCAGATGTTTACAAGTGGACAGTGGGGACATTAATTTAAGCAGGCCGCCACTTTCGGTCAGAGGCCTTCTTTCTGAAACTATGGGCTAGGGCCTAAGACCCCGACCAAACAAGAATACAAATAAAGAGAAGGAAAGAAAAAAAAAAGAAAAACGACACACAAAAAGCATACACACAACTAGTAAGTACTGTTAATAACACAGCCGCAACATATAAGCTTAGTAAATGTATAACTAATATATTTTCAACATGTAACAATTACTGACTCTGGCCCGGAGACGCAAGCCACTTAAGATAATCTCACAGAGATTATAGACAAGGAAATTTCTTTAAGGTGGTCAAACTTTTTTAATTTATCATACTTCCATGCTTGATTCTATTTTTCGTATACAAGTAAGCAACTGAATGTACTGGTATTAGTAATGTATACATGACAGTAACTGTGCACTTACTCTACTGTTTTAATTTTGAAGTGCTCAAAAGCAAAAGAAGGTTTAAATTCAATTTCAAGTTGCAGCAAGAAGGCAATAAAATTAGTATATTTCAATAAATTAAAAATTATAGTGATTTTTTTATGTCTGTTCTTGTTCCATGTGTTGATTTGATATACTAGATTCTTTTCTTAACTATCTTTATTTACAGAAGAACTTAGTACAGCTAACCAATATACTCTATGCGATATTTTTCACATTAATTTCGAAGTGCAATGGTGAAATGAAGCATTTCAATCACAGGCAAAACCAACCAACCAGGCCGAGTGTGTTATAGACTTCTGGTTCTGGATAAGTAACAGATTAGTCACAGCATTATGGCATAGAAGATCAATTAGCTTAGAGATTAGTTGAATGTTTGTTACTAAAAATGTCCGTAACAGTTTCTATTTTGCCTGGTTCTTGATATCAGTACAAAGAGGCTCGGCATATATATGCGGCTCTGTAAATCAAGATCAGAAGAAATTAATTAATGAAATCTTACGGTCACACCTTCTTCTCCTACATTTTCTTTACTACTGTCTTAGCTTATCAAAACTTCTACTTCTCGTTGGAAAATCCTCAGTATGCAATTAGAAAAGAATTCAAGAATAATATTTTTGCTATTTATCTTCAAGATACAACTCAGAACTAAGTTAGTAATAGTATGAACAATAAATGACCTACATTTCATGGTCTATTATAAACGCCTAAATAGAAGGCGCTATTGTTTTCTTCCTGACCAGGAATTATTTTTTTTGAGGGCCAGGTGGCAATTACCACACCAACAATTTTATGAAATTTAAAATTAATTACAGAGTATATACAACGAAAAAAAAGAAAAAGAAAAAGCCTAACTATACAAAAACAATAATTAAAAACTAAACACTAAGCATGCTTCTTCCAAGAGTCCGACCAGGAATTATTAATTATGATCAGTAGAAGTAAAATCTCATACTGAAGCTTGTGCAATCAATCATGATTGATTAATTTAATAGAGAAATACTTTGTGGCCCTCGAACTCAGAGGTCCATTACAAAACAAAACAAATAGTTTTGTACTGGAGTACAGGGATTTTAGTATCAGGAGTACGAGCTATTTTTTTTTTTTTTTATTTTGGGGGCCGCGCTGTGAAGTATTTATTATTGTTATTATTATTTTCATAAAATGGCTTGAAGATAAAATATATATAGCCTGCAGTGAAAGTTAAAATATATTGCTTCAGATCACGGATGCATCAAGGCAGAATAAATGACAATATATAAAAATATTTTATTTTATTGCAGAAGGTCTACAACATTTTATTAGTTTCATTCAGTTGCAGATTAAAGTTCAGATCTCCACTGAATAATGTCTCTCAGTGGGATCGTTAGTACACTATTTAATGGTCAAGTGAAGTCCTTGGAGACCTAGGACCAAAGATTTTATACTCATTTCTTCTGCTAAACTTGAGTCTCCTTGCTTGCTCAATCGAGAGGCGGTACGAGTGCATCAGTACTTGCAACGGCATTCCTTTGAATGTTGATAACTTTCCGGCTATTTGATTTATCATGGCGTTTTGGTTGGTGTTGAAGGTTACCCAGTCAAATCCTTGAAGCCGATCAGCTCTCTTGAGCACAGCAAAGTTTTGAGGGACGAGAAATAATTGTCCTTGGCGAACTGTTCCATCAAAGACAGTGCGGCCTTGGTGATTTACAACCTGTACACGTCCTTGTCCTTGGGTCACATACGAAACACAATGGCAGTTCATGCTCCAATAAGGTGTAACCATCGCATTCTACAATAAAACTCACACTTATTAACCCTTGACCTAAAATCAATACGAAATTTCTATATTGATTATTTCTGTACAATACTAATTAAAGGGATTAATATGTTTCTTACCCTTTGAAGAACAACTTTTGTTGCACTCATTTGGACCAGATTAAGAATTGGAAGTTTCTGGCTGTCAACTCTTGCAATCCTGCCAACTCTTTGATTGTAGTAATCAGCACGAGATGGCCTATCTATGTTGGCTCTTATCTTCATTGTGCAGAAGTTCTCATCCAAACCGTTGGCCGTCACGTTGTATGGTCCTTGCCAACTCTCGCCAAACTGTTCTTGTGCCTGCATGCTCTCCTCGAATTCTTGTTGCTGCATCTCTTGGCTTCTCAGGGGCCTGAGCATCTGAAGCCCCTGTGGAACGAAGACAATCTCTCCCCTTGGATCATTTTGGGCCTGGAGCTGCCGTGCCAATTCAGTATTCACTCCAAGTGCCTCAGCGAGCAACTGAGTGTCGAATCCATTAAATATATTGTTGCCACGTAATGGCGCCATTCCAATGGGCCGCACTCCGGCTTCATATGTCTGTCGTCCTGCGTCATATGCTTGTCTTTCCATTTCATATGCTTGAGGTCCGGTTTCATATGATTCCGGTCCCATTTCATATGTCTGCTGACCACTCAGGTGCCTTCCAGCCAGGAAGAAGCTCTAGATTTCATACATATGTAGCAAATAGTTATGCAACCTGAAGATAAACACTTATCGAAAAATTTCAATTGATATATATATTGAGGAAATTTTTCATGATATATACCCTTTGTCGAGGTTCTAGTTGATTGGCAGTGTTGCTTATATCAAAAACTTGTATGGCCACCAGGGGAACATCGCTGTCATTGTAGCACCAGTAGGTAACACCAGCAGGCAGAGCAACAATATCTCCCTGCTTGAAACGGTGCACTTTCTGGTGTTCATCTCGGATCCTTTGTTGGCTTTGGCTCTCAGCTGTTCCTGTCAGTATTTGCTCGGATTCTGGTTGGAAAGACTGGAATGTCTCAGGACAGCCTAGAAATGTGATTCCCTTAATGCCTCTCCCTGTGAAAATTAATTAACAGTGTGTGAAATTATTGTCATGATTTCTCCAATGGATCAAGAGATCATTATGTTGAATCAGACACTCTGACACGTAGGATCTCTGGGGCTTGTGCGAATAGGTGAACAGAAGGAAATAATTTTCTGTCTTAACAATGATATACAGCAAGATAGCTACTTCCATACTTGGCGAGTTGTAAACAGAAAACCCCTCTGGAGGAAGATTTGTTTTATCTTTTTTAGAATGTAATCAATTGATTTAGGTAGTAAAGATTGTTTTTTGTTTGAGTAAATAATTAAGCTCTGTACTCAAGAGAAGAAGGTGTGTACGAAAATTGTAAGAAAAAAAAAGAGAGAAGAAACTATTGCTGTAAACTGTTTTTTGATGAAATAAAATTGGGAGGGAGGGAGTTTTATTGGGAGTTTGGTGTTCTCTGTTACAGTTTTGACATGGTATCAGAGCAGCTGTTCTGAACTGGGCAGTGGTGAATAAATCAAACTCGTGTGAAGAACAAGAAGAAGGGGATGTCGAACTCTAGAAACCCTCCTTTCAATCCAACAGATTTGATGGATAAACTTACTCAGCTTACCCAAGCTATAACCCTTCAGCAAACCCAAATTGTCGCTATGCAAAATGCGGCTTTGGCTCAACCGGTGACACGAACTGTTGCCGTGCCAGATGGCGCTGTTCATCCAAATCCGATCGAGGTTAAGATGGATGGCAGTAACTATTCCTTTTGGTGTCAAGCAGTTGAAATGTATGTCAAGGGACGAGAACAGATGCGGCATCTCACAGGAGAACCTGCGCCTCCAGATAGGTCCAAGACCGATGAGTATCATAAGTGGGAGGTGGACGACGTGGTGGTCAAAGGGTGGCTGATTAACTCACTCGAGCCACGGTTGAGGAGCAAATACATCAGACACCCTACTGCGCGAGATGTATGGAAAGCACTAGAGACCACATACTATGATGGAAGCGATGAAGCCCAGATTTTTGAATTAAACCATCGGGTGTTGCAAATCAAACAGCAGGGTAGAACTCTGGAAGAACTCTATGATGAATTGCAAGGCGTATGGCAAGAAATTGACTTTCGCAGCCCGAATCCCATGGTATGTGCTCATGACATAGACAAGTTTAACATGTTTATTCAAAAAACTCGGGTGTATACTTTTCTTGATGCCCTGGATGATTACCTTGATGGAATTCGAGCACAAGTGTTACAGATGACACCCTTTCCGTCTCTTGAGCAAGCCTACGCTCATGTTAGACGTGAATCGAACCGTCAAGGTATTATGATCAAGGGAGGGCAAGTGGTAAATCAAAACCCTGTTGCCATGGTTACTAAGGGGTACAGGTCTCGCGAGTCAAATCTAAGGATTGACAAAAGCTGGAATTCAGTTGATAAGTCGAAACTCAAGTGTACTCACTGTGGAGGATCAAAGCACCTAAAGGAACAGTGCTTTGAATTGGTTGGCTATCCTGACTGGTGGAAGAACCCGAAAAGGAAGCAACAAAATGATGGAAACAGAGGGCGTGTGAACATGGCAGCCACTAACAACAATCAAGCAGAACCAGCACAAGACACTGAGCATGCACTGGCTATTGGTGGAGTTGCTGTTGCGACAGCTTGTCAGACTACAGGTGAGGGTACTGGTAACTCGACCAAAGGTAAAATACATCTCTCTTGTTTAAATCCTAAATATTAGATTATTGACTCAGGAGCTACCGACCATATGACATATGAAAAAGGTGATATGGTTAATGAGAAAAATTCACCCAAAACTGGTATAATGAATGCGAATGGAAAAACCTACCCTGTGATTGGCGCTGGTGATGTTAATCTCTCAACAAAATTGACTCTTAGCAATACCTTATTAGTACCATCACTATCTACAAGGTTGATTTCGGTTGGACAGCTTACACAAGAATTAAATTGTGTTGCACTTATGTTTCCTTCTTACTGTGTGTTTCAAGATCTCCTCACGAAACAGATAATTGGCCGTGGTACTAAAAGGGAGGGACTGTATTACTTGGACGATTTGGAGCCTGGAAGAACTAATCTTGTTAAGAGTGCAGTAGAGAATAAGAAAAATAAAGTGTTATTGTGGCATAAGCGTTTAGGACACCCGTCTTTTGGGTATTTGAAGAAACTTTCTCCTCATTTATTCTTGGGATTAGATGATAATAATTTATCTTGATAGTGCTAATAAAAGTATGTTTCCTTTTGATCTGGTTCATACCGATGTATGGGGCCCTTCAGCAATTGTGTCGAAATCTGGATGCAGGTGGTATGTTGTGTTTATAGATGACTGTACTCGTATGACTTGGTTGTACTTATTAAAAAACAAGGATGATGTTACAAGAACATTCCAAGAATTTTATAGTATGGTTGAAACTCAATTTGAGAAAAAAATTAAAATGGTGAGAAGTGATAATGGCACTGAATATGTGAATAGAAATCTGAGTAACTTTTTTATTAGCAAAGGAATCATGCACGAAACATCGTGCGTAGGAACCCCACAACAGAATGGAGTTGCTGAACGGAAAAATCGACACCTCTTGGAAGTTACCCGTTCACTTCTATTTGAAAGCCAAGTGCCATCATATTTTTGGGATAATGCCATTAATTTTCCCACGTATTTGATAAACAGAATGCCTACCAAAGCAAATGACTATAAAACCCCATTACAAGTGTTGACATCATATGTGAACATTCCATCAATCTTGAACTTAACTCCTCGCATATTTGGCTGTACTGTAATGGTCCATGTTTTGAAGCCTCATCGTTCGAAGCTTGATGCTACAGCAGAGAAGTGTGTGTTTTTGGGTTTTTGTCAATTCAAGAAAGGATACAAATGTTACAATCCCTCAACTAGAAAGTTTCATACATCTATGGACGTTACCTTTTTTGAGGATGAATATTTTTATGAGAAAGATCCAGTTATTGGTCAGGGGAAGAAAGGTGAAAATGACCAAGACCTGAACTTTCTACAAGATATGCACTCACTTACATTCAATCAAAATTCTGGCACAGAAGCCGAACATGTGATGGCACCAAGGGGTGTTGCTACTGATAGTCACCTAGAGGATGATTGGGAGCCGAATATCACTGCTGAGATTGATAGTCACGTGGAGAATACATCAGAACCAGTTGAGCCGTTCACTACAGTCGAGAGTGAACCAAATATAGAGTCAACAGAAGCCTTAACAAGCGGTGCAGATGATAGGGATGAGCAAAATGAAGTAATACAGTCCCATTCTCCCGAACCAGAGCCGATTGATCGTGAGGAAGATCCACAGGTATGTGTTTCTCTACCAAGGTTTATTTTACCTTCCCGTACCACTAGAGGTCAACCACCCAAAAGATATGTACCTGAAGATGGGTCTAGTAAAGCAGTTAAGTATCCTATTGCTAATTATACCAGCACGATGAAACTAGTGGAACCTTTAAAGGGGTTTGCAAATCGAATCTCGTCGATTATGATCCCAAGTAATCTAGATGAGGCCTTGAAAAATAAGTTGTGGGTCTAAGCGATGGAATCTGAGATGAATGCTCTTATTAAAAATGGTACATGGAAAATAGTAGATTTACCCAAAGGGAAAAATACTGTGGGGTGCAAATGGGTTTATTCGATTAAATATAATGAAAAGGGAGAGATTGATAGATATAAAGCTCGGTTAGTTGCTAAAGGGTATACACAAATTCATGGAATAGATTTCCAAGAAACTTTTTCATCAGTAGCAAAGCTAAATACCGTGCGAGTTATCTTATCTCTTGCAGCAAACTTCGACTGGCCTCTACATCAATTTGATGTAAAAAATGCATTCTTGCATGGAGACTTAGAAGAAGAGATCTATATGGATAAACCACCAAGTTACTATGGTAAGAGCTCAGGACAAAAAGTGTGTCGACTAAAAAAGGCACTGTATGGACTCAAACAATCACCGAGGGCATGGTTTGGAAGGTTTAGCATGGCAATGAAAAGCTATGGATACAAACAAGGAGATTCAGACCACACAATGTTCTTCAAACGAACCAAAGGTAAAATTGCTCTTTTAATAATCTATGTAGATGACATGATTATTACAGGAAACGACAGCATCGAGATTGACATTCTTGAAAAGAAGCTGAGCAAGGAATTTGAGATGAAAAATTTAGGTGGTTTGAAGTATTTTTTGGGCATTGAAGTCTCACGAAGTGATAGAGGGATTTCATTGTCCCAAAGAAAATACATATTGGATCTGTTAACTGAGGTCGGCATGCTTGAATGTAAACCTGCAGACACTCCAATGGTTCAGAACCTAAAATTGTGGGCTGACCCGAATTTTGCACCAGTTAATAGGGAACAATATCAAAGACTGGTAGGAAAATTGATATATTTGTCACATACACGACCCGATATTGCTTATGCAGTAGGAGTCGTAAGTCAATTTATGCATGATCCAAGAGAAGAGCACATGGATGCTGTGAAGAGGATAATCCGATATCTCAAGGGAAGTCCAGGTAAAGGTTTGATCTTTGAGAAACACGGAAATGCTAACATTGAAGGGTATACGGATGCAGACTGGGCTGGTAACATCGTGGACCGGAAATCCACAGCTGGATATTTCACTTTTGTTGGGGGAAATCTAGTAACGTGGAGAAGTAAAAAACAAAAAGTTGTAGCACTCTCGAGTGCAGAGGCAGAATATCGAGGGATGGTAAAGGGAGTGTGCGAGCTCCTTTGGTTAAAGAAACTTGTTACCGAACTTGGCTTTGATCATAAAGGTCCAATGAGATTATTTTGTGACAATAAAGCTGCAATAGACATATCTCACAACCCGATACAACATGATCGAACCAAGCACATTGAGGTAGATCGACATTTTATTAAAGAAAAATTGGACTCTAATATTATTGCTTTGCCTTTTGTAAGATCACATGTACAGGTTGCTGATATCCTGACCAAGGCGGTTGCCAGTACAGAATTCAATACAGCTCTAGAGAGATTGAAGATGACAGATATCTACGTGCCATAGTGAGGGGGCATGTTGAATCAGACACTCTGACACGTAGGATCTCTGGGGCTTGTGCGAATAGGTGAACAGAAGGAAATAATTTTCTGTCTTAACAATGATATACAGCAAGATAGCTACTTCCATACTTGGCGAGTTGTAAATAGAAAGCCCCTCTGGAGGAAGATTTGTTTTATCTTTTTTAGAATGTAATCAATTGATTTAGGTAGTAAAGATTGTTTTTTGTTTGAGTAAATAATTAAGCTCTGTACTCAAGAGAAGAAGCTGTGTACGAAAATTGTAAGAAAAAAAAAAGAGAGAAGAAACTATTGCTGTAAACTGTTTTTTGATGAAATAAAATTGGGAGGGAGGGAGTTTTATTGGGAGTTTGGTATTCTCTGTTACAGTTTTGACATAAGGATACTAATTTCTTAAAATCACCTTGAATTATGTACAGGAGGGAAGGCGCATTGTTATACTGAGGCAGGAAAAGTCCCCTGGGCTCAATGATTGTACGACGTGCAGATACACCAGCACATTGCAACATCTCATTGTACACATCATAATATTCGACCATACCCGCTTCAAAGCGTAGATGTTGAGTAGGGTTCAGTGCGTCGAGCCTGTCGAACCGGCATCCTCTTGGTCCTACAAAACTACGTGAGCTTTGCCATGCACTCTGACCACCAAACCCGAATAATTGAGCAAAAGCCCCATGAGTAAAGACCAAGAAACAAAGTGAGAAACAGAGGAAAGATGAAGAAGCCAGCATTTTTGACAGGAGGATATGATACGTTGATATGTTTATCTGATGAAGAACGAGGGGTGTGAAGAGGTAGTATATATAGGCTTGATAAGGCAGCTAAGCTTTGGATATACAGTGTGGTTGGTGTGGTATAGACAAAAGGGCTCAACAAACACTTTGTATTGTAGGAGTCGCGAAACGAGGCTGTTTGGAGTTGAAGCCTTTGTTTCTTGTCTATTTCTAGGTTCGAGACGAAAATACACCATCGTTTATTAATTGCTTCTTTTTGTGGAAAACCTTCCGCTGTACAATCCTATCTAATGAATAATTCCCGGAAGGTTTATCTGAGGATGTCTGGTGAAACCTTGGCATTAAGCAAAACAGATTTGTCTAATCTGGCTCTTTTAGTACGAAACTATGGGTTGATATTGGTGAGAAGTTATGGCATATAGCATGATTACATAGGTTTAATGATTATAATAACTTTACCAAAACTGTGAGGGAGTGTTTCACTTTCGATGCTTTCCTTACCTTACCCTGTTGGTATCAATTATTTATAAGCGGAAATATAAATTTGAGCACGCCCAGTTTGGTCCAGCTGATATGGTTTTGGGTCAGGTCTTAGGCTTTATGAAATTATGGGCTATGAAAAGGCCTACAACTCCCTCCCCCATAACCTCCACCAGCAACGCCTCCCCAACCCCAAAATAAAAAAAATTAAAAAAGTAATAATAACGACAAAGAAAAAATAAAATGACCCTAAAAGCATGCATATGCACACATCTAAATATTTGCTATGGTTTATTAGGACGTCTGAAATACTAATAACAACGGCCACAAACATATAGAAAATTTAGTAGCGTTGAACTATATAATCTGAAAGTTTCGCGATTCTTTGCATAATACATGAGCTAGTGTGTTTAATGATTATTAAGTGCAATTTTAGGTAGGCCATTTAGCATAGGAACTCATATTCTGTGCATTATAAGGGACAAAATTGAGCGTTTGAACGAAAATATCTGAAGTTATTATGCTGTACAACTCGTGTCTCATCCCTTCTACCATATGTCCATATTTGATAAGCACACAAAGTTATTTTTAACAAGGAGGACAAATATTAGGTATTCAACATATCACAACTGTTAATCTGGCTAGCTTGAACTTAGATTAGTCTCAAGGAGACTGAAAGATATTTCTTTAAGGTTGCCAAAATTTCATAATCTATAATTTGTCACTCTTGATCTTATTTTTGTATACCAGTATAGCACTGGTACGTAGTCTGGTATTGGCATCTAATGCGAAGTAGTGATTGCAAGAGGGTGTGAAATAAAAATATGACCTTAGTTTCTCTAGTGTTTTAATTTTAGGGCGAAAGTTGCAGGAACAGGAGGTACTATAATTTATTAAATAAAAAGTTATATTAATTTTTCTATGTATGTTTTTACCCCACGTGTCGATTAAATATACTACTAGGGAAAAAAAATATGATTTTTTATGTACTCTATTCCATTTTAGCTCTCTTTATTAACAGAAAAACTAGATAATTAATAGAGGCAGATCTATTATTATTTGGTTGTTTCGCACAAAAATTAACATATTCGTGCAATATTTTCACATCATTTTTGAAGTGTAATGATATAATAAATCCTATTAAATCTGAGAAGATTCTAATGTTGTTTTTATTTGGTTAATGGCGCAAAATTTAACTCATAATCTCATTTACATATACTGCTGACACTTTACACTTTTCTCTACAACCTTTTTTATATAAGATAAATAATGATGAATGATATTTTCTTTTTTACAGTATTACTGCTGAATCTTAATTATTTGATGTCACAGTATTGCTGTGACTTTGGAATTAATTTGGTGGAATTGGAGCTAAATTAGAGGTAAATAGAAAGGAAGAGAATAAAGAGAACAACTAGTAGATCAAAGGAGACAAAGAATGGGATAAAATAGACGATCAATTTTATTCATCAATCTTCAACATCCCCCATTACAATCATTCGCTTCTATTTATAGCTACTACATCCTCTAAGTTTACATACAGCTTAATCTCCTATTAATTAACTAATACTCTAATAGCTAATATCTAATCCTAACCGTTGAACGAGAGAAATCCACCGTTAAATTGGGCTGATCCGTGGCTTGATCCGTAGACTGTTCTTTAGAGAGCTTCTTGAAGTTGAAGGGTTCTATCCGTATTTTAATCGAGGTGAGCTGCCCGATTCTCCTTTAGCTTTTAGACCTTTAGTACCAGGCCTGATAAGGATCATCCGCTAGATCCATCATCCCCATCATCCGCTCATTAATAACAGAAATTTCTAGCGCCCTTTCCATTTTAGTCCTAGCGATTCTAGCGCCCTTTCCATTTTAGTCTGCGCTTTCCCCCCTTTTTCGCGCTTTCCCTATTTACTTGCGCCATTTCCATTCTGCTCAGCCTAGTTGCTGAATGTAAAACTATTTTTGTTGAAGATACTAAGTAGCTTCAATAGTTAGCTTAGTAACTTCAAGAGTAATAGTTTCAACTTCAATAGTTAGCTAGGTAACTTCAATAGTTAGTCTAGTAATTTCAACAGTTAACCTAGTAATTTCAATAGTTAGCTTAGTAACTTCAAGAGTAATACTTTTAACTTCAACAGTTAGCCTAGTAATTTCAACAGTTAGCCTAGTAATTTCAATAGTTAGCCTAGTAACTTCAAGTATAATGGTTTCAACTTCAATAGTTAGCCTAGTAACTTCAATAGTTAGCTCAATAACTTCAATAGTTAGCTTATTAACTTCAAGAGTAATAGTTTCACCTTCAACAGTTAGTCTATTAACTTCAAAACTAATTGTTGAAGTTGAAATTATTATCGTTGAAGTTACTAAGCTAACTATTGAAGTTGAAACTATTATCATTGAAGATATGAAACTAACTATTGAAGCACACACTATTGCTACGGAATATACTAAACTAACTACAGTACTTAGCATAAGAGAGTTGAGATGAGAAGAGCATAGATGTGAACAGAAAAGGAAAGATGGGATGGGGGAAGAAGAGCGTAGACTCTGGATGAGAAGAGCGACGCGTTTAATACTTTCCGTTTATGGGGATGGGATGCTGGATATATTCTTTCCGAAAATGGAAAGCATTAAACGTGTCGCTGGGGATGATGGGGATGATAGAATCCTATAGGATGATGGTAAGCAATTCCGCTTTAGTACTCTGCCCGATTCTTTTACTCTCTCTTTTGTGCCCTTAGCCCCTGAGGCCTAATTCCTTTACCGATTTCATCTTCAATTTATAATTAACAGCACATGACATTTGACTTAGCCCCTTAGGCCTAATTCCACTACCAATTTCATCTTCAATTGATAATTAACAGCACATGACATTTGATTTCTGAAACATCTGTAAGTTTTCCTATCGTCTCTTAGGTGGATAGTCCCCTTCTATTTCTAGAAGAATTTTTTTTTTTTTTTTTTTTTTTTTTTTTTTTTTGAGGACCAGGTAGATTAATTTAATTTTGAAGGAGGGAATATTATAATATCAATTAATTAATTTTGGAGAGATTAGAGGTGAAGGAAAAAACGTGCATGTATCGGTTATTAAAAAAAACTTAACGAGTTATGTGTTTTGATAAAGGAAAAATAAGGAAGAGGGGAAAACACCTGACCCTCAAAAAGGAAAAGGGTGAAAAGTGAATTTAAGCGTGTTCCAAAAACACATATTGTTATTATCCAGATAAAGTCACCTGAGGTCTTGCTCCAGAATAGGTGAACCAAGGACAATGGAAGGGTGGTGTAACTGTCCAAACCTGTCCAAAAAGTTTACCTTGCTTCCAAACTCTAAAATTCAAGGAAAATCAAGGAAGATGAAGAAGAATAAAGGTGAACTCTTCTATATAAACATAAAGAAAAATGTAAATATGATTACCCTCAAATTTAGAATGTACTCTTCTCTTCACATTCCTTTCCTTTCCTTTTCCCAGTAGATTCTGGAGCAGACCCAATGTTCCTTAGTAGGAGTGCGCGCTCCAGTTCAAGAGCAAAACAGACTTCTCCATGGGAAAACCCCAGTATGCAAGGTAGAGAAGAAATACAGAATAAAAACTTTCGTACTTTTCTTCTAGGAAAAACTCTGAACCAATTTAACATGAACTATGAAGTATCAAAAAGCAAAAACATTGCACATGAGAAGCAAAAATGTGGATTATTCACATTAGAACCGGGAGGTGGACCTAAATTTTTTAAAGAAATATTCTACACGATAAAAACATGGTTTTTTCCTGTACCTGGCCTGATATTAAGTTGAATCTCATATTTGAGCATGTGCAGCAAATCAACATTTATTGATTACCTTTTTATTCAATCATGAAATACTTCCTGGCCCTCAAACTCAAAGATCGAATCAGAAAAACTAATTAAATGACGAGTATTGTATTGGATTACAGGCACTTGTTTATCAGGATATGCAGAGTACTGTTTATTATTATATATCATCATCATCATTATTATTTTTTCATAAAAATGGTTAGCAAGATTATGGCCTGCAGGGGACGTTCAAATATTTTGTTTCAAATAATACTGAAAATATGTTGTTTTATTGTAAAAGATTCTACAACATTTTATTTCATTCAGTTGCAGATTGAAGATCCGGTCACCACTGAACACAGTCTGTCAGCTGGACCTTACTTCACTTTTCATTTCAATAAACTCATAAACATCACTGGTCCTCAACTAACGTCCTAGGCGTCCTAGGAGTAAAGAGTTTAAACTCATTTCTTCTGCTAAACTTGAGCCTCCTTGCTTGCTCAATTGAGAGGCGGTAGGAGTGCATCAGAACTTGCAACGGCATTCCTTTAAATGTCGATAGCTTCCTCGCGATTTGATTTATCATCGCATTTTGGTTGGTGTTGAAGGGTACCCAGTGGAATCCTTGAAGCGGATCAGCTCTCTTGAGCACTGCAAAGTTCTGAGGGATGAGTAAAAATTGACCTTGGCGAACAGTTCCGTCAAAGACAGTGCGGCCTTGGTGGTTGACAACTTGTACGCGTCCTTGTCCTTGGGTCACATACATCCCACAATGACAATTCATGCTCCAGTAAGGTGTAACCATAGCATTCTACAAGAAAGCTCACAATTATTAATTCTTGACCTAAAATTAATATTAACTTTCTATCTTATTTATTATTTCTTTGGTCATGGATTAATGTCTTTCTTACCCTTTGAAGAACAACTCTTGTAGCACTCATTTGGACCAGATTTAGAATTGGAAGCTTCTGGCTGTCAACCCTTGCAATCCTACCAACTCTTTGATTGTAATAATCAGCACGAGATGGCCTATCTATGTTGGCTCTTATCTTCATTGTGCAGAAGTTTTCATCCAAGCCATTAGCAGTGTTGTTGTATGGTCCTTGCCAACTCTCGCCAAACTGTTCTTGTGCCTGCATGCTCTCCTCGAACTCTTGTTGCTGAATCTCTTGGCTTCTCATGGGCCTAAGCATCCGAAGCCCCTGTGGAACGAAGACAATCTCTCCCCTTTGATCATTTTTTGGCCTGGAGCTGCCGTGCCAATTCAGTATTCACTCCAAGTGCCTCAGCGAGCAATTGAGTGTCGAATCCGTTAAATACATTGTTGCCACGTAACGGAGCCATACCTATGGGCCGCACTCCTGCTTCATATGTCTGTCGTCCTGCGTCATATGCTTGTCGTTCCATTTCATATGCCTGCGGTCCGGTTTCATATGACTCCGGTCCCATTTCATATGTCTGTTGACCACTCAGGTGCCTTCCAGCCAGGAAAAAGCTCTAGATATTTCATACATGCGTTGCAGTTAGTTATGCAACCTGAAGATAAATACTTATAAAAATTTTTTAATTGATATATTTATTGAGCAAAATTTTCATGACATACTCTTTGCCAAGGTTCCAGTTGGTTGGCGGTGTTGCTTATATCAAAAACTTGTATGGCCACCAGGGGAACATCGCCGTCATTGTAGCATCAGTATGTAACACCAGCAGGCAGAGCAACAATATCTCCCTGCTTGAAGCGATGGACTTTCTGGTGTTCATCTCGGATTCTTTGTTGGCTTTGGCTCTCTGCTGTTCCAGTCAGTATTTGCTCGGATTCTGGTTGGAAAGACTGGAATGTCTCAGGACACCCTGGAAATGCGATCCCCTTAATGCCTCTCCCTGTGAAATTAATAACAGCGTGTGAAATGATTTTCATGATTAATCTAATGGATCAACAGATCAAAATCAGTACAATAATTTCTTATTATTACCTTGAATTATGTAGAGTAAGGAAGGGGCATTGTGATACTGAGGCAGAAAAAGTCCCCTAGGCTCAATGATTGTACGACGGGCAGACACACCGGCACATTGCAACATCTCATTGTACACATCATAATACTCAACCATACCAGCTTCAAAGCGTAGGCGTTGAGTTGGGTTCAATGCATCGAGTCTGTCAAACCGACATCCTCTAGGTCCTGCAAAACTACGTGAGCTTTGCCATGCACTCTGACCACTAAAGCCGAATAATTGAGCAAAGGCCCCATGACAAAAGACCATAAAACAAAGGGAGAAGCAGAGGAAAGGTGAAGGAGCCGACATATTTGTCAGGGAGATATGATACCTTACTATGTTTATGTGATGAAGAATAAGGGTTGTGAAGGGGCAGTATATATTTGCTTTAAAAAGCAGCTAATTTTTGGATATGCGATGTGGTTGGTGCAGTATAGACAAAAGGGCTCACCAAACACTTTGTACTATATGAGGCTCGGAACAAGGTTTTTTGGAGTCGAAGCCTATGTTTCTTGTCGATTTCTAGGTTCGAGAAGAAAACACTCCGTCATTTTATACTTTGCTTCTTTTTGTGGACAACCTTAAGCAGTATAATCCTACCTAATGAGTAATTCCTGGAAGGTATATCTGAGGATGTCTGGTAAAAGCCTTGGCCTTTTGCAAAACTGATTAGTCTAATCTTGCTTGTAGATTACCAAATTATGGGTTGAAATTGGTGAAAAGTTATAGCACGTAGTTTCATTGCAAAACAGGCTTACTAGTAGATTTGATGATGATAATAACGTTACAAAAATTGTGAGGGGGGGTTGCGTTATGAAAATTTTCCGAACCTATGGGCAAAGCATGTTTTTTTTTTTTTTTTTTTTTTTTTTTTTTTTTTTTTTTTTTTTTTTTTTTTGAAAACAAGTGGTCTCAGACCACCACTTTTCCATTACGAGAAAAGAGAACCCAACAGTTTTACATAAACCAGTTAATCAAAACAATAAAAATAACCTGCACCGGCAACCCTAATCTAATGTACCGGTGCACCCTTATTATCTATGGATTATAATATCCCAATCAGTGGTATTACAACCCAAGTTTTCAACATAAAATCCATCTGACAAAACAGCAATAATATAGCATTTAGAACACATTATAACTTGCTAATAATCCCTGCGTACATCCAAGCACGTTGGGCTCCAGTTCAAGAAGCTGCCCACCTGCTCCCCTGCCATCATCTTCGGCTAGACCCATTCCTTCTGTAGCCGCCCCCACTATCATCACACCGCGCTCCAGCAAGTGCCTTGGTAGTGCTTCTATCACGGGCTTCAAACTCCAAATCTGATTTTTCAAGCTGGTAGACCAATGACTTTGCCAGTACTCCATAAGATGAATCACTGCTGCACATACTGAGTTAAAACATTTGGGATTAGTGTTATTAAAGCAAACTTTATTTCTATCTGTCCACATGATCCACAACAATGCTGCACACCAGTGCATAAATGCTTCTTTTTTATCAATACCCATTGCAATGCAAATTAAATCTGCTAAATTCCTAGGGCAAACACAATTGAATTGCTCTAAAAACCACTGCCATAGCAATCTATTTCGCGAACAAGAGAAGAACAAATGATCCCTTATTTCAATGCTACTACAATAATAACAGTAAGGATCACCCTCCCAACCTCTTTGTATTAGATTATCTTTAGTGAGAAGTTTATTTTTACTAACAAGCCAAAGGAACATCTGAATTTTAATAGGTAACTTCAAGTCCCACATGACAGTATCTATAACTTTATCATGCCACAACCTTCTAACCAAGTGTATAGGGATTTGGTTGTAAATTTGCCATCTGAACTACCTAACCAAACCACCTGGTTTGAAGTATCTGAAAGAGGACATCGACTCACAGTTTGTAACATCTGATTCCAATCTCTAATGGGCAAAGCATGTAATAATATGCAAATATTTAAAATGATTATTTTTTAGAAGAACTTCTATCATACAAAGAACTGTTTCAAAGGGCTATTACATATTGATATATATTTTCTATTTAAGTTTTTAACTATGGGAGAAATGAATGAAGCTGTACAACAAAGATCTCGTGTAGAAGAATTAGAAGATTGAACTCTTTAGATTGCACAATTCCAGACCAGACCAGAATTGGTATCATTTGTTGTTTATAAGCTGAGTTATTAATTTAAGCAGGCCCAGTTTGATCCAGCTGATATAGTTTTGGGTCAGGTCTGAGGCCCTTATTCTGAATAGAAACTGGATGTAATCATGTATGTTGTAACCCCACAAATAATATTCTCCATTTAAAAGATGAAGATCCTCTAACTTTCAAAATCGAATATAACCCTCTTTACTCTTATCAAACAGAGAACAATTTATTTTATTAATTGTAATGATAATTTAATTATGCAAATTAATGGCCTAAATAGCCCTCTAGTCCTCTACCTCCTTCATAAATTGACCAGTACAAAAAAAAAAAACTCCTCGTCCTCTTCGATCCATCTCTGGTTCTTCACAGAGTATCCATAAACTTTCCTTCGAATATATAGACTTTCCTTGTTTGTATTTAATCGCTGGATGAAAAAAAAAAAAAAAACGCTTCGTGTTAATAGTAAATGGAATTGGTTCGTTTGGATCCAACGAAAACCCTAAGGCTTTTGATAAATTTGGGATTATAGATTAGAGACAAAGGGCCCCAACTTGCAATCTTGAGAAGCCCTTATAATAATATATATATATATATATAGAGGATGGCTAACGTGCTATCCGTGGCACGTGCCACCCATTTTGTATTTACTCATTTTTCGAGATCCAAAATTCAAACGGCCAATCCAAACCGTTCAAGTTGATCAACATGTTGAAATACCCTTGAAGACCAAATTTTATATTTTTTTGAGTTTTTTTGCTATTTATTATGATATTTTCAAATTGGAGGGCCTGAAATACTCTGATTATAACGTTTTTTAAAAATATCATAATAAATAGCAAAAAAACTCTAAAAAATGTAATATTTGGTCTCCAAGGGTATTTCAATATGGTGAATAACTTGAACAGTTTAGATTGTCTGTTTGAATTTTGGATCTTGAAAAATGAACTGATGGAAAATGGGTGGCATTGCCACGGATAGCACGTTAGTCATCCTCTCTCTCTCTCTCTCTCTATATATATATATATATATATATATATATATATATATATATATATATATATATTTCATTGGAGAATTGTATAATACGGCGATATTTTTTGGAGGAAAATCAAACATTTTGTTTTGACTTTTGAATGAATATGAGTTTACAGCATGATTCTTCTCTTCATTATTTTTGTCGTTACGGTCTCCTTTTTTCATTGAAGACAGTATTCTGTCTATATAAATCCATTTGAAAATTGAATTTCGTGTACCTTTTCAAAAGTATGCTATTATATTGTATTTCGACGTAACCACAAGAGAACGGTATTTTGGCCATAATTTTTTTTAAAAATTATTTTTTCACAATTAAGCTGTTATTATAATTACTAAAGAAGAATTATATTCCTTATCGATAAGATTTATAGGGGTCATACTCAAATGGAAAAGTTTTCAGGGGTTACATCCAATTTTTCTTTTCTCAGACTATGCACTATGTAAAAGGATAAATAAACAAATAAATAAATAAAAAACAATAAAATAAAATATATAAATAATCATAACGATGAAGAGAAAATAAGAGGGAAAGAAAAGTATACACACATTTAAACATTTGCTATGGTTTTGATTTTGATATCAGAAGAAACTGAAGGCTTGCAACAATTTAGGACGTGGGCTGAAGTATTAATAACAACTACACAAGTCCATAAATATATATAGAAAATTAAGTTGATACTTAATAGTGTTGAATGTCAACTTTAGTTTTAGTCAAATATCATAACTCTAGAGTTACTATAGAGTAAACTGTATAAAATAAGGGGTGAACTGTTAGGAAGTGTTTAATTCCATTTTTGTGCCATCAAATAGCAAGAAATCACAACTAAACACAAGGAATTTAGGTTTCAACATCATTCACAAGCATTTCAAGATGAGAGTAGGAAGAATTGTACCTCTCATGAAATCGCATTCATGAGGCTCGAATCCATGGCATGGGAGTCGATGGCGTGCCTCCTCCATCATCTCCACCTCGTGCTTGACCTCGGGTCCACCAAGGAGCCCAACCACCATCTTTTCATCTTGTGCTAGCAAGAGAATGATGAGACTAATCCTTTTGCACTTCTCTAATCAATCAACTAATTGAGAGGTATAGATTTGTGCTCAACACATGAGCTAAGAGAGAAAGGGAAGAGCAATGGAGAAGAGAGAAAAATCTCTCTTCTAGGTGGAGGTGCAAGGGAGGGGAGAGGAAGAGAGATGACGGCTAGGGTTTGCTCCTAAAGAGACCCCTTTATATAGCCAACCACTCTTCATGACAAGTTGTAGCTTATTACAACATTGCCACTCACCCTAGGGCAGCCACGAAATGGGCCTTTATGGGCTCCATTTGTTGCTCAATTTAGTCTCTAATTCATTTAATTAAAGACCCTTTTAATTACTCTTTAGTTGGGCTATTAATTTACTAATAAATAAAGCCCATCCTCTCAATATAATTCCAATAATTATATTGCAATGTGTTGAATCAATTATCAATATCTTGATAATTATTTTAGGATTTGTACATGCATTATTTAATTTTCATATGATCTCTTTGATTAAATTAATCATAACGGTTCACAACGGTTTATAATTAATTAATCAACTTATTATATTTTGCATTCTCCAATACAAACAAATCAAATAACACACCGTGTGGTTGAAGTCCTATTTGTGTGACCCTTTGAGAATTTATGCTATGTTGGCCATGGAAATAAATCATCATTTAATTCCAATAATCATAAGCGGTATCTAGCAACACGTTATGATTCCCAATTCGCATAAATAATGTACCGTTACAATATCTTAATCCTGCACAAGAAATATAAGTATTTCCTTGTCTGATTCTTATGTCACATGATATCATTGTATAATCCAAGATAGGAATGTGTCATTCTTGCAGATTATACATTTCTTGATCTAGAGTTGATCGTCTAGTTTGCATGCATACGATCCAACTCCATCAAGGGGCCCAAACAGATATCATCACTCACTAGGTATACTAATGAGGGACATACGGTTTTCTTGATGAACAACTTTTCCCCGCACAATTCAAGAGAACATAAATAAAGTCCTTATAGCAGCCTTTATCAGGAATCAACGTTAGACGATATTTATTGAACCTATCCTCATGTGGAAAAAGGTGAACATCTCAAACTTAGAATCAAACTTATATGAAATAAACAATGACACTTAACACAATCCATATGTTTATTTCATTGGGTCAAGTCCTGTACTATGTTCCAATAACATACACATATGCAATTAAGTTGGTAACTCCTTACGTATGATTTGTAGAACTTAATCATCACTTAACTTGCATACTAATCTTTTATGATAATTAATGTTCCTTGTGAATTATCAAGATTATGGACGATTTAGATTTATTATTGTCATTCTAATGAATGATCCACAGAGATCTACAATTCAGATCCTCAACCTGAATGATCTGTCAATAATAAACTCTAGGAACAAATGATCAAATATCATCATTAACATAAACTAAGAAAATAAATCATTAAAAATTGACTTCTAGGACATAACTCCAACAATCTCCCACTTGGCCTAGAGTCAATCAATAGTGACTTTTAGCCAGTGAAGAATTTAGAACAATGTCATATATCCATATATATACACGTCTCGAACCTCAAAAGCAAGTTACTCATACATCCATCACGCATGGATGCACAATTGCATCTCGTATATCGCTTAAGGTAGAGGTTAAGTTAGAGTGTTTGCTGTGTCCGCGAACCTATCCAATTTTGTTTGACCCTATATACATATATACTCCTATATATGTGTTCTTGATCATCATCATGTGAGATCAAGTGCCATCGTCATAGATCTTAGTTGGATCACCAATTTAATATTGGGTTCTTCAAGTTTAAGCTATGATTCGAGATGCATAGAATCATATTAGCTTGACTGAGAACTTCTCGATCTATACTACATTCTTTCATTGCTTCACAAGTTGCTATATATATTTTTTTTTGGTGACAGAAACGGTTGTAATATCCCATTTAGAACACCTTCTAAATTTACAACACCACATTTAAACAAAATACGTAACTCAATTGTATTTATATCAATCTTTCGAAAACTAGCATCAATATAACAATTTATATGAGCTTTCTTTCATCTTATCAGATGAAAAATATATCATTCTTTCTCATAAGATACTCGAAGATATTCTCGATTATTGTCCAAACGTGTTTTTCTTTATATCCAGTTGACAACTGCTTGTCATACTCTTTGGGTACAACACATAGGGGCATGTGCATAAGTATGGCGTACGTAATGAAACTCGTAACAGAAGGATGCTCGAATTGTATCGTGTACTCTTCTCGAATTGAGTTGCAACACACCGAGTAGAACTCAAGTGTATGCCATACAACGTGGTTAGACATCATTTCTAGGAGTTTATATTTTCATGTTACTAGAACACTTTGTCATTATATGCACATTTTCTCAAACCTGACATCCATCATAATCTATCTCCATAGATTTTGTTTCCTTGGATTTAGGTGATTTTCCCAAGTTCTCTATTGAGAAAACATTCTCCAATGAGATCTTGACAATATTCCTTTCTTTAATTTTATTCCCAATTAATGTCTTGTATCTTGTACAATACATGTAACATAATAATGCTCCCACTAAATATCTTGTCTATACAAGATACTTTTGACGAAGTTCAACTCCTTGACTTACTTGTCAAAATGTTTATTCCAGTTTCCACAATACTTGCTTCAATTCATCAATTGATCCTTGAAGCATATATACATTTCTAGCAACACAACAAATCCTCGGTTTGTGTCAAATACACAACAACAAATCCTCGGTTTAATGTATCTTTCCATATATCTATATATACGAAATATAACTATTGCTAGAATGATCTTTATTGACTTATACACAGCTACAAGCGAGAAGCCGTGCTTTGTACATGGTCAACTCGTTATCGACTTAGACATAGCAACAATCATGAACTTGTGCTTTGTACATAGTTGACTTGCTATCCATATCTATCTTTCCTTTAAAGATCTAAATGTTCTTGATGGATCGCTCCTTCATGAACATCAATCAAGATCTATACCTTGTTGTTATATATATGGATTGCACTTAAAAGATCATATAGATTCAAACCATACTTGTGGAATCGGGTCTTTCCATCGCTTTTGTATTTATCAACGGATCCTCATATGTCAAGTACGAGAATGTTGTGAAGCCTATGTACCTTTTCAGTTTAGGCAGTTCACTCTCGTTGATCTTTGTAGGATTGGTGCTTGAGGTCAATAAACTACTTCTACAACATCTTGTAGAGTAAGTTGTTGATCCTAATATATTGCACGAGTTTCTCGAACATCATCCATTTGTGAGATGTTTGAGTACTCTTTAGAAGCAAGCGTGCTTATAAACTTCTTCCTTTCACAACTACTTGTGAATAAAGTTCCGCTCAACTCCCACTAAGCACCATGTATGGAGTGACAAGTTCCATATAAAGGTACTTCTTGTAGTGACGCATAAACTCATTTAATGCTCACTTTACTCCTACTACTTCTTCTTGAGAATATCATTCTTCAAGGTTACGTTATGATGAGCAACAACTACTTTGTTCTTATCATATTCGTTGAAGTAGTACCTTTCGGTTAGTTCAAGATATCCTACATAATATTAAGCGTCTTATTTGGGTCCAAGCTTATCAATCAATCAAACCTTGAAATAAGCTTGTCAACACCAAATCTTGAGAAACAATATACCCAGAGATCGAATCTCGTAAGATATCTTTCTCAATAGACTTCGATGGAATTTTTTATTCAGTGTAAACAATGAGGACACAAATCCCTTACATGAGTCGAACAAGTCAATTTGATTTATTACCGATCGAACTATATCAAACAATGTTCGATACCTTCATCCTTGGATACATTTTTCAATGTTCCTCGAGTAGTGAAACGTATTTCATACTCTTTAGGTAATATATCAAACTATATGACTTAACTATTTACCATGATCTATCTTAAGACTTTTGCTTTTATTGAATAGTTTTTCAACTTTACTCTTGAAATTCTTTTGATCTTGTCAAAAGATTCATACTTATACCATATCAAATAGATACGTTAATATCTACAATGATCGTTGGTCAAGTGGTAAAGTGTCAACAACCTTTCAATTACACAAGTACCTATAGGTCTATATACATCAATATGTATAAGTCTTAATAAAGTTATTTGTCCTTTAAACATTCGTAGTTCAAAGGCGTTTTTGTCATTTAACAAACACGATTCGCATGAATTTCAATTGATTTGCAATCGAATTGATTTACGAGCTCCACGTTACGTAGACTCTCATAATGCGATTCTTGTTTATATTCAACTAAGCGACTATTTTACATAAAAGTCAAATACTTTATGTGAAGTCTTGTATATTTGTCATTCAAAAATTTGTTTATCTATTTCAAGCAAATTCAATCAACATGCACGAAATCATATACACAAATCCATAATAAGAGAACAACATTTCTCTTTCACAAAACATGATCATCCATCATCAAATATGAAACAGAGTAAGGTTTTATGAGATGTTTGGAATAAGGTGTATAACCTCCAATTCTTAAACAAACTCTTTACTTAGTAAAGATAACTCTACGTATTCAATGGTAGCAGCTTAGACGTATAAGCCATTTTCAAAACGGAGTTTACTTTACTTGTCTCGAACTTTCTCTTATTCATCATTGCCTACACATTTCATTAAATGCGAGCACATGAACTAGCACCTAATTACTAGTGTGAATTAGAGATAGTGAGATAATTTGAGCGACAAATATCTTAAGGTTTAGAACATCATGGTATTTCAGACAACCTTTCAAATGCATCTCATAAATGGCAAATGAAACAACTCATGTGACACACGGTCACTAGTGAGGGTCTCGAAGTCTCAACTCATATCTTGGTGAAGTATTCCTTTAATACTTAACCAATCATTTTTAGCACTAACAAGTGTGCGAACAATATATCCTTTATACATAGAAATAGATTGTATGACAATATCAACAATCCTAGATATTGGAGATCTCAATATCTCTAGTTGTCAATTAGCTACTCAAACCTTTCAGTTCGCAAGCTAATGAAACATTTATCTTCTTATAAGAAGAGTCTCTTGGTTAACTCACACTCCATTAATCGATCATAAATGATTGAGTTTATCTTTACTTTCTCTAAGAACGCCTTCTTGAGTAAGTGGATGAGAGCGTGAAAGTCTAGTCTAGTCCTTATGAATTCTCCAATTCAAAAGTCTAGAACTTCTAAAAGGATATAGGCATTCGCTTTATTGAATAATTTTCGTCGAAACTAATCAATCATTGCGAAGTTATGTTCGGGAAGTTGAGGAATGTTTTTGGGATTAAACTTGCTCAAGTTTCTCCTTTCCAAGAACATGTCTTAGGAATCGGTATTACTTTTCCAAGTAAATACCTTAGAAACGAGCTTGTCGTTTTCCAAGATTGATCGCAACGAAATTAACATATTTAATATCTATAACAATTTCAATTTAAGGTCATTTAGTTTATGCAATGTTTTGTTTATGGAATGATAAACAAAACTCCCACTACATTTAAATAAAGTCTCTAATGTAGTCGGTTTCCAAGAAGATCCTCATTTTCGTTGAAATAGGGGCCAGCGTCGGCATGGCACCTAAAACAACTAGATAAGGTAGGTTCTCCAACCAATCATATCTTGTCCATATGACTCTTGGTTTGTGAGATATCATATGTATATCCACAAACTTGGTCCCAACGTCCAATCCGAGTGGGTCCGTTGTGAAGCAACCTCTCCCTATTTGCTGCTAGTAAATCCGATTTACACCCCGACTACAATGATGGACTACGATGTCCGCGTCGGCAGGAATGCATCAATAGACAATCAATTGTATTGAAGGGGATAGAGAGAAGGAGGACGATTTGGCTAAATCAAGTTAATTTGGGACAAAAGCAATTACGTGACTTTGTTTGGTGGTCGTGTAAGCATACACCCATACCTACCTATGACAATTCAAGGCATTCACAAACAATCGCATAACATAAGCATCTCAAGCATTGTCGTGGGTTTGTATGGCTCCCGTTTGCATTAGTCTTCGTCGCATCTCCATGTAACGAAACTAATCTAATCAAACCCTCCCACTAATTACTAAGATCCTATCTAATAATTAAGGGAAATAAATACATGTGATAAAATCCTAAAACCCGCCTAGGCCTTAGGGGCATGCAAGCCTCACAAGTTACATCAAGAATTAATCAATTATTAATTATCAAGGCACCTTAGGCCACATTACAACCAATCACATGCATTCACAACATTTTACAACACACAAGACATTGACATCTTGAGCCATATCAAACCCACATCCTCCTACAAAAACAAGTTAGCACAATATAAAAATATATGTCTAAGTTGTTCATAACTAGTGAGCTATTAAGTATCTTTGCGTATTGTTTGCTAATTTGTGTTTTTCCATGCAAAGAGAGTTTAACATTCAAACAACTAATTGCTTAAACTCTTTGATAAAATCTACATTCAAAAAATCCAATGGATGACAACAATGAGAGTTGTAATCAACTTATCAACTAATTGATTAATTAGAACGAACACCTTTCATTCAACGGGACCCGAAAAAATCAAGAAATTTTTCGGTCTCCAAAAAATCCAGAAACAATCATGAGCAATCCTTATTAAGAGACAAACTACCTGTTCAAATTTCAGGGAGAAATCATTTACCAATCGGGAGAACCAAAATTATCAAACTTCAGGTTGTGTATTAAAACACCGGTTTGAAGTTTCAAGTTTTGGCCTCAACCTTTTGGACTGTTTGACCATCTTCCAAAAACTTTTAATGCAAAACAATTTTACAGTAAACAATCACAAGTACAAGGCTAGTAACCATGAAAGATTTCCAATTTTACTCATTCAAAATCATCAAGGTTAAGGGGTTTGAATACAAATCCCCTGTTCTGGAACAGCACGTCGACGAAATTGATTTTGAGTGGTTGGGGTACCAAAACTGGTCCGATTGACATGAAATTAATTTTCATGGATTCAGGACTTCAAAAGGAAGTTTTCTATTTAAACATTTTTTCTATAAAAAGTCTCAATCAATACCAGTTTTCAAAACAATCCAATCGGTACAGAAAACCAATTAGACCGTTCTTGTCTTTCATTGCTTCAAAAAAATAGAAAGACTTCAATACATATCATCAAATTGGTATGGAAGGAAGTACTCCAAGTCTACTTCATTCCTAGCCAATAAAATTAGGGACTCTTTATCAAGATAACTCAAATAATGCCCACAACACCAGATCTGGTCACACAGGAACCAGTCCTGCGCACCGTCACGGAAAAATTCACTAAAAATCCATAACAACTCGGATTAAAGTGAAACCGGTGGGAAAATGCTCACAATTTGTCTCTCTTTCACATCCATCAAAAGGAAAAATCAAATCGAAAGCTCTACTATGCGAAAAATGCAGAAATCCTCGGAAAAAACAGAGTTCCAGATAGCAAACAAAGACAGCAACTTAATTACTCAACTAATTACACATTTCTCATCTAATTAATGCACAAAATGAAGTAAAACCGACCATGTGCTCTGATACCACTGTTAGGAAGTGTTTAATTCCATTTTTGTGCCATCAAATAGCAAGAAATCACAACTAAACACAAGGGATCTAGGTTTCAACATCATTCACAAGCATTTCAAGATGAGAGTAGGAAGAATTGTACCTCTCATGAAATCGCATTCATGAGGCTCGAATCCATGGCATGGGAGTCGATGGCGTGCCTCCTCCATCATCTTCACCTCGTGCTTGACCTCAGGTCCACCAAGGAGCCCAACCACCATCTTTTCATCTTGTGCTAGCAAGAGAAGGATGAGACTAATCCTTTTACACTTCTCTAATCAATCAACTAATTGAGAGGTATAGATTTGTGCTCAACACATGAGCTAAGAAAGAAAAGGAAGAGCAATGGAGAAGAGAGAAAATCTCTCTTCTAGGTGGAGGTGCAAGGGAGGGGAGAGGAAGAGAGATGACGGCTAGGGTTTGCTCCCAAAGAGACCCCTTTATATAGCCAACCACTCTTCATGACAAGTTGTAGCTTATTATAACATTGCCACTCACCCTAGGGCAGCCACGAAATGGGCCTTTATGGGCTCCATTTGTTGCTCAATTTAGTCTCTAATTCATTTAATTAAAGACCCCTTTAATTACTCTTTAGTTGGGCTATTAATTTACTAATAAATAAAGCCCATCCTCTCAATATAATTCCAATAATTATATTGCAATGTGTTGAATCAATTATCAATATCTTGATAATTATTTTAGGATTTGTACATGCATTATTTAATTTTCATATGATCTCTTTGATTAAATTAATCATAACGGTTCACAACGGTTTATAATTAATTAATCAACTTATCATATTTTGCATTCTCCAAATAACGCACCGTGTGGTTGAAGTCCTATTTGTGTGACCCTTTGAGAATTTATGCTATGTTGGCCATAGAAATAAATCATCATTTAATTCCAATAATCATAAGCGGTATCTAGCAACACGTTATGATTCCCAATTCGCATAAATAATGTACCGTTACAATATCTTAATCCTGCACAAGAAATATAAGTATTTCCTTGTCTGATTCTTATGTCACATGATATCATTGTATAATCCAAGATAGGAATGTGTCATTCTTGCAGATTATACATTTCTTGATCTAGAGTTGATCGTCTAGTTTGCATGCATACGATCCAACTCCATCAAGGGGCCCAAACAGATATCATCACTCACTAGGTATACTAATGAGGGACATACGGTTTTCTTGATGAACAACTTTTCCCCGCACAATTCAAGAGAATATAAATAAAGTCCTTATAGCAGCCTTTATCAGGAATCAACGTTAGACGATATTTATTGAACCTATCCTCATGTGGAAAAAGGTGAACATCTCAAACTTAGAATCAAACTTATATGAAATAAACAATGACACTTAACACAATCCATATGTTTATTTCATTGGGTCAAGTCCTGTACTATGTTCCAATAACATACACATATGCAATTAAGTTGGTAACTCCTTACGTATGATTTGTAGAACTTAATCATCACTTAACTTGCATACTAATCTTTTATGATAATTAATGTTCCTTGTTAATTATCAAGATTATGGACGATTTAGATTTATTATTGTCATTCTAATGAATGATCCACAGAGATCTACAATTCAGATCCTCAACCTGAATGATCTGTCAATAATAAACTCTAGGAACAAATGATCAAATATCATCATTAACATAAACTAAGAAAATAAGTCATTAAAAATTGACTTCTAGGACATAACTCCAACACGAACTCCAAATTTCTTATTCGTGTGAAATCCAAACAAAATATGACATGCAATATCCAAACACACCCGTGCAACCAATTACACACCTCTATAGTATGTATAATATATGAAAAAGCATGTTTAGTGATTATCAAACAATACTACAATGTTGGGTACATTATCTACAGTAACTTTGGATGAAGTCATATCTTCATTTTGAAAAAACAATGGACACCTCCATTTCAGAAATTTCAGATTAAATATAGTTTAGTTTTTAAATTGTTTAGCTACATTTAAAAATTCATTTGACTATGAAAAATTATGTGTGTGCTCATAAAAATGTAAAGGATTTAAAGATGTAAATTTTTTTAATTATAGACTTAAAAAATATTTTAAATAATTTTATGAATCTCATAAAATTTAATATGCATAAAAGTTTCTAAAATTGTTTGGAGGCCTTGAATAAATCATTTGGCTATGAAAATTTATGTACTTGCTCAAAAATATATGAACAATTAATTGATGTAAAATTTTAAAGTTAGAAACCTATAAATATTTTAAATAATTTTTTGAATCTCACAAAAATTGAATTTCCGTAATTTCATAAATGTCATTAGGTTTTTATTTATTCTAAAATATTTACAATTTTATTAGTGTATGAAATTTTATATAAATGATGTGAAGATTATAACAAATTCAATCGTGCCATTGAGCTATTTTTAATTTAATCATATAATTATATGAAATATGGAATATGGTTGGTGCTTTTAAAATTATTTGAGGACATTTATTAATTCAATTGACCATAAAATTTTATATCCTTCATAAAAAAAATGAAATACCCTGCAATATAAAATTTCATAGTTAAAGAGTTCTAACATATTATTGTCAAATTTCTAATCTGATTACTCAATTCTATTGTTTCATAAATATAATTTTGTTTTTCATTGTTTATAAACCTTTCCAAAATTTGTTGATTTATAAAATTTTATATACGTAAGAAAACCAATCTAATTTTTTTACTCCTCCTTAATTAACATAACAAAACATCACGCGCGAAGCGCGTAACAAAATGCTAATTTTTTTCATCTAAATTGTAAATATTTTATTTTTTTTCTATTTCAAGACACAAATTATTTTTAACACAACATTTTTCCTGAAATACTTAAATATGACTATTAGTAATTATAATTATCTTATAATAATATATTCTTATGATATTATATGAATCAACAAAAATTATATGAAATCAAAGTGATATAGGTTTTTCTTTTATACATTTCTTTCCACTTTTGTTTAGTTGTTTATAAGATTTTTCTAGATTTGTTTGTATTAAATTTTGTGGATTGTCTTCAAAAATTACGTAAATAAATTAATATTTTTTAGAGTTTAATATATTAATTAATCTATCAATATTTACATAATTTAAATGATATTCATTGATAGATGTATCATGTTAATCAAGTTCATCCTTCGTGTATTATTTTCCACTTTCCCACCTCCAAACTTAACTGGCCAGACATCAATAACACCTCACGCGCGAAGCGCGTATACAACGCTAGTTAAGTGCATTTTTAGGTAGGTCATTTAGCAAAGTCATATTTTGTGCAATGTAGAGACATAATTGAGTGTTTGAATGAAAATTAATTAAGTTAATTCTTGAAGGAATCGATGAGTGACGCACAAGAAGTTGGAAGGGAAACCACAAGTAAAAAAAGCTGCTAATATCCCGTAGGCTATGATGCACGAAAGATAGAGAATGATTGAAGGAAATAACACGAACAAGAGAGATTTTGATTGGGATCACACAGATTCTCAGTTATGTGCAGGAGAGTATGAGCCCGTGTGCGGTGCCATCCTTATTGGTGCCGAAGAAAGATGGTTCATTGAGGATGTCAATGTGATGTGCATTGACAGTAGAGCTGTTAACAAGATCACCATCAAGTATCGTTTTATAATTCCTCGATTTGATGATTTGATTGACCAATTGCATGGGGCAACAGTCTTTTCCAAGATTGATTTGCCGAGCGGATATCATCAGATCCGTATCCGACCCGGAGATGAATGGAAGACAGCTTTCAAAACTCGAGATGGTCTCTATGAGTGCAAGGTGATGCCATTCGGGTTGTCCAATGCACCGAGCACATTCATGCGCTTGATGAATCAGGTTTTCCGTCCTTTCATTGGTCAATTTGTGGTTGTTTATTTTGATGACATTTTGGTGCACAGTTCTTCTGAGGACCAGCATTTGCAACACTTGCGACAAGTCTTTGAGGTCTTGCGAGAGCAGAAGTTGTATACCAACACCAAGAAGTGTCACTTTTCCACTGGTGAGGTGACATTCCTCGGGTACATAGTATCTAAGGAGGGTATTCGGATGGATCCAACCAAGGTGGAAGCAATCACATGATGGTCAACACCGACAAATCTCCATGATATCAGAAGTTTTCACCGTCTCGCCTCATTCTATCGGAGGTTCATCCGTAATTTCAGCACTATCATTGCTCCTATCACTGACTGTATAAAAGGAGGCAACTACACCTGGACAAAAGAGGTTGAGGAGGTATTTCAATTGCTGAAGAAAAAGGTAACTGAAGCATCCGTTCTGGTTTTGCCAAATTTTGAGGAGATTTTTGAGGTTCATTGTGATGCATCTGGTGTGGGTATTGGAGGCGTGTTGAGCCAGAAGGATAACCCAGTGGCATTTTTTAGTGAGAAATTAAATGAGGTTAGGCTCAAGTACTCCACTTATGATAAAGAATTCTATGCCATAGTAAGAAGCCTTGAGTATTGGCGGCACTACCTCATTTCGAAGGAGTTTGTTTTATACTCTGATCATGAGGCATTGAAGTACATCAATGGACAACACAAACTGAAACCAAGACATTCCAAATGGGTCGAGTTTTTGCAGGCCTTCAGTTTCTCTATTAAACACAAGGCTGGGGTGTTGAACACAGTAGCAGATGCACTGAGTCGGAGGCATTCATTGATATCGATTATGCGGATTCAAGTGACTCGGTTCGATGCATTCAAGGAGTTATATGGAGATGATCCTGATTTTGCAGATATCTGGCAGAAATGCGAATCGGGTCCTTTTCAACATTTTATCCGACAAGAAGGCTTTCTTTTCAAAGGTAACCGCCTGTGTGTTCCTAAGGGCTCTTTGAGGGAGGCGGTTATCACAGAAGGTCATGCTGGAGGACTTGCAGGACATTTTGGAGTTGATAAAACACTGGCATGGTTACAAGACCAATTTTATTGGCCTAGGATGGAGCGGGATGTGGCTCGATTTGTGGGAAGGTGCAGGACATGCCGACTGGCCAAGACGAGAGGAACCAATGCGGGCTTATATCAACATCTGCCCGTTCCAGTGGCTCCATGGGAAAATGTCAGTCTTGACTTTGTTCTCGGGGTACCCAGAACACAGAGAAACAAGGATTCAATTATGGTTGTGGTGGACCGATTCTCCAAGATGGCGCACTTCATTGCCTGTAATAAAACTTTTGATGCTTCGCAGGTAGCACGTTTGTTCTTGCAGGAAATTGTTAGATTGCATGGTGTGCCTAAGACCATCACCTCGGATCGAGATGTGAAGTTTGTGGGTCATTTCTGGCACACTCTTTGGCGGAAGATGGGCACTCAATTGCAGTTTAGCTCATCTCATCACCCCCAAACTGATGGACAAACAGAGGTGGTCAACCGAAGTCTGGGAAATCTATTGAGGAGTTTAGTTGGTGACAGTCCACGCCAATGGGATCTCACTTTATCTCAAGCTGAATTTGCATACAACCGATCGCAGAGTCGGACCACAGGAAAAAGTCCCTTTGAGGTTGTTTATGGCTTCAATCCAATAACACCTCTCGAGCTCACACCATTACCTGTTCAACGTCAATTCAGTGGCGATGCAGAGGAACATGCAGAACACATCAAGCAAGTGCACTCACAGGTTCGAGCCTAGATTGAAAAATCTAACAAGAAGTACAAAGAGCGAGCAGACAAGCATCGCAAGAAAGTGGTGTTTAAAGAGGGAGATCTAGTATGGATTCATCTGAGAAAGGCACGCTTTCCAACTGGCAGGTATGGCAAACTACAACCTCGAGCCGATGGCCCGTTTCGAGTGCTTGAAAGGTTCAATGACAATGCATACAAGGTGGACTTGCCAGGTGAATATAATGTCTCAGGGACCTTTAACGTGGCAGATCTATTCCCATACATTACTGACAGCGAGAAAGAGACATCTGAAGCAGATGATGAAGTAGCAAATTCGAGGACGAATTTTTTTCTTAGGGGAGGAGAATGATGGCCGAATGACATATGGGCCTTGGGCCTTGTATCTTTAATTTTTTTGCACTGTCTTTTTCTAGGTTATTTATTTCCTATTAAGTAATTACCTAATATTGATTATTGCTTGTACGAAGGATAAAACAGAGGCGGCAAAGAAAAAATAGACAGAACTTGATTTTTGATATTGGCGGCAGCCATTTCTTAATAAAACTGAGAATCTGTGTGATCTCAACCAAAATCTCTCTTGTTCGTGTCATTTCCTTCAATCTTTCTCTGTCGTTCGTGCATCAGGCTAGCTAAGGAACAAAAAGATAATAGCTTAGAATTTAGAAATATAAGGATCAGTAGCCGTCTGTATCTCATCCCTATTATCTGTTGCACCATATTTGATAAAACATAATAGTTATTTCTAACAAGTAGAAACTAGAAAGACAAATAAAATTAATAGGAGTTACATATCGTGCATATCGTATCGCGAATCTGTATCGTGATCTCACTGTATCGATTGAATAAAGCGATATGAGAATGAATCGTATCGTGCGATACAGGCGGCACTTTAAGGACCAATAGAATTCGCCGTCGGTTGATTTTTGCTTACAGAAGTCATTCGCCCCTTCATTTCGTTCGCTCAGGACTCAGGAGAGAGAAGTTTCGAGATGAACCCCAAACAACCTTGAGACAAATCGCTTCACTCAAAGCGGAAAAAAATTAAAAGCAAAATCTCGAGATTCTCTCAAGAGAGAAAAAAAAAGCGAGAGAAATTAGAAACAAAATCGCACCATTTTGCGCTCCATCTCCTATGAAGTTGCCCCGCATCTTTTCCCTATTTCCAGTAAATCCTCGTTCTCTCTAGTTTCTACGCTTTAATTTTTTTTATTCGTTATTTTTCAAAATTTATTTTTTGTTATCAGAGAAAGAACAGAATTCTGACGAGGCTCATGGAATTTTATTGTTCAGTCTAGTCTCTCTAAATTGTTTTCCTTGCTAATCTATTAGTCCATGACTATATTATTCATTGTAAATTTGTAATTTTTGCTTCTGCTGTTATTTAGCTGGATATTAGTAGAACAAAGTACAATTAGTTGGAATTTTGAAATTTACAAAGTCAGAAACTTTTTACTGTGATTTAAGGTAAAACTATTTGCTCTATTTACATATCAATGTAATTTTCTACTTTAATAATTTTCATTGTAAATTTACATCATTGTGAATGAAATTAATTTACATCACTTCATATTAAGATGAGGATTGCTAACCTGCTACGTAGCACGGATGGGCTCGTGCAGCATATTTGAATTTCAAAATTTATATTTCAAATGATCGATCAAACTTCTCAATGTACTCTTCATATTAATATTTTAGAGGAGACCATTTTAAGTTTTCCAAATTTTTCACTAATTTTTTCTTAGATTTTTTAAAAAGCGATTATTATTGAGGGCTCAAAACTATTTAGAACAAATAATTTTTTTAATTTAAAAAATTAGTAAAAAATTTTGAAAAATATAAAATTTTAATTCCTATAAAATTTAAATATGAAAATGAGATTGAGCGCTTTGGATCGGTCATTTGATAAAGTATGGAACTGATCCATACGTGGTATGCATATCATTCGAGCAAACCCTCTATTTTATTAACTATGGTTGATATGAAGCAACAATTGAAAAAAATCTCAGTGAAAAGATAGGAGGGAAAAATATGTCATTTTGGAATAATATTTGTGGGCTATTATAAATTAATTATGATAAAAGACAAAGGGAAGAGGGAAAACCAAATGGGTGGAATTCAATTGTGTCCCAAAATACGTTTGCTATCCATATGAAATCACGTTAACTGAACTTCTTCATAAAAAAAATCTCAGCACGCAAGTAGAAAAGAAATCCAGAATAACAACTTTACTATTTTTCTTCCACTCAAGTATCCAAATTTTTTTTTAGAAAAAATATATTGCATATCAGGAGCAAAAATGTAGACAATTCACATGAGAGCCTTAACGAAGGTGAACTCAAAATTAAAATAATAAAAAAGAACTTATACAGCCATAAAACACGTTTTCCTGGCCAAAAATTTATGAACAATAGAAGTTATATCTCATATTTGTGCTTGTGCAGCAAGTCATCATTTGTTGATTAACATTTTTCTTCAATAAGGAAATACTTTGGGGCTCTCAAACTCAAACATCGATTTCGAAACCAAAAATAGTTTTGTATTGGAGAACAAGGATTTTAGTATCAGGATGCATATGTGCGGTGACTGTTTATATTATCATCGCTATTTCATAAAATAACTTGCAGCTAGAAGTTAGCATGTAGTTAACACTTAATTATTGCTCAAAATAACTGATGCATCCAGACAAAAGGTATAGTGAGATAGTAATAACATTTTCTTTTATTGCAAAAAGTTTGACAACATTTTATTTCATTCAGTTGCAGTTTGAAGTTGGGATTGCCACCGAACAGTCTCTCAGTGCGACCCTTCCTCCACACATAAACATCACTGGTCCTGAACTAACGTCCTTGGCGATCTAGGACTAAAGATTTTAAATTCGTTCATTCTGCTAAACTTGAGCCTCCTTGCTTGCTCAATCGAGAGGCGGTAGGAGTGCATCAGTACTTGCAACGGCATTCCTTTGAATGTCGATAGCTTCCCTGCGATTTGATTTATCATCGCATTCTGGTTGGTGTTGAAAGTTACCCAGTGGAATCCTTGAAGCCGGTCAGCTCTCTTGAGCACTGCAAAGTTCTGAGGGATGAGCAAAAATTGACCTTGACGAACTGTTCCGTCAAAGACAGTGCGGCCTTGGTGGTTGACAACTTGTACACGTCCTTGTCCTTGGGTCACATACATCCCGCAATGACAATTCATACTCCAGTAAGGAGTAAGCAAAGCATTCTACAATAAAATTCACAAATATTACTTCTACTTAAATTTCTATATAGATTATTATTTCTGTGCAAGATGAAGTTTTTAATGAATTAATGTCATTCTTACCCTTTGAAGAACAACTCTTGTAGCACTCATTTGGACCAGATTGAGAATTGGAAGCTTCTGACTGTCAACTCTTGCGATCCTGCCAACTCTTTGATTGTAGTAATCAGCGCGAGATGGCCTATCAATGTTAGTACTTATCTTCATTGTGCAGAAGTTCTCATCCAAGCCGTTGGCCGTCACATTGTATGGTCCTTGCCAGCTCTCACCAAACTGTTGTTGTGCCTGCATGCTCTCCTCGAACTCTTGTTGCTGCATCTCTTGGCTTCTCAAGGGCCTGAGCATTTTAAGCCCTTCTCGTACAAAGACTATTTGTCCCCTTGGATCATCTTGGGCCTGAAGTTGCCGTGCCAATTGGACATTAACTCCAAGTGCCTCAGCAAGCAATTGAGTGTCGAATCCGTTAAATATGTTGTTGCCACGCAATGGCGTCATTCCAATGGGTCGCACCCCTGCTTCATATGTCTGTCGTCCCAATTCATATGCCTTTGGCCCCGTTTCATATGCCTCTGGTCCCATTTCATATGTCTGTTGACCACTATGCCTTCCAGCCAGGAAAAAGCTCTGGTTTTCAGATTTTGCAGCTACCAGTTAGTTATGAAACTCAAAGCTTAATACTTACCAAAAAAAAAATTAAGTGAATAAATATATTTTGCAATTTTTTTTTTTTTTTTTATATACTCTCTGTCGAGGTTCCAGCTGGTTGGCAGTGTTGCTTGTATCAAAAACTTGTATGGCCACCAGGGGAATATCGCCATCATTGTAGCCCCAGTATGTGATGCCAGCCGGCAGGGCCATGATATCTCCCTGCTTGAAGCGGTGCACTTTCTGGTGTTCATCTCGGATCCTTTGTTGGCTTTGGCTCTCAGCTGTTCCGGTCAGTATTTGCTCGGACTCTTGTTGGAAAGACTGGAATGTCTCAGGACAGCCTGGAAATGTGATCCCCTTAATGCCTCTTCCTGTCAAAATTAACAGTGTGTAAATTGCATTGACTTGTTTCCTCTAATAAATAATAGATTAATTGATTGATATCATTAAAGTAATTTCTTATGAATTAAACTGATATTACCTTGAATTATGTAGACCAGGGAAGGTGCATTATTATATTGAGGTAGGAAAAGGCCCCTAGGCTCAACGGTGATGCGATGGGCAGACACACCAGCACATTGCAACACCTCATTGTAGACGTCATAATACTCAATTGTACCGGCTTCAAAGCGTATACGTTGAGTGGGGTTCAGTGCATCGAGCCTGTCGAACCGACATCCTCTAGGTCCTGCAAAGCTACGTGAGCTTTGCCATGCGCTCTGACCACCAGACCCAAATAATTGAGCAAAAGCCCCATGGCAAAAGACCAAGAAACAAAGGGAGAAGCAGAGAAAATGTGAAGAAGCCGGCATTTTTTTTCAGGAGGATATGATACCTAGTTTATGTGTTGAGGAATGAGGGGTGTGAAGAGGCAGTATAAATTGGCTTAAAAAGGCAATTTAGCTTTGGATATACAGTGTGGTTGGTACGGTATAGACAAAAGGGCTTACCAAACACTTTGTACTGTTGTAGGCTCGGAACGAGTTTGTTGGAGTCGATGCCTTTGGTTCTTGTCGATATCTAGGTTCGAGAAGAAAATACACCGTCAGTTTTTTTTCTTTTTAGGAAAACCATATGCAGTAAAATCCTACCTAATTAATGATCATCCAGCAGGTTTTAGGCGTCTGGTGAAGGCCTTGGCTTTTAGCAAAACGGATTAGTCTAATCTTATCTTTGAGTACAAAAACTAGGGATGAAGTTGACCAAATCCAAGGAGTTATAGAGCATCGCACATTTCCGTTACAGGGTTAATTTAGCAGGGTGGAATGGTTATAATAACATTGTCAAAACGGTGAGCAGTGTTGCGTTTTTGAAACTTTCCCAAATCTTGAAACATAGCTTGTAATGCAAAAAAAAATTTTAATGATAATGCTTTGAGAAGAAATCTAAATTATTACATGTTAGGGATAGATAAATGCTTAATATTTTTAGTTTTTTTACAGATGGGAGAAATAAATGAAGCCCTTCCAACAAGGCAACAACTATTGAGCCTCTGATGTTAACAACTGGGAGATATTAGTTTAAGCAGGCTAGTTTGGTTTAGTTCATATGGTTTAGGCTCATCTCCTTATTAATTAGGCTTATATACAAAGGTATGGGTCTTTGTAAAGGGAACCACATTCTCTGTGGTGGCTACACGGCAACAGGCCGTATATGGGCCGTCAGATCGATGACGGATGCCCGTGATTAACATCAGGTGGGTTCCGTGACTTGGTCCGCTACAGAGGATTTTTACCCCTTTGTAAAGGGTCCAAATTTAAAAAAGCGTTTCATATGGTTTTGATATTACAAGAAAGCTACGTGAGTCTTTCGTGAGTCGCGATCAAAACTTTTAGATCTGATTCAAAATGACCGATCCAAACCGTCCAATATGATCTCCATATTGATATTTCCTTGTAGACCAAAATTTATATTTTTTTCGAAATTTTTAAGTATTTTTTCGGATTTAGAAAATCGCTAATCTAATTAATTATGTACTGTTCAAAAACTTTAGTTTTTAAAAATCCGAAAAAATACTTATAAATTTTGAAAAAAAAATAAAATTTGGTATGCAAGGAGATTTCAATATGGAGATCATATTAGACGGTTTGGATCGGTCATTTCGAATCAGATCCAAGAATTTTGATCCCAACTCATGAAAGGCTTTGTGAGCCGCGACTCTCCGTAGCAAAACTATATATATATTTTAATTCGCATATATAATTGGTTTCAGTGTACAACATTGTAATCCTAGGTTCGTTTTCAAAAAAGAAAAAAAGAAATGTGTTGAATGGAAACTTTAATATCAGTCAAAATATCATTGTTCCAGCTGTGGGACTCAGTATCTGGATAATCTGAAAAATTCAGAATTCTATAAAATATAAGAGAACGTGTGGGTAATGACCGCTAAATGCATTATTGGATAGTTTGAAAGTCATTATAGGTCTATGTGTGTGTATAAATATATATGCCTAGGAACTGAATTTTTTTTAATTGTAAAAGACAAATAAGTTTTCGAATGAATATTTCCGAAGTTAGTTTTTTTAATTTGGGACTATTTCCTTCTATCATATTTGATAAATACAAAAGTTATTTCTAACAAGTAGAAAAGTAAAAAATATAAACTCAACGTATCCCAAATGATGAGTTAAATGGATTAATCGGAGACACAAGTCAAGTGTGTAATCTCATAGAGATGGAAAAGATAAAGATTTTATTTAAGATATATAGTCAACTATTTGATAATTAACAACACTCTCACTCTATAATCCTATTTTACACTAATATAGCACCGTAGTATGCCTTTTCCTATCTATCACATAATAAGTACTGCAAGAGGGGTTATAAAAATATACACACTTACTCTTAGTGTTTGAATTTTGAAGTGCTCAGAAGTCAGAAGCTAAAGGCGCTACGAGTTGCACTAACAGGACAACAAATATAATATATTCCATCAAATTAAAGATTAAAATAATTCTTTTACGTCTTCTCTTCCTCATCTGTTTACTTGACATACTATTAGGAAGTATGTATCCTCTGTCAGGCAGGATAAATCATGTGCACTGCACATACCCACTATTGATTTCTAGCTAGGGAGGGGAAGTTTAAGATGTGTCAGCATGGAATTTGAAGCAAACGGATGGACAGAATCTGTGCCGGATAAGATGTCGAGTGAAGAACCGCAGAGCTGCAATTAAATAGACACCAGCCAGGACAACTCCCGTGATGTGTTGGAGTGTACGTAGTAGAAGTTTGAGACCGGAATTTTGATTTCAAGAAAAAATATAAATAGGAGTTTTGCACGTCTTATTTTGTATGTTTTGGGTTGTTTGATAAAATAATCCAGTGGTATATTAGCTTGATACATGTTATATTAGATATAGCTCGATAGTCTATACATTAGATAACTTTTTTCACGAGATCCAAAACAACGGAAGTGTTCATAAAATGGTTCGAAGCTAGAATATTGCCTGCAGTGAACACATTCTAATTAATTATTCAATATATTGCTTGAAATCACGGATGCATCAAGATATAGAATGCATGACAGTAAAAATATTTTATTTTATTGCAAGAGGTCTACAACTTATTTCATACAGTTGCAGATTAAAGTTCGGATCACCACTGAACAATGTCTCTCAGTGGGACCATTACTACAACAAACTCAGAATATTAATGATCAATTAAAGTCCTTGGCGACCTAGGAGTAAAAAGTTTATACTCATTTCTTCTGCTAAACTTGAGCCTCCTTGCTTGCTCAACTGAGAGGCGGTAGGAGTGCATCAGAACTTGCAAAGGCATTCCTTTGAATGTCGATAACTTTCCTGCAATTTGATTTATCATGGCGTTCTGGTTTGTGTTGAAGGTTACCCAGTGGAATTCTTGAAGCCGATCAGCTCTCTTCAGCACCGCAAAGTTCTGAGGAATGAGTAAAAATTGACCTTGGCGAACTGTTACGTCAAAGATAGTGCGGCCTTGGTGGTTGACCACCTGTACACGTCCTTGTCCGTGGGTCACATTCATGCCGCAGTGACAATTCATGCTCCAGTAAGGTGTAATCATCGCATTCTACAATAAAACTTCAATTATTAATTCTTGACCTAAATTAATACTAACTTTCTATATTGATTATTTCTGTACAAGATTAAATTGTTAATGGATTAATGTCTTTCTTACCCTTCGAAGAACAACTCGTGTAGCACTCATTTGGACCAGATTAAGAATTGGAAGCTTCTGGCTGTCAACTCTTGCAATCCTACCAACTCTTTGATTGTAGTAATCAGCACGAGATGGCCTATCTATATTAGTTCTTATCTTCATTGTGCAGAAGTTCTCATCCAAGCCGTTGGCTATTACATTGTATGGTCCTTGCCAACTCTCGCCAAACTGCTGTTGCGCCTGCATGCTCTCCTCGAACTCTTGTTGCTGCATCTCTTGGCTTCTCGAGGGCCAGAGCATCTTAAGCCCTTCTCATACAAAGACTATTTGTCCCCTTGGATCATTTTGAGCCTGGAGCTGCCGTGCCAATTCAACATTCACTCCAAGTGCCTCAGCAAGCAATTGAGTGTCAAATCCATTAAATATGTTGTTGCCACGTAACGGTACCATTCCAATGGGCTGCACCCCCGCTTCATATGTCTGTCGTCCAGCGCCATATGCTTGCCGTTCCATTTCATATGCCTGCGGTCCAGTTTCATATGACTCTGGTCCCATTTCATATGTCTGTTGACCACTCAGATGCCTTCCAGCCAGGGAAAAGCTCTATATTTCATACATATGTTGTTGTTAGTTATGCAACTTAGAGATAAACACTTATCAAAAAAAACAATTTTAATTAATATATATATATATATATATATATAGAGAGAGAGAGAGAGAGAAAGTTTATTATGCACTGTAGTGTATTGGCCAATCTGTGCACTGCAATATGAGCCGTTGGATCTGCCTTAAGATTCGAGCTGAAGATTTCGCTGGATCGGAAAAATGAAATTGTTCTCCGATTCTTATTATGTTCCGGTGGCTCTCTCTCTCTCTCTCGATTAACCCCTTTATGCTCTCAATTTCCCAACAAAAAACCCTAAATAGAAGGACCTCCTCTTGATTGCACTCACTGCCCCTCTCCCTCTCGATCGCACTCACTATCGCTCTCCTCTCTACGGCCTAGGGTGCGGTTTTGCCTCTCTCTCTACGACTCTTATTTTGCCGCAAGTCGTGCTAATTTCGACTCCTGCCTCCCTCTCGCTGTGGCCCTAAGCCTTCGTTAAAGGTAACACGCCCTTTATATATCCCTCCTTCCCTCTTAGTTTTGACCTAGGGTTCCGCCCAAAATCAGCTCGATTTCAAAAATTGAAAATTGTATATTTTTTGTCAGTATAAAATACCAGTAAGGCTTGGTAACATGTACGGATATGGAAACAATTTCAATTTTTTTGGGTCTTTCTTAACTAATTTTTAATTTTTGAGATTTGAATCCCAATCATGCTTGTTATGTAGAGTACTGTTACCAACTTGCATCTTTTGTGTTAAAGAGAGTCATGAGAACTCACTATTGAATTGTGCTTTTTTTTGGATAACAATAGGCTCTCAAAGCATACCACACAATCAATGGAACTCGGGTGAAGACTTGTATAAGTTCAAGCAATTAGAAGAGAGGTTCAAGAAGCATTGGAAGAATGTTTAGATATGCAATTAGTAGTAGCTGAAGACTTGTATAGGAGACAACTAGTTCAATTTCGAAGACTTGTATTAGGAGACAACTAGTTCAATTTCTTGTTTGTATGTGAAAATTTTGTAATAGATGATATATACTGTGATGATCAGAATTTGGTTGTAAAAGCTGAAGACTTGTATTAGTTAAAATTCTCTATTGAATTTGGTTGTCTGATCAGAATTTTAACACAGTGGCTATCCAAATAAGAGTACTTTTGATTCAGATCTTTATTTGAGTAACATAGTGGTACAGAACGTGTACCCTAATTTCTGTAATTAAGGGGCTCTTAAATTTTTTAATTATGGTGATTTAATAACACATTGTTATCTCATTTATACTTTATTAGAGATTTACGTAATAAAAGCTTGACAACATTCATGAAATTTTTATCTCATACAAGACACTCATAACACAATGGTACAATGCACATGGAAACTAGTGGTACAACACCTAATGAGATTTTGCAATTTTGCACATGAACTAGTTTGTCATACAGAATGAGAATTTACGAAAGAAGTACATATAAGATTGGCTCGCAATCAAGATGAGAATTTACAAGAGTTCAGAAAAGAAACTATAATCATGCATCAAGGCCCTTGCAAGAATTCTGATTGAGATTAGAGCCACTATATTAATATGAACTGTCATACAGAATGAGACAACAACACTTCTATTTCTTCTTCTTTTTTTTTTTAACAAAATGAGACAACAATATTTTCTTTTAACAAAATGAGACAGAAACACTTCAATATGTTTCTTCTATCCTGCTACTCTCTTCTTCAAGTATTGTAGCAACATCTATGTAAGGATCGTTGATCTGTAATATTTAAAACAGTATGTGAGATTACCAATTTTTAAATCAAATAATGACTGTTAAAAACAAATATGTGAGATATATACCTGAACTTGCGCACAATCAGCGCCGTCATTAATATTGGGTGCTTCATCTGGTTCTCACTCATGCATGCTGCCAATTAATAATTGTCAAATCCTGATAGCTAACGAAATTTATTTTGCAAGTAAGTCTTATCTGATTTCATAAGAGTTTACTAGAGTTTAAAACACAAAATTGCCTATAAAGAGGGTCAGTGTTGGAGAGCAAAATCAAAAGCAGAGAAATAGAGCAAAATCGTGGGCGAGAAAGAGAAATAGAGAGGATTCAATTACCTCCGCTTAGAGCCCAACCCTAGGTCAAGAGCTTCGGCATCATCTGGAACGATAGAGAGGGTTCAGTTGTCTCTTGCTGTCGTTGGAGTGGAGAGCATTGGCGAGAGCAATATTAGTGGAGATGGAGTGGAGGGCTTCGGCGAGAGCAGAGAGGGAGGGGCGCGAAGGTGCGAGAGCCGAGAGAGCGGAGCACCGATCGTGAGGGAGGAAATTTCTTTTTTTGCGTGTGTACTACCGTACTGGTTCGAGAGATGTAGAGGGCGGAACAGGATAAGAGCTAAGGAATATCACATCATATGTCATCCAGCGAAATCTTCAGCTCGAATCTTAACTCAGATCCAACGGCTCATATTACAGTGCACAGATTGGCCAACACACTACAGTGCATAATTAATTGAGGGTCAGGTGGCGATAATTAATATATACTAGCAAAGAGGCCCACTCAATGTGTGGGCAAATCAAATAAATATGTCGGTTCCAATATTGTATGTTCCTTTGTTATGACATGGAACACAACATGCAACCTATACCTTTCAAATCTTAGTTCTTGTGATGAGTTTGTTTTGATTTTAAAAATTAATAAAATATACCCTCAGCCTCTTGGTTAAACACTCATATTCTTTAATGTTAGCGTATTTGTTCAATTAACTTCGTAACCAAATGTAAGGAAGATATATGAAAGACAAAAGAGTAGCCTAATGACTATCGCATTTCATTAAAAAAAAAAAAAACGAATCAACAAATATTTTGATTCTTAACCAAAAAAAAAGTTAATTAGAATATATGTCGATTCTATTGTTTTCTATTAATAAATTTATTTTGATTTGAATTCTTTGTATGCTGAGTTGCCTAGTTGATATTACTATTTTTAGATTAGGATGTATATTGATTCTTTGTATCTCTAAATAATCTAAAGCATCATACTTTTTATTCATATTTTTTTGTTGGCTAAATCTTGCTTACTAACCCTAAAAAAAAAACCAAAAAAAAAAAAAGAAAACACTTTTGGTAAGTAGTTTTCAATCATTTAGAGAGAATGGTGGGCGCAAAAGTCATTCATAAGGGTGCAATAAGTCACCATGGTGGGTGCAACTCCTTTACACTTCATATCATCAAATAGTTCAGTAGCTTTCCAGACATTTCCTTCTCTGTAATATCCTCCAATAACCAAATTGTATATAATATCATTAGGTTTTATCCCTATATCAATCAACTCTTGCAAATAGATCATAGCCTGTTTTACCTCCTTTTTGCAATAACCATGTATGATTGTACCAAATGCCACAATATCCAAGGGTACCCCTGAAGCTTTCATCTCATTCAAAACCCTTACAGCCTCCTCCATCAGACCTGAATTGCACAAGCCAACAATCAGAGAATTATATGTGTAATTGTCTGGTTTAAACCCTCGTTTAATCATGTCATCACGAAGTTGCATCCCTTGATCCATTTTGCCCGCTTTACAAAGGCCTTCTATCAGAATGTTGTATGTCACCTTACCAACAACTAAATTTTTGTCTATCATTACTCTTAGGATAGCGACCGGCTCTGTCATATCTCCCAATTTACAAAGGCCGTGAATCAATGCATTAGAGGTCAAGACATTAACCCCAAAGCCTCTCTCCACCAAACCACACCACACTGCTTTTGCCTCTTTCCACATCCCCTTTGTACAAAGTGTCTTCACAAAAGTAGTCATCAGCAAATCGTTCGGCCTCAAGTTCCTGGATACCATTTCTCTAAATAGTGTTAAGGCTGAGTCCAACCTAGAAGCCCTTGTGACGAGCCAAAAGATCACGGTATTAAATAAACCCACATGTATGATCATCCTCTTTGATAGCATCACCTCAAAAAGGCGCTCAGCTTGGTCAAAATCTCCTTTGCTGCACAGTGCCTTAACAATAGAGTTGTATGTAATTGCATTTGGTGTTAATTTCTGAGAAGACATTTCATCGACTAACTTGAGCGCAGACCTGCAATCACCTACTATGCAATGCCATCTTATCAAAGTGTTATATACAACCTCATTTGGTGCAACACCCATATTGTGCATTTCCTTCAAAAGAACATCTAAACCTTGAAACCTATTAGCCTTAACCAAACCATTGATTAAGGTCCCATAAGTGATTACAGTAGGCTTTAATTTTCTCTTAATAATCTCATCCTTGTACCTAAATGCATCATCAAGTCTGCCTGCCTTGCATAGGCCATCAATAATAATGTTGTAAGGAATAACAGATGGTGTAATGCCAAGCTTGTCCATTTCGAAGAGAAGTTAAACAGCCTCCTGAAGTTGGCCTTTCTTACACTTGAACCGAATAAAAGGCGTGTAAGACCAGGAATCGGGAGCAACCCATTTGCGCATTTTATCAAGCACCTCACGTGCAGCGGCAAAATCAACATGAGCACCATTGAGGAGGCAATTGAGGAGAATATTACAGGTTTTGAGAGAGGGGCAGAGGCCACGAGAAGTGAAGATTCGAAAAGCGTGGAGAGGAAGGGCGGATCGTGAAATGTTAGAATTAAGGCAAGAGACGTGGAGGAGCGTGTCAACGGCGGAGGTGTGATAAAGGGAAGTATCGGCCAGAGCACGGACGAAGTCGAGTGAGGAGAAAGGAGGGTAGTTGGAGGGGTCGAGGAGGCGCAGGAGGAGGAGCCTGGCGGGGTGGGTGAGGCGGAAGCGGAGGAGGGAGTGGAGGAGTAAAGCGTAAGGTCTGGGATTGGGATTGTGGGTGTTGTGGCGGTGATTGAAGGAGAGGGAGGAGATGAGGGAATGGAGGCGGAGAGAAGGGAGGCGGGAGGCTGAGGAGGGATCCGACAGGAGAGCGCAGATGTCTCTGTCGTTGTCTTTGTCTTTGTCTTCGGCGGAGAAGGATCGAAGGAGAGAGAAGGAATAAGAGGAGGAGGAGGAGGAGGAGGGATAGCAACGGCGGAGGTGGCGGAGAGAAGGAGGTGGTCGCGGCCTCAGGACTCACAAGTCACAAGGGAAACACAGATAGAGAGACGGGCCGACTCGGACAGACTCAAAAACGACAAGAGGAGGTATCAGTATCACTACATTTGGGAGACTGGTCCCACTTGTCAGTCTTAGAAAAGCACCTCACATCCCTACTTTAATGAAATATATCTAGTACGTTATTTCGGAGACGGAGCGCTATTTTCATATAGAAGGTCAGGAGTCAATTTAACCCTTCATTTGGAGATATCTATTACGTTAATTATATTATCAATGATTCAGATTACAAATTGGAGAGTTGGATACACCCTTAGTTTGAAAGTTTACACTCTTGGATTGATGCTTTTATAAGTAGTAATGATAATGAGCAAAATTTTCATAACATACTCTTTCCCGAGGTTCCAGTTGGTTGGCAGTGTTGCTTATATCAAAAACTTGTATGGCCACCAGGGGAATATCACCATCATTGTAGCACCAGCTGGTGACACCAGCCGGCAGAGCAACAATATCTCCCTGCTTGAAGCGGTGCACTTTCTGGTGTTCATCTCGGATTCTTTGTTGGCTTTGACTCTCTGCCGTTCCCGTCAGTATTTGCTCAGATTCTTGTTGGAAAGACTGGAATGTCTCAGGACAGCCAGGAAATGTCATCCCCTTAATGCCTCTCCCTGTGAAAATTAATTAACAGTGTTTGAAATTATTGTCATAATTTCTCAAATGGATCAACAGATTAATATCAGTATAGTAATTTCTCATAATTACCTTGAATTATGTAAAGCAGGGAAGGGGCATTGTTATACTGAGGCAGGAAAAGTCCTCTAGGCTCAATGATTGTACGACGGGCAGACACACCAGCACATTGCAACATTTCATTGTACACATCATAATACTCAACCGTACCAGCTTCAAAGCGTACGCGTTGAGTAGGATTCAGTGCATCGAGCCTGTCAAAATGACATCCTCTAGGACGAGCAAAACTACGTGAGCTTTGCCATGCACTCTGACCACCAAACCCGTATAATTGAGCAATAGCCCCTTGACAAAAGACCAAGAGACAAAGGGAGAAGCAGAGGAAAGGTGAAAAGCCCGCATTTTTGACAGGGGGATATGATACCTTGATATGCTTATGTGATGAAGAATGAGGGGTGTGAAGAGGTAGTATTTATAGGCTTAAAAAGCAGCTAAGCTTTGGATATACAATGTGGTTGGTACGGTGTAGACAAAAGGGCTCACCAAATACTTTGTACTGTAGGAGGCTCAGAACGAGGTTGTTTGGAGTAGAAACCTTTGTTTTTTTGTCGATTTCTAGGTTCGAGAAGAAAATACACCGTCGTTTTTACTTTGCTTCTTTTTGAGAAAGACCTCAAGCTGTACAATCCTAACTAACGTGTAATTCCCGGGAGGTTTATTTGATGATATCTGGTGAAAGCCTTGGCATCTAGCAAAACAGATTAATTAGTCTAATGAATCTGGCTCTTTGAGTACCAAACATGGGGCTGAAATTGGTGAAAAAGATATGGCACATAAATCATTCGAAAACAGGCTTACCAGTAGGTGTAATGATGATAATAACGTAACCCAAACTGTGAGCGATGTTGCGCTGTAGAAACTTATGTAATCCTAGCTTGGGACGCAGCGTGATATGTGAATAGTTTGAATGATAATGCTCTGAGAAGAACTTCTATCATATAATTGATGGTTCCAACGTAATATTAAATAATATTCATTGATATTTTTTTTAATTTAATATTTGAGAGAAATAAATGAAGAGGGCGTCTGTGAGTAGGAAAATATTTGCTTGAATGAAGTCATCTATAATTCTTCAATTAGCATAACTCCAAACAGAATTCGCATCAGAGAAAGAAATTAAACCAGGCCATGGTTGGTCTTGTCGGCTTGTTGCTATGTTTTAAGATTAGCTCCCAGGCCTTTAGTGTGAAGGTATGAGCTATGTAAAGGGCCCAAGACTCCCCAAACCCACCCCCCAAAAGGCCGAAACATATTAACCGCTAAACCAAATTAATAAACACTAAAAAAAGGACCCACAACTAAATATTTGATATCGTTTTTTATATCAGAAGCAACAGTAAGGCTGGCTTATCTTTTAGGACCTGGGCTGAAGTACTGCTAATAACAGTTACAAAAATAAGATTAGTAAAAGAACAAAAAAAAATAAAAATAATATATATAGTCAATATGTGACAACTGATTATTAAACTGGCTCGAAGACAAAGTCGCTTGTAGTATATCATCTCATAGAGACTGAATGAAATTTTATTAATGTGGCCGAATTATAACAATCTAAATCAAAATCAGTGTTATAAGCTGATACACATGCAAAGTAGTTGGTCATTCCGTGGCCACATGACTGATTGCATAATTGAAGAATTACGCAACTAGCATATAAAGACTAAGATAGCTGGATTCAATCAATTAAATTTGATGAAGAAAGTATCTGTGAATCAATCAGCAGCACCTCTGTACCTTCTTACCACATACCCAAATTCTGCTACGCTGTACCTTCTCTCTTCTACTTCTGCATTAGGAAAAGGACTACATTTCCAACTGTAAACATGTTATCTGGTATCTTTCTGTACCAGTCAGGTAAACATCCCAACAAATTTACGTTTTGCTAAACTTTGGAAATATTCATTTAGAAATGAGAACTGATGCCAAGTAATGATCAAATTTGGTATCAAAGAAGAGTAAAACCGACTGATGTATGAGGTATGATACCAAGCAATATAGGTACTCTGCGTACAAGATGCCAGTCAAAACTGAAATTTTGATTCAACTAAGTCTATTTACAAGAGTCATTTTGTCTAATTTATAGCTTATTAATGCGGTGGCCTTATTAGTACCTTAACAAAGAACGCACGTCAGTTGCATTCAGAACTGGACAAAGCTTAGCTAAACAAAGGAATTAATCAACAACGAGACACTTACCACAAATGATGATGATGATGATGATGATGATGATGATGATAAATATAAAAATATAAAATATAAAAGTTTATAACTCGACACTAACTAGGGGGAAAAAAAATCATTGCAAGCAAATCAAATGCCTTTTAAAACCATGTACCAAAATAATTAATTCACAAGTGAATAACACTGCCAAGAAACGACATGACAAGAAGCAAAATTTATGAATACTGAGCCCATCAATCTAATTTTTCTTATTGCCGCTGCATCGCTGCAGAACCCCAAGCAAGGCCAGCTCTGAATCCAGATACAGCTGTTATGTCACCACTTCTCACTTTAACCACATTCTACCGCCTCATACAATGCCAGATGGTTGAATGCAGCACTATTATTGTAAGTTTTCAACACCTTTCATAAATGAAAAGAGGGGAAAACAAAACAATAACCATTACAGGTGCTGCAAACTTCACAAGTGAAACAACAAAGTGCCAAAAATAATACGACAAGAAGCAAAAACTACTGAAAACCGAGCCCAAAAATCTATTTTTCCCTATTGCCACCGCATTATTGCAGAACCCCAAGTAAGCCCAGCTCCAAATCCAGATGCGGCTATTATGTCACCACCTTTCACTTGACCACATCGTACAGCCTCATCCAATGCCAGCGGGATGGATGCAGCACTTGTGTTGCCATAGTTCGCTAGATTTGATATGATCTTCTCTGATGGGATATGCAACCTCGTTGCAACCGCCTCTATTATCCGCCAGTTGGCCTACCCAAGTTAAAAACCAATCTAAATTAGAATTCAAGAATAATGCTTCAGAAAAGCTCTTTCATCAGAAGCTTTCAATATTGCTATTCAACTGTATGATGTTCTCTCAGAGTTCAACTTTTATTCGCTAAAACTCTTTTAGTGTGGTATACAACAACAACTAACCCAGCAAAAAATTGGGTTTCATTTCCATAGAGATAGCTGAGTTTTTAACGTTGGCTCACCAGGCCTATCACAACCCTCCTATTACTCGCAACTGTGACCGAGATATACTAAACAGTGCAAGCAGAGTTTAATACTGGTATAGTACTAATTTATTTTAGGCGACTCACATTGGCTTGCACTAATATCTTGAGGGGCTCAAAACAATCTTTTCCCAGACAATACAACCCCCCTCCCTCCACACACAAAAGCACAACCAAAAGTTCACATGCAGATGTATATTAATCTAGGCTGCATGCATGGAGCTAAATTTCATTTGCCAAGAACAAAAGCTAGCATACTTGGTGAAGGAGCAACCAGTTGATGTCAGAGCTAGTAAGCCCAGCCTCTTCAAGTGAGGCCTCTATAGATTGAGGCACACATCTCACTGCAAATCGAAACACCTCTTTCCCATTCATCTGAATGAAAGAGAAGGCTGGTTTCTTTGGAGGGAAATTCAAAGAGCCATTGGTGCTGGAAAGCACTTCCTCCACTCCTCCACAGGTTTTTGCATTTAGGTGCCTGCAATTAAACAAGGATTATGCCCAATCAGTACTACACTAATTTAGACTTTCTATGCCTGTAGAACTTTTTGACCCCTCTTCTTATATCATTTTTTATATTTTATTTAATGTTAAGTTCCAGCCATAAGCTATGAGAAGGAACAACATCTAAATTCAGAAATTCAGAAACAGCAAGTATGTTTCCAGTAGAAACATCCTTTGAGAATAAAATAAATCTAGAATGAATGAAAGATGTTACCTGTAACCTTGGCCATCACTGTGAATGTCAAATCCCAAAAAACCATCATCCTCGGCAGCTGTTGCCTTTTAAATTTCAAATTATAAAACTAAGATTAAAACAAAAACAGAAGTGCATTGAGCTTTTAAATACATAGGAAATTTAAATGGACTATTAATGTTGGCTTATTTACTGGCACCTCATGTTATCAACACTTAGGCCACAAGTAAAAAAGTATCTACATTTACAAAAGAGAATTCCCCTAACTTAAATTAGGTTCTCACTAGTTCCTGCTAAGAAACCCACTACTATAAATCAGAAAGAAAAAATCATAAACATCTGATAAATAACAGTCACCTGAACTAAGACAGCACCAGCAGCATCACCAAATAGAATGCATGTGCCTCTATCAGTCCAATCAACATACCTTGAGAGGCAATCCGCACCTATAACTAGCACATTCTGAGCACAACCACCTACATTAAACATGAGTTGTTACCACTTACCACACTGATAATGCAAAAAACTTCCCAACAGCTAGCCTATAGATATTATTCTCAACTTGAAAGTACCTTTAATGAAACCAGTAGCAGTGATTAGACCAACAAGAAATCCACTACATGCAGCTGTTGCATCAAAAGCCCATGCATTTTTGCAGCCTATAGCTGTGCTCACCTGTTTATGTTCAGACAAATACGTTTCTTTAGCCATTTAGGAAATAGTTATTTATAAACAGTAAAATGAATAATTACGTAAATGAAACAAAAAAAATAGTCATGAATTTTAGTTTACAATTTGGTTTAAGAAATTATATATTTCTTATAAAACTGAATTAAAGACTATTGACTGTGAGATAACAAAATGACTCTTTGTAGTTAAATTCAAAGTTGGCATCGTACCAGCCATCTCAAATAACTATTGGATTTCCTTTAATTCAATAAGTTTAATTACAACATTTTAACTAACTGCTTGTTCATTTCATAGGCTGAAAAAATACGTTAAAACAATACGATGCCTACCTACATGTGCAACCTCCTTATGGCATTGATTTGTTTTTAATTTGTCCAGTTGGTATGTATACATACAATATATGACTTGGTTTATTACCTGAGACCCGGAACCGAAAAGGTCATTAGGAGTAGAAGTACACAAGACAACAATATCAACCTCTTCAGGTTCTACTTGGGCCATTTCAAGGGCCTTCTTTCCTGCGTCAATTGCAAGCCCCTGCACTGATTCCTCACCTAATTTAAGCAGATAAGAGTTTAAAAAAAAAGACAAATAGCCAATGCGCACAGAAAGTTCTCGATTATGACTATATAGTAAAAATTGCTGTCATAGGTCTTGGTATTTAACTGGCCAGGCTCAATACAGGTTTCAAATGCCTGCTACAGTTGACAGGTGTTATTTCCTGCAAAGATTTAATTTTAGCCTGGCCTGACTGGTACATTTTTCTAAAAAGCTAATCAAAGGGCTATCACTAGACAATCACTTAAAACTAAAGCTGAAAAAAATATACTTTACCTGTTAGTACTCGTCTTTTACGAATCCCAGTGCGAACAGATATCCATTCATCAGACGTGTCAACAATTTTTGACAAATCATCATTAGTGATCTCCAATTTTGGCACAGCAGATCCACATCCAATCAACTTGGATCCCATCCCAACTACTCTGCACCAATAAACATTCTAAATAAAAACCTGAACCTTAAATATCAAATTTCAGAAAAATATGTAATGGTGCATGACTAAATCAAGTTACAAGCACCAGAATTACACATCAATTGAGACTAAAAGGAAACAGGTAAAATTAAAGTACATACACATGCAGCTATTGCATTACACGCAAATAAACACTGAAAAAACACTGCATGAATTACCCCATACCTAGGAAAGCGCCGAGGCTTAGAAACAACATCTCCTAGAACAGCATCTTCATTGCTGCTGCCAGATAGGGCTGCACACATCACCAGACCCCGCCTCCTCGCACGATAACAACAAACTCTAGATCTAACCATCCCCAACCTAACCATGTCTCGAGCCCCTGTGTGCATGCCCGATAAATTGAGTGACACTGTCCCTGCTGTCGCATTCGCCATTTCTGTTCACTAAGTCCAGATGCTTAAACAGTCAAGCAGTGAGGGGATTGGGAGTGCTGATTTCAGATCTACAAGGATTTACGTTGAAGTGAGAGCATAGTCAGAGAGAGAGAGAGAGAGAGGCAGTTTAACTTGTATGATTTTTTAATATTAAAAAATTTAATCGGTTTCTCACTTTCTCCTGTGAATCTCACTCTGATCGGAACAAAATCCTACAATAATTCACAAAAAAAAAGGCGATAGAGAAGAGGGAAAAAAAAGAAGAAGGAAATGGAGAAGTCAAGGAGAAGGCGAACCTAATCTAGTCGGAGCTCAGGTTATCACCACCACGCCGGAATCCAACCACCGCCTCCGCCGCCGCCGAGAGGAGGAAGAAGAAGAAGAAGGAGAAGAGGAGGAGGGGCAAAATGGTCTATTTACCTCCACCTACTGATTCTCGTAAAACCTTTTTTTTTTTTTGGCTAGCTGGAATTCACCACGCGCGCCAAAGGAAGTGTGGTTTGTTCTTGGGAGCGCACAAGTTGAGGCTCCATTTATTGATTAAACAGTTGGCGAGAGCATTTCGTCCTGGTGTGGTGTGGAGCTCCAACTTTGATTTCTCCGAAAGAAGGCAGACACGATTCGGAGGCCGAAGCTTTTATTATGTTTATTGTGTGACTAAGCACTGCACTTTTTTATTATTATTTTATTGTTGCTGCTCCTGCTCTGGACTCTGGTTCACCGACTGCTAACACGGGTCACTGTTGGGTTAAGATTCTCAATTGCTTGGTAGTTGAATATAGTTGATAAATTCAGGAACCATAGACGCAATATTATAAATTTTGGAAGAATACTTTGTTGATTTATTCACACAATATTATAATGATGTAGTACCTGTTTTGTATAAAACAATCATTCCAACGAAGAATAATTCTGTACAGCAAAATAAAGAAAAGAAATAATAATTGCAAATGACAAGTATCTCCTCTGATATATATAGTAGCGCTAATCTCGCGTGTTGCGCGATTCATTCCTATACGAATATGTTATTAAATGGTTGCGTTTATTTTACACTATATAAAAAATGTCATAAAAAATTGAGAATATTATTCAAATATTATATAAAAACTGCCACAGAAAATCCTAAATATTATATTTGTCACAAAAGATCACGCGCCATAGAAAATCCGGAGCACTGTGCTTACCACAGTGCTCCCACGCGGAACTCACACCAGCGCAACTTTATATATTTATTAATACCTCAGATGGAGAAAGGCTAATGTGTCATCGATAGCATGTGCATCGAATTTCCATTGAGTTTTTTTTCGAGATTCAAAATACAAACGCTCAATCCGAACCGTTCAAATTGTACACCATATTGAAATATTCTTGGAGACCAAGTTTTATTATTTTTCAATTTTTTTGCTAATAATTATGATGTTTTCAGGAAAAAAAACATTATAATTGGAGTTTTTTAGACCCTCCAATTTGAAATATCATAATAAATAGTAAAAAAAAGTTCGAAAAAAAAATGTAAAGTTTGGTCTCCAAAAGTATTTCAATACAGTGAACAACTTGAATGACTCGAATTGAGCGTTTGAATTTTGGATTTCTAAAAACAACTCAATGAATGGCATTTTGGCGTTTTCTCTATATATATGCATTACTATTTACCAAATCTTAATATGATAGTGTAACGATGACGAACTATAATATTTGTTTTTGCAATTATCTCAATTAGATTTTTTTTTTCTTAATTCTTACTTCTATATTTTCCCTGATTGCAATAAATTCATATCCATTTTTTTTAAGTTGAAATAAGGAATCGAGTCCTTTCGTTCGTGATTGCATTTGGATTTTAATATGTGTTTTTACCATAAAAACAGTACGTAAGATCAATACTTCAATAGCGATAGGCGTCATATATGTTGAGCTTGCGAAAAATGTAGGTATGTTTTTAAAGTAATGCTTGTTTTCGAAAATGTAGGTACTTTAAAAACATACCTACATTTAAAAAAAATTGATACATTTTATATTTTTATATTATATAAAGGATAATCCAGCCTGCATCAATTCGTCACATTATACAAATTAAAATATATATATACGGTGCTCATTAGTTTAATCTTTTTATATTCCCCTGCAATATATACTCAGTGGAGCCCACTATTTTATTTATTTATTCATTTTGAAGAAAGTGTGGAGCCCAGTATAAATTGGGAAAGGACAAGTTGGATACGCTGTAGAGTACGTATCCTCCACATCTCTGGAGGTATTAAATATACATAGGTGAAAGATTTTGAAGTGAGTTGGCACAAATCTGAACAAAATAAGAACCTGCGAGATGTGTGATCCGTATTGAGTAACTAATTGCATTGTGATGTACAAAATATCGAATAATTTATCTCTAACATACTAATGAAAAAAAATAACATATCGTCTGCATGCGCTGAAATTTATGGGGACAAAAATATTATTTTTAGAACCAAAACCCATGCGGAGCAGCAACGGCCGATACAGATTTTTACAAAAGGATTTTGTCCCAAAAAGTTTTGAGTACCTTTTTTTTTTCAGTTTCATGTTTGGAAAGAAAAACCTCATGCGACTGTCTTGTATTCTTTTGACTGGATTTGATCCAATGATCGCCACATTGTTGTCGAGTTAGGTAGACAATTGTCACCTAATCCTTTTTTTTAATAATTTGATTGCAATTTAACTGTTTTTTACTGAACAAAGCTCCTGCCTAGTTGGCAGGTCTTTTTTTTAAATTTAAAAAGTACTTGAATGTAAAACTTTCAGATTTATAAGAAACTAGGGGCTAATCGAGCTTCGCTCGATATTTGACTTTCTAATAAATTTGATAAATATTATTCATTTAAAAATTGTAACGATCAAAGTACAAAATTGTTGTATTTAAGATGGGAATAATTTATAAATTTTTGCTCTATATAAAAATTATATTAAATTAACAATGATTGTTTAGTTATAATTCAAATATGTTCATTTCTAGATGTATCTGTTCTTTAATTATGTACAAAATTAAGATGTACTTCATTTCATTTGATAATATAGAGGTCCGTATAATATAAGTTTCTTTGCAGAAAAAAATGCTCACTTGGTAGCATTTGAATCAATTTTATAAAATTATAATACTCAAAAAATTCAACGATAAGAATTATTATGAAGAGCCTTTGTATATAATTAATTAACACTGTCTGTTCCTTTCTATCAGTTTTATCAATCATCATTTACCGTCATTTACCAATTACCGTAGAAATAAACCTTCAGATTAATCCAATGGCTAAGAATCAATAACAACATAGATCGGTAGTCAAGATAATTCAAAGAAGTAAAATCAAAATATTTATCTACACTGAAAACAATGTTTAAAGTTTAAATTACAATGTATCTTCCAAGTGAAAAAACACCACTAAAAAACCAACTGGCATATATCTATACCAGTATCGAACCAAACCTGACCACCCACTTACCAAAATAAAATAAAATAAATAACTATAGACCATACTAATCTCACTGCAGATCACCTAGAGTTGGTAAATTACGTACCATTCTTCAATGTGTGTTTTCTATGTAGCCCTTCATTGAAAATAATGTTTATAATCTGAAATCATAAAATATTTCACAACAACTGATATTAAAAATTAACACTTGTAACAGTATTTTCATGAACAAAACTCCAACATATGTGCTATTTGCATGAAGAAAAATGGCATAACATACTGCAACAGTATGGTGCTCTTTGCATTAATAAATTTTTTATCCCACATATGTGCCTTTTTCATGAAAATACTGTTGCAAACATACTGTTGTAAACAAATTCTGTAGACACCAAAATTGCAATAGTGATTTTTCAGACCATTATTTAAAAGAGCCAAATTCACTTCGCCAAATTTATTAAAGAAAAATAGTCACTTCCATCCACGTCTTCTTCTCCGCTAAATTTGTGGCACCTCAAAATTGGCAGCCCTTTCGCTCTTCGTTGCTGGTGGATTCCATTGATTGTATTACCTTATCTTCATTGATGTAATATAAACTATTTTGTATTATCTTCGTTACTAATAAACATTTTATAGCCTACAATTACCTCAAATATAACAGTCATCATAAATAACTACACACTACATTTGCATTATGTATCCAATTTGAAACTTTACATCAAATTTCTATTCATAAGCATGAGTTATGAGATCTATACCAGTAAACATGACGGAGAGAAAAGAATGCCAGGTCCATATCAGATTGCCTCTTTTGACATGAGAATCCAAACGATTTCAGCAAACATTAAGTGTCATGAATGTCATTGCCTTGAAACACAATAGCAGAGTAGTTTTGATCAGTTGATGCTAACTTCGGATTTTGCATCTTCACATGTATTTCAAGCACCGATTTCACTGTCAATTAGGAGGCGATGAAGAGAGGGATAGATCTAGGGTTTTTGGCGGCGCTGATCAGTCGGAGATGAGAAGGACTGTCGGAGGGAGAAGAAGCGCAAGGTTTGCAACAAATAGAGGAAGCACTTCTAACAGATGAGAGGTTGGTGGAGGATGGAAGGAATATCGGAAGAGGGGAAGTATGTTTGCGAGCAGAACCAAATAGGGAGACGCCATGTGTAAGGAATTAGAAATGGGACAGAAAAAATTGGAAACAATCCAATGAGTGCGAAATAAATCTGTGCTGCTGAAACGGGTTATTTAGATGCTCAGAAGTACCCGTCACACATATATTTACAGTGTTAAACTATGCATAAACTAAAACTTTTATATTTTATATTACTTGGACTGAACGTGTCGCCCAATAATTAACCAACCAACCAATGACACCCACGCAAATCTATCTATATTTTAGATTACGAAATTTCAATAACCGAGGAAGATCAACTTATTATCTAGAAAGAGTATATTTACGCAATATCTATCCTTTTCCACATCAACATTCAACAGCATTTCGGTGAATTATGTTGCAGGTTTGTCTCTAGGCCAATTTCGCTTTTGAAGTTTAAATATAAGAATACAAATATCTGATGGGTTTCGAGGCCGATAAATATATATTTGGGCTTTGAAAACAAGCCCAAAACATGAACAGTAAGGCCTCTGCACATCATATATTCATATAGTATCCATAAAATTATTCTGTTCCCATGCGGGATGCGGCCCAATTAGATCCATCATTTTGTAAGTTGTAACTTAACAACGACAAATAACAATAGTTGGGGAAATAAGTTTACCTGCGGAACCGACTGACTATTTCTCAGTCTGAGTCATTTTTGCCTATATTAAGAGCGCTGTTGGTTTAGTGCCAAACTGCCAACCACAGAGGAGAATTGGATAAAAGAAGAGATGTAAGAGGTAGACCGGGCAGTGTTAAAACACTTGAGTCAAGGTCTTTTAGAAAAAAAATTTACATATAGGAATCTTTAAATCAAATATCGGATTTACAACTATTCGAATATTATGTCTCTACCCACTAGAGATCCCAATTGACTTTTGGATGTTTAAAAAATACCTTGTAATTTGACAAATAATTCACGTTTATTTAAATTCTAATTAGTAAAGAAGGCTTAAAAAAATTAATTTGTCACGTAAAGGAAAGATTCCGCATATATGCGAAAAAAAAAATATGAGACGAGTTTCGGCGCTTCACAAAGTACTGAGTGAGTAATCTTTTTCGTTTAAAATTTTAAATTTTGGTAACTCAACCGATAATTTGTGTCATCAAATATGACCTGCATGATAAAATATTTTTACAAAAAAACTGAGTTTCATATTTGTGAAATTGTTTTTATATAGAATAAACCATTAGTTTTTAACTATATTATAGAGTGTCCAACAATCATACTTATAAGTAGTAAACACATTTGATATATAGATACGTTCAAAGGCTTGCGGTGACTTACCAAAACACATTATGATATTACTATTCAAAAAAATTATTGCATATATACTATACTACTTTATGTACCACTATGTATATTATATTAGCTAGCACTTTAATAACTAACGAAGTACGTATTACATTTTTTTATCATGAAAAAATAAACCTTTAAATGTGATATTTTTGTGAGTCAAAACAAGATTGGGAGGCCATCCTCATGAGGATAAGACAACAACTTATACTGGGTCAATACAATGCACAACAATACAAGTATATATACAACGGATCCAGAAAAGATACGCCAGACATAAAGTTAATTAGTAATTTAGTATATATACGGAAACTAATAAAACATACTGACCAGTTGATACCTTGTTATTTGCCTCCATTTCCAATTTATATCATGGAAAAGGAATTACTTCAAAATTATTTATGTTGATAATTTTAATATTTTAAATCTAATATTAAATTTGAAATTAAGCACTATAAACATGATTCATCAAGTGCGGATATCATACCAAGAAAAAGTAAATGAGGTGCAATACATGTCTTATCAATATCATCATCTGTCAAGTTATTTAATTTCATGAACAAACTGAAATTAATTTAATTGGTGCATCACCAATGAATAATTAAATCACAAAAAATTGATAGTATGTTAATAGCATACATCTTAATTTTTTTTTAATATTTCTAATCTTTTTAATTGACTATGTTAAAGTTGTCGAAATTATAAAAAAAATATTAATTATTATATATGAAGTTACCTCTTCTACCAAATGCAACCATAGCTCAGTTTAATATAATGCATGTATATATATTAAGCAACGCATTAGCGGCGCGTAACATTGAATATATAGTGTAAACATGCATGTAATCTGACCTAGTCAGCTTCTATGGCTAGAGGGTAGAGGCATATAAAAAAGTTGACTATACATATTGTCATTTAATTTGGAATGTCATGGGCTACGTATTGAACCATTCTAACGATATCTCAATGAAGTCCAGCCGTAAACCATATTCAACTCATGAGCAACACCAGTCAGATTCGGATTCCTCGAGGATGTTTAGCACATTTTTTTTAATTCTTTTTAGCATATTTAGTGGTCTTTTTTTTCTTATTTTTCTTATTAACTAATTAGCTGACCGTACATGGCACGTTCCAATATAGCACGCCAGACGAGAACATATTTGGCTTCTACGAAGGAACAGAAAATATTAGAGCTGATAAAATCTGACTCGATGAGAATTCAACTTCCAACCAACTCATCCATTATCATTTGACCTTTGTTTTTTGTTATTTTTGGGTTAAAACAATCAATTCAACATACGACCTGAAACAAAATAAAAATAGTCTGAGTTTTCCGGTAACAGTTCTGATTACTTACAACTCTCTCTTAAGCTTATGGAGCTTTAATTAAGTTTTTGATCAAACAGATCAAATCGATCTGATACGACCTTACACGCGTCTTCCCCTGATTTTTTTCTTAGAATTGGAAATAAAATATTTGCCTCTATATGTGTTGGCGTTTCCAAACGAAATGTTGAAAAATCTAGCGAACCTTTCTGTGGATTTGAATTCCTACTGATAATATAATGATAAAATTCAAGAAAAAGTTAACATTATTATCAATCATTAAACTATCTAGTGAAATGCCGCTTGTGTTCTTCAAATCCAGCTGCTAACGGTCATATTACAACAACATAAATATGAAGAAAAAAAAAATTAAGTGCATCAGTCTACAATTCCTACATTCTTTGACTTATCGAATTTCCTTGCACTAACACAACCCGTATGAATATGAATGTACAGTACGTTGAACAATTTTATTGTGTTTAATAAATACAGGAGCAAACAGAAACCCTGCTAACTGCCTATAAATACTCATCACCCCATCCCACCTTTGTCAACTCATCTTTGTTCCTCATCAAGACTCACATATACAAAAACAATATACACAACTCGAGTTTTACCAAAAAAAAAAAAGGCATCAAATGGCTTCCATGAAGACACGTGTTCTCTTGCTAGCCTACGTCTTGCTCGCAGTATTTCTCCATCCCTGCCTCTCTCAAGCTACACCTACCTCCCGTGCTCCAAGCACCATCAAATTTGATGGTTGGTAGTATATCGTTACTTTTCACTTTAAAAACCTTTGTTTAGTTAGAATGCTAAAGCAATAAATCATTTCTTGTCAATTCATTGTGAGATGCCCAATAGAGAACATACATTTCTATTTAATTAATCAAAATGTTAGGCGAACTTGTTTTGTTTCAAGCTTTTGCATGCATTGGGCACTTAATATAATATTCTGTTAAGTAGTATAGTAACTTTTCTAAATACCAACTAGAGCTTTTTGAAAATAAATACAGTTCCTCTTGGCAAGAAAAAAGCCTACAAATGCACTTTCTTTGGAACAAGTTATTGCTTGTTAATTAGGAGGTAACTAATATAGTATGGTTTTGTTTGTGTTGTGATGCAGCTAAGACAATTGATCAAGGGATTGCATATGTGTTGATGCTTGCCGCGCTGCTTATAACATATATTGTGCATTGATTAACTCCATGGATAACGATCTACAACATAATTTCTTTGATACAAAGTACAATTTGATCTTTTTTCTTTTAGTGGTCGGCTGATAAATAAGTTTTTTTTAGAGAACTAGGTAGTGGCTACCAAAGAGCCGGCTGATAATAAGTTATACAACAAATGTCACAGATCAATTCCACAGAGGAAAAGTGATTTTGCTGTATTCTTTCTTTCTTTATTTCAATGTAAATATGTACATTTCGAAAGGTTTGTTATATATACTAGTTGGAAGTAATTATATCGAGCTTCTTATGATTGTGCTTTCTGGTCATGTTCACAGACAATATAAAAATAAATTTTAATATAATTAATTAGGTTGGTAACAAACATGTTTTGGTAATTGGATTCACTCGGCACGTTAAAATCACTTGGCAGTAACCACAATTGGACTCCATTAAAAATATAACTATTTGAGTTAAATCGGAAAAATTCGAATTCCAAAGATGGTGAAATCGGGTTATAAAACAATTTGGACCTTTAAACCAACTTGGACCTCAAAATAAAAACAGAGTGGGCTCAACATTTTCCTACGGTTGAGTTTTCAAAATCTTGACGCGCGTGCTGTGGTGATAGTGGCTCTCAATTCTTTTGCCTTCGATTTGATAATTATTTATCTTTTTTAAGATAATTGGGTCTGGCATCCTAATTTATTTTTAATGTAAATGTCTAATAAGAACCTTCAATCGAGTTTGAAATCCATGATTTTCACTCAAGATGCATTGATCTTTATCACTAAATCAAAAACTAGTTTTTAATCATTCATTATTATTACTTCGTTACAATTGGTATTAAGCTGTTAATTAGATAAATTGTCGAGCTTGCAAATTAAATTAAATTTTGATCCAATTCGTTTGAAAATAGTTCACGAGCTGATGAGTCAACTCGTATGTCCACATAGGAATTTTTAAATCTAATATGATTTTTTTTTATATATAATGAGACTGTGTTTGGTTGTCTAAAGAAGGTGAAAAAGAAAGAAAAAAATATTTTTATTCTCTCTGCCATCTTTTCATGGGATGGGATTAAGTCTTTTTCCATTTTATTTTTTATTTGGTTGGTGGCTCTGCCCTTTCTATTTTCCTTCTCTCTGCTTTGTACAATCAAACAGGCAAATACACTGTTAGAGTATAACTTCAGCTTTTGATATCAAACAATACTCCTATTCTGGGAGTCTTTTCTACAATAACCTGCATGACGTGAGGGTGACGTGTGCTGGTTGCTTCTGGATCGTCCGATTGTGTTCACTGATTTCGCTCTTCGTTATTTTCTCCGCCGTTGATACGCTCAAAGAAGTCGTCTCTCCCTTTCAATTCTTTTCTTCATGCTCGCCTCTCTCTCTCGCCTCCTTCAGTCCTTCCGCCCCTATCATGCAGCACCAATAATCAGGGGCGGAACCAGGATTAAGACATGGGGTAGGCGAAGGTTCGAAGGACCAATCTTACTTGGTTTGTGATAAGTTTATTCATGCTTCCCTTCTTACATTGTAAATCAATTAGTAATAAAGACACGCTTAGCGTTTTAAGTTTTAACATTTATTAGGCCATTCAAAGCTTTTTCTAGATATGAATCAACCTAATTACCCGATTCAATTATTCAAATTACTGTTTTTTTCATTTATATGAGCACCTTTCTTACAATAGAATTCTAGATACTCATGTGGCTATGTATGAAACTTCTGTGAATTTTTTATATCCTCAAAGCAAATTATGCGATCCAATATTAAGAAATTAACAAACAGATTAAAACTTGAGTACATCCGGCAAGCACTATACGTTCAAGTATTTACTTCCAAGCATACATATCTAATTAACAAACATAATCTCACATCTAACTTCAAAGCATACACATTCAAGTATTTACTAATTACCCATCATGGCATCATTCTAAATCCTAATTTCATATATTAATTATAGTCCTATTTCCCGTTTCTGAGTACAGATAAGGTTTTTTGCGGAATTCCAAAAGTATAAGCTAAAATAAAAGAACAATGAATATTCATTGAGAAAAGATCACCATTTTTTCGGAAGAGATCGGAGGAGCACTGTTGGTGACTGGTGTGAAGTAGAGCAGTCGCTGCGTCGTTGGTACTTCTAGGGGTAGAAATAAAAGAAAAGTCGGAGTGATGGTTTTAGAGAAACGAGATAGTAATTGAGCGGCAGGGTTTGTTTTCTAATTCTTTTTTATATCTATATATATTATAACGTAGGGAGCAATATCTACAGTAACAGGGTATGACGTCATTTTTTTTTTTTTTTTGGGGGGGGGGGGTGGGGGTGGGCTGTGGTTAAGGTTTGATTAAAATATATATATAATAATACAAACTTTTAAATTTTATACTTTCTTAATATTTTAGATGATTATTTACTTATGCAATTTTTCATAATAGTATTTTAAATATTGGAATGCTGACAGAGCTTCCTAGATTTTATTTTTTTTATTACATTTTAGTTGTATGCTTACAAAATTATACATAATCCAATGATATTGAATTTTTTTTTAATGTTTACAACAATTTTCATGGTTTTCTGATTTTATGAATTCCACAAATACATTATAACTTTTAAATTATTTGACGGTTTTTCAAATTACTTTTTCATCAAATTTTATATGAATGGTAAAATATTATGAGAAATCAATTGATACCAAGTATTTTAGATTATTTATAAGATTATATTCAATTTTATTGGTATTCAGTTATAGATTAAATTTGAAAAAAATCTTAATACAACTGAAAAAAAAATAAAAATTGATCAAATTTATAAAACTTAGAAAAATCTTAATACAGTTGGTTTTGCTCAAAATGCACAAATTTGGTTTTGTTCTCATAATTCTAACACTTTTTAATTTAAAAAAAGATAATAATGACATGCCAACCTTAATACAGCCATTCACTTTGCATATATTAAAAATGACAGAGGCAATTAAGGTCCCTTGAAAACAATTCAAAGCCAAAAAAAAAATTAATGACATAAATGACAAATGTAGTAAAAACGACACACATACCAAACTATTCAATTAATTATAACAAAAGATTAATTGTAAGATGGTTTGATATTTAATTTAAAACTTAGATAATTGATATTTTGCTCGCTAATGACAAATATAATGCAATTAATGCTTATGAGAGTCTTTACTATATATCGCCACCTGATCATATATCAATAGGAAGCCAGTCTTCACAAATTAACTCAACCACAGATTTTTCTTATGGTGTCATCATAAACACAATAATTCCTTATTCTAATTACAACTTTCATTTACCCGACCTTTACTGTAGAACTGACAGAACAATGCCTCACGCGCGAAGCGCGTATGAAAAGCTAGTTATTTTTAAAATCGCTTAAGGTTTTAAATTCAGTGGAGACAACAAAGTGAGAATAGTTGCACTTAGGCGTTCAACATAGAAATGATGGGAATATGGGATAGGCCCATTACTTAAAAATAATAATTTTACACTATATTTAATAACATTTCTAGTTAAAAATTTTAACTACGGCATAGGCCTGGCCTATGGTAGCCCCCCGCTGGTTCCGCCCCTGCCAATAATCTTCTCTCATCCTTCAATGCATAGCCTTACTTTTTCTCCACTCTCCCTTCTCAGACCCTAGCTCTTGCTTCTTCATTCCTCTCGCCATGGAATCCAAGAACAAGGAAGAAGAAGCTGCTCCCGACTCCTGGGAGACGGCGGATCTCGACGAGAGCGTCAATCTCCTCTTCATCTCTTCTCGCAAGAGCGCAACCCCTTTGCCCGACTCCGATCCGCCGCCGCCTCCTCCTCCTCCGCGTATGGCCGTTGGTTCGACTCCAGTTCAGCCTGCTGAAGGATCCACAGACACACTAAACCCCTATCCATCTTCTTCTGTTTCCCAATCGGAGGCAATCCCAACTCCTGCACCACAGAATGGCTTGGTTGGCTCTAATGGAGGTTGGTGTCGACTGGTGGTAGCCGATGGTCAACTGAGGCTCTTCAATTCTCAGCACTACTCTACTGATTTTATAAGATATTTTCAAACTTCCTTCTAATTTTGCTCCCTTCCTTTTGATTTTTTCTTCCTCTTTTTTTCTGGCATAATTTCAATAAGTGTGGGGAGTTTTTTTTTTTTGCGTCTCAGTATAGGTAGAAATAAAGGGTTTCTTCACTGTTTTCGATGGTCAGCGATTCTGAGGAAGAGTTGTTGTGGTTTAGGCAAAATTGGATTATAACATAGGTCGATTCTTATATTAGTTTTGGGGGTTTGATATCAGCACTTAACTGTCATTTTTGTGGATTCTGATGCATTGTTAGTGTGTAATACTTTTATTTTTATTACAAAATTTGGATACTCTTCTGATGCACTGTTAGTGTGTAATAAAATTTTGTGTTCGTTTTATACAATATAAAGAGACCAAAAGTTAATGGTTTCACTGTATTTAATTTGGTAATTGTTGTGTAGGCTTTCAGGGGCATTTTTTGGGAGCCAAATAAAAACAATAGTCATAATAGCAAATGGAACCTGAGGTGGGTACCCATTGCATAGTCACGGTACCAGTGGATTTCATTGTTACATGCTTTCTTTTAGGCTTTCTGCATCAAGCCATGAATAAACACTAATCAAATAGATTTCTATTTCTGGACACTAACTGAATTTGGTTGTTGGCTTCAGGTCTTACTTTAAAGAATCTAGGGTTCCTGATCTTATAACTTGGCACTTGTCTGGAAGAATAGGGCTTTAAATCTCTCAGTTCTTTCTATTGTGCTGACACCACTTGCTCCCGATAATTCTCCTCTAAAGGTATTAGTTACATTGTTGAAGTGAAACATCTAATTGGTGGAAGTGTTGCAGTTATTGATGTATAGAACAAATTATTATCAGTTGTTCTATCAAGTTCCTCAACAAGTAATTTATTTACACGTGCATTGTTTTTCTATTCCAATTTTAGATCCTCAAATTGGTTCTCAAATTTATAGTAATAGGTTCTCAAATCATGTGGCACAAACAATGCACAGTTAACAATGCCTTATTATAGAACAAATTATCTATTACTGTATAATTGTGAGCACAGTAATTGATTTTCATTGTCAATAAATTCAGGTTCTTGCTGAGATGACTAATGGCGGAGTTGATCGAGCCGTATAGTGCACTGTATAATTGAAGAAGTTTATCACACATAGAATGGATGTAACGAGAATCTGGGACAAGACAGCAAGACAATCAAATTCTTTTTTCGGTGGTGGAGGTACTTACTTTTTCTGAAATAATTGTTTCTTTGTTTTCTTTTGAGTTAGTTATATTATTTCTTGTATGTTTGCTCATCTCTGAAGGATATCTAAATTAATAAATTAAAATTGTTGTTTCTTCCATTTGTGGGTTTGCAAATGGGCATTCAAGTGAAGAAACTCTTTTTCTCATACTGATATCTAATTTTGTTCCTCCTTTCAAAATCAATTTGACAACAATTATATTGTACTTAGATCGACATGAATTACATTTATTCAGTTTGATGAGCTGCAACTAGAGGGGTCCTACACAAAAAAATTCTATTTTCAATGTTTTTTTAAATTAAGAGTAAGGTGAGGGAAATACTGCCACTAATTGATGAGCTTCCTTTTCAATTGAATGCGCATGAGGGCTGCTGGGAAGCAAGAGTTTTGGCGAGAGAAGTTATGGCACCGGCAAGGAAAACAGATTTTTGCTGTTATGGAAGCTTTGTAGGATTTCAATGAATGATTGTGAGTACTTTAATGCTTTTCTAAAAAAAAACATTGGTGAAAACAGATTTTTGTTGTATAAGCTTTTTAGGATTTTTTGCTGTTATGTTTACAGATAGAGTACTTTGATATGTAATGAACTTTGACATTTAATAGATGCCTAAGGACTATTTTGCTTTACAACAATGGACTTTGATTTATGCAACAATGTACACAATGGACGCATATATTATGTTTTGCTCAATGTAAGCTTTCAGGGTTAATTATCTAAATCTCCTTAACCTGGAAGAACAATGCCTCACGCGCGAAGCGCGTATCAAAAGCTAGTTCTACTTCAATCTTAACCATTGAATAACTAAACAATTCAAGCCAGCTTAAATTTATGTATTATTCAAGTGAATTTTTATTGTTTTTGAAATCAAGCCAGCTCGAACCAAACAATTAACTCGAATTCCTTACAAATCAAAGTGCAACCATTTTATAAAGAAAATTATAGTTTGACTCGAGCTAATTCGATTTAATAAATTTACAACTCAAACTGAGGGTGTCACGTTCAAATTTGATTTTTTATTGGATAAGATTGACAAAAGCTATTTACACCCTAAAATAATCTTACTTTTTTCTCTGTAAGGAAATTTTATTGAGACTTATACTATAGATCTCACAAAAGATCAAGAACTCATAAAATACAAAGGATATACTGAAAAGGATTGCATTGTTACACCAGAAAATTACTAATGATAAAAAAAACTCATTTGATACAACAGATAAAACTTAAATGATTAGTGAACATAGTTCTTTTGATAATTATCAGGACAATGCACAAAAAGAAATAATTAGACTGAATGCACTATTTTCTTAGTATTGATAAAAAGAGTGAACCTAGTCTTAGTATTTTAGTGTAATCTTATCAATTGGACGCGGCCAAACTGCAATCATTACTACTTATAATTGCATCAATGGAAGAGTGTGAGAATAAGGATACAATCTTGGTCTGACAATCTGCACCGCTCATTGTCTTTTATTTTATAATCTAAATAGTTAATCGTAAAACATTAAATTGATGAGCGGATGAGATGATATCTCCGACTGAACAAGTTTTTACGTTTTGAACTCCCGTTTGATCGGAAGTATCGATCGCCTATTATTATACTGCGTCCCCCCGTTCGATTCGTTTGTAAGCAATTTTTTATAAATAATTTAAGATCAAATTTCAACGACTCTCTTATTCACCCTCCGTAAAAAACCTAACTCGATGAACCACAGATCGCCGCCCCCACTCAACGAACCACGGATCGCCACCAACCCAGCCTTCTCTCGCTGACATCCCTTATGTTAGTGAGACCCACCGGTCAGCCTCTGATGCAACGAGGTGAAGGCGGCCAGCCCCTTTCCCTCACCTTGTCCGATAAGGAAGGGTTGCCACATGGGTTGATAGCTGTTTGTTTTCGAAATTCAAAATTTCCTCTTTCCGCTCAGCCACTGCCTTGCTGATTTTGATTTTGATTTTAAAATTCGAACTCTACGTTGTTTTATTTTTAATTTGAAATTCGACTTTTGAAAGCCCACTGTGAGACGCACCCCTTCATCTCTTTACCTATTTAAACATTACATGCATATGAGAGTATAAGTCATACGGAAGGAGAGGATGGGGCTGAGATTATTGTCGCTGAACCCCGTGGCTCTTTTCTTTTCGATTCTCACTGTTATCTGTAGGATTATTTCTAGCTAAGATAGGTTGATGAGCCTATGCTGGACCGATCCATTTTAGGACTAGAATGAATAGTTCCAATCATGTCAGAAATAGAAACAATCTAAAAGGTGGCTTAATTATGGCTTAAGTGATTATGCTAATTATGAATATTGTTAAGTATGATAATAGGCTAAATGTGGCTGAATAAGAAAGCATGGTTTTGTACAGAAGGTGTGTTGCCTTTATAGGTGGTTAACTTAGAAAAGTCATGTTCTATATTTGTGATGGATGAATATAGAAGATGAGTTCATGCCAAGTTACTTTGGCATATATATATAGGATTGGTCTCTAAGGGATAAGACATCCACGAATTCTACATACTTGTGTTGATAGCATCAATTCTGCCCCTCTCACTAATACTTCCATCAATTAGAGAGAGATAGTGCTTTTGTTTAGGCTAAAGGCATCAAAGGGCAAGTCTTGAACTCTAGGAAGATCTCCTCCCACCTTGGTGCTTCTCTCAAGACATCAAGGATCTCAGCAATCAAGCAAGACGTGCTCTACACCAAAGATTCTGCCATAGCTATGGATTCAGGTATGCTTCTGCTCTAAAGATTATTTTTCGGTGTTTTGGAACGGTTTGTTCCACTGCTGGTTCTGCGAGTTTTCTATGTTTTTTGATTTGCTTGATTTGATATGTTAGAATTGTTATTCCTTTGGTTTAAAGCAAACCCAACATTATCTTCTTCTCTTTGCTTCTACCTCTTCTTCGCCATCACTGTTGGTTTAAAGAATATTGAGGTACGATATGACCCCATATATTTCCTTTCCTTTAATTGCTTGTTCAGTTCATATAATTGAAATTATCTGCCATAGAAAATTAGTGATATGCTACTTCTCTCTTTGTTCTTTTCTAGATCTGATTTTGCTTGATTGTTACTTTATGCCCACACAAGGGACTGATCTGGCGCCATACATGCCTAAAGACTGTTTATTGAGCACTGGTAAGAGATGAGAATTCCTGAATAAAAAGTCAATTGTTGTTGTTTGATAATTGATCCTATTTGGTGTGTGTGCGCGTGTGTGAGATTTAAGCATTTACTTAATCCTGATTGAAAATTATTTCCTAATCTGAAATGGATCTTTGATGTAGTTTACTAACACGTTTTAGATTCTTCTAATTACATGTTTTAGATTCAGAAGCAATGGTGTTCCTGTAAAGATAAAAGTGCCAGAGAGCTCAACTCAGATTATGGTGATTTTGATTCATGGTATGCATAGCTACTATTTCTTGCTTAAATCAAGTTTATTTCTTCTTGTGAAAATGATTTAGATAAATTTATTTGCTGAATGACAAATTTGAAATGTTGTCAGTCATGAGTTCTTTGATGCAGGCATCCTTTCAATTTTTTTTTATCAAACTTTTAATTTTCTACCCACCACCTCTGATCAGATCCTCCATGCCTAGGGTTTTGTCTAACTCACTCGAGGAAGCAAAGGTACCTCTTAACCTCTCCCTCTTCCCCCCACCTCCCTCTCTCGTAGATTTTGCCAGGTCTTGTTTGATTTTTTTTTTTTGCTCTCTTTTTCGACAGAAGATAAACCCTCTCCTAATTGATGCTCACTATATATCTCCTCTCCTGCCACTCGATCTCACCATCTCCGCCTCTCCGGCTGCACGATTCTTTTCTCTTTGAGGTAATTTTGGAGACGATTTATACAATTATTGCTATTAACTTTTTCTTTTCTGCTGCATGATTCACCTCTTAACAGCGGTAAGAAAACTCTCAATTTGACTAAAAAATTTTGGTACGTATTCTAATTTGTTTGATTTTAAGTATTATGGTAGTCTCAATTTTGAGTATAAATCATGACTTTGTCATATTGCTTACAACTCTTCACATTCTCAGATTGAGTAAAAGTATCGTTTTGGATACAAAATTATTATTTTATTTTTTTCCTTTAATTTGATTAACTTTAGCAGTAAGAGAATGTCTTGACAAAAAATAGACTCATAGATATCAGTTCATTTGAAATCAAATCAAACAGAATTGTTTTACAACATATATTAGAAAGTAAATAAAAAAGCTGGCCTTTTTGTAATTTCTAAAACTGGAAAATACCTACAAAGAATTTGATTTTTGTGATGTGGCGTAGCTAAAAAAAAAGCTGTCCTTACCAGTAAGAAAAATGCATAAATCAGCTTTCTATGCATCAAACCAAAGTTTCTCAATACAACTAACCAGTCTGCATAGTGTTTATAATTATGATGATGCTTCTTTCTTTCGTATAGTAGGAGTTTGTTTGTTTGTTAGAATGGCTTGTACTCCAGTATAGTACCAATTGTTTCTGGATGAGAAACCAAAACTTAAGAAGTCATTAATGACCTGTCGATTTCATGTTTGTTTCAATCAGTGCACTTTTCTTACATAATTTCTTGCTTATTACATCAACCTTTTTGCTTTTTGTTTTTAGGTGAAAAATAACAGCTGGTAAATTAAGGTAATTGATAAATGCATAAAGTGCTTTAGTAAATGAAGTGAATATTCTTTTTGTTTTTTCTCGTTGTTGTAACGAGGTACTACTGTGAGATTTTATCTCTATTTGCAGTTTATATATCATATCAGAAACTTTGGATAATATGTGATTCTCTGCTTGTTGATAGCCTTAGCTATAAAATGTATATGTTGTGCTTTAGCTAAACTTGTATCTATAGACATACTAAACTGCATGACATACAGATGGAATTTGTAAAATATAGAGGGCCTACATGAAAAAGGAAGTGTGCCTTTTAGTAGAAGTGAAAAAGTGAATAGCCTATGTATTCGCCTATTGTACTTTGTTCTGCTAGGTCTATCACTTGTCTTGAGTTCACCCTTGTTCCTAGCCTACCTCAAATTAATATATTATAGTTGTTAATATTCTTTGTTGGAATGAGTAGTAATATTTGTCAATTGAATGACTGCATTGACTTGCCAGAGGTTAGAAGTAAAGGTTTTCACAATATTCTTTCATGTACTACCTTGGAGTCCCATTTGTATTAAGCTGTATCCTTGCTCCTTGCTATGGTTTTGTTCAAAGTAGCTGCTATCAGGGGTATTTTTGTCATTGTATAAGCTGTATTTTATTATGTATTGTGGCATAGTAATATTCAAAACTTATTTTTATTTGTCATTTGGGTATTTAGTCAATAAATGATAAATCTTACATTAGATGTTAATTGATTATGAATTGCTGGATGCAGGATAAATCTTGAGAGATGGTGTCCAAGGGTTAGAAGATATGTACACAATGGACTTGGAAAGCTTGTGAAAATAAGAAAAGGTGATTCTTTATTTTGAGCCTTTTTCCTGCATAAAAAAGACCAAACCAATTTCATAGTTTGAGATTTCTCAAAATACATAACCAAATTTGTTTGGGGTTCTTACTTATTTTTTTTTTCTTTTTAATTTTGTACTGGTAAGGGGGAATTGCAGGCCCAGGGACGTTACTTTGTTTCTATCAACTTTTCAAATTACCTTCTTTATTTAAATAATGTTGTTTTCTATCTGTTTATTATTATTTTTGGTGCATCTTAGGTGTAGAGCTCTTGGAAAATTCAAGAATAACTCATACAATCAAAGCTGAAAAAGGAGGGATTTGAACCATCTGTTTGGAGCAGCATTGAGGCTGCAAATGCTAAAGACATAACCAGAATTTAAAGGGTAATAAGTTGAAATTTGAATCCATCTCTTATAAGCAATATATAAAAGCTTATTCAAAATGTAGATCAGAATGGCTTCAATTTTTAAGGTCTATTGATTAGGGGTATATTCAGCATGATTGGTGAATAGACTAATGAAAGTATTTTGTTAATCCTTTATTGGAGTTGGGTATCTGCTGGTTTCAAATTTCTTTCTTTTTCTCATTGTAATCAAAACACTTTTGTTTATGTAATGAAATCGGTAGCAAATGCTACTTTTTGTAGAAGGATAATGGTATAGTTTTTCTTTGAATTGGTTGCATGAACTGTTTGAAAGATGTGCATGAGAAAATTGTATAAGCTGGCTATGAAAGGAGTTGTTTCGTTTGTATTATAGTTTTTTGGTTTCTTGTATAATTCATTTCCTTCAGTGTAAATGAATATACAATGAATTAAAGTACAACAGATAAGTAGGGATGAAAAAAAATATTTTGATTGAAAGATAGAATTATTACTCTGTTAATAACTCAGTGGCAAATATTGAAAATTAATTTTTGTAGACTTATAATATAAGGTCAGGCTGCCATTGATCTGTTTATTATTTGTTACAAGTTATATTTAATTAATATTTGTAGATAGTTGAAGTCCCAATTATATCAATATAAAGAAGGTAAATCAAGACTGGGTCCTTAAGCAATAGATGGGTTTGCTAATAGAGTAGCCTCCCAATGAATTTTTGTCAAACACGTAATGAGCAATACATGGATTTGCTACAAGGGCAATGTTGTCTTCCATTGACATTTTGACAAAAATGTAATGAGCAATACACGATTTTGCTACCTGTAAGAATCATAATTATCCCAATCTAAATTGATATCTAAAGTATCATAAAATCCGACAGACAAATTTTAAAATCAGAATATAAGTGAAAGCTATGTGAAAATATACTTTCATTAATTACATCGCTTGATCTCCATGTCAAATTATATTTTTCACATATTAAGTTCGTCCACGTATTAAGTGGGCCCTGCTGCTAGTTTTCAAGAATCTCTATAATGCGTTCAAGTTAATGATGACAAAATTCACTCTATACCCAAGTCAACGTTCGAGTTTTAGTCCAAAACCATGAAAGGCAGCTTTTTTGGGATTTACCTATGAAATTTTAAAATTGTAAATATTTACAAGACGATATAATATTTGAATAATTTGAATAAATTTGAGAGTAACAATGTTTTCAGTTATAAATCAGTACTATATATAACAGTATATCAGTGCTATTGTTGTGCCATCTAAAATGTAAAATAAAATATATGCATATGTCTTTTTTAACAAAATAAAATAAAATGTAAAATAAAATATATACACTTCAGTCGAATCAAGTAAACTCTGCTACACTCCCCGTAAGTTGCTGTTACTGTTAGTGTTTCTTGATTCGGTTTTTGTTGGGTTCGGTCGTCGTAGAATAAATAAACCGAATACATTTAATTCGGTTTGGGCCGAATCGACCGAAACCTTCAACTTCAAGCCCTAAAGCATCACCGCTGGAGAAACGCTTCCAGCCTCCGACCCTCCTCTCACTCTCTCTCTCTCTCTCTCACAAACCAAGCTATTTCTAGCTCATCATGGAGGAATTACGAGCTAGGAAGAGGCTCAGATACGCACCACCTACTGATCGACAGGTCCGTCCTTTTCTTTGCGCCTAGGGTTAGGGTTTCGAGTTATTTATCCCATCCCCTGTTTTTTTGGATCTTGACCCGAATTTTATTGTGAAATTAGGCTGATCGAGGTGGCGCGTCGCCTCCACGCCGAGGCGAAGATCCAGATGGTCATTTCGTTTTCGAGCTTGGGGATAATCTCACCCCTAGATGTAAGATTTTCTATAAAATTTTATTAATTTCAGTTTCGTGTACTACGTAGTGAAAAATTACAGAAATCTAAATTGCATTAGTAGCTCACTCTAAAATGCAAGATTTTATTAATTTAATTTTTAATTTTTGTTGATTTTTATTTCTCTCAGTTCTCTTGTTCCCAAAATATATTAAAATCTCGCTGCATTATTAATATCCCAATTTATTCTTAAAAAATCTTATTGAAATCCTTTCAGATTTTGCTTCCATCAGTTAAATTGATGGTTTAGTCAATTGTTAAGAAAAGGCTTCACTCGTGGATTGTTACTGAGTAGTCAAATAATAACTTGAATATAATTGTGAATACTGAGTTCTGTACCTCTGGAGAACAACAGATATCCATTTTGAAATGGTGAATAAAATAGGGGGCCATAGTGCATATTTTTCCAGTAAAGTTTATATAGCTAATTAGCAAATGAGGGTTTCAGACTTTGAAACAAACAATTCTTGAAAATAAGATTGTTGCATAATTTGCAGAAAGTCTGTGATCATGTTCCTCATATATGGGTGTGTTTGGTTCTGTGCACGAACAAGGGTGAACAAAGAACAAGGAACAGCTAGTTCCCCAAACCCAGCTTGTTCCCAGTTCGTAAAAAAGGGAGAACAAAAAACAAGGCCTAGTTCCCTGTTCTTGAATTGCAGTTCACCTTTTGGATCGCGAACTACGAGTTCCCCAACGTTCCCCAGCGTTGCCAAACACTGGTAGCGAATAAAAACTGATTACAGGACAATGTTTGCAATCTTCATAAGTTTCATTTGTGTGGTTTCTGGTTATGTATTGTCACTTCTCGTTTCATGTTATTAAAGAAAGTTGCCATGTTGTTGAATATTACCAACTTAAGGACTTGAATTAAATCTGAAATTTAGCGCATAGCTGATTTTTGTGTGGCACCTGAGTAAAACTCTTAAGTAAAAAAAATAATATTTTGCTTAGTAGTATCTAATTCTACTTTTTTTTTTGTTTCTTTTCTTGGAAAATTTTCTGTTCACGCAGATAAAATTCTCAGCAAAATGGGTGAAGGTACAGCTAATCTGTTTTACACTTTCTTTTTGTGTTTTCTGCTTAATATAATTTTCAAGATTTGATGTATAAGAAACAAACAACCTGTAGGCACATTTGGTCGAGTTGTGGAATGTTGGGACCGTGAGAGGCGGGAGTACGTTGCCATAAAGGTGATAAGAAGCAAATCCAAATACAGAGAGGCGGCTATGATAGAAATTGATGTATTGACTCGCCTTTCAGAAAACAAGGACCGTCAGTCACAGTATGATTGTTTTCCTTTATTTTCTTATGTTTTTGAATAGTTTGCTCGCTTTATTTTTTCTTGCTATACGCTTATTACTTGTTATACCTTTCATCTTTGCAGTTGTGTTCAGATCAGAAGGTGGTTTGATTATCGGGGCCACATTTGCATTGTAAGTTTTACTCATACATCTCCCTCTGCATGTTGGATGGTTCCTTAACAAAGGTGTATTAGTAGAGGGACAGATGGTTGGAATTATTGTTCTTAGAGATAAATGAAGTTTAAAATATGTTTTTGTTTGGATGGTATTGGATGCTAATCTCAGGTTTTTGAGAAGCTGGGGCCGAGCTTGTTTGACTTTCTAAAGAGAAATAAGTACCAACCTTTTCCTCTGGAACTTGTGCGGGAGTTTGGGCGCCAACTATTGGAATCAGTAGAATGTATTAATAAATACAGTTGTTTTTTTTTTCATTTCTTATTATTGAAACCAACTCCGCAGACTCTAGGTTTATTTTGAATTTTCTTTTATTTTATGTACTTGTATGAAGAGAATAAAAGGCCATGACCTTACACTTCTGCTCCTTTAATTAAATAGATATGCACGATATGCGCCTGATTCACACTGATCTGAAGCCAGAGAACATTCTTCTGGAATCATCTGACTATATACAGGTTCCTACCAGAAAGGTACTTTATCTAAACAGTGTGTATGTTAACATTGAGGATTGCCCTGCAAATCAAGGGTTTTTCTGGTCTAAAAAAATAATCCCTGCTCGGTTTCTTATACAGAGGAACTATCTGGAAGAGACAAAATTCAAGCTTTTGCCTAAGTCAAGTGCAATTAAGCTGATAGATTTTGGAAGCACAGCTTTTGAGAACACCAAGCACAGCTCGATTGTTTCTACAAGGCATTATAGGGCTCCTGAAATCATTTTAGGTAATTAATAGCTTTTGTTTCCCTGTGCTTAACTAAGGTCTTCATGTCAACTGTAAGTACATAATGTTATTCCTGAATTTGGTTTTTTTATCATCTACATCAAAGATTTTATCCATCTTACAAATAGCAGACAAAAAAGTTTCTTCTAATCACTCTCAAACAATCTTTGGTTTCTTCTTATTTGGACTGCAATTTTCCCTTGCCTTTCATCGGCAACGTTTATTGTGCCCATATATTTGTATCTTGTCGTGTTTAATCTAATTTTTCTGTCACTGATGGCAGCATTTTCAATAATTCTTTTCGAACCTTTGTATGCTCCATATGTTACCTGACGACATATATTTACTAATATGTTAAACCTAAGGAAGAACCTCTGTGGAGAGGCCACCCGCCCCACCTTTCTACCATTTCTATTTCCTGTACTCTCTTCTTAACCACATTAATCCTTAAACTTGTGCTCCCTCTCTTATCTTGAACCTCTTTCCCTGTTAAACCACTTTAGCCCCTCCTCCTTCCATATTCTACTACACGCCCTTTTCCTCGCTTGAAAGACATGGAAGCATGCTGTGAAGTGGCTCCTTTCCTCCCACCTCCCTCTGTCTCTTTCACTTTCTCTCTCTCTCTGGACACACACTCTCTGATATTTCTGTCCTTAGTTTCTGTATGTAATGATTTTTTGCAAATTTAGATGGTCTTAGGACTGGTCCTTGTTGGGTTTTTATGTAAGGTAGGAAACCTGCTGGTTAGACATTTTGGGCATGTGCAAATTAGGTCAAATGAAGGATTCAGTTCCAATGGGTCAAATCTAATTGTTAGCATCGGCTTCCTCAGTTTTATGGCGTAGGTGTGTGATCCAATGATAATGCCAGTGCACATTGGTTAATAAGAAGGGACGGAGGAATATACCTCTCATTACCTTCTCGCATGGGATAAGAGTTACCTCATTTTTTTCACTTAATCCCTCTACTGAATATACCATAGAAGCTTTTAGTTAGGTTCCTATCTTATTTTTGAACTTGTCTTTTGTTTCTCTTCTTTCTTGTTCCTCTTCAAACCTCTCTACAATGTTCATTTTCTTATTTTCAAAGAAAACTTGGTAGGTTTTTTACTTGCTAAAAAAACAAGTCAGAGCTTGATGGATCTGCAAATTGATTTGGCCAAATATAAATAGACAATAATAGCAAGTATATGTTCAAGTTGAAAACATGATATATATTTTTTATATGGGAGTTCAGATGATAAACTTGAATTCCAAGAAATTTTCAGTCAGTCAGGATTTGTCAAAAGCAAGGTTAAATTACTAAAAATGACTGCCCCAAACATCTCAAAAGTAATGGAGTATTAGCTGCAAATCAGAGAACTGTTCGTGTTATTTTCAACTTGCAAGTGCCACCTAAAATGGTTTTGTACGCAAAGTCATATGATTTTGTATGTGAAAAATGCTGTTTGCTTATGTTCTTATTTGCTCAATGTTTATGCAATAATTCATTATTTTTGGTATGATTTCATATGTTATAATTGCATAAATGTTATTTGGAGCAGGACTTGGATGGAGCTATCCATGTGATATATGGAGTGTTGGTTGCATCCTTATTGAGTTGTGCTCGGTTAGTCTTCTTCACATTTCTTAAATTTAAGCAATTTCATTTATTTTATCTTTTTTTTTAATTATGTAATCTTTAATTAGGGGGAAGCACTGTTTCAAACGCATGAGAATTTAGAGCATCTTGCAATGATGGAACGAGTTCTGGGCCCGATACCTGAGCACATGATTCATTATGCTAGGTGGGACCCCTTTATTGTTTATTCGATTATGGATTCCGTTTCATGTCTTAGTTTATTTATGCATACAATTTGATGGTTATAGTCCATCGTCATCAAAGTACTTCAAAAGAGGCGAAAGGTTGAACTGGCCTGATGGAGCCCAGTCAAGGGAGAGCATCAAAGCCGTCAAGAGACTTGATCGGCTCAAGGTTTTCTTACTTTTCATGTCACATGTTTGTTATTAAAAAGGATAAAATATATCCAGAACCAATGAATTTCACATGCTCATTGAACAAAATGAAAATCTTTAGTATCTACTATGCATGAAAAATCATAAAAATCTAATAATTTCATTCATTTCTAAAAATAATTTCACAGGATATGGTTGCAAGATACGTGGACCAATCAAGGGGGTATCTAACTGATTTATTAAGCGGGTTATTAGCATATGATCCTTCTGAACGGCTTACAGCAAAAGAAGCTCTCAACCATCCTTTCTTTCACAACCAGTGAGCTGCAATTGTTTTAGATCACAAAGACAGCATGCCACTTTCTCATGGGATCCACAAGTCTGCCACTGTTTTTTTTGCAAGAGATTATTTCTCTATCCTCCTCCCCACTCTTGCAAACTTGTAACCTACTTCCTATGAAGCTGAAACAGGCTAATAGGATCGGACTATATAGGAGACCTTGGTCTATAGTCCATGCCGTAATTAGTGTCTACTAGTCTTTCTGTTTTCTTTTCCTTGATGTAAATTAGTATTATTTTTTCTCTCTCCCTAGTTTTATGTAACGCGCTGTGTACTTCCTATGTAACATTGAAGAACTTCTAGAAAATTATTTCAATGGCAGCAGATTTAGGAACATGCGCTGCAAGTTCTTGATTAATAAGGAAAAAGTTGTTTCATGCTGTTACCTGTCGGCTGCTTATCTCGTGCTTAATATATGAACGCTTAAAATTGGCGGGCTTTATTGCCACGCTCCTCGTTTTTGTATTATAAATTTTCAACGTACTTTTCTATACACAAGCCTATTTGATTAGTGATCATACTTAATTATCATTTTAATGCATATTGCGTTAGTGTATGCTGGTTTATTGGATTAATTCATGTGGTTTGAGTTAAAATATAGCTGCTGACAACTCTCACGTGAATTTGGTAGCCGTCAGGCAACTGTTCTGTTTTTCCTAATTCATTTTCCATCTATAAAAATGCACACAGGTCTTTAAACGTGCACATTTTTATTTGGTTTCTACAAAAGTTATTCAAAAACGGTTAGGCTCTGATCAAAATGTTTTTTTTACGTTGGATTTCATTTCATTTGAATTGATTTCTCAGTCGTTGGATCTAATTATATGAAAATTTCCACCAAATGACACCAAATTCGTTCATTTTGATTAAAAAAATTCTAATGAAATGAAATCCCGTGTTAAAAAAACAAGATTTTGATAAGGGGTTAGTGTGTTTAAGAGGTGAGGATTTTATATGGGCCTTAGTGTGTTTGATAAGCACAATATTCCAATGACCAGTAATCGTAGCAGTGTTGAGCCATAAAAAATATCTATTAAACATTAATTCTCATGCAAAACTTTCATTCACATAACAGCACAAAAGTCGTGTGATTCAATTATCACTATACATTATTTCAAGACTACTAATATGTTAGCGTGCTACTAATTTGCGCGACTACTAGAAGCTGTCAATAAAATTGATTTGTCGAACTTGGGATTTTGACGGATTTCCTGCATGCATTATCTTTTTTCTGTAAAAATAGTTATACAGGCAATTAAATACCACATCAAATTGGCTGAATTTGTCCCGAATCATTAAGAAGTCCCTCCGTACACAACAATTGGCTCTTAATTTAGACCAGTTATCTCTTTTTGTTCAAGATAAAGACTAATTGATGCACTGGTTGAGTGTTTGGCAACGTGCTATCATATTTTTAGAAATTCTTGATAGCGGCAAGCAAGTGGCAACGTGCTATCATGAGCGGAAAAAGAAAACAATATGCGATTTTAAATTTAAAAATCCTGAAATAAGCCACATGTCATTAAGGTCGGAAGATGATTATTTGATCGCCATTGCTTGGAATAGAATGATTGAATAGAGTATGTTATCTAGAACTGCTCTCAAATCAAATAAATGAACGAACAAAACTCCAGAAGATTTCAAACTTTCTGTTTTTTTTACACATAAATTCCAGAAAGTTCCAGAATGTACTCTATAAATTTAACAGTAGATATGGACCACCACACAAGATTCTTTTGGTAGCCATATAAAAAATGGGATGCATATCGACAGAAATTTCTTGTTCAACGTTATTCGTTGTTTGATAGTTCTGTCGCCGACTCGCTGGTCCAAGACAATCTATATATTTTGATTTCCCAAGAGCTTTATGTTACAAAAAATAATTATCTTATTATTCTTTTGATTCGGTACTATCTTCATTTCGGATCATTAGCCCAGCAAATTATTTCGTTCTCTAGAAAAAAAAAATAGATATTTGGTTCATGAACTTTGACAAATAAACACTAAAATAATTAAATGAATTGATAATTTAACCAATTTTAGGATGGACTTCAACAAAGAAAAGTTGAGTTTATCTCTGTAACTCTCCTTATTGTAAGCTTAGAACTGAGAACTATCCCGGGGATTAAATATATTAATAAGCAAGGTGGGTTGGGTCGACTATCGAAGATAGTTTAGTGTGACAGAAAAAAACTTGCGTTTGTTAGTTTGAATATTGAGCGAGTTTGGTCATCTTGATGATGTAAGCCTTAAAAGTCATTTTGATAAAAAGTAATTGTCAAGTGGCAACAGAAGATTAATTTGTCTCTTTTGAGCTTTTTGGTGATTATATTTTTAACACAAAAAATTCTGTAAGTTGTAGTTTTTTTTTGGCTTTTTTTTGTATGTAGCATTTTTCTTAATGATTGGCACATAGACTTTTTTTACTACTAATAAAAAATGATTTTAGGATCTCCTTTTTCAAAAAAAAAAAAAATCAAAACCTTAAGTACCGCACTTAAAAAAAAAAATCCGAGAAATTTGTTCCAGTTTCCAATCCATTCTGAAGAATAGTGAAAGGATGATTAGGATGATTTTTTTTTTTTTTTTTTGACGTTTGGTTAGGATGAAATCGTGGATTGGGTTTCAACCTGAGTGAGTGGTTTTAATTAAGATAAGTGCTTGAGATGCCACATTGGATCCCACCCCCCAATGTGTTATGACATGCGGAAATTTATGGGTGAAAACGCTACCTTGATTTCGTCAAAGAGAAAAAGAAGAACACAATATAAAACAATAGATCGTACAAAGTAGCTGAAAAACTTGAAATAAATTTTTACAATGACAGTACGTCACTTCAGGATAGTGTCAAACTGAAAAATCCCACCAGGTTTATTCGAAATAAAAAAATCTTCAAATGTTTTCTTTTATTTTGTTTCAGTTTCTTTTCTTTTATTTATTTATTTATTTATTTTTTATTTTTTTTTTTTGCTTCCATTTGAATATTTGATGCAGATGTCGGTCCGTTGAACGTTGTATAAGAATGGGCCATGAAATTAACACTTTAACAGATGATTGAGAAGACTCACGATTGAAAATAAAATCTAGTAGAGAAAAAAAAAATTCATAAATGTTGTTTGGGTGATATTTCGAGGATAGAAATTAAGAATAAATAGTTAAATTGTAATAATCACTTTTAATTTGGTATAAATTTGGCAATTTATAATATATAATTTGGAGTAATGCTAGAATCAAACATATAGGACGTCAAACACGATCCGAACATCGAAAGTTAAAATTTCAAACGGTCGATCCAAACCACTCATTATGATCTCTATATTAAAATATCCTTGAAACTAAAATTTTATATTTTTCAAATTTTCTAACTATTTTTTTCGAATTTTCAAAATTGAAGGGTTCATAACTTTTTAGATCAAGCATATTCAAAAATTTCAAAAAAAAAATAGGTTTCGAAAAAAAATTCAAAAAAAATAGTAAAAAAATATAAAAAATAAAAAAAATTCGGTCTCCAATGAGATTTTATTACGGACAACAATTTAAGCGGTATCGGCCATTATAATTTTATCATGTTGGACGAGTGCTTGTGTCCAAATTATTTCGTTCTCTAGAAAAAAAATAGATATTTGGTTCATGTTTGACAAATAAACACTAAAATAATTAAATGAATTAATAATTTAATCAATTTTAGGATGGACTTCAACGAAGAAAAGTTCAGTTTATCTCTGTAACTCTCCTTATTGTAAGCTTAGAACTGAGAACTATCCCGGAATTAAATATATCAATATTATAAATAAAGATGTGTGGGTGTCGGAATCATTTAGTTAAATATAGTTCGACACTCCAAGTATTGTGAAAGAGCATTTTTCCTATTTCCGTAATATGATAATCTATAACTATTTGTGTACCGGGTATTATTCCTCATAAAATTGACCCGCTTCACCGGCAGACAATAATATGGCAGTACATTGTTTTGTTTCTGATTTTTTTGACCCCTTCATATTTTCATTTTCATTGTCAATTTGTAATAGTTAAGCTAAAAATATTGTAAATTATGTTGGACATATATTTGGAAAACTCAAAATTCATTATATGAGATAATATTGTTGGACATATTATTTTAATATATTCATATCTTATTGATATGATTGTGATATTTATTCAAAATAATATGTCCAACATAAATTTTGGACTAAGAGTACATATATATATATATGGTACTTTGTTTTGTCGCCAAATATCATTTCTTAAAAGATACCATGTTGCAATCATATTTTTCTCTTTTATTTTTTTATGTTGATATGCTGATGTTGATCGATTGATATTTATAATTTATAATTGAGTTAGCTTTTTTCCTCAGATATAAACTACAAATATTTCCTTTTAAAACATAGTATATTTAGAAAATATTGTATTTTTCTTTTGAAACATACATGATTTTTTGAGGATAATATTTTTTTTCCATGCCTTCTCTCTATATATTATATATTTTGTTGCTGATCAATGATTATAATGGTGTGCCATCTTATTGTTCCTTGGAATATCTCAGTTAAAATTTTAGTTTATGTGCAATCTCATTTTTCCTTTCGGCTTAAATTAAAGTTTATTACTTCATTAGTATTTTTCTATCATTTATAATATTAATACAATAAAAATTCATGTATCGAGCGAAGCTCGATGATCCACTCTAGTAAGAATAAGCAAGGTGGGTTGGGTTGACTATCGAAGATAATTTAGTGTGACAGAAAAAACTTGCGTTTGTTAGTTTGACTATTGACCGAGTTTGGTTGACGTGTTGATGATGTAAGCCTAAAAAGTTACTTTGATAAAAAGTAAATGGCAAGTGGCAACAGAAGATTAATTTGTATCTCTTTTGAGCTTTTTGGTGATTATATTTTTAACACAAAAAATTCTGTAAGTTGTAGTTTTTTTTTCCTTTTTTCTTTTGCCTTTTTTTTGTATGTTGCATTTTTTTAATGATTGGCATATAGAGTTTTACTACTAATAAAAAATGATTTTAGATCTCCTTTTTCAAAAAAAAAAAAAAAAATCAAAATCTTAAGTACCGCACTAAAAAAAAGAAAAAAGAAATCCGAGAAATTTGTTCCAGTTTCCAATCCATTCTGAAGAAAAGTGAAAGGATGATTAGGATGATTTTTTTTTTTTTGACGTTTGGTTAGGATGAAATTAAGATAAGTGCTTGAGATGCCACATTGGATCCCACCCCAATGTGTTATGACATGCGGGAATTTATGGGTGAAAACGGTACCTTGATTTCGTCAAAGAGAAAAAGAAGAACACAATATAAAACAATAGATCGTACAAAGCAGCTGAAAAACTTGAACTAAATTTTTACAATGACAGTACGTCACTTCAGGATAGTGTCAAACTGAAAAATCCCACCAGGTTTATTCAAAATAAAAAAAAAATCTGCAAATGTTTTTTTTATTTTGTTTCAGTTTCTTTTCTTTTATTTATTATTATTAGTATTTTTCATTTTTTATTTTTTTGCTTCCATTTGAATATTTGATGCAGATGTCGGTGCGTTGAACGTTGTATAAGAATGGGCCATGAAATTAACACTTTAACAGATGATAGAGAAGACTCACGATTGAAAATAAAATCTAGTAGAGAAAAAAAATATATTCATAAATATTGTTTGGGTGATATTTCGAGGATAGAAATTAAGAATAAATAGTTAAATTGTAATAATCACTTTTAATTTGGTTTAAATTTGGCAATTTATAATATAGAATTTGGAGTAATGCTAGAATCAAACATATACATAGGACGTCAAACACGATCCGCACATCGACAGTTAAAATTTCAAACGGCCGATCCGAACCACTCAATATGATTTTTATATTAAAATATCCTTGAAATTAAAATTTTATATTTTTTTCAAATTTTTTTAACTATTTTTTTCGAATTTTCAAAATTGGAGGGTTAATAACTTTTTAGATCGAGCATATTCAAAAATTTCAAAAAAATATTAAAAAAATAGAAAAAATTATATAAAATTTGATCTCCAAGGAGATTTTATTATGGACAACAATTTGAGCAGTTCGGATCGCCTATTATAATATAAAAAATTAAAATTTTATTATGTTGGACGAGTGTTTGTCTCCTACATATTAGACACTAGCCATATAAATTTGTCAATATATACACTATATATTATACTAGATTAACGGTTTAATATTTACGATTTTTTTTGGGCAAAAATAGTATGTTTATAGCCGTTTCTTTCATGAAACCACACTTAAACAAACATTACAAAACAAACTGCCACACACAACACACAACCTACCGTTTTTCGCAAGGATCCACAAAATAATAGATACGCGCGTTCATGAATAAAGATTTAGAAATGCGTATCTATTCATATTCCTTATTCAAATTCCAATGTTTTATTAGAATATGAATAAGAATCCGAATAAGTCCAAATTATTTATTCATGTGTTGATTGGATTTCACATGAATAAAAAATTTTGAGCTTATTCTTATTCATCCCTTATTCTTATGCGTGCAAACAGCCCCTAAATTATCTGGGAGACTGGGACTGTTGTGTTCTCTGATATCTTCTCATTTTACTCGTCTAAATTAGATTAGAGAGCATCACCGATAATGGTCTTATTCCAATCGGACTGATTAAATTTGGCTATAAGAAGGCTCATATCAAAAGCTCTTAATTTCATTTATTTATTTTTGTATCGACACTGTTAACTTCTTATTAAATACCTTGTACTGGGTAGCCACGAGTTTAGCTGTCGTTCTAGAAGCAGGAGATATGGTTCATTAACAAAAAGGACGTTTACAAGTTGTGCAAATAATAGATTATTTTTTTGAAGGAAAAATTTTGGACTACTTTAATTGAACATGCACGAATATTTAAAGAGGTTGTCTGTTCATGATTTTAATATGTTTGGCAACGTATCAGTTTCAAACGAACACACCACATTACACGGTTGGATCCATTTAGTTATATGAGTTCGCTTTCGTAACTAAATGACATTAGTTGGATTTAATTAATTATGAGGAAAAACTTTTACAGGGGCAAAAGTCTGTTTAATTTTAATAGATCATACCTACAGTTTCCAATGCACGATCTAATCATTCAATTCGCTCATCAATTTTTCCATTTTTTTTTAAATGCATTCCTAACACAAAGTAAGGATCGTTAAAGCTGTATCAGTTTTAATATTATAAAGTTTAATATAAAACACTTTGTTATACGACTTATTAATTTGATCTGATTTTAATGAATTGAGCCATATGCCAACTAAATTCACTTTATTTAATTAGTAAGTGAAGTGGTTAGGTATTAATTGACTTTTCCGTTGGTTTGCTTATTAATTAATTGATCTTTAAATGCCATTCAACATGACAATGAACTCGGTGTGTGAGAACGGAAAATGGACTTCACAAGGGAAGTTGATCTGTTAGCTAGGTATAGAATTATAGAAATGACAATAGATTGAATAAGATTGGATTTAGTACAAATTCAAAATACTTCATGTCGTCTTAAATTTTGGATTTATGATGTTCGGTCCTTATATTTGGACTTGAAAATTGAGGTTCGGTCCGCTTTATTATACTCTCTAACTAATTTGGAAGAGTCTAGTCGAACGTCGAGCAAGCCGATCATAGGTGCGTCTGGATTAACCTGAGGCCATAAATTATACGGAAAATCGGTTACGTACCCTCTTAATTTTCTCTATTCGAATATTTATTCCTCAATTTTTTTTAGCCTTCCAATCTTCTCTAGTTGGAATTATATTCAATCTAGAAGAAATGAGGGGTAAAGATTCAAATAGAAAAAATTAGAAGGGTGCGTAGCCGATATTCCCTTATATATAAAAAAAGATGTCCTTTCTCTTTTTATTAGAAAATTTGGATAAACTTGTCTAAATTAATTTTATGTATTGCTTCTTTTCTTTCAAAATATATGCCTTCCGATCAATGACTGCACTTAGTTAACAGAGTTACTCGAAGTCGAATTTTAAATATAGATAAATATGCAATTCTACATGTGATGATGATATTCTATTCCCATGATGTTATCGACAAAAATCACTACTTCTCTATAAACGTGGATCCCAAAATGATCCATCTGTAAATATAGTGTGTGCCCATCTAATTGATTTGATCGTGCTTGGATGTCAAATGATTATGAAATGATATTTTTGATATTACATCTAAAAAGAAAAGACTATTTATTAAAATAATAATTATTTTTTTAATTTTGGAAAGAGAGCACAAATATAAAAAATTTATCACCTATATTTTTTAAAATATTTTTATAAATATATATTTTTTATTGAATAATATTTTCATGTTAATACGTTTATTTCAACATTTGTTAAAATATAAAATTTTTATTATTCACACATTGAGGGGGTGCGTTTTTAGTACATAAAAAAAATCTAATTAGAAGTGGACGAAAAAAGTACATAAGCAAGCAGCTTGTTTATTTTAACTCTTGATAATTTAATGAAGAATCTGTTAATCATCTTTTTTTTTTATTGTCCTTCTATTAATAATTTTTGGAGAGCGTTTAATTTGTTCAACAATAAAGGAATTTGTTTAAATTTTAGTAGTTTTGATAGTTTGTGGGAAAATATTTTACTTCTGCCTGGCAATTCAAGGTTATTTGCTATGGGGATTTTAGCTTCTTTAGTTTGGGTTAAATGTAAATATAGGAACAAGAGAGCTTTTACTTTAAATCAAGGTTGTAGTGATAATGCCATTTATTTTGATGTTATCAATTTATTTTGTAATTAGACTGGTACTGCAGGGGAAATGAAAAGAAATTTCGGTGACCTCCTTAAAGCAGCTGAAGCTAGAGCTCAAAGGGATGAAGCATCGGCTACTTTGGATGGAGTTATTGCTGATACTTCTACTTCCAATGAAGTTTAATTCGTAGTTTTTTTAGTCTTTTGTGAATGTTATGGTGGTTATATTTTGAGGTTTATAGATTTGGTTACTGATTAGGTAGTTTCTTTAGTTTTTTTTCTAGGAAAAAGTCTTTTTTGTAATTAGATTTCCTTTTTATTTTTTTTGCTTAATGAAGCTGGAATGTCTCCTCTGGAGACATTTTTTTTTTCAAGAAAAAAAAGCAGCTTGTTTATTTTTCTCAACACCGAAATATAAGCATATGGAAATAATGACTGAAATATTTCTGTCGCTTAGGGAAGTATTCCCATATGTACTTCATATGATTCGCGTTGAACATATATCTAGTAATTTTGGAGATTGAACAAACTAAAGTTTAGTTTTCTGTATTTAAAGTGAAAAAAAAATCTAAGAAACATTGCTGCAATATTAAAAAAAAAAACAGAAGTAAATTTTGGTACGGTAAACAAATTTAAGTTTTACGTAATATTTGGAGTATTAACCCCCATCGATCAGTTGCGAAAAAAAAAATTCAACTATTTATGTCATACAAGAAAATTAAAATTACAGAAGTTACCTAAAATATTTAAGAGGAAAACAAACATCTCAGTCAGCAAGATCTCATCTCCAACTTATTAAATTTATTTAATTTTTAGTAGTTAACATTTACATATACTTGATTCAATTTGCAGAAATTTTATATACATAAATATGGATTAATTCTCCAACAGAAGCTATCGGAATTCAAATCCTGTGTTGCGCTACACACGGTGTAGCGCACACAAGGGCCGTCCGATTTTGATCTGATGGATAAGGGAGCCCCGTGAAAGTAACCAGATTCCTAGGCCCGAAAAAAATAAACCGCCCGATCAAAATCAAACGGCTCTTAGATGCGCTACACGGTGTGTAGCGCAACACCAGATCATGGTACGAAGCTATCGCTTGCATTTTTTTCAGCGGGTTGTCTGGTTGTCATTTTCTTGCTTTGCCCATTTGTTTAGTTAATTACGAAAGTCCGTATGCAAACGAAGCACACATATGGCATGCACCACCAAACTAGGCTTGTCCACTAAAGCGTTTTGCATTCTGAGTAATTTTTAATGCTTATCAACTTAATACATTCCCATCAAGCACGCAGTTTCCGTGCTAATTTCAACAATAAAGAAGTATATCTTGTATCTTGTAAAAGAAATAAAAGAGCTTAAGACATCTATAAAAATTAAAAACCACAGCACATATACACAAATTCGGCTTTGTATGCGAGTTGTTCTAAACATCCTGTTTTTTTTTAAGGGCTATACTTTAGGAACAGATTTAAAAAAACATTATCCTTCAGTCAATAAAGCATAAAATTCAGAATTGAAAAATACTAAAGATGTTTCCAATAGTCTATAATTTGCTAAAAAGTTTCATATACTGCAGGAGAAGTCTAAAACGGACCCTTGAATAATGTCAGGAGTTGGGTTTTGTAAATCGCAATTGTCATATTTCTTTTATAAATAATAAAAATGAAAAATATGAAATGAAAAAGAAAAAAAAAAAGTTACTGTCAATCCTCGATAGTGGGATCATTTAGCTCATTTTCCATGACAATTGCTGACGTGTTAAGAACTAGTAGACCAGGAGTTCACATTTTATAGTTACTTTCAAATTTTTCAAATGACCTTTTAAAAAGTAGAATTTGTTTTTATTAGATCCTTAATATACTACACCATAAATCTTTAAATGCAACATTAATATTCTCAAGAGTTTACACCATCTTTTTACCACAAATACTAAACAAAATTAATGACAATAGTAAGATTTACACTTACCTTTCATTGCATAATCACTTTCCAAAACAATACTAAATTTATAACATTAACTATTTATATCAGAAACCAGATTTCATTTAATACAAGGGTGTTTGTTGAAAAAAATCACCTCTCCCAAATCCCAATCAATCACCCCAATCTCATTCATATTATTATTAGCACTTCAAATGTGGTCTGAAACCTCACAACAAACCGAACCAAGTACAGAGAGTACTCTCTAGCTATTCCTCACTTCCCTGCTCCCTCCACATCTCTTACCTCTTTCTCTCTCTAGTACTTTCGACATGGGAAGCGAGACGAATGGGAAGGTTCAAGAGGGATTCGAGATACCAGAAATCAACATCAAGTTCACACAGCTCTTTATTGATGGCCACTTCGTCGATGCTTTATCTGGTTTCACTCTCCTCTTCTCTTCTCACTTTACAATTTAGTACAAATTCTTTTCTATGGTTTTTTTTTTTTCATTTATGTAATTCTGTTTGGTACCAGAAATTCATTATAAAACGGGAACAACTATTTACAGTTAGCTTGATTTTGTTATTTACAATAAATTAAATTAAATTAAATTTAAAAAGCTGATTATCCAATAAACAAATATATAAAAATATGGATGGTCTCCAATATACTAATGAAATGTAGTTAATTTATATATTTTGTATTAGTATTTTAAACTATATATAAAAATATTGTTATTTTGCTAAATTCCACTAAGGAATTGTATTTGATAAAAAATTTCAGTTCGTAACCTTGGGCTTGTTAACCAAGGAATAAAGTCTCATGCTCGTTTCTCTCTTTTCATTGAATACAAGTAACTTGCAGATTCTCGAGCGCTTTTCTGATAATAACTTAATTTAGTTTTTCTTTTTGACACTGCAATCTTTATATAGAAAATTCAACATAGAGAAAGAAACCGAAAACAGAACTTTTGCTGCTTTAAACCCACCAAAAATGTATTACGCTAATCTAATTTAAAAAAGTTCCTATATATTAACTGTCATTAGAATACTGATAAGAAAATTTATAGTAAATCGGGGCCGTACGCATGTAGCACAATGTCAATAAGTCGTGAAAACTGAACGAATTATTCGCCTTGTTGTATTGCTTGTCATGTTTTATGATTTTTTTAATTGATCACAACGTCATATGGTCATAAATCGGGTTGACCAATTTCAATAGTCTCTCTTCTTGCTTTGGCTAGGAAACGACCACATTATTATCTTCTTCTTCTTTTTATTGAAAAAAAAATGTGTGTAAATATTATTTTCCTAAGTCGGTTGAGTGTATATTGTTCCTTTTGTATATACTCCGTCGTTAATTCGTTATCATATGCATTTATCAGAGTTTACGATTAAAACTTTATTATTATTATTATTATTTTTGGAAATAAGTCTCAGTCAGTCGGTCACCGACATACACAACTCATTTGTTTGTTTTGTAAGTTTGTGTGCTTTCACATAAAGGTGCTCCCAAGTTCCAGCCAGGATTCAATTCTGATAACGCCAGACTTCCGCAAGTGATATATTTTTGTGAATTTTGGTAGGATCCAACCCGATAGAGCTTGTCTGTAGTACAATATTTTAAAATGAATCCCTTTTGTTGGAACCAATATTTCTGTCCTTATTTACAGACAATAGATGTGATGAGACATGAGAGTTAGCATATATTCCCTTTCAGTGAAAATTTAAGTAGATAATAATCTGTCCATAAAATATTTTATTAAGTTCCAAACAATAGTTTCAAATTTGTTGTAGTCGGCAATGAACTTATTTAATCATATTATGAATTCTAATACTTCGATTAGTAAAAGTTGCGAGTAATTTGGACTCTGGACTATAGTGATTGGGCTTTTTCAATTAAAATTATCTCAATTGTACATAATTCTAGAGAAGTATAGTAGAGGAATCGGACCGTATTAGGCTCTTAGATAGGTCTTGTGACTAGTATCATTAGTCTGGTAGACTGATATGGACAAAAAGCTAGTGATGTCCCAAGGATTTAAAAATTATGGGCTACACAAATATTACTTGTCTATTGTTACCACAATAATGTGCTTGGCATGGCATGGCATTACACATAGATTATAGCAAAGTGACAAGATTCTAAATTTGTATTCTTCCGAGATTTTGAGAAAAATTGTGGGCCGTCTTGGTAGCATATATTTGTCATTCACCAGTTCCATACAGATTTGAGTAGATAATTGATTGCATTAATATATTAATACTTTTGTATGATTGGGAAGTTGAGATTTGTTCCATTGTATACCTTTAGTTGTGTCAATAATACGGTCCCTACTATGTGGTGCTAGATGACTTTTGAGTTTTGTCCGTTGTTAGTTTCAGAAACTAAACTCCAATTTAGCAATATGGCTACAAATTTTACTTTTTATACAAAAATAGATATTTTGATCTTTTCATGTCCTTTGTTATAATAGAGACCCAACATAAAATTTGTCGTCTACTTGTCAAATGACAGGGAAGACATTTGAGACCAGGGACCCACGCACAGGTGAGGTGGTTGCCAGAGTGGCAGAAGGCGATAAGGCTGACGTGGACCTAGCAGTGAAAGCAGCTCGCAAGGCCTTCGATCATAGCCCCTGGCCCCGCATGTCAGGCTATGTACGTCTGTTGCTTACTATTCATTTTCATATACACATTTATATATATTTTTTTAATACTGGATGTCCAAGTTTTAGATACATCATGGCTTTTCATACATCCAAAGTAGTATTCAAAAGAAAATTATTATAGTTTTAGGTTTAACATCGTGGTATTGAATATATATTAATATAAAATATATCTCAAAGTATGAAATTACGCACAAATCACTCCTACGTTATATTCAGCAAAGCTGAAATTAAATCACTTCAATTCGAACTATATGTTTATTATTCATTTATTTGTATATTGCTTTTCTCATAGCTTATAAGTCGAAACGTTTTTTGTTCAAAAAAGCAAAGTTAACATCTGTCCACCACGGCTCCAAAATATTAAGCAAAACAATATATAGAAAGAAAAATGGGCTACCTTTAGTCTTGATTCCAGCCCAAACCTCTGGCCTGCTATAGAAGGTAAGAGTAAAGCCTTAAAAGAGCTAAGACAATTTATAAACGGGCTTTGCCAAATTATATTTTGAGTGTTGTTGCAACTTTGTGCCCGTGACTAACAGGATTTTTCTATTTCTCTCTTTTTACAAACTCTTCTCACTTTGCAAAGCTAGAGCTGGTCTGACAACATGTAACATGTAATATTTTATATTTCTGAGCAGGAAAGAGGGAGGATAATGATGAAATTCGCAGACCTGATAGATCAGCACATAGAAGAGCTAGCAATACTTGACACCATAAATGCAGGAAAACTTTTCAAGATCGGTAAACTGATAGACATTCCCGGTGCCTCCCAGCTTCTCAGGTTCAGTTAAAAAAGGAAAACCGTTTATAGATAATTCTAAAAAAAAAATCCTTTTAACAAAGGAACACATATATGTATGTAATCAAAGGAAAATTTACCGATCATCATCTAATTTTTATTCACTATATTGTATGACAGGTACTATGCGGGAGCAGCTGACAAGATCCATGGAGAGACTCTAAAGCTCTCAAGGGAATTACAAGGGTACACTTTAAAGGAGCCTATTGGTGTTGTGGGACACATCATACCATGGAACTATCCTACCACCATGTTCTTCTTCAAGGTTAGCCCCGCTTTGGCTGCCGGTTGCACCATGGTTGTCAAGCCGGCTGAACAAAGCCCACTTTCAGCCTTGTACTATGCTCATTTGGCTAAGGAGGTATGTGCATTTTTTTTTTTTTTTATTTGTTAAACTTTGATTGTTAAATTTCAACATTTTATATATTTCTGTTGAAACTCTACATCTTTTTCTTATGCATGTTCTGTTTTCAATTTTGGTATAAAATTATAGGACGCTTTCCATGACCTTTTTCGATGTAACACATATGATACTATATTTAAACCCTGTTTAGTTACTTCAACAAGCTCTGGTCCTGTATTAGTTTTATGTAAGAATATGATTCTGTCATTTTAATATACATTTGTTATTAATAGTTTGTTTTATTTTGACAAAAATAGGCAGGTATACCTGATGGAGTGTTGAATATTGTGACTGGATTTGGCCCCACCGCTGGTTCTGCCGTTGCTTCCCATATGGACATTGACAAGGTTTCTCTTCTTTCAGTTAACTTGTATTTCGTGGAGAGATTTATTTATGTCATACCAAAAGTACAATAAATGAAAAAAATATCCTTCACATTAATTTTACTTACTGAATATTATGGTAGGTGAGCTTCACTGGCTCGACAGAAGTTGGTCGGCTTGTCATGGAGGCAGCCGCGAAGAGCAATTTGAAATCAGTTTCTCTTGAGTTAGGCGGTAAATCGCCTCTGATCATCTTTGATGATGCTGATGTGGACATGGCTGTTAATCTTGCCCAATTTGCCATTTTCACAAATAAGGTTTCTTTTGTCATATTTTTTCTGGTTAAGTTGAAAAGTCTTGTTCTTTGAATTAAATAACTTAGTTATTTAAACTTCAAAAATGAATAGTACACAGGTGAAAATGATGTGGTTTGCTGAAACAACAGTTCTGGATGAAAGTGAAAGATTAGTCAGTGTAAATAGTATAAAACAAACAATTTGTTAAACCTATTTCTCGTGCACAGGGGGAGATCTGTGTGGCTGGTTCCCGTGTGTATGTCCAAGAAGGGATATATGATCAATTTGTCAGAAAGGCAGCTGAGACCGCAAAGAATTGGACAGTTGGAGACCCCTTTAATCCAAATATTCACCAAGGCCCTCAGGTTTATCATATTTCTCATTATTGTCCTATAAATTTCACATTTGTTTTTTTCGTTTATATTAACGCTCTATATTTGGGTTTGCTAAATGAAGGTTGACAAGGCACAGTTTGAAAAGGTATTAAAGTACATTGAAATCGGTAAGCAAGAGGGGGCTACACTGCTTACTGGAGGAAAGGCTTGTGGAGATAAAGGTTACTATGTTGAACCTACCATTTTTACTGATGTCAAGGTGAATTTGTTGTTTTCTTTCCTCTACTTGATTTGACTTTTAACTTTTTAAGATAAACAAGCTACAAATTAATGGTTAACATCTATCAAATTTTCTGATTTCTTTTCAGGATGACATGAGAATTGTGCAAGAAGAGATATTTGGCCCTGTCATGTCACTTATGAAATTTAAGTATGCTATTCCTTTTGATTTTTTTTTTTTTATTCATTCACTGCTCATATTTTGATGATTTGTTGCATGAGTACCTTTAATGTTCAGCGCTACACATTAAACATTGACCAGAGCACTACCAAGCCCACTTCCCCTGGATAGACAAACATATTGAATTATTTTTTTAAATAGCACCACATTACAGTATATGTATGTTGAAATTGTAAAACAAAAGATTATAAAATGGACGAAGTTAAATGGCCCCAACTGGCAATCATGACCCTGAAACTGCGAATCAGAATCAGCAGGTTGTTTCTGAAATCAGAATCAGCTGACTTGATTTGAAAACTCAGAATTTTGAAAATATTATTTTTATGCTTTAAAATTAGAAAAAATATGGAAAAGAAATTAGTTAAATATTATATCATGACTAAAAATGCCTTTCGTTCAACCAATTGTAGAATAAAATGCAAGTATAAAAGAATTCTAATCAAACTATCTCTGAACCAGAAATATTTTATTATTTATAATAGTAATCAGAAAGTCCTTAAGGTATTGAAATATTTGAATTGTCAAATGTACGAGATGAAAAATATAATAATTATTAAACACTTCATTACGATTTGTAATTTTGGCAATTTGCGTGTTAGTTAAATGAATTATTATTTTTGAACTAAGATAGGTACCAGTCATTGTCAAGGTACTACAAAATGACCTGAGCATAGGATGCAATATAACGTTGTGTTGCAGTCTTACGTACCTTAATTTCTTTTGTTTTTGTTTGTTTAAAATAGGACAATTGAAGAGGCAATAGAAAAGGCAAACAACACAAAATATGGACTGGCGGCTGGAATTGTGACGAATGACCTGAACACAACGAACCGGGTCTCGAGATCGATTCGGGCGGGTGTGATTTGGGTCAATTGCTACTTTGCATTTGATACTGATTGTCCCTTTGGCGGGTTCAAAATGAGCGGGTTTGGCAAAGACATGGGTCTAGATGCTCTTGATAAGTATCTCCATTCGAAGTCTGTTGTCACCCCTATTTACAATTCACCTTGGTTGTAAATTTGTGACTATGCACCATCGTTGTGGTGAAAAATAATAAATGGGAACTATAATTGAATTTATGGGGTTGTTTCAGTGTTGTATTTAAGGAGTATAAGGGAATGATTTATTTTTTCTACAGATTTTAATAGGCGGCAGCTTATATGTTTTGGTACGTCAAATTAGAAACTAAGTGCCAGTGTACAAATATAATTATATTAATTAACTCGATCCGTCTATTTGTTTCATCTCATGGTCTCTGCCGAAAGAAACAAAGAAATACTTGTTACAAAAAAAAATATATATCAATCTTTGAATTATAAAATAATAATTTGGTATATGTATTGACAAAGCTACAACAAACTTATGGACAGTATTGTGGCTTGTGCTTTTAAATTAAAACTGGATGAAATTGACTAAATCATTAGCTCATATAATCCAACAATATTAGGAATGCAATGATTGCGATACTGTTAATTTAAAATCTTAAAAAATATTTTCAGGGATCACTAAGAGACCTATTGGCTATCGCTTGACCGTTGGTTCATATGTAAAAGAAGCCTTTTGCTTGACCGTTGGTTTAATATGTCAATCTGTTTGATAGCACTTAGCAGTGATTGAAAATCCGCGTTGTTGTGAATTTGTGATGGTGTATCTTTTTTAATTAAATACCTTAAAATTCTTTTTCAGAATCTTTTAAATTTCAATTGATCGTTGGTTAATTTGTCAAACTGTTTGACAGCATTGACGAGCGGACACTAACGTGTGGTCTTACCCGCGAGCATTTCTGGTCATGCCTGTGCCTGCTCGCCAATTCATGAGATGCCTCTACCCCTAGGCATACCTTATCCGTCCATGTTAATATACGTATACATACCTCATCTCACATATACTAATGATTCAATATAAATTATATGTACCGGAAACAATTCATATGCATAACACAAATATAAATACACAGCAATCCACAAATAAGTTCTAAAAAATAATCTAAAATTATAAGGTATTATTCTTTTTAATAAATAGGTTAAGGGCCTAACCGTTACTTTTATTTAAAAAGTTTTAAAAAATAATATTTCTGCATATTGACGTCTAAAATATAATAATAAAAATGAAATTCATTTAAAAAATTTCCAACATAGCAATAACATAAGACTCGTTGGCAGCTCGTAGGCTGCAACTCAAGCCCATTAAATCCAGCCTGACCTTACCCAACTCACTGTAGCGATGAGGCGGATGGACATAGCGATCAATCAGATCCATTCATATGGATGAGCAAGTGGGTCAAGTGTCGATATTATCATTCCATTGTCAAACATCATGAACAATAACGTCACACGCAAAGAGTAGTGTCAAGTTCAAACTTTTATTTATTTATACAAACAACGTGACATATCATTGATAAACTATTAATACACATAGCGTGCTTTTTATTTTTATTTTTTTGCAAAAAAAAAAAAAATGAGGTAAGGAACATTAATATGACACATTCATGTACTATGAGATTATTGATGCATATATTTCTCTTTATTGCCAAAACCTATTCTATTTCAATGATATTTTCCCACGTCATTTTCTAGTTTGTCTCAATCTACAAAATACGTACGATATTATTGCTCATGATTTAAGTTAAATCAAAGGTTTATATATCCTTATGAAGAGAATCGACTTATGATATTTTAACAGTAAAAACAATATGTTTAACAGAGACAAAACAGGTGACCGATTTACAAGTTTCCTCAATAGAACAAATAAGGGGAACAAGAAATAATCTGGTAACTTGATAGAGATTAGACTTGCATTATTTTCCACAGCTGGACAAAAAGGTACTAAAACAAATACAATTGACATTATACAGTAATTTATACTACTTTTCCTTCGTTGCTTCTATTATACAGAACATCTTAGATATTTTCATAAAAAAATCTGCTCCTCTCAGCTGCATCTAGCAACTTCCCTAATGACGTCTTTTTGGGAATATTACAGAACTGAAGTACTGATTTAAAGTTTATTTAGGATTAGTATCATTATTACTATTTTTTTTTTAAAAAAAAGGCCAACCTTTCGGAATTAGAATATACTTCCGTCGGTGCTTCATTTTCATAGATGCTTTTCATACGCGCACGCATCCTATTAGTTATTTTTTTTCAACAAAAAAGTAAAATCAACATGTATCATTCAAATATTCCTAATTTGGAAATTTACAGCTCTAATCTAGTGACTCCGAGGGTTCTTACGGATGGAATTTATGCGAATCTTGCTATTGCGTTTACTATGCCAAATTCACCCTCGTATATATTAAAATAAATATAAAAATAGAGAATTAGTTCATGAGCTAGTCGTAAAGGATGACACAATTCGAGTGAAGATTGCAAATTCGAAATCCAGTTAGAATATTATAATTTCAAAAATAAGTTGAAGAGCTAGATTCTTGTCTTCAAAAAAAAAAATGAAAATATAAAAATAATTAATATGATGAGACTTAATGCTCGTCTTCTAACAGTATAATAAAAGAAGAATATAATGCTCGTCTTCAAACAGTAAAACATACTAACATCTTTTTCCAAACTTAAAAGAAAAAAAAATCCAACTAAGTTTGTATGCATCGACATAATATTTGAGTGTGTATTAGCATAATAATTAAGTGTGTATTTTCGAGATATTGAAAAATGAAACTTGATGTTATGTCAAAACGTCTTTTGACTAGATAAATAGTCCATAATACATTTTGTCAACAATTTTGTTTAAGTTGAAATAGAAAAAACGCATCTCTAATTAAAATAAATATAAGTTTGCATTCTAAGATACGTGAAAAATTGATTAAGAATATTTAATTAGGAAATAGGTCAATAAAGGATGGTTATTACGAGAACCCAAAAAAAAAAAAATTTATGGTAGTCGTTAAACAGTAGGAACTTTGCAAACCAATCATGCCATATCTTTCCATCTTCTATGCGTTGGATTTCTGTTTCATGCTAAATAATTTGAATGATAAAACTTAAGTTTACTCTTTTAAGTCCTTAATTAATTATGCCTTGATCAAGGCCTGTCGAAGATTAGAGAGTTCTTTAAAAGAAAATTAAAACGGGTTGGTAAAAAAGTTGTATTTTCTTTTTTAAGGTGGGAATTGGACATGTTTTAGGTCAAACACTCGCCGTAGCCAGATAACCTATGTGCCTCCTAATGGGCCAACGTCACTGGTGAAAATATGATATATGCTACATGTCAACACAGCCCATTGCGCTTTTGACAGTGACATTATCGATTCACATTTCTTAATAGCATTATGTACATCAATTTTTATTTTCATATTGTGATTTAAATATAATTAAGTACAGGGAAACATGTCATGTCAATCAATCTTCACCCCCAATCCCTGTTTTTGCCAAACATTATGAGCCAATACATGACAGTAAGACCGCCGACAGATTACTATTTCAAATGGATATATTTTGTTAGTACAAACAATAGGCACAACAATCGAATATATTATTGCAGAAATCTAATTCTTTTATTATAGATCAATCGTTTCTATATTTTTGTAATTTTCAAATACAAATTTTCTAAAATTCAAGTAACAAAGTAAAACCGGCAGATTTTTAATACAATTGTATCTACACTTGAATGCATGATTTTTTATTTTTATTTTTATTTTTTGAAAGAATTGAATGCATGACGTTGCTTGTGTTTTCATAGAAACTAATAACTTAAAAAAAAAAAAAAAAAACGTCCAAAAGATATCCACGTTAGCACACTTTTTTTTATTTGATATTGTAAGACTTGTACGAGACATCAACCCAAACGCAATTCCTTTCCTTTAATAAAAGTACGAAGCTGGCAGACAATGTTGTAAGATTTGTAACTATGTGTTTTTTTTTTTATATGAAGAAAATCAATTTTATTAAATGATAAAAAAAATAATTTTTTCCTATCTGAAAAAAATAACAGAATCTAATTGTGTGATTCAAATTAGAGGATGAAATATTAGAAATAAATTTAAATTCGTCGCACAAACAAATTGATACTATGCATATTATTAGGACTGTATACGAGCCGAGTTCGAGCGAGTTGGGTACAACTCAAACTCAACTCGATAGTAACTTGAGTTGTCCCGAGTCGAGTTAGAAATACTTTCGAGTTATTTAAGCTAGCTCAAACTCAACTCGCTCCCACTCGAGTTGGCTCACGAGTCACGAACGAGTTGGATATAATCAATTATACTTCGAAATATTATTTTTTAAAACATACAATATTTTAATATTATAATTAATTTATATATACAATATTACAAATAATAAAATTTGTCGTTAATTTTATTCTTTCTACTTATTTGAAGCAAAAATATGTCTTAAAACTTAATATTTTGTATTTTATAACTATAAAAAAATATAATAATATAATTATTGTGTTATTTTTTATTTTTTATTACTCATAAGTCATAAATCATGTTGATAATATTACTTAAATTTAATATTTATTATGTCACGAGTCAGCTCACGAGTTGACGAGTCGAGTTAAGCCCAACTCAAACTCGACTCGTTAATTAACCGAGTTGATACAACTCGAGTTCTGTCAACTCGAGTTATTCTGGCTCGAGTTACAATTGAGCTTTTATGAGTCGAGTTACGAGTTTTTTGCTCACCCCTACATATTATCATGTCTCCTCTCAAAAAAAAAAAAATTCAATCCCCTTCTTTTGTACATAGGGCTTCAATTCTGAAAGCACAGAGATGAAATAAATGTATACGCATCTTCCTGATTGTCAATTGCTTCATTCACACATATGAAATGATTGATGCGATTTCTCTAACTGAAAACGATGTATTGATTAAAAAGTACGTGTGTCTCTTTTTTAAATTTGTGTTTATCTAGATGGAGAATATAAAAACAATTTTTAATTGAATGTGAAGAAAGCGTGAGGTTTGCTTAAACTTCTATGGCTAATTTTCTTCCAATGAAAGAACATGTACTATTTATTAACAAGCATATTTTTCGTTTTGGTACAAACTGTTGTAATTTATAACATAAACAAGAAAGGCTTTGACAGCTTGGTACGATTCGCATATAATTCTCTGAGAGGGCGCGCACACGTATCTTGTGGACTTGTGGTTCCTTTTAAACGGGTCGGGCAGGAAACGGGCACCGCTAACCCAGTTACCGTTCCGCAAATAGCTGAACAACTTTTGTACTTATGTGGGGTTCTTGGCAAACGGTAAAATTATGAAATAGTAAAAAAGTGAAATTATCTTCTATTTTTTTTTTTCCTTTTGTTCGGAGAGAATTGGGTCAATTCTACTTACTTCAAACGGTAAAATTATGAAATAGTAAAAAAGTGAAATTATCTTCTATTTTTTTTTCTTTTGTTCGGAGAGAATTGGGTCAATTCTACTTACTTCAAAATGGGCTGCTTCATGATCCCATCTTCTCTCTATGAAATATTGCAAAGTACAAGAGTGAAACAGAAATGACTAAATTTTTTTAATAAAAAAACAATGAGAAGTTTGATCTCATAATTTTATTACAATTACGCAATCTCATTCAATTCCAAATACTTCTAATTGCGTTAAGTAATTATTTTATTACAATTTATCTCTTCTTCTTCTTTTTTTTTTTTTTACCAAACAAACTTCTCTTAATGTAACTCAAGTTAATTTTGCCGATGTCTCTCTAAAAAAAAGTGGGGAGTTACAATAAAAAATTTTGATTTTAAATTTATCTTTGTAATGACTCTTGATCCAGGCATGTTCAAGCAGAAACTTTGAGAATGTTTTACAACAAAAGCAAGGACAGCCTTAGTCAACTTTTGCTTAACAGTAAACAAATACAATATCCATAAACAAATAATTCTGTAATCTAGGCCGGCTCAAGAAAATTGGAGTGATTTGTAACGAATTGCCAAGTATAGACAGCTCTTAGTCAACTTTTGCTTATCATAAATAAATGCGATAGAGACAAACCACAGAATTCTGCACAAATCAGTTGACTAATTAATTGACACCGATACTCCAGCAGTTTCATTATCTTGAACGAATTGATTAGGGAGGGAATCTTTTGTATTGATGAAGTTCAAATATGTAATAATCCATCACTTTTTTCAAAAGAAAATGATTTATGAAAATTATATACTAAAAATATAAAGTATGTATGTTTTATCAGCCGAGTGACATGGGATAATAGACAAGTGATGCCAGCATGGCTAAAGTTATGAATCAAGTAAGGGCTCCAGCTGTAACAATAGTGACTGTAGTCTAGTGACCAAGTCCTTATCTGTCTGAAATAAATATTAACGGACGATATAACCAAGAGGTTAAATTAAATTAATTATGGCAACAGTAAAAGTTGCGGGATTTTCTAATCTGAGAACATGGAAATGTTCAATTTAATGTGAGGAAATTATTGGTATATTTGCCACGGCTTCTGTATTAGCCTAATTAAATGATTTAAGGAAATAGCTAATTTACAAAATGCTTTATTTATGAATTGCTACATGAAAGGCCACACAATCATCACCACAAAGGATACGATGGGATTTTAATAAAAGTGTCGAGAGACACTCGTCTCTTTCTTCTTCCTTCTCCGACTTGTCTCTCTTTTCTTCGTTCTTTCTCTTCGAAGCTCGTCCACGAGCTCTTTTCCCTTGTGTCGAGCCCTGATTGGCTCTGGTTTCGGTTGCCGCTTAGCTGACCTCTCGATAGTCGCCATCTCTTTCTTTCTCTCTGTGTTGGCACGAGGAGTCATCTCCTCTCCCCTTCGATCGATGGCGGGCTGTCAGAGGAGTAAAGGGGGAGCGACGTGGCTGTCATGCACGCCTCCACAGCATCTCCTTGCCTTGTCTCCTTCTCCCCACTCGTCGAGGTAAGTGTTGTTATCAAAAGGGCTGAGTTAGGATTTCGAAAATTGGGGGAATCGGAGAGGAGAAGAGAAGAGAAGTGGAGACGGCTTGGAGACGGTAATGACACCCTTTCTTCCTTGATTTGTGTTTCCCAGTATCAATTCTTATGAAATTGATATCAATTTTCTATTATTGAGTGCTAGGTGCATGGATTTGAGCTTATTTTTAATAAGCCTAACTTTGATCTTAGACTTGGTTGTGCTCGAGTTCTTGAGGCGATTTCTGAAATCCAACGAGTTAGGTATAGCCTTTCTAGTCCCTATATTGCTTTCTTTGATTTATGCTAATTCGTTTGATCTGTGTATGCACTGTCTGTTTGTTGTGGTGATTGTGAAGGCTGAGAAAGTAGCGATTGATCTCTGTTTAAATGTTGTCAAGGTTCACTTTACTTAATTAGATCGATGCTAAGTGTAGTATGATTTATTCTGGTTGATTTTGCTTGATGCTTGGCTGTGTTGACAAAGCCAGTGATGATTTGTGTTAATCTGAGGCTAACTGTGGGCTTCTGTGGGGAAAATAAAGTATATTCATATGTATGTTTGCATGACAGTAGAGGATAAATGCATATAGTTGTGCATAGTTGCATATATTTGAGTTATAACAGTGATATGCTTCTCTGTGAGCTGCATTAGGTCATAAATGATGCATATTAGGCTATCTGTCATGACTATATGGTTATATGATGAACTATAGGAACTGTTAACTTACTATGATGCATCTAATTAGCTTATAACAGTTAAGTATAGGTATATACTTGTTGATTGAAGTTATATCATGGCCTAGCATGATGAAACCAGTGAACTGAGATGTTTAGGAAGTTAATTTCATGATGGATGTGCTTACTGATATTAGATATAAGCATATATATGCATGTTTTGTTTATCTGTCATGGTTACATAGCTTTTATGGTTATATTCTAAAGAGTATGAACTGTTAGCTTGGTTTTGTGCATATACTGAGTTAAAATGCATATAGATATGCTAGTTGATGACTGAAAGGAAATCATATGGTATATGAGATGTATTGATGCATATTGGAGTGATGGCAGTGAAGAAAAATCATGAACATGCATTTTCATATATGTATATGTGCACTTTCGGATGCATATGGTGTAAACTGAGGCATATGAGGCTTAATAAGCATATAACTTACATGCTAAATGCATAACATGGCTAAAAGAGACTGTTGAGATAGCTGTACCAGCTACTGGTACAAAATTTGGCAATTTGGTACGATTCTGGTAAGTATAGCGATGCCCAGGGATGAAATTGCAATAAAAATAATTTTCTGAGGGCTAACTTGTAAAATTTGAGGGGTGTATCGGTGACTGAAGGTTTTCCATAAAAGTTGGGGGCTAAAATGAATGATTGAGGGGCTTTATGACTTTCCGAGGGCTTAAATGTAAAAATTGTAGGCTATCGGGTCGGGTTGGATTCGGTTGGTTGTGTCGGACCCGTTACGGACTGGCTCAGTCAACTGAGCCAGTTGACTGGGTTAAGTCAAGTGGATTTTTGGGCTGATTTGTGGGCTGGACTTGTCAGGCTGAGAAAAAAATGGAGAAAATTAGTGTGGGCTGGATTTTTCTGTGGGCTTAATTTATTTCGGAAAAAATGAAAAATAATTGGAATTGTGGGCTAATTGTAAATTAATTGAGATTAGATTTTCGGATTTGATTAAAATCTAATATCTGTATGCTAATGACGGATTCTGTTGAGCTTGATTTAGACTAACTTTAGTCTAATAGTAATTTTGTGGCTTATTAGGGAAGTGATGATAATAGTCTGCGTATTAATGAACGGATACAGTGGCAAATAAACCAGACTTTCTGATCCCGCTAAATTTAAATAAAATAATTCTGATTTATATTTTTTGATTTTTGTTTTAATTGTGTTTAACTATTTCCTAAATTCTGTCTGCTGATTTTGTAATCTGTTTTAATGTTAAATTTCGATATAAGGAAATAAATGTTGAACATAATTCTGAATGATTGGAGAAGTAACTAAAATTAAATCAATAACATAACTTTAATCAAGGACTTGGAACCAAACTATAACAGTCAAGGTTAACGTTAAGAACTAGACTCAGATTTAAGAAAACCCGTTAAATAAATATTAACGGTACTTGATCTGTGGTTTGTAAACAGGCACGGATCCTGAAGCCTCCCGCGACCAGTAAGGAAGCAAGGTGCGGATTACGCGGTTTCTTTGTACAAACTGGATATCGGTATTTTTAAATTAATGCATAGCATGTTGAAAGACATATGCATTCATTCCATATAAAATTAAGAAGCCCTGAATGAATTGAATTCATGTTGACTTAAACTGATCGATTGATTAGGAATGAATCTGACTTGGTCATCCATTTGTTATTTTGTGGACCGTCAGAATTTCAAAGACTGGAATGGTTTTCGTAAATTGACTATGTTGCATGATTTTATTGGAGAGTTCATGAATCTGATTCGGAATTAAATCGGACCATTCTTATTCAGTATGCATGGCATAAATATGAAATTAAATTGTGTTACTCTCCGGAGTATGGTTTGGCCACCTACCCGGCCAGGATTGTAGCTCTATTATTTCTGGAAGTTCCCTCTGAAATCTGTACCTAGGATTGAACCTATGGTTTTGGAAAAAGTTCTTTCTGAATCTGACCGGCCGATAAGAACTTGAGTGAATACGATTTTCTGTGGAATAATTATGCTTGATTTGTTTCTGTGCATATTCATGATGCAGTATGCCGGTCATCGGACCCTGGTACCCACGGTATTAAAATTTCTGAAAATAATATTCCTAAATTTAAAATGATTATATATTAATTAAGTGGGTGTGAATTCCGTTACTCGGTTCATTCTTGGATCCGCGTACTGGAACTAAAACCCGCACTGAGATTGTATCTCACTCTGTGCTTTGTTTTGCATGTGTCCTCAACGACTTGGGGGTTCCAGGAGCGTCGTAATGGAGTAAGGCGTAGGACTATAGCGACTTTGGAGTGTAGTTACCTTCAGTTCGCGGTACGGATCCCGAGTCTGAATTGTGAGGCTGTTTTGTGTATCTGCTTAGATGAACTGCCCGAGGTACTGGCTTACCTATATTTTGAGATGCCTCCTGCGTCTCCAGCGTCCGAGGTTGAGGTTGAGCCAGAGCCGGAGGCTAACTCCCATGAAAAGGAAGCGTTCTGACCGTTAGCTTCCTTTTCCTTGTTGGGAGGGGGTCCGAGTGTGTATGTTCCCTCTAGTGTTGTGTTGTAGTGGTCTTGTTGTTGCGGTGCCGGTTCTTTGTGTTGGTTTCTATGAGTCCTATCTCGGGTTTGTGGCGGTGGTCTCACGGTTGGTTGGGTGGTTTTTCTCTTTTTGTGTATTATATGTTTATATGTATATAGAGTGAGCTTGAGTCGACCAGTCCTTAGGAAACATAAATAAGCCGGGATTGGTCGTAGCTTGGTGTGGTTTGCTTTATTTTTGTAGAAAGGCTTGTATAAACTAAGCTTGAAATAATGTGAAATATTTTCTGTGTGCTTATCTGTGATGTTGTGTGAATTCTGGGCCGAAATTAAGAAAATGAAGAAAAAAAAATATACGTAGTCTGTCTGTCTGTTCGCCTTACGGAAATGAAAAACTATTATCGTGGTGGAGGAGACATCACTCCCTCGGTTCGGGGTGTGACACCAGCAATATTATGTTTGGAGGCTAGAAATATTAATGTGAAGTCTATTTTTAAAATTTAATTTGAGTGTTATCTTATATATATTTAATTAATTCATTATTTTTGTCTATGAAAAAAAAAGAAAATCGCACCTGAAAATGGTCATTTATGTGTGATGCATCAGAAGTTGTCTTTTGCGTAAAACTTAAAAATTTTAAAAAGTGTAAACATGGTACCCAAATAATTACGTGTATAGAGTGAAAATCGAAACTCCCAGTTTAAGAATAGAAGAGATGGATGGAAAAAATAAAGATAAAGAAACAGATGAAAAATCGTAGGTTAGCTGCATTATAAGTATACCTGTCAAACGTCGAAACGGAATACGGAACAACCTATTTCCGTTTTCGTTCCGTTCCAGACGACGAAACAGAAATTCTCTTCCGTTTCCGCTTCCGTTTCGCCAAACGAAACAGTTTTCTGTTCCGTTTAACGTTCCGTCCCTCATTTACCATTGATTTCGGCCAATTTCCGTATTCCGTTTCGGTAAACGTTTATAAATTTCATTTCCGTTTCCGTTCCGTTTTCAGAAGCGAAACTGATTTTCCTTTCGTTTAACGTTCCGTTTGGACGGAACGGAACGGAACAACGAAAAAAACGGAACGATTGACAGGCCTAATTATAAGTTTATAACTAAAAATAAAGTAGATATCATCTTTCTTTCTGGCTTTCTGCAGATCCGTCCAGACGTTAACTTTTGCCATTGCCCCTATTTCTTTTCCAGGCCTTGGACAAAGTTTAAGCTTTTCATTTGTCAGTGTCACGTAGTGGACGGGTGCATCGACAAAGGTAAATTTGAGATATATGAATATCTGGTGGGTTCCTACGGCCCTTTTATCAAATAAAAAAAAAGAAAGAAAAGAAAGCACAGAGAAGTATATATCTTGTAACTTGGTATTACATGAAAAGTATATATCTTGTAACTTGGTATTACATGAAAAGTTCCGGTGTCACATTTTTTTTAGTGCCACAAATATTATATTTTATTTTTTTATTTTAAATTTTATAATTTAAAATATAATCGTCTGATCCAAACTGTTGATCTTGTTTATTATAACGATGCATGTGTTGTCATAAAATTTTATAATTATTGAATGATACTTGATCAAGAAATTGAAAAATGAACATATTAAAATTAATCTATTATAGTTATTTTGATTCGTTCGTTTTTTATCTTTTGATCAAGCATCAAATAAACTTCAAAAATTATAAAATTTTATGACAACACATTTATCGTTATAATAAACAAGATCAACGGTTCAAATCAGACAATTATATTTTAAATTTTGAAATTTAAAATAAAAAAAAATAAAATGTGGCACAGGAAGTTCCTCATTGATATATGATAAGCACCGCACTTTTCGTAGTTTTTCGCTACAGTCAAATTTGTTGGCTGTCTTTGTCGACGGAGAATACGTGACATTACCCTTTTCAAGGATCACCTTGACATTCGTTTTGTGCGTAAAACAAATTGAATTATGCACTGGATTAAAAAAAAAAAACTTTCTGAACGAAAAGAAAAAAAAATAATGGCTTTTTTAAATCACTAACCGATGAACCAGCCAGACCTAACAAGTGAACAAAAGATATATATAGCATATAAATACAAAACAAGAATGAACAAAATAAAAACTAATATTCGATCGAGAAATTTGGCGGCTTCTGTACATCTCGGCAGTTGGCACCTGTAAGAACTTTTAAGGACTGTTTCTATCTTTTTTGTTGATTTTGAAATTCTTATCTATATGTATACTGAGATATATCGATTGAATTAATTTAAATCATTCTTTTACATATTTTTTTTAGGGTTATTGAGATCGAGTTAAATGATTTTTTTTTTTTTTTTTTTTTTTTTTTTTTTTTTTTTTTTGCATTTTGAGTGCTATTTGAACATTTGACTCATGGTTCTTTCATAAGTCATAACTCATCATTAAAATGACAATGAAATTAAAATTTTTTTTTTATTTATCCGTGCGATTCTTTAATCAATTGAAGCTTGCTACTTTTTTCCTACAAAAATAGAGGATGCTAATCAATATTACTAAATCAAAAGCTAATCTGATAGATAACTACCAGTCGTCTGATTACAATATATGTGGATCCGTTAATTAGTCAATCAATTAGATATTTTCTGTACACGTCTATTAATACCGACTCTGAGGAGCATTGAAGAAAAGTCGTTTTTGAAAGGCAAAAAGAACTATGTAGAAAAACCTTGGAGAGTTCAAACATCGCCAACTATGTTATTCTTGATTGTCTCACGGGAAGAGTGCATTCAAAAAAAAAAATAAACTATGTTAATCTGGGTTGACTTTCTCTCGAGAACTGCAATTCTCTTGAGCACATGGCTAGAAATAAATAAAAATCTTACCTATGGGCTTTAGTTTGTCAAAAATAATAATAATAATAATAATAATAATAATAATAAAATAAATAAATAATAATCTAATACATGTAGTATGTAGATCAATAACGTTAACACAAGAAATAATGTTAAGCTAGTTTTCAAGAGCAACGCATCTCCGTCTGGGGTTTGAAATCAGGCTGAGTAATTTGTGACATTTAATTTCAAAATAAATTGGACCGCTTGATCCTATCTTTTTTTTATAAAAAAAAAATATTAAGCTAGTTTTCGCCAACGAATTGAAGTTATTGGTTTGAATTAGGGATAATGATTAATTCAACTTAAAAAAAAACGCAACGAATAATATTTTGTAGATAAATGTATTCTATACATGAATTTTTTGTAATGGCTAGCTACTCGATAATTAAGTCTAATACATAAGATAATAATTTCTATATAAAGATCTTATATTGAAAATTTAACATTTGTTGAATTATATCAAAAAAGAATGTATTGAACTTTTATTTGGGTAAAAAAGGATAATGATTATTAATTTATTTTGTGTAATTAGTTGCTCCTAATTTTCAGATGAATTCTCAAATTAATAGATTCTAACATTAAGTTGAATTTTTGAAGTAAGCACGTGTATCAAATATACAAAAAAATTAAACCAATTCATCTTATAATAATTGATTTTTTTTTTAGTAACAACTCTAGTGGTAAATAAAAGTAACATATATAGAATGTACGACCTTTCTATCTTCAACGCATAGAAACGTTGACCTTATCTCCTAATAGAGTAATAGACCAATGAATAATTTTACACCTATGTTTACTGGGTAGGAAGCCACTAACAAAAGATGATGCATGCACTGATGTGCACTCCTCCTTATATAAGGCGATGAACAAAGAAAAACAAGCCAAGAGATCTTTCTAACAAGCGGAGTTTTTCCTAATCCTTCCTATATATTCGCTATACCTTTAATTATTCCATGGCAGAGAATGGCAACGGGAGCGTAAAGGAAGGTTTTAAGATACCTGAAATCAAGTACACCAAGCTCTTCATCAACGGCGAGTTTGTCGACGCTGCCTCAGGTAATTGATAAATTACAAATCGACCCCACTTTTCTTTTAGGCTGATGATGCTGTGCTCACGCGTGTGTGCTTAATTTTTTTTCTTTTTTTTTGATTAATTGAATATATAAAAATTATTTGTGTATATATACTTAAAGGGGGCTTGTCCTTTAAAAGCTACCTAACATATATAAATTCTTCTTTGAGTAAAAAGATGAATGCGTCATCTTAATTTATTCTAGAAAGTATATAACCACTTAAATTGATTTCTACTTGTCGGTCGCAGTTGTGATTAATAATCTTGAACTCAAAGCGAGTAATTTTAAAGCGATTTTTATGCTATATATGTTACATATCCATAAAGAAAAACTAAGTAAAATTTAGTGCAAAGTAATATAAGTGTTCAAACTTTTATATGGTTTATATGCTATATGATTATTATGCATAAAGAAAAAATAATAACGTTAAACGCAAGTTTTATTTTCAGAAAACATTTTGAATTTTTCATAATTGTTGAAGATGAATATTGACTCATATTGTGCAGTTTATATAGGCATACCCTTAAATTAGAACTATCAACTGTCATCAGATTAATATACTGTGTAAGATGTCATTTTTATCATGGCAGGCGGCACTGCCTGCCTTTTCTTAAAAAAAATAAAAGAAAGCTGCAGATTCTAATTTTTTTTCTTCCCTTTTTTTTATGAAAATTCATAAATTGATGAGCTTTGATATACCTTTTACTATTTGTTGAACCGTTGGATAATTAAAGTCACACCTGCACTAATCAAAATTTATATATGAACTCAAATACACGTCCTAATTCAGGAATATGTATATATACGTACATGATAGACGCATCATGTGATTATAGTAAGATGCAAACGCAATCGTCAACTGTATACCTTTTTTTCCTGTTAAGCCTACCTAAACTGATGCTATCGTTTCAAATAATAATTTGTCGGTACATAGAGATTATTCCAATTAATAACTTTTATTTATTCTGATTTTGTAGGGGTTAGATAGATAAGTTTTCATAAGTGAAATAGATAATACTCTACAATAATCCTTTTATTTATTTTGTTCTTATTTTCCAAATACATATAGCCCGCACGAAACATACCCAATTGTGGAAAAGTTTTAGCTTATTATCTTCTTGTTACTCCTTTTTTAGTGCAAATTTTTACTACTAAATTTTTGTCTAACATACTATATGAGCTCATTGGTGACATTACTTTCAGAATTAATTGCTAATGAAAATGACACATTAATTAATATGTTACAGTTTAATTTATAACTCTCTCATATGGGAACTTAGACAATTAATTATCTATTGGACATTAGATATCACATGCACCTCTTCTAATTAAATAAATTGATGTGAGTTTGTGTGCATAATTTTCCATTTCTGTCTCTATTTAGTTAAAAAACGAGCATTTTCGAAGTCAAACTAGATCATTGTCAGATATTAATTGGCTAGTTGGCATCCACGAAATGTATTTAAAAGAGGCTTATATTTGATAATTAGCTAGATCCTAGATGATAGGGAAAAGAAAAGGAGGCAATGCAGAAAGTCTCCATCTCATATTTAATTATCTAGAAAGTTATATATAATGTTATTGCATGTGTATACATATGTCCCTTATTAATTAAAATATATTTGCTATCACAAAGTCAACATATATCAGCTGTTATACTATTGCAAACGCGATGAATTTGATATTCAATTGATTTCTCGGATGTCAAAAATTAACTAGTTCCAATCATTTTTACAGTACAATTTTTTATAATCTTCTTAAAATCTGCTATAAAAAAGTAGTTCTAAAATAAATAAAAAAAACTGTTATTTGTCAATTTCGACCCAATTGATACTTACTTGTTTATCCCTCATAAGATTGTTAAATTAAATATTAAAATTTTTTGATAAATGCCTCAATAATTTCAGAATTGTGTCAGATTTGAGACGTGTTGAAACAAACTTAATTTATTTTTGTTTTATTATATAAACTCTTATACTGCAACAAAAATATATATTACAATATAATTACTAAACACTATAAGTAACTTTGAAATTTTGTTCACAAAACTGAAGTTCATAAACATGGTGCATGTATGACCTCAAGACTTTTTCTATTAATATACTGACAGTGTCCTTATCTAAAGACTGTTTATATTTCTTAATTTTTATCATCTCATGATTTCAGTATTATGTCACAATCATTAATGTCAACGATATTTGTCCTTTCAACTCTATATGGCATACAATCATACAGGGTGGCTTAAGCTAATTATATGTGTTCTTTCTAGTATATTTTTATTGTGACAGCAGGGGGGAATATATATCAAATTTATAATTTGAAAAATTGTATTTGATGCCTGCTAACGAAATTGATCTGGAACTAATTATAATTGGTTGGCGTTTACTATTTTTAAATAGTAAGACTTTTATCAGAAGTTTAATTGCAAAATTTGTCATATTTTTGCCGGACTTGCGCGGATGAATATTTTGATATATTCAAATAGCGCTTACTAACCTGGTAGTGTACTTGGCATGCCATAAAAAATTAAAACCCTCTTTGTTGGTTAATTTGACTCAAGTTAAAAAGATAATATTGTTTTTGCTAGACAGTTTATTCAATACGAAATGCATGTACAGGTGTCGGCCGAAACTAATGGCTGGGGCAGAAAAAAAAAATGTATTTCTTTGCTGCAAGCAACAAAACAAAAAAAAGTCAAAATTTTTTTGCATAAAATTATTTGAAGCTGGAAATCAGCCTTACCCAAATTTGTTTTCTTTTTCAAATGTTTAAATAGCGGCTGCTATAGGCGGTATAGCGGTTCTAAGGTGGTGGACCACTATGGTGTGAAAGATAAAAATATCGCTAAGCGGTGCTAGTTGATATATCGCCATAAAATTATTATTTTAGATATATTTTCGTATATGAACTCTAATTGATGTGATTCAAAATTTTATAAAAAAATAAATTGACAAATAAGTTACTACTTTTAATGTTTGAGTTTTTTTTTTTTTTTTTTCAAATTATAACAATTTTATGGTAAGACAGGTGGCGAAAGATACGTGATTTGACCGACATTCAGTGCTATTAAAAATGTTTTTATAAAATCAAATATATCATTTATAAAATGTATTCTTACTTATGTAAATTATAAGAAGAAAGCTAAGATAATTTAATTCGAAAATTCTAAGAAAATTACAATTGGAGGCTCAACAGAGATACAAAATAATTGAATGTGGACGTACTTTAGGATTCAAACAATGAATGGGTTTGGTAATCTTTCCTTTGATAATACATTTATATATATAATTGATTTTAAAGTTCTATGTTTTGAATTGAAGTATGCATGTATACGATGTTTGATCTAAATTAAAGCATGCGTAAGATATAATGGACAAGTATGTTTATGCATGGCCACTACGATCCGATAGCATTCACTAAAAACCGCTATCCACAATTCGATAGGATATGAACATATCCGCTATCGCTATTCGCAATTTAAAGCTTTGCCTTTTTTTCTGGATACAAAACTGCAAACACGCCTTCCAAATAAAAAGTCAAATATAGCTATATTAAAATTATAGTCATCATAATGATGATGAATGATTCCACTATCATTAAAGTATTTGTCGGCTAGGAGGCAAAGAAGTGCATCTCATTCACCAAATAAAGAAAAGAAGCACATCTAAATTATTTTTTTAGTGAGAGATTGAGAGATGCAAGTTTAAGACTTAACTGAAGGATTATTATAAAGATTTAAGTTGGAGAGTTTTAATCTTATTTTTATAGAACAAAAATAGTTATGTTGCTAATATCATAAAAAAACTATAAACTCTGATTGTAATTGCAGCGTAGAATTCCTTCCCAAAATCGGTCATAACTTGCATTGAGATTAATTACCAATTTACCATAGTCTTTGGGCCTTAGCTAAAGCCATCATAATGTAACTGATGCATCAGATATTCTCTAATATTAGGTGTATACAGCTAAGTGGACTTTCGTCATCAATTAATCAATAGATCCAACCTATTAGTCTATTACTAGTGGGAAAAGAAAACGATGGAATTCTTAAATTTTGTCGTTTCTAATAATTTTTAACTAATTAAGATATATATATAACGATGATGTCTTAGTGATGAGCTCAATACACAATTCATTTTAATAATTATATTTATATCCTAACTTTTTTCTTACTATATAAAAAGTTCTCACTTTGTTGTCTTTGAAAAGTATCAATTCACCTTAGAAGCAGGCTACTTTTGACCGCACTCTGAAATATGCAAAAAGTACAATAGAAAGCCAAGCATCTCTAATCTAATGTTAAATTCCACAGAGAACAGTCTTTTTTTTTTCCCGAAGAAACAAGCCCGTAGGCTCCACGGAGAATAGTCCACAGATGATGGGGTTTGAGAACTTTTTTAAGTTTTAAGAGTCCGGAAGCAATTTTGTAATTAAAATTGTACTAAATTGTAGGTAAATTATTCGAGACTAGAGATCCGAGAACAGGGGATGTGATTGCAAATGTTGCAGAGGCGGATAAGGTGGATGTTGACCTGGCGGTTAAGGCAGCAAGGGAGGCGTTTGACCACGGCCCATGGCCCCGCATGTCAGGCTATGTAATTTTCTCAACTTCTCTCGGACACTGCTCAATAGTCCATGGCTCCATGCTGTGGTTCATACAGTCAAATTAATTTTTTTTTATCTTTGAAACGACAAATTTAAAAAATTTTCTTCACAAAAGAGTTTAAAATCTGTACAAGAAAAAACGTCAAAACGGATAGCTATATTGGGAAATCGGCCCAACAATAACTTTTAAATACTTTTTGAAAAAGAATCTGGCCAAGCCCACTTCAAGAAGGCCATGAACATGAATTGGGTTACTTTTTCTCCGTTCTTCATTTCATTGTATAAGCACTAAATTGTTAAATTTAATATTTCTCCTACATGTCATGTCACTCCAATATGCAGGAAAGAGGAAGAATCCTGTATAAGTATGCTGATCTCATCGAGCAACACATCGAAGAACTTGCAGCAATAGATGGCATAGATGCCGGAAAGCTCTTTGAATTCGGCAAAGCAGTTGATATTCCGGGAGCTGTCCGAATGTTAAGGTACTATGCCTCGGCAGCTGACAAAATTCACGGTGAAACACTAAAGTTGACCGGACAACACCAAGGGTACACTCTAAAGGAGCCAATTGGTGTGGTCGGTGTTATCATTCCTTGGAATTTCCCAAGCATGATGTTCTTCTTGAAAGTGAGTCCTGCGCTTGCTGCTGGCTGCACTGTTGTTGTTAAACCGGCTGAGCAGACACCGCTTTCAGCTCTCTTTTATGCCAAGCTTGCAAAGGAGGTAAATCTTACTATTAATATGTCAGCATTTGAGGAAAATGAATTTATAGATAGTCAATTATAAAGCAAAATTTTCAATTTCTTTGTTTGTTTTATAATTATGGAGCTTTTAAACAATATTATACTTCTAATATTGATTTCAAATTAATACTTCAAAAATGTAGGCTGGAATTCCAGACGGAGCACTTAATGTTGTTAATGGGTTCGGTCCGACTGCTGGCGCAGCACTTACCTCTCACATGGATGTAGACAATGTAACCATACCGAACTAATTAAACCATACAATTAACCCTTATTTTCTTAATTTAACAAAATTTTGAGTTTACTAATTAACCTATTTGAAAACAGATAAGCTTTACTGGGTCACCTGAAATTGGTAGGGTGATTATGCAATCCGCAGCAACTAGCAACCTAAAGACTGTCTCATTAGAATTAGGTGGAAAATCACCATTTATTATCTTTGACGATGCTAATTTGGATATGGCCGTGGGGCTTGCAAGTGCAGCTGTTTTTTTCAACAAGGTATAATTTAAAAAAAATAAAAAATAAAAGTCCTAGATGACTACCTTCTTCACTTAATTAGATATGCCAGACTAATTATTTGCTCCATACACCAGTGAAAATTATGTAGAAACTTGAACAGTAATGATTCATCTTAATACAAAATAATAGTGTAAGCAATAGGAGCAGGTAATGGCCAGAATTTTAAAATATGGGATCTTTTATGTGAAAACCAGGTTTTACAACCGCTATAAATACTGGGGTCCATTTTTGTTGAGTCAATGTGAAATACAATTATACGAAGTATCTGGAGAGCCGATATGACTCTACCTACATTCTAATTTTCTAATTCTTAGATATGTAACTAATTATAAATGCAGGGAGAGATTTGCGTGGCAGGATCCCGAGTATATGTTCAAGAGGGAATTTATGATGAGTTCGTCAAAAGAGTAATTGAGGTAGCCAAGGGTTGGGTCGTGGGTGACCCGTTTGATCCCAAAGTGAACATGGGTCCTCAGGTAATCATAAATAATCATAACTATTTCTTAGATCTATGAATTTATGATATGTTATGAGCTAATAATGACTGCTTATGGCATGTTTTTATTTGGTTTAAATCACCAAAAGAAACCAAAAGGTACCAAATAAATAAACCTAATGCTTTACTACAAAGGATTCCCTATTATTTTATTTTTCATGAGACAATCCTTATTTTTTTATGACATATGTTTTCTTTTTAATATCTATTAAGGTTGATAAGGTGCAATATGAAAGAGTGCTTAAATACATAGAGTATGGAAAACGAGATGGGGCTACTTTGCTGACAGGAGGCAAGCCCTGTGGTGACAAAGGCTACTATATTGAACCCACAATTTTTGCTGATGTCAAGGTATATTTTGAAATCTAGCCCGCAATATGTAAAATTGATACTGTATGGCATGTAATTCCTACTAATATAATTTTTTCCCAACTTTTTTTCCAGGAGGATATGAAAATTGCAAAAGATGAGATATTCGGCCCAGTTATGTCCCTCATCAAATTCAAGTACGTTCCCAACGAACACCGTATAAATTTGAGATTGATTATATCGATATCAAATTCATTTATAATCAGTGACGTCCAATTAAACATTTATCGAATATTAGTAAAGTACAAATATACATTTTGTTTGTAGTTTAGAACTTTAGATAAATTATGCATTAAATTTGGTTAATTTAAGAGTCGATTGATTATCCACCAGACGGTTTAAAAAAAAAAAAATAGTTCACTTTTAGTGGTGTTTGATGGATTGTCAAATGATTTCCGTATAGCATCAAAGTTCTAATCCTATCTTTGATAATTATATATTATTTTATTCGATAACAGTTTTATCATTTATCAGATGTTATGGATGTCAAATAAGGTTGGGTTGCAACATATCACTACCTTATAAATTTAACATCTAAAACTTTAAGCCCTTTTAACTTTTCAAAATCTCATTTATAGGACGATTGAGGAGGCTATTGAAAGAGCCAACTGCACAAAATATGGTCTCGCAGCTGGTATCTTGACCAACGACATTAATATTGCAAACCGCGTCTCCAGATCGGTACGTGCTGGTACCGTTTGGATCAATTGCTACTTTGTGTTTGATGCTGATGCGCCGTTCGGCGGCTACAAGATGAGTGGGTTTGGAAGAGATCAAGGAATGAATGCAATTGAGAAATACCTACAAGTCAAGTCCGTTATTACACCAATCTACAATTCTCCTTGGCTGTGATTAATTTCAGTATGCTTAATTGCTTGATTACACTTTGATCCGTGTAAGATGGTTTGCATTTGATAGAGCAGCCATCTCCAAGTGAATGAATGCTAGTGAAGTCTGTCATTACAATCATCTACAATTACCATTGGCTGCACATCATGTTGTTTGCATTATGTTTTTAATTAGTGCTTTGTGGAGGTGAGAAAGCATGCTATTTATCATTATCGTTCAGAATGAAATGGATGTAAATTTGGTTTTACCTACTTCTAATAAACTCACAGGCTGTTTTATCATTCTTGTAAAATTTAATTCACAGCAACGTTTACAGCGTTTGAGCATTTGCATACATGGTTTTTTTTATTGAAATCTTTATCGATAAACATTAAGCTCAAGCCTTCTCATCTAAGCATCTCCTGTTTCAAAACAACCGAGCCTAATTAAATTCCTAATTTATACCTAGAAAAAACTCCTCCCTCATTCAAGTATAAAGAGAAACCTACAGACAACACGTAAATCTAACTCAAGACAACTTTGCCACTGTAACAATAAAAACCTTCCGGAATCTCTTCTAGCTGTTTCAGAAAAGCAAATTAAAAGAAAAAAAGGTTCCTTCTCCTATTGCAATATTAACCCAAATCTAAATCTGCTCTCATTTACTCCAAGAAAACAGCAATGGAGAAGAAAACCAAGCTTCCAAAGTCTATCAAGTTGTACTTGTCGAAAAAGCTTAAGAAAGTACCAAATCTAAACTTAAATGGCTCGATCACACCGAGCAGGCTGAGGTCAGCATGCAAATACCCCAAAACCCCATCCTTTGATGAGAGAGACCCAGACATTGACCACCACACAGACAACCGTGCTGCTACACTTTCTGACGTAGACCGATTCCTCTTTGATAACTTCCATTCCCTCTACATCAAAGACACTGATAATTCTTCAACCAGTACATTCACAAAACCACATACAAGGATAAATGGAGATTTCTCAGGAAATTCAGCCTCAACTGCATCAATGACGTCATCATCGACGACTGATGACATCAGCGAGAAGGAGGCCAGTGTGGGGATAGTGACCTTCTCTGTGGACCCCTATGAGGACTTCCGGAGTTCAATGAAGAACATGGTGGAGGCGCATCATCCAGATAAATCTCAGTCCTTGGATTGGGATTTCATGGAGGAGTTGCTACTTTGTTATTTGAAACTGAACGACAAGAGTATTCACAAGCATGTCCTTAGAGCATTTAGTGACATCACCGCTGGATTTCGGCGCAGTAGGGTCTCTGTTGTCAGCAGGAGAACTCTACCAGAAAATACCAGGAGACAAAAGGTCGCACAGAGGGATGAGATACCAAATTCGCCTGACAGGCATTTTCCAGCAGATTGTGAAAATGGACAAAATGGGTTTGGCAGTTTTTAAGTTTTTCACAAAATTGGCGTTGGAAGGGGTTTTATTTCTATTTTTATTTGCTATGTGGGTTTTATTTCTATTTTTATTTGTTATATTGGCGTTGGTTGGAAGGAGAAAAAAAATGCTTAGATTGAAAATTCATTGAAGGCTAGTGTCATAATCATCTCACGTATTATCACAATTTAAGGATTTTGATCTAAGATTTGGTACTTGCTTGGAACTAAAAGAAGGTCAATTATAAGAATTGCCAAACCGACTTCAAAACATTTCCCTTTCTTGAAAAAGGGAAAACCCTAGCGGGCTGCACGATTATTGAGGCGCCGCTAGGCGATTTTTTTAGCGATTCCAATTTTCCCTCTCCCTCTCCCTATCTGAACCTCGCCGATCAATCTCCCATCCTCCGCCACCGTCTAGCCATTTGAAAACCTAGGCGGGGAGGCCGCTGCCGCTGCCGGCGGCCTCCCCTCCTCCACCCTCCATTTACTTTTCTCTTCCTTTTCCTTTTTTTGTCTTTCGACCCCGTTTTTTGTTTGTTTCCTTCCTGTCGGCATAGTAACCGAAGTCGTAGCTCGTGGCTCGTGGCCCAGGAGTGGAGATCATCCCTTCTGGCAAGTGGCTGTTGTCGTCGTCGTTTGACAGCCGACGAATTTGGTGTGGTTGTCATCGTTGGTTCAGCCGACGATTTTGGCTGTCGTTGTACAACCGAGAAGGGCAGTGCAGTGTTGGTTGGCTGTCGTTGAGGTCGTGGTTTGGTACGATCGGTGAGAGAGGTCTGCTTTGTTGGTCCCATCGCGGAGGCGATTGAGGGAAGGTTGAGTTGCTAGTTATGCAACAGTGGTTGTTTAGCACTGCTTTATTGGTCTCGTTGTGGAGAAGCTCGAGATGAAAGCAAGTGGCGATCGTGATGTGCGTAGGCGGAGCGAGTCTTCTTTTTTTGTGAAGATTGACCTCATATGGTCAGGTCGAGGCTGGTATTGGAATTGTCAGCCTTTCTGTGGTACCAGTTTCAACTGGTACGAGTCACGGGCTGGGCATGTTAGATTGGTACTGGTTTTTTGGAGTAACTTTGGTTGGATGTTTATTACCAGGTGTTAGTACTGGTTTCAATATTTTTTGGGGTTTTATTAGTGTTGCTTTGGTGGGAGGTCTTGTTTACCGGGGATTAGTACTGGTTTTGCTGGTTTTTCTTTTTAGTGAGAGGTCATGTTTACCAGTGATTAACACTGGTTTTGCTGGTTTTTCTTTTTACTATGATTTGTAAACTTTCTTTTTTTATAAATGAAAATTGTCAGCTCTTGCTGACCCTCAAAAAAAAAGAATTGCCAAACCGGATCATATCAGAGAATCAGACATGCTTCTATCATGTCACACCCAACAAGAACTAATTTTCACTTTGATCAATGAAGCTGTGTAGATCACGTAATCTCCGAAAATATTAAAATGAAAAAGAAAGGTTCGTGACCTGCTAACCTGACAAAGTGAGAGAGCAGAAATTTGGGCCAAAATATGAAATACGTACAGCAGTTTGTTCCTAGTGGGATGAACAGAGTTACCGAAGAAAGCATATTTCAACAAAGTGCAAGACATATACACATCATTAACCCACTACTTCTCAATTTACGCCTTCCTTGTAGTTAGTAAAGACAGCGAAAAAGAGAGAAAGACTCATCTTAGACTTGGAGCACCGGAGATTATCGTGGTGTGTTGGATATCTAATGAAGGGACGCGATTGTGAAGATATGACAAGCTAGGCCGGGGAACCACCGAGCGATTTTTTGGGCTGGATGAGTTAAAAAAAAAAAAAAAAAAAGAGAGTTGGGGGGAGAACGGAGGCAACTCGGTTCGGGAGGAGGCAGGCAAACAACGGGGCGGATTCGAGTAATTAGGTGAACACTTGAGAGTCGGTCGGTTTGGTTGAGCCGTAGTCGTAGTCGTACAATTAAATGGGCTCAGCCGCTCAGAATCTGAAAAATAAGAATTTTCTAAGCGTTGGTTCCAACATGGACTTTTCGGGTTAGCGTGCGATCCAAACGCTAATATATGAAATTGATCTGTGTATTATCTTAACTGATAACATTTGTGCAAATTGTAGCAACAAATTTAATCATATGGGGCTCGTTTGGATGGGATGGAATTGGCCAATTCTTCCTACATTTTTCATCCAAATCATTTTAAAATAGTCAATTTCATTCCTAACACAATTTTCAATAGCACTCTTCCCAATAATATTTTTCTCTCTACTTTTTACATTTCCCAACGTTATTCCTAAACTCACCATCCAAACAACATTTCCAATTTCTAAGAATAGCCAATTCCCATAATTTCTGTGAATAGTATTTTTCCCTAAATTTATGTTATTCCTACCAAATTTCTAACCCATCCAAACGACACCATGTTTATTAAAGGAAGCCGTAAAATCATGTAATTAATAATTCCTTTGGAAACTATGTTTTTATTTGCATTATTTAAAGCTGCTAAATTAACAAAACTGCATATCGACGTATTATGCCAATTGCCAAATTTACATCCAAAACTGAAAACAAAACAAAAATAACATTTAAGTAGAAACAATATTACTACTATAACAATAATGATTAGAGAAAGGTTTTAGTCAAAATGTATTTGATGGATGGGTCTATCAAATATGATATTATCTCAACTTTTAACTATCATTGATTCGAACGTTCAATATAAAATTGATATTGAAATATCATTTAAATCTTAGTTTATATTTATTGCATTTTTTTTTATTCTTTCCTTAGATTACATCAGAATCGTTGTTATTGAGAGTCAACTCTTGTTGAGCGTCCATCACCGGTGAATCCAGGCGTAAAAATGTTACATGTTCTCTAATATCTTAGGAACAAAAACCGTAGTTATAAATCTCAATATACTGTATTATTACTATTATTGTTGCATCTTGTTATTGGTGTTTTATTTTATTTTATTTTAATCGTATACATAAGTATGAGGAAGTTCAAGCTTGGGGAAGTGGAGCGTTGGTAGGCACTACCAAGTTGGTGTTTTATTTTATGTATAGGTAGGCCACGATTTAACCGTAGTTATAAATCTCAATACGATTAATTAAAATAAAACACCAACGATTATTTTATTTATATATACCCAACTCATCTCACTTATAATATTTTATTTTACTTAGAGAATACCTAGGTAGGCACTACTTAGTTATTCCGAAAAACATTACTTGGGGAAGTTCAAGCTTACGCCCAAGCAAACATCATTAATTATTGAGCCGGGTTATTTCAAGCCCACAGTTGCAATAATTTTGGAAGTTTAGACTGAACCAACTTTAATTGCAGCATATTTTCCATTGAAAATAATTCTGCCATCCTTATATGTTTTTTCTCTTTCCATTTCTAATAATGTTTGGCAAATGTTGTATTTTTCCACCCAATTCTACTTATCTGATTGGTGCCCGAACCAAACAGCATTAACTATTGAAAGCCGGCTTATATCAAACTCACAATTGCAGTAATTTTGGAGGTTTAAACTGAATCAACTTTAATTGAGCGGATTTTCCACTGAAATAATTCAAGGTTTTGATTTTTTTTTTATCAGAAAGAATCAAACGCAATGCAACTTTCATAACTTTCCAGTCAGCATGATTGTCTTTCAAATACTAATTAAATTGATACTTCAGAAATGTTCTTTACCAATTAGCAACGCTGTAAAAAGAAAATTTACAAAAATAAGATTTTCGTAGCAATTAAAAATAAATAAAGCAAATTAACTAGTACAGGAGTTGTACCCAGCAGAAAAATTGAATGAATCAACGTACTAGCTATAACAGCAGTCCGCTTTCATGAAGAGTTTGTTGAAGGCGATCATATATAGGTCTCAGATTCAGCTACATTCCTTGGCCGTGTATAGAGATACAAACACAGATCAAGAACTACCATAATAGCATCACTAATCATGCCACAAGCGGCGATGCTAATTCTAACTGACCACATACTAAAGAAGAGAATTGAACAAGGAATAACTACTACAATTGCATATATTGCAAAGTATCTTACTATCTTTTTTCTCAGTTTCCATCCATATATGCCTCTCACCTAACTAAATATTGCGAGATTTGTTGATGACTTGGGTATATATAAATGAGATGTAAAGTCTTACATTCTCTAGTACTTTTGCCAAAGGCGACATTGACATTAATATTAATATTGAAATCCAATGTGGTGCATATGGGACTTTAAAAGAGGCGTTATCGCTTTAATTTTACAGATGAAAATAAGCAATTGAACGCTTCCAAGAAACTGTGTAGTAGTGACATAAATTGAAAGATATCTAAAACCTGCCGATTAATGCTAAAGTCTAATGTATTGAACAGATGAGTTTGCTCAATGCATCTACTCAATTTTTTTAATTTAAAGTTTAAAACAGCTCATCCAAACTATTAGATTAATGTGATCTTCATATTAAAATTAAGTAGAAAATATAAATTTAAAATTAAATTTTTTTAATTTAAATTTAATTTTTTAACTTCATATTAAATTTTTTTTAATAGACAATATAAGTCTTAGTCATACCGTAGCGGAAATACAAGGATCTTCTCTTAATTCAAGTTTTTTCCACACCAAACTTTCACCATGTGGTCTCGTTATGCCATAGCATCGTCTTCAACTATTGTTGGTGGGGGTTGATTACAATCTCGCACTATTTACAGTCCAAGTGTCAGACTCAACTCTCATGATAATCGACTCTCTCAATTTGGTGGAATTAATCTCTAATGGAGGCTAGACCTTTAGGAAAAGGGTTACTAGTCTCATTGTCTCTCACAAAATAGAATGACCAAAGACAGAATATTTATAAGAGAGCACTCTATGGTTTTTTTAATACCCTACCGGCTACTAAAAATTTCCGAAAAAATCGAGTACCGGGTCAAGATCTTGTAGGAAAATATCCATGAAACCCGTTAGTCTTGAATCGGAAAAAAATCAGTCAAAACCGAAAAAATCGCTATATCCGCTGGTTTATCTGAGACAATAGCTCCAACCATTTGAGAGTGGTGTGAATCAAACTAGGAGGCAATAGCTCCAATTAACCACTGAACCACGCGGCTCTTTTTGTCTATAGAACTTATCAAATATAAATGTATTATATTAGAACCTGTACAAACCGGTACTAACCGACACAAACCGGACTAACCGGACCTATAACATCTCCATTGTATTTCACAAAATATGTATTAATATAGTGTTACTCAAATTTATGCTTAGTGCAAATCATGCAGTAGTTCCAGACATAACTAGAAATAGAAGAAATTTTTTGTGCCCTGCAAACTACGAAACAAATCATGTTAATGCAAATCTTATAAAAGCGTTATAATTATTCTTGGAAAAACTGATGTAGCGACGTGTGTGTATAGTGACTTTATAGAGAAGTTTTAGGAATACAAAAACTGTAGGATTTAAGCCAAAAGAAATCAGACCAATACTAAATTCAACTCGGGTTTCTGGTGCATGTGCGTCACAGGAGCATCATGATCCACAACAGAGTGGTATTTTTAATTAAAAAAAAAGTTTTCTTAAAAAGTTTTAATAAGAAAAAAGGAAAATTTTTTTTTAATAAAGAAAAAGTCCTAACGCGTTTATGGACACAGTAAATGCGCTGTGCCCTAACGCGGTCCATAAACGCGTTAGGACTGCGTCAACGCGATCGTTGACCGCGTTATGAGCCATAACTTTTTGCTGGTTACCGTTTTCGACCGTTTCTCTTTTTCTGCGCACGTTTCGTTTAAAAAAGAGGGCTGAGAGAGAGTGATGCACAACCAGAAGAGAAAGAAAGAAAGAAAGAGAGAAAGAGAGAAAAAAAAAGAGAAAGAAAGAAAGAAAGAAAGAAGAAAAGAAGAAAAAGAGAAAAAAGGTTTGTAAATTTTTATTAAATTTTTTGTTAGATCCAAAATTATTAGAAAATGTGCAATTGTGGTATTTTTACCAAAACTAATAGTTTTGATAGTCATAGGCAATTTCGTTTTGATTTAGATACTTTTTAAAAATAACTTAATTTGAAAGAAATTTAAATATATTGTTCCTAATTTATATTTGTCATTTGTGGTTGAATAGAAATGGATTTGAAACCACGCAAGGTTGTTACTGGTGTGCTGTTAGAGGGACATAGTGAAGTATTCGACCATCACATATTGAGGTCACTGTACGGGATGTATCCGCACGACAAGTTCTATTTGCAAGATTTGGATGATTTATATAATAAAGACGACGAAGTGTGAGAAGTTAGAGGACCGAAGCACTGGACCGACAAGGTCAAGAGGGAAGGGGGGATCCGCATCAAGGTGGACAACAATAGGACAGTTTGGCTTAAGTTGAAGAAAGCTTGCCCATATGGATTTGAAAATCATCCCGCTGCTGCAGGCGACCCTTATCGTGCTTAGTTTTTCTATGCTTTATTTTTTCTTTTATGTTGTATGTTTCTATGTTATGTTATGTTTTTTCTTTTGTAGTATGTTATGTATGTTTTTAAGTTTTATGTTGTTATGTATGTTTTATGTTTTTAAGTTTTTTTCTATTTTATGTTTTATGTGTTATATAATATAATTTTATGTTTTATTTATATATTTAATGTTCCTATGTTATATTTTAAAAAAGCTGTAAAAATGTCACACCCTGATACGAGGGAATGACACCTCCTCCGCCACGAGAACGGTTCCCCGCTCTCGTAAGGCGAACAGACAGACAGACTATTTTTTTTATTCCATTTTCTTGATTTCGGCCCAGAATGCACACAACATAACAGATAAACACGCCAAAGTATTTATATTATTGCAAACCGCTATTTACATGAGCAGTTTTCTAACAAAGAAAAATCAAAACACACTATCTCGCTACCAATCCCGGCTTATTTCTTCACAAGGGACTGGTTATCTCAAGCTCACTCTATATACATATAAACATATAAAACAAGTGGGGGAAAAACCGTCAACCTACAAACCCAACTGCTGCTACTAACCCAAGAAACCAACCGCAACTATCCCGACACAAAACCTGACACAAGAACCGGTACCACTCAACACCACTACAGACACACCATAGAAAACCCATACACACTGGACATCCCTAGAAGAAGTTAGCGATCAGAACGCTTCCTCTTCCTGGGAGTGAGCCTCCAGCTCTGGCTCAACCTCGGCCTCGGACGCTGGAGATGCAGGAGGCATCTCAAAATACAGATAAACCAGTACCTCTGGCAGCTCATCCAGACAGATGCACAAAACAGCTTCACAATTCAGACTTGGGATCCGTACCGCAAACTGAAGGTAACTACACTTGATAGTAGCAATAGTACTACGTCTCACTCCATTTCGCCTCTCCTGTAACCCCCAATCGATGAGGACACATGCAAAACAAAGCACAGAGTGAGATACAATCTCAGTACGGGTTTTAGTTCCAGTACGCGGATCTCAGTACGAACCGTGTAACGGAATCTATTTCCCCTTTTAAAAATAATAACAATAATGCTTAGATTATTAACAGAAGATTCAATACCGTTGGTACCAGACGAAAGGGTCCGATGACCGGCATACTGCATCATGAATATGCACAGAAACAACCAAGCATAATTATTTCACAGTAATTGCATTTACTCAAGCTCTTGTCGGCCGGTCAGATTCAGAAAGAACTTTTCCCAAACCATAGGTCCAACCCTAGGTACAGATTTCAGAGGGAATTTCCAGAAATAATAGCGCTAAAATCCTGGCCGGGTAGGTGGCCAAACCACACTCCGGAGAGTAATACAATTCAAGTTTATATTATGCTATTCAGACTGAATAAGAATGGTCCGATTTAATTCAGAGTCAGATTCTTCGATTACACACGAAGGTTATGCAACATAGTCAATTTACGGAAGCCATTCCAGTCTTTGGGATTCTGACTTTCCAAAGTTATCAAAGAAATGATAAGTCAAATCCATACTAATTACTAATCAAACGAACAGTTTGATTCAACATGAGTTTCCTTTATTCCGGGTTTCTGAATGACTATATGTCTTAAATGCAACCGTATTCTCAACATGCTATGCATGAATTTAAAGATACCGATATCCGAGTTTGAACAAAGAAACCGCGTAAATTCCGCACCTTGCTGCTTACTGCTCCCTCGGAGTTTCAGGGTCCGTGCCTGTTTACAAACCACAGATCAAGTACCGTTAATATTTGTTTAACGGGTTTTCTTAAATCTGAGTCTGGTTCCTAACGTTTAACCGTGACCATCATAGTTGGTTTTCCAAGTCCTTTGTTTACCATAATTATATTAAAATTATTTTAGTTACTTCTCCAATCATCAGAAACGATGTTTAACGTTTATTTCCTAATATCGAAAATTAATCATCATATACAGAATACAGAATACAGAAATATCAGACAGAATTAGGAAATCGTTAAACACAATAAAAATCAGAAAAATATAAATCAGATTTGTTTCATTTTAGCGGGATCAGAAAGTCTGGTTTATTTGCCACAGTATCCGTTCATTAATTTCACAGACTATTATCATCATTTCCCTGAAAAGCCCACGAATAATATTAGACTACAGTTAGTCTATATCAAGCTCAACAGAATCCGTCATTAGCATACAGATATTAGATTTTAATTGAATCCGAAAATCTAATCTTAGTCATTATACAATTAGCCCACAATTAACTTTATTTTTCCGAAATAATTCAAGCCCACAGAAAATCCAGCCCAAAAGCTTTTTCTCTTTTTTTTTTTTTTCTCAGCCCACAGCGAAACAAACAAAGCCCAACAGAACACAGCCCGCGAGCAAACCCAACACGCCAGCCGACTCGACCCAGTCAACTGGACTCAGTTGACTGGGTCAGACCATAACGGGTCCGACGACAGTATTTAGATCCGATAAGCCTCCATATTTTCAAATAAGCCCTTAGAAATTTATAAAGCCCCTTAATTTCGCACAAAAACCCCCAGAATTTCCTTTTTCCTTTCTCTGTCACAATTTAGCCCTCCGATCTTTCTATTTTAGCCCTCAGAAATTTTATTTTCTTACAAATTCATCCTTGGGCATCGCGGCACCTACCAGAATGGTATCAAATCACCAGATGTCGTACCAGTAACTGGTACCAACCTTCCATCAGCCACAAATCACCATTTTATGCATTCTAAATGCAAGCTACATGCCTGGAAACCCTCATATATCTCAGTTTACACCCTATATGCCCGAAAATGCACATTTATGCACCTAATAACACATATCCCTACTTTTCCTTTACTGTCATCAATCCGATATGCATATCTATATGCAGTTTAGCCTCAATATGTGCATAATACCTCACTAACAGCTAATATAGTACATGAGAAAGCTATATATGAGTGAGACCTTTATGACAGATAGCATGAACAACTTAATATGCACAACTTATCAGCTAACAGTTCCTATGGTTCATTACATAGCCATATAATCTTATCATGTTGCCCAATATGCATCTTAAACTCAAACATGAGAAGTACCAAGCTAACAGTTCACAGTATACCCAAATATACATGTATCCATGACGGATAGCAGTTATATATGTCATATATGTTTATGAATAGCACTATTATGCATGAACCTTATGCAATCAATATCTCATGCCCAATTACTACTGTTTTCATCACCAGATCAAAGTTTAGTGTTCTAAACAGCATGATGCACATATATATCACTATTATATCCCAAGTATATGCGTATATGCACATGTTTATGCAATCTAAACTTGCCAAAACCCTCATTAGACTTCAGTTAGCCTCAGAATAGTAATACCTCATCATAGGCTCCCACAGAATAAGAAATCAGTAAGCATACCCCTCTCTAAACAAACTACAGTCAGTATCTCTCAAGATAACTAAAGTGAACCTTGTTACAGTTGCATAAACACCAAGGAAATCAGTTATATCGCTACATAGCCACAATTTACAAGCCAACACAGATAACATTCCAAGCACAGAGAAATCAAAGACAGGGACCAAGAGTTATACCTAACTCGGAGGATTTAGCAAATCGTCTCAAGAATTCAAGCAAGACCAAAGCCAAGATCAGGGTCAAGCTAATCAAGAACAAGCTCAGTTCCATCCACCTATTTCTCACGACAGTAACCAAAAATTGATATCAATTCCTTAACAAATTGATATTAGATTGACAAATCAAAGGAAAGGAAACCATTACCGTCTCCACAGCCGACTCAACCCTCGTGTCTCCTTCTCCCCCTAACTGAAACCCTAGCCTAATCCCAAAATATAAAGTAGCTTACCTCGACGGACTGGGGAGAAGAGGACAAGACGGGGAGTTGCTGTGGAGCTCCGCATGGCATCCACGTAACCCCTCCCTCTTAATTCCTCTGACAACCACATCGATCGGAGAAGAGAGGAGGTGAACTCCTCGTGCCAACACAAGGAAGAAGAAGGAGGTGGCTACAGCTCAGTGGCTAGCCCAGAGGCGTCGAAATTTCAGCCAACCAACACACGACACAGAGAGGAGAACAGAAGAGTGGGCTCGACTGAGCGTCGAAGCAATCGAGAGAAGGAGAAGAAAGCCAAGTCGGAAGAGAAAAGAAGGAGAGACGAGTGTCTCTCGAAATTTTTATTAAAATATCCTCGGATCTTTTGTGGCAGAGACAGTGTGGCTTATGGTGTAGCAATCAACTGACATCCTCTTAATTCTGATTATTATTCCTCTATTCGATCAATTGATCTAATCCAGAAGTCAGATATTTGTGGCAAATATACCGATAAATTTCATAATTTAAACTGAACATTTCCATGTTCCCAGATCAGAAAATCCCGCAACTTTTACTGTTGCAATAATTTATTTAATCTAATTTTCTTGATCATACCGCTAATTATTGGTATTTTCGGACAGATAAGAACTTGGTTACCATACTACGGTCACTACTGTTACAAAACATAAATAAGTTACAACGACTAAATCACAATAATAAAACGACATTCTAAATCTAATTTCTAAATCTCCTTAGAGATTTTGACTCTTTACATATTGCAGAATTTCATCCCACCAAGGTTCATCATCTTCATCTTTTTTTTCGAGTTGATTACTGGCATCGGCGTTGTCAGCGCACTAAACGGCTTCGTTCCAGAAAGATTCCTCAGTCTCTTGCTTTTCTATCTCTGCCATACATGTTGCTGCATTTGCTCTTTGTCTTGCTCTTTCTTCCTCATAGTTCCTATGCCTTCTCTCCAATTCCTCAAGTTCTTGTTTCTTTCTCCTGGTCACCTCTTCTTCCTTTAGCTTTTCTTTACGATACTCTTCTGCATATCTTATCTCCCACTGACGATACTCTTCTATTTTTTTATCCCACTTAATTCTCTTTTCCTCATCCTCCCGAGCTTCTCTTTCTTCCTTGTCACGGCGCCGGTGGTCATCGTAGTGGTCACGCAAATGATTTCTTTGTACTTGAAAACTTGATCACACCTTGTACAGTTTACTGTGTGGTCTCCACGATAATTAAATATTGATTCAACAAGAGTAAATGGTGTTGGTATTCGTGTCTATGTCTGTTGTCCGGTGATCGGTTTAGGTGACAAATATTCTGACTAATCAGTTCGCTTTGGACGGTTGAGCCTTTCTCTTTCTTTCCGTTGTCTTTCCTCCGCGCCACTTACGTGCCAGTGGTAGTGCGCCCTTAACTCCAGGTCATACCACGCTTCAAACACATTGTATTGAAAACTCTTTGAACATTTTTGACAGGTTGCGCACCATTCTCCTCTTTCTTTTTGTTGGTCGGTAAGAGTATAATGGAGGAATGATTTCCAACACTCAGTAATGAGAAAATTTGTTTGAGGAACGGAGTTATTATTGTTGGAGTTGGAGCTATTTCCTTTCTCCATGGTTGTGAACTTCTTGTAGAGAAAATAGATGAGTGCCTGAACCTTGGTGTGGTGGTTTTATATAGATGAGTTCAAAGTAATACCACAGACCACGTTTCTCCTTTTTGCAGACCACGCTTCTCCTTTTTGCAGACCACACTTGTCCTTGTTGTAGACCACGCTTAACTTTTCCAGACCACGCGTTAGGACTTTTTCCTTATTAAAAAAAAAATCCTTTTTTCTTATTAAAATTTCTGAGAAAACTTTTTTTTATTAAAAATACCACCACAACAGAAAGTCAAAAAGTGAGAAATTTATCCAATCTCACTTGCATGTCGCATAGAGCAGATACCGGCATGACTTCACCGCGATCCGCACTACAACGCATTCATAAAAAAAATTTAATAACCCATCGAAGCCTTGCTTTGACTTCTGGTTGTTTGTTTGCAGATTTGTGTGCTTAATGTTATGATTTAGAGAGGAAATTTGCTATGCAAGTAAAATAGATATATAAGCATGAGAAAATAAGATTCCCGTGTAACTACTAGATAGGGCTTGGCGGTAAGACCTACAGACGTCTATCAACAAATTTTATATCGGAAATCACTGAATTAATCACTGTCAAGAATTTCTTTAAAAAAATAATAATAAATCCGTATTTGTTGTGTTCAGGGCTTCAGGCTCATATCATTTGTCAATTGGATTCCAAATAATGCAGCGAAAATATTGTTTGCAATGCGATATTCAAATTTCGATAAATTCAAATTAATAGTACCGTATCATTTCAATTGACAGACCTATTAGTTTGATAAATTCAATTTTAGGAATGAGCTAAAATCTGGCTTGCATTCGATATTCTAAACTAGTGTACGCTGAGAGGTGAGCGGACGATTTTGGCTAATCCAGTGACTCTGTTTATACTCCTATTTTTCAAATCTAAACGTTGCAATTAAAGGTTAGCTACCGTGTTGCAGATGATAGTACAACTTTAAGCCCAATACAAATTATAACATACTAGCGGAGGGTTGCCTCGGGAACCCCCTAGCTACAGTATAGTTTTTCAATTTCTGTCTGAATTATCTGGGCCATTGAATCTAGATCGGATGGTGGACAGTAGCATCAATGAGATCAACAGTATGGACACAGATTTTCTGTGGCATGGTCAAGTGTTTTAGTGTGTAACTACCCGTTTATTGAGATTTAGAAGGAATCAGCTACAACTCACACACCATATCCTTCTCAAAATCATCCACATGATCCACGTGCATGGTGGGACCCCTGCCTAGCAATTTGTGCATTAAAAAAAGATAGACTGTAGGATAAAGGAGAATAGAAATCCACGTGTTGGTTTTTGTCCACTGAGTTAGTTTCTGCCTAGCAATCCACGTGTTCATTTATGTTCATTTATGTTTACCGAGTGATAAGATAAAAGAAGAATGGAAAAGAGATTGAAATCTAAAAATGGCACAAAAAATTTGAAAATGGATAAAGAGAATTTATACAATTTACTTCTACTTATATTAATTGCTAAACTGTTACCTACCAGTAAAAGTTTTCCTAAGTTCCTTAAAGCCTTTTTTCTGGTTCCTTCCATAATTGTTTGAGCCAAGCTTCTCTTGATTATCTCAAAATAATTCATCCTGTTGCTCTCATCCTATGTCCTATAAAGATAACCAAAATCTTAACATGAGTCTTAAAAATTCCTATTTAATTGCAAATTTGTTATTATTGGACCTCAATTTAGGCTGAAGATATATGTTTACCAATATAAATTACAACATGTCACTTCAGCATATATAATTTTATTCCCATAAGGAAGTCAAGAGCCGTTAACAAAAAAACTTAAAGAGTTTATTTTATTTCAGGGATAATAAAATAAAAAGAACTTAAATAATGGTTGTTTTACTTACTTGATTCCGAATCTCCATATGCCATGTGTGTACAAGATTCCAAATTTTTTTGTTTCATTGTATGAAAAGTCTGACATTTCTGGCAAAGCCTAGGCGCCGACTGAAAAATGCAAAACAAACATTAAAGTAGCGAATAAGGAGAAGAATCAGTACCTCGACAACTTTTTTTACAAGCGAATCACACCCTCCTACAAATGGAAATAATAAGCCTTTGTGTTCATATAATCAGTTAATCCATATTTTAATAAGCAAGATAGTATAGAAAAATAAAAAGGGAAAAAAACCGAGTAGCAGTAACATCGACTGAGAAGGGCAAATAAAAAAAGGGGAATGATTATGGATGTAATATACAAATAAATATTATTGGTTTGGATTCAGTTCAATTGGTTTAAACAAACATCTCAACTCAACGCGGCAATAAAAAGAAAACTTTACATTAATAAGCTTTTGTTCTTTTTGTTTCATATCATCATATGAATAATCAGTTCTTATCTTGAGACGCAACTCATTAAAAGCCTACAACCTTACATATGCATTTAAGTTAACATCCTCACAAAAGACAATTAGAGTGTTAATTCATCTCCAAAGCGCTCATAGCTGAGCTTAAGTGCTTATTGTGCTCTTATCTTCAATATGTTAGCATGCTATGAACAAAAAAAAATTCAAGACACATATGGCAAGGACATAAAAAAAAAGAAAACCTTGTCGGCTTTAATCCATGGTCTTGTATAGTTAATGGATAAAAATGCACTTGAAGCTTAAAATACTGCAGATATCTTTGAAGCACCACCATGGCACCACATTGCCTGCTTTTGACTTTTCAAGTATTTAATGTTAGATATCCAACAATCTACATATACCACCATGCTGAATTTAAATGATGTATGCGAAAACATACTCAGCAATTCTGATAAAGATGTTGAAATGTTGAAACTTTCTCATGTATGCCCTTTCCTGCTCAAATCAAAAAAAGAAAAAATATTAAATTAAAAATATAAGCTCATAAAATTATGAATGTTTAATATAAAATTAAATTGATACATGCTAAAATTGGTACCACCACCACTTTATTATGAAATGTCGTGTTTGAGGAAGTAATTATGGGGACCCTAATGGCATTATGCTTAAGTACCTATGCACCAGAAAATTAACATCAACTAAAAGGTCAGTTAAAATTCTAATGCACGATTCACCTTAAATGAAAAATATTTTAAAATATTCTCACTGTGCCCTTCAATTATGCACCCAAGCTGTATGTGATGTATAAATGCAATTGTCCAAGAATAGTTTCAACTTCAAAAAAGCTTTAATCATATGTTCTAATAAAGGCAATCACACTCAGGTTCTATATATATCAAAGAATAAAGGCGCAAAGTAAAAAGAACACAATCAGTTTAAAGATACATTACTTATAAGCATTTTGTCAAACAGTTAGCAAGCGACGGATTTTCTCTGCTCGTTTTAACATGTTCCAGGGATGAGAATAGCCATGTCATACATTACCATATCCAGGGATGAGAATAGCCATACATTTTGTCATACATTACCATATCCAGGGATGAGAATAGCCATGTCTTTTGTGCATATGAATAGATAATTGACTGCACAAAATTCCACATATCATTTCGTAGGAAAAGCTCATGAACTGTACCCATTAATCATATTGTTGATAGATTAAACACAGCTATCTTAATTGTATATATTTTTTTAAAATTTATTACAAAATTGAAATATTAATGACTGGATTAACAAGTTTAGGTTCAATTGTAAGATCTTACTTCTGGATTTTATTTTGCTCAACTGTTTACTTTTATGGCCAGAAAAGCTTCTAAATTTTGCACAGCGATATTTACAATTTACGACAGGAAATATTTCCTTTGGTTAAATATTATTATACTTTGGTCAAAAGTTCTATCAATTTCGTTTAAAAATTCTAGGTATGGACATAAATATGCTTAATTGAGCTAATCAAGTATCAATTTGTAGTCAATTTCGGCCGAGTGTTATGACACGTTGGGATCATAAGGTTTCATTCATGAATTGCCAGAACTTGGTATTAAATAATTTTCGTGGTACTGACTTTCACTTTTTCATCAACTACTTCTGAGCTATACCCAATCGACGGATTAGGCTAGGCGTCGCGGCGAAGCTGCGAAACGAGAAAGCTAGTTTAACAATATTTGGGTGCTGGTTTGGGATCATAAGGTGCTGCTGGAAAATATCAGCATAAAAACCTCATTTAAATAATATAAATGAAGTACACAATATAATCATCCCCGTAAATTGCATAAAATTTCATTAATTAATTGCTTCTACAGTAAAAAATAATTAGTCCCCTGAAAATTCAATCTTAAATAGGCTTCGGATCAATATAAATTCAAAGCCTGCATTTTACCTTTGCCAAATTAGATCACAATATTCCAGCAGACCAGCACAAACCCATAAGGCCATAAGTTAATTAAATTAACTTTTGATTTATTGTCCGGCCCATATTTAAATGTAAGTCCATTTCACTTCAAGTAAATTTGAAAGCCCATGCCTCAAATTCTCACTTGAAATGGAACTCAGTTGAGCCCGAAGTCGACCAAACAATTATAGCACCCCTTTTAAGCTGAATAATCAAACTACTACAAATATTTTTAGAAGTAAAATTTTCGAAATGTCGTCTACGATTTATATATGTTGTGTATCAAACTTTGCGCTATTTGAAATTCCTTTCGAAGACGATCAAGCGTCAATAAACTGAACTGTTAATATCGAAGTCGTTTTAAATTTGACCAATAAGCTTTTCAAAATTACATCAAATTTAATACACAATTTATCTAGTACGGGACCTAGCTTTTCCTACTACGCGTAGCATCTAGTAATTCTCTCTCTGTCTCTCTCTATACACACAAACACAATACGAAATAATAGTAAAAAAAGATAATTAAACTTAAAATTCAGTTTTTTAAGAAATTTCAACATATAAATTGAATTGATTAAATTAGATTTTATATATGGAGGAAATAATATGACAAATAAACTCATGATTCACAAAAAAATCTGTGCATCACTATAACTAATTTCTCTCTCTATATATATATCTATATATATAAAGGTGCATTTTCCAAAATTTAATGCAAGTTTGGAGTGTCGTTGTCATATAAACTATTAAGATAATTCGGTTAGATGTCAATATAATCTGACATCTGCGACAATACCCCCCACTTGCATTTTGTTCTAAAAAAAATACAAATACTCCCATTTTCTACTTACTCCAATAAAAAAAGGGGAAAATGAAAGAAAAGAGATACTCACTTGTACAAATGTTTTCTGTGCTAATATTCATTTCCACCTTTGAGAATTTAATCGGAATATTATAAATGGATTTTCCTTCGTTGGGTTTTTGTCTTTTTCTTTGCAGTGAATATTAGAGGGAGGTACACCGTACACAGTCGTTCTAAGGATTCCAATACCTTTCTCAGCGATCCATTAATGTAGATAAACACAAATAAGTTTATCTACAAACATGATATGATTATGGCGTGATAGATGTGATCATCAACATATATAAATTAATCAGACTTGTAGACGACAGTCAAGATATTTGTGATTGGATGATTGTCAGCCCCTGCACTACCAATCTAAAAAAGATAAGTAGATGACGTGTCATGTGTCTGCCCTTATTTTCATCTATTATTCTGTTTTCTCCCAATGAAGGAAGTGCCACATGTTTCGTTAAATCGTGGCATTTATTATTCAAAAAAAAAAAAAAAAAACTCGTCGCAATTATTTTTTATTTTTTTGTCACGTCGCTCTCTGTCCTCCTGTATAGTTAATTAGATTTAGATACGCAGCACTGAAGTTGTTTCGATCTCTTCTTTATTATTTTTTAAATGAATAAGTTGTTTATCTGACAACGCAACTCTCTGTTTGTTTTATAGAAAATTGCTAGAATGCTATTGTTTAACACGGATAGATATCGTATTATGCGTTTATTTTAAATTTTATGCTTTAAACAAGCGATCTGAATCATTCAAATTTCAACTTCATATTGAAATCTTATAGATAATCAAAGATAATAAAAAAAAAAATTCAATATGTTTTACTATTTTGTGAGCCATACCAATAATAACCGTTTTTAAAAATTCAAAAACAATAGTAAAACTATTTGAAAAGATATAAAATTTAGTCTCTAATGAAATTTTAATATGAATAATAGATTGAACAGATCAATTATTTCAAATATATAATTTAAATTTAAATGCATTGCATGCGTACCGCGTAGTATTTTGATAATTCTCTACACACACAAACACACACAAAAAGAGCACGCATCGGAGTTGACGTGGGCTCTCCACCAGCAAATGCTGGTTCATGAATAACAAGCTCGATTAGTTCCTCAAATATATACAACGTCTATATTTTAAACGAACATGTAACTATGTAACGGGAAATAAGTTCTCACTTAAATATCAACTAGTGCTGATCTCGCGCGTTGCGCGATTCATTTCTATACGAATATGTTATTAAATGGTTTCTTAATGAAATGAGCGACCGTGTGGTCAACATCGATTACTATAGAGCAATCGCGTATATAATTTTTTTTTATGAAATCCAGAACGCTATATAAAAAATACCATAAAAATTAAAAATACTATTGAAATATTATACGGAAGCTGTCAAAGAAAATCCAAACCAAAAAATCATGCTCCACAAAAAATCTAACAGACTGGCCACAGAAGATCCGCATGAGTTACTATGCTTACCACAATAACTCACGCGAAAGTCACACCTCCCCAAATAAATATATGTATAATATTATGAGATGGATCTGCAGAATTGTTTATGTTCAATTGGACGGAGCTGTTATCATCTGCAAAATGTTTTTTTTTGTGGTATTTTTTTTTTATATTTGTAGTGTGTTATCCAATTGGCAGATAATCCTATGTAACATTCGTGTTATCTTGTTTTTTGTTGTTTGGTGGTCAAGGGCTGATCATGAGATATCGTAAAGATGTTCATTTGAAGAAAAATATAAAATTGAACAAAACATCGTTTGGATGACTTGAAGCACATATAAAGTTCAATTCACTTCAAATCTCAATAGTTGCAGCAAATTTTGATATTCGTAAAGAAGTTTGTGCTATATCACCATGCTTCAAACTCTACAGAATAATAACATGTGAATCAAGTATATACATACTTAACATGGAACAAAAGACATCACCCAAAAAGTAGAACAGTAGCACAATACTTAACATATATTTTTTTTTCCCACATCTGATCAATTCTTTACCTATATATGCAAAATGTTACTCCAAAATGCAATGCTCAACGTCAATCAGATCCGGAGGAGCTTACCAGCAATTAGTAACATGTTCAGGAGAGGAAAAAATGCATGTTATTAGCACATTACTCCTTTGAATTTCTCTACAGCGCTACTTATTAACACTGCCAGCAAAATATAATCATGTCAGTAACACACAACACCAAAAATTCCATCCTCTAATTATTAACGTTAGGCCTAACAACACATAATAAATAGCAATCTCCCATACCTGAAGCCAAAAAATTACTAATTTCTGAACTAACATGCTTGATCTCCTTGAAATTATCAATCTGTGTGGCTTACTTTCTTTAACCTGAAAAATATTACAAAATCAAAAAGAGAGAAAAGTTCAAACTGAGAGGAAACACTGAAAAATTGATTTAAATAATGAGAGAGAGAGATAATATCCACCTGGGTTTTCGTCATGCCCCATTTGTTTCGTCCACGCTCGGTATCTCAATAGCTGAAAAGGGTAGAAAACTTTAATAAAAAAAAGCTGGTCTGAAATGGAAAGAGCATATCATTCTTAATTGCTGCATCACACGCAAACTGAGTAAAATTTGAAATAAAGTAGCCTCTATAGGGCTTGTGAAAATAGCTAACTAATGAATCCTTCATTTAGATGGATTATGATCTGGTTCAAATAGATCTTAAGCATAAGCATTAAAATTTTGACTACAGTAGGAACATTTCCAACTTAACTAAATATCTTTTCCTTACATTATATTTGTGTGAGGTAAGTCGTATTTCTTTACATCTGATGTTTCAATGGCTGAATGCTTTCATTCCTACAGGTAGGGGTGTCAACGGAAACCATTTACCGTTATGCCGTTTCGTTTAAATTAAATGGAACGGTTTGTGGCATAGAAAATTATACCCTTTTTAAGTGGAACGGTAAGTGGCATAGAAAATTATGCCGTTTCGACCGTTTCAACCCCATTTCAAACCGTTTTATGTATAATTTCTGAAGTGGAACAGTTAATGGCACGAAAATTTATTTCGTTTAATAAACGAAACGGTAAGTGGCATACCAATTCATACCGTTATTTAAATGGCACGATAACGGTACACCCCTCTACCGTGGTCGTTAACCACGTTTGACACCTCTACCTACAGGACAAATTACTTCAAGGCCCGTGGCATAACCTCTTTTATAATAACTGCATAGAAATAAATAAAACATTATGCATGCTTCACAATGATCAAATTAGAGAAAATAAAACAAAGATGCACCAATTTCAGTTGACGAATTGAAGACCTCTAGTTCAGCATAAATAACAATTCTTCCCTTTGAAAAATATTTTCAATGTTGGTAAGACTGTCTATGACATCATATCCATGATAAATATGTTGAATAATGGTACAACAATATTCAATCACAAAAATTTGACACTGATGAAATTAATAATAGGCAGAAACTACAATAGTTACGAACTCCAAACAATATTGGTACCTTATCTTTGGCAAAAAAACCTACCCATTCTACTGTTACTGAAACAGATTTTATTATATTTAATAATAGGCATAATTGTTAATATTAGTGACGTCCAGGCACATCAGAGCGACTTCTCCACCAGTTGCACTTCGCATTATGAAACACAATTTATTATATTTAAGGATCAAAATAAGCCTGAAAAACCATTGCAATTGACAGCCATGCGTGCCCCCCCGCCCCCCCCCCCCCCCCCCCCCCCCCCAAATCTGTGTTCCATTTCCAATGTTCAATATTGAATTATTGATCCATTTCAATTGACGATAAATCTAAAATAATATGCCCATACTAAATTCTTAATGAACCTTTTATAGCAAAAAAAAAAAAAAAGATTATTTGACTGATAGTATTTTCAATAGGATAAATTCCTTGCATATTTGAACAAAGAAAAGTCAAGACCCACATAACTACCGTAAATCAAAAAATTCCTTGCATACAAATGGACATGCTGGCCTTGTGTTCCCCGATGTGACCGAGCTGAAAAATAACTAATAAATATAGTATGTAAGTCTTAGTCTATGTCAATCGTTTCATTTCAATTGGAATTGGTCAAATTTACAACGTTTCACTACTCTTAAAAATAACTACCGTAAATCAATAATCACAATTGAAAGTAATAAAAAAGATTTATTGATGGCACAAATACATCTGTTAAAAAGGGTTCGGTGAAATGGGAGTAATTTTCAAATATGTGCTACAGTTTATTTCAAAGGAAGTGTACATGGAGTTAATAACTCAAAATTCAGAGACTTCAATATACGTAGTACTGCACGACACCAGAGCTAGTATCACTGGTATGAGCTTAAAGCATACATGGTCCGGAACAACCAAATTTAGTATGACAGAATGCAACTGTACTGGACCTCAACTTGCTCAAGTAATTCCAAATCAATTAACGGTCTAAGCTTAGCTAGTCCAAAAAGTAACGCCCACAAACGTAAAACTAACAGCTACCACTATTTTATATAGGTTTTGCCGGCAACTCAAGTGATTTACCAACTCTTAATTTATTGCTTCCAATGAAGAGCCCTGGGTGCTGATGATATTATCGATATTAAATTGTCAGACAAAGTCAGGGAAGCCATATTCTTCTTATGGCACTTACAGTTACAAGGGTAGCAAAGAGAAGTCCATTTTTCTCGCCAGTGCTGAATGCAAAGGCATTTCCATCATAACTTATTGTCTCGCGCGCATTGAGAATATAAGCAATCCTTCACATATAGAGCAGTGTAATGGTTTACTCCAATGAAGTCCAATTTGAATCTTAATTTAAGTTTATCCTCGTAGGAGAATCTTGGTAGATTGGAGTGTAAAATCTTGGTAGTCTCCAAATATAAGCAATCATTCATTGATCTTGTTAAATACAGAATTATTATATACATTATTTTGTAAAAATAAGATTCTAAGGTATGCCTCTTATTTGTATTGAAATTGAGCTTTAAAAATAAGAGACATGCCTTAGAATCTTTCGTTTGAAAAAAAAAAGATATATATAGGATAACAATCTTTTAATAAATAAAGCTTTTAATTAGATTTCTGAAAATTTAATATTTCTTGGAATTTTCGAAGGTGGGATCTGAAATCCCGACACATACTCATTTTCGCAGCAAGATGATGATGGATCTTGTTTTGAAATTTCCTTTTACTTTTAGGTACGATCTAAAATTACAACTCTTTCAGTCTCACAGATCCAAAATAAAATAATGATTTTAGTTTTTTTTTTTTCTTGTGCTAGAAAAGTTGGTTAGAACAAATGAAGATCATATCCCAATCTTATAAATTGCAAAATTATGTATCATTTATTTAAATACTTAAGTTTGAAATTTTTATTAATAAATAAATATGGATATAAAATGTATTTGGAGCAAAGGAACATGGAAGACTTGTCAGTTCTCGCCGCTTATTAATCCCAGTATTCATTTTACTTTAAGCGAGTTTTTCTTTTATAGCCAAGTTGATCTTCTCTACTATTTGACAACATTTATAGCCAAGTTGATCTTCTCTACTATTTGACAACATGATTGAATGGGAAGGAGGTGCAAACAACGAAGCTGTTTATAAGAAATACACATACGACAAATGACGCACGAATATTTTACTATTTGTATTGTCCATATAAGGGAAGATCCATCTCTGCCTAAATCTCCTCAGGAGAGAGAGAGAGAGAGCATTCTAAAATATAACTAGCCAAATTCGTTAAGAAAAGAAGAAAAAAGAGAGGGTTAGTCGGTTAGAATAAGTTGGTCCGTTAATCCTTCTTCTTTCTGTTTCCAACACCTTCATTAATGGCAGGCAGTCAGAATGGAAGTTCAGAGGGTTTCAAAATCCCCCAGATCAAGTACACCAAACTCTTTATCAATGGCGAGTTTGTTGATGCAGCCTCAGGTAACAAATAAATTATATATATACTTGCTTCCTGAATTCTTGGAAACATGGGTGATTGGCTAAGAAGTTCATAACAATTGCAATTTTTTGGTATACTGTAGCATGTCATAAATAAACCTTAAATTCTAATGATAATAGTATGCTTTGGGAAAAAAATTATAAAATTGATGCAAACTTTACTGTTGTTTAACGAAATATCAATGATCAATTACAAAATGAAGTCAACTTATGTAATATTTGGTTTGTGGTTGCCTAAAGGCTATTGAATACCTTAGCAAAGTTGAAATTTGAAAAACCTCCCATTACATATATGCAGATGTCATGTATTTTGAAGAACTCGGAAATTTCAATTGTTATATAATATATAATAATTTGTTAAGCATACTTGTAATAGACTCGAAAATAACCACTGGCTTACAGTGACGGAGCTATTAAGGGGCAAGTGGTGGCACTTGCCTATCCTTGTTTTTCCAAAATTAATAACCATATGTTAATTTCACTGTTCGTTGAGAACATAAAAATGAAAGTGCCCATGCTTAATTAAGAGGAAGTGCCTAGGCTTTAAATTTTTTTTTCCTTCATTTCTTGTGCCTAGGCATCCTGAATGGTTTCGAATTTTTAATCATGACTTTGCATTCTCTACAAACAATATGAAATATATCACATAGCTATCAAAATTTTTTGGGCCCACCACACAAGTTGGAGAGTTATAACTTTCTTAGTATTTTAATATCTATTGTTCTTATTACGTAGTATTAATTTTGCATTTTTGTGTTGTCTCTGTTGTTCATAGAATTAAACTTTATACCATAATTCATAATCATGTAGCAAGATCTAGATATAACTGTATCATAGTAAATTTTTTTATATAGTATCTTGCTGAATTTTTATTTTATTTTTTTGAAAAAAATAAGTAACTGATGTGACTAAGATTGATTATATGGATAGTTGGAGACATTCTTTAGTATCTTAAAACCTTGTATACAATCTAAAAGCCAAACAATTATTTCAATTTTATTTTTCTACGTTACATTTACTTGTAATATTTTAATATGTTATTTAATAATAAAATTTTTTCTGTATTAGTTAGGTTTAATATATAATTTTATTAATTTATTAAAATTCTCTCCTGATATATTTTTAATAGTGTTATAATTGATTATGTTTCAGAAAAATAATAATTTATATTGAAATTTTATTTATTATATATTTATTTTTTATATTAATTTTATTAGAGTATTGATTTAATAATTTTGTTATGGTGCCCATGCTTAAAATTTGTCTGGATCCGTCCCTGCTGGCTTATTCGATCTTTCAATTAATTTTCGAGTTAATTATCATTGTAAAGTTTCGAAAACCGGTTGGGTTATCTATGGAACATTTAAATTAAAAATGAAGTGAGATATTTGAAGTTATTTTTAAATTAATTATTGTAAACAAATCTGCTTCACATGCGACGTGCCGCTTCCTAACAATTCTTTTAAAACAAAAAAATCTGCCTCACACAGAGCGATAGGGTCGGTAATGACACCTAAAAAATAATCACAACAATAGGAAACTTTTCGGTATGTCGATAATCAGAAAAAAGTAATTATCATATCACTCTTGAGTACGTCTTGAGACTGACAAATCTAACATTGTCCGATCCGACACATACATTTCAAGACAATTATATGACACATTATATGACTTCTCCTCGTAATTTGTTATTTTTGAGGCAACTCAAGTCTTCAAATTTAGGATACTACTTGATAATAATAACAATAGAAACAATTAATATAATATATAAATACCAAAAAAACATAATATAAAATTCAAAATTGCAAAGTTGATAAAAAAAATGTCTATATTTTTTTATTAATAGTAAATAAAAACAAAAAATCATATGAGAGTTTTAGAAAAGTAAAAAAATAAAACTAAGGATATGAAATAGAAACTAGTATAATTACTATAATATAGTTTTAAAAGCTCATAAATAATTTGTATAAATGTGAAATGTATTTTTTTAAAAATAAAATTATTCATATCAGTATCCACACAAACACAGATACGAAAAAGTATAAATAATTAAGTAATACAAATACTATTTTATATAATATCCGTTCTGTTTACATCCTTATATTGCCCGTAAAAATTGCACTTTGTTTTCTGCCCGAAAGGTTCCTATTATTTACTAATCATTTAAAAAATTCAGGGAAGGTATTTCAGACGAGAGATCCAAGAACAGGGGATGTGATAGCAAATATTGCAGAGGGGGACAAGGAGGATGTTGACCTGGCAGTCAAGGCTGCCAGAGAGGCATTTGACCACGGCCCCTGGCCCCGTATGTCAGGTTATGTAAGTTAGCCCGTTGCCCTTGCCCGCCATCTCCTCAACACAACACTATTTAAAAAAAAAAATGTAAACAGTCTATTCACAAATGATTCTTATAATTATATTTTAATGCAAGGGCTCCTCTATACCTTCAGTTTAATTATTTATTAAATATTAGTTATTATTTTCCTTTTTGGGGGTATGCGGCGGGATGGGTGGTTGCATGTGGGAAATTTAATTTATTGTGAATAATTCAGACCTAATCTCAAAATGCCATTCGCATATTCATGTAAGATTAATTAGAATATTATGCTTAACCCCCCCCCCCCCCCCCCCCCCCACCCCCCCACCCAAAGCTCAATGCATCATACATCAATCTAATCTTTGAAGGAGTAAGCACAGGACGACCTGAAGGCTTATAAAGAGTTATACACGAACAGAGCATGATTAAACAGAGATCAGGAAAACTTAAATCAAATGAACAGCATGTGTCAAAAAAATTTCCAAACTATTAAAGACATATACTATATTTATAAATATAATTCCTAATTAAATATTTGCAACTAGAAATACTCTTGACTTGTCACTGTTAGGCTAGGGGAAGAATACTTTACAAGTTTGCCGACCTCATTGAGCAACACATCGAAGAACTTGCAGCACTCGACGGTGTTGATGCAGGAAAGCTCTTTGAGTTTGGAAAAGAAGTTGATATACCGACTGCGGTTCGCATGTTGAGGTATTATGCCTCGGCAGCTGATAAGATTCACGGTGAAACCCTGAAATTGAACGGTGAATACCAAGGGTACACTTTGAAGGAGCCAATTGGTGTGGTAGGCGCCATTATCCCGTGGAATTTCCCCTCTCTGATATTCTTCTTGAAAGTTAGTCCCGCGCTGGCAGCTGGTTGTACCGTGGTGGTTAAGCCGGCTGAGCAGACCCCGCTTTCAGCTCTTTTTTATGCCAGCCTGGCCAAGGAGGTATATTTGCTTCCAATTTTATTGTCATTATCAATATGTCTTACCATGATACTAATCTGTGTTTAACAATTAATGACAATATGAAATTTGACCAGATAAAAAATTAAAGTTTTGAAAAAAAAAATGAATTTATATAAAACTACTAATTAATAGGACGTTTTTAGCTTTCTTTGTTTCCAAATATATTAAGATTGCTTAAGATAATTGTTCAGTTTATGCATTGTTGATTACTCTTATATCAAAATGGATTAATTTAACTCAGATATTCAAAACTGTAGGCTGGAATTCCAGATGGGGTGCTTAATGTGATCACCGGGTTCGGCCTAATGGCCGGCGCTGCACTTGCCTCTCACATGGATGTTGACGACGTAAGCTTACATAACTAATTCATACTATCAATTAGAAATTGATGATCAATGATATATTTTTAAACATAATATAAAAATTTCCTCTAATTTATCAGTTTTACTCATACTATTATTTTCTGTTTCTGTGTTCTATTTGTATGCAGATAACCTTCACTGGTTCACCTGAGGTTGGTCGCAAAATTATGGCAGCATCAGCTAGCAGCAACCTAAAGACAGTCTCACTGGAATTAGGAGGCAAATCACCAGTAATTATCTTCGACGATGCCGATGTGGATATGGCTGTTGATCTCGCCCGTGCTGCTATTTTCTTCAACAAGGTGTATATATATATTTTTAATTAAGAGTACTTCACCACCCTTGCCTTTTTGGTTCCAAATAACAAAGGCTAAAGGCATTGAATTATTGAACAAGTACAGAAGATATGGCTTTTTTCCATAGTTAGAATTCATAATTAAGCAAGTGCAAAAGATAATAGTTATTGAATATTGAAGAATGATGATTTCTGAATAATAATTAATTAATGTAGGGAGAAGTTTGCATTGCGGGTTCCCGGGTGTACGTTCAAGAGGGAATTTATGATGAGTTTGTCAAGAAGTCAATCGAAGCAGCAAAGAGTTGGGTCGTTGGCGACCCGTTTGATCCTGTAGTGAACATGGGCCCACAGGTCATAACATGGGCTCATAACCATAGGCCCAATTTTTATCTTTCCCAACACATGCCTTTCTGATAGGAAATTGATTAGTGCCATCGGCACAAATTATCATCGCGCGCCATCGCTGAGGCGCGATGGTCTCTCACCCAGCGCAATTTTATTTCATACCTAAATGTTCAATTAGATAAGTGCAAATGTTCCGTTATTTTAAGTATAAATGTTCAGTTAGTTGCAATAAAAAATATAAGTGTTATAAGCAAAAATGTTCATTTTATTAAGTATAAATGTTTAGTTTAGAAAGTACAAATGTTCAGTTGGGTAAGTACAAATGTTCAGTTAGTTGCAATAAAAAAAATACTAATGCTATAAGCAAAAATGTTTATTGGATAAGTATAAATGTTCAGTTTAGTAAGAACAAATTTTCAGTGTAGTAATACAAATATTCAGGTTATTAGATATAAATGTTCAGTACCACTTTTCGATTTTTTTAATAGGTGAGCAAATGGATCACGAACCGAACAAAAAACACATGAAAAAATTAGAAGGGGTCGTGAACCGATCCGGTTCAAATTAAATTTTTTCCGACTCTACCCCTGCCTCCTGACGCACCTCTCTCCCACGCGCGACTCTGACCCTGGCGCGACTCTGCCCATTAGTTGACGCATTTAACTGAACACTTTTGATTATAAAACTGAACACTTCTTATTATTAAACTGAACATTTATAGCAGACACATGTTCTGTGCAGCGATGGCTTTTTTAGCGATGGCATTTATAATTCCTGTTTCTGATAACCTATTCAATTCAAAAGGAAACTGATTTACTTGTATTACATCTTTTTGTGTATTAAGATTGACAAGGTGCAATTTGAAAGAGTGCTTAAATACATAGAATATGGGAAAAATGAGGGGGCCACATTATTGACAGGAGGCAAACCGTGTGGTGACAAAGGCTATTACATTGAACCCACTATCTTTGCTAATGTCAAGGTACGTATCTTTTCAAATTCTACATCAATAAAAGAAAAATTAAAACTATATGATGCAATTAAATTTTACTAATCGTTTCCTTTCTACTACTTTTTAGGAGGATATGAAAATCGCACAAGATGAGATTTTCGGTCCAGTCATGTCGCTCATGAAATTTAAGTATGTCCTTCGACCATATATCAGTGTACAACTGTACATCGTAAAAGCATATTATTATTTAACCCCTTTAATTAACTTCTGTGAAATCTCATTTCAAGGACAATTGAGGAGGCCATTGAAAGAGCCAACAGCACCAAATATGGTCTGGCTGCCGGTATTGTGACAAAAGACTTGAATATAGCAAACCGAGTATCGAGATCTATACGTGCTGGTACTATTTGGATCAATTGCTACTTTGCAGTTGACCCAGATGCACCATTTGGAGGGTACAAGATGAGTGGGTTTGGAAGGGACCAAGGAATGAATGCCCTTGAGAAATACCTACAAGTCAAATCTGTTATAACCCCCATCTACAATTCTCCTTGGTTGTGATCACAATTGGCTGTTGTTTAAACGCTTGATTGTATATTGCTATGATCGATGGGCCCTGGTGATGAGAAATAAATAATTACATGCTGGTTGTGTCAAGATGAAATTGTTGTAAATTTATTTGTTGGCATACAATTTAGGGCATTTTGGTTTATGCCATTGCAAAAATATAAAATTCTAATAATGCCATCGCAAAACAATTAATTAGTTTATGTCAATAAAAAATAGTATAAATTTTTTTGTGCCATCGGCTAAGTAAAATGACTATGCTACCCTTTAATAATAAAAATTAGTTTTGTTAAATTTCTCTAAAGTATTGTATCGAGCAGCCTTTTGTTGTGACTCCAAATTACCTCATTTAGCATAGGTATGAACCATGGTATGGCATTTTATCGAGCACCTTGATTGCATCATGCAACAACCCATATCTTGCGTAGGATTCAACAAGTGAACTAGCCAATAATGAGTAATTGTTTGTTGATTTGTTTAGTTAGCCATGTATTACACCAAGCCCGACATAGCGACGGAGCATGATATTGTAATAATAGAAACTTAGGCTAGGCATTTTAACAAGCAATTTATCAGCGTGGAAGAGATTGCCATCTAAGAAATGGAATCGGAGGAGATCAGTGTCGTGTTGGTGAGGCGGAGGTGGCGGGCGGAGGTGGCGGGCGGGTGCGGCGACGGTAGCGTGTAGAGAGGCAAAGGTGATGGAGGGGTGTAGTGATGGCGGTGCGTAGTGAGGCGGAGCAGGGGGGTGGGACGCATGGTGCGTGGAGGATCGATTTTCAGAAAGAAAAGAGATGAGAAAGACGGGATTTGCAAGGGAGATGGGATCAGTAGATTAGGGATGGTTTGGGAAAGGGTAGTTTGAATATTTCTAAAAGTTTTGATTTAATAAGAATGGCATATGTGAAATTTAATATGTTTTTTCTTATAAAATAATGACATAAATCAAATTTGTACTGTTTTGTGATGGTATTTATTCAATTAGTCATTTTGTGATGGTATATTTAGAATTCGAATGTTTTGTAGTGGCGTAAATCTTATTTTCTCTACAATTTATGAGCCTCTTGCATCATTCTTATATTTTAAAATTTATCAATATTTTTATTTAATTTGTGGCGTTTGTCTGCGTGGTTGTCTTATTAAGTATATGACCTACATTTTAATTTCTAATTTCAAAAGTCTAATATTGAAGCTTTGTCCTCTGGCTGTTTTCACAAGATATAAAGTGATGCACAAACGATAGAGAAAGATTGATAGAATAATACGAACAAGAGAGATTTTTGGTTGAGATCACACAAATTCTCAGTTTTTTAATAAAAAATGGCTGTCGCCGAGATGCAAAAATCAAATTCTGTTTTTTTTTCCTATTACATTGCGCCTCTTTTTTATATTAAGCAATATAAGGTAATTATTTTAATGAAAATAATCAACTAAACCTAACCTAAAAATTACGAAGTAATAAAAGTAAAATACAAAGCCCAAATTAGGCCAGCCCATATTAATTGCATCATTCTTCCCCTCTAAGAAAAGATTCATCCTCGAATCTGTAACTTCATCCTTTGCTTCAGATGATGCATCGCTCGAATCGGATCGAGAGACTAGAATCGAGTGATGTAATCCACAAAAAGGTAATCTCGCACATAGTTATGCTATTTGAACAAAAACAACACTAAACTGAGTATTGTAACAGTTCAAAAATATAAAATATCTCGCATTTTCTACCATGGGACTCGGTTGCAAGAATGGATCGCTATATTCTGAACCCATGATCTCCATGTGAGTTAAATGCAAAGTATCCAGCTCAAACAGTGCACTATTGCTACCAAAGAACTATTCTCCAATATTGAATTTTCTCAAAGATAATAGGATAGATTGGCGACAACGATAAGTCATCGAAATCCTCTTTATCAAAGATTATAGGATTGTCAAAAGACACCATATTTGTCTCGATTCTAATAAATATATCACCATCACCATCGTCAGGATACTCATCAAAGATCGGTGGTGAATCAAATGATACACTTTCATTCACAACATATTCAGGAAAGTCAGTGAAGCTCGATGAATCGTGACTCACACGAGTGTTACTTGTGGAATAATCGTGCCTCGTTCGGCGATCTCGATTCCCACAAGATATGCTTCTCGAAGGGCCATGCCTCATTCGGCGGTCTTGGCTTCGATTAGCCTTCAATTCTGCAACAACTCCATGAGCAAAGTTGGTGCCTGCTTCAGAAGAGTCGAAGGTGTCTGACTCCTCTCCTTCTTCTTCGTTTGTAGAGCCCTTCCTTGCTTCTGCGAGTTGGCGTTCTAACTCTCGGATCCGTCTTTCCATCGTAGCAATCTCTAGATCTCAGCAGCGCGGTTCTTCTTCTTCAAGATCGACTCCACGATCCCGACCTTCTCGGCCACAACCTCTACCACGATCACGATTACCATCCGCCATCCTGGAGCTCTGATACCAAATGATGCATGAACGATAGAGAAAAAATTGATAAAATAATACGAACAAGAGAGATTTTTGGTTGAGATCACACAGATTCTCAGTTTTTTAATAAAAAATGGCTGCCACCGATATGCAAAAATCAAATTCTATTTTTGTTTTGCTATTACATTGCGCCTCCTTTTTATATTAAGCAATATAAGGTAATTATTTTATTTTAATGGAAATAATCAACTAAACTAATCTAAAAATTACGAAGTAATAAAAGTAAAATACAAGGCCCAAATTAGGCCAGTCCATATTAATTGCATCATAAAGCAGAACCAAATGCCGCACCAAAATTTGCATGTTTAGATTACAGGTTAATGAAAAGAGAATGGAGTGAATGATTCTACTAATTTGTATCTAAAAATGACAAGTTTTAAAAAATTAAAAAAATTGTGAATTTTTTTTGAAAAATATAAATTTCTGTTTGCTATGAGATTTTAATATATATATTGAATTGATTAATTTAAATTTATTATTTTGTAAAACTACCGACCAATAAGGTCATGATCCACAATATCCTCTATGCATCATGATTCATAATAGATTTACTCTATAAACTTTTGTTCACCTTTAATTTAGGTGTAATCAAATTAACTTCTCATATTTAGTCTATATATAGTTATGTCCATCTTCAATTTGGATGTAACTAAATTAACTTGTAATATTTCCCTTTCTACCTTTTCCCTTAAACTGAAGAGCATAATTTTTAAGTTGAAAGAGAGGAATCAGGGGACAACTTTGGTTCTAAAATAGGATTATTAGTGGTTATGCATACTCTTTAACTATCCAATCGTAAAAACAATCTTTGAAATCTTTGAAATTTACATGAGATAACAATAATTTGTAAAAAAAAAAAAAATGTACAATGAAGTAGGGACCCATCTCAAAAATATGAAGGACCCAGGTGAACAGATTGTGTTTGTTTTGAATCACATAACGACTCTTCAAATTTATATAGGGACCCATATCACATTAGTTCTCGATGAATAGTCTCCTCTCTTCCTCCGTAATGAAACTAATTAAGATAAAACTTATAACATAATGGGAGATGCTTGTATGAATCTATTATGCAAAATTGTCAGAAAATAAAAATTCGTAGGGAATTATTGTATTGTTTTTTTTACATTTTTATTGTCTTTAATTATTATTTTGGATATTGATATATTTTTTTTGAATTTTTGTGTTGTTATTATAGATATTTTTAAATTTTTCATAAATTTTTTATATTAAATTATTTTAGAGTTGTTTATTTAAAAAATATTGTTATACTCTGTCTATATTACACATTATGTCGTACATATGTTTTCAGCAAAAAAAAATTTATGGACCCAACTAAGATAGATAGCTTCGCCACTGTTGTGGTGTATGGATCTCTTCTTTTGGGAGCTTATTTTAGCGGCTTTGGGATTATGTGACCCTCTTGGTTTCTTCTACTTATTTTCTTAATTAGTCTCTGTAATTTAATTTCCGTGTTAAATTTTTCTTTTCTTAGCCAATGTTTAGGTTTATTTTCCTTTTTATGCCACAAACATCCCAGCAAGAATAATTAACCATTCTTTAAATAATAAGATACATGAGGACCATTGTTATCAATATTGCTGCATTTACGAATAAGACCCCTTAAATAATACTTGCGTACATAATTAAAATTTGACCATCAACAGAATTCGGAACATACAAAGCAATATGCAAGGCACAGATTTATCTTTTACTGACGGATACATTACCATAAAATATGCAAGGCACAGTTTTTTTTTTTTTTTTTTTTTTTTGAAAAACAAGGGTCTAGCCCTTGTCAAATTAAAACAAGGCACAGATTTATACTTGCGTCTCTAGTTTGTTTTGTTTTATTGACACTGATTTCTCTTTTATAACACAAATTAATTCGAGTGTTGGTTAAAATAAGATGCGAATCTAGCACTCTTGATTACGCCGAAATTTATAAATTTAAGGAGTTATCTATATCTAAACTACTTATAAAACATCTATAAAAAGGTCATAATCATCGGAGCGGTTCAAACATGTGTTAACATTAATTATAAATCATTGATGGCTCGGCCAGATTGGAGGTGAACAAGCACCGGGTGCGGGTTCGCACCGAGAGTGCCACGTGGCGCACCTAATTTTTTATGTTAATTTGACTAACGGATTCGGTCGTCGATTCGGCACGGTGCGCCATGGATGCGCATATATCGATTCTCTGGAGTGCCGCCGATATACGAGTGTCGTATTCCTACCGCACAGCGTTGGGCCCCACATTTTATCACGCATGGGACAGATTCAAAGAACAACCAAGAACAATAACTTGCGTTTGATACTAGAATAGCCCATGTGGGACTAACCACACTCTCAAAACCGGATGAAAATTCATCTCCAATTCCCATGTTCCTCTCCACTTCATATGTCCATGGATGCCTCCATTTATGCCGTTTTATATAAAATATATGTTATAAAATATTCGTTACTTATTAAGTTATTTAATGTTATACTTTCATAGTATTTTGCACCAATTCCCATAATATTTTTAAAATATATATATCGCCGCACCCGAATCGGAGATTTTTGAAAATTTTCGAATCGCCGCACCCGAATCGCACCGGGTGCGGTTCTCGAACCCGAACCCATGCAACATAGATCTGTGCAATTTAATTAGATTTGTGATCCAGATCGTATATTCAGATAAAAGGTAAGATCCTTTGACAGAAAAGAGCCAAGTGATGTTTAAACAATTTATTTTTGGAAAAGATATCCTGCATCATTGAAAGATACAACTAAATATTTTGATTGCCTATCATTATTTTGTTGCTTTATTTACCACATATTAAGGACATATTTTTACTAGTATAATGTAAAGGGTTGAGACTTGGGTGAATTCTGACATCCATCCCCGCGGACCCCGCCTTTGGTGGGACCCGCAGTCTGTTCGGGACGAAGGGAGAATATGAGCACTGACGGAGAAAACCCGACGTTGCCATGAGATCCACTGTAATTCAGCCCTGATTCTTGGGGGAGAATAATTTGTGGCTCATTTTTGTGGAGCCCTTCGTATTGTCTTTCATTAAAGTGGATTTGCAGAGCATTTTATTTATTTGTCTGCGTACATAATTAGATTACGGTATTTCTTCGGTCAATGTGATTGTGATCGTATGGAATATAAAACTATTTGAATGATCTGTCCTCAATTTTATTGTTGCTATCATGCATACTTATTTATGTCTACCTTTATTATAAAAACAATTGTTTGTCGTAGCATATCTACTCAAAATAGTAAGTAGAGACATCGTATTTAATAGTTGATTTAGGTTTCTGTGGCTTTGACAGCTCAATGTATCTAAAAAAAATTTCCGGTGTTTCAATTTTTTTGACACAGATACACACTTATTTTTATTTTTATTTTAAAATTTAATTGTCCAGTCTGAATCATCAATCTTGTTTATTTTAATGACAGATACATTACCATCAAATTTATAATTTTTAGAGTTTTATGCCACTATAAAAGATATCAAAATTAGTTTTATGCCACTGGTGCATTAGAATAGTGGTATAAAAAAATTGCAAATCTAATTAGCACTCTCTAACAATTAAATAGCCCAAATTAACTATTTTTTTAGGATGGCATAATTCGAGTTAATCCTTATAAGTTATAACTAATATTATTCCACAACCAATCGAATTGAATCGAAAGACAACTAAGATCACTGGGTGTTACTCAATGGGTATTCACTCTTCCGTTGTTTCATTAATATTCTTACATCTGATAATTGAAATTATTTCCATTCCCTATTGTAGTCGTGTGCAATTTCATTTTTTTTTTTTTTTTGTCATTTCGATATATATAATGCCCGTGATGAAAATGTTCATTCGAATTTTATCAAAGTGCGTACAAGTTGTATGTTTGGTAAGCATTTTTTATGCTGATAAGTACGTTCCTTTTTTTTTTTTTCCTTTTTCCTCCTCTTCAGCACCGTTATTTTTCAGGGTTTCATGAAAGATTTATTTTCATAAGGGCAATTTAGTTATTATTTAAAATAATGACAGATTTAAAGATGATATTTTTAGAATTTAGTATATTTTAGAAAGAAGCAGTGACTCAAAACTAATTGTATAAATATTATAGTGACATCAATCTAATTTGGGCATTGCTTTCTGCACGGCTCAATTTAACAAAGCACGCTAGAATTTCGTAAATGACGAAAATATTCTCATCTTTTTATACATTCAAGCGTGCATCTCTCTTTCTTCCCTATGTGAAATCGTCTGTCTCATTCTCCCTTTATTGACTCTCCATCGAGTTTCTTTCCCCCTCCCCCCTCACTCTGTCTCACACTCTCTCTAATAAGGACGCCGGTTCAATCTCACTAATTTGTTGAGTTAAATTGGTGTTTTAAGTTTAAATCATATGTGTAAACAACCTTTAAGCATTAATCTCTATTTGGGAGCCTCAACGCTTCTGACTCAGGAGATTGCTGGAGCACCCTGTACCAGCAAAAGGTGCCCTCATTGTAGAGTGGAGAGAATTGAGACCAAGTGAAATTTACACGGTTTGAATCGTAGGGAGAGGAAAATTACTTTAGACACGATTCAGGGAGGGTATTTCTGTCATTTCATCAAATTTTAACGTGTTTTGCAAATCTGAAGCGTGTAAAAAGGAATTCTCATCTAATTAGTAATCTAACAATGACAATTTTCAAATTGACAACTTTTTATGGTGGCATAAAACTAATTTTCTCTTTCTTTTTTGTTAGGTTTGCATTTTTTTTATTCTGAAAAGTGAGGAACCTGCCGCCTAGGACACAAGATAAATAAAAAAAAAAAGAATGTTTCATAATCTTTCTAATTTGATGGTTCTTGCTATTTCTGTTTTGGACTGTTAATTAATTGATAATTAAGTCTCACACAATCAACAACTAAAAATAGTAGTCCGATATTATTACCATAGAAAAGAAAATATATTACATATGGGGTTCAATGATGAAAATTTACAAAATATGGGTTCAAATGTTTAGGATTTATGTTAAAATTATATTTTGATATTTTCTAACTACAAATATTAATCTCTAATAATATTTTTTGAAAAAATGGATGTCATTGACACCCCTTATTTGAATGTAGACTCGCCTATGATTCTAGTTAGTCTTCGTAGATTGATGTTAAAATAGTATGTTTTCAAATGGTTAAAAGAAAGTACACTAGCATTAGATCATGGTTCTACGAGTTATCTAATTAATGTTTCCAATCATACAACATTTTAATTATATTCGATATATATTACTTTTCGGTTACTTCTTTCACAAAAAAAAAAAAAAATTGAAAGAAAATGCATTCTACACATTTAGTATATCACGATTCAAGATTTGTACATATTGTTTAGATTCATAAAAACCCTCCTAAAAGATCGGACGGTGCATATAGTTGGAATGGGGATGTGGATTAGGGGAATGGCCTTTTTCTAAAATAGAAAAGAACTATATAAAACTATATTATATACCCCTACCTAAATTTATCATTGAATAAGATATGCTCGTTACTTTCCTTAAATATGAAACACCAATAAAATATAATTGAGCAATTAAAGACATCAACAACATTAGACTGGAAAAGTAAATTAAGGTTTTTGTGTTATCCGAATCTATGATTTGCCAAATATTTTTTTTGACAAAGTAGATTTATAGTTTATCCAAATCTTTCATTCGCTAAATATTGTTATATATGCTTCTGTCATTGACACAAAAACCAAATCCAACTTAAAAAACTTGAACACTTCATATATATTTTCATCTCTTCCTTTAGCCAGGAAACAACAATGAAGAACAAGATTAAGCTTCCAAAGACCATCAAGATGCTCTTGTTCAAGCAACTAAGGAAGATTATCCCCAACTTTCAATTGACGTCAACATGCAGATATCCCAAAACCATATCCACCAGCCAGCACGCCCGAAACATAAAATGCCATGAGACAACACTCTTTGACATTTATCTCTTTCTCTTGAAGAACTTCCCTTCCTACTACAATGACACTGACTCTCCTTCATCCAACACATTGTCAAAGCCATCTATAAGTCATGCTGATTTTGCTTTGTTGAGATCAAATTCATCAATGGAACCATCGGTACCAGCTGACAACATTAGTGTCTATTACGAAGAGGTGGTAGTGGTGGCCTCATCCAACGACTCTTACGAAGATTTGAGAAGTTCAATGATGAATATGCTGGAGGCTCATCATGCAGAAAAAACTCAACCAGTGGATCAGGATTTCTTGGGGGAGTTCCTGCTTCGTTGCTTAGAGATGAATGAGAAGCATATGCATAAGTCAATCCTTAGAGCATATACCGACATCATAGCTCAATTTCACCAAAGATGCAACCATGAGCGAGAAAACTTTTCTAATGAGGAGGTGGCAATAAGTAGCAGCAAAAGTGGACATCTCTAATTCACCTAGCCAACAATTCCCAGCAAATCTTCTAGCATCAACAAAATGTTTTTTTAATTTTTTTTTTTCGAAACCTTAAGCCGCTAAATTTTTTTTTTTTAAAAAAAAATATGATGCAGCAATCTTCTAGAAGATTTGGATCAAACAAAATTTTAGTACTGTTTCAGAATTTAGATCTATTGTGCTATTTTATTAGATTCCCTTCTGTTTTTAACTTCTTTTGTTTTCCTTGAACACTATATATAATCTAGGCAATAATTCTTGTACTTTTGACCAACCAGTATTTTATTTCTAAAGATTGGCATTATATATGGAGAAGAGCTTCAAGGACCTGGCAGCTCTACAGGCAGCAGCCAAGAAAAATGAAGATGAAAATGGTCACACGATTGATGATACATCCTCTGCCCAGAGCTAGTTGCATGGGGTGCTGATATTCTATGATTGTTGTTGTTTCTGTATGTTGCTGGATTTCTGCTGCTATCTCTTGCTTTTACTTAGACACTAGTTGTTGTTGTTTACTTGTTTGACTTGTTGGCTCAAAGATGGCCTTTCGTGGCACTCTTTGAATATCTGTGTGTAAACTTTTGCTTAAAACAATGAAATTGGTTCCCCTGCTTGGGAGGCTTTTGGATTAAAAAAGAAAAAGAGAACAAAAAAAAAGAGTGACTTGCAGAAGTGTACACAGATCGATTACAAGTGAATAAAAAGAAAAGTTTCTGTAGAAATTACAAAATGATGGACAAATACAGTTGAAATGTTTCTCTCATGCTACAGGAGAGAGCATCTATCGTAGATAGAAGCTAAACAAAGAGAAGGATAGTGTTTGCAACTGAAGTTGAAATGTGAAGCAAATACAGTTGTCCAAGATCAAAGTTAAAAGAGAAAAAAAAAAGTCAAAAAATAAAGAAATAAAGGAGATCCAAAAAAAAAAAAATGGATAGCTACACAAGACGATTAAGGACGCACAGTGATTTGGTTAATTTTAAAACATGCTTCGTTTAATTGTTGATATTCTCGATGTTGTGCGTTGTTTTCGTTAATAAATTAGGTTTGTAGAAGTAATTTGTAACAGTGGTTACATATTCCTTGTTTCAGCAATAAAACGGGCTGTTAGCCTTTCTTTCAAAAAGGAAAAAAAAAAAAGAATAAAGAAATTACAAAATGAGATATAAAATGCTCTTCAATAAATGGCAGGGTTAATAGTCAAGAAATCAATAATATACAAATGAAGTCAACTTTATGGCTTTGCACCATTAAAATATCCAGATGCAGGCTTTAACCCAGCTGTCCTTAGGAAAAAATAAATATATAAAAAGGCACTAAGAGAGGGGGGGGGGGGGGATACACACACGCACACTATTACAATTAGAAGATACAAAATTGAATTGAAGTCTTTGGCACAAAGTCCTTGCTCCCTTGACCTTACTGATCTGAACGAAAGGAAATTTATTTTCTGTCGTGATTGGTATTAGAAGACTCAGCACTGCGTACCGACTTATATTGGAGGAGAATTTCATACCTTAGTCTTGGGGTCCATGAATTCTAAGGAGCTCCTCATACTTTTCCTGATACTTTGTAGGAACGAAATCCTTGAACCTTCTCAAAGTACATCAAAATATAAGAAAGAACGTTTGGATGATATGAAAAGGAATGTCGATGAGCATTAGACAAGTCAGAAAATGAACATGAGAATCTTACATCTTAAGCAGTGAAAACCGCCCTGGAAATGAGAACAATTTTGCAATTGATTCAAGTGCAGGTGTGATAGTCATAGTTTTTGATTTGAGTGCCTTCATGAACCCCACAAAGTCCTTGTATTCAGCTACGCTCAGCTTCTCTCTGACCTATAAAATTTTAAGTAAATTAAAGGTATTGGTTCTATTGCAAGTCTCTGATTTCCCAAATAATCCTACTTTGTCATATTGACAAGCTTGTACATGCTTGTTTCGAGCATTGACTGTTGCAAGAGAGAAATTACCTGAGTCAAGAAAGCAGAGCCTCTACTCTCCACTTCACCGCTACATGAAGTGCCACTTGAAGTACTCCCCAAGATAACCTCTTTCTTTTCAGATATTTTACCACATAACGAAAGAGGCAATGCTCTTTTATTCTCCCTATCCAAATGATCATTCCCGGTTTCCAAAACTTTCTGCTTTTTTAAAGAGAAAGGCAACTTTAGTACTTCTTCACTACTCAAGTCAACCACCTCAACACAATGAGTCTCAAGTTCCCTTTTAAAATACTTAAACTGTTGCTGAAGATTGTTAAATTGGTTTGGAAGGGTTGCCCGATTAGCTGGAGGAATGGATCCCACTGGGATATAGTTGTCGGTTTTGGACCTATTTGTACTTGCTTGTATCAGTAACCGAGGTTTTCCAGAAGAACTTTGAACAGGTGGCGGAACCTAGGGAAAAGAAAAAAATTTCAGTACTTCTGTAATAAAAATATATAATGTGTAACATGAATATTTAATGGTGCAAACATACAGAAGTGATTGGAGATTGTGATGAAGAACCCGTTATCTGTGGGAGCCCATCTTTATCTATTAGAGAAATATTACGAAGTTTAATTTATTTTGGATAATTTTTCAACTGATCTCATGGCTGATAACATGTAAATGAAATAAATCAAGAGCATGGGGTCTATAAGAAATTACCAGAGCAACACTCATCAACAGGAAAGATCTCCTTCTGTTTAGGTCTCAACAATAAAGAATCTTTCTTCTCTCGAAAAAATTTTGTTAAGGTAAATATTACATCGCCAAACTTCGAATAGCACTGTACAGAGCAAAAAATATTAAGTTCTTATTTTTATTTTTAAAATTTAATAAGGGTGGATAACAAAAAAATAATAATAAATAAAATGCAACAACCTTGACATGAGGCCTGAGCCAGTATGACATCTGCTCTTGACGGCCTCGTTGCAAAAACCTAACAAAGAAGTGTGTGACATTTAGGAAAGAAAATATAACATACACACAAATAACACACATTGAAACTTCTTTTTAGAAAATTCATGATGCAGCCCCATATATCATCTAGAAATAGCAAAGGAGTCTCTATCTTCAGTTTTTCAAGAGTAACCCGATTTATTCAGAACAAAATTCAAAGAAGGTTCCTTAATTAGTTAATCTTCTATGCTTGTGGTAATGTAACAATGTGCTGGACAATAAAAAAAATGACTAGTTCATATGGAATAACCAACAACTGGTCTGGTTTACAAAAGGGCAATAGCTCCTTATCATCAGGAACAGAAAACAAGCTTTTATATATTTTCTTAAAGTTAGGTAATTTTGTTTTCATTTTTTTTCTTGGTATTTATAATAAGACCTTTCATCGCAGAAAATGATGGCACCATAATCACGGCGATGTCGGATGACACGCCCAACAGCCTGGTTTACAGCCCTAGCTGCTTGCTGTACATACCATTCTTCCCCTGTCAATCCCTATATAGATTGGAGAAGAAACAGATAATCAGTTAAATATATAATTGCCAATGAAAACAAAAGGAACTGAGACGCTTTCTTTATTCCAACTAAATCAATCTAAGATTTTGTTAGGGTGCTGACCCCTGGACAGGACTAGCATGGTAAGTTGGTAACATACCAACCAAAAATAGCCAGATTAATGCTCATGTTTTATTTATTCTTACCTTTTTTAAACTTACATTATACATGTAGTGTTGCTAAAGGGGTTCTGTCAGCCTAAGAATCTGAACTGGGTAGGAGGTAGAAGGTTTAAAATCAATTTAGTGCCGAACAGCAAATAAACATTTCTATTGATACATATTACCTTGAGCTCTGTTTTTGATCTGGAAGCCTGCTGGTCCAAATACTCCCGCTTCAGACGAACCTGCAACCACAAAATTAAAAAAAAATAAACAATAGTAATATAATAAGAAAATATAGATGCATCAATGGTGCTCACATGCTGCTATGAAATCAAATATTTTTTATAAAGGAACATACCTTGGGGTCAGTTTTTGTAGAGAAGGGCATTCCAGTAATTACAACAGCTCTGCCAGCCTGGTCGGCAAAATCGAGACCCTCACTGACCTACACCAAAACAACAGAAACCGTATTTCTGAATTGCAGCAATAAAATGAAATTTTTAATTAATAAAGAATGTAAAGAATGACACAAACTTTGCCACGGCACACAGCAAAAAATATTGCCCCAGATGTAGATCGATTGCGTAATTTTGTCTCAAAATCCTGGTAAAACAAAAATGCAGAGACGATAAAAATTGTTCTCAAGAATGTTACATCTTACTTTAACAGAGAACAATACAAAACTTACCTCAATTGCATTGGAAAAGAGTGCTGACTGTTTAGGCTCAATAACAGGATGCTTATGCTTGCAAATTCTCTCCCAAATGGTGAGAACTTGGGTTGAACTTGCATGGCTCTATCAACAAAAATTAGAACCAAAATGGATTAATATTTTAACTATATGACCAATCAGATTCAGAAATTATCAAAATCATGAAAATGCTGCAGTTATATCACCATACCATGCTTTTCCAGCACTCTATGCACTGATCCATCATATAGTATGAAGGGAAGAACACAAGAAGCCCATCTGGCACAATTCTGGCAAAATTCACTGAGATAAATTCATAAATTAGGGCCTTCCCATGATACCCTTTAAAACCCCCTTTTGCATAGGTACCCCTAGTCTCCCATCTATTGATGCTGGTCAAAAACTCAATTTACAATTGATAATTATATACGGAGGAAAATCAACAGAAAACTTCATGGAGAAACCATTAAAACGCACCTATGGTGTTCCCCAGTTCTTGCTTATATTCAAGAGAATCCCGGGTTCGAAATGATGAGTTTAATGGATATCCAGAAGGACCTGCTGGTACGACCCCCACCCATATTTGGTCAGAATCTATGACATGAGGGTTCTCGAGCCTGATTGGAAACTCCCTGTGCACACAATGTAATATAACTTTTTAGCAAGCTTTTAAATAACGCCGAAATAACGCCGAAATAACCGAAATAACGGTATTTTGTATCCAACCGCACGAACGTCATAGAAAAAAACACTGAAATAACGTAACGCGTCATTTCCGTTTTTTCTCCGTTTTTTCACCGTTTTTCACCGAAATAACGTACGTTTTAACGGGAAATGGTAACATTAAAAAAAAAGGCACATATAAAATGGACCCAGAGCGAAAAAAAAGATTGGTCAACATTAATGAATTAATGATATATTGATATCATAAGAAAATATGACCCAAATAACACCGAAATAACACCCAAATAACAAATATGACCCACATTTAAGCAAGTATATAATACAATAACAATTTTAGTATCTGTATATAGTCACCGTTATATCACCGTTATATCACCGAAATAACACCGAAATAACAAATCAACCCCGGACCGTCATACCGAAAAAACCGAAATTTAAACCCTTGCTTTTTAGTGAACAGACAGAAAAATAATACTAACTAGTTATATGGAGGAAACAGAATTATCGCTAAATACTTCAATTTACTAGTGATAGATGATCATTTTTCCCCCTTTAGGATAAGCCAAATAGTAACATGCACGATTTTTCCAACAATCGCATCATTACTTACAGATTTAGCTCCAAGGCAAAGGAATCAAGAGGAGATAGAGTTCCAGAAGTCAAAATTACAGAACGCACCCCCAACTTTTCGAATTCTTGCATAGTGATCCCTGGATTAAAGCACCACCAGCTAAGAGTCCTAAAAGTCTTAGCTGCAGAAAGAATAACATATAAATTAAAAAAGAACCCAACATAATGAAATTCAAAACAAAGGAAGAGATCAATCATAATGCTATAGATTTAAGAAGTAGCTTCAAAAGATTCTGAATAATTCGCATTAACTTAAAATCATTTTCATTGTTTGAAAAATAATTTGAGATAACAATACCTTTAAAAGATTCTGAATAATTAGATTGAGATTCTTGAACATGGAACTGCCAAAAAGGATGAATACAAAAGTAAGGAATTTATGACCGTAAGACTAGAAAAGAGAAATACAAAAACACTCTTAGGTTAACAGACTTACACGGTAAAACAACGAATGGGCTTTCCCGCCATCTCTGAAAATTATGTTAAGCACATCCTTTATAGTTTCTAATCTGCATACAGTCCCCTTTGACTTTGTTTCAGCACCATTAGCAACATTATTCCCTGCTAATATGCAGAATGAATAATAATGTCATTAAATATCAGCTATCAACGACAGGCAATTTACATTATATCTCTTCACCTTAGGAAGTCCCTTTTCTTTTTCTTTTTTTTTTTGTTGGTGTTGGTGGGAAGGCTTCCCATAATCATGATGTATGGTATTTGAGAAAGAAGACGGACAAACAAAAATAAAACCAGAGGCCAAAACTAACTTCGGCACTGGTTTAGTTGTCAGGGGGAAATAAAGTACTAATTTACCCATATTCCACTATACCTAAGAAAAGTAGGTACAATCCATTTTTGGTCGGAATATGAACAATTATATATTTCCATCAACATCTAATTTAACACCCAACTCAGATTGCGTGTATCAAGTTTGAAATTTCACCTTGCATTCCTTGTATCATGCCATTATAAATTCGGCTAAGGTTCAGTAAGGATTGTTCAAAATAAAAACTTCTCATTTCATATGTAAGTAACATTAAGTATTCTATTCTTCAGTAAAGTGACTAGAAATTCATCAGTGTCTATCCATTGAAAGAGAAATATGAAAAAGTTATTAGAGTATTTCATATGTATGTTATTGTAAATTTAAAAAGCACCTGTACTGAAAGAGAAACCCTAATATTATGGGGGGGAAAAAACAGTTTTCTCCTGTTTTACAGATTGTACCTTCCTCTAGAAACTGTGCAGCATTGTCGATAGTGTCCATTAGCATGTTGGCAGTTTCATATGTAACATTGAGGTCAGAGAGAAACTCATAAATATAATTCCCAGGCCGAGTAAAGCCCAGCTCCTTGGATTGAATGACCACCTCCCCAATTTTTTTTTCAAGCTTCGTCAAAAGAGCTATAATAATAGAGATGGAAATAAAAAATATATTTTATAAGAAGAGGTAATGAGTAACAACTGCTAAAATTTTTTTTTCTTTTTTGCAGTCTTCTACCGTACCAAAATTTGGTTATGACATGTGCAGCCTTGCTCAATTATTGCACACCTAAATTGAATAATTTAGTACAATCCACTTTTTTTCTCAAGATCAGTACAAAAGCTTGAGATGAAGATGGATTACCTTTCAGAATAGCATAATTGTCAGGATCAAACTGCTTATCAGCCGACTTCTCGATTGCTCTTTTCTTTATGCAAAGGTCAATACACTGATTTGCCTCAGAGATACAAGAAGTGATGTAGGTTGATGGAAGGTCAAATGAGGCAGCATCTGCACATATACTCTCCTGCAATGGAGGCCTACTTTCAATATCTCATTCAATCTAAAAGCAGACAGAGAAAGAAAGACAAATCCAAGGAACTAATGTTGTGATATTACCAAATTATGTGCTTCGTCAAATATAAGAACAGCTTTACTCCAAGGGATGCCAGTTAAAGAACGCCTATTCCCCGGATCAATCAGATAGTTATATGGAGCAAACAATATATCGGCGCTTTTGTGTAACTCCCTTGATACATAATAAGGACATCTACATTGGGCAATAATTATAGAAAATGCAAAAGGTCATAACACAAACTTATGTGTTACTGTTGCAGTTTTACAGAGTAATTTTAGTACTCGCCGTGATCCTCACTACAAAACTGTATAAAGATTTCAATCACTAATACTCATCAGCCAGTATGAGCAGTAACATCATGATCATTGAGTAAATTCTTTTAATAGGAGTACAGTTAATCTGAAAAATAATTTAGAACTTACGGGCCCTTGGTTCTGCCAATATTAACCAGATCTTCTATGTCAAATGGCTCATTGCCCAACGGGTTATGTTTCTTCATGAATTCTACACATTATATTCCAGAACATAAAGCTATTGAAAACAAAATAAAGAAAAAATAGAATAAAGAAATACCCCATGTGAGGCATGTAAGCAGAACTATTGAGAATAATTGTCACAAATTTTTTCATTTGTATTATCCAAAACCACTGTGTAAATCCATATTATATACAGTTCAATAAAACAAAAACATTCCTTGCTCTTTAATTAAAAGAGAAAAAACAAAACAAGGAGTCCAACATTTGACCTCCTATCACACTTATCCTTGAAGATAAAAATCAGGGTAGTTTTGAAACATTAAAAGCTAATTGGAACTGACGTAAGGAGATACTCTCATGTTTATTAGAAAATGCAGGCAATACCAACACATTTGCAAAGGCATATTAGATGTTTCTTGTAGGGTGGATGTGGAATTCTGAGTTCTTGCAAGGGCATCTTACATATTTCTTGTTTAAAAGGGTGCATGTGGAATTTTGAGGTTTGGAACTGTAAATAATATTTCCAAAAAATGAGGTCTATTTGGAATGAGTACCTGATACTTGAGAATGATGACGGCATTTTCTCTTTTTGCATACGAATTGGCATGCATGGTTTTGGGCTTTACCTCTAAGCAACTTTACATTATCATGAATGCACATCTGTTCTCGTGATCCCAATATTGCCATTTTCGGTCTGAAAAAAGAACAATGCATTCTGATCACCCATCACATGTGTTACTGTTTCATTTGGCAACTAATACCATCTTGAACACAACTATGACTCAGTTTTAATTTCTCCTCCTGACTTCCTTAAGTGTTAATGCATGAGGTAAGAGTTAATTGTGTTAAACAGATGCACAATTAGGCTTAGGTATACATCCTGGATCATTTAGGTGTACATCCAGGATCAATTATCAATTATGCCCCTAAATTGATGGTATGTTGGGCTAAATTCAGCCTGAGTTCTGAATGTAACTTCAACAAACACAATAATTTACTATATTTTATTATAAAGGATAAAAATTCACCTATAATTGCAGGTTTTTAGCTCCCTGATGACCTGCTTCAGCTGACTATGTGTACGGGAGGTGTAAATTATGACCGGTAAACCTGATCTTTGACTGTCAGAGGGAGTTGAAGAAACTGATTGGCTACTGCTTGGCTGGCTCGAGCCCCATCCTCTCTCTTCATTAGAGTTTGTAGAGAACTCACCAAAGCTCTTTCGCCATGCTAGAGTGGCACATAACAGGCTCAGTGTTTTTCCTGTCCCAGTTGGGCTCTCTAGCAATGCATTTTTTCCCTAAGGTTAGAACTTAGGAAATGTGAGATTTAAGAATACTCCGGAAAAATACAAAACAGAACAATAATAAAAAATTAAAAGAAACTTTCTTTCTAATTAGAGGCATTTGGAGAAAATTCTGGTTTAATTAGTCTTCATTTTGGGAACAATGACCATTCAGGGGATTGTAACATTCTTGAAAGATTATTTGATCAGAGCTTGAATTGCCATTGCCTTTGTCATGTCTAGTTGCCAAACTAGATGCATGTCAGCTGCCTTGATAGTGTCTTAACTGTACAGATGGTGTTTATCATGGCATTTGGTTCTAACATGGTGAATCACAAATTATTGATATACCATATCCTTATATTCAATGTACTCACTATCTACAAATAGTATCGGTGGTGAGTGGTATGCAAGTACGAAGAAATTTCAGCTTCATGGCTGAAATTGCAATACTTGAGAACAAGTGCCCGTAGCCATAGGTAGAACAAACAAGCTTGTTTACCAGTAGAAACAAGCTGGTTCAATAGTACTGGGCAGGTAGGATTGCTAGAAAACAAATCCTAGTTAGACCAATACAAAATTAATAATGACTATCTCGAGGTCAGGTATTAAAATGCACAACTTGTTCGGGCTGATTGGCTCGAAAGAGAGAGAGCGAGACTAACCTCTTGAAGTGATTGAATGACCTTCTCCATATAGACAACTTGGCAATCATAGGCTTGTAATGGGAAATCCACATCGATTCCCCTAATCTTGTAGATCGGCATCTCTCAGACCCTCTAGATAGGGAAAGGAATTGATTGATTTGGTTTACAGTGAGAAGGAGAGGGGTTTTGTGCGTGAACCCTAGAAAGCTTGTCGAAGAAGGAGGCTCCCAGACAACAAAGGGGGAACAGGCAAAAGGTTCTTCCCGCCAAGTCGATGTGTTTCTTTTAATTTATTATTATTTTTTTTTTTTTTCTGGAGAAATCCGCAGATGTTGAGTGGCGTGATGCGCTACGATAGTAAATGGACAGCGGAGACTGGTGTCTACGGTATCGATCAAGATCAGACGGTTCGCATGATCAGGATTGATCAAATTTATTTAACTTTAGAATTTTGGTCCAAAAGTGGACTGGGATCGACAATAGTATCAGTCGGAACTCGAAACAGTATGAAGTTCTGGATAGTCGGACCAGGATCCTCTGGACGTTTTTTTGAAACGTCCAGTGGACGTTGTTGATCGGAGCCGTCCGATTTAAATCAGACGGTTTATTTTTTTCGGGCCAATATTTTTTTCGGGTGTGGTGGAATGCACGGGGCTCTCTTATAGCCGTTGAGATTAAATCAGACGGTCCAGATCCCAGCCGTCCACCAAACGTCCAGAGGATCTGATTCCCTGGATAGTCGCCATCTCAACCTGATTTATTTAATTATTTATCTTCCAAATTTTTAACAGGTGGATGGATATATATAAGTTGGCAATTCGTAATGAATTGCAGTTTCTGCGAATTACTCCCAATGAATGTAAGTCCCTATCATCAAAATAAATAGATAAAATAATGTCCCGACTGGTCTGCGGATAAGATATGTTAAATTTGAATGAAGAGTCAGTTGGGAGAAAAATTTGCCCTTCCTGATTTTTTTTAGTATTTGACAGTAATATTAATATTTTAATGTTTTTGACAACTCTATATTTATTTTTCCAAAATAATGCATTCATTCATTAAAGTCAAACTGAATGCCCCTACGGGCGTTTATGTTTCAAAAAAAAAAAAAAAAAAAAAAGTCAAACTGAATGCATGTGTTTTTATTTTGTACAAACGCAACTAAAATGCAAGAAGCTCGACCGCACTAATGTTTTTAATCATTCATAGTTCGTATTAGAAGTTCTTATTTCAACGCATTTCAAATATATAAACTTACGAGGTCAGTTTCACTTAGTGCAAGATTTAACATTAAAACATTACTGTTAAACATTTAGGCTTTGATCAAGATGGTTCTTATGCGGTATTTCATTAGATTTAAATGTCGTATCAATTGAGATGGACCTTCGAAAAATGAAATTATTTCAAATAATTTTATCTCATTGTTTCCATTATTTATTAAATTTAGAGCAGGAAAACATTGAAGTTTCTCTTTTTATATTTATCATCCTCTATTTGCCCTCAATCATCAAAGAAAAACTAGCAAAAATATGTCCTCGACACGGGGACGAATAATGAAATTAAATAATTGATATTATTTTTATTTTGTATATAACTATACATATTAGGCAATAAAGGTACGTGGCTCGATCTATTAGCAATACATGTAGATGTCCTTTCAACAAGTAAATTGTCTAAACACGATCCAGCAACAGCAACATGACTCTATTGTTAAAAAAAAGTTATGGCATTTTATTTGAAATCAACATCTGGACCGTAAATCAAATTAGATCATATCATATTATATCATATAACGATCCATAATTGGTACAAAGATTGTTAAGCCACTTAGAGTCCGCTCTAGAAAATTGAAAGGAGTGGAATGGGATGGAATGGGAGATGATGAAAAAACTAAATGTTAATCCCCAATTTTTGGGTGAATCAAATCACAACATTTCTATATAGAGTTCACCTCCTTTTCCACTAGTTCATGTCCTTTTTCCATTACAAATAAGTTTTGGAGCAGGTTAACTCATAGGGCAGGTGCATGGTCAGTCTCATTCTATTCCATTTCCCTCATGTATCTTTTTTTGGAGTAGACCCTTATTAGCAATTGTTATGATCTTTTTATGCATGCTTTAATAAGTAATAGGGTTAGGATCTAAACTTGACCTTCTCCAAATAAATTCTCTAAATTAATTTTACGATTTTGAAGGTTTGGTTTCTCCTTTGGATTATTCACCTTAGCGTAAGTTTTTGGGTAAGAAAAATCTCAATTTTGAAAAATTGTGCCATGAGGACAATTTCTGAATCGGGCTTTAATTTCAATCACTCATTTCCAATAAAGATTAATCCACTAACACTCATGAACGGCAGGGATCAAAGTCCGATTCAGAAATTAGTCCTCATGGCACAATTTCTCATTAATTTTTAGCTTGAAAAATAATTTGTCATCTAAACGATCGAATTGACTATACTTATGCAGAGAGTAAGCAAGTTAACAAACTACTATGTCAAACAAAGAGTTTTTCAGCCTTAAATCCATATAAGAAAATGAACTTAGCTACTCGAGATCATGCTTAACATTCTCGGGTACGAACAACAACACAAAAAAGAACAACAACGAGGAAAGAAGGAATTGCTCCGCTCATGCACTCCAATCCGCACCACGAATAACAATAACTGAAGCGCCACAGCTGTACGAAACTCGCGAGAAACTCCGTCCCTCTTCCTTCCTTCCGCCTCCATCCTCTTCGATCGGAAACACTTCACAAATCGCGCTCTCTCTACACTGCACTCATGCTAACCAGGGGCGGATCATGTAGTGGAGTGCCTTGGCAAGTGCCTGGGCTGAAATATTAAAAATTTCAGCCTAGTATATGAAGTTTTTAGGCTGTGTCCGGACTAAAATAAAACTTGTGCCTGGGTATATTACGATACTTAGGTGTGACTGTGCCTGTGCCTGATACACATTTAACATTTTCTTCCCTCTGCTCTTGGTTCGGACTGCAAATAGATACATAATCCGTTAATTATTTGCCTCTGCATCCGAAAGGTTTCAATTGGCAGAAATTAGGTTTTTCTATTCTGTCGCTGATTCGTGCCCACCAGTCCACCACATCTCTTTGTGACTCCATAGAAAATCGTCTCCTGTGCTCTCCATCTCTGAAAATTGCTGATCCATCCTTCACTGCTGCACATGCCACGTTGTTGCCCTCTTCAGTCTGTACAAAGTGCGTCTCTTTCTCTTTTAATTTATTTTTATTATAAAAAAATTCAATATGGAGTATAGAAATATTTTTAATCCTTGCAAACTACTGCTCCTTTCAAAATGCAAATTAAATATTAATTACTCCTCTATCCTTGTAAACCATGCGCCTCTTTCTGTTAATTTTTTTTATTCAATTTCAATCTGTCATGTATTATAGGCTAAATACTCCTCATTTGTGTTATTATTGTTTAATTGAAGGTTATTAAAGTTTAATCGAAGATTTTCCCATCGAGTAATTTAGTTTAAATTTATTATTTTATATATGAAGAGGTTTTTCCAAAAAACAACTTCATTATCAATTGGAACTCAAGAGCAGAAATCAAATCGGAAGCTAACACATCGAGCGTTGAAAAGAGCATTTTCAGCCATGAGACTTATTAAAACTCGTTTGAGAAGCTGAATGGGAGATGATTTTTTGAATGATAATTTGGTTACCTACATAGAAAGAAATGTATTCAAAAAGTTCCAAGAGAAGCAATTATGCAACGATTTCAAACTATGAAGTCACGCAAATGACTGTTACCTCCATTAGAAAATTAGAATTAGATTTTTTTTAATACTTTTTGGTGATAGAGAACTAAAGATCATGAAAAGTGATTCAGTTTATGAAAAGATGATGTATTTTGTAATATTCCAATTATATACGTTTAGAATAACTTTTTTTAATTATTATTTACTTTATTTTTATTTTTTTTAAATTTTTTTTTATATTATAATTGTGCCTAGGCTAAACAAATTTTTTCTGGATCCGCCACTGATGCTAACGGAGAAAACCTAAAATAGAGCCTAACCAGTCTCTCCTTCTCCGTCAATGGCGACCGAGAAGGAGATCGCGCTCCTCTCACGCGTGGCAACGAACCACCTCTTCCTCGCTCAGTTCGAGCCACTCAGAGCCTCTCTTCTCAGCCTCCGCAAACGCCACCCCGACCTTGCCTCATCCTTCCTCCGTACGATTGTGTCAGAGGGCGGACAGGTGGAAGGCGTCCACTGGTCGACCACTTGTCCCTCGCCTGCCCACCTCGCTTGGCTTGCCTCTCTCGAGCTCAACGAGCCCCATTCCAATCGCCTTCAAGTGGAGTTTTTGATTTTAGTCCAGACAGCTTTATCTAAACTGACAGAAGAGATTAGTACAGACTCGGAGAAGAAAAGTTTAAGCATTTTAAGTAGGCTGTTGGATTTAGGAGTAGAAAGATTGAAAGGCGAAAAGAAGTTGGATGAGGTGTCAGAGGAAGAACTGACATGTCTTTGGAAGGTGTTTTTGAAATATGCTGATATTTTTGATGCAATTTCTGTCAATATCAGAAATCAGGCAGCTTTGCAACAAAAAGAATCGGGCTCATCTAGGGAGTGTATAGAGGCCATTATGAGAATACCAAAGAGTGTGCAATTGGCTAATCTCAGAGAAATCAAGGATTGTTTGGACAGTGATGTAATTGAGGGGATTTTTTGTCACCTTCCGTTCCTTCATCATGATTTTGGAGTAGAAGAAGAAGAATACAAGTAAGTCAATGTGGAGTAGTATGATACATAAATCTCAACAATACAACACAGTTAATCAATATTGAAATTCAGAATTTTAATCCTCCAAACATGGGGAAGTGTTCAGTGGGCTAAATTGCATCCACTGGTTGATCACTTACCCCTCGCCTTCCCACCTCCTTTGTTACTGGCTATGCCAGTATTGGTGATACCAGACCTTATTCATATAATCTAGGAAGACGATAACTATGAGTATTCTTTAACAGATTTGTGAAGTTTTTAAAACTAATTGCTGAATTCCCTTTAAACAGTCTCTGGGACTTCAGGTATCAGTACTTTTGCACATTCCAGAGATGTGAAGTCTTATTTGAATTTGATATGCTGATACAGGAATGCCTTAAAAGAACTAGTCATGAAGTGCAGCTCTGCAAGCAGTTCTTACAACAGAACATTTTTTGTATCAAGGAGAAACATGAGTCAGGTATATGCAGGTCTGGTTCAATCCAGCTGTACTCGACTTCTACACATGCTCCAGGTGTGCATTTTTCTCTATTCTCTATTATTTTTACATGATGTGTTGCCTGCACAAGTTTGTCTGACACGGTGTACCGACATGCTCCTGTTTTGCTTTGACCCTGAACCCGATACCCCCATATGCACACATAGAAGAAGGTCAAAGAAAAAAAAAAAGGGAAATGAACCCAACAAATGACAACACACTTACCAATTTGATAAAACCATCTGTATCTTTCGAGACGTACATTTTTGTTCACTTCTCATTTTACTAGGTGATTCAAGATGAGGCTTTTTTGGAAGAAATTAAGAAAAATGGCGCCACTTCTGAATCAGTTCCACTTCCCCTGAAGAAGTTTCTAGCAACAACAGCCGAAGAACGAGAAAAGTATGCTGGTGCTTGTATAAGAGACCTATATCATTATTCACGTGTGTTAGAAAAACATGTGCTTGAGCTTGTGGTTGAAGCTTCTCTATATCTAATCCGTAAGGAGCAGCTCCAAGAAGCTAGTGATGTATGTGGGTTTTGTCTTAAGTTTAATTTTCATGTCTAATCCATCTCCAAATCTGAAATAGTTTTAAGCTTATTTTTCATGTCTAATAGTTTAAACTTCATCACAAATTTTGATTCCTAAACACTCCATTTATTTATTTTTTATATATTCATATATATATTTGTTGTTTTGATATTAATGGCTCTTTCCTTTTATCAGTTTGATATATTCTTTGGTACACATGTCCATACCAGTAAAACTTTACATATATGTAGAATGACACCTGCCATATATTTATCTGCATAAAAAACTTCCAATTATATCTGTCACATATATGTTATTTGCGTAGAATTGAGGCCAATTTTCACTTATTTCCAGGTTATATCTCTATTTCCCCTTCTTTATCCTTTGGTTGCTGTGTTGGGGTGGGATATGTTATCCGGTAACATACTATTACGAAGGAAGCTTATGTGGCTATTTTGGAGAAGTAAATCAAAATTACTGACAGCAGAAAAACTCTTTCTCCATGATAAACCAAGTGAGAAGGTAATGTAAAATTTTCCTATTTTTGTAATATTCATAAGAAATGTTATTTACATTAAAGCTGATGAAATTTTTTTTTGAACCAAGGATGATTATTAATTTATGTAAGTTGCACAGTCCACTGATGGCGGTTCATAATGGCCCAATTGCAGTTGCCAAATGTAATAACTTCTAAATCAAATAGTGATTGTCAGGCAGAGATCCAATACATTAATTAAAAAGAAGCCCCCCCAAAAAAAAAAGAAATTGAGATCTCTGAAGAGTGACTGGTTATGTCCAGTACCATAGGTTACCTCCAGGTACAGTGGTGGTCTTGATCTGTATAAGATCATCGTCTTGTGTAATGCAATGCATTCTCTTGTATAGCATCGTCTTGTGTAATGCAATGCATTCTCTTGTATAGCCATATTCTATCCTCATTTTGTATAAGAGAGTAACATTTTTCATTGCCAGCTGTCATGCTTCGACCATCTCTGTGATCTTCTATGTTTTGAGCTTGATGTGGCAAACTATATTGCTCATGAAAAATCTGGTCAGCTGTGGAGTCTACAAAATATGCTATTCTTTTCTGAAACTGACAACATCTCTTCTGAGGAGACTGATTTAGGCTGTGTAGATTCTTTTGTTGAGAATTTGATACTTGAGAAGCTATCCTTCCAATCTCCTATTAGGATCTTGTTTGAGGCAGTACCTGGGATAAGATTTGAAGATGTAATTAAGTTTATCAAGAGCCAGCCAGTTTTCTCTGAAAGAGATGGTGAAAGGAGGTATGGACCAAAAGATAAGAAAGATAAAAGCTTGATTATGCTTTGTAACTAGCTTTACTACCCTACATGGTGACCATTTTTGGGTGAATAAGCTGACACAATCAGGCTTTATGATAGACTGGTGCCGACTTTATAATGTATCTCGCTGAGTGTTAATTACCTAACTGATAAAATTTGCATTGTCTGACAGGTTGCGAGATATGGAGCTTGTTAATATGAAATATGCTCTCGAGTCTGCTATTTTTTCTCTAAGTTACATTGGAAGGAGTTCTGACAATGAGGAAGAAGATTTTCAGATAGCCATGTCATATCTCGAGGAGATGCAGAGTCATATTGAGTCTATTCAAGATTTTTCTAGAAAGGTTTTTCCTTTTTAAGTTTCCATCTTTAAGTCTAATTTCTCCTTTTCTGCACTATTTAACAGCTTATAGTTAGGATTATTTTTGTTGTTTCAAAGTAGATGTTGTTATACTTGAATTCAACCTAATGACAGTTTCAAATTTCATCTTACAAAAGAAACAAAAAGGAAAGAGATATTAGATAAGTAAAATCCATACATCGGGTCTGGTTGAACTCCCAATTGGTGTTTCAATACCATACCAGTACTTGTTACTCACAATATGATATCCCTTGATTAGAATGATTGTTGACTGAGTCAACTTTAAGGTGGAAACTTGTCTTTTTCTATTTTTTTAACTATATTTTCCTATTCCATATATCACAATTTAGGTCTTCATGGTGATCATCGTGTCATCACTTTTACAAATCGATCACATATCCATCAAAGAAGCAGACTCCATCTCCCTCTCAAGCCTCAACAGAGGCACCTCACAAGTGGCTAGCACGGACATGGTTACGGCCTTTATCAAAACTCTACTCAACATAATGAGGAGGAGTTTACCAGGCATGGATTCCAAGACTGAACTTCTCAACGCTGAAATGGGCTCAGCTGTAAAGCAAGCTTTTGAATGGAGGCTCTCTAATGCGAGAGATGCTGTAGACGATATGGGGTGGAGGTTCTCTCTTTTACAACGGTTAAAACCGATTTCTCGCAAGTGGTGTTGGAGGGAAGCTTTGGTTATCTTAAGGGGCTCCCCTGCAAAATTGTTAACCTTGTAAGTTTTTCTTTAATCTGTTGAGCAAAAAACAACTCTCTAGGCATCAAATTCTTTTCTCATATATTGTCCTTATTACAAGTTTATAATTACACAAAAGACCATAAGATATAAATTGACTAATATTTATAATATATTTTAGGGACCATCTCAACGGTTTCTGTACTACATTCTTTCCAATGATATCTAATATGTCTAAGCAATGATTCAGTTTTGACTGCATACAAGGAGAGCATGTATGCCAGAAGTAGTCTTTTCTTTTATTAGTAATAACAATGTACCTCACAATCCATACTTTTGATCTATTTTGTGTGATTGCCATGCATGTAAAAAGATTTGTAAATTTTGTATATAGTCATAATAGTTTGAATGGTCATAAACTGTTTGAACTATTTGTCGGTTAGTATGCTTGTGTGGCAAGTTTGTGGTACAAAAATATTGTAGCACTAGAAGCTTTGTAATTCTTTTCACATAACTTTATATTAAACAAAAGATGCTACATTTATGCTACTTATATTCCCCGTGTTAGATTGTACGGTTTCTACTCTTATCGTCTCTCCTCCATATTCATGATCCTCATGATAAAAGTCATCATGAACAGGTGCATGCAAAGGAGAGAATATGGCATAGGGGAAGAAATCGCTCTTAGGTTTTCATTGCCTCCTGAAGATAAAGCTACCCTTAAACTCTCCAGATGGATTGCTGACTCGTCCCCCAAACAAGTATGGCTATAAGTAGATTGTGATTAGTATGGGAGGATTTTTTATAACAAGTTTGTACAGTAAAATGTTATGCATAATGCAACCACACATTAAACAAATCACAAAAAATGACAATGCAAAAGACTACATGGAAATGTAATTTCTGCTGTATAGCAGCTGCAACCTTGTTATCCCTACTATTTATGAGAGCAGGTCATAACAATTGCAACTAGGGGGTGTAAACAATCTTTGTATCGACTATGGACCATTGATTTGTGTGATCTGATCTGATCTATGGTCTAGATGGTGATTTCAGATAAAAGGTCAGACTCTTTGATAGAAAAGCGTCAGGTAGTGTTTAAACAATTTACTTTTGGAAAGATATCTACCTGTATCATTGATAGATTGAGCCACCTATCAATTATTTTATTTCTTTATTTCCCCACATATTGGGGGCATTTTTGCTAGTTTACTGTAACTGTGGTACTCTTTTGGCCACAAAACCGAATGAATTGTAAGTTGCTTGGAGTAATCAACATCTTTGGCATTGAAGTGACTTGCACTAGATATGCTATCTGCAAATGTAAGAAAAGCTGGCTGTTCTGCAATTTCAGTAGAATAGATGGCTTAAATTACGTGCATTAATGCAGATGTGTCAAAATTTTGTAGCTATAGTACCTCAAGTGCAATTTTCCTCTGACATGTAGGATTTGAATGTTTCATCCTATCGAGATCAGCTTGGACAGTTAGCCACTGCCTTACTTTACATTGATGGGGCCACAACTATTGCAACATCTCGAGATAAATGCACAGTGCTTCTTGATCATGCAAGGAATTTATTGTCTGAGATTGTTACTGGGAAGCCCCCCAAGTTGGGACCCACTTATTGGGAACAGATACAAGAAGCGGCACTTGTGTCGATGATGAAGCGTGTTATTCAACGCCTCCAAGAAAATTTGAATTCAGTAGGTTCCTCATGTGTGTATTTTACCTATATGCATGCCTTATGTTTAAATGTATGTAACTTTCTGCTGCATTGATGACTCCAGTATCTGCCAGTGTTGAATTGTTATTTCTCATTTAGTCAACAATCAAACAAAAGAAAGGGTGAAAGTAATGAAAATATGAAATCCAAACTCAGAAATAGAAGTTGTAAAGAAAAATGTCAGTAATATTTAGAGGAAATTGTTGTACTAATTACAAAACATCATCAGTACTGTAATTGTGTTGTAGCAATCCATGCAGTAATCTACCAATCTCATCCTTCTCTGAATCCGACAACTCCATGTTATTCTCATCTCTCAAGCCCATAAATAAATTTGAGACCTATTTAAAGTATAAAATTTTGGTGTTGCCGAACTGTGACATTGCATATTTTTGTCCTTCTCAGGAGCAATCTCAGAGCATCCAGGATATGTTTGTTCAGTATATCCCTATTTCACCATCAAATGATACCAGCAAATTAGGCCAAATGCAGTGTCCACTTGTGCTTCTTCACCAGACCATAGATGATGCCTTCAAAGGGAAAACTCAATTTTTGAATGGTAATTAAGAGTAGTATTAATTTTAGAATCCCAATGAATCTACTGGCCTGTACATATATTGATTTACACTACTTGAACATACTCTAGTACTACAAAAGTAAACTTGCACATGAGTTTTTACCTAGTGCCATGTGCTACTGGAAGTCAAAATTAATGGATTAGCTGGTTTGTTATTAGTGGTACTAGACTTCTTGGATAACTTAAATATGGCACGTGCCAGCCAAAGTATAGGAAGATTTGAACACTAGCTTGTTAATACAACTGATACAGACTAAAAGAAATCTCTTTCAGATGGATCTGTTATGTCTTTCAATTTTCAGGCAAGTTGCATAATATTGCTAAAGCTCTCACTGATGAGGACTCAGATGGTTCAAAAAGAGAAGCATCTTGTTACAAGAAAGGCATGGTTATTGGTCTTGGGCTCCAGGTTCTTAAAACTTCCAGTAAAGCTGCTCAAAAACCGATGGCAGTTCCGCCTATTTCTGAAAATGGCTTCGAGAGCAAGGAATCCTGTAATAGGATCTTCACCCCCTTACCTGCCAATCCTTCTGCTTATCTCTCAAACTTCATTATATATATCGCGACTATCGGCGACATTTTTGATGGGGTTGATACGACACATAATTTCAATTATTTTTCTCTTATCTACGATTGGCCTAAAGATGTAAGCAATGATATATTCCTTCTGCTTCTCTACTTGTCTTTTTGTTTGAATGCGTTACCTACCATCAGTTACTTTTCTGTACTGTAATTTGCTTTTGTACTGACCAAATTCCCCCCAACTCCCTCAAAGGAAAGAAAAAGCTTAAAATATTCCAATTAGCAAATAAGAAAAGAGTTCTATGGCCATAACAAGACTTGATGGTACATTTCATTTTCATCCTTCTAAATATAATTGGTTATAAAAAATGTTACTTCCTATTATAATTTTAAGAACTTACATTCTGTTTTCTCTAATGTCTTTCTTTTTGCTGATAGCTACTGACACAACTGGTGTTTGAAAGGGGAAGCACTGATGCGGCTGAAAAAGCCGCAGAAGCTATGGGTGTAGACTTTGTGCATGAGATCATCTCTTCATGTGTTCCCCCAGTTTTTCCACCAAGGTCAAGCCAGAGCTGGGCCTGGATGCCAGTATATCCCGTTACATCTGAAAACAGTAACTCACCTAAAAGTGAGGTTTCATATAAGTCGGCACTGACAACTCTTCAGAAGCCACTTTATCCTCTTCAGCTTGAGGTTTTGAAGACTTTGGCCAATCTCTCTTCTGTGAGGGCAGTTTTGGCAGGCGTTTTTGGAAGCTCCTTAATATCTGGAGATAGTGAGGCTGAGCGGTCATATTATGAGTTTGCGCTAGAGCAGTCTGAAAGGTAAATTCTTGTTATATTGAAGGCAGTATATTACAATCTTATGCCATCCTCGAGAGTATTCTGTCGGAATGAGGGTTGGGCTATCCCCTTTTTCCAGCAGTTGTCTCAAACTGGTGTACAGTCCTTGTCTTCTTGGAATGCATTAGTCCTCTTAGAATTATGTCTGTTATGCTGGAAATTACTTAATCCCTGCAATAATACAAAAGGAATAAACATTATTACTTTGTGTTTCAATTTGCATGATGGAAAGAGGGTCGTCAAAATATCCAAATGATCTTTATAAACATCTTTATGCAGATATCCAACCTTGAACCGGTGGATTCAGGTGCAGTCCAACCTTCACCGAGTTTCAGAATCTGCCTTAGCATCCAAAACTGGCACCGAACAAAAGAAGGAGAGATCTCGTCTTAAGAGGTTAAGAGAACCCGAACAGGATACTGAAACTAAAGCCAACGAACCATTTAACACCGAAAATCTATCGACTAGTATCGACCTTGGTTATTTGACCCCAAAAGAAGAATCTGAAATAGCATATATATGTTTTGATCAGAATGCTTGCATTTCGTTTGATGATGACGAAGGCCCATATGAAGCAGCAGTTGAGAAGTACTCTTTTTTCTTTTTCTTTTTATGAAGTTGAAACTTACTTCCATAACTTCCCTAAATTTGGAACTATCTCATATATTTGTTAAAATATCTGGTCCTACGAAAGATGGAGCTTTCTAAATGCCTGATATCCATTTAACCTTTTTTTAATGCTCAATATACCCTCATTCCATTATTCATGACGAATTAGGTGTCTTGGGCATTTGAATGTACAAGATATTTTCCGTTCTACCAGATAGCGGATTTGTGTGTACGCGTGTGGGTGTGTGTGTTTGTCTGTGCTCGCATGTGTGGATAATATTATTTGACATCGTTTTTCTTTATCCAAAGATTAATTAATGAAGGTAAACTGATGGATGCCTTGGCGGTGTCTGATAAATGCCTTCGAGATGGTGCCTCTGATCAGTTGCTTCAGCTCTTGATTGAAAGTGGTGAAGAGACACAGGACCAACTGCAGTGTAGTTCTAATAATTTTGAGAGTGGCACGTGGCAATACTGTTTGAGGCTCAGAGATAAGAAGCTAGCTGCTCATCTTGCTCTCAAGTACGTTAAGAAAACATCTTACAGCCAGAATGAATAGGAATCCTTGTAATTTAGAAAATCATTGAATTTATGTCTGAATACAGATGGGTCCATGCTACGCGTTCGTTCTCAATTTTTGCACTTCTAATGTCCTATCCAAACCGCCCAATCTCATCTTCATATTGAAATCTTATAGGAAATCAATTTTTATTTTTTCTGAAATTTTTTACTATTTTTTAAAATTTTAGAAATCGGTCAGTCTAATTATTTTTGAGCCCTTCAATATTTACCTTTTAAAAAAATTAAAAGAAATAGTAAAAATATTTGAAAAAAAATGTAAAATTTGGCCTCCAATGAAATCTCAGTATAAAGAATAATTGAGCAGTTCGGATTGGTCGTTTGAAGTCTGAAATTTGAGATTTAAACGCATTGCACGGGCCCATCTTTGCTACGCATAGCATTTTAGCAATCCTCTTTATGCTTGCATCAATTCTCCTTTAATTTTACTAGAGGTGACAATTAGGGAAGTCACGGCGGGTTTGGGTTGTGTACAAATCATTTGGGTTTTGTTTAGTATTCGGATCTGGGTTGTCTCAGGTCAGGAGAGGATTGGTCTTGGGCTTCTCAGGTTTGGGTCATTTTAGCTTGCAGGATAGGCTGTTCCAGGTTCACTTGACTGTTAGGTGTTTGCGGTTTTTCAGGTCACAGGTTAGTCAAGTTTAAATCAAACTTGGATGTGAAGATCAATCAGGTTTGGGTTTGTTCAGGTTATAGGCCATTTGGATCTGTGCTACTCAAATTCTGCAGTAAACTAGCTTTTGTTGTTTTTATTTTTTTCGATCCAAAGTTGGAAGTGATTGTTTGTAGGTTTAAACCTTAAAATGGAAAAGTAATAATTTGTAGGTTTAGATTTGGGTACAAATTGCTTTCGGCGGGGTTGCTTCCAATCAATGTAGTTTCCTTGTATGGTAATTGCTGGGTTGTGCCTCAAAATCATCTTCAGTTTTACTTACAACTACTGTTAAGATTTCTCTACTTTAGTATGTGGGTTTAGTGTAAAAGTTCTGATGAGGGATGGATACAGGCATTTGCAGAAGTGGAACCTTGATGCTGCAATAAATGTGCTCAGCATGTGCATTTGCCACCTGCCTGAATCTGATCCCTTGCTGTTTGAGGTAATTTTGGATGTCTACCATGTGTGTAACATATGCACACTGCCAGAATTTAAACTTCTTTATTTTTGCCTTTTGCATGCCAGATTTTTCAAAAGAGACAAGCTCTGCAGAGATACCGCCATATTTTAAGTGCCGATGATCGTTATAACAATTGGCAGGAGGTCATTTCTCCCTCTAATTTATTTAACTATATAATGTTCAATCAAGGCACACATTATCACCTGGTGTGAGATCAGCTTTTTGAGATGTGGCATTGAAAGAAATGATTATAATAAAATAAACCATTAATTACCTCTCATTACTAGTCTATGCATTCTACTTATGCCATCATTTCTAGAGTTGGTACTTGTGGATCTTAGCTCAGATGTAATGTTGTGTAAAACACCACTTACAAATCTCAGGTGGAAGCTTCATGCAAGGCTGATGGTGAAGGACTTGCACTAAGACTTGCAAGTAAAGGTGCTGTTTCAGCTGCTCTGGAAGTTGCTGAGAGTGCATCTCTATCTGCCAATTTTCGTAGGGAGCTGCAAGGACGCCAGCTTGTCAAGCTGTTAACCACAGATCCTTTAAGTGGTGGGGGCCCAGCTGCAGCCTCACGCTTCCTCTCCTCCTTGCGTGATTCTGATGACGCCCTTCCTGTTGCCATTGGGGCCATGGAGCTCTTGCCTGATCTGCGATCCAAGCAGCTTCTGGTATAATCATAGAATACTATTTGTTACTGTACTGTTTAGGCATGTACCCGTTACTGGTACCATATATTGATTAAATTCTGTAATATTACTCAGTATCTTCATTTCTATAAATTTAAGAAACAATGGACACTGATGAGAAAAAAACACTCAAAATTCCCCAAAGAAAGTTAGGTGAAATACGGGATAATGAATGGTATTATTACTAAGTGTAATTGTTCCCTAACAATTCCATACAATTTACCAACTTTTAATTTTGTCAATTTGGCACACAATTTGACAAATTATCAGACTCTGAAAATTTAATTAGCTATTCTTAATTAGTTTTAAAAAAAAGGGAAATTAACTTTTCTAGTGGAAGAACTTCAACATAGGAGTAAGCCCAAAAAAGCACTAAGTTATGTTTAGTTCTCATCTGCATGTCATTTGGCACTTTCTCTTTACACAGGTGCACTTTTTCCTTAAAAGAACTGCTGGGAACTTTTCAACAACTGATCTAGAGAGGCTTAATTCATGGGCCTTGGGGCTGCGTGTCTTGGCCCTTTTGCCATTGCCTCAGCAACAGAAATGCTCTGCATTGCACGAGCACCCTCGGTTGATTCTAGAAGTTCTATTGATGATGAAACAGCTCCAATCTGCTTCTTTGGTAGCTTTTCTTGTCATGTTTCCTCCTATTTTATTTTAATTTTATTCTTTAAGCCTTTTTTAGAATTCCTGTTTTATATATTGTTGAAAACCTATTTTAGGCCTATTAAGGTTAGGTGCTAAAGCGAAGAGGCCAAGTCATCCCCTTTGTGAATGATTATTAGCTATTGAAACCTTTGTGACTGGTTTTTGGGAAATCAATATAAAAAAGTAAGTCCTAGTATAGGCATCAGTCCACCATAAACAACAATAGAGAACTTCCTCGTAATGTTGTCCTTGCCCATCCCTCTGGTATTATTTCATGTTTGTGTGGATTTCAATTTTTTTCTGCTTTATAGGTCTTGAAAGAATTTCCCTCACTGAGAGATGACAACCTTATCCTAAAGTATGCCCAAAAGGCTATCTCAATCAATGTAAGCTCTCCCAGAGAAAACCGCATATCAATATCTAGCACAAGACCAAAGCAGAAGAAACTGAGTACTACTGCACAGCCACCTAAACTTAGCATTACTGAGAGTATAGGTAACCTTCAAAAAAGAGCATTTTCATGGGGCTCACGTGACAATGGTGGGTCCAGTACTCCAGTCAAGAGTACACCGAATAGTGACCAAAGGAAGAGAAAGAGCTCAAATCTTGGGCCAACTGAACAGGCCTTGCCAGGGGAGGGGTCGCCTAATGACGCGTCGGAGAGGGTCCAGTTTGTCTCAGTTTCAGAAGAGTGGGTCTTAACAGGTGACCCGGTAAAGGATGATGAGATACGATCAGCTCATCGATATAGTTCTTCTCCTGATATTGCACTATTCAAGGTGTTTCTTTATTTTTTGAATTTATCTTAGTTTTCTAACACTACCACCTGTCAGTTGTTGTAGCTATGTGTACCTGCCGATAGTAAGAGATCCACAAGTACAAGCCAGATAAATATTTCATGTCCTTTCTTTATGTTTTTATTTGCATCTTGGTAACTAACAGCCTGCAAGAGGTATCACTAAGAGTCCAAGATCTATTGTACCTTAAATATGAAGCTCATGCCAAAGAGATAGCTGACCCTTGGTTAAATGGCCGTTGTTCAAGATAAATTGTTTGTTCTACTTTGGACCTTCCAACTTATATATATATATACATTTTTTCGTTTTCATGAAAACAAGGCTTTGCTTTCTTTGTGTTCTGATGAGTTGGTGGCAGCCAAAGGAGCGGTAAACCTATGTATCACTCAGATGCAAACTGTACTAAGCTGCCAATATCTGCCACGTAGTGCTTCAATGGAAATCATGTCACGGGCATATCATGCCACAGAGACTTATGTGCAGGTATGTTTCTCATAGCCAACAATATTTTAGATTTTTGGCTCCTACATTGCTCTCATGCTTGCACGTGGATTTGAAATCATAATTTTGGCTATTTATGGATATAACAGAATTTTATATATTGAAATTTCAGTGTACTCTTAGCTATAATGTCTTAATACGGTGGCTTCACAACGACGGAACTGTAAAAACACCATTACCTGAAATAAGGACACTAGTAAAATTCATACACATTGTTTACATTTTACCAGAGAAATTATATTGGATCAGTTGGTAGCAACAACGCAAGTAAATTTTTGGCTGAGTGGTAACTTTCATGTACTGCAAACCCTGTTTAGAATTCCATTGCTTGATATGTAACAATCTGGCGTTTAGGCATTAGCACAGGCAAGAAGCCAACTGAGAAAGACGCCAGCAATTGGTGCTGACACATTAAGTAGTTCTGAAAGCAGCCAAGTTGAAGGTGACCGTGCATCAATAACTTCTGGTGGTGCAAGCCCAAGTCAAGGTGAAGTTTCAGATCTTTTGGGCCAGGCTGAGCTATGGCTGGGCAGGGCTGAGCTGTTACAGAGCTTGCTGGGTTCTGGAATTTCAGCCTCGCTTGAAGACACCATTGACAAGGACTCATCTAGTCAGTTGAGAGATCGGTTGATAAAGGATGAGCTGTACAGCATGGCCATCTACACTTGTAAGAAATGCAAGGTAACTGTAATACTTACCTAATATCCAAAGGGAAATGTTGAAAATTACTAATGGGATTATTTATTATGCAAAGAATGTTTAAGAGTACTTGAACTTTAATCACAAACTTCATATGGTATTAGAAATGTGTTGATTGAAAACTCCACGTCTAGTCCTTTGTAGAGGGAAAAAAAAACAAGGGTGCTGTTAAGTGGTTTTATTCTCAACTTTTTGTTTATATTTCCACCATAGATTTTTTTTTTTGGGGGGGGGGGGGAGGGTGAGATAAATTTTTTGGTCCTTGTTTTGCTCTCGTCTTATTCTGTTTCACTCTTATGACGTCAATTTTGAAATCTCAGATCAATGCCTTTCCTGTTTGGAATGCATGGGGTCATGCCTTAATTCGTGTGGAGCATTATGCTCAAGCTCGTGTCAAATTCAAGTGAGTGAAATGTATCTGCTTATTATTTCCTTTTATTCCCATTTAGCTGAGAAATTTGTAGGTTACTTGTCTTACTTCTGTTCAATGTACAATACAGGCAAGCTGTGCAATTATACAACGGGGATCCCACTCAAGTTGTTTTAGAAATCATCAATGCTGTTGAAGGAAGCCCACCTGTGGATGTCTCATCTGCTCGTTCCATGTAATGCTCCTCTTCTTTCAATATTAATTTCTCTAGTTTAAATCAAAGGTTTAGATAGCCATTAAGTGTAGCAATACCAATAATATCTGTTTTGGTAGAAATACCTAATACTTAATTAATATTTAGCAATTAGCACCGTTTGGTATAAGCTCTCCTTTTCATTGGCTGGAGAACAAATTTTAACCAAATTCATAGAAACATGCTTATACAGGAAGCAAAGTGGTGACAACATTTAAAGGGAAAAAAAAAGATAAAAATAATGGATAAAGAATTACCAATGGACTGCTGTACTTCAGAACAGGTCAGAAGTGGTATAATTGATTAAGTAATGATAAAATTGTGAACAGTAAATAATATATCCTACAATACCTGGTTAAAAAAAAAAGAATGCCTGGTAAAAAGGTATACCTGGTTAATTTCCAAATACCAAGAAAAGGCAGAAGCTCTACGTACTAGAAGCAATTAAATCATACCACTTGGTGTTAGCATTTTACATCAATGTTCATGAACAGATGACACATTAAATGACTTTTCATAGGTTTTTAAACAAAAATATTGCAGGTATGAGAACTTGGCGAAAAGTGCAGCAAGTATTCTAGATGACTCTCTCTCGGCCGATGCATATTTAAATGTTTTATACATGCCATCTACCTTTCCAAGATCAGAGAGGTCAAGGCAGTCAATGAACAGCCGTTCCATTTTATCTGGTACAGATATCATCGCAGGCCCACGGAGCAACCTTGATTCTGTTCGCTATGCAGAGTGCATCCACTATTTGCAGGAGGCATGCTATCTTTCTATTTGTTCTTTTTTTTATTTACCTTTTTTTTCTTATACACCTTATTACCTTATCTTCTTTGGTTGATGTTCATTACGATATTACTTCCTTTTGGTGTCTCATGTAAACATTTACCACTACCAAGAACAGTTGGTACAATCAGTTTGGTGTGATGCTTCTCAGTATAAAATTAAGATACAAACACCCCCCCCCCCCCCCCCCCCCCCCCCCCCCCAACCCCCAAATTGACACACGCATAGACAAAGTTGATGAAGAAAAAAAGAAGCAAAATGCTATTCAAAAAATAAAAAGAAGAAAAATGGAAAGTATCATTGTATGCCTGCAGCCAGTTGTACAGTCAAGTAAAACGTGTGGCATCTGATGAATTCTGTGCATGTCTTTTTATTTTTATTATATTTTGTTTCTCATTTTGTCAGTATGCACGGCCACAGCTGCTTTTGTTCATGTTCAAGCATGGTCACTATGAGGAGGCATGCTCTCTCTTCCTGCAGTCAAGTTTCCCTTCTCTACAGCTGGAGGGAGGTGGTGCAGGTTCCACATCCTCCATCCAAAGAGCCGATTCTCTGGCAAATGATTATGGCTCAGTTGATGATTTGTGCGAGCTATGCATTGGTTATGGTGCCATGTCAGATTTGGCTGGCACACTGCAATCAAGTATGGAATCTCCAGCTGTACAGCAAGACCAGAGAATGAAAGAGCACGTGATTAACTTGCTTATACGCATATGCAACTACTGTGAAACACATCGTCATTTCAATTATCTATATCAGTTTTTGGTATGCTATTTGCTTCTTTTTGTGTGTGCGCATACATATATGTGTTAGTTATATTATATGTATTGAAACAAACTCTAAAAGCAAAATCATCTCAATACTATCCACAGTATATGCTATTTGCTTCTATTTTTGTGTGAGCATATGTATATGTGTTAATTATATTATATATATTGAAGCAAACTTTAAAAGAAAAATCATCTCAATACTATCCACTATATCAGTATTGAAACATTTTATTTTTGTGAAAAATATTCAATGGGAACAAATTCTCTAAGTATAATTTCTTTTTTGAACTAACTCAAACCCATCTTTGTGGTGTCAGGTCATAAGAGGAGATGATGTTGCTGCTGGTCTCTGCTGCATACAGCTATTTATGAATTCAATGTCTCAGGAGGAAGCTCTGAAGCACCTTGCTAATGCAAAAGTACTAAACCCTCATTTTTAAAATTTAGTGTTTTCATGTTTGTTTCTAAGTATACCTTCCATACATTACATAAGTTTTAAACTCTAGTATTATTTTGTTATTTACTGAATTAATTTGCTATGCTAAATGCCCGTTGTGTTCTATTCAAATTAGTACATGATGATAAAATTAGAGAATTAAACTGCCGCGGCACCAATCACATTGCACATGATTTATACACTAAATTTTGAATTCTAAACAGAATGCTAGATTTGTTATTGTAAATTGTATTGTCCTGCTCAGAAAATTATGCTGATATGTATTTCTCTGAAAATATATTGTCTTGGACATAGGTGCATTTTGATGAAGCTGCACTAGCACGAGATAGGCCAGCTGGCCCCCTGCCTAGAATGGTCCCAAAGAATGCCACACGTATAAAGAGTGCATCTGATAAAATGACAAAAGAAATGATTATGAAGTTCTCACCCCGTGTTTCCTTTCAGGTACTTTTCTTGATTTCATCATTCTTGCCCCAACCAAGGTGTTAAATACTATGAGCACATTCTTGATATTTAATTATTTTGTTATCAGATCGATGTGGTTAAAGCATTAAATGCTCTCGAGGGGCCTCAGTGGAAAACATCTCTTTTTGGAAATCCAAGTGATCCTGAAACTTTCAGGTTAAAATTTCTCAAGTACTTAGTTATTACGTAGTTTCTGTTACCCTGCAATGATTTGAAAATTTCAGAAGTTTGGACAGGATTTTCTCTACCTTCCCTTCTGTTCTTTTGAATTATGCCGCAAACTTTTCTATAAATAAATAGTCAAATGAAACAAAATTTTTTATGCCTTGTATATACTTATGTGTGCGTGTGATGAAATTTCTGGTGCAATTTCTTGTGGTAGTATAAACATGATATTTCTAAGGTGTGTGATCATGTAATGAACTTTTCTTGAAATGATTAATAATGTATTTCTTTTTTTTTTCCCCATCACAAATTATATTTCTTGTGTTGGTATGCTAGTTAAATCTCATGTGCTTAGTATAAACATGATATTTGTGAGTCGTGTGAACATGTAATGAACTTCTCTTGAAGTGATTAATAATGTATTTCTTTTTTTTTTTCCCATCACAAGCTTTAGAAGCCTTTTTAAAATATTTATAACTTGATGTATGAATTGTAACTACAGGAGAAGGTGTGTGGTTGTAGAGACGCTGGCTGAAAAGCATTTCAACTTGGCATTCCAAATTTTACATGAGTTCAATCTCCCAGGTAGGTTTTATTACGATTCAATAATAATCAGGTTTTTATGCTTGTTTGACAGTGGCCCTTTCTTTGGTTGTATCTCTGCTGGCTTGAATGGGTTAAAAATGAATTTTGTTGACAAAATTTATGTTGGTAGTTATTTTTACTATTTCTAGCAAGTCACTTGTCCATTTAAGATAAATCTTTACATTTGTGATCATTATTGAACTTTCAGCTGTGGATATATATGCGGGAGTAGTAACTAACCTTGGTTTAAAGAAGAGAAGCAGAGAGATAACAGAGTTCTTAAAGAACATTAAAGGCACCATAGAAGATGACGAGTGGGACCAGGTACTTCGGCTTTTACTGCTTTATCAATTTAAGTTTCTGATGAAAAATAACAAATTTTGTTCAGTAAAACTTTCTATCCCTGTATATTGAAACATTATTTTATTGGTTTTTCCTGGAAGTGGACCTTCAAATGTTTGGGATTTAGATGCCTCACTGGAAATGTACTTGATGCAATTGTGCTAATGCCAATAATAAGATTTTAGTGTGGTTTCATGGTTTGGAATCAGAATATTAATAATAAAAACCCTTTGATGGTGGATCCATCTTAGGTGTCTTTCTATGAGGGAAAATGACAAAGAAAAATAATTTAATTAAATTCAGAAAGGAAGCTTGTCTTTCTGTTAATGTGCTCCCATTTCTTGTACCAGAATTGACTAGATTGATGCATATAATGAACATTGATGTTATTATTTTATGTCAACAACAGGTCGTAAGCACTGCAATAAGCATCTATGTCACTAAGCACAAAGAGAGACCCGATAAACTAGTAGATATGATAAAGAGCAGCCACAGGTAGTCTTAATGTTCATTGAAAAAGAGCCATCCTGTAGTATGAAAATTGGCTTTTTGACCATTGTTTTCTTTAAGCAAATGTAGGAAAGTACTTGCGCTTGTGATATGTGGTCGGCTCAAAGGTGCCTTCCAGGTTGCTTCGAGAAGTGGAAGTGTTGCTGATGTACAATACGTTGCCCATCAGGTCATCCACTTTTTGTACTTTCTTAAAATTAAATTGATAGCTGACCGGTTATCAGTTATATTGTCGACGTATGAGATGATTTATATATGCTTGGTTACTATACTAGTTTCTGTTCTATCCTTGTAACATGATTGCCTTTTGTTGTTTAATTTAATGTGCAGGCAATGACTGCTAATTCCCCTCAGGTGGTTGACTTGTGCAAAAATTGGCTGCGTCAGTATATGTAGTTCTGCAATGTACATTGAAGTCGTGTATATATACAGACATGAATGAGAAATTGAAATGCAAATATCGAGAGATGTATAGAGAAAACAAGACAATTTTGGTAGTCTTTTGTTTCTGCCTTCTTTCTTTGATTCATGTAGCAAGAAATCAGGTAGTTAGTAGTAATGTACATTAATCTTTTGCTAGAAATTCTCTTTGAAAAGAAGCAGCTAGGTTGTCTAATATATTCATGGAGACAAATTTGCATATATGTATATCCTTGGAAAAAACAAACAGCAGCCAGACCCTCCCCTTTCGCAATAATTCGAATAACCACGAGCATTGGATAGTTGCGTCTTTTTTTCTTAGATGCTGTTTAATTTTGTATGTAAAACCACTCTCGACATGCTTGACATCATGTAATCTTTTGAAGCATTAGCAACAAGGTCGTGCCATCATTTTTCTGATGTTGAACTTTTGAAGGAACCCTTAAATTCTTCCCCTATTTGGTTCGTTACTATCTAAATCTGTAATCTGTTTTTTTTTTTTTTTAATGAAAGCAAAAATAACAAAAGTGTTTCTACTTCTCTTTTTTCCTCAATTCTTATCTTTCATTTGTTTATTGTGCCTCGATTTTATAATCTTAATTAACTCAAACATCAGAAGTCAAGTAACAAAATAAAAAATTGTTATATATGATCTATGTCATTTATTATATGCACACAGTTATAATATTTTTATTGATATAAAAAACTTGTAAGTGTACACTAATGTGGATAATTTCTAAACGTTGATTTTGTAAAGTTTTCAATTTGTATACAGAAAAAGTCAAAATTCTTAAATTTTGTGCCGTGTAGAGGAAGTAAAATACATAATAGCAAGTAGAGAATATCTATTGTGAACCATGGTTCATTTAGGGCTCCGTGAATCATGACCGTTTAATCAATGATTTTGCAAATTGACAAATCTAAATTAACCAATCCAATATATATATTGAAATCTCATAGCAAACCAAATTTTACAATTTTTGAAATTTTTTTACTATTTTTTTCGAATTTTTTAAAACTTGCCATTTTTGGACGATAATAATTAGTGAATTATCGTCCAAAAATGACAAGTTTTAAAAAATTCAAAAAAAATAGTAAAAAAATTTCAAAAATTGTAAAATTTGGTTTTCTATGAGATTTCAATATATAGATTGGATTGGTAAATTTAGATTTGTCAATTTGCAAAACCATTGATCAAACGGTCATGGTTCACGGAAGGCTCTATGAACTAAGGTTCATAATAGATATTCTCATAGCAAGTAATTCCATTTTGATGATTGAGTTTTAAGGTTTTAAAATGATAATATAATGGAGGCATGAAAAATTAAGATATCTGCAAGCTCAAGTAATATGTGCCTGAAGAAAATATATAATTTTTGGACTGTTAATATTTAATCTCGATGAACAATAGTGGGAGTACTTTGTTAAGTCAATCCGTGTTTTTTTTTTTTTTTTTTTTTTTTTTTTTTTTTTTTTTGGACACTTCGATATGTGCTAAATAGGTTGATACCAGTTAGATGTAAAGGTGAAAACAAAATAGTACAATAAGGAGAATGCCTTTTTTATGTCGAGCGAAATTTTGTTAAAAGTTTGGTTCAATGCATAATTGAACTTTTTTTTTTTTTGGCACAGAACCAGTAAAACATACTAAAAAAACTTATAGATGATTCACTATATTCGAGCATCCTGATTGTTAAAGAACTTGAGATTTTTTTAGAATGCACTTTCGATGTAGAGCATAACCAGCCATTCATATTCAAAATTTCCAAATATTTAGAGTAGAATTGGGAAGGAATTCTTTGCAATGAGATTATCTACGCACTTGAAATCATTAAAGTTGTTCATTTAATTAGTCAATGCAGCTAATATATCCAAGCAGTGCTTCTCCTCTAATATATTACGATAAAATAATATTCATACAAATATTTTCGTAAATTTTCCTTGAGTCATAACTCATAAGAAATTTTATATATTGAAGTTGAAATTTTATAGAATTAAATAGTTCTTATGAACAATTTCAGATATTATACAATTAAAATTTATGAGGTTTATTCTATCTGCTTATAAATTATATATTTTAATTTGTAGCTTATACAATTTTTTTAATGATTTAGATTATAAATTTAATAAGAGACGAGAATAAAATAAAAATGTTTTATTACATTCCATTTTAGTTTCTATGCTTGGCGCAAACAATAATGATGTTTTAAATATATACAATTTGATCATTTTTCAGTCAAGTTGTTTGTTTATGCACGTCAAACGTGTTCGACTGAGGTTCGATGCTTCGAATCAAGTATTTCTTTTCAATTCCCATTTCATTTTCGCTTTGATCTTCTATGTCCGTGAGCCACAATTTTCATGTGCACTGCAGGATTCTGGTGCGAACGAGTATGTGACACAATTTTCCGAGCGTGCCTGGGAGGTGTCACCATTAAAATTTCAAGTGTGTGAATACTGCATTATTATTATTATTATTATTATTATTATTATTATTATTTTTCTAATGCTAGTAGTGAAATTTTATCTTGAACATTAGCGTGGACAAAATGAAAACGGGGGAAACTACCGGGTAAAAAAAACTTTGGACATATTTTGCCTCTCAATTTTTTGCCATCGAAAGGAAACCTTCACAAACATGGTTAGTGCTTAGTAGGCAAAAATAAGGACATCTAAAGTTAATCCATAAAACTTTCCTTTTACTCTTGTGAGAATTTATTGTGCACTGGAATTTAGACTCAGTACCTGGATAATCCTATTGAAAGAAAAAGGACAAATATCCCCATTAGTATTGTACGGCTATCAAAGGGATATTAAGTGGCATCTCTGTCGCCACAAGTAAAAGAATGTAAAACTATCTTTAGCAAACTAATTTATAAACGTCCATAACGTATCCTACTAATATTTTTTTAAAAAAAAATTCATGACTTTTTGCGGTAATTTTGCATAATATCTTTTTAAATTAAGCCCTGGAAAAGACTCCCATGTATAGTAAAATGAGGGTTAAAATGCCATTATTGTAAATTGAAGGCCTAAAAATGAAAATTCAATAAGTTTTGCAATAACGAAGGGGTCTTTTGAACATATAGTTATTTTCATAACAACAATTTTGTAGTGAGAGAAAGGTTTCAACTTCAATTTTAACATTCTGTGTTCTATTATTTTGAAAAGGAAGAGAGTTGCCAAAGACAGGAGGAACATTTGGAAGGTAATAAACTCGTTTATTTATGATCAGCTTTCTAGTTTCCTTCAAAAAAAAAAAAAGTTCTGCTCTTTGCTTCCTTTATCTATTTGCCTAAATAGACGTCCGGTTTTCTTCTTTCATAAAAATGTTGGTCCTTTTTTTTATTTTAATTTCTTTGTGAATGCTTAGTACGTAGAACAATTCGCAAAAAGTTCTGGTTTTCACACTTAAATTCCTATGTTTTGTTTGCTTATGTAATTTACTACCTCCATAATGATATCATTTATATGTGTATATCTTCAGGTCATGACAGAGCAAGTCGCATCCGCTAACCCCTCCAACCATGCTGCACAAAATGCTGATAAACATCTCACTGTGAAGCTTAGTGATAAGGCCTTGCATGATTCAAATGTAACTTGGAGTCCAACGTCCCCTTTTGACCTCGATTTTTCATATCTAGATGTCAATTCGCCCAAAGTCTACTCCCAAGATGACCAAAAATTGGAAACACACCTTGGATCCATTGAGCTTGATTTTTCATACCTAAATGTTAACTCCCCTAAATCACGATGCTATGATGAGAAACATAGCTCAAAATCAGGTCTTGGACCAGGAAAGTCAGGTTGCGAGGGTACACATTCACAGGCTGAATTTCGAATCGACATCCCAAATGTTGTACCACAGACTGAAAATGAATGTGATCGATTTTACGAAGAATGGTTATCTCCTTTCTCAAACGGAGAAGATACCAGTTCCAGTGATACGTTGACAGGTTCATTTTGCCTTTCTCATATTGAGTTTGAACCGCTACTGACCTCAGTATTTGGGGATCAAAAGCCAGAGATGCATAGGAATCTTTCGCCTCTTGGTAGCAATAATTTTTCAGATTTATTGGAGCTTTTTAGGAGTAATAGTACATTGGGCGGTTGTAGCCTCTGCAATGTAGACATAGTTGAAGAACGAGACGTTTTCATATACATGTAAGTCTGCATATTATCTTATTAGTAATTGTTGCAGGATCTCTCATAATCAACCGACAATGGTTTAAATTTCTTGAATTTCTCATATTCATGTTTATTTTCATGTCAAGTTAAACTTCTCATTAAGATGCTCATTTATTTGGTCCTTTTGTTGACAGTTCACTCTCTAACTCCATTTCTCCTTCATTAGAAAATAGTTATAAATTATTAATTACCAACAAAAATGAATCCCCTAGTTCCATACTTGTGCAGTTATGTTACAAATAACTGCTCATATATTTTCATTCTTCTCTTCTCAGTTGAGAATAGATACGTTTAATGTGTAAGGTGCAGAGAAGCTCTTAAATGATGCAATTCATTTGTACATCTCCATATAATTTTCTTCTATATTTACCGTCTTAACTATTTTTGTACATATTTTTCAGAGTTTTGGAAAATAAATTTCTCTGCCCAAATTTTATGCATAATATTTTTTTCTAGATTTTGTAATTCTTAAAATTTGACTTTTGCAATATATAATTTTTCTCTAATAAGAGCAATGTACGAAAAGAAAATTACTCCAGTTAAATAAATGAAAGTACTTAATTTCAATAACTAAGCATCTTCGTCTTGTGCATATACAGGGATAAACCATTTTGCAGTGAGGAATGCCGGGATATATTCATTGAAGGAGAGAGCGGGTATGAGACAATGGTCGATGAAGAAACTATTCCAGTTGCTAATTCATACGAACATGTTGGCCCCATTTTCCTACCGATCAATGAATAATTCAAGATGAAAAAATTGGCCATCCTTTGTTAGGTGGTATTTGATGTCAGCAAGAATCATCATGGAGATTTTGCGAAATCTACAGTATCATTTGCTTCACCAACTTACATTTTCCTTAGATTTTAATTTTTGGAATGCAAATCCTCCCCAATTCCCGTGCTATCATGGAAATTGTGTTCAGCTGATTTGTGGAGCCGTTAAGTTTTGTTCGACGTATTTTAGCGGCTTACTATGGATCATTTAAGCATTGTAATTATAATTTTGCACAAGTAGGCCTCTGGATATAACATTGGAGTGCCTTTTTGTGTGCTGTATATTTTATACTGTTGATTTCTAATGTAAAGATTGCAAAGTCAGTTGGTACTGTTTTTTTGGGAAAAAAAAAAGTCAGTCGATACTGAAGCATACTTGATGGCTTGGCACCAGTATGCATACCATAAAACAAAGGATAGAAAACGTATTGTATCTGACATTAAAAAACAGAGCTAAAATAATACAAAATGAAAGAGATCCAAAACACTCTCATTTATACAGTCTTCCTCTTATTCAGAAAGAGAAAAAGAAAAGAAATGAGAACAGCCCTTCCACTAATTATAGAGAAAACATACCACTTTCTCCCAAAGTACCCTATTTCATGCCTCACTTGAAAAGATGAAAAACAAAATGAATTTTCTAACAAATAAAGGTAAAATCACGTTAAATGCTATTTTGATCTCTTCTGCTCAGATGCCCGAGCACCTACCATGGTACAAACAGGTTGTTCAGGTGATTGGAGCAGTTTAAGTGCGGGATGCACCTTTAGATCACCCAAGACTATTTTCTGGCCTGCATCCAACCCACTGATATCCACATCTATATATGGCGGTACGATATCAGCTGGGCACAAAAATTTTGCTGTCCTTTTTATCGTGTTAAAGTATGAACCTGCAATATTGTTTATTGTACTTCAGTTATCTGTCTACACTCTACAGTATATGTCCAATTAGAAATAAAAGGGGTAAAGATATATTTTTATGCTTCAAGAGGGTTAATTCAAGGTTTTAGGCTTCTAGATTGATCAGAACATTTTACAACCAAACCAGTGATTGCCAGTATTAACACTTATCTTTTTTGTTGAGATTAAGTACTAACACTTATTAACACACAACCTTTGGCCAACAGATATACAATGGCTCATAGCATTTTCTTTTCCTTTTCTTTTGAATAAAGAGGGAGGTCAACATTTTCATTATATAGTAGACACTTTTTCTCTTTTCCTTCTTTTCATTCATAGTAGCCCTGAGGTAACACTTGGCAGAGAGAGAGAGAGAGAGAGAGAGAGAGAGAAACCTTTTTTAAGACCAGGGGAAGTATCTTCTCCTCTGAAAACAAGAGGTACATCTACCTTCAGCAATGCCGAAGAAGGAGCTCTCAAAAATGTTACATTTAGGGGTGCATCATTTCCAGCATGGAGATGTATCTGACCCATGACAAACAATAGTAGCATTGTAACATCAAGCCAATCAAAGTATAGAACATAATACGTTTCACATAAATTTCACAAGAAAAAATTCTGTTCCAGGTCTGATGTATTTTGGTAAAACAGAGAATTGGTAACGCCTCCACTAGGAACCTCCATGTAAAATTAGCCAAACAAGCAAACAATATATGCTCAATAAAACCCATTGATCATAAATGGCCACAATAACTGCATTGGTAACAACTGGTACAACCACTCGAATACCATCAAGTATCAAACCCAACTCACCAATCGAGGCAATACTCGAACTTTCTCCACCAATTCACCAGAACCAGCAAATTCGGACCAAACCTCCAATTCGAAAAGCCTCGAGAGAAAGAAGGACCGGCCCAAGTGGTCTACCAGCTTGCGAATCTGTTTCGCATCGACAGATATGAGCCTCTTGTTACCTCCCTGCTGTCCATTCTCTTGTTCAAACACTATAGCCGGTACCCGACCCGCCTTTCTCTCCTTTGCGGAAATGTTCTTCCCTGAGATGGCTCTGGGTATGGCTAGAATCTTCTCGTTGTACTTCGGATCGGGTCTGGGGAAACCCGGTAAGTAATCGAGAGGTTGAAGCGGATCGAAGAAGTGTGAAGGCGAGTCGGAGGGAACAGACACGGCGGCAGCGGCCGTTGAAAGGTAACGGAGGTGGTGACGGAGAGAGAGGAGAGGTTGATGCGTGCGCCGTAGGATCGACATCTGGCGGTGGAGAGAGAGTGTAGTGGCAAGAGAGAGGAAGGAGAAAGAACAAAGAAGAAAGAAGGGTTTTAGGTTTCTGGAAGGTTTGTATCTGAGTCCTTGACATTTTAGTTAATTACATATGGGCCTTTTTTTTTGTTTGTGCTGGAATTAAATCAGCCCAGCCCAATAAGGGAGTTAATTCGGTTATTACATTAACCGTTCGATTTACATCGGACAGAACAAAGTAATAACTTACCATTGACCCTAGATGTCAATAGAAGTTCGTACGATTAAGATCGGACGGTCCCCAAACAGAAGTTTCTCCAACTTTCACACATTAAGATCTACTATCCGAAACAAATTACATCGGCTATTGAGTTGAGACTTGGGACGGTCGGAGCATATTCTCTCTCCTCTTCTCGCCATCTGCTCCGGCTCTACCAAACCAATCTCACCTTCTCTCCTGATCCAAAACCCAATTCACAAAGATTTTTCTTTTCTATCGGAATTGCAATACAATTTTACTTGATCGATTGAATTGGATAGAGGAGAGATCTGTCCGGAACTCCGGATGCGGATTTGCGTATGCTAGGGTTTCGACTGGGATCAAGCACAGTAATCGGAGAATTAACGCATTGCATAAATTGGGGATGTTTTACGGCGCGATAGTGTGGGATCCATGGTTGATTGTGGCTCAGATCGTGTGCCTCCAGTGTTTGTTCTACCTGACATTAGGGTTGTTCATGTCTGTACTGGTTGCTACACGTGTTGAGCACATGAGCCTTGTATATTTCTTTGATTTTTCTACGCTTACTGTTTCTACTGTGACCGGTTGCTTCGTGATTGTCTCCTTCTTGCTCAGCTCTCTTGCGGGGTAATTCTAATCTCTGATTTTTAATTACAATTGATATTAAGTGAAATGTATATTTGTATCTGTTTTTGTTGTTCTCGATTGACAATAAAGTAATGCTTTAACTGTTGACACTTTGAAGAAGATCTTGCCAAAGTTGGATCTGCAGTAAGTAGTTCAGGAGAGACTGAATTTCAGTAATTATGTCTCAAACAATTTTAAGTAAACCCTTATCTATTGTGGACCTTATAATTAGTATCACCTTGAAGCAAAAGGTTTTTTGTTTTGTTGAAGCCGGCTAAAATTGAAGGAAATGTTCAAATTTTTACTTTTGGTTTGTTGTACTGTTCTTTCTAACAGTGCAGGGTATATGCTATATGTGATAGAGAGAGCAAAGAAGTGCCTAGATTTCTCTGCGACCTTATATATAATACATCTCTTTATATGCATAATATATGGTGGGTGGCCTGTTTCTCTGACATGGTGGGTTGTGAACCTTAGCGGGTTGGCAGCTATGTCTTTACTTGGTGAATGGTTATGCATCAGGCGGGAACTTAGGGAGATACCCCTAACTCGAGTTCGATCGAGTAAGTCTTTGTTTCAGTTCCTTTTTTGGTAGTATTTGATTCTTATTTTCTATGGTAATAATGATGTAGGATATTAACATAATTGGTTGGCTTGTTGAATGTTGATCAAGTGTGATACTAGATTTTTTTTTTCTTTACTTTAGGGATTGTCAATATGTTTTTTTTAATATTGATGGCTATAAAAGAGCATTAAGAACCTTTTGTATAAGTATGGTTAATATTACTTCTGGTTTGGGTCGGGTATAGGTAGAGTCTATTCCTGGCCAAAAATGTCCTGGTTGTTGAGTAGCCTCTGAATTGCTGACTTAATCTAACTTTATTCATTGTTAGTGGATTATTAAGCCAGTTATTGGTAGTTGACCCAGTAATTAAGATAAAACTTGGCCTATGATTGAAAGAGATTTAGTTTCAGAGTGGGGGTAGTGTTTCAATTTCAATTATCATTTATTTATGAGCTTCAATTATCATTATCTTGCCCTGAGGCATTAGACTCCACAAAGTTGAGTTAAATAAGAATAAATCTGAGATTGTACTGAAGTTTACTTGTTTAAACTGGGCATGTTTTCTCCCTTTTTATTTGAGATAAATTACTCCTCTTTAATTCATGGGTTATATTTTATGTAGGTGTTTAATGGTAATTAAATCGAAGGACGTTAGAACCTCTGCCACATGTTTCTTCACAATGCTTAGGATGTTTTCTAGTTTGATACTCCAGTCAATATTGTTTATACTTTGCATTTTTCTAATTTGATGGTGGTGTTTTTTCTTATCATGATCACTAGCTCTAGAGAAGATAAAAATTTTACAGAAGGGTAAGAGAAGCCTTTTGATAAATATCATTTGATCGATTGGCCAATTTAGATTACCTCTTTGGTTATTATATTTCCTGTATTTATTTTTCAGGAAAATCAAAATGTAGTATTGCCTTTGTGTTTATTTCCATAGTCAATTAATCTATGTATTAATGTATGCATAGTTTTCTTGATTATTGGCTTATGCAATTTTGGACATTTTGACTTTTTTTTTGTTTTATTTTGTCAGGACAAGAATCGTAGTCAGTATATGGAAACCAATAGCAACAAGATATGTTGTACACAGTAAAATTTCAATTGAATTAAAGCGAAAACAAAAATGAAGTAAGAATTGTGTTAGTATAGGTTTCTAGATCCTTAAAGCATTACAAAGTATGTCCTAGGTCAAATTGAACTAACTAGAAAAAATGTTGATGATGCTTGGTCTGTTTAATTTTTCTTGTTGAAACCATACAACTTGCAAAATTGACTTCAATTTACATGGGATGACACACCACAAATGAAAATTGAAATTATCAGCTTAAGACCTGACATCTGGATGCATTTGTTTTGGGAAAAGAATGCTCGAATATTGCTTCACTGTCTAAAAACTCTTAAGCAGCAGTTCTTTTTATACCTAATTTGGTTCATTTTCCGGGAAGGTTTATGCACTACAATGAGCATGATTATGGTTCTATATTGCCAATTGAGGTGACCCCAAACTTTTCTCTTACAAGTGATAATACATGTCGAATTAAGTTTATAAGGTGAAAGCAAAGGAAGGCTCTTGAACCATAGCAATGATGACGCCAGAATCATAATGTAAATTAATTATATACAATATACACATTCCTCATAAGGGATCACATAAAATGATAAAAGAATTATAACAAGGTACTGGAGTATTGTATCAATCAAAGAACCACACCAGAATCAGTCTTTGGCCTCTATACCTTGATTCCTACAGCAGTTGCTAGATATCAATCCTAGAATCAATTTGGACAGCATCTCCCTTGTCTCTTCTTTCTTTTTGAAAATCTGACAACAAATGGAGGTGGTACCTCCTGCCAGATCATGTTTCATTGAGAATGGCTCAATTGAGGCGATGCCTCTAGCCATAGCCATGGTGAGATCAAACGAATGAACATGGATAGAGAATCAAGGAAAGATGTTGTTCCAACTGAGTTGACTGATATTAACACAATTTGGGCAGTATAATGGCTTAAATGATCTCAAAAGCTTACAATTGTTCTCTCTCTATCTCTAAATCTATGCCTATCAACTGTTTGTGAAAATGTCTAGCCTAAATTCGAATTATGTGCTAGTGTTTAAGCTCAATTCAGAGATTAATGGTGACGATGTCATGCACTCACGCTCTGATTGAATGTGTGTGAATAAGGGAATGACGCTCTGATTGAATGTGTGTGAATAACGGAATGGAATTGGAAGGAAGTTGGAACCCTTTCTTCATCTTCAATTGGGGTATTTATAGGCATTGGTGTCGGTAGCTTCTTCAAGAAGACTCATCCTTCAATTCAATCTCATCCTTCCATTCAGATGCACACGGATCTCCAGTTGATCCAACGGCAGTGAGGATATCAACCTGTGTTTCTTTGGGATGGTCAACAGAAGAGGGAACAAACTTTGACCATGGCGGTTGTGAGGTCGTTACAGCCGAATCCATCTCATCCCTTGATTTCTGTCAGACCCAACAGTGCTGGTGACCGTTGGGAGCATTGACTCGGTCAATCCAACAGAAGGAGCGACGGAACAAGAGATTGCTGTCAAGAAGGACGTTAAGTGTGTGGAGCCCATCGCAATAGAAGGTCACGGCGTTAAAGATGGAGAGTAAGGATTACATCAAGATTGGTGCTAACTGAAGATGTGCGGAGAGATTTACTTGTGTATTGATCAGTGTTAAACAATTGTGCTGACGTATTGGATTGCTAATGGTCTGTAAATTAGTCGTAGAAATTATGGGTTATTGTTTACTGTTATTCAATGATTGTATCCGTTATATAGAGGCTGTCTGAGCTGAGAATGTTTGTAAGAAAATTTCTGAATTAAAATCATATTCCTGTTCTTTCTTCTCTTTATCTTCTCCTATCTTCTCTTTATCTTCTCTTCTCCAATTCTCTGAATTCTTTCCCAATTTATCCATCTTGAGCGTGACAATTGGTATCAGAACCTTCAAGATTGCAACTGGGCTATTGATTCAAGATTGTATCAGTGCAGCACACACTCAAGAACCAAGATGCCACCAAAGAAAGACAATACGGATGGGGGTTCCAGCGATTCTCAAGCTCAATTGGTTGCAGCTGTCAATGCAGCTATGGAGAGTCAATTGGCACCAATCAGAGAAACTAATACTCGCATGGAACAGCGCTGTGACTCTCTGCAACAATCCATGGGTGGTCGAATGGACAATATAGAAACCATGTTTTCCAAATTTTTGCAATTACATGGGTCTATGGCCACAACTGGTATTCCACAAGGAGGTACTGGCCCAACTGGTATTGCTACACCAATTGGAGCTGGTTCTGGCGTTTTACCAACACCTACTGGTACTGGTGCGGTACATGGTGTCTCAGGTGGTATACCATTTGGTACCCCACTCAGACCTCCTCCTCACATTCCAAAGAAGAATCTTGGTCCATCTTTTGTCGAGTCTGAACCTGAAGGTACCAGTTCCTCTTTTAAGGGCCCATTACCTAAATTGGACTTTCCTTCTTTTAATGGTTCGGATGTACTTACCTGGGAAGAAGATTGTGAATTTTATTTTGATGTATTTCAAACTCCTGAAATATACAAAACAAGGATGGCTACTACACATTTTGTGGGGGAGGCTAGAGATTGGTACAGGGGCTTTAAATTGGATAAACCTCATCCACCTTGGCCTATTCTGGTAGAAGAAGTTAAATCAAGATTCACTCTTGATGATAGTGACAACCCGCTTGATGAATTCAGAAAGGTGATTCATACTGGCACAGTGGCAGACTATATTAAAAATTTTGAGAAATTAAGGTCCAGACTGATGTTTTCCACTAAAGTCACTGATGATAATTTTTATCTCCTGGCTTTCTTGAGTGGTCTGAGGGATGAGTTAAAATATACTGTCAAATTATGTAGACCCACTTGCCTGTCCTTGGCTTACAGTTTTGCCAAACAAGCTGAGCTGTCACTAGAAGGTCAAGATAAAAGGGGTAAACTGGCAACCAAGCCTACTTTTTCTGCTAATAACATCAGGTTTCTGCCAAATACTGAGAACCATGACAAGAAATTGACTCCTTATGTGCCACAACCCAAATTGATTGCACATCCATCTGACACTGCTAGAATGAGTTTTGAACAAATGAGGAAATTGGGTTTATGTTACTGGTGTGGGGAAAAGTACAATCCAGGTCATAAGTGCACAAAAAAGAGAGTGCACATGTTGGAAGCCAGTGAAGAAGTGGATGACCTGCCACAGTTATCACCTGAATCTACTACTCCCTTCTCTATCCAAGACATGGATGATGTTCCTTTTGAGCAAGCTAATATTTCTGTTTGTACACCCCATGGTCAGAGTAACTCACAAACATTGAAATTCAAGGGTTTCATACAGAAACTTCCAATTTTAGCCCTCATAGACAGTGGAAGTACTCATTCTTTCATCCATCCTTCTATTGTGCATCTCAATAAGGTACCTACTGTCCCATCTCCTCCTATGTTAGTGAAAACAGCCAGTGGTTCCAAACTACTATCTGAATTGAAGTGTCAACCCCTTAAATTTGAGTTGCAACAACATCAGTTTGAAGGGGAATTTCGAGTTCTGGAAGTGGAAGGATATGATGTTATACTGGGAATGGATTGGATTGCTCAGGTGGGACCAGTAGTTATTGATTGTGAAAGAGGATTGGTTAAATTGAGACACAATGACACAAACATTTCTTTACAAGTTCAGAAGGAAGTAGCTGAGGTTACATTGTGTCAGGGAGAGGTTTGTGTGAGTAAAGAACAGCTCAAGGGTAATGACATAATTATTGCTCAACTCTTTGTCACTCAAGGGAGTTCTACAGACACTGTACCTTCTGTGTCTACTCAAATTGCTTCCACATTTTCTCTCCTGAGAGAGGTGTTGACTCAGTATCAACTGGTTTTTTCTGATCCTTCCTCCTTGCCACCTGTCAGAACCATTGATCATCAAATACCTCTCAAACCTGATTCTGTACCTGTCAATGTTAGACCATACAGATTCTCCCATTTTCAGAAAATGGAAATTGAGAAGATTATAGAGGAACTGTTGCTTTCTGGCTACATTAGAGCTTCTACTAGCCCATTTGCTTCTCCAATATTGCTGGTAAAAAAGAAAGATCACTCTTGGCGCCTGTGTGTAGATTATAGGAAGCTTAATGAGGTGACTGTCAAGAATAAATTTCCAATTCCAATAATTGATGACCTATTAGATGAACTTCATGGTGCTAAGTACTTCTCAAAGATTGATCTAAAATCAGGATATCACCAAATCAGAATGTTTGGGCCTGACATTCAGAAAACAGCTTTCAGAACTCACCTGGGGCATTATGAGTTCACAGTGATGCCATTTGGTCTTACCAATGCACCAGCTACTTTTCAGGCCTTAATGAACACTATCTTTAAACCATATCTCAGGAAGTTCATCTTGGTTTTCTTTGATGACATACTGGTATATAGTCAAACACTGGAAGAACACTGTCAACACCTCTCTGTGGCATTACAGTTACTATTGGAAAATCAGTTGTTTGCTAAATTCAGTAAATGTGCTTTTGCTACAACCAAAGTAGAATACTTGGGCCACTTAATTACTGCTGAAGGAGTTTCTACAGACCCTGCCAAAGTGAGTGCAATGACTGATTGGCCTGTCCCTCAGACTATTAAACAGTTAAGGGGCTTTCTGGGACTCACAGGCTATTACAGGAAATTTGTTAGGAATTATGGCATGATATGTAAGCCACTCACTGAATTGTTAAAGAAGGATGCCTTTAAATGGAACAATGAGGCTCAGCTTGCTTTCACAACACTTAAAACTGCCATGGCCACCACACCTGTTTTAGCACTTCCTGATTTTCAGAAACCCTTTGTAATTGAGACAGATGCCAGTCAAACAGGTATTGGGGCAGTATTGCTACAAGAGAAGAGACCCTTGGCCTTTTTCAGTAAGGGCTTGTGTCCTAAAAATCAAGCTCTTTCCACTTATGAAAAAGAGCTTCTAGCATTGGTTTCAGCAGTTACCAAATGGAAACACTATCTCCTGGGGGGTACATTCATTATCAGAACTGATCACATCAGCCTGAAGCACCTATTGGAACAAAGGGTCAACACTGCAATGCAGTACAAAAGCCTCAGTAAACTTTTAGGGTTGCACTATACCATAGAATATAAAAAAGGGGCCCATAATGTTGTGGCTGATGCTCTCTCCAGGAGAGAGGGCCATACTGATTCAACTGAGCAAGTGGAGGCTGAATTAAGCCTAGTTTCTGAGCTTATTCCACAATGGGTTACTGACTTGCAAGAGAGCTATGTAAATGATGATTGGATAGCAACATTGAAGACTAAGCTGCAAGAGCTTCCTGATGGGCCCCATCAACTCACTACCCACCAAGGCATTATCAGATACAAAGGGAGGATTTGTGTGGGCAACACTGGTGGTTGGAGGGATAAGCTACTACATGAGTTTCATAATTCTAGTCTGGGTGGCCACTCAGGCTCACTAGTTACATACAAGAGGGTGAAGGCTATTTTTTACTGGCCAGCCATGAAAGCTCACATTATGAACCACATCAAAAACTGTGAAGTTTGTCAACTCACCAAGCCAGAACATGTTCCATCCCCAGGCTTACTACAGCCATTGCCCATTCCATCTGAAGCTTGGAACAGTATAGGTATGGACTTTGTTACTGGTTTACCCAAATCAGAAGGGAAGGAAGTGCTGTTGGTAATTGTAGATAGGTTAACCAAATATGGTCATTTTGTACCATTATCTCACCCATATACTGCTGCATCAGTTGCCCAGGTTTTTCTGGATCACATTTACAGATTACATGGATTACCTATGAGTATTGTGTCAGATAGGGACCCAATTTTTACCAGTAAATTCTGGAAAGAATTACTGAGCAAATTGGGGGTTCAATTAAACATGAGCACATCTTACCACCCCCAAACTGATGGACAAGTTGAAAGGGTTAATCAATGTGTGGAAACCTATTTGAGAAGCATGGTGTTCCAGCAACAGAAGAGATGGGTAAAGTGGGTTCCCCTTGCTGAGTATTGGTACAATACTAACTTTCATAGTTCTTTGCATACCACTCCTTTTAAGGCCCTCTATGGTTATGATCCTCCTGTATTAGCTCTGGGATCAGCCCCAAAAAGTTCAATTGAATCGGTGAATGAGGTGTTAAGAGAAAGGCAACAGATGTTAGTCAACCTAAAACTGCACTTGGTAAGAGCTCAAGACAGGATGAAAAAGTTTGCTGATTCCAAGAGAAGTGAAAGGACATTTAGCAAGGGAGATTGGGTCTATTTAAAACTACAACCATATCGACAAATTTCGGTATCTGGTACCCAGAATAGTAAACTTAACCCCAGATTTTATGGACCATATGAAATCATTGATAAAGTGGGCCAGGTAGCTTACAAGTTGAATTTGCCTGCCAATTCGTCCATCCATCCTGTGATTCATGTCTCTCAGTTGAAAGCACGAGTGGGTACTGGTCAAGCTGTGACTCCATCACTACCTCTCATCAGCAACATCATTCCAACTGTTCGAGAACCAGAAGCAATTTTGGCTAGGCGATTGGTTAACAGAAGGAATGTTCCAGTAGTGCAAATTTTAGTTCAATGGCGCAATCAACCAGTGGAGGATGCCTCTTGGGAAGACTTTGATTGGATTAAGCGCCGTTTTCCAAACTCAATCCTTGAGGACAAGGATTTGCTAAAGGACGGGGGAATGTCAGACCCAACAGTGCTGGTGACCGTTGGGAGCATTGACTCGGTCAATCCAACAGAAGGAGCGACGGAACAAGAGATTGCTGTCAAGAAGGACGTTAAGTGTGTGGAGCCCATCGCAATAGAAGGTCACGGCGTTAAAGATGGAGAGTAAGGATTACATCAAGATTGGTGCTAACTGAAGATGTGCGGAGAGATTTACTTGTGTATTGATCAGTGTTAAACAATTGTGCTGACGTATTGGATTGCTAATGGTCTGTAAATTAGTCGTAGAAATTATGGGTTATTGTTTACTGTTATTCAATGATTGTATCCGTTATATAGAGGCTGTCTGAGCTGAGAATGTTTGTAAGAAAATTTCTGAATTAAAATCATATTCCTGTTCTTTCTTCTCTTTATCTTCTCCTATCTTCTCTTCTCCAATTCTCTGAATTCTTTCCCAATTTATCCATCTTGAGCGTGACAATTTCTTTGCCCACGGATTAAGATCTCATCCAGTGGCTCTTGTTGTGTCACGCTGGGGCCTGCTAGGATAGTCAAAGGAGAGGGGGAAAGTGTTGACCAGGCAGTTACGATGGCTTTCAGCGCCATTCTTTTTCTCCTCTTCGTATTTTCTATTTTCCTGTTGAAGAAGACGAGCTCTTCAAATGGGGCCTGCTCGTCAGATTTAATGAGAGACATCCCAGCGCCTCTTTCGTCTATTGTTTTGCACGGACTCGGTTCACAGTACACTAGCTTCAGTAGTATTTTCATCAGTATATGGTGTATAGTGAAACAGGTGCACCCTCTTTTCTAACCGTGGGAGTGAAGTTCAAATTCCATTGATTATCCTCCTCTCCATTTACACAAATAGAGTTTTCAAGGAGTTCAAGAACTTGCTGATTAATAGCACACTTGGAAAAGTCATTGAGAAAGCTAGAGATGTATCATATGAAGTGCAGATTGGTAAGAATAGTAACAATCCTAATTGGGTTCCTAAGTCGTATATTGTATTGGTTGACTTAAAAGATGGCATTTTCTCATGTGATTGCAAAGGCTTTGAATTTGAGGGTCTTCTTTGTTCACATGCCCTTAAAGTAATGTGCAATCTTGGAATTGAACGACTTCCTCCACATTACATTCTAAAGAGATGGTGTAAGAATGCTAATAGTGAGGTTAAAAGACCTATAAATGAAAGAAGTAGAGATGCAGGGAACTCTCAAGCACTTAAAATGTTTAGGATCGCAACACTGGCCCCCAAATTTGACCATATTATCCAATTGGCTTCAAATGATGTCCGTGCTTTTACTATGCTTGATGAAAAATCGGGTGAGTTGTTGTCTCAAGTATTGCAACTAGTGTCTGATAATTTGACCCAACCATCAGACATAGGAACCACACTTGATGAAGGCCCAAGAAAGGCTCTCAAGTTTCATGATCCTCCACAGTCTCAATGCAAGGGAAGGAAGAGAAAACCTACACGGTGGAAGCCTGCAATCGAGAAAGAACATGGAAAGAAGAATGAAGAAGATTTAGAACAAATCGAAGTCGAAGAAAGTGCTGATTTTGATCAAACAGAAAGAGAAGATGTTGAAGAAGGAGATAATAGTGAAGAAGACTTGGATTGATTTCTGTCATGATTTGTTTGAGGATGCAATGTTTTCTTGTTATTTTTGTTCCTACTGCACTAAGAAGACATTGCTATATTTTAGTTTACTGTGCTAACTTTTTGTATAGATATATAAGGGTATTTTTGGTACTAATAGAAAAGATAGAAGAGATATTTTGATAGAAGATATATTTTGTAGTTATGGATATCATCAAATGTGATGCTTAAATGATGTGTGAAGTTATGCATGCAGTGCTTGTATTATGCTTCATTAAACATCATTTTCTTATCCTGCAGCCTCTATTTAATATTTTGTTTGTTCTACGTTAATTTACTTCTTATAGTTGTAAATTGTTAGGTTTTAGTATTTAAAGAATTAAAATCTGGTCGGGAGGATATATGGAATACCATAATGATGATGCATCCTAATATTGGATCAGTCCAGTCAAGAAATGCAACACACAAACAACAATATTTTTGTAAAAAAAAAAGTAGCATAAAACTACTGTTTCATTAAAGAAATAAAGAGTAGTACAAATTACATCCTAAAAGCAATACCAGTACTGGTACCCTCAACCTAAACCTTAAAAATTAAGAAAACCTAAGCTAAGTACTCCAAAAATTAGACCAACACAATGTCAAGCTATCCAAACCCAAAATCAACACATCAAAATCTGATTTATTTTTCCAAAACCCAATCCTGAGAACTTGTACCAGCTATCAGCACCTTATATAGATCTTCACTAAAGCCCTTAAAATATCTCAATATTAAACAAGAACATGAATCTTTTTTGAAATGTTATGCGCCATCTTCACCTAGGCTCCCTGCCATCAACTGTGCAGTCTGTGCTACCAACTCTCCTTGTAGAGGATGAGATTCAATCTTGTATTCTCCATTGCCTCATCACTTGCTTGCATTCCTCAGTAGCCAACTTGTCCATAAATTTAAAACACCATCAATAAGCAGAAGCATTAATTTAAGACTGTGCATCTAGATTTGGTTTGAAAATTATATTAACACTCATTTTGTAAAATAATGTACTTGGAAATTGGTTTTCAACATGAACTGGTTTTGCAAATCATTCAATCAAATGAATATGTAAAAAAATTCTTTTCCTTATACCAGTAAACTGGTTTTCAACATGAACAAATCAGGTTTTAGTACAACTAAGAAAAACCTGAAGCAAATATCATAAAATAAATCAAGGGAATTAGAAAAGCTAAGTAGGCCTTCAATTGAGGAGCCTCAATTCGGTCCCAATATAAGCCACAAACCAATCAATCAGAGTGAGAGAAAAAAGAAAAAAAAAAGAGAACCTGTTCGTGGAGAGAACAATAGGTGATTGGACGAATATGATGAGCTCAGACAGAGACGGAGAGGGGATTGCTCGTAGAGGAGCTGAGTATGGTGAGATCGCTCGACGCTCGCAGAGGCGAGAGACGAGATGAAATGGGATCGCATAGCTAGGGTTACGATGGGCTGGAGAAGGAAAATGAAAGGTCCCTGACGGAACGAACGGAGCGACAAAAACTAACGGGAAAATTAAAATCTGAACTCATCTGCGTTCTCATCGCGCACGAATTTTGATGCAAGATGTGTGGTCTAGATTCATATTGGACAGGATGCTGCGTCCTATATATGGGACGCTAGCATTTCTCATTTCTCATTGATTGCTAGTGCAAAATAAATAGTTTGGGATTTCTCCCAAAAGAATTTCTTCATTAAATTTAGTACAAAACCTCATAAAAATATGTAGGATATCATGAAATCAATAATTTTCCATAAATACCCATCCTACTATTTTATATATTTTCTCCAAAATTAAGGGTCTCTTTTGCATAAAATGACACTTCTGAAACACCTTTGATCAATCCAGGGGCACCATAATTTTTCTCATACTTCATAAGATTTTTGGGTAATTTTTCACCAATTTTAGAGCCCGTTTGATATTTTTCATGAATTTTCCAAATTCCTTGCATTTATTGTTTCATGGAAATTATTCAATTAATTATTCAAGCTGATAAAAAATGTTGATTCTAATCGTCCCATTGTTGAGCTGATCAAGCGGACAAAGGACTGATTTGGCGGCACATATGCAACAGTAAATGTTGGGCACTGGTAATATATGATACTCCTTGAATAAAAAGTTAATTGCTACTAATTTGAAACTATTTGATTCTAAGATGTATTTTATGTACTAATAAAAAGTTAATTGCTGCTAATTTGAAACTATTTGATTGAAGGGGAATTTGAAGTAGGGAGTCTTGAGATAGAAATTTAAATATATTTCAAATATTGATTGAAATATTAATTGTGATCCCTTGAATTCTTTGGTAACTCATTTAAGCAGGGTGGAAAGAACAAGGATGCAAGGATAACAGAACGATTAGAGGAAAAACTAACGTCAAGATTATTTAATTACATGTATATAACGTGTTTTTATATTAAAGTATCAATGGATATAAATATAGCAAAGTAAAGAATGACATATTTAGGATTCTCCAAAATGACACGACACAAGTACGAAAATAGCATGACAAGATCGTGTTATTGTGTCGTGTTGAGAATTCTGAAAACTAATACGATTTGACACGACACTGCTCGACACGCAACATGACACAAACACAAACTAACACTAACATGTCAACACGAAATTAATTTTTAACATTACCAAAAATAACATCATAATTATAACTCATATGTACTTCCTCTTTAGATTGATTTTTTAAATGATTATTTAACCATACTTTCTTTTTTAAACGTCTATTTAAATTTTTTTTATCCATTCTAACAACAAACAAATGCGTTAGAAAAAAAATAAAATCATCACTAAATATTTTAATAAAAATATTTTGACAATTTTGTACCAATATATATATACTGAATTTGTAGAATAGTCAAATAAACTACAACAATATTTTTTTCTCCATTTTAATATTTTAATAATTTTTAATAAATCATAAAATTTAATGAAAAGTTTCTGACATGATTTGAAATGACTAACATGACATGTCAACATGACACAAAACGATCGTGTCATGTTAGAATGTGTGGCTTGTTGCCTCTTCTCACCGCTTGACACAACACGTCACGATAAAAAAAAATAGTTCGTACCGACACGACACGAGACTCTAACACGACCGTATTTGACATGACACAACACGACACGAACATAATTGGAGAACACAAGACATATTCATGTTTGGTTTTCACTTCTTTTAATAATTTGTCTCCTGACTAATTCTTTTAATTTCCAGTGCTAAGTGAGGAGTTGTTGATGACTTTATCCTAACTATATATTGATAGGTAATTTGATTAATTTTTCTTACTTTGCAATACGATAAAATTTTCTAATAAATTAGTTATTTTTATTTGTGTTTTGGTAGATGCTAGTAGTCATAAATCCAATTTAAGGCTCAAAGGATTTGCAAAAAAGTGGCAGCATTCATTCATCAACTATAAGTTTGTTATTATTTGCATAGCTATTTAGAACACATTCTCTAAGTTTTTTTTATGGAATAACTTATATGAAGTGCATGTTATTATATTATTTTGATATTTTGACTATCCTAACTGTCCATTTTTAATCATGATCTCGTTTGGAACACATGGGAATAGGCTAATCCCAGGAATAGCCTATTCCGGGACTAAATTTTTCATTCAAACGCAATTACCAATTCCAGGATTAGCTAATCCCAGGAATAACACAATTTCCAACAACACTCTTCCCAACAACACTTTTCTCTCTACTTTTCACACTTCCCAACGCTATTCCTAAACTCACCATCTAAACAACATTCTTAGTCCCGGAATAGTACTCTTCATATTAGTCCCGTGAATAGTGTTTTTCCTCAAATTTAGTCCTGGATTAGCTATTCCTAGCTTAATCCCAACCCATCCAAACGAGCCCGATGATTATATTTTTCTGCACATAAAGTTATACAAAGAGGCATAGGTTGATCAAATACAGTACTACCGGACCATGCCATCGCACATTTTTAGCATGAGACACTGTTGTCCATGGCAAAAAAATATAGTAAGTACATGAGCAAAATGATAGAATCAACTACAGTTCAACTTTCATTGTGCGAAGCGCAATACTGTAAACTAGTTATGTATTAAGTTTGGTGGTCGTATAAGAATACACTCATACTTATCCTGTGACATTTCATAACATTCAAACATTCACACATAATAAGCATCTCAAGTATTGTCGTGGGTTTGTATGGTCCATGCTTGCAATAGTAGCTCCTTCTTCATCTCCATGAAAGAAACTAATCTATTCAAGTCCCTCTCACTATATTATAAAGAACCATACGGGCATGCAAGCCTCTCAAATGAGAATTATTAAATTAATCAAATATTAATTAAATTGACACCATAGATCGCACATTACAAACATGCATTCATTACAAACCACAAGAAATTGACATCTTGGATCATATCAAACTCACAATCCACCTACAAAACAAAGTTAATATCCTAAAGTTTTTGAAGCCAACATCGTAATTCAACTTGGTGCTTTGGAATTTATTTTAAAGCCTCCAAGTGCTCAGATAACGATTTATTTTTAATTTCAAACATGTTATGTATTATATCACACTTCTTATTTTTAGAATTATTTTTTTTTTCAATCATACAGATTTTAGTTTTTACCTAAGCCAAAGTTTTCAAAATATACAATTTTTATATATTATCAAAATATTATGTTACCGATTTATTAATAATTGATAAAACTAAAAAAATTAGCGCAATGTGCAATTCCCCTGCCGCTAGTATGAATAATAGCTCTCAGTGTTGCATTCTTTAAATTCTTTTTAACAGATTTTTGAAATCCCTTGATCATTAACAAGTGTTTTCACTATAAATAAAAAAAAATTACAAATGTTGAAAACTCCCTGCAGGACCAAATCTATATAGGCTCTTTCTTAAACAACAAGAGAGTATATATACGCACCTTGATGCTTACGAGTATATTTGGATCAATCTTTTACTAAAGAGAATTTCAATGATTCTCTAGCAAATAATAACGATCTAGATAAATTGAAAGCATTGAAAATTTGAAGATGATTAAAACCCTTTTGAAAAGGTTATAAAGGATAACAATTTTGAATGTATATATCAAAAAATTTTCTCGGTCAATTTCATAATTGAAATATATAAACGTTAAATATCCGGTATCTAACAAAAATAAAAAAATGCGACTTTTAAAATTTGATGAAAAGGAACACTTCAAAAAATATATTACACAAGATATTCATTCATTGAATTTTTTTTATTGTTCATACACTAAAAAAAAAATATGATCGATTAATAAAAAAATAAAAATATAACATAATACAAATCACATAAAAAAAAATTTTTGAACTACCTTCTCAACAATTGACTTCAATATATTATTTAGAGCCTCTGAAAAAAAAATTATGAGAGTGGTCCTCACAGTGGTGGCGGTGGTGGTGATAGTGGTGGCGATGGAGGAGGTGGTGCTCGCGATGGGGATCGTCCAGGTGATGGAGGTGAAGGATTAGGAGGAGGCGGTGATGATAAGGTTGGTGGTGGAGGAGAAGAATTAAAAGGCGGTGGTGGTGATAAGATGGGCGGTGGAGGTGACGAACTAGGAGGAGGTGGAGGTGGAGAATTCGGAGGTGGTGGTGGTGATAGGGTAGGTGGTGGAGGTGGAGATTTAGGAGGCGGTGGTGAAGGAGAATTAAGAGGTGGTGGTGATGATAAAGTGGGAGGGGGAGGGGAAGGTTGATGATTATGAGGCGGTGGTGAAGATAAGGTCGGAGGTGGAGGAGAAAAATTAGGGGGAGGGGGAGGTGAAAAATTAGGGGGCGGTGGAGGTGAAGAATTAGGAGGCGATGAAGGTGGAAAATTAGAAGGCGGTGGTGGTGAGAAGGTGGGTGGCAGAGGAGGAGAATAAGTAGGCGGGGGGTGGCGATAAGGAAGGCGGTGGAGGTGGAGATTCAGGAGGGGGTGGAGGTGAAAAATTAGAAGGCGGCGGCGGTGACACCATTGGTGGTGGAGGTGAAAAATTCGGAGGAGGTGGTGGTGGAGAATTTAGAGGCGGTGGAGGAGAAAAATTAGGAGGCGGTGATAAAGTGGGTGGGGGAGGTGAAAAATCTAGAGGCGGTGGAGGTGGAGAATTTGGAGGCGGTGGTGGGGGAAAATCAGGTGCCGGTGGTGCTAAAGTGGGTGGTGGAGGTGAAAAATTTGGAGGTGGTGGAGGTGGAGTATTTGGAGGCGGTGGTGGTGGAGAATCAGGTGGTGGCAGTGAAAATGTGGGTGGAGGAGGTGAAAAATCTGGAGGCGGTGGAGGTGGAGAATTTGGAGGCGGTGGTGGTGGAGAATCAGGTGGCGGCAGTGATAATGTAGGTGGGGGATGTGAAAAATCTGGAGGCGGTGGAGATGGAGAATTTAGAGGCGGCGGAGGAGAAGAATCTGGAGGCGGCGGTGGTGATACGGAGGGTGGTGGAGGGGGAGAAACAGGTGGCGGTGGTGATAAAGTGAGTGGTGGAGGTGAAAAATCTGGAGGCGGGGGAGCTTGAGAATCAGGTGGGGGCGGTGATAAAATGGGGGGTGGAGGTGAAAAATCTTGAGGAGGTGGAGGTGGAGAATTTAGAGGCGGGGGAGGAGAAGAATCAGGCGGCGGCGGTGGTGATAGGGAGGGCGGTGGAGGGGGAGAGTCAGGTGGCGGCGGCGATAAAATGGGGAGCGGAGGTGAAAAATCTGGATGCGGAGGTGGTGGAGAATCAGGTGGCGGCGATGATAAAATAAGAGGTGGAGGTGAAAAATTTGGAGGCGGTGGTGGTGGAGAATCAGGTGACGGCGGTGATAAAGTGGGTGATGGAGGTGAAAAATCTGGAGGCGGTGGAGGAGGAGAATTTAGAAATGGCGGAGGTGAAGAATCAAGAGTCGGCGGTGGGGATAGGAAGGGCGGAGGAGGAGGAGAATCTGGTGGCGGCGGTGACGAGGTGGGTGGTGGAGGTGAAAATTCTGGAGGCGGGGGAGATAAGGTGGGAGGCGGAGGTGCAAAATCTGGAGGCGATGGAGGTGGAGAATTTGGAGGCGGTGGTGGTGGAGAATCAGGTGGCTGCGGTGCTAAAGTGGGCGGTGGAGGTGAAAAATCTGGAGGCGGTGGAGGTGGAGTATTTGGAGGCGGTGGTGGTGGAGAATCAGGTGGCGGCAGTGAAAATGTGGGTGGGGGAGGTGAAAAATCTGGAGGCGGTGGAGGTGAAGAATTTGAAGACGGTGGTGGTGGAGAATCAGGTGGCGGCGGTGATAATGTAGGTGGGGGAAGTGAAAAATCTGGAGGCGGGTGAGCTTGAGAATCAGGTGGGGGCGGTGATAAAATGGGGGGTGGAGGTGAAAAATCTTGAGGAGGTGGAGGTGGAGAATTTAGAGGTGGGGGAGAAGAAAAATCAAGCGGTGGCGGTGGTGATAGGGAGGGCGGTGGAGGGGGAGAGTCAGGTGGCGGCAGCGATAAAATGGGGGGCAGAGGTGAAAAATCCGGAGGCGGAGTTGTTGGAGAATCAGGTGGCGGCGATGATAAAGTGGGTGGGGGAGGTGAAAAATCTGGAGGCGGTGGAGGTGAAGAATTTGGAGGCGGCGGAGGAGAAGAATCAGGAGGCGGCGGTGTTGATAGGGAGAGCGGTGGTGAGGGAAAATCAGGTGGCGGCGGTGATGGGGTGGGTGGTGGTGGAGAAAATTCTGAAGGCGGGAGAGATAAGGTGGGCGGCGGAGGTGAAAAATCTAAAGGCGATGGAGGTGGAGATTCAGGTGGCGGGGGTGATAAAATGGGAGGTGGAGGTGAAAAATCTAGAGGCGGTGGAGGTGGAGAATTTGGAGGCGGGGGTGGTGCAAAATCAGGTGGGGGCGGTGACAATGTAGGTGGGGGAGTTGAAAAATTTAGAGGCGGTGGAGGTGAAAAATTTAGAGGCGGCGGAGGAGAAAATTCAGGAGGCGGCGGTTGTGATAAGGAGGGCGGGGGAGAGGGTGACTCAGGTGGCTGCGGTGATGAGATGGGTGGGGGAGGTGAAAAATCTGGAGGCGGCAGTGGTGATAGAGAGGGCGGTGGAGAGGAATAATCAGGTGGCGGCAGTGATAATGTAGGTGGGGGAGGTGATAATGTAGGTGGGGGTGGAGAAGAATCAGGATGCGTTGGAGGTTGAAAATTTGGTGACGGTGGTGGTGGAGAATCAGGTGGCGCCGGTGATATTGTAGGTGGAGGAGGTGCAAAATCTGGAGGCGGCGAAGGAGAAGAATTATGAGGCGGCGGTGGTGAAAGGGAGGGCGGTGGAGGGGAAGAATCAGGTGGCGGCGCTGACAATGTAGGTGGGGGAGGTGAAAAGTCTAGAGGCGGTGGAGGTGAAGAATTTAGAGGCGGCGGAGGAGAAGATTCAGGAGGCGGCGGTGGTGATAGGGAGGGCGGGGGAGGGGGAGAATCAGGTGGCGACGATGATGAGGTGGGTGGGGGAGGTGAAAATTCTGGAGGCGGGGGAGATAAGGTAGGAGGCGGAGGTGAAAAATCTGGAGGAAGAGAATATGGAGACGGTGGTGGTGGAGAATCAGATGGGGGCGGTGATAAAGTGGGGGGTGGAGGTGAAAAATCAGGATGCGGTGGTGGTGGAGAATTTGGTGACAGTGGTGGTGGAGAATCAGGTGGTGCCAGTGATAATGTAGGTGGTGGAGGTGAAAAATCTGGAGACGGTGGAGGTGAAGAATTTGGAGGCGACGGAGGAGGAGAATCAGGAGGCTGCGGTGGTGATTGGGAGGGCGGTGGAGGGGAAGAATCAGGTGGCGGCAGTGATAATGTAGGTGGGGGAGGTGAAAAATCTGGAGGTGGTGGAGGTGGAGAATTTAGAGGCGGCGGAGGAGAAGAATTAGGAGGCGGTGGTGGGGATAGGATGGGCGGTGGAGGGGAAGAATCAGGTGGCGGCGGAGATGAGGTGGGTGGTGGAGGTGAAAATTCTGGAGGCGGGGGAGATAAGGTGGGAGGCGGAGGTGAAAAATCTGGAGGCGATGGAGGTGGAGAATATGGAGACAGTGGTGGTGAAGAATCAGGTGGGGGCGGTGATAAAATGAGGGGTGAAGGTGGAGAATTTAGAGACGGTGGAGGAGAAAAATTTGGAGGCGGAGACGGTGATAAGGTGGGAGGTGGAGGTGTAAAATTTAAAGGCGGTGGTGGTGATAAGGAAGGTGGTGGAGGTGGAGGATATGTAGGTGGGAGTGGTGATAGGGTAGGCGGTGGAGGTGAAAAAATATGAGGCGGTGGTGGTGATATGGTACGTGGTGGAGGTGGTGGTTCTCGCGGTGGCGGTGGCAACGATGGTGGTGGCGATGGAGGAGGTGGTGGTTGCGATGGTGATCGTTTTGGTGATGGAGCTGATTGATTAGGAGGAGGTGGTGGTGATATAATTGTTGGTGGAGGTGAAGAGCTAGGTTGAGGCGGTGGTGGTAATATGATAGGCGGTGGAGGTGGAGAATTAGAACGTGGTGGTGGCCACAAGGTGGGTGGTGGAGGTGACGAGTTATGCGGCGGAGGAGGTGAAGAAACATGAGGCGGTGGTGGTGATAAGGTAGGTGGTGAAGGTGGAGGAGGAGAATTAGGAGATGGTGGTCCTCGCGGTGGTGATGGTGGCGATGGTGGATGTGATGGAGGTGGTGGTGGTCGCGATGGCGATCGTCCTGCTGATGGAGCTGAAGGATTTGGAGGAGGTGGTGGTGATATGGTTGGTGGCGGAGGAGAAGAATTAGAAGGCGGAGGTGGTGATAAGAGGGACGGTGGAGGTGAAGAACTAGCAGGCAGCGGTGGTGGTGATAACATAGGTGATGGAGGTGGAGAGTTAAATGGTGGCGGCGGCAATAAAGTGGATGGTGGAGGTGAAGAAACATGAGGCGGGGGTGGTGATAAGGTAAATGACGGAGGTGGAGGAGGAGAATTAGGAGATGGTGGTCCTCGTGGTGGCGGCGACAGCGATGGTGGTGGAAAATTAGGGAAAAGGAAGGTGGGGTCCACGTGGTTGTCATGGTCTCGGAGCAGCTGGCGACGTCGTATGTAGCTGCCTTTGACTCTGGTGCGTGCATCACTTACAGCCGCTGAAACGCATGGCTGGAGTATGGCAAGGATAATTAGTGAAATATTAAGGGAGAGCAATAGCTCTCGATGGATGTTTTTCATTTTAGTTGGTATATGTTTCTCATCTGAGCTCGCTCATCTAAAATGGAGGCAGGAATTGCATTTATACACAAAGGAGTGTTTTCGTGGAGTGGGAGGGGTGTAATGTATTGCTAGCTGGATAGACAACTGTATCTAGTATGGATTCTTTTGCCTTCTTTTTGCCGGGCACTGTTTCTACGAGAGAAAGGAAACAAGGTCAACTGCCATTAACTCCTATCATTCAATATCGCAAAAGAAGAAATTATATATAAGTATATGTATATGGGCTGAAAAAACGAGGTTGCCGATAACTAGTTCTATATAATTAACGGCCATTAGAAGCACTTCCATATCATCCAATACGAGCCCTTGATTGCAAATTCCTAAGCTGGAAAAAAAATTAACTAAAATACTTCATCAAAACTTCATTTTCATTTATTAATATATATAAATTCTTTGCGGCACCTGAATATCGATATAAATTCTTCCTAAACTTTGAATATTCAATGGATAAAACTCATGTGTACATAATCACATGTCAAATCAGCATACGCCTGTCACTGTCTAGTGTCTACTCATCCAATATGGCCAATGTCAAACTTTTGCCTTATCTAAGTTCGGTTGGCTGTTGGCAAATTGCTGGTTTGTCTAGAACAAATTATAATATTTTTCTTAATCCAGGAAGCTGTCCTGCAGTTGACCTTCCCTCTTCAATTGATTTAAATTTGCTTAAAATAAGTAATTTGCTATGATAATTGTCTTTTCCAATTGAAACCTAAGTTGATAATAATCACAAGAATTTTTTTCTTATATGCAACAATTGCTCTTCTAGGAAATTTTTGTAAGTATTATTTTTTTCCCCCTAATAATTTAAGTTTCCCAGAAGAGAAAATATATATGTAGTTGTTAAATATACGAAATGATTACCGATCGAAAATACAATGTAACACGTAAACGAGGTAATTTTTTTATGCTTTGAGAGAATAAAAGATCAGCATAGCATATACATGTCTCCGTAGTATATCTGCTGTTCGTCTTATCGTCTTTATTTTAGTATAGTGTCCAAAACATAGGAGTAATCGATTTTCGTGCAGTCGGAGACATGATCTCTACTAGTACTCAATTTAATATCTGACTTGTAAACTTTTTTTTTTTATTTTAGTATAAATTAGTTGTGCCTAATGCAGTAATGCTACCACAACGAGGTGGCGCCAGATTTCCCATTAAAGAAGTATTCAACCCGATGCCAACGTTGCCCAATTGTTAAAAACAACTAAAATCAAAACCAGCTGGTGAATGTTGTGTAATGTTTTTTTCTATTGAAATCTGAGTAGGTAATTATATCATTTGCTCTGCTAGGAAATTTTTTTACGCGTCTGTACATACATACATGTATATATTGGTGCCTAAAAACACATGTTTTCCAGGAGAAAAGAAATTGTAGTTGTCAAGTATACGAAATGATTACCAAAAAGTCAAGATAACACATAAATGATGTAATTCTTGTAGAGAAAGGTTCTGCTACCAATATTTTGGTCGCCCCCAAATGCCAACATTTTGCTATTTAGTTATTTTTTCAAATTTTAAAATTTAAACGTTAAATGCAAACCGTTGATCTTGTTTAGTTTAACGAGCGATGCGTTTTCATATAAGTTTTGTAAATTTTGGAGTTTATTTGATGCTCGATCAAGAGATAGAAAAATAAACGAACCTTGTTAACTATGATAGATTTATTTTAATACGTTCATGTTTTAGCCTTTGATCGAGTATCAAATAAACTCCAAAATTTGCAAAACTTATATGAAAATGCATCGCTCGTTAAACTAAATAAGATCAACGGTTTGCACTTTATGTTTGAATTTTAAAATTTGAAAAAGTAACTAAATAGCAAAATGTTGGTATTTGGGGACAACCAAAATGTTGGTAGCGGAACCTTCCTCATTCTTGTAAGCTTTGAGAGAATAAAAGATCAGCATCACACAGATATATATGCGTTCAGAGTATTTGTTGTTTGTCTTTATTATTTTATTATAATCCCAAATTATATTGCATGGATACGGGTACTATTGAAGTTATGCTTTAGAAGTCAATATTTTAATAATTTAATTTTAGTTTATGTAATTGATGATATTTGATCATTTGTTCCATGAGTTTATTATTGACAGATCATTTAGGTTGAGGATTTAAATTGTGGATCTCTGTGTTTTATTTAATTAAATGACAATAAGAAATCTAAATTATCCATAATATTGATAATTAACAAAGAACATTAATTATCATAAAAACGGTATGCAAATTAAGTGATGATTAAGTTCTACAAATCATTGGTAAGGAATTACCAACTTAATTGCATATGTGTATGTTATTGGAACATAGTACAAGACTTGACCCAATGAAATAAATATATGAATTGTGTTATGTGTCATTATTTATTTCATATGTGCTTGATTCTATGTTTGAGATGGTTCAACTTTTCCACATGAGGATTGGTTCTATAAATATCGACTACCGTTGATTCATGATAAGGGTTGCTATACGGACTTTATTTATATTTTCTTGAATTGTGCGGAAAAAAAGTTATTCATGAAGACAACCCTATGTCCCTCATTAGTATACCTAGTGAGTGATAATATCTATTGGGCCCCTTGATAGAGTTGGATTGTATGCATGCAAACTAGACAATCAACTTTAGATCAAGAAATATATAATCTGCAAGAATGACACATTCCTATCTTGGATTATATAGTGATATCATGTGATATAAGAATCAAAATAATGAAATTATCTATTTCTTATGCAAGATTAAAATACTATAAAAGTATAGTATTTATTTATGTTAATTGGGAATCATAACGTTTTGCTAAATACCACTTATGATTATTGAAAATAAATAACGATTTAATTTTCATGGCCAATATGACATAAATCCTCAAGAGTCACACGAATAAAAGACTCTTAATCAACAGTGCATTGATATTAGTTTATTTGCATTGGAGAATGCAATATATGATAAGTTGATTAATTAATTATATACCGTTGTGAATCGTTATAATTAATTATATCAAAGGAATCATATGAAACTAACAAATACAAAGTCTATTCCTATGATAATTATCAAATAATTGATAATTAATTATGTTCAACACAATTAATATAATTATAAAAATTATATTAATTAAATGAGCTATCTTTTGATTACCCGATATGAGCCCAACTTAAATGCAATTAAAGAAGAGTATTAAAGGAAACTAAAGACCAAATAATATGAGCTTGGAAGCCCATATTAAGGCCCACCACGTTCTAACATGGAGTGGTCTCGAAGAGTTAGGTTTGTATGGCTATACAAGGACCACCATTTGGAAGAAGAAAACCCTAGTTTTTTCTCTCTCTTTCTCCTATTCCCTAGCCGCCACCTTCTCCTCTTTGGAGAAAATTAGTTGCTGCCATTAGAGACCTCTTAATTGTATTTTAGTAGGGATTCATAAATTGAACATGAGCTACCTTAATTAATATACCAATTTGATTAAAGAAAGGTAGCAGGATTAGGTGATTTCGCATGTTTCGCTAGCACGACATCTTGCAAATTTGATTAATCCTTTTGCAGACCTTAAAAAGAAGAAGAAGGAAGTGGAGAGCACGCCATCGAATCCAAAATAGTTGGTCGAGCCTCTTCGTTACGATACGAAGAGATGTTAAACACTTATTCTCTATCTATTGCACTAAACTTGCTTATTCCACTAGATCTTGCTTTGTTCTTGTTTAATTAGCTTAAATATGATTTCAAAATTAAAATTGGCACTAGGAACGTGTTCCTTTAGGTACGAGAATCATATTCGGTATAATACGGATACGACAATATGAAAATTTTAAAATAATCTCTGATACGGATACAACGATATTTATTATTTATTTATTTTAAAATATGATGAGAATTGCATGGTATATCAATTATATATCTACATTATAAACTTGTAAAAATATTTTGAAAGTCCATGATGAAAAAAATTATACATTATTTTCTTTATAAATTTATGAATATGCAAAATTAGTTTCATGCAAAAATAAATTTTGTCAGTCTTTGAAATAATTAAGAACCTAAATATAATTAATCATAAAATATATTATGTCATCTAAAAATTTATTTAAAATAGTTTAGATCTCTGAAAAATGAAATTTCATACGACCAAATTACTTATATCTTGCAAGAATGTGTATGAAATTGTATGCCAAAAATGAGTTTTAGAAGTTTCTCACATAATTAAAATAGTAAAAAATTATTTTAAAAAATCTGAAATGATCTGTTCATTAAATTAACCAATGGAGATTTAAATTTTGGGGGCAGCTTGATTGTCCTGTTTTGGAAATTGCTTTAGTCCCACAATAAAATCCAACCTTTTTTTGTAATCATATATGTAGAGTAGGTTGGGTAAAGAAATTTAATGTATTGCCGAATTTTGTATTATTAATAAATAATATAAATAAATAAATATATTTAGTAAATCGAGATAAGATTTAATAATATAAGTAATTTTCAATCGCAACAGCCTTGTTGCAGACTCAAGGCGCTTTTGTTTGATTTTGAAAAATGTATTATTCCCGTCAATATGCCGACGGTAAAGATTAACCACATATACTAATTAAAGTATAAAGTTAGATATAATGTTTGATTTTAAGAAAATATGTCGATATAAACACAATTACGTTTGATTTTAAAAAATATATTTATACTAGGTTATACGACACGTGATGAAAAATATTGACGGGATAGATATGTTTATATTTTAACTCAATATAAACGCAAGTATATTAAAATATATGCATTTTACTTTGTTCAACATGTTGATATAAATTTTATCATTTGTTAAACATGTCCTACTTATATTTTATTTATGTTGATATATATACAAGTATGTTTTTTTTTTTAAAAAAAAAGATAAGTATTGTTTTATTTAGCCACACGTGAAACCAGGGAAACGATGAACATGAAAATAAAATGTCCCAAACTAGATTTAGTATAACCTAGTACCACTGGTTTATCTATAAATATTATATAGATCATGACCACTATATAAAATATTGCAAATAATTGCTCAACATCTCCACTAAATATATGCACTTTTATCTAATATAAAATCAAACATTTCTTTTAATTTTAAAAAACATATCTATATCAACTAAAGTGCATTTATTTTAACATACTTGTGTTTATATTTTATTATTTGTTTTAGGATATTGTTTTTTTTTTAAAATCAAACATTATATGTAACCTTAATTAATATATGTGGTTAATATTTACCGTCGACGTATCAATCAGAATAATACATTTTACAATGGAAAAAAATAAATTAACGAGAAAACAAAAGCGTCTTGAGTCGCCAGCCAACTTGGAGGCGCCACTAGTAATGGCGGCTCCACCAAGGCTGTTGCGATTGGAAATTACTAGTATTATTAAATCTTATCTCTATTCACTAAATTTATTTATTTATTTATAATATTTATTAATAATAAAAAATTCGATAATGTATTGCCTTGGTGGCTTTTATGTACAATTGTACAGCACAAAATTAGTGCAGCCTTCCTTCTCTGAAAAAAAAAAATTTAGTGCAGCCTTTTAATGTTTCAAACAAAAAAGAAGCACGTGATAGGTGATTTGGTTTCCGCGCCTATCTCTACTACTTATAAATGCACCTAACAAACCTTGTAAGAAAACCTAGATAAAGATTGTATTCAATCTCTAATACTAAATATGGATCATTGATTTTCTTAATCTGATGTGATATATGGTCCAGATGCAGCTATCAGATAAAACACTAGCAGTTTATCTGATATTGCTACGTCGCTGGACTTGTTCTTAAGCGAAACCGCTAAGCTGCGCTTCAGCGGTTCGATCCCAGCCTCAGTGTCCTTTTTTTCGACATTTCGTTATTTTAAGCGCTACCTAAAAAAAAAAATAATAAAATCCATCCCTGCCTTCCCCCTCCCCTTCTCCGTTCTCTCCGTACCCATCGAATCGAAATCCTCAGAAAAGGAAAACCAAAGCGGCGAGAAAAGAGGTTTGCACAACAAATCAAGGCCCTCCGTTCTCTCCGTTCCCATGGAAATCCTTAGATTCGAACAGAGAGAGACGAAACCCTAACATAACCCCTCTCAATCGTTGTCGTCTCTGGCTGTCGGATCCAGAGAGAGAGGGCGGCGAGGGGGGTGGGGGGGGGGGGGGGGGGGGGTGAAGACGAAGCTATTCAATTTTCAACGGGATAACGCAGAGGCAGGACATCAATTTCAAGGTGAAGATGGGATCCAAAGAACCTTCGGGTCTGGATCTTATTCACTCAGACCCAAAAATCTTACTGTCACTGCTGGTGGTACCATCAATGGCAACAGAAACGTATGAATCTAAATTTAATTATAATTCAAAAGAGTAAATATTAACATTCATTTTACATCCTATTTGCAGCCTTGCACGGATGCTCCGACAGTATGGTGAATATTTCCCCTTTTCTTTTCTTTTATTTTTTTAACCTGAAAGGAAAATCAACATAATTATTTCCTTTGGAATTTATACGTGCCCATTTGCAGTTTTGCAGGCACTAATCTTCAACAATTGCGACTCTCGCACAGCTTGTGCAGAACATGTACTTCTTAATCTCAATTTCATTTGTTTTGACTTTATATTTAGTTCCTGGATAAGTCATGGTGCTTGAGGAATGCTGAAGAAGAAGCTAAGATGAGAAGGAAATCTAAGAAGCCGTAAATTTATTTCCTCTTCTCTTAATTGCCTCCTTTGACCTTAGCTTAGTTAGAATTTTTCTAATTTTGTGTTTGAATAGTATATGTTGTCTACATGATGGAAATGTTTTAGTAAATTGTGAAGAATTAACCAATTTTCCACTTTAATTTATACATGGATGTTGCACCAGTTTGAAATTATGTTAAATTCATACATGTATTACTTTCATGAACTTGGCACTGAGTGTTGTTCAATGATGCTGATGTAGACTCAGGGAGAAGAAGTGTCAGGCCAGTAAAGAGGGAGCTGGTCCATGATGCTCATTTGCTGGCAAACAAAGCACGAAGAAGATGCACCAGCTGGCATGGCTTTCAAATCGCACAGCAGCTGGCAAGGATGGAAATTTGTAAAAAAGAGTTTCTTTAAGAGGGGAAATTGATAGGTTTAATGGAGATTTTTGCTGGGCTGTTATTTTATAAGAGGGTTTAGATGGTTCTCTCCTCTATTTAGGTACTTAATTTCACTGTTTGTTTGGGGTTTTCTTTCTGGTTTTTACGGGTTAGTTTCAGGGGTCTGTTCGATAGGGAGGAGAGGCTGTCTTTTTTTTTTTTTTTTTTTTTTTTTTTTTGCTACTGTTTCCTTTCTAATTCCTCTAAATGTTAAGATGCACAGGTTGCTGGTTCATTTTTTTAAAATTTTTTTTTGTATTATGCTATTAAAATAAAAGGTGTCATTTTGTAATAATTGGTCTAGCGTGAATTTGCCCCTTTAATTGTTGAACTTGTGACATTTTGTAATAAAGAATTTGTTCACTTTCCTATTAAATTAGAATAATTTGAAAATTTATTTTGGTTGGTCAATAATTATAACTTGCCTTGATTAGAAAGTTTCTATTAAATTAGAGCAATTTGATATCCATGTCATTATAACTTGCCATATACATCAACATAATCTTTTTTTATATATTTCTATATTTTATATCTTTATTGACAAGCACCATATTGACGGCAAGAAATCTTCATAGATTAATATTGATATTGATATTAGTTTGAAGAAGTATTCTTATCATTGTATATCTTTATTGACAAGCACCATATTGACGGCAAGAAATCTTCATAGATTAATATTGATATTGATATTAGTTTGAAGAAGTATTCTTATCATTGTAATTAGGCAAATTAATCTTCAAAAATGGAAATCCTTCTCTGATTTCAGCTGGTCTGTTTAGTTTTTAAACTAAAATAACAAAGTACCTTTAATTGGTCTGTTTATTTTTTAAACTAAAATAACAAAATGACTTTAACTGGTATGATCTTTTTCTTTTTTCTTTTTATTATAAATCAAAATAACAATCTAACTTCAGCTATTTTGTTCATGCACCAGTATCGACCCAATGTGTGGGCAGACTTGGCGCCAATATCGACCCGGAAGATAGAACATGCACAAAAAATGTTGTATACCGGGAAGTGCTACGAAAGAATTAAGGTAACGAAATTTCATTTCAAAAATATTTATTTCTCTCATATCACACTCAGACATGCACTACACGTATAAAACTATCTTAAATTTTTGTTTTTTTATTTATTAATTTTTTTAAAAACAGGTCTCCGTCATCAATTTTCATTACAATTGGGGAGCAAGAGCAATTAAAAAAGGAATGCCATATTGTATTATTTTTTCTTGTTCGAGATAATATACTTTTACTTAAAACTTTTTATTGAGAAATATTTTTTTCCATCGTATTATTTTGTTTGGACTGTTCACGTGTCTACTTTTTTATTCTACTTGTTTATAAACCAGTAAATACTACTGCCACTTTCAGTGCCCATCAAGACAACGTAAACCTTAGATATTGAGTATTGAATATGGACAAAATATCTGTGCCAATTAGGACCTTCTTTGACACAGATCGCGTATTGAAGTCTGCCCACACATTGGGTGGGCACTGCTGCTAGTAATGTTAAAAAAAAAAAAAATTCCCTGCGCGGACAAAACTGGTCAATGTCAAACGTATCCTGCAACGTATTGGAACGTACTGACTACTGAGACTGTATCTGCTGGTCAAACTAATTAAAATATTTTGATATGGCGGGTCGTATCGGAGGCAGTACCTCCGATACCGGTATATATGGAGTATTGGGTAACGGGTAACAAAGGACCAATCGACTTTTGTGAAGTACCCGACGTGATCTATTAATACTCAATTTATTATGAACCTACGGGCTTTTTACTGATAAAAAATAAATCTCAATTTATTATGTATCTAATGCTACCACAACGAAGTGGCGCCGGATTTCTCATTAAAAATAGTATCGATCAACCATTCAACCCGAAGTCATCGTGGCCTACTTGTTAAAATCAACTAAAATTAAATCCAGCTGGTCAATGTAGTGTAATAAACTATATAGGATGAATGGAATAGAATGATGCGAAATTTACTTTTTCTTAACTAGTCGAGTTTTAAGCCAGACCAGTGTTGTAATCTGTGTGCGGAATGGAATAATGGTGGCAGGTTCTTCCTTTAATTCTTTTTTATTTCATTTTTCTCTCTTCTTAATTAAAAATTAGAGATTCTGCGTGCCAATTCTGTTGCCACTGTAATAGTGTAATCTCTACTAAATACTAATCTCTCCGTGAGCTCCAAGCATAAGCTAGAAGATTGGACATACTAAGAATTGGACGAGTGTTACTTGAAAGCATATATAAGATCAGGGCAGGTGCTAGGTTGTTAAGAATTACTTATAATTTCGTTAGCAAAATGGTATTCGTGTATAAATTCACTGCACAAACACTAAAGAGTTTATATAGAAAGTAAACTCCAATCGTTCATTGAATGTATCCTAGTGGCTCATGAGCACTAAACTGACCTCAGTGACGGATCAAGGTTTTATTTTTTTTTTAAGCGCACAAAAAATTTTAGTATATTCAATATCATTTTTGATATTTATATTTTTAATAAAAAATTTAGTGTATATAACTATATATACATGTAGAGATAGACTAAATTAGACTCCACATAGGAGGAATGATATCCTCTGTCCGTCGCGCAGAGTGTTTATTGGCATCTTAACCACCGATCATAATATGGGTGCCTGATAGGCTTGAAAAAAGTTAACCGTCAAGATTAGATCGGACGGTCGTGATAAGATGGACAGATGGGTAGAGGATGCTGGTCCCTATAAAGGAGGTCTGTCTGTGTACTCAAGTTTTTTAACCGTCCGATCTGAAATCCAAAGCCCAGATTTAGGGGAGCCGGATCTTCTGACTGACGTTTTTAGATCGAAGCCTTTCGATTTGATCTCGACGATTAATTTTTTTGGGACCTATCAATCCTGATATTATGCACGGGACATCCTTAATCGTTGAGATTAAATCATACGGTCCAGATCTAAAAACAACAGATGATCTCCTCTGGACGGATCTCGTTTCCAAATTTAGGCGTTGGAGCAGAGATAGAAGGCACGTTAAGAATGACCAGGCGGTCGGTGTCCGATCTAAACCGTCCGATTTAATCTCAACGGTTTATTTTTTCATGCCTATCAATTCTGATATTATGCACGGAACATCTTAATCATTGAGATTAAACTGCCGACCAGAGTATCTCGTTCCGAGATAGAAGTCTCGTTCTCTATTAAATTTTCCGTTATTTTCTCTTCGTTTCCATGTTAGATCCGAAAGTTAAAAAAAAGAAACGAAGAGTCTCTTATGTTCGCCTCTCTCTCACACACACGCGAGAGAAGAGAAAACCTAGGTAGTCGAAGCCGCTTCTCCCCTTCTTTCCAATCAAGCGAAGTCACTAATCTTTCACTCACGCGAAGTCTCCCTCGTGCGAAGCAAACAACAAAGTGTTTCCTTCTCCATGAGTGTAAGACCCTGAATTTTTTCTTACGTATTTATTAATTATTTTAGCCATTAAAATCTGATTTTTATATTATTTTTATACTGCAATTATGTTTCTAATAAATATTCAAATTTTTATGTTATTTTGTTAATGCATTAAATTAGATTTTCATTTGGCTAAATATCATTTTCAGTTTTTGGACTCATGTTCCACTTTCTCTGTTATATTTATATTAAATTGCATACTACCTTTTGGCTCAATTGAGTTGTTATCATATTTTTTATGTCTATTTGTTTAAGTGATTTATTTAAATTCTATTTTCGTTGATATAAATATATCAATAATCATTTCCGATCTCCTAGCATGGCATCTTTTGATTCCTCTAACTAAAATCCCTTGCATAACCACCTCCATTAATTCCGTAATCCTAAGTATTGTATTGCATTTGAAACCACTAATTTATATGCCTTATTTTCCTCACCGATTTTAATTATTTATTTACTATTTCGGTAACCGTATTTTAATAACCATATTTTGGTAACCATATTAATTTACTATCTCTTTCTTCCTAAGCGCCATTTGCATCCTCATATTTCTTGATTTACACCGTCCCTCTCTCTAAATATTATATTTAAAGCCTATCTTTTATTTGCCTGGGTTTCCTTCTTAGTTTATTCATTTGCACCTCTGTGGATTTCCGGATAAATTACTGCAAATGACCATTACATATGCTTAGCCTTCTTTCCTTTATGTTGTCCCAATTATTATTTTCAATGTATCATTTATTTTCATATACTCCTTTGGTACCTCTGTGTGTACGAGCAAAATTGCTTTTTGACAAACATAGATCTTTGATCATTTAATTTCTCTTGTTGCCTTATTTTAAAATTATCCTTTTATTGATCTGACTTGTAGCCCACGTGGCCACGTACCCAAGTGTGTCTTATACCTCTTTGATTTCCTTCGTATCCCAACCGAGAAATGAAAAGATACATATACTTCTTCCATAGTCTAAACAAAATCCATAATCGAGAATTTATATTAAGATGCCGATTGCAATTTGATCCTCCATCCGATTTGAAGTCAAGTACTACATCACGATCATTGTTATTTTATTATTCATCAAAGGTAACCAGACTTCTCTATAATTTAATTTTCGTATTGATTGATTTAAATATCGTTTGGCTTATTTGATTGAATTGAATTGATATATGAGAATTGTGACTGATGTATTTTGCGAGTCAACGGGTCTCTGATGTGATTGAATTGAAGTGGAAAAGTGATTATAAGTAAACAGATCACTTGTCGTCTTGCCTTGAGTACATCCGAACACACCACTTAGAACTAAACAGATCGCTTGTCGTCTTGCCTTGAGTACTCCGCTCGGACCGCTTCAGTCCTCTCTTCTCTTCCTTCATTTCTATCAGATAGAGAACACACAATTCTATCCGCTCGAGTCCTCTCTCTCTCTTCACTTCTCACTCAGCTCCTACAAGTGCTCCGCAAGATGCTTACCCGTCTCTTCTTTTCCTCTTTCGTTTGAGCTTCATTACTCTCTCTCTCTCTTGGTCTAACACATCAAAGTAGAAAAGTTTATGCGCAAGCGATGAAAGGAAGAAATTTCTTGAGAAGTGATGTGATTCTTCTTTTCCAGAACTAGAGAAACGATTTTATTCTTCTTCTCAGAAAATTAGCAGCCGCGTTGTATTTTTTGTGTTTTTAATCTTTGTGCGGTGGTGTTATTAACCAGTCAGTTATGGTATATTTTCTAGGTTTTTAATTACTTTAAACATTTAGGATAGGCAAAATCAGCCATATACCCTCCTATTTTTTAAAATTAGTGATTTACCCCTCTAATCATCATTAGTATTGCCATTTACCTTTTTCAATATTTAAATGATATATATTAATTCAAAATTTTATTTTCTTAAAATTTAGGGACAAAAATATCCCTGCCATTTTTCTCTTGCTTTCCTTCTTAATGATTCATCCTTTATGGAAAGAGACAATATGTATGGAAATAAATCAAGGCCAAATTAATTATGAAAATCGCTAAATCCCCTTCTCTTTAGAATTTCATCTCCAAACCTGCACTTGCAAACAAAGTTTTTTTTTTTTTTTTTCATCTCCAAATCTTAGTATTTAGCAAACTGAAAATTTTCAGAATGACAAGATTACCGGTTTGTATTTCTTGTTATTCACCTCTTTAGTGGAAACTCAGTATTTTTTTGTTTGCATTTAAAGATTAAAGATACTTGTTTGTCCTTTACTCCTTTTGATATTCATTTGGCTGTACACTGAATTTTCGAAAGTCAAGAAACATAAGCTGGCTAGTAGTAAATGTAAGATAATAGGTAATTTGGTGTACTTGGGAAATATAAGGAAATTGGTATAGAAGTTCGAATATCCGAGCAATGATTCAAAAAGTTGCAACATTTTTCTTTCTTATTTCTATAATAGTGTATTGTATCTTTCCGTATAAAAGATGATCATCATATATTGGACGGGGAATCCAGGGAGAGAAAAAGTAGGGGCAATTTAGTCTTACATTTCAAAAATTAAATTTTCAGAATAAATGGAACATTTAAATTAATGAAAAGGGTAAATGGCAATACTAATGATGATTAGAGGGGTAAATCACTAATTTAAAAAAATAAGAGGGTATATGGCTAATTGGAGAAGATTACAAAGGTATACGGCTGATTTTGCCTTTAGGATAATTCCGTCTTTAAAATTTTCAGGGGTAATTTCGTCTTCAAAATATATTAAGAGTGATCGGACTAAATAGAGGGGTGTCCAAATCAATTCCCCAACTAGGCTGCGCTATCCATCTCCGATCGATACTAACCTCTCGGATCATAACAACGAACACACGGAGGAGAACAAACCCTAAACGGCTAGACAGGCTGAACTTTGTTTTCCTCTTTTTCTGGCGGAAAAATTCAGGTAGCCTAAGCTCTATCTTCCTCTCTTTATGTTCCTCTCTCTCTCCCTCTTTCTCATTGAAATTTTCTAATAAAGGAGATTTAGAGCTTTATTTTTCCTTTCTCTAAGTTGAGTTAATTCTGCCTCAAATTGTAACTCATTGGTTGTTGGTTTTATTGAACTGAATTCGGCTTTAGAATTTTTGGTTAATTTGTGGTTAATTTCTAAAAAGTGGCATACCAGCTACATTTCATTTCTCTTTTGGTTTGTATTCTTTTAAAAAATTTTCAAAAGCTCATCAATTTGAGACATGTACCATCACTTTTTAAAAATTGTAAAGTGTATTGTTTAGTTTATAGTTAATTTTTAATTTGATGCAGTTGGAGGCTAAATCAACAATTGTGGCAGGTACCATCTTATAGGTATCGTTTGGATCGTTTGGGAATAGCCTATTCCTCCGAATAGCTAATCCCAGGACTAAATTTTTCATCTAAACGCAATTACCAATTCCAGGAATAGCTAATCCCAGGACTAAACAACACTCTTCCCAACAACACTTTTCTCTCTACTTTTCACACTTCCTAACGCTATTCCTAAACTCACCATCCAAACAACATTCTTAGTCTCGGAATAGCACTCTTCCCACGCTTCCCGAAATCTCACTTTTTCCTTAAATTTAGTCCCAGGATTTGCTATTCCTACCTATTCCCCACCCATCCAAACGACCCCATAAATACTTAATTAAATAGTGATTATTTTGTAATAATTTGGCAAAACAGTTTTAAAGACGTGTGCTTGAAATAATTTTGGTACCAGTACTATTGTTCTCAATTACCAAAGTTTTTTTTTCTTACCATGTGTCTGAAATAAGATTATATAGTTACTAACTAGGTAAACAGCATAAAATTGGTGAAAGGACAAACCTTCACTGTAACTTTTGTAAGTTGATAACCAATAAAATCGAGACTTCATTGTAACTTCTAAGCCACAATTTCTCATGAAATTGTGATTATTGCAGAACATAGATGCTCGAGATAAGGACAAAAGCAGCCTTGTACTTTGGGATATAAAATTGTTGGATTACAAAATCTAGAATACAAAAATTGTTGGATTACAAGCTGATATGTCAAGATTATGTTTCTATGCAAAGAAGGAAAGAAAGAAGACTAGGAGGAAACATAGCATATGGCCTGGTGGCAATTTGATTTTCATTCTTATTAGAATAAGTTTTAACTTTTTTTACCTATGTAATTGATTTGGTCTGTATGTTTTCATTTTTACTCATTGTACCAAGATAGCTGCTGCCATTCGTATAGGTTGTAAGAAAAAAAGTGTGACCATGTACAGTATTAGAATGCTTTTAATCTATGTATCTATTAGGCATGTGACTATGTTTGCAACCATGTACAGTGGTACAGCCGTACAGTGGTACCATGTACCTATAATTCAGTGAATGTTTTGCTACTTTTAATATTTGCACAGTGTAAACTATGTTTGCACAGTGGTTATGCTGGCATGGATATCCCACTGCGCAACAGTGGTACCATGTATTTACAATTCATTGAATGTTTGCAATTCATGTATCTACAAATCATTGAATATTTGCAATTCAAGTACCTACGGTGGTACCATGCTCCCCTACTCTAATGTCTGGCTCAATTGGTTAAGTGTGGAGCCACATCATTCCTAAACAGCATAAAAAAAAAAAATCAACTCTCAAGGCTCATGCGCCTTAAATATAAGATTTAACATAGAGGGATCAGATTTTTCGGAGTCTACAACAAAATAAACCTTACTATAACCATCCAAAATGTAACCATTCTATACATTCTATACCAAAATATAACCATTCTATAAAACCATCTATACTCTAAATTACAACACATCTCAACTAGACAAGTCTTCATATTCATATGCACCATCCGATTCCTCCTTTTCATCATCATCATCATCTTCTTCTTCTTCTTCTTCTTCTTCTTCCTCCTTTTCTGTTTTGTTATTTTTTCCTTCCTCATCTGAAATTTAAAAATCAATATATAGTATGATATGGGATAACTGTGACATAAATCAAAGGAATTACAGATCCTTTCACTTGCCAATTTGGTTTGACATACAACTTTTTTTGTCAGAAAATACTATTAAAATTGTAGTTTCAATCTCCTAAACGCAACATGTTTTAATTGACAATTTGTTAGGATAGTAAAATTAAGACGAAGCACGGAGAAGAGAGACACAGGTAGGATAGCAAAATTAAGGCGACAACTGGTGCTATATCTATACATAGCTTCACAATTATTTGGTGACCACAGCAAGTACACAGGGCCTAAAATTTTTTAATGCTACTCAGTACCTTTATGGAAGCCGAACTTAATAACATATAAACAGCGCTTCTACCCAGTACACATAGCCGAGCATGTTGGTGGAGCATTGAGCAGGACTTGTAAGTAATTAAATCGATTAATTAATTAACTAATCAATAAATTAAGTAATCCATTACTCTATCAGGGCTTTTATAGTACTGTTTTGTGTGCAGCATTGAGCATGGAGCAACAAAGGAAAAGGGGCAAACCTTAAATGAAAAAAATTGAACCAAAAAACGTCACGATAAAAAAAATATAAATGATTGGGGTAAACCAGGTGGGAAATAACCTTTGTCACCGGCGATTTTGCACCTTCCGACACATTGCGTGAGAGAGAGAGACCAAGCGGGAAAATTGAAAAATCAAGCTAAGAGAAGAGGTGGATTGCTTGATGGGAAAGAAGTGGAGAAGCGGGAGAGGTGGATGGTGGAAAGAAGGTTCTTCTTTTTTCGCGAGAGAGACCGGGTTGGAGAGAGATTGTTCTTTCTTTCTTTCTTTTTTTTTTTGGGCGTTAAGCGGGACGAGAAAAATAAAAGGATTCTTTTATCTAATGGGCTAACGGTAGTGTTTACCAAACGGTCCGGTCCGGTTCAACCTTTCACGGTCCACGGGTTATTGCGGTCCGATCCTCCACGGGTCGACGGGTTATCGCGGGACGGGTTATCACGGTCCACCCTAGAAATCTTGATCCAAATCCTTGCTAAAACCGTCCGGTCCTAACCCCACGGACGGTCCGGTCTGGTCCGGTCCGGTTTATTATTATTCTTTTGCTGTTGTTTTTCGTTAATTTATTTTATGATTTTTTGTTCATCGAGATTTTAAGCTACGACACCTCTCAGTTATACAGAGCACTCTAAGTTTGCTATAAGTACATATATATTATATATAAATTATAAAACAAATTAATATGGAAACCAACTCAAAAACAAACATTTCTTAAAAAAAAAAAAAATTCAAATACAAACAAGAATGGGGACGCGTGGGGGTTAGCCAGTGAATCCGTATCCTCTGGTCTGCGGACCTCTGGACTTCGGTGGTCTTCCTTAGATCAGAGCCGTCTGATTTAATCTCAATGGCTATAAGGGAGCCCCGTGAATAGTACCAGATTGATAGGCCCGAAAAAATTCAACCGTTCTGATCAAATCGGACGGCTCGGATCAAAGAAGACCACTGGACTTCTTCTAAAGAAGTCCAGAGGATACTGGTCCGTTAGCCAGTGGGCAAATGAAGAGAGATGCATTTTGGAGTTTGGACATTACACCTTGGTATTTCAAAAAAAAAAAAAAAAATCGTTGGAGCTTGGGGAGGACGTGTCGAGTGAGGAGTGGGCAGAGCCAAAAGAGAGAGGGGGTAGCCGTTGGGACTTGGGACGCGTGGGAGTAGGCAGAGGCGCAGATAGCAGAGCCAATAGGCAGGCACGCGTGCGAGAGGGGTTGCTGACTTGTCGGGTAGGGATTGGGTGAGAGAATAGAGAGAAAGAGAGAGACGCTGACGCGTGCTGGCTTGTGGTCAGGGCGGGGCCGGGTTAGTGGGGTTTACTGGGGGTTAGTGGTGAGTTTTAGTGGGTTTTGACTGGATTTTAGCGGGTCTGGGCGAGTTTTAGAGGGTTAGTGGGGATTAGGGCGGGTTATCACGGGTTAGTGGTCCGGTCCGGTCTGGTTCACGGGTTAACGCGGGTTTTGTCAAGAAGGGCGGCCTAAATCCTTGATAAACCCTTCCCGGTCTAATCCCTCTGTCCACGCACGGGTTTATCCCGGGTCGGGTCTGACCCGTCGGTCCAAGTGGTAAACACTAGCTAACGGAGGAGCGAAATAAAAAAACAGAAATTCTATCTCCTCTCCAGCGCCACATTATGAACAGTTGAATTTCAGATCGGAGGGCTAATAAATTTGAGTACACAGACCTCCTATGTACGGAGTTAAATTTAGCTTTTCTCTATATATAATTATATATATATATATATAGATTGGCTAAATTAGACTCCAACACACAGAGGGTCTGTGTGCTCAAATTTATTAGCCGTCCGATTGAGAGATTGATGAGATCCTGCGGTCTGAATTTAGGCGCTGAAGATAGCAAAACTCGACTCCGTCTCCGTTATTTCTTTAATTTTTTCGTTTGCTGTCTCCTTCCTTGTCTTCTCTCTCTCTTCTAAACCTTGCTTCCTCCAATAGAAACACAAAAAAAAACTCTCTCAGCACCTCGCTCCTTCTCTGCTCGGCACCTCTCTATGTCCATCTACCCAGAAGGAGAAAACCCAGGCGATCGATTATTTCATCGACTACTTGCAAAGAGGAACACTATAATCACGGCACAGATCCGGATTTGGTTCTCTCTCTCTCCTAAAATCACTAATCTATCCCCCTCCACCTCTAACCCTCACTAATCTATCCCCATCCACCGGATTTGGTTCCAAAGCTCGATTTGCAGCTAACGCAAGTAAACTGTTGCTTTTCTCTTTGTCAGGAATTGAATCAAGAGATACTGTTAATATCTCTTCAGATGAAAACATTGACCAAGTCGAGCTTTGGAACCAAATAACGCCAGATAACGGATAATGGAGCGAAGGGGTCAGTTACTCAAAGTTTAGTGAGAACGGGGGGACCCATGGATTTAAACATCACGGCATTACTAGAAAAGACAGAGATTCGTTGAGCTGACGTGGCAGAAGGGGACCAGTACTAATCGCAAGCTGACAACATGTTTTCACGAGGATTGTAAAAGAATTAAGCTTGTAATTGTAAAATTTAAGTTACTGCAGTTTAATCAGATGGGGGTATAAATATCTCCAGCTTGAGAATTAGGATTTCTATGTTGAAAGTAGATCTGAACTCAAAAATACTTATTTTCTCTCTTATTTTCGCAACTTTGAAATTCCATTGTAATTTGCTTTTCAGTTATTATTAATGGCCGATTAATATCGCCAAATTATCGTCTTCATTTCCTTAAAGCAATTTTAGTTCCAATTTTATTAAATCTCCTTTTTAGGATTTCAATTTGAGGAAACCATATCATCTGGTCTGACAATACTGAGCAATGTGCTGATATACTGTTCTATCTCTGAATTTAGCTATTCTGAGCATTAATCTATCTCAGGATCATTACATCTTGTATCAGAGCACCGATTAAACAGGGCCTAAGTGTTTCAATCAGTATATGGGCAAAGATTCACATCTTAAGGAGAGAAGTATGCAAATGGAGGCACAATTGGGGAAGTTGGCAGAAGAAGTTAGAGAAAATAACAAGCGGTTTGAAGAAAGGATGGCTGCTTTGGTGGCAAACCACACTAAGTCAAACAGTAAAGCTGCTGAAGAAAGAAAGAAAACTGTGGATGCAAGAATGGACAGAATTGAGAAAATGTTGGAGCTAATTACTATCTCTAGCAAGAACAATAACCCTGAAAATGCTGGTACAAGTGGACGTGCTAATAAACAACCTGAAGTGGATGGGCTAGAGAAAATACCATTGATTGAAATCAATGGAGATAAAAAAAAAAAGAAAAAGAAAAGGAGATTGGGGAAGGGTTTATTAAGCAAGGACCAGTAATTACTGATTGGGAGGAAGATGCATGGTATGAGAGTGATGATTTAAGAAGAGGTGAAGAATATGTGAGGCAATATGCTAAAAGACAGGCTAAGAAGGATGGTGAGAATCAGGTAACTTGGGTCAATTTACCAAAATTGGACTTTCCTAAGTTTGATGGCAGTGACCCCATTGTGTGGAAAAACAACTGTGAATTCTATTTTGCTATGTATCAAGTGCCTGAAAATTACAAGACTAGGATGGCAGTTATGAATTTTGATGAGGAGATGCATCAATGGTATTTGGGGCTAGTAGATGGGCCTTATCAATTGCCATGGCCTGAGTTGGTAGAGGAAGTCATGGGAAGATTCAAGTTATCTGTTGATAAGCATCCAGTGGATGAGTTTAAAATGATACATCAAGTGGGAAAGGTAGATGATTATATCAAGCGTTTTGATAAGGCCAATATCAAACTGAAGAAACACAACCCAATAGTTAATGAAGAATTTTTCATTGCTGGGTTCATCAGTGGACTCAAGGAGGAATTGAAGGCCACCATGGAATTGTTTGAAATTAAACATCTAAACCAGGCTTTCAATCATGCTCTCAAAGTTGAAGCCAACCATGAAATTCAAAACAGAAAGCCAAAAATGTTGGTGAAGCCCACTAATCTGATAACATATCCTAGCAAGAAACCATATAATATGGAGCGAAAGGAGGCAATTCCGGAACTCAAATGACTAGGAATTGGCAACCTAACTCAAATTTTAGAAGTGCTGAATTTCAGAGAAGGAGAGCATTGGGATTGTGTGACAAGTGTGATGAAAAATACTTCCCTGGACATGTATGTGCAAGAAAAGCATTAAATGCAATAACTGGAGAGACTGAGCCCATCAATTTAGAAGAAGAGGGTCACCAAGTTGAAGAAGTCAGTGATGAAGAAATTGAGCAAGCTACTTTGACCATGTTTAATAGTAAATAACAAAAGAAAACAACTATGATGAAATTTAGAGGAGAGATTGGGAATTTACCTGTGTGTGCCTTGTTGGACAGTGGAAGTACACACTCATTTGTGCATCCATCTGTGATACAAGAAATACAACCCAAGTTGATACAAACTGTACCTATGATAGTGGCTGTAGCCAATGAAGCTAAGATGGTTACTGACTTACAGTGTGAGGCACTACAGTTCTGCATTCAAGGCCACCCATTTGAGAGAGATATGAGGGTGTTGGATGTGCAGGGATATGATATGATTTTGGGTATAGATCGGTTGATAAGCCTAGGGCCAATGAATATAGATTGGGGTGCAGGTTCAATTGAATTTCAACACAATGATAAACCAGTGAAACTGCAAGTGAGAGAAGAAAAGGCTAAAATTAAATTGTATCAAGGTGTCATTAATGTGGAGAAGGAAAAGAAGAAAGGGAGTGAGGTGTTATTGGCTCATATCATGTGTGTGGAAGGACATATAAAAGCTGTTTCAGTGCAGGAGACCCAATCCACCATACCAGACACTCCCTAGGAGCTACATGAGGTATTAAAATCTTTTTCTCAAATCTTTGAAGAGCCAAAAGGATTGCTACCTATCAGAAGTGTGGACCACTCTATCACTCTGACCCATGGTAGTAAAACTGTCAATCAAAGGCCCTATAGATACAGTTACTTCCAGAAGGTGCAAATTGAGAAAATTATAGCTGAATTGCTGGCCAACCAACTGATACAACCATCCAACAGTCCTTATGCTTCTCCTGTGTTGTTAGTAAAGAAGAAAGATGGGTCATGGAGGATGTGTGTGGATTATAGGCAATTGAATACCCTCACAGTTAAGAATAAATATCCTATTCCAGTGATGACCTTCTTGATGAATTACCAAATCTTCTTTAAGATTGATTTGAGATCTGGGTATCACCAAATCAGAATGAAAACTGAAGATAAAGAAAAGACTGCATTTAGAACTCATGAGGGACACTATGAGTTCAATGTGATGCCATTTGGACTCACAAATGCCCTAGCAACCTTTCAAACCCTAATGAACACCATATGCAAACCCTATTTAAGAAGATTTGTATTAGTCTTCTTTGATGACATACTGGTATACAGTAAAAATATGAATGAGCATCAGGAACATTTGGGATTGACATTAGAATTGTTGAGTCAGCATCAATTATATGCAAAAAGAAACAAATGTGAATTTGGGTTGAACAATATAGAATAACTGGGGCATGTAATTTCTAAGGAAGGAATGTCTACTGACCCCAAGAAAATACAAGCAATGCTAAGTTGGCCAATTCCCAAAAATGTGAAGTAATTAAGGAGCTTTTTAGGGCTCACTGGATATTACAGAAAGTTTGTCAGGAATTATGGTACCATTGCTAGACCACTAACTGAGCAGTTAAAGAAAAATTCTTTCAATTGGGGACCAGAAGCTGAGGTAGCATTTCAGCAATTGAAGAAAGCCATGTATACTGCACCAGTGCTGGCTATGCCAGACTTTTCAAAGGAATTTGAGCTAGAAACAGATGCAAGTGAAGTGGGATTTAGGGCAGTACTCATGCAAGGTATACTGCACCAGTGCTGGCTATGCCAGACTTTTCAAAGGAATTTGAGCTAGAAACAGATGCAAGTGAAGTGGGATTTAGGGCAGTACTCATGCAAGGTAGACAGCCCATTGCCTACCTCAGTAAAGGTTTTGGCCCAAAGAGTGTGGGTTTATCAGTTTATGAGAAGGAATTTTTGGCCTTATTGACTGCTGTCCAGAAATGGAAACATTATTTGATGGGAGGACCTTTCATTATAAGAACTGATCAGATAGCATTGAAACATTTATTGGAGCAAAGAGTGAATCATGCTATGCAGCATAAAGGGCTTTGTAAACTGATGGGATTAGATTATATAATTGAATATAAAAAGAGAGTGGAGAATAAAGTAGCAGATGCACTTTCAAGGAGAGTCAGTACTGATGAATCATTGCTTTTGCATTAAGGTGAAGTGAGTGCAGTCACTGAACTTGTACCCAATTGGGTGGATGAGATAAAACTCAGTTATACAGAAGATGATTGGATAAGGGAGATGCTCAAGAAGTGGCATGAGGGCACCTTAGATCCAGAAAAATACACACTACATCAAGGGATACTTAGGTACAAGAATAGAATATGTGTTGGTGAGCAACAGCAATGGAGGGCAAAACTGGTACAAGAATTGCATGCTACCAGCATTGGGGGGCACTCAGGAGTGTTGGCTACTTATCAGAGGATCAAAAAGTTATTTTATTGGCCAGGATTGAAGGAAACAGTGAGGAAAGTTGTCAGAAATTGTGAAGTTTGTCAGCTCAACAAGAGTGAAAATGTGGCCACACCAGGACTGCTACAACCAATACCTGTGCCAGATGGAGCTTGGCAAGGAATAAGCATGGATTTTATTGTGGGACTGCCTAAATCTGATGGAAAAACAATAATTATGGTGATAGTGGACAGATTCACTAAATATGCCCATTTCTTACCACTAGCTCACCATTATACAGCAAAGGAGGTAGCTTAATTATTTCTGCAGCAAGTGTACAAACTTCATGGGTTACTATTGAACATACTCATTGACAGAGACCTCTTGTTTACTAGTAAATTTTGGAGAGTGGTGATGGAGCAGTTAGGAGTGAAGCTGAATTATAGCACAACATATCACCTCAAACAGATGGGCAAACTGAGAGGGTGAATCAGTGCCTGGAAAATTATTTGAGATGCATGGTGTTTGATAGGCAAAAGAAGTGGAGTCACTGGTTGTATTTGGCTGAGTATTGGTATAATACTAGCTTCCACTCCTCTTTGAATTGCAGCCCATTTCAGGCGCCGTATGAGTATGAACCCAGGGAATTACCAAGTGTGTTGGTGGGGAATACAGATACAAATATAGGAGAAGGTGGAAGGAGGGAGCAAACTTTGGAGTTACTCAAATTTAGTTTGAAGAGGGCTCAAGAAAAGATGAAGAAACAAGCTGATAAAAATAGAGTAGCAAGGAGTTTCAAGGTGGGAGATTGGGTTTATATGAAACTGCAACTTTATAGGTAGGTTTCAGTATCTGGTCAAGTTCATTCAAAATTGATCCCAAAATTTTATGGACCATATGAGATTATTGAAAAGATTGGTGAAGTTGCATACAAGTTGAATTTACCTATGGGGTCCTCAATTCACCCAGTTATACATGTGTCTTAGCTGAAACTCAAACATGACAGTGGAGTGAGTGTAAATGCACAATTACCAGTAGTGGGCCCAGATGGGGAGCTGAGAATTGAACCACAAAAGTTATTGGCTAGGAGAGTAATTAAAAGAAGAAATGAACCAATGAGTCAATGGTTAGTACAATGGGTCAATCGTCCTGAGGAAGCTGCTACTTGGGAAGATTTTGAATATTTAAGCCAACATTATCCAAATTTTATTCTTGAGGGCAAGAATGTGGCTGTGTGGGAGGCAATGTCAGGAATTGAATCAAGAGATACTGTTAATATCTCTTCAGATGAAAACATTGACTAAGTCAATGTTTTTAGACTAACGCCAGATAACGGAGCGAAGGGGTCAGTTACTCAAAGTTTAGTGAAAACGGGGGGACCCATGGATTTAAACATCACGGCGTTACTGAAGAAGACAGAGATTCGTTGAGCTAACGTGGCAGAAGGGGACCAGTACTAATCGCAAGCTGACAACAGGTATTCACGAGGATTGTAAAAGAATTAAGCTTGTAATTGTAAAATTTAAGTTACTGCAGTTTAATCAGATGGGGGTATAAATATCTCCAGCTTGAGAATTAGGGTTTTTATGTTGAAAGTAGATTTGAACTCAAAAATACTTATTTTCTCTCTTATTTCCGCAACTTTGAAATTCCATTGTAATTTGCTTTTCAGTTATTATTAATGGCCGATTAATATCGCCAAATTATTGTCTTCATTTCCTTAAAGCAATTTTAGTTCCAATTTTATTAAATCTCCTTTCTAGGATTTCAATTTGAGGAAACCCTATCATCTGGTCTGACAATACTGAGCAATGTGCTGATATACTGTTTTATCTCTGAATTTAGCTATTCTGAGCATTAATCTATCTCAGGATTGTTACACTCTTTGTTCTAAGTAAGCATTGGTTTTTCCTTTTGCTATTTTGGTTTATTTGATTTAATTTGCTGCTATTTGTAAATATAGTTTAATTTGCTCTTGTCAGAAGGACTAATTCGAAAATTTCTGTCAAGTTGGATTCCGATCTATTTTGGGTTGTTATCTAATGAGCTTTTCTGAGAATTACTTAACGTGGGCTTTGAATTGTGAAGAAACAACCTGTATGTTACCAATTTTGACTAAATTGTGCTTCGTTTGTTGGAGATTGGCTAACCAGTAATTCACTTCCTGCTTAGCCTGCTCAATGCTCCACCAACATGTTCATTTTAATTAGTTAACTAATCAGTTAATAAAAAGAAGTACATCCTGTTAATAAATCAAGTGTATAAGTCTTATTTAAATGTTAAGTTGCTAACGTTCTGTGCTTGGAAACTTTGCATTAGAGTTTGGTTTGTTTGTGGCATCTGGTACGAGTCTGTACCAATCTTGGTTTGTGTACCGTCACGACCAAACTGAAATTGTACAGAAACTGACATAAACAACTGTTCTTTGTTCTGATTTTGAATTTTATTAACCCATGTTGAGCTGTATTTCTTGGCGACTTCTATTTTTCTGTTGAACTTCATTGAATCTAGTTGTAATTCAACGTTTCCTTTTTATTTATCAAAATTGCTGTTTACAAATGTTATTTCATTTTCATTAAAGGAAGAAAAAAAAATGCACAAAAAGAAAGAAGTGGACGAATATGAAGCTGTGGATTTGTATCATGCATCTGAACTATGAAGAATTGTGATGCTTAGAATTGGTAGGGATGTCCTGGCTTAGAATTGGTACCAGGTGGATGCTTGATTTTGATTTAGAATGCTATATATTGTAATTAATGGATGTTTAATTTTGAGTTGTAATGTTTTTACTTTTTAGAAACGTGTTTTGTAATTGAATGCTATTTATTGTAATGTCTCCGAAGTTCTAATAGGTGGTAACATGTGGGTTTTGTAAAGCTGAAATAGTTTGATGTAATTAATATTATTGCTATTCTCGTCTTTATTAAACGTACTTGAAATGATATACTTACATATTTGGATATAATGTGAGATCACTGTTGGGATATTACAAAAAAAAAAAACAATAACACTTAGTATAGTAGATTTGTATATGAGCAAAATTTTTTATTTTTTTTTAAAAAAAGAAGAGCTCAATAATTACAAGTTTACAACCAAATTATTATACACACTGTAGTTCTTTAACATGCCCCAATCTCTTCACCAATTTACCTGTATGATATCAAAGAAAAAAATTATGAGAAAAAATGACATGTAAACTATGTAATGATAACATCACAACTTCAACTGGCACACACTATACTGATTGGGTTCAAACCTGTTAACTCAAAAAAAAAGAATTTTAGCAAAGATATCAATTAGCTTGCGATAATAGCATGCGTTAAATAAGAAATACTAAAAATTTTGAAAGAAATCAAGTATTATAAAATTAAATTAAAGCTGTGTAAAGAATGAGTAGACGCGCATGGTTTGGTTTTGCACTAGTTTGTACCAACTAGGTCTTATGAAATTAAGACATAAATACTAACCAGCAATTGTACCACTATAATCTGCACTGGTTTGCACAGTATAATTCATTTATTTTTTAAAACTTATTTCAGTTTGTATGAATGAAGCAATAAGCAATTCTTTCAAGGCTTGCAAAATACCATCTTATGCATTTATGTTACCAGCCCAATGTCAGACCAGACCAAGACGATTCCAACTAATCAATTCTCTCACAACAAATGCACTTAAACCACCAAGAATCAAACACAGGTTCCTAATGAAGAGTATTTGGTGAGACAATTTCGTGCAATTTGGTGGTTTCCATTTAGCCTAGTAATTATGATATTTCAAATAATCCCATGTCTGACCTAAAACCTTAATTAACCCATCTTACAAATAGATTTCAAGAAAAGAACTCCCGTAACGACTCAATCCCCTAAATTAAATAAACTGAAATCTAAGTGTCGATGATTCTCCTTTTGCAATATCAGAACTTGTCTTCAAAATTTGTCAGAGCATATGTGTTCTGCATGACTTGCAATTTGGGTGAGGTGAGCAGCGAAGAGGGGTAGAGGGCAGGTGAGTTTATCGGGCAGGTGGGGGAAATGGAGCGAAGTTCTCGAAGGTTCCGATTGGAGAGAGAACATCAGAACATGACTGGATTTCGGGGGCATCTGACGGAGAGACGGAGAGAGGAAACGGAAAAATAAAAGAGAAAACGGAGAGGCCAAGGTTAAATTTCCCAACTCAGCGTCTAAATCTGGCCAATTGGATTTCAGATCAGACGGCTAAAAAATTTGAGCACACAGACCCTCTATGCAATAATTATAGAAATTGGCTAAAATGCTTTCTAAAGCATAGAGGGGGTGTGCTTTAGTATTTCAGACCGTCCGATCGAATCATCTGATGGCTCAGATATCTTCAAGCGCTCTGCGCTGCACTCTCCGTTTGTTTTAATTTTTCCTTCTGTCTCCGTCAAGCACTGCCCTGTTGTTTCCGTTTAAACTTTAGACCTTCGAATAGGAAATAGGAAGGGAGACAACGCGGTGAACTTCACCCCCTCAATTGGAAATTGGAGATCTATCTTCTCAATTCTCGTGGTGCGCTAAAGCCCAAGTAATTTCCTTCTTCTATCTCCCCTTATTTCCCACGTAGGACCACTTGTCCTTGTTAATCTCACTCTCATACTCTTTTTCTAATTTTTTTCAATATTTGTGTGATTTTCATGAGCAAAGTCAAATTCGGTCAAAAGAACTTTGATTGACATGAAAACCAGATATGTCGGGATGGATTTTTCATGAGAAAATTCACCAGATGAGCTAATTAGGTTTGGATGGGATTTATACTAAACAAAAATCAAGCGTTTTCGAATATGCTCCCATAGGTCATAATTGACTCTGCACCAAATTCAAATTACATTAGTTTCACGCAAAAAAATGCTTCCAACTATATCTACTCTGTCCATCATGACCCGACATGAATTTTATTTGCAATGTTTCATTGTTCTAATCATTCTATGTATCAAAATTAATGTTGATGTGTCAGCTAGGGATTTTTCATGTGAAAGGGAAGGCAGAGATGGAGGTGCTGAGGCAGTGGAAAAGCTATTCGAGAGAAGAGGAGGCGGAGACAGTTGTGGGAGGGTGAGCGGAGATTGCCGAGAGAAGAGGAGGCGAAGACAGCCTAGTATAATTTTTTCCCGTGAAGACTTTTTTTCCGAGTAGAGGGAAGACTTCAGATAAGAACAAAGAGGGAGATGGTTTTTTTTTTATATTTTTTTTTGTTCGACTTCTCAGCACACCTGCTAAGTGTTAACGGAAGAAAAATGTAAAAAATAGAAGGAAAATGTTTGGAATTAACGGAGATATAGATCCCATCAATGTCTTGGCGCTCTAAATCCATGTCATTGGATCTGATCTCTGCACGAATCATAAAGCAATCCAACAGACTCAGAGGTCTAAAGCACAAAGCTCCTATGCTTTAGAAAGCATTTTAGCCAATCTCTAATTATATATGTATATATATATATTAATGAATTTAGTCCTTATATTTTTTTATCCTAAATTTTAAGAGCTTGAGAATTATTTTATATATTTTTTCTCATTTCAATAGTTAATAAAAGAAACAAATCGAGAGAGAGAAAAAAAGAGATATTGATCAGAAATTGTTTAAATAATTTAATAAACCATGTACTAGCGACTTAACTTTATTGGATGCGTGCACAGAGGAAAGAAAATTTAGATCCGATTTTATCTTAAGAAACACGAAGACTAGTGAATAAAAGAAAACGTTTGTCTAGACTCAGGGTGCGCGTTTGAGCGGAGGCTGCATAACGTCTCAAACGATCACAAAGCATGTACCTTGAGTTAATCGTTTCGCTAATGGAAGAAATATTTTTATCTTTTGCGTCTTGCGTTCCGTTCTTATAACGCAACAAAAATGTGTTGCGTTAACTATTTCGTTCAATAGAACGATAAAAAACGATTAAACATTTAAATTTCTCAACCGTTTCTTAGAGATCAAAATATCATTCAAAATATGCAAACTTGATAATTATTTTACATCCAATACACTACAAAAATATTAGAAAAAGAGTGAGCCATTCATAAACCTCACGTGAGTCATGGAATAAACACTATTACATCCTTGATGCACCTAAAATATTACATCCAAAATTGTTAACAACTCAAAACAATATATGATTTCCAGCCATGCACTAAAGCCATCTTAAAGCCAACAAAATTCCTACATATCTGTGAAGCAATATCATGCACTAAACTCAACAAAATACCTACTTAGCAGTAACCTTCATCAATGTCATGCACTAAAGCCATCTTGATTCACCTAAAAAAGAAGTTATTCAAGTAAAGATAAAGCAAACTATTGATGTATTAATTAGAGAATAAACTAAACAAGTAATATCTTGGTGTTCTTATATTCTACTTGGTCAATACACTAATATCTGACAAGCTAATCAATACCATCATCAGTACTGTTTAAGTACCTGGTCAAGCAACTGTTTTAAGTACCATACTCAAAACTAAATAATATGCTTGTGAACAATATGCCTTATCTTCTAAGCACATATAAATTTGTTAAGTTATTTCTAGTGCATAGCATAAATATTACCTAAGAGTAGAGGTAACAGAATAATTTACATAGAGGTCCTTGTCACCTAAAAATAGCATACCAGTAGGCATGTCAGATTAATTCATCAACACGACATATCATTTCAAGCCAAAGACAAGAAATGTCAAGCACTCACAACAGATCAGATCAAGGAAAGTTCAAGAGATGCAGGAATCAAGTATTGTATCAACTAATCAAGCACCAAACAGTTCAATTTGAGGGCATGCCTGGACATTTCATCCATTTACAACACAAGCAAGAGAGAGAGATTAGCCAAACCGAAATATCCAACAAAGGAAGGAAAGATGGGAGAAAGTCGCTGTCAAATGTTGTTGGCTTTACCGTCAAGCCACCACCGAGATAGCAAGAAAAGGAAGTTTGCCTCTAGTTGACTCAGATAAACCCTCCAAAAGAGAGCGAGAGAGGCTTACAGTGCTGAGGCTTCTACACAAACAAAATTTCAACCAAATCAGAATCAAAATCACAAAAAATCAGAATCAAATTCTAGCAAAAAAAATAAAGAGATTGACACAACTGGGTTACCGATTATGTGGGTCCCAATGGTGACTGTCCCGAAGGCCTGAGATGACTTGAACACGGCATAGTGAGGCTGCTGCGGAAAAAAGGAGCTCAGTGTGAGAAGAGAGAGAGACAGTGAGTGAGAGAGGGGTAGTAGGAGGAGTTAATGGCAAAGAAGATATTAGAATAAATACTGGAGTTATCCAGTAGTTCATAAGATTGGAGAGCTTAGCTTAAGAGTTAAGACGCTGTGTATGTGTTTATAAATATACCTTCACTGTATACTGTACAAGATACGAAAGCAATACAAACATCAAGGCAAATGCCTAATTTTCTTCTTCCTCTTTCTTCGTCAAGATTCAAGCCAAAGCTTCAAGAACTTGCTCATAGCCATGGCCGATCCAAATTTGACTGCTTCCAATGCACACATCTCTTCTGATTCTTCCATTCCACCGTCGGATACAGCTGTTCCTTCTGACAACTTCATTCCTCCACCTCCATCGATGACGCAGCTAGTTCCACAGCCACCACCTCCACCTAGTAATTTCACGATTCCGCCACGACCACCTCTCAACTACTCAACTCCAATATCGCCACCTCCTAATATCTCGATTCCATCACAACCACATCTCAATTACTCAACTCCACCTCCGCCACCTCCTAATTTCACGATTCTGCCACAGCCACATCTAAATTTCTCAGTTCCTCCACAACCTCCCCCCAATTATTCTTCTTTCTCATCTTCCCAATCAACTGGTGGCATGGTATTCTTGAGTCTTCCAGTACATACCAAATTGTCAAGAAACAATTTCTTGGCATGGCACTCTCAGATTGAGCCAGTACTTCATGCCTATGGACTCATACAATTCATCTCTGCGTCTTCCTCTCTGCAACCTAACTCTCTCAATGCCATTACTGGTCAGATTTAGGTCAATCATGACTATCTCAATTGGTATAAACAGGACCAATTGATTCTTGCCTGGCTTCGTGCTTCCCTCTCTGACTCTATTCTTGCACAAGTAGTATCTTGTCAAACCTCATTTGAGCTTTGGCGCACTCTGACACAGAACTTTTCTGCCTCTTATCGAGCAAGATTGACTGAGTTGAAGAAAAAACTTCAATCAATTGCGAAAGGAGGTAGCTCTTGCGCAGATTACATACAACATGCTCGTGCCCTGGCAGATGAACTGGCTTTTATAGGCTCTCCAGTTCAAGATGAAGATTTGGTTGTTGCAATTCTCAATGGCTTATGTTCATACTACAATTCTTTTGTTGTGGCTGTTAACTCTCGAATAAAGCCCGTCTCATTTCTTGAAGTTCAATCCTTACTCTTGAGTCATGAAATTCTCTTGCAACAACAGCATTCATCTGTCTTCTTTGCCATCTACTGCAAATCCTACAGCTTTCTATGCAAATTCTCAATCGAGCACTGTCAGGCCACCTAATTCTCAGCGCAACAATAGACCCTTCAAATCAAGAGGTGTTCCTCATCGACCTTCTAATAATCAGTTCAGGCCATGTTTTCCTAATTCTCAGCCTTTACTTCTTACACCAGCATTTAATACTACTGGTAACAACAGTTCAGCATATACTGGCACTCAGTCCAAGAATGAAACCTGTCAGATCTGTTACAAAAGGGGTCACACTGCAAGGCAGTGCTGGTGGCGCTGTGATATGCGCTACACTGATGAGTTTGAACAACCTCTCATTCGTCCTCCGCCTCCTTCTCGTCAGCCTCAAGCTCATGTTGCGCAAGCTGGTCCCAGCGTTGTGGCCCAACTGACTGGTACTTGGACTCAGGCGCGACTCATCACGTCACCAGTGACATAAACAATTTATTATCCTTTGAACCATACACTGGTGTTGATACACTTCAGATTGGTGATGGAAATGGTATGAAAATTCTTAACATTGGTTCTATTTTACTTAAGTTTGGTACTTCTAGTATTCAGTTGAATGATGTGTTGCATGTACCTTTGTTTACTAAAAACTTGCTTAGTCTTTCTAAGATTTTAGCTGACAATGACTTAATTATTGAATTTTGCTCCTCTCTTTGTTTAATTAAGGACCGCCACACCTCAACTACGATTCTTCGAGCAAGAGTCATTAATGGCCTCTATTGGTTTACTGCACCGACTACCTGTGTACCCCAAGCTTGCTTAGGAGAAAAAGTGGCGGCTGATATTTGGCATTGTAGACTTGGCAAATTTTAGCTTCCTGTCATTTACCTTGTAGCAATAATATCTTGAATGCTTGTTGTGATTGTAATGTGGAAAAATGTCACAAGTTACCTTTTACTATTTCTTCTACGGTTTCTAAGGCTCCATTAGAACTAATTCATTCGGATGTATGGGGGCCAGCACCTCTTGTAACTGCAAATGGCGTTCGTTATTTTTTACTTTTTGTGGATGATTTTACTAGGTTTTCATGGATTTTCTTTTTGCATTCTAAAGATGAAGTGGTGAAGGTTTTTACTAATTTCAAGTTACAGGTTGAGAACTTAATAGGTCGAACTATTAAGACTCTTCGTACTGACAATGGTACAGAGTTTAAACCACTTACTAGACTCTTTCCCCAATTGGTTCATCAAACCACTTGTCCCTATACTCCTGAGCAAAACAGTGTTGCCGAACGTAAAAATCGGCATATTGTTGAACTCTCCTTAGCTATCATTAACCATGCTTCCATTCCTTCACGGTTTTGGGATGAAATTTTTACTAGTATAGTCTACCTTATTAATCGTTTACCACCTTCCTCTCTACCTTTTGGTTGTTCTCCTTATCAGCGTTTGTTTGATAGGGTTCCAAAATATTTAGATCTTAAGGTTCTTGGTTCACAATGTTTCCCACTTACCAGTATAATGATCATAAACTTCAGCCCCATTCCCTTGAGTGTGTTTTTCTTGGCTATGCTTTGTCGCAAAAGGGTTATAGATGTTTAGATCCATCCACAGGTCATATTTTTGTATCTAGGCATGTTATCTTTAATGAGCAGGTATTTCCTTTCAAGAAAGCTACCGTTAATTCTTGCGATCACTCTTCTGTGTTGCCTCAATTTGAGCTATGGAATCCTGTATTTTCAAACGATCACTCAGCTGGGCCAAACTCACACTCATGCCTGGAAACACATTCATCTACCTCTCATTCTTCTAAAGCCTCTTCTTCTGGTCCCACTGGGCTAAGCTCACCTTTCGCCCCGCCATCATCTCAACATATCGGGCCCAACCTTACTTCTACAAATTCGACAGATCTGTCTTCAAATTTAAATCTCCTTCAACGGTCAAATGATTCATATTTATCTGACTGTCTCTCTGACCGCTCCCCTAATCACCACGCTGATTCATCATCTCCTTCTGCTGCACAGATATCAAATAATGATCTTCCTTCTACTTCCATTCCCTCCACTTCGCTTCCTTCTCACACTATGGTCACTAGAACCAAGGATAATACTCATCGTACTCGACAATTTTCGGATTTTGTTGCTTACCTTGCCTCTGTACCTACTGGCGCTGATCCCACTACCTTTGCTCAAGCATCTAAATATGTTCATTGGCGCACTGCCATGGAAACTGGAATTGCAACGCTGGCACGCAATCAAAACTGGGTACTCATTTCTCCTCCTGCGAATCAAAATGTTGTAGGATGTAAGTGGGTATTCAAAACAAAGAGACACGCCGATGGATCCATTGAGCGTTATAAAGCCCAACTCGTAGCCAAGGGTTTTACTCAAGAAGAAGGGGTCGATTATTTCCACACCTTCAGTCCTGTGATTCGACCTACAACGATACAAATAATTCTATCTATAGCCTTATCCAAGAACTGGTCCATTCGGCAGCTTGATGTGCAAAACGCCTTTCTTCATGGTGATCTTCATAAAACCGTCTATATGCAACAACCACCGGGCTTTATTGATCCTCAACATCCTCATCATGTTTGTCTTCTCAAAAAGGCTATATATGGCCTCAAACAGTCGCCACATGCATGGTTTCAATCCTTGAGTTTGGCTTTGTTCGAATTGGGTTTTCATGGGTCAAAATTTGATCCATCTTTATTCATATCTCATACTAATGGCTATACCCTGCTTGTACTTGTCTACGTGGATGACATTATAGTCACTGGCAGCACTTCCTCTCTTATTTCCACTCTTATCAGCACCTTGCAACACCGGTTTGCACTCAAGGACTTGGGTTCCTTAAGTTACTTCTTGGGCATATCTGTCAAACGTGATGATATATGGCTTCACTTATCTCAACAATAGTACATTGCTGGCTTCCTATGTCGCACTTACATGGATAAGGCACAACTAGTATCTACTCCGATGGATGTTAATACCACAATCTCCAAGTTTGACAGTGACCCTTTTCATGATCCACGGCTCTATAGGGCTGTAGTTGGGGCTTTACAGTATGTGACAATAACCCGTCCCGACATTACATTTTCAGTCAACAAATGTTCCCAATTCATGCACTCTCCAGCCACTACTTACTGGAGTGCTGTAAAAAGAATACTGCGCTATCTTAAAGGAACAATTCAGCTTGGATTATCCTTCAAATTAGCAGCATCTGTAAGTCTCCATGCTTACTCAGATTGTGATTGGGCTGGATGCCCCGACGATAGACAGTCTACCTCTGCTTTTTGTATCTATCTTGGCCCCAATCTGGTTTCTTGGAGCTCAAAAAAACAACCAACAGTTGCCACGTCAAGTACAGAAGCCGAGTATCGCAGTCTTGCTTTAGCAGCCGCTGAAATTATTTGGGTTCAATTCATCAGTCAAGAACTACACTTCCAGCTGTCTCAGCCTCCAATCTTATGGTGCGACAATATTGGTGCAACATTTCTCGCATCTAATCCCATGTTTCACGCTCGCACAAAACACGTGGAGATCGACTTTCATTTTGTTCGAGAGAAAGTAATTTCCAAACAACTAATGGTGCAGTTCATTCCTTCCAAAGAACAAATTGCTGATGACTTCACCAAAGGACTTACCACTAATAGATTTCTTATCATCAGAGACAAACTAATGGTCACTTCAGAACCATCAGTGGGATATTAGAATAAATACTGGAGTTATCCAGTAGTTCATAGGATTGGAGAGCTTAGCTTAAGACGCTGTGTATGTGTCTATAAATATACCTTCACTGTATACTGTACAAGATACAAAAGCAACACAAACATTTCTCATTATTCTCTCTATTCTATTAGAGGAACTCGGAGAGGAGAGGGATGGGCTTCTTGGTGGTGCTCGATCTGGTGGGGGTTCGAGAGAGAAACAAAAAGAGAGAGAGACAATAAGTGAGAGAGGGGTAGTGATCAGAGAAGAGGGGAGGCCATGGAGAAGGGATGGGTGAGGGATGTGATCAGAGAAAGAGAGAGAGTGACAGAGAGATACGAGAGGGGTGAGGGTGAGCGACACAATTAACCCTAGTATCTGTCTCCATCATTTTCTCCGCATCTCTCCTCTGCAATCAACTTAAAAACAGTAGCATAGAATTTGGACGAAACAGACGAAATAAACAATAACGAAACAACTCCGTTTCATTAATCGTTTCATTCTGAGACGAAATTGGGTTTCCATTTGCGTTCTCCATTTCATTTCTAAAACGAAACCGAAATCTTCAACTGTTTCGTTCTGTTTTGGACGAAATGTAACGAAAAAATGTTTCGCGAAACGGTTACCGTTTTCATCCTTACTCAGCGAAGCATAGAGAAGCAGTAAAAATAATATCTTTTTTCAGACGAGCCTAATTGATTCAGCAAATCAAGTTAATAAGCCCAGACACTGATTTGAAGTTCACTAGTTAGGCTTTAAATTTCAGAAGACAAGTTCTCTTTGGATCCACCCCGCTGACCTCCAAGAGGTCAAGATTCAATTCCCGATGAATTTTTAATTAAAAAAAATGAATATAAAAGACCTGTCTCTTTCTTCAAAACAAAATAATAATTATAACTATATTCATCTTGGCCAGCGTAAGAGGCGCATGGAGCACTGTAGTTAGCACAGTGCTCCAGATGTTCTGTGGTGTGTGATCTTTTATGGCAAAATAGTATTTATGATTTTATGTGGCAGTTTTCATATAATATTTGAATAGTATTCTCAATTTTTTATGATATTTCTTTTATATAGTGTAAAAATAAATCCCACAACCATTTAATAACATATTTGTATAGGAATGAATCGCGCAACGCGTGAGATTAGCACTAGTAAACAATAATCGTTCATTACTAAGTTACATGTAATAAAATAAAATTATGGAAAAAAATTTTTGGTGCCATCCAAAACTGAGGAAATTGAAAATTTGTCACTCAAAAGTAAAATCTTCTGTATTTGCAACCCAAAAATTTCATTTTTTTTTCTATTTTACCACTTTGTCTTTTTAAATAAAAAAATAATAAAAATATAATTTTCTGACTATTATTCCCTTGCACCCAACATAATTTTCTTTAATAATAATAATAATAATTATTATTATTATTATTATTATTCATTACTAGGTTACATGCTACAAAACAAAATTAAGGGAAAATTTTTTCTATGCCACCCAAAACTAAAGAAATTGAGAATTCGCCACCCAAAAGTAAAATCTTCTATTTTTCCACCCAAAAATTTATTTTTTTTGTTTTTAAAACTTTGTCTTTTTAAATAAATAATAATATTTAAATAATAGAAATATAATTTTTTGACTATTATGCCCTCGCACCTAACATGAGAAAAATTCGATCAAAACCCGATCGATCCCAATCTCCTTATATGTTCTTGCCAAAATTGGGTTTACTCACTTACCTTTTCGTGCAAGAGAGAAGAACAAATGTGGAGATTGGGTTCGATCGGGTATTGATCGACTGGTTTTAATATTGGATGCGGGAGCATAATAGTCAGAAAATTATATTTCTATTATTTAACTAATATTTTTATTATTTAAAAGAAAAAAGTGGTAAGAAAGCAGAAGTGACATGCTTTGAGTGGCATAGACAAAATTTCCCCAATAATTAAACCATAATCGTTCAGCACTTGGACGCAGAAGTGTGTTATGTACCGACTAACTGTTTTTGGGGATTTTGTAATAATTTGAAGAAAATAGAAAAGAAATTAAGAACACAATAAAGAAAATAAATGGCGGCAGCCTTTTTGATTGATATGAACTAATTCTCTTGCAATATTCTTACATCAATATTTATACCATAGCTTGCTGCAACTAATTAGGAAGGAATTATATATGGAAATACTTAACCTAACACCAACGTGAATGTTTAAGGAAAAAGTGAAATAGCACAAAGACATATTAGGCCCATATTGACTAACAGCCCAAATCCATTATCAATCTTTAACGTTTGCTTCTTCTCTCTATCAACCAAGCGTAACAATACCTCCCCCTCAGCCGATTCTTGCCCACAAGGATCAAATTTGGGAAAAGTGAGCTCGAGGAACCGTAGATCATCTCCTATGACGGCTGATTTGGACAATTTCGGCCACAACTCGGGTTGCTCTACGATCTCATTCCCAGGTGCTGTTTTGGGTCTCACCAGCGACATTTCAGGTACGACATTTATAGAGCACAAGTCTCCTTGCTTCATTGTAGGATTCAAATTACTGTTAGCTATCGGTCTTGTACTGGCCTCTTTAGTAAGTCCTTGAAATTGGATCTCCTGACCATGCTTCCTTAGACCCAATGTTAGATTTTCAAAATCTAAAACAACAGGACCAACACTTCTCATCCAGTCTCCACCAAGCAACATTTCATAAGTACCCATCTCTACTACCTTCAAATCAAATTGGAATTCATGGTCCTCAAAATTCCATTTTAAACCCTTGCACTCTAAATTACATTGCATTCTAGAACCATTAGCTACTGTAATCGTCAATGGAGCTATATGTTTTGGGGTAACACCAATCTGTTGTACAATTATAGGGCTTATGAAACTATGGTTGCTTCCACTATCAATTAATACAGTCACAAACATGCCATGAACCTTTCCTTTTATCTTGATAAGGTCAACAGAATCTACCTCACCTATGGCATGTAGTGATATCTGCACCAATTCAGAGTCTTCATACTCAATGTTCTTAGATTCTGATTCAGATTCCAATTGTTGCAATTTTTCTCCCTCAACACTAGCTTCATTTGGCCATGCCTCCTCCTCAGCTAGTGCAAGATGTAGTCCTTTTTGTTGACAATGATGTCCTCGAAACCACTTATCTCCACACTTGCGACATTTGTCTTTGTCTTGTCTCTGGCCAACTATATCCATGGTGTTTTGAGTTTGCAACAGCTGCTGTTTTTGCTTTCTTTTGTGCTCGAGAATCATCTCTTGGTACATGGATACCTCATAAACCTCTCTAAGTGTTCGCGGTCTTGTACTTAGAACCATTAGCTTGAGGTCTTCTTTAAGTCCTGTCAAAAAATTCTTAACAAAATATGTTTCATCATATGTAGGATTCTCTCTAAGAAGAAGTAATCTCAATTCTTCAAATCTGCTCCTATAGGACTCAACATCACTTTGCTGCCTCAAGTTTTTAAATTCTCCGATAATGCCAACAGATGACTTAGGCTCAAACCTCTCCAACAACTCTTGCACAAATTCCTCCCATCTCCATTGGCCTCTCACTGTATTGGTGCTTCGACACCAAATTTCAGCCTTGTCTTGCATGTGCATCGAGGCTATCTCCACCCTTTGCCAATCAGGTATTTGATAAATCTCAAAATACTTCTCACATTTGTATAACCAGCTTCTAGGGTTGTTGCCACTAAACAGTGGGAATTCCAATTTTAGAGTAGGCACATGGACTCTAGGGTTATGGAGGTGATTTTGAACTTGTCCAGGGTTATTAAAATTTGGCCAATTCATGAGATTTTGGTTGGCAGTAATATGAGGATTTGTGATATTTGGGGCTGGTGGTATAGGATTAGTGTTTTGGATCGTTGGAATCATATAATTTTGCAAATTTGAGGGCATTTGTGGGATAGTAATTGGCTGGTTTATTTGGGTTGGATTGATATGTGGAAAATATGGTCGATACTCGGGTAGGTTTATGTATTCAGTAAAGAAATTTGGTGATTTATTTTCTAAACTGATGCTATTGAGGTTTTGAACCGAGTTTAATTCTTGTTGCTGCTTTTCTTGTGCTACATGATTAAGGTTTTGTTTGGATTGTGCATGTGGCAGGTTTTGGACGACTTGTGGTGGTGTTGACATATGAGGGTTCATAGAAACACTAGATGAAACTACTGTACCGACATGATTATCAACCGATTTTGTATCTGATCCTGAAGCCATCGCTTTGCCTTTCAAGACTTCTTTCAACATCGATCGCAACTCATCAAACTGTGCTCGGGTCTCGGTCTGAAACTGCTCAAATTGATCAATTTTGAGATGCTTTTGTAATTCTGCACGCAATTCTGTATGCTGAATTTGAGATTGTTTAAGTCCTTCGCTAAGGGTATTGATTTGCTCTTCCATCTGGCGGGTTCTTGTAGTCATTCCCTTCTAGGTCCGATCAGGCTCTTGATACCAATTTGTTATGTACCGACTAACTGTTTTTGGGGATTTTGTAATAATTTGAAGAAAATAGAAAAGAAATTAAGAACACAATAAAGAAAATAAATGGCGGCAGCCTTTTTGATTGATATGAACTAATTCTCTTGCAATATTCTTACATCAATATTTATACCATAGCTTGCTGCAACTAATTAGGAAGGAATTATATATGGAAATACTTAACCTAACACCAACGTGAATGTTTAAGGAAAAAGTGAAATAGCACAAAGACATATTAGGCCCATATTGACTAACAGCCCAAATCCATTATCAATCTTTAACGTTGCTTCTTCTCTCTATCAACCAAGCGTAACAAAGTGACATGCTGTTCATGCTTGTTTCCAGTAAGATTTTCCTTTTTATTTTTTTCTTTAAAAACAAGTAAGACTCTCAAGGTCCTACCACTTCTATCAGAAAGCAGAATCATACATCTGTTCTCTTTAAAAGCTATGAGTATATCAGAATAAACTAAATGCCCTAATCACCACTACACGGTACACTCACCCACCTGTATGTACACACATACACTATTGTCAAAAAAAAATACAAGCTACACACGTACACTGGTAAAATGATTAAATCCAGTTATTCTCCTACTTACAAACAACATAAACAAAAAATCTAATTCAAAATACTTCTACTGGTATATAAATGAGGCAAGCACGCATCAGATCGAGTTTCAATCTTCAATCTTTTAAGTCTGCCAGCAGTGTTGCCAGGGGCGAAGCTAGCATTTCACGTCAAGCTTTTATAACCGTTTTGTCACCATTTTATCGTTGTACAACCGTTTTATCATCGTTTTATCAACGATAAATGCTTAATCACCACCCGACCACTAAACCACACAAATCACATTTTAAAACCTTACATCTAATATAGACATAGTATGAAAGTAATTTTTAAATAAACAATTTTAATATAATGTCACATAAATAAACATGAGAAATCAAGCATTGATCTATTATAACAACAATAGAAGATAAAAAATTATATATCTAATATACAAAATAATAATTCAAGGGTCAAGAATCATTCATAAAATATCTCCTATTCTATTATAAGTTATATCTTAATAAGATTTATTGTGGAGGAGGAAAAAAAACGATTCGTTAAAATGAATAGAACATGGGTTCTTGTGCGATATTTTAGGATTAGTTACGTAAGTAATTCAAATCAAATATTGTATGTCCAGCAGGGTCCTTCAAATTTTTTAGATGGTTCCTGACTTCTTATATATATTTTTATTTATAAAGATACTAAATGTGAAGCAATTTTTTTGTTTTCAGGTGGGTACCTGGACCCACCAAATACAACGTGGCTTCGCCACTGAGTGTTGCCCTTTGGAGGAAATCTGTAGAGGCAGGCACTCTATGGAGGCGATGAGAGGTGCCACACGAAGTGCTGTCCAGTATTGCAAAAGTGAGACAACTAGTGCTGCAACCCCTCTCATAATTTACCACTATGAGAAATCAATTTCCACTTTAATTACTGCATACAATGCATTCAAGTGTTGTTATAAATTTAGGATGCTGCGAATTTCTTTTAGAGACAAATTTCCACTTTAATTAATAATACATTATAATTAAGGACCACTAAGTTCTGGAGCTTCCTCTGTAGTTGACGTTAAATATCAGAAATTAAAATATTACAAGACAATGAGCCCACAAGTTGAGAGGATAAATATAACCCAAAAACTCGGCCCAGCTTTTAGAGCTTGTATAGTTCCGACTGTAAAATGGTAGAAATCGCCTTAATAATCTTTTTTATTGGGCCACTCGAAAACATAGATAAGTTCTCCGGGTTGTATATTGCGAATTGGAACATTTGGACTAAAATCATGATCATTACTAGAACTGTCATTCTGTCAAACGTGTGAAACGGACACAAAACAAGTCTATTCCGTTTCCGAAACAGTTTTTCTTTTCTATTTCTGTTCCCTTTTTCATTTTCTATTATAATATTATAATTTCTTATATTCGTGTTCTATTTCAATAAAACTGTATAAATTTCTATTTCGTTTCTAAAAACGAAACTCATATACCCTTTTATTTCCATTCTGTTAGATGGAACAGAACAAAACGAAAAACGTGCGCAACGATTAGGTATTGACAGGTCTAAACGTTAAGCTAGTACTAAACGTTATTTCCTTGGGCTTTGTGTTGTTTTTAGATAACACTTTTTTCTAAGAACAAATAGTTTCCAAGAAGACTTGAAAAATATTGGAACTATTAATGTACAAAATGCTTAGCGATAAGGCCATAATACATAAATGAAGTAATTTTGTAAACTTCAAAAGAGTAAAAGATCAGCATATATAACATACATGTATCCTATTTAAATGTTCCTAAAGTCCTATGTTTCGGTCTTTAATTAATAAAATATAGACAAGGACCGATAATTTTTTAGAAGAATGATTGTGATGTCACCAATACTCAATTTGTTATGACAAATTTATTTGTTTCTTATAATTTGGTAATGTTTAATGACAACTAAATGAAGTCCCACCAGATTTGTCATTATAGAAGTAATAAACCCGAAGCGGACGTGGCCCAATTGTTACAATCAACTAAAGTAAAATCCAGCTGGCCGCTAGAATGATTAAAACCTAATGAAGCGAATTTTACTTAATCACGTAGGGCTTTAATACATTCCAAACCTGCGTTGGAATCAGTGTGCAGGATTGAAAAATGGAAACACGTTCTTACTTTCTTTCTTTCTTATTGGTCAATGACATGATATATATTCAGTATTCACGCTTGTTTTAAGTATGATTTAGACTGCAAATGAAACTTATTTATCCGCTTATCTTATCCGTATCGTATTCGACAATATGAGTATGGTAAAGTTCTATGTTCGTTAGACTAACGGATATAGAAATGGATAAAGAAAAAATTTTGTTAACTTATTGAGAACAGGTATGAATAGGAGCTATTTTTTGTACCTATTATCTAAAGGGTAAAATTTTATAAGCACGTATGTATATATAATCATACTATTAGCATATTTCGTAAGATATGATATTAGTTTCGATATTTATCAAAATTTAATTATGTTGATGAAATAATTAATTGAAGTTCTCTAGATTCTTGCATATTTTAAAACCTAAATCATGAAACATTACTAAAAATCCAAAGCAATGCATCGCTATCAAAAAGTCACGCTTGATCCAAGTTGTAACAAATTAAAGCATGTAATCAGTAGGCTTTGTGTGGTTTTAGTCAGCTTAATACATCCAAATCATGAATTAAGCATAGGAACTAGGCTAGCTGGATAGATTGAACAAGTTGCCTTGAGGCAATGCAACTTCGATTAAATGTTGGTCTAGCTATTACATCCGTACCTCCAATTTCCTATAATGGTTAGCTATATATCTAGCAGGTTTGATATGCATCATCCATTAAATAATTATCCAACCATCCAACAGGCCAAATTAGGCTTTCTAGAATAGCTGGGCGCTAAATCGCGCTATTTAGTGACCTTTTACGCGTGATGACGTCATCGAAAATTTTGCGCACCTCAGTGACAAAATTTCGGAAAAATTTCTGCGCGCTGATGTCATCACATGGATTGTTTTTCGTGTTCAGTTAAACATCTCAAGGGTTGAATTAAAAGTGTTTATGTGTTCTGTTAGATGCATATAGAAATTGAATTTTTAGTTTTTTGTGTTCACCTAAGCACATGAATGGATGAATTTAAAATGTGTACGTGTGTTTAGTTTGTTGCAGCTGAAATTTGAATTTTTAGTTTTTGTGTTCAGTTTAACGAGGCATTGGGTGAAATTAAATATAATATGTGTTCAGTTAGATGCATTCGTAATATGAATTTTTAGGTTATTTTGTTCTGTTAAGCACCTCTAGGGATGCATTAAAATGAAACATGTGTTCAGTTAGATCAATCCGTAATATAATTTTTTTATTGTTTTGTTCTGTTAAACATCTGAAGGGATGAACGAAATTTATTATGTGTTCAGTTAGATGCATTCGAAACGTTTTAAAAACCATGCAAACAATTTATGATAACATTTATGTTATCAAAACTTTCTAGTTTTCAAATACAAAAAGTATCAATTTTTGCATATGGAAATCTGAAACCATTATACAAAGTACATTTGCTCATATTACAACGCTTAACATTGAAACAACATTTGTTCATACTACTAACACAACTCAATTTTTACCATTGCAAACATACACAATTCATACTAATGAAATAACAAAAAAAAAAAAAAAACTTTATCATACAAACAAAGTTCAACAATTCAACATATCAAATGTAACTTGAAAGGAGTATAGTCATGACGACACCAACCATGACTGCACCTAGCACAAACCTATTAAAATTGAATTTAAATAACTACTGAATGTCAACATGTATAATACTTAAACCTTTTAGGACATGTAAAGTATAAAAATATACATAATAAAACAAAACGATCCCTTACATATACTAATTGAACACATATAATTCATATGACCAACGAATCCATTAGAGAATCTAATTTAAGACATAAAATTACAAACCTACCTCTGCATGATTATGCCAACAGATTTTGAAAATAGTAGACATACTTAACGATGTAATATGCACTCGACTTTGTTAGCAGTATCCTTCAACAGCCGACACGCAAGAACTCTGTTGGGAAATAAAAATACATAAGTGTACTAGAAACTTCTTAATTTCTTGTAGCAAAAAAAAATATGAAAATCAATATCAGATCTATGAAATATCCATTGTACTTACCTCTCCATTCGACTAGTCTCTGTTAACAAGTTTGAACACAAGGAGCCTGAGCAGCTGCATAGTGTTGAAGAATAATTTTTGCTGTTGGTAAATGCCATCAATCCATTCTATACGAATGCCCATATATTTCTCATCATTAGCACGCCATGCCAGAAAGTGTCTGAGACAGTTGACATCACCTTCTACCTAATGATGATATCTCTCCTCACACCTAGACAATATATTTCTACAGTGTTTGCTCTCAGGTTAACAATAGTCATCCACCAATGTTTGTCGTCATAAGTACAGAGTACAACAATGATATCTGACTCCAGAAATTCTGGTTGTAACACATGGCTGGCTTTCCATCTGCACAAAAAAAAAGAAGGTTACTCATGTAATTGAGATGGAACACAAATACCAGTAATGCATTCTGCAACAAATTCCTTTTATAAAAATAATGTAATTAAACTTCTATCATATTAAGGTCATTATGTAATCTACACAAGAAACTAATTGACCAAGATAGTACTAATGAGATGATCAAACAGTTCAATATTTGATTTCCATATTAAAAATAAAATAAAATAGTAGCATGATTACTAACCAGCTGAAGTTGATTAATTACAACCCACTTTTGCACAACTTCCTCTTATGTATGGATCATATCAAGCAAAGAGCACATCACCTATTTTTTAAAAAAATGCTCTGCATTAATTATGTGTTGATTTATGGAGAAATAGTAATTAAAAGCGTTTATTATTAACTATAAGACATACATTATTGGGATTTTCTTGAATTGTAGAAAGTTCAGCAACTTATCTGAAGTAACGGTATTGGAGCCATTCTTGTAGAGAATCGTTGGTACCTTGCAACTTTCCAGATCTTGATACAAATTAAGCATTACATCATTCAAATCGTCAGATATATGATATTTGCCACTAAAATCAAACTCTCTCCAGAAACGGTCGATACTTACCTTCTTCTTCATTTTCTTTCCATCACCTCTATACAATCAAATGTGTCTGCATACGAGCTCCTGTATTTCCTGTTTGACTTGAACACACGACCCTGGTACTTGTTTTAGCCCCAACATTGTTGGTGGTGTTCACCATTGATCGAAGGTGCCGCAGACTTTCTCATTTGAAACCATCCAATAAAATTGCAAACCTTTATTTAAACACAACCTTTTTTTAATAGATAGTGTCAACAATATCATCCCTTATACACACAAAAATATCCATTACCAACACTATTTGAACTCTTATGATAACAATAATATCCATGCATATAAAATGAAAAAAAAACATGTGGATAATTGTCTCTTAATAATCGGATCATTTGTAATAATTTGGTTCATTTATTCAATGTTTTAGTTTATTTCTAGTTTTAATATTTTGAGTAAATGGTAATTGAAAAAAAAAACAAACTAGAATTCATTGTTTTGACAAACTATTTCCTAGTTACTAAACCCACATGATTTATTCAATATCTCAAAAAAAAAAACATACAAACAATTCAATAATATCTCAAAACAAAAAAAATAGGTAATACATGAAACAATTATAATAATGTTTACACAACATGAGAGAAAAAACCTATGTAGACATATAAAATTTCTATTTTTCTATACTAATTACAGCATAAGAAAGACATTCATTTTTTCTGCCTAAAACATATCAAAAGGAACATTTATTAACAAAAATAACATTTCCAATCTTCGGCTCTCAATCAAGTCTTCAAGGAAATGATCATGACTTTCATTGATCTGAAATCTGCATGCAAAAAAAAAAAAAAACACATGAATAAATGAAATATATGAGTCCATTAGTTAAATTATTGCAATAGGTAAAAAAATAAACAAACATATTGACATATCAACTAATTAATTACACCCTAATAACAGTTAAATGACCATTTGGAACAACAATTCATTCCATTTGTAAGACTGACATGATAAGCAATTGCTAATACTTAAATGTCCAAAGTATAACTTAATCTCTAGCAGCAATTAACTAAACACTATTATCAGCAAGTGAATCCACCTGTAAGTCTGATGTGGTGAGCATTGCCTGGTAAATATAACAAAAACAGAACAGAACACAATAAAATTTACCGTTTAGATTGTTGTGACTTAGTCCGCTTCTTTTTTGCCTTTTTTCCCATTTAACTTCGAGGTTGACTTCATTTATTACTGGATTTCAACCCTGCTTGCGCCTCTGAAGCGGGTCTTTCACAATAATGTCCTCATTTTCAATTCCAGTGCCACTGTGCGAATGTGATCCACCTTCAGCTAGTACATCACTACTGTTTTGGCTGACACTTTGGGTCCTCTCTGTAAACTTAGCAATGGAAATAATCAATCCATTTAGACCATCAACAACACCTTGCTGAGTTTCTCTATCTAACGCTGCATAATCAACGAGCCTCTGGAAAACTGGATAAAGTAACAAATGCAGGTTATTCTTGGTCTTTCACCTTTCTCTAACGCTGACGACAATTGCTATTTCATTCAAGTAAATAAATATCAACTACTTGATAATTATTAATGGATTAGACATAGCACTAATTTAGTTTCATATGATACCTTGAAACAATTAATCATAACGACGTTTAAAAAAACTTAATGCTGTGTTGATTAAGAGGTTCGTACTGTGTGACTCTCGGAGGATTTATGTCATGTTTGTCTATGGAAATAAATTAACGTTTATTTTCAATAATCACAAGCAGTATCCAGCTACACATTGTGATTCCCAATTAACATAAATAAATACTATACCATTTTAGTATTTCAATCCCACATAAGAAATATAATGAAATCCATATTGCAGGCCTTATCAGGAATTAGTGTTAATTTTAGACAATATTTATAGAAACAATCCTCATGTGGAAATGTTGAACCTTTTGAAACTTAGAATCAAACTCAAATAAAATAAATAATAACACATAATACAATCCATATATTTATTTAATTAGGTCAAGTCATCTACTATGTTCCAATAACATACACATATGCAATTAAGTTGGTAACTCCTTACCTATGATTTGTAGAACTTAATCATCACTTAACTTGCAAACTAATCTTGTGTGAATAATTAATGTTCCTTGTTAATTATCAAGATTAGGGACACTTTATATTTATTATTGTCATTTTAACAAATGAAGCACAAAGATCCATAATTTAATCCTCAACCTGAATGGTCTATCAATAACAAACTCAATGAACAAATGATCCAATATCATCAATAACATAAACTAAAACAACCATCAAAATAATTAGCTTTTAGGACATAATCTAACAATAAATTACTGGGATTGTTTTTACTTTTTTCTTGCTGTATTATCATATTCTAATCTCACATTTTTCTTGCTTAATTATCATATTGTTTTTTCCAGAATCATAGTGCACTAGTATACATTCTATTTTATTGTATTATTTTAGTTGTGTTAGATTAAATGTTAGTTTTTATCATTTAGTCGTAAGTAATGCCTTTAAGAGTAGGCGCATCTTAGAGGAGGTGCCAATGAATTTATTTGGACTAGCTAGGGTGCATGTAGTTTGTCTAGATAAAAGCGAAATAATTAATATAGTATAACATCTATACTAATAAGCACTCGATATAAAGATTTAAGGACCTGATTGGAATGAAAATCCAAGAACATCAAATGGATTTCACGAGAAACAAAATTTTCTGATCGGATCCGATATCCATTCGCGAGTTCAATTCATTTTGTGTTCAATTTGGAGAGAAAAATTAACCTTGGCAAAATTGCGAGAAAAAAACTCAAAATTTGTAGTGATTTCATCTGGTGAGAAGAGGCGAAAAATATCGAGACTATTCTACCTTTCTTTCCGATGCTCACTTTTTTTTTTCTGTTGAAGCAAAGTTTTCATTTTCCTACCGGCATCCTTACCGGCCAGTTGGCCGAAATCCGACTGGTATTTTCCGAAAATCTCTGGTATTTTGTCTCACAATACCGTATACCGCTGTTTCGGTCACTGTTTTGGTATCCGGTATTACCGGAATTTTCCGGTAAGCGGTAGGGTATTGAAAACACTATCTTGAAGCAAACTTCTCGTGTTCTCAGCAGTACCTTCTCTGGAGAAATCTTATTGGGGCGAGCACTAGGCACGCACCTTCCAACCTATACCTCTTTCGTGAAGTACGTACTCTCCTAGATTTAGTCTTGAACTCTGCTTCTCTCTCTAGGTTTGGGTGCTAGGAGCAATCCCTCTAATAAAGATTACTAAATTTAATCTTTAATTTAAAGTACTTGATTTTCTATCGTGGTTATATTTATTTTTTACTTTTACCATTGTATCAATGACGTACCTTGCTAAAAGAGATTATTTTAAATTTTATAAGCTTTTGGTTCTTTTCCAATTTAAAGTACGTACTTGGATATAGAAATGCATATATTTTTGTGATATTTTATTAATTTTATATTTACTAATAATTGCCTAATAATAAAACAAAATAACAATTTTCTAATATCTTAAGTAGGCATGTTACGACACTTTTCTGATTTATCGGCACACACTTTCTTTTGTATGGATATAACATGTCATGCAGTCATGATAAAAGTTTCAAACACATTGCCTAATTATGGCTATTGAAAAAAACAAACTTTTTTCCTTCAAATTGATAACTTAATTCGAAGAATTAATTTTATGAATAATAAATTATGTAGAAAATAAACATGAGCATTTTGTTGGTCACAATATGAAGTTGCTCAAATACAAGAATTGGGTAGATTCTGATATTAGATACAAGAGCTCCTCAAATGCAGTGATATTATTGTTCTCAATTGTATTTTATTTTTATATTAAATTAATGTGTATTTCTAAATAAGGGTAAAATAGTCAGTTTTAAAAGATGAAATTATTTCTTTCTCACTTTCATAAGTTTTTAATCACCGAATTTCAATTCTTTCTATATTCGTTCCGATCATCAATTTCAATTGAAGATTCTCTTTTGAACTCTATTATAGTGAAATAAAATGAACTTGATGGTAACTCATTTCAATTAGAGCCTAAAAGTGAAAGAAAAAATAATTATCAGATCACTTTATCATATTGCTAAATGCTAACACGCGCAATTGATAGGTGTTGTGCATATTTAATAGGTATAGGTTTAAAGTGGTGCATTGCGCCATTATAGGTACAGGTTTAATGGTAGATATCAATAACTCAAGCATGATACAAATTAAATGAGCAATGGTACAAGCACGGTGATCCAGGGAAACCTAGTTCAAAATAAAAATCTCGTTTATCCGATCTAATTGTTTGTGGTAAAGTTTGAGCGTCGAATCCACAAGGACGGCGTTGGAATATTGTAAATTAGTTTTGACAATTCAACTCTTAAGAATCAGGGGGTACAGACAACTCGTTGGATCTTCCTGCAACCCGCTAGGTTAAGCGCAGACTCAACTTTAGTTTAATTTAGAAGTTGCTTTGTATAAGGCATGTGTTCTAACTAAGGCTCTTCAATCCCACTTTTGTTTAAGCCTAGGTTTCCTATAGTTAACCCAAATACCCTCGAATACAACCTAGATTTCAATTTTCGTTTCTTGGTCTAAGTTATACAAGTTTATGCTTTTCGACCTACGACTTCCTATACTTTCGTAATCGGAAAGGACTTCAACTTTCGTTTCTTGATCCTAGTTTAGCCTTTCGGCATCGACTCTCGTGTTTCTCATAATTGAATCTAGTTACTTAAGAACGTTTGGACTTAGCCACCTAACAATTAAGTGACGTCTTACTTAAACGGGTGCGAGCAATTCGACTTAAGCAATTCAATTCAATTAATCATAAGCAATTAAATTAAAGCATAAAACACAACATGCAACAAAAAAATTAAACTAAAAGTATATCATCAATCATAAACTAAAAGGTTTACTACCATGACCCTAGAACAAACAAATCAACAACTAAGAGATATCATACAAACATAAGAGAAAAGAAAAATAAAGAAAGATTACAACCAATTGTTGTTGTGTGTCAAAATCTCATATCAAACACGTCTATTGTTGTCGCAAATGACCTGCTTGGCACTGCCACGATCTGGACTTAAGACTTAACTCTCAAATAACTCAATTTCTAACCCTAACTTTGACCTTGGATTTGATCTCTCTCCTTGTATATATCAAAATCTCCTCAAACTAGACTTAAATAGGCATTGGAAAGGTGTAAAAACGCTGGAAATAACTGAAGACGTGCTCTGGATGCACCTGGAGTCGCTAGAAACCGTCTTCCAAATATAAAAATACTAAATAGGGAAATTCTGATAATTCTGGCAATTCCAGGACCGGCGGGCCGCTGGAAAAATTCAGCATTGCGTCATGTCAGTATTTTGGCCATATCTCCTTTATCCGGACTCCGTTTGAGGTGATTCAAAAACCGTTGGAAAGATTTCAACAAGACTACAACTTCATGGATTCATCCAAGTCATTTATTGTCCAAAATCTGCAATAAAATTCGAAACTATGGTAGTAACTCATTCTTGACACAAAACTTTAATAAACTAACCTAAATTATCTAAACTATCTAAACTCAAGGCAAATTAGTTTAGTTTGGAGTCAAAATCCTACACACATATATATATATAATCCACTCATCACACGGTTTAGTGGTTGCATTTGAAACCTAATAGATGGATCGAAATGTATATATCAATGACCCAACATGTATCAATATACTCTCTCTGCAGTTACAATAACTAATGTAATTATCAAGTTTATTGGATGCATTTAGAACCTAGAAGATGGATCGACCACTATGACTATATCAATAACTCAACATGCATAAATGCACAATTTGTGCAATTACAATAACTCTAGTAAATATCATGTAAATATAAAGTACAGTAATTAACTCAAGAATCCATTACAATAACTCACGCATCCATTAATCAATAGAACTAAGAGAAAATTGATTTTATGTCACTCCAAAACAATCTAATTCTAGATATGCCATCACAAAACAAGTAATTAGATATATGCCATTATAAAACAACACAAATTGGTTTTATACCACTTTTTTCAATTAAAACATACTAAAAATATTTTTTTATAAAAGATAAATAGTTTTATACTGTCAGGTTTCTTAATTATTCCTAAAATACCCTTACTAAAATTAAGACATATGAAATTGATGAAAAAATAAAAAAAATAGTTCGTTCCCTTCATTTCTCCTTCCTTCCCTTTGGATTTTTTTGAAGCGAATAGCGATAGAGATTTGCGTACATGGAGTGATTGGTATCTAGGATTAGTTACAATCAGTAATTGATCTTAGTACTGGCTACCAAGAAATTATCATATCACAATGAAAGAAAATTAGTAAAGAATTGATCTTTCTATTTCATATATAAAGAGCACTGTGCACAGGAATTATCATATCACAATGAAAGAAAATTAAAAAAGAATCGATCTGAATGCAATATTATTTTCATTGTTGTCTTTCGATTTGTTATTAATTGTTTGCTTAATGTGCTGTAATAACAGAGGAAAGAGAGGGTTACGGTCACTACGCCAAATTTTAATTTCTCTAACGTTAAAAAATGAGGAACTGTAACGTTCATGGACATGTTACTGTAGGTCCCGTTGCAGATTTATAGAACGTTACAGATCCTAAAAAAATGAGTTACAGAATACCACATCTGTAACGCTCTTTTAATAATAAGCGTTACAGATGCCCACAATCTGTAACTCTCATTATGAAAGAAGCGTTACAGATTGGCCATATCTGTAACGCTTCTTTCATAATGAGCGTTACAGATTGTGGGCATCTGTAACGCTTCTTTGATTATGAGAGTTACAGATTGTAGGAATCTGTAACGCTTATTATGAAAAGAGCGTTACAGATTTAGTCTAAAATTGTTTTTTATATAGCTGGTATTATGTGGCTAGTCTATGTTGCTAGCCGTACCAACTTGTACATTGATTTTCAATGTACCAAAACAGATTATACATACCAATTAAATACATGCACCACATACATATATAGACATACATCACATACATATATACACATCAAAATAACAAACAAGTCTTGCAAATGAGAAAAACAAATCAAGTTCAACAGATATCAATTTATTTAAAGAGCAGATACATTTCAAATTGATTAATTATCCAAACTCATTTCATAACATATATACCCAATTCCAAAACAGCCCTAATTTCAATCTTAATTACCGGCTGTCGAGCTAGCTGTCGCTGTCGAGTTGAGAGAGGCAGCAGCTGTCGAGATGTCGAGGTGGCTGTCGAGGTCGAGTTGAGAGAGGCAGCAGCTGTTGAGATGTCAAGGTGGCTGTCGAGGTCGAGTTGAGAGAGGCTGCAGCTATCGGGAGGAATGTCGAGGTGGCTGTCGAGTCGAGAGAGGCTATCGGCTAAGGTTTGAGGGGGTTGTCGGCTAGGGTGGTAGAGAGAGGTGGAGAGGTTGAGAATGGCGGAGAGAGGTGGAGAGATCGAGAGAGATCGAGAGAGAGGAGAGGTTTGAGAGGGTTTGAGAGTGGAGCTCAAGAGAGAGAGAGGGCTGTCGGATTTAAACCAATTTTCGAACGAGAGAGAGATGAGTGGCAGCGATATAGGCTATAATACCTTTCTCCCTAAAAAAAATTCAAAATCTATAACGCCTATTTCATAATAAGCGTTATTGATTTGTCGACAGAATTTTTTTTTGGACGGAAAATTGTAACGCTTGATTTATAATAAGCGTTACAGATTAGTCCCGCTTTTTTTCAGCACACTTTTTCGACATATCTGTAACGAGTTTCAATTTAAGCATTACAGATGACCTGTTACAAAAGCCTGTTTTTGTGGTACCGGGTACCCGCTAATTGTGCTTAATTGTACCTTCTATTTCTCCCGTTGTTTACATTTACATCTCATTTTGTTTCGCGTAGGGTTGGAGGTCACAGTTAGTACAGATAATTGAGACCAGTAGCGGTAACATAGTATTCGCTGGTAAATAAATTGGAATGTGTTCTGATGGGTGATGGCATTGATTATTGGTTGTAACAAATCATACTTGTTTCGTTATTATAAATGAAATAGATAGTACATAGTGAGCCATTTTGTTTTTTTTTCTTAAAAAAAAACTTTATTAGTTCCTTTTTTCAGAAAGTATAAAATGTAAAATAGACTTTATTAGTTCAAATTGTAAAATTATTTCTTGTTTCTTTTAATTTGCGGATCAAGTATATGCCAATAGGACATAATCATATAAAAAAAATCAAATTGATTGGGAAATCAAGTAATTACGAAAAAAATGACTCACAATCAATTAATGCAAAACGAATTATTTTGAATTATGTGGTTAAATATGAACTTAATTATATTATCGATAACATAAAACTAATTATTATTGTTTTGTAGTGGCATAAAACCAATTAGTTATTTTTGGATGTCATATTTCGAATTTAAATGTTTTGTGGTGGCATATTTAAAAGGCAACATGGTCATTTTAATCGACTAGTGGCATAAAACTAATTATTATTGTTTTGTAGTGGTATAAAACCAATTAGTTGTTTTGCGATGGCATATTTCGAATTTCAAACTTTTGGAGTGGCAGAAACCAAATTGCCCCTAAAACTAAACATCATCCATCCAATTACTTTGATTACTTTGAATACTCATTTTGCATTCATGAGAAACAAAGAGTTGCCATCAACAGGATCAAAACATTAAGTAAACAAAAGCAAGATCAGAACAGGTATACATGGAACTAGGGAGGTAAACATGGAATGGGTAAACATTAGGTTAGGTGAAGTTTTGGTCAGTTCAGCTCGAAGCAAACCAAAATAGGCAAGTTGAACTTTGCATATACATTTTGTTTCAACCAAATGAATTTGAAGAAGGAAACTATGTAAATTATGGTCAGTTGGTCACACATTTTACTTCCCAAAAAAAAGATCAATTATTGATTACATACAACATCCGAAAATATATCGTTCACATTAATTGGTGGTCTCTAGCACTAGAAAGTACGTGGGAATTAAAAAAATGTAAAAAAATTCATAAAAACACTAGTATGAATAATAGCTACAAGTGTTGCATTCTTCAAATACTTTATAACAGATATAACAGATTTTTCAAACCCCTTGATCATTAACAGGTATTTGCACTAAAAATAAAAAACGAATCACAAATGATGAAAAAAATCCTTTGCAGGAACAAATCTATATAGATTCTATTTTAAACAACAAGAGATATATGCGCATCTTGACGCGTACAAATATATTTCGATCAACATTTTTCTAAAGAAAATGTCTATAATTTTCTAGCAAAATAATAATGATCTAGACAAATTGAAAGCATAAAAAAACTTGAAGGATCCCAAATCCTCCTGAAAAATTTATAAAGGATGAAACAATGTATAAATCAAAAGCTTTTCTCGATCAATTTCATAATAAGAATGGATAAATGTCAATTACGCAGTATCTTACTACTTATAAATGCACAAAGAGAAATGTGTTAAACATTCAGATAAAAGGAGTAAACATGTCAGATAAAAGAGTGTAAACAATTCTTATATCAATTATTGATCATTGATTTGTGTAATTTTGATATGATCAGTGGTTTAGATCAAGGTCAGACTTTTTATTAGAAAAGATTAAGTTACTACCAAATTAGTTATATATTTAAAAGAAAAGACTAAATTATTGATTTTATCATATCTTTATTGCCTAATATGTAAAGTTCTATATGAAACAAAAATAATATCAATAATTTGTTTTTTATTTGCCCACGTATTGAGGGCATCTTTTTCTAGTTTAAATAAATGGAAAATTAACATCGCGACTTTACAAATTTGATGAAAAGGGTCACATTAAAAAACATGTCACACAAGATATTCATTCACGGTAAATTTTTATTCTTGTTCATACACTCAAAAAAGATATCACCGATTAATTAAAAAATAAAAATACAGCATAATACAAATCACATAAAACAAGATTTTTTAACTACCTTCTCAACAATAGAGTTCAACATATTACATAAGGCCTCAGAAAAAATTATGTCGGTGGTCCTCGCGGTGGTGGCGGCGGCGATGGTGGTGGCGATGGAGGAGGTGGTGGTCGCGATGGCGATCGACCTGGTGATGAAGGTGAAGAATTAGGAGGCGGTGGTGGTGATAAGATGGGTGGTGGAGGAGAAGAACTAGAAGGTGGCGGTGGTGATAAGACGGGTGGTGGAGGTGAAAAACTAGGAGACGGTGGTGGTGACAACGTAGGCGGTGGTGGTGATAAGACGGGTGGTGGAGGTGAAAAACTAGGAGACGGTGGTGGTGACAACGTAGGCGGTGGTGGTGAAGTGTTATGGGGTGGTGGAGGTGAAAAATCAAGAGGCGGTGGTGGTGATAAGGTGGGCGGTGGAGGAGAAGAAATTACGGGAGGTGGAGGTGAAGAATTAGGAGGTGGTGGTGGTGATAAGGTAGGCGGCGGAGGCGAAGAAATAGGCGGCGGTGGCGATGATGGTGGCGATGGTGATCGTCCTGGTGATGGAGCTGAAGAATTAGGAGGCGGTGGTGCTGATAAGGTGGGCGGTGGAGGTGAAGAACCGGAAGGCGGCGGCGGTGAAAATATAGACGGCGATGGTGATATGGTAGGCGGTGGAGGTGAAGAATCGGAAGGAGGTGGTGGTGATAAGGTGGGTTGCAATGGAGGAGGCGGTGGTCGCGATGGTGATCGTCCTGGTGATAGAGCTGAAGAATTAGTAGGCGGCGGTGGAGGTGAAAACTCAAAAGGAGGTGGAGGTGGAGAATCAGGAGGCGGCGGTGGAAATATGGTGGGCGGTGGAGGTGAAAAATCAGGAGGCGGTGGTGATAAAATGGGTGGTGGAGGTGGTGGTGAAAGTACTGGTGGTGGAGGTGAGAAATCGGAAGGCGGCGGTGGTGATAAGGAGGACGGTGGAGGTGAAGAATCAGAAGGAGGTGGTGGTGAAGTTACAAGCGGTGGAGGTGGAGAATCAGGAGACGGCGGCGGTGGTGATAGGTTAGGCGGTGGTGAAGAATAAGGAGGCGGTGGTGATAATATGGGTGGCGATGGAGGAGGTGGTGGTCGCGATGGTGATCGTCCTGGTGATGGAGCTGAAGAATTAATAGGCGGCGGTGGTGATAAGGTGGGCGGTGGAGATGAAAAATCAGAAGGTGGTGGGGGTGAAAATATAGGCGGTGGTGGTGGAGAATCTGGAGGCGGCGGTGGAGATATGGTGGGCGGTGGAGGTGAAAAATCAGGAGGCGGTGGTGATAAAATGGGTGGTGGAGGTGAAGAATCGGAATGAGGTGGTGGTGAAAGTACAGGTGGTGGAGGTGAGAAATCGGTAGGCGGCGGTGGTGATAAGGAGGGCGGTGGAGGTGAAGAATCGGAAGGAGGTGGTGGTGAAATTACAAGCGGTGGAGGTGAAAAATCAGGAGGCGGCGGCGGTGGTGATAGGTTAGGCGGTGGTGAAGAATAAGGAGGCGATGGTGATAATATGGGTGGCGATGGAGGAGGTGGTGGTCGCGATGGTGATCGTCCTGGTGATGGAGCTGAAGAATTAATAGGCGGCGGTGGTGATAAGGTTGGCGGTGGAGATGGAAAATCAGAAGGTGGTGGGGGTGAAAATATAGGCGGTGGTGGTGGAGAATCAGGAGGCGGCGGTGGAGATATGGTGGGCGGTGGAGGTGAAAAATCAGGAGGCGGTGGTGATAAAATGGGTGGTGGAGGTGATGAATCGGAATGAGGTGGTGGTGAAAGTACAGGTGGTGGAGGTGAGAAATCGGTAGGCGGCGGTGGTGATAAGGAGGGCGGTGGAGGTGAAGAATCGGAAGGAGGTGGTGGTGAAATTACAAGCGGTGGAGGTGGAGAATCAAGAGGCGGCGGCGGTGGTGATAGGTTAGGCGGTGGTGAAGAATAAGGAGGCGGTGGTGATAATATGGGTGGCGATGGAGGAGGTGGTGGTCGCGAAGGTGATCGTCCTGGTGATGGAGCTGAAGAATTAATAGGCGGCGGTGGTGATAAGGTGGGCGGTGGAGATGAAAAATCAGAAGGTGGTGGTGGAGAATCAGGAGGCGGCGGTGGAGATATGGTGGGCGGTGGAGGTGAAAAATCAGGAGGCGATGGTGAAAAAATGGGTGGTGGAGGTGAAGAATCGGAATGAGGTGGTGGTGAAAGTACAGGTGGTGGAGGTGAGAAATCGGTAGGCGGCGGTGGTGATAAGGAGAGCGGTGGAGGTGAAGAATCGGAAGGAGGTGGTGGTGAAATTACAAGCGGTGGAGGTGGAGAATCAGGAGTGGCGGCGGTGGTGAAGAATAAGGAGGCGGTGGTGATAATATGGGTGGCGATGGAGGAGGTGGTGGTCGCGATGGTGATCGTCCTGGTGATGGAGCTGAGGAATTCGTAGGTGGTGGTGGTGGTGGTGATATGTTGGGCGGTGGTGAAAAGCTGGGCGGTGGAGGCGAAAAATCGGAAGGCGGAGGTGGTGAAAATATAGGAGGTGGTGGAGGAGAATTAGGAGGCGACAGTGGTGATAGGTTGGGCGGTGGAGATGAAGAATCAGGAGACGGTGGTGATAATGTGGGTGGCGATGGAGGAGGTGGTGGTCGCGATGGAGATCGTCCAGGTGATGGAGCTGAATAATTATTAGGTGGCGGTGGTGATAAGGTGGACGGTGGAGGTGAGGAATAAGAAGGAGGCGATGGTGAAATTTCAGGCGGTGGAGGTGGAGAATCCAAAGACGGGGGTGGTGATATGATTGGTGGTGGAGGTGATGAATCAGGAGGTGGTGGTGATAAGTCGAAGGGCGATGGAGGAGGTGGTGGTCGCGATGGCGATCGTCCTGGTGTTGGAGCTGAAGAATTAGTAGGTGGTGGTGGTGGTATGTTGGGTGGTGGTGATAAGCTAAGCGGTGGAGGCGAAAAGTCGGAAGGCGGAGGTGGTGGAGGTGAATCTGGAGGCGACAATGGTGATAGGTTGGGCGGTGGAGATGAATAATCAGGAGACGGTGGTGATAATGTGGGTGGCGATGGAGGAGGCGGTGGTCGCGATGGAGATCGTCCAGGTGATGGAGCTGAATAATTATTAGGTGGAGGTGGTGATAAGGTGGGCGGTGGAGGTGAGGAATCGGAAGGAGGTGGTGGTGAAATTTCAGGCGGTGGAGGTGGAGAATCCAAAGGCGGGGGTGGTGATATGATTGGTGGTGGAGGTGAAGAATCAAGAGGTGGTGGTGATAAGTCGGATGGCGATGGAGGAGGTGGTGGTCGCGATGGCGATCGTCCTGGTGATGGAGCTGAGGAATTAGTAGGTGGTGGTGGTTGTGATATGTTGGGCGGTGGTGATAAGCTGGGCGGTGGAGGCGAAAAATCGGAAGGCGGAGGTGGTGAAAATATAGGAGGTGGTTGAGGAGAATTAGGAGGCGACAGTGGTGATAGGGTGGGCGGTGGAGATGAAGAATTAGAAGACGGTGGTGATAATGTGGGTGGCGATGGAGGAGGTGGTAGTCGCGATGGAGATCGTCCAGGTGATGGAGCTGAATAATTATTAGGTGACGGTGGTGATAAGGTGGACGGTGGAGGTGAGGAATAAGAAGGAGGCGATGGTGAAATTTCAGGCGGTGGAGGTGGAGAATCCAAAGACGGGGGTGGTGATATGATTGGTGGTGGAGGTGAAGAATCAGGAGGTGGTGGTGATAAGTCGAATGGCGATAAAGGAGGTGGTGGTCGCGATGGCGATCGTCCTGGTGATGGAGCTGAAGAATTAGTAGGTGGTGGTGGTGGTATGTTGGGCGGTGGTGATAAGCTAAGCGGTGGAGGCGAAAAGTCGGAAGGCGGAGGTGGTGGAGGTGAATCTGGAGGCGACAATGGTGATAGGTTGGGCGGTGGAGATGAATAATCAGGAGACGGTGGTGATAATGTGGGTGGCGATGGAGGAGCTGGTGGTCGCGATGGAGATCGTCCAGGTGATGGAGCTGAATAATTATTAGGTGGCGGTGGTGACAAGGTGGGCGGTGGAGGTGAGGAATCGGAAGGAGGCGGTGGTGATAAGGTAGGTGGCGGTGGAGGAGGTGGTGGCCTCGATGGCGATCGTCCTGGTGAAGGAGCTGAATAATTAGTAGGCGGCGGTGGTGATAAGGTGGGTGGTGGTGATAAGGTGGGTGGTGGAGGTGAAGAATCAGAAGACGGTTGTGGTGGTAAGGTTGGCGGTGGAGGTGAAGAATTGCTAGATGGTGGTGGTGAAGATATTGGCGGTGGAGGTGGAGAATCAAGAGGCGGCGGCGGTGATATGATTGGTGGTGGAGGTGAAGAATCTGGCTGAGGTGATGGTCGCGTTGGCGATCGTCCTGGAGATGAAGCTGAAGAATTAGTAGGCGGCGGTGGTGATAAGGTTGGCGGAGAAGGTGAAGAATCGAAAGGAGGTGGTGGTGAAAATATAGGCTGTGGAGGTGAAGAATCAGGAGGCGATGGCGGTGATAAGAAAAGCGGTGGAGGCGGAGAATTAGGAAGTGGTGGAGATGGAGAATTAGGAGGTGGCGGTGGTGATAAGGTTGGTGGTGGAGGTGAAATATAATAAGGCGGTGGCGATGATAAGGAAGGCAGTGGAGGTGGTGAACTAGGAGGCGGCGATGGTGATAATATTTGCGGTGGTGGTGGAAAATTTAGAGGCAATGGAGATGGAGAATTATGAGGTGGTGGTGGGAATAAGGTGGGCGGTGGAGGTGAAGAATTGGAAGGAGGTGGTGGTAAAAATATTGTCGGCGGAGGTAGAGAATCTGGCAGTGGTGATAGAGTGGGCGGTGGAGGCGAAGAATCGAGAGGCGAGGGTGGTGATAAGAAACGCGGTGGAGGTGGAGAATTATGAGACGGTGGTGGCGATAAAGTGGACGTTGGAGGTGAAGAATAATAAGGCGGTGGCGGTGATAAGGAAGACGGTGGATGTGGAGAATTAGGAGGTGGCGGTGGAGATAAGGTAGGCGGTGGAAGTGAAGAATCAGGAGACAGTGGTGGTGATAAAGAAGGCTGCGGAGGTGGATAATTAAGAGTCGGTAGAGGTGGAGAATTTAAAGGTGGTGGAGGTGAAGAATTGGAAAGCGGCGATGGTGGTGATAGGGTGGGCAGTGGAGGTGAAGACTGAAGACATGGTGGTGGTGATAAATAGGGTGGTGGTGAATAAGGACTTAATAAAGGTGGTGCTAGGGGTGGTGGTGGTGGTGAAAATGTAACTTCTGGAAATTGAGGAGTTGGTGGCAATAATGTTGGAGGGGAGGGAGATGGTAATGGAGGTGTAAACTTCTGACATCTAAAAGTGTCACAATTTACCTCTCTTATTCCAGAAGAGCTGCATTGTTTTTGTGACTTCTGATTTGGCCTACCAGGAATACAATTTTTACTATCATCAAATGCCTTAAGATCAAGGCATATTGGTGATTCCTCAATGAAGTAGTTGTAGGCAAATGTAAAATTCTTAAGATGTTGCAGATGACAGATAGATTCTGGGATGCTTCCTACGAGCATATTATGTGCAAGGTTAAGTTGTTGTAAATGTTTCAATTGCCCAAAGAACTCTGGTATATGACCCTTGAGTTTGTTATATGAGATATCAAAAACTGTAAGATTATTCAGATGGCCCATCTCCATTGGAATGCAAGAACTAAGGTTGTTGTTCATTAGAATCAACTCATTCAGTGTACTTGACATGTTAGAGATTCCAGTAGGTAGACAACCATGAAAATGATTGTTGGCAAGCACCATCACAGACACTGGCGAGTTTCCGATATTGTCTGGTATGTCATGTTGAAATCTATTGTTGTTTATAAACAGTGCATCTAGTGGCAGATCGAACAACTCCTTTGGCACAGGCCCCTCGAACTCGTTGTACCTTATATCAAGGTACTTGAGCGAAGCAAGTCGTAGTATAACATTGGGGAACTTACCAGAAAGAATGTTGTTGCTGAGGTCGAGCTCATGAAGCAATTTGAGCTGATCAAATGTCAATGGAACTGTTCCCCAAAATCGATTTGAGTTGACATGAAGTAGAGTTAGGTCAGCAAGCAAGCCGAGCTCCTCTGGTAGATAGCCGACAATGCCACCGTGATTTATGTCAATGCCAGCAACCACAGTGAGGTTTGAATTATATGGGGCCACGGCACAAAACACGCGTGTGTAATTGCATACATTTGGACCAATCCAATTGGAAGTAAAATTGTATGGGTCATATAGGATCACATGCTTCCAAGCCTGTAATGCAACATATGCATTCTTGAGCTGAAGATTAGGGAATAGGAAGGTGGGGTCCACGTGGTTGTCGTGGTCTTGGAGCAGCTGGCGACGTCGTATGTAGCTGCCTTTGACTCTTGTCCGTGTATCACTTACAGCAGCTGAAACGCATGGCTGGAGTATGGCAAGGATAATTAATGAAATACTGAGGGAGAGCAATAGCTCTTGATAGATGTTTTTCATTTTAGTTGGTATTTCTCATCTGAGCTCGTTCATCCAAAATGGAGGCAGGAACTACATTTATAAGGTGTGTTTTTGGTGGAGTGGGAGGGGTGTAATGTATTGCTAGCTGGGTAGACAACTGTATCTAGTATGGATTCTTTTGCCTTCTTTTTGCCAGGCACTGTTTCTATATATGAGAGAAATGAAACAAGGTGAACTGCCATTAACTCCTATTAATGTTTCTGTATCGCAAAAGAAAGAATTATAAAAAATAAAGCAGCTTGTTAATTACTTTAATGGGTAAGATAGCTTCTGTTAGTAAATGAAAGGATACAGAGTAGATTGTTGGAATGGGGTACGGGATAGTGTTATCAGTATTTTAAACCTTGCTTTTCGTTAATGAAAAAGGGGGGGGGGGGGGGGGGGGGGGGGGGGGGGTGTGGGCGCGGTCACAACCCACTTATTTCCAAAAAAAAAAGGAAAGAATTATATTTATTAGTATATGGGCTGAAAAAACGAGGGTCAATAACTAGTTCTATATAATTAACGGCCATCGGAAGAACTTCCATATTATCCAATGCGGCCTTGATTGCAAATTCTTAAGCTATAAAAAATATTTAACTATATATTTCACCAAAACTTCATTTTCATATAAATTCTTTTCGGTCCCTGAGTATCCTATATAAATTCTTCTGGAACTTTGAATATTCAATGGATAAAACTAAATGTCTACAATCACATTGTCAAATCAGCGTAAGCATGCACTGTCCACTCATACAATATGGCCAGTGTCAAACTTTTGCCTTATCTAGTGCAGTTGGCAACTTGCCGGTTTGTCTAGAACATAAATTATAATTTTTTTTCTTAATCCGGGAAGCTGTCCTTCAGTTGACCTTCCCTATTCAATTGATCTAAATTTGCTTTAAATAAGTTTTGCTTCGATAACTGTCTTTTCCAATTGAAACCTAAGAGAGTAATTATAAAATGACTACCGGAAAGACAATGTAACACATAAATGATGTAATTTTCCATGCTTTGAGAGAATAAAAGATCAGCATAGCATATATATGCATGTATCTGTAGTATCAATGTTTGTCTTTATTTTAGTATAGTACTGTCCAAAAGATAGGAGCAATTAGTCGATTTTTGTGAAGTCCGAGACTTGATCTACTAATACTCGATTGATTATTTTACTAGTAAACTTTTTTTATACATAAATTAGTGTTGTCTCATGCTACCAAAACGAGGTGGCGCCAGATTTCTCATTAAAGAATTATTCAAACCCGAAGCCAACGTGGCCCAATTGTTAAAATCAATTAGAATCAAAACTAGTTGGTCAATGTCGTGTAATGTTTAAAATCTAAGTGGGTAATTATATCATTTGCTCTCATAGGAAATATTTGTACGTATCTTTATTTTTTATTTTTATTTTTTTGTGCCTAAAACACAAGGTTTCCCCCGAGACTAAAAATATGGAGTTGTTAAAAATATACCAAATGATTACCAAAAAGACATGATATTCATAAATGATGAAATTATTGTAAGCTTTGAGAGAATAGAAAGTTGAGCATCGGTTACATGTGCGTTCGTAGTATCTGTTGTTTGTCTTTATTAGTTATTACAATAGTCCGAAACATAGGAGTCTAGGACCTATCAATTTTTGTGAAGTACGAGACGTGATGTATTGATACTCGATTTATTATGTGTCTAATGCCACAACAATCGAAATGGCGCCGGATTTCTCATTAAAAATTGTATTCAACCCGAAGCCATCGTGGCCCAATTGTTAAAATCAACTAAAATTAAATCCAGCTGGTCAATGTTGCATGTGTAAGTGTAACTAGTTGGGTTTTAAGCCCAGACCGGGTGTTATTTTTAATAAAAAAAAATATATCCTCAGAAATTTTAATAAGAAAAAAGTAGAAAAAATTTTTTAATAAAGAAAAAGCCCTAACGCGTTTATGGACACAGTAAATGCGCTGTGTCCTAACGCGGTCAACAAACGCGTTAGGGCTCTCTAACGCGGTCAACGATCGCGTTAGGAGCCATAACTTTTGCATGTTACCGTTTTGGACCGTTTCTAGTTTTCTGCGCGCGTTTTTGTTTAAAAGAGAAGGCTGAGGGGGGAGTGAGGCACAACCAGATCAGAAGAGAGAGAGAAAGAGAGAAAGAAAGAAAGAAAGAGAAGGAAGAGAAGAAAAGAGAAGAAAAAAGAAGAAAAAAGAGAAGAAAAAAGAAAAAAAAAGTTTTGAAATTTTGTATTAAATTTTTTTTATTGATTTTTGTTGATTTGTTAAGACAAAATTAGTACAATTTTTTAATGATATTGATTATTGGCGATAGAATTAAATTAAAATAAATCATACACAATTTTTAAACAATAAATTGATTATAGTCTTAATTTAGATTTTTTTAACAATAAATTATTGACTTGTTTAGATTGTTTTAATTTGAAAGAAATTTAAATATATTGTTCCTAATTGATATTTGTCAATTGTGATTGAATAGAAATGGATTTGAAACCACGCAAGGTTGTTACCGGTGTGCTGCTAGAGGGACATAGTGAAGTATACGACCATCACATATTGAGGACACTGTACTGGATGTATCCGCAAGACAAGTTCTATTTGGAAGATTTGGATGATGAATTTGATGACGACTACGAAGTATGGCAGGTTAGAGGACCCAAGCACTGGACGGACATGGTGAAGAGGGAAGGGGGGATCCGCGTCAAGGTGGACAACAATATGGCAGTTTGGCTTAAGTTGAAGAAAGCTTGCCCACCTGGATTTGAAAATCATCCCGCTGCTGCAGGCGACCCTTATCGTGCTTAGTTTTTTTATATTTTATTTTTTCTTTTATGTTGTATGTTTCTATGTTATGTTATGTTTTTTTTTAGTATGTTATGTATGTTTTATGTTTTATGTTTGTAAGTTTTTTTATATTTTATGTTTTATGTGTTATGTAATATTATTTTATGTTTTATTTATATATTTAATGTTTATATGTTATTTTTTAAAAAAAAGTAAAAAACCTTAGGAATATTTATAAGAACAATAATAAATATTAGAGATCTATAATAAATAAGAACAATAATAAAAACAATAAAAACCTTAAAAAAATTTATAAAACATAATTAAGTTACAACGACTAAATCACAATAATAAAAACGACATTCTAAATCTAGTTTCTAAACGTATTTAGAGATCTTGACTCTTTACATATTGAAGAATTTCATCCACCATGGTTCATCCTTTTCTTATTCTTTTTCGGGTTGATTACTGGTACCGGCATTGTCAGCACACTGAGCGGCTTGATTACTGGTACCGACGTTGTCAGCGGACTGAGCGGTTTCGTTCCAGAAAGCTGCCTCAGCCTCTTGCTTTTCTATCTCTGCCATACACCTTTCTGCATTTGCTCTAGCTCTTGCTAAATCGTCCTCATACTTTCTACGCCTTCTCTCCAATTCTTCAAGTTCTTTTTTCCTTCTCCTCGTCGCCTCTTCTTCCTTTAGCTTTCTTTTACGATACTCTTCTGCTTCTTTTTCTTCCTTAATTCTTTTTTTCTCTTTTTCCCGAGCTTCTTTTTCTTCCCAGTCACGGCGCTGGTGCTCATCGTAGTGGTCGCGCAAGATGTTTTCTTTGAAATTGAAAACTTGTCCACACCTTATACAGTCTACTGTGTGATCTCCACGATAATTTATTATTGTTTCAACACTAGCCCATGGTGTTGGTATTGGTGTCCATGTCTGTTGTTCGGTACTCGGTTTACGTGGCAAATATTCTGACCAGTCGTATCGCTTTTGACGGTTGTGTCTTTCTCTTTCCTTCCGTTCTCTTTCCTCCTCGCCACTTATGTGCCAGTTGTAGTGGAATTTTAACTCCAGGTCATACCACTGTTCAAACACATTGTATTGAAAAGTCTGTGAACATTTTTGACAGGTTGCGCACCATTCTCCTATTTCTTTTTCTTGGTCGTTAATAGTATAATGGAGGAATGAATTCCAACACTCAGTAATGTCGAATTTTGTTTGAGGAACGAAGTTATTATTGTTGGAGTTTGAGTTATTTCCTTTCTCTATGATTGTGAACTTCTTTTAAAAGAGAAATTGAGGTTTGATTGTGTGCCTGAACCTTGGTGGTTTTATATAGATGAATTGGAAGATAATTTACGCTCATTCACGTGACACTTTTTCAAAACTCATCAGAGCACGCTTGTCCTTGTTGCAGACCACGCTTGTCCTTGTTGCAGACCACGCTTGTCCTTGTTCAGACCACGCTTGTCCTTGTTGCAGACCAATTTTAGAAATATTACAAATGGTGCAAATTGTTTATACATAATAACAACCATAATTTCAACCATAGTTCACACTCAAATATTACAAATAGTTCATACATAAATATTACAAATAGTTCATACTAAAATATTACAAATAGTTCACACTCAAATATTAGAAATGACAAAAGAGACGATGAAATGACAAAATTTTTGATCTGAGGCGGTGAAATGACAAAAGAGACGATGAAATGACAAAAGGAAAAGCATTTAAAAAAAATACAGGCAACGCTATTAATAAAAGCGTAAATGCAGAGCTAACGCGTTTTAAAAACATGTTAGAGAGGAGCTAACGCGTTTCAAAATCGCGTTAGCTGTCTCTTTAGAGCTCCCTACAATTTACTTTTCTTCGCTTTTCCTTTTTAATAATTCCACACCTAACGCGGTCGTTGACCGCGTTAGGGAGCCCTAACGCGTTTATGGACTGCGTTAGGACACAGCGCATTTACTACGTCCATAACCGCGTTAGGGCTTTTTCCTTATTATAATTTTTTTTTCCTTTTTTCTTATTAAAATTTCTGAGATTATATTTTTTTTTATTAAAAAGAACGGCCAGACCGGTGTTGTAATCTGTGTGCAGAATTGAAAAAATTGGTGGCACGTTCTTCCTTTAATTATTTTTTTGTTTCATTTTTCTCTTTTCTTAATTAAAAATTAGATAGAATATTCTGCGTGCCAATTTTGTTGCCACTGTGATCTACTAGTTAATCTCTCATGAGCTCCAAGCATAAGCAAGGGGAATGGACATACTAGATATAGAAAAAGCGTAACTAGGAAGCATATATAAGATTGTTAAGAATTATTACTTTGTTTCAAAATGGTACTCATGTACAAATTCACAGCACCATCATTAACGACAAAAGAGTACACTCCAATCCTTCGTTAACTACTGGGTTTGCATGCTAGAAAATAATTAAACCATAATCATTCACTATTTGGTTTGACGCAGAAGTGCCATGATGTTCATGTTTTTTGCGTGTATGCTTTTTTTTTTTTTTCTTTTTTTGAAACAAGTAAGATTCTCAAGGTCCTAACATTCTATCAGGAAGCAGAAGCATGCAATTATTCCCTTAAAAGCTACGAGTATATCAGAATAAATTAAATACCCAATCACCACTACACCGGTACACACCCATCTCTATGTACACACATACACTATTGTAGTATTGTCAAAAAAATAATAAATAAATGAAAAGTACACACAAACACTGGTAAAATAATTAAAGACAGTTATTCTCCATGCTTACAAACAACACAAACAAAACATCCTAATTCAAAAATCTTCTACTAGAAAATCAATGAGCCAAGCATGCATAAGAGCTTCAATCTTCAATCTCTTCAGTCTGCCAGCAGTGTTGCCCTTGAGGAAACCTCTAGAGGCAGGCACTCTATGTAGGCGATGACGTGCCACAACGCCCTGTCCAGTGCTGCAAAGCCTGCAACCACTCTCAAGTTTACCACTAGGAGAAACAAATTTCCACTTTAATTACTGCATACAATGCGTTCAAGTGTTGTCATAAATTTAGGATGCTGCAAATTTCACTTTAATTAATAATACATTAATATTATTATTATTAGTATTATTATTCTGAGAAAACATATGGTGCATAATGTAACACCCTGATTTTCTCTAATTCTTTAATTATTATTTTTAAATAGTTTTAGAGAATTTTTTTTTAAACTTGAATTTGAAGTTTCATTTTCTGTATGTTGACCATAAATGCGTCCATCTAATTTTAGTATTTTGACCGATTAAAATTTGGATGCTATATTTTACGTGTCAATTATGTTTTGCAACTATGTCTATATTAATTTCTACCTCGATATCTGATTTTCAATCATGGCAGCCCCCTTATTTTTGTATAATTAAAAATCTTATGCGTATGACCTTTCTCCATAAATCCTTGATTATTGTATTTAGAAGCCCACCAATCTTTGTCTTATTTTCATCCTTATTTTATTAACAAAATTTTCTCCACCGATTGATTTTTCCTTGTAGGTCAACATACTTTCATTTGTAAAAGATTCTTTCTTTTGTTATGTTCCTAAGCTATTTATAAATATACATCTTTGATCTATATACGATTGAAATTCTAGAGAATTACATATATGCCTGTATCATTTTTGTCCCCTTGCATGCATCGTAATTAATTGTCGCGGTTTGGGTTAGATATAATTGGGCTTGCATATGACTATCTTTCCCCATCTAACTTAATTATATATTTACTATTTTTGTAACCGTACTTTTGGTAACCGTATCTTTATAACTGTATTAATCTTTTCAAATGAGATTTATTTTTGTTTTCAAATCCGACTAGTAACTGCTCCTCTATAACATCGATTATTAGAGATATCTTTTAATTATTTATCTTGCATCCCACGCATCCCTACCTATTATAATTCTTATTTTCTTTCTGCTTCATCCGAGAAATGCAATTTCTTTCCAAATTGAAAATCCTGAATTTAATTAAAGTGCCAATTCGAATTAATTGGTAATTTGATTAAGAATTGATTCATCCATCCGATTGAAATTCGAATACTACGTCGTGGTCGTTTGTCTAAACTGCTCATCGTCAGGTAACCGGACTTCTCTATAATTTAATTTTCGTATTGATTGATTTAAATATCGTTTGGCTTATTGATTGAATTGAATTGATATATGAGAATTGTGATTGATGTATTTTGCGAGTCAACGGGTCTCTAATGTGATTTGAATTGAAGTGGAAAAGTGGAAATGGAATAGTGGAATGGAACGTGAAGCGGAATCGCCTAAAGAGGGATTTGCGTTAGTGGAAAAAGTGATATGAGAAAGTGAATTTGAGAAAATCTAGACCCGTTGATCTCTGTAAAATATATTTAATTTGTTTGTTATTGATGTGTGGATTAATCCGATCGATTGATTTTTGGTTATATAAATTGGTTATAGAGAAGCTGCGTCGTTAAATAACTGGTTACTCGGCTTTGTAGCTGACTCCGTTTGCTTTTATTTCTTGTGACGTAGGTTGCCGGGCCGTCGGATGGATGCAAAAGATACTGTCTCACCTCACGCCTCGTATTTCGGATACGGGGTGTGACACATACTAAGTACAGAAGCTTCGGTGCATTTCAAACTCTTTGATCTGTTTCAAAATGACCGATCCAAACCGTCTAATGTGATCTTCCTATTATAATCTCCTAACAGACCAAATTTTTTATTTTTTTATTTTTTTCTATTTTATTTGAATTTTAGAAAATCGCTAATTTAAATTTTTCTGAACCGTTCAAAATTAAAAAGTAGTTTTCAAAAATCCGAAAAAAATACTTAAAAAAATTTCGAAAATAATATAAAATTTAGTCAATAAGGAGATCATATTGGACGGTTAATCGGTCATTTTGAAGTAGATCAAAGTATTTGAATCAGTATGCATCGAAATTCCCGTACATAATTAATTAGTATGCATCATAGGTTTTTTTCTTATTATTATTGGTCTGGAGCTCCTTCTTTTGTAGTTGACGTTCAATATCAGAAACTAAACACTACAAGAATTTTGATTATTCGGCGGATCGAATTTTAATTGCCGTGGATAGTTAAAATATCCACGATATGGCAAAATCGCGAGAGACCATGGTTACTCGGGAATCCTCTGTGTATTTCCACGGGAAAACAAATTGAAATCGGGAGTAATTATTACTTGTACGTATTTTAAATGCTTCGCTCACTCTGTTCCCTTGTTCGTTTCGCTTGCAGGACGGATAAATATGCTCAAGTTCATATCCGCCATCTAATCTTTTTTTGTTCGATATTTTCCTCTCTAATCTCATCGTTTACACAAGTGTTAATTTTAATCGAATAAATGTGCACAAGAATTTGTTATTGGGTTTGTTCGCACAACATATTAAAAAGAAGTAAGAGTGGGAGGTTATTAGGTAGTTGGGTTTTTTTTTTTGTTAATTATTTTTTGATCGTTCTTTGTTGAATTGGTGAAAGAAATAAATTTTTCTAACAACTTTTGGCGAAAAACTTTGGCGCTATCTATGAAAGAATTATTTGTGCATACGATTATCATTTACATTATTATTTATATATAATTATAAATACAATTAAGTAAATAAAAAATAAAAAAATCAGATTCTGCTAAAATCATGTAGAGGTATTGAATGCATTCAAACAATTTCCTTTTTCACTTTATGACTGAAGACTAGTCTTTAGGTTAATTATTTTTTTTAAATAAGAGGCTATTTATTTTTAAAGACTTTAGCCCACTCTCTAAATTAGAATTTATCTCTCTTCTACTTATTTATCTACTTATTATAGCTACTTATTCCGCGTCTAGTGGAAATTGAACCCGTTACCTCTGGAATAACGGCGGAGCCACTAACCATCTGTGCTGAACTCCACTTTTAATCTTTAAGTTAATTATCATGTTGCTATATTAGAGATTATTGCAAAATAAATTGCAAACTAGTCTTTAGGTTGCACAAATTTGTCAGATCTTCAATTTTTCTCGTGTAACTTTTTCACGCGGATCCACTTTTGTACAGAACTATAGATTATTTATGCGGCATCAAAATTTTCCGCCAAAGAACGAATTATTGATAAAAAAAAAGAATTAGACAAAAGAAATTATAAATAACCACCCACTAGGCCACTTCCCAATAACCTCCCACTTCAACCCGTTACCTTTTCTCTCAAAAAAAAAAAAAAAAAAAAAAAAACCAAAAACCAAAAACCAAAAACGTTCAGTTAATATCGCTTTATATATATATATTTTATTTTTGCTAACTCTTTGCTTTTCCATGTGATACTAAATGCTACCATACAATTTATGGAGGTGATGTTTTAAGACAGAATTACCATTTGATAAATATTATGTTTTACCATTGAAGTTGTTGTACTTTTTATATTTTTCATGACAATATTAAGACATATTTAATTAAATTTCATAAATCTTTCTTTTTTCATAAAGTTGTGAGTAAATTTTAATTAAAATTAAATAATAAATACTTTGTTACATTTAGTTCAGTATCACTAATTAATTAATTTTATAGTTTATATAAAGAAGAATGATTTAAGCTGATATATTTGCAATTATGAAATATGTTACCAATGTAGTGAATTTATATATTATATACAATGTGCTATACGTAGAGAATTAGAAAAAAATAAATTTATTAAATGTTAACATTTTAGTTAACTATTTATGCATTTTGAAAAATAGAAGAACATCATTTTTTACTTTTTCAATTTTATTTATAATATTCTTTATTTTTTATTTTTTAAGAAAATCATTTTTTTTTACAATTCATCATTTAATCTGAAAAAAAATACAAAAATAAGATAAAAATGAAAAAAAATTCAGCATTCATCTCATATTCTAATACAAAAATAAGATCAAATTGAAATGTTTGAATTGATTATTTTAAATTTGAGTATAAATGCATTGGACAATAGTCCATCCTACTGTTTAACCCAAAAATATTATGCCAAATTGCATGAATTAAATAGCCCATTTTATGACAAATAAATCCAAGGAAGCTAAAAAATCCACGAAAAATACCAAACCAACTCCAAAAATTCCCAAAAAATATCCAAAAATCTCCCATGAATTATTATGAATTATCATGGTTCTAAAACCCAAAAATTATCTACAAAAACTCCAAAATTCACAAAGAAACTCCTAAACTCCACAAAAATACCCAAAATTAATCCATAAATAATTTCACAAATCCTTTTGAACCAAAAAATTCCTTATATTTTCCTGAACCTACCCATAAAATTTTGTGCAAAAATACCCAAGGGAAGGTCCCTAAATGGTTTACTTTGTGTGGGCAGCAAAAATATATAAAAGAAATTATAGAAATTGAACGAAAATCCCACAAAAATCAGAAAGGCTCGTCGGGTGCGCCCCATTGCAGCGGATCCAGCGGAGTGAAGAGAGGCGCTGGCCATTAAAAATTACCATTCCCCATTTGTTCTTGCGTGCACTTGGCTCATACACCGGAGGCTTTGAATTTCTGAAATTTTAATTGGATCACGGCGAAACGCCTGCACCCATATCACCCTCTCTCATTAAACCCGACAGGTGGGGCCCAAGTGCAGGGTCGTCTTCCTCTTTGGTAAAACAGGCAGAGAGGAAATCAATCGCGATTCTTACCGTGGAAGCCGGGTGAAAATGGAAAAGTCGACGACGTGGCCTCTTCCTCGTCCACAGACTTCAAAACCACTATCCCCTGCCCACGGTTTTGCGAAACCAAGCCCTAGGCGCAGCTGGTTCTCAACCATTGGATGGGATTGGACAATGGAGATCAACTCGGGCTCAAAGATGGAAACCCTAATTCCCAGGCTATTTAAACCCCAAATTGGAGTAGCAGAGAGAAGAAGGGAGGAAGCCGCAAGAGGTCGTTAGGTTAGACAAGTTTAACTGTGAATAAACAATGGGGTAGGGAGAGAAGCATTAGATCAAACATCTGTTGTGCATAAAGAAAAAGAGAAAAGAGTAAGAAGAGAGAGAGCTAGGAAGTAAATTCAGTGAACTAGAAAGGTAACTGAGATGTAAAGGAATGAAGTCGTGTCAATTTTGTAAAGACATGTGCCTTTGATAATTTGATTGAATTCGTTTTATTTCAGCTCTTGATCTGATCAGGTCTGATAGCGCCTAGCGCTTGATGACTATAGTGGTTCTCTTCCCTGATTGCATTTCAATAGCGCCTAGCGCTTGAGAAATGTAATTGGGATGACTTGACTGGGAGCAATTTCTGAGCACAGCTCAGAGATCTTTTTGGTCAAGTAGTGAATACAATGGTTTATTTAACAGTTTGTATTGAATACATGTAACTGATTTTCGTGCATTTGAACAAATAAAAGTAGAAATCGCCAAAACAGTGATATAATAGCATGAAAACAAAAAAATGAAAATTGAGAAAAATGCAAAAGAACGTGCTCTCTTTATTTGTGTAGACTTGAATTCTCAAATTGAGCATCGAACCAAACTATGTTGTTGTAAGTTGTTATGCACGTAAATTAGAAATTTGAATAAAGATGCGAAAGCTGCGCTTTCTGTCCACATGCTCTTCCCGCCAAATAAAGTCGACGCAAGACCAACCAGATATACCAATGTGCTCGTCTCTCTCCCAAGATGCTATAAAACCAAGCCCTATGAGCTAAGATTGCCCCAGTCACCGGAATTTCACCGGAGAAGTTCGACAGAAGTTGTAAAAAGGATTGAGTTAACCCCCCAAAATTAAACAGATACAAACAAAATTGATTACACTTTTCTATTCTATCCTCTTTCACGATTCTAATGGACTCAATTAGGGTAGCTCAGGTGACCTAGTTCGTCGAAAAACATGTGCATAAAATTACAGGGACTAAATTGAATAAGTTTTCAAATTCAGTAGAAGAGAAGTGGGGATTTTCGATTAAATGAAGGCGACGTAGTCCAAATGGAGTCCATAAACATCTTCTCCACTGCGTCACGAGCGTGTAGAGACCAATATCGGCGTTAGTAGTGGCTTAGATCGCCGGAGCTCCACCGTCAGAGGGGTTTTCCTTGAATAAAATAATTTCAGGGGTCTCGCTGTAAAAATTCCTTCCCCTTCGACAAATTCTCAGCGCCATTTTCTCACGGATCTTCTATGGCGGACAACGTGTGGCAGGTCAGCTCACTCGCCACACGAAGTCCAGAAGAGAGTCAGCGTTCCTGGCCCAGTCAACGCCACGTGGCCCAATTAGAAAATTCCAAATAATCTAAAATTTCAAAAATTAATTTAAAATAGTAGGAAACTCAGAAAAATTCAAATAAAATATCCATAAAATCCTAAAAATCTGTAGAATCTAGATTTACTGATATTTTAGTATGAAATTATGACAAAATGTGCCCCTTTTATATTTTCAAATTATTTTCTAATAAAAATGAGTTTTATAGATTGCCAAAAAGTTTAGAAATTCACTAAAATTAGTAGGAATCTCAGAAAAATCCAAATAAACTATCCAAAAATTTTTAAAAATCTAAATAAACTAGTTCCAATATTATTTTCATATGATATGTTGTTAAATTAAGTAGTTCCTTATTTTTGAAGTATTTCTATTATAAAAATCTAATTTTATAAATTTTAGAAAAATTGTTAAGTATTCTAATAATTTTCTAAGTAATTTTTTCACTTCCTTGTTAAGTATAATTGAATTTAAAAATGAAATTAGTAGTATTTATTTTACTAAGATTCCTGAATAATAATAATAATAATAATAATAATAATAATAATAATAATAATAATAAAAAAAATAAATAAATAAATAATAATTACAATAAACCATAAATAAACCATCAAATAACATTACCATAAGTAAATCTCAAAGTTATAAAATAAATAAATAAAAAACAAATAAATAAATAATAAATAAATTTTAAAATAATAAGTAAAAAACAAATAAATGTTAAATAAATCACAAATAAGTGATAAATAAATCATAAAATAAATAATAAACACATGATAGTCAAATAATTCAATAAATAAATAAATGAATAGCAAGTAAATAATAAATAATCAAATAAATTAATAAATAACATAAAACATAATCAAATAAATCACTTTAAATGTGACTGAATCAATTAACTCAAATCCAAATCAAGTTTAATAAACCAACCTAAATCTTATCAAGATCAAACTAAATCAAAATAAATTGAATTAAATCAAATTAAACCAAATAAAATCAAATTAAATTGAGTTGAACCAAATCTACCCAAATCAAATTAAATAAAATCAAATCAAAATAAATCATATCAAACCAAATTAAATAAAATCATGTCAAGGTTGAATCAAATCAAATGAAACCCAAATCCTTTTGTTCTCTCAAGCCCCTAAATGGCCGAGAACCCCAAATCCTTTTGTTCTCTCAAGCCCCTAAATGGCCGAGAACCCCAAACCCTTTTGTTCTCTCAAGCCCCTAAATGGCCGAGAATCCCAAATCCTTTTGTTCTCTTAAGCCCCTAAATGGCCGAGAATCCCAAATCCTTTTGTTCTTTCAAGCCCCTAAATGGCCGAGAACCCCAAATCCTTTTGTTCTCACAAGCCCCTAAATGGCCGAGAATCCCAAATCCTTTTGTTCTCACAAGCCCCTAAATGGCCGAGAAACCCAAATCCTTCTGTTCTCACAAGCCCCTAAATGGACGAGAACCGATTCTTACAAACCCCCAAATGGCCAAGGATCGTAAAATCAAATCACCCTCATAATAAAAATTTCAAGTAGACGATTTAGTTTTAATTTTAGTTTTAGTTATCCTTAATCTTAGTTTTATTCTTAATTTTAGATAGTCTTAGTTTTAGATGCATTTTAGATATTCTCAATTGGGCCCCGTCAATTAAGTCTGGTGCCATCAATTGAGTCCAGTCTAAGCCCAAAAGAAATGAATCATTTGTACCCTCAATTGGACCCCGTCAAATTAGGTTTGGTGCCATCAATTGAGTCTTGTTTAGAGCGAGGTAGATAAATCATTCATTAAAGACCGTAATAACTTAAACAACGATTTCCTAGCCTATTACGTTTAATTCCTCGAATCTCTTAATCAGAGGTTCTCGTGGGAAACCACGGGGTAATTAACAATAGGGGCTTGCGCCTATTGGAAAGAAAGGATCCACAAATTAATAAACCCTTATGAGAATGGATTCTAGTCGATGTTCTCTGGTCGATAAGAGGCATCAGCACTTGAATCCAGGTTCGCGAGGGGTGAATCTAAGACTTATTTCCGTTCTTGAGGAAACCCAATCGTTCTTCGAGAAATGACGAAAAAGTCACTACACCTACGAGTTAGACTTTAGGATTCTCAAAACTTATATGGTGATCTCCGAATCTATAATTTATAATCTATAATCTATAGTATTAATTAAAAGCTGTGATCTCTATTTCTAAAATTAAAAATAATTTTCTATAATTAAAAATAGATTGTTTTTGTTTAAATATATTAAAAATAATCATACCAATCGTTATTTAATTAAAGAATTAAATATATTTGAAAATATAAGATAAATAATGCATAATTACTGTTATAAAAAAAACATAGCGTGACGAATTTGGGATTGTCATGTCTAGTATTAATTAAAAGTCATGACTTTTATTTTCTATAGTTGACCTTTATTTGGTGATTCCCATAGGAGGAGATTATTTTTGGATGGAACAAAAATATTTGATCTAAATAGATTTGAAAAATATCAAATATATATAATTGACCGATCGTCATACAATTTATAATCTATAATATTAATCAAAAGCTGTGACATTTTTTTTCTATAGTTGATGCCAATTTTTATAATAAAATTTTGCTTGCATTTTGAAATAGTTTTTTTGGTTAAATATGTTAAAAATAATCGTACCAATCATTATTTAATTTAGGAATTAAATATATTTAGAAATCTAACATAGTTCATACTGAATTAGTGTCATTTAAAAAACCATAGCGCAACGAAACTGCGACTGACATGCCTGATGAGGACTTACTCTATCGTTGTTTGAGAAGCCTTACCGAAAATAAAAACCGATTTATACTCAATTCAGCCACTAAATTAACTTAATTAGTATAAACGGGTTGTCGAACTCAGGGACGGATTGTTCAATTACACAGAGAGTTTGCTCTGAAATCTAAGCTAAATGAAATTAGGATAACAAGTTGGATAATAGGATTCAGATAATTGTGGGATTAAACTAAAACTATTTTAACTTGCTAAACTATGGAATTCTTGGAAATCGAGATAAAAACCTGATGAAATTGTAAACTAGGGAACTGAGTTGTTCACTTTCTGGTTTAGTTCCGGATGCGAGCGACCCGTCTACTTTCGTAGCCGATCACTCGAACCGCTGAAGATCTACTGGACTCAGGCTGTCTACTTGTTTCTAAGTTTGCACAGACAACAATAGAATAATCCAAGTACAACTCCTATTCCAAACCGATAACTGAGTAGTTTAACTAGCCTATTTGGTCCTTTGTGTGAGATAGATAACGAATAACCATACTTAATCCTAACTTTCATCTAGGTCAAGGTTTGACTAATGTTATGACTAACTCCCTATCTTCCCTAAGTGTCAACTTTCGCTTCTTAACTGAGGGTCGGCAGTTATGATCTTTGGGTCTTAAGATATCTCTCAACTTTCGTTTATTGAGATTAGACTTCATCATTTCTTATTCTTGATCTAGGCTTTCATCTTTTAGTTGCCATCTGAGGGTATGTTGTTGTAGAATTGTCCTAAGCTTGGTTGGATTTAAACTCCTAGACTTGAGTTTGGCCTAAACTCAACAGGAAAATACCAAATCTACTCGAAAACAATTCAGAACATCAATTAAGGATAAATCAGAAAGATCAATAACACAAAAGATCAAATATAAACTAATTAGAACATACTTAATTAAACTAAACCATGGGTTCACAACTACGCCCCTAACTGTATTTAGCTTTTACAGATCATCATTAAAACGCAGGTATCAAACGTCAGATCTGGAATAGTTGAAGGAAAAGAAGAGATTACAACAAATAAACTCGGTTTCCCTCAGCTATCTTCTCTGCCTCGAGCATCAAGCGGCCAACCTGGAGGCCAAGCGATCGCCTGAAGGCTCAGAAGTTGTAGTCCTGGATCCCTTTAGTGGTGTTTTCTCTCTCCTTCCAGAACTCATTTTCTTCTTCGCCTTCTGGTCCTTTTATAATGTTGCCTTGTAACCTCCAGATATGCAGAGCCAGTTATTGCGGTTTTTGTCCAGTAAGCGCATGAGAGGAAGTAAGATTGACAATAACTGCTCGGATTGAAAACTGTCAAATTCCATGCTCGCGGTCTACTTAGACTCCAAGCTGCCCGCTGGGTTGTCAGCAGATGCGTCCTCAACTGTCCTCTTCTGTCTGCCCGCTCAAATGGCAAGTTAGGTCGCTCAATTGCTCCAAAAATCGTAAAAAACTTCCAGATCCAAAATAAATCATATAAAAACTTAAAAGGGCATAGAAATACCTATATCTAACAATTATATGCAGAAAATAAGTTAGAAACACAAAAAAATTAACAGTAAATTATGGCCAATTTGGGTCAAAACCCTAATATGAAATCTCCCTAACAATGCCTAGTATTAATTAAAAGTCATGACTTTTTCTATAATTTATTCATTTTTATAATTAAAAGTAGTTTTTTTTATATATTTTCTATAATTAATTTTTTTATTAAATGTATTAAAAATAGTCGTAACAATCATTTGTTAATTTAGGAATTAAATATATTTGAAAATCTAAAATAGTTCATGCTGAATTAGTGTCATAAAAAAAACATAGCGCAAGAGCAATTCGATAAATATATTGGTATGATAGAATCTCAAGGGTATTAGTATTTCTCTCGTCGATATATCGACGGGAAAGATAAAGTCTCTTATGCATTACAAAAAAATAACACAATTATATGTTGCTCGGGAAATAAACTCCTTAATTCCTAGGGGAAAAAACTTATTGTCGAGGAAAAGTAAGCCAAAATGGCAGGAGATTTGACATTTTTTCAGTAGACAAGTCGATGGTTCAAATATGGTTTCAATTTGCCAGAGTGGCATACAGACCCAATATCTCGGAGGCTTTTTTCCCTCGCGAAAATTTGCAATTTAACCTCCGTAAAGGTCTTTTATAAGGCTACCTCGCAGATATGGAGTATTCGCAAGGAGGGCAAATGCAACATCTGGATCCAGCTCGTCAAGATACTGACGCCCTTAAATCCAATCGAGCAAATGCTTCGAATTTCTTGAATACAGCTTCATCCCTATCCCAAGAATCTTGTTTAGCTTTATCTGCCATATATCGACCACGTTCATAAGCTTGTAGTATGCGCTTCACTTCATAGTCTTCTATCTCCATCCATTATTTCCTTTCAGTTTCTGGTACATTACGTCGAACGCGTCTCACAAGACGTCCTTAAATATTTTTCTTTACTAAACTTTAACGATAACTGTATCTTGAAATAATTATTATTATAGAGGTATTATAAAAATTCCTCAAGTAGCAAGATAAATAAGATGCACGCATGCCTAACATAATGCAGAAATTGAAATATATCGTCCTAGCCCATCTCCTACCCCTGCTTTCGCTAGACTGGTTAGGACTTATACCATACTAGCTCTGATACCACCAAAAGAGACTGTCACATTCGGCAGCCAGACGTGACAGCTCCTGCCACGAAAGTACAGATAATTGTACTCTCGTAAGTGTTAGGAAATGCTCATATTTTAATTTTTAGATCAATTACAACTAATTAATCTCCATTAAACATCAAGCAAGACAAGGATCTAGTGCTAAAGCATTCACACATCAAATCAAGAGAGAAAGTAGGAGAAAGTTGTACCTCTCATGAAATCGCATTCATGAGGCTCGAATCCATGGTATGGGAGTCGATGGCGTGCTCTCCTATGCCTCATCTTCTCCATGGATGGCGCCGGCCTCGAGTCCACCAAGGAGATTAACCACGTTCTCAAGGTATGTGCTAGCACACCCAAGAACAAGCCTAATCCCATTAGCTTTCTCTCTTCTAGCAATTAAATCTTTCATTTAAATGGAGAAGAGAGCTCAACACATGAGCAAAAGAGGGAGAAAAGAGGAGGTTTGTGGCAGCCACAAAGGGAAGAAAGAGAGGAGAGAGAAAGGCTAGCTCTTGGAGCCTCCAAAGGGGTCCTTTTATAGAGCTCAAACCCTAGGAAAAACTTCCCCAAAATTACACCTCTTGCCACCCTATGGCTGGCCACGAATTGGGCCTATATGGGCCACCTCACAATCTCATTTGGGTCTTTAATTCACCTAATTAAAGTCCCATTAGGTTGCTCTATAATTGGGCTATATATTTTCCTATTAAATAATGGCCCAATTAATCAATATAACCATTTATATTGAAATGTGTTGATCTAAAATTAATTATTAACTCATTAATAATTATTTTGGGATTAGATAATGCATTAATTTATTTCTATATGATCTCTTTGACTTAATTAATTATAATGGTTCATAACGGTATATAATTAATTAATCAACTCATCATATTTCCGCAATACTCACTGTTGCGAATAAATAGATAATGCATTGTGTGGTCAAAGTCCTATTTGTGTGACCCTTTGAGGATTTATGCTATGTTAGCCATGGAGAATAAATCACTATTTATTTCCAATAATCATAAGCGGTATCTAGCAACACGTTATGATTCCCAATTCGCATAAATAATGTACCGTTACAATATCTCAATCCTACATAAGAAATAATAGTATTTCCTTGTCTGATTCTTATATCACATGATATCATTGTATAATCCAAGATAGGAATGTGTCATTCTTGCAGATTATACATTTCTTGATCTAGAGTTGATCGTCTAGTTTGCATGCATACGATCCAACTCCATCAAGGGGCCCAAACAGATATCATCACTCACTAGGTATACTAATGAGGGACATACGGTTTTCTTGATGAACAACTTTTCCCCGCACAATTCAAGAGAACATAAATAAAGTCCTTATAGCAGCCTTTATCAGGAATCAACGTTAGACGATATTTATTGAACCTATCCTCATGTGGAAAAGGTGAACATCTCAAACTTAGAATCAAACTCATATGAAACAAACAATGACACATAACACAATCCAAATGTTTATTTCATTGGGTCAAGTCCTGTACTATGTTCCAATAACATACACATATGCAATTAAGTCGGTAACTCCTTACCTATGATTTGTAGAACTTAATCATCACTTAACTTGCATACTAATCTTTTATGATAATTAATGTTCCTTGTTAATTATCAAGATTATGGACGATTTAGATTTATTATTGTCATTCTAATGAATGATCCACAGAGATCTACAATTCAGATCCTCAACCTGAATGATCTGTCAATAATAAACTCTAGGAACAAATGATCAAATATCATCATTAACATAAACTAAGAAAATAAGTCATGAAATATTGACTTCTAGGACATAACTCCAACAATCTCCCACTTGGCCTAGAGTCAATCAATAGTGACTTCTAGCCAGTGAAGAATTTAGAACAATGTTATATATCCATGTATATACATGTTCGAACCTCAAAAATATTATACGCTTAAAGCAAGTTACTCATACGTCCATCACGTATGGATGCACAACTGCATCTCGTATACCGCTTAAGGTAGAGGTTAAGTTAGAGTGTTCGCTGTGTCCGCGAACCTATCCAATTTTGTTTGACCCTATATACATATATACTCCTATATATGTGTTCTTGATCATCATCATGTGAGATCAAGTGACATCGTCATAGATCTTAGTTGGATCACCAATTTAATATTGGGTTCTTCAAGTTTAAGCTATGGTTCGAGATGCATAGAACCATATTAGCTTGACTGAGAACTTCACGATCCTTACTACATTCTTTCATTGCTTAACAAGTTGCTATATATATTTGTTTTGGTGACGGAAACGGTTGTAATATCCCATTTAGAACACCTTCTAAACTTACAACACCACATTTAAACAAAATATGTAGCTCAATTGTATTTATATCAATCTTTCGAAAACTAGCATCAATATATCAATTTATATGAGCTTTCTTTTATCTTATCAGATGGAAAAACATATCACTCTTTCTCTTAAGATACTCGAGGGCATTCTTGATTATTGTCCAAATGTGTTTTTCTTTGTATCCATTTGACAACTGATTGTCATACTCCTTGGGTACAACACATAGGGGCATGTGCATAAGTATGGCGTACATAATGAAACTCATAACAGAAGGATGCTCGAATTGTATCGTGCACTCTTCTCGAATTGAGTTGCAACACACCGAGTAGCACTGAAGTGTATGCCATACAATGTGGTTAGACATCCTTTCTAGGAGTCTATCTTTTCGTGTAACTATAACACCTTGTCATTATATGCACATTTTGCTCAAACCTGACATCCACCATAATCTATCTCCATAGATTTTGTTTCCTTGGATTTAGGTGACTTACCCAAGTTCTCAATTGAGAAAAACATTCTCCAATGAGATCTTGACAATATTCATTTTCTTAATGTTATTCCCAATTAATGTCTTGTATCTTGTACAATACATGTAACACAATCATGCTCCCACTGAATATCTTGTCTATATAAGATACTTTTGACGAAGTGCAACTCCTTGACTTCCTTGTCAAAATATTTATTCCAATTTCCACAGTACTTGCTTCAATCCATTAATGGATCATTGAAGCATACATGTGTTTCCAACAATACAACAAATCCTTGGTTTGTGTCAAATACACAACAACTTCCTTCATTCAATCGAAGAAGGCGGTTTTGATGTATCTTTCCATATATCTATATATACGAAATATAACTATTGCTAGAATGATCTTTATTGACTTATACATAGCTACAAGCGAGAAGCCGTGCTTTGTACATGGTCAACTTGTTATCGACTTAGACATAGCATCAATCATGAAATTGTGCTTTGTACAGAGTCGACTTGCTATCCATATCTATCTTTCTTATTAAACATCTAAATGTTCTAGATGGATCGCTCCTTCTTGAACATCAATCAAGGTCTATACCTTGTTGTTATATATATGGATTGCACTTAAAGATCATATAGATTCAAACCATACTTGTGGAATCGGGTCTTTCCATCGCTTCTTTATTTATCAACGGATCCTCACATGTCAAGTATGAGGATGTTGTGAAACCTATGTACTTTTCAGTTTAGGCAATTCACTCTCGTTGATCTTTGTAGGATTGGTGCTTGAGGTCTACGAACTACTTCTACAACATCTTGTAGAATAGATTCTTGATCCTAATGTATTGCACGAGTTTCTCTAACATCATCCATTCGTGAGATGTTTGAGTACTCTTTAGAAGCGAGTGTGCTTATAAACTTCTTCCTTTCACAACTGCTTGTGAGTCAAGTTCCGCTCAACTCCCACTAAGCACCATGTATGGAGTGACAAGTTTCCTATAAAGATACTTCTTGTAGTGACGCATAAACTCCTTTAATGCTCACTTTACTCCCACTACTTCTTCTTGAGAATATTATTCTTCAAGATTACGTTATGATGAGCAACAACTACCTTGTTCTTATCATGTTCATAGAAGTAGTACCTTTTGGCTAATTCAAGATATCCTACAAAATAATAAGCGTCTTATTTGGGTCCAAGCTTATCAATCAATCGAACCTTGAAATAAGCTTCTCAACACCAAATCTTGAGAAATAATATACCTAGAGATCGAATCTCGTAAGATATCTTTCTCAATAGACTTCAATGGAATTTTTATTTAGTGTAAACAATATTGTCCTCAAACACAATCCCTTACATGAGTCAAACAAGTCAATTTGATTTATTACCGATCGAACTATATCAAACAATGTTCGATACCTTCATCCTTGGATACATTTTTCCAAATGTTCCTCATGGAGCGAGTAGTGAAACGTCTTTCATACTCTTTAGGCAATATATCAAACTACATGACTTAACTATTTACCATGATCCATCTTAAGACTTTTTGCTTTTATTGAATAGTTTTTCAACTTTACTCTTGAGATCATTTTGATCTTGTCAAAAGATTCATACTTATACCATATCAAATAGATACGTTAATATCTACAATGATCGTTGGTCAAGTGGTAAAGTGTCAACAACCTTTCAATTGCACAAGTCCTATAAGTCTATATACATCAATATGTATAAGTCTTAATAAGGTTACTTGTCCTTTAAACCTTCGTAGGTCAAAGGCGCTTTTGTCTTTTAACAAACACGATTCGCATGAATTTCAATTGATTTGCAATCGAATTGATTTACGAGCTCCACGTTACGTAGACTCTCATAATGCGATTCTTTGCAATCGAATTGATTTACGAGCTCCACGTTACGTAGACTCTCATAATGCGATTCTTTGCAATCGAATTGATTTACGAGCTCCACGTTACGTAGACTCTCATAATGCGATTCTTGTTTATATTCGACTAAGCAACTATTTTACATAAAAGTCAAATACTTTATGCGAAGTCTTACATATTTGTCATTCAAAATTTGTTAATCTATTTCAAGCAAATTCAATTAAGATGCATGAAATCTTATACACAAATTTATAAAACCAATAGAACAACATTTCTCTATTACAAAACATGATCATCCATCATCAAATATGAAATGGAGATAAGGTTTTATGAGATGTTTGGAATAAGGTATACAACCTCAAATTCCTAAACAAACTCTTTATTTAGTAAAGATAACTCTACGTATTCAATGGTAGCGGCTTAGACGTACAAGCCATTTCCAAAACGGAGTTTACTTTACTTATCTCGAACTTTCTCTTATTCATCATTGTCTACACATTTCGTTAAATGCGAACACATGAACTAGCACCTAATATAGTGAGATAATTTGAACGACAAATATCTTAAGGTTTAGAACATCATGGTATTTCGGACAACCTTTCAAATGCCTCCCATAAATAGCAAATGAAACATCTCATGTGACACACGGTCACTAGTGAGGGTCTCAAAGTCTCAACTCATATATTGGTGGAGTATTCCTTTAATACTTAACCAATCATTTTTAGCACTAACAAGTGTGCGAACAATACATCCTTTATCCATAGAAAGAGTTTTTACGACAATATCAACAATCCTTGATATTGGAGATCTTAGTATCTCTAGTTGTCAATTAGCTACTCAATCCTTTCGGTTTGCAAGCTAATGAAACATTTATCTTCTTATAAGAAGAGTCTCTTGGTTAACTCACATTTCATTACTCGATCATAAATGATTGAGTATATCTTTACTTTCTCTAAGAACGTCTTCTTGAGTAAATGGATGAGAGTGTAGAAGTCTTAGTATAGTCCTTATGAATTCTCCAATTCAAAGGTCTAGAACTTCTAAAAGGATATAAGCATTCGCTTTATTGAATAATTTTCGTCAAAACTAATCAATCATTGCGAAGCTATTGTTCGGGAAGTCGAGGAACGTTTTTGGGATTAAACTTGCTCAAGTTTCTCATTTCCAAGAACATGTCTTAGAAATCGGTATTTCTTCTCCAAGTAAATACCTTAGAAACGAGCTTGTCGTTTTCCAAAGATTGATCGCAACGAAATTAACATATTTAATATCTATAACAATTTCAATTTAAGGTCATTTAGTTTATGCAATGTTTTGTTTATGGAATGATAAACAAAACTCCCACTACATTTAATTAATGTCCCTAAATGTAATGGATTCCAAGATCCTCATTTTCGTCAAGTAGAGCCTGCTATGGCACGACACCCTACTTAACTAGACAAGGTAGGTTCTCCAACCAATCATATCAACCATATGACTCTTGGTTTGTGAATATCTAAGTATATTTACAAACTTCGCCCCGATGTCCAAGAAAACTTGTTGGGTCCATCGATAAGCAACCTCTCTCTATTTGCTCCTAACAAATCTTTTCATTTGTACCCCGACTATCAAGGTTGACAACCATGACGTCCGCTATGGCGGACCGCGCCATGATTGGCTATTGACGTGAAGGGGATAGAGAGAAGGAAGGCGGTCGACTTAATCAATTTAGTTTGGGACAAAAGCAATTACGTGACTTTGTTTGGTGGTCGTGTAAGCATACACCCATACCTACCTATGACAATTCAAGGCATTCACAAACAATCACATAACATAAGCATCTCAAGCATTGTCGTGGGTTTGTATGGCTCCCGCTTGCATTAATCTTCGTCGCATCTCCATGTAACGAGACTAATCTAATCAAGCCCTCCCACTAATTACTAAGATCCTATCTAATAATTAAGGGAAATAAATACATGTGATAAAATTCCTAAAACCCCGCCTAGGCCTTAGGGGCATGCAAGCCTCACAAGTTACATCAAAAATTAACCACTTAATTATCAAGGCACCTTAGGCCACTTTACAAGCAATCACATGCATTCACAACATTTTACAACACACAAGGCATTGACATCTTGAGCCATATCAAACCCACATCCTCTTACAAAACAAAGTTAGCACATATACAATATACATGATTCACTTGCTCTTAATTAATTTCATTAATGAGAATCTTTGTGCATACTTGTTGCTCAAGTTTTCCGAATGCAAAGAAGGCTTAACCTTAACAACTAATTGTTTAAGCCCTTTTAAATTAAATCCAACTATCAAAACAGAAAGGAGGGTATTTAAGGAGTCTTCTAATTAACATTTCAATAAATTGATTAATTAGAAACTATTTTAACTAATTAAAATACGAAATTCGGGACCCGAAAAAATTCAAAATAATTCGGTCTCCAAAAAATCTGAAATAAATCCAGAGAACTCCTTACAAAGATTGTGATTACCTGTAAAAATATCAAGGAGAGATCAATTACCATCAGGGAGAACCAAAAAAGACAAATCCTCAGATTGTGCGCGAAGCACCGTTAGAGAAAATTCTGTTATGGGTCTCAACCTTTTGATCTGTATGATCATCCCCTTGATATTTTTCCAGCAAACAATTTACATAGAAAAATACTACATACAATAGGCTATCATTCCATGAAAAGAAAATCGACAAGTTATATTCAAGATCAACGAGATAACAAGCATTTAAGCAAGGTATCCTGTTCTGGAACAGACCGTCGACCAAAAAGGTTTCACTCGGTTGAGGTATCAAATCTCAATGAAAATCTATGAAATTAATTTTCACAGATTTCAGACTTAAAGGAGAACATTTCCATTTCAACACTTTTCCTTAAAAGTTTCTCAATAAGTATAGTTTTTCAAAACAATCAGTTTGTTTGAAAAAAACAGATCTGACAACTTCATCACTTTTCATCCTTGAACGCCCACATAATATCCGAAATATGCAACAAAATTTACATATCCAGAAAGAGAATCAAGTTTAGAATAATCCTATCTAAAAGTTACAGGTACTTTGTATACAAACTTATTTGTTACCAACCACAAGAACAGAACTGTACAGCAGAATAACAGATCTGCGCACCGTTACCGTTTAAATCACTAAAAATTCATTTTACATCGAATTTCAATGATTCCAGTGGGAAAACAACCACAACTCAAAGGGCTACAACCTCCAATAAGAAGGAAAAAATTTCAGAGAGTTTTACACCACGAAAAACAAGCAACAAGACAGAAAATAGCCTTTCCAGGGCCAGCAAGCATGCACATCACTAATTAACTTAATTAATTACGAATTCTCACTTAATTAAGTGTGAAAAACCTTAAGCACGACCATAGCTCTGATACCACTGTTAGGAAATGCTCATATTTTAATTTTTAGATCAATTACAACTAATTAATCTCCATTAAACATCAAGCAAGACAAGGATCTAGTGCTAAAGCATTCACACATCAAATCAAGAGAGAAAGTAGGAGAAAGTTGTACCTCTCATGAAATCGCATTCATGAGGCTCGAATCCATGGTATGGGAGTCGATGGCGTGCTCTCCTACGCCTCATCTTCTCCATGGATGGCGCCGGCCTCGAGTCCACCAAGGAGATTAACCACGTTCTCAAGGTATGTGCTAGCACACCCAAGAACAAGCCTAATCCCATTAGCTTTCTCTCTTCTAGCAATTAAATCTTTCATTTAAATGGAGAAGAGAGCTCAACACATGAGCAAAAGAGGGAGAAAAGAGGAGGTTTGTGGCAGCCACAAAGGGAAGAAAGAGAGGAGAGAGAAAGGCTAGCTCTTGGAGCCTCCAAAGGGGTCCTTTTATAGAGCTCAAACCCTAGGAAAAACTTCCCCAAAATTACACCTCTTGCCACCCTATGGCTGGCCACGAATTGGGCCTATATGGGCCACCTCACAATCTCATTTGGGTCTTTAATTCACCTAATTAAAGTCCCATTAGGTTGCTCTATAATTGGGCTATATATTTTCCTATTAAATAATGGCCCAATTAATCAATATAACCATTTATATTGAAATGTGTTGATCTAAAATTAATTATTAACTCATTAATAATTATTTTGGGATTAGATAATGCATTAATTTATTTCTATATGATCTCTTTGACTTAATTAATTATAATGGTTCATAACGGTATATAATTAATTAATCAACTCATCATATTTCCGCAATACTCACTGTTGCGAATAAATAGATAATGCATTGTGTGGTCAAAGTCCTATTTGTGTGACCCTTTGAGGATTTATGCTATGTTAGCCATGGAGAATAAATCACTATTTATTTCCAATAATCATAAGCGGTATCTAGCAACACGTTATGATTCCCAATTCGCATAAATAATGTACCGTTACAATATCTCAATCCTACATAAGAAATAATAGTATTTCCTTGTCTGATTCTTATGTCACATGATATCATTGTATAATCCAAGATAGGAATGTGTCATTCTTGCAGATTATACATTTCTTGATCTAGAGTTGATCGTCTAGTTTGCATGCATACGATCCAACTCCATCAAGGGGCCCAAACAGATATCATCACTCACTAGGTATACTAATGAGGGACATACGGTTTTCTTGATGAACAACTTTTCCCCGCACAATTCAAGAGAACATAAATAAAGTCCTTATAGCAGCCTTTATCAGGAATCAACGTTAGACGATATTTATTGAACCTATCCTCATGTGGAAAAGGTGAACATCTCAAACTTAGAATCAAACTCATATGAAACAAACAATGACACATAACACAATCCAAATGTTTATTTCATTGGGTCAAGTCCTGTACTATGTTCCAATAACATACACATATGCAATTAAGTCGGTAACTCCTTACCTATGATTTGTAGAACTTAATCATCACTTAACTTGCATACTAATCTTTTATGATAATTAATGTTCCTTGTTAATTATCAAGATTATGGACGATTTAGATTTATTATTGTCATTCTAATGAATGATCCACAGAGATCTACAATTCAGATCCTCAACCTGAATGATCTGTCAATAATAAACTCTAGGAACAAATGATCAAATATCATCATTAACATAAACTAAGAAAATAAGTCATGAAATATTGACTTCTAGGACATAACTCCAACAGTAAGGCTTAACCTGAAGACCAAATCTAAAACTGGCAGTAAATTTTTTTTCTCTAAAATAATATAATTAAATATGATCAAGCTAAAGGTATAAATAAAATAAAGCACAAAATAAAATATATTGACACACAGTCAATCGTAAAAATATACCTGTCAATATGTATACATATTAAAATTATTTCCTTATTATAAAAATATAACCATTAGCCTCCTATGTAAAGGTGATTTTCGTCGCAGCCCTCTAAATGCAATCTTCAAGTACAAGTAATACGTCCTCTGGAACCCCCATCCGCCGAGGAACATGCAAAACAAAAACAGAATGAGAATAAAATTCTCAGTGCGGGTTTTAGTTCCAGACATGGATTCCTAGTTGAAATCTTAGCCCTAAAGTAATGCCCATAATAAGCAACATGAATAAATAACTTAATAATCAATTAAATAACTAACTTAGTCAAATCACTCATGCAATACAAATGCAAAATATCTAACCAGTTTCATACAAACTACGAACTCAGATCGATTCCATTAATCATCTTTCATGAACATGCACATAAATGAATCAAAAGCAAGACATTTTTCCTAACCCGAGAGCACACGAGGGACGTATCCCTAACTCTGGGCACACGAGGGAATATCATAATCATATAGCATATCATCAAAACTCACTCAGGTTTCCTAACTCAACCGGCTGGGCACACGAGGAAACCTTTCCCTAACCCACCGAGCACATGAGGGACGTATCCCTAACCCTGGGCACCCGAGGGAATTCCATATTCTAATAGCGCTACCGAACTGGCCAAAGCCGGTGGCCGACCGACTCCGGAGAGTGGCTTGATTGACATTCAAATCCAGTTAACATCTTCCAGTACCAATCACGCACAATCACAATTCAAAATTTTCAGGCAAGAATAGGTTAAACTGATACAACTCAGTTTATTCATAATAAACATATATGCAAACTTGCCTGTCTGTCATAACCGTTTTAACAAAGGAGATCATTTTCAACATGAAACTTTGAGTTGTAATATCTATTCCTAAATCTACATGGTTATTGGGTAATGCATCCAAAGGGTTCAGCAAAATGCCATACATAATTTCAAGTTACCAGGACCAGATCTCTATAAAAATCCACGTATCCACGCTTGTTGTTAAATCGGTTTCCATCTTCGCCAAGTCCCCTGTAAAGTAGTCAAGAACCGTTAAGATTTGACTAAACAGTTTTGTAAATTAACTTAACTCGAAATTTTTAAATGTGGTCCTTATTATTATTATAGTAATTGCTTGTGTTTTCAGTAATTTAATCCTTATTATTATTTATTTTATTATTATCTTATTTTATTTTATCTATTTTTTTATTATTATTCTTATTTTATTAATTTATTTTCTTAATTATTTTATTTTATTTATTTTGTCTTATTATTTCTTTTCCTATTTTTAATTAATTAATTAAGTAATTTATGTATATAATATTTTCTTTATTATGTGTAATTTAATTCTTTTATTTATGTTTAATTTAAACAATTTTTTAATATTTATACTTATTTTTATTTCATAAGAATCTAAATTATTAATAAAATATATTCGAAATTCGAAAATCAAAATCAGAAATTCATAAAACAAATTTAAAAGTCTGAAAGTTATTTAATTTTATTGTTGGGATCAGAAAGTCGGTGATTTTGTCGTCGTATCTGTTCTCGACTCACTCGGATTATTATCATCATCTCCCGAAACCTAACTAATTAAAGGAATACCCGACATTTAAGTATCTTTTCCTTTAATTAATTATTTTATTCTTAAGCCCATAATTAATTAACTTAATCTTTGATTAAGTTTTTAATTAAATTTCAATTTCAAATTTCGGCCTAACTCCAAACCCAGAAAAATCCGGAGGGCCCAAGTCCATTTTTTTTCTTTTCCTCTCGGCCACACACAGCCCAAAAGCCCAATCCCTGTGAACAGGTTGAGCCAGGTCAACCTGGCCAGTTAACCCAAGCCAACCTTAACGGGTCCGAAACTCATCCGACAGGATCCACTATCCACAAAAAGAATCCGACCCGCAATTCTCTGTCAATTTTCTGAAAAGGACCCTAGATCATTTTATTTCATATCTAAACCCTTTTTTATTTACGATCAGGTCCATTTCCTTTACCAATAAGTTCTTTTTCCTCACAAACAGGTCCTTAAACCATTTTTTTCTCGCATATCAGTCCCTGTCGCAACTCAGCCATGTAACAGTATGGTACCAGAGGCAAGAGCAGCCTACCAAAGCCTGGTACCATGCCTCAAACCTCAAAGACAAGCCCCAAACAACTGCTATGCATACTCAACCGAACTCAATAACCCAAAATCACTAAATTTTTGTTTGATATTCATGTAACAGACCATATACCCTCACAATTTCACTTTCAACAGTTTGCAACACTTGGAATCCATTCAAATCGTTTATCTATGCTAAACAAACTCATCATCAGTTCCAAATATCAACATATCAACTTCAAATCCGAAATTAAACTTAAACCCTAACTTTTAATAATCCAAGCAACTCGGTTCAATTCAAATCCAAATAAAAGGTAATAACAAGTATCTAATTATACCTTTGATCTTCACTGTTGTTTCCCTCCTCTCTTTCACCACCCCCCTTTTTCAATCCTCTTTTCTTTTTTTTCTGTGGATTTTCTTACCCAAAATCGCCAACGAAAGTTTCACCTCACTCGGAAGTATTTATAGGCAGAGACGAGAAGGAAAGAGAGAAGAGAATCAATGATGGTGATCAAGAACTCGAATCCTACAGTTTTGGTCAGAAATTCAACCCTTATCCGATTCTCTCGCAGATCAAATCGGAGAAGGACAGCTCAATAACGAAGCTTGTTGATGGCACCGCGGGATTGGCTAGCCTCAGCTCATCCTGTTTCAAGTTTCGTACTTGGATAAGCATCGGAAAAGAAGAGGAGAAAAGAGGATCGGACGGAGCATGAAAAGAGAAGAAAAAGATAAGGAGAAAGAGATGGTGCCAGCGGAGGAGAGAGAGAAAATTTGGTTTTATTAAAAAATTGCTTTTTGAGATTTTCTATGGCGAAAACTTTGTAGCTTAGGGTGCTGCAATTCCAATATTTGATTTAAATGTATTTTTTTCATTAGGTTTTGGTTAAATTCAAGCTTAATTGTTGTATTAAATCAAACTTTGATTTTGCTAAAATTATGTGGATAAATTTTAGATACTACACAAGGTCAAAGATTTCAAATTCTAGTCGATTTTCATGTTGTTTTAGATTTATTTCTATTGATAATATTATTTTTATAGATTAAATTTTCTTAAAAATTATTTTTATAATTATCCTAACTAATTCAATTCAATCTGGTATTTCCTACTACCTTACATTCCATCCCCCTTAAAAAAATTTCGTCCTCGAAATTTCCGAAGAGGGACTTAGGATTGGTATTTTCAAGGTTAAGTTATTCTTTTTTGTTATTATTTTATAATTATGCTAACTCTTTTTAAGGTTTATTTTGTTTCTTTGTTGTCGGTACGGATACATCAGGGTATGACTTCAACTTTTCTAGTAGTTAGTCAAAGAAGCTAAAGTAATACTCTAAATATCATGAGATCAACCTCAATATTGGTGACTAGTCAATATTGATTCAATCTTTGTACACAAAACATATTGTTAATATTATTACTTTAAAGATCAGATTTTGAATCCAAAGTATTGTATCTTATAAGCAGGATTTTGAGATTTGAAAGTGACTTGATTCTCAAGTAGGTTGATTTATCTACCTATCCTGGCGCACTCATGTCGAGAAGTAAAATAGTAAACAAGTTAATTGGGTGTTATTAATTTCCAATTCAAATGTAGAAATTTCTTTTCTTCATTAATTTCAACATTTTTTTCTTTCTTCTTCTGCATCTGCATTTTTCTTGTATCCACTATATGCTGCTTCCAATCTTTTAAATACAAATCTGACTTCCTCTTGATGTTTTATGCTATAAGTGAGATCTTGTTGGGTTTACAGTTTCTTGTTACCCCTGTCAATATTGGGATTTGACATAATTCTCCTTATAAAGCTTCATATGACATCATGCTTATACTTGTTATAAGCAAATTCCATCAAATGTGAATATTCAAATTAATCCACAACCGTTAAAACTAAGATTATATGTCCACAGTGTATTCTTCAAAATTTAATTTGTTCTTCTGAAGTATTATCCATCGGTTAGGGGTCATGTATTGAGCTAAACATAACTTTTATACTCACATATCCTTGAAAACTGATCCAAAATCGAGATGTGAATTTCGCATCTCCTTCAAAGATAATTTCCTTCAGATATCCCAATTGTCTAGAACAAAAGTTCATAAGTATCCTCGTGAACTCTTTACTTATAAAATCAATCTGAATAAGGATATAATTGGCTATCTTGGTCAATCGATCTATTACGTCCCCAGATAGAGTCATATCTCTCTGTAGTTCATGGAAACTCCAATCACTAAATGCATTATGATAGATTCATTTTTATCTTAGTCTTTAGGGAAGTTGCAAAAGTTCAGTAGATTTCTATCGATCCGTCTTAATTTACTAGCACACCTGACATCCTTCAAAGATATTCTTCCACTTTCTTGTTCCTATTTGGCCGCCGATACCTTCTTTTCAATTCTTTAAACACTTTTAATTGCTCTTGTTCCTTCACAGTTTTGATTCTCTCCATTTTGCAGGAACTATCTGACATGAGGTTTTGGAAATAGATGTGGTACCATGTACTAGATTGATAGAAAATTAAATTTTCTTTTTCAGGTGGGGGATCTTAAAATTGCTTCTGGAAATATATTAAAATAACTGGAAAACAATTGGTTTTGGGGGAGAGGTCAAAGTTTGTGGAGGTTAAGTTCATTACTATACCTGGGTAAGCTAAATCATCCAATTTCCCATCAACTATTCAATTTCATAGGTAAAGAGGTAGGATATTGGAGATAATAACTTTCCTTCTTGTATAGTTGGTTGTAGCTGAATGTCACATCAATTAATTTATTTTCAAGAGTATTTTCTATCTTACAATCTCCATTTTGAGCAGATCAACCTCTATATCTAGTAGATCAATCTTAATTCTCGTCCATTCATAGAATTCTTATGGGTTAGGCAGTGTACATTGGTTTTGATAACTTATTCCAAGAATATCCTAACTATCCATTACCTGTCACTATTCAGTAGTTGCGGTGTTTATCTTTATTTCCTTTTACTGCCTTTCTTTCTTCTTAATGCATGTCGTCCATGATATCCAAAATAGGTATTATAGATCTGTTGTTGACCTTATCACCATGAGTATAACCATGTCCTTGTTATAGCATTCCATTTCCACGACTTGAGCTAGCTCCAGTAGTAGTCGTCTTTGATGCAGAAGTAGGTACTGGCTTTGAGCAATCTTTAACCTAATGATCAGAATTACCACATCTAAAACAAGTTCAGGTAGAATAATAGCATTGTGCTTCCAAATACGAAAGTTTTCACCTACAACACCAATTAGGTTTGGAGAGTGGGGATAATTGAACTGGTTTCAGAGTCTGTGTAGTTGAAATTATATGTTTGGGTCCTGTCGCAATTCACCTTCGTATAATCCAAATTTGAATCATACGTCATTGAGCCTTCCATTTCTAGCATACTTCCACTTGCTAAGCTGCATTCCTCAGGGCTTGAAGTCCTTAGTTTGCTTGAATGTCAACCGTGATAGCAACATCTGGATCCAGCTCGTCAAGATACTGACGCCCTTAAATCCAATCGAGCAAATGCTTCGAATTTCTTGAATACAACTTCATCCCTATCCCAAGAATCTTGTTTAGCTTTATCTGCCATATATCGACCACGTTCATAAGCTTGTAGTATGGGCTTCACTTCACAGTCTTCTATCTCCATCCATTATTTCCTTTCAGTTTCTGGTACATTACGTCGAACGCGTCTCACAAGACGTCCTTAAATATTTTTCTTTACTAAACTTTAACGATAACTGTATCTTAAAATAATTATTATTATAGAGGTATTATAAAAATTCCTCAAGTAGCAAGATAAATAAGATGCATGCGTGCCTAACATAATGCAGAAATTGAAATATATCGTCCTAGCCCATCTCCTACCCCTGCTTTCACTAGACTGGTTAGGACTTATACCATACTAGCTCTGATACCACCAAAAGAAACTGTCACATTCCGCAGCCAAACGTGACAGCTCCCGCCACGAAATTACAGATAATTGTACTCTCGTAAGGCTTAACCTGAAGACTAAATCTAAAACTGGCAGTAAATTTTTTTTCTCTAAAATAATATAATTAAAGATTATCAAGCTAAAGGTATAAATAAAATAAAGCACAAAATAAAATATATTGACACACAGTCAATTGTAAAAATATACCTGTCAATATGTATACATATTAACATTATTTCCTTATTATAAAAATATAACCATTAGCCTCCTATGTAAAGGTGATTTTCGTCGCAGCCCTCTAAATGCAATCTTCAAGTACAAGTAATACGTCCTCTGGAACCCCCATCCGCCGGGGAACATGCAAAACAAAAACAGAATAAGAATAAAATTCTCAGTGCGGGTTTTAGTTCCAGACATGAATTCTTAGTTGAAATCTTAGCCCGAAAGTAATGCCCATAATAATCAACATGAATAAATAACTTAATAATCAATTAAATAACTAACTTAGTCAAATCACTCATGCAATACAAATGCAAAATATCTAACCAGTTTCATACAAACTACGAACTCAGATCAATTCCATTAATCATCTTTCATGAACATGCACATAAATGAATCAAGAGCAAGGCATTTTTCCTAACCCGAGAGCACACGAGGGACGTATCCCTAACTCTGGGCACACGAGGGAATATCATAATCATATAGTATATCATCAAAACTCACTCAGGTTTCCTAACCCAACCAGCTGGGCACACAAGGAAACCTTTCCCTAACCCACCGAGCACACGAGGGACGTATCCCTAACCCTGGGCACACGAGGGAATTCCATATTCTAATAGCGTTACTGAACTGGCCGAAGCCGGTGGCCGACCGACTCCGGAGAGTGGCTTGCTTGACATTCAAATCCAGTTACCATCTTTTAGTACCAATCACGCACAATCACAATTCAAGATTATCAAGCAAGAATAGGTTAAACTGATACAACTCAGTTTATTCATAATAAACATGTATGCAAACTTGCCTGTCTGTCATAACCATTTTAACAAAGGAGATCATTTTCAACATGAAACTTTGAGTTATAATATCTGTTTCTAAATCTACATGGTTATTGTGTAATGCATCCAAAGGGTTCAGCAAAATGCCATGCATAATTTAAAGTTACCAGGACCGGATCGCTATAAAAATCCACGTATCCGCACCTGTTGTTAGATAGGTTTCCATCTTCGCCAAGTCCCCTGTAAAGTAGTCAAGAACCGTTAAGATTTGACTAAACGGTTTTGTAAATTAACTTAACTCGAAATTCTTAAATGTGGTCTGGCTTAGGCTACCAAAATGACTAAAATTTCTATTTATTATTATAGTAATTGCTTGTTTTTCAGTAATTTAATCCTTATTATTATTTATTTTATTATTATCTTATTTTATTTTATCTATTTTGTTTTATTATTATTCTTATTTTATTTAATCTATTTAATTTATTTTCTTAATTATTTTATTTTATTTATTTTGTCTTATTATTTCTTTTCCCATTTTTAATTAATTAATTAAGTAATTTATGTTTATAATATTTTCTTTATTATGTGTAATTTAATTCTTTTATTTATGTTTAATTTAAAAAATTTCTTTAATATTTATACTTATTTTTATTACATAAGAATTTAAATTATTAATAAAATATAAATTCAAAATTCGAAAATCAAAATAAAAAATTCATAAAACAAATTTAAAAGTCTGAAAGTTATTTAATTTTATTGTTGGGATCAGAAAGTCGGTGATTTTGTCGTCGTATCTGTTCTCGACTCACTTGGACTATTATCATCATCTCCCGAAACCCGACTAATTAAAGAAATACCCGACATTTAAGTAGCTTTTCCTATAATTAATTATTTTATTCTTAAGCCCACAATTAATTAACTTAATTTTTGATTAAGTTTTTAATTAAATTTCAATTTCAAATTTCGGCCTAACTCCAAACCCAAAAAAATCCGCAGGGACCAAGTCCATTTTTTTTTTCTTTTCTTCTCGGCCACACACAGCCCAAAAGCCCAATCCTTGTGAACAGGTTGAGCCAGGTCAACCTGGCCAGTTGACCCGAGCCAACCTTAACGGGTCCGAAACTCATCCGACAGGATCCACTATCTAGAAAAAGAAACTGACCCGCAAGTCTCTGTCAATTTTTTGAAAAGGACCCTAGATCATTTTATTTCATATCTAAACCCTTTTTTATTTATAATCAAGTCCATTTCCTTTACCAATAAGTCATTTTTCCTCACAAATAGGTCCTTAAACCATTTTTTTCTCGCATATCAGTCCCTGTCGCAACTCAGCCATGTAACAGTACGGTACCAGAGGCAAGAGCAGCCTACCAAAGCCTGGTACCATGCCTCAAACCTCAAAGACAAGCCCCAAACAACTGCTATGCATACTCAACCGAACTCAATAACCCAAAATCACTAAATTTTTGTTTGATATTCATGTAACAGACCATATACCCTCACAATTTCACTTTCAACAGTTTGCAACACTTGGAATCCATTCAAATCGTTTATCTATGCTAAACAAACTCATCATGAGTTCCAAATATCAACAGATCAACTTCAAATCCGAAATTAAACTTAAACCCTAACTTTTAATAATCCAAGCAACTCGGTTCAATTCAAATCCAAATAAAAGGTAATAATAAGTATCTAATTATACCTTTGATCTTCACTGTTGTTTCCCTCCTCTCTTTCACCACCCCCCCTTTTCAATCCTCTTTTCTTTTTTTTCTGTGGATTTTCTTACCCAAAATCGCCAACGAAAGTTTCACCTCACTCGGAAGTATTTATAGGCAGAGACGAGAAGGAAAAAGAGAAGAGAATAAACAAGGTGATCAAGAACTCGAATCCTACAGTTTTGGTCAGAAATTCAACCCTTATCCGATTCTCTCGCGGATCAAATCGGAGGAGGACTGCTCAATAACGAAGCTTGTCGATGGCACCGCAGGAATTGCTAGCCTCAGCTCATCCCGTTTCAAGTTTCGTGCTTGGATAAGCATTGGAAAAGAAGAGGAGAAAAGAGGATCGGATGGAGCAAGAAAACAGAAGAAAAAGAGAAGGAGAAAGAGATGGTGCCAGCGGTGGAGAGAGAGAAAAAAAAATTGGTTTTATTAAAAAATTGCTCTTTGGGATTTTCTGTGGCGAAAACTTTGTAGCTTAGGGTGCTGCAATTCCAATATTTGATTTAAATTTATTTCTTTCATTAGGTTTTGGTTAAATTCAAGCTTAATTATTGTATTAAATCAAACTTTGATTTTGCTATAATTAAGTGGATAAATTTTAGATACTACACAAGGTCAAAGATTTCGAATTCTAGTCGATTTTCATGTTGTTTTAGATTTATTTCTATTGATAATATTATTTTTATAGATTAAATTTTCTTAAAAATTATTTTTATAATTATCCTAACTAATTCAATTCAATCTGGTATTTCCTACTACGTTACATTCCACCCCCCTTAAAAAAATTTCGTCCTCGAAATTTCCAAAGAGGGACTTAGGATTGGTATTTTCAAGGTTAAGTTATTCTTTTTTGTTATTATTTTATAATTATGCTAACTATTTTTAAGGTTTTTTTTGTTTCTTTGTTGTCAGTATGGATACATCAGGGTATGACTTCAACTTCCTTGGTAGTCAGTCAAAGAAGCTAAAGTAATACTCTAAATATCATGAGATCAACCTCAATATTGGTGACTAGTCAATATTGATTCAATCTTTGTACACAAAACATATTGTTAATATTATTACTTTAAAGATCAGATTTTGAATCCAAAGTATTGTATCTCATAAGTAGGATTTTGAGATTTGAAAGTGACTTGATTCTCAAGTAGGTTGATTTATCTAACTATCCTGGCGCACTCATGTCGAGAAGTAAAATAGTAAACAAGTTAATTGGGTGTTATTAATTTCAAATTCAAATGTAGAAATTTCTTTTCTTCATTAATTTCAACATTTTTTTCTTTCTTCTTCTGCATCTGCATTTTTCTTGCATCCACTATATGCCGCTTCCAATCTTTTAAATACAAATCTGACTTCCTCTTGATGTTTTCTGCTATAAGTGAGATATTGTTGGGTTTACAGTTTCTTGTGACCCCTGTCATATTGGGGTTTGACATAATTCTCCTTATAAAGCTTCATATGACATCATGCTTATACTTGTTATAAGCAAATTCCATTAAATGTGAATATTCAAATCCACAACCGTTAAAACTAAGATTATATGTCCACAGTGTATTCTTCAAAATTTAATTTGTTCTTCTGAAGAATTATCCATCGGTTAGGGGTCATGTATTGAGCTAAACATAACTTTTATACTCACATATCCTTGAAAACTAATCCAAAATCGAGATGTGAATTTCGCATCTCCTTCAAAGATAATTTCTTTCAGATATCCCTATTGTCTAGAACAAAAGTTCATAAGTATCCTCGTGAACTATTTACTTATAAAATCAATCTGAATAAGGATATAATAGGCTATCTTGGTCAATCAATCTATTACGTCCCCAGATAGAATCATATTTCTCTGTAGTTCATGGAAACATTGGATCCAAACATTTCACCTCAGTATGATTTATATTTGACAAGAAAAAGGCGTAGACAGGCTTGTATTGATTCTCACCTTATAAATCTTTTGAAAGCCATACCACATTGTTAATCTCGACAAAAGAAAATATTTACAAAAATATTAACTAATGGCTTTTGGATTCAAATACCAGTAAGCATGTGACAAGGAAAAAACAACAAATCGGCCACATATTTTTCACATCATCTCCTAGATTGCTGAGTGGTTTTATTAATAAGTTTGGAATTCCATGTAAATTATGCTATACGCAAATTATACAATTAGAATATTCATGATGTGAAATTTTGAGATAGCTTAATTGGTTTTGGAATTATGAATAATTGTATTATTCTCTTTTTTTACAAAGGAATTTACACGCCTATATATAGGCAGAAGAGTAACGGTAAAAAAAATATTACCGTTAAGTTTAGTCCTAAGTTCCTAACGTTACAATTTCTAAAAATAGAAAAAGTTGTAACTCCTTTTTTATATCATAAAAAAGATAAATTCTAAGACTAATATGTCTCTTAATTTCATTTGTTTTCATCACTCCCCCTCAAGCTAGGCATGTAAATATCATACAAGCCTAGCTTGCTTCCAATATCGTCAAAAGACTTGATGCTTAATTCTTTAGTGAAAATATCCACCAATTGGTCTTGACTTCGAACATAAGGTGTTTCAATCTCTTTGGCTTAGATTTTTTCTCTAATGAAGTGACAATCCACTTCTATGTGTTTGGTCCGCTCGTGAAAAACGAAATTTGCCGCAATATGTCTCGCCGCATGATTATCACAAAACATCTTCATTGGCTCTTTATGTGCTATATTCAAATCGGCAAGTAGTTGCTTGATCCACGTCAATTCACTTGCGGTGGATGCCATAGCCCGATACTCCACTTCCGCGCTTGATCGTGCCACAACATTTTATTTCTTGCTTTTCGATGTGACTATATTTCCGCCTACAAAAGTGCAATAACCGGTTGTCGATTTTCTGTCAAAACTTTCGGCCCAATCTGCATCGGAATAGCCACATATAGCATTAGTACTATTTTTCCTCATCCAAATTCTCTTTCCGGGAGAACCTTTTAGATACCTTAATATTCTATTAATGGCATCTAAATGAGGTGTTCTTGGTGCATGCATGAATTTACTAATTTGGCTTACGGCAAAAGATAGGTCCGATCTTGTAACGGTTAAGTAAATTAATTTACCAACAAGTCTTTGAAAATGGCTTATGTCCTTTAATGGTTCACCTTTTTCATTATCAAGTTTTTCATTTACATTTATTGGGGTTTTGGCCGGCTTACATCCTAATTTACCGGTCTCCTTAAGCAAGTCCAAAACATATTTTCTTTGACATATAAATAGCCCTTTTGAAGAGTGAGCAATTTCTATTCCAAGAAAATATTTTAATATGCCTAGATCTTTAATGTCAAATTTGTGCTTCAAGTTTTTTTTGACATTATCAATTTATATTTGGTTGTTACCGGTTATGATTATGTCATCGACATAAACTAAGACCGCGGTGGTACCATTAGTATTATGCCTAACAAATAATGATGGATCAGCTCCACTTTTTTTAAAACCACAAGATAATAAAAATTGAGAAAGTCTGTCATACCATGCTCTTGGAGATTGTTTTAGTCCATAAATAGATTTTTTTAACCTATACACAATGTTAGAAATATTCTCTTTTTTGTGGCCGGGAGGTAATGACATGTATACTTCTTCTTCAAGATTTCCTTGAAGGAAAGCGTTTTTAACATTCATTTGATGTAAGGTCCAATTATTATTTACCGCTATGGAAAAAAGTATCCTAACGGTATTCATTTTGGCCACCAGTGCAAAGGTTTCATGGTAGTCGATACCATAAATTTGGGTATACCCTTTGGCCACTCATCTAGCTTTGTACCGTGCTATGGTACCGTCGCTATGGTATTTAATTTTGTACATCCACTTACAACCAACCGGTTTTTTCTTTTTTGGTAATTCACAAAATACCCAAGTTTGATTTTTTTTCTATGGCATGAAGTTCTTCTTCCATTGCCTTACACCATTTTGGATCATTTTTTGCTACCTCATAATTGGTTGGTTCTTCAATTTTAAACAATGAATTTAAGAAAGCATAATGTTCACGAGATACATTATCATAAGAAATATAATCTTGAATTGGATATTATACCGAATAAGTGACAAAATCCCTTAATCTTATGGAAGGTTGTGGTTGCCGACTTGATCTTCTCAACGGCATATCTTGCTCTTGAATTTCATCATCCATAATGTGTTCTTCTTGTTCGGTTTCTTCAAGTTCTTCGTTTTGATTTTCTTCATTTTGTAGGCTTCCTTCACTTTCTTCTTGTGCTTCTTCACCTACAATATTTCTCAATTCTCTTCGAAACTCACTCGTTTCGATATTAGTAGCACAAGGATATATAAAATCACTTAGAAGAATTTTTCAACATTATTTTCATTATAATATTCATAAAAAGGTTCATTTTCAAAAAAACTAACATCTCTAGAAATATAAAGTCTTTTATTTTTTGGATCGTAACATTTGTACCCCTTTTTTTCGGAAGAATACCCGACAAAAATAGTTTTAATTGAAGTAAAATCGAGTTTGTCAATTCTTTGATTGTGCACAAAATATTTGCAACCAAAAACTTTTAAATGACTAATATCTAATTTTTCTACCATAAAGAATTTCTAAGGGACTTTTGAAATCTAAAATGGCACTAGGCAACCTATTTATCAAATAAGTCGCGGTTAAAATGGCATCCGATCAAATGGAACATTATTTTGAAATAAAAGCGATCTAGTAACTTCTAAAAGATGACGATTTTTCCTTTCGGAAACATCATTTTGTTGAGGAGTATAAATGCAAGTAGTTTGATGTAAAATACCTTTTTGTTTAAGAAAATTAGAGAAATTTTGATTAACATATTCGGTACCATTTCGGTCCTCAAAATTTTAACTTTTTTTTCAAATTGATTTTTAATAAAATTTATAAAAGTTTGAAAATGCGAAAAAACCTCATTTTTATTTTTCATCAAATACAACCAAGTGGTTTTTGAAAAATCATCAATAAAAATAACAAAATATCTATAATCATTGTAAGAATTTATAGGGGCCGGATCCCAAACATCGGAATGAATAAGTTCAAACAAATCATTACTTTTAGAGTTAGAAATAGGAAAAGGGGGTCTACTATGTTTCGCAAGCTTACAAATTTCGCAATTACTACAATCTAAATTAGAGAAATTAAATATTTTGTTTAAAATTCTATCGGAAGGATGCCCAACAAGGTTGTGCCAAAGTTTACTCAAATCTTCATTTTTACTAGTTTTGAAAATAAATTTATTACTATTTAAAAAATAAAGACATTTTTCAAGAAAACCTTCACCAATTTTTTCTTTTGAATATAAATCTCGAAAAATAACACTTTTTTCTTTAAAAATTATTTCGCAATTCAAATCTCTAGAAAGCTTGCTAATGGATAACAAATTAACGGAACAATTTTCAACATAAAACACATCTTGTAAAAAAAATTTTCGTAAAATACTAATCATACTCCACCCTTTAATTTTGATTTTTTCATTGTTGGCAACAGTAAAATATTGTTCACTACCAATGATCTTGTAATTTCTTAACAAGTTTAAATTACCCGTCATATGGCCGGTAGCACCGGAATCAAGCACCCATTTAGTACAATTTTGAGGAGCATTTTTGATAGAAAGACCAATATTAAGGCATCTATTTCCACATGAGTTTTCTAACCGTGACTCAACTAAATTTGTAGCATTGATGAATTTTGGATCGGACATAGGTTTAACCGAATTCAAACCATCAGTTTCCAAAATGGATTCACCATATGTTGGGCTGGTTCGGTTAACTTCCAAGGCATCTTTAGAATAGTAGAAATTTAATTTGTGGGTTGTACCAAGCCCACTAGGTGAAACAAAATTAAGACCTTTGTTTAGAAGAGAGTAGAGTTGGACTTCAATCTTATCGAGTCTGTCTTTTGTTGAGTCCGATCCCAATCCATCTCTCCAACGTGGTTTGTTCGATTGAGTTAGTTCGGGTGCGCTATGCTGAGACACAGACGCACGCTTCTTTCTCTCTCCCTTACGCGAACAATCTTCTTTCGTTCTCCTCTCGAGTGTGTCGTCACCTCTCTCTAACTCGGTTGCGACACCTCCCCTTCCTTCTGAGCCAATCTGAGGCGAGGATAAGGAGGCCAGCACCTCTCCACTGCTTAGCCGTACGAGTTGGAGCTGTCGATGGCTTTCCTTGTCTCTCCTCTTCCATGGCCGGAATTAGGCTTAGGTTGATGGCAGCTGTCGATGCTTTGCCCAACACCATTCACCTGATTTTTACTCTAGAGTTTGAGAAGCTCAGTGTTAGGTAATTGATTTTGAGATTTTGAGTTTGAATCAAGACAACCCTTTTTGGTATTTTGCTTGATTCTTCCTCCTCGTTCTATCAATGTTCTTGCTGAGCATCTTTGCGGCTCTAGTTGAACTGTGCTTGTAGCACTTTGCTGATTTTGATTAATGGGTTTGGTTACAATTTGTGCCCACGAGAGAGTCATCTCTTGCATCTTAGCAACCGTGGATTTTGAGGTACATGCCCCAGTTACGGTTGAGAGCAGCTTCACTTGGTTATGCACCATTTATCGGTTCTTGACAGATTTCTGGCTCACTGGTTTTGATTGCGGAAATTTAATCGAACCTTGCTCTGATACCATGTGAAATTTTGTGACAGCTTAATTGGTTTTGGAATTATGAATAATTGTATTATTCTCTTTTTTTACAAAGAAATTTACACGCCTATATATAGGCAAAAGAGTAACGGTAAAAAAAATATTACCGTTAAGTTTAGTCCTAAGTTCCTAACGTTGCAATTTCTAAAAATAGAAAAAGTTGCAACTCCTTTTTTATATCATAAAAAAGATAAATTCTAAGACTAATATGTCTCTTAATCTCATTTGTTTTCATCACATGACAAAGAAAAACAAATAATAAATTGGCGTCTGAGAGCAAGAGAGGTGTTTTCTTCGGCAACTCCTAGAGTGAATTATATTTATGAAAAATGCTACACTAATTACGAAATTAAGGGAGAAACTGAGAAAGGACATAAAAATATTGAAAGTAATTACTAAAAAAATTGTGTACATTTTCCGCACCTCCATCTCAGTCAAAAGAGGACCATTCTATTAAAGGAAAAATCCAAAAGAGGAGACTAAGAAGCCGTCCATGGAGGGCTGGAAGAGGGAGGTGCTAGAAAAGGGGAGTCGCATGTGGTCGAAGGAGGTCAGTTCTCTCCAAAACAGATGAGGAATACAAGAGAGGAAGGAAAGATGACAATTTCACGACAAAGGTGAGGCAAGGAAGATAGCGGGTGAGACGAGGGCATTGAAGTAGGCGGCCACATAAGCCTGGTTTCTATTGACATTTTTTCTTTGGAGTTTGGTCCCTTTGTGGTTGCGATGGCTAGGATGGGAAGGGAAGACACATTTTAGGGAAAAAGTTTGCAATTACAATAAAATTGGAAACGGCGAAACGGGTCACTCTGGTGGACGAGAAGGATCGGCACAAAATTTTTTACAGAGTTACATTTGTAATTTTGTAAAATTAATTTACTGCGTATAGCAACCAATCGGAAAAACTCTTGACGTGTCGTTTACCAATTTAAAAAATAGAGTCTGATACCCACACAAATTTATTTATATTTTTGATATCATAATCATTACTCAAAACTCAAAAGAAATATATCGCTGACAAAAGTCATGCATGATACAACTTGTAAACAAATTAAGCTAGTAATAAACGTTATTTCCTTCGGATTTGTGTTGCATTGCTCCTTTAGTTAATTTAACACTTTTTCCAAAAGAACAATAGTTTCCCAGAAGACTTGAAAAATATTGGAACTATTAATGTATAAAATGCTTACCGGTAAGACCATATTACACAAATTGATATAAATTTTGTAAACTTCAAGAGAATAAAATATCAGCATAGATAGCATGCACATATGTATCCTATTTAATGTTCCTATCACTACCACAAAAAAGGCTTTCTGTAACAAGCCATTTATAACGTTTTTTCTTAAACACATCACAGACCAGTTGGCGCGAAAATCCTCATTTAATCTGTAACGTTTTTCATATATTACACGTTATAAGTGTTTCCCGTCATAAAAAAAAAACATGTTAGGCCCTCTGTGACGTCTTTTATCAAATAGATGTCACAGATCTGTGACGCCTTTTAACTAAAAGACGTCACAGAAGCTAAGACAGATTTTATGACGCCTATTTTATAAAAGGCGTCACAGATTCTTGCAGATATTTTTCCCGCCAAAAAGATTCCATGTAGATTTTTTGGCCTTCTGTAACGCCTATTACTTAAAAGGCATTACAAATCTGTGACATCTTTTTGTTAATAAACGTCACGGAATGTGACAATTTGTGACGTTTACTCCATAAAAGACGTCACAAATTCCTCTGTAATTTTAAAGAAACCGATCGATCGACTTGATTCTTTCTCCCTCCTCCATTATTTTTCTCAGCCGCTCCAACTAACCAATTAAAGACCAGAAGAGATTTAGTTTTTCCATATATTCAATTTCTCCCAAAAAAATAGCAAAAAATTTCGAAAAATTCTGAAAAAATAAGAATTAGAAAGAGAAAGAGAAGGAGAGCATATTGAAGGTAAAAAAAATTAAATTTGAACAAATTTTTCATATTTTCGTAGTTTATTTTTATTTTTATTTCGGTTTGTATTTAAAAAATAGAAAAAAATTATAAAAAAATCTGAAAAAAATAAAATTGTAAAGAGAAAGAGAAGGAGAACATAATAGTTAAGAGAAATTAAATTTATTTCTCTTTTTTCTCTTTTTTGTCTTATTTATTTCGGTTTTCTCTTTATTTATGCTTTAAATTAATGAATACTTGTTTTTTTGACATTAAATTTTCAGGTCTCATTCAAGAAGAAGAATTACATCAGAAGGGTAGAAAAATTTCATCGTATTTAAGGTATTTTTCATAAACTTGTCTATTTTTTCCATTTTTATTTCTAAATTTTGCATGCATTTAATAATTTGCATATGCATTTAATATTAATGGTATTGTCATATAGGACCAAAAAATATCGGAACAAAAATACCGAATTTAGGTCATTTCCCGTCCGAGATTAATCCATTAGGGATTAAATCTCGGATAGTCCCCATTTTTTGGGACTGCTCTTTGGATATTATGTCTCATTTAGGATTAGCGAGTGGTACGCTAGATGTAATATGTTGTTTGAGAAAAATTCGACGGCATTTCCCTTTATGTTCCCATGGATGCGTTCTCACGATCAATCGTGTGTTGGCGCATTCAGGGAACATTAGGGGAAATGCTGCCGAATTTTTCTCAAACAACAGGTTACATCTAGCGTACGCTCGCTAATGAGACAGAGTATCCAAAGAGTGGGTTAGGATGGTGACCGGCCCGAAAACATTAATTACTAAATTGACTCCTACCCTGACATTTTGCATAAATTTTTTTCTTGTTTAGATGGATCGGACGTGGATGTACTCAAGTGATCGATCAGCATTTCAAAAAGGTGTTGAAGAGTTTATGCTTTGTGCTAAACAATATCTGAAAAAGATTGAAGATGAGAAAATTTGTTGTCCTTGTCGTTCTTGTCAGAATTTGTTGAAATCATCCAATTTGGAAGAAGTGAGAGCTCATTTGATTAGAAATGGATTTCAACCGGATTATACTCGGTGGACGCTTCATGGAGAGACTGGGATGGGACTTTTTAATGTTGGGACTAGTAAAAATGTATTCGATTCACAACATAATCAGGAAGAAAATGTATTATTGGATGATGAAAATATATTTGGTGAAGGAAATGATGTATTTGGTGATGGAAATGATGTATTTGATAATGAAGATGTGTTTGAGACTGAAAATGTAGACAATACAGGATTGAATGTTGATTTAGATGAAATTGTGAATAATGTAGATGCAGACTTTGTTGATAATGTTGAAATTTTTGGTATGTTACACGAGGAAGATAAGATAAAGTTATATCCTGGTTGTGAATTGTCCAAACATAATGCTGTGTTCAAACTGTTTAATCTGAAAGCCAAAAATGGATGGAGTGATGCTAGTTTCACATCTTTGCTTAAACTTTTGCGTACTGATTTCCTTCCCAAAGATAATCAGTTGCCGGATTCAATATATAAGGCCAAAAAAATGTTGTGTCCTTTGAAACTCGATGTAGAGAGAATTCATGCATGTCCAAATGACTGTATATTATTTCGAGATAAGTACAAAGATCTGGATAAATGTTCAAAGTGTAAAGCATCACGGTATAAACCAAGAGATGATCCGATTGAGGAAGGTAGTAAGGGACCAGCTGCAAAGGTTTTGTTTTATCTCCCAATAATTCCAAGATTTCAGAGGCTCTTTGCTAATGCGAAGGATGCCAAATTGTTGAGATGGCACGCGGATTGCCGGAAAAAAGGTGATGGAATGCTCCGGCATCCAGCAGATTCTCCGGATTGGACGAACATAGACGGTGCTTTTGAAGAATTCGGCAGTGAACCTAGAAATTTGAGATTGGGGTTATGCACACTGTTCTTTCATTATTTCACTTATAAATGTGATTTGAATGCAGGTTCTTACACCTTCAACTCAGGTGATACAGCGACTATTGAGGCATTCGGTCGGTCTGTGACGTTGTCTCAAGAAGTTAGTTCTAGGACAATCGAGAAGAGAGAAGTTTTGAGTAAGGCGGTTGGAAGACCTGATTATTCTGGTAGAACAAGAGGTGCCCCTGGATGGACCAATCAGATAGATTTGTATGGGAGAAGGTCTAGGAAAAATGTGCATGAAGGTTGCATGACACTGCTCCAGATTACAGCTTTGATGGATGCGGTCACTGAGAGATGTAAAAATGAATTAAAGGAGGAGGTGAGGGAGGAAATGAAAAATGAGTGGACTCAGCAGGCTTTTCATCAGATGATGACTTGGTTTGTCATGAATGGAGTGCAAGTACCAGAATTTCCACCGCAATTTTTACAAATGTCGCCTCATGTTTTGTCGGTCGAGGTCGACTCTGTAATGCCTAGAGGTGTTGGCTCAAACTATGTTCCTCCGGATCCGAGTGCCGGTGTTCAGGTTGATTTCAACTTATCATTTTTATGAAGATATCAATTTAAATCTATCTGCAATGAATTTTTGGAACATTATCTTTTTGTAAATAAAAAATCTAACTAAATCTATTTGCAATTTCAGGAACAAGTTGAATGCAATCTGTTTTTGCATTGTAAGGATGGAAGCCGTGTTCAAGTGGCCAATGGGTTCATTATACCGTCACAGGTGGGTCAGATGGTACACAACGAGCCCCTACTTGCAACTGAGACTTATGTCCATCTTTCCCAATGTGGCGACGAATTCCGAGATTGGTATATCCCTAAACCGTCAGATGAACAATTAGGCTCGAGTTTAGGAGGGCTATTCGCGTGGCCGTCAGTTGTTGTGGAGCCACGACAAAAGGTATCACAATTTTATTTCACACTTTCTACAATTTCATATTAATACTCGACAAAATTGAAAACATTGAATTAATTGATGTAGAACTAATTAATTGAAAACATTGAATACAGAGAATTAGCCAACAAAATCCGATGGGAAAGGGGAAGGAGCCGATGGAGAAGGGGAAGGGGACGAAAGAGATAGAGAGGGCGAAGAAGGTCACGAGTGAGGTATCCATGATTAATCGCGGCGAGCTTCTCGAGCCCAAATATTTGGCCAAACTCTCTCAAGCCGAGCGAAAACTATACTCGGTGTTGAAGTTTATACCGGTCGGAGAGGAGACGATTGAGGTGCATGATTGCGACCCTTGGGGTACGCACGAGAATGGTCTCTTCATTTTTAACTTGGGAGATATTGTCGAGTGTTTTAAACGAGAATGCTTGAACATATCGATGATCAAGATATACTCCTGGTATGTGATTTTCAAACTTTGGCTTTTTCTCAATATTCGATTTAATTGGAAACATATTGAAGTATTGGATAAATGCAGGTATTGGATGATCGAACTTTCTAAAGAAGTTGGGTTCTCTAAAAGCATCACCATATGGGATCTGGATAAACTAGCTGAAATAACCTGGAATGCCAACGAAGATTCTAATGTGAGTTACATGAAGAGGTCGTTCTCAGAGAATCCGGAGTGCCAATACTATTTTGCCGTATAATCAGGGGTAAGACCAATTATTAAACTCAATTATTAGTTTCCTTTCAATTCATTAATAATTAATATGTATTACAGGTTTCATTGGACAGTCATTGTTGTTGATGTCCACAAAGAGAGAGTATATTATGTGGATTCCTTGGTACGCGACAATCCCATAGATCAATTAGTAATTAGGCCGTTTATAACAACGTAAGTTTTAGATTCTAAATAGACAATTTGATATTATGGAAAATACTATATATATATAAATTAAATCTAATTTAATTAATTGAATTGCATGTAGGGCATACAAATTTTACAAGATGGAGAAGACTGGCAAGGTTATACGTAAAGCTAATATATTCAACTGGTACGAGTTGAAGGTACGTAACGATATCTTATGGATTTAGGATTTAGAGATTAAAATTTCTGAAACTAGTCCAATTTTCTAACCAACTATTTGTTTGAATTGTGATTTTAGGCTCCGAAGCAAAAGGGCAATACAGAGTGTGGATACTTCACAATGTGTGCCATGAGACAAATATTATTCTATGTGAGAGGAGTCGGAGAACTACCCAAGGTATTGCATTTTCATATTTCGAGTTTAATAGTCGTTTACCAAATAATATAGGATTAGGGTTTACGGTTTTGGATTTAGCGGTTTAGGGTTTAGATACAATTTGATGTGGCTTGTTTAGGGTTTGATAATTGACAAACTTTCAAATAAATCCGGTGGTATAATCAAATAATTAACTTAGGCTTAGGATTTAGGGTTTCAATTGAAATCAAATAGTTTGGGAATTTATGATATCAACTAATATGATGTTTTCGATTGCTTTTTTTAAATCAAATATTGTAGAAAATCGATCCAGTTGGAAAACCGTTTACGAAAGAAAACATTGGAGAAGTCGTCGATGAACTTATGGAATTCATGTATTCGAATGTATTTGGATAACTTAATTTGTGGTACATTTGTAAATAAAATTGATATCTTAATTGGTTTTTTTTCATTTGATATGTGCTTGATATATATATGTGGATTGCATGATGAATATGTGTGTTTGATATATATTTGCTTGATATATGAATCTGTTTTGGTACATTGAAAATCAATGTACCAGTTGGTACGGCTAGCAATATGGGGCTAGCCACAGAATATCACGTGTACAAAAAAAAAAAATTTATAAATTTGTAACGTTTATTACTAAAAAACCGTTACAGATTTATGACGTTTAATTACTATTAGGCGTTACAAAAGGGTTAATGGGAAAAGGAATAAAATAAATAGAAAATATAATTCTGGAACTTCTGTAACGTCTATTAGAAATAGCCGTCACAGATCTATGACGTCTATTTCGTTAAAGGCGTTACAAAAGGCAGCGTATAAAGAACTTTTAAAAAATTAAAAGCAGCAATCTGTAACGCCTTTTAGGAAATAGACGTTACAGATCTGTGACGTCTATTTTCTAAAAGACGTTATAGATTCATAACGCTTTTTAATTTTGTGACGGAGGGTACAATAACGTTCCCATAAACGTTACAGATCCCTTTTTTTGAACGTTACGAAATAGGAAATCTCGCGTAGTGTATGTTTTGGTCTTCGATTAATAAAATATAGACAAGTACCGATAATTAGAAGAATGATTGTGATGTAACCAATACTCAATTTATCATTTGACAAATTTATTTGTTTCATATAATTTGGTAGTTTTTAATGTCAACTAAATGAAGTCCCACCAGATTTGTCATTATAGAAGTAATAAACCCGAAGCGGACGTGGCCCAATTGCTACAATCAACTAAAGTAAAATCCAGCTGGTCGCTAGAATGATTCAAACCTAATGAAGCTAATTCCAAACCTGCGTTGGAATCTGTGTGCAGGAATGAAAAATGGAAACACGTTCTTACTTTCTTTCTCTCTTTCTTATTGGTCAATGACATGCTATGCACTATTCACGCTTGTTTTAAATATGATTTAGCGCGGCCAATGAAATTCGTTTATCCGCTTATCTTATCCATATCGTATTCGATAAGATGGATATAAATAAGATTTTATTTTCATTAGACTAACGGATATGAGTATGAGTAAAAAAAAAAATTTTTGTTAACTTTTCGAAAATGGATATGGATAGAAGCTATTTGTATCCATTATCTAATAAGTAAAATTTTACCAACATATATGTATATCATGTTATTAGCATATTTAGTAAGATATGATATTAGTTTCTATATTTATCAAAAAAAAAATATGTTGACGAAAAACTTAATTTGTGCTCTATTAATTTTATTATAATTTATAATTAGTTATATAATTTTTCTATGTCAATTGACATGAGAATAAATTTCATAATTTTTATTATATCTAAAATATTATCTAAATATTGTACTTTATTCGTATATTTATTCAATGTAATTTATTATATCTAAATATTTATTACGGTGGCGAAACTAGGAATTCAAGTCAGTAGGGTTCATAAATTTTTTTTTGCTGAAAATATATGTAACGGCATATATATCTATAATAACACAAAATCCAAAAAATATACCAGTATCTAAAATAATAATTCAAGGCATTAAAAAATAAAACAATACAACAATTTCCAATTTCTGTTTTTTGATAATTTTACATAATAGATTCATTAAACACCTCTTTATATATGCTACAAGACAATTATTAATCCAAGCATCTCCTATTATGTTCTAAATTTTGTCCTAATAAATTTCATTGTAGAGAAAGGGAGAAGAGGATTCACCAAGAACAAATATGATTTGGGTCCCTATACAATTTTTCACAAGTCACTATGTGATTCCAAGCAAATGCAATCTGCTCACCTGGGTTCTTCAAATTTTTGAGATTTGTCTCGACCTTCTTGTGCACTGTTTTTTATTTACAAATTATGATTATCTCATGTAAATTATTTTTTCAATTGGGTCCCTGGATCCACCAAAACTTCGCCCCTAATTTATTATACCTATTATGTAACGTGTCACATCCCGTCACTGAATATGACAGCTCCCGCCACGATAATACAAAATTTGCATTATCGTAAGGCTTTAACTTAAATTCTAAACTATCATTGACGTCTAGTTTTTTTTTCTAAAAGAATATCAAAGTGATAATATTAATTGAGATGTAGCAAAGAAAATCACAAGCAATCAAAAGCAAACTCAACAACTAGCACGCTATCATATAAAATACATATAAAATACTGTCACATCACCATCAGCACTCAGCACACTCATATCAAAAGGGACCACAAACCCAGAGAATGGACTCTCTATATACAACACTTAGTCCAGCTCACATATACACAAAGTCTAGACTAGTGTATCAAAATTTGAGTCCAGCTCGACCTCCATACAAACCATAGAAGTCTCAAAACACACTACTCCAAGACGATCCCCTCATCATCGGAGTCACTAATCACAACTACTGGGGTGAGAGGTACCGAAGGCTCTGGAACTGGAGGTGGAGCAGGCGCAGGAGCTGGAGGAGGAGTATACTCGAGATAAAAATATACACCGTCAGGAGACATAGAAACGTGGTACGTAAGGGAAGTGTGCATATGAGGAACAAAAGTATGAAGATGAATGTGCGAGCCATCAATCAAGAAGAGCGGAGGGGCCCTCAGTGGCCTGTGCGTACCCTGGAACCCCCAACCAATCGAGGTACATGCAAAATAAACGGAGTGAGAATAAATTCTCAGTGCGGGTTTTAGTTCCAGACGTGGATTTCTAGTTGAAATCTAAGTCCAGAATAAATCCCGTAAAAATAATATGAATAATATAGTTTTAAAGTAAATAATTAATTAAATAAAATTAAGGAAGAATATACTTATAATATAATGCAATGTGATTATCTAATAACCTACCATGCAACGAAGTAAGGCTGGACCTATCAGCACCATCTGTATAACACATGCACAACATACAAGTCAGGATAATCAATAAAGTCTGATCCGTCAAATCATAAGTCATAAAGATAATCAAATACACACTCAGATCTCCCAACTCAACTAGTATGAGCAGGCGGAGAGAGATCTTCCCTGGACAGGGCAGGTGGTAGAGATTAAAATCTCTGACCCAGACAGGCGGTAGGGATTCCATATCCGTATAGTACTATCGAACTGGCCAAAGCCGGTGGCGGACCGACTTTGGAGAGTGGTTTAATTTCTTTTTAAATTCCATCAATCATCATTAATTTCACAAGACTTTCGGAATTTTAATATATCAGGCAATTTCTATTTATTGAACCGATGCAATGCAGTTCAATCAGTCAAAAGATAAGCAAACTTACCTGATTAACAATTCTCAAATTTCCAATAATGGAGACTTAATTCAACATGATATATTTATTTGAGTTGTAATATCTGTTCCTAAAAATACTATGATTGGTAATTAATGCATCCAAATCGATTACCAACATGTTATGCACTAATTTAAAATTACCGAACTATAATTTCTATAGATATCCACGTTCCGCACCTTTATCGATTTCCGCTTCCGCTTCTGTCCAATTCCCTATAAATTAAAAATCGTTGAGAATCAACTAACGGTTTTAAATAAAAATTCATCTAACTTAGAAACTTAGACTTCTAACAACCCCACTAAAATCACTAAGTTAATTGGTTAAATTAAATTATTTTATTATAGTAATTGCTTGTGTTTTCTAATAGTTCTTTGAATTCTATTTATTATCTAATTTATTTCTTTATTATTTACTTTGTTATTTAATATAATAAGCTTATATGTTTATTTCCTATTTATGATATTAGATTGTCTTTATTATTTACTATTATATTATTTATTATTATTATTATTATTATTATTATTATTATTATTATTTTATTTAAATTTTTTATTTAAAATATACAAATAATAATAATAATACATATTAATTACGAAAATTAAGTTTTAAAGAAATTTTCTTTTCTCTCTTTTTTTTATTCAAATTTTTTAAATTAATTTTATTTAAATTAGTTCTATTTAAATTAGTTTTATTTAAATTGGTTTTATTAATATTTTAAACTTACAAATTAAATTATGAAATAAGTTTAAAAATTATAAAACATAAAAACTCAAGATAAATTGTAAAACATAAAACATAAAATTCAAAGTTAATTGTTTTTAATTGTTGGGATCAGAAAGTCGGTGATTTTGTATCCGTTCTAGATTCACTCGGACTATTCTCATCATCTCCCGAAACTGACTAATTAAAGGTATACCCAATCGTAATGTTGGCCTTTCCTTTAATTATTATATTTATTAAGCCACATTTATTTTAACTTAATCTTAGATTAAGTTTATTAATTAATTAATTATAAAAAATCTAATTAAATTATATTTAAATTAATTATCGGGCCATGATTATATTTTTTTTTCTTCTTACCGGGCCAATAGAAGGAAGCCCATGGCTTCTTCTTTTTTTTTTTCCTTCCTTTTCTTTCCGACAAAGCCCACACAGAACAGGCCCAAAAAGACGAACCGGCTGAGCTAGGTCAACCTGACCCAGTTGACCTGAGCCAGTCAGTCGGGTCCCGAGCCACCTTCCGACAAAATCCAACAAGCATAGGAAACCCGACCCACTACCTCAGTGAAAACTTTTCCGATAAACCTCAAATCATTTTATTTTACAACCAGGCCCTTTTAAATTACATTTGGGTCCTTTTTCTTCACATGTAAGTCATTTTCTCTCACGAATAGGTCCTCAGACCTAAAAATTTCTCACGAACCAGTCCTAAAATACAGTTAGTGCACCAGAATAGTACCAGAATGGGTACCAGTGGTACAAAGACTGGTACCACACCTCACAATGCCTGCAAACAACCTCGCAAACACATCTCAAACTGCAACTTCATCAAAATTTCAAAGAATAAACCAGAATCAAAGCATCGTACCTACCCGAGCACTCATACCCCCTTCAATCAGTTTAACAATCAATTCATAGCAAAAATTAGCATTCTTAACACAAATTCATCACCCAAAAGCATTTAAAACATTCATCTCTCACTGTTATTAACCAAAATTCCATCATTAAGCATTAATAACCCGATTAAACCCTAATACTCGAAGTAAGCACATACCCAACCAATTTCACTCAATAGTAAGCATCAACAATCCTAACTAAGCACATAACAACCCTCAATCCCTCAAACATCATTATTGATCTCAGAAAAATTTCCCAAAAATCCCGAGATAATTTTCAAAAATTCAAAGAAATCAAAATAAATGGGACACGGCCTTAATACCTTTGATCTTCGAGTTTTTCCCTGCTCTACCCTTCTCTTCCTCTCTTTCTTTTCCTCTGATTTCCCCTCAAGCCAACCAAACCGACACAAATAGTGAAACCCCCCTTATATACCCAAAGCCAAAGGAAATCGCAAAAATAGAGAAGAAAAAGAGAACGGCAGGGATGAGTTTCATCAAAGATTTACCAATTTTAAAGTACACCTCACCCAAATTCGCGTAAATCGGATAAGAACGAAAGAAAAAATGGGTACATGGCGGAGGAAGATTGGCCAGACCCAGTTTTCACCCCGCCTCCATTTTGCCATTTACTGCACCATAACAACAAAAGGAAATGATCGATTGATCGGATAGAACGAAGAAGAAGAGAAAAGAAGAAAGAGAGAGAGACAGCGGCGGAGAAACGGAGAGAGAGGAAGAGCTCTCTTCGTTAAATTTTTTTATTCCGATTTAATCCTTTGGATCCTCTGTGGCATGGTGTGACGAGATTTTGTGTCCAAAGATGCTGCTACTCATATAGATTATTAATAAATATTATTTCATTAAGTTTTTGAATTGATCTTAATATTAGATTTGATTTTGCTAGAATAATAAAAATATATTATTAAATACTACACAAAGTCAAATATTTCGAATTCAAATTGATTTTTCATATAGATTTTATATAAATTTTAAAATATGACATTATACTTTATGAATTAAGATTTCCTTAATTAATCTCCTAATTAATTTAAAAAATGTAACATAACTAGCAAATTTAGAATTTATTAAGTTAATTAGGAAATTTATTAAGGAAATTTAATTAATAAAATAAAGAGTTATACATAAAATGGACATCAAATTCATATGCATAAATTGATTCGAATTCGAAATCTTTGATTTTGTGTAATATCTAAGCTTATATTTTATTACTCTAGTAAAATTAAAGCTTAATTAAAATCAAATCTAATACTAAAATTAATTTAAAATTTAATGAAACAATATTTATTAACAACTTATATGAGTAGCAGCATCTTTGGATATAAAGATCCTGCCACACAAAGCCACAGAAGATCCAAAGGATCTAAATAAAAGAAAAAAAAAATTTGCGGAGAAGTCTCTCTCCTTCTCTCCGTTTCATCGCACTGTCTCTCTCTCTCTTTCTTCTTTTCTCTTCTTCTTCGTTCTCTCCGATCAAGCAGCTCTCTCCCTTATATTTTCGCGGTGCAGTAAATAGTAAAAATGGAGGCGGAGGGAAAGCTGAGTCTAGCCAATCCTTCTCTGCCATGTATCCCCTTTTTCCTTCGTTCTTATCCGATTCAATCGGATTTGAGACGAGGTGGACTTTAAGAGTGGTAAAAATCGCGATGGGTAAATCGTCGCCGTTCCCTTCTCTCTTCTTTATTTTATGATTTTCTTTGGATTTGGGGTATTTAAGGGGGTTTCTCTGTTGATGTCGGTTTGGTTGGCTTTGAGGAAAATCTAGGGAAAAAGAAAGAGGGAAAGAGAAAGAAAGAGTATGGGAAAAACTCAGAGATCAAAGGTATAGCTCTATGTTCTCTATTTTGATTTTTCTCGGATTTTTGAGGGATTATTCCGAGAATTTCTTTAGGAATTTTCTATGCTTAAATCTTGATTTAAAGGGGTTTATAAGAGTTGTTACGAGTGTAAATGATGTCGTTGATGCTTACTGTTAAGAAAAAAAAATTGGGATGTTGGTCTACTGTTAAAACTAGGGTTTACTCGGATTATTATCGCTAATCATGGGGTTTTGCTTAATAACAGTGGGAGATGAACCTTTTAAATGCATTGAAATGATGGATTTAGGTTAAAAACTCGAGAAGTTTGCTGCGATTAGGGTTATAACAGGAAGTATAGAGGTATGAACATTCGGGTTGATTGGGATAGTGCTAATTTGATGAAATTCTTGAGTTTCTGATTAAATTGTTAGTGGGGCTGTGTTTAGGATGTTGTATACAGGTGCTTAAACCTATGGTACCTGTTTTTGTGTCACTGGTACCTGTTCTGGTACCTGTCTGGTACGGCGACTGAGTTACAGGGGCTGGTTTGTGAGAATTTTTAGGTCGGAGGACCTGTTTGTGAGAGGAAAAGGACCTAAATGTGAAAAAAAGGACCTAAATATAAATAAAAAGGGCTTGGTTGTGAAATAAAATGATCTGAGGTCATTTTGGAAAGTTTTTCGTTGAGTTATTGGGTCGGGTTTCTGTGTTGTCGGACTTTGTCGGAAACCGACTCGGATCCGTTAGGTCTGGCTCAGGTCAAATGGATCAGTTTGACCTGGCTCAGCCGTTTTGCCTTTTTGGGCTGGTTTTGCGTGTGGGCTTTGTTGCGGGAAAGAAAGAAAGAAAAAAAAAAAGGAGGAAGCTGGGCTTCTCTCTCTCTGTTGGCCCAGTGCGGGAAAAAAAAAATTTGTTGAGATAGAGATGTTGGCCCGAATACTTATATACTTAAATCTAATTTAATTAGATTTAATAATTGGATAATTAATAAACTTAATCTATGATTAAGTTAAAACTAATGTGGCTTAATAAATAATTAAAGGAAAGGCCAACGAAACGTTCGGGTACCTTTAATTAGTCGGTTTTGGGGAAATGATGAGAACAGTCCGAGTGAAATCTAGAACAGATACAAAATCACCGACTTTCTGATCCCAACAATTAAAACAATAAAAATTTGAATCTTGAATTTTCATATTTCTTATTTTATAAATTATATTGAGTTTAATGTTTTATAATTTTCCTATTACTTATTTCATAATTAAAATTCTTTGAATTTCAAAACATTAGTAAAAATCTAAATTTAAATAAATTTAATTCAAACAAAACTAATTTAGATAAAATTTAAATATACCTATTTAAATAAAACAAATTTAAATAAAATATATTTATTTAATTAAAAATTTAATTGAATTAGAATTAACTAATTAAAATTTATTTTTCTAAAAAATTTTAATTTTCGAAATTTATATTTATTTATTTATTTATTTACTTAAAAAAAACTAATTTATATAAATAGTAATAACTAATCTATTTAAATCTTAAATCATACTAAAGTAAATAATAAAGAATAAAAATTTATTTAAACTATAACAACATGAGGAAACAATAAATAGAATTTAAAGAACTATTGAAAACACAAGTAATTACTATAACCAATATCATCTAAATTCACTAATTAACTTAAGGATTTTATTTTAGTGGGATACTAGGAGATCTGAGTTTCTAAGTTAAATAACTAATTGTTTGAAACCGTTAGTTAATTCTCAACGGTTTTTTATTTTACAGGGAATTGGACGGATCCGGAAGCGGATAACGATAAAGGTGCGGAACGTGGATATCTATAGAAATTATAGTTCGGTAAATTTTAAATTAGTGCATAGCATGTTGCATGCCGACTTGAATGCATTAATTATTTATCATATTAGCTATAGAAACAGATATTACAACTCAAATAAAAGTATCATGTTGAGTTAAATCTCCATTATTGGAAATTTGAATATTAATGAGTCAGGCAAGTTTGCTTATCATTTGATTTATTGAACAGCATTGTATCGGTTCAATTAATGATTATTGCCTGTTATGATGAATTCTGAAAGTCTTGTGAAGTTAATGATAATGGATGGAATTTAAAAGAGATTAAACCACTCTCCAAAGTCGGTCGGCCACTGGCTTTGGCCAGTTCGATAGTACTATATGGATATGGAATCACTTCCGCCTGTCAGGGTCCGGGATTTTTTTTTTAAAATCTCTACCGCCTGTCCTGTCTGGGGAAGATCTCTCTCCGCCTGCTCATACTAGTTGAGTTGGGAGATCTGAGTGTGTATTTAATTATCTTTATATGACTTATGATTTGACGGATCAGACTTTACTGATTTTCTTGACTTGTCTGTTGTGCATGTGTTACACAGATGGTGCTGATAGGTCCGGTTTTACTTCGTTGCACGGTAGGCTATTAGATAATTATATTGAATTACATTTTAAGTATAATTGTTTTTAAAATTCATTTAATTAAATACTTATCTATTACTTTATTATTATTCATATTATTTTTACGGGATTTATTCTGGACTTAGATTTCAACTAGAAATCCACGTCTGGAACTAAAACCCGCACTGAGAATTTATTCTCACTCCGTTTATTTTGCATGTACCTCGATGGTTGGGGGTTCCAGGGTACCCACAGGCCGATGAGGGGTCCCCGCTCTTCGTGATTGATGGGTCGCATGTTCATCTGCATACTTTTGTTCCTCATATGCATACTTCCCTTACGTACCATGTTTCTATGTCTCCTGACGGTGTATATTTTTATCTCGAGTATACTCCTCCTCCACCTCCTGCGCCTGCTCCACCTCCAGTTCCAGAGCCTTCGGTACCTCCCACCCCAGTGATAGTTGTGAGCGACTCCGATGATGAGGGTATCATCTTGGAGTAGTGTGTGTATTATGTGTGCTTTTGAGACTTATTAGGATAGTTTGGTGGTGAGATGGACTAAAATTTTTGTACACTAATCTAGACTTTGTTCATATGTGAGCTAGACTAAGTGTTGTAGATAGAGAGTCCATTCTCAGGGTTTGTGGTCCTTTTGATATGAGCGTGCTGAGTACTGGTGCTACTGTGATCTTGTTTTATATGTATTTTATATGTTAGTGCGAGAGTTATGGTTTTGGACTCGACTTGCTTGTGTTGTGATTTGCTTGATTTGTTTCAAATCACTTAGTACCATATTGACATGTTTTCTTAAAAAAAAAAAAAAAAACTGGACATAAGTGTTAGGTTAAGATTTAAGTTAAAGCCTTACGATAATACTAATCTTGTGTTATCGGGGCGGGAGTTGTCATATTCAGAGATGGGATGTGACAATAAATTCTAAATTTGCTAATTATGTTACATAACGTTACCTTATTCTTATCGTTAATTCTTAACGGGTGGGGATGAAGCCATTTTTAACGGATACGGATAGAATATGGATATAGAAAATTTAAATGGATACGAGTATAAAAATACCTTCTACAACCCTAGTATGGTTACAAATTTAAGATAATGCAAGTTTCTATTTAGGAACAAATTTCTTATTTTATTAGCACATTGCAGTGAATTATTATTATTAATAGGATCCCCAATTCCCCACCCCCGGTTGTAGTAGAGGTTGAATATCAGAACTTAAAAAGTATTACAAGTAAATAAGCCCAAAAGTTGAGAGGTTATAAACAAATTATAGTCCGAGTTTAATAGTTTGTATATTTCGACTTGTAATAAGGCCTTCATAACCTTTTTCATTGGGCCATTCTAAGAAAAGAAAAATTCTCTGCTGGATTGTATCTTGCGAATTTTAAAACCTAAATCATGAAACATTACTAAAAATCCAAAGAAATGCATCGCTTTCAAAAAGTCATGCATGATCCAAGTTCTAACAAATTAAAGCATGTAATCAGTAGGCTTTGTGTGGTTTCAGTTAGCTTAATACATCCAAATCATGAATTAAGCATAGGAAATAAGCTAACTGGATAGATGGAACAAGTTGCCTAGAGGCGATACAACTTCGATTAAATGTTTGGTCTAGCTATTGCATCTTACCTCCAATTTCCTATAATAGTCTAGCTATCTACTGATCTTTTCTATTATTAAAACTAAAAGATTGGGCTCGTGAATATCTACTATCTGTTTCTGGTTCTTGAAATTGTTCCTGTATAGTCCGAAATGTGTTTATAAATTTAAAATATCTAGTGATATTTCTCATACAGCCAATTCAAGTTGAAAAGTGCCATTAGAAATTATTTTAAACTTTATTCAGTAGATACTATTCTATCGATGATTGCTCTATATTCTACAAAACAGAAAATATTGATCTCAAATTTATTCGAAATTTATTCAGAAATTAATTCCTTATCAAATTTCAAATCTACTTGAGCGGCTCTTCAAAAAGAATTCAAGGAATTCAATTTACAGATTTCTTTTATTTAATTTTTCTGATTGCTAAACTGATATATTATTCGAATAAGAACAATAAATTATAAGATAAAATAATTCATACCTAATTAGCAAGATCTTAATCAGAACCTGTGAGGAAGTACACCTAAGATTGATTAGAACATATGCTTAAAAAATACCGAGCTGTGATTAAGGAATAAAATCAAGATAAATCAAAATTAAACAATTTTTTTAAAAATAAAATAAAATAGATTGAAACAAGTTTACCAGACAAGTGAACTTGTCCTAAGATGTATTCCCCTTATGTTCAAGATCTTCAGAATCACCCAAGATTGTTCTTCTATTTGGGATCATGCCCATGAGAGAAGATGATGGAAGACTCCTTCAATATCTGATGATAATTAATTGGAGAAATAGTATTGTAAAAGCATGAATTAGATGGCTCATCACTTAGTCGTCAAAGGAGGATAATCAAAATCGGTAATGTTGAGTTCCCACTTATTACACTTTCATGTATGCCCTTTTGTAATAATTTAATTTTATAAGGTTGATTGTGTAAAATTATTAAACTAAAACTCATTTTAATTAATAAACAACAGAAACGAAAATGGCTATTGTTTTTCCCAAAAGTCTGTTGGAGCTGTGTCCTAGAAGCCAATCATTATCTGGTTACTTCTATGGTTTATGTTATTGATGATATTTTATCATTTGTTCCTCAATTTATTTATTGATAGATCATTCAGGTTGAGGATCTGAATTGTAGATCTCTATAACTCATTTATGATTAAATGACAATAATAAATCTAAATTGTCCATAATTTTGATAATTAACAAGGAACATTAATTATCGGATAAGATTAATTAGTATGAAAGTTAAGTGATGATTAAATTCTACAAATCATAGGTAATGAATTACCAACTTAATTGCATATGTATATGTTATAGAACATAGTACAGAACTTGACCCAATGAAATAAACATATGGTTTGTGTTAAGTGTCATTGTTTATTTCATATGAGTTTGATTCTAAGTTTGAGATGTTCAACTTTTCCACATGATGATAGGTTCTATAAATATCGTCTAACGTTGATTCCGGATAAAGGCTGCTATACGAACTTTATTTATGCTCTTTTGAATTGTGCGGAGAAAAGTTGTTCATCAAGAAAATCGTATGTCCCTCATTAATATACGTAATGAGTGATGATATCTGTTTAGGCCCCTTGATGGAGTTTGGATTGTTTGGCCAACTTGTACAATCAACTCTATATCAAGAAATGTATAATCTTCAAGAATGACGCATTCCTATCTTGGATTATACAATGATATCATGTGACATAAGAATCAGACAAGGAAATACTATTATTTCTTATGTAGGATTACGATATTGTAATGGTACATTATTTATACGAATTGGGAATCATAACGTGTTGCTAGATGCCGCTTATGATTATTGGAAATAAATGACGATTTATTTTCATGGCCAACATAGTATAAATCCTCAAAGGGTCACACAAATAAAGCTTTAACCATACAGTGCATTATTTATTCGTATTGGAGAATACGAAACTTGATAAGTTGATTAATTAATAATATACTATTATGAACCGTTATAATTAATTATATCAAAATGATCATGTTAGAATAAATTAATGCATATGCTAATCCGTTAATAATTATCAATAAGATGATAATTATTTATATTCAACAATATTTAATATAATTATGTGAATTATATTAAGTCTATAGGCTTTAATTTAATAAGCCATTTTGAGTCCGTTTTGATTGCAATTGAAATAGCCCATCAATTAATGGAATTAATGTGCTAATATGGGAATTGAATGGAGCCCAAAAGGCCCATTCTTTGGCCGGCCTAGAAGGGAGTGGTAAATGGATAAATACTCATGTGGAGTTGGTAGGGTTTGAGATATATATAAGGACCTTAGATGGAGGCTCACCTACCCTACTCTCTCTTTCCTCTTTCTTGCACCTCCAAGCCGCCACCTCCTCCTTTGAAGGAGAATTTTCAGATCTGAAAATCTCTCCTATTAATTGCATTAGGGACTCATGAGTTGAGTATTAGCCACCTTCATTTAATAAAGATTAATTAGAAGAAAGGCAAGCAACAAAGGATTAGCTCTTTCCTCTTGTTTACTAGCATAGACTTCGAGGATTTGGTTAATCCTTTTCATGGACTCGAGGCTAGAAGGAAGAGACGTGGGAGTGCACGCCACCGACTCCAAGTGCCGTTGGAATTGTCTCATGAATACGATTTCGTGAGAGGTAAAATGATTCTCCTACCTTTTCTCATGAAATTGCGTGTGAATGGCCTTAAGCCTTGATTTCTATGTGCTTAATTGTTGTTTTGTGCTAATTGTTGGTTCTAAAATGAAAATTAAGCACTTCCTAATAAAGTCTTCCTCCTCTTTTCATTGTCTAGATCCTTAGAACACCTCTATATCTCATCTCTAGACTTAACAACTGGTATTAGACCACAAGGTTGACATCGCAAAACCACTGCAATCGAAACTCGTGCTCTCGGATCACCGTCGTCAAAATCCTAATTGTTTTCGAGCCGCAACCGTTGTTCATCTCTGTTGTGGACATCCATCAAATCGCAAGTGATCGTAATTTTGCCAAGTTGAAGTGAGGTGTTTTGATTGATAGGTTCTTTGACCCAATGTGTTGGAGTTATGTCCTAGAAGTCAATATTTAATGACTTAATTTTTTAGTTTATGTTAATGATGATATTTGATCATTTGTTCCTAGAGTTTATTATTGACAGATCATTCATGTTGATGATTTGAATTGTAGATCTCTGTGGATCATTCATTAGAATGACAATAATAAATCTAAATCGTCCATAATTTTGATAATTAACGAGGAACATTAATTATCATAAAAGATTAGTATGCAAGTTAAGTGATGATTAAGTTCTACAAATCATAGGTAAGGAGTTACCAACTTAATTGCATATGTGTATGTTATGGAACATAGTACAGGACTTGACCCAATGAAATAAACATATGGATTGTGTTATGTGTCATTGTTTATTTCATATGAGTTTGATTCTATGTTTGAGATGTTCAACTTTTCCACATGAGGATAGGTTCTATAAATATCGTCTAACGTTGATTCCTGATAAAGGCTGCTATAAGGACTTTATTTATGCTCTCTTGAATTGTGCGGGGAAAGGTTGTTCATCAAGAAAACCGTATGTCCCTCATTAGTATACCTAGTGAGTGATGATATCTATTTGGGCCCCTTGATGGAGTTGGATCGTATGCATGCAAACTAGAATATCAACTCTAGATCAAGAAATGTATAATCTGCAAGAATGACACATTCCTATATTGGATTATACAATGATATCATGTGACATAAGAATCAGACAAGGAAATATTTATATTTCTTATGCAGGATTAAGATATTGTAACGGTACATTATTTATGCGAATTGGGAATCATAACATGTTGCTAGATACCGCTTATGATTATTGGAAATAAATAACGATTTATTTTCATGGCCAACATAGCATAAATCCTCAATAGGGTCGCACAAATAGGACTCTAACCACACGGTGCATTATTTGTTTATTCACAACAATGAGTGTTGCGAAATATGATAAGTTGATTAATTAATTATATACCGTTGTGAACTGTTATAATTAATTAAGTCAAAAGGATCATATGGAAACAAATTAATGCATTAGCTAATCCAAAGTTAATTATTAATGAGTTAATAATTAATTATGTTCAACACACTTTAATTAGTTTGAGCTATTTGGGCTTCTAGTTATTTAATTAATTAAAGGCCCGATTTGAGGAAGGATGAAGGGTTAATTAATGGAATGGTTTATTGGGGCCATTGCAACATTTGATGTAGCCCAAAATGGCCCTATTAATTTCAGCTAGAGCCATAGTGGCAATCTTGTAATTAGTTCAAAGAGAGGATAAGAGTTATTGGCTATATAAAGGGGTCATCTCTCGGGAAAACCCTAGCTTCCATCTCCCTTTCTCTCTCCTCTCTTTCTAGCCGCACCCATCCCTTCCCTTTTCTCTCTTGCTCATGTGTTGAGCTTCATTCCTTCTTCTCCTCCATTAAAATAGTTAATAGGAAGAAGAAGTTCATAGAGGGGATTAGCTAGGAGCTCTTGAAAGCTAGCACTTTCTTGTAGCTCGTGATTAGCTCCTTGGTGGGCATGAGGCGCCATAGGTGGTGGTGGAGGTGGTGGAGGTGGTGGAGCACGCACCCCATCGATTCCTAGTGATTGGATTTCAAGCCTCTTTGTTACAATACAAAGAGAGGTATAACTCTCTCCTACTTGTTCTCATGTGAATTGTTGTGTGAATGGCCTTAAGCCTAGATCCATGGTGTTTAATCTTGTGTTTATTGCTAATTGTTGGCTTTTAAATGAAAATTGAGCACTTCCTAACACAATGTTAGTAGTTGGAACCTAGGGTTTGTCTCTGAAATGGATGAGAGTATAGTGGTATCATGATCAATTTTACATCGTCTAACTATTCTATTTAGAAGTTTCATTTAAAAGATTTTTTATATTGCAAGGATACACACGAACCCTTTCGAGTACAAAACCTGATCATATAACCAATGATGTTTGGAAAGTGTCTAACCAAAAGATAATTGCCATAATTAGACAATGGATTGACGATTCCGTTTATCACCACATCTCATCTGAAATCGATGCTAAGAAGTTGTGGGAAAAAACTTGAGAGATGTATGAGCGCAAGATCACTCAAAATAAGGCTTTATATATTAGGAAGTTGGTTAATATGAAACATTAAGAAGTTCCTCAGTGTCGAATCATTTGAGTCAATTCCAAGATTGTGTACCATTTAGACACCATGAAAATGGTGTTGGATGAGGAATTGCAAACATTGATTAAGTAACTCGGCACCTAATGGTGTTGTGACCTTAGGTTTGATTAAAGATATCATGCTTAATTAGGAGTTTAGGCGTAAGAAAATTATGTATCACTAGTGAGTCTTCGGTTCTTGTCACAAAAAAATCGTAGGAGTGCTCATGGTGATGACAATAGGGACAAGTCAAAGGAAAGATCTAAATCACAAAATGGGATTACGTACTATTATTCCCGGGATTAGTGCTATTATTCCCGGACACATAAGAAGTCAATGTTGGAAGTTGAAAGCCAAGAATGATGGATCCAAGATAGATCAATCTAAGACAAGAATGAAAAAGAAAATTCCACTGCGTGTTACCAATGAAAAAGTGTTCATACCTTACGATGAAGACTAGTCAAGATTCCATTTATGTGGTAGACTCTGCCGCCTCATTTCATGTCACATCTAGATGTGACTTGTTAACTTCCCAGAAGGAAGGTTATTTTAGTTTTTAATAGAATGAAAAATTATGGGGTTTTCAAAATCTTCGTCATTGAAATTGTTAGTGTGGAGACTAGTTTGGGATGCAAGTTTACTCTCAAGAATATTCAACATGTGCCGAATATGAAGCTTCACCTAATTTCGGTGGGTGCCCTTGAAGATAATGGGTATCAAAGTTGTTTCTTTGGTGGAAAGTGAAAGTTATTAATGGCGCATTTCATTGTTTCTTGAGAAACCAAATCTGGTTCGCTTTATGTAACTCAAGTCAAGGTGTGTGGTGAGGTGAATACCATGGAGAGTAACTCAACTGATTTATGACACTTGCAGTTGGATCAGATGAGTGAGAAGGGCATTGAGATTATTTTTTTCATAAAAAAAAGAATGCGCCTAGTGATAATACTTCACTTATCCCTTGCACACATTGTTTGGCTGGCAAACAATATCATGTAGCCTTCAAAAGGAATCCAATAAGTAAGAGGTCGAGTGTGCTTGACTTGGTTCACACCGATCTTTTTTCTGTGGGAGATAGAATTATTTGTGGTTTTCTTTACTTTCTTACTTTTGTGGATGAATATTAAAGGAGGTTGTGGGCATACTTTTTAAAGACGAAGGATCAAGTCTTGGAGGTGCTCAACAATGGGTTCAAATGTATATGGTCGGATAATGGAGAAAAATATCGTGGTCCTATTGAGATGTATTGCAAGTCCGATGGTATCAAACTAGAGAAGAATGTATCCAAAACTTCATAATAAAATAGTGTGGCCAAGCAAATGAATTATACTATTTGTGAGAGAGTTAGTTGTATTATCTCTAATTCTAAGCTTTCCCAAGGATTTTGGGGTGAATTTTTGGAGATTGTGGTCCCATTGATCAACCGCTCTCCTTCTCATGCATTGGATAGTGATGTATCCGAGAGGGTCTAGAAAGGTAAATATATCTCTTATTACCATCTAATAGTGTTTGATTGTAGGGTTTTTGTGCATATAGCCAATGATGGAAGGTCAAACCTTGATAGCAAGACTAATGAGTGTATTTTCTTGGAATATGGAATGGTGAGTTTGGATATATGTCATGGATCCGATTGAAAATAAGTTAGTGAAAAATTGAGATGTGGTGTTCTTTATACATGAAACCATTAAAAATGTAAGCAACCGTGGCAAGGAAAAAACCTACGAAAAAATATCTTCAAGTACCATGTTGATCTAACTCTAATTTCAAGGAAAAAATAATTGTCCGACACATTGAAGAGAATGACTCTCAAATCGAAATCTTTTCATGTGAAAGTTCACAAGTGCAAGAATTGAGGAGGTCAACTCAAGAGAAACAAGCCAATACAAGGTACTCTTCTAATGAGTTTGTTTTACTTGTAAATGGTGGTAAGCCCAAATGTATTGCAAAAGCCATGTTGTTGGAGCACAAAAATGAGTGGTTGGAAGCCATGCAAGATGAGATGGAATCCTTGCATAAGAACAATACATTTGAATTAGTGAAATTGTCAGAAGGCAAGAAGGTGCTCAAGAACAAATGGGTATATCAAGTGAAATCCGAGAGTTAATAGGCAAAACTGAGGTATAAAACTGGTTAGAAGCCATTCGGTTGAAAAGAAATTAGTGAAAAGTCGAGATGTGGTGTTTTTTATACATGAAACCATTGAAAATATATGCAACCTTGGCAAGGCAAAGACCTCTTCGAGTACCATGTTGATCTAACTCCAATTTCAAGTAACAACCTAAGAATCGAGACAAATTACCCAAACCCTAGTCAATCAACCAAAACAATTGTTCGACACATTGAAGAAAATGACTCTCAAACCGAAATCTTTTCATGTAAAAGTTCACAAGTGCAAGAATTGAGGTGGTCAACTCGAGAGAAACAGGCCAATACAAGGTACTCTTCTAATGAGTTTGTTTTACTTGTAAATGGAGGTGAGCACAAATGTATTGAAAAACCCATGTTGTTGGAGTACAAAAATGAGTGTTTGGAAGTCATGCAAGATGAGATGAAATCCTTGCATAAGAACAATACTTTTGAATTAGTGAAATTTTCAAAAGACAAGAAGGTACTTAAGAACAAATGGGTATGTCAAGTGAAATTTGAGGGTTAATAGGAAAAATCGAGATATAAAACTGGTTGGAAGCCATTCGATTGAAATGAAATTAGTGAAAAGTCGAGATGTGGTGTTCTTTATACATGAAACCATTGAAAATGTATGCACCCTTGGCAAAGCAAAAACCTCTTCCAAGTACCATGTTGATCTAACTCCAATTTCAAGCAACAACCTAAGAATCGAAACAAATCACCCAAACCCTAGTCAATCAACCAAAATAATTGTCCGACACATTGAAGAGAATGACTCTCCAACCGAAATCTTTTCATGTGAAAGTTCACAAGTGCAAGAATTGAGGAGGTCAACTTGAGAGAAACATGCCAATACAAGGTACTCTTCTAATGCGTTTTTTTACTTGTAAATGGTGGTGAGCCCGAATGTTTTGAAGAAGCCATGTTGATGGAGCACAAAAGTGAGTGGTTGAAAGCCATGCAATATGAGATCAAATCCTTGCATTAGAACAATACTTTTGAATTAGTGGAGTTGCCAAAAGGCAAGAAGGTGCTCAAGAACAAATGGGTATATCGAGTGAAATACGAGGGTTAAGAGGCAATATCGAGGTATAAAACTCAATTAGTTGTGAGAGGATTAGACCAAAAGAAGAGAATTGATTTTGAAGATATCTTTTAGCTCGTGGTCAAAATGTCCTTAATTCGGATAGTGCTCGGTTTGGCAACTAGTTTGAATTTGGAGATTGAACAATTAGATATCAAAACTGCATTCCTCTATGTTGATTTGGAGGAGCTATACATGAAACAATCAGAAAGGTTTGTCATGAAGGAACAAAAGCACTTGGTGTGCTAGTTGAGGTGGAGCCTCTATATTTTGAATCAGGTATCTTGGAGTTTGTACAAAATGTTTGAATTTTTTTATGTGTGACAATAATTTTGAGAGAAGTAAATCCAATAGTTACATTTTTTGTGAAGAGATTCTCTAGTAGTTATTTTATTATTCTATTGATTTTTGTTGATGACATGTCGCTTGTTGAAAGAGATTAAAAACAAATAAAAGAGTTAAAAAAGAATCTAGAAAATGAATTTGTCGTGAAATACTTGGGTGTGGCAAAATAAATTCTTAGAATGAAAATCACTATAGATCGTGGAGAAAGCAAACTCTGATTGTCACAAGAGAAGTACATTGAGAAAGTACTTGAAAGATTCAACATGAGTAAGTGTAAGCCAGTAACTTCTCCTCTTGCTAGTCATTTTAGATTGTCCCAAGGATGACAAGGAGAAGGAGGCGAGAAGTGTGTCATATGCATCGATTGTTGGTTCTCTAATGAATGCAATAAATGGTGTGTACGCAAATGGATATTACTCATGTGGTTAGTGTGGTAAGTCGCTTTCTTTCTAAACCTAGCAACATGCATTGGAATGTCGTTAAGTGGATACTTCGGTATTTACGGGATACAACCAACCATTATATTTGTTTTGGTGACACAAACAATCCGGTATTAGAGGCATATACGGATGCCGATTGGACCGGTTACGTAGACACTCAGAAGTCTACATTCGGTTATTTGGTGCGTTTTGAAAATGGAGTCGCTGTAGAGCAACAACTGGAATCCTCCAATACAAAATACTAATGGAGAGTAGTATCGTGTTTAGTTAGTTAGAGAGAGTAATGGCATTTATGTTATTTTGTAATCAGCATAGCGATCTATATAAAGCACTCAATGTATCTGTACATTGCTTGATGGAATGAAATAAATCAGTTTCATACAAACTCCAATATGGTATTGTGTGAGATTTTTCGTCATTCTTGTTGAACAACAGATTTCAACGAGAGAGAAATACCTCACGAGATTCAACCTTCACGTAACCGAATTCCGGCGCAGAAATGCCTCTTGACAACAAGGGACATTAGCGAGAAATTGCCTTCGTGAAGGTTTATTGTTTGTATATGGGTCCAACTTTCCAATGGGTGTAAGCCCTCATTGTTAATTACATCGGGACGAACCATAAAAACCTTTGATTATAGGGCTAAGAAGGAATATGCTAGGAAGGAAGTCATAAAATGGCTTAGACCGGACTCGATTGACAGTACCAAACCTAATTGACGAGACTCAACCGAGGAGACAATGCTTTTAAAGAGATACACTTTCATTTGGAGTCGTTTTGGAGTCATTCTTTCATTTTTATGTCGTTTTGTTTTACCGTCTTGGAGTCGTTTCAAAGATACATTTCGTTTGTAGTTATGAAGTCGTTTTGCAACCCTTGGGACTTTTTAGAGTCACTTGTAACAGTTGGTTCTGGAACTTTTTAGGGTCGCTTGTAGGAACGAAAAAATTTGCAATCCTTGGGACTTTTTAGGGTCACTTGTAAGGATTGGTTCATGGAACTTTTTAGGGTAACTTGTAGGAACAGATGAAGAAGTTACAACTTTTGGAACCTTTTAGGGTCACTTGTAAGAGTTGGTTCCTGGGGCTTTTGTTAGCCACTTGTAAGAACAAAAAAAGAAAGAGAAATTATAACCCTTGGGGCACTTTCACCGTCCACTTGTAAGGGTTGGTTCTTGGGGCCTTTGTTAGCCATTCGTAGGAACAATACTCTTGATCTCAGACATGTTGCACACAGCTCAGTCCAAAGGTGATGTATTTGGTATTCTTGGGACCTTTGTTAGGCACTTGTTAAGAAACCAATATTTTTCATAATTCCAGGACCTTTGTTAGCCACTTGTGAGGAAATCTGATGTGTGATTTTGGAGATCTTTGGGACATTTCATGTCACTTGTAAGGACTCACATTTCAACTCTTGGGGTACCTTTGTAGACACTTTTAAGAATTGAGTTCCTGGGACTTTTTAGGGTCGTTTGTGGGAACATTTTTGGAAATCTGAGGCAAAGAGGCCACTTGATGAGAATCCGACATCTGTATAATTTATGGGGCACTTTTCATGGTCACTTGTTAGAAATTTGATTTTTAATCTTCTAAGGTTGATCTCAACCCTAGCGAAGGATTTCATTTTCTCAAACGAAGAGGTATTGATTTTGATGAAGAGGTTTTGGTCTTGACCGTCGGTCGAGATTGTGAGAATTGGATATTTTCTAAGTCTCTTTAGGTTGATCTCAATCCCAACGAGGGAGATTTCCTCCAACGAAGAGGTTTTGGCTTGGCTTTGGGTTTCGTGTTTTGACTTTTAATTTCTTACCATTTCTCTTGGGATATTGGTGATTTTTACTAATTTTCCTTTATTTGGATTTTAGAAAATCTAATGATTTGAAATTGTTTTCAGATTTTGAAAATAGTCCCTTGAATATAATTTTAGTATTGAAATTATCTAGGTTTTATTTTTGGGATTTTATAAGAGACTTAGTTAGCATTTATCGTGTTTATTGAATTTTATAAAATTTATTTTTATAACAAAAATACTTCAAAAATATAAAAGGCTATTATTTTGAAAGATTTTTATATCGAAATATCAATAAATTTAGTTCTACAGATTTTTAGGATTTTATGAATATTTTATATGAATTTTCCTGATTTTCCTACTATTTTCAATATTTTTTCTAACTTTCAGCCTAAATGGAATGATCTAATTGGGCCACTGTCTCGCACTTTTTCGCGGCCCTCGGGTTTCAAATAGAGAAAACAGAGGGGGAAAAGAATGCGGATCAGATACCCCTCGCGAGCCTCAAGAAAGCCGATACTGCTACTTCCCAGGAGAGAAATAACAGTACGGTCTTGAGTTCCCACGAGAGTTTATTATTTGAGAGGGGTCCTTTTTTTCCGGTAGGCGCAAGCCCCTACTGTTAATTACCTCCGACATGGTCTGGAGAACCTCTAGATCGGGAAAATCAAAGGATATGTATCATAAGCTGTTAGGGAATTGTAAATATGCAATTTGTTATCCTAGTATGCATTTATATCTTTTTGTGTTTTTTTTTTTATATTATTATTACCACTACCATAACTATTATGCAGTGTTAGTGTTGTATTTATTTATTGAATGGACTTGGTATTGCAGGGACAGCAGTCTTTAAAGCTTATGATTTGGAGAGGTTTTGGCTGATCTTTGCTGCTTGGATTTCGGTGATTTCTTCTTGTAATATGAGGAATGGTTGGCTCCTGGATTATGGCTCTTTGGGTAAGATCGGGGTGGCTCATCATAGTTTAGGCTTTTGAATTATGGCTTGGGGTTTGGATTTTACAGCTTGAAATTTTGATCTTACGGCTTGGAACTTAGATCTTATGGCTTGAAGGCATGGATTTTCCGAAGCGGGCATTTGAAATTCCCAAAAAATCGGGTTATTGTGACTTCTGGCTTTTTTTTTTATTTGGTGCTGAGGATCTTTATAGATTTTTTTCTTTTTCTTCGATAATGTTGGACTCCTAAGTCACGGAGTTTGTAGACATTACGCTTAACATCGGGCTTATGGGCTTGTGGATGTCGGTAACTTCGCCGGGCTTTAAGCTTTTGGGCGTCAAATGTGCGCGCGGGTGCTAACCAGGCAGACTGCCCCTTGGTCTAACCTGACTGCGGGTAGATGCTCGTCACGTGGGCGTAGAGCATCAAAAGACGATCTGGCGCTCGTTAATCTCGATATCTTCAACGGTTCGGCTATCAGCGGAAGCGTTGTCAAAGTGGCATCTGGCAATGTCAGAGACACAATCCGGTTCCCTTCCGGCGTGTTGAAATGACTCCTGGTTCTTGACCAGAATCTTGAAAAGACGGTTTGATTGTTGTTCAAGACATTTAGAATGATATCCAGCCAGGATATCGGGTAAATAGTCCAAACTCCATTCAAAGCGTTGAGGTACGTTTCGGCGGCTATTCCGAAATGACGATGAGACGGTTCAATGACCATTCAGAGCATCACATTGATATCCGGGTGGCCAACCAAGACATCAGGTAAATGATCCAATTGCTCCTTGAAACATTGAGGAGACATCTGTCAAGCAGATGTCCGTGAACAGTCCAGCCTTAGTCTGAAGCGTTCCAATGAGACGATCCGATTATTATTCGAGTCATTTAAGGTATAACCCGATTTTATTCGAAGCGTTGACCTTCGTTTTGGTTATTATTCAAGCCATTTGAGGTGATACCTTATATCCACCAAAATGTAACTTGATTTTCACTCGAAACATTTATCTTCGTTTCGATTGCCACCCGAAAACCTACAAATGATATCTAGTTGCCAGCCAAGATACCGATAGAGTTTGACTGCCACTCAAACGGTTGAAAAAGACATCCGGTTGCCAGCCAGACGATGAGAAATGATTCAATTACCATTCAGAGCATGGCTTCGGTACCTGGTTTCTAGCCAAGGTGTCAAGCAAATGATCCATCTGTTTACTTGAAGCGTTGCAGCAAAACATCTGTCGCCAGTCAGATGTTCAAGAGACGATTCGATTTCCTTTCGAAATATTTAAAGAGATACCTGGTATCTAGCCAGGATATCAGATAAATACTCCGACTCCCATTCGAAGCGTTGATCTTCGTTTCGACTGCCACTCGAAACGTCAAGTTGATACCTGGTTGCCAGTCAGGATATCGGGTAAACGATCCAATTATCATTCGAAACATTTGAAGTGATACAAGGTATCTAGCCAAGATATCAAATCAATGCTCCGTCCAATCAAAGCGTTTGAACTTCATCTGGTGCCCAGTCAGATGTCAATAGACCGTTCGGCTCCCACCCAAACCGTTGAAATAACGACGCCGTCCATTTGGCTTTTAGGCGCCGTGACACCACCCTCGGGTCTGTGTCAAAAATAAGGGTGCGTGCGGGTGCTACATGAGTCGGACTCCCTATGGCATTCTCACGTGCGGGGTGACAGTTGGTCCTAGGACAGGGAACGATGCCTCGGCTATCGGTCCTTAACCAGCCATTGGATTGAGACAATTAGTCCCCGGAAAGGGTGCATAACCTCAGTTATGGGTCCTTAACTAATCGTTGATGAAAAGACGATTGGTCCTCAAACGGGGAACATAGCCTCAGCTATCGATCCTTAACCAATCGTTGAATGGAGACAGTGGTCCTGGGACAGGGTACATAACCTCAGTTATGGGTCCTTAACCATCTGTTGAAGAGTGACAGTTGGTCCTCGAACAGGGTGCGCAGCCTCGGCTATCGGGTCTTAACCAAATGTCAGATGATGGAAGTGATGTCCGGTTCCTGACCGGCTCATTCAGTTTTAGTTTCCTCAAGCACCAAGAAGAGATATTTATGTCTTGAATTCTTTCATCCAGGTTTGATTCGACAGTCCTGATGTCGGTCTCATCCTGGATTATTTGCTTCTGGTGTTCGTTGTAGTCGGCCTTGGTTAGCGAGTCGCAATTCAACCAAACTCACAACATTGAGATCAGATTCTCAATATTGAGCTTAAATTACTTCGACAATGCTCCTGCTCATTTCAAGAGTATTGAATATATTTGGTTGTTCCGCGTCAGACATAATGATGACTATCCACTGGTTTGAACCATCTTGTTTCAATGAGGCCTAGCAAGCCTTGACTCTTGATCACCGGGGTATTCCTATTGCGATCTGCTCGGCTTGAGAAGTTTTTATTTATTTTATGCAACATGGGGATCCTCCCGATTGGGTGAAAGGGGTCTCTTTCTCCCATTTTTTTATTTATTTTCTTTTTCTTCTGAGATTACTTGAATGCCTTAGGTGAGTATGAGATCTTCTCCATGTTGAGGTGTTGTCCATGCCTCCTTTAATTTTGATTATGAGCCTTCGAGCCATTTTTTATTCGAGCCAAAAGGATTTCTGATTATCGGATTTTAAATAGAATAATGGTCTTAATATTTTTGGTAAGGTTTTTGGTGATGATGATCGGCAAAATAGATTCCTCATATTTTTCTAAGTTTGCAGGAATTTTCCTCACATTTTTCTGAGCTTCCTATGATTTTTGGTGAGTTTTTGAAGGTTATTGGATTTTTGGATAAATCATAGGATAATTTGGTAATTTATGATTGGCTGGAATTTAGAATTTAGATTTAAAATTATTATGCTAGGAATTTGGTAATGGTTTTGGCATAATAATGTTCCTTGTATTTTTCTACATTCATAGAAATTTATTTTGGATTTTTCTGAGTTACGGTTGAATTTCTACGAATTTTTGAAGTTTCCAGCAATAGGATTATGCCACGTCAGCATAATTTCCACGTGGCAACACCTGGTTGGTCCAAATCAGCAGAGAATGAGAGTTGGCAACGATCTTCTCTGTTCAAAAGATTCCACACGTGGCTACATGTGGTTGGTCCATATGGGCAGTCAGTAGGTCGCTATACCAAGATTACTCGTCACACCAAAATGCCACAGATAATCAGAGATTTTGGGACGGTTTTATTAAAACCTGTCTCATTTTTCTGTGCGCAAGGTCTACCACGAAGAAACTTGTAGACAGGACTATGGGCCCATTGTCAGTGGAGTGAGGAACCCGTTGAGCCTACACCGAGTTCAGGCGGGACTTAGGCTCTAATCTCCTCTTTTCTTTTCTTCTTTTCCTTCTTCTCCGACGCGATGACGAGTCTCTCCGCCATGGCTGAGCGATTGAATCGCCTGAGTGGTTGCTGGCCCCCGAAATGGAGTCGTGAAGCATCGTGTAACTCTCTTGATATTGTGGGGCCTATTAATTAGACGTGGGGAGTCCTTCTCTGCTGCATTTGTTCTCCTCAAAGTCAGCTAGGGTTTCGGGAAAGCCTACAACAATTGGCCACCTCCATCGATGAATAGATCAAATTAATCGGTCGAGGAGTATCGTGGCATGATGGAGAAGCTTGGTTTTCTATCAATTTGAGAGTTAGATGGCTCCGGCATGGTGTTTCGATTCTTCCCAAATCTACCATGGTGGTAGGTTGGTCGATGCAGCCTCCAGTCGACTGTGGTGGTGAGACAGAAGGTCTGAGAGCATGGTGGCACGTCCCTGAAGACGATTGTGCCATCAATTTAATTACCAGCTGCTCTTAATCAAGGAAACTTCACCAGAGCCTAGCCGTGGCCATGGCGACAAGCTGTGAGTGTTTCCTTTTGTTGCTGATGCTCCCCAATGGCATGGAGGGATCGATGATGCAGTGGAGAGCATCTTGGCATGCTCTGGAGTGTATGTGACCCACCAATTACATCATGGAAGCTTGCAACAAGCTCTCGGCTGAGGTTTGATCAAGATAAGTGCACCAGTCTTCTTCTTTAATGCATTGGCGATAGGTGATGTGCAATACTCCATAGGTAGCATGAGTGTAGTGACCGACCAGAGTCTGATTGACATGCGTTCATGAGAAGGGTATATCATCAACCCTACATTATTTCGATATAGAGCCAATATACTCCCTTTTTTTACTCCTGTCTTTGCTGCTTTCTTTTCCATTATTTAGTAATGCACATAAGAGTATGTTATCATGCTGATGAGCATGATTGCAACTCCTGAGGGATTGTGCACCACCAAAAATAGATATGTGAGGCTCTCTATTGCAGGGTTGTCTCTTGGCATGAACTCGGCTGAGATGATGGTGACTATCTCCCCTTTAATTGGCTTGATGTGCATCATCATGATCCTCAATACCTGCTGTCCTGATTAAAATACCTGCTGTCCATTCCTTTTGGTACCTGCTGTCCATCTTTTCCCTTTTTTTTGTTTTATTTTATATGTAGATGCATGTTTATTTGTAAATGCATATTTTATATATATAAATGCATATATCATCTTACTGCTAGGTTAGTATATTTACATATTTACAGAACTTTGATTTCCCTTTACTCCTTACATTTTGCTATATAAATGTGAGACCAGATGTCTTAATATATGTGTAAAATAAAAAAAATATATAATTGTTGTAAAGAGGGCAGAGAGAGATAAACAAAGAGTTTTTCTTACTGCACTTGAAGATTACACAAAAAAAAATGAAATAAGTAGTTGCTGAAGATACAAAGATATTCTACAAACACTCTCTTTTTTTTTGTTTTTTTTTTAGTAGCTAACCTAACTCACACTGATTATCCTTTGAACTTCTCACAACTTTTCACAATATGTAAGTGCTCGATATATGAGTGTAATTTCTGATGTCTCTTTCCTCTTCTTGATGATCTTCTGTATGAAGCATACACCTCCTTTTATAGGAGAATTGAGCCAATTGCTGTAGCCAGCACCAATTATGACCATTTTCAGAAAACTGGACGATTTTACCCCTGGGGGTCATTATGGGTATTCTCTCTTTGGCTCAACAGATTTTTCACTGTCTGGGGATTCTCTGGCTCCAATTATTAGGCCTTAGGTGAAGGTTATTTATCGATGATATCAGTACAGCATCATCCATCTCCCAATTTACTGAACCTAGCAAGCAGTATAGCCACTAGCACCTATATTTTTTCTTTGAGCTTTGTGAATTTCGTTTAAGGTATCCTCTTAGCTCCTGAAACGCTTATAATCTTCAATTGATCGTAGAGGAATGCAGCTATACATAATGTGACAGAAATTGCATTTTATGATTCTCATTAGTTCACTTCACCTTCTGAATTTTACTAGCTCCAATCACTTGTTGCCTCATATCACTATTATTTTTGTGATATTTGACTTAGATGCTCTTCAAAATCCACCTGGGTTCAGTGAACGAAAATAATCACCTTCATTTTATTTTTGTTGCATCTCTTCAGTGATTCATTTTTATGGGATTGATCAATCTTATTTTGATAACAGCTCCATTTTTTTTTATCTTTTTAAATCCAAGTTCTGTCGATTCTACTCATCATTAGTCCATCTTACTTCTTAACTTCTCCCCTTTTCAAATTTTTATGTTACTTTATCATGGAATTAACTTAGAGCATCACATTTCTTGTTCTGGGTTTTAAAGTGCAATGATGGCATGGCTTGACCAAAATTGCTCCGCAATTTCAATTATTCCCTCCAATTAATGCTTCAGAAACAGTCCCCCATTGCTTTACTGAATTCCATATCCTTAGTGTACTGTTTCCAGTAATTCACAAAATCTCTCTCTCTTTGTCTTGTAGGGCCAATACTTCGTTGTTTCTGCTAAACAGCAAATTTAAGTTATCTCAAACTGAGCTATCTCGAGTGAATGGCCATGACTGCATCACGGTTTCAGAAATTTGGTTCATCGTTTCCTTCAATTGATGCTTCACCACTTAACAATGCATTTCCTTGTTGATGTCCAATGATACTTCTCTGCTCCTTGCTGTTTAATTTCCACTAATTTACACTTTTCCTCACGGGTCTGATTTGCTTTTGAACAGCTACGACTACTTCATGATTCCGGGATTTGACTTCTTCTATTCACAAATTAATGTTGTAGAACTCAACACCAACAACTCCTTACAGTTATCAAGTACTGTTCTTGCATCCTTGTTACTCCCTTTCCCTTATTTACAGTGTTACTGTATTTCGATTAGAGGCCTGTATCTCATTAATTGCAGGGGAAGAGAAAGATTTCTAGCGAGATTCTCGCTCTCCTTGACAGTACGTGTCGATGAGAAGAATCAATTTGGTGAGAGAGGAGTAGAAGTAGCCTAATTTTCCAACGGAAAGATTCTTCGTGTTTCTTCCGTGTTTTTCGCGCGAGAGAGAGAGCACAGGGACGAGTTGGAAGAGATGAATTGATTAGGCTGTGTTCTTTCCTGGGCTGCACCATTCTTTCTCTCTTTTTTTTTGTTTGTCTTCCGAAATGGGCTGGGTCGATCTGGGCCAATTATGGGTTTCGACGATTTGTTTGATAGAGGAATTTTAATTTTCATTTAGCTAAATCCAATCCATTACTCTGAAATTTGCACTAATCTTGATGCGCTTAGAATCATCCATAAGCTCCAATTTTGCACATATTCTCCATATATTACAAGATTATATAATTTTTCACATAATCTTTATGTATGAAATTATACAATATATTTGGAGCATGGTTTACGTTTTTATGGCATCAAAATGAATATTGCATACCAAATTAACATCATGTTATGTTAATACTAGTATCAATATAGGCAAAGAAATTCAGAATCACTTGTTTTAGCATTGTTCGGGACTTTGTCTGTCGGTTAACTTCCCAATTAATCCGGAATAATTCCCAAACCTCCTTTGAAAATTTGATTGTATATCATAGCCCAATTTAATTGATCATGGTAGCCTCCAAGTTCATTTATCAGTTGACCATATGATTATGACAATATTTTCGGGTTCAACAGCCACGTAAGCCTAAAGGGGTGAGGCGTTCGCTGATTTAGAGCCCGTATGGCGCTGACTGGGTCACAGGTCACCAACTCTCCATAAGGATTTCGTGTAACGAATGATTGGAGCTACCACACACAATCTTCCACAGAAGATCCGACAAGTTTTTGGCACTAAGGTTTCGTTGAAGGAGATGAGACATTTGCAAATGAGTCCTTATGTTATTTTATTTTTATTTGAACCCTTCCGACAGCGTTCTCATGATCCACGACGCCATTGACGATGAAACTGAACTTGTTGGACTCATGAGACAGAGGAAAGCACCATGATCGCATCCGTTTACATCACGTCATCTTCTTTTGATTATAGAAAATGAAGTCTTGATTGACAGTTTTAGGATTTTATTCGATTTGGTCCCTGAGGTTTCTAATTCCTATTTTTCAGCGAACAAAGCCGCCACAGTCAACCAGGCCTAACCTGATAGAGTTACAAGAGTGGAGAGAGCAACCTAGTGTCCTTGGTTTGCGTTGCGTTGGCCTAGATCAGTGAGTGGACCAGTGAAGTTGGTACGACAGTGAGTTGAATTTGGTACCGAGAATTCGAGTTACAAGCAAGTGCAATTGCGCTAACTACTCTAATCTAAATCCTATTTTCTATCATACCGACATCATGAAACCCTAAAAAAAATCCATATAGCCTAAAGTTTATCTATATAAAATTATTATAGAAATGTTCATAAGTCTCAAGAAACTTCAATTCACTTAACATAGTTCTCAATTGCATGCAATCAAGGGGTATTCACATTGATCAAGACACACATCGTACATTCAAGCTAGATTCAGTTAATATATCAATCAATCAAGACATAATGTGACTTCAAGAACATAAATTAAACTATTTGTGTCATAAGTAGATATCATATCATATTCTATAACTTGAATCAGACGAGGAGACCACAAATCATAATAACTCTAATTAAAATCCGGCAACATAACGACTCAAATCTCGATTATTATTAACAAAGCCTACTGGCTAAGTCAAATCCAGCAAGGTCTGAGAATTGGGTTCTCTGCTGGACTATCATCAAGTAACATGGATCAAGAACTAAGTCCTCAATCCGAAAAAGATCATAGGAGTAAAATCCGCAAACACTTCACGCAATCAATACAATATAACATCAAGTATCCCTGCATATATAATCTACACCACAATCAAACATCAAGAATCCATCAGACACAGAGAACTAGGTTCCCTGTGCTGCATATCAAGATCAATTGCAAGAAAGAACAAGAAAGAGAGCAAGAAAGCAATTATCTATTCAAATCAATCAAATATCACCTCTTTATTACTAAATTCATCGCATTACATCATCTTTACCTTCAATTTACCTTTATCACACAAAATGATGGTTCAATTGAAGCCCCTTTGTTCTCTCTACTCTAGCCTATCACTTGTTCGACAGAATGTCTCAACTAATCTACCTCTCTGATGGAGTGTAACTAGTGCTACAGAACTTTGCAACTAGGTTGCACTATGTGTGTGTGCACGTGAGAAGTGTGCCAAGGGGGTAGAGGCAGCTAGCCAGAAGGGAAAAGCTCCCAAGTCAAAAAAAAAGTCCCCAATTGTTTGGAGGTGCCGGGTATTCATAGCCAGTGGTTTGGGGTTCCTTCTTCGAGAAGATTGGAGCTCTAGATCAATCCATGTCATCCATTTCAGAGCACACAGATCACCAATTGATCAAAGGGCAGAGAGGGAGCGAAACTGTATTTCTTTGGATTGGTCAACCGTGGAGTGAGAATGTTTGACCGAATTTGTTACAATCGTCTGGGCATTCTCTACTCTCAATCATCGATCCATGATCCTAGGGCTGTCGATGTGCCACTTGTAGGAGCTCGATTGGGTAGTCAACGAGAGCATTAGGTGTTGACCCGGCGGTTACAGACATGGTGGCGCCATTCTTCTCTTCGAGCTCTCTTCTATTCAGTTGAGAGGGGTTAACGCTTCAGGTAGGGCCCGCTTGTCTGATTTAATGAGACACAGGGCTCCAGCGCCCCTTCTCTCCATTTCGTTGCGTTCGGCTCACCATGCACCAACATATCTTTACTTACTTCTTGTACATGGTTCACACAGAATGGGTGCACCCACCAATGTGACGGAGAGAGGGAAATTCAAATTTAGTTGTCTTAGTTCCTCTCCATTCCACGGAGTATTGCACCTCTCCATTTTCTTCTTTAAATTGATTTTCCCATACGGCTGATTTTAGAAAAATCATTTGAAACCCTTCCTGTTGGTATTTCTCAATGATATTTTGTATGTAGCCTCAACAAAATATGTAGAATCTAATGGACCCTAGAATTTCTCCAAAATACTCTTTCTGTTATATTATTTATTTTCTCCGAAATTGAGGGTTTCTTTGCATAAAACAGAGTCTCTACAAATATTTTGGGTATTCTCTCTGCACCATAATTTTCTCCTTAGTCCATGAAATTTTTGGATAATTTTCCATGATTTTTGAAGCCCATCTGGTATTTTCCATATATCATTCAAATTCTTGTATTTATTTGCCACAAATATCAATCGATTATTTTATGCATTTAGGTGCAATATTTTGGGGTCAAACAGGTATCAGAGACCAAATTAAAGGAGCAAATGGTTCTATTCTCGATCTAATCTTCTCTTTCACATTATCTTCTCCATTCCATTTTTTCCAAATTTCTTCAATTTCTTGATCAATCTGAGCTCAAATCGTAAGAAAATGCCAAGTGCTAATGGTGCTTCTATCGTAAATCAGAGTGCTCAATATGATGCACCTCTACACTTCACTCATCAGATCAATACTATTCTGACGATTGACAATTATCTGATTAGAAGCTTCAAGTGTTACCTGTGCTTCGTGGTCATGGCTTACTGGCGTTTGTCGATGGCTCAAAAACAGCTCCAGCTGAGGTGCTAGTAGGTGACAATGGTGTAACTTCACTAAATCCAGAGATCGAGTGATGGTTAAGACAAGATCAACTCATTATCGCATGGATCTTCAACTCGCTATCACCATCCTTACTGACACAAAATGTGAATTGTGACACGTCAGCTCAGGCCTAGCACCAACTTCACCAGATCTACAACTCTCAATCAGTTTCCATGACACTTGAACTCAAGCTTCGACTTCAAACGATCAAAAAAGGTACTGATTCTTGTGCTCAATACATACAAAAGATTCTGACAAATGTTGATCGTCTCAAGAGTGTGGGAGCACCACTGTTAGATCAAGATCTGGTCTTGCAAGCTTTACAAGGCTTTGGGGGTGAATATGAGAGCTTTGTGACAGCTATTGCTACGCGAGAGAATCCAATTTCCATGGCACAGCTCCAAAGTCTTCTTCTTGCTCATGAAGCGCGTCTGAGAGCAAATCTGCAGGTCTCAGCAATGGTGCACAGTGCTAACCTCTCAACTCAGCATGGATCTGGTAATTTGGGCTTGCAACATGGCCCAAATATCACCTTAGGTACAAACTCAGCCCATTCTTCCTCTTCAACTCCAAATCAGGTGCTTGATACACAACAGGTCACATGAGGTTATGCTTCAAGTTATCAAGGTAGAGGAAATTCAAATCATGGAAGATGGGGTTATCGCGGCAGAGGCAGAGGCTGCCAAAATTCAGGAGTGAGAGAAGATGTTTATTGTCAGATATGCAACAAGTGAGTCCATCCAGCCTACAAGTGTCACCATTGGTTTGATATCACTTTTACTAGCCCCACACCTCAGTCTTCAACAAATTCTCAGTCTCAACAGCAACCTCAACTCACCAAGCATTACTAGCCGAACCATCTACCTCTGCAGCACTAAGCACTTGGTTTCTGAACTCAGGAGCAACCACACATGTCAATCTAGACATAAACAACCTCATGTCAAGCCAAGTGTACAAGGGTTCAAATATGGTGAATATGAGCAATGTATCAGGTTTGATTATTTCTCATATTGGGATTTCTTAATTAGCTTGTCTGGTTGTCAAGGAGTTGATAACTGCAATCAAGTCTGATGTGTTTGGAGTGTTTAAGAAGTGGAAGGCGAAGGTCGAGAATGAATCCGGTTATAAGCTTAAAATCTTGAGATCGGACAATGGTGGCAAGTATGATAGAGCTAATTTCAAGGGATTTTGTGCTAAGCATGGAGTCAAGCTAGTACGGACGGTCCCAATCGACCACAACAAAATGGGATCGCGGAGAGGATGAACCGAACTCTCAACGAACGTGCTAGAGTTATGCGACTTCATGCTGGTCTACCCGAGGTGTTTTGGGCAGAGGCAATCAACATAGCGGCTTATCTCATAAATCGAAGTCCCTCAATGGCATTGGGACTCGAGTTGCCGCAAGAAAAGTGGTCGAGTAAAAAGGTATCTCTTTCTCATTTGAAAAATTTTGGGTGTATGGCATATGTGCATGTGGATTTGGAAAAAAGAGACAAATTAGATGCTAAAGCAAAAAAATGTATTTTCATTGGGTATGGGACAAATTATTTTGGGTATCGATTTTGGATGAGGGAAATCGAAAAATAATTAGGTACAAAGATGCTACTTCTAATAAAAATGAGTTGTATAAAGAAAGATCCAAATCCAATGTTCAAGAAGTGAGAAATGTGGCTATTGAAATTTCCAAAAGTGATGATGATGCAACCGAATTGGCCGATGATGCGGCTAATGTGCCAGAAGAAGCACATGACCTACAAGTGCCAATGTTGAGGAGGTTTACTCAGATTCGTAGACCAAACCCAAGGTATACTCCTTCCTTGGATTATTTTCTCTTAACTGACTCGGGTGAGCCTGAGGATTATAAAGAGGCGATTGAGTCGAGTGATGTAGTTAAGTGGAAGTAAGAAATGATGGAGGAATTTGAGTCTCTTGAAAAGAACAAAACATGGGACTTAATCAAATTGCCAGAAGAAAAAAGGGCGCTACAAAGTAAGTGGGTATTTCGAGTTAAAGATGAAGTTGATAGTAGTAAGCGATACAAGGCGAGATTGGTGGTCAAGGGTTCTTACAAAGGAAAGGTATTGACTATACTGAGGTTTTCTCACCGGTTGTAAAGCTCACAACCATTCGAATGGTTCTCGGATTTGTAGCGACCGAGAACTTACATATGGAACAACTCGATGTGAAAACGACATTTCTCCATGGTGATTTGGATGAAGAAATTTACATGGTTCAACCGAAGGATTTGAAACTCAGGGAAAAGAGGGTCTAGTGTGCAAATTGAAAAAGAGTTTGTACGGTTTGAGGCAAGCACCGAGGCAGTGATATAAGAAGTTTGACAAATTCGTGTGATCATGAGTTTAAAAGCAGTGGCATGGACCATTGTTGCTACTTCAGGTACTTTGGTACTTCCTTTGTCATTTTGCTTTTGTATGTTGATGACATGTTAATTGCTGGAAATAGCATGAAAGAGATAAACAAATTAAAGCAAGAATTAGCAAAGGATTTTGAGATGAAGGATTTGGGTCCAGCAAATTAAATCCTAGGCATGCGTATTTCTCGTGACCGAGCGGCAGGAACTCTCATTCTGTCGCAAGAGAAGTACATCAATAAAGTGTTGGATAGGTTTCGAGTGCAAGATGCCAAGCCAAGGAGTACCCCGCTGGGAGGACAACTCAAACTTTCAAAGGCTCAAGCACCAAAGACAGATGAAGAACGAGATCACATGGCAGTCGTACCCTATGCCTCGGCGGTCGGTAGCCTCATGTATGCAATGCTATGTACTAGACCCGATATTTCTCATGCAGTGGGAAGTCGTTACATGGCAAATCTTGGTATGGCACACTGGGAAGCGGTAAAATGATTGCTAAGGTACTTGAAAGGAACTTCAAGTGTGGCACTGTGTTTCAAGAAAAGCAGTGCGGGTTTAGAAGGGTTCATTGATGCGAACCTGGGTGGTGACATGGATAATCGGAAAAGTACATCCGGTTATGTTTTTACGTGGGGTGGTACGGCTATTAGTTGGATGTCAAGATTGCAAAAGTGCGTGGCTCTTTCAACAACAGAGGCCGCGTATGTTGCAATCTCAGAAGCCGGAAAAGAGATGGTTTTGTTACTTGGTTTTCTCAAGGAGATTGGTAAAGATCAAGGATACGGAGCACTCTACACCGACAGTCAAAGTGCTCTGTCTTGCAAAGAATCTGGTGTTTCACTCAATGACCAAACATATCCAGCTCAACTACCACTACATTTGTGAGGTCATTGAAGATGGTACCTTGTCACTGAACAAGATCGCGGGTGTAGAAAATCCCGCATATATGCTGACAAAAGTGGTCACCACTGATAAACTGAGATTGTGTTGTACCTCATTTGGGCTCGTTCACTAAGTTGAGTAGGAGCTGATTGCCAAGTCTATAGAAAATTGCTAAGAGAAGTTGAGTACACTGTCGGGACGTGGATGTTAGAGTATTGTGGAGCGCCGGGATGCTGGTGTCATCATTGAGTCTCGAAGTGGGAGGTTGTTAGGAGTGTGGTGACCAATAATGACACGTGTCTGGTCAAAGACGGAGTCCTTTCTCATGAAGAAACGAGTATGGCATGCATATGACACATGTTGCATTCTCGGTCACAGCTAAGGCGTGAAGGTCACGAGATATGTGTGAAGATAAGTGAATCTTCCTTGACACAATATTTACATGAGAAGGAACGGAACTTTATATTTTGGTCTATTTATATTTTCACTCCTATGTAATCTTTAGTACAGTATAGTACATGAAATGCATGTGTAAGTTTTAGTTAGCAAGGATAGCTTAGTGAAACTTGTTGTATCTTGTACTCAGTTATTCTCTCTTGATAATAAAGCAATTTTAGTCTTGGCATATGAGATTGTACTTTCCTTCTAGACAAGCATCCTCAAAGTTAAACTCTCTCTTTGTTATTGCAACTGATACATTCATATGTTGCATGTGTTGTGTAAAGATCGCTAATCCTAACTCTGAAGAGTGATTAACCACTTGGGATCGACCCTAACACTGCCAAATTGCACCCCCTCAAGTGAGTCGAGCAGCACCTCTGCTAGCCTCCTTGTTGATTTGAGCCACTGGAGGGTGGTAGGGAAACCTCCTTGTTGATTTGAGCCACTGGAGGGTGGGATTTCCCTCCAGTTATGTCGAGCTGCCTCCATCGCCATCGTGCCACATCAGCTCTTCTTCTTCTCTGATTGGTATTGACTGAGAGGTGGGTTTGCCTCTCAGCCAATTCAAGTAGTGTCTCCTAGCCTCTTTTGTCGAGTTGTGATCCCTAGGAGGTGGGTTTGCCTCCTAGGTAAGTTGATGGAGTCTCTTTGCCTTGGCTGATCACCATGGTTGAATCGAGGTCGTAAGCTCCAAGAAACCTGCTGTCCTTCTGCATATAATAGTGTGTATTCTCATTTATTATGTTAATTACTATCTATTCACTTTTTAAGTTCATATGAAATGCAAGTTTTTATGATATGGAGGAATGCCAAATGACATGAATATATTTACCACGTCACACCATGGCTTGGTGGCCGGGTAGAACACAAAGCTACCTCAAAACAGCAAGGTGATGATTCAAACAAGCTTTATTTATGGGGTAAAAATGTGGTTATAAGCTGTATCTCACCTCTTTCTTTCTCTTTTCTTAGTGGAGTCGGTGTTTGACAGAATGTCTATGCTAATTTCTAACTATTCTTCTCTATAAACCTAACAAAACACAAAGAGGCAGAGTTCCAGTGTAGTGTAGAAGCTTGGGGATGGGTGGAGGCTTTTTGAATCTTATGAAATGGCCTTCTTTTATAGGCATGGAGTTAGGGTTTCATCTTGGGGAGGGCTTTAGCATCTTCACCATTGAATCTGATCCAATGGCCATAACATAGATGCGTGGGGATCAAGCTCCATTGTAAAACCGTGTGCTGGTTTTGCTAAACTGTGGATGGTTTCCATCTTGTGGCACAGAAGAGGCCATGGAGGCATGGTGTTGATCCAATGGCACAGTCCAATTCTACCTTGACATGTGGCAATTTGTAAGAATTCTGAATTCTGATCAGTGGTTGAGATGAATCCTTGTTAAACCGCCTTGCTTTTTCCATGCTTTGCTTCACTCCTTTCTTTTACTGATTGATTATGTTCTCCAATGAGTGTTTGACATTTGGCATCCAATCCTTTGTTTCAACTGGATCTAGCGGCATGTTGTTATAGGTCACTTCTTTTCACTTATGCCATATTAACGTTTGCATTAGCACTTGGTGACTTGTGATTGCTGCAACTCCAATTCTCTTCCCTCTAGAGCTTGGCAACTTTAGTCTAGTTTACTGATCTCTACTTACAGCCTTTTAAAGCTACGGTGGCAACCAGCCATTGGTCCAACTTGGGTTGACATGTGGGGCATGGTGCTATTTGGCAATTGAGTGTGTTGCTGCTGCTCTTTTTCTCTCTTATGTTCTCTGTATGATATTTTTGGCGCCAGGAGGAGACGTGTGCTGGAGGACATCCAATCATCCATACGTCAAGGAGGGTGTGTACTGCCTTCTTAGGTCTGGTGAGGTGTCAGATGACCCTTTGATCCTCTCCAGTTGTGATTCAATGTGTAATCTCTATAGCAGTTACTATAGTTCCTTTTTGAATGTTGTAACATGTGTGTCACAGCTTGTAGGACCCTTCAATCAGTAACAAAGCTGTACATAAGAAATTGAGGTGTAGCAAAGGCATAATTGACATTTACTAACTATTTCATCTATCCCTTGATTTAACTTCATGGCCTGGAGCATGCCATGTAGTCCCCAGCACACATAATTTCCCATTTTACCCTTTTGATGGTTCGCAATAAACCTCACTACACAATGCTCCATTTTCCTTTTAATTTTACTTTTCATGTGCCAGCTGCAATTTGATTGGGTTTGCTCCATGTTTGCTATTATGCTATCATTAACAAGTGTATATGTTGCGACAATTTGTACCACAAACTGTGTTGTCTTTTGCTTCCAGCTGAGAGATCACCATTTGGTCATCAAATGAGTTCCCTGTTTGCTTTATTTTGTAGAGAACCCTCTTGTAATAATCAAGCATCAAGTCTGGAGAGGGAGATTTATACACGTGGCAACATCTGTATCCTCTTTGGTTTATTACTGAGATGAATACAATGAGCATCATCTCACTTTCAGTTTTCTTTCCTTCCCAAACTTTATTTTATTTAAGGTGCCAAGCATGGTTGGTTTTATCATCAAGCAAATTGCGTATCAAGGTTTGCTTTAGGTCTGCCGTCAAAATAATAGCTGATGATGTGGCAGCCATCCATGGGCTGTAAAAGTGTAAGTGTTCACTTAACAGTTAACACCTTAGTCTGTGTGATCTGAGCTTGCAATGCGCCTTCATAGACTGAGAGTCAGATTTAGGTTTATGGGGAACCCCATTGACAACATCTTCACTCTTCAATTTTCATCTAGCGGCTGTGAGATGTTCTTTGGGGGCCAAGCAATCTTTGTTTTGTCCTTACTGACGTGGTAAATTCACATGGAGAGAGGGGGGACCAGAGAAAGCAAGTATCTTCACTTTTTTACTTTTTATTTCCTCTCAACTGCTGCAGAAATCACAACTATCTCCAGTTGATTTTTTAAATCTTTGTAGCACTCATAGGCAATCATTATAGCATCCTGATATCATGTTTAATATGTTTTAAACATTAATTAAGCTAATGAACTGTTGTATATCAAAGCTTAACCACTGTCTAAACCCAGCCGTGGCATTGATTGGTGATTCCACCTTCTTGGTTAGCTTCAGTTCAAATTGACATCACAGATTTTTCGCCAATGTTCTCATGAAGCTGTATGAGCAATCTGATTGAGCTCTTGTGTGTCTCATGGTCTCAATTTCACCTTCTTCTTCACACTGCCTAAAGCCTTCTTCATCAAAATTAGATGTGTTCCAAGGCACAACAGAGGTCGAAAGTGGTACCAATATGTTCTCCCCGCTGAGAGCTTTCCAGCGATGCCAAGAACTCCGACAATGGCGGCGTGGTTCGTCGGATTCCATTTGTCAGAGCCTCAGAGGGACGGAGCTCGTCTCTCTCTCTTTCTCGTCTCACTTTTCTTTTTTTTTCGTTGGATCTGGGGCCCAGAGGCGGATGGGAGAGGGAGATTGTGGGCTTACATTTTTTTCTTTTGTTTCCAACCGAAACCCATTTCTTTATTTATTTGTTTTCCAAATTGGGCCTCTGACTACGCACAAGCCGATTTATAATTTTTCTCATTTTGTTTCACAAAATAAATGATTATAATGCAAACCATATAACTATCATTCCCTTCCAATCTGATTGGTTTACATTTTGTATTTGGAACGTTAATCCATCTCATCGCTTGACTCAAATATCATCATATCCTTTTGCTATGACCGAACTCCATTTGAGCCTTCTATCAATTATATATATCCATTAACCCTTTGGCCGATCTCCATTTGCAAACTAATGGATATGTCCATTTGTGATATTTTCAAAAATTCCAATTCGGCTCAATATAAGAATATTATTTTGGCGGCCACCCTTCTGGGTATTTTTCATGAAATTTGGCTTATCTTCTCATAAAAATGCGAGGAGCTTGATGGTCATGGATTTTCCATTTTTAGACTCCCAAATTAATTAAATGAATTTTCTAAAATTCATAGAGTATTCATATGATTAATTTAGTTAGGCATCCGTTGTTGGACATCTCCTGATTTCTTGCCTCTCAAAATTATCCATGACATTTGTGTCACATTTTTATGAATATTGAATATTAAATACTAAATTAATGCTACCAAATGACATGTCACATTAATATTAATATTAAGGCAAAATCAGATATAAACCCCTCTAATATATAAAATCGGATATAAACTCCTCTAATTCATCTTTGCTCGGATATATGCCCTTATGCCCATTTTCAATTATTTTTTAACTAAAAAAATCTTGATTTTTTAATTTTGACTGAAATACCCCTGAACTTAAAAAAAATTAAAAAAATAAAATAAAAATTTGTGCTGCCCGCTAACATTTCTGGCCTGCCCTCTTACCCCTTGTGTTCTATCTAGCTAACATGTTCTTTCATATCCTAATCCTATGAAGAATTGATGTTGCATACGTTGAGAGTTTTTCTTTTCATCATTTATTCAGATGGAATAGGCTTGTAAATATGAATATAAATTATTGACGACTTAACATGCAAAGGCATAATTGAGCCCAACAAACCTTATAGTTTTGTTGAACCTGCAAATGCAACCTCTTGGTCCTATGGTGCTGCATTCTTGATATTAAATATTTAAAATCATCAATGTCTCAGTTAACTATTTATTACTTCATCAACCAGGTTATTAAAGATATGATGACTTTAATACCGGCTCGTGCTCTGCTTCAAAAATCGACCTCCCTTCTGAGAATCTAACCTTGGCATGCTTTTATAGACGCCATTTTCACTGCCCCGTGAACTGTTGAAATTTTATTATATGGAAAAAATTAGAGGCAAACACTATGTAAATAATATTAGCTAGCAGGTACAATTACATAATGCATTGTACTGGTTATTCTATTCCATTACGAAATAAATGATACTCCCATATTTGTAATACATACTCCCTTTTTTAAAACAGGGACTATCAGCAAATTTCTTGTTGGATAATGCAAATTAGCTTTAAATTCTGGACTAAGGCTCCAAATTAGCTTCCTCTGTACATTATATGCATATTTTTTGTTGGGTATGCATATTTTTTGAATAAGAAAGTTCTGAATTATATACTTGACCATTTAAATTACTTAAATATAGATTATTTTGATCGATTGGCATAGAATGAATCGAGAATAACTTAAATTGCTCAAGTGAAGATCCAAATAAAGTTCATTTACACATTATATGGATATTTATTCGTGTATAATGCAATATTTTGAATAAGTTTGATTTGAATTATATTCTAGATCATGCAAAATTGCTTAAATATTGATTCTTATTATTAAATAACGTCGGATGAAGCAAGAACTGCATAAAATGGTCAACTGAAGCAACATATAAGCTCCATTTCACAATTATATGCATATTAGTATATGTTTAACTCAACATTCTGTATAACTATGATAAAAATAATATTCTAGACCATAGTTTAAATATCGATTATTTGTGATGAAATGACGTCAAATGAAACATGAATAGCATAGAATTCCCAATTGATGCTCTAAATAAGCTTCATTTACACACTATATGAATATTTCTTAATGTATAACACAATATTTTGAGAAAAATTACATCTTAATTATATATTAGACCATTTAAAGAGTTTAAATATAGATTATTGTGATCAAATTACGTCAGATAAATCAAGAATCCCATAAAATCCTCAACTGAAACTCCAAATAAGTTTCCTTTGCATGTCATGTACATATTTCTTTCATTAGTTTAATGAATATTTTGAATAAGTAAAATCCAAATTATATTATGGACCAGACAAAAAGCTTAAATATAGATTATTACTATGATCAATTGACTTCAAATGAATCAAGAATCGCATAGAATGCTCAACTGAAGGTCCAAATAAGCTTCATTAGAACATTATAAGCAAATTTCTTTATGTATAATGCAATATTTTTTAGTAAATACGATATAAATATCATTCTAGACCATATAATGACCTTAAAATAGATTATTGTGATAAATTGATGTTGAATGAATCTTGTACAACTTAAAATACTCAACTGATTTTTTTAGATAAGTTTTATTTTAACATTATATGCATATTTCATTAAGTTTAATGCAATATTTTAAATAAGTAAGATCCGAATTATATTCTAGTCCATATAAATTGCTCAAATATAGATTAATGTGACAAATGATGTTACATGAATCAAGTATTGCTTAAAAATTCTCAAGTGAAGTTCCAAATAAGCTTCATTTGCACATTATATCCATATTATTTGAAGTGTAATGTGATATACTGAATATGTATTATCAAAATTATTTTCTAGACCATACAAGAGACTAACATTAGATTATTGTGACAAAAAACATCTATTGAATCTTGAATAGCTTAAACTACTCAATTGATGCTGAGAATAAGCTTCATTTGTGCATTATATGAATATTTCTTGTTGTATAACACAATATTTTTAATTAAAAAGTTCTCAATTATATTCTAAACCATGTAAAGTACTTAAATATAAATTACTGTAATCCACTGAGTCGAATGATTCAAGAATTGCTTAAATTGCTCAAGTGAAGCTTCAAATAAATTTCATTTACATATTATATGCATATTATATGCATTTTTATTCGTGTATAATGCAATATTTGGAATAAGTTAGATTTGAATTATATTATATACCATATAAATTGCTTAAATATCGATTCTTGCAATTAAATGCGTCAGATGAACAGAGAACCGCATAAAATGGTCAACTAAAGCTACAAATAAGCTCCATTTGAACATTATATGCATATTTTTGTATGCTTAACTCAATATTTTGAACAAATATGATTAAAATAATATTCTAGACACATAAAGAGCTTAATTAAATATTATTGTGATCAAATCCCGTCAAATGAACCATAAATATCATAAAAATACTATATTGATGCTCTAAATAAGCTTCATTTAAGTACTATATGAATATTTCTTTATGTATAAAGCAATATTTTGAGTAATTACATCTGAATTATATACTAGACCATATAAATGGCTTAAATATAAATTATTGTGATCAAATTACGTCGGATGAATCAAGAATCGCATAAAATGCTCAATTGAAGCTCCAAATAAATTTTGTTTGCACGTCATATGCATATTTCTTGAAGTTCAATGCAATATTTTGAATAAGTAATATCTGAATTTTAGTCTATAAAAAAGCTTAAATATAGATTATTGTGATCAATTGAAGTCAAATGAATCAAGAATAGCAAAAAAATGCTCAACTGAAGCTCCAAATAAGCTTCATTAGTACGTTATATGCATATTTCATTTTGTATAATGCAATATTTTTAATATGTAAGATCTTAATTTAATTCTAGACCATATCTGAACCATAAATATAGATTAGTGTGATCAATTTACGTCGAATCAATCAAGAGTAGCTTGAACTGCTCAAGTGAAGCTTGAAATAAACATTGTTTTGCACATTATATAGATTATTTATTGTGATAAATTGAGGTCGAATGAATCAAGTATACCTTAAATACTCAACTGATTTTTAGATAAGCTTAATTTTCAAATTAAATAAATATTTCTGTACGTATAATACAATATTTTGAATAAGTAAGATCTGAATTATGTAATAAACCATATAAAAAGCTTAAATGTCGATTATAGTGATTGAATGATGTACAATATCATGAATCGCTTGAAATACAGAACTGAAGCTCCAAATAAGTTTCAGTTGCACATTATGATTATATGCATATTTTGAATAAGTTCTGAATTATTTTCTGGAACATGTTTAAATATAGATTATTGTGATCAAATGATGTTGAATGAATCTAGTATTGCTTAAAATGCTTATCTGAAACTTCAAATAAGCTTCATTTGTACATTGTATGCATATTAGTTGATGAAATTTATTACAAAATGTATGATCAAAATTATTTTCTCGGTCAAAATTATTACTACAGATTATTGTGATCAAACGACATCAAACAAATCTTGAATAGCTTAAAATACTTAATTGATGCTCCAAATAAGCTTCGTTCGTGCATTATATGATTCTTCTTATATACCGCAATATTTTGACTCGATTAAATCTGAATTATATTCAAAACCATATAACTTTTTAACTATTATTATCAATTGAAGTCAAATGAATAATGAATCACTTAAAATACGCATTTGAAGCTCCACATAAGCTTCATGTGCATATTATAGGGTTATGTCTATATGTATAAACCAATACTTTTAATAGTTTAGATCTGAATTGTATTTTAGATCATATAATGAGCTTAAATATAGATTATTATGACAAATTGGCGTTGAATGAATCAAGTCTAGTTTAAAATACTCAACTGATATTTTAAATAAGCTTTATTTGCATATTAAATTAATATTTCTGTGTGTATAACACAATATTTTGAATAAGTTAGATCTGAATTATATTCTAGACCATATAAAGATCTCAAATGTAAATAATTGTGTTCAAATTAGTACTAATTCATCATGAATAGCTTTAAATGCTGGGCTGAAGCTCAGAATTACCTTCATCTGTACATTATGCATATTTCTTGTTGTGCACCGCAATATTTTGAATGAGAAAGTTATAAAATATTAAATTATTTGCATCCAATGATGTCGAATTAATCAAGAATTGCTTAAGTTGCTCAAGTGAATTTCCAAATAAACTTCATTTTCACATTATATGCATATTTATCCATGCATAATGCAATATTTTGAAGAAGTTAGATTTAAATAAAATTCTAGACCATGTAAGTTGCTTAAATATTGATTCTTGTGATTACATGATATCGGGTGAACCAAAAATCGCAAGAATTCTCATTTGAAGAACCAAATGAGTTTCTTTTGCATGTTATATGCATATATATTTAAATTTAATGCAATACTTTGAATAAGTAAGATCTGAGTTATATTATGTACCAAATCAAAAACTTGAATATGGATTATTGTGATCAATTGATGTCAAATGAATCAAGAATCATTTTAAATGCTCCACTGAAGCTCCAAATAAGTTTCATTAGCACATTATATGCATATTTTTTTTATGTAAAATGTAATATTTTTAATAAGTACCATCTGAATTTCATTCTGGACCATATAAGGATCCTAAATATAGATTATTATGAGAATTCCACGTCGAATGAATCAAGTATATCTTAAAATACACAACCGATTTTTTAAATAAACATTATTTTCACATTATATAAAAATATTTCTTTATGTACAACTTAGTAATTTGAATAAGCAAGATCTGACTCCTATTATAGACCATATAAAGAGCTCAATATAGATTATTGAGGTTGAATGATGTCTAATGAATCATGAACCGCTTTAAATGCAGAACATAACCTGCAATTAAGCTTCAATTGCACATTATATGCATGTTTCTTATTGTGCAACACAATATTTTGAATAAGTTCCGAATTATATTCTAGATCATATAAATAGCATAAATATTATTATCAAATATTGTTGAATGAATCAAGTTTTGCTTAAAATGCTTAACTGAAGCTGCAAATAAGCTTCATTTGCACATTATATGCATATTATTTGATGTATAGTGCAATATCTCGAATATGTATGATGAAAATTATTATTGTGATCAAATGACGTCTAATTATATCTTGAATAGCTTAAAATACTTAATTGATACTCCAAAAAAAGCTTCATTTGTGCATTATATGAATGTTTCTTCACATATAACGTAATATTTCTACTAAATTATATCTGAATTATATTCTAAACCGTATAATCTCGTAAATATCATTGTCAATTGACGTCGAATGAATAAAGAATCGCTTAAAATACTCAACTCAAGCACCATGTAAGCTGCATTTGTGTATTATAAGCTTTATTTGCATATTATATAAAAATCCTTTGTGTATAACACAATATTTTTAATAAGTAAGATCTCAATTCTAGGACATATAAGGAGCTCAAATATAGATTATTGCGTCCAAATGACTACTAATTAATCATGAATCTCTTTAAATGCTGGACTAAAGCTCCTAATTAGCTTCATCTGTAAATTATATGCAAATTTCCTTGTTGTGTAATGCAATATTTTGAATAAGAAATTTCTAAAATATATAAGACCATATAAAGTACTTAAATATAATTTATTGTGATCAATTGATGTCGTATGAAACAAGAATAGCTTAAATTGCTCAAGTGAAATTGCAAATAAACATCGTTCACAATGAATAACTATTCCTGTGATAATGCAATATGTTGAAGAACTCAGATTTGAATTATATTCTAGACCATGTAAATTGCTTCCAAATATTGATTCTTATGATTAAATGATGTCGGCTGAACCAAGAACAACATAAAATGGTCAACTGAAGCTACAAATAAGCTCCATTTGAACATTATATGCATGCTTTTATCTGTATAACTCGATATTAGAAATAAGTACGATCAAAATAATATTCTAGACCATATAAAGAGCTTAATAGATTATTGTGATCGAATGACGTCTAATGAATCATGAATAACTCAAAATTCTCAATTGATGCTCAAAATAAGTTTCACTAACACTATATGAATATTTCTTCATGTATAACGCAATATTTTGAGAAAATTATATCTGAATTATATACAAGACCATATAAAGAATTACAGATTATTTCACTTTAAATACAGATTATTATGATAAAAAAAAAATTACGTCCGATGAACCAAGAATTGCAAATAATGTTTAACTGAAGTTTCAAATAAGTTCTTTTTTTTCACGTTATATGCATATTTCTTTAAGTTTAATTTGATATTTTTGAATATGTAAGATTTGAATTATATTATGGACCATAAAAAAAAACCTTAAATATAGATTCTTATGAATAATTAACGTCAAATAAATCAAGAATCGTAAAAATACTCAACTAAACCTCCAAATAAACTTCATTTGCATATTATATGCATATTAGTTTATGTATAATGCAATATTTTTTTACTAAGTACAATCTGCACTTTTATTATAGACCATATAAGGATCTTAAATATAGATTATTGCGATAAATTGACGTCAAATGAATCAAGTTGACGCCGTTCGGATCAGGAGGCTTAGTGAAACAAGCAAGCGTAACGATACATTCACTCGAAGATGAGTAAGAACTCAACTCTCAAGAGGAAGAAACAGAGATAAACTCAGAAATTCGTATTCATTCAATAATCTTCTATTACATTCTGATTTTCAGCTTAAATAATAATCTATTATATTGAAACTCACTACCCATTAATATATCATCTCAACTACTTTTTCTAAAACCAAAACACATTAATAACCTCCTAGAAGACCACAAAACACAGCACAAAATACAATAAAAGATTATTAACTCAAAATAACTCCAAACTAACTTATTAATAGCATTGACTGTTCTTTAAATGGATGACATGGATCTTTTGCTGATTCTGCACATGACATGGCATCTTGATCGGTGTCATGCGCTTCTGCTGCGCTGAAACTCGTCCTCGAGTTTAACTCTTCTTCTTCTTCTTCTTCTTCTTCTTCTTCTTCTTCTTTTTCTTGTGATCTTTATAAACCTCTTGCAAATAGAATAACCAAACAACACCAAAATAATTGCACGAAGAGGTCTATGTTGTCTTGTTTTTATAAGCTTTCAATATTTATCTAAAGGTTCAAACAATTAAAACTCAAAGTAGGCTCACCACATTCCCGCTGCTATTTCTCGAAAATTCTTCTCCATGTGAACAACAAGAGCATTTGCCACTCACATAAGATACACCATAACACATAAGAAATCATAATCGAGTGGTGCAATCCACAAAAAGGTAATCTCGCACACAATTCTGCTATTTGATCAAAAACAGCACAAAACTGAGTATTGCAACTCCTCAAAAATATAAAATACCTTGAATTTGTTGGCATAGCGCTCAGTTGCAAGAATGGGTCGCTATATTTTGAACTCATGATCTCACTATGAGTTAAATGAAAAGTTTTCAGCTCAAACAATGCACTCATTGTTACAAATGAACTACTCACCAAGGTCGAACTCTTTGCAAAGCTAGCAGGACAGGTTGGGGGCAGCGATAAGTCGTCAACTTCTTCCTCAAAGGTTATGGATATGTCAAAAGGATCCACTTTTATCTCAGGTTGCCTCGTCACAATAAAGACTTCATCATCATCATTGGGATACTCATCAAAGATTGGTGGAGCATCAAATGTTACACTATTTGATTCACTTTCACACACAACACTTTCAGAAATTTCAAAAACATCATCAATTCTCAACTTAATGTTTTTATCAACGGCCCATTGGAAACAAGTGCTCCTTTGGGTATGGTGTCGATGCCGAGCCGCTTCAGCACAAGACACCAAAGTTGATTTATTGTCGTGGAAGGGGTTGCTCTCTTCATCTTTACCACAATAATCCGAGTCAGCTGAAACATGATTCAATGTATCATATTTTGTTCCAGAGACTTGCACGTGAACGAAATGGTTGTTTCTCTGCTGGAGGTGAGGTGGAAGAGAAACATTGTCGCTGGAGGTGAATTGTTGTTGGTGATGACAAGAAAAGTCGATGTAGCTCGATGAATCGTGCCTCGGTCGGCGATCTCGATTCACACGAGTGTTACTTGTGCAGGAACCGTGCCTCGGTCGGCGATCTCGATTCTCACAAGTTGTGCTTCTCGAAGAACCATTCCTCGTTCGGCGGTCTTGGCTTCGATTAGTCTCCAATCGCGTAACACGCTCATGGAGTTGTTGTACAAGCTGTCTCAGCTCTCGCATCTTCGTAACGCACTGGTCTTCACCTTCGTGGTGGATGTTATGCTGTCTACAACGAGCAGCCATCAAACCTGAAGAAGCTCTGATACCAAATGACGCCATTCGGATCGGGAGGCTTAGTGAAACAAGCAAGCGTAACGATACATTCACTCGAAGAGGAGTAAGAACTCAACTCTCAAGAGGAAGAAACAGAGATAAACTCAGAAATTCGTATTCATTCAATAATCTTCTATTACATTCTGATTTTAAGCTTAAATAACAATCTATTACATTGAAAACTCACTACCCATTAATATATCATCTCAACTACTTTTTCTAAAACCAAAACACATTAATAACCTCCTAGAAGACCACAAAACACAGCACAAAACACAATAACAGATTATTAACTCAAAATAACTCCAAACTAACTTATTAATAGCCTTGACTGTTCTTTGAATGGATGACATGGCATCTTGATCGGTGTCACAAGTATAGCTTAAAATACTCTACTGATTTTTATATAAGCTTTATTTTCAACTTATATGAATATTTTTCTACGTATAACACAATATTTTGAATAATTAGGTTCTGAATTATATGATGGACCATATAAAGAACTCAAAATGTCGATTATAGTGATTGAATTAATGTATAATGAATAATGAATCGCTTGAAATGTAGAACTGAATCTCGGAATAAGCTATAGTTGCACATTATATGCATATTTTGAATAAGTAAGTCCTGAATTATATTCTAGAACATATAAAGTGCTTAAATATGGATTATTGTGATCAAATGATGTTGAATGAATCAAGTATTGCTTAAAATGCTTAACTGAAACTTCAAATAAGCTTCATTTGTATATTATATGCATATTATTTGATGTATAATGCAATATTTTGAATATGTATGATCTAAATTATTTTCTGGACCATATAAAGAGCTTAACTACAGATTATTGTGATCAAATGACGTCTAATAAATCTTGAATAGCTTAAAATACTTAATTGATGCTCCAAATAAGCTTCGTTTGCACATTATATGAGTATTTCTTCATATATAACGCAATATTTTTTACTCGATTAAATCTGAATTATATTCAAAACCATATAACTTTTTAATTATTATTATCAATTGATGTAAAATGAATATTGAATCGCTTAAAATTCGCACTTGAAGCTCCCTATAGGCTTCATTTGAAAATTATAAGGTTATATCTTTATGTATAACGACGCAATATATATATATTTTTTTTGGATAGGCTAGACAGTGACTGTCTAGGTAAACAAAAAGAAAAGAAAAGAAAGAAAGAAGAAGGTTAAAAAAAACAGAAAACGTAAAAAAGGCAGGCAGTCAGTGCTTAGCAATTCTTCATGAAGAAGGTGGCCTCATGAGCGATCCAATCATGGATGGCTTCGATTCTTTGATGTTCATTCCGAAATATTCTGTTGTTGCGCTCAAGCCAAATTGCCCAGAGTGTGGTTGCGACGATCGTGGTTCGAAACACATTGGAGTTTGTCAATTGGAACAAACATTACATTGTCAGCAAGCAATTGGTGTCGCAGTTTGCTGGTACGAGTCCAGTTGAGGCACTGATTTTTGACCAAATGGCCTGTGCGATTTGGCAATTAAAGAATAGATGAGAATGAGCTTCAATATAACGAGCTTCAATATAATACAATATTTTTAATAGTTAAGATCTGAATTGCATTTTAGATCATATAATGAGCTTCAATATAGATTTTTTTTTTCTTGATAAATTGACGTTGAATGAATCAAGTATAGTTTAAAATACTCAACTGATGTTTTCAATAAACTTTATTTGCATATTATATTAATACTTCTTTGTGTATAACACAATATTTTGTATAAGTAAGATAAAAATTATATTCTAGACCCTATAAAGATCTCAAGTATAGATAAATGTTTTCAAATGAGTACTAATTCGCCGTGAATTGCTTTAAATGCTGGACTGAAGCTCAGAATTAGCTTAATCTGTACATTAAATGCATATTTATTGTTATGTAAAGCAATATTTTGAATAAGAAAGTTATAAAATATATTATAGACTACATAAAGTACTTAATATAATAGATAATTGATCAATTGATGTCCAATGAATCAAGAACAGCTCAAGTGAAACTCCAAATAAACATCATTTACACATTATATGCATATTTATTCATGCATAATGCAATATTTTTAAGAAGTTAGATTTGAATTAAATTCTAGATCATGTAAGTTACTTAAATAATAAATATTGGTTCTTGTGATTAAATGATATCGGGTGAACCAAGAATCGCAAAAAATGCTCATTTGAAGAACCAAATGAGTTTCTTTGCATGTTATATGCATATTTCTTTAAATTTAATGCAATATTTGGAATAAGTAAGATCTGAATTATATTCTCAACCAAACAAAAACTTGAATATGGATTATTGTGATCAGTTGATGTCAAATGAATCAAGAATCATGTAAAAATGTTCTACTGAAGCTCCAAATAAGTTTCATTAGCACATGATATGCATATTTTTTTATGTATGATGCAATATTTTTAATAAGTACCATCTTAATTTCATTCTAAACCATAAGGATCTTAAATATAGATTATTGTGAGAATTTGATGTCGAATGAATCAAGTATAGCAAATACTCAACTGATTTTTAAATAAGCTTTATTTTCAAATTATATAAATATTTCTTTACGTATAACTTAGTTGTTTGAATAAGCAAGATCTGAATCATATTATACCATTTAAAGAGCTCAAATATAAATTATTGTGGTTGAATGATGTCTAATGAATCATGAATAGCTTTAAATGTAGAACTGAACCTCCAATTAAGCTTCATTTGTACATTGTATGAATATTATTTGATGTATAATGTAATATTTTAAATATGTATGATCAAAATTATTTTCTAGACCATATAAAGAGCTTAACTACAGATTATTGGGATCAAATGACGTCAAATAAATCTTGAATAGCTTAAAATACTTAATTGATGCTTTAAATAAGATTCGTTTGTGCATTATATGAGTATTTCTTCTTAGATAATGCAATAGTTTGACTCAATTAAATCTGAATTATATTCAAAACCATATAAGTTTTTAATTATTATTATTAATTGAAGTAAAATTAATATTGAATCGCTTAAAATACGCATTTGAAGTTCCCTATAAGCTTCATTTGCGTATGATGCAATACTTTTAATAGTTAAGATCTAAATTATATTTTAGATTATATAATGAGCTTAAATATATATATTTATGATAAATTGACGTTGAATGAGTCAAGTATAGTTTTAAATACTCAACTGATGTTTTCAATAAACTTTATTTGTATATAATATTAATATTTTTTATGTATAACACGATATTTTGATTTAAATAAGTAAGATCTGAATTATATTCTAGACCATATAAAGATCTCAAATATAGATAATTGTCTTCAAATGAGTACTAATTCGTCGTGAATCGCTTTAAATGCTTGACTAAAGCTCCGAATTAGCTTTATCTGTACATTATATGCATATTTATTGTTGGGTATCTTAAACTGTCCCATAAGTACTAATCCTAAAGGAGTGTAATACTAAAAAGGAAAATAAAAGACCAAAGTACCTTTCTTAAAACATTCAATGACACCAATTAGCCTCTAAGTACAACTTGAACAGTGAACTGTCCCGTAAGTTCCAATTATATTTTAGGCGGGTGTAGCAAATTCGACGCAACCTGAACCAACCCGATGCGGGCCCCACTCACATGGTGGGTCCTGTCTCTCCTCTTCGCACCGGATGCTTTTGTGCAACCTTCGGCCCTGAAAAATATTTCCTTCCTTTTTTTTAAGAAATAAGATAAAGAAAAGAAAACAGAAAAACTGATGATTGATAAGGAATAATTATCCAATCAATATTCCCACGCTGCCGTTACAACCATACGTCGGTCCATTTGCGGTGGGTATACGGTCGAAATTACCATGTTACCCTTGTCATATTTTGATGTATTGCTCTCATACAAGGATAAAATAGTCATTTAAGACAAGTTCGGTGATAGCCACCTCAACGAATCCAATTCAATCTCTCTATCTCTCGGAAAAAAAAAGAAAAAAGAAAAAAAGAATATCCATATCCTGCCACCAAACAGCTAAGCAGAAGTAACAAGTTTTCTTGCGTTTCAGGGAATAATAAAAAAAACATAATAAAAGTGCTAAAGCAAAAAATAAAAATAAAAAGATACTACTTCGTATATTAGCTGAGGTATCAATAATTAAATAATTATTGTGTACCTGCTTTAGAAAAATATAAAGATATATACCTGTTATGAAAATAGCACACAACAAATTCATTACTTGTGTATTTTGCTACCATGTGTAAAATGCAAATGAAACCGCAGACTAATGTAAACATAAAGAGTATATGTATATTAGGTTAATGGTGTTGTTAACTTGACTTTATTATTAGTTTGTTTTAACAATTCGAAACATATTTTCTACACATCAAGCGGATCAAGAATTTTGTTTTGATGAATTGGTAATTGGCAATTGTGTTTTTTTTAATTTTTATTAAATAAATGAATCGAAAATCGTACAAGTCCATTTTAAACTGTAGGAAGTAGAATCCAAAACAAAATTATTTCTTGCAAGATGAAGGGTCAATTGCCTCTTCTGTGTGTGTGTGTGTGTCTCATTATTAGCTTAATTGTTGGGCTGTACTAATTTACAACTTATCTTCCGTATGGTAAATATAATTGATAATTTTGGACTCGTAACTTTGGTTCATTTACAAAATTTGTGCATGACTCCGCTATTTATTACTTAGCAAACAATGGATATGAGTGGCGTATCAGATTCGGAGGTGAATAAACCTCGTGTTTTTTTTTTTTTTTTCCTTTTTATTATTGTGAAATTGTTTTCATTTCAAATGAGGTTGTAGAATTTGAATATTATAATAGGTTTATTAAAATACTGATACGGAAAATACCTAGCGAGACGTTTTCAGAGATTTTTGGAATCAAGTGAAATTATCACTAGGAAAATTACTATCTTCTTACGCACTTGATTTAGAGTTGCTTTTGTGATGAAGATCATATTAGTAATTACTTATTTACAATTTTTTCTGTTTTAAGTGAAAATCAAACAAGATAGTTTATAGAGTCTAGTCCTTGGATTTTGACCCGTGTGGTTACACCTTTAGTAATTTAAGTTTGTCACTGAGAGTCTGAGATGATAATAAAAGACGGTGATTAAGAATTAATGTAAAGCAAAGTCGTGAAAGTAACTCGGTTTAAGTGAAACATTTTGTTGCGGTTTGAATTATGATTTCTAACTTTGTAAAAAGAAAAAAACACTAAAGGAACAAAAATTACGAAAAAATCATTAACAAGGCAGTAATCATAAAAATGATAGTCATTTATATCTATGCTTTAGCTGAATTTTGAATTTCAAAATATATTATGATTAATTGATTAGTTTTATGACGTCACTTAAAACAATAAAATTAATTTTCTGACATCGGGCAATTAAATTAATTTTGAATACAGCTGCAATTACATCTATAGTCATTTTGTGGAATGACTAATTAGTTTTATGACATTTATGTCTATGCTACAACTACATTATGCGTTTTGAATATGTAACTGTTAGATATAAATTCGAAACATCGCATGTATCAAGTTGTGCAGTTTTAGGTGAAATATCTAAAATTAGTCATTTAAAAATAATATATTTAAAATTAAAATAATCAATTTGTGGAGTTTAGGTGAAATATCTGAAATTAGTCATTTAAAAATATAATATATTTAAAATTTAAATAATTAAATTTGAAGTATTTTATAGTGACAGAAAATTGAATATCTTAAAAATTAAATATAAACCTCGCCGCGTCATATGGTCGTCGTCGAAGCCAAAAGGAATATAATTGAAAAATTAGGTGACAGAAAAAGAGTAATTGCTTGATTAGAGTGGTTTCCCACTAAGCGCGTTAGATGTACACACGTTCTACGGGCCCCTCTCTATTCTAGCCTATTCGGAAATTTTATTCCGATATTCCAATCTTGCACCTTTCAAAAATTTGAACAAAATAGGATCCCAAGCGGCTCAACAAAGACTTCTTCCATTAATAAATTCAAAATGCTAAGTTATGGAGCGCAACTCCTGCTATTTGAATAGAATCGTTGTTTAATTTTTTTTTCTCCTACCGTAGTCTAACATCCAAGCCGTCCATCACGGATTAATTTATTCTCATTTGAGCTGTGATATAGCTGTCCCCTCTCGTTTATTTCCCCCAACTTGTTCCATTCAAAACCGAAGCTCTTCCATCTCATTCCAAGAAAGAAACTCCATTTCCCTTCTCTTCTCCTGGTTCAATCCATCTCTTCTGACAATGAGATGAGGAAGAACAAAAAAGATCACTTGTTCTGGCCTCCTCTTATTCTTTTTCTGCTTGCTATCCTCCTTCCTTCTGTCTCAGCATTTGTGAGTCATGGACTAACGAATGCTGAGGCTGCACATATTCGCCGTCGGCAGCTTCTTTACTATATCAACGAAGACGGTGACCGGGGTGAGTACGTGAAGGTAGACCCTAGTTACCAGTTTGCCAACACACACCTCAGGGATGCCTACATTGCATTACAAGCATGGAAGCACGCCATCCTATCTGATCCTTTCAATCTGACTGCTAACTGGGTGGGTCCTGATGTGTGTAAATACACAGGAGTGTATTGTGCACCGTCTCCATACGACCCATACCTCACTGTGGTTGCTGGCATTGACCTCAACCATGGTGACATTGCTGGATACCTCCCAGAGGAACTCAGTCTATTGGTTGACTTGACCCTGTTCCATGTCAACTCGAACCGTATTTGTGGCACTTTGCCACACAAGTTCGACCAGCTGAAGTTACTCCATGAGCTTGACCTCAGCAACAACCGGCTTGAAGGCAAGTTCCCTGAGGTTATCCTCCGGCTTCCTTCTCTCAAGTACCTTGACATAAGATTCAACGAGTTTGAGGGAGCCGTGCCTAAGGAGCTGTTTGACCTTCCGCTCGATGCATTGTTCATAAACAGCAACAGGTTCCAGTTCCAAATACCCGACAACATTGGCAACTCGCCAGTGTCCGTGCTCGTGTTGGCCAACAACAAATTCAGCGGGTGTTTGCCAGCTGGCATAGCAAACATGTCAAAGACATTGAACGAAATAATTCTCATGAATTGCGGCCTCAATTCTTGTGTTCCTCCAGAGTTTGGATTGCTGAAAGAGCTCACAGTACTCGATATCTCCTTCAATAAGTTGATGGGCAATTTGCCAGAATTCTTTGGTGGATTGGAGAAAATCGAGCAGCTTGATGTTGCACATAACATGCTCACAGGGACCATACCAGAATCTATCTGCCATCTGCCAAACCTGAAGAATTTCACAGCTTCATACAACTTTTTCACTGGCGAGCCAGCAATATGCCATCATCTCCAGTCATATCAAGACCAGAAGAATTGCATACCGTGGCAGACAAACCAACGGTCGACTAAACAATGCCAATACTATAGCAGTATCCAGAATGTCGAATGCGACTCCTTTAACTGTAAGAAATTTGTGCTGCCTTCGCCACCACCGCCACCACCATCACCGCCTCCTCCATCACCGCCCCCACCATCACCTCCACCACCTTCCCCACCTCCACCATCGCCCCCACCACCATCGCCTCCACCACCGTCACCACCTCCACCATCACCTCCTCCACCGTCACCTCCTCCACCATCACCACCTCCACCGTCACCTCCTCCACCATCACCTCCTCCACCGTCACCTCCTCCACCGTCACCACCTCCACCGTCACCTCCTCCACCATCACCACCTCCACCATCACCTCCTCCACCATCACCAACACCTTGCGGAGAGTCAGCACCACCACCGCCACCTTACTCAAAGGTGTCACCAGAAGAGCGATACTTATCTCCACCTCCACCACCGTACTCAGAAGTATCACCGGAAGACCGTTATCTATCCCCGCCTCCTCCACCATACTCAGAAGTATCACCAGAAGATCGATATCTATCCCCGCCTCCACCTCTTGTTATTCCTGTCTGGCATTACGGATCTCCACCACCACCAGCAGAAAAACAATCGACACCTTAATTTGGCACCACACATTAGTTTATTCTTTGATGAGAAACTTTCATTTTACATTTACCTCGGCGATCAAGACTTGTTTCTCTTGTCACTTGCATATATTGGGTGTCACGTTAAAACCTTCCTTGCTGCTTTCAGGAGGGAGGTACAAGGGAAATTGAATTAAAATTTTTTTTTTCATTTGTGTTACTAAATGCTTCATTTTGTGAATAAATGGATGCTAAAACATATATAAACAAAATCAAAGTATGATAGATTCAGTTAAACTACAGAGTGTATAGGGTTTGGGATACAAGTAGACTTTGATGTGGAATTGTAATTTTGATTTTTCCCTCTTTTTTTCTTTGTTTCATATATGATTTCTTCATTTCTTGGTAATCTGTGCATTGAGATTGTTGTGGATTTTGGTGTTTGCAAACACTGGCGCAATTTTGATATTCAATTTTTAACTGTAACATTAGCTAATTTAAATTTCAATGGTCTTGATTTGACGAATAAGTAGCATTGCACTTGACAGGATAAGCACATGGTTATTAGACCACTAAAAGTATGAAATCTTGTGATTATCAGAGAAATAATCTCAATCAATTATGTTAAGGAAAGGTTAAGCTTTGAATTTTGGCTAGCCTACCGTATGTGGGGGGAAAAAAAATCTCCAATGGTTTCCACATTGTATTTCAGAACCCAATCAGTTTACAAATCAAAGAGCATTATTCCTTTATAAATTTCTACAAATTTGTGCCAAGGGTAACCAATAATCCGTAGGAAACACAAGAAAATCAGAAAATTTTTATTTTCAGCTTCCTCAGCTATTCATTCCTGTTAGTTGTCTTTATGCCTGGTGAGAAAATGCACATTAATTAATCTGACCCTCAAAAATAAAAAAAGAGAGAAAATGCACATCAATAAAAATAAAAAATATAATCTTTAGCATGTATTTTACTATAATAATTGAGACTGCCTCGCTGAGTTTCAAATATATTCTAGGCGAATTTTAAATACAAACGCAAAATCCAATGATGATTTATTTATATGGAGTCCAGGTCATACGTATATATATGAATGAGCTAAATGACTCGAAGTCGTTAGACATCTGACCTAATTTGGTCTATAAGAGATAAATAAGGCACAAATCATGCAAATTAGTTATGTCCTTTTGAATTGATTGGGTTCTGCAATTTTTTTTTTTTATATATTTATTGTTTCAATTACGTGTAGTTGGTACAGGCATGTGCTCTGTCCTTCGGGAATCATGTCAGGACTAACATCCTTGCAAGTTTTCTGCTCAAAATGAGTTGAAAAGAATCTAAATTACAAATTTGAAATAAAGACTTGAAGTCACCAATAGCTAGCCTTGGTTGTTAAATTTTGACCCAATTAAAGCACCAAAGTCAAAAGCACATGGAGTCCCTCAATATTTCTCTCCTTTCCACGCAGCTTTTGAGTGCTTTATTCCCGCTTTCCTTGTTAGTTTGCATTTAGGAAATAGAGATAAAAATGTGAGTTGTTGCCTTGTCGGTTGAAAAACAATGAATTACTATTTGATAAGACTTTAACCGTCTGATTATCATTAAACAGAACATTGCCCTTGCGCGCCTCAGAACACGTGTCTTCATCCTATTCAGTACTTGACTTCAATGGACGGCGTCTGAACCGTTCGATCGACAAATTAGACCGTGAAGAGTTTGCATTTTGTTCATAATATCAGGTACCAGATGGAATGAGTTCTTATAACACACAGCTAAAACACGCATACCATATTAGTTTTATTTTTTAAAACATAATAGTACATAAACAATAAACTTTTTTTTTAAAAAAAAAAAACTGAGGGAGACTTGGCTTCACAACGTGCAATCACGATTAGAAAACCTTGTAGCCGGCCATGGTCGCGACTTGATATGTAGAATCTGTATACCATTTTTTGTCTTTTGCAACTGAAAACGATAGAACATGCTATTAATTTAGCAGATTAAACTTTCACCCCCAAACTCCCAACTTCACTAATATAGTAAGTTTTGTTTTTCACCCCAAGAGGTATTCGTCGAGCACAATTTGTCGAGAAATTTGTTCGTCTATGCAACTATGCTGGGTTATTATTGGTTTGATTTGTTATTATGAAATTTTGTAAATTTTACATAGAAGAAGAAAAGAAGAGAAAGCTACAAAGAATGCTCGATTCACTTAAAGTATGTACAACATTGCTTCAATTTTTCTTTTTCTCAATTACAACAGATACTCCTATTTAGAAACATATATCGACTGATTGAAAGTGAAGTACGAAATGCATTCGTCTCCCAAATCCCAAATGTTCAATAGTTCAATATAGGCCCATCATATTGGGTCTATGTACATCGGCCCAACATACTTAGATAAGGGCTTTGTTTGGACGGTGTCAATTAACTTGCCGATGATAAAGTGGGAAGTGGCCAAGTGGGAACGGAACCGAATCCTCTGGACTTCTTTAGAAGAAGTCCAGTGGTCTTCTTTGATCCGAGCCGTCCGATTTGATCAAAACGGTTGAATTTTTTCGGGCCTATCAATCTGGTACTATTCACGGGGCTCCCTTATAGCCGTTGAGATTAAATCAGACGGCTCTGATTTAAGGAAGACCACCGAAGACCACCCAAACCGCAGTCCAGAGGATGCGGATTCAAGTGGGAACTACCGAACTAGTAAGGGGCAACGTTATGAAATGAAAAGGTACTTTCTTATTGTCTACAGTTACAAATTCAATTGAAGGTACCTTTTTTAGAGAGAAAAAAATGAATCTCCCTGATTGTTGCTTTTCCATCTGTCAATTCTGCTTTTTTTTTTTTTTGATGATCGCCCGTAGGCTAGAAATTTCATTGAAACAACAGCAGTGTTTACAGCTTACAACAACGAAAAGCCTGGTGCTTTTAGGCATACTACAACTAAATGGCTAGTAGTCATAAGGACCTCAGCCTTAAATAAAGAAAAACAAAAGTACAGATAAAGAAAAACAAAAGACTAACAACAGTACAGATAATCCACCGTAAAACAGCACCAGGTTTTTTAACTAAGAACAAGGTAAATTAGGGGGGGGGGGGGGGCCTCCTGCACCCTTTGGAAAAAATTATCATCAATCATCTCTGTTAACTTGCCCACTTGTTGCATCATCAAAGTTGGGGGACCCTCATAATTCATCATCCCCCTTCTTGCTGCATTGGCTAAACCATGCGGCTGTTGCAGTGCTTCTCTTTTTGCATGTTGTACCTTAGGTCCTTGGCTAGCATTCTCAATTCTCCAAATTATTTCATTAACAGCTGGTACAGCCCTCCACGATGGCAGGTCAGTCGTGTCAGCTTGGTTGATTGCCAACACCAGGTTAGAGCAGTCCGAAAAAAACTGTACCATTGTGTCCATTGGTATTTGCATCTTATCATACACATACTGCATTGCTTCTGCCAGTCCTGATGCTTCTGCATAAAAAGGATCATGCATGTCTGAAGCACGTAAACCCACCGAGTGCAAAATCCCTCTATGATAAACCACAAACGCCCTTCCAGATTTCATACTGCTTTCCCATGAAGCATCAACAAGCACTTGCCATCCCTCAGGATAATACTCATATTTTTGCCAAACAATTGTATTGCTTGGATCCCCCTGGAGACAATTTGACATGTCAGCCATGCTCATTCCCACTTTAACCCTCTGTATGACAGCACGTGTTTTGAAAACCTCATGCTCAATAACAGCCTTATTTCTTTCCTTCCAGATTTCCCACATGGTGTTTGCAAAAAGTTTTGCTCCATCCTCATCCAAACAACCCAATACTTGTGTACATGTATGCACAATGTCAAGCGGCAGTTCATGAACCCTAATACCCACGGGAGAAGCAAACCATATCTGCCTTGATGTTTCACAATAGAAAAGACAATGCATCTCAAATTCGTTCTCTAGGCCACACCTTTGACACATTGGATTGAAATTGTTCATCCTCCTATGCAAGTTTGTCGCCATGGGCAATCCCTTATGCATTAATCTCCACAGAAAGATCTTCACTTTTGGCTCCAAACTCTTTTGTCTCCAAATTAGTTGCCAATCAAAAACATGGGCAGCCACTGGTTCATTTCGCATTTCCAACAGAACCTTGTACCCTTCCTTGACTGTGTATTTGCCATTCTTTGCATGTTGCCAAATTAATCTGTCCCTGCCCCGAGCTTGTAAGTTTGGTTTGTTATCGGTGGCAACAATTTCTTGAATTTGGTATTGGTTGAATAGACGTGTCAACTGTTGCATATCCCATTGCCCAGTTTGCTCTTCAATGAGCTCACTCACTTTCAATCTCATGTCAGACTGGTTTTCAATCTCCTGACCAACTATCAAACCATGGTTGAGACAAAGCATGCACAGCCTCCCCATTAGCTATTTGCCACTTCACCTGGCCTGTAAAGAAGCTCCTTAATTTCAGTACTTGCCTCCACATTTTACTACAAGCCCCACCATTATTCACTCCCCAATAGCCTGCTGTTGGGAAGTATTTTGATTTACAGATTTTGACCCAAAGTTTGTTATCATCTGCCATTAGAGACCAGACGACCTTTAGAAATAAAGCCTCCCCAAAATTTTGCATATCTTTGACCCCCAGCCCACCATCCTCAACCGGTTTGCACACCTTCCTCCAACTAATCATTGACAAATATCTGTCTTGTTCTATTTTTCTCCAGAAAAATTTTGCCATTATACTATTCATTTCATTTATAATTCCTTTTGGTATCATTTCCAATGACATAGTATAGACCGGCATAGACATTAATACAGCTTTGATGAGAACTAATCTTCCTGCATGGGACAACATATGAGACTTCCAACTCGATAGCTTTGCCTTTAGTTTGTCTAGTAACATTCTGCCATTTGATCTTATATCACCTTTCTTGTTTATCATGACCCCTAAATATTTCTCGGCCCCCAGAACTTCCTCAGCCCCCCAAATTTCCTGAACTGAGTTGGATGTTTGCTGGCTACATCTTCTCGAGAACCAGAGTCTTGATTTTTGAGGATTTATATGCAGGCCCGATGCAGTGGCAAAAGATTGCAACAAAGAGTAAAGTACCTGCACCTCCACTTGGCTTGCATCTCCCATGAGAATAAGGTCATCTGCATAAATTGCATGAGTCACCACGGGACCAGTATGCGCAACTTTTACTCCTTTCAGCATCCCTCCATTCACTGCCCCCTTGATCATTCTTGAAAGAACTTCCATAGAGATAATAAAGACATAGGGTGACATGGGGCACCCTTGCCTTAATCCTCTAGTTGGTTTTAAAAAACCATCTCCTTTTCCGTTAACATTGATTGTAACCCGCGCTCTTCTGTAGGAGGAGATTATGAGAGCAATAATTTTTTGAGGCATGTTCAGATACTGCATAGCCATTTGAAGAAACGACCATTCTAGTTTATCGAATGCTTTGTTCACATCTGCCTTCAACAGAAAGGCTGATTGCTTGAAGTTGGGGAGGGAGAAAGAGTGTAGAATTTCCTTGACAAACAAAATATTATCCGAGATACAACGCCCTTTTACAAAGGCATTCTGTTCACAGGAGATAACTTGCTTGAGATATGGTTGTAACCTTCTAGCAATGAGCTTCATAACCAACCTGTAAAGGATGTTACCAACACTAATAGGCCGGTATTCTGCCGGCGTTTGGGGCTCTTCAGTTTTTGGTATCAAAGTGACATGGCATTTCAACCAGTCATCTGGTATTTCCTCCCTTATAAACACCAATTTAATTTGTTGAACAATCTCAGGGCCCACTATATGCCAATATCTTTGAAAAAATCGTGTCGTCGATCCGTCCGGGCCTGGGCTCTTGTCAGGGCCCATATCACACAATGCCTTTTTTATCTCATGGTAATCTGGTGCATCTACTATCTTATGGTGGGCCGATTGTGGAATTTTGGGCCAGGCAGTATTATTTAAATCCTCAAAAATGTTGTGGCACATCTGAGCTATGTTGTCAGTGTCATCTGTCCGACATGCATGAACACTCGGTGGGCAATATAAATCTTTGAAGTACAGTAGGAATTTCTCCCTAATGATTTTTTCATCCCCCGTTAACTGTCCATCCTCCTTCTTAACCATGGTTATCAAGTTGTGTCTCCTTCGATTAGTTGCAACAGTGTGAAAAAACCTAGTGTTTCTATCTCCCTCTTGTTGCCACTGCAATCTGGACCTCTGCCGCCAGTAATGGTTAACTTGATCTTCTGCCATTTCATAGTCTTTCAACAATTTTTCCTCCGCACTGTGATCTCGAGTCAGGGGATGTTGGCTTTGTACCATTAAGATCTGATTTGCAATCCTCTCTAACTTCTTTTTAGGGGTAGGGTTAGAATTAACCCATTTCTTCATGGTATTTGTCACAGCTTCCCATTTTTCATGCCAAGGCCGGCCTGATTTATCATGCCAAGTTTTGATCCAATTTTCATTAAAAGATTCCTCCATCATCCACCAATTTTCCATCCTAAACTTGTTAGATTTTTCTGGAGGCTTCTTCATCCGCAACAAAATAGGACAATGATCACTATGGATTAACGGTAAATGGTTGACATATGCATTTGGGTACATGTCAAGCCAATCGGCCGTTACAAGTACCCTATCGAGCCTTTGATAGATTGCCTCTGTAACATTTCTCTTATTTGTCCAAGTGTATGCCGGGCCCTTGTATCCAACATCCACCAAACCCGAGTCAAAGATGAAGTGCTGGAAGTCAACAGTATGTGGTTTAATCCTACTGTTTCCTCCAAACTTTTCCTGACTCGAGAAAATTTCATTAAAATCTCCAACAATGCAGACCTTGCCATGTAACACAATCAATTGCTTTAACGTTTCCCATAGAAATCGGTTGGATGTATGCTTGGAGTCCCCATAAACCCCAATCAACACCCACGGTGTTTGTCTGTCAATTCTGCTCAGCATCCCTGGCACAATCTTTTACTTTGGTACTTGGTAGTTTGGCTTCATATATAATTGACAGCCTCCTATATAACTTTATCTTGTGCTTTTTGATACTATATATATATGTTCCTATTCATGACGTTGTTTAATAGGTTGGATGTTAGGAAAATAGTAAACATATATGTTATATACTTTAATTTATGATATTTAATATTGAATCAAAGATTGTTGCATATAATTCTGTTCCTTTTACTTTTCTTTTTCATTTAAAATAAAACTTACTATATTGGGTAGCAACATTTACTCTCCTCGCAAAGTATTTATTATTACATGCCAAAATTGACATTCTGAAACTGATGATTTATACATTTAAACAGCAAATGAATGACAAAGTAATAAGAGAGAAAGACACTATTAAACTGACATTTACAAGAATAATGCTGCTGGCTGATAATCATTTTATCTTATGCTATTTTACTTTGGTGAGGTTTGGCTGGAAATTAAGAAGAGAAAGGCATAATTAATTATGAGTCCAAATTGATAATCATGGCCAATTTAAGTGAGCTAATTTGTTGCTTCTGTATTGGGCACATGTTGCTTACGTTAGGAGAAGTAGACATCTGAATTCCAAATTACGAAAATTAATGTCGTAAGTAAAATGATAATAGCTCAAATCTTTTATATAATTGTCGCATGCAAATCCAAAATCATTAACAAATTATTGTAAATAATTTAAGCCATTTGAATTGATCATCATCTCTTAATATACTCTTACACACCTTACCCCATGTTTAAAATAACTCCGTGCAACGCTCGAGATAGATACGTACGTGCATATAGCCATTGAATAAAGATCCAAGCATATAAAAAACTCTATGTCATGATTACAGAATTGATGTATATAGGGTGCACCAAAATAGTGGTCACCAAAAAAAAGTGAAAAATGTTGTTTAACGACTTAACTACTAAGCGTCTAAGCCCATTTGTTAGATCCAAGGGCATCTCTTGTGTACTCTAATAATTTGATCAATTGGGAATCAGTTTTAACCTTTTGTCACATTCACTTGTCACATGGGTGTTCCAACAACTTGTCTTTTGTCAACTAAAAGCTTAGACTCTTGTCATCCCTCTTAGACTTTTATGGATCAATGCGTCAGCTGATCAGCTTTGTGTTTCCGGATTAGCTGTCGCGGATGCTCATGTGACAATTGGTGTAGCGGGTCAACCAATTAATTCAACATATACTGGTTAATTTAGATTTGTCGATTTGCGAAACCACCGATCAAACGATCATGGTGCACGGGGCCTTCTATGCATCATGGTTCACAATAGAAATTTTCTTTCAAGTATACATATATGTACAAACATTTACCAATCAACCATTCGTTAATTATCTATGCACTAAATATATAACAGATGTCGGAGGAATTTACTAATGCAAAATAGAGATTAGTTGTCCACATTATTCCTTTATATGTGTCATGCATCTATCTATTTTATGCTAATTTTGCCTAAGGGCTTTGTCTGCCAATATATATAATATATATAGAGAGAGAAAATTTCTATTGTGAACCATGATGCATAGAGGGTTCCATGCACCATAATCGTTTTGATCGGTAATTTTACAAATTGATAAATCTAAATTAATCAATCCAATCTATATATTGAAATCTCATAGCAAACAAAATTAAGAATTTTTTTTATTTTTTACTATTTTTTTTCGATTTTTTTAAAGATTGTCATTTTTTACTACAAATTAGTGATAGTATATTCCAATAGAAATTCTCTCTCTATATATATGCTAATTTTATTAAGCACTTAAATTGATCTTCATGATTTTAAAGTTTGTTTGAATGACCTGACTATGGTCAAGTAAAATATTTTTAATGGCATACTCCATAGTTTAAATTTCTGCAAATATTTATCAATAGTTCACAAATCATCCACAAGTACTTTCCCAGTGAAAACTGGTAATATTGCTTAATCCTAGCTAAGTATACCAGTTTTGTTTGGTGATCGGTCTCTTATTCATTTTTTGCGTCAATTATTCAATGAGAAGGACCTGCTCCAAAATTTATTGCAAAACTTCTGCTACAGAGAACTTGAAAACTAAATCCCCACCAACTGTATTTTTCTCTTGCGGTTGGTCACATGGAAAATATAAATTCACAGAAGAGTTACCTTTGTTTACTTATATAAAAGCTTTCGTCAAAGCAGGTCTACTAGTTTTCCAAACATAGCTCTCTTTTATCTTCATGCAAGTATTCTCTCACTAAACTCTTCATAGGCTTCAAGATAGTATCATAATTTTGTCCCCAAGAAATTGAATATTGTCAGCTACGTTGAACAAAAACTCCAAAATGAAAAGGCTAAGATTTAACAAGATTTTGGACTGTCTCTCAATGTCATTAGTTTCTCCAATTTCATGCAACTCATGTATGAGTCATATAAATGAAGAAGAAGATAAAGATCAGAGAAAATCATTGCTTAAGAGCCACTGGGACCAAATGTTGGAGCTTAGAGATGTGTTCGGTGATGCTAAGGCCCTTGCTCTGCACCTAGAGCCTCAGGTAAGTTCAAGATTTATTTTTCACTAGATATATGTATGTCATGCGGCACCCGTGAGTCGTGATGCTAATCAGCATTCACAGTTGACAAACTTTTTCTTTCACTCAAAAGGTGATTAATTGTTTAAAGATAACTTTTCCGTTTCTTTTATTTCTTTGGCACCACAGACTGTAGAATTGAGGGTTTCAATGCATTGCCATGGTTGTGCAAGAAAAGTTGAGAAGCACATTTCAAAGATGGAAGGTATCATGTTTTTCCGGTTTTTACTTGATCAAACTTTTGGTACGTAGCATTTCATGCAGACACTCTCGCGAGATGATTAATATTGATAACTGTATATTGTTGGTTCCTTTTTTATTTTTTGTATTTCTTTTTTAAGAGAAAAAACTGAAGGCGAGCTTAAAGTGAGACGCTGAGTTATTTTATTAAATTAAGTTTGAATAATTAGGATTGTAAAAACTATAAAGGAACTCAATGCATGCATGTAAAACGAGTCTTTCTGGCCAAAATGTCAAACGCGCGCAGTGGGTCTTCAAAAAGAGAGAGAAAAAAAAAAAAGAACAATCACAAATCTGTTGGCTTTCGAAACTTGCAAAACATATATGTAAATGTCATTTACATGTAATTAGTTGTCCTTTTTACATAGGAGTGACTTCCTTTCAAGTGGACTTGCAAAACAAGAAGGTGGTTATTACTGGAGACATAACTCCTGGGGAGGTACTGGAGAGCATTTCCAAGGTGATGAAGTTTGCTGAGCTCTTGGAGGCTCCTAAACCAACCATAAATGAAATGCCTGCTGCGAATTATCATTTGATCTGCTTGTAATTACACTTGAAATCCTGATTCATGTATATTTTGAATCCATTTTTCTAAATATTTCTTGCCGAGTTCGCTATATATATTCTACAATTAGCTTCTGCCTAATTGTATGGAATTTATTGGAAGAACATAGGCATATTGGGCCTATCCAGTTTAAAGTGGATTGTTGTCATATAGGCTTTTATTTAGGCCATAATAATTTCCATAGAAGTGAGTTAAAGAAACTATTTTTCTGATATGACAAATACTGGAATATAGTCATATGATTGCACGAACTTTCCCAAACGGTTCAGAAAACTTGAGACATAACTTGCATATCAAAATTGCTCAAATGAAAGTACGTATTTGCTGTGCTAGAATTAATGATGTACTAAGCCAGATTTATTGAAAGTCTAGCTATTCAGGTTTTCAATGGATTTATGGAATAATTTGGGCGCTACTCCACTCGGCCCTTTGAAATTTTGGGCTTCTAACATATTTTTGGTATGAGATAAAGTATTTTCTCCCATCTCATCACGACCGTCCGATCTAATCTCGACGGTTAATTTTTTTTCGGGCCTATCAATTTGGTATTATACACGGGACACCCATAATTGATCGTAGAAGCAGTCCAAATTGAAACATTTCTATAAAGGCAAATTTTCCTGAGTCACCCCCAGTATCTTTCCTGAAATGTGAAGAAGTATTCATTAGGTAAAAAACCAAAAAAATAAAATAAATGCCAAGAGGTGGCTTGTCAGGGGCATATAATGACAAAAGTATACATCATTCTTCAGACTTCTCATTTTTTTTTCTTGCTCTCCCGCTCCCTCCCAACTAGACCTGCCGACGGTATAACGTTATTCGTTTACCTTCGACGTTCCGTCCTTGCGGAACGAATCGCGGAACGATTTCGTGTACCGTCGCAGTTAACGAAACGGATGACGGAATGACGTCTCATACCGTGAGTACCAGCGGAACGTCAAACGGAATGGCTCGTTCCGTCCACGTTTCAGATTCGTTCCGTTCCAAATTTTATATGTTTGCAATCGGAAGAATAGCAGAGGTGTGTGTGTGGATTTTTTTGTCGATAAACGAAATGGCTCGTTCCGTCCAAAAGCTCAGCTGCTGTCTCCCTTTCCGCCACTTTCCACCTAGGGTTTTCCTCCTCCTTTTTCCCTGATTTCCTCCCTCTTTCCTTCGTCCTTGAGCCAAACTAGCCTCGATAGTCTCTTCCTCACCTGACAAGATGACCTCTCTCTACCTCATCACCTCAGACTTCCACTCTCTCTGTCTCTCAATCTCTTTTCCGGGCACACTTGCACAATTGCACGCCTAAAATCATTTTCTGTACAGTTGTACTTGGTGTTGCTTGCTTCAATGCTTGTCTCAAAATCGAATGAATATGTTTAATCTCAAGTTAGTACTCTATAAATCCCTAGTTATCTGTGGCTGTGGAGGCATGTGGCTGTCGATTTGTCACAGGTTTTCACCAAAGCAAAATAATTTGAGGGTGATTTGACGGTTTAGAGGCTGAGAAGGTGCGAGACGGTGACCGATCTGATGGCCACGCCAGCACAGCTAGTAGTAGCATCTAGGGTTTGGGTCAGTGAAATGATGAGGATTTGGGTTATTAATTGTCTGCTTGAAAAAAAATATTTGAGAGAGAGAGAGACTGATATTGAGACAGAGGCTGAGAAGTGAGAAGAAAAGAGAGAGACGGGAACTAAGAGGAAGAAGAAAATAAAGGTTTTTTCTTTAATTTTTTATTTCTTCTTTATTTTTTGTTTTGTTTCCTTGATTAAGATTTTTTTTTCTTTTCTATTGATCTTTGAGGTTGCAAGGATGACAGAACAATAAGTAGATGAGCTTGACATGGAGTCAAGTGACGAGTATGATTTTTATCTTTTTTTTTTCTTTATTTTTCCTTTATTTCTATACTCTGAACTTTGCTATTCATTTAATGTTTGTGCTGATTTAACCTATTAAATGCGTTATCTACTTCAAATCATTTGTGATTAATGCTTGTATCTGTTGAAAAATATTTAATAGGTGCAGTGATTGAACATATTTAATGGCTTAATCATTGAATGCATTTAATATGTGTACTGATTACTGATTGTATCTCTAATTGCTCTGGTTTAATCCATGTATTTATTGAAAACGTGTAAATCAATTAATTTATTTATTGGTAATAGATAAAAATTGTTTCTGTAAATCAATTAGTTTTTATTTTATAACCAATATTTATTTAGTTAAATCTATAAAAATAATTAATCAAATACGTTCTGTAATTAATGTTCTGTAATGCATGCATGTGTAATTAATAGGTGATTCCCTTGATTTGTTACTGTTATGTATATATATTATGTAATTAATACGTTATTGTCTTCATTTGTGTAATTAATGTTCTGTAATGCATATATGTTATATATTTATCTTAGCATGGGGCCTGGGATGCATGGTGAAACAGCTGAAGAAATACAACAAATTGAAGCTGGTGAAGCTGAATCAGAACAACCTAGTAAGAAGAGGAAGGTAAAAGAGAATAATCTAAAGGCAGAAGTGTGGGTTCATTTCAAAAGGGATGAAACACAAGATGATGGTAGTTACAGTGCCACTTGCATATATTGTGGGGTTGTGTATCCTATGGGTAACCAAAGTGGTACCGGCAATATGCGAAATCATATCAGGAGGGGCTGTAAGAAAATTCCTGCATAAAAAAGACACAATCCTGATGCTTTACAAAAATTATTGAAAGCTGGCCAAGATGAAGGTTCATTTTTTTTTTGTTAATTTAATTAGTTAATTTAATTGTTAATTTATTATAACTTAATTTGACTAGTTAATTTAATTTAATTAGGTGGTCAGACAACTATTGACCTTTGGGTGTTTGATCAGAGAAGGTGTAGAAAAAATTGGGCTAGGTTTGTTGTTGCACATGAATATCCTTTCAACTGTGCAAATCATCACTTCTTGAAGGTATTCTTAAGTGATGTGTGTCCTAGCTTTAAACTACCATCAAGAAGTACAATTAGGCTTGATTTTCTAAAAATTTGTGAGGAAGACAAATTAGAATTGTATGAATTTTTTGGTAAACTTAATTGTAAGGTGAGCTTCAATAGTGATTTGTGGAGTTGCAAAAGCAAAGATAGGGGTTTCATGTCTTTGACATGCCATTATGTGGATGATAGTTGGGTGCTCAGAAAGAGGGTTATAGGTTTCACAGCCTTGCCATCGTCCCATACTAGAAGGCATATAGCTCAAGCCATTTATGGTAAATTATTTGATTGGAATTTGGATCATAAAATATTTTATCTTGTGTTGGATAATGCATCTTCCAATGATGTGTGTGTGAGGGAGCTGTTGAGCACAACACCAATTAAAGATGTGCTACCGGCAGATGGACAAATTTTTCATATGAGGTGTGGATGCCATATTTTAAATCTCATTGTGCAAGATGGTTTGGCTGTCTTGAAAGATGAGATAACAAAAATAAGAGAAACTATGAAATACATAAGAAATTCACAACAAAGAATGGAGAAATTTAGTGTTGCAAAAGCTCAGGTCAATTATTAATCTTTCTTAAAATTTTAATTTATCTATTTTAATTATATAGATAAATTGTATATAATTATGCAAATTTGTTTATGTTCATTGTATATTTTTCAGGCTGAAGTCCCTGATAAGAAACCAGCCTGGGATGTAGAAACAAGGTGGAATTCCACCTACTTGATGCTTGATCTTGCCTTACAATTAAAGAAGACTATTAGTAGGTATGCCTTGGTTGATTCTAACTATGAATTGTACCCGATTGATAAAGAATGGTGATATCTCTTTTATTTGTTAGTATTTTGACCGTACTTGGCACTCAAATATTACCCAAACAATTATATTCATTGTGCTTTTGTGCTATATTCATCAAGAATTGGGTATTGCTGTGGCATTTGACTTGTTTTGCAGGAACTCGGTGGATCACACACAATTATTGCATAAAATGGAGGATTTGAAGAAGGAAATGGCTAAATGGAATCAACATCATTGTAGATCTCATCCTAAGCTTTCCAACGGTCCTTGAATCGCCTCAATCGGAGTTCGGATGAAGAAATTATGCTCGAAATACTATCAATACGAAATGCTGGACTTTCAGTTCGACCCGAAAAGGTACAGTTCGACCCGAACTGGTCCCGTTCGACCCGAACTGATCCAGTTTGGTCCGAACCAAGCCTATTTGACCCCAACTAAGCTAGTTTGACCCGAATTGAGTGCCTCCAGGTCGAAAGTTGAGGGTTAGAACTCGTGTTACAGCCGGTCGGGGCCCTGAACATTGCTCAAGTCAACCTTGAACTCATTTCCAGACCTTCTGTTCGACCCGAACAAGTCCTGTCCGGGTTGGACAAAAGTCCAGAAGCACAACTCATTTCCAGACGTTCTGTCCAGGTCGAACTGGCGCCAGTTCGGGTTGGACAGAACCTTGAAATCCGGGATTTCGGGGTTTATTGCGAAGGCAATCGACCCTGGAGTTTCCGGTGCTAAGTCTAAGTCATTTCCGATCCTTACGACACTTTTATTTATTAGAAAAATCTCCAAAATCCTTTGTTATTTGCTTTGTTCTCTAGCTTTGCTTAGAATTGATTTAAGTATTGTTTATTGTCCAAAAATCCAAAAACATTTACTTATTGCATGTTTACTTCTGTTTGTTTGAAATCAACATGTTTTTACCTGTCTAGCTTTTGAAAACCAGCGAGTCCGGTAATCATTAATCTGTCCCTTGGGTTCGACCCTAAGCTTAACTGAAACGACTAGTGAGTTAAGTTCTAGGTACAAATTTCATTTGATATCTGGTTCCTAAAACCCGCTCATCAAATTGGCGCCGTTGCCAGGGACGGTGTTGATATTGGATACTTGCTTTAGTATCAAGAGACTAGACTTTTATTTTGTTTTTAATCACTTTTGTTTTCTCTCTCGTTTCAGGTCTGGCAGGTAGGAAGAAAGGCACACGCTCTCAGTCCCAGCCTCCTATACTGCGAAGATACTATCTCAGAGGGTTAGAACAGGATCCGGAGCTGCAACAACTTGAATTCCTGCGCGAACTCAACACCAGGCAGCAACCGGAGCCCATTCCAACCTCCAGTTCGACCTGGACAGAAGTTGTCCAACCCGAACTGATCACACAGCAGAGAGAAACAACCGCTGCAAAGGCAGGGACCAACAATCCTGTTGATATTGCGGCTGAAACAGCGCGACTGGACGCACTCAGACTTCAGTTCGAGCAGAGGGAAGCCCAGCTGGCAGCCCAAAAGCAAGCGCTGGACAATGAGCGCCGCCAGTGGAATGCCGATGATGAGGAGGCCCAGGATTCTGATGGGGAGGACGACAATGTCCCCAATAAGGCCCTCATGGACTATGGCACTCCAAAGGCTAAGAATGTGGCAGGCCCGGTGATTATCCGAGGGATAGATGCTAACAACATGCAGATCACTCCGGCCCATGTCAACCTTGTCTCACAAGATGCTTTCCTAGGAGAAGAATATGAGGACCCACATGCTCATTTGCAAACTTTTCTTGATCACACTAAATTAATTAAATTGAATGGTGTCCCTCAACAAGCAATTAGGCTTTTATTGTTTAGGTATAGTCTTAAAGGTAAGGCCCATAAATGGTACAAGAACTTGAAAAAGGGGTCGATTGATACTTGGAATGGAATGGCTCAAACCTTCCTTAACAAGTATTTTCCCGCTGACCGGGCCGATAAGATTAGGATCGAACTAAACAACTTCCGTCAAAAGGAAGATGAGTCCATGACCGACGCTTGGGAATGATTTAAGGACCTCGAAACCTCTTGTCCTCACCATGAAATTCCAGAATGGTTGCTTCTCAAGAACTTTTACAATGGTCTTTATGACAATATTAAGATTAACTTGGATTCGGTTTCAGGTGGAGGCTTCTTGAAGCTTAACACGACAAGAGGGAGGGACAAGCTGGATCAATGCGCAAGAGAGTATCATTGGCTGCCCATCTCGACCAGCCGCCGGGCAGTCGCCAAGCAGCAGGTCCATGCAATCTCGACCAAGGACGAGAGGATCGCAGAGCTCGAGGCCGAGCTAGCTGTTTACCAATCCGCTCAAGGCACCCACCTCAATCGCACAACTTGTGGGTGTTGCGGAGAAGAAGGGCATACATCTCTCAATTGCCCGCTGGCCCAGCCGGACGCCAATGGCCAGCACGTCAATGCCATCAATGGGGGAAATTATGGTAAAAAATACCAATATGCCGGCCCCAACCCATCAAACTCGTATAGGAATAACCAATATAACAACAACGATAGGGACCAACCTTTTCAAAAGAGGGCTCCTTACAATAGGGATGAGATCTCTCCGGTTATTCAAAACTTTATGGACAAACAAACTAAATTTAATAAGGACATAAAAGCGAGTGTTGATGAATTGCAATCTAATGCAGGTGCATTGACTAGGATTGAGCGCATGATGGAATTGCACTTCGGAAAGGAGAAAGGGAAGCTCCCCAGCCAACCTCAGGTCAACTCGAATGCTGAGTGCAAGGCTCTCCATGCCTTGAGAAGCGGGAGGCAGTACACGGACCCGCCGATGCCCGCTGAATCGACTCAGCAACCTTCTGTCCAACCTGGACAACCGGCTGTCCAACCCGAACTGGGGGCAGAAGAGCCAGTTCTGCAGCAAGTTGCCCCATTCCAGCCTCTCCAAGAGCCAGTTCGACCTGAACAACTTCCTGTCCAACCCGAACAGAAAGATGACTCATCTCCAAGTGAGGCAATTATGTTGGAGTTATGTCCTAGAAGTCAATATTTAATGACTTATTTTCTTAGTTTATGTTAATGATGATATTTGATCATTTGTTCCTAGAGTTTATTATTGACAGATCATTCAGGTTGAGGATCTGAATTGTAGATCTCTGTGGATCATTCATTAGAATGACAATAATAAATCTAAATCGTCCATAATCTTGATAATTAACAAAGAACATTAATTATCATAAAAGATTAGTATGCAAGTTAAGTGATGATTAAGTTCTACAAATCATAGGTAAGGAGTTACTAACTTAATTGCATATGTGTATGTTATTGGAACATAGTACAGGACTTGACCCAATGAAATAAACATATGGATTGTGTTAAGTGTCATTGTTTATTTCATATAAGTTTGATTCTAAGTTTGAGATGTTCACCTTTTCCACATGAGGATAAGTTCAATAAATATCGTCTAATGTTGATTCCTGATAAAGGCTGCTATAAGGACTTTATTTATGTTCTCTTGAATTGTGCGGGGAAAAGTTGTTCATCAAGAAAACCGTATGTCCCTCATTAGTATACCTAGTGAGTGATGATATCTGTTTGGGCCCCTTGATGGAGTTGGATCGTATGCATGCAAACTAGACGATCAACTCTAGATCAAGAAATGTATAATCTGCAAGAATGACACATTCCTATCTTGGATTATACAATGATATCATGTGACATAAGAATCAGACAAGGAAATACTTATATTTCTTGTGCAGGATTAAGATATTGTAACGGTACATTATTTATGCGAATTGGAAATCATAACGTATTGCTAGATACCGCTTATGATTATTGGAAATAAATAACGATTTATTTTCATGGCCAACATAGCATAAATCCTCAATAGGGTCGCACAAATAGGACTCTAACCACACGGTGCATTAATTGTTTATTCGCAACAGTTAGTATTGTGAAATATGATAATTTGATTAATTAATTATATACCGTTATGAACCGTTATAATTAATTAAGTCAAAAGGATCATATGGAAACAATTTAATGCATTAGCTAATCCTAAATTAATTATTAATGAGTTAATAATTAATTATGTTCAACACACTTTAAATAGTTTGAGTTATTTGGGCTTCTAGTTATTTAATTAATTAAAGGCCCGATTTGAGGAAGGATGAAGGAGTAATTAATAGGATGGTTTATTGGGCCATTGCAACATTTGATGTAGCCCAAAATGGCCCTATTAATTTCAGCTAGAGCCCTAGTGGCATACTTGTAAATAGTTCAAAGAGAGGATGAGAGTTGTTGGCTATATAAAGGGGTCACCTCTTGGGAAAGCCCTAGCCTCCATCCACTTTCTCTCTCCTCTCTTCCTAGCCGCCACCCATCTTCCTCCCTTCTCTTGCTCATGTGTTGAGCACCATTCCTTGTTCTCCTCCATTAAAATAGTTAATAGGATGAAGAGGTTCATAGAGGGGATTAGCTAGGAGCTCATGAAAGCTAGCACTTTCATGGAGCTCGTGGTTAGCTCCTTGGTGGGCTTGAGGCGCCTTAGATGGTGGAGGTGGTGGAGCGCACACCCCATCGACTCCCATGCCTTGGATTCGAGCCTCATGAGAGGTATAACTTTCTCCTACTTGTTCTCATTGTTTTGATGTGTGAATGCTTCTAGCACTAGATCTATGGTGTTTAGTTGTGATTTCTTGCTATTTGATGGCACAAAAATAGAATTAAACACTTCCTAACAGTGGTATCAGAGCACAAGGTCGTGCTTAAGCTATTTTGTACATTAATTAGATGAGAAATGTGTAATTAGTTGAGTAATTAAGTTGCTGCTTGCTGCCTTTGTTTGCACTCTGGAACTCTGTTTTTTCCTAGGTTTTCTGTGTTTTTCGCATAGCAAAGATTTTATTTCGATTTTTCCTTTCGATGGATTTGAAAGAGGGATGAATTGTGAGCATTTCCCCACTGGTTTCATTTTAATCCGAGTTACTATGGATTTTTAATGAATTTTTCCGTGACGGTGCGCAGGACTGGTTCCTGTGCGACCAGATCTGGTTTTGTGGGCATTATCTTAGTTATCTTGATAAAGAGACCTAATTTTATTGGCTAGGAATGAAGTAGACTTGGTGTACTTCCTTCCATACCAATTTGATGGTATGGATCGAAGTCTTTCTATTTTTTTTGAATTGATGAAAGACAATAATGATCCTGTTGGTTTTCTGTACCGATTGGATTGTTTTGAAAACTGGTATTGATTGAGACTTTTTATAGAAACAGTGTTTAAATAGAAAACTTTCTTTTGAAGTCCTGAATCCATAAAAATTGATTTCATGTAAATCGGACCAGTTTTGTTACCCCAACCACTCAAAATCAATTTCGTCGACGTGCTGTTCCAGAACAGGGGACTTGTATTTAAACTCCTTAAACTTGATGATTTTGAATGAGTAAAATTGAAAATCTTTCATGGTTACTAGCCTTATACTTGTGGATGTTTACTGTAAAATTATTTTGCATTAAAAGTTTTTGGAAGATGGTCAAACAGTCCAAAAGGTTGAGACCAAAACCTGAAACTTCAAACGGTGTTTTAATACACAACCTGAAGTTTGATAATTTTGGTTCTCCCAATTGGTAAATGATATCTTCTTGAAATTTGAACAGGTAGTTTGTCTCTTGATAAGGATTGCTCATGATTTTTTTCTGGATTTTTTGGAGACCGAAAAATTTCTTGATTTTTTCGGGTCCCGTTAATTAAAGGTGTTTGTTCTAATTAATCAAATAGTTGATATGTTGATTAGAACTCTCCTTGCTGTCATCCATTGGATTTTTTGAATGTTGATTTTATCAAAGAGTTTAAGCAATTAGTTGTTTGAATGTTAAACTCTCTTTGCATGGAAAAACACAAATTAGCAAACAATACGCAAAGATACTTAATAGCTCACTAGTTATGAACAACTTAGACATATATTTGTATATTGTGCTAACTTGTTTTTGTAGGAGGATGTGGGTTTGATATGGCTCAAGATTTCAATGCCTTGTGTGTTGTAAAATGTTGTGAATGCATGTGATTGGTTGTAATGTGGCCTAAGGTGCCTTGATAATTAATAATTGATTAATTCTTGATGTAACTTGTGAGGCTTGCATGCCCCTAAGGCCTAGGCGGGTTTTAGGATTTTATCACGTGTATTTATTTCCCTTAATTATTAGATAGGATCTTAGTAATTAGTGGGAGGGCTTGATTAGATTAGTTTCGTTACATGGAGATGCGACGAAGACTAATGCAAGCGGGAGCCATACAAACCCACGACAATGTTTGAGATGCTTATGTTATGTGATTGTTTGTGAATGCCTTGAATTGTCATAGGTAGGTATGGGTGTATGCTTACACGACCACCAAACAAAGTCACGTAATTGCTTTTGTCCCAAATTAACTCGATTAAGTCGATTCGTCCTCCTTCTCTCTATCCCCTTCAATGCAATTGATTGTTTATTGATGCATTCCGCCGACGCGGACATCGTACTCCATCATTGTAGTCGGGGTGTAAATCAGATTTACAAGGAGCAAATAGAGAGAGGTTGCTTATCAATGGACCCTAATCAGATTGGACATTGGGACGAAGTTTGTGGATATACTTATGATATCTCACAAACCAAGAATCATATGGACAAGATATGATTGGTTGGGGAACCTACCTTATCTAGTTGTTTTAGGTGTCATGCCGACGCTGTCCCCTATTTCAACGAAAATGAGGATCTTGGAAACCGACTACATTAGGGACTTTAAATAAATGTAGTGGAAATTTTATTTATCATTATAAATAAAACATTGCATAAACTAAATGACCTTAAATTGAAATTGTTATAGATATTAAATATGTTAATTTTGTTGCGATCAATCTTTGAAAACAACAAGCTCGTTTCTAAGGTATTTACTTGGAGAAGTAACACCGATTTCTAAGACATGTTCTTGGAAAGGAGAAACTTGTGCATGTTTAATCCCAAAAACGTTTCTCGACTTCCGGAACATAGCTTCGCAATGATTGATTAGTTTCTACGAAAATTATTCAATAAAGCGAATGCTTATATCCTTTTAGAAGTTCTAGACCTTTGAATTGGAGAATTCATAAGGAATAGACCAGGCTTCTGCACTCTCATCCACTTACTCAAGAAGACGTTCTTAGAGAAAGTAAAAATAGACTCGATCATTTATGATCGAGTAATGGAGTGTGAGTTAACCAAGAGACTCTTCTTATAAGAAGATAAATGTTTCATTAGCTTGCGAACCGAAAGGTTTGAGTAGCTAATTGACAACTAGAGATATTAAGATCTCCAATATCAAGGATTGTTGATATTGTCATACAATATCTTTCTATGGATAAAGGATATATTGTTCGCACACTTGTTAGTGCTAAAAGTAATTGGTTAAGTATTAAAGGAATACTTTACCAAGATATGAGTTGAAATTTTGAGATCCTCACTAGTGACTGTGTGTCACATGAGATGTTTCATTTGCCATTTATGGGAGGCATTTGAAAGGTTGTCCGAAATACCATGATGTTCTAAACCTTAAGATATTTGTCGTTCAAATTATCTCACTATCTCTAATTCACACTAGTAATTAGGTGCTAGTTCATGTGCTCGCATTTAACGAAATGTGTAGGCAATGATGAATAAGAGAAAGTTCGAGATAAGTAAAGTAAACTCCGTTTTGGAAGTGGTTTATACGTCTAAGCCGCTACCATTGAATACGTAGAGTTATTTTTACTAAATAAAGAGTTTGTTTAGGAATTTGAGGTTGTATACCTTATTCCAAACATCTCATAAAACCTTATCTCCGTTTCATATTTGATGATGGATGATCATGTTTTGTAATAGAGAAATGTTGTTCTCTTATTGTTATGAATTTGTGTATAAGATTTCATGCATCTTGATTGAATTTGCTTGAAATAGATAAATAAATTTTGAATGACAAATGTGTAAGACTTCACATAAAGTATTTGACTTTTATGTAAAATAGTCGCTTAGTCGAATATAAACAAGAATCGCATTATGAGAGTCTACGTAACGTGGAGCTCGTAACTTAATTCGATTACAAATCAATTGAAAGTCATGCGAATCATGTTTGTTAAATGACAAAAGCGCCTTTGAACTACGAAGGTTTAAAGGACAAGTAACTTTATTAAGACTTATACATATTGATGTATATAGAACTATAGGTACTTGTGCAATTGAAAGTTTGTTGACACTTTACCACTTGACCAACGATCATTGTAGATATTAACATATCTATTTGATATGGTATAAGTATGAATCTTTTGACAAGATCAAAATGATTTCAAGAAAGTTGAAAAACTATTCAATAAAAGCAAAAGTCTTAAGATGGATCATGGTAAATAGTTAAGTCATATAGTTTGATATATTACCTAAAGAGTATGAAATACGTTTCACTACTCGCTCTATGAGGAACATTGAAAATTGTATCCAAGGATGAAGGTATCGAACATTGTTTGATATAGTTCGATCGGTAATAAATCAAATTGACTTGTTCGACTCATGTAAGGGATTTGTGTTTGAGGACAATATTGTTTACACTGAATAAAAATTTCATCGAAGTCTATTGAGAAAGATATCTTACAAGATTCAATCTCTAGGTATATTGTTTCTCAAGATTTGGTGTTGAGAAGCTTATTTCAAGGTACGATTGATTTATAAGCTAGGACCCAAATAAGACACTTAATATTATGTAGGATATCTTGAACTAACCGAAAGGTACTACTTCGACGAATATGATAAGAACAAAGTAGTTGTTCTTACGATATCCTACATAATAACGTAATCTTGAAGAATGATATTCTGAAGAAGAAGTAGTGGGAGTAAAGTGAGCATTAAAGGAGTTTATGCGTCACTACAAGTACCTTTATAGGAAACTTGTCACTCCATACATGGTGCTTAGTGGGAGTTGAGCGGAACTTAATTCACAAGCAGTTGTGAAAGGAAGAAGTTTATAAGCACGCTCGCTTCTAAAGAGTACTCAAACATCTCACAAATGGATGATGTCCGAGAAACTCGTGCAATATATTAGGATCAAGAACTTATTCTACAAGTTGTTGTAGGAGTAGTTCATAGACCTCAAGCACCAATCCTACAAAGATCAACGAGAGTGAATTGCCTAAACTGAAAAGTACATAGGTTTCACAACATCCTCGTACTTGACATATGAGGATCCGTTGATAAATAAAGAAGCGATGGAAAGACCCGATTCCACAAGTATGATTTGAATCTATATGATCTTTAAGTGCAATCCATAACAACAAGGTATAGACCTTGATTGATGTTCAAGAAGAAGCGATCCATCTAGAACATTTAGATCTTTAAAAGGAAAGATAGATATGGATAGCAAGTCGACTATGTACAAAGCACAATTTCATGATTGATGCTATGTCTAAGTCGATAACAAGTTGACCATGTACAAAGTACGGCTTCTCGCTTGTAGCTGTGTATAAGTCAATAAAGATCATTCTAACAATAGTTATATTTCGTATATATAGATATATGGAAAGATACATCAAAACCGTCTTCTTCGATTGAATGAAGGAAGTTGTAGTGTATTTGACACAAACCGAGGATTTGTTGTATTGTTAGAAACATATATATGCTTCAATGATCCATTAATGGATTGAAGCAAGTATTGTGGAAATTAGAATAAACATTTTGACAAGAAAGTCAAGGAGTTGAACTTCGTCAAAAGTATCTTGTATAGACAAGATATTCAGTGAGAGCATTAATATGTTACATGTATTGTACAAGATACAAGACATTAATTGGGAATAAAATTAAGGAAATGATTATTGTCAAGATCTCATTAGAGAATGTTTTTCTCAATAGAGAATTTGGGCAAGTCACCTAATCCAAGGAAACAAAATCTATGGAGATAGATTATGATGGATGTTAGGTTTGAGCAAAATGTGCATATAATGACAAGGTGTTATAGTTACACGAAAAGATAGACTCCTAAAAAGGATGTCTAACCACGTTGTATGGCATACACTTGAGTTCGACTCGGTGTGTTGCAACTCAATTCGAGAAGAGTGCACGATACAATTCGAGCATCCTTCTGTTATGAGTTTCATTACGTACGCCATACTTATGCACATGCCCCTATGTGTTGTACCCAAGGAGTATGACAAGCAGTTGTCAACTGGATACAAAGAAAAACACGTTTGGACAATAATCGAGAATATCTTCGAATATCTTATGAGAAAGAATGATATATTTCATCTGATGAAAGAAAGCTCATATAAATTGATATATTGATGCTAATTTTCGAAAGATTGATATGAATACAATTGAGCTACGTATTTTGTTTAAATGTGGTGTTGTAAATTTAGAAGGTGTTCTAAATGGGATATTACAACCGTTTCCATCACCAAAAACAAAATATATATAGCAACTTGTGAAGCAATGAAAGAAGGTAGTATGGATCGAGAAGTTCTCAGTCAAGCTAATATGGTTCTATGCATCTCGAACCATAGCTTAAACTTGAAGAACCCAATATTAAATTGGTGATCCAACTAAGATCTATGACGATGGCACTTGATCTCACTTGATGATGATCAAGAACACATATATAGGAGTATATATGTATATAGGGTCAAACAAAATTGGATAGGTTCGCGGACACAGCGAACACTCTAACTTAACCTCTACCTTAAGCAATATACGAGATGCAATTGTGCATCCATGCGTGATGGACGTATGAGTAACTTGCTTTAAGTGTATTATATCTTTTGAGGTTCGAGACATGTATATATATGGATATATGACATTGTTCTAAATTCTTCGCTGGCTAGAAGTCACTATTGATTGACTCTAGGCCAAGTGGGAGATTGTTGGAGTTATGTCCTAGAAGTCAATATTTAATGACTTATTTTCTTAGTTTATGTTAATGATGATATTTGATCATTTGTTCCTAGAGTTTATTATTGACAGATCATTCAGGTTGAGGATCTGAATTGTAGATCTCTGTGGATCATTCATTAGAATGACAATAATAAATCTAAATCGTCCATAATCTTGATAATTAACAAGGAACATTAATTATCATAAAAGATTAGTATGCAAGTTAAGTGATGATTAAGTTCTACAAATCATAGGTAAGGAGTTACCAACTTAATTGCATATGTGTATGTTATTGGAACATAGTACAGGACTTGACCCAATGAAATAAACATATGGATTGTGTTAAGTGTCATTGTTTATTTCATATAAGTTTGATTCTAAGTTTGAGATGTTCACCTTTTCCACATGAGGATAGGTTCAATAAATATCGTCTAATGTTGATTCCTGATAAAGGCTGCTATAAGGACTTTATTTATGTTCTCTTGAATTGTGCGGGAAAAAGTTGTTCATCAAGAAAACCGTATGTCCCTCATTAGTATACCTAGTGAGTGATGATATCTGTTTGGGCCCCTTGATGGAGTTGGATCGTATGCATGCAAACTAGACGATCAACTCTAGATCAAGAAATGTATAATCTGCAAGAATGACACATTCCTATCTTAGATTATACAATGATATCATGTGACATAAGAATCAAACAAGGAAATACTTATATTTCTTGTGCAGGATTAAGATATTGTAACGGTACATTATTTATGCGAATTGGGAATCATAACGTGTTGCTAGATACCGCTTATGATTATTGGAAATAAATAACGATTTATTTTCATGGCCAACGTAGCATAAATCCTCAATAGGGTCGCACAAATAGGACTCTAACCACACGGTGCATTAATTGTTTATTCGCAACAGTTAGTATTGTGAAATATGATAAGTTGATTAATTAATTATATACCGTTATGAACCGTTATAATTAATTAAGTCAAAAGGATCATATGGAAACAATTTAATGCATTAGCTAATCCTAAATTAATTATTAATGAGTTAATAATTAATTATGTTCAACACACTTTAAATAGTTTGAGTTATTTGGGCTTCTAGTTATTGAATTAATTAAAGGCCCGATTTGAGGAAGGATGAAGGAGTAATTAATGGGATGGTTTATTGGGCCATTGCAACATTTGATGTAGCCCAAAATGGCCCTATTAATTTCAGCTAGAGCCCTAGTGGCATACTTGTAAATAGTTCAAAGAGAGGATGAGAGTTGTTGGCTATATAAAGGGGTCACCTCTTGGGAAAGCCCTAGCCTCCATCCACTTTCTCTCTCCTCTCTTCGTAGCCGCCACCCATCTTCCTCCCTTCTCTTGCTCATGTGTTGAGCACTATTTCTTCTTCTCCTCTATTAAAATAGTTAATAGGATGAAGAGGTTCATAGAGGGGATTAGCTAGGAGCTCATGAAAGCTAGCACTTTCATGGAGCTCGTGGTTAGCTCCTTGGTGGGCTTGAGGCGCCTTAGATGGTGGAGGTGGTGGAGCACGCATCCCATCGACTCCTATGCCTTGGATTCGAGCCTCATGAATGCGATTTCATGAGAGGTATAACTTTCTCCTACTTGTTCTCATTGTTTTGATGTGTGAATGCTTCTAGCACTAGATCTATGGTGTTTAGTTGTGATTTCTTGCTATTTGATGCCACAAAAATAGAATGAAACATTTCCTAACAAATTCGACCCGAACTGACCCCAGTCTAACCTGGACAAGCAGCAGAAACAGGCCGAGGCAAAGACAAAATGGCCCCGACCAAGTCCACTTACCATCCTCTAGTCCCATTTCCTCAAAGACTAGTGAAAAGCAAAGAAGATGCCCGATTCAGGACTTTCTGGGAGATCCTGAAACAAATGAAGATTACAATTCCTTTCACCGATGTAATCTCACAAGTGCCCATCTACGCAATATTTTTGAAGGAATTGTGCACGGGTAAGCGATCTATGGAGGAACTCAAGTCCGTGGCGCTAACAAATGAGAGCAGCGATGCCCTGGTAAGAAAGATGCCACCCAAAAGGGAAGATCCGGGCAGATTTGCTCTCCCTTGCATAATCGGAAATGCTATCATCAAGAAAGCCCTTTGTGATATGGGGGCTAGTGTTAGTGTCATGCCCCGCACAGTTTACCAAAGGATCGGGTTTGGTGAGTTGTTGCCCACACCCATGACGGTGAAGCTCGCAGACTCCACAGTGCGGCTACCAATGGGCGTTCTCCAGGATGTCCCTGTGCAAGTTGGCAAGTTTTTGGTTCCGGGAGACTTTTTTGTGATGGACATGGAAGAAGATGAGGAGGTGCCAATCATCCTTGGGCGCCCCTTCCTCTGCACAGCCGGAGTCATCATGGATGCCAGGGACGGCATGACCGTGGTCAGAGTTAGGGGGGAGGAACTTCATTTTTCGATTTCTCATGCCATGAGATGTCCAAGCCCCACCAACTCTTGCTACTTGGTTGAAGTAATCGATCCGACACCAGACTGTCATTTCTGACTACCAACAATTTCTTTGTAATGTGCAGGAAACAGTTGGAGTAGAGGAATCGCTAGAAAACTTGGATCCAGCACTTGACCACGATTCGAACCTTCTGTCCGGGTTGGACAGAAGACCAGGCAGACCAAACTGAAGAGTTTCTGCCTTTGTTCGACCCGGAGCCATCCAGTCCAGGTCGAACAGGAGGCCCTACGGAAGAGATTGAGGAAGTTTTGGCTGTCTCCAGCCCGAACCAGACGAGTCCAGGCCGAACTGAGCCTCCGAAAGTCGAGCTCAAGCCACTATCTCTCTCTCTCAGGTATGAATTCCTTGGCTCTAGTCAAACGAACCTCGTTATTGCTAATTCTAAGCTAGATGCAGGACAAATGAAGAAACTCTTGATTGAAAAAGGAGCAATGAGGTACTTGAAGGAGATCGATCTCTCGACTTGCTCATATGAGATTATCTTAGAACACATCACCAACAAAGGGTATGACAAGTCGCTCGCAGTCTCTCTCTCCGAATCCAACCAAGCATAATCTAAACAGGACGTCAAGCTAAGGGACGTTAAACAAAGCGCTTCTTGGGAGGCAACCCAAGGATTTTTCTTCTCTCTCTTCATTTAAATTTCTATTAAATTAAAAATACAAAAAAATTAGAAAATAAAAAATGCCATAAAAAAATATAGAAATACATAAAAAGAAAAAAATGTTTAATGTGAGGTTTTGTTTTCATTTGTTTTGAATTGAAGGATCTAATGAATGCTAAGATACAATTCGTGCTAGAGCACCATGGGTTTGATGACTCAAAAAAAAAAACCCTCGCACTACCTCATACGAGTTGCATCAAAGATCTAGAAGTCAATTGAAGCCACCCTGGAAATCGAGAAGATTGAGAGTGAATCGACGTGGTAGAAAGCAGAAATTGGTTAAGTTCTCTTTTCCCTCCTATTTACTTTTCTCTGTGTTTGACTGCATTGAGGACAATGCTTTGATCAAGTTTGGGGGGGACGCAATTTGTCGCTTGGTTTTCAGACTTGTTGATTTTTTGGAAAAATTTTGGAGAAAACAAGCAAAAAGGAGTGAAATTTTTCGATTTTTTGTCTTTCTGTTCGACCCGAACAGGCTGCCGTTCGGTCCGGACTCAATTTTCTTGGTAGGTCGCACTTGCCTCACCTCTGTTTGACCCGAACAAGATCTCTCCAGGTCGAACTGGGTACTTAGCATTTTGTTTTGTGAAGCACAGCACCACTCCAGGTCGAACTGGTCCTCTCCAGCTCGAACTGAGGGTTGGTTTTTTAGCTGAAACGTCGGGTTTTGTTTGAAATTAAAGCGCTTTTGCCTACCGTTTCTGGACTTTTATTGTTGAAAATCACACTGTCTTTTCTCTAAGAGTTGTTTAACCGTTTTCATCAAGTGCTCTCGTTGTTTAGACATCCTGATTTGAGTTGTGCACCAATGGACCAAATTGTTTGCTTTAGTCTTGATAGGGCCCGAAACTGGTTGCTCAATAACTTGTCAATTCAATCTCAGTCAATTCTCACGACTTCTCACCGAGTGAACTGATTTGTGTCTTTCAGGATTTTGTATAAAGAAAATTGACAAATTTAAAAATAATAAGATGAGTTAGACGGTTGTTATTGCTAGAATCACCATTCTGAAATTGATTGAATCTAAATTGAGATATGATTACGAATGTTACTAGGAGCCCTGGCCCAAGTGTACCGTGGCCTTGGTCGTGTAATATTCTGTTTGATCTCCAAAATTCCACAAATATTGGAGGCGTGGTCGCGGTAAGGCGTAATTGATCCACAGGTGGACCGTCGCGGTAAGGCGTAAAAACTGGTCCGACCTCTCCGGTGCGTCAGGTGCCGGTAGCTTAATCCAAAATCAATTTAAGTGGGTGAATTTATTGTTTATCTCTCTCATTATAAAATCTCTGAACTTGTCAAGTTTTCTTTGTAAACTTTTGAAAGACATGGAAAAGAACGGGTTAGTAACCTTGAGATTGCAATTGGTTGATGAAATAGGAGCTAGGGATTTTGATTGATTGGACTCTCATTAGGACCAAGAGTTGCATGGTTAAAGTTGAGGAACACTAAACCCTTGTACTTGATGATTTCAATTGAATTGGCTCATTCGTTTTGAGTGATTGATTTGTAGGCACAAGTGATTAATTTCGAGCACTACTTTGCTTTGGGCATTGCTCTCTCTCTCTAAGTCTAAGTATAGTCGAATTCTAAGTTTAGGCTCTTGCTTGAGGACAAGCAAAGTTTAAGTTTGGGGGGATTTGATATCTCTTTTATTTGTTAGTATTTTGACCTTACTTGGCACTCAAATATTACCCAAACCATTATATTCATTGTGCTTTTGTGCTATATTCATCAAGAATTGGGTATTGCTGTGGCATTTGACTTGTTTTGCAGGAACTCGGTGGATCACACACAATTATTGCATAAAATGGAGGATTTGAAGAAAGAAATGGCTAAATGGAATCAACATCATTGTAGATCTCATCCTAAGCTTTCTAACGGTCCTTGAATCGCCTCAATCGGAGTTCGGATGAAGAAATTATGCTCGAAATACTATCAATACGAAATGCTGGACTTTCAGTTCGACTCGAAAAGGTACAGTTCGACCCGGACTGGTCCCGTTCGACCCGAACTGATCCAGTTTGGTCTGAACCAAGCCTATTTGACCCCAACTAAGCTAGTTTGATCCGAATTGAGTGCCTCCAGGTCGAACAGATGTCTGTCCAGGTCGAACTGACACCACCAGAGCGCTTGCTCTCCTCCAGCCTGGCTCCAACCTGGACCAGCTCGTGCCAGGGGTCGAACTGCCCCATTTGGAAGGCAAATTTGTATTGAAGACAGGCAGCTGGCCCCTGATTTCAGCTCTGAATGCCTCTGGCTTGTTCCCCAAGTTGGAGAGCTTCTACAAAAGGTCTTTCTCTGCCCAGCAGAGAGCTTCTCCTTCCTTCCACGTTTTACCTTGAGGCAACCCATTTTCCACCATTCCACCTTGATTCCTTCATCTAAAGCTGAGAATTCTCTACTGCTTTGAAGCGACGGCGGCAAGCGGTACTGACTTCCCACGTTTCCACCCTTCCACTGCCATTGAAGAGACAGATCTGAGCGTTTGAGGAGTATTTCGGTTTATTCTTCTCATGCACTTTTCTCTATTTTCTATGGCTTGTATCTTTACGAGTATTTCTATATTTTCTGCTACTGTTTGTTTAGAGAACATGTGTGAGTAGTTTGCTATGTCTTAGGGTAGGATTTTGATGTAAGTTTAGTATGATGTTGTGATGAATGATTGGCTTGATATTTGACTATGTTATTTGTTTGCTTAGTATTATTTCTATGCTTGTCAAATTCTGCTGCTTGATCTGTTTTGCTTCTGAATCTCAGGCCTGGTTTGGTTAAGCTATAAATTCAGATCGTGCAACCAGAATTGAACCAAGTACTTGGGGTAAATCTGTTACTTGAAAGAGTAGATTAATTGAACTGAAAGGTTAATTTCTAAATAGTTTGAAAGAGCATTTAGATACTCTTAAGAGCACAAGTAGATCAAACTTAAGAATATTATTTACTGACACGAAGTTAGGTAGTGAACTTAAGAGGGCTAGGTAGAGTCCTGTGCTGGTTTCTAACCCAAAAGGTGAAAGTTGAGGGTTAGAACTCGTGTTATAGCCGGTCGGGGCCCTGAACATTGCTCAAGTCAACCTTGAACTCATTTCCAGACCTTCTGTTCGACCCGAACAAGTCCTGTCCGGGTTGGACAAAAGTCCGGAAGCACAACTCATTTCCAGGCGTTCTGTCCAGGTCGAACTGCCGCCAGTTGGGTTGGACAGAACCTTGGAATCCAGGATTTCGGGGTTTATTGCGAAGGCAATTGACCCTGGAGTTTCCGGTGCTAAGTCTAAGTCATTTCCGATCCTTACAACGCTTTTATTTATTAAAAAAATCTCCAAAATCCTTTGTTATTTGCTTTGTTTCTCTAGCTTTGCTTAGAATTGATTTAAGTTTTGTTTATTGTTCAAAAATTCAAAAACATTTACTTATTGCATGTTTACTTCTGTTTGTTTGAAATCAGCCTGTTTTTACCTGTCTAGCTTTTGAAAACCAGCGAGTCCGGTAATCATTAATCCGTCCCTTGGGTTCGACCCTAAGCTTAACTGAAACGACTAGTGAGTTAAGTTCTAGGTACAAATTTCATTTGATATCTGGTTCCTAAAACCCGCTCATCAAATGGGAGAATTTACAAGCATTGGTGGGCCATTTGAAACTATTCTATAATGTGACAAACAAATTGAGTGGCACAAAATACCTCACATTGAATATGTTCTTTCCTAAATATTGTGAGGTGTTTATTAATCTCAAGAAAATGTCCAATAGTCCATATGCTTTTATTGTTAATATGAGTCGTCAAATGATAAACAAAACGGACAAGTATTGGGAGGCCGGAAGTGTGTTATTGGCAATTGCTTCTGTTCTTAATCCAAGGTGCAAACTAGATGTAGTTGAGTATTATTTTAAGATGTTGAATCCAGTGGAGTGCACTAGGTTCATGGACAACCTAAAGGCTTGCTTAACTCAATTATTCAATGAGTACTTAGATGCTAGTCCCAAAGACACTCACAATCAAGCTAACACCTCTACAACCTCATCTGCACAAGCACAAATGAGGTAATGACTTCAACTTAGTGAAATTTAACTTTTCTTTTTTGTTTATCTGCTTGTTTAAATATCTGATCAATATTTTATTTGATATATGTAGTTCAACTGACATTAGTGATACAAGGTCTGGGTTAAAGATGTTTTTAAGTGGAAAGAGGACCGCTGAGCCAGCAAAAACAGAGTTAGAGGAGTATCTATCTGAAGGCCTAGATGCAACAAGCTTGGATGCAGATTTTGACATCCTAGCATGGTGGAAAATAAAGACCCCTAAGTATCCTATATTGTCTAGATTAACAAGGGATGTCTTGGTTGTGCCAATTTCAACTGTGGACTCAGAGTTAACATTTAGCATAGCTGGTAGAACTCTAAGTCCAACCGGAAGCTCTTTAAATAATGAGAGCTTTGAAGCTCTTATATGTGCACAAGACTGGTTGAAGGCATCAGTTATATGTATATACGTTTGTAACTTTGTTATATGCCTTGATATACATTTATTTTAATTGATTCATAGTTGATACACTTTAATTCTTCTTGCAGAAACTGGTGGATACTTTGGGGATGTTGTTTGCTCAAGTGAGCCCTCTAAATTTGATGATACTATATGTGGCAGTGGTAGCATGCAACCATGAGGTTGTTACTTGCTTCTTATTTGATGATACTTCCTATATTTGATTATTTTGCTTCTTATGCTGCCTGACAGTGGCAGGCATCAAGTGTTGTCTCATTTTGTTTATGTATGTATGTGTTGGCGTGTTGCCTTATTTTGTTTATGTATGTATGTGTTGGCAGTGTGTTGCCAATTTGCCATGAAGTTGAGACTTGAGACGCAGACCCACTTGGATCCCAACATATGAGTTTCGATGATTACACGTGTTTTTTATAGCTTTAATGGTTGAGAAAGGTTAATGAGAAATCTCTTTGGATCAAAGTGGGTCAGTGTTCATAAAAGTTGTAATATTTGGTTGTAACTTGTCATATTTGCATTTCAAATTGTTGTGTGAATGCTTCTATTTGTTTCTATGAATTTTTGACTACTTGTGTAACATTAATCTGTGCAAAATTGCAAGTTGTTGAAGATATGGTGTAGTTCAAACGTTTGAACGTTCACAGAACGGAACGTCAACGGAACAAAATTTGGTGCCGTTGGTTCAACAGAACGTCAAACGAAAAATAATACGTATAGCGTTCGGCCAACGGAACGGTAAAAGGAATGAGCCATTCCGTTGCTGTTGAACACGTTAAGCAGGTCTACTCCCAACCGACTCTACAAACTCTACATCTAAATCAGTCCATGTCGTGCTCCGAAACACGGTTTCCCACCTGGCTGGCCTTCTGCCAAGCACTATCAAATCATACACACTCAACAACACAACAAGCAAATTTTCAGTCAAATTAGAGGCCAAGTGCCAGTTCAGTTCACCAACAATTACAGGAACCGTCAAATATCAAGCCTGAACGTCATCAGAGTCGGGGCTCTCTGTTGGTGGTCAACCCATCAGGGCCATTGGCTCAAACGGTGAAAATCTCATTTTTTTTTGGTAGTACTGGCAAATTACCCAGTACATCACTTCGCGACAAGCCCACAGCGTTATGGGAGTGCAAAATCAGCCCTGTATATAAAAAAGATACATGTAACATGTGGATGTGGTGTACATGATGTATTTGATGCTGGTACAGGATGTGCTAAGTACTGCTCGGTATTAATTGATTGTGTCAGAAAATGGAAGAATGAACTAACTCAAAAGGACGTGTCAGAAAAAATATCAGCAGAAAAGTGTAAGTGATGGGAATTGGGAGATTCATCTCCACCACAGATAAAATTACACAGACTGGGCAATATAAGTTCCAACTAGAACTTCAAACGCCACGCCTGGCTGTCAAGCACCACTAACAAAGAAGAGACACCATCCCATTAATGTGAAAAGGCGATCTCATCATATCTGAGCCACATTAAATGGACATTTAGAATATATAGGAATGCAATATAAAAAAAAAATCATCACAAATATCTTCAAAACGAGACGTCCAGTAATTTAAAACTAATTATATACTTTTTATGTTTTTCGAGGACAAATTCCTGAGGCAAACTTTTAGTACAAAATAAGTACATTACAATGTTTATATGCATAACCCACTAATAAAGTCTAAAAATTGAATTCTTCATTTAAAATGCATCCGATATAATTAGCCAAGTGTCCCTGTTTCATGCGATTACCAGTGTTATGCTGAATACCCCCTTAATTGAATCACTATATTTTGGGTAGTGTCAACGAGTTCACATGTCATATTTGTGAATTCATTTTTGTTTATTCTTTAAACAACATATAATATTATAAATAAAAACTTCTTACAGATGAGGCATGCACATATGAAACATTAAAACTATATTGCTGGTTTGTTTTGGGCATAATACTGTATTTATCAAGAAATAGATATTATGTTTTGGGCATAATTTGTTCTTCCTCCTTGTGTTTGATGGAACAAAGAACAAAAAACTAATTTGTTTTTTTTTTTTTTTTCCATGTTTGGTTGTTCTAGAATAGCTTGTTCTAAATTCCAAGAACAGCTTGTTTAAGACCACGTCACATATATCCATTAAAGTATAGTTGACAATTCTTTAATTTCTTTTTTAACATTATTTGTAAAAGTAATAAGAAAAATATCATCATCATCTTAAATGTATATTTTAAATTAACAATCTTATTGTTATGCATGGCCTCAATCGTAGAGTAGAAAAAAAAAAGATTGATTTTTTTCCATTCAATATTTAAAATTATTAAACAAAATAAACATTAAATCTTTATTTGTAAACATGGGCTTACTGTGCCGATCTAAAGAGAATTCTTCTTTTTAAAATTATTTATTTTTTCTGGGATTGAAGCTAGAATAGAGCTGCTCGCCAATAATTAAATTCATTTTGTTTTTGCCATACATATGCCATCTAAATATTTTATTTCATTGTTTGGAAAAATAATTGCCATCTCTGATGACAACTTTTGTCATTATTGGAAATTGTTTTTCCTGCTCGAGGCAAAGATAAATCGTAGGATTTAAGAGACCTAAACGAAATATATATCTGTACAAGATGTGAATTACGCCATGATATGGAGACAAATGTAAACATATACTCTTTATGTCTATGCAAAGGTGTCGTTTTCAGGCCATATCTGTATAGCAGCCACGGTCATTGTCTAAGAATTGTAACTTCTCTGCAAAGAGATCTTATATAGTGAACAAATAAAGAGACTGAAAAATATAGAGTTGTCTATTCAGCCTTTTTATGGTGACAGATATATGTAGCAAAGAAAGAGCAAAGGTGAAATGTATCATTGAAAACCAATGCATTGATGTATCCTTTTGCTGCCGCCAAATTAATTGTGTTTTCCGTAGAATAACTATTTTAATTACATACACAAATGGAGAAACTTCTGGATTGCTAGCTATACCGGACACAACTTCTATACGGTCTGAAAATTCTAGTGGCATAATTTCTTTTTAGATTTTCCAAATTGAATATGATAGGGACAATATTTTTTTTTTTCGAAATTTGATAGGGACAATATCGGACTAGGCGAGTGATGTGTTACTTTTCACACTTAACAACATTGTTAGATGGTGGCAAGATCGATTCTGAACTGTGATGTCAATATATGTATATAATTAGTAAACTTTATATTTTTCCGGGAGAATAAATATTGAGATCCATATGGAAAAAAATAATACAAATTTGTAATACTTTTTATATTCAATACATATATAAATATACATTTTGGTAAAAGGAATGGGCCGGGGTCAATTGACCCCCATTCTTCTAAGTAGTATATAAATACACAAATTAGTCCCTCTGATCCTGCGTGAAATATTAATGTCTCGTATTCTATATATATAATACTAGCTAGCTTGCTTTCTAATTTCTATACCATACGATACTTGATGAATGGAACTAATAAAACATACGGATTGAACACACAACATAGTAATTACATAAGTAAATATGGGCTATTTGATAATTTAAGGAATAATTTATATAAATCGAATGGAGTACGGCACTGATAGTGGTCATATAGGCTGTTATGTATATAATTTTTAATATCTTTGGCTTATGTCTATCCAATATATATGGACACCTCATTTTATATAAAAAAAATATGTTGTGTGCATCTTTTGATTCTATACATTTTGACTAATCTTTTTGCGCTAATTTGTGGTTTTTTTTTTTAGTTTTACGTAACTTGCACTAAAATAATTCAGGAAAGCTGGCTTGTTGTTTGAAGTCTGAAACTATCCCTAAGCATATCATAAAATATATGGTTAGGAGAAACTAAATAAATCTCTCCTAGTGATTAGATTTTATGGCCGACGCCGCCAGTTTTGTCATAAAAATTATAATATATGAACGGCATATTAGTAATTTCATATATTGGCGAAATAATTGACCGAAGAAGTCAAGTAGTTGGGACCAACTTTTCTAAAGGAAAAAAAAAGTTGGGACCACAAACACAAAGGGACAATTTATTATGGCGACGAAAAAGGTGAGTTTTGGACTTATTAGGATGATAATAATTTAAGATACTAAATGGCAACCACAAATAGTCAGCCGAAGACTTACATACTTTAAAATACAAGCCTCATCTCTTTTCTGTGGCCCATATTAAGTCCACTTCTCAGTGGCATCCCTTCCATGTTTTGGCATTTCAAAGCTTTGTTCAATTACGTTTATATGGCGAATTTTCTGTGGTTAGATTTACAGTGAGTCATCAAATAAGGTTATATAAAAATCTAAGCATTGTCCTTGGTAATTGTATAATATCTCGGGGAACTTATTCAATAAATCTATTTAAATAGTCTAGCAGAGAAAGGAACTAACAATTTGTAAATTATTAAACATAAAATTGAAAATTCAGAATTTTCTAGAGAAAGTGAAACTCAGAAAGGAAACCATCACTAATAGACCAAAGCAAACAACAAATAAAATAATATTTTTTACTAATTTATCTCCATGACAAAATTTATCTTACATGATCATTGGCAATATTAATATAGGGTTACATGATCGTGGGGCAAAGTACACACCATAGACATTTTTTATATTAATTATATGTTGCACTTGCAGCTATGAATAGCAGCAATAAGTTATGTATTTTGTTTATGCCCTGAGCTAGTAGCACCAAAATATTAAATCTGAAACCACTTTTTTTTTAGTTCTTTCAAGAATAAGAACTTAATAATTTGTGATAGAGAAACTATATTATTTGTCTCTAATAATTTGAAAGATATTTAATTAATTACTCCAAATATTTAATTTTAATGCAAATTATTTGCAGTTTTGATAATGTTTTGATGTACATATATTAGTATTTATATAAAATCATACAGTTCACTAGTATTTACGCTCTTCAATCTTATGATAATTTATCTATTATTTAAAAGCTGCAATATGTATGAAGATCTTTGTTATGTTGCCGGGAGATGCATAATAGATGCACACTGATCATGTTGCATAGAAGATCAATATGATTGAATAGTCCAAAAGAATCCTTTTTAACATTGCCTTATACTGAAGCCAGCTCAACTTGAATTTGACCATCACAAATTCTTGCCATCATGACCAGCTCGGGTTATAAATGTGTCCTTGTGCCCTACAACCAAATGCAACTGCCAACAAACTTATACACAAAACTCTCTTGATTTCTCTCAAATTCCACAAACATATGGCCTTGTACAAAAATACAAAGATCATAGGAAATGGAGAGCAAACCATAGTACTGTCCCATGGATTTGGAGCTAGCCAAATCATATGGGATGACATTATCCCTTTCATTGAAGAGAGGTACCGAGTGGTGCTCTTTGATTGGGAATTCTCTAACAAAGATAAAGATTCCTCAAAGTACACCTTTGAGATTCTATCTGAGGCTCTTATCTCTTTACTTGATGAGTTGAATATGAGAAACGTCATATATGTTGGGCACTCCATGGCAGCCATGTTCGGTTGCATTGCTTCAATCCAACGGCCCGATTTGTTCATCCACCTCGTACTCATCGGTGCATCTCCCAGGTGATACATAGAATTAGTTACATATACATGGACTTTATTTTCCTTTTTGCATCTATCATCAACAAGTAATATCTATGTTATACTTTACTCATCAGAACAACTACAGTATTTATATATGTATGCATTCAAGAAATATTGTGATGTCTCTCGTTTCCAATTCATTTTTTATTACGAAAGAATAATAAAGATGATTTGGGAAAAAAAAAACAAGAGAAACTAAATTAAGAAAGTTCTTTCGAATCTACGGCTTTTTACTTAAGAATTTAAGATATATTGTTCTTTGCCACAAGATCAAAAGTTGGTTCTCGTTTAATTTTTGTTATTGGTTCTTAAGAAAATTCTTTCCTCTTACTCTTTTCTTTTCAATTTTTTTTTAAATTTTTTCTAAGGTTCAAATTATAAGACACCGATAAAATATTCGAGCTGAGACAAACTTTTGCAAACAATTAAAACGAGCGTATCATTCACTTTTTCTTTTTCTTACAGTAAAAGTGAGCCTGTCATTCTCTTTTTTACTATAAAGTTAAGAAGTACAAAATATGCAGAATCGCCGGGCAATAGAATATTGTATTTCCTATATCACTCCTGTCAAGGAAAGGCTACTGAAGATTGTGATCAGTAATTAAAAGAACATAAAAAAAAAAAAAATCAAATTCCTTATCATATATAGTTTGTACGCCATAGAACTATGGTGTACAATCCTAGCCGTCCATCACAAATTTTGCAAAATATCAGGAAACCTCGTTAAAACCATATAATGGTGTTTTCGTTCGAACTGAGTCCTGTAGAGATGGTGTGTCAAATTTATTATTATATGCCCAATATGATTGATTAAATTTTAATTGTTTAATCTATTTTACATAATTTTTTTTAATAAATTGAAACCACAAACAAATTATGAACTATTTAATCAAACAATAGAATTTATCACTACAATATGCCAAAATAAAAATTATTCATTTATATCACTACGCAAATTATGAATCGATCGAACCAATTAATCAGTCTATGCATTTTATGATACCGTCACTAATAAGTTAATAACGAATTAATAAGTCTATGCTATTTAGTCTACTAAAATTTTAATTCATACAGGTTAATTAATTCTCAAGTTCTCTGTTAGGACAACTGACAAATCCCCAATTGGCATGCCACGAACTTATTCGACTTGCATGTTGCAAATACAAATATCATCTAGTATGCACAGAAGAAACAAAATCAAATAAGACAAATTATTGCTTTTCTCAGAAATTTCTAGCTAGCCTCCAAGAACGACTCGACTGGTATGTACATATTACCAAAATATGCTTGCTCAGATAAAGATTCCAGTGAAAGAAACGTCAATTTCGTGAACAGTTTGTCGATTTAAATATCGACAAGGATCTATCCAATGATGTATGAAAATGGGGAAAACAGGATTCACAAAAATCTATCAAACATCTTAATTATTGTTATGCTTAAGAAAAAAAGAGAGAGTAATTATTCACTTGTAGGCGGGGAACGTGTAGGTAGGCTTAGGTTTTTTAATACATAATTTATTTATAGTAAACAAAAGTACATAACTTATCTTTTTGCCATTGCCAATTGGTAATATAAAGAACCTAAGGCTTTGGCGAAAATAATTCAAATATTATCAGAGAAAATGAATTCTCATGTTTGATGAGGGCCCAAAAAGCCTAGTAGTCACTAATTTTATTGATTAAATAATTGCGATCCACATACCAGAAATTTATTGTTGTTACATACCTAGCAACAAAAATTATTAATGTTACAAATACCTTTGCTCACACCATTAAATACCCTATAATAAGCATTCAGAAATTGTTAATTTATATTTGCTTGTTGTTGCACATCCTCTGTAACAAACTTAACAAATGACAAGACCAAAAAAGTTTCATCCTTTATATACAATCAACAAAATCTTGTCCGACAGGTACTTGAACTCTGACGATTATGAAGGAGGATTTGAGAGAGCCGATATAGACTTGATGTTGTCCCAGATCACCTCGGATTTTCATGCATGGGCACAGGTCTTAGTTGCTCTGATTACAGGCATAGATGATCCTGCTTCCATAGAGAAACTATCCAGAAGCTTTCTGGAAATGAGGCCAGAGGTGGCATATTCACTCGCATCTGACATTTTTCTGAAGGACAGGAGGGATGTTCTCGAAAAAGTCGAAACTCCTTGCACAATTATCGCGACATCAAAAGATTTTGCAGTACCAGTCTCAGTTGGGCAGTACATGCAGAGCAAGATAAAAGGAGAAACCATATTGGCGATTATAGATACAGAGGGGCATTGTCCCCAGATGACTGCGCCTCAAAAGTTTATTGAAGTTTTTGAGAGGGTTCTTTTGTCAAGAATGATTATAAAAGATACCAACAATAAAGCTACGGAAAATGGCAATGTCAACATCATGTCTAGCTAAATATGTACTTGTAGAGAGGTTGGCATTCCTTCATAGTTCATAATTATCCTCCTCATAGTGTGACAAACTATATGTTTTTCCTGTAATTATTAAATTATATGTATCTTTCCTTCAGATTATCTGTCTGCGTGTATCTAGTAGTATTCTCTGTATCTGTAAATGCTAATTTTTGCCTTTTAGTACTGTACATGTAAATAATATGCCAACTACCTATCAATTGAATGATTGAGCTTCCAAAGTCTTGTCTTGTTAGAATATAAAAGTAAAGAAAACTCAAATACTGGCCCATGTGCTTCCAAACTAAAAGGGAATTAAAATCAAGCGTCCCTACTTATACCAAGTAAAATTTTTAAAATATTTTAAAAATGAGTTTAATTGTAGAATTTCTGATATCTGATATTTTTTAAAAAAAATTTTACTAATTTGATTCACGGAATAATTATTTCTAGAAGTTTCAATGTCGTACTGGACTGTTTGGATTAAATTTTGTCCTACCGAAGTGTAAAAACTAAATAATCTCAATAAACCGTAGGCATGCTGGTAATTGCCTGGTTAATATTTTTTGAAAGGCAAAAAAAAAAAGAATACTTGGGTAATACAACACCGCCACTGCCTTAAATAGACACACACACACACACACACACAACACCACCACAATATAATGCGATAGATAACTCCCAAGCTAGAATATGTATACTTACATTACTTAGTATCCTTTCTAAGTTAAAAGCTCATGTGATGATCTCACACAATTGGCCACTTGGATCCAGGGTGATGGCTAAAACATGATTATGTCTTTTTAGGAAAAAGAAGGACATAACTGCCTTATCTAGTCATCACAACCCAAAACAGTCAAATTTGTCATGCGCCATAAAAAGGAGATAGCCATTGTCAAAACAATTTTCTAATATCCTACTTTTTAATTGATTGTAGTGAGACAAGTCAATTTGTATAACCTGACATTTTCTCTCTTCCGAAAATAAATACTAACGGAAATTTTGTTTTAGAAACTTCAATAATTAATTGGAATAAATTGTGAAGCTAATGAACCAACAACAGACCTTACAGAGTATTTGCTATAATAACCTAGAAATAGAAAACAGAATACTCACTACAATAACCCTTTTAAAAAAAATGAAGCATCCATTTCATTGTATACAACTAGTAGTTTTTTTTTATTTTATTTCTTTTTTGGGACAAAGGTTCGTAAGTAAAAATTTTAAATTAACATATATTAAAGTTTGCAATTTACAAATGGAGAGAATTGAAGTGGCGTGTAAAAATGATGTTTAAAAAAAATTTTGGCCATTGGATTGTTTAAATCTGAACCGTGCGATTTTGTGATTATGATGTATGGACCTGTTCTTCAGTACTATGGATATTTCAAGTTTTCAACCATGGAAATTATGTAATGGTATATGACGTTTAATGAATACCAGGTTTAGCCAAATACCGTGTGTGAAATTGTTAAAATCAATTTTGTTTAAAGATGTACATGGTTCATAATAGACCAATTATAATTTATATACTACTTCCTTCTTTATACAAATGGCTTTTAATTAATATGTATGGTCCATGTTTATTTACACATAAATAGAGCCCAAAAGATGGAAATGAAATGGAGATAACACAAATTGATGCACCGTCCATCTCCATTAGCCGACCATTATCTTTTAAATTGGAAAATCTTTTTCCATTCTTCTTTTAAACCGCCATTGTTTTATATGAATATTTGCCGCGCCATATATTAATATAATAGGCAATTCTGTTTTGCCAAATTGGAGCACCTCATATCCGCACAAAATAAAAAAAAAAAAAAAAAAACACATCCGTAATAGGGAAAAATTTACAAAGTTGAATATCAAAAATTTTTGTTTAAAAAATAATTTTGTCGGTTTGCTGTTTTAAAAATATTGAAATGGTGCATAGTAAATGAGTTATTTCATGTTCAAATATACATATAAATGAATTAAAATTAGGATGCTTGCTAAAATAAATTGGCCGTCCAAATTAGAGGTACAAGACAAAATTGATTTTGTTTAGTAAATCATTTTCATCATATCTAACCGACATTATTACAACAATTAATAAAATATACAACTTTCTTACCCTAACCGACTTATGTTCCTATATAAACACCTCACAATCCTAACTCATTCCACAATTTGAAGTTCTAAAAAAAAAAAGACTATACGTGCAAAGGTAGTTCTTTTGGACCCAAATATTTGAATCCTCATTTTTTTCCCCATTTTGCTATACGTTTTTTCTGATATTCTATTTACATTCATGTCTATATGATATATACACATGATTCTACTATCAAACGCGTGAATCCTCTAATTCATTTTCTATTTTTCGATATTTTTCTTTATAGTACCTTCAAATTCCCGACCAAAAAATTCTATATGAAGACCTTTTTTGGGAATTGCTTACCGTCATCCTACAGATTCTCTCATCCCCATCATCCCTCCAGCGCTTCATTAATGAAGCGTTTCCTTCCTTCTAATTTCAGCGTCCTCATTAATGACGTGTTTTCCCTCATCTCCTCCTTCCTTTTCTGGGTTCCCCTCATTAATGACGTGTTTGGCTTCTAACTTTCTTTTCTTAATTTCCCTCTCTCCTCTGTGTTTCGCTCCTTCTCCCGTTCCCCTGGCACGCATTTTTTTTTCTGTCATTAACCCCTGCCCCACAGCTCTTAATTGTTCTAGTTCCAAATACTAATTGTTCTAATTAAATAAGTAATTGTTCTAGTTAATATGAGTAATTGTTCTAATTCTGAAACTAATTGTTCTAGTTAATATGAGTACTTGTTCTAGCTCTTAAACTAATTATTCTAATTCTGAAACTAATTATTCTAGTTAATATGAGTAATTGTTCTAATTCTGAAACTAATTGTTCTAGTTAATATGAGTAGATTGTTCTAATTCTGAAACTAATTGTTCTAGTTAATATGAGTAATTGTTCTAATTCTGAAACTAATTGTTCTAGTTAATATGAGTAAATTTTTCTAATTCTGAAACTAATTGTTCTAGTTAATATGAGTAATTGTTCTAAGTCTGAAACTAATTGTTCTATTGTTCTAGTTGTTTTGGGAAAAAATAGTTATGCTGGAAAAAAAATACTTATTGTTCTAGTTAATGTACTAACTGTTCAGGAAAAATAAATAATTGTTCAAGTTGTGCATGTGACAGTTAATTAAAGGAAACAGAGAACATGTGGCAGTTAATTAAAGGAAACAGAGAGGGAAAGGGGAGAAATCGTGAGAGAGAGGGGATGAGTCTCAGGGATGATGGAAAGCTTTCCGAAAATAGAAAACAACTATTAATGCGTTTCTAAAAATGGATAACGCGTCTTGGGGATGATGGGGATGATAGAATCTTGGGGATGATAGTTATCAGCCCTTTTTTTTTTTCCTCGTCCGATCCCTTGCAACAGAAAATTTGAAAAGGGAATACGTATTCCATATCCAAATTTAAGATCGAAAGAATTGTTCAGGTGACGTTGGTAATTTGTTCCATCTAATTCCTTTTTTACTTTCTCATATTATTAATATATTTTGTTGTGAGATCATTATCTTAGTCAAATCACATTTACAACTTAATATGCTCAATTTTTTTGGCACTGTGTATTTGCGATGATTCGACGTGTGAATTGTGCGAAGGAAAAAATTGAAGTGTTTGGTTTTCATATAATATTTTTTATATCCATCTGATTTCCCATATTGTTATTTACTTTGATATTTTCTGGTAATTTGAGATAATATTTGGTATATTCATTTGATAATAAACAATATTTGCTATTTTCATATTGGTTTATAAAGTAATAATATTTTTATTAGTTTGGTAACTGGAGTTATTTATGACAATATTATTTTTATGAGTTGAATAGAGATATTGCTATATATGGTCAGTTTATTTATTGACATGTGCGCTTATAAAAAATAAAAATGGTAACAAAGAGGCTTTACATTTCTCCTAACAATTTATTATTATACAGATATTAAAATTAAATTGGTCACAATTGTTGAGAACGTCATTTGCATCTTTAAATTTTTCATACAAACTTACAAATTAGAAATTATTACAAGACCATAATGAGATATTTTCATCTTTTTCTTAACCAACTTATTATATTATATTATAGTAGTTTCTTTTACTGACCTATAGTACCTATACAAAGGCATACAATAAGATTTTTCTCTTTCAATTTCTCATGTTGATTTTTTTTTTCCAAAAAAAAAATTCGCTATTCTAAATCTAAATTAATAAGTGTAATTAAATCCTCCCAAAACTTTCAAGAATTATTTCCTTCATTTTTTCCTATTATTTCAATTTTCTCATATTAATATCATTTTTTGAGACAAATAGAATTGGGATTTTAATATGATTTATTATTTATTGATATTTTAATTTTTCTAAATATAATATGTGGATGGTACTCAACAGATGATTTAATACTTCAATTATTGGTATTTTAATTTACTTTAATATTTTTAATAGCTTATATTATGTATATCATTTGGCCAAAAAATGATATATCATATATTTTTGGTAAGGTTAGAATATTTTTCATATATTGTAATTTTCAAATTCTTTTTAGTTGTAGGATCATTTTCTGAAATAGATACGTGCAATTGCAATTCAGCTTCGCATATCGTTTTAAATGTATGTTATGTGTGTGTGTGTGTGTGATGGATTCAATCGAAGCTGTATATGAGAATGGATTCAATCAAAGCGCTTGGACCGGACTCCCGGTTAAATTCCGTCAGATCTCAATTTTCAAAGTTCAAATGACCGATCTAAACCGTCAAATATGATCACCCTATTGAAATCTCCTTGCAAATCAAATTGTACATTTTTTATAATTTTAAATATTTTTTCGGGTTTTTTAAAAAGCATTTTTTGTAGGGTTCAAAAAAATTAGATTAATGATTTTTTAAAATACTAAAAAAAAGAAAAAAAGATTTTTTAAAAAATGTAAAATTTTGTATGCAAGGAGAATTCAATATGGAGATCATTTTGAACAGTTTGGATCGATCATTTGAACTTTCAAAAATTGAGATCTGACGGAATTTAACCGGAAGTCCGGTCAAAGCGCTTTGATTGAATCATTTTTCTCTCTCTATATATATACATACATATTTCAAACAACGCCAAATAAAAATTGTTCCCAAATGGAATTTTATTTTTTCGATAGATTATTCCCAAATTGATTTCTTTTTGGACGGTGGAACGTTAAAATAAAATGGTAGCAAAATTATATTTTAATTTGCTATTTTATTTTTTAAAAATTTGGACAAAGAAGATCAAATGCGGTGAAAGAAATAATATGATAATTGAATAGAAATCAATGGAAGTAGATTTGTATTTTAGGACTCAAAAATTAGGATAATATATATTGGTTTAAAAATATAAATAATTAAAGTTTGGAGCATAACAATATTCAATTAAATTATTTTTCCATCTTTATTTTTTCGTACAACATTCTAATATTACTGGAAAAAAAATAAATGACCAATACATATTATTTATTTGACAAGTTCCTCTTCTTTAAAATCAATTTGGAAAATTTCAATTTATTTCTATAATTTTTTTTAAAATCAACAGTATAACTAAAAACATTTAAAACATGATTGCGGCGGAGCCGCAACTATGCATCTAGTTATTGTTTCAATTCAGCTTATGTAAGAATTTAATGTACAGGCATCTAAAACGCTCCAAAGTCAAAGGGAACCTAGGCGATTTTTGGCGATGGGCAGGCGATTTCTCACCACCTCAACTGATGGCTAGACCACCGTGGCAAGGCGCCCAAGATCTAGGTCGATCTCTCACCACGCAGATTCCAATCGCCATCGATTTGGGAAAGTCCCTACTATCCAGCGCCTATTCACCTTCCCGATTCCTGCATCTCCCAAAGATTTACTTCCCTCTTCTCCTTTTCATCTCTCTACAAATTGCGACTCAGCCTCAAACCTACACCCTGCGCCTACCACTTCTCCTTCAAATCCTAAAATTTTCCCAACACCTTTCTCTCAACCACCCATGGCTCTTCCTGCCCCCACCTCTGACCCCTTCACTTCCTGGTATTCAACTGACCCGGCAACAAAAAAAGCCTTTGAAACCGATCCTTGTCTCACTGGTAAGGTGTACCTCCATCCTACAGATCATGATCAACCTGGTTGGAAAAACAGGTGTTTTACCTGCCTGGTCAGAGGTCACACTGCTGCTGAGTGCAAAGCCCCAATTGCTGGTTGCGCTCGGTGCTTCAAGCCGGGTCACGAAGCAACAGTCTGCCCCAGGCTGCAACAACAAAAGGTACCTCCTTCTTTACTGCCCCGTGGTAATCTTGGTGAGGATAAACTCCCTCGCAATCGTCCAAACCTTATAGATCTCTATCTCCCTCAATCTTTTGATAACATTAATGATCTAAATTACCTCACAAAAGGGGTGGTGGTTGATGGCCGGTTAAAACCAGGCCGTTTTTCAACTGCCTCAGTGCAAGCAGCTTTGATGATGATTGCTGGCACTACTGACAAGTACCCTATCATCCACTTGAATGTTGATCGTTACCTGTTTCTTCTTTCGGATGAGAGAGCTAGATCGAAATTCCTCAGTTCCTTCAAAACCAGTCTTGAGTCGATTGGTCTTGTTCCTTATCCTTGGAGTCCTGCCATTGATGCAGAACCAATTAAATATCGTTTCAAAGTGTTGATTGACCTTCTTGAAGTACCCATTCAGGCCTGGAACTCTAAGCACATTATCCCCCTTATTGGTCAGTTTGGTTTGTTGCTTGACCATACACCTTTTGAAGGTGTTAGTTCTCTTGAAAAGCTAAGGGTTTTAGTTGCTGTCCGCAAACTGGAGGAAATACCCTTTGCTGCTCGTTTAACTGATAGGTTTCTTCGTAAACCTATATCCTTTGAAGTGGTCAGTTGGTTTGAGGAACCTTTTACTGCTACCACTAATCTAGACCCAACACCCTCTAAGACTTATTTCAAAGAGGTTGACAGGCGCATCCGTAAACTCCCTCCTCTCTCTACAAATTCTGGTGGATATCAGCACCTGCCCCATGCTGTTTCTTTGGACTTTGAGCTTGCTTACAAGTCATGGGAAACGATGCCACCATCTTCACTCAAAAATGACTTCCGTCGGAGCCTAGAGAAGTCTCCTTATTGGGAAATGACTCAAAAAGTCGCAGCACTGGCAAGCAATCCAAGTCCTTCTTTCTCTCTCAGGGACAGTGATGTTGCACCAAACAATGGTTTCGTTCTTCATGGAAGCTGCAGCAAAATTGCCTCACAAAATCCTTCTGAAGATATTTTAATTGCTAAATCTCCTTTAATTCCTCCAACTCAGGAGAAGATTATTTCTTTTGGTAAAGATTTCTTGCAGGTCACTGTTAATGCGCCTATTGTGGACCCAAATTTTGAATGGTTTCCTTCTGAGAAGAATCTTTCTATTTCTAGTCCCCCCCCCCCACCACCTCCTCTCTTGGATGTACATCTGGCGCTACTGCATCCCAAATCTTCTGTTGATTCTTTTGATGGAACTAATAGCGCTCCCACAGCCAATAATCAAGTAATTTCTGATGCTGCTCTTAACTCTCTTTCTTTTGGTTTGGATACAGATTTTACTCCTCCTCCTTTGGCCTCTAATTTTTATCAATCTTTTTCTTCTCGGCCTGTTGGGCTTCCGCAGGCCATGCCACCTAAGCCCAATTCAACTAATGGGCCTTCAATAGTTAAGTCTCCTCTGTCTGCTGCTTCCGCACAGGAGAATACCTCCCTCCCTCCTTCGTGTGTGCTACCTCCTTCACCGATTGTGGAAATTGCTTCCCCGACATTGACTTCAGCAACCCCCCCTCTGATCACAGCCGTAATTAACCCCTTAGAATTACCCACTGTGGATTTTGCTAGAGAAGCTATTGCAAAGGCTCCTCCTAATGCCGACCTTGCTTCGGCTGATTTAGCCCCCTCTCCGATTTTCACTTCGCCAACTCACTCTCCTGGCGCCCAGCTCAGTCCAACGCATCTTGAAGCTACAGTTTTTTCTCCTACTTCACTCCCTTTTTCGCTCAGCAAGGATGATCCACCTATGGTTAACCCCACTGCTTCTGAGGAATGTCACGACATGACTGTTGATGTTCACTCTCCAAATAGGAACTTGGCCATGGTCATTTGGAAGCCGAACTTAGCTTCTAGAATCGACGAGGTTGTTTCCCCCTCTCCGGTTAAACAAAGCATGGATGCTACTTTACCGCCCAGGTTTATCTCTCCGGCAGATCGGAGGAATCCGAGAAGTGCCAAGAAGCTTCAATTCAAAACCAACTCTACAAATTTGGCTAACACTGCAATGACTGACACTCAACCACGTCGCAGCGGCCGCAACACAAAGCCTAACAAGTCTTTCTTGGGTTTTGATGTAGGATTGAAGAAGAAGGTGCAACGTGCTTCAACCCCTTCAAAAAAAGCTCTCCAGGCAGCAATCAAAGAGGCGGGGCTCAATCGATCTCTTATGACTACCACTCCTTTATCGGAGGAAGAACAACAGTCTCTCAAAGGCTATTGTGGAATTCTACAACTCAATCCAAATGTGGCAGCTCCTGATGGCCCTTCGGCCTCCTCTTAGTTCTCACATAGTCTGTTAGTTTTTGTGTTGGCATTTGTTTAGCCATGTCTTATTTATCGTTTATCAATGTTGTTTCCTTTTATCAAAGCTTTATGTTGGAATGTTAGGGGTTTATCTGATTTGAATAAATGTGCGATTGTTAAAAAAACAATTAAAGATTGTGGTTGTAATGTTCTTTGTCTTCAAGAAACAAAATGGTCATCTTGTGATTTCTTCAGAATTCGAAATGTTTGCCCTTTTCGTTTCAATTCTTACACTGCTCTTGATGCAGTCGGCTCAAGAGGAGGTATCGTGTTAGTTTGGTTGACCTTTTTACTTGTTTTAATTTCTTCAATCTTACCTTTTCTTCTACAGCTATTCTTTCCTTCGGTTCTTTCTCTTTTATGATAATAGGTGTCTACGGACCTATAGACGATCGTCTCAAGCAAATTTTCTTAGATGAACTTTCTTCCATTAGAACTCTCTCAACCCTTCCTTGGATCATTCTTGGTGACTTCAACCTCCTTCGTGACCCTTCAGATTCAACAGGAAGTAGCACGAGTCTCTCATCAATCTTAAGTTTCAACTCTTTCATCTCAAATGCCAATCTCTTCGAGGTCCCTCTACTGGGTCGACAATACACTTGGTCAAAATAGCGTCCATCCCCTTGCTTCTCGCATATTGACAGAGCCTTCCTCTCTCCTGGTTGGCTCACATTTCCTTTACAAATTTCTCTTACGGACCTCCCTGCTACTACTTCCGACCATGCTCCCCTTCTTTTATCAATCAAGCAACAAAAATCTAAAAAGAAAAGACTCTTCAAATTGGAAACCTTCTGGCTCAACGCACCTGATATAGCCCAAGTTGTCTCCGCTGCTTGGATAGGAGCCCCTACCCACTTAAATCCATCCAAAAATATCATAGTCAAACTCAAAGCAATTCGGCTGGCTCTCTCCAAATGGACGAATTCCAGGTACGCTAATCAAAATGTTTTCTTAAAGCGTACTAAGCTAGTTATTCAGTACTTGGATCTGTTAGAGGAATCAAGATCGCTTGCTTCTTCTGAATTTGCGCTAAGAATTTCGCTCCGTCAACATGCTTTCTCTTTAATCCAAGATCAAGAACAAAAGTGGAAGCAAAGAAGTGGGATAACTTGGCTAAAACTTGGCGATAAAAACTCAAAATTCTTTCACGCTGTGGCATCTTCCAGGCGAATTGTTAATTCTATTGATTCTATCTGTATAGATGGACGCTCTGTTTCTGACCCTGTGGAGTTGAAGTCGGCTTTCCTCAATCACTTTACCTCTATCATTGGTTCAAGTCCCCCTCTTCCACCTCCTTTCGACCTTACTGGAAAACTTGGTCCTCGTCCTGATTTGTCTTCTTTAGATCAACCTTTTTCTGAGCCGGAGATTCTCCTTGCTATTAATCAATTACCTTCCGGCAAAGCATCAGGTCCGGATGGTTTCCCAATTGACTTTTTTAAAAAATTTTGGGACATTATCAAGACTGATTTTATGCGGGCTTTCCTTGCCTTCCAAGACTGTTCTCTAGACCTTTCTGAACTTAACAAAGCTTACATTTCCTTAGATCCCAAAAAAGAATCTTGCAGTGTTTTTTCTGACTACAGACCCATCAGTGTTATCAATTCTTTTGTCAAAATCATCACCAAAGTCTTGGCAAACCGACTTCAACCTCACATGAAGGAACTCGTAAGCCCACTTCAAACAGCTTTCACAAAAGGTCGTTCTATCATGGAATCTTTTATGGTAACTCGGGAATTTATTTCTTTCTATCACAAGAATAAATTACCTGCTGTTCTTTACAAGATAGATTTTGCTAAAGCCTTCGACACTGTTTCTTGGACCTTTTTGACACATATTATGATTGAAAGAGGGTTCCCACCTGTTTGGATTTCTTGGATACTTCAGATCCTCTGATCGTCATCTTCCACAGTTAAAGTCAATGGTGAGTTCTCTCCTTTCTTTGTACATATGAGAGGTTTGAGGCAAGGTGATCCTTTATCACCACTCCTTTTCATTATCGTTACTGAAGCTCTTCAATCCTTCCTCAACAATGCCTCCTCTCTTATTTCTGGCCCAATCATAATTCCACCCCGAGCTTTACAGTATGTTGATGATACTATTATTCTAATGGAGGCAAATCCCCGGTCCTTGCTTGTAGTTTCTGAGATTCTCTCTAACTTTACCTCGCTGTCTGGTCTGAGAGTCAACGATGCAAAGTGTCTTTTTGTCCCTATCTCCATCAGTGAATCTGCTCTATCGAACATTGCTTCAATTCTTAGATGTCAAGCAAAGGAACTTCCTATAACTTATCTGGGGTTACCACTCTCTATTCGAAGACCGAAAAAAATCCACTTTCAGCCTCTAATCTCGGCCTTTCAACGAAAATTGGATGGTTGGAAGGCAAGGTTCTTGTCTCTTGGGGGACGCCTCACACTTGTCAAGTCAGTTCTCACGGCCTTACCTTTGCATTACATGCAAGTTTTAAAGTTACCACCTTGGCTGATAAGACACTTAGAAGGCATAAGAAGAAGGTTTTTTTGGAAAGGTAATAGCAAATGTCTGGGAGGACACTGTCTAGTAAACTGGTCCAAGTGTTGCCTTCCTAAAGCAAATGGGGGATTGGGTATCTTAGACCTACAGCGCCAAAACCAGGCTTTATTATTGAAATGGCTTTGGAAGCTCAAGCATGATCCAGGTTCTGTTTGGTCATCCACAGTACAAATTCTGTATGGTACTTTGGATATCAATCTTTTAAGCTCGTGCCCAGTGTCTTATGGTTTGGCTGATATTCTTCAACAAGGACCTTTCTTCAACTTTTTTTTGGTTAATGGCAACCCAACTGTTATTTGGAAATGGACTGCTAATGGTATGTTTTCTTCCTCGAGCGCTTATGGTGTTTTATCCAATACTGGCACAATCTCCAAGTTCCATCATGCTCTTTGGAAAGCAAAAACACCGCCCAGAGTTAAAATCTTCCTTTGGCTGCTGCTACAAGACAGGTTACTGACATAACAAAACCTGTTGATAAGAAGGTGGCCTTCCTTCGCCTCCTGCCCTTGTTGTTCTGCTGGCATTTTGGAAACCACTGACCACCTATTCCTACATTGCAATTATGCAACTCTAGTTTGGTCTTTGGTAAGATTACGTTTCCGGTTGCCTCCGTTGAATTTCTCACTCGACAGTGGGGATTTTTGGTTCTCTCAGAGGCTTCCGGGTTTAAAGTTATGGGACATTATATGGGATGCCACAACTTGGAATATCTGGAAGGAGTGCAACAGACGTATTTTTTCGAACTGTAGTCTTCCTGCTTATTTATTATTGAAGGAGATTCTTGTAAATATAGACACTTGAAAAAAGTTCGCTTAGTTGCCTAGGTTTTAGTTTTCTTTAGGCTCTTTTTTTTCTTCTTTTTCCTTTCATTTTGTAAATATTTGAAAATATTTTTATTTATTAATAAAATTGTCGGTTGGCGATTTGCCACCCGTCCCTCAAAAAAGAATTTAATGTACGTTCTTTTACTGTTGAACGCGTATATCAGTACTGTCAGACCGCAACTATGGTGAAAGGCGATAACAGATAATGACACGCACCTAAACTAAAGGTACTTAACTTTTGGGAGCTAGCTTTTCTACGAAAAGATAATGACAGATACCAAAACTAAAGTTATGAATGGAGTATAAAGGCAGCGTCAACATCATGACTAGTTAGCTCAGGTACTTGTTAAGCCGTTTGCGTTCCTGCTTATCCACCCTATAGTCTGACAAAAATATATTTATTAATTTTGTATAATTGGTAATTGATATGTAGCTTTCCTTTAGAGGAACAATCCGCATGTACCTACTACCTAGCCAGTATTTTTTCTGTTTAAACAAAGAAATTGTATGAGTTCTCTGCATCTTAATTGATACAACTACTTTATGTCGTTAACATGTCATGCTATTATCAACCATATATTGATTGCGTGTTGGAGGTTTAAAATTCTGTCTATTAGAAATTTAGAATACAGTTCTCAAAAAATTAAATAAATAAATAAAATTTACAATATGAAATTTGCTATATAGAAGTCAAAATGCGCCGTCTATTGATTGCTCTGTCGGTAGGCTAATGCGTGCTTCCAAATTGATATGTTATGGTGGGTTGGCTTTTGTTTATAAATGCTTGCAACTAATTGTCTCTGATTGCTGGGAGCTGTAGATGTCATTTTACAATTTCTAATCATTGTTTTGTTGTTTTTATTTGGTTTGCACTTAGCTTTAATTTATGGGAGGTTGTTGAATTGCTTAACTGGGTTCGTTTTCTTGTTTGCAAAATTCCGTTTTCGCTGTATTTTCAGAAGAAACATAGGAAAGATATTCAGAAATTAATGTTAGATATTGAGACATAGTTTACGTAGAAATTCTTTTCAATTAGGAAGGCAATTTTTCTATTTTAGCACGACAGTCAGAAGAAAAACTCTTTTTTTTTTTTTCTTTTTTTTCCCTGGGCCTTGCTCAGGGTGAATTTCTCTGCTTTGCTTTTCTTTTTGTATTCTTTACTTTTTTTCCCATTTATGGTTCAATGACCATATGTGAGCGTCTCACGTCACTCCATCATTGTCAACTTTGTCATGCGCCAAAAATGAGATAAATCATAGACCCATAAGTCGAAAAGATTTCCCTATATATCCTCACTTTGATTGATTGCCCATAGTGGGACAAAGTTATACGAGATAAACTAAGCTTTCGAAACAAAGTTATATGAGACGAACACAGATTCTTTGGAACAATAAAAACAAAGATCGAACAACAAACCAAAACAGACTATCTCAGTTGATATATATTCAGATAGTTCATACTGTTACTATTTAAAAGATATAAAAAAGCTAAACTATACTATACACCATCATTTTATAGCTTACTTCAAAAAAGCTATACCTGCACCAATGCTATACAAGAGGGAGACTAAACTATGGGCTAGCTAGTTACATCTTTTCCAGATGTTTCTATTGCATCAGCAATTACACGCGCACATACAGCCTTGTAGACTGCCAGGTCAGCTTTCTGCAGCAAAAGTTGGGCTTTCTCTCTCTTCAATTTTGCAATTTTGGCAGCATGAAAGGCCGCTGCAGATGCATCCTGCGACTTGAACTCAGACACATCAGATTCCACACTACACTGAATGATGCAATGATGCTTCCTTGTATTGACCAATTCTTTGGGGCCATCTTTCCTTGACATGTCCCTTGGAGATGACATATCTGAGGGATTATGAGCATGGCGAACAGATTCACATGATTTCTTTCCTGATAATATTAAAAAAGTAAATGAAAAAAAAGGTTAAGCAAATTATACTTAACAAAAAGATGCATTTCGTCATGCCCCAACGAAAATCACAAACATTCCTACTCGCAAGGAAAATAAAATACTACAGATACCATGTATAAAATAAAGGCACTGCAGGGTCCAAAATAAAATTTTGACAAGGTATTGGAGTAGGCATAAGAAATTTCCTTTTTCTTACTGTTTAGGGAGTAGTTTGGAGTGTTGAATCAGTAAGCCATGACAGATATGGATCAGTGCATACCAAAATTGTCAACCATATACTAACATAAGAACATAAAGCATACCAAAAGCATATAATACAGCATCAAGTTCTCTAGGAGAAGAACAACAACTGGACCCGCTTGAAAGATTCTTATGAGGCCTGGGCTTGGCACCCTTGTTTAGAAATTCAAGGCCGCGATGTTTCAAGCAAAAAGCAAACGGAGCAGGCTTTTCTTTCTGTTCCACACAGACCTTTTCAGAGAAATCATGTGGCAAGCTGGTACGGAGTCTGCTGGCAGACAGCTCCCATTCACGTACCTGCTTTTGATATACCTCCCATAATGGTGGCTAAATCAATAGAACAAATGCAACTTGTAAGAGTCAATATTGACCAAGAGATGGTAAAGCAAAGCTCATGTCATGTAATATCAATATCACAAGGGTATGTGCCAGGTACCATGGTCATGTACAAATACTCTGTAGCACAGTAGTCATCATAAAATTAACAGCACCCGTCCGGTACTTATATTAATAGCTAAACAAGAATATACATAGGATTAAATAAAGTACCTGAAATTGCCGAATTAAAGGCAATCCAGTCCTCTGCCTCTTGTGACACCAGTATTCATAAACATCTTTAATAAAATCTCTGTGTTCAAGTTTACTTGTGATCTCCTCTAATTCAACTGCAGTTAATTCATCAGACTTCTTTATATGTGCAAGTTTCTCAAATGAATCCAACAACCACTCAAATTTATCTTCACTGAGAGCACTGTCATTGTAATTATTAAACCACTCCTCATCAACACTGTCCATATCATACAGCACATGTGCTGGTTCCAAGGCTCTTTCAACTTCTGTACTCACTTCTTTATGGTAATTGTTAGAATCACGGACATATTGGACCCCTGGGTAAATCTCATCTGGTTCATAAATTAAATGTGCACCTGGTGTAGGGATGGTCTTAGCAGGCACAGCTTGAGTGTAGATTTGTGGGATCTCATAAGTATTTGAATGTGGCAAGGAATGCCTCTTCATAAAATGGGGTTTGTTTCTTGAATTGGGAGTATGATTTACAGCTAGTGGAGAGTATGAAACTACTGTTCGTTGCCTTTTTGAACGAGGAGTCAAACCATCGGTGGAAAGTACAGATGTTGGAGAGATTGAACTTAGCTGAGTTTTAATATTCCATGCATGTGGAGACAAGACTGATGATGCCGGGGTGTTTTTGTCAGTCAACAATTTCAGATGAGTGCTTAGGAACAAAGATGGATGGATACAGCAACTTGTCTTGTGGTAAATTAACACAACTGGTGAGTCCATTTTATGAGCGGACATGCATTGGTAACCAATGCCTCTCTGCATATAGTGTGAAGCAGAATTAGTATTTAAATTTAAAAACCATAGAGAAAGAATTTGGGGTCAAGTAAATTCTCCTTTATCGAATACTTACAGTCTTACACTGCTAATGTACAACCATGGTTCTGAAAATCGGAATTGGAATTGGAATCGGAATCGGGTAGTTGGTCCAAGGAGTCGAATCGGACGAATCGGAAAAAATCGGTTGAATCGGATCGGAAAATCGGATTTTTAACGTAAATCATATTTTATGCAATTAAAATTAGAAAAAAAATATGAAAAAATTAGAAAAAAATATTTTGTCAAATGTAAGCTTCAAAATCATCAATTAAGAAATTGCAATTATATAATTAAGGAAGCTATTATGATACCCACGAACTTTACAGAAAATAAAATTTTGAAAATAATTAAAATAAATTTTTTATTAATAATTTTATTTGGAAAAATTTTTTATATGCAAACATTCGTTAGCTTAATGTCTCCGTTAGAATGGTAGAATAAAAATTTTACAACTTTTCTATACTTTTTAATCATCATTTTGATCAAGCATATTTTTATTTAATTTATTTTTTAATTTTTTAATTTTAAAAAAAAATCTGAGTCCATATTTTAAAAAAGGAGTAACTAGAGAGGTCCAGTGAAACCTTTCTTCCCCATTCATTTTCCCGTCTCCTCAGTCCTCATTATATCGCTTCAAAAAAAAAAAGAAAGGCCGCCGAACAACCCAATCAGAGGGAAACCACCCTCCTCCAGTCCTACACCATTCCACCGGCCTCTCACACGTCTCTCTCGCCCTAGACACCTTAGGTTGCGTTCCCAACATCCCTTCTCCTCAATCCGTTGGTGAGCATCACCATTAATGGCCGTTCTTGAACATCTCAACCCGATTCCGATCCGATTCAGCCGATTCGAATCGGAATCGGTCGATTTTTCGAACCATGTGTACAATTGGTTACTCTGACACTGGTTTATGATTTAGTTCATTTCCATGCGGTCTATGCATGCATTAATTTCTAGATATTTAATTACTATTGTTTGTTAATTTTTGTTGTCATTCAAATTTTGCATAAACTTATAACAGAACCAAACCAGTGTAGCATGCTGGTAAGAACAGTTAAGTATCACATTAAGAAACAAATGTCTTATCAGTCAATATGGTACATATAAATGAAAATCGATGACATGCAAAATACTGGATTACGAAATAGTAGTTGAAATTATACCTCAGAGGAACCATTACACAATGGTGGAAACAACATATCATTGCCGCTTGAGACCTTGTGCAGGTTGTCATAAGTGCAATTGGCAACAGAAAGCTTTTTAACTCGAAAGCAATTTCTCTTTCTCATTCGACTCTCAATTAAACCCCACTCCAAGATCCCAAATTCATGAAATCTATATGTTAGCAAATAGAGCCTTGTCGTTTGCGCATTTAAGCCTGAAATCTTAATCCCAATTGACGTAGAAGGATGTTTCCTTTCTGAGTCCACCTCTTTATTTCTTCTTACAACTTTCTTCTGACAAAATCTCGATATAACAAAGCATAAGAGATCAACAGCTCCCTTTAAATGCCCCTCAAATGAGAAAATTCGCAACCCAATGAAGTTATCTACTACTGCCATTTCCACACGAACTGGTTGCCAAACAGGGACTACTTTACCATGAGATGAAAATAGAGGCAGCCTAAGCAGCCAAAAGAGTAATGATCTTTTAACAGATATATGCAACACCAGTTTAGGGAAATTGTCCACTTTGGAGTTGCGCAATCGCCTACGAAAATACACAAAAGAAAACTCTTTTTTCTTTGAAGCATTGGTTTGAGATAATCTGTCATAGACCTTTGCTGACTTGCAAAAAACCCCAGAACCAATGGGCTTGTCCTCTGTCCTCATCTTCAATTTGGAGATTCTATTCTGGATTTCAGTGGGATACAATAGAAGTTTGAACCTTTCTTTTCGCAAATCAACCCATTCTTCATCGTCGTCATCGTATTTTATGTAATGCCTCATTGATTTTAGGTTGTATGCTTTAACAACCCCAAAATACCATTTTGCATCAAGAGGCCAGAAGATTTGTATTCTTTGTTTCACAACCCAGTTAGGATCTATATCGCCAGAAAAGACCTCATAAAAGCGTCTTCTTCTTTTGACAAAACTAACTCCGCATTGATTCCTTGGCCGTAAACTCCTTCCATTGTTGAGACCCTTCCTGCTCAAGTTAGCAGTTTTGCCCTCGTCAAAGCTGGTCACCACCTCTTGCATTTTAGTGGTATTTTGTAAATTCCCTGATTTGGAACCAACTTTCTTCCTTTTGGAGATGCCTCGGGGCCGTTTAGGTATGAAAAGATCATCATCTAAAATTAATGGTTTCTCCAACTTTTCATTAATTGGAGAATTTTCACTGTTTTGGTCAAAACCTCTCAAGGAAATCACTTTTTTGCTTCTTTTTCTCCCAACCTCAACAAGTTGCCCCCCATCTCTGCCAAGTGTGGCCTGCTTTCTCTTGTGAACCTTTGCATCAGCACAGAACTTCAAATCATAGTCCTTCCATTTATCAAAACATGGTTTTTTGATGCGCAAGGATCTTGGTTTTTCAGTCAGAAGAGACTTACAAGGACCATGAGATTTCAGTTTCATCTCGTATTGCACAAAGTAGGCCTCATATACCCCAAACCTAATAGAAACAATTTTTCACCAATTAAACCACCCAACAACTCTAAGTCTTCAAAAACAAGCTCAATTGCAATAAAACAAACAATAACGATGAAAACACTAACCTGGATGAGAAGAAAGCAACTACGCACTCAATTCTCCACCAAAAGGCTATGAACACTTGGGGGAACTAATTGTTACACCATCTATAACACTCGTGAAGGTCCAATTCATTGATTTATTGACAGATTAAGCAATATTTTGTCGCAACGTAGTGAAGTCAGAGCTAGGGTTTTTCCCAATTTCTTCGCACTTGAACAAAGCAAAGGTCGCGACTTGACACTCTCCAGACCTTGTTGTGGAAGGGTCGACTAGATAAAGCATAAAAGTCGTTGGATCCTAATCCAACGGTGGGAGTGGGATGGTTTCTAGCGAGCGACAACTAAAACCGTTAATATATCTGAAACGGGTTTTGTTGCAAACTTTCTTCGGAATGGACTAGAACCAGATAGTGAAAGCCAAAAGGGCCGGACCGGATTTCGAAGGACCGGACTTAACGGGTTTCGTATAAAGGCCGGACCGGACCGGGTTCGAGGAAGGGCCTAAGAAGGACCGGATCAAACGGGTTTTTTTCCTAGATCGGTAGCCCGGCCCTTTGAAAACCCGGCCCTTCTAAGTCCTTAGGATTTCAAATGGCCGGTCTTAAAGGACCCAAAGGACTCAAAGGATTTTATATGATAATTATATTTAAGCATAATTTTTAAAGATTATTATTGCAATTAATTTATACTTTCAATTTTTTCGTCCTCCTTAAACTCCGGGCTTGGGGCCGGCTATGTTATAATGACATAGGCGGAGTTAAAAAATTATTTTTTGGTTAGTATATTAATGAAAAATTCAAAAAATAAAATAAATAAAAATTAATAACGTTAAAAATTATATAACATAAAAAAAGTAGGAAATACCTTTTTATTTTTTAATTTGACTCAAGCAACATCAGGACCGTTGACAATCAAGTCTAGAAATATATATATGATTAAAGAACATAATTAAAACTAATTTTAGTTTGCAACTTTTTTTAATCGGCCCTTCTAAATAAAACGGACCGGACCGAACCGGATCGAGTCCTTTGGTACCGTCCCATCGAAATCCGTGTTCATTGAAAATTAAATCCGGCCCTTCCAAAGACCGGCCCTTCTAAGTCCTAGCCCGTTTTTAAGTCCTTCAAAGGGCCGGTCCGGTCCGGGTTATCACACGGTCTTCCGAAGGATGGGCCAAGGGCCAAGGATATTTGGCATATCACTAGAACCAGATCGACGGACCCAACTGATTCACGTTTTGGATTTACGGATATTTTTATGTGGGGTTTAACATAACGATATTATTTGGTATTTTAAGAAAATAAGAATTTGTTCTTTATTTTTTTGCACTGTAAAATGCTATATTTAAATTTTCATTTTTATTTCAAATTTAATAATTTAAGTGGAAACTTCAAAACGTTGATTTTATAAAGTTATGAAAAAAAAAGTTACCATAAATTTTATGATTTGTTCAGTGAATTCAATATTAGATTAAGAAGCAAGCAAACTGAACATATTAAAAAAATAACTGCCATGATGTATGGGCTCAAATCTAGACCCTTCATTCAAATCCTAATCAAATTTAAACCATTCATCATTCTAAATGAATGGTTCAGATTTAGGCCCGTATAAAAAGAATATCTATGATAGAATTACTCAAAAAATAAACAAAAATGATAACTACTATCCCCTTGATTTGCCATCGCTCACCTTATATTTTGCCTCTGTCCCTCTCGAATGCTCTCTTTTGTACCTCCCACTGTCCCTCTCACATTTCTCCTCTCTTTTTTTCTCAAGATTTGCTCTCCCCTAATTCTCTCCTTTCTCTTAATTTCTCTCCTCTGCATCAAAACTATTTCGATTTTTCAAGAAGAACATATATGACAACAAACTAAACATTTAAATCAACAAATTGAAAATAGTATAAAATTAGCTGGATAAAAGAGGAAACTAAACACTTATAACAACAAAGTAAACATAGAAATAAACAAAGTGAACATATAATAAAAACAAATTTAATAACAAATGTAATAAGATCAACAAAGTGAACACTTATAGTAAAATAGTGAACTAACATAATAACCAAAGTAAACACTTATAGCAAAATAGTGAACTGACATAATAAACTAAGTGAACATCTATATAACAAACATAATGAAAAAGAAGTGAACATATATAGAAAATAAACTGAATACTTGCAAGTTACAACACCGAGATCATCAAATAGAAACATAAACCAAATAAGAAATAAAGTAAAAGGGAGAGAAAAAAGCACAAATCAGACATTGAAAATGGAGTAGAAAAACTAAAAACTCAAGAGATAACATATGAGAGAGATGAAGAGAGCGAAGAAAGATAACGTGTGTGGAGGTAGCGCTGGGAGAGGGGATGTGAGTTGACTCACTGTCGCTGGCTGGGTGAGATAGGGTGAGAGTAGTGCTTCGGAAGGACGGGTCCACTCAGAGAGAGTGTGCTCGCTTGAGCAATGACAAGCTTTGGCGTTTTTAGCGATGACAGTAATCAATTTTTAAAAATAAATATATCATAAAAAAAAAGTTCGGTTGATAAAAATATATCAATTTTAGCGATAACAGTAATCAATTTTCAAAAATAAATATATCATAAAAAAACAAAGTTCCGTTGATAAATTTTATCCTTTACATTGTTTAAGGCTTAATTAGAAAATTTGTTTTAAAAAATTAAATTAAACATAACAACATTTGTGTAAGATTATTCTGAAGAGGAGAGCGAAAAGAGGATCGATAGATCCGAAGATGATAGGGAGAAGGAGAAGGGAATTTGAATAGATTTGAAGAGGAGAGGGAGAAAAAGGGAAGGGGATCGAATGGTGAGGATGACAAAAACGCGGATGGCTGTAAGTAATTCTCATTCTAAATTATTTCTTTTTTTGCAAAGAATTGGCTACTTGCAAAGAACATTTGTGCACATTCTATTTTTTGATTAGACATTTTATATCCTTTTTATGTAAGATTTCTTAACCAAATTAAGCTATTTAATTAATTAAAGTTATTTGGGGGTTTTCAAAATTTTCTGATCGATTTTAAAATGTGAAATATAGAATTTGCTATAATTTAGAAAGAATTAGTGATATAAAATTAATTTTGACAACTTTATAGTGGCATATATTCAATTAGTCATTTAAGAATGACATATTTGAAATTGGCAAATTTAGTAGTGGAATAAAAAAAATCTATATCTATATAGCTTTTAAAGTGGGGTAGTTTATCTAGTTGGCGTCAGCATCATTGTGGCTGACGCGTGGGGCCCGCTTGAAGCGGTATAGCACTATTAGTGGATTTTTTTTGACCATTTTGAGTATTATTTTTGTGTAACAGATAGATGTATTAGAAGCAACACTTTCATCTAACAACACAAAATTATTACCGATTCTTCTACAGAAAAATAAGTAAGAAACAAACGCAGCTCGCCATGTGGGTTCTTATCTGATCTTTTGAGACGAATTTTCATTTTTATTTTCTATGTAATGGGTCACATGCGTATCTTTCGTAAATGCTACATACAAATATGTACACGAGGACATACATAAGATAAGAGTCAAATAACTGTATAAGTAAAAAAAAAGAGGACAACACGTGGGATGGGGTTGATTCGCTTTTTCTAGACAGCCCACTTTTTTTATTTCATAGAGTATTTATATATTTTTGTTTACACCCTCTGCTTTTATTTATTATAAATCTACAATTTAAGAAATTTGTTTTTGTTTAATTGCTTACAAGTCTTTTTAAGTTTATTTTTTATGAAAAATTATGAATGTTATAAAGAAATTATAGGATATTCATTAATATTTTTTTTAAAAAATTGAATATATTTCAAGATTCGAAACATTTTATTACAAGCATTTCTTGATGTATTTTGTAATGTCAATTATTATTATAATTATATTATAAGGATATATTTTTCTATACAGTATAATAATCGACATAAATTTTAAGGAAACAAGTGATATAGTTTCTATATGAATTTAAAATGTATTTAAGTATAATTGTTTGCAAGTCATTACTAAATTATTTTTTGATTGATCAATTTCTGAATCTATCTTCTCAGGTGGTGTATATATTGACCAATGTGGTTTCTATTTTGGTGTCCGCTTATTCTAGTGTTTTTATTCTTCTCATCCAAATTAGGAACCGCCTCTGACAATGTTTTTTGGCTTAATTTTTTTTATACCCTCCAACTCTTTCCTATTTGTTTATTTCTCCTTGTACTCTTGTGTATTTCTTATTTGCCACTAAACTCTTCTAAATAATTTCTTATTTACCCTTCAACTTAACCATGCAAAATTAACTATGGTTATCTTATGAGAAACTTTAAACTAAAAAGAAATAAATTAGAAGGACAAAAATATCCTTATATCGTTTTTCATTTTCCCTCGTATTTTGCTTCCTTGCTCCATAATATCCTCTAACTTAATAAAAAAAAAATTTAAAGTTTTAATCCTATTTAATACTTTATTAAATAGAGAAATAAGTGATGAAATAGCAAATCATCTCTCCGTAGTCAACACCATTTAGGAAGTCTAATAGGTTTTATATTTTCGAGAAACACAGTTATGTTCAGATAATGATAGGACAAATTATAATTTAATTCGATTTGGTTATTTTCAAATTTCAATATATCAAAGTTCCCAATGACGGATTTTTTTTATACATTTATATTTTTTAAGAAAAGTTTCTTACTAACGAAAATAGAATGTATGTGTTCAGTTTTAGCAAAATACTAACGGATTTAATTTTTTATATTTTTGTAAAACAATATTATGGAGCAAGGAAGCAAAATACGAGGGAAAATGAAAAAAGAAGGGTATTTTTGTCATTCTAATTTATTTCTCTTTAGTTTTCAATTTTCTTATAAGATAACCATAGTTAATTTTATATGGTTAAGTTGAAGGATAAATAAGAAATTATTTAAAAGAGTTTAGTAAAAAATAAGAAATACACAAAAATATAAGGAGAAATAAATAAATATGAAAAAGTTGGAGGGAATAAAAAAAATTAAGTCATTTTTTTTATATACCAACATAAATCACTCTCACCTCAGTTCTTCCGAATTTAGCAAACAAAATTAAAAGGACACACGGCGAAGAAGAGTCCATTTATAATCTTACCGAATTTAAAAGGACACATGCTATCTGTCTTTTTCTTAAACCTAAGTGCCGATTTATTCAGCCTGCACAACTATAAATAAAAGGGTGATTCTTTTCAAGGCTTTCATAGAGAAAAAGAGAAGGCCTTGTTAAGTTGGATCCGAAGAAAATTTCTACAGCTGTGAATCTGTGAAGGTATTAGCTGAGTTCGCATCTCTTCTCTTACAATATTTATTTGGTTTGATATATATCAGAAATTTTTTTTTTTTTTTTGAAACAAGTGAGCTTTTAACGGCTCACCACTCTTTTCATTAAAACGAAAAAAGTAGTTCGTATATCAGAAATTTTAATCAAATTTTATGTGTTTTTCCCCCTTTTTGTATTTGTATTATCCTAATCGGTCATCTTCTAGATAATTTTCTCGTAATCATGTTTATAGAGCTACCAAAAGATTTGTCACGCATAAATTTCTGTTCATTACATGATTCGTATTTAACAGAATTTGTCAAACACCTTCGAAATACCTTGAATTTATAAGTATTTACTATTCCCTTGAGCAGCAGGAAAATAGCTTTGTAATTATTATTCCATTGATTTTAGCTATTTTTAATCCATTCTATGATTTGCACAAAAATGCATTAAATCTCGCAACTTTGATATCATAATATGTTTTGTGTAGATATTGTCAAATGAGGTTCTATGTTCTGATTTTATTGTACGTAATTAAGATATTTGAAAGATCCGAAGCACAAATTAGTGTTAAAAATACCGTACCGAAACTTACAGCAGCCAACTGGTATTCAGTTTTTTTATTTCTGGTTTTTCGGGTATTTTCCAATTTTTCAAAGTTTGTACCGGAATAGTGCTCTACCAGCTGGGGCACCCGTACCCGGCAAAACCCGACTTCACCGATATCTGGTCCAGTATTCTAAAGAAGGGAAAATTAGATATAACCCCTCTAATCTTCGCCAACCGGATATAACCCCTCTAATCTTCAAAACTGGATATAACCCCTCAAATTATATTCTTTACGGATATAAACCCTTTTAACTATTTTAAATCATATTTCTATTAATAAAATTTGATTTTTAAAATTGCTGACTAAGTTACCCTCTTGCAACCTTTCGTCTTCTTCTCCATCAGAAAAGAAAATTTTCTTTTCCGTTAAATATCCGCAACGTAAATCAAAATAGTTTATCTAATGATCCATACAAGTCTTCGAGTGAAATGGCTTAGTTGCGAATTGCGATATAAAGATTAGCATTAGAATGTTTTCTTTTTTCCGTTAAGGTACAATATCTCTCTCTCAGTTTAAAAGGGCTAAACATATTCTACATTAAACGTAACGAGTGACACGGCAGCCCAACTAAGAAATAAGATGCTTTGAAGTTTGAAGAAAGGAAAAAACAATAATTAAAAGAAAGAAAATGGAGCAAGGAGCTAGTGTTCGCCAAAATGACACGACACGAGCGTGTTGATACGACACGCACGCGTGTTGGCACGACACGACACGACACGTTTATGAAATTAGCACGACACGTGCGTGTCGGCATGTCGTGTCAAAGTCGTGTCGTGTTGGAGATTTCCAAACATTGACACGTCTTAACACGACACGAGTTGACACGTGACACGACACGACACGACACGTGACACGAGTTGACACGACAAAAATTAATATTATTTAAAATTTATTAAATTATATTGAGTTTATATTATAAATTTAATGACTTTTTGATTCATAATCTTTTTATTCAATCATTCATTTTTATTTTAATATATGAAATTTCAACAATTTATTATATTTTTCTATTTTAAAAATTATTTAAATAATTTTTAATGAATTTTTAGTGAATAAATTAAAATAAATTATAGTATGGTTTGACACGTTTAACACGTCGTGTCAACACGACACGACACGTCGTGTTAGACGTGTCGTGTCATTACGCGTGTCGTGTTAACCAATTTCTTCATTTGACACGACACGACACGACACGTTGAAAATATTAACTCGTGTCAACACGACACGACACGAGCTCTAACACGCGCGTGTTTGACACGACACGGCACGACACGACACGTTTGCAATACACTACAAGGAGCCAACACTATTCTGACATCGCCTGTGGCTAGCTTCAATGCAAAATTATACAAAAATTATAACATATGGATTCAATTAGATTTAGCATGTAGTAAATGAATGACAAAAATTGTATTGCCATACAGAAAACAGAGAGGATGGGATTGCACACATGAAGAAAGGCTTCGTGAGACTAACAATTAAAGAAACTTTATTGGGTCTTAAATTAATAAATGAAATTGCAAAATTAAAGTGTTAAGGTTGCAATAGGAACGATCATAAATTATTCCAATGGAAAAGGAAGCTGAGAAGTTGGAAGAAATAGACAAATTTCAAGAAGAAAATGGTAGGATGAGGATATTGAACACTCAGTAGGTTAGAAATGTTAGAAATTAATTTTTGCGAATTTAAAAATGATTTAAACTAGTTAAAAGGGTATATCCATTAAGAATATAATGTGAGGGGTTATATCCACAGTTTTGAAGATTAGAGGAGTTATATCCGATTGGTGAAGATTTGAGGGTTTATATCCAATTTTTCCTTTAAAAAAGTGCAAACTACGAAAACCTAGTGATGTAAAGTGCCAATTATTTGGGTCTTACAAATAAGTATCCAGATCGGATCGGATCCATGTGTATGGATATATTATTGAGTTGACTTGTTTCTTCTAAATTAGTTTTAGGTGCTAAAGCTGCAAAACGGTAAAGATGCTTGACATCGGACGCAAAGATCAATTCCCATCTAGCTTTGGTAGGCTACCTTGGCTTATTAAATTTCCTGATGAAAAGAAGGAAACATGCACCTTTATTAATCCCATAAATGGGAGCAAGGAAGAAAGAAACATACCCGAGATGAAAGGCAAGAAATGCTTTGGTTGCTTTGGGGAGTGGGTGCTATTGATTGACAAAGAAACGAGAGAGTGCTTTTTCCTGAGTCTCGTTTCTTACTCAAAGGTCCATCTGCCTCCTTTCCAGGAGAGTTTGGTTTACATTGAAAAATTTAGCCTCTCCTCATCTCCAACTTCACCTGATTGTATGATTACATATGCTTCTTTTGAGGACGACTTCATTCTATTTTGCCACAAGCATGATAAAGAGTGGACCAAGTTGCTAGTCCCATACTTCCATGAACACCCCCTTACTTGCAGTGGTGTTAATGTAATCTATAAAGGGTGGTTATTTATCTTGAGCACTAACCGGTCAGTTGAAAGCTTTGATTTTGCTGCACTTCGTGATCACAAACGTGTTGAGATGATCCCCTCATACGCTTTGGACGGTTATTCAGATCCTCTTAAAATGGACAAGTATTTGGTAGAGTCTTGCAATAGCTTGTATTTGGTAATAATTCACAAGTTTGGATTGGGCCAACATGTTATACATATGGAGGTCCATCAATTGGTTGAACAACCATCTGAAGAAGACGAGATACAAGATGGATTATACTGGAATTATGTGTCAAGTATTGGCGATCGAGCATTTTTCTTATCTAGATACAATGGTGTATCACTATGTGCAAAAGAGTTCGGAGTAGAACCAAACTGCATTTATGCAACTGTCCCGTGCTTCGATGGGGAGAGACTCTACAAATTTTGTTTGGACAATCAAACTTTTAGCTTCGATTTATTGCTACCTGAAGATAGATGGAACTATGAGGGCCCACTTTTTTGGGCTACCCCTACATCAAGGTAAGTTTTGTGCACTTCTTCCCTCATTCATTTGGATTATTTCCCTTCAGTTTGACTTCACTTTTAATTTTTGCAGAATGCAAGCCATTCAATTTGAGACACCCTCAGATGTTGTGGAATTGAATAAGGTCAGACTATGTTATGAAAAGAATGGTTTATAAAGTTTATATATATATATATTTAATTTGTGAACATCTTGAATTTTGTGTCTTTGAAGTTGTCAATTATAGCTTTTCCTGATACGCTTTGAACTATTTCAGTTGGGAAGTCAATTAAACTCGTATACTGTAAAATATCAGTGGATTTGCATGATGTCCTTTTGGTAAATTCTTGGGTTGGGATGGTTTTAATGTAGGATTGATATACGATCACAAAGTTACCCGTTCAGTTTAAATTTTGCAGGGAAGAAGAACATTCTCGGTCAGTTTCTTTTATTTTTACGCTTTAATACATTTCGTAAACAAACAAAAGGGTCGGAGCAGAGTTTATTTGATAGGACCTTCCAGCCTCATGAAAATTATTGATCATTTTTTAATCATTAATGCTGGCAACTTCTTACCAAAAGGACATAATGGAAACGCCTCCAATCTTTTTGAACTTTTTCTAAATGATAACAAATAATTTTGAAACTAAAGCTTTAAAATTTCAAAGTTCAATTTTGGAAAATAGTGTGATGGACTTTTGTTCATTGCAATTTATTTAATTCAGTCCTTTCCAATAATAGAAAATTATGATGATTATGTTTGTTCTTTCCTTTTGCTCGTCTTTTATAATATGACAAAGACACACAAAAAAAAAAATAATTTAATGCACTTGTTTGATTCCTTGCAAGCCAACTCTGATTTTAGTTTTTTGAGTCCTTCTCTTCTGAAAGCAAATAAAATGTATCTGAAATGGAGAAATGCAAATAACTCCAATAATTCAAATATAAGAAAATATATAGTTAGATCACAAAAGCAGATAATTCAATCTAATCGATAGTGGATGGAAAACCTAGTTGGGTTGATTGACAGACAATAAAATTCTTTTGACCTGTAGGGTGACTGTAACTATACAAAGAAAATTTGAGGGAAAAAGGTGAAATTTGTCGACTTTTTTTTTATATTGGTGGTGGGGGGGTCCCTTCTTTTATTTAATTCATTCTTACTGAAATTCTGGAGATAAAATATAAGCATCATGCATTTCTAATGAATTTGATAATATAAAACAGCGGTAATTAAGAGAGGAAGGAATTTTTTTTTGTTTTTTTTCTTGTTGTTGATATGTTTCTTCTCAGGATAGTGTCATTATTGATGAAAATCAAGAAAACAACGAAAATCAAAAGAGGAACCAAATCTCGAGACAGTGGACTGATCTTCCTAAAGAGATGGTGGATACGTTGCTCTTTCGACGATTGTCTTTGGTGGATTGTTTACGAGTTTCAACCCTTTGTAAGACATGGGCTTCAACTTCCCAATTTGTTCCTAAAGAGAATGCATGGCCATGGCTCATGCACTCTCCTAATGTCTTCAATGGGACATGCAAGTTCTTTGACCCCGTATGTGGTAAGGAGTATTCGCTAGAAATCAATGCCCTTTTTTCAAATCAGCAGCTTGCTTTTCACTCCTCAAGAGATGGCTGGGTTGTTATGTCAGAAGGTGATGAAGCCATATACGTACTTAATCCGTTGACAGAAGAGGTGATTGAACTTCCAGGTTTGGATTGCTGTAAATACCATTGTATCTCGTTCACTGGCATGCCGACTTCTTCAGATTTCCAAGCTTTTGCCTTTTATTTTGAATATGATGATGAAATGGTCAAAATATATTCATGGCGTCCGGAGCAGAAAGAGTGGACAGAAACAATGCCTAATATTGACATCAAATTCAGTGGAACCATCAATAATCCCGTGTTTTTTGATGGGGAGTTCTATTGCTTGGATAGAAGAGGACAACTTGGGGTTTTTAATCCAGATAAGATGACATGGAGAGTTCTATCTAAACCAGAGCCAATTTGTTCTGACGTGCCGTGCCATGCCTATGCATGTTGTTCATTGGTAGAAATACAGGGTGATTTGTTCGCTGTGTTCAGAGCAGATACTCCGTTAAAACCTATCCAAGTTTATAAGTTGGACCGATCAAAGATGACATGGAGTGAAGTGGACAATTTAAGGGATAATACAATTTTTGTCGGGTTTAGAAACTCAATTGCCGTCCCTTCGCCACTGAAAAGCTTCAGAAACAGAATATGCTTGCCGAAATTTGATGGCCGCGATCACAGGAATAGTGTATTCTACTCAATGGATGATCACCAGTACCATCCGAGGTTCTATGGTGTTGAGGAACCAACCACCAATGTTTGGTTCCAACCTAACATACGGCGATTGAAGAAAGAGATGGATGCTCAGTCAATTTTACAAAATGAGAGCAGCCCTAACTAGGATTAGTATTGACTTCTTAACGAGTAAGGAAGAAAACCGTTTTATTTGTAATTTTGAACTTCAGATTGAGATCAAGCAAGATGAAATTAATTGAATTTGACCAGATAAATTGTAGGCCATGGATGAGTTATATACTTTAGCTTTTCTGGCGTATGTGTATGACACTTTTTTGCGCGTTAGTTCTATTTTTCCTCGATATATTTTTTTTTTATGGCATTTTTACATGAACTTGGGGGTTTGATGGCATATCTGATTCGGAAGGATTACTTGTCAGTTTGACCAGGCGGACAAAAGAAAAAGAAACGGAAGTCCGAGATTAACATTAGCAAACAACTAAAAATAATTTTTGGTGTTTTAATACAAGTGGATGTCCGATTTTCATGTACAATATTTTTTCCCCGAAAGCTTGCAATATAATACATATTATTAGCGAACGCTTCTTGAAAGGGTTATTTCTGCATCCAAAAAAATCGTCTGAGATCCTTAATATATCTTAAATATTTTAATAATTATTTTTATTTGGAATATTTCCATTTATTTCAGATTTCAGACTTTGACAACCTTTAAATAGGAACGGTTGGTTGTATCTTTTTATATTCATTTATAAAAACTTATAAAAAAAATTCTTTATTTCCATTTGTGAGAAATTCAAAAAACATATTGTACAGAAGATAGATTGATTCATCATATATATATCAAATTCGGACCAAGTACGGAAACCAACTTCCTGTATTTTTTATTATTTTATTTTCTTTTTGTGTAGTCGGCCTGCAGAAGAAATGACTACAGAAGAAGTAACTAAAATATCCAGCAATTGTGGGTGCGTTATATTTCATTCATGATTATTACCTCTGCTTCCTTCAGTTTGTCCACAACAGTTGTTGCCCGCAGCATAGCACGACTAACGAAACCAGTCTTGATCTTTCTACAATTTCAATTTTAAAATAAAAATCCTCCTTACAGTTTCTTTTTTTTCTAACTATGATGTTATAAAACTAATTAGTTATTTTGCGATGGCATATCTCGAATTTCAAATTTATGTAGTGACATAAACCAAAATGCCCAATTATAAAAAGAGAAAGTAATATTTCTTTAGTTAATACTCTGCTTAAACCAAAGATCAATAAGGGTCACAACAAAAACTTTTTCATAATAATAGTATTAAGAACCAGCCATATATTATTTTCCCTACCTGAAATAAATTGTTTAACAAAATCACTAAATTAATTCATTCTCCTTAACAAGAAAAAGAATCGTGCTATAAAGGCAGTAAGGCACCATTGCTCCAAATCCGGCTTTCCTACTAAATACTTTGTCCATCTTACAAGGAATACAGCCCATTATTCAAAAAGCCCAAATATTTGTGGAGGTATGAACTATTTAGGACATTTTTTAATTTCATCGCATTTCTAAAAATCTAAAAAGAATCTCATCTCATTCGTTAAAGGAATATACTCAAATTTCCAATTTCAGGTCCTTAAAATTGAGAAAAGCAGATAAGCAACTCCATTCTATCTTTCTATTCAAATGTGTTGCAACTCTATTCGCCCAGTTATTATCCAACCATATCTATTTCGCTGAAGCCGGATGGTCCCAAGTTGCTAGCATAATTCTGGCCACAGACACTTGTTCAGAGCCGCATATGTTTTGTTTGGAAAGCAAAAACGCCGTGCAAGAATTCTATCAACATCCGCTGTTTTTTTCCTGCTTTTCTTTTGGTTAGTTTAGTTTTGTTTTCCTTCTCCTAGACAGCCGCTGTCTAGTTTTCAAAAAAAAAAAAGAATTCTATCAACATCGAAAATGATATCAGAGCGCTACATCCATAAACACATCAATCATTTATAGCGTGTTCGAGCTGTAAAATGCACAGTTGCGCATGTTGACTAAAAGTCTTGTCGGAAAGATGAAAAATGAAAATGAAGCATTCTCCATGATTTAAATGATGGTCTTCTTGACGGTATAACACGGTAACACATTTCCTTTGGATGTCTCAAAATTGATTTCTTACTTCCAAGTACAACTAGATATATCTATGCTATTCCATGAATATTTGTTATACTACTACATTACCGATTAATTTATTTTTTTTTTAGCATTTGATATATAAGACTTTTAACTAATTGATTTCGAACATGCTGACTCTAATTCTAATTTCGGTTGATATAAATCAAGTCATGTGATTGAAAATCATTTGAATTATTGAGCTTGAACTAATTCAAAGAGAATCGAACTTGTGTTCCAAATGAGCTCAATTATTATAATTTTTAAAATTATGTCATGTTATTTAAAAGATAAATGTAACTATATTAATATTCGTTATTTTCTAGATAATATATTAATAATCTACTTAAAGACATTTTATTGACCTTATGTAATAAGATGAAACTTATTATTTATACCTTTAAAAAAAGAAATATATAGACAGCAACATGTGTATTGTCTATGTTTTTCATTTAGCCATCCATATACATTTATTTATCATTAATTTAGCATGTAGTTACTAGTGTATAAATTTATCATAACTTTATCTAACCCCACATGTACTAATTGGAGATGATTTCAATTTGCTGAAATTTTATCATTTGGTCTTTCATTACCGTCTTTATCCTTTTTTTCCCCTTTTGGACTCTAATAATATTTTGATATCTTTTTTACGACTATTTTTTTTATAGTAATTGGCCAACTAAATTGCTCAACTTCTCAAATTTTACAATTTAACTAGCTAGCAAAAAGCAATTTTTCTGTTATATTTTTTTTCGTTTAAAAGAATAACATAAATGGCAATTATTGATGTCAGATAAATCATCTCTACTACTTATAAATGCACCTAACAAAAAGAGTAAACATTTCATATAAAAGGAGTAAACATGTCATATAAAAAGGGTGTAAATAATTCTTATATCAATTATGAACCATTGATTTGTATAATTTGATTTGATCAGTGGTCTAGATCTTAATTTTAAATTAAAAAGGTCAAGATTTTTTATTAGAAAAAATTAAGTTACTACCAAATTAGCTATTTATTTAAAAGGAATGACTAATAAATTATTGATTTTACCATATCTTTATTGTCTATAACATGTAAAATTCTATATGAAACAAAAATAATATCAATATTTTATTTTCTTATTTGCCCACATCTTGAGGGCATCTTTTGCTAGTTTAACCAAATATTTCCAAAAAGTCTTCTTCAATTACCCCAAATTGGATTTCGCTTCCACAGTTCCACATGTAAAAATCTGACAGCGTGACTCTTTTGTGGCGTTCCAATCCTCTCAATGATTTGCCCCCTTAAACTTTTCAGCAAACACGAAATTTCTGTGTACAAGTAGTATTTAAATCATGGAGATATGCTAGAAACTTTTATTGTACTGGGGACCATAATTTCACAGACTAGTATATATTGCACCTTGTTAGGTACTGGAGAAAAGTCGTTTAACTTTAGCATCAGAAAATAATGGTTCAATAGATGCCAGACTGTCACATGATTGGGCGAATTTAGCTTAGGAAAGAGTCAGGAAATTTTATAAATAAGATGAAATAAAATCTTACGAGTATTTTGAATTACATATTTTAATATTTTTTTAAAAAAATGCATATTAAATAGTGAGTATAATCTAGGGATTTATTTTTTTTTAATTAGGGAAGCACATCAATCTCTGCCCTTAATCAAATTATTTTTTGTGCGTTTAAAATAGCTATCTTGCGTACTATGCCTGACTACTGTGACAGAGCACCAAAGAGCTGCACATGGCCATATGCAACCATAGACCTTGTCAGTCCATGCAATTAAATTAATAAGTATTTTGTATTTTTTTTTCATTAAGAAAGAGGCATATATACTAAAGCAATTCTATTCATAAGCACGAATGTAAATAAAAATTTTTGGTTAAGCCACAATGCCAGTATACCACATCAATAGCTTTAAACGCAGAAGCAACATAAATGATACACGTGTATGTTTTTTCAATTTTATATTCATATACACCTTTAATTCTGGAGTACACAAAGCCTGATAATGATGATGTTACTATACAAAAAAGAAATCAGTGCTCGGTGTGAAGGAATTAAATTATTATTTCTTTTTGGATAAGCCGGGTAGAGACTACCAGGTACAGAAAACTAAGAACAAGAAAATTTGCAAAAAAAACAACAAGCGATAAGGAATTAAGTTATTGCTCTGGTATGATGATAATAATAATAATAATTAATAATTATTGGGTGATAGCAATCTTGATGATGTTTACTCGGACGATCAAGACTCAATTATTTCCCTTGAGAGCATACATTTTCCGAGTTGATTAAATTAGAGGAGACAGTGCGTAGTGATTAATTAAGACAATGATAGTGGCATGTTACTTTTTATTATATTATTGTTAGCCTAAGCCCTAATGGCTTCATTCTTCAATAAAGAACAAAAAAAGGTTATTACTATTACAATACAAAACAGTGGTAATATTTTATCGCAAACAAATATGGCATAATGCCACATTAAAATTATCTATATCACACAGAACAAAAATAACATCATAATGTTTACAATTTTGTTTTGCAACTCAAAAGACACGCAAGAACAAAATTATATCAACTCCTCCACATAAACCACCCCAGACATCTATAATTTCGTTTTTATCCCTCATCCAGAATTTTTACATCGTCCTAACTATACATGCCTCTATTGCTACTAGCTTTATTTAACCCTACTAGACCCTTTATTTTCTAACCCAACATATATTTATTTATATGTATATTACAAATTTTAAAATGATAAATTTCATTTTACACGTGTATTAGGTTTTACGTTTACCTCTCATTCATTTAGTGGTAGACAATATCCCCCTCCCCTCCCCTCTTTTACTTTTCCGAAAGCTTTATGTAAATTATTTTTACTAGTATAGCTAAGTTTTCATTCATCCTTGCAAATTTAAAACCCATAAAAAATAGAGGGTGGTTCTAGTGCCACAAATGCCACAACTTCTCTAATTTATTAATATTTTAAATTTGAAATTTAAACATTAAATCTGAATCATTGATCTTGTTCAATTTAATTAGCGGTGTGTTTCTATATAATTGGCATAAAATGAACTCTAAAATTTACCTTTTAATGCAAGCATCAAATTAACTCTAAAATTTACAAAAATTATATAGAAACACATTGCTTGTTAAATTGAATAAGTCCAATGATTTAGATTCAAAATTTGAATTTTAAAATTTTAAATATTAATTAAATAGAAAATTGTGGTATTTGAAGCAGAAAAATCTTGTAGTACTACAACCCTCCTCAAATTAAAAAATAGTAATACAATTTTCCATAGACAGACTCAATTTCTAAATTTAAAATTATATTCATATTAAATATTATATAAATTTGATATTAACCTCGTCAATTAACTTGGTAGTTTCTATCTAGTGTTTCTAAAAAACCTCGTCAATTAACTTCACGCGATATCGTTTTTAAGTATGGATTCCAAAATATTCAGTTTGATCGATGAGACAAATGAAATGGAAAATGAAAAAAAATAATTGGCATCAACAAACATAGCCACCGCATCACAGCATTATTTCTGATTTCTCCCCTCTTCAATCGGTGACTTGTATTCTGGACATCTAATATTAGGTCAATGAATAGTTCAGTCACAATTGCAAGTAACGACAAACCCTGAACAATATCAAATATTAGTTCTATATTAACTAGGGGACATAAATTATTCAAAAGTTTGTAACACATTTTACCTGCAGAATAGTTAATAAATCAGTGGCTAATAGCCCAATACTTTGATATGGTACTTGGTCAAATTATCAAACAAATCAATAACAGCGAATCAATATTAACTAGACATATGGCAGTGATATTTCTAATTGAAAAATAATCCAATTTATTTGTAAAATTTGCCTGAAGTTTTGAAGTTAAATATAAAAAGAGACACTAGATATATTGGATGGATAAGTTCATCCAATACGATCGTTTTCACGTTTAAATTTGAAAATGACCTATCCGAACCGTTCAATTTGTTCTTTATATTAAAAACTTATAAGAAGCTAATTTTTACATTTTTTTTCAAATTTGTTTACTATTTTTTTGATATTTTTTAGATCGGTCGTTTGAGTTTGAAATGTGAGAATGATCGTATTGGATGGACCCATCCGTCTAATATATTAGACACTAGCATTTCTCAATTTCAATACATTATTCCAAAGTATTTGTTGTGTCGTATATATTTGCATATTTATTAGTAACCTTTACTGTTATATCCATGTTAATTTTGTATATTTGTATTAGTGTTGATATAGTTTTGAATATTTATATATATTTAATATCCATATCTAGATCTATATCTATGCTCCATATAATACGAATACGTTTATATATAATTCAGACATTCACTCAATACGTATTTCTTTTACACTTTAATATACTAGGCCAACTAGTGCACCTATATAATTTTTAGCACTTTTGATAGAGATGTTCAAATTAAATGGAATATCTTATCTCTAAGATTAATATCTGTTATTATATCGTTGTGCCTAACTATGAAAAGTCATGTTTTGTTATCTACATATATTTTGAAAGATCGAAGTCTTATTTCCAATCAATGACGCTTGTCATGCCTCCGATTTTTAAAAACCAAAGTTTCTTAATTTTATTAAATAAGTTTGCAGGATTTTCAAACATACTCATTTTGTAATGATCAAGTACTGTACTACACATAAGTGTCAAAAATGGCGCTTCTTCTGCCAGAACTTGTCTTTTAAAAAATTCTAATTTTTTTTTCTCAAAATTATTATTTATGTAAATTCAGTATAAATAAAATTTCAATTTATTAACCATATGATGTGCATTATTGATAGACAAATAAAAACGAAAAAAAAAATCCCAGCGATCTGTCTGCAAGACTTTTTTTATTTGAGCAAAAAATATACATTGAAATATGTAATGTAGACCAACTATTTCTTCGGTTCTATCTTATGTATTGACCTCAGCTGAAAATAATTAATATATCTCCAGCGTGCCACCAAGAATGTAAAAATAATCGGATAAAATTGGACTAGTTCAATCTAAAAAAGAAGCTTTAAGAAGAATTCAATTTTGGAAGATTGGGACTCAGAATTCCGATGTGTACGATTCCTACTTGAATTGAAACTAAGTTTGATTGTAAAATTGAAGCCTGACAAGACGTGCTATTTAGTATTCTCTCGGTCTCTCCCTCCTACCACTTATCATCTATCATTGACGCCGTTACTTTTTGTTGGCTAAATTATTTAATAATAATAATAATAATAATAATAATAATAATAACAATAATAATAATAATAATAATAATAATAATAATAATAATAATAATAATAATAATAATAATAATAATAATAATAATAATAATAATAATAATAATAATAATAATAATAATAATAATAATAATAGATAATAGATACTATTTTCATAAAGGACTTTCTTAGATTACTAGTTAGTCAGTATTACGATAAATGCTCTGTCATCAAATAAAGTCTAAGGAGATTTACCAATTATAATAGCCTACTATATAAGTAGGTGACTACTTTTTCAGATAACTAGTACTAGTATATAATAATGTGTACTTTTATCCAAAGTAGCAAAAATATGCCTTCAATAGGTGGACAAATAAAAAAATAAAATATTGTTAAGCAATAAAAATATCTGATTGAATCTTCTGTTCCGTTAGTTAAATTATACTGATCTTTTTATGGGTGCTTTTTGTTAGGAAGTGTTTAATTCTATTTTTGTGCCATCAAATAGCAAGAAGTCACAACTAAACACCATAGATCTAGTACTAGAAGCATTCACACATCAAAACAATGAGAACAAGTAGGAGAAAGTTATACCTCTCATGAAATCGCATTCATGAGGCTCGAATCCAAGGCATGGGAGTCGATGGGGTGCGTGCTCCACCACCTCCACCACCTCCACCATCTAAGGCGCCTCAAGCCCACCAAGGAGCTAACCACGAGCTCCATGAAAGTGCTAGCTTTCATAAGCTCCTAGCTAATCCCCTCTATGAACCTCTTCATCCTATTAACTACTTTAATGGAGGAGAAGAAGGAATGGTGCTCAACACATGAGCAAGAGAAGTGAGGAAGATGGGTGGCGGCTAGGAAGAGAGGAGAGAGAAAGTGGATGGAGGCTAGGACTTTCCCAAGAGGTGACCCCTTTATATAGCCAACAACTCTCATCCTCTCTTTGAACTATTTACAAGTATGCCACTAGGGCTCTAGCTGAAATTAATATGGCCATTTTTGGGCTACATCAAATGTTGCAATGGCCCAATAAACCATCCCATTTATTACTCCTTCATCCTTCCTCAAATCGGGCCTTTAATTAATTAAATAACTAGAAGCCCAAATAACTCAAATTATTTAAAGTGTGTTGAACATAATTAATTATTAACTCATTAATAATTAATTTAGGATTAGCTAATGCATTAAATTGTTTCCATATGATCCTTTTGACTTAATTAATTATAACGGTTCATAACGGTATATAATTAATTAATCAACTTATCATATTTCACAATACTAACTGTTGCGAATAAACAATTAATGCACCGTGTGGTTAGAGTCCTATTTGTGCGACCGTATTGAGGATTTATGCTATGTTGGCCATGAAAATAAATCGTTATTTATTTCCAATAATCATAAGCGGTATCTAGCAACACGTTATGATTCCCAATTCGCATAAATAATGTACCGTTACAATATCTTAATCCTGCACAAGAAATATAAGTATTTCCTTGTCTGATTCTTATGTCACATGATATCATTGTATAATCCAAGATAGGAATGTGTCATTCTTGCAGATTATACATTTCTTGATCTAGAGTTGATCGTCTAGTTTGCATGCATACGATCCAACTCCATCAAGGGGCCCAAACAGATATCATCACTCACTAGGTATACTAATGAGGGACATACGGTTTTCTTGATGAACAACTTTTCCCCGCACAATTCAAGAGAACATAAATAAAGTCCTTATAGCAGCCTTTATCAGGAATCAACGTTAGGCGATATTTATTGAACCTATCCTCATGTGGAAAAGGTGAACATCTCAAACTTAGAATCAAACTTATATGAAATAAACAATGACACTTAACACAATCCATATGTTTATTTCATTGGGTCAAGTCCTGTACTATGTTCCAATAACATACACATATGCAATTAAGTTGGTAACTCCTTACCTATGATTTGTAGAACTTAATCATCACTTAACCTGCATACTAATCTTTTATGATAATTAATGTTCCTTGTTAATTATCAAGATTATGGACGATTTAGATTTATTATTGTCATTCTAATGAATGATCCACAGAGATCTGCAATTCATATCCTCAACCTGAATGATCTGTCAATAATAAACTCTAGGAACAAATGATCAAATATCATCATTAACATAAACTAAGAAAATAAGTCATTAAATATTGATTTCTAGGACATAACTCCAACACTTTTATAAGTAATAAGGATAGGGATAGGGATAGAGATAAAACGGCTTGCATCTTGAATATCAGAATATGTTCAATATGTTTTGCGTTTGATCTGGGAGAAAATTTTTTAATTACTCGGAATATTCCAAAATATAAACTATGAATTGGCATTTACAAAAAAAAAAAACATTACCAAATATTAATATTTTTATATTTAGTACATTTTTATCTATTTATCAAGGGAAGATTTTGTCCTACAGTGGTTTTCAGATTTTGCACAAATAATTTGTATTGCAGCCCATTTAAAACAATTGGTCCACTACAAAATTTTCCTTTGTTTATTATCAATATATAGTTTAAGGTCAAATCTAATATCGATTCCAAGGGATCCCAATCTATATTAAGCAACTCTTCGAAAGAGCTACCATCCATCCAGACGCAAAATAACATTTCCGAATAATTTCTAATATAAATAAGCGTTTTTTTGTGAATTTAAACCAGTGCTGATAAGTGCAATCAAACTCTAAGACAATCAAGCAATCAGATCTATTTTTGGCAAATTTCGCTAATCTCTACTTTCCGAAAATGGAAAACGCGTCAAACCCCTCTCACGCGTTCGCTCCTCTGTTCGCGCATCCTCACCCCGCGTCACTCTCACCCCGCGTCACCCCCTCTCACGCGCGCCCTTCTGTCCGCGCACCTCTCATCCCGCGTCAACCCTCATCCCGCGTCACCCCTCCTTTCTTTCCTTCTTTCGCCATCTTCTCTCCTCTGTAACCTCATTATGCCTCTCTCTTCTCCGTTTTTGGTGTATTTGTAAAAATTTTTGTTAGTTACTCCATGTTTCTATATTAGTTACTCCTTTAAAATGAACTAATAGTTAAATCTGTTACATACTCCTTTATAAATATTAATTTACTCCCTTAAACAGACATAAGTTACTCCCTGTTTCTATATTAGTTACTCCCTTAAAATGAACTAATAGTTAAATCTATTACATACTCCTTTATACATATTAATTTACTCCCTTAAGCAGACATAAGTTACTCCCTGTTTATATATTAGTTACTCCCTTAAAATAAACCACATAGTTAAATCTATTACATACTCTTTAATGCATATTAATTTACTCCCTTAATCAGACATAAGTTACTCCCTGTTTATATATTAGTTACTCCCTTAAAATGAACCACATAGTTAAATCTATTACATACTCTTTTATGCATATTAATTTACTCCCTTAAGCAGACATAAGTTACTCCCTGTTTATATATTAGTTACTCCCTTAAAATAAACCACATAGTTAAATCTATTACATACTCTTACATGCATATTAATTTACTCCCTTAAGCGGACATAAGTTACTCCCTGTTTATATATTAGTTACTCCCTTAAAATGAACCACATAGTTAAATCTATTACATACTCTTTTATGCATATTAATTTACTCCCTTAAGCGACATAAGTTACTCCTTGTTTATATATTAGTTACTCCCTTAAAATGAACCACATAATTAAATCTATTACATACTCTTTTATGCATATTAATTTACTCCTTTAAAACCGACATAAGTTACTCCCTTTTTTATATTGGTTACTCCCTTAAAATGAACTGCATATAGTTAACTCTATTACATACTCTCTTATGCATTTTATTTACTCTCTTATGTATATTATTTACTCCCTTATGTATATTAATTTACTCCCTTTTTCAATATGAGTTACTCCCTTAAATGAACTACATAGTTATACTTATTACATACTCCTATCTCTTATACTTATTTACTTCCTTACAATATTTATTTACTCCCTTATAGTTATTTAGTTACTCCCAAACAATAGCAAAATTAGATCTGAATGTTATTTACTTATTTTAGATCTGAATGTTATTTACTCCCAAACAATAGAAGAACATGGATTTGCACGGAGAGGAAAGGAAAAAGGATGGGCGCGAAAAGGATAAGGAAGAGAGATCTGCACGGAAAGGAGAAGGAAGAGGGATGGGTGCGGAGAGGAGAGGGAAGAGGGATGGGCGCAGTGTTAAACAACACACTGGAGCTGTCCAGTAGTATGCTAAATGGACGAGTTTTGTTAGGGAATAATTAAGTCTGTAACAGAATGGTTTTGTTTGTTTCTGCTATCACTCTATATATGCAATGTATCTCTCTAAGCGCTGTACAACAACAAAACATTTTTATCAATGAAATAGAAACTTCTATCTTCTTCCTTTATTTCTGTTTTCGTTCATGGTATCAGAGCCCTCATGGGTGACACCGAAACTACAATCACTAATGACCCTCCACCCACTCCATCCTCCACACCTCTCACTGACTCACCACCGATCATCTCTCTCACTCTCCCTATTGCCACCAAACTCACTCTCTCTAATTATCTGACTTGGAAGAGTCAGATCCTTCCCATGATACATGGCTATAACCTCACCAGTTTTATTCAATCTCCACCACCTTCTCCGACAGTTACAGCTGATAATGGTGAGATTCTCATCAACTCTGCCTTTTTGCCATGGCATAGGCAAGATCAATTACTGCTCGGTTGGATCCGATCTTCTCTATCAGAGTCGATCCTGTCTCAAGTGGTGTCGTGTGAAACTTCTCGCGAGTTATGGACTTCCCTTCAGCAATCCTTTGCTTCAGCATCTCGCGCCAGAGTTATAGATCTGAAACGACAACTTCAGCATGCCACTCGAGGTTCTTCAACTTGCACAGAGTATCTTGCTAAGATGCGCCAGCTAGCAGATGAACTGGCGTTCATTGGCTCACCTATACCAACTGAGGAGCTCATCAACAACATCATCAGCGGTTTAGGCAGTGAGTATAACCCTTTTTTTGCATCTATTGCAGCAGCTAGTAGACATGAGAGTTTTACTTTTTCTGATTTACAAGGGTTATTACTTGGTTTTGAGTCTCTTCTTCGTAGTCAGACTCCTTCTTCTTCTTCTCTCAATACCTATCAACCTCCATCAGCATATGCTACTGGTACATACACACCAACTGTTAGATCTGGTTCTTCTCAGTACCAGTATCAACCCAGAGCTCAGTATCAGTCTCAGCCGAGACCTAGGGGTTACCAACCACGTGTCAGATCTCCCTATCAGTATAATCCACCTACCCCACCACCCACCAACACTGGTAACCCTAGATTTGCTTCTAGACCTATGTACCAGAATAATAATTTTCAGACTATGCCTCAGAGACCACCTAGACCCTCTTCTTCTCAAGTTGCAGCATCAACTAAACAATTCTGTCAAATTTGCAACAAATTTGGGTTTCATACTGCCAAACAGTGCTGGTTTAGGTATGATGAAGATAGTTCATGGACCCCTCCTACTGCTTCCTCTGCATCTTCTACAAATTCAGCATCTCCTCAAGCATATGTTGCTTCAGCCACTCCTGAACCATCAACTGACTGGATTCTGGATTCAGGTGCCAGCAGTCATGTTACCAGTGATGTTAACAATCTTTCAGCCTTCTACAGTTACAGTGGTCCAGACTCTCTACAAATTGGGAATGGTATGGGCTTAACTATTACACACATTGGCAATTTCAATTTCTCTTTGTCTGGCACTGCTATTCATCTCAATAATGTTCTTGTTGTTCCTTCTTTCTCAAAAAACCTCATCAGTATTTCACAATTACTTACTGACAATCCTCATTTACTAATAGAATTTTCTTCTCACTCTTGTTTCTTTAAGGATCTCCTCACCAAGGCCATTATCCTTCAGGTCAACAATTCTAAGGGCTTATTCTGTCTTACTTCTTCAGTTTTGCCTCAAGTCTACAATGTCAGCAGAGCTTCCCCAGCTTTGTGGCATGCTAGACTTGGTCATCCCTCTTCTGCTACCACTTCCAAAGTGTTAAACATGTTTTCTTTACCTTCTACTACACAAAAATTAGAGAATTGTCAGCACTGTGCTTTAGCAAAGTCTCATGTATTACCTTTTAATTTGTCTGTTTCTACTTCTACAAAACCTTTGCAACTTATTCACAGTGATGTATGGGGACCCTCTCCCATTGTTTCTTCAAATGCTTTTCGCTATTACATTATCTTTGTTGATGATTACACCAAGTATACTTGGATCTACTTTATGGTTCATAAACATGAGGTGGTAAATATATTTTCCCTATTCAAACAACAGGTTGAAAATCAGTTCAATACTAATATTCAGACCCTCAGGACAGATGGGGGCACTGAATTTAAGCCAATTGCCACAAAATTTCCCCAAATTATCCATCAATTAACTTGTCCCTACACCCCTCAACAGAATGGGGTTTCAGAACGAAAACATCGGCACATAATTGAGCTTTCTTTAGCTATGATTTCTACTGCTTCCATACCTCATATGTACTGGGACGAGATCTTCTCCAGTGCTGTTTATCTTATCAATCGATTGCCTTCTAGCGCACACTCTCAAATCCCCTATACTACTCTCTTCAATCAGTCTCCAGATTACTCGTTTCTTCGAGTAATTGGCTGTTTATGCTTCCCTCACACTCGACACTACAACTCTCATAAACTTCAATTACGCTCTCTACCTTGTGTGTTTTTGGGTTATGCCACTTCTCAGAAAGGATATCGCTGTCTCCACATTGATACTAACCGAATTTACACTTCTCGAAGTGTACAATTCGATGAACTTGTTTTTCCTTTTGCAGCTCACTCCAACGGCTCCTCTCGACTCACTAAGGAAGATGAGTCAAGTCTCATTGGGCCGCCTCTGTTGGATCTCTATATGAGAGGAATTTCTCAGGCCCAGCCCAATATTCCCTCTCCCCATCCAGTCCACAACACCAACAGTCCAATAATTCAACACGCCGCTTCCCCTATTTCTCAGCCCGCAACACAAACTGCCACACCAATACTTATACAGCCTCTGTCAAACTCAATCCCACCCATATCACACTCCTCTCCTTTGTTACCGTTATCTGCCCCATATTCAAATCTCCCACCTCCTCAACCCGTCTCCCCTGACCGTGACATAACATTTCAACAAACACCTACTCCAGCTAACAATGAGCTTCCACCCTCTCCCTCCCTTCCTCTCTCTCTCCCTCCAACCACCTCACATCCCATGATAACCCGTACCAGAGATCATACACGCAAACCCCGTCATTTTCCCGACCATGTTGCTTATGTGACTTCTCTTGCCCTCACTGAGCCCACTTCGTTTTCACAAGCAAATCAGCACTCAGAATGGCGCATGGCTATGTCTCAAGAGATTGATGCGCTAGCAGTTAATCAAACTTGGCAATTAGTTCCTCCACCTCAGATCAGCGTGTTGTTGGCTGTAAGTGGGTGTATAAAATCAAGAGGAGATCTGATGGCACAATTGAACGGCATAAAGCCCGGCTGGTTGCCAAAGGCTATCATCAACAAGATGGCATTGATGTGTTTGACACTTTTAGCCCAGTCGTTCGGCCCACAACAGTGCGGTTGATTCTTTCTTTAGCTGTCTCATCTCACTGGCCTATTCATCAACTTGATGTGCAGAACGCTTTCTTGCATGGAGACTTATCAGAGACTGTCTATATGGCTCAGCCCCCTGGGTTTGTTGACTCAGAACATCCAAACCATGTGTGCTTACTCAAAAAATCAATCTATGGCTTGAAGCAGTCTCCCCGTGCTTGGTTCCAGAAATTGAGTTCAGCACTTATTCAATTTGGTTTTACACCATCAAAATATGATCCTTCTTTGTTCTTAGCTCACTGCAATGGCTACACCACACTTGTGCTTGTCTATGTCGATGATATCCTTATTACAGGCAGCAATCAACATCATGTTAATTCTTGCATCTCCCAACTTCATTCCAGGTTTGCTATCAAAGACTTAGGCCTGCTACACTATTTTTTGGGTATTGCTGTCACCTCCAATGCGACTGGCTTGCATTTGTCACAGGCTAAGTACATTCATGACATTCTTTCAAGAACAAATATGTTAAATGCTAAGCCTGTCAGCACACCAATTGCCACAGATATTTCTCTCTCTCCTACAGACAGTGAGCCCTTCTCTGACCCACATTTATATAGGAGTACTGTTGGGGCATTGCAATACGCTACTGTTACCAGACCAGATTTGTCATATGCAGTCAATAAACTTTCGCAATTCATGCATTCTCCTACGCTGAATCACTGGACTGCAGTAAAAAGAGTGCTGCGATATTTGTGTGGAACAATGGATCATGGGCTGCAAATTCATGCCAATTCTATTTCTCAACTGCATGCATATACTGATTCTGATTGGGCCGGCTCTCACTTTGATCGTCGATCCACATCTGGTTTCAGTATATTTCTTGGCAATAATCTTATCTCCTGGAGTGCTAAGAAGCAACATACTGTTTCTCGTTCTAGCACTGAAGCTGAATATCGTGGATTGGCAATCACATGTACTGAGCTTTTGTGGGTACAGTTTCTATTGCAGGAATTACATGTTTCTCTTTCTTCCCCCCCTGTTATGTGGTGTGATAATATTGGAGCCACGTTTTTGGCTTCCAATCCAATGTTTCACTCTCGCACCAAGCATGTCGAGATTGATTTTCACTTTGTTCGTGAAAAAGTAGCTGCTAAAACACTGCTGGTGCGCTATCTTTGCTCTGCTGATCAGTTGGCTGATATTATGACCAAGCCCCTTTCTACAGCGCGTTTTCAGTTCTTGAGACACAAGCTCAATGTTACTCCAGTACCATTGGCTTGTGGGGGGGGGGTGTTAAACAACACACTGGAGCTGTCCAGTAGTATGCTAAATGGACGAGTTTTGTTAGGGAATAATTAAGTCTGTAACAGAATGGTTTTGTTTGTTTCTGCTATCACTTTATATATGCAATGTATCTCTCTAAGCGCTGTACAACAACAAAACATTTTTATCAATGAAATAGAAACTTCTATCTTCTTCCTTTATTTCTGTTTTCGTTCACGCAGAGAGGAGAGGCACGTGCTTAAGTCGCGCACAGGGGGCGAGAGGGAGGAATTAAGTCGCGTGCATGAAGAGCGCGTGAGGATGAGGGTAAAAATGAAGGTGAGGGGAGGGGAGCGCGTGAGGGGTGAGGATGAGCGCTCTGATTGCTTGATTGCTTAAGACTCTGATTGTCTTGAGTAATTCTCAATTTAAACATAGTTATAGTTTTCTTTTTTGTTTTTTTAAGAAAGACTTGGCTGAGACTGTCAAGTGAACATAGTTATAGTTATATAAATAAACTTAATAAAGTGTCCTTTTCAGCTGCAGCCGCCAAAGAACTTTACTCAAATTTCTTAGTCACGGGATCGCGTTGATACTGTAGGAACGAAGACTTGTTCCCTACTCGTTTATGTCGCAATGGAAATTTTTTAATAGAATAAAAAAACGGACAAAAGGTGGCAAAGAAAACTGATTAACCCCTTGTATCATTGGAAAGCACGTTTATACATATTTTTACATGGAAAAATAAATAAGGAGCTAAAATTGTGGTATGTCAATATATATGTCATTATCAGCTAGCTGCCATTGACTACACCGCAAATTAATGCGCTATATAAGAAGCATGTCTAGCCCTTCCTTCTCCACAGACCAATTGCTATAACCAACTAACACACACACATACACGCACACAAACAGAGATGGCCGCTAATTGTGCTCAGCAGGTGGTGCAAATTCCAGAAAGAGATGATGATTTTTCTTTAACAAAACCTCTACTCTCACAAGAAAACAAGCATGTTGATGTTAACCATATCTCCCTAAAAACAAACGATTTAGAAGGACAGCTTCCTCTTTACAATAATGGCGCATCTTCTGGCAGAACTTGTCTCAATCTCATCAATGCTGTCTCAGGTTCCTCTCTCTTTTTTCATTCTTCCCCTAATTTATAGAGATTTATTGCCCCTAATTTTGATTTCTGTTCTATGGACTAAATTTTTTAAATAGGATTATAAAATTCTAGCTAATTTATGCCTGGAAGAAGGCAATTGGCCTATTCTGGGTCTACTATATGTATTCCACCTACACTAATTGAATACGCGTCTAATCCCAGTTTTCAACTGAGATGCTAACTTAATTTATATGGTTCAAGAATTCCATAATCACTATTCTATTTGCACCTTGACCTTTTGTTTTCTTATCCAATGAGTTGATGCATTGTATCCTGTCATCTATCCTATACACTTATTTTGTATTTCTTGTTCTGAAAACAATCTAACATTTCATCCACATCTCGAGAAGCAAATAAAAAAGGAATATAATACCCTATATTTTTATCTCGATAAAATTAATTGAGCATTTTCTAAACAAACCACGCAAATAGAAAAAAAAAGTTTGAAGATAAAAAAAATAGCTTCTTTATTGCATTGGTCACAAGTCACAACAACTTGTTGAATCATAAAATAGAGGTACCAGAAATAAACTGCTTTTGTAAAATTTTTGTTCCTAAAAATATCATTGGTTAAAAGTAGCAGCTTCTCTTGCTCTCTCTCTCTCTCTCTCTCTAAATTTAGGCTTCTCTCTATACTGTCCGTCACGGTGAGAACGAAAAGAGAGATATTGAGAGAGAGAAATGACACCCGTTGAATGTCCAGCTGTGTCAATGGAGGAAGGAAATGATGGTTCATTTCTGACACAAGCGCTTCTTTCAAAAGACAACAACCAAGATAATGCATTACAAAACATTAGTTCTAGCCATTTAGAAAGGCATATTCCCTTTAACAATGGTGCTTCATTTTCTCAGGCCTTTCTCAATCTCATCAATGTTGTCTCAGGTCAATTCTCCAGCCACTTTTGTGATTCAAAATTTCAAATGATATTTAATGATCTTCCTTGTCCTTTATCAATTTTGTGCGTGCTTAATTGAATGGGAAAAAAAAAACATTTCTGAAACTCTTGGTTTTGAACTATTTTTGCAGAACTGGTACTAAGATTGAAGATTTAAACCTTAATGGAGTAATATATCAATAAATTATGAATTTATGATTAATAAAAAGCTAAGAAAATATCTGTAAAATAATTTTCAACAACTGCCATCATCTGCTCTCCTGAGCAGGATAGCAGAGTTGCTAATTGTTTGATAAAAATTGAGCCTATTTACAATAATTTTTCAGTATTTTCTAGTTACCCTGTAAATCCTAGTCAGGCACTGGAATTCAGGCAGTTCCTAATTGGAAAAATGACAACAATCGAGTATTGCTTACAACCCTAGTATAATCACTATTTTTGTTAGGCTCCTGATGGTAATTTTTTTCTTTTTGTTTTTAGGGATTGGTGTCCTCTCAATGCCATATGCTGTTGCACAAGGAGGATGGCTAAGCCTTATCATTTTCCTATTAGTTGGAATATTATGCTACTACACAGGAATCCTAATCCAGAGGTGCATGTGTGCTCATCCATCCATTCATAGCTATCCAGACATAGGCCGATATGCATTTGGCCCCATTGGTCAGAAAATTATTGCCGCCTTCATGTACATCGAACTATATCTAGTTGCCATTAGCTTTCTTATTCTAGAAGGAGATAACTTAGACAAGCTTTTTCCCGGTTCAAAAGTTGAGATTTATTCTGTTACGTTGGAAGGGAAAAAGTTGTTCATACTACTTGCAGCCTTCATAATTTTACCAACTACATGGCTCAGAGACCTGGCAGTTCTAGCGTATGTGTCGGCTATTGGATTAGTGGCATCAGTTGTGTTGACTGGTTCTTTGGTCTGGGCCTGTATAGCTGATGCAGGAATTCAGCACAGCAAAGGAGACATGTTGAATTTACAAGGTTTACCAACTGCGCTCGGGTTGTATTTTGTGTGTTTCACTGGCCATGCTGTTTTTCCAACCATCTACTCTTCAATGAGGAACAAGAACCAATTCTCTAAGGTCACTAATTAATTCTTTTCTGTTCTCACTTCCTCATATAAGCTAGCTATGTAGATTAACAATTTTCTATTTGTCTTATCAATTTCCTTATCTTCCTTGACTAAATAAAACTTGAAAAATGCAGGTACTGTTCATATCAACAATTTTATGCACCCTGAACTATGGCCTCACAGCAGTACTGGGTTACCTAATATATGGAAATGAAGTCCAGTCCCAGGTGACATTAAACCTTCCATCAGATAAGATTTACACAAAAATCGCAATCTATACAACCTTAATCAATCCACTTGCAAAATATGCGCTCCTCATTGCTCCAATCACCAGTGCCATAGAAGAAAGAATTTCGGTCATTGTTAAGAGCTCGACAAGCCTTGTTATAAGAACTTTACTTCTTTTAAGCACAGTTGTACTGGCATCAAGCATCCCATTTTTCGGCTATCTGATGTCATTTATCGGGTCATTTCTGAGCGTAATGGCAACTGTTTTGTTCCCATGCGTGTGTTACCTCAAGATTTATGGGTCTTTTAGGGCTGTTAGTGCCGAGTTAGTGGCAATTGTATTTATTTTGATTATAGGTGTTGTAGTTGCGGTGATGGGAACGTATACATCTTTGCAACAGATCATTAGTAACTTATAGATTATTATATGTAGCTTCTAGGTTAATAGAAATTTTGCAGTCAATTAGTTACATGGATTCTATTCTAGCTAGTATTGTATCTTTTTTTCATAATGCTTTTCTTCTTGTTTTTGTGTCCTCTTTGTTTCATTGCATAGCATCTCGTAACAGTGGTAAAAAAAGGAGTTTGAACTCCTGGTTTATTCAACTTCTACATAAAATCAGATTAAAGCCATTACAAAAATGAATAACAAGTTGAAAAGTTTCTAACAGCAGCTTCCAACTATAAAATTCTCCAATCGCATTGATATGAACCATCTTAAGTAGCAATATTTAATTGCGTTGAACAACAATGATAAAGCAACATCTTATTTCAGAAAAATAAAGGACTTATATATGCATATCTAACTTTTTCAAAAAATGTTTACGAGCAATTCATTTGGCACACCAGAGTAGACGATGGCAATAACTGGTATTATCCTCCTGATATTTGATTTGGTTCAGAGTAGACGATGGCAATAGTGTAACAAAATGTCACAGTAATAAGTGAATCTCGATAAACAATCTCACAGGTAAGTTGCTGGTACAAATATGCAAGGTCAAACTCTTGGCACCTTCATTTCCAATCCTCTAATTTATCTCGAAAGGTTCAAGATACTTTCGGTTTCCTGTCTGACTGCCCTAGTTCCTAATTGGTTGATCTCCATTTTGTGTCAAAATTAAGACGGATGATATTTGTTCCTTTTCTTTGGAAAATGTTCAGTAAAATACTTGCTATCAAATGAAAGAAAAAAACACATTAAGAATCAAAAACAGAAGAAAATGAGTAAAGGAACAAAACAAGGCTGAAGAGAGATGAAGCCAGTAAACCAAGGATGATTATAATGCATCCAACCCAATAATTACCAGAAGTTATAAAATTTGAAGTGCTACAATTTAATTTACATATGTATTGCATTATTTTCACAATATAACAGGTTGCAATTCCAATTAAGAGAAAAAGGTGAAGAGTTGCAACAAATAGTAAGACCTCCCACCTCTCCACCAAAATGGAGACGGGGTCCAGCAACTCTTCACCGATGAGAACCACTCATAATTACAAAACACTCCTTTATAATGCAATACATACAGCCACCATCCACCAAGTCGATCCATACACATCTATCCATCCAGACATACATACAGATACACAATATAGTGAAACATATATGCACAAAGGATTGAAACCTCTTTTTGTAGAACTCCCCTCACATTTCTAGAACTCGATCCATGACAGTTGAGACACACCCCAAGAAAGCTCTTTCATCTTTCCGAGGAAGAAAATTTTCCATTTTACTTGCCTCATGCATTATTTCCTCAATTTTTGATGGCTTCTTTATGGTCTCTCTACACATGATGTTGCCAATTTGGAAAGGGCTGAGCCCTTTTTGCACACCTTTCTTTAAAAGCATGGTGCCAATCCTAAGCGTCCGTGCACATTCAGAAGAAAGATCCCATCCATAAGATTTCAGAATGGAGATATCCTGTTCAGCATCCAGTGAGTTTATGTACTGAACTGTCTCTGAATCAAATTGTTGGCGGGCTTGAGGCCAATATAGCCATTCAAATGTGCAATCTTCAAACTGTTACAAAAAATTAATTGTTAGGTTAAAAGTGAGGATCCAGAGAGGGAATGAAGTAAAGACATATAGGTAGATGCCCACGATCGGGAGACGAAGCCAGAGAGAGAGAGAGAGAGAGAGAGAGAGGGGGGGGGGGGGGGTCACTCACATTCTCAGGCAAGCAATAGCCATGATCAATTGGTACCAGCTTGTACTGGCCTTTGTCACCATCCTTGCACAGCAAGATATTTCCAGCATGGCGATCTGCATTCCCTATGCGTATATCCAACACGCAAATCTTGTGCACCTCCTTCACTGGAAAGGCCCCTGGACCCATCTCCTCACAACTCCCACAATTCTTCACAAACTTTTGCAATGATCCGACTTTATATTCCTTGCAATTGCCATATAGGCACCGAACCAGCACAGTCGGTGGTACACCAGCAAACCCAATGACATCAGGATCTTCTGATGAGCGGGGTCCATTTAATGGATGGTCTAACAGGTATGCCGCAACCTCTCTAATTGCTCCTTCGCCAACTCGGGTACCACTTTTTAGACCTTCTCCATTTGTTGAAATGGGTAACCCACGAGGGTTATTCACAGCCATAGGTTCTTCATCTGACGGCTTGAAAATAGACACGAATTCTTGACCTGATGAACCATGCATGAAGTAGGCCCCACCTGTACCTTCACTTGACATTAAAGGTACATGCCCTTTCTCCAATCCAGCAAGAGTTGACTCAATCAAGTCCTTAACTGGTTGAGAGAACTTGCTCTTTGGATTTGGAATGACAGGCTCAACCCAAACATTAGGCACCACAATTGACAGCTCGAGGTCCTTTTGAACAGGTCGGGTTCTGACCTTAGCAGATTTCTGAATGAACAGATGGATCATAGCATTGTGGATATTACCAATATCATGGATCAAACTTAAATCGTCTAATTCCTCATCATTAAAGACAAGGTTATGGTCTGATATGTCAACACTACTCCCATCCCATTTTGCAATCTCCTTTTTTACATCTCCAACGGTGCGGCCCCTCTCCACATGGAACTTGAACTCCTTACCAGAAACGGACTTAACAGTTACTAAACGGATATCCAAAACCCGAACCACAAGATGCAAAATATTACCGCATACAACACCATAGTCTCGAACCAGGGATTGGTTGTGCGCCAATTCACGGCCATCAAAAACCAGCTTTTGTTTGTTTACCATGAACCCTTTGATGTTTTGAATCCGAAGCTTTATGGAAGCAATGGAGTCAGATTCAAGGATCCTCATTGGCATAATTTCTAGACCCGGTATAGACAGGTATATTGTTATTAATTCGTCGGAGCAGTTTGGTGATTTCAAGGATTTGAAAAGAAAAGGGGAAAGAGAGAATTCTTCCCCTTTGGTACTATAAGTATCCACCAATGATTGCATTTGACAGACACCTTATCTAAGGAAAATCTACCCAATAACGATATGAGACTAATCAAATCTTAGAAGAATATTTACATTCCGACTCAAAAGATTCTATTTCTTATGAAGTATTTTTCAAATGAAAAACAGGAAGAAATTGGGCTACAAATTGATAGTACAAATGGGGAAGAATGTCCTCAATTTCAATGAAAAAAAAAACCCAATTGAAGAACGAACTATAAAAATCAAAGCGCTAATCACACAATGTGGAACATCCAATCCCCAATTCTTCGAGAAATCCCTCAAAACAACACCGAAACTGCACCAGAATGAAGAAATAAACAAACCCAAGATGGAGAAGAAGGCGATTTTGGAAGCAATGAGGCTCGTTGCTCCAAATCGGAGGGAATGAAATGAGGTGGTCGACCAATGGTGGGATTGGTCGATGGATTCTCTCACCTTTTGCGAGGGGAGGGAAGAATCGAATTGGAAAGAGGCAACGGGAGAAGGTTTTAATGGAGATGATAAGTGAAAGTAGTTGGACGGTTCCGATAGGGTTTTAGACCGTCGTAGCGTGGCATCTCCGTCCGTCCGATCGAACCGACCGCGCCACGATATCTACGCGTCTGTTGTGTTATGTTATAAAGAGATTTTAAGCTCTGAGTCTACGACGAGGATTTGTGAATCTCTGTTTTATAAAAACGGGAGATGTCCAGGGTCAAGTAAACGTGTATTTTATTGTGGAAAAGGGATAATCCCTGATTACAAAATGGAGAGGTTGAGGAATTATTAGATTATTATTATCTTTTGGTGGAGGACATGACCGTTGGAGGAAGGACGGGTCGGAGGGTTTAACGGTGTCTTTGTGCTTTGACCATTGACCGTTCTGCTTGTTTAAATTTTATTTCATCTTTGGCAGCTGGTTTTTCTAAAAATAGCATATACATAAGTTTAGTTCAGTAATTAGTAAATAGTAATAGTTGTTTTTTCTAACAACAATTATAGTTGTTGTATTGTTTGGCGGAGTCACAAAAAGTTTACATGAGTATCACGCGACATATTAAAAATTAATGCTTTTTTTTTTTTTAGGATCAGGTGGCAAAGAACCACACCAAAAAAATTAATGTTAATATAACTATCACATCAAATTCATTAGCTTGTAATTAGATAGTATTATCAAATGTTTATAGTTAGTATCTTGGTGCAAATACCATGACAATAACTATAAACATTTGATCATAACAGAAGTATAAGCATTTGATTTCGTAAAATTAAACATTTGTACATAATATTAGATGAGGAAACCACAATTCATTTTTTTTCCCACTAACAAGCCGGAATTTAAAACTACTACGGCGATTATGAATTGTTAAACTTCTTTTGTTATTAAAGTAATGTAGCACATTTTTCAAAAAAAAAAAAAGAAAACGTAATTAGCACAGTAAAATCTTAATTTTTTTTTGTAATATGTTTTGTATGAAAAAAGAAGGGCGAAAAAAAATATAATGGTGCAAATAAATCACAATTCACTGTTGTCTTTTTTTTTTAACATCTCGATTTTAATTGTATCGAAAAACTCCATTTTTTTATTTGAACACATTATTTTCTGCTTGAATTTTATTTGACCAATTTTTTTTCGAAATAGAAGTCGATGATACACATTTGCTGCTTGAATTTTAGATTTTGATTTATTGACAAAAAATTGCTACAGTCATAATGGGACGCCAAATACATGGTAATTAGTTCCCTCCTCTTATATATTCGTATTATGATAAGTTGATAACAAGCATAAACATTTAAAATGTCACATTTAACCAACTCACAAAAATCTCAATACAATTTTAAATATTTCTATATGATATTTGACATCAATATTCTGACGTCAGTTATAAAACAAAACTATATGTTTAAAATCAAAATAATATGAATTTAAATATTTTGTTGCATTAATTATAATCTACATCTGATAATGTAACTTTAGTTAATTCACGGTGCCACTTCAGACATTTGACTGTATAGATATGACAATAACATCCAAAAGTTCAAGCCGTTCCGTCTGACAAGACGCTAGCTAGTGAAAGCGAGTATAAAAGCACGTGTCAATCGTACGTTTTGAAGATGCATATTGTAAATCTTGAAAGAGAAAAGTTTTTTATGAATTTCATTCTTGTTCTCTCAAAATGTAAAATGTACAATATCTCATCTATATATACGCGCTACTTTTTTTTTTTTTTTTTGAAAGTTTATATACGCGCTATTCACTTCAGTACAGATAACAGAAACACAGTAACTAACTAATTGCCCATTCCTCTTCTCCATTATAGTCACTACTGGAATCATCCAGTTCACATATTTCTACAATGCATAAAAACATCTTTTGCTGCCTACGGGCTTTAATTTCAAAAAAAAAAAAAAAATCTTTTGCTAATAATAACAGAAATTAATGACGGGTGTAATTAAGAGTTGGAAGATGGTTTTTCCTGAGATAATGAGTATTGAAAGCAACCATTTTTTTTTTTTTTTGTTAAGAAAAAGGAATATTTTAAAACGACCGCTTTCAAGCAATCAAGCCGATGCTAGACATCGTGACTCCCATTTCAGCAATTTTTTTTTTTAAATTATTCCAGATATGCAGTCCTTTTGACTTGACTGGGATAGGAAAAAAATAATTGAGGTACCCAAAACAAGTTGATAGAAGTATACCAAATTAAATACCCTAAAGATGCTTGTTGAAGTCTATTCTGCGAAGTTAAAGAAAAAGGTCACATGAAACGTTTAATCTGAGTTGTTATAAACTGAAGGGAATGATAGGACATGTTCCATGTGAATTGTGAAATATGATTGGGCCAGCCTAATAAAAAACAAGATATGGCCTTACGCCCTTACCATGAAGCTAATTTTTTTCTTAATAAATTCTGACAACTTGTTTGCTAGTCAATTAACAGCAGCTCTACTGTTGGGTCTGTTGTATGAAAAATAAAATGAAAAATAAAATACAGACAAAGACCAAGAAACAAATTTGAGTGGCCCTACATAACTGGAATTGTAGTTTTTATTGACCAAATTGGCAAATTGATTTTTTTTTTTTTTTTTGAAGGTTGCAAATTGATTTCTTATTCATTATTTTTCTCAAGACCACGAATAACGATAATAAGTTAAAAATTCAAGTGGCTACACAAAGTAAGAAGGTCAAATTAAAGTGATTTTTTTTACAATGTCAAATTTTGACCGACTGCATTTTTATTTCAACTCCCAACCGGCCAATTCTAAATAATGTATAATGAAATGGACATTGGAATGTATTATTGAATTTAATAATTTTGAGTTAATTAATATGTAGGTCCTTTGTAAGAAGATTATTTATAAAGTGAATTGTTCTGGACGAATAGAACTAATTAAGGTAACATAGACAGTAAATAAGAGCTATATATTCAGTTAAGGCAATGTCCGTCTTTCTATTTATTTATTTAATTTTGCGAACTGGACTATTGAAGCACGTTGTACGTTGATAATTATATACCAGGCTTGCCAGCCTTTCTTAAGTATCACCTTTTGTAAAGGAGCAATCCGTCGTTAATGAACCTCTTTTTTTTGTAGCGGGTGGAACTCCGCTGGATTCATAAGCCCAATTACATCATAGAAACAAGGTCTCGTTCTTTTATATTTTATTTTTTCTAAACAAGATGTAAGACTTTTTTTTTTTTAATTACCTTTCTCAGCCTTAAATTGCAACTTTTCATTGTTTTTAATGTCAAACAAAATAACTTTTCTTGATTTAATGCTGGGAGAAGAAGAACTTGCTATTTAATCAATCTAAGATACATTAGTTCCAGGAAACCGTAAATTCAATATCTTATTCCAATTTTCTCTTTAATACCTTTTGTTCTTTCGTCTTGAACGCTTAGAGTAATAATTATTTGGGGTTCTCGGATTAGATTGAGATATCATATTTTGAGCTTACGCACACTCCTAATGAGCCTCTTTAGGCTTTTTTAGGTTGGACAGGCCACAACATATTTCAAGATATATTTGAGCTAATATACTTTTAGAATCTTGTAAGAGCTTGGTTTTGTACGCGTTGGGTTTTGAACTTTTGGCCCAGCCCAAAATAATGCTAATTAGGTTTTGGGTTCTCTATTCTATTCCAGGCAATACTCTGTTTATATACTTTGGGATTATTATATATTTATTTCAAATAAAACCGTCTGCACAAGTTTTGTTCGCACTAGGAGGCGGAGCACAACTAGCAAGCACACTTGAACGGTATCACTATGCGTTCCAATACATATGGTAATATTAAATTAAGGCACATAATCTTTAGTAATTGTAAACCCCCTAATAAACACACGAAGATAGCAGCTGGCTCACGTGCAAAGCACATGCACATAAAGATAAATTTCTGTGTGAATGTGTTAGTTAGTGCAAACATAGAGAAACACAGATCAAAACAGAGAGCTATGATGGAAAAGTGGTTCTTTCTGTTTATTGGGTATTTCATTAGTTTTGTACTTTTGTTAAGTGATCAAAATTGTAACCGTTTGATAAAAATAAAAGAATCAACAGTGACATCCAGTCCTGTAATAGTGTTCAGCTTCTCTCTACAACTTTCTCCAGTTTTTTTTGTCAGCAACATATACTTTCTTAGAATTTGTGAGTTTCAATAATCTGATAAATTAAACATCCTATGCCTAGAGAGATCCAATTGATCATTTGCATCGCCTTTCAGATTACAATGTCGATTTCATCGACTTCTGTGTTCACCACAAAGCTAGGAAATGCCATGGTTATCTCCCTGAAAAACATAATCTCAGATTATTAACAATAATATTTTAATACATACTATATACTAATCAAGAATAAATCATTAGTTGTGTAATTAAATAAGAAAGCTAGGGGAAAGATGAACGCTGAGATTGGTACAGCATACTTGAGAGATGGTAAAGTCATATTTTGTAGTAGGTAGGGACTTTTCTTGGCAAATTCAACCCATTCTTCTTTGTCTATTTTCCCATCTCCGTTCAAATCTACACCAGTAAACGTCTAGGAAAGCACAAATGACATAATTTGTTAGAAATAAAAGACAAAATATGATAACTATTAAATGAACTGACTGATAAAATTCTGCATACCACATTTAGAATTGGTTCAACCACATCATCCGTAAAATTCAAATTCAACTCGTCTAAAAGTGCTAACAACATTTTCTTCAGCTGTTAGCAATAAGGAAACATAATCATCAAATATTTAGTATTTTTATACACCAATTTAAGGAAATGTTAAACCAAATTTTATACTTAACCTCATCCCGTTCAATGAATCCAGAGCAATTCAAATCATATAGCTTAAATGCACCTGTAGGAAATTAAGAGGAGATTAATTAACTGGTTGTTTTTATGCGTGGGTGATGGTGGGTGCGGGGGAGGGTAGAGAGTCAAATTTCATGTAGCCACTAAACCTACAAGTCTGATATAATCAGCATGTTAAAAACAAATGAGAAGAGTTTCAGAGTTGAACATTGGTGCTGAAATTTAGTAAAGTAAGAGGTATATACATGAAATTTTGTCTTCTTCAGAGGCATTGGGATGAAAAATGCTAAGTGACCGCACAAATTGGCCAAACTCAATAACACCGTTCTTTTTCTCATCAAATAAATCAAATAACTACAAAATGTAATGAATGGTATGTGTTAATTAGTGCTGCATGCGCTTAACTCTACAAACTGGGAGGAAAAAAATTATAATGTCTCACTCTGTCAGCGAAGAGGTTATGCTTGCTGTTTTTAACCAGAGCCCGCTGGAAATCTATCTACAAAATATATAATAATTAATTAAAAAAACAATAAGGCACCAATTATTGAAAAAAAAAAAAGAGCATAGAAGATGGTGGTACCTCATTAGCAAATCCTTCTTTAATCATTGAAGGACGCAACTTTTTAAATAGCTCATACAATGCTTCCATTTCATTCAAAGTAACTGCCAAACATGGATCACTGGTAAAAATCACATGAAATTTTGTCTTCTTTCCCTCTATAATGTAACTTTCTTGTCTCTCGATAAAACAATTGAACGAATACAGAAAAATTTTAAATCAGCCACAAGTATCTACAACTGCTACATAAGTACATGTTTACCATTTTGGTACTAAAGCACTATTTGGTTCTATCTAAAGAGGAATCTTCCCAGACTTTTTTGAATAAAAGAATCTTCCCAGACTTAAAAACCCATTTAAAATCTCTAGATAACACAATTGTTTGTTTATTTGCATAAATGTGTCTGTGCATCTCTGTGGGTGGGGTGTGTGTGTGTGAGAGAGAGAGTGAGTGAAGAGAGATTACATACAATTTGTTTCAGAAGCTAGAATCCTAGGATCAAATCTGGGTTTATGTTTTGCATTCTTTGTGTGAACACAACCCATATGCCCCTACCAACACTGGCGAATTTGCAATAACCTAATTTTAGAAGACAGCGATTAAATAAAAATCAAAGTATAGAGAAGATTGATTATACACCAAAGACTGATCAAAATTTACAATTATTGTAAAGATTGAAGAATTTAATGCAGATTGTGCAAAATTAACAAATTTTATTTTTTTCTCTGCTTATTTCCTAAAGTGCATGCTGAGTAATCGACCAGCAAAGGTTAGATTTTAGCTGGTACTTGCTGTACTGGTTACATACTTAATTCATATTAAAGACCTGCACATTGTTGTCAACTTTTTTAGGCATGATTTTGTTTTTGTGAGTAAATTTGATGCATGATTTTGTTTGAATTGTGATTAATATGAATGATGTAACACTAAATTAGCTACCAAATTAAATTTACAAACCGAACTACAAATACATAAGTGGAGAGTGCTACAAATACATAAGTGAACTACAAACTCGCTATCATACCAAAGAAAAAGAAAACAAATACATAATAAAAAACTGGAAATACAGAGTGCTCTAGGGGGGGGGGGGGGGGAATCAGAAATGGTATCTCAACAGCTCAACTTCTGTAGAGAGCAGTAGAAGCAAAGAAGAAAGCACTAGAACCCATCAAGGCGGTGCTGGCGCTGGTCTCTTAAACATGTTTCTGGTCTCTGGATTTTAAAATTCAAACTATGGATATTTCAAGTTGAAATTTGAAAAGTGTTTCCCATCTCCAGACCAACTCCCCTATATTCTTCTCCTACGGTTTTCGTGGCAAGATCGTTTTGGAAATTTTGTTTTACTTTGTTGGGCCATAAAAATGACCGTTCTAGTGGCAGGTGTATCCTCATTTTTAGTTTTCAGCAGCCACCGAAAGAAGGAAGTTACCACATACATGGTAATTTCTTCTATGCATATGACCTTTCTAACCCGAACAGTATGCATATCATGACCTTTCTAACCCAAACTCAAACACGCACTATGTAGCACAAAAAATTCTAAGATTTTGTTTATGTCCTATCCATATTCTATGTTTATCGGATTTATATATATATCCTACACAATGCAAATTCTCAAATTTTAGTAAAATAATGGAAAACTTATTTTCAATTAGTTCACAACAGCATTGCAGAGTTTGGGATTATTTTCTCTTCTTGAGATGTTCAAAGCTTTCAATTTATTGTTCTTTTTATTTTAACATATAGCCTCTGGCTAAATTTTCCTTTAGACTTTTTTGGAAACCTTGTAATTTACAATTAATTTCGATATAAAGATAGCGGCTAGACCCTATTCATTCCTTCCAAAAAAAGAAAAATGAAAATTACATATTATTTCATATTGGATACTTTTGTACGTATCTGTGTAAGGTTAGAGGTAGGTTTATATTATGAGAGTTAATGTAGACGTAAGAAATCTGTAAAGAAATATGGGAACCAAATATAATTTTTTTACCACACAAAATGTTAGGTCAAATTTGTGTACATGTAGTATTTTTATTCTACATGTAAATATAGCACAAATTTAAAAAGAATTTTGAAAAAAAAAAAACGGAAATCTATTGACCCACATTGATTCTATGTCTATCCGCCCATGTAAAACCGTGTCCAAGCACATATTATATACCGATTTAAAGTTTGGACACATATAGTCAATTTAAACATTATGGTACTGGAATTAAAATAGTATGTATATGGCGTAATATTGAATGCGAATGGTTAAAAGATGTTAGGTATAATTTAGTCGTACAATTTTTGACACACAAAATTGTAGCTTTAGGCTTAAATTATAAAGATTTGGTGCGCATTTATGTAATTTTGAACAATATTGAGATTTGGTGAAAAATAGTTTTTTTTTTCTTTTTGTATTTTCTATAATTAAAAATAGTTTTTTTTTGTTAAATATATTAAAAGTAGTCATACCAATCATTATTTAATTTAAGAATTAAATATATTTAGAAATCAAAGGTGGTTCAAGCCTAATTGAAATAATATCATATAATCTTACCTGCAATATAATCATTGCAAAATGCAAATGAAAATCAATATTAAAATTTTAATAAACCTTCTTATAATGAAACTTGATTTGTTGCAACAAATTCGATAATTAAATGTCGGTAAGAATTGTCATATCGAGCGAAACTCGATGTATCCCTGTAGTTCATGTAAAGTTTGAAATTTGCAAGACATAATACATAATGACAATTTGATGGGCATTAAATTTTAGTGTATCGAAAAAAATTTTATGGGAAAGTCAGATGTAATTAAGTCCATTAACAGGGTCACTAGGCAATTATTTATTAATGGAATATTTTTTTATTTCAAAATTGTGTTGATAAAAAAGGTTGGTCTTCAATCGAAATAGCTGAGTTCATATTCCAAACCTAACAATTAATTTGCGCTATTTGAACCTTCATTTTCCATTTCATAAGAGACATTTCCTCATGGTTATTGAGGAAATGACAAAAAAGAACATGGCAGGATCAGAATCAGAATTTTCTCTTTCCAATTATGATTTTTTTTTTTTTTTCGTAACGTGATTTTGTTCTCCTTCCACATGCATGTCAATCAAAAAGACCAATGAAAACCACTCCACTCACGTTTTCTTGTTATAATTTGTTCTTCTTTTTTGTGGTCATGCATTTTAGCAGCCGGTACTATCTCATTTGTATAATGACATTTTCTAACTGGCAACTCCATTTTATTTTATATAACAGAAGTGAAAGCAAGTTACTTTATATATTTTAATGTTAATTTGCAAATATGTGAGTTTTTTTTTTTCAAACGACCATTTTTTTGTTTGAATTGATTTTATAACCCCAGAAAATGGGGGGGGGGGGGGGGGGGGGGGGGGGGGGGTAATACTAGGAAATTAAGAACATCAGCTTGAAGATCTTACGTTGACCTGTTTTTATGCCATTAATGACTGCTCGTGGGGGTTCAAATTCAATTCAACAAAAGACACTTCAGGAAATAGCTGATATATAGTTAGAACTTAGAACTGAACCAGGGAAGGTATATACTTTTCTGGAAATAATATGTCGTTCAAGAATATGCTTTTCTTTGTTGAAATTCAGGCATTTCATACGATATATAAAATATATGTGTGCATTTAATGCTGTATAATATTATTTACTAAAAATAAGCGTTTGGCTTAGGGCGTACAGGCAAACTACCAACTACCATTTTTTTAGTCAATAATTATGAGTAAATAATACAATTATTGCTCTCCTGAAGTTGACCATTGATAGTCTAAATTAGTAAATAATGCAATTATTGCTCTGGGCTACTAATTGTCAATTTGCAGACTGCAGTCTTGTGAACCTTAATTTACTCAATTATTGAAACAAAGATAATATTATTATACCAATTGGAAAGCGACACGTTACATATATGTATACCACAGTCCACAGATGTACCAGAAACCAAACGGTGGTGGAAATGGTGCTCTCTCCAATAGTACAGGTCTTATTCGACGGTCCTATCAGATTTGAAATTTCATTTCAGATCAGACGCTTCGTATCACTTGTCGCTGGATCAGGTAGTGAAAAATTAGATGCAATTTGGACCATCTGATTTGAAACACACGGTCCAAATTTATCTGAAATTATCTACTATTTTTATACACTGCTGGGATGGAACCGAACACAAGGCCCTGATCAAAATGATTTTTACTCGGGATTTCATTTAATTTGAATTGATTTTGTAGGATTTCGTTGGATTTAATTACATAGAAATTCTAACAAAATGACACCAAATTCGTTCATTTTGATCAGAAATTTTCAAATCTCTATCTCTACTACTTATAAATGCATCTAAAAAGGGGTCGAAACTTTTTGTTAACAATTTTTATACCGTTGATCTGTAAATGTATGGTTAGATCTGTCTCAACACATCTCTATGCACACACAAGGAAAGAATTATCTCGGTTTTGAATTGCTGCACAGAAGGAAAAAATTTTCTTTGGATTTGATTGGTTTTCCATCTAATATAGAAACAAATTGAATAACATATTTATTTGTATCGATGGTAAATTAAGAAACATATTTTTATTGTCTAATATTATTTTGCTTTTTTATTTGTCCACATATGAGGGCATCTTATGCTAGTGCAATAAAATGAATTGAAATCCCACGTTAAAAAAAAGGGATTCTGATCAGGGCCAAAGTTGGTTCATTTCTATATCGGATCTAATAATTACTACTACCTATGAAATATTCTATATAAATATATCACGTATCATAGAAGATACACTTGCCTATTATGTCCATGCGTACTCATTTATTGTGTCCATGTATTGATGCACACTTTCTAATTTTGTTAAAAGGAAACTGTTAACAGTTCCACTTAATCAAGTTAAAATTCATTCATCTGACATCAAACAATTAACTTAATTTTCTATATTCTTGTCTGAGCTCTTTGAAATACATAATAAATATTGCATAATGCACCCTTAAATATTGAGTCAATGCACACTTGAATATTACATCAATACACATATATTTATTCTCTTCTTTTGAGAATTAATGTTGGCAAAAACGATTAAGAATTACTAACTAGATGGTGAGTGGATATATAAAATTAAGATACTATAGACTTGTCAAGCAAAAGTGTGAACACTAGTAGACAAATATACGACAGGATTTTCTTAATTTTATAGCTAAAATATAATCTAATTATGTTTAATGGTTTCAATTAGTAGCTAAAATATATTTGTAAATATTGTAAGAAGTTCCTATATTAGTAGCAGATCCTTTCTGATGGAGACAGTTGCCTTGTAGTTGCTCTGCGTCTGGAAACACCATGGTCAGATTTTCAAAGCTGAAAAGGTGCAGCAGATTCGAAACGGATCTGATTAGGAATGCGTGAAATTGAAAATTTGAAATAATTGACACGACAGCAGGTGTGCACGAATTCAAAATTTTACCAACATATGAAAAGTTTCCTCCAAGAAAATTTATGATGCTTGGATCCACTATGTCACTATGTCAGCATGAAGGTGTGTACAAAGAAGTAAGGAACATGTCACGAGGAAATATGAGATGTACAATTTTGTATAGAATAGTTCTTGTTTTCTATAGCATGCCTTACAAAACTTTAATCTGATAAATCTATAAATATTATTCCCTTTTGAAATGCCCTTGCTTTTTTATATATATCTAGTTGTCCGTATTATTTAATATTTATATATCATTTGTTCATCTCTTTCACTATGAAATCATCATCAAATAAATAATACATTTTTTGTTTTTATTTTTATATCAATTAAAATAACATGGAAATTAATTATTTTAAAAAGCAAAAATCAAGTCTAGCTAGATAAACAAGTACAACAATATATATTTCTTTGATGGATAGAAACATGCAGGAATGGAGGAAAGAAGAAGCAGAGTGCGATCAAGTCTCCTTATAAATTAAAAAATCACATTTTGTAGCATAGATTTTATAATTTTAAAAGCACAAATACTTATCTTATCCTTGTTATAAAAAAAAGAAAAAAAAAACTGCACTGCACTATTTTAATATTTGCTTGCCTGCCTGCTTAATGATTTTTCTGTCTCCGGTTTTAAAGATATGATCGGATATCCTCGGCACCAGCATTACTTAAAATATTAAAATGTCACTTGTATATGTATATATCACGTTTTGTGAAACTATCTACTCATCTCTCCTTTACTAATTAAGTGGAATTCCATAACAAACACTATCCCAATTTTTTCCCCATTTAAAAAACCTTTATATGAAACAAGTGTGAGCTCAACATAATTCTTCAAACTAAATTTTAGCTTCTATCTATACATGCACAAAAACAAAAAGCGCCTCTCCAAATTGGGCAGCTTGCCAGCTTCTGCAATTATATCACCATCCATTTTGGTGAAGCAAAGAGCAGATATATAGCATTGCATTTGTCAGATCATGTTGGCTTCACTCGCTTCTGTCTCCATGACAAAGCTAGGAAATGCCATGGTTAAATCCCTGATAGTATAAAACATTTTGTTGATCAATAATACTATAATTTTGAAAGAACAGGGAATACCAATTAGTATGTTATGTACTTATGTACTTATAATTCGAGTGATATCAATGTTTTAGACTCCAGCTTTGTTAGGTATAAAACTAGAACTAGTCCTTAATTAAGTAATTGAATAACCAAAGAAACCCAAAATAAAATGAAATTTAATATTAAATTGTTTTAGCATACTTGAGGACTGGTAAGGTCATATTTCGAAGAAGGTACGGGCTTTTCTTAGCAAATACCATCCATTCTTGTTCATCTATTTTCCCATCACCATTTAAATCTGCCTGCTTAAAAGTCTGAATAGAAAATAAAAAATGCAAAATAGTCAATTAAATTATGACTAATGGTGTGTATTAATGAATACCACATCTATATTTATTATAAAAACCGATGGTGCTTCATGCTCACCTCATTAACAATCGACTCAACAACATCTCCAGTAAGATGCAAACCCGATTCATCTAGCAGAGCCAATACCATCTTCTTTAACTTATTTTTAGGAATAAAAGTTTCTTAGCTTCAGATGATAGATCCGCTTTGGATAATTCAAAAAGGAGGTAAAAAAAACCGAGAAGAGTGAACAAAAGCAATATTATTGTTCTTTTTTTTATACCTCATCTTGCCTGATGTATCCGGTTTGTCTCAAGTCGTACAGTTTAAATGCAACTGCATGTAACAAAATATAATCAGTACCTCAAAGTTACCTAGGCTTAACAAAAAAAAACTGGAAAAAAAAGGCATAAAGTATGAGATGAATGATCAGAGTGATATTTTTATCTGTGAAAACAGAGCTGATACAGATTTAATAATCAATTATTATTTGCCTGCATGCTAAAATTCAGGAGACCAATAGGATTAAAGATAAAGGTGGCATTGAAGGTTTGAAACATTGTTGAGCTTGAGAAAAAATTATGTGAGTTGTACATTGCCCGATAAAAATACCATTTGTTGAAGGAAAGAAATACCAGTTCTACGAATATGATTTGGATAGTGAGATGAATATCCTAATGCAAATTAGAACATAATCTATCTCAAGTCAGTATATACCAAAATAGGTAAAGGTGAAGGTTTGTACATGAAATTTTATCTTCTTCAGAAGCCTTGGGGTGAAAGACACTCAGTGATCGCACAAATTCGCCGAACTCAATAACACCGTGCCTTTTTACATCAAATAAATCAAACACCTACAGAAACAAAGAGTAGGAAAGTTTTAATAGAAAGGTCAACAAATTCAAGAGGAGAAATTACAGAGAATTTCTTACTCTGTCAGCAAAAATGTTTTGCTTATTGCGGTTCCCGAACAAAGCAAGCTGAAAATCTTCCTAAGATATCAAGTAGGAAAGAAACAGAGAAAGAAAAAAAATGTTAAGAGTTCTTTCCGTCATCATTGTAAGTAGATCTGGACAAATTTTATTTGTAAGATCGAGAGTTGTTTGTTAAGTACTGAACTCGGGATTTTACCACTTTTCAGTTTAAGAAAATAAAATTTATTAGCCAAAGTACCAGGAGGCAGAAGTAATACCTTGTGAATTTTCGCAGTGACTGACAATTTCCTGAACAGCTGATACAACGCTTCCACTTCATTTACAGAAACTGTCAATTACGCACCAAATTTTCACATGAACTACTCTATCAAGAGAAAGAGAGAGATCCTACATGTTGGTTAAAAAAAAAAGGAACAAAAAAGAAGAAGAGAAGAATTACACGCTGTTTCAGAAGCAAGAACAAAGGGATCCTGAAATCCAGGTTTGATTTTGGCTTCTTTTGAGCACCAACAGCCCATATTAACTCACTTTCACTAGGAAACGAAATAAAACCGAAAAAAAAAAAAAAGATGGATCAAACGAAATAAACGAACAAATAGACAATAGATTGATTAAAAAACAACATAAAAACTTCAAATTTAAATGGAAACAATTAAGAAATTGGTTGTCGGACTACCAGATATAGTAGGTGATTATTGACAGGCTAATGTTAAAGTGGAAATTTCATTTATTTTTAGTACATAGGACTAACTTCTTTTTTGAAGAATTAAGGTTACTATTATAAACGAAACTGTTTATACTTTGTATATTTCAAGTCGAGCAATACAATTGAACTTCTTTATAATATGTATGTATATCTTTAATTTTAGCATGACTTCCAATTTTTAACAGCGGTCATGATGAAGAACTCAGATACAATTAACTGGTTCTCATATAATCCAAATTGCGCCAAATTAAATTAGCCAAGTACAGCAATCCATGTATGCAAATTAACTCCAAATATATCCATAATTTATTACTCATATACAGGGGACAACCAATCTAATTCAAACAAAATTAGAGCGCCTAAGTTAAGGTTATACATTCATACGAATAATTGTTCCTAACACCAGCAAATATGATTTTGTAATAAGTCGATGTCATAGAATTGTTTATGGCGCATGTTAACAATTAATACAGACACTCAGAGAAATTTGTAATTAGTTCTGATCTCCTTATAATATTCTTTTATACCAAAAAGAAGCTAAGATATTTGTTGATTTAACATTCAATGAGACTCAACTAGTCAGACAAAACAAGTCTTCAAATTAAGGGGAACTGAACCTCCAGCCAAACCAAACCGCCTAGATTTTTGTTGATTCAACATTCCATTAGATTCAACTACCCAAAGCAAAAGAACAAGTCTTCAAATTAAGGGAAACTATATATCCAGCCAAACCAAATGCCTATTGCTTGAATTACCAATTTCTCATTTTGGTTTGCTTTTCAGGGAAATCAATAATCCATACTCCTCTCAGCCATTTTATAAAGAAAAAAGTAAGTTTATTTTCCCAAAAAAAAAAGATGGATGCAAATGTTTCCTATCATAAAATTAATCAGAACTAATTTAATGTTCATGCTTTCTAGCTGAATTATGAAAGTAATTACGCAAAACATACCTCAGTTTCTCAGATAGAAGAACTGAATAATTTACAAGTTTCTGAGGCGCTTCTTTGCTTTGCACAATGTAAGGTAATGGTGGTGCTCTTATGAGATGGAGATGTAGTTTCAGAATAATGGACGATGTTTCCAATCACCAAACATGTCCTCTCAGACTGTCAATGATGCCTTTTTATTTAAAACATTTTTGTTCAATTTTAAAAGAGCACTTTCAGTTGATCTTCAATATTTTATTCTAAAGATTACATTGATTATTAAAAGCGCATTGGGTCGCTGCACTGATGTTGCTTTATCCATATTGTGAATTTTTTATTTATAAGGTTTAGCTACTTTGTCTCTTTGATTGGCCTAAATTACTAACAATTAGTACGCTAATAGCCCCATTTAGCTATCGTTTGAGTACTAAGGAAAGTTTCCCTTGATTTATGAGACACATGTTTTCTTTTCCTCAAGATAATTATCTTTCTAGAAGTAGATTAATTTCGCTGACAATTTCAGTGAACAAAATTATTGTGTATTTTTTATTTAATAAATTTTGCTAGAAAATTTATCTGCCTTCGTGACCATAAAGGTCTTCATCTTGCTTTACATTTTGTTTATAATTTAATAATACAATTATTGCACTTTTGTCTACATCTCTTGCAAATTTTAAATATATATTTGACAAGTGCCTCTAAATGACTAAATCTACATTGCGATCGGTGTCAACATGAAAATGTTTAACGTAGAATTTCTATTTAGGGAACCGTAAGCTACAGCAGGATGATAAGCTAAAAGGAAAGTTTTGACTTTGAGATTACGTAAGCGTCCTCACCAGCAGCCTATTCAGTTGATAAAGACGCAAATAATAAGTAGATAAACCAAAATACAAATGTATCAATATGCAATTAAGAGTGCATTAATGGTAATTAATCTGCGGTGTCAAGAGAATATCTGCATCATTAGTTCATTACACATTAATTTGCTGTTTTGTTGCGTATCTTTGTATTGATTTGCTGTTGGTGGAATATCTTGTAGTACATATTGATCATGGATCTTGCGCTGTTATTACAAAACACTTTTCAAAAAAACAAAACAATATCGCAAACAAAAGCACATAGGTTAAGTGCTAATTAATTAGAACAAGAGGTAAGATCCTGCAAAATTAATACAAACTAATTCAAATGCAAAATTAATGTCAGTGTGAAAGAACAAATCTTTTGCCTGCGCTATATGCCAAAAAGGAGAGATTTTTTTACTTTTTTTTTTTTTGGTTCATATTTCTCTTTTTATACTGCCAATGTTGATTCACTATATTTTTGTCATTAACTAATTATACATTCCGTTTTTTTTTCCATTTTTTGTCGGATAGCGTGCATGTGTCTTTTTTTTTAAATTGTTTGACCCGTCACATTGATTGAAAATCTTCTTTTAAATGTGCGGTTTAGTGCTAACCACCAAACATTCACTATGAACTTTCTAGAACATGTCAACTTATCTTTCCTAGAATTACAGAAAAATGTCGAATTGTTGAGAACCATTTGTTTCATTCAGTATGGTACCTAAGAGATGTCAAGACCGTAAATCATTCTCGCTTTTATGCGATTCTGAACGGAAATGGCAGCATTTCTATAAAGCTTGGGCCCTCCTAGGCTTTATCATTGTCTTTCGTTCTTTCTTTTTTATCTATTTTCTGTCGGAATTGGTATTGACCATCCATGGTTTTCCCATCCTGCGCCATCTAAATTTAGATTTTCCGCGTGCTGACGTCAGCAAAAATTTTTTGACAAATTTTTTAAAATTTTTTGGTGCTGACGTCATCAAATCTGCTGATTTAAGGTTCAGTTAAATGTTTTAAGGGTTGAATTAGAGTGTGTAAGTGTTCAGTTAGATGCAACAATAATTTATTTCACTTTGTATGTTGAATATGATCATTTATTTCTTACTCAGAAAATTTGTATATATGTTCAGTTTATTGTTGTAAACGTTCATATTGTTATTGTAAATGTTCGCTATGTTTGTTGTATCTGATTTTGTTTTTTTATTTAACAAGTTTAATTGAACACAAAAACTATGAAATCAAATTTCTGCTGCAACTAACTGAACACATACATACTTTAATTTCATCCCTTACCGTATTTAACTGAACACAAAACACTAAAATTTCAAATTATTGGTGCATCTAACTGAACACTTATACACTTTAATTCACTCTTAAAACATTTAACTGAACCATTAAATCAGCATATTTGATGACGTCAGCACCAAAAAAATTTCGGAAATTGGTCAAAAAATTTTGCTGACGTCAGCACGCTGAAAAAAGTTATTTTGGCATGTCCAGGTCTGTTGGATGGCGCTGGATGGAAAAATCTTGGATGGTGTATATCACCCCTGATTTTCTGCTTTTATGTTTTCTTTTCCTTGGGCCGGGCCTCAAACTCAGAGTTGGACCTCAGTTTGACGAGCCAGCTGATATCTTTAACTTGGTAGGCTACTAGTCTACATTCTACAACCACTCTACCAGTCTACCAAGGTTTTCGGAAGAAACAAACTACAACTACAAGAAATGAAATAAATTTAGTTTTACGTTAACATTCTCTTTCAGCAAATTTAGCTTCGTTTCTTTATCTTACTTCACTATTTTTTAAACCCCTAAACAAATTTAATCAATTTCAATTACGATTTTCATTCACAAATATAACTCCCCACCTCCATATTTAGATATAAATATGGATTTGTTGTTTATCCTCTTATATTTTTCAAAGGAAACAGAAAAAAAAAATAAAAATAAAAACAAATGATATCTGGCCTGTATAGATTCGTTCCAATTTCCTTCGGATTGCATGTGGTTGCAACTAGGTAGTAGCACAAACCAAAACAAAACCTTACAATCAATATAAATATAATAATAGAAGTCATTATCTTAATTGGACCTAAGGAATTTGTTTGATAAAACAATTACAAATAATCCTTTCCAGAAGTAACGCATTTGTGATTAATTCATGGCGTGCTGAAATCAGAACTACCAATTCTGATTACATTATATACCAGAAAACACAATCTAATCTTTACCTCATATATTCAATAAACTTATCTTTCTAACAGCAATCAATCTAGCACCCAAGTATCACTATAACCATACAATATGCTGCTGATCCTCTCTTAAAATATACAAAAACACCTACCAAATAGAAATTATCATAGAAGACCCAAAAATCTCATAAATATTTCTCTCCGATCCTTTGACAAATATCAAACTACCCCTCTTAGAAGTATCAAATTTGTCCTCTTTCTAAAGAATGGCAGATGCACTTTACACTTTCGAAATAACAAAGAAGGTAATAGTGCAAGCCAATAGAAAGTATCTTTCTCATTCCTAAGAACAAAAATGTATTTCTTATTTCTCAGGACATTTCAGGAAATTTCCCTTGTTCTGCTGATATTCCACCTCCACCATTAGGTCTGTTAGTATTACCACCGACATCATCATCTCTAGTTGAAGACTCTCCTCTCTCACCTTCCTTGCTCCTACCTAAAATTGCCTCAATAGCAGCTCGGCTCGCACGTGCCGCTGCCTCCTCCTTGGCTGCCGCCTCTGCTTTCTTCCTGTCCTCCTCTTCCCTCGCTGCCATTTCCGCCTTTGCCTTCTCCTCTGCTGCCCTGGCTGCAGCCTCTGCCTTCTCCCTTTCAACCTCCTCATACAACCTCGCTATCTCATCTTCTCTCCCTTCTTTCTTCAGTACAGCTTCTAAAAGCTCTTTCATATCCTCAGTAAAGGTAACACCTCCATCTAATAGACATCTCTTAGCAGATTTAATAGCGTTGTCTAATCTATGTTTGTCAATATAAGCCTTGAGTAAGATCTCGTAGCTAGTGATATCAGGTTTGGCTTCCCTCTGAGGCATTTCATCAAATAATTCCTGTGCATCATCCACACGACCAGCTTTTACCAAGCCAGCCATGACCTTGTTATATGCATTAGCATTGGGTCGGAGCCCTGACTCAACCATCTTTCTATAATAGCCTACAGCATCATCAACACGATCCACTCCAAAACATGACTCTACCAATAGCACAAATGTGTACTCATCTGGTTTAATCTCTCTTTCACACATCTCCTTAAACAATTCCTCAGCCTGACTGAGCAACTTATTCTTCCCCAACTGATTGATCAAATTGTTATATGACAGTGTGTCAGGTATACACCCCTTCTCGCCCATTTTCCGAAATACTAGAACTGCCTCATCAAATTTTCCTACATGGCAATAAGCATCAGCCATGACATTAAATGTACCAAGGTTAACAGTTATTCTTCTTGGCGGGTTATGTTCCTTGCATATTTTGTCAAACAGGTGGATTGCATCCTCTAATTTACCATTTTGCCCCAAGGCATCTAGCACAGAGTTATAACTCATTGCTAAAAACCTCACCCCAGACCCATCTTTTAGAACCACCTTGTTATACACGTCCATCGCAGCCTCCTCCATCCCTTTCAAGAAATATGCCTTCATCAAGTTACCATAAGGAGCTCCATCTCGTATCTCACTAGTACCAACCTTCTCCTTCAACTCCTCAAACAAAGACAAAGCTTTATCAGGTTCATTAGCATTTACAAACCCACCCATTATGAAGTTATACATTTGTGGGTCAGGTTTGACGAAACCCTTTTCTAGCATATCATCCTTCAACTCTACTGCTAGGTCAAGTTTCGACGCATCTACAAGTCCTTTTGCAAGAATGCGGTATGAGGTGGGAGAAGGCAATACTGGTGAGTCGTCCTTCAGCAGAACACGGAAATGTTCTAGGGCTGTCTCTGGCTTTCTACAATCGCAATATGCTTGCAGGATAATGTTGTGGGTAGAAAGAGATGGTGGTACTGATGCCTGGGTCACAAACCGGTGCAATATCAGGAGGTCTGAATACCTGCAAAAAGTGTATTCAAAGCAAGTAAAATGGATCACAACCAGCTAGCAAATTTCCAAAGTTGGGGATTACAGTGCCAGAGTACCCGCTTGGCCTACTCCAATCTAACTCAATTTCCATCAATTTGTCACGTCTAAATGGAAGAACCACAAAACTGCTTACTAGCATAAGGGTATGCCAATACCGGTTAGCCAAAAGTAGGCTGATCTTAGTTAAGTACAAAAGAGGTCCAACTGCTACAGCAAAACAAGCTAGTACAATTATCATTCTCAGAGACATAAACACAAACAGTTACCTAGCCTGGCGTAGCAAAGCATTGAGAACAGCATTGCAAGTAAAAGAAGTCGGTCTACAATTCGAATAGATAGAATGCCGCGTGAGCAGCGACGCCTCTTCCAAATCATTCTCGCGAATCAACCCCAGTATCCTATTGTGCAACTCGAGTCGCTTACCAGAAAGAGCCGACATGGGCTCGGGAAGTTTAGGTGCATTAGGATTGGAGAGGGGACGAGGGATGCGGGGGAGCGTTTGTTGCGCGGGGCGGGAGTGGGAGAGGGGAGGCTCGATGCGGAGACGGCGTTTCCGGCGACGGCGCTCCTCCGCGGCCTCTTCTGGCGTGGCGAAGGAGAGGCGGCGGAGGGTGGCGAAAGGGAAGGGCGTTGGTCGGAGGCCGAAGAAGAGAGGCTTGGAGAGAGACATTGGTCTAGTGAGGGTTTAATGCCTCTGATTTTCTGATACTGCTGCTTTTGTGAACTGAAGGGGTTTTACAGGTTTTGGGAGTTTGGCCTTTGCGGTCGGTCAGGGGACAGGTATCCTCTGCTTGGTGAGCAGAGTGCCTACTTTCAGTCGAGCTGTTTGATTTCATCGCAACGGTTCGATTTTTTTGGACCTATCAATCTGTATTATTTACGGGATCACCATCATTGATCGGGGGCGCGGATCCTCGTCCGGTGGTAGTTTTTGATCGGAGCCGTCCGATTTAATCTCGACGGTTTATTTTTTTCGGGCCAATAATTTTTTTCGGGAGTGTTAGAATTCACGGAGCTCCTTTTAACCGTTGAGATTAAATCAGACGGTCCAGATCCAAAAAAATCCAATGGCCATGATCTCGTTCCCATTGATCGGACGTTCCGATCTAAGATGAGCACCATCATTTAGCAAGCGGACCGGATTCGGATCTATATCCGTGTTTGTGTTATGTGTATCAGTGTATATGAACTCCTGCTAACTCGTATTATGAAATTATGTATCTATAAGATAATATAATCTCAATTTCTTAGCCTGTTCTAACAACAGCCTCGATTCAGACCCATATATCGCGCATAGTTCATTGAATTACTCGGAGATACCGACCAAGCCCATAAGTTTATACCAAATTTTTGAGATTTACCTAATTAGTCAAAAGAGTCACACTATACAATATGCTCATTTTGTTCAAGTCTCCACTTACCTTTTTTTTTTTAAAAATATATTTTTTAAATAAGTAAAATCTCAAACTACAGCACTTCCAACACAGTATCTCGAACACAAAACCTTTCGTCCAATAGGTGGTCTTTAGTTGTGTTGATATACTAAGAAAATTACTAATATCTTGACAATCTCTTGAAATTAATTTACATTGTATCTAATTATTATTTATATTTTTGTTGCTTGGCAAAGAAAAAAAAAAGAATAATACATAAGAAGTACATATTTTGGATAATTATAATATTTTTGTAGCAACTCATATTGGATCAAAACTCAAAAGAGATTGAAATCAATACTTTAGTGGCAAACAGCAACTCAATTTCAAATTGCAAAAAGTACCACGGTCCTTGCTCCAACCGATGAACCGTGTCCAGCCATTAATCTTTCTAAACGAAATCAATGGATAACTGGAACATTTGACATTGATCAAACCCAACGAGCTCACTGACATTAGGATTAAAACTTCCAATGCAATGCAAACCATCTATGGCGAACACTATCTGTCTCGCCATTCCTTTCCTCTTCGGTTCAAGCTCAATCCTCTCCATTTCAGACCAAAAACCCTAATCAACCCCCAATTAGCGCGTCGTTCAGTGAAGCTCAACGCGAACAAAAATGGCGGAGAGGATTTCATCACGAAGGTTCTCAAAGAGAACCCGAGCCAGGTGGAAACCAAGTACTTGGTAGGAGATAAGCTTGTCACTCTAAGAGAGAAACAGAACTTAGAGAAAGACTCCAACTTTACAGGAACCCAGTTCGTGAAACAGCTACTGGATGGATCCAGTAGTAAAAGAGAAGAGGAGAAACCTCATTCGTCTAGGCCTGTTTATTTGGATAATTTTCTGAGAGAGTTTAGAGGGAAATTGTATGTTCCAGAGGCGGCTTTGCAGAAAAGCTCATCAGAACTGGCAGAATTCGAGAAGAATTTGAAGGAATTACCCATTATGCCAATTGAAGATTTCCAAAAGCATGTCAGGGCTGGAAAAGTGAAATCTTTGATTTCAAAATTACCGACTGAAACCCTGCTAGGAGCGAGTTTTAGGGATTTTATTGTAGAGTTGGAGGAGATACCAGGAGAAAAAAGACTGCAGAAAACTAAATGGTATGTATGATACTCTCCTGGTAGAGCATGAGGTGTACCAGCTTGGTATCAGTAAGCTCCTCTTGTGGCATTGTTTGCTTTTGTCTGGTTCCCATTGCAAATAGCCATTTCATTGTGGCTTTCAATAAACCATCTCTGTGGCGAATTGCTTCCCTCACTCTTCAATTTTGAAGATTCACTTCAAAATTTTTTCATATGGACCAAAATAACCTTAATTCATTGCACTTGAAAAAATATATATTTATTAAAATGCGGTTATTTCGGTCATTTTTGGAGTGTATCTCCAAATTGGGAGTGAGCGGAGCAATTCCCATCTCTGTGCCAGTACTGGTACCTGTTGACTAATTATATGTACCGTTGGCTACTTAGCTTTTAATCAGTTCACCTTGTACCATAGTTGACAATCCTTAGATTAGGAACCCAGATTTGAACTATCTATGTTGTTTCCTTATTGTGTTCTCTACATCTTATTTCTTTTAAGTGTTCCATTTTTATTCCTGAAAAATGATGCAGGGTGGTGCAGCTAGATGAAAGTCAAGAATCTGATATTATGAAAGAATACAAGGGACCTCATTATGAAATTGAAAACAGAGTGGTAATTTTTCTGAATTTCTGATTATCAAATATTTCTACATTGCCATTAAACTTGACTAAATCGTGACTGCCTGACAAGCATAAATTTTTCTCAACAGTCATTTGTAAGGAATATACCAGAAGTGCGCCACCCTGTGGCTTGTGCTGTCTCAAGTCGGTTTGCAGTCGAACTCGCCACACTAACAACCATCATAGCTGCTGCCACAAGCCTAATTGGCACTTTTGCTGCCTCGGCAGCCTTTGGTGTGGTCACCTTTTTCTACGCCATCATGGTTAGAATTGTGTGGCCTCTTGCACGGCCATTTGTGCGGATACTCGCCAATATTTGGACAGTTGTGCTGGACTGGGCCTGGGATTTATTACTTGATACTTTTGGAAAGGGAGGAATTATTAAGAGGATTTACAAACATTATGAATATGGGGGCTGGTCTGCTGGTCTAGAGACACTCAAGCCAGTTGCGATTGTGTTCGTCATTATGATGATTTTAGTTAGGTTCACTCTCTCAAGGCGACCGAAGAATTTCAGGAAATGGGTTAGTGGATTTCTCTACCTCTACAAGTTGTTACATAGTTTTTACTTTGTCACTCTTTTCTAATTATTATGGTATTTTTGGGCAGGACATTTGGCAAGGCATACAGTTTGGGCAGTCAAAACCACAGGCCCGTGTTGATGTAGGCCTTTCTCTTTCTCTTTCTAATAGTTTTTTAGTTGGTATGTATTGCAGTAATTTCTATTTTTCAGGGTTCAACAGGCGTAAAATTTAGTGATGTGGCAGGGATTGACGAAGCAGTGGAAGAACTCCAAGAGGTTATGGTCTTTTCTCAAATGTTATGGTAATTTGCCTGTGAAACCCTGTGTTGTTGAAATAATGAATGATATTTTTTTTACTTTCATGTAGCTTGTTAGATATTTAAAGAACCCTGAATTATTTGACAAGGTGGGAATCAAACCTCCACACGGTGTCCTTCTAGAGGGTCCCCCTGGATGTGGGAAGGTTAGCATCAATTTTTTTGCATTTAATTAGGTCACTTTCAACATCAACCCAAAATTATTTACATATTTTTATTTAGACTCTGGTTGCAAAGGCCATTGCGGGTGAGGCCGGTGTGCCATTTTATCAAATGGCTGGGTCTGAGTTTGTTGAGGTGCTGGTGGGTGTCGGCTCAGCTCGAATTAGAGATCTCTTCAAGAGAGCTAAGGTTATGATTTTAAACAGTTGAATAAACTAAATATTTAGTTGTGTGATTGTGTTGTTGTTATTTCTTTGTGGTGACATGTACTTCCTTTTTCATTACTCTTAGGTAAATAAGCCGGCAGTGGTGTTTATCGACGAGATAGATGCGTTGGGAACCAGGTACGTGGAATAATTCTTTAGTTTTTTTATTTCTTTCAGTTCTGAAAAAGGAAGATTCCCTGAGAAAACCAATAGGGCCAAATCTGTATTTTTATTTCCAAAACATTTGGCTGTTATTGAATAAGAAAGTTTGTAAAAAGAATTTAAGTAAGAAACAATATAATTAGCAAAAAGGTATGTGAGTTTGTAACTTTAATAAGTAGGCATGATGGTTTATTTTTCCACCAATCTTCCATAATGTCTAACTGATGAAGTTCACTACCTCTGGAACCTTTTCCGGTTCTTTTGTCTTTCTCTGCAAGGATAACAACATTTTCTTATTAATAACTTAGGCGTCACGGAGATTTAAGTGAGAAGAAAGGAGACCTCCACAATGCTTCGATTCAAGAGAGAGAAACAACATTGAACCAACTTTTGATAGAACTAGATGGATTTGACTCAGGAAAAGGAGTTATTTTCTTGGGAGCCACAAATCGAATGGATTTGCTGGACCCAGCACTACTTAGGCCTGGTCGCTTTGACCGCAAGGTTTGGCCATAATATATTGTTGTTTACAGAAATAATTTTATGCAAGCCCCCCGAAAACACTGAAGTATGACTTGTGCCCTGCTATACTAGACTGACCACAAAACTCTGTAAAAGGTGGTAAATATCACCTACTCATCCAACATCTTTTGTTTTTGTTTTTACCCTTCTGTTTTCCTCGGAAACACCATGAATGCACATTTTCTTGTTGGTAATTTCAAAGCTGTGATTATAAATAGTAAAGGAAGCTTCAGCATCTTTTGGTTATTAAGTTCATGTTTCCTTTCCTCTTCAGGAATGCATGAATTTTTGCTAGTTGCACATTAATTTCCATAATTCTACTGTTTCTTATGTTTCTTTTTTATAGATAAAAATTCTACCCCCCAGAGCAGAAGGTCGATTAGATATTTTAAAGGTCCATGCTAAAAAGCTCAAGATGTCTCCTTCTGTTGACCTCTCCCCTTATGCAAAAAATTTGAGAGGTGACTCTCTCTCTCTCTCTGCGTCCCCCCCCCCCCCCCCCCCCCCCCCCCCCCCCCCCCCCACAACCCCTAACCCCGTCTATTGCATGTGCGTGTATATCTACAGTACATCGCACCCTTAGTACAATTTAGTTTGCTGTTAACAATGTAATCTGATTGGTTCTGTAAATATTGAATGGTGTCAACTGACTGGTACATATGTACTGAGTAGGCTGGTCTGGTGCCAAGTTGGAGCAACTCATTCAGGAGTCAGCTTTAGTAGCAGTTCGAAAGGGACATGATTCAATCCTGCAATCTGATATTGATGATGCTGTTGACCGGCTGACAATAGGGCCCATTCGCAAGGGTCTCCAGCTCAGCCACCAGGGACAGTGCCGAAGAGCTGTTACTGAGGTTGGAGTTGCCATCACTTCTCATCTCTTAAGGCGGTATGAGGATGCAAAAGTCGAGTTCTGTGAGCGAATTTCAATAATTCCTCGAGGAACGGTAATTTATTCTTTTTCACTTTCCTTTTTTTTGAAAAAAAAAAATAGAATAGGCATATATTGATGTAATGTGTGTATGAAACAGTCGTTATCTCAAATTGTGTTTTTGCATCTTGATGAAGAATCATACGTCTTTGAAAAGAAGCCTCAACTATTACACCGCTTACAGGTATACATTTTTCTTTCCCTTTTGACAGTAGAGCCTCCTTAATTAAATTACCCCATTAATATCTATTATTTGTCTGTCTGTTTGAGAAGGTGCTATTAGGGGGTAGAGCTGCTGAAGAAGTTATCTATGGAAGGGATACATCAAAGGCTTCATTAAAATATCTACAGGATGCAACCTGTCTTGCTCGAAAAATTCTATCCATGTAACTCAGTGCTCATAAGCTGACTTGAAAAGTATGGTTTTAAGTTATATTTCTTTGGGGTTCTAATATTCATATTCTTAAATAATTACAGATGGAACTTAGAGAATCCTATGACAATACGTGGGGAGCCATTCCCATGGAAAAAGAAACCTAGGTTTGTCGGCCCGCCTTTAGATTTTGAAGTATCTCTATATAATACCTACGGGTTCCATGATTTTCCTCTAAACTTTAAGTTGGATGATACTGTGGCCCGACGAACTGAAGGATTGCTCGAAGACATGTATGATAAGACATACAACCTATTGAAACAGCATGCTGCTGCACTTACCAAAACTGTCAAGGTACATAAAGGATGTTTTTCAATTGTTATCCATTGCATGACGGTAGGAATAACGGGGGGATTTGGATTGACTTATTTTGATCGTACAAGTTGGAATCTAATTCCACAGATAGTGCATGTGCCATTGTTACTTTGGATCTGGTCTGTCTGTTTCAGATTGGATGAATTGGTTTTGAATTGTAAGCCCTACTAATGACTATTCAGAGATCAGTAGTATTAGATATGGCCTTAAATGTATAATGCTATAATCTCTTTTTCTTTGGGAATGATTTCGTTGCAACACTACTTAAATAAATAAATAAATAATCGTAGCTTCCTCCTCCCTCTTGCAAATATTTGTTTGACATACTACTGTTATGCACTTTTATAATCTTTGTTGTGTTTTTTTTTTTTTTCTTCAAAGTAATATTGTTAGCCCCTAAAATTGGCCTTTTTTGTTTGGATGGGTTTGTGTAGGTGCTATTGGATAACAAGGAGATAAGAGGGGAGCACATTGATTACATTATAAACAACTATCCAGTCGACACGCCTGTCAAGCTTGTATTGGAGGAGAAAGACCCTGGTAGCCTTCCATTTTTCCAAAATGACCGGGAATTAGATGGTGTTTTTCCTCGTTTATTGTCCATGAAAGAGGTTACAGGTGATGTATCAGGGGCTTGATTTTAGTTACAGCAATTAAGCAGTAACTTCAATGCAGTGGATGCGGTAGGTTTATATTGAAGAAGTGAATTTAGGACTAGGATGTAAAATTAAGTTAAAGAGTTCAAATTTTGACAATGCTGCTTTTGAGTTTGGAATATCCATGACTCATGATTGGCTGATTTTGGGTAGCTCAGCTGAGCTGTCTCACCTTTGTTCCCAATGTATGCCCACCAACAATTAAAGAAGCCCAAAAATATGGGCCTCTGTCCCCGATTTGGAAAGCATCTAATTGAAATTAAATTATTGTTAAGGAGCTCATTGCTTAAGAGGGGAAGGTAAAGTTTTATGACGATGATTTTCTTAAAGAGTGCCACCATGGTAAGTCTTGGACCCGAATTGGGTTAGTTTGACATTTTGAAAAATTCGAATCGGTCGAGTACTGCGAGTTCTTTAGGTCGAGTCAATTTTGTCATAAAATGGAAATTTGACAAATGATTAGATGGATTCGAGTTTGGATTAAATCTATTTCAGATTAATTTTATTTTTATTATATAGAAATATCGAATGGTGGGATTAGGCTTTAATTTTTTTTTCTTTTTAGTCTTTTTTGTACAGTTTTTTTTTTTTTCTTTTTTACTTTATTCTTGTAATTATTTTTTATTAATAAAATTTGTCGTCGTGATGATCGCCACCTGACACCTCAAAGAAAAGAAATATATAATACTGCGGATTTGTATCAGATAATATTTGATATTGAAAGTTCACAGATATGCTGTTAGATTGATATATATGCATTAATCCAATTAATTATGACTCCAGCGAATAGATGAGAAAATTATAAGTTCATGGGAAGTATAAATGTATAATTAAATATACGAATCCAATTGATGGAAAAAAAATAAAACCCAATTAATCCTAACTTACAATAGCGTATGACGTTATGCGCGCGGATTTAGTTTGATCATTCTGCGGTTTTAAAATTTACTTTTTCAATTCAAAATGGTCGATTTGAACCTTTTAATTCAATGTTACACATTAAAAATTTGTAGAAATTTTTTTTACTACTGTTTGTATAGAGCTAAAATTATCATTATTAAAATTCTAGACCGTACCATAGACTTTATCATGCGTTCTAAAAAACTGTGATTTTTAATTTTCTGTAGAATTCTTATTAATTTATCAAATGAAACGACTTATATCAACCGTTTAGACGCTTGATTATCATAGAATTTCTTTGTGTTAGGCATTTGCATCATTTCTCGACCAAAACTTCAAAAAAAATGAAAAAAAAAACATATTTGTCTAGAAAAACAGGTGCGAACTTTTGTTTGTAAACATAACTCTACGTATAGATTTCGTTCCCTTGTTTATTCTTTTGTGGAGTGCTTCCTACAGTTTACAGAAGAAAATTGACAATAAACATGACACCACGTCATCCGTATAAAAATCGTAAAATAATTGTTTACAAAAGGTCTGAAAAGGACCAAGTTTTCTTTTCGAGATGCTGTTTTTGCAGTGCACAAAAAACGAAACGAGGTCATTTCCGTCAGAACGACATTTATTCACCTCCGCCACGGCCTACGGTCTCCAACTCTCCATGTATGGGATTCGTTATTTAATCTATTAAATCAATATTTATGTAACGGGTAAATACAATTCAAGTGGCTAGACTGGAAACAAGAAAGGTTACTAACTTATAGATGCCGAATACATGAGCTCACCTTTTTCTTTTAAGAAAGACGACGTCCGTATAAAAAGGACATTTGTTGTCCTCAAAGAAAAAAAGGACATTTGAGGTTCCCTCGAAGCACGAAGAGTGAGCGAAAACGTATGGCGAGTCATAGGAAAGAGTTAGATTTTACATTTTACATTTATGACGAATCTTCACATAATATAAAACTCTGTATGTTTCGCATAAGATCTGAAAAGGGAATATAAACACGCAGCGAACGGCCTAACAAACCGTTTTCCCATTAATTAACTCTGTCTTTCACCGCTATTTTCGGTGGAAGTTTGACACATGCAAATCTATCCCACAATTTACTGTTTATGTAATTATGCTTCTATTATTAAACAGTCCTGTGATTTATTTTTTTTCACTGAACACATTATCTTATATTAATATTTACAAGTAATATATAATTATATTACATACCAATTGATAAACAAATTGAATCTAGTAAGTTGTAATATATTATAGTACATTATGCATGGAGCTTATACTTAAATAAACATTTCTGAATTATTTGGCAGGTTGTGAGGATATGTATAATGTATCAGTATTATAGACAGTTACGTTGTGTTTCAAAAGAAAAAAATAAATAAATAAAAAAGACAGTTACGTTGATAAAAGAGTAAAAGGCGTGATTTACAAAACGCCCTCTAGATATTTCCAAATGCGCCCTTAAAATAATTACTAATCTACTCAGTACAGTAAAAGTCACCACCTTTCCCATTATATAAGAAACTAATAACCGCTTCCTCATCTCAGTCCTCACTCCACTCGACTCTCACTCCCACTCTCCATCCATGGCGGCTCTTCTCCCTTCTCTCCACCGCCTCTTCCCTCTCCTCCTCTTGCCACTCTTCTTCTCCATTTCCTTCACAAACGGATCTCTCCATTACGAAACGCTCCATCTCTTCCCTCTCCAAAACCCTACCCCAGTCTCACACTCTTCCCTCCTCACTGAAACCCTAACCCTAGACGCCACCTCCGCCACCTCTCTCCACCTCCGCATTGCGCATCGCGACGCTCTCTTCCCTTCCAACTCGACCCCAGATGCAACCTTCCTGCATCGTCTCTCTCGTGATTCCTATCGTGTCTCTTCTCTCACCTCGACCGTTCGTCCTAAGCCTAATTCGACCGCTCGACCTAGTGCTGGGTCTGGATTTACAAGTCCGGTCATCTCTGGCCTCTCCCATGGCAGTGGCGAGTACTTCACCCGAATTGGCATCGGCACTCCTCCTACCTCCTCTTTCATGGTGCTTGATACAGGTAGACTGATGATAGGATCTAGTTCTAGTGTATTCAATTTCTTAGGTCGCACTACCACAGTGCGAATTTCGTTCACATTTTTCGTACGTTGCTGTGGCGATTTGGGATACTGTAAAAAATTTGAGATTTCCATCCCAACCTGTGTGTTAAGAACGTATTGACAGATTTTGGAAAAATTTGAGATTTCCATCCCAACCTGTGTGTTAAGAACGTATTGACAGATTTTGGGCTAAATTGCAAAAAATTTGGAATATAGGTAGGTGCCAAAGCAAAAGACATGGTAGATCTGATGACTGCACATGGAACTTTGTGGTTGTTGTCTTTTGTGAATTAAACAAAGATGCAAACTTCCAATTTTTGGGATGACGTCATATCATCTTAAAGGAACAGAGAGGAGCAAGGTCCTCAAAGAGAATCGAATAATTTAATTAATTCTGGTACTTATGGATAAATTGTGTAGTAGGGAATGCTCATTAACTACGAAGTTTTTGACTTAAAGCTCTGCTATTATATTCTCTTAAATTTTTGAAGTCTGAACTGAAATTTTGGCATTTTGACAGGCAGTGACATAATTTGGCTACAATGTGCCCCCTGCCACCATTGCTACACCCAGGTGGACCCGGTCTATGATCCACGCCGATCCCGCTCCTACTCTGTGGTCCCGTGCCTCTCTCCTATGTGCCGTCACCTTGATTCTCCTGGGTGTGACACACGCCGTAGATCCTGTCTTTACGAGGTCTCTTATGGTGATGGGTCTTTAACTGCAGGTGACCTGGCGACTGAAACCCTATCCTTCTCTGGTGGGGCCCATGTGTCCAGTGTGGCTCTTGGTTGTGGCCACGACAACCAGGGTTTGTTTGTTGCGGCTGCTGGTTTATTAGGTCTCGGCCGGGGACCTTTATCATTCCCTACCCAGTCTGGTCGGCAATACGGACAGCGATTCTCATACTGTCTTGTAGATCGTACCTCTAGTGCAGCTGCTACAAGGACCTCATCTGCTATTTTCGGTGACATGGCAGTGCCTGGGAATGCTACATGGACACCCTTGGTGCGAAATCCAAAAATGGAGACATTTTACTATGTTGAAATGACAGGTATTAGTATTGGAGGTACTAGGGTTTCTGGTGTTGCTGCCTCTGATCTCAAACTGGACCCCATGACTGGTAAGGGTGGTGTGATAATTGATTCGGGTACATCAGTAACCCGACTGGCAGGACCCGCCTATGCGGCCATGAGAGATGCATTCAAGGCTGGTGCAGCTGGGCTGAGAGAATCGCCGGGAGGGTTCTCTCTGTTCGATACGTGTTATGACCTGAGCGGTCGCAAGGTGGTGAAGGTGCCGACTGTGGCATTGCACTTCGCTGGAGATGGGGTGGTCCAGTTGCCAGCTGAGAATTACTTGATACCGGTTGACACCAAGGGGACATTTTGTTTTGCATTTGCTGGTACGGAGAGCGGTGTGTCGATCATAGGTAACATACAGCAACAAGGGTTTCGTGTTGTGTTTGATGGCGTAAATGAGCGACTTGGGTTTGTGCCCAGAGGGTGTTGATTGATGGATGTGTGCATCAGGTCTGTGTTGGTTTCTTATGGGTCTCTTTGGCTGATATGCTGACATGTTAGATATCTAGTGCTGAACATGAGTTTGGCTCCAACGGTTAAAATGTTGATATGTTGGAGACTGGATTTGTGTTCAGGAGGTGGTAGAATAGAGTAGAATTGTGAGGTGTGGTGTTAGCCTTTTTCTCTTGGAGTAGTAACTAATAAAGAGGACTGTTAGGGGGTTAATTTTTTTATGTGTACTGTGAGACCAAGAGGTGCGGGAATCAGGGGGCATGTTTTGATTCGGCTTTACTTTAATTGTAGTGGGAAAGGGTGAATTGCTTCTACGCGTTTATTGCGTCTTTATTACTTCTTTTCAGCTTTGATCTGAAAAATGAATGTTAGCATGCAGATGCTGTCAGCTGTGCTCACTGCTGCAGTACTTTTAGTTTTATTTAACAGTATATCGTGGTTGAAAATCAGGTTGAAATTTTGATAATGGTTAATTTGCTACGTGGCAATAATCATCAATATCAATAGCAATCAATCAATAGTATAATATAATCTGCGCGTACCCCGTGTCCGTTTTTTTCCGCTTTTCTTCCTGACACACTAGATTTCAATTAATTCCAGCGATTTTTGTAGTATGTAACTCTTTTGTGCAGCAAGTCATATTTAAGTTTCCTCCCGATCCGTTACAAAACCCGTCATATATTTTACGTCCCCTTCCTTTTTTAGAAACATTGAGAATAGAAGTAATAAGATTATGAATAAATTGTTGATCAAATCATTTTGTTTTAAATTGTATATATAATCATACCTTAAATATCATCGAATGTAGCCCGAAAAATCATCAAATTTGGGTCATCGAAAAATTTAAGATGAAAGAAAATCTTCATCGAGTTTTATCATGTTTAACCTTTCAAATGTATGATTCAAAGTTCAAACATCCAATTGCTTCAGACGATTGTTAAATTAATCGTATCAATGCTTAAATTTACCGCGTGTTTATCAATTTGTTATTGGGAAACTTCAAGATGCCTGCTAATTTTTCCACTTGTGACAAGTCCCTTTTCAAACTTCTAGTATTGACATCCCTAAATCTTAGCATGACATAAGATAAACTTTTAGTGTAAATTGACAATAATGTCCCAACAATTTCTTTTTCAGTTATTTTTTTTGTAAGTTATTCTATTATATAATTTACAATATTACTTTCAATTTTATACCAAATTCGTATTATTTATATTTTGATTCATAAATATTAAAATTAATTATATGCTTGTATGTTGTTCACGAGAATAATCCTTTCAATAAAAGTAACCCAAAAGATACAAATTAAATACGAAAAATTAAAAGCGGAACAATCTGAACATTTATAGGAAAAATGTATGTTTCAGATATATATTATTTAATATCTTTTTTAATTACTCTCTTTTTCCTAATTAAAAAAAAAATACTGATTTTAATTTAATTACACTACAAATATTCAAGAATGGTCTAATAATTACTCGTTCATACGAGTGAAATTCATATTTAGCAAAAGTAATTGTCTCGGATTAGAAACTTAAAAAAATGTGATTGCTAAACATAAAAATTCATAAGAATAATTTTTCATGGCATTATCCGTTTGTTACATCACGCACATGGGGTGAAGCTGACTTCTTAGTTCTTACTCATCTGCGGTTAGTTGAGCTTGGGGTCTGAGTTCAACACAGAGAGGTCCCAAGTGTTAATTTTTGCTAGTTGATAAATATTAGAGCTAGCTTTTAACAACCGCTACCTAACGTGATCTAATAGTTTCCCTTGTTTGTTTATTTATTTTTTATAAGGCGGAGCAGTAGTCAGAGTGCCTACGCACAAAAAAGTAGTGCTTTATTTATTTTTATTTTTGTAAGAGACTGTCCTCATTGTGGAAATATTATTCATGGTAATAAATTTGGAATATTCATATTATACTCGTACTAGTTTTTTGTATCTTGACGAACGATTTGACTAATTACTTAAACTTCTATTGACAGATTCTAACAATAATAGTCGTACTATACAAATGATTAAATTCACGAAATTTATAATTTTTTTTGTTTCTTGAAAATATTAATATTTAGAAATATTATTTGTACTGTATTTTCTTAAATTATATCCTTATAATATTGGAATTATGAACTTAAAGATCTTGCTAGATCATACAAATTACAAAGTACAGTCAACAGTTGGTAATTGATTTTTCATTTTTGCAGACATGCATCCTTTTTTTTCAAAAAAAAAAAAAAAAAAACCAGCACCGAGGAAATTAAATGGACGTTTGAGTACGCTGAAGAAATGAGAAAGTAGTTAAATCTGTATATTTACTGTAAAAGGATCCACAAAGTATATTTATGTTTGAATACGCTGAAGAAATTAAAAGGGTCCATAAAAGTATTTTTACTGTAAACTTGTCAGAGACAGTAGTTACATCTGATCCTCTGCAAAACAAACAATTACATAAAACAAAAGAAGTGGAATTTCCCTAAATTACAAGGCAATCTTAGACAATCGAAGATTGTCAGTTTGTCACTGATAAACAAGATGCACCAGCGTTCCAAATGCTTATTCATATGTAGAATGTAGTTAATGCTAAGTGAGACAGATTTGATTTAAAAAATTCGCTGTTGGAGTTAAATAGAAATGCCCAATTACGTCCCCTGCTTAGGGCACTTTCTTTTAAATAAAAAAAAAAGATAAAAAGAAAGATAAATAGATATGTCTTTATTATTCTTCCCCCATTGGAAACATTGACACTGTATACAATAATTCGTGCTATCTGTTATGCATTTTGTTAGCTAAAAGATGTTGCCTGTCTCAATACATTAATTGACATTAAGCAAAGCTTATTCAGCCAGGTCAAATATATAAGCAGAGAATGGCACAAATCCTGGTTTTTACTTTTTGTTAAAGAAAACTACTATTGGTCACAATTTTTTTGATTTCATGTTGCAACCACCCAACCAATGTATCAGGGACCAAAATCCTCTGCGCGCTGCTGGCAGCGATTTCGTCCGAGCCATCGAGATTTGATCGGACGGTTAATTTTTTTCGGGCCTATCAATCTGGTATTATTCACGGGGCACCCATCATCCATCAAACGGTTGTGATGAAACCGCAGCCAACTGCTGCGCTGCCGAGGATTTGATTCCATTATCAGCACCTTACTGTAGCATGCTCAAAGCTGAATTGGGTCCGTATTGTGGATCTGAATCGGGGTTATGTTTATCTCACAAAATAAAACAATCTTCGTCCATTACCACGAATTGGAATTGGATTTTGAGGTTTGAAGGCACAAAAGAATTCGAAATGTATCACCAAATTCTCTATGATGAATAGATATTCACTATTATAGGCAGTAATAGCTAAAAGAAGAAATCTTAGCATGTAACATTCTGAGTTAGTCGATAAACATATTAACAACACATTCGAAGCAATCAGAGAAGATTTTGACTCATTTTGTAGAAAAAACAAATTGCAAGAATCTTCTCTATTCTTCATTTGTTTTTTTTGGTTCCAACTTCCAAATAATATTTTAGTCTTTTAATTCTCACTCGATAAAGGGCATGAAGGAAGCTTGGCTGAGGAAAGGGCACTATAACTCATGTTTTTTATTTGATTTTTCCTTCTCTGTGTGTAATAAAGGCAGAATTGGATGTTCTTCTGTTTGTGATGCATTGTAATGTTCTAGTAGATACTAGATAGTAGGACTAAGGGTTTAGATTAGATAAGATAGTGAGAAAGGTATTGGTACCGGTTGAGGGAAATAGTACCAACGTTAGCTTTTTGATTGTTTGAAAAACACTTTTTTGTACTTCTTTATTACCTGGTAATGAGAAGTGGTGGGTACACCCACTTATTTTTAAAAAAAAAAAATTTTCTCACTCGATAAAGAGATCTCAAAAAATTCTACTTTCATCAAAATATATTAATTATATATATATTCTATAAAATTGATCAATCCAATTTTCGATTCAATCCTATATTCTCTTGTAGTATGATAGTATCTAAGTGCTCAAATCATTTTATGATAGCCCCCTGGTCCAGTTCAAAACAACCAATACTTTGTGCCACCTAGTTAGTTCCCTTAGAAAATTAGCTCGCTCAGATATTTACTAAACATGTGTACCAGTTCAGGAACAGGAACATTAGCACCAATTTCAGCAAAAAACATAATTAAAGGCAACAAGAAGCAAATACAAATCATGCATACCGCATGCTATACAGCAAAATATTTCCTTTTCTAAAAAAATTAGCCTGCTCAGATATTTACTAAACACTGTGTACAGAAGGAAAAACACAGTCTGTACCAGTTCTGGCACACATAAAATAGCAACAGTTTCAGCAAAAAAAAAAAAAAAAAGAAGCCCGCGTGCACACACACAGAGACAATTACAAAGCAACAAGATGCACAAGCACACATTCATCTCAAATCATAGACGGGTTTTATTTATAAATACCTAGGTCTTCTTAGTTACAAATCATGCATACCGCAAGCTATACATCTCATCAAATATTTCACAAGATAATTATCATCAAATTAATCAATGAAGTACAAAATTGAATGGATGCTGAAGCAAAACTGACTGTCACAAGTCTTCAACTCCACTTTAATGCAAAATCACCACTTCCACACCTTCAGGTCACCAGTCCCATCACCGGTGAAAAACAGGCCGCCGGGTCCTGTTTGAAGAGCTTGTACCTCTTTCTTTGCAAAGATTCTCCCCCTTTCCAGAAATCTGTCCAAAATAAAATAAATACACGTGAATATGTGCCATGAATAAATAACAACCTGCTACTATGGATAATGTTTCTAGCGAGGGAAAACTTACGAGGGGAGATTATAAAGGCGCACAGTCTGATCATTCACTGAACAGGACAGAACTGATTGTCCTGTTGCATCAGACGTTTCACGAAGAGCAAGCACTCCCTGATAAAGCGAGAAAAAAGGATAAGCAACTATTCTTTATGCTTCATGTATACCAGAAACATTGAACTTTACTTAGCACATAACATCTGAGAGACAAAATACAAAATAAAAAAAAATACTTACATGTTCTTCAGTATGAGTATAGATCACCTCCATCCCACCCTTGTCCTTTTTAGCCCACACCTAAAATGATAAAAGGACAACAAGTTGGAATATGGAGAACATTAGTTCAAGAGTATTCACAGCATCCAAATATGTTAACAGCCATCAGATTACCTGCTGGATAACACACAATCATGACAACTACTTTTCTGTTGTTCAAATACATAGCTAGCTCCTGTTGAACTTGATTGCGAAATTTTCTAACAGAAAAATGAAGAAAACTGACCTTTACTGTTTGGTCTAGGGAGCATGATATTAAAAACTGATCCCAGAATAGCAGAGACATGACAGCATCTGTGTGGTCAGAGAGGGTATGGACACACTCCAGTGTTGTCAGGTCCCATGCCTAAAATCATTTTTGGATCAATTTGAAAACACATTAGTTGTGTACCAGAAGGCAGAATAAATACATTTTAGAAATGAAAAGATGGCATATTTACAGCTCCACATATTATAGATAATCATGCTTAAACAAAAGAAACAAACTGGTTTCTGCAAAAAAAGAAAGAAACACGTAAAATAGCTAACCAGAAAGCACCAAACTGTCAAGACTCAAGACTGTCAATACCAATATTGTACTCATAATGTCACGCACGAGATTGAATTTGTTAGTTAAATGCCAACTCCTGCAAGTTAAAGAACAAGTAAACCCACTACCATGGTATTTCATTTTGTTTGGTAGATACAGAGGTACTGTATATACAATCAAATTAAAAAAGAAGAAAAGGAAACAACATGGGATCGTATGAACTCACTTTTATTGAATGATCCTGGGAGCTTGAGTACAGTACGTCCCCTCCAATCACTAAGGAACGAACGGCCTGGCGATGACCAGTCAGACATGCATATGGATAAAAGGAACTAGTTGCCGGATTGAATCTCCACACAAGAATTTCACCGGTCTGTTATTCGTCACAAAGAAATTAGTTATGTTCTGAACAGAAAAATAAGTTATAAAATTATACTAAATCAAAAGAGTCAAAGCTGGACTAACCTGAGTGCCGGCAAACAGCTTATTATCGTGGGCCGCGAGAGCGTATACCAGACCAGCAGGGCCGGAAAGGCTCAGTAGTGTATTGTTCTCGGTATTATATACCTAAATAAATTGAAACAGAAAAATAGAAGAAGAAGAGTCAGTTGTGAAAACATCTATATCTTAGGGGTAGGTTTTGAAAATTGAAGTTATGCTTAGATATTAAAGATGTGAAGCATAACCATTGCCGACAGATTGTCAGGACTGGACACAACTGGCCCAAAATAGTAATTGAGAATTGACAGAAGAAGATTAAATTAAAGAGAAGGTGAAGAAATTGTTGTCTGAAATATGAGTACCTTAACGGAGTCGCGGGTGCCGACAAAAAGCGAGCTGGGGCCATCAGTCATGATGCAGCCAATCTCAGTGCCAAAGTTGAGGGTGAGGACGCACTAGAATTAGTCCAATACCATACAGGTGAGGTCAAGACAAACGATGAGGAACGAGTAATTAAATTAAAAGAAGAAGTAGTGAATTAATTTTGCAAAGGGGTTGGAATTAATGAAAATAAATAAGTTATATAATTAATATTAATATACTTGGCCTGTGTGGCAATCCCAGAAGTTGACAGTGCCGTCTTCACTGGAAGAAAGAAGTTTGTCAGAACCGGAGGGTTGAAGAATTGCTGTGATGGGCTTGCTGTGTCCGTGGAGAGGCGTCAGAAGAGAGAAATCATGGGCGCCAGTGGACCATGACCATGCGTGGAGATAGCGACATCGGTCGGCGCCATACTTGCAGTGCCCATGCAAGAAGTACTTGCAAAGACACCTCTCCTTCTCCTTCTCCTTCTCTTCAGTTCTCCTCCACACCATCTCCTTCTTCTCTGTCTTCCTAGAATTCGAATTAGAAGCCTTTGCTTCTCTCACCCATTTGTTGTCGCCTCCGTGCAAGAACGGGCACGGGTAGCGGTTGCAGCACCCCCTCTGCCAGTATTTGCAAACCACGGTCCCTTTACTCGTCATTAATTATTCCAACTTCGATCGAGATAGAGACTAGAGATAGAGAAGACTCAGAAGAGAAGAGAAAGAAAGAGAGATCCAAACGGTAACCCTAGTTTAGAATCCAAATCCCGTCGAGCAAAAGAATTTTTAGAAATTAGAAATTGAAAGTCGGCGGAGTACCGTTCTTAGTTATACATTATACATTCATTGAAAGCACACAAGAATAGAAGAGAAGAGACAAAAAATAGTAATTTTAAAAATTGAAACTAACGGATTCATATTTCTTTTTAAACACGATTCTATTTATGTATTGATTGAAAGCACAGAATAGAAGAGAAGAAACAAAAATAGTAATCTAAAATATGGAAAGTTACGGATTCATTTTTCTTTTTGCGGTCAGCTGTAACGGGTCAATTCCACGAAATTTAAACTTTCAATTCACGGAAGGCTGTATTTATTTGCCGGAAACAAAAATCCAAACCACAGCTTTATTTATCTCAAACTGACTTCTGTATATCTCTTCAGAAGATTGTATGAATCTTTGTTAATCCAGATTTATAAACTAATTAAATCACGATAATTTTCAAACTCATTACTAAACTTACCTAATGAGTAACTCTAGCAATTATGTCATTATGACCAAATAAATAAATAATTAAGTAGAGCAGTCATTTCAAAAATCATCCAATTGTTTAAAAATAAACTATTTTGGACTCACTATGGAAAGATTCATGGCGCCGTTGAGATAAAATGGCACACGTGCGAGTATTCAGTCTGATATGAACGAGTCTCCTATGGAAGGAAACTGCCTAGTTCAAAATTCCAATTATTGTAATGCTAATTGTTATCTTAAATCATACAATAACGGCCATATTTTTTATTATTCAAAAGTTGGTACTTAACAAAGAAACATAAATTTCTTAAAAATTAATTTTAAATTTTATTTTTTAAAAAAATTAAGTTTTTTTCATAAAGTTTCATTTCGCATCAAACCACAAGTGCTTGAACTTTTGAAAAAGTGCTCCTTCAATTTATCTTGAAATAAGTTTTTGTTTTGTAGGTCAAATTTTAATAGATTTTTTTTGGCATTTATAGGAAGTTTGATATTCAATTTGCTGCAAATGAAAATTTTGAGATCAATTTTTATCATTTTCTTTTTATTAATTTAAGTTTTAATTTGATTTGAAATAGAAAATTGTAGCTTTAATTACATTTTAGAGACTTAAGCGATGATTCTAAACATTCTTTCGATTAAAAAATAAAAAATAAACAAAGCGGGATAAAAAACTTCTTGAAATTCTCTTAACATAATAGTAAAAATTATTTATTTCTTACAAATATTTTTATCATAACAGAAACGTATTATGAAAAATCTAGTTGGTCTAATTTTATTATACAAGAAGTCAAATAATTTTTAATCATATGAAATCAAACAGGTTTTCTTTTAGACACGCTAGACATAGACTATTTAGTTAAAGAAAAACCGAACGAAAACAAAGAAAATTTAAATTGAAAACCAACAAAAAAAACACTTCTAATACTCTAGCAAAATTTCACAAAACGTGTTGCCTCCGTCTCTTTTTTGAAAATCCGATTGTTTCTCTCCATCTAGATTCCCACAGTGCATTGCAATTGTTGCTTTTCGCTTGCTTTTTATTTCATTGGAACATAGTACTTGTAGAGTTTTTTTTTTTGAAAATGGCCCGTAGGCACTGAATCATTAACAAAGGTTTAAACTTACAAATTGTTCTGGACAAACATCAAAGAGAAGACCCTGGTGTTACTACTAGAACGACAAACTGGTTTTTGAACAACCAGAATGTATCTACCAAACTGAAAGAGACAAAACAATAAAAAAAAGACATCAGAATGAAATGAAAATCTAGCAAACAACATCCTAACAAACACCAGGGTTAAGGTAAAAAAGAAAAACAAGTAGAATTATGGAGGCGCCTCCTGCACCCTCATGAAGAAATTCTCATCAATCATCCTGTTAATTTTGCCTTGCTGTTGAAGCGCCATAAAAGGTGGGCCCCTATAGTTCATCATGTTTCTTCTGGCTGTGTTTGCCAGAATATGGGCTTGATGGAGTGCCTCTCTTGATACATGTTGAACTGTTGCCATGTCTTGAGCCTCCTGTACTCTCATAATTGCATTATTAATCACCGTTAAAGCCCTCCAAGAAGGTAGATCAGAGTTGTCAGCTAGCCCCACTGCTTGTACCAGGTTTAGACAGTCGGAAAAAAACTGTACCCGTGTATCAGCAGGCAATTTTAAGGAATCATACACATATCCCATCGCCTCATTCAGTGTGATAGCCTCTGCATGGAACGGGTCATGTGCCATGTACCAGTGCAGGCCCACCGAATATAACTCTCCTCCTTTATACACAACAAAAGCCCCCCCTGACCTTCCTCCTACTTGCCAGGAGGCATCTGTTAGAATCTGCCATCCTTGCAAAAGATACTCATACTTTTCATGTTCTCTCTGGTTGACCACCACTGGACTTGAGAATGGTGTTGTGGCTGCACTTGTCATCGCAACATTAATTCTCTGGAGCACCTTTCTGACCTGAAAAACCTCATGTTCGATTACTGTTTTATTCCTTTCTTTCCAAATTTCCCACATTGTGATTGCAAATAGCTGGGCCCCATCCTCATCGAAACCAGCCATGATATGCTCAATTGTGCGAGCAATATCCAAAGGTAGATCATGAACCCGTATGCCCAGAGGTGATCCAAACAAAACTTGTCTTGAGGTTTCGCAAAAGAAAATGCAGTGCATTTCAAATTCGTTTTCCAGCCCACACCTTTGGCAAGTTGCAGAAAAATTAGTCAGCCTACTGTGCATATTAGCTGCCATCGGGAGACCTCTATGTACCAGTCTCCACAGAAACACTTTAATTTTTGGACTAATTTTCTTCCATCTCCAAATTTGCTGCCAATCAAATTGCTGTGTAGTACCGGTTCTCTCTTGTCTTGCGATAATTTCCTTGTACCCCTCCTTGACAGTATAAGTGCCCTTGTTGTTATGAAACCATACCAATTAATTTGTCCCTTTGCTGCTGTCCATGTTGAGGTTTGTTTTGGCCTGCCATGATCTGCTGAACCTGGTGCGCGGGGAACAATCTGTCTAGTTCATCTGTCCTCCAACAATTCTGTTCATTGTCCCATAACTCACACACTTTGATTTTTCTATCAGCTCGACTTGCCTCGTCTTGCACTTAGTACTTGTAGAGTAGATTGCAAACTTTGTGTGTTGGTATCATAGTGGCCCCCCTCTTGGCCCAAGCGATGAAGCAAAAGTACGGTTGCAAAAAATATGTTCTAGTGTTTCCAAAACCTGCTAAGCGCCCATGATGCAATTTGGTTGAAGCATGACCTTCCCCCCAATTAAATGATTTCAAGTTAAGTTTCTTCCATGGGCTAGCAAGACAAGGAATTGTTTCATTGTTGGCGGGATGGCTATTCTCCATAAGCCCTTGTATTGAAAGTATAATTTACTAGCACCGACAAGACGTCTTTAGACATTAGAAGTGAAAAATTGTCCATCTGTATGCCATCTCCAGGCTACCTTCTCTCTTGCTGAGGTGACTGAGCCGGTGAACAAAAATAAATTTATCACTCGCAATTCTTGTCATTGGTGAAGAAACCATTTCGTGCCACGTGGGATAGCACGTTTCATGAACCATCCTATCCCACGTTTCATGAACCATCTAGGATGTTATCGGTTTTTTCGTGCCAACGTGGGATAGCACGTTGCATTTCCGGCGTTTAAAATTTTATTAACCGATAACATCTAGAATGGTTCTACCTGCTCTCGAAAGGAGTTTGCATTTCTAGCCCACTGATTTCTTTGTGATTTTATCAATCATAATCAGGTAGCATGACTGCAGTGGGTTTCAAATCTGCAACCTCCACTGAATATGTGTTGCCGCGGTTGTATGTTTATGAACTTTTAAGTCCAACTAGATTTACTAAAAACTACTCTGATCGACATGTCGAATACACTAAAATTCTGAAATATGTCATCACAAAATAACCATTTGATTTTATTCCTTTGTAAATTTCGAATTTTGAAAATTTTAATTTAAGAATTTAAAATTTCAAGCTACAATTTTGAATTTGAAAATTAAAAAATTCAATTTCTTTTTAAACATTATTAAGTCGAAATTCATGTAGTCTTAAAATTTAAAACTTTTATTTTAAAGTTTTGAATTTCATTTCTTCTAATTTTATAATTATGAAAATTCCATTTAGAGTGCTTAAGTTTCTAAAAATGAAGATACACTTAAACACTACCATCCACATAATATATATAATATTAAAACGCTTTCCAGTAGGATTTGAAACATGTTATTTCACATATATCTATTTTATCTGTGAGGATAAAGAGATTATTTTTTCCTCGTACGATCAATTTTTTTTAAATTTAATGATGTAATATATTCACTCCGATTCACTTTACATTTCATCTGAAATTCGAAGAAGCACAAAAGTTTGACAAAAAGAAAATAATAATAAAATCTTTTTTTAATGATGCACTCACTACCTAGAGACTCTGCCACTCTGCTTCAAAAGCATTTCACCGAATGCAACAGATTTGTTGAAATCCATGCACTTTCTCATCACCTCTAATTTCTTCCTTCTTTCTTCCCAAACAAACACACACCTTCGCTTTCGCTTTCAATTGTTTGAATTGAATCGTACCTCCGCCAAGTCGAAACCTTCTCAAGTTCTGATGCACCTCTCCACCTCTTTGTTCTATCGCTCTCGTTGGGAGCTGAACCCAACTACCACACCGTCCCGTCACTACCAGACCATCCTGCTCTCTTATCAACTTCCTTGCTCGGTTGGGTTGCTTTGTTGGCGCAAAGAAGGCGTTCGATGAAATGCCTCACCCAGATTTAGATTCTTGCAATCCCAAGCTTGATGTGCCATGTGCTTGCCATGGCATGTGTTCCACTAAGGAGGTTTTTTGAGAGCATGTGAATAAGAATTATTGACTCCTGGACAACTATGATTAATGGGTTTTCAGAAGATGGCTCTTCTTACAAAACAATTCATCTCTTCTTTGAGAAGGTTAATTTATGAAAGTGAGAAAGTATGAGGGAACATGAGACCTAATGAAGCTACATTTGTAGTGTTCTATCTGCACGTGCAATTCTAGATAATGTAGAAGATTTGACTGTAGGAACAAAGATTCATGCATTTATATAATCGGGCATCAGATACATCTTCATTCTTGTGATAATACATTTAAAGCAACCATTCAAAGGGAGCGGACTTCAATGATATTCGCATGGGCGTGCGAAGGGTAAGTGGCCGTCGCCTTGCACATGTTCGACAAAATACCATCTGAAGGAGTGGTGTCTAACCGTATTATTGTACGTCTAACGTGCTGGTTTGGTGGATTTGTGATTACAACATGTTGAAGCAATAGTCAGCAAACATGGTCTCAGTCCATTAATGAAACGCGTGAGGGGTGTATGGTAGATTTGTTACGAAGAGCCAAGTTGCTATGCAAGGCTATGAATTTTATAATGCGAATGCCTTTCAAAGCCGATGAGTCAGTTTGGGGGTGTGCCTTTTGGATCGTGCAAGCTCCATGGAAAACTTGGGGCTTAACAAAAATTAGCAAGTCTTGAAGCTCAGCCTGCATGAAGAAGGCAAGATGTAGTGGAAATGAGATATTGAGATAGAATATGGAGTTGGCCGGAATTTAAGAAGGTTGCCGGGACGAGCTGTGTCAACTCTACTTGCACTTCATCAGGAAATCTGGCATCAGCTGATCAGAGAGTCTAACCTGATGGAAGTTATTGCTTTAAATAATCAGGGTAAAATTTATTACAGAAAGGAGAATCAGACAAACTCTGAACTCATGTATTGTTACAGTTCAAGATAAATAAGAAGAATTAATTGAAGTATTATGCTCTGTCACTGAATGTGTGAAAGTTCGACCTTGTGGTTGTGGAAACTAAAAACTGTTCAATGGATAACCACTGTCCAGCTCCCTTACTGGTTGAGCTCCTTCTGGCTGGTAAATGTTACTAGGTTTTTAGTTCCTTATGATATGCCCCAGGTCCAGTTCAAAACAGACCAATACTAGTTCCAGCTATTTAGTTCCTTTTCTCAAAAAATTAGCTTGCTCAGATATTTACTAAACAGCTGTGTACAGAAGGAAAAACACAGTCTGCACCAGTTCTGGCACACATTAACTAGCAACAGTTTCAACACACACACACATACAATTAAAAAGCAACAAGATGCACAAGCACACATTCATCTCAAATCATAGACGGGTTTTATTTATAAATACCAAGGTCTTCATAGTTACAAATCATGCATACCGCAAGCAATACATCTCATCAAATATTTCACAAGATAATTATCATCAAATTAATCAATGAAGTACAAAATTGAATGGATGCTGAAGCAAAACTGACTGTCACAAGTCTTCAACTCCACTTTAATGCAAAATCACCACTTCCACACCTTCAGGTCACCAGTCCCATCACCGGTGAAAAACAGGCCGTCGGGTCCTGTTTGAAGAGCTTGTACCTCTTTCTTTGCAAAGATTCTCCCCCTTTCCAGAAATCTGTCCAAAATAAAATAAATACACGTGAATATGTGCCATGAATAAATAACAACCTGCTACTATGGATAATGTTTCTAGCGAGGGAAAACTTACGAGGGGAGATTATAAAGGCGCACAGTCTGATCATTCACTGAACAGGACAGAACTGATTGTCCTGTTGCATCAGACGTTTCACGAAGAGCAAGCACTCCCTGATAAAGCGAGAAAAAAGGATAAGCAACTATTCTTTATGCTTCATGTATACCAGAAACATTGAACTTTACTTAGCACATAACATCTGAGAGACAAAATACAAAATAAAAAAAAATACTTACATGTTCTTCAGTATGAGTATAGATCACCTCCATCCCACCCTTGTCCTTTTTAGAAGCCTTTGCTTCTCTCACCCATTTGTTGTCGCCTCCGTGCAAGAACGGGCACGGGTAGCGGTTGCAGCACCCCCTCTGCCAGTATTTGCAAACCACCATCCCTTTACTCGCCATTAATCCAACTTTCGATCGAGATAGAGACTAGAGATAGAGAAGACTCAGAAGAGAAGAGAAAGAAAGAGAGATCCAAACGGTAACCCTAGTTTAGAATCCAAATCACGTCGAGCAAAAGAATTTAAAAATTAGAAATTGAAAGTCGGCGGAGTACCGTTCTTAGTTATACATTATACATTCATTGAAAACACACAAGAATAGAAGACAAGAGACAAAAATAGTAATTTTAAAAATTGAAACATACGGATTCATATTTCTTTTTAAACACGATTCTATTTATGGATTGATTGAAAGCACAGAATAGAAGAGAAGAGACAAAAATAGTAATTTAAAATATGGAAAGTTACGGATTCATTTTTCTTTTTGCGGTCAGCTGTAACGGGTCAATTCCACGAAATTTAAACTTTCAATTCTCGGAAGGCTGTATTTATTTGCCTGAAACAAAAATCCAAACCACAGCTTTATTTATGAATTATGATTACCCCGCAGCAGCAAACCGCGTACAGCGGCTCAAACTGACTTCTGTATATCTCTTCAGAAGATTGTATGAATCTTTGTTAATCCAGATTTATAAACTAATTAAAGCACGATAGTTTTCAAACTCATTACTAAACTTACCTAATGAGTAACTCTAGCAATTATGTCATTATGACCCAATAAATAAATAATTAAGTAGAGCAGTCATTTCAAAAATCATCCAATTGTTTAAAAATAAATTATTTTTGGACTCGCTATGGAAAGATTCATGGCGCCGTTGCGATAAAATGGCACACGTGCGAGTATTCAGTCTGATATGAACGAGTCTCTTATGGAAGGAAACTGCCTAGTTCAAAATTCCAATTATTGTAATTCTAATTGTTATCTTAAATCATACAATAACGGCCATTTTTTTTATTATTCAAAGTTTGGTTATACTTAACAAAGAAACATAAATTTCTTAAAAATTAATTTTAAATTTTATTTTCTTAAAAAATTAAGTTTTTTCATAAAGTTTCATTTCGCATCAAACCACAAGTGCTTGAACTTTTGAAAAAAGTGCTTCTTCAATTTATCTTGAAATAAGTTTTTGTTTTGTAGGTCAAATATTAATAATTGGTTTTATTTTTGTAGGAAGTTTGATATTCCATTTGTTGCAAATGAAAATTTTGAGATCAATTTTATCATTTTCTTTTATTAATTCAATCTTTAATTTGATTTGAAATAGAAAATTGTAGCTTTATTTATATTTTAGAGAATACTTAAGCGATGATTCTAAACATTCTTTCGATTAAAAAATAAAAAAATAAACAAAGCGGGATAAGAAACTTCTTGAAATTCTCTTAACATAATAGTAAAAATTATTTATTTCTTACAAATATTTTAATCATAACAGAAACGTATTATGAAAAATCTAGTTGGTCGAATTTTATTATACAAGAAGTCAAACAATTTTTAATCATATGAAATCAAACAGGTTTTCTTTTAGACACGCTAGACATAGACTATTTAGTTAAAGAAAAACCGAACGAAAACAAAGAAAATTTAAATTGAAAACCAACAAAAAAAAACACTTCTAATACTCTAGCAAAATTTCACAAAACGTGTTGCCTCTGTCTCTTTTTTGAAAATCCGATTGTTTCTCTCCATCTAGATTCCCACAGTGCATTGCAATTGTTGCTAGCTTTTCGCTTGCTTTTTCTTTCATTGGAACATAGTACTTGTAGAGTAGATTGCAAACTTTGTGTGTTGGTATCATAGTGGCCCCCCTCTTGGCCCAAGTGATGAAGCAAAAGTACGGTTGCAAAAAATATGTTCTAGTGTTTCCATAACCTGCTAAGCGCCCATGATGCAATTTGGTTGAAGCATGACCTCCCCCCCAATTAAATGATTTCAAGTTAAGTTTCTTCCACCATACTTATCGCAGAAAAATTTTTAGAACTGAAAATTGGTGGTTCAGGATAAAGGATTTTACGCAAACTTGTAAAAACATTTGGGAACAAACAAATGAACAAAATTGGGAAGATAGATGGAAGAAATTTAGAAAAGGCATTCAAAATTGGACCAATGATCTGCAAACACCCCATCAAAAAATCAAAGACATAGAAAATCAAATCTCATCTTTCCAAAAGAAACCACCTTATCTGCAAAATCAAGAAGAAGAATCAAAATTAATAAAGGAATATCAGGAAATTGAAGATCAATTAGAGGATTACTGGAGGCAAAGATCCCGGTTGAATTGAGATTTCTATGGGGACAAAAATACAAATTTTTTTCATAATGTGGCAACACATAGAAAGAGACTAAATCTCATAGAATCAATTGCAGATGAGAGGGGAGAAATAGTTACTTCACAAAAAGATATTAGAGGGGTTTTTGTGCACTATTTTAAAAACATTTTTAGTGAAAATGAATCAATACATATTGATCATATCAAACAAAACTTCCCTGTGAACCAACTTCATAATGGACCCAAAATACCACATTGGGCACATTCCAAATTAATCAAAGCCCCAGATGAAAATGAAATTACTTATGCCTTTTTCTCTATGGGGCCGGATAAAGCCCCAGGCCCGGATGGTTTTAATACCAGATTTTTACAGAATAATTGGGCTTTCTTAAAAACAGACATTGTTCAAATGATTATGCAAACTTTTCTCACTTGTCAGATACCAAAAGAGCTGTTAAATTCGGTTATCACTCTAATTCCAAAGATAGATCAACCACAGACACCAAAAGATTATAGACTAATTACACTGGGTAACACATTATACAGGTTGATGATGAAGATAATAGCTGATAGAATCAAACCTTTTATACCTAATCTAATTGAAAATAATCAGACGGCTTTTATTAAAGGGAGGGGCGCAATTGATAATATAATACTAGTCAGGGAAATTATACACTCCTTTAATAATTCCTCTTTCAGAACAAAAGCTTTTATGCTTAAAGCTGACATCACAAAAGCTTTTGATAGAATAAGGTGGCCTTTCATACAATTTGCAATGGAAACCTTAGATATACCCACTCATCTTATCAAATTAATTATGGCATGCATAACTGGAGGAACCATAACTCTAAACATTAATGGACAGAGAGATGGGTTTATCAAGCCACAAAGAGGAGTTAGACAAGGTTGTCCCTTATCACCCTTTCTTTTTATTATGTGCATGGAAATTTTAACCAGAATGGTGAAAAAATCTATCTCAGCAGGAAAAATTCAGGGTGTAAAAATTGCAAACTCAGCCCCTACCATTTCAACCATTCTATTTGCAGATGATCTAATAATAATTGGGCAAGCTAAAAAAAGGGAGGTTAATCAAATTCTAAAGATAATTGAAAATTTTGGAAAATGGTCTGGCCTCATTATAAACCCTGAAAAATCAAAATTATGGTTCTCAAAAATTTGTGATGAACCCACCAAAGAATGGATCAGAAACAAGTTTGGAGTTAACCAGGCTGAGAGTAAAGAAAAATATCTCGGGGTCCATCTATCTTATCAAACATCTCCCAGCCAATTGGCCCATGAAGATATATTAGAAAAAATGTATAAAAGATTAGCAGGATGGAAGCTTAACACTTTATCCCTGGCTGGAAGAATAATTCTTTTGAAATCTGTTTATTATGCCCTCCCAATCTATTATATGTCAACTACCCTCTTACAAAAGAAAACAATTCAGCAGGTAACAAAATTAATGAGAAAATTCCTTTGGGGAAAACATGATAAAATCAAGTACTTGTCACTTTTATCATGGAAAAAAGTTTGCTTACCAGTAGAGCAGGGTGGTTTGGGGCTGAGAGATATAGAAAGTTTCAACAAGGCTTTATTGCTGAGGATGGCTTGGGAAATAGCATCAAATAAAAAGAAACTTTGGGTCCAGATAGTTAAAGCCAAATATTGTTCAAGGAAGGACTTCTGGTCAGTCAGGAATGTGACTGGGGTGAGTGCATTCTGGAGGGATATAATTAAAATAAGAAACCTCATGAAACAGGATGTCATGTGGAAAATTGGTAATGGGGAAAGAATAAAAGCTGTTGATACACCTTGGGTTTTGGGATGGGACTCCAATACCTATCACAACTCCATACCAAAAACAAAAATAAGTAAACTTATGGTTGCAGACTTAATTCAATCAGATTCAAATTCATGGCATTTAAATAAGTTGATTCATCTTTTTGGAAATGACTTGGCACAATTTATAAAATTAAATATCAAATTTGATAGATCCCAAGAAGATAATCTCATATGGATACCAGCAAAATCAGGGAAGTACATAACTAAAATATCTTATTACAAATTGATGCAACAGCAGGAAGTAAGTGAGCAATGCTATCAAAATAATGTTGCACATATCTGGAACAAACTTTGGAAAATTAAAGATGTGCAACCAAGAATACTTACTTTCCTTTGGAGAATTCTTCACAATGCTTTACCTGTTGCACTGAAAATTCATACTATATTCTCAAACTTTTCCCCAATTTGTCAAAGATGTGGAGTTGAGAATGAAAATATAGTGCACCTTCTTTTTAATTGCCCCTCTTCAAGAGCTTTTTGGTTTGCCTCCCCACTTTGCTTAAGAGTGGATAATTTGCCCCTTAATATTGTACATATCACAGAACAACTGTTCCTGAACCCTGATCCACAAATTGCAAAATACACGCTTAATGCGGCTTGGCAAATCTGGAAAGCCAGATGTAATTTTATTTTCAAGGGTACCCCTATTGAGATTCATCAAATGTTGAAGAAAACCGAAATGATGGTTGAGAGGTCTATAAATGATGGCAGGAAAACTTTGTCAAAGAAAAATTTCATTTCTACTTATAAACTCCCCCCTCATGTCTATCTTATTCTGATTGATGGATCCTGGGATCAAAAAGAAAATATGGCGGGTTCTTTTTTAATTTATAAGCCGGGGGGGGGGGGGGGGGACTCTACAAAGGAAGAAAGTTTTCCTGAGCTGTGCATCTGACGCTTTCCAAGCTGAAGCCAAAACTTTACTCTACACTCTCAGGGACATCAAACTCATGAACTTTACACAGTTTCATATTCATATATTTACAGATTCATTAAAACTGGTAGAGATCATGAATCATTTTAATTTGCAGGAAGCTCCTTCATGGCAAGCTATAGAGACCTTACAACAATCTGCTGATTTGCTGCTGAAGATGCCATGGGTGCAAGTTCGACATGCAATCAGAGAACATCTGTTGATACCACATGAGCTTGCCAATCAAGCAAGGAAATATGGAGCGCTCTGTCATAATGGAGGGGAGGATGGAAAGCGAGCACCACCAGCTTTTGTTTGGAGTCTGTGATCATGATCCTAATAAGTCCCAATTTTTGTTTGTGATATATATGGGAACTTATTCCGCTATTAAATCTTGTGATAACTGTCTGTTTAATAGCTCTTGCTGTATATAGAGCTGTTTGTTTTAACTGGTTGTTGTTATGCATGTGCAAACTATGTAATAGGAAACATGGTGGTGTCTGGTTACTCTCATCAGATGTAAACTCTATCTGTTTAATGAATACCTACGGGTTTTTTTTTTCAAAAAAAAAAAGTTAAGTTTCTTCCATGGGCTAGCAAGACAAGGAATTGTTTCATTGTTGGCGGGATGGCTATTCTCCATAAGCCCTTGTATTGAAAGTATAATTTACCAGCACCGACAAGACGTCTTTAGACATTAGAAGTGAAAAATTGTCCATCTGTATGCCATCTCCAAGCTACCTTCTCTCTTGCTGAGTGACTGAGCTGGTGAACAAAAAAAAAATTATCACTCGCAATTCTTGTCATTGGTGAAGGAACCATTTCGTGCCAACGTGGGATAGCACGTTGCATTTCTGGCGTTTAAAAATTTATTAACCGATAACATTTAGGATGGTTCTACCTGCTCTCGAAAGGAGTTTGCATTTCTAGCCCACTGATTTCTTTGTGATTTTATCAATCATAATCAGGTAGCATGACTGCAGTGGGTTTCAAACCTGCAACCTCCACTAAATATGTGTTGCCTCCACTGAATATGTGTTGCCGCGGTTGTATGTTTATGAACTTTTGAGTCCAACTAGATTTACTAAAAACTACTCTGATCGACATGTCGAATACATTAAAATTCTGAAATATGTCATCACAAAATAACCATTTGATTTTATTCCTTTGTAAATTTCAAATTTTGAAAATTTTAATTTAAGAATTTAAAATTTCAAGCTACAATTTTGAATTTGAAAATTAAGAAGTTCAATTTTTTTTTTAAACATTATTAAGTCGAAATTCATGTAGTCTTAAAATTTAAACTTTTATTTTAAAGTTTTGAATTTCATTTCTTCTAATTTTATAATTATGAAAATTTCATTTTGAGTGCTTAAGTTTCTAAAAATGAAGATACACTTAAGAACTACCATCCACATAATATATATAATATAAAACGCTTTCCAGTAGGATTTGAAACATGTTATTTCACTTATATCTATTTTATCTGTGAGGATAAAGAGATTATTTTTTCCTCGTACGATCAATTTTTTTAAATTTACATGCGATAAATTCTACCAATGGAGGTAATATATTCACTCCGTTTCACTTTACATTTCATCTGAAATTCGAAGAAGCACAAAAGTTTGACAAAAACCAAAAATAATAAATCTTTTTTTAATGATGCACTCACTACCTAGAGTCTAGACACTCTGCCACTCTGCTTCGAAAGCATTTCACCGAACGCAACAGAAATCTTGAAATCCATGCACTTTCTCATCACCTCTAATTTCTTCCTTCTTCCCAAACAAACGCACACTTTTCCTTTCGCTTTCAATTGTTTGAATTGAATCGTACCTCCGCCAACTCGAAACCTTCTCAAGTTCTGATGCACCTCTCCACCTCTTTGTTCTATCGCTCTCGTTGGGAGCTGAACCCAACTACCACACCGTCCCGTCACTTCTCAATTCCTCCTCTCCTCTTACCGGGATGCTATTCATGACCTGACCCTCCTGCTCTCTCATCAACTTCCTTGCTCGGTTGGGTTTCTTTGTTGGCGCAAAGAAGGCGTTCGATGAAATGCCTCACCCAGATTTAGATTCTTGCAATCCCATGCTTGATGTGCCATGTGCTTGCCATGGCATGTGTTCCACTAAGGAGGTTTTTTGAGAGCATGTGAATAAGAATTATTGACTCCTGGACAACTATGATTAATGGGTTTTCAGAAGATGGCTCTTCTTACAAAACAATTCATCTCTTCTTTGAGAAGGTTAATTTATGAAAGTGACAAAGTATGAGGGAACATGAGACCTAATGAAGCTACATTTGTTAGTGTTCTATCTGCACGTGCAATTCTAGATAATGTAGAAGGTTTGACTGTAGGAACAGAGATTCATGCATCAATATTATAAATAAATTTGTGTGGGTGTCGAAATCTTTTAGTTAAATGTCATTCGACACTCCAAACATTGTGAAATAGTTGTGAGAGAGTATTTTTCTGATTTCTGTAATATGATACTATGTAACTATTTGTGTGTCGGGTATTATTACTTATAAAACTGATCCGGTTCACCCGCAAACAATAATTTGGCAATACATTGTTTTGTTTCTGTTTTTTGTGACCCCTTCCTATTTTTATTTTCATCATGTCTTCATCTCTTTTGTGTTGCTCTCCACCTTAATTTATCTTCATCACTATTCTTAATTTTGGTTCACAAAATATAAATCAAATTCTTTCGATTGAAAATAGAAAAAACATCATATCTTTTACGATATATATATATTTTTATTTAAGTCATTTATAAACATATCATGTTTCATGAATAATATAACCATAATATAAATCATATTATTTTAGATAACTATAACTATATTTACACACATATATTTTTTTCTTTAAATTGATCAAACTCTTTAAATTTAATCAAATCAAAATACGTACAATAACTAAACTATATTTCTAAAGATAAATTATCTTCACAATATATCCAAAAATGAACATAATTAAACTATATTAACATAATAAAAATATTCTTATTTTAGATATCTATATCGAGCGAAGCTCGATATGCCCTTCTAGTTTATATAATCGGACATCAGATACATCTTCATTCTTGTGATAATACATTTAAAGCAACCATTCAAAGGGAGCGGACTGCAATGATATTCGCATGGGCGTGCGAAGGGTAAGTGGCTGTGGCCTTGCACATGTTCGACAAAATACCATCTGAAGGAGTGGTGTCTAACCGTATTATTGTACATGCAGTCTTGACTGCATGTCTAACGTGCTGGTTTGGTGGATTTGTGATTACAACATGTTGAAGCAATAGTCAGCAAACACGGTCTCAGTCCATTAATGAAACGTGTGAGGGGTGTATGGTAGATTTGTTACGAAGAGCCAAGTTGCTATGCAAGGCTATGAATTTTATAATGCGAATGCCTTTCAAAGCCGATGAGTCAGTTTGGGGGCGTGCCTTTTGGATCGTGCAAGCTCCATGGAAAACTTGGGGCTTAACAAAAATTAGCAAGTCTTGAAGCTCAGCCTGCATGAAGAAGGCAAGATGTAGTGGAAATGAGATATTGAGATAGAATATGGAGTTGGCCGGAATTTAAGAAGGTTGCCGGGACGAGCTGTGTCAACTCTACTTGCACTTCATCAGGAAATCTGGCATCAGCTGATCAGAGAGTCTAACCTGATGGAAGTTATTGCTTTAAATAATCAGGGTAAAATTTATTACAGAAAGGAGAATCAGACAAACTCTGAACTCATGTATTGTTACAGTTCAAGATAAATAAGAAGAATTAATTGAAGTATTATGCTCTGTCACTGAATGTGTGAAAGTTGGACCTTGTGGTTGTGGAAACTAAAAACCGTTCAATGGATAACCACTGTCCAGCTCCCTTACTGGTTGAGCTCCTTCTTGCTGGTAAATGTTACTAGGTTTTTTTCAGTGTAAATGTTATACTCTTATCTTTCATCTTTGTAACATATCCTTACGAAATATATTGTTTATTTCCTAATTCTGAGGTGAAACCCTGGAGGCAACCACCTTCTGTTGATGCAATTTAAGTATTTGCGCAATTCTGCCTCAGCCAACACAGTTATTCTGAGAATGAATACTGGTTAAGACTTTGCTAATATTTGGATAAGGGTTTCGTTGTTACTGAATTTTTAATGGCAGCCATGTTTGTAATTGGAGTTTTTTTTTTTTTCATTAGCTATCAAAGCTTGGATTTTTTTTTTTTTTTTTCCGTTCTCTATATTTAAACATGTTCTCTTTTACCTAATATTATTTCATGTAAATGAGTTAAAATCTTGTTAAAACAGTAGTGATGGTTCCGATCAAGGCTTAGTCTTTTGCATTGCTCTTTATTTTGGTTGATACCTGTAACTTTTTTCTTTTTCGGTAACACAAATGTTTTATATACTAACTTCTAGTCAACACCAATTGTGCACTTTCTACCAGCTAGCACGTCTCATACAGTTCGACACCAAATATATGTAGCATCGCAAATTAATTCACGTCGTTGTTATTAGTTGACTAATTTTGTAGTATTAGTTTACATGTGTTACGAAACAACCTTTGAGAAGAAAAATGCATACACGTTGATAACAAGTATATTTACTGTAAACTCGTCAGAAACAATTTATTTGTACATATGCAAAACAAACGAATAGATAAAGTTTCCCAAATCACAAGGCGGTCTTAGATAATCGAAGATCGTCACTGCTAAACAAGATGCACCTCACCAGCCTCCCAAATGCTTAGTCGAAAGGGCTAAGTTTTACATCACATGTGTAATTTTTGTAAGAAAAAGACGAATCAAAGTATAATACATGAGTAGATACAACAAATTTGAAAATCTTTATTTAACACTTAATGCCGCTTGAAAGGCGCCCCGCCCAGACTACTTGTAACTTAATTTCATGAAAGTCAATATCGGAATTTATAATTTTGTTTTTATGTTTGGTTGCATTGGCACGGTAATAAATGTACGTATTTCCTGTAAATCTCATTTCGCGACACGATGTAGTTAGAGTTGCCTCTCAAAAAAAAAATAAAAAAATAAAAAAATAAAAAAATAAAAAAAGAAGAAAAAAAATAAAGAAATGCAATTAATGCTGAGTGAGGCAGATTAATAGAATTCGCTGTAGAAGATAAATAGAAATGCCTTGTCATTTCTCCCCTTGGTGATTGGACGCATTATTATGTATTTTGTCGACTAATGTATGTTTCCTGCCTCAATACATTGATTGACATTAGCAAAGCATATTCAGCTAGCTCAATTATATAAGCACAGCATAGCAAAATTTCCTGGTTTCATACTTTTTGTTAAAGAAAACTACTTTTGTTTACATTTTTTTTTATTTCTTGTTGCAACCAATGTATCAGCACCTTACTGTTGCATGCTCAAAGCTGAAGTGGGTTCGTATAGAGGATCTGGTCACTGGTCAGGCCGTCGGGGTTATCTTTATCTCATGAAATGAAATACAATCTTCGTCAATCACCAAGAATAGGATTGGATTTAGAGGTTTGAAGGCACAATAGAATTGGAAACGTATCGCTAAATTCTCTATGATGGATAGATATTCACTATAGGCCGTAACAGCTAAAAGAAGAAACCTTAGCATTTAACATGCTGAGTTAATAGATATACATATTAACGACCTAATTGAAGCAATCGGACATGGTTTTAACTTTTTGGAGATGAAACAAATTGCAAAAATCTTCTTTCTTCTTCATGGTTTTTTGTTTCAACTTCCGCATAAGTTTTTATTCTTTTAATTCTCACTCGATGATAAAATTTCATTAATTTCTACTTTCATCAAAATATGTTAATTATATTCTATAAAGTTGATCAATTTTCGATCTATCCTGTATTCTCTACTGGTATCTATTTGCTCAGATCTTTTTATGATATGCCCCAGGTCCAGTTCAAAACAGACCAATACTGGTTCCAGCTATTTAGTTCCTTTTCTCTAAAAATTAGCTTGCTCAGATATTTACTAAACAGCTGTGTACAGAAGGAAAAACACAGTCTGTACCAGTTCTGGCACACATTAACTAGCAACAGTTTCAACACACACACACATACAATTAAAAAGCAACAAGATGCACAAGAACACATTCATCTCAAATCATAGACGGGTTTTATTTATAAATACCAAGGTCTTCATAGTTACAAATCATGCATACCGCAAGCAATACATCTCATCAAATATTTCACAAGATAATTATCATCAAATTAATCAATGAAGTACAAAATTGAATGGATGCTGAAGCAAAACTGACTGTCACAAGTCTTCAACTCCACCTTAATGCAAAATCACCACTTCCACACCTTCAGGTCACCAGTCCCATCACCGGTGAAAAACAGGCCGCCGGGTCCTGTTTGAAGAGCTTGTACCTCTTTCTTTGCAAAGATTCTCCCCCTTTCCAGAAATCTGTCCAAAATAAAATAAATACACGTGAATATGTGCCATGAATAAATAACAACCTGCTACTATGGATAATGTTTCTAGCGAGGGAAAACTTACGAGGGGAGATTATAAAGGCGCACAGTCTGATCATTCACTGAACAGGACAGAACTGATTGTCCTGTTGCATCAGACGTTTCACAAAGAGCAAGCACTCCCTGATAAAGCGAGAAAAAAAGATAAGCAACTATTCTTTATGCTTCATGTATACCAGAAACATTGAACTTTACTTAGCACATAACCGCTGAGAGACAAAATACAAAATAATAAAAAAAAAAAAACTTACATGTTCTTCAGTATGAGTATAGATCACCTCCATCCCACCCTTGTCCTTTTTAGCCCACACCTAAAATGATAAAAGGACAACAAGTTGGAATATGGAGAACATTAGTTCAAGAGTATTCACAGCATCCAAATATGTTAACAGCCATCAGATTACCTGCTGGATAACACACCATCATGACAACTACTTTTCTGTTGTTCAAATACATAGCTAGCTCCTGTTGAACTTGATTGCGAAATTTTCTAACAGAAAAATGAAGAAAACTGACCTTTACTGTTTGGTCTAGGGAGCATGATATTAAAAACTGATCCCAGAATAGCAGAGACATGACAGCATCTGTGTGGTCAGAGAGGGTATGGACACACTCCAGTGTTGTCAGGTCCCATGCCTAAAATCATTTTTGGATCAATTTGAAAACACATTAGTTGTATACCAGAAGGCACAATAAATACATTTTAGAAATGAAAAGATGGCATATTTACAGCTCCACAGATTATAGATAATCATGCTTAAACAAAAGAAACAAACTGGTTTCTGCAAAAAAAGAAAGAAACACGTAAAATAGCTAACCAGAAAGCACCAAACTGTCAAGACTCAAGACTGTCAATACCAATATTGTACTCATAATGTCACGCACGAGATTGAATTTGTTAGTTAAATGCCAACTCCTGCAAGTTAAAGAACAAGTAAACCCACTACCATGGTATTTCATATTGTTTGGTAGATACAGAGGTACTGTATTTACAATCAAATTAAAAAAGAAGAAAAGGAAACAACATGGGATCGTATGAACTCACTTTTATTGAATGATCCTGGGAGCTTGAGTACAGTACGTCCCCTCCAATCACTAAGGAACGAACGGCCTGGCGATGACCAGTCAGACATGCATATGGATAAAAGGAACTAGTTCCCGGATTGAATCTCCACACAAGAATTTCACCAGTCTGTTATTCAATATTCATCACAAAGAAAGCATTTATGTTCTGAACAGAAAAATAAGTTATAAAATTATAGTAAATCAAAAGAGTCAAAGCTGGGCTAACCTGAGTGCCGGCAAACAGCTTATTATCGTGGGCCGCGAGACCGTATACCAGACCAGCAGGGCCGGAAAGGCTCAGTAGTGTATTGTTCTCGGTATTATATACCTAAATAGATTGAAACAGAAAAATAGAAGAAGAAGAGTCAGTTGTGAAAACATCAATATCTTAGGGGTAGGTTTTGAAAATTAAAGTTATGCACAGAGATTAGAGATGTGAAGCATAATCATGCATTACCAACAGATTGTCAGGACCGGAGACAACTGGCCCCAAATAGTAATTGAGAAATGACAGAAGAGGATAAAAGAGAAGGTGAAGAAATTTCTGTCTGAAATATGAGTACCTTAACGGAGTCGCGAGTGCCGACAAAAAGCGAGCTGGGGCCATCAGTCATGATGCAGGTAATTTCAGTGCCAAAGTTGAGGGTAAGGATGCACTAGAATTAGTCCAATACCATACAGGTGAGGTCAAGACAAATGATGAGGAAGGAGTAATTAAATTAAATTTAAAGAAGAAGTAGTGAATTAATTTTATTTTGCAAAGGGGTTGGAATTAATGAAAATAAATAAGTTATATATTAATGTTAATATACTTGGCCTGTGTGGCAATCCCAGAAGTTGACAGTGCCATCTTCACTGGAAGAAAGAAGTTTGTCAGAACCGGAGGGTTGAAGAATTGCTGTGATGGGCTTGCTGTGTCCGTGGAGAGGCGTCAGAAGAGAGAAATCATGGGCGCCAGTGGACCATGACCATGCGTGGAGATAGCGACATCGGTCGGCGCCGTACTTGCAGTGCCCATGCAAGAAGTACTTGCAAAGACACCTCTCCTTCTCCTTCTCCTTCTCTTCAGTTCTCCTCCACACCATCTCCTTCTTCTCTGTCTTCCTAGAATTAGAATTAGAATTAGAATTAGAATTAGAAGCCTTTGCTTCTCTCACCCATTTGTTGTCGCCTCCGTGCAAGAACGGGCACGGGTAGCGGTTGCAGCACCCCCTCTGCCAGTATTTGCAAACCACCATCCCTTTACTCGCCATTAATCCAACTTTCGATCGAGATAGAGACTAGAGATAGAGAAGACTCAGAAGAGAAGAGAAAGATAGAGAGATCCAAACGGTAACCCTAGTTTAGAATCCAAATCACGTCGAGCAAAAGAATTTAAAAATTAGAAATTGAAAGTCGGCGGAGTACCGTTCTTAGTTATACATTATACATTCATTGAAAACACACAAGAATAGAAGACAAGAGACAAAAATAGTAATTTTAAAAATTGAAACTTACGGATTCATATTTCTTTTTAAACACGATTCTATTTATGGATTGATTGAAAGCACAGAATAGAAGAGAAGAGACAAAAATAGTAATTTAAAATATGGAAAGTTACGGATTCATTTTTCTTTTTGCGGTCAGCTGTAACGGGTCAATTCCACGAAATTTAAACTTTCAATTCACGGAAGGCTGTATTTATTTGCCTGAAACAAAAATCCAAACCACAGCTTTATTTATGAATTATGATTACCCCGCAGCAGCAAACCGCGTACACCGGCTCAAACTGACTTCTGTATATCTCTTCAGAAGATTGTATGAATCTTTGTTAATCCAGATTTATAAACTAATTAAAGCACGATAATTTTCAAACTCATTACTAAACTTACCTAATGAGTAACTCTAGCAATTATGTCATTATGACCAAATAAATAAATAAATAAGTAGAGCAGTCATTTCAAAATTCATCCAATTGTTTGAAACTAAATTATTTTGCACACTATGGAAAGATTCATGGCGCCGTTGAGATAAAATGGCACACGTGCGAGTATTCAGTCTGATGTGAACGAGCCTCTTACGGAAGGAAACTGCCTAGTTCAAAATTCCAATTATTGTAATGCTAATTGTTATCTAAATCATACAATAACGGCTTTTTTTTTTCTTATTCGAAAGTTGGTTATACTTAACAAAGAAAATTAAATTTGTTAGAAATTAGTTTTAAATTTTATTTTCTTAAAAAATTATTTTTTTTTCATAAAGTTTCATTTCGCATCAAACCACGAGTGCTTGAACTTTTGAAAAAGTGCTCCTTCAATTTATCTTGAAATAAGTTTTTGTTTTGTAGGTCAAATTTTAATATATTTTTTCTTTTGGCTTTTATAGGAAGTTTGATATTCAATTTGTTGCAAATGAAAATTTTGAGATCAATTTATATCATTTTCTTTTATTAATTTAACTTTTAATTTGATTTGAAATGGAAAATTGTAGCTTTAATTACATTTTAGAGAATACTTAAGCGATGATTCTAAACATTCTTTCGATTAAAAAATAAAAAATAAACAAAGCGGGATAAGAAACGTCTTGAAATTCTCTTAACATAATAGTAAAAATTATTTATTTCTTACAAATATTTTAATCATAACAGAAACGTATTATGAAAAATCTAGTTGGTCTAATTTTATTATACAAGAAGTCAAACAATTTTTAATCATATGAAATCAAATAGGTTTTCTTTTAGACACGCTAGACATAGACTATTTCATTAGAGAAAACCGAACAAAAACAAAGAAAATTTAAATTGAAAACCAACAAAAAAAAACACTTCTAATACTCTAGCAAAATTTCACAAAACGTGTTGCCTCCGTCTCTTTTTTTAAAATCCGATTGTTTCTCTCCATCTAGATTCCCACAGTGCATTGCAATTGTTGCTTTTCGCTTGCTTTTTCTTTCATTGGAACATAGTACTTGTAGAGTAGATTGCAAACTTTGTGTGTTGGTATCATAGTGGCCCCCCTCTTGGCCCAAGTGATGAAGCAAAAGTACGGTTGCAAAAAATATGTTCTAGTGTTTCCAAAACCTGCTAAGTGCCCATGATGCAATTTGGTTGAAGCATGACCTTCCCCCCAATTAAATGATTTCAAGTTAAGTTTCTTCCATGTGGGCTAGCAAGACAAGGAATTGTTTCATTGTTGGCGGGATGGCTATTCTCCATAAGCCCTTGTATTGAAAGTATAATTTACCAGCACCGACAAGACGTCTTTAGACATTAGAAGTGAAAAATTGTCCATCTGTATGTGTAACAGAATTGATAAGAGATACTGGTAAAGAAAGTTTAGATAGAAGATAAGACTAATGTAAATGTTTCATTGTATTTTCTCAATGTATTACAGATTACATCTCTTTGTTTATATAGAGAATTACATCAATTATTCCTTAGTCTAAATCAATTACATCATAACATGTGTCTATTGGAGATTGATACAGTGAGGACCATCTCAGGACCACTTGTGCGCTGGCAGCTGTGTAGTAGAAGATACAGCTACTAGTCGATGCTTTTGTCCATTAGCTCAAATGTCTGAGCTCCATTGTCTCTGTTTGAATTAGTAACCACAGTGTCCAGTTGTGGTCTAACATCCCCCCCATAAGCGAAAGAAACCGAAGTCACCTTGAGCTTGTCACAGATCAATTGAAACCGGGGTGTGGTGAGCGGCTTTGTCATGATATCCGCTATTTGATCTTTGGAGCAGACAAATCTGATAAGAAGATGATTGGCTTGAACTCTCTCTTTATGAAATGGTAATCTATTTCCATGTGCTTTGTTCTAGCATGAAACATAGGGTTGGATGCAAGGAAAGCGGCTCCAATATTATCACACCATAAATATGGAGGTGATGGGCAATACACATGAAGTTCTTTGAAGATGTATTGAAGCCATAACAATTCGGCACTAGCCAAGGCAAGGGAACGATATTCCGACTCAGTGCTTGAGCGAGAGACGGTGACTTGTTTCTTAGCACTCCAAGAGATGAGATTGGTGCCAAGGAAAATGCAAAAACCGGATGTTGAGCGCCGATCATCGGGACAACCCGCCCAATCGGCATCACTATAAGCATGTAATTGAAGAGTAGAGTTTGTTTGAAAATGTAACCCATGGCTAGTTGTGCCTCTTAAATAACGCAAGATGCGTTTAACGGCCGACCAATGCAATGTGGTTGGGACATGCATAAATTGAGAGATTTTATTTACGGCAAATGATAAGTCGGGCCGTGTGATAGTTGCATATTGGAGAGCTCCAACAACCATTCTATACAAGGTTGGGTTATCCATAGGGTCACCATCATGAAGGGAGAGAGAGAGATTAGGTACCATAGGAGATGGACAAGGATGGGATTCATGCATATTGGCCTTTTTCAACAAGTCACTCACATATTTTGCTTGAGAAAGGTGGACACCGGTTTTAGTCCTCTTGACTTCAATGCCAAGGAAATAAGTGAGATCACCTGGATCCTTTACAGCAAATTGAGATTGAAGATGTGCTATGACCGTGTGGACCGAGTCTTGATGGCTACCCGAAATGATAATGTCGTCCACGTAAACTAGAACAACAATGGTTCGGCCTTGAATGTGATACACAAAGAGTGACTGGTCATAGTTTGATGCTTTAAAACCATAGGCAATTAAGGCCGAGCTCAAGGTATGAAACCATGCCCTTGGCGATTGCTTGAGACCATACAAAGCTTTTGATAAAAGGCAAACATGATTTGGGAAATTTGCATCACTAAAACCGGGTGGTTGCATCATAAAAACCGTCTCATTTAAATCTCCATGGAGAAAAGCATTTTGCACATCAAGTTGTTTGGTTGTCTAACCCATTGTTAATGCAATTAAAAGAACAAGTCTAATAGTGGTAGGACGAATGACCGGGCTAAACGTGTCAAAGAAATCCACACCTTCTTCTTGATTGAAACCCTTAGCAACTAATCGAGCTTTGTAGCGTTCGATTGAGCCATCGGCACGTCTCTTTATTTTATAGACTCATTTACAACCCACAACATTTTGATCGGGAGAAGAGAGAACTAGAGACCAAGTTTTGTTGTGTGCTAATGCATCAATTTCCTTAGCCATGGCTTCACGCCAATGAGGGGAGAGATTGGCTTGTCGAAACGTTGTGGGTTCAACTTCAGCTTCAGAGACCGAGAGGTAGGCAACATGTTTCTTAAACAACTTCGGTCTTCGAGTGTGATCTTGAGACCGTGTGGTCATAGGATGTGCAGAGATGGAAGAAGGAGGAGGCTCTGTTGTTGTAATGGCTATAGGCGCAGGAGGTGAACGGTCAGAAGGGGTCATTGGGGCAGCGAAGTCATTTAAATTTGGGGCAGGGGCAGGGGTTATATGTCGGGCAGATAGGGATGGAGTTGGCGATGGCGCGTGGGCAGCTGAGTTTAAAAACGGGGCAGGTGTGTGAGCGCCAGATGGTTGTGCTGAAGTTGGGGAGTTGTGGGCCGAGAGATGAAGGGGTGAAGTGTGGGCCTCTGTTGCTGGATTGTTGGATGGTGCAGCGTCAAAAATTTGAAGTAGAGATAATGAAGTTGTATCCTCTGTACCTGAATCAAGAGCTGTACCAACACTAAAAGGAAAATTTAATTCATCAAAAGTCACATGCCGAGAAACATAAAGTTTGTTGGTAGGGATATGTAGACATTTGTAACATTTTTGGTTATGGGTATAGCCAAGAAACACACAACGAAGGGAATGATTTTGTAATTTGTTTGTATTGTAAGGTCTTATGTAAGGAAAACATAGACAACCTAAAACGCGAAGAAATGAGTAATCCGGGTTTTTGTTGAATAATAATTAATATGGAATAGTATTAGAAGAAGATGGTATGCGGTTAATGAGATATACAATGCTATGAAAAATATCGTCCCAAAAAGATGAGGGAATGGAGGCATTTTGCATAGTGGCAAGAGAGAGTTCGACGATATGACTATGCTTGCGTTCGGCAACCCCGTTTTGTTGAGGTGTATATGGGCAAGTTATTTGAAAAGTTATGTGGGGGTTATTTTTGATGAGAGGTTTGTATTCGATACCACCATCGGTACGAATTATTTTTATTGAGTGATTTAAGAGGTTCTCAACTTGTGCTTTGAAGAGAGCAAAAACCTTGGAAAGTTCATTTTGGTACGCAAAAAATAAATCCAAGTAAAACGAGTGTAATCATCCACAAAAATAACATAATAACGAAAACCATTTCTTGATACAATGGGAGGACCCCATAAATCCGAGTGCACAAGTTCAAGAGGAGCATGAGAAGTAGAAGAGGTAGAATTGAAAGGTAATTTGTGGGCTTTTGTCATATTACAAGAACTACAAGAAGAAAGTTTAAGACAAGAACAAGGTAATTTAAAATTGTTCAAAAGATGGAGGGTAGTAGTAGAGGAGGGGTGGCCAAAACGCGCATGCCAAAGATCCGCCAAAACTCTCTCACCAAGCAAGGTCGTGGGTATTGTGGGAGAAAGTGAAATGTGAAGAAGGTAGAGACCATTAGTAAGAGGAGCTTGAAGAAGAAGGACCTTGGTTTGTCGATCCTTGATAAGACAAATATGAGAGGAAAACTCAATAAGTAAATCATTATCATGAAGTCATTGAGATAAACTCAAGAGATTTTTTGTAAAAGAAGGAACACAAAGAATATTATTGAGAGAAATAGTAAAGGAAGAAATTTTTAGAGAAAGATGACCAATGTGTGTGATAGCCATACCCATACCATTGCCTATTTGAAGGGTGTTCGGGGTTGAAGGGAGTTCGGGGTTGGTAATTGGGCCTGGGCCGAGGGGAGCGAAAATTTGTGAAACCAAGTGGAGCATTATACGTGCTATTAGGCCTGGGGTTAGGGTTTCTTCCTCTTAGTTGGGAAAAGAACGCCGCTGGGTCAGAGACAGCGGGGAGGGATGAAGGAGAAGTATTTTGAGTGTTGATGCGATTTTCATGAGTGAGAAGAAGAGCATGTAGGTCGCTAGAGAGATTGGCTCTGTCCTGGTGGTAACGGCGATGACTAGAGAGTTGAACTCAGGTCCAAGACCTCTCAAAGTGTAATGTACCAGCATGTCATCGGAGACAGGTGCGTCGATGAACGCAAGCTCGTCTGAGAGAGATATGATTTTCTGGATATAATCAGCGCAAGAAGATCCAGCTTTAGTGAGGCACTGAAGTTGCTTTTGGAGATCAAGATGGCGAGCCTGAGAGGTTGCAAAAAAGGTTTGATGCAGCAGAGACCACAGCGCTGCTGCTGAGGTGCAGGAGACGGTCTGAGCCAGAAGAGATTCCGTTAAAGAAGATCTCAACCAACCAAGCAAAAGTTGATCCTGTTTATGCCAAGTGAGATAATCTGGATTGGGTCGAGTAGTGTTGTTTTCAGCTGAAATAAAGGGGCTAGGGGGTAGAGGAAGATGAACAAATTTGAATAAACCATAGCCATGCAGTAAAGGTACGATTTGGGATTGTCAGGCCAAGAAATTGGATCGAGTAAGTTTAGTTGCAATAGGGAGAGTAAGAGGAACTATAGAGTCTGTAGATGAGATAGAAGATGTAGGTGTAGTGGTGGAATTAGTGTTTGTAGAAGGATCGGCCATGGCTGACTGATACCATGTAACAGAATTGATAAGAGATACTGGTAAAGAAAGTTTAGATAGAAGATAAGACTAATGTAAATGTTTCATTGTATTTTCTCAATGTATTACAGATTACATCTCTTTGTTTATATAGAGAATTACATCAATTATTCCTTAGTCTAAACCAATTACATCATAACATGTGTCTATTGGAGATTGATACTGTGAGGACCATCTCAGGACCACTTGTGCGCTGGCAGCTGTGTAGTAGAAGATACAGCTACTAGTCATTGCTTTTGTCCATTAGCTCAAATGTCTGAGCTCCATTGTCTCTGTTTGAATTAGTAACCACAGTGTCCAGTTGTGGTCTAACAGTATGCCATCTCCAGGCTACCTTCTCTCTTGCTGAGGTGACTGAGCTGGTGAACAAAAACAAATTTATCACTCGCAATTATTGTCATTGGTGAAGGAACCATTTCGTGCCAACGTAGGATAGCACGTTTCATGAACCATCTAGGATGTTATCGGTTTTTTCGTGCCAACGTGGGATAGCACGTTGCATTTCTGGCGTTTAAAATTTTATTAACCGCACGATAACATCTAGGATGGTTCTACCTGCTCTCGAAAGGAGTTTGCATTTCTAGCCCACTGATTTTCTTTGTGATTTTATCAATCATAATCAGGTAGCAGTGGGTTTCAAATCTGCAACCTCCACTGAATATGTGTTGCCGCGGTTGTATGTTTATGAACTTTTGAGTCCAACTAGATTTACTAAAAACTACTCTAATCGACATGTCGAATACATTAAAATTCTGAAATATGTCATCACAAAATAACCATTTGATTTTATTCCTTTGCAAATTTCGAATTTTGAAAATTTTAATTTAAAATTTTGAAATTTCAAGCTACAATTTTGAATTTGACAATTAAAAAGTTCAATTTTATTAAATATTATTAAGTCGAAATTCATGTAATCTTAAAATTTAAAACTTTTATTTTAAAGTTTTGAATTTCATTTCTTCTAATTTTAGAATTATGAAAATTTCATTTAGAGTGCTTAAGTTTCTAAAAATGAAGATACACTTAAACACTACCATCCACATAATATATATAATATAAAACGCTTTCCAGTAGGATTTTAAACATGTTATTTCACATATATCTATTTTATCTGTGAGGATAAAGAGATTTTTTTTCCTCGTACGATCAATTTTTTTAAATTTACATGCAATAAATTCTACCAATGGATGTAATATATTCACTCCGTTTCACTTTACATTTCATCTGAAATTCGAAGAAGCACAAAAGTTTGACAAAAACCAAAAATAATAAATATTTTTTAATGATGCACTCACTACCTAGAGTCTAGACACTCTGCCACTCCGCCTCGAAAGCATTTCACCGAACGCAACAGATTTCTTGAAATCCATGCACTTTCTCACCACCTCTAATTTCTTCCTTCCCAAACAAACACACACCTTCCCTTTCGCTTTCAATTGTTTGAATTGAATCGTACCTCCGCCAAGTCAAAACCTTCTCAAGTTCTGATGCACCTCTCCACCTCTTTGTTCTATCGCTCTCGTTGGGATCTGAACCCAACTACCACACCGTCCCGTCACTTCTCAAATCCTCCTCTCTTCTTACCGGGATGCTATTCATGACCAGACCATCCTGCTCTCTTATCAACTTCCTTGCTCGGTTGGGTTGCTTTGTTGGTGCAAAGAAGGCGTTCGATGAAATGCCTCACCCAGATTTTGCTTCTTGCAATCCCATGCTTGATGTGCCATGTGCTTGCCATGGCATGTGTTCCACTAAGGAGGTTTTTTGAGAGCATGTGAATAAGAATTATTGACTCCTTGACAACTATGATTAATGGGTTTTCAGAAGATGGCTCTTCTTACAACACAATTCATCTCTTCTTTGAGAAGGTTAATTTATGAAAGTGAGAAAGTATGAGGGAACATGAGACCTAATGAAGCTACATTTGTTAGTGTTCTATCTGCACGTGCAATTCTAGATAATGTAGAAGGTTTGACTGTAGGAACAGAGATTCATGCATCAATATTATAAATAAAGATGTGTGGGTGTCGGGATCCTTTAGTTAAATGTCATCCGATACTCCAAACATTGTGAAATAGTTGTGAGATAGCATTTTTTTAATTTCTGTAATGTGTTACTTTGTAACTATTTGTGTGTCGGGTATCATTGCTCATAAAAACTGACCCGATTCACCAGCATACAATAATTTTACAGCATATTGTTTTGTTTCTGCTTTTTGTGACCCCTTCATTCTTTCATTTTCTTCATGTCTCCATCTCTCTTTTGTGTTGCTTAGAGTCCCTCTCCACCATTACTACTCAATCAAGCATGGCTTATATATTTTGATACCAAGTTGCTAACCAATTAACCTTTCGGTACTAAAATATGAAAAAAAAAATTACAGATATAATTCCAATTTATAAAGAACATTTCCTTCATGCACACTGAATTTTTTGTAGTAATTTTAGTTTGCTCTAGGTTCAAACTTCTTCATTTTTATAAGTCACATATGCATTTTTATTAGATTTTATATCAGTAAACTAATAAAGTTTTCTTTTCTCTTTCTTTGTAATATTCCATAAGAAATTATCAATTCTAACTGTATATCTCATTTTGTCTTCTATCTGGTGTTGTTCTAAATCTAGATAACAATTTCAATTTTCATATTTATATATAGATTATATTTTTTGTTATTATTCATTTTTAAATTGAATCACACGGATTCGTCCGTCACTTTGAATTTCTCTCAAACTTCGTAAGTCTTTAATTGTCTGTCTCTTCGTTACCAGGTAAATAGATTTTAATATATTATAATTCAGTTTGTGTTAGTTACAAATATTAAATTTATAATATATTTTCAAATTATTAATTAAAATTTCAAATATCGAGCGAAGCTCGATTAGTCATTCTAGTTTATATAATCGGGCATCAGATACATCTTCATTCTTGTGATAATACATTTCAAGCAACCATTCAAAGGGAGCGGACTGCAATGATATTCGCATGGGCGTGCGAAGGGTAAGTGGCCGTGGCCTTGCACATGTTCGACAAAATACCATATGAAGGAGTGGTGTCTAACCGTATTATTGTACATGCAGTCTTGACTGCATGTCTAACGTGCTGGTTTGGTGGATTTGTGATTACAACAAGTTGAAGCAATAGTCAGCAAACATGGTCTCAGTCCATTAATGAAACGTGTGAGGGGTGTATGGTAGATTTGTTCCGAAGAGCCAAGTTACTATGCAAGGCTATGAATTTTATAATGCGAATGCCTTTCAAAGCCGATGAGTCAGTTTGGGGGTGTGCCTTTTGGATCGTGCAAGCTCCATGGAAAACTTGGGGCTTAACAAAAATTAGCAAGTCTTGAAGCTCAGCCTGCATGAAGAAGGCAAGATGAAGTGGAAATGAGATATTGAGATAGAATATGGAGTTGGCCGGAATTTAAGAAGGTTGCCGGGACGAGCTGTGTCAACTATACTTGCACTTCATCAGGAAATCTGGCATCAGCTGATCAGAGAGTCTAACCTGATGAAAGTTATTGCTTTAAATAATCAGGGTAAAATTTATTACAGAAAGGAGAACGAGACAAACTCTGAACTCATGTACTGTTACAGTTCAAGATAAATAAGAAGAATTAATTGAAGTATTGTGCTCTGTCACTGAATGTGTGAAAGTTGGACCTTGCGGTTGTGGAAACTAAAAACCGTTCAATGGATAACCACTGTCCAGCTCCCTTACTGGTTAAGCTCCTTCTGGCAGGTAAATGTTACTAGGTTTTTTTCAGTGTAAATGTTATACTCTTATCTTTCATCTTTGTAACATATCCTTACGAAATGTATTGTTTATTTCCTAATTCTGAGGTGAAACCCTGGAGGCAACCACCTTCTGTTGATGCAATTTGAGTATTTGCACAATTCTGCCTCAGCCAACACAGTTATTCTGAGAATGAATACTGGTTAAGACTTTGCTAATATTTGGATAAGGGTTTCGTTGTTACAGAATTTTTAATGGCAGCCATGTTTGTAATTGGAGCTTTTTTTTTTTCATTAGCTATAAAAGCTTGGATTTTTTTTTTTTTTTTTTTTTTTTGTTCTCTATATTTAAACATGTTCTCTTTTAGCTAATATTATTTCATGTAAATGAGTAAAAAATCTTGTTAAAACAGTAGTGATGGTTCCGATCAAGGCTTAGTCTTTTGCATTGCTCTTTTGATACCTGTAACTTTTTCCTTTTTGGGTAACACAAATGTTTTATATACTAACTTCTAGTCAACACCAATTAGCACTTTCTACCATCTAGCACGTCTCATACAGTTCGACACCAGATATATGTAGCATCGCAAATTAATTGACGTCGTTGTTATTACTAATTTTGTAGTATTAGTTTACATGTGTTACGAAACAACCTTTGAGAAGAAAAATGCATACACGTTGATAACAAGTATATTTACTGTAAACTCGTCAGAAACAATTTATTTGTACATATGCAAAACAAACAAATAGATAAAGTTTCCCAAATCACAAGGCGGTGTTAGATAATCGAAGATCGTCACTGCTAAACAAGATGCACCTCACCAGCCTCCCAAATGCTTAGTCGAAAGGGCTAAGTTTTACATCACATATGTAATTTTTGTAAGAAAAAGACGAATCAAAGTATAATACCTGAGTAGATACAACAAATTTGAAAATCTTTATTCAGCAATAACACTTAATGCGGCTTGAAAGGCGCCCCGCCCAGACTACTTGTAACTTAATTTCATGAAAGTCAATATCGGAATTTATAATTTTTTTTTTTTAATGTTTGGTTGCATTGGCACTGTAATAAATGTACGTATTTCCTGTAAATCTCATTTCGCGACACGATGTAATTAGAGTTGCCTCTCAAAAAAAAAAATAATAATAATAAAATAAAAAAAGAAGAAAAAAAATAAAGAAATGCAATTAATGCTGAGTGAGGCAGATTAATAGAATTCGCTGTAGAAGATAAATAGAAATGCCTTGTCATTTCTCCCCTTGGTGATTGGACGCATTATTATGTATTTTGTCGACTAATGTATGTTTCCTGCCTCAATACATTAATTGACATAAGCAAAGCATATTCAGCTAGCTCAATTATAAAAGCACAGCATAGCAAAATTTCCTGGTTTCATACTTTTTGTTAAAGAAAACTACTTTTGTTTACATTTTTTTTTTATTTCTTGTTGCAACCATTGTATCAGCACCTTACTGTTGCATGCTCAAAGCTGAAGAGGGTCCGTCGGGGTTATCTTTATCTCACGAAATGAAACAATCTTCGTCAATCACCAAGAATAGGATTGGATTTAGAGGTTTGAAGGCACAATAGAATTGGAAACGTATCGCTAAATTCTCTATGATGGATAGATATTCACTATAGGCCGTAATAGCTAAAAGAAGAAATCTTAGCATATAACATGCTGAGTTAATAGATATACATATTAACGACCTAATTGAAGCAATCGGACATGGTTTTAACTTTTTGGAGATGAAACAAATTGCAAAAATCTTCTTTCTTCTTCATGGTTTTTTGTTTCAACTTCCGCATAAGTTTTTATTCTTTTAATTCTCACTCGATGATAAGATTTCATTAATTTCTACTTTCATGAAAATATGTTAATTATATTCTATAAAGTTGATCAATTTTCGATCTATCCTGTATTCTCTACTGGTATCTATTTGCTCAGATCTTTTTATGATATGCCCCAGGTCCAGTTCAAAACAGACCAATACTAGTTCCAGCTATTTAGTTCCTTTTCTCAAAAAATTAGCTTGCTCAGATATTTACTAAACAGCTGTGTACAGAAGGAAAAACACAGTCTGTACCAGTTCTGGCACACATTAACTAGCAACAGTTTCAACACACACACACATACAATTAAAAAGCAACAAGATGCACAAGCACACATTCATCTCAAATCATAGACGGGTTTTATTTATAAATACCAAGGTCTTCATAGTTACAAATCATGCATACCGCAAGCAATACATCTCATCAAATATTTCACAAGATAATAATCATCAAATTAATCAATGAAGTACAAAATTGAATGGATGCTGAAGCAAAACTGACTGTCACAAGTCTTCAACTCCACTTTAATGCAAAATCACCACTTCCACACCTTCAGGTCACCAGTCCCATCACCGGTGAAAAACAGGCCGCCGGGTCCTGTTTGAAGAGCTTGTACCTCTTTCTTTGCAAAGATTCTCCCCCTTTCCAGAAATCTGTCCAAAATAAAACAAATACACGTGAATATGTGCCATGAATAAATAACAACCTGCTACTATGGATAATGTTTCTAGCGAGGGAAAACTTACGAGGGGAGATTATAAAGGCGCACAGTCTGATCATTCACTGAACAGGACAGAACTGATTGTCCTGTTGCATCAGACGTTTCACAAAGAGCAAGCACTCCCTGATAAAGCGAGAAAAAAAGATAAGCAACTATTCTTCATGCTTCATGTATACCAGAAACATTGAACTTTACTTAGCACATAACAGCTGAGAGACAAAATACAAAATAAAAAAAAAAAAAACTTACATGTTCTTCAGTATGAGTATAGATCACCTCCATCCCACCCTTGTCCTTTTTAGCCCACACCTAAAATGATAAAAGGACAACAAGTTGGAATATGGAGAACATTAGTTCAAGAGTATTCACAGCATCCAAATATGTTAACAGCCATCAGATTACCTGCTGGATAACACACCATCATGACAACTACTTTTCTGTTGTTCAAATACATAGCTAGCTCCTGTTGAACTTGATTGCGAAATTACTAACAGAAAAATGAAGAAAACTGACCTTTACTGTTTGGTCTAGAGTGCATGATATTAAAAACTGATCCCAGAATAGCAGAGACATGACAGCATCTGTGTGGTCAGAGAGGGTATGGACACACTCCAGTGTTGTCAGGTCCCATGCCTAAAATCATTTTTGGATCAATTTGAAAACACATTAGCTGTATACCAGAAGGCAGAATAAATACATTTTAGAAATGAAAAGATGGCATATTTACAGCTCCACAGATTATAGATAATCATGCATAAACAAAAGAAACAAACTGGTTTCTGCGAAAAAAGAAAGAAACACGTAAAATAGCTAACCAGAAAGCACCAAACTGTCAAGACTCAAGACTGTCAATACCAATATTGTACTCATGTCACGCACGATATTGAATTGTTAGTTAAATGCCAACTCCTGCAAGTTAAAGAACAAGTAAACCCACTACCATGGTATTTCATTTTGTTTGGTAGATACAGAGGTACTGTATATACAATCAAATTAAAAAAGAAGAAAAGGAAACAACATGGGATCGTATGAACTCACTTTTATTGAATGATCCTGGGAGCTTGAGTACAGTACGTCCCCTCCAATCACTAAGGAACGAACGGCCTGGCGATGACCAGTCAGACATGCATATGGATAAAAGGAACTAGTTGCCTGATTGAATCTCCACACAAGAATTTCACCGGTCTGTTATTCGTCACAAAGAAAGCATTTATGTTCTGAACAGAAAAATAAGTTATAAAATTACACTAAATCAAAAGAGTCAAAGCTGGACTAACCTGAGTGCCGGCAAACAGCTTATTATCGTGGGCAGCGAGAGCGTATACCAGACCAGCAGGGCCGGAAAGGCTCAGTAGTGTATTGTTCTCGGTATTATATACCTAAATAAATTGAAACAGAAAAATAGAAGAAGAAGAGTCAGTTGTGAAAACATCTATATCTTAGGGGTAGGTTTTGAAAATTGAAGTTATGCTTAGATATTAAAGATGTGAAGCATAACCATTACCGACAGATTGTCAGGACCGGACACAACTGGCCTAAAATAGTAATTGAGAATTGACAGAAGAAGATTAAATTAAAGAGAAGGTGAAGAAATTGTTGTCTGAAATATGAGTACCTTAACGGAGTCGCGGGTGCCGACAAAAAGCGAGCTGGGGCCATCAGTCATGATGCAGCCAATCTCAGTGCCAAAGTTGAGGGTGAGGACGCACTAGAATTAGTCCAATACCATACAGGTGAGGTCAAGACAAACGATGAGGAACGAGTAATTAAATTAAAAGAAGAAGTAGTGAATTAATTTTGCAAAGGGGTTGGAATTAATGAAAATAAATAAGTTATATAATTAATATTAATATACTTGGCCTGTGTGGCAATCCCAGAAGTTGACAGTGCCGTCTTCACTGGAAGAAAGAAGTTTGTCAGAACCGGAGGGTTGAAGAATTGCTGTGATGGGCTTGCTGTGTCCGTGGAGAGGCGTCAGAAGAGAGAAATCATGGGCGCCAGTGGACCATGACCATGCGTGGAGATAGCGACATCGGTCGGCGCCATACTTGCAGTGCCCATGCAAGAAGTACTTGCAAAGACACCTCTCCTTCTCCTTCTCCTTCTCTTCAGTTCTCCTCCACACCATCTCCTTCTTCTCTGTCTTCCTAGAATTCGAATTAGAAGCCTTTGTTTCTCTCACCCATTTGTTGTCGCCTCCGTGCAAGAACGGGCACGGGTAGCGGTTGCAGCACCCCCTCTGCCAGTATTTGCAAACCACGGTCCCTTTACTCGTCATTAATTATTCCAACTTCGATCGAGATAGAGACTAGAGATAGAGAAGACTCAGAAGAGAAGAGAAAGAAAGAGAGATCCAAACGGTAACCCTAGTTTAGAATCCAAATCCCGTCGAGCAAAAGAATTTTTAGAAATTAGAAATTGAAAGTCGGCGGAGTACCGTTCTTAGTTATACATTATACATTCATTGAAAGCACACAAGAATAGAAGAGAAGAGACAAAAAATAGTAATTTTAAAAATTGAAACTAACGGATTCATATTTCTTTTTAAACACGATTCTATTTATGGATTGATTGAAAGCACAGAATAGAAGAGAAGAAACAAAAATAGTAATCTAAAATATGGAAAGTTACGGATTCATTTTTCTTTTTGCGGTCAGCTGTAACGGGTCAATTCCACGAAATTTAAACTTTCAATTCACGGAAGGCTGTAGTTATTTGCCGGAAACAAAAATCCAAACCACAGCTTTATTTATCTCAAACTGACTTCTGTATATCTCTTCAGAAGATTGTATGAATCTTTGTTAATCCAGATTTATAAACTAATTAAAGCACGATAATTTTCAAACTCATTACTAAACTTACCTCATGAGTAACTCTAGCAATTATGTCATTATGACCAAATAAATAAATAATTAAGCAGAGCAGTCATTTCAAAAATCATCCAATTGTTTAAAAATAAATTATTTTGGACTCACTATGGAAAGATTCATGGCGCCGTTGAGATAAAATGGCACACGTGCGAGTATTCAGTCTGATATGAACGAGTCTCCTATGGAAGGAAACTGCCTAGTTCAAAATTCCAATTATTGTAATGCTAATTGTTATCTTAAATCATACAATAACGGCCATATTTTTTATTATTCAAAAGTTGGTACTTAACAAAGAAACATAAATTTCTTAAAAATTAATTTTAAATTTTATTTTTTAAAAAAATTAAGTTTTTTTCATAAAGTTTCATTTCGCATCAAACCACAAGTGCTTGAACTTTTGAAAAAGTGCTCCTTCAATTTATCTTGAAATAAGTTTTTGTTTTGTAGGTCAAATTTTAATAGATTTTTTTTGGCATTTATAGGAAGTTTGATATTCAATTTGCTGCAAATGAAAATTTTGAGATCAATTTTTATCATATTCTTTTTATTAATTTAAGTTTTAATTTGATTTGAAATAGAAAATTGTAGCTTTAATTACATTTTAGAGACTTAACCGATGATTCTAAACATTCTTTTTATTAAAAAATAAAAAATAAACAAAGCGGGATAAAAAACTTCTTGAAATTCTCTTAACATAATAGTTACAAATATTTTAATCATAACAGAAACGTATTATGAAAAATCTAGTTGGTATAATTTTATTATACAAGAAGTCAAATAATTTTTAATCATATGAAATCAAACAGGTTTTCTTTTAGACACGCTAGACATAGACTATTTAGTTAAAGAAAAACCGAACGAAAACAAAGAAAATTTAAATTGAAAACCAACAAAAAAAACACTTCTAATACTCTAGCAAAATTTCACAAAACGTGTTGCCTCCGTCTCTTTTTTGAAAATTCGATTGTTTCTCTCCATCTAGATTCCCACAGTGCATTGCAATTGTTGCTTTTCGCTTGCTTTTTATTTCATTGCAACATAGTACTTGTAGAGTAGATTGCAAACTTTGTGTGTTGGTATCATAGTGGCCCCCCTCTTGGCCCAAGCGATGAAGCAAAAGTACGGTTGCAAAAAATATGTTCTAGTGTTTCCAAAACCTGCTAAGCGCCCATGATGCAATTTGGTTGAAGCATGACTTTCCCCCAATTAAATGATTTCAAGTTAAGTTTCTTCCATGGGCTAGCAAGACAAGGAATTGTTTCATTGTTGGCGGGATGGCTATTCTCCATAAGCCCTTGTATTGAAAGTATAATTTACTAGCACGTACAAGACGTCTTTAGACATTAGAAGTGAAAAATTGTCCATCTGTATGCCATCTCCAGGCTACCTTCTCTCTTGCTGAGGTGACTGAGCCGGTGAACAAAAACAAATTTATCACTCGCAATTCTTGTCATTGGTGAAGGAACCATTTCGTGCCACGTGGGATAGCACGTTTCATGAACCATCCTATCCCACGTTTCATGAACCATCTAGGATGTTATCGGTTTTTTCGTGCCAACGTGGGATAGCACGTTGCATTTCTGGCGTTTAAAATTTTATTAACCGATAACATCTAGAATGGTTCTACCTGCTCTCGAAAGGAGTTTGCATTTCTAGCCCACTGATTTCTTTGTGATTTTATCAATCATAATCAGGTAGCATGACTGCAGTGGGTTTCAAACCTGCAACCTCCACTGAATATGTGTTGCCGCGGTTGTATGTTTATGAACTTTTGAGTCCAACTAGATTTACTAAAAACTACTCTGATCGACATGTCGAATACATTAAAATTCTGAAATATGTCATCACAAAATAACCATTTGATTTTATTCCTTTGTAAATTTCGAATTTTGAAAATTTTAATTTAAGAATTTAAAATTTCAAGCTACAATTTTGAATTTGAAAATTAAAAAGTTCAATTTCTTTTTAAACATTATTAAGTCGAAATTCATGTAGTCTTAAAATTTAAAAATTTTATTTTAAAGTTTTGAATTTCATTTCTTCTAATTTTATAATTATGAAAATTCCATTTAGAGTGCTTAAGTTTCTAAAAATGAAGATACACTTAAACACTACCATCCACATAATATATATAATATAAAACGCTTTCCAGTAGGATTTGAAACATGTTATTTCACTTATATCTATTTTATCTGTGAGGATAAAGAGATTATTTTTTCCTCGTACGATCAATTTTTTTAAATTTACATGCGATAAATTCTACCAATAGAGGTAATATATTCACTCCGTTTCACTTTACATTTCATCTGAAATTCGAAGAAGCACAAAAGTTTGACAAAAACCAAAAATAATAAATCTTTTTTTAATGATGCACTCACTACCTAGAGTCTAGACACTCTGCCACTCTGCTTCGAAAGCATTTCACCGAACGCAACAGAAATCTTGAAATCCATGCACTTTCTCATCACCTCTAATTTCTTCCTTCTTCCCAAACAAACACACACTTTTCCTTTCGCTTTCAATTGTTTGAATTGAATCGTACCTCCACCAACTCGAAACCTTCTCAAGTTCTGATGCACCTCTCCACCTCTTTGTTCTATCGCTCTCGTTGGGAGCTGAACCCAACTACCACACCGTCCCGTCACTTCTCAATTCCTCCTCTCCTCTTACCGGGATGCTATTCATGACCTGACCCTCCTGCTCTCTCATCAACTTCCTTGCTCGGTTGGGTTTCTTTGTTGGCGCAAAGAAGGCGTTCGATGAAATGCCTCACCCAGATTTAGATTCTTGCAATCCCATGCTTGATGTGCCATGTGCTTGCCATGGCATGTGTTCCACTAAGGAGGTTTTTTGAGAGCATGTCAATAAGAATCAATAATTCCTGGACAACTATGATTAATGGGTTTTCAGAAGATGGCTCTTCTTACAACACAATTCATCTCTTCTTTGAGAAGGTTAATTTATGAAAGTGAGAAAGTATGAGGGAACATGAGACCTAATGAAGCTACATTTGTTAGTGTTCTATCTGCACGTGCAATTCTAGATAATGTAGAAGGTTTGACTGTAGGAACAGAGATTCATGCATTTATATAATCGGGCATCAGATACATCTTCATTCTTGTGATAATACATTTAAAGCAACCATTCAAAGGGAGCGGACTGCAATGATATTCGCATGGGCGTGCGAAGGGTAAGTGGCCGTGGCCTTGCACATGTTCGACAAAATACCATCTGAAGGAGTGGTGTCTAACCGTATTATTGTACATGCAGTCTTGACTGCATGTCTAACGTGCTGGTTTGGTGGATTTGTGATTACAACATGTTGAAGCAATAGTCAGCAAACATGGTCTCAGTCCATTAATGAAACGTGTGAAGGGTGTATGGTAGATTTGTTATGAAGAGCCAAGTTGCTATGCAAGGCTATGAATTTTATAATGCGAATGCCTTTCAAAGCCGATGAGTTAGTTTGGGGGTGTGCCTTTTGGATCGTGCAAGCTCCATGGAAAACTTGGGGCTTAACAAAAATTAGCAAGTCTTGAAGCTCAGCCTGCATGAAGAAGGCAAGATGTAGTGGAAATGAGATATTGAGATAGAATATGGAGTTGGCCGGAAATTAAGAAGGTTGCCGGGACGAGCTGTGTCAACTCTACTTGCACTTCATCAGGAAATCTGGCATCAGCTGATCGGAGAGTCTAACCTGATGGAAGTTTTTGCTTTAAATAATCAGGGTAAAATTTATTACAGAAAGGAGAATCAGACAAACTCTGAACTCATGTATTGTTACAGTTCAAGATAAATAAGAAGAATTAATTGAAGTATTATGCTCTGTCACTGAATGTGTGAAAGTTGGACCTTGTGGTTGTGGAAACTAAAAACTGTTCAATGGATAACCACTGTCCAGCTCCCTGACTGGTTGAGCTCCTTCTGGCTGGTAAATGTTACTAGGTTTTTTTCAGTGTAAATGTTATACTCTTATCTTTCATCTTTGTAACATATCCTTACGAAATGTATTGTTTATTTCCTAATTCTGAGGTGAAACCCTGGAGGCAACCACCTTCTGTTGATGCAATTTGAGTATTTGCGCAATTCTGCCTCAGCCAACACAGTTATTCTGAGAATGAATACTGGTTAAGACTTTGCTAATATTTGGATAAGGTTTCGTTGTTACAGAATTTTTAATGGCACCCATGTTTGTAATTGGAGTTTTTTTTTTTCATTAGCTATCAAAGCGTGGATTTTTTTTTTTTTCGTTCTCTATATTTAAACATGTTCTCTTTTAGCTAATATTATTTCATGTAAATGAGTTGAAAATCTTGTTAAAACAGTAGTGATGGTTCCGATCAAGGCTTAGTCTTTTGCATTGCTCTTTATTTTGGTTGATACCTGTAACTTTTTCCTTTTTCGGTAACACAAATGTTTTATATACTAACTTCTAGTCAACACCAATTAGCACTTTCTACCATCTAGCACGTCTCATACAGTTCGACACCAAATATATGTAGCATCGCAAATTAATTCACGTCGTTGTTATTAGTTGACTAATTTTGTAGTATTAGTTTACATGTGTTACGAAACAACCTTTGAGAAGAAAAATGCATACACGTTGATAACAAGTATATTTACTGTAAACTCGTCAGAAACAATTTATTTATACATATGCAAAGCAAACAAATAGATAAAGTTTCCCAAATCACAAGGCGGTCTTAGATAATCGAAGATCGTCACTGCTAAATAAGATGCACCTCACCAGCCTCCCAAATGCTTAGTCAAAAGGGCTAAGTTTTACATCACATGTGTAATTTTTGTAAGAAAAAGACGAATCAAAGTATAATACATGAGTAGATACAACAAATTTGAAAATCTTTATTCAGCAATAACACTTAATGCCGCTTGAAAGGCGCCCCGCCCAGACTACTTGTAACTTAATTTCATGAAAGTCAATATCGGAATTTATAATTTTTTTTTATGTTTGGTTGCATTGGCACTGTAATAAATGTACGTATTTCCTGTAAATCTCATTTCGCGACACGATGTAGTTAGAGTTGCCTCTCAAAAAAAAAAAAAAATAAAATAAAAAAAAGAAGAAAAAAATAAAGAAATGCAATTAATGCTGAGTGAGGCAGATTAATAGAATTCGCTGTAGAAGATAAATAGAAATGCCTTGTCATTTCTCCCCTTGGTGATTGGACGCATTATTATGTATTTTGTCGACTAATGTATGTTTCCTGCCTCAATACATTAATTGACATTAGCAAAGCATATTCAGCTAGCTCAATTATATAAGCACAGCATAGCAAAATTTCCTGGTTTCATACTTTTTGTTAAAGAAAACTACTTTTGTTTACATTTTTTTTTTATTTCTTGTTGCAACCAATGTATCAGCACCTTACTGTTGCATGCTCAAAGCTGAAGTGGGTCCGTATAGAGGATCTGGTCAGGCCGTCGGGGTTATCTTTATCTCAAGAAATGAAACAATCTTCGTCAATCACCAAGAATAGGATTGGATTTAGAGGTTTGAAGGCACAATAGAATTGGAAACGTATCGCTAAATTCTCTATGATGGATAGATATTCACTATAGGCCGTAACAGCTAAAAGAAGAAATCTTAGCATGTAACATGCTGAGTTAATAGATATACATATTAACGACCTAATTGAATCAATCGGACATGGTTTTAACTTTTTGGAGATGAAACAAATTGCAAAAATCTTCTTTCTTCTTCATGGTTTTTTGTTTCAACTTCCGCATAAGTTTTTATTCTTTTAATTCTCACTCGATGATAAGATTTCATTAATTTCTACTTTCATCAAAATATGTTAATTATATTCTATAAAGTTGATCAATTTTCGATTTATCCTGTATTCTCTACTGGTATCTATTTGCTCAGATCTTTTTATGATATGCCCCACAGGTCCAGTTCAAACCAGACCAATACTAGTTCCAGCTATTTAGTTCCTTTTCACAAAAAATTAGCTTGCTCAGATATTTACTAAACAGCTGTGTACAGAAGGAAAAACACAGTCTGTACCAGTTCTGGCACACATTAACTAGCAACAGTTTCAACACACACACACATACAATTAAAAAGCAACAAGATGCACAAGCACAAATTCATCTCAAATCATGGACGGGTTTTATTTATAAATACCAAGGTCTTCATAGTTACAAATCATGCATACCGCAAGCAATACATCTCATCAAATATTTCACAAGATAATTATCATCAAATTAATCAATGAAGTACAAAAATTGAATGGATGCTGAAGCAAAACTGACTGTCACAAGTCTTCAACTCCACTTTAATTCAAAATCACCACTTCCACACCTTCAGGTCACCAGTCCCATCACCGGTGAAAAACAGGCCGCCGGGTCCTGTTTGAAGAGCTTGTACCTCTTTCTTTGCAAAGATTCTTCCCCTTTCCAGAAATCTGTCCAAAATAAAATAAATACACGTGAATATGTGCCATGAATAAATAACAACCTGCTACTCTGGATAATGTTTCTAGCGAGGGAAAACTTACGAGGGGAGATTATAAAGGCGCACAGTCTGATCATTCACTGAACAGGACAGAACTGATTGTCCTGTTGCATCAGACGTTTCACAAAGCGCAAGCACTCCCTGATAAAGCGAGAAAAAAAGATAAGCAACTATTCTTTATGCTTCATGTATACCAGAAACATTGAACTTTACTTAGCACATAACAGCTGAGAGACAAATTACAAAATAAAAAAAAAAATACTTACATGTTCTTCAGAATGAGTATAGATCACCTCCATCCCACCCTTGTCCTTTTTAGCCCACACCTAAAATGATAAAAGGACAACAAGTTGGAATATGGAAAACATTAGTTCAAGAGTATTCACAGCATTCAAATATGTTAACAGCCATCAGATTACCTGCTGGATAACACACAATCATGACAACTACTTTTCTATTGTTCAAATACATAGCTAGCTGCTGTTGAACTTGATTGCGAAATTTTCTAACAGAAAAATGAAGAAAACTGACCTTTACTGTTTGGTCTAGGGAGCATGATATTAAAAACTGATCCCAGAATAGCAGAGACATGACAGCATCTGTGTGGTCAGAGAGGGTATGGACACACTCCAGTGTTGTCAGGTCCCATGCCTAAAATCATTTTTGGATCAATTTGAAAACACATTAGTTGTGTACCAGAAGGCAGAATAAATACATTTTAGAAATGAAAAGATGGCGTATTTACAGCTCCACAGATTATAGATAATCATGCTTAAACAAAAGAAACAAACTGGTTTCTGCCAAAAAAGAAAGAAACACGTAAAATAGGAATAGCTAACCAGAAAGCACCAAACTGTCAAGACTCAAGACTGTCAATACCAATATTGTACTGATAATGTCACGCACGAGATTGAATTTGTTAGTTAAATGCCAACTCCTGCAAGTTAAAAGAACAAGTAAACCCACTACCATGGTATTTCATTTTGTTTGGTAGATACAGAGGTACTGTATTTACAATCAAATTAAAAAAGAAGAAAAGGAAACAACATGGGATCGTATGAACTCACTTTTATTGAATGATCCTGGGAGCTTGAGTACAGTACGTCCCCTCCAATCACTAAGGAACGAACGGCCTGGCGATGACCAGTCAGACATGCATATGGATAAAAGGAACTAGTTGCCTGATTGAATCTCCACACAAGAATTTCACCGGTCTGTTATTCATCACAAATAAAGCATTTATGTTCTGAACAGAAAAATAAGTTATAAAATTATACTAAATCAAAAGAGTAAAAGCTGGACTAACCTGAGTGCCGGCAAACAGCTTATTATCGTGGGCTGCGAGAGCGTATACCAGACCAGCAGGGCCGGAAAGGCTCAGTAGTGTATTGTTCTCGGTATTATATACCTTAATAAATTGAAACAGAAAAATAGAAGAAGAAGATTCAGTTGTGAAAACATCTATATCTTAGGGGTAGGTTTTGAAAATTGAAGTTATGCTTAGATATTAAAGATGTGAAGCATAACCATTACCGACAGATTGTCAGGACTGGACACAACTGGCCCAAAATAGTAATTGAGAATTGACAGAAGAAGATTAAATTAAAGAGAAGGTGAAGAAATTGTTGTCTGAAATATGAGTACCTTAACGGAGTCGCGGGTTCCGACAAAAAGCGAGCTGGGGCCATCAGTCATGATGCAGCCAATCTCAGTGCCAAAGTTGAGGGTGAGGATGCACTAGAATTAGTCCAATACCATACAGGTGAGGTCAAGACAAACGATGAGGAACGAGTAATTAAATTAAAAGAAGAAGTAGTGAATTAATTTTGCAAAGGGGTTGGAATTAATGAAAATAAATAAGTTATATAATTAATATTAATATACTTGGCCTGTGTGGCAATCCCAGAAGTTGACAGTGCCGTCTTCACTGGAAGAAAGAAGTTTGTCAGAACCGGAGGGTTGAAGAATTGCTGTGATGGCCTTGCTGTGTCCGTGGAGAGGCGTCAGAAGAGAGAAATCATGGGCGCCAGTGGACCATGACCATGCGTGGAGATAGCGACATCGGTCGGCGCCGTACTTGCAGTGCCCATGCAAGAAGTACTTGCAAAGACACCTCTCCTTCTCCTTCTCCTTCTCTTCAGTTCTCCTCCACACCATCTCCTTCTTCTCTGTCTTCCTAGAATTAGAATTAGAATTAGAATTAGAATTAGAAGCCTTTGCTTCTCTCACCCATTTGTTGTCGCCTCCGTGCAAGAACGGGCACGGGTAGCGGTTGCAGCACCCCCTCTGCCAGTATTTGCAAACCACCATCCCTTTACTCGCCATTAATCCAACTTTCGATCGAGATAGAGACTAGAGATAGAGAAGACTCAGAAGAGAAGAGAAAGATAGAGAGATCCAAACGGTAACCCTAGTTTAGAATCCAAATCACGTCGAGCAAAAGAATTTAAAAATTAGAAATTGAAAGTCGGCGGAGTACCGTTCTTAGTTATACATTATACATTCATTGAAAACACACAAGAATAGAAGACAAGAGACAAAAATAGTAATTTTAAAAATTGAAACTTACGGATTCATATTTCTTTTTAAACACGATTCTATTTATGGATTGATTGAAAGCACAGAATAGAAGAGAAGAGACAAAAATAGTAATTTAAAATATGGAAAGTTACGGATTCATTTTTCTTTTTGCGGTCAGCTGTAACAGGTCAATTCCACGAAATTTAAACTTTCAATTCACGGAAGGCTGTATTTATTTGCCGGAAACAAAAATCCAAACCACAGCTTTATTTATCTCAAACTGACTTCTGTATATCTCTTCAGAAGATTGTATGAATCTTTGTTAATCCAGATTTATAAACTAATTAAAGCACGATAGTTTTCAAACTCATTACTAAACTTACCTAATGATTAACTCTAGCAATTATGTCATTCTGACCAAATAAATAAATTATTAAGTAGAGCAGTCATTTCAAAAATCATCCAATTGTTTGAAAATAAATTATTTTGGACTCACTATGGAAAGATTTCATAGCGCCGTTGAGATAAAATGGCACACGTGCGAGTATTCAGTCTGATATGAACGAGCCTCTTACGGAAGGAAACTGCCTAGTTCAAAATTCCAATTATTGTAATGCTAATTGTTATCTTAAATCATACAATAACGGCTTTTTTTTGTTTATTCGAAAGTTGGTTATACTATTTATTTCTTCACAAGTAAAACTGACATTGATTCATTTGCGACTAGAGTGTGTGTATTTTCCATCCGTGTAGTTTTAATAACAAGCCTTTTATAGCTTAACGAGTGACTAAAATAAATAAATAAATTAGCACCATCAATTAACTGCAATCAATAGGGAAAAAACAAAAGAAAAAAAAAAACTTCACAATCAGAAAATTATATCCTCTCGTCTGGGCAAATTTAGTCCTTGATGTTCTACGGTAACTCAAAAATTAATTTAAATGCAATTGATAAATTTTTGGAAAGAATTTGTTCAAATTGCAACGTGTTTTAGGCTAACTCAGCCTAATTGGCAGAGTCGTACTTTCCACTAAACCGACTTACTATTGTTCAAATTGTGTATACACGTTAAATGTTAATGAATCTATCAACACAAAATTTCATTATTAATCAATCTAAAAACAGACAAAACAAAAATTTTCATTAATTTTAATGGTAATTGTGTATACACGTACAATTAATGCAACAAAATGAACTGTAACGGTTCATTGTATAAAACCACTAAAATATTCATGCACGCACAAAATTTAAAATTAGTGTAATATATCTAATGCTTACACCTTTATATTTTTAAAGCATTTGAATTCCATTAATTTATAGGAATGTTACGCATGTCTATTATATATATTTAAATGAATTACCCCAACTTTGGTATTTTTTTTTTCCCAAAATTTTAACCATGACAGAGACAGTTTAGTACAACGGAAAGTTGCATCCTGATGTGAAATAGTACAAAAGAGAAATTTGTCATATATCGATGGCTTGCAAGAATTTAATATTAAGAAATTTTGAAAATTTGCGGGAGTACATGTAAAAGTTTAAGATTCTTTTAAGGGTTTAAAGGAAACTTAACCAGGCATTGCTGTCGTTCTTAATATTTATAATATAATATTCTAATATATCAACAATAAATATCTTACATACTTCTCTAGTTCCACTCCCAAAATTAACTTTTACTCTGGTTCCAATAATTAGATTGCAATAGGAAACATATTAGAAAGAGTGCCACGTGGCCCACGGACAGATACGGCCAGCCTCTCACTCCGACTTTGGCGCCAAAAAACACTGAAGCGACGCGAAAAAACAGAAACCAATAATAAATAATATGATAGAAAACGAAGACCAACAAAAATAGTTAACATAATCTCTCACCTCTCGTTCATCGATCTCGCCAATGAGGAAGGAAAGAAGAAGAACTAATGTAGCGCCATTGCAGAAAGGAGGAGGAAGAGGTGGAGGAGGCGGCGGCGGCAGTGGAGCAGCCAAGAAAGGCATTTGTGAGCTCTCCGTCTCAGTCGTTGTCTCGGTTTGGTGCCTCCTCTTTCTCTTCCCTTCCAGATTAGATTCTTCACATGGAATTCGAGGTCTCTTTACAGCTGATTATTCACCACACCATTATTCTAGTTTCCACCTAGGTATATATTGTTCTAGTTTTTCATTTTTCTTTATAGTTCCTGTTTGACCCTAGTATGAAATGTGTGTATCTCATTCAGATATGGAGTAAATTAAACCAAATTTGGTTGATTGTTAATTAAACATCAAAAGAAAACCTACATTGTTATATAACACCAAACTTGTGCATAATCTGAAATTTATCTCAAATTTTCCTGATGATGCATAAGATATTAGATATTTTCATGCTCCCTTTTGAAATTTACCTCTAATTTGTATGATATGCACATTCCGGTTATTTGAATATTGCTATCCAGGATTGTTTTTTGATGAAAGATAGACCAATTTTATGAGTTCTGTTCTCCCCCTTACCAAAAGGAATCTTTTTTGACATCGTTAGCATGATTGCATTTGTAGATTTATACGGGGACCAAATTGAAGAACTTCAACTTTGCCAAGTCAGAACACTAGAGTATTACGTTTTCCTTTCCAATGGCAACAATACTAGTACGTGCAGATCGACAAGAATCCAAGTGGTGCAAAACACCAACCATTTCAATGAGATTATAGAAAACAAATCAGCAAGTGATACCAGATTCTCTTCCAAGCAGATCAACCAATACCCAAAATCTGCTTTAGAGACAAGCCCATCTGCTGCACGCATTAGTCCAGACAAGGTCCACAACTCAACATTACAAAAGAATGAAACTGGCTCTGATCAGGTGGTCCATGAAATCACTCACAGACTTGAACCAGGCACCACACAATTGTACAACTATGCATCTGCCTCAAAAGGTGCAAAGGTTTTAGCACACAATAAAGAAGCAAAGGGGGCGGATAATATTTTGGAAAAAAACAAGGACCATTACCTAAGAAACCCATGTTCTGCCAGTGAGAAATTTGTTGTTGTTGAATTGTCAGAAGAAACCCTGGTCGACTTGATCGAAATGGCGAATTTGGAACATTATTCCTCAAACTTTAAGGAGTTTAAATTGCAAGGGAGCTTGACTTACCCGACTGAAAATTGGGAATTACTGGGAATTTTTAATGCTGAAAACGTAAAGCACACACAGCGGTTCAAGCTTCCTGTGCCAAAATGGACCCGATACATGAGATTGAATATAACCAGTCATTATGGGTCTGAATTTTATTGCACTCTGAGTTACTTAAAGGTATATGGGGAAGATGCCATTGAGAAAATGTTAGAGGATTTGATGGTTGTTAATGCCTCTAAAATAGAAGTCAAAAAAGAAAGTGCTGAAGCAGGTCGGGTTAATTCTGACCCGAGCAACCTGAATTTAGCGGATTCAAATGGTAGCAAAACTGAGGTCGCAAAGGAGGTGAAAGGAAGGATGCCGGGTGATGCTGTTTTGAAAATTTTGATTGAGAAAGTGAGAAATTTGGAGCTTAGTTATTCAGTTCTAGAGGATATGAATAGGCATTATGGCAATTCAATACCAGGATTGGAGAAATGGATTTCAGAGAACCAAAAGGAGGCTCAGAAATTGAAGATAGATTTAGGCTTTTTATTGGATTGGAAAGAAGAAACGGTATTTTTTTTTTCTTCTTTTTTTGTTAATTCCTTGTCATAAACTATTACCTGAAATGATGAAAATATACAACATACACAAAAGTATGCCACAAATTCTTCTGGTTTCTTGTGAAATTTCCAAAATATTCCTCCTTTCTGACCTGGCAATAGGCAAATTGGGTTGGGACAGAGTATTCATTTGTTGAAAGTGACTAGGAAGGAAATTACATATATATTAACATATTTGTACTAATATAACAGCTCATGTGTTTATGTTTACTCAGGAGAAGGAATTAAGTGAGATTAAAGATTGGAAATCTAGCATATCAAAAGATATAGAGATGTTGGTCAGAGAAAATGTGCTACTCAGGTACAATTGCTGTTCTTTCCTTAAAAAAAGAAAATATATATGAAGAGATAGTGATACTATTCTTGTGTTTGTTATGCTCAGTACAAATGCATACTGTTTACCATTCGAGATAATAGTTTTGTAGCTTGTACTAATAAATACCAGTTAGACGAGGACGCTGCAAATTCTCTCCTGGTGTGCCTTGTAACTAAGCAGTCTGCTCCATCATAGCAGCAAGTTTGTATTGAAAAATTCTTGCCACTATACTTGTACATTAAGATACCGCAATGTATTGGGATATACCAGTCAATACTTCCAGACCAATAGATCACTGTATGCCTGCTTACTGATAAAAGGACAGTTAGTATCAGCATTGACTTTGGCTCAGAACCAACTGAAACTTAAATCCTTCATTAAAACACAATTATCATCCAATGCTACGAGGACTTTTAAAGCATACCAGCACCCAAATTAATTGCTATTTGTCTACCTTTCTACGCAGATCTAGCGTGGAGAAAATACAGAACGAGCAAGAAATGATGCATAACAAAGAGCTAGCCATACTGACACTTAGTTTGTTCTTCACATGCCTCTCTATCTTCAAGTTAGCATGTGATCGATTTAGGTCAAGTAGTGGTTGGTCTTCAATACTAGTCAGCAGTGTCATGACATCTCTAGTCGCCTTGACTTTTAGTTAAAATCCTGGCCCTAATACTGACCGTAGAACCTTAACCCTAGGAAGATTTTTGTCTTATTTTTTTATTTCTGGTCTTTCTTCAGCCATAGAGTCACTGAGGATATTTAGTTTTACATTACTGGACAGTTCCCTTTTGTTGCGAGCCCTGCACTGAGATACAATTCTTCTCAGTGCAAGGTGGCTTTTTTAGAATTTATACAGTATTTGACCTTTTCTTGGGGTTTTGAGGAGCAAAAGTTGTAAAAATGTAATACTATATTATTCTTTGATTAGATATATTCATTTTCAACCAACCTTTCGTCAAATGAGAATTGGATTGGCTTTTCTTTTCCAATTTGCATGGCTCGACAAAGTATCTTTGTTTATTTCTTTTTCTCGGGAGTCAGAAAAAAAAAAAAAGGCTAATAAAAGAGATGTAATAGCGCGAGAAATGTAATCCTTAATTTTGATTTCAACTTTATTCTTAAGTAAATATCCAACAAAGGAGGTTGTCTTCTTTTTTATTTTGCAACAAGGTCTCCTATATATTAACCTTTTCCTTTTCAACTCTGCCCCATCAGCAGAAAAAAACATGTATATCAATATGAAGGGAGAGCGGGCTTTTCATAATAGTCCCTTTACTTGTTAAAAAAATGACAAGAATATGACGACGATGCCATGCAATATTGCAATGGCTAATTTGAATTTGTGATTTATTTCAGTTTCTAGTAAGCAAGTTTGTCCTCTTCGTTCTTTTCCAAGATTATCAGGTCAGGTGTATTCATTGCGTACAGAAGAAAAGTGTAAATTTGCATGTGTTTTTATTTTTCGCACAGGTAAATTTGTACAGAAGCAAAGTGTAAATTTGTAAATTTCAGTTGCTGTAGATTTGATTATATATATATAATCTTAGGATAAGTACAAAATCTGTGCTATCGGGCAGATTTACAAGTCAATCTATACACGCATCTTTTACTTATTTATTATTATTTTTTATTTTTTTTATTTTTTTTTAAAAGCTGCCAGCTTTAATTTACACCTGAATCTGAAAGTTATCAATATGATCTAAATTAGAGATATTGAGCGGACCATATACTGTCAGGTAGTTTGCTGAATTCCAGTCAAAATGGCCCTGATAAGTATCCCTCTTTTTTTAACGTGGGATTTCAATTCATTTCATTTAATTGGAAAATTTGTTATCAAAATGAGCAGATTGTCATTTGGTTAGAATTCCTATGTAATTAGATCTAATGAAATCAATTCAAATGAAATAAAATGAAATGAAATTCCGAATAAAAATCATTTTAATCAGGGCTTATAGTTTTGCCCCATCGTTTTCCATCATCATTAAAAGATGAGGATGTAAATTTCCAGTGCTATTCAAAATTCTCTCTAGTTGTCAGTTCTGCAACCTACTACATCATGAGAAACTAAAGAACATTCATAAGTAAAACTATTGATTTATACAAAACGCAGAATCAGTCACCTCTTTCATAATACCTAGGAAGCTTTTACACTGCTTATTACCAGATGAAAACTTCAAAAAGAACTCCCATAAAAGGTGAAGCAAAAGTTAACTCTTCCTAAATCTGACAGATTTACATAACCCAAGAAGAGGATGTAAATTTCAATCTCTTTTAGACTTTGTAGCCAGTAATGGTAAAGCCCCGACCAACGATCTCACCAATTATGAACCAGAGGTAGAGTTCGACACCAAACATGACAGCTATACCGGCATCCTCTACTTTCAGCTCCTTTTTAGTCTTCAATAACTGCTTCACGCCATCCAGTTCTTTCCAGAAACTTTCATACCGGCTCGGCATGCTGTTACAGAAAAATAGTCATATACTAACTCAATTTATACAAAGGCTAATTTTACAAAGAAAAATATAAAGGATATAAACCAGATAGTCTTAACTGGATAGTTCTTCACAATATTTACATAAACTAACCAGTAATACTCAGATTTAATACTGTTGAAATGTCAGTACAGTAACCTAGCCATTAAGTTGAGATAGTTAACTAACTTTCCTATGTTATGCATGGTCGAAACAATGAAGACAACTATAAATGAAAGCACCATAAATAAAGAAATGATTTCATATATCACCTGTAAGTGTCATTCCAGAATCTAATATAAATGCATATAATATGCCGATAAATATGATAATTATCTTGATAAATAACAAAAAGCAGAGAAGCAACAAAGGAAAGAGTACCATCCAACAGAATCACATTAATGAATTCAACTTGTACAATAGCAATCTTTCCAACAAGGGTCTAGCATATAGAATAACAGAACATGACAGGGACAGTATTTTTGGAGCATTTGAAAAACCAAAATAAACCAGACAATATAGGATGTTACTTGCAATTTGAAAACCTAAAAAATTAAACAAGCAGTAAAGGGTGGCCCTACATTTCAGAAACATATTGAACATATCAGTAGCACATTTCCCAGCTAGGGTTTACGGTTTTATGGGTAATAGCAATAACAGCACAAAACTAGCCAGAAAACACTAGAGTTGTGCTTGTGCTCAGGTGCCACACAGTTACTTTCCAGAATACATCCAGACCATCCGTGTGCATCAAGATTCACAATCCCATTATTAACATTATAATCACCCTAAATAATTCAAGCTTCAAACAATACCCATCCAAATTCCAAAAGGACCAAAATTTAATTATTTTTTATAACTAGATAATAACAACAAAATTAATCAAATAAAATCTCAGTGTAGTCACTGGCCTCGATTAGAATAAGGAAAGTAATAATTACAGAAAACAGTAGAAAATCAACCTGGCGAGACGAGTGTAGAAGAGTTGCTTGGAGAGTTCTTGGCACTTTTCAATAGTAGGTGGATTAGCAACGTACTTTCTGTTCTTCTCCATTAAATTTTTGTAATACTCGCTCCCACTCTTCGCCACGAACTGAGATGCTTGTTTCGCCTTAGCCGTGAATTGATTCAGCCTCGAGGCCATATCTACATTGAAATACTAACTATTCACATCAACCCAAAGCTAAAATCGGAGAATAAACGAAATATTTTCAAGGATTAATTTGGAAAAGGTGCAGAGAAGTGCATAGGTAGTATTATGTCAATTTATGTCGGATGAAATCCGACTTCGGAAAAAAATTGACAAGGATATGAAAATGTTCAATTCTAACCCCAATTTTAAAGAAATTTGATTCGTCGTGCATTGTACAGAGAGAGTAGTAAGAGAATACCTTCAGACTGAAACAGAAGACGGAGACGAGAAAGGGACAGTAATCGGGCGATAGTGATAGAGGGATTTATTAAAGCGGTGGTCCAATTGTTCTACCATTTTCTGTGAATACCCTCGTGAAATTTAGAAATACTGGAAAGGTACCTGGGAGCTTGGGAAGGCAATACTCAAATAATGGATTTTTTCTCATTGTATACTTTGCTAAAAAAAATTTAAGAAAAATCACTAAAGTATTTTAAATGTTGTGAAAAATGACCGGTTAAGTTAATTAGTCAGATACAGACATACAGTACTTAAAACCATCACAATTAAAGCACCCCAATTATATACTTAAAACCATCGCGCCATTATTGCGCATCCTAAATGATTATTGATTGGTGTAATTTTGCTTTGTCAATATGGAGTGCAGTTCATTGGGTAATTTTTCTCTGTTTAAGAACTCAATTAAAATGTAATCTAAAAAAGAAGAAGCACTCAATTAAAGACTTATTTGCTAACATCAAAATCGAATTGCATGTTTCGATCTCTATAAAAGAAGATCTTATTTATTTATTTTTTATTTAACTTGATTTCTTGTGTTCTCGACTTTTTAATAGTTACAGACCTTTCTTTTTTAGTTTTGTCCAAACGATCAATTAAAAGATTAAGTTAAGGCATATAAATTTTTGTAGTCAAGAATTTATTGAACTACCAAATCACAAAACGAGGATAAATTTAGGATGGGTTTAAATAAATAGTTAGAATAGTGAGAACGTTGTTTTTTAAAATTTGATAAACAAATTCAAACTAACAATTATTTCTCAATTCTCACCCATTTACACATACACTTGGTTAATAAAACTTTTTCGCCTTCCTATAAGCCACCTATAGAAATTAGAAACAACAGTGCGCATTGCAGGATTTCGGACCGTTAAGATTTTGATCGGTTTTCGATAACAGCTGTGATTTTTTTTTTTTTTTTTAAGAAAGATAACAGCTGTGATTTAAGTGCCCTCCCAAATAAAACATGATTTATGACAATTCCTCCAAGGCTCCAACCATGTAACTTAACAGAAGAAAGAGCTTTAAAGTACGGGTCGCTGTTGGGCCTAGCCCATAAGTTAAGGCTGTAGTAGCTCGTATTGCAAGATAAAATTTAAAAAAAAAAATCGAATAATAAAATTTCAAATTTTTTGGAGATGCTAAACATAGGCCGAGTAGACAAAATAAAATTACAAATACAAATAACATTACTAGTCTTATATTATGGTTGAGGGAGTCAAGAATGTAGTTACAAACAAACATTAAATGCATCCGAGCTAATCTAGAAAAGGTTTGAATGTTTTTTTGGTTAAGATGATGCATTCTAATTTTTTTTCAATATATATTATTGGATAAAATCCTATTCGGCCAAGAAATAATGTTATTGGGATTCTTTATTTCTGCTTTCTGTTTTTAACTTTTTATTCTATTTTTTCTTGTTAGTTGGAGTATATATATCCTCCACTTATAATTTTGCTCGTGCAAAATTAATAGAAAATATTTTAGAGCTATTTGAGCTTACTGTTAAAATGTCCATACTTGGGCTGCCGAATAAGATTGAGTTGACCGATTTAACTGTTCTAAGAACTGATGGTTAATCATGAATTGAAGAATTACAACTATTATTTTTTTGTGAACTAAAAACTAAGGGGACTTAGATTAAATATTTGTCAACGCTAACTGAAATATAATGGGGACGGAAGAAAATGATTGGAACAAACAAAAATTTAGGACATCAAGACAGAAACAATGATGATATAATTAGATTTTGTTTTGGATCGAGTTAAATGATCATTATTTTCCGATAAAAAGTCCAACTCGCCACCAAATATAAAACCTATATAATTTTGAATTTATACAGAATTCAACCTTTTTAAAAATCTGTTGCGCACTGACAGGATGCAATGTTACAAGCTGATAAGAGCGAAATGATATTTTTCCAACAATCCAAAAACAATAATAAGATCTACTCCTTGAAAAGTAATAATAAAATTTTGTACTTTAAAACTGCCATGTTTACGATATGATTCTCAAATCAAAAGTTCATTCCTATGGAAAAGGACATTTTCCGATGTCACTAATCCACTGGTTTGAAAAAAATGGCATTGCTGGCTAATTGATGTCTCCCAATAGACAGTGAAAGCGTAAATTATCTTAAAAGAGACAAAGAAAGCAAATTAAATCTGGCATGGGATTGCACGTATGTGAGTGAATCAGGAAAAAATGAAACGCATTTGGAAATTAGATAAATATCACTCCTAATTCCGTTATAAATTTTTGCTCAAAAAGAGTAGTAATGGAAAGGACTTCACATCTGTAGATATTCCATATCAATAAAAAAAAATTTAAAAAAAAAAACAAACGAATTACTCATCATGAACTTTAACAATTAAATAAGACGGTCATAAATAAAAATAATGTTACGTCGCTATACTAAAGTTAAAACATGAGAGGTCATGACGACGGGGTTAAAACAAAATCATCCGTTATCGTCCTTATTTTATTTTTATTATTATTAGTATTTTTTTTGGTGGGGGTGGGGTTATTTTCCAAATTTGCATGCTTCTAAAAGCATGCATATTAAATTTTGTTTGAATATTTACAATTATATTGGTTACTCAAAAGTATCTATCAAAACCTAACAAAATACCTACTACTACAGGTATACAGCTTCTCCGACATTAAGATAATTTTAAAATTTGGACATATTATTTAATGATTCCTTATTAATTTATTAGTTTATATTAATTCGGTACGTCTAATAAGACCTACACTCAAATTGTCTAGAATAAATAATAATAACTAATATAAAATTCACTGATTTCTCATTCTCTCAGTTTCATGAAACAACATTACAACACTAAATAGTAAATAATGATGACGGGGCACATTTGTAAGGATAGGATAAGTTTGTCAGTAAATACGTAATTTAGTGATCGAGACATATTTCAGGTACGTACAGAAGCAGGCTTAGACCTAGTAATACTAACCAAAACAACTATTTTATTATTTTTCACTTTTTAATTTCTCAAAAATTATCTCATCTCAATATTATAATCAGCGAAGTGATTTTCCAAGAGGCATCACTAATCAGTCCCCACCACCACCACCACCTCCATTCCTTCCCCATTTCATTTTTCATTTTTCATTTCATTTCTCTTCCCCAAACCCAAACCCTCTCTCCTCTCGTCTCCTCTCTTCCTCTCGTGGGTCCCACAAGTCAGACCGACTCTCCGCCTCCGCCTCTCTCGTCGGAGCTCCGATCTCCGTCCGATCGTGGATGCGCTTGTGCGATCGCCAATGATGGGCTCAGAATCCGACGCGCCTCCGCCTTCTTCCACGCCTCTCGACTGGAAATTCTCTCAGGTTTTCGGAGAGCGCGCCGCCGGAGAGGAGGTGCAAGAAGGTCAGATCGTTTCCTCTTTCCCCAATCGCTTATTTGATTGGTTCACAATTTGTTTCAATGCAATTCTTATATTGATAGATTAGTTCCTCTTTTGCTAGATCGATTGGTGGGGATGTTGGTTTGATTGTTTAAATTCTAGACTGATTGGAAATAGGGATTTTTGGTTTTGTGTAAAGAGTAATCTCGATAGCTCTGAGCTGATAATAACGGATGGATATCAGTAGTCTAGGCGATTAAGTTTGACTTTTTGTTAGCTTAATTAATTATTTTAAGCTCACTTTTTCAAATGAAAATTGAGAAAAAAGCCTCGCCAGAGTTCCATTTTTTTCTTTTTTCTTTTTAATTAAATTTGATTGAAGCTCTACCTCAGATGTAGTAATGCACAATGGTAAGGAAGATTAAATTCTGACAACGTTTAACATGTTATCAACTATTAAATGAGACTTGTATGCAGTCGGTGCTAGCGAGGCATTAATGTACTGCATCTGTTTCACATTTTTATTGAATATATATATCATCGAGCATCTCTACTAGAGAGGAATAAAAATCCTCTGTTTTGTTGACAATTCTTTACCTATGCTCAAGCAGATTTTTCACTTTTAGTGCAAATATATGTATTCACTATGTAATTGTTTTTATCATCGACTGGCAATATATCTCAGTTTTCTGACATTGTGCCTTTTCTTTCCAGTGGACATAATTTCAGCTATAGAATTTAATAAATCTGGGAGTCATCTTGCAACTGGAGATCGAGGTGGACGTGTGGTTTTATTTGAAAGGACAGATGTCAAGGATGTGAGTCACTGAAATCTAGCAATTGAACTTATTGATGCATAAATATAAATATGTTTGGCAATAATTCTGATAAATGTCCAAAACATTTTTGCTTCTTTTCAAATTACATCCTGAATTCAATTTTTTTTTATCAAACTATAATTGGAGGTATCAGCTGAATAGAATGTAAAACTGATGAAGCTCTTCTCTGCTTGACCTCTATCCTCTTAAATTCAACCTTTAAATTTTTTCTTTTATGTGTAGAATTCAACCAGAAAAGATTTAGAAAACTCAGATTATACAGTTAGCCATCATCCTGAATTCCGGTACAAGACAGAGTTTCAGAGCCACGAACCTGAGGTAATCTGTGTTGTGCTCATCATTACCATGATATAGATAAAGTAAGTACATTTTTTAATTTGACACTGTGTTGGTTTTGCACAGTTTGATTATCTTAAAAGCTTGGAAATTGAAGAGAAGATAAACAAGATAAAGTGGTGCCAAACAGCCAATGGGGCTTTGTTTCTTCTCTCAACCAATGATAAAACAATCAAATTTTGGAAGGTAAAATTTAATATCTCAGTAGACGTTATTTTTGCTATAAATGATAAAAACTCAAGATGTTTGTTATCTGTATCTACTGTAGGTGCAAGAAAAGAAGATAAAGAAGATTTCAGAAACAAATGTGGATACCCCAAATGTTAAATCAAATGGTCTTGGCTCTGGGTGGTCTCTACCCAATGGTGACTTTTCATTCCCCGCTGATGGTTTTGGATCATTGCGCTTACCCGTGGTAGTTGTACTCAAGCCCATTTTTTTTTTTGCTTTGTTTTTCTTTTCTATTGTGCACTTGATCTTAATATATTTATAACATAATGTCAGGTTTCTAGCCAAGAGACAAACCTTGTTGCAAACTGTAGGAGGGTTTATACTCATGCACATGATTATCATATAAATTCCATTTCAAATAACAGGTTTATATTTTATCCCTAATTATGTTTTATCTCAACTTTGAGTTCCGATATCCGAATTGCAGTTCCTAAGGAATTGAAACTTTTGTTTCTTCTTGTAGTGATGGGGAGACATTTATCTCAGCTGATGATTTGCGTATAAACCTTTGGAATTTGGAAATTAACAACCAGAGTTTTAACATTGTTGATGTAAAACCCCCAAACATGGAGGACCTTATAGGTAATATTTGTATTCTATTTTTCTATTTTTTTTTTCTTGTCGGTCAATTGCCCAAAATTATCTGGAATACCTCTTGTGCCCCTGAAAGAATAAATAACAAACTAGATGTGCATACACATTGTCCTCTATTCTTATCCAGAGATGATATTATGGATTTTTCAAACTTATTTTGTGTAGAGGTGATAACATCGGCTGAGTTCCATCCAATACATTGTAACACACTGGCATATAGTAGTTCAAAGGGGTCTATACGGCTTGTTGATTTGAGGCAATCTGCTTTATGCGACAACCATTTCCAATTGTAAGTTTCTTAACAGCACCTTATTTCTTCTACCTTTGGAGATTGAGACCCTATTTCCCTGACTGTGCATGTGTCTGAGTTGGATACATCTCTACTTCATGCAGATTTGAGGAGCATGAGGCACCGGGCTCAAGATCTTTTTTTACTGAGATTATTGCTTCAATTTCTGATATCAAATTTTCAAAAGATGGGAGGCACATTCTAAGTCGCGACTACATGACATTAAAGGTTATTTGAGTGTGTTTTGCTACAAACATCTGTTGCTTGATTATACTTGAGAGCAAAGCAACAGCAACAACAACAAAGTCTCAAGTCCCAAACAAGTTGGGGTAGGCTAGAAATGAAACCTAACAAGAGCAAAGCAACACTCCCACATATTTCACCAAGATCCACATTCTTTTCCACCAAGATTGATATACTTTTATTGTGTTTGCAAGTTTCAAACAACAGCCAATTGTTCATTTATGTTAATTGATGCCAAGGTACAATCTGTTTTTATTGGTATTTCATTGTCCCCGTGTCTTGTAAGTATTCTATTTTTTACCTAATCTAATTTGAACTAAATTGAAGCTAACCAGACAAGTATTTTGGGTCAAGTTTGTGAACCAACTTATGAACATATTTTGTTTCTTTGATTGGAAGTTACCTACAAATGTGGTAACCTTCAGCCTTTTTTTAATCATTTTTTAAATTTTTGGAGGAAGAGGTGTTAAGTGGATTAAGTTTAGGCATTGTTGCTCTGGTGTTTGCAGTCAAATATGACACTCATAATGTTTTTTGTATTAATTCTCATCGTGGCATGTATTTTCAGCTTTGGGACATTAACATGAATTCTGGGCCTGTTGCAACTTTCCCAGTTCACGAGTATTTAAGGCCGAAGGTGATTAATTGTTTTAAAAATATATGACAAGAGAAATCATATGTTTCGTGGACTTGCTCAGTTAATGCTATGGTGGGCTTTTCTTTTTGTGGCAGCTGTGTGACTTGTATGAAAATGATTCAATATTTGACAAGTTCGAGTGCTGTCAAAGTGGAGATGGATCACGGGTCGCAACTGGTTCATACAGGTTTTTATATATACCTTGTACTTGTTAATATTTTTTATTTTAGATAGGTTTATAAACTTGGAAAGACCATATCTGTACTTGCTCTTACATTGAAAAGGCCTGTGTACTGGGACAGAATAAAATAGGAAAAAGGAAGGGGAAAATTGCCGGTTACCCCCTTCTCACCTTCTCTTTCCTTGAAATGTGAGAGGAAGGAGAGGTATCAGAATGTATTGCTCCCATGTTTAGAGGAGTATGCCGTACATAAGAGAGAGAAAAAAATATGTTTCTGTTCTACTATAAGTTTTAATAACTAGCGATGCATTAAATGTAGCAATCTATTCCGGGTATTTGAAAGTGGGAGCAAGGAAGCTACAACTTTGGAAGCGAGTCGAAACCCAATGAGGTACACCTGTAGCGATACTCTGAACTAAATTTAGATTTAGATATTACTCTGAATCCCTGTTGATTTTCATATATATTAATTTTCATTTATCAATTTATTTCAGGAGACAAGTCCCAACCCCAGCAAAGCCAGTGAGATCTTTGCCCAGTATCACCCGGGTTGTCGGCAGACGGGGTTGGTATTAAAAATTACTTCTAAGTACTAATGTTTTTTTTTTTTTTTCACTTGATGCAAACTCAACATTCATTAAACATATACTGCACAGGTACAGAGGCTCAAGTTACAGATGCAAATGGGAATTCATATGATTTCACCACAAAGTTGTTGCATTTGGCATGGCACCCGACTGAGAATTTGATTGCATGTGCTGCGGCCAATAGCTTGTACATGTATTATGCTTGAAGGGAAGTCATGAAATGAAAACGACCATTGGTCATTAGAGCATTTGCTTTTCATGCATCCAATCAAAGTAAAATGGAATCATCATAAGGTTTTGGAACCAATATGTAATGTTGTTGGTTTTTTTGGGATGGAGAAAGGGCTGTCTTAATCCACGAGGAGTTATTTAATTTTTTTTTTATTTGGTTGTTCCCGGGAGGGCAGCGTAGTTTCTGATTATTGATATTATTATTATTTTTTTGTTCTGGAAATATCTTAGTTTCCTCCTGTAAGTGTTTTCTTAGGTATTAAGGAGTTATTTGTATGTTTTCTCCTTCTTGTCAAGTGCTTTAATCTCTTGTTATTAAGTGCTTTAAGGCTATGATAGGACAATATATTCTTTCTTTCCTTCTTTCTGGGATTTGGTGAAGGCAGTTCTTTATCTAATCTCTTGTTGCTACCCATGTTGTATCCTCACGACTGTTTGCTTATGATCTTTTTTAAAGTTCTATTTTCATTTTTTTTTTCTTTCTTTAATAGTAATTTTTCAGATTTGGGGTTTTTATCTCGTCCATTCATTCTGTTATAAACATCGTGATAAGCATCTAATCTTCGTGCTATTTTACATGATATCAACTTTTGAAGTGTTTTATTAGTTGTAGGAGGTAGTCTTAGAGGTCAGGTGATATGAACAGCAGGAGATTTGATTATCGCAACTTTACTGACCTATCAGAATTAAGACATCTTTTCATTGATAATTAAAAGAACAGACTCCTGAGAAATATGGACCGTTCATTTTGGTTTATTTATAAATAATTCATGTTAAAAATTTAAAAAATAGGAACTTATTCTATACAATATGAAGAAGTTGCAAAATGAACTGTAATAAGTTTGTATCGCTGATTTTTGTAATTTTGTTCTTTTAGAAAACAAATTAAAAGATTACAATATTTGACATGCATGCATCAGTCAACGAACAAACCACAAGACCACTGGTTTTTACTTTTCCTTGTGAACTTTAATTTTCGAATCATTAATGAAATATGGTTTCATGACGTTACATTCTCTTTTCAGGCAACGGAGTGTTTTAAATGGAATATGTCTTTTTGTTGGCAAAAATGAGAAAATATTGTCTCATGTACTGTACAAGATACAAGCAATTGCCCGTTTTTTTCAAATTAATCCACAAGTCCTTTTTTTTTTAATGTACCGTGGTATGATCGGAGCTGGTTAACTAGTATCGCACATTTAGAAACAACCCTCCAAATAGCAAAATTATGATCGGATGTGACGATGTGTTCCATCTGAATCTGAATCAAACGGTTCAAGTTTCACGTTGAAACTAGGACGGAGAATGCAGACCTCATCACCTCAACCTCATGGATCTTTCCAAATCAAAGTTGCATGAATTAGAGCTGCCGACAGGCGACAGCCCGAGTATTTCACCGAAAAAATGTTTTGATCAAAAATTCACAATTCTATTATCGAGAACCCAGCTTCTGCAGCCCACTTCCTAAATCCAAAATAAATACAGAAACAACAACAATTTAATTCGGCCCGTCCATCTTTGGGCCAAAAGCCCACTTTACTCTTCCTTCAACGGTAATTTCATGTACTGTACGGAATAATATATTTATATATCTCGCTCTCGCAACGGAATTTCTCAGACAAATTATTATTTATTATCGAATCAATTATCCTATCCGTCGAACCAGCCAGTTATTATAAATTGACTCGTGACTCGACGCGTGGTTCCTAGAACAAACAAGCTTGACTTGGAGTCGGAGCCAGTCTCGACCAAAACCCTAACCCTAGAAAATTTCTCGGGGTTTTTGGTTTTCGCATTTTTGCATTTTTGCTTCCCTCTCAATTTCTCACTCTTTCTTCCCGCTACATCTCAAATTCGAAAATCCCATCTCTTGCGCTTCCAAAAATGGATTCGGTGCTCGTCGACTCTTTTCCAATGGCGACCTACCCTTTCTCTCTCGGTTCGCACACCCACCCGGACCTCCGATCGATCCTCAACGATTCGATCGATCGATTTCTGATCGAAATCAGGAAGGAATCGCGCGATTTGTCGGGGATTCGATCCATTTGCTCTCGTCTTCTCCAGTCGAGCCTTGATCCGCCTCTGGAGATAGTCTGGCTCTACTCAGCCGTGTGCTTTCACGAATCAATTTCGTACCAAAATGATGTTTTTGCCATTGTAGCTGCGATCAAGGATCTGTTGCAGTTGTTCTCGGCTTGTTCGGCCTCTTGTAATGGCTTGAAATCCATTGCATTGCTTGCCCCAGCTGTTTCTGAGCTGTATTACTGCTATCTCAGTTCGAAAAACCTTGCTAGCAAAGAGGCTAAGAAGGTCAGAAAAGAGATCGAGTGTTTGATTGAAGGTGTACTCGGTTACATCAGTATCTCTAGTAGTAAGATTGCAAATGGAGGTGACAGGGATGTGTTACTCCCTGGCTTTTCTGACCTTGTTAGGGTTTGGACTGTCAGGCATGAAAATGGAAAAGATGCAATTAGTACGTTGTTTCCACTGGTCAGTGCTGAAATTAGAGATGAATTTCGCAAAGAAGGATGTCAAGTTGGTTATCTAGCTGGTGTGCTTGTGGCTGAGGCGTTCTTACTCAGATTGAGCTTGAAAGTGCAAGGTGGTGGTGTTAGTGGAACTGGCAGCACTAATGGTGCAAAATCTGAGTTGCAAAAGGATCTCAGAATTTGGGCTGTCAGTTCCATCTCTGTTTTTCAAAATTCGATATTCTTGGGTATGTAGTTTCACAAATTAAAAATTACTTTTCGAACTTGCATTTCTTTGATTAGATTAGCTGATAATTATTTTGAGGTGCTTTCTATTGGTTTCTGACAGATATTTTGCTGAGAATTCTACTTGAGGCTTCATTACCTATCCTCACTTTCCTTGTAAGTGATTTTCAACTGTACTTCCTATTGGTAATTTGATGTATTGTAAGGCAATTTAGTGCATTCACTTCTTGCTTATTGAGAAAGTACATTTAGGTAATTTTTTACTGATTCAATTATTTAATCTACAAGAACATGTTTAACTACAACTTGGTCTCTTGCTACATACCAGTTTGCATGATCATGACCCAGAATTATAAGATCTAGTAGTCTCAAAAAATTTTACCTGGTCTGACAATAGTGCCCTTGGACTGACTATTCATTATTTAGTAGAAGTACCAATCTTATATATCACATATTTAAATATAACATGTAATCATGCTTCATCTGCCATCAGAACATATGCTACCTTGTTCAAATGATGATGCATTGAGCTAATATTACTTTTAATGTACTAATCAGGACACAGCAGAAGAAGCTTTGGTTAGGGACATATTATGTGATGCCTTGATTCTATCAGACTACTCCTTCCTGAATTATGAGATTGTCATGAAACGAACTGATGATTATTTTATTTCCATTTTTGTGAGAAGATTGATTCTGACTCATGTGGCCATCATGGCTGCCAGGTGCGCTAGTATATACTTTGCATTGGAATAGGAAATATAATTGATGTGCTATGGTACCATAAAGGCAGTTTATAATATCCTTTATCTTTTCTGTTTGGCTTTCTTTCTTATAATATTTCATGTTTAGCTGTGGGGTTTAATTTATTATCATCTGCTATTTTGATTTTGTAAATAATATACTGTTCTGATTTTTATCTGTTCATTAAACAGGACCAGAGGTGACCAGTCAAAAGCCATCTTATACATAGATGCCTTTTCTAAATCTAGTGTCCCTTATTGCCTCATTAATTGGGTCACTAGTCAGACCCAATTTGGGAAAATTGACAAACCTAATTCTTCTACACCTCAATCTCTTCTCAGTAAGTATATCTACTTGACCTAATAACATCATGTTTAATTATGATTATAATTTAATATAAAATATTTATGTGTGCATTTTTCAATTTGCACAGAGTGGCTAATAGAACTCGAGGATAAGGGCATTAGTCTGTTTGGCGACATCTCCAAATACCGAAAGAGAATAGTTTTTGATGAATCAAAAGCAAGTTTGCAAAATTTGACTGCCGGGTTATCCAAGCAAACTGATGAAGAACTATTTTTCTTCGACAATAAAGGTGGCCCCAATGACAAGTCGAGGGAAGATCATGATGATGACATGGACATGATGGATGGGGCTTTCATAGCAGCTGCTCAATCCATCAAAGCTTCTGCTGACAATGGTAGTAGAAAAAGGAAAGAATTGGGAGGGGATGACGAGGTGGGCCCACTGTTCAAGTCACTCAAGTATAAGATAAACCCTTCAGTAAGTGATTATTTTTCTACTGGAAATGAGGGTGGAAGTAGTGGAAGTGAGGTGGAGAATCCACCATCAGATGATGAAATGGATGACACAGATTGATTGACTGATTGGTTGAAGGGAGAGATTATATGAGGCATTTTGTATTTTCTCACAGTTAATTTCTGTTGATGTCTTGCCGAGAACAATCCCTTTTATCTTTAATTTTAGAGCTCTAGAAAATATCCTTGTTAGTTTTATTTTCTATTTCCAAAAGGCATCGCACTTTTGCTTGCTTCAGTAACTAAAGCAAAAGGTTTTTGTATTGACTCCGAACTACAGAACTGTAACTGCAGACTCAAAAATACTATATTTATGAACACGAGCACAAAACATTATAAAATAAACCGTATCTCATAAAAATAAAATGCATCTCCCATGTCTTTTAGGAAAAATAAAACCGAAGCATTGTAAAGCGATAAATCCATATATGCGTGGAAACATGAAAAAAATTCAATCTTTGCAAGTGGTACCAGGACCAGTTAAGGATCTCGAAAGGCCATGTAAAAATGTCTGGTCTAAAGACACGTCGATTCCACAAAAAGGAATTCAACCATATCCACGTTCAACAGGCAGCTTTTAACGCACATATATATACAGAATAAATCTGCGTCAATAAGTGTTTGGATGTGAGGAAACTAAGGAATTTGAATAGGGATGGGTGTATTTCTTATTCCTTATTCTAATATCAAGGTTTTGTTGGAATATGTATAAAGACCCGAATAAGTTCAAATTTTTTATTCTTGTATTGTTTAGTTTTCACCGGAATAAGAAATAAGGAGTTAATTCTTTATTCACCCCACTTCCAAACACAAGTAGACCTTGAAACATTGCCTTATACAGGATCTGCCGCGAGAGTCCCAGTTGTGAAGGAAACAGTGCTAGCCAGGTAACTAAAGCAAAAAACTGAGTTCATATAGCTGTCAAAATGTTTGGTATGTTATCTTTGAGACACATTTTATTACGTTATAGTCGTGTATTCCTACAAATAGCAGAACCTAGTTTAACATCGTCGTGCAAAGCGGTTCTTATTGGTAGTTTTATCTTCCAATTTGTTAGGAGGGGCTATTTTTTGTAGCTGTTGCAGTCAGTTTTGTAGATACAAACATGCATTTTACGGGCTGGTATGGTACCATTAAGTGATTACTCGTTGTACGACACAGTTTCCAATCATTTATCGACTAAAAGAAATGCATCATTACCTACAGTAATCCGGGTGTCATTAGCCATTGAGTCCTTGACTGCATTCCCATAATGCTTATTTGATCTCTATTTATCATATTTAAGACGTAACATCACTTTCTTGCATCCTTTAATAATGATCTTTTGATTTAATCCAAATCAATGTCACCCATTACTTTATGGGCATGTTTGGTAGGAGGAATATGCATCTTTAAGCTTCTTTAAGGAGGAATAGCGCAATAAACAAAAGAGGTTTAAACTTCTTTTAAGGAGGAAGAACTTATACCAACAAAATTAGTGGAATAATTCTTCCACGGTAGGTCCCATTACGGATTATTCTCCAATTTTGCAAAATTTATCATATATTTTCATTATTAATTGTAATTAATATGTTATTGTAATATTATAATATTTTTTAGTTACAATGATGAACAAATAAATAACATATTAATTTCAATATAAGAAATATTACTATTTTATCATTGAATTATAATTAACATTAATGTTACAATTACTATAATGATATTAATTTCAATATAGGAATTATTACTATTTCATCATCATCGTCGTCGTCGTCGTCATCATCATCATCATAAAAAATTATAATTATAATTATCATTGATATATTGCAAACAAAAATAATTTATATAATAATAGTAATTATTATTATTTTTATGTTTAATATTTGCAAACTAATGATAGTAATTAATATTATAATAATTTTTACACATCTAATTTTTATGTTATTATATTCTTATTCCTTTACTTCACATAACCAAACAATGATGACATAACTTGGCATGAATTATTCTTTCTTATCTTATTCATATTAAGTTATTCCTTTATCAAATGCCACCTTAATTCAAACTTTTTTTTAATGGCGACGTCCATGAGTTGCATAAATTCGAAAGAATCAAAACCTCCAGGGAGAAATAAATCGTGAAACACATTATTTTAAAATATGTAGATGCATACGGTGGTAGATATAAATACGAATGTGTGAACAAAACTTTTATTTGGAAAGAATATGATTATACTTCAATAATGCAATTTTCAATAAATATTAAAAAAAAAAAGTCTTCACCAACGCCCTTTTAGTTCTTGTTATCCATACTTTCCTACTGCTTATAAAAGTATTCATAAAAAATCGTAAAATTGCAAAGGGATGTAAATTATTCTTAAATTAATTATGGACCATTGATTTGTGTAATTTGATATGATATATAATCCTTGATTTCAAAAAAAAAAAAAAAGTCAAACTCTTTATTAAAAAAGAATCAGGTCGCTACTAAATTGACTCTTTATTTAAAAATAGAAAGATTAAATACTTGATTTTATATAAAATTTATTGCCTAACATTAAAAAATCTATATAAAACAAAATTAATATTAATTTCTTATTCTTATTTGTCCATGTATTGGGTCAGATTTTGCTAGAAATATCATTTATTTTAAAGCAAAAGTATCAATAAAAGGAAAAAGAAAATCCTTTGTCGATTGCAATCCCAATAAATTGGGTTATTGCCTGCCTTCAAAATCCAATAATTTTTTTCAAATCCATGCGTCTAAAGAAACTTAAATCATAACCAACGCTCTGAGTAGATGTTTATCCAACAGATACCGATAAATGTACACTCCTCCAATGTGCTTCTTGAGGTAAGTTGCTGAAAAAAATTGAAATTCTTTGTTGAAAGGACCACTACAGCATGATATGTGATAGAGATTACATCAACCAAAGATAAAATAGCCCGAAAGAGTATCACTCGCTACCAAGTTTATCGTTTGGCGCAATTACAAACCTACATTTTAGTAAAAGATAAGACTGCAATCCGAAATGCCAAAAAAAATGCCAGATCAGATCATAAAACAATGCAGTACTTATTTACACTAGGCATGGCAGTCGCAACTTCGTTGCGCTATGTTTTATTAGATGACAATAATTTAGCATGAACTACTTTGATTTGTAAATATATTTAATTCTTACATTAAATAATGATCGGTAAGACTATTTTTAATATATTTCAACAAAAAAGAGAAAATTATTTTTAATTATAGAAATAGCGGTCACGGCTTTTAATTAATACTATAGATTCTTCATACCAGTATAACGTCAAGCTTTCAATGAAAATGAAGCAAGCTGTGATTATAGTGTACAACCAACTAGTGTTTTCGAAGGTTATCTCTATTACTGTCTATGTTGCTTGGGTGCGGGTGCGGGTGTCGCGTCGGATTCGTTGCGGGTGCGGGGATACGGCATTTTTCAAAAAACTCGGATACAGCTGTATATATAAAATAATTAAAATAATATTTTTTAATTAAAAAAACTAATTTATATATATTACTAATACAATGTTAATACAATGTTATTAACATTATATTATATATCAAATTGTATGATTTTTTTTTCCATGTAATAACCTATCTTTCAGATTTTTTTCTTTATCCATGTAATAATTTTTTTTTTTTTAAATTAGTAGATGTAATAACTTATTTTCAGAAAGTACTATCATACAAAATCCACCTAGACCCATCAGATGAGATCTGACCCGCATCCTCTCCTCCAACCCGACCCCATCACACCCAAAAACCCAAAAAGTGAAAAACCCAAATCCCAAACCTTCTCCCTTCTTCTCCTCTTACTGGACCTCTCTCCACAACTCCAACCTTTCACCAATTGCTCCACGATCCCTAACTGCACCATAATCCAAACCCCTCTCACTAATTTGGTGATGCAATTGAGGTGAGAGGCGATTGAGAGTCGGATATGGAGGGGACGGATCAGAGAGAGCTGCTGATGTGAGAGGCGATGGAGTCGGAGATGGAGGCGACAGACGGATAGAGCTGCTGAGGTGAGAAGTGATGGAGACGGAGATGGAGGCGACAGACAGCGATGGTGTGGTGTTCTCAGAAATTTTGGAAAAAAAAATGGGATAATCGTATCTAAACGTATCCCACACGAATCCAGACCGAATCCATGGAGTATCTTGCCGAATTTTGACCGAATCCGTTGGTCAAACTCAATAAAATATTCGGACTCGCCACGTGACGCGTCGGGTGCGAATCGCACGCGAATCGCACACGAATCCGCGTCGGACACGCGTCGGACACGGGATACTTCTGTTTTTTGGAGTATCCATGTAACATAGATTACTGTAGAATGCTATAAGCTGCTACAGCTTGTTCAATCTATGAAATGAAAACATACAAATGAGATAATCTGGCACAAACTGAAACATAAATTCTTTCACGGCAAATTCTGTGATTTCAACTTCAAATCAAGGCATATTCAATTTAAACAATTTAAATAAATTTTCTCCAAAACCTAACTGATTAGAACACAAATTTCCTTGACAATCACAGAATGCTATAACACACATTTTCTTGATACAAGAATGACATTTTATGGACCTTTGAAGGGATATTTCTCGAGTATAAAAAAAAAAAAAATTGAACTTACAAAATAACATTCAATTTTCTCCAACATTTCAACCACTTGTTAGTTCTTGTTTAATGTTTTAAGGTTATGACCTTAGTATAATTTAGTAGGTACTTTGTAATTTTGTATATTTTAACTCTTATTTTTTTTTAATTTGTAAATTGTATATCTAATTAGAACAGTAGATTATTTAAATAACGCATTTTTATTTGTTTCATGTTGAAACATGCAATTTGCATGCTTGTCATGTGAAATCCATTAGTTAAACTTATTGGAGTATGTTTAGTAAAGTGGAAATGCATTTCTTAATGTGAATTTCCATACAAATAATTTAAAACTAGGGTTCAACTCTTAAATGCAAACTAAATTGATTAAAATTATCTTTCTGTTTTAATTTTTAGGGGTATGACCTGCAAACAAAATTTATTAAAATTATACATTAATGCAATAACGAGTAGAAACATTTTAGCAATTTATTTGCATTACATTCAATTGTACACTGACAAAAAAAATTAGAGAATCCTTTTAGCTCTACATTTAGATCGCACCTTCGGACTTGCTGCAGACAATCTGCCGCAAAAAAGTTATATATTACTTATTACATAATAACTAGAGGGGCATATCGAGCTTCGCTCGATACTTGATTTTTATTAAATTAAATTTTATTTTGTTTTTATCATTTTTTATATTTTTTTGTTGTGCAATTAAATTTTATTTATTTGCTATAAACTAAAAAAATTTGTCTAAATTTGTGGATGGTTGTAAAATGAGTATCAAAGTTGTGATGTTTTAAAAACCATAAACTAATTTGAGTTGAAAATAATTTTATAAATTAGAGTAGAATATTGCTAACCTTAATAAATGTTATATCCAAAACATGGTATATTTATACATAGTAAGCAAAGTCCGCTATTAAAATCCATATCGAAAAAGCTGAAAATAAAAATTTATAGCAGCTAAGATAATTTATACGTAGTTATATACAATGCATACGTCATGATCATTTGAGCAAATATCAGTAGGTAACAACAAAGTTATTAAGACATGAATTTATTTGAAAAAGTAAGACTCTTCTATATGCATGGGAGGACAGACGCGCATTCTTATTCACAGCAGCACTGAAGGGAAAGACGGTGACTACAGCAAGCTCGGTGTGCAATCCGAAGTATTTCAGTCTTTGTGTATTCATTTTTCTCGTATCATAGTTAGGTAGTATTCTCCAAATCAAGTAATTGATAGGGCCAATGCAATAGAACTTTAGGGAGCCAATGCATTCTTTCTTGATCATGTTGAGATTTCCTCTACCTATTCCGAGACACATCGTACCTACACCATTCCCATGCACATCTCTGTACCGGGCTCAGATTTCTATTAGTATCATTTTATGAGCCTGGTTGGACTGGACATACCAAAATAATAAAAAAACAGTTGTCCCAACTCATACCATAACAATTCCAGTATGAGGTGCTAGTAATTACAATTTGAAAAGAAAAATTAGTAAATCAAGCCTTCACACGGTACCTTTCTATCTTGGTGAGACTATAAACATCACCATGCCAAATGAACTTCACATCACAACCATCTCCTGCCTTTAAATTCTGTCGTCGAACTATCTCTTTTATTCTACATTTTTAGATAAAACAAACACTTTTCAAATGCAATTAGACTTCTATTTTTTGACATGCAAACATCATAGAAAATATGATAAGTATAAATTATGTATTCAAAAAATTCAACTTGCATTAGCTTTTTAGTGAAATCTCAAAGCAAAAGCTGAGAGTTGAAAGATGTAATTAGAATGTTTATAAGTACAATAGTTCCTTATTTTAATTTGCATTAACCTTGCTATGGTCACCTAGATCAGTGAAATGACTGTGTGCATACACCATATATTGGAAAAAGTTGTTTGCCTGAATCAACTCAAATTCAAACTCTTTTCTTACCATGATTGATTACTGTCCATACCAGTGTGGTAGCATTTTCTCATCCATGTGGGTCGTCTTCTAGCATAGCTGCTATTGCCTCCGGTACTATTTTCTATAATAGAAGAAATACAAATTAGTATGAATAATTGAAGCATTTTAATTTAAATTAACATACTGATTGCATAGAAAATTGAAATATCGGTTTAGCTTATTTTAAGAAATGGAAACTCAATATTAAGTCACATTCCCATTTCATCTTATTAATTTAAACCCTGGTACACATTTTATTTTATTATTCCTCCCCTATTTTTGGCAACAGCTTGCAGAGTCTAAATCAAGGTATGCACACTCAATCTTGATCAGCTAGCACAGATGGTCAGTTTTTGCTATGAATTTAATATTAAATGATTGGAAATATTAATAAACTTAAAGAGAAACAACCAATTGTGCCATTAAATAAGATCAACATTTCTGCAATTTCAACAACATCTAGAATTTTTATCGGAAAGCATCTTATTTAGTAATTTTTATCAGATTATATTTAATGTATTCAAATTAGTTATTCTCTCTTTTTCTGTTGACTCTATAATAAAAAAGTAATGCCCTTGGTATGGAAGGATTTGCCTTATATCATTTTGTGTTTGTTTAAAGAAATTGGATTGTACTTTAAATCCACCAAATAAACTTAAAAAAACGCAAAACTAATTAAGATCATCAAATAACTAATGTTGGAAATGTACAAAGCTTCTCCTCAACATATTAAACAACACAACACAGAAGACATTGCATATATATTAAACAAAATTATTGAAAAGATGATGATCATTGGGGAGAATGAAAAGAAAATCAGGCAAAAGTATATCAAATAATCCTGAAATTCAATAAAAGAAGAAAAAATTGAAACGACAAATTGTTGAATTTAGGGGTTACGATTGGGGAGAATTAAAATACCTAACGTGAGGGAACTGCTAGGCTGGCATAATGGGAGGAATTGCGCGATCGGTCACCACATGTTTGAGCGCCAGCGGTAGAAGGCGTTCGTGAGATCTGCAGTGCGTGTTTGGCTTCTTTTTGGTAGCATGCTACGAAGGAGAGAGGCGGAGGAATTAGAGGATGGGTGAATCAGGATAAACATTTAAAAAGTGTATCATTTGTAGCAGAAATTAGAAGGGAAAAATGGAACGGGTCTAATTTGTGTTACATATGGAAAGCAACACAATGTATAGCATAAAAGACAGCCATAAAAAAACAAAAATAATAAGAAATAGGTAAATAAACCAAGCAGATCGACGCGTGTCGCGTGAAAAAAATTCATAGTACAGGCACGAATAGTTACGCAAATTTATTTATAATATTGATATAGAACATATGAAGATTGCTAAAATGCTATGCATAGCACTAATCGACTCATGCAATACATTCAAATCTCAAATTTTATTATACAAATGATTGATCCGAATCGCACAATGTATTGTTCATGATAAAATTTAATTGAGACAAAATTTTATAATTTTTTTGAAATTTTGAAATTTTTTTGGATTTTTCTAAACGATTATTATTAGAGGACTCAAAACTAATTACGAATTTTTTAATTTAAAAAAATTAAAAAATTTAAAATTTGATTTTCTATTAGATGTCAATATGAAGATGAGACTGAGCAGTTAGGATCAATCATTTGAACTATAAAATTTGAGAACAAATTCATAGCACATGATCAATCTATGTAAGTGTAGCATTATGGCAATCCTCATAACATAGCTGTAACAATACTGTCTGATTAGTCGGTAATTAAAGTTCCAAATTATCTGTATAAGTTAATTAATGACATAATTTATGAAATAAATTAAAGTAACAGTAAAATCTGACGGGAAATTAAATCTGAGAACATGGGAATGTTCATTATAATTTTCTGAGTATTTCTGTATATTTGCCACAATTTTCTGACTTCTGAAATTAATTTAAATGATTTTGTGAGAAAATAGCTAATTTACAAAATGACTGTCAGTGATTTATTACACCAAGGTTATACGAATCTGTTCACAGAAGATCTGGACTCATTTTTATAAAAATAAGTCGACGAGGAGGCTCATCCTTCTGCCTCGTCTCCTTCATCTGATATGTCTCTTTTCTCCGCCTTTCTTTCTTTTCCTCTGGCCTTACTCGAGCGTGTGCTCGTGCCTTTCTGTTGCTCTGTGATTCGATGGAGGCGGCGGCTGCCTCTGAGGTGCCCCGTGTAGAGATGACACCTCTGCTACACCTCACGCGCCTTCACGCCTCTGTCTTGAGCTGGAAACTCATATGTCGTTCTCTCTGCGTGGATCTGTGAGAATCACTCGTGGAGTGCTGTCGTGGCTTAACCTTCTCCATGGTTTCGTCTCCCCTTTCCTTCCTCTGTCGAGTTTGAGGTAAGTGTTTTATAAACCCAATTTTTAGGGTTTGAGTTGGGACGAAGGAGAAGGGAAGAGGGGATTGGAGCCGGGAGAGGTAATATTGTTCTTGACACTGTCAATTTCATGAATTTCGATTCAATTTGGTGAATTTGATTCATTCTAATCGTTAGGGTTTTTCTTAACAGCAACTGTGCATGGAATTAGCACTGTTCTTGATTAGCATAACCTTGATCTTAGCTTTAATTGCACTTGAATTTCTGAGGCGTTTTGCAAAAGATCAAGAGAGAGGTATATTTCTTCCTATCAATTTTCGATTAAGTTGATTATTACAGTTACTGTTAAGCTTTGAACTGCTATATCATTAGTTGTGCTTGGGACATTTTGGAACAAGGTTCACTTTAATTTTTGATAGTATAGTGTTAAATGATCGATTTATACACTGACTTGCTTCTGTGGGGTGTTATCTGGTTTCTGTGAGATGTTAATTAACTCCAGTAGAGTGCTAATTTGTTTCTGTGGGTTGTTATTTGACTGTAATACGGTTTATATATATCACATATAGGTCATATATGAGCTGCAGCATTCTATATAATTATCTGAAGGGCTATAGATGCATATCTGTTTGGTAGATAGCATATAACATTTGTATGGAATAAAACTAGAACTGTGGCTATAGAATTTAGCTCATAAATGCATTATAAGTGAACTGTGAAGGAGAATATAAATGTCAGTGAGCATATTGAATGATTAATTGGGAGATACATTGGGTAAATATGTGAAGCAGTGCCTATAGGAGTAATTTCATGTCATGTTATAAGGTATAGCATGTAATTAAGAGGTTATGGTAGTATAATTATAAAGCTGTGCATGAATTTATGTTTCTGGTTCATAGTATACCATGCCTGATGACATACATGCATAAAATTAGAACTGTGGGGTATTTTTGGGCTTATATCAGTATTAAATGTGGTAATTGGTGAGCTAAGCATATACATGTGTATTCTGGTTCATAATTGATTGATTTGAATCATATTTGAGAGTATAATGTGCATGAACATCTTATATTTGATGATTTGGATAAACTAGGACAAATCTGTGAGCATATAACTGCATAATCAAGTGCATGAAGGCATATTTAGCATTGTGGGCACTTGTATTCTGTGGTAAGTGACTAATTCGAGTTGTTAGACCTGTGGTACCAGTTACTGGTACACTAACAGTGGGTGAAATCGGTTTTCTGGCAGGGATTATGTGCTCTGGGATGATGATTGCGATTTTAGGATTTTTATGGACTTGATTGCAAATTTCTGAGGGCATGAATATAAAGATTTGAGGGCTTATTTGTGACATATGGAGTAATAACAATTTTCTGTGGGCTTTTGAATAAAATCTGAGGGCTTGGTATTTTGTTGTGGGCTTTTATGAAAAGATTGACTTATCGGGTTGGATTTTGGGTTTCTGTTGGACCCGTTACGGATCGACTCAGTCGACTGGGTCAGGTCGACTGAGTGCGACCTGGTCGCTGGTGAATTTGTCGCTGGATTTCGGATTGGGCTGGAAATTCTGTGGGCTTGGCGGAAAAGAAAAAGGAAAAAAAGAAAAAAATGGAAGTGGGCTGAGATTATTTTTAACTGTGGGCTAAGATTAATTTTTGTGGGCTAAATGTAAATGATTTGGATTATGATTTAATTAAGTTTCGGATTAAGACTTAATTAACGATTAGTGGACTAATGACTTCTGTTGAGCTTGATGATAGAATTAGACTAAATGACTTGGATTTCCAGCGTACTTAGTTTAATTTTCGGATTTGGATTTTAGGGATATGATGAAAACGTCTAATTTAACTGAACGGATACTGTGGCAAATACTCAGACACTCTGATCCCGTTAAATAGTAAAATAAATTTCTGACTTATATTTTCTCTGAGTTTAATAAACATTTCTGATATTTCTGATATTTCTGATAATTCTGTTATTTCTGAAAATTCTGAAAAAAAAAATCTGATTCTGACTTTTGACTTCTGATTTCGATATTAGGAAATAATAAAATAAAGCGATTAAATTCTGACGATTAGAGTAATAATTAAAATATTAATTATTGATAACATCTGTTATAAAATTTGGAACTATTACCGTCAGTCAGGTGGGGCTAAGTTAACCAGACTTTAATTCTGTCCAATGGATTGTAGAACCCCGTTAAATAAATATTAACGGATCTAAATCTATTATTTGTGAACAGGAGCAGCCGGCCACTCACACGCTCCAGACGAGTGTGAAGGTGCGGATACGCGATTTCTTGATTAAAATTCGGAATTCGGTACTTTTAAATTCATGCATAGCATGTTGGAACATCTTTGATGATGCATTCTAATTTCATATAGAAATAGAAGCCCGAAAATAATCAAACAATTTCATGTTGGATATATCTCCACTTTGATAATGATTAATGCACAGTCTGAATCTGAAATCCGTTTGATACTGAGTAAAAATCAGACTGTTGGACAAATGACTGGAATGGTTTATGTAATATTTTTATCACTTGATCATATTTTGTGATAGAAGAATCAGACTTTAATTGAGTCATTTCCAGTATCTGAAAAATCTGATAAGCATATTTATGTTCATAAACTCTTGCACTCTCCGGTGATTATCGGTCTGGCCACCGACCCGGCCAGGTTATTAGCGCTACTATCTCTGGATTTATTTCCTTTGTCTGGTCTGTACCAAATGGTTTCTACCTTTGGTTTTGGAAAAAGTTCTTTCTGTATCTGTCAGGCCTTAAGAACTTGAGTGTATAAGTTTTATCTGAAAGATAAATGCTTATGTTGTGATTCATCTTTCTGTTGTTGCATGTCATCTGACAGATGCCGGTATTAGGACCTTTCCGACTAGTACCTACGGTACATAAAATCTGTATATCTGTGTTAAATAAACTTATCGAGATTTTAGTCTGATGCACGGATTTGTATTAAGATCCGCGTACAGGAACTAAAACACGCACTGAGAATTTATTCTCACTCTGTTTATTTGTTTTGCATGTGCCTCGTTGGGACGGGGGTTCCAGACCAGGCAGAGGCTTTTTAGGCCCCAAGCAGGTGCTACTACTGAGTGTTCTTTTGTGAGGCTTGAAGTTTACGTGCCAGGGTTACAGTGTAATGTTGTGTTTCTGCTCAGTTTCGATGACTTACCGGAAATTTCTGCGTATGTGTATTTTGAGTTATTTGGTGATGGTCCTCCGCCTGACGGTGTGGTTCCCGAGTGGGACCCATCGCAACCAGTCACGGAAGAGGAAATTTGATGAGTTGCAGGATGACTCATCACCGTGTCATGATTTTGTGCTTGTTTCTCGTCTGTGTGGTTAAGCCTTTCTGTAAATATTTTATGTAAAATATGTAATGTAAGCCCACATTAGGATAGATGGTTTGGACCGTCAGTTAGAACACTTATTTGTATAATAAATTAACTGACGAGTCACTAGGGTTAGAGGTATGAAATAAACCGGGCATGTAAATTATGTAAATTTGTGTAAAATATTATGTGTGCTTGCAATAAATTTTACTTGTGTGTTATATCTGCTGGGACCGAAATCAAGAAAATGGAATAGATAATTTTGAAAAAAAATTTTACTGTCTGTCTGTTAGCCTTACAAGAGTATTAATTACTCTTGTGGCGAAACCTGACGTCATGCCTAGCTTCCGGGGTGTGACAATAGCACATGATAGACGAGTATAATAAAATTTACTAATTGAACAAATTTTCAAACAACCAAAAGAAATAATATTAAAATCTTAACATGTTGAGATATATATGACACACCACTGTGCCATCAAATTATTATTTTTAAAAGTGTGGCATATAGCTACCATGCTAGCAAATTATTATATCATTTTTTTAGGTTATTAAAAACTTGTTGATAATAATGTTCCAAGATTCATATTAGTTAGTCCTCATTGGATTGATATATGCATACGCATAGCATGCCAATATAAAGTTAGTATTATGTCTTGTAAATTTTGTCAATTTGGAAAATGTCACTCTTAAATTGCTAATTAGAAATATGTCACTCAAATATCGCTAAACTTAGTTTTTGGAACTTTTGACGTCCTCTATATATATCAAATCTTTTGGGACTTATTCTCTCTCTTGCTAACCTTACAAAATACATGTCTTTGAACTCCAAACAGCTAGTTCCCATACTCTCTTTGTTTGAGCATTTTTCTAAGCAAAATCCTTGAGATAAGTTAGTCTCAATCAAACTTCAAGTCATAGTAGTGCTAGATCTTTGGGTGTTTTGATTGTGAACATCAATCTTGAGTAGTTGAGAGCTTGTTAGTGCTTTCTAGTTGTTAGGCTGATCCACCTCGAAGTTTATTGTGACGGGACGATTCGGTTCGAAGTTATAGACACGTTATTTATAGAATAGAACGGAGCACACCCTTTTCGTTATTGCGAAACTTCCGGAGACGTACGACTAAGGCTAGTCTTTCTAGCGGGTAGAAACTCCATAATCAAATTTGTGTGTCTTCTTCTCTCTTTTATTTGCTTATTTTACTTGCTTGCTTGTGTGAATTGTTGAATTTTTAGTTTTCGCAAAATTGTCCAAACCGATTTAGAAGTTGAAATTGTGCATATTCGCCCCGCTCTAGGCAGTACTCAAGGACAATAATTTTTAAATTAAATAATAATTGTTATGATTTTTTAATATATTTAAACAAAAAAGAGATAATTATTTTTAATTACAGAAAATGTAAAAAAAATAATTTTAATTATAGAAATAGCTGTCGATTATAGAATACCGGTCACAGCTTTTAATTAATACTATAGTTCTTAAATTAAATAATAATTCTTACCACTATTTTTAATATATTTAACAAAAAAAAAGTGAAAACTATTTTTCATTATAGAAAATATAAAAATAAGAAACTATATAGAAATAGCGGTTGATTAATAGAATAGTGGTTAGTGATCACGATTTTTAATTAATACTATAAATTCCTTCACTTCACATAACCAAACAATCATGACATAACTTAATATAAATTCTTCCTCCTTAACTTATTCCTCTTAAGTTATTCCTTTACCAACCGCCACCTATATGTTTGCAGCCTAGATAGTAAATACCATCGAATATTAAAGTAAATTTCTTATATTTACAATACATTGTCAACAAAATATGCATCTGATCTAATGTAGTGCTTCGTTCACATATTTAGAAAATATGTATATAGACATCATGTTAAGAGGGACAGCAGAAAGAACACCTTCCATCATTCGCAATTTCCATCCCGAAGACGAGACAACACTTCCATTTTTTTAAAATATGTTCAACTTTATCTATCAGATATTTCTTACTTATTATAGCTAATTGTTTCTAGTGAATAGGGGCACCAAAGTAGGTGAATGGAAATCCCTTATTATATCAGAAAAACTTTTTTGAGTTACTGATGATACAAATATTCTTAATTGATTGTTTTTTCTCTAAATATATACATACCAATAAGGGCAGTTGCATTGGTCGAAGATGTAGCACAACAGAAGCAATTGAACTTTAAGAAAAAGTTTCCGTTGCAAACCAAGTAGTTAAGTGCTTAAATTTTCAGCACAGACTCATCTAAGCTAGCTCCAACCTAATTACTTCCCAAATTGAGCAATCCGGTTTACACAGTTACCCATCACATGATTTTCATAATAATCTTTGATACAATAAAACAGTTCACAGAGCCTTACCAACTAAAATTAAAATTTCATGCAGCCAAATGCTTTTTATTGGAACTTATAATTTACTAAAACATCTACTAAATAAGTTGTCAGTCACTTCATCGTGGGACCGGAATGGCAACAGAGTAGCCTTCTTCAGAAGAAGCTGGAATTGCCTCTAGTTTGCATTCGCCAGACAAATTTTGCAAATTATTATTTGCTTGGTCTCTGTTTAATAATTTGTTGATCAGCTCGGACAGTGTCCTTTCGAGCTCTTCGCCATTGCTCCACCTATACACCTTGGCTTTAATACGATCAGGATTGTCCGATATGAGATTAGAGAGAGGGTACTTATCCCTCGGCATTACATAATCTTCGTTGGTTAGCTTTAGAGAGGGGCAGTAATCCCCCTTTCCATCTCCTAAGTATATGAAATTCTTCCTCTCTTCAGCATTGACTGACTTCATAATATTTTCTATGATTTTTCCCTGCGTTTTCAAAAACAAATTATTTTTCTATAAAGGATTTGAAATGATAATATTTTAAAAATTACAACTATTTAATATAACAAAATTTTAATGTAAACCTTGCACATATTTGGAGGGCAAAGTGCACAGCCATGAGGAGACATGTTGGAAATGTGAAAAGGTAAGATCCGAAGCTTCCCTTCTTTATCCACAAAACTTGGATTTGTAATTATGTCAGTAAAACAGCTTAAAATGCCATAGTGCTTCAGTACAGTCTCTATGAAGAATTCATTGGCATCACTCACTACCCTCAAATCACACCTTTAATAGAGAGTAATTTAAGTTAAAACAAAACAAACACAGAATTCCGTTAAAATATAATTATTTTGAGGGATTAAGCCAATTGATGCAGCAAAAAAAAAAAAAACTCAGTATTTACCCAAGCGAGTGAGCTGACTTGATTGCAGAGACAATATGTGGATCCAAATAAATTTTCTTCAAAGAATTAGCAATGTCATCAATTGATTTCCCTTGCGAATGCAATTCTGTCATTACTCGATCCTGATCAATAAATTGGAGGATTATTTTAATAATCAGTAGACTGATTAAATTCTGTAATTACTTGATCAAATTGTGAAATTAAACAACTCTTAATATCCTTTTGTGAATGACTTTATGCATTTACTTCTTGGTTGTTCTCTTTTTGTTATTCTGAATCATTAGCATTTCTGTGTATCATGTGTTCAAAAATATAGGATATACTTTTGATAATTAGTAAAAAAAAGGAGGGGTGGAATGAAAGATTACCATAAGAGAATTCCAAGGAAGAGAGGGGCGGAGAAGGTCAAAGAGGTAAGAGGCGCCGAGCTGCGTTGTGACCCAGTTATCGCTGTCATTTTCTATAATAGTCCTGTCAAAATCAAATATCACCACCACACCCATTTCTCTTTTCCTCTTTTGTGTTGTTTCTTGTTCTCTTTTCTTCTCTGACCCCTCAGCTCCAAACTCCAAACAGAGAGGGGGAGAGAGAGAAGAGAACAGGTGGGTTTTTTTGTGGGGGCAGCGTTGTAGCTCCACTTGGGTATTTATAAAGCACGAAAAGTTTGTTTCTTTCTTTTTCAAAAAAGAAAAAGAAAGTTTCTGAGATGGGAACAATTGAACAATCAGCACCCGCATTTTCCGTGAGCGAGTGCGATTGATAATTTTCTGTAAGGACTCTCTATCTATAGCTACGCGTCTTACGTCTGGTCTAGCTATTAGAGATTAGTATATAGATATGGACAAAAAGATGCACTGTTTCAAATTTGCTTTCTAACGAAGCATTTTTTGTATGTTATTCCGTATATAAAACATGAGCACAAATTGAATGAAATAGGTGTTAAATTGTCCATTTTTTATTTACATTTGTGAGATTGAATCGTCGTGTATGTTTTTATTTAATTTTAATTACAGTTTTCATAAATGAATGGCCAAAAAGAGAGGGAGTTACATTACTAAAATTTAACCGTACAGTTGTTAGCTCTTGATGCACGAGAAAACAACTATTCAAGGTTTAAATCGAAAAATAAATATAATTTTGTGTGTGTAATCTATGCAGTATAAAATATATTTAATCAATTCGACTTCTTCTTGTTTCTGTTTGTTGATCCATTGAATCGTCATTTTAAGGTAATTGAGTTTTATCTGTACATGATGATTTTTAATTGATATCAATTTGTGATTTTATAGCAGTTTAAATGTATATTTTATTTTATTCCAAAGCACTGTTTATTACAACAGTAATTTTATGTATTTTTCTGTATACTTAATAATATGTTTATTACAACAGTGATTTTAATAGCAGTAATCTTTTATATAGAACTCATGGAAGAGAGGCTGTGTAGTATATTAACAGGTTGTCGAAATTAAAACTAATTTTGTTTGTGTGTGTGTGTTTTTTCCTTTTGTGAAAAATTGCCTCCATGTTTTGAATTTTTGAGGCGTGACACACAGATTTTCACTTTTTTTTAAATATCATTCTCATTTTCTGCTTCATAATGTTTTTTGTGGTAAAATATTTATTAAATACATAACCATTTTTACATGGTTTTCAGTTTTTTTTCCCTTCTCCGAATCCGAATCTGGTGTCGCGCTACATCTCGTTTCGCGCACCTAAGAGCCGTTCGATTTTGATCAGACGGTTCATTTTTTGCGGGCCTATCAATCTGGTTACATGCATGTGACTCCCATATCCATTCAATTCAGATCAGACAGTCCAAAAACGAGTTACACCGTGTGTCGCACAACACCTGATCCCATTTTCCCTTCTCGCAATACCACCTGCTAGGCTTCTGCTACATAATAAATTATGGAGGTCCTAACTTTCCGGCGGTGGCCTTCATGGCGGCCTGTTGACAAGAAATAAAGGCCCTTTAATGTTTCTTTTGTTTCTCTTTTGCCGATATCAAAAGGCCCTCTAAAAGTTAGTGGCAAGCCGCAAGTGAAAGTTTTTATCTTCTAATCATGTTTGAGCGACAAAAAGATGAAATAGACAAAAAAGGGTTGTCTATCAAAATTGCACTAACAAGAGGTTTGTTTTTTTCTGGCGTGCATCGTCTCTATCGTCTCAAAAAATCAAAACAATCTATTTAAATCGTTCAAACCAGTCTATTTGGTGAGTAGTACATTTAATATGTTAAATTATAAAGTTTGACTCTGCTTAGTATTAAGTAAAGCGGTAAAAAAATGAAGGTCTAAAATTCTATTTAAATGTTTTGTGCGACATTTTATTAGAAATGAAATAGAGACCCCCTTTCATGGAGGGCTACTATTAAAAAAAAAAATTGTATTAAGCAGATTTAAATGTCATAAATTCGAGGTGCAAGCCCATCACATATCAAATAGATTGTTTTGATTTTTGAATAATTTGAATTCTCTATATAAGACCAAACCGCTAAATTTTGAAATTGACCTCACAAACTATCCTAGTCAGCTTAAACTCGTACTAATTTTACTCTAAAAGACTACTACAAATCTTTAGATTTGTTAACTAAACAAATTTTTTTTTTTCTTTTCTTGTGCGTCGAAAGCAGAAAATAGAAGGGCTAAAACGAACCAAACAAATTTTACTCTTTTAATTCTCACTTAATTTTGAAGGCACAGCTGGTTGCTTGCTATCCTTTTTCATAAAGCTTTACGGTTGTCTGGGATATAAATTTGCTACTGTAGTATTCGTAATACAGTATTGCCAACATTCATTTTTAGTTTATTCTGTGTGAATATATCCACGTAATGCTTCGAGAATTTGGATATAGTTGAGTTGAATACAGCTCCAGAATTTCAGGAATAAAGATTGGTTGTTTTAAATTTAAGAAGTTGCAAATTGTTTGGCATCTCAATTGGAGAATTGACTTTATTTCCAAGATGCCATTACTCCACATCATAGACACGTATTTATACTTGTGTAACTTTATTCCGATTTTAATAAACAAAATGAGTTGCCATGCAATTGTGAAAAGCAGGAACTTTTGTTCCTCCAATTTTCCTATATTAGTGAGATACCTGAACCTAGCTTTTTCTGGTTCCTTCATATTTGAAATAATCATTGCAATGCCACTCTAAAAAATGACAATTTTAATGATTAAGTTTTGTTGTTTATTTAGGACGATTAAAGGCCTTAAATTTATGCAATAAAACCGTACTTGATAAAACACGTAAGCTTGGATAAATACATGAAATTATTTTTTCTATATTTTTGCTCATCAGAAGAGAATAATGAAGTGATTAATATGAAGAACGATAATTACGATTTAATATGATGCTGACGAATTAACTCCTTATACACGCAAAAATTATGAAAATAAGCCTATCTAATTCATCCTTTAGAGAACAGGTGGCATGTGATTATTGGTTATAAAAGCTTTCATATTAAAAAAAAAGTTAGACCGATATGTGGGGCCACCTCAAATCCGAGTCATGCGCTTAGTCAGACACAACATAGGTGCCAACCAATCGAAACTCACTAAAATATGCCCAAAATCCATGCAGAGGATAAAGAATTTGAAGTACCCCTATCCTTACCCATTCTTTACAAAATCTATTTAAACGTCTCCACTTTGTACCATATCTCATCACTGCCAGCGCTGTTACATCTCACTGCCTTACATTTCAGCTCAAGCGCAAAACCAAACTACCATTCTCTCTAAATGGCTTCCACAATGGCACTCTCCTCCCCGGCCTTTGTAGGCAAGGCCCTCGGGCCGGCTTCATCTGAGACCATGTTTGGCGAGGCTCGGGTGACTATGCGCAAGACGGTTACCAAGGCTAAGCCAGCTGCTGCCTCTGGTAGCCCATGGTATGGCCCAGACCGTGTCAAGTACCTAGGTCCATTGTCTGGCGAGCCCCCGTCCTACCTGACTGGTGAATTCCCAGGTGACTATGGTTGGGACACCGCCGGCCTCTCAGCCGACCCGGAGACCTTTGCCAAGAACAGGGAACTAGAAGTCATCCACTGCAGGTGGGCCATGTTGGGTGCATTGGGTTGTGTCTTCCCCGAACTGTTAGCCCGCAATGGGGTTAAATTCGGCGAGGCCGTGTGGTTCAAGGCTGGGTCCCAGATCTTCAGTGAAGGTGGCCTTGATTACTTGGGCAACCCGAGCCTCATCCATGCACAGAGCATCCTGGCCATATGGGCCTGCCAGGTCATCCTCATGGGTGCGGTAGAGGGGTACCGTGTTGCAGGTGGGCCCCTAGGAGAGGTGATCGACCCATTGTACCCCGGCGGCAGCTTTGATCCGTTGGGTCTCGCCGACGACCCGGAAGCCTTTGCCGAGTTGAAGGTAAAGGAGATCAAGAACGGCAGGTTGGCCATGTTTTCCATGTTTGGGTTCTTCGTTCAGGCAATCGTGACCGGCAAGGGCCCACTCGAGAACTTGGCTGATCACCTTGCTGACCCGGTGAACAACAATGCTTGGGCTTATGCTACCAATTTTGTACCTGGCAATTGAGGATTGCATGTGGTGATAGAACGGGGTTTTTTCTATCGGGCTGCTTTTGGGATGGGCTTTACTACTCTTGGATGCTTCATGCTTGTGAGATGTAAAGATTATTAAAAATTCATTGTATCGGGCAAGTGTAAAATTGTAAATTGATTTCAAATTTTCTATATTTTTCCCGGTCAACTGAGTTTTTTTCTTTTTCCTGATATGTTTGAAAATGGATATTACCAAAGCAGCGAGTGAAAAACTAGAAAGCAAAGCTTTTGTTTGTCTCAGATTTACCTACTCAATAAACAAAAAAAAATCAAAAGAATTGATAAATAACTAAATAAAGTGAACTCGCACGGCAACCACACTGGAATAATAGAACTTGAGAAAAGCCATCCAATATTTTGTCAACAAGTTCCTCAAGACTAAGAAGTAAAGAGGACTCACAGATACAATTTCCTCCGAATTATTTTGTGACAAATAAATTTTATTTTCTAGAAAATCAAAGGTAAATGAATAAAAGAAAAAATAACACCCTTGAGGCTCCTTGTCACTTGCATAGCTATATATCCTCCTACGGTTACCCATCATATTTGGAAGAGATCATACCGAACATATTTACCCATTATGGGATTAGCGTACCACATTTCTCTGAAATCATCTGTGCTGCCGTAGGTGGTAAATTATGCCTCGAGACACCGTCTCTAACCTTGGCATGTGCCTCGGCCTCGTGCTGAAACGTACTCACCAGGTGCTGTAACTCGAGCTTCCGCACTTGCACCTGCTCCTCGGTTACTGGGTCTTGCAACCCGAAGTAGATCATGCCAAGCCCAATAAGCATCAGACCCAAAAGGAAAATAAGAATTGTAAATACCAAAAAGGCATATGGTGTATGCTTCGCACCCGGTATTCCATCTACATTTATCCCGAAAAGGCCAGTTATTATAGAGAGGACCAAACCGGCCCCACCGAAAATTGTTAGATTATGTGTGACGCGTAGGCTTCTATCCTGAAAGAAGTTCTTAGCTATTAAAATCAGAGTAATCACTCTAATCACCGGTCAAAATGATTGCTATAAAGGCTCCCAATGCGCAGCTCGCTCTGGTTGAGTTTATTAACACCCTAGCGGGAATCTAGGCTATAACATGCATGTATAATACACCTTGTACAATAAGACATATAATATTATGTAGTATTTTTTATCAGAATTCCCAAATATCCTTATTAAGACATAACTTTCATGCCCCTAAGAACATAAGAATCAGCTATTTTCCATCCCTGAAAAGTGCACAAATTACCTTACCATCAATACCCACCCCCCAACAAAAAAAAAAGGAACGAGAAAGAGGAGGGAAATTCATTGTTGGTGCCAGAGAGGGTTAGTTTGCAATACATTGTTATAAAATGGCATGAGAAATAGTCAACCTGAAGCCAAGCACGAACAGTGCTTTGCATCACATCTTGAATTGTGAATAAGCGGCCCCGCACAGCTTCTTGTTCCTCTATCATAGCTCTTGTGTCCTTCTTTATTCTTTCCAGCATCAATTTTGTACCAGTACCTCGTAAATGCTGCACTAGTTCAAAAATTATCTCCTCTCTTGCATGAAGGGACCACTTTACCCTTATAACCTGTGAAACATCTTATATGAAGTCGGGAATAAAATATGGTAACAGTAAGAGCAGAGCTTGTATGGTGCATACTTGAGTGGCTAATCTTCTAATTTCATGGTTAAATATAAGGCAAAGCATATTCAAATCTTCATGATTTCTTCTGCATCGAGTTGCATCTCTTATTTTAGAGTGGTTGCAGGGAAAAAAAAAAGAAAAAAAAAAGAAAAGGTAAACAAAGTATTGGTTTATAAAACAGAAAAGCTACCTATTTACAAACTTCAACTCAATCTCGTCTGCTTCTCCAAACACATACTTGCGCCACAACCTACCATACATAATTTCAGAACATGAACCCAGAAGATGGGGTAATTATGTGCCAATCAATAGATCATATTACCTGTAACTATCCATGTTTTTTAAAAATTATGCAATTATCCATGTAGAGCTACCTTCTGGTTGACCAGACAACAGTACATAATAAATAATTTTTTCAAGATAAGAGTTGTATGCATAGTATTACAGTGAAAGATCTCAGAGTTTCTACAAAAAGATGACAACTATAATAGAGAGCTGTACAGATGATAACAGAACCAAGAACTGTTACAGGTCCCCAATATATTTATGAAGAAAATATACACAACCAAAGCAAATGACCTGTCATCCCATCGTGCAAGTCGAGAGGCCAAGTACGCAATCACTTCATGTATATGCTTCGGTGCCAGGCTTCCATTAGCTGAAAGTAGTTCCTGAAAAGAACTACTTTTTTCAGAAAATTGTACTTCATATTGGTAAAGTACCACATCTGGTACCATGCTTGAGTTGCTGGCGGTTTGTACTTTGTACCAGTGTCACCATATAAACCACAAAAAAGAATATGACAAAATTAAAAAAAAAGTAGAGTACAACCTCGAAATTATCCTTAACTTATAAATGCATTTTTTTTAAAATTCACCCAAAAATTACCAAAAATATAAAATATGTCTTTTTATCTCTGAATAGTTTATTAAGCCCTTCAGCCTCATGGTTCTGTAATTTTTTTAGCAGAGTATTCATCTTACAGATGTTAGATTTGGTATGATATCTCAAAGCCATGATTCTTTAAGTGTGATTTTACATCTGTTTAGTTTTGGAAGGATTGTTTATGCCATTGGCCATTATGCTCTACTTGAGCATAGAAGTGTATCCAAAAATAGTTCAGTTTGGGAGAGATGTTAAAGCCTATTATTGCAGCTCTCAAACAAGACCACTTCAAATGGCAATTGAGATAACCCAAAAAAGATGGTCAATGATAAACAAAATGAAATGTCAAAGAAAGCTAAACAGTGTCAAGGAGATGCACGGAATGAAATTAGATGTGCGATGATATCAATCAGTAAGGTAAACTAGACTAAAAGTATATGTCGACATACAAAAATCAGTATCAGCATTGGCAACCAAATAATCTGTCGTATTTCAACTCAAGTACATGACCATCAGTTGTACTTAATTTATAGACCCTTCATGTGAAACACATCATGAGAATGTTTTGAGGTGAGTTAAAATTATAATGATATTGCCAAGAAAAATAAAGTCACCTTTTGCCTGATTTAGCTTGGATAAATTCAGTATGCTGATTGCTGAAAGCAGGTTAAGAAGGATATAATTTATATATTTTACTGAGTACCTGAACTTCAGTTATACCCAAAACACCAGTGCTCGTTGTGGGTCCCTTCACATGCAATGAAGTTATGAGAAAATTTTGAGCTTGCCATGACCTCAGCACAATTGGCACGTCCTCCTCGTCCCTTTCTGGATCACCCACTGATTGCCCCAGAAGCTCAAATAGTAGGCCTCCAGCCACTCTTACCGGTACCTGTAAAATAATTTAATATTATCAATAAGCTAGGTCTTACATTTGAGAGAAATTTTAAATCATACATCTATCGAACAAACTTTTCACTCTTTTATACAGTGCATTTTTCTCTTTGGATATGTTTTCAATTTTTTCCACAAGACCTCAATTCTGACATGATAAATTGTTTAGGCGTTTACAAGGATCCATGCAGTGTTGACAGTGTGTTTGCCAGTAAGAACAGAATATTACATGGTTTAGGCATTTACGATGATAAATACAGTTTAGCCCCACTAACATGGTTGTCACATGCCAAAGTTAGCTTCATTCTTTGCTATTTACACACAAATCATTAATACTAGTTAATACAGGCAGCAGTTAAACTACAAAAATAAATTAAAACAAAGTACCTCATATAAAAGATGCCTCATTTTCTCACTCATAAGCCGGCTTTCATCTCTCAAAGCAATACATATAGCGGGATGAAGCCAGTGCACATTTCGGAGCCAGCTGTCGACAACTGGATGTCCAGCTGCAACATGGCACCACCAAGTGGGCCCTGCAGGTCTTTCAAAGTAAGGTGCTGCTACATCAGCAACAGTGAGATCATCCCCATTCTCTATAAGGCTGTTTATGTTATCATCATCTATATGTGTACCAGCATTTATCTTTTGTACCAATTCTGATATCCGGCCCCACCCGATCGGTACCCACTGACTCTCAGGTGGCCCCGTGACAGGCTTTGAACTTACATTAACATCCTCCTCTTTGATATTTAGGTCAATTAGAGGTACGAAATCCAGTGAACTGTATTTGTTTAGTGTTTGTTGTTTGACTGTACTGCTTTTTGATACCTGAGTCTCAATTGGTACGGCAGAGCTAGCACGGGATATGTTTGGGTTTCGAACAAACTCGAACGCGCATATTAAACCCTCTGTCCATAGGTCGGTACCTGGCATACTGTAATTTTGTTTAATTTTGTTAATCTCTGCCTTTTTAGTCACAATAGTTTGTTGATCCATCTTGCCTTGTTAGATACCTATATAACAGAGGAATAAGCAATGTCAGGCCATAATAAATTGATCAATTGCACTACATTTCAAAGATAATTGCAAAAAATACTTTATCACAAAGAAAAACATACATTTAGCTTAAATTCACATGAAAGGAACAAATGTTATAACTAATTAACAGTATCCATCTAGACTAGACATAAAACGCGGCATAAAAGATGTCAAAAGAAAATTTTGTTCACAATTTCATTAAGATAATAAAACCAGAGACTCAAATAGTCAAATAGCACGTTATATATTACACACCAGTGCAAGTTTTAGCGGGTCTGTGATTTGATTAGGGTGTACGTTGTATACTTTTCTCATTTGTTAATGGAAATGTGGTGGGAGATTCTCCCACTTGTTTCAAAAAAAAAAAAAAAAATAGCACGTTATATACCTAAATTCAAATTGCTAATACGAAGATAAAATTTGCGAATTAAATATGATCCTACATCAACACAAAGCGCCTTGTAGGCTTGTAGACTTGTAGTGCATCCGACGAAGGAGAGAGTATAGAGAGGCGAAGCAATGCATTTAATGAAAGAAGTCACACGGATGGCAACAGGACAAAGGCACCGCCGAGCGGCGCGAGCGAAGGTCGAACAGCTGAGGTGTAGTAGTGTATGTTTCAGTGTCACTGCCATTTTGCTACGTGTACTGAGTTGGATGTGATGGGCATGGGACACGTGTTAAGGAGATGAAGAGATTATTTCGGCTGTGTGCTGTTTTGTGCCGGCGCAGCGGATCCGGAAAAGTAATCTTTTCCAGCTTCCGCGCCGGTTCCGTATCGATGTTTGCTGTTATGGGCCCAGTTATTTTGGGTTTGTAGTGGTTTATGAGCCCAGAATTTGTACTCTTTGTTTAGGTTCAGAGGTTTTACAGTTTAAAGGGGTTTATGAAGCAAGCCCAATGTAAATGTTTATTTACTGCTTAAGTGCTTATCGAGTTTTAGACAAATCTGACCGTTGATTTAGATCGGACGGATCAGATGCAATCCGATTGGATAGCTGCCTGGACTGGTCAATGATCTAATTCTATTTATAAAGTAATAAATTTTTTGTCTGATTTTAGATCAGACGGTCCAAATCAGTCCAATACACTGTAAACAAAATAAATCAGTAAAAAATGTTCTAGAAGCTTAAATCTTTTCAATACATGCTCCATATTTCCATATTTATATTTTTCTATTTTGGGACCAGTTACTGTTCCTTTGCAATTGCAACGATCTAGCATTTAATGAGAATGTTTTTTGTGTGAAAGAGTAAATAATAAATAGCATATGCCTTTATAGAAAAAATCGTTGTTTTTACTGCTCCCATTTTTATTTGCTTAATTTCATGTTATTTGGGTCATCATTTTGCGTTTTCCCTTTTAGAATGAAATTAGTCAAAAGTCTCGTTGTGACACTTGGCCGTATTAGGTAGAAGGCAACCATCAGTAAAAGGTAACTTAAAAGCAACTCTTATTGCATTTTTACTTTTAATAAGACAACTCGAGTTTATACAGTGGAATTGATTAATATTTCTTCTTTCTTTGAAGGTGGTACAGTAATTGCCATGTTGTCTCGTCATCAGTGGCGAAGCCACGTTTAATTTGGTGAGTCCATGGACCCACCTGAAAATAAAAAATTTGCATTAAACTTAGTATATTTGTAAATAAAAAATTATATATAAGAAGTTTGGGATTCATTTCAAAAATTTGAAGGACCCAGCTGAACATGTCGTGTTTGATTTGAATTACGTAACGATTTCTAAACATTACACATGGACCCATGTCGTATTCATTCTAAGTTCTAACGAATCATCATCTTTCTTTTTCCGCAATAAATCTTATTAAGATAAAACTTATAATAGAATAGGAAATTTTCGGATGAATGATTCTAGACTCATGAATTATTATTTTGTATATTAGATATATTATTCTGGATCTTCTGATGTTGTTAGAATAGATGTTTGATTTCTCATATTTTTTTATGTGACATTATTAAGTTGTTAATATAAAAATTGTTGTTATACTATATTTATATCAAATGAAAGGTTTTCAAATGTGATTTGTGTGGTTTAGCGGTTGGGTGGTGATTAAGCGTTTACCAGTGATAAAACGACGATAAAACGGTTGTACAACGATAAAACAGTAATAAAACCGATAAAACGATTGTGCAATATAAACCAAAATTTATATAAAACAGATAAAATAGAGTTTTTTAAAAGCTTGATTAGACATTATGTCATTGTCGTACATATATTTTTCAGCAAAAAACTTTTTTGGACCCTGTTGATCTAAAATCTTAGCTTCGCCACTGCTCGTCATGAGAACTTAAAACAGTGGTTGGTGATCTCGGCTGTTTTGCCTAAATTGGATTGGAAATATGATATGACCTTTTTAATCTCACTGTTAGAAGTTAAGAAATGATGCTTTTGTTTTTAATTACAGTAAAAGTGTACTTTGGTACCCCCGTCAAAAAACAGAAAAAGGTGCGGTTGGTACTTGCTGGAAAGGCATACGTGGTCCATACCAATTTTCTTAATTTAATTATGAACCTTCCTCTTTTTTTTTTCTTTTTTTTTTTTTACAGTTTTTGCTTTCTTACCCGAACAATTTTACCTTTTTTTGGTGAATTGCTTTTCCGGATTTAGATCCTGACCATATTTTTTTCAATCCAACCGTATGATCTAAAACACACGCGCGTAATAACAGCATGGACTCCTTTTACCTAGCTAAAATTTTGAATAAAGCTTTTCTACCCTAAAAAAATTGGAGAGAGATAGTGTAAATTTAATACCTATATATGTGGCAGTGCTTTGAACACTAGCAATTTAATACTTCGATTCCAAACCTCAACTTGTAAGCAATCACATTCATCACAATAGAACAAAAGGTAATCTCATTAATTTCCACAAAAAAAATAAATTTAATTGAGATTTTTTATGTATATTGTTAAAAAATATATACGTCGTCTATGAGTGATCCCGTTGACTAGACATAATTATCGTACTTAAAAAAACAATACGGATGTTCAAAATTTTTCATTATGTCGTAAATCTATGAAATATTATTTATAAGTAGTCCAATTATATTATTTTTCGCATTCCGAAATTAGTAAATAAAATGCGAAAAATGTACAAAATAATGTAATATAAATTTTCCTACTTTAAAACTATGATGTTAATGATCGTCATAGAAACAAAACAGCTGACATGTTGTACAAATAGTCCCAAACATAACTTCACAAAAAGTTGGTAAAAAAGATTAAAAAAGAAACAGCCACTTGAGGCGTAATGATACCTTTACAAAAGCAAACGTACCAAGTTTAACGCGTGATGAGCACCTTAAACTAAACAAAATTTCGTTACAGAGAAAATACATAATTAAGAAATGAAAAGGTTGGCGCTGCAAACCCAACTAACGTTCCTCCAGTTTTGCTAAATGACAATTTTTAGTCACGAATTTAGCCTGGTTTCTGACAGTGGGCCCGCTTACCTCCCAATTTGAAGACGCTAGGCACCACCACTTCGCTGTCATTCTAAAGGATCTAGTTTACTAGGGAATATTAATTAAAAAATATACGATCGTGTTTAATAAAAGACAGATGTACGTAGTTTACTGTTCATGTTTGGAAATAGTGATCGTGGTATTATTGCGAAATGCTTCTGCGTTAATATATGATTTTCTTTAATAAAATTGGATGCTGCAAAATAGTGTAAAAAGACATAAGTGGGTTTGGTAAATTGGAACCAAAATAGCAAGGAATGGAGCATTCTCGTATATTATTATTTTGCTTAAAAGTTAATAGTTTCTTATAGTTTTATGAGTTTCTCTTCGTATCAAAGTCTGAAGAATTTGATGGTATAAAAATATACAAGGATGTCTTAGTAATTAATTGGCACAATAAAATCATCAATATATAATTATTCTATAATTTAGGCTTCGATTATTAATTAGTAAGGAAAAAAAAACTTTTATTGACAAATACGGGAGGTGGGTTACATCAATACTTAAATAAGACAGCACAATCATTTATTATGAAACGAGTCCTTTTTTTTTTTTTGAGAAAAGAAACGAGTCCATTTACAGTTAATTTTATCTAGGGGTGTGGTTAAACTCTGCGCACAAACGGCGAGTAGTGGAAGAATTAAACTATTAAAGAAATGTAAATTACACGAAACCCCTTGTCTTTTCCGCTTAATACAACGAACACCTGATTATCACTGGTGTCTGTTTCTTTGGTTTTCGCACGTGGGCTCTCAAGTGTATTGTTTATTATTATTTTCAAGATATATCATATATCGCGACTGCTTCCTTTAATGCACCTATAAATATCACTAGTTTAACATTTCAAAAAGAAAAAAATAATTAGTCCAAAACAAAACAGTTCACTAATTGTTATATTTTATCTTATTTAGCACGAAATTTGGGTTCATAATATTCTTTTCTAATCACAAACTTTTGGGTTCACAAAATATTTTTTTTTATTGTGAATCTTTAAAACCAAACCAGACCGCAGATTGACCTCTCACCCGCACACCATAACAAATATTCCCTTCAAACCATAAGAGCTAAAGATGGATTCTAAGTGCATCTTTCCACTTCCATCCATTAAAATCTCACTTTATTTTCTAAGTTAACTTTTTTGTATGTAAATCGTAGAGTCCCCCTCTCTCTCTCCCTCAACCTGTAAATTACCGCTTCATTTGGAAAACAAAAGTACAAAATATAAAAATGATCTACATTATAATTGTTGCAGATTAATTTTTTTTTTTTTTTTGAAACTTGTAAACACCCCGTAGGGTGATTAAAATTCTATTCCCTTTGCTTACGTTGTCAAATAACCGCATTAGATATATTTAAATTTGTATTTAATATTAGTTATATGAATAATCCGATACTGATATTGATACATGGATGTGATTTTTTATGGATATATACATGGCTACTTGGCGAAATTGGATTATTTAAGTTTGTGGGTATTTATTAGGAGGGCCATCTGTTTCTTATAGTGGCTTTGGAATCTAATATAGAATTTCAATATCAGTATAATTAATAAACTCTTTGCAATTGCTCAATTGTACCTCCTCACGCTTCACCGCCAATCAGATTTTTTTTAATTGTCGGTGCAAGTCTATCAATAATATGATATCAAGCACTTATTAAGTTTTTTACCTATACTATATGGGTCACATTAATGTCTGAAAAATAATGAGAACATATGCACATAATCGGATTATTGTTTGTTTCTATCCGATTCATTACTGTTGCATTGATCATGTGTATAACCTCGTCGAGTTAAACTCATTAAACTTTATCATTTAAAATCGATTTTATAAATTCCGAAATGGAAGTTATGTAACTTTTTTATAATCTTAAATTGATACTAGCCATACTAGAAATAACAATTCAACATTTGTCTATATTTGTTACTGCTCCTCTCCTGTCCTTTTTAGTTTTTATCCTCTAAAGTTTTTCCTGTCCTTTTACCCCTCCAAAATTAAATTTGTAACAAATTACGGTGGCATGAGTATATCTCGGACAAAACCAGTCAATGTGATCCTTTCCTTTTCATCTTTGTCGCTGGCTCGCTGCACCTACTGAAGCACATATTTTCTGAGTCTCGATAGAAATCCTGATTTTATAAACTAAAGGGGTCCACATGTCAAGCTCGGAAAAGGTACACACAAAACATAAACACTTAATTATAAGATAAATTGTCTCTGTATAATGTCAAAAAGTTAGTATGGGCAAATCAAAAGGACCAATTCTATTGGCTTCTCAAAGAGAGCCGTTGCGAAAACAATTTAGTCTTTTCAAATATAGTTTGAACGCGACATTTTATCCCTAATTTCATTCAACGAGCAGAGAAAATTAAATTTTTTAAAACTAGAATGGGACTGTCCGGTCCTTGATTTGACCATATCATGCCACTTTCCCTGCAAATCGCTCCATGTCAGCTTTGACCATCTGTTTGGATCCATGGGATAATGGGATTGCATTGAAATATTGGACCTAGCATTTGGAAGTATTTATTTGATTCGGTTTGTATTGATTAGTTTTCGTGTTTAAATTCAATTCCATTTTTACTATAGCAAATCAAATGAATTGAACTAACCATGTAAACTCAAATATTTGCCTAATTTATTTTAATATAGCAATATTTCACCTTATTATACCGACCAAGTCAATAACTATAGCACTGCTTATGAAATAAAATTTCATATTCATGTAGTTTTGATTTTTTCTTTTTTCAGAGATTTAATTCATTTAATGCGATATACTTTTCTGCAAACTAAAAAAAATGTTTTTTTTTCTTAATTCTTCTCTGAACCAAAAATGGACAGAAAGAATTATCATTATTTTTACCGTTTATATTTTCCAGGCTAGATCGTTTGGACGATACGTATTTTATAACTATTCCGATTAGCGCACTGCTATCACATGCGAAATTTGTGCAAGCTTTAAATTGTGTTCCAGAATAGTATTATAGCGAACACCAATTTGGTATTATATAAAAAATATTGAAAAAAGGAAAATTATTATTTATTATTATTATTTTTGCTATTTTAATTTTCATCATCACGCACATAGTGCTATAATTGCTATTCCGAATATTACTCTTTTAGCTATCATTTTCATACCAACTTTTATCATATTTTCCCTAATTATGACTCGTCCGGCACCTTTTCATGAATTATGGAAATTCAAGCAAAATTTGAAAGTTTCTAACATAATCGTCAGAAGCCAATAAGTAGACAACTCATGACATACATCCACTTAACAGCCGCTGTCAAGTTCTCTTAAAAAAACTCATGACATACATTACTTTATGCAATGAATATAGTCTGATTTCACTATTGCTCTTGCTGATTTGGAGTACCAGTCTAAAAACTAATTAAATAGATTCAATGGACTTGACTCCACTAGGGGGAGAAAAATAAAAATTGGACTTGAGTTGTATTTCTTCAGTTTTGGGAGATAAGAGGGCCCAACAACTTTACGCGAGTACCATTGCAATTTGCAAAATAGAAAATAATTTTCTTAATACACAATTCCATAACTTGAGTGGGACATTCAAATATCTGACAAGGATAAAGAGCAGAGGTGAGAGGTGCGATCAAAGTAGGTATGGTACATATATCATATCCGGATTTATATTCTAAAATTAAGTGCAACTTTTATTTTGATGAGTGTAACTTTTTTTTTTTTCATTTCAGAACAAATAGATTCAGATCCTACATTCGTGTCAGCATCAAGATTTGCGCATAAGGTTTGATCCAACAGCTTGGATTAATTGGTCACCTTTAGTTCCTCTTAACCTCTGCGGATCAAGCTATGCAGCCAACTGCGAAACGGGTACAAAAATAAAAAGGAACGAGTTATCGTTTTCGGCCGTTGGATATGTTTAGTTTTATGATTCTATCGTCGCAAGGGCGGAGCCAGGATTTGAATATAGGATGGGCCGAAATCGAAAAACTACCAGTCTAAAAAAATAAAAATAATAAATAAATAATTACTTTACTATTAATTATAAGAAATGTCTATAGTTAAATAAATGCCAGATTAACGTAAATGAGAAGTGCCTCATTTGAAAAAAAATATACATTTCTTTCCAAAAAAAATTTATTAAATACATTTGTTATTTAAAAGAATAATATAATTATACATATTTTATTTTATTTCCATCCTACAATTTTTCTTTCAAATGCGGACATAAATATAGCTACAAATTTAAAAATGGTGAAATAATGTGATTATATAAGCAATTACTACTGTATCCTTCTTGATGAGCATGTTTGTAGATAAATCATTTAGTTTACAAATTTTTATTTTCGCATGAAATTATGTCCACACTTGTTGCCTCCAAATTAAATTTACATTTAAATTTAAATGATTTATTGAAATTAAAGGAAAAAGGATGTCTTTGCTTATGATTAGCTGTATATTTCATGCCAAAAATAAAAGCAAAATTTTAGAAAAGGGATCACATTGGATGGGAAATAATCTCATTGGATTGGAGAAGGCATTTATTTTAATTTTGGGATAGGCCAAGATATCATTTCAGGCTCAATTTGTTCAAATAGTCTAATGATATTTAAGAAAATCTCAAATTTTGGCATGTGCCTGGCACACCTCCGCCACCCCCTAGTTCCGCCCCTAATCGTCGTGATGGTGCCGCTTGAGCAAATGGGAAGTGCAACAGCGCTAGGAGATGCAGGAATGGTGCTGGCCTGTTGAAGTTCTTATGATGTTGAGAAGAAGCGCAAGAACTAAGTTGAAGAAAAATATTTTGCTTATGTCTACTTTGAATAAGTCTTTGTTTGTGGCTGTTGGATATCAAACAGTAGCTCTTTTTGTCTTACTTTTTTAGGAGTTTATGGTGAATTGTATGGGTACAAGAGAGATTGAGGGGCTAAATACTATGATCTGGTACATTGGTACTAGGGGTTTTTATCGTTCTTTAGATAGCAGCTATTTCGTTTAATTTGGACTGGTACAGCGATATCAGTGAAGGTTTTAGGTGAGTTTTAGGAATTTATAATTTTGTTTCATTTCAAAAATGAAACCGGATGTCGCTCCCACCTTTTTTCAAAAAAAAAAAAAAAAATGATTCTATCGTCGTTAGGCTTCTAGTCTTTGACGAGCTGCTTAATGTTTTGAAGGTTGTGTGATCCTTCGTGTGGCATAGGCCGAACCAAATATTTTCGACCCCTTTTACCATGTTCCATTTTTTTAATTTCGTAGAAAAATAGAAAATAGAGATGCATCCCCTACGCCTGCGCCACTGGACCGCTGCCGTGTCAGGACTCAGGATCCATTGAAGTACTTTTCATTTCAGCATGTTGTCGGAATTTCTGCTCCCCTTTGATCTTGATCAAACGGCCTACAATTTGTCTCGGAGAATTATTTTTAAACTTGTTTTGTTGCTGTTTTGATTATTGATCGGTTGAATTAAGATCTTAAAAAATTAAAAGAACTTTTTGTAATACATCAATGTTGGCATCCTATTTGAATGATTTTGCAGTCTCTAAACAACAACATTAATTTTCATGAAGCACGTGTAGTTGTTCAACAACCTTCATTCTATTGAAATCAAAATAAAAATAACTTGCTGGTTGGAGTGAGTATCTGAATGATCAAATTACAATATGTTCTCAATAAACATTCCGATCTCTACAGTGATACGCTGGATACGGACGCTAGATTAACCTGCCACAAACTACAAAGTGGACCCCAACCTCGTATATTATCCATTAATAGCAAGTCCTAAACAGATCTGTCACGAGTTTAGATCTCGAATCAAAATGCCTAAATAGGGCTTTTACCTTAAGGTTTAAACACGTATTGCAAAAAACAAAAAAAGTTTCATTTTTTTCTTACTTTATTCCATGTCAGGGTAAACATATTATTATAGAAAACAAAAAAAATTTCATTTTTCCTTTTTTACTTAGAGTCAGGATAGACATTTTTTTATAAAAAGTTTACTGATTCCAGTGCACAGAATTTAAATAAAATATATTAAATGATTTTGTGATTTATGTCATATTTAGGTCGGTGTAGATGATTTTATATTATTTTTTTCCTTGTTAGCTTATCGGTAAGGATATAAATCGGAAAACTTCTTCCTGAGTAGTAAGAACGAGGAATATATAATTTTTGTATACACGTCGATAGTTCGAAATAATATATTTGGGGGGATGCACTGACAATGAAGAAACTTTGCAATATTTGTGAATGTCTTTCCAAATCAATTAAACACAAAATTGTGACTATAGAAAATAATTCTAGATACCGTTTTTTTTTTCCCGCAAAAGTAAAACCCGTAGGCAATTTATAGATATATTCTTGGCCTTAAAAGGTTGGTTATATTTTAAAATCATACGATTAAATACTAGTTGATAGTACGTCAAAGATCATTAAATAAAGGCATTTATAAAAATTTTAGTCGTCAAAGATAGTACGTCAAAGATCATTAGTAATAGCCCCTCGCTCCCTCCAATGAAGCAACTCATGGATGAAACGTTGATTAGACGCTGGAAAGAGATTTCGGAAAAAAAAAAAATTAGACTCGCATGAAGTGGTTTATAATAGGAATACAAGTTCTCAGATTACAATTACATTTAATTATATAAATAACCAACACGTAAAACCTCATTATTTTGCAGCGATTTGCTTTCTGTTTGGTAACCTTTTTTTTTTTTCGGCTCAAAGCAAGGGTCTTGCACTTCTCAAAAGCCTGCATAATTTTTTTTTTTTTTTTTTTTTTGAAGAACAAAAAGTTGTGCATAAATTAAAAAAGAAAGATTGCATCTGCTAGGAATTAAACACGCTTTAACATCAGTTCACATTAGACTATCAATTTATCTAAACACTATATAAACTGAATAAAACAAAGTATATATTTTATTTCAATAGCTTTTACTGTGACTTCCTTTTATTTTGCTGAGAACTACGTTCCAATACAAAACACAGGTATTTTTAACAAAGAGATGGAGATCAAATTTCACAAACATTTTTTTTATTATTTAAATTCAAGTATCGACGAGAGAGCAGAGCCCAAATCGAATTCCGATCATGCAAACTCCACTCGAGAGTCGACTAGTCGAGATGTATTATCCGTTGTCTACAAACTAAACATCAATTCGCCAACATATATATGTCGAAATTGTATAGTTTGTTGCTTTCTTATAACATTTTTTTTTTTTGAAAGCTAGGTAGAGGCTACCTAGAGGGGCTTTCTTATAACATTAGATAAACATCTTTCGCATATTTTTCGATTGATTTTCATAAAGTACACGTGCCAATTTTTTTTTCCCTTTTATATTCGCCGAAAACAATTGAATCATTTGATATTCCATCGTTCGGATGTTAATATCGAAAACTTGTTTGTCTCATCCTTTTATTTGACGAAGAAAGAAACAAATTTAGGTAATGACCATATACTGACATTGTCGTACTTTCCTCGCAGGAGGCATTGGCAGTTTGGCACTAGTTTTTCGTCTGTAGAACTTTAGTTTGCAATTAATTTACCAAATGGGCTTGGCATTTCTATACTTTAAAGATGGTAATTTTTTTTAGCAAAAAAAGACAAAAAAAGACAGTAATTAAACTTTGTAGGATTTCTTTTTACCATAAAAAAAACAATTGGATTTTCCAATCCTTTGTATGCGAGAATTGATTAGGAGCACGAGCATCCTCTGAATTATCATCCCCTGTCATCCCTTCTTATAGAATAAAGACCTTCCCTTCCGATCTCTTCTCTCCCTTTCGTAACTCTCCTCTCCTTCCGATCTCGCTCCCTCTCTCCGACCTCCTCCCTTCCGATCTCGCTCCCTCTCTCCGACCTCCTCCCTTCCGATCTCTCTCGCTCCCTCCCTCTGACGTCATCCTTCCTCCCCCTCCGACCTCCCTTCCCCCCTCCGCCTTCCTCCAATCTCTCTTTCTCCGACCTTTCTTCCTCCCTCCGGCCTTCCTTCCTCCGACCTCCCTTCCTCCCTTCGACGTTCATCCCTCCGACCTTCCTCCCTCCCTCCGGACTTTCTCCTTTTGCTCCGTCCGGTCTAAAGACATTGTAATAAGGGATAAGCTAATAAGCGAAAATGATCAGTTTATCGCAACAAATGATCATCTTATATGTGCATCAATGATCAACTTATAAGCATAAATGATTAATTAGGTGTAATAAGTGATCAAATTATTATATTAAGGAATTAGATTGTTATAATAAGTGATCAGATTGTTTAATAAGGATCAGGTTGTTATAATAAAAGATCAGATTGTATAATAAGAGATCGAATTGTTATAATAAGAGATCAGATTATATAATAAGGGATCAGATTGTTTAAATAAGAGATCATATTGTATAATAAGGGATCAGATTGTGATAATAAGATATCAAATTGTGATAATAAGAGATCAAATTGTCATAATAAGAGATCAAATTATTATTATAATAATGAGAGATCAAATTGTTATAATAAGAAATCAGATTGTTTTAATAAGGGATTAGATTGTCATAAGAGATCAGATTGTTATAATAATAATAGATCAAATTGTTATAATAAGGGATCAGATTGTTATAATAAAAAAAAAAACAGAGGACTGGAAAGGGAGATGGGGCACGGAAAGGAGGCAGGGGAAGGGAAAACTATAGAGGGGAGCGAAAAGTGGAGAGGGGCACGAGAAGGGGAGAGAATGAAGCGCGTGAAGAGGGAAGGGGAGCGGAAGTGAGAGGGGGAGCGGAAGTGAGAGGGAGAGCGAAAGTTAGAGGGGAGACACTGAGGGCAGAACTTTTCGTTTTTGGGATGGGATTACGGGGATGATAAAATTAGAGATTACACTTATCACGCCCCAATAACTGTTTATTTTAATAATTTTCAAGTATAAAGTTTAAATTTGGAACTAAATATTGTAGAAATAATTTACGTAGCACATATATCATGTTTACAAAAAGATAACGAGATTCGGATTATGTTTTACGGCTTACTAAGCGTTGTAGTTTTAATAATGCTCTGGATTAAATTAAAGGCTCTTATGACATACTCAGATGATTTTTAAATTGTGTGAAATTTGATTGTTAGGTTATAAGGTGTCTAATAATATCTTATATTTTAATTTATAATTTTCAATTTCGTTTAAATATGTTGAATATTAATTATTAAAAATTATTGAAATAAATGTTGTCAAATAATCCCTTCGATATCTAAAATTGCCCAGCGTGTTGCGACTATAAATATACTTCTTCAAATGTTTTCCAAGCGGCTTTTGTGAAAGTATTGATCCTGTTGCATGAATGGTGAGAGAAATAATCCAAAGTCGTATATACCGCGAGCATAAATTTAAATCCGTAGACCGAAAAATCACGATACTAGGCTACAAGTAATAACCAATAATACAGAGAAAACGAAAGATAAATCCCACTATCGTTGGAACTTGGAAGCAAACTGAATATATGTAATTATAGTCGAATAATCTTTGAAAGTAAAAGACAGTTGTGATCGGACCGCGTCAACACTTCTCTTTTTTTTTTTCTTTTTCTAAATTAAAAGCCCGTAGGCATCAACACTTCTCTTTTCAGTGTTGTTATATGATGTCATAGAAAATATTAAAGAGCTGCACATTAAACGGTGATGGACGAAAAAATTTAGCAAAATATATTACAAACGATCTTAAATTTATTTGACCCGAGTAAAGTGGTTTTAAATACAAATTTGGGAATTATTGTATAATAGTAACTTTATAAAAAGATACAGAAAATAATAATAATACTCTCGTGAATAGAAAAAATATTACCCGTCAACGTCTTTTATTTATTGTAAATAGATTACCTCACCATACATTTGTCTGTACATAAATTAATTGCCGATCATTTTTTCAATATACGAACATAATAAGATTTTGTCATGAACTGTGCATATCACATGTGACATCTTCTATCGCAAAAATTATCTAGTTATGTTGGTTAGATAAAAAAAAATTGTGGTATATCTTAAAAAACGAATACATCCAATAAAGCATGCTTAACGTAGAATGCGTTTGACAAATAAGTAAAGCTACATGGAGCAAAAGCAAAAATTTTTAGAAACATTACTATTTGATACTACTTAGATGAGAAGATAAAAAGAGAACAAACGACTAAATTCTTGTAATATATACATAATTGGATGTGTTTGGTTTGCATTTGAATAAATCAATTTGCATAAAATCAAACAATACATGAATGAGAAATTTAGACTTACTTCGGATGCTTATTCATTTTCTAACAAAAACCTAGAACATGGTAAGCCCCAAATTCCTTATTCTTCATTCATGTTCATTATTTATGCCACAATCCAAATAACAAGAGCAAAATTTTCAAAGGTTAAAAAATTTGGTGCATTAAATTTACCTACATGAATGCTTTAAATTTACGATGCAGCACACCATCTTAAATGATTTTTATTCGATACGCTCAAAGAAGAGTAAAGATTTGCTCCACCCTTATTATACCCGTCAAACGATTGAGTGGAAAACTTTATTTTCCGTCGTCGCTTTTGACTTACATAACGTTAGTATATCTTTGGCTCTTTCTAAATTAAATGCAAGCATCTGTAAAACACAATGAAAGTAATTCTCAACATATATTATATTAGTTTTTTTCTATCACGTAAATAAACTAATTTTAAGATACGTTGAGAACAAAACTCAACAGTTGGCCTCTGTTTATGTTAATTTTACTATTAAAATCACATGTCTCTGATTATGCACATTAAGTGTAAAACATAATTTAAATTATTACCAATGTATACACAAATTTGGGCTTGTTTGGATGCACATGGGAATAGGGGAATAGAGTCTCTTCCCGAAATTGGCTATTTTTAACACATCCAAACGATTTTGGAATAGCCAATTTCATTCCTAACACAATTTTCAATAACACTCTTCCCAACAACACTTTTCTCTCTACTTTTTCACACTTCCCAACGCTATTCCTAAACTCACCATCCAAACAACCTAGGAATAACACTCTTCCCACTCTTTCCACTCTTCCCACTATTCCCAACCCATCCAAACAAGCCCTTTAGAACTGGTTATGTTTCGGATTGTACATATCATAATATTATATACCACTTATAACATAATTTATCACACAAAAGTGGACCAATCTATTATGCTTTGCTAGGGTTTATGGATCATGACGTACTCATACACCTAGCCTAGGAGCAACAGTAAAACTCGGCCCCAGCATTTATCATTTCCTCCCATGCCCATTTTTTCTCTTTTATTACCTCTTCCCCATACTTTAACCCCTTGCTTTCCTTTTACTGTTCCCTTCTACCTTTACACCACACAATCCCTCTCTCCCCCTCTCTCTCTCTCTCTCTCTCCATTGCAAAAGAAGCTTGTTCTTCTTTTGCTCTACCTTTCATGGTCCTCTCTCCATCTCCAAACCCCAGTCGTCGAGCTACAACAAAAAGGTATGATTAAGATAAGGCTCACACTCACCTACCAAGTCACCAAACAATCCCTTTCTCTCATCTCTTGACAGTGATTTTTTCTCTTCCACTCGAACTGTTGCTGGGTTTTTTGTTCCTCTTTCCTTTTTCGTGTTTCTTTAGTTTATTTATTGCTTTGCTTTATCTTTAGTGCATGGTCTTTTTTGGACCTACCACCCACATTTGGGCATATTTCTCTTGGAAACCACTCTTTCTCAGTTTTCTAATAGCTGGAATCGATCTGTTTTAGCTGCTATGGAATTAATTGGTCTAGAGGTTTTATCCTGGGAGATTAGATTCTTTTCTTCCTTGGGTTAAAGCCACCCAAAACAGATCGAATCATTAAAAGAGGTAATTTCTTTTATATTCATTTTGGTATAGTGAAAATTTTGGTTTGTGAAAAATGCGTGCCTTTATTTTGTGGCTTTTGTTAGATTTCACATGGAGACCATGGGTTTTAATTTTTGTTATTTAAACTTTTAATGCACCTCCAATTGGTTCAGTTTTCAAATTTAATCTCACAATTCTAGATCCTTGTGAGTTAATTGCGACCTAGACATTAGTGGCACTGATAGTTGTCACAGTAGTTTGCATTTATAGAAAGTGATGTGTGTTATTACTGTCCCCTTTCTGCATTAATGAGATTAATATCTCACAAGATTATGAAGAATTTCATCATTCATTTCTTTTTTTTTTCATTTCTCTAAAGAAATTGCTCCTTTGGAGCAAACTTCATTTTGTTAACCAGTTGTATGTGTTCTTATGGAAGTGGAATCATCACTATTCTGATTGCTAGTTACACATAGCAATGCAGCTTCGTTTATTGTGATTTGGTAAAAAAAAAAGTTCATGCACTTGAAATTTTTGTTGCAATTAAGTTAAAATTTACTGATAAGCATTTTCTCAATCTCAAGATGACTCGGTGTTGGCTTCATCTTTTGCTGTAGTTCTACATATTTAAGGATATATTGTTTTAGTTTTCTTCACTAGGAAGCTGTAGAAGATAATATTTTCTACTAATAGCAACTCTAATTTACCAAGAAAGTACGGGAATCCGCCTGACACAAACTTTCTTCCTCTCATTTCAGGTATAAAAAATGTCAAGCAGTGACCGGCTAAACTCTGAGCTTTCAACTCGTACCCCACCTTTTGGTCTGAGATTATGGGTTGTGATTGGCATTAGTGTATGTGTGCTTATTCTCCTTATTCTCACCTTCCTCTGCATGTGGGCCATGTTTCGCAGGCGTAACCGCACAACTTTTACATTTGACAAAATTCCTGTCTCACAAATCCCTGATGTGTCCAAGGAAATATCTGTAGATCGGGTAGGGGGAACCCACCACTCCCTCGCCCAAACCCTGCAAACAAACCATGATACCCATTATTACCCTGACAACCATAATAGTAATCTTAACAACAACAATAGTTCTAGTAAGAATAATAATTCAGGAAAAATGCTGGCTCACCTGGCAAGAAGCAAATCTAGTGACGCTGACAATCTAAGTCAGTGTAGCTCGGTCTACCATTTTGGGTCAGGTGATGAGAGTGGTTCAGGACCGGCAAGGAAGCAGAACTACCAGCATGCTATTGTGTCAGCTTCTCCTTTGGTGGGCTTACCGGAATTCTCACATCTCGGGTGGGGCCATTGGTTTACTCTGAGGGACTTGGAGCATGCAACCAATCGATTTTGTAAGGAACATGTGATTGGAGAAGGTGGTTATGGAGTCGTTTACCGGGGACGGTTAATAAATGGCACTGAGGTGGCAATAAAGAAGCTCCTTAATAACTTGTGAGTGATATACTTCTTTCCTCCTGCCATTGGTATAGATTAGGTTTGAATTAGGTATTGCTTGAAAAGTTATTCAAGGTAAAGAATGCAATTGCTGAAAATTATGACCTTTTAGGGGTCAAGCTGAGAAAGAATTTCGGGTGGAGGTGGAAGCTATTGGGCATGTGAGGCATAAGAATCTGGTCCGGCTTCTTGGCTATTGTGTTGAAGGAATCCATAGGTACCTCTTTTCTAGATCATTCATTTTTATCATTGCTTGCAGGGTGTTAGAATATTAGAACTAGATAGTATCAGTCTATCAGTATTGCTGTTGTAGCAATTATCATGATATGCATGCTAGTAGTGAAAGCACATAATAGTATATATTTGCACGTAGTGTCGTAGTCATATAATAATGAGAGCACGTGAGAAACATCTGATTATAAGCAAATTTGGAAATTAAAATAGTTGACATTTCTGATCAACAGTCTCTTGTAATGCTATTTTTCTGACCGGGATTAAGGATGTTGTCTAATTTGACATTATATGACAATCAGTTACTGTTGTACTTTCCTTTTATGATTGGTATTGCCATTTTTTACGTCATCCTGTAATCATTTTTTCTGATCTGTACCAACCATGTGTAGCTGCTTTGGTGTGAATTCTCACAAAAATGGCATTGCTGGTTGACTGAGCAAGTTTGCAACATGCGTACATAGAGATGTAGGTTTATAAATTTGTTTGACATGATATTTACCATTCAGGATGCTAGTGTATGAATATGTAAATAACGGAAACTTGGAGCAGTGGCTTCATGGCGCTATGCGGCAACGTGGGGTACTCACGTGGGAGGCACGAATGAAAATTATCCTCGGCATTGCGAAAGCGTATGACCAATTACTTATTTTCCTTGAGGTCTACAAAAAGCACCACCTTGTGTGTGTGTGTTTTCTTTTCTTTTTGAAATATCCCTGCATTCTAGATCATGGAAACAAGCATTGCTTTTGTAACTTTTAATGCTTTTTGTGGGTTCCTCTGTGATTTTGTATAACAAATTGGAAAAATGAAATGTTAAATTATAAAATTCTGACTTTATTAATTTATTATTAGTTCATACAAGGCTGATAATTTATATTTCAGCCAAATGATGCCACTAAAATGTTATGGTATCACAAGCAAACACCATGCTAGATAGTAATACTTAGATTGGGTAGATTTTTGCTGAAGTACAGGCATATTTCAGAATTTGACAAATCATATGCAAGAGTTCTTTCTGTGAAGTTATAAACTTTTAAATCAGATGTGTAGAAGACTAGAAGCACAGATACTACATAATTTTGCCTAAAGATGAAGTTTTATGTAAGACCTCAAATAATTTTGATACTGATTGGTAATATCATGCAGGCTTGCTTATTTGCATGAGGCAATAGAGCCAAAGGTCGTGCATCGAGATATCAAATCAAGCAATATATTAATTGATGAAGAATTTAATGGCAAGCTCTCTGATTTTGGTCTTGCTAAGCTTCTTGGTGCGGGGAAGAGCCATATTACAACTAGAGTTATGGGCACTTTTGGGTAAGCTCCCTAAAATTATATGTACTCCTCTCAGAGGTCATGTTATGGTTTTCACCATACATATTCAGAGCAATATAGTATTCCTTTTGCCTCTTGTATCTTTGGTAGATTAAAAATAATATATTCATGCAAAATTTGGTTAAGTTTGGTATTTCTAGCATAATAAATTGCTATTAGCAGAAGCTTCTTTCAAGTTTCGAAACCTTATACTGTTTCTGTGGGATGCTTTGGTGTACATATGGAGATTGTAGTAAGTTTTACCACATATGACACTGCTATGCATGAACATAGAAACATGGTGAATTTTTCACATTTCCCCTAGATCTTATCATCTCATCTAAAATGAAAATGATCCAGGGATCGGGGAAAAGCAAATGTGTAGAAAGTATTTTGTGTTTATTTAATTTTTTTTTTACCTAAGTTACCATGAATACTTGGTTATCTGTTGGCTTTATAAGTAATATGTTATCATTGCTAGTTATGAATTAACTTTTCCTTTTTTGCCCGAAACTTTTGAAAAATTGTTTCAGGTACGTTGCTCCTGAATATGCAAATACTGGACTGCTTAATGAGAAGAGTGATGTTTATAGCTTTGGTGTGCTCCTCTTAGAATCTGTCACAGGGAGGGATCCTGTTGACTATGGTCGGCCTCCTAATGAGGTATCATTTGTTGAATAATTTTTATGCTCTGTTTGTTTTTTCCCCTGGAGAACTGCAGCGCATTCCTTATAAGGATGAGGCCTGTGTACCTGTAGAAAGCACATAAATATCTCTATTCCCCTCCTCCCTCCACCTTGTACAGGATGAGGTCTTTTTCTGTATCGAATTTGCTTAGGGAGGCAATATGGTATCATAAGTTTGTGGCAAAATTTGAGATGATGGTTTGAATATCCCCTGAAGAACTAATTGGTCCCTGAACTTCCATTAAACAACCCAGTTGTACTACCGTAAATTTGCTTGACCAACACCATTATTTGAACTGACATACCGCACGTCTGCAAGGCTTACTGTGTTCGCCGATCTCATGGATCCATTGTACTTGAGCAGAAGAGGAAAGAAAAATCAAAGGTTAAGGATAAAAGAAAACTAGAAAGTGAAATAGTTTTGTTTTTAAGAGCAGAGTTGGCTCAAATGAGTTAGGGTTGGGGTACATGTATTAGTCAAGCAAAACAAGAGTCAAGGATTAGTTGCTTCTTTGGAATTGGACCAACTTGTTATCTCTCCGAATCAAGGACTAAGTGACTTTGTTTTCTTGAAGCTCAGGGACCATTCTGGTTTTCTTTGGACAGTTCTGGGACTGATACCTGATTTTTTTTTCTATCATTTTCTGTAACGTTGATATACTTCCAAATCAACAAACCATCATCATTTGTTTGATCATAGAACAACATTCTTTCCTGCAGTCCCCCTACTTCCCAAAGAAAAAAACCATATCTTGACCTCACCCTTCTTGTTCACAAAGCCCCCTATTACTTAGGGACCTTCTGGATTCTGACAGCTGAGTTAGTTCTCGTGCAGTAATTGTAAGTAATCTAATTTCTGCTTCTTGGGCAAAATTTGTTTGACAAGTTGCTGTGGGTTCATTTTTGTGATACACAAACCATAGTTCACCTATACCAGCTTTGCATGTGCTTGAGGACTTCTAATTTCTCTGTGCTGGTTTCATTATGTGGTGAAACTCATTTCTCATGCTCTTGACTGTAAGCCAAGGTTATTAAGGCTCTCCATGCCAGCAGTGGACCTGGACAAGAGGCTTGACTGGGGATGGCATAGTCTCTGGCATTCGTTAACTTTTGGCATGGTCAATCACTTTGAGACCTACAATTCACTGATCTGAGGTAGGGGTATCTATTGGTGGCCATTTGATTGCCAGTTTTGAATTCATTGGAGATACGAACTCAATCATGGCCATATAGAATCAAGAGATTGGGTCGAAGGCTAAATGCGCAAAATGCAAGGTGGTGCAAAGTGTACAGTTGGGTTTGTTTAAGTGAAGTTCTAAGTGATATAGCATTTGGGAGCAACATCTTGCCTTGTCTAAAAGCAGATGTGATTTGCCTGTGGCAGGAGATACAGTTAGACTTGGTACACTTTATAAAGTAGCTGATGTTAGCAAAGGAGTTAATATTTCTTTTCTACCGACATTTTTCTTTTCCATTACTTTTCTTTGGAAAAGGAGATTGAGTATCCCACTAATAGTGCATTAGTTGAACTGATATAGTATAAATTTCTGCAACTTGTTTGTGTATCCCGAATTTATAGCTGGATATTCAGCTGCTGTGGTTTATATTCTTGGTGTTGACTTGCTCAATAAGTCCCATACAGAGAGAGCAAGCGAACAAGGAGGGGTGGTATAGGTATTTCCATTGAATAGCAGCAAATTTAGGAATATTTAAGACTGTTCTATTTTTTAAAGCAAAATACAAAATTGAAATGGAGTGCGAATTCATATTTTCATGCAATTAGAAACATTTAAGCAGAAACAGGGAACTTTTTGTTATATCTATGTTCACTCTTGAAATGAAGGTACATCTAGTGGAGTGGTTGAAAATGATGGTGGGAAACAGGAGGGCTGAGGAGGTGGTGGACCCTGACATGGAGGCAAAGCCTGCTACTCGAGCCCTCAAGCGGGCCCTTTTGGTTGCTTTGCGATGTGTAGACCCAGATTCTGAGAAGCGCCCCACCATGGGCCAGGTTGTTCGCATGCTTGAGGCTGAGGATGTTCCATCTCGTGAGGTTTATTTCTTTCCTCTTTGTTTAATTTGTCTTGTTGTCTGTATTGGTACAGCCTTTCAGGTATTGTTACCATAATTAAGTTATCCAACTAGTTGTGGACCCTGTACTTATACTGGTATACAGCAAGAATGATAATCTCCTGGATTTGGTAGGGAAAAGATACCTGACTTGTGCACTTGTTGTATCTTACTAGTTACTAAAATGCACAACTACAGTACTATTACAAAAGCTAGCAATATTGTTAGACCTGCCTAGAAAGATTTAGGTATAGGACCTCTATGCAATCATATAGACTCTATTATACGGCTCTTATGTGGTTGTATGTAATTGTTTGTACTGGCAGGAAGGACCCTTAACCTTATCGGTGCTATACCTGTACCAAACCTTAAGTGTCTGTTCAGCATTAGCACCGGTAGACAGTAGCTGCTCTAAACGAGTGTTATATATGTTAAGAATCTTAGACAGATTGAAAATTTTGCTTTTACTTGAACAATGAAACTTAATCATCTATTATTTGGACTCTTTATTATTTAAATTGAAGGATCGGAGGAGCAGGAGGGCCCATATGGCAGAAATAGAGTCAAAAGCAAGTTCTAGTGAAACTGATACCAGATCTGACCGTAGAGACTCCGGACCTTCTGGCAGATTTTAAATGAGGAAACTGAAATGTGATTCAAAGTTGGTTGGGACAAAAAGAACCATTGAGGGGTTGGCAGAGGTGTATTCAGCTGAGGGAAACAATGAGGGAGATCAAGCTAAATTCTGAGGGAATTTGAATTTGTGAATTTGTTGGTGAAATGTTTATGCAGCCTCTCTTGTATAGATTTGGTTCTGCGTGATGCTTTTCATTTGGGTGTACAATTTCTTTTTTCTCTTTCTCTTTCTCTTTTTTTTTTTTTTTTTTTTTTTGGTTATTTTAGCTGTTGTTTAAGATGGCGGTCTAATTGGCTTTGTGGGTGACATAGTGAGACTTTAGCGTAGGAATCTGGCACCAGTATGCTTCAACTTCGAATGACTTGAAATTTGTACCATGTGCATTTTTCGTGTTGGAATTGTGATTTGGAAGAGAAAAATATATGCATTAACCAAAGAGTAAAGTCTGTGATGTAGTTTTTCTAGCAATCTTCTTAAATTTTACGGACTAATAAAATGTTCATATAATATAAAATTAACCGGACGGTGCATTCCAATTACATAAGCCTAAATTGTGTGACTGATAAGTTTCTGTTTGACTCGCCAACTCTTTCATCCTGTACATGTATTGTGCAACACTACTTCAAACTTAGCCCATCAGTGTTTTCGTTTACAGTGCACTTTGGTTCTGATAACTGTGTAATTGCAGCCGGTAAATGCTGATCTATGTTGTAAATGACTCTATTCTATTGAAAAACAAACAAATGCATGTTTACTTCACAACAATTAACATTCACAATCGGCTTGCATGAATATTCGGAGTATGTGAATACAGCAAGTCTCTCGCAGCCAGCTGCTCGCCAAAGTGCCGAAAGAATTTAATAAAAACAATTATAAGAAAACAATTACTACATTGATTCGTTGAAACATGCTAATACGTAAAATAATTGTAGTAATAGATAACATTACTTGTCAGATTAAGTCGTTGGGTATTACTTCTCAATAGTAGCAACATTGGTTTTAGAGTTTTAGCTAAAATCCTATTAATCATCGTAACTGATTCATTACATGTCTGTTTTCATTTGATAAATTGGATAAAAAAATTTCATAATTATGAACCAATCACTTCTCGTAAAAAATGACGTCGGCGATGGATTAACCCCAAATCAACATTGTAAACCAAAAATTTTCAACTTATTTGTGGGAAATACGGGTCAGTTCAAATGCCAAAGCCATTTAGTTTTTCGAAAATCTCGAAGGCACATTCCCATTTTATCATCACTGCTCAATTCATAGAGCTGTCTCAAATGCTGCATCTATGTCTCAATATGCTCTTTTATTTTTGGAATAATTAGATTTATTCCACTATAAGAAGTTGTCAATTTGAAATATGTCATTATTAAATTGCTAATTAATTTTACGCCACTATAAATTTATTAAAATTAGTACTATGCCATTATTTTCTCCAAGAACATTGTAAATTCTTAAAATGCCATTATCAAATCTGTTTTTATTTTTAAATATTCCCAAATTATCCTTATTTGGATAAACCCTAAAAAAAGACGACACTAAAAACTTTATATTTCTGAATTTTCAAATTCTATCATTGCTCTTATCCCTTTGTCAGAACTCAATGCTCCATCCTTCTGTATGTTTGAATCCCACGGCATGGAATTGATGGGTTATTGTACTTAGATCAGATGGGATTATATCCCAAATCTATTCTTTGGAAATAATATCATTTAGATCAGATGGGATTATATCCCAAATCTATTCCTTGGAAATAATATCATTTAGGTGTAGGTCAACATGAAGATGACTTTTTCAGTTCTTCTCCCCAATTCACTACTTACATTGTGATGCGTAATCATAAGAAGCTACCATAAGAAATGAGAACAACTTAAAATTTCACAACGTCATCAACAAAATGATTTACATCTCATTCAGCACCTTAATCTTTTGAAAAAATTAAAGTATGTCATTTAGATGATAATTTGAGATATGTTATGGATTAAAAAATTAGTTTTGTCTCACTATTTTAATGCCCCATTAGCCTGATATTATTTTTTTAAAGAGTGGCATAAAATATTTATTTTAAGTTTTAATGACATAAAACTAATTATTATTTTTTCCATAACATATGTCGAATTTTAATATTTTAGAGTGACATAGTGAAAAGAGTAGAATAGTCATAATAATTTATCGACGACATAAAACTAATTTGTCATTTAGTGATGACATTTTCCTAATTTCAAATTTTCACAGTGGTATAAATCTAATTAACCCTTTATTTTTTTTAGGAGAAAGTATTCAGAGAACTTAGAAAGAACAAACATTGAATATAGACCGGTTCAAAGTTGTAACTTTAACTTTTATTTTTTATCTTACTTCCTGAGATGATCCAAGCACACTGACACCCCTCTTCAAAAATTTCCAACCGTGTAAATGATAACCTAGTGGGTATCATATCTGACCACCTCTTAAGATATGGTTAATCCATTGGTACGAGGTTGCAACAAATGCTATTATCACTTAAAAAGCGATTATACTTAGGGGAGGAACAAGGATTTCGAGATGGGGTAAGCCAAGGTTTGAAGGATTGACTTTAGTTGGTTTGTGATGGTCCATTCAATCTTTTTTCGAGCATGCCAGCAAGCAATATAGAAAAGGTCCCGAGCTGGTATTGGTAATTTTAGGCTCCTAATGAAAATTATGTACTTGAGGAGTTACGAAGGAATGAGAACTTGAACCCTATATGTCTTTGTAAAGAAGTTCTTAATATGTTTTCTTTTCATGGTTGACACCTACTAAAACTAAATAAAAATATATAATTAGATTCTATACAATTTCAATTTTGTCGAATTAATAATATAGATACGATCACCATTTTAACATCGATTATGACATATTGACATTCAAAGATATTTTTCAAGATATTAATCCAATTACCGTCTTTTCAATTTTCATTTTAATTAGGATCTTCATTATATTATTATGTTACCAATAACAAAAAGTCATTTTTTGTATTATGCAAGAGAGAATTGCGAGAAATAACATGAATAAAGTTTTCATTCAAAGTTTCTACTATGCTGCTAATTTCACTGAAGTAGTAGAAGGAAAATTATTGAGTTTTGTATTAACTACGGGAGCCCAATCATAATATTCCAATTATTATACAAAAAAATAACATGGACCATGCCTTTTAGAGCCCCTGCGCTGGCTTCGCCCCTGTGTATGGGTGTGTTTGGTTGTCCCAAGAATAAAGAAGAAGAAAAAATAAAAAATGGAGTAGACAACTTATTCTACATTTTTATGGAAAGTACAAAAAATTTTATTCTCAAGTTTATCCCATGTTTGGTTGTGTCTATTTCCTCTTCTTTCTTTCTTATTTCTTATTATCGATACAACTAAATACACTCTATTATTATAAACTTTTATTAAAAAATTTATAATCACAGCATATGTCATGTCTATGCTCGCCCATACTAGTTCCGTCCCTGGTTATGCTTATTAAATCTCCCATCATTCGGAGTGAAATAAATTTAAGAACAAAATAAATTCCATAAAATTTATATTTTACTAGTTCAATATCTAATACAATATTTAAAACATTGTTTATTTTGTTGGGCTGAAACACGGTCTGCGACAGTAGCTAGTGCCACGAATAATCCAGTTCCATCATTTGGTCGAAAATCGAATAGGAAGCATAGGACCCGCATCCGAATCAACTCGCGAACCCAACCCTAGGCCCTAGCGACTAGTCGAGCAATCAATCCTATTCCTATTCCTCTTCGCCTACCTCAAATCAATCTCCTCTCTTCTCTGACTATTCTTCGCCGCGCCTCCAAACTCCTCCCCCCTCTTCCAGTTCCAGATCGCCTCACCTCCCTCGTCTGGACGCAAACCAGCAACTACTTACCCCGCCTCCAAACTCCTCCCTCCTTTACTAGAAAACTGGATGCAAAATAAATAATTCTTCAGTATTGAATTATACTACTGGCAATCAAATGGAAAACACTACTGTCGAGCAAGAGGAGAACAAAAGTGGCAACGAAAAGGTTTCCTAAAAGTCTCTGTCTTTTTCAATTGTTGCAGGAAAAGTTTGGTCGACTTTGTAGTACTAGTGTTCTCTTTAAATCTGTATATTGACCTGAGTGGCACTAAGATAGTATTACTGTATTAGCATTGGTATTGTCTGTTTTAGGTCTTGAACTTATTACAAAGTAAAAAGGTGTAGTCGTTTGATTCAATTGGTTGTTAATCAATCTCTCGTGTTACAATTTGTAGGAGCAGTCTGATTTATTTCATCGCTGGTCGGAAGATGATGACTTCAGATTGCCGAAACACCACCGACCCACAGAGAACCTCGACACAGATGATCTGGAGCAGGCTTCTCTAGATACCCAGCTGACATCATCAAATGTCGGCTTTCGACTCCTCCAGAAGATGGGTTGGAAAGGCAAGGGCCTTGGGAAAAATGAACAAGGTACCTTTAAATTCCTTATTTTATTCAAAAGAGTATGTCACAACTCACAACACATGTATACATTATTTCATGTGTAGGCTGAAAACATTGTAAATATTACCTTTGCTGGCACCCTCTGTTTTCTAAATATCTCTTCTGTTCATCTTCCTTTAATGAAAAAATATGCAATGATAAATTAGCTAGTTTGTCTGTCTTTGGTTTTATTGTGAATGGATTGACAGAAAATATATGTTTCCAGTTTGCAACATGTCTATAGTTATTCTTTCTATTGTTTTCAGGGATTTCTATGATCTTTTGGCATCTTGCAGGTAATAATGATTTGTTGCAGGAAAAGTTTCATGATTTGTACGAAGCAACTATTTAATATACCAGTGGCTGGTAATAATGTTATCCCCTTGAACTTGGCTTTAGTTTTGAAACTTCGGTCATTGATCTTTGCTAATTACTCTTAACAACATCAAGTATGTCTGCACTGAAGAAAGGAATCCGATTCAAGTTTTGTTTCTTTCTAGTTTCTGATAGTTCTATTCTTTCTTTTCTTTCTCTAGAGGTTCAAGGAGATGAGGGACATGCACGGGAGCAGCAGCAGCCGCGATGACAGGCAGAAAAGAGAACAATTGCGTCAGGAGAAGGAATTGGCCAAATTAGCCCAAATGTAAATCACAAAAAAAAAAAAAATAAAAAATAAAATAGACTATGGCAACTTTGCCAATTTAATACTCTATGTCACAGTGATCGCCCTTTTATGATATATTTGGTTTTTTTTTTTTTTATGTAGGGCTGATGCTCATAAAAGGCAGCAACAGCAAGAGAAACAAGAAGAGTTGGAAGCATCTGATGGCAGTGCATCAACAGCTACTGCCTCGAATCAGAATCAGCGACAAGCTTTGAAGTTCGGCTTTTCGAGAGCAGCCCCTTCCAAGGTCCGTAAAAAAAATGCATTACCGAACTTACAATTTCTTTTTTTCATTTTGAAAATGACCGTGTTATCCTTTTTTTTTAATGTATTAGGTTTCTAACATGAATTCTGTCAAGAAGCAAAAAGTTGTGACAAAAGTGCCATCCGTATTCGGCAATGACATTGATGAAGAGTGATTATTTTTAAATGAAATATGTCGTGCCTGTCATACTACTAAGTACTTGTGTTTTTATGTGCAACAAAGATGTCTAGCTCTTTAAAACAAAAACTTGCTGGTCTGCCCCTACGTTAGTGCATTATCATTCGTGCAGATTATCAGCCGTTTTCTGTGTAACTTCGTTTAATTATTTGATTACTGAGTGTATGATATTTGATTTAGTATTTTGAGGTATTATATTTTAATTTATTTATTCGGAGTTGCTAATTGTTCTTATGGTTTAAAAATTCAAAATCACTGGTTGTTGAAAAGACAATTATTATAAATTACAGGAAGCAGTAATATTGAGCTATAATCAGATTCAAGTTTTGTCAAACGTTGTTTTAGTCTATATTTTTCTGTTTCAGAAAAAAATCGGATTAATCAGATCAGAAACTCGAATTTTTTTAAAACTCATTTTAAATGTCTTAATAATCAGAAAATTATGAAAAATAATTAGAATAATATTATTTAAGCGAAGATACTTTTGTTAAAACACAATAATACATCAGTGAGTATCTTAGAGAAATAAATTACCATCTTTTATGTTCTTGGATCGATTTTTGGATGAACAATCAATATGTTTTAAATTTATTTTTATTTCTTGAATAATCTGGACCGTCTGATTGATTTAAAAAGGCAAAAAAAAAAATGCAGAAATGGAGGTGTGTGAAACCATTTTATTTTTCGGCCATCAACAATTTGTTGATACACTAATAGCTAATTCTTTCTATTATTATTGTTCAATAAATAATTCAATTGATAAAGGAAACTTTTGTGATAAAATTGGAAGGAAAGAAATGGCAAAACTTGATAGCAGACTCTTACTTTATTTTGCAGGGGCCAGAGTAATTGGAAATACAAAAATTACCTAATACTAATAATAATACGAATGCAAACTTAGGAAAGTTTATGATGTTTCTATTTTTCAATTAAGTAAATTTAGCAAGTAGCGTCATTTTATTTTTATTTTTAGCAAGTAGCGTGATGTTTTATTTTAGTAACTCGTTCCATACATTCTATCTCTTTTTGCGAATTTTTTATATTGTCTAAAAATGTTCTTATTTGCCATTTCTCCCCTGTTCTGGAGACAAGGAACTAGTCATTCAAAAATTTTGAACAAACAAAAAATAGGAAGACATAGGGAGTGAATTTTAAGAAACATTACTAAAATACATTACTAAAAAATGTATTTATTAGCGATTCACTCCATTTAAAATGACCAAAATATCCTCAACCTTTTTGTCTCTCGTTTTGCCGTCTCGAATCTCACCGCTGGGGTTCGACCTCCAAATCCGATTCTCCTCTCTCGTCTTTGCTCCGCCTGACGAGTAACAACTTTGGATCGGTAACCTGGCCACTTTCCTCTTATTTCGCCCCAACCGAGAAACTTTAAACCTTAGATCCGATTGAAAGCTCCTATCTTTCCACCGAAGTCACATCGCGGTAAGCTTCGCCCGTCTCTCTCTCTCTTTTTTGTTTTAAAAAAAATTTGGCAAAGAACCTATCTTTTTTTAAAATCTTGATCAAGCGAACACCTTGTTTGTTGGATCTGTCAAAGTGAACGTGCTATGCAGAAAAGCGCTAGATAGAAATAATTTGAGGAATTGTTAATTTGCATCTTCTGGGCATTTTGAATTTTGTGGTCATCTTTCAGAGCTCCAAGTTTGCAGCCAGACTAGTAGATCATTTTGAATTTTGTAAAGCCAAACCGTTATATACTGGTAATAAGAATTCACTTTTTCAGTCCACATTGGAACTAGTTCTGGTAAATATCTTATGTGAAACTAATTTCAGGTGATCAAGTATAATGGCTGGGGGGATGATTTGTCAGAAAGGTAGAAACTTACTGCCCCATAGCTTTGGAAGTCGGCCTTGGCTTTTCCAAATGCATGGAAGCAAGAAGCAAACTTGCATCTTCCTTGATCCTATAAACAACAGCCTGGAGGAAAGAATCTTACACAAGTTGCAAGGGAAGGAATGCTTGGGTTGCTATGGAGAATGGGTACTGTTGTCAGATGAAGTAACCAGGGAATGCTACTTTCTGAACATAATCTCTTTCTCCAAAATCTACCTCCCTCCTTTCCCTCAGTCCCCTGATTTCTTCCTTGGAAGTGTCAGCATCACATCACCTCCAAATACATCCAACTGTATTGTTATACTCGTTTGTTCCCAGAAAACCTTCCTGCTGATTTGCTCTCTTGATCGAAAAAAGTGGACTAAGGTACCCCTCAAGTACTTCAACAAGAATGTTGGTTCACTTATGGGTCCTAGTGTAATCCACAACGAGCGGCTTTTTGTATTGGCCAATATGGGTTCGACCTTGGTAATTGATGTCGCCCTACTTGTCAGGGGTCGTGTGAAGATGACAGTCATAGAACACTTAAGGGTTTGCCCGGTGACAAACGCTTGGTACCCATACTTGGTGAAGTGTGCGGGCGATTTATTCTCAATTTTTGTACACGCATACGGTCGCGGTCAAATGATCATCCATGTTGAGGTCCGTCGGCTGGAGTTGTCCAGTAATGAAATGCATTGGAGGAGGGTGCAAGACATTGGTAATCATGCATTTTTCTTGGCTGGACACTGTGGGAGATCACTTCCGGCAAATAAGGCTTGGGGAGCACAGCGCAATTGCATCTATTTCATCATGAACTGCAGTGATGGTGTGAAACTTTACAAATTCTGTTTGGAGGACCAAGCTCTCGGTTTTACTTTTTTACCGGACACTAATGGTGGATTAAATAGGCTACAGTGGGCTTTTCCAATAAAAATGTTAGTTTGCACTCCTGAAATCTTTATTATACTTTGCTTTTCATTTTGTTGTTCTTGCATTAATTTAATATTAATTATTAAACTACATTGTGATCCTTGCAGGATGCAAACTGTCGAAGAAGTAGTTTTCAATTCATCTGATGTTGTGAGATCTGCAGAGGTTGTTCTCTTGCACTATTTCTTTTATAATGTTAAAATTACTTTTATTGTTTTGTTAGTACTTGGTAGAATTAAATCGACTGTTTGATGTTTTCATTCTAAACAAAATTTATAGCATCATAGAAAATTGACTTTTCAAAAATTTCCAAATGATTACTATATCGTTGGATAGGGGTGGTTTCGAGTCGACTTACGAGCGAGTTAGCCTCTACTCGAAATCACGTCGTTCAATTTCGAGTTGACTCGTGACTCGATCATAGACGCTTCCGAGTTTTCTTGTCTTCCTCGAAATCAACTCGCGAGTACTCGAGTAAACTCATGACTCGGAAGTTTTACTCGATATTGTATTTCGTGATTGTGAAGGGCTAATAAAATATACAATATTTTGTCAATGTTTCAATTAGCTACGTACTGTGACACACAAAGAAACAAAACGCACACCAATATGTTTTGAACGAATCAGCATAACACAAAAATATTAAAGAATTGTAAAAAGAAAAAATAAGACAAATGAGCACACAAATATGTTATTAAAGGGTACATTAGCACTTAGCAGTTGAGCACACCTAATGACCTAATTAACTTAACAAAATAAGTTTTAACAATATCAGCTTTCTTCCCTCAAAAAAAAAAAAAAAAAAAAAAAATCAGCTTTCTTTTCCACTTTCTTTCCAGTGCATCCTCAATTCCCGACTTCCTGTAACAAATGATTCATGGAAAACAAACTTAGGCTTAGAAATGTTAAGCATAGTATCTGAGTGGTAAATCAATTGATTGAGAAAGGGCCGAACAACATGTAGCTTAGAAATAGTGACCATAACTTTCAGTAAAGAAAATGCGCATTCGAAAATAAGGACCAGGAGAAGTAACAAAAGCTTGAATAAAGATGCATATTAAGTTTTTTGTTTGTCACAAGCTCAAACAGAAAGAAAATGAGGTGAATTTCGATAAAATAAGGAGAAATAAAACCGAAGAAGAACAGAACAAACCAAAATTTGATACTCAAAAACCTTAAAAAACTGACACGGTGGTCGAGAGAGAGACCTCGTTTCTGATGTGTGTGACCTCCAGTGGCTTCGAAAGGAGAAAGGAGCGAGGCTGGGTGTTTGCTCCAAAAAAGCTGTGCGGCGGAGAGAAACTGAGAGACTCAGAAAGGGAGCAAGCGGAAGAAATTTAGGAGTGAAGAGGAGCAGCGCACAGCGGCGGAAGTCTCGAAGAGAATTTGGGAAGGAAGAGTAGCGTGTGGGATGAGTTCTAGGTCAGGCAATAAAATATTGGGCTCTGGTCTGGAGTCTGGACTTCAGAGTCCTGGACCTGGGTTTTAAATTTGGACCACTAACGAGTTACGAGTTAGAACCGATCGAGTTAGGCCCTACTCGAAATCAAGTCGTGAAATTACGAGTTAGCCTTAACTCGAGTTATCATAACTCGATTTCAGTTAACTCGAGTTATATATGAGTTTTTTTCGAATCGAGTTCGAATAATTCACGAGTTACGTAATTCACGAGTTACGATTTTTTTGCCCACCCCTATCGTTGGACTAGGAAAAACAATAAAATGAACAAATATAGTCCAAGTATATTGTTAATTGTCCAATTAGTTAGCAAATGGATACCTTTCTATGGTACTACGAGGAGTTTGTTTTGCACAGTTATTACCTCTCTCAACTTAGGAAACAGTAGGTAAAAAACTAAGAAGAAATCCATAAAGCTGTATTTTCATTAGGGTTACCTTATTAAGGAGGGTGTTATGCTCTGCATTATATATTGAGCTCTACCGCTGTCAAAATCAAATCGCAAGTCTGCATTAAAAATTGACCTCTACCACTGTCAAATCAAACAATTCAACTTTGGTATGTAGAGGCCTTCGAAATGATTGTACATATGGCTAGTCCATATAATATACAGCCAGAAAAAAAAAAATAATAAAAGAAGAGTTGGGTATGGTGTTTAGGGAACTTATTATAATTAGGACTGTTTTGTTGACTTCTATTGTGACAAGGTGTGAGTAATTGAATCGGAATCTGTTACTTCTCTGTCCTGTCAAGCTAAAGTTTTATTGTTGATGATGCAGTTGTCTATATATGTTAGACATGTATATGGTCAAATTTTTTTATTTTTATTTTTTTATTTTGCCTATCTATCTTATAACGTGCTGACTTTTACATTTCTGCGTGTTGGTTCTTTCAATCGATATTGTTACTCTTCGAAAAGAAAAATATTTGTGAAACGAAAACTAATTTTAGGCATGGATGTATTCTTTCACAGACTGATTCTACTGTTATTAACCAAGAGGACGAAACTGACAGCGTCATCTCAAGACGATGGGATGAGCTCCCCATTGAGTTGGTGGAGTTGCTGTTCCCACGTTTGTCACTGGTTGATTGCTTGCGTCTTCCGTCTGTTTGTAAGGGGTGGTCCAAAACATCAAGCTTCATTTGGAAAGGAAGAGTTTGGCCATGGCTTATGCATTTGCCCAATCTCAAATATAGATCATTCAAGTTCTTTGACCCTTTCAATTGCGAGGAGTACACTCTAAAGAGCGATGCAGTTCTTGTTGCACGCGATCAACTTACATTGCGTTACTCCAAAGATGGTTGGGTGGTCATCACGGAAGGCAACAAAAGGGTTTTTTTACTGAATCCTTTCACTTCTCAGGTTATTAACCTGCCGCCGCTTCCTCGGAAGGACTACATCTTCAACGGCATTTCTTTTACATCAGCGCCTACTTCACCAGATTTCATAGTTTATGGATTCTTGTTCCAAATATGTGGTGAATTTGTTGAGATATCCTCATGGCGTCCAGGAGAGGAAGAGTGGAGAGTCCTTGAATTTTGGCAGTCTATTCCATTCTTTCCTTCATCCAACAACCCAGTCTTATTACAGGGAGAGTTCTATTGTTTGGGCAGGAAAGGTGAACTAGGGGTTTTCAATCCTGAATTGGAGACTTGGAATGTACTTTGTAAACCGGAACCGATACATCTAACTGTGCCTCACTATGGAAATGAATATTGTCACTTGTTAGAGTTAGATGGGGATTTGATCTCTGTTTTTAGAACGGATGACGTCAGAACACCTATCCGAGTTTTCAAGCTTGATCAGTCGGAGAAGGCTTGGGAAAAGCTAGAACACTTGGGGGACGTGACACTCTTTGTAGATCGTAGAAATTCGATTGCGATCATATCTCCGGAGAAGAAGTATGCGAACAGGATATATGTCCCATGGTTTGAAGATGGCATGAATTCTAAGAAAGGGATATTCTATTGCATGGAGGATAACAAATATCATCCAAGCATGCATAGAGTGGAGGGACCAGTTACTTGTGTGTGGATGCAGCCCAACTTGCATCTTCATAACTGAGATCTCGTGTCATGTGGAATATAATCTGTAAGCTTTTTTTTTTAAATTAAAAATGTTGTTTGCATGTAATAGGACCTCTTTTCTATTTGTATCTGTCAAATTATTATATTTTTTTGTGTGTGGGGCCATTATGTGGGTCATATGGAGGATAAGAAATCAAGCATGTTTTAGTAATAAATCATGCCCATCTTTGAGAAGTATAGGGGCTGAGATACATAGCTTATTATTATATTGGGCAGGTGCCTGATCAACAAAACTTAAGGAGGCAGTGGCTATTGCTACTCCAGCAATCAACAAGTTTCCACACCAACTGATGATGTCACAGGAGGATCACTATGCTGCAGTCTTGGTGGTGTCAATGGGGGAGTCAACACTGGATGATGAGTGAGAAATGGAACCAGATCAAAGGAAAATGCTGGAGTGGGAGAAGATGGGCTTCTCATGGAGTTTTATGTGTTTCATGTGTTGTTTGGTGTAATAATTGGGATTTTAATTTCTGGTGTCTTAGTTTGATCCTGTTTCTTATTTTACTTCTTTGCTGGATATTAATTTTGGGATGGAGATAGTAAGGGCGCACTGGTACCAGTAGTTTGGGTACCAGTGCGGTTTTAGTTTTTCATTTATGATTGATGTTGTATTGTAGTTGCAATAACTTTGCTTCTTTGAAATGGAAGTGGTGGGCCGTTAAGAGCCTACTTGTTTCAAAAAAAAAAAAAGATCTGTCAAATTTTTCTCATGATTCTGTCTAATATTTGATGTGGGTTCAGGCGAGAAAATGTACCCAATGTACCCACTTTGTTGCGAGTAGTTCTCTGTTCGTTTAAAATTGCAGTGTACAAAGTTTCTATACGTTACAATTTTTTATTTAATTGTGTTCGGTGTTTACTGTTTACCAAATGTTTGCTCATATACTCCGTATTAATTATTTGATGAGCCATCAAAGGAACTTCCTGCATGTAATAGCAGCAAGGGAAGCCTAATCTAAGCACAGCTTTCCATTTAAAAAAAAAATAAAAACAAGATGATAATTTTGGCAATGCTTTTAATACAAGTCACTTTTGTCTAAAGCATACTGCTAAAAAAAAATGGCTGTCAAGTAAATTGCTTGGGTGGCTTGCTTTACATAACAAGATCTTTACAAAAGATAACTTGAGGGACTGGTGATCAGTTTTGTGTTCTGTGGTGAACCTGAGACAGGGGATTACTTGTTTCTCCACTGCCCCTTTTTTTTTTGAAGGAAAGAACCCAAAGAAAGGGGTACCAAAACAATTAAAACTAACAGGAATTTAGAGTCACAACACAGTGACTCAGAGATACAGGCAAAGCAAATAAACCTAGCCTCAGTTCAAACCATCTAAATACCCAGGAAACAAAAACTAAAATTAGTACCAAGTAACTACCCCCGCTTGTAAACCCAAAAAGCAGACAAACATGTAAGAATTACAAGCAAACAAGACAAAAGAAGCAGCATTCAGCACTAGCAGTTTAATCAAGCAAAATCTTAATCTGAAATTTTCGCCACACCATTTGGAGCAGAGAAATTCTGAAGAAGAGAGCCGTCATCTGCCAGGTGCATCACTATGTCAAGTCTTGCCTGAAAACCTGTCCACATGTGAAAATTATTAATAATGTTGTAAAGTAAAGAAGATAAATGAATTCCTTGAACATCATTAGACGCCGTCCTGTTTCTTTCAAGCCAAACAGTCCAGAAAGTAATTGCTATAAAACTAACAGCCAAGATCCTAAGCTCCTAATAACAAATCATTTGAGGGGTTAAGGTAGTTGAAAAAAATGCTCAAAAGAGATCGCTAGCTTAATGTGCCCATATACATTGCTCTTGCAAAGTCTGGAGGGAGCCATGTCTCTCTTTGAGAAAGTGAAAAAGAAGACTACGCCTATCAAGGAACATTAACATTGTATGTGAGGTGCCTGATGAAATCCCAACTAGGGTCTAGGGGCAAGCAGACCATGCACAGTAAGATTTCAGGTTGGGTTAGAACTTAGAACAGGTATCGCTTAGGAAAGGCTGGTAATGATGAGTAGGATTTAAATTTCAAACTCTTTTTTGACTCGAACACTTACTTTTTCATTCTTTTATTTGTATATATTACCTCCTTTTTTTTTATTTGGACCTCTCAAAACATCAGGAATTAAAACCACCTTGGCTTCAAATTACTGAAGGTTTTTTCCAACTACCCAAAGAAACTCAAGGATACAAGCGAAGCAAATAAACCTAGCCTCAGTTCAAACCATCTAAATATCCAGGAAACAAAAAGTAAAATTACTATTAAGTAACCCCCCCCCTCTTGTAAACCCAAAAAGAAGACAAACGGGTAAATCCATCAATAAGATAAATACGAGAACCACAAATCCATCAAAGAGTTTATAGACATATAAAATGAATAACAACAAAAATAAATAAATAAAATGTTTTGCAAGCCATTGACATAAAAAGAAAACCAGTGACAAGATTTAATATAGCAAAGGCTAGTTTTAACTAATGGCATTACTTAATCTTTTTGCTCACTTCTATTTAATGAAATCGGAATTTGTACTAGCTATTAACATCACATAAATTGCCCTAAGCATTCTCAGAAGTCAAGAACAACATTAAAAAGTACTGACTTCTAATATATACGTAAAAAAGAAAAGATAATTATGTCCTTACTTTGTAAAAGGTAAAGTAAATGATAATGAGGCTCCTCAGCGGGCACCACCAGCACCCCTACCTCTGACTCCAGCCCAGACGCCCCTAGCTCGCCCCAGGGCACCAGCATCCATACCTCTGCCTCCAGCCCAGACACCCCTAGCTCGCCCCAGGGCACCACCAGCACCCCTACCTCTGACTCCAGCCCAGACACCCCTAGCTCGCCCCGGGGCACCACCAGCATCCATACCTCTGCCTCCAGCCCAGACACCCCTAGCTCGCCCCAGGGCACCACCAGCATCCATACCTCTGCCTCCAGCCCAGACACCCCTAGCTCGTCCCGGGGCACCACCAGCATCCATACCTCTGCCTCCAGCCCAGAAACCCCTAGCTCTTCCTCCGACAGCGCCTCGCCCTAGGGCACCAGGGCCTATGGCTGCAGCAGCCGGTGCATGGCCGTGGCCCCCTACGGGACCACCACCTTCAGCTCCAGGGGCCGGGTCAGGGTCGTGGTCACCTCTCCCCCCACGTGCTGCGCGGCGGTTGCGGCGACCTCCCCGCCTTTGGTCGCGGAGGACGACTCCGTGGTTTGGTGCCTGGACGGGAACGGGAGCGACTTCTGCCGGGACGGGAACAGGAACAGGAACAGGAACAGGAACAAGAGCGTGGTTGCGGTTTCCTCCCCTTGCCGCCTTCCAGCCGCGTTTGCCCGCATACTGGAGGTGGCGCTGCAACTTCTTGCGCTGCCTCTCTTCCTCCTTCTCACGCTACACCTCATAACGACGACAATTATGCTTTTCGGACCAAGGACCCCCGCAAATATCGCAAGGAAATGCCAAACTGATACGTCTAGCTTAGTAGAGAGATCAACAATGGTAGAGATTGAGATTTGAGAGAATAAAAGTAGATCTTTATTGATGATGATTTGAGAGTACAATGAGAATTGTGTTTGTAAGTAAGAAAATGTTCAACCTCCTTTACAGTGTTCTACCCCTACTATATATAGGCCTCGAACAGAGATCCGCCTTGCTGACGTCACCAGACAACGGTTATATCCACTTGTGCCACTTGCTTATCCCGAGATATTGGGGACCTTCAAGTACCTCTTGAAGGGAAGTTTTCCCTTCCACCCGAGAAGTTATTCCAGCATTCTTCCTGACATCTCGGGTTCAGATGCTCTAGTGGGCCCCACCTGGGTTGTTCAGCTTTAACCGTCTGGTCCCCTCCGGGGTCTCTATGCATTTCGTATCTCCCGCTTCCTTTTGGTTTCCCGCCTAATTTCTCTATGTTTCTTCGAACGATTTCTCGACCTTTCTCAGGCCGGGCCTTGTGCTTAGCCTTATTATTAACTTATTCCGGATTGGGCCTTTTGGGCCATATCCTATCATAAGCCCTTGAACTTGTGAAGAGTTTGGTCTTCGGAAGTTGTTAATTATATTACCGAGCTCTCAAATCTTAACATAATGTCGTGTCCGAGATGAATTCTCGAGTCCTTGAGTCTGAGCCTAAGAATCTCTTCCACAGGCGTTGTTAAGCTTGTGCAATTTTCCTCACTGTTATGCCCGAGATATATCGTCGAGCCCCTGAGCCTTAGCTTGAGATATTAAGATCTCTCGTCGAGCCCTTGAGCCCTAGCTCAAGATATTAAGATATCTCGTCGAGCCCTTGAGTGTTGACTCAAGATATTAAGATATCTCGTCGAGCCCTTGAGCCCTAGCTCAAGATATTAAGATATCTCGTCGAGCCCTTGAGTGTTGACTCAAGATATTAAGATATCTTGTCAAGCCCTTGAGCCCTAGCTCAAGATATTAAGATATCTCGTCGAGCCCTTGAGCCTTAACTCAAAAAATAACTCATGAGATGTGTCGTTGAATTTTTAATCGCTTCAGTTCTCTCTATAGACCCGAAATGTTTCGCCTCACTGAAGACTTAATCTTTAAGTCTTCTTGATCATCTGACATGCTGTCGTTTCGCCTGCTAGCATTTAAGAGGGTGGGACGCGTGTCACTTGCTCATTCCCTTAGAGACTGCACACTCCTTTTTGTCTCTCTTGGGATTATCGCGTTCCCGCCTTTTCCCTCGCGTTCTTCGCTTTCTACACCCTTCCAACTTCTCTCTCTCTCTTTCTTTTACTCATTTTAACGTTTCTCTCTCTTTCTGTCGCTTCTTCTTCTCCGTCCTTGGCTTTCTTTGCTTGTGGTGTTGGTGGTTGATTAACTGTGTGTTTAAGGTTTCTCACTTCCTTCGTCTTCTTCAATTCGACTCAGGTGATCGCCGGCGTCACCATTAGCAGGTAACATCCATCTCCTTTCCCTTATTTCGTTTAAGTTTTTTCTTCTATAATCTTCTTGTTGCTTTGACACCATTAATCCACTGTATAACCAAGTCATGACCCATTAAACCAGACCTTTGGTTATTAATACCCCGCCTTGTAACTATTTATGTTTATTTCTCAACTTTGATCGGTTGGGAACACCATTGTTTTCTTGGCCAACAGCGTCCACAAGGAACATTTGTTTTGATTTGCTTGTTAACCTACGACTTGTTTCCCGGTATTGATCTTTGTTCTTGTACCTGCCTTTAGGTTTGTACCTACCTTGTTTCTGCAACTGTTTTTTTTTTATGGTATTAAAAGGTATTGTGGAGAAACCCTTCTTCTTTCTTCTTAATTAGTATAGGATTGATTTCCTATACCTGTTAGGTTTCCCTTGGTACCAGCATACTGCTACGTCTGTACCAGTGACGATACCAGTATACTATGAAGCTGATATTAATACTGATATTGGTATTCTTGGTTTTCTTTGCTTGATGTACCAAGTATTGTATCTTCAGATTAACATCATGATATTAATTTTTTGTCTTACTTTGTTGACATTTCATGATTTTGTTTGGTTATCAGATATGTCTTCTAAGGATCTGAATTCTGGCCAAACTGCTGGGAGTACTCATGATGATTCCTCTGAGAAGCAGAAAACTTCTCGTGAGGGTAAAGAAATTGCTCAAGTCGCTGGAAGTAGTTCGGATGCTGCTGCAGAGAAGCAGAAATCTAGTCGGGTTGCTCCGAAGAAAGAAGCATTTCGCCGAAAAAGTCATCCCTTAGATTCTGTTTTTACCAAAGCAGCTACCTTCCAATCTATTCCCAGGGATGATGAAGAGGATGTTCTTGCATTCTCGGAATCACTTGGATTAGGAGAACCTGAAGCTCTGGTTATCGCTAATCCCGAAGATCGCCCTTATGACGATACTCGGGGTACGGTACTTTTTTGGAAGATAGCCAAATGTGGCTTTCGCCTGCCTCTCTCCGACTTTGTGCGGAGCATTTTGACTCTTCTCGACATTCCTCCTGGGCAATTGCACCCTAGCGCTTGGTGTAATGTGTATTCCTTTGAAAAATTTATCACTGTCTATGCTCCGGCCTTGGGTCTTCCTCAACTGACTCCTTCTCTTAGTCTCTTTGGGCATTATTTTACTTTTAATAAAGCTAATGACCTGTGCTCCATCCGAGCTCGCCCGAATACTCCCCTTTTCGCCAACAAGATACTCAAGATAGATAATTGGGAGGATAGGTTTTGTTTCTTGCAAGAACCTTTTTTGAATATCTTCCAGATAGCCCCTAAATGGAACAAAGACCGTGACAGTTTCAACAAAGTAGTTTTTGACAAGCTTTCTGTTCCCGAGTATGCCTTCACCACTGCTCTCCAAACCATATTAGAAACTCGAGGGCTTGTTCGTATGGCTTATACTGGGGTATCCGAGAAAGATGAAATTATGTCTTTGATAGATCCTCGTGTTGGAGTTCCTCCTGCTGCACCGGTACGTGCCCCAAAAAGGAAAGCTAAAACCACTGCTGCCTCCACAAGTCGTAAGAAGAAGGCCATTGCCAAAACTCAGGCCCTTATTCTCCCCGAGATAAATGAGGAATCTACTGGCAATGATTCCGAGAAGTCCAATGAAGACCCGCCCCTTATTCGCAAGAAAAGGGGGATTACCCAGTCTCAAACTCCTGCCATTCCTGAGTCGCATGAGGAATTTACTGGTCAGGAGTCCGAGAAGACTATGTTAGGAAATGCTCATATTTTAATTTTTAGATCAATTACAACTAATTAATCTCCATTAAACATCAAGCAAGACAAGGATCTAGTGCTAAAGCATTCACACATCAAATCAAGAGAGAAAGTAGGAGAAATTGTACCTCTCATGAAATTGTATTCATGAGGCTCGAATCCATGGCATGGGAGTCGATGGGGTGCGTGCTCCACCACCTCCACCATCTTGATCGCCTCTAGCCCACCAAAGATAGCAACCACGACTTGAGAGAGATGCTAGTTTCTCTCAAGTCCAAGCTCTCCCCTTTTCAAATCCAAGTTTCTCTTTCTATTAAACTATTTTAATGGAGGAAGAGAGATGGGATAGGGGTGCTCAACACATGAGCTCAAGAGAGAATGAGAGGGAGAGATGGCGCATGGGAGAAGAGGAAGAGAGGGTGTGGTGGCTAGGGTTTGCTCTCTAAAAGAACCCCCTATTTATAGACCACCCATTTCTCATCCACACTTGTAGCTATTTACAAGTATGCCATCCACCCTAAGAGGCCACCTAATGGGCTTTCTTGGGCTATCTCAATAAAAGGCCTTTATTCATTAATTCACCAATTAATGAATCCCCTTTAATTCTCTTTAATTTGGGCTTTTAATTTACTAACTAAATAAAACCCATTAGCTCAATATAATTCTAGAAATTATATGTGTTGTATATAATTAATTATTAACTTATTAATAATTAATTCTTGAAGAGCTTTATGCATTAAATTAATTCTAACATGATCCATTTGATATAATTAATTATTATGGTTCATAACAACATATAATTAATTAATCAACTTATCATGTCTCGTATTCTCCAATATGAATAAATAATGCACGTGTGGTCAATATCTTATTTGTGCGACCCTATTTGAGGATTTATACTATGTTGGCCATGGAAATAAATCGTTATTTATTTCCAATAATCATAAGCGGTATCTAGCAACACGTTATGATTCCCAATTCGTATAAATAATGTACCGTTACAATATCTCAATCCTGCATAAGAAATAAAAGTATTTCTTTGTTTGATTCTTATGTCACACGATATCTTTGTATAATCCAAGATAGGAATGTGTCATTCTTGCAGATTATACATTTCTTGATCTAGAGTTGATCGTCTAGTTTGCATGCATACGATCCAACTCCATCAAGGGGCCCAAACAGATATCATCACTCACTAGGTATACTAATGAGGGACATACGGTTTTCTTGATGAACAACTTTTCCCCGCACAATTCAAGAGAACATAAATAAAGTCCTTATAGCAGCCTTTATCAGGAATCAACGTTAGACGATATTTATTGAACCTATCCTCATGTGGAAAAGGTGAACATCTCAAACTCAGAATCAAACTCATATGAAATAAACAATGACACATAACACAATCCAAATGTTTATTTCATTGGGTCAAGTCCTGTACTATGTTCCAATAACATACACATATGCAATTAAGTCGGTAACTCCTTACTTATGATTTGTAGAACTTAATCATCACTTAACTTGCATACTAATCTTTTATGATAATTAATGTTCCTTGTTAATTATCAAGATTATGGACGATTTAGATTTATTATTGTCATTCTAATGAATGATCCGCAGAGATCTACAATTCAGATCCTCAACCTGAATGATCTGTCAATAATAAACTCTAGGAACAAATGATCAAATATCATCATTAACATAAACTAAGAAAATAAGTCATGAAATATTGACTTCTAGGACATAACTCCAACAGACTATAGAGGACTTTCCTCTTCTTAAGTCCAATCAGGAGGACAGTTCTACTGGGAAAGCGTCGGGTTCCCAAACGGGTTTTTTGGATCAAGCTCCCGAGACTTCTGTCAATAAGGAGGGGCCTTTGTTGATAGAATTGACTGACGATGATGATGATGTTTTGTTTGAGATTAAAACCCGGAAGAAAGCCCGACAAGCCATTCCCAATACGTCAGTATCCGAGTCGGTCCCGCTTATTATTCCAACTTCGGAACCCGAGATCCCTATTTCTTCTTCTTTGGAATTGATTCCCACGGAAATACAGGGAAGTTTTGAGCGGGAATGTCCAGCCACCCCTTGTAGGGATCAGTTCTTAGGCAGCGACGACGACATGATGCCTAAGAGCCACCCCTCTACTTCTTATGCAGCTCTCTCTCCTGAGGCTGTCCGAGTTCATGCTGTGACTTCCTCTCTTCGAGCCAGTTCTCCTACTTCTGCTCGCTTACCTTCTCTATTAAAGGAGTTGGTGGATGCCTTTGAAGGTAAGGATGCGAAGATTGTTCGCTTAGAGAAGGAATTAGCTGACGAGAAGCGAAAGGCGCATGATCTACAATCCCAGCTTGACTCTAAGCACAATGAATGGGAAGGTTTGTTGTCGAGTATGTTGGACACTGCTAAAGAACTCGACTCCAAGAATAAGGAATTATCACTGGTGAATGCTGAACAAGCTCTGAAGTTGGATAACTTTGAGAGTTTTCGGCATGTCATCTTGTTAAAGTTTGATTCTGCTCTTCGGCAACGAGATCTGGCTATTTCTCAGTTGCATGACCTCCGCTCTGAACTGACTGATGAGAAGGCTAAGAAGGTTGTTCTTGAGAGCAATGTGAGCAGCTTAAAAGATCAAGTCAGCAATTTATCATCTCTGGTTGCTTCTCTTACCATTGAGAAGGAAATTGCGAGTTCTTTCAAGGAAGAAGAGAAAGAACAAGTGTGTAGAGAATATTTAAGTGATTTCCTTAAATCTCGTGCTTTCAATCGTGCTTCGGCTATTAAGCAAGCTCCCACTCTCCGACAAGCTTTGATTGATGCAGCGCGCGACTTGCAACCATATTTCCCTTTTACTGACGTGGAATTTGGTATTCCCGATATCTCCAAGATGGATGAGCTACCAGATGTTTCTAAATGTTCTTGGTATCGTCCTAAAGATCGACTGGTTGACGAACATGGGAATGTTCTCGGAGGTAGGATTTTCATGAAAGAAGAGGGGTATGTTCCCGCCCATCCTTGGCCTGAGGATAAGGTTCCTTGGCCTGCAGATGTGCCCAAACCTCCAGTTCCGGAAGGGGATAGTTAGAGTATTCGGGTTTAGTTGTTTGGTGGGGTAAACTTATGGGATTTTTGGTTGGTTATGATGACGTTGAATGTATGTTGTTGTAAGACTTATTTTACTTTGTTCGTGTGATAACTATTTTTATTATCTTGTGAAAATTATATATCCCTCTTCTTTTGTTTTGAGTGTTTAGTCATCTTGCTACTTTATGATAAATTGCACATTTACTGCGTGTATTATGCAAAAATGAATTACATCATTTTCCCGAAATATCATGCGCAGCATGACGACTTATCATTCACGAATTTTACAATTCGACTTCTACTATTCTCGAGAATTCTTATCATTTTCTCAGAATTATTTTAACATGAAATAAGGTCATGAAGTCATCATGCTGAATTTTAATGAAAGGTTGCATTTTTCCGAGAACTCTCTTATTCCCGAAAACTATCATAACCTAAGTAAAGTCATCATGCTGAAATTTAATGAAAGGTTACATTTTTCCGAGAACTCTCTCATTCCCGAAAACTATCATAACCTAAGTAAAGTCATCATAATAAAAGGTTACACTTTTCCGAGAACTCTTTTATTCCCGAAAACTCGTTGTAACACTAAATTTCTAATACTATTCTGAGACATAAAAGTTTAACAATTACATCTTCTCGACATCTTTAAATTATTGACCTAGCTTTTTTGGGTCTTCTTTGTTGAAGATACTGTTAGACGAAAGCCACACTAAAAGGTGTGCATTGTCTTCGTGAAGTAGTTTCTACCCTCGGACTCTTTGAAGCTGGCGAAACAACCAGAAACCCATTGGCAGGTGAGAAAACCCTTTGATAGGTGTCTTCTGGTGTTCGTTTGCTTGTGAGGGTAGTCCTCCATCACTTGAAAGACGTGCCAAGTTGGATCATGTGAAGAATAGCTAACTTTATTTTGTCAGCTATTCTACTAGATTGTCAACTTAGCTTCAGCTATTCTACTAGATTATCCATGCTAACTTCCCCTTTTCTTCTTCTCTCTCTCTTTTCCCCTTTTTTTTTATTTTTCTTTTTCTTTTTCATTGTTTTACTACTTGGGAGACGAGAAAATGGTAAGGAAGAAAGGTAAGGAGAGATGGTGTGCTAAGACTGGGTTTGTGTCCCTATTTATAGCGATGGGTTCTGATACTTCACGTGATCTGTGTTCAGTTTTCAGTAGCTTTTCTTCTTTTTTCTGACATTGTGTAAAAGTTTGTTTGTCTTTTACCAATATCTCACTAAAATCTTAAATGATGTATGAAGTGTGTCAGACATCTTTTATTATGTCTTTTGAATGAAACGGTTGCCCCTTTAAACTTAACTCTTGAGGTGCACCAATTTCGGGAACTCCATAAGATGCGCTTACTCCGAGATATGATCTCCAGGAGGTTCACGACTGATTCTTATGGTGGCGATTTGTCCGAGAACTTCATAAGATGCGCTTACTCCGAGACTTAATCTCCAGGAGGTTCACGACTGATTCTTATGGTGACGATTCATCCGAGAACTCCATAAGATGCGCTTACTCCGAGACTTAATCTCCAGGAGGTTCACGACTGATTCTTATGGTGACGATTCATCCGAGAACTCCATAAGATGCGCTTACTCCGAGACTTAATCTCCAGGAGGTTCACGACTGATTCTTATGGTGACGATTTGTCCGAGAACTTCATAAGATGCGCTTACTCCGAGACTTAATCTCCAGGAGGTTCACGACTGATTCTTATGGTGACGATTCATCCGAGAACTCCATAAGATGCGCTTACTCCGAGACTTAATCTCCAGGAGGTTCACGACTGATTCTTATGGTGACGATTCATCCGAGAACTCCATAAGATGCGCTTACTCCGAGACTTAATCTCCAGGAGGTTCACGACTGATTCTTATGGTGACGATTCATCCGAGAACTCCATAAGATGCGCTTACTCCGAGACTTAATCTCCAGGAGGTTCACGACTGATTCTTATGGTGACGATTCATCCGAGAACTCCATAAGATGCGCTTACTCCGAGACTTAATCTCCAGGAGATTCACGACTGATTCTTATGGTGACGATTCATCCGAGAACTCCATAAGATGCGCTTACTCCGAGACTTAATCCCCAGGAGGTTCACGACTGATTCTTATGGTGTCGACAGCAATCTGAGACTTCAAAGAAAATTGTTTATTCCCTTCATTACAAATTACAGAATCCAAAAATACGAAATGAAATTCAACAGAAAAAACTTGAGAAATCTTTAAACTACGATACACTTTCTCAATTTTTTCGACATAAAATAAATTGATGTTTACACATAGAACTTCCTGAGATGTGCTACATTCCAAGCATTTGGTATCTTCTTTCCTTGCATGTCTTGCAGATGATATGCCCTTCCTTCAATCGACTTGGTCACTTCAAATGGTCCTTCCCACACATGATCTAGTTTCCCCACGGGTTTTCCAGTTGCTTCCACCTTCCTTAGTACCCAATCTCCAGGCTGAAAATGTTTTGGGGCGACTCGCTTGTCAAAATTCTTCCTCATCTTCCTTTGATAATCTTCTGCCTTGACTTTAGCTTCCTCTCTTAGTTCATGTATCATTGTCAACTCTTGTTCACGTTTGATGCCATTTGAGGACCATTCATAGGAAATAGTGCGCAAAGATGGATGCACAATTTCCATGGGTGTGACTGCTTCCATCCCATATACCATTGCAAAAGGAGAACGACCAGTGGCTGTGCGAGGTGTTGTTCTATAAGCCCACAATATTTCATCAAGGTACTCGGGCCAGGTATTCTTACTTCCTTCGATCTTCTTCTTTAACCCTTCCAAAATAGTTCTGTTTGAGACCTCTGCTAAACCATTGGATTGAGGGTGACAGACTGAGGATGTACATGATCTGATCCCGAGACCTTTATAGAAATCTTGGAAAGGTGCTCCCGAGAACTGAGTTCCATTGTCCGAGATGATTGTATGGGGAAGGCCATACCTGTACACTATCTGATGTCGTACAAAATCAACTACCTTCTGTGAAGAAATGGTTGCCAAGGGTTTTGCTTCAATCCATTTTGTGAAGTATTCTACTGCTACCACCAAGAACTTCACGTTTCCCTGACCTTGTGGGAAAGGCCCCAACAAATCTATCCCCCATACGTCGAAAGGCCATGGACTGGCTATCGATTGCATGGCATGAGGTGGTTGTCGAGGTATGCGGGAATGGAATTGGCACTTCTCGCATCTTCTTATGAGCTCTTCTACATCTCTCCTTAAGGTAGGCCAATAAAATCCAGCTCTTATTATTCTGTTGCTGAGCGACTTCATCCCTTGGTGACTTCCACATATTCCTTCATGTATCTCGCTCATGAGTTCATCTGCCTTGGTCCGTCCCACACATGTCAACCAAGGGATTCCATACCCTTTCTTGAATAAGTTTTCATCCATGATAGTGAATTCTAAGGCCCATCTCTTCACCTTTCTTGCAACTTTCTCATCTTCTGGCAATTTGTTGTGGCTAAGGAAATCCCACAGCAAAGTATACCATTCATCCTTGACCTCCGTCACGTATACTCCCAATTCCAAGACATCAATACTCGGGGAAGGTATCTCTAGCATCACTATTGGTTTGTCCCTGTCTAAATCGCTTTCTTTAGCTAGCTTGGATAATGCATCAGCTGTTTCATTTTGTGTTCTCGGGACATATTCGACCGAAGCCATCTCAAAAGTTGCGATGATTGCTTTTACTTTCTCCAGATACAAGATAAGCTTTTCATTGGTTGTAGCATACTCGCCACTGATTTGATTAACCACCAATTGTGAATCTGTGTGAATTTTTACTTTTTTGGCTCCTGTTGCTTCGGTTAATCGCAAGCCTGCTAGCAATGCTTCATACTCCGCCACATTGTTGGATACATTGAAGGTGAGATGTATCGCGTAATGGAATTTCTCTCCCTTCGGCCCAATGATCTCGACTCCAACTCCGGAACCTCTTTCTGAGGCAGCTCCATCAACATACACATGCCATACTTCATCTGTGGAAGAGAGTTCTGAAGGTCTTGCTGTGCATTCCACCACAAAATCAGCTAGAACCTGACTCTTGTATGCAGTTCTCGGGATGAAAGTAACATCATATTCCGATAATTCCACTGCCCATTTCAACAATCTTCCTGCCACATCAAGTTGTCCCAACGCTCTTCTTAAAGGTAATTCTGTGAGTACTTTGATTGGGTGGGCTTGAAAGTATGGTTTGAGTTTTCGAGAAGCTATCATGACTGCAAAGGCTGCTTTCTCTACAGGTGGATATCTAATCTCTGCATCTCGGAGTACCCGAGATATGAAATACACTGGTTTTTGAACGCCTTTTTCTTCTCTCACCAAGGCAGCACTTACTGCAGTGTCTGATGCTGCTATGTAGAGATACAATGTCTCTCCTTTCAATGGCCGGCTGATGATTGGTGGTGTTGCTAGGTAATCCTTTATTTTGGTGAATGCTTGTTGACATTCCTCAGACCACTGGAACTTCTTGTTTTTCTTGAATGTCTGGAAGAAAGGTTGGCATATTTCGGCGGACTTTGAAATGAACCTTCCCAAGGCTGCTATGCGGCCTGTGAGTTCCTGAACAGCTTTGATAGAATTCGGTGGTTCCATGTCCATGATCGCTTGGCATTTACTCGGGTGCACTTCAATTCCCCTTTCTGATACTATGAAGCCTAAGAACTTGCCACTTGCCAAGCAAAAGAAGCTTTTCTTCGGGTTGAGGCGCATTCCTACAGCCTTCATTTTAGCGAACACTTTGTCGAGATGTTCTACATGTGCTTGACCCGAACAACTTTTGATTACCATGTCGTCGATGTATGCCTCCATGATGTTGCCCAACTCTTCTTTGAAAAGCTTATTCACCATTCTTTGATACTCTGCACCTGCATTCTTCAAACCAAAAGGCATTACCTGATAGCAATACAAACCTTTCTCGGTGAGGAAACTGGTTTTTTCTTCATCTTCAGGGTGCATTTTTATTTGATGATAACCGGCGTTGGCATCAACAATGCTGAGGTGTGTGAATCCAGCTGTTGAGTCAACCATTGCATCAATACTCGGGAGAGGGAAAGGGTCTTTTGGGCATGCTTTGTTGAGGTCTGTGAAGTCGATGCACATGCGCCATTTGTTATTGGGCTTTGGCACAACCACAGGATTTGCGAGCCATTCAGGACAAGTTACTTCTCGGATGAACCCTGCTTCTAATAATTTTTTTACCTCATCTTCAATAATCTTTTTCCTGTCATTACCAAACTTTCTTTTCCTCTGATGTATGGGTTTATGATTTGGGAAAAGTTTGATGCGATGTTCTGCTACACTTCGGTGTATGCCAGGCATCTTTCCTCCTTCTTCCACGAACACATCAGCATTTCTCCTTAAACATGTTTTCACCAATTCTCTGTCTTCGAGATTTAAAGTGGTCCCAATTTTGGTGATTATTCCCGGTCCTAATTCAACCTCTTCGACTTCTTCCACAGGTCCACCTGAACCAGGTGGTTTCGTTTTCTTTATTATAGCTTCCTTTTCTATTTGCGCTACATGGTTCCCCAAAGCTACTTGATAGCATTCCCTGGAAAGTTGTTGCTCTCCCCGAGAAACTCCTACTCCTTCTTTTGTAGGGAACTTGATCATTAGGTGTTTAGTCGAGGCGATTGTCCCGATGTTGTTGAGAGATTTTCTGCCTAATATTGCATTGTAAGCAGAGGGGGCATTGACAACTATAAATTTTACCCTTGTTGAAACATCTCGGGGGGATTCTCCAAACACAACATCTAATTCGATGGTCCCCAAGGGCACTACCCGGTCTCCTGCAAAGCCGACAAGTGGAGTGTGCATTGTGTTAGGAAATGCTCATATTTTAATTTTAGATCAATTACAACTAATTAATCACCATTAACAACAAGCAAATCACAAGATCTAGTGCAAAGGCAATCACACACATGAGAAAAAGGTGTAGGAAGATTGTACCTCTCACAAATGTTCTTGTGAGGTTCGAATCCAATGCGTAGGAGTCGGTGGCGTGCGTGCTCCGCCTCCTCCACCACCAATAGTCGCCTCTAGCCCACCAAGGACCCACCACCAAGCTCAAAGAGAATGCTAGTTCTCTTGAACCTCTTGCTAATCACCTTGCTTCTCTTAATTAACTATTTAATGGAGAGGAAGAAAGGTGGGATGCTCAACACATGAGCTTGGAAGGGAGAAGAGCCATGGAGAAGAGCCATGGAGAAGAGAGAAAAATCTCTCTTCTAGGTGGAGGCGCAAGGGAGGGGAGAGGAAGAGAGATGACGGCTAGGGTTTGCTCCCAAAGAGACCCCTTTATATAGCCAACCACTCTCATCCAACCTTCATACTATTTACAAGTATGCCATCCACCCTAAGAGGCCACCTAATGGGCTCTCTTGGGCCATCTTAATAAAAGGCCTTTATTCATTAATTCACCAATTAATGAATCCCCTTTAATTGTCTCTTCATTCTTCCTAAATTGGGCCTTTAATTAACCAATTAAATAGAAGCCCAATTAGCTCAAATTAATTAAAGCAAGTTGAACATAATTAATTATTAACTCATTAATAATTAATCTATGATTAGCTAATGCATTAAATTGTTTCCATATGATCCTTTTAATTTAATTAATTATAACGGTATATAATTAATTAATTAACTTATCACATTTCACAATACACATTATTGTGAATAAACAATAAATGCACTAAGTGGTTAGAATCCTATTTGTGCGACCCTATTTGAGGATTTATACTATGTTGGCCATGGAAATAAATCGTTATTTATTTCCAATAATCATAAGCGGTATCTAGCAACACGTTATGATTCCCAATTCGTATAAATAATGTACCGTTACAATATCTCAATCCTGCATAAGAAATAAAAGTATTTCCTTGCTTGATTCTTATGTCACACGATATCTTTGTATAATCCAAGATAGGAATGTGTCATTCTTGCAGATTATACATTTCTTGATATAGAGTTAATTGTACAAGTTGCTAGCAAACAATTCAACTCCATCAAGGGGCCCAAACAGATATCATCACTCACTAGGTATACTAATGAGGGACATACGATTTTCTTGATGAACAACTTTTCCCCGCACAATTCAAGAGAACATAAATAAAGTCCTTATAGCAGCCTTTATCAGGAATCAACGTTAGACGATATTTATTGAACCTATCCTCATGTGGAAAAGGTGAACATCTCAAACTTAGAATCAAACTCATATGAAATAAACAATGACACATGACACAATCCATATGTTTATTTCATTGGGTCAAGTCCTGTACTATGTTCCAATAACATACACATATGCAATTAAGTTCGTAACTCCTTACTTATGATTTGTAGAACTTAATCATCACTTAACTTGCATACTAATCTTTTATGATAATTAATGTTCCTTGTTAATTATCAAGATTATGGACGATTTAGATTTATTATTGTCATTCTAATGAATGATCCACAGAGATCTACAATTCAGATCCTCAACCTGAATGATCTGTCAATAATAAATACTAGGAACAAATGATCAAATATCATCATTAACATAAACTAAGAAAATAAGTCATTAAATATTGACTTCTAGGACATAACTCCAACACATTGGGGTCAATGGGAATGTGGCTAGCTTCAACTGCTTTAATGCATCGAAATATAATACATCTGCTGAACTTCCCGTATCCACTAGAATTCTTTTTACTCTTGTCCCATGAATCCTCAACATTAACACAATGGCATCATCATGAGGATATCTCACTCCTACACAATCTTCTGGGCCGAAAGAAATTTGTGATTCGACAGGAAATCCAGCAGCATGTAAATGGAATACTTCATACCGAGAAGGGGTACTTGTGTTTCTTGAGTTTGCGTAATATACTCTCCCCTTAACTGTGTCACCACCAGAAGCATCACCTCCTGCTATGTAAGCAATGATGGGTGAGGCGTCTCGGTCTTCTTCTCGGGTATTAATTGGGTTGTTGTTCCGAGAAGTTTGAACAGGTGCTCTATTGGGACGCAAGTCGTTCTTTTTCCAATTGTTTGGCTTGTAAGGTCTTCTTGTAGAGGACGACTCCTCTTTGTTTTTCTCTAGGTATTTTTCTAGCAAATGAGTTTGCCTTATCAACCTTTCAATCTCATCTTTCAATTTCAAACAATCTCGGGTGTGATGTCCAGCACTTCTATGATAATGACAGAAGACACTTTTGTCTATCTTTTCGTCATCTTTCAAAGGTTGAGGTTTTTCCAGTTCTTTGCTGTCCCTGATTGCAAAAAATATTTCTTCCCTTGATGCATTTGTTATGTGGTAATTTGTGTAAAAGGGGGTATAGTCTTCGCCAGTTCTCTTATAAGAGGAAAGTTTGTAAGTTGGCCCTTTGATCTGTCTGTTCTTTTTCTTATTCTTCGGGGATGGGCTCCTCCTTCTACGGGGTGAATAGCTTCGATGACGGTTTTGTTGGCCATATCTCGGGCTGTTTTGATCTTGATATCTTCCTATATTTGCTGCATCTTCTTCTGCCCGAATGACCTGGTCAGCACATTCTCTGAATTCTTCAAGAGTTCGGCAGCCTTTTTTTACCAATTCATACCTCAGATTGCCACTTCTTAGTCCTTGCATTGCTGCTGCCAACACCAACTTCTCATCAAAATCTATTGTCACTTTATTTACTTCGGCTGAGAATCTGGCAAGGAATTCCCGAGAAGTTTCATATTGTTCTTGTTTCAGAGATAAGAGACTAGCACATCTGACAGCCGGGGGCCTGAGCCCTCCAAACCTCTTCAAGAATTTTCGCATCAGATCGTTGTAATCTGTGATGGAACCTCTCGGAAGCTGTGAATACCAATCCCAAGCTGGTCCGACTAGTCGGGTGGGAAATACGAGGCACATTACTCTCTCTGAAGCTCCATTCAACGCCATAGTCTCCCGAAAACTATAGGCGAAAGAATGTGCATCTCCAGTTTTGTTACTGGGATATTTGTCTAGATATGGGAAGTCCTTCATATCAATTTTTCTTTTCCCTCTGTACAGATGTGCAGCTAGTGCTCCTGGGGGAGGCGACTGTGAGTTGTATGAATCTAGGCTACTGTCCTCAGTATTATTGCGGTCCTTTCTTGAAAGGGGACGACCCCGAGAAGAATCACTGTTCCCCTGTTTTTTCTTCAAGTGATTCTCTTGCATATTTTGCTGTAGTGTAGGTTCAACTGGGGGATCTGGTGCATTTCTGTTCTGCATAGGTGGCGGGGGTTGTGGAGCTGGAGGGTAACGCGGGAACTCCTGATACATATGTGGTGCAATGTACTGGTATGGATGTGCTTGGAAATTTGTTGGATGGTGCTGATAGTATTGATATTGCTGTTGGAGATTGTAGTTCTCGCGAGTCCATTGGTATGGGTTGTTGTATGAGCCCTGCGTTATATGAGGATTCCATGCATTTGCCTGATAATATCCCCACGAGTTGTAAGGATATTGGCCTGTTTGAGTGTGACCTGATGGTGTGGATTGAGGTATTGGAATCTGAGAGGTTGTAGCATTCTCTGTTGATGCACTGGGTTGTTGAATAGGATGAGAAGAGGGTTGGGCTAGAGATTCAACGACTGGAGGTGTCGGAATTGACGAGGCTACACCGCTTGGTTGAACGGTGTTGGTGTTTGCTGCCTGATCTGCTGAAGGTACTTGTGTGGGATTGGATTTGGTTGTAGGTGTCCCTGACAACTCTCCTGCTTGTGTGATCGGATGTGGATCTGATCTAGACGGATCAAGTATTCCAGAAACTCTGGGTTGCTGTACTAATCTTCCTCTCGCGAGACTTGGATCTGGAGTTATTGGATCTCTACTCACAGAACTTGGAAATGCCTCTATTGTTGATATTCCAAGTGTGTGCAGATCGTGGATCTGATATGATCTGATCTGCGTTGAGAGAACTTGTTACTGCTTCAATTATTGGCATTCCAAGTTGTGGATGCTGAGTTGCATGAACTTTTGATGTTGAAGCTGCGATTTGCGTGTTGCATGTTGAATCTGCCATTGCAAATTCAAAATCAAGGTTTCGTGGATTGACCACGCCTCGAATCTCACTCATCAAGATTTGATGCTGAGAGTGATGAACACTGATGTTCTCTGATCTGTCACTCTAGCTACGATTTTCAGGTGGGCGCCAGTTGATACGTCTAGCTTAGTAGAGAGATCAACAATGGTAGAGATTGAGATTTGAGAGAATAAAAGTAGATCTTTATTGATGATGATTTGAGAGTACAATGAGAATTGTGTTTGTAAGTAAGAAAATGTTCAACCTCCTTTACAGTGTTCTACCCCTACTATATATAGGCCTCGAACAGAGATCCGCCTTGCTGACGTCACCAGACAACGGTTATATCCACTTGTGCCACTTGCTTATCCCGAGATATTGGGGACCTTCAAGTACCTCTTGAAGGGAAGTTTTCCCTTCCACCCGAGAAGTTATTCCAGCATTCTTCCTGACATCTCGGGTTCAGATGCTCTAGTGGGCCCCACCTGAGTTGTTCAGCTTTAACCGTCTGGTCCCCTCCGGGGTCTCTATGCATTTCGTATCTCCCGCTTCCTTTTGGTTTCCCGCCTAATTTCTCTATGTTTCTTCGAACGATTTCTCGACCTTTCTCAGGCCGGGCCTTGTGCTTAGCCTTATTATTAACTTATTCCGGATTGGGCCTTTTGGGCCATATCCTATCACAAACCATTCATGATTTTAGGGTTTTGGGGTTTTGGTTTAGATCGCCGCGGAATGGGGAAGAAGCATTTACTTATTAGGTGATGAAATGAAATAGTAACAGTCCGGACCCCGATTTGTTTTCTTATTTTTCTTTTTTGTTTTAGGTCCTTAGTTTTCAATTTCTTTGATCTTTTTCTCGTCTTCTTTTCTAAAACCTGAGAGCACGCTTTATTATTTATGTGTAATGTATTTATAAATTTTTTTTAAAAAATGGAAATTATATTTCACATATCCTCATTACGTTTTAAGTCTTATAATCACTATAGTACACATTTTTCAGTTACATCTCTTCATAAACGTTTTAGTTACTTACTATATATAATTATATATATATATGTATATGGTTGTCCTTATTATTTAATATTTTATATAACATTTGTTGATACCTTTCGCTATGATTTGAAACAAGTGTGAGCTCAATATAATTCTTCAAACTAAATTTTAGCTTCTATACATGCACACAAAAAAAAAAAAAAAACACTTCTCCAAATTGGGCAGCTTGCCAGCTTCTGCAAACATATCACCATCCATTTTGGTGAAGCAAAGAGCAGATATATAAGTATATAACATTGCAATTTTCAGATCATGTTGGCTTCACTCGCTTCTGTCTCCATGACAAAGCTACGAAATCCCATGGTTAAATCCCTGATAGTGTAAAACATTTTGTTGATCAACAGTACTATTTTTTAAATTAAAGAACATATATAGGGATTACCAATTCGTATGTTCTGTACTTAATTCGACTTATATCAATGTTTTAGGCGGGCTCCAGCTTTGTTACGTATAAAACTAGAACTAGCCCTCAATTAAGTAATTGAATAACCAAAGAAACCCAAAATAAAATGAAATTTAATATTAAATTGTTTTGGCACACTTGAGGACTGGTAAGGTCATATTTCGAAGAAGGTACGGGCTTTTCTTAGCAAATACCGTTGTTCATCTATTTTCCCATCACCATTTAAATCTGCCTGCTTAAAAGTCTGAATAGAAAATAAAAATTGCAAAATAGTCAATTAAATTATGACTAATGGTGTGTATTAACGAATACCACATCTATATTTCTTATAAAACTGGTGGTGCTTCATGCTCACCTCGTTAACAATCGACTCGACAACATCTCCAGCAAGATACAGACCCGATTCATCTAGCAGAGCCAAAACCATACATCTTCTTTAACTTATTTTTATTCAGATGACAATATCCGCTTTGGATAATGCAAAAGGGAGCTAAAAAAACCGAGAAGAGTGAACAAATGCAACAGTATCCGGTTTGTCTCATGTCGTATAAATGCAATTGTATGTAAAAAATATAATCAGTACCTCAAAGTTACCTAGACTTAACAAAAACTGGAAAAAAAAAAAAGGCATAAAGTATGAGATGAATGATCAGAGTGATTCTTTTTCTGTGAAAACTGGGCTGATACAGATTTAATAATCAATTATTATTTGCCTGCATGCTAAAATTCAGGAGACCAATAGGGTTAAAGATAAAGGTGGCATTGAAGGTTCGAAACATCGTTGAGCTCTTGAGAAAAAAATATATTTGTACATTGCATGATAAAATTATATTCAGTCGACCCAGAGACCTTCGCCAAGAACAGGGAACTAGAAGTCATCCACTGCAGGTGGGCCATGTTGGGTGCATTGGGTTGTGTCTTCCCCGAACTGTTAGCCCGCAATGGGGTTAAATTCGGCCAGGCCGTGTGGTTCAAGTCTGGGTCCCATATCTTCAGTGAAGGCGGGCTTGATTACTTGGGCAACCCGAGCCTCATCCATGCACAGAGCATCCTGGCCATATGGGCTTTGCCAGGTCATCCTCATGGGAGCGGTAGAGGGGTACTGTGTTGCAGGTGGGCCCCTAGGAGAGGTGATTGACCCATTGTACCCGGGCGGCAGCTTCGATCCGTTGGGTCTGGCCGACGACCCGGAAGCCTTTGCCGAGTTGAAGGTAAAGGAGATCAAGAACGGCAGGTTGGCCATGTTTTCCATGTTTGGGTTCTTCGTTCAGGCAATCGTGACCGCCAAGGGCCCACTCGAGAACTTGGCTGATCACCTTGCTGACCCGGTGAACAACAATGCTTGGGCGTATGCTACAAACTTTGTACCTGGCAACTGAGAACGGGTTACTTTGGGATGGGCTGTACTACTATTGGTTACTTTTGAGATGTTTGTAAAGATTGTTACGAATTCATTTTGTATCGGGCAAAAATTGTAAATTCATTTCAGATTTTCTATATTTTTCCTGAGCAACTGAGTTTTTTCCCCCCCTGATTTGTTTGACAATGGATATTACCGATTGCCACCTAACCCTAAAAAAAAAAAAAACAAATGGATATTACCAAAGCCGAGAGTGAAAAACTAGAAAGCAATGTTTTTGTTTATTTCAGATTTATCAAATCAATAAAAAAAAACAATTCGAAAGAATTGATAAATAACTAAATAAAATGAACTCGCATGGCAACCACACTAGAATAATAGAACCTGAAAAAACCCATCCAATATTTGTGAACAAGTTCCTAAAAACTAAACAGGACTCACAGATGCAATTTCCTCTGATTATTTTTTGACAAAATAAATTTTATTTTCTAGAAAATCAAAGGTAAATGAACAAAAGAAAATGATAACACCCTTGAGGCCACTTGTCACTTCCATAGCTATCTGTCCTCCTATGGTTATCCGTCATATTTAGAAGAGAGCATTCCACATTTCTCTGAAATCATCTGCGCTGCTGTAGGTGGTAAATTATGCCTCGAGTCACCATCTCTAACCTTGGCATGTGTCTCGGCCTCGTGCTGAAACATACTCACCAGGTGCTGTAACTCGAGCTTCCGCACTTGCACGTGAGTTTGTTTAGATTTTTAGAAGTTTTTAGATATTTTATTTGAATTTTTCTGAGTTTCCTATTATAATTTTTAAAGTTTTGAGCTAATTTTGGATTTTCTGAAATTTATTTTTATAACAATAATAGTTCAAAAATATAAAAGTCCTCTATTTTGACAGAATTATACATGAAAATATCGATGAATTCGGTTTAATTAGATTTTTAGAATTTTATGGATATTTTATTTGAATTTTTGTTAGTTTGCGACTATTTTTAATGGATTTTTAAAGTTTTTGCTGATTTGAAATTTTATGATTGGTCCACATATACAAAAGGTGGCTAACTGGGTGCTGAATTGGCGCTGACTGGGTTTGATGACATCAGGCTTACGCCAGGGGACGTTGAAATTTCGTGTAACGAACTTTGCTCATGTCATAGACTCGCCACACGTAATTTGGCCACAGAAGATCCTAGAAAACGTGGATTTGAACCCTTCTTCTCCACCCGACTATGGTCTTTTAGCAAAAAGACCCCTGACTTTTCTCCGGCATCTCAGGCCTCTACTTCCGTCGATACTGTTTGTGTTGGAATCGTGAAAGAGAGAAGAAGATGTTGGTAGACTCAATTCGTGCTGTGGAGGCACATATCGTCGCGTGGCACCTGAGGATGCTTAGACAACCATTAATGGCGTCTGGAGCTCTCTGGTTCTCTTCTTCTGCCTGTGAGAGGTTTCTTACAGCCAATAAGGTGTGTAGAGGACAACCATGGGGTAAATTTAGTATGAGGAAGCTTGAGAACATATGATCTCGACTAAGGCACTCTGACGTAATTTGGGTCTGATTTGGGTCTATGTTGTGGGGCCCACAGAGAGCTCTTTGGGTGCCAATAGTTGCTTGGTTAGCTTCAGGTGGTCAATTTAACCATGCCCATGTCTTTATTTCACCTCGAATCATCTCAATTTACTTTGGGAGGGGGTGTGGGCAGAAAGTGCCAATCTTTGCATGTTTCTTCAATTTCAATTTGCTTGTAAATAGACTTACAGTACGTGAGTTCGATTTGTAGCTCAATTTAGGTCAAACTAAGTTTATTTCAGGTGTTCAAGTTGACATAGGGATAAGAGTAAACATTTTTGCATTTTTCAATTTTATGAAATGCCCCTACTGCCTAAATTATATAAAATTCCATAAATGGAAATTAATATTCCATGTTGTCCATGAAGTCCAGTACCTGCTGTTTATATGCAATTTTATATTTTTATGCAAATAAAATTCCATTTTTATTTATTTTTGTTTGTCTAGCTATGACGCTTATGCATATTTATGTGTTTTTTATTACAATAATGTGATGGCCTATGCAGCCTTATTCATCTAAACACTAAATTTTAAGCAATTTCATAAAAAGGAGGCTGTTTAGGGATAGCATCTTGATATCTCATATTTATATATGTATTTTGACTATACTTAGCACCCAAATATTACTCAAACCATTGTAATTGCCTCATGAATTGCTATGTTTTCCTAGATTTTGATACTGCTGCCGCTTCTCCATTTATTTTGTAGGATTTCTTGGAGATTGAAGACAAAACATGACAAACGAAGAGGTTGGAGCTAGATCATATGCCAGACGACTCATTCCTGGCTCATATAGACGTGCTATGGACATTGGAGGCCGGAACATATCGAGAATTGAGCACGTGCCTCAGTCTCAGCCCAATTGGTGGGCCTAGAAGTGCATTTCGGATCCATTTTGGACCGAAATCCGTACATTTTGGTTCGAAATCAATTCAGAAAAGTGCAAAAATGGAAATTTTTAAAGAAGAAAGGCGCGTTTCTTTGCCCTAGCCGCCTCCCTGGTCTCTTCCACGGGCATATATACACGAGATTTCAACAGAAGAGGGATTCCACTTTTTACTCTGGATTTTCCACCTCTCGTTCGACGGTTTTTGGCTCTTTCCAAGGAATTCTTTGAAGGACAGCAAGCTTTGAAGGCGACAGCAGCGAGGCATCCAATTCTTCATCGATTCCTGGCTGTAGAAGAGGGAGTAAAGGCTAAAGGGATACTTCGGTTTACTCTTTTATGCTTTTATCTTACTTTTCTATGGATTTGTTATATTGTTCCTTGCATGATACTTGTTGTTTCTGTTTTAAACATGTTAGTCTAAATATTTCATTATGTCTTAGGGGTAGTTAGTAGATTAGTTTGGTATTTTGTGATGACTTGAAGGATTTATGATATATTATGTGGTTTATTTAGTTGAGAAATATTGTTTATGCTTAGTTTAATTGATTGTTTTCTTGAACGTTTACTTGTTAATATCTGTAGCATTAATAAGACACAAACTTGACCAAACCTTTAATTGATTAAGTACTTGAGGTAAGCCAATCGCTCGAAAGAGGAGGTTAGTTTAACGACCGAAAGGTGTAACTTTTATTGATCTGAAAAGACTTTAAATACCTCTTGAAATCCAATCAAATATTCTTAAGTCTCCAAAAACCAAAACGCGACGGCTGAGGTTTAGTTATTTACGTGCTAGAAGCCGGTTCCATACCAAACCAGAACCGAAACGCGACAGCTGAGGTTAGGATTTAGGTCTGGTCGTCAAGTAACCTTCACATAGTATCCTATAAAAATATCAAGTCAAAACATAAGGTCTAAAGCGAGTTTTGGGACGAAACAACATGGATTTCGGTCCGAAATAGGCTTGTCCCGGTGAAAATCGTGGGCAGAAGTGCTTTAGAGCCAAACTAATTGAACACGCAATCCTAGATCAAGAGGTTAAGCCTAATCCCTTCGTTCCTCTTATGCAATTAATTAAATACTTAATTAAATGGAAGGAGCTCAACACATGAGCATGAGAGAGCAATGGAGGAGAGGAAAATTCTGAAATTTTCCTTTTAATTTCGTCCAAAATATGAAGGGGGGAGAAAAGTGCAAGGTGGCTAGGGTTTTGACTCCCAAAATGGTCCTTTTATAGACCAACTACTCTCCCAAAAAGTTGCAACTGGTTTATAACTTTGTCATCACTAGGGCAGCCATAAAATGGGCCTAAATGGGCTCCATCAATTATTTAATTGGTCCTTTAATTTAATTAATTAGTGGCCCAATTAATTGCTCTCAAGTTGGACCTTTAATTTACCATTTAAACAAAGGCCCGATAGCTTAAATTAATTATCTTAATTAATTCATGTTGAATAAAATTAATTATCAACACCTTGATAATTATTTAGAGATTACGATATGTATTAATTTATTTCTATATGATCCGTTTGACTTAATTAATAATAACGGTTCGCAACGATACATAATTAATCAAATCAACATATCATATTATTACATTCAATAATGGAACCAAATAAATAATGCACGTATGGTCAAAAACCTTTTTGTGTGACCCTTTGAGGATTTATGCTATGTTAGACATGAAAAATAAATCGCTATTTATTTCCAATAATCATAAGCGGTATCTAGCAACACGTTATGATTCACAATTTACATAAATAAATATTGTACTATTACAACACTTCAATCTTGCATAAGAAATAAATTATTTCCTTGTTTTGATTCTTATGTCACATGATATCCTTATATAATCCAAGATAGGAGTGTGTCGTTCTTGGAGATTATACTTTTCTTGATCTAGAGACGATTGCATAAGTTGCTAGCAAGCAATCCATCTCCATCAAGGGGCCCAATAGATATCATCGCTCACTAGATATACTAATGAGGGACATACGGTTTTCTTGATGAACAATTTTTCTCCGCACAATTCAAGAGAACATAAATAAAGTCTTTATAGCAGCCCTTATCAGGAATCAACAATAAACGATATTTATAGAACTAATCCTCATGTGGAAAAATTGAATCATCTCAAACTTAGAATCAAATTCATATGAAATAAATAATGACACGTAACACAATCCATATATTTATTTCATTGGGTCAAGTCTTTTACTATGTTTCGATAACATATACATATGCAATTAAGTTGATAACACCTTATCCATGATTTGTAGAATTTAATCATCACTTAACTTGCATACTAATCTTATCATGATAGTTAATGTTCCTTGTTAACTATCAAGATTATGGACATTTTAGATTTATTATTGTCATTTAATAAAAATGAAACACAGAGATCCACAATTCCGATTCTCAACCTGAATGACCTGTCAATAATAAAATCAAGGAAAAAATAATCAAACATCATCAATAACATAAACTAAAGATAATGCCAATAACTGATTGGCTCATAGGACATATCTCTAACAGGCGTCCCGCGGTAAATCGCGCGTTTCTATTTATACTCAGCGAAGGAGATGGTTCTGACGTGCAGGGGCCCACATGTCATGTTTAATTTTATGGATAGACTCAGAAAAATATGAGGAATTTAATGGTTTATAAGGTTTTGTGAAATTCCTCATGGATTTATTTTGGTAATTTTATGGGTTTTGGGGATTCCTTTGCAAAAATCTGGGATTTCTGTTGATATTTTAGGTATTTTGAAAATATGATAATTTATCGTAATTCCTAAGAGATATTTGGGTATTTTTTTTGGGAATTTTTGGGATTTGTTTGATATTTTCCATGTATTTTTACAACTCCGCACATTTATTGGTCATGAAATTGTCCAGTTGACTTGTTTATTTGGCATTATAAAATAGGGTCAAACAGGCCGTTGGATATTTTTTTTAGTTGATTCTATCGATGTTAAGGGCTTCTAGTCTTTGATTCACTACACTTCGGAGTTCGAAGACTTCAGGTAACGGAGAGTGACGGAGATTGACATTTTTATACCAATTTTACCCCTAAAAAAAATCTACGGCTGTGATTTATAGCTATGAATTTTTTGTGTCCACCATAGCATGACCCACTTTAACATAATTTGACTTTCAAAAATAACCAAAAAAAAATGTATTTATCTTATTTTGATGGTTAAAATAAATAATTACAGTCCTATTGAGTATAAATAAATAATTATGGTATATCATTTATTTATAATTTAAAGGAAAACTTTTTTAAGGGTCTTAAGGATGTAGTATATTACAATGTGAGCATATCACCATGAGTTTGAAAAATTGAAATCTGACTCGGATTGGAGCAGCGTTCCGCTGCCACTGAAATTTGGCTGCCACAAATGCCACAAAATTGAGACCGTGAGATTAATCTTGATCGACGGCCATGATTGATTATACCAACATAAATGCTTCAACACAAACTGTATTCACTTTATTGGGAAACTCAAGAAAGTCACATTTATTAATTAATTAATATCATCCCTCCCAACAAGAACCAGTGATCGACTCATGGGGAAAAAATAACTTTGTGCTCTCTTCTCGATCTGAGGGAACTCTCATACTTTTTCTCTTGCTCACGACATGGCCTTTGAACTGTTGCTTGGTTGACTATCTTTCTTCTTTGTCTCACCGAGACTCTAGACGGGAATTAGTTCAATATTATTTATTTTTTGCTAACTCGATGTATTGAAATTTACTAATTTATACATGTACTTTCGTATCGCTATCTTGGTCTCTGAATGCATCATTTGTGTTCTAATATTATTAATTTTAATATTAATCGTTTATATGCTATGCTTTGCTTATATTCACCTAGAAGAACGTATCAATCTTTACTCTCAAATATTGGGAATAAAAAACAAAATACCAAATTTGAGTTACAAACAAAATACCAAATGTTTCCTATTCCTGATTATTTATATCGTTAAATTAAAAAGTTGCAATTGAGTTGAACATGGATTACTTAACATCAACTTTTTGTCAAAGAAGTCATTTTCTTTCAAAATCCATAAGCAACTGTCCAACAATAATGCTTCACTCGCATGAATTTGATTTCATTCTTTTGAATTATCTATCTTCGTTATTATATCTAAATTTAATTAATAAGCAAAATCAAGTCGAATTATAAACATAAACCAAACCAAAATTCACCATCTTATAGATTTTATATGTTGGAAGCTACGATAATCGAAAAAGTATGGAAAAGCTCATTGATGATATCATTAATCACAAACTATAAAATTAGGTCATTTGAAAATATAAAATTAAAACATAAATGTTTCATCGTTAATTGAAATTAGAGAAATTCTCGATGGGAATACAGAGGAGAGAGAATGCCTGATAGAAGAGATGGAACAAAAATAAAGTGAGAGAAAGATGTATTATTTTATTGTTTTTGGTCTCAGAAAAGACAAAACAACCAAAAGTGCTCTCAGAAGTTCAAAAATCCCATAAATACACTGCTAGTATCACGACCGTTGATCAAGATTAATTCAATGGTCTCTGATTTGTGGCATTTGTGGCAGCCAAATTTATGTGGCAGCGGAACTCTTCTCCTCGGATTGTTGGACCAAGGAGTTGAATTGGACAAATAAAAAAAATCGGATGAATCGAATTGGAAACTCAAATTTTTGTAAAACTCATTTTAAATGTCTTAAAAATCAGAAAAATATGAAAAATAATTAGAATAATAATTTTTAAGCGAAGATACTTTTGTTAAAACACATTAATACATCATTGAATATCTTAGAGAAAGAAATTATTTTTTTTTATGTTCTTGGATCGATTTTTGGGTGAACAATCAATATACTTTAAATTTATTTTTATTTTTGAATAATCTAGACCGTCTGATTGATTTAAAATGACAAAAAAAAGAAAAATAATGCGGAAATGTAGGTGCGTTAAAACCATCTTTTTTTCGGCCACCAACAATTTGTTGATACACTAATAGCTAATTCTTTCTATTATTATTGTTCAATAAATAATTCAATTGATTAAGTGTCTGCTCTAGAACTCCATGATTAAAGGAGAGGAACGGAGATGAGAGTAAGGGTTGACCGAAATTTGTTACCCTCCAATTCGGAGTGTAGAAGTTTACTCTGAAACTTCCGAAATTTTAGTGTGTGTCTCTTCCGCGTGGAGCGAGTAACCAATCGGGCAGAATAAACTCTTCTGATTGTTTCGTTACTCTCCTCTCCTCTCCCTCTGATTTGATGTTCTGGAGCACAGCCTAAGAAAACTTTTGTGATAATAAGAAAAGAAATGTCAAAACTTGATCGCAGCATCTTATTACTTTATTTCGCAGGGGCACATATGTTCAAAAAAATTCACAGAAATACTCCCAAAGTAATTGGAAACACAAAAATTACCTAACAATAATGCAAATGCAAACTTAGGAAAGCTTATGATGTTTGTATTTTTCAATTAAGTGAATTTGAGTCGGTTGTAATCATATAAATTACATATAGCATCTGTTGTACGGAAAGAAATGATGGGAAAAAATATATAATTGTTAGGTTGTGACAATTTAAATTTTGAAGTTATACAATACAAAATCCATAAATACAGAAAAAAGAGATTGTGACACGTCGTTGTTCCGCCTGATGAGTAACAACGTTGAATCAACTTATTTTTTTGTCGGGCTGAAACACGGTCTGCGACAGTAGCCAGTGGCACGAATAATCCAGCTCCATAATTTGGTCGAAAATCGAATAGGAAGGATAGGACCGCATCCGAATCAACTCGCGAACCCAACCCTAGCGACTAGCGAGTCGAGCAATCAATCCTATTCCTATTCCTCTTCCTCTTCGCCTACCTCAAATCAATCTCTCCTCTTCTCTGACTATTCTTCGCCTCGCCTCCAAACTCCTCCCCCCTCTTCCAGTTCCAGATCCGCCTCACCTCCCTCGTCTGGACGCAAACCAGAAACTACTTACCCCGCCTCCAAACTCCTCCCTCCTTTACTAGAAAACTGGATGCAAAATAAATAATTCTTCAGTATTGAATTCCACCACTGGCGATCAAATGGAAAACACTACTGGCGATCAAGAGGAGAACAAAAGTGGCAACGAGAAGGTTACCTAAAAGCCTCTGTCTTTTTCAATTGTTGCAGGAAAAGTTTGGTCGACTTTGTAGTACTAGTGTTCTCTTTAAATCTGTATATTGACCTGAGTGGCACTAATATAGTATTACTGTATTAGCATTGTATTGTCTGTTTTAGGTCTTGAACTTTTTACAAAGTAAAAGGTGTAGTCGTTTGATTCAATTGGTTGTTAATCAATCTCTCGTGTTACAATTTGTAGGAGCAGTCTGATTTATTTCATCGCTGGTCGGAAGATGATGACTTCAGATTGCCGAAACACCACCGACCCACAGAGAACCTCGACACAGATGATCTGGAGCAGGCTTCTCTAGATACCCAGCTGACATCATCAAATGTCGGCTTTCGACTCCTCCAGAAGATGGGTTGGAAAGGCAAGGGCCTTGGGAAAAATGAACAAGGTACCTTTAAATTCCTTATTTTATTCAAAAGAGTATGTCACAACTCACCAACACATGTATACATTATTTCATGTGTAGGCTGAAAACATTGTAAATATTACCTTTGCTGGCACCCTCTGTTTTCTAAATATCTCTTCTGTTCATCTTCCTTTAATGAATAAATATGCAATGATAAATTAGCTAGTTTGTCTGTCTTTGGTTTTATTGTGAATGGATTGACAGAAAATATATGTTTCCAGTTTGCAACATGTCTATAGTTATTCTTTCTATTGTTTTCAGGGATTTCTATGATCTTTTGGCATCTTGCAGGTAATAATGATTTGTTGCAGGAAAAGTTTCATGATTTGTACGAAGCAACTATTTAATATACCAGTGGCTGGTAATAATGTTATCCCCTTGAACTTGGCTTTAGTTTTGAAACTTCCGTCATTGATCTTTGCTAATTACTCTTAACAACATCAAGTATGTCTGCACTGAAGAAAGGAATCCGATTCAAGTTTTGTTTCTTTCTAGTTTCTGATAGTTCTATTCTTTCTTTTCTTTCTCTAGAGGTTCAAGGAGATGAGGGACATGCACGGGAGCAGCAGCAGCCGCGATGACAGGCAGAAAAGAGAACAATTGCGTCAGGAGAAGGAATTGGCCAAATTAGCCCAAATGTAAATCACAAAAAAAAAATAAAAAATAAAATAGACTATGGCAACTTTGCCAATTTAATACTCTATGTCACAGTGATCGCCCTTTTATGATATATTTGGTTTTTTTTTTTTTTTTATGTAGGGCTGATGCTCATAAAAGGCAGCAACAGCAAGAGAAACAAGAAGAGTTGGAAGCATCTGATGGCAGTGCATCAACAGCTACTGCCTCGAATCAGAATCAGCGACAAGCTTTGAAGTTCGGCTTTTCGAGAGCAGCCCCTTCCAAGGTCCGTAAAAAAAATGCATTACCGAACTTACAATTTCTTTTTTTCATTTTGAAAATGACCGTGTTATCCTTTTTTTTTAATGTACTAGGTTTCTAACATGAATTCTGTCAAGAAGCAAAAAGTTGTGACAAAAGTGCCATCCGTATTCGGCAATGACATTGATGAAGAGTGATTGTTTTTAAATGAAATATGTCGTGCCTGTCATACTACTAAGTACTTGTGTTTTTATGTGCAACAAAGATGTCTAGCTCTTTAAAACAAAAACTTGCTGGTCTGCCCCTACGTTAGTGCATTATCATTCGTGCAGATTATCAGCCGTTTTCTGTGTAACTTCGTTTAATTATTTGATTACTGAGTGTATGATATTTGATTTAGTATTTTGAGGTATTATATTTTAATTTATTTATTCGGAGTTGCTAATTGTTCTTATGGTTTAAAAATTCAAAATCACTGGTTGTTGAAAAGACAATTATTATAAATTACAGGAAGCAGTAATATTGAGCTATAATCAGATTCAAGTTTTGTCAAACGTTGTTTTAGTCTATATTTTTCTGTTTCAGAAAAAAATCGGATTAATCAGATCAGAAACTCGAATTTTTTTAAAACTCATTTTAAATGTCTTAATAATCAGAAAATTATGAAAAATAATTAGAATAATATTATTTAAGCGAAGATACTTTTGTTAAAACACATTAATACATCAGTGAGTATCTTAGAGAAATAAATTACCATCTTTTATGTTCTTGGATCGATTTTTGGATGAACAATCAATATGTTTTAAATTTATTTTTATTTCTTGAATAATCTGGACCGTCTGATTGATTTAAAAAGGCAAAAAAAAAAAATGCAGAAATGGAGGTGTGTGAAACCATTTTATTTTTCGGCCATCAACAATTTGTTGATACACTAATAGCTAATTCTTTCTATTATTATTGTTCAATAAATAATTCAATTGATAAAGGAAACTTTTGTGATAAAATTGGAAGGAAAGAAATGGCAAAACTTGATAGCAGACTCTTACTTTATTTTGCAGGGGCCAGAGTAATTGGAAATACAAAAATTATCTAATACTAATAATAATACGAATGCAAACTTAGGAAAGTTTATGATGTTTCTATTTTTCAATTAAGTAAATTTAGCAAGTAGCGTCATTTTATTTTTATTTTTAGCAAGTAGCGTGATGTTTTATTTTAGTAACTCGTTCCATACATTCTATCTCTTTTTGCGAATTTTTTATATTGTCTAAAAATGTTCTTATTTGCCATTTCTCCCCTGTTCTGGAGACAAGGAACTAGTCATTCAAAAATTTTGAACAAACAAAAAATAGGAAGACATAGGGAGTGAATTTTAAGAAACATTACTAAAATACATTACTAAAAAATGTATTTATTAGCGATTCACTCCATTTAAAATGACCAAAATATCCTCAACCTTTTTGTCTCTCGTTTTGCCGTCTCGAATCTCACCGCTGGGGTTCGACCTCCAAATCCGATTCTCCTCTCTCGTCTTTGCTCCGCCTGACGAGTAACAACTTTGGATCGGTAACCTGGCCACTTTCCTCTTATTTCGCCCCAACCGAGAAACTTTAAACCTTAGATCCGATTGAAAGCTCCTATCTTTCCACCGAAGTCACATCGCGGTAAGCTTCGCCCGTCTCTCTCTCTCTTTTTTGTTTTAAAAAAAATTTGGCAAAGAACCTATCTTTTTTTAAAATCTTGATCAAGCGAACACCTTGTTTGTTGGATCTGTCAAAGTGAAAGTGCTATGCAGAAAAGCGCTAGATAGAAATAATTTGAGGAATTGTTAATTTGCATCTTCTGGGCATTTTGAATTTTGTGGTCATCTTTCAGAGCTCCAAGTTTGCAGCCAGACTAGTAGATCATTTTGAATTTTGTAAAGCCAAACCGTTATATACTGGTAATAAGAATTCACTTTTTCAGTCCACATTGGAACTAGTTCTGGTAAATATCTTATGTGAAACTAATTTCAGGTGATCAAGTATAATGGCTGGGGGGATGATTTGTCAGAAAGGTAGAAACTTACTGCCCCATAGCTTTGGAAGTCGGCCTTGGCTTTTCCAAATGCATGGAAGCAAGAAGCAAACTTGCATCTTCCTTGATCCTATAAACAACAGCCTGGAGGAAAGAATCTTACACAAGTTGCAAGGGAAGGAATGCTTGGGTTGCTATGGAGAATGGGTACTGTTGTCAGATGAAGTAACCAGGGAATGCTACTTTCTGAGCATAATCTCTTTCTCCAAAATCTACCTCCCTCCTTTCCCTCAGTCCCCTGATTTCTTCCTTGGAAGTGTCAGCATCACATCACCTCCAAATACATCCAACTGTATTGTTATACTCGTTTGTTCCCAGAAAACCTTCCTGCTGATTTGCTCTCTTGATCGAAAAAAGTGGACTAAGGTACCCCTCAAGTACTTCAACAAGAATGTTGGTTCACTTATGGGTCCTAGTGTAATCCACAACGAGCGGCTTTTTGTATTGGCCAATATGGGTTCGACCTTGGTAATTGATGTCGCCCTACTTGTCAGGGGTCGTGTGAAGATGACAGTCATAGAACACTTAAGGGTTTGCCCGGTGACAAACGCTTGGTACCCATGCTTGGTGAAGTGTGCGGGCGATTTATTCTCAATTTTTGTACACGCATACGGTCGCGGTCAAATGATCATCCATGTTGAGGTCCGTCGGCTGGAGTTGTCCAGTAATGAAATGCATTGGAGGAGGGTGCAAGACATTGGTAATCATGCATTTTTCTTGGCTGGACACTGTTAGAGATCACTTCCGGCAAATAAGGCTTGGGGAGCACAGCGCAATTGCATCTATTTCATCATGAACTGCAGTGATGGTGTGAAACTTTACAAATTCTGTTTGGAGGACCAAGCTCTCGGTTTTACTTTTTTACCGGACACTAATGGTGGATTAAATAGGCTACAGTGGGCTTTTCCAATAAAAATGTTAGTTTGCACTCCTGAAATCTTTATTATACTTTGCTTTTCATTTTGTTGTTCTTGCATTAATTTAATATTAATTATTAAACTACATTGTGATCCTTGCAGGATGCAAACTGTCGAAGAAGTAGTTTTCAATTCATCTGATGTTGTGAGATCTGCAGAGGTTGTTCTCTTGCACTATTTCTTTTATAATGTTAAAATTACTTTTATTGTTTTGTTAGTACTTGGTAGAATTAAATCGACTGTTTGATGTTTTCATTCTAAACAAAATTTATAGCATCATAGAAAATTGACTTTTCAAAAATTTCCAAATGATTACTATATCGTTGGATAGGGGTGGTTTCGAGTCGACTTACGAGCGAGTTAGCCTCTACTCGAAATCACGTCGTTCAATTTCGAGTTGACTCGTAACTCGATCATAGACGCTTCCGAGTTTTCTTGTCTTCCTCGAAATCAACTCGCGAGTACTCGAGTAAACTCATGACTCGGAAGTTTTACTCGATATTGTATTTCGCGATTGTGAAGGGCTAATAAAATATACAATATTTTGTCAATGTTTCAATTAGCTACGTACTGTGACACACAAAGAAACAAAACGCACACCAATATGTTTTGAACGAATCAGCATAACACAAAAATATTAAAGAATTGTAAAAAGATAAAATAAGACAAATGAGCACACAAATATGTTATTAAAGGGTACATTAGCACTTAGCAGTTGAGCACACCTAATGACCTAATTAACTTAACAAAATAAGTTTTAACAATATCAGCTTTCTTCCCTCAAAAAAAAAAAAAAAAAAAAAAAAAAAAAAAATCAGCTTTCTTTTCCACTTTCTTTCCAGTGCATCCTCAATTCCCGACTTCCTGTAACAAATGATTCATGGAAAACAAACTTAGGCTTAGAAATGTTAAGCATAGTATCTGAGTGGTAAATCAATTGATTGAGAAAGGGCCGAACAACATGTAGCTTAGAAATAGTGACCATAACTTTCAGTAAAGAAAATGCGCATTCGAAAATAAGGACCAGGAGAAGTAACAAAAGCTTGAATAAAGATGCATATTAAGTTTTTTGTTTGTCACAAGCTCAAACAGAAAGAAAATGAGGTGAATTTCGATAAAATAAGGAGAAATAAAACCGAAGAAGAACAGAACAAACCAAAATTTGATACTCAAAAACCTCAAAAAACTGACACGGTGGTCGAGAGAGAGACCTCGTTTCTGATGTGTGTGACCTCCAGTGGCTTCGAAAGGAGAAAGGAGCGAGGCTGGGTGTTTGCTCCAAAAAAGCTGTGCGGCGGAGAGAAACTGAGAGACTCAGAAAGGGAGCAAGCGGAAGAAATTTAGGAGTGAAGAGGAGCAGCGCACAGCGGCGGAAGTCTCGAAGAGAATTTGGGAAGGAAGAGTAGCGTGTGGGATGAGTTCTAGGTCAGGCAATAAAATATTGGGCTCTGGTCTGGAGTCTGGACTTCAGAGTCCTGGACCTGGGTTTTAAATTTGGACCACTAACGAGTTACGAGTTAGAACCGATCGAGTTAGGCCCTACTCGAAATCAAGTCGTGAAATTACGAGTTAGCCTTAACTCGAGTTATCATAACTCGATTTCAGTTAACTCGAGTTATATATGAGTTTTTTTCGAATCGAGTTCGAATAATTCACGAGTTACGTAATTCACGAGTTACGATTTTTTTGCCCACCCCTATCGTTGGACTAGGAAAAACAATAAAATGAACAAATATAGTCCAAGTATATTGTTAATTGTCCAATTAGTTAGCAAATGGATACCTTTCTATGGTACTACGAGGAGTTTGTTTTGCACAGTTATTACCTCTCTCAACTGAGGAAACAGTAGGTAAAAAACTAAGAAGAAATCCATAAAGCTGTATTTTCATTAGGGTTACCTTATTAAGGAGGGTGTTATGCTCTGCATTATATATTGAGCTCTACCGCTGTCAAAATCAAATCGCAAGTCTGCATTAAAAATTGACCTCTACCACTGTCAAATCAAACAATTCAACTTTGGTATGTAGAGGCCTTCGAAATGATTGTACATATGGCTAGTCCATATAATATACAGCCAGAAAAAAAAAAAATAATAAAAGAAGAGTTGGGTATGGTGTTTAGGGAACTTATTATAATTAGGACTGTTTTGTTGACTTCTATTGTGACAAGGTGTGAGTAATTGAATCGGAATCTGTTACTTCTCTGTCCTGTCAAGCTAAAGTTTTATTGTTGATGATGCAGTTGTCTATATATGTTAGACATGTATATGGTCAAATTTTTTTATTTTTATTTTTTTATTTTGCCTATCTATCTTATAACGTGCTGACTTTTACATTTCTGCGTGTTGGTTCTTTCAATCGATATTGTTACTCTTCGAAAAGAAAAATATTTGTGAAACGAAAACTAATTTTAGGCATGGATGTATTCTTTCACAGACTGATTCTACTGTTATTAACCAAGAGGACGAAACTGACAGCGTCATCTCAAGACGATGGGATGAGCTCCCCATTGAGTTGGTGGAGTTGCTGTTCCCACGTTTGTCACTGGTTGATTGCTTGCGTCTTCCGTCTGTTTGTAAGGGGTGGTCCAAAACATCAAGCTTCATTTGGAAAGGAAGAGTTTGGCCATGGCTTATGCATTTGCCCAATCTCAAATATAGATCATTCAAGTTCTTTGACCCTTTCAATTGCGAGGAGTACACTCTAAAGAGCGATGCAGTTCTTGTTGCACGCGATCAACTTACATTGCGTTACTCCAAAGATGGTTGGGTGGTCATCACGGAAGGCAACAAAAGGGTTTTTTTACTGAATCCTTTCACTTCTCAGGTTATTAACCTGCCGCCGCTTCCTCGGAAGGACTACATCTTCAACGGCATTTCTTTTACATCAGCGCCTACTTCACCAGATTTCATAGTTTATGGATTCTTGTTCCAAATATGTGGTGAATTTGTTGAGATATCCTCATGGCGTCCAGGAGAGGAAGAGTGGAGAGTCCTTGAATTTTGGCAGTCTATTCCATTCTTTCCTTCATCCAACAACCCAGTCTTATTACAGGGAGAGTTCTATTGTTTGGGCAGGAAAGGTGAACTAGGGGTTTTCAATCCTGAATTGGAGACTTGGAATGTACTTTGTAAACCGGAACCGATACATCTAACTGTGCCTCACTATGGAAATGAATATTGTCACTTGTTAGAGTTAGATGGGGATTTGATCTCTGTTTTTAGAACGGATGACGTCAGAACACCTATCCGAGTTTTCAAGCTTGATCAGTCGGAGAAGGCTTGGGAAAAGCTAGAACACTTGGGGGACGTGACACTCTTTGTAGATCGTAGAAATTCGATTGCGATCATATCTCCGGAGAAGAAGTATGCGAACAGGATATATGTCCCATGGTTTGAAGATGGCATGAATTCTAAGAAAGGGATATTCTATTGCATGGAGGATAACAAATATCATCCAAGCATGCATAGAGTGGAGGGACCAGTTACTTGTGTGTGGATGCAGCCCAACTTGCATCTTCATAACTGAGATCTCGTGTCATGTGGAATATAATCTGTAAGCTTTTTTTTTTTAAATTAAAAATGTTGTTTGCATGTAATAAGACCTCTTTTCTATTTGTATCTGTCAAATTATTATATTTTTTTGTGTGTGGGGCCATTATGTGGGTCATATGGAGGATAAGAAATCAAGCATGTTTTAGTAATAAATCATGCCCATCTTTGAGAAGTATAGGGGCTGAGATACATAGCTTATTATTATATTGGGCAGGTGCCTGGTCAACAAAACTTAAGGAGGCAGTGGCTATTGCTACTCCAGCAATCAACAAGTTTCCACACCAACTGATGATGTCACAGGAGGATCACTATGCTGCAGTCTTGGTGGTGTCAATGGGGGAGTCAACACTGGATGATGAGTGAGAAATGGAACCAGATCAAAGGAAAATGCTGGAGTGGGAGAAGATGGGCTTCTCATGGAGTTTTATGTGTTTCATGTGTTGTTTGGTGTAATAATTGGGATTTTAATTTCTGGTGTCTTAGTTTGATCCTGTTTCTTATTTTACTTCTTTGCTGGATATTAATTTTGGGATGGAGATAGTAAGGGCGCACTGGTACCAGTAGTTTGGGTACCAGTGCGGTTTTAGTTTTTCATTTATGATTGATGTTGTATTGTAGTTGCAATAACTTTGCTTCTTTGAAATGGAAGTGGTGGGCCGTTAAGAGCCTACTTGTTTCAAAAAAAAAAAAAGATCTGTCAAATTTTTCTCATGATTCTGTCTAATATTTGATGTGGGTTCAGGCGAGAAAATGTACCCAATGTACCCACTTTGTTGCGAGTAGTTCTCTGTTCGTTTAAAATTGCAGTGTACAAAGTTTCTATACGTTACAATTTTTTATTTAATTGTGTTCGGTGTTTACTGTTTACCATATGTTTGCTCATATACTCCGTATTAATTATTTGATGAGCCATCAAAGGAACTTCCTGCATGTAATAGCAGCAAGGGAAGCCTAATCTAAGCACAGCTTTCCATTTAAAAAAAAAATAAAAACAAGATAATTTTGGCAATGCTTTTAATACAAGTCACTTTTGTCTAAAGCATACTGCTAAAAAAAAATGGCTGTCAAGTAAATTGCTTGGGTGGCTTGCTTTACATAACAAGATCTTTACAAAAGATAACTTGAGGGACTGGTGATCAGTTTTGTGTTCTGTGGTGAACCTGAGACAGGGGATTACTTGTTTCTCCACTGCCCCTTTTTTTTTTGAAGGAAAGAACCCAAAGAAAGGGGTACCAAAACAATTAAAACTAACAGGAATTTAGAGTCACAACACAGTGACTCAGAGATACAGGCAAAGCAAATAAACCTAGCCTCAGTTCAAACCATCTAAATACCCAGGAAACAAAAACTAAAATTAGTACCAAGTAACTACCCCCGCTTGTAAACCCAAAAAGCAGACAAACATGTAAGAATTACAAGCAAACAAGACAAAAGAAGCAGCATTCAGCACTAGCAGTTTAATCAAGCAAAATCTTAATCTGAAATTTTCGCCACACCATTTGGAGCAGAGAAATTCTGAAGAAGAGAGCCGTCATCTGCCAGGTGCATCACTATGTCAAGTCTTGCCTGAAAACCTGTCCACATGTGAAAATTATTAATAATGTTGTAAAGTAAAGAAGATAAATGAATTCCTTGAACATCATTAGACGCCGTCCTGTTTCTTTCAAGCCAAACAGTCCAGAAAGTAATTGCTATAAAACTAACAGCCAAGATCCTAAGCTCCTAATAACAAATCATTTGAGGGGTTAAGGTAGTTGGAAAAAAATGCTCAAAAGAGATCGCTAGCTTAATGTGCCCATATACCTTGCTCTTGCAAAGTCTGGAGGGAGCCATGTCTCTCTTTGAGAAAGTGAAAAAGAAGACTACGCCTATCAAGGAACATTAACATTGTATGTGAGGTGCCTGATGAAATCCCAACTAGGGTCTAGGGGCAAGCAGACCATGCACAGTAAGATTTCAGGTTGGGTTAGAACTTAGAACAGGTATCGCTTAGGAAAGGCTGGTAATGATGAGTAGGATTTAAATTTCAAACTCTTTTTTGACTCGAACACTTACTTTTTCATTCTTTTATTTGTATATATTACCTCCTTTTTTTTTATTTGGACCTCTCAAAACATCAGGAATTAAAACCACCTTGGCTTCAAATTACTGAAGGTCTTTTCCAACTACCCAAAGAAACTCAAGGATACAAGCGAAGCAAATAAACCTAGCCTCAGTTCAAACCATCTAAATATCCAGGAAACAAAAAGTAAAATTACTATTAAGTAACCCCCCCCCCTCTTGTAAACCCAAGAAGAAGACAAACGGGTAAATCCATCAATAAGATAAATACGAGAACCACAAATCCATCAAAGAGTTTATAGACATATAAAATGAATAACAACAAAAATAAATAAATAAAATGTTTTGCAAGCCATTGACATAAAAAGAAAACCAGTGACAAGATTTAATATAGCAAAGGCTAGTTTTAACTAATGGCATTACTTAATCTTTTTGCTCACTTCTATTTAATGAAATCGGAATTTGTACTACCTATTAACATCACATAAATTGCCCTAAGCATTCTCAGAAGTCAAGAACAACATTAAAAAGTACTGACTTCTAATATATACGTAAAAAAGAAAAGATAATTATGTCCTTACTTTGTAAAAGGTAAAGTAAATGATAATGAGGCTCCTCAGCGGGCACCACCAGCACCCCTACCTCTGACTCCAGCCCAGACGCCCCTAGCTCGCCCCAGGGCACCAGCATCCATACCTCTGCCTCCAGCCCAGACACCCCTAGCTCGCCCCGGGGCACCACCAGCACCCCTACCTCTGACTCCAGCCCAGACACCCCTAGCTCGCCCAGGGGCACCACCAGCATCCATACCTCTGCCTCCAGCCCAGACACCCCTAGCTCTTCCTCCAACAGCACCTCGCCCTAGGGCACCAGGGCCTATGGCTGCAGCAGCCGGTGCATGGCCGTGGCACCCTACGGGACCACCACCTTCAGCTCCAGGGGCCGGGACAGGGTTGTGGTCCCCTCTCCCCCCACGTGCTACGCGGCGGTTGCGGCGACCTCCCCGCCTTTGGGCGCGGAGGACGACTCCGTGGTCTGGTGCCTGGACGGGAACGGGAGCGACTTCTGCCGGGACGGGAACAGGAACAGGAGCGTGGTTGCGGTTTCCTCCCCTTGCCGCCTTCCAGCCGCGTTTGCCCGCATACTGGAGGTGGCGCTGCCTCTCTTCCTCCTTTCGGACCAAGGACCCCTGCAAGTATCGCAAGGAAATGCCAAACCATTCATGATTTTAGGGTTTTGGGGTTTTGGTTTAGATCGCCGCGGAATGGGGAAGAAGCATTTACTTATTAGGTGATGAAATATTAACAGTCCGGACCCCGATTTGTTTTCTTTTTCTTTTTTGTTTTAGGTCCTTAGTTTTCAATTTCTTTGATCTTTTTCTCGTCTTCTTTTCTAAAACCTGAGAGCACGCTTTATTATTTATGTGTAATGTATTTACAAATTTTTTTAAAAAAATGGAAATTATATTTCACATATCCTCATTACGTTTTAAGTCTTATAATCACTATAGTACACATTTTTCAGTTACATCTCTTCATAAACGTTTTAGTTACTTACTATATATAATTATATATATATATATATATATATATATATATATATATATATATAGAGTTTTGCTATGGTGAGTCGCGACTCATAGGGGCTCTGGTGAGTCGCAATCCAGACAGTCCATTTTGCTTCAAGATTCGTGCAGATCTGAGGCGCTGATCGATTTAAAATTTTCCGTCCCGTCTGTAATTTTCTCCGTTTCCGTCTATTTCCTCTATACTCCGAGTATCTCTCTCTCTCTCTCTTTGAAAAAATCAAAACAAAGCTGAGGCTGCGCCTCCTCCTCAGACCTCAAATCTCAAACCCTAGAAAAAAAAAAAGATCGGATCGGAGAAGAGGAGGAGTTCCGCCTCAGTTTCTGCGAGTGGATCGGAGAAGAGAAGGAGTTCCGCCTCAGTTTCCTCCTGACTTTTGCCTGCGCCTCCTCACGCCTAGCTCCTCCGCGCGCCTCCTCGCGGCGAGCTCTTCAATCGTCACCTCAGAAAATCTGTTCCGTCTGTCTCCACGCGCCCTGTAATCAAGTTCTGACCTTTATCGCACATATTTGAGGTATGCACAATCAATTTCTGAAGCCCCTATCGCACACCTTATTTGAGACAGAAATTGTTGGATTTTTTTTTTCGTTTTTTTTTCAGAAAAACTTTCCTTTTTTTCTAAAGCCCCTATCGCACAATTTCGTTTTATTTTAGCTTAATATTGGGTCAATTTTTTTTTGCTGATAGTCCTTCAATGTGGAAATTTTATTTGGATTATGGTGTATAAGTTTGCATCTGTGAATAGATTCTGCCGATAGCCTCTGTGAATAGACTCTGTGAATAGATTAGCTTAATATTGGGTCATTTTTTTCGCTGATAGCCTCCGTGAATAGATTCTGCTCAAATTAGTACTGTCAAATTTTATTTAAATCTAAATGTTACAAAAGCAGTTTCTGCAGTGACTTGTTTACTCGATAAAATAAGTATTGTCAAATTTAGTCCATAAAATAGTTGTGAATGGATCGTATTAAAAAAACTGAATCAGTTTCAGATGACATTCCATGTACAGATTTGGTTCCAAAGAAGATTCTTGACCCATATGTGTCACAATGCAAAGGAAAAAGGAAGAAGCCTACTAGATTTAAACCGGCAGCTGATGCCGGGGTGAAGAAAAGATGCAGATGTAAAGTTTGTAATAAGGTAGCGGGTCACAATGCAAGGACATGCCCATTGGTAAGAACACGGCAACTTTGAAATCTGAATTTAACAAATTTTGATAATTTTTATACTAATTTCTATTGGTTTTTCTATTGTTTGTTGAGGCTCATGGAAATGGAGTCAAGTGATAACCTGTGAAGACCCTGGAACCAGTGAAAAACCAGTGAAGTGAAGAACTAGTGAAGTGAACCAGTGAAGGCTTGTTAAAATTTGTTTTCGTTTCTGTTTCTGTGAACCAGTGAAGGCTTGTTAAAATTTGTTTTCGTTTCTGTTTCTGTGAACCAGTGAAGGCTTGTTAAAATTTGTTTTCGTTTCTGTTTCTGTGAACCAGTGAAGGCTTGTTAATGGTAGTACCAAGTTGAACTAATTTCTTTCTGTTTACTTGCTTTTAATGGATCTGTACCATGTGTGTTGACAATAAATTATGTGTTTCTCTCCTTTAATTGGTCTTATCTGTGCTGTGTCATCTATGTACAACTTTAATTGGAAGCTTTGTTTTGACATGGATCTGTGTTGCGTTTAGTAGTTCATGATTAAAGGCATGTACCAGGTCTTATCTGTGCTGTGTCATCTATGTACAACTTTAATTGGAAGCTTTGCTTTCACATGGATCTATGTTGCGTTTAGTAGTTCATGATTAAAGGCATGTACCATGTGTGTTTCAACACATAATGATTAAACTTATGCAAGGCGTTTATTAGTTCATATATGTACGATGTGTGTTGTCTCTTCAAACAAACAAGCAAGTTGACAAGTTTCTATAACATTTGCATGTACCATGTGTGTTATCTCTTCAAACAAACAAACAAGCAAGTTCTTCAAACAAACAAGGCGTTTACAAGTTCAACTTACAACAATTATACATCATAGTAGTTCGTACTAGTTCTGAAGCATAGAACATATTAAACAAAGCTGCAGCATTAAAAGCTACAGAACCAATATCAATACAAAGACAAAGATAACATGGTACTTCAACAATCTGTTAGAAGCTAAGGATTGGAAGTTAAATAACTAACATACATGGATTAGAAGTTCTTATGTCAAATAACTAACAACTACATGGCATGGTACATCAAACAAGCATCCATTGGAAGTTAACATACATTACAATCTGTTAGAAGCTAACATGATACTTCAACAAGTACAAAACTAAAGCAACTGAAATAATTATTATGACAATGAGCTTTTTTTCCTTCAACTCGTGAGCCTTCTTCTCACGTTCCAAATTATTCAATCGACTGAGAAACTCATTAATCACTGCTTTTGCTCGGGCTTGCATGGGTGCATCATACCAAAAAAAGAATCCACAACTTCTTGACATCTACAAGCATTAATAAAATTTTAAATAAAACATACAATTTGAAATATTATTACATTATAAAGAAAATGGTGAAAAAGTACCTCATAATTTCTACATCCAAGAAATCTTCGGCCGCGATTAGCATTTGTCCACGATGTTTTCAAAGCCGCTAACTCGTTACAATGACATTTGGGAAACCGACACTAACATTTGAACCTTCCATGGGGATTACTAATACTAACTGAAAATAATAATGAAATAAAACAATTTATGAAATAATAATCATGGGCAGAACATTAAAATGAGTCAATTATACAATTAAAATTAAATGTGAGAACCTAAAGCGAAATTGTACTAGTCAGCTCAGAGAGATTAAATGTGCTCACATTTGTACTGTCAGATCAGCTTAGTTCAAATTTCCATTGTAAATGGTAAAACTGTTTCTATAGATTCCTCTAAATGATTGAATATTGCAAATTCCTAATCAATTAACTATATCACAGAGAGATTGAAAGTTGTGGGATTGAGGGATGCTTACACCTCGCTATTGGCCTGACGAGACAGAAAGAGAGAGAACCTGAGCATCTCAGTTTTTGAACTGCTCGAGCTAGGGTACAGCTATCAGCATTCTTAATTGAAAATTATCAAGTTCTCATTTTTTTTTCCACAGCGTGATCCTCCCAAAAAAACACACAAAAGAAAGGAAAAAAAAAAGAGAAAAGGGGCTTGAGAAATCGATCGTGCATACCTCAGAATGCGGAGGAGCGAGAGAGACGAGGCGACGACGGCACAGTCGAGAGGAGAGAGTGCACAGTCGAGAGGGAGGCGACGACGACACTGTCGAGAGGAGAGAGTGCACAGTCGAGAGGGAGGCGACGACGGTACAGTCGAAGTCGTGCAAGCCTCCGATCACTGATGCTCTTCGATCCGATTTTCTAGGGTTTGAGTAGGAGGCACAAGCCTCAGATCTGTTTCTCTGTCTCGATTTCAAAGAGAGAGAGACAATCCAGAGTTAAGAGGAAATAGATGGAAACGGAGAGAATACAGACGGGACGGAAAAATTTTAAGTCGATCAGCGCCTCAGATCTACACGAATCTTGAAGCGAAATGGACTGTCTGGATTGCGACTCACCAGAGCCTCTGTGAGTCGCGACTCACCATAGCAAAACTCTATATATATATATATATATATATATATATATATATATATATATATATATGTATATGTATATGGTTGTCCTTATTATTTAATATTTTATATAACATTTGTTGATACCTTTCGCTATGATTTGAAACAAGTGTGAGCTCAATATAATTCTTCAAACTAAATTTTAGCTTACACAAAAAAAAAAAAAAACACTTCTCCAAATTGGGCAGCTTGCCAGCTTCTGCAAACATATCACCATCCATTTTGGTGAAGCAAAGAGCAGATATATAAGTATATAACATTGCAATTTTCAGATCATGTTGGCTTCACTCGCTTCTGTCTCCATGACAAAGCTACGAAATCCCATGGTTATGTCACACCCCGACCGGTTGAACGTGACATCCCTTCCGCCACGAGAGCGACGAATCGTTCCCGTAAGGCTACAGACAGATAGTGTAATTTTTTTTTTTCATTTTATATTCCATTTTCTTGATTTTGGCCCAAGGAATGCACAACTAACGGATAAATTAAATTACCTGGTTGCGAGTGCGCAGAATCGTAGCAGTACATTTTAAGCTGGGAATCTCGTCTTTCAGTTGAAAGCATCTTTCCGTTCCTAAAGATTTAGATCTTCCTATCTCTCACTCACCTGGAACCCCCAACCGTTTGAGGAACACATGCAAAACAAATATACAGATGAGAATAAATCTCAGTGCGGGTTTTAGTTCCAGTACGCGGATCTTGGTACGAACCGGTAACGGAATTAATCCCCTTATATTTAAAATTCTTTTGAGAGTTCAGTTTTCTTAATACACATACGTTCTTTTACCAAGGTTTCATATTTCGGAAAACCCTTTTTAATTAAATGTACATAAATCATTTTCCAAGCTTTTACAGAAATACATTTCAAAACTCCAAATGAACTTTAATACAAAACAATTTGAGATCCAATGAATTCCAGTACCATAAGCATCAAGCAAACGGTTAAATTTTAGACATTTCTCAATATGCCATTATGCAACAGATTCAAAAGCATAACCATCAGTGGTTCAATACACTCAGGTTCTTACGGCCTATCAGAATCAGAATCAGAACAGAAAGAACCCTTCCCACACCTAGGTCCAACCCTAGGTACAGATTTTCAGAGGGAAATCCAGTAATTAAAGCGCTAATAATTCTGGCCGGACGGGTAGATCAGTCCCACTCCGGTGAGTGCCACAATTTATCATATTGTTATGCTATGCAGACTGAATAAGAATGGTCCGATTTAATTCAAGTCTGATTCTTCTTATCACAAAAGAAGATCATGCAATTAAGTCAGTTTACGGAAACCATTCCAGTCCTTTGATAAGTCTGACGGTCCAAATCAATTAACAAACGGATGTCAATGTCAGACTTATTATATTTAACTGGTCAAAACGGACAGTTTGATTCAACATGCAGTTTATTATTTATTCAGGGCTTCTATTGCCTATATGCACAAGAGAATGCATTTTCAATGATTGATCAACATGCTATGCATAAATTTAAAAATACCGAAATCCGTGTTCTAACAAAGAAACCGCGTATCCGCACCTTCAGTCGTTACCCGCTCGCTCCGAATTCGTTCCTGTTTACAATTTATAGACCAAGTACCGTTAATAGTTGTTTAACGGATTCCTTTAACCTGACGGTAAACCGTAACTAACAAGGTCTGGTAATGTAACGGTAACTAGACTGTTCAGTTTGGTTCCAAGTCCCGTACTTAATAATTGCGTGATAATATTTAGTTAATCATATTTTAGTTACTTCTCCAATCATCAGAATTAATATTGAATTACGTTTCCTAATATCGAAATCAGAATCAGAATCAGAAATCAGAAATAGCAGACAGAAAATTAGGAAACGTTAAACTCAATAAAATACATCAGAAATATCAAAGTATAAATCAGAAAATTATTTATTTATTTTGCGGGATCAGAAAGTCTGAATTAATTGCCACGGTATCTGTTCTTTATAAAGATCAGACTTAGAATCATCATTTCCCTAAATCCGTCAATTGAATGTTAGACTAATTACAATGGAAATTCCAAGTCGTTTAGTCTAACGGATCATCAAGCTCAACAGAATCTGAATTGCCCACTTAATTATTTTGATTAAACTCTAATCCAAGAGCTTAATTATTAATAAAGCCAACATATTAGTCTGCATTTTTATTTCAGCTTGCCGAAATTTAATTTAGCATCAAATCATTAAACATAACTCAACAGAAATTCCACATGAGCTATCTTAGCCCACAATTTTTATTTGAACATCCAAACAAAGCCCAGCGACAACACAGCCCACAACAAAATCAACCCAGCGTCAAAAACAAAATCCAGCGCCAACTAACCAGACTCAGCCAAACGGGTCCGACATCAGTTTAATCGGATCCGATAAGCCCAAGAAAATTACATCAAAGCCCACCAAATTTTCAAAACCCTCCGATCTTTCAATTAAGCCCACAACTATTTATATAACACCCTCAGGTTACAAATAAACCCTTTTATTTATTCATTCAAGCCCTCAGAAACTTGATTTTATTGCGTTTTCATCCCTGAGCCTATCAAACCCTCAACAGAAGCAACAGAAGCATGCCAGATCGCAACTTAGCGTACCAAAAGCTGGTACAAGGTCTCCATTCACTTTATAATGCATGCTTCATAATATCTGAGCATAAAATTTTATCAGAATACATCATATATGCACGGTCTAACAAGGAACATGTATTTGAAGGTTAGATTTACCCTAAATTAACATGTATATAGAACAATTATATATGCCCACCTTTTAACAGACTTAAGTACTACTATTGTACATGCACTGTTTCATTAAATCATGTTGAGAATACACCTTTATACCATCAGTCCTAATATATACCATAATATAGCTTACAGAAAATAAATGATGCTCAATTAAAAGCACATAAACATTACCTACAGACCTAGAGTGTTCACCTGACAGTATTACCCATGTATATATAGAGTTTGATATCAATATCCTTCCAACAGACTCATATTATTCTTCTAAGTTTAAGGATAAGCTTTCATTACTAATTAGAAAATAATATTTGCTTAAACCAAAGTATAGCTATAAGTTTTATATCAAATATTTTGATATTTCCTTTCCAAAGTATACAGGTATTATCCATCGACTGAAACTCAGACTATAACACTATTTATAACTACCTACTACATATACATGCTTATATATATATAAATATAGATGCTGTATTTATCAAATTACTGTTTAAAAAGGACCACAATGCCCCTCAGACCTGCCCCACTTCAGATGCCATTAAAACTCATGGAACTGCTAGGCACTCATGAATTGACTATGCAGCTAAGCCCCAATTTATATTATAAATATACATATATACATTGATATGGACTCAATAACATTCAGAGGTTCCATTTACTTCCTGTGACAATACTAAGCATCCAAATAATTTACCAATTAAGCTTTTATCCCCAAATATCACTTAACTCTTTATAAACAAACCTATGTATGCCACTGCCCCTTTCTAATATATGCTTACATATATATATATATTGTATCTATATGCAGATTCAGGCCTAGGACTAATAAATGCTCCCATACATATGTAATTAACCTTTTATCTATATGGAATTATATAAACTTCAACTGTCATGCATATACAGTATTAGCTATATGCTAAATACACCATAACTATGTAAATTTAAGTTAACATGCTTCTGATATGAACTTAGGTGCATTCCTCAATCATATATCATGTACCTTATTCATACACTCATGCCACAACAAAGCCAATATAAGTTTACTTATATTATAACTATATGCTTATAGTTTACTAAAACTAACCAAATAACCTTAAATCAGTTAGCTATAATACACCATCAAGGATATGAATTGACATATCATATATGGCTAGAGTAAGCCCAAAGTTCATCAGAAATTATTCATATATTCCTATAACCAGAAATAACTCCAACATACTTTAGGCAATTAATCTAAGCAATAATAAGCACAGAAATGAAATAGTTTATTCTTAACAGTCGATAGGCTATTTCTTCATAACAGATATGCACATATATATATATCTATGTTCCATATTTAAACTACTACAGACGCTTATGCTTCTGTACTACACAGAGATGAAATTATCAACTCATAACAGATTATGAACACCTAATCTCTATGTTTTCATGACCCTACAATAGTCTCACTCTCAACAGAAATTATTTGAGCATTGAGTTAGTATATGATTATTCAGACCATACTTTGCATCGACAGTAAATAATAAGCACACCCTAATTATTGAATTAACAGTATACTAATTGAAGGTAGAGAACGTATACCTTTCTCTTGATTCATATTTAAATGCCTCACGAACTCTATAATCATCAAAGCCAAGACCAGAATCCAGCTAATTGAGAGTAAGAACAACTCTATGCACCTCTGAACCGCTCCACTGTCTCCATCGTTTCCCCCTTCTCCTTCTTCAATCTCCGTCTTCTCCCCAAACCCTAAATCGACTACCCCCTTTTTTATAGAAATTTCCTGACTTGGGCGAGAAGAGAAGAAAGGGGCTAACGTGGCAGTGGAGAGAAGCCGGCCACGTCGCTAATTGCGGCTTGTGGCGGTGAAATTTTACTCAAACCGAAAGAAGAGAAGATGGCTTTCTCAAGCTAGCACGAGGGACAAGCGTGAGGTGGCAGTAGATCAGAGGCCAGCCCAGAGGCAGCCGCATAGTTGGCCAATATGAGAACGACAGAGAGAGAATAAGAGGAGAAGCTCGAGAGAACTTCCCGAGAACAAACAAACGAAAGAGGAAAGCCAACTCGGCGAGCTCAGCGAGAGAGACGAGTCTCTCACTCTCTCTCTTGTCTTCTTTTTATTAAAGAAGGCCCAGATTGTTTGTGGCAGAAACCGTGTAACTAATCATGTAACGATTGACTGACAAGCCTTTATATGAATAATTATTTTTCTTAATCAATCAAATCAGATCTATTCAAAAGTCAGCTTAAAGTGGCAATTATACAGAAAAATTCTATGAATTACGAAGAATATTTCTATGTCATCAAATCAGAAATTTCCGCAAAATTTACTGTTACCATTATTTATTTTCTTTAATTTCTTAATCATATCATTCATAAAACTTATTAAAATTATTATCGGACACACAGGGACTTGGTTTACCATACGACAGTCACAGTTGTTACAGGTTAAATCCCTGATAGTGTAAAACATTTTGTTGATCAACAGTACTATTTTTTAAATTAAAGAACATATATAGGGATTACCAATTCGTATGTTCTGTACTTAATTCGACTTATATCAATGTTTTAGGCGGGCTCCAGCTTTGTTACGTATAAAACTAGAACTAGCCCTCAATTAAGTAATTGAATAACCAAAGAAACCCAAAATAAAATGAAATTTAATATTAAATTGTTTTGGCACACTTGAGGACTGGTAAGGTCATATTTCGAAGAAGGTACGGGCTTTTCTTGGCAAATACCGTTGTTCATCTATTTTCCCATCACCATTTAAATCTGCCTCCTTAAAAGTCTGAATAGAAAATAAAAATTGCAAAATAGTCAATTAAATTATGACTAATGGTGTGTATTAACGAATACCACATCTATATTTCTTATAAAACTGGTGGTGCTTCATGCTCACCTCGTTAACAATCGACTCGACAACATCTCCAGCAAGATACAGACCCGATTCATCTAGCAGAGCCAAAACCATACATCTTCTTTAACTTATTTTTAGGAATAAAAATTTCTTAGCTTCAGATGACAATATCCGCTTTGGATAATGCAAAAGGGAGCTAAAAAAAACCGAGAAGAGTAAACAAATGCAACAGTATCCGGTTTGTCTCATGTCGTATAAATGCAATTGTATGTAAAAAATATAATCAGTACCTCAAAGTTACCTAGACTTAACAAAAACTGGAAAAAAAAAAAGGCATAAAGTATGAGATGAATGATCAGAGTGATTCTTTTTCTGTGAAAACTGGGCTGATACAGATTTTTTTTTTTTTGAGAAAAGGCTTTTAAGCCCAGTTTCATTGCTGAAACAAAAGTTACAATTACAAAATGTCTAATCTTAACTACTGCTAACAACTACCTATTGCTTTATATGTCCATCCCAACAAAATAAACGCTAAATTTCCTATACAGATTGTAACTTTTTTATCTCCTCTCCTAAAGGCTATAACTACCTTCTACTCTACAGTGTCCCTAAACAACTAGAGAATAACACTCCCATCTCAGCAAAAACTGAAGAAAAGTTCTCACAAAACCAACTAATGTCACTTCTTATCATCTATTGCACTCTTACATATTGACCGGCTATTTTCAACTGCATTCTGATACTTTTTCGAGGCCTTTTCTTACCACCACTCAACCTAAAGCTATTCATCATGTGAGTTTCAGGAGATCCACTGTTATATTCAGTTTGTTCTATCAGTTTTCTGTCCTTCATTTCAATTTCTGGTTTACCTCTTTCTTCTTCTGCTTTGTTTTTCTCTTCTTCAGATTCATGTTCAACTTGGTTTTTCTTCTGTTCCTCAGATGATTTGTGTTTCTGCTTTGTCTCCTCATGGCTGACATCCTTCAATTGGTGTGAGCTGATCTCTCCCTCTGTACCAGTAACTCCATAGATCTTTTTCTCCAATCTGAGTTTATTGCCTTGTATTGGTGTCACTATCAATGATACCCCATGTTTAATACAACCGCCTCTCTCTACTTTATATGTTTCCATTGTGTCATCTTGTTTGCTGTCATCTGACATAGTTCTTGTTTCTTCTTCTATCAGCATCTTGTACTTTTCATTCTTCTCCTTCTTTTGGTTCTCTTTCTCCTTCCAAATCCATTGAGATTTTTGCAACCATTGCCCTTCACCACCTCCCCCAATATTAAAATTCCCAGTAAATGATAACACCTTACTGTTGTGAGTATGACCTTTTGTAATTTCTCTACAATTTCTTGATCTGTGACCAATTTTTTCACATGCAAAACAGACAAGAGATCTGCAACAATGTTTTGCTATATGACCCTCACCTCCACACCTGAGACACAAGGGGCGTGCATATGTTGATTCGGAGAAGATATGTCTCACTCGCGCACGAGCTCGATCAAGTGGAGATAGGTTATGTCGCTTCTGGTCTGAACCTCTAGTTCTCCACTTCTCTTCTCCATTATCCTCTAAGTGACACATCTCCATCGCTGATGCCACAAGGTTCGTGAGTGAAGAATCATCTGCTTCATTTCCCCAAAAAATTTGATTTGCTTCGTCGAATCCACAGCTGAGGTCACGAGGCTTTTAAGAACAGTGAGCTCATTCTTGATTTCAGCTAGATGATTCAGATCCATCACAGATTCCATCTAGTATCGAAGAAACAGCTTCAATTTGCGTTCACAAAATCGACTCTTGAGGCTTGAATCGGCAAAATAATGATGCGATTTGAAGAAAAATGTAAGAGAGGGCTGATACAGATTTAATAATCAATTATTATTTGCCTGCATGCTAAAATTCAGGAGACCAACAGGGTTAAAGATAAAGGTGGCATTGAAGGTTCGAAACATCGTTGAGCTCTTGCGAAAAAAATATATTTGTACATTGCATGATAAAATTATATTCAGTCGACCCAGAGACCTTCTCCAAGAACAGGGAACTAGAAGTCATCCACTGCAGGTGGGCCATGTTGGGTGCATTGGGTTGTGTCTTCCCCGAACTGTTAGCCCGCAATGGGGTTAAATTCGGCAAGGCCGTGTGGTTCAAGTCTGGGTCCCATATCTTCAGTGAAGGCGGGCTTGATTACTTGGGCAACCCGAGCCTCATCCATGCACAGAGCATCCTGGCCATATGGGCTTTGCCAGGTCATCCTCATGGGAGCGGTAGAGGGGTACCGTGTTGCAGGTGGGCCCCTAGGAGAGGTGATTGACCCATTGTACCCGGGCGGCAGCTTCGATCCGTTGGGTCTGGCCGACGACCCGGAAGCCTTTGCCGAGTTGAAGGTAAAGGAGATCAAGAACGGCAGGTTGGCCATGTTTTCCATGTTTGGGTTCTTCGTTCAGGCAATCGTGACCGGCAAGGGCCCACTCGAGAACTTGGCTGATCACCTTGCTGACCCGGTGAACAACAATGCTTGGGCGTATGCTACAAACTTTGTACCTGGCAACTGAGAACGGGTACTTTGGGATGGGCTGTACTACTATTGGTTACTTTTGAGATGTTTGTAAAGATTGTTACGAATTCATTTTGTATCGGGCAAAAATTGTAAATTCATTTCAGATTTTCTATATTTTTCCTGAGCAACTGAGTTCCCCCCCCCCCTGATTTGTTTGACAATGGATATTACCGATTGCCACCTAACCCTAAAAAAAAAAAAAAACAAATGGATATTACCAAAGCCGAGAGTGAAAAACTAGAAAGCAATGTTTTTGTTTATTTCAGATTTATCAAATCAATAAAAAAAAAACAATTCGAAAGAATTGATAAATAACTAAATAAAATGAACTCGCATGGCAACCACACTAGAATAATAGAACCTGAAAAAACCCATCCAATATTTGTGAACAAGTTCCTAAAAACTAAACAGGACTCACAGATGCAATTTCCTCTGATTATTTTTTGACAAAATAAATTTTATTTTCTAGAAAATCAAAGGTAAATGAACAAAAGAAAATGATAACACCCTTGAGGCCACTTGTCACTTCCATAGCTATCTGTCCTCCTATGGTTATCCGTCATATTTAGAAGAGAGCATTCCACATTTGTCTGAAATCATCTGTGCTGCTGTAGGTGGTAAATTATGCCTCGAGTCACCATCTCGAACCTTGGCATGTGTCTCGGCCTCGTGCTGAAACATACTCACCAGGTGCTGTAACTCGAGCTTCCGCACTTGCACGTGAGTTTGTTTAGATTTTTAGAAGTTTTTAGATATTTTATTTGAATTTTTCTGAGTTTTCTATTATAATTTTTAAAGTTTTGAGCTAATTTTGGATTTTCTGAAATTTATTTTTATAACAATAATAGTTCAAAAATATAAAAGTCCTCTATTTTGACAGAATTATACATGAAAATATCGATGAATTTGGTTTAATTAGATTTTTAGAATTTTATGGATATTTTATTTGAATTTTTCTTAGTTTGCGACTATTTTTAATGGATTTTTAAAGTTTTTGCTGATTTGAAATTTTATGACTGGTCCACATATACAAAAGGTGGCTGACTGGGTGCTGAATTGGCGCTGACTGGGTTTGATGACATCAGGCTTACGCCAGGGGACGTTGAAATTTCGTGTAACGAACTTTGCTCATGTCATAGACTCGCCACATGCAATTTGGCCACAGAAGATCCTAGAAAACGTGGATTTGAACCCTTCTTCTCCACCCGACTGTGGTCTTTTAGCAAAAAGACCCCTGACTTTTCTCCGGCATCTCAGGCCTCTACTTCCGTCGATACTGTTTGTGTTGGAATCGTGAAAGAGAGAAGAAGATGTTGGTAGACTCAATTCGTGCTGTGGAGGCACATATCGTCGCGTGGCACCTGAGGATGCTTAGACAACCATTAATGGCGTCTGGAGCTCTCTGGTTCTCTTCTTCTGCCTGTGAGAGGTTTCTTACAGCCAATAAGGTGTGTAGAGGACAACCATGGGGTAAATTTAGTATGAGGAAGCTTGAGAACATATGATCTCGACTAAGGCACTCTGAAGTAATTTGGGTCTGATTTGGGTCTATGTTGTGGGGCCCACAGAGAGCTCTTTGGGTGCCAATAGTTGCTTGGTTAGCTTCAGGTGGTCAATTTAACCATGTCCATGTCTTTATTTCACCTCGAATCATCTCAATTTACTGTGGGAGGGGGTGTGGGCAGAAAGTGCCAATCTTTGCATGTTTATTCAATTTCAATTTGCTTGTAAATCGACTTACAGTACGTGAGTTCGATTTGTAGCTCAATTTAGGTCAAACTAAGTTTATTTCAGGTGTTCAAGTTGACATAGGGATAAGAGTAAACCTTTTTGCATTTTTTAATTTTATGAAATGCCCCTACTGCCTAAATTATATAAAATTCCATAAATGGAAATTATTATTCCATGTTGTCCATGAAGTCCAGTACCTGCTGTCCATATGCAATTTTATATTTTTATGCAAATAAAATTCCATATTTATTTATTTTTGTTTGTCTAGCTATGACGCTTATGCATATTTATGTGTTTTTTATTACAATAATGTGATGGCCTATGCAGCCTTATTCATCTAAACACTAAATTTTAAGCAATTTCATAGAAGGGAGACTGTTTAGGGATAGCATCTTGATATCTCATATTTATGTATGTATTTTGACCGTACTTAGCACCCAAATATTACTCAAACCATTGTAATTGCCTCATGAATTGCTATGTTTTCCTAGATTTTGATACTGCTGCCGCTTCTCCATTTATTTTGTAGGATTTCTTGGAGATTGAAGACAAAACATGACAAACGAAGAGGTTGGAGCTAGATCATATGCCAGACGACTCATTCCTGGCTCATATAGACGTGCTATGGACATTGGAGGCCGAAACATATCGAGTATTGAGCACGTGCCTCAGTCTCAGCCCAATTGGTGGGCCTAGAAGTGCATTTCGGATCCATTTTGGACCGAAATCCATACATTTTGGTTCGAAATTAATTCAGAAAAGTGCAAAAATGAAAATTTTTAAAGAAGGAAGGCGTGTTTCTTTGCCCTAGCCGCCTCCCTGGTCTCTCCCACGGGCATATATACACGAGATTTCAATAGAAGAGGGATTCCACTTTTTACTCTGGAATTTCCACCTCTCGTTCGACGGTTTTTTGCTCTTTCCAAGGAATTCTTTGAAGGACAGCAAGCTTTGAAGGCGACAGCAGCGAGGCATCCAATTCTTCATCGATTCCTGGCTGTAGAAGAGGGAGTAAAGGCTAAAGAGATACTTCGGTTTACTCTTTTATGCATTTATCTTACTTTTCTATGGATTTGTTGTATTGTTCCTTGCATGATACTTGTTGTTTCTGTTTTAAACATGTTAGTCTAAATATTTCATTATGTCTTAGGGGTAGTTAGTAGATTAGTTTGGTATTTTGTGATGACTTGAAGGATTTATAATATATTATGTGGTTTATTTAGTTGAGAAATATTGTTTATGCTTAGTTTAATTGATTGTTTTCTTGAACGTTTACTTGTTAATGTCTGTAGCATTAATAAGATACAAACTTGACCAAACCTTTAATTGATTAAGTACTTGAGGTAAGCCAATCGCTCGAAAGAGGAGGTTAGTTTAACGACCGAAAGGTGTAACTTTTATTGATCTGAAAAGACTTTAAATACCTCTTGAAATCCAACCAAATATTCTTAAGTCTCCAAAAACCAAAACGCGACGGCTGAGGTTTAGTTATTTACGTGCTAGAAGCCGGTTCCATACCAAACCAGAACCGAAACGCGACAGCTGAGGTTAGGATTTAGGTCTGGTCGTCAAGTAACCTTCACATAGTATCCTATAAAAATATCAAGTCAAAACATAAGGTCTAAAGCGAGTTTTGGGACGAAACAACATGGATTTTGGTCCGAAATAGGCTTGTCCCGGTGAAAATCGTGGGCAGAAGTGCTTTAGAGCCAAACTAATTGAACACGCAACCCTAGATCAAGAGGTTAAGCCTAATCCCTTCGTTCCTCTTATGTAATTAATTAAATACTTAATTAAATGGAAGGAGCTCAACACATGAGCATGAGAGAGCAATGGAGGAGAGGAAAATTCTGAAATTTTCCTTTTAATTTCGTCCAAAATATGAAGGGGGAGAAAAGTGCAAGGTGGCTAGGGTTTTGGCTCCCAAAGTGGTCCTTTTATAGACCAACTACTCTCCCAAAAAGTTGCAACTGGTTTATAACTTTGTCATCACTAGGGCAGCCATAAAATGGACCTAAATAGGCTCCATCAATTGTTTAATTGGTCCTCTAATTTAATTAATTAGTGGCCCAATTAATTGCTCTCAAGTTGGACCTTTAATTTACCATTTAAACAAAGGCCCGATAGCTCAGATTAATTATCTTAATTAATTCATGTTGAATAAAATTAATTATCAACACCTTGATAATTATTTAGAGATTAGGATATGCATTAATTTATTTTTATATGATCCGTTTGACTTAATTAATAATAACGGTTCGCAACGATACATAATTAATCAAATCAACATATCATATTATTACATTCAATAATGCAACCAAATAAATAATGCACGTATGGTCAAAAACCTTTTTGTGTGATCCTTTGAGGATTTATGCTATGTTGGACATGAAAAATAAATCGCTATTTATTCCAATAATCATAAGCGGTATCTAGCAACACGTTATGATTCACAATTTACATAAATAAATATTGTACTATTACAACACTTCAATCTTGCATAAGAAATAAATTATTTCCTTGTTTTGATTCTTATGTCACATGATATCCTTATATAATCCAAGATAGGAGTGTGTCGTTCTTGGAGATTATACTTTTCTTGATCTAGAGACGATTGCATAAGTTGCTAGCAAGCAATCCATCTCTATCAAGGGGCCCAATAGATATCATCACTCACTAGATATACTAATGAGGGACGTACGGTTTTCTTGATGAACAATTTTTCTCCGCACAATTCAAGAGAACATAAATAAAGTCTTTATAGCAGCCCTTATCAGGAATCAACAATAAACGATATTTATAAAACCAATCCTCATGTGGAAAAATTGAATCATCTCAAATTTAGAATCAAATTCATATGAAATAAATAATGACACGTAACACAATCCATATATTTATTTCATTGGGTCAAGTCTTTTACTATGTTTCGATAACATATACATATGCAATTAAGTTGATAACACCTTATCCATGATTTGTAGAACTTAATCATCACTTAACTTGCATACTAATCTTATCATGATAGTTAATGTTCCTTGTTAACTATCAAGATTATGGACATTTTAGATTTATTATTGTCATTTAACAAAAATGAAACACAGAGATCCACAATTCGGATCCTCAACCTGAATGACCTGTCAATAATAAAATCAAGGAAAAAATGATCAAACATCATCAATAACATAAACTAAAGATAATGCCAATAACTGATTGGCTCATAGGACATATCTCTAACAGGCGTCCCGCGGTAAATCGCGCGTTTCTATTTATACTCAGCGAAGGAGATGGTTCTGACGTGCAGGGGCCCACATGTCATGTTTAATTTTATGGATAGACTCAGAAAAATATGAGGAATTTAATGGTTTATAGGGTTTTGTAAAATTCCTCATGGATTTATTTTGATAATTTTATGGATTTTGGGGGTTCCTTTGCAAAAATCTGGGATTTCTGTTGATATTTTAGGTATTTTGAAAATATGATAATTTATCGTAATTCCTAAGAGATATTTGGGTATTTTTTTTTGGGAATTTTTGGGATTTGTTTGATATTTTCCATGTATTTTTACAACTCCGCACATTTATTGGTCATGAAATTGTCCAGTTGACTTGTTTATTTGGCATTATAAAATAGGGTCAAACAGGCCGTTGGATATTTTTTTTAGTTGATTCTATCGATGTTAAGGGCTTCTAGTCTTTGATTCACTACACTTCGGAGTTCGAAGACTTCAGGTAACGGAGAGTGACGGAGATTGACATTTTTATACCAATTTTACCCCTAAAAAAATCTACGGCTGTGATTTATAGCTATAAATTTTTTGTATCCACCATAGCATGACCCACTTTAATATAATTTGACTTTCAAAAATAACCAAAAAAAATGTATTTATCTTATTTTGATGGTTAAAATAAATAATTACAGTCCTATTGAGTATAAATAAATAATTATGGTATATCATTTATTTATAATTTAAAGGAAAAATTTTTTAAGGGTCTTAAGGATGTAGTATATTACAATGTGAGCATATCACCATGAGTTTGAAAAATTGAAATCTGACTCGGATTGGAGCAGCGTTCCGCTGCCACTGAAATTTGGCTGCCACAAATGCCACAAAATTGAGACCGTGAGATTAATCTTGATCGACGGCCATGATTGATTATATCAACATAAATGCTTCAACACAAACTGTATTCACTTTATTGCGAAACTCAAGAAAGCCAAATTTATTAATTAATTAATATCACCCCTCCCAACAAGAACCAGTGATCGACTCATGGGGAAAAAATAACTTTGTGCTCTCTTCTCGATCTGAGGGAACTCTCATACTTTTTCTCTTGCTCACGACGTGGCCTTTGAACTGTTGCTTGGTTGACTATCTTTCTTCTTTGTCTCACCGAGACTCTAGACGGGAATTAGTTCAATATTATTTATTTTTTGCTAACTCGATGTATTGAAATTTACTAATTTAGACATGTACTTTTGTACCGCTATCTTGGTCTCTGAATGCATCATTTGTGTTCTAATATTATTAATTTTAATATTAATCGTTTATATGCTATGCTTTGCTTATATTCACCTAGAAGAACGTATCAATCTTTACTATCAAATATTGGGAGTAAAAAACAAAATACCAAATTTGAGTTACAAACAAAATACCAAATGTTTCCTATTCCTGATTATTTATATCGTTAAATTAAAAAGTTGCAATTGAGTTGAACATGGATTACTTAACATCAACTTTTTGTCAAAGAAGTCATTTTCTTTCAAAATCCATAAGCAACTGTCCAACAATAATGCTTCACTCCCATGAATTTGATTTCATTTTTTTGAATTATCTATCTTCGTTATTATATCTAAATTTGATTAATAAGCAAAATCAAGTCGAATTATAAACATAAACCAAACCAAAATTCACCATTTTATAGATTTTATATGTTGGAAGCTACGACAATCGAAAAAGTATGGAAAAGCTCATTGATGATATCATTAATCACAAACTATAAAATTAGGTCATTTGAAAATATAAAATTAAAACATAAATATTTCATCGTTAATTGAAATTAGAGAAATTCTCGATGGGAATACAGAGGAGAGAGAATGCCTGATAGAAGAGATGGAACAAAAATAAAGTGAGAGAAAGATGTATTATTTTATTGTTTTTGGTCTCAGAAAAGACAAAACAACCAAAAGTGCTCTCAGAAGTTCAAAAATCCCATAAATACACTGCTAGTATCACGACTGTCGATCAAGATTAATTCAATGGTCTCTGATTTGTGGCATTTGTGGCAGCGGAACTCTTCTCCTCGGATTGTTGGACCAAGGAGTTGAATTGGACAAATAAAAAAAATCGGATGAATCGAATTGGAAACTCAAATTTTTGTAAAACTCATTTTAAATGTCTTAAAAATCAGAAAAATATGAAAAATAATTAGAATAATAATTTTTAAGCGAAGATACTTTTGTTAAAACACATTAATACATCATTGAATATCTTAGAGAAAGAAATTATTTTTTTTTATGTTCTTGGATCGATTTTTGGGTGAACAATCAATATATTTTAAATTTATTTTTATTTTTGAATAATCTAGACCGTCTGATTGATTTAAAATGACAAAAAAAGAAAAATAATGCGGAAATGTAGGTGCGTTAAAACCATCTTTTTTTTCGGCCACCAACAATTTGTTGATACACTAATAGCTAATTCTTTCTATTATTATTGTTCAATAAATAATTCAATTGATTAAGTGTCTACTCCAGAACTCCATGATTAAAGGAGAGGAACGGAGATGAGAGTAAGGGTTGACCGAAATTTGTTACCCTCCAATTCGGAGTGTAGAAGTTTACTCTGAAACTTCCGAAATTTTAGTGTGTGTCTCTTCCGCGTGGAGCGAGTAACCAATCGGGCAGAATAAACTCTTCTGATTGTTTCGTTTCTCTCCTCTCCTCTCCCTCTGATTTGATGTTCTGGAGCACAGCCTAAGAAAACTTTTGTGATAATAAGGAAAGAAATGACAAAACTTGATCGCAGCATCTTATTTTATTTCGCAGGGCACACATGTTCAAAAAAATTTACTGAAATACTCACAAAGTAATTGGAAACACAAAAATTACCTAATAATAATGCAAATGCAAACTTAGGAAAGCTTATGATGTTTGTATTTTTCAATTAAGTGAATTTGAGTCGGTTGTAATCATATAAATTACATATAACATCTGTTGTACGGAAAGAAATGATGGGAAAAAATATATAATTGTTAGGTTGTGACAATTTGAATTTTGAAGTTATACAATACAAAATCCATAAATACAGAAAAAAGAGGTTGTGACACGCCGTTGTTCCGCCTGATGAGTAACAACGTTGAATCAACTTATTTTTTTGTCGGGCTGAAACACGGTATGCGACAGTAGCCAGTGCCACGAATAATCCAGCTCCATAATTTGGTCGAAAATCGAATTGGTCGAAAATCGAATAGGAAGGATAGGACCGCATCCGAATCAACTCGCGAACCCAACCCTAGCGACTAGCGAGTCGAGCAATCAATCCTATTCCTCTTCCTCTTCGCCTACCTCAAATCAATCTCCTCTCTTCTCTGACTATTCTTCGCCGCGCCTCCAAACTCCTCCCCCCTCTTCCAGTTCCAGATCGCCTCACCTCCCTCGTCTGGACGCAAACCAGAAACTACTTACCCCGCCTCCAAACTCCTCCCTCCTTTACTAGAAAACTGGATGCAAAATAAATAATTCTTCAGTATTGAATTCCACCACTGGCGATCAAATGGAAAACACTACTGGCGATCAAGAGGAGAACAAAAGTGGCAACGAGAAGGTTACCTAAAAGCCTCTGTCTTTTCAATTGTTGCAGGAAAAGTTTGGTCGACTTTGTAGTACTAGTGTTCTCTTTAAATCTGTATATTGACCTGAGTGGCACTAAGATAGTATTACTGTATTAGCGTTGGTATTGTCTGTTTTAGGTCTTGAACTTTTTACAAAGTAAAAGGTGTAGTCGTTTGATTCAATTGGTTGTTAATCAATCTCTCGTGTTACAATTTGTAGGAGCAGTCTGATTTATTTCATCGCTGGTCGGAAGATGATGACTTCAGATTGCCGAAACACCACCGACCCACAGAGAACCTCGACACAGATGATCTGGAGCAGGCTTCTCTAGATACCCAGCTGACATCATCAAATGTCGGCTTTCGACTCCTCCAGAAGATGGGTTGGAAAGGCAAGGGCCTTGGGAAAAATGAACAAGGTACCTTTAAATTCCTTGTTTCATTCAAAAGAATATGTCACAACACATGTATACATTATGTCATGCGTAGGCTGAAAACATTGTAAATATTACCTTTTCTGGCACCCTCTGTTTTCTAAATATCTCTTCTCTTCATCTTCCTTTATTGATGAATAAATATGCAATGATAAATTAGCTAGTTTGTCTGTCTTTGGTTTTATTGTGAATGGATTGACAGAAAATATATGTTTCCAGTTTGTAACATGTCTATAGTTATGCTTTCTATTGTTTTCAGGGATTTCTATGATCTTATGGCATCTTGCAGGGTTTTAGATGAGATTATTCCTCAGAATTTTCATTTGTTAGGAAGCTAATCATGTACTGTATTAATCAAAGCATTGCTTTGTTTTTCTAACAGGTATAACTGAACCTATAAAAGCTAGCATTAGAGACTCCAAACTTGGAGTTGGGAAGCAAGAGGAAGACGAATATTTTACATCAGAAGAGAATGTTCAAAGGAAAAAACTAGAAGTGGAAAATGAAGAAACTGAAGAGTACATTAAAAAGCGCGAGGTACGTGCATGAAAAACATTATTGACATTTCTATGAACCCACTGTTTTGTTTCCGACACTATTTGTTCTTAAAACAGACATCTCAAAAGATGAACTATGTCATAAATTATATTTAGCCTTCTTAGTGTTTCCCCTTCCATGTTAAGTCTTACGGCAATATTTGGGGGAGAACTCACAAATGACACTTCACCAAACTGCATCAGTATAAATGACACTCCAAGTTTCTTTTCAGAAGTGACCGCATGGTTTCTAAAATAGCTTCTACATGTCTAATTAAATCCCAAGTCTGTATTCTGCTTATTGCTTAACCCCTAAAATGTTGGAGTTGTTTCAATTGGATTTCCAAAATCTTGGGGAGGGGAGGGGGGTGGTGGCAGGAATGGGGAGAGAGATGTATTTCTCATTTGTGGGTTTGAAAACCCATCAATATCAGATGTTTTACTTACTGTTTTCTAGGTCTTATATCTGTACCTTTGAATTCTGGATGCAATTTAAGGAAAGTAATTATATAAACACTAGATGGTAATCTCACTAAAGCACTTGGATCTATTTTAAAATAGATGCAAGCTAAGCAGTTATCTGATTAAATTTAGGTCAGAGTTGACATTCATTGTCACCATTCTGAGATAGTATGCTATATGCAGTAGGCTGTATTTGGAGGTGTGTATTGCTTTTTGGTTTGTTTGTTTGTGTTGCACGTGTATGACAATTCCAGGTGATGGCAGAAAGGGAGAACAGAATCCAGACCGAGGTTAAAGAAATCAAAAAGGTTTTCTTTTGCGACCTCTGCCATAAGCAGTACAAACTGGCTGTTGAATTTGAGGCTCATTTAAGTTCTTATGATCATAATCACCGGAAGGTTAGTGCAAGTTTTCCTTGTTTCCCTTTTCTGATTTTTGAATAGCCATTTTTTTCTGTTGGTGGGAAATTGGGGTTTCTTGCAAGGAACGATGGGATTTCTTATATTCAACTACCAACCCACCCTTATATGATGGACTGCGCTACTACTGCTAAAAATTGAAGTACTTCTCCCATACCAATTGAATAGGGTCTAACCATTTATTTTGCATGCTAAGTTTCATGATTTGTACGAAAGAAACTATTTAATATACCAGTGGCTGGTAATAATGTTATCCCCTCAAACTTGGCTTTAGTTTTGAAACTTTGGTCATTGATCTTTGTAAATTACTCTAACAACATCAAATATGTCTGCACTGAAGAAAGGAATCCGATTCAAGTTTTGTTTCTTTCTAGTTTCTGATAGTTTTATTCTTTCTTTTCTTTTTCTGGTTCTTTAGAGGTTCAAGGAGATGAGGGACATGCACGGGAGCAGCAGCAGCCGCGATGACAGGCAGAAAAGAGAACAATTGCGTCAGGAGAAGGAATTGGCCAAATTAGCCCAAATGTAAATCACAAAAAAAAAAAAAAAATAGATGATGGCAACTTTGCCAATTTAATACTCTATGTAACAGTGATTGCCCTTATATGATATATTTGGTTTTTTTTATGTAGGGCTGATGCTCATAAAAGGCAGCAACAGCAAGAGAAACAAGAAGAGTTGGAAGCTTCTGATGGCAATGCATCAACAGCTACTGCCTCGAATCAGAATCAGCGACAAGCTTTGAAGTTCGGCTTTTCAAGAGCAGCCCCTTCCAAGGTCCGTCAAAAAAATGCATAACTACTGAAAATTTCTTTTGTTCAGTTTGAAATTGACTGTGTTGTCCTTATTTTATTTTCTATTATTATTATTTTTTTAATGTACTAGGTTTCTAACGTGAATTCTGTCAAGAAGCAAAAAGTTGTGACAAAAGTGCCCTCGGTATTTGGCAACGACAGTGATGAAGAGTGATTGTTTTTAAATGAAATATGTCGTGCCTGTCATACTACTAAGTACTTGTGTTTTTATGTGCAACAAAGATGTCTAGCTCTGTAAAACAAAAAATTGCTGGCCTGTCCCTGCGTTAGTGCATTAGCATCCGTGCAGATTATCAGCTGTTTTCTGTGTAACTTCGTTTAATTATTTGATTACTGAGTGTATGATATTTGATTTAGTATTTTGAGGTATTATATTTTAATTTATTTGTTTGGAGTTGCTAATTGTTCTTATGGTTTAAAAATTCAAAATCACTGGTCGTTGAAAAGACAATTATTATAGATTACAGGAAGCAGTACTACTGAGCTATAAGCCTATAATCCATTATTTTCTATTTCAGAAAAAAAGTTGTATTCTTTTTGGAGCTTTCTCTAAAAGTTTCTTTTACTTTTTTTTTTTTACAAAAAAGAAATTAAAGTATATCTTGATTAATAGAAAGTGGCAGGGGTTTATCCCTACGACCCTATTTGTTTCGAAAAAATGTATTTCTTGCTAGTTGCTACAAGGTTTTATTGACTCAAAAAAATGGCCCACCCCAAAAATCTCAAGCTCCTTGCTTCATTTCCCATCATCTTGTTTCGATAAACTCCAATCAGAGAAAAGTAGAAAAAGCCTATTTATTTCACACTCGAGGGCCAGGCTCCAGAACAGTCTTTCTTGGAGAGGTCCGAATATTTTAGATGAGAAATGATAACTGCATCCCTAGATTTGTCATCGCTCGTCATTTTTTGAACAAATTGAACACATAAAATAGACAAATTGAATATATAAATAATCAAAATAAACACATACAAACAAATAAGTTTTGACAAAATTATAGATGACAATAATCAATTTTAATGTTTTTAGGTAATTTTTTAACCGTTCATTTTGAAGGACCATTCTTAACCGATAATCATTTTGCTCTCTCAAAACTTTTTAAATGCAATTTCAATTTCAACGGCCATCATTCTAAGCTGCACTTTGTAGAGGCTCGTACTTTTCTTTTATTTTATTTTTATAATTTCTCGATAATTTTGATGGTTCCAGAATTTGAAAATTAATTGTGTTTTTTTTCTCCAACCGGTAAGACTCAACTTTGATGTATCATGAAAAAAATAATAAATATTTGTTAACAGTCTCAATTAGTACTTTCTACAAGAATTATACTTTCTTCCATAAACAAATATTATATTTCTACGTATTTTTTGAGTATTAGGCCGGTCAATGGTACGCTTTTAACCGTTTACCTTACCCATATCGTATTCGATAAGACAAATATGGGTAATATTTTATTTTCGTTAAGTTATTGGGTATGGATATATGGGTAAAAAAAATTCGGTAATTTATTAGGTTAGGGTATGGGTAGGAATATTTCGTATTCATTATTTACCCGTTCCGTTATATATATAATTTATAATCATTATCATAATTGGAAAGATATGATTGTAAGATTTTAATTGATAAGTTAATAACTAATCATACAATTTAATTGCTAAATTTGATTAAGATAATACTATATTAAAATATTATTTATTTATTTCCAATTTTAATTCACGCTACATTGAAAAAAAAAAAACCCTAAATTTTTTTTTGGAAGTAACCGTCTTTCTCCTCCACGGTTGTTGTTTGAGAGCCGCTCCATCTTTCTCAAATTCTGTGAGTTTATGGCATACAATACTAATTTTATGCTTAAATGTTATTTGTTGCATTTTTCCATTTTATCGTTTCTGTAAGGTTTTATTTTAACTTTCTTTTCTTGTGGTCACCCTTGATCATTGTGCCTCTAGGTGCTACGAACATGAGATATAGCAAAATTAAGTTGGCTAAAATCATATGAACAACAAACACTTCAGTCAATTTTTTCAACATTTGAGTATCGACTTAGTAATTTTCTTTACTTATTTAGCTTTGTTAGTAAAACCCACCATTAATTAAGTCATTATCAGAATCCTGTTTGCATTGACGAAGAAATTGATTTACGCTTTATTTCATATAATATAGTATAATTAGTAATTAGTTATGTGTTTTTTTTTTTTTTTGACAATTGACATGAGAAGATATTGTAGGATTTTATTATATAATATTTAAAGTAGTATTCAATGTTGCACTTTATTAATATATTTATTTATTCATATTATATAATTTTTTTTCATTGAGTTATTAACATTATTATCCATTTTCTACCGTTATCATGCCCTTACCGTTATTTTTTAATAGGTAAGGATAGGGTACGAGTAAAATCAAATTTTAACGGATAAGGGTAGGGTATGGGTGAAGAAAATTTTAATGGACATGGTATGAAAAATGTCTCTACCGTATTGTACCCTACCCGTTGACAACCCTATTGAGTATAAATAAATAATAATGGTATATCATTTATTTATAATTTAAAGGAAACTTTTTTAAGGGTCTAAGGATGTAGTGCATCATAATGTGAGCATATCACCATGGTTTTGAAAATCGAAATCTGACTCGGATTGTTGGACTAAGGAGTCGAATTTGACGAATAAAAAAATCAGACCGGAAACTTGAATTTTTTTTAAAACTCATTTTAAATATTTTAAAAATCAGAAAAATAACTAGAATAATAATTTTTAAGCGAAGATTCTTTTATTGAAACACATTAATACATCAGTGAGTATCTAAGAGAAAGAAATTACCATTTTTGTTCTTGGATCGATTTTTGAATGAACAATCAATATGTTTTAAATTTATTTTTATTTCTTGAATAATCTGGACCGTCTGATTGATTTAAAATGGAAAAAAAAAAGAAAAATAATGCGGAAATGGAGGTGTGTTAAACCATTTTTTTTCAGCCATCAACAATTTGTTGATACACTAATAGTAATAGCTAACTCTTTGTATTATTATTGTTCAATAAATAATTCAATTGATTAAGGAAACTTTTGTGATAAAATTGTAAGGAAAGAAATGGCAAAACTTGATCGCAGAATCTTACTTTATTTTGCAGGGGCACACTTGTCAAAAGAATTCACTGAAATGCTCCCATAGTAATTGGAAATACAAAAATTACCTAATAATAATGCTAATGCAAACTTAGGAAAGTTTATGATGTTTCTATTTTTCAATTAAGTGAATTTGAGTCGGTTGTAATCATATAAATTACATATAGCATCTGTTGTACGGAAAGAAATGATGAAATATATATATATATATATATATATATATATATATATAATTGTTAGGTTGTGAGTTGTGACAATTTGAAGTTAATCAAGTTATACAATACAAAAAATCCACAAATACAGAAAAAAGAGATTGTGACACGCCGTTGCTCCGCCTGACGAGTAACAACATTGGATCGGCAACCTCGCCACTTTCCTCTTATTTCGCGCCAACCGTCAACTTTAAACCTTAGATCCGATTGAAAGCTCCTATCTTTCACCGAAGTCACTGCTCTCCACCGCTCACGTAACGAAAAGGAAGATCTTGCCTAGAGAGTAAGATTCGCCTCTACCTCTCTTTCTTTTTCTATCTTTTATTTTTTTAAAAAAAAGGCAAAATAACCTACCCTTTTTTTAAAAAAAAAAAATGAATGGGAACGGGTAGGCAAAAAAGCTACCTTTTATTTTTTTAAAAAAAAATAATAATAATAATGGCAAATAGTGTTATGGGAGCACTGCTAGTATTGATATTGGTATAATTATTGTTATTATCATTTGGGAAGAAACAAACACTCGAAGCCATTCTACCATATCTGACAAGTACGAGCTTTCTGGACATTGATTGAATGGTTCAAATAAGATAGAACTGAAGAACAATTTTGAATTTTGTGGTTGTCTTTCAGAGCTCCAAGTTTGCAGCCAGACTAGTAGATCATTTTGAAATTTGTAAAGCCAAACCGTTATATACTAGTAATAAGAATTCACTTTTTCAGTCCTTATTGGAACTACTTCTGGTAAACATCTTATGTGAAACTAATTTCAGGTGATCAAGTGTAATGGCTGGGGGGATGATTTGTCAGAAAGGTAGAAACTTACTGCCCCATAGCTTTGGAAGTCGGCCATGGCTTTTCCAAATGCACGGAAGCAAGAAGCAAACTTGCAGCTTCCTTGATCCTATAAACAACAGCCTGGAGGAAAGAATCTTACCCAAGTTGCAAGGGAAGGAATGCTTGGGTTGCTATGGAGAATGGGTATTGTTGTTAGATGAAGTAACCAGGGAATGCTTCTTTCTCAGCATAATCTCTTCTTCCAAAATCTACCTCCCTCCTTTCCCTGGGTTCCCTGATTTCTTCCTTGGAAGTGTCAGCATCACATCACCTCCAAATACATCCAACTGTAATGTTATACTTGTTTGTTCCAAGAAAACCTTCCTGCTGGTTTGCTCTCCTGATCGAAAAAAGTGGACTAAGGTACCCCTCAAGTACTTCAACAAGAATGTCGGTTCACTTCAGGGTCCTAGTGTAATCCACAACGAGCGGCTTTTTGTATCGGCCAATATGAATGGTATGGATGTGACCTTGGTAATTGATGTCGCCCTACTTGTCAGGGGTGGTGTGAAGATGACAGTCATAGAACACTTAAGGGTTTGCCCGGTGACAAACGCTTGGTGCTCATACTTGGTGAAGTGTGCGGGCAATTTATTCTCAATTTTTGTACACGCATATGGTCATGGTCAAATGATCACCCATGTTGAGGTCCGTCGGCTGGAGTTGTCCTGTAATGAAATGCATTGGAGGAGGGTGCAAGACATTGGCAATCATGCATTTTTCTTGGCTGGACTCTGTGGGAGATCACTTCCGGCAAATAAGGCTTGGGGAGCACAGCGCAATTGCATCTATTTTGTCATGAACTGCAGTGGTGCGAAACTTTACAAATTCTGTTTGGAGGACCAAGCTCTCGGTTTTACTTTTTTACCATACACTAATGGTGGATTAAATAGGCTACAGTGGGCTTTTCCAATAAAAATGTAAGTTTGCACTCCTGAAATCTTTGTTATACTTTGCTTTTCATTTTGTTGTTCTTGCTTTAAAATAATATTAATTATTAAACTACATTGTGATCCTTGCAGGATGCAAACTGTCGAAGAAGTTGTTTTCAACTCATCTGATGTTGTGAGATCTACGGAGGTTGTTCTCTTGCACTGTTTCTTTTATAATGTTAAAATTACTTTTATTGTTTTGTTAGTACTTAGTAGAATTAATTCAACTGTTTGATGTTTTCATTGTAAAAAAAATTTATAGCATCATAGAAAATTGACTTTTCAAAAATTTCCAAATGATTACTATATCGTTGGACTAGGAAAAGCAATAAAATGAACAAATATAGTAAGAGTATATTGTTAATTGTCCAATTAGTTAGCAAATGGATACCTTTCTATGGTACTACGAGGAGTTTGTTTTGCACAGTTATTACTTCTCTCAACTGAGGAAACAGTAGGTAAAAACTAAGAAGAAATCCATAAAGCTGTATTTTCATTAGGGTTACCTTATTAAGGAGGGTGTTATGCTCTGCATTATATATTGAGCTCTACCACTGTCAAAATCAAACAATTCAACTTTGGTATGTAGAGGACTTCTATATGATTGATTGTACATATGGCTAGTCCATATAATTTACAGCCTGAAAAAAAGAAGAAGAGATGGGTATGGTGTTTAGGGAAATTAATCCACTTAGGACTATGTTTTGTTGACTTCTATTGTGACAAGGTGTCAGTAATTGATTTGGAATCTGTTACTTCTCTGTCCTGTCAAGCTAAAGTTGTTGATGGAGTTGTCTATAAATGTTGGACATGTATATGGTTTAATTCTGTTTTTTTTTTTTTTTTTTTTTTGTCAATCTTATAATGTGCTGACTTTTACATTGCTGTGTGTTGGTTCTTTCAACTGATATTGCTGCTCTTCGAAAAGAAAAATATTTGTGAAACGAAAACTAACTTTAGGCATGGATGTATTCTTTCACAGACTGATTCTACTGTTATTAACCAAGAGGATGAAACTGACAGCGTCATCTCAAGACGATGGGATGAGCTCCCCATTGAGTTGGTGGAGTTGTTGTTCCCACGGTTGTCACTGGTTGATTGCTTGCGTCTTCCGTCTGTTTGTAAGGGGTGGTCCAAAACATCAAGCTTCATTTGGAAAGGAAGAGTTTGGCCATGGCTTATGCATTTGCCCAATCTCAAATATAGATCATTCAAGTTCTTTGATCCTTTCAATTGCGAGGAGTACACTCTAAAGAGCGATGCAGTTCTTGTTGCACGCGATCACCTTGCGTTGCGATACTCCAAAGATGGTTGGGTGGTCATCACGGAAGGCAACAAAAGGGTTTTTTTACTGAATCCTTTCACTTCTCAGGTTATTAACCTGCCGCCGCTTCCGCTGCTTCCGCCGCTTCTGTTGAGGGACTACATCTTCAACGGCATTTCTTTTACATCAGCGCCTACTTCACCAGATTTCGTAGTTTATGGATTCTACTTCCAAGTGTGTGGTGAATTTGTTGAGATATCCTCATGGCGTCCAGGAGAGGAAGAGTGGAGATTCCTTCAATTTTGGCCGTCTATCCCATTCTTTCCTTCATCCAACAACCCAGTCTTATTACATGGAGAGTTCTATTGTTTGGGCAGGAAAGGTGAACTAGGGGTTTTCAATCCTGAATTGGAAACTTGGAATGTACTTTGTAAACCGGAACCCATACATCTAACTGAGCCTCACTATGGAAATGAATATTGTCACTTGTTAGAGTTGGATGGGGATTTGATCTCTGTTTTTAGAACGGATGACATCAGAACACCTATCAGTGTTTTCAAGCTTGATCAGTCGGAGAAGGCTTGGGAAAAGCTAGAACACTTGGGGGACGTGACATTCTTTGTAGATCGTAGAAATTCGATCGCCATCACATCTCCGGAGAAGAAGTATGCGAACAGGATATATGTCCCATGGTTTGGAGATGGCATGAATTCTAAAAAAGGGATATTCTATTGCATGGAGGATAACAAATATCATCCAAGCATGCATAGAGTGGAGGGACCAGTTACTTGTGTGTGGATGCAGCCCAACTTGCATCTTCATAACTGAGATCTCGTGACATGTGGAATAGAATTAGTAAGCTTTATCTTTTTTTCTATTTGTATCTGTCAATTTTTTCTCATGAGTCTGTCTATATTTGATGTGGCTTCAGGCAAGAAAATGTACCCACTTGGTCGCCAATAGTTCTCTGTTCGTTTAAAATTGCAGCGTACATTATTAGAGGTTTTCTATCTGTTACAATTTTTTATTTAATTGTGTTCAATGTTTACTGTTTTCCATATGTTTGCTACTACATTCCATATTAATTATTAGATGAGCCATCAAAGGAACATCCTGCATGTAATAGCAGCAAGGGGAGCCTAATCTTAGTACAGATTTTCATTTAAAAAACAAAAAATTAAGATGAAATTTGGTAATGTTTTTAATACAAGTCACTTTTGGCTAAAGTATACTGCTAATAAAAATGGCGGTCAGGTAAATTGTTTGGGTGGCTTGCTTTACATCAAAAGATCTTGACAAAAGATAACTTGAGGGTTAGAGGATGGACTGGTGATCAGTGTTGTGTGTTCTGGGGTGAACCTGAGACACTGGATCACTTGTTTCTCAAGTCCACTGCCCCTTCTCTAGCGTTTTTTGGCTTACTCATAATTCTTTTAGAACTATTGGATCCCAACTGAACTTAAGCTGTTTGTCAGAGCTGTGGTTTTCCAGTTCCTCTAAGAAAGATTGTATTCTGCTTGTGGCATTTATATGGTCTATCTGGTTGGAGAGGAACAGATTACTGTTTTAGGATACCATAGTTAGAGGTCACAACACTGTTTATTCAAATGCATTGGGGTTATTTTACTTTCGGACAGGGGAACATGCATCCTTTTCACAGATGATTATTGTGCCAGCAAACACACAAGTAGCTGTAGGAAACAGCTTGGAGAAATGATGCACTAGGCAATACTGAAGGGATGATGGAGGCTTAGCCTTCTTAGAGGATGTTGGCTTCTGTTTTTTAGATTTTTTTTTTTCTGTGTGTGCATTGTTACTGTGTGTAGTTGGTTCTTTTTTAGATTCTTTTTTTCTTTGTTTTTTCAATTCTGGTGTGGAGTTCTTGTAAGAATTCTTTTGCTGTCTGATGCATTAGGCTCCCCTAACTTGGGCATCTGTTCTTTCATATAAAAAAAAAATAATAAAAAAAATAAAAAAAATAGCGGTCAGTTCATTAACAATATTTTGGGTTGCTCAATTAGACTCAATATCTATACAACTGGAGAAATACGAAAGGAGTGACTGAGTCATTTGTTTGTTTCAAGATGCCTCTTGATCTGCATGGTTTGGTATCATAACAGGATTTTGTAAAGATAACAAACCATTTGTGGGGGTTAAGGTATTTGAAAAAAAATGCACAAAAGAGATCGCTAGCTTAATTTTCCCTAGTACATTTCTCTTGCGAAGTCTGGGAGGGAGCCGTGTCTCTCTTTAAGAAAATGAAAAAGAAGCCTATCGAGGAACATTAACATTGCATGTGAGGTGCCTGATGAAATCACAACTAGGGTCCAGGGGCAAGCAGAGCATGTACGCTTGTACTGATCAGTGGCAGAACCAGGATTCTCAGATGAAGGGAGCTAAGCTAAAAAGTATATTATGAATTTTCATGAGTTTTTAGGGTGTACCAAATAAGAATGTTTTAAAATTTTAGAAAAATTAGTATATAATTTTTAAACTTATAGAAATCTTTTTGAAAAATTGGAGTGTGCCAAGCACACTTTGGAGTACACTTAGTTCCGCCTCTAGCCCTGATCAAAATGATTTTTACGCAGGATTTCATTTCATTAGAATTGATTTTATAGGATTTCGTTCATTCTAATTATATGAAAATTCCGACCAAATGACATCAAATCCATCCATTTTGATAAAAAAATTTCTAATGAGTTCAAATGAAATGAAATCCCATGCTAGAAAAATATCATTCTGATCGGGGCCTACGATTTCAGGATGGGTTAGAACAGGTATTGCTTAGGAAAGGCTGGTAATGCTGAGTAGGATTTAAGTTTCAAACTCTTTTTTGACTGGAATACTTATTTTCCTTTTCTTTTATTTGTATATATTTTTTTTATTATTTTTTTAACTTGTACCTCTCAAAAACATCAGAAATTAAAACCACCTTGGCTTCAAATTACTGAAGGTTTTTATTTGTTTATACTTTTAATAAAATACGTGCATTTTGTTATTTCTAAACTAATAAATATTCTGTGCAAATTCTGGTTAGAATAACTAAGGCAAGATAGGTAAATTTCTTGTGAGTATTCTGCTGTTCACCTAACAGCAATATAACGAACGCATCCTTCAAAGTGAATATCACGAACGTTATCTTGCTTCGATAAACCCCAATCGCTTATCTTGAGCTATTTCAGAAAAAAATTGTATTCTTTTTGAGCTTTTTCCAAAAGTTTCTTTTACTTTTTTTTTGTTTGAAAAAAAAAGGAAAAAACTTCATTTTTGAGAATAGCTTGTTTGGAACCACTAAAAGTTTGTCTTGATTAATAGAAAGTGGCAGGGGTTTATGTCCCTACTTGTTTCGAAAAAAATGTGTATCTTGCAACATCATTTTATTAATTCAATTCAAAATGACGGCCCGGCCCAGAAAATCTAAAGCTCCTTGCTTCAATTCAATTCCGTTATCCTGTTTCGATAAACCCCATTGACCCAATCCAATCGCTTCTTCTCCGACAGGGTTGCTTTTAAACCCTAGCCATAGCCATGGCTTTCTCGTCTCTTTCCTCCCTTCATCGCGCCAACTCCATGCTCTCTTTCCTCTCCCTTTCTAACTTCAAGCTCCGCCGTGTCCAAACCCTCAAGCTACCTTCTCTCCGCCTTCTCTCCTCCTCCGTCTCCTCTTACCACAACACATTCCACCCCTCCTCTCCCTCTGACCAGTGGTCCCCACCTCGCGCCAACCAGCGATCTCCGCCTCACAAAAATCAGTGGGCCCCACCTCCCACAAACCAGCGATCTCTACCTCACACCAACCAGTGGTCCCCTGCTCCAACCAATCCTTGGGCTCCGCCTCAATTTCAGCATCAGTCGCCGCTACCACCTCCTACACCGGCAACACCACCGCCTCCTTCCCCGACTGACCTCGCTGCCTTGGCCCAATCTGGGAAGATTAAAGAAGCAATTGAACTACTCGGCCAAGGTGTGTGTGCGCCCGATCCACACACTTTCTTCTCTCTGGTCTCATTCTGCTCCGATCCAAAATTGCTCGACGACCTCAAAAAGGTACATGACTACTTCCTCAGGTCCCCATTTCGTGGTGATTTGGATATAAACAATAAATTACTTGAGATGTATGGGAAATGTGGTGCCATGACTGATGCACGCCGAACGTTCGATCATATGCCTGACAGAGACATGGAGTCGTGGCACATTATGATACATTGCTACGCAACAAATGGTCAAGGGGATGAGGGTTTGCAATTTTACGAGCAGTTGCGAAAAGCTGGTGTTACCCCAAACCCACAAACCTTTGTGTTAGTTTTGTCAGCCTGTGCCACTGCCGAAGCTGTAGAAGAAGGCTTCATACATTTTGAATCCATGAGCAAAGATTATGGTATTACTCCCGGGATTGAACATTATGTCGGTATAGTGGAGTTATTAGGAAAGTCAGGTCATTTGAATGAGGCAGTCGAGTACATAGAGAACATACCATTCGAGCCAACCATTGAGATTTGGGAGGCATTGAGAAACATGGCCCATGCACAGGGAGACATAGACATGGAAGATTGGGTAGATGACATCTTGGTCTCTCTTGACCCTTCTAAAGCTGATCAAAAAAAGATTCGGGCGCCGCCACCTAAAAGACGCCTTGGCATCAACATGCTTGATGGTAGAAACAAACTAGGCGAGTACCGTCTACCCCCAAAAATCGAGAAAAAGGTGGTGAAAGAGCAGGTATATGTGCCTGATACAAGGTATGTATTACATGACATAGACCAAGAGGCAAAAGAGCAAGCTCTCATGTACCACAGTGAGAGATTGGCTATTGCATACGGGCTGATAAGCACCCCTGCAAGGACACCCCTTAGGATCATCAAGAATTTGAGGATTTGTGGGGATTGCCATAATGCTATCAAGATTATGTCGAGAATTGTCGGCAGGGAGTTGATTGTGAGGGATAACAAGCGGTTCCACCATTTCAAGGACGGGAAGTGCTCTTGCAATGATTACTGGTGAAATTGTCTATGGATTTCTGTACTTTTTTTTAGGGATTTGTGTGTATGTTGAGGCTTGCTGTGGAGATAGTATATATCTGTTTTAAGTGGTTTTTGGTATTTGCAGTAGATAATTTACAGCCAGAATTAACATGCATGCAATTTTTTTGAAATGAGACTATTATATTGTAAAGTTGCATTACTAAGTGAAAGTTATCTGAGAGGATAAACGCTCAGTTTAATAAAAAAAGTGTATGTATTTTTGCTGGAAATATTGCATGCAAACTGCGGTTATGATGCAAAAAACGATGCTTGAACTATTCTAATTGGCTGCTGAGTGAGGAGCCACTATTGTAATCTAATTATTGAATGTTCTTTTTAAAATATATCCTAGATAGAGGCTATCTAGCAGTACAGCAAAAAAGAAAAATAAACTAAAAGAAAGGCCTAAAAAAGGACAGAAATTCCTGAAACAATAAAAAAAGTGAACACCTATCTAACAGAACTTCATAAAAAGGGTCGACTGCAGTCTCCAGCACAATCCAGTCAAATGAAACGGGCTCATAAGTAAAGTTTTTTTTTTTTGGGAAATGGCGAGAAATAAGGAGATAAAAAGGGGGTTTATAGGAAATGAAGACAGATGTTTAAGCCAGGGTATATTTATCATTTATAGATATAGATTTTTGCCGTGAATTGCTAATAAAAGGCGTGGGGGAAAGCAGCTGCCATCCGTAAGTTTCCATTTTTAAAATTACTATTTTTCTCTCTTTCTCTTCTATTCTTCTGTGCTTTTAATGGTAATTGTGTGTGCACGTACAATTAATGCAACAAAATGAACTGTAACGGTTCATTGTATAAAACCACTAAAATATTCATACACGAACAAAATTTAAATTAGTGTAATATATCTAATGCGTACACCTTTATATTTTTAGAGCATTTGAATTTCATTAATTTATAGGAATGTTACGCATGTCTATTATATATATTTAAATGAATTACCCCAACTTTGGTTTTTTTTCCCCCAAAAAATTTTAACCATGACAGAGACAGTTGAGTTTAGTACAACGAAAAGTTGCATCGTGATGTGAAATAGTAAAGGTGATTAATTAAAAGGTTTGTTAACAGATTGAATAAAATGTTTAATTAAAAGGTTTGTTTTTTTTTTTTTGAATAAATAATAAAAGGTTTGTTAACAGATTGAATACAACGGTCAACGGAGCCGGAAAAAATTTAATAAAAGGTTTGTTAACAGATTGAATCCCAGCCGTTTATCAAATTTAAATCTAAAGGCCGGTGATATGTGACATTTGGGGCATTCTATTTTGAGGGCACTGGAATGGAACGGTACTCTTTTTAAAAATTACTATTTTTCTCTCTTCTCTTCTATTATGTGCTTTCATAAGTAAAGTTATTTTTTTTGGGGAAATGGCGAGAAATAAGGAGATAAAAATGGAGTTTATTTATAGGAAATGAAGACAGAAAGATGTTTTAGGCAGGATATAAATGACTTTTACCGTGAATTACTATTTTTCTCTCCTCTCTTCTATTCTATTGCTGTGCTTTCAATAAATGTATAACTAAGAACGGTACTCCGCCGAAATTCAATTTTTAAACTAAACGGATTCTTTTTTCGATTCTAAACTAGGGTTACGAAAGAAAGATCTCTGTTGCTTTCTCTTCTATTCTCTCTCTCTATCTCTCTCTCGATCCAAGTTGGAATAATTAATGGCGAGTAAAGCTGTGGTTGTATGCAAATACTGGCAGAGGGGGTGCTGCAACCGCTACCCGTGCCCGTTCTTGCACGGAGGCGACAACAAATGGGTGAGAGAAGCAAAGGCTTCTAATTCTAATTCTAATTCTAATTCTAGGAAGACAGAAAAGAAGGAGATGGTGTGGAGGAGAACTGAAGAGAAGGAGAAGGAGAAGGAGAGGTGTCTTTGCAAGTACTTCTTGCATGGGCACTGCAAGTACGGCGCCGACCGATGTCGCTACCTCCACGCATGGTCATGGTCCACTGGCGCCCATGACTTCTCTCTTCTGACGCCTCTCCACGGACACTGCAAGCCCATCACAGCAATTCTTCAGCCCTCCGGTTCTGACAAACTTCTTTCTTCCAGTGAAGACGGCACTCTCAATTTCTGGGATTGCCACACAGGCCAAGTATATTAATATTAATTATATAACTTATTTATTTTCATTAATTCCAACCCCTTTGCAAAATTAATTCACTACTTCTTCTTTTAATTTAATTACTCATTCCTCATCGTTTGTCTTGACCTCACCTGTATGGTATTGGACTAATTCTAGTGCATCCTTACCCTCAACTTTGGCACTGAGATTGGCTGCATCATGACTGATGGCCCCAGCTCGCTTTTTGTCGGCACCCGCGACTCCGTTAAGGTACTCATATTTCAGACAGCAATTTCTTCACCTTCTCTTTAATTTAATCTTCTTCTGTCAATTCTCAATTACTATTTTGGGCCAGTTGTCTCCTCTGTCAGTAATGGTTATGCTTCACATCTTTAATCTCTGTGCATAACTTCAATTTTCAAAACCTACCCCTAAGATATAAATGTTTTGACAACTGACTCTTCTTCTAATTTTCTAATTCAATTTATTTAGGTATATAATACCGAGAACAATACACTACTGAGCCTTTCCGGCCCTGCTGGTCTGGTATACGCTCTCGCGGCCCACGAGAATAAGCTGTTCGACGGCACTCAGGTTAGCCCAGCTTTGACTCTTTTGGTTTAGTATAATTTTATAACTTATTTATCTGTTCAGGACATAACTGCTTTCTTTGTGATGAATAACAGAACGGTCAAATTCTTGTGTGGAGATTCAGTCCAGCAACTAGATCTTTTTATCCAGATGCATGTCTGACTGGTCATCGCCAGGCCGTTCGTTCCTTAGTGATTGGAGGGGATGTACTGTACTCAAGCTCCCAGGATCATTCAATAAAAGTGAGTTCATACGGTCCCATGTTGTTTCCTTTTTTTTTTTTAATTTGATTGTAAATACAGTACCTCTGTATCTACCAAACAAAATGAAATACCATGGTAGTGGGTTTACTTGTTCTTTAACTTGCAGGAGTTGGCATTTAACTAACAAATTCAATCTCGTGCGTGACATTATGAGTACAGTATTGGTATTGACAGTCTTGACAGTTTGGTGCTTTCTGGTTAGCTAATTTACGTGTTTTTTTCTTCTTTTTTTTTTGGCAGAAACCAGTTTGTTTCTTTTGTTTAAGCATGATTATCTATAATCTGTGGAGCTGTATAAATCCTACATATTGGTAATCTTATCATTTCTAAAATGTATTTATTCTGCCTTCTGGTACACAACTAATGTGTTTTCAAATTGATCCAAAAATGATTTTAGGCATGGGACCTGACAACACTGGAGTGTGTCCATACTCTCTCTGACCACACAGATGCTGTCATGTCTCTGCTATTCTGGGATCAATTTTTAATATCATGCTCCCTAGACCAAACAGTAAAGGTCAGTTTTTCTTCATTTTTCTGTTAGAAAATTTCAATTCGGGATTAAGTTCAACAGGAGCTAGCTATGTATTTGAACACATAAAAGTAGTTGTCATGATTGTGTGTTATCCGGTAGTTAAACAACAGAAAAGTAATTGTCATGACTGTGTGTTATCCAGTAGTTAAACAACAGAAAAGTAATTGTCATGACTGTGTGTTATCCAGTAGTTGACATGTGGACGTTGAATACCCTTGAACTAATTCTGATGGCTGTTAACATGTGGATGCTGTATAATCTTGAACTGATATTCTCTCTATTCCAACTTGTTTTCTTTGATCACTTTTAGGTGTGGGCTAAAAGGGACAATGGTGGGCTGGAGGTGATTTATACTCACACTGAAGAACATGTAAGTATTTTTTTTTTTATTTTTTTTTTTTTTGTATTTTGTCTCTCAGCTGTTATGTGTTAGTGAATAGTTCGGTGCTTCTGTACATGAAATATAAAGAAAAAGAAATGAAGAATAGTAGCTTATCTGCTTATCTTTTTTCCCCCTTTATCAGGGAGTGCTCGCTCTTGGTGGAACGTTTGACGCAACAGGACAATCAGTTTTGTCCTCTTCACTGAATGATCACACCGTGCGCCTGTATAATCTTCCCTCGTAAGTTTTCCCTAGCTAGAAACATTATCCATAGTAGCTGGGTTGTTATTTATTTACGGCACATATTCACATGTATTAGTTTTATTTTGGTCAGATTTGAGGAAAGAGGGAGGATCTTTGCAAAGAAAGAGGTACAAGCTCTTCAAACAGGACCAGAAGGCCTGTTTTTCACTGGTGACGGGAATGGTGACCTGAAGGTGTGGAAGTGGTCTATAGACTAAGAGATGTAATGTGAAGTGCTGATTTTGTTGCCTTCGCATTGTGGCGGATGATATTTGTTTGGATATTTTACATTTCCAATTCTTTACTGTAGATATTTGATATATCTATATCTGGCATCCCTAGTGGTCAGATTTTATTATATGAACCGCTAGCATTACCAGAAAATTGTGAGCTAATTTGGGCTGGAAATTGAAGACTGTTTCATCTTCAGTTGGTTAATTATTAAAGTGGAGTTGAAGACTTGTCACAGTCAGTCTTGGCTTCTGTGTCATTCAATTTTGTACTTCGCATATTAATTTGACAACTTTCTTGTGAAATATTTGATGAGTTGCATGATTTGTAAGTATGAAAACATTGGTAATTATAAATAAAAAATTCTCTGATTTTAGATTAATTTGTGCTTCCTTCTTGTTCTTTTATTCATTTTATTTATTTTTTGTTTCGGCTGAAGTTGGTGCTAGTTTATGTGTTCCAGAACTGGTACAGACTGTGCTAATTTTCTGAAGGGAACTCAATAGCTGGCACTAGTATTGGTCGGTTTTGAAATGGACCTGGGGCCTAATATCTTAATAAGATTTGAACACACAGATAGTACTAGAGAATATTGGATAGATCTAAAATTGAATTGATCAATTTTATAGAATATAGTTAACATATTTTGCTGAAAGTAGAAATTATTGAAATCTTATTATCTAGTGCAAACTAAAAGAATTTTTAAAAAAAAAAAAACATGAAGAATAAAGAAGATTTTTTTTGCAATATGTGTTTTCTCCAAAATAAGTTAAAATCATGTCTGATTGCTTCGATCGTGTTGTTAATATGTATATGTATCAACTGCATTTCTCTTTTCTTTTTTCTTTGTTTTCATTTTATTGTGAGAGAACTCTTAACTACATTGTGTCGCGAAATGAGTTTTTACTGGAAATGCGTATATTTTATTACAGTGCAAATGCGACCAAAAAAAAAATTTTCAAAATTCCGATATTTACTTTTATCAAAATTAAGTTACATGTAATATGGGCGCCTTTCATGCGGCATTGAGTGTTATTGCTGAATAATGATTTTTAAATTTGTTATAAATACTACTTTGATTCGTCTTTTTCTTTCAAAAATTACACGTGTGATGTAAAAATTAGCCCTTTCGACTAAGCATTTGGGAGGCTGGTGAGCTGCATCTTTTTTATCAGTGACGATCTTCGATTATCTAAGATCGCCTTGTGATTTGGGAAACTTCCAATTCTTTGCTTATCTATTTGTTAGTTTTGCAGATGGACAGATAAAATTATTGTTTCTGCCGAGTTTAGTAAATATACTTTTATGTATCCGTTTCTTTTTATCAACGTGTATGCATTTTTCTTCTCAAAAGTTGGTTTTTCTTTCCTGACTGGTAATACTTGTAAACATACTAAAAAATTAGTCAAATAACAACTACAACGTAAATTAATTTGCGATGCTACATATAATTTGATGTTGAACTGTATGACGTGCTAAATGGTAGAAAGAGCTAATTGGTGTCGACCAGTAGTATATAAAACATTTTTATGTTACCTAAAATGAAAAGGTCAACGGAAGCAACCAAAATAAAGAGCAATGCACGGGACTAAGAGTAACACATCACTACTGGTTTAACAAGATTATCAACTCATCTACATAAAACAATATTAGGTAAAAGAGAACATGTTTAAATATACAGAACAAAAAGAATCCAAGCTTTGATAGAAAATGAAAAAAATAATAATAATATTAATAATAAATCGCTCCAATTACAAACTTTTTTTGCCATTAAAAATTCTGTAACAACCAAACCGTTATCAAATTATTATCAAAGTCTTAACCAGTATTCGTTCTCAGAATAACTGTCATGGCTGAGCCAGAATTGAGAAAATACTCAAATTACATCAACAGAAGGTGGTTGCCTCCTGGGTTTCTCCTTAGAATTAGTAAATAAACAATACAGTTCGTAAGGATATGCTACAAAGATGAAAGATAAGAGTATAACATTTACACTGAAAAACCTAGTAACCATTTACCAGCCAGAAGTAGCTCAACCAGCAAGGGAACTGGACAGTGGTTATCCATTGAACAGTTTTCAGTTTCCACAACCACAAGTCCAACTTTCACACATTCAGTGCAGAGCATAATACTTCAATTAGTTCTTCTTATTTATCTTGACCAGTAACAGTACATGAGTTCAGAGTTTGTCTAATTTTCTCCTTTCTGTAATAAATTTTACCGTGATTATTTAAACTAATAACTTCCATTAGGTTAGACTCTCTGATCATCTGATTCCAGAATTCCTGATGAAGTGCAAGTAGAGTTGACACAGCTCGTCCCGGCAACCTTCTTAACCCCAGCCAACTCCATAGTCTTATCTCATTTCCGCTACATCTTGCCTCCTTCATGCAGCTATAATTACAAATGTTGCTTGATATGCTTTGTTCATTGCCATTGTTGATCCCTGGATTCAAATGGAGTTGTTTTAGCTATAATTATAGATCATTTTTTATTAATGGTGCAGAAATGATACCTTTCTCTTTTTCAAAAATCAACCTTTGTTGTTCAGGAAAAAACAATAAAGGTTCCTGGGTTGAACAATGCAGGCTGACCGCCTAATACTTTTGCCATAGGTCGTTTGTGTGGGCTCTTAATCGGCCTGGACTGCAGGGATATATTATCTTACCTGCCCAAATCAAAACCCAAAAAGAGATATTACCCAAAACATAAACATTTGAGTACCGGAGAGTCGGAGACGTATAATTGAAGGTTCCTGTTTCAAAGAAAACAAAATTGACAAGACAGGATTCTTTGGATTTTCTTGTCTATTCAAAAAGACAAACCATTGAGTAACGAATAGTTAATTGGATGTGAGGGTCATGAAAGATACTGTTTTTTTTTTTTTTTTTTTTTTTTTGCATCTTTAACAGTATTTATTTTGTTTCTTTTTGTGTTAGTAGTGTTGCAACTATTTTATCCATCTCTTCTTTTATTATTTGAGGTTAGAACACACAAAATTAAACATATATGTGAATGATGGATGCTCTAATCTATCATTACAATAATATCACAACTATGAATCTTATAAATTGACGTGAATAATGAGGCATCTACATTAATTGATAATCGTGTTCGCAAGTGAACAGGAAATTAGTTATTGGTTTTTTTTTTCAAAATTATACATGGCCGAGCAGAATATATACTGTTGAACACCGTACAGATTTAGCACAGTTAGAGTATATTTCAGAGAAAGAGGTAGATACGTCATTTTAATACACAGTTAATTCAAATGAGATGACTCTGAAATAGTATCACATGTATGGTGTATGGTTGGATAATGTTTTGTCTATATCAATTCAATTCATCAAATCAGTTTTCCTGTGGGGTTATTTTCAGTACATTTCAATCAACCATTATCCTGCTTCTCTCTACTCAGTTAGAAACTGGAGACTTCCGTTGACTTGAAAATACGAAGTTCAAATAAAGACAACTGGAGAAAATGCAAATCTAGCAACAAATGACAAACCGGAAAACCAATTTATATAAGACTTTTACAGAACTTTCATCGTTGCTACTTGCTAGTGGTCCTCGCCTTTCAAAGTTTGTGTACGTAATTTAAAAATTAAGGAAATACAAATGTGTAACGAAATACTGTCTTTTGTCATCTTGGATTAGTCATCTATGATTAGAAAAATTAAAAGATAATATGTATAATATAGATTAGTTGTGACTTAATGGACTCGGCGATTTATGCTACCAGTCATTGATTATGCATAACTAATAGTTTGTCATTCCTATATTAGTCTCTTTGACTGAAGCCATTTTGCTTATACATATTAACATTTCAAATGACCATACATGTCAGAATATATAATATTGGTCTATCCAAATTTCTATGCTGATAGTGTGTAATATTTCTATCAACATATATGTTTTCTCTGCGTCTGTGTGTGGGGTGTGTGTTTCATGCATACTCACTGCACCTCATCTCTGTTTGGTATGGTGAGGTGGGGAAGAGGGGCACATGCCAAGATGCCACAAAATTAAATGCGCTATTAAATAACGGAGATCCAATGCACATGAATGAACGGATCCATAGGTCCATGCATAGATACAATTTATTATCTTACCAAAAAGAAGAAAATGTAGAGCAAACACAGGAGAAATCTGACATGGACAGCAATTCTACTACCTGGCACGGCCTCCTTAGGCACCAAACACTTATTCCCTCAATTATATGTCCATGTAAAGTATCATAGTCATACACCGCCCGCTAGTATACCAATTTGATTAATTTGTTGTTTCTCATAAATATTTTTGGCTAGTTAAATTAACTTGTTGGTTCTCATTAATCGCTCACCGATTATTCCAGTGGCCTCCGTTTTTGCTTATTTATGAGAAATAGAAGAATCAGCATTTTGAATTTGAGAATCTTTTAACCACTCGAACTGTGTGCAATGGAAGCACGCTGCTGGTCTTAGCACACAGAGCCACACTAGTGGCATACAGAAAAGGAAAAAAATAAATAAAAATAGGATGCATGAGAAAATAGTTAATTACTGATTTGATCGTCCTATGAATTGCGTTTGTCAGTGTCCTTTCACAATAAAAAGGCTGTTCTGTCCTCTAATTGCAGATAAGACCCTTGACATTGGACAATTTACAGGGTGTTTTATTAGTGTTCAATTCATCACAACTTAGTGATACTGTTACCTGATTAAAGTCTCTCATTAATCTCTGAACAATTTTGTTAAGTTGAGACCTCCAAAATAAACGTTTCATCATACCATCTGGCTACCGTATAACCCAATAAAAAAATTTATAAATGAACGTTCCAAACAATTATAAAAATCTTTATTTCTTTCTTTTCATTTTGAATTTTCATTGTCATCCGGTTCCAACCTCTCAATTAGTGTATTTTTGTATTAAAACTTCAAACCCATTTTGTTATTTACATTACTTCTATGCAGTAAGCCTGGCACATGTTCACCTTGATAGTTTACAAATGTTCTGAAGCAAACAAAAAAAAAAAGATAGAAAACAATTCTGGTATATATATATTTTTTTTTTTGGTTAAGTTTTTTTTTTATGTTAAGTATAATTCGGAAATTTGGGTCAGGACAAGTGAAATACTGAGCGATCTTTTCGGGACCCCGCTGTATCTGACATTGGGAGTACAGTTAAAGAAATGATTAACCTTTTGTGTTACCTTTTCCTAAAAAGATAAATATATTAATAAACAATTCATACGTATCTTGAGGTGGGCTCCTCTCGTACGGAATCTTTTAACTTGGTCGTTGAAACTTCATTTTGAGATGGCCAGACTCGTACGAGTGCAAGACACTAGATATATTTTCCCGAGAGAAATAAACAATTTAATTTAATTTGACACGAAAAAGTTGAAAATTTATTTAAATTGGGTTAAAAAAATGTGATATCTTATTTGGACGGCATTTAAAACTTCAAATTTTGTGCAATTACGCAAATATGAGGGGTTGTAATATGAAGTATACTATTACTCTTTGTGGTAATATAGTTTTAATTTCCTCTTTATAAATTTCATGTTGTTTAAAAAAGTGTGATTTTTTCGCAAATTTGTTTCCAGAATTTATTCATTTCAATGTTTTAGAATGTGATGATCACATTTAGCTTATTACATAGTTGACATTTATCTTTTATTTTCTATCAACATCCAATTATAACTCTTCATATCTATTATTTTCGCATTAATATCTTACTTATCCAGTCACTTTGTATTTTCTTTTTCCGAAATCTTTTATATTAGACTAGGTATTTTTGTAAAATTAACTGTTCAAGTCGATAATCATAGCTGAAATAATAAAAAATTGGACCCATAATACTGAGGCCCGTATTTACAATGATAGTACATATGTGTAAGGTAATTACTATCTACCATCCACCGAATTACCATCCAGCGCCATCCAATTCTCCGCGTGCTGACGTCAGCAAAAAAATTTTGACCAATTTTCGAAAAAAATTTTGTGCTGACGTCATCAAATATGCTGATTTAAGGATTCAGTTAAATGTTTTAAGGGTTGAATTAAAGTGTGTAAGTGTTCAGTTAGATGCAACAATAATTTATTTCACTTTGTATGTTGAATATAATCATTTATTTCTTACTTACGAAATTTGTATATATGTTCAGTTTATTGTTGTAAATGTTCATATTGTTATTGTAAATGTTTGCTATGTTTGTTGTATATGTTCATTTTGTTTTTTTATTTAACTAGTTTAATTGAACAAAAAAACTACGAAATCAAATTTCTGCTGCAATTAACTGAACACATAGAAACTTTAATTTCATCCCTTAATGTATTTAACTGAACACAAAACACTAAAATTCTAAATTATTGCTGCATCTAACTGAATACATACATACTTTTAAATAATCACTTAACGTATTTAACTGAACACAAAACACTAAAATTTTAAATTATTGGTGCATCTAACTGAACACTTATACACTTTAATTCAACCCTTAAAATATTTAACTGAACCCTTAAATCATTTAACTGAACCCTTAAATCAGCATATTTGATGACGTCAGCACCAAAAAAATTTCGGAAATTGGTCCAAAAATTTTGCTGACGTCAGCACGCGGAAAAAAAAGTTATTTTAGCATGTTGGATGGCGCTGGTTCAATTCGATGGTTTTTTGTTGGATGGTGTATATAATTCACACAATTTTTTAAAAGAGCCACAGTACAGTCTGTGCTGCGTACGACTCCCTTGAGCTAAAAGAGAATTTCGTAATTTATTAAAGTTTATGGGGCTTTGTCACCCGAATCTTTTTGAAAAAAAAAAAAATTTGACAAAATAAATAAAGATAAAACTATTTTGAAGACGATTCCTATCGTTTCCTGCAACAAAACTTTCATGTAAAGCATTTAAGCAATCCATCTGTTCCCTCTGGAATTCATATATACCTACAATCTTCTAATTAAAATCCTTGTGTATCAAACAAATAAAGTTTTCTCTGTAGGACATTAAGGCTTTGATCAGTATGTTTTTACGCAGAATTTCATTTCATTTGAATTGATTTTTCAGAATTTTATTGAATCTAATTATATGGAAAATACCACCAAATGACACTAAATCCGTTTAATTCGATAGAAAAATTTCTAATGAAACAAAATGAAATTAAATCCCGTGTCCAAAAAAAATTATATATATTGATCAGGGCCTAAATGAAACGATTGTTTTGCCACAACCCATGAAATGGTGCTAAAATAATCCATTTGAATTTACGCTGAAAAATTACTGTCACACTCTGTTCACGTTTGATTTCGGCTATTTGTTCAAAATCTATCACCAATTGAAGTGCTGGTACTTGATTTAATTTGGCATTAACTTCTATTTTACCTACGTTCAGAATCTTCAGTACTGAATTGGTACTTGAGCACCCAATTCAAAATGTGTAAATTTATTTGTCTGAAATCAAAGAGGACAAAATGGGTCTTGAATCTTGTACAAATTAATTGGCTGTGCGAGTGAGCATTTTCCCAACAACTCCAAACAGTACACGAAGACCAAGTCAATGCAAAAAATTTTATTTTAGAAAACAACACTATATTACACTAGGCTCAAAAAGGAGCAGCACCGAGACACGTGCAACGCAACACTCTTATCGACCAATGAGCTCCATTCCCATTAAAAACATTAACCGAGAAATTCCATAAATAGATTAGGGTTATATGATTGATTTTATGTTAAGCCCCTGCATGGCTGCATAATAACAAAGCAAATGTTTTTGAGATGGCAAAGAAGAATTGCATGACTTTGTACTTCTATATAAAGCTGAATCAAGTCTTGTGCTCTAAAATATCTAAAGAAAACTTCACAACCAAATTCGAAATAAATAAAAGTGAATAAATAGTCTAAAATTATTTTTGTATCGGTCAGTGTACGTAGCCATGCTATATGTATATATATTTTTTTTCTTTTAAAATTGTATATATACATGACAGCATTTTGGAGGACGCTAGGGAGTATTGCTGAAAAATACTTCAATATAAAAATGCATTAGCAGGATTTCAGGCAGTATCACTGCCCAATATTCCTTTTTTTTATTATTTGTATTTGTGCTTCAATTAAAATAAGTGGTGAATGAGTTTTATTATTTAACTGAAGGATTAATGGGAATAGATAGGCAAGAAAACAAGGCCATCCGTTGGACTGTGCGATGGCAACAGGGACCCATGCATGCACCCCCAATCAATTCCCAACGACCTAACTTTGAGCCCCTCTTATAATTTAAAAGTATTTAGCTTACATGCATGAATATTTTTTTGGCGGGTGGCTATAGTTCGCCCTGATTTCCATAGTTAATACGAGATAATAATGTATAAAGGAGTTGCAAAGTAACTGATCAATGTCGTTAATAAACTACAGTCGATAGGAGAAGTCAACTATTATATGAGAGGATGCTAATTAAAATTTTGGAGCATACGTGTTGAGTGGTTAGAAAGGATATTCTATCATTTTAGACATCTTTGTATGAAAAAGACATAAGTAGCAGTCGTACTTATTACTGAGATGCACACATAAGCGTCAAATCCGAAATCAACTTCAAGGAGTTATTATTATCTTCTCAAGCAAAAACGAAAAAAAAAAATCCCACAAGTTAGGTAGGCATAATATAATTCATTCAATTATTAATAACAAGACAGCAATTTTTTATATGTTGATCGGTTGTTGATTCGCGACTTCACACTACTATAAAAAAATTACAACATAAAGTTTCATTTAGAGTAGAGCTCGATACATTATAGTATTATACTAGATCGATGGAGAACAGCACACTAATGACACCCACTACAAGTTCAAGAGCAGATATAAACTTGTATCTTTTTGTTCTTTGAGATAATTATTTTGTAAAAATTATAAAGTTTTACAAAATCGAAATTAATATGCTCATTTTCTCGGTAATCAAGTATAGCTAAAAGTTACTGTTCTATCAATAGAGCTATCTGTTGCCTAGCCAACAGTACTGACGTCTAATATGTTGAGAGTTGGGGTGCCATTTTGGGAATCGTTATCATCGCTGCCTTATGTTATGTGGTCCAGTTTGGATGAACACGTCCTCGTAATTGAGAAATTATTAAGAGTTCATTCAAACCAGGACAAATACACATGTATTTAAAAAATCATCAAGGGGATTATTAAACTAGTAATTTGTCTTTATTAATTCGTGTGCCAAGGAGCCTCTCGTATTCAGCGCGGGAGGTTTCGTATTTGTCTTGACATGATCCGAAAGTAACGCCGCTGTTTCAAAAGAAATAATCAGGGATAAGACGGTCTCCGTTAAGAGATAACGGTCACCCTGTTAAGTTTTATACTTTTTTATTACAAACACAAGTTTACATGGCAAGGGAAAAATATATATATATATAACAATATACAAGCTCTCTCTACAGAAAAGTAATAAAAAATTTAAAAGAATTGATTTAGAAGATGACATATTCTTTCTAGACGGATCTGGATTTTGTTGAAACTTTAATTTCAAATGATTAGACACGTTTACATAAAAAAGAAAAAGAGCTTTTCAAAAAAAAAATGATAAACCTCACCGAAAGTTAGATAGAGAATAATGTTTAACAAATTTTGTTAGTTGCGGTTTTTCTGTTCTATCAGATTAAGTTTACAGTGAAAATGAATTTGGCAATTCCTTTTTCAACGAAGTGAGATGGAAGCTTCCTTTAAACAACAACAAAAAAAAAATACTAAGACAACATTATTTAAAAATAGTGATTTGAACATCTGCATTGAAAAAAAAAAACATTTTCATTTCATACCAAAGCAGTATTCAATAGATTATAGGAAAAATTTTATATGTACTCCTCATAATTGAAGAACTGGAGGATTTACCCTCCAAAAATACAAACTCCTGATTTTGCCCCCCAAAAATTTTAACTCCTTTATTTGTCCTTCTATCATATTTTATGTCATAAATATTTGTTAAATAATAAAAAAAAATTATATGTGACAATTATGCCCCTGTTTGAATCTAACTCATAGCTCACACCAACTCTATCCAGACGAACCCGAATCTTACTTCTTCTCTCTAGCTCGCGCGAACAAAGCGGGAGATCCGTAAAAGCTTCTTTTCTTCTCCATCTTCTCTCGTAGACCTCACCAAACGCATAAATCGGAACCCTCTCTTCTCCAACGAAAACATCTCTCTAACTCGAATTTTCTCTTGCTCGCTACCTCTCTGTGGTCTGACGAAGAGATCTCAGTTTTCTTCAAAATACAGTTGAGCAAATATGACCCAAAGTCCTCCTTCAGATCCAAACCCTCAGCAATTATACACAAGGTCGCTAAAGTTCAATTCGTTTAAATGCAAAAAAAAAGATGCCACGATGGTTTGTCAATTAAATTAATTCCAATAAATGAAAAATAGTATCAATGGTTATCAATTTAACAAGTTTATGAGACTTGAATAGCATATTGAAAATCAAAATTTAACAATTTATCTTTGAAGAATGGTTCCTAAAGCAATCCCGATCAGGAAAAATAATAAAAATAGGAAAAACTATTTATCAAAAGGATTAAGGATTAAGACTTCATATGGGCTCGCCTTGACCTGTAGTTTTAAAAAATAGGAAAAATTCATTTAAGTCTAACTGATGTTCATTCTAAACAATAAATTCCAGTCAATTGGGACCTAATACCAAGAGTTTCTTTTGGCAAAATTGGTGCCTCGATTTGTGGCACACCATGCAGTGCCAGCCCCAAAATATCGAAGGAGGTGGAATTTTAGGGGTAATGTTTTCTTAGTTGTAGAGATCTCTTTATTAGACGAGAGAGAGCGCTCAAGAAAATTTGAGTTAAGAGGTTCTCGTCGGAGAAGAAAGAGTTCCGATTTTTTTATTTTTTGGATGGATTTAACAGGGCTGTAAATCAGACCGTCTATTTACATCTAACGGTTCCGGTCTCAGTTTGGGTCTGGATCTGGATTAAGTTGATTTCAAAGAAGGGTAAAATGGTCACAAAATATAAGTTATATTATTTAAATGCTATTTATATTATAAAAAATCCCAAAAGGGCAAATGCAGAAGGGATTCGACATTTAGAAGGGCAAAATCAGAAGATTTTACTTTTGGAGGTAAATCATCCCTTTCTTTAATTTTGAGGGGTACATGAAAATTTTTTCCTAGATTATAATACATTTATAAATAAATGAATAAAAGATTTGACTTCCTGTACGTAATTACTTTTCTTTTAAAACAAAGAGTGGTAGACAGGTGGCAGGGATTCGCAGTAGCAATTTCAAATTTCTACATTATCTAGCAACTAACTAGAACTACAAAATTAAATTAAGCAAAGCGAACCTTCAGTCAACTCTACACCCCAAACTAACACACACTCAAAAATGGCACCAACCGTTATAAATCCATCTACACAAAACTAATCACACCTAAACATAAACTATCACAACAACACGCAACAAATACTCCAAGTACTCAAATTTTTTTTTTAGAATAATCATACATTATATTCATCACTGGTTTCTTCGTATATAACATTTTTAAAAACTTGGTTTCAAATCAACCTTCAAAAAAAAAAAATTAATAACTTGATGTCTAAAAACAACTATGCCTGATTTTTTTTCTTAAATCACGATCCTTAAATGCGAACCCGGATTTATCCAACCCGAATCCAGTATGGCGACAGAGGAGTCAAAGACCAGGTCCTTTCTGGCTAGGTCCGTGCGAGTCCGAGAGGTGAGTCAGACTTATAATCAGACTCAGATCAGAACAAGAAGACCTGGTGCTACTTGTTGTCGTTGCACCAGTTCACAGCAACCAGACCAATAACAATAACAAAGACCCTTATCAAACACCAGAAAAAGCCACCGTCAGATAACGGACGGTGGGACCCTCCTTCTGGCCCCACCTGTCGCTTGCTCAGGTGGGCCCCACCATGTGGGCTCTCTAGACACCGCCCTCCAAACTCGTTCAAACTCGCAAAAAAGGTGGCTGTGGTAGAGCCCCTTGTTGAGGGTTTATTTACGAGAATGCCACGATTGGTGGCCATGTGCGCGGGAACTGTTGGTCAACTGTGCTTCCTTCAAATCATCAGTCATCGGAGAATAAAAAGGTGATAAATCATAAAAGGTATTCAATAGGAAGAGAGGAGACTTAATAATTTGGGAAGGGAAGGGATGAAGTGAAGAGAATTAAAATTTTCTTAAACGTGATTTTGATTTTGCTGATTTTATCACGCGTCAACGTTGTGAAGGATTCGTTTGGAAATTTTTAATTATTATCGAAGAGTTTCTATTGGATTTTAGGGTTGTTAAAATGTTGTAATTTTTTTTTAATTCTGTAGATACTAGAAAAGAATAAATATTCAATTTTTTTATAGGGTTATGTTGGCATCGTCGTGCGATGGTTCGAAAATTATAGTTTTTGGGGCAAAGGTTCTCCATTTCATAAGGGGGAAAAATTGTTTGTTTCAATTGAAGCAATCAATGGAAGAAATAAATTGCAGCAATCCTACTTTGGAAAATAAAAATGCACATCTTTGGTTACAACAATTTCTTGCTTTTAGGGTAATAAATTTGCTGGACAATATTTATATTATATTCGTAAATTCTATTGATAAATTTCACGAATAACATTCGCAATTTTTGTGAATCGTTTTAGAATCACGTACAGAGGTTATGAAGTTTTTTAACGGGCATCGAAATTTTAATATACTATTGCCAAAAAATAAATAATTCAAATTTTACTTTCTTCCGAACTTATTATTATTCTTCTTGCCACATCAATCGATACATCATTAATGTCTTTGCTATGTTTTCCTATACCGCTTCATTATTAATATATTTTCACTTGATTGAAGGTTAAATGTCATGAATTCACAACCACAAACGAGAAGTAATTGAAAAGACCAAAATACAAGGATATAAATCTACGGTGCAGGCACGAGTAACAAAGTACAAATAGTTCACATTCATTTATACAGAGCTTGTTGAAAATTGCAATAATGAATGGGCACACCAACCAATTTTAATAGGTGCGTAGGCGGTTTAATATTTCAAAAAATGTTGGAGCCTCTTTGTCAGAGCAATTGCAACTTTGGAACTAGACCTTTTTTTCTTCTTATATTTTAAGGCAATCGTATGTTTTACTCGCATCTACGATTCTAAGCGCAATTTTACAATGAATTTTTTTTAAAAATAAACTAAAACACCTCGTAGGGAATTTTACAATGAAATTAAAATAATTGTCTAAGTGACAATAATATGCATTGCTGGTTCTGTGTTAATATTTTATAATGGAGAGGTAAGTTAAGTGTAGAGTTCGGGTCGAGTCGAGAACATCTTTGATGACATATCACATATATTACCTTGAGATTTTAAAAAATGATAAATGTATATATCGAAACAAAGAGGCAAACAAGTATGTTACAAACGTAAAAATACAAAATTTTAATGTTCTAAGAATTTTATTACAAATTAATAAAGTTTTGTACTTAATCTGACAATTTCGAAATTGGACTGCAAAAATAAAATATATAAATCCCTATTTCCTACCAATTTATATTCGATCATCTCCTGGAAAAATTAAATGTAACGCAACAATGATAAAATTCACATTTGCATTTAAATACTTGATGTGGCATATTGGTAGAGTTGCTTTATTAATTGATTTTTTCAAATTTATCGGCATGTTACAGTCCTTGCATGACCTAAGACATAAAACTCTCTCTTTCTGGAAATAGCAAAAAAAAAAAGTGAGCTTTTAAATGCTCAAGAGTAGCAAGAACAAAGAATATGAAAAATAAATTTGTCAACATTGGAAAATAGTGGCGGTATTCGTGCATACAGAAAGGATCCCTCCAGTGGGACAAAAATGAAGAGAACATAGTGTCTGAAACAAAACAAACCCATTAATTAGTGAAAGGGAGATGGCAGACCCTGTGCTGGGATAAACAAAGGTACCAACGTAGATGAGTTTATTAGCGAACCAATAGTAGCTATTATGTGAAAATTTTGGGACCACGATTTGGTCAGGTTTGGTCTGGCTTTAGTCAGATGCTGTGTTTTCCTGCAAATTAGTGGCTAACTGGCTGTATTTTACCATTCGTCATTCGTCAATTCGGTGTTGGATGTTACAAAAATCTTATTTTAGTCCTTCAAAATTGTTAATTTGTATAAATTTGATCCGATTTCTTTAATTGTTCAATAAAATTGATGGATATTGACTTTTCATGCATTATGGATATTCACATCAGATGCTTGTAAAAATACTACTATAATTGAGTATGAATGTATATATGATACACCGGACGTTGATTTTATCTTCAGTTTAAGTGAGACTTCTTGCCGTTAAATCATCATATGAGTATTCATTTTATTTTGTATCGCTTATAAAGACTGATGCTATACAGTAGCTTATATTTTTGTAGTTAATTTTTAAGGTAGGACTAGTTTAGTATCATTTTAATACTTTTAATATTTAAATGATAATCTTAATTTTTTAATAATCAAAATATCAATTATATGATATTTAGTGGACGGTTTATGTATTTCAATTAAAAACAAAATGTTGACTGGGTGTTATTCTATCCGGGACCGGTGTACCATATCTGACAACACGTTCAAAACAAATTTATTTTGTAAACTTAGCCATTCCTTTGTTGATGTTATTTTAAATGACATCTGCACTGTTGTTAATATTTTGGGACAAATTGCTTGACATTTATAAATGCACGACAGTTTTTACATTATCCAAAGTCCAAACAAACAAAAACTTCCAAATAAAACCAGACAAATTACAAGAGAACTATTAATACCAAGCATTTAGAAGAGTACCAAGCAAAGCATTTACCCGAAAATCTGGAAATGGCCCCTCAAAAATCCCAGATGTTACCGATGTGTGAAGGAATATGCACAAGGACGACAAATAAATATATAATAAATTAATAACTAAAAAGACGGTTCACAAGAGAACGAAACATGGATGACAAATTTCATGACTTTAACATGTCTTTTTGGTAAAAGATAAGGTGCGCCAGCATGCTTTTGGCTGCTCCGTCAATTGTTATTTTTCACAATTGGCAAAAAATATATATATATTTTTCACTATTCTTCACAAAAACACACCCCAGATATATAATTCAGGAGTCTTCATCCTTTCACCAATTTACCATCTCTACGTAAATAAATATTTCTGTTGCCATGTGCTGCATCGTCTATATGCAACAGTGCACGATTGTGATAATATAATAGAACAAATATATGAAGTAATTGAGTGCGTGTCATTGTTAGTCCAAAAACATGGAAGCGGCAAAGTCTTTATCAAACTGAGCACCTTTTTTTTTTTTTTTCCGTTTGCTATTTTGGCAGGAACTAAAAAACTTTTCCTGGACCCGGTTCACGAATTTCAGAAGAAAATTCGGCTGAAACCTTATTATAATCCTACTATTTTTCTTTTTTTGGTATGTGTGTGTTGGGGTGTGGGGGGTTTATATCCTGCTAATTTCAAATATTTGACTCATCATCTCAACTGGTTTCCGAGAATATTGAAATTATCTGTTTCTTACCAAACCTTCTTTGTATTTTAATTCATTGTTCAACCTGTCCTGCGTATATAGGAAAATTATTCCATGATATTGTTTTTAATTCATTTTAACTTTTATCGGGTGTTTCGACATTTTAAGATAAACATTTACGCACGCGAAACCAGATAAAAAATTTTACTATTCTACAAGAAAAATGTATGTTTGTCGATGAAATTTTTGAAAACTTAAACTCAAATACAACAGTGGCATTTTAAGACTTCGTGGGAAAAATGTTTTTGTTTGATTGGGAAATGTTTAAAAAGGTCATGATTTGATTTTCAAGGCATAAAAAAATTAATAGAAAGATAATCACTTCACTTGCCTTGACACTGTAAGAAGACTCGCGCTGGCATGCTTAAATAAAGCGCTCGTTCATGGCTCCGAGCACTCGAGATCGTGTATTGTTTTTTTGAAATATATGAGGTCTATATGTGTGTGTATAGATCGAATTATGTAGCGTGAGGTTCGTATGAAGAAAACAGATCAACACATGAATGATTTCGGTGCGAAATGGTTGTATTTCGGACCGAAATGGTATGCCGACCTAGCATATTTGGTAAGATATTTGTGAGATTTGGCAAGAAACGAAGGATGGTGTATTTCCATATTGAAGAGGATCTGATGTGTGTCAGAAGAGAAGGAAATAAGAAGAATAAAGACAAGATTGTGTGAATTAATTTTATTACCAAAAAGGCTAGTTGCCTTATGTAATTTTCTTAATGTCTATTTATTCTTCTCTTCTCCCTCAAACAATGTATCTCAGAAATTATTTAGAAAAATAAATAAAAAGAGTGTGCGTGTGTGTGGAGGACGTAGGCACCGAGTTGGTGCTGAACCTCGTTAAAATCTCGTGTTCTCTTTATATTTTAATTGTTATTGTTTATTCTGAGATCCTCGTGCTGAGCAACCCTAAGAGGCACGGTTCTTGTGCAGTTGCACTTGGATCGTGCCTCCTCGAACCTAAAACTCGACTTCCGCTACGTGAACTCCAAAACTCAAATTCCTAACATGGTATCAGAGAGTGGTTCAGAGATGGGAGGACAAAACGAAGGCGATGGAAGGCAAACAACGACTCGAGGCAAGTGCAAGGCAGGTGTTTCTTCAACCAAAAAGGTGTATGGAGATAGGCAACCGTTCGAGTAGCTTTCTACATCGACTTTGGAGCACGAGCAGGGGCATCGACTACATCAAGTAGGTGCTACCGAATTGCATGAAGTTGTCATGGAGGTATCGTTCGAGTCGAGCGATTTATGACAAGTGCATGGTGCAAAGGTAACTGGATTTAAAAAAAAAAGTAAAAAAAAAAAGGAAGAAAAACATGAAAAAGAAAATGAAAAAAAAAATTGATGAAGATCACGTAGAGAGAAAAAAAAAAAGGAAAGGAAAAAAAAGAAACGTTTTTGTCATGTAAGAAAAAAAAAAGGAAAAAAAAACCGACGTGGTAAGAAAAAAAAAAGAAAAAAAAAGGTAAGAAAAGAAATGTTGTATTTGTGCCGAATTGGTATTTCCATGTATTTTGGAAACGTGAAATTGGTTTTTTGGCATAAAATTTAATTTGCCATTTTTGGGAAAGCCGAGATGTTTTGTTTTTTTGGAAGTTTATTTCCATGTTATTGATGGTGTGTATCATGTATGTATAAGAAAAAAAAAAATTTCGGGTGAAAAAAAGAAAAAAAAAAAACTTATGGTAACCCGAGTCGGGTCCAAGTAAGTCATATGAAGTTGTCGCAGAGGTGTTGCTCGAGTTGTGTGACTCATGAGCGGTGATTGGAGCCTAACCACAGCCATAAAGAAGGAGACGTCAAGCCACAACAAAATAAGGTATATGTTTTATGTTCTAGGAGATTAAATCAACAAAGTTTGATGGTTGTGTGACCATGATCTGTCTAGAATACCAAAATAATTGTCTGTGAAGTTTGTATACGGGTCAAGCATCATCTGGAAATCAAATCATGTGAAAAATCAAAAGAATTTAGTATGGAATCAGGGTAATTCGGTCCGAACTGAGGTTGTTTCGGTTCGAAATTAAGGGAGTTCGGTCCGAAATTGAAGGTAATTTGGTCCGAAATCATAGTTTGGAGACTGTTTTTTATGCTAAAATAAAAGAAAAAAAATATGGTGATTCAGATAGGTGTAGTGCAGTATAGCAGACAATTAATGGTGTAATGTTGTGGTGACTTGTTTAGAAATTTTTTGATTATGTGGTAAAATTGTGATTTTGGGTATGATAAATGCGACAATAAATGAATTTCAAATGGCCCAAGTTGGATTATGAAGGAGGCCCAAGTCAAGTCTAAGAAAATGATCAAAGTCGGGTCCAAGAAAAAGGCCCAAGTCGGGTCCAACAATGTGGCCCTAATCGGGTTAAAATAAGCAATTTGCATGTGTAACCAAATATCTCTCTCAAGGGGAGAGCAAAATTGAGAGAGATCTTTGGTATCAATCAAGACGTGGCCCATGGCGGGTCAAGAAAAGAGGCTCAAGTCGAGTCTGAAAGATTCTTCGAGTAGAGGAGCAAGATGTCTTCAAGTCGAGGGCATGTGAAGTCAAGAGTTGTAACCGAGTATGCAAGCCACCAAATATCCCTCTCAGGGGGAGTGTTGAAGTGAGAGAAATATTTGGTGTCCAAGGTGGATATCAAGAGTATAAGGATGAGAGAATATAATCAATGTGAGACAAGTGGCTCTAGTCATGTCATATGGTCCAAGTTGGGTCAAGTGGTCAAGGCGAGTCAAGACTTAGACCTTAATCCAAAAGAAGAAGATCATGAGTAATCTATTTGGTGTAAGGTTAGTAATTAAAACAATATCTCTCATGTGTGACGGTATGAAATGTGAAGGTGGCTTGAGGTAAAGGATTACTTGACTTATGTGCAGGAGGCGTGCCAAGAAGGCACGGACCGGGCAAGATGTGTTTGATGCAAGGCGCTAGGGTCTAGCACAAGTTGTGTGACCCGTGCCAATAAAAGAATTTGGTCCATGTGACGGTGTGTGTCGTCGTCGTGTGTACGACTCATGGATGATTTGAAATAAGAACTTTGTGGCATGTGTGTACCAATGAAGACAAAAGGTGTGTGCCTTAAAAGACAGTGTGTACCGGTGTGTAGCACTCCACGCAAGTGAGACATGACGAGTCGTACATGTCCACTTGAGGGGGAGTGTGAGAAGTGCTGCATAAGATCATGCTCTAGATTGAATGCATGACACTTAACAAAAAAGAGCAATGTTGTTCAAAGTTAGAAAATAAGGAAAAGAACTAATCACGGATACCAAGCCCAACAAGTAATTTGGCAAGTTGACATTTCCAAGTGTGTACATGTCAACTTGAGGGAGAGTGTTGAAATATATGAGGTCTACATGTGTGTGTATAGACCGAATTATGTAGCGTGAGGTTCGTATGAAGAAAACAGATCAACACAGGAATGATTTCGGTGCGAAATGGTTGTATTTCGGACCGAAATGGTATGCCGACCTAGCATATTTGGTAAGATATTTGTGAGATTTGGCAAGAAACGAAGGATGGTGTATTTCCATATTGAAGAGGATCTGATGTATGTCAGAAGAGAAGGAAATAAGAAGAATAAAGACAAGATTGTGTGAATTAATTTTATTACCAAAAAGGCTAGTTGCCTTATATAATTTTCTTAATGTCTATTTATTCTTCTCTTCTGCCTCAAACAATGTATCTCAGAAATTATTTAGAAAAATAAATAAAATGAGTGTGCGTGTGTGTGGAGGACGTAGGCACCGAGTTGGTGCTGAACCTCGTTAAAATCTCGTGTCTTTATATTTTAATTGTTATTGTTTATTCTGAGATCCTCGTGCTGAGCAACCCTAAGAGGCACGGTTCTTGTGCAGTTGCACTTGGATCGTGCCTCCTCGAACCTAAAACTCGACTTCCGCTACGTGAACTCCAAAACTCAAATTCCTAACAGTTTTATTAGACTCGAGATCGTGTATTGTTTTATTAGTGAGGTCGTACTATATTTTATTTTGTTAGAATTAGACTAATATGTTTTGAACTTTCAATTTACAACAGTATATCAGTCAGATTTGGTACGGTGTTCATTTCGCTAAAAACACAGTTATGTGTGAAATATTTAATATACAGTACTGAGATGCAAGTGTTTTTATCCTATCTAAAAAACAATAAAAATATAATTTTGAAAGTAGAATCTCAAACTATTTATCATTTTTTAACACTTACATTATATAAAAATATTTTGGATTGTCGGTTCAAATTGAAATTCAAGATTTGCTATTTGAACACAAAAGACTTGACAAGCGAAGTACAGTTTTGAAGAAACAGTTATTAAGGAAAAGGCATCGTCCAGCAGAGTATTTTTCTCCAGTGAAGATTTTACAAAATGAATATGCAGCCAACCAAAACCCACGGAATGCTTTAGGTCTTCTTTTACAAGAGCAATAATGTGTAGAGATCAAGCTTTTAAAAACTAGAATATTTATTTATTGTCATTTTCACCATTATTATTTATTGATATTGAAATACAAAACTTTATTCATTGTATCAAATATTTCGAAATGCATACGTCAACAAAAAGGTTTATGCTGTTGTTTGGATAGCTTGGGAATAGGCCTATTCCTCGAATAGCCTATTCCTGGTAGAAAATTTTCATCCAAACGCAATTACCAATTCCAAGAATAGCCAATTCCAGGAATAGCACTATTTCCAATAACACTCTTCCCAACAACACTTTTCTCTCTACTTTTCATCCCAATAACGCTCTTCCCAATGCTATTCCTAATTCACCATCCAAACAACATTCCTATTCCCAAAATAACACTCTTCCCACGCTTCCCGAAATCTCATTTTTTTTTTAAATTTAGTCCCAGAATTGCTATTCCTAGCCTATTCCCACCCATCCAAACGACCCCTATGATCATAGGCAAAACTAGAATATCTTTTTTGTAGCCGAAAAAACGGAAATGACGCGTTTAATCGTCGAAAAAACGGAAATGACGCTTTACGTTATTTTGTCGCTTTTTTCTATGATGTTCATACGGTTGGATACAAAATACCGTTATTTCGGAAAAAACGGCGTTTTTTAAAAGTTTGGTTGAGATATTTATATTTATACAGGTCTGTAAATTTACTAGTAATAAATCTATTATTGTACCCCCCCTCTTCACCAAAATCTCTCCATATAAATTTAATTAAAGCTAAATCCCAATTTGTAATTTATTTTATCCAATTTTATCTTAAAAATGACTATACTTGTATGACTGTTTATTATGCTATGGAGAATGCCTCAAAAAAAAATTTATTATTCTATGAAAAAAATTGAAGCACATAACCCAAGACACGATGAAAAACATCCGTGCGCTTTGAGTCAACTGTAGAGATCAATAATTACATCAAAAAAGAAAAGCAAATGAAACAAAAAACAAAATAATGATGATAAATTTGCATAAAATTGACATGTCCATGTGGTAAAAACAAACAAGCAAACCTGTAATTCAAAAAAAAAAAACAAGCAAACCTGAACCAGCGTGTATCATGCTGCTTCGTAAATTGTTATCTTTCACTGTTCGTCGCAAATCTCGGTTGAATATCATTTTTACTATTCATTCGCTATAATCTCCAAACTTTTTTCATGTAAGGAAATGAAAAAGATATCACTTTCTGGTGCCATGATGATGTTATGTAATACGCAACAGTGTACGGTCACGTCGCAGACATACGCCGTACGAGTAATCGAGTACGTGTCAGTCTGTTAGCAGCTCAGAAGGAAACACAGAAAACAGCAAAAAGCTTCCCCCTCAAACTGAACCCCTCTCTCATGATCTCATATCCTGTGTTCTTCTGCTAACCCTTTTTTATTGGTACCTACTGCGTAGAGTTTTTTTCCCTACGCATGGTACACTGATTTTTAGTAGAATCCAAGGGACATTTTTCGGATTTGATTTATTTTTTGTTTTGTTTTTGTTTATGGATGTGAAAGTAATGACCAAAAAAATGCATGTTAAAATTGTCAATAGTACATGTAGCTAAGACACGGATTAAAGTTCAATAAATATAATTTTTTTCAATAAACAAATATTTTTCTCAAACTTTTTTGAACACAAAATAAAAGTTGATAATATTTTTTCGAGTCCGAGTAAAATTCTAGCAATATAAAATTCTAAAAATGAATTGCATATTTTTATTAAAAAATTAGAGGTCCACGTCCATTGGCTTCCATTACTTATACTTGCCTCTGACTCTCGTCTAGAGTCTGCAATGCAATACATTTTTTTTCCCCATCAGTCGGCATTTGCAAAGTCGGAACATGAATTAAAAAAAAATAGTAGCATAATTCATAAAAATCCACATAATAATGTTATTGCTTCCATAGGCATCATATTTGAAATATCGTATGATTCTAAACAAGACAAGAACAATTATATTTTTTTTGCCAAACTTATCTGATAAACATGACAATTAGTATGAAAATTTACAGAAATTTTTTAAAAATACGTGCATTTTTTTACTATTTAGGGGGGTGTCGCGATTGCAAATAAAATTTAATTTTTAACTTTTTGAATATCTTAACTAGAAACTGTTGGTTTTTAGATTATATGAAACTTGTACACTTCCTAATGGCCTATCCGACGTATAGATAACATAGCCAAAGTAGTATATTTCTTTGACTTTAAATCTTTGATACCACTTTAGCGGGCTGTCACGATTACCAAAAAAATTAGCTCCCAACAAAACCTGTCCAAAACATGACAGAGAGAAAGGCCACAATTTTACTTTTCAGACGTCTTAGACTATTTTGTTTTCTTTGCAACAGACCAACACTAGTCTCGGCGCATGCAAAATTGCAATCTTTTTCTTTCCAATTAATAAAAAATTCATTCATACCCCTCGCATGATCCGAGATATCCAATCAACATCTCACTGCTCTACGCCGTCGGATCAAGTCCGGAAAGAATCAGAACGGTCTATCCATTTCAACATATAGGGCCAAAACTTTAGGTGCACCGTATATAGACACCTGATGATGTACCGAATAAGTCTAAGGTTGGGAAGCGCAGTGAATAAGTAAGTCCGGGATAGCTGGGATAAGTCTCGACAAGTCGAAGTGGGCATAGCATGCCAGCTATTCTCAAGGATGGTCCCAATAACGGGGACCGTACGATCAGATCTGGACCACGAAATGATTTCCGACGGCCAGGATCTGATTTTAGTGGGCCGATGACCAGCAGTCCCTCGCTGTCCATGTTTTTAATTTTGTACTTTGTTAGTGTTGGTCATTTCATGCTTTAATAATGGTTAAACTCTGAAAAACTACATTGTCTGAAGCTATATTTTGTTTCTTTTTAATTTTTCCTCCCTGTCATTGAAATCTTTTGGGCCGAATAAGTAGGATTAAAACTTAGAACATAATAGGTCAAAACTACTTTTCGGCTAACATTTTCTTAGTTTTAAAATGCATACAAATTAATTCCCAGAAATTGTTTAGCCAATGAAACGGACCAATATATACAACTTATCGCACAATTATTTTTACAAAGATATAACAAAATATTCCAGAAAGTTCGTGTGGTTCCAAGCTGCCAGGAAGCTAGAGCAATTTGTAGGTGATTCAAATGAAAATATTTTTCGTAGGAATTTAAATTGCTACTTTTCCCCCTAGAATTTTATAGCAAGATTTCTATTTAAGAATTGTTGTGGGAATAGGCTTTTGTGGCATAATTCGCGTGGAAATGATCATAGTAATATAAAATATAAAACAACGATATCATAAATAATGACTATATATTAATTTAAATTAAAATTTTAAAAACGTCACAAATTACAAAATGGGATGAATTACAAGAATAAATACTGTCTTGCTAGATTTATATTAAAAAATAAATATTTTATTTACGTTCAAATTTTCACTGCCTTAATATTTTTCAATTTTGTCTCACAGAGAAACACACAAACCCAATGTGTGGACAAAATTTTAACAACTAAAAAAAAAATCATCAAAACATAATTTTTTACAGTAATTTTGCAAAGCATCTTATTTTACAAAGAAGATTGTCTCATTTTTTTTATATTTTCCGCATTAATTCAGATTAACTAAAAAAATTATATCAATGGGACGTAAATAATTTTGCATTAGTATTCTTTCCATTCTAACATCTAAATATCTTTTATTTATAAGCAAAGAATTTTACAAATTCATTACGAGATTAGTTACACGCTTGATCGTATTAGATTATAATAATCAATTGACCGTATTGTTGATAATCAAATATGGAATACATTTTTAAGACTTGAAATTGGCTAAATTTTTGAATTGATGCTTTTATAAGTATACAAGGATTAACTTAAAAAAAAAAAAAATAGAAACGACCTACACTCCAAATGCGGGTCATCTCATCTCAATACTCAAGTGCGCATCAACAGTTCGGCACAATCTCTACTACTTATGAATACGCGGACTATAATGGTGTTACATGCTAGGTCTAAATAGTAAACACGTGTTTCTGCCGTTTGATCGATTTGATTGGTGGTTGGATATCAATCGCCAGATGAAGCAACATTATTATTTGGTTTTCCATCTAATATAAAAACAAATTGAATAACATATCTATTTGTATTGCTGATACATTAAGCAACATATTTTTATTGTATAATATTATTTTGTTTCTTTATTTGCCCACGTATGAGGGCATCTTACACTAGTACTCACAATAGTCAAGTGTGTGTTTTGAGAGATTCGGAATATCATAATAGCTTATTAGTACTCGTCAATTATGTTTGATTTGGTCAAAATCTCTTGACATCTTTTAATTACCGTGTCTTGACTTAAATAGTCAATTGTGCATTGGCATAATGAACAAGAGCATCTCGTTTTGGCATAATTAGCCAACGAACATCAAGATTTCATCATCTCGTTTAATAAATAATTATTAAAATGCCTGAAGAAAATATTTTTTTTTTCGATCACACGACTAACGCGTTAGAAGCGCAATGAATGCGTCTCCCTATTTCTTACCCTTGATTTTTTTTTTTTTTTTTTAACAACTCGAAGCTACCCATCCTCGTAATTTGGATACCACAGGAATAGGGAATAAGAATAAGGAATTTCAGAATTCGTGCTTGTCCCTATTTCTTATTCTTATTTCTTAGTTTTGTTGATATAGAAATAAGGTCCGGAATTAGCCCAAATTCATTATTCCCATGGTGTTTGGTTTGGCACCGGAATAAGGAATAAGGGGCTTATTCCTATCCATCCCCTTATTCTCATGCATCCAAACACACCCCAAGTATTCCAGAATCGTGTCCATTTGCACCATTTCAGATCATAAATAAAATTTGTACAGGAAGCGTGCACGATATCAAGTGAAGAAGCACAAGCAGAAGTGCACAACTAATCTATGTAGACATTCACATCCTACTACGACTAGAATTTATTGCATTGTATTCGTATTATACGCGGCGCCTTACCAAAAGCAACAATTTCAATTTTTTTATTATTAAAGAACTTCCAAACTCAAACATACTACCTATTTATTGTCACTCTAGAACTTCTTGTATAGAATAACATCATATTACCATATATAATTTATTTTCTCACACCTTGCAATTTAAAAGGCGGATCTGAAGCGAATCTCGTTAAATTTGAAGGACCAAATATCAAATTTCCCCGGCGCCATAAAGAGCGCAATGGCATTCTCGTAATAACACCACAAAACGAAGCCTATAACATAAGAGAACCCTTCTACGGCGATCCGGTGTAATAGAGCGAGTTTGTAACAAAGAGAGACAAATGCAAAATTGAGAGAAAACAAAACTGAAAAACAAAATAAATTAACAAGACATTTCTTTCTTGGCGTCATTTTTATTTCCTCTCCTTTCCTTCCAATGGCGATCTAGGTTTCTCTTCTTTCCACTTCGTCGGAAGATTTAAGCCAAGCCGTTTGCCAAATCGTGCGCCATTCACCTACTCCGAGCGCTCGCTCTCTCTAGCCTCTCTTCTGGATTTCAATCGACCTCAAACGGACGGAAATTGATGCGTCGTGACAAGGGAAGTTGCTAAGACTGAAATTTTTGAGAAGAAATTCGTGCTTGATTGAAGACCCAACTCCAGTTTGTTGCCAATTCGACGCTAGTTCAAGGGGTTAATCGAAGAGAAGAAGTGGTTATACTCGGAAGTTTGAGGCTAAATTTGAGGTAGGATAAAGAAAAACACAAGGAAAAAGACGAAAAACTTCGGGGTTTTAATTAAAAAAAGGAGTTGAGGTTGTTTGTACTGTAAAGCTGGTTTGGTTCGCATTACCTTTTTTTCTCTCTCTGTGTCGTTTTCTAGCAACAGGCGTGGTACATTCACGGAAACAGTGCTTGTTTCCTCCAATTTTTATTTCAACAATTTCTCCTAATTTTTAACCCTCTCTCTCTCACTTGTTGGGCTAACTATAAAGCTCGGATCTTTTCTCCAATCATAAAACACAAACCCCACCACTTGGAATCAACACCCAAGATCGCAATCAAGCCTTTGCTACAACAACTGAGGCCTGAGTTATTGCTCTCTCTCTTCAAACAGTGAAAGCTACAGTTCTGCCTTGATGGTTTCCAAGAGCACCTCCATTTACAAATAGGATTGTTGGTTTCTTTGAGTTGCTCTCTTTTGTTGTCTAGAGATGGGATCAGTTCAGCAACAAAGGGGTAAAGGAGTTGTGGAGAAGGGATTGTCAGATTCTTCTTCTTCTTCTTCCACTGAGAAGGTCGTAGTGGCTGTGAAAGCATCAAAGGAGATTTCTCGGACCGCTCTCGTTTGGGCTTTGAGGCATGTTGTTCAGCCCGGTGATTGCATAATTCTTCTAGTTTTGATTCCTACACAGAGCTCAGGTTTGATTCTAGTTTTTTTTTTTTTCCTGTGTTATTTTGCATTTGTTTTGTTAAAAGTTGTTTCTAAATGTTGTATTGTTTTAGTTACCCCATTTGTTTTTTTTTTGTTTAACTTAAATGGTGAAGAAAGCACATTCATGCTGTGATTGTGGTTAATTTGAGCATTGAATTGTGTTGCTCTGAATTATTTTCTATTAAATATCTTCGAATGAAGTAGTAAAGACTATGCAAAAGTGCTCCACTTTAACTTGTAGAAGTCTCCTTTTCATAAAATTAAATTGCGAGGTTGTTTGAATTAAAGTTCTAAATAGACCTTTTTGTCTACTACTAGTCAAATTCTTAATTAGTTGGGTGAAATTTCACTTTTTTTGTACATATCTCATTCTCATAACTGCGACCGTGACATAGATTTCAATTAAACCATTTGGACCACTTTATTATGAAACTTTGTGATGTATATATACATTTTGATTCTAAGAACTTTATCTTGTGACTTTCAGGGAGAAAATTTTGGGGATTCCCTATATTTGCTGGGGATTGTGCAAGCGGCCACAGGAGATCTAATTCACTATCTGCCACATTGGATCAGAAATCTGATATCTCAGAATCATGTTCCCAAATGATGCTTCAACTCCATGATGTCTATGATCCTAACAAGGTAAGACTAGTAAATTTTTATAATCTACATTTATTTTTCCTTTTCTTTTTTACTAAATGTGTTGTCTTATCTTTTTTTTTTTAATTACTTTTTGAAATGTCAATAATTGTCTAGATAAATGTGAAGATCAAAATTGTATCTGGCACACCAACTGGTGCAGTAGCTGCCGAGTCGAAGCGTGCCCATGCAAGCTGGGTTGTACTTGACAAGTACTGTTCGTCCCTTAAACTCTCTAATCTTTGTACAATATTTGGAATAAAAAGAAATGTTGATTTTCATATACCATTGTTTTTGGCATTTTAAAGGGAGCTTAGACAAGAGGAGAAGAGATGCATGGAAGAACTACAATGCAACATTGTGGTAATGAAACGGTCACAACCGAAAGTTCTAAGGTTGAATCTCGTTGGATCACCTGACAAGGGGGCTCATGCGCAAGCTCCAAATGTTGCTTCTGGCCCCAACAAATCGACTGAGAAACTGAATGCTAATACAACCAAAGAGCCCAGAACCAATATTCGTGGGCCTGCAGTGACTCCTACTAGCAGCCCAGAGCTGGAGACCTCCTTTACTGGTACAGAGGCTGGTACCTCCTCAGTTTCAAGCTCAGATCCAGCCACCTCACCGTTTTCCCCTTGTGAAAACAATCTGAAAAAGGAAATAAAAACACCAGCTAAAGACGAAATAACCTCTTCCAATTTGGAGGTGACAACATCAGATTCTGACAGCAGTGACAGCTTAAGCCCTGAGACAATTTCAGCCTTCAAGCCATGGATGGCTGACATTTTACGTGGTGGCAGCTCTACGTCAAAACGTGTGCTACAAAACTCCCAATCAAACCAAATTAAAGCCGAGATTGGCAGCATAAGTGGTCGATCGGACTCGAGCCTTTCTAGAAGCATTCGCGATGCTGTGTCTCTATCCCGGTCTGCACCACCTGGCCCACCTCCTCTCTGTTCTATCTGCCAGCATAAGGCACCAGTTTTTGGCAAACCGCCCCGATGGTTTTCATATGCCGAGCTGGAGCTAGCAACTGGTGGTTTCTCAAAGGCAAATTTTTTGGCTGAAGGTGGGTTTGGATCAGTTCACCGGGGGATACTTCCTGATGGACAGGCTGTAGCTGTGAAGCAGCACAAACTTGCGAGCACACAAGGAGATAACGAGTTCTGCTCTGAAGTCGAGGTCTTGAGCTGTGCTCAGCATAGGAATGTGGTGATGTTGATTGGATTTTGTGTCGAGGATAAGAGGAGATTGCTTGTTTATGAATATATATGCAACGGATCCCTTGATTCACATCTTTATGGTAGGTACAAAGTATCCATAGGCAATTCATAACCTTTATCTTTTTTGGTTAGAGATGAATAAAATGAGATTCATGTACGAAGTTTCACAATTTTTTAAAATCTCGTTCCAGGGGAGATACTTTTATATACTTCTACTACAAAATTGCTGCTGGGGTTAAATTGGACTTACCCTTAAAAATTTGTTGTCCTCGGATGATTCTATTTGTTGTCTACCACTGAGGTTTCCCAGAGGATTTTCTCTCTCTTATTGTTTTCTGAGAGGACTTTTCTTATCAGAAAGCTGGCTGTCAATTATTGCTTCCTTTGTTGTACCTTTTGTTCCTGTCTATATGATTTTTCTGCCTTTTATTCCCCTAAGTTTCCATACAAAAAAAGCACATTTGTATACTTTAGTATATAGGTTAATTCTGCAAGTTTACAAATTTTTCGTTGATATGGTTGATTACAGGTCGTAACAACAGAGAGACCTTAGAATGGTCGGCTCGGCAAAAGATAGCAGTTGGAGCAGCAAGGGGGCTTCGGTATCTGCATGAGGAGTGCAGGGTTGGGTGCATAATTCACCGTGACATGCGGCCCAACAACATCCTTCTCACTCATGATTTTGAACCCTTGGTATTCTGTCTTTTTCCTCATGTTGTATTGCTTTCTTGGCTTCTTTATAACCTTGTCAGTCTTAACTAACACATTTTAGTTAGCGATGATTTGGAGGATTAATGTTTGTACTTGACTATGACCTTTTAAGGTTGGAGATTTCGGTTTGGCACGGTGGCAACCTGATGGTGACATGGGGGTTGAGACGAGAGTCATTGGTACCTTTGGGTGGGTTAATTTTCTTTGTGTTAGTGATACAGTCGAATTGCACAATATAAATTTATTCTGTTCAAAATTTTATATGTTTGATTATTCATGTGCAGTTATATGGCACCGGAGTATGCACAGAGTGGGCAGATAACAGAAAAAGCTGATGTGTACTCATTTGGTGTAGTACTAGTTGAACTTGTCACGGGACGGAAAGCAGTTGATATCAACCGACCAAAGGGGCAACAATTTCTCACTGAATGGGTTAGTAAAACTTTAATTTATTTAACACCTTATGCTAGTGTACAAATTAGTAGTGGTATTGAGTATTCCTTTGTTGTAATCTTTGATATTTACAATGTAAAAATGTTTATTGTGGGTTGCAGGCTAGGCCTTTACTGGAGGAATATGATATTGAAAAGTTGATAGATCCTCGACTCGAAAACCAGTACAGTGAGCACGAGGTCTATTGTATGTTGCATGCTGCATCACTCTGCATCAGGCGGGACCCACATTCCCGGCCTCGAATGTCCCAGGTACATTTATTCGTTCCCTCCAAATATTTCTCTTGGACTTTTCAGAACGTGTACTTACCCTTTGTTCAGGACTACCCCTACTTACTACTCAGACATTTTTCAAATCACTGAGGCCTTGGTCTTTTATTTGTTCCCTCTAAAGCACTAATTATTCTCACTCTTTAATATAGGTACTAAGGATGTTGGAGGGAGATGTAGTTATGGAGTCAGGATACATTTCAACCCCTAGTTATGATATAGGAAATAGAAGTAGACGTATAATGACAGATCAGAAGAAACCACAACAAGAGAAAGACGAGTATTTAGGCCCAGTTAGAACAGAGTCCTTGCGTATATTAGAAGGTAAGCGATCTTATGAGGTTTTGAAGGCGGCATGGGATCGGGAGCGAGAGAGCCTTGTGAACAGATCATGATACCTTTTTAATAGTTAAGGGTGGGGGGAATTGTGTATTCTTTTGTTACTCTATAAAGTTATTATTATTTTACATTTTTCTTAACCGAAATATCTAGTGGCATGTTGTGCAACTTTTTGGTGTAATGGTCAAAATTTGTAAAAAGTGGTAGCTTGTTAAGAATGATTTATGAGGTAGCATAAAATTTGGGATGTGTTTTATCTTTCAGTAATTTTACTTGTGAAGAACGTACCAGTATTGAAGATGCTGTCTGAGTGAGGTGCTACAATCTGAGCATATAGTAAATATGTTCATGTCATTAGTTGGGTCAAATTTGATATCAAAAAATTTGAGACATTAACTATACGTAACATATCTAGCTTCTTCTTTTTTTTTTTTTTCATTTCCTTCTTCTGTTGATCTTATAATGAGTTTATTAATTTTGTTGTCCGCGTAAGTTATTCACCTAAATTCAGTCTTGGCATGTACATAAAGTCCTGCTACTACAGACCTTGTGCTCTATTCCACATGCCTATTTCTTTCCATAAAAGTAAAAGAAATGAGGATCTCAATGTCAACCTATTAGGTTTTTCCGAGTTGTGAAGTATCATGTCAATTGATCAGAAAAGTCTTAACCAGTGGCAGGTATAGTACTTGGATTCATTGTACAACACAGCCTCACCTACATAGTGCTGCCAGACCTATTTCTCTTAGGCCTCTCTAAGCATGGACTACAACCAGCTTTGACCATCCACCACTGTTTAAACATGAATCATTGGGTGTGATTAATGAAAAACGACAAGATATACTGAACACGGTGAAAAGATCGACATTTTATTGAAAATTACACGAAGATAAAAATTGAGTGGTTCGACAAAAAAGAGGGAAGGGAAGTGACAAACCGATATAGCTGGTCTACTTTTTATATGATGCAAAAGTTTCTAGACGTCAAATTTGAATATCGTTTTTAAAATTATGACTAGAGGGATACATCGTTTCTTGATACGGAAATTCTTATTGACATTTAATTTTATAAAATACAAAAAGAGAAATCTAGTTTTAACTATAGAAAATACGGTCACGCTTTTTAATAAATACTATAGATGTGTTAGAACTCTTAGAAGTATGTTAAAGTGGAAGTGTTAAGTTGTTTCAAAAATAGCGCGGTGCAGTTGTTTTGTAACTCGCAAAGTCGTAACTGAATATTTTTGATGCAACCCAAACAATAAAAAATATTTGTATTCAGAATTTTTCAAGTCTCTCAAAATAAACTCGCATAATTGATGAAAGGTCTGAATTCTTCTGTCAATTTAAATTAAAAGCTTCTTTACACTTATGCTTATCAGTCTCTATCACTGCTTTTACTGCTAGTTGCGTAGTTCATGTACCAAGGTACTAAGGTACATTATTACCATTGGGACCAGGATCCTCTGGACGTTTTTTTTGAAACGTCCAGTGGACGTCTTGATCTGAACCGTCCGATTTAAATCAGACGGTTCATTTTTTTCGAGCCAAAATTTTTTTCGGGTGTGGTGGAATGCACGGGGCTCCCTTATAGCCGTTGAGATTAAATCAGACGGTCCAGATCTCCAGATGTCCACCAAACGTCCAGAGGATGGACGTCCAGAACCATTGACTAAGCCGTTCCCAACATATTGTAGATTTTTGGACTTGTTATGGGCTGAACAATTGGCCCGTAATCTTCTCCGGTCTGCATCTCCATTTGATTGTATTGGGCTCCTAAGCGAGTACCTAATGGTAGCCTTTTATCCTGTAGGTTTGTTCTTCTGAATTCCTATAGGTTGCTGTAAAATTTCCCGACAAGAGAGAGTTTTCTTTTTTTTTTTTTTTTTTTTTTTTACAAAAAAAACCCGATTTTATTTTTAAATTTTTTTGAAGATTGAGCTCATAACTAGGCTTACGGAAAAAATAACGAAAATTATTTTCACCACGATGTACTTAAAAGCAATAAAAATTCAGCCCCACAAAAACCACAGAAAAAGTAACAAAACAACCTATTAGAAATCTCTAGCCCAATCTCAATTCAGCCCCACAAAAATGCTATTTTTAAGTTGTAGGAAATCTGCTGGTAGGAGAACGTAAAGTAAATACCAGCCTCAAGAATAATATAGTAATTACAACAGTATTATCAAACTCTAACAAGTAATAACCAGCTACTTTCGATATCCATAATTTCTAGCAGCAGGGCAGAGATTGCGAAAAGCCAAGCCTTTTTTTATTGTTCCTAAATAATAATAAGTAACCCTGTTATTTCGGTTATTGTAATTAAAAATTAAGTGATAATGTCACAACGTTTTTTTCAATAATATAAAATCTTTCTTTAAATGTTAAGAAAAGTTAATAAAAATTTCAAATTATAGAAGAACCTTCAACATTTTCGCACTTTAGTTGCTAAAGTAACGAGCAAAAATGGCAGTTAAGCAAAACATGAAGAAAAGGTTCGTGTGCTAGGGAAAATCCTACACGCTGAAAAGAACTGCGATTCATGGCACACAAAAATTTCTTGTGTGCCTGCAGTCTCGCCAAAAGCTAGGAGGAATGGACTCGGTCTGCATTCTATCGTATACTGGTAATCATCTTCGGTTTTCTAAAATATGTTGGCTTATGTAACCGGAAGAAAATACAACCCTTCTGAACTAAAATATGTTGGCTTATGTAACCGGAAGAAAATACAACCCTTCTGAACTATTTATTACTAAGTTTGTTAACACACTGTCGCAATATTTTTGCTATAATTTTAGAAAAAAAAATACTCGTCGAGAATTTTTTATAAAATTAAATGTCAGGATTTATCTGTGGAGAATATTTTGAGTTGACAAGTCAACAACGATAAAGAAAGCAGTAACCAGAATAAAAACTCGTAAATTTTCTGTCAAAATAGGAATAAAATAATATATGAAATATTTTAAAAGGTAAATTATCTGCAAGACATTATTTTAAGAAAAACTTCTTATCGAAAAGGAATTTAAAGTGCAAAAATGAAACTAAATAACAACCAGAAAAAAAAAATATCGTGGATAAAAATGCCAAAAGAAAGTTAATACTAAATTGAACATAACTAAAGGAAAAACAAAATCTAATTTCAGGAAGCTTTGAAAACACAAAAAAGTACATTCGGCTACTTTTGAGAGGTTATAAGCTTTAGATTAAGCGGGTACTCTGTAGCGGTCTATCTTTCCCATAATACCATGAACACAAACACTGGTTTGCGATAGAGCTTATGACTAATGTGTTTTTTTGTTATTTACCAAATGTATACACATGCCGTCATGCACAGCTGGCCGCACAAAGAAAGAGCAAATTTATAGTGTCTAATACAAATCTGAAGTTTTCCTCGCGGGATATTACTGCAAAAAATTGTCACGCACAAAAATACTTGGCACGTTTTGCTGACAGGTGCCTTTGTGGCTGACGAGTTCGTGACACTCAAAAGTGCAATTTTCTTAAATCCTTCTGTTTTCCCTAAAATATATATGGTTTTTTTTCCTACACTAAAAAGAAATACGGTGTCACAAGTTTTGTTGATACTTAGAAGTTAGAACTATTTCAATAAATTTAGCTTGAGAACCTTGTCTCAGTTCATAATTCTAACCATTATGTTAAGATAATTTTAAGAACCAAAAGTCATCTGTGACCCAACTAGTTTACCAGCTTCAAACATGTGAAAATAAAAGGAGACATTATAAAGACATAAGAAACGATCACTGCAATGCCAACCAAAGTCATCTCTGACTCAACCTAGCTTTCCATCAACAACAATAGCTACTAACCCTTTCTTTCCAAGCCACAACCCGAAACAAAGCACACAAATCATAGGATTAATAATGAAAGTGAAACAAAATTAGAATTCACTACAGACGACCAAAAATCCCGACACAGTACAACCACAAAGTATTAATCCAGACACATACCAACACGTTGCTATCCCTGTGACAGACGCTTTCTGCTCTGATGTACATTCGACAACACTATCCCTTAGATAAACTACCACCAACACTGACACAACACAAGGACAAAACTCCCAACTCAAACAACCAGCACAATTAAAAATATGACACCGACCTTATCTAAATAAATATGAAAAAAAGGAGAAGTAAACTAATGGTACTTCACTTCCCACCACCGAGAGAGGGGAACTGATTTTGGTCAGCAATGGATGGTGCAGCTGCAGGTCCCCTGTTTCGTCCACCATCCCTGAAGTTGCCACGATCACCTCTGCCTCTCCCTCCGCCACGGCCACGACTGCGGCCGTAGAAGTTTTCTCCATCAGCAGGCTTGAGGAACTCATTGATGCTCAAAGACTACAAGAAAAATAGAACATTAACATAAAGTTATTGGGAATTGCATGATTGGGATGTAGAAATTTCATGCCTCTCAACCCAAAAACACCAAAATATTAGAATCTGTAAGTCTGTAAAATGAGAACCATGATGTAGACCAAAACTACACAAAATTCTACTTATCCAACTCAACTGCACACATTCCAAAATTCAAGCATTTGCTAGGTGAGAAGGTTTACTTGGGGCAATATGGGTGGGATTGATTTAACTGAATTTGTTTGACAACTATGACTAATTTTAGTCTATCAAAATACTAATCATAACAAAATATAAATATGTAGAAAGGCTGAGTGGCTAATTTTAGTCTATCAAAACTTAAATTAATAATAAAATCTGTCCAATCTTAATGTATTTATTTTTTTGAAATTTAGTGAGTGATTTATTGACTGGATGTCTCCAAGGTATAACTTATCCTTGGGGTGGGGGGGGGGGGGGGGGGGATCAGGAGAACAGACAAATATATTTCACTTGTTTTATTAGCTTGATACTTTTCTACGAGCTTTAAAAGAAGTTGCAAAATAATAAAAACAATTAGACATGCAGGCAGAAAAGTGACCTTCTTTGCCTTTTCCTCAGCACTCTCTTTCTTCTTGGCTTCCTTATCAGCACCCTAATAAGAAAAAAAAAATGCAAATATTCATAACATATTTAACAATGAAATGCAAGGGCTAATGTTGCAAGCAGAGTGAAAATGACCTACCAGCTTGATGAAAACCTCATCATTGTTCTTCTTGAGAGAAAGAACTTGCATTTTCTGCAGATCCTTGTCCACTTCAACTTTCCTCTCCTCTGCTTTCAGTGCCAGAAGTGCCTTCCTCTTCTCTTCCCTTATCTTTTCATACTCCTCCAAGGTCATTTCCTGCAAATATTCAACAAAATCTCTGGAATTAGAAGACCTACAATATCTCTGTAAAAGCTCAACAGTCTTTTTTGACAATTAAAAGACCTACATATGTTATTTCTTTTATTTACATTAATGCTTGTATTATTAGAAGAACTATGTAGAGCAGCATCCTGAATTGATACACCAATTATTAATCAAGCACCAAAACCTTGATTGCTGCTGCTGTAAATATAGGCTGGGTGAAATAGAGAACTCACCATTTTAATAAGTAAGACTCATTGGATCAGCCAGGCTACTAACTTCAATGTAAAATACAACCAATGTGAATTTGTAAAAATGCAAAGCAACTAGATTCAATAACTGATATACACACACACAAGGCTTGGTACATATAAAAGGCACAATAACAGAGTGTTCTGTCTTAACATGTTTTGAGACAAAAGATTCTGTGCTGAAAAGATGCTTGCTAAACCATAACTAGACATCTACATTAAAGATAGACAGTATACCTTATCCTCCTCCTTTTCCTTCTCTGCCTCATCAGCAGCCTCACCCTCTTTCTCTTTGCCAGCCTCATCAGCTGGTGGGACATCCCCCTGCACTTCCTTTTCAGCAGTTTTCTCTTCGGCATTCACATTCTCCTCGGTTTCCCTACAGATTACAAACAATGAATTTTACCACAATTACAAAACTAATTTAGTTAAGAAAATAGCTAAATAATAATAATAATGATAACACTGACTTCTCAGCTGGGTTCTCGTCAGTAGAAGTGCCCCAGTTAGCCCGGCCAGCACCATCCTTCTTCATCCCATACCCACGCCCAGTTCCACTGTGGCGGTCATAGGTCCTGCGTGGCCTACCTTCCTCACCGGCCTCGCCATCTCCATAGCCTCCACGGCGGGGGCCACCACGGTAGGGTCCACGTGGCCCACGAGGACCGCGTTCACCTCCTGCAGATTCTTCAGTGCCAGCTGCAACTGTACCATTTTCAGTAGCAGCATTATCTGGTCCTCTTGCATATCCGTTAGTGTTGGAAAAGTCACGGTATGGTCGGTCACGGTCACCATAGCCACGTCCACCTCGGCCACTACCACCACGCCCAGCACCACCACGGCCGCCACGTGCAGGAGCAGAGTTGTTCTTGGCTTCCTTGACTGCATAAAGAATAGAAAGAAAACAAACAGATTGTAATTAATTCTACTAGTTTGAAATCTAATTTTTTTTGAACAACAAAATTTTGCTATCCTCAAATAAAGTTTGAGAAGCAGCATTTTAAACAAAATAGTACTTCTTCTGCAAAAATTAGCTAAAGGAAAAGGCATTGAAGGGTTTAATGAAAGAAACTTCTCTATTGTTGCTTTTCCTAATAAACAAACAACAGAACAGAATATTCTTAAAATAATTGTAATGCACACCAAATTGTAGGGAGTACCATCAATAATTATAGTAATAAGAATGCCAGTTTGGAATCTACAAAACCTCCTAGAAATTTATGCAAATACAAATCCCTAACAGCTCTTTAGTACACTTGTATTAATACCTAAATCCTACACATCCTCCCAAAATTACTATATAATAATTCAGTAATTGACAACTAAGAAACCTAAAACTAAAACTCTATTCAACTAAAACCTAAATCCTACGCATCATCCCAAAATTACTACCAGCACAATACAACCAATCTTATAACATTCAGCAAAAATTCAGCATGATTATGAAGCGAGCCTCTGAGCTTCGTTTCTATTAAAATAATAATTAACACTAGCCTAACATTCAGTTCAGAAATAACTAAACAACAATCATCACAAGAAAAAAAAAAAATTAATCTAAGCTCACCAGCCTGAGCAGGAGGGAGAGGCTTGGTGGGAAGCTTGGCACCAGAAGCCGGAGCGGGCGCCGCCGCCGCCGGAGCAGCGGCCTTCTTGGCGGCGATCTTCTTCTCGGTGGCCGCAATCAGTTGCGAGGGATCGTCGCTCTCGACATCTTCGAGCAGATCGAACGGGTTCAAGGTCGCCATGTCAGCACAAAGAGAAACACCGACTGATAACTTAATCAAACTTCTTCTGCAGATAAACCTCACGAACTAGTTGGATAAGCACAGAGCTCTCGATTCAATCGCCATGATAGAAGAAGCAAAAGAGAGATGAGAGAGAGAGAGAGAGAGAGAGAGAGAGTGTGTGACAGCTAGGGTTTGGAAAGAGAGGTGTGTGAGCTAAGGTAAGGAAGAGAGAAATGAGAGAAGTAGTGGGTAAAACCCTAGCCGCAATCTCTGCGTACAATCCCCTTTTGTTCTCTCTTTCTTCGATTAGTTTATTCCCCAAATTGTAATACGCTAAATTTTTACTTACGTATACTTACAGATGACGTGTCAATTACATATTTTAGCAAGTATCCAATGAGGTTGCGCCAGAGAGGGTGGTGCAGAAGGTGTAGTAAGAACTCAGGGAGGGAATAAAATTGTCGGGATTAATTATTAATCGGACAGGGGGATGAATTTACCAGATTGGTCATGGTTCTGCGCTGGTATTTACGAGGAGACAACGCATCGGTTGAGGCTGGCGGCCAAGGGTAGTTTGGGAATTGAATGCCATCCGTTCTCGATAGTGGAGAGATGATGCTGTTGGTTGCAGGACCGTGAGATCATGATTGAACGGACGACATTACTCTATGTCTCGAAATTAGGATAAGCTGCTCATCCGACAGTTGCGCAAGCAGCTCCCAAGTACTCTGAACGTCCCAGATTTGTTGTTTCCTTGTTTTGGTCGGGCAAACACTCAAGTTTAATGGATAAAAGGCCGTTTTGGACCGACGTATTATAAGCCCAATAGTAAATGGATTCTTTTGATTTCTATTTGGGCTATTATGGGTCCATTGCATTCTAGATCTATAGAATTGTGTTAATTACATTTCAGGTGTGATACACACCATCCACCATTTTCCCGTCCATCCCATCCACAGGCCAAAAATGGGCCTCACCTCCATTTTTTCGCGTGCTGACGTCATCAAAAGTACTGGTATATTGTTTAGTTAAATACCATAAGGGTTGAATTAAAAGTTGTAAGTGTTCAGTTAGATGCATCTGAAAATGGAATTTTCGTATTTTTGTGTTCAGTTTAATATGGTAAAGGTTGAACTAAAAGTTTTATTTGTTAATTTAGTTGCATCTGAAAATGAAATTTTCGTACTTTTGTGTTCAGTTTAATACGGTAAAGGTTGAACTAAAATTTTTATTTGTTCAGTTAGTTGCATCTGAAAATAGAATTTTCGTACTTTTGTGTTCAGTTTAATACGGTAAAGGTTGAACTAAAAGTTTTATTTGTTTAGTTAATTGCATCTGAAAATAGAAATTTCGTAATTTTTGTGTTCAGTTAGTTGCAGCAGAAATTTGATTTTGTAGTTAACATTTACAATATACAAAGTGAACACATATAATAATATAGTAGACATTTACAATAAACAAAGTGAACACATTCAATATTCAATATACAAAGTGAACACATATAACAATATAGTTAACATTTACAATAAACAAAGTGAACACATATGATGACTAACTAATCCTTTACAAAAATATAATTCATCACTGCTCCAGGTCTGGCTTCTTCTCGAAGAAGAAGGAATGAAGAAAAATAGACCTGCAAATTACTGTTTCGCCATTTGTAGAGGTCTTGTCAAAAATGCTGATTACGGTTAGCTTGTCCGATCCAGCTATTAGCAGAGATGATCCATCTTTATTCAGTGAGATCTGGTGCACCTCATGTGTGACTTGAACACTTGGGACCAGAGTCTACCAATCAAAATTTTAAAATAAGTGACAAGTATTTAAACATAATGCCACAAATACTTGCAATATCCATATAAATTTCGCTATAACTCCAAGAACATTTAGTACCAGGTAGTACAGATCAGATTTGGTGAGTGATAATTAATTTGCATTTCTTCTGCTGCCTAATGTCACTATTACTTACTGGAGCTGCAAATGAATTAGTATAAACAATTGGAAAAACAAACAAGCCTACACCATATGTATGAAATTAAACACTAAAATCTAAAAAAAATTAGAACACCATACCTCAGATGGCACGGCTGCCTCGACGGAGACCGGATCCCACGTCTCAGAACCATCCTCAGAATCTTGCAACCGAACGGACAGACTGTGGATCCCTCTCATGGTAGGGTCCCAGAGGTAAATCCGAGACGTCACGGCTGCGGAGGTGGCGACGGCGCGAGGAGAGGCACAATCGCCTCGGCTGCGGCTTGAAGGGAGAAGAGGTTTAGATCGAGGAGAGGCGACGGCGGCGCGAGGAGAGGTGGCGGCGTGAGGAGAGGCAGCGGAGCTTAGGCGAAGGGAGGGAGGCGCCGATCTAGTTGGTGGCGACAGAAGTGGGAGATGAGAGATGAATCGGCTAGGATTTGGTGGAGAGAGGAGGTTTAGAGAAATATATATAGATTGGGCCAGTTGCTGAGTCCATAAAAGTCTGTTTAGAGCCTGTGGATGGGATGGATGGGAAAAGAGGAGATGGTAGTAACCAATTCTGATTACATTTACAGGTTCTTAAGGAAATAAGATTGGAGCTATTACAAAATAATAAAAATTTCCTTTGGTATAATTTTCATGTCAAAAGTAGTAACTTCTTTTCGCAAAAAAAAAAGGCCAAGAACATAGTCTTTTAATTATTGGAATCACACAAAATTACAAAATTATAAGAAAATATGCTAACTACTTTAAAAATTAATCTACTCAAGGTAAAAAGCACGTCTACTTCAACTAAGAGATCTTAACCACATATTTTCTCTCCGTACTCCAAGTGCACTATCTGTTTAAAGGATCCAATCAAGAAAGAGAGCTTGTAGAAGGCCTAAGCCTCAGCCTCAAGTAGTATTTTATCCAGTACAGCGTCCTCTTTGTCAATTGTCACTGTACACCTTCAGAAAAGCACTCTATGGGCTTTTTAAACTGCCTAAAAGGGCATTAATTTCCTATTACACATCAAAATTACTAAATTTGGCAAAAGAAGAAGGTGCAAAATGAGTAATTTCCCCTGTGTGGAAGATATCCCACAGACATACGCATACTTAAAAAGGACAAACACTGATATAGATTTAGAGAGGAGGCATATGCTTTTAGGCCCAAAAGGAGCACTTCCTATGCTTGAGGAAAGTCTCCACCATACAACAATGGCAAGGAAATGCTCCCGCTGTAGTGACTATGGCCATGACCAGAGAACATGCAACAACTCAATTGAAGCAGAGGTAGTACAAGGTGCAAAAGGGAGCTTGAGGCTGTTTGGAGTGCAACTAGACTTGTCACCCCATAATTCAACTTTGAACAGTAGCTATAGCATGAATTGCTTGAGCTCTTCTTCCTTTGTTTCTTCACCTCTTGCTTCTGCTTCTCCTTCCTCCTCCTTTTCATCAGTGCTTGTTTCGATTGAGGAGAAGGGTTCAATTGGGTACCTCTCGGATGGTCTGGTTGGTGCCACTCAAGAGAGAAAGAAAGGTTCGGAATACTTAACCTTAGTGTCATTTGATTTAGTGCATAATCAAACATATTGTTGGAAACATCTCTAATTTTTATTTATCACTTCATTTCTAATTTTGTTTACTAAAAGAGATTTCTAATGCTTTATTGGCTTTTTGACGCTTACTAGTATTTTACTGGACAATTTGACATGAGAAAAATTTACTCTGTTTAATTCCTGTTCTTTTTCTATATTATAAGAATCATTATTCTGCTTTTCTTGTGTACCTAAAATTTTCTTTATCCAGATGAAAGCCTTTTCTGTAGTTGTAATATCCTTTCAATTTAATGATTATTTATAAGCTAATTTAATAACAAACGATCTCTCAAAAATACAAATAATATAAGGCATATTTGTTGTTAAATTTCTTTGCACATATAGGTGTACCATGGAGTGAAGAAGAGCACAGATTATTCCTTGTAGGTTTGGAGAAGTTGGGAAAAGGAGACTGGAGAGGCATCTCTAGAAATTTTGTGACCACAAGAACGCCTACACAAGTCGCAAGCCATGCGCAAAAGTTCTTTCTCCGACAAAGTACTCTCAACACTTCAAAGAAGCGCCGATTTAGCCTTCTCGATACGGTTGGTATATACTAATTAGCAATGGTATATATTGGACAAACAAACAGACACCGTATTTGTAAAAAATTTGAATCAACCATTATTACTATTTTGGCAGTAAGTTTTCACATGTTTGGTCATGAATTAATAGTCTCATTAGCTATGCCTAATTACTTATAACCAATGATATCAAATGTCTTCACTTTACTTTAGGTCATCAGCTCAGAGGCACCAGTTAATTTGAATGGGAATTCGCAGTTCAAGGATTTGTACTACACATCTCATAAACCTAGTTTAAACCTCGATTTTCAAGCAGCCACCAAGAAGTTTGGCATAGATCTCAACCATAGTGACATTACTGAATGTTAACACGAGAGTAGAGTTGGTACTAGTGGATTACGTACTTTTCTAAATTGATGTAATTGTAATATGAAATTCTAGAGATTCAATTTTTAGTGCTCTTGATTTATTCAGATATGAGGTTGTTTTTGTCGAATTATTTTTTTCAGCTTTCGGTTTTGATGAATGCTCCTTCTTCCTTTCTTTTTAATATCCAAAAGTACTCCACAGTTATCAAAGATAAGTTTGACTAACAAATATGCTATTGAAAAGAAAACCTAAAAACTGACAACCTTTTATGCGTACTTAAGCCATTATCATGTTATTTTTGTATTATCAGCATCCATATATATGTACTAAAATATCTGAGCCTATTTGATACACTGGAAAATGGAGGAAATTAAAGAGCAAGTTTTTCAGTAGTTGCCTGTTTAGATTCTAACAAAATTTTACTTCTCAAAAAAAAAAAAAAAAAAAAAAAATTCTTACAAAACAAGCATCTCAGTGAGAAAATAAAATCTCTTCAAAGTTCAAACTAATATAGATAAATGTTTCTGGTACTTTCAGGATTCATATATTTTATTGCACATCAAACGGCCCCTTTTGGCTTTTGCATATGTCGTGGTTTTGAATGAATTGTAAAGTTTGCAATATAAAAAGTTAGGCATAAAGGTTGAGGGTAGTTTATTCTAATCCTGATCAACTATTAAATTGGAGGGGTTTACTTTGGCTAAGATCACACTAATATTTGGATATGTTTGTTTACTAATAAAGACAAATCAGTGCTCAATTAATATAAGTATCATGTCCCCACGTCATCCAGTATAGCATAAGTTAGGTACATATCCAAAATCCCACTTTCCTCATTAAGTACACTATCTCAAGTATTATTTAAATGCACTATACATTTTTTTTTGGATGTAATATTGTACCAATTGGTCGTTAGTAATCACTGGGGTTCTGTTAAATGTCATCCATATGCCTTGGCATCAATTAGCGTCGATATTTACACCATAGTAAAGGTCAAATAATGCGCCTGCTCTAAGGATTACCATGAGAAGACAGAGTACCGGTTTCCGGTGTGTCCCTGCATGGTAAATCACAAATAAATGAGCCTTATAATTTTTTTTTTTTTTTTTTTTTTTTGTACAAATGGTCCAAGAAGACTCAGAGCGCAACATCAGTGATTGCTCCATGGGGCCGGGTTAATTCTGACCATTTTAATTTCAGACAAATTATTAATTTGGTTTCTTGTTAAAACTTGAACATCATTTTTTTCCCCCAGAGAACCCACTAGAAAAATCTCTACTGAAGGTATATAACCAACTCAATCAGCCATATTGTGAATTTGGATGATACCAGGCCACCTATAATAGAAACACTACAGAGGAACACATGGAATAAACAAATCCCTGAAACGATTCATGCATTTATTAAGAAAATATTAGGGGAAATAAAGAAAGGAAAAGGAAGGAGGACCTTTGCCACTGAGGTGTTTATCCTGAAAAGGATAAGATGTCTTTTCTATAAATTCTATACCCTTCCTTTTCAGTTTGTAATTTTTTGTCAAGGCATGGAATTGAAATTTGGGCCCCTCAAATTTGCTGACAAATAAGTCTCTCCCTGCTTCCCTTTGAACCATGTCTCCACTCAATATTTGTTTTCTAATGTGAAACATAGAAGGTACTAATTCATGTGTTTGCACATAAATGTTATCCTTTGCCAAAGACAGTCAAAAGTAGCTTTATCTGAGATTAACATGAATCAAACCATTTAATAAATCAGTTGACTCGTGCTGCTAGATTTCAGAAATTTTTTTTTGGTTTTACAGTATTATCATGGCTCAAATTTATTGATCTCTTCGGTTGACTGTTGTACTGTAATGTAATGAAATGTGACCAATGAAAGTTTGAACTTTCCAGTTCTGGTCAATTTATGCAGTACAATACTGTTTATCAGTATATCCTATCCAATTTGTGTGCATGATATTATCATGGATCGGTAAAGTGATCATGTGGTACTCTGGTTGTACAAGCCCTCAACTGGTACCATACTGATACTGACGCTTGATCTAGTCAGGGAGAGCAAATGGGGATTAAGTATGGGAAAAATGCATGGTTGGTTGTCTTTTATGAGAACATATGGTACTAAGTAGCTGAATTGTAATAAATAAGGCTGATCAAAGGGACACGTCAGAAACCCAAGATCCAAAAAGACTATTGGACATAATATTTTGGGGCCCATTTAAGTAATTTTCATTTGTCATTTCATGCACAAAAGGGTACAAGGACCACCTTCATTAATTATCCTCTTTTGGAAGGTATCTCATGTTTCTTTCTACTTTCAACCATTTTATTACTAATACTGAAGTAAGAATTCTGAAGTAGTTAAACTTATCTAGACAGGTCACATGAGAATAGTGTAGAAGCATTCTTAAATAACAAAGTATTCTTTTGTACATAACCAAAAAAAGTCAACTTCCTTTCCTTTTTATACAAATCCATGCTCTTCTCTCCTCTTATTATATAGAGAAACCTTACCTGATATAGTGTAGTCTTGTCGGTACCAGCGCCACTTATATATCTAAGAAAATTGAATTTGGAGAATGAAATTTAGCAGCAACTTGAAGCCTTTTCTTTCACTGGAGTACACATGAATTAAAGTTCTTTGCGAAAGGTAAACGATTTTTTATGTTTGAAACAAGGGTAACGAACCCAACCACTTTCTATTTTAGCCAATGTACATCAAATATCCTTTTGCTTCGGCGGACATTCAATTTTTGTATGCGTTCCTTATAAACTCTCTGATGTTAAGAAACTCGAGGGATAAATAACATGCATCTTTCTGTAGTTATGCTTGTCTAAATGTTTTTCTTTGAGACAAAGCAATACTGTACATTACCTAAAAATTAAAGGGAAAAAAAAAATCTTCAGAACAATTAAAATCTAGACGAAATAATGTCCTTGTGCACTTGTGCAGCCTGTGACAAGGAAAGCGCTAAGACACTTTTTAGGGATAGTGACGTGCCAACCATACTTGTCTCCTCCCATGACAAGTTGCTTTCTTAGTTAGGTGTCCATATATATAACCCCTAAATTTTATCTCATCATGTAGGAAAAATGACAACATTGCATTCTTCACTGCAATTACTTGACCATTTTAGTGTTTTCTTCCTTTCAAAAGTAATCCAAAATTAGTTCAGCAAACTTTGCTATCATCAACTTATAAATTCCATTATTGTGCAATTTAGGGAAAAACAGAGGAAATGTTCCTTTATCCTCATTTTCTTTGGTTGGTTACGTGTAGGGCTGTCAAACGTGGCCCGTTTGCACGGCAAGGCCCATTTCGTTTTCTGTTTCGTTAAGCGAAACGGTACCAGATACCATTTCGTTAACCGTTTCGTTTTCGAAACGACACAGAATTCCGTTCCGTTAACCGTTCCACTTCATAAATAGCACATGAAACGGTTTGAAACTAGGCTGAAACGGTCGAAACGGTAAGATTTGGTATTTCGTTTTCCGTTCCGTTTATTCAAACGATATTAAAAATCCAGCCGTTATTCGTTTCGTTTATGTTAAACGAAACGGCACCACGTGGTGGGCCCTTTCGTTGACAGCCCTAGTTACGTGTGTGGGTTTTGGTAGCCACATGCATGTGCCCCAAATCACAATAAGACATCTGTCTTTAAGAAATAAAAGGGATAAGTTAGGTTGCCGATGAATTATCCCATTTATGTGGAGCTCCTTGTCCTTTGGATGTATATACCTTTTCCTTCTATTTTTTTTGCCCATATTTCTGTCATTATTTTTCTTTTGTAAGATAATAGTCATAGTCATTGACAAATCTCCTGATGGCTTTTAATTTGTACTGTACCAATCACGCATCACCAATGATTATCAAGAGTTATCGTACCTCTGTACCAGAAGCATTGTCATGTACGACAGAACAAGAAAGAGTTGAGATCTAGCAACTCTGTTAAACCTGTAAATTCGTATTAACCCCATATTGGTCTGATGGTCTCCTCTCCATATTTATGGAATTTGGACTATCCAAGTAGATATTAAATCGTACACTTCAGATTGACTGGTCTATATGGAATCTAATTTCTTCTTATTAAATCCTAATAATTAATATACTCCTATTAAATTTTTGACGTTTCAGGATTTTCTGGAATAGTCCAATAAATTTTTGGACAGTCCAAGCTCTCACAAAATGGCCCAAAAATAAAAGGCAAAGAGAAATTCATATAATTTTAGCTTCAGAGATAATTTGTTTTCAGCTACCAACAAGACTTCTTAATATAAAAGTTAAAAAACTACTAATTGCCAAACTTATCATTAAGTGAAGTTTATGTACGCATCTAATTAAACAAATCTGTTTTCCGAATTTCATAATTTCTTTTGAATATGTACGCAAAATAGCATACCAGCAAATATATTAAACATTATAAGAAACTCTGAGCACAGACCAGGATGTGAAGAGAAAAATGCCATAAGCCCATAACAAGCTTGCTGGCTTGCAACTAACCTGATCCTAAACCAAATACAAAGCAAAGAACATCGTTTCAACCCTTATTAAACCAACTCTCAGCTGTTTAATTTATACTCCTAACAGGTCCCTAATTATCATAATACTTAATTATAAAATATTAGGAAAGTAATAATATAACGAATGACAGAACATCATTATAAAGGTTACTACTTGGAGCTGTAATTTATAATGTTTTATTCAAACAAATAGCTGCCTAGTCACGTAATCAACACACCTAGGCACCGAACTAGTAAGAAGAGTTGAATGCCTATTTGGCGAACAATAAATAATACAGGATTCTTACTTGGTGAGTAGCAATAAAAAGAACCATAGTCCTTGTATACAATACCAGATAACTTGCAGGAAGAGTTTTTCTACATTAATAATCAGGATCATCTTTACATAATTCTATTCGATATAAAGGATAAAAAAAACAAAAACGTGTTCTTATTATCTACATGAGTTCTCTACAGTATGTTTCTATACAAGGAGCTCCAGGCATTGAATTATAGCAACATCTTACTGCTTCTAGTGTCTACTCTCAAAAGTACTCTCTACCAATTTAAAAGCCTTATGACATTGCCTTTTATATCATCTCTTCTTAGCTTAGCGATGGCACCTTTCTCTATTTTTCTGATCCACTCCTTGGTCAAACTAAAATGCTTCCCAACTTCCTCCAATGATTTACATGTACCATCATTAAGGCCATATCTTAGTGCTATTATTTGTTTTTCTCTTGGATTTAACTCCTCCAATATAAATTGAAGCTCATCTTTCAATTGCCTTTTATCTATAGAACTACGCCCTTCTACAGATCTGTCAGGGATTATATCCTGCAATTATGACAAGAGTGGTTCAGAAAAAAAGGTCAAAAGTAGAGTACTTGTAGTAATCTAATAAGGCACATCCCAAAAGCAGAAAACAAATAGCTTTACTAGAGCTAATGCTAATGGTCGTAGTCCTAAGTCTATCTATGTAGTGGATGTAAAGAAGCAAAAGTTTTATAATAATTCTATCAGATTAGTGCCTGTAGTCTTTAACTAACAAGTTGGCGCCCAACTTGCAGAACTTTTGGCTTTAAACTTGACTTCTAAACTTTGGGCTTTATTTACGATTTTATTTTACTTCATTGATCCAGACATTTGCCTCATGTCAAATAATTTTTACAACTAATAGAAAGACCACACAAATTGCATAATGTAGCATGCAAGGATGGTCCAAATGATCTGAAAATTAATACAGAGAAGCACGATACCGTTAATTTTAAGCGCAACCCATATCCAATGGACTGATCCAAAGATCTGACAGACCGAGAACATCTCCTAGCCAATCTAACACTGGACAAAGGAAAACCAGTAAATTTAGCCGTCTCTTCATCTTTTGGGTACCTCCCTAAACTGATATGCAGTTCTCTCTGCGCCTTTTCTATCTTCTGAACCATACTCTCTGCCCTTACCTTGAAAAGGATAAAAATGACATTGAAAATGACTTGCTTGCAAATTTTAAAATTGGCTTTTCATGAAAATAAGATCTTATAGGGTCATTTTGCATAAAACATCCAGCCTATGGAAGTAGGGTGGTCAAGTATATTCCATCAAGTGGAGAAAGTTTCACCCTTCGAGTATGGTTAGTTTCTAGTTTTATTTCTATTTCCTTTTCTAATCCAAATTTGAGTAAAATTCAAGCAAAAAAATTGGTGGTTCATGGTTGCATGGATAGGTTATGAAAACATTTGATGGAATCAGAAAAATTGTTGAACAAAATTAATTTTTTGTTGGCTAATTCCCAGTTTTTACTTTGTCCGGGCATTACTTAAAAACCATGGAAAGTTGTGATATTTCCAAACAAGATAAAATACAGGGACAAAAGACCAACACAACACACTCCCAGTTTCTTGATTTGTTGCACGATAACTCATGAAAAGGTACTTACTGACATCCTGAATATTCTAGAATTCTGAGCTATTTGTTCGAAAATAGCCTTTCTAATCCAATATCTAATATAAGTAGAGAATTTGTAGCCCTTCTTGATATCAAATTTCTCTGCACCTTTCAACACACCCAAATTTGCTGCCTAAATGGAAAAAAGGAAAACACATAGCGATCTTTAATATCTTTTTAAAAGTAAAATAGATTGGAATGTATCCATTGATGGATTTTAAAATGACAAAAAATTAACTCTACTAGGTCCATTTTCAATATGTGACATAGTTATGTTAGAACTGTACCATAAGTAGGTGAAGGCATCTGGTCAAATAGTAAATAACAACAATGTTTTGTTTGTTCTTCTTTAAAAGAAAGAGTGGTAAAACATTAATGTTTAGCAAAATTTTTTTCCAAAAGTAATAAAGATCACCTGTAATAAATCGTCAGGGGCAATTCCTATCCCTCTAAATTTTCTGACAAGGTGTATTACCAATGGTCGTGTACACTCTACAAGCTGATCTCTACAATACGAACCATGCACAAGTACATGACTCAGTGTTCTTGTATCAATTTTAGCTGCCTTGGCCCAGTCAACATAGCTAACAGGTTGACCTGTCTCCTTTTCTATAGCCTCACGAATTCTCTCAAGTTTAGAAGCAACCTGGAAAAACAAACTCTTTCAAAGGCCAACCACATACTCAAGAGGTACTAATTATTACACCAATCAAGTCTGATTTGGGTTGTGCCTAACAGATGCTAATTTGTACCCATTTCATTTTCATTTTCTTTTCTTCTTTTTAATTTTGTCTTGGTAGGTATCCTCAGCTTCTTTGTTCAATTAAGGTTTATGTATGGGGCTTAAAGTGGTACTGTAACAGTGGTAAATTAAAAAAAACGTATCCTCGGGTCACTGAACTACCATCTACGATTGGATACCTAGCTGGATGATTCAACAGCCAAAAATTATTTTCTGTACCAAAAACGTCAAGTCTATAAGTACATGACAATCAGTCCTGTAGTGGTATGTATATGTGGCTTTTCAGTTGTTGGGGTTTTGATTTTTTTTATTTTTTTTTATTTTTTTTGTGGGGGGGGGGGGGGGGGGGGAGTTGAGATTTGTGGTAGATTCAAACCAGACAGTTCGTATTGCGTGCCATATAAGTAGCACCATTGCAACTATGCTATGGCAGCAGAACACTACTGTTATTATAATAGCAATTCCTTTCAGCAATATAGCAGACTGCAGACTAGCTTATTATTACCTTAACACCCTCTGAAAATTCTGATTCTTCTTTTGCAGTATAATGATTTATACTTTTCCACCCAAATGAGATAATCCGTCGATGGCATTTCAGCGATTTCTTACAATCTGTATGGGGTTTGAAAATGAACGACTCTCTTTCAATCGCTCTCTTATGCAATGCTTCAATTCTCTTCAATTTTCTCTCCTGGCTCTTTCCACTCCTAACAACCTTTACTTTGTCCTTTGGTTTCTCCAATGGTACCTCTAATTGTAAAATATTTGATTCCAGAGGTGTGGATGCAAGATTTCGAGAGAGGCACTCATGAAATAATTTTAAGGCTCCAAGCCGTTTTATTTGTTGTATAATATCGCTTTCCAATAGTTCCAATTCTTTACTGCCTAAAATTTCTTCTATTTCATTGAGGTTTTCCATCAATAAGCCAAATTGAATTGAACCAGAGGTGCTCTCTTCATTAGTAGAATTACTGTAGAAGTTTGCCTGGAATCAGGACAACCAGTTCATCAGATCCCAATTTTCTTCTTACAATAGAAATGAGAAAAAAAAAAAAATCAAATTTATAAACCTTTGATTGTATGGCCTCAGTATATGAACAAGCAGATATTTTTAAGCTGCCAATGCGAATCTTCTTCAGTTCCTCTGGTAATGCTGAGGCCATGGTCTTTGACTTGGCATTTCCATCTAAGAAGCATTTCATCAAACATGTTATGGGCAGGGACTAATCCCAGAAAGTAAAAGGAAAACCAAAATTTTAGAATCCGGGATCACTCACAGAGGGAAATAGAAGAAAGGAGCTGATCGTTTGGCTTAGCGTACTGACTGGTGGGTCCATGAGAGGCGCATGCACAGAACTTTGGTACTATAGCCATGGATTACGAAGCTATTTCTTCTTAGATCTTCTCTTTCGAAGGAGTAAGGAGCATGAGAAAGATGTGTGTATGCCTTATTTGCTTTTGTTTGAACACGAAGCATTATTTGAGACCGCGGAAGGAGATATTTCAGGAGATTTTCATTCCCATGCTTTTACCAATAGATATATTGTATTCTATATAAAACTTCACAATAAGGTTGCTGTGGTGTAGTGGTTATCACGTCAGTCTTACACACTGAAGGTCCCCAGTTCGATCCTGGGCAGCAACATTTTTTTTTATTTTAAAAGTACAGATAAATTAAGTGCAACTGTTGATACATTTTTTTTTTCATGTCTTACACCGCCACAAAAATTTGCAATAGAATTCAATAATTACTAAGATTGCGTTTCGATTGCTTTGGGAATAAAATTAGGATTGATTATTCGAACTAAAATATATTATTTCTAGATAATTGAGAATAATATATTTTTTTTTAGATCAAGAGTGTTGTTTTTAAGGGGTTCCGAATTCGAAATAATTTTTATTCATAATACATTTGGATCATCCTCTAATCTGGAATATATTAGAGTTAGTTATTGGAATAAAAAAAATAATTCTTAGGTGATTGAAAATAAGTTTTTTTTTTCTTTCTTTTTTTTAAAAGCAAGTGTGTTGTATTTAAGTGGTCCCAATTCTTGAATAAATTTTTATTCTAAGTGTGCTTCGATCATATTTTAATAATATAATTCTTAGATAATTGAGAATAATATTTTTTTATTTTAAAAGTATAGATAAATTAAGTACACCGCTACAAAAATTTGCAATAGAATTCAATAATTACTAAAAGTGCGTTCCGATTGCTTTGGAAATAAATTAAGATGGGTTATTCAAACTAAAAGATATTATTTCTAGATAATTGATAATAATTTTTTGTTAGATCAAGAGTGTTGTTTTTAAGTGGTTCTGAATTCAAAATATTTTTTATTCCTAAATCCTAATACGTTTGGATCATCCTTTAATCTAAAATAAATTAGAATTAGTAATTGAAATAAAAATATAATTCTTAGGTGATTGAAAATAAGTTTTTTTTTAAAAGCAATTGTGTTGTATTTAAGTGGTCTTAAATCTCGAATAAATTTTTATTCTAAGTGTGCTTCGATCATATTTTAATAATATAATTCTTACATGATTGAGAATATGTTTTTTTAATGCAAGAGTGTTGGTTTTAAGTGCTCCCAAATTCAGATTAACTCTTAAGATTAAAAGATGATCCAAACACATTAGGAATAAAAAATATTTTTTCAAAAGTTTTACATCTTGGTCCTTTCATGATATATTCTGGTTGATCATCTATTAAACCATAAAATATTATTTTTACATGGTCGGAAATAAAATTATGACTAGTTATTCTGTTTTAAAAAAAATTATTCCTAAATGATTGAGAATTAAAAATTATTTTGGATTTGAGACCAATTTAAAAATAACAATCTTAATCTAAATAAAAAAAATATTCTCAATCGTTCAGAAATAATATTTTTTATTCTAATAACTAATCATAATTTTATTCTCAACCATGCAGAAATAATATGTTTAAGTAATCCTAACAACTTTTAAAAGATTATCCAAACCCATTAGGATTAAAAAATAATTTTGGATTCTAAACCACTTAGATAACACTCTAAATTTTAAAAATCTTATTCGGAAATACTATTTTTTATTCGAAAATAACTAATTTTAATTTTATTCTCATGAGATTCAAACACATCTTGAATGTATAAAATTGGAAATAATATTTAAACAATTTCAATAAATTAATTAAAATATCATTACTTAAATATGCGTTTCAATACAATAATTGTAGTACATAAATATTTACGAGGTAAAATTATAATGCGCTATGAAAATTATCTTTAAAGATTGTCATTTATGTCAACATTATTTATTTTTAAAAAAATAGGGAACATTGACATTAAGATGTGAAAGAGTGATATTGAAAAAGTGTTTTGGAGTTCCAGTAGTATAATGTAAAATCTGATTTGCCGTGTTCGTCGTCTGGGTTTGTGACACCCCGCGACCTCGGCCACCGGATATGCCACAGCCGCCTCGAGCGCACGCTATCACCCGTGCACCCGCAAGACTTAACCAACCAAAATATACAAAACAACATTCAATATCTTCAATTAGTTTACAATGTCAAGGTCTAATTTTACATATTTCAACTTGAATTATTATTAAAAAACTAATGTAAAATGCATAAGTAACTGTCTGGTTCACAAGTTATTGGACACCAACCAAAAGTACGACGGTCTACTACTCGCCAAGCTTCCGTTGCGCCACTCTAATCCAAGACCTCGAACCCACAACCAATGTGAAAACAATGCAAAAAGCAAAGCATGAGATAATTATAAAATTATCTCAGTGCGATATTCAGTTCCAGTCACACAAACCCAAAGGTACATGTTTAGGAACTAATTACTAACCAAGACGAAAACATAAATACATTATATATAATAATCATGTATACAATTCAAGTAAATCACGTGTCATCATACAAACATGAATGCAATCTATGAGTCGAGACCTCAAGTTAATTAATCAATTTCCAAATAATATCAAATACTCGTCTCATGCATTTGGCCAATTACCTAAATGCAAGTCTGGTTGACATATCAAATCAAGTCAATCAAGAGTTTCCTGAACTCATAATCAAGTCGAGAGTATTGCGGTTGTTTTTGAGAGTTCTTCTGTTACTCACAAATAAATGTATACGTATACCATTGGGTTTTTCAGAACCCACAAACCACTTCCCGAAGGAAATTGAGTTTTATTTTACTTGGAATCTCACAATCCAAGCGTATGTTTCAACCACTCTCTAATTCAATTCCAATTCCAATTTCACAACAAGGATATTCAAAGTACCGTGAGTCTGCTCATTCGAGCGCTGCCAACGGTTATTCATTCATAGCAATCATTGACAAGAGGGTAACCATTCATCATGCATAGTAATAATATCATAATTATAGCCATATGATACAAGTGCAAATATGCATGCAAGAGAATTAAGCAATTCAGATATGCAATGCATGTAATTAAATTCCTAACTCAAATATACATCAAGATTTGTGTGCATCCGCACCTGAAAGCAAAGCACTTCATAAGCAAGCAAGCAACAATCAACATCAAGCATAGACAAACAATTGTAGTGCTCCATTTGTATCGGCTCCTTTGCTCCGATACGTCTATCCAATTCTAACAAACAAAATCCATGTCTAAGTACTTACTTAAATAAATCAAACAAGCAACAATAGATACAAGCAATAAAGATTAATGTAATCTCAAAATACGACACAATATGTGGACGGGTTTGAGGATAACACGACTTAGACACAAACCAACATGACACAAGTAATTTCAAGGCTTAAACCATACATTTCTAATCTGCAAGACACAAGTAAGACCTAAGAAGTTCTAGAGCTCTTCATGAGCTTTCTAACTGTCTTTAAATCACCTAAAACGGACACCGGATGGCAAAGTTATGGCCGAAATACTAAACAGGTGCATTGCAGGAAATTCTTCGTGGACCGTAGAGAACGGCCGTGGACCGCGGTGAATTTTCTCAGATACTAAACCCCTTTCGGTTCCAATCAACAGAATGGGTTCGCGGGTCGCGGTAAGACTCCGCGGACCGTGGCCAAATTTCTCAGCTTTTAACCCCCAGATTTTGGTGGAAAACCCCGAATACAACCTCGAACTCCTGTAGCTCGCCATAGAGCTCCGCGAGCATCTAGACAAGGTGTTTGTGGACTTACTTTGTGGAATTAAACTGCAACATTATGTCTCGCACCTTTTTGGACCCTGATCCACGGAAGGGGGAAATGACCGGATGCTCCCGCGAGGGAAAAAGATATTGCGGACGAGATACCCCTCGATCGTTTCAAAATTCGGACATCGGTACCTACCTGAAAAGGAATGTGGGTACTGACGTGATCCTTTTTTTCCAGTAGGCGCAAGCCCCTACTGTTAATTACCTCCGAACCAAGTCAAGAGAACCTCTAGATCGGGATGATCAATGGGTCAGGCATAACCGTTAGCATTCCAGCATTTTACCAAAAGACACTTGACATTAGAAGAGCATATGCGAAAGGTGACATGAATGGAGCGGATACTATAACCATAATGCAAAACATGATGCAAGGGAATTTAGTTCATATTCGAAGTTCCAGGGTTTATAGAATTTGGTCCTGGGTGGTTATCAATTAACCCAGATTTAACCCTAGTTTTATATATTTAGCAATTTTCATCCTCTTTAAACTATACGCATTGTAAGCTCAAAGAGGACGGACATAGACGTGTAAAGTTTCTATATTCAGATCACATTAAAGCTTTAACTATTTTAAAACTTCAATTTATCAACATGTTTAAAACTTTGGTCTGTTTGTTAACGTGTTAGAATCGAGGTTATTAGACATTTCTGGGAACTCAGGCATTAGAGCATGTCGAGGTTCCGGTCTTGAACGTGCGTCGGTCCTGATCAACTATTGACGTGTCGAGTTTCTGGCCCTGTGACGTGCAAGAGTTAGGTTATAAAACATTTTAAACTCTGGTGTTAAGGCATGTTTAGAAATTCTGGTCACTTTGGACATTTTAAACTTAGGTCTTCGTATGTTTTAGAATTTATCAAATTCTGATTTTTCAGACGTATTTGAAGTTTGGTCCCTAGATTCAGAGAGTTTGCATGGAATTTTGTTTATGGATTTGTATTACTTTTTGGACCTAGGTTCGGGTCTTAAGTCTGGATTTGATTTGGGTTTTCTGGGCTTGATTTAGGTTTGGATGATCCTGGGTTTGGATTTCTTTGGAATTTAATTTGGGTTTAGGTTTCTGGATTTTTAGATTTGGTTTGAGTCTGGACTCTTCTGGCATTGGGTTTGATTTGAGTTTAGATCTTCTGGATTTGAGTTTGAATTTTCTGGGTTCTAGATTTAATCTGGGTTTGAGTTTCCCTGGATTTTTAATTTGGGTTTAGATTCAATTTAAGTTTGAATTTTGGATTTAATTTGAGTTTGGGTTTGGATTTGGATTTAATTTGCGTTTGGGTTTGGATTCAATTTGGTTTTGTGTTTAGGTTTGGATTTGGGTGCGGATTTTTATTTCCAGATTTCCCGGGAGTTTTGCATAAAATTTGCTCTTAACGATAATTACCGTTTAATTGTACCTGCTGTCTAAGTCATCGTGAGGTACCTGCTGTCAAAGGGGTTCATACCCTTGCACATTTTTATTAAGTTTCAATTTTTTTAGATATTTCTGCATTATTAATCTTAGTCATTTCTCATGACTTTAATTTTAGTTCTCTTTTGGTTGGGAATTTGGACTTGGAGTGTTATAGAGGGATGTCCCTCATATTTTTCTGGACATTTTGGTATTTTATGGGAATTTTTCCGGATTTCTAACTATTTTTAAAGCATTTTTGAAGTTTCTGTCTTGCTAGAAAATTCCTGATTGGCTGGGGAAATTTGCTATTCCGTGTTCTGCTTGTCAGAGACCCGCTACAGAGACTGTGCCACAGAAGATCCGGAAGGGTCAAGTCGACTGAGTCGTTTGGTCTACGCGCGGGGGCTGTGGACCGGACGTATTTGAGTCGAGTTCACCTCTGTCATGTGGGCCCCACCGTCAGTGTCACGACTCTTGATGCACTGGTTCCGCCTAGGTTTCCTTTAGGGGCGCTTGGAATGTATCTCGGCCATCTGATCGCGTCAGGATTCATGCTGACTCGATCTGTCGGTGAGATAGGGTTTAGACCCTTCGTCTTGTTTGCTCCGATCACGAATTTGAGGGCGATTTTGAGAGAGAGAGAGAGAGAAAAATGGGGCGACGATGGCCTTTCCCCCTCATTTCTGTCGGGTGCCAAGGGCTGTTCCTCTTCATTGGTCGAGTATCGCCTGCTTTTGTTCGGACTGGCGCCGCTTCAAACTCATGCATGGTGAAGTAGCACCTTCGATCACCAGGAATTCTCATCGGGTCCTCAGAGAACCCAGATAAGTTGTTCTTATCTCTTTTGTTTCAGACTTTACAGTATCCTGCCTCAGTTCTCTGTTGTTGCTCTTTTTTTTAGGGTTTACTGGTAACACATTTTGGGGTACTGTCTGGTCATGTAGCTTGGTTGTATTTTCTCCCATGGTTTTTTTTGTCATTTGTTGTGATTTTGGGTTCTATGCTTTGGATCTTGTGTCGGCTTTGATTTACTAGCATTTGGCACCTAGTCAGGCTTAGAGTTTCAGTTTTGGTATTGTTTTGTCTTACTGACATTTGGTGTCAGTTTGACTTGGTCTTTGGTCCTGGTATGATTTTGGTTGACTGGCATTTGACACCAGTTGGGTTTCAGGTTTCTAGTTCTGGCATTGGGTTTCTGTTGTACTGGCATTTTGGTACTAGTTGGGTATGGGTCTTGGTTCTGGCATGACTTGGGTTTACTGGCATTTGGTACCAGTTGGGTTTTGGTTTTGGTTCTGGGATGACTTTAATGCATGATTTTATTGTATTTGCAGGGCCATGGTGTTTTAAGTTTAGATTTACTGGGGGTCAGAGCCTGCTATCAGACTGTTTAACTGGTAAATTTGATTTAAAAGGGTTTGATTTAAGGTTAGGGCGTTTCACTGGCAAGGGCTTCTGTTTTTTTTTTTAGTGTGAACATTGGCTCTGAGGGTCTGGCACACTAATATTTATTTGTTGTTACTTGGGTGTTTATTTGCTGGTATTTGGGGCAGTATTTTGGTAGCATTTTGACATTATTTTGGCATGTGTCTGGCTTCTGAATTTTGGGGGATGCTGGGCTAGTATCTAGCTTCTTATCTGGGCTAGTATTTGGGGCATTGTTATGTGCTTTCTGGGTCATTTGTGGGGTGGTATTTGGCACTTGTTAGATGTTTTTTTGGTCTGTATTTGGGCAGTATTTGGACTGGGCATTTGGATGCTTTTCTGGCATTTAGTCTGAGTATTTGGGTATTATTTTGGGGCATTTTTTTATTGGGTTTGGGTTATTTTTTTTTTGAAAGGTTTAGGATTATGCATTTGGGTATTTAGTTGGGGGGGGCTTTATTTGGATCTGGAGCATGGTTATTTTGGGTTTTATTTGAGACATGGATCCATCTGAGGTGGTAGCTCCAGGCTGACACACCCTCTGACTTCACCATGCTCAGGCAACATACTGAGAACTGAAACAGGACCATGAGACAGCCAAAGTGGTTGCTCCAGGCAGACACACTGTTATATGACTATCCCATGGCCCATGAACACTGTAAAGTCTTCAACAGCCTCTGTCTCTTATTAGTCTTCAAGCTTTCATGGCTGAAATGCTCCATCTTCTACCTGTTGTCTTTTGAGCAATTTATGCAATTTATTTCATTTTTAATTTTTTTGTTTCACTTTTATGTTATTTTTGACTAACACTTTGTTACTTTGTAGTTGTGGACACACAAGACTTAGTTAGGGACTCATGCACTTGGAAACAACTATACAGAAGAGTAAACTCAGATGCAAACTGAAACAGGTGAGTAAACACAGCTTGAAAACTCATTTTTTTTTTGTTTATTAAAACAAAACAGTTTGTATGCTTCTAACTTATATTTTTTTTTGCAACAGCACAACTACATGAAGGCTATGAATTCAAAACATGAGATGCAAAAGAAAAGAAAGAAGAAGAAAAGAGGAGATTGCACCAACAGAAGCAAAGCATAGGGGTAAAACTCTTTATTTCAAATCAAATTCCATTTACAAGCTACTTTTCTTACCTTTTCCTAGCTTGAACTTGACTAACTCGACTAACTTCTACTTGTTTTTACAGAAAAGCTTTTGAGAAAATAAAATGGTAGAGTTTTGGTGCTAAACTTCTGCTCTCCTCTTTTTGGTCGATGGAGAGGGTCTCTTATAGCCATGGGGTTAGGGTTTCTTCTATGCTCCCATGGCCACCTGGCGTCTGATCTATCCCTTGATCCTTGATGGAGGGTCTGGATGTGAACTTGCTCCCCAATCTTCCTTTTCTGGAGTTAAGTCCTTCTCTAGTTTCTACTTTCTTTTACTTTATTCAATCATATGTTGCCACTTGGCATTTGGGTGTCCACTCATGTGCTCCCTTTCTTTTGTGAGCAGCACACTTAGAGAGGGCTTACTTGGCGCCAAAGGAGTCATGTGCTTTGGCATATCCAGCCATCCATGATTTGATGAAGGATTGAGATTGGCATAGGTGGAGCATCTCTACTTGTAGCTGTTTGAGCCCATCTGTTGGCATGAGACAGCTGTAGATATCTCATCTCTTCTCCATTTGCTTTTTCTTGGCCCTTGCTTCATGGATTTGTGACTGGAGACTCCTTTTGTTGGCATGTATACTCATAAACACACTCTCCATTTCATTTGTGTGTTTCCTGGACTGGAGCTTGCATTCTGTACTTGTCCCGTGTGCCATGTGGCATGATGCCATTTGATTTCATTTGATGCTTGCTATGTTGTTTATTTTGAGCAGCCACCTAATCTGATATCTGCTAACTCTCCTTTATTTTCCTTGTATGATTGGTGGGACCATGTGCTACTTGGATGTTAAGGAGGTGGTGATGTCATGCTTTGCTGTGCATGCCACAGCTGTCATTGGGTATCTCTGGCGCCTTGGTGATATTGGGACAGATTTCATGTATCTAGGCTGGCCACATGATTTCCTTTGATGGCTTGGATGCACCCTTTGAACTTGGCTTTCTAAAGAGAGTTTGATTCTCTCCAGTAGCCATTTGTTGTTGGGTTGTTTGTGGTCTTGGATTTGCAGACCATGTGTGTTGCATTGAGGCTTTGTGGCTTTCATGTGGCAATTTCTGTGCCATGGCCATGTTGCCATTTGTGGGGTGCATCTCTGACAGTCACTTTGGTTCCTGTCAGTGATGTGTTTGAGTTGACACATGTCATTTTGGTGACATGTTGCACTCACATATGACCTGTCAGGCCATGTGATGGTAATTGAGAGGTGGCACTTGCATTTTTAGTCCCTCCCCCATTTCATGTGCATATCCCTAGCACATACTTGACCTATGATGTCATTTGTTCATACTGAGGCCATTTTGTTGCTTCCCTCTGCCTTTGAGTGAGGTAAGCTCCATCTTTAGCTGTTTGATTTTGGATACATTTGATCCTTAATGCCACAGCTAATTTCCTTTGCTGACTTGTGCTTTTTTGTGCAACAGGCTCTCAGGAGTGATGCCAGGGGCAAAGTTGGCATTGATTGCTTCATGGCTGCCTTTTGTGCATGGCATCTCTTGGTCCCTTCTTTCTATTTCCTGATCTGCCCATGGGCCCACAGAATGACACGCATGGGAGGGTGCATCCCCTCAGATAAGGATCAACACTTACCCTTTTTATCATTTGTAGTCTTTTGTGGCTGTGATCTTGTAACCACTTGTGCACTTGGCATCTGTGCTGCTGTTTGAGAGGCACTATTGGGTCGATTTATGGTGACTTGTTCAATTGTGCTCTCTGTGTTGCTTGTCACTTTGTTTGTGGTGACATGTTTGCATATATGGCCTGTTGGGGCTTTTTCTCATGTAATCTGTGTTGTGATTTTGTCTGGAGAAGCCATGGGGGCAATTCTGGGAATATATGTCCCTTGTGCATTGTTGTGGCTTGTTGTTATGCTCATGAATTCCCTAGGCTTGACATTTTGGGACTGATTTGCCCATGGGGACCATTGCATAACTCTTTATGGCTTGTACTGTCTCTGGGCAGGGGACAGTGGCCTATGTGATGCTTTTCTCAACGAATTTGATGAGGTTGAGGTGTGGTAAGCTTACCACCCTGTCATTTGTACCACTGGTACAGGTCTATGCCTTCCTTTTCAGGTGTAGAGTGCAGAGAGAGTACTGGACCCTCTTTTTAATGTTGCATTTATCTCAGTTTTGCCATTTTTGCATTGGAGATGTCCATTTCAATGTTATAACTCGTTTTTTATAAGTGTATAACATTTTTATAAACTCTCATTATGTTATTTCATAGCCACTGAGTGCCTTTCCTTGCTTTTGACCCAGAGAACTTGAACTTTGACTGTTCCTCGAGCTTTTGGCCATGGCGATTGGTGATGTCATCTTCTTCCCTTCGATTGGAGTCTGACTAGCTCCTGGAAACTATTCTCAGAGCATCGTCGAGCTCCTCTCAGGTGATGTGCATCCACTTTTCCTTTCAATTTGCATCATTTCTCTCGCTTTTGCTCTTCACTCGATGCTCATGATTTTTCGACTTGTGCTTTGCAGAGCCTCTCCATAGCCGAGCTTGGCATCACTGAGATCGTGTGCTCATCGCCTATCTGTTGGTGCCCTTGGTTGAGGCTGAGACGGCGTGGAGTGACGGCGAGAGGCTGACCTACGTCGGAGAAGGCGAGTCCCCTCTGTAAGCCTTTTTTCTTTTCTTTATGTTCTCTGTGTTTTGGGTCCCATTGTCAGGGCTAATCGGAGAATGACACCTGTCTTTCCTCTTGATTTTCAGAGTTTGGACGCGAGTCGGATCTGAGTCGGGGTCGACTGTGTCGGAAGCGGAACGTGGTTGGGTCGAACCCAATCGACTCTGTGGCCGACGGATCCGGATCTGTTTGGGCCGCGTCGAAGTTGGGCCGTTGCTGAGGTTGGGCTGCCTCGCATGTGGGCTTCCCTTTCTCCCTCTATTTTACTTGATTTTCTGATTTGTATTCTGGGCTTCTGATTTCGGCCATTAGCTATTGATTTGTTTCTTTTGGGCCAGCCGTATGCTTGCATGTTTGTATACATGTATTTTGAGATATGTATTTGTATTTTATGTCTTGTATTTGTGGCTTATGTGACTTGCATGATTTGTAGATGTATAGTATTTGTGCTATGTCATTTGTTGCACTCGGATATACCTTGCATTGTACCCGAAATCTAGCATCCATTTTTTTTGCTTTTAACTCGACTGTTTGCCCCACGACTTGTATGGTTTGGAACCAAACTAAGTCTTGAAACGGCTTGAGTTTGCCTGCGCCCTTTAGGATCAACGGACCCCGTGTTATCACACAGGCTCTTATCGCCTTCCTTACCCGTTGGGGCCAGCCCTTTAGACTTATTATTTGAAGTCTTTTGGGTTCTGAGCCGATACTTGTCCTGTTAACTTGTCACAGAACCAAGTACCCCATTGGGTTTGGGTTAACAATAATTTCGTAATTGTCAACGGCCGAAATTGAAGGCAAACACCTTAGTACTCGACCAATTCCTTTGAGTTCTCATTTCGGTTTTCAACTAAACTCACCAAACCACACAACATAATCTAACAACAACAATAGTTCAATCAATAAGGTCTTACACTTTTAGCACTTATCAAACAACACAATAACTTTTTAGAATTCATTTTAAGCACAATTCACTCAATAATTTCAGAAACTCATTTTAGAAACCAAACCTAGTGCATGCATGACAAAAACTTTAAGAAATCGAATCAAATGCTAAATGTAGCTAATAAAATCTTGCATGCAACTAATCCGAATAGAAAAACTCATTCTCAAACCTTTATTCAAGCTAAAACTCAGAAATTATTTGAAAACTGAAATGATTAGAAGAAATCCGAGTTCTTACCAAAATAGTGCTCAAATCCGAATTTTCTTGGCTTGCATGTACTCTCCTCGCATTCCTCTTTCTAATTCTGATTTTTCTTGAATTTATGGAAATTTTTTTGCTATTATTTTGGAGTGGTTTTAATGGAGAGAAGTTGGGTTCTGTTGGAACCAAAGAGAGAAAAGGGAGAGAGCTCAAGAGTGGGAGATGATTATGTTGGATGGGAGAAGAGGGAAGAATAGAGAATAAATGAGTGGGATTTTACAAAGTAACCCTTCATTTCCTTCAAAATCACTTGTTCTTCTAATTTCAGATTTGCGCACAATTTTAATAAGTTAAGACCAAACTAAATAATAGAAAATCGACAACCAAATTTTTAGAACTCATTTAACATAATGCTTTGAAATTAGAATACTTTTATGATATATAAAAATAATTTGAACAACTAAAAGATTTAGTACATAAAAATCAAAATATGAAAATACTGGGTATCATAGGGTTTCAACTTTTTATTAGGGAAAATTGGGTATAACCCCTCTAAACATTAGCAATTGGATATACCCCCTTACAAACAATACAATTGGATATAATACCCTATTATCTTTATAGCGAAGGAAATAACCCCTTGATTAAATTCAAATTTTTTTAAATTATATATATATATATATTACATCAATGACAAAAGTACCCATGCTCTCTTCCCTCTCTGCCTATTAATTGTTTCGTTCTCTTTTTTTCTCCAACGCCATTCAAAGCAACAAATTAAGTGATATCCAATTTGTTGTTGCTTAAACTAGCAATTTTCTTTCTATATCAGTATATCTCTTGGGTACATCTCTCTCGCACAAATTCTTAATTAAATAAATGGCCATTTTTTTTTTTACTAGTGAGCATTTTATTATATTTACACAAAGAATATCATAGATGATAAGCTCATGGAGTCATGGTGCTAGACTCACAGAGCACCGGTACAAACTTTTGTTCATTTCTTGAATTCTATTTTTTTTTATTATAATTTTCACATTCAATGAGTGAAATTATGAATAATGGAAAGCTTGTTATGCCAAAAAAGAAAAAAAAAAAGCAAGTCTTCCTTTTATCGCAAAAATAAAAAATAAAAGATAATAAGTGTATAAATAATATGCAATGTCAAGCTTCATCTTATCCTTATTTCCGTCCATGTTTTGCAGTCTTGTTATCCTTCCGAAGTTCTAGTAGAGAGAGAGGAGAACATTAAATTGGATGTCACCTTTTTTTTTTTTTATAGATGCATGGGAGAAACGAGGGAAAACGAAATGACAGGGTGGAAGGGGAAGAGAGCAAGGGTATTTTTGTCTTATGAAGTGAAAAATGATTTTTTAAATTTTTAAAAGGCTGAATTTAATCAAAAAGGGTTTATTTTCTTTACTACAAAGATTATAGGGTGTTTTTTTTTTTTTTTTGATGGAAAAGATTATAGGGTGTTATATTCAATTTTAATGTTTGTAGGAGTTATACCAAATTACCAAGTTTAGAGGGGTTATACCCAAATTTCCCAAGTTTAAGATGCCCTAAGGAGTGTATTTTACATTTTTTTTTTTCGCTTCTGAGCTGTAGACAGATTTTGGGATGCTCGTATTAAATATTGTTGTTGTGCCATCACTAAGAGTGATTAATTTTATTTATAAAGGATTACCTTACAACAAGTGGTTGCTGTGGTGTAGTGGTTATCACGTCAGTCTTACACACTGAAGGTCCCCAGTTCGATCCTGGGCAGCAACATTTTTTATTTTCATCATTGCCAATATGTCATGGAACATCCGCCTTACTTCATATTTTCTCTCTCTTCAAAGCCATGTATATTGCTTGAAATTTCGACTGATCTGATTATAATAGTCTAAAACAGTTATTTGAATTAAAATTCCATACCTTGGGCTAAACAACCAAGGCGTTTCTAGCGTCCTCAATATGTGTGCTATAATAATACTTAATAATTGAATGGCAATCTATGAAGATCATACAGTATAGTCATCTTAGAAGAATGATTTGACTCCTACCTATTCAATCCTCAATATTTGCGAGACCTTTCATACAAAATAAACTCGATCAATTTCTCTTATAGTGCCACTTTTCATTCCCAAACCAGTTTTTGATTGGCGCTATTATTGCCGATTTTATCAACTGTTATCCTAAACTTTTAATTTTGAGTACTTAGTCTCCAATTAAGATTTTCAATTATAAGTGTTGTTTCTTTTTTCTCATAAATGATAAAATCATGGATTTTCAATTGTTTAATTACCCTTGATGTCGTCTATCGAATTTTGTAACTTTTTTGTGAAATCAATTTATTTTGGGATAACAATTCTTCTTAAAATATTGTACTGCCTCTATTGCCCTTTACGAGATAGGAACATTTTTTAGCAAATCCTAAGTTTTTGCAAGAAGTATTGTTCATTTCACAAGAATAAAAATCACGTGCTGCGCACAGTTCTATTTATCCGAAAATGTTCGTACGATTTTAAGTTTGACAAGAGATCCATTTTATGCTTCTGTTGTTTGAAAATATCGTTTTTACCTAAACCTTTTTAATCTTTTATCAACCCACATAATTATAAAAAAAAAATAATCAGGTCACTTTGAATTTTATTTGTCTGTTCTGTTCTGTAAATCTCGGCCCATGGAACAAATGAAGCCCATGTGATCTATTTTAATGAATTATACTATTCTCCACGTTGAATTAGAAGGGCCAACACAGCCCATATACACTAAATTTTCAGAAATGATATACACCATCCAACAAAAAACCATCCAATACCATCCAATTGAACCAGCGCCATCCAACATGCCAAAATAGTTTTTTTTTTTTTTTTTCCGCGTGCTGACGTAGCAAAAATTTTTGACTAATTTTCGAAATTTTTTTGGTGCTGACGTCATCAAATATGCTAATTTAAGGATTCAGTTAAATGATTTAAGGGTTAAATTAAATGTTTTAAGTGTTGAATTAAAGTGTATAAGTGTTCAGTTAGATGCACCAATAATTTGAAATTTTAGTATTTTGTGTTCAGTTAAATATGTTAAGGGATTATTTAAAAGTATGTATGTGTTCAGTTAGATGTAGCAATAATTTAGAATTTTAGTATTTTGTGTTCCGTTAAATACGTTAAGGGATGAACTTAAAGTGTCTATGCGTCCAGTTAGTTGCAGTAGAATTTTGATTTCGTAGTTTTTGTGTTCAATTAAACTAGTAAAATAAAAAACAAAATGAACAGACACAACAAACATAGCAAACATTTACAATAACAATACGAATATTTACAACAATAAACTGAACATATATAACTGATTTATCCGACTTTCTGCATTAGATGATCACTTATTAACAACTAACTGAACAATTACAACACTAAAGATGATCACTTGTTTCATCTAAATGAACATTTGTACATATGAAATGATCCTTTATCCTTTGCATCTAACCATGAATGCCCATAGAATCCTCCTTCCTTCTTCTCCTCCGCCTCTTCACCAAAGAACCATGGTCTCCAAACAAACCAGCACCATAATCTTCCACGAGATCGGCCTTGTCATGGAGAGGAGAGGAGAGATCTGGTCGGAGAGGAGGCAGAGGCGATATGATCGGAGATGAGGCAGAGACGTCATAAGCCATGGAGAGGAGAGGAGCGATCTGGTCGGAAAGGAGAGGAGAGGAGTCGATATGGTCGGAGCATCGGAGGTGATCTGGAGGGATGCGAGAGGAGAGAGAAGAGAGAAGAGAGGAGGAGAGAGATCGAAATCCGGATCTAAATTTTGGAATGGGAAATGAAAGATGAGAGAAATTAAAGGGGCCCTGGATATCACGTGACCATCATGTGCAGCGCGTCTGGATGGTGGGATGGTATTTCCGTGGATGACATATACTAATTACCCTAAATTTTTTATCTTTTGATCTTTTCTGCAGTACTCAAAATTCTCTGAAATTGCAACCGGGGCCATCAGTACTTCAAAACAGCACTGGCTCCGACTGGTACCAGTAATAAGAAAGTACAGGGAGCAAGAACAAATAAGTCTCAATAAGAATTCAAGGGAAAAACAAAGTTGCGACTTGTCGGGTCTCCTTTAGCAGGAAGAAAAGAATCAAAAGGGAAATTAGCAAAGACAGATGTCGGAGCCAAGGGAGTTGCTCTGTACCAGTGATTGTACCAGGCCTCCTAGCACAGGCACGTCAACAAAAAGAACATATGGTAAGGGAAATACAATTAATTAGAGACGCAATTATGCAAAAGATAATGGTTCGGTTCTTCAAATCATGATTCTTAAACTAACAAAAACATCTGATCCTCTTGAATATCCTGACCCAGATTTTTTGAGGAAAATTGTCTGGTAGCTATGTATTTGATTTGGCAGGAATAAATAACCATGGAAATGGCTGATAATTTTGACTTGATCAAAATCTAATTAAGAAGAAGGGACAAGACACAAATGGACTAGATTCTGGACCTGCGTGGGGCTTCAAAGTTCAAACAACAGAAATTGAGCATAAATATTGAAAAGTATGACAGTAAATTCTTCCCATGTGCTTTGACTAAGGTGTTGGGTTTTAAAACCTAGGAACGACTCATGTGAAATTTTAACATAAACTAAGCGGAAGCGTTACCTGGTTCCATCTGGTTATTTAATGATCTTGAATATCTTCTATGCTCCAGCAACACCATAACAATATCTATACACGCACCAAGGTTGGGGAAAAGATCTTCCAAAGGATCAAGACACGCCCTTTGATGCCTTACGCCTAAAGCAAAGCACTATCTCTCTCTAATTGATGGAAGTATTAGAAAAAGGGGCAGAGATGCTGCTATCAACGCATGTATACAGCAGTGCTCGTTGTTGTCTTGTCCCTTGGGGACCAACCCCGTATATATAGTACCAAGGGCTTCTTGGCACCCAAACAATTCCATATTGGTCCATCATCAATATAGATTTGTTTCCAAACATAACCACGTACAAAAGGCAACACATCTATGCACAAAAATCTTGCTTTTATTTACAGCCACGTTTAGCATATTACCATATCTTAATTGACTTGGAAACCAAGCAAAATTTGCCCACACAAAATTAGATTGTTTCCAAATAATCTTACAATCTCCCACTTGGGCTATTATGCTTAGTGTTATCCAAAGTCCTTAACTTATGAGCTCATATTTCCATGGTAATAAATTTTGTGCCTCTAATTCCGTCCATCATTCATAACGATAAAAGACCATTGAAGCTTTCGTTACATTATAGCCATTACAGGCTTCTAATCCTGTAAAGCCGTCGCAACTAAACCCACAATGATCACAATACCTTCATAAATGAATGACATTGAATTTAGATGTGTGTAAGTGGTGTGGAAAATACACGCAAGTGTGACTGCCACGTGTCTATTTCCAACTTTTATTGGTCACCCAAAACTGAAGTGAGGTCAACTTAATTTAGAGTCAGAATGAGAACTGCAAGCTAAAAAACTGAATCATTTCTGCAGAAATTATTCACATGCTTAATAAACTGAAAACTGAATATATGTCCAATCATGCACTCCCACTGAACACAAACTCCCACTCAAGTCTTAAACCCTCAACTTGAATTAGCACCCACAAGAGCGACATGCTTCTGTGACCAAATTGGATGTTTCAAGTTTTATGAGCAGATCTGCAATTATGGAGTTTTGTTCTAATGTGCTAGATTGACATTAAATCATTCTGGACTCTTTTATTTACAACCAGAAACTTAAAGTTTTATGTGCTTTAACTTATTGAAGTTTCTGTTGTTGGAGTATATGATTATTGTCACAATATATCCATAGTGATGTTAAACAACATCCATCATGTGCAGCCTAGTGACAAAATTCATAGTCATACTTCTAAATTTGAATGCTTATAACATACTATAAACTTTATTTCCATTGCGAGAGATGTTAATACACACCCGTTTAACATTCTTCATAAAATGGAATTATTTTTTAGGATGTTATCATGACATCCACTGAAATCGAAATCAGAACACCAAAAAAAAGACCTCAGCCTATTTCTGACATCCGAACTGTAAGTGCATAATTGTATCAAATAACTAAATTTGACTGCATTCCATAATTCTACACTCATGTAGATATTGACTTTGCATCTTTATTATGTATACAATATCCACATGTATACGAACTTAGATCAAATTCCTTATAACTGAATCATAAGGAGCACTTTTATTTCCAACTTAATCAACATATATGGGGTATACTAAAAACAAAATATAAATATACCTCAATCACAGAATATCCAGTAGTTTGCTTTATCTTATCATACTACTTGAGAGTCTAATTGATGCTTATCATTTGTTTAAAGGGTCAAGAACCTTGAGGCCAAGTACACATGATAATATCATTTCAAGTAGTAAATCATCTAATGCAAAACGTTACTCCCACTGAACCTGTGATATATACAACTATTAACCAAGTTAATCTCGAAACCAAATGAGATAATCACTTGATGAAATTTGTAATATCACTGTTGAGACGCCTATTTTGAGTTCATATATAGATTTAAATTTGCAACCATTTTATTTGTATCATCCGATTCAAAGTGGTGTGGTTGCACCGTATAGATTGTTTCATCAAAGTCACCATTGAAGAACACAGTCCTAACATCTATTTGATGAAACTCGAAATCCAAAATTGTACTACAAGTGCCATGATTAACCTAAAAGAGTCTTTCAGTAAAACTAGAAGGAAAGTCTCTTTATGGTAAATTCATTCCTTTCAGGTGAAGTTCTCAGTGACAAGATGTACCTTATGACTTTTCACATTGCCTTTAGAATCCCTTTTGGTATTAAACGTCCATTTGCAACAAATGAGTTTTTTACCTCATGGCAATATTACTAAGTCTCAAATATCATTGTCACACATGAAATTCATATGGCATCAATCAACTTTTATGAGTTTCAAACTCATGTTCATGAAGATAGACAACATAATCATCCGATATTGTTTGTCTTTTTTCCCTTATAGATCTTGCAAGCACGAGTTCTTGAGGTGGTTGTAGTTGTTCAATGACACTGTTATCTTCAACTTAATTATTTCCAGAGTCTAAGTCCATAGGATCTGGAACAAGATCTGTTTCCTAAATCAAACGATCCGTTTGAGTCCACAAAGGATCATTATCATTTTCAGGATCAACCCTGGACACTGTATATATGATCAAATGGTCTGTTTCAGTCCTGTCGCGGTCCGTTTGAAGGTCAGTGTTCTCAGTTTCTTATTTGAAGATAATATCCCGATGTGTCATATCTCCCCCCACAACCAAAACATCCTCAAAGAACTTATCTTTCTTTATCTCTAAAAACTCAATCTTAAACTGTGGGATATAATAATTTTGATATTCCTGGATCTTTTGGCATAATTAATAAAACAACTAATTATCTTTTCATCCAACTACTCATGTGGCTTATGCCGAGTTTTGTTAGATATCCCAAATATAATATTATGGACATTCCAGTCTACATATTATATGAGTTTTATAATAGTTGCCTTTAGTTGATATAGAATACAAACTGCTATTCGTGAGAATTTTTTTTTTAATTTTTGTACAAAAATATATTATCTCCTTTAGAGATATAACTTAACCTTTTGTACCAAAGTATTCATAAATTCTCAATTTTATGCATAAAACTTTAGTATCTTTTATAGATTTTCCTTATATATAAGCTATTATTTCCATATAAGATTGTTGTATACTGAAGAAGAAATGAATCTATCTGATTTTGGACAATGAGACAAAACCAAATTTCTATTCTTAAATGAACAAATAAATTCTTATTTGTTGATTTGAGATAGAGTTGAAATTTCATTAAAATGAAATTATAAATATCTCATGTATGTCCAAATATGATCCATTACTAAATAACAAAATATGGACATTATAGCTTCCAAAATTGATTGTCTTGTTGTCACCGCTATATGAATGTATCTTTCAACATCAATTTGACTTCAAACAATCATAGGAAATTCTAGAAATACAAATGTGGGAAGTTTCATCCGAATCAATCCACTATCTATATATAAACAACTTATGCATAGACTTTAGCAAGGAGCACAATATTATTCTTGGTACCCCAAGTATAATATTTTCTTAAATGCTCTTATTTTCATAGAAGAAATACCCCTCAGATTCTGACTTTTCAATCAGGTTTTGAGCCTTAACTTTATTGGGATTCTTTTATGATTCAAATTGCAGTTTTATTCTTAAATTTTATGTTTCTAATTTTCTTATATTCTTGGATTCAAAATCAACCTGAGTATCATATGTATTATCTTCAATTTTATTTTCTTCCTTCACCATATGCAAGTTGAGGTTAATGAGGGTTGCATAACTCATCTTGAACCAAATAGGAAGAAAAATAAGCACTAAATAACCTTATTATCTTGCGATATATTTTAGTGCTTATAATTTTGAAGCATAAACATAATATCTCCAAATGTACTCCCTTATGTTGATTTTATATTTATTTAGATACCTAAAGTGTTTCTGCAATGAATGTCTAAATGTAACTATTGTCCATCTGCAAGTGCTCTTTGGAGTCTCCTTACAGACTTCAAATACCTACTTCTTCTTAGCAGATACATTTTTTTTAAATTTTCTCCAAGAATTATTAACCATATTGAGAGACTTAAACGTTTTGCCATGAAATACACAAATGTAATCACTATCCATCTGTAAGTGCTCTTTGGAGTCTCCTGACAGATTTCAATTGATTATTATCTCATTCATGCAAAACAGTAATTCCTCATATGAATCTTTTAGCCTTAATGAAATTAGAAACAATGTCCCTTAATTCTCTCAAGAATGATCATAAGACACATGTGTTTTTGACCTTAATGGGATTATTAGTCCTTAATACATGGTCAAGATCATATCAAATTGAGAGATTTAAATTTTAAGTTGGAATGTTAAAGATGCTTGATATTTAATATATGCACTTACATTAATCTTAAATTGTATAGCAATAAATCATAATATAAAGGTTCAAATCCCATCTACTAGTCTTTATTCATTTGCAAGTGCTCTTTGGAGTCTCCGAGCAAACTTCAATTGACTAGGTGTAGTGCCAAATGTAACGATTCAGAACATGTCAATCAAATAATCTTCCTTTGGGCCGATTAATTGATTACACGTAAAACCTTATAATCATTACCCCTTTGATACTACCAAAACATTGTACATGTAGCCCTTTAAATCATGTCCTTCCTTTGGGCCGATCCATGATTTAAAAGTTACATGCACCTTAATACACTTGTATTTGGGCACTTGAGACAACCATTAATGTGAGAGCCCACTTTGGTGGGATGACATTACAGCTGGCTCAACGCCTAAATACAACTCAAATACCTTTATATTGGACTTAAAGTATACCTAAACTTAGACTTTTCATTATGCACATCAATCTTAATATGAAAAGTCTAACCAAATACTGACCTAGGATGACTTAGATTTAAGACCCGGTTGCAAAACCTTAAGGTATACAAACAAAAATAATAGACCATATAATACTTATATAGACTACTAAACCTTATGTAGTTTGTTTTGGTAAGTAACAAACTACCTAAAGAGACCAGAAGGAGAACCATAGAGATATGTAACCATACAAACTAGTATGCATTACATTAAGGTAAGAAAAGAAAGCGATGGTTTCCTCTTCAGCCAGCAGCCATTGAAATTACACCACATCCAGGCAAGATTCCCAGAAAAGGTCAGGGTCATATGGACACTTAGGCGCCGACCTTATTTTCTGCGACAGAACTTGTCCTCATGACAACATGGTGTAATCCAACGCTTACAGCTCTTACTAATGAAAACCACGGCAGAGATAAGAAGAGGAGAGAAAACTAAAAAAAAACAAACTGTACAAAACTTGTACAAATCATATAAGAGGATTGTTAAACCAAATTTTTTGGTCAGTTCCTAATAAAACCATACAAATCTTACCTAGCAGGTCGCTATGGCATCTAGCGAGCCCACAACTCGATTCTGGTCATAACCTAAAAGTTTGCAACCAAAACTGAAGTGGAACGATCGTTTCGGAGTGAAACAAATCGTTAATGGACCGTAGATATAGTAGAAGAAATCGTCTTATTCTTAAGCCGAGAAATCCTAAAAATTTCTCTCCTAATATGATAATCTACTCTAATTCTAAATCATCCAATTTAATATGTCAGATTTAAACTTTATTCAAAACTTAACTTAATATATATAATTTTTTTTTTTATATATATATCATAAAAAAAAAAAATAAAAATAAAAGTTAAGCTTGAAAGAAGTTAAAAAAAAAAATGCAAAATTCAATTGCCATATAATGCTAATTACCAAAAACAATCCAAATCTAAAGTTAAGAAACAATAGTTACCAAAAAAAGTTTCTTAATTAACAATATTCCAATTGTTATTACCAAATCATGCTAATTTCCAAAAAATAGACTTGAAATAAATCTATTCATAATATCCTTGTTTAAATACCATATATATCTTAATTAGCAAAAAAAAAATAACTATAATTAGTTTCCTTAATCAATCACCAAATTTATGAAAATAACAAGTTCATAATAAGTTGCTGAAAAAAAAAAAAAAAAAAACTGATTTACATCATTTTTTTTTTTTGACGTGCAAAAAAAAAAAAAAAATTTTTTTGACGTGCAAAAAAAAAAAAAAAATTTTTTTTTTTTTTAAGGAAACCTTTAAATATTGCTAATTAAAACATCAATAATACGCTGTATAATTTTTTTTTTTTATTACACAAAAAAAACTTTCAACGCTACAAGGATCCAAAAGTTCAATTATTTCGAAAAAAAAAAAATCAAAAGTCTATACTCAAGAAAAAAAAAAAAATTTAACCAGATAGAAACCAAAAGCATAATGATTCAACATGAGATGGCTCTGATACCACTTGTTGGGTTTTAAAACCTAGGAACGACTCATGTGAAACTTTAACATAAACTAAGCGGAAGCGTTACCTGGTTCCATCTGGTTATTTAATGATCTTGAATATCTTCTATGCTCCAGCAACACCATAACAATATCTATACACGCACCAAGGTTGGGGAAAAGATCTTCCAAAGGATCAAGACACGCCCTTTGATGCCTTACGCCTAAAGCAAAGCACTATCTCTCTCTAATTGATGGAAGTATTAGAAAAAGGGGCAGAGATGCTGCTATCAACGCATGTATACAGCAGTGCTCGTTGTTGTCTTGTCCCTTGGGGACCAACCCCGTATATATAGTACCAAGGGCTTCTTGGCACCCAAACAATTCCATATTGGTCCATCATCAATATAGATTTGTTTCCAAACATAACCACGTACAAAAGGTAACACATCTATGCACAAAAATCTTGCTTTTATTTACAGCCACGTTTAGCATATTACCATATCTTAATTGACTTGGAAACCAAGCAAAATTTGCCCACACAAAATTAGATTGTTTCCAAATAATCTTACATAAGGGTCTACAACCTTTGGCTGCTCTGCCAAGTTTTCGAAAAAATACAGGTACAGGTGGTCCCCACAGCAGTGACATGGAATGAGAAGATTCAGGTGTGCCAGATGGAGGAAAGATGACAGCCAAGTGGATAGCCATTGAGAGGTGATGAGGGCAATTCCTTTCTTCTTTTTTTTTAAGGAAAGTTTGATCCATCCGATAATTATCGGGGTCGTCCACAATAATTTTATAGGGAAAGGATTGGAATTATCCTACATCCATTCAGTTAGTATGAAGCATGTTATGTGATTAAAGATAATTATCGATAACCAAAAATCAATCTGTCGTACTAATCAATATTGCGGTAATAGGTTTTAGCGAGCAGAGTGCTATATAGTCATTAGGTTTTTCTCCAAAGCAACAAATGCATATTTATCGTTCTAATCAAAACCATAGTAACGCTTCTAACAAATTGTGAAATAAATTATTGAACTTTAAAAATCGAGATTCTAGTAGTCGGAGCTAATTAAATTGTTACAAGAGTGCATATCGATGAATTATAATTTTTTTTTTTTTGAAGAAAGCAAGGGGTCAAGCCCCAAAACTTTTATAATATAATAAAAAAATGTTACAAATGTTTTTGAAAGGTTCATAGGGTGAACCTTTCTAAAAGAAAAATAAACAGCGATGAATTATAAATTTATAATCAATCATATAAGAAATGATGATCTTTGCAAGTATGAGATTTCTATTTCAAGAAAGAGAAGACGAAATATGAATTTGAAGGTATCCAAAACATCTTAAGGGGGAAACCTTAGAGTTTTGTTTTTTTTTTTAATTTTATTTTAATTTCATTAAAAACATTGCCGCACAAAAGATCATAAATTGTGCCACAAAATATCCCGTAAGCTCAGAACCCTCGTGCCTCCAAATCCACATAAATGGCTGCAGATTTATTGCATTTCTGCTCGGATTCTTTTAAAAGATGATACTTCTATAATATCGAGTTTGACCAAGTCCATGGCTATCGCCTATCGGTATCACTATCTCTATATAAATATAAGTGCCCAAGGTAGGCCATGTTAAAAAAAAAAAAACTAAAGCTATCTTCTCTTACTTGAATAAAAATAATCCCATAGCCGCAAACAAAGCTTTAGAAATGATTAAAATTAAAAACATTCTTTCAGCATTCTTCTGGGTGCTTTTCCTAATCCAAGGAAGAACTTTGGCAACCAATGAGGAGGATACACGAGTGAACAGCAGTTGCATACCTGGCGAGAGAGCAGCACTGCTAACACTAAAAGCTGGTTTTTTCGACCCCAAAAACCGGCTTTCTTCATGGGAAGGCCATGATTGCTGCTCATGGAGAGGAATCTCATGCAGCAACGCAACAGGGCATGTTATCAAACTCGACCTTCGTAATACACATAGTCAGAATCTTGATGTTAGCGTTGTTTACAGTGATGTTGCACTGGACAGGTGGATAACTGACATGAGCTATGCCTTGCATGGTGAGATCCGTTCTTCGATACTTTCCTTACAATACTTAAAATACCTTGATTTAAGTTACAACGACTTCAGCAATGCAACACTACCAGACTTCATCAGCTCCCTCAAGGAGTTGAGGTATCTCAACCTCTCTTTTTCAAATTTTGATGGTAGAATACCACCTAAACTTGGTAATCTCTCCAATTTACAATATCTGGTTCTTTCACAGAACAATCTTTACTCTAATGATCTTGCATGGTTGGGGCATCTCTCTTCTTTAAAGCACCTGGACTTGAGTGGTCTTGCCTTTAGTGGTAGAATACCACCTCAACTTAGTAATCTCTCCAGGTTGCAGTATCTAGATCTTTCCGACATAGAGAATTTTTACTGTGATGATCTTTCATGGTTGGCGCACTTATTCTATTTAAAGCACTTGGACTTGAGTTATGCTAACTTGAGTCATGCCATTAAATGGGAAAGATTAGGCATGCTTCCTCATTTGAAAAATCTTTATCTATCGTATTGTGGACTTAATGATACAATCTTTTCTTTGTCCTATGTAAATTTCACAGAGCTTGAAAACTTTGATCTTAGTTGGAACGAATTTAGCAATCCTGTATCTTTAAACTGGGTTTGGAACATTACAAGCTTAGTTTATGTCGACTTTTCTGCCAATAACTTTGATGCTCGCCTTCCCAGTGCACTAAGAAATATGAATTCTATCGAATCATTATATCTGGGTTTGAATAATTTAATGGATATGAAACCAAGTGACTTGAAAAATCTCACCAATATGAAAGTTTTGTACTTAAATGATAACCATATAACCGGGGATATTACTGAGTTCATCAAGGATTTGTCACCTTATGGATTGCAGTCACTTAAGTTAGGATGGAATAATTTTTATGGAAATTTATCTGGTTGGATAGGGCGCATGACTAGCCTGACTAATCTGGGGCTATTTGGTAACAACCTTAGTGGCCCCGTACCATTGAGCATAAGAAGGCTCACTCAACTGATAGAACTGAACCTGGGGGGAAATGGCTTTTATGGTGTGATCACCAGAAATCATCTGTCTAAAATGACTAATTTAGAGATCTTTGATTTGTCAGAAAACTCTCTTACCTTCATTGAAGATGCAAATTGGCTGCCACCATTTAGATTAATATACGCTGACTTCTCATCATGTCGCTTGGGTCCTAAATTTCCTCAGTGGCTGAAATGGCAAACACATGTTAGTTACCTAAGCATTTATAACACAAGAATTGCCGATGAAGTGCCCCTTTGGTTTTGGCATGTATTTTCTAAGACTATATATTTGGATTTGTCCATAAACAATTTGAGTGGCCAATTGCCAAAAACTTTGGAGTTTATGTCTGCAATAAGGATAAACCTACAGGATAATAAGTTTCATGGCTCAATACCGAGATTACCAAAAAGTTTATACACAATAAATCTCTCAAGAAACAATTTATCAGGTCCATTGTCATTTAACTTTGAGGATCTAATTCAATTAAGAGTCCTTATTCTCAGAAAGAATTCATTTAATGGTTTCATCCCCCAAACTCTATGCAAATTGCAGCAATTACAATATTTAGATTTGTCCTCAAACTCTTTAACAGGAACCGTCCCCCATTGTGTGATTAAAAATGCCAGTGCAACCCGCCATACTCATATGAGATCTTTCTCAAGTCCCGAGAGCTCACTTAGTTCAAGCATTAAAATGCTAAATTTAGGGTACAACAACCTCTCTGGTAGATTTCCTATGATCTTAAAATGGTGCAACAACCTAGTGCTTCTTGCTCTTGAGAACAATAATTTTTCTGGTAATGTACCAGCTTGGGTAGGCAGAAGATTAGCCTCTCTAAGAATATTATCACTCAGATATAACCAGTTCTCAGGTACAATACCAAGTCAACTTGCTGAGTTGAGTCAACTCCAAATTCTTGATCTTGGGCAGAACAGTTTTTCAGGTTCCATACCCCACTTGCTGAGAACTTTGAAGCAAATGCACAGCGCCCCTCGTTTTTTTGATTCATCTAACAACTTAATTCAACTTAAAAACATTTCTATTTTAGATCCCTTTTTCGTAGAATCTGAACCAGGTTTTTCTTCCATTGAATTTGGGGGTTTGGAGATGGGCACAAAAGGGCTAGAACTAGAATATATATGGGGATGGTATCAAATATTGGACAAGCTTTGATCTATCATGTAACAACTTAATTGGGGACATCCCAGAAGATATTGGACTTCTTGCAGGTCTAATGAACTTAAATTTGTCCAGAAATAAGTTGAGTGGAAACATTCCCAAAAGCGTGGGATATTTGCAGTTGTTGGAATCACTTGATCTTTCGAATAATGAGCTCTCAGGTACTATTCCTTCAAGTTTATCAGCTCTTACATTTTTGAGCTATCTGAACTTGTCATACAATAATATCACTGGAAAAATTCCATCCGGGCATCAACTCCAGGTGCTCGACAACCCATCAATCTATGAAGGCAACCCTGGCCTTTGTGGCTTCCCTCTCTTAAATGAGTGTACCAAAAACAATACGAGTGAACATGATGTCTCACAGAAGGAAACTGATGATGGGCTGGTGTCCTTTTACTTTCATGTTGGTGTTACTGTTGGGTTTTTATTTGGATTCTGTCTGGTTTTTGGTGCTCTGTTTAAGGAGACGTGGAGAATGGCATACTTTAGGTGCTTGGATAACCTCTATGATAGGGTATATGAGTTTGCTTTTGAAATTGGGGTTAAATATGCACGAGAAACTAAGATGTAGGAGAGAAAAAGCAAGGAATTTTAATTTATGCTGGGTTTTCATAAAGCGCGTGTTCTATTAGCATAATTATTTGTATGCATTGAGCTGTTATTCTGGTGTTTTTCTTAGGCAGTAAGCTGTTGTAATTTTTCTAATTATCTATAGGTTTCATGTGTTTACCGTGTAAAATTGTGCACAAACCAAGTGTTATTAATTATACCTGTTCTATTTAAGCTAGCATACGTTTGATTAGTCATATTACTTTAAGAATAGCTGTCAATTATTTGAATTCATGATGCAATGTCGAAGCAAGAACAATCCTGTTCCACTTCAGAAGAATCATCAAGTCAAACGAATTTTACTTTACGTGAGGTAAAAAGCACAATTTCATGACATCATTTTCTGTTATGGCATAATATTAAATTGGTGTTCCAGGCTAACTCCCATTGCTTACTTTTCTTTACAGCACTCTTTGTCTTCTTTCACAAATAATCTATCTTTCCTGGCTTCAACTATCAGTGGATTTCTCTGAACTATGAAATGAGCCTCGGAGAAGGAACTCCTTAAATTAGTAATGGAGTTTATCCCTTGATCTAGGGGCCTACCAGCTGGTTGCAAATTGCCCTCCCTTTCTGAATTAAGATCAATGAGTGAGAAAAAGATAAGTCCTGATGTAATCAACTCTTTTTTAGGGATAAATCATGATTTAACTAATTACTGTATGTCAGTTTCTGTCAGTAAAGTTCACTATTTATCACAGAATTGATATGCTCTCTGTTGTATTCCCAGACATTTTGACCAGTTCAGGACTATGGACAAATGCAAATAAAAACTCATCAAGTGATCGAATTTTTCTTTTGAAGATGAGGGGATATCCAATTAAGTTGCTTTTGGTGGTTGTAAGTTCGCACATACCCTCTTAATAATTGTAAGTTTCAAGTATTCTCATCTCTCCTTTCATCACCCACTCATATCTTTCTGAAAAGCTTGCACGCCAACATGGGGCTATAAACAGGAAACTTCTTAAATAAGTGATGTAAGATGTCATCACTGAACAGCTTATCAGTAACAACCTAATAGAATGGATAAATCGTTTTAATGAATATGATTTAGTCCTAAAGGATTAGGAACTTACATTGATGCTTACAGTACTAAGCTAGATTTAAATACTTTTCCAGTGCATCTTATTTGAAGTATGATTCATTTTGCATTCTCGTGGATAACTAAAATAATAAATGATTTGATCTTAACCATGAAGCACTTGTTGTACTATTCATAGATCTCACATTCAAATATCCTAGGGGTTCAAAAAAAAAAACAAAAAAGTTCATGTTGGCAACACTCAAGTCCCTTGCCATGTCGTTGATTTAGCAGTTTGTTCTGTATATGGATTTAATTATGAGAAAGATATGAAAGATTTGTTGTCATATGCAGGCCAGGGCATGTCTGCATTAATAAACAGAGATATAACTCAGCAGGAAGGACAACGGCATATTTTATTACTTGGATCTTTTTGGAATTTCTAATAATCAGATATCCTGAGAAAAGGAATGTGCAACCTAACCACGATTGAATTGTAAATCGGAAACACAATTTTTTTCATGTACGTTCTTAAAATTTCGAGTTCCCTCTTTTAACTTTTTTTTTTTCGGCTGAAATAGATGAGCCTTGCATACTAATAAAAAGAACAACAAAATATATTATCTAGTTTTACGTACGCCTTATATCTTGCAATATGTTCCAATATCCCAGATGATGATATTCATTAATTAATAAAGTAAGTTGGGGTTCGTTTCTTAATTGTAGGTGGTCAGCTAAAGTAGGGACGGTGCTCTGTAATCTCCGTTGAGAGGGAGAGAGATGCTTATTGGAGGTTCCATTATATTGTTATAATTTACGGCTTAACTAGTGATGGGATTGGGAGCTGCCACATGCAATCACGCGGGTCATCCCATATGCCACGGTCAGCAAAATTAATTTAACGTGTTTTAATTTTCAACAAATTTGTCACCACTCACCACTATGGCTAATTAATATTCTGATAAAACTTTTGGGCTTGTTGGGTTAATTCTGAAACTCTAAAGGGAGCCGTGCCCATCCAATTGAGCAGCTGCAGGCCTGCAGCTTGTATTGAAAGTAAATTGCGTCAATACAATGAAAGAGATTAGAATGAATGCTTATAGATCAGCCCAGTTATAGCCCAGAAGTAAAATTAATGCTTTTGTTTGTATCAGATTTTGAAAACAAATTTGATATATGATTCCTTTCAAACATTTAAAAGGTAAAAGTTAGTATCTTCTTGCATTTCCTTACAACTCATCAGGTTTTGGACAAGTGCCTCATGAAACAGAATTTCCTTCTACAGCTCCAGAAAAGTAAAGTAGTGGGATTAAGCTGGAGAGGAAAAACAAAGGCTCTTTCGGAATGCTTGGCAAACAGTGGATAAATTCATTGAGTGGGCCATCTGGCAAGCTGACATGTTCATGAAATAATGCTAGTGACCGAGCTGTTTCTACTCCTCCCTTCGTTTTCTTCTCGTCTTCTCAGCCTTTTCTTCTGGTTAGTTTTTGGTTTGTTTTTTTATTTTCTTGTTTCCTGTCTTTCAGCCTGAGCCACTTCCAGACTATCCAAATATATGTATATACATATATTCAATTACATCTGATTTATTTACAATTTTAAATTGTTCCATATGTATTTTCAAACTCACTCGTGTCGGTTTTATTATTATTTTTTTTTGTAACAAATGCTTTTTTGTAAGAACAATGACATAATCATTTACATGTAACAAATATGTATTGGCTATTTGGAACAAATATTTCCTTTTTCATTTTCTTTTCATTTGGGCTTCCGACGATTTCACCATTTCTGTCGTCTTCAATTTTATAATCCTAATGATCGAATGGTGAATTATGATTTAATCCCTGCATAACCAACCTTCAATATTGTTAGACACTGCAGTCTAAAGTAACTCGATCAATTAAAATAGCAGAATTGGTTACTATCATTCCCTCTTTTCCCATCCATTCCGTCCACAGGCTCCAAACAGGCCTCTACTGGACCAAAACTGGCCCAATGATTGGCCCACGATATATACTCTTGAACCTTCTCTCTCCCCGAACCCTACCTCTCTAAACCCTAGCCGTAGCGCAGAGAGAAGCGATTCCACAGCCATCTTCTTCGTGCCTCGACCCAGCCTTTCATGGCTGCGACAATCTTTGAATATCTCGCAATCATGTGTTCTCGACCCAGCCTAAGTACCACCGCCACCTCAGCGAGACCCGCAGCTGCTCTTCTCGTAACCCTATCGCAATTTAAGGGACTCAGAACTTCTTTGTGCCGCCAGATCGCAACGTCATCTCGATCAACAATTGGTGCCTGTTAATCCGAATTCCTTTCCATTCTTCTGACGTTTTGATTATTTATCTCTTTATTTAATAGCTAAATTATGTTTCATTTGTTCAGGACAATAAGATCACCGGAGTTGAGGCTGTGTCGTTCCGATTTGCCCCAGCAAGTACTCGCTCAGGTACGGATTGTGCCTTATATTTTAATTTTGTTGTTCCTTCTTTCATTTGCTTATGGTTGTTCCTGACATTAATTCTTTGATTGTGCCTTACATTCATAACGTGGTAACTTTCATATGCTTATGATTGTACGTACCTTGTTTTACCAGATATGTATTAGCCACTAATTCTTTGATTTGCAATTTAATTTAATTGGCAATCAACGATTTTTTCTCATATCTATCTACTTTGTAATTGATTTACACATTTATTTCACAGAATTCATACTAGACGACTCTGAGGAGGAACAAGGAGAGGAGGAAGTGGCAGAGACGAAATCCTAAATTGAAGCTTTGTTAATTTATTCATTTATTAAGATCATAACATGTAATTTGTTATCAGTGATTTAATTTCTCTAATGGATTAGTTAGTCATCATATATGTTGAGTTAGTATCTCTAAGGAATCATCTTGTTTCTAAATTACGGATACATCTTGTTTCTCTAATAGATTAGTTAGTCATCATATGTGTTCACTTTGTTTATTGTAAATGGTTACTATATTGTTGTATGTGTTCACTTTGTATATTGTAAATGTTAACTACGAAATCAAATTTTTGCTCCAACTAACTGAACACATAAAACTTTAAATTCATCCCTTAACATGTTTAACTGAACAAAAAAATTCACAAAATTATATTTCTGCTGCAACTAACTGAACACATATATAATTTAAATTATCCCTTGCATGTTAAACTGAACAAAAAAAATGCGAAAATTCAATTTTCAGATGCAACTAACTGAACAAATAAAACTTTTAGTTCAACCTTTACCGTATTAAACTGAACACAAAAGTACGAAAATTCTATTTTCAGATGTAACTAACCGAACAAATAAACCTTTTAGTTCAACCTTTACTGTATTAAACTAAACACAAAAGTACGAAAATTTTATTTTCAGATGCATCTAACTAAACACTTACAACTTTTAATTCAACCCTTATGGTATTTAACTGAACAAATAAAGCAGTACATTTGATGACGTCAGCATCCATAAATTTCTGAAAAAATTTCGAAAAATTTTCGCTGACGTCAGCGAGCGCCTTGCTGACGTCAGCATGCGAAAAAATGGAGGTGAGGCCCATTTTTGGCCTGTGGATGGAATGGATGGAAAAATGGTGGATGGTGTGTATGTATCACACCTGTTAAAATAGCGCCACTTTCATTTCCAAACTATTAAACTGTGACGAATCAGCGGCCTGCTAATATTCGAGTGCTTAATCTCCTTTAACAGGCTTCTTTTTTCTTCCGGCTATAAATGCTAAAATAATTCAGTAAAATCCAAATCGGTATATTCTTTCACAAAAACGTTAAACTACAAAACGTAGCTCCACACCTAAAATTTTGCCAAAGGATAATAATTCTGAGTAATCCAAATCATGATTTCTTAACTAACAAAAACATCTTCGTCTAATTGAAAATTTTGTGTCTCGTCATTATTTTATTAATATTTTTTGCAGATAATTAAGCCTCTTAATTGCAACATAGTTGCATGTTTTGAATTTTATTAATTTTTTTGCAAATAATTAAGCCTCTTAATTGCAATATAATTGCATGTTTTGACTATACATGAGGTGTCCAAACCCAGATTTTTATACAAAAAGTATAGGGGGGTGATGTATTCTATTAAGAGGAGCAATTATAATAAAAAATAATAACAATAAAAATAAGAGGAGCGATTGGAATGACTGAGTTTGACTTGTCAGATCTTATCTAGAAGAAGGGAAAACGGATGGTCTAGATTTTTACCAGACCTACGCGGGGCTTCTGAATGGCACAACGTGAAATCAGCCACTGAAGTGAAGACTGAAAGAGTGTGTAGGACTTAATTTCGAAAAAAAAAAGAGTATGTATGAGTATGACTGTACGCTAAATTCTTCTCACGTGTTTTGAACTTTTGACCAAGGGCTTCCACACATACAGGTGTTAGGTTGTCACTTGTCACAACGGAAAATGACATGATCACATAAAAAAAGGAAAAATTAAATGTGCCAGCTGGTGGAAAAAAGGAAGCGCGATTGCGCGAAGCCGCGAAACGGAAGAGCGCTTGAGAGTTGAGCGTCGTTACGGGATATTTTTCTTTGTTTTCTCTCACTAAACAAATTAGCCCCTCACTGACAACGAATACTTTTCTCTGTTTTGTCTGTTACTTCAACAATTTTCTTTGTACTTAGTTAATGCAACCTGCTGGATCGAGGCAACTAACAATGACCGTCATTTGTGGAACTTCGGATCAATACTTCAGAAACTTGATGTGTCCATTTTTTTTTTTTTTTAACTGTAACTCGATGTGTAATTATTAGTAGGATTTTGTGCTGGACTAATCGAGTATTCGTTTTGTGTTAGGTGTTCTTTGAACGTAGTAAATTGATAATTTTTTTGACATTCTCTAGTGTTGGCTCTTATTATTATTATTATTATTATTATTTGGTGAGGGTGGGGGAGTTTTCAAAGAAATCGGAAGGTTTGAAATTGTCGTATTTCCATTCTGTTCGTATAAAGCTATTTAGATGATAAAAAATAATTATTAATGCACAACACTCTAGTCATATCAATTGCGTACAAAGCAAAAAGAAATAGTACAAACATACCAACAACTTTGTGATAATTGATTGTTTGGGAATTTCGTAACAATATGAAAGATTTTCTCCATTTGGATATTAGCGATCAGAGTCCTTCTTAGTTTCTCCAAAGCAGCAAGCTCGTAAATTTTGAACTAATCAAAATTATAACTGAGATAAACCTTTTGCTCTTTTGACAAAATTGAATAATAAAAGCCTGATTTTGGAAAGGGAGTATTGATGAATTTTATATAATGTACCAGAAGAGATTAATTGCCAACGAAAACAGAGTATTGATGAATTTTATATAATGTATAAAAAATGATCATTTTTTAAAGTGTGCGAATTCTGATTCCACAAAGAGACCAAGACTTTTGAATTAGAATGTTAAACATTTCAAGGGAAACATTAGCTCTTTTTTTTTTTTTTTTTTTTTTTTTAATAAATTTCGAGACAATATAACCATACAAAAAGTTGTATATTGCGCGCGCCTCAACATTTGCGTAAGCTCGGAATATTCTCATCTCCAATCTGAATATTTATCAATACAAATTTATTTTCATCTCTGGTCGCAGTCTTTAGAATATGACTCGACATTAATATTATTGACTCTCACGATGTCCTTAACTACCGGTACCAGTAGGTCTATATTAGTGCCAAGTAATGCCATTTAGAAATTAAACTCGCTATATGATATACTGCTCTTTCTAAGACAAAAAGAAACTCGAACTGCCGCAAAACAAAAAGTTCGTAATGACTAAAACTAAAAATATTCTTCAGCACTCTTCTTTGTGCTTTTGATAACCCAAGCAAGCACTTGGACTAATCGAGTATCCACTTGTGTTAATTCTTCTTTGACCGTATAGCCTTGGCCCTTTGTCGTATTTCCATGCACTCATAGTTCGTATGAAGCTTTTTAGATGTTAATATGCCCTACTAAAGAAAGGCTTTTAGAAACAAATGAAAACTCAATAACAACAATCCGTGATTGTTGCTTTTTTGGAAATTACGTAACAACATAAGAGTTCAACCTTTTGAATTAGAGATCAGAGTGTTACCAAGTCAACACTACAGGTGATCATTAGGTGGTCTATATAAGTGCCTAACGTTTGCCATCTAAAAAATAACCTAGGTATCTTTTCTTGCTTACATAAAACTAATCTGACTGCCAAACAAAACTTTTGAAATGATTAAAATAAAAAACATCCCTTCAGCACTCTTCTGTCTGCTTTTGCAAACCCAAGCAAGCACATTGGCAACCAATAAGGATGCACGAGGGGACAAAAGTTGTTTACCAAGCGAGAGAGCAGCTCTGCTTTCATTGAAAGCTGGCTTCATTGACCCGAAAAGCTGCCTTTCTTCATGGAAAGGCTATCATTGCTGCCATTGGATAGGGGTCACATGCAGCAATGCGACAGGGCATGTTGTCAAACTCGACCTTGGCAATACGCATCGTCGGGCTAGTTTTGAATATGGTAAATGGACATGGTTTCTTGACTGGAGCTATGAATCGTCAGGGTTTGTTGACTGGAGCTATGCCTTGGATGGTGAGATCCGTTCTTCTATGCTTTCCTTACAATACTTGAATTATCTTAATCTAAGTTACAATCTCTTCACCTCTGGAAAAATACCAGAGTTCATTGGCTCCCTCAAGGAGTTGAAATACCTTGATCTCCGGGATGCCAACTTTGGTGGTAGAATTCCACCTCAACTTGGAAATCTCTCTGGTTTACAATATCTGGATCTTTCTCACAACGATGTTTACTCTAATGATATTGCATGGTTGGCACATCTCCTTTTTTTAAGCCACCTGTTCTTGAGTACGGTTAACTTGAGTCGTGCGATTAATTTGGAAATATTAGGCATGCTACCTCATTTACAAACATTTCATCTATCTGAATGCGGACTTAATGAAACAAGCTTTTCTCTATTATCTAATATAAATTTTACGGAGCTTGTATCATTGGATCTTAGTGCAAACGAGTTTAGCAATCCTCTATCTTTCAACTGGGTTTGGAATATAACATGCTTAAAGTATCTCGACTTTTCCTCTAATAACTTTGATGGTCGTCTTCCGAATGCACTAAGAAATATGAATTCTATTGAAGAATTACATTTAGGTTGGAATAATTTAATGGATATGAAAGCAAGCGACCTAAAAAATCTTACCAATCTTAAAGTTCTGGAATTGAGAGAAGCTCAAGTAACTGGGGATATTACTGAATTCATCAAGGGTTTCTCACCATACGGATTGCAATCACTTGATTTAGGATGTAATAGTTTATATGGAAATTTATCTGGTTGGATAGGTCGCATGACTTCCCTAACTACCCTTGTCCTCTTTCATAACAGCCTAAGTGGACCCATACCTTTGAGCATAAGAAGGCTTACTCAATTGATTGAACTGTTCCTTGGTAGTAATAATTTTCATGGGGTGATCACCGGAAAGGATTTGTCTAAATTGACAAATTTGGAGATTTTTGTTTTGTCAAACAACTCTCTAAGCTTGAACATTAATGCAAATTGGTGGCCACCATTTAGATTAAGAGGGGCTGAGTTTTCATCATGTAATTTGGGCCTAAATTTCCTGAGTGGCTGAAATGGCAAACACATATTGATTCTCTAGATATTTCTAATACAAGCATAAGTGATAAGGTGCCCGTTTGGTTTTGGTATATATTTTCTAAGACTTGTCATTTGAATTTATCCAAAAACAATTTGAGTGGACAATTACCAAGAACTTTAGAGTTCATGTTTGTGGTAAGGATAGACCTACAGGATAATAATTTTCATGGAAGGATACCAATATTACCAAAGAGTTTATACACAATAAATCTCTCCAAAAATAATTTATCAGGTCCACTGTCCTTTAATTTTGAAGGAAAAAATCAATTAAGGGTCCTTATTCTTAGGGAAAACTCGTTTAATGGTTCCCTTCCCCAATCTCTATGCAAATTGCAATATTTACAATATTTAGATTTGTCCAAAAATTCTTTAATGGGAAATGTTCCGGATTGTATGAATAAAAATGTCGATTCAACCGTTCAAACTCTTACTAGATTTGGCCCAAGTCCAAAGATAAGCTCACTAAGTTCAAGCATTAGAATGCTAAATTTAGGGAACAACAACCTCTCTGGCAGGTTCCCTTTGTTCTTATAAGAATGCTACAACCTAGTCCTTCTTGCTCTTCAGAACAATAATTTTTCTTGTAGTATACCGACTTGGGTAGGCAAGAGATTGACATCTCTAAGAATATTGTCACTAAGATTTAATCAGTTCTCAGGTCCAATACTAAGCGAACTTGCTGAATTGAGTCAACTTCAAGTTCTAGACCTCGGGCAAAATGATTTTTCAGGTCACATATCTCATTCACTGAGAACCTTAAAGCAAATGGCCCATGCCCCTAACTTTTATGTTTCAGATGACAAACATAGATATTGGCTGAAAAACTATATTAATTTAGATCCCTTTTTCATACAATCTGAACCTGTGTTTCTCACCATCGAATTCGGGAGTTTCTATATGGGCACAAAAGGGCTAGAACTTGAATATGCATGGGGATGGTATTAAATACTGGACAAGCTTTGATCTATCATGTAACAACTTGACTGGGGATATGCCAGAAGATATTGGATTTCTCACTGCTCTAATGAACTTAAATTTGTCCAGAAATAAGTTGAGTGGAAATATTCCCAAAAACATAGGATCAGTACAGTTGTTGGAATCACTTGACTTATCGAACAATGAGCTCTCTGGTACTATTCTTTCAAGTCTAAGTGCTCTTAATTTTTTGAGTTATTTGAACTTGTCACACAATAATTTATCTGGAAAAATTCCATCTGGACATCAACTCCAGGTGCTAGATGAACCATCAATCTATGAAGGCAATCCTGGTCTATGTGGCTTCCCTCTCTTAATTGAGTGTCCCAAAAGCAATACGACTGAACCTACTGTCTCAGAAATGGAAACTGATGACGGAATGATGTCTTTCTATGTTGGTGCGAGTGTTAGGTTTATAATTGGAATTTGTCTGGTTTATGGAGGTTTATTCATGGAGACATGGAGAGTGGCATACTTTTGGTACTTTGATAACCTCTATGATAAGGTTTATGCGTTTGTGTCAATAACATGGGCTAAATTCACAAGACAGTCAGATTAAAAAATGAGAGGAAAGACAAAAGGAATTTCACATAGGGTCTGCCGATAGCATATGTGTTCTATTAGCATAATTATTTACATATATGTTGTCATATACTGCTATTATTCAGGTTGTCATTCTTAGATAGTATGCTGTTAATTTTTCTTTTGTTTTTGAGTTAAAAAGTTTCTGATGTCTTTACGGTGTAAAATTATGTACAAAACCAACTGTTATTATTAAGCAGTTCTATTAATTTAAACTATTTGATGTTTGTTTTTGTGAAAATTTTAAGAATAGTTGTCAATTACTTGAATTTATTATGCAATTAATGTCCAAACAAGGTCCTGTCCTGTTTCAGAAGAATAATCGAAAGTTAACTGATTGTAGCTTCACAAGAGGTAAAAAGTACAATATTTATAATATTAATATCTTATGTATTTTTTTTTCTGGCATAGTATTAGTTAAGTGTCCAAAATAACCCCAATTGCTCAAATATCTTAACAGGACTGCTTGTCCTCTTCCCCAAATAATCTTGCCTGTGCCATTGCGAACTGCCCCTCATTTCCACATATGAACAATTAGTGGAAAAAGGTAAGTTCTGAACTTCTTATTTATTCAATTATTTCTTATTTTAGGGATAAATTATGATTTACTTAAATTAATGCACATGCATTTCTGTCAGGTAATTATTTGTTTTCAGAGAATTGATATGTTTTTTGGTGAAATTTCAGAACATGTGACCCGGTCAGCAATCAAGATAAATGCATACAAAAACTCATCAAGTGTTCGAAATTTTCTTCTGAAGATGAGAGGACATTCGAGTTGCTTTTAATGGTCGTAAGTTTGCACAGAACCTGCTAATAATATTAATTAAGTTTAGTGGTACTCTCCATCTCTCCTTACCTTTCCGCAACACTACCTCATCTATTTCTGACATCCTTGCTCTCCAAAATTGGGCCATAAAAATGGAAATATTTTAAGTAGGAGATGCAAGAGGTCATCACTGAACTGCTTATCATCAATAACTAACTAATAGAATTGATAAATCGTCTTATTAATGAATATGATATAGTCCTACAAGATTACGTGGTCACACTCGTGCCTCACATGAGTCACATCACTAAGGTAGATTATATACTTTAACAGTGTTTTTTTTTATTTGAAGTGCGATTAATTTACGTAGGAACAAAGTTCTTTAGAAAATGCAGCTTTTCATATACTTCTTTTAATAAAAAAAAGCCGTAATGAAGTTTGGGACCTTGTTCATGTTACAAAAGTATTTACTTGAATAGTTATTTTACAATTAATTAATTAAGTATAAAATTAGAATCTTATAATTTTTTCAGATGGGTAATATCACGAAATCTAAGGGCCTTCGTGCATATATCAATTTTTTGTTAATTGAGAACAGACATTACTTGTTGTGCTTATCTTTAGAAGATTCCATTAAAATTGTAGTTTCTAAAATTCTCAGCTCTAGTTCCCTATTTCCAGTTTAAATCACAGCATATAACTTCGTCTAGCAAGAAGTCACAACTAAGTTAGAATTTAATTTAATTTGCTCTTATGATGGTATGAATTTTGCCCCCCTGTTATTCATAGGTCTTAATGAGTTCTCGGGAATAACTTAATAATAAATCATATGATGTTAACTATGAACCATTTGTTCTGCTATTCATAGATTTCACATTCAAATATCCTCGATTCTAGGGATTCGAAATAGAAAAAATGGTTTGTGTTGGCAACAATTTAGTCCCTTGTTATGTAGCGGCATTTGACAGTTTGTTCTGTTTCACATTTGTATGCAAGGGTGTCAATTTCATTTCGTTCCAGACGTTTCTGTTTCGTTCCGTCCGAAACGGAATAAAAACGGATGGATAAACTGGTTTCGTAAATGAGAACGGAAAGAAAACAAAACAGGGAGTGGTACACGTTACTGTTTCGTTTTACCGAAAATTGGCTGAAATCAATGGAAAATGAAATGAAATCAATGGAAAATTGATAATGGAACAAAAACGGAATGCAAAAATCGTTTCGTTTAACAAAACGAAACGGAATCGAAACGCATGTTGATTTCGTTAGCTTGAACGGAAAGAAAACTAAAATCGTGTCTTTCGTGCCGTTTGTGCACGGATGCTATTTGTATGGATTGAATTATGAGAAAGAAATAAATAAAAGGTTTCTCTCATATGCAGGCCTGGGCATGTCTGGACTAATAAACAGAGATATAACTAAGCAGGTAGGACAACGGTATATTTTATTAGTTGGATCTTTAGTTGAATTTCTTATAATCAGTTATCCTGAGGAAAGGGATATGCATTATAAAAACGGATTGAATTGTAAATACTAACAGGTTCATATTTTTGCATGTACGTTTTTAAAATTCCGTGTTTATCTTTAACTATATATATATATATATATATATATATAGAGATAGGCTAAATTAGACTCCAGCACATAGAGGGCCTGTGTACTCAAGTTTTTTAGCCGTCCGATCTCAGATCTGAGGGTCCATATTTAGGCGCTGATTGAATGGATGAGTTTCCGTTAATTCCTTTCTCCATCCTCCGTTTGACTATTATGTCGGAAAGAAAAAAAAATAAAAAAAACGAAGAGACCCTTCTTCTCTTCGTCTCTCTCTCACGCAAAGAAGGGAAACCAAGCTCCTATCCCCTTCTTTCTGATCAAAATCAAGTCACCTATCACCGATTTGAGGGATAAAAAAAAGAAAAAAAACGAACCTGCTCTCTTCCGCTCTCTCTCTGTCTCTCTCTCGCGCTTTGAAACCCTACTTGACGAAAACCCTAGCTTGACGAAGAGATCGAAGATCACGCATCTCAATCGGCCTCGAATCTGTAAGAAACCTCTAGATTTATCACTCTTTTCAGCTCTATTACTGACATTCGAATTTATTGAATGCACTGATTTATTTTCTTCCCTTGTGATTTCGATTTGCAACCTTGATTTTTCCTTTTCTCTAAAAATGGGTACTGACACTCTTTTCAGTAATTTTTGGTCGGATCCCAAACTAAGTAATGGGTACTAAATTGAATGATTAGGCCTGAAATTAACTCACAACACCATACGATTGCTACCTTCATTTGTTTTTTTGGGTCAGTATTTGTGCGTGAGTATTTGGTTGCATTTCTTAATCTTTTTATGAAGGCTGATCTTTCATTTTTATTTACTTGAAATACTTGGCTTGGAAAGATAATTTACATGTAGTTATATTATATCAAACCAGTACTCACTTTCCTTGGGGAATTGGTCCTTTGGAGATTATTTCAAAGAGGAGATAATCTCCTAGGCTTGGGAATTACTCACCAAGGATTCTCACTTTCTGATTAATTATGCATATCACAGTGAATTGGTCCTTAATCCTGGTAATCTCGACTATCAATTTTGTAGATATCGAACAGTTGTAGATTCTTTAACTGGTACGATCCACTGGTTAAAATTTTTGCTAAAAATTTGAGTCTGGTCTGGCCTGGTTCTGGTCTGGCCGTGAGAATGAAATTAATTCACTTGAGATTAAATAAATTGGTTTAACTAACAAAAGGAACGTCATTGATGTTAGAATTTAATGAGTATTGTTGATTTTCATTCTCTGTAACTTGATCTAGGCCACATTTATTTTATTTTAGGTCTTTATTATAAAGCTTATCATTAGCTAATTACTTGAAGTTCGTCCCAATTTGAATCTTAATCCTCATTATCTTTAAATAACCAGCCAATTTGGATATTAATTTTTTTTTCTTAATTTTCAGGTGACATCTAAGAGGATTTATGATGTGGAGCATTTGGTGGTCTCAAGCAGCATAGATATTTTTTGTTTTTAGTTTATTTCTGAGTAGCTTATTGCCAAATGTCTTTAATATAATTTTTTTTGTTTTAATGTTTTATTGACATTATATCATTATGTTTAAAGATGAATTTTTTTTATAATTGTATTATGTTCATATTGAATTATACATCTATGCGCAAAGAAAGCATGATAAATGCACATGCAAAATTGTAAGTATACTTGAACACTTGAAGGCATGTATTCTGTCAGACTACAGCTCCATTTCTATTAGTCGAACACTTTGTTACTGTTAATGATTTGGTGTATATCTTGCATGTTAAGAATTTAAGCAAGAGCAGATTAGTGCTTTAAAAGACCTGAAAGAATTTACCAAATTACGAGCATGGATTGCAAGCACGAATTACAAGCATCACAAGAATATATTACAAACAGAATTGAAATATGCTAATAGAACTTAAAAACCTTTTCACATATGATAAAGAACAGAAATGGACATTCAATCTAACACAATTAAAAGCATATTTAAAAAATGTAAACCAAAATTATGATTTAAAGGAATAATAACCAAAATTACAACTATATCTTAATTACAAACTAAACAAGAACCACAAGGCAAATTATCGGGGCATTTGCAAAATGTCTCGAACCAGTGTTGGGCTGGCTGGTCTGCAAAATGAGGTGCATTAAAAATTTAGTTACTTGAGACCACCAAAATACTCCAAATTAGAAATCCCCTGAAAATAAAAAAAGGAACAATTAACATTGGTATATTGACCAGTCACTATTTATGGCATACCATTATCAGCTACAAGAAGTTTACACGGTTTTAACAATTAGTCCAGTGACTAAATATAGCTGGTGTTACCATTATCAGTACCAATTGGTACATTGACCGGTACCACTTTAGTCCAGATTTAATCATAGTAAATATGAGTCAGTAAATATACAATTGTTATAGACAGCGTTTCAGGCTTTATTTATAGGAACCAATATGCAATTGTTTAGTCCTTTGTTGCAAAAATCTATTCATTATTGTAGGAATAATTTGTCTAGGCATAACTTTTTTCATTTCAATAGGACCGACTTCAAATCAGCTAATGATTTAGCAAATAAATAAAAATTACCAAACTAAGTGCCAAAATTAGATTACTTTTCACCAATAGAGCATCAGAATAAAGAAGAAAAATAAAGAGATCAAAGGCAATGTTCAAATACGCAATGCTTCTCTCTAATAGGAACTTAAAAATGAGGTGTAAAAACTAATCACCAAATCGAAAGAGATCTGAGGTCGAGTGTCAGTAAATAGAGATGAAAACAGTAAAAAATAACAAAATCTGATCAGAATGTGAGAGGTTTCTTACAGATTTGAGGTCCATTAAGGCCGGATTTCAAATCGCATGGAGAAGGAGTGCCAGGCTTTCTTGTCTGCTTCGCACGAGAGAGACTTCGCATGAGAGAGACGAAGCGTGAGAGAGAGAGAGACAGCGGGAGAGAGACTTTCTTTTTCCTTTCCGATCTATTAGGAGAGTCCACAGAGGGGGGAGAAGAGGCATCGACAACAAGCTAGGTTTTCTCTTTTCTCGCTTGAGAGAGATGAAGCATGAGAGACTCTTCGTTTCTTTTCTTTTTTTATTAATTTTCTTTCCGATCTATAGGCAAACGGAGAAGAATTAACGGAAAATTCGAACAGCAAACGGGACTTCATCTCTTATCCAGCGACAAAATCTAAGCCAGTGGATTTAAAATCGGACGGCTAAAAAACTTGAGTACACAGGCCCTCTATGTACTGGAGTCTAATTTAGCCTATCTCTATATATATATATATATATATATATATAACTATACTAATAAAAAGGACAAAATATTGTCCTTGTTGCATATTTTGACTATACATGAGGTGTCGAAACCCAGTTTTTATATAAAAAGTATAGGGGGCGATGTAGTGCATTTAGGAAAAGCGATTGAAATGGCCGAATTTGATTTGGTCAAATCTAATCAAGAAGATGGGACAACCGACAACGGCTTTAAAACGGCAGAACGTGAAATTAACCTCTGAAGTGAAGACTGAAGAGTGTGGCTATACACTAAATTCTTCTCATGTGTTTTGAGCTTTTGACCAAGGACCTCCACCGCATACGGGGTGGTCAGGTCACAACGTGAAATGCCATGATCATATAAAATGGGAAGAATTAAATGTGCCAGATGGAGAGAAAATGACGCGTGAAACGGAAGGAGTCGTTACGGATACTTTTCTTTGTACTCAGTTAATGCAACCTGCTGGATCGAGGAGTGGTGGAATTCACGGGCTCTTTTAGCCGTTGAGATTAAATTAGACGACTGACGCGGAGCGATGGGCACTCTACCCATCTTAATGAGATGGGTAGAGGATACGGTTACGAGGCAACTAACAATGACCGTCATTTGTGGAACTTCGGATAAATACTTAAGAAACTTGATGTGTACTTTTTGACTAATCGAGTATTCGGTTTGTGTTTGATGTTCCTTTTTTTTAAAATTTTTTTTTTTTGAAGGTTAGTTGGCGAGAGCCAACCAACAAAAAGTGTTTGATGTTCTTTGACCGTAGAAAATTGATAATTTTTCCATTATCTAGTATTGGTTAGCTCTTTATGTATCTGCAACAATCCTAGCTTTTATTTATTTATATTTTTTTGGTGGGGCCGGGCGAGTTTGTTCCACATGAATTTCAAAGAAATCGGCAGGTTTGGAATTGTCGTTTTTTCATTCTATTCGTATAAAGCCATTTAGGTTATAAAATTATTAATGCACAACACTCTAATAAAAATAAAAAATATAGATAAATTTGTGTGGGTGTCAGAGGTTATTTTTTTAATCAGCAAACGACACGCGGACGTATTTTACTATTGGTTCTTTGTTTGGTAAATATTTGTCTGTGTTATGAAACAAACTCTATATAAAACTATGTTGCCGACCCATCTTGTCATTGTTGTGACCCGTTTCAGCATTAGGATAGTAATTGACCTCACACAAATTCGTCCCCTTACGCTTGGACCCTTTTCTATTTCTTTGGTTTCATCTCAGAGAAAAGACATGTAGACCCCCTCACGTGACAAGGGTCTAATTTCTCAGCGCATCATTTTTGCGCTTGATCCTAGAATCGGAGCCACCAGCTCCCGTTTACTTCTATTTTTTTTCCTCCTCAAGAATCGGCGGCAGTGCTGACGTAGGGTCGCTCGGAAAATGATGCTCGGGGTATTAATAGTGGATGTCTCTGGTGTCCTGGCGCGGCGCCGCTTGAAACAACAAGCTTGCAGTGGTACAGTGTATGCCTGACATAGTGAAGAAGGAGGGAAAGAAGAAGATAATTGTCGCAATTCCTGACCTCTCCTTTCTCGTCGATCTAATCTCACCTCCTCCCTCCATTTCTCCTATTTTCAGATAGATTGGTGGAAGCAAAAAAATCCTAGAAATCAGTAAGCTCCGTTTATATATTATATTTAGTTATTCCTCCTTTTTAAGTGGTTGCTGCCCTTTTCCCACTGCAAATAGTTCCATAGACATAATTTTTGATGGATTGTTGCATTACGGCTGTCAAATTGTTGCCGAATATGTGAGTTCTTTTCATAATTTGATGGCACACCATACTTTTTTAGATGTGTGTAGAATTTTTCTATTTTAATTGCGCACCATAGTTGTATTAACATTTAGATAAGAATGAAAAATTAGTCTAAATTTTGCTTCGCCATTGTTTTCAAAATTTATTTGAAATATCAGATGCATGGGTTTTTAATTGCAGCATAGATATTTTGATTTGGCCATTACCTAAAAGAATTAGAGAGTTATTTTTTTTTATTACATTCCTTCTATAGGATTATGACAGAAAATCTGTAATTAATTTATTTGCATTAATTTTGCTCTTAATTACTGGATATTAATTCTTCAGATCTCTATTACAGGTTGTGTTGGGTTTCATTGCAATAAATTTTTAATAAACGCATTTAAATTTATAATTAATACATAACGTTTTTAGGTTTTGTACTTATGTTATGTTCATATTTTGTCTATATATAGAATCTACTGTGAGAACATTTTGTAGAACTTTGGCAATTGTAGTATTATTATCTGTATATTTGGTATTCTTGGAGGAATTTATGTTGCTATTTTTTTTCAATCCTTTGTTTCTGAGAGAACTTTCGATAGTTGATGTATAATTCGATTTTTTTTTTACAATTTGTAGGTATCTGCGCTGCTATTTGGTGATTTTTTTTATCACTGTTCAACACAGGTTATTGTCAGTTACCGACTTCATTATTGAAAGAGCCGCATGTTTCAGGGTGGAGCCAATGACATTGTTGTGGTTCTTCTTTTCTGAACAATGGTTTTCTGATCCTTATGATTTATCAGGTGAAAACCAGCATGATTAACACGTGTTATTTCTGTATTCCTTTGGATATTGCCTTTTATGTTTTTGTTCTCTATCTCTATTTTTTTCTCTAGGAGACTTACAAATATTACTGTTGCTTTACTGGTTTCAATGTCTGTATATGTTTCCTTTCATCAGGAGAACTATGAAATCAAAGTGTTAATCATCTATAAGGGGAGTTGGAAGCCTAAAGATGTAAAAGTGACTTTAATGAATGCTTCTCCCATTTATTTTATCTTCATAGACTAAACAGTACCAGAAAGTAAATTTCAATTTTCGAAGTCAATTGTTTGCAGCTAATTTCTTTAATTATTAGGTATTCTTTTGAATACCAAAACGTTTGTCAACAAATGCTATAAGCCAAATTTGTGAACATGATGACTGGTCTTTGACGAAAAATATGAAAGTATAAAGTAATAATAATGGTATTATACACACTTTATTACCTGAACATTTTTTTTCTCAATTATTAGCACCAGATCTGGCCTAGGTTACTTTGATATTCAGATTATTGCTACCAGCATCTTCATCATGCATTCAACACCTATTATTGATATTCAGATTGGTTACTTGGATATTTCAAGAATCATTTGAAACACACCACATTAACTTACCCTATTGATTCAGTAGGTATTTAGTTGTAATCATTTTTAAATTTTCTACTATTAAGTAGACTAAGGGTTATACAGAATGTACGATGAGTACACTGGTAACTCCAAGGAGGTTAGATCTTCTTTTCTCATTATTTATTAATATTCACAATTAAATGTTATTTTTTATTTTGTTATTAGAAAATACTAATGAGAAAATAGTCATCTATATGCTTCGTTAGGTCTTTACTTGCATAGCAAATACCTTTTTTAGAATACATCAAAAAAAATATATATATATAAATACATATGTGTGGGTGTCAGATTCTATTTTTTAATTAGGAAACGATATGCCAAGAGCTTTTTCAATTGGTTGGTAAAAATTTATAAATTTAACAAATTTTACCATTGTAACTCTGTAAAAATTTTTGTGCCGATCTTTGTCATCAGCGACCTGTTTCGCCATTTCATGCGTAATTTGCATCGCAAAATTTTTTCCCCTATCAAAATAAGTTATTGTTTATTTGTTGTTAAATCAAAATTGGTTTGATCAATACATGACCAATGTAAAATAATTTATTGTTTATTTATTTTATTGAACAACGGATACTGACGACACTTGACTTTGAGCTTGAGGTGAAGCATCCATATCGGCCCCTTAGTTCTGGCATGAACAAATTGGGGTTTTCTCGCACTGCTCTCTATAATTGGAATTGGTCACTGAAGGGTATGTATATCTTCTCCTTTTTTATGTTGACGTATTTTTTCGAGGGTAGTTCTTATTGCTTAATAATCAGAGTTATCAGCTGCTACAAGCTTCCATTTTTCTGAGAGTTTGCACGTGGAGAGAGAGATAGGAGTAGAGGCTTTGGAATTTTTTTTTTCAGCACCAGGTTCGATGAACTCTATAAATTTTTTTAACTGGCAACCATTAAATTCCATACAACTGAAGCAAAATCCTAACATGGTAGCACTATCTTGATAAGAATTTATTTTTCAGTTGAGAAGCTCAAGCGAACAAAATGGATTTAAATTTGATTTTAATGACTGATTTTGTTGCTTTTGAGACAAATTTAAAGGACGGTGATAGCAGCTCATATGTAATTTCTAATTTGAATTATTATTTTTTCTTTCTTTTGCAGGTCTCCCTCTCATGAACAAAGAGATCGGTGGAATTGATGATTCATGTCATTTTCAAGAACTTCCTCACTAAGATTATTTCTGTGCAATGTGACATTTGGAAATAAAATGTTTCAGGTTGCTCTTTTTTGAGTGCCATACTAGGTAGAGTATGTATACAAACCTTATATTTTCAAGTATTCTATAGATATTGAGCACAAAATCTTAGATTACAATAGTATAAAAATATGTGACGTCTAACATGTATATTTGTCAGGCCTTATTTCTGATAGAGTAAACTCAAGTGTATTTATAAATATATTATCTGATAGAGTCATCAACATAATAATGTGAGTATTAATTTTTTTTACTGCTTTTCTTGCAATTATTGAGAGAGGTCGTGCTATTAGGAAGAGAAGGGATTACTTAGCACCTCTCAAGCTGTCAAACAAACATGCGCCATTAATTTTTATTATTTTTCACCTTTGTAATTATTTTGTTTTAGTCCACCATGGTCTCATCAATATTATTATAAATAAAGATGTGTGGGTGTCGGACCTTTTAATTAAATGTCATTCGACACTCAAAACATTGTAAAATAGTTGTGAGATAGTATTTTTCTGATTTCTGTAATGTGATACTATGTAACTATTTGTGTGTCGGGTATTATTTGCTTATAAAACTAACCCAGTTCACCAGCAGACAATAATTTGGCAACACATTGTTTTGTTTTCGATTTTTGTGACCCCTTCCTATTTTCATTTTCATCATGTCTTCATCTCTCTTTTGTGTTGTTAGAGTCTCTCTCCACCTTAATTTCTCTTCATCACCATTCTTAATTTTGGTTTATAAAATATAAATCAAATTTATTCAAATGAAAATAGAAAAAACATCATCTTTTACGATATATATATATATATATATATATATATATATATATATATATATATATATACATATATATATATGGAGTTTTGCTATGGTGAGTTGCAACTCACGGATCCTTCCGTGAGTTGTGATCAAAACTCTTGGATCTGATTCAGAATGACTGATCCAAACCGTCCAATATGATCTCCATATTGAAATCTCCTTGCAGACCAAATTTTATATTTTTTTTGAAATTTTTAAGTATTTTTTCGGATTTTTAAAAACTGCTGTTTTTGAACGGTACATAATTAGATTAGCGATTTTCTAAAAAAATCAGAATAGTTTATATTTTATTATTTAATTATTTTGGTAATTAAATATATTTTAATAAATGTTATTAATTAATATGTGAGTTCATGTATCATATATAATTTTAGAATCGCTAAATTCTTTTCCGCATCTTCGTTTATTTGTTATTGTTATTATTATTACTAGATGTGCGCCGATGGGAGGAATTTATCTCGGCAGCATGATGTTTCTCTATTAGCCCTCTCAGTTCCACTCAGCTAGGCCCATGCGTGTAGTCTCCCTCTCTTGATCCTTCTTTCCTTTATTTCTTTGCACTGCTATTTTTTTATTATTGGCTTATTGGTACTCTCTTCCATAATTTTTTATTCTTTATGAGTTAATGCATTTGCTATTATATTTTACTTGCTCCTGGTTAGCGACTGAAGTTTATGTTTTACCAATTTAATAAATTTACATTTGTTATACTAGAAATTGGTTGGATATAAACCTTTATTGTTTGATTTTCTTATCTGAATCTTGGTGCAAATGCCATTCTTTCTGTGTCTCTTGCCATTTTCAAGGCTGGAGCTAGCATAAAGAAAAGCCCTCTTTATCAGGTTAGTATTTTGGACAATCCAAATATAGTTTGTTATGAAATAAAATTTCTGTATTCTATCCAAGTTCTAAGTTGTTATATGTACAAAAAAATATTAATTATATTTATTATCTTTGTTATCAATTACATAGGTGTTGATTGATTCCATTTAATACTTGGTGCAGGAATTCATGATTCTTCCTGTTGGTGCAACCTCTTTGAAGGTGGCCATGAAGATGGGTGTGGAAGTTTATCACAACTTGAAGGTACAGAATTGTACTTCTAACATGAAATTTCCTTTTATTGATATTGCTCACTAAAATTATTACTTTGTTAATGCAGTCTGTAATCAAGAAGTATGACCAAGATGCTACTAATGTTGGTGATGAGGGTGGCTTTGCACCTAACATCCAGGTACATATAATAATAAGATCATTCATTCATCTCTTTAAATGATGTAGTCGCTTTTGTTTGTTTGACATTATATTTTAAGAAAATTATACATCACCTTAACTCTGCTATAAAAAAATAACAGGAAACAATGAGGGTCTTGAGCTATTGAAGACTGCTATTGAGAATGCCGGATACAGTGGAAAGGTAATATCTCGAAGTATCTTTCTTTCGTTTGATCCTATAATTCACAATCACAATATTTTCAAGCTCAACTGATTCTTAGATTTTACTGTTTAGGTCGAAATTGGCATGGATGTTGCCACTTCATAATTATACATGAGAAGGTTGTACTTTTAGCACTTTCGATTGTTGTACTTTTGAACCTGGAAATTTCTCTTGGTTTTGATTTGAAATTTCTGCATGCTAGCTTACTGGTACAGGGTAGTCATAGTAAGGATTCGGGCAATACATGAGATTGAATTATTTTCATCAGTTTTTATAGTTGTCTGAAAAGTAATAATGTCATGTTGCATAAGTAGGTACCTGGCCCACACATGCAACTTGATGTTCTCTCCAAATTATTTGTAATAGTTGCTTCTTGCTTATGATTTATATATATGGTCCTCTTTTCATTTCTGACGAGATCATAAATTTAGTTGGCTATGTTGATTTTAACATTATGAATGAGGGATAAATCAAAACAGTTGAAATAGACAACAACTTAGATATGTCCTGGGATTTCATTCAATCGCCTTATGAGAATGTTATATGGATAATTCAGACAGTTCATTTTATCATTTTAATAGTTTGTAGGGTTGTTTTCCAAGATATGCAATTGTTGATTTAAGTGGTGCTATTGTGCTTTTCTTTCAAGGCATTTATTACACAATTTATTCAGTAGATGGGTTATGAAGGGTTTTAGAACCTTATTAAGAAGGTCAAGTGGACAACATAACATATGTTTATGATACACGAAGCAGTAGCAATATTGTATATTGATTAAGTTCTTTCGTTGTCCGTTTTGTAACAAAGTGAGAGTACTCATCTATCTATATTTATATAGTATTGATACTTGGTGCATGTTGCTTATACCTAAATATTTTGTCTTTGTTGGTCTGTATCTTTGTTTGCATAACTCCAGAGAAACTGTTGCGAGGGGACATCGACAGACCAGGCTTGCACGTTAGTAGCCAATGAATTTAAATCGTACTTTTTTTGCTGACTCTCATTATTTCTCTTATTAATTTACTATTTACTTTTAGATTTCCCTCTTTTCATTGGATAATTGTCCTAATTTTGCTTATAATGATGTAGATGGGATGATGATGGATGTAGTTCAATGGAATAATGAGCTGAAAGATGCCAATATTGGATTCTCAGATTCTGCTATCAGTTTTCAATTCATGAGCCCAACGGGTAATCCTTAGATGAATTAGGGAGCCTGTTTTATTTGTAAGATATGCATATTTGGTTTGGTCATGTTGAAGAGGTGGTCACAAATTAAGTGCTTTAATTGTCAGATTTTTTTTCTATCAGTTTTAAAAACCACAATATCTTCCGTCCCCTCAAATGTTTTAAACTTTTAATAGTGAAGTGTATCAATTAAGAGGAATATCATAGATTAACAATTGGCTACTGATTATAAGTTTTAACAGTGAAGTGTATCAATTGTTCATAGATTCAATCAAACTTGGGAATGTCAGGATTTTTATTAGAATGCAATCTTTTATCTATTTCTTAAATATTATTTCATTCAACCATGCAGACAAAGGAAGGGTCATGTCTGGGCGAAAGATTTGATCCTTTTGATAATTGAAACTGATCCAAATCAACCCTTGGGTTAACATGAACATCTCCCTTATTTATGCAATGCAGCAGTATCTTTTATTTTGTTTGCAAAATACATATGTGCTAATTGCAATTGCAATTTGATGATGAGAGATGCTAAAATTCTCTATGCAAAAATTGTTCTAAATATCAACACAATTCTACTTTTCGTTGTTTTCTCTTAGAATTTATGACTTTATAGCTAAATCAATAGCAAAGTTACTATCTGTATGAAGAAACAACATTATTGAAAAAAATGAAGCAATTTTGTGGAGCACTTAGCTAAGATTTTGATTGAAAAGAGCACAAACTGTTGTTTTGAATCTCTCAATAAATTTTTCTTTGAATTATTAAATATTTGCATTTTTAGTTTAGAAGAATGGTTGGCAGGACCAAGGGAGGGAGATGGGAGCCATAGTAGATATAGGCAATGCGCAGCACTGGTGCCAGCTCTCTTCCATCTTACTTTCAGCCCTTAGCTTGAACTTACAGTATTATTTCTTTCTTAATTATAAAACAGTTGTCTGATGAAAATGGATGATTATGGCATCCGTCCTTGCTACATTGTATTGGCATTGGGCATTTTTCAGCTTTACAAGAAATGAAAGTTTGACCAGTAAGGCTACATTATTGAAATGAATTTTTTTTTTATATTTGTTATCGCATCATATATTTGTGTTTGTTTACTATTTTAGGTTAAAAGTTAGTTATATGAAATTTAGAAGCAATTTACTTGGTGCACAAAGTTAAGTTTATGTGAAACTTATATGGTCTGGTAATGGAACCAATTTATGCACAGTCAGCAAACTTTATGAAAATGCTTACCTAGATCTCTAATATTTTTTGGATAAACACATTAACACATGAATTTTGAGTCGACTTTGAATAAAAATATGATACAAAATTTGCAATTAAAAATTCAAACAAAAACTTACTATATCTTAATATGGGGCTGTGATTAGCACAGATTTGAATAAAAACTTATTTTTCTCTGTATTTAAAAAAATTTTGCATGTCAACTTACTGATTTGTTGTACTGCCAGTAAATAATGAGACGACATATGAAAGATTGCATATTTTTAAAACCCATTTTCACAATGTCCTATAGTATTGTTATGATCATCTAACTATTAATTTGACGATTTTTTTAAAATATTACAGGGTTCAAGTGGCTTTGCACAGAGACAATTTGAAGAAAATGAAGATTAGATACTCTAATTCTCAAATTATGATACAAGTTTTTTTGTTCAGTTTCATATTTCCCACATATTCCAGTGACTTCTAAATATTAAATACGTATTTTTTCCACATATACATATTTTTACATTAATACATATTGCACTTTAAATTAATTACAAACGAAAAGATAGAATAATGCCTAACAAATATTTAAATACAAATATTATATTTCTTAACAACAATTAAAAATGGTAACATATGTTTTATTTATTAGTATGTCAAATATTGAGCGAAGCTCGATTATACCCTCTAGAAGAAAATATATATTTAAAATAATTTTTGTTAAGTTTATTGTAAATAATTTTTTAATATAATTTTTTAATGCTAATTAATATTTTATTAGAAAGGAAAATAAGAAATTTTACCAAAATTTGCAAGTCTCAAAATTCTGGTACAAAGTCTCAAATACAAAATTGGGTCTAACCGTCCCTAAACGAGTTTATAATCTCGCAGTGGAAAACATGCTAAAATAACAAACATTCATATAACATCTAATAAATATTCTTAAACTACTCATAAATAAAAACTAAAATACTTCTAAATTAACTCCACGCAGCGGCTCCAGCTATTAGCATAAAACTTACTCCTTAAGGTCCTCTGTGGATTAAAAATGGGAGAGGATGAATATAATTTTCAACTCAGTAGGAACAATCTCGACTTCCAACCCCTAGAAATCAACCGGAGATATAATTCAAAAGATTATAAAAAACGAATAATTCAACTTAATAACAAGCATTAAAAATCCAACCAGTTATCATCATAACAAAATATAAACTTTTCTTTTGGAATATACCAAAATTTGCATGTCCGACGATCAAACTTTCATTTAGTTGCAAGTTGGCCAAATTGGATAAGAAATGTACATTAATCTAGCGAAACATTCAACTATGGTATTTAGGGGAGACATAGATTTTGCAAATAAGTAAAGAAAAAAAAAAGATAGGCGTAGTCATACCTAAGTGCAAATAGGAAAGAAAAAAAAAATCTGATGCGATCGGTATAAAACAGGAAGTAAAAGGAAGAAATATATACTCTCGTTTTCTCCTGTTCATCAATTTGTATTTGGCCAGTCTCTGCTGCGCAATAAAATTGAATTATGTCACATTAGAGGCACACGATAAAGGCACTAATGCTGATTAAGCAAGATATATTAAAATATTTCATAAATTGCAGCAAAATCAATATCAATATAAAAAAAAAATCGTTACCAGAATTGAGGGGTTTTATTATTAGAAAAATGAGGGAAGTTGAAAAAACTACTCACCATTCAAATTCTCTATGCTTGTTCCATAATTTAATCAAAAGGATGTTTACCCCTACTGTTTCCTCTGACGCCTGCAAAAGGGACTCCTACACCTGAGGAAACAGATAGGCTCAACAGGGAGCATGATAGTATGGAGAATTGTTAGCCGTTGGATGGCTTTGATGAGTGGAAAAAGAGGATGGTGACCTTCATGCTTCGTGTACCTTTCTGCTGCAGCATAAAACAAAAAACTGTACTGTAAAGGGATGTGATGCAAAAAAGGAAGTGTGTCAAAGGCAATTACACAATGGATTTGGTGTATCCAAAGGCTTAAATTAAATGAGATGTTATGTAATATATGGAACTATGACTTCAATTTATGTAAATCATAAATTATATCTAATTAATTTATTATAATTTTATATTTATAATTAAATTTTTACCATTATAAATCTGTTTTTGTGTTGCGTGATATATTACTATTAATTATGTTAAAATAATTAAGTTAACAATATTAAGATCGTTAATTACAATCACAAACAGATTTATAATGGTTCTGAACAGTTCAATTTCTTCTAAATAAAGTGTATTCAATTTGATATGAATTATGAATTGTTAGGACCCGAAATACTGTATTCTGCACGGTGTTCTGCGCTGAAAAAATGTAAAAGAGGAAAGCGGTATACTTAATTAGAAATTAATCTCTGGTATCTGCAATAAATCCTTCTTAACAAAACAAATAGAAATATGACAATAAAACTTCCTCTACCAAATAGTAAACAAATCCTTCTTATCAATTCTGAAATTCTTTTCTAAATCTGAAATTATTTAGTCACTCTCATTCGAAAGACCATCCGTTCTCCCTGCGAATCTCCTCTTCTTCCTCAGGGCTGAAGTCGTTTTTGATATTGAAAATCTGGCGTATCACCTCAGGGGTGTATTTTATGATCTATAAAGTTTGCAACATAATTTAAATAAATTAATTTCATTAATTTCCTCTTCAAGGCCTATGTGAAAAAGGCCAATTCCAGTTGTCTTATTATTTCCGTTTTCTAAGCAATTGACTCTTTTTCTGCATTACTAAATTGGAATTTGTACCTCCTAACTTTTCATTTTTTTTTCCTAATTAATTTTAGTTAACTTCTGCTAGAAAGCTCCTTACAATCCATGGACAGATGCATAAATCAAGGAAGCTTTAATGCTGCCGTTATTTTTTTTGGTATTAACTCTGCTTGATAGCTGCATTTCCCTGCCAGTGATTGCATTATTTCCCTTATATTGCTCTTGGAAAATTTTAATTGGTATTGAAATGGTCATTATTCTCGCCCCCTTCATTAATGTTATATCTATATATATGTCTGTGGTGTTTACTGCAGAGGTCATCCCTTTTAAGTTTATCCTATGAAATCCTATCGATTGTAAGAAAGAATATCCATGTGAATGTAAATTACATTTTGAATAGAATATTCACAGGTTGTTGTCCAAAATCTCAGTTCTGCTGCCCCACACCCCCCCCCCCCCCCCACCCCACACACACACACACACGCATGGAGCCACTGCTCAACCGGATTTTCTATAATGGGTTTGAATTGACAGATTAGGATGAAATGCAAATTGCAGACCCATCTGCCCTGTGTTAGATGAATCAGTCTGAGTATGGGTCATTGGAAGAGCTTAATTGGGATCAGGTATTAATTTTTTTTTTTTGAAACTAAGAACCCCAAGAAGGGGTGATCAGGTATTAATTATTATTATTATTAATATCGGCTTAGTGGTTTCTTTCCACCTAGCTAAATGGATATTAAAATGAAATTAAATTCCAACTAAAGCCATTATCCAACATTCCTTTTTCAATTCATTCTGTTGTTGCTTAAAATTGTATTGCCATTATACATTTTCCAATAAATTTTAAAAATTCTAGAATAATCAGAATCCAGCTCTAATTTATATTTTTTTTCAACTTATATTTCAATTCAAAGGGTGAAGCTTCCTGATTTTCCATTAGAATTCAAAATTACAGTAATTCAAGAGTTATGATTTTTTTTTTTTTTTTTGAAACTAAGTAGAGGAGCGCTCTACCATTTTTTCTTTTACAAAAGAAAAACAAATTTTAGTATAACAAAGTAAAAATAATAGAACACAACACCCTTCAGATTTGGTCCTGCTGGCAAACGTACCAGCACCCCTATTATCATGAAGCAAACCATTCTAATTAGCCATTTAAAATCAGTATCTCTACTCAAAGTTATCTCACTGCTACTACTTATTACAAACAACACAGGAGAAATCAAATATAAACTCCTAACATAATTTTATTATGCTCAATTTGACAACAAAGCCCCAATATCTAAGTAAGACTTGAAGTTTCAGCCTCCGCCATCATAGCTCTCACCAAGCTCCCTCCCTGAGTGGTTCGACTTATTCAATTTGACACTAATCCTTTCAAATCCAGGTCCTTATCAAAGATACACGTCACTGCAGTGATAGACTAAGCCCCCTTTTTTTTATATAGAAGAATGAGTGAGGTGGTGGGGTCGCTGGGCTGGGCTCCACGTGTTTGGCCAGAGCACATCCTTCATACATTCTTCGGTGCCGCTAAGTCAACATGAGCTGTCAGGCTCCTGGCACGGTCAGTCCATCCACCGCCACCGGTGCCCATTGCGCGAGTTGATCCAGTCACAAGCTTTGACAGTTTGACTCTCGGTTCATGGAAATATGGAATACATTGCAGTGGGCAAAACCGAGCTTCCACAACTGGTATTTGTCAAATTGTTGGTTGCTCCAATATGTACATGGAATACAACTGGTATTTGTCAAATGTGTACACGTCTAAGTTACATGATATTCAATATGTACAGCTTTCATAATTTTGATTTTAATTATTTTCAATCACAAACAGCAAAAATTATAAAATTAAGGGGGGACAACATGGTTTGGATATGATTTTTTTAAAGTAGTGACAAATTAAAACTCAATAGAATAATTCTTATGAACAACATGTTTACCTAACAAAAATGGATATGTGATCATGAATGTGGCAATTAAATCATGACATGTTAGTCTTATGCTTACAAATTTGTAAGCAACTTTCATGAATGAAAAGCGGCGTATATGGTAACGCCTAAGCTTATGCTTATAAATGGGGTTGCGGTTGGTAATAATTAATGAGGGAATGAAAACAAGTTTATTACTGTATCATTATATTTATGACTAATTGTATTATTGATAATTCAATTAACTTTTGTATTAAAACATATTTGACCGTTTAAGCAGGATTATATCTTCCCCACTTGGACATTATTACCGTTAACAACCTCCTCCATCTAATTTTTTTTCTGAGCTTATTTTTAACAATATTTTTTGAGGACCATCTTCTCAACATTCATTAGAGGTGCTTTCTCTTCTCTTTTTTCTTCTTTTTTTTTTTTTAATAAGACCAAGCAATTACTATTAGTACATTCTAATAATTGTAAAATTATTTATCTACATCAATAATCTGACATTCAAATTCATCTTAACATTCATTCCAACTGCTAAATTATCTTAAATGGTTAACAGATCAGTATGGGACGTCCTAGAAAACGTTCAAAGAAAACAGCTTATGGGTTGTGTTCAGATATTGATTGTGCTAATCGAAATGAAATATTTATACTATTATTTATAAATCTATTACCGTTACTCTCATATAAATCAATCTGAAAATAATTATAAATTGCTTCAAATGCACATTCATAAAAATTTTATTACCGCATTACATTTCTCTATAATTACAAAAACCGATATATATGCATTATTTAATATAAAATTTAATAAAAATGAATGTTACCACTAATGTTTACTTTCCACGCCCTTATCGCATTGCATTAATTTAAAATTCCGTCCTATTGTATTATAAAATAATACCCCATGGATCAACATTTCATTACATTTAAACATTCCATTCCACAAATCTCACGTGACCGCAAAATCCATTCTGTATAATATAATATTCCATTTCGTTGTTGATTTATTTGGTTCTATCGAACAATGCCAACTACAATTATTTTATTTTTTCTTATGACGGGCACGTTTTTTTTCTGCTTTTTTCTTTCAATTTATTCATATAGTTCCAAATTCGTCTCATTAATATCACTTTACGATTTTGTTAGGTATTTGCTCTATTTATTCAGGCCAACATAACAATTAAAGTGGAAGAATTCCAAACATAAGATGAAGGATATTCGGCTGATTATGAAGTAGACCCCGTAGGCTACATATATATTGAAGACTTTTTCCCGTATTAAAGGGAACTAATATATCTTACTGTACCCCTAACGCCTCATAAACTTTTTATATTTTCCTTCCCATCTTCAGTGATTTATGTCTAAATAATAACCAGCTTTCCATTCCTCATTGTACATTATTTAAATAAGCCGACACTTTGTTCTACTCTATTTGCAATAATTGAAATCATAATTTCTCCAAACATATTGATATAGATATTTTAATTATATCTTTAAAATATTATTAACATATATAAAAAGTAAATTTACATAAAAAGAACAAACATTAAACTATGCAAAAAATACGGTATCGAGCGAAGCTCGATGTCCAACCCTATCAATATTTTAAATAAAGATGTGTGGGTGTCGGGATTCTTTAGTTAAATATCATCCGACACTCCAAGCATTATAAAATAGTTGTGCAATAGTATTTTTCTGATTTCTGTAATGTGATACTTTGTAACCAATTGTGTGTCGGGTGTTATTACTCATAAAACTGACTCGGTTCAACATCAGATAATAATTTGGTAACACATTGTTTTGTTTCTGATTTTTGTGACCCCTTCCTATTTTCATTTTTATCATGTCTTCATATCTTTTGTGTTGCTTAGAGTCCATCTCCACCTTAATTTCTCTTCATCACCATTCTTAATTTCGGTTTACAAAATATAAATTAAATTCATTCAATTGAAAATAGAAAAAAATCAAATCTTTTACTATATATATTTTTTTATTTAAGTCATTTATAAACATATTAAATTTCATGAATAATATCAACATAATATAAATCATATAAATCATATTATTTCATATAACTATAACTATATTTGCACACATATAATTTTTTCTTTAAATTGATCAAACTCTTTTACTTTAATCAAATCAAATTACCTACAATAACTGAACTATATTTCTAAAGATAAATATATCTTAACCATATATCCAAAAATAAAAATAATTAAATTATAGAAACATAATAAAAATATTCTTATTATAGATATCTACATCGAGCGAATTTTAAATTAACCAAATAATTTAATAAAGTTTATTATAAATTTAATTATAAATATAAATGTTAAATTATTAAAATATATTAATTATTTTAATAAGATATAATTAACTATGAATTAATTAATTTATGTTTTTATTACGTACGCAATGATCATGCCTCTATCTCCTGTCTTGACCCAACGCCATAGCGCTTAAGATCCATCCGCCAGATATCAATCAGACGGTTCAAACGCGTTTGATCGGAATAAACCGCTTGGTCCATACGGTTCATGGTGTATTGTTGATCTGATTTTGGTCCATTTCCGATCCATGGACCAGTGGTGCACCACCAATTCTGATTTGTGCATATTTTGTCCAATTCTCATCCAATTTGTTCATACTACACCTCTTTGGATTGGTTATGAAGCCGTAGTCTCAATTTTGCATGTTTTTAACTCAATCATGCAATTTGCAGGTTGTCTCGACTATTGGGTGATTTTCTTAAATCATTTGGTCTCAAGGTAGTTGATGAAGTTCGCTTTCTTTTCTTTTCCTTATGACATGCTTGTGATGTATCCATGCATAAATTGTATTTGAACATATTGTGAAGCCTTGATTTATCTCTCTTTCTCTTATGCTCTTGCTTGTGATATATGCATGTCTTATGTGGTTGGTTAAGCAAGGGTTCTACCTTCCACTTTTTGTGACTTGGGCTTGATCGGGTAAGGCTCTGCCCACTCAGATCGAGTCTATTTATGCTCAGAAAATTTGGAAAACTCCCCTGGTACAGGAGAAACTCTGTCGAATTTTCGCCAAAATTTTAGAATGCCTATTGCACTTGTGATGATTTTTAATGGTCAAACAGATAACAATTAACAAATTTACCGCACTAAAAAAGTGTTTGTTCGAGGACGCAAATGATCTATGCTTCTCAAAAATTCTCTAGTAGCTCTCTTCTTTTGTATTGGATAAGTTGTGGGGTCACTTCTTCCTATCAGCAAATAATAAGAAAACATTAATCATGATGGATTCTCATTTAAGAATTAATATAACTTGAAACAACAAAAATCCGGTCAAAATTGCAAATTCAGCCGGTTATTGTTTCTGACGTTATTTTTGCATTCAGTCTATAGGCGTGTGTGTGCGTGATTTTTGTTTAATAAGCGTAAGTGATGGGTATGGTAACCAGTCCCAGTCAGCGGGACCGCTGAAATGGCTCGAGAGGAGCAACGCTGCTGTGCACTGAATACCATGTATTGTGAGGCACAACTTGATAGAGAAAAAACGATCCTAAGTTAATAAAACTCTGAGAAAAGAGAAATACCACAAGAAGTCGGGTGACCTTCAGTTCAATCTTTTGTTTAGCCCCTTGACTTGGTACGATTGAGCCCTCTCTCAGGATTGACGCACCTATTGTAACTGCTCCTGGCTCAATCTTGTACATAATGTAAATGAACTTAATTTTATAAAAATGGCATTAGCTACATAAAACAAACAAAAGAGATATATCAAAAGTACCTGATCATAACCCTCTGCATCAGATGTCATAAGACATCGCAAATTGGACAAGCATAAACCAGCTCAATTTTGTTTTACATTTTGCTATCAACATCATGCCATACATGAAGGGTAATTTTGGAAATAGGTTGGATACTGAAATATATACATGAATACTTGACTTTGGCTTATTAATTTTAAATAACACAGTCAGCTCATCCAAACTATAAGACGTATAGGTTCTTTGTACAGTTTAAATTTGCACAAAATGACGTAGTAGGCATATGAGATGATCACATATAGAGACATACAAGGGCAAGGATGATATACTGTAATACACATAGTTTAATATAATCATGGTTAAAATTAGCTACTCGGAATAAACACTTATGTAGTGAATAGCAACATCTGACCTAGGGTGATAAAATCTTAAGGATGCATGTTAAATATAGTAGTTATGTGGAGAACAGGAAGCTACTTGAACTATAGCCATTACATGAATACCTATAATCAATTTGTACTGGTAATTATACTGATATGTAATGCTGGTACCAACTGAAAATTGTGCATTTTCTAATTTAGACTAACATATTTATTTAGTGATATGATTTAGATTTTTGGACCTTAAGAGGGGAGAGAGAAAGTGTGATCAATTTTGAAGAGGGACTTGGTCTTAATTTCAATTTGTAAGTTTTACTTACTACTTGATTTATGAAATATCGAAAGATAGCTTGCTCTAATTTAGATGTTTTTATCCTTTTTGAAACAATCAAATCAACTGCCATTGATTGTAACTAGAGTAATTAGGTCATGCATTCTCATAGGATATTACATCTCATGGATTTTATTGAAAAGGTTTTGTGGTTATTCGGCTTATAGAATGTAAAATTTCTATATTGGGCCATGTACTCTGCTACATGTGATTTTGGATCTGATAAAGCAACTTAGCTATTTTCCTTCTATGGTGAAGCTACTTATTAATGTGTATCTTGTAATGATTCTCAAAATATTTCTTATCGAAAGTTATTATTATTTGTTAAATATAAGAACAAATTTCGCTTTACAAAAGACATTATTCAACTTTTATGGAGGTGGGGTCGCATTTCTATAATCTGTAGGCTAAGGAACAAGGGGCGCTACTGTCGTTGATAAGGCTTAATTAGTGTACTCATATATGGTCTACGTCACAAAAAGGCAAAAAGGAAGTAAGCAGCTCTTTATTATGACCTTGCTTCATTTTTTTTAACTTCTCCAATCGGCTAATTTATATGTTTGATAATAGTTTGTTCAACTGAATGTTTCAACATAAGTCAATTTTTAATTATTCTGATTTTGCTGTATTTTCTCCGATCATAGCCTCTTTGTAACTTCAATACTAAAATGTAATTAATATTAGTGATTATTTTATAAGTTGTCAGAATTTATTTTTTAATATGTATTGTGCGACGAAATATTTGTAAGAAAAGCAAAAAGAGGTAAATAATTAATAAAAAAAAGTATGCATAAATTCAAAAAGAATCAATCATAAATTATTTAAATGAAGAAATACAAATTTTTGCTCCAAATATTTTGGATTGGAGTGCTGCGAACTCCCCACTCATCTACCTCAGGAAAATGAATCCTTGGCACAATTCTCTTCAGCAACGAAATGACTACCGAGAGCCCATTCTCACATGAACTGCCGCCTATATTGTTCTATTCTTCTTCATATATAATTTTATGCAGCGCATGATATTTATGTATGTAAATCATAAAAAGATATAAATAAACAAAAATTATTATAAACTCATATATTGAGCGAAGCAAAAAAATTAATTATATTGTTGTACATATATTTAAAAATAGATTAATTTAGAAGGTATGTTTATTCTGTTAGAAACAAAATGTAATGACATTGGTCTTTTATAAATCCATTTTTTCTTTTAAAAAAATTATTGATAAATGAAAATAAGAGAAGTTCTTTGTCTAAAAAAATATTCATAGAAATTGCCAAAATAAACGTTCATTCTATGGCATTTCTTAAACAAAAAAGTAAAATTGAGGGGACAATAATGAAATTTTACAAAATAGACAGCACAAAAGCAATCGCAGATAATGTGGTTAGCCAAAGAAATACTAACTCAACTCAATAACAATGATACAAATGCACCACATTCAAAACACAAATTTGCAACCAAACCAAATAAAAAACCAAAACAAAATCAATCCAAAGATTCAAGTGCAAATGTAAAATGAAAAAAAGGGGATGTTTCTTTACCTCATGACGAACAATTGGATGCAAACAAAGATCTTTAAGCACAGATACCAAAGCAGGGACGGACTCAAGGTCTTGCATTTGACACAGAGCAAACATGCTGCCTCATGTGCAACTCGTGTACTGCAATTGGAAACTAAAAGTTTACAAAAAATAGCAAAAAAATCTTACCCAATATTGAAATTGAACTTATTAACAGATAAGTTGTTCATTTCCTCAAAAATTTTTTTCTTTCTGGAGTGATTTTGTTAATTTCTTTGTTCTATTATTATCACCATAAATAAGGAAATACAACAATTGTTTATGAATTTCAGAATCTGAAAAGAGGAACTGAGCAAAAGAAGGTTACAGAATCTGTTAATAAAATAGCAAAAAAATCATACCCAATATTGAAATTGAACTTATTAATAGATAAGTTGTTCATTTCCTCAAAAAAATTTTTCTTTCTCAAGTAATTTTGTTAATTTCTTTGTTCTATTATTATCACCATAAATAAGGAAATACAACAATTGTTTATGAATTTCAGAATCTGAAAAGAGGAACTGAGCAAAAGAAGGTTTCAGAATCTGAAAATTAGCTAACTTACAACTCTCTCAAAAGCAGCACGGTTTTCTTCATTCCTTGGAAACCCATCAATCAACAATTTGTCATTTCCATTTTCCAATATGGCTGTTTGCAAGAGCTTTATCGTCACTTCAGATGGGACAATTTTTCCATCCTTTATCATATTCTGGATCATCGTCCTGAAAATAAGCAACATAGTTAGCTAATGCGAAAAAAAAAAATTTGAAAAGGTGCAAAGGAGACTTAAAACAGTTCAGTTGATTATTGTGAAGGATATCATACGCCAATACATTTTCCATGTCTCAGTCTTTTTCAAACATCTTACTCTATTTCAAACATCTTTTTCATGGCCTTGTCGGCGAGCAGATGTCGCAGGCGAGAGCAACCTCGAAGTAATTAATATTTTTAAAATAGTGATGTACTTTTTTCAAAAAAAAAAAAAAAGCTAATTAAATTTAAATTTTGTAATAAGAGGACCAAATAGTATTTATGTAAATATTGTATGAAGTACAAAAGAAAAAGGTTCATGTAGACTTACCCATCTACAACAATCCGTTTTGCAATCTAATGCAGAGCAAGCGAAATTTGTATTCGCAAAAATAATGAAGATTTAAGAAAAAAAAAATTTGCATGTTTTACTAGAAAGTGACTAGCTATCGAAAACTGCAAAAATTTTCGCAATAGTTTGTGGCGTGTGTTTTTCTTAAGCTCACTAAAGTCTTTTATACTTCAAAACATTAAATATACATCAAATTAGTTTGAATGATGAATATATCTAACCGTACAAATCGGTATATTTGGCGAGTAATTATTTTAAGTTTTTATTAAAATATATTTATAATAATTAGTTATAAATACATATCAACAAAAAGCAAGATATTTTTTTCCCAAAGAATAACAAACTTTTTCCATTTCTGAAAATATTATCCAATTATTATGTCTAGTTGTGGAATGTGGACACTTTTATTCGAGAACTAACTCATTTTAAAAATATTATAAACAGGACATCTGTACCTATATATTTAAGCATATTATCCAAACAATACTTTTTACATAGTCTCGGTATCTACTTCAAGTGATTAATGATGTTATTTTTTTCTGTACAAAATATGTTCAAATTCAGTGCGCAAAAGAGAAATTTGATATTTCCGGCCAGGAAAGTATTGTCATACTTTTATTTCTGTTAAAAAAATGGTCCAGTTACACCAAAAAAAAAAAAAAAAATCCCAAAGAGAACAAATTCGATTTTCTTTTTTTTTGATTTTAAACACCCCGTAGGGTTAACAAATTCGATTTTCTGGGCTAGCAAGGATTGCGTACAACTGCCAAATTCGTCAACAAGCGCTTTTATGCCCTGCTTTTTTGGTGTCTCCGACTGACTTCCAGCACGAAAACCCTAACTACGCTCATGAAAGTTAATTTACGGATTTATGGAGGGGGTTCGCGAAGAGACTTACAAAGCTATTACAAAGGCAGTGAAGAAAGGTAACTTTAATAAAATATATGTGCTATATCAGGATTTTTGACAAATCTCCATGCAACTATAAATATATATATTTGATTTAATATATTAAATCGTATTTTTTTTGTCTCCGTTTGCAACTATACTATTTCCCTTTCTTTCAAAAGATGAAGATGAAGAAGAGAAATGAAAGAGGGACCGTAATTAGGGATGAAAAATCATCAAATTGAGGTGATTGTGAGGGATGTACCAAATCCATCTCCTCTCTGGTGAATTCATGTTGCAACCTTTAGCTCTTTCCTTTTCTTTATTTTAATGACAAGAAGGGTTAAAGGATGGTTCTGAGACAAGAAGGAAAGAATGGGAGAAGGTGAAAGAGGCCGAAATTTGATATTGTTGTTCAGTCTATTTGAGGTACCTCCTCAAATTTTTCCATTTACACCTCGGGTTTCCTTACTAACCGAATTGCTTAATCTGATTGTTGCCAAATTAACTTTCAATTGACCCCATTTGCAACATGAATACCGATTTATAACCTGTGGGGATGTGTACCCTTAAATGGAAAAGTGGTATAGACTTTGTACCAGTCGGTACAATGTCAAAACAAGATTTGGTATAACAACCTAAATATTCAGGCCCTGGATTTTAAATACCAGTAAATTTTCAGGCAGATGGAAAGGAAGGATGGGAGGAGGCGCTGCTCGGAGGAAGAAAACACCTCTTCTTTTTTCAATTGATGATTTAAAATTACATGATAACACCCACATTTGGATGACTTAAAATTACATAATACCAGTAAATTGATTGACTTTCAGTAGTTAGTTTAATGTCATTTGCATATTTGTTAAACTTTCTCCTCTTTCTATAGATGAAAGTGCTATCCCATTGGGCAATGGTTGCTCCCACTTCAGATTGGTCTTTACTACTGTCAAAACATAACTAATTAGGCTATGCGCTCTCTTGCCAATAGCTGGATCAAAAACAAGCGTGGGCCTACTGTCATGAAGTGCACTGATGAGATGAGAAAGATGGTCTGGCAAATGTGAACATAAGCCAGTGCACAGTAGTATAATGGAGAGTTCAGATTTGATGGAGGCGTCCATCAAGATCAACTTAGGCATCTCAAATTTATTGTTCACTCATTTGATTTTCCGTTAGTAACTAATAAACGTAACATGATTACTTTGAGATTGATTTTAATGATATGTTATATTTATTATGTCAGGTGATGATAATTATGACAGGTAATGAACTAGACTCTCCTCTTGATTTGCTTGACCCGACAAACTTTTGAGGATGTATCGAGTATTTTTATACTCAAATGCTGCTCTAATTTGGTTTTATCTATTTTCTGTATTAAGCAGATTCGACATGGCTTTGGACACCGTCTTCATAATTTTATATTTCCTTATAAGCACGCTCTTTCTAACTCATTTCTCCAAATTTTAAGCAAGGACAAGTGTCTTTGGGTTGTATATTGACTCTATTGTTTATATATAACTCATATCTTTCCAAACTTTTATAGAGTTATAGGCTTAAAAGACCCCAAGAAGATCATATGTCAAATGTTATTATAAACAAATCAAAATCATGTTAACAATATTTTACTCTAATTTACAAGATTGTTTTCAATACAAATTAGCATATCATTTTTAAAACGTCATGTCATTTTACAATAATCCACAAGTTTAGAAAGAATATTTTGTAGTTTGTTGCAAATAAATAAAATTGAATTGTACAACTAAAAGAAAAAGATAACTCAATTATAAATAATTTAACTATTAAAGAAATTTTAAAATTAATTTAATAAATACTCATGAAAGTGCAAATGTTTTCTAAATTAATTACAGGTTGGGATTATCATATTAATATTTATCTTCTTTGACCAATTAAAAGATTTTTCATGAAAAATATTCTATATCGAGCGAAATTTGATTTTTTCTTGGATATATATGTAATATAATAAGTAAAAATACTAATTATTTTAATGTAATACTATTTTCGCTCGATATAGATATCTATAATTATTATTTTGATATGTCTGATAAAGTCATAAGGTGCCTTGAAATATGCTAACAGTTGGCATCCATTAACATTAAATATAGAATCTGAATGAAATTGTTAGAATGTAAATATTTGTAATTTCATTGATAGATTTAAATTTGAAATTTAAATTTAATTTAACGATATAATACTTATAATTTAAAATGGAAGGGTAATTATTTTGAATATGTTGTAAATTGTTCATTTAGAAATATATATGATTTTTTTTATAGTTCAGCTTTAGCTATGATTTGTAAGATATGTATTAAATGATTAGTTTAAGAATGAGCGAAAAAAATAAGAAAGGTCATAAATTGGTAGGACATACAAAAGATGAAACTAACGACGCATGATAAATTTGACAACTGTCCATAAAAATTAATTTAAATATGTTGTAACGCTCACAAAATGTAATAAACAGCATATAATATGAACACAAATACAAACATTAAATTAAAAATTTATGTATATAGGCACATAATGAAGGTAGTACTAATACATGACCAATTGCCCTTTGTCTCAGCTTGTACCGTCCAGACAACCTCACATTCAGATCCGACCCGTTAGACCCCAAAGTTTGCACATTAACCCAAAAAGCAAAAAATTGGTAATCTCAGATTGCTTTCAACAAAATTCTCTTAGCAGTAGTTTGGTGCTATTAATTGTCATATATCAAAACATATTGTTTTCCCTATCTTCAATATATGATCTTATATCTTTATTTTAAATGGTTAAAATATATGTTTATTAGATTGAATAATAATATTATAAAAGCATATTATTGCAACATATAGTCTTGATTAGAGGGTCCTCTTAACTAACAATTCATTTTAACAGAAGCTTGAGGGTTGATATGATGCTGTTTTTTAGTGACGCTGCAGTACACACCAAGGGACTCAAGATGTAGACTATTATGTATGCCTACCAAATACAAACCCCCAAGGCACTCAATTGCCAGTTATTTCATTGCTCGTAAAAAAAAACCCAACATCTAATAGCATGCAAGTTTGATATAAGACAGGCAATGTATACAACTTCAAATTTAGATTATCAATTGCATTTCGTTCCAGTAAGCTTCTTCAATGTACCGGGCATACAACATGACATTCAGATCCAACCCGTTAGACAAAAAAATTTGCACATAAACCCAACAAAAAATGAATTGGTAATCTCAGATTGCTTGCAACTTAATTCTTTCAGCTGTAGTTTTGTGCTATAGTTTTGTGGGAAAAACCAAATGATGTTTGTAGCCGAAAACTTTGAACACCAAATACAAAATGCTATAGTTCTGTGATACAATTCTATCAACACAAAAATATAAAATGCTGTTAAAATAAAGAAATTGTTGTAAATCTTGTCTAGACTTGTGTAGTTTCTAGATGTCTGCAAAAAAATGCAGAAAATGAGTTAACAGAAGGATCTGGGTTAATAAAAATCATTGGCATATTATTTTCATGCACTGTCAGTGAGCATAGATATTCATTGGCATATAAGTTGAAGAATGAAGAAAAAAATATTGATCGAAATATTATGCGAAAGATTTGTTTTGGTTTCCGTATTGTTCCATTCCACAGAATTGCGGTAATATTTGTTATTTGTAAAGAAAAAAAAAAAATTAATCTAAAGCAAGATGATACAATTGAAATTATACTATATTGCTGCTCCTAAATGAAGTATATGTAATACGCTGACCTTGGATATGTGTATGGGCTTTGAACGTCAGGAGTATCATCATAAGAATCATCTGCCAAAAAAAAAAATCATTATATAGATCAAATATAATAATAAGTTTTAAAAATTGAAATTAAATGTAAGTAAAATGTGGTCACCTGTGAGAGTCAATATTTCGTTGAGACAACGTTCTTTGTATAACCTCTGTACATCTCGTCCTTGTCTGTGATGAGAATTTTCAAGCCATCCGGTGAGGCTGTTCTAGAGAGAGCAACAGAGAGCTGGCCGTGGCTGAAGACAGGTTTAGGTAGATACAGACCAATAGTATCTAAAGACTGACCTTGACTCTTGAAAAATCACAGTACAAATATATGTGGTAATAAAGAATATAGATAAAGAAGACTCAGTTGGAAAGGTAAAAAAAAATTTCTCAAATACCATCATATATATAGAAGAAATAATAATATATCCCAAATTTAATGCATTCATTATGCAGTAAATATAATGCCTTTAGGCTGTGCACAAACTGTCAATCACAGCTCACCATATTTACTGGCCTAATCTATTTTACATTTATTTCCATCAATCATTAATATCAATATAAATAAATACAAATATTTGGGCATTAAATTGATACAAATTACACATGTCATTTTCAGTAACTATTTCTGTGAGCATTAAATTATAAATGCTGATATGAGTATTTGGGCTCAATTTCAATAGGCTATATTCCCAATTTTGCAGCATTAAATTGTAAATGTTGGTATGAGTATTTGAGGCTCAATTTCAATTCCTATGACTTCTCCTATATATCCTTCCCTTTATATCCAATATTTGAAGATATTTTAAACAACAATGGTAAGATCTTTTCCATTAATTTTTCCCTTATCAACTAATTCAAGCCTTCCTAATCAGTATGTACACATTACATTATGATATTTCCAATATTTTCCTGGAATAAAAATGTGCATTTTAAGAATATCGTTATATTAAAAATATGTACGCATTAGTAAACTACTATAGAGAAAATAAATAATATTTTAGAAAATGGTAATTTGCATAGTACTCCCAAGTTGCAACAATTTTTCTTCTTTATTAGCCATTCAAAAATTGTCTAAATAAACATATTGGGCAACTTAAGGCAACCAGGTTACATTTATTGAGTAAATAGCCTCAATATATGAAGACTCATATGCAATATTAGAAATAATCAATTTCTTAAAAAGATTATTACAATGCTAGATGTAACCGACAAATAACCTAAGTCCTAAAGTAAAAAGTAAGAAATTTACATTATTTGGAAAAGGGTTAAAAATAAATTCAAGCCACTTTCTGATCACTATCTCTTTTGTTGATTTATTACCTGCTTCAGATTGCATTGAGACGTGATTTGAAAGATTCAGAGAAGCTTTGTGCCTCAGAGGGACCTGTAGTCTTATTGTTGCTGGATGTTGGCTTTCCAGACACATACCTGAAGCCTAAATAAAAATAGATGTATATTGTTATAAAGCTTTCTGTAAGACTGATTTCAATATAGCTTGAATTCTTGATTGGGGAATGTCTCTTGAATGGATAAATAACATTATCTATACACATCATGAACCAAAATTGCAACAAATAAAAAGACATGATAATTCCTTGACAACATAAGTCTAATAAGATAATGTTCGTAGCTGCTACCAGATCCCCTAGGGTTGCTGCCAGAAGCAACTGTACTAAGAGACATGGGAGTATGAACTGGGGCTAGATCTGATGGGTTGATTTGAGGTGGTGGGACCTGCTGCCTAACTTCTCCAATTATAACTCTACTATGGGAAGTAGCAATAGGATTTGATGGTAAAACTGGAGTCTAAGAACTGACATTATTCATAGGTCTGTAGTTGTTGGATAGCATCTCCCTTTCATAAATCTCAAATGCCCTGTCAGAGATGACAGCTACAGCCAATTGTTGCAAAGGGAATCATCACGCAAAAGATAAACTATGAAATTTCATAGAACCTTAATATAATTGACAACTTTTTTTATATAATTTTGTATAAATAAATCAAATATATGCATAGATGAATAAAACAAACTATGAAACGCAAAAATATCGTTAATTCCAAATTATATTGCTTGACAGAAAGATCAATTGAAGTGATCAAAATTTAGAAGCAATACTTATTTTCTTTACAAATTAACCCAACTAACTTTAAATTCACAGTACATATATCATCGTTATATATTCTCAACTCAATTTAACTAAAAATTAAATCAAAACATCAAATCAGAGAGATATCCAAGAAAAAATAAAATATCGGATCAATACCTGTGGCAGCCCAATACCACAGGACGATATTCATTATTATAATTTTTTTAATATATGTATAATTATTTAATAATTTGATTAAAATATATATGAATATAATTTTAAAAAATATAATATTAACAATTAATATTGAAATTAAATTAATTTTTTTGGTATATTAATTGTTAATAGAACTTTTTATTACCTTGTAGAATTATGTCTTAGGTATTATCGATCCATAGATCAAGATTGAAAATTGAATTCAAAAGAAAAATTTAAAAGATTGGAAAATTTACGATCGATCAGTCAATGAACTATGCGAACAACTTGTAAAAAAAAAAAGACAATAGGATATGAAAACTCGCAAAAAGGCCGACGAATAATATATGTAAGAAGCTGGTGGCGTTTCTCTCCCAATATAGTGCACAATAGTTGTGACTTGTGAACTGAAGATATTAACATTTTTTAAAATCCAATAAACCTGCTCTAGATATAACTTGGCACCATGATCAAATATTTTCACTTGTTCACTTATTTATAAAATTACTATCATCATGATCAAATATTTTCACTTCTTCAATACACTTCAAGCATTGTGAAATAGCATTTTTCCCTATTTCTGTAATATGATACTCTATAATTATTTGTGTGCCGGGTATTATTGTTCTAAAATTGACTCGCTTAACTGATAGAAAATAAAATTAGCAGCGCATTGTTTTATTTCTAATTTTTGTGACCCTCTCCTATATTTGTTTTCATAATGTTATAATTTGAACGGTATGCAAATGCCTAAGAGTGAAGGGTATTAATCTTACATTGTGAAGTTCTAAATCTTTAGATATTATCTTTCTCTTAGAATTCTTCTACCTTTATTTTTTATTCGAAAATAAATTATTTCTATCAGATATATATAAAAAAAATAGTACATTTATCTTTACAAATTTAAAATTTCTAACATATTTTATATTTATTTGTAAGTCAAATATCGAGCGAAGCTCGATTAGTCCTCCTAGTCTAAAATTAAATTTGTATGATTTAGGGTGTCCGGCATTATCTCATTTATAATTGAATACAATTTAAAATATGAATTTAGGTCAGTTATAAGTATTTTAGAATCATACCAGAGTCCATAGATTTTAAAACTAAGATCAACATTAAGTGAATCACTCTAAATTCATATTAGGAGAGACGTATTATTTTTACTTAACAACAAGTGCTTTCTGTATAACAGGAGTTGATACAAATACAATAGAGAGACAGGTCTTTGATATCTTTTGTGCTTGCGCAAGACCTATTTAAAGGTTGAATATTATGGGAAAAGAACAATATAATACTCCAATGTTGGAGATATATTCTACAGTAAATTGATGATGTCATCATCCATTCAATTTTATATTTAAATATTTTATATTTTTTGCCCCAACCATGTTATTTGGGTGGGTCCTCCATTTCCTTTTTCTCAAGTGACAATGTTAGCAATTATTATTTCTTTTTGTGAATGCCATATGAAGATCTTGAAATTTGTTTTAAATAAACTTTATTTTATAAAAAAAACTCTACTTAAGCTATTTGTTATTCTATTGTAAAATCATATGGCTCCTTCATACCTTTCCTAAATTTTTTTACAGTCATACTTTACATTTTAATAGTTCGAATTTATCAAACATTTTCTATAATTTATTTATTATTTGTTATTCTATTGTAAAATCACATAGATCTTATTGTTTAAAAATAATTAAAGTATGTAATATATATATGTATAATATGTATGCAATGCTATGGTGCATGATTGTGCACATATTTATTCTTATGGAATAGTATTATCGTTAGAACATTTTTTTCAAGTTTGAAAAAATATAAAATAAAGACTATTAATATTTTGTACATTAAAGAATTCAATTATTATAAATTTAAGTAGCTTTACATTGGTATCTGCCTAACTATCTTATAAACTTTTCATACAACCAATGATTCATGATTGCCCCTATATCGATGCCCATTGCAAAGTATAAAAACTAGAACGGAAAAATTTTTACATGAAAAATTTTCAAGCTATATGGATCATTTTTTTTTTCCAAATTTTCCTACTACAAAAATTTAATTTTAAAATAAATAAGATATAATTACAAATGAAGCACTGCAAGGAACTATGGCTGTATCAAACCTTCATTATAGTAACCGTAGTACAACACAGATGAATGAATTTAGTATTTGACTATTTCAATACTGTCTATCATATTTCTCCGTTGAGGCACACTAATTGTAATAGATAAAAATAATAATAAGATGCATTTTATATTTAATTAGACAACCATGAAGGCATAGTACTTGATCATTTATTTCCAATTAAACTCACAACGCAATACATCACACGCGAAGCGCGTCATATGACTCATCTCACCTATAATTTTACATATATTAACTATTTTAAAACTTTGATTAAATAATATATGTACAAAAATAATTATTTTACAATCATACATTAATACATTGTTTTGTTTCTGATTTTTGTGACCCCTTCCTATTTTCATTTTCATCATGTCTCCATCTCTTTTGTGTTTCTTAGAGTCCCTCTCCTCCTTAATTTCTCTTCATCACCATTCTTAATTTCGGTTTACAAAATATAAATTAAAAACATCATATCTTTTACAATATATATATTTTTTATTTAAGTCATTTATAAACATATTATATTTCATGAATAATATCAACATAATATAAATCATATTATTTCAGATAACTATAACTATAACTATATTTATACACATATAATTTTTTCATTAAATTGATCAAACTCTTTAAATTTAATCAAATCAAATTACCTACAATAACTAAACTTTATTTCTAAAGATAAATATATATCTTAATCATATATCCAAAAATGAACATAATTAAACTATAGAAACATAATAAAAATATTCTTATTATAGATATCTACATCGAGCGAAGCTCGATATACCCCTCTAGTTTGGATTCATGCCAGTGTATTTGAGTGGCACCATTATGTTATTGGAGCAACTTGTTGTATCACTGTATATGAGGACACGGAGAGTCGCTGATGTACAAAGTGAATGACTTAAACATAAACATCTTACTTGTCGAACTTAGACTATCTCATTACTAATCCAGTAATCCTAGATCCCAAAAAATCGTCAACGTGCTTTGCTGGGATTGAAATAATGTATTCCCGAGTAAGCATAAAGTTTTATCTTATTCACAAGTTTTTTCCTAATTATATACTATCTACATAATTGAGCTACATAAAACCGTACTTTGTACTTAAATTATTTACTATACAAACTGAGGAAACATGCATGATTGTTGGACGCAATGACAAGCAATACACATCAAATACCAAATATCAAGTGTCATACATCAATCCAAACATCAAGATCTAACCTAAGCCCTAAGACAATGCAATCTATCCTAACATATGCTCAAAACATAAAGTAAATGATGAAATGCAAGATACAAACTCCATGGTCAAGCAAATAAGAGGAAAAAGGAGAGATACAACCATAACCCAGCTTATTCTCCCTATTTGCAAGCTTCTAGAGTCGAAATCGGGACTCAAATCACTACTGTCGCATGAAAATCCAAGTTCCAGAGGCGTTGTGCGGGGTACGGAAGTGGCGGTGCGGGGTGAATCGGTGCGGCGGCGTGGATCGGCAATGGGAGAGTGGTGTTGTGCGGGGTACGGCGGTTGCTGTGCGGGGTGCGACGGAGGTGCTGTGCGGGGTACGGTTCCTCTGGTGCGGAGTACACCAGAGGTGAAAATGGTGGAAAGTGAGGCAGCGCCCCTGGCAGCCGCCAGGAGTCGAGAATGGAAAGGTGGTTCCCCAATTTTGGCGTTGGAGGCGCTTTATATAGGGGTAGGCATTAGGGTTAGGGTTTGTGCGGAGTACACATGGGTTGTGCGGGCTACAGGAGGGTCCAGTTCGGTGCACAGCAGAGTTTTGGGTCGGGAATGAGTCATCCGGCCCAGTTGTATCCCGCACAGGAGGGGTTGTATCCCGCACAGGAGGTGTCCAGTCCATGATAAAGGGTGATGTAAGCCGCACAAGGACATTGTAGGCCGCACTGGAGGTGTCCAGGAGGGGTGTAAGCCGCACAACGTGGCCCGAGCCAGGTATGAGTCGTCTGGCACGAGTCTACTCCGCACGAAGACCATTGTAGGCCGCACAGGACCATGTGTGGTGCCCAAAATGTGCCGATTTGCGTTGGTTTCGCTCCAAATCCCTGCAATGCAAAGGAAAACCAAAAGCAGTACCAAATCCTACAAATAAAGACTGAAAACACACAATTTCAAGTGTTTAGGTTATGATTTTGGGGCTAAGTCCGGCCAAATACCATATATATAAATGTGATATCAATAATACAAAAAAAAATCAAATTTCAATTAATTAAATGCTTGAGCTGCACCATACTATTCTTTCTTGTATTTTATATATAGGAAAGTCTCTTACCCAACCTGTATAAGAACATTCGTTTAGTTGCAATTTGTAAATATTAATAATCTAACCTTTGCAAATAAATAATCAGCAAGGGGATAGAAGGGCAGAGAGAAAGGAAAATAAGAAATTTTACCAAAATTTGCAAGTCTCAAAATTATGGTACAAAGTCTCAAATACAAAATTGGATCAAAGTGTCTGAGTATTTGCCACAGTATCCGTTCAGTTAGGTCAGACGTTTTCATCATATCCCTAAAATCTCACATCCGAAAATTAGACTAAGTACATCGTTTCCAAGTCATTTAGTCTTAATTATTATCAAGCTCAACAGAAATCATTAGCCCACTGATCGTTAATTAAGTCCTAATCCGAAATTTAATTAAATCATAATCCAAATCACATTTATTTATATAGCCCATAATTACAAAAATAATCTCAGCCCACAAAAATTCCGAAAGCCCAAAAACTTCTCTTTTTCTTTTTCCTTTCCGCCAAGCCCACAGAAATTTCCAGCCCAATCCAAAATCCAACGACAGCCCGCAAGCCAACAGGTCGGACTCAGTCGACCTGACCCAGTCGACTGAGTCGATCCGTAACGAGTCCGAAAAAACACCAACCAGATCCGATAAGCCATCAGCCCTTTTTCAGTCCAACCCACAACAAAGTTTTAAGCCCTCAAATTTACTTATAAGCCCACCATTTTTAGCATTTAACCTCTATGTCACGAACAAGCCCTCAGTTCTTTATATTCATACCCTCAGAACTTTGCAAACATACCCACAGAATTTAGAAAATAGCAAATATCATCCCAGAACACTCACATCTCATACCAGAATCGATTTGTGTCTACCAGTAACTGGTACCACAGGTCTAATAGCCAAGTTAGTCATCATACAACAAATACAAATGCCAACAGTGTCAAAAATGCATTCATGCACTTAATTATGCAATTACATACCCACAGATTTGTCTTAGAACAGCCCAACTTCAATTACATCTAATTCATGCATATAATATTCTTGAACATGATTCAAATCCAACTAATATGAACCAGTATGCATATGTATATGCTCAGTTTAATAATCACCATGTTTGACACTGGTATAATCTCCCAAAATGTTCACAGTTCCAGTTTTTATGTATGCATGTCATACTTATCATGAAAATATACACATTATGCCATCAAACATGATTCAATATGAATCCAGAAACATATCTCCATGCACAACTTTACAACTATGTTGCCACAACCTCTTAATTACATGCTATATCTTATAACATGATATGGAAATTGCTCTCATATGCACTGTTCACATGATTACCCATTTGATCTAATCAACTATGCTTACTGACAGCTATCACACCCTTCACAGTTTACTTATAATGCATATGAATGCATTCATGAGCCAAATCCTATTGCCACAGTTCCAGTTTCATTTTCTACAAATGTTATATATTGTCAACCAAATAAATATGCATCTATAACCCTTCAGATTAATACATAAGATGCTGCAACTCATATATGCAGATTATACTTAGCATATGCACCTTATAAATGATTGCTCAGAGCAATTAGCACCCCACAGAGACAGTTAGCACTCCAACAGAGTTAATCAACCTCCCACAGAACAATTAGTGCAAAAGAAAATCAATCGACTAGCACTATACTAACAGAATCAAAAGTAAACCTTACTCAATTTCTTCAAACCACAGCAACTACTTAGCATTCCACAGCCTAACAGTAAATAGAAAGTATCAGATTAAGCCAAGAATCGATAGGAAGAGATATACCTCTCTCTTGATCCTTCACAAAACGCCTCAGAAATTCAAGGACAACTAGAGCTAAGATCAAGGTTATGCTAATTAAGAACAACGTTAATTCCATGCAATTTATGTCAACAGAAAACAAAGAAACCCTAACAATTAGGACGAATCAATTACCACAAATTGAATCCGATAACATGAAATTGACAGTATCAAGAACAAGATTACCTCTCCCGGCTCCAGTCCCCTCCTCCCTCTCCTCCGTCCCCACAACTCAAACCCTAAAAATTGGGTTTATAAAGCACTTACCTCAAACTCGACAGAAGAAGGAAAGGGGAGACGAAACCGTGGAGGAGGTTAAGCCACGACAGCACTCCATGAGTGATTCTCACAGATCCACTCAGAGAGGAGGACAAACGGGCTTCCAGCTCGAGACAGAGGCGTGAAGGCGCGTGAGGTGTAGCAGAGGTGTCACCTCTACACGGGTCACCTCAGAGGCAGCCGCCACCTCCATCGAATCACAGAGCAACACAAGGGAACGAGCACACGCTCGAGTAAGGCCAGAGGAAAAGAAAGAAAGGCGGAGAAGAGAGACAGATCAGACGGAGGAGACGAGGCAGAAGGACTATAAATTTTATATCCAATCTCATTTCATGAATTAATTAAATGACAAGCAATACAATATTAAAATAATTAAATATATTAATTAGATATATGTAATTTTATATCTTTATGAAGAGAAAACTTTTCACGTCTTTTTTTTTTTTCAAAAAACAAAATAAAAGATATTCACAATATATGCATGAAATTTTTATCATCTAAGGCCCAAACCTTGTATGACACGGTCTTTATGCACATTTTCTAGCACAAAAGATCAAATTTCTAATTTCATTATCACTAGAAGGGCTAATCGAGCTTCGCTCGATACTTGACTTACTAATAAACATAAAATATGTTACAAATTTTAAATTAATTTTTTTTATGGGAATAAATTTAGATGTTGTATATATATAAATTTGGTTAGTTATAGTTTTATGTTGACTTTGTAATGAATTTAAATCTTATTTTGTTAAATATAATTTATATATATGTATATATATATATATATATAGAGAGAGAGAGAGAGAGAGAGAATATCTATTGTGCATCATGATGCATAGATGGTTCTGTACACTATGATCGTTTTGATCGATGATTTTGCAAATTGACAAATCGAAATTAACCAATTCAATCTATATATTGAAATCTCATAGCAAACAAAATTTTACATTTTTTGAAATTTTTACTATTTTTTCGAAATTTTTAAAGCTTGCCATTTTTTAAATATTCTTAAACAAAAAAATTGAAACGAAAAATAAACATACCGGAAGAAAATGGATGATTAGAACGGATAAGAATGCCATTTGAAATTGGAGGATTATTTAGATGTAGCTAATATATATATATATAGCCGTTCAAATGGCCATTCAAATTAATAAGTAACAAATAATTAGAAATAACCATTTATGAGATAATGAATATGCAGTATGGGTCTAACGTTCTCCTTAGGCATGGCATAAATTGTTGATTTTATTTCTTCAATTGAAACCTTCGGTCCTTACAAAAATGATCACATTACCTAATACTAACTCCTATCTTATTATGAACCTGTCTATAAACTGATAATAATACTTTAGAGATTCTTTCTAATACATAGCTACTACAGAGGCATATCTTCAAGTGAATATATTTAGGACCAACTAAAGAAACAAAAGACAACACAACACTAACTGGGCAGAATTCTTAATCTACAGAATCAAGAAAATAACATCAACTGTATAACATGAAAGTTTAATAGAGATAAAGCAAAATAAAGTATTTGCTTATAAAAGAATATAATACATTTGATCATATGATGGTTATTAAAACATGCGGATGCTCTTGTCATTGTTTGAGTACTTGGTAGAAAGCTGTCTTATTCATAAAGATGAATAGTAAAGAGATCTATTATTGATTCATTCAAACAAATGCAAGATAAAGCCTCGGTTGGCACTAAATTTCATATTGATGCACAAAGTCATGTAGCCAAACCAATATTGACCCTAAGCACTACAGTTTTAATTTCAAGCATCATAATTTCCTCTTGCGTCGGCATGCTTTCCTAGTTTTGACATATTCACTTACCTTCCGTATACATTAGAAGCAAAGCACGATTATTTTTTAAGAAGGAACAACAAATGAATATAATTAAAAGGAAAAATTTACAATATTACAAAAGTTTGTCTGTCTCAATTAATCCTCTAACAACTAAACAGCAATCAGTGAAAGTGCTAACCAAGTAAAGCCCCACGTCTATGATCCTGTTAGCCCCTCTTACAACTGATTTAGTAAATCAGCCTTGCTTCTGTACACAGATAGCCACCTTCTAGCCTGTACAGTTCAATGTCAAATAGAACAGAATGAAGACTCTTGATTTGACCAGAGAAGATGATGTCGCAAAGTTGCTTCCAAATCAACCAGCAAGTGGCACTCCACACCAAACTCGATGTGCTTCTAGAGGCAAGCAGTAGAACTGACCGATTGTTTACCTAGAACCAAGTTGGGCCAGCTGAACTACAGTATATGTGCAGGTTAAACTGTGATGAGAATAGTTCCCAAGCATTCATAGTGAAGGGGCAATCAACAAAAAGATGGCGTGTAGTTTCCTCGGCTTGTTGTTTACAAAGGACACAGGTCTGATTGTAAGGCCATCCTCTTTTATGAAGATTCTGTTGGGTTAGAATCTTGTCATGTAATAGCAGCCAGGTAAAGAATTTGACTTTCGCCGGCGCCCGCAATTTCCAGAGTGGTTTATGGTATACAAAGGTGACCTCTGAGTCCATGGGAAGCTTGCATGCCGAGGTAGCAGTGAATTGGCCACTTTGTGTCCACTTTGGTTAATGAGAACTATAGAACAATTACAGTAGTTATTAAAAAATTGTCAGTTCTAAAATAATATACTATAATGTTGATTGAGGTATGGGAATGCGCATGAGGAAATGACTATTGCATGTACTAATTGCATTCTGTTAACTGAAACAACCGAAGATAAATTTACATACCAGCTTCACTTCCTTGCATTTCAGCTTTCCTTGGACACATGTAATCCCAATATCTTCTAAATTGCCTTCTTACCAAAATTTTTCTAAACCTACAATAGTATAATGCACCAATATTTCAAAAGAAAGAAATAAGAAAACAATTTTCTTGCACAACTATTGATCTCTTACCAGATTTATTTTTGGGTTCTGTACCAGTTGAAGGCACTGGTACAATCTTTATTTTTTTATTTATGTTCTTAATTTTCTAGGAGAAGCTCATAAGAATTCAGTTTTATGTTGCTAATTCTTTTCAGATTTTAATATTAACACACTAACAGAATATTCACTTGAAAGCAACAATTTCCAATTTTGTCCCTGCTAGTTACTATTTAAAATATATTATTGGTGATTTCACCAAAAATATACTAAATACAACAAATTTGATAGTGTTCCTATAGGATAAACAACGATGATTATTTTTTTAAAACTAATACTATTGATTTCAATGTTCGAGACATAAGTATTATTAGAACATTTCTCAAACATATCTCATTATGCCATTAACATTTGTCACAAAACACAGATATTTTGCTCTATTTTAGAATAAACTTATTTAAAAATAATTATAAAAGAAAAAATTGAAAGAAAGAGAGCAGAGGAAAACATCTCGATAAAAAGCCACAGCCACACAAAATGTTAAATGAAGAACCTAATAGATGGTACCTGAAACAAAGGAAAGAAATAAACAACAATGAAACTACATCCTCACTGACAATTGGAGATATACAAATTATAGATCTTGATTTTTATATGTTAAATAAAATATAAAAAATATGTTAAATAAATTTCTCATGGTCAACTCTAGATCTTGATTCAGAGAGGTAATATGATGTTGAGCTACTCATCCTTGTTCTTTTCTTACATGCTCTCTCTCTTTCTATATGTCCCTCTTCTTTGCACTATCAAGAATTTGGAATGTTGGGCAAAGAAGAAAATATAAAAATCTAAAATAAATAAACTACACATGAGAGTGCCATTCAGTAATTAAAACTTGTGTGGAATATACTCCTCATATTTTGACAGATTTTATCTATTACTTTCTAAATATTTCTGTGAATTTTCTTTAGATTGATGTCATTTTTGTTATTTTGAGACTGGTATAATTTCAAAAGATATATTTTAATAAAAAGCAGAATTAAAATGACAATTTGGTTCAGCATTTATCGTGAGAAATATTTAATCAAAATTTTAAAAAATATAATAATTTAATAAAGTTAAATTAAATAATATTAATTTAAATTATTGATAAATATATAAAAATGTTTTTATTATATTTTGTTTTTAAGTGCTGGAATAATTTGTAGCTGATATAAGCTTCCATATTGTGTGGCGCATATTTTAAGATTTGTGTCCCAGTGCAATAATTGAATCCACAGTTAAATTTAGGTTTGCTAGAGAACTAAAGCATGCAATAGTTCTGTGGAAGAATTTGTACTTTTTTATAGTTCCAATCATACAAACAATAATGAGAATGAACAAACTTAGTACTAACACCTGCCACCGGACACCCAAAATCACTCTACCAAGCTACAAAATACCCACACATGAATCTGTTTCTAAAATATAAGCTTCATGCATGCCCATGATGACAGAAGCTAAGCCTAATTATTTCTAATAGAAACATGCTATTATATATTATAACTAACTGATCTAATTATATTACTGGCCACGGAAATAACCATAAGCAACTGATTGAAGCTCTTCCATACCATCCCGGTATGCAAGTTCCTCTCCAATACATGTTGGCACATCTATTGCAGCTGAACTATGGTTGAATTGTTGCATGAAATTTGAATCCAAGAGAAGATTATTGTAACTACTATTCAAGTCATCAACATTAAATGGTGGTGAATGAATTGTAGATGATGCACTGCCTCCATTGATTGTTTGATTTGGAATTGGGAAATTCTCTTGTAAAATAATTAACTTAATGTTATTAATATATTAAAATTAATATATATTTATTAGTAATATATAAATTTAGACTAATTTTTCATTCTTATCTAAATGCTAATACAACTATGGTGCGCAATTAAAATAAAAAAAATTCTACACATATCTAAAAAAGTATGGTGCACCATCAAATTATGAAAAGAACTCACATATTCGGCAACAATTTGACAGCCGTAATGCAACAATTCATCAAAAAGTATGTCTATGGAACTCTTTGCAGTGGGAAAAGGGCAGCAACCACTTAAAAAGGAGGAATAACTAAATAATATATAAACGGAGCTTACTGATTTCTAGGATTTTTTTGCTTCCACCAATCTATCTGAAAATAGGAGAAACGGAGGAAGGAGGTGGGATTAGATCGACGAGAAAGGAGGGGCTAGGAATTGCGACAATTAATCTGATTCTTTCTCTCCTTCTTCACTATGATAGGCATACACTGTACCACAAGTTTGTTATTTCAAGCGACGCCGCGCCAGGACACCAGAGACATCCACTATTAACATCCCGAGCATCATTTTCCGAGCGACCCTATGTCAGCACTGCCGCCGATAACTTCTCTCTTCTCGATTCCTCGGCGATATCGGTGGCTTCTTCCAACGGTGATATCGACGATTTCTCGATTCTCTCTTCTAGACTCAGATCTGTTTGCCTTCTCAACTTCTAGATCAAGTAATCAAGCATACCGCACATGGCGGCCTTTGCTCTCAATTTTGTGCAAAAAATTCCGTAACTTCTCCGTTCCTTTTCCTTTGATTATGTATAGGAAGGAATTGAAACTCAGCCGCACAGCCAAAACTTCTTCCTTCTCGATTTCTCGGCGAGATCGGCTTTACGCTTCGCCTCTCCATCTCTCAACCACCATTAATTCTAATCAGACCAAACCCTAAGAGAAACAAATCTTGAACTACTATAGATCTAGAATACCAAAACAAGTATGAAGGGCAAGGAAATCAAGGACTAGCTGTCATGTACAAAGACCAGAAGTAATGGTGTGAATTCAAAGTGGAAATATTGGTGCGACTTATGGTAATATTAATAAATTAATTTTTTTTACGATTAGCTGGATTTGGTCATATCAAATGAGATTGGTTTTGTAAAATTTTGAATGTGTGACCGTGATTAGATCAAAGTGGGAGACCAGAGCACATATTTGGTATTGATCTTATTTTTTTTCTTCCTTCTTTTTGTTTCTTTCTTTAAAATATTTGCACTGAAATACGAAAACTACATAAAACAAAATTGTTTCTCAATCTGTTAAAAATTGATGCTTTTTTTGCTTGAAGGAAGAGTTAAATTTTTATTTATATTATTTTATATTTCCAATAATCATAACCTATTTTTCAAGAATAAAAAACTTCGATGCACAAAGTTTTGGTGTCTAGCACCAATTTTTCTATGCCAGTTAATGGTTTGCTTAAATTTTTGAGGTTGTTCCAAGTTTCTGGAAACAATTTTAAGAAAAGACATATGCTGGTTCTTTTTTTTTTTTTTTACTTGATTTCTATTTGTGCTTAGAGTTTGAATCATGTTGCTGGTATAGATAACAGATTGTTGGCATTTGATTTTTCTGTGTTGAGGCCATGAACTTTCAAATATTTTTCTGGTATTCATTAATTTTCGATACAGCCTACCTGTTCATGTCTTAGATCTCAATTACTCATTATTAATTACATATAAATCTCTTTAGAAAGTTAAGAGACCTGATACTCCATTTCTGGTATTTATTGTAAGTTTGTAACCTCTCTGATAATTGCTGGTATCAATGAATGTATAATATAATGGTAATAATGGCCATAATTATTGCAGTTACAATTTCATTTCGTCTATAAACATAGAGTATTCCCTTGAAACTGTGTAGTTTATCTTTGAATAACCTTCAGATAGAATTTGAAAGGTAGCTCTATCATCTTTTTTTTTTTTTTTTGATCTATTGTTCCATTACCAATTTATTTCTATTTCTATTTCTAATTTCTAATGGAACTGTTCTAACATTACCTATTTGTATATTATACGTAGGGAACCATGTCTACTCTCCACTCAATTTTGAGTAAAAGAAGATGGCTCAGTCAAGTAAGGGTTCATGGAGTAAAATTCAGAAGAAAACGACATATGTTGCAAATGTACCATATAATTAGCAAGTGTGGATGTTCTTTACAGAAGTTAATGTTTAGATTTGACACAGAGAGAAACTCATGAGAAGTTCTTTATTGTGGAAAACATTGAACTTAGAAATCAGATTTTACACTGAAAGAAACTCATGAGAATTTCTTTGTTGAATTGGACTTTCCCCTGTAGTTCTATGATGGGAGATGATGAACCATCACTTCCTAAGACTCTGAAGGGTGTGTCTGTTATTAATGTTCAGAAAACATCTGCTGATGAGATAATGGTACTTCAATTTGGCATATACATTTTTTATTTTCCAAAATTTTTATTATTATATTTATCTTCAGGTCATAAGGCAATCAACTCCTAGATTGAAAATTTGTTTTACTGGTAAAGCCCTCTTCTAGAAAAGAAGTTGTAATGATGGAACCGAATTTTGAGGAAATCAAGAAATGTGATGGAAGAATAGTTATAGTTACAGGATCAGCTCCTGACGGGTCTGAATATGAATTTTCCACCCGATTCTTCTGCCCCAAATTTGGACTTGCTGGGTATGATGACGATAGAAGTTTTTTCATCAGCATAAAAAATTAATATTAATTAATTTATATTACTAATTATTAAACAAATTAATACAAAATAAAGTTTATTAAATAATTATTTATCGTTATTTTTATAACTAAAATTATAATCGGTATATGTAAAAGATTAATTATTACATTAGCAATGATAATAAAAGTTTGGTTAATATTTTTTTCTTATAATAAAATTATATATTTTATGTAATATATCAAATTAATAGTAGAGTGTATAGTTAGTTTTTAGTAGGGGGACAAATAGTGCTTGTAATTGAAAAAAAAAACAAAAAAAAGTATGTGGTCTAAAGGGAAATATTAACCTTTTTAATTCATATAGGACAGATGCTGGTGGTTATTCTTATTTTTCAAAAAAGTTATATTTAATTATGTTTTAGCAATTATAAATTTGAATTGGAAAAGTCTGACTAAAAATTTTAATAGATCCTTCAGGAAAAACCATTCTATTAAAAAAAAAAAAAAAAAAAAACTGAAAGGTGCAATTATTGGCAGTTTAGATGTACATTGTGCGATATAGAATACGTGGTCTATTTTGATTAAGAAATCTCACCGAACTCATTTGGATTGCGAAAGATATTCATTGAAGCCTCATAATAGTCTGCATAAATAATTGCCACGTCAGGATAAAGTAGACGAAGCTTCTCAAGTTCCTCTAATAGTTTTGCATTGTGATATTGTGAAAAATCATTCAATCTCTTGATGCATCCAGTTTCTGGGTCGTAATCTTCCTTTCTCTTGCTTTGGAAATGGATTTCCTCTCTTTGATTTTTGGTTATGCTTCTTCATCAGTCCGATTCCCTAACCCAAGCACTGCTCAAGTCGTTTCTGTTTTTATTAGTAACAGCTTTTTTTTTTTGAAATTTTAATTCGTTTTTGCATCTTTGATAAAATTAGATGTTGGATGAATCAGTTCTTTTAATCTAATTCTTTGTCTCTTTTCAATTTGGTTTATCCCTTCTCCGGCCCTTTGTTTAATGGCGCTTCTAGCTCCAAAAATTTTTGTTTCAGTTCCAAATATTATAATTCGTATTGTTCTGCCTTGATTGTTTTTTGTATTTTGTGATTTCAGGTGGAACTCCAAGGCCAAAAAGGTAACTTTTTTTGTTTCTTTCATCAAACGCTGTATTATGTGTTCATTTTTTATTTGTCAGAAGATGGGAAGCAAGGCATCACCTCCTATAAGAATTCCATTAATATGTACTTTTTATGTTCTTTGATATTATATTTTAAAATCTCTAAAGGCTAAATGCTAAATTTTAGTGGTCACGAAGCTAAATGGCACAAAAAAATAGTCTAACATGGCAGCTCAATTTGTGACAGAAGTTGAGCAGGAAGATGGTGACATGTTGCTAACTGAAACTACATGTGCACTGTTAAAGGCAGAATATAAGCTTTTTGGCCTAGAGGTGCTCTTAGATTAAATTTTGTCTATAGAATTATTTTTCATATGTTTGGCCAATTTTATTATGTTGTTGTTTAATGATCCATTGACATGACAATAATTGTCTCCCTTTAATATAGGCAGCACGATCAGTTGTCATACTCAATAAGTTCATGCATCGAGGTATCGACCAATAACTAAAAATTAAGGTAAATGTGGCAGCATGACTCCATTAATAATATTGAACAATTTTATAATTGCTCAACTGCAATGAGTTTAAAAATATTATAATTGCTCAACTGAGTCCTATTATCAGATTAGACATGAATTGAGTTCCTTTCGCCTGGAATTATTATTGCTTATTGATCACATTTAGACCTATTGCAATAGTCGTGATTTATCTTATTTATTGGATAATATACAAGTTACACTATCTAAACTCAATTTTGTTGCTCTCATGTGGTATTTTACTAATTCTTAAAATGTTATAATTTAATAATTGTACAGTTCATTTCATGTCTTCTCCAAATTAAGATGGCAATGGGTGGCAGTGTTGCTACTTTTTTAGATGCTAAGGAGGCTCCTAAGTGTTGAATTAGGGATATATTGTGCTGCACTAAAATTAAAATTAATTCTAGAGATAAAGTCTTCAGATTTTGTATTAACTAATATAGGACTATGGATAGGTGAAACCTGGAATGAATTTTACCTTTACGTTCTGTGTCGGCAGACACATTTTAAGGTAATGTACTGTTCTATATAAAGTAGAAGTATTATGTTTTCCTTCTTTTTTTTTTTATTTCGAGGCAAGAAATTGGGTGAGTTTGAATTGAGGTTTTGCAATTGCAAGTGCTATCGAGGAAGCATTTTTGGCTGACTGAGGAATTTTTGAGCTGCAAACTCATTATTCCCATGGACCAGCATGTAGGAGCAAGAAGACACACTGCATCAAGCCATGGCCAAGGAAGCTCTACTAATGTGAGAATACTTAATACTTTTTTTAGCTTATGCATAAACTTTTTATTGAACAGTGGAATTATATCTTTAATGGTATATCTTTTTCTTAACCATTTGATTTTGTGATTGCTTTTCTTAATTCATCTTAGAGTCAGTCTTTGTAGTAAGGAAAAGAAATGTATATACAAATTGGTATTTAGTGCGCAAAAATAAGATATCAGGAATATAAAAATTTATCCAAAAAATAAACACTGAAGAAAACTGTTGGTTTGTGCATGGGTTGGTATTAAAACTATGGCTGACCTCCATGAGGAGATGTTGCTCCTACAACTGATACTAAAAGTATAATGCCAGAATGATTGATCCGATATCCTATTGTTGTTTTTTTATTTTAGTGACAGCGGTTGTCAGCACAACGAAAAGAAAAAGAAAATGAAAAAAGTCGAAAACATAAAAATAGGCCCCGAGCAGTAGCCCCCCCCCCCCCCCCCCACCCATCAACATCTCCATATACCATCGTTGTTGCAAGTGAGTAATCTTATTTTCCTTTATTTATGTCTATTTTTTATCCTAATTTCAATCATTAGAAGTGAATATGTTGCTGTTTTGGTGGTGTTTTATGGGAAACTTACCTTATTGGGATAGCCACAGCTTATCTATTCGGTTTGAAACAAATGGGTTCTTTCTGTAATGAAACAATCAAATAATTTTCACATTCGTTTTGTTGTAGTGTAGGTTGTATTTATATTTCTTTCTTTCTTTTTTTGTAGAAAAAGTTGTATTTCTTTTCTGTCTTCTATAGTAAAAACAAGAGTTTTTCCATCGCTGATCAAATGATTAAATAACCGTTCTTTTTTCAGAGCATATACTTTTCTTTTCTTAAATTGAGAGCTTTGTTGTTGAGTACATGCAAGACTGCGATATAATGTATCATTGATAATAAGATGAGGCATTGTTATAACATCCTTTGCTTATAAATTTGCTGTACTGGGACTACTTAAGCCTCTTGCAATTGCTGGTTATCATTAAAATTGAAATTACGTCTTCATAAATTTAATATTCAAATTCTACTGGCTAACTTCATGTATGATTATTTATCGATTTTTTCTCTTAATTCATTTCATATTTTGAAGTATATTTGTTTGGTATTTCAATTTCACTAAATCTCTCTTCTTCTTCTTTTTAGACCTATTATAAACATTTTAACTATATTTTAAGGTGCTTTGTTTGGAATTTTATACTAAGTTTTTTTTTTTTTTTTTTTTTTTGAAAATTGAACAAATCATGTCCGAAGGAGAGGCCAGGTAAGCAGATTTGGTCGCATCATTGATTTTTCTTATTTGTTGATTTTATTATTGCAATTTCTTTATGTTGGATAAGATAATAAGCTCAGGTGGACAAATTATCTAACAAATTCCCTTATTTTATTGGGGTTCTATCTATTTATAAAATGAGATAAGATATTTGTATGCACTGCGGCTTCGTTTGCTCAATTTCTCTATCTGGCATGTGTCCTCAATGCTCAACTGATGTTCGACATCAGTTTTCTGTCATAACATTTAGAATTTATTTTTTATAAACATTTAAATAAAGAGAACGGGCCATTTTTTTTTTGTAATAAAGGGGAAAGAGATAATGGATTGTGTAATGAGATGCGTTTTGTCTCAAACGTTGCTGGATTGTGTAAATCATTGGATCGTGTAGTAAAAGTTCACACAAAAAAAAGCACAGATCAACTTAATTTACAGATAATAAGTAATAATAAGTAACGACGGGTAATGCTTCTAATAGGGTTGTACATAAGCACAAGCAAAAACTTAATAGTTAATTATTTCAGTATTCATTCGGTAATTAATATTGTTATATATGTGCAAAACAGAAAAACATTACATCTTTTAAAAAATATGTATTTTCTTTTATTTCAGACAATTATAACCTTTTTTAATTTCATGAATGATATCAAAAGAATATGCACCATATAATTTGAGATAAATGTAAACGTATACACACGTAATTTTACTACAAATAGAATGTCTATATCGAGCGAAGCTCGATTAATTAAAAAAAAATATTAAAACTAATTTTAATATATATTTAATTATATGTTTAAATTTAATATTAAATAATTTAAAAAAATCTTTTAATTGGTCAAAGAAGATAAATATTATAAATATATATGTATAATTAATCTGATTAAATTTTTAATTAGTAATTTTTTTTATAATAATTTAAGTAATATATTTAAAATAGATAATATATAATTTGTTTGTGATAATGTAATCTGAGACTCCTTTTGTCTTTTTCATTTTCATGCGTAGATCTCGGGTATATATGTATATTATCTGTGTTTATTATAAAAAATTATTCTATTTTTTATTTAGATACTAATTACCTAAATTAGCATAAGATTATTTATACACTATGTATTGTATTTAATAATGAATTATTCATTGTTTTCAATTTATCACGTATTGTATTCTTATTTTAAGTATATTTTTCTCATACGATACTCAATTAGTATGATTCAAATTTTGTTAGAATCTTAAGAAAAATGTCTACAACTCTTCTATTTTGAGAATATTCCAATTCGTAACGAATAATGATTGAAAAGTGGTTGTAAGTGTTGGAGAGAACGTACGTCTCATGTTTACTTAAATGTTTTGATTATTATAAATTTCGAATTGAAAGATACTCAAAACATAAAAGTTATAGATATCTTTTTTAAGTTTCCAACGCAATTTGAATAATCCAAATTTGACATTGTATGAAAAAGTTAGACTTAAAATACGAAAAAGTGCGTAGAAAATGCTGGCCGCCATCTCAAATGGCGGCCATAGAAGAAAAAAAATCCATATTTTCGGACCTTGCTGAGGTGACGTCCTCCTAATATGTCTTTTTTGAAATGTTTGGTTTAGATTATCAGATTATGCTAAAGTTTAAATCCTGCCTCATATTATATACACGAGTCTGGAAAATTTACCTAGATGCTCAACATTGTTAGTTACTATACTAACCTTAACGAATACATTTTGTTCTTCGCCCATTGCAGCATCGTATTTCAAACATTGGTTATAATATTACGAATGCAAACTGCTCACCAGTCTCCAACAATAATGCTCCTGTATACATCACTGTTGGTGACGGAGGCAACATGGAAGGCCTTTCTACAGAGTAATATAAATACTTGAAAAAATTACTCTATTCAACTGTCACATGAAGCTTTCTTTTTAAAATACCGAATTCTATTATTTTGCTTCTTTCAATTGAAAATGATTACCATCCCATCTTAAATTGTAAATAATCATTACAAAATATTTTCGCAATTGAATAATGCAGCATGACTCAGCCACAGCCTAGCTACTCAGCATTCAGAGAGGCTGTTGTACATATATTTATTAAAATACTAATTAATTTAATTTATACATATATATTTAAGTAATATATTTTAAGTAATTATAATAATTTTTAAATAAAATATTTTAAGTTTATAATTTAATTAAATTTTTTTGTCCAATTTTTGCATCTTTCGTTGAGTTCATAGAAAATTTTCTTATTATTTTGTTGAGTTTATTGATTCAGTCATTAGTTTAATTTTGTAGCAATCTATTAATTTATATTTTTCTACAGAAATTTACATAGGTTGTAGTTGTACTGATGATGGAGCTAATATGAAATCATCTTACAATTGCAATCAATGGATGACGATGTGGATATAGAAATTATTAATTTCTTCATCTTGTAACTGATATGTGATTACAGATCTTTTTGCAAATTGGGTTATAATTTTCTTCTGATTAATAGACCATACATTATGCATTCATGAAAGTTGCAAATTCCATTAATTGTGTATAGAATTTTGCAATTTTTAAGGGATTAGGTTTCACTTTTACCAATCTTTGCTGAAATTTTGATTTAAAAATTAATCTATGGCCTTATCTCTTTTCCCTTTTTGTATTATTGCGATAAGTTTTATAGTTGTAGACTTTTAGTACTGATTTTTTAGTGAAATCATGTCGCATTATATTTCTGATCATTCAATTAATTAGTGGCGGAGCATATTTGTCTATTGATTTGTATAGGATGATTTATGCTGTTAGATTGGCCCAAATTTGTTTTGACAGATATTTTGAATATTATATTGAATTTATACGATACTATATTGATAATATTGTATTTTGCATTTAATTTTTGTAGTTACCAGCAGGAATCAAATTTGTCCTATTTCAGCTCTCTTCAATTTGTATTACAGAAAATTATGTCATAAATTTTGAAATGGTGTTCAGTTTTGAAATTACAAACCTGTAAAGGATATGCCATTAAATTCTGTCATAAAATCCTAATTATGTCATTAAATGTTGTTCAGTTTTGAAATGGTTATGAGCCATGTAGAGGAATCAAGAGTTTTTAATTGCATGGCGGTTCCATAATTTGTGCGTATCTGAGAGAAATCTATAATTATTAATTTCTGAGTTATCCTTTACAGGTTGTGCAATGTCTTACTGCAATAAATTTTATTACACATTAAAATTGATAATCAATACAGAAAATTTGTCGTTTTTCTTCTTATATATGCTTTTCTTATGGTTATATATAGGTGTTGAATATTAACTTTGTGGGCAGACTACATGTTTTTATCAGCATGGAACTAATTCTTCTTTTATCAGCATGGTACCAGAAAATCTGTCGATAGTCCCAGGAGATGATGCAGTACAAGCTATTATTGATGCTACCTATCCTACTTGAAATATTTGTATTCTGACATTCCTTACTTGCGCACAAGAGCAATAATAGGTATGATTAGAAGATTAACAAAAGGAGCGGAGGAAGAGATTTATGTGCTGCATTAGTAAGTGCGACGATGTTTTGGCTCAGACTCACAGGGATGGAGGTATGTTTCTTTTTTACCAGTATGCTTGCTGTAAAGAGCAATCACGATATATAATTAGTCAGTAACTTAGGCAACTTTTACATCTATTGATTAATTCTTTTTTTGTTTTCTTTTTTAAATCTTTCATGGTAAGCAAATCATTTGGATTACTATTCTAGGAAAGCTTACTATTCAAGCTTCAAAAGCTTACGGTCTATTCCAGGAAATTAGTATAAAGAATTTAGTATTTTTATACTGCCAATCAACTAATATTTGTTAGTATATAATGGATCTTACCGCTCAATGGCAACAACTTTGGTTTTTATTCAGTTGATGGAAGCTTTATGATAGTTCCCTGTTGTTTTCAAAATTGGTTGTTCATAGGAAATTTGACAAGACCTGAGTTACAGAGAGAAATGGATAGTCGGCGGAGCCTTCGATTTGTCATGTACCATACGAGGAAGCACTTGGAAATCCACGTCAGGAAGGAGTTGAAGGAGAGATCCAGCCCTAACTTCCCATATACCACTTCTACATTGTTATTAAGGTATTTTCTTATTATATGTGGACTAAAGAACAAGATGGGATATATTAGGCAATAACTAAGTTCTGTTATCTTGCTTTGTGTTTTATTTTTTGGTTGCAAATTTATCATTTTTACCATCATTTCATTTTTTGTAACCATTTGAAAACAGTAAGCTCTCATTTTTAAGATATTTTTATATTTTCTATCAAATTTACTTATTGTATTTTGGTTTACCATCATATCTTTTTCTCAACGTTCTGATAATTAATGGGCAACATGAACCAACGTGGCTACATATTTATGGGAACAGGTACACGTCTTTCATTACCAGTTATTACATTTGTAATAACATTCTCAAAAACAAACAAAAATTTGATAATTTTGTTTCAAAACTTTGAGATTTCTAACAGTGAGATATGTTCAGTGATAATTTATGCAAAAATTTTATAATTTATATAAATATAAATGGTTTAATTTTCTTAAATTAATATAACCTACATTAGGTATTACATGTTAGTACTTTTGTTGTTAACTATAGGTGTTGGAATTGAAGGGACACCTACTGCATACTCTACGCTTTTTAGCTGCTGCTCAAAATGAAGGGACAGGTATAGGGTCGATCTGGTATTAGTAAGCTGATTGGTCATTTGATTTTGTTTTGTTTATACTCAGAGGGAGGGATGTTGATGAAAATCAGCATAATTAGTTATATGATTTGATTTTGACATTGTTCATTAAAGTTTGTTAGGTATATATAGTATTCAATTTTGAGTTGTACGCTACATTGTGATCAGCATAATTAGAAATACTCTTGCCTTTTAAAGAGTTTTTTAATGTGATTTCTCATTTTTCTTGACCGTTTTAGCCTACTTAAATGAAAGTTATGTCAAATTTTCGAGCATAAGATGGGTCATAAATCTTCTGCATTAAAATGTCAAATAAGTTATATACACCAATAATTTGTGATATAATTATATTTAATGTCAAGTTTTACATCAAATACCTCAAATTCTTCCATGTACATAACATTATCACTAATTATGATTTCTTTAAATGTCCTAAAACAACCTGCCTTTCCGCATTTTTCTCGGCCGTATTTATTGTTCAATCTGTACCACCTGCAAATTCTATAAGCCAATAAATCATAGAAATCCAAACTGTAACAACATTTAATTTAAAGGGTTCTCAAGGTTAATATATTAATATTCATATTAATTACATTCTTAGTAATTATAGCATCAAAGAAAAAAATTACAATCTCCATTTTCACACTCTTTCCAGTCCGTTTAGTCTGAACACATTTGAACATCTGTTATTATAAATACGTAAGAAGATACAAATAAACAACTTACCAATCGTTCTTCACACCTCACCTAAATTAATTTTCAGCCAAAAATAATTTATATTTATCTTTACAAATTTTATAGCTGACAACATGTTTTATATTTATTTATTTGTCAAATATCGAGCGAAGCTCGATTAATCCCCCTAGTATAATATACAATAGAAAATTGATTTACCTTGGTCTCGAATACATAAAACTGAAATGAAATGAAGGCGCTAAAGTAAAGATTTGTCGGTATGTTTTGGGTATTAGCACCTGGCACAGTGATTGGTTCGATGTATTGTACAGTAATTGAGTCAAATATATTTTGCCAAATGAGGCCTAGACTGAAATCGAGTAATAGTTTCGCAAAAATAGCTAAAAAGGTCTGAAGAAGGTAATTGGTTTCTTCTATTTATCACTAATTACCTTAAAATTTATCATACAAAAGAAACATAAATTTAAGACATTCTATATGTAATGCGAATACCACATATAAGCAAGCTAATAAGTTCGAAACACTTTAGGCGAGAATTAGGAATAAGGGTGGGGAAATGATCACACTTACTAAAATTGAACTTGCCATAACTTTTCAATAATACCAGCATGGAAATTAGGTACATGAACACCAAAAGTTAACACAATCAACTATATGACAGTTAAAATTACTTACGGATATTGGTTTCTTCTATACCAAGCTATAAATAGGATACAAGTTGGTACATGGCAGCACAATGAGGTACAAAATGTGAAAGTTGATCTTCCCAGCTCAATGAGGTGCAAGAGGATCTCGCTTCTTCAAATATGTCAAAGATAACAGTAGAAACTAATTTCAGTGATAGGGTTCATCTACAAGTTATCTTCCATCTCGCATCTCTGAGATAATCTTCTTAACTTCATCTGGATTCTTGCAATTGCTTAATGCATTTAGAAATATGTCAAAGATGACATCATCTGGTTTCAGGCCTTGGTTCCTCATCTTCTCAACCAATAGCAGAGCATCATTGAGTCTGCCAATTTTACAATACCCGTTGATTAACACACTGTAACTATGTTGATCCGGCTCAATGCCTTTTTCAGCCATGGTATCTAAAAGGACAATTGCTTCATCAAGACGACCTTCCAAAACATGACCATGTAATAAGGATGTGTAAGTGATTACATCAGGTTTCTTCCCACTTTTCTCCATTAAACTGACAACCTTTTCTGCTTCGCAGGTTACACCATGCTTGCACAGGCAATCAATCAATGCATTGAAAGTAACTACATCTGGTGAAATGCCCTGACTTGTCATCTTGCGGAATATTCCAATTGCGTGACTCCACTCACCAATAGAAGACAACCCATGGATTAGACAAGTGTATGTGGCAACATCTGGCATCACTCCCCTCTCTATCATCTCATGAAGAAGATTTGAAGCACGCATAAAGGCCCTTTTTTTGCAACACGCATCAATTAAGGTAGTGTATATATAGGCATTTGCTTCAAGTCCACAGCTAATATACTCTTTATATACTTTAAATGCCTTGTCAATGTCTCCGTCTCGACAGAACCCGAGAATAAGGGCATTGCAGGTACGGTCATTTGGAAGTACTCCTTTGGCAATCATTTCTTGAAACATCTCCAAGGCACTATGCACCTTACCCTGGTAACACAGACTGTGAATGAGAATATTGTAGGTAATCACATCAGGAAGAAGTCCTTTTGCAACTATTTCATCAAACATTCTCAAAGCACTATCGGTGTCACCGTGAGTGCAGAGGCCATCAATAAGACTGCTGTACGTAATTATATTGGCAACAATTCCACGCTCAGACATTTCTTCAAACTTTTTTTGTGCTTCAATAACATCCCCATTCTTGCAAAACCCATCAATTAAAATGTTAAATGTGGTCAAACTAGGCGCTATAGATTCAGAAACCATTTCTTCAAACATCATCTGAGCCAATGCAACATCACCCTCTCTGAAAAATCCACGGATGAGAGTGCTGTAGGTTACAACATTGGGCTTACAGCAACTCCCTTCGTTTACCATCTGTCGACACAGCTCAAGGCCCATCCTAGCGTTACCATTGCTACAAAGACCATCTATGAGCGTGCTGTAAATGATCAAATTGGGAGCACATCCCATTAAAGGCATTTTAGCAAACACCTTAGCTGCAACACCAACTTGTTTCGTTGCACAAAGCCCATTGATAAGAGAACCGAACATGATGGTATCGGCTCCGCATCCATGTCTCAAGGACTGGCCAAGAACGCAGAATCCGAGATCCACTCGACGCATGCGACAGCAGCTATCGAGGACGAGGCCGAAGGTATGGACGGTTGGGGAGATGCTTCTTTTGTATCTGATTCCCATCAAGCGATTAAAGAGATCGAGTACGGTTCGGTAGCGGCTGGGATGCTTTGACTTGGCAATGGATTTGAGCTCGCCGTTGATGGCAATGATGGACGGTGGGTGATTAATGTTGTCGGGAGAGAGCAGGCGGTGAAAGCGAGAGATGTACTCCTCCAGTTGAAGGTTCTCCGCATGGCGTCGTTTCTTCACCAGATCCTGAAGATGGCCAGAGAATGGCTCTCCTGCCTTGGCACGCATCAGATCAAATTAAGGTCGCAAGGAAAGCACCTGCCTTTTGTTTTAAAATTGAATAATATATTATATTAAAAATGGCTATTGTATCGACTCACTCGATCCATCAAGTGTAATGTGCTTACTGAACACTTGCAGTCTTGGATTATCAATATTTGTTTATATTAGTATGGACGCTAAATTGTACATGTAGATCAAGTCCGCAAATATCTTTTTTATGAATTATAAATGTTTATTATTTATATATAGAGTAATGCTAGAATCAAATATATAGAACGTTAAACATGATCCAAATATCAACTGTTAAATTTTCAAATGGTCGATCCGAACTGTTCAATATGATCTCTATATTTACATATCCTTAAAAATCAAATTTTAAATTTTTTTCAAATTTTCTAAATTGGAGGGTTCATAACTTTTTAGATTGAGAATATTAGAAAATTCTAAAAGAATAGTAAAAAAAACTTTGGTTATTCATTGCATAATTGTTTATAAAACTTTGATCACTCAATCGGATAATGATTGATCGTTTGTCAATTCGCAAATGCATGTTGTAATTTCAGTTGACAATCATGAATTCATGATGCTGAACCTCATGGATGCTGTTTGACGGATGTTGTGATTTTTCAGTTTATTGAATCTTTGTTGAAAAAAGAATGAATTATCGGGTAAGGGAATGTTCTGTGTATGGGCTATATGTTGGGACAGGCCTAGAAGTTAGTTCCTTATATAGCCCATGTAAGGCTTTTGCAGTTGACAAATGACAAGCAACATTTATTTTGGTTTCTTTTTTATGATACAACCAACATAAAGAGACTTTTTTTTTTGTGTGTGTGTGTGTGTGTGTGAGGGGAAAATCTAGATAGCGATAAAGGTGCAATTCCTCCCGTTTACAGAAAAATTTTGTAGCCGAATTATAACTTAGTCCGAAATATGTTTGTTTGTTTAAAGTGAAAGGGATCCATGGCCCACATAAGTCAGTAAGCTAAACTTCTGAAAAATAATGAAAGAAGAAATTTTTTTTTTTTTCATCCTACATCTAATGTATAGTTATATATTTTTTTTAAAAAAAAAACCTAAATGTTATAGTCCGCTCTGTCTGCCTCTATTAAAAAAAAAACATATAGAAATTAGTTGAACTTCATTTAAACAGTTTAGATTTTAACTAGAGTGGATCATCTAACCGCCATTTATTGGGGCACTCCCAACTCCCAAGCATATGATGTCACCAAACCTCTATCCTATCATGATCCTAAACGCGCCCAAAAGCACGTGAGAGTGAAACAGCGCAACATATCACTAACGATATGTTTGGTTCTTTCGTGTAAAAAATGTCTAGGCATTCGCATATGCCGTGGCAGAAATTTTGTTACAATATAGGTCGTGGGGTCTCCCCTGTCTTTGGGTAAATTTGTTACTAAATTTATCATATTTCTTAAAAATTACTACAGTGAGTCGATGTTCATAATAAAGTTAATGGTAAAATAGTTCATCTAAATCACTTCCTAACACAAATTGGTTAAGAAAACTAGTCAAAAAATTACTCCTTGTAATATGAGTACAAAATGTGGTTTCTTATGACAATGTGCTCTTTTTTTTTTTTCTTTTTGCAAGTTTGATGTCACATGTTTAACATAACACAAATACTTAGCATTTTTAATAGGACATATAAATTATGTAGCCAATTCATGAATCAAAAAAACAAACAAACAAACAGAGATTTGTTCATTGAGGACATAATTATTGGCTTTTATTTCTTGAAATTTTATTATTATACTTATCTTTTCACATTTAAAAAGTTGCAATATAGAAGTTCTGAATAGTAGAAAATTTTACAAAAAATACTTAACAGTATAATATATTATTTTATATGAAAATATTTACGGTAATAAATATGTTTCGGGATCATAAATAAATGCGTCTAGCATACCTTTCTTAGAACAGTTATTTTTTTAATTTTTTTGTAAAGTACATAGTAATATATCGTATGGTTTCTTACATGGTCTTACGGAAAATTAATATGGTTGAACTTGACTTATAATTGCGACAACGTATATCAAGGAGAAGCCAAAAAAAAAAAAAATTTAATTTAAATAAGTTAATTGCTATCAAAGCAAGCATTCATTACAACATTAAGTTGAATATCTTATATTTTGATAAAAAGATATCAAACCTAATAATTTATTATTATAATTTTATTGAATGCTTGTTAATCTCCTTTCATAAAAACTTAATTAGTGTAAATTTATCAACCCTATGATCACCTGTGGTTGTCAAATCTGCCAAAATAAAGTTATTATTCTCTACTTATATACTTATAAAAGCACCTAAAAAAAGAGTAAACATTTCTGATACAAGGAGTAAACATCTCATATAAAAGGTTGTAAACAATTCTTATATCAATTATGGACCGTTGATTTGTATAATTTGATCTGATCAATGGTCAATTTCTTACTTTCAGATTAAAAAGTTAAGATTTTTTATTAGAAAAAATTAAGTTACTATAAAATTAACTATTTATTTAAATTGAAAGAGTAATAAATTATTGATTTTACCGTATATTTATTGCCTCTAACATGTAAAATTCTATATAAAACAAAAATAATATCAATATTTTATTTTCTTATTTGCCCACATATTGAGGCATCTTTTTTTGTTAGTATCTTGAAAAAGTGCAAAGTGCAAGCTCTCTTGTATAAGTGGCTTCAATATTGAGAGGCATAGCAGAACAAGAGTCGTCCGCAATCTCCGGCACTTGTGCACTAGATTAGATAGCAGTGACTCACGCAGAAAATGATGGGAGAACGAAAATAACTGCGGTATAACCGTATAAGTAGAAAATATAAAATAGAAAGGAAACAAAAAAAAAAGGAGGTGATAACAGAAAAGGTACACTCCGACATTTGAGTGAGATAAGATACCACTCGCTTGATTTCAAGTGGTCGGCTACTCGGCTGAAAGTTTTATGTCTGTATTCCAGTGTGGAATTTCCTCCAAAAATGATATAAATAAAAAAAATTAAAAAATAGGTACTAGGTCTAGGTAGCCACTATTTAGCTTTCCTAAACGGAATATTTCAAATTAGAACTCGAACTGAGCAAAATTCAAAATCGGACCAGCTAATTTCAGATTTTAAATGCAACAACTAATGAATTAATTTATTAATATTTTTCATATCGGGAAATCGGTGCATAATTAGACGAATTTGGTGGAAATACTCCCCAAAATCTTTTTAATTTAACACCATGTTCTCAACAAATCTTACATATGCATTTCTCAAAAATCGACAAATTGTCGCATAAGATAAAGACAAAAGAGTAAAAAAATATTATTTATTATATACTACGTAAAGATATTCTTTTTCCCCTCCGTGTTGTTTTTATCCTATTCAGCTCCTTTAGTGTTTATTCCTAAATTCTTCAAATATAACAATCAAGAGGTACTTCAATAAATTCTGTAAGACGGAAATAAAGTAAAATTTGATGTATTAATTTTATTTATTTATTTGTTTTTGTTAGTCCAAATGTTAGAAGTCAAAGACGTGCATCATTTTTTATAAAAGAAAAGACTTTCAATTTAATTTATAAATTAAAATTTTATTTATTCAATAATTATTGATTTTTGGTAAAATTGACCCCTAGGATCACAGTATTAAATTGTTCGATCACACAAAAGAGAAGGCTGCTATCAATCCCATTCGTAATATATGCATTTTATTTTCCAACCTCTTGTTCCCGTCAATTTTTCTTTCTTAATTATTTATTTGTTTTACACGTTTTCTCGATCTAACGTCGATTTAAACCAGCTATTGGGTAATGTGATTAAATGGATTTTTTTTTTCCCCCTTTTCTTCTATTTTTCTGGTTACATGATAGGAAGTTAGTTAAATCATGCATTGAACATATATTCTGGCAAGACATTTTTTTTCTTCAAGCACTTAGTTACGTGGGACCCTTGGTACTGCATATCGGTCTTCTGTGGTTTGACGGTATATCCATACCGCATCTGCTACTTTATTGCTCTAATAAAATGACGATCTGATCCGAATCGACAGATTCCACACCGACCCAACATAAGTCAAAAAAGGACCTATAAGATTTTTAGGAGCAGATCTAAGTCTGATTGTTTACGATAGAATGGATCAAATTTTTTTTTTAAGATGAAATTAACAGTGGCTGCCAATTGAGAATGGATCAAATTTACAACAGAGGAGTCTTAATTTTAATACAAATGTAATAGATATGCACGTCGGCTGGAGACAATAACTTCAATTATTTTAAGTAATTTTTTGTTTATGATAATGATTATTGGTTGCATAAATTTAAAACTTTGTACTCATATAAACAATTATGCAAGAAATTGTTAGTCTGTTTTAGTCTGTCGAATGCAAACTGATACTTTTTATACTAAACTAGCAAACATACCCACCGATAAGTGGGTAAATAAAAAAATTTTAAAATATATTTATATTTCAGCAAAAATAGAAATCGGCATCTCAATAAAAAATAATTTAATATAAATATTTATTTCTTAATAAATAAAATTATTTTAAAAAATAATAGATGAGAAGATTTTACATTTGTGATCTATTTCCAAAATGAAAAAAAAAAATTGATTATTATCTTAAGAAAGCTTTCCATACGTATTGTGTTCTCTTTCCAAACACAACACACAATTAATAAGGGACATTTTTCTATTAAAAGTGAAGAACTTGTAAACTTATATCCATCGCTAACATCTAGCCATCGATTCACATGATCAATGGTTAAGTTTGCATAGAGTAAACAATTCCTTACACCCTTCGCTTAATTGTTTTAGCCCTCGGATACTTGCTTTTGTAAATAAATAGTAGAGATTTTAAAATAAACTATTAGAGAATAAAATTAGTTGGTATTTTGTTGAAGCATCAAGGCCAAGCAAATGTGCTTATCAAGATTAAAAAAGAATATTGAAGATGTATTAAATTCTATTATGTGGTGAGCCGGAAATAAAGATATAATGTCATAAATTTTAAAGATTAACCAACTCAGTCGATTTATTAAAATGATTAGGTAAATCTAGTTTAGGATAATAAGCAATTAAGATTGATATCTAAGAATATATTGCTCATTCATCCAAATATCCAATTAAGTTAAGTTTAAATTCATAAAAAAAAATTATGGCAACACTTATTATTTAATTAACAAGTGACCTAAAATATAACAAAAAATCTGTAAATTGATAAAATAACATTTTAGGATTGGTATGTATAAGTATTCACAACTAAGCTGAAATCACTACTAGAATTTCGTTTTTTCGCGTCGGAACACCAACGTATTAGAGTCCCTAAATTAAGTAGGGACGTTGAAAGAAAAAAGCGGTCCGGGAGACTTTTAATAGATGTCGGTAAGCCGACGCAATTAAGTTAGGATGCATAAATATTCTAGACAAAGACGCCATCAAGTTCTATGGAGGGACGCGCATAACTTAACTTAACTGGCGTCGGTAGACCGACACATATAAATAGAGACACTATTTTTTTTTACAAGCACGTAATCTAAATATAATTGGAGTCGCTGGTGGGCACGTCAGCACAAACGCTGATAAAAAAATTACTAAAGTATTTTTTAAGTTAAAATTACTTGGTGATCGAATGTGTTAGTGTACCGACGCATATAGAAAAATATATTTGATAAACATTGCTTCGTATTCTACCAGTTTCAAAATTAAAGAGAAGAAAGTACGAGATTGAGTCGATGGGGGCATCGAAGGAGAGAGAGAGAGGTACGTTGCGGTGCTCTTTTCCTTCTAATGCTCGACACTGCGTCTTAATACTGTACCACGTTTGATTGGTACTTCTCGACGGAGTCGTAAGAAAAGGAAGGGGGGAGAGATAAGGGTTCTTCGGTGAGGCATGGATGATTGAGTTTTTTTTCCCTCGATAAGAAAGAAGAGAGGGAGGAGGGTGCGTTTTTTTTTCTGCTTCGAGAGAAATAATAACTATATCACACAAATTCAGTTAATAACTTATTACTATCGCTCTTTAATTTTTTTTCTCACAAAATTTTTTCACATATGGCGCTAACACTTCTACATAAATCTCTTTTCTGGCGCTAATTTTTGCCGCCAAAGTTGGTCCACCAAAATCGCTCCATAACAATTAATAAATTGCATTGAAACATAGCTAATGAATGAAATAAACAAGTAAATAAATAATCTCCCACTCATATATCCCTCGCATTATTGAAAAGAAAATTATGACAAAAATTTCCAATTCCCGGCGCCTTTGTCATATACGGAATCCAAATAGTGCCCATTATTTTCCTTAAATGATGCGGTTCATTTGGACAATTGTACACTAATATATATTAAATTGAATGCTAAGAGATTTTGATGGACACTTTTAATTTTTATTATTATTTGAGAGTCTTCCCAATTTTTAAGATGAAATTTCATATGCATTGATTGCATTCTTGAAAAATTATATAAAAAAAAGAGACATTAAATAAAGTTTTAAATTGACAAATTAAATTTTTTAGTTACAACTTGAAAATTTTCAATCTTAAAAAAAGATCATGCCAATATTTTTTAGCAAATTTTTATCAATACATATAAGATCTTTAAGATCTATTGTGCATCCCAAGCTTAGTTTCTCAATTTTGTTTTAAATATGAAAAATTTAATTTAACCAATTTAATTTAGAAGAAGGTCTCAATGCCAATATTTTGGATGACTTCAAATGCCAACATTTCACTATTAAATTACTTTTTAAATTTAAATTCAAACGTCAAATCAAACCTTTAATCTTATTTAATGTAATGAGCGATGTATTCTCATATAACTCAAATTTTGAATTTTATTCGATAACTAAAATTAATTACTAAAAAATAACTTTATCTAAATTTCCCAGCCTTAACGTGAGTTTTCAATAGAGAATAGGACGAAATTTAGCACAAGCGGATATTACAAAATTTCACTTAATCCAAAATAAATATATGTTTAATATTTTGAGTTCAAACTTTTTGTTTAATTTTTTTTGGAATAAATTTAATATATTTATCAATCTTTTCAAAAAATCAAATGACCAACTTTAATCTAATATTTTTATCATGCAAATCGTGTTATTGTAGCTACTTATTATTAAATGGACACCTATATAAATTTGATATATAAATTTGATATATAATGGAGAGATTTTTATTATTATAAATCAATGTTTTTTTTAATTTGTGATATATTGCATGTAATATTATTATACATTTTATACAATAAAGTGAGTTTGGTTACCATCAAAGAAATTTGACGTATCGCGCCGTCAAATCTAATTAGATCTTCAATTCAAAAACTCAAATGATCGATCCAAAAAATTACACAGATATAAGAAACTAAAGAAAAGAAAATTTCATAGAATATATATGATATTATTATTGATTTCAGAAGTGTAAAATAATTTTTACAAAATAAAAAAGAAATGATTAATTTAAAAAATGCCTAAAATAACAAGATATGTATTAATATTAATAAAAAAAATAGCTACATACCTTCGCCTGAAGTAACGAGATATATATGTATTACTAAAAATAATTAATTAAATTGATAAGAATTTGAATCGTTTGGTAAAATTTAGAACCGTCAATCTTGCCGATAGAAACATCTTGCCAAAATTTGTCATCTACTAAATACTTCAATTCTCCAAGGAACAAGTATACAGTGTTTGTTTTTATAATCTGTGGCAGATGCCACATGTTTATTGTACAACACGTTTTAAAACAACGTCTTTATACTTGCAACATGAAAGGAATCACAACTATGCTGCAGAAAAATTTTAACCGCCCACTTTCTTCTTTTTCCTTGCTCATCTGATCTTATGTGACCTCTTTAAGTGTTTCATATTTATGTTTGTTTAAATATATTCTATTCTTTATGCTGCGCATAGACTAATAATTGAGAACTACTCGCTGAAAATCCGACAAGCCAAAAATACAGAAGAAGGAACGTGGAAGGTGCTCTAGTCTGGAGAGGGATATTTTGGTCATCTAAATAAAAACCAGCATGAATAACCCACTCAGACGAGGACAGATGGCAATAGATGAGTAGTTACTTTCATATCCCACGGATCATACCCACGGATAGATACTTCGTGCTTGTATGTAAACCGTAGATCAAATCTGATGGCTTCTGTTAATTTTCAAATTGTTCTTGTCCTTGAATATCGATCTTACAATATTTGTATTTAATGACACATTTATAAATTTATAAACTTAGGCTTTCTACATCCTTCAAAAAAGAAATTATAATGACAAATTTCTAATGCATTCATCGACAATTATCAATCTTAAAAAATTATCAATCTTAAAAAAGTACCAACTCATTAAAATAATAATTAGTGATATTTAAAAAATTATCGATCTTACAAAAAGAAATAGACAATTAGCATCAATAAAATCCGATGTGTTTTATTAATTCAAATCATTATTGTGCTTCTATGCATTATAAATTACATGACCTTATTAATATGATTTTGAACGATAATATCATAAAAAAAATATCTAAGAAATAACTAGATTAGCTTGTGAAAAAAAATATGAAAAATAAAAAAAGTAAAAACATGAAAAATAAAAATAAAAATATAATGAAAGCGTGCACATTCAATTCTATAAATTTAATTTTCCAATCTAAATTTGTCGATTATTGTTTAATTATTTATACTTTAAATTGTAAATAAATTTGAGGCTTGATAAAAAACTATTATTGTTGTAAATAACAAAAAATATTGAGCAGAATGCGATAAATATCCCTAGTTATTTTTCGTTATCTTTTAAAATCCAATTTATTTTTATAATTATCCCAAAAAAATTGTTCATAAATTATTTTTTAATTGCAGTATTGAACTTAAATACAAAATTTATGGGGATCGCTACTCAAAAGTTTTTCTTATTGCACATTGTTTATTTTGATAAAATGAAGTATTAATTAATATTTGGAAACATAATTAAACAATAATAGGTCATATTATTGTTCCGACATAAAAATGTTTGTCGCCTCACATGTTTGTTACACACTGCATCCAAATTCAATGGATGTATATGTAAGCATACTTTTTAATAAAGAATTAAAATGAAGATCTATTTGTTCATTAATTAAAATGATAACATTAATACATGCTAATATCTTATACGAGTTGAAGTCACAGGAATATTTTTTAACTGTTTTATAATATTACTCGTTAAAATAATCGAAGCACCATCAATATCAATATTATAAATAAAGATGTGTGGGTGTCGAGATCCTTTAGTAAAATATGATCCGACACTCCCAGAATTGTGAAATAGTTGTGGAATAGTATTTTTTCTGATTTCTGTAATGTGATACTTTGTAACTAATTGTGTATCGGGTGTTATTGCTTATAGAACTGACTTGGTTCAACATTAGATAATAATTTGGCAACACATTGTTTTATATCTGATTTTTGTGACCCCTTCCTATTTTCATTATCATTATGTCTCCATCTCTTTTGTATTGCTTAGAGTCCCTCTCCACCTTAATTTCTCTTCATCACCATTCTTAATTTTGGTTTACAAAATATAAATTAAATTCATTCAATTGAAAATAGAAAAAACATCATATCTTTAACAATATATATTTTTTTATTCAAGTCATTTATAAATATATTACATTTCATGAATAATATCAACATAATATAAGTCATATTAATCACATTATTTCAGATAAATATAACTATATGTACACACATGATTTTTTCTTTAAAACTGATCGAACTCTTTAAATTTAATCAAATCAAATTACCCACAATAACTAAACTATATTTCTACAGATAAATATATCTTAACCATATATCAAAAAATGAACATAATTAAACTATAGAAACATAATAAAAGTATTCTTATTAGATATCTATATCGAGCGAAGCTCGATATTCTCCTCTAGTTTTATATAAATCGTACAAAATGTTTTACATATCAATTATTATATTTTTAAATTTTGCAAGTATAAAACTCTATAAAAGTTTTCAAATAATTTATATAATTTATTATCGTATTACGTAATTTGATACAGAGAGCTGATTATCAAGGAATGTAATAATGTAATGGTAGAATCATTTTTAGAAATTAAATGTTATGTTTGGAGACAAAATTGCTCATGGAAATTGAAAATTACAAATTGATAGGAGTATTTAAAGCCGATTACAAATTGCTCATGCAAACTTTCAGTCGTTGGATACTAAAAGGACGACAAGATTTCTCACATAATAATTCTTTACTAATTGCAGGAGTTTATTTTTTACTTGACATATTCTGATAAAATTTAATCACTAAATAAAAAATTATTAATTAATGTGAATTAATAAAATTTAACCACTAAATAAAATTCTTTTATTTTATGATAACATCTCCGCTTATTACTCAATTTGTCATTTATCATCCAATTTATTTGTATGTATATTCCAAAAGATATTTTCATAATTTTTTTTTATAATGTAGTATTGAACTTAATACAAAATTTATGGGGATCGCCACTCAAATTCATAGGAATATTTGAATTATTTCATACATTTTTAATAATTATATATACGAGGATACAACATTAGTTAGCAAGTCATACAATTTCTTAAAGAACTCACGAGTATATAGGAATGTGGGAATTAATTTCACTTTAAAAATAATTTAGCGGGAAAGTGAGAATTTTGTCTCATCTAATTACATGAAATATTCTAATATTGTAACCAAATTAATTCGCGGGAAACAAAATTTTGGAGGGCCATTCGCATACAAACCACTGCATCAGCAATGCAAACTCTCAGCAGTTGGATATTAAATGGACGACCAGATTTTTCATGAATAATTCTTCGCTAATTGGATGCCTCAACTAGGGCTTCTCCCCTGCCGTCTCTCCATAACCACACACCCTTCCTCAAACTCAAATTACATCTTCCCCAAATTCCTCTCAACCCCCAAATTGCATCTCTCTTTCTCTCTCGAGTCTCGACAATTCCTTGGCTTCAAAGCCGATTACCGTAACGCTTCTCCTTCGCACAGATCGGACGAGGCGTGGAAGGACACTTGACCAAAGGAAAGGCCGAGGTCGGAGTCACGCATCCATACTTTTTGTTCTGACCGACCTCTTTGCCTTTACTCGTCAAAAGCGAGGACGGTGAGGCCGTGAGAAGATGGCACCGCCATGGTGTACAAACAAATAAAGGTTTTTTCGCTAGTTTTTTTTTTGTTGATTATATCTCTTTGTTCTTCAGTCTTTCTATCGATAATGTCCAACTCTAGCATCTGTTCAACAAAACTTAAGCCAAGATTTATATTTTAAGTGAATTGATGTTGTTATTCCTGATCCTGGGATCTGCTTTTGTGTTATTTCGTTTCATGTTCACTACATAGTTAATTTCAACAATCAATTACATCTTTAAGTTTTTTTTCCTTTTATTATGATAAAGTAGCTTCAAGTTGTACCACCAGATTTGCTAATTGAAAGTACGGCATAGCATCTTAAATAAGTATATAATTATATTTTTTATTATCTATGGTTTGTTGGTATATGCAGGTGATACCAGGAAGGATTTTACGCCAAGGTCGTGCTCTGTGATTCTGTCATCATGCGTGGGGGTAAAAAGTCTGACCTTCTCTCATTCTTTTTTGCTTTTTATTTTGAATTTTTTTTATTTGCGTGATCTGGTGTCTTCAAAGTAATAATGTCACAAGCATGACTTTTGAAAACTCAAATTTTAAAGTGTCATAATATTTAAACTATTAAAGGGATGTTCTTATTGAATTCAATTAAATTTAGGAGGCTGTCTCCATCTATATCAGAAGCATTGAAGTGCTCCTTTACCCAAAATCCTCTTATCAGCCAAAAAGAATTAAGGGTCTTATACTTAAGAAACAAAATTATACTTAAAAATATGTTTGCCTTTTCTTTAGATTTATGAATTTTTAAATCTTCTAAAGATTTTTTTTGTGCATCAGTACTAGTGACTAATGGTGACATTTTGGAATTTAAGAAGTGGACAAGTTTGCATGGCTAAGGGATGATGAATTTTCACTGTGATCTCTAGCTGGTATCAATCCTGTACATATTGAGCGGCTTCAGGTATTAGACATTAATCATGTATCCTTTTTCTTATCTATCTTTTAAATTTTAGACGAGGAAACATAATTGATGACCTGAGGTTAATATCATTTGGGCAAAATAAGTGAAAAAAATGCCAATATTACATTACTGTACGGTATCTTCATTTGTATGCAACATAGTTCATAGTTCTTTTGTTTGAAGTATGAAAAATTGAAAACATATTGTTTCCAAGGATATAAGGCTTGCTGACATCAAAAGATAACTTGAATTTCTCTTTCAATATTCCTTCCAGGGAAATGGTTGTACCAGACTAGACTGAACCACATAGCCTATGACTCCTAATTAAAGAATATTTACATGCAACTAATTGGCTATGACATTATACCAAAGATGATATTGTGCTTTTATAGAGGGCTATGATATGTAACTTGTGCCGCTGTGTGTTTAAGTTGAACTAATACCTCCCTAGAGTTAAATATGTGTTCAATTGATGACAATAGTATAGAGAGATGGTATATATTAATTCCCACTGTTAAATATTGCAAAATAACTTTGAAATACAAGCGCCTGTGCGGGTTGTACGGGGACTTAAAGCACGAAGCAGCTACACTGGGAAGATCTTTACCTATGACAGACTCTACATGGTTTGAATTTACACTCTATGTATACATTGTCACTAACAGCAGCTCAGAGCTTTACTTCTTTCCTTCCATTTGTGTAGGTCATCTATTGTTGGCCCGAGGAAGGGCTCTGCAAGTTCATCTTGTACAAGTATAAACTTAGGAGACCCAATGGACAGAAGCAACTGACCACTTCTCAGGTTCTCATATTTGGTTTTTTGTATACGCTTTTCTATAGCTGTTCAAGGTTTCATTAACACAAGTTGTATACTCGTTATTTGTATGATTTATTCTTCTAAACTATTTTATGTTCCATATTTAATTATAGATGCGATTTATATCTCAAGATGTTTCTCCAGTCAATTGCTGATTTGTGAGGGTATGGTAGTGTTTTTCCTAGTTTTTTAAATTCTATTTAATCAAAATGTCACACCTTGATATGACAAATCTAACTGAAAACTTGGTAGATAACTGCAGAATCACTTGTACTTAGTGCAACATCGTCAAGCATTTCAAATGCTATGGGAGCATTCACAATTATCTAACAAAGCTTCGGGCGAACAAGTTGACCATGGTTATGAGAATTTTACGTTAGAAAGACTTCATCACAACAGTGTGACTCTTTGGTTTTAGGTTAAACTCTTATTTGTTCTTTTGTTTAGATCTTTTTAAAACTTCTATGTTATTTAATTTTGAATTCTAGTTTGTACGTACATATTTGTTGTTCTATTTGAATGTACTACGAATGTTATTTTTTGAGTTCAATAAAATTTAGAATTTGTGTTTTGTTTAATATTTATTTGTGTGATGTTATATATGAATCAATTGAGAATGTATGTATCCTTGTGAATTGCAAATAGATGCGATGAATTAAAAAAAATATGAATCAAATAGTGGTTGTACCTAATTGGTACCGAGAAGAATTGAATGGCTGTAAAATGGAATTGATGTGGATATCAACAATTGTGTCGGTATAACGACAACATATAGATTCAAAAAAAAGCATCACATATAAGAATATACTGTGGGACCCGCTAGATTCTGACGGCATATTATCAGGGTCGGTAATTAACAGCGTCGCCATGCCGACTGTAATCGAATGTGGGCCCCGTTAAACTCTGACAATATTGTATCTGGGTCGTTGAGTAAAGGCGTCGGTAGACCGACATAATAAAATCTAAATAGAGACGGTCTTAACAGTGTAAGCAGCGATCGGACGAGAAGACATACGTCGATAGACCGACGCAAGTAAGAACATAATTACGGACGCGCTTAAGTAATTCGCGTCCGCCCGACCCAAATGTTTATTATTAGGGGCTAGACTATCCGAGTCGCTATGATTGGGTCCTTAATTAGACGCAATGGGCTTTTCGTGTCGGAGTAGCGACGCCTATTGGCGTTGCAGATAAGTGATATTCTAGTAGTGAATGGTATGTCCGAATTATTTATGTTGTTTCTGGAGAACAAAAATGTTATTTCAAGACGTAAAATATTCTGTGTTTTCATAGCTAGAGTTCAACCAGACTTGTTAACACTGACTTGACGTTGATGCTAGGGACTATGACGTGTTAAAACTTCAGACAAAATTTAAGAGGGTGTTATGCTATGTCAAATTACTAATTTTTATTTAAGTCTAATTATCTCTAAATTAATTAGGATGTTATTCATACTACAATCATCAAACCTATGTAAATTCCTCTTCCCCAAATTGATAGAAGCAGTAAATTTTATTAAACAAAAAACTGAGATTAAATACTTAATTTTTGTCAAATCTCAAATATCTTAGCCATATTTCACTAAAAAAAAAAACTATATGGCCCTGATCACAATCCCTTTTTTTTAACGTAGGATCTCAATTCATTTCATTTCATTGAAAAATTATTGATTACAATGAGCGGATTTGGTGTCATTTGATTGGAATTCCTATATAATTAGGTTTAATGAAATTCTATGAAATCTTACGAAATCAATTCAAATGAAATGAAATCCCGAGTAAAAATCATTGTGATGAAGGCCTATGTAACATTTCATAACCAAATTCGTAGAAAAGGGCTACTTTCGTTCCACCTCACACTCCCACAGAAAGAGCAATGTTTAAATCTTGAAATAATTGGCCGTTGGAGGAGGTTTAGTCAAAAAGTAGCTGGCAAAGTTATTCTGGCTAGAAGCTAGATTCTAGCGAGGCAAGATAGTTATTGCTGTTATTTTCGTTGTGTTTGTTCTTCATGGACAATATATATATATATATATAAAATTGTTGTTGTTGTTGTTAACTATATGACACCAGTCCAATTGTTTGTTAATATAGAATAGTTATATAAAAATTAGGAAATAAAAACGTACCCAATGAGTCCACAAACCACAATCAATCTAGCCCATCTAAACTATGTCATTATATCTGACATGAACTACTTTTGTTTTGTTACTTTGCAAATACTTAATACACATTGTATAGAACAAGAGTTAGAATTTACTTAGAGTATATCTAAATTTTAACTTAAAGTTTCACGCTTTATTTAAAAATTTTCATTATTGATTTTTTTTTTATCTGCGCATAAAGTGAAGTCATTTAGAAATTAAATAAATAATGAAACATTATATTTTGAATCCAACATATGTAACTCGTAGAGATTTTGACTGTAACACATAAAAGCATATTTTATGAAATAAACATGTATTCCAAATTACGTGATAATAAACTAACAAAGTTATTTTTGCTAAGACAATCTGAATGTTGTTTTTAGATATGTTACTATTGAAACTTGAAAGTTAAGAAGCACTTCTCTTTAAACAACTTCCAATTAAAGACTTACTATTGTAAAACTTCTATTAAAATGGAAATACCATTCTTCATAATATAATAATTCAGTAATAAATTAATTTTTCAAAATTAGAACAACTATTCTGTGAAAACGAGGGGCGGGACTTATATGAGATAGTAAGACCATGAATTAAATCATTTGATTAATTTATTTTAGAGTATATAAAAAGAACGACACGAACTAGGCAATAAAGATATAATGTGAAAGTGTTTATAAGGCAATATATGTTTATTCGATAGGATGATATCATGTCAAATCCTTTCATTGATATCAAAATAGGTTTGAATTTATCCTTTTAAATTTTGTCCCTAACTTAATATTGAATTCTTGCACATTTTTTCTAACTAATACAACATATCATTCATTCTTTCCTGTAATCTATGCAAATAAGTTTACTTCAAAATTTTGAAAGTGTAGAAACTATAACTGGCATCAATATTTTAAAAAAAATTCTTCTAAAAAAAATTCTAGAAGAATTTTTTTTAATCAAATGATCGAATGCGATACCCCAGATCAGACAATAAAGATGGAAGACTAGCACAGACTATATGCTGTCATGGCGACAAAAAGGTAGATGCACAGGGCCAGTATCCTCAGCCCAGCCGTGCAGAGTGTCCATCTCATCATGACCATCTATTTAATTTCGACGGTTAATTTTTCTCAAACCTACCTATCAATCTGGTATTAATCACGGGCACCCATAATTGATCGTACGGTCGTGATGAGATGGACACTCTTGCCCAGCTGAGGATGCGATTCCAGAGGCACAGAAGATCCGAAGAAGCATTCTCCTCATAAAACACGCAATATACATCTAAATGCTAATATATTTGATTAACTTTTATCTTATTAATTATATTAAAATAATTATTAATATTTAATATTTTTGATAAACTTAACAAATTATTTTCTTATAAAAATGATTATATATGTACAACAAAATTTTTTTAAGACATAAATAATTAATTTAATTTCAATATTAATTTTAATATATTTTGATATTAGCAATAAAAAGTTAATTTAGATAGGAGTATCCTGGCCTATTTAACTATTTTGATCAGGGCCAGGTGTTACGGTAACACCTGAAACTATAAACCCAACCCAAAACTTTGTTGTTCTACTTTCGGAGGGTGCACAGTATACCGCATCCGGATAGTCGTTTTTTAATCTCAACCGTTCATTTTGTTCGGGCCAATCAATTATGATATTATGCACGGGACATCTTTATCTATTGAGATTAAATCAGACGGTCCGGATAAAAAATGACCAGCTGGTCTGCCGACGTTCCCATATTTCTGAGTCGTCAGTCGTCACAAATGTTAAAAATTTCAATCTTTTGATTTCTCAAAATATTGTTAAAACATTTTCAATTTTTGGTGATCATACTCTAACTATAGTATTTACATCCAGTTATCATGACTGAATTTCAAACTTAAAAATATCAAAATATTATAAAAGAAATTAGAGGAGCATATCAAGCTTCGCTCGATGTAGATATCTCTAATAAGAATATTTTTATTATGTTTATATAGTTTAATTATGTTCATTTTTTTTATATATGGTTCAGATATATTTATCTTTAGAAATATAGTTTAGTTATTGTAGATAATTTGATTTAATTAAATTTAAAGAGTTTGATCAATTTAAAGAAAAAATTATATATGTGTAAATATAGTTATAGTTATCTGAAATAATGTGATTAATATGACTTATATTATATTGATATTATTCATGAAATGTTATATGTTTATAAATGGCTTAAATAAAAAACTATATATTGTAAAAGATCTGAAGTTCTTTTTTTCTATTTTCAATTGAATGAATTTAATTTATATTTTGTAAACCAAAATTAAGAATGGTGATGAAGAGAAATTAAGGTGGAGAGGGACTCTGCAACACAAAAGAGATGGAGACATGATGAAAATGAAAATATGAAGGGGACACAAAAATCAGATACAAAACAATGTATTGCCAAATTATTATCTGATGTTGAACCGAGTCAGTTTTATGAGCAATAACATCCGATACACAATTAGTTACAAAGTATCGCATTATAGAAATCCGAAAAAATGCTATTGCATAACTATTTACAATGCTTGGAGTGTCGGATCATATTTAACGAAAGAATTCCGACACCCACACATCTTTATTTATAACTAGGGGGTTAATCGAGCTTCGCTCGATATTTGAGTTCATAAGAATAAAAAAAAATTGTTTGTTAGAACGTTAATATATAATTTCAGAGCATTTCTGAGCATTAGAGCAGTATTAAATGAAAATTAAGGTGCAGAGCCACAATTATCATGCAATTTAATTCTGATTGAAAATAAATATTTTGCAATTACTGTGTGTAATAATAAGTAATTAACAAATAAATGCTATTATGATGATACTTTACGCATTCTATATGTATATATAAATACTGGTAAAATATATCAGTCATTTTGAACACTACGAATAGATATATACTGGTTCGATAAGTTTATCCTTTTTCATTTTTCATCATGATTTTTTAATTTTCATAAAAAAATCTGCATTCTATTAGATAGTACATCAACTGTGCAATATAATAACAAAAAATATGCAAATTTCTTTCTTTTTTGTTTACTGGTATAAGGAAAGAAAAGCAGCTCAAAATACCCTATTTCTTTCTTATTAGTCCAGTAATGTTTGTTCTCTCCCACATATCACGTACCAGTGGCACACATCAATATTTACCAATTCCACACATCCATGTTATACCAGTATAAATATTTGTAACTGCACAATGAATTGAGAAATTGAAAAAATAAAACATGCATAAAAAAGAAGTTCTAGGGACTAATTAACTAACAACCCATGAATCCAATCCCCATTATGCAAAGTTAGCTGCGAATTTAGGAGAAGGATATTTACAAATATTATAAATCTATTTGCTCTACAAAATAAATTCTATGTAAGTATAGGAATCAGATTATTAATATATTTTAGGATTTGCTTCCATTTAATAGTACCACCTTTATTGGCAGTATATTAAATTTAATAAGGTGCAAGTTTTGAAATGTAAAGGGGTGATTAGTTGATCGAGTCAGTTGTATACAATGTGTGAGTGCTTAATTTATGAATAAGTTACCATGTCTGAGTTTCAAATAAATGTTAAAATAGACCAAATTCTGATCCGAATAAATAACATATATATAAATTAGATCATAACATGTCTGTAGAACATGATCACATGTTTATTAAAATTGACATCCAAGAACATAAATTAAAAAACTAAACTTCAGTGCATTCAACAAACAAATCAATAATGTTCTTTTCTATTTATTCTATAACGTAAATTAAAAACTGAATTTCTGTTAAAGATAATCCAGGGCAGCACAAATAACATATTCTCTTTCATCTCAACATTAAGGGAGAAGCATTTTCAGAGTCACTGCAAAATAGTTAACTATTTGCAATGAATATAGTACTGAAATATTGATACTTCTTGGAATTAGAGAAAACTGATTTGGCAGATCCATCAACATCTTTCCTACAAATTTTAAAAGAGGAAGATTGAATTGTTCGTATGTATATTTGCATATATTTATTTATTTTTTTGTTAATATAACTGGGAAAGTAATCCCTAAGTACCTTTTTAGTTTCAGTTCGTTGTTACCGGTACCAGGAGTCAGTAGAGTTTTTACTTTCAGGGGGAATCTTTTTTTTTTTGTCAGGACTTTTAAATTCCTACTTGACTATTTGTAAAACAATCGTTGATCCTTTCTCCTCAATGTCTAACAACTTTGCAGAAGAGTTGTACATTAAAATCAAGAAGGGTCACAAAATTTGTAAAACTGTCATTTCATTTTGATATCCAGTATAAAATAAATATATGGGCATGAACCTAGTATTTGTGTTGTCATTGAATACAGGGCCTCATCTTTTCATACAGTATCGACATATACTCTCTGTCCTAAGACGAACTAACACTTGAGCTCAGCTTGCACCCTGACAAAGAGGTCAAATTCATCAATGCCTACTAAATGGTGTGTTGTTTCACTTGATTATTTTAAAATATAAGACATAACAGTTACAATACATAAGGTTATTTGAAAATTAAATTATTCTAGTGACATGTATGATAAAATGATTTTTAATAATGTAACTGAAACCTGATGGGCAGGATAGTCCTTTTCGCTATCATCTTGAAATTTTAGACACCTAATTTGTAGTTGCAACCAATTTATCCCTCAGTATTATTGGTTGCTGCAGAGAGTGCAGGTTTTTTAATTTTATGCTATCAGTGACTGCAAGATGGTATGGACGCAATGATATTTGTACATCACGGGAAATTTTTCTGAGGCATCAAATGGGCTATTTGTTTAAAAACAAAAAGGCACATAAGATATTAAATGCATATATTTCCAATTAAGTTGGTTGAAGGGCCATCTGTAGAGAAACAAAGAGATTATACTCCTCATTTGAGTAAAGGACTGGACATATACGGATATACCTCATTTCGCTCTTTAATCATCTGTTATAGAAAAATCACATGTGGTGATGACATGTGTTCTTCTGCCCTTAAAAGGATAGTCAATTTGCACTAACTCTAACTCCTCCAATTTCCTTTGCAACTACACTTGTCAGTATAGCGATGGCAGTGGAACCTCCGTCCGATTATGTTGCTGACATGCTCTATTTTGTTACCATCACTGGAGATAAATAGGCTGCTAATTCTTCTGCTACAATTATTTTTGGGTAAGACCATAAGTTAGACAATACTGGTTTTTAGTGGCTTAATTTGAAGTAACCGTAAATTTTAATAGATAGAATTTTATGCCATATATGGAAGGGACAAACATACATTTAAATAACACAACAATGCAGAACCCCTTGATTTTCGTTTGTTATTTCCGATATTGAGATGACTGTAGACATTGTAACCTATACATTTATAAAGAAAAAATAATCTTAGCTCAACTATCTTAATTTTTCTTATAAATTGGCAATGCACAGAAAAAGAATGACTATTAGTCTATTACCTTAGACAATACAGAATCCAATCCATATGCCAGTACCCCTTCAAGAATCAAGACTGACGAATTGTCTGATCACCTTCCAGAAGGTCATCTAAAAATACTAAATAGTAATAAAGGAAATATTTTTGTGATTGAAATTTCTTATAAAAACAAAAAAAAAAATCAAGCATGGAATGAGGATTTTTTTTTTTTTAAGAACATATCTAGAATAGTATAGTAACAAATATGATGAATTTTTTTTATTTATCCAAACAAAATAACTTTTTTCAACCAATAACTTGCACTGTTTGGAAGTTTATATAGACAAAAAGGCGTTTTGATTGACTACAGCATAGCTAGGCATTATATGGTATTAATGTGGAGCTGGCAACATATTAATTTTCATGCGTTTTTCCCTAACAGGTCAGAAACGTTCCAAAAATTGCTCATTAATGACAGCTCATCAAATTTAATTTAATTATATTTTTCTATTAATGTCATGTCCAAGAATTTATTGAGACACCCACGACATTGAATTCCAAAAGCTTTTTTTTTTTTGAAAGACATTCCAAAAGCTATACACATTTTTGTAGCAATAGACTGCGCCATTAATTTATGAAAAGTATACGCATAGTTGAAAATAATTTAACAGCTCTTATGCTAAAATATTTAAATCTATTAATATATTAAATAAAGAAAATAGGAGATACGATAATTTGATAAAATATTAATCAAGGATATATAAATGTATATATCCAATACTTAAATATTTATTTTTCTGAGTTAATCAAGAAATATGAGAAAATTTTCAGCTTCATCACTACACAAAATAAAAAAAAATTAAGATAATTTGTAAAAAAAAATAATAAGATCCAAATTTTCAAACTAAATAATCGATTTCTCGAATGAACAGTAAACACCTTGTCTCCATGGAGGAACATGTTTGGAACTCAAAGAATGAGAATCCTAACAATTAAGTATCTCTGACCACATGATGTTTGGAACTTAAAGAATGAGAAGTACATGACCAAATCATTTTTATATGTAAAAAAAAAAAACATAAAAAAACCTGAAATTATCTAATTAATTTATTAATTTACCTCTTTGAGAAGGGTCGGCAGTGGGTGAGGCAGCCATAATTTTAATTCTCCTGAACGTTGATGGGAGGAGCCAGCTCTACCGTGGTGTCCAGGTATGTGGAGACCATGCGAGCACAATTGGAGATGTCGAGATGGCATCCTTTAATGGGTCGGAATCGGTGGATGGATCTAGGAAAGTGGTTGAGCAGAGAGGAGAACACAGGTGGTCGTTGAGAGCAGAAAATTCGAGATGGAGAGGGAGTTCTCAGCGACGAGGTAATATCTGGTGCTGTATGTGTGGGAAAGAAAAAGAGGAAAAGAGGGTTGCGCCATTTTTTTGTGAGAAATCAGTGAACAGAAAGGAAAAGCAGGGGTTCCGTGGCTTTTTTCTCAGACCAAAACAAAACACAAAAAAAAGGGACGGAAGGTCCGATAGAATTATTGTGTTGCCGATTACTGTCCACTCGCTGAAACGGGTCATATCTAGGGTCATAACAGACGGCAACATAATTTTATACAGAATATTATTTTGAAAACAGACAAAATTTTTAATTTGTGTTGTTTGTATTTAGTTTATTGTCTTGTTGTTTGCCTCCAAATTCCGCCATCTGAAGAAACGACAGAATACCCAGAGAAACCTGCAAAAGAGGAGAATGGCATATAATGAAACAAAATCCACAACCATGGCCCATATTTTGAGTAAAAAGAGAAGCTCAAGACTCAAGACATAAATAACCAATAACCACCAGATGAGTAATTAATTAATTAATTAATTTAATTATGTGAAATATGATAAAATTCACATAATTAATTAATTGGTTAATTACAAAGGACCCTAAAAATGGAAATTGTGTATGAGGTACACGTCGTACATTTTTCTAAAGGGGCTCAAACCAAAACCTGCCAAATCACTGAGAAATTGATTGATTAATTAAGTTATGTGGAAAATGCTGAAATCCCACATAATCAGTTAATTGATTAATTATAGAAAAAAAAGAGAGAACAAGATGAAAATTGTATAATGATCAAATATTATGCATTCTCTAAGGACCCACCAAATGAATAAATTAATTAATTAACTTAATTATGTGGAACAGGACAAAGTTCACATAATTAATGTAATTAATTAAGGGGCTTAAAAATGGAAATGATATGAAGGATAAATACCCTACACCTTTTTTAAAAAAAAAAAAAAGAGAAGAGGGGGGGGTCCATATCAAATTTCATACCAAATCCCACACCATAATGATATTGTTCAAACCACTTAAAATTGAGCAATATAATTTAAAAATAATATCCTCATCATATCTCACAAAATGTATAGTATCGTGTGGAACGTGTTTGGCACGACATGTCACTTCATGTTGACACAAAATGTTAATTAACATAGGAATTGACATCATTAAAAATATTTAAAACATAAATTTATTTAAATAAAAGTTCATTATTAAATATTTTTAAAAACTTTAAAATGCAAAAAAAAACTCTAATGTTAGGCCTGTATTAACAAAATTCGTCCATACACAACCGCTAGCTTTAGAGTTTTGTTTGCATTTTTCACTTCGTAACTCAAACAATAGAGTTTAATTGATTTTTTTATGAAGATTTATATTTTTCAAGTTGTAAATCAAATAAAATATTGCATTTGTCAAGTTAAAACTTTAGCTGGAATATATTAAAGAAAAAAGGATTAAAATTATGGAAGTATTATTTTTTTATTTTTCACAAGCACAAGAATTATTTTATCAATTAAAAGATATTAAAATGGAGAAATGGTAAAACCATATCGGTACCTTTTTAAGATTGATAATATTTTAAAATATTATTATTGATGTTGGTAAAACCAAATCGGTAATACCAAATGGTAATCCAAATCTTGCTTCCTTTCATTTTGCGAATGTATAAAGATGTTGTTTTTTATACGTGATGCACAGTAAAGATGTTGCAAGCTGCCACATATAATAAAAAACCCACTGTAGATATTGCACAATGGATGAGGATCTATAGCGCCCAAATGAAGAAATTAAACCACTGTAGATGTTTCATTCTATATTTTTTAAATTTTAATATTGATGTACATGCGCATCAAAATCATCAGCATGGCCTGCAACAGCAACCACGGTTACTTTTGAAGAGCTGCCTTATCCTTGACCTCGTTCTCTTCTTTTTAATTTCTGTCCTAATCTCACCACTGGATTTCCAGAGAGGTGCTCTTGATCAGAGCTCAAATTATTCGACTTGTATAACGACAAATATGAAGGAGAATAAAAAAAAATAATTTGTCAAATTGAAATATCTCTTAGATCTTCTCCTTATTGAATATAAAGCAGTCACAATATTGTCAATCCAACTATGTGTAAAGTTAAAAAAAAAAACAAAAAATACTCAACTAATTGAAGAAAAAAGACACTTTTGTATTTTATGAGACAAATACATTCAAGAGTTTGATTATGGCCTTTCATTGCGAAACAGATAACTTGAGAGCGGAGTACAAATTTCTCTTGGGAAAAAAAAATAGAATATGATAATCAAAATGTTTGCACCATCGATTTTCTATGATCAATGATATTTTCTATTCAAGTTTTACTGAAAGTATGGATTAAAAAAATTAAGCTTGTGATAATTTGCAGTTTATTACTTGAAGATGCACATCTACCTATGAAGTTCCAGTTATTTGCAATTGCAATTATCAGATGCGCATTTCTACATAGAGGATAATCAAAACATTAAGGAAATATGAAAGAGGAAGAACTTCAGGTGAAACTCCATTTTGTTGGGAAGCTTTCAAAATGAACCTTACAATTTGCTAAAAGTTTTCTAAGTTACCCATCCAAAGAGGATCGAGGCTGGAGCTGGTAAGAGGTGCTTCTCCCTTGCGTCTGTTGCTTCTATCTTCCAAAAATTTAGCTACTTGTCTGATTTATCAGGATTATTATCAACTGCTTTTATATATTGATCGATTTTTCCTTATTTTTCTTTCGTAATCTAGCTATACCTACAAAATGGGAAAAAAAGTTTAGCCAGATAATAGCTTTTAATTGATATATTATTTGAATCAAAATATTAAATTGCAACTCAGCGTTTTCCAAAATAATAGACGATATGGACATAAATACATCAAATGTCATGTGATAAAATGAATATGTGATTCTATTTCAAATCTGCAAGGATTAAAGTCAAATTCTTTATATTTTTATCTGATGCCTAAACTATCAAAAAAGAGAAAATGAAATAAGTACCTGAAATTGTTGCAGCACCAATTGCCAATTGGTACAAACACTTCTGTGGTAGTAGAGGGACCTAACAAACTAATAAAACATATCAGAGATTTTGACACAATACCATGGGATCTACAACCTCCAAGATCCAAAATCCAATCGCCATTTTTAACCAAAATTATCTGAATTCTCCTCTCATATCAGTACCTTAACATGTCGAGCAAAGGGAGATATGAGATGGTGGTGCTAAAAATTGATGGCCAATATTCATCTCAATTATTTAAAGAAAATTTCAGTCTCCATCCCATTCAGCTCAATTGTTCAATTAAGCACCAATCAATCTAAGAAAACGAACAAAATCAAGCATAAATCTTTGAGAAGTGCAACCTAAGACTCTTTCTCACTTTGATGGTTTTCTTGTTTTTTTTCCCAAGTACAAATTACTTACTATATACATATTTAGTATCAATGACCTACCACACCCAAAAATCACAAAATAGTTGATAAATGCAATCACAAAACAGTTCCATTAAAAATATAAACAAATTGATAATGGAAAAATAGATCCGAAAAAAAAAAAGGATAATAGAGCTACCTCTTTGTCTACCAGCACGAAGTTTGCCCTTTTTGGGATCAAGGCTTCCCAAATTTTCAAAACTCTGACATGAATTGCTTCTTGAATCATGTTACTAAATTTCGAGATGATCGGACATTAGACATGGTCCCCTGCATAGAATATACAGATAGATAATTTTAGAATAGTTCCATTAGAAATAGAACAAATTGATAATGGAAAAATAGATCCCAAGAAAAAAAAAAGGATAATAGAGCTACCTTTAAAATTCTAGCTGAAGGTTATTCAAAGGTAGACTGCAGATTTTTCTAGGGAAGACTCAGTATATAGACAAAATAAGATTGTAACTGCAATAATTATGGCCATTATTACCATTATATATTTATTGATTGCAATGATCAGAGAGGTTACAATCAAGGGTTTAAATAGCGGCCGCTACAGCCGCTATAGCGCCGAGATATCGGAATTGGACTCCAGAACGCTACCACGCTATAAATATATCGGTTTGTCTGATAGCGCGAAACATAGCGGCCAAAAGCGGGCGTTATTGGGCATTTAGCGCTAGATAGCGGAAATCCCATGCGCCAACACGCGTGCACTCAGTCTGTTTAGCTGTTGCAATCAGCGTGCCAACCCACTCATTATATACATATCCGAGTAGAGTTAGATGATCCATGTGGGACTAAAGATGCACTTGAAAACCGGAAAGAAAAATGGCTGAATTATATTGCTAGCGCTGGGAATCGAACCCAAGATCTGGGTTATACAGTTCAAGGCAACAACCACCTAGCCAAATTGTTGTTTGTGATATAAGTGTTTTATGTTCTTTATATATACGACATAATATCCGCTATGGTCCGATAGCGGCCGCTAAATAGCCGCTATCCGCTATCCGCTATGACATTAGCATGGCCGCTACGCGACCGCTATCCGATATTTAAACCTTTGGTTACAATAAATACCAGAAATGGACTGTCACATCTCTTAGCTTTCCAAAGAAATTTATATGTAATTAGTAAATAGTAATCAGGGATCTAAAAAATCAACAGGTTGGCTGTAACGAAAAGAGACTTTTTGATGGCTTTAGTACAACATATATGTTCTATGCAACATATAAAAGAGACCATTTAATGGCTATATATTACTTGTTATGTTTTTAAATATATTACTTGGAGCCTTGGAGGTTTATATATGCCTAGCTAGATGGACCCATGCATATTTTAATAATTTTGCAAGAGGCAAATTTAATATTCTTTCTAGATAAGAATGAACAACATACTTGCAAATTGAAATGAATCCTACAATAGCTGGTGTTATTTCTATATAAGTCATGCAAATTAGCAGCTACTGCATAGTTCTAGTCTTATTTGTTATGGAAATCAATTAAAGAAACAGAAATTATACTGATTTACTATTTTACCAGTATAAATAGAAAGGAAATTTTATTTCTTATTTACTGAGCCTAATTGGTTAAGCCACCTGTTGCATTTGAAAAATTAATCTGGACGATACTACCGTCTTAAATGTAATGTAGAAAGAAAATTTTCATCCTTAAAATTCATTTGGTAGTTTCCACAATTCTCTTTGCATGGCGACAGTCCAATCAAATATTTATGCACAAAGTCACCAGTCATCACTTATGAATCTAATTTATTTTTGAAATTTTTCATCAGAATATAAAAATTCTTTGTAAAAAGTAAATTGAAATCGAACTCGACATTTCAGAGGAAATTACAGATAAAAAAAATAGGAAAAAAAGGTAATATACCAGAACTCATCAGTGTTGCTAGAGGCCTCCGCCTGGAGTTTATTAGATCAAAGCAATCCTCCAAAATCTCCACCTGCCATCACATTTTCATGGTCATGTATAATATGTAACATGTGAGTGCTTGCTGTGGGCTCTCAACTACATATCAGCGCTGTAAAAATTATTAACAGATAAGATATAAATATTCAAATTGAAATATTATACTATTTAGATATCTCCTTAATGGCAGTGCATCAAGAGTACATGGATCAAAATTGTATAAGCATTGCTAATGTGTTTGTTATGGAAATATGTTATGGAAATTGTCTGCCGTCTAATAGGTTAATTTATTATAAATATAGTTATAATAAAATACTAATTATTTTATTTCTATATGTATGATTAAACATATTATTAAAATTATTTTCATATATAAAATATATTAACTAATTATTTTTATTAAAATATATTTATAATTAGTTTATTATAACTAATATTTTAAAAGACGTTAATTTTCTTATAAAAATAATTATAATATATGTTTATTATAGATATTTCTATTTTTAATGATTCATTTTTTTTAAATATATTTATATAAAAACAACGGTCATTAACCAAATTAAATTCTGATTTAATTGGTTAGGTAATTATGATAAAATCACAATGCTAAATAACATCCGTTAGATGTTTTTGATAGATAATAATGGACATCAAATCTAAGAATAACTAAATTGATTAATAATTAGAAGATGTCAACCGTGATACAAATCTCAAATGTACACATAAAAAAAAAAAAAAAAACTTTAGTTTTCATATTTTTATGTTTCAACATTCATGTGATTCTTCAATTAAAAGCATGCTTGCCAATTACCATCTTAGAATTTGACACCATTAAACCCATATTCATGATTGCCAACATTAATCTATTCATGAAATCCAAAGTTTTAATCAAAATAAAATCGTGCATATAATTGACAATCAAGCCTCCAATTAAGCTCTTCTTTTTAATTTGTTTTATAAAGTCTTCCCCAAAATATCCCAATTATCCACTTAAAAGTTAGAAATTGATGAAAAACCTTTCTAAAATTACAAACCATTAGATCAACCAAAGAACAACTAAGAGAAAGAATGTTATTTCATTTAGGACAAAACGACAAATGAATTTTGCCTCAACAAAAATTACTACGGGCAAAATTGCATTGCTAAAACCAAAATTTTATTTTATGTTTGAACCCACCCCTTTGCCGTTGGCCTATTCCGCTGGAAAAGCACAAATGCCTAGCCCTAAGAAAATTGCCGCCGCTTGGAAGAGTCGATGGCGCAACATTAAAGGTCCAAAATTTATTACAACTTTGTGTATACTTTTTATAGTTTAATGGCGCAACATTTTTTTATTGATATTTGTACAATTTTCGCAATATATTGACGCGACATAATTCGTTTAATTAGATAGTTATTTGAGTCCCAAATTCACATTTGTTTGGTATGTGCTAGCTATTGCGATGTATCTAGGGGTGGTTGTGAGGCCCAATTGTTTATAAAATTTCTTTCAAATCTGATATCGCATATTAATTTTAGTCTGTACTATATTTTTGGGGTTAACTAAAGGATTCAATGTGTCGTTGTTTGATTGCAATATAATAACCTTCTCATAATATTAGGCAAATCCGACATTAATAATTTTTTAAATTCAATTTAAATTTTGCCATTAATTGCTGATCAGTTTTGTAATATTTATGCATCATGTAGAGGAATGAAGGGTTTGTGATCCTATAACGGTTCCATCTTATGTGCATATCTGATATAAATCCATTGATATTAATTTCTTAGACCTCCATTGCAGGTCATTGCATTTAACTTTCATGAAAAGCAATTAAATTTGTAATTAATACAGAATGTTATCAGTTTTTGGTCTTATATCTTTGTTCTTTCTATATATATATGTTCTTCTATGAGAAATTTTTTTTGTACTTTGCAATTGTCTTATTACTATCTATATTTTATATTCTCAGAGGTATTTTTGTTGATATTTTTTCTAACTAGCGTACGGTGAATTGATATTTTTCCCCTCCATTTTTTGGGTAGTCCAAAGGTCTGTTGTGCCATTGGACTAAAGGGTTGTGCTCTTCTGGGTGCAATGACTGCATAGAGATCAGACTTTCATAGCTTTTGTCGCTATGTACCTCTCTCTCTCTCTCTCACTTATGAGTGCTTTGCCGTAGCCGCCACTGTCGAAAGTCGCATCGGCCATCATAAGGGAAGGAATCACAACCGAGGATGTCATCGGCAATCAAGCCCTGCATTTATCGAGTTCTTTGCCTTGAAGAAAGTCGGAGCAACACTTAGGTCTGGACTTTGTACCGGCTGCAGTTGTCGTGTAGGTGAGCAGGAGGATGCTATCATACATTTGGTATGGCCAATTATAAACTCTCTTTTCTAGAATATATTTGTGTGATGATTGATGTGAATAATTTCTATGATTAATTGCCTATTCCATTTATTATAGCAATTCGATGGAATTCTATGGAATTTTCTTTACGTTTATTGATGGAGGCGGTTCTCACGTTTCATAGCTTTCAGGCCAGTTTTCTCCCACGCACCCCCTTTTATTTTTCCTATTTTTAATTAATTTATTCCTCAATTTCTTTTTCATGTGTCAGATCTGGTGTCCGAGTTAAATGGTTAATACATATACGGCTTTTGAGGAGGATCATGCATGACCAAACCAAGATTTAGCTCATATGAAGTGTAAGGTTCCTGTCTGACATTGAATGACTGGCTGATGTGATGCATCAGGCACACATTTCCAATATGCCTAGATTCTTTCATCTCTATCTATTTTTCATCGATTTCATAACCTCATAATACAGTCAATTAATATGAATAATAAATTAATTTAATAGTTTATTGATGTTATCATTGTTGTAGACTAGCACAATGACAATGAGTTTTCTTTTAATTATTAGCATAGAAATCTACTGTACATGATGAGATCATACATGTTCCACTCCTTATTAAGCTTTTTTTTTAAAAAAAAAAATCGTGCTGTATTTGATTTTAAGGAGCATTAGTTCTTAAACATCAATATTAACAAAAGGTATGTGATCTCATGTTAGGTTGCTGGATCTACTTGTCGCTTGATGAGTTCTTACCTTGAGGTGCCTTTTCTTTTCTTGACTTTCCGTTTTATGCAAAAAATAAAAATAAAAGAAAAAAACCCTCACATTCAACCATGTCAGAAAAATGGCAGCTTAAATACTTAAAATAACTAATGACATGATAACCCTTTGTGATGATTATATTTATCTATGGACTTGGGATCGATCCAGTACATGATCCATGTCAGAAAAATGGCAGCTTAAATACTTAAAATAACTAATGACATGATAACCCTTTGTGATGAGTATATTTATCTATGGACTTGGGATCGATCCAGTACATGATCCAATTATTTAGTATTATTCTTATAGACAAAAATTTCCATGCATAGCATGGATATTAATCCATCAAGATTTAAGAAGACTAACTTTTGAAATGAACATCATTGTCCTTAGTTAATTTATATTAGCATGGATATCCATCCAACATATAGAGAATGAATTTTCAATATATATTCTCCAAATAAAAAAATGCACACTGTGCGCACAAAAAAATGATATTTTCTAGCAGTGATAACCAATTAATTATATTATACAGCTCAACGCTTTAAACAACACATATGTAATATACAAAGCTAAACCTTCCTAAATTATTTACCAACCAATAGAGAAAAAAAGAAAAAAAAAAAAAAGTTGTGGGAAAAGAAAGCTGTATGTGTTACTGTGTTAGGGTTAAACAACATTACAGTATGCTCATTTGTAAACTTCTTTTGTTTCTACTTTCTAGACAGACATCACAGATGTTGTGCCTTGATATGCCTCTCACTATTCTTCACAGATTTATCTGTTTTGTCATATATGGCATGTTTTTGCTTATTTATTTTGCAAATTTTCTTTTTGATGCAAAACAAGTACAGAAATTAGCCAAGCTGAACACACTTAAGAGGCTGCAAGCTCTTTACATGTGGTACCAGTTCGGTACCTACTTCGAGCCCCTACTGGTATAATCTAATAGCTTGGTTGTTTCATCGAAGGGGCTTGCTAATTTGCATTAAAAATTATAAGCTAGCTTTGTGCTTCTCCTTAAACCGTCAATGTGGACTTTGACTATATTTAGTTATTTTTATGCACCAAATTTGCTCTCTTTGGAATTGTCGCTGTCAATTAAGATTCAGTTTTTCATATTATTTTTAATGATGTATACATGAATTTGCAGTCTCCTAGAAGGAATTGTTGTTGGATATTGGCCACACCAGCCTGGTGTCACCAGGCGTCGAGGAAAGCAGTATATCGATGTAGGAGCAATGGTGCATGTATGGAAGGTGAATACAGTCAGATTTGAGGTCTTTACTAGCACTTTTTTTTTTTTTTTTTTTTGCCTTTCTTGGGATTTAAATTTTAAAATTCTTTTGGTGGAGATTGCTGGATACGCGAATAAGAAAAAGAAAATTGGGGTTCTTTTATGAAAGATACTCTTAAGGAGTAAGCACAAGTTAGTAGTAGCATGTATCGTTGTCTAAAGTGAGGTGACGTGTAAAAAGAGTGACACCAATACAGAGACTACAGGCTTTGAAAGATCTTTTAAAAAGGATGTAAATGGTACATGAGGGTAGAAGTGTAATTATTTTCCTTCCGTTTGTTGCATACTGCTCTAATGCTCTTTATAAAAGAGTGAAAATGTAAATATTTTCTAGGTCCTTATGAATAATTTAATATGGCACCCTCCTATTTTACGGATCATATAATTAATTCGTCATTAAAAAAAATACCCAAACATCTAAACCTTGAAGAAAGGAAGAAAGTTATAAAGGAATTAATAATCAAATAATAAAACGCATTAAACACAAATATAATTAAATTTGATAATTAATCATTTATGATGTCTTCAAACTTATTTCCTTCTACTAAAATATGAAAATTAAAATAAATAGAGGATGCTATATCTTTACTAAATCAAGCTTTCTATTAGAGTTCATATGTTGATATTATTTTAAACAAATTATAATAAGGTTAACACAATGTTAGCTTCTCATTTTTAAAACATCATGTCTTTGATAATCATTTTACAACCATTCAAAAATTGGACAAAACCTCTTTTTAGTATGTTGTAAATAAATAAATTTAATTGCACAACTAAAATATATTAAAAAGATTAATTGCAAATGAATTCCTTATACAAACACAATAAACTTAATAAAAACTCAAATATCGAGCGAAGCAAGATTAATTATTTTAAAATACCGATTAAGTTTAGTTTTTTATTTTATCTTATTGATCTATTTTCAAGAACTTTTTTCTTCTTTTTCCTTCCATGACATCCATGTAATATCAAAATTGCAGAAAAAATGACACAAAACTACAAAAGTCACTAAAAGCTTTAAAACAAAAGGAACACGTCACAAACTGCGCAACTCATCGCGGGTGATGCCACGTCATGAAGCTATGCTGCTAACATAGGCATGACACCATGATGACCTTATCTTTGCGAAATAGCTTCGCACATGCTTTGTCATACATACAAATAAACAGGACCCACGAGAACAACGGAACTTTTTAATAAATAAATAGTGGAAGGAATTATTCATTTCAATCCTCGTGTAAGATAATATTTTAACTTATTCCTTTGTAAGGTAAAATATTTTTTAGTGTCTGTCTAGCATAATAATGTGATAAACTGATAATTGATCCAATTTCAATGATTTGATAGTAAATCGGTGTTGATAAAATTAAACTATATTTTTTTCGAACCTTCAAATAATAAAAAGATTTCATTAAATACTTTACAACACATAGACTAAATACATTTTAGGTTTGCACTTTATTTTGTTATGCATCATGAGCTAACAAACATCACCGGAATTTGTCAATTTCTTCCGTTCCTTGATGGTAATCCAAATAAAGTCAAAATTCTATATATTTTTTAAAACGCAAATAATTGTGATGATATAATAAACATCGTATGGTTTAAATTTATTGACGTAAGCACTAATTAAGAAAGTTAATATCATCTGATATTAAATATATGATAGAGATGACATAGAGATGACATATAGGATTACATCAATTGAAATGGAAGGTCAAAGTAGGAGACACGATTTCGAAATAATTAATTAATCAATTGATGAAGGTTTAAAACCTAGGTCAAATAAAATAAAACCTATGAATTACCTCACTAGACGTTCAAGTAAAGCAAAAATTAGATCATGGTCACTGTGCTTACTACAGTAAATTTGCTGCTCACGTGCATCGCACGACGCAGCAAATTTATATATGTATAATTGTTACTATTCACTTGTCAAATTATTTTTTTTTTGAGAATATTCATTTGTCAGGCTCGTCTCTCTAATAGCTGTAAAAACTGTAATGATAAATAACGGCAGCATGGGATTTGTTCTCAATATAGATTTGTTCACCAGCACCACGAAGTAGCTGAAAAAAAGGTCCTGCGGTGGTGGCCCTCAATTTTCAAATTTCTTTTTAATCAGAGACAAAGACGATGAAGGTTCAGAGGAAGAGAGCAAGATGGGATATATGTATTTTAAAATAATATTTTTGAATTTAACATCTAAATATAAGTTTGTAATATTTTTATTATATTTCGCTCGATGTATCCCTCTAGTTATTATAATTTGGTATCCAAATTTTATTTCTTAATAATAATTATAAATTATGAAGTTTGATCATTTCAAAATTGTGCACGCGAAAAAGAAAAAAAAGATTTAGAAATAAAGTAAACAATTTCAACCTTTGGATCATTAATCGGAAATATAGAATGAAACATCTACAGTGGTTTAATTTCTTCATTTGGGCGCTATAGATCCTCATCCATTGTGCAATATCTACAGTGGGTTTTTTATTATATGTGGCAGCTTGCAACATCTTTACTGTGCATCACGTATAAAAAACAACATCTTTATACATTCGCAAAATGAAAGGAAGCAAGATTTGGATTACCATTTGGTATTACCGATTTGGTTTTACCAACATCAATAAAGTAATTTTGTTTATAATATCATTATATGTACAAACTATTATATATATGAATATAATTTGATTTATTTCTTATACATATATATTTTGTTTAAATATAATTTTAATATAAAATGTCCTATTTAAAATAATATATTTACCTATAATAATTTAATAAAGTTCTAGAGAGAGGTACCAGTCTACGATGTAGGTTGTCATATAAAGTGTCTCTAGCAGCAATTGGGCCATGCTGTTTAAACAAATAGCAAAAAAGAACTAAATAAATTGTTAAATTTTGTGGTTTTGGCTCCTCACTGATGCCACAGGCAACCTAAATAAGAACAGAACTCTATAATGAAAAATCTATCTTCACAGATGCTAAACATATGAGGGCTACAATCAGAAAAGTACCTCACTGCGCGATGAGAGAATAAAGAAGGGCATGGACATCTATCTTCTTTGGCCTAGGATCGAAAAGAGAGATCTGTTTTGTCTCGTTATCACAAATCTGAGTCGATGTTAACAACTTCATTTTGTTTGGAGACCGACTCAACCGGCTTCTTTCTGGCGGATCTGGCTGCAGATAACCATGGCGCAAATTTGTTGCCATATACATTCACCACCAGCTTTCAGGAAAAATAATCAAGCAAACGGTAACATATATTAATACTATTGGATTCTACATTAATTATAGAGATTGTATTTGGATAGATTTCAAGTAGGCTTGTAACAAAGTTTCATATCAGTGTAATTAATCCAAGTATCCAACTCCTAAAATTACATAAAAATGTTAGATCAAACTATCAAAGTAGAATAAAAGAGCTAATTACTACGCCTGTAGTTGCCACAGCTTGAGCTTCTGCAACCGCAAGTGTATTTGTACTGAAGCTCTAGGTTGAAAATGACAACAAAAGATTTTTCGAACAAATTGGAATTAAAATTTTGAAAGTAATCTGAGAATGAGGTCCTTTATGTTGTTGTTTATGTTGTCTAAAGCTGTGTGGCTTATAAGTTCTCCCTTTATTGCAACAGCCTTCTTTTCTGGCACATTAACTCTAATCAAATAAAAAAGTTGAGACACACACAAAAAAAAGATAAAATTCAAATATAGTAGTAGCACATATACAAAAATGAATCGACAATAAACAATAAGAGGATAAATTTTGAATTATTAAAGTAGCAAAATTTGCAATAGCTTCAGCTCCATTAGAGTTTTAGCATTAACCATTAAGTATTGTCTCAATGGTTATGAAATTCTTTGATACCTCCACCACTGTAATAATTAATAATGAGTGATGGAGAAATGATCAATTTACTCTTCACTATAATTACTACTTGATTAAAAATAAGAAATAAACATAAATGATGAAAGAAAGAAAACCTAGTGTAGTTTCAGGATCCAAATCCTTGATGCTTCTAGCGAATTCAACTGGGTCAACATTTGTAAGGCTGAGATGTGAAAAAAGAAAAGCTTCAATAATGTATATTTTACTAATTAAGTTAAATCAATTGTTTATTTAACCAATTATCAGATTAACAGAAAAATATAATAAAAAGAGAGAGATTAACTGATGATCGAAGCTGGCACCATTTTGGCATGTTCAGGAATCCCTGGGGCTGACAATAAAAAAATATGTCATTTTAAATGTATGTCATTATTGTTTATACAGCTCTATAGGTTGCTTCTTTGGCATCTTTTTTGGGTATGATTTTAGTTTAAATGGATCATTTTCCACTTCCAGAAAAAAAAAAAAAAAATAAAAAGGCCGATAAGTGACCAAAAAAAGTTGGTCATTATGTTCTTACCAGGTTAAAGTGTAGTATGCACAAATAGAGGGCCAAACCTAAAATCAATCTAAAAGACAGAAGAATTGAAAAATACTTCATAACCAACCTAGAACCAAAAGACAAAAAAAAGTTGGTCATTATGTTCTTACCAGTTTAATCAGACCATGTTGATTTCAATAGATAGAAGACAAAAAAATCGAAAAATATAGATAACAATGTATTCAATTGCAAGTTTGTACTGGTATCCCAAACCTAGAACCACCCAAACAAAATTTTGCATAGATCTAAAAAAAAATTAAAGAGGCTAGAAGAGACAAAGCCACTGGTAGTTTAAGGTTTTCCTTTTCAAGTTCATATTAACGTGCCTCCTTTTTTTTTATAATCTAAGCAATTATTATTTTTTCTGGTAAAGGATATACAAAAATTGAAATACAAATAACTGAAATTAGAATAAACCTTTTTATTCTTCCAAACACAAACAAACTGAGATGCGTGATTAAATCTGATATCAATAGTTGCTCAACTGATTTCGCAAAGCTGCCTCAATCCTCACTGCTCCCCATCCCTCCGCATTGTAAAAGATGAAGCTACGACCTCCTCATCCCCTTCCTTGTATTATCCTTAATAGTCACATAGTATATATTCTCCGTACCAGTATTATTTAGAAATCAATCTTGAATTTTGTGGCTGTCAAATAAAAAAAATTAAACAAATTAGAAAACAGAAATCAGATTGAAGGTGTTTGACAAAAAAAAAATGAATCAATTTAAAAAAAAAAACTTTACAACCAACAGAACATCTGACCAACTCACACAATTTTGTGGCTCTCGCCGGTCAAGCTGCACATCAATACCTTCACTCTGAGCTCATTCCTAGCAAGTAGCAACTGCTCCCAAACATGTGAAACCCAATATTTTTCCCTGCCAAAAACAACCAACGCATAGATAAATAGAAACATATTTAGGGTTAAGGAAGATAAATAGAAACATATTTAGGGTTAAGGAATTAAAGACTGTGTGAATTTGGCATGAGAGCTAACCTCTCAAAAAACTCTATCAAATTTCTTCTATGGGGGCTCCTTCCTGGTAGACCATTGTTGGAGGCAATGGAGAGAGTAGTTGGAGACTTGGAGGAGATGAAGCAGGTAGAACAGTAATTTCTTGAGGCGTTGAGTAGTTTATCTATTTAAATCAATATCCATCCTACATTTATTTCAAAAAAAGTAATGTATAATGCTTGTCATTTGTCAACTGCAAAAGCCTTACATGGGCTATATAAGGAACTAACTTCTAGGCCTGTCCCAACATATAGCCCATACACAGAAAATTCCCTTACCCGATAATTCATTCTTTTTTCAACAAAGATTCAATAAACTGAAAAATCACAACATCCGTCAAACAGCATCCATGAGGTTCAGCATCATGAATTCATGATTGTCAACTGAAATTACAACATGCATTTGCGAATTGACAAACGATCAATCATTATCCGATTGAGTGATCAAAGTTTTAAAATAATATATGAAAATAATACAGTTGATTAATTAATTAAATTTTATATATTTTTTAAATTACTTTATTGATGTTGTACATATATTTATCGTTTATTATCATTGCTAATGTATGATTGTATATCATCTTGTCATTGTTGTGACCCGTTTCAGCATTAGGATAGTAATTGACCTCACACAAATTCGTCCCCTTACGCTTGGACCCTTTTCTATTTCTTTGGTTTCATCTCAGAGAAAAGACATGTAGACCCCCTCACGTGACAAGGGTCTAATTTCTCAGCGCATCATTTTTGCGCTTGATCCTAGAATCGGAGCCACCAGCTCCCGTTTACTTCTATTTTTTTTCCTCCTCAAGAATCGGCGGCAGTGCTGACGTAGGGTCGCTCGGAAAATGATGCTCGGGGTATTAATAGTGGATGTCTCTGGTGTCCTGGCGCGGCGCCGCTTGAAACAACAAGCTTGCAGTGGTACAGTGTATGCCTGACATAGTGAAGAAGGAGGGAAAGAAGAAGATAATTGTCGCAATTCCTGACCTCTCCTTTCTCGTCGATCTAATCTCACCTCCTCCCTCCATTTCTCCTATTTTCAGATAGATTGGTGGAAGCAAAAAAATCCTAGAAATCAGTAAGCTCCGTTTATATATTATATTTAGTTATTCCTCCTTTTTAAGTGGTTGCTGCCCTTTTCCCACTGCAAATAGTTCCATAGACATAATTTTTGATGGATTGTTGCATTACGGCTGTCAAATTGTTGCCGAATATGTGAGTTCTTTTCATAATTTGATGGCACACCATACTTTTTTAGATGTGTGTAGAATTTTTCTATTTTAATTGCGCACCATAGTTGTATTAACATTTAGATAAGAATGAAAAATTAGTCTAAATTTTGCTTCGCCATTGTTTTCAAAATTTATTTGAAATATCAGATGCATGGGTTTTTAATTGCAGCATAGATATTTTGATTTGGCCATTACCTAAAAGAATTAGAGAGTTATTTTTTTTTATTACATTCCTTCTATAGGATTATGACAGAAAATCTGTAATTAATTTATTTGCATTAATTTTGCTCTTAATTACTGGATATTAATTCTTCAGATCTCTATTACAGGTTGTGTTGGGTTTCATTGCAATAAATTTTTAATAAACGCATTTAAATTTATAATTAATACATAACGTTTTTAGGTTTTGTACTTATGTTATGTTCATATTTTGTCTATATATAGAATCTACTGTGAGAACATTTTGTAGAACTTTGGCAATTGTAGTATTATTATCTGTATATTTGGTATTCTTGGAGGAATTTATGTTGCTATTTTTTTTCAATCCTTTGTTTCTGAGAGAACTTTCGATAGTTGATGTATAATTCGATTTTTTTTTTACAATTTGTAGGTATCTGCGCTGCTATTTGGTGATTTTTTTTATCACTGTTCAACACAGGTTATTGTCAGTTACCGACTTCATTATTGAAAGAGCCGCATGTTTCAGGGTGGAGCCAATGACATTGTTGTGGTTCTTCTTTTCTGAACAATGGTTTTCTGATCCTTATGATTTATCAGGTGAAAACCAGCATGATTAACACGTGTTATTTCTGTATTCCTTTGGATATTGCCTTTTATGTTTTTGTTCTCTATCTCTATTTTTTTCTCTAGGAGACTTACAAATATTACTGTTGCTTTACTGGTTTCAATGTCTGTATATGTTTCCTTTCATCAGGAGAACTATGAAATCAAAGTGTTAATCATCTATAAGGGGAGTTGGAAGCCTAAAGATGTAAAAGTGACTTTAATGAATGCTTCTCCCATTTATTTTATCTTCATAGACTAAACAGTACCAGAAAGTAAATTTCAATTTTCGAAGTCAATTGTTTGCAGCTAATTTCTTTAATTATTAGGTATTCTTTTGAATACCAAAACGTTTGTCAACAAATGCTATAAGCCAAATTTGTGAACATGATGACTGGTCTTTGACGAAAAATATGAAAGTATAAAGTAATAATAATGGTATTATACACACTTTATTACCTGAACATTTTTTTTCTCAATTATTAGCACCAGATCTGGCCTAGGTTACTTTGATATTCAGATTATTGCTACCAGCATCTTCATCATGCATTCAACACCTATTATTGATATTCAGATTGGTTACTTGGATATTTCAAGAATCATTTGAAACACACCACATTAACTTACCCTATTGATTCAGTAGGTATTTAGTTGTAATCATTTTTAAATTTTCTACTATTAAGTAGACTAAGGGTTATACAGAATGTACGATGAGTACACTGGTAACTCCAAGGAGGTTAGATCTTCTTTTCTCATTATTTATTAATATTCACAATTAAATGTTATTTTTTATTTTGTTATTAGAAAATACTAATGAGAAAATAGTCATCTATATGCTTCGTTAGGTCTTTACTTGCATAGCAAATACCTTTTTTAGAATACATCAAAAAAAATATATATATATAAATACATATGTGTGGGTGTCAGATTCTATTTTTTAATTAGGAAACGATATGCCAAGAGCTTTTTCAATTGGTTGGTAAAAATTTATAAATTTAACAAATTTTACCATTGTAACTCTGTAAAAATTTTTGTGCCGATCTTTGTCATCAGCGACCTGTTTCGCCATTTCATGCGTAATTTGCATCGCAAAATTTTTTCCCCTATCAAAATAAGTTATTGTTTATTTGTTGTTAAATCAAAATTGGTTTGATCAATACATGACCAATGTAAAATAATTTATTGTTTATTTATTTTATTGAACAACGGATACTGACGACACTTGACTTTGAGCTTGAGGTGAAGCATCCATATCGGCCCCTTAGTTCTGGCATGAACAAATTGGGGTTTTCTCGCACTGCTCTCTATAATTGGAATTGGTCACTGAAGGGTATGTATATCTTCTCCTTTTTTATGTTGACGTATTTTTTCGAGGGTAGTTCTTATTGCTTAATAATCAGAGTTATCAGCTGCTACAAGCTTCCATTTTTCTGAGAGTTTGCACGTGGAGAGAGAGATAGGAGTAGAGGCTTTGGAATTTTTTTTTTCAGCACCAGGTTCGATGAACTCTATAAATTTTTTTAACTGGCAACCATTAAATTCCATACAACTGAAGCAAAATCCTAACATGGTAGCACTATCTTGATAAGAATTTATTTTTCAGTTGAGAAGCTCAAGCGAACAAAATGGATTTAAATTTGATTTTAATGACTGATTTTGTTGCTTTTGAGACAAATTTAAAGGACGGTGATAGCAGCTCATATGTAATTTCTAATTTGAATTATTATTTTTTCTTTCTTTTGCAGGTCTCCCTCTCATGAACAAAGAGATCGGTGGAATTGATGATTCATGTCATTTTCAAGAACTTCCTCACTAAGATTATTTCTGTGCAATGTGACATTTGGAAATAAAATGTTTCAGGTTGCTCTTTTTTGAGTGCCATACTAGGTAGAGTATGTATACAAACCTTATATTTTCAAGTATTCTATAGATATTGAGCACAAAATCTTAGATTACAATAGTATAAAAATATGTGACGTCTAACATGTATATTTGTCAGGCCTTATTTCTGATAGAGTAAACTCAAGTGTATTTATAAATATATTATCTGATAGAGTCATCAACATAATAATGTGAGTATTAATTTTTTTTACTGCTTTTCTTGCAATTATTGAGAGAGGTCGTGCTATTAGGAAGAGAAGGGATTACTTAGCACCTCTCAAGCTGTCAAACAAACATGCGCCATTAATTTTTATTATTTTTCACCTTTGTAATTATTTTGTTTTAGTCCACCATGGTCTCATCAATATTATTATAAATAAAGATGTGTGGGTGTCGGACCTTTTAATTAAATGTCATTCGACACTCAAAACATTGTAAAATAGTTGTGAGATAGCATTTTTCTGATTTCTGTAATGTGATACTATGTAACTATTTGTGTGTCGGGTATTATTTGCTTATAAAACTAACCCAGTTCACCAGCAGACAATAATTTGGCAACACATTGTTTTGTTTTCGATTTTTGTGACCCCTTCCTATTTTCATTTTCATCATGTCTTCATCTCTCTTTTGTGTTGTTAGAGTCTCTCTCCACCTTAATTTCTCTTCATCACCATTCTTAATTTTGGTTTATAAAATATAAATCAAATTTATTCAAATGAAAATAGAAAAAACATCATCTTTTACGATATATATATATATATATATATATATATATATATACATATATATATGGAGTTTTGCTATGGTGAGTTGCAACTCACGGATCCTTCCGTGAGTTGTGATCAAAACTCTTGGATCTGATTCAGAATGACTGATCCAAACCGTCCAATATGATCTCCATATTGAAATCTCCTTGCATACCAAATTTTATATTTTTTTTGAAATTTTTAAGTATTTTTTCGGATTTTTAAAAACTGCTGTTTTTGAACGGTACATAATTAGATTAGCGATTTTCTAAAATTCCAAAAAAATACTTAAAAATTTCGAAAAAATATAAAATTTGATTTACAATGAGATTTCAATATGGAGATCATATTGGAATTTGGATCGGTCATTTTGAATCAGATCCACAAGTTTTGATCGCAACTCACGGAAGGCTCCGTGAGTTGCAACTCACCATAGCAAAACTCTATATATATATATATATATATATATTTATATTTAAGTCATTTATAAACATATTACATTTCATGAATAATATCAACATAATATAAATCATATCATTTCATATAAGAATAATTATATTTACACACATATATTTTTTCTTTAAATTGATCAAACTTTTTAAATTCAATCAAATCAAAGTACGTACAATAACTAATCTATATTTCTAAAGATAAATTATCTTCACAACATATCAAAAAATGAACATAATTAAACTATAGAAACATAATAAAAATATTTTTATTATAGATATCTATATCGAGCGAAGCTCGATATGCCCCTCTAGTTTGTCATATAACATCAGTTGCGTACAAAGCAGGAAAAAAAAACAATACAAACATACCAACAATTTTGTGATTATTGATTGTTTGGGAATTAATTCTAACAATATGAAAGTTTTTCTCCATTTGGGTATTGGCGATCAGAGTCCTTTTTAGTTTCTCCAAAGCAGCAAACTCGTAATTTTGAACTAATCGAAATAATAACTGAGAGAAACACTTTTGCTCTTTTGACAAAATTGCATAATAAAAACCTGATTTTTGGAAAGGGAGTATTGATGAATTTTATATAATGTATCAGAAGAGCTTTAATTGCCCACGAAAACAGAGTATTGATGAATTTTATATAGGCCCCGATCAAAATTCCCTTTTTCTAACGTGGAATTTCATTTCATTACAAAATTTTTGATCTAAATGGACGGATTTGGTGTCATTTGGTTAGATTTTTTATATAACTAGATTCAACAAAATCATGTAAAATCAATTCAAATGAAATGAAATGAAATCCCGCGTAGAAAATATTTTGATCAGGGTCATAATATATTAGAAATGATCATTCTTTTATGTGTGAGAATTCTGGTTCCACAAAGAGACCAAGAATTCTGAATTCAAAGGTATTTAAACTTGTCAAGGGAAATATTAGCTCCTTTTTTTTTTTATTTCAAAACAACATAACCACGCAAAAAATTATATATAGCGCCTCAACATATCCGTAAGCTCGGAAAAATCTCATCTCCAAATCTGAATATTTATCAATACAAATTTATTTTCATCTCTGATCGCAATGAATATGACTGGTCAATCGTCTATTATTGACTTTCACCATGTTGACTATCGGTGCCCGTAGCTCTATATTAGTGTCCAAGTTTTTTTTGAAGCAAAAATGAGGTTCTGAGACCCCATCTTAAATAATTAGTGTCCAAGTTATGCCATTTAGAAATTAAACTCGCTATATGATCTGCTGTTTCTTAATAAAAAAAGAAACTCCAATCGCTGCAAACAAAACTTTACGAATGACTAAAATTAAAGGTATTCCTTCAGCACTCTTGTTTGTGCTTTTGTTAACACAAGCAAACACTTTGGCAACCAGTTTGGAGGATTTACGTGTGAACATCAGTTGCATACCTGGTGAAAGAGCAGCACTGCTAACACTGAAAGCTGGTTTTGTCGACCCCAAACACCGGCTTTCTTCATGGAAAGGCCATGATTGCTGCTCTTGGAGAGGTGTCACATGCAGCAATGAAACAGGGCATGTTGTCAAACTCGACCTTCACAACACATGCAGCCAGAATGGTGCACTCGAGTTGCATTTATCTGACTTGAGCCATGCCTTGGGTGGTGAGATCCATTCTTCTATGCTTTTATTACAGTCCTTAAATTATCTTGATTTAAGTTGCAACGACTTCAACAGAATACCAGATTTTATTGGCTCCCTCAAGGAGTTGAGATACCTAAACCTCTCTTATTCTCATTTCCATGGCAGAATACCACCTCAGCTTGGCAATCTATCCAATTTACAGTATCTAGATCTTTCAAATTTTAACGGTGACAAGCTTTATTCGAATGATGTTGCATGGTTAGCACATCTCTCTTCTTTAAAGCACCTGGACTTGACAAGTGTTTGTAAGATTATTTGGAAACAATCTATTTTTGTGTGGGCAAATTCTGTTTGGTTTCCAAATCAATTAAGATATGGTAATATGCTAAACGTGACTGTAAATAAAAGCAAGATTTTGTGCATAGATGTGTTGTCTTTTGTGTGTGGTTATGTTTGGAAACAAATCCATATTGATGATGGACCAATATGAAATTGTTTGGTGGCCAAGAAGCCTTTGGCACTATAAATATGGGGTTGGTCCCCAAGGGACAAGAAAACTACGAGCACTGCTGCATACATGCGTTGATAGCAGCATCTCTGCCCCTCCTTCTAATACTTCCATCAATTAGAGAGAGGTAGTGTTTTACTTTAGGCGTAAGGCATCAAAGGGCGTGTCTTGATCCTTTGGAAGGCTTCCTCCCAACCTTGGTGGTGCTCTCGCGATACTGAGGACTTCAGTAATCGACTAAACATGCTTAACATCAAGATCCAGGACATAGCGATGGAATTAGGTATGCTTCCGCTCATTTTTATATTTTTCGGTGTTTTGGAACGATATGTTTCACTGCTGGTTCTGCGAGTTCTTATTTTTCTGGGTTTCTTATTTTGACTTGCTAGAATTGTTATTCCCTTTGTGTAACAGTAAATAAACTAATAGTTAAATTGAAGAGAAAGGAATTTGTATTGTAAAGTTTTCATTGATATTTCTTTCTTAAAGTCTGATTACAAAGCTTGAGTATATATAGAACGAATACACCTCATTCCCTTAATCTAAACCAATCACACAACTACAAGTGTCTTAAGGAAAAATAGCTGCAATTAGGACCACACTGTTGTGCTGGCACCAGATGCTGGGAGAGGTACAGTGCGCTGGCATTCTGTACTGACTAGCCGTTCTAATGAGACAGATAATTAATTCTCTCCATTTGGCTTAGTAATTGCTGTGTCCAATTGCAATTGTTCTCTAACAGCCCCCCCACAAGCGAGAGAAGCTGAAGCAACCTTGAGCTTGTCACAAATCAATTGAAAACGAGGTGTTGTCAAGGGTTTTGTCATAACATCTGCTAGCTGATCCTTGGAACATACAAACTGAATAAGGAGCTGTTTGGCTTGAATTTTCTCTCGAATGAAGTGATAATCGATTTCCACATGCTTTGTTCTCGCATGAAACATAGGGTTGGATGCTAGGAAGGTTGCTCCTATATTATCACACCATAAAATTGGTGGAGAAACACAAGAGATATGAAGTTCTTGAAGGAGATATTGCAGCCAAGTAAGTTCAGTGGCAGCTAGCGCTAAAGCTCGGTATTCTGACTCTGTGCTAGAGCGAGAAACAGTAACTTGCTTCTTAGCACTCCATGAAATAAGGTTTGAACCCAAAAATATGCAAAAACCAGATGTGGAGCGACGATCATCGGGACACCCCGCCCAATCGGCATCGCTATAGGCATGCAATTGCATAGGAAAATGAGAATGAAAGGTCAATCCATGAGTAGTGGTACCATTTAGATAACGCAAGATGCGTTTTACTGCTGCCCAGTGCATGGTTGTGGGAGAATGCATGAATTGAGAAACTTTATTTACAGCAAAGGCGATGTCGGGTCTAGTTATAGTGGCAGATTGCAAGGCCCCGACAATCATACGATACAATGAAGGGTTATCCAAGGGATCTCCATCATGTACTGATAAGGAGAGATTGGGAACCATTGGAGATGGACATGGATGAGAGTCATGCATGTTTGCTTTGTGTAACAAGTCACTCACATACTTAGCTTGAGAGAGATGCAAACCGGTTTGTGTAGTTGTAACTTGAATTCCTAGAAAATAGGTAAGGTTCCCAAGATCTTTCAAAGCAAACCGTGATTGTAACTGCTGGATCATAGCTGTAATTGATTCTTGATGACTACCGGTTATAATAATGTCGTCCACATAAACCAAGACTACAATAGTGCGGCCATGAGTATGGTGAACAAAAAGAGAGGGATCATAGTTGGAAGGAGAGAAACCATACTCAATAAGAGCTGAACTCAAGGTGTGAAACCAAGCTCTAGGGCTTTGTTTAAGACCATATAAAGCTTTAGATAGAAGGCATACATGATTGGGGAGATTAGGATCCGTAAAGCCCGGCGGTTGCATCATGTACACCGTCTCATGTAACTCTCCATGAAGAAAAGCATTTTGAACATCAAGTTGCTTAATTGGCCAGCCAAACTGAAGGGCTATAGAAAGAACAAGTCGGATGGTAGTGGGGCGAATGACGGGACTAAAGGTGTCAAAGAAGTCCACACCTTCTTCTTGAGTGAACCCTTTTGCTACAAGGCGGGCTTTGTAGCGTTCAATGGAACCATCAGCTCTACGCTTGATTTTGTAAACCCATTTGCACCCGACTACATTCTGATCAGATGAAGGGGGAATGAGAGTCCAAGTTTTGTTGTGGGCTAGTGCATCAATTTCTTTGGCCATGGCTTCACGCCAATGAGGTGAAACATTGGCTTGCTTGAAAGTAGTTGGTTCAGTTTCAGTGGGCACAGTAGAGAGAAAAGCAATGTGGTCAGGAAAGAGCTTAGGTCTGCGAGTATGATCTTTGGACCGAGTTGTCATGTGATGGGTGGAAGCTTGGAGTTGTGAGTTGGAGGGGAGAGGTTCTGTTGGAGAAGATGAAGTGAGAGGTTGGTCAGGGCGGTCAGAAGGGACGCTATGTGAAGAGTGTCGGGCAGGGGTGGCATTTAAAAGTGGGGCAGAGAGCGCAGGAGGAGGCCGGTCAGATGGGACGCCTGCCCGAGGAGGAGAATTTGAAATCCGGGCAGGTGTAACGGTTATGTGCTCAACTGCTGATGGAGTCGGGCTTGGAGGGGCAACAGCAGGCTGGGCCGAAATTGATTGGGCCGAAGTGAGATTAAAGACGCTTGAAGGTGACCAAAGCTGAAGCTGTGTGGCAGCTAAGTCTGCAATATCTGATGTATGGATTGTACCAGAACTAAAAGGAAACTGTTGCTCATCAAAAATAACATGTCGTGAAACATAAATTTTGTTTGTTTCAAGATGTAAACATTTGTAACCTTTTTGGGAATGGGCATAACCAAGAAACACACATGGTAAGGCTCGGTTTTGTAATTTATTTTGGGTGTAAGGCCGAATGTGAGGATAACATAAACAACCTATAACGCGAAGAAAAGAAAAATCTGGGGATTTATTGAACAATAATTGGTAAGGTATAGTATGAGAAGAAGAAGAAGGTATGCGATTAATAAGATAAACAATGCTATGAAAAATGTCATCCCAATAAGAAGTAGGAATGGAAGCATGAGACATTGTAGCGAGAGAGAGCTCGATGATGTGACGATGCTTACGTTCGGACACCCCATTTTGTTGAGGAGTGTATGGGCAAGTTATTTGGAAGATTATTTGAGGATAGGTACGAATGAGAGGTTTATATTCCGTACCACCATCGGTACGAATTGTTTTGATTGTGTGGCCTAGAAGATTTTCGACTTGAGATTTAAAAAGAGAAAAGACATGTAGCAATTCATCCTTAGTGCGAAGAAAATAAATCCAAGTATAATGGGTATAATCATCAACAAAGCTAACATAATAACGAAAACCATTCATTGAAAGCATAGGAGAAGGACCCCATAAATCGGAGTGTACAAGTTCTAGAGGAGATTGAGAAGTAGAAGAACTCAAATGAAATGGCAATTTATGAGATTTTGCCATACAACATGAAGTACAAGTTTTCAATTTAAGTAAAGAGCAAGGTAAACTAAATTTTTGTAGAATTTGAAGGGTAGTAGTGGATGAGGAATGTCCAAAACGTGCATGCCACAAATCAGCCGAGACTCTCTCTCCTAGTAAAGCCGTGGGTGTTGTAGAAGGAGATGGGAGGTGGAGGAGGTAAAGACCATTAGTTAGAGGAGCTTGAAGTAGAAGGACCTTGGTTTGACGATCCTTAATAAAGCAAAAAGAGGAAGAAAACTCAATAAGCAAGTCATTATCAAGAAGCAATTGTGATAAACTTAAAAGATTTCGTGTGAAATTGGGGACATGAAGAATATTAGTGAGAGTAAGAGAAAAGGAGGAAATATTGAAAGTAGAACAACCAATATGTGCAATAGTCATGCCCAAACCGTTACCATTGTGGAGTGTATCATTACCGTCATATGGTAGAAAGGATGACATGTTGTTGAGATCATGAGTGACATGATGGGAAGCACCCGAGTCGACGCACCATTCACAGATTTGGCATGGTTGTGGAAACAGAGGAGGAGGAGCAGCAGGATTGAAATTTTGAAAGTTTGGCGCTGGCGGTCTGGAAGTGGGCTGAGAATTAAAAACAGGAGATCTGTAATTGGTGTTGGGCTGGGAATTGAAACCAGGGGGTCGGGAATTGTTATTGGGCCGGTAAGAGTTATTGGGTCGGGGATTTGGAGAAGACTGAAACCCAGTTGGTCGATAGGGAGAATTAGGTCGGGGATTGGGATTGCGGCCACGTGGATGAGAGTAATAGGCTGTGGGATCTGGTGTGGCGGGCAGAGAAGAGATTGGCGTGTTTTGACCAATGAGGCGATTTTCGTGTGTGAGAAGGAGAGAATGTAAATCGGGAAGAGAGATTGGCTCAGTTCTTGTTGTAACTGCAATCACCAACGGATTAAAATCCGAACCCAAGCCACGAAGTGTATAGTGAACAAGCATTTCATCAGAAACCGGCGATCCAATGAAGGCAAGCTCGTCCGCCAGAGATCGAATTTTTTGGATGTATTCGGCGCAGCTGGAACCACCTTTGGTGAGACATTGGAGTTGCTGTTGTAGGTCAAGGTGACGAGCTTGAGAGGTGGCTGAAAAGGTTTGATGCAACATTGACCAAAGTGCAGCGGCGGAAGTGCAAGAAACAGTCTGAGCAAGCAAAGGTTCCGACAGGGATGATCTGAGCCAACCCAGAAGGAGTTGGTCTTGTTTGTGCCAGGTGAGATAGTCAGGATTAGGAATAGTAACGGTGTCTGATTGAAGAAAGGGGTTAGGAGGAAGTGGTGAATGCACAAACCGAAATAAACCATATCCATGGAGAAGAGGAACGATTTGGGATTGCCAGGCCAGAAAATTTGATCGAGTTAGTTTGGTTGCAATGGGTAGGGTAAGGGGAACAATGGATTCAGAGGAAGTAGTAGAAAGAGAAGGGGTGGAGCTTGAACTTGGGTTGGTGGAGGGGATCGACATAGCGCTGATACCATGTAACAGTAAATAAACTAATAGTTAAATTGAAGAGAAAGGAATTTGTATTGTAAAGTTTTCATTGATATTTCTTTCTTAAAGTCTGATTACAAAGCTTGAGTATATATAGAACGAATACACCTCATTCCCTTAATCTAAACCAATCACACAACTACAAGTGTCTTAAGGAAAAATAGCTGCAATTAGGACCACACTGTTGTGCTGGCACCAGATGCTGGGAGAGGTACAGTGCGCTGGCATTCTGTACTGACTAGCCGTTCTAATGAGACAGATAATTAATTCTCTCCATTTGGCTTAGTAATTGCTGTGTCCAATTGCAATTGTTCTCTAACACTTTGGCTTTAAAGCAAACCCAACAGTGTTAACTTGAGTAGTTCCATTAACTGGGATAGATTAGGCATGCTCCCCCATTTACGAACACTTCATTTATCTTCTTGTGAACTTAATGATATAACTTTTTCTCTCATGTAAATTTCACGGAACTTGTAACCCTTGATCTCGGTGATAATGAGTTTAATAATCCTCTATCTTTAAACTGGATTTGGAACATAACAGGCTTAAGGGTGGTTAAATTTTCCTTCAATAATTTTGATAGTCGTCTTCCTCATGCACTAAGAAATATGAATTCTATTGAAGAATTATATTTGGGTTGGAATAATTTAATGGATATGAAATCAAGCGACCTTGGAAATCTCACCTATCTGAAAGCTTTGGACTTGAGCGGAAACCAATTAACGGGAGATATCACTAAGTTTATGGAGGGTTTGTCACCATATGGATTGCAATCACTTGATTTAGGAAGTAATAGTTTTATTGGAAATTTATCTAGTTGGATAGGGCGCTTGACTGGCCTAACTTATCTTGGGCTCTATGATAACAACCTAAGCGGGCCCATACCTCTGAGAATAAGAAGGCTCACTCAATTGATTGAGCTGGACCTTAGTCAAAATATCTTTCTTGCTGCAATCACTGGAAAGCATTTGTCTAAAATGACAAATTAAATCTGGAGATTTTGGATTTATCAGATAACTCTCTTAGCTTGATTGTAGAAGCAAATTGTGTGCTACCATTTAGATTAAGACAAGCTTTCTTTTCGTCATGTCGTTTGGGTCCTAAATTTCCTGAGTGGCTGAAATGGCAAACACATGTTAGTTATTTAGATATTTCTAATGCCAGTATTGTTGACAAGGTACCGATTTGGTTTTGGCATGTATTTTCCAAGACTGATTATTTGGATTTATCAAAAAATAATTTGACTGGGGTCATGCTAAAAAGCTTGGAGTTTATGGTAGCAACTCAGTTGTACTTAAGTGAGAATCAATTTCAAGGATTAGTTCCACAGTTACCCAAAAGTCTGCATGTACTAGATCTCTCCAGAAATGCACTGTCTGGTTTCTTGCCATCCAACTGGGAAGAACTATCATTAGGGGCTCTAAAACTTAACCATAACTTACTAAATGGTTCCATCCCACAATTTATCTGTCAATTGAAAAATCTACAGTTATTGGATTTGTCAAGTAACGTTTTAGAGGGAAAATTTCCAAATTGCAGAACAAGGATCAGAGATCCAACATTGAAAAATAATTCAAGATTGGAATCTAGTAACCAAAGCTTTGCTCAACAAATAGTTCTTAAAACTCTAATTTTAAGCGATAACAATCTCTCCGGTGAATTTCCAAAGCACCTAAAATACTGCAGCAACCTAATTTTCCTTGATGTTGAGAAGAACAATTTCTTTGGTAGCATACCACCATGGATTAGGAAGAAACTATCATCCTTGAGATTCTTAATTCTCGGTTCAAATAGCTTTACTGGGACAATACCAGATCAACTTTTTAAATTAGAAAGCCTCCAACTTTTAGACATCTCAAATAACAATCTTAATGGAACGATACCTTCATTATTGAGAACCCTGATGGCAATGACTTCTAGAAAGGAGCCATTTTACAATATAGATGGCCCGTTTGACATAACAATTGGGTCAATTAGCTATATGGATATGGTGTTGACTGTCACAGTGGTGGATACAAAAGGGCAGTCGCTTAATTTTGAACGAAATATCTTGGATTTCAAAAGTCTTGACTTATCTTGTAATAATTTAGTTGGAAAAATCCCTGAAGAAATCGTAGGTCTTGACGGTCTAATTAACCTAAACCTATCAGGAAATATGCTAAGTGGATATATTCCTAGGAGCATTGGAAATTTACAGTCATTGGAATCCCTTGATTTTTCCAACAATGATCTTTCAGGTTCAATTCCGTCAAGCCTGTCAGCTCTTACTTTTCTAAACCACCTAAATTTGTCATACAACAATCTTTCTGGCAGAATCCCAACAGGAAATCAACTCCACACACTTGATGACCCGTCAATCTACGAAGGAAACAACGGTCTATGTGGCTTTCCTCTTCCAATTGAATGTTCTGAAAACAAAACCACACCTCTTCCTTTTGTTTCTGAAAAGGAAAATGGCAATGAGGTTTATGTTGGGACCATTATTGGATTTGCAGTTGGTGCCTGGATGGTTTATGGTGCTTTACTTTTCAATAAGTCGTGGAGAGGTTCATACTTTGTTTTTGTTGATAACATGTATGATACTCTTGATGTAATTGTGATTTTAAACTGGACTAGAATTACTGGGAAATAAAGACGAAACTTGCCAGAAGGATGTACTGACATGGTGAATTTTATAACCTGGATTGTATTTTCTTTTTTAATTTTTTGGCAGTTCTGTAGCATTCTGTGTATGCATTATTTTGGAACATTCGCGTGTGAAGAGAAAATATATGTAAAGCAGCAAGGTGCTAAAAATATTTTCATTATTGTTAGTATATATTTTTCTAGTAAGTTTTTTTTTTTAAAAAAAGGAATCTCCATTGTTTCAAAAAAAAAAAAAAAGGAATCTCTTGAGAGGGAAAAAAAAAAAAAGGGAATTGATTGAGACAATCCTCTAGATTGTCATCCCTGTCATCCGATGGACCTAAGTGGGCCTGGGCTTCTAAGGCGCCATTAGTTAGTAGCGCCATTCGACAGTTATGCTCGCACGTGAGAGCTCATGTGAAATCCTCCGATTCAAAAATAAGAAACTAATCTCCAGCATAATAAGCGATCCGACGAGATTTGCTCCGGAGAATTCTCTCGTTCCGGCGATTTCACTCTCCGGCGAGTGTCTCTCTCCGGCGATACTCTGTCTCTCAGGCGACACTATCCTTGTCCGGCGTTAGTCTCTTTCCGTCGGAATTCTGTCTTCGGCGACATTTCTTCTTCGGCGTCAATCTCGCTCTCCGGCGTTGTGTTTCTCCGTTCATTTGTAATCTTCGATGAATTCTGATCGTCGCCGTGTAGATAATACAATGGATCCTACTGGTATGAATTTATAAATTTTGATTTCAAATTACTGACTTCTGTTCAGATCGTAGATAATCCTGTAGATTTGTGATCAGATCTCTCATTTGTGATTATATCGCTGATATCGCTGATAATCTCATTAGAATTAGATTAGCATCTGTGATTATATCGCTGATAATTTCAAGATTTTTGATCAGATTACTGATCTAGATTTGTGATCGCATTGCTGCTTTCAAGTGTGTTTTGAATCAGGTTGATGTAGTTAAATAGCATTTTTGTGCTGTGCTGAACTTGTTTAAAATTTTAACTATATAAATGTTTAGTATAGAATTGTGTTATTTGTTGTCTCTGTGCTGGTTATTGATGTCTTATCATTTCGAAATATGAAAAACAATGTTTGTTTTGAAAGCAATAAAAACAATATAATTTCATGCATATGGATGTCTCTATGCTGACCTCATTTATAAATTTTTGTTTCTTTTATCTTTGTAGTTAATGTTTACCTGTTATGAATCGGTACAAAGGATCATTTCATTGGTATACAGGATCAGATTGTGTCTTTAGTGCAAAGCATCACTTTACTGTGTCTAATTAATGGTAACATTGTGTGTAGTTTGTTAAGTAATGGGATTGTTGTAATTAATAATAATATTATCGATATAACTGCTGTGATTATAACTCATGAGTATTTATGTTTTTCATAACAGATTATATTGTTGTTTTTACATTGTGTTATTGTTCAGATCACTTTGGTTTTTAAGGCAATAATAACTAATTTAATTTTTTTATTTCACTGAAACAGTTCAACAGTCAGGTGCTTTAGTTCCCTTGAAGAAAGAAAATCAGGTTCGACCTCCAGCAAAACAAATGAAAAGCCAAGTTCAAAATTTTGGTGAAGCATTCAACAAGAGAATGAAGCTGATAATGGAGAAGGAAAAAAAATTATAGCGTTGATGACAATGTTAATGAAGGTTAGCACATTTTCTTAATTTCATTTCAGTTAGATTATAGTAATTTTCATATTATTAAATCAACTGTTCTTAAACAGTTGCAGTAGTTTGTTAAGTGATGAGATTGTTGTAATTAATGATAAGATTATCGATATAAATGTTATGATTATATGTCATGAGTATTTATGTTTTTCATAACAGATTATATTGTTGTTTTTACATTGTGTTATTGTTCAGATCACTTTGGTTTTTAAGGTAACAATAACTAATTTAATTTTTTTATTTCACTGAAATAGTTCAACAGCCAGGTGCTTTAATTCCCTTGAAGAAAGAAAATCAGGGTCGACTTCCAGCAAAACAAATGAAAAGCCAAGTTCAAAATTTTGGTGAAGCATTCAACAAGAGAATGGAGAAGGAAAAAAATTCTAGCGTTGCTTACAATGTTAATAAAGGTTAGCACATTTTCTTAATTTCATTTCAGTTAGATAACATTAATCTTCATATTATTAAATCAACTCTTCTTAAACAGTTGCAGTAGTTTGTTAAGTGATGAGATTGTTGTAATTAATGATAAGATTATAGATATAAATGCTATGATTATATGTCATGAGTATTTATGTTTTTCATAACAGATTATATTGTTGTTTTTACATTGTGTTATTGTTCAGATCACTTTGGTTTTTAAGGTAACAATAACTAATTTAATTTTTTTATTTCACTGAAACAGTTCAACAGCCAGGTGCTTTAGTTCCCTTGAAGAAAGAAAATCAGGGTCGACCTCCAGCAAAACAAATGAAAAGCCAAGTTCAAAAGTTTGTTGAAGCATTCAACAAGAGAATGGAGAAGGAAAAAAATTCTAGCCTTGCTGACAATGTTAATGAAGGTTAGCACATTTTCTTAATTTCATTTCAGTTAGATTATAGTAATTTTCATATTATTAAATCAACTGTTCTTAAACAGTTGCAGTAGTTTGTTTTGTTCATAAATTATGGTAAATATTTCCTGCAGGAACTGACAGAGATAATGAAGGCAGGGGTACAGAAGGTGATGGAGTGATGAATAATACTGGTGGCACCTTTGGTGAGTGTCTACATTCATATATGTAGTTTTGTAAGGAATGAGCTTGTTGTAAATCATTATAAGATTATCGTTATAAGTATTATTATTATATGTTTTGAGTATATATGTTCCATAACATATTATATTGTTATTATAACATTATAATATTTATAGAACATTTTTGTTGTTTAAGTAATCAAATTGTTTCATCAAATGTTGATATTGTGTTTACAACTGTTATGTTATATACCTCATTCTTAAAATGAATTAATTGGCTGAACCTCTATTTTTTTTTTAAAGGGTTTGATTTGAATCTTGCACCTGATGAAGCAAACTGTGAGGAATCAATGTTTTCTGATGTTATCATGGACCAATCTGTTGATTCAAGAAATGAAATTGAAGATGTTCATGAATCAGAACCAATAGATGATGCACAACCAACAGATGAAGCTGTTCTTGATGAGTCAATGCTTGCTAATCTGGTAGAAGAAGCAAACTATTGTGTACCACGCGTTGGGATGAAATTTAGTTCAGCTGATGCAGCCCATGCATATTACCTTCAGTATGCTTTTCGTTTGGGCTTTGGTGTTACAAAAAATGGAGGTTCGAGTAAAGATGGCAGTAAAAAAGGGTTATTTTTAGATGTACTTGTGGTGGAAAACATCGTGGGAAATCTAAGAAAGCTATAGTTGAGAAAAACCGGTTGGTGGAGATAAACCAGTGCTTAGCTGCCATTAATGTCAACTATAATCGTACAAAAGAAAAGTGGATTATTACCCAGTTTGAACCGAAACATACTCATGACCTTGCTCCAGAGTATAATTACAAAATAAGATGCTTTAGAAAGATCAAAGAATATGCAAAACAAATGCTAGAACTCAATGATCATGCAGGTGTATCTATAGTTTCAAATATAAATGCTGTAACACAAATGGGTGGTGGAGTTGAGCATTGTGGTTATACTGAACGGGACTGTAGAAATTTCTTGGCGAGGCTTCGAAGGGGTTCTATGAAGCAAGGTGATGCTGAAGCAATGATGAAGTATTTTAGAGAAGCTAAAATGAAGGATCCAAACATTTTTTACTGCTGCAAGTTTGATTCTGACAATCGACTAGAGAATGTATTATGGTCTGACTCCATTTCTCGTTCGTGGTACCAATATTTTGGTGATGTCATCTCATTTGATGCATTGTGAACAAGTATGTACTCAATCAATATTTATTTAAACAATGTTTCTTTTCTCCAGTATTTTACCATGTCTTATTATTATTACAGAATCTATATTGCTGAAATTAACTAAAACAATCACTTATCAACAACTTACAAATTCTTTCTGTATATCTTACTTTTACATGTTACTTCTTCTGTAGTAAATCTTCTGTTTTTAGAATGGTTATTGTGCTATATTATATCATCTGTTCTTTGTGTAGGTTGATATTTCTGGTGGAAATCTGGATGAACTTCACAAGAGCGACAATTATCTCATTTCTCCAGACTTTGACAGCACAGAAATACTAGCTTTATTCTCAACCAATAACAATATAATCTGGTGGATGACCGTTATTCATTTGCCAATGAAGAAAGCTCAGATATATTGTCCTCATAATGTGACAAATCAGAAGACGCAAGATACTATTCAAGCTGAATTTCGTTATCTGAGGGAATTTTTGGTGTGGCGCAGTGGGAATCAGCAATTTATGGATATAAATTTAGATTTTATATCTGGATTACCTCAACAAGAAAACCCAGTGTTTTATGCATTGCAGCACATCAGGATACTAACATGCCTCATCGTTGAGAAACCTATTCCACTTGCTCCTGTAAGTACAATAACCTATTGAGCTGACAAGTTTTATTGTAGCAAAGAAATATCTAACTTTAATAATTGTTTGTTTTTTTCAGACTGTGATGGATGTAGATGGGGATCGGCATGTTCTAATCTATAGATTGTTGACAGACAAAGGGAACAAGCTTGCCAGAAATGCAAAAAAGTATTTATGTTCTTAAGCAAGTAAACCAGCAATATAGATTGTTTACATAACATAAATGTTTTGTTATTAATTACTGCACATATAGATTGATGAACTTTAATAAACAGTTGTGTGTAACTTTTATTTTTTAATTACACAGGTTGGTGGTTCTGAAAGAGGTTGCTGCTTTTAATTCTGGTTAAATATCAATTCTGTGCTGACATAGTTTTTGTGTTTGTGATGGTTTGTGCTCATGTAGTTTTATAAACAGTTGCCTGTAATTTTTGTTTGTGCTGGTTAATTAGATACGTTGGTGGTTCTGAAACAGGTTCCTGATTTGTCGTGGTTAAATAGAAATTGTGTGCTGACGTAGTTTTGTGTTTGTGCTAGTTAATTTTATTCTGATAACAGATTATAATATGTTGGTTAATTTTTAGGAAAGTATAAATGATGATTTTTATGGTTTAAATGTTAAATTTGTTGGTAGAAATGATCATTTTGTTCGTATAGGAAAAAATTAAATGTTAAATTTCTGGGTAGAAATGATCATTATGTTCGTTTTATTGCTGTAAATGATCATTTTATTGGTATAAATGATCAGATTGTTTCATTCAGTATATCTGCTGACGTGTCATTTTATTGGAATGGATAACATATGTTGTAAGTGATTAGTTAATTTCTCTAAGGGATCGTTTAACTAATATTAGATCATTTAGTTATTGTAAATGATTAGATTGTTTCCTTCAGTATATCTGCTGATGTGTCATTTCATTGGAATGGATAACATATGTTGTAAGTGATTAGTTAATTTCTCTAAGGGATCATTTAACTAATATTAGATCATTTAGTTGTTGTAAATGATCAGATTGTTTCCTTCAGTATATCTGCTGACGTGTCATTTCATTGGAATGGATAACATATGTTGTAAGTGATTAGTTAATTTCTCTAAGGGATCGTTTAACTAATATTAGATCATTTAGTTGTTGTAAATGATCAGATTGTTTCCTTCAGTATATCTGCTGACGTGTCATTTCATTGGAATGGATAACATATGTTGTAAGTGATTAGTTAATTTCTCTAAGGGATCGTTTAACTAATATTAGATCATTTAGATATTGTAAATGATCAGACTGTTTCCTTCAGTATATCTGCTGACGTGTCATTTCATTGGGATGGATAACATATGTTGTAAGTGATTAGTTAATTTCTCTAAGGGATCGTTTAACTAATATTAGATCATAATTTAGTTGTTGTAAATGATCAGATTGTTTCTTCAGTATATCTGCTGACGTGTCATTTCATTGGAATGGATAACATATGTTGTAAGTGATTAGTTAATTTCTCTAAGGGATCGTTTAACTAATATTAGATCATTTAGATATTGTAAATGATCAGATTGTTTCCTTCAGTATATCTGCTGACGTGTCATTTCATTGGAATGGATAACATATGTTGTAAGTGATTAGTTAATTTCTCTAAGGGATCGTTTAACTAATATTAGATCATTTAGATATTGTAAATGATCAGATTGTTTCTTTCAGTATATCTGCTGACGTGTCAGAAATCCAGCGCTTCCGCTCAGTTACAGCGCCTTCCGCTCGTTTTGGGCCTTCCGCACTGGCCCAGCGCGCTGCCCCCAGCGCCCAAGGCCCCCAGCGCCTTAATACGTTCAGCCACCGGATGACAGGAATGACAAATCCGGGGATTACACTTATCACGCCCCCAAAAAGTTAATTGATGCTAATTTCAAACAATTCGATTGTAAGATGTATTACTTGGTAAGAGATGATACTCCTCCAACAGGAAGTTAATTGATGCTAATTTCAAACAAAATGAAGAGGAATTTGACGTAGGGAGTCTTCAGATACACATGTTCATCTATTTTGAATATTAATTGAATATTTGTCAAACCTGGAACAAACAAATAAAATAAAGTTGATTTTGCTGTGGATTTAACAGATATAATACCCATCGATTATAGAAAAGTAGATTGCTATGTCACCAATTAGTTAACCAATTTTTTTGTTTCTTTCCAGTCAAGATGGGAGCTTTCTTTGCTCAGCAAGAATATCGTTCGTTTTCAGAAACTTCAATCCTTATGTTCTGAAATAAGGTATCTATAGAAAAGCACCATTTCAGCTTTCCGAGCTGGTCACATGCTCTACGAGTTCAATGCTTATGTGCACAAACTAACGAGCACGGTTCCGGTGGAACCACATCCTCTGCCCATCTCTAAGAGATGGGTAGAGTGCCCATCTCTGAACGTCAGCCGTCTGATTTAATCTCAACGGCTAAAGGAGCCCCGTGCATTCCACCACTCCCGAAAAAAATTATTGGCTCGAAAAAAATGAACCGTCCAGATTAGATCAGATGGTCGTGATGAAATGGGCACTCTACCAAGAGATGGGTAGAGGATGCGGATCCCGGTTCCGGTGCCTACGTTTTTTCGCTGCCTCATCTGCCACAAATCTAGAGCCGTCCGATCGAAGTTTGATAAAGGGTCTAGATTGCAATTCAATTAAATGGCTGCTCCGTAGGAAACAAAAGAAAGAACGAAAAGAAAAGAAAGCAAAACCCTCGATCTTCGCCTCCTCTCCGGCGCTCGCCATCGAGCGCTCCTCTCCGTCTCCGTCTCCGTCTCCGTCTCCATCTCTGTCGAGGTCTGCGACGGGCCCTCCTCTCCCGCCTCACCGCTCGAGAGCTCCTGAGTTTTGCAACGGGCTCTCCTCTCCTCTCCTCCTCATAGCTCGAGCTCTCCTCTTCGACTCCTTCACGCTCTGTGACGGGCTCTCCTCTCCCTCCTCATCGCTCAAGTTCTCTTCTCCGGCTCTGTTGAGACTCTCTGTCTTCCTTGAGCTCTGCGACGGGCTCAGTTTCTTTTTGTCCAAAAGCTAGTTCTTTGATTGGATTCACACCCTGAATTCGTACTTCTCTGCTGAGCGACATCTTGGTAATTTAGTTACAGAAATTAATTTCAATTTTGCAAGTTGTGCTTTAAATAAACAGGTTCCTCCTGTTAACCATAGAAAGCTTGCACCTTTTGCATAAATGCAAAAAGCAAAAAATACTTAATAGATAGATAAATGGGAATGAAAAACCCAGAAGCAAAATGAAAACAGATCTCAAGCTTGCACCTTTTGCACAAATGCTCAATACGCTCTCTTTCAATTTCATCCACAAGCAAACCAGTATTAGTTAGGATCAATAATTAGTAGCTTTATTTTTTTATTTAAAGGCATTATAAGCGATATACATTCTTAAATGTTTTGTTCTGAAGAATAACCAGTGGAGTTTGCATGTCACACTAGAGAAATGCCAAATAGTATATTACTGGATTTACTAAATTAATTATGCATTAACAAATTATAATAAGTAGTCTAACTAGCTGATAGAACAAAGGTATTGAGAGAAGTGAAAATACTGCAAGGAGGGAAAGGCGAGTTTCTGACTGATTAGGTGAGCGAGGAGTCGATCAGCGAGGTGAGATAGGAGGCGCTCAAGAGTACGGCTCAGCCTCCGCCGAGGCCGTGGCCGCCTCGATGCACTGCTCCACTAGACTCGGCGCTGCCATGAGCTATGATTTTGAGTTTATTTGTATTTCTCTTCTGCACTAGACTCGAGCAACGTGGAGGGAGAGGAAATGTCGAGCGACGTCAGGGAGAGAAGACTTCGTCGACAGAGACGGAGAGGAGCGCTCGATGGCGAGCGCCGGAGAGGAGGCGAAGATCGAGGGTTTTGCTTTCTTTTCTTTTCGTTCTTTTTTTTTTTTCCTACGGAGCAGCCATTTAATTGAATTGCAATCTAGACCCTTTATCAAACTTCGATCGGACGGCTCTAGATTTGTGGCAGATGAGGCAGCGAAAAACGTAGGCACCGGAACCGTGCTCCTAACTAATTAGTCTGGCACAAAATATTTTGATGAGTATGCTTTCGTTAGATAACATGTTCATTGAATTTTTCTTTTGTGATTCTTCTTTTCTTATTTTTAATAATTTCAGCATCTATTTTTGCAAATTATTAAAATGGGATTTCATTTACAATTGTGAAATCTCATTGCAGGTCTTGCATTCTTTCACTTATGGAAGTGTCATCAAGACTTGCTGCGAGACTTTGAGCTTTGGGATCAATCTGGTTGAACGAAACCAACTCTTCATGCATGATAAGAAGATCCTGTCAGTCTGATATATTATACATTGTGAGGTAATTTTTCGCTCGGTTTTTTTATTGATTCTTTTTTAAAAATCTTGGGATATTTAATCCTAACAGACAATCATTGTATGAAATTAAGAACTGAGTTGAGGAAGATTAACAATGATGTCAAGAAAAAGTTTATTTTTATTTATTCATACTACATAGAAACCTGCTTATTTATATATTTATTTACTTATTTATTTTATATGCCAAGATTGGGCGTCGGGAACTTAGCCGACAAATAGATAAAATATTATAAATAAATTAAAAGAAGGAAAACATAATATTTAGGTTATTACATTGTTTACAGGCTCTATTAATTTGTAACACCCCTGATTTTTTTTATATACCTATTTTGCTAATTAATTTTATACCAAAATAATTCTTTCGTTTTATTATTATTAATATTATCATTATTGTTATTATTATTATTGTATATTATTCAATTGTTCTAATTCCTTTTGACCATCTTTTGACCGAAATAGTAAAACAATAAAGTTATCACGCCTAAATACTCAAAGGCTAGGTCTTTTGTCATCATGCCAACATTTTCTATTTGCATCTCCATTAAATATTCTTTGTTTTGCCGAATGAAATTTCTAGTTGGCATACTTGCATCATTTAATTCCCTTTAATTATTCTATTTGTCTTATATAAAAAGATCTTTTGTTGTTCAGCAATTCTTTGAATATCCGATTTAAATCAAGGAAACAAAAATATGTTTCCAAATGATTATTACCTCCCTGCCGCCTTAACCTTGCCATACTATCTTAATTACGATTTTGTTTTTATTGAGATGTTTACTGGGCTTGGAGCCCACGCACTCGCTGCACAAAAAAATATATATTTATACTTCCTATTTTTGCCACTAACGAAACATCCGTTCCCATCCAATGTAAATAGTTAGTTATTATTTTGGTAACCGTATTTTATTGTAACCGTATAATACTTTTAAATGAGATTTACTTTTGTTTTCAAGTCCGATTAGTATCTGCTCCTCTGTTCTCACCGATTATGAACCTTTTAATTATTTGTCTCGTTCCCCACGCACCCTAGCCTTTCGTAATTCCTTATTTCTCTTCTGCCTCATCCAAGAAATGAAGCCGTATACTTCTTCCATAAATCAGAATTTATATTTATGTGCCGATTGAAATATGTTCATCCATCCGATTGAAATTTGAGTCTTACATCGAGATTATAGTCGTTTCATTATTCTGGATCGCTGATAAGGTAACCGGACTTCTCTATAATTTAATTTTCGTATTGATTAATTTAAATATCGTTTGGCTTGTTTGATTGAATTGAATTGATATATGAGAATTGTGATTGATATATTTTGCGAGTCAACGGGTCTCTAATGTGATTTGAATTGAAGTGGAAAAGTGAAATGAAATAGTGGAATGGATTGTGAAGCGGAATCGCCTAAAGAGGGATTCGCGCTAGTGGAAAAGTGATATGAGAAAGTGGAATTGAGAAAACCTAGACCCGTTGATCTCTGTAAAATATATTTAATTTGTTTGTTATTGATGTGTGGATTAATCCGATCGATTGATTTTTGGTTATATAAATTGATTATAGAGAAGCTGCGTCGTTAAATAACCGGTTACTCGGCTTTGAAGCTGACTCCGTTTTGCATTTATTTCTTGTGACGTAGGTTGACGGGCCGTCGGATGGATGCGAAAGATACTGTCTCACCTCACGCCTCGTATTTCGAATACGGGGTGTGACATAATTATAAAGTTTGGTGTTGTTTTCATGCAGATTATCAAAATTCGTATTTTTGAGATTTACCTTTTATTGTGGCATTTTTTCTGTTTTCTACTCTTTCGTTTATTTTTTTGCAGTTTTCTGTTGTGTTAGTTTGTACAAGACATGATCTCCTTTTCAGCAAATTGAGGGTAAAAAATTCAACTTTGAGTTAGAGAAACTCTCATTTTTTCTGAGAGGTATTCAATTAGGTATTAGCATCTTCTACACACATGTTCGTCTGGTATTCTGCATAATTTTTCTCGCCTTCACGTGTTATTTGAAAATAGATTCATGATTATCAATAGTTAAGTTAGCAGCAGCTTTGGATTATTAGATTAGATCATCAATCAGGTTGGGTTTGTTTAAGTGGCAACTGAGTAAAGAGCAGCACTGATACAACACAAAGAAAATGCTACATAATCAGCACTGATATAACATTTCAAAATCCACAATTAGGTTATCACATCATCTGACCACTTCTTCACACCAATCAGCTTTGAATATTATAGGATGTTTCATTTTTTAAGACCAAATAGATTATTACTTACCAAGTAAAGTTGTTCATACTATCAATAAAAAATGCCAGTCACTACAACAGAAATTATTTTTAGAGACGCCCCCTTTAGAGGCGGTTTTCCATAAACCCGTTTCTAAAATTACCAGTGGCATTTTGAAAATTTTTGTCGATTATTTTTAGAGGCGTTTTTTAATAAAAACCGTTTCTAAACTTTTTTGCCAAAAATAAAAAAATGGCTGTCTATCTTTAGAGGCGGTTTTTATAAAAAACAGCCTCTAAAAATCACATTTTTAGAGGCGATTTTTAAGAAAAAACAACCTCTAAAAATGAAGTATTTTGCTGGAATTTTTCTCATTTTTAGAGGCGGTTTTTTATAAAAAACAGCCTCTAAAAATATGTATTTTTAGAGGCTGTTTTTTATAAAAAACCGCCTCTAAAAATGAAAACTTTTTCTGAATTTTTTTAGCATTTTTAGAGGCGGTTTTTAACAAAAACAGCCTCAAAAAATATGCATTTTTAGTAAAAAACAGCCTCATTTTTTTTTTCGCATTTTTAGTGGCGGTTTTTTATAAAAAACAGCCTCTAAAAATCATATCCGAATTTAAAAAAATATTTCATGTTAAAAAATATTCAAATATTAATAATACTAAAAATAATAATGTTAAAAAATATTTAACTATTAAAAATACTAAAACATTTGATGTTTAAAAATTTGTTAGTATTAAAAATAGTTAAAATAGTTAAATATTTAACTAATAAAAAAAACAAAAAAAAATAAATTCGGATATGATTTTTAGAGGCGGTTTTTTATAAAAAACAGCCTCTAAAAATCATATCCCAATTTAAAAAAATATTTCATGTTAAAAAATATTCAAATATTAATAATACTAAAAATAATAATGTTAAAAAATATTTAACTATTAAAAATACTAAAATATTTGATGTTTAAAAATTTGTTAGTATTAAAAATAGTTAAATATTTAACTAATTAAAAAAACAGAAAAAAAAATTAAATTCGGATATGATTTTTAGAGGTGGTTTTTTTTTATAAAAAACAGCCTCTAAAAATCATATCCGAATTTAAAAAAATGTTTCATGTTAAAAAATATTCAAATATTAATAATACTAAAAATAATAATGTTATAAATTATTTAACTATTAAAAATACTAAAATATTTGATGTTTAAAAATTTGTTAGTATTAAAAATAGTTAAAATAGTTAAATATTTAACTAATTAAAAAAACAGAAAAAAAATTAAATTCGGATATGATTTTTAGAGGCGGTTTTTTATAAAAAACAGCCTCTAAAAATCATATCCGAATTTAAAAAAATATTTCATGTTAAAAAATATTCAAATATTAATAATACTAAAAATAATAATGTTAAAAAATATTTAACTATTAAAAACACTAAAATATTTGATGTTTGAAAATTTGTTAGTATTAAAAATAGTTAAAAAGTCCTTATGTGGAAAATAAAAGAACTCTAGTGTTATGTCATTAATATTTTTCAAAATTATAGATGTGCCACTCTAGTTAGATAAATGCCACTCTATTTTCTTTTTCAAAAGTCCAAATTTCTCTCATTAGATCAAATCATTACAAAAATGAAAAGGAACTTATCGATAAGAAATGAATTTTAAAAATTTTTAAATAAAAAAATTGAAATTATTATAGTTAATAGAACTCTTTCTAAATGAGACAACATCATATGACATTATAAATAGTGTATTCTTATTTATAAAATTATTATGGTTTTAGTTCTACATGTAAGGTTAGCTAGTCAAATTAATTACTATATATGCATGCATAATGACGCAAGCTAGCAATAATTAATTTTGATTTAAAAAATTAAAAAAATCTAAATTGTTAAACAATCATGGCCCTCAATATACTTGTAGGAGTCATGTATAAAATTTGAGAACAACTCAAAGAAAACATAATCATTTCAATTTTACACGAATCTATACAAAGTCATTTGCAATAGGTGAGAAAATATGAACTTTGCTCGACGTGTTGTACTTTGCTTGACATGTTGTATAAATCTTTTTAATTTCATATGTGAAATTTGAATCAAGCATCTTTTTTATTTTATTGGCGAATTATTTGTTATAAAATAATTTTATCACAAAATATCACGCGATAAAATTATTTAATCAGTTTTTTCCCTTCAAATACTGATAAAATGTTATTATTTACTTATAAACTGCTGCATTTTAAAATCTCGTAACTGATATAATTTATAAATACAGCTAAAAAATGTTAAATTTAATTAGTTGGCTCATTTTTTTAAGTAGTTCGTTCATTTTCACTGTTATGTTAAAATTTTTAACTTATCAAAAAAATATACTTTGCACAGTCATACTGATCCTAATCGTTGGCCGGTATTTATTATAACTAAAATGGTATTAATCTTAGATTTATCTTAAGGTAATCTCAATATATCATTTTCCATAAAAGATATAAAAAGAAATAATTAACCAATCATTATAAATACACGGTCCAAAATTTAGATACCATTTAATTATTTATTTCCACAAATGACTAAACATTTGACCTTTTCAAATGGGTCATTCGTATATGTTTCAAAAATGATACAATTTCATAATATACTTACATTATTAAACACATCTCTGGTAATAATAATAATAAAATGAATATTTCATGTTCATACTGCTGATCCAATTTAAAAAGTTGTGAACTATACATTTTAAAAAATATTTCATGTTAAAAAATATTCAAATATTAATAATACTAAAATTAATAATGTTAAAAAATATTTAACTATTAAAAATACAAAAATATTTAATGTTTAAAAATTTGTTAGTATTAAAAATAGTTAAATATTTAACTAATTAAAAAAATAGAAAATAAAAAAATTTAAATTCGGATTTGATTATTAGAGGCGGTTTTTAAGTAAAAAAAACAGCCTCTAGAATTCAAATCCGAATTTAAAAAAATATATCATGTTAAAAAATATTCAAATATTAATAATAGTAAAAATAATAATGTTAAAAAATATTTAACTAATAAAAATACTAAAATATTTAATGTTTAAAAATTTGTTAGTATTAAAAATAGTTAAAATAGTTAAATATTTAACTAATTAAAAAAAAAGAAAATAAAAAAAATTTTAAATTCGGATTTAATTTTTAGAGGCGGTTTTTAAGTAAAAAACAGCCTCTAAAAATCAAATCCGAATTTAAAAAATATTTCATGTTAAAAAATATTCAAATATTAATAATACTAAAATTAATAATGTTAAAAAATATTTAACTATTAAAAATACTAAAATATTTAATGTTTAAAAATTTGTTAGTATTAAAAATAGTTAAAATAGTTAAATATTAAACTAATTAAAAAAACAGAAAATAAAAAAAAATTTAATTCGGATTTGATTTTTAGAGGCGGTTTTTAAGTAAAAAACAGCCTCTAAAAATCAAATCCGAATTTAAAAAAATTTCATGTTAAAAATATTCAAATATTAATAATACTAAAAATAATAATGTTAAAAAATATTTAACTATTAAAAATACTAAAATATTTAATTTTTAAAAATTTGTTAGTATTAAAAGTAGTTAAAATAGTTAAATATTTAACTAATTAAAAAACAGAAAAAAAATTAAATTCGGATTTGATTTTTAGAGGCGGTTTTTAAGTAAAAAACAGCTTCTAAAAATCAAATCCGAATTTAAAAAAATATTTCTTGTTAAAAAATATTCAAATATTAATAATACTAAAATTAATAATGTGAAAAAATATTTAACTATTAAAAATACTAAAATATTTAATGTTTAAAAATTTGTTAGTATTAAAAATAGTTAAAATAGTTAAATATTTAACTAATTGAAAAACAGAAAAAAAAATTTTAATTCGGATTTGATTTTTAGAGGCGGTTTTTAAGTAAAAAACAGCCTCTAAAAATCAAATCCGAATTTAAAAAAAATTTCATGTTAAAAAATATTCAAATATTAATAATAGTAAAAATAATAATGTTAAAAAATATTTAACTAATAAAAATACTAAAATATTTAATGTTTAAAAATTTGTTAGTATTAAAAATAGTTAAAATAGTCAAATATTTAACTAATTAAAAAAACAGAAAAAAAAAAATTTAATTCGGATTTGATTTTTAGAGGCGGTTTTTAAGTAAAAAACAGCCTCTAAAAATCAAATCCGAATTTAAAAAAATTTCATGTTAAAAAATATTCAAATATTAATAATACTAAAATTAATAATGTTAAAAAATATTTAACTATTAAAAATACTAAAATATTTAATGTTTAAAAATTTGTTAGTATTAAAAATAGTTAAAATAGTTAAATATTTAACTAATTAAAAAAACAGAAAATAAAAAAAAATTTAAATTCGGATTTGATTTTTAGAGGCGGTTTTTAAGTAAAAAACAGCCTCTAAAAATCAAATCCGAATTTAAAAAATATTTCATGTTAAAAAATATTCAAATATTAATAATACTAAAAATAATAATGTTAAAAAATATTTAACTAATAAAAGTACTAAAATATTTAATGTTTAAAAATTTGTTAGTGTTAAAAATAGTTTAAATAGTTAAATATTTAACTAATTTAAAAAACAGAAAATAAAAAAAAAATTTAATTCGGATTTGATTTTTAGAGGCGGTTTTTAAGTAAAAAACAGCCTCTAAAAATCAAATCCGAATTTAAAAAAATATTTCGTGTTAAAAAATATTCAAATATTAATAATACTAAAAATAATAATGTTAAAAAATATTTAACTATTAAAAATACTAAAATATTTAATGTTTAAAAATTTGTTAGTATTAAAAATAGTTAAAATAGTTAAATATTTAACTAATTAAAAAAACAGAAAATAAAAAAAAAAATTTAAATTCAAATTTGATTTTTGGAGGCGGTTTTTAAGTAAAAAACAGCCTCTAAAAATCATATTCAATTTTAAAAACATGTCTCTCTCTCTCGTTCACTCTAAGCTCACTCACCCGAACTTACTCCTTCAGATAAGTGTCATCTTTTTCCCTTTCTTTTTCTTTCAGAACTTGAAATTTTTCCTTGCAATGAATAGATTTTCTCGCTTCGTCTTTTTCAGTTGTTTTTTTTTATTTGTGCTCAACTGCTATTCAGTGGACAACGAGTTGGATTTTGTTTATCAGTACCCCTGCTCCTTTGTGCTTGGTTGTTCCTTCCACAGGTAAATTTCCCCTTTCATTTCTAGATTTTTTCTTTCAATTTTTATGAACAATTATTTTAGTGTGGCCATGAATTGAGAAAATTAATTTAATTGAGTCACAGATGATAAATGTAGTGGCTGCTTGACTCTTTTTCTTTTCCTTATTTAATTAAAATTTAGACAGTTTTTTCTTCAATGTTTTGACATTCAGTGCTGAAACACACACATATATATATATATATATATATATATATATATATATGTTTTAGTAGTTTTGTTAGATCGTTCTCACAGGAAACCAAGTTAGCTTAGTGTTTTGCTTAATTTAGTTTATCATGCTCCGTTAAAATTTTCCATTTTCATCTCCTTATTTCGCAAAGATTGCTTCGATTGATTAAAATTATGCTACTTGATTTGAGATCCTTTGTTTTGGATGGAATATAAGGCGGTTTACATTGATTCACAGGTGATGCAATTTTTATTTCATGTGTAAACAGATATGGATGCTCCTTCAAAAATGTGTAAACAGATACTACTATGCAGGCTAAGTACTGGCACGAGAAAATATCTCATAAAAATGTGATTACGTTTTATTTCTAGGATTAAAATCACTTTGCTTATGGATGCTATTGTTCTCAACTTTTTGATGTTCAATCTAGCATAATAAGTGAGGCGTAGTCGTGTAAGTGATACCACCATGCCAATATTATTCTGGTATACTGAGGTTTTGTAATTTTGGGTACACAGGTTCATGGTTTGATACTTGAATGGTAACCTCTTTGTTTACTATAATGTAAAATCACTATCACGAATTGAATTAATTTGGATTCTGAATGAAAAAATTGTTGCTTTTTATTCTGGCTAGCAAAAAATGGAGCTAGCCCCAAAATTTAAAATTATATTTTTTTTAATTCTGATCTATTATTAGAGGCGGTTTTTTAGTAATAACAGCCTCTAAAGATACATCTTTAGAGGCTGTTTTTTGTTAAAAACCGCCTCTAAAGATCATGAATTTATTTAATCTGATTAAATATTTAATTTCATTCATTTTAATTTAATTCAATTAAATATTTAATTTAATTCATTTTAATTTAATTCATTTATTCTGATTCGAATCTATCTTTAGAGGCGGTTTTTATGTATCTTTAGAGGCTGTTTTTTATTAAAAACCGCCTCTAAAGATGTAGAAATTTTTTTTCAAATCTGGCTTATTTTTAGCCACGCCATTTTTAGAGACGGTTTATTAGCCATTTTTAACGCCTCCTATTTTTAGTGACGGTGGAAAACCGGCTCTAAAAATGCTTAAAAAACCGCCTCTAAAAATGTTATGTGGTGTAGTGAGTATTTGCTGCAGTGATATCAAAGTCTTTCTAATGTCAAATTTCTGAAAAAAGTTTTCATCTGCTAGGTTTTTCAACTGATTTAATTGTTTCAGAGTGCATGAACACAAATGGGCCATGAGATTATTACTGCTCCATACTTATACTATTCTTTCTGCTTAAGCAGGTTTGTTGGAGACGATCCTTCAGGTTTTGACAGCTAAAAACCTAATGTACAGGTGGTCTCATTTTGTATTAACAAAGATTTGGGTTGGGTGCTCTTTACTATCAGTGTCTGCATTTTAGTGCACTTTCCTTCTAGATGTTCTGTTAAATTTATAGTTCATTTATAATTAGACCGAGTAGGTCGGAAAAGACAAATAGCATACATAGATAAGAGGAGCATTTAGGCCACAATGATAGATCTGATTACTGTCCGGTGCTGTAAAATAATTATAATTAGATAACCCTAACTTTATGCATTGCATGCACATCCAACAAGTGATATTTTTCTGATCCCCTGAAACCCTGACCCTTGGATTTGTGCTTCTTTTATTAGGCTTCAAAGAACAAGAGTATTTAAGTGAGAAATTGGAACGGTAATGTCATAGTGGATTTCAGAGGATTCTTTGTCAATGATGGGAAGCGACTACGTACTGAGAAAGGTTTCATTTCTAATTGTTGATATTGTTGCAATAAAATTCAAATAGACACTCTAAATTTCAATGTGGAATTTCTCATATATCAAAATACAATATCTCTTATCACTCAATTACAATAAGCATCTATTACAATATCACTAACTTCATATATTTATAGGCAAATTAAAGTCGGTTTTGATTTACCGACTTTCACATGAAAACAAAATTTTACAGCTATGGCTGCCCAACTACAGCTCATCGCACACAAAAATTGACTTCAAAAATTTTTTTTTTGTTCACATTTGGGGTGCCGACATGGCGTTTTTTTTATTTGAGTTTACATTTACAAATTCCTCCCTTAAACTCAAATTTCTTCCGTCTTTCATTCCGATCTTCATCTTGCAATTATTGAACAGCTCCGTTGGTAACGCCTTCGTGAAAATATCTGCTGCTTGATCTTGACTTGCTACGTGCCTCATTTGCACTTCTTCATTTTTAATATGCTCCCGAATAAAATGGAACCGAACATCTATGTGTTTGCTTCTTTCGTGATGCACCGGATTCTTGGCTAGCTCAATTGCTGATTTGTTGTCGACTCGTATCTCAGTCGCCTCATGTTGCGGAAGTTTTAGCTCGCGAAGTAAATTCCTCAACCAAATTGTGTGGGCAACACACCATGATGCTGCTACGTACTCTGCTTCGCATGTCGACAATGTTACTATTGGCTGCTTCTTCGAGGTCCAAGTGAATGCTGTGTCTCCCATACAGAACACATAGCCCGATGTGCTCTTCCGATCGTCTACATCTCTGCACCAATCACTGTCAGAGTAACCCATCAATTTGTATTCTTCTGACTTCGAGTAAAACAACCCGAGTGCTTCAATTCCTTTGATGTATCGCAAGATTCGCTTGATCGCCTTCCAATGCGAGTACTTCGGTTCCTCCATAAATCGGCTCATCACGCCAACACTATATGCAATATCGGATCTTGTGCATGTCAAATACCGTAAACTTCCCACTAGGCTTCGGTATTTGCTTGCATCTACTCGATCTCCTCCCTCAAACTTGGAGAGTTTTGCACCGAGCTCCATCGGTGTTGACACGGTGTTGCATTCATCCATCTTATTCTTCTTTAAAATATCTTTTGCATATGCTTCTTGTGACACAAAAATTCCCGCATTTTCTTGTCTAACTTCTAACCTAAGAAAATATTTCATTAACCCCAAATCTGTCATCTCGAGTTCACAAGTCATGACTTCCTTAAATTCTTTTATCATTTTCTCATCATTCCCCATGAATATGAGATCATCAACATATAAAGCAACGTATAGCAAATTACCTTCCTTTTCTTTCACATACAGTGCGTGTTCATATGGACATTGCTTGAATTTGTTCTTCTTGAGATATGTGTCGATTCGGGAGTTCCATGCTCGAGGAGCTTGTTTCAATCCATAGAGCGCCTTTTTTAATTTCAGCACTTGTGTCTCTTTTCCGACTTTCATATATCCGGGTGGTTGCTCCACATAGACTTCTTCTTCAATCACGCCATTCAGAAATGCTGATTTCACGTCCATTTGATAGATCTTCCATTTAAATTGAGCTGCTAGCAATATAAGGAGTCGAGTTGTCTCCATTCTCGCAACTGGAGCAAAGACTTCATCATAGTCGATTCCGGCTTTTTGTCGATATCCTTTTGCTACGAGTCTCGTCTTATACCTCTCAATTTTGCCCTGTGCATTCATTTTCTTTTAGTATACCCATTTAACTCCTATGGGCTGACTTCCTTCTGGTAATTCCACCAGCTTCCAAGTGTCATTCTTTTCGAGCGGCGATCTCTCCATCCATCGCAGCTTTCCATTTCTTATTTCTAATAGCTTCTTCAAATGTAATATTTTCGGCATCTGCTAAAAGACATACTAAATGTACCTCAGGTGTTGATTCATATAGATCTTCCAAGCTTCTCGTTCTTGGTTGTCTTGGCTCATCTTCATCATCGGAGTTCTCGTGACTTGTGTTTGTTGTTGTCGGTGTAGAGGTTGATGGTTCTTCTTCTTCTTTATTTTCATTTATTGTCTCCTTTTGATTGTTCCAATCCCATGCAGTTTCTTCGTTTACTTGTACATCTCGACTTATGATCACCTTCTTTTCAATCAGGTCGAACAGCCTGAAACCTTTCGTCTTCTCGTCATATCCGATGAACACATACTTCTTGCTTTTATCGTCTAATTTGGTTCTTCTTTGATCTGGTACGTGCGCATAGGCCACGCAACCAAAAATCTTGAGATGTGACACCGTCGGCTTGATTCCGCTCCAAGCTTCTTGTGGTGTTTGATCCATTAGCTTAGAATGCGGACATCGATTCTGCACATATACGACACATCGTACCACTTCTGCCCAAAATTCTTTTGGCATATTCTTGGTCTTCAACATTGACCGAACCATGTCGAGAATAGTTCGATTCTTTCTTTCTACTACACCATTTTGTTGAGGTGAATAGGGAGCTGTCAGGAATCTCCTTATGCCGTGTTCATCGCAGAAATTCGTGAAGGCAGTTGACACATACTCACCTCCTCTATCTGACCGCAATGCCTTAATATAATGGCCGGTCCTCTTTTCAACCATTGTCTTAAATTTCTTAAATACTTCTAGTGCTTCAGATTTCTCTTTAAGAAAATACACCAACGTCTTTCTTGTATAATCATCAATAAAAGTAATAAAATACCTCTTTTCTCCAAATGATTTGGGTGTGATCGGACCGCATATGTCGGTATGTATCAATTCGAAAATATTTCTTGCTTGATATTTTGTGCTTCGAGGGAACGAGCTTCTTGCTTGTTTGCCAAGAACACATCCTTCGCAGAATTGTTTGGGGTAATCTATGTCGGGCAGACCATGCACCATGTCCTTCTTTGCTAGCTCTTTTAGGCCATCTCGGCTCAAGTGTCCAAACCGCAAATGCCATAGCGAGGCTTTATCCGTCATGTTGATTTTCAAACATGTTTCTTGCACGTTTCTCAAATTGAGCTTGTACGTGCGATTCTGGGCCATCTCCACCCGTGCAATTAAGCGGTTTCTTTTGTCCTTCAAGAACATCACCCGATTTTTCATGAAAACCGAGTAGCCTTTTTCCATCAGTTGTCCCACGCTCAGGATATTACTTTTCATGTCTGGCACATAGTACACATTTTCAATTGTACTTTCTTTGCCGTTATAATAAAATTTGATTTTACCTCGACCTTTTACTTGGATCTTTGATGCGTCACCAAATGAAACGTGACCATCTTTAATCTCTTGCATCTCTTTGAATAAATGTTTGTGCCCGCTCATATGATTGCTAGCACCCGTGTCGAGATACCATACCGTGTCGCTGTCGGGAGTGGTATCATCATGTGCCATCATTAGAACACCGTCGTCTTTTGTCTCTTCTGTCACGAAATTCGTGTTTTCTTCTAGTTTCTTCGGCAATCGACAATCTCGCGCATAATGCCCATGCCGACCGCAGTTATAACAGTCGATGTCAGGACGGTATCCACGGCCACCTCTTCCGCGGCCACGTCCTCTGCCACGAGAATTTTGTTGAAATTCATTTGGTTGTTGTCTTTCTTGGTAGTTGTTATCTCTACCACGGCCTCGACCTCGACCTGAGCCACGACCTCCAGATCTGCCTCATCTTCCTTGGTGGTTATGCTGCGCATACATCGCTTTATCTTCATTAATTGTCGCTTTTGCTTGTAGCGCCTCGTCAAGAGATTCTTGTTGAATTCTCTTCATTCTCTCTTCATGGGCTATCAACGAACCATTCAACTCATCGATCGTCATGGACTCTGTATCCTTCGATTCTTCAATCGCCACCACAGCATGGCTAAACTTTGAATTTAGAGAGCGTAGTATTTTTTCTACAACTCTTACATCTTCCATCTTCTCGCCAAGCCTCTTCATTTGATTAATTATAGCCAACACTCGAGTGAAGTAGTCTCCTATGGACTCATTCTGCTTCATCATAATTGTCTCGAACTCGGCTCTTAAAGTTTGGAGCCGCACCTTCTTCACTTTGTCAACTCCAACCACCGAATTTCTAAGAATTTCCCATGCATCTTTAGAAATTGTTTCATTTGCGATCTTCTCGAACATGTCGTCATCCAATCCTTGATGGATGATGCTCAGCGCGCATTGATCTCCACTTCTTTTCTTTTGCAACGCATTTAACTCAGCTACTGTGAGTTGGCTATCATCTCAGGTTCTTCGTATCCATTCTCGACGATGCTCCACAAGCCATGAGCACCAATAATGGCTTTCATTCGCAACGACCATTGATCATAATTGGTTTTGGTAAGAATTGGATATTGAAAGGAAACATTTGGATTTCTGGTGGCCATTTCGACAAGGCTCTGATGCCAATTTGTTACAATAAAATTCAAATAGACACTCTAAATTTCAATGTGGAATTTTTAATATATCAAAATACAATATCTCTTATCACTCAATTACAATAAGCATCTATTACAATATCACTAACTTCATATATTTATAGGCAAATTAAAGTCGGTTTTGATTTACCGACTTTCACATGAAAACAAAATTTTACAGCTATGGCTGCCCAACTACAGCTCATCGCACACAAAAATTGACTTGAAAAAATTTTTTTTGTTCACATTTGGGGTGCCGACATGGCGTTTTTTTTATTTGAGTTTACATTTACAGATATAACTCAGCATAATAAATTAATACTGGTACTGATGATTTTTTTTTTTTTTTTTTTTTTTTTTTTTTTTTTTTTTTTTTTTTGGTGGTTGTGATATAATTCCCTTTGCACTAAGTGCATCTGCATAAAAATAAATTCTCTCTCTGTTGTATACTATTTAACAATGATTAGTAACTTTACCTTAAATGGTTTAGTGCTTCAATGTTACCACTTATATGTATTAAAGTCTAATATTTTTTCCTTTATCTATTGCCAGGCATATCTCTTTCAATGGATCAGGTACATAAAAAAAATATCCCCAACTCTGAGGTATAACTCTCAATGGATCAAGCATATCTTCTAAAACAGAGATTAATTTTAATGTTTCTTGTTGCTTTTGGTTTTTATTTTAGTTATATATCTTTCTTTTTTATCCTTTCGACATTTTAACGGCCCGTAATATGTTAATATTGTAAACACTTTCATTCAATTATATAAAAGGTAGAGGCCAGACCTCTATATTTGTCAAAAAAATTTAGGAACAAGTGTGGAATCCTTTATAATAGAGTAAAATCCATGGGCAACTGCAATAGTTCAAGAATCAATCAAAGTTGAATGATTTCAGCTTTTACAAGAGGTAAAAATCACATTAATTCGTTACAGCATTAGGTCTAGTATATATTTAATTCGTGTGCAAACTAACCTGAATAACTGACTACAGGTCTCTGTCTTTCAAGCAAAATAGCCCATTACAAACTTCAACTAGAAGTGGATTTCTCCCAATTGCTCATAGAGACTTACAGAAAAAAACATCAGGAAACGCAGTTTGATCTCCAAATCCCAATGGCGCCTTCGACAGAGCAACTGATTTCGATCTATCAGTTCCCCATTCCATCAGCTAACACTGCCGTCCTGGTGCCAGTGACTAATTGACAGGTACCTTCAATTTTCAGAAAAAGGTCAAATTATGGAAAATGTATGATAAAGCCTGATTTAATTAATTAGCTTGTTATGTCTAACAGTGGATTAAGTTATTATCAGGGTATTGATGTGCTTATTGGTGTCCTCACACATGTGGGCCTGGACTGGACAGATGCAGGAAAAACACCAAGCAAATATTCAGAATTTCTTTTGTAAAAAAGAGCAATTTCAAGTTTACTTCTGGCAATTGCAAGTCTTACCCACTTACTCTCCGTCTCTTTTCTTTTATTGATCTCATCACTGATCTCTATCTGTTGCAAAGTTGCCAATTAACTGTTCACTAACCGTTGCAACTTTTACTTTTTCAATAAATATTAAAAGTTCCGCATTTTTTTTGTCTATAATAAATCCCGTTTTTGGACTCTTGCAGAAAGCATCAAACATTTCTTTTGGAGATTAATGAAATGGGAGTGAGTCTTAAACACAAAGCCCAATTATCATGTGTTGGATTTAGAGACGTCTAAATCCAAATAATTAAATTGGACTACGTGTATTATAGTTATATGTAATAACTGTCATAAACTTAAATGTCTAAATAAGTGATCAATTCTATTAATTAGGCACTTAATATACATATTTCAGATTAGGATTTGGATCCGAAACATATAGAAAATATGGAGTAATTGATTATAATTATTGATGGATTGATTATAGTTAATTACAATTAATACTTGCAGCCTTAATTAAAAGCTGAAAATATTAAACTTCTAGAAGCACTATATTTAGTTTTATAATTAAGGAAACGAGACTTATAAGTGGCTGGTTATTTTTTGAACCACCAAAGAAAGTAAAACTAAAGTCGGTTAATGTTACAAGTATAAAAGAGGGGCTGGGTCTCCAAGGCTAAAACACACAACAATCCAATTCTGCTCCATCAAGAGTGATTATACTCTGTCATAATTCGGTAAACAGAGAAGAGAAAAGGTGTGTTGCTAGCTTTTGGAAGGACTCAATAGCCATAGTTCAACAACACGACGTACAAGACCATAGATACTGATTGAGAGTCAGTTGAAGGCATTAAAAGATGGATTGTAAGTTTCTGCTGCATTATTAATTTATTTCTGCATAGATGATCTTGGATTTTATGATAGAATTGCTTTTGCAAATTCTTACATCATGTGCCCAAGTTGACTTGGTTGACTTCGACTTGGTCAAATCTATTGAAGAAGAACGGATGATAGATGGACTAGATTGTGGGCCTACGTGGGGCTTTAAACAACACAAATTATTCTTTCTCATGTGCTTTGACTGAGGGCCTCAACAGCTACAGGTGGTCCTTATGCATGGTACTGACATCAGAAAAGAAGATTCAATGTGCCAGTAGGAGGAAAATGATGCGCGAAGAAGTCATCGCTTGAGAATCATTGCGGGAGGTTCTCATACGGAACTAATTGGCTAATCACAGCCATGCAGCCGTTTTCGTTGTTAATTTACCTTTTATTTTCTTTCGTAAATGTTACCGGGCGTCGAGGGCTCGAGGCAACTCGCTATGACCATCATTTTTGGAAACTCCGATCTGTACTTGAGAAACCTTGATGTGTCGTATCTGTATTGGCGGATTTCGTGCTAGACTTATCGAGTATCCACTTGCGATAGGTGTTTTTTAACTCAACGACTTGCCCTTTCTTTTTTTTTTATTGACGCTCAAAGTATTGCAAATAAGTGTCTCTGAAATTTGATATTTTTTCCATTCGCTAGAGTTGTTTTTATGTATAGCTGTGGCAATCAATTTTTCTAGGAAAATTTTGATCCATCTGAGTAATATCGTGGTGTTCCATAGGAATTTCAAAGGAAAAAGTAGGAACTAGCAATTTTCTCGGCCCGCTCTATAATTTATTATTTTTATCAACTATGTATTTATTGTTTGATGTACATCAATAAAATCCATAAATTATTAGCATAATATTATTCATATATAAATTTATGTCAATGTCATATAGTTTATACAATAAATTAATATGTTAACGTAATAAACATTCATATATAATTGATAACTACTTCTTTTATTCTGTATATCAATATATGTATATAATAAATGTTCATCTATAAATTAACATTGATAATAATGAATATATTGTGATAGTATATAGAAAATATAGATAATCACATATAAACATATTAAGGCTTTGATCAAAATAGTTTTTATGTGGGATTTCATTTGGTCACACTTAATTTCTCAAGATTGGTTGGGTCTAATAACATAGAAATTCTGATGAAATGACATCAAACACATTTATTTTGAACAAAAAAAATTGTAATGAATTGAAATGAGATTCCATGTTTTAAAAAGTGATTTAAATCAGGCCTAATTAATATTAAATTCTTTGTAAACATTCATAAATAAATTAATACATATGAAATTAATCAATATGTCAGAACAATGAGAATTTTTATATAACTAAATAATAAAATATTAATATATAATGAATAGGTACCTTATTTTGTAAAGACAATTAATAGGTATATTAATATAGCAATGGGGTTTTCTATAATATTTAAATATTCAATGACGAAACAGTAATATCCATATAACATGAAATAACTAATGTTTTGATAATAAATACCCCAGGGGCTTTATTGAAAAAGGCAAAGAAAGGTATCCATGCATGTATCTGGTTTCTCTTAAAGACAGTTTCTGCAGGCAACACTCTGCATATTTCATGCTGCAATTATAAACAATCAGTAATAAGAAAAACAATTTTACTAATGAAAATTATAGATAAGTAAAACAAATTTACTCTTTTGACAAAATTATGAAATAGAGACCTGAACTTTGGAAAAAACAATTTTACGCTTTTGACAAAATTGTGGAATAGAGATCTGAACTTTGGAAATGGAAAAATCAGTGTTTGGAACTAATTTGATTCAGGAGTGCATAAATAGCCAACGAAAACAATGCATTGATGAATTATAAATTTTTTTCCCTTTTTAGGTAAAAAAGTGTTTTGATGAATTATAATTTAATATATAAGAAATGATTATCCTTTCAAGTCCGCGAGTCCTGAATAGTCCACAAATTCAAGACCAAGAATTCTGTATCAGAAGGTATTAGAAGCTCCAAACATGTTAAGGGAAACATTTGCTCTTTTTTTTTTTTGGAATAATTGGTTTTATGCCATTATGAAAATCATCTAATTAGTAATATGCCATTGTTATATTGCAAATTAGATTTATGCCATCATCTAATTGTTTAAATTAGATATATTCCATTATCTCATTCCATAAAAAATTGAATTCTTAAAATGCCATCCTGAATCCTCTCAATATTTTTAAACAATCCCAAATTGCCCTTTTTAATTGTAACAAGTTTAATTCAAAGATTCAAAATAATATTTACAATTCAAATTATGTGATGACGTAACTTTTATGAAATCTAAATATTGAGACCTAATCAACTTATAACGATCTCACATATATTTGGTTAAAGGTTAAATAGTCCGTTTGTTGATATCATTTTTGATGTTATAATATGATACCTCTTGGTTCAATAAACATAGGGAGAGACTCAGAAACGAAACTTTATATAAATATTATCTTATTATTATACACAAGGACAGAATAATTCATGCTCCTCGCTAGTAGCTAATCTGATTGCAAAATCCATTAATGAAACGATTATATTATTTGTTCATGTCAGTTAATAATTTCTTTTAGTCTCGTTCAAAACTCATATTCGACTGGATTGAAATAAATATAGTAGCTTGGTCTTGGATTGAAATACACACATTCATATCATATTACATGGTATTTTTTTTTTTTTTTTTTTTGAAGGTAGGGTGGCGACTGTACATGGTATTTTTCTAGTTTCAAAGTTTTGTAGTGGCATAAAACTAATTTGTCATTTAGTAATGATATTTTTCTAATTTCAAAATTTTTGTAGTGGCATAAATCTAATTTGTCATTTAGTGATGACATTTTTCTAATTTCAAATTTTTTTAGTGGTATATTTAAAAGGGTAAAATTGGCAAATCAATTTTCGGTGGCCAAAAACTAATTTTTACTATTTTATAATGGCATAAAACTAATTTTTCATTTAGTGATGACATTTTACTAATTTTAAATTTTCACAATGGCATAAATCTAATTAACCCTTTTTTTTCCTTTAAGGAAACAACATAACCATATCTAGATTGTGCCTCATACAATCCGTAAGCTCAGAATATTTCTGATCTCCAGATCTGCACATTTATTGCTACAAATTTATCTTTCATTTCATCTCAAGTCGCAATTTTTGAAACATGACACGTCAATAATCGTTCATTTCAATAATATTGACTATGACCTTGACTATCGTTGCCAGTAGCTCTACATTAATGTCCAAGTTACGGCATTTAGAAATAAACTCGCAAGCTATATCCTCATTCTCAAATAAAAAGAAGAAGAAACTATAATTGTCGAAAACAAAACGTAGTAATGACTAAAATTAAAAACATTCCATCAGCACTCTTCTCATTCTGGGTGCTTTTGCTAACCCAAGCAAGCACTTTGGCAACCAACGAGGAGAATACACGAGTGAACAACAGTTGCCTGCCTGGCGAGAGAGCAGCACTGTTAACACTGAAAGCCGGTTTTGTGGACCCAAAACACCGGCTTTCTTCATGGGAAGGCTATGATTGCTGCTCTTGGAGTGGCGTCACATGCAGCAATGGGACAGGGCATGTTGTCAAACTCGACTTAAGCAACACATATATGACGAATGATTCTAAATTGTACCCATTTCCCGACTTCAGATATGCCTTGGGTGGTGAGATCCGTTCTTCTTTGCTTTCTTTACGGTACTTAAATTACCTCGATCTTAGTTACAATAACTTCAGCTATGCAAAAATACCACATTTCATTGGCTCCCTGGAGGAGTTATGGTATCTCAACCTCTCTTATTCTTATATTGGTGGTCGAATGCCACCCCAACTCGGTAATCTCTATAATTTACAATATCTGGATCTTTCTTCGAATGACAATATTGATGGTAACATACCACCTCAACTTGGTAATCTCTCCAATTTACAATATCTAGATATTTCTTGGACCAATGGTTACTTCAAAGATGTTGCATGGTTTGCGCATCTCACTTCTTTAAAGCACCTGGACTTGAGTAGCGTTAACTTGAGCAGTTGCATTAATTGGGAAGGATTAGGCATGCTTCCCCATTTACAAGCACTTTATCTATCTCATTGCGAACTTAATGAAACAAGCTTCTCTCTTTCTCATGTGAATTTCACGAAGCTTTTAACCTTTGATCTTAGTTCAAACGAGTTTAGCAATCCTCAATCTTTAATCTGGATTTGGAATATGACAAGCTTAAGATCTGTTGACTTTTCTTCTAATAATTTTGATGGCCGCCTTCTCAATGTATTAAGAAATATGAATCCTATTGAAGAATTATATTTGGGTTCCAATAACTTAATAGATATGAAATCAAGCGACGTTAACAATCTTACCAATTTGAGAATTTTGGACTTGAGTGGAAACAAATTAACTAGGGATATTACTAAGTTCATGGAGGATTTGTCACTATATAGATTGCAATATCTTGGTTTGGGATGGAATAATTTTTCTGGAAACTTATCTGGTTGGATAGGGCGCATGACTGCCCTAACTAATCTTTTCCTATATGAGAACAAGCTAAGTGGGCCCATTCCTTTGAGTATAAGAAAGCTCACTCAATTGATTGAGCTATACCTTGGTCACAATAACTTTAACGGTGTGATCACCGAAAAGCATTTGTCTAAAATGACAAATTTGAAGACCATTGATTTATCAAGTAACTCTCTTAGCTTGATTGTAGCTGCAAATTGGCTGCCCCCATTTAGATTAAGATTCGCTTACTTTTCGTCATGTCGTCTGGGCCCTAAATTTCCTGAGTGGCTGAAATGGCAAACAAATATTGTTTCTTTGGATATTTCCAACACAAGTATTGCTGACGAGGTGCCCATTTGGTTTTGGCATGTATTTTCCAAGGCTTTTGATTTGGATTTATCCAAAAACAATTTGAGTGGGTTGTTGCCAGAAAGTTTAGAGTTTATGTCAGCAACATTTCTAACATTAAGTGAGAACCAATTTCAAGGATTAGTTCCAAAGTTACCAAAAAGCCTGGTGGCACTGGATCTCTCCCGAAATGCATTGTCTAGTTTCTTGACGTCGAATTGGGAAAGTTTAAACTTGGAAGCTCTTATCCTTAGACAAAACTCACTAAAAGTTTCCATCCCACCATTTATTTTTCAATCGAAAAATCTACAGTTTTTGGATTTATCACATAACTTTTTAGTAGGAAATATCCCAAACTGTGGAAAAAGCAACCCAGATTCATGCCAGAAAAACTATTCAAGACTAGGGTCGAGTACTAACCAAAGCTTTGTTGAACAGAAATATTATTCCAAACTTACTTCTCTATTTTTAAGCTATAACAATCTCTCTGGTGAATTTCCAAAGCACCTGACATGCTTAAGCAGCCTTCATGTCCTCAATCTTGGGAACAATAATTTTTTTGGTAGTATACCTCCTTGGATTGTGGAAAAATTACCATCCTTGAGATTCTTATTACTTGGTTCCAATAGGTTTAACGGAACAATACCTAATCAACTCTTTCAATTAGAGCAACTCCAAATATTAGATCTCTCAAATAACAATCTTAGTGGAATTATACCTTGCTCAATGAGAACCCTAACGACAATGACGATTACGGACGAAATAGATATAGGTCAAGGTGCATTAGACCAAACAATTGTAATATGGTCGGGTTTTTCTGTTGATTATATATATATGTTGTTGACTTTCATAGAGGTGGATACAAAAGGAGAACTGATTGATTTTTTGGATTTTATAAGTTTTGACTTATCTGGCAACAATTTAGTTGGGAATATCCCAGAAGAAATTGGAGCTCTTGACGGTCTAATTAACCTAAACCTATCAAGAAATAAGCTAAGTGGATTTATTCCTAGAAGCATTGGAAATTTACGGTCATTGGAATCCCTTGATTTTTCCAACAATGAGCTTTCAGGTTCAATTCCATCAAGCTTGGCAGATCTCACTTTCTTGAGCCACCTAAACATGTCTTATAACAATCTATCTGGAAGAATCCCGTCAGGACGTCAACTTCAGACACTTAATGACCAGTCAATCTATGAAGGAAACAATGACCTTTGTGGTTTTCCTCTTCCAATTGAATGTTCTGGAAGCAAAATAACATCTCAATCTTTTGTTTTTGAAAATAAAAATAGCCATGAATTTTATGTTGGGGCCATTATTGGATTTGCAGTTGGTGCTTGGATGGTATATGCAGCTTTACTTTTCAATAAGTCGTGGAGAGTTGCATACTTTGTGTTTTTTGATAACATGTATGATAGGCTTTACCAGAATTACGCAGAAATAAAGAAAAAACCTGTCACGAGGAAGATGTACTGAAGTTTTGTTGTCAGACTTGCCTTTTTTTTTTTTTTTTTTCCCCCCTTTTAATTTTGTTTGACAGTTATGTACCACTCATGAACGTACTAGTTGGGAACCTTGGCATGGCTAAATATTTTATATTGGTAATTTCGTGCGTACCTTTCTGGTTTTCACTTTCCTCGAAAGCTAATCATTTTCGTTTGAACGGTGCAATATATGTGAAGTACTATATAGCAGTAAAATGCTAAATATATGTTATTCATTATAAGCATATTATATTTTTGTTAGAATTTAGTGGAAAATACAATGCAAAATAGTTTTATGCTATAATTAATATGAAATAGAAAATTCATGAAACTCATATATTGATTTTAGTAATTTTTCTATTTTATTATGACATAGAAACTTGTGCAAGTTTTCTTCTTCCATTAAGTGATGGACATTTCCTCTTTCATTATGACAATTTTATGTCATGTAACTCAAGAATTGAGGTCTATATAAGAGGCATTTTTGTGGTTAAACAATATATTAAAAAAAAATTAGAGAAACATATAGAGAGAAAATAAAGATCCACCACCGTACACCACTAAAATAGTCACTTGAGGTTAGTATTTTGTGAAATAGCGGATGCTTTTTTTGTAGTCGCACTCCACACCGGTGAACAATATCATGACAAAGAGGAGGAGACGTGAAGGAGGACTTGCAGCTGTTGTGACACGCATAAGAGACGAAATTTGTGAAAAAAAGACTGCCGAGATCTTTCCGCTGTGCTATAACGGTATATTCGAACTTATTCTTATTTTGTAATATGGAAATCTTTAATTTAAAAAAAAGATTAGAAACAGCCGTGGAATCTTTTATGGAGTAAAGTAACAAAGGGTGGCTGGAATAGTTGGAGAATTAATCAAGTCTAAAGGTTTTAGCCTCACAAGAGGTGAAAAACAAATTAATGCATATAACAGTATTCGTCTTTTCTTTTTTTTTTTTTTGAAAAAAGGTCATGTGCAAACTAACCGAATAGCTGAATATCTGTAAACTGCTAAAAGAGTCTCAAACAAGAAACGTCGGAAAGAAGTTTTATCCCCCAATCTAATGGCGCCTCTAATTGAGCAAGTTGGATCAATCTCGATGTCCCAATTTCATCCACGCAGAACTTCTATTAGTTGGCCCTACAGTCAGGTCTGTTCACTCACCGCCAGCACTGCAGACCTGGTGTGACCGACTAATTGACAGGCACCCTCGGTTTCTAAAGTAAGGTCAAAGTATTGAAAAAAAAAAAAAAATCCTGATTTAATAATTACAAGCACAATGATATGCTTATTTCTGTGTTCTCTGACATGTAGGCCTGGACTGGACAGAAGCAGGCAAAATTGTGAAAACCAATCAAATATTTCAGAATTACTTTTGCAATTGAGAGCAATTCATGTTATCTCCTGGTGACTGTAAGTTCCAAATACTCTCAATATTATCTATTTAAAAAACTAGGCCAATTAACTGAAGAAGGGGGTGCAATCATGCAAATGTCAATTATGAGTTTTAATGGGGATTGACAAATAGTCAGATACTTACCTGAAGGAATAGGAGCTGGCACTCGGCGCTAAGTACAAACCATATAGGATGAAAGTGCAAGCCATGGTTCGAAGACTCGGGCGAGTCAGAACGGACTCGGCCCCTACCGAGCCGACTTTTCCCTATTTGGAACGGAAACAAAATTTGAACCGCCGTTAATGGTTTATATGAACGGAGAGAGATGGTGAGGAGCGGGGAACACCTTCCGAGGTGGATAGGGGTCAGGAAACTACGTGGGTTGTCCGGGGAATGCATGGGAGAGAGGTGGTGGGCCGCCATGAACCTCCTCATGAGGGGGATTCAATCCTTTTTCCCTGGGATAGAGGGGCACGGGAGAAAAACAAGAAAGTTGGCGAAGGAAGGGTACAACTGTACATGTCCAGTTCCAAGTTTTTAATTAATTTTTTATGGTCCAGATTTTGCAAGAACGAAATAATTTTTTTTTTCAAAAACATATTTGATTCACAATTTAATCAAAGAACACAGAAAAATTATAAATTTCGTGCTCTAATATTCTTACTGATGTTGTAAAATGGTTTAACAAATGTGTCTTCATAAAAAAATTATTTTTTACTAAATATGCTTTATTTAAGTCATGAAGTCTCAATTTAATAGTTTTCAAAATTGTATTACAACGGAAATTGGGCTTAAACATTAATAAGAAGTATAAAATGACATGACACTACTAAATTCTTTTCTTTTGTTTTGCGGAGGGCATCCAAAGTCAGAAACAGGTAGTCTCGGTGGCAGTGACACGAAAAGAGAAGAATATATTGAATCCAGTTTTTCTAATCAAAAGTATCTTTTAATCAAAGGTATCTTTAATATTTTTTTTCCATGCATATTTTCTAATCAAAAGTGCATCAACTGCTTTTGATAACTCAGAAATTAAATATTGAACTTTAAAAATGGAAAAAAACTTGCGTTTGAAGATGCATTGATTCATCAAAAAGTGCATCAGTTGCAGCCAAATAAAAATGCTTATCGATGAAATTATAATGGCCGCTATCCGCTATCCGCTATGATTTTATCATGTCCGCTACGAATCCGCTATCCACAATTTTATCATTCCTAATAACCGCTGTTTTACCGCTAAATCAGCGCTATACGTCCGCTATACGCCGATAAATGCCGCTTTACAGCGCGCTATCAGACAAGGCGCTATATATGTAGCGGTGTAGTGTTTTGTCATGCAGCAGCGCTAAATCGGCGTTATAGCGGCCGCGACAACCGATATTTAAACCTTTGTTTGAAACTGAGAGTTTTTTTAGTCGACAGAGTGGAGGGGAAGAATTTTGAATTACAAGGTATCAAAAATTGTTACGGAAACTTTCGGTTCTTTTCTCTTTTGTTTTTTTTTTTTGAAAAAAATTGAAAAAAATATTTTTGCTTCTGGTAACAATTTCATAAAAAAAAAAAAAGCTTCCAGAAGGTCAGATTGCTTACCTCCAAGTTTTGCACGTTTATTCCCGCCGATTTACTTTCATCTCTTTCACATTCTTCAGAATATGATATCTACTATATCGAGTTTGACCAAGTCACTACAGGTTATAAAAAAATAAGTTTAAATAAGTGCCTAGAGTATTACGCATATATACAATCTAAAATTTAACTTAGCTATCTGCCCTCTCTTATTCTTACATAAAGAAAAATCTGATTGCCACAAAAAACGAAAACTTAAGTTATGATTAAAATTAAAAACCTTCCTTTCGCACTGTTTTCTGTGCTTTTGGTAACCCAAGCAACCACTGTGGCAACCAATGAGGAGGATACACGGGCGAACATCAGTTGCGTATCCGGCGAGAGAGCTACACTGCTAACATTGAAAGCCGGTTTCATGGACCACAAAAACCGGCTTTCTTCATGGGAAGGCCATAATTGCTGCTCTTGGACATGCGTGACATGCAGAGTTGAGACAGGGCATGTTGTCAAACTCGACCTTAGAAACACATATATCCCGAATCCTGAATTGGACCCGTTTCCCGACTACAGCTATGCCTTGGGCGGTGAGATCCCGTCTTCATTACTTGTCTTACAGTACTCAAATTATCTCGATCTAAGTTACAATAACTTCAGCTATACAAAAATACCACATTTCATTGGCTCCCTCACGGAGTTGACGTATCTCAACCTCCGTTCTTCTAACTTTGGTGGTAGAATACCACCTCAACTCGGTAATCTCTCCAATTTACAATATCTGGATCTTTCTTCGACCTATGTATACTCTAATGATGTTGCATGGTTGGCTCATCTCACTTCTTTAAAGCACCTGGACTTGAGTTTTGTTAACTTGAACAGTACCATGAATTGGGAAGGATTAGGCAGGCTTCCCCATTTACAATCACTTTATCTAACTTGTTGCGAACTTAATGAATCAAGTTTTTCTCTCACTTATGTAAATTTCACAAAGCTTTCAACCTTTGATCTTAGTGAAAACAAGTTTAGCAATCCACAATCTTTAATCTGGGTTTGGAACATGACATGCTTACGGTCTATGGAATTTTCCTCTAATAATTTTGATAGCCATCTTCCCAATGCACTAGGAAATATGAATTCTCTTGAAGAATTATACCTGGGTTCGAATAAATTGATAGATATGAAATCAAGCAACCTTAAAAATCTTACCAATCTGAAAGTTTTGGACCTAAACGAAAACCAATTAACTAGGGATATTACTATATTCATGGAAAATATGTCACTATATATATAGATTGCAATATCTTGATTTAGAAGGAAATAATTTTTATGGGAATTTATCTAGTTGGATAGGACACATGACTTGTCTAACTAATCTTCGGCTTTATGATAACATCCTAAGTGGGTCCATACCTTTGAGTATAAGAAAGCTCACTCTATTGATTTGACCTAGACCTTGGTCAAAATAACTTTAACGGTGTGGTCACTGAAAAGCATTTGTCTAAAATGACAAATTTGAAGGCCATTATCTAAAATGACAAATTTGTAGCTGCAAATTAGCTGCCCCCATTTAGATTAAGATTCGCTTCCTTTTCATCATGTCGTTTGGGTCCTAAATTTCCTGAGTGGCTGAAATGGCAAACGAATATTGTTACTTTGGATATTTCCAACACAAATATTGCTGACAAGGTGCCCGTTTGGTTTTGGCATGTATTTTCCAAGGCTACTGATTTGGATTTGTCCACAGACAATTTGAGTGGGTTTATGCCAGAAAGTTTAGAGTTTATATCGGCAACTACTTTGTCATTAAGTGAGAACCAATTTCAAGGACTAGTTCCTAGATTATCCAAAAGCCTTTCTTTATTAGATCTCTCTCAAAATTCGTTCTATGGTTTCTTACCATCGAATTGGGAAAATTTAAATTTGGAGGCTCTTATCCTTACACAAAACTTACTAAATGGTTCCATCCCACATTTTATCTGTCAATTAAAAAATCTACAGTTGTTAGATTTATCACGTAACTTTCTAGTAGGAAATATTCCAAACTGTGATCAGAAAAGCAACCAAGATCAAATCCCAAAACATAATTTAAGTCGAGGGTCAATTAACCAAAGCTTCCTTAAAAACATACCTCTTAGATCTCTATTTTTAAGCTACAACAATCTCTCTGGTAAATTTCCAAAACACCTAAAATACTTCAACAGCCTAATTATCCTCGAACTAGAAAACAACAATTTTTTTGGTAGCATACCTTCCAGGATTTCGAAAAAACTACCCTTGTTGAGATTTTTATCACTTGGTTCCAATACGTTTAATGGAACAATACCAAATCAACTCTTTCAATTAGAGAATCTCCAAATATTAGACCTCTCCAATAACAATCTTAATGGAATGATACCTAGCTCAATGAAAAATCTGATGTCATTGATTAGTATGGATGATACGAATTCACAGTATGATCCATTCCTCATAGAAATTTTCCAAAATATTTTGATAGTGTATGGATTATTATAAAGTTGAATACAAAAGGGCAAGTGCTTCCGTTTGATGATAATATCTTATATTTCAGAAGTCTTGACTTATATCATAATAATTTAGTTGGGAATATTCCCGAAGAAATGGGAGCTCTTGTTGGTCTAAGGAATCTAAACCTATCAAGAAATAGGCTGAGTGGAGTTATTCCTATGAGCATTGGAAATTTACAGTCTTTGGAATCCCTCGACTTTCCCATCAACGAGCTTTTAGGTTCAATTCCATCAAGTTTGTCAGCTCTTACATTTTTGAGTCACCTTAATCTATCATACAATAATTTTTCTGGAAGAATCCCATTAGGTCAGCTGCAGACGCATAATGACCCGTCAATATATGAAGGAAATAATGGCCTATGTGGCTTTCCTCTTCTTGAGTGTTCTAATATTAATACAACATCTCAATCTTTTGCTTCCGAAAAGGAAAATGGACATGAGAATTATGTTTGGGCAATTATTGGGTTTGCAGTTGGTGCCTGGATGGTTTATGGTGCTTTACTTTTACATAAGGCATGGAGAGTTGTATACTTTGTGTTTGTTGATGACATGTATGATAGGTTTTACGTATTTGTGATTTTAAACTGGACAAGCATTATGGAGAAATAAAGGCAAAACATACCACAAGGAAGATGCACTGAAGTATAGCTTTCTATATGGTGAATTTTATTATTTGGGTCCTTTTTTGTCTTTATTTATTTTGGCAGTTATGCTTATTAATGTACTTTTTTGTCTTTCTATATCGGAATTTTGTGCATTTTTTTTTCATGTAAAGCTAATTACTTGAGTTTGAAGATCAAATCTATGTATACTGCAGCGAGGTGCTAAATACATATTAGTCAATATAAGCACCTTTAAGTGTTGATTCTTTGTGGATTAAAATCCATGGGCAACAGCAATAGTTCAAGAATTAATGAAGTCGCGAGGTTTTCAGCTTCACAAGAGGTAAAAATCACTAATTCATAATTAACAGCCTAGTTATTTTTGGCCTAGTATCTAAATTCATGTGCAAACTAACCTGAATAGCTGACGACAGGATTGTTTCTCCACTCTTCAAAGTAATATATCGTATTACAGCCTCAATTAGGAGTGGATTTCTCCCATATGATTATTGAGACTCACAGAAGAAACATTAGAGAAAATTGTCTGATATCTGATCTAGTGGCGCCTCTGAGAAAGCAGCTCGTGTGGATTTATCCTCGCTTCTTCATTCCAGCTACATGGTGCTTGTGGTGGGCCCCACAATTAGTCTCTGTTCCTTGCTGCCAGCACGGCTGCTCTGGTGCCAGTGACTAATTGATAGACACCCTCAATTTGTTCATTAAGGTCATAAAATGGAAAATGATAAATCCTGATTAAATAATTAAGTATGCTATTATACCCTCTATTTCTGAAAGTACATGTAGTTATTATAAGAAAAATGATTTGCTTCTTGTTGTTTTCTGACATGCACGCCTGGACTGGATAGATGCAGGTAAAAGCCCCATCAAATTCTAGTTTGCTTCTGGTAATTGTGAGTTCCACATATTCGATCTCCATCACTCTTTTCTTTTATCTCATCAGTTTTTTTGAAACTTTCTAATCAAAATTGGGCCGAAGAAAGGAAAAACAAATTAAATTGGGAATGTATAATATGACAACTGCACTACAAATAAATCATTAATTAAAGGAATTGAATAATAATTTGATGAGGAGTACGATGTAGGAACAAGATCCTCTACTGTCGTTTAAAACGACGGTAGGTGCTGTAGTTTGATTCGTATCGTTGGATCGAAATCGAACGGCACGCAATAGATACGGAAAAACCCCTTTTCTCTCCAAGCTGCCCCTCCCTGCTCGAGTCCCACAAATTGAAAAAAAGTATCTTCTGTCTTCGAAGTCCAGAAGAGCAGGTTTCATACTTGTTAACAGATTCGACACTACAGGGCACGATCCCATTAAAGGTTCCCGTCAACTCCGGCCACCACAATCAACAATACTAGGCTCTACAGCAGTTAAAGGTTCCTGTCGACTCCGGCCACCTCAACAATACTAGGCTCTACAGCGTCGTGGGAAGGTGGAGAGCATGGTTTGAGGTCGGTTTATGGTACATCGACCTGAGTAGGTGGGAGAACCAGTAGGCCGTTAAGAGGGACGAGGTAGTCTGGTACTGGAAAATATTAGGGAACTAATGGTTGCACATAATGGTTTACTTTGGTATCACGAGAGAGAAAGAACAATGTATGCACGGTCAGTTGGCCATGGGAGTGTCTCGTGAGGTGATCTTGAGTTGATTCAGTGAAGGGAGAGTATAGGTACCAGTATCGATTGTGTTGGGTTTAGTAAGAAGCTAATTTAACATTTGCGCTTGTTTGATTACTGTCTCTCACCCCTAAGTCCATTGTCTACACAGCATTATCATCAAAAATAAAAAATATAGATAAAATTGTGTGGGTGTCAGCCTTACGTGGTTAATTTGGGTTGGACACGGGAAGCGTCCAAAAATATATGGGATGGGGATTTCTTATGGTTGTGGAACGTGGTTTGCGTAAATTTTGGTGTGCCAAGTATGATCTATGAAAAAAATAAACCCGTCCCATCAACATATGTTTTGATTAATGAGAATAAAGTGCATTGCTTACTGCTTTTAATAAAGCACATTGCTTACTTCTTTTCAAATGTTTTTTTTTGTAGGTTGTAGCAAGCAAACTTATAATGCTTTGATTAAGATATTCCCATGCCAAGTCTGGCCAAGCTGAATTAGGAGGCCGGTACAATGGTGGTACAGGAACGAAATTGTTACAGTAATTAGGAGGCCGGTACAGGATGTTAGGAGGAATGTACCAGTATAATATGTTTAAAAGCCATTTTCAGATCTTAGTAAAGCTTGGACATGAAGGAATTGCACAAACTGGAAACATGTTCAGATCATTAGATAACAGTTCTTAGGATATTGTATCTATTATTGCACAAACAGGAAACATGTACAGAATTGCACGAACTTTTCTAATCAGTGTTGTTTCTTTTTACCCCTGACATACTAGAGAGATGAGATTGGAAAAGCTTGTGCAATTCGTTACAGCATTAGGTCTAGTATATATTTAAATTCATGTGCAAACTAACGTGAAGTCGTGAATAACTGACTACAGGTCTCCATCTTTCAAGCAAAATTGCCCATTACAAACTTCAACTAGAAGTGGATTTCTCCCAATTGGTCATAGAGACTCATAGAAAAAACATCAGAAACGCAGTTTGATCTCCAAATCCCAATGGCGCCTTTGACAAAACAACCCATTTCGATCTATCAGTTCCCCATTCCTTCTTCACAATACTTTTAGTGGTGGGCGTCACAGTCGGCTCTGTCCCTTGCAACTAGCACTGCCGTCCTGGTGCCAGTGACTAATTGACAGGTACCCTCAATTTTTAGAAAAAGATCAAATTATGGAAAATTTATAATAAATCCTGATTTAGTTAATTAGCTTGTTATGTGTAGTGTTTCTAACAGTGAAGTTATTATCAGGACATTGATGTGCTTGTTGGTGTCCTCACACATGTGGGCCTAGACTGGACAGATGCAGGAAAAACACCAAACAAATATTCAGAATTTCTTTTCTAAAAAAGAGCAATTTCAGGTTTACTTCTGGCAATTGTAAGTCCCACCCACTTTCTATCTCTTATCTTTTAGCAATCTCATCACTGATCTCTATCTGTTGCAAAGTTGCCAATTAACTGTTCTCTATCTGCTGCGAAGTTGCTATTTTTATTTTAAAAAAAAAATACGTATTTTATCTTTTCTGAATTCCAAATGTCAAAGCTACCGTTGCAACTTTTACTTTTTCAATACATATTAAAAGTTCCGCATTTTCTTTTTGTCTATAATAATTCCTGTTTTTGGACTCTTGCAGAAAGAATCAAACATTTCTTTCGGAGATTAATAAAAATTGGGAGTGAGTCTTAAATACAAAGCCCAATTTTCATGTGCCGAAGTTGACTTGGACTTGGACTTGGTCAAATCTAATGAAGAAGAACGGATGATGGATGGACTAGATTGTGGGCCTACGTGGGAAACCAAATCTGCTGCCGTGCAGCATCCCAACCGTCCGATGGATGATGGGTGCCCCGTGCACAATACTAGATTGATAGGTCCGAAAAAAATTAACCTCTAAGATTAGATCAGACGGCTCGAATTCTGAGCGGCACGAGTGCCGCTCGGCACAGGATAAGGATTCTCTACGTGGGGCTTTAAACAACAGAAATTATTCTTTCTCATGTGCTTTGACTGAGGGCCTCAGCAGCTACAGGCGGTCGTCATGGTACTGACATGAGAAAAAAATATTCAATGTGCCAGTTGGAGTTGCGGGAGGTTCTCATACGGAACTAATTGGCTAATCACAGCCATGCAGTCGTTTTCGTTGTTAATTTACCTTTTATTTTCTTTCGTAAATGTTACCGGGCGTCGAGGGCTCGAGGCAACTCGCTATGGCCATCAGTTTTGTAAACTCCTATCTGTACTTGAGAAACCTTGATGTGTCATATCTGTATTGGCGGATTTCGTGCTAGACTTATCGAGTATCCACTTGCGATAGGTGTTTTTTAACTCAAGGACTTGCCCTTTCTTTTCTTTTTTTTTTCTTTTTTTCTTTTTTTTTTTATTGACGCTCAAAGTATTGCAAATAAGTGTCTCTGAAATTTGATATTTTTTCCATTCACTAGAGTTGTTTTTATGTATAGCTGTGGCAATCCATTTTTCTAGGAAAATTTTGATCCATCTGAGTAATATCGTGGTGTTCTATAGGAATTTCAAAGGAAAAAGTAGGAACTAGCAATTTTCTCGGCCCGCTCGATAATTTATTATTTTTATCAACTATGTATTTATTGTTTGATGTACATCAATAAAATCTATAAATTATTAGCATAATATTATTCATATATAAATTTATGTCAATGTCATATAGTTTATACAATTAATTAATATGTTAACGTAATAAACATTCATATATAATTGATAAATACTTCTTTATTCTTTATATCAATATATGTATATAATAAATGTTCATCTATAAATTAACATTGATAATAATGAACATATTGTGATAGTATATAGAAAATATAGATAATCACATATAAACACATTAAGGCTTTGATCAAAATAGTTTTTATGTGGGATTTCATTTGGTCACACTTAATTTCTCAAGATTAGTTGGGTCCAATAACATAGAAATTCCGATGAAATGACATCAAACACATTCATTTTGAACAAAAAAAAAAAATTGTAATGAATTGAAATGAGATTCCATGTTTTAAAAAGTGATTTAAATCAGGCCTAATTAATATTAAATTCTTTGTAAACGTTCATATATATAAATTAATACATATGAAATTAATCAATATGTCAGAACAATGAGAATTTTTATATAATTAAATAATAAAATATTAATATATAATGAATAGGTACCTTATTTTGTAAAGACAATTAATAGGTATATTAATGAAGCAATGGGGTTTTCTATAATATTTAAATATTCAATGACGAAACAGTAATATGTTAGGAAATGCTCATATTTTAATTTTAGATTAATTACAACTAATTAATCACCATTAACAACAAGCAAATCAATAGATCTAGTGCTAAAGCAATCACACATCCAATCAAGAGAGAAGGTAGGAGAAATTGTACCTCTCATGAAATCGCATTCATGAGGCTCGAATCCATGGCATGGGAATCGATGGGGTGCACTCCGCGCCTTCTTCTCCTTCCTCTAATCCACCAAGAAGCTTCACCACCTCTCAAGAGCTTGTGCTAGCAAGCTTTTAGAGCAACCAACACTTAATCACAATTAACACCTTAATTATGTGGCTAATCCCAACACATGGGCCCTAACAAACAAAGGATGAGAGCTCCTCTAATGGAGATTTCGAAAATCTCCAAAGGAGGAGATAGGTGGCGGCTAGGAGAAGAGGGAAGAGAGGAGAGAGAAAGTTGAATGAGAGGCCACCCCTTGGGGTCTATTTATAGAGCTCTCATTCCTCTTCCAAACTTCAAACAAATTACAAGCATGCCACCATGCCCTAGGCGCCACCTATATGGGCTTTTAGCCCAATTTACCAAATGGCAAATTCATCTCTCATTAGCTCATTAATTCTATTAACTAATGGGCCTTTTAATTATTTGTTAATTGGGCTTAATTAGACTTAGCAATTTAAAACCTATATATTTAATATAATTCTAACAATTATATTAAATGTAGTTGAGACTATTTAATTATCAAATTGATGATAATTAACAATAGGTTGGTTTATGCATTAATTTATTCTAACATGATCTCCTTGATATAATTAATTATAACGGTTCATAACGGTATATAATTAATTAATCAACCCATCATGTTTTGTATTCTCCAATACAAATAAATAATACACGTGTGGTTCAGGTTCTATTTGTGCGACCCTTTGAGGATTTATACTATGTTGGCCATGGGATTAAATCGCTTATTTAATTCCAATAATCATAAGCGGTATCTAGCAACACGTTATGATTCCCAATTCGTATAAATAATGTACTGCTACAATATGTCAATCCTGCATAAGAAATATTAGTATTTCTTTGTCTGATTCTTATGTCACATGATATCTTTGTATAATCCAAGATAGGAATGTGTCATTCTTGCAGATTATACATTTCTTGATCTAGAGTTGATTGTACATGTTGGCCAACCAATCCAACTCCATCAAGAGGCCCAAACAGATATCATCACTCATTAAGTATATTAATGAGGGACATACGGTTTTCTTGATGAACAACTTTTCCCCGCACAATTCAAGAGAACATAAATAAAGTCTTTATAGCAGCCTTTATCAGGAATCAACGTTAGACGATATTTATTGAACCTATCCTCATGTGGAAAAGCTGAGCATCTCAAACTTAGAATCAACAACATATGAAATAAACAATGACACATAACACAATCCATATGTTTATTTCATTGGGTCAAGTCCTGTACTATGTTCCAATAACATACACATATGCAATTAAGTTGGTAACTCCTTACCTATGATTTGTAGAACTTAATCATCACTTAACTTACATACTAATCTTTTATGATAATTAATGTTCCTTGTTAATTATCAAGATTATGGACGATTTAGATTTATTATTGTCATTCTAATGAATGATCCACAGAGATCTACAATTCAGATCCTCAACCTGAATGATCTGTAAATAATAAACTCTAGGAACAAATGATCAAATATCATCATTAACATAAACTAAGAAAATAAGTCATTAAATATTGACTTCTAGGACATAACTCCAACATAATATCCATATAACATGAAATAACTAATGTTTTGATAATAAATACCCCAGGGGCTTTATTGAAAAAGGCAAAGAAAGGTATCCATGCATGTATCTGGTTTCTCTTAAAGACAGTTTCTGCAGGCAACACTCTGCATATTTCATGCTGCAATTATAAACAATCACTAATAAGAAAAACAATTTTACTAATGAAAATTATAGATAAGAAAGACAAATTTACTCTTTTGACAAAATTATGAAATAGAGACCTGAACTTTGGAAAAAACAATTTTACGCTTTTGACAAAATTCTGGAATAGAGATCTGAACTTTGGAAATGGAAAAATCAGTGTTTGGAACTAATTTGATTCAGGAGTGCATAAATAGCCAACGAAAACAATGCATTGATGAATTATAATTTTTTTCCCTTTTTAGGTAAAAAAGTGTTTTGATGAATTATAATTTAATATATAAGAAATGATTATCCTTTCAAGTCCGCGAGTCCTGAATAGTCCACAAATTCAAGACCAAGAATTCTGTATCAGAAGGTATTAGAAGCTCCAAACATGTTAAGGGAAACATTTGCTCTTTTTTTTTTTTGGAATAATTGGTTTTATGTCATTATGAAAATCATCTAATTAGTAATATGCCATTGTTATATTGCAAATAGATTTATGCCATCATCTAATTGTTTAAATTAGATATATTCCATTATCTCATTCCATAAAAAATTGAATTCTAAAAATGCCATCCTGAATCCTCTCAATATTTTTAAAAAATCCCAAATTGCCCTTTTTAATTGTAACAAGTTTAATTCAAAGATTAAAAATAATATTTACAATTCAAATTATGTGATGACGTAACTTTTATGAAATTAAATATTGAGACCTAATCATCTTATAACGATCTCACATATATTTGGTTAAAGGTTAAATAGTCGGTTTGTTGATATCATTTTTGATGTTATAATATGATACCTCTTGGTTCGATAAACACAGGGAGAGACTCAGAAACGAAACTTTATATAAATATTATCTTATTATTATACACAAGGAGAGAATAATTCATTCTCCTCGCTAGTAGCTAATCTGATTGCAAAATCCATTAATGAAACGATTATATTATTTGTTCATGTCAGTTAATAATTTCTTTTAGTCTCGTTCAAAACTCATATTCGACTGGATTCAAATAAATATAGTAGCTTGGTCTTGGATTGAAATACACACATTCATATCATAGTATATGGTATTTTTTTTTCTTTTTTTTGAAGGTAGGGTGGCGACTGTACATGGCATTTTTCTAGTTTCAAAGTTTTGTAGTGGCATAAAACTAATTTGTCATTTAGTAATGATATTTTTCTAATTTCAAAATTTTTGTAGTGGCATAAATCTAATTTGTCATTTAGTGATGGCATTTTTCTAATTTCAAATTTTTGTAGTGGTATATTTAAAAGGGTAAAATTGGCAAATCAATCAAAAAACTAATTTTTACTATTTTATAATGGCATAAAACTAATTTTTCATATAATGATGATATTTTACTAATTTTAAATTTTCACAATGGCATAAATCTAATTAACCCTTTTTTTTCCTTTAAGGAAACAACATAACCATATCTAGATTGTGCCTCATACAATCCGTAAGCTCAGAATATTTCTGATCTCCAGATCTGCACATTTATTGCTACAAAATTTATCTTTCATTTCATCTCAAGTCGCAATTTTTGAAACATGACACGTCAATAATCGTTCATTTCAATAATATTATCTATGACCTTGACTATCGGTGCCAGTAGCTCTACATTAATGTCCAAGTTACGGCATTTAGAAATAAACTCGCAAGCTATATCCTCTCTTTCTCAAATAAAAAGAAGAAAGAAACTATAATTGTCGAAAACAAAACGTAGTAATGACTAAAATTAAAAACATTCCATCAGTACTCTTCTTATTCTGGGTGCTTTTGCTAACCCAAGCAAGCACTTTGGCAACCAACGAGGAGAATACACGAGTGAACAACAGTTGCCTGCCTGGCGAGAGAGCAGCACTGTTAACACTGAAAGCCGGTTTTGTGGACCCAAAACACCGGCTTTCTTCATGGGAAGGCTGTGATTGCTGCTCTTGGAGTGGCGTCACATGCAGCAATGGGACAGGGCATGTTGTCAAACTCGACTTAAGCAACACATATATGACGAATGATTCTAAATTGGACCCATTTCCCGACTTCAGATATGCCTTGGGTGGTGAGATCCGTTCTTCTTTGCTTTCCTTACAGTACTTAAATTACCTCGATCTTAGTTACAATAACTTCAGCTATGCAAAAATACCACATTTCATTGGCTCCCTGAAGGAGTTATGGTATCTCAACCTCTCTTATTCTTATATTGGTGGTAGAATGCCACCCCAACTCTGTAATCTCTATAATTTACAATATCTGGATCTTTCTTGGGATTACAATATTGATGGTAACATACCACCTCAACTTGGTAATCTCTCCAATTTACAATATCTAGATATTTCTTGGACCAATGGTTACTTCAAAGATGTTGCATGGTTTGCGCATCTCACTTCTTTAAAGCACCTGGACTTGAATAACGTTAACTTGAGCAGTTGCATTAATTGGGAAGGATTAGGCATGCTTCCCCATTTACAAGCACTTTATCTATCTAATTGCGAACTTAATGAAACAAGCTTCTCTCTTTCTCATGTGAATTTCACGAAGCTTTTAACCTTTGATCTTAGTTCAAACGAGTTTAGCAATCCTCAATCTTTAATCTGGATTTGGAATATGACAAGCTTAAGATCTGTTGACTTTTCTTCTAATAATTTTGATGGTCAACTATTCAATACATTAAGAAATATGAATTATATTGAAGAATTCTATTTGGGTTTGAATAACTTAATAGATAATTAGATATGAAATCAAACGACGTTAACAATCTTACCAATTTGAGAATTTTGGACTTGAGTGGAAACCAATTAAGTAGGGATATAACTGAGTTCATGGAGGATTTGTCACTATATAGATTGCAATATCTTGGTTTGGGATGGAATAATTTTTCTGGAAACTTATCTGGTTGGATAGGGCGCATGACTGCCCTAACTAATCTCTCTGGTGAATTTCCAAAGCACCTGACATGCTTTAGCACAACTCTCTTAGCTTTAATAACTTTTAGACCCTGACCAGGAAATTCACCAGTCATGCGCCCTATCTGGACCTGACCGCACCGTTAAAGTTCTTTTAGACAACTTACTTCTCTATTTTTAAGCTATAACAATCTCTCTGGTGAATTTCCAAAGCACCTGACATGCTTTAGCAGCCTAAATGTCCTCAATCTTGGGAACAATAATTTTTTTGGTAGTATATCTCCTTGGATTGTGGAAAAATTACCATCCTTGAGATTCTTATTACTTGGTTCAAGTAGGTTTAACGGAACAATACCTAATCAACTCTTTCAATTAGAGCAACTCCAAATATTAGATCTCTCAAATAACAATCTTAGTGGAATTGTACCTTGCTCAATGAGAACCCTAACGACAATGACTATTACGGATAAAATAGATATAGGTCAAGGTGTGTTTGACCAAACAATTGTAATATGGTCGGGTTTTTTGGTTGATTATATATATATGTCGTTCACTGTCAGCTACTGACACTGCTGAACTGGCAGCGAGTGTGATGAAGACTGGAGAGGAGTCACTGTCTGGTGAGACCAGCCAGTGATATTAAACGAAGGGGTCAGAATAACAAGCCGATAGCAATACAGGCCCAATTGAAGCCCACAAACCATTCGACCGTCGTCTCTACTGAGCAAGCTGAGTAACTAACTGCGGAGACAGTTAGCCAAATTAGTTACTTTGTTATCTTTCTTTACTTCTGTAAAAATGTAATGATTAGAGATAATAACTGAAGGATATATATCCTAAGACAGGCGTGTATTGAATTCATGAATAATCAAATAACATTTTCCTTCTCTCTCTCCTGTTTCTCTCTTCTTTCTTTCCTCTAAATTTCCCTATCTTCCCCATTCCTTCCTCTTCTCTCTCTCAAAATTCCCAAATCTGTATCGCCATTAACACAATTGAGCTCAATTAACCCAAGAGTGTGACATTCACTTTCATAGAGGTGGATACAAAAGGAGAACTGATTGATTTTTTGGATTTCAAAAGTTTTGACTTATCTGACAACAATTTAGTTGGAAATATCCCAGAAGAAATTGGAGCTCTTGGCGGTCTAATTAACCTAAACCTATCAAGAAATAAGCTAAGTGGATTTATTCCTAGAAGCATTGGAAATTTACAGTCACTGGAATCCCTTGATTTTTCCAACAATGAGCTTTCGGGTTCAATTCCCTCAAGCTTCGCAGATCTCACTTTCTTGAGCAACCTAAACATGTCTTATAACAATCTTTCTGGAAGAATCCCGTCAGGTTGTCAACTCCAGACACTTAATGATCCGTCAATCTATGAAGGAAACAATGGCCTTTGTGGTTTTCCTCTTCCAATTGAATGTTTTGAAAGCAAAACAACATCTCAATCTTTTGTCTCTAAAAATGAAAATAGCCATGAATTTTATGTTGGGGCCATTATTGGGTTTGCAGTTGGTGCTTGGATGGTTTATGGTGCTTTACTATTCTATAAGTCATGGAGAGTTGCATGCTTTGCATTTTTTGATAATATGTATGATAGGATTTACCCCATTGTAATTTTGATCTGGGTTAGAATTAAGCAGAAATAAAGAGAAAAAAACTGTCAGGAGGAAGTGTATTGAAGTTTTTGACGTGGTGAATTTTATTATCAGGCTTGCCTTTTTTTTTTTTTTTTGTTCTTTCTCCCCTTTTAACTTTGTTTGGCAGTGTATGTGACCTAGTGATTAAGTGATAAAAGCGTTATGTTGGCCTCCAAAAAATCAAGTGTTCAAGTCCTACATTCACTTTTAATTTCAGAAAAAATTAAATGGCAAAGAAGAAAGAACTTTGTTTGGCAGTTATCGTAGCATTCATGTACGCACTATTTGGGAACCATTATTGGCATGGCTAAATATTTTATATATTGGTATGTACCTTTGTGGTTTTCACTTTCTTCTAAAGCTCATAATTTGCGTTTGAAGAGTGAAATTATGTAAGTACTAAAGCAGCAAAATGCTAATATATGTATTTATTATAAGCACATTATATTTTAAAAAAGTTTATGATTAGTGTGGAATCCTTTATGGAGTACAAAACAAAGGGAAACTAGCATAGTTGGAGAATTAATCAAGTCAAAAGGTTTTAATTAGCTTCACAAGAGGTGAAAAACAAATTAACGCATAACAGTATTCGTCTTTTCCTTTTTTTTTTTTGTGAAAGTCGTTCAAACTAATCGAATAGCTGAAATATCTGTGAACTGCTAAAACTAAAAGAATCTGAAAGAAAAAAAAAAAAAAACATCAGAAAGAAGAAGTTGACAGCCAAGTTGTTTGGATCAATCTCGATGTCCCCATTCCATCCACACACTGAGCTTCTATTGGTGGGCCCTAGTCAGGTTTGTTCCCTAGCCGCTCCTGGTGCCACCGAGGCACTGACTAATTAACTGGCACCCTCAGTTTCTAAAGTAAGGTCAAAGTATTGACTATTGAAAAAAATAAATCCTGATTTAATAATTACAAGCAGAATGATATGCTTATTTGTGTTTTCTCTGACATGTAGGCCTGGACTGGACAGATGCAGGCAAAATTGTGAAAACCGAACAAATTTTCAGAATTACTTTTGCAATTGAGAGCAATTTCAGGTAATCTCCTGGTAACTGTAAGTTCCAAATACTCTCAATCTCATCACACTCACACATCTCTATCTATTTAAAAACTTGCTAATTAACTGAAGAAGGGGATGCAACCATGAAAATGTCAATTATGAGTTTTAATGGGATTGACAAATATTTTGAAAAGGAGTCAGATATTTACCTGAAGGAATAGGAGCTGACACTCGGCGCTAAGTATAAACCATATCTCTACTACTTATAAATGCACCTTGCGAAAGGTCATAACAAAAAATCACCAAAGGAGTTCAAACAATTGTTAACATCAATTATAAACCATTGATCTGTTCAACTTGATATGATGTACGGCTAGATTTGCATAGTGAACATCCAATAGCCTTTGGCCCTGGACCCGGCCCTGGCCAAGCCTTTCTAAAACAAAGGGCCGGCCCGGCCTCTCTAAGCCCTTAAGAAGGGCCAGGGCTTAGAGACGCCGAGCTTAGGAAGGGTCAGGCCACATCTCAGCTAAAGAGAGGCCTAGAGAGATCAGGCCTTAGAAGGGCCAGGGCCTAGAGAGGCCAGGCTTACGAAGGTCCAGGGCTTAGAGAGACCAAACTTATGAAGAATCAGACACAATCTCAACTCAAGGGTAGACCCTATATGAACAAATTCAATCCAATCTAAACTGATCATTCGAAATAATATTAAAATTTTTTAACATATTGATATCAATACAAGTTAAAAAATATATATTTCTCACATTTTATGTTATTTTATTTCATACATTCGTAATTTTCAATTACCCTTCAGGCCCTTCAAGTCCGGCCTCTTGAAATCCGGAGGGCCTAAAAGGGCCAGACTTGAAAAGGGCTAGGCTCAATCTTCATATTTAAGCCCTTCTAAGTCCGGCCCTGTCCGGCCCTTGAGCAGGCCCTTTTAGACCAGGCCTCCCGAGAACCCGGCCTTGGGAGGCATTCACTTGCATTTAACACAAAGAGTCAGTCCCTTTCATGAAAAAGGGTCAAGGCGCTGGATTCAAAATGCATTTTTTTTTTTTTTTATTTCCGTGTGTCTGAGTGTTCGAATCTTCGCTCACAGATATTAATTTTTGCTCTATTTTGGTTGAAATCAATTGGAAGACGCAATTTTAAATATGATACGGAGAGGTCTATTTATTCATATCCTTCTCCATTTTCTAAGGCACTGGAGATTGATAGTACGTAATAAAGGTCAATGCATAATGTATGTGTCGCCAGTGTAAAAGAAAACTGGAGAGGTGTTAGATGGTCAAAGTTCTACCTTGACCCCCCATCCAAGTAATACATGCACCGTACACGGAAGTTTTTTCTTTTCTTTTTTGCAATTTCTTTCTTCTTCTTTTTCCTTATTACGTAGATACGGTAGATTGCAAAGTAATAAAAGAAGTATAAAGGCCTGATAAACCAACTCATGGACTAATCCAGTAAATAATAAATATTCCTCATAATTTTTTATGCAACTTGGAAATATAGATTTATCGGTATTGATACATATTTTTTTTAATTTGATATAAAGTTGTATATTGTAATGATTTGTATTTTTTATGAGAATATCTATTGTGAACCATGGTTCATAGAGGTACGTCAGTGATTTAGCAAATTGACAAATCTAAATTAACCAATCCAATTTATATATTGAAATCTCATAGCAAACAATATTTTACAATTTTTAAAATTTTTTTACTATTATTTAATTTTTTTAAAATAGTAAAAAAATTTCAAAAATTGTAAAATTTTGTTTTTTATGAGATTTCAATATATACATTGGATTGGTTGAATTAAATTTGTTAATTTGCAAAATCACCGTTCAAATGATTATAGTTCACGGAACCCTCTATGAACCATGGTTCACAATAGATATTCTACCGTGTTAGATATTTTATTATGGAGACAAATTGAACGGTTTAGATCGACCATTGTAATCTCGAAAATCAGCCTACGGGCAGTTTCAAAAAAAAATCTCGAAAATTGAGATCTAACTGCGTTTGATGGGCCAAATGTCAAACATGTTTCACTCTAGCATTATTCTTATCTTATTAGTTTAGTTATGTCCTTTTGTTTGCTTCATGAAATATATTATGATAATTCTCATGATATTTAACCTCTCCTACCTCCATTTTTTCACAACCAATTATCACTCTCAAAGTAAATCATCATCATCAAAACCAAAATGTATCAACATGATCAAGATTCTTATACTCAAAATACATACATGTCAAATAATATTTTCAATTATTAAAATATGCCCACACATTGGGTGGGCCAATGCTGCTAGTAGGATGAAAGTGCAAGCCATGGTTCGAAGACTCGGGCTAGTCAGAACGGACTCAGCGCCTACCGAGCCGACTTTCCCGATTTGGAACGGAAACGAAATTTGAACTGCCGTTAATTGTTTATATCAACGGAGAGAGGTGGTGAGGAGCGGGGAACACCGTCCGAGATGGCTAGGTGTCCGGGGAATGCACGGGAGAAAGGTGGTGGGCCGCCATGAACCTCCTCCTGAGGGGATTCGATTCTCTTTCCGTGGGATGGAGGCCGGAGGGGCACGGGAGAAAAAAAAAAAAAAAGAAAGTTGGCGAAGAAAGGTACAACTGGACATGTCCAGTTCCCACTTTTTAATTAATTTTTTATGGTCCAGATTTTGCAAGAGCGAAATAATTTTTTTATAAAATAATATTTGATTCAAAATTTAATCAAAGAACATAGAAAAATTATAAATTTCGTGCTCTAATATTCTAACTGATATTGTAAAATGGTTTAACAAATGTGTCTTCATAAATAGTTTATTTTTTTACTAAATATGCTTTATTTAACTCATGAAGTCTCAATTTAATAGTTTTCAAAATTGTATTACAACTGAAATTAGGCTTAGACATTAATAAGAAGTATAAAATGACATGACACTCTGTATTACAACACTCATGAGGAGGTATTGCAAGCCATCACTTCTTGGCCATCAAATAAGTCACCTGGGCCTGATAGTTTTACAAGAGACTTTTTCAAAGCTTTTGCAAATGAATTGGTACCTGAAATCACTTCAGTTCTTAACTCTTCCATTCATCTCGGCTCTCTACAGCCCTTCAATTTTTCAATCATTGCACTTATCCCCAAGAGTGATTCTCCATCCTCAGTTACAGATTACAGATCAGTGAGTATTATTCATTCTATTCAAAAAAATTTCTAAAAGGTTTTAACTCCAACAGTTACCCCTTTCTTGTGCTCACTGGTTACACAAAATCAGACTGGTTTTTTGAAAGGAAGGTCGATAATTGATAATTTTGTGTATGCTCAAGAAGTTTTGTCTTACTCTTCCAAAACTAAAACGCCAATTTGTCAGGGATTGAATCAAAAGATAATGCAAATATCTCTTTAGCTGAAAACATTGACCAAGTCAATGTTATTAGAGTAACGGCAGATGACGGAACGAAGGGGTCAGTTACTCAAAACTTAATAAAAACTGGAGGGACCCACGGAGTAAAGTGTAACAGCGTTACTGAGGAAGGCAGTTGCTCGTTGGGGTGACGTGGCAGAAAGGGACCATTAGTTATCGCAACCTGACAACAGTATTTCACGAGGAGATGTAAAAGAATTTCATTGTAATTGTTAAAATTTAAATTTCATTTTAGATGAGGTATAAATATCTCAGCTGAGATTAGGGTTTGTTATGTTGAAAGTAGATCTGAATTCCCAAAAATACACTATTCTCTCTATTTCCTGCATTTTCTGAATTTCCCTTGTAATTTGAATTCCAGTTATTATCAATGGTCGATTAATATCGCCACATTATCGTCTTTCTTTATTTATTGCAATTTCAGTTCCAATTTCATTATTTCTCTTCTCTATTGCTGTAATTACTTGAAACCCTATCAGTTGGTCTGACAACTGAGACGGCTGATACTGAAAGTTACTTGAAAAGTAGCAATTCTGAGTTAAAACTGTCTAAGGATCGTTACATCTGGTATCAGAGCACCGATTAAACAGGGCCTAAGTGTTTCAATCGGTACATGGGCAAAGATTCACACTTGACAAGAAATAAGAGCATGGATGATCTTAAAGAGAGGAGTGTACAAATGGAGGCACAACTGGGAAGGTTGGCGGAAGAAGTTAGAGAAAATAACAAGAGGTTGGAGAAAAGAATGGCAGCATTGGTGGCAAATCACACTAAATCAAACAGTAAAGCTGCAGAAGAAAGAGAGAAAACTGTGGATGCAAGAATGGGCAGATTGAGAAAATGTTGGAGTTAATTACTGTCTCTAGCAAGAACAATAACCTTGAAAATGCTGGTACAAGTGGAAGTGCCAATAAACAACCTGAGATGAATGAGTTAGAGAAAGGACCACTGGTTGTAACTGGTGGTGATAAAAACAAAGAAAAAGAAACTGGTGAAGGGTTTGTGGGGTTAGGGCCAGTAATCACTAATTGGGAGGAAGAGGCATGGTATGAGAGTGATGATTTAAGGAGAGGTGAAGAATTTGTGAGGCAGCATGCTAAAAGAAATACTAAAAGAGATGGTGAAAATCAGATAACAAGGGTTCATTTTCCAAAGCTAGACTTTCCCAAGTTTGATGGCAGTGATCTGTCACACCCCAACCTGGAATGCTGAAGTCGACTCCGCCACGAGAATGACAAGTCATTCCCGTAAGGCTAACAGACAGATAGCTACAATTTTTTTTCAATTTTACTTCCCCGTTTTCTTGGTTGCGGCCTAGAAGTTTCATAACACACAGATAAACAAACCAAGTCTTATTTTATTGCACACATAGTATTGTACAAGATATTGTTACACACCACGAAAAGATAAACCTCATTGGAGCTTAGGCTTATTATTTATTTATAACCTAAGGCTGGTTCACTCGTCTCACACTATATACATATAAAACATATTTGACAACCACCCCACTTGCCACTTGCTGCCAATTACCATAAGCCCGATTAAGTTCTACAGACTATATTACAAAATATAGAATCCTTTCCCGACAAAACCCGATAACAACACAACTCACAGTTTTAGGACAACACTACCACTATAATGACAACAACAACAAACCAACAACAACCGGCCCATACTAACGCTCCCCGTGTTTACGCTTCCGCGGAGTGATCCTCGGACTCAGGTTCGACCTCCATCTCGCGCGACGGACTCGGAGGAGGAATCTCCAACTACAGATACGCCAAGACATCGGGAAGTTCATCCAGATACAGAGCTAGGGTAGCATTATAATTTAAACTCGGGATATGAACACAGAACTGTAGACAAGAGCACTCAACTGTAGCTATAGACCGTCGCCTAGCACCATTTCTACGTTCCTGGAACCCTCAAAAGAGGCAACAAAAATTCGGATGAGAAGTTAATCTCAGTGCGGGTTTTAGTTCCAGTACGCGGCTTCTTGGTACGAACCGGTATCGGAATTAATACCCTTTTTATTTGAAACAATCATAAAATAGTAAATCATTTTCCAAACTATATTTAAAATCAGAATGATTTGTACCGTAGGCACAAGACGCAATGGTCCGATAACAGGCATACTGCAACATGAAATATGCATCAATTCAAATCAAGCATAAGATATTTGTTACAGAATTTCAACAGAGTACAGTATACACTCAAGCTCTTATCGGCCCAACAGAATCAGAAAGAACTCTTCCCACACCATAGGTCCAACCCTAGGTACAGATTTCAGAGGGAATTTCCAGTAATTAAAGCGCTAATAATCTTGGCCGGGTAGTTGGCCAAACCTTACTCCGGAGAGTGATACTTATTATAGTTATGCTTGTACAGACTGATTTAGAATGGTCCGATTTTAATTCAAATCCGATTCTTCTATCACAAAGGATATCTATGCAAATTAGTCAATTTACGGAGCCATTCCAGTCCTTTAATATAATCCGACTATTCAAATGATTATCAATCGGAAATTCTATGTCGGAATATATTTCTTTTGGTGGATTCAAACGAATAATTTGTTTCAACATGCGTTTTCATATTTCAGGGATTCCTATCGGCTACATGAAATTGGAAATGCATTATCAAGAAATGATCAACATGCAATGCACAAATTTAAATATACCGAAACCCGAGTTCTAACAAAGATTCCGCGTATCCGCACCTTGCTCGACTCAGATGTCCGGGGGCACTTCAGTATCCGTTCCTGTTTACAAGTTACAGATCAAGTACCGTTAATATATATTTAACGGGTTCCTTAAATCCGTTTGGTAAACCACGATTAAGTCTGGTAGCTTATAGGTAACTGGACTGTACGTTTTGGTTCCAAGTCCTTTAATATCGTTATAACTTTTAATTACATTTTCAATTATTCGTTTCAGTGTTTAATTGTACGTTTCCTAATATCGAGAATCCATTATCAGAAATAGCAGAAACACTTACACAGAAATTTAGGAAACTCAATTAAACTCAACAGAAAGTATAAATCAGAAATTAATTATTTATTTTTACGGGATCAGATAGTCTGAATGATTTGCCACGTATCCGTTCTTTTTAAAAGTCAGACTAAATCTCATCATTTCCCTAAAAAGCCCACAATCGATAGTTAAACTAAGTACATTGTTTCCAAGTCATTTAGTTTAACAGAAATCCGTCATTAGCTTTATCTAAATCCGAAAGCTAATTAAAATCTGAAATTATTTTTCCGAAATTAAGCCCACAATGCATCTCGGCCTACAGGCCTTTCTCTTCTCTTTTTTTTTTTTCCTTTCGGCCCATAAGGCAAAAATCCAACCAAAGTCCACAATAGAACCCAAAACAGCGAACAGAGCAAACAGCGACACAACACAACCAGACGCAACACAAACAGACGCAACACAAACAGACGCAACCCAGTCAACCTGACCCAGTTGACTGGGTTAACGCATAACAGGTCCGCCAGAAATCCAGAAAAGGGATCCGATACCTACAGTTAGCAAATCCAAACCCGATAAGTCTAGGTTTATGCATTCAAGCCCACAGAAGCATCATAAACCCTCTAAATTTACATTTAACCCCTCTAAATTTCGATTGACAACTTCTTTGTTACAATATAGTCCCCAGATTTTTACAGAAAAGCCCTTCCTACATTTCTTTCTTCACAGAGTCACCCTAATTCCACGCAATTAACTACCAGAAAGTTTCCATCTCCCTGTACTCATACCAGACCACTATAGTATGCACTTTTTACCCTTGACTACAGCCCCAGACAGATTTCGAATCATGCCACAACCTTTAAAACATGCATATATGCTAGTGTAATGACTATGTAAATGCACTGCAACACTCTTCCACTCAAAATAAGCAAAGTATCTAAATTCCAACCATGGATATACATGTAGATATGAACCATGCACATTTCTTTATCTAACAAACACATAACTAAGGGCCTGTCTGTTAAAACTATAAATTATATGAAGATATGAAATATAGAAGTCAAACTATGCACCAGACATGTATAGTTGCTACCCTACTCAAGTATACAGTGGCTATCTAAAAATATGCATCTGTTTAACTATGCAAAATGCTCATTTGTATATTAGAAGAGTATAGAACAAGGTTCATATATATTAAAGCATGCATATATGCCAACTCAGATTAAGAACAGTGGCCATTTACATATAGATAAGCTAACCCAACTCTGTATAAAGACTATATGCCTATATTGAGACATGACTTTGAAACTTCTACAACATATAAGCATATATATATATCTGTATATACTAACAACAAGTTATTTAGAAATGAGTATACAGTGCCTAAAATGACATAACTACTCCATTACATATATATCTATAGTGCCCTGTGACATGATATGTACATAGATAGACTCACATATTCCATTACATGCTTTAGAACACCATATTAGCAATCATATGCTTCTTAATTATACTTTCTATATCAATTTCAGATAGTGTTACTGCCCAGTATAAGGTGATTCCCCAAATCCTAGCATAATACCAGTAGCAATAACCCCAAACAGTCAAACATCACTCCTAACAGCTGCTAACTAACACTATATCATTCCCAGTTAGCTCATCACAGCATGATTACCTCAAATCTCAACACAATATAAGCATAAGCAGTGACCTTAAACCCAATTCTTATCCATAGTAACTAATATCAGCATCTCAGTCCCATACCAGTATCATCCCTAAAGCATAAATCGCAATACAGCAAATACCTTAGCTATCAATCATAGCATAGCACACTATAACAGTCCTAAATCACATTACACATAGCCACAACAAACTTATTTACGAAATAAATCAAGCCACAGTATCGGGAGAGAGTTATACCTTGCCTCTGATCGTTGAGAAACCTTCTCAAGAACTCAAGCACAACCAATGCAAGAATCAACGTTAGACTAATCAAGAATAACGCCAATTCCATACACCTAACTCGTACCAGTAAAAACCCTAGAAGTTAGGAATCAACAGATAAAAAAGGAATTAACCGAATCAATCGACAAGAATGAGACAGAGAAGAATATTGTTACCTCCCTAAGCTCCGATCTACCTCCCTTTCTCCTCCGCCGTACTCAAACCAAAACCTTACCCCAACTATAAATAGGAGAACTTACCTTGCTAGCGGACAAGAAGGAGAAAGAAGAAGAGAGGCAGAAGGGCTCTAAGGAAGTGAGGCCACGTCGATGGCTCCATTAAAGCCATCTGACAGCCCGCCATCGAGAGACGAAAACGAGCTCGGCTGCCTTCCCGTGCAAGCACAAGGAAGAAGCTGAGGTGTCAGCAAGATAGAGGACAGCTCATCGGCACCTCTCTTTCGACCACTAAAAAAGTAACAGCAAGGCAACAGAGAGATGGCCTAGAGCACATCTCGAGAGAGAAGAAGAAGACAGGGGCGATCGGATCGGAGAGACAGAAGGAAAGAGACGAAGGGATCGCCATTCCTCTCTCGTCCTTTTCTTTTATTAAAACCCCTTCTGATCTTATGTGGCTATGTCCGTGTGGCCATGTGTACAACCATCCATTAATAACTAATTTTTGTAAATTAGCTATTTCCTCCAATTCGTTAAATCAAATATTTTCTAATATCAACTCATCGTGGCAATCATACAGAAAAATTCTAAATCCCGAGATGAATATTCTCAGACTTCAAAATAGAAATTTCCCACAAATTTTACTGTCAGATTTGATTTTATTATAAAATATTAATAATGAACGATTCTTAATCAATTTACCAAACAATTTCAGGACTTGGTTTACCATACGTCAGTCACTAGTGTTACATGATCCCATTGTATGGAAGAACAATTGTGAATTCTATTTTGCTATGTACCAAGTGCCTGAAGATTACAAGACTAGAATGGCAGTTATGAATTTTGATGAGGAAATGCATCAATGGTATTTGGGGTTAGTTGATGGACCATATCAATTGCAATGGCCTGAGCTGGTGGAAGAAGTTATGGGAAGGTTCAAACTATCTGTTGATAAGCACCCAGTGGATGAGTTTAAAAGGATACATCAGGTGGGGAAGGTAGATGATTATATCAAGCATTTTGATAAGGCCAGAATTAAATTGAAGAAGCACAACCCAATAGTTAATGAAGAGTTTTTCATAGCTGGGTTCATCAGTGGACTCAAGGAAGAATTGAAAGCAACCATGGAACTATTTGAAATTAAACATCTTAACCAAGCTTTCAATCATGCTCTCAAGGTTGAAGCCAACTATGAAATTCAGAATAAAAAGCCAAAAATGTTAGTGAAGCCTATTAATCTGCTAACATACCCCCAACAAGAAACCATATAATGGGGAGAGAAAGGAGGGCACTTCTGGAAATCAAGTGGCTAGGAGTTGGCAACCTAATTCAAATTTTAGAAGTGCTGAATTTCAAAGGAGAAGAGCATTGGGGTTGTGTGACAAGTGTGATGAGAAATACTTCCCTGGCCATGTATGTGCAAGAAAGACACTAAATGCCATAACTGGAGAAGTAGAACCAATCAATTTGGAGGAAGATGGGTACCAAGTTGAAGAAGTCAGCGATGAAGAAATTGAACAGCCCATACTGACCATGTTTAATAGCAAAGAACAGAAGACAACAACCATGCTGAAATTTAAAGGTGAAATTGGGAATTTATCTGTGTGTGCTTTGTTGGACAGTGGAAGTAACCACTCATTTGTGCATCCATCTGTAATACAAGAAGTGCAACCCAAGTTGATACAAACTGTGCCCATGATAGTGACTGTAGCCAATGGAGCTAAGATGGTTACTGACTTACAGTGTGAGGCATTACAATTCTGCATTCAAGGCCACCCATTTGAGAGAGATATGAGGGTGTTGGATGTGCAAGGCTATGATATGATTTTGGGCATAGATTGGTTGATAAGTCTGGGGCCAATGAATAGATTGGGGTGTAGGTTCAATGGAGTTTCAACGCAATGATAAACCAGTGAAATTGCAGGTGAGAGAAGAGAAGGCTAAAATCAAAATGTACCAGGGTGTCATTGATGTAGAAAAGGAAAAGAAGAAGGGAAGTGAGGTGTTATTAGCTCATATCATGTGTGTGGAAGGGCAATTAGGAGTTACATCTTCATCAGAGACCCCATCCATGTTAACAGACACTCCCAAGGAGCTAAATGAGGTACTAAATTCTTTTTCTCAAATCTTTGAAGAACCTAAAGGATTGCCACCTGTCAGAAGTGTTGACCACTCCATAACTCGGATTCCTGATAGTAAAACTGTCAATCAAAGGCCCTATAGATACAGTTACTTTCAGAAGGTGGAAATTGAGAAAATTATAACTGAACTGCTAGCCAACCAGTTACTACAACCATCCAACAATCCTTATGCTTCTCCTGTGTTGTTGGTAAAGAAGAAAGATGGGTCATGGAGAATGTGTGTTGATTATAGACAATTGAATACTCTCACTGTCAAGAATAAATATCCCATCCCAGTGATAGATGACCTCCTTGATGAATTACATGGAGCTAGTATCTTTTCTAAGATTGATCTGAGGTCTGGGTACCACCAAATCAGAATGAAAACTGATGATAAGGAGAAGACTGCATTTAGAACTCATAAAGGGCATTATGAGTTTAATGTGATGCCATTTGGGCTCACAAATGCCCTAGCAACCTTCCAAACTCTCATGAACACCATATTTAAGCCTTACTTAATGAGATTTGTGTTAGTCTTTTTTGATGACATACTGGTATACAGTAAAAACATGAGTGAACATCAAGAACATTTGGGACTAACACTGGAGTTGCTGATTCAGCATCAGTTATATGCAAAAAGAAGTAAATGTGAATTTGTGTTGAGCAGCATAGAGTATTTAGGGCATGTGATTTCTAAGGAGGGAGTATCAACTGATCCTAAAAAGATACATGCAATGTTAAGTTGGCCAACACCCAAAAATGTGAAGGAATTAAGGAGCTTTTTGGGGCTCACTGGGTACTACAGAAAGTTTGTCAAGAGTTATGGTACCATTGCTAGACCATTAACTGAGCAATTAAAGAAGAATGCCTTCCATTGGGGGCCAGAAGCTGACTTGGCATTCCAACAATTGAAGGAAGCAATGCATACTGCTCCAGTGCTGGCCATGCCAGACTTCTCAAAAGAATTTGTGGTGGAAACAGATGCAAGTGAGTTAGGAATTAGGGCAGTACTTATGCAAGATAGACAACCCATTGCTTATCTCAGTAAGGGCCTAGGACCAAAGAGTGTGGGTCTATCAGTCTATAAGAAGGAATTTTTGGCATTGTTGACTGCTGTACAGAAATGGAAACATTATTTAATGGGGGGCCCTTTTATCATAAGAACTGATCAGATTGCATTGAAACATTTATTGGAGCAAAGAGTGAATCATGCTATGCAACATAAAGGTCTTTGCAAACTGATGGGGTTGGATTATAAAATTGAATATAAAAAGAGAGTGGAAAATAAGGTGGCAGATGCACTATCCAGGAGAGTCAGCACTGATAAACTACTGAGTTTATGTTCAGGTGAGATAAGTGCAGTCACTGAACTCATACCCAGTTGGGTGGATGAGATAAAACTCAGTTATACAAAAGATGTCTGGATGGGAGAAATGCTAAAGAAGTGGCATGAGGGTACCTTAGATCCAGAAAAATACACATTACATCAAGGGATACTCAGGTACAAAAACAGAATCTGTGTTGGTGAGCAACAGGAATAGAGGGTAAAATTGACACAAGAATTGCATGCTACTAGCATTGGGGGGCATTCAGGAGTGTTAGCTACCTATCAGAGGGTCAAAAAGTTGTTCTACTGGCCAGGGTTGAAAGAGACAGTGAGGGAAGTGGTCAGAAATTGTGAAGTTTGTCAGCTCAATAAGAGTGAAAATGTAGCCACACCAGGATTGCTACAACCCATTCCTGTGCCAGATGGAGCTTGGCAAGGAATAAGTATGGACTTTATTGTGGGATTACCTAAATCAGAAGGAAAAATAGTGATTCTGGTAATAGTGGATAGATTCACTAAATATGCCCACTTCTTACAACTAGCTCACCCTTATACAGCAAAGGAGGTAGCACAATTATTTCTGCAGCAAGTGTACAAACTTCATGGGTTACCATTGAATATACTTACTGACAGAGATCCCTTGTTTACTAGTAAATTTTGGAGAGTGGTGATGGAGCAGCTAGGAGTGAAGTTGAATTACAGCACAGCATATCACCCTCAAACAGATTGGCAAACTGAGAGGGTGAATCAGTGCCTGGAAAATTACTTGAGATGTATGGTGGTTGATAAACAAAAGAAGTGGAGTCACTGGTTGTATTTGGCTGAGTACTGGTATAATACTAGTTTCCACTCCTCTTTGAATTGCAGTCCATTTCAGGCACTGTATGGGTATGAACCTAGGGAATTACCCAGTGTGAAGGTGGGAAATGAATACACAGATGCAATTGCAGGAGAAGGTGGAAGGAGGGAACAAACTTTTGAGTTACTCAAATTCCATTTGAAGAGAGCACAAGAAAAGATGAAGAAACAAGCTGATAAGAAGAGAGTAGCCAAGAGTTTTAATGTGGGAGATTGGGTTTACATGAAGTTGCAACCATATAGGCAGGTTTCTGTATCTGGTCAAGCTCATTCAAAATTGAACCCAAAATTTTATGGACCATATGAGATTATTGAAAAGGTTGGTGAAGTTGCATACAAGCTAAATTTACCCTTGGGGTCCTCAATTCATTCAGTGATACATGTGTCCCAGTTGAAAATCAAACATGGCAGTGGAGTGAGTGTAAATGCACAATTACCAGTTGTAGGTCCAGATGGGGAGTTGAGAATTGAACCACAGAAATTGCTGGCAAGGAGAGTAATCAAAAGAAGGAATGAACCAGTGAGCCAATGGCTGGTACAATGGGTCAATCGTCCTGAGGAAGCTGCTACTTGGGAGGATTTTGAATATCTGAATCAAAATTATCCAAATTTCGTTCTTGAGGGCAAGAACTTGGCTGTGTGGGAGGCAATGTCAGAGATTGAATCAAAAGATAATGCAAATATCTCTTCAGCTGAAAACATTGACCAAGTCAATGTTTTTAGAGTAACGGCAGATGACGGAACTAAGGGGTCAGTTACTCAAAACTTAATAAAAACTAGAGGGACCCACGGAGTAAAGTGTAACAGCGTTACTGAGGAAGGCAGTTGCTCGTTGGGGTGACGTGGTAGAAAGGGACCATTAGTTATCGCAAGCTGACAACAGTATTCACGAGGAGATGTAAAAGAATTTCATTGTAATTGTTAAAATTTAAATTACTGCAGTCATTTAGATGAGGTATAAATATCTCAGCTGAGATTAGGGTTTGTTATGTTGAAAGTAGATCTGAATTCCCAAAAATACACTATTCTCTCTATTTCCTGCATTTTCTGAATTTCCCTTGTAACTTGAATTCCAGTTATTATCAATGGTCGATTAATATCGCCACATTATCGTCTTTCTTTACTTATTGCAATTTCAGTTCCAATTTCATTATTTCTCTTCTCTATTGCTGTAATTACTTGAAACCCTATCAGTTGGTCTGACAACTGAGACGGCTGATACTGAAAGTTACTTGAAAAGTAGCAATTCTGAGTTAAAACTGTCTCAGGATCGTTACACAATTGCTGCGTTAAAAGCGGATATACATAAGGCATTTGACACACTAAGTTGGCCTTTCATCTCTGCAGTTTTAAAAGCACTGGGCTTTCCTTTGGGTTTCATCTCTACTGTTTTAAATTGTGTGCTTTCAGACAACTCAAGAGTCATATTGAATGGAATTGCTGGCAAAAAAATAATTTTGAGGAGAGGGATGAGGCAGGGGATCCCTTTTCTCCTTATATTTTTATTTTAGCCTTTGACTTTCTCTCAAGATGGTTGGCTAAATTAACTACCTTGGGTGTTATGCCTGTACCTTTACTAGGAATGCGCTCTAGCTTGTTCTACGCGGATGATGCTATTCTCTTCTTCAAGCCTTCTGTCAAGAATGCAAAATTGATCAAGATCATCTTTGGCATCTTTAATCATATCTCTGGCTTAGCTCTGAGTCCTCAAAAATCTGATCTTGTAATTACGTTCTTCTTCTTTGCAGCAATCAATTGCTGATATTTTGGGTTGCAGAATCTCTTCATTTCTTCTACATTATCTGGGCTTACCTCTAACTTACAAGTCCCTTTGCAAGAATGACTACCAACCACTTCTCAACAGATTTCAGAACAAATTGCAGGGATGGTCTGCATCTTTGCTGTCAATTGCTGGTAGATTGGTCTTGATAAATTCAACTTTGTCCTCACTACCTATCTGCTTTATGTCAGTGTTCAAATTGCCGGTTTGGGTAATTAAAAATATTGATAACCTTAGGAGGAGATTTTTATGGCATGGGGTTAGCTCTGGAAAAAGAAAATTAATTATGGCGAATTGGAGTAGTGTAATCGAGCCAAAGTCAATACGGGGCTTGGGAGTGGACTTGACTGCACTTCACAGTACATTATTAACAAAATGGCTTCGGATGTGGGTACAACTTTTTATGGCATGGGGTTAGCTCTGGAAAAAGAAAATTAATTATGGCGAATTGGTAGTGTAATCAAGCCAAAGTCAATAGGGGGTTTGGGAGTGGACTTGACTGCACTTCACAGTGCATTATTAACAAAATGGCTTTGGATGTGGGTACAACCTTTGCACTCCTTGTGGAAATCTTTGGCTTCTTCTCTTCAGAATCATTATCTCTCTCTTTATCCTTTGAACAGTAAGCTTACTGCTCCACTCAGACATTGTGCAAACTTTCTTAGTGTGGGTCTCACCTGGAACTTGGCAAATGGGATGAACACCTTGTTTTGGCATCACAATTGGTCTTCAGTGATTCTGAAATTTGTTTTTCCTGAATTGTTTTCCTTTGCTTTGGATGATAACATTACTGTTGGCAGTTTTTATTCAACTTTGAGTGATCCTACTCCCTTATTCTCTCCTCTTCTCTTTACTTCTCAGTTGGCAACTGCACAACTTCATTCTTTGTTAATCATTGTCTATGCAGTGCAACTGACAACTTCTTCTACAGATATACCCTCATGGAAACTTTCTACTTCTCTTTCATTCACCACCAATTTTGTTTACAATATCATCAAGCTCCATCCTACACACTCTTCAGATTTAAGATTTATTTGGAGGGTGAGAATACCTCCGAGGTTCAGGTTATTTTTATGGCTTATGTTCCAAAATAAAGTTGCGACCCTAGACAATTTGCAAAAAGGAGGCTGGAGTTTGCCTAACAGATGCTCACTGTGCCGGCGTGAAAGTGAGACTGTTATTCATCTTTTCAATCATTGTACCTTCCTCGAACATCTAAAAACTCTGCTACTAGCAAAAGGTTGTGTATTCACTGCTGCAATGCAGTCTGATATTCCAACTTTGAATACTGATATCTTGTTCTGAAATGCAATTAAGGAAAATATCAAGGACCTTTTGCAATAACTTTTTTCATCCTTTGGAGAGAGAGGTGTAATCGAATCTTCAAAGATGTTAGTAAGTCGGAGGAAGTTCTAGTACAAGAAATACTTCTCGAATGGAGAACATTCAGGAAATAGTTTCTTTTTATTTTCAATTTTTTTGTAGTTGTGCTCTTTTTTTTTTCCTTCTTTAGTTTAATATAAAGCTTTTAATTGTATTTACTTTTGGTTACAAATCAGCTACTGGCTGATTAACTTTGTATTTCAATCTTTTTAATTAATATAAGATAGGGGCTTGACCCTATTTTTCTTCAAAAAAAATGACATGACACTACTAAATTCTTTTCTTTTGTTTTGCGGAGGGCATCCAAAGTCAGAAACAGGTAGTCTCGGTGGCAGTGACACGAAAAGAGAAGAATATATTGAATCCAGCTGGAAGGAAAAGACGCGAAGCTAGCAGTGGTTAAGACTTAAGAGTCGTTGCGGCCTTGGGGAAGACTCCAAGACGGAATGAATTAAAAGGCCAATCGCAATTCACAAGTCACAACCATGGAGTCACTTTTGCTGTTATTTCTCTCCTTTCAGATCAGCAGTGGGTGCATGCCAAACTTCTTATTTTTCTTTTTCTTTTAACAAGCACTTGATAAAGTTGATGTGTACTGGCGGCTTTGTGTCATGCATTAATCGAGTATCCACGTACTTGTGTAAGGTTTTCTTCGACAATAGACTTTGACCTTGCACACGATCATGTGTTGCTTGCGTCTCAGAAATAAATATCTTTAATTTTTTTTCCATGCATATTTTCTAATCAAAAGTGCATCGACTGCTTTTGATAAAACTCAGAAATTAAATATTGAACTTTAAAAATGGAAAAAACTTGCGTTTGAAGATGCATTGATTCATCAAAAAGTGCATCAATTGCAGCCAAATAAAAATGCATATCGATGAAATTATAATGACATATATAAGAAATAATGTTTTGGAACTTTGAGTTTTTTTAGTCGACAAAGTGGAGGGGAAGAATTTTGAATTACAAGGTACCAAAAAATTGTTACGGAAACATTTTGGAATTGTTCTTCTTTTAGAGAGCATTCACAGGTGCTGTCAATAGCACAAAGTATATAAAAAGAAAATTGGAACGAGGTCAAAACTAGCAGCGGAGCCATTAATCCATTAGTCTCTGAGAGACTGAGACAATCGAATCCACTAATGTGGGGCTGTTTTGAATTGAGGATCACGACAAAACACAGGACCATGGCCAATGAGATTTTAATATCGTTAGAGAAACTATTTGGATTTGCATATGTGCAAACCTAGAGTCAGAAAAAGAAAATTTTCTTTTCTGATGGTGGGGCAGACAAAAGGTCTTTCAACAGTGGGCAAGGGCATAGGGTAATTTAGTCTGAAAATTTAGAGATTATTTTTTTTTAATTAAAATATGATCAAAATAAGTAAAAAGGTTTATATCTTTAATGAATATGATTTGAGGGGTTATATACAATTTTGAAAATTTGAGGGGTTATATCCAATTGAAGAAGTTTTGAGGGGTTATATCCAATTTTGCCCAGTTAGGCATTGACTATGACCTTGTTCGTGAGACCTTGACTATCGGTGCCAGTAGGCAGTAGCTCTACACTTATGCCCAAGTTACGGCATTTAGAAATAAACTCGCAAGCTGTATCCTCTCTCTCTCAAATAAAAAGAAGAAGAAACTCTAATTGCCGAGAACAAAACGTACTAATGACTAAAATTAAAAACATTCCATCAGCACTCTTCGCATTCAGCTGGGTGCTTTTGCTAACCCAAGCAACCACTTTGGCAACCAATGAGGAGAATACACAAGTGAACAGCAGTTGCCTGCCTGGCGAGAGAGCAGCATTGTTAACACTGAAAATTGGTTTTATTGATCCAAAACACCGGCTTTCTTCATGGGAAGGCTATGATTGCTGCTCTTGGAGAGGCGTCACGTGCAATAACGAGACAGGGCATGTTGTCAAACTCAACCTTAGGAACACATATATCTTGAAATTATCTGAATCCTTCGATTTCTACCAGCCTCCCGACTACAGATATGCCTTAAGTGGTGAGATCCGTTCTATTTTACTTTTCTTACGGTACTTAAATTACCTCGATCTAAGTTGCAATAACTTCAGCTATACAAAAATACCACATTTCTTGGGCTCCCTCAAGGGGTTGAGGTATCTCAACCTCTCTTATAATTATTTTGGAGGTAGAATACCACTTCAACTCGGTAATCTCACCAATTTACAATATCTGGATATTTCGTGGACCAATGTTTACTCTAACAATGTTGCTTGGTTGGCGCATCTCACTTCTCTAAAGCACCTGGACTTGACTTACGTTAACTTTAGCAGTTCCATAAATTGGGAAAGATTTGGCATGCTTCCCCATTTACAAACACTTTATCTATCTTTTTGCGAACTTAATGAGACAAGCTTCTCTCTCTCTCATGTAAATTTCACAAAGCTTTCAACCTTGGATCTTAGTTGGAATCAGTTTAGCAACCCTCAATCTTTAATCTGGGTTTGGAACATGACATACTTACGGTCTGTTGACTTTTCCAATAATAATTTTGATGGTCGCCTTTTGAATGCATTAAGAAATATGAATTCTATTGAAGAATTACAATTGCACTGGAATAACTTAATGGACATGAAATCAAGCGATGTTAAAAATCTCACCAATCTGAAAATTTTGAACTTGAGGGGAAATCAATTAACTCGGGATATTACTAAGTTCATGGAGGGTTTGTCACTATATAGATTGCAATATCTTGATTTGGGATGGAATAATTTTTATGGGAATTTATCTGGTTGGATAGGCCGCATGACTGGCCTAACTAATCTTTTGCTAGTCAATAACAACCTAAGCGGCTCCATACCTTTGAGTATAAGAGAGCTCACTCAATTGATTGAACTGGACCTCAGTGATAATAACTTTCATGGTATTATTACTGGAAAGCATTTGTCTAAAATGACAAATTTGGAGACTGTTTATTTGTCAATGAACTCTATTAGTTTGATTGTAACTGCAAAATGGCTTCCACCATTTAGATTAAGATCGGCTGACTTCTCATCATGTAATTTGGGTCCTAAATTTCCTAACTGGCTGAAATGGCAAACAAATATTTTATATTTGGATATTTCTAACACAAATATTGCTGACGAGGTGCCCATTTGGTTTTGGCATGTATTTTCCAAGGCTATTGATTTGGATTTATCCAAAAACAGTTTGAGTGGGTTTATGCCGGAAAGTTTAGAGTTTATGTCGATAACTCGTTTGTTTCTAAGTGAGAACCAATTTGAGGGATTAGTTCCCAGGTTACCCAAAAGCCTTTCTATGTTAGATCTCTCTAAAAATGAGTTCTCTGGTTTCTTGCCATCGAATTGGGAAAATTTAAACTTGCAGGCTCTTAACCTTGGACAAAACTTACTAAATGGTTTCATCCCGCAATTTATCTGTCAATTGAAAAATTTACAGTTCTTAAATTTATCATGTAACTTTTTAGTTGGAAATATCCCAGACTGTAGGAGACACAACCCAGATCCAAGCAACAAAAATTATACAAGATTAGGGTCAAGTACTAAACAAAGCTTTTTTGAACATGAATATTATGCGAAACTGAGTTTTCTATTTTTAAGTTATAACAATCTCTCGGGTGAATTTCCAAAGCACCTGACACGCTTCAGCAGCCTAATTGCCCTCAATCTTGAGAATAATAATTTTTTTGGTAGTGTACCTCCATGGATTGTGAAAAAACTACCATCCTTGAGATTGTTATTACTGGGTTCAAATAGGTTTAATGGAACGATACCTGATGAACTCTTTCAATTAGAGCAACTCCAAATATTAGATCTCTCAAATAACAACCTTAATGGAATAGTACCTTGCTCAATGAGAACCCTGACCGCAATGACTATTAAAGATGAAATAGATATAGGTCAAGGTACGTCTGACCAATTGACTTTATTTATGCTTTATATGGAGTCCATTGCCATAGAGGTGTATACAAAAGGAGAACTGCTTTATTTTAAACTCAATATCTTTGATTTTAAAAGTTTCGATTTATCTGGAAATAATTTAGTTGGGAATATCCCAGAAGAAATCGGAGCTCTTGACAGTCTAATTAACCTAAACCTATCAAGAAATAAGCTAAGTGGATTTATTCCTAGAAGCATTGGAAAGTTACGGTTGTTGGAATCTCTTGATTTTTCCAATAATAAGCTTTCAGGTTCAATTCCATCAAGCTTGGCAGATCTCACTTTCTTGAGCCACCTAAACATGTCATTCAACAATCTTTCTGGAAGAATCCCATTAGGACATCAACTCCAGACACTTAATGATCCATCAATCTATGAAGGAAACAATGGTCTTTGTGGTTTTCCTCTTCCAATTGAATGCTCTGAAAGCAAAATAACATCTCAATCTTTTGCTTCTGAAAATAAAATTAGCCATGAATTTTTTGTTGGGGCCATTATTGGGTTCGCAGTTGGTGCTTGGATGGTTTATGGTGCTTTAGTTTTCAACAAGTCAATGAGAGTTGCATCCTTTGTATTTGTTGATAACATGTATGATAGGCTTGACCTATTAATAATTTTGAACTGGATCAAAATTAAACAGAAATAAAGAAAAGAATTGTCAGGACTCAGGAGGAAGATGTGCTGAAGTTTTGCCTGGTGTGATGAATTCTATTATCAAGCTTGCCTTTTTGGGTTTTTTTTTTTCCCTTTAACTTTGTTTGGCATTTTTGTAGCATTCATGTACTATTATTTGGGAATTGGGAACCATTAAAATATTGTATGTAGTATGTACTTGTTTGGTTTTCACTTTCTTCTAAAGCAATATTTGCGTTTGAAGAGTGCAATATATGTAACGCACTAAAGCAGCAAAATGCTAAGTATATGTTAGTCATTATAAGCATATTATATTCAAAATAGACTAAGAATAGCAGTGGAATCTTTTATGGAGAAAAAACACAAAGGGCAACTAAAATAGTTGGACAATCAATCAAGTCAAAAGGTTTCAGTTTCTCTGTTCACAAGAGGTAAAAATCATATTAATGCATAACAACATTTGTTGTTTTCGGCCTATTGTTAAAGTCATGTGCAACTAGAAGTAGATTTCTGTGAACTGGTAAGAAAGCCTCTAAGAAAAAACAAAAGAATGAAGAAGTTTGATCCCCAAATCTAATGGCGCCTCTGACTGAGCAAGTTGTTTGGATCAATCTCGATGTCCCCATTTCATCCATACAGAGCTTCTATTCGTGGGCCCTATAGTCAGGTTTGTTCCCTTGCCAGCAGCACTGCATTTTTGGTGCCATTGACAGGTACCCTCAGATTCTAAGGTTAAACTATGAAAAAGAATAAATCCTGATTTAGTAATTATAAGCATAATGATATGCTTGTTGGTGTGTTCTCTGACATGTAGACCTGGACCGGATCTATGCAAGCAAAATAGTGAAAACCAAACAAATATTCAGAATTGCCTTTGAAAATGAGAGCAATTACAAGTTGGCTCCTGGTAATTGCAAATTCCACATACTCTTTATCTCTAATCTCATCACTATCTCTATCTATTTAAAACTTGTTAATTAACTAAACAAGGGGATGCAAATCTCAATAATGAGTTAATGAAATTGGAAAATATTTTGAAAAGGAGTCAGATGTATACCTGAAGAATTAGGAGCTGACACTCGGTGCAAAGTGCAAATTATATAAGAATGAAGAGTAAAGAAAAAAGTGAAAGCCAAGCAATCCAACGGAGTACAATGGAAGATTGTCTCAGCAGCGCTAGATCGACAAAGGAGCGACTGTCAGCGAGTGTTCTCGGAGTCGATGTTTTAAAAGACAAAACTACACCCCCTTTCAAACAAATCCCAGGTTGGCCTCACTACCTGGTCCAAAAGTCTGTTGTGAGAACCGTTTATTCACATCTGCCTAAGACTTATGTAGAGCTCAAGTCTAGGTAAGTACTTGGATTTTTTTTTTTTATTTTTACAAAATGTATAACTTTTTTTTGTCAAAAGAGCAAGCATGTAGAAAAGTACGTCTGATTGACAATCTGTTGAAGAAAATTCGAAAATCCAACAAAATTTTGAAACTGTAATAAATCTAAACCTGACATGAAAAGAATGTTCTCAACGAATCGCATCTATCCAATCCGCACATGGATATACGAAACTGTGCACATTACATGGTGATCAATGAATGGCATCTATCCAATCCTCATGAAAATTGAGAATAAGATCATCATAAAAAGGAGGTATTTGAATCAGTTTTTATTTTTTTGTATTGAATCCTTGTGACATCTCGTCATCATAAAACCAAACTAAATGAAGTATAAGATCAAATACCTAAATGACAGATCTAACCTGACATTAAAAGCTTATGAATCCAAACCTTTCTTGTTTTAACCTAAATGACAGATGTTAAAAACGCAACATTGGCCCAAGCCCAAAATTAGGAAATCTCTAGATAAATCAATGAGTTTCATGAAGAAGAAAATTCTAGAGATATAGTAAAATATCTAAGTTAGATATTTTGGAAGATGGTTCTAGGTTATAGATATTTTAAAAGATAACTCTAGATACTTAGCAAAATATCTAGGTTTCTAGTGTATTCCATCAAACTAGTATAAATAGGTAGCCATGGCTTTCATTTGCATCATCCAAGATCCAAGTCAAGCAAAGCAAACACTAGTCCAAATAAGTAGTAAGGTGCTAGGTGTAGTAGTTAGGAGGTGCAGGAATATTGTGAGTAGTAGAGTTGTAATCTTGGAGGTACAATATTACAGAAGTAGAGGTTGTAACGATATTTTGAGTGATAATAAAGAAGAAGTTTTGAGCATAGCGCCTCGCCTCTACTCAACAATCTGGTATCAGAGCCGGTTCGTGCCAGTGTTGTCAGACGGTCGGGTTTCGTGCGAAGGTCACGCATAGTGTCGGGAGTTGCGATTCCTCGAAGAGGCTTGCTAGACGTCGTCAACCTAGCCGAAGCCATGGATTTCGCAGGTACGACTAGTGGTCTTAAAAAATTAAATAACACCAATTATACAAATTGGAGGACCTGCATAGAGTCTTACCTACAAGGTCAAGACCTATGGGAGGTAGTTGGCGGATCTGAGACAACTCCGCCGGAGGTTGTAGAGACCACGGTACCAGTAGGTGACCCAGACCAGACACCAATCCAGACACCAACCCAGACCGGAAGAAGAACACCATCCGTAGAGAAATCGAAAGAAACCGAAGCTCTGCGGAAATGAAAAATCAAGGCCGGGAAGGCTATGTATGTACTCAAGACGACCATAGAAGAAGAGTTGCTTGTGTACATACGAGATGCGGTCACACCTAAGGTCGCATGGGACACTCTGGCAACGTTGTTCTCCAAGAAGAATGATGCCCGCCTCTAACTACTCGAAAGCGATCTCATGACAATCTCACAAGGGAGCATGACGATCAACCAATATTTCACGAAAGTAAAGTCGTTATGCAACGAGACTGCACAACTCGATCCTGAAGAGAAGATTAGCGAGCAGCGCATGTGCAGGATCATCATCCACGGTCTTAAGCCCGAGTATAGCGGGTTCATAGCGACAATCCGAGGATGGCCAACTCAGCCAACCTTATTAGAGCTTGAGAATCTGCTCGCGAACCAGGAGGCTCTAGCGAGGCAAATAGCAGGAGTCTCGCTACAGCAAGAAGAAGAGGCGCTATTCAGCAGCCGCAGGAAGAGTCGATCTGACAAGGATTCGAAAGGCAGACTCAATCACAGGCCAAATCAACAAGAAAGGCCGAAGGAGAAGAGTAACTCTTCAGGGGGAGCTCGCAATCAAAGAAGCAACAGTCGCCAGTCCGATGATCAAGATGATAGATGCTACAATTGTGGCAAGAGAGGACATTATGCTCGAGAGTGCCGGTCCAAGAAGAAGGTCCAGGGGAACGTAGCAATGTCAAAGGAGAGTCGACATGACAAGAGCCATGAAAGCAGCAGCAAAGATGATTGGGACGTCGAAGCTGCCTGTGCAGTTGCGACTATTGAAGCGAAGGAGGAGAAAGAAGAGAAGCCGGAGGTCGCACTGACTGCGGTGGCCAAGTCAGAGCGAATCAACTACGAGAGTGACTGGATTGTCGACTCCGGTTGCTCAAACCACATGACCGGCGACATCAAGAAACTTGAGGACTTGGAAAAGTATAATGGAAGGCAGGTGATTGTGACCGCTAACAACTCCAAGTTGCCGATCGCTTACATCGGTAAGACAACAATTCCTTCTCGCTTCAACCTAGAGCAAATCGAGTTGCAAAGAGTCTACTATGTTCCCGGCATGAAGAAGAACCTATTGTCGGTCTCACAACTGACCGCACAAGGCAACTATGTGTTGTTCGGACCTCAAGACGTTAGGGTGTACCGCAACATAAAAGCATCAGGCACACCAATCATGGAGGGCCGAAGAATGGAGTCGATATATGTGATGTCGGCAGAGTCGGCCTATGTAGACAAGACTCGGAAGAATGAGACATCCGATCTCTGGCATGCACGACTGGGGCATGTAAGCTATCACAAGCTGAAGCTCATGGTCGAGAAGTCGATGGTCAAGGGCCTATCAGACGTGGAGGTACGCACCGACATAGTATGTGTAGGGTGTCAATTTGGTAAGGCACATCAACTTCCTTACCAACAATCGAAATTTAGAGCTAAGGAGCCCTTAGAGCTAGTCCACTCAAATGTCTTTGGGCCAATCAAGCAAACATCTATAAGCGGTTCAAAGTACATGGTGACCTTTATTGACGACTTCTCGAGGTACGTGTGGGTGTACTTTATGAAAGAAAAATCCGAGACACTTTCCAAGTTCAAAGAGTTTAAAGAGAAGGTGGAAAGTGAGCTCAACAAAAAGGTACGGTGTCTTCGTAGTGATAATGGAAGAGAATATGTATCACACGAGTTTGACACCTATCTAAAGAAGCACAAGATCCGACGACAGTTAACCTGTCCCAACACCCCACAACAAAATGGCGTGACGGAAAGAAAGAATAGACACATTACCGAAACATGCCGAAGCATGATACACGCCAAGAATGTGCCTGGGAGATTTTGGACCGAGTGCATGAAGACGGCGGTACACATCATCAAATCGTCTACCTCAAGAGAAGATGGGTTTTATATCACCATTCCAGAAGCTTTGGAAGATAAAACCCACAGTAAGTCATTTCAAGATTTTCGGTTGTGTGTGCTATGTATTTGTGCCTGATCATCTTCGAACCAAGTTCGACAAGAAGGCGGTACGATGCATCTTCGTTGGCTACGACGATGAAAGAAAGGGCTGGAGGTGCTATGATCCTACAAATGGGCATATCTACACCTCAAGGAATGTAGTCTTTGACGAAGCCTCGTCATGGTGGCCGTCAAAAGATGTGATCCAGTCTGAAGCTAAAGACATGGAGGCGGAGATTGAAGAAATGACAAGAGACATAGCACGAGATGATAATGAGGTCGAAAGTGACGGCGATAAGAGCTTAACTCCTTCAAAGTCCAAGAGTCCATGGCAGACAGGAGTGCACGAAGAAGTAGAAGATGTGACTCTGCAGCCGCCAGAAGAAGTTGAAGAAATGTCTCCGCCACTTCGGAGATCGTCTCGACAAAGACGTCCAAATCCGAAGTATGCAAATGCCGCTGTCATCGAAGACGTCGAGCCAACGTCTTATGAAGAAGCGGCAAAGAATATCAAATGGCAAAAAGCTATGGAGGAGGAGATGTCGGCTTTGAGGCAAAACCAAACATGGGAGTTGGTGCCTAAGCCTGAAGGAGTGAAGCCAATCTCGTGCAAGTGGGTGTACAAGGTGAAAACCCGAGCAGATGGATCAATTGAGAGATACAAGGCACGACTAGTCGCACGAGGATTCTCGCAGCAGTATGGACTAGACTACGATGAGACGTTTAGTCCAGTGGCAAAATTAACAACGGTACGTGTTCTGTTAGCCTTAGCTGCAAGCAAAGGATGGAAGCTTTGGCAAATGGACGTGAAGAATGCCTTCCTACACGGTGAGCTTGATCGAGCTATTTATATGAACCAACCACAAGGGTTCGAGAGCAAGGCACATCCAGAGTATGTATGCAAGCTCAAGAAGGCATTATACGGTCTCAAGCAGGCTCCAAGAGCATGGTACGGGAAGATTGCCGAGTTTCTCGTACAAAGTGGCTATACGGTGGCAACATCAGATTCGAGCCTATTCACCAAGAAAGTCGGAGGCAAGCTTGCTATAGTCTTGGTGTACGTAGATGATCTCATCTTGACCGGAGATTGTAAAGAAGAAATTCGACGAACGAAGGAGAACTTATCAATCCGGTTTCAGATGAAGGAGCTTGGAGAACTCAAGCACTTTCTAGGACTCGAAGTCGAGAAGACAAAAGAAGGTATGTTCCTTTGTCAACACAAATACGCAAAGGACCTTCTAGAGACATTTGGAATGTTAGAATGAAAGCCACTATCTACACCAATGAAGCCAAACCTCAAGCTTCGTGCTGGAGAAGGGAAGGATCTAGAAGATGCTAGAATGTATCGACAATTGGTTGGTAGCCTCATCTATTTGACGCTTACTCGACCGGATATAGCCTATGCAGTCGGAGTAGCAAGTCGTCATATGCAAAACCCCAAGAAGCCACATCTAGTAGTTAAGAGAATCCTACGATATGTGAAAGGTACTCTAGACTATGGCATCCTATATCGTAGAGGAGAATGTCAAGTAACTGGTTATTGTGATGCCGACTATGCTGGAGACTGTGACACGAGACGATCAACAATCGGGTATGTCTTTAACTTAGGATCAGGAGCTGTGTCTTGGTGTAGCAAAAGACAACCTACAGTATCCCTCTCTACGACAGAAGCAGAATACAGGGCAGCAGCTATGGCAGCACAAGAGAGCACGTGGCTAGTGCGACTACTGAAGGATCTTCATCAACCAGTTGATCAAGTAACTCTTCACTGTGATAACAGGTCAGCAGTCTGTTTAGCAGAAAATCCGATGTTCCATGCAAGAACTAAGCATATAGAAGTACATTACCACTTCATAAGAGAGAAAGTTCTACAAGGCGAGATTCACATGGAGTTAACACTGACTGAAGAACAAGTTGCTGACATTTTCACGAAGAGTCTCAATACGAAGAAGTTCGAGGAGATGCGTGAACAACTTGGGATCGTTAGAAGATCAAAAGTCAATGGGCTCAATGTTGAGGGGGAGTGTTAAAAACGCAACATTGGCCCAAGCCCAAAATTAGGAAATCTCTAGATAAATCAATGAGTTTCATGAAGAAGAAAATTCTAGAGATATAGTAAAATATCTAAGTTAGATATTTTGGAAGATAGTTCTAGGTTATAGATATTTTAAAAGATAACTCTAGATACTTAGCAAAATATCTAGGTTTCTAGTGTATTCCATCAAACTAGTATAAATAGGTGGCCATGGCTTTCATTTGCATCATCCAAGATCCAAGTCAAGCAAAGCAAACACTAGTCCAAACAAGTAGTAAGGTGCTAGGTGTAGTAGTTAGGAGGTGTAGGAATATTGTGAGTAGTAGAGTTGTAATCTTGGAGGTACAATATTACAGAAGTAGAGGTTGTAACGATATTTTGAGTGATAATAAAGAAGAAGTTTTGAGCATAACGCCTCGCCTCTACTCAACAACAAATCTAACCTAAATGACAGATCTAACCTGACATTAAAGCTATAATATATATAGTTTTAAATTCATAGAAATTTAATAGTTAAATAGACCAACAAAATGTTTCTGATGCCGGTTCAATTCATTTCTTTTAGTAATCATTGCTCCTTGTAATGGGTCTCTTTGATTTATTTTAACTTACAACTGAGATATGAAATTCAGAGTTAAACTAACTAAATCATCTCACAATAACAACAATATTTCTATATAACTTTACTATTCCTGCCTTTCTTCTGTAGGGTTCTACTGATGCAACTCATGCTTTCAAACTGGCTCATCGTCATTGATGCCTTTGAAGGACCGAAACTGATACCTGCCTTTCTTCTGTAGGGTTCTACTGATGCAACTCATGCTTTCAAACTGGCTCATCGTCATTGATGCTTTTGAAGGACCGAAACTGATACTGTGGCTATTGATGTTCAGAGCATGGTGTATATGGTCTTGATCTATCATTATCCAAGTTACCTTCCTTGATTTCAATATCACATCCCATGCCTAACTTGATCACAATACTTGGATGAGGAGCTGTTTCATCATTAACATTGTTTCTCCTTTTTCTTCTTTTCGTACAAGATTTGAAGCCGGCAAGCTAGTATTGACATACCATCCTTTATTTCTTGTTCTAAATTCTTCTCTATTTCACATTCAAGTTCGCCCCATATTTTCTATTATTCTCTTGATATAGCCTTTCCATTTGCATAATTCTGTGTAAGAAACATTTTTTTTTTTTTACGTGATTTTGCAAAACAAATAATATATGCACATGGATATATTAACCTGCCATGATTTTATGAATATCTTTTCAGCATAATTTTCAATTTAATCCTGGAACAGGAATCTTGTCACAAAGAGAGAGAGAGAGAGAGAGAGAGAGAGATAAAGGGGCTTGCACTACAACAGATTCGATTTTTGGAAACGCCTTATTAGAACCGGTTTTATAAAAACTCGGTTCTAATAATAGCCAGTGGCAATTTCGAAATTTCTGTGGTTATTTTTAGAACCGGTTTATTATAAAAACCGGTTCTAATTTTTTGATTAAAAAAATAAAAAAATCTGTTTATTTTTAGAACCGGTTTTTACAAAAAACCGGTTCTAAAATACATTTATTTGAACCGTTTTTTTATAATAACCGGTTCTAAAGAAACAAATTTAAAAAACAAAACTGCATATTTTTAGAACCGGTTTTTTATTTAAAATCCGGTTCTAATAATATTTTTTTTATTTTTCTATTTTTATTTCTGATTTTTAGAAAAAACATAATACAATTTCAACAAAAACCGAATATAATTTAATTTCTAATATTAAAACAGAATATAATTTAAATAACGAATATAATTTAAATAAAACAGAATATAATTTTAATATTAAATAATAAAACAGAATATAATTAAATATAACAGAAATAAGAAAAAAAAAAAGGAAAATCGTATTTTTTAAATTCTTCTATTTTTATTTCTGTTTTTTGGAAAAACATAATATAATTTAAATAAAAACCGAATATAATTTAATTTCTAATATTAAAACAGAATATATTTCAGATAACGAATATAATTTAAATAAAACAGAATATAATTTTAATATTAAATAAAAATACAGAATATAATTTTTTAATTTAATTTATCTTTAGAACCGATTTTTTATTAAAAATCCGGTTCTAATAATATTTTTTTTTATTTTTCTATTTTTATTTCTGTTTTTTAGAAAAACATAATATAATTTAAATAAAAACTGAATATAATTTAATTTCTAATATTAAAACAGAATATAATTCAAATAACGAATATAATTTAAATAAAACAGAATATAATTTAAATAATATAATTTTAATATTAAATAATAAAATAGAATATAATTTTTTAATTTAATTTGTCTTTAGAACCTGTTTTTTATTAAAAATCCGGTTCTAATAATTTTTTTTTAATTTTTCTATTTTTATTTCTATTTTTTAGAAAAACATAATATAATTTAAACAAACACCGAATATAATTTAATTTCTAACATTAAAACAGAATATAATTCAAATAAAGTATATAATTTAAATAAAACAGAATATAATTTAAATAATATAATTTTAATATTAAATAATAAAGCAGAATATAATTTTTTAATTTAATTTATCTTTAGAACCGGTTTTTATTAAAAATCCGGTTCTAATAATATTTTTTTTTTAATTTTTCTATTTTTATTTCTGTTTTTTAGAAAAACATAATATAATTTAAATAAAAACCGAATATAATTTAATTTCTAATATTAAAACAGAATATAATTCAAATAACGAATATAATTTAAATAAAACAGAATATAATTTAAATAATATAATTTTAATATTAAATAATAAAACAGAATATAATTTTTTAATTTAATTTATCTTTAGAACCGGTTTTTTATTAAAAATCCGGTTCTAATAATTTATTTTTTTAATTTTCTATTTTTATTTCTGTTTTTTAGAAAAACAAAATATAATTTAAACAAAAACCGAATATAATTTAATTTCTAATATTAAAACAGAATATAATTCAAATAACGAATATAATTTAAATAAAACAGAATATAATTTTAATATTAAATAATAAAACAGAATATAAGTAAATATAACACAAATAAGAAAAAAAGGAAAAATCGTATTTTTTAAATTCTTCTATTTTTATTTCTGTTTTTTGGAAAAACATAATATAATTTAAATAAAAACCGAATATAATTTAATTTCTAAAGTTAATACAGAATATATTTCAAATAACGAATATAATTTAAATAAAACAGAATATAATTTTAATATAAAATAAAAAAAACAGAATATAATTTTTTAATTTAATTTATCTTTAGAACCGGTTTTTTATTAAAAATCCGGTTCTAATAATTTTTTTTTAATTTTTCTATTTTTATTTCTGTTTTTTAGAAAAACATAATATAATTTAAATAAAAACCGAATATAATTTAATTTCTAATATTAAAACAGAATATAATTCAAATAACGAATATAATTTAAATAAAACAGAATATAATTTAAATAATATAATTTTAATATGAAATAATAAAACAGAATATAAATTTTTAATTTAATTTATCTTTAGAACCGGTTTTTTATCAAAAATCCGGTTCTAATAATATTTTTTTAATTTTTCTATTTTTATTTCTGTTTTTTAGAAAAACATAATATAATTTAAACAAAAACCGAATATAATTTAATTTCTAATATTAAAACAGAATATAATTCAAATAACGAATATAATTTAAATAAAACAGAATATAATTTAAATAATATAATTTTAATATTAAATAATAAAACAGAATATAATTTTTTAATTTATTTTATCTTTAGAACCGGTTTTGATCCTAAATTTCCACATAATAATAATAATAATAATAATAATAATAATAATAATAATAATAATAATAATAATAATAATAATAATAATAATAATAATAATAATTTAATAAAAATATATAATGTGCTAAGTAAATAATATCAGTTCGATATGTGGCTGCATGTCAATCGATAGACGAAAATGTAATATATTTTGAATTTACATCTAATATAAAAATAGCACTGATTAGAATAATAATTATTTTTTTTCCATTTTGAAAAAGGCATATATGGAAAAAAATTTATCACCTATAATATTTTTAAATATCTTTGTTATAAATAAATGTATATGTTTCTCAAATTACGTTTTTTTTATGGTGATATTTTGAGGTATCATTACCAAATTTTTTAAAGTTGAGAAAACATCATACTTTGCTCGGCGTATTTTATAAAACTCATATTAAAATTTATATGTAAAATTTATCATTAATATTATCAAAAATTATAAAACCATAATAAACTTTAAAAGATGTAATTTTTCTAAAAGATAGTTACTAATTTCTTTGATCCGATAAAATATTTCCTACTGTTAATTATTATTATTAATTTTATGCCATGCACACTTTCCAAATTTTTACGATTTAGTGCATAATTACTCATGTGATTATAATATTGCTATATTGAAAATTAAGATGATATGCATATAATTAAGTTTAGGGTACTTTTGGCATGGGTGAGGTTAGTGGGTTTAGTGGTGTAAGGTTAGTACTTTTTGGGATTTTCGAGGTACTTTTTGGAATTTCGAGGTAGAATAGTGAGAGGATGGGATTTTCGAGATAGCTCCAACTAACCCCAAAAACCCCTCTAACCCCTCTAAACTCTCATGCCAAACGCACCCTTATACATTATCTCTAAATTTGTATGTGAAATTTATGATGACTATTGTTGTAATTTATAAATTATCAAAACAAACTTTGCTTTTAACTTACAATGGCCAACGATTGCAATGGAAGGGAAATTGTAAAAATACTAGGCTAAAAATTTTTGAGGATAGTATGCAAGTCATCGTTGTAAAGTTGAGAAATTTATCAATATTTCCTTCACGTGCTTTATGGACTCATATTTTATATTTATTTATAAAATTTGTCACAACAATGGTAAAAAATATATTGGATTATTGGTGTTAGTATTTTCAATACTTTCACAAGGTTTACATAATTTATTAATTTAACGCAGGACTTTGTATATCAATAAAGTTCAATATATAGATTAATAAAATACTTGTATTGCATATCTATATAAGAGATATAGTTGGTCAACGTGTTAAAGTTATTTGTGAACGTATCATCAATCAAAAGTATCAGTGTGCTCAAAATTGGTGATTCGGGTAAACTTTATAAATTTATATATAATATCATTGTCCGTCCATATTGAATCGGAATGATCTAATTGCAAAGGAGATTCGGATTGTACAAATACAAGTACTGAACATCAACACAAACACAGTGCCGCAGCACCCGCTCTCTCTAATCAGTAATCCCAACCTTCCAATAGTCTTTCTATCTACAACAACGTCCAGATTTGTGCCACCTCTGCGATCCGCACCTCATACAGTCGACCAATCAGAACGCAAAGTAATATTTTCTAAAGGCGCCCTACCACATCTCTCTCCCCATACAACAGAAACCAGCGGCAGTGCCAGAAGGCGGCGGAGAACAAGCCCAGGCCTAGACGGCAAGATCGGGCGGTGGAGTTCGCATCGGAGGAGTTCTCTGTGGTGGCGACGTCGCGGTCGGTGGACACGATGAAGGCGCTCGAAGGAGCGGCGGTGGAGAGCAGCTTCGGCAGATCCCCGCTGCCTTCCTCCAGCCGGCTCAACGTGCAGAGATCTCGTGACGCGTGTGCTCTTGACGCTGATCAGGTCGTGGTCTCACTAGCAGAGAAGAACAGGTGATTTCCAACCAAGGCCGAGTCGACTCTCTGTCATGTCCACGGCCGACGATTGATCGATTTGGTAAATTGGCAAAAGAAGATGGGTAAAAGGTAACAAAAAAAGAAAAGCGCCATATGCACCTTTTTGGACTTGTAGAGCAGTGAGTTTGCTATCCACAAATTTATATGTTTAACTTTTTTTTGGGATAAGAGCGAACAATCTTCTTGTATTCAATTCTGTTGAGGTTATTGGCGTGGGAATTCAATTTCTTTCTTTGGTGCATCGAAGTTTATACTTCATCTTAAAATTTATGGGATTTTATTGTTGTCATAGCTTTTCTTAATTGCTCTCTTTTCCTATGTTTCGAGTACAGGTCCACTCTGAGTATGAGAAAAGAATGCAAGCATGGAGAAAACCTTATGCTGAAAAAAGAATACAAGAAGGTATTCCTCTCTTTTTATTTTTATTTACCATTACCACAAAACTTTTGCGCTTTGTTCAAAATCATGAGCATTTAAAAGCTTCTTTTAAACATATTTTTTAATAACAGTGACCCAAAATGCTCAGTACCAGAATCTTGCCCTTTGTATCACCAGGCCACCAGCGACATACCAATAGCCAGCGGTTCAGGCATGTGCATATGGAAACCAAGCGTATGGACAACGGACAACCAAATGCATATCTGAGAAGGAAATAGGGAGTGCGATGGCGGGACGTGTGTGAAGAGATAGGGAAATATATATATTTTTTAAAATTTTTTTTGTACGAAAGAAGGTAAGGGGTAAAAAAAGGGTTAGGAATAGGAGGATAATTGTAACTGGATTGTATATTTGCTAGTTGCTATTTTGGTCTCTTAAGATTGTATTTTTGCTAGTTGCTATTTTTGGTGTCTTAATGGTTAAGATTGTATTTTTGCTGATAGCTATTTCTGTTGTTCTACTTGATTATTTTGATGTCTAATTTGGATTAGTTGGCTTGTCAAGTATTTATTGCTCATGATTTTAGTTATGGTAATTAAGCTGGATTCTACTTGAGGATTCGACAATCGGTACTGTACAAATATGAATTAAAATTTGCATTTAATTTAAAATCCGAAAAAAAAAGAATTAAAAAATAATAAAATTAAGTTCATTTTTAGAACCGGTTTTTTATTAAAAATCCGGTTCTAAAAATATAATTAAAATATGCATTTAATTTAAAATTCGAATAAAAAAAGAATTAAAAATAATAAAATTAAGTTCATTTTTAGAACCGATTTTTGATAAAAAACCGGTTCTAAAAATATAATTAAAATCTGCATTTAATTTAAAATTCGAAAAAAAATGAATTAAAAAATAATAAAATTAAGTTCATTTTTAGAACCGGTTTTTTATCAAAAATCCGGTTCTAAAAATATAATTAAAATCTGCATATAATTTAAAATTCGAAAAAAAAATGAATTAAAAAATAAGAAAATTAAGTTCATTTTTAGAACCGGTTTTTTATAAAAAACCGGTTCTAAAAATGATTTATTAAAACCGGATTTTTACTAAAAACCGGTTCTAATAATGTTCTGAAATTCGTTTCCAAGAATAGCTTATTTTTAGCACCGCTATTTTTAGAACCGGTTTTTTATATATCTTTAGAACCACGTATTTTTAAAACCGGTGCAAAACCGGTTCTAATAATCTTTAAAAACCGGTTTTAATAATCGAATCTGTTGTAGTGTTGGGGAGAGAGTTGTTCCTAAGTTGTTATGAGGATTTCGGTTTGGGGCTTTTAAAAATAAAGACCCCTACTGTACATGAAGGCGACTTTATTTTTCTTAAGTTAGAAGTAATGACAGAGGTTGTACATGAGTGCATTATATATCAACAAATAAAAATTAAGATATATTAATTAAATCTTTGATAGTGTTGAAGGCAAAATTTTCATGATAAATGCATGATCTGATTAATGAAATAAATATGCCAAGGATGATATTACAAGGGTGATGAGTGAAATTAACAAAGGAGAAATATTCAGAATTAATGAAATCTCCCGAAACTTGTCCAGCTAATTGCTGAAATAAAATGAACATGAGACTTTATAAGAGGAGGAATAAATGACAGGGTATGCATGAAAACAGAGGCATCAGATAGCAACATAACCAGATCATGCGAATGAACCACACGCTCCATTTCAAACAGAAACAGAGAAAAAAGAAAGGGCTATCAGATTCGAATTCTCCCTCCCTCCGTACAAGAACACATTTGGGCAAACACAGTGCATGAGCCATACACGTTACAAAAACAAGTTGTACTACATGGTGTATAGTGAACCAGGTGCACAGAAAAGCAAAGAAAGAGGTCGCTAGTTTGTTTCTCATTAAATCTGACTCGTGGGTCCCATGGGCGAAGGGATCTTCTTCTCCAAACAGAATAGAAAGAGAAACAGAAAATGCGAAGGGAAGAGAGAAAAATAGTGCTGTAACCATCGCAACAGCTTGACTAACTGCCGCTAACCAAGTTCGTTAGCCCTGCCAAGAGCTCTTCGAATTGAATCGATCACAGCCACCAAATGGGAGTGCACTCGATGAGCGATGATGACCATCCAACAGACCTGTAACTGCCGGGTCAAACACCTCTCTGACCATCTAGAAGCTCCGACAACCTCACGCGACTTCAGCCGTCGGATGAGAAGTCAACATGAAGGTCAAATAATCGATGGAGGAGATCAATTGAACAGCAACAAGCTCCCTAACAGAATTGAGTCAAACCTCCCCATTTCTTCACGGTTGACCACAGGAGAAAACACAAAATCCCCTCCTCTCAACCGTTGGATCGGTTGGTGATCCGTGTGCCTCCCTAATCGACGGTGAAGATCAAATTGGAGAAGGCTCTTTCCAAGAGAAGCTACCCCGACCCCAGCGGCTATATATACCCCACTACTTGGAAGAAAGAAAAAAAAAAACATTGATTTCTTCTCCCACACTTTCATACACGTTGTTTCTGAACCTTTAGAGACCTTCTCTAGAGACTTCAGAAGCAATTTCATACAAAAACCTCCATTTTAGATAGAGACATTTCCACAAACACTTGTAAGTCAAGCATAGAGTAGGTAGTTTGATCAAGATCAAAGCTAGGCATTCGTTTGTAACTGAAGAAGAGGTAAGAAAAGGTAAGAATTGAGCTTGTACAGTCGATTTTGATGTAAAATGAAGAAGATTTCGGTTTTATGTGAGAATCTTGCTTTAATTGACATCTTATCATCGGGTTTTGATAAAAAGTCGTTTATTTGATTCAGTTAACTGCTTTTCTTATGAACTCTGATGTTCCTGTGTCTCGGCTAAGGATTCCTTAGTTCTTGACACATTTAATTTCAAAGTTTAGATCTGAAAGTGCTCGATTTCTTGATGCAATTTGTGTGGATTTAGTAGCATTTCTCCTCTCTTTTTCCCCTTTTCCTCAATTTCTGGTTCAATACAAAGCCTTGTCCGAAGTATCTTCAGATTTTGGCTGTTTGATTGCTTTGGCTGAAGTATCTTCGGTCTTTAGCGTTTTACCACGGCTGGAGTTTCTCCTGACCTAGGTAGCATCTCTTCTATTCATTGGCTTTGGCCATGGAAAGAAGGATTTTGTTAAATCAATAAAGACAAGGGGAGATGCTGCCAAAATTCCACCAGAGTTAACATCCTTTGTAATTACACTAAGTCCTGGGCTAAAGTGCATAGTTGTAGCATTCACAAGGATCTTTGCATGAAATCTCTATATTTGAACTGTTGAATCAATAATACATTTAGTTGAGATAATTAAGCTTCAAGTAATAACGGTACTTTGTAATATTTAGGATTTACTGGACTTTAATGAAGTTGCATCTCTGATCTAAGCAGTTGTAGTTAGTTGTGATGCCTCCTGTGATCCAGTGAAGCACATACATACTCAGTAACTTTGTTTAAGTTGAACTGTTCACTAATGATACTATAATAGGTGGTATAGAGATTAGCCCATAAGAGTCAAATAGTAGTATAGTTCATCTTAGTAAATCTCATCTCTGGATCAATTTTCTGTTAATATAATAGAATGGCACTTGTTCTAGTAATAAGCAGAAAGTTAAAGGACCTATTAAGAAAACTTTGGAAAATTGTTGCCAGGTAGTAGATGTGTATTGATTATTTATCAAGCTATATGAAGTGATATGGCGCCTTTGTATGCAGGATTCATTCAATTACCTTTTGATTAGGCATTTAATGCTCATATTTCATTTAGACAAAAATTGCAGGTCTATGTGCTAAAAATGATTGAGGCTTCCTGTTTGCTTACAGGGAACAGTCATGTTGAAAAGATACAATCAAAATATCTTGAGTATAAACATCTCATTAAATCATCACTTGTCAGTATATAGAGCAACATAAAGTGATTTGTATTATGACAAATAAACATATGTGAAATAGTCACTGAGAGTTTGGAATGACTAAAGTGATGCCATTCCCTGAGACCTATACCAAGCATAAGCGCAATTTATAAATTACATAAGTTTTAGTATACCAGGCCACATGAAACTCAGAGTGGAGTACAAAAAAAGAACCATGCACTGTCCAAGACACAGTAGGCTTATTTCATAAGAAGTTTGCTAATCATCTAGTCCTGATAAGAGATTAACTCATATACACACCAAACTTGAGTGAAGCAAGTTATGTGTTGCCCAGTATTTAAACTAAACTAAACCAAATCCCAGCATCTTCCCTTTTACACTAACTCTCTCGTCCTACAGCATCAACCTCTGGTTTCACATTAAATTGAGTGAATGTAAACAAAATTGAAAGTATCGACTCTTTCTCCTTGAGTACGTGATCCAATAAAACCCATTTCTGGTACAATTTGATTCTCTAAACTTTGTTAACAACTATCACTGTACCACCGTACCTAACCGTGGTTCTTCCGCCGTTGGAGGCCGACGCAACAGAAATTAAACCCATAGCCGTATTCCTCTCTCCGCCACGATACTGTGAAACCCATTCCCCGACATTGCGGTGCCCGGAGTCATTAGCGGATCTACATCCGACAATTTTACGAGCCTGTTAGTAGAGGAAACAAACCCGTCTTCTTCCTTCGAACGAGCGCCTAAAACTCTTTTGATTCTCTGTGACAACGGAACTGTGTAGTTTGTATATTAACCAATATACAGAATTTACTTGGATTAGAAATAGAAATTTAGTTTAGGAGAATTGAAATTAATAAGCCCTAAGTACTTAAGGCCCAGTGTGTACATCAAGCCCAAATTGATAAATTTAGCAAAGCCAACGTGTTAGGCCCTTTTAATTGCCATTGCCACGTGGATCAACCAAATAATTCCACATCAGCTGAAACTTCGAAAAATTATTAAAAATAGTAGGAAACTCGGAAAAATTCAAATAAAATATCTATAGAATCCTAAAAATCTGTAGAAACCAAATTTACTGATACTTTGATATCAAAATCTTTCAAAATATTAACCTTTTGTATTTTTGAAGTACTTTCGCTATAAAATGAATATCATAAAAAAAAAAAAATATATATATATATATAATAAGCACCATAAGATTTAGATAAATCTCCCGTACAATTTTCAAACAAAATCTAAATAATTTCAATAATGAAACAATCTTCAATGGACTATTTTTAACTATGTACTTTCAAACAGGTATTTTCAAAGATGTAAAACAAATCTGAAAACTTTAAAAAAAAAAAAAAAAAAATTAATTAAAAATAAATCACTAAAACCCAAAGAGAAATGTTAGGAAAATTAAAAGTCCAAATACGACACCCAAACGTAGACCAAAACCTCTTCAAGAAAAGGAAAAGCCACTCAAATGAAGTCGAGATCAAAGTTGACATGAAGTCAAAAACACCTCTTGTTCTTCCAAGCCATCAAATGGCCAAGAACCACCAAATCAAGCCTATCCAAGTCTTACAAGTCACCAAGACCAAGACCCGGTTCTTCCAAGCCACCAAATGGCCAAAATCTTGAAATTCAATTCCTCTAGTCTTATAAATCACCAAGATCAAGACTCGATTCCTTCCAAGTTACCAAATAGCCAAGAATCACTAAAACCAAACTATCCAAGTCTTACAAGTCACCAAGACCAAGACCCAGTTCTTCCAAGCCACCAAATGGCCAAGAATCTTGAAATTCAATTCCTCCAGTCTTATAAATCACCAAGATCAAGACTCGATTCTTCCAAGCTACTAAGTCACCAAGAACCGTCAAAAGCAAACCTTCCTAATCTTATAAGTCAATAAGTGACCAAGACTTAGCTTTAGATAAAGTATTTTAAGTGTCCTCAATTAGATCCCGTTAATTAGGCCTGGTACCGTTAGTTGAGTCCAAAACCAAGAGAACTAAGCCTTTTAAATTCTCAATTGTGCCCCGTCAATTAAGTTTGGTAACACCAATTGAGTTTAAATTGAGATAACAACTTTTCTAGCCTACGACATATAATTTCTCGAATCCCTTAATCAGAGGTTCTCGTGATTCGTCACGGGGTAATTAACAATAGGGGCTTGCGCCTATTGGAAGGAAAGGATCCACAAAATTAATAAACCCTCATAAGAATAGATTCTCGTTAATGTTTTCTTGTTGTCAAGAAGCATTTTTGCACTTGAATTTAAGCTCGTGAGGGGTGAATCTAAGGCTTATTCCCTTTCTTGAGGAAATCCAATCATTCTTCGAGAAATGACGAAAAAGTCCACACAGATTCTCTGGCACGCCCGGTGGGACCTCCTTCTCCTCTCATCTTTGGGATTTGAGGAATATAATGTATAGGCTAGAAAATTGTTTCTCAAAATTTTTAAATCTTCAAATAAACGCTACTAACAATAACATTGAGTTGTTTGTGGTCGCAGGTTGAAATGGCGTTTAATGCGAGCATTGAATTGAGTAAGCCGAGCGGGATGTTCACCATTGGGGCCGTCCCCATTCGCTTCAATCATGAGTTCATGTTCGGCGGCATGCCTTTCGGATTTGCCTATGTACCGCTAGTACATGGCAGAGACGGTCAGATGGAGATTGCTCGAGAGGATGAAGACATTAGGGGCATCGAGGAAGTCGTGTCCGGGGTGCCGGTAATCAATGATGGAAGTGAGTGGGCCCTTGTCCCACAAAATGAAGTTCTCCTTACTCCTGCGACATCACCCGTCGAGCGCCGGTCCAGCCGTCGCTCTCCTCAAAAGAGAAGGGCGGTGAGGAAGGTTTATGCCCAAACCACCAACAATTCAAGGACTCTCAAGAAGATCCAAGGAGCGTACCAACGGGAACTAGAGATTAAGCCTAATCTCCCCGTTAGTAACCCTTTTGCACCACTCCGCTTGGTCAGAAAGAACTCTCCAAAGGCCCAACTTAAGACATTGGAAGAGTTTCCAGTCGAGTATCAAGCAAAATTCAGGGGTAGGAGCCCTAAAACAAGGGTGTCCGTTAAAGAGAGACTCTCATTGCCGCGAACCCCGGTCCATGAAAGGTTAGGACCAAAAAGAAAGGCTAGGGCATCCACCCCTGTGAAAGAAAGATTGGGGGAAAGACTGACAACTTCAGTCAAAGAACGATTGGGGCTCATAAAGAAAGAAAAGGGATCCAAGAAAATATGGGTACCAAAAGACAAAATCCGGTTGGTGGTTGAAATGGCTAGTCAAGAGCCACAAAATAAAAAGAGACGCATGGTATGGCGAGAAAAGAAGCCAGTCATCCATGCTCGTGTCAACATGGTCGATGTTGACAAGAGGTTTGAGATGCACGCATTTGTGCATGCAACTAGTGACGAAGAAATTCCTATAAACCGAAAGGAAGGCAAGAATAAACAAGATGATCCCTCAGCAAGTTGCCACAATCGCAAAGGAGATGAAGAAGAAGAGATTGCTAGGATCGATCAAAATGAAAGTAATGATGAAGGCCGTTGGGCCGAGGGAGAAAAAGGACGATTGAAGAGTATCCTAGAAAAGAATGAAAGAAGGATCTCTCAATTGATGAATGAAAGGGAGAAAGATAGAGATATTGTCAAAAAGATGTACAAATTCTTGGAAAAGAAAAATTTGTTGGGAGAGCTTGACAAAGAGTACCCTTCCTCTTCTGAAGAGGAAGTTAGACACAAAGAGAAGTTTATTAAAGAAAAGAAAAGCAAAAGCAAGTATGAATCCTCTGATGAGGAAGAAGAAAGAAATAAGAGAAAGCCCTTGAAAGAAAGGAAGAGTAGAAGCAAATACTACTCTTCGGATGAAGAAGAAGAAGAAAAGAGTAGAAGAAAGCCTTCAAAAGGAAGGAAAAGCAAAGGGAAGTATGACTCGTCCGAGGACGAGAGAATAGTGAGAAGACCTTCCAAAGAAAGGAGGAGCAAGAACAAGTACGGGTCCTATGAGGACGAAATCCCAGGGGCAGGATCCCGAAATGGGGTAGAAAGGCCTGAAACAACCAAACAAGTCATCCAAGAGATGATAAGCCAACAATTGCAAGCCTCGGGTGCGGGGCATTTGGTTAATTTTAGAAAGAAATGTGGTCGGCCTTATCCAAAGAGATATGAGCATGTGCAATATCCTTCGAACTACCAAGTACCAAAATTCAATTTGTTCGATGGAACGGGTGAAAGGAATATCACTCCCGAGCAACACTTGGTACAGTTTAGAAATGCATGTGGTAACACTTCGCATGACGAGGCGCTCCTTTTGAAACAATTTTCCCAAAGTCTGACGGGTCCCGCTTTCGAGTGGTACTCTTCATTGGAGAACGATTCAGTGGAGTCATGGGATGAAATGGAGGACTTATTCAGAGCCAAGTTCGCTATGGTAACTCAAAGAATCACAATGGCCGATTTGGCAAGTGAAAAGCCTAGGTCGGGAGAAGCGGCTCTAGACTATATCAATAGGTGGAGAAACCTAAACATAAGATGTACTCACCAAATGCCCGAAAGGGAGGCGGTGGAGTTTTTGGTGAGAAACTTGGATGATTGGATAAGGAGGCCGCTTTCCGGGAGTGACATCTACACGTATGAGGACTTGGTCACTCGCGTGGCGAGAGTGGTACATATTGGACCACCGAAGGAGTCACAATCCACTTACAATAGAAGCAAAGGCCAAGGCCCAATCAAAGTTGCGGGAGCTAATGAAGCTTCTGCAAGCCAAGGTGGTGGCTATAAAGGGAGTAGAAATAGTGGCAATAATGGTGGTAGTAATACCCGATCTCAAACTCCTTTGAACGAGCGCCTAAAAAGACCTTATTCTTTCAAGAAGGAGAAAACGGCGGCATTACTCAAACAATTATTGACGGGAAAAGCCATAGAATTGCCCATTTGCAAGAGGCCACATGAACAAGACAAAGTGGATGACCCAAAATATTGTGCTTATCATCGGGTATTGGGACACCCGATCGAAGATTGTTATGTCTTCAAGGATGTCGCCGAGAGAATGATCAAGGAAGGAGAATTGGTGTTGTCTGAAAGTTATAAACAAACACCCGCTCCACATGCTCAAGCGAATGCGGTGTTTCAAAGGAAAAGTGATAGGCGCGACGTTGACTGCAATATCATAGTCATAGTAAGTGATGAGTCTGACCAAGAAGACTTTCAAGTGAGAAAGGTATCAAAAACCAATTGTAATCAAAAAGAAATGAAAGAAATGAAAAATGAAAAGAAAAATGAAAAGAAAAATGAAGAAAAGAATGATAAAGAAAAAGAAAGCAAAAAAGGAAATGAAAAAGAAGAAGAAAAAGAAAAGGTAGAAGACTCTACAATTTACTACTATGACGACTCAGAAGATGAAAACGAAGCGCCTTACATGGGACTTTTCTCGAAAGGCATGTTCAAAGAAGAAGACTGCCATTTGAACTTGCGATCGGGAACGAATTTGCCCGAGAGACAAGCACCAAAAGAGAATGAGAAGGCTAAAGAAAAGGGTAAAGATCAAACCCGAGAGGCTAATGGTGAAGCGGGCTCAAGTCAACGGCCAAAAGGAGGCATGGGAGAATACAACATTCTAGCCCATTTAAGGTGAACACCAGCTCTGATGAGTGTGTTTGAAGCACTCATGATGTCACAAGAGCTTAGGGACATAATGATGGAAGCATTGCAACATCCTGAGAAGTTCCAAGTGTATTTGGCTGAAAAGCAAATGACGGAGGTACTTTATGTGGAACCGTTCAGCCAAATCACTTTTACAAATAAAGATATGATGATAGGCACGGCTATGCACAATAGTCCACTTTATATTACGGGAGAAACCAATGGAAGCCAGCTGAGCCGCATGCTAGTGGATCCCGGATCCTCAATCAACATCTTGCCGTTGCGATCATTAAATCAATTAGCCTTGGGAGGAAGGCGTTTGTGTGATGAAAATGTCTATATTCATGGCTTCAACCAGAATTCGGAAAAGGCATTAGGGTCAGTGACTCTCCCTATGAAGTTCGGGGAGCTTCAAACCCTTGTAAAGTTTTATGTGATCGATGCCGATACATCATACAAAGCCTTGCTGGGCCGACCATGGTTACATGAGAACCATCTCGTGCCATCTACCTTGCACCAATGTGTGAAATACCTTCAAGAGGGTGAACAAAAGACCATCAAAGGAGACCCGCAATATTATGGGGTACATGAGGTTGAATTGGAAGAAATAGACCGTTTCTTCACTCCCGCCTCACAAAGGAGTACATCCCCTCGACTCAAGTGGCGGTCGGAAAAAGAAAGTGAAGATGATGAGAATATAAGGTTGAGGAGTAGACCTAAAGTCTCTTGTGTTGTTAAGACCCCCATTTATGTCGGGTCATCTGATGAAGAAGATGGAGAGAGAAAGCCAAGGAGAAATTCCTATGTTACAAGTGAGTCTAAGAACAAAGGCCAAAGAAAGAGAAATCCGATTTATGTGTGTGATCGGAGTGAAGACTCAATGGCTATTGAGCAAGTTCCCGTGGGTCATCTCAAAGAGCTCACCCCAAGGGAAGTAAATCAAGTGAAGGAATTGGAAACCTTCTATGTTCCTCCTAAGGCAGAAAAGGTACAGAAGAAAACAGTGTTACACAAAGGAATCTTGTTTTACAAGGCCGAAAGTGTAGAGCCATCTGAGGGGGCAGCATGTTCCGATAATTGGGAGAAGTGGTTAAATGAAAAAGAGGATGAATATGAAAGAATTGAGGTAATGGGCTATTATAATAAGGAGTTGATGCCCCTATTCCAAAGATCTAGTTGTTTAGATCCCATTTCCAAACAAAGAGCTAAAGCTTTTCAGGAGTTATGGAGTGGAAAATCAAGATGGGTGATTGGTGTAGATGGAAAATGGAAAAACACCAAAGGTTTGGGTTTTAAAGTTCCTCAAGGAGAGGTTTTGATGGCTGAGATTGTGGAAAGTCACATGGTGGGCATAACGCCTATTGAAACTCAACTCGAGGAGGAAGAATTCATTCAAACCGCAAAGAATGCTCCTCAAGAACTTGAAGAAGGTGGGCAAAACACAATTGATGAGCTCTTGGAGATAAATTTGGGCACTAAAGATGATCCTCGACCCACCTTTATAAGCGCTTCACTCCCTGTGGAAAAGCAAGAACAATTAAAGGTACTCCTCATGGAGTATAAAGATTGTTTTGCGTGGAATTACACAGAAATGCCGGGACTTGACCCTGCCCTAGCATCTCACAAATTGAAGATTGATCCCAGTGTGAAACCCGTCAAGCAAGGCCCGAGACGAATGCGGGTCGAGCTCGAGGAAAAGGTTGTGGAGGAAGTAAAGAAGTTGATTAGTGCGGGCTTTATTCGGGAGGAGGAGAATCCCGTTTGGGTGGCCAATATTGTGCCAGTAAAGAAGAAGAATGGGCAGATTCGAGTTTGTGTGGATTTTCGGGATTTGAATAAAGCGTGCCCGAAAGATGATTTTCCACTACCTGTAACGGAATTGATAATTGATTACACTTCTTCCTATGTGGTGTACTCTTTTATGGATGGATCTTCGGGATATAACCAAATTCCCATGGACAAGGAAGATCAGCGTCACACATCTTTCCGCACACCAATAGGCATCTTTTGCTACAAAGTAATGCCTTTTGGATTAAAGAATGCGGGGGCCACATATCAAAGGGCAATGACCAAAATTTTTGATGATCTAATCCACAAAATAGTTGAGTGCTATGTGGATGACTTGGTCGTGAAAGCTCGATCCATAGATGAACATTTGGAGTATCTAAGGATAGTATTTGAGCGGTTGAGAAAGTACTCCTTGAAAATGAATCCATTGAAGTGTGCATTCATGGTATCTTCAGGAAAATTCTTGGGATTTGTGGTAAGGCACAGGGGCATTGAGATTGACCCCGCAAAAATTAAGGCGATTAGGGAAATGCCCCCTCCCAAGACACTCAAGCAGCTTCGCTCTCTACAGGGGCAGTTGGCATATGTTAGAAGATTTATCGCCAACCTTTCTGGAAGAATAAAGCCATTCACCCATTTGACCAAGAAAGATGTGCCTTTCAAATGGGATGAGAAATGTCAAAAGGCCTTTGATGATATTAAGGAATATCTCCTCAAACCACCTGTTTTAGCCGCGCCTATCCAAGAAAAACCGTTGGTCCTTTATACCACGGCCTTGGAAGGGTCTTTGGGTGCTTTATTGGCCCAAGAAAACGAAGAAGGTAAGGAGAACGCGTTGTACTACCTAAGCCGTATGTCGGTCGGGGCCGAGCAATCCTATAGTCCTATAGAGAAGCATTGTTTAGCCTTGGTATTTGCTACAAAGAAGTTGAGACATTACATGTTGTCTCACAAAATCACATTGATATCCAAGGTTGACCCATTGAAATATCTGATGACAAGGCCTATGCTAACGGGAAGATTGGCAAGATGGGCCATTACCTTAATGGAGTTCGACATTACCTACGCCCCTCAAAAGGCAATAAAAGGTCAAGCGATGGCCGACTTTCTGGCCGCACACCCCATTCCAGATGATTCTCCTTTGAGGTGTGAATTTCCTGATGAGCAAAGCTTATGTGTTGAAGGAAAAGAGTCAGGATGGGTGATGTTTTTCGATGGGTCATCCGCCATTCAACCTTCCAAGAGACCTGAGATGCCCAGAATTCGTGCGGGGGTGGGTCTAGTTTTTATCACACCTCAAGGAGATATTCTTCGACATTCCATAGCGTTGACTGAACCATGCACGAATAATGAAGCTGAATACGAGGCATTGATTGCTGGATTAGAATTAGCTATTGAGATGAATATAAAAGAAATGAAAGTGTGTGGAGACTCTCAATTAATTCTCAACCAGGTTGAAGGGGTATTTGAAGTAAAGAAACCCGAGCTGGTGAAATACCACGAGAGGGCCCAAGAATTGATGGCTAAATTCACAAAGATCACTTTGGAGAAAGTATCCCGAGCTTCTAATGGTATGGCCGATGCCTTGGCTCGGGTCGCTACACAATTGAGTAAGCCAGATGATGAAGAGATTCAAATCACGATAAGGAATCGCCGATCATTGGCACCTTATCTCATGGAAATTGAAAGAGAAGCCAATGCTCATCTCTATGTGGATTTAGAAGAATGGGAGGAAGACCAAATGAGAGACCCCGATGAAGTAATGGAAGTAGGGGCAAATAACGAGGAAGATTGGAAAAAACCCTTTGTGGATTATTTCCAACATCAAGTGCTCCCCAAGGAAAAAATGGAAAGAGAGCAATTGAAGCGGCGGGTTCTTCGCTATGTCTATGTGAATGACACCTTGTATAGACGCTCATATGACCAGTTGTGGTTGAGGTGTGTGTCGCAGGAAGAAGCCCGAAGGATTGTACGAGAAGTACATTCGGGATTTTGCGGGGCTCATCAGTCGGGTCCCAAAATGAGGCTGCACATTAAAAGAATGGGGTACTATTGGCCGACAATGATAGCGGATTGCGAGGATTATGCAAAGAGATGCCACATGTGCCAAGTGAATGGAGACTTCATACACCAACACCCTAGCCCGTTGCATCCAACGGTGGCCTCATGGCCATTCAATAAATGGGGAACGGATGTAATAGGGCCAATCGATCCACCGAGTTCGAAGGGGCATAGATTCATTCTTGCAATCACTGACTATTTCTCAAAGTGGGCCGAGGCCGTGCCATTAAAAGAAGTGAAAAGCAAAGATATAATTCGGTTTTTGAAGAACCATGTGTTATATCGTTTTGGCACCCCAATGGAAATAATATCTGATAATGGTACCGCTTTCAAAAGTGGTGAAATTTGTGCTTTTGCGAGACAACACAAGATAAAGTGGCAATATTCCTCTATCTATAATCCAAGAGCGAATGGATTGGCGGAGGCTTTTAATAAGGTCCTAATCAAACTTTTGAGAAAGATAGTGGGAGATAATCATAGAAATTGGGATGAGAAATTGCAAGAGGCATTATGGGCTTATCGCACCACCTTCCGCACGCCAACTCAAGCCACTCCATATTCTTTGGCGTTTGGGGCGGAAGCTGTTCTACCATTAGAAATAGAATTGCCATCTTTGAGGGTAGCCATGTACGCGGGTCTACCAATGGACAAGCAAATGCGTCTAAGGCTCGACGAGCTTGATGCACTGGATGAAAAAAGGTTAATGGCCCAACAAAGCCTAGAATTGTATCGGGCTCAAATGGAGAGGGCATACAACAAAATGGTAAGACCGCGCACCTTTAAAGAAGGAGATTTGGTGCTGATCTTGCGAAGACCTATATTGGGTCATCATCATGGCCCGAAATTCTCACCCAATTGGGAAGGACCCTATGTGATCAAGGAAGTTTACACTGGAGGGTCCTACAAGCTCCTGGATAAAGAAGGAAGATGCACAATCCCACCTATCAATGGGCGGTACTTGAAGAAATACTATGCATGAGATCTACCTTCCACGAAGATCATACAAATAAAAAGCTACAAAACCTAACCTTATAAATCCAAAAATCCCAATCATACTCAATAAATACCAAAAACACTATGGCCATTAATAAAGTTTTCAATAAAACTCCAATAAGGCCGTTAAACTCCAATAAAGCCAAAATTTCTCTCAAAATCACCTATCACTTAACCTAAGCTTCCTACCTTCCGCAAGGGGCGGTTGGTTGGCGGAAGGAGAAGCTCAACCCCCTATTTACCAATCTCACTAAAACGGCCATTGTTACATGTTACCAATAAAGCTTTCAACAAAGTTCCAATAAGGCCGATAAACCTCAACAAAAACCAGAAACATCCCTTAAAACATCCAATAAAAGCTTCCTACCTTCTGCAAGGGGCGGTTGGTTGGCGAAAGGAGAAGCTCCAATCCCCATGGATTAACCTCACTAAAAGAAATTCATCAAAAACTTGTAATCAAAGTCAATAAACCTTGTCTTAAGCATGATAAAGGAATAAATCGACCGAAACCTCAAACCCTATGGTCACTTCGTCAATGCCGTGTCAATACGCCTATGCCGATTGAGAGCCATTACAATGAGTGCCTATACCTAATGAGAGGGTGAGGACGAGAGGGTAAGGAAAAAGGGTGACTCGCCTTTACGGCCCCATGAGTCAATCCTTCCACCAAAACTCCCAACTCCACAAAACCCACTGGCCAAATATAGTAGTTTGATAGGAAAAATCGTGTTGAGGAGACCTGTGTGGTCGCCAAATGCACAAAAGGTTAGTTTACCCTGACAAATCCGCGGTCAATGAAGGGACCTTCGGGTCCCGGAGAACGCGAAGCCGTGTTGAAGAGAGCCTTTGTGGTTCTCTAAAACACCTATGCCTAATGAAGAAGCCTGTGTGGCAACTGAAGGCATCAAGGCACCGCCCTATGAAGTCATCTGAGGGCACACAAACCACAACAACACCATGTCCCTTAAGTCATGCATGTCAGAATTAATGAGTCGAGTTTATCAGGGGCAAGCCCATTCACATTGGGGCAGCCATGTGATTTGCAAATAAAATAAGATGGGAATCTGAACAAAAAGGGGTAAAAGAAAGGATTCATTCATTAACCATGAAGTGATACAAGTTTCAAGAAACTGATACAATAAGCAAGCAAAAGAAAAGAAAGCCTAATACAAACTACTAGAAAGCATAAAGATACAGGCACAAAAGGCGCAAGGAATTAGAAGAAAATTCTTCTATTCCGGAACAACAGCAGCAGCAACGTTACCCCCTAAATTAGCAAGAGTAGTGGTGATGGCTTGAAGCATTCCCTCTATCGCTTCTAAGCGAGCGCCCAACTCTTCAAAGCGCTGGTCGATAAAAGCCCGAAAGGAGACAGGGACAGGGGCCTCGAGGGCTAAGGCCGCAGAATCATCATCAGGAGGCGGAGAAACCACTCTTACTGGACTATACTGGTTGGGCTCGGCATTGGGGGCCAAGATGTACTCATTAATTGGACGATTGGGGTCGGGAACAAGCATGTTCATGGAAGACTCTACCCATCCAGTAGAATCAAACAAGGAAAGAAGATTGCGAGGATGGGCCACGTGAGCCTCAGAGATACGGTTTCCCCACAACATCTCTGGGGTCGGAATACGGGCACGACGCATCAAAGCCTCAATAAGATGGCCATAAGGTAAGGCTTGATGGCCGTGAGAGTTCATGGCTGCTTGGTGCATGAAGTAAATGATCATATGACCCAGGTTGAGGGGGTGACGCTTCTGGATGAGGTGACGAAGGTAAAATAGATCCCCGGGACAAGCGTGATTGGATAAGTCTCCTTGAGGAAAGATTATACCACTGATTACCATGAAAAGAAACCTGTGGCAAGAAAATTGTAAGGATAGGCAAAAAGAGAAAGTTGGGTAATAAGGGCGAGAAACAAGTAAAAGAAGTTATGAGATGACAATACCTATGGAGAGCAGGAAGATGTTCAGTAGAGACCACTTCAACATCGCCCTCGACAGGGGCAGCCTTGAACCAGCGCAGGTACTCAGAATAATTGCCAAAGCCACGAGGCCAGCGATGGAAAGCATAAGTGGTAGAGCCAGCAAGAGTACCAGAAGCTTGCAAAAATTCAGCCAAACTCTCTGCAGTAATGGTCAAATACTGGCCAAATAAATAGGAGGTGGCTAAAGGAGTGCCATAATGATCATAAGAAATACGGAGGTTGGCATAGAAAAGGCGCGTGATTCGAGGGTGATAGGGGTTGTCCAGATCGACAAGTCCATGGAGACTCCAAGAGTCAAGCCAACCGTGTATGAGATTGACGTGCTCCACTGGGATACGCCTTTGGTGACAAAAGAAGAAACACTCGGCCACTGGGCGGTCGTCACGACCCATGTCTTGATGATAACTGTTGAAGGCTATCTCATCGCGGAAGAGATAGCGATTGTCAGGGGCAAATGACCAATTTGGTATCAAAAGATTAACGCATGAGGAAGAGGAACCCATTGTGTTTCTCGGGCGTTTGTGAGAAGACATGGTTGTGAAAGATATAAGGATGGGATGAAGAAAATGAAATGGAAACTCGACTTATATAGGTTTGTGAATGAAAAGGCGTCATTCATGAGTAATGGAAAACGTGCGAGGTAAAGGAAGGGATAGAAGTGGGAAGTTGGTACATCGTGAGAAAGAAACCGCTCGTATGTCTGACTGAAAGCCTGAAAAGTCGGAAAAAGCGTAGAGGCCTAAACTTGAGCCCGAAGCAATGACGGGTCCACATGAATTTAAACCCAAGGAAATGTAGATATGGGCCAAAATACCCTATTCTAAGGCATAGGGTGAATTCGTGTAACGCAAGAAAAACCAAACGTGGGCCAAAATACCCACGCACGAGAGAAAGTAGGGAGGAAATAAGGTTACCTGTCGCCTCGCGAACAAGTTTGAAAGAAGCCCCGAGCGCAAAAACTCTATCAGGCTCAAACAATCATCATAATATGAGCAAAACAAACAAGCAAACCCAAAAACAGAAATCCAAAACCATAAAGCAAGGAAAGATCAAATCCAACTAACCATCAAATGTCTCAAGTCTAAAGCCCATCAAACATCAAAAATCCAAACACCAAACATCCAAATACCAACATCCAAGTATCAAACATCCAAAAGATACAAGGCTAACACAAAGCCTAAGAGTGTTTAGCCTAAAATAAAATGATGAGTGCGCAGCGTCTGGAAGCCCAAGCTCACGATCACTCACCTGCTATCACTGCAGCTGTCCTCCTATGAGCATCCGACCTCTCCTTGGCCAACCCCAAGATGACAATGATCTTCTCATAAGTGGACCGAAGATCATGCGCACGCCTCTCCTCATCAAGGCAGAAACGACTGAGAGCATTAGCGGCATCATGACAGCGACGGCGAGCATCCGCATAAAGATCATCCCACTGAGTCATAAGGCCAAAACAACCATGGATCTCCTGGTGAATGCATGATATGTTCGCCTCCAGGCGCCTAGCCTCCACACTACTAGTATAAGAGGAGGGAGCAAGGCGACGAGCCACAGTCCACTCAGCAGTCCGGTGGTCAGCACGCTCGCAAAGGCTATGATAACTGAGAGTAATGTCAGCAAGCCTAGCAAAAGCCTCCAGAAGAGCACGACTGCAAGAAGTGAGATGGCGCCTCATAGTCGAGTACTCCAACTCCAAATGAGACCAATGAAGAGGAATAAGCATCCCATTGCAGTCACCGATGAGCCGGGTCGCCTGAGCAGCCACATGACGGTTAGCAGGAATGTCTAGGAGCATCCCGTCAAATAGCTTGGGATCAACTCTAGGAAGCAGGACGGGAGTATCACGGCTAGCTATGCGGAGAGCAGTCAAGGCGTCCTTCAGAGTCACCCTGGTAACACCTGGGAGGAAAATGGGAAAGATTCAACAAGGAAGTACAAAAGAGACATAAAAACACAAACAAGGTGAGTGAAGAACCGATAAATACCTGGCGCAAACACGGGAGGGCTCGGAGGACGCAGAAAGTCACTAGCCCTAATAGCCCGAACCTGAAGCATCGAAGAGGACCTATCATCATCATCATCATCATAAAAAGGACCGTCGCCCTCGTGAGGCAAGGGACCCGCTGGACTCCCCATCTCTCGACCTGAGAAGGCACAAAACAAATAGAGTATACAAGACCATCACTCTCAAGACATCATGAATAAACATCATTCATTCAAAGCGTCAAAGCATCCAAAGTTTATACTAACAAAGAAGTAAAATAAAAAAAAAGCAAAGATACAAGAGCTAGCACAATTCGCTAAAATGCTAGCTCCACCATTTTCCATTAATTACCAAGTTCTATTGAATGATAAAATAAAGATACAAGAGTTAGCACAAATTACTACGGTGCATAACTCGCCCATTAACCAAAAGAGTCTAAAACCATAAAAGACCTAAAGTAATGGGACATTAAGCGACACATGACGACTATCTAAGGTACTCAAGGAGCGAAGGTTTGGCGAATAACTCCCAACTGTGTGAAAATCTTGTGAAAGTGAGTATGGACAGCTTGCACACGAGTATTAAACTCATGATGAGAGCCCCCCACTTGACCCACAGCCTCATGGAAACCCGACGAGGCTTCATGAAAAGAATCAGTGGCCTCGGCCAAACGAAGGGCAACCTCCCTAGCCGTATCACGAAATCCTGATAACTCCCGCCTCATGTAAGATATGACTTCAGGATCCGCCCGAGAGTTCCACAATTCCTCTATACGACCCATAGTCCAAGAAATTTGTAAGGCGATCTCATGCTGTTCACGCAGCAAGTCGACAATGGAACTGGCAAGTAACATGCGCTCATGAGCTTGCACTGATTGGGTGGACATGAACTGATCATAATGACCACGTGCGAAGTCATGGGTCAAGCTGAGCAGGTCGGAAGAGCAAGGGGAAATATGGTTCAACATCAAGTCTCGCAGGGCTGGAATGTGAACGCCTGGAGGAATACCCGCCAACCAAGCAGGATTAAAAGGAAAGAAGAAGGCTCCAGTATGCAGGCTCAGGTCCCACAATTGCTGAAGCGATGTGGCTATGGTCTCAGTGGTCACGACCATGAAGTCATCAAAAGCATTCGCTTCAGGAGGCCCACCAATGAGTAGACCACCCCAAATATTCCCTTGAGGAACATTATCATTGGCCAAATCTGCTCCAAGAGCTTCCTCAATAGCCTCACCAGCATGAATCTCATTGAGATCAATGTTAATGTTGGCATTTATAGCCTCATGCGGAGCAACCTGCACGGGATCGACCAAGAGTCCTTGTACAAACTCATCTCCCTGCCTAAGCTCCTCTTCAAGACCAGGACTTAGAACGAGAACAACAGGCGAACACTCCCTCATTGGCTCATCTCCGATTCTAATACCAGAACCTGCTTTCAAGCCCTCCCCGGGGAGTTCACATTCAATGGTCTCATCGATATCCTTGTCACTATTAAGGTCGATGACTTCCTTTAGACTCTCATAGTTGACCTTTTGAGGAGCTTTGCCCTTCTTGATCTCGAGTTGATGGAGAAATTCGTTAATCCCTAGCATGACACGAAGGATTAAAGTTATGAAGCGAACAAGGCTTAATAAGTGACGAATAAAATGAAAATGGGAGGCAAAAGGATACCTTCGCCAAACACATCAACAAGTAGTTCACTCTCAGACTTATGATCATCCGAAGACTGATCAGCCTTGCGGGACGAAGGAATGTTCTTGGAACGAGAAGAAGAAGCAACTGTAGATGCTAAGAAGATAAATAGTAAAGTCAAAGAAAGATCACCAGAAAGAGGAATGAAGGATAAGTAAGGAGGTCGAAACAAACCTGTAGAAACATTAACAGGTATCGAAGCAGGTACAGAAACCACGGGAGGAACATGAGCCCTAGAAGAGCCGGCGGATGAGTACTTAAGAGTTGCATCGATTCCATGAAAATCAATCGGCTCACGAGGACCCCAAGGGGGGCGATCATATTTACGGGACTCTTGACCGTGAGTAGGATAAACCCGCCTAATGACTTCCTCTTGGAGACGCTCATGATATGACTCCACCATCTGCTGATACCAGTTGAAAGCCCGAACAGTGATAATGCCTCCGCGGGAAGGCGAAGGCACATCCAGTATTGCGCCCGTCCCCAAGCGAAGATAAGCATGCCAAAGGAGAGCGTGAGCCTCCAAGGTGGGTTCTAGAAAATTCCGAGCAGGAGGAATTTGTATGATGGGTGTATACTGATCATATCCAAACTGAGTAGCTGCAAAAGAAGGGCAATACAGCTCTACCACTAATTCATTTCCCGAGCGGTAGCAGAGTAAACTCTCCCTTGCACTAATAAGTAGTTCAACTTTGAGGTATGAATCCTCCAGTAAAGGGAATTGACCAGGCGAGGGAGAAAGTGAGTCTACGATCCTTGGGTCACTATGGTCATAAAGGAACCCAGGACCAAATGCCCGTTCCTTGTCTCGGGTATTCCTACTCCGAAGAAACATTGAATGTGCCTTCCAGGGATCAGGACAACCTGCCGGATTCACGTGAGCAATGGCAGCCATTCTAGGGAGTTGCCTCAATAAAGTTTGGGTCATGACAGGAGAGTCATACATGCGAGGCCAGTAAGGCCACAACCACCCAAAAAGAAAGTGGTAAGGGACGGCCACAGGAACGTATGAGGGGTCTTTAGAAGAGGCGATCAAGCGAAGCGACCTAGACAAGTTTGCTAGGGCAGGGTTAGCCAAGGCAAGGCAATTACCACAGGCTAGGAGATTAGCCATAACAAAAGTCTCAGGTCGAACGTGCCCAGTAGAAGGGAAAACAAAATAACTAAGCCACCATGCCAAGAAAGCGGTAAGCATGGTTTCATCATCAAATTTATCACTATTAGAAGACATACCCTCCAGTCGGGGTTTCAAACCATCTCCCCTGAGCAACCTTTCACTTAAAATGTTCGGCGAAGGCCAACCACTTGAGCGATCCGACAAATCAGTGAAATACTCTACCCAAAAGGACAAAGGAACTCTACCCCCATGCCTCTTGCGATACCTCTCCGCAGAAATCTCATTATAAATCTCGAAAACTCGCCTTACTGCATAGCGATACTTCCACTCTCCATTAGGATGCATCCCAAAAAGATCATAATCAATCGGCGAACACTCTTCATAGGGATCACCAAAGACAGGTAATCCCGATACGGCTTGTAACTCATGAAGGGAAAGAGCCATGGGCCGGTCCTCAGTGAACACGTTGTTGGTTGGGTAATTCCAATGACTCATAAAAGCCTTAAAATAAGGCTTACTTGGCTTGTAACAAAAAAACGCCAAAACAACTGATTTGAAAATCCTTGCACTGCACAAAGCGGCCCTATAACGACGCAAGCAAAACTTTATCCACTCGGTTTGGCCGCGCTCATGGCGCAATGGGCTCTGAATGAGATCAGAAACAGAAGACCACGGCTGCACAGTGCCTGCAATCATGGCAGGACCTAGCATGTGCACTGCTGGATAGATTTTCTCCCTAGAGGTAGGGTGAAGAATAAAAACAGTACCTATACCGGCACCGCGATCCTCGGCAACACGGTAAGCCATAGTTAAAGAACGCGGTCCGGATTGCATAACTGGTTGCCTCCGGGGGAAGTGAGTGTAAATACCCGTTTCAATCACCTCAGTTAAGGGTTCACATTTGGGAAAAAGAGTTGAAGGAACGCTTGCAGGTATGAAACAAGTAGGTGGGTGACGAGGAATTCTACCAGATGAGAAATCACGACCTACGAGCATCTCGTTTCTCCAGTCAGGATGTTGTTCTAGGTTGCGATTATGTGGGTCGTGGGTGCGAATAAAAGCCTGGATTTCAGACTCACTGGGTCTATCAATTGATAAACCCGGAGGACGTTTCCAATGAACCATAATGACTAACGGATGAAATAAAAGGGGAAAGAGGATAGTAAGTCACCTGAAATGAGCGCTTGAAAAGGATCTGAACCTACAAATGAAATACAAACCAAATTCCGTTAAAAAATATATGAGATGAGAATGTATTAAAAAAAAAAAAAAAAAAAAAAAAAAAAATGTATCGTATATGAACAAGAGAAGTGGGCTTGGTCGGTAATTGGGCTTCAATGTTACTAAGTATATTTAACCCAAGTTTTGATCTTATTTTGTTTCAACAAAACCCATGTACACCCGGGCCCAATCCAAATGGTCTTTCGAGTTGGTAAAGCACACGGGTCAAACAAAAAGGGCATGAATTGGTTTAAGAACTGTCGGCCCAACAAAAAAAATCCCTTTATGATTGTTCTCCATTTGGAGTTCGGCCAGCCCATAACCCCTATTTACTAAGCCCATCTGAAATATGCATGAACATAATATAATTCCACTAAACCGAAGTCATCAAGCCTAAGCTTATAAATTAAGTGATAGGAAACAGAAATCAAGGGTTGTACTCAGGATGCATTCGCAGTACAGCTTAGTTCAAACGAGGAATAGAAATGTGAGAAAGACAACCTAAGCATATGACTCGTACAAACCATGACTAGACAGTTCATATCTGATGCAAAACCGTGTGCACGATATGCTTTGATTCAGTACAAGCTCGTTAAACTAAATTTATGAGATCCTAGTTCTTAGGCTAAATAAGAGAAAAAAAAAAAAAACACAAATGGATGGTTGTGTTGACATGACTGTGAATAGGCAAAGAAATAAAAGAGTGAGACAAAGGCCTCGTCATGAGATTCATGTAAGTTATAAACCACAAGGTTCCAAGAATTCTGATGACAAACTTTCACACTAGAAGCCTCAAATGCTGACAAAAATTGGGCAGCATGTCCCCTCTTATGGGTGATATGCCATGTCACAAATACATCTCTCAAGCCTTAAAAACTCGGTTAAGAGAGGTAAATGTGAACGCCACCAAGACCGAACAAAACTTCGGCCGAGATGAAAAGCCAAAGACCAAAGAAACTTCAGCCAAGGCATAGTGAAGGATCAATGACCAAGGAAACCTCAGCCGAGATCAATTTGTGAGATATTTTTATTAGCAAACGATGAAAGTGAAACCGTGTGTCAAGCAACTTTAACTAAGGTGTTCAGAAACCATTCCTATAAAACATGCGGGGCTGGTTTTGGTCAGGGACTGGAGAAGTATCCAGCCGAGACCTAAGAAGTACATGTTAATATGGGCAAATACAAGGAAACGATAGCAATTAAGGCTTGTTTATGCGAAAGCAGTTGAAGCAAAATAACCAGTCAACATCAAGCACCAAAGGCAATAACAAAGTACCAAACCCATCCTTCTTCCGTGAAACAAAGCACCAAGTGTGTTATTGAAATAGAGTACTAAGCTTATTTAAATTAAGCACAACAAACTAAAATATACAAGCCTGAAATTCTAGATCTGTACCAAAAGATGAGCTAGAAGTCACATAAAGCAATAAACCTATTCCGAAGTTATCAAAGTTCATGGTTTGCTAAATAAAAGAGATGGTTAAAAAAAAAAAAAAAAAAAAAAAAAAAAGCCAGGGACGGGAGAACCACCGGCCGAGACCCAAGTATCATGATGAGTACAAAAGTGAATAGCAGAAATGACAAATGTTGCTACAACAAGAATAGAAGAAGGGAGAAAGAGGTGGAAGAGAATGAATAAAGAGACACTGGTATCTCTTACCAAAAGCCTGAGAGGTGCAAATGGGTTGCTGACTGGGAGATTAGGCCTCACCTCCAACTCATTCTTATACGCTCTTTGTACTTTCTTGATGGTCCTTGTGCCTTGGGAGACTGGCACATACACTTTTCTCACTGTTGCATTCTCTTGAGGAGACTGACGATGTCGGTGCCTCCTGGGAAAAGAAGTTGATCCTGGGTGGGCCCTCTTTTGAGGTACAAGAGCCCATTCCTTTTCTTCAATGGTAATCTCAGTAGGAGTTTCAAGAACCCAAGAAACCACCACTGGTTCATCTTGAGGTTCTTCAACAACATGAGCAAGTTGAAAGCTACCATCCTTTACTTGCACTATTGGCACAAAAGAGTGCCCATACGGCATGGTCCCAAACATGTACTCATGCTGGTAAACGATCGGTACTCCTCCAATCCTGAACATTCCCGAAGGCTTGCTCATGTCAACTGGTGTAAACGCCATTTCCTGCAAGAGAACACCTCGAAATGTTATGGTTAGCAATGTTTATTTAATGTATTTACAAAACAATTTTTCTAGCCTTATACATTTAATCTCTCAAATCTCAAAGATGAGAGGAGAAAGAGGTCCCACCGGGCGTGCCAGAGAATCTGCGTGGACTTTTTCGTCATTTCTCGGAGAACGATTGGGTTTCCTCAAGAAAGAGAATAAGTCTAGGATTCACCCCTCACGAGCCTGAATTCAAGTGCTGATGTCTCTTAACGACCAGAGAACATCGACTGGAATCCATTCTCGTAAGGGTTTATTAATTTGTGGATCCTTTCCTTCCAATAGGCGCAAGCCCCTATTGTTAATTACCCCATGGTTTCCCACGAGAACCTCTGATTAAGAGATTCAAGAAATTAAATGTAATAGGCTAGAAAATCGTCGTTTAAATGATTTTTGTATTTAATAAGGAGTTTATTTCTTTTGACAGGGTTTAATTGAGGCACCATACCTCATTGACGGGGCGCAATTGAAAGTATAAGTGATTTATTTCTTTTGGGCTTGGACCGGATTCAATTGACGGCACCAGACCTGATTGACGGGGCCCAATTGAAGATTTCTAAAATGCATATAAAACTAAGGCTATCTAAAATTAAGAATATCTAAAATTTAAGAATATTTAGAACTAAAATTAAAACTAAAACTAAAACTGTCTACTTGAATTCGAGACTAACACTGAAATTATCTATTCGGAATTTATATTATGAGGGTGATTTGATTTCATGATCCTGAGCCATTTAGGGGCTCAAAGAATAGGTTTTCGACCATTTAGGGGCTTGTGAAAACGAAGGGATTTGATTTGATAATTCTCGGCCATTTAAGGGCTTGTGAGAATTGATTCTCGGCCATTTGAGGGCTTGTGAGAACAAAAGATTTGGGATTCTCGGCCATTTAGGGGCTTGTGAGAACAAAGGGTTTTGGGATTCTCGGCCATTTAGGGGCTTGCGAGAATTGGTTCTCGGCCATTTAGGGGCTTGTGAGAACGAAGGGTTTTGGGATTCTCAGCCATTTGAGGGCTTGTGAGAACAAAAGGTTTGGGTTTCTCGGCCATTTAGGGGCTTGTGAGAACAAAAGAATTTGGGGAGGATTTTGACTTCACTTGATTCGATTTGATCCAACTTGACAGGATTTGATTTAATTTGACTAGATTTGATTTAATTTGATTTAACTTCATTTAATTTGATTAGGCTTGATTTATTTTTATTTAATTTAATTTGATTTAATTTAGCTTGATTTGTCTTAATTCGATTTTGAGAGATTTATTTCATTTAAATTACACTTGATTTGAGTTTAACTTGATTTAGTCTCATTTAATATGATTTATCTAATTATATTTTAAGTTGTTTATTAATTTATTTGTTTATTTATTATTTATCTACTATTCATTTCTTCACTTATTGAATTATGTGTTTATTATTTAATTTATGATTTATTTATTTAGTATTTATGATTTATTTAACATTTATTTGTTTTTTTTTTTACTTATTATTTTAAAATTTATTTATTATTTATTTATTTATTTTTATTGTTCATTTATGATTATTAAGCTACTTATTATTATTTACAACATTTATTATTTACAATTTAAGAATAACTTGTTGATTTATTATTTAATCATTTACTCTTTGATGCTTAAAATTTATTTACTATTTATCTTGGGATATTTTTTATTATTTGATGATTTATTTATGATTTATTATAATAATTATTATTATTATTATTTTTTTATTTACTTTATTTCTTATATTATCTAAAATAAAAGGAAAATTTCTAAATATTACCAAATTTATCTTTAAATTTTGATTATACTTAACAAGAAAGTGATAAAATTACTTAGAAAATTTATTTAAATATTTGACCATTTTTCTATAATTTATAAAATTAGATTTTCATAAGAAAAATACTTCAAAAATAAGAAACTATTTATTTTGACAAAATAGTATATAAAAATAATATTAGATTTGGTTTATTTAGATTTTTAGAAATTTTTGGGTAATTTATTTGGATTTTTCTGAGATTCCTACTAATTTTGGTGAATTTTTGAAGTTTTGACAATTTATAAAACTCAATTTTAATTAGGAAATACTTTGAAAATACAAAAGAGGCATAAAATGACATAATTTCATATCAAAATATCAGTAAATATAGATTCTACAGATTTTTATGATTTTATGGATATTTTATTTGAATTTTTCCGAGTTATATACTATTTTTAATTAATTTTTGAAGTTTTTAATGATTTGAAATTTTCTGATTGGTCCACGTAGGCGTTGACTGGGCTGACTCTGTTCTGGGCTTTGTGTAATGAGTAGCTTGACCTGCCACACGAAAGTAGCCACAGAAGATCCTCAAAGAGTTGCGTTTAAACGCTTCTCCCTCCGTCGACGATGGACATTTTGCGAAAAAGCCCCCGCTTCTCCTCCGGCCAAATTGCGACGATTGCGGCCACCATTTCTGTCGATCCAAGGTTCGTTGAAATCGTGGAGGTGAGATGAAGCGATTGGTGGGATCGAATATATCTGTAGAAGCTTGTACAGTCATGTGGTTCCTGAGGAGTCTCGGATCTCCATTGATGGCGATAGATGCTCTCTGGCCGTCTTCTCTTACCAGTTCTAGGTTTGTTACACTCGATAGGATGTACTAAAGACTACTGGAGGGTCAATTTAGAGTGGAGGAACTTTGAAAGAGGTGAACTCAACTGAGCATCTCGGCGTTTATTTGAGGTCGATCTGGGTCAACGTTGTGGGGCCCACAGGGACACCTCTTTGTGCCAGTCACTGCTTATATAGCTTCAGGAGTTTTAATTAATAGATACCATGCCTTTTATTGGATTTGGAATGTTGCAATTTAACGTATGGAGCACATGACAGAAGTGTGTCGGTTTTAGTATTTTGTTTCACTGTCTAGGTTGCATGTAAGTTGTTTTACAGTGATTGAGTTTGATATGATGAGTAATTTAGGTCTGATTAAATGAGTTTTATATGTTTGATTTAGCACAGAGAGTAAGAACTAGTATCTTTGCACTTTTCCTTGTTTTCAGATTTTGGGTTTATGTCATCTTATCATTGTTTTTGATGATTTTTAATTTGAGTTGCCAAAATACAGTAAAACTGTTTACTGTGAGTTTACTAGCACATCTGAATGTATGAGAGATGCAACTTTCATTATTTTGTTTAATATATGCATGATTTCAGATCCTTTGAAGAATGATAGGAAATATGATTATATATTTATCACTATCAAGGGTACTAAAAACCTTCTGTTCAGATAAATGTTTATAAAGTCCAGCATTTACTCAATAAAATTTAAAATTTTTTATTTCTCAAAATGCCCCTGGTGCCTTGGAAAATCGTATAAAATCACAGAAATTTCCAAAAATAGAAAATTTCACTTCTTGCTGTTCATGCAAATTTTTGTATTCTTATGCAAATAAAACCTTGCTTTCTTATTATTTCATTGCTGGCCAGAACTTGTGAATATGCAAATACACATTTTATTTCATGATAATGCAAAGCTAATTTAGGGATACATAGCATGTTTCATTTTATGCATTTAGGTCCAGTATTTTATGTAAATTATTGAAGAGGGGGCTGGTTGGGATCAACATGACATTTAACCATTTTTTTTTTACTGTTTTGAGCTTTATTAATTCATTGATCATGGCTGAACCAGTGCCAAGCTCTGGACTCATGCCAAGTCAATTTAAACCTTCCATAAGAGAGTTGAGCTAGGCTACAAACCCTCTAATGGAGGCCAAGGCTGATTTCACTTTGAACCAAAGATCACCCCATGAAACGAGGAGCTAAGCTCCAAACTTTCATGAAGCATCTGCTGTCTTATGGCCATGACTGAGCTAAGCTTCAGACCATGGACCATAAGACCTACACTTCAGTTACTCAGTCACACCATGGCTTGGTGGCTGAGTCAAACGAGAAGGAGAAAAGGGGAATCAGAGACCAAATTGAAACTCCAAATTGATTTTATTTCATTCATAAACCATCAATTACAGATAAAAACTCCTTAATTTCTATCACTCAACCCTCAAATTTACCTATTTCTCCTCTTCTCTTCACTGTTCGACCTAATGCCTCCCTCTTTTTGCACTGACTTTGCTCAATTGACCTATCTAACACTCACACACGACTACGGCTGCTCTCCCCTCTTCTCTCTGCCTCTTTTTCCATCGAATTTGGGGGTTTAAATAGGCTTAGGGGCTAGGGTTTCCATCTGTGGCCAAAAGCAACATCCTCACTCTTCAATCTCCATCAACGGTCATGATTCGACTGCTGCTAGGGCTTGGTTTCGCAAAACCATGGGCCAGGGTTTCTGGTTTTTTGCATTTGTGGCGCTAAAAGGAGCCACGTCGACGGAGACGATGGACTCCACCTTCTTTCACCGGCGTCAGCGCGGTAAAACGCGAATTTCATTTTTTACCAAGGAAGAAGACGACGAAACTGACGAGTGGGGGCCCGCCTGTCGGGTTTAATGAGAAAGAAGAGGATGGGTGAACGTGGTCCTCTGTGAGCCAGTGAACGGACATAGCGGTTGGTGCATGAACCGGGTCGAGGCGAATTTGAGGCGGGAGGAAGGGATTTAAATCCCAGCGACATCGCGAGTTGCCCCAGATCCCCTGCAACTGGGCGTACGCGCCAACTCCCATGGAATTTTCTGGGATTTTCTTTCCATTTCCCTTAAATAAATTCATTTATTTGGCTATTTAATCAAAATAAATTATTTGGGGATCTTCCCTTGGGTATTTTTGCATAAAATTTCATGTGCAAACTCAGAAAAATATGAGGAATTTAATGGTTCAAAGAGTTTTGGGAAATTCCACATGGATTTATTTTTGGCAATTTTGTAGAATTTTAGGGTTTCTTTGCAAAATGGAGGGCTTCTTTTGACATTTTTGGCATTTTGAAATCATGATAATTCATCATAATTCCTAGGAGATTTTTGGGTAATTTTTGAGAATTTTTGGAGTTTGTTTGGTATTTTTCATGGATTTTTGAGCTTTCTTGGATTTATTTGTCATGACATAGGTTATTTAATTCATGCAATTTGGCATAATATTTTTGGGTCAAACAAATGCCCCCCACTGGAATTGGTTGTGACAATTCTGAAATGGGAACAAACGATTCCAGTGGTTTCTCTTGACCGTTTTCTTGACTCATTCTTCTTGGATTATAGGGTTCCATTCTTTCAGTACCCGTCGAACTTGTACTTGGTCAACTTTCTATGCTCAAGGATTTTCCATGAACTTCACACACTTTCCTTCAATTTGGGTGGGTATTTTGACCCACATTTTTTTTAACATATAAATCCAACCACAATTTAGGCTAGGGTATTTTGAGACCGTGCCTGTATTTCCTTGGGTTTGGATTCACATAGGCTTTGCTTCAAATTTCCATTTGCTTCCAATTTCAGTTTCTCTTTTGACATCAACCTTGAGCGTTTTGGCTTTCCTTGCACCTTTTTCCAGGCAATTGACAATTTCACCCCTTCAATAGTCACAAAATTCCATCATAAGTCGCAACCTGTAAAAGAAAATTCCTATACTATATTTTGGCTGGTGGATTATGTGGAGTTGGGAACATTTTGGTGGAAGAAATGACTTATGGGGCCATAAAAGGCAAGTCACCCTTTTTATTTTCTTCACCCGCTCATGCTTACCCTCTCATTAGGTATAGGCACTCATCATAATAGCACTCAATTGGCATTGACACGGCATGGGCGCGATTGATGTGGGGTTTGGTGCCCTCAGATAGCTTCATAGGGCGGTGCCTTAATGCCTTCAGACGCCACACAGGCTTAATCTTCATTAGGCATAGGTGTCTTGGAATACCACTAAGGCATTCCTCGACACGGCTTCGCGTTCTCCAAGACTCGAAAGTCTCATCATCGACCGCGGATTATGACATAAGGGTAAATTTTCACAAAAGCGGGGCAAGTCTCTTTTCAAAAACTTACCCCTTTTATTGGCTAATATTTTGGGTTTATTTTGGAAACTAGATTTATTTATGGTGGAATTTTGGATTTTGTTGGAAATTTATTGGCTAAGGTTTATTATGAGAGTTTTGGATGTATGGGGTTAGACTTTATTGGGCTTAGTACATATATTTATTTTTAATTAATTTTTTTTTATAATAGAACATTCTCATGTGTAGTACTTCTTCAAGTACCGGCCATTGATTGGTGGAATTGCACACTTTCCTTCCTTGTCCACCAGTTTGTAGGACCCTCCTTCATACACCTCTTTAATGATGTAAGGCCCTTCCCAGTTTGGGGCAAATTTTGGACCATGATGTCGCCCCAAGATGGGCCTTCGTAGGACCAACACCAAATCTCCTTCTTTAAAAGCACGAGGCCTTACCATTTTATCATAGGCTTTGGTCATTTGTGTTCTATACAGCTCCAGACTTTGTTGAGCCATTAACCTCTTCTCATCCATGGCATCCAATTCTTCGAGCCTTAAGCGAGCCCGCTTATCCATAGGTAAACCTGCATGCATGGCTACCCTGAGAGATGGTAATTCGATTTCCAATGGCAACACCGCTTCCGTCCCAAATGCCAATGAGTAGGGAGTTGCTTGAGTGGGGGTTCTATAGGTCGTGCGATACGCCCAAAGTGCTTCTTGGAGTTTTTCATCCCAATTCCGATGATTATTCCCCACCGTTTTTCTCAAAAGTTTAATCAAGACCTTGTTGAAAGCCTCTGCTAATCCATTAGCCCTTGGATTGTAAATAGAAGAATATTTCCACTTTATCTTGTGTTGCCTGGCAAAAGCATAGATCTCGCCGCTCTTAAAGGCAGTGCCATTATCAGATGTGATCTCCCTTGGTGTACCAAAACGGTATAACACATGATTCTTGAGAAACTGAATAACATCCTTACTTCTCACTTCTTTCAAAGGAACCGCTTCAGCCCATTTAGAGAAATAATCGGTGATGGCCAAAATGAACTTATGTCCTTTTGAAGATGGTGGATCAATGAGTCCGATCACATCCATTCCCCACATATCAAACGGCCAAGAGGCCACCGTTGGATGTAACGGATTAGGGTGTTGATGTATGAAATCACCGTGTACTTGGCACATGTGGCACTTCTTTGCTTGATTTTCACAATCCACAATCATAGTTGGCCAATAGTATCCCATCCTCTTGATATGAAGCCTCATTTTGGGACCCGATTGATGAGCTCCACAAAAACCCGAATGCACTTCTTTCACAATCCTTTGAGCTTCGTCATATGACACACATCTCAACCACAATTGATCGTAAGACCGTCTATACAACGTGTCATTCACATAAACATATCGAAGAATCCTCCGCCTCAATTGTTCTTTTTCGGCCCTTTCTGTAGGGAGAATTTGATACTTGAAGTAATCCACAAAAGGTTTCCTCCAATCCTCCTTTTCATCTATTTCTACCTCCATGGTTTCATCTGGGTCCATCAACAAATCCGCTTCCCATTCCTTCAAATCCACAAAAAGATTGACATTCATTTCCTTTTCAATCTCCAATAGATAAGGTGCAAGGGATCGTCGATTTCTTATGATGATTTGCACTTCTTCCCCATCAGGCTTGCTCAACTGAGTAGCTACTCGAGCCAAAGCATCGGCCATGCCATTGGAAGCTCTTGACACCTTTTCAAAAGTGATCTTTGAGAATTTGGCCATTAACTCTTGAGCTCTTTCATGATATTTCACTAATTCAGGCTTTTTCACATCAAATATCCCTTCAACTTGATTAAGAATCAACTGAGAATCTCCGCACACTTTCATTTCGTTTATATTCATGCCAATCGCAAGCTCCAACCCGGCAATCAATGCCTCATATTCCGCCTCATTGTTTGTACATGGCTCGGTCAATGCTATGGAGTGGCGAAGGATACCTCCTTGAGGTGTAACAAAAACCAAACCCACTCCCGCTCGAACTCGAGGTAGCTCGGGCCTCTTAGAAGGCTGTATAGCAGATGATCCATCAAAGAACATCACCCATCCTGCTTCTTTCTCTTCCAAGCACAAGCTTTGTTCATCGGGAAATTCGCAATTCAAAGGGGAGTCATCGGGGACAGGATGTGCTGCCAGAAAATCGGCCATCGCTTGCCCTTTTATAGCCTTTTGAGGGGCGTAAGTAATATCAAATTCCATGAGAGCAATTGCCCATCTTGCCAATCTTCCCGTTAACATGGGCCTAGTCATCAAATACTTCAATGGGTCCACTTTTGATATCAACGTGACCTTATGAGACAACATATAATGCCTTAGCTTCTTAGTGGCAAACACCAAAGCTAGGCAATGCTTTTCAATTGGACTATAAGATTGCTCGGCCCCAACCAACATACGACTCAAGTAGTATAGAGCATTTTCCTTCCCTTCTTCATTCTCTTGAGCCAAAAGTGCACCCAAAGATCCATCCAAGGCTGTGGTATAGAGGATCAATGGCTTCCCTTGAATGGGTGCAGCGAGGACAGGTGGTTTCAGGAGGTACTCTTTTATGTCCTCGAAAGCCTTCTGACACTTTGCATCCCATTTGAAAGGTACATCTTTCTTGGTCAAGTGAGTGAACGGCTTAATTCTTCCAGAAAGATTAGCAATAAACCTCCTGACGTAAGCCAACTGCCCCTGTAGAGAGCGGAGTTGCTTGAGAGTCTTTGGGGGAGGCATTTCTCTGATCGCCTTGATTTTTGCGGGGTCAATTTCAATGCCCCTGTGTCTCACCACGAATCCCAGAAACCTTCCAGAAGACACCATGAATGCACACTTTAAAGGATTCATCTTCAAAGAATATTTCCTCAATCTTTCAAACACAACTCTTAAGTGCTCAAAGTGTTCATCAATTGATCGGGCCTTTACTACCAAGTCATCCACATAACACTCAACTATCTTGTGAATCAAGTCATCGAATATCTTGGTCATTGCCCTTTGGTAAGTTGCCCCTGCATTTTTCAATCCAAATGGCATTACCTTATAACAAAAGATACCTATTGGTGTTCGAAAGGATGTGTGCCTTTGATCTTCTTCATCCATAGGAATCTGATTATAGCCTGATGACCCGTCCATGAAGGAATACACCACAAAAGAAGAAGTGTAATCAACTATCAGCTCGGTTACGGGCAACGGAAAGTCATCTTTTGGACATGCCTTATTCAAGTCTCTGAAATCCACACACACTCGAATTTGTCTATTTTTCTTCTTCACCGGCACAATGTTGGCAACCCAAATGGGATTTTCTTCCTCCCTAATGAAACCCGCATCAATCAACTTCTTCACTTCTTCAATAACTTTCTCTTCAAGCTCGACTCGCATGCGCCTTGGGGCTTGCTTAACAGGTTTCACACTGGGATCTATCTTCAATTTGTGAGAAGCTAGACTGGGATCAAGACCGGGCATTTCGGTGTAGTTCCATGCAAAACAATCTTTATATTCCATCAAAAGTGCCTTCAATTGCTCTTGTTTTTCCAAGGGAAGCGATGCACTTATGAATGTTGGCCTTGGATCATCCTTGGTACCCAAATCTATTTCCAAAAGTTCGTCAATTGTGTTTTGACCTCCTTCCTCTAATTCTCGAGGAGCATTCTTCGCAACCTGTATGAACTCTTCTTCTTCTTCTTCTGGTCGCGACTCAATGGGCGTTATACCCACCATGTGACACTCAATGAATAAGACTTCTTCTTGAGGCACTTGAAAACCTAGCCCTTTGGTCTTTTTGAGCTTTCCATCCAGTCCTTTGACCCACATAGATTTCTCACTCCATAATTCTTGAAATGCCTTCACACTTCGCCTTGAAATTGGCTCCAAACAACGGGCCTTTTGGAACAAACCTATCAACCTTTTGTTATAGTGGCCCATTACTTCTATTCTTTCACATTCATCGTCTTCTTCTTCTAGCCACTTTTCCCAATCATCAGAGCAAGCTGCCCCATCTGATGGCTCCACACTTTCGGCTTTTGTAGAATAGAATTCCTTTATGAAACACCATCCTCTTTTGAACTTTCTCCACTTTAGGGGGAACATAAAAAGTTTCCAGATCCTTTATTTGATTCACCTCTCTCGGGGTAAGCTCTTTAAAATAACCCAATGGAATTTGCTCTATGGCCATCGAGTCTTCACTTCTACCAAACCCCTCATCAGAGTCGGTATCGTATGCATAGATTACTTTTCTTTGCTTTTGATCCTTATCATTCGCCTCGCAAGGTTTTCCACTTCGATCCTCTTCTTCATCTTTTATATAGAGAGGAGTCTTGACAGCATATGAGGTTTTGGACCTTCCTTTCAGGATCACCCTTTCATTGTCATCCTCATTTTCTCTTTCAGCTCGCCATCTCATTCGGGGAGAGGTACTCCTTTGTGAAGTTGGGGCATAAAACCGCTCAATCTCTTCTAATTCCACTTCATGTGCCCCATAATATTGTGGATCTCCCTTGATTGTCTTTTGCTCACCGTCATGTATGTATTTGACGCATTGGTGGAGAGTGGATGGCACAAGGTAATTCTCGTGCAACCATGGTCTTCCTAACAAAGCCTTATATGATGTATCGGCATCAATTACATAAAATTTGACCAAGGTTTCGAGCTCTCCAAACTTCATAGGAAGAGTGATTGATCCCAACGCTCTTTCAGAGTTTTGATTGAACCCATGGATATAGACGTTCTCATCCAACAAACGCCTTCCTCCCAAAGCCAATTGATTCAATGATCTCAAAGGCAAGATGTTGATGGAGGACCCTGGATCTACCAACATTCGGCTTAGTTGATTTCCATTGGTTTTGCCTGTAATATAGAGTGGTTGGTTATGCTGAGTCTTTCCCATCATTAGGTCCACATCTGCGAATGTAATCTGACTTTTGGGCTCCACATAAAGGGCCTCAGTCATATGCTTTTCCGCCAAATAAGCTTGGAACTTCTCAGGTTCTTGCAACACCTCCATCATTGTGTCTCTAAGCTCTTTCGACATCATCAACGCCTCAAATACACTGATCAGTGCAGGGGTGCGTCTCAAATGAGCCAAAATGTTGTATTCTCCAACAGTTTCTTTTGCCTTTTGACTTGGCCCCGGCTCTTCAACGGTTTCTTGCCCTTTTTCTTTACCTTTGGCCTTTTCATTCTCCTTGGGTGCTTGCCTTTCAGGGATGTTAGTGCCAGATCGAAGATTTAGGTGACACTCATTTTCTTCAAACATGCCTTTGGCAAAAAGACCTTGATACAACACATCATCTTCTTCTTCCTCAGAATCATAATAATAAATGACAAGTTCTTCTTCTTTTCCCGTCCCCTTTAATTCTTCTCCTTTTGTTTCTTCTTGATTGATTTGCTTCACTAGCTTTTGCACTTGGCACTCTTCATGATCAGATTCTTCAGTTATCACTATAATGGCATTGCACTCCACATTACGTCTTTCATTCCTCTTTTGAAATACCGCATTGGCTTGAGCATGAGGAGCTGGTTCTTGCTTGAAACTTTGGGGTATAATGAGGTCCCCTTCCTTGATCATCCTCTCGAGAATATCTTTAAAGACATAGCAATCTCCAACAGGGTGCCCCAAGACCCTATGGTAGGCACAATAAGTTGGGTCATTCACCTTATTTTGCTCTTCCGGCCTTTTGCAAATAGGCAACTCTATAGCCTTCCCCTCCAACACTTGTTTGAGCAAGGCCGCCGTCTTTTCTTTCTTGAATGAATAGGGCTTACTCAAGCGCTCATTCAAAGGTGTTCGAATCCAACTACTTCCACTACTTCCACCACTATTGTTGTTTTTATTTCCTTTGAAACCACCATCTCGATTAGTGGAAGCTTCATTGGCCCCGGCTATCTTGAGAGGACCTTGCGTTCTATTGCCTTGATCATTTCTATTATTATTGTTGAATCGGGCCTCTTTAGGTGGCCCAATATGCACCACTCTCGCCACACGAGTCACAAGATCTTCATAGGTATAAATGTCACTTCCAGATAACGGCCTCCGAATCCAATCATCCAAATTTCTTATCAAAAACTCTACGGCCTCCGCTTCGGGCATCTGGTGCGTGCACCTTATATTCATGTTCCTCCACCGATTGATGTAATCCAGTGCTTTCTCTCCTTGTTTTGGCTTTTCAGAAGCTAGGTCGGCCATACTAATTCTTTGAGTCACCATAGCAAACTTAGACCTAAATATCTCTTCCATTTCATCCCATGTTTCAATTGAATCATTTTCAAGGGAAGAGTACCATTCAAATGCGGCACCTGTCAAACTTTGAGAGAATTGCCTAAAAAGGAGGGCTTCGTCACAAGAGGTATTGCCACACGCATTCCTAAACTGCACCAAATGCTGATCAGGAGTAATACCCTCTTTTCCTGTGCCATCAAAGAGATTGAATTTTGGCACTTGGTAATTAGAAGGATAAGCAACTTGCTCATATTCTCTTGGGTAAGGCCTTCCACACCTCTTTCGAATGTTAACCAAACGGCCCGCTCCTGATGCTTGGAGCTGCTGATTTATCATATCTTGAATGATTTGCTTGGTCGGCTCTGATTTTCTTGCCCCTGTCCGAGATCGTGCCCCAGGAACTTCATCTTCATCGGACTCATATTTAGACTTGCTCCTCTTTTCTTTAGAATGCCTTTTATACCCTCTTTCTTCTTCTTCTTCTGAAGACTCATACTTGATCTTATTCTTCTTTGTTTTGGATGATTTTCTTTTGCTCTTCTCTTCTTCTTCATCAGAAGTCTCATATCTGTTCTTACTCTTTCTTTCTTTTACCATCTTCTTCTTGCCTCTTTCTTCTTCTTCATCAGAAGACCCATATTTATTCCTATTCTTTCTTTCTTTTGAAGTTTTTTTCTTATGTTTGTTCTCTTCTTCTGAAGAGGAGGAATATTCTTTCTCAAGCTCTCCGAGCAAATTCTTCTTTTCCAAAAGTTTATACATTTTCTTAAGCAATTCCTTATCTTTCTCTCTTTCATCCATTAGTTGAGACATCTTCCTTTCATTTTTCTCCAATATACTCATCAATCGAGTATCCTTCCCTTCCATCCACCGATTTTTATCATCATCACTTTCTTGAGCGCTCTCAATTAGCACCTCTTCTTCTTGGGGAATATTGTGACTTGAAGACGTGTGATCTTTCTTATCTTTGCCATCCTTTTTGGTCAAAATGACTTCTTCGTCAGCCATATTCACAAAGGCATGCATCTCATTTTCTCTGCTTGTTCTAATCATGTTTACATAAGCATGAACCACCGGCTCCTTCTCACGCCAAACTAAGCGTCTCCTTTTGGATTGTGACTCTTGACTAGCCACTCCAACAACCAAACGAGCTTCAACCTTGGGTACCCACATTTTCTTGGGCCTCTTTTCATTCCTCAAAGGTCCTAAACGTTCCTTTACAGGAGTGGTAGCTCTTTCACCTCCTTTCTGCCCCAATCTCTCTTTCACAGGGGTTGATTCTCTTTTTTGCCCTTTTGGTCCCAATCTTTCATGGACTGGTACACGGGGGAACACAAGTCTTTCTTTTACCGATTGCCTCCTTTGAGGATTTCTGCCCCGGAACTGGACCTGGTATTCATGAGGAAATTCCTCCATTGTCTTCAACACAGCCTTAGGAGAATTCTTCCGAACCAGCCTGAGAGGTGCAAATGGGTTGCTGACTGGGAGATTAGGCCTCACCTCCAACTCATTCTTATACGCTCTTTGTACTTTCTTGATGGTCCTTGTGCCTTGGGAGACTGGCACATACACTTTTCTCACTGTTGCATTCTCTTGAGGAGACTGACGATGTCGGTGCCTCCTGGGAAAAGAAGTTGATCCTGGGTGGGCCCTCTTTTGAGGTACAAGAGCCCATTCCTTTTCTTCAATGGTAATCTCAGTAGGAGTTTCAAGAACCCAAGAAACCACCACTGGTTCATCTTGAGGTTCTTCAACAACATGAGCAAGTTGAAAGCTACCATCCTTTACTTGCACTATTGGCACAAAAGAGTGCCCATACGGCATGGTCCCAAACATGTACTCATGCTGGTAAACGATCGGTACTCCTCCAATCCTGAACATTCCCGAAGGCTTGCTCATGTCAACTGGTGTAAACGCCATTTCCTGCAAGAGAACACCTCGAAATGTTATGGTTAGCAATGTTTATTTAATGTATTTACAAAACAATTTTTCTAGCCTTATACATTTAATCTCTCAAATCTCAAAGATGAGAGGAGAAAGAGGTCCCACCGGGCGTGCCAGAGAATCTGCGTGGACTTTTTCGTCATTTCTCGAAGAACGATTGGGTTTCCTCAAGAAAGAGAATAAGTCTAGGATTCACCCTTCACGAGCCTGAATTCAAGTGCTGATGTCTCTTAACGACCAGAGAACATCGACTGGAATCCATTCTCGTAAGGGTTTATTAATTTGTGGATCCTTTCCTTCCAATAGGCGCAAGCCCCTATTGTTAATTACCCCATGGTTTCCCACGAGAACCTCTGATTAAGAGATTCAAGAAATTAAATGTAATAGGCTAGAAAATCGTCGTTTAAATGATTTTTGTATTTAATAAGGAGTTTATTTCTTTTGACAGGGTTTAATTGAGGCACCATACCTCATTGACGGGGCGCAATTGAAAGTATAAGTGATTTATTTCTTTTGGGCTTGGACCGGATTCAATTGACGGCACCAGACCTGATTGACGGGGCCCAATTGAAGATTTCTAAAATGCATATAAAACTAAGGCTATCTAAAATTAAGAATATCTAAAATTTAAGAATATTTAGAACTAAAATTAAAACTAAAACTAAAACTGTCTACTTGAATTCGAGACTAACACTGAAATTATCTATTCGGAATTTATATTATGAGGGTGATTTGATTTCATGATCCTGAGCCATTTAGGGGCTCAAAGAATAGGTTTTCGACCATTTAGGGGCTTGTGAAAACGAAGGGATTTGATTTGATAATTCTCGGCCATTTAAGGGCTTGTGAGAATTGATTCTCGGCCATTTGAGGGCTTGTGAGAACAAAAGATTTGGGATTCTCGGCCATTTAGGGGCTTGTGAGAACAAAGGGTTTTGGGATTCTCGGCCATTTAGGGGCTTGCGAGAATTGGTTCTCGGCCATTTAGGGGCTTGTGAGAACGAAGGGTTTTGGGATTCTCAGCCATTTGAGGGCTTGTGAGAACAAAAGGTTTGGGTTTCTCGGCCATTTAGGGGCTTGTGAGAACAAAAGAATTTGGGGAGGATTTTGACTTCACTTGATTCGATTTGATCCAACTTGACAGGATTTGATTTAATTTGACTAGATTTGATTTAATTTGATTTAACTTCATTTAATTTGATTAGGCTTGATTTATTTTTATTTAATTTAATTTGATTTAATTTAGCTTGATTTGTCTTAATTCGATTTTGAGAGATTTATTTCATTTAAATTACACTTGATTTGAGTTTAACTTGATTTAGTCTCATTTAATATGATTTATCTAATTATATTTTAAGTTGTTTATTAATTTATTTGTTTATTTATTATTTATCTACTATTCATTTCTTCACTTATTGAATTATGTGTTTATTATTTAATTTATGATTTATTTATTTAGTATTTATGATTTATTTAACATTTATTTGTTTTTTTTTTTACTTATTATTTTAAAATTTATTTATTATTTATTTATTTATTTTTATTGTTCATTTATGATTATTAAGCTACTTATTATTATTTACAACATTTATTATTTACAATTTAAGAATAACTTGTTGATTTATTATTTAATCATTTACTCTTTGATGCTTAAAATTTATTTACTATTTATCTTGGGATATTTTTTATTATTTGATGATTTATTTATGATTTATTATAATAATTATTATTATTATTATTTTTTTATTTACTTTATTTCTTATATTATCTAAAATAAAAGGAAAATTTCTAAATATTACCAAATTTATCTTTAAATTTTGATTATACTTAACAAGAAAGTGATAAAATTACTTAGAAAATTTATTTAAATATTTGACCATTTTTCTATAATTTATAAAATTAGATTTTCATAAGAAAAATACTTCAAAAATAAGAAACTATTTATTTTGACAAAATAGTATATAAAAATAATATTAGATTTGGTTTATTTAGATTTTTAGAAATTTTTGGGTAATTTATTTGGATTTTTCTGAGATTCCTACTAATTTTGGTGAATTTTTGAAGTTTTGACAATTTATAAAACTCAATTTTAATTAGGAAATACTTTGAAAATACAAAAGAGGCATAAAATGACATAATTTCATATCAAAATATCAGTAAATATAGATTCTACAGATTTTTATGATTTTATGGATATTTTATTTGAATTTTTCCGAGTTATATACTATTTTTAATTAATTTTTGAAGTTTTTAATGATTTGAAATTTTCTGATTGGTCCACGTAGGCGTTGACTGGGCTGACTCTGTTCTGGGCTTTGTGTAATGAGTAGCTTGACCTGCCACACGAAAGTAGCCACAGAAGATCCTCAAAGAGTTGCGTTTAAACGCTTCTCCCTCCGTCGACGATGGACATTTTGCGAAAAAGCCCCCGCTTCTCCTCCGGCCAAATTGCGACGATTGCGGCCACCATTTCTGTCGATCCAAGGTTCGTTGAAATCGTGGAGGTGAGATGAAGCGATTGGTGGGATCGAATATATCTGTAGAAGCTTGTACAGTCATGTGGTTCCTGAGGAGTCTCGGATCTCCATTGATGGCGATAGATGCTCTCTGGCCGTCTTCTCTTACCAGTTCTAGGTTTGTTACACTCGATAGGATGTACTAAAGACTACTGGAGGGTCAATTTAGAGTGGAGGAACTTTGAAAGAGGTGAACTCAACTGAGCATCTCGGCGTTTATTTGAGGTCGATCTGGGTCAACGTTGTGGGGCCCACAGGGACACCTCTTTGTGCCAGTCACTGCTTATATAGCTTCAGGAGTTTTAATTAATAGATACCATGCCTTTTATTGGATTTGGAATGTTGCAATTTAACGTATGGAGCACATGACAGAAGTGTGTCGGTTTTAGTATTTTGTTTCACTGTCTAGGTTGCATGTAAGTTGTTTTACAGTGATTGAGTTTGATATGATGAGTAATTTAGGTCTGATTAAATGAGTTTTATATGTTTGATTTAGCACAGAGAGTAAGAACTAGTATCTTTGCACTTTTCCTTGTTTTCAGATTTTGGGTTTATGTCATCTTATCATTGTTTTTGATGATTTTTAATTTGAGTTGCCAAAATACAGTAAAACTGTTTACTGTGAGTTTACTAGCACATCTGAATGTATGAGAGATGCAACTTTCATTATTTTGTTTAATATATGCATGATTTCAGATCCTTTGAAGAATGATAGGAAATATGATTATATATTTATCACTATCAAGGGTACTAAAAACCTTCTGTTCAGATAAATGTTTATAAAGTCCAGCATTTACTCAATAAAATTTAAAATTTTTTATTTCTCAAAATGCCCCTGGTGCCTTGGAAAATCGTATAAAATCACAGAAATTTCCAAAAATAGAAAATTTCACTTCTTGCTGTTCATGCAAATTTTTGTATTCTTATGCAAATAAAACCTTGCTTTCTTATTATTTCATTGCTGGCCAGAACTTGTGAATATGCAAATACACATTTTATTTCATGATAATGCAAAGCTAATTTAGGGATACATAGCATGTTTCATTTTATGCATTTAGGTCCAGTATTTTATGTAAATTATTGAAGAGAGGGCTGGTTGGGATCAACATGACATTTAACCATTTTTTTTTTACTGTTTTGAGCTTTATTAATTCATTGATCATGGCTGAACCAGTGCCAAGCTCTGGACTCATGCCAAGTCAATTTAAACCTTCCATAAGAGAGTTGAGCTAGGCTACAAACCCTCTAATGGAGGCCAAGGCTGATTTCACTTTGAACCAAAGATCACCCCATGAAACGAGGAGCTAAGCTCCAAACTTTCATGAAGCATCTGCTGTCTTATGGCCATGACTGAGCTAAGCTTCAGACCATGGACCATAAGACCTACACTTCAGTTACTCAGTCACACCATGGCTTGGTGGCTGAGTCAAACGAGAAGGAGAAAAGGGGAATCAGAGACCAAATTGAAACTCCAAATTGATTTTATTTCATTCATAAACCATCAATTACAGATAAAAACTCCTTAATTTCTATCACTCAACCCTCAAATTTACCTATTTCTCCTCTTCTCTTCACTGTTCGACCTAATGCCTCCCTCTTTTTGCACTGACTTTGCTCAATTGACCTATCTAACACTCACACACGACTACGGCTGCTCTCCCCTCTTCTCTCTGCCTCTTTTTCCATCGAATTTGGGGGTTTAAATAGGCTTAGGGGCTAGGGTTTCCATCTGTGGCCAAAAGCAACATCCTCACTCTTCAATCTCCATCAACGGTCATGATTCGACTGCTGCTAGGGCTTGGTTTCGCAAAACCATGGGCCAGGGTTTCTGGTTTTTTGCATTTGTGGCGCTAAAAGGAGCCACGTCGACGGAGACGATGGACTTCACCTTCTTTCACCGGCGTCAGCGCGGTAAAACGCGAATTTCATTTTTTACCAAGGAAGAAGACGACGAAACTGACGAGTGGGGGCCCGCCTGTCGGGTTTAATGAGAAAGAAGAGGATGGGTGAACGTGGTCCTCTGTGAGCCAGTGAACGGACATAGCGGTTGGTGCATGAACCGGGTCCAGGCGAATTTGAGGCGGGAGGAAGGGATTTAAATCCCAGCGACATCGCGAGTTGCCCCAGATCCCCTGCAACTGGGCGTACGCGCCAACTCCCATGGAATTTTCTGGGATTTTCTTTCCATTTCCCTTAAATAAATTCATTTATTTGGCTATTTAATCAAAATAAATTATTTGGGGATCTTCCCTTGGGTATTTTTGCATAAAATTTCATGTGCAAACTCAGAAAAATATGAGGAATTTAATGGTTCAAAGAGTTTTGGGAAATTCCACATGGATTTATTTTTGGCAATTTTGTAGAATTTTAGGGTTTCTTTGCAAAATGGAGGGCTTCTTTTGACATTTTTGGCATTTTGAAATCATGATAATTCATCATAATTCCTAGGAGATTTTTGGGTAATTTTTGAGAATTTTTGGAGTTTGTTTGGTATTTTTCATGGATTTTTGAGCTTTCTTGGATTTATTTGTCATGACATAGGTTATTTAATTCATGCAATTTGGCATAATATTTTTGGGTCAAACAAAAACATGAAGAGAGTACACCAAAAGAAAATTGCGCCTGAATTACCACAAAGCAAAATTCGTCCCATTATTTCTTTTGGTGGGGGCATTTGTTGAAGGCAAAATTTTCATGATAAATGCATGATCTGATTAATGAAATAAATATGCCAAGGATGATATTACAAGGGTGATGAGTGAAATTAACAAAGGAGAAATATTCAGAATTAATGAAATCTCCCGAAACTTGTCTAGCTAATTGCTGAAATAAAATGAACATGAGACTTTATAAGAGGAGGAATAAATGACAGGGTATGCATGAAAACAGAGGCATCAGATAGCAACATAACCAGATCATGCGAATGAACCACACGCTCCATTTCAAACAGAAACAGAGAAAAAAGAAAGGGCTATCAGATTCGAATTCTCCCTCCCTCCGTACAAGAACACATTTGGGCAAACACAGTGCATGAGCCATACACGTTACAAAAACAAGTTGTACTACATGGTGTATAGTGAACCAGGTGCACAGAAAAGCAAAGAAAGAGGTCGCTAGTTTGTTTCTCATTAAATCTGACTCGTGGGTCCCATGGGCGAAGGGATCTTCTTCTCCAAACAGAATAGAAAGAGAAACAGAAAATGCGAAGGGAAGAGAGAAAAATAGTGCTGTAACCATCGCAACAGCTTGACTAACTGCCGCTAACCAAGTTCGTTAGCCCTGCCAAGAGCTCTTCGAATTGAATCGATCACAGCCACCAAATGGGAGTGCACTCGATGAGCGATGATGACCATCCAACAGACCTGTAACTGCCGGGTCAAACACCTCTCTGACCATCTAGAAGCTCCGACAACCTCACGCGACTTCAGCCGTCGGATGAGAAGTCAACATGAAGGTCAAATAATCGATGGAGGAGATCAATTGAACAGCAACAAGCTCCCTAACAGAATTGAGTCAAACCTCCCCATTTCTTCACGGTTGACCACAGGAGAAAACACAAAATCCCCTCCTCTCAACCGTTGGATCGGTTGGTGATCCGTGTGCCTCCCTAATCGACGGTGAAGATCAAATTGGAGAAGGCTCTTTCCAAGAGAAGCTACCCCGACCCCAGCGGCTATATATACCCCACTACTTGGAAGAAAGAAAAAAAAAAACATTGATTTCTTCTCCCACACTTTCATACACGTTGTTTCTGAACCTTTAGAGACCTTCTCTAGAGACTTCAGAAGCAATTTCATACAAAAACCTCCATTTTAGATAGAGACATTTCCACAAACACTTGTAAGTCAAGCATAGAGTAGGTAGTTTGATCAAGATCAAAGCTAGGCATTCGTTTGTAACTGAAGAAGAGGTAAGAAAAGGTAAGAATTGAGCTTGTACAGTCGATTTTGATGTAAAATGAAGAAGATTTCGGTTTTATGTGAGAATCTTGCTTTAATTGACATCTTATCATCGGGTTTTGATAAAAAGTCGTTTATTTGATTCAGTTAACTGCTTTTCTTATGAACTCTGATGTTCCTGTGTCTCGGCTAAGGATTCCTTAGTTCTTGACACATTTAATTTCAAAGTTTAGATCTGAAAGTGCTCGATTTCTTGATGCAATTTGTGTGGATTTAGTAGCATTTCTCCTCTCTTTTTCCCCTTTTCCTCAATTTCTGGTTCAATACAAAGCCTTGTCCGAAGTATCTTTAGATTTTGGCTGTTTGATTGCTTTGGCTGAAGTATCTTCGGTCTTTAGCGTTTTACCACGGCTGGAGTTTCTCCTGACCTAGGTAGCATCTCTTCTATTCATTGGCTTTGGCCATGGAAAGAAGGATTTTGTTAAATCAATAAAGACAAGGGGAGATGCTGCCAAAATTCCACCAGAGTTAACATCCTTTGTAATTACACTAAGTCCTGGGCTAAAGTGCATAGTTGTAGCATTCACAAGGATCTTTGCATGAAATCTCTATATTTGAACTGTTGAATCAATAATACATTTAGTTGAGATAATTAAGCTTCAGGTAATAACGGTACTTTGTAATATTTAGGATTTACTGGACTTTAATGAAGTTGCATCTCTGATCTAAGCAGTTGTAGTTAGTTGTGATGCCTCCTGTGATCCAGTGAAGCACATACATACTCAGTAACTTTGTTTAAGTTGAACTGTTCACTAATGATACTATAATAGGTGGTATAGAGATTAGCCCATAAGAGTCAAATAGTAGTATAGTTCATCTTAGTAAATCTCATCTCTGGATCAATTTTCTGTTAATATAATAGAATGGCACTTGTTCTAGTAATAAGCAGAAAGTTAAAGGACCTATTAAGAAAACTTTGGAAAATTGTTGCCAGGTAGTAGATGTGTATTGATTATTTATCAAGCTATATGAAGTGATATGGCGCCTTTGTATGCAGGATTCATTCAATTACCTTTTGATTAGGCATTTAATGCTCATATTTCATTTAGACAAAAATTGCAGGTCTATGTGCTAAAAATGATTGAGGCTTCCTGTTTGCTTACAGGGAACAGTCATGTTGAAAAGATACAATCAAAATATCTTGAGTATAAACATCTCATTAAATCATCACTTGTCAGTATATAGAGCAACATAAAGTGATTTGTATTATGACAAATAAACATATGTGAAATAGTCACTGAGAGTTTGGAATGACTAAAGTGATGCCATTCCCTGAGACCTATACCAAGCATAAGCGCAATTTATAAATTACATAAGTTTTAGTATACCAGGCCACATGAAACTCAGAGTGGAGTACAAAAAAAGAACCATGCACTGTCCAAGACACAGTAGGCTTATTTCATAAGAAGTTTGCTAATCATCTAGTCCTGATAAGAGATTAACTCATATACACACCAAACTTGAGTGAAGCAAGTTATGTGTTGCCCAGTATTTAAACTAAACTAAACCAAATCCCAGCATCTTCCCTTTTACACTAACTCTCTCGTCCTACAGCATCAACCTCTGGTTTCACATTAAATTGAGTGAATGTAAACAAAATTGAAAGTATCGACTCTTTCTCCTTGAGTACGTGATCCAATAAAACCCATTTCTGGTACAATTTGATTCTCTAAACTTTGTTAACAACTATCACTGTACCACCGTACCTAACCGTGGTTCTTCCGCCGTTGGAGGCCGACGCAACAGAAATTAAACCCATAGCCGTATTCCTCTCTCCGCCACGATACTGTGAAACCCATTCCCCGACATTGCGGTGCCCGGAGTCATTAGCGGATCTACATCCGACAATTTTACGAGCCTGTTAGTAGAGGAAACAAACCCGTCTTCTTCCTTCGAACGAGCGCCTAAAACTCTTTTGATTCTCTGTGACAACGGAACTGTGTAGTTTGTATATTAACCAATATACAGAATTTACTTGGATTAGAAATAGAAATTTAGTTTAGGAGAATTGAAATTAATAAGCCCTAAGTACTTAAGGCCCAGTGTGTACATCAAGCCCAAATTGATAAATTTAGCAAAGCCAACGTGTTAGGCCCTTTTAATTGCCATTGCCACGTGGATCAACCAAATAATTCCACATCAGCTGAAACTTCGAAAAATTATTAAAAATAGTAGGAAACTCGGAAAAATTCAAATAAAATATCTATAGAATCCTAAAAATCTGTAGAAACCAAATTTACTGATACTTTGATATCAAAATCTTTCAAAATATTAACCTTTTGTATTTTTGAAGTATTTTCGCTATAAAATGAATATCATAAAAAAATATATATATATATATATATATATAATAAGCACCATAAGATTTAGATAAATCTCCCGTACAATTTTCAAACAAAATCTAAATAATTTCAATAATGAAACAATCTTCAATGGACTATTTTTAACTATGTACTTTCAAACAGGTATTTTCAAAGATGTAAAACAAATCTGAAAACTTTTTAAAAAAAATAAAAAAAAAAAAATAATTAATTAAAAATAAATCACTAAAACCCAAAGAGAAATGTTAGGAAAATTAAAAGTCCAAATACGACACCCAAACGTAGACCAAAACCTCTTCAAGAAAAGGAAAAGCCACTCAAATGAAGTCGAGATCAAAGTTGACATGAAGTCAAAAACACCTCTTGTTCTTCCAAGCCATCAAATGGCCAAGAACCACCAAATCAAGCCTATCCAAGTCTTACAAGTCACCAAGACCAAGACCCGGTTCTTCCAAGCCACCAAATGGCCAAAATCTTGAAATTCAATTCCTCTAGTCTTATAAATCACCAAGATCAAGACTCGATTCCTTCCAAGTTACCAAATAGCCAAGAATCACTAAAACCAAACTATCCAAGTCTTACAAGTCACCAAGACCAAGACCCAGTTCTTCCAAGCCACCAAATGGCCAAGAATCTTGAAATTCAATTCCTCCAGTCTTATAAATCACCAAGATCAAGACTCGATTCTTCCAAGCTACTAAGTCACCAAGAACCGTCAAAAGCAAACCTTCCTAATCTTATAAGTCAATAAGTGACCAAGACTTAGCTTTAGATAAAGTATTTTAAGTGTCCTCAATTAGATCCCGTTAATTAGGCCTGGTACCGTTAGTTGAGTCCAAAACCAAGAGAACTAAGCCTTTTAAATTCTCAATTGTGCCCCGTCAATTAAGTTTGGTAACACCAATTGAGTTTAAATTGAGATAACAACTTTTCTAGCCTACGACATATAATTTCTCGAATCCCTTAATCAGAGGTTCTCGTGATTCGTCACGGGGTAATTAACAATAGGGGCTTGCGCCTATTGGAAGGAAAGGATCCACAAAATTAATAAACCCTCATAAGAATAGATTCTCGTTAATGTTTTCTTGTTGTCAAGAAGCATTTTTGCACTTGAATTTAAGCTCGTGAGGGGTGAATCTAAGGCTTATTCCCTTTCTTGAGGAAATCCAATCATTCTTCGAGAAATGACGAAAAAGTCCACACAGATAGCATAAACGGAAAAAGGAAGATAGAGACACCCTGAAATTTGCAGCGTTATTTCTGTATAATGCGGACCAACCTCGATCATCCATCACGCACCTGAAATTCAAAAGAAATTGATCCAATTATTAGACCAATAACTGAAATCAATGGCTGTTCGTTTTCTTATAGTTTAAAATTTGATTTGAGTAATGGAGATGTAAAAGTGCAACATTCTTTTTTTTAGTAATTACGGTACAGGTTTCTCATAAGAAATTCTTGCATATAATATCTATTTTACCCATTAAGGCAATTCTTTGAATAGAATATCTATTAAAAATTTAAAATATGTTAGAGTATTTCTTGCTATACTCAGCCCTCACACTCCATCCCGAAATCATCTCAGATTAGTAGTAATCTTGACTATTATCCCCCTTCCTTTTGCCAATTTAATTGTATTATACTCAAATCGTAAGAAATCGAAAGAGAATATAGTTTTAGGACAGTACTGCTAGCGCACCAGATATTGCCATAGTCTTGACCCCCCAACTAATTATTTAGTAGTTCATGAAAATTTTTAAATTTAATAGTGGGGCTCGATGCCACCTGTGCTTGAAGAAAAGAAAAGATATAGTCACCAAGTTTAATCATGAAAATGTAGTAATAGGAAATGAAAAGATATAAAATTTACTTTTAATTCAGCTGAGGTAGAGTATTTTTGACCCGAGAAATAGAATAACGCCAGGACACTTGTACTTTTTTGTGCTTCCTCATCTCCTACATTGTCAAACCTTTAGAACCATCTCTGTAGAATTAATTAAAATAAATACAAATGATCTCAGAAACAAAATTACAAAAGGAACAAAGCAAATACGCCCAAAAAGGAATCGGACATGGAACAATCCAAAGCTGGGCTTTTGTCAAAAGAGATGGGAAAGGGAAAACAAAGATGAAATAGGAAAACTAAAGCGGTGCTAATCTGGAAGAGGCATATAACAGCAAATCGGGCACACAATCGAGGGCCAGGCAATACTGGAGTTGATTCAGCATGGCATTAGTGGGTGTTGAATCCAATGTTAGCTCAAAGCAAACCACGCGATCAACGGCGTGAGCGGAGACTTCGAGAGAAACGATTTGGAGAATCTGTCTGTCAGCCATTACTCGAGAGAGGAAATACTGATCGTAGCGAATTAGCAAAACTCCTAAAGATCAGTACTCGTTTAAGATAGAAAGGATCCATCTAAATCCGGATTGCCTTCCTCGTCGCCGTCGTCGCTCTCTCCCCAGTCGCTCAGATCAATTTTTTTTTTCTTTTTTGTTTTGTCGAGCAAGAGCGGGAGGAATAATTTCTGAGAGAGATCAAACGGAACAGCGTACCAGTACTCTGCTCACCTTCTGCAAACTTTGATCTGAGCCGTCTAATTTAATCTCGACAGTTTAATTTTTTTTCGGCCTATCAATCTGGTATAATTCATGGGACACCTATCATTAATCGGACGGTTTAGATCACAGGTGAGCAGAGGATATCGTTTGATCAAACAGCTATAAACGACGGAGAGATCGAAATTTAATCTCACGCACAGGATCCACGGAGGCAAAATGAACGGTTCAAATTGATAAGAGGTGACATCATCAAAAAGCACATCCCTGAATTTGGATTTGGGAGTATATTTTTTTGATAAGGGACGGGATACCATGTAGATTCCCACATCGAAAGAAATATGTATTATTTTCAAAGTTTAAGCGATCGATTTTTTCCTCTTTTCTCTCTTCTCTACATCCTATCGTTTTCATCTTTTTTTTTTCTTTTTTCAGTTTGGGCTCGTCAAAATAGTTAAGCAGTTGTCGAAAGTATATTTAATAGGAAGCAGCTTATGCAAATATGTTTTTCCTACTAGTAGGTCTGCTATTAGGGAGGTCCAAGCATAAGACACTTTCATGAGTTAAAGCCCAATATTAAATTTGTAATCCAATGTTGAATTTGTAATTTACTATAGTTTCGGCCGGACTTTAGATAGGCCTAAAAGGCTAAAACGGCCACTATTGCTGCGTCTGATCAGATCTCAAACTTGTGCTGGCTAATCGCTTCATCTCCATTTTAAAGTTTTTCATTTATGCAATTTACTCTCTATTCTTTGGCAAAACCGTAATTTGAATGAATAGACTAAATACAAGAAAATTTTCAGTTGTATTTTATTATTTCCTATTATTCGATTTTTTTTCATCCCCATTAGAAACCGTTTTATCTAATTTGTTGAATATTTTTTTTTGGACATAATAGGTTGAACCATCTGTCACGGTGTCACCTCGGCATTGACTTGATGGAATCACATGTAGACTAGTGGCATATTTGGTTTATTGGTCCTATATTTCAGTGCTGAGGATCATACAGTGAAAATTTTTCAGTTAATATTATTTTTTAAAAAAATGTAAACAATGTTTTTATGCAATGAACGGGGAATGCAGTCCCCTTTGTAATGTTTCAGTTTAGGCTAGTCACTTTGATGTACGGTCCTTACTCCACAGTTAGTATTGCTGAAAGATGGCGAAGGCATTTTTACGAAGATCTAGTGGTGCTGCCTATTTAAAGTATTATAAAAGCGTATTTGATTTCTAATTAATTGATTTTTTTTCCAATTTTGGTGTGCACAGGAGCGTTGTAAGGATCTCAAGTCGACTTTAATACAAGAAGAAGTAAGCATGCACGACTCTCTCAACTAAACAAATTAATCAGAACTATTGAGATCGGAATAACTTTTAAGTAAGTTTATGCACTTATAATTAATTCTAATAGTTAGTTCTTTCAAGTTGGACTCTTATGTTGTTAAGTTGAATTCATACAAAGATTGTGGTGAAATATATTTGTTTGAATGATAATTAAGCTTGCTAACTTATTGTAAAATTTATATCTACGAAGAATCCATCGACATACTTTCAAACTAATAACGGTCATTTAATAACCATTTCATTTTGCTTCTAGATCGATCAAGGATATGTTTTCTTTTGCTACTAGATCATTTTTTTTTTTTTTTTTACTTAGATCAAAAGTTGATTCTAGTTGGTTTGGGATTTAAACTCGGATATTCCTTCTTCTTTTTTTCATTGCTTCGTGTTATGTTGAATTTAACTAGGCTTATTAAAAATGACATCCGCACAACTTCATTTATACAAGGTGGTGCACTTGTGTGCTTAGAGTCATGTGTGGTACATTCATATTTTCTTAAACTTCGAGTCTTCAACAAACTGAACGCAGCATTTAAAAGCCTTTTTTAAGTGGACCTGGTAGTTGTTATTTCTGTAAGTTTAAAAAATAAATTGCATATGAAAATAAATACCAGTACCACAAGTTTAAAAAAAAAAAAAGTTTCACTTGATTACTTGGTGTGTGGCTGTAGAGAATCCAAGAGGTTTATTTTGGCAACATGTCACTTCAGTTAATTAAATTTATACAAAATATTTCAGTAAAATGGTGCGACCAAAAGAAATATGTAAGAAATGTAGTGAAGAACTAACGAAGTGGTTGCTGTGGTGTAGTGGTTATCACGTCAGTCTTACACACTGAAGGTCCCCAGTTCGATCCTGGGCAGCAACATTATTTTTCCTTTTATCCTTTTATATTTCTATTTTGAGTTTTACACAACTCTCCAATTTTAGTCACGGACAAATATTCTCGAGAAGCAGCAACATATATCAAAATATTTTAGTGATCCGATGGCCTTACGAGTAGCAAGTTTTATGGAAAACCAAAGAAGATATATCAAAATATTTTTTCGCTTTTTTTGACTTTTGGCTTGTGCCGAGTCAATGGGAAGAAGTTCATGGAGCTTGTTCTCTCTCCAAAAAGATTTACAATATGTGAGATGCTTTAGACTCTACTTTAATTCATTATATATATATAAAAAAAAAAGAACATAATAATGGTGTGCTTCATGGCGCACTAAAGAGCAAAGGATATTTTTCATAGCACATGCAGCGAGGGTTTAGTTATGAGCGCAAAATAATATTTTCTTTTCGTAATTGTGAGTTTGTGAAATTATAGTAATTATTAATTTTTAAGGATCGAGACAAAAAAAAAAAAAATCACTAAGGAAAATTAGGGAACCTAGCTATTAATTTCTTAGCGATGGCATCATAATTGTCACCATTTTTTTTAGCCTTGACATGTAGTATAATCATTAATTACTATAGTAATCAAGAACTACCAATTACATTACTATATCAATATATTTTTCCATTATTATATAGTAACTAATTGTCAAAAACAAAATGTCATTATCCATACAAATGTCGTAACTGAGAGAGAATCACTTAAAAAACAAAGCCCGACCCAAAAGTCTTGGATTGGATATATATCGCATTACGTTAAAGTCTAAATTTTTGACAGGCCTATTTTTTCTAATAATAATTTCACATAAAAAATCTATCTTTTCATTTCATGCAAACACAAAAATAAAATCTTATAAATCTTAAATCTTTGGTTTTATCGCCTAAGTTGTCCGTTATCCCCCACGTCGTAGGCCTTATCCAATTATCCTCAATTCCTCGTACTTAATTAATTACTCCCAGTTCACAACATCATAATGTTTAGATCCGTCTACTGACAAGCTCTAAGTCCAGTAGTGGTCTATAAACCACGTCTATTCACTTTTATTACCCTGATTGACTGGCATCAGTGGACCGCTTCCGTACAATTGGACTACACCAATGCACTACAAACAGCAAACATGATATCTGACGTATAAGAAAAGTTCCACGTGGACAAGTAATAACAGGGTTAGAGAGCCCTTTCTTATCCTCCACGTCTGCAGAATCTGCCAATTTGTCCCTTACAGAAATATCTTGGTCTGGGGTCCATTGTATATGGCTCATTTCTGTGTAAACTTTGGTGTGGTGACCAAATTATCAAGCCATGAAAAACACAGCAGCTGAGACAAGAGTTCAGTGAACAAAGGTACTTCTTAAATTTTAAAAATATTAATGTAATTATATTTTCCAATTTTAGCATACTCTTAGTCTTAGATAAGAAGGGAAAAATATTTTTCAAGTCGCGTATATCTCGTAAAATAATTCAATCTGTATTTGACTTCTTCAGGCTAACTAAATTAAAATTTGCTACAATTACCACAGCTTATCTACTTAATGATATAAATTTAGGTTTCAACATTGCAGTGCAATACAATCGATGAGAATTATACAAAATTAGGTTTGAACATTGTAATACAATTAGCCACATATAGCAAGATGTATGAGACCAAAAATAAACAAAAGAGATGAATAAATACCGCTCGGTGAGTCTCGCCGCTTTGTCCCAAATCAAGCGGTGTCTATTCGGTCGATCTCTCCTTTCTAGAAACCGCTATATATACATCTCCATATATTTTGACATCTAAAAAGACCCGTCAGCAAACCATATATATAACCATCTCCGGGTGCGAGATCTACCCGCCAATTCTTTTCTCCAAACAATACCTAAAAAAAAAAAAAAGATTTCTGTTCTCCAAACAACACCACCAAGCTTGATAGTAACAATGCCTTTATACGATGGCACCTCAGAGCTGCTGTACTATAAGCAGCCGATATCTCTGAGCCAGTTTCAGTGTTCGACGGTTCTGTCACCGCATTATGCCGAGCTGTTGCATCACCATGAGCATGATCAGAGAATGAGCGCCACAGTCAATTCGGGTACTAAGAGGGATGGTGTGGCTACTAAGAACGATGAATTTATGATGTATCAGTTCAAAGTACGACGATGCCCCACTGGTCGAGGCCACCATGACTGGACCGACTGTCACTTCTTGCACCCTGGTGAAAAGGCGAGGCGACGAGACCCGCGGAAGTTTGTGTATTCCGGAAAACCATGTGCCAATTTCAAGAAACATGGTCAATGTGAGAACGGTGACAAGTGCCACTTTGCGCATGGTGTGTTCGAGACATGGCTCCATCCCGACAAATACAAGACACAGATGTGTAGAGACGGCAGGAATTGCGATAGAAAGGTATGTTTTTTCGCGCACTCGAAAGAAGAAACGAGAGAGGGGGATAATGTAATACAAGACATGAGTAATCTGGTATCACCCAAGTCGGTATTCTACGAGCATCAATCGCCTTCTTCATCACCGCCTATGTCGCCTACCAGTGATATCACACAAAGCTTTGAGAGTTTGAGGCTAAATAATGATCACAATAGTTCACTTTGTGTCATTGGACGTGGTCATACAGACCACAATTTCATCCAACTTGAACCTAAACCAATTATGCCAACTGAAACTGTACAGGAACTACAATTTAGTATTGACTGGATTGTAGAGTTTGTGAATTCACTGTGATATATTTGTAAAAAAAGAAGACTTAGTTCCTTAGACATTGAGTCGGATGTAGATGGAGAAATCGATGTTGTATTAATTGTTGTAGTTGTTGCACATTGTACATACAAAGAATCTCCATCTTTTTTTTTCCCTCTTTAATTTGGAGGAATTATGTATCTGAAGTTGACTTTCCTGGTGATGTAATTAAATTTGATTTAATTTGTCATTTTTACTCATAGTTCTTTAGTAAGTTACATTAGTTATGTATTCTGAAGGTGGTTGTATATGGATATTTTCTTGCGGTTTGTCCACTTTGTTTGTTCCTGAACTTGCTAAACGGTTAGTTAAATAAAACCAGTAGTCCTAACTCCTAACCCCTATTTTTGTAGATCTGAAATGATTTATTTGGTTGATTTACCAGAATGTTCTTCAGTTTTTTTTTTTTTTTTTTTTTTTTACCAGAATGTTCTTCAGTTAATGTAGCAGGATAACTGATCCATTTGGTTGCTTTACCAGCATGTTCTTCTGTTGTTTTTTGAGAAATACCAGCATGTTCTCTGTTAATGTAGCAGTAGCAGTCTTTTAATTTGTATTGTTATAATCATAAGATATCATCTTTGTTGAAGATTCAAAAGACATCCGTCACTTAATTGACGATTTCTGAGTCTCTGACAAAGACTAAGTTGCCAAATATTGCCTCTCCTGGTCATATAGTTCGTTGTATAAAATACATTTCCCTTTATGTAGATCAAAGTCAGAAAGTGATCTATGGCTAAAGAAAATAAAATACACCCAAAGAAATTTCAATTACGTGAATACATGCATGACATTACATCATTTGCTTTCATTTTAAGCAATGAATATAAAATTCTTTGATATGAAATTATAATGCCCGGGTACAGGCCTAGACTGAAAAATTATTAAACCTGTGATGAAGGTTTTTATATAAAAAAAAAAAAAAAAAAAGTAAACATATTCTATTAATTGGCTTCTTAATTTTTTTTTTTTTTCATATTTTCAAAGTGTATAAGAGTTTTCCAATAAAAGATAATAATATTTTCTTATCTAAAGATGTCTTGAATGGAGAGAAAAATATTACTAGCATTGAGAGCAAAAGATAACATGAACATCACTATCTTTAGTACAAGGTTGTTTAGACTTAATTGCATAAACCTACTTGCCAGGTCCCACCCAGATTAAGACACAAAGGATAAAGTATATAAGTTCTTGCTTCAATATTGTAAGTTGAATTAGGAAAACAAAGAAACTCTGCTTTTACTTTTCCTTCTTTTTCTCTTTTGTTTGCTATAGAATATATTCTACGTGCTATCATGAACTGCACAACTTCACTTGCTAATATGTAATTAAATTCCCAGATATTAGAAAAAAAAAAGTCACAATTGTTTGGCTATGCTTTGTATTCTTGCATTACTAGTATAAATAAATAAATAAATGTTCACACTGTTTCAATTATTATCTTTTTTTTTTGTGTCAATGATCAACATGGTTAGTAGGCCACAGCTTCAACCGAAAACCTATTTGGAAGGAGCTCCATGGAAAACGGTGGGTACTTTGACTATCTGGTTATCTTTATTTATTTAATTAGTAATGGATAATGATGAAAGATTGAAAACGTATGTAGTGACATATTAAAAAAGAGATTAGTGGAGACAAGTACCAGAGAAAAATTATAAAATATAAAAAAGAAAAGGACTGGCAAAAGGCAAATTGCAATTGAATATGTAATAAAGTAGATCCTGATTTCTCGTCTCCAACGCAGCGACCATGGTTTCTGGGTACAATTCTGTGTGTACGAAAAAGACCCGCTCCTAGGATTGAGGTGCCTTCCAATTGAAATGAATAAAAGGGACCGTTTGATCTCGGCACTCTAAACCTGCTCCAGGACAAATTCACTGATAGAAATACTTTCCGTCACCAAGTTGTTCTCTAATTTACTCCAAAGGGAGCATTGGACATATATATATAGTGTAGATATCGCATTTTCTAAGTTATGAACATAACACAAATTTAAACCCGTCCACTAATTCATAGTATATAATATAAGTACAAAAATACTTTTTTTTGGGTCACTAAACCAATTTATTCCAGTTGAAAAGGATGTTTGTATATATCATGACGGTCTGAATTCAAACTAAAAGTATAGTAATAAATTTCTTCTATTATTCCAATTTTCACCTGCCACAATTTGATTTTTATATGACAATACTATGAGAACTGTCAACTAGAAACAAGTTGTAACAATCGATGGATAAATCACCAACAAATATAGTATCAAACTTTGATGACTGTCTCATGCCCATAGAAAAAATATTATGTGTCGATCACATATCTCATGCCCGTCTCCTTTTTGTGTTGATTGTGCTCCCTTTTGGTGTTGTTGACGATATCTAATGTGTTTTATGCCTGTGTTATTACTGTCTGATATTTGTAGATCTTTTGTATTTTAGGTGTGTTTGTGCTATATAGGTTGAATCGTTAAAGGAATGCAATATACAGTCCTACTTAAATTTGTGAGTAACAATAGTTAGAAAAGAAAATGTTAATTTGAAGAATGCAGATTGAGAATACTGATTTTGTGATATTTGAAATAACAGAAATATTATTTGGATTGTTTGATTCAAAATAACACCAATTGTAAATAGGCTATTTTGTTTTTCAATTTAAAGGTTGTTTGATTAGCAAAATAATCGCTAATCTAAACTATTCCGAATAACGAAAAAGTTATTTGAATCATTCCCCAATTTAGAATATTATTACTATTATAATGTAACCGCTAGTTTCACGCATCCAAACATATATATGGGGTCGTTTGGATGGGTGGGGAATATGTAGGAATAGCAATTCCGGGACTAAATTTAAGGAAAAAGTGAGATTTCGGGAAGCGTGAGAAGAGTGCTATTTCGGAAATAAGAATGTTGTTTGGATGGTGAGTTTAGGAATAGCGTTGGGAAATGTGAAAAGTAGAGAGAAAAGTGTTGTTGAGAAGAGTGTTGTTGGAAATAGTGCTATTTCTAGAATTGGCTATTTCTGAAATTAGTAATTGCGTTTGAATGAAAAATTTACGCCAGGAATAGGCTATTCGGGAAATAGGCCTATTCCCATGTGTTCCAAACGACAGCTATATTATTATACCGAAAGAATAGGACAATGCTTTGGCTCGTAGAGGAAAGTTCTTTTAGGGGCCGATTGACAAAAGTGCTGCGATAAAGTTTTTATTAACCATGCAATCTTAATCGGATGGGAGGAGGGACCCGCTCTGTACAAATTGGTGTATTCTTAACAATTGACAACAAAATATCACATTTACACTCCATTATATATCAGGCCGAGTCAATCTTAAATGTATAGTCAACACACAGGAGTCCAAAGGATTGTACAGAAATGATAAAAGAAAATAAAATATGAACTCATGATATTGATACACAAGGCATCTCAAGATTCAACACTCATCAAACTATGATATAATGAATTCAAGTAAAACAAGGCACTCCAGCTAAACCATCATGATGTGGTGGTGGTGGCATCATTTACATGATCATTTTTTCAATACACTGCAAAACAAAATCAGAAATAATATCAGAACCGATAATGTTTCCCCATAGCACAATGATAATATGTAATTGCACATAAATGGAAATGGTGAAAAACGTTACTTGTAGAGGTAAGCAGCAATCCCCAAAATGATACATAACAAGATGATATCAATGCAGAAGTTACGACTTGATCTCAGCTGCAAATAATTAAGAAAAATTAAGAGAACAAAAAGAACTCGATAAGACTGTATAATGAAATTATCCAGCCTAAAGGCATCTGAAAAAACACTAATGAAGTTTACCTGATTTACAGTCTCCTTCAATCTGACATTTGTATTTTTCAAGTCAGAAGTGGCTTTGTCCACCTACACCCAATAGAAAACAGTAAATAAATAAAAAATAAACCATGCCTGAAAAGTACAAGGTAGTTTCCACAAAATGAAAAATGTAAGGGTTAGAAAATAATACCTTCGTGTCAATCTCATCCATTAAGGGGACTTGTCTGTCCAGTTCCTGGGTAACAAACAATTTGCATCAGCATTTTGAACTTATACAAAAAAAAAATGATAATTTGAATAAAATAAAGCAATATAGAATTTACCTCGTTCATATCATGAGCCATACCTTTGAGAGTATCAAGACCCTCAGAAATAATGTCTAATCCTTGGTCCTGAAAAAAGTCAAAAAAACAAGAACATCGATTATTTAATAAGTCAATTAGTACTGAATAAACTATTACGTCATTAACAATAAATAGCATACTTGTATTAAAAAAATATGGCTCATTCCGGGAAATTAGACATTGTGAATTTGAGACACCGGAATTGTTTCAGGACTCTTAAGTATACAAGGCTACATAGTAAAGCTGGTAATCTGGTACTGTGTCGGCAGTTTAATAGTATAAAACCAGGATCCTTCTCTGCCTATCTTGAAACTTCAAGTGTTTGGGTCGATGTTTCCTGTGACGTACCAGTCCTCTCAACCAAACAGCTGGTACGGAACCGCAGGCCAGAAAAGGAAACACTTGCCTGTTTAATCTTGCGCATCTCATACTCTTGCCGGAACTGATTCGACTCGTCAGTTTGCTGGAAGTAATCACTTTCAAAATTCCCATCTATACCCATTGAAAAGTAGTATACATAATTAATAATAACTTCAATGTTGAAATGTGAGGAAAGTAAATGCAACACAAATCATGAAAGGCAACTGGTTAATTAATGTAATTACGTAATAATGTTGTGATGTACAACCAAATCTAGTAACAAATTTTAGTTACATTGAGCAGACATGGTGGCCTGGTTTGGGTGGCCGGTGAATCAGAGACTTCTAGAACAACAACTAATACTTTTGTCCCAAACAAGTTGGGGTATACTAGAAAAGAAACCCAGCAAAAAGAAGTCACCAAAAAATAATATAATATATAAAAGTACTAATAATAATAATAATAATAATAATAATAATAAAAAAAAAAACCTACAGCCATCAGCACTAAACTACTACTCTGACCTACAAACCTATGACAACACTCCTACTCCTAGATTCCTATGTAATGGTTCCTGTACGTGAATTGCTGAGTTTCATGCGTTCCTATCGAACGCCAACTCCTTGGAGACATTCCATAATTTTGCACTTCTAGAAACCCTAGAATTTTACTGAGTACACATGACTCACTGTGTATGACTGGGAACAGTAATTTTGCACATATAAACACACATTTAATATTAAGATAGCTCAACTTTTTTCTCTAAGCAAAATAAAACCCTAGTTAAAAATGGGCAAACTACACAAAACAGTATCCAAAAAATAACCAAACTCATTGAGAAGCTTAAGGCATTACGTGTATAGAAACAACATAAAAAATGCAGTAAATGCAGTGAGTTCACATGAAAAGTGCAATAACCTGAGTCAAACTTAATCTCATTGGTCGGGCGGGAACCAGAGCCAAACCAGCCTCCAGACTGTTTAGGTTGGGCGGTACCATCTGGAATTGACTGGATCCTCTCTGGCAAAGCTACCACTAGGTCATTTCGCGTTGCCAGCTCTTCTTTTGTCAGCCCTTTAACCTATCATAATCCGAAACATAATTAAGCATTGGCTACTGAAAATGCATCAACTTCTTGAATTTATGCAAAGCACCTAATTATATCCCAACAGAGCCATTATGGTACTCGTACCCACACATTCGAAATTTTGGGGTTCAAGGGTCAAATAAATAGTGTAATTCACAAGTTCTGAATAAAAGAGTATACTTTTGGGTTATTCTGAAAGAACCAGCTTTACAGCACAGGAGCTGTATGTGTGCAAGAACATTAGAACACTGAAATTTAGCAAAGGGAATCCAGTTCACTTATACAAATATGCTCTCTAAAAGAAATGATTTTCAGCTAATTTGCATAAATTAGTCAAATTTTAAGCAATGTAATACAGGCAGCTATCAAACATCTGGGTCAATATGAACAAACAGCAACTTTCTAAACTGGTCAAGGAGCAAAAATCAATATCAATCAGAATTAAATGATTAATAGATGCTTACTATTAGTTCAACAAAGGAAAAAGAAACTAATAATCAGAGTTTCTCTCTGGAGGTTCAAGTTGTTGAAATTTAATCAGAAAAAGCATAGTGACTACTCCAACCTCACTTGAGAAGAGACACAACTAAGACACCTCACTCATTCACTTGAAAAAATCAAGTAGATCTAACAAAAAGTAGCAGAAACCGTACCTTTTTAAGCGCCAGTCTCTGAAGCTTTGGTACCTCATCCATGAGTCGCGCCTTGATGCGCCGGATCTCAGCATTTAATGCGACAGTCGTCGCTCTATTCTTTTCATTAGCTGCCATTTCCGTTTTCTACACCCGAATAAAAAAAAAATCCTCAAAAACCAACAAAAATTCACAAAAAACCCAAGACAGATCTGGCGAGGAAATCAAACCCTACCTCGAGAGCAGTCTCAATGTCGGCCTCGACGGAGGCGAAGAGGCGCGCGAATTGATCGTCGCCGGAGACATTGTTAGCGTTGAGCTTCTCCACGTCATACTTGTCGTACTTCTTGCATATCGCGTCGACACGTGTCAGTATGTCGATCACGCTCATTGTTTCTCTCTTTCCTGTTACTTCTCTTTTCGCCTTTGTATCTCCTCTTCGGTTCTGTTGTGAGATGAGATCTCGGTGAACCGCCGGTCTCCGATCGGTTGGTAGAGAGAGAGAGAGAGAGGGTAGGAGACTCAGACTTGAATGAAAGACAGCCTGTTAATTTGTTTGAACAGGCTGGATTAGGTACAGTTGGGCTGGGCTTAGATTTTATTATAAAGTTTTAGGCTTATTAAAAAGGTACAGAGGGATGGGCTCTCAGCGTTGTTCTTTTTATTTTTTTTTTGGATTTATTGGGGAATTGGGGCTCTCAGTTGTTGTCAATTTGGTCAGGACATTTTTTTTTTTTAGTTTGAGTTAATTAAGAATACACTGCGAATTCAGCAATAGGTAATATGAATTTCACCAGATTTTAGTTGAATTGAGCATATAATCACCTTACAAAATGAAAAGTACCATAAAATTTTAGTTTCCTTTGCATTAAACTACAGGGACTGTGATTTAATCTTATTTTTCATGGAGTTAGGAAAAAATTAAATGAATCATAATAGAGATTTTTAAAACTATTAGGGCCATTTGAATAAATTTTTTATAGAAACTTCGATGGTCAATTATGACTTCTTCTTACAGATTACGTCAATAAAAGAAAGTATAATAAATATAGATTTGTTTTTATTTTACAAATGAAAGTCAATTGACATTGTACTCATAGGCAATAACTGAATCCATCCTAGTCCTATTGCTTCATGTTTTTCGTTCATTCATTTTATTATTATTTTATTTAAGAATTTTTTTTTTCAGTGGGATAGAGTATTGATGAGATGATTTTATACATATATTTTGGCAGGATTTTGACTCCAAACTAAACCAATTTTGCTTGAGTTTAGGTTAATTAGGTTAGTTTAATTAGGGTTTTGTACCAAAAATGAGTTACTACAATTATTTCCTATTTTAATGCAGATTTTGGACAAAAACAACACTTGGATGAACCATAATGATGTAGAGCTCCTCGTAAGCTTTCCAACGGTTTTTGAATCACCTCAAACGGAGTCCGGATGAAGAAGATATGGGCAAAATACTGACAGTGCGCTGTGCTGAAATTTCCAAACGGACCGTCTGAAAATTCAGACGGACCGTTTGACTTTCGCAGGAAAAATTACTATTTTCAGCCAGTTTCCAAACAGTCCGTCTGGAAGGTCAAACGGTCCGTCTGGAACCTTCCAGAATTAGCAGAAAGTGTCTGTTTTAGAGATTATTCTTGGTAAGGCGGTTGTTTTCTATTCCCATCACGTCCAGAATGATCTCCCTTCTATTGTAAGCGTTTCTAATCCATGCCAAAGCCTATATAAACATGGTTTGAGGAGATACAAGGATATACAAGGCGAAGTTCAGATCTAAGGTCCAAGTTAGGGTTAGACAACGAAATATTCGAGAGTTTAGTCTCAAGTCCAGATCGTGACAGCGTTAGACGAGTCGTTTGCGACAGCAACGAGTCGTTTAGAAGGGGATTTCGACAAGATCAAGAGAAGCAAGGGCAATTGGTTGTATCTTCTCTTATTTATCATTTTCTCTTATTTGTTCGATGTCTCTTAGTTGTTGATTCTTTGTTTTAGGGGCTTATGGTAGTAAACTAATTTATGTAGTCGTTAATTGAATCTTTTGATTAGCTTTATGTTTATCTTGTGATTTCTATCTTTTGGTTTGATTATTTGCTATGTTGAATCTGTGATTGCTTAGGTAGAATTGATTATACCAATTTACACGAAACACCGTTATCGGATTTTCTGTTTTTGCCTCAACCTTTTGGACTAAAGGATCATCTTCCAAACAGTTTTCATGCAAACAATTTACATAGTAAATCTAGTATATACTATTGGCTATCTATCCATGAAAAGAAAAATAACAAGGTCTATTCAAAATCATCAAGTTAAATAGTATACAAACTACTATCCCTGTTCTGAAACAGACAGTCGATGAAAAAGTTTTGACCCAGTTCGAGTATCAAACCTCAATGGAAAAACTTGAAACTAATTTTCACAGATTCCTAACTTAAAGTAGAACATCTCTATGTAAACACTTTTTCACAAAATGTCTCAATAAGTACAGTTTATCAAAACAATCCGTTTGTTTGAAAACCAGATCTGACAACTTCTTTACTTTCCATGACTTGAATACTCACTTAAACTCCAAACCATGCAACAAAATTTACAGATCTGGAAAGAGCATCAAGTTTACAAGATTTCTAGCCAAGAAAAATAGGTAGTTAATTTTGAAAAATAATTCCTACAAGCCATAAACACAGAACAGTGCAGACAGAAACTGGTTCTACGCACCGTAACCGTTTAAATCACCAAAAATTCATAACAGCTTAGAAAAAGGTGAAACCAGTGGCTAAAGAAGCACAACTCATAGATCTACAACCTCCAACAGAAATAAAATATTTTCCGAAAGCTTTGCTCAGCGAAAAATTCAAAACAATCTCGAAAACAGAGAAGAAATCCAGACAGCAAGCAAGTGCATCACTAATTGATGTGTAGCTAATAATACCCTAATTTAGTCCTAAAAATACCGCAAGCGTACGGTAAATCGTTGGATGTGGTTAGGGGTCGAATCCACAGGGACGGTAGATTGAGTATTAAACCTTACTTATTCACAAAATCCAGACAATCAAATGAAGGGGTTTTGACTTAAACTAACAATTAACAAGACAATAAACTAAATACAAACAAAATAAAGATAATAAAGGCAAAGTTTGGTGTTTTGGTGATAAAATATGCAATAAAAGTGTCCTAGGGTTTCAGTTTCACTTTCAGTCCGTCTTCGGGTCGTCGGAACCGACAGCTGTCGCGCCGCTACCGACCAGTGCTGGCCAAATTAGACCTGTGTACGCCGCACAGGTACAAATGTAGCCCGCACAACCCTCAGTTAATGGTGTTTCGACTCAATAAGTTGGTTTTTGGCTTGTGTGGGGCAGATCTAGCCGGACTTGGACTCCCTAGACCTCAGCCGTCGCATGTTGGTCATGGTATCGGAACCGGAACCTAGTCTAACACCCCCATTAGGTCAATTAACCCTCAACTTTCGTGTGTTGGCTTAATCTACCTAAGTCTACTTGTTATTTTCAAAGGTATCCACTAGACTTTCGCCTTAGCAGAAACTTTCCCCTTTCGGGTATCAATTGGACTACCTTTCGGCCTATGTCCTACCTCAAGTTGCTTTGTTCAACCCAATCAACTAACCTACACCTTTGACCCAAATTAGATGTGGCCATTCATCTAAGAGGAGGTTCAATTAATCAATCAAGCACAAACAAGCATGCACAAATAATATCCAACAAGCAATACACATCAAATACCAAATATCAAGTGTCATACATCAATCCAAACATCAAGATCTAACCAAAGCCCTAAGACAATGCAATCTAGCCTAACATGCGCTCAAAACATAAAGTAAATGATGAAATGCAAGATACAAACTCCATGGTCAAGCAAATAAGAGGAAAAGGAGAGATACAACCGTAACCCAGCTTATTCTCCCTATTTGCAAGCTTCTAGAGTCGAAATCGGGACTCGAATCACTGCTGTCGCATGAAAATCCAAGTTCCAGAGGCATTGTGCGGGGTACGGAGGTGGCGGTGCGGGGTGAATCGGTGCGGCGGCGTGGATTGGCAATGGAAGAGTGGTGCTGTGCGGGGTACGGTTTGGACCTGTGCGGGGTACGGCGCTGTGCGGGGTACAGTTCCTCTGGTGCGGGGTACACCAGAGGTGAAAATAGTGGAAAGTGGCGGCGGCGCCCTGGCAGCCGCCAGGAGTCGAGAATGGAAGGAGGGATCCCTAATTTGGGCGTTGGAGGCGCCTTATATAGGGGGTTAGGTAGGGTTTGGTGAGTTGTGCGGGCTACAATATGGGCTGTGCGGGCTGCATGGGCTGTGCGGGCTACAAAAAAGTCCAGTTCGGTGCACAGCAGAGTTCTGGGCCGGGAATGAGTCATCCAGCCCAAGTGTATCCCGCACAGTGAGACCCGTAGGTCGCACAGGAGATGTCCAGTGCACGGTTGAGAAGTTATAGGCCGCATAATCACATTGTAGACCGACTGGAGGTGTCCAGGGTACGGTTGAGAGGTTGTAGGCCGCACAATCATGACCCGAGCCAGGCATGAGTCATCTGGCACGAGTCCATTCTGCACAAGATCCTTTGTAGGCCACACAAGTCCATCTTTGGTGCCCGAAATGTGCCGATTCTCGTTGGTTTTGCTCCAAATTCCTGAAATACAAATAACAACCAAAAGCAATACCAAATCCTACAAATAAAGACTGAAAACACACAATTTCAAGTGTTTAGGTTATGATTTTGGGGCTAAGTCCGGCCAAATACCATATATATAAATGTGATATCACTAATTATGTTGTTAATTAACTTTTTCTCACTTAAATAAGTGCTAAAACGCTCAAATAACAGCCAAGTCTCTGATACCACTGTTAGAAAGTCATGCCATGCTCAAATTTAATTTTATTACTTATTAACAAAGCTAAAAGAGCAAGCAAACTCATAGATCTAGTCATCCAAGCAATTTAACACTTAATAGAGATTAGTAGGAGTTAATTACCTCTTCTAGGCTTGTAACTAGAAGGTAATCCTTTGCGTACGAGTCGACGGCGAGCTCGTCACCACCACCACGCGGCTTGGCCTCGAGTCCACCAAGGTATTAACCAAAACCTCAAATCTATGCTAGTAGATCAAGAGGTTAAGCCTAATCCCTTCTTTCCTCTTATGCAATTAATTAACTACTTAATTAAATGGAAGGAGCTCAACACATGAGCATGAGAGAGCAATGGAGGAGAAGAAAATTCTGAAAATTTTCTTTTAATTTCGTCCAAAATATGAAGGGGGAAGAAAAGTGCAAGATGGCTAGGGTTATGGCTCCCAAAGTGGTCCCTTTATAGACCAACCACTCTCCCAAAAAGTTGCAATTAATTTACAACTTTGCCATCACTATGGCAGCCATAAAATGGACCTAAATGGGCTCCATCAATTATTTAATTGGTCCTCTAATTTAATTAATTAGTGGCCCAATTAATTGCTCTCAAGTTGGACTTTAATTTACCATTTAAACAAAGGCCTGATAGCTCAAATTAATTACCTTAATTAATTCATGTTGAATAAAATTAATTATCAACATCTTGATAATTATTTAGAGATTAGGATATGCATTAATTTATTTCTATATGATCCGTTTAACTTAATTAATTATAACGGTTCGCAACGATACATAATTAATCAAATCAACATATCATATTATTACATTCAATAATGCAACCAAATAAATAATGCACGTATGGTCAAAAACCTATTTGTGTGACCCTTTGAGGATTTATGCTATGTTGGACATGAAAAATAAATCGCTATTTATTTCCAATAATCATAAGCAGTATCTAGCAACACGTTATGATTCCCAATTTACATAAATAAATACTGTACTATTACAGCACTTCAATCCTGCATAAGAAATAAATAATTTCCTTGTTTTGATTCTTATGTCACATGATATCATTATATAATCCAAGATAGGAAAGTGTCATTCTTGCAGATTATATATTTCTTGATCTAGAGATGATTGTATAAGTTGCTAGCAAACAATCCATCTCCATCAAGGGGCCCAATAGATATCATCACTCACTAGGTATACTAATGAGGGACATACGGTTTTCTTGATGAACAGTTTTTCCCCGCACAATTCAAGAGAACATAAATAAAGTCCTTATAGCAGCCCTTATCAGGAATCAACGGTAGACAATATTTATAGAACCAATCCTCATGTGGAAAAACTGAACCATCTCAAACTTAGAATCAAACTCATATAAAATTAATAATGACACGTAACACAATCCATATATTTATTTCATTGGGTCAAGTCCTGTACTATGTTCCGATGACATACACATATGCAATTAAGTTGGTAACCCCTTACCTATGATTTGTAGAACTTAATCATCACTTAACTTGCATACTAATCTTATCTAATAATTAATGTTCCTTGTTAATTATCAAGATTACGGACATTTTAGATTTATTATTGTCATTTAACAAAATGAAACACAGAGATCCACAATTCAGATCCTCAACCTGAATGATTTGTCAATAATAAAATCAAGGAACAAATGATCAAACATCATCAATAACATAAACTAAAGATAATGCCAATAACTGATTGGCTCATAGGACATATCTCCAACACATTGGTTAGTCGACGAACCAAAATTTTTTTGCTCAATTTAGTCACTCACCAAACCTTCACCTAACCCAAATCCAAGGGTAAAATCACACCAACCCCTATGCGATTTATACCTTGAACCAAAACCTCCATCTCCACTACATGTAAGACACACCTTCTCCAATGAGACGAACCTAAAGGCACCACAAAGCACATTGACATATCAAAGCAAGCAAGACTCATGTTGCGCAGCTCGACCCTTCACAACCTCGACATTGATTTGATGAGTTTCTCTTTTCCTTTCTCTTTTTAAGTTTTATTTTCCTTACATTGAGGACAATGCAAAGTTTTAAGCTTGGGGGGAAGAATAGGAATTTGTATCTAGGATTTGCATCATGGCATGTAGATCTATTAATTTGCATTCATGTAGGATTTGCATAATAATTTCATATAGTTTGCATTTAGATAAGTTAGGAAGATAATGATGACTTGAGTGATTTAAAGAGCATTAATAGAAATTTTTTTGAAATTTGCATGAATTTGATCGATGAAACCAAATGACAAGTTAGGATAAGAGTTAAGAGTTTTTCATGAAGTATCTCAACTTTAGCTAAGTTTTTTCTGAATTTTCAAAATTAAAGTGATGAATTGACTAAATGAATCGGTATTAGGGCACCACCCATAAATAAATTCCAAATCTTGCCATTTAGATCAATTAGACCAAGTCAAAGATGAAGTCAATTAAGGAGATGAGAAATTAGGTCTAGAGCCGAATAGCCGTTTATTGGTTTCAAGTTTATTAAAAGTCGAAGATGTAAATACAAACCAAAAAAAAAAAAATCGAAAAATCGAAAAACAAAATAAAAAGGGGAACTAAAAAGCGGTGCTCTGACGATGGCCATTGCGGGAGGCTATAGGTTTGTGTGGATAGAAAAATGGATCCATCAAAAATAAATGAGGAAAACCTCAAATAAAATCCACACTCATCTGGCTGACCTTTGTCGCAAACAATCCTTGCCCCATGGAAAGAAATTTGTAAATAAAAATTAATTAATTAATTAACCCAAAAACTTTGGATTAACCTCCAATGCGTTTTCAAAAATAAAAAATAAGCGGCTAAGTAACCAAAGACCTAGTTAGGAATCAATTTAATTGGCGATAATTGTTTGATTTGGTAGATTTTGATCCCGTTTCATTTAGGAAATTAAACGCATTATTTTTTTTATGAGTCGATAAACTTAGGAATTGTTGAGATAAGGCATGAAAAATAATTGCAAATATCCTAATAAGCGTTTGAGTCTTGTCAATGGTCAATAGCAAAACAACTTGATCATGAAACTCAAAGTAAAAACGATTTTATAAGTTGTTAAATTAAAACACTCAAGTCATAGTTTCTTCATAACTTGTAAGCCTCAAGACATTGTTTTAGTTTAGAGCCAAACCATTCTTCTAGAATAGATATTTGCTTGGGGACAAGCAATGTTCAAGCTTGGGGGAATTTGATGAGATGATTTTATACATATATTTTGGTAGGATTTTGACTCCAAACTAAACCAATTTTACTTGAGTTTAGGTTAATTAGGTTAGTTTAATTAGGGTTTTGTGTCAAGAATGAGTTACTACAATTATTTCCTATTTTAATACAGATTTTGGACAAAAACAACACTTGGATGAACCATAATGATGTAGAGCTCCTCGTAAGCTTTCCAACGGTTTTTGAATCACCTCAAACGGAGTCCGGATGAAGAAGATATGAGCAAAATACTGACAGTGCGCTGTGCTGAAATTTCCAAACGGACCGTCTGAAAATTCAGACGAACCGTTTGACTTTCGCAGGAAAAATTGCTATTTTCAGCCAGTTTCCAAACGGTCCGTCTGGAAGGTCAAACGGTTCGTCTGGAACCTTCCAGAATTAGCAGAAAGTGTCCGTTTTAGAGATTATTCTTGGTAAGGCGGTTGTTTTCTATTCCCATCACGTCCAGAATGATCTCCCTTCTATTGTGAGCGTTTCTAATCCATGCCAAAGCCTATATAAACATGGTTTGAGGAGATACAAGGATATACAAGGCGAAGTTCAGATCTAAGGTCCAAGTTAGGGTTAGACAACGAAATGTTCGAGAGTTTAGTCTCAAGTCCAGATCGTGGCAGCATTAAACGAGTCGTTTGCGACAGCAACGAGTCGTTTAGAAGGGAATTTCGACAAGATCAAGAGAAGCAAGGGCAATTGGTTGTATCTTCTCTTATTTATCATTTTCTCTTGTTTGTTCGATGTCTCTTAGTTGTTGATTCTTTGTTTTAGGGGCTTATGGTAGTAAACTAATTTATGTAGTCGTTAATTGAATCTTTTGATTAGTTTTATGTTTATCTTGTGATTTCTATCTTTTGGTTTGATTATTTACTATGTTGAATCTGTGATTGCTTAGGTAGAATTGATTATACCAAGTAGATTAAGGCCTTATCTAGTATGGTAATAATAATTTATACCCTTGCATGAATTGATTTAACTATTTGAGGATTGAAAGTAGTCGAGAGACGAAATCGGAACCAAGTAACCGAGAGGTGAACCCTTCTCACAACGAGAGTTGCGAGATATCCTCCGTATGAAAGATAGGTTTTAGAATTCTTAAGCAAAAAATGAGAGTTGATTAACTTAGGTTTCTAATTGATGAAATAATTTATCCTTAGGAGTTGGAATTGTAACGAGAGTTAATATTCAATAACTTCGGTTAGATTATGATTCTGCACATCATTAAACATAAAATTAGTCAAATTAGTCAATTAACCGTGGTTCAAACGGACCGTCTGAGAGATTAGACGGATCATTTGGAACCTGCTACATAGAGAAGTTTGCTGACCTGAACCCCTAAATTTCTTAATTGCTTGAACTTAGATTTGTTGAACTCGTCTAACTAATCAATTAAAGTAAAAGATCGATATTCCAACACCGTCCCTGTGGATTCGACCCTCAAGCTGTTCTACAAACGATTAGATCGGCAAATGAGGTTATTTTGACCTAGGTTTTCCCTCGATCAAGTATCAAGAGTGTAAATGCATCTAGAAATTAAATCTTTGAATGGACGACTTCTGATTTTCATTCTTTAAGACAACCAAATCCAATGATATTAACAGGTTTTTTTTTTAAAAAAAAATAAATAAAAGATGGGGTGAAGTCCGTCAACTTATTTCGAAATTAAATATCATAAACAACCCTCAAACAGGATTTCAAGCTCGTAACCTCTACCGAAAAGTACATTTCTCTTTGCCACTAGATCAAAAATGATTATCAATGAAGTTAACATTTAATAAACTTTCTTAAGTTCCTATGTAAGCTGATACTATTCGGTAGAAGGTCCTTTAAACATAATTAATCTGCATTCGAGCTTGTCATAATGAAGCTATAACATTTTTTTTTAAAATATCATACCGATTTGACTCCTGAATTATTATATATCATATATAATAGTAATACATACATACATTTAATAAAGGCAGAAGCAGTAACGAAAAAGAAACAAAAGTTGACTGAGTGCATTTTCCAACTTTTGGGCGCCTTTTTTATATCTCTAAAAGTTTTCATATTTTATATTTTAAATTTCAAAGCACAAATGATAAAAATAAGTATATGAGGTTTGGTCTATTCTACTATTTCGATGTATATAGAAAGATTATGACCTTTCCTCTTTCGTGTAATGATTTTAATGCCAAGTCTTTCATTTTTTTCTTTCCACGATCCATTGCTTTTGGATGTCATGTGTATACTCATAATTTTGCTTCATTCTAATTAAACGTTTACAAAATTACCTGTTTTAAGAGAAATGAACAAAAAATATAACATTTTTTACATTTTTTTCAACTTAATTTAACGTTTTAGGTCCTCTGTTTTTACTTTATAGTCAGTTCCTTTTTACTTGTATATTTCATTAGAAAAAAAAAAAAAACACTCTCTACTACTTATAAATGCACGCATGCGAACAGGTGTTACACGCTAGGTCTAGCATGTAAACAAGTATTTTTACCGTTCGATCGGTTTGATCTGTGATTGGATATGAATCGCGAGACGAAGCAACACTATTATTTTGTTTTTCATCTAATATAGAAATGAATTGAATAACACATCTATTTGTATCACTGGTAAATTAAGTAATATATTTTTATTGTCTAACATTATTTTGATTCTTTATTTGTCCACGTATGAGGACATCTTTGCTAGTCTTAACTAGAAAATTTTATTAGCGAAATATAATAATTACGAAAAATAAAAAAATAGAGAAAATGATAAACTCCCCATTAAAAGTTTAATATCTTCTAGGAAAATGACTCATGTTACCATGTATCATACTTACTTCCAAATGATACATATTACGGTATTACCACTATTAACTTTTAACTTTGTAGAAACCTTTTTGAGGTGCATGATCTGGTACAACACTTTTTTGTTGGAAAGCTAGAGAAAACATCAAATCTAGAAATAGCAATAGACAAAGGCAAAACTAATGACAATTCAAAGTTTCAAACAGGAAAGAACAGTTCAAGAAACAGTAAAAAATGGTGACTTTCGGATAGAAATAAAATTGTCTAGTAAAAAAAGTTGTCTTGGCCCAACGGAGCTAAACAGACCGAACAGTCCAAGATTATTTTTTCCTTGTATATTTGGAAAAAGACACTCTCTCTATGTCTCTCTCTCGCGCGCGTAAAATATGACGACATATGTTTTTTTTTTCCATGCCATATTTCATTGGTGCATGAACAATCCCAGTATAAGTATTCGACATGATTTGATGTTGAATTGACCAACCTGGGATAAAATGGACTCCAACCTTCGACGAACTTTCGGATTAAAGCCAACTGTCAACATCAGAAGTTCAAAAAGAATACTCAAAACAAAAGTTCAATTATGCCAAAACAAAAAAAAAAAAGAACAAAACAGAAGTTCAAAAGTAAACATGTATATCAATATATGGCTAATATTGTAAATAAATGAACTGAAATAGAAGTCATAGGGGCCCACTTGTTTCATCCCAAGTTCTAAAAGGCGATTGTTTAATTGTATTGTACCAATATATCCATTATTTTGGCAGAATTTTTTTTTTCTCATATTTGATAGTTTAGAAAAAAAAAATGCTCATCAGTCCTCATAATAAAAGAAAACCAAATATCAAAAGGAAGATTAAAATATTTACTTTAATAAAAAATTAGTAAGAGTTACATTCAGATAATAGAAACAAAACTATACTAGCTTTATGCAACTGATATGTTCGGGAAAACTTTTTTTACACCATTCAGACAGATATTTTTTCAACACCCATAAAAATTCATATTCCTACATACTTTAAGTTCTTCTAGATTATTTCATAGAATAAATGCATTCCTGAAAATGCACACTCAAAAAAAAATGGAAGATGTCAAACTGAGTCCAAAAGGTAAAGTAAGACTGATAGTCTGGTCGTCCTTTATCATTATTATTTTGTTCATTTTTTTATTTATTTTTTTTTACTTGGATTTTAGATTTGAATAGCTAAAAAGCTGCTATGAAAGAAGGGTAGTACGACTACCAACAAAGGGTGGGAGGATCCGCGTTCTAAACATGTGCATTCATGCCATTATTTTATTCACATTTATTACAATCGAAATAAAAATCAATAAATCATTAATGAAAAGTCGAGACAGGATGCACTGGTTGGAAACAACAGTTTAAAAATAGGGACCCAATTTTTCTTCCCACCAAATTTGATTTGTTCATGTTTCGCCTTGGGAGGCACGATGGAGGAAGAAAGTTTTGATTGATTTATTCTTTTCTCAATTCTCATACCTTTTCTCCCGGCGTTTCACAGAATATATTATTGTTTAATTCATACGTCAATTATTTTAGTATATGAAAATCTATGCACTCATTTATCTTTCTTTTTTTTTTTCTCAATTGAGTTTCAAATGTATTTTAAGATATTCATGTTTGTAGAGTTCAGCAAGGCTGCAACTTGCTGACGTATAGTAGTGTAGAGTTAGCGCGGAGCATAGTGTTACGATGAGAAATATAAAATTTTCATTTTATTTTAGAAATTATATTTAAGTGAACAAAAATATCAGACATTCAGACGTGTTAAAAGTTTACTAGTATTCTCATAATAATTTTATTTTCAGTCAAAATACTAATTTTTGAAATTAATATTTCATATTACTGACGTCAACGTCTTTAAATTCTGTCCAATCTCCGCTAAATGTGTTTTATTGCTCTAATTATCAGTACATATATTCTAGAAAAAATATTCTAAAACTGCTATAGCGATTTTGTTTCCTATATATTTGCGTGCATTATTCTTGAAAATACACATGTTTTCAATATTACAATGACGTGGGAAATCACATCTAAAATTACACTTTATATTTGACAAGTGAAATTAAGTTAAATAGAATAATAGATATTAAATTATCCTCATGTACTATGGTAGGAAGTGAAAAAGTAATAATAACAGAATCAAAAGCGAATAAAAGTCAATATTTAACTTATTTCATAAATGATTGTGTTTTAATTTATTTTCACTTTTTTTTGAAGTTGTGTAAATTGATATATTGATAGATAGAGACACAATGTGTGAAATATAATTTATTATTATTTCGTATCTCGTTTTCTCTAAATAAAGTGACGGAGTCATTAAAGATCTGTAGTGGACTCTCACATTCAGATATTGTCTCCGTGAAAAATCTCAAATTACTCCTATTTACCGTTATATTAAATTTTACATTAGGTGAATAATGTTTTCGAGCGAATTTCACTGGCTCTTATGCACAAACAAAAGTTCTCGTAAATATTCCACAGGAAACCGTAATTGCTACGAATTTGTGTTGAAATATTGAAATTTCAAGTACATAAATGAAATTTTTGAAATTCAGAGAATGCAGAAATCAACTTCCGAGATTAATTATATCAATTATATTTAATCAGATACTTGGTTTTGTAAAAACATTGATTAGTATACTATTACCAGTCACCAGATAATTGGTTCTGTCAACCCGCCCTTTAAATAAACAATTTATTTAACTCGAATTATTTAAACATGTTGATATATCGTCAGCAGTATCCTAACTATAGTATAAAAGCTGGAAATATAATGCATAATTGCAGTGTCTCATTGTTTTAATCTAATGCAATGAAATATGTAAAGCGATGATTTTCAAAATTTAAACTCACTAGATTATTACTTCATTTTTCATAATTTGATTGATTTCAAATAAAACTTTTAATGCTTAATAACAAATTATTGACGAACCAAAGAGCTTATTATGTGAGCATTGTAATTTTTCAGCCCATCCTGTAGAAAGATCAGTGGCTTTAAACTTAATGAAAAATAAATATGCCACATTATTGTATATTTTCACCGCTTGATCGTATATGAAACAACAGAGCGAAAATAAAAAAAACTGATGCGGACGGTTTGCTCGTCGGACTTGATCACCATCTACTGCTCGACTTCATTATCTTAATAACTTTTGGGGGGTCAAAAGTCACGTAATTTGGAGAGAGAGTACAAATATATTTTTTGTAATCGAAATAATTGTTAATTATGCCCTCGCACGAAAAGTTTTTGAAAATTCACGCTAAAAGTTATGCTGTGTCATTTCATTACGGGGAAAAAACATACGTCTTATATAAGAAAAAAATATTAATGAAGATTAAATGTATATATCTTCATTTTATTTTCACTTAATAATATTTGTTTTACTCCGGTCCACATAAAAGTAAATTGTAAAAGTAAAAATTATTTGAATCATATCATTACTATGCATCCAATTCTAGTCAATTGAAAAAAAAAAAAAGGTTCTAGTCAATCTGATCAAAATTATTCGGTCAGGATCTCGTCACAGACCCAACAAACTTTTTACATCCCAGCCAGAGATAAACAGAGCAAGAGCAGAAAAATAACTGCATACTTTTATGAGAAAGAAAATTGAGTGCATACTCACTAGCTGGCAGTGTACAAAAACATGCATACTACACATGCATACAAAACTACAAACTGAGTGTACCATCAATTGGTACAAGTGCAAGTTTAATTGCTAAATGGTCAAATTAAGGCTGCTTGGTCCCAGAGAGGACAGAGGCTTCCCTATAAAAAACACCATCCCTATCCAGACTTCTTTTGTCTCATTTCCACCTTTTCACCTTCTTTTCCCTCTGCTTCAACCTTCTTCTTCGGCTCTTCCCTCTTTCTTTCTCTCCTTTGTTTCTTTCCTCCGTGTGTCTTATTCTCTCTTCTCTCTTTTACTCCTCTCACTTCTCAGTTCTACCACTTTTTCATTTCTGATGGGAAGAGCACCGTGCTGTGACAGAGCCACTGTCAAGAGAGGTCCATGGTCCCCTGATGAAGATGAAGTTCTCAAAGGTTATATAGAGAAAAATGGCACTGGTGGAAACTGGATTACTCTTCCTCAAAAAGCTGGTATGTATGCTCTTTGTAAAATGTATTTGTTTAACTATTCTATTTTGCTCTTCTTTTTCTTAGCTATTGAATAAAATTGGAACACAACTTCTTGCACTTTGTACTTTTCCCCTGTTATATCGCTTTTATGCTCAATTGTAGTGATTTAGCATGGTCCTTGACCAGAAATTACTGAATACTATGTTGTTTATTGTAATTTCATTTTATTGTCCACTGTTACATCTTGAACTTACCTTATTTTGTCATTTCTCCTTGTACTTCAGGTCTGAATCGGTGTGGCAAGAGCTGTCGATTGAGGTGGTTGAATTATCTCAGGCCAGATATCAAGCATGGGGGATTTACAGAGGATGATGATCAAGTTATTATTTCTCTTTATGACCAAATTGGAAGCAAGTACGTATAAATTGTTTATCTCTGATTTGTTTCATCCTTACATTTTTTTACAAAAGTACCTTTGCATATAATTTGTTTAATGAGCACAATCAGCTTAACTACGAAGTAGTAGGACTGTAGGAGAGTCTTTTCTAATCATTTTTTTCCATTTATAAAATTAGCACGATAGATTAAAGGTATCTCTTTCACTAAGTTGTGTTAATTTCTTTAACTATTGCACCTATAGAAAATAATATTAATTGGCCCAGTACAAATGATTGAATATCAGGAAAATGCTTTACAACTCAATATCTTTAGGAAAAGCAGTACATAATATTTTAGTATTAATCCATCATGCATTGATTTATAAGGGTGGCTCCTTGGTACTAATTTAATGCTAATCTTTACATCTTACAACTCATCTAATAAAATGCCTATCATAAAGCAAGTACTTTATCTTTAATCTACTATATTATATATTAATAGGTGGTCTGTGATTGCTTCTAAGATGCCCGGCAGAACAGATAATGATATAAAGAATTACTGGAACACCAAACTAAAGAAGAAATACATAGCCCAAAAACTGTCAAACATCAATCCAATGCCGCCACTGCCAATGGTGGCACTAAAACCGCCACCGACTTTTCTTTCTGGTATGAATTCTGAAGAATTAGCAAGCACAGACTATGCATTCTACCAGGAGGAACACAAGGGTTATATGCATGAGAAAATTGCACCTAATTCTATAGTCAGTGCAATGGAAAGAGCTGATAATGTGACGGTTTCGGCATCTGACGAGGCGTCGTCGGTGGCTTCTTCTTCTGTCACAGTAGAAAACTACAACTGTATGAATTGGTCTAGTACTGGGGATTTGAAGAGTGATGAAATGTTTTTCTCTGATCAGCTTGAAATCGGTGCTGGTTACAGTGATAATTGCCCCTTCAATTTAACAAATATGGCTGATTTTTGGGTTAACTTTGAGGTTAAGGCTGAAGGATTCAATAGTTTGGCACCACTCTACTAGATAGGATTTGAGTTATTTTACTGAAAGTAATTTGGATTAGTGAAAACTTGTTTTATTAGATGGTATCTAATTTATGGCTTTTTGACTTGGTCATAGTAGATATTTTAAAATATATGCATGTAGTCAATAGCTTGTGCACTTGGATTTAAGGTGCTAAATATCTTACGACTTCTTGAGACTTTTATTTAAATGTAATAGGAAATTCAGATGTCGGTGATAATATTAATGATAATTAATGATAATCTTTGTATATAAAGTGGTAAAAGGATGGATTAGAGAACCTTATCTTGCTATAAATTGTGCCTGTTTATTTTGTGCAAGCCATCCCGCTAGAAAGTTTATCAAAGAAAAAGTGTTGTATTTGTATGTGATGAGAAAGGAAAAGGGGTACGTAATGGAAACAACAATAAGAAAGGAGGAGAAAAAGTGAAATATTATTAAACCAACGAAGTAGTTTTGATTGTACCTCTGAGCAATATTATTTCGAATATAAAATAGATATAAAGTTATTCTCAGCGATACATATGTGTTGACATTTATTTTTTAGTTTTTCATTTTCAAAATTACGTTTTGATGTGACGGTATCACAGTATCACGCCGAAGCAATTTGAATACTCAAAATAAAAATAAAAAGGGAAGACTGGGTAGTGTTTACAGTAATTAAATAATATTGACAAGTAAGCCGTTCGCTTTCCCAATAATCAGCATTTGGACTTGGACAAATGGAAAGCACATGATCAAATTTTTAAGGTTCATTTTTTTTTTTTTTTGAGAAACCAAGAAACAAATAAATAAAAAAGAGAGAACACATGAGTCAGACTCTAGTCATAATTGAATACATCAGCATCTGGCTTGGTCAGAGGTCATGAACGTTGCATGAACTGATGAACAAGATTTTACCTCATCTTAGTTTGGAATAGACCACTTCCACAATGCACAAATTTTATAGGATTTTTTATAAAAGAAAATATAAAATATGAAGAGGCGTAAGCGTCCCAACTTCTTGAAAAAATACAAGAGATTCTCAAAATCTTTACTGTTCATATTCTAGACCACTATCTGCCTTCCTTTTCCGGAGCAGTGATTATTTTAATCTTGCTGCCTGGTTTTATAACTTTCAAACCATTAATTATAGAGAAAAGCCGGAAACGGGACATTTTTCCCTAGGTTCAATTGGAACACATGTTGTCTGTTTAAAATTCTCTAATAAAGTTCTTAATTAATGACTAAATCACACCAACACGCAAAGTGGTCCACTCATAGATTATTATTCATGAAATCCATCATAAGTTTTGAATAAAAAGTATTAAGAAATTTGAAATATAAAATCTTAAATGGTCAAATGAGTGGTTTGCATCATTGCATGGATGGCTCCGGTTGTGTTACAGTTGAGAGCCGATATTAACACCACTAAATTTATCGCTTCCCAACATTATTCAAAATTTATTGTTCATCTTTAAAACAATTCATTTTTTCTGTATCGGTTCTTCTAAATGAAGTAAAATTTGGCGATATGAAAGTAACATCATATATATTATATAGTAAAAAGTCATTAATTTAGAGACTCAAGCATATAATTAAATTACTTGAAATGTGCTTAAACGTGAAGAACTTGAGAACATAAAGGCATGAAATTGGCGATACTTTACAAATTTATTGAAACTAAAGTCTTTATATATATTTAGACAGTTATTACCATTTCGGGATGATAAGTTTAAAAACTAATATCGCCCATGTTGGAATACACCCAATATTGCATTGTAACGCATATTCTGTGTGTTCATTGGCTTTAAAAACACATTTCAGGGAATTTTATGTGTTACAAGTTAAAAACGTATTATATTGTATAATAACTATCTTGATAAGTTTTTTTTTAAAATTTAATGATTACTTCTGATATTCTAACAACTAAAAAGTGAAAAGTCAGGCGTTTGATTATGAAAAACCGAATCGTACGGCTTCTAATACATGAAAAAGCAGCATTATAAATTCAAAATGGATCCATAAAGTAATACATTACTGTCTTCACATTTAATTTAAAAATAAGTTGGGAGGCTTGATCCCAATTTATCTTCAATAAATATATTATATTGTCGTCTCAAACATTAGATTTTTCTTAACTTAATCCAACTTACGTAATTTAGAATTGATGAACCAGATTTAAAACACCCTTTGAGCTATGGGGATGCTCAATATCAAATTGACAGCCACTGTGAAGAATTTCATAATAATAATAATAATAATAATAATAATAATAATAATAATAATAATAATAATAATAATAATAATAATAATAATAATAACAATAACAATAACAATAATAATAATAGCAATAATAAAACCCAAACAAACTGTTATGCTGCTTTGTTTTGTACAGTACATAACTATATAAGTGATCTCATTGGGAGTTATATATATTTATCTTTGGCATTTCATGACGCAGCAATTAAATAATTACATGAAAAAGAAATCAACATGATTGATGGATGTTAACATTTCTTGCCAATGTGAACAAACTATTTCAACAATAGACATACTTCAATTAATATGTATAATGTGTAGCACAATATAAATTTTTGGAGGGTCGAATATTATTATTGACAATCACATTAGTAATTGCATGATATGACCGAATCACACGAAGCTCGGAATGATAGAGTATCCGTACTTATCTGTGACAAGTGATAGTGTCATAGGGAGTCCACACCATATGGCATACTATTTTCTCCGCAGAGGATCTGATATGTATACTTTATAAAAGAAGAACACAACCAGCGCGGAGCCGCGGATTGTATATATTCGGTACCTATGCAATGATATTACCATGACGATTTATGTAGTGAGTTACTGTCGGAGCCAATAAGATACGGCAGCATAATACAGTATAGACTTAAAAAGATAAATACAACCCTCTATTCGGATTGTATGATTGCGTATTTGCGTGTTATATTTTGACCTGCAATTTTTCTTTTTCTACTTTTTTTATTTTTTCTAATGTAAACCCGTGAATGTGTTACTTTCGCCACAAGTGTTAACCGGGTCAACCTTGGTTTATTTGTAATAGCTACTTCCTGAGCATAATGGCAGTACAAAAACCATTTCCCTATTATTGTGTGACCACAGCTTTTAACCTTGAAGCCCCCTTATTATTTGACGAAATTCAACTTGACAGTGGCATCACAACCAGGGATCAAAATATAAAAGTAGAAAACAATCAGTAGCGCAACAATGTTTCTTTATGATTTTCGATGAACATTCTAAAATGGCCTAAAAGCTAGCCATGCGCTATCACGCTAAAATTTGGTCCAGCTATCTCCTAAAAGCTTAGTTTTTCCTTAAACAAAAAAATAAAAAGGGGAGAGCTAAGTACACATGTCGCATACTATAGACGATCTACCGAGCTCCTGAGAAGGACTACCCGAATTACGGGTGAAAGACGTTAGAAACGGAACGAAAATGGTGTGTTTCGTTAACCGTTTCGTTTCGGCGACGAAACAGATTTATTCTTTCGTTAATCGTTTCGCAATGCTGAAACGGTCGAAACGAACGAAATTTACGTAATTTACACAGGGAAGAAACAGGTTTCAATTTCGTTAATCGTTTCGCTAAACCAGACGAAATAGAAATTTGTTTCGTTAACCGTTTTGCCCAAGCGAAACGAAACGAAATAGCGGTGCGGAACGAAAAACCTTCAGCCTTAACCCGAATAGTTCGAAGTTTTGATGGAATTGCTTTACACGTGCCTGTCACACGTTCCCAGTTGGAGCCACAAGACCCAGCTGGGATGTGGTTGCATACGACCACGTTGGACTGACTAAGAACTCGGTACTTAAACAATTAAAGCATTTTTTACAACTTCTTTGTGGGATTAATCGGGCGAACCAAACCGGATGGAATAATCGCTAGCTAATCAATGTGCCGGATATATATTATATTTTTAGCTCTTCGTTTTTTTTTTTTTTTTTTTTTTTTTTTTGAGAAAAGGCCCATAGGCAGATTTTATTAAATAGATAAAAGCCATACATTGTTTGTTCTATAAAACTAATTATAAAAATTACAACACACTTATCAGTTATTACTTATCAGTTAAATATCGGAAACAAGCTATAAATCAAGCACATCCATAAATTAATTATCAGCTAAATACAACACACCAAAAGAAAAAACAAAATAAAGAAAAGATAAAATTTAAAAAATAATAAGGGTTTCGGTGTAAAAATTCCCTTCTATAAAAATAAGGGCAGACGGTATTGGCGAAACCCTAACACATTCTCTTTCTTTCTCCTGCGGCGCAAAAACACTTCGACCTAATCGCCTTCATCTTCTTCCTCAGCCGATCGCCTTCTTCTTTTTCTTTAACCAAACTCCTCTGCAGCTTATTGAAGTTTCTCTCTCCATTTTCCATCTCCTCTCAGTCTCAGCTCTCTTCGCACACCTCTATGGGCCTTTCCACTTCCTCCCTCAACCCACTTCTGAGCACCAAAAACCCCTTCCCCCACTTACTGTCGAGCACAAACTCAAGTCACACCCACCGATCTGTCTATCCCCAACACTGCCACACTCACCGATCTGTCTTCCAACTCGAGATCTGAACACTACAACAGAAATTATTTTTAGAGACACCCCCTTTAGAGGCGATTTTCCATAAACCCGTTTCTAAAAATTACCAGTGGCATTTTGGAAATTTTTGTCGATTATTTTTAGAGGCGGTTTTTAACAAAAACCGTTTCTAAACTTTTTTGCCAAAAACAAAAAAATGGCTGTCTATCTTTAGAGGCGGTTTTTATAAAAAACAGCCTCTAAAAATCACATTTTTAGAGGCGGTTTTTAAGAAAAAACAGCCTTTAAAAATGAAGTATTTTGCTGGAATTTTTTCTCATTTTTAGAGGCGGTTTTTAACAAAAACAGCCTCCAAAAATATGTATTTTTAGAGACTGTTTTTTATAAAAAACAGTCTCTAAAAGTGAAAACTTTTTCTGAATTTTTTTCGCAATTTTAGAGGATGTTTTTGTTTTCGCATTTTTAGAGGCGGTTTTTAACAAAAACAGCCTCTAAAAATGAAAACTTTTTCTGAATTTTTTCGCATTTTTAGAGGCGGTTTTTAACAAAAATAGCCTCTAAAAATATGTATTTTTAGATGATGTTTTTTATAAAAAACAGCCTCTAAAAATGAAAACTTTTTCTGGATTTTTTTCGCATTTTTAGAGGCGGTTTTTTATAAAAAATCGTCTCTAAAAATAAACAGATTTTATAACCCTTCCTTCTCCCCCAATCCGACATTTCTCTCTAGATCTATTCGCATTTGAAGTACGTACTAAAATATTGATCTATTTGAGAATTTTTTTCTTTTTTTTTTAATAGAAGAATTTAATATTGAATAATAAAAAGATAAAATATAATATTGAACAATTTAATATTTAACTATTGAATACTAAAAAGGTCATATCCGATTTTTAAAAAATATTTCATGTTGAAAAATATTCAAGTATTAATAATACTAAAAATATATAATGTTAAAAAATATTTAACTATTAAAAATAGTAAAATATTTGATGTTTTAAAACTTTTTACTATTAAAAATAGTTAAAATATAAAATATTTAACTAATAAAAAATAAAAAGCAAAAAAAAAAATTTAATTCCGATTTGATCTTTAGAGGCGGTTTTTAACTCAAAAACAGCCTCTAAAGGTCATATCCGATTTTTAAAAAATATTTCATGTTCAAAAATGTTGAAGTATTAATAATACTAAAAATATATAATGTTAAAAAATATTTAACTATTAAAAATGAGTCATACGCCCTAAACAGACATTTATGTTAAATTTTTTACCAATTTGACGTTTTATTGTACAATGTTGCAGTAGTGCAGTGTATTCTTTTGCAAAATGTCCGTTTAAAAATATACAAACCCGGGCCAAATCATAAAACCTGTTAGAACTCATCGCGAGCTTTCTAGATTATGGTCATACAACCTAAATAGATATTCCTGTTAAATGTTTGACCAATTTGAAGTTTTATTGTACAATGTTACAGTAGTGCAGTATATTCTTTTGCAAAATGTCCGTTTAAAAATATACAAACCCGGGCCAAATCATAAAACCTGTTAGAACTCATCGCGAGCTTTGTAGATTATGGTCATACAACCTAAATAGACATTCATGTTAAATGTTTGACCAATTTGAAGTTTTATTGTACAATGTTATAGTAGTGCAGTATATTCTTTTGCAAAATGTCCGTTTAAAAATATACAAATCCGGGCCAAATCATAAAACATGTTAGAACTCATCGCGAGCTTTCTAGATTATGGTCATACAACCTAAATAGACATTCTTTTTAAATGTTTGACCAATTTGAAATTTTATTGTACAATGTTGCAGTAGTCTTAAGAATATTAGAAATACTAAAATAAAGAAAAAAGTCTGTTTGATGTTCAAAAATATTCAACTATTAAAAATACTAAAATATTTGATGTTTAATAATTTTTTAATTAAAAAACAGCCTCTAAAGATCATATCCGATTTTTAAAAAATATTTCATGTTAAAAAATATTCAAATATTAACAATACTAAAAATATATAATGCTGAAAAATATTTAACTATTAATAATACTAAAATATTTGATTTTTAAAAATTTTTTACTATTAAAAATAGTTAAAATATAAAATATTTAACTAATTAAAAAAATAGAAAATAAAAAATATATATTAAAATTTGGATTTGATCTTGAGTGGCGGTTTTCAACTAAAAAACAGCCTCTAAAGATCATACCCGATTTTTAAAAAATATTTCATGTTCCAAAATATTCAAGTATTAATAATACTAAAAATATACAATGTTAAAAAATATTCAACTATTAAAAATACTAAAATATTTATTGTTTAATAATTTTTTACTATTAAAAATAGTTAAAATATAAAATATTTAACTAATTAAAAAAAAGAAAAAAAAAATATATTAAAATTCGGATTTGATCTTTAGAGGCGGTTTTTAAATAAAAAACAGCCTCTAAAGATCATATCCGATTTTTAAAAAATATTTCATGTTCAAAAATATTCAAGTATTAATAATACTAAAAATATATAATGTTAAAAAATTCTTAACTATTAAAAATACTAAAATATTTGATGTTTAATAATTTTTTACCATTAAAAATAGTTAAAATATAAAATATTTATCTAATTAAAAAACAGAAAATAAAAAATATATTAAAATTTGGATTTGATCTTTAGTGGCGGTTTTCAACTAAAAAACAGCCTCTAAAGATCATATCCGATTTTTAAAAAATATTTCATGTTCCAAAATATTCAAGTATTAATAATACTAAAAAATACAATGTTAAAAAATATTTAACTATTAAAAATACTAAAATATTTGATGTTTAATAATTTTTTACCATTAAAAATAGTTAAAATATAAAATACTTAACTAATTAAAAAAAGGAAAATAAAAAAATATATTAAAATTCGGATTTGATCTTTAGAGGCGGTTTTTAACTAAAAAACAGCCTCTAAAGATCATATCCGATTTTTAAAAAATATTTCATGTTAAAAAATATTCAAGTATTAATAATACTTAAAATATATAATGTTAAAAAATTCTTAACTATTAAAAATACTAAAATATTTGATGTTAATAATTTTTTACCATTAAAAATAGTTAAAATATAAAATATTTAACTAATTAAAAAACAGAAAATAAAAAAATATATTAAAATTCGAATTTGATCTTTAGAGGCGGATTTTAACTAAAAAACAGCCTCTAAAGATCATATCCGATTTTTAAATAATATTTCATGTTCCAAAATATTCAAGTATTAATAATACTAAAAATATACAATGTTAAAAATATTTAACTATTAAAAATACTAAAATATTTGATGTTTGATAATTTTTTACCATTAAAAATAGTTAAAATATAAAATATTTAACTAATTAAAAAACAGAAAATAAAAAAATATATTAAAATTCGGATTTGATCTTTAGAGGCGGTTTTTAACTAAAAAATAGCCTCTAAAGATCATATCCGATTTTTAAATAATATTTCATGTTCCAAAATATTCAAGTATTAATAATACTAAAAATATACAATGTTAAAAAATATTTAACTATTAAAAATACTAAAATATTTGATGTTTAATAATTTTTTACCATTAAAAATAGTTAAAATATAAAATATTTAACTAATTAAAAAATAGAAAATAAAAAAATATATTAAAATTCGGATTTGATCTTTAGAGGCGGTTTTTAACTAAAAAACAGCCTCTAAAGATCATATCCGATTTTTAAAAAATATTTCATGTTAAAAAATATTCAAGTATTAATAATACTACGAATATATAATGTTAAAAAATATTTAACTATTAAAAATACTAAAATATTTGATGTTTAATAATTTTTTACCATTACAAATAGTTAAAATATAAAATATTTAACTAATTATAAAACAAAAAAATATATATTAAAATTCGGATTTGATCATACTGGATCCTTATGTTTTCTACAATTTCATGAGATTTACACGAGAAATTAATTGAAATGTTATAGAAATATGCAAATAATGTAATTAAATTGATAAAAAAAAAAGAAGACACCTTGTATAGCATACGTATAAGAAACATATTGGTTAAGATTTATTTTGTGACTATTAGGCACATATGTTCTTCATCAAATACACAGAAAGTAAAAATGTATGTACGTTCATTTATATACATAGACACATATGTTCTTTTGTATACATATATCAAATTTTTGTTCAAGTTAAAAAAATTTTCGATTTTTCATCGAATAGTTATAAATGCCAGTGATATTAAATTTATATTTTGAGCATGGGTAGTTACAAATTTTATTTAGAAAAAAATTTGATGTTTAATAGAATATTAGAAAAAAAGTTAAAAACACAGAAAGTAAAAAAAAAATTAAAATCGGAATTGATCTTTAGAGGCGGTTTTTAACTTAAAATCCGCCTCTAATAATAAAAAAAAAAAATCAGAATTGATCTTTAGAGGCGGTTTTAAACTTAAAAACCACCTCTAAAGATCAGTTTTTGAAAAATTTAACTAAGTATAAGCCCCGGCCCTCTCTCTCGTTCATCTCTCACACACTGATGTCTCTCTCGATCTCTCTCTCCCTTGTTCCAAAATCAGATCTCTCCCAAATCTCTCTTACGATCTCTCATCTCTCTCTCTCAAAAGATCAAAACTTCGATCTCATCTCACCGCCGTCTCTTACCTCTCTGCCTCAGTTCCACAGATTCGAGCTTATCACCGCTACTCAAACCGGATCCAAGTTCAAGATCAAAGATCCGACCCGTTTCATGCTCAATCCGTTTTCAGACCTAAGTTCAATGCGGTTCAGAGGTGTATGAGATTGATGTTCTGACAAGAAAGTTCAACGAAAAAAAAAGAGGAGAAGAGTCTGACAAGAAGATGATGCTGACAAGTGGGGTCGGTTTCAGGTTTACTCAATACTATTTTTTTTTTTTTGGAATTGCATAAATGGGCCTTCGTGCATTAATTTCTGGTGAAAGTTTGTTGTGCAAAAAAAGGGCTAAAGGCAGCTTACTCTCAACTTGGTAGATGTAAATTCGAAAACCTCAAATGCCATATCTATACTGCTGAAAATTTGTTGAAGTCTGTAGCAGTGCTTGTCTTGTCAGTGCCTGAATCATGACTATTTTAATTACAGCCTGATCCATAAGTTTCCATCTTTTTATGTGTTCTTTTCAAATATAGTAATATACCTTTTTTTAATAAAAAAAATTACCCTGGAAATAAGTAATTAAGGAGCAAATAATTCAGTTTGGTCCAGAGATGTGATAGCATAAATGAGACATAAGCTAATGGGATTTTTATTTGGTACTGTGGTAGAATAAATGATCAGATAGCATCACTAAAACATAAATTAAGGCTGATCGAGAGGGGACACATTTAATGGGAAGCACACCAAGACTGTATGATCTCAGGAGAGAGAGTTCCAAGTCATTGCTCGTCATGAGGCAACATGTAATCTGGTAATTTTCTTTTTCCATTCCACCTTTTCATTTCTGGTAATTTTCCATATTGTCTCTAAGAATGTCAAATGCTAAATGTTAAATTCGAAACAACAAATGTTTACACAATATTTGTCTACCCCGTTGCCTGATCAAACAACAAATGTTGTTTCAGTTGCGAATTGCAGCAAGTTCAAGTACGGTCATCACCAATATTATGCATTGTATTATAGTTTTAGGCTAAATTGATATATTATGTGTCCTTTTTAACTTTTTTTTTTATTGAAATGTGTTTTTTTACTTACTGGTGTTATTAGGGAAAAAAAACCAATTTTTATTTTAAATTGAGGTTGTAATATGACCAATGTCAGTATATATATTAATTGCCATATTTCAATATCTATATTTTGCTGAGGAAAAGTTGATATATAAAATTAATTAATGCAGCATGTCGCTTATTTAATAAGTTAATATATGATATTTTTTGTTTTGTTGTTCTATTTTTCATGTTTAATCCGTCTTTCATAATGTAAATTAATTTTTCATGCATTATTTTCTGGTGGTTCTTTTGGTGGTTTGAAATTAATTTTGCATTGCAAGAGTTTCAGGTAACTTTTACCTCAAATGAGATTGAAAAGGCTAATTATGACTTAAAATCTTTTTCTGTTCTAAGTAGGAGATCCAAAACTTGAAGGGATCAGGCGATAATGCAAGAGCTTATGGCACAGTGTGGCATGGTATTCATTAGGTATAGTCTGTTTCTTAAACTTAATTGCTAGTATTTTTCCAATATCCCCTGACCTACCATTTAAAACCGAGAAATTACAAACTCCCTCATGTAATTGTATTCATTTCACAATCAATTCAATACAAAATTTATTTTCTATCAGTTTTTTTATACTAAACCTTGTATTTTTTTTTTTTTTACCAATTGAATCTGTTTAATTGAATATAGGTTTCGGAGCCGGTAGGTGAACCCTATAGCGACCAAGATCTCAATTTTACTTTGAATGACTTTTCGTAGACTTTTTGTGAATTGTTGTTAATTGAATGACTTCTATGCATATTTTCGCATGTAATATATTACTTTGAATGACTGTTATGAATTGTTTGAATGACTGTTATGAATTGTTTGTATGATTGTTAATTATGAATTGTTTGTGCTGGTACCAATTGGTACAAAATGGTACTATTTCTGGCTAGCAAAAAATGGGGCTAGCCCTAAAATTTAAAATTATTTTTTTTAATTCTGATCTATTATTAGAGGCGATTTTTTGTTAAAAACCGCCTCTAAAGATACATGAATTTTTTTCGAATCTGGTGCTATCTTTAGAGGGTGTTTTTTATTAAAAACAGGCTCTAAAGATACATGAATTTTTTCGAAACTGGGGATATCTTTAGAGGCGGTTTTTAATAAAAAACAGCCTCTAAAGATACATGAATTTTTTTCGAAACTGTATCTTTAGAGGCTGTTTTTTATTAAAAACAGCCTCTAAAGATACATGAATTTTTTCGAATCTGAGGTATCTTTAGAGGCGGTTTTTAAATACATCTTTAGAGGCTGTTTTTTATTAAAAATCGCCTCTAAAGATGTAGAAATTTTTTTTTCAAATCTGGCTTATTTTTAGCCACGCCATTTTTAGAGACGGTTTATTAGCCATTTTTAACACCTCCTATTTTTACTGACTGTGGGAAACCGTCTCTAAAAATGCTTAAAAAACCGCCTCTAAAAATGTTATGTGGTGTAGTGGAAGTAAATCGGAGATCGCTTCCCTTATTTGAGCTGGTTTCATGGGAGCATGCTTCCACTGATTGCTGCGTCTGAGGTGCAGTACCTGTTCTTATGTCGTCCCTGAAGTCTCCAGCTGACACAACCAAGCTTCCAACAGATTGTTGCACAGATAAGTTTTCCTGTCTTTCGACAGTTCTTTAGAACCGAGTTGGATCTAGTCTATGTATCTGTTCATTTGCTTTCATCCTGTTGAATATAGATTGAGAAATAGAGTTATTAGTTTTCATTCTTAAAGAACTTTTTCTTACATTTTTCGCTAACAGATCTGCTGCCATTGCTCGATCTCTAGGTGCATATCTGATTCTGATCAATTCAGAGAGGTTGTTTAAGATAGAACCAATTTCTAATGTTGTGTCAAGACTCCTCCAGCAAGGTAATAGTGTGTAATCTTTTGTGTTAATAATGGTAATAAGTGACTTACAGTCTAATAATATTAAGTTGTGTTGACGTATCTGATCTGTCTTGCTTTGCAGGTGCTTGAGGGTCATAAGGAGAGCTTTTGCTTCAGCATGAAAAGGGGAATAAGCTATGATTGTTTCTGTTAATGTCCTAATAAGGTCATCCTGCTTGTTGTAGCATATTGCGGCCAAACCTGATGATTTAGTTTGAATCCAGGAAGCATCAATAATAATAACATAAGCACCTGAAGGTATGAAAGTTTTGACCATCTTGTGAGTATTTTTTGAGTTGATGTTTTCTTTTACTCTATTTGGCATAGTATTATTTGCTTCAAATAAAATTTGATAGTGGTTTAACGGCTTAGCTTTAAAAAGAAAAGAATTTCGTGCTTTCCATGTAAACCACAGAATTGAACAAAGTAGGGAGAAATCATTGGGTTTTAAATTTTCGGCTAGCATGTTGATAGCTAAGGGAAAGGATTGGGGTAGGTTGTCACTTTTTATTGATAATGAGCTGAGGAATAGTACTGATCTAGAGAAAGGACAATGAAATAGGATATGAGTAATGGAGTCATCATTGTATCCACAAATTGAGCATTGGCTTTTAGATAAGGGATAAAATTTCTGCAATTTATGACCTGTGATAAGACCATCATAAAATGCTCTCCAGATGAAAAGCTTTATTCTTGGTAAAATGTGTTTATTTTTCCAAAACCTTGACCAGTTAAAATGGAAACTAGATAAAGGTAAACTTACTTGGTTTTGTAGCTGTTTGTACCCTTCCTTGGTTGTGTATTTACTGCTTTTTGAAGCTTTCCAAATTAATCTGTCAGGAACAGAAGACATATGTTTTGGTTTAGTAGTTGTTCTAATAATTGTTTTGCATTGTTTAGAATTAAACAAGAGAAAAAGTTGCTGGTGATCCCATCTCCCTTCTTCAAAGTTATAAATTGATGATATGGAATGAATTTGTGATTTTAAGGTACGGGTTTTCTTATCCCAACTATTAAACCAAGGTTGATTCTGTGCTTGTATTGAAGAGCCTGTTTGAACATCCCAAAAGATTTCAATTTTAAAAAAATGTTTCAATTGTTGGATATCTTTCCAAAGTTGGCTACCACCAGCTGTAGTCGATGTTCCCCAAATACCTTTTTCTTTGCAATATTTACTATTAAGTTGTTCAACCCATTTTACTTGTTTATTAGATGCCATGGCCCATACATTTTTAAGCATCAAAGCTTGGTTAAATAAAGTTAGATCTTTAATGGATAATCCTCCTTCTTCAAATGGTTTTGTAGCCTTTGACCAAGCTATAGGATTTATGAATCTATTTTGTGATTTTCCCCAAAAGAATTGCCTAAAGATCCTGTTAATAGAGCTAATCATTGATTTGTTAAATAGGAAAATGGAGAAAAAATGTACTGGTATGGAGGACAACGTGGCTTTGATCAGGGTCAACCTTCCTGCATGCTATAGGAGATCCATCTTCCAACCCCCAAGTTTCTGTTGTAATTTTTGTAAAATTAATTTGGATGTAATTCTATTGTATGTAGGGGGTTGGGCAAGGGACACTCCAAGGTATGAATCTATATCCTCTCCCTTTTTAGCTTGCCAATGTTGTATTATTTTAGTTCTCACCAGTGCGGAGCATTGGTTGCTAAACCATAATTTAGATTTGTGAGGGTTTACTTCTAGGCCTGAGAGCGTTGAGAATTCAGAAATTAAAGTTAGCCAATTTGAGCTATCTAGGTCATTAGTGCTTCCAAACACAAGAACGTCATCTGCGTAAAGAACATGAGTGATAGGAGGAGAATTAGGAGTTAGTTGAATACCTGTTATGCGACCTTGTTTTAAATTCCAATCGATTAGTCGGGATAGACCTTCCATAGATAGGGCAAAGAGTAATGGTGAGAGAGGGCATCCTTGTCTCAATCCTCTGCTAGGGCGAATGAAACTGCCTTTATTTCCTGTACCATTAATATCTATGGTTATTGCACTATTAGATAAGCAGTTAAGAATTAGGTCCCACAATTCTTTTGGAAAGTTTAGGTATTTCAGAAAATCTCCTAAATAAGTCCATCTGACTATATCGAATGCTTTAGTTATATCAGCTTTCAAAAGATAGTTTTTATCTTGGTATCGAAGTGATTGAAAAGAATGCATCACTTCTCGAACCAGATGAATACTATCTGTGATATTCCGGCCTTTGATAAAAGTTGTTTGGTTTTCTGAAATAAGTTCACACATGTATGGTTTTAATCTTGAGGCTATCAATCGCATAAGTAATCTATATATAATATTGCCAATACTAATAGGTCTATATTCAGAAGCATTTTTTGCATTTTCTTTTTTCTTTAGTAAGATCATGCGACACTTAAGCCAATCTGTAGGAACTTGTTTAGTAATAAAACAGTTAACAATTGCTTGGGTTAGGGTTTCTCCGATTGTACCCCATAAATGTTGAAGAAATTTAGCTATTATTCCATCTGGTCCTGGTGCACTATGTGGGGACATTGAGAATAATGTATGGTGAACTTCCTCCTTTGTTGGAATTGTGGTTAGGTGAATCTGGTTAGTACGTGTTAATTTTTTTACCCGGAATCTTATCAAGATGTTCAATAAAATTATTAAACAGGTTGTTGTGAGGGGTTTTGTCTGTAGGTTCTGTGTATAGCACTTTGTAATAACGAATAAATTCTTGTTTAATGTCTGAGTCTGATGTAAGGATCTTACCATCTGTAGATTCTAATTCCACAATGTTGTTACGTCTTCTTCTAATAGTTGCAACTGTATGAAAGAATCTTGTGTTTTTATCTCCTTCTTCCGCCCACTTGATCCTAGATCTCTGCCTCCAGTATTCGTTGTTTAGCGTTTCTGCATGCCATCTTTCTTGAAATAACTGTTTTTCTTTTTCTACATCTTGATCATGTGGGTGTTGACATTGCAGATGCCATATCTGTTTGTCTATGTCCTTAATGAGCTGTTGAGGGTTTGACCTACATCTAACCCATTGTTTAATGGTCTTTGTAAGTGTTGAGAGCTTAGTGTCCCATGTTTTAGCTCTTCGTTAAGCGAGGGGAACGGCACGGGATAAGTAAAATGGGGATGAAAGAAAAGCGGTAATTAACAGAGGGTAAAAAAAGAGGGAGATCCAACGGTGTAGCAAAAATCAAGATCCGACGGTTGATGACATCAATTGATTTGCGACAAATTCAAATAGTAAAAATTTGGACAGTTGTAAAATTGATCTAATTAAATTCGTACTTATATTATATTTAGGGCTTTTGACATGCAGAAGTTACTCTAACTTCAATCTCTAACAAGAGGGGCACATCGAGAATCGAGCGATTCTGACTACCTCTATCAATTTTAATCTAAAATAAAGAAAAAAAAATTAGAAAAATGATGAGATTAATGATTTGTCTACAAAAATAAATATTATATTATATATTAACGGTTTTAGGCGAAAGCATTGTTGATACGCCTTGTCCTGTGTATTAGTAAATACTAAATAGAGTAAAATACTAATACATATTCTTTTTCCTCCAACATTTGTTGGTGCAAAGATCAAATTATAATTCCGGAAAGCATAAAATAAATAAAATAAGTAATTAAAATATTTTTTTTTACTCGAATCACATTAGGCGATATTCTTAAACATATTTTGTCTCAACGTATGACAAGAACCAGCAATCAAGATAATTCGGAGATGTCACTTTCATGAAAAATTAATCTCGAAATTGAAAATGAAAAATGGAATTAACCTCATCATATTAAGGGTAGAGTATTTTTCATCTCTGTCTTGCTTTCTCTGTCAAAATGGGATTTATAAAGTCCTCAAATCAATTGCTGCAGTAAAGATGAATTCACTGAGATTTATAAAAAAAAAAAACTTATTCAATTGATAAATATTGGGTTAGCGCAATGGTCTAAGAATGACTTTCAGAATTAATTCGGCCATAAATATAATTCAACGGAAAAATAATTAAGATAATAATGAATTGAAGAGCAAACTGATACCAACAGAAAAGAAAATTAAATGAGATATAACAAATCTTAATTTAGAAGAATAATTGTCATTGTTTTTCAGAATGAGTATATTATAAATGAAATTTATCAAAAAAAATTTTGAGTTTTCAACGTTTGTATTAACAAAATTATCAATTCTGTCATTCGCATAAAATTTTTTTAATAAATTAGTAGCAATATAAACGATGATGATTGTAGATTTTTTTTTTTTCAGGAAAATTTAATATTTTATATATTATATTAAAATAAATCTCTATAATACGGGGAAATTTATTGCGAATTTGTTAAAGTTATAAAAGTTCTATTCAAATTATCATAGAATTGAGTCACTCATTTAGAATTGGTGATCACTTGCATTTATATGAAATAGCATATATAATTTTTTTTAATTTAACTATTTAAGGGGATGATCTAAACTTGGAGGATTAACAATTGACTACCTATAAAAATAATTACACTACAATAATATATATATATATGATTTGATTCTGATTTTGATTTGATGTACTAAATAAAAACCAACTTATGAAAAACATTGGAACTCGCGTTAACATTTATTGCTGAATTCACATCCAGTATTTAACATGAGCAAAACCTTAATTGCTTTGTATAAATTTATTTATTTATAAAAGTTATAACGCGTGATGGCCTTCATTTCCGTTCAAGATTTGCACATTTTTAGAATTGCCAAAATCCAATTATATAGTTCGCATACTTTATATACCAGGGGCCACGGCAAAAATAGATGAAATATTTTTTTGGTGTTTAAGAATAAATAATTTTTTTTTTGGGTGTTTATACAAACTGAGAGAGAGAGATGAAAAAGAAAAAAAAAAAAAAAGGCTTGCTCTGTCCCCGCCTTGTAAACAAAGAACCAGCGGCGCAATATGGTTCTGTACTTCTGTACCGGCCTTGGAATTTGGAAACCTTCTTTTTAAATTTTAAACCCTCAGTGAGATTGTATCACATCTAGTTTTAAAACTATCCTGTTATGGTGATTGTGTTGATCCTCTGCAAACTATATGCATGGTGTCAATGCAGAGATGGATTTATGTGTATTAGGCTCCACTATGTTGAAGGCTCTCAATTGAGATAGAGATCGATGGTTGTTCTCTTCGCATAAGAGCAGGGATCGGACTATCCTTGTCAATGAAAAGGTGCGCTGCACTCTTTCTCCTTTTATTTGAGTATGTAGTGTGTATACTACTTTGCGCACGTGTTTGATGAATTACCCAATCGACAATTTCATTAAGGACGCTGGAAACAGCATTAATCTTATTTCTTTGATCTTTGAAAGTGGTTTCCCATGCACATAGCAAGTTATATTGATCCCTAAATTAAGCAGTATAACATAATTTGACAGCCCTTTTTGAACTGATAATTAATTCTTAAACAATTAAAGTTGAATCACTGGACTACTCTCAGTAAAGCCAATATATGAAAAAAAATGTATATTTGCATAAGATATTACAGCTTGAATATATACATCCAGAAACAATTAAATTCCACAATTGAAAATCACAAAAATATGATGAATTATGCCTTTTATGTGATGTACAAATAAATGAGCACAGCACCGAAACAAAAACTTATAAAACTAATTAACTACCTCAAAGAAGGACCAAGTATCCCTTCAAAATTTGCATCAAAATTACTTCCATCACACATTTCAAGGCTTGTACTGCGCATGCTGCGCAGATTCACATTGCCACCATCAATTGACAAGCTGTATCCAGCATTTACAGCATTACTATCCATGGCACCACTCATGCTGATGTTCTGGTTATGCGTGGTCTGACGCTTCACACGGAGGGTTTCTAAGTCCAAACATTCCTTGAGCTCAGCCACCACATGGGACATTGTCGGCCTCCGAGGAGATTCTTTTTGAGTGCAGCTCACAGCCAGGTCCAAGACTTTCCAGACAGTGTTGACATCGTAATCTCCTTCAAAGCTTCTGTCAATCACACTGGTGATGTCTTCTCTCTGAAGCTTTTGCTTCACATGGTGCAGTAAATGACCCTCGTCTTGAATGATGGGTGGTAGGCCTGTGATTATCTCTAGAAGGACTACTCCAAAGCTGTATACATCACTCTTCACAGTGAGCATGGATGAGGAAATGAACCTGCATTTGAACTGAGAAAATTAGGATTTTGTAATTTCTAGATATTCTAAAATTAAAATTTAAAATTAGCAACATATATACTCTGGGTCCATATAACCAGGTGTACCGCAGATAGTTGCCAGAGTTCCTTCATCACTGCTGTGAAAAGCTCTGGCTATCCCCAAATCAGCCACCTTGGTCTCTAAATTATCACCTAAAAGAATGTTGGTGCATTTTACATCCCTATGTGCTATAGGCATCCTACATCCTTTGTGCAGATATTCGATCCCTACAATAATTTGAAAACCAAATAATGAACATTAAGTCAGTTGGGATCCATTTACTTGATTATATTTTTGGTATTAAGGCACCTCGTTAAAATAACCTTGTGCGGCTTCAAGGACAATATGGAGGCGTTCTCTCCAGCTCAATGTTCCTCCATTACCTACATAAATAATAGCATAGGTACTAATCATAATTCAAACTTTAATAATACTTGATATCGATCTGAAAATGAAGGGAGAAATGGATTCTCTATTGCAAGCACACCTCTGATGTTGTCCTCTAAGGTTCCCTTTGTCATGTATTCGTAAACAAGTGCTAGACAGCTTTCATCTTCACAATACCCGATCAATAAAAGGAGATTTCTGTGATGAAGGGTTGCCAAATTTTCTACCTGACAAGACAATGACAGAAGTGCCATAATACAAGCATGTTGAGGTCAATTTATATATACTATATAGTACTGTCATGAAAATCCTTGATATTGGGTGAATAGAAAAATACACCTCATTTAGGAATTCCTTCTGTCCTTGGACTGAAGTTTCAAATAATTTCTTCACAGCCACACGAGTTCCATCTTTCAATGTACCGGCAAATACACCCCCAGATCCCCCTCTTCCAATTTTGTGCTTGAAATTGTCTGTAATTTTCTCTAGTTCCATCTTGGTAAATTTTTGGGTCTTCAGCTGCACTTCAAACTCTCCAAACTCTATGTTTGGTTCTTGTACTTGGACTGATAAAAAAATGGTTCCAACACATTAGTGAACATTGACTTATATTTCTTTTTTAAAAAAAGGTGAATTTATATATATGAATTAAAAAAATTTGATGTGATTGGAATCATTTGGCTAATTTTTACTGCCTACCTCTACGTTTATGATTTACCTCGACATATAGGCTAATACATATATTTCATAATATTCCTCGTGAAACTTGTAAATTTGTATCTAAATTCTTTTCTTTTCCAAAAGTTTATGCTTACCTCGTGACATGTTTCTTCTTCTCCGGAGTGCTATAAAAACAAGAATCAATAGAAGCAGCACAACCACAGCAGCAATGGCCGAGCCAATTACAGGAGTTGTTGATATTTTCGACAATTTCTGTGTGCATTTGTTGTCATTCCTACCATGGGGTAAAATTTCAAATTTACATGCTACTGAATTTCGAGAATCTTTCTTTTCCAAAAACAAACTAAATTTCAGTGTTGTACCAGTAAAAACAAATTACATATTGTCATTACATATGTTGAAAATAAAAATGAAAGGTTGGCTACTCACACCAGCAAAAGCACTCCAGAGTCTGATTTCTTTTGTAGTGAGTCTGGGATATGACAATTGAAAGAGTTTCCTGACAAGTTTCTGCATGGATTTTCACATTAATCGATACAATATTGACAAGTGACAACTTGGAAAAAGCTTAATTACTGTGGTAAAAGAATTGCAGCATCTTTGATACACTGCCAGCAGGCTGGTGGCAGTGTAATGCTCTTTGTGCTGTGACTTCTACAGCAACAGGATGTCTTGTAAGTTGTAAGTTGTAAGTTGTAATGCCTTTTGATTTGATTCAGAGCTAAGTTTTTATCTGGGCCTATTTTTTATGTTTAAATGCTTATACTAAATACATATGCTATTTTTTTATGTTTTTATTTGATTAAGTTTCCTCGTAGTATTTGGATTTTACATTCTGGTTTCCACCAGCTTGAAAAGTCGACTCCTCCAATAGCTGGTATGTTGTCACTTCTGTACGATGTATCAGTTCTTACAGCTAAAGAAATCATTTCTCCTATAATTTGCTCTTATAGACTAAGTTGTCTGGTACAGAAGATACATTCAATGATCTGTGCTCTTTAGATTCTTCCAAAAAAGAAGAGAAATAAGGTTTAATCTTTAGATTGTTAAATTGACAAAGCAACAAATTAATCATTCATGATGCATGCATATCTTAAGATTCGGTAAGAAGCATAGAAAACTTGATTCCCTGGTCCAGTGAATTAACTTTCACTCTCCTGAGTTTAATTAAAAAAATGCTTTCAATTTCTTTTTGGATTACACAATTTATTTCTATATAAATTTGAACGTGAAAGATTCATGCACGTACTGCTTTATGAAGTGAGAGTAACTTACAAGACTTGAAGTGACGTCATAGTTGCAAAGAAGTCTGGAATAGTTCCATTCAGACTATTGTTTGATAGATCTCTGAATTAAAGATTATTTACAATGGTTAATTAGAAATTTCATATCGATCAGAAATTATTGTAAATTTGGTTTGATCTCAAATAATTTAATCAACCCACAGAACTTACAGAATTTTAATATTCTGTAGCTTGGAAAACGATGACGATACAGATCCAATCAAGCCACTACTCGAAAGGTTTCTGCAAGTAACAAAAATGATGTTAGCTTTCAACTGGAAAATGTACTGAAAATAATTAGCTTTCACCTTTTATGAATACTTACAGTGATATAATTTTAGAAGAATTTCCTGTGTTATCACAACCTACACCAACCCAAGGGTATTTTGCCGGAGCACATGGGTCACCATTCCAACTTTTTTTGACTTTGTAGTCTGTCTTGATTCCCAAGATGGCATCAGCTGAGAAAAACAAAAAAAAAAAAGGAATGGATTTCATGAGTTTTGGGGATTAATTTTGAATAATGATATGGTATGTATACTCTTGCATCTCTCATTGATATACTTTAATAAAATATATTTTACAAAGAAGACTATTATTTTTTCTGTACAGCATGAAATAATGAAAATCTCAGAGCAAAATTAAATTAATAAAAAAAAATTCTCCCCCATGCCTACTAACAAACTAATTCAAATTAAGTCAGTTGACCTATATAATATATAAATGATCGACTGAACTATATGCAAATTAAACAACTTTTGGAAATAATCATGAGATTGAATTAGAATTTAGAAATTGAAGTATATCTATTGTCTTACTGTCATCACGGCTTGTCATCTTAGTTTCGACTGACAAGAGATGAAAAATTTCAAAGGCATTGAGAAGCGCTGGCACTGTGGCGTTGGAGGTGGCATTAATCGTGAAACTGGATTCACTTGACGTGGTTTCTGGCTTAGTGGAGTAAATTGTAACAGCATGCAGATACATTGGGTTTATATGGTCATAACTGCACCAGTAATTTATGCAAAAGTTGAATTGAGCGAATTTGGCAATCATGATATAGAAATTTGAAAGGAATTTTGCTATTAGTGACTTTCAGATACCACTTACAAAGGCATTCCATTGTAATATATGTTCAATTCGCGCCAGCTGCTGGCTGGAAGTTGTTGTATTTCGGCAAAGTGAAAGTTGATTACATATGGAGCATTGACACCCACATCCTGAGTCCAGACAAATTCTAGATTGGATGTGTTTGGTGCTGACTTGGATGGTACGGCAGCTGTTTGAAGTACAGTTGAGGGTAGCTCAGGAAAACTATTCGTATAATCACTGTTCACTTCTTCTAGTGTCGAAATATTTTCCCATTCGTTCATCATAAGTGGGACCCAAATCCTGTCAGACTTGTCATCAGGGTACCTATTTAAAGAGTTTTTTTTTTTTTTAAGTTTTCTCCAAGTAACAATAAATGTAGACAAATAAATGTCATATTGTTGTCATGGCCAAGTAGCTATACAAGGATGTATCATTTTTGTTATTATAGTGATAAAATGATTAATTAGTATATTAAAAATATAAAGACATGCACTCACCTAGTGACCTTAGAACCTCCGGCATCACATCGCCCATAAAGGTCAACAAAGTTGGTTGCATCAACATACAAATAAATGGAGGATTTTATTAGCCTCATCTCCAATGAACTAATGAATGGAGTTCCCTGACCCGTGTTTACCAGACAAATGTATAAGGAATCAGATAAGGAAACTGCTATAGCTTCGTACCGGAAGGTAAAACTGGCATCAGTGATATTCGCTGTCCTCCATTTGCTGGACCCAATGTATAGATCAAATAATATTGGTTTCTTGGCTCGTGCACTGAATTGTGAATCGTAGTTACCATGAAAAAAAGCTGCTCTAATGAGATATTTGCTATTACGCACCACAGGTTTCAGAGTGTAGCAATTTCGGTACCCATTTGGAAAGCTTCGAAGGTTTAAATCTGTTCTGTACGATATGTTATTCATGTAATTGCTTGCAATATTGGCATTTATACCTGTGTCTATGTATCTATCATCAGAGGTGTATGCTAACTTTGTAATATCATCTGTGTAATTATTAGCATTACCACAATCTATGCTTATGAAACCTACAAAAAGGGTGAAAAGGAAATATCATGAACACCTGTCAATCCACTGGATCAAAATAAGTACTTGAAATACTCTATTGAACTTAACAAAGGGGAAAAAAAGAGAGTATAATGTAGTTTATATATTACCTTTCATTTAAATTTCTAAAGTATTGTTTGATCAGTACAGAATTTATCAGTATTTTTGAAATTTCATATGATAAATCATATTATGAGCAACTAATTGGTTTGTCATCAAGGCTGGAGGTCCAAGACTAAGTTGCATAAGGCCTTGTTTCTTGTTGAATAGTTTTCATAGCTAAATATCGCAAAACCTATATACTTTGCTCTTAAACAGGGCTCATAACACAATAATTGATCTACAACAATGAGAGTAAAAATATCTATTGCTTTTCAAAACATCTCGTTGGTGATTCATTAAGTAGGTTGGTTGATGCATTAAGTTGGTTTGTTAAACAACCTGGACCGCCACCACATGTGATAGTGGCACCCGTTGTTTACTCAACCAATATATGTCTTAACGGATGCATCATGATTTTCCCAAAGTTTGATAAGTTAACAAAGGAAAGTTACCCAAATAATAAAGTAAATAAGTGAAATAAAATGCTTTCAACTACAAATTGGTCACCTTGAGTTTCTTGGCCATATGCAGCAACTGTGAAGACCAATACCAAAATAAGAAGCCACCACTTCTCCATGGTAACAATTTCTGGAATAGGCTAGCTTTGTCATACAATTTCCTTGTAGTACAGATATACATCAGTGTACTCCTTCAAGTAAATACTTGCAACCAAATGATCTTAGTTGACTTCCATTTCATCTGGAATAAGGAATAACGGACTGGATCAAAGTATAGAAAAAATTTTCTCTGGTCAATGATAATAGCACAGAATTAGCCTGGCAATGCTGTTTGCACGACTGATTTATGATCTCAATTTCAGTGCATATGATGGTGCAAAAATTAATTATTTAGAATGCAGCATGTACAATTTGTACAGAGTCTGGTACTTGTCCTTTTTTTTTTTTTTTTTTTTTTGAAACTGAAGTCGTCCGTAGGCTGTCTGGTACTTGTCCTTGAATATATAATTGTTAGTTAAGAGTCAATTAATCATTATACAACTGTATTAACTGGATATGTTTTAAACAAAAGTCAACATGAAGAATTGGCAACAAAAAGATAATTGAAATTATTTCCACACGTTCGAAAGGCGAACTGAGCGTTCTCTACATAAACAAAATGCTGCTTTTAAATTAATTTAAATACAGCTAGCTAGAACGTCTATTTTGCACAAACAATGTACTTGTCATTGAATTTATATAGAATAGTATAGAGTCAATTAATTAATCATTATGCGGCTGTATTATTTTTTAAAAAATAGATAACTTGATAAATTTGCGGTATAAAGATAATTGCAAAAATTAATGTGAACTGAGGGTTCCCTCCATTAATAAATGTGGAGAGTATATATTATCATATTTGTCCCTAGATCGAGGCTTTGCAAAGGACAACTCACTAAATTAGCACATTACTATACAACAGATACCTGATAGTTGGGAACATGAAAGTAAGTTGGTGATTATATACTCATTAAATTATTTGAAGGTGGTTGTATCCTGTTACTCTTTCCGCTCGTCTACATCGATCTATTTACCTATTTTTAATTAGTACAATTATATTATTTAGCTATGATCCATCTAGCTGGAAGAATTTCTATTCACAAAATGGCGGTAAGACCCCCCCCCCCCCCCCCCCCCCACCACCACCACACACACACGCACGCACAAATAAAAACACACATACAGAAATAAACAATAATAGTAATAATAAATAAATAAGTAAAATAAAATAAAAGAGGAAAGAAAAAGACGATAATATGTTCAGGTTCAAAGTACAGGCAGAGGGGGGCAAACCAGTTCCACGATGGAAGTTCATTTTTTTTTTTCAATACAGCATTTTCATTACGAATTTACGCTGAGTCAAACAAAGATAAGCTCTAAATTCAGCATTTGTAAAAAAGTTTTGAACAATAAACATCAAGTAATTTGTTAAAGCACATTGGGAAATGAGGCAGTTGTAGTAAAATATAATTAATTATATCGCATTCACAAGTTATGTCATGTTTTGTCTCCTTAGAAAAAAAAAAAAAAAATTAAATGGCATCAGCATTTCTATCTTGGATGAGCTGGATGGGAAAATGTTTAAAGAATTTGTCATTTGAGATTCTAAAAAATTCAATATTTTTTGGAAATATTTGCCAAATTAATAATGGAGCAATTCTGCTAAAATTATAGCAAGTCTACTTCAAAGGTTTTGCTCGTTGTACACAATAGCTCATCAATTAAATTAAACTGTATTGTTATTATATATGTATATGGCGTCATCTAAACGATATATTTGTACACGTCAATTATATATCTATCAAGAAACATATTTATTATGTAAATAATTTCTCTGTGTCAATCACTAATCGAGACTATTACAAGCCAATAAGAACAAAAAAATTAAGAATTGAGTTGATTCATACACATTTGGTGTAAAACTTTCTCTCTATAACCACAACAAGGACCTAGCTACTTCCTCTCTGATGAGGAAGTATAGCAAATACACAAAAAAAAATAATAATAATAATAATAAATAGTGCCTTAAAATTAAAATTTAGCATCTTTTCTGGTTCTTCTAAGATTCCTTTTCAGTTATTTAGAATTAGAACAATCAGAATATGACATAGGAACAATACAAAACTTGGCACTCATTTTAAGAAATGCAACCAGAATGAGATGAGATCCCATATGCACATACATGCAGAACACAACAGTATTACTTATATGACCGTAATCCAAATCATGCAAAAGCGAAATATAGCAAGTAATGAAAAGAAAAAAAAAAAAAAAACAACAACAACAACATAATGAACAAACCCAGCTGAGTTGTTGGATTTTAATTAAACATATCTACCACGGTACCACCTTTCTGAATTCTGATTAGCTTTTTATGGGAAGGTATTGGGATTCACGTTAATGGTTGGTAGTTTGTGCTCTGATGAAGTGATGATTCTGGCTATTTTTACCCAAGTCATCCTCCAACTTAAGAGCATTCTTAAGTTCTGTCACAACAAGCTCCATTGTCGGTCTAGGTGCCGGTTCATCATTGGTGCATTCCCGGGCCAGTTCATAAACACACCACATTGAATCAATACTATAGTCCCCTAGCCGTGCGTCAATAATGTTCTCAATTCCAGTGTGTTGTCCGTGTCCATGTAAACTCAAACTAAAAAGGCTGCATGTCGGCAAGCATACATGTGAACAATTAAAGTTGAAGTCAAAATTTCATGCGCCACTTTTTTTGATGCTAGCTGTAGCCACTAAGTCATTAGCTAATGACAATTAATGTAATGATATAATATAAAGTCGGTTTAGGCTAAATGTCGGTTATAAAAAAAAGAGGAGATGGCGGTTTGTAATTGTTATAAATAGAGCCATGTATGTACTTTGAAGAAGATACATTGTAATTCTATGAAAAATTAAAGAGAGTTCCTCTTCCTCCATTTATAATCCACTTCTATTTGAATTCTAATTTCAACAAATTGGCATCAGAGCCTTGTCGAAATGGCCACCAGAAATCCAAATATTTCCTTCCAATATCCAATTCTTACCAAAACCAATTACGATCAATGGTCGCTGAGAATGAAGGCCATTATTGGTGCTCACGGCCTGTGGAACATCGTCGAGAATGGCGTTGAAGAACCGGAAGATGAAACCCGACTCACAATAGCAGAGTTGAATGCTTTGCAGAAGAAAAGAAGTGGAGATCAATGCGCGCTGAGCATCATCCATCAAGGATTGGATGACGACATGTTCGAGAAGATAGCCAATGAGACGAGTTCTAAAGATGCGTGGGAAATTCTGAGAAATTCGGTGGTTGGAGTTGATAAAGTGAAGAAGGTTCGACTCCAAACTCTAAGAGCCGAGTTCGAGACAATTATGATGAAGCAGAGTGAGTCCGTAGGAGACTATTTCACTCGAATATTGGCGATAGTAAATCAAATGAAGAGACTTGGGGAGAAGATGGAAGATGTGAGAGTCGTAGAAAAAATACTACGGTCTCTCAATTCAAAGTTTAGCCATGTGGTGGTGGCAATTGAAGAATCGAAGGATACAGAGTCCATGACAATCGATGAGTTGAATGGTTCGTTGATAGCCCATGAAGAAAGAATGAAGAGAATTCAACAAGAATCTCTTGACGAGGCGCTACAAGCAAAAGCGACAATTAATGAAGATAAAACGATGTATGCGCAGCATAACCACCAAGGAAGAGGAGGCAGATCTCGAGGTCGTGGCACAGGTCGAGGTCGAGGCCGTGGTAGAGATAACAACTACCAAGAAAGACAACAACCAAATGAATTTCAACAAAATTCTCGTGGACGAGGACGTGGACGAGGAAGAGGTGGCCGTGGATATCGTCCTGACATCGACTGTTATAACTGCGGTCGGCATGGGCACTATGCGCGAGATTGTCGATTACCAAAGAAGGTGGAAGAAAATACGAATTTCGTGACAGAAGAGACAAAAGACGACGGTGTTCTAATGATGGCACATGATGATACCACTCCCGACAGCGACACGGTATGGTATCTCGACACGGATGCTAGCAATCATATGAGCGGGCACAAACATCTATTCAAGGATATGCAAGAGGTCAAAGATGGTCACGTTTCATTTGGTGACGCATCGAAAATTCAAGTAAAAGGTCGAGGTAAAATCAAATTTTATCATAACGATAAAGAAAGTACAATTGAAAATGTGTACTATGTGCCAAACATGAAAAGTAATATCCTGAGCGTGGGACAACTGATGGAAAAAGGCTACTCGGTTTTCATGAAAAATCGGGTGATGTTCTTGAAGGACAAGAGAAACCGCCTAATTGCACGGGTGGAGATGGCCCAGAATCGCACGTACAAACTCAACTTGAGAAACGTGCAAGAAACGTGTTTGAAAATTAATATGACGGATAAAGCCTCGCTATGGCATTTACGGTTTGGGCATTTGAGCCGAGATGGCCTAAAAGAGTTGGTGAAAAAAGACATGGTCCATGGTCTACCCGAGATAGATTACCCCAAGCAATTTTGCGAAGGATGCGTACTTGGCAAGCAAGCAAGAAGCTCGTTCCCTCGAAGTGCAGAATATCGTGCAAAAAGAATTTTCGAATTGATACACACCGATATATGCGGTCCAATCACACCCAAATCATTTGGAGAAAAGAGGTATTTTATTACTTTTATTGATGATTATACAAGAAAGACGTGGGTGTACTTTCTTAAAGAGAAATCTGAAGCACTAGAAGTATTTAAGAAATTTAAGACAATGGTTGAAAAGAGGACCGGCCATTATATTAAAGCGTTGCGGTCGGATAGAGGCGGTGAGTATGTGTCAACTGCCTTCACGAATTTCTGTGACGAACACGGCATAAGGAGATTCCTGACAGCACCCTACTCGCCTCAACAAAATGGTGTAGCAGAAAGAAAGAATCGAACTATTCTCGACATGGTTCGGTCAATGTTGAAGACCAAGAATATGCCAAAAGAATTTTGGGCAGAAGCGGTACGATGTGCCGTATATGTGCAGAATCGATGTCCGCATGCTAAGCTGATGAATAAGACACCACAAGAAGCTTGGAGTGGAATCAAGCCGACGGTGTCGCATCTCAAGGTATTTGGTAGCGTGGCCTACGCGCACGTACCAGATCAAAGAAGGACCAAGCTAGACGATAAAAGCAAGAAATATGTGTTCATCGGGTATGACGAGAAGACAAAGGCTTTCAGGCTATTCGACCCGATTGAAAAGAAGGTGATTATAAGTCGAGATGTGCAAGTGAATGAAGAAATTGCATGGGACTGGAACAACCAAAAGGAGATGGCGAATGAAAAAGAAGAACCGTCAACCTCTACACCGACAACAACAAACACGAGTAACGAGAGCTCCGACGATGAAGACGAGCCAAGACAACCAAGAACGAGAAGCTTGCAAGATCTATATGAATCAACACCTGAGGTACATCTAGTATGTCTTTTAGCGGATGCCGAAAATATCACATTTGAAGAAGCTATTAGAAATAAGAAATGGAAAGATGCGATGGATGAAGAGATCGCCGCTATAGAAAAGAATGACACTTGGAAGCTGGTGGAATTACCAGAAGGATGTCAACCCATAGGAGTTAAGTGGGTATATAAAAAGAAGATGAATGCTGAAGGCAAAATTGAGAGATATAAGGCGAGACTAGTCGCAAAAGGATATCGACAAAAAGCCGGAATCGACTATGATGAAGTCTTTGCTCCGGTTGCGAGAATGGAGACAATTCGACTCCTTATATCGCTAGCAGCTCAATTTAAATGGAAGATTTATCAAATGGACGTGAAATCAGCATTTTTGAACGGTGTGCTTGAAGAAGAAGTGTATGTGGAGCAACCACCTGGATACATGAAAGCTGGCAAAGAGACACAAGTGCTGAAATTAAAAAAGGCGCTCTATGGACTTAAGCAAGCACCTCGAGCGTGGAATTCCCGAATCGATACATATCTCAAGAAGAATAAATTCAAGCAATGTCCGTATGAACATGCACTGTATGTGAAAGAAAAGGAAGGTAATCTGCTATACGTTGCTTTATATGTTGATGATCTCATATTTATGGGAAATAATGAGAAAATGATAAAAGAATTTAAAGAAGTCATGACTCGAGAATTTGAGATGACAGATTTAGGGTTGATGAAATATTTTCTTGGCTTAGAAGTTAGACAAGAAAATGCAGGGATATTTGTGTCGCAAGAGGCGTATGCAAAAGAAATTTTAAAGAAATATGAAATGGATGAATGCAATCCCGTGTCAACACCGATGGAGCTCGGTGCAAAACTCTCCAAGTTTGAGGGAGGAGATCAAGTAGATGCGAGCAAATACCGAAGCCTAGTGGGAAGTTTGCGGTATTTGACATGCACAAGACCCGATATTGCATATAGTGTCGGCGTGGTGAGCCGATTCATGGAGGAGCCGAAGTACTCACATTGGAAGGCGATCAAACGAATTCTGCGATATATCAAAGGAACTGAAGCACTCGGGTTATTTTACTCGAACTCAGAAGAATACAAATTGATGGGTTACTCCGACAGTGATTGGTGCGGAGATGTAGATGATCGCAAGAGCACATCGGGCTATGTGTTCTATATGGGAGACACGGCTTTTACTTGGGCCTCGAAGAAGCAGCCAATAGTAACTTTGTCAACATGCGAAGCGGAGTATGTAGCAGTATCGTGGTGTGTTGCCCACACAATTTGGTTAAGGAATTTACTTCGCGAGCTAAAACTTCCGCAACATGAAGCGACCGAGATTCAAGTCGACAATAAATCAGCAATTGAGCTAGCCAAGAATCCGGTGCATCACGAAAGAAGCAAGCACATAGATGTTCGATTCCATTTTATTCGGGAGCATATTAAAAATGGAGAAGTGCAAATGAGGCACGTCGCAAGTCGTGATCAAGCAGCCGATATTTTCACGAAGGCATTGCCAACGGAGCTGTTCAATAATTGCAAAACGAAGATCGGAATGAAAGACGGAAGATATATTTGAGTTTAAGGGAGGAATTTGTCCATGTAAACTCAAACTAAAAAGGCTGCATGTCGGCAAGCATACATGTGAACAATTAAAGTTGAAGTCAAAATTTCATGCGCCACTTTTTTTGATGCTAGCTGTAGCCACCAAGTCATTAGCTAATGACAATTAATGTAATGATATAATATAAAGTCGGTTTAGGCTAAATGTCGGTTATAAAAAAAAGAGGAGATGGCGGTTTGTAATTGTTATAAATAGAGCTATGTATGTACTTTGAAGAAGATACATTGTAATTCTATGAAAAATTAAAGAGAGTTCCTCTTCCTCCATTTATAATCCACTTCTATTTGAATTCTAATTTCAACAGTCCGGCCATCTTTCGTCGCACACGTTCTACCAGTATGACGCCTCCTGGACCTATGCCAGGATGTTGGCCTGTGATTATTTCTAGAAGGATTACTCCAAAACTGTACACGTCACTCTTCTGTGCGACAATACCAAATGTAAAATATCTGCATTTTAAAAAATAGAATCGTGTTACTGTAAGGAACTTTGGGTAAGGATTCAATCTAGATTTTTCACAGTTAATTGAGGCCAAAATTGCAAGTTTATTTTCATCAACTATGAAAAAATATCTCGGGGTGACATATTAGTATGTGAGCTAAAAGTATGGGCATGTACAGTACGGATCAATGTAGCCCATTGTTCCACAAAGTTTTGTCGCCACTGTCTCACTCCTTTGATCAGATAGAGCCTTGGCAATTCCCAAATCAGAAACCTTAGCTGTTAAATCATCATTCAGGAGAATATTACTGCTTTTGACATCCCTGTGGATAAATCGTACTGAGCACCCTTGGTGCAGATAGTTTAGTCCTACATTTCAAAACGAAAATATTATTTCAGGACCTTTACAAAATTGCGTGGAACATCCCTGTATATGTAGATTGTCTTGGTCATCTATCCGCACAGCAAATCATTTAGTCCATTTTTTTTTTAAAAAAAAAAAGTTATAGAGTACGTTGGGTTGAAATTCAATTATTTCCCCCTCATTGTATTCTTCAAAATTAAATAATTTATAAAATTATTGGAAAATTATAACTTTTTTCCACATATTTATATATGTACACTGATCATTATTTTCTAATGTAAGAATTATAAACTACCTGGAACGATATGTAATTTAAACATATCTTTAAATAACAAACCTTCTGCAGCTTCAAAAGCAATTTGGAGGCGCTGCCTCCAGCTCAAAGTTCTTTCTTGGCTTCTTCTTCCTATCAGAATATATATAAGTACGTACATGTGGAAGTTGCAAATTTGTTTTAATAAAAATATTAAGCTTTTCTTATTTCTAATAATTATGTGAGGTCAGCAATAATAACAAGTAAATGAAGAAGCTTATTTGTTTTAATACAAACAGCAACCTCGGAGGTGATCCTCAAGGGTTCCCTGAGACATGTATTCATAAACAAGTGCTAAGCAGTCGGTTTCTTCACAATAACCAACCAATGAAACCAAGTTCCTATGATGGAGCATTGCTAAGTTCTCAACCTGCCAATGACAACAAATATTTTATATTTCAGATGAATAATAATTAATTTAAGGGTGGCCGGGATCTTGCTACATATAGACTCTTGTTACCTCTGTTAAGAATTCCTGTGGGCCTTGGTTTGAATCATCAGACAATTTCTTGACGGCAACTTTAGTCCCCTTTTCATCTGGCAAGGTGCCGGCAAAGACACAGCCAAATCCTCCTCGGGCAATTTTTTCTGTGAAATTTTGAGTAATAGTCTCTAGCTCTGCTTTTGTATATTTCTTAGTTTTAAGGTGCACCATGGGGTTACTATTCGGTAGCGGATGCAGTTTGGGTCCTGTAAAGTGTTGTCAAGTGTTGTATTGTTACTTATATGTTGAACAAATGAAATCATAAAAATTCAATTCTTCTGATGGGTACATATTTCTATTGAATGCATACATATTGGTTTGTTTTCTCAAGAATAAACACAATTTGTTGTAATGAAAATTTCTACCAACCTGCTGGCAATGATTTGCAAAACTTCCAAGCAACCAAGCTTGTAAGCAAAAGGATGAAAGTAACGGCTACTACAGTAAATACTATCACAATAATTTTCTTCTGGCCACTATGAGCTGGAGTCTCGCCAGCTGAGCTATTAGTCCTGCATATTGTATTATAACATTGGTTAGTCTATGATCCTTGGCTGATCTAATAGTAATAATAATTAATTCAGACAACGAATTAATAATTGATTATATACTGAATCAAAGCTCCTTAGTATTGATATAGAGGAAATACAAAAAGTTAAATCACATTACTAATTCTAGCGTACAAAAATTCATTTTTTTTCAAATAAGACCCTAATCTATTAACTAACCCCACTTTCTTGCTTCTCAACAATAATTTTAATTCAATACCTCATTTACATAAGCAGAAAAACACCAGCAAATAATATAATGGAGTCATGATGCATACTGGAAGATGCTTGGAAGATATTTTGAAGGTCATGTCAATATATATTAGAAGAAATATATACCTTAATGTAAGTTGTCCTGAATTTTCTCTTGCAAGTAAGTTTTGGGGAATTGGACCACGCAGGTTGTTGTATGACAAATCCCTGCATGTATTAAAATGCATTGAGATATCTCAAACAGAAGTTCATAAAAGTAACTGTCGAACAAGATTAGAGGACGTACAAGAATTTGAGGGAAGTCATGTTTGCGAGAAAATCAGGAATTGATCCATTTAGTTTGTTGTTTGAAAGGTCCCTGGAAGTTATTCAAAGAAATAATTAAGTAAAATTTCTGATAATTTGTACGAATAAAACTATAAGGGAGACTCACAGCATCTCAAGAGCTTCCAAAAATAAGAATGATGTTGATATATGCCCACTCAAACCACTATCAGAAAGGTTTCTGCAGCAAGCACAGTTGTGTTATGCTAATGCAAAGGATTCTAGTTTTATATCTATAATAGATGTGTTGACTTCTGAATTTCTTGCCATTAATATTGAAATAATTGGCTGTTTTAATATGTTATTTATTTTCCTTTGTATGGAAGCTTACAAGGCAGTTATTCTTGGTGACTTCTGAACTCTTTTCATATTTTTTTTATTTTCCTTTGTATGGAAGCTTACAAGGCAGTTATTCTTGATGATTTGCCCTCGTAGTTACAAACAACATCAGCCCAAGTGTATTCTGCTGGAGCACAAGGATCGCCTGTCCAATTTTTCTTCACTTTGTATTCTTCCTTTATCATCATGATGGCATCAACTATAATAAAAGACAAAAAGCCATCATTTTGCAAAAACAGCATCGTTGCTGCTAAGAACACAAGACACTCATAACTTGATGCAATACAAACATTTTAGAAGGAAAGGTTTTATGTAATAGACTTTTGCTTAAAAAATTAAATTAAGCTTGTAGTGCCAGTAGAACAACGTAATGAAAATATTCCATGTAATTGCTTACCTCCACAGACCATTTTTCACATTATAAAGTAAATACCCTTTTCATTTAAAATTTTTGAAAAGCAAACATTTAATTAATAAACCTATTACCATCGGAGAGGTTAGTCATGGCAGCTTCAGCGGACAAGAGATTGAACACCTCAACAGCATTAATAAGTGGGGGGGCTGTTGCATTTGTGGTAGCATTCAAGCTGAACTCGTACTTATCAGAATCAATTGGATTTGGAAGTTGTACACTTGTATATAGTGTATAACACTGAAGATAAAGCGGTCGGAAATGATTTTCCCATCTTTTTCCATTGTAGAAAATGTCAAACTCACGAATGCCATCTGGTGGAAGAAACTGGAGATCCGCAAAATGGAAGTTGAGAAAGTATGAAGGGTTCTCCACAAGTGGATCTCTGAACCATTGGAGGACTATGCCTGAAGTTGGATCACCTGATATAATGGTGGAAGTTGTAGTATTTATTGGTAGCATCGCTGTTTGCATCACAACACTAGGAACCTCGAATAGTGGGGTAGTTCTGATATTTGATGTGGTGTTGATTATGCTCCAGTACTGGTTGCGTCTGGGATACCAAATCCGATCATAGGGGTCTACTGGATACCTGCAATAAGCAAAACTTTTTTTATCTATTGACTATTGGTGAATTACGGGTCCTTGAATGTATTTCATCGGTGCAATATTTTCATTTTTTTCTATAGATAAATCAACACCAAATCAAAGAGATATGCCAATTAAACAAAAGCGAGACTAGTTATATGTGGAACTACAATCAATTTATAAATAAGATGACACATCTTGACTCACCTAGTAATCTTACTACCACCAAGGTCCACACGGCGATTAGTAAGATCAAAAAAGTGGGAAGCATTTACAACAGGATAAAGTATTGAATTTAGTGGCCTCATCTCTAAAGAGGATATGAATGGTGTCCCAGAACCCTTGTTTACTAAACATACTGATATGAAATTAGCTAAAGCAACAGTTATAGCTTCATGCTCGATAGCGAGTTCTGCACTTGAGATATTCACTGTCCTCCAAAAATTCACCCCAATATGAAGGTCGAATAGGAATGTTGTGTTTGTCTGATATTTTCCATCATAGTTGCCATAAAAGAAAGTAGCTCGAATGAGATACTTGTTGTTTTGTATTGCAGGTTTCAAAGTGTAGCAATTCCGATTCCCAGTAGGGAAGCTCCTAACAGTTAAATGTGTTGTTTGATTAGTCTGTGATGCATAATTGCCAGAAATGTTGTAATTTATGCCAGTGTCTATGAACTGATCATCAGGTGTGAACACCAAACTTGTATTTTGATCTGTGTAGTTTCTGTTGTTTCCACAATCAATGCTAATATAATCTGCCAAAAAAAAATTAAGTATTAAAGGATTATAGACTTTTGTGTAGCTCTAGACATCTTCCTAGAAGCTCCAAAGAAATGAACTGTCAATGCAAGTTCATTAAAAATTTGAGAAACAATTGAACTTCAAGAAGAAGGCTAGTTAGTCTAGGACAAGAATGAATTGTTCACCTGTTACATTTTGGCCATAACTTGCAACTATCAAAATAGAGAGAACTGTTAAAGAGCAACATTGGCCCATAAAGCCCAAAATGAAAATCTGGAAATTTCTTGAAGCCGTAACCGACTTTGATTGCTCCAAGATTAGTCTAGAAATCATTAGTATAGTATATATAAAATGTAGATGTCTAATGTAAAATCTAGAATCATCACTAACCGACTTTTGAGTAGTATAAATAGGGCACTAGGTCTCTTGTAGCATCAAGTCAAGAAAAAGCAAAACAATCAAAGTCCACTTGTAAGAATATAGTGTGTAGTAGTTAGGAGGTGTAAAAAAATTTAAGTAGAAGAGTTGTAATCTTGGAGGTATAATATTTGAGAAGTAGAGGTTGTAACGATAGCTTTAGTGATAATAAAGAAGTAATTTTGAGCATAGCGCCTCGTCTCTACTCAACAATCTGGTATCAGAGCCGGTACGAGCCAGTGCTGTCGGAGGATCGGTCGGGTTTGTCGTGAAGGTCACGCATAGTGTCGGGAGTTGCGATTCCTAGAAGAGGCTTGCTAGACGTCGTCAACCTAGCCGAAGCCATGGATTTCGCAGGTACGACTAGTGGTCTTAAAAAGTTAAATAACACCAATTATACAAATTGGAGAACCTGCATAGAGTCCTACCTACAAGGTCAAGACCTATGGGAGGTAGTCGGCGGATCTGAGACAACTCCGCCGGAGGTTGTAGAGACCACGATACCAGTAGGTGACCCAGACCCAAATCAAACTCCAACCTCGACCGGAAGAAGAACCCCATCCGTAGAGAAATCGAAAGAAACCGAAGCTCTACGGAAATGGAAAATCAAGGTCGGGAAGGCCATGTATGTACTCAAGACGACCATAGAAGAAGAGTTGCTTGTGTACATACGAGATGCGGCCACACCTAAGGTCGCATGGGACACTCTGGCAACGTTGTTCTCCAAGAAAAATGATGCCCGCCTCCAACTACTCGAAAGCGAGCTCATGACAATCTCACAAGGAAGCATGACGATCAATCAATACTTCACGAAAGTGAAGTCGTTATGCAATGAGATTGCACAACTCGATCCTGAAGAGAAAATTAGCGAGCAACGCATGCGGAGGATCATCATCCACGGTCTTAAGCCCGAGTATAGCGGGTTCATAGCGGCAATCCGAGGATGGCCAACTCAGCCAACCTTATTGGAGCTTGAGAATCTGCTCGCAAACCAAGAGGCTCTAGCAAGGCAAATAGCCGGAGTCTCGCCACAGCAAGAAGAAGAGGCGCTATTCAGTAGCCGCAGGAAGGGTCGATCCGACAAGGAGTCGAAAAGCAGACCCAATCATAGGCCAAATCAACAAGGAAGGCCGAAGGAGAAGGGTAACTCTTCAGGGGGAGCTCGCAATCAAAGAAACAACAGCCGCCAGCCCGAGGACCGAGACGATAAATGCTACAACTGTGGCAAAAGAGGACATTATGCTCGAGATTGCCGGTCCAAGAAGAAGGTTCAGGGGAACGTGGCAACATCAAAAGAGAGTCGACATGGCAAGAACCATGAAAGCAGCAGTGAAGACGATTGGGATGTCGAAGCTGCCTGTGCAGTTGCGACTATTGAAGCGAAGGAGGAGCAAGAAGAGAAGACGGAGGTCGCACTGACTGCGGTGACCAAGTCAGAGCGAATCAACTACGAGAGTGACTGGATTGTCGACTCCGGTTGCTCAAACCACATGACCGGTGACATCAAGAAGCTTGAAGACTTGGAGAAGTATAATGGAAGGCAGGTGATTGTAACCGCCAACAACTCCAAGTTGCCGATCGCTTATATCGGTAAGACAACAATTCCTTCTCGCTTCAATCCCGAGCAGATAGAGTTGCAACGAGTCTACCACGTTCCCGGCATGAAGAAGAATCTTCTGTCGGTTTCACAATTGACCGCACAAGGCAACTATGTGTTGTTCGGACCGCAAGATGTTAGGGTGTACCGCAACATAAAGGCGTCAGGCACACCAATCATGGAGGGCCGAAGAATGGAGTCGATATACGTGATGTCGGCGGAGTCGGCCTACGTAGACAAGACTCGGAAGAACGAGACATCTGATCTCTGGCACGCACGACTGGGGCATGTGAGCTATCACAAGCTGAAGCTCATGGTCGAAAAGTCGATGGTCAAGGGTTTATCAGACGTGGAGGTACGCACCGACATAGTATGTGCGGGGTGTCAATTTGGTAAGGCACATCAACTTCCTTACCAACAATCGAAATTTAGAGCTAAGGAGCCCTTGGAGCTAGTCCACTCAGATGTCTTTGGGCCAATCAAGCAAACATCTATAAGCGGTTCAAAGTACATGGTGACATTTATCGACGACTTCTCGAGGTACGTGTGGGTGTACTTTATGAAAGAAAAATCCGAGACACTTTCCAAGTTCAAAGAGTTCAAAGAGAAGGTGGAAAGTGAGCTCAACAAAAAGGTACGGTGTCTTCGTACTGATAATGGAAGAGAATATGTATCACACGAGTTTGACGCCTACCTAAAGAAGCACAAGATCCGACGACAGTTAACCTGTCCCAACACCCCACAGCAAAATGGCGTAGCAGAAAGGAAGAATCGACACATAGCTGAAACGTGTCGAAGCATGATACACGCCAAGAATGTGCCAGGAAGATTTTGGGCCGAGTGCATGAAGACGGCGGCACACATCATCAACCGTCTACCTCAAGAGAAGATGGGTTTTATGTCACCATTCCAGAAGCTTTGGAAGATCAAGCCCACGGTGAGACATTTTAAAGTTTTTGGTTGTGTGTGCTATGTGTTCGTGCCTGATCATCTTCGAACTAAGTTCGACAAGAAGGCGGTACGATGCATCTTCGTCGGCTACGACGATGAAAGAAAGGGCTGGAGATGTTGTGATCCTACAAACGGGCGCATTTACACCTCAAGGAATGTAGTCTTTGATGAAGCCTCGTCATGGTGGCCATCAAAAGATGAGATCCCGTATGAAGGAAAAGATATAGAGGCGGAGATTGAAGAGATGGCGAGAGACGTAGCACGAGATGATCATCAGATCCAAGGTGACGGCGACAAGAGCTTAACTCCTTCAAAGTCCAAGAGTCCGTGGCAGACAGGAGTGCACGAAGAAGTCGAAGATGCGACTCCGCAACTGCCAGAAGAGATTGAAGAAATTCCTCCACCACTTCGGAGATCGTCTCGACAAAGACGTCCAAATCCGAAGTACGCGAATGCCGCAGTTACTGAGAATGTCGAGCCAACGTCCTATGAAGAAGCGGCTAAGAATGACAAATGGCGGAAAGCTATGGAGGAGGAGATGATGGCTTTGAGGCAAAACCAAACATGGGAGTTGGTGCCTAAGCCTAAAGGAGTGAAGCCAATCTCGTGCAAATGGGTATATAAGGTGAAGACCCGAGCAGACGGATCAATCGAGAGATACAAGGCGCGATTAGTCGCACGAGGATTCTCGCAGCAGTATGGACTAGACTACGATGAGACATTTAGTCCAGTAGCAAAGTTAACAACGGTACGTGTTCTGCTAGCTCTAGCTGCAAGCAAAGGATGGAAACTTTGGCAAATGGACGTGAAGAATGCCTTCCTACACGGTGAGCTTGATCGAGCCATTTATATGAATCAACCACAAGGGTTCGAGAGCAAGACATATCCAGAGTATGTGTGCAAGCTCAAGAAGGCATTGTACGGTCTTAAACAGGCTCCAAGAGCATGGTACGGGAAGATTGCAGAGTTTCTCGTACAAAGTGGCTACACGGTGGCAACATCAGATTCGAGCCTATTCACCAAGGAAGTCGGAGGCAAACTCGCTATAGTTTTGGTGTACGTGGACGATCTCATCTTAACCGGAGACTTTACAGAAGAAATTCGACGAACGAAGGAGAACTTATCAGTCCGGTTTCAGATGAAAGAGCTTGGAGAACTCAAGCACTTTTTAGGGCTCGAAGTTGAGAAGACAAAAGAAGGTATGTTCCTTTGTCAACACAAATATGCAAAGGATCTTCTAGAAACATTTGGAATGTTAGAGTGCAAGCCACTATCTACACCAATGGAGCCAAACTTCAAGCTTCGTGCTGGAGAAGGGAAGGATCTAGAAGACACTCGAATGTACCGACAATTGGTTGGTAGCCTCATCTATTTGACACTTACTCGACCAGACATAGCCTATGCAGTCGGAGTAGCAAGTCGTCACATGCAAAACCCAAAGAAGCCACATCTAGAAGCAGTCAAGAGAATACTACGATATGTGAAAGGTACTTTAGACTATGGCATCTTATATCGTAGAGGAGAATGCCAAGTGACGGGTTATTGCGATGCTGACTATGCTGGAGACTGTGACACAAGACGATCAACAACCGGGTACGTCTTTAATCTAGGATCGGGAGCTGTGTCTTGGTGTAGCAAAAGGCAACCTACGGTATCCCTCTCCACGACAGAAGCAGAATACAGGGCAGCAGCTATGGCAGCACAAGAGAGCACGTGGCTAGTGCGACTCCTAATGGATCTTCGTCAACCTGTTGATCAAGTAACACTTCATTGTGACAATAGGTCAGCAGTATGTTTAGCAGAAAATCCGGTGTTCCATGCAAGAACTAAGCATATAGAAGTACATTATCACTTTATAAGAGAGAAAGTTCTACAAGGAGAGATTCACATGGAGTTGACACCGACTGAAGAACAAGTTGCTGATATCTTCACGAAAGGTCTCAATACAAAGAAGTTTGAAGAAATGCGAACATATCTCGGGATCGTCAGAAAATCGGAAGTCAAAGGGCTCAATGTTGAGGGGGAGTGTTAAAGAGCAACATTGGCCCATAAAGCCCAAAATGAAAATCTGGAAATTTCTTGAAGCCGTAACCGACTTTGATTGCTCCAAGATTAGTCTAGAAATCATTAGTATAGTATATATAAAATGTAGATGTCTAATGTAAAATCTAGAATCATCACTAACCGACTTTTGAGTAGTATAAATAGGGCACTAGGTCTCTTGTAGCATCAAGTCAAGAAAAAGCAAAACAATCAAAGTCCACTTGTAAGAATATAGTGTGTAGTAGTTAGGAGGTGTAAAAAAATTTAAGTAGAAGAGTTGTAATCTTGGAGGTATAATATTTGAGAAGTAGAGGTTGTAACGATAGCTTTAGTGATAATAAAGAAGTAATTTTGAGCATAGCGCCTCGTCTCTACTCAACAATCTGGTATCAGAGCCGGTACGAGCCAGTGCTGTCGGAGGATCGGTCGGGTTTGTCGTGAAGGTCACGCATAGTGTCGGGAGTTGCGATTCCTAGAAGAGGCTTGCTAGACGTCGTCAACCTAGCCGAAGCCATGGATTTCGCAGGTACGACTAGTGGTCTTAAAAAGTTAAATAACACCAATTATACAAATTGGAGAACCTGCATAGAGTCCTACCTACAAGGTCAAGACCTATGGGAGGTAGTCGGCGGATCTGAGACAACTCCGCCGGAGGTTGTAGAGACCACGATACCAGTAGGTGACCCAGACCCAAATCAAACTCCAACCTCGACCGGAAGAAGAACCCCATCCGTAGAGAAATCGAAAGAAACCGAAGCTCTACGGAAATGGAAAATCAAGGTCGGGAAGGCCATGTATGTACTCAAGACGACCATAGAAGAAGAGTTGCTTGTGTACATACGAGATGCGGCCACACCTAAGGTCGCATGGGACACTCTGGCAACGTTGTTCTCCAAGAAAAATGATGCCCGCCTCCAACTACTCGAAAGCGAGCTCATGACAATCTCACAAGGAAGCATGACGATCAATCAATACTTCACGAAAGTGAAGTCGTTATGCAATGAGATTGCACAACTCGATCCTGAAGAGAAAATTAGCGAGCAACGCATGCGGAGGATCATCATCCACGGTCTTAAGCCCGAGTATAGCGGGTTCATAGCGGCAATCCGAGGATGGCCAACTCAGCCAACCTTATTGGAGCTTGAGAATCTGCTCGCAAACCAAGAGGCTCTAGCAAGGCAAATAGCCGGAGTCTCGCCACAGCAAGAAGAAGAGGCGCTATTCAGTAGCCGCAGGAAGGGTCGATCCGACAAGGAGTCGAAAAGCAGACCCAATCATAGGCCAAATCAACAAGGAAGGCCGAAGGAGAAGGGTAACTCTTCAGGGGGAGCTCGCAATCAAAGAAACAACAGCCGCCAGCCCGAGGACCGAGACGATAAATGCTACAACTGTGGCAAAAGAGGACATTATGCTCGAGATTGCCGGTCCAAGAAGAAGGTTCAGGGGAACGTGGCAACATCAAAAGAGAGTCGACATGGCAAGAACCATGAAAGCAGCAGTGAAGACGATTGGGATGTCGAAGCTGCCTGTGCAGTTGCGACTATTGAAGCGAAGGAGGAGCAAGAAGAGAAGACGGAGGTCGCACTGACTGCGGTGACCAAGTCAGAGCGAATCAACTACGAGAGTGACTGGATTGTCGACTCCGGTTGCTCAAACCACATGACCGGTGACATCAAGAAGCTTGAAGACTTGGAGAAGTATAATGGAAGGCAGGTGATTGTAACCGCCAACAACTCCAAGTTGCCGATCGCTTATATCGGTAAGACAACAATTCCTTCTCGCTTCAATCCCGAGCAGATAGAGTTGCAACGAGTCTACCACGTTCCCGGCATGAAGAAGAATCTTCTGTCGGTTTCACAATTGACCGCACAAGGCAACTATGTGTTGTTCGGACCGCAAGATGTTAGGGTGTACCGCAACATAAAGGCGTCAGGCACACCAATCATGGAGGGCCGAAGAATGGAGTCGATATACGTGATGTCGGCGGAGTCGGCCTACGTAGACAAGACTCGGAAGAACGAGACATCTGATCTCTGGCACGCACGACTGGGGCATGTGAGCTATCACAAGCTGAAGCTCATGGTCGAAAAGTCGATGGTCAAGGGTTTATCAGACGTGGAGGTACGCACCGACATAGTATGTGCGGGGTGTCAATTTGGTAAGGCACATCAACTTCCTTACCAACAATCGAAATTTAGAGCTAAGGAGCCCTTGGAGCTAGTCCACTCAGATGTCTTTGGGCCAATCAAGCAAACATCTATAAGCGGTTCAAAGTACATGGTGACATTTATCGACGACTTCTCGAGGTACGTGTGGGTGTACTTTATGAAAGAAAAATCCGAGACACTTTCCAAGTTCAAAGAGTTCAAAGAGAAGGTGGAAAGTGAGCTCAACAAAAAGGTACGGTGTCTTCGTACTGATAATGGAAGAGAATATGTATCACACGAGTTTGACGCCTACCTAAAGAAGCACAAGATCCGACGACAGTTAACCTGTCCCAACACCCCACAGCAAAATGGCGTAGCAGAAAGGAAGAATCGACACATAGCTGAAACGTGTCGAAGCATGATACACGCCAAGAATGTGCCAGGAAGATTTTGGGCCGAGTGCATGAAGACGGCGGCACACATCATCAACCGTCTACCTCAAGAGAAGATGGGTTTTATGTCACCATTCCAGAAGCTTTGGAAGATCAAGCCCACGGTGAGACATTTTAAAGTTTTTGGTTGTGTGTGCTATGTGTTCGTGCCTGATCATCTTCGAACTAAGTTCGACAAGAAGGCGGTACGATGCATCTTCGTCGGCTACGACGATGAAAGAAAGGGCTGGAGATGTTGTGATCCTACAAACGGGCGCATTTACACCTCAAGGAATGTAGTCTTTGATGAAGCCTCGTCATGGAGGTACGCACAGTTGTACGAATAAAACTATAAGGGAGACTCACAGCATCTCAAGAGCTTCCAAAAATAAGAATGATGTTGATATATGCCCACTCAAACCACTATCAGAAAGGTTTCTGCAGCAAGCACAGTTGTGTTATGCTAATGCAAAGGATTCTAGTTTTATATCTATAATAGATGTGTTGACTTCTGAATTTCTTGCCATTAATATTGAAATAATTGGCTGTTTTAATATGTTATTTATTTTCCTTTGTATGGAAGCTTACAAGGCAGTTATTCTTGGTGACTTCTGAACTCTTTTCATATTTTTTTTATTTTCCTTTGTATGGAAGCTTACAAGGCAGTTATTCTTGATGATTTGCCCTCGTAGTTACAAACAACATCAGCCCAAGTGTATTCTGCTGGAGCACAAGGATCGCCTGTCCAATTTTTCTTCACTTTGTATTCTTCCTTTATCATCATGATGGCATCAACTATAATAAAAGACAAAAAGCCATCATTTTGCAAAAACAGCATCGTTGCTGCTAAGAACACAAGACACTCATAACTTGATGCAATACAAACATTTTAGAAGGAAAGGTTTTATGTAATAGACTTTTGCTTAAAAAATTAAATTAAGCTTGTAGTGCCAGTAGAACAACGTAATGAAAATATTCCATGTAATTGCTTACCTCCACAGACCATTTTTCACATTATAAAGTAAATACCCTTTTCATTTAAAATTTTTGAAAAGCAAACATTTAATTAATAAACCTATTACCATCGGAGAGGTTAGTCATGGCAGCTTCAGCGGACAAGAGATTGAACACCTCAACAGCATTAATAAGTGGGGGGGCTGTTGCATTTGTGGTAGCATTCAAGCTGAACTCGTACTTATCAGAATCAATTGGATTTGGAAGTTGTACACTTGTATATAGTGTATAACACTGAAGATAAAGCGGTCGGAAATGATTTTCCCATCTTTTTCCATTGTAGAAAATGTCAAACTCACGAATGCCATCTGGTGGAAGAAACTGGAGATCCGCAAAATGGAAGTTGAGAAAGTATGAAGGGTTCTCCACAAGTGGATCTCTGAACCATTGGAGGACTATGCCTGAAGTTGGATCACCTGATATAATGGTGGAAGTTGTAGTATTTATTGGTAGCATCGCTGTTTGCATCACAACACTAGGAACCTCGAATAGTGGGGTAGTTCTGATATTTGATGTGGTGTTGATTATGCTCCAGTACTGGTTGCGTCTGGGATACCAAATCCGATCATAGGGGTCTACTGGATACCTGCAATAAGCAAAACTTTTTTTATCTATTGACTATTGGTGAATTACGGGTCCTTGAATGTATTTCATCGGTGCAATATTTTCATTTTTTTCTATAGATAAATCAACACCAAATCAAAGAGATATGCCAATTAAACAAAAGCGAGACTAGTTATATGTGGAACTACAATCAATTTATAAATAAGATGACACATCTTGACTCACCTAGTAATCTTACTACCACCAAGGTCCACACGGCGATTAGTAAGATCAAAAAAGTGGGAAGCATTTACAACAGGATAAAGTATTGAATTTAGTGGCCTCATCTCTAAAGAGGATATGAATGGTGTCCCAGAACCCTTGTTTACTAAACATACTGATATGAAATTAGCTAAAGCAACAGTTATAGCTTCATGCTCGATAGCGAGTTCTGCACTTGAGATATTCACTGTCCTCCAAAAATTCACCCCAATATGAAGGTCGAATAGGAATGTTGTGTTTGTCTGATATTTTCCATCATAGTTGCCATAAAAGAAAGTAGCTCGAATGAGATACTTGTTGTTTTGTATTGCAGGTTTCAAAGTGTAGCAATTCCGATTCCCAGTAGGGAAGCTCCTAACAGTTAAATGTGTTGTTTGATTAGTCTGTGATGCATAATTGCCAGAAATGTTGTAATTTATGCCAGTGTCTATGAACTGATCATCAGGTGTGAACACCAAACTTGTATTTTGATCTGTGTAGTTTCTGTTGTTTCCACAATCAATGCTAATATAATCTGCCAAAAAAAAATTAAGTATTAAAGGATTATAGACTTTTGTGTAGCTCTAGACATCTTCCTAGAAGCTCCAAAGAAATGAACTGTCAATGCAAGTTCATTAAAAATTTGAGAAACAATTGAACTTCAAGAAGAAGGCTAGTTAGTCTAGGACAAGAATGAATTGTTCACCTGTTACATTTTGGCCATAACTTGCAACTATCAAAATAGAGAGAACTAAGTGATGGAAACACCACTTCTCCATGATTGCAAAATTCCTGGAATCGGATTTATTACTTCTTGTTTCTATTATGAGCATACCAAAGGCATTTAAATCCTAGGTTATGTCCCTTTTTAGTCTCTTTAATAAAATAAACTTTCTCCTTAATACCAAAATAATATGGAGAAACTAGCTAGCCCAGAAGTGCATGCACGATAGATAAGTGCTGTTATATTTATGCATTTTATTAATTAGGGGTAGTGGATAATTTAATAGATGGTACACTCAGTTCTTGAAATGTATTGTACGGGTAACAAGACTTCAAAACTTTTCTCAATTCATACTGAATTAATAGATTATATAAATAAGTACTGGTGATGTCCATTGGTCGCTCTCTTTCTCAAGTCAACAATGTCAATGGAAGCATTAAGGAAACAAAATTGAGGGATCCCTCTATTGTGTTGACAGTAAAGACATTTGGGTTTGTAAGTTAATAACTTTCAAGTTACAATACATTATCAAGTTGATTAAATATAAGCTAATCATTATGAGAAAAATAAAAGAAAAATCTATTCGTTGGGAGCATGCATTCAAGTTTACAAAATAATATTAACAATCATGACCTGGCCGGAGTTGGCTTACTCAAATAGTTTCTTTATCGCTTTATGTGGCTGATACTAAAATAAGTTGGTTTTAAACCATCTAAATGTCCTTATGCTCTTTTTAGAAAACCTTAACTAAAATGTGTAAGTTCCTCAATATAAATTGCATTTGGTTATACAGTTGGAACATTTATTAAAAAACATTTATGAAATAAATTTAAATACCTTTTACCAATTTGAAGCCAGCAGCGAGCCAGAGACCTTTCATTCCTATTAAATGAGATGCACTGATTCGTTTGTTTTTGGAATAACAATCTTTTTATGTTTTCACTAATCAATTTGTACAGTTGGCATTGACAGCCAACTAATTGTCATTCCTTTATCTATATATAATAAATTTGATTTTTGGAAATAAAAGATAGAAATTAAAAAAGGTTCCTTATATGCACTCCTTGTTGCTCGCATCAAATTGGCTTGGTGATTAATCTGTTAATGAGCCCAATAACTTTCTATGTATGAACCTTTCTCTGCCAATAACTTGGAGTAGAATTTATCCCTCACTGTTTCATTCAATCTATCTCGGATTTCTTCAAACAAATAATCGCTCGATATCGAAGGAGCATTCCATCATCTTCTTTCATGGACGTTATCCTAAAAAGATCGAAGTACTACACCTTAGGACAGAATTTACTTGCCCAGTAAATTTGTTTCAATCAATTTTATTTTATTTATTAAAAATTTGTTAAATATTCTTTTATCTTGATTTCATTATTAATCATAATTTGGTATTTTGAAACATTTGTTCTAACATCTACATGTTCTAAAATTTGGAATTCCTCAATTTAATTTCATCGGGCCTAATAAGGAATAATTAGATTTATGCCATTACAAAAAGCTGTTAATTTGAGAAATGCCATTGCTAAATTGTTAATTAGATTTATGCAACTACAAATTTTCTTAAATTAGTTTTTTGCCATTATTTTCTCTAGAAATAGAATAAATTCCATAAATACCATCATCAAATCTGTCATTATTTTGGAAAATTCCCAAATTACCCTGATTAAATTATTCATGTTCCTCTTCTTTCCGACATTTTGGTCTCTAATGGTGAAAGGATAACACGAAATACCGAACACGGTAATTAACAACCTCACATATTTAAACTACAAAAAGCCAAAAAAAAAAAAAAAAAAAATCAAAATCATATGCATCATGTTAGGTCAATATAAAATATTAAAAGCTGCCAATTGATTATATCTATCTTCGTTCTTAATTTATAATTAAATAAATTAGATTTAATAGGGTACAACAAATAAAATAAAAAAAAATTCACGTCATTTGTTGGTAAAAAGAATTGTACAGTTAATATGCTATTCATCCTTTAAACTTTTCACGTCTCTTTGTGCTTGTATGTGCTGTGCTATTCATCCTTTTCCTTTATTTAAATAATAAATAGACTTGCTTGTATGTGCTATTCATCCTTTTCCTTTATTTAAATAATATAAATATGCAGCGAGACGTGAAAAATTTAACGAATCAAGAGGTCCAAACTTAGGACAGAGGCGGTGAAATGAAAAAGATATTTATAGTGACATATTTAAAAGGGTAAACTGGGCAAATTAATTTGTTGATGGTATAAAACTAATTTTCACAATTTTATAATGGCATAAAACTAATTTGTCATTTAGTGATGGCATTTTACTAATTTCAAGTTTTACAGTGGCATAAATCTAATTAACCCTTAAGTTAATTGATTGATTGGTAGCATAAGATAAAAAGATAAGTCTTATATCTAACAAATCTAAGATAGACATGAAGTTCCATGTGTTTCTTGGTTTTTTTTAATTGTTGGACACAGCTTTTATTGATTTGGACCATTAGATGGTGATTGTGAAATGATTTTAGATCTTAGCCGTTGATATAGTTGTTGATTTCTTCGGAGATTACATGTGGCAAATTAATTTGTTAAGCCTGTGTATGGAGTCATTTCCTTCAGACATCATTCATTTGCAGGTTATTAAGTGATAGCAACAAAAATGCCGCAGAAGATCGAACAATCGGAAATTGGAGAGAGAGAGAGCGAGCGCCTGCGCGCAGCCGTGGGTTAATGGGGTAGAGAGTAGGGATTGCTTTTTAAAATATTCCAATTTGGCCCTTCATCTTCTGTAATCATAAAATAACTGAATACTTTTTCAATCCGGTCCCTCTATTTCTAATAATCCTAAACATCGCCTGAGTGGCGTAGACTGCAAAATTTTTAGTTTAATTTAAATTAGTGAAACAGTAAAATTTCTAGCATCTACTCTAAATAACTTATTTACAAAATCAAAATACATTACTAATTAAGTTTTACTGTTTCACTAATTTAAATAAAAATTTACTTTGGTATGTAGTTGTGATTAACAAAAAATTTCTTCGTAAGAACAATTTGCGGAGCCGCGCTTCTTCTCTATTCTTAAGAACAATTGTGTATAGTCATTTTTTTTCAAATATGCAAATGAAACTGTTGAAACCCTCATCAGCACTTTCCTGTTAGCTTTTTGATAATACCCTCAATTATTTCTTTTTAGTTTTTAGAGAGAAAAAAAATTATACAGAGAAATTGTTGAGAATATCTTCTAGCGTACCCTAGAAGTACAGAATCCATGAAATTCCATTTGAGGGATTAATGTTTGGTAAATCATGATTAATTTGTCTGTCAGATCAACTGCCCTCGTAAAGACGCATATCAAGTTTATAATAAGACCAAATTTCTTATCTCACGGAGGGACCAAGCATGTATGCAGCCTCATTTTCCCAATTCCCACTGGGTGAAGCATGGTTGACACTGTAAGCACTCACTGCTCTGATGTGGCCTGTAGCGTCAGTGTTGCTGTGCATACTACCACTGATGCTGATATTATCTCCATACATGACCTGACTTTGCACATAATGAGTCTCCAGATCCAGGCTTTCCTTCAGCTCAGCCACCACTTGTGACATTGTCGGCCTCCGAGCTGACTCTTTTTGAGTGCAACTCATAGCCAAATCGAACACTTTCCACACAGAGTTGACATCGTAATCTCCTTCTAGCCGTCTGTCAATCACACTTGTTATGTCTTCACTCTGAAGCTTCTTGTTTATATGTTGCAGTAAATGACAATCACGTTCAATGATAGGTGGTAGGCCTGTGATTATCTCGAGAAGAACTATTCCAAAGCTGTATACATCACTCTTTACGGTGAGCATGTTTGTCCTGAAATACCTACATTAGACCAAAAGTAGTATATGTACATGTTATATTTGGATTAGAGATTTTCTAAGTTTCTATTTATATTTTGAAAGCAGAGACGTATGTACTCTGGGTCCGCATAACCCCGTGTACCGCAAGCCTTTGTAATCGTAGCTTCATCTTTGCTGCGGAAAGCTCTTGCTAAGCCCAAATCAGACACCTTGGCCTCCAAGTTCTCGCCTAAAAGGATATTGCTGCTCTTTACATCCCTATGCACTATAGGGGTCCTACATCCCTTGTGCATATATTCAAGCCCTACAAATTTTTAAAACCGGCAAATGAAAAATCAATCAGATTTGATTAATTATTCAACTAAAAATTGGAAACCCATTAATTAGTACTTTAGTATAACCTTCTGCAGCTTCAAGAGCAATACGGAGGCGCTCTCTCCAGCTCAAAGTTTCTCGGTTCCCTGTAAGACCATCAGCATTAATTGCTAATGTTTCTCTTTCAAGTGTTAATAGTTAATGTCTTATACAATAAGTAAATTATATTCATCGGAAAAAAAAATCAAAACTAATAATTTCTTAATAAATGCAGTTAAAAAAATGGTTAATGGCGGATGAAATATTTCTTTTGTAGTGAGCAAACCTCTTATGTGGTCCTCTAAAGTTCCCTGGGACATGTACTCGTAGATAAGTGCTAGGCAACTTGGGTCTTCACAATAACCCACCAATAAAAGGAGGTTCTTGTGATGGAGCATAGACAAATTCTGTGCCTAATTAACAAGTCAAAAGTTTCAATATGTAGTCCAACTGCTTCATAGTAGTATCTGGTGCAATATTCTATTTCCTATCAGGCTGTATAGTTAAAAATCTGAAATAGTTACCTCAGTTAGGAATTCATCTGGCCCTTGATCTGAGGATTCAGATAATTTCTTGACTGCAACAGTAGTGCCGTCTTTCAATGTACCAGAAAACACACTTCCAAATCCACCTCCTCCAATTACTTTCATGAAATTGCCAGTAATTTTTTCTAGCTCTTTCTTTGTGAATTTCTGTGTCTTTAGTTGCACTTCAACAAAGTTACTATCAGTGATCTTTCCTCCTGGCTGGGGGACTGGTAAAAATGGTGCTAGTTTATTAATGATGTGAGTGCTGTATACTTGTCCAGCAACAAGAAAAACGAAAAAAAAAAAAAAAAAACTAGCGGCCTAACCTCCAACTTCCCAACTCATAATTGGGGAAATTGAAGCAAATATTGTGCAGCCTGTATGTTTGGTTTTGATTTCCCCATAAAGCTTAAATTCTATTATTTCTTTCTTATGCCTATATTACCTTGCTGCATGTCTTGTCTTCTCTTATATACTATAAATGCCAGAATTAACAAAAGCACTGCCACCACTGCAGTAATGACCAGACCAATGACGTGAATTCCAGCCTTTCTCGATGTCTTTTCTGTACATTTGTTGCCAGTCCTAGCATTTTTAAAAAGTTTCCTGTTTAGCACCACTACTGAATTGCAACAACTAGAATGCCTTGTCTCTCAAATTTAATCAGAATGCCTACATTCCACATCCACATTTGGAGAGATGATATTTTCTAGTAGCATAAAAAAATCTTTAAGGTAATTATTCTTACAACAAAAGGAGTCCGGAATTAGACTTCTTTTGTAACGAATCAGGGATTGGACAACTGAAGGAGTTGCCTGACAGGTTCCTGCATGAATATTGACATAATTAATTGTGAAAGACTTGAAACGATTAACTACCACCTGAAAAACATATTACCTGTATCTAGTTTGATACCAACTTAGCAGTTGGCGCCAATATTGTTTGTAATGCTGGTGTGCATTACGTTGTATAGCTAAACTACCAGGGTGCCAAATTTTGATTTACTTTTCTGAGCCTCTTTCTATTTTCTTAACTAAGAATTGTGTGATCCAAATGCAGATATACTAAAAATGAATTCTAATAAACACAAATTCCTCTCAGTTGCTGGTTCCTGACGGTTTCAAAACTCGGCGAGTCAACTCGGAATCGGGCCGAGTTGACTCGGACTCGGCGGCCAACGATCCGATTTTTGGCGAGTTGGAGCGGATTCGGGTTGCAAATCTTGAGATCACCATTAATGGTGGTGTTCTTCCATGGAAAGAGGTGAAGGAGCAAGGGGAAACACTTGTTGAGGTTGCTATGGTGGAGAAATCGTGTTAGGAGCCCAGAAAATTACCACGGCGGCTCCTTACGAGGTTATTTGAGCCCTCTCTTGTGCTCTATCGGAAAGGAAGATGGAATGGAGTGGGATCGGGAAGGTGGAAGGGAAAGGAGAAGAAGGTTCGGAACTGGACACCTCCATTTCCGAATTTTTTTCAAATTTTTCATTTCAATCACATCAGACGGTCCAGATAATTCAGTAAATGAAATAATTTTAAAACAAAGTGATTCTTGATCTAAAAATTGATCCGAGAACATAAAAAAATTGATAATTTCATTCTCTACGATTCTAACTGATATATTAAGATGTTTTAATAAAAGTATCACTAATTAAAAAATATTTTCTTAATTTTTCAATTGTTTTTCTTATTTTTAAGACATTAAAAATGATTATTTATGAAAATCCGAGTTTCTGATCCGAGTCATCCGAGTTTTTCCGAGTCATCCGATTCGACTCCTTAGTCCAACACTCCGAGTCCGAGTCCGATTCCGAGTTTCAGAACCATGACTTATCTCGATCACATGCCAGTACTTAATGGTGCGTTAATCATTAATGTGAGATAATTTGTTTTAACTCAAATATCAATTTGCTTGATGAGTAAGTTTGACTCAATAAGTAATATTCTTTATGATGCAAACTAACTGTTAGTGCAATTCATATATGAAATTGATTGCAGATAACCAGGGATAAAATAACTTTTAATTTTATGCCAGAACTCTATGGTGTGTTAATAAATATGAGCTTATTTATTTAACTCGAGCATAATTGGGTTGATAGGTATGATTGACTCAATAATTAATACTCTTTATGATGCAAACTGAATGTTCTTACAATGCTTATATGAAATCGACTCCAGATATCCAGGGATAAAATAATTTTTTATTTCATGCCAGAAATGCACATGTACATTAGTCCAAATCAGGTAAGAGTCTCAATATCTAAGCCATTTGGTGCCATTGCATGCTACCATTTCAGTGAAAAAAAAAAAAACTAAACTAAACACTTACAAAACCTGAAGCGAAGTCATAGTACCCAGAAAATTAGGAATAGTTCCGTTTAGACTGTTGTTTGATAGATCCCTGCATTATAAGTTTATGAATAATGAACAATTAGGAATTCGACACTGCTCAAGCTATAATTCATGTAACGCACGAATTTAGTTTTGTTCAGCCATAATGAAAGTAGAACCTGATCCATTAGCAGCACTTACAGAATCTTGAGATTTTGTAGCTTGGATAAGGATGGGGATACAGAGCCAGTCAAACCACTATTTGAAAGGTTTCTGCAATGTATCAAGCAGATGTTCCAAGTGTGGTTTAAAAATTTTCCGTTAATAAAACTAGTGTAGTTAAGCTAATTAGTTGTCTACTTTTGCATACTCACAAGGCGATAATCTTTGAATAATTGCCATTGTAATCGCATCCCACCCCAACCCAAGGGTATTTTGCTGGAGCACATGGGTCACCAGTCCAACCTTTATTAAGCTTGTATGCTGCCTTGATTGTCAACATAACATCATCTTGAAAAAATGTAAAAAAAAAAACAGAGATAAAAAATATATAATGGGGATAGCATTTCTAGCAGATTATACAGTGTCTCTGCTGCCAATGAGAAATAACAACATTGAAGAATAAAGGCCCAGTAAGTATATCTTACTATCAGCAGGATCGACCATTTTAGTGTCAACTGGCAGGATAGAATAAATCTCAAGGGCATTAAGAAGTGCTGGCTCAGTAGAGTTGGAGGTGGCATTGAGGGTTATGCTGTATCTATTTAAGTCAATAGGCATATTCTGTGGTTTAGCAGTGTAGATTGTATTTGCCATCAGGTACTTTGGGTTCACTTGTTGGTAACTGCCATAAATTCAAACAAGTAATCTTAATGTAGTCAATGGAATGTTAATCTTTAAGTGAAAGTTAATTGTTATATTGCAACAACAGGTATATAATTTCTTAGAAAATTCATAGTTGATATCTTAAGAGCTAGTAGTAAATTACAGTAGTTTCCCATTGTAGTATATGTCAAATTCACGCTTGCCGCCCATTGGAAGTTGCTTTACTTCGGCAAAATAAAGATTGAAACCAATTGGAGGTATAAGGCCATCCTGCTGAGTCCAGTTAAAATATATATTGGATGAATTTGGAGCGGACTTGGATGGAATAACAGCTGTTTGAAGGACAGTAGAGGGAAGCTCTGATAAACTCTCCCCTAAATCACTGTTCACTCTCTGAGGTGTAGAAATATTTGTCCATTCATCAATCATCAGAGGATACCATATGCGATCATACTTGTCACTGGGATACCTATATAAGAATTAGAATCTTCTTACTTTCTTTGGCAAATGGAGGAAAAAAGTTTTTTGAACAAAGATAAATGAAGAAATTAATTGGGTGACAATATTAATTAAATAATAGCATTGATGTTTATATGTTATTGTAGCCTTGCATGTAAAAAATAATTGATTACACTGCAGATAGAAAAGCATATGCACTAACCTAGTATACTTGGAGCCTCCAACATCGCCTCTCCCATAAAGATCACCAAACTGGGTTGCGGTGACATATGGGTAAAGGGGAGATTTCATTTGTCTCGTCTCCAAGAAACTTATAAATGGAGTTCCCTGACCGGTGTTTACCAGGCATACATATAAAACTTCACCTAAAGCTACTGTTACAGCCTCATACATAAAGATATAACCAGCATCTGTTATGTTCACCGTCTTCCATTTGCTGATTCCAATGTAAAGGTCAAATAATATTGGCTTCTTAGATTGTTGGCTGAAATGTGAATCATAGTTGCCATGAAAGAAACCCACTCTGATAAGATATGTGATATTGCGCACCACAGGTTTTAGGTTGTAGCAGTTTCGGTCCCCACTTGGGAAGCTTCTAAGACTGAAAAGAGTTACGAGAGATATAGTGGACTTGTAATTGCTAGCGATATTGGCATTTACCCCGGTATCTATATATTGATCATCAGAGGTATATGTTAATTTGGTGGCATCATCAACAAAACTATTGGTGTTTCCACAATCTATGCTAATGAAACCTGCAAAAATAAGATTGGAAAAAAAATACTAAGAACATTTTCTAATCCGTAATTAAACTATCTGCATGAATCTAATTTTGGTCTTTAAAATTTATTTGTTATACGATTTAAAAATACAATTGTTGTTTTTCATTAAACTGAAGTTACATTAGTATTAAAACTCTGGTTTTGTTTTTCTGAACATTACTTCATCTTCTGGTGTTGTTTATGATCAGCATACAATCTGAGTTCATACTCTCGTCTGTCATTATTGTATAATAATGTAATTGCAGCAAAATTTATGTTTTCACAATGCATACATTAAGTTTAAAGTTGATGCGTCCTTAGAGAAAAATCAATGCAAATAATAAAATAAATAACTGTCATAAACAGGAATTGAGCATGCGTTACTAACCTTGGGTATCTTGGCCATAGACAGCAGCTACTACAAAAGACATTACCACAAGAGCAAGACAGTACTTCTCCATACTTGCAATATTTCTGGAATATACTCTGCAATGGTTTCTTTCTGTTGTGACCAAAAATGTCATCTCAACACTTGCAACTAAATTGAGCTTATATGGCTTCCTTTGAATTCATTTGTTTGATGGTGGGTTGAAATGGAAGTATACAAAATTTCCATTCTTTGGTCAATGTCCTAACTTAACTAACACCAGCAGAGTATCCTGAGTGCTTTGTACACGACAGAAAGACAGTGGCAAAAATTTAAATTATAAATATGTTGTACCATTAGTGCACAATCATGTGCGAATAACCAATTCCATTGAATAGTTTATAATTAGATGAAAGTCAACAACTAGATATATATACATCTATTTGTAGAATTTAGTAAAAAAATCATATAGATATATAATTGAAGAAACCATGTTACCCGTTGAATAAGCTAATAACTAACTGATGTCTCTTCTACTCTTAAAATGTTAAGCACAACAATGTCATTTATGTATTTGCTTCTTTATAGATCAATAAACGCAGTTTTTCAAATATAAAACAATTTTAGATGATCAGAACAAATCAAAGATTAGACTACAATGGGAATTTAATAGTTCAAAATTTGTACATGAAGGCTAGTCGGCAATTATATATCCTTGAAGTGATGTAGCTAATTATCCTGTTAAGCTTTCTGAAGGCTATCAATTGACCTCTACAATCCAATAATTAATGACATGGATTCCCATGAAATAATTAATCTACTTGTAGATTACAAAAAAGATATCAAAACTAATTGAATCCGTATATATGTGGATCCTACATAAGAAATCCCCTTATTGAATTGACGTTTCTCTAGAAAATCCACATTTGATATCCCTTGAATATTAGATTTAAAATCGAATCTATAACATACTAAGTTAATTTTTCTTTATCGAAAGAAATCTATCATATGTGTGTTAAACAAATTCACCAACCGTACAATAATTCAGTTTGGCTAAAGTTAATGTCATAAATTTTGTACCTTCGATGTGTATGATCCGAAAAGTAATCTCAATTGAATACAAAATCACTAAGATATCCGAATCCAATTCCTTGACAGCCATATCATTTTTTAATTTTTGTATTTATATATTTGAGAAAATTCCGCCAGTACAATTTGATAACTATTTGGGGCCATTGAAAGAAGAGGTCTTCAATTAAATCAAAAGTAAATAAATTAAATCCCATTGGACATCCGTAGGAACTACTCTATCTGAACAGTTGTAATATAATATAATATAATTACTTCGCTTCTGAAATGATTGTGATGTCATCTTCCTTTTTTCCCTAAAAATGTAAGTTGCGTCACCTCTTGCCAACCTGGATGGAATAACAAGCTGGCGGGAGGTCCGATCATTTCTGAAATTTAAATTTAATTTCGGACTAACAATAATATATATATACCATTAGACAGCTGATGGAATGTAGATAATTAAGTATTATACCCAAACAGTTGTTATAGAATATAATAACTTCCAATTGACAATGATGATTATACTGATTACAAAGGTACCTTCCTGACGACCTGGATGGAACTACAAGATTGGTCCAATCATTTCTGATAATAATATTTTAATGTTCGCCGGCTAATTAACTAAATTAGGCAACTAAATTTAATGACCTTTTGCCAAGTCTCTCTATCCCCTTGGAGAAAATCGTCCGATTTCATATCATACACTAAACAAATTTTCACGCAGTGAAAGGGCGATTGTGTACATATATACTGTAGTATGAAATATTTATAATTTTGGAAGTATGAAATATGAATAAATTTATTTAATTTTAAGGCGGACTAGGTATGAACTAGCATGAATTTTGATGTGCCAGACGTGTGAAGCATGTATAGATCGAAGTACATACTATGGACTATGTAAAACGTGATAGCTCGATATTTAATACACAAGAAAAAAAAATTATGGACTATACAAAATTACAAATTGTTTGAAATTTGAACTACATAACAATTTTAGGTAAACGATATATGAAGTAAGAGATTTTAGCAAAATTTAAATTTTCTATTTAAAATAGAGAATTTACATTTTTCAGGGAAGTCCAATAAATTCCATGCTGAACCATATTTGCTAAAACTTTGCAAAATCCTTTCTTATAAATAAATTTCCAAAAATAAAAATAAATGTGTTTGGTCCTTAATGGTAGGAAAAGTTATAATTTTCTTTCTGTGTGTGATGATTTTGATGAAAGATCTTTTTGCCAATATAAAGATTTAAGCACATGTTAAAGCTAGAATAAATTTTGGCTTTTCATTTGAATAAAATAATTAGATGGGGAAAAAAAAAATTAGAGAGCACATTCGATCTACTACATAGGCCGGATACTCCTTGTACTCAAGATAGCCTCTATCTAGCCATTTCTAAAAAAAAATACATAGGCCGGATACAGTTTCATTAATAGAAACAAGTAACCTCGTTGAAAGAAGAAAAAGAAAAAGTGTTTATTTCTGATTTCCTCTAACATGGTAAGGATACAAAACTACAAAAGCCTATAAAATATCCTTAGCTGATGGTTTCAATTACAATTCCTCGATGTATAGTATCGATACAGGCTCAGTGCTACCAATCACCCGGGGTTATTAAAAAAAATAATAATAATAAAAAACAAAAAAAAAACTAGCATCCAAACTTTTTTTGAATTTTGGGAAAATTGATCGGATATTAATAAGCTTTTCGAGTGTAGAAAAAAATATATTATATATCGTCCGCCTTCAAGAAATTCATCTAAATTCAGCTCGAGATGTGAGGACATAGTGAAGTTGGAGAACATGTTAATTCCGTAAGGAACCAACTATTCCTCTTTCTTGTCTTGGCAACATTCGCGATTCGCCTCTTTTTACATAATATTATATAGATTAGGAAAAGGGTGTCAATAAAGCCGCCGACCAAATATCTAATAATTAGAGTACCCACATTGTTATAGTCGATGTATATGGATTGTTGAATGCCCTATATTCACAAACTTGGTACTTGTGTTAATTACTAATTTAGTATTATATAGTACCTATCTTGAAGTACAGCGTGATAAATTTAATATATTGCTTTTTGTAATACATGTCCAACAAGAATCAAAAATCCGAATTGACATTACGCATGTTTAAATCAATCCAGCCAACTCAATAATGAAATACTAATTGTGAAATTTCAGTAATAAAATAAAAGTTACGCTGTGAACAAACCCCCAAATTATCTCAGATCTGGACCGTGACCAATTATGTCAGATGCTGTCCTGAAATTTTGATTGGTTTTTTCTGCAGGGTTAGAATTCGTGTTTATGCTCTGGATACTAATCATGCTCTGGTTATTCTGGCCATTTTTATGACGGTGGTCCTCCATCTTTAGGGCATTCTTTAGTTCTGTTACGACAGCCTCCATTGTCGGTCTCAGTTGGGGATCATCATGTGTGCATTCCCTGGCCAGTTCATAAACACACCACATTGAATCAAGACTATAGTCCCCTTTAAGCCGTGCATCAATGATGTTCTCAATTCCACTGTTTTGTCGGGCCATCTTTTCTCTCACACGAACCACAAGGATGACGCCTTCTGGATCTTTTACACCAGGAGGTTCCCCGGTGATTATCTCCAGAAGGATTACTCCAAAACTGTACACGTCACTCTTCTGTGTGACAAAACCCATTGCAAGATATCTGCATTTACAAAAGATAATTGTGTTACTGTTAGAATAAGGCTTCAATATAGATATTTCAGAGTTAATTGAGACCAAATTGCAAAGTTTAATATCGCCGATTATCAAATTGACATATCCATATATGAATGAAATATAAGAATGAAAAATATGAGGCAAGTAAAGTACGGATCCATGTAGCCCTCTGATCCACAAAGTGTTGCTAATGTCTCGGTTTTCAGGTTAGATAGGAGCCTGGCAATTCCCAAATCAGAAACCTTAGCTGTCAAATCATCAGTCAGGAGAATATTACTGCTTTTGACATCCCTGTGGATAAATCGCACTGAGCATCCCTGGTGCAGATAGTTGAGTCCTACATTTCAAAATGGAAAATCTCACTTTAGGACTTCAAAAAATTCACATATACATGGAACTTGTCTTGGTTGTCCATCCACACAAGATATAACCCTTAATCTATCCCCTATTATTTTTTAAATTTATGAAATAGCTTTCCCGTTGAGAAATTGGTATCCCCATATTGTGTCCTATCAAGATCAAAGAGAAACACACTAGAATCCAATCTAACCTGATCAAATTGCTACAAGAGTCTTCCTCAAATATAGACTCAGAATCTACTAAACTAGTCCCATTATCAGTTGAGAAAATATGGCTTTTTTTTTCACGTAACTGTATATTGTCTACTACTGATCATATTTGCTAGTGAAAGAATTATTAACTACCAGGAACAAAAAATCAATTCAAGCATCACTTTAAAGTTTAATTTACTAACCTTCTGCAGCTTGAAAAGAGATTTGGAGGCGCTGCCTCCAGCTCAAAGTTTTTCCCTGGCTTCTTCTTCCTATTAGAATATTAGATTACTTATGGAACTAGCAACATTGTATTTTTTTTATCGATATTAAGATCTTTAATTTTATTAAAGACGCTTATTTGCTTCAATAGAAATTTAAACCTCGGAGATGATCTGCAAGGGTTCCCTGAGACATGTATTCATAAACAAGTGCTAAGCAGTCATGCTCTTCACAATAACCAACCAATGAAACCAAATTCCTGTGATGGAGCATTGCTAAATTCTCAACCTGCCAGTGACAATAACCAATTATATTAGATTTCAGGAAAAAAAAATAATAAGTATAACATAGAGTTTCAGGTCTCTTACAACATAATGCTCTTGTTACCTCGGTTAAGAATTCCTTTGACCCTTGATCTGCATCATCAGACCTTTTCTTGACAGCAACTTTAGTTCCATTTTCATCTGGCAAGGTACCAGCAAAGACAATGCCAAATCCTCCTTTGCCGATTTGGGTTGTGAAATTTTGAGTAATACTCTCCAGCTCCATCTTTGTGTATTTTTTTATTTTTAGGTGCACTAATGGTTCATCATTCGGTACAGGATGCAGCCTGTGGCCTACAAAAATTTGTCATTTCGTATGCCTATTATTATCTTCAGCTACTAACAGGGTGCATTTTACAGCTTGCTGCTCACTCACATGAAATGAGATTAAGGGTGTTGTTATGAAACTTTTTTATAAACCTGATAGTGATGACTTGTGCATTATCCAAGCAATAAAGCTTGCAACCAAGATGAGTCCAAATATAACAGCTATTATAGCAATAACTAATGCAATATTGGATTTCTTGCCACTAGGAACTGCAGTAAGGATTCCCGAATTGTTAGTCCTAGCATTGAAAAAGAAACATCAATTAGTTTTTTTCTATATTGATTGCCTTTTAAAAATTGATGAATATAATGGTCTATCTAATTTGAGATTTATCCTCGAGCTAGAACATGGCATTTCTTTAAGCCAATAATAATTTGAACTCATATTTAATTTGAGAATGTAGCTGCTAAATGATTACACAGAATCATATATCATATTAATACCAGAAGAAACAAAAGTACCTCAAAGTAAGTTGTCCTGAATTCGATCGTGCAAGTAATACTTGAGGGATTGGACCGCTCAAGCTATTGTTTGACAAATCCCTGCACAAGGTTTTGTTGCATATTTTGAGTCGTGCAACAAATTTACCATGCCAATTGCCCAGCAAAATTATAATAACTTACAAGAATTGGAGGGAAGGCATTTTTCCTAAAAAATCTGGAATTGATCCATTTAACTTGTTGTTTGAAAGGTCCCTAGAGATAATTTTGGAAAGAAGCAAAAGTAATTACTATAAAGTTCATCAGCATAATAAGCCTAGTACTTTTGAATTGTCATTCTATTGGCTACACTCACAGAATGTTAAGAGCTTCAAGCAATGAAAAAGACGTTGATATGGGTCCACTCAAACCACTGTCCGATAGGTTTCTGCAACAACATCATGGTTTTGTCATGCCAATTATTAATTAATAAAAACTCTTTGAGTTCTGTACATGCAATTATATTGATTACTAGATTACTAGAGTACTTTTGAGGTAGGACTTATTTGTATCATCACACTAGAATGTCAGATCATGCAAATTATTTTAACTATGGTCTTTTTTATATTTCCTTCTTAGTTTATTAAATGGAAACCTACAAGGAGACTATTCTTGGAGAACTGCTGTCGTAGTTACACCCCAAATCCTCCCAAGTATATACCACTGGAGCACATGGATCGCCTGACCAATTTTTCTTCACTTGGTATTCTGACTTTATATTCATGATAGCATCAACTAACAAAAATTCAGATAGAAAGTCAACACTTCAATTTTTGAGAGAGATATATATTCTTTTTTATTTAATATAAAAAGGTGAGGGCTGGACCCTCATTTTTTTCTTCAAAAAAAACAATAATGCAATATATATATATAGAGTTTAGCTACGGTGAGTCGCGACTCACGGACCCTCCGGTGAGTCGCGCTCAAAACTTCTAGATCTAGTTCAAAATGACCGATCCAAACCATCCAATATGACCTCCAAATTAAAGTCTCCTTGAAAACCAAATTTTATATTTTTTCCGAAATTTTTAAGTATTTTTTTGGAATTTTAAAAAATCGCTAATCTAATTAATTGTGTACCGTTCAAAATAGCAGTTTTTAAAAATCCAAAAAAAATACTTAAAAATTTCGAAAAAATATAAAATTTGGTCTGTAAGGAGATTTCAATATAGAGATCATAATGGACTGTTTGGATCGGTCATTTTGAACTAGATCTAGGAGTTTTGAGCACTACTCACCGGAACCGTAGCTAAACTCTATATATATATAGATCGGGGGAAAAAACTATTTGGCAGAAAACTATATGTATTGGGCGCATGGAAAAGCAGCCTAATGAAATGTTTCTAGACATACAGTGGCCATGTTTCCCAATAAAATAAATGTATATCGTCTCATGTAGTCATTTTACAGTAAAGGTAAAAATAAATTAGTTCATAATTAAAGCATACCATCAGAGAGGTTAGTCATAGCAGTTTTCACAGGCAAGAGGTTGAACACCTCAATCGCATTAAGTAGCGGCGGGACAGTTGCATTTTGGGTGGAAGTAAGGGTTAACATGTGCGAATCAGAACCATTTGGGTTTTGAAATGGACTCTGTGAAGAATATGGTTCGTTCAAAAGATAAGATGGGCGGACTTTGTCTGCAAATAGGTATCCATTCCAAAAGACGTTAAACTCACGGAGGCCATTTGGTGGAAGCTGTTGGACATCCGCAAAATGGAGGTTGGCATAGTAGGATGGCTTCTGAACAGAGGGATCTACAGGCCAATAGAGGGAGATGTTTAAGGTTGGATCGGCCACTTGCGGAACAGTGGAGTTGGTAGAATTGATTGGTAGGATTGCTGTCTGAAGCACAACATTAGGTACCTCATAAAAGCCGTCAGTGGTGACATTGAGTTTTGTCTTGACGAGAGTCCACATGTTGCATCGAGGGTACCAGATCCGGTCATAGGGGTCATCTGGGTACCTGTTTGTAATTGAGCAAATTAACTATGTAATTGTACTTTAAAATAGGCATATAGCTGGGTACCTGTTTGTAATTGAGCAAATTAATTATGTAATTGTACTTTAAAATAGGCATATAGCTCCATAATATGCTCCTCATGGACGTATTCAATTTCTAAAAGGATGGTACATTCGTTTCTCAGGATAGCAACCACCCAATTATGGATCATAAAATAAAACACCTCCAAGACAATTATCTCACATGATATAAATATTATCAGCCGAGACGAAAGGTAGAGAAGGGTTTAATTAGGCGCAGGGGAGAGAGAGAGAGAGAGAGGGAGGGAGGGAGGGAGGGAGAGCAGAGAGTTGAGAGGAGAGAATTTCTCGTCTGGGTTTAGGGGTTAGCACGATTTCTGATTTGAGAGTGAACAAGGGGTGAGAGGATTCCACCCAATTCATTCTGATTCAGCACAATTCTGTTCCAAATAGGCCGAATGGGGACTCATCGACTGATTTTCAAACATGGATCCATAGCCTTTCACTTTCACAACAAAATAAATAAAAATAGGAAAATCCAACTAAAAAAATTATCGGTAGTAATTACATCTTGACTCACCTAGTTATCTTACTTCCTCCCAAGTCGACGCGACGAAGAGAAAGATCAAAAAAGCTGGATGCGGTTACAGTAGGATAAAGAGACGACTTCAATGGCCTCATCTCCAAAGAAGATATGAATGGAGTTCCTGAACCTTTGTTTACTAAGCATACTGATACAAAATCAGCCAATGCTACAATTATAGCTTCGTACTCGACAGCCTGAGATGCATCAGAGATATTCACTGTCCTCCAAAAGTTTACCCCCATGTGAAGATCAAATAGAAATTTATCGTTTGTCGCGTACTTCCCGTCGTAGTTCCCGTAAAAGAAAGTAGCTCTGATTAGGTATCTACGATTTTGCATTGCGGGTTTTAGAGTGTAGCAATTCCGGTTTCCGACTGGGAAGCTCCTGAGAGTTAAATAGGTGCCTTGAACTATCTGCGATACATAACTGCTTGAAATATTGTAGTTTACACCAGTGTCTATGTACTTGTCGTCAGGAGAGAATACCAAACTTGTGTTCTTGTCTGTGTAACTTATCGAGTTTCCACAGTCGACACTTACATAATCTGCCAAAGAATAACATGGATAAATTAAATAAATTGCTTGGTTCATCAAGAGATAACCACTCAAATTAAAGAAAGGGAGATTAGAAAAAAGATAATAACGAAAAAATGAAAAATCCAGGTTGAATATGAATTGCTGACCTCCAAGATTTTGGCTATGAACTGCAAGTAATGCAATGGAGAGAACCAAAAGATGGAAGCAGCGCTTCTTCATATCTTTGCAATGTTTCTGGAATTAGCTTCACCGCATGGCTTCAAGTTTGTTTAAACTGAGGATACCATAGCATACCTATGAAATAAAGCTTTTGGTCCCTTTTTGTGGCTATAATGTATAAATCTTCTTCATCAATATAATTAATATTTTTTATATTGAACAAGCAGGCCTGCTGTGCATGCACGATAGCTAAATTTTGTAGTTAGTTTTGATATATAGAACTACTGATGGTACATAATTTAAATTGAAAGAAGGAATGTGCAACTAGTACATGCCGCTGCATAAATAGATAAGAGATCATGTCTGTTGCCTTTATTGTATGGTACTCCATAGAGCTCATACCTGCATATATAATATAAATAAGCATAATATGGGGTTGACCTTGACCCCTGATTAGGCGCCTCAGCATTTTATATGTATTTCAGATTAATTATATCATAAAACCATCTGATAATGTACAAACAAATAAAATAAATTAATTGACCAGGAAAGTCCTTCCCCCGCAGTTCAGTCATATATAAGAGTACTATAAAAAGAAACTGAAAACCTACCAGAATGGCGCAAACAACTGGTGCAAAAATAATATTTTCGTAGATGAATAATTTGCATAAAAAATTTGAAGTCGCAAAATTGATTTCAGAAGTAGTAGCTTGATGACTTTTTGTCCATGCCTGGAGTTAATTCGTCTCAACTACTTAACAGCTAATAGGGTCACTTTATAAATGAAATCATTTATAAAACAAGTTCCTAACCAAATGCTTTTACATCGCAGTTGATAATTTATGTTAAATTAACATGTATAGACACTTATTACATCTTTGTTTGAGACCGGCCTAGACTGTAGGACTCTGTTTAAGCGGCAGATTGGTGACCAATATGGGAGGAAGGAAATAATGAAATTTTATCAAATATAAATAAAAACATTTCAGTTCTTAACTTCTTATGGAAAATCGTGTTGGATGTAATCAAATGGTTGGCTTGGTTGGCTAATTATATTTCCAAAAGACTTTATTTTCATTTTATTCATTTTTTACAACATTTGAAAAAATTTATTTTACTGAAAATATCGGTTGGGAATCGCCAACTTATTTTCATAAAAAACAACATAGACAAGTAACTAAAGGACGAGGCCGGCCATAAAACCCCAAAAAAAAAATGAAAGGTTGACATAAATAATCCATTTCAATTGCTGGCTTCATGGATATGTGGAAGTGATGTATCTGAATGTGTCCAAAACAGCTATTAAAAAGACAATTACATCACGCCCATTAACTAGAATTACGTCATCTAATATTCAATGGAGAAATATTTTTCTAATGCACTTGTATAAATGAGGGTATTTGTGAAATCGTCTAAGCCTTTTTTTTTTTAGCGCTTCCAATTTAAAAAAAAAAATGAACATGGTGATTGGTGACCCATTAAATGGCGACTTCTTGACAAGAAATGTTCTATGCTGCTCAAGTTGAAGTTATTTTAATTTAAATTTACATTATGCTAACATTACTGCAATCTGAATATTTTGCTCTGCAAATAATATGCGCTGTCTCATTTCTTGTGTTGTACTTTTAAGACGTAGTCTATAAAAGCAATCATCACTAGTCACCGTAATAACCCACATTAATAAATGTTTAGAAATTAGCTCAAGTTGGGTTTGATCCGTGATTGCGTGATTGCGCAGCGCCAGTGATTGCACAAAATTAATCTCTTTCGGACAAAAATGGTTGAGGAACAAAAATTGATGCTGACCATAAATTAATTCTAACAGAAAAAGGCCCAGATTTTCTTTTAGACAATAAGGAGCGCTCAAAAGCCCAGACGGAAAACACAGAAAGAGAAACAAAGAAACTCAGGCCCAATTGAATAAAACAAGATTGAAAACTGATACAAATAGGCTAATCAAGCCCATCGGCCCAATATATCCTCCCGCCGATTCGTCTTCCCATGTCAATTTCTCACGCTCTCAGTCGTTCTCAAATCTCAATCGGATACATTCCTCAATTCTTCCTTGCTAATGGGCAATGGCGTTGAGAGCGTGGCCTAGTTATTTGACCCTTGAAGGAACCACTGATAGAAATCCTAAGAAGCGGGTTAAGTGAGCTGGTTCTTCTATATTTCCAAAATTTTATACTCAGTTCTTTGATTTCACTGAGAAATGGAAAGGGTAGGAAAGACGCTCAAGGTATGATAAAATGCATACTTTTGCTCTAGATAGAATTTTTCTATGGAATTAGATTTTCCTTCTGTTGATTTCAGTGTTTTCTATTTAATAGATGTTTAGGTTTAAGTCTAGTTGTGCGCACAATTATCTGATTTTAACCAATTCTATTGCAATCACTGTGAAATTTTAATTAATTTGTGGACATATTGTTGCAAACCCGACAAGTTAACATAGCTGCAGACCTGGCTAGTTAATTTTAGACTGATTTACATCGAGTAGATCAAACTTTACAATAAAATAATTATATTAAGTAGAAACTAAGATTTATACATATCCCAATTTATCTCGCTGATGGAGCAAAGGTCATGGTTATAAATTCAACAACCATACTTTGACTTATACCATCACCTCTGCTGCTCCCATTAAATATGTTTGTCTAAATGTGTAAATGAGAGAGATAATCTTGTATTATGTATTAGAAAATTTAGAATAGAATGTACATACTGATGGGCTGTACCTTGTATATATAAACAACAACTACTATTCTGGGATTCTTGATTACAAAGATTAGCTATCCTGATACAGTGAACTAAGGGCTAATTACTAACTTTACTCCTTGACCTGGTCCATACCAGTATCCTTAATCATATTATTATCAATAATACCCTTCCATCTCATGAGAAATCTCCAAATCCACACACTCATTCAGTTGCATTGTCACTTCTGCCATTGTTGGCCTCTGAGATGAAGAAGGGGCAGAGCACCTCAATGCTAAATCAACAAACCTCCACACTGATTTTGTGCTGTAAGGACCATGCAGCCTTTGGTCAACAATATTATCCAAGTTGCCTCCTTGGAGCTTTGACAACACGTGTTCCACTATGTGGGGACCACCTTGTGTTGAGGAATGTGCTGTGAGAGTCTTCAAGAGCACGATTCCGAAGCTGTATACATCACTTTTATAAGTGAATTTCAATGTCCTTTGATACCTGTTGAAGAAGGAAGTTAGTTAGACATCATAACTAAAGATGTTCATTGGCAAGTGGTAACCTTGTCTTACAGTTAGCAGATAGTTTACAGAATATGTTATGATACCTGTTTATTGATTTTAGTAAGTTGACAATCCAACACATGCAATTCGGTAAATTGTCACAAAGTTAGGAACTATTAGCACGATTTGGATAGTCCAAAATAAACACAGATTAATCGTGCAACACAACTGAAACAAAAAAGTTATAGAAGCAAAAAAAGTACAGTGTTTTGTGTTAACCATTTTTAGGAGGTGGCTAACTTTTTCCTTTCCTTGAATAGGTAACAAAAATCTCTGTAAAATGATATGTCATATTTTTTGTGTGGAACATTAATAATTAATAATGGCGTACTCTGGATCAATGTATACTTGGGTGCCAACATCTGGTGTAACTCGGTGTGGAGTCTGTGGACTGGCTCCAATAGATTTAGAAAATTTAGAAAGGCCAAAATCTGATATCTTTGGCTCGAGATCTGCTCCAAGAAGGATATTGTTTGTCTTAACATCTCCGTGAGTTATTCCACAGCCTGTATGCAGGTATTCTAGGCCTACACTCAGACATAATGCAGTTGGTACAGTGACACGAATAACAAATAAATTATCTAGCTTCATATACTGTGCTAGTTAACTAACAGTCGGTTAGTCACCTTTGGCAGAGCGATGCACAATTTGGAGCCTCTGTTTCCAACTCAGTATCCTATCAGCCCCCCTCCTTCCTACAAAGAACGAACATAAAATGGGCAAAAACTATGTGAATGCTGTCATGTATTACTATTGTACTTGTGTATCTTGGCTAACCTTTTAGATGATCTCTGAGGCTACCCTCAGGCATATATTCATAAATAATAGCAAGTTGATTCCTATCAATGCAATATCCTATTAGAGACACCAGATTACTGTGATGAACCTTCATTAAAGTTTTTACCTGAAACAAATTATATGTCTGTCAAGTTCACTTTTAATACTTATCTTTTTTTTTTTTTTTTTTGGTCAAGATTCCTAGATTTGATATAGATGAAGGTTAAGCTACCTCAGTGAGAAACTCCATGGTCCCTTGAAAGTTTGCCAGTGAACAAACTTTAACAGCTACCTCAGTGCCATTTTCTAGGTAACCAAGATATACATTACCAAATCCTCCTTTTCCAATTACTCTTGAAAACTTGTTTGTCATGTTCTCGATTTGTGGGTGCGTGAATTCAGTTCCTTCAATTTGAATAATTGGTATCTGGTTAGTGGCGGAGTTAAAATGGAAGAAATGGGGGTCAAATGAACCGCATTGATTTATGAAAAATACCACTATGCATACAAATTTATACTCACAAATATGAATCTTTATTAAAAATATTTAATATTTGAACCCTATATATATTCAATAAAAAAAAATCCACTGGTGAACCCCATATGTGATTTGGCCAATTTATTCTTGTTGGAAAAAAAAAATATTTAATTAAATAGCAAATATATAAGTGTCACAAACATTGATTTTTTTATTTTTGTTTTTAACCATCAATAATTCATGAGATTTGACATTGAGTAATAATTAGCACCGATGCATATTTATGAATGATTTCTATTATATTTTTCATAAAATTATCCTAATTATGTTGTTAGATATTTATACTTATTTCTTATTGAATCTTAGATATATATTTCTAAATTGAACTTAAATATGTAAGTTGTTGTATGTTATGTTATCAAGAAACCTTTAATAGGTAGATTTTTGTTTATTTTATTTAATGTGCCAAAAGGCAAGGTATATTCAATTACCATAATTGTTTTGATCAATCAAGTTAGCATTTTCTTTTTTTTTCATCATGTTTCATTTAAATAAAATTAATAATAATAGTATTGTTGTTCAAAATAAAATAATATTTTCATCGAAAATAGTTTAAACAATTAACTTTCTATGAAGTCTATAAAATAATTATATAATATTATTTTCATTGGATCATCGATGAAGGAACTTTTAAAAAATAGTGACTACATTAAGTATGAATTATAAAATTGATTGTGTGATCAGTAATTGGATGGTTTTTTATGCTTTGTTGTATATAACATCATTGACCTGAATTTTCTAACGCTATCGTCTTACATGAATTCAAAGAAATAGACTTTAAAGAATTCAGATAGAAGATCAAAAATCGATTAGAACTTATAATTTAATAAAATAGTCTTACATTTGAGTCATTATATATTTTCATAGTGCTTACTTAGAAAATATATATTGTTTGAATTTTTTTAACAAAATAAATTTATAATAAAAAAATATATTTTGTTTGAATTTTTTTTAAATATTCATATTATAAATTTATTGAACCCCATTATAAAAAATTCTGGCTTCACTACTGGTGCCTCAAATTTTGCATAGGAGGGGCTTCAATGTTATCAATATTTTGCATGGGAGGAATTTTAACTTGTGCTGGTGTTTGAGTTTCTCATATCACATCATGACCCTTAAATATTTTACCTGTTAGAATTAAGAAGACCAATGAATCAATTAATGTTACTTACAATTTCTACGCTGGTAGAATACAGTTTCACACCGTTACCCTTAAATCTTATTTATGGATAAAGCTTTCTACTTATTACATAATGATTACCTCTTGACTTCCAACATAGTTTGCATATGACGAACACCAACAGTGTCTTCAAAATAGCACAAACTATGATGATAACAATGATAAGTGGTCTACATAAGTTCTTCTTACTATTCCCATGTGCTGAGCATGAATTATCATATTGACAGTCATATCTAGCATGTGTAACCAGTAACAAGAAATTAGTGTTGTAGCAATCTAATTCCAAAAAAAAAAAAAAAAAAAAAAAAAAAAAGGCAGAACAATATATAAGCATCCTACTTTTTATAAGGATCTGGGTTGGGAAAAACAGTTTTTAAATTTTGAAAAAGAAAAAATGAACGAAGTTGAATTGACCTCAAGTCCAGTGAACCTTCCTTTGCCTTTTCCAAAAGGCATTGAGGTATTGATCCGACAAAATTGTTTCCTGTCAAATCTCTGCAAAAAGAAATAGCATAAAAATATGTGAACATTACAGTTTTAAAATTTATGATTCATATTGGAAAAAGGAACATGTGGTATGACTAAATTATCTTTTACAGGGAAACAAGGGATGACATCTCTGCCAAAAATTCAGGTATTGTTCCATTCAAATAATTATTGGAAAGATTCCTGCAAAATAATGTACAACTCAATTAAATGAACATCTCAAGTTTATATGTTTTATTCGAAAACTTGAACAAAAAATTTCAAACAAATAGGTAAAGAAAAATTAAGGAAAAGAAAGTTCTACAGATTCTTGATTTCTTGCAACTTTGAAAAATAGCTAGATATTTGTCCAGCTAATTCACTGTGAGATAGGTTCCTGTAAATAATTTGGATAAACATGTTTAGTATATGCTATCTTTTCTAGAATTTATCTAGATTTCACAAATATTTAATTTACATTCTAGCTACAAAGACTCACACAGCCACAATTGTCGAGTTGTTGTCGTCATAATCACATTTGACACCTTGCCAAGAATACTTGGCTGGGTTACATGGATCACCCATCCAGTTTTTCTTCAATTGATATTGTTCCTTGATTGACATTATCGCCTCAGCTTATAATAAATAATAAATATTTTTCTCAAATTTATTAGGCATGTCATGTAGACCTCAAAGAATACAAATATTTTATTGGACAATTAGCAAGATTACCTTCATTTCTCTCAGTCAAAGGTTCAGTGAGGAACATTCCACTGTATACTTCGATTGCATTAAGCAGTGGCGGAAGCGTCGAGTTTTCTGTTGCGTTCAACAGGAAGGAATAGTTATGAATTCCTGTAATGAAATCAGCGGTATGTATTGCATCAGAGGAGAGGTAAGAAGGTGAGTAGGGCCCATAGACTTTTTTGCCGTTAAAATACATGTTGAACTCTCTTAATTGGTTCGCATTGAGCTTGACTATCTCAGCAAAATAGAACACGATAAAAACTTTTATGCTGGGATCATCTTCTTGGATCATGATTTCAAGGGCTGTGGAGTTGATTGGGGTGGCCGCAGTTTGAAGAACAGCTGAAGGGGCACCAAAATAAGCTGACATATTGATAGACAAATTAGTGGATAGCTGTGCCCAGATTGGAGATCCACTAAATGTTAGCCAACTCAGATCATACGGGTCATAAGGATACCTGAAAAGAAAATTGACCAAGCAATTTTAAAGTGAAAGGCCTGATAGAACAGACTGATGCAAAGAAAACCCCACCAAAAATTGTCTATAGAAAAATAATGATTATGTGGGATAATGAATTGTGAATCTGTGATATAGATTGTTGATTGGTTAATATCTTTCTTTCTTCTATTTTACATTGAACAAATCAAGGCATGGTTTAAATTTAAGCTACAACAAAACAAGGGAACTGACCTAATAATTTGGCCTGTTTTTGGCCCCAAACTGAACCGGAACTGGAGGGAAAGTGAGTGAGCTGCATTAGCAAACTTGTACATAGAACTATTCAGTGTTCTCAGCTCCAAAAGAGATATGAACGGAGTTCCTGAGCCGGTATTTACCAGACACACAGATAGAAAATTGGCCAGAGCGACGGTCAGAACCTCGGGCTGATATATTGAACTTTCATCAATAATATCCAGTGTCATCCAATAGTTGGCATCTACATAGAGATCAAATTGAAGCGGCTTGTTTGGCTGTGCACTGTTTAACCCATCATAATTTCCATACATGAAACCAGCCCGTATGAGATATCGTTGACCTTCAACTGCTTTGAAGGTGTAACAATTTCTTGTTCCATTTGTAAAGCTTCTGATGGTCCTGTATTGCCTTGGAAGTGAAGGGGTTATTAGGTTTGATGAAACTGTGTACAACTTGCTTTCTGCAAGGCTGATATAATCATAATCTGAAGTGTACAGAATCCTTGTACTGTTATCTGTGTATGTAGTATTGCTAGGAAGTCCACAGTCAAGACTGATGAAACCTAGAAATACATGGTGGAGTGAAGAAGAGAAATGATGCAAAGTTTGTATTAATTCAACTTGTTGAAAAAGATGCATGTGCTTTTTAGATTCTTATATGTGTTCTCAGTCTTTTTCATCCAAAGTAAATCCAGCTAGCTTTGTAGCTTTAACTAAATCCGAATTGGAATAAATCGTAAACATTGAATTTAGTTAAATTCATAAGATATAAATTCAAATTATACTTATTGTGCAAAATTAGTTCGGAATTTATTTGAAGAAAGCATTCATTATGCCTATCATGCTCCTTAATGGATGGTTTTGTAACGAGTTATGTGCTTGTTGGTCCGGCCCTGGTACTTCACAACACCATACCAGCTAGTTGGTACAAGTACTAAATCTTATCCCATTAGCTTTTCTGTTCATTTCTCTTTTCAAATCAGATCTTTATTGGGGCATATAAATAAACTAGAGAAAGGAAAGCTAGACTTTAAGGCTTGAAGATTTACCTTGGGTACTGGTCCGGACTAGAACAAAAGAGCTTGCAACCAGCAAGTAAAAAAGAAAAGCAAGCCAGAGCCGTATTATCATGTTTATTCTTGTGCTGAATGTAGCACTTCACCACTGCCTAAACCCAAGAGATATTATCTTTTGTGTACCCCGTCCATAGAACAGTACTGGGTTTATATATCCTATGTAGCATTTACTTTGACAGAGTCTGTAAACAGCAGAACGCTGTTTCTCTGTTTTTCTTGTTCGGTGATGTGTATGTTTGAGAAATGTGTATTATCCAATTTTTATATTTAATGCTCGTTTCTTCTCCTCTTCGGAATTGGTCTTGTGGTGTTTTTCTTCTTCAATAGATGTAGTATGTGGAATTATATATGTTGCTGATTGGATGTCTCTGTAACGCGTTATGCTTATCTTCCATGTGCTTTTAGTTCCTCTAAGGAACCAATTTCCTTTTGAGTGAATGCAGGGATTAAACAACCTTACCGAAGGAAGTCTAATAATGGTGAAATTGAAATACAAAGAAAACTTCGGCGGCTAACTTTTGCTACTGCAAGGTCTTCTAGATATATAACGAAATGCAAAGTGGAAGTGAAAAAATAAAATGATGCAAACTGCAAACCCAATGGAACCACAATTAGGACTTCATTTTTTCTAATATTCAAGCCCCTATTTTAAGGTGAGGTGCGTAGTTTATTGAAAGTCAATGGAGTTTATTTTGTGTTATTGTTAGGTCAACTCGTTGCAAAGAGAAAACCAGTATTAATGCAAAAAAAAAAATAAAAAATAAAAAAAATATGTGATACCTCCCTATTGCCATTTCTTGCACACTGAATTCATAACGTTGCCGCTATTTGTTTTCGTTCTTAATATATATAGGAAAATTTGATTTATGCCATTACAAAACATTCAAATTTTAAATATGTCATTACAAAATCACTAATTGAATATAAGCTTGTCACATCCTGTGCAGCCAGACTTGACAGCTCCCGTCACGAAAGTGGAGTTGGTAGGATTGCATCCTCTGCTCACCAAAAAAGATGAGCAGAGTGCTCATTTCTGATCTCAACTGTCCGATCAATGATGGTTGCTCCGTGAATAATACCAGATAGGCCCGCAAAAAATTTAACCGTCGAGATTTGATCGAACGGCTGAAAGAAAAAACGAGCACTCTGCTTACCGGATACTGGTCCGTGAGTTGGTGACCATAAATTAATTCTAACACAAAAAAGGCCCATATTTTCTTTTGGACAGTAGGGAGCGCTCAAAAGCCTAGATGGAGAACACAGAAAGAGAAACAAAGAAACTCAGGCCCAATTGAATAAAACCAGATTGAAAACTGACACAAATGGGCCAATCAAGCCCATTGGCCCAATATATCCTCCCGCCGATTAGTCTTCCCATGTCAATTTCTCACGCTCTCAGTCGCTCTCAAATCTCAATCGGATACATTCCTCAATTCTTCCTTGCTAATAACGTTGAGAGCGTGGCCTAGTTCTTTGACCCATGAAGGAACCACTGATAGAAATCCTAAGAAGCGGGGTAAGTGAGCTAGTTCTTCTATATTTCCAAAATTTTATACTCAGTTCTTTGATTTCACTCAGAAATGGAAAGGGTAGGAAAGCCGCTCAAGGTATGATAAAATACATACTTGTGCTCTAGATAGAATTTTTCTATGGAATTAGATTTTCCTTCTGTTGATTTCAGTGTTTTCTATTTAATAGATGTTTAGGTTTAAGTCTAGTTGTGCGCACAATTATCTGATTTCAACCAATTTTATTGCAATCACTGTGCAATTTGAATTAATTTGTGGACATATTAAATTTAACATAGCAAACCCGACATGATCAAACTTTAAGTTGTGGACATAACATATTAATTCTGCTGCAAACCCGACAATTTAACATAGCTGCATATCTCACTAGTTGAATTTAAACTAATTTACATCGAGTAGATCAAACTTTACAATCGAAATAAATATATTAAGTAGAAACTAAGATATATACATATCCCAATTTATCTCGCTGATGGAGCAAAGGTCATGGTTATAAATTCAACAACCATACTTTGACTTAGATCATCACCTCCGCTACTCCCATCCATCTCATGAGCAATCTCCAAATCCAAACACTCTTTCAGTTGCATTGTCACTTCTGCCATTGTTGGCCTCTGAGATGAAGATGGGGCGGAGCACCTCAATGCCAAATCAACAAACCTCCACACTGATTTTGTGCTGTAAGCACCGTGCAGCCTTTGGTCAACAATATCATCCAAGTTACCTCCTTGGAGCTTTGACAACACGTGTTCTACTATGTGGGGGCCACCACGTGTTGAGGAATGTGCTGTGAGAATCTTCAAGAGCACAATTCCGAAGCTGTATACATCACTTTTATAAGTGAATTTCAATGTCCTTTGATATCTGTTGAAGAAAAAATTAGTTAAGACATCGTAACTAAAGATGTTCATTGGCAAATGGTAACCTTGTCCTACAGTTAGCAGGTAGTTTACTGAATATGTTATGATACCCATTAATTGATTTTGGTAGGTTTACAATCTAAAACATGCAATTCTGTAAATAGTCACAGTGTAAGGAATTTTTTAGCACAATTTTGGATAGTCCAAAATAAATACAAATTAATCGTGTAGCACAAACTAAAACAAAAAAGTTATACAAGCAAACAAGTACTGTGTTTTGTGTTAACCATTGTTAGGAGGTGCTAAGTGTTTCCCTTTCCTTGAGAAGGTTAAAAAAATTCTCTGTAAAATGATTTGTCATATTTTTGTGTTAAACATTGATAACTAATAATGGCATACTCTGGATCAATGTATCCTTGGGTGCCAACAATGGGTGTAGCCTGGTGTGGAGTTTGCACATGGGCTCCAATAGATTTAGAAAATTTAGAAAGGCCGAAATCAGATATCTTTGCCTCAAGATTTGCTCCAAGAAGGATGTTGCTTGTTTTAACATCTCTGTGAGTTATTCCACAGCCTGTATGCAGGTATTCTAGGCCTACACCAGACATAATGCAGTTGGTACAGTGACACAAATAACAAATAAATTATCTAGCTTCGTATACTGTGCTAGTTAACTAAAAGTAGGTTAGTCACCTTTGCCAGCGTCAAGCACAATTTGGAGCCTCTGTTTCCAACTCAGTATCCTATCAACCCCCCTCCTTCCTACAAAGAAAGTACATAAAAAAGGCAAAAACTATGCTAATACTGTCAAGTATTACTATTGTACTTGTGTTTAGTGTGTATCTTGGCTAACCTTTTAGATGATCTCTGAGGCTACCCTCAGGCATATATTCATAAATAATAGCAAGTTGATTCCTATCAATGCAATATCCTATTAGAGACACCAGATTCCTGTGATGAACCTTCATTAAAGTTTTTACCTGAAATAAATTATGTCTGTCAAGTTTATTTATAACTAGCATAATAAGATGCCCTCGTATGTGGGCGAATAAAGAAACAAAATAATATTAGGTAATAAAAATATGTTGCTCAATATACCAGCAATACAGTTAGATATGTTGTTCAATTTGTTTCTTTATGAGACGAAAAAACAAAATATATCGTATCTTCATCTAGTGAAAACATGTGTTTATAAGGAGTAGAGATACTTATCTTTATTTATTATTTATTTATTTATTTAATATTATTATTTTTTTGGGTCAAGATTACTAAATTTGAGGAAGATGAAGGTTAAGCTACCTCAGTGAGAAACTCCATGGTTCCTTGAAAGTTTGCCAGTGAACAAACTTTAACTGCTACCTCAGTGCCATTTTCTAGGTAACCAAGATATACATTACCAAATCCTCCTTTTCCGATTACTCTTGAAAACTTTTTTGTCATGTTCTCGATTTGTGGCTGCGTGAATTCAGTTCCTTCAATTTGAATAATTGGTATCTGGTGCCTCAAATTTTGCATAGGAGGGGCTTCAATGTTATTAATATTTTGCATGGGAGGAATTTCAACTTGTGCTGGTGTTTGAGGTTCTCGTATTACACCATGACCCTTAAATATTTTTCCTGTTAGAATTAAGAAGACCAATAAATCAAGTAATGTAACTTACAATTTTCTACACTGGTAAAGTACAGTTTTCACGCCATGACCCTTGAATCTTTTTTATGGATAAAGCTTTCTACTTATTACAGATTGATTACCTCGTGACTTCCAACATAGTTTGCATATGATGAACACCAACAGAGTCTTCAGAATAGCACCAACTACGATGATAACAATGATAAGTGGTGTACTTAATTTCTTCTTACTATTCCCATGTGCTGAACATGAATTATCGTATTGACAGTCATATCTAGCATGTGCAATCAATAACAAGAAATTAGTTTTGTAGCAATCTAATTCAAAAAAAAAAAAAAAGAGAGAGAGAGAGAGAGGACAATATATAAGCATCCTACTTTTTATAAGGATCTGGGTTGGGAAAAACAGTTAGATTCTAAAATTTGGAAAAAATATATATATATATATATTGAAGTTGAATTGACCTCAAGTCCAGTGAACCTTCCTTTGCCTTTTCCAAAAGGCCTTGAGGTATTGGTCCGGAAAAATTGTTTCCTGTCAAATCTCTGCAAAAAGAAATAACATAGAAATATGTGAACATTACAGTTTTAAAATTTATGACTCATATTGGAAAAAGGAACATGTGGCATGACTAAATTATCTTTTACAGGGAAACAAGGGATGACATCTCTGCCAAAAATTCCGGTATTGTTCCATTCAAATAATTATTGGAAAGATTCCTGCAAAATAATGTACAACTCAATTACAAACATCTCAAGTTTATATGTTTTATTCAAAAACTTGAACAAAAAATTTCAAACAAATTCATAATGAAAAATTAAGGAAAAATAAGTTCTACAGGTTCTTGATTTGTTGCAACTTCGAAAAATAGCTAGATATTTGTCCAGCTAATTCACTGTGTGATAGGTTCCTGTAAATAATTTGGATAGAACAAGTTTAGTACATGTTATTTTTTCTAGAGTTAATCTAGACTTCACAAATATTTAATTTACATTCCAGCTAGAAGACTCACACGGCCACAATAGTCGAGTTGTTGGCATCATAATCACATTTGACACCTTGCCAAGAATACTTGGCTGGGTTACATGGATCACCCATCCAGTTTTTCTTCAATTGATATTGTTCCTTGATTGACATCATCGCCTCAGCTAATAATAAATAATAAATATTTCTCTCAAATTTATTAGGCACATCATATAAACCTCAAAGACTACAAAATTTATTGGACAATTAGCAAGCTTACCTTCATTTTTGTCAGTCAAAGGTTCAGTGAGGAACATCCCCCTGTATACTTCAATTGCATTAAGCAGTGGCGGAAGCGTCGAGTTTTCTGTTGCGTTCAACAGAAAGGAATAGTTATGAATTCCTGTAATGAAATCAGTGGTATATATTGCATCAGAGGAGAGGTAAGAAGGTGAGTAGGGCCCGTAGACTTTTTTGCCATTAAAATAGATGTTGAACTCTCTTAATTGGTTCGTACTGAGCTTGACTAGCTCAGCAAAATAGAATACGAAAAAAACTTTTGTGCTGGAATCATCTTCTTCGAACATGATTCCAAGGGCTGTGGAGTTGACTGGGGTGGCCGCATTTTGAAGAACAGCTGAAGGGGCACCAAAAAAAGCTGATGTATTTATAGACAAATTAGTGGATAGCTGTGTCCAGATTGGAGATCCACTCAATGTTGGCCAACTCAGGTCATATGGGTCATAAGGATACCTGAAAGAAAAATGGACAAGCAATGTTAAAGTGAAAGGCCAATAGCTGACAAACTGATATAGATTGTTGATTGGTTGCAGATAATTAACAAGTAGGGTATGCCTTTCTTTCTTCTATTTTACATTGAGAAAATCAAGGCATGGTTTATATTTAAGCTACAACACGACAAAGGGAACTGACCTAATAATTTGTCCTGTTTTTGGCCCCAAACTGCGCCTGAACTGGAGGGAAAGTGAGTGAGTTGCATTAGCAAACTCGTACATAGAACTATTCAGTGTTCTCAGCTCCAAAAGAGATATGAACGGAGTTCCTGAGCCGGTATTTACCAGACACAAGGATAGAAAATTTGCCAGAGCAACGGTCAGAACCTCAGGCTGATATATTGAACTTTCATCAATAAAATCCAGTGTCATCCAATAGTTGACATCTACATAGAGATCAAATTGAAGCGGGTTGTTTGGCTGTGCACTGTTTAACCCATCATAATTTCCATACATGAAACCAGCCCGTATGAGATATCGTTGACCTTCAACTGCTTTGAAGGTGTAACAATTTCTTGTTTCATTTGGAAAGCTTCTGATGGTCCTGTATTGCCTTGGAAGTGAAGGGGTAATTAGGTTTGATGAAATTGTGGACAGCTTGCTTTCTGCAAGGCTGATATAATCATAATCTGAAGTGTACAGAATCCTTGTACTGTTGTCTGTGTATGTAGTGTTGCTAGGAAGTCCACAATCAAGACTGATGAAACCTAGACATGGTTGAGTGAAGAGAGAGATGATGTAAAGTTTGTATTAGGTTTAACTTGTTGAAAAGATGCCTGAGCTTTTTAGATTCTTCTGTGTACTCTCATTCTTTTTCATCTGAAGTAAATCCAGGGTAGCTTTTGTATCTTTAACTAAAACCCAATTGGAAGAAGTTGTAAACATTGAATTTTGTGATTTTCATAAGATATAAATTTAAACTGTACTTGTTGTGCAAAATTAATTCAGAATTTACTTGAAGAAAGCATTCTTTATGCCTATTATGCTCCTTAATAGTTGGTTTTGTAACTTGTTATGTGCTGGTCTGGCCCTGGTATTTTACAACACCATACCAGCTAGTTGGTACAAGTACTAAATCTTCTCCCATTAGCTTTTCTGTTCATTTCTCTTTTCAAATCAGATCTTTATTGGGGTTTTTAAATACATAAAGGAAAGTTAAACTTAAGTTGCTTGAAGAAATGTTCACCTTGGGGACTGGTCCGAACTAGAACAAAAGAGTTTGCAACCAGAAAGTAAAGAAGAAAAGCAAGCCAGAGCCGTATTATCATGTTTTCTCTTGTGCTGAATTTGGCAATTCACCACTGCCTCAACCCAAGAGATATTTTGTGTAACCCGTCCATAGAATGGTACTGGGTTTATATATCCTATGTGGCATTTACTTTGACAGAGTCTGTAAACAGCAGTGGAGAACGTTGTGTCTCTGTTTTTCTTGTTCAGTGATGTTTATGTTTGAGAAATGTGTATTATCCAATTTTTTTATTTAATTCTCTTTTCTTCTCCTCTTTGGAATTGGTCTTGTGGGATTTTCTTCTTCAATAGATGTAGTCTTTGGAATTATATATGTTGCTGATCGTTGCTTTTTTTTTTTTTTTGAAGAAAATTGTTATTATTATTTGTATAATTAGATCGGATATCTACGTAATGCGTTACGCTTATCTGCTTGATGTTCAGTATTCCATGTGCTTCTAGTTCCTCTAAGAAAAACCAACTTCCTTCGTGGTGAAAGCAGGTATTAAACAAGCTTACCGAAGTCTAATAATGGTGAAATACAAAAAAAAAAAAAAAAAAAAAAAAAAAAAAAAAAAATCGGTGGCTAACTTTTGCTAATGCAAGATCTTCTAGATATATAACGAAGTGCAAAGTGGAACTGAAAAATAAAATGAAGCAAACTCCAAACCCAAAGGATCACAAATAGGACATCATATTTTCTAATATTCAAGCCCCTATTTAAGGTGAGGTGCGTACTTTATTGAAAGTCAATGGAATTTATTTTGCATAATTGTTAGGTCAACTAGTTGGAAAGAGAAAACCAGAATTATTATAAATTTATAATGCAAAAAAAAAATGTGATACTTCCCTGTTGCTATTTCTTGCACACTGAACTCATGACGTTGCCGCTATTTGTATTCGTTCTTAATACATATAATAATATCTGAATTTCTTATGTGCAACAACAACAAGTCTTTGGTCCCAAACAAATTTGAGTAGGCTAGAAATTAAACCCAACAAGACCGAAGAATAAAAATATTATGTAAATAACATATAACTTAGATTTAAGGTGAAGTCTGCTAGAAAAGCACTTAAATAGAAACATTATTGAATAGTTACATACAAATAAAGAATAATTTATGTACATTTGGCGCTGGGTCGTTCCCTTAACAATGGTACTGCAATAATAAGATAGTGTGACCAAGAACTGCGGGACCACGCCAGATCCGCTCTTTTCTTTCTCATTTGTACAATGCATTTAAACCTAAATTACAACCTTCTCCAGATTTACTTAACCGACTCCAAGCAGCTTTATCTTGCCGCTGGAACATATTTAATGGTTTTAACCGCCACGACAGAACTCAGTCGCACATCATCCTCAATAGAACCATTTTTCTGACCAGCCGTCTCCAAATCCAAGCACTCTTTAAGCTGCAACACCACTTCAACCATTGTCGGTCTCTGAAACGAAGATAAAGCCACACATCGCATTGCTAGGTCGACAACTTTCCACACAGAATTCGGGCAAAATTCTCCATGTAACTTTGGATCCATGATGGCATTGATGTTGCCTTTTGCAACTTTTGATGCAACACGCTTAGATATGTGGGAGTCACCATCAATGTTTCTATTGGGAGGCTCTCCTGTTAGCATCTCTAGTATTACTACTCCAAAGCTGTACACATCGCTCTTATAGGTGTGTCTTAGTGTCGTACTTAACCTGGGCAGATCAAAGATGAAATAACTTATGTTAGGCTAGTTGGCAGTTTAATTATACAGGTGCTGATAATTAAACCCTAAACACCTAAACCCCAGGAGATCAAACAGCATTGATATTTAAACCATTATAATAAAATTGAAGCTATTAATTTCCAAAAATGTTTTCAGTTGCAATATGAACCAAAAGGAAATGTTTATAGTTTGCAAACGAAACAAAATATATTAAATCAAGTTGGACCCAAAATGTCTGTTACAACAAGTTTAGAACCATCTGCAGTCCTGAACCGGTACCTTAAGATAATAGCCTAATAGGATTGTTTTTCTGTATGCAATGGGGATATAAAATCTGCCAATCCAAACCATCTGATCAAGCACCAAATGGCTCCTTATCCAATGTCTTGTCACTTTTATTAAATCATAATATCAGAAAATATAATAGCAAAGTAGAAGATTTACTCTGGATCAATATAGCCTGGTGTACCAACAAGACCAACATACGAGCCTCTATCCATGCGATTGGAGGAACCAGAGACCTTAGAAAAGCCAAAGTCAGAAATCTTAGCTTCCAAATTTTGGCCTAGAAGAATGTTGCTTGACTTGACATCTCTGTGGATTATATCGCACCCTGTGTGGAGGTAGTCTAAGCCTAAAAGTTCCATGTAAAAGGAATTAGTTAAGTTCATAAGCGAAGAACTGCTCTTCAAATGTATTATCTTTAAGATATGCCCTCACCATGAAAAATCTTACTTTCGTGAATAATTAAGTTGTCATTTCAAGGGTCATTTCAAAGTATAAAGAAAAGCAAATATGAATGTATGAATTAAATATAAAGAGGGTCACCCCTTAATAAGCACATAAATAGAAAAAACCTTTTGCTGCTTCATATACGATTTGAAGTCTCTGCTTCCAACTCAATACTATAGCAGTACTGGTCCTCCCTAAAAATGAGCACACAGAAAAACTGAAGCAATTATTTTCTCTGTCATAGCACAATTAAATTTATTAATTTATTTCTCATTTCCACATCGAACAAACCTGTTAAATGATCTTTGAGGCAGCCAAGAGCCATGTATTCAAAAACAAGTGCAAGGTGTTCCCCCTCCATGCAATAACCAATCAGTGCTACCAAATTCTTGTGATGAACCTTCGTCAAGCTCCTTACCTAGGAATAAACAACAGAGCTTATTTTGTGTAATATAATGTATCTATTTATTGACATTATTACATCCATGAACCCTTCCTCCAGCTGTTACGTGCATTCCATGACCAGATGCAAAAATTTCATTGTTTTAATAGAAAAAACAAAAACCAACCAAATATAAACAAAAAGGCCACTCTTTAGTGATCTGAAGCAGAATTATTCATTAGGCTTAGCTGAAATTATATAAGCATATTAGACAATTGTAGCTTTTTGCCCATGAATTGCCATTCAACATCTTCTTACAGGTATCTTAATCCAATAAATGTAAACATATAATAAAGGAATGTCAAATATAAATAAGTTTCGAGAAACTGATAAGAAAACAAACTTATGTGATGAAACGTACCTCAGCAAAAAACTCCTTCCTCCCTTGTGTAGATGCCTTGGAACTCACTTTAATTGCAACTTCAGTACCATCTTCCAAACAACCATGGTACACAATGCCATAGCCTCCTTTTCCAACCACACGAGCAAAATTGTTTGCTATCATCTCCAATTGCCGGTAAGAGAACTGACGACCTTCGATTCTGATATCAGGTGCTTCATGAGCCATATATTGCATGGGACCCATAAGATACGCAGGACTGAATTCTTCTTTTGGTGACATGGCTTCACTACGCAGCGGTTGCATAGATATGTCACTTGAAAAGCCTTAAATGCAAGAAAAAATATATGTCATTATAAATAAATATATTTTAACTTTTAAGACAATGTTATGTTCAATTACTGTAAGAATATATTACCTGACAACTTTATGCAGCAATAATATATGACGAATACCACAGATATGAGCACAATAGGAACCGCAACCATCACAAGAATAATAATGTTTGCTGTGGTCATCTCCTTATCACCCTTGCAGGAGTTCTTATAACCACACAAGTCATCATTACCATCGATCCTGACATTAAACAATAGTAATCAAATATTCCCAAATCATTGAAACCCAAGGTATATGCAAGAAACCCAGACAAAATAATATAAAATTACTCACTGTAATACAAGATAGCCAGCTTTTGCTCTTTTTACAAGGGGATCAGGTAGCCGACCAGTTAACTGATTTTCAGACAAATTACTACAAAGAACTAACTGTGGGTCAAAAGTCAGAACCATATATTTTTTTTTTCTTTTCAAACATGGGGAAAATGTGAGATATAGTTTACACTTACAGAACAGTGAGGAATGGCAGTGTTGTCAGAGAATAAAGTACTGCTCCAGTTAAATTATTGTAAGAGAGATCCCTGAAATTTTGGACAGAAAGTTGTGGATATCTATATTAATCAGCTTTTTAATTCAACTTCAAAAAAAATCAGGTTTTTAACTAAAAAAAAAATGTTATAAGGCTAAAACTTACAAGTATGTCAGATTATTAAGTAATGCAAAAGAATCAGATATGTTGCCAGAAAGACCACTATTGGATAAATCTCTGCAAAAAAAAAAAAAATTATAACATTCCACCTTTAGTATACCATATTTACAACCTTAGAGAAACTCAGGATAAAGCATATACAAAACACAAAATATATATATATATATATATATATATATATATATATATATATATATATATATATATATATATATATATATATATATATATATATATATATATATATATATATATATATATATATATATTATTTGTCCATAAAACTGACACTTTGATGATGTTTTCTGGATCATTCCCTCTAGAGCCGCATGTCAAGCCATACCATGCATACTTAGCTGGAGAGCACGGATCACCCATCCAGTTCTTTTTTACTCCATATTGATTCTTTATTGCAGTAATAGCTCTAACTAGCATATACAAAAAAATGGCCAACATATCTCATATCAGGCAAGGCTTCAAAAGGTACCATACAGATAATATAATTTGTTAAAATTAATTATCAGATAATTTATATTAACCAATTTTTAACGCTTATAACTTCATGAGGTCAATGCTGGATTACTAAAATGGTATGAAAAAAGAAGATAAAGCTAAATTTGACATTATATATACCAACTGAAGGCTGTAACAAAAGCATTTTCATACAAACATGTCAACCAACACCCTACTTCGGGTACAAATAATGCATAGCATCCCTGAGATTAGTCGTCTTCGTTGGCCAGATCACATAATCAAATTGTATGGAGAAATGAAAACTACAGGTTTATAGTATCCCTTCAAGGCCTAAAAGGTTAACACATTGTTGCACAAACATTCCTACAAACACCTTCTGTGCAAATGAAGAAGAAACCGAAATACATACCATCGCTTAAGTTAGTCGTGGCTTCAGTGGGAACCAAACGAGTATACACTTCAATGGCGTTTAAAATCGGAGGCAATGTGGAGTTGTCTGTAGCCTGAAGCGAGAAGTTATAAGATGTGTGACCCGTGAAGAACCCGTTAGCGTGCAAATATAACCCGCGTAGGTATGGCGGAGAAAACGGTTCAGCCCTGATATTTTCCATATTGACCCAACAAAATGCTTTAAATACTATAAAGGCCCAACAGCTCTTTTTCACAATAAACTAAAACTTGGCCCGCTGAACTTGTATGGGTAACTGTTAACCAATTATTTTTGGCAAATATTTTCCCTCTCAGTTTCATCCTGAATTATGTACTCAGCTAGAGGAAGAGAGTCTTCAAATTTGAAGCTTCACAAAATGTGCGAGTGTGGTACAATAGAAGTGTTGACAAACTGAGTGTCAGTAATAACAAAATAAAAGAAGTATTTGATTTGGTACCAGGGAACGGTATCAGTACTAAGGTAAATGGAGAATATTCGTGACTGATTTGAGCCAGAAAGATCGACGAGCTCGGAGAAGTAAAATATAAAGAAGTACTCGGTTGTTGTGTGGCCATCTCCAAAATTAAAGTTCAGTTCACGACTCTTGTTGGCCGGCATTTCAGCAAACTGAAGTGCAGCTGATGGTGCCTCAAACTCGTCGTCCTTATAGTTCACGATTGATTTCTTGGTTGAGATGGTGACCCATCCTGGTGCTGGACCCCACGGTTGCCATACCCTGTCATACGGGTCCGATGGATACCTGTAGGTTGCAATTAGTCATTCAATACATAGTAATTTTCATATTTTGCAAGATTTGTATAGGATATTTTCAACATACTAAATACTCTGACAGATTATTCAAGATAATGTGTATTCAGAATTTTTTTCTTCTTTCTTTATCTATATGTTCTGATGTTTGCTTTGATGTTTTGCAGTTTTGGCATGACATTACTTTTTTGCGTTATGGATCATTTGTATATATTTATTCTGTTCTGAAATATATGCATACAGTAATAAACCGTACCACATACTTAGCTCACCTCACTGCATATGGTCCCATGTATACTCTTTCATAGAGATCAAGAGATTGAGATGCATTAGCGAGTGTATAGATGGAATCCTTCAATGGCCTCATTTCTAATAAGGAAATAAAAGGAATTCCACGACCAGTATTTATCAAACAAACTGACACAAAATCAGCCACTGCGACAGTAATTATCTCAGCTTCATACAGGTAAGATGAGTTGGTTATCTCGATTGTTTTCCAAAAATTGACCCCAGCATGAAGATCAAACAATATCGCATTGCTATTTAATCCATCATAATTCCCATACATGAAACCTGCTCTCAAGAGATATCTTTCACCTTGCACAGCTTGTTCTAAGGTGTAACAATTGCGGGATCCGGTTGGGAAGCTTCTAACAGTCTCGTATTGTCTTGGTACCGATGGGTTGATGATACTTGTAGCAATGATGTAACTCTTACCGGTGCTAATTGACTCGTAGTCTGAATAGTATGTTAAATTTGTGCTATTATCAATGTAGTTTTCATTTCTGGGTAGTCCACAATCAAGGTTAACAAAACCTATGATATACAAAAAATAAATAAATAAATAAAATGTGTCACCTTATTTTAGGAAAATGAAAGAAAGAAAACCAGCTCAAAGCAAATAAATTCAGAACGATGAGGAAAAACATACCTTGATTTGTAGATTGAGCAAAAACACCTATTCCGCTTATAGCAAATAAATGAAAAATAAAGACATAAACTGCCTGGCCATGAAACCCCATTTACATTCTCCTTTCAGAGAAGTTCTAATTTAAAAATTTGTTCAACAATTTGGTGAACAAGAGCTTTAAGTGATGATATTGCCAATACATAAAGAAAACTGACTTTGGACTGAGTTTGATTAGCATTGCATCAATCATTCCGCCTTACTTGAAGCTTGCACGAAATAGTGGTTCTAGCGAAATAGAAGCAGCAAAAGAAACAGGTTGTCTAGATTTCTCAATTTTTTTAATTCCCACTAACAAGTTATTTATGTACATTTGTATTTGAGGTATTGATTTAATTTATTTTAATTTAACGAGGAAACATTCAACATGAATTTGCGGAGGAACTGAGTAAAAAGCCAAGCACTTGCAGTCGTAACGTTTGTCTTAGATAATAACAATAGCAACGAGGGTTATTAAATTTAAAAAAGATAATTAGAGATATGTCATTGTGAAGTTGCAAATTAGGTTTATGCCACAATAAAATGTTTAAATTAGTTTTATATCATGACTTTTCATTAAACTTAGATATATGTCACTCAAATTAGAGAAATGTCACTCTAACTTTTTAAAAATGTTCAAAATGTCTGAAGAGATGAAAAAGAAAATTATTAACATGAAATAAATTTTGAAAAATTTAAATTCCAAATTTTAAATTTTCAAATTTTGGATTTTTTAAATTTTTAAAATCAATTTTTTTATTTTTTTTTTAGTTTCCAAATTAAAACTTTTGAATTAATTTTTTTTAATTTATTTTGTTGATGGTGTAAATGCAACTATTTACTTTACCATGATATATTTCTAAGTTTAATGTTTTTACAAAGGCACATTTCTAATTTTAATATTTTGTGGTGGCATATTTAAAAAAGCAAAATTGTCAAATTAATTAATCGATGGCAAAATCCAATTTTATCATTTCGTGATGACAAAAAATAATTTGCTTATTTAATTTCTAGTTTTTACCAGGCTGATAAGTACCATCAAATTTTTAAGCAATCAAGCAATCAATAGTAAAAAATAGAAAAAAAAATCGCTGATTACTCTTATCCTAAAATGGAAAACGCATCTTCCATTCTCCCCTACACGTTTCATTCCCCCTCCCCCCTCCCCCACTCCTGACCTTCCCAACCACCCGCCCTTCTCTCCTTAAACTTCCATGGCACATGCCCGCCTTATCTCCGCTCTCCTCCTCACCCGCGCGACTCCCCTTCGCCCCTAGCACCCGCCCGCTCTCTCTTCCCTCCCCTTTCCTCCCCTCTCCAACTTTTTTCGCCCTCTCGTGCCTCTACCGTTATCTTACCTGCTCCTTCCTCTCTTGTCATCTCTTTATCCACAAAATACTCCCTTTGGAATAAATAAATATGTCCTTAACATGAATAAATATTTTTCTATGATATATAACTACATAATCTTACAAGATACTCCCTTGTGAAATATAAATACTCCTTAGTCTAATCAAATACTCTCTTATGATATATAACATCATATAATATAGCAAGGTTCTTTCTTGAGACATGGATATTAGATACTCTCATTTGCTTATTAGTTACCCCTTATATATATATATTGATACTACCATGGACTGGCTAGTTACTCCCTTTAGTTAACTGTATGTAAACTTTTTAGATACTCCCATATACATAATGAAAGAAGAAAAGAGGAAGCAGAGAGAAGGAAAGGGAGAAGGATGAAACGGAAAGTGATGGGAGTAAGGAGAGTGAACAGAATGAGAAGAAAGAAGGAAAGAAGAGAGAGGTGAGGAGACGACAAGAAAGATGGGGACGCACGTGGATAAAGGGAGCGAAATATGCATATAATGTACAAATAAAAATTTTCAGGAGCTACAGTTGAGCATTTTATGTGATTCTTGATTCAACCGACATCATTTGATCACAAAATCATATTTAAGCTCTTTATATGGTCAAGAATATAATTTATATCCTACTCATTCAAAATATTGTGTCACACATAAAGAATTATGCATATGATGTGCAAAAGAGGATTATTTGGAGGATGTGTTGTGCATTTTATGTGATTCTTGATTCTTCCAACGTCATTTGATAACAATAATATATATTTAAGCACTTTACATGGTCAAGAATATAATTCAGATCTAACTTATTCAAAATATTGCATTATACCTAAAGAATTATGCATATAATGTGCAAATTATTTGGAGCTACACTTGAGCATCGTAAGTGATTTATTATTCCTTCAATGTCAATTTATTACAATAACCATATTTAGGCACTTGATATGTCTATAATATAATTAATATATAACTTATTCAAAGTAGTGCATTATGCATATGATGTGCAAATAAAGCTTATTTGGACTTTCACTTGAGCATTTTAAGCGATTCTTGGTTCATTCAATGTCAACTGATCACAATAATCTATATTTAAGCACTTTATGTGGCCTACAATATAAATCAGAACTTACTTATTTAAAATATTATGTTACACATAAAGAAATAAGTATATAATGTACAACTAAAGTATATTGGGAGCTGTATTTTCGCATTATAGGCGATTCATGATTCATTAGCTTCAATTTCGCATTTAAGTTCATTATATTTTCTAGAATATAATTTTTATCCTACTTATTCAAAATATTGCATCATACATAAAGAAATATGTATATAATGTGCAGAAGAAGATTATTTAGAGATGTGTTGAGCATTTTTTGCAATTCTTGATTCTCCCGACATCATTTGATAAAATAATCTATAGTTAAGCACTTTATGTGGTCTAGAATATAATTCATATCTAACTAATTCAAAATATTGCATTATAAATATTGAAATATGCATATAATGCGCAAATTAAGCTTATTTAGAGCTTCACTTGAGGATTTTAAGCGATTATTGTTTTCTTCGATGTCAATCGATCAGAATAATGCATATTTAAGCACTTTATGTGGTCTAGAATATAATTTAGTTCTACTTATTTAAAATAGTGTATTTTATATGAAGAAATATGCATATGATGTGCAAATAAAGCTTATTTGGAACTTCACTTGAACATTTTAAAGAGATTATTGATTCATTCGACGTCAATTGATGGTCATTCTCCATTATCTATATTTCAACATTTTATATGGTCCAGAATATAATTAAGAACTTACTAATTCAAAATATTGTGTTACACGAAATGAAATTGCATGTAATGTGCAAAGGAAGCTTATTTGAAGTTTTGCTCCAGCATTTAAAACAATTTATGATTCATTAGAAATCGCTTGATCACAATAATCTATATTAGAACTCTTCATATGGTCTACAATATAATTCGGATCTTATTTATTCAAAATATTGTGTTATACACAAAAAAAATATTCATATAATGTGCAAATGGAACTTATTTGAAATATCAGTTGGGGATTTTAAGTAATACATGATTAGTTCGACGTAAATTAATGACAATAATTAATATTTAAGCTCTTTTGTAGTCTAAAATATAATTCAGATCTTAATTATTAAAAATATTACATTATACACAAATAAAGAAGCATATAATATGCGAATAATGCTTATATGGAGCTTCAGCTAGGTATTTTGAGCGAGTCTTGATGCGTTTAACGTCAATTCATCATAATAATGCATATTTTTGTATTTTATATGGTGTAGAATATAAATCAGATCTAACCAACTCAATATATTTCGTTATACATGATGTGTAGCTAATAATACCCTAATATAACCCAATAAACACCGCAAGCGTACGGTAATCGTTGGACAATGGTTAGGGGTATAACCACAAGGACGGTGAAACAAGTACTGGTCTTACGCTTTCACAAAGTCTAGATCTAGCAATTGGAGTTGGGTTTTCAAACAATACGAGACAAACAATTGAAATGAGGTAAAAATAAACTAAACAAGTAGTAAAAACACAAAGGTAACAAGTTTTGGCTTAAAACGGTTGTAAATTCTTATAAAAAGGCATCCTAGGGGTTCGGTTTTACTCAGGTTAGGCCTCGGGCTGTCGGTGCGGGTCACTTTCGCGCCAAACACCGACTAGTGCTGAGCTGATACAATTGTAACCTGCACAGTCACAGTTGTTAGCCGCACAGGCACAATTGTAGGCTGCACATATACAATTGTAGGCCGCACAGGCCCTCGGTTAATGATGTGGAGAGTCAGTATTTCAGTTTCTAACTTGTGTAAGACAGATCCAGCCGGACTTGGACTCCCTAGACCTCAGCCGTCGCTTGTTGGTAAAGGTATCGGAACCGGAACCTAGTCTATATCCCCATTAGTCTAGTTAACCCTCAACTTTCGCTTGTTGGCTTAACTATTTATTCTAAGTCCACTTGTTGATTTCCTAAAGGTATCTACTTAACTTTCGCTACAGCAGAAACGTTCCCCTTTCGGGTACCAATTGGACTACATTTCGGCTTATATCCTACCTTAAGTCACTTGTTCAACCCAAGTCAATTGTTTTACACCCTTGGCCTAAATTAAGTGTGCGCAATCACCTAATAGGAGGTTCAAACAATCAAATAAGCATAAACAAGCATAAACCATCAATAATCAAATAAGTAGTACACAATAGAAACTAAAACATCCAATCAACACATCAAACCTAACCACAAGTTCATCCTAACCCTAGAACACAAGTAAACTAGCCTAACATAGTGCAAAAACAAACACAAAGAGCAAAATAAAGGGATACAATCTCCATAAGAACTAAAGTGAGAAGAAAGGGAAGGAAAAACCCCTAGTCAGGCCCTTTCTGTCTTCTACAAGTCGAATGGAGCAGATCTGGACAAGAACCAAGCGAGAGATGGCCGGAATGATGGTCTCCAAGACGAGCAGAGGTGTTGTGCGGCCTACAGGTGGGTCCTGTGCGGCCTACACAGGTGGCTGTGCGGGGTACGATCGGGGAAAAGTGGTAGATCTGAGATGTGGAAGGTGGAGGCGCCGCCAGGAGGCCAAAGGAAGGAGAGATGTCGAATTAGGGCACGGGAGGCGCCTTATATAGGGGGTTAGGTAGGGTTTGGTGAGTTGTGCGGGGTACAATATGGGCTGTGCGGGCTGCATGGGCTGTGCGGGCTATAGAAAAGTCCAGTTCGGTGCACAGCAGAGTCCTGGGCCGGGAATAAGTCATCCGGCCCAAGTGTATCCCGCACAGTGAGACCCGTAGGCCGCACAGGAGATGTCCAGTGCATGGTTGAAGGGTTGTAGGCTGCACAATCACATTGTAGACCGACTGGAGGTGTCCAGGGTACGGTTGAGAGGTTGTAGGCCGCACAAGTCCATCTTTGGTGCCAGTGGCGGATCCAATGTGTTGGATACCATGGCATGTGCCCAGGGTAAAAAATTAAAATTTAAAGATCTAATATATATACTTTTATCAGGTGCCTGGGCTAAAAAAAGAATAGTGCCTGGGTTGTTCTATGGATTGTGTGTTTGTGCCTCTGTGTTGTGCTTTTTGATGATTGATAGAGAAGTAAAGATCATGAAAAAGTGATTAAGTTTATGAAAAAGATAAGGTATTTTGTAATATTCTAATTATATACGTTTAGAATGACATTTTTTGTTTAAATTATTACTTACTTTATTTTTAAATTTTTAAAAAATTTTGTTATATTATAATTGTGCCTAGGCTAAAAAAATTTTCTGGATCCGCCCATGTTTGGTGCCCGAAATGTGCTGATTCTCGTTGATTTTGCTCCAAATCCCTGAAATTCAAAGAACAACCAAAAGCAGTACCAAATCCTACAAATAAAGACTGAAAACACACAATTTCAAGTGTTTAGGTTATGATTTTGGGGCTAAGTCCGGCCAAATACCATATATATAAATGTGATATCAATACATAAAGAAATGTCCATATGATCTGCAAATAAAGTTTATTTTGCGCATCATGTTAGCATTTTTGGCAATTCTTAGTTCATTCGACATCAATTGATCGCAATAATCTATTTTTAAGCATTTTATATGGTCTAAATATATCTAATTTAGAACCTACATATTCAAAATATTACGTTATAATTAAATAAATAAGCATATAATATGCAAATGAAGCTTATTTGTACTTTAAGTTGAGCATTTTAAGCATTTTTTGACTAATTTAACGTCAACAGATCACCATATATTTAAGCATTTTATATGGTCTAGAATATAATAAATTTGCATGTGATGTGCAAATAAAGCTTATCTGGAGTTTCACTTGAGACTTTTTGGTAATTCTGTAAGTGCTACAATAATTCTAGAATGCGGAAGTAACCCAGAATCGTAAAATACCTTGTGCCATCGCTAATCGAAATCGAGTGTTGAATGGATGAACTTGAAACCCGCAAACAAGCGTGTCTCCTTCATCACTGATCTTCTCCATATCTTGTGTCTTCCTCAGCGAGATCTTGACGAGAGGGCACTACAGAAACCGATGTAACTTCCCTATACTCGATGGTGTATCCAAGGGAATAGTCGGTTCTGACTTGTCTCCCATCTCTTTCCTTATATTCTCTCTTACTTGCTATCTATATAATAGATGAACTGAAAGAATGGTAAAACCTCATGTATTCCATCAGTACAGAGGCTTATATAGGGGTGTACATCACTCAGAAGGCACCACAAGTGAGTCAGAATGAAAGGGTGCAAGATCAGACCACTATGTCCACATGCTCTGTATCTAACAATATGGACGAAATACTACAAATTCTTGATTCATTCGGCATAAATTGATCACAATAATCTATATTTAAGTACTTTATATGGTCTACATTATAATTAAAAACATACTTATTCAAAATATAGCATTACAAATAAAAAAAATATGCATATAATGTGCAAGTGAAGTTTTTTGGAGTTTCAATTCTGCATTTAAAGTGATTCAAGAATTATTAGACGTCATTTAATCACAATAATCTATAGTTGAGATCTTTAAATGGTCTATAGTATAATTCAAATCTTACTTATTTAGTATATTGTGTTATACATAAAGAAATATTCGTATAATGTGGAAATAAAACTTATTTAAAACATTATCTGAGTATTTTAAGACATTTTATTCATTGGACGTAATTTATCACAATAATGTATATTTAAGCTCCTGCCATAGCCTAGAATGAAATTCAGATCTTACTTATTAAAATAGTGCGTTATGCATAATAAAATATGCATATAATGCGCTGATGAAGCTTATTTGAAGCAATAGTTGAACATTTTAAACGATTTTTTATTCATTTGACATCAATTAAACCCAATAATCTATATTTAAACTCTTGAGATTGTCCATATATAATTAAGATCTCACTTATTCAAAAGTATTGCTTTAACATGAAGAAATATGCATATCATGTGCAAATGAAGTTTTTTCTGGAGATCAGTTGAGCATTTTATGTGATTCTTGATTTATACGATGTCATTTCATCACAATAATCCATATTTAAGCTCATTATATTTTCTGGAATATAATATATATCCTACTTATTCAAAATATTGTTTCATACATAAATAAAAATGCATATAATGTGCAAAAGAAGATTATTTTGAGAATGTGTTGAGAATTTTTTGCGATTCTTGATTCTCCTGACATCATTTGATAACAATAATCTATATTTAATCACTTTATGTGGTCTAGAATATAATTCATATCTAAATTATTCAAAATATTGCATTACAAATATTGAAATATGCATATAATGCGTAAATTAAGCTTATTTGGAGATTCAGCTGAGGATTTTAAGCGATTATTATCTCCTTCAACGTCAAGTGATCACAACAATGCATATTTAAGCACTTTATATGGTCTAGAATATAATTTAGTTCATACTTATTTAAAATATTATGTTTTATATAAAGAAATATGCATATGATTCATTCGACGTAAATTTGGAGTTTATTTGGAGTTTTCACTTGAGGATTTTAAAGCGATTCATGATTCATTCGACGTAAATTGATCATTATTATCTATATGTAAATATTTTATAAGGTCTGGAATATAACTAAGAATTTACTTATTCAAAATATTGCGTTACACAAAAAAAAATTGCATATAATGTGCAAAGAAGCTTATTTTGAGCTTCGATTAAGCATTTAAAGTGATTCATGATTCATTAGAAATCACTTGATTATGATAATCTATATTAGAACTCTTTATTTGGTCTAGAATATAATTCAGATCTTATTTATACAAAATTATTGTGTTATACACAAAAAAAAAAATCATATAATGTGCAAATGAAACTTATTTGAAATATCAATAGGGTATTTTAAGTTATACTTGATTAGTTCGACGTCAAGTAATGACAATAATTAATATTTGTGGTCTAAAATGTAATTCAGATCTAAATTATTAAAAATATTTCATTATACATAAACACATAAGCATATAATATGCAAATAATGCATATATGGAGCTTCAGTTGAGCATTTTAAGCGATTCTTAATTCATTTAACGTCAATTGATCACTATCTTGTATATTTTAGCATTTTATATGGTGCAGAAAACAAATCAGATCTAATTAATTCAATATATCACGTTATACATAAAGAAATATGTATATGATGTGCAAATAAAGCTTGTTTGGAGCATCATTTGAGCATTTTGATTCTGAATCTATTCGACATCAATTGATCACATCATATGAGCATTTTTGGCGATTCTCAATTCATTCGACATCAATTGATCGCAATAATCTATATATAAGCACATTATATGCTCTAAAATATATAATTCAGAACTTACGTACTCAAAATATTGCGTTATAATTAAATAGATAAGCATATAATATGCAAATGGAGCTTGTTTGGAGCTTAAGTTGAGCATTTTAAGCATTTTTTTTTATTAATTTAACGTCAACTGATCAACATAATCTATATTTAAGCATTTTATTTGGTCTAGAATACAATAAATATACATATGATGTGCAAAACTGCAAATAAAGGTTATTTGGAGCTGCACTAGAGAATTTTTTTGCAATTCTTGATTCATTCAACTTCAATTTATCACGATAATCAATATTTAAGAATTTTATATGGTCTACATTATAACTCAAAACATACTTATTCAAAGTATTGCATTATACATACAGAAATATGCACATAATGTGCAACTGAAGCAATTTTGGAGCTTCAATTCATCATTTAAAGCGATTCAAGATTTATTAGGCGTAATTTAATCACAATAACATATAATTGAGATCTTTAAATAGTCTATAATATAATTCAGATCTTATTAATTTATAATATTGTGTTATACAAAATATTAGTTGAGTAATATTTTTAATACATCAGTGGAGTAATTTAAGCCAAACATTATTCATCCGACGTATATTATCACAGTAATCTATATTTAAGCTCCTTATATGGTCTAGAATAAAATTCAGAAATTACTTATTAAAAATATTGTGTCATGCTTAATAAAATATGCACCGAATGTGCTAATGAAGCTTATTTAAAGCATTGGTTGAGCATTTTAAACGATTCTTGATTCATTTGACGTCAGCTGAACACAATAATCTATATTTAAGCTCTTGATATGGCCCATAATATAATTAAGATCACACTTATTCAAAAATGAATATGCATATATTGTGCATATAATTAAGATCACGCTTATTAAATAATTAATAAATATTCATATATTGTGCAAATGAAGCTTTTCTAGTGATTAATTTAGAATTTTATGTGATTCTTGATTCATCCAATATTATTTAATCACAATTATTCACATTAAACCTCATTATATGGTTTAGAATATAATTCATATCCTTATTATTCAAAATATTTTATCAGACAAACAAAAATATGCATATAATGTGCAAAAGAAGATTATTTGCATTATAGATATTGAAACATGCATATAATGTTCAAATTAAGCTTATTTAGAGCTTCAGTTGAGAAATTTTAAGCTATTCTCGATTCATGTAACTTCAATTGATCACCATAATGTATATCTTAGCATTTTATATGGTGTAGAATATAAATCAGATCTTACTAATTCAATATATCGCGTTATAAATAAAGAAATATGCATATGATGTGCAAATAAAGCATATTTGGGGCGGTTGGGTATTTTAAAGCGATTCTTGATTCATTCAACATAAATTGATCGTCACTATCTATATATATTGAAACACTTTATATGGTTCAGAATATAATTAACAACATTATTATTCAAAATATTGCATTACACGAAAGAAATTGCATATAATGTGCAAAGGAAGCATATTTGGAGTTTAAGTTCAACATTTAAAAGCGTTTCATGATTCTTTAGAAATCACTTGATCCCAATAATCTTATATTAGAACTCTTTGTATGGTCTATAATATAATTCATATGTTATTTGTTCAAAATATTGTATTATACACAAAAAATATCCATGTAATGTGCAAATGAAACTCATTAAAAATATCAGTTGGGTATTTTAAGTTATACTTGATTAGTTCAACGTCAATTAATGACAATAATTGATATTTAAGCCCTTTATATGGTCTAAAATATAATTCAGATCTTAATTATTAAAAATATTACATTATACATAGACAAATAAGCATATAATATGCAAATAATGCATACACGGAGCTTCAGTTGAGCATTTTAAGCGATTCTAATTCATTTAACTTCAATTGATCACCATATTGTATAATTTAGCATTTTATATGGTGCAGAATACAAATCAGATCTAACTAATTCAATATCGCATCATACATAAATAATTATGCATATGATGTGCGAATAAAGCTTGTTCAGAGCATCATTTGTGACAATAATCTATATTTATGCTCCTTATATGGTCTAGATTGAAAATCAGAACTTATTAAAAATATTATTTTATACATTAAAAAATGCATATAATGTGCTAATTTAACTTATTTGGAGCTTTAGTTGAGCATTTTAAGCGATTATTGATTCATTTGACTCCAATTTATCACAGTAATATATATTTACGCTCTTGGTATGGTACAGAATCTATAGCGAAGGAAGGGGGAAGGGAAGAGGGGCACGCTTGAGAAGAGCAGGGACGACCGATGCGAAGTGAAGAAGGAACGCTCTTCCATTTATGATGATAAGGAAAATTATTACAATCAATTTTTAGCAATCTAATTTCTTGATTGCAGTAGTCAGGTCTAATTTTTATAGTGGCATAAACCTAAATTATCCAAGAAAGACCGTTGGATGAATAAAGAATGGGCTATTTCAATTTGAGCCTCTCTTTCAAATCTTAAGGTCTATATAAGCCCTGAAAGACCCGACGATCCTAATCTGGTAACTCCTCGAATTAGTTTGAAATGTATAGATAGATAAAGCCGGTATCGAATTGAAGACGGTTTTTCTTTTTCAGACTGGATTCGTTTCCCTTGCTTTTTATGGCACGAGTAGAAACAATGGAAGGGGTTTCTGGACCGTCCGATTCAGTTCATTGATCTTTATGGATGGGTAGCATCATCGGTGTAGTAAATCCTGTCTATTCATTTTGGCAGAACAAAATTAGAAATTTAGAATGGCCGGATTCCATTTTTAAGGCAGAGCAAACAAGCCCATTTTGTATTTCTTGTAAATCTAGCTACTTATTTTTAGTTTTTTTTTTCCCTCCTGCAAGTCATTTTCTATGATTAATGAAATTTGCTAGCAGGACTATCGCCAACAGTTTTCAAAAGAAAAATTGCAGAGGTAAGAAGCAGACAGGAATCCTTCTATGAAGTTTACGAAACATAATTTGCCAGAATAAATATTCTTAGGGGAAATAAAGTAAAAATTATTCATCACGAAGATGTTACTTTAAGGGTGGCACTCAAATTCCACGTAGCAAGTAGTGAGAACTTAATTAACTATTTAGGTGTGCTTAGATATTAGTTTCCTCACGAACTTTTTAAAATACTCTAATTACTTGTTATTTTTTTGAAAACGGAGGCAAAATATTTTTAAAAACTCTTATTTGAACTATTACAATTTTTCAAACTTATATTTTCCAAGTACGATGTGGTCATTTTGCAGTTAAATATTACGATAATGTTATGGAGACTCTAATGTTATGAGATCTATATCAAAATACAACAAAAGTGTACAAGTAAACTATCTGTTTAAAAATACATAAAATGCGATATATTTTTGTATCATTCTCTACCTCTCAACCGGAATATTACTCTTAGAAAAACTCAGAGAGTTCTACCAATATAACATTTCCACTTTTCAGTACAGTACATATTCTCAAATGAAAGTGCTAAACACAATAAAATATATAAAATAAGAGTAAATTTTTCAGGAGGTCATTGAAGTATATGCATGATCCAGATTTAGTCCCTAAAGTTTAATTTGTCCTTCCATAACCATTCAAGTTTGATTTTGTCCAATTTTGGTCCCTCCGTTAATACTCTGTCCAATTCCGTCTGATATCGTCCGAATAATTGAACAATGGCGTAAAAATTGAAATCTGAATAAAAAATGTTATCTATCCTCTCCCCCCACATGCCACGGCAGCGTTCCTTTCTTCTCTACCCTTCGTTTCTCTCTCCTGAACTCCACCTCCTTCACCTATCTCTCTACCGACCCTTCGTTTCTTGAAAATTACAAGCGCTCTACACAGGAACATAGTATAATAGTACACCCATTCAATCAGTATAGCCACCGGTACCAAATAGAAAAATAGAAAAATTATAGGGTTAATTGAGATGTAAATAGAAAAATTACAGCATCCTACTCCTTTTTAACCGAACTGACAATTCAACCCATTAATCCCACCTACAATCCAATTAATTCATTAGCTTTGTTTTTAGCTCATCTCGTGCACTATCATGCTTTTAGCTCATCCATTCCGACAGCTTTGTTTTTAGTTCATCTTGTGCACTATCATGCTTCTAGCTTATCTGGATAAGAACTTTCCATGGTTACAGAAACAGTAAAATGCCCATGCCAATTAATGGTTAATAGACAACCATTATATCCTTGACATTTAAAAAGGAAATTCATAGCACAGAAAAATCGAAGTGGCCTGTTTTGGTACTTTCACTAAATTAACTGCTAATTGCAAAGCTTGAACTCTATTAACTTCACACCAGTAAAGTAAGAGGTGCAAATTAATTGCTAATTGCAAGGATTGCGAGGGAAAATTGACAGCCAAAAGAACCAAATGAAAGCTATAAATGAGAAAAAATATAGTAGTGGGACGAAAAGTGTCGATCCACAGCCTGACAACAGAGCTGCGTGGTTTCGTCAGGAAGGTGAGGCAGAGATGAGCGTGGGAGAAGTAGGCGGAGAGCTTGAGGTGCAGCATGGTTTCATGAGAGATCGAAGAGCTTTGGGTCGGTAGAGAGAGAGGCGAAGGAGGTGGAGTTCAAGAGAGAGAAACGAAGGGTAGAGAAAAGGAACGCTGTTGTGGCCTGTTGGGGGAGAGGATAGGTAACATTTTTTTATTCAGATTTCATTTTTTACACCATTGTTTAATTATTTAGACGGTGTGTTAGACGGAATTGGACAGAGTATTAACGGAGGGACCAAAATCGGACAAAATCAAACTTGAATGGCTGTGGAAGGACAATTTAAACTTTAGGGACTAAATCTGGATCATCTATAAACTTCAGTGACCTACTGGAAAATTTACCAAATCAAATCAAATAATATGCGATAGCTTTCGACGAAAAGGGCCTCACATTAGTTTTCAAATGATTATGAACGAAGAGATGAGAGATCCATCCACCGAAGGAATCAGATCCAAAGTAAAAGCGCCACTTGGCTTTTGACGACACATCAGACGGCCAGAGAGCAGCAACTAAGTACAGCCTCTCTTTTCCCAGTTCCCCCTATCCCTACAACATATTCCTACTATTTATTCCGCCACAGGGAATCTAGACTTTTTTTTCCCTTTTTTTTCTTTCTGAACCCCAATCGTTTCGTTTTCTAAGCCGACTCGAACCTGAGTCAGGTATTACGTGACGTGGCTCCTGTTAGACCGTCCATCAAACGGGAAACTTCCAGTCAGCTGGTCAGACCTTATGTTAATATTAAATGAGAAATGATGTGTCAAGCCCAAGAGCACCTCACCACACTTGAGACAGAGTATTCTGTCTCCAAATTGCACCCCTGCAAATCGCTTCTTGTCTGTATGTGTGTGATATTTTCAGTATTAAGTACGCACAATGTATGTGATATTTATTCCATTAATTAATTAATTAATTAATTATATGCTTATCGGATAATATTAGTTTCTCATTTAAACAATTAGTCAGTTATGGAGATGAATTAGCCATTGTATATCTAAGTAGTTTTGTTCATTGACAATTTGTGATATTAACAATATGCGGTGGGCCTTTTAATTCAAAGTATGATGGCACAAATAGCAAGAAAGTCTATATATATTAATACTATGAGTGATTCTGCAATGTCTTCAAGGCAAATACGAGAAAGATTCATCATTTTCCTAATTTTAAAAATGGATAAATCCAAGGGTTTATTTTCCTTTTGTAAAAAATCAATAAACCCGATGATTTTTATTTTTTTTCCCTCGGTAGACTGAAAATACGAGCCAGTGTATCACAAAATAAAAAAAAAATAATTTATCAAATATGATTGTAGTCCGTCAATAATGAGTCAACTTGATCATCATCAAAAGTAACTTTCAATTAAACCCGACATTTAAAAACGATCCACACTATATTTCTATCATGCACATATGATATAAGTAAAGAAATTTGCTGCAAAATTTCGTTCTGGGATGTAAATAGCCAGGTTAATGGAGCTTAACAAGAACTACGACCTAATCCTGTTACATCATTTTAAGATGTAATTTTAACTTCATTCATCTGTAAAAACATTGATCAATCCAACATTTTACATACAATTTTATCACAAATCGTAATACATTTGAAACAACAAAGGGTGTGAGAATTAATACGATAGTCAATCCTTTCTCTCAAATATCATATTTCGTTCAACAAATTTGATTTCTATTTTTGAAAAAAATTTATTATATCAAAATCGTACAAATTAATATATTTTTCTTTTTCTTAAATAAATAAAAAGTAGGAACGGATCTACAAATTAAGTAATTAAGAAATTTAAAGAGATACAAGCTGGAAATTTAAATAAAAAAATATTAAGTAATTAAGAAATTTAAATAAATATTAAATTTCAGCTGTCTATTAAATTTTACAAACTTTATTCCGATATAGAGATAACTTGATGAAATAAATATTTCTCTGGAATGAACCCACGTTACTAACAGTTTTTTTTTTTTTAGTGAATTTATTTGACGGATTTGTGGTAGTTAGATAATCAAATTTCAGAAAAAGTTTGGCTGTGTTTCCTTACGCCGCGCTGCCTTCTTGGGATATTAAAAACTGAGAGTTACTCGGTATTAATTTATTTATATTTTCCTTCGATCTAATGCATCTAGACGTAATTTAGAGAAAATCCATGTTGAGAACTATGCATAACGTATCTAGACGCGACTTAGTAGAAAATTAATGCTCGTGCGGCCGTGCCTACAGGTGCAAAGGTGTGCCAACCATAAAAATGGAGTCAATGTATTTTTTTTCACAAGCTTAGTATTTTATTCAGATATTCAAACTGAGAAAAAGTACCAAGAAAAAAAAAAATCCAAACTGAGAGGCGTACGTAGATGCTTTGTCATGAAAAGATATCTTCCTTATAATGGTTTCATTTTCGTACTTTCGTACTAAATTTCCGTTATATTAATTTATTATTTATTTGATAATATTTTCATGTATAGTAAATAAAAAGAGAGCCGTCAGAAATAAAACAACCATCGAAATAAAAATAATAAATTATATTTTATGTTTTTTTTTTATTGTTTAAAGTTCAAGTGTTGAAAATCATTCGGTCACTAAGTGCTGACAAATCGAAGGATTAATTATTTTCTAAGAGCTCGATGGATAATATATCAATTTTATTATAAATTGCATCAAAATTAATACACAACACATCTAAATTATACAACAATATCTACATTGTACTCTTAATTTGATTTTTCATATCAGTTGATCGTCTATTATGATTGTTATTTGTTAGTACAAGTTCATTGTAAATATGACTTAATTCATTATTCATATTCAATTCATGGATTGATGTGAAAAATGTCATATTTCTATAACATAAATGATAAGATCAAAAAATAAAAACTTCGACCAAGGGCTGGTATGTAATTAACACATAATACCTTGGAATCGAAGCTGTTAGTGATCTGTCTACTGAATTAATAAATGCTCTGGAAATTTCTGTCCACTTTATTTATGAAACAACTCCTATGTCTTATTTAGTCTCCTTGAAGAATATGCCCGGGAATATTTGTCCAATGCTTTGCATGGCATCAAGAGCAATGAAACTCTTTTTGTTCCTACCAAAAAAAACACACTTTTTGCAAGGATGTCGTGTCGCTACTGAGAGTCGAAACCTTTGATTTTGCATCTCCAATTATGCTAACAAATCAATGTTATTGTGCAAATAATCTGCCGCTTGATCTTATTATTTCTCTTTTATAATATGTCGTGATATGAAGTATCAAGTATCGATCGTCAGAATGAATATACCACACAAATAAATTGAGATAGCAAAATGCCAAAATAAAAAATTTGGAAAACTGAGAATTGTACAATATGCGAAATAGAATTGTTTTTTTAATACAGGTTGCCAAATACGAAGTTATTAAAATGCATTGAATTTTCCTTGAACAAAAAAAAAATAATAATAAGTCGTATCTGTAGTGGTGCTGGTGCATGGCATGCCCAAAATACCCATTAATTAATGAATAAAATGATTAATCAATGAGTACATTGAAAAAGCACCTTTGGTCTCGTTTCCGAAGCGCCACTGCCGTGTTGAAATTTCAAGGTTTTGGGACCATTTCATCAAATTTGAATTTAATTTGCCATCCTTTTCATGCGGTTTCGCAACGTCGCTATCTCTACTTCTTTCTCACCACGCTGTTATATCAACTCATCATGTGCAAAATTTTGTAAAAAATGGTTGGTAAGGTACCTAGTAACCTAGTTGTAATTGTTTATTAGGTACGATCCGAAATGCTATTCTACGTGTCTTGAAAATTAAATTTTGTTTTCCGTGTTTGGTCTAGTTGATGTAAGATGTGCAAGTTGGATGGCGATTTACTCCGTGAAGAAATTGTAGGAGGATTGACTCAATCTGCTAAGTAATCTAAGATTCTAATTAGATTAAGTTGTCAGCGAATAGAATTTCGAGTGAGCTGATTCCTGGTTTTAATATAAATAAAAAAAAAACAGTTGATATGTCGAGCTCGAACTAATTCAAACACAAAATCAACATGAATCTACACGAGCTCAATTATTCATTTTTTTATAACATTTATATTTGTATTATCTTAAATAACTAATGTGTGAAATAATTTACATTCCCAATTTTCTAGGTTACATTTATTTGTTACATTTTGGTTGAGTTTGTAATAAAATTTTGAAAATCTGAATAGTTATACTTAATAGAAAAATACATCATTTGATCGTAAAGGTTAGATATAGGTTTCTGTAACGCCATAAAAAATATAGACAATAAATTTAAACAATTTGTAAACAAAACTAAAAATTATTCCGTGTGAAATCGATCCGACAGGTACCAAACCAAACAGATCCCCCAGCTTGTAAGTTGTGATACACAACTCAAATCTAACCCTTTATAGAAAGCTCAGAGCTCAACCTCCTACAAGAGTTTTAAAATTGAAGATAAGAATATTACAAGAGAATATTCGTACTATCAATGGCACAGTCTTATCTTATTCATAAATCGAGATAAATTTCTATTTTTTTTTTTGTGGCTTATCAGAAAATATAGAATAACTTTTTTTGGTCTATCATTTTGCCTTTGTCTAATTACACCATCCATACTGTTTTGAAATATAAAAGAATTACTCTGAGTTGTTTTATGTTAACAGTACATCTAATTTCTTATCTACAAATATAATTTCAAATATTATTTAATATTTTATCAAATATAATGAATTTTTCGTATTATTGTAATTGTAATTCAATGAAAAGTAAAATAAGCTTTATATGCATAAAAATCATACAAACAATATATAAATCCACCCAGAATTTTGCTTCCATTTTTCAAATGTTTTTTCGTTGATTAAATTACGAAAGTTTGTCTTGAAGTCTACTAAGCCTTTTAGATATGCGTGCCCTTTATTTGTTGCAGGAATAGTTCATTATTCTTGATAAAAAAAAAAGAGCGCTAATATATTCTCGGGGCAATTTTGTTTTGGGCGCGTCTATTGCTTGTAATCTGTCATGTGGCATTACATATTTTTATCATAAATATGGACTATGTACGAATTCAAATTTACATAATTAACACTTATCTCATTTTTTAAAAAATACATAATTATAAAAAGTTTTGGGGCTTGACCCCTTGCTTTCTTCAAAAAAAAAAAAATACATAATTCAACTTATTTTGTGTTATAATATAATAATATTTTACATATACGTGGTACTCAAATTTGAAAAAAAAAATTTTAGTCGACCAAAATTAATACAAAGTTAGAAACGCGACAGAAATCTTCATCCTCCGATATTGCAAATTTTTCTTCTACTAATTGGAAATTTCGAAGGTGAGAAGCGAAGCAGAGCGCAATGTATCCCCGCTAAATAATTTATTTGCGAATGCATCCCACGTACCATGAAAAGGTCTAGAAAAGAAAAAAAAAAAGTTTGGAAGGGAGGAAAAAAAAAGCCTATTGGTTTTCGTTCTCACTGAAACCGTAGAGCGGTAGAGACCAAAACGGGTAGCCACGCCTCTTCTTGGCGCGTGTGGAAAGACCGTGCTTTTGAGTATCTGGCTTTAGAAAGTTGCTCAATACAGACAAGAGAATATCTATTGTGAACCATGGTTTATTTAGCCCTCCGTGAACCATGATCGTTTGATCGATAATTTTATAAATTGACAAATCTAAATTAACCAATCCAATCTATATATTAAAATCTCATAACAAATCAAATGTTACAATTTTTGAAATTATTTTACTATTTTTTTAAAATTTTTTAAAACTTGCCATTTTTGGACGATAATTCACTAATTATCATCAAAAAATGACAAGCTTTAAAAAATTCGAAAAAAATAGTAAAAAAATTTAAAAATTGTAAAATTTGGTTTACTATGAGATTTCAATATATAGATTGAATTGGTTAATTTAGATTTGTCAATTTACGAAATCACCGATCAAACGATCATGGTTCACGGAGGGCTAAATGAACCATGGTTCACAATAGACATTCTCATACATACCAAACTAGAAAAAAATTGATTCATGTCCCTCAAAGAAGTCGGAATTGTACACAACGATAAATTCGAAGAAAAGCACGCTACAGTCAGATTTTTGCGGATGCGTACCATTTTTTTTCTGTCCTTTTGTAGATCTATGCATAGGCATGAAAAATAAAAAATGTGATTGCATCAAACTGCATGGTAACGATTTAATTTTCAAGTTCTAACAAATAACATTAAAATACTGGGTAATATTTTGATTAAGTATGAGAAACTATTAGGCTATTTCACTTCTGACGATAATTGATAATGTCAATAGTATGGTTGAGAAATCTCAATTTTTTTGTGTTGCATAATTTTCATTAAAATAATGTTTATAATTTCGAACTTTGGCATATAATTGCTGCGCCCCGCTCCCATTTGTCATCCAATTACTGACAATGCTTTTTTTTTCAAAATAAATCTAGTGATTGATGGACGAATTTTATATGAAGAACAATAGATGCATTTAGTGCTAACACGTTATAACAGTAGACATTTAAGCTTTAATTTTTTAATTTTTTTTTTTGAAAAATATTTAAGCTTTAATTTGGTTCATTTAAGTTGGTAATGTGGGGATACAGTGAGAAAAATCATCTTTATAGCTTTTGAAAATTATAACTAATTTTTTCAATACTATCTTTTTTTCGAAGGCTGGTCGGCAAGGAGCCAGCCAACAGCAAATTTTTTCAATATTATCAATTAACGGATCGTCTTGGGTCAGGTACTCGAGTTCATTAGAAACTAGATGCTTCATGTTCGGCTTTAGAAAATTATCAAGCCACAACCCACAAGTCAGATCCGATTAGATCGGTTGCAAATTTTCCATTCAGGATTATTGCAAGCCTCGTATAATTTCATGTTGAATTTTCAGGATCATGCAACTTTGCTTATTGTCGTCTCAAGTCGGCTTGAGTCGAGATAGATATAAGACAAGTCCAATTGGGATGTGGTCAGTTCACTCTAATGAAACGTCCAGTGTTGAACTTTCTGTCAATCTCTTTGGATTGTTTTTTTTTTAATTAAGTTGAATCAAGTTCTCCATCATTCGAATATTCAGATCATTTCAAGTTTTGAGCTATCACGGGTTAGAATTCAAATTAGTTTGACTTAACAAAATTATAAGATGATATGGTTTAAAATCGTATCGGCAATATTCTTCAAATTGGATATATTTTTAGTGATTACCACATCTCTTCACAGAGTGAGCATATTTTAGAGCAATAACAAACGTAAAAAAAATTAAAAAATATTTATACTTCATAAAAAAAAAAATCAATATCTCAATACAAAATAAATTTATAAAAATATTTATTTCTTAATAAATGAAATTATTTGAATAAATTATAGATAAAAATTGCACATATGTGCTCTATTTCAAAATTGACAAAAAGTAATTATTATTTTAAAAAATTCGTGCTTCTCTTTCAAACACAACCCAACAACAAATTTCTTTCATTGATTTAAATGAAATGGTCTAATTATTTTAGCTCTTGAAATTGGTGTTTTTATAAGTAGTAGGAATAATTATATGAATTGCTATTCTTTTGTTTTTTTTTTTTTGGAAACAAATGAGAATTCCCACCACCTTTTCATTCAAAATGAGAAAAGATGATTTGCTATTTTGTTTTTTCAAGGTTCAAGTTTTATAAGATGATTTGAGGAAACATCATGTATTTTTATATTACGAAACATATTACGAAATATTTGTGGGTATCGATGAAATTGTGGAATAATAAATGTGTACTTTTCTTGCGCCGTTGAACCAAAAGAACCAATGAAAGAGAAACGACGCCGCACTCTGCGTGATAACGAGCGAATCCCATGTCCATCAAGTCCCTTAAATGATAAGAATTTTATCCCCTCCCCAGCCCCCGCCATTTGTCAAAATGTCGATTGCTCCCCAAATAATTAAATATTCTAGTTTCTAAGAACAGTCCCTAGAGATGGCGTGAACAAGTCAAAAAACACAAAAAAAAAAAAAAAAATACAACCTAGGTTAGACCCTTTCTTCCTCAATTCAAATAATATTAAAATTAAAATCTCGAATTCATAAATCACAAGTTGCTGGCTTGTTGTCATATCGAGGTTAGACTTGATCAACAATTGCATCTATACAAACAATTGTAGCAATACGAATATACGATCAACAAAATTGGATACTTAAAATTTTTTTTTAGAAAACATATATGATTATTTTTAATAGTTCGGATTAATTCTTGCACCAAAAAAGTAGCCGCATAAATGCCTTTCGGTGAGTGCTGTCATGAATATACAATTTAAAGGGATATTCTTGTGAAATTCCCAAAGATCTCAATTTAATTAGGAGGCCAAATGGTCCATGGAAGCGGTGGGGCCCAAAATGGAGCCGGCGCACTATCGACGGTTGCGAGCCGCTGCCTACACTCACGATGACATCATGCATGACGTGCCGTTGCCACGAGATGGAATAACAACCAAACTCCTTCCTGCTTAGTGGACCGTCAAATTTGGGGCCCGCTTCGCAGTGAGCATGAACTCCCGGCACTGCATCTGTACCGAGTGCACCTGTTAATTCTTTCGTCGGCTGATCTTGTGGGTCCTTTTCTGATTGACTAATTAACGTGGCCGATTTTCTTTGGTTTTGTGACATGTGACTTCTAAATTTCTAATCTATTCGACAATATAATTTAGCTCCGAATTAACTCACCAATTTTGTCACATCACGGTCTAAGTGTAAATATTTGACTTTCAAAAAAAAAAAAGTGTAAATATTTTCATAAGCATAAAACTTCCACAAACTTAATTTTATGTGGATTATATTTATTGAAATATGCCTGTAGTTTACATTTAATTTCATACTTGACAAAACAGATCTTACATAATGCTACAGAATTGATGAATGAATTTGAGATGAAATTTTCTTCACGCAAAGGCAAAGTACCTGATTCCTTCAAATATGTTGAAGAATGTTAAAATCGTGCCGCCATTCATAATTTATCCGGCATATACATACAGATACCAAAAACATGTCGGTACAAACGAAAAAAAAAAAAATCTATGAGTATAGCTCATGACAACTAATTAACAATAACTGCCATAAAATATGTTAGTGTAACAAAAAAAATAAATAAACATTTCAGGACAAAAATAAAATTATTATACTAAAAGTTAATAAAGTTGATACCAAACGTTTTCTATATTCATTAAAAAACAATAATATATATAATTTTTCAAAGAACAACTCAACCAAAAGGCAGGAAAAAAAATTGAAAAACATACGGGAGTTCAAATAATTTGCATTTTTCTACAGAATTATTATTATTTATATTCATATTTCGTCATCGTTACCTTATCTAATAATTATTCATATTTGACTGAATATAAATACGTACAGAAATAAAAGTATAAGAGATACTATTATATTACCATATTAGTTTCGTTTACGATTCAATCCGAGTCCTCTTGGAAATCATTCTAGAAACTTGAACTATAATCAATTTTTCATTGTCATAATAAAAGTTTGAATTTTATCTTTTTCCCTGCAATAAAAAGATTAATTAATCGAAACTCAAATTTTCCTACATGACACTTCCTCCTCGTTTCCACATGGTACTATGTAAATTTTTCCTACAATATTTCACCAACAAAGAGAGAGAAAAGAAAAAATCACAATGGTAAAATTGAAAAAAGTTTTCTTCCTTTGTCCTTGTACATTCCTTTGATTCTTTCCACATATTGACTGGTCCAACGCTCCAACTGCTCGGTCGGCTGAATGAGGACAACACAGAAGACACATGGTTTTGTTCTATTCCGTACAAAGTACACTATTAGGCGTAAGTGGGGCGTAGGGAAATTCTTATTGGAGGTGTTTCGAGCAAATGTTACTCCATGTTTAGATTTGATTAGTGAAAGCATTGGTCCGTGGTCCCAAGCCCCCAAACCCTGCGCCACATTTCCGTCTAGAATCTAGATCGCTACGGGTAGAGTAGGATCCATTTCTGCAATTCTGATCATTTCAACAATGAGAAATTAAAATGGATAAATTATATTGACAATCAAATTCTACAATAAATTATGGTGGTTAGTCGAATAATTATCAAAAAACTTATAAGATTATTTGCTATAATTTGGATAGGTTGTCATTTAATTTGGTGCAGTTAAAAAGTTGATTAGTTGATAATATGTTATATTTTAAATTTGATACTCATTTGAGTCAGTCATCGTAGTCGGGAGAATATTAATATTACAATGATTAATTAATTAGTTTTGTTCCAAATACGTAAAAATGAGTATACAAAATTTTTGTCGAGCACAATGAAAACGGGTACTTCTCATTTAAAATATTATTAGTTCCCACTATTATTATTTATAACTAAATCTCGTTAAGCAAATAAATGGAATTTTGTAACAAAACCAAACATTTGAATTTAATTTTAAAAATTTTATGATTTTTTTTTTTTGAGATTACGAACACGATAATTGCGTATGAATAAATTCTATTAATTAATGATTCTAGAAATATCCAACTAAGACTTTAAGAGGGATCCGTATCGCTGCTTCCTCGATATTTTACAGCATCGACTCTTTATGAAGTGTGAAGAAAACCAAAAATTGTACACCAACAACCTCGCACATATTGTCATTTTGTTTTGTACCCCTGAGTCACTTTTTATGCAACACAAAAATTGCGTTGAGCCGCCAGTTGTACACAAAAAGTAGGTCCCATTTCTTGAATTTATTATCTTTTGCAAATGTTATATTATGTTTCACCCTTCGATACCTAAATTTTGTGCACTAGGTGACTTTTATTTTTTAATATATATTCTCAAGTACTGGTTGATTTTCTAAACGCCCAAATTTAATGTTTGTACAACTGGTGTGTAGTACAAGCATAAAAATAATTTGTACTATCGAGTATCGAATATAAAAATCGAAAATAAATTGTTCGTAAAAACAACATACAAGGAGGGTTCAAATGAAAAAGAACATATTTCATACATATCCCTCTCCTTTCCACTATTTCTCTGTTTTGTTTTACAATCTCTCCCTTCTTTCATAGGCCTTTCCTCGTGCGTTTCCTAAAGCAACGAGCACTGTCTTTTCTTCACACCTCTCTCTCTCTCTCTCTCGCTCTCGCCTCTCAGAAATAGAAAACCTAGGTTTCTAGTCGCTTCGAAGTGGTGCGCCTCTTCTTCAATTTCGTGAGTAAATATTTTCTTCTTGAAATTTTCTTATGATTATTTATGGGTTTATTATGCATTTACTCTTTTCTTTTTTATTTTTCTCAGAACCATCTCTGTTTCTCAATTCATACTTCTAATCTGTTCATGAATCGTATCGTCCTTAATTTAAATTGTATTGATTTTGAACTTCTTCTTTTTTTGCATAATATACTGCGGAAACAGTAGATAGAAAGTAATTTTTGGAGCGAATATTTTGCTTAAATTGAGGTTTTGCTTTATATACGCTTTGTCTAAAATCTCGGCTGATTCCAAGATTATAGGAGAATTTTTCTGGGATCTCTCTAGTGAAATCACATAATTTCATAGTTTTTTGCGTTCTAGACCAAGAAAATTTTATTAATTTCACCTTGATAATTCCAGATTTGAACCCAGAACCTCCTAAACTGATACTGGATAAATAACTGGGTGAATAAAAAGCTTAATTTGAGGAAGAATGTAATATATGTATATTTGTGATTTTTTTTGCAATTTTTATTTTTGAAATCAGTAGAGAGGATTTTATGCAATTTGCAGATGATTTGGTGAATTTATGTTTAATTAGTTGACCAAATGATAATTATGTCCTTAGATTGAAGGTCACAAGGGAAAGGGGCATGGTAAATTTTGGAAACAAGCTGGATCTGATCTCCTCCAGTTCTCTATAGAGACTGGAGAGGTTCTGCTATCAATTTTGTGATTGATAATTAATACCAAATTCTTGGTTTACACTTCGCTAATTATCATGTAGTTGCGCTCACCTTAAATTGTAAAATTTCGTTTATCGCAAAATATGCAATCGGTATTTTTACGCAAGATAGTAATTTTCGTGAAGTCCGCTGGGACCTTAGTGCTGCTTATATGCAGCATACCACTACAAATTAGCACGGCATCTTTTCGCAGCGTCTGCTGCATCTTAATTTGAAATTTCAATGTCTTTCCAAATAAATATATGATCAAGAATTAATTTCATTGGATATGCTGATAAGTGTACATGGAACCTTACATTTAAAAACTGTGCTTACATTTTATGTTCCTTTACTTTCTTTTAAAAAAAATGTTATTATAAATATACAAGCTCAGGGATCTTTTTTTCCCCATTGCATATTAGGCCCTAACTTGTATCCATGTCTTCTTCTTCTTCTTCTTCATGTCCTTGGTTTGTTCCCTTAGTTTTTGCTTATGTCTTCATCATTATTCTTATTTTCCCTTTGACCATTAACAATTGGAACTCTGCTTTTTTTTAAAGCACATGTCATTTATTGTTATGCAAGTGCTTTCTCTTTTTAGTTGCATTAACTTAGTAAAAAATGAGAACTATGAGTGCTGATTACCAGAACTTACTGGCAGATATTGTAGCAACTCAGTTTATGACCAGAAGCTTTCAATTTTGTTCTTTTTTTTATTGTTTCTAAACTTCTTTTTATTAATACTCTTTAGGGTTCTTCAGTGACAAAGTTCTATTGGATGAGGTTAATATCAGTTATCTAATTCAAGCTGCAACTTGACCTAACATCTATATCCCGTTTTTCTTCTATACACCAATCTTTTCCAAGATGGATCGTCGTGACACATCTGGGTTTGTTAGTGGAGGTTGCTATGATATGTATATCAGAAGCTTCTAACACTAACCCGAGCTAGTAGTTTCTCTAACTTCCGAAATAAATAAGAAGGAAAAAAAAAACCCAAAAAGAAAAAAAAGAAAGAAAAAAACTCATAACAATGGATAGAGTTCTCCAAAACAAAACACTCTTGAAAAGTGCATTTCCATGTTGGAACCAAATTCAGCCTGGTTCCGGGTTCAAACCAGACGCCTCTCTTCAACTGGACCTCCAATCCAATTCATGCATTTCTAGCTCCCAAGGGATAAAGAGAAAATGGGGTGTTGTGAATGGAGAAATGCCAGCATTAGCTCTTGGTCTGGGGCCGTCCCCTAGTTCGTCAGACACTAGTAAATTGAGCTCGCCCACTGTCTGTACTATTTCGTCAACAAAAGAGACTGATGAAGAGTCCTCGATGGACCTGGGTTTGAATTTTGATATTTTTCTGGGACAAAATGAAAATTTGCATTCTCAGAAGAGGCCCTTTGGTAGGGATTTTGATCTCAACTTGAGCCTGTCAACTGGGCCCCATGAGTCAGAAATTACCACTCTGGTCGAGCAACCTTCCTTTGCCCACTCCAAGCAGCTTGATGAAAGTCCTAAACCAACCTTCTGGACATTTAATAGCCACTTTGCTGGTCCCAGCACTTGTATTAGTACCAGTACTGGTACCAATGCTGGTACCTCACTATATGAGAACAATCCACCAGAAGTTGACCCAGGTCTGATTATCTCTGTATCAGACCTGAAGTCCAACTTAGTGAATCCACCAAGAATGAGCTCTGCCGTTCCATGTGCGTCTGGTACCAGTAGCCAAAAGCGTGGTACTAATGCCAAGATGTGTCAATTTCCAGGTTGTACGAAGGGTGCTAGAGGGGCCTCCGGAAGGTGCATAAGTCACGGTGGGGGCCGACGATGCCAGCGGCCTGGCTGTCAGAAAGGTGCTGAGGGAAAAACCATTTTTTGCAAGGCTCATGGAGGTGGTCGACGCTGCTCCTTCCTGGGCTGCACCAAGAGTGCAGAGGGAAAAACTGACCACTGCATTGCCCATGGTGGGGGTCGCAGATGTAACCACATAGACGGATGCACGCGTGCTGCCCGTGGAAAATCTGGCCTCTGCATCCGCCATGGGGGTGGAAAAAGGTGCTCGAAAGAGGGATGCACCCGGAGTGCGGAGGGTCAGTCTGGTTTGTGCATTTCTCATGGTGGAGGCCGTCGATGCCAGTTCCCAGAGTGTACCAAAGGGGCTCAGGGGAGCACCAAATTCTGCAAGGCTCATGGTGGGGGGAAAAGGTGTACCTTTTTGGGGTGCACCAAGGGTGCTGAGGGGAGCACCCTATACTGCAAAGGGCATGGAGGTGGCAAGAGATGTAATTTTCAAGGAGGTGGTGTGTGCCCTAAGAGTGTCCATGGTGGGACCCAGTTTTGTGTTGCTCATGGCGGCGGGAAGAGATGCGCAGCTCTGGCATGCACCAAGAGTGCAAGGGGACGGACAGAATTTTGCGTGCGACATGGGGGTGGGAAACGGTGCATGGAGCTAGGATGTGGAAAAAGTGCACAAGGTAGTACTGATTTCTGTAAAGCTCATGGTGGAGGGAAGAGGTGTGCTTGGGGACAAATTGGTCATGGATATGGGGAGAGGGAACCTTCTTGTGACAAGCTTGCTAGGAGTAAGACAGGTCTGTGTAGTAATCATGGTGCCCTTGTCCAGGACCATTGTGTCCATGGTGGCCGTCTTGGGCCCGTGGTTAAGCCAGAGATGAATGAAGTCATGAATGCTGGAGTTGCAAGTCTGGAGCTGAATAGCAATGTGGGCAAGTTTTGCGGGAACAGTGTTGCCCCTGCTGATGGGGCCACACAGCATGGTAAGGCTGGGGTGGCTGAAGGGCGAGTCCATGGAGGAAATCTCATGGCTTTGCTCAGCAAGGGTCAGGCAAGTGCAGGCACAGCAACTGGTACATCAGAGGCTGGCGTCAATGTCTCTGGTGCCACTATGCTTAGCTGGATTTGAAAGGTTTGATTGTCGCTTGGTTTTGTCATCTAAACCTGTTGATCCTGCAATTTTGATTTGGTTTTGTGGGTCATTATCCTGGTAATAATATTCAAATATTGATAAAAGGGAGAAAAAAAAAGAAGTGGAATTATAGAAAGGTATTGTTATGGGAAATAAGTGGTAAATTATGCTAGATGTCTATATTAATTAGATTGCTGTTCTCAGTTTAGTTGGTCGTCATTAGTTGTTATAATAATAATGGTGTTGTTAAGATGATTGTCTTGTTGTGTATGTTATGTCTGTCCAGAACCTTTGAATGATATAATTAGATTGTGTGACTAACAAATTGTGGCACTAACTTGTGACCAACAAATCTAAAATATAGATAAATTTGTGTGGGTGTCGGCTTATATTTTTAAAATTAAAAACGACACGGTATGGGAATTTTCGATTGGGCGCTGCAATAGGTAAATTTTTTTTCACAAATTTCAAAGGGTAAGTCTGTAGGAAATTTTGTGCCGAATTCTCTCGTCAACATATGACCCGTTTCGGCATTTGAGGTGTAAGAGGAGTCGCAAAGTTTATTCCCTAAATTGTGTCGTCCCTTCCCGTACATGGGTAGCCAATCGCAAAGCTCGCAACCACGGGGGACAAAAAAAATATGTCTCATCTCTTAATCGCCGTTCCCAGCACCCTTCCCCACAACCCGTCTGAAATAAAATGTCGCCGCCTGTCTTCTTCTTCAACTTTCGGACGGCCCTACCCATTTTTGTGGACCTCGCCGACTGATGGTTTCAAGCACGGAAACCCTAGATTCTTTTAGGTTCCCTCGCCGCACAAGTTATCCCCCTTTTTTTTTAAAAAAAAAAATATCAGCCGCTTTCTCCTGGGTTCATTGAGCCAATCCCCATAAACTTTGGCATTTTATTTGGCTTTTGGCGCTCCATCAAGGTACTTTCTCTGATCGGTTTGATGAGCAGAGGTAAAATCCCAAATTAATTGTTCGGTGTGTACATTTTTTATTTTATTTTTGTGCATCGAGTAGATACTGGACAAAATGCACCTCTTTTTTAAACTCAAGATTTTGTTTAATTTGGTAACATCTGTGATTTATATTATGGCACTGACTTGAATCTAGACATCAAACTTGCTCTAAAAATATAGATATTATTGAGTTTTTAAACGAGTAATTGCTCCATGACCTCTTTACTTATATAAGAACACATCATGTGGAAAGTATATTTATCTAAAAGCAGCAACATGGAAAAAGAGAACAATTTTTTTTAAAGCCCAATTATATAGCAGTGTCAATCAAAGGCCAAATTTCATTCTATGTAACTACTGTCATGTCGAGTTTTTTAATCTGCATGGACTCTTGCTGAATATGCGGCAATCAGCAATTAAGGAGTCACCGATGAAGGTTCTGCACCAGAATATGACATCTCATCACATAAGACTTGGATAGAATGATCTTTGGCAGTGAAGAGTGGTGTCGATTTTCAAAGATATCAAACAATTGCACAGGTACAAATATGTTATTATATTTTACTTTTGTAAAAAGTTTTCCTGTGCCATGATTAAATTTGTAGTGATATGTCTTTAGTCTTACTTTGATACTGTATCATAACATAAACATGTGTACATATGTGTATCTTAAGATATTGGTGCTATGAGGTGGACATCTGATGAAATAAGATGCTTTGATGACCATACAAAGCCATTGACTAAGAGCTATATGGCAAAGATTACATGCTAAGATGGTTGTCTTCCATATTTTTAAAGTTAATGCTAAATTTATTGTGAATGAGCTACCCTTTTGGGACGGGACTGGCAATTTTATTTGGTGATTAACACCATCAGTACCTTTATTTTTAAACAAAAATTGTACTTATTGGTACTGAATACTGATATAATTGAAGCTGGAACAACAAGTACAGGTGGTTTGGGTTATAATGCAAACATGCCCATAACAATATCAGAAAATAAATGTTTGATGCACTATATATACATGCCACTATTTTTTTTCTTTCCCGTTTTGCCTTTCTTATTTAAATTGATAGATTTCTCTAATTTGTAAGGTCTTTTGCATAACTGATTATTGATATTTTTGGAGAACTATGTGCACAATAATTAAAAAACCATTAATTTTCTTTCCAATTCATATCTATGTTTATTGATCTTTTCATAACATTACTATTTATGAATATCGTGATCTTTTTAATTGATTAGCATATTACTTCAAATTTTGAAAAAGGAAATTTCTGTTTCCAAAGAAGCTAAATTATTAATATTTGAAGGAGAAGACCTTGGTTTACATGCCATGTATGACCATCAGTAACTATTCCCTAACAATATACTTTTCTGATTGTAATCAAATGACTCTGCATTCTTTGGTTACTGATAATTATAATAATATAGTAAATATGTACAAATTAACTTGCAGAGTAGATTTAGAACATGAAACATCTTAACTTTGCTTTACACTTATTACTTATCTGCTATTTGGGTTTTATACAACGTTTGTTCTTTGACTTGAAATAATTGAATTTTACTTTATTAGTTACACAAAATAAATTGCTTTTGTGCATTTAATTAGGTCAATGTGAAAGATAACCAACGACCACATAGTTTTTAAATATAGGTGTAGGCATGGTTATTCATGTGGTAAACAATGGCTACATGCACTGGAAAATGTATGCAATTGTCGGAAGCGCGGCCCTGGTCATCAACAGCCAAGGAAACAAGTTCCTTTCACGTAATGGTAAATCCTCCAAGGAGGTACTGCTTTGTTCTTCAGTTTCATTTTTTCGATTGTTTTATCAAGGAATTACAATGTTTTTTTTTTCCATAAATGTTCGCTTATTCTAACAAATCTTATTTACATTTTTTTTATGAATGTTCTCTTACTGTAACAAGGAATTGTAATTATTAATAACACTTCAACTGAGGACAAATTAAGTGCTTTGACACCAGCAGCTCAACTTTTAAAATAGCTAATAGAGAGCATGATGTAAGAAATTGTGAATGAATCATAAGAATAGAGATCTGAGTCTCAACACAACCCCAATCGCCAGTCTAAATTCTTTGAGATTTGCTCTTTATTTTGTTTTTGTTTTTTTTTGTAATATTTTGTATTATTTTTTTGGTCAAACAATTGAAAAGAAGATTCTGTTGTACATGCTAATTTCTTGACACCAATACTATTTTTTTCTCCATGAGAAGCCAAATTCAGTTATCATGCTAATTTCTTGATCGGTGATTGGGAGGGAATTAGATTTATTTATTTGTCGACGAATATCATTTCGAGACGTCCATGTAAAATTTAAGCTCATAACTACACATGTAGAAGCTACTTTGTTTTGTTTTTCTATTCCAATTAATAGGAGCCGATCATTAATATTCATTTTTTTTTTATCTGGTAGAAGCTTATTTGGTGAACCATAGAACAACTGAGTTATTTTTTTACAACATAATTTGTGAAAACAAATATGTTCAGTGAGTACGAAGAAAAACATATAGCGGAAGATTTACCATTTTTATAGGAATATTTGTCCAGTTTGTTCGATTTGTTATAAATGCTTTTCATATAATATAGTAAAAAATTACTTTAAATGTTTGGTTGTAATAATAAATATATATAGCTAAACTCATAAAATTAATAAAATAAAAAATTATACATTTGATGAATATTTACAATATTAGTAAATATTTTACACTTCAATTTGTTATAAATGTTTTTCCTAAAAATAGGAATGTTGATGGGCGCTCATCTAGACTTTTCCGTTAGCCATTACGATTGCTTTATACTACCTATTGTTTAAAATTGAATTACCGTGCATGTTGAAATTTCCTGACCAATATGATTTAAAATTTTGATTTTGGCTTCAGTAATTTTATATAATGGATGTTGATGGGTGCTCGAAATAAAAATCATGCTTAATAGGATAAAATTAATTTAATACAAACTCATCTATCGAGCGAAGCTCGATGTATCCTCTAGTGTTAATTTAGTTGTGAGATCTACAACAAGGAAGACGTTACTGGGAATATATCAATAACTTTTTCAAATCTTCGCAGTAATGCGTGGATAATTTTTTCATGCTAGGATTCAATCCATTTTCCTGTGCGAGAGTTTACAAATAAAATGGCAAACTTCGCTATTAAACATGTTCAATGAAGTCCGCATCTGCCGCCATATAGTGATGGCACATGTATACTGTAGTTAATGTTGATCGTCCTTTATAAATTAAACTAATAAATGACATCTTTCGAATATTTTTTTTTACAAGGGTATTCTTTTAATCGGACATGAACCATCCAATTTTGATCTTTTGGTTCACGAAGATAATACATTGTGGTTGTATATGGGTGTTGATATGGAGTCGCAGTAGATGTTATATCAGGGCCTTAGGGGCAGACTATCCGACCACATGAGCGCCTAAGGGTTTTCACCCCCACCCAAAAAAAAGAAGCCAGATAAACCAGTTGTAGCCTCGTTATTTTTTCATAAGTAATAACTTAAACAAAAATAATAACAAGCCAATTGAACGAAAGGAATTCTTTCTCCCGCCGTTCCCCGCGCGCTCTTACTGAAAAACCCTCTCTTAAAATAATTTTGTTTCTGTATGCGAAATTGCGAAGATAAGCAATTATATTGACAAAGAAAATAGATCATTGTTATTTGTGTATGTTACGTCCACCACCAAATATTAGAAATGACCACTTCATTTCCGTTATAAGACAAAGAGGATCACGGCTTGCATTTTTATGCTATTTAAATTAGTAAAAACAATTAACAATGGACTAGTATCAATAAAATAGCAAAAGCAAACAAAATTTTTGCCTCCACCAAAACCAACAGTACTCTACCACACAGGCTCTCGAAATGTCATGATCCAGATAGATCTGCATCGCCTCCTAAGTCCTAATATTTTGTTCATATATCATAAATGTATCGAGATCCATATATGGAAATAGTATAATAAATTTTTAACTGTATTTCCAAAGCTTGACCACATAACTTATCATCTAAAACTCCCTTCAAAGAGGCATTTTCTTATCCGTTCTTGTTCAAAGCTTCTAACAATAATATAACTGAAACGAAAATTGAGACTAAAGCTCCCCAGGAGCTACCGCATAAGAATTTTCAAATCGCACATCTCACTTCATCTTTTTCTTTCCTCTCCCTTTTCTCTAATTAAAACAGGTAACTTTACTACCCAAATTACGGATCTTTTCTCTCCTTCCGATCCATTTTAGAAGAAAAACTATCGTAGTTTGCTAAACAATCGTGAGCCAAACAACTAATAAGTTCAGTAATAGTAGAGTTGCCTCCGAACCAATGTTGTCACAGCAAACAGACCCCTATTGAGGTGGGTAAATCGTTTTACAGGAATCACATTCTTATATCTTTGGCAAGGTGAAGATGGACAAGTACCTATGAATAGCATGTTATATCTTTTCCTAAATAACAATCAATAAACACAAGGATTTACATTTGTGAGCATCATTTAGTTCTTTCCACAAATATGTTACAATTAACAACACACAAAAAAGGGAAGAGCCATATTTTTTTTTCCTTCCCGCCTAGACAAAATTTAGAAAAAAACCAAAAAGTTAGAAGAACAAACAAATCACTAAGAGGCTCTATATAAAAAATCACTAATTAGTCCGTGTACTATTCAATTCTATCCCCAAATCCTCCTCTGGCGGAGGCTTAATAAACTTACCCAAGGTTTTTTGTCGGGCCCGCTTTTTAATCCTTTCAATTTTTTCTTTACTCTGTTGCTTTCTCTTCTCCTTTTGTTGATGCCTAATATTTTTCTCTTTCTCCAAAACACCTTGCCAGTAAACCTCGCCAGTGGCTGGCCAAAGCCACCGTCGGCTTTGCTTGTCTGAGTCAGCCTCTTCAGCCAGATCTTCATCCATGTCTTTTAGGGTTTGGTAAGAGAACCAACGAACCCACATATGATGACGACGGGTGTTGAGTTGGTGTACCTCATGCATGGATCCGGTGTGTGGGTCCACATACACCATGCGCCTTGCACTATGGTATGCCCAAATATTTACCAGTAATTCAAGTAGTCGTGAGTAGCAGTGCGGATCCTGTGCAGTGGTATTACAAGTTAATACAAGTTGACATTTTTTTCAAGAATGGCCCTCTTTTCCCCTCAAATCATTATTCCATGCAGCACATCGCCATGTAAGTTGGAACACAAAGCACAACTGTGCACATGCTCAATGAAAGATTATATAAAATAAATGAGTTAAAAATAAGAGAGCTACCTTATGGACACTGAGATAACAATGCCCTGTTCCATGGTGCTCCTCATACATATCAGCGTCCAATGCATCCACAAACATTCTAAATAAAGAAAATGCATTATTTGTTGTAGATACATGCAGTAAATTCACTGATATCTATTAAAAAAAAGCTTTATATTTATTTACCGGGAGAACATGACAAACTCCAGGAATGATCGAGTCGGCAAAACCCAGCTTTGCATGACCGACCATGTGTCTGTGCTATTTGGCATAGGTGGTAGTGTATCCTTCTCTTGTTGTTTTATGCTGTACATTCTTCTTAGAGTATTTGCAACAGCAAACCTTAAGATAACATGCGCGTGAAGATAGATCAGCTAAACTTATAGCTACATGAATTTATGAATACCGATGATATAGGTTGGAACTGTCGAGAGGGAATTTACGCTTGGGAGCTCCTTATGGTTTTACAATTTCATCAGGTTGTAGTCATAAGACCTCACAGATTCACATATTGTCCGGACTCCGGAGTTTTGGAGGGTTCACATTAAGGTCTAGATTTTTGGAATTAACTTCAGGGTTGAGATCCAATCACATTAATGGACAGGTTTAGTCAGCATCATCAATGCATCTGACAAGAGGTAAACAGGATACATTAAAAAGTTAGAATTTAGGAAAACAGAATCCTGTACCTGCAGTTGCCAGCATTTAAAGAATCACAAAATGACCAAAAATCAAGCCGGGAGGGATTTCTTTTGTCTTGGTCCATACGGACCCAAAAGTAAAGAGCATCACCATGCTTTTGATTTTCAATGGCTTCTAATATTGCCAATTCAGCATCTCTTGACAGATTAGCCTGCTCCATTATTACGAAAAAGATTAATTATTGCAACTCTGACAAAAAGTTTGTTTCATACTTTTCAGCATTTAATATACAAACTGTGATGGTTTCCAGGCAAAGTAGTTCCTTTGTTTTTTGTCAGCTAAGACTGGTATTGGAAAAGTGCTTAACCCATTTAAGTGTAAGGTTCCAGTGGTAATCAATTAACTCCCAGTATCGAGAATTGTAACAATTTAATTAAATGCAAGCCCACAATTAAGAAAATAATGAAGAATAATCCAAGAAATAAAATGGAAATCTGACCTTCATGGCAGAAGCCCTCCAAGACTGAAACCCAATCCAAGCATTCTTGTGAATGCGATCAATTCTATTTGCAATAGCAAAAAAGGCTCCATATTCACCTAGCAAGTCTCTGTAATAAACATCATTTAATAAAGGTAGCCGAGAGGAAGCATCTATGTCATCCAATCCTGGCCTTCTGCCTCTTGTTGCCTGCACTTACATATAAAAAATGAATAATATTAATAGAAAGTCGACAATGGAATATATTACTCTAGAAACTCCTTGGGTTGGATAGTTCTGAGTAGGAGCAAGTCCTATCACGAAGTTTTGTATCAAGTAACAGTAGCAAAAATTGTTAGACAAAGACTGACAATAATCGAAGTGATATCTGTCCATGAAGATCCTTTTGATACTTTTTTCAACAGTTTCTAAGGCTAGCACTAATACCATCTATTCACATATAATGTACCAGTACATCAGTATATTCTAAGCCTGGTTTACAATGAAACTGGAAACGTACAAATATATATATGCAGATCTATTATTCTTATCAATAAAGACCTTGCAAGCCAAGCCCAACCCTTATCATTTGAAAAGGCTGTTCCTCAATTAGGGTCTTGATTTTTGGAAACTGAAATATTGGGGGTTTCTGCTGTTCTTAGCAACTAAGGGACCATCTGCAAGTGTCTTCAAAAGAGGTATATACCATGCCAATGCCACGATAAAGGGAGGTCTGATGGAGAAAAGGCCAGGTTCCTTCCCCAAAGTATGGTTCGTAGATACACAGAGGCTGTCCGGTTCTCTCTAGTTCCCTATCATCTCTCTCATGCAACTCGTTCTTGGCCCGATCAGCTTTTTTGGCGTTTCGGTAAACCTCCTCCCATGTACCATGCAGCTGCTCAGTTCTCTCCTTTAACTGCATTTACATCTTTGCTAATTAGGTATGAAATATGTCAGGGCGGCAACTGACTGACTTGGTCAGCACCTCATATTTTAAAATATAACCTGATCAGGTCCTTGGTATGTACACAACCCATTGGTCAACAAGTAAGCTCAGGTCAAGACACCTCAGAACTGAAACTTACCCATACCAGAACAGTCTGCATGGGTTTTACTTGATGAAATGTTAAAGAATTGTCAGCCCTAGTGTCAAGTATGCCTGTGCCAGAAACACTAATATGCATGCAAATCATGCCCCTGCCACTTAAATCACAAGGAATCCCATGTATCACTGTTTATCACTATGCAAATCATGAAAAGGGAGGTCCATGGTGAGCATTTTTGAAGCAGTGCTATAATAGAATTCATTGCTTGCTTCAGAGGACCATAAGAGACCATAGATATTTTGTTAGTGAATTCATGCAATTGTTACTTTTGTTATTGTTTGGTTAATTATGAAAATGCCATCTAATTAGAAATGTCAGTTTTTAACAAGGTAGCCTAAGGAATGTAAAGTGATTATGTCAGTTTTTAACAAGGTAGCGTAAGGAATGTAAAGTGATTCAGTTTAGTTGTACTTATAATTGAAAATTTTAGAACCGGATTAGCCTGTATAACATTAAGTGATAACATGAGAGGAATTTATACAAAATGGTCCCAAATAAAAATTAAAATTTCAAATGGCTTTCAATTATTACCTCATCTTCTTCTAAACGTCTCCTGATATTCGCCATTTCAATCTTCTTCTCTTCCTCCCAAGCTATAGATACAAACACCTCATCCTTCCTAGAATAACTTAAATTGCTGTTACGACCTTCAGTTTCAGGTCTTAACCATTCCGTTTCATATTTTTGTAAAATTTGCTCCTCTCTAGAGTCTTCTTCTATATAAGACATACTTGTCAAATTCTCGAAATGATGCCATTGCCATTGTTCCTTCAAGTTGGAGGGAACTTCTCTAAGATTTGGTTTTACAGATTCTGATGGAAAGTGGACTATGTTTTCCAGCAGATTTATGTAACCTTCAATGCTTTGGCATGACATCAGGTTTTTGACATGGCTTTGGCCAATTGATGTCATTCTTTGAGAAAATAGTGATAACTTTCCGTCTGATAAGGCTTTAAGTATAATACGAGGTATGATCCCCACTCTCTCTTTTGGGTAAAGATAACCATTTACTCCATTCTCTATCTGCATAAAGTCATAAACAAATTTTGAATCAATAATATCTCAAGAGAGAGAATGTAGGTTGACATATCCTTAATACCATACCTGACAAGGAATTTCACTGTATCTACCCTAGCAAAAAGTCGATCTCTTAATCCTTAAGCTCAATAGAGAGAAAAAAAAATAACTCAGGAACTACAAAAGAACACCCAACAAATAAAACTCTATACAAAATTGAATTTGCCCAAAAACATCTAATAGACACCAATTATTATGTACCTTTCACCACATTTTCTTCAATTTTCTTTTTTAGGGGGGGGGGGGGTGGGGGGAGAGAGAGAGAGAGAGAGAGAGAGAGAGAGAGGGAGAGGGAGTACATATTTACTAATCATGGAGAGGTTAGGAGCTATTATCAATCTCTTAAGGCTCATAGCTTGTATTAGCGCACTAGGAAAAGACTGCTCCTCGAGAAATGAACCATATATCACAATATCTGAAACACTAAGCACATAAACTGAGGCTTCTTCAAAATTACTGATATAGCCAACAACACCATCAGGGAAGCCGGCACTATGAGCTGCTGCCTGTAATTGCCAAAACATAAGGATATTTAAATACGTGAAGAGAGATGTAAAAAATCAGGTAATATTTAGAGTTGATTGAGCTTCCGACTGGAAATCACCATTTATCACAAACAATCAAGGAAATATTTGGGTTGATTGAAGTTAAGTCAAAACTTTCAGGCTAATTACAAATAGAAGCTTCTCCATTGTACATCGGATAACTGATGGTCAATTTGGTTAAATTTTAAAATAGGGAATGGTACCTAACAAACAAAAAAAATATAATCATGAGGAAGCTGGTTTGAAGGATAATTAGCGAACCTACCTCGATAGCCACCTTGTAGGCGTCCGTCAGATTTGAACTCAAAATCCGTACTTTCAACCGAGAATGTGTCTCATTTTTAGACCGAAACTGTTTCAATAGAGGAGCTAAGGATTTTAACACAACTGCATGCTCTAACATGATCCCGCTGTACAAATAATGGCTTCCAACCACAGAAATAATAAAATCATCTGGGTTGAAGCCATATTTTTGCCTCATTTTGACATCATTTTTATTTTTAAGAACTGCATCTGCTCTCAGCACCTCAGCAGGAGACCCAGGAATTACATAAAAGTTACCAGAATCAAATGGGGAATACATCAACTGCATGGAAAAATAAATTTACACCAAAGGTTATCTCAAAATAGAACTGTGAAATTATACATATTTCACAATTTTTCAGTTTGACGGTTATGCATTTAAACTTCTTTAGCTTGTGAAAGAAATGGTGATTGTTACCCTGCTTGTATTGCTAATAAATATTTATATACAATTTCACCAATAACACCTACTGACATAACAGAAATTTTTAGAAAGTTTGGGCATTTGTAGTGGCTTTAATGCCAGATAAGACAAACTCAGAACAAAATTTTCAGTAACTACTAATTCTGTAAATGGCATATCCATCATTCATGTTGAAAGCAATTAGTTAGAGCCAAAAACAACTACCGGCAAAACATAGTTAGGGAAAACGACAACTGTGGCTCGGTTAAAAGCTCTATTCCAATCGTTTATTAGCAGAGTAAGGCCATTTGAAGAGTAGCTGCTCAGACGAACTGCAAGATGCCTTTCGTGAATAGTCCAAACAACAGGAACTGATTTGAAAGGTTCCTGTGAAAGACTGCATAAAAAACATAAGCACAAGGGAATTTTTCATCTCAAGCTTTAAATCTCAAATTATGTAGTGCAACCCTCAAAAAACATGAGACAAAATTGCAATATTCACTTGAAGAGAGTGAGTTAGAAATGAAGGCACTTTCAGCACTTTTTAATGAATGGGAAAAGTCATGTGGTCTTTCTCGTGATTTGAAGGTTTAATGAGCAGATGTTTTCCTTTTTCAATACATGTTTTTTGCATGCATTATATGTGTAAACAATGTGATTTACAATTTTGCATCCTTTTACACAAAGCATGCATGAAAAACAGGAGCTAATTTTGGATAAAGACATTTATGCTATTTTTAAGAAATAGATAGGTGCATGGCATCCGTACCTTGACAATATAGGTCTGGCTCGAAGGGAATTTACGAAAATGCCATCGAAGCTGCAGAAAGCATGTAAAGAAACCTGGTGAGAAGATGCTTAACTTTAGTATAACCAAGTGCAACGATTATCACACTAACAAGGTAACTGTCAAAAGCAGATGCTGTTTTAGAGATTTCAAAATTATTATATCAAAAGGTACTTACTCAAGCCAATCAATGGAAGTATAGTGCCCATTGGTAACAGACAGGTTGCGAACAGGAACTGCTAGAGATCTCCAGACTTCACCAGCTGGACCATCCTCGAATGAGAAAACCTACATCCATTTTCAACGCAAATAATTACACAAGTGCACATGAATTCCTATAAACCTCCTCAAAGTGCAAACTTGAAGAAACTGAAATTCAGCCTGAATGAGATGAGCACCTGTAAACTACATAGCTCACTCAAAATAGTAATATCTTGGAATTAACAAAAAAGGAAACCACACTGACTAAGAATGATAAATTCAAAATTTTTCAATTTTCCATTTTACCTCAATTTCATAACCAGCCTCCTTCAAAGCAGCTCCAACACTAATCATCTCCAGCTGCATCGCATCCACTAACAGATCTCCAAACACCTAATCTCCAAAAAACCACCAAAACATAAAATCAAATTCTTAAAAAGAATCGAAGAAAGAAAGCAATGGCCGACTCACCATTGCTAGTCTCGGTTTGCGCGCACCAATCCTCAAAACCTGTCTCTTAAGCCCATTCAAACTCTCCTTCGCTTCTCTCTTGGCCTTCTCCCAGCTCTCCACCAGCTTCACGGGTTCGAATCGGATCCCTTCTCCAAAATCCAAACCCAAGACAGCGATCTCCCTCGCTTGGTCGCCACTATCCCTCAGCTTCCTCACATGGTTCTCGGGCGCGGATCCGGGAAGGAAAAACCCAAACAGAAACACCACGGAGAAGAAGAGAGCCGCGATGCAGAGCAAGTGAAAGTAGTCAACTTTTTCGAAGAGGAGGAAGCGAGCCAGCTTGGATCTGTACGGACGGTGGTGTGCGTGCGGACGGAGAGAGGAAGGTCCGAGGAGTGGGACCCGCTTTGTCAGTGACAGTGGCAGCGGAGGAGCGCCATTTTCGAGTGAACCCATGGTGGCATCAGAGAAGACAGAAAAGGAGCTAGAAGGAAATTTAATTCTGTGTGTGAATTGAATTGGCGATGGTGAGAGGCGAGAGAGAGAGCGTTAATACTTAACAAAGAGAGACAAAAGAGTGGGGTTTTTTCTCTATAGGTGAAGTGTGTGGTCCGTTGATTTGAAATCGGACGGTTTGAGATTTTTCTTGCATAGGATACTTGATTGAGAAGGTATAGAGGTGGAAGTAGAAAGTGTATTAGACAATGGTTCGGGTTAAACTTGGTGTATGGAAAAACCATGAACTGCTCTATTGCCAAATTATATTTTTTGAGGAAGATACACATGCGGAGAGAGAAAAATGGATTTATGAACTGAAGGAAGGTTTGTAAAGCCGAAAAAAAAGATTTATTGACAAATTAAACATTAATAAATCTGAAAGAGCATCAGAAAAATAGTCTTCGAATTTGAATCCCGATTTATATATAGCAGGAGGGAAGGAATAATTGAGAGTAAATTTAGAAACTATTTCTTCTTTAGGAAACATAATTCTATTTTAGAAAGTTATTGGATAACTATTAATTATGGATTCAAATTCAATATATATTTAATTTTAGATATAGATATACCACATATATATCTCAATTTGCTTTGTTTTCCTTCTATTTCGTGTTTATCTAATTTAGATATCGGACGGTTTGAGATTTTTCTTGCAGAGGATGCTTGATTGAAGGTATAGAGGTGGAAGTAGAAAGTGTATTAGACATTGGTTCAGATTAAACTCGATGTATAGAAAAACCATGAACTGATCTATTGCCAAATTATATTTTTTTAGGAAAATACATAAGCCGACATGCGGAGAGAAAAAAAAATGGATTTATGAACTGAAACGAAGATTTGTACAAGCCAAAAAAACAAAGATTTATTAACAAATTAAACAGTAATAAATCTGAAAGAGCATCAGAAAAATAGCTGGAGGAAGAAATAATTGAGAGTAAATTTAGAAATTATTTCTTCTTTAGGAAACAGAATTCTATTTTAGAAAGTTATTGGATAACGATTAATTATGGATTCAAATTAAAAATACATTTAATTTTGGATATAGATACCACATATATTTCTATTTACTTTGTTTTCTTTCTATTTGTGTTTATCTACCTCGCAACAATGACGTGGAACTGTAACTTGCTTGTAACATTTGTTAAAAGAAATCATTAATGATGAGAGATTTACTTTAAAATTAATAATAACTAAAAGTGATAAAATTTATTCAGAAGATCAAATTCTTACAATTTAGGATTTTAACACTTTTTTATGTTGACTACAAAATTTTTTAAATAAGAGTGTTTTTTCATAAAAAAGTTGCAAAAATATTGTTTTATTACATGTTGATTTTATAAATTATTTTTTAATAAATTGTTTTAATGACAATCAATTTTGCATCTACTTTTCAATTTTATGATTTGGTTTTAACTCTTAAGTGCACTGTCCTTAGTTACAAGGCTAAAAGAAATGTATATCGGTAGAGATAACAATAAACTAATTAGTGACAACCTTTATCAAGCATTTCAATAATAATAATAATAAGGAACTAATTAATTTCAACCCCTCAAGTGTATTTAAGTAAAATCATTATAATCAAATCAAACAATACTAACATATTTATTTTGTCTGATGGTTGTCATATATTGAAAATTTGACAAAAATATTCTTCATTTTTTTTAATAAAAACGAAAAAAATCATCTGCAAAGATATTATTCAGAGTTTTCCTTCACATTGAATTATCATGATTTCAGAGGAAATATTCATAGAATAACCAGAATATTTTATATGGAAAGTGGACAAAATTTTATTTATCCAATTTTCCAGTGCACCTTTACTTCCGTAGACCAGGTTCATTCCGAGATGTAATGCTTTTCTTTTCCGAGACTAGTGCTAAATTGCTAATGCTCGAAAGGGATATCCTGATGGTAATGGACTAATGGTTGATATATCCAATAAATCCTGTGAGGCGACATCTACGTGTCGGTGATCCAGGTCTCCATCAATTTAATGATTTTAATCCCACCCACCCACCTGGTTATAGTGGCATTATTGTTATTTATCTCAACCACGGGGGCGTTGTGTTAAACAGGATTGGCTTTTCTCCGAGACAAGAGGAACGATTGGTCGGAAAAGAGGTAAAATAGAGCAATACAGTATTAAAAGAAGAGCTGTGAAACGGAAGCAAACTTTTTACAGTAATTTTTACTTTTTCACTTTCCTGTTTATCAATTCGTGCGGATGAGGCTCTTCTTTTAAAGAAAGGAATATTTTAATTTGGAAGCTCAATTCTCTGTCATTTAAAAAAATTTCAAATTTTGCATTATGCAAAAACAAAATACTATAATAGTATTAGCACAAATTAAAATGGTTTCGACATGTCAAAATGATTCAAAAGAGCAGACGACATGTCATTCTCTTTGACATTCCTATTCATAATACATAAACTCTAATTTTTTATTACAAAATTTGAGCATACTAATAATTTGCATAGACGCTTCAAAGTTCAAAATTTTCACAACACGAATATTGTGGGGATTTGTAATTCGTAGGATAACAGAGGAAGTAATGAGCAGAAGGGAATTATTAATAACTTGTTTAACGAGTATTGCGTGATTGCTACCGCGGATCGCTTTGTCTTGCTTCCGCTCTTTCTATCCGTCGATTGTGATCCATCGGCCCACATTAGTCTAAATAATCGGCTCTTTAGTAAACTGTCCGTCCCCGTCAGATTTAACGGTCTGAGTCGTTTATTTCATATTAGAGACAAAAAGGTCTTGCCATTACTGGGAAAATAGCAACAGATCTAGATCCGAATCACCTACCATTTTGGTGACTATTAATCTTTTTACATGATTTGTCCTTTTTGTATAAAGTAACTAGGAGCACATATTTTACACAGAAATCTCTTGCATTAGAATTCTTACTATTTTAAAAAATTTAATTAATTCGAGTTTATATAACTAGATCATCGTTATTATGTCATAATCTCAGTGTTAGAATGTTTTGTGTATATACTAAGAAAATTCTCACGTTCGATGAACTAATTCTTACTTAAATATTTTGCAAAATTCTCCAAAAAGACATATCTTACCGTTTTTTTCAGATAAAAAATATATATCGTGTAGAACTACAATTAACTAAAAAATTTCATAGTCTACCCTATAAAATTTCTTTGAAGACATTTCTGATCTTCGCCTGATTCATCTTTAATATTCAAATTTTATGTTCTGCATTTGTGCATTAAAAAATCAAGCTGTCCTTCAGTTATGCCATATCTTTACGTTAAAGAAAAAACACAAGATATTGCTTGATTATTTTATTACTCCAAACACGTTGCATGAGCAGGATGTAGGTAAATTTAACTCTAGGTTACTCACTATGCGCGCGCGCCCACGTGTCGAGTTAGGTCACTCAATTTTTTGATTTTTTTTTTCACCTCCTCTCGAATATGTCATTTAAATTTAACAGAAGTATTGAAAATTAAACACCTTCTTATAAAAACCTACTTATGCAGATATGGATTCTTCCTTAATTATGCAGACTTATTTAATTTTCTATATTTTTTTTTCCAGAACTACCTGTCTGTGCTCGTCCTTGAGTCCAGACCTCACACTATGTTGGAAAAAAAAAATAAAAATAAATAAACTAGCCGACTAAAGTAAGCATATATCAATTTCTTGTTACAAAATATGCTTTACATAGTTATAATGGTCTTATGACTTTTAGTCTTTTACCACTTTAACTTAGTCAAATTCCTCATTAATGTAGAAGGAATATTCTTATCATCACATCCCTTCAGACTTGAAAGTTGCGACAGTAACATGCAGCCTTCTGATTCTGACTATTAGCTCTCTCTTCTTTCCAGCTAGTTCGGAATCATGAACCTGCTGTTGTACATTGTGCTGCACAGCGATTGAACAGTAATAATTGGTTGGAACTTTGTAAATTTCTTTAGATTCGTAAAAGGATCATCTATAAATAAATATTCAAAGAGTAGACTACACAATTAATCCATAAAATAAAGTATATCACTCATTTACCAAACTGATCTTACAACTAATATTTATTGACAATATTATTTCTATCTATTGTAGCATCATTTTTTAACTTTTACTATTGGAACTAGTGGTATTTGCATTTAATTAGAAACTTTTAAGGATTAAAATGGTAAATAAAATGATACTCTAATGGGCTAATGGCTATTTGTGTTTACTTAGATATAAAGTACGTCGAAGATAAGAACTCTACTAGCATCTTCGATATGCTTTTCACCTTTTTTTTTTTTTTTTTTTTTTTTACTAAACTTGTAAATGTGTAATCCCATTGTATTTTTTGTAGATACGTATCGCTGTTGCAAACTTATGTATCAATCTTGCATGTACTTTCGCTCAGCAATTTTGGCATCGCCCTAGACTTTGGTCATACATGCACAGCGCTTCAACCATCATGACAAAACCATTTCATGAATTTGAGTATTAGGTTACCTAATACATCATTGGAAAAAAAGAAAGTAAAGTTTAGTGATATGCTTAATTAAGAGAAATCACAGATGACGTCCATTGATGTAAAGGCAGAGCGGAATAGCGGATAGTCATCAAATCAATGTTTTCAGCTACAAAAGTTTGAAGCGCTAACAGCACCATACATCGAAAGAGACGGATTTAAGGAATTGAAATAGTCTTTGCACACAAAGCTCGTACTTCACTGATAAATTGAAATCTCTTATTTCTGTTGATACCAATAGGCACATTTCATTGTACCTAAAAAACTATACCAGCATGTGCAAAAAAGGACCCATCTATATATTAACTGCACCAAACTTCGAGCCTTTATGTCTGTGAAGACTGCATTCAGTACATTATTTAACTCCCCTCTCCGCATCAAAGAATGAAGAATAAGACAACCACCTACAAAACCTTATCATTCCTTGAATAAATACCCTCTTTTAAACCACTCAATGCACTCATCAGTCACCCAGATATAACGTGAAAGTAAATCACATCATTAGCCTTTTATAGGGTGAATGACTAAAAAAATTATCTTTAGCATGTGACCAAATAAACACACATTATTACCATTCCATGCAATTTAAGTGCTGTAACGTGTAAACAATTGTCACAAAGTAAAAGCCACCGATCACAACTACAAAAGTTTAAAATGCAAAAACATGAATAATTTAACACAGGTTGGCTTGTTACGGTTGTCAAGAAAAATAAAGGAAAAAAAAAAAAACAGTTTTTTCATATCTGCTTGTTTCTGATTTGATAACGAGTTTTCGTTTTTTTCATATCACATGCTATCATTTGGAAACATAAAATCTTTATTTCGTCTCATTGAAAGTATTCTTTATCTCTGAATAATTTCATATATTATGTCATTAATTCATACCTTTATTTCACTAAAAGGTACTAGTTAGCTTATGCAATATGACCAGTACAGTCATGCATGGAAAACCCTCATCAATCAAATTTTAAATCCCAACTAAACTCAAGCCATCTGAAAGGGGTGATCGTGTCATGTATGTAGTTGGTTTTATGAGCGGTTTTAGCAGGTGTGGTAGTCTTGATCCAATCCTTCTTAACCAATTAATGGGTCAAATCCAGGTCAGAGCATCCTGACTTAATTTGCAAAACTGGTTGAGTCTGTGCTAGTCCAACTGAACCCGTTTATACTTATATTTTTAAGAATTAAATAAATCGGAGTATACAGAAAATTCACCTGCTAGAATAAAAAATATCTAAAATCTAAATGTGCAACCAAAAACCAATAAAATGCTCTGACATGTCAAATTTGACTTGATGGGTCAACACTAGCCAGTCGAGTTGGGATCTTTGGACCAATGTCTTGAACTGTGCAGTCCAAACAGACCCAACCTGTACAGATTTTCAATTTTTCTATTAAAATCAACATTTAATTAATTATTATAGTTAATTTAGTCCATATATAACTCATATTTGGTAAGAACAATATTGCTATCCCTATTCTAAGCTAAATCTATCATTTAACATAGGTCCCTGGACCTGGAATCTATTATTGCATCAGAATGCTGAGATCTCAAGTATACTGTGATAATTTGTTATATACTAAAAACAATTTGCAAACACATGTTCATGTCTAGCAATGTCAGAGTCTGTTCCCCACATGGATGAAGGGGCACCTCATTATATCTCTAATGTATTACAGAGTTCATTCTTGTCACTTTTTTTTTTTTTGTATTTTGTCACTTTCCTTCATTTATAGCATGCATAGAAGACTAGAAAATGTATCAGCTTCCGTGCCATATTCATAAATAGAAAGCAGGACCCACTTATTGTGATAGCAGTAGCAGACCTAACAGCAATAATAAAGATGTATACTGTTCTGAAACAATGTAGCATGGTTGAAGTTAACAACAACTATCAGTGAAATTATCTTAAAAAAAAAATCTCTTCTAAGAAGACATGCTGAATTTATACTGTAAAATTTATCTAATTAAACAGGCATAATATGGCAAAAGATAGCTTAGCAACAGTACAAGACTAACTGTGGTAGATGAGAACAATATATTTACTGCTATGTGTACAGATACAACAAGAGACTCAATTGATGCCAGCAATGGAGTTAGTATGTTGAAGACGTACTTTCAATCATTCGGTACAAAAATGAACCTGTTACCCTACTAAAAAAATGACCCAATGATTGAAAACTACAACTGAGAGATCATTTTAACAACAAAAATGAACTTACAAAAATGGGCTATTTGTGATCAGGAGACAGGTGCTAATTCTGGCTCTAACTTAAAGCCTTCAAAAAGGGACTCATATCTAAGGGTCCGAGTGACATCAAAGAAATGGGCCACAGCCTCTTCTGGTGTTCCCACCAGCACACCATGACCCAGGTTTAGAATGTGGCCTCTGGGCCCAGCTGCCTTCACAACTCTGACATGAGGTAAACAAAAGAAGAAAGAAAGAAATCAATTGTAGACAGTCAGTTCAGTGCATCGGCAGTGAATTTTGTGCAAGTTATTTAACCCAGTTACTCTAAAATCAAAATACACATAAACTGTATCTGTATGTTTGTTCCACAAACTCTTTTTATTATTTTTATTTTTTTGAGAAAACTATGTTTAGCGAAACTAACCTTACCAGAAAATTTCTGAAACACTTGAAAATCTAAATCAATTTCTTGTAATATCGTTATCAAAAATGCTTAATGTAATTTCAAATTTTATAGGTTTGGACAATTCGATAGAAAGCTTATAGGCTAATATGTGGTTACTGTCTGATAGGTTCCAAAAATTAGTTGCCTCTTCAGTTCCAGTAAGAATAAGCTTTTTATTTGACAACAAATAGCTAGTTGTGTTATTTGACTGGAATAAACAGGATATTTAGGGGCAGTGGCGAAGCCAGCCCAAGTAAATAGTAGGGGCCGAAATAAATTTGGGCCTATATTTTGGGGGGTCCCTGGATTCGCCACTGTTTAGGGGGACAAGATATAAGTTAAGAGATCAATAAAGAAAACGAAGATAAGAGATCAATATAAAACACATGGTTAAATTAATCATTATTCCAGAATATGGCAATTCTAGTTCATGTGCTATTGAGCGATATTCGTTCATTTAATGTGTTGTTAGTATTGCCAGGAGAATTTCTGCTTTGCGCTTATTGGAACATCTATAGCTAATAGAATATAAGAAAGACTAATTTGATTAATTTCGTTTAAAACCAATAGTAGGCCTAATTTAAATATTGTTTTAGTAAATACAATGCAAACAATGTGCACAATAACTGACCATCCCATGCCGCTTAAGCCATTGAAGGACCGCCATAAGGAATTGTGAGATTACATACAGTAATAAAATTTGACGAAGAGCACTAACACTCTGGTAGCAGCAGCACTCTTTACTTATTTAAGTGCTCCTCATGAGAAATTGAAACTCAAAAACATGCAATGAAACACCAAGGAAGCCAATAAAATGGTTAAAAAGGAATGAAATGGATGCTAACCTGTGAATATCCTCTGTGAGAGCAGGAAGTGGGGAGAAGAGGAGAGCAGGGTCTACATTTCCTTGAATGCCAATTTTGCTTCCAAGACGCCTCCTTCCATCGGCCATATCAACAGTCCAATCGAGGCCGATCACGTCCACCCCAGTATCAACCATGCGCTCCAACAGACCTCCATTTCCGTTTATATATAGTACCAGTGGCACATCTGGGCATTCTTTTTTCACTTCACTCACCATCTACATGTAAAAGCACTCTTAGTTTCATTACAGTTATTCCCTTTATTTTTTTTTTATTAGAAAGGTTCTCAATTTGTCAATTCCTGTTCCTAAATTGTCATCTGATTTCCATAATACACTGTGGTATTGAAATTATGTATTGTATGAGAGGTTTCTATTGCACAAAAGTTGTCTAGTATACAGCATCAGCAGCAGCTTTATACTTGCTAAGCATGGAGTTGCACTCTGGAACAAAAACATAATTATATACTGTTTAAGAACCAAACCCTATATCACGAAGAGAATATCACCACCCAATCATATTCAAAACATTGATTACGAAAAAATAAGGATAATATATAATCACATCCACGAAACAAAAACAACTTATTAGTTATTACTAGTACTCTTTGTGGAAAATAACTAAATGCTCCACATTTCCACTTTTAGTTAAAACCACTCATACTAAATACTTTACAAAGCATGAAACACAAAGCACAAAGTATACCTGCTTAATATAAGGCTTTGACCATTTTTCCCATACATGTGGTGGCAGCTGTCCACCCCATGAGTCGAAAATTTGAATGCACTGAGCACCTGATTTTACTTGATAAATTATATACTCTGATATTGCCTTCGTTAGGTGAGAGAGGAGAGCCTTTAGAATATGTGGGGCTGTGTAGCACATGTTTTTTATGTTTTGGTATGTTCTTGTGGATCCACCTTCTATTATGTACGTGCCAATTGTCCATGGTGCTCCCACAAACCCTAGCAATGTTGCCTCGTTGTTGATCTGAAATATGAAAAGAGATTTCAAACATAAGGTAAAGAGAGATTTGTAAAAAAACCCATGAGATCAGAACATCAGGTAGTAAATCATACACTTCCAGCACATGTAAAGGATGAGAAGGACACAACAATTGGTCAAAAGATTTGTCATGCTAATAGATGGCATCAAAAGATTTACAGCAATTGGTCAGTATAGTACAGGCCTGGCTAGTAAAGATGCACTAATATCAACTGTCTAGTAATTGACAGAAGAGGTTGCAAATAACACTTCAGTGTCCTTATATCTAGGAATATTAGTGATTCAGTATCCAGTATGAATTTTGATATGTGCATATATCACTAATAAAACACTCAGGTGGTTACTTGCAATAAAAGACTAAATAAGCATTCTTTCATTTCCTTTCAGATACAGAATAATTCATTATTAATAGTTTAGTACAGATTTATGAGCCAAAATATGATCACTGTGACAAATAAAAATATAAAGCATAGCATCAGTACCTCATTTCGCAAGATTCTCAACGATTCCCCAACAAAAGAAACCTTGTCAAAATCAATTGGCGTCAATCTCTCTATGCATTTCTCAGACTGAATTGGGTCATGAATTACTGGTCCCTTAGAATCTGATATGTCGAACGGAACACCGATTGCTGGCAGAGGCGTCAATATATCAGAAAACAGAATAACCCCATCAGGTTTAAAGGCCTTCCAGGGCTGTAATGTAATTTCCACTATGAGGTCAACATTCTCCGACCTTTCACGAAAGGAAGGGTGCTTAATGGCCAGGTCTTTGTAGGATTGCATGTAGCGGCCAGCCTGACGCATCATCCATGCTGGCGGCCGTGGAATTGTTTCTCCCCTGGCTGCTCTTAACAATAGGGGATCTAAAAAAAAGAAAAAAAAATGATAACTTAAGCTACTAATTGTCTAACTGTCCTAGATAGATTCACTTCAAGTTGGTACCAAACCTTGATACATTAACAATACTATGATTTTACCAGAACCCAATTTCTGAACTCACTTCATGGTCTAAATTAAACCTTACTTAATCCTCAACTAAAACCCTAACTATAAACCCAGCACCCATTAACAGAATGCAATTGGTACCAATCGAAGAAGGAAGAGATACCAGAGGAGGAGGAGGAGGCTCTTATGGTGGATTGGATAGACGCTTTCGTTGACTGACAGAGGTTAGGTCGGCGGCGCAAGTGGAGTTGTGGAGAGGTGAGAAAGGGAGAAGTGAGGTTGGCCATGGGAGCTCAGGAGAGCGCGCATCGGCCGAGTACGTTGCTGGGGATGCTTAGCATTTCCCGCTCCCGCTTTCTTTTCTTATCTCTTTTTTGGGTTTTGGTTATCTGGTTTCAGATTTCCTTTGTCCGGAGCTGAGTGCGCGAGTCGTGTACTGTAAATTATTGCTTGCTCCTGGTGCAATGCTCCAAGCAAACGCAGTGCCGATGGGTCCGCGGTGACAGTTGTTTGTGTTGGAACGTCGAGGACTTTTGACCAGGTCTATTTGCCTAGTTTCTGTTCTATTATTTGTCTTCCGGGATCATTTTATTTTAAATAAATAAAAATTATAAAAATTAATCAATTGGTGTTAGTTAATCTGATTGACAGATGTATGACGAGTTAAATAAAATTTAAGTTAGGTCGATACTAAAATATTTTTTTGTTGTTTGTATTTTGTACTGGTGAAATGTGTGTATATGATATGAATAAAAATAACAAACTATATCCAATGTATTTCTGTTTTGTATATTAAAGATAAAAATAGAGCAACCTGCTTTCCCTTTACCTCTTTGACTCGTTTACTAATTAATAGTAATACCCTCGCTGTTGGGTATTGCTTCTGCTTGAAGTCCACCCTCTTTGCGTGGATTGTTGGGAAACTATTTTTTTTCTGTTGAGACTGAATTAATTGAGGGGCAATTGTGCTGTCAATAAAAATACTGTTAGATTGTTCATAAATTTGACCAGTTGACCATGAACAACTTGACGTTGTTACATTTTCAAACGTTTATTATATTACTATTATATTATAAATTTGTGCTTATACTAATAAATCTTTATATTTAGTTTTTCTTAGAAACAAATGAAGTCAGTGTTTATATTGTAAAAACTAGTCTATTTTGTAGAGTTGACTTTAAAAGTTCATAACAAAGAGTTTTGTTTTTACGTAATTAAGCTTCATAACCACGAGATAATTGCCTAACACAAATATAGTCCGTTAGTAGACTCAGTATAAATGATCCTACTATAGGTAATGATATCGATTGCATAGCATGCTATTGTTACCCAATAAATGCGTCGGCAAATGTTACAGTCTTATAGATCTCCTTGCAATTAGTCAATTACTGATAACTATCAATTCTCAAAGCAACAAACTTTCTTTCCTCCCTCTTCCATACCCTCTGTTCATATAGCAAAGGAAATTGTAACTTGTAAGCTAATATTTGATCATAGTCGTTAATGTTCCAAATAAAAAAAGTTATAATTATGAACAGTTGCAATTAAAATGCGGTTCATAATTTGTATCCATAGAAGAATTTTACAACATGAATATTTTCAACAGATTTTTTCCCCGTTCAAAAATGCTGTAAAATCTTAATGTCAGCCTCATTCCTAAATTTTCTTCTAAATTGGATTTTAGATATCGAGAGCTTTTCTAGGCTAATCCGCTTTGAATTTGATTTATTATATTTATACTTAGTTGGAAAAATCCACTTTGAATTTGATAATGTTATATTATTAATTATAGTTCGTTGTCCAATGAGGCGATGACTTGACACATGCATATCATTTAGTGTCAATAATCCCATAACATGCGATCGTTAACAGAAATCTTCGTTATAATAATATATCATGAAGACCGGTGCGGTTTCCCCACTTTTTCCTCCGACCAAAAAATCAGCAATCAAGATGCCATATTATATTCCTTAAAGCGTACGACTCCTTAGTTCTTAGATACTCGGTTGTTGCAAAAACCACTTTATAATTGCCTTATCTGGCCACAATGAAGATTCCATGTGAAATTTACTCAAGTGGCTAGTCCCAACTCCCAACTCCTTACACCTAGTGGCCTCTGTTATTATTTATCCATCGCAAATCCCAAAATTCACGGCGCACCATCTCGGTGCGAAACTGCGAACCCATGTGCGCCGTTTCGGCTCGACGCGGCACAGCAAGAAAACTCGTGTCGCGCAGTCAATGATACAATAACTCGCGCCCGCGGCATTGACCGAGCGAAAGAGATTGACCAATACAAACCCAACATGCCACTTGTGCACCAACGCGGCAACCTCGTCGTGGTTTCCTCTTTCCTCCTGTCCCCTTCGATTTTTTTTCAAAACCCCCATCATTAATTTCCCCTCTTTACTCTGAGACCACCACCTCAGCAAGCACTTAACAAACCGACAGGTAGGGACCACAGAGCTTTTATAAAGATCTATAATGGATCCGGGATCATTCAAAAGATCTTTATATTCTCCATAGAACACCTCGCTGAATAGTGTTTCAGTTTGAACACGGTTCATACATAAGCAACACTGAAATCGGGACCCACGCAAATTCATTGATAAACACCAGAGATTCTTTCCTCCTTCGTCAACCCCACTATCTCCCTCTTCTCTTCTCCGCTTCTCTCTCTTCTCTCTTACTCTCTCTCTCTCTCTCTCGCTAGCAATCAATGGGGAACAGAACTTCGCGTAGGTCGGATCCATCCAAGGCATCCTCTCAACCACACGGGCACAGTCACTCTCATGCGCCTCCGACCAAACCAGCCGTGCCTAGGCCGGCCAAATCGGTCTCTGCTCCGCCGAATCCTGAGGCGGCGCTCGGCCGAGTACTGGGTCGTCAGATGGAGGATGTACGAGGGACTTACACTTTTGGCCGAGAGCTCGGTCGGGGGCAGTTTGGTGTCACCTACTTAGTTACACACAAAGGCACTGGTGAGAGGTTTGCTTGCAAGTCAATCGCCACTAGGAAGCTTGTGCACAAGGATGACATAGAGGATGTGAGAAGGGAGGTGCAGATCATGCACCACTTGACTGGCCATCGCAACATTGTCGAACTCAAAGGGGCTTATGAGGATAAGTGCGTAATTTAACTTGATCCAAGTAGTTTTTAAGTGGATTTGTGGATGTGTAGTGGTATATACTAGTGTTTTAGTGTAGGCAGTTATTGGTTTTTGTTTTGATACACTAATGAACTCTAATCGGATGGTTGGATACTGACTGAAGTCATACTGCATTAAGGAATACTGGTAAAATCGCAATACTGGTCTAGTACATTTTATTAAAGCCATTCTTGATTCTGTATTAGCAAGTTTCTCACTTTAGGTGAGACCATCAATTACAGTTCACAGAATTAAAATAAATTAGTGGCACACTAGTTTACCATGTACCCTAGTCACGTGAACCTCATGTATGCATGTCAAAGTTGACTGGTACATTACTGAATGGTAATTCTACCATAGATTAGACTAACATTTTGGTAAATTACCAGGCATTCCGTGAACTTGGTAATGGAATTATGCGAAGGAGGCGAACTGTTTGATCGAATTATAGCAAAGGGACACTATTCAGAAAGAGCTGCGGCTGCCTTGTGTAGAGAAATTGTAGCGGTGGTGCACAGTTGCCATTCAATGGGGGTTATGCACCGGGATCTAAAGCCAGAAAATTTCTTATTTTTAAGTAAAAGAGAGGACTCCCCACTTAAGGCCACTGATTTTGGGCTCTCTGTCTTCTTCAAACCTGGTAACAATTTTGTACTGTTAAAGTTGCATTATGTTTCCCTCCTTTTATGTTTGCACACAATTTTTTTGGTCTCCCTTTTCCTTTTTTTAGTCTCTCTTCAGCTGATGTTGCTTGCATGATTTTGCTCATTTTTCAATTTTGACCAGTGTTGAACTGTTGATAAAAAAAAAAAAAAAATTCTAGAAATGGTCACAAGTCATAACTGGATGCACTATTTCAAATAAATAAAATAACTTACAGCCAACTAGATGGATTTTAATATAGTTAAACCATTTTTGTATTGCTTCATTTGAATTTGAATCAGTCTTTTTCAATGGGAATCATGACATGGTCAAAAACTCAAAATATTAGTAATGCGAGTCTAGAAGTTCAGAAGTCAGAATAGGGAAGCATTCAAAAGTTTGTATAGTTTTTTGCATCATTTGAAAATTTTCAAGGAACTATTTTTAGGTGTCTGAAAATTGTCACCAACTGGATCTTTATTTATGAGGACATATCCAGTGCCAAAGGTTTTGGGGCCTGAGAAATAAAAGTCAAATGGAAATTTTCTTTGCTCAGAAGAAATGGCAAAACTGAATAACAGTGTGGTCCACTATTTAGGTCTTATAGAACTAGCTTAATTTTTCAGCTGATACTGATCATTAAAATTATTTACATATGCAGGGGAAGTATTTAAAGATCTTGTTGGGAGTGCATATTATGTTGCCCCAGAGGTACTCAGACGGCACTATGGTGCTGAAGCTGATATTTGGAGTGCTGGTGTTATTCTCTACATTCTTCTCTCTGGTGTACCACCTTTCTGGGCAGGTATGTCGACGTACTCTTGGTCATTATCACTTATTTCTTTCAGCCCTTGCAACGATGTGTGCGAGCAAAGTGATAAATATACAGATGATTTGATAATCTGTAACAGCTGCTCTGTTATCTGCAGCTAGTGCCAAAATGGTTCTAGCATTAGCTACTTAAAAGTCTAAAATGCTTTAGCATGGTTATTTATTCCGTTCGAGGTCAGTCCTGCGTCCTTAAACCCTAAACAAAAACCTTAGGATTTAAAGCATATAACACTACCCCTAAACTCTGATTCCTAGGTCATGGTTCCGCTAAATGGTTCGTTTTTCAACTCGCTTCTATCCAAAGCCAACTCTTTGGATACATTCCATTGTTTCAAGATGCGAGTCAGCCACTTAAAAACTTTGTTTGGGCCTGTGAATCCAAATTCTGATTGTAATATTCATATTGGATTTTCTTTGTAGAAAATGAGGAGGGAATATTTGATGCGGTGCTGAGAGGCCACATCGATTTCTCGTCAGACCCCTGGCCAGCTATCTCTCCTGGTGCAAAAGACTTGGTGAAGAAGATGCTGAGGCAAGATCCAAAGGAGCGGCTCACTGCAGCTGAAATTCTGAGTATATCTAGCAATCTTTTGTTTTATTGGCTTTATATATAGTTGCGGCTTAAATTTCAGTTTGCAAAACCTGGTTTTCAGTTTTGCAGCTGTTTTATTATTTTATGTTTCGTTCATCTGAATACTTTTTCTGATGTGATGGTTTGGGATTATTTCAGACCATCCATGGATCAGAGAAGATGGAGAGGCATCTGACAAGCCGCTTGACAGCACAGTTCTCAGCAGAATGAAGCAATTTAGGGCTATGAACAAGCTCAAAAAAGTTGCCCTCAAGGTTCTCACTCTCTCCCCTCACCTCCCTCCCACCTCCCCCCTCACCCATACAAGCACCTATTATGATAATAGTTAAAGTATCAATTTACCTTATAAATTTGTATGACCCATCGATTAATAAAAACAAGGAAAAGAGGAAAAAAGATTGACGATGTCATTGAATGATTTATTATTTCTGTTGTGGCAGGTGGTGGCAGAGAATTTGTCAGAAGAAGAGATAATGGGCCTAAAAGAGTTGTTCAAATCTATTGATACGGACAATAGTGGTACGATAACTCTAGATGAATTAAGAGCTGGTTTACCGAAACTTGGTACTAAGATCTCTGAATCTGAGCTGAGACATATAATGGAGGCGGTATGTTTAACTTTTGTTTACTATTTTTTTTTTTCAAATGAGCTTAATTATGTTGCTTTCATGGCCTTTGCACCTGCAGTTTGGTACGATGATATTCCGTTTCAGGGATAACTCATTTGGGGGGTTTTGGAAGTTGTTTCTCCAAAGTAGATGGCACTGATATATTTTTCTCTTTACTTTTTTTAATGAAGAAGCGCTTATTAAGTGTACCATGGAATCAGCATGATTCAAAACTTGCTGGACCATTTTATCATTAAATGAAAGCTTCTTTTACTTCTTCAATGAAGGAGCACTAATTAACTGTTAAGTGCAGCTTTGACCCTTCTCTTTTAATTTTCCTTATATGAACAGGCTGATGTGGATGGAAATGGAAGCATAGATTACATCGAGTTCATATCGGCGACTATGCATATGAATAGATTAGAAAAAGACGAACATATTTTCAAAGCATTCGAGTACTTTGACAAGGACAATAGCGGGTAATTTAAACATTTCTGATGTTGTTTTATTTAATATTTCCTTATTTTGTCAGATAGAAAGAAGTTTTTACATGTGCACCTTTAAAAACATTTGGTTCACTACAATATGAACTGAAATATTATTAAAAATACATTACAAATTATCCTGAATTAAAACCTACCAACAAAATCTAAATTTTAGGCTTAATTTTTTGTATACCCTCCAACTCTTTTCTATTTGTTTATTTCTCCCTATACTCTTGTGTATTTCTTATTTGTCACTAAACTTTTCTAAATGATTTCTTATTTGCCCTTTAATTTAACCACATAGAATTAGCTATGGTTATCTTATAAGAAAACTGAAATTCAATTATAAATTAAATTAAAAGGACAAAAATAGCCCTAGACCATTTTTCGTTTTCCCTCATTTTTGTCTTCGTTACTCCAGAATAACTCATTTCTAATTATACGAAAAATGATTAGTGAGCACTGAGCACTAACTGAAAACGTGTACCAGACCCATACTTTACCTGATCAAGAAACCACAAGACCCAACCTTTTCTTTTTCTAAAACCATTCTATGAAACTAGAGACTGTATCTTACTGTACTTGCACTGAAATTTTCTCCCTTGATTAGTGCTTGAATATCTTCATCTTAGTATTAATTATTTGCACTGAAACAATCACATATTTTACTTTTTCTTTATGAATCTATATAGTTATCTTCCATTTCCTTCTTATTTAATACAAACGTCTTGGTTCACCCAAACAATAAGCAACTATGAAATTCAATGCACTTCGTACTTATAATAGAATTTCAGAGCTTTTCTACATAATAAGGCTTCCAAAACTACAAATTGATAATTAAATTTCTGTAATACCGAAGGCAAAAATGAGGGAAAACAAAAAAGGGCTAGGGATATTTTTGTTAATTTAATTCATAATTAAGTTTCAGTTTTCTTATAAGATACCCATAGTTAATTCTATATGGTTAAGTTGAAGGGCAAATAAGAAATCATTTAGAAGAGTTTAGTGACAAATAAGAAATACACAAGAGTACAGGGAGAAATAAACAAATAAGAAAGAGTTAGAGGGTATACAAAAAATTACGCCTAAATTTTAAATATCATGACTCGTCCCTTATAGGTACAAGTTAGTACATGACACATGGACACTGTGTTTGTTGGCTTGTTTCAATTAAGCAAATTTTTTTGACATAATTAGTACTGAAAAATACGCTCAGGGAGGAAAGGGATAGTTCGGGTACTTTTTTATATGATAATTTTGAGCTCTGTAGGGGTTCTATTATTATTTTTTTATTTTTTTTAAAGAAATATTTTGTGCTTATTTAATTTTACCTGTATAGGTATATTACTGTAGAAGAGTTGGAAGAAGCACTAACGAAACATGATATGGGAGATGAGAAGACCATCAAAGAAATCATTGCTGAAGTTGACACTGATCATGTAAATTCTATTTTGCCTTTCTTTTACCAAAAATTTAAACTTCAGGTCGGGTGGTATGTATTGGTCTACACTTTGACTGGCTTAAAATGGTTCTTAGAAAACCACATAAACTTATTTTGGCTGCTTGTAGAAGTGTTGCATCCTGCTGTAGTTTTGCATTGTCAGGGTATTTCTCAGTCATTCTAAGAGCTGACAGTGTGAAGTGCCAAAAGGAAAAGCTGATTAATTGGGTTGTGGACACATTTTGTTCTTACTCTTTTCTATATTTCTCTAATATTTATTTTATATATTTTCTGCTCCAGGATGGAAGAATAGATTATCAGGAGTTTGTGGCGATGATGAAAAGTACTGGACCAGAAGCCATTGCACCAAACAGAAGACGCAAACATTAAAGAAACACCTTCTATTTTTGTTGTGTTCTTGTTTTGTTTGCTCAATCAAAAGGGATTACGATTCAAGGCCCTGGTATCACATTCACAAGGGATTGCTGTTGAAGACCCTGCAAATAGGGATTGCTGTTCATGAACCTGTATTTATTTTGCGGGCCTGCCTATTGTTGCGTGAAGGTTAATTATTAAGAATGGAAATGTGCGACACTTCAATATTTATGTGACATCTCTGTATTATTATTTTTTTTTTCTGTTTTCTTTTATGTTATCTTTTGTATTGAATAACACTAGGCGTTTTCTACCTGTGTTGTGTGCCTGATGCGGTTCATGCATATCTATGTATGACTCATCCTTTTTACTTTATTTAGCATCCTTTATATTTTGTTTGCTATTCCAATGAACACCAAAATTTCTGAAATCACGTGAGAAGATGATGTAAAACATAACTTCAAGCAAATAAATGAATAAGACGCATACCCATCAAATATTTTTTGCTGAAGGAATTTAGGTATTGAAACATTTCATACTGATACTGTCATATTTATTTCTAAGTACAGATTTAAAAATTCGTCAGTAAATTGCCCTTCGGACTGTTTCTTCACAATAGAGACCTCTCCTGACGCCAGTCTCTTTCGGCCTCTCTTAAAATGTACCAAAAAACTTTTGTGCTGTAACTTTCCTTCTGTTTTGAAGTAACTCGGGGCAGCTGCAATCACACAATAAGAATATATTTTGTCTATATATCGAAGATAATCATTATGTTTTGGAATCCACTGATATTTTCACCACTGGGAACCTCCCACCTAATCCTTATAATTACTATGTAACACCTATCGAAAATGAGTTTGTTCGAAAATGCCACGTCGTCTTTCTTGTAATCTCAGAAGCAGGGGGTGTCCAAGCCAGTTCTATGATGCTATCATAATCTCTCTTTTGAAATAATTGTGCGAGTTTTGTCATTTTGAAAAGGTACACCAAGGACCAAAGCGAACAAGTGGAACTAAAAGCATAGACACATATTGTTCGTTTTATGCATAAAAAGTTGCATAAGAGTCTATGCAATACTTATGCAACCAGACATCCGTTAAAGGTTGCATAAGGGTACATGACTTATTAAATCCAAAGAGGTTGATCAACTTATACACCGGATTTTTTTTTTCTCTCATTTGACATTTGTACCCTTCAATTAATTCTCACCGGCTCTCAATGTCAAGCACCAATGCAGTTCATAATATGTTAATTGTGCCAGTGATATGTAATACTTTGTGTGGTACTTGGGTCGGATCTTGTATATAATATATGTGTCAGTTAAATTGTTGCAATTTATAATATAAATTCACATAATTTATGTTGACAGTTGCCTCCTTTATTATTGTGAAAAATTTGTATTTCTTTAATATAATTCCTGCATTAATATAATTGAAAAAATAAGACCTGCGTTAATATAACTGAAGAAAAAAGACCTAAATAATTCTGCTGATAACATATATTAGGTTAATGAAACTAAACTAATTATGATTGTTAGCCCATAACATATATTAGATCAAATTTTAATCGTCTAATTTAAAATAAACGGTCCAAGTATGTATTGCATACTAAATATGCATTGTCCTTTATTAAATCAAATAACTCAAATTCAAGAACATTTTAATCTTTTGACATGAATATATACATGTATTAAATAACTTTTTCTTACTACATAACTAAACATCCATTACGTAATACTACATAAACACTTACGCATCTTTAATTTATGCAACTCCTTACTACACAACCAAACGCCTCATTATCCCTGATTTGAAAATTACAATAAATAACAAATTACAATACGCTGTGATTATGTAACATTTTTTTTGACTTTGAGCGTTGAACAAGAGGTCTCTCACTAATTACTAAACAATAGTTCATTCAACAAAATTGCATCTAAAAAAGGATAATATTAGTGAAAAGGTACTTCTATACAAATTTTAAACCCCGTCTCCCCTGTTTCCTTCCGCCAGACCACCACCCACATCCCCTCTCCAGCAGAAACTAAAAAAAAAAAGAAAAAGCCCCTCCTCAGCACAAATTAAAAAAAATATATTAAACGACAGATATTTTCTTAAGCTTTGCTGCTTTGTTTTTCACGAATAAGGCAGATAGCATGCTCTTAGTGCGAGGCGGGGCCCTTATGATCTGACGGCCCATGGTTGGATTCTCAAATGATCTAAATGTTGATATCTGCTTCCCACCGTGTGATGAAACCTGAATTTATAAAAGAATAACAATGATATGATGTTTCAATCAAACCAAACAATACAAGGGGTGCTACCTCTTCAACTTAAGATCCCAATTGTTCCATTAATTACAACTTCCGAGACAAATCAGACAACATGTTCAGTCAGATCCTACTCTAAAGAGGAAAAACAAGTATCAAAGGATTTAATAAATTACACCAGTGTTCATATTTAACTGTATCTCAGTAAAACAATAAAACATAATATTCCATATTAGGTAGGAAGCAGTACATGACAAATGAAACTCTATAAAAAGATGAGAGAACTGAAAGGGGAACATGACAACTAAGATGGCACTCTCACATGCACCAGTACGGGACCACTAAATTATGAGAAAACTCTACCATGTGCACCATGTGTTTCCCTTGCATTCAGTCATGTTATAAACTACAAGCAACTACTATCTTACTACAAAGAAACAGGGGAGGACAAACATCCAAATATATATCAACAACCACATGCAAATATATGAAAAGGGAGAGATGGGAATCACTCCAATAATTTTTCCAGAATGCAGGTATCAGATGCAACAGTACGTGAGCAAAATGAAGTGACATTCGCTATTACATGGTTTTCATTATATCTTTACAGAAGTCCAGCAATCTATGAGTTTTACCTTTGCACTGGTTTTTTGTGAAACCACATCTGGTGACATGTTACCACCATTGGCATGCAAATGTCTTGACAGTGGAATTGGTACTTGCCCTTTTTCTCTTTCAGCACCTGGAAATTACATTTTCATTAAAGATTTGCATCAAGCAGAAATAACAAAGGGTCTGAAAATTATAATTTCATTATAGAATTTGCACCAAAGAACACATAAGAGAAACATGGGGGTGAAGGAGAAAATCTACCAGGAAGTTTGAAAGTGTCTGTGGCTATCTTATGAGCTTTAGGTTCTACAGAGCTGCATTAAATTACACAAAGTATATCTGTTAGAGAAGCATGGATGAAAAAATAACAGCATTAAAGGTGTTTTCATGAAAAGGATGATTTTGCTTAAGGAATTAATTGATGTTCAAGTGAGAAAAAATGCCAAGAAGAAGAAGAAGAAAAAGATAAAAAACACTTGCCTCTGTACAGTCCGAGAAGTCGTGCTTGATGAAGAGTTTTCAGAAGAAAGATGCCAGGAAAGAGTTTTTACTGCACAGTTAAATTGTCATTTGTCAACAGACAATTCTTTAAACGGAAACATCGCTCCTGTTTCTTCCCACACTTAAGGAGTGAGAGAACAGCCTCTCCAAAAATTGGTGTATGCTGCTTAAATGTAGCAAGCACACGGTATTCTTTGATGTTAGGCATCCTTATAAATATAAACTTACAATACAAAGTTTTGTAAGCATGCAAGAGCATTTTGGAGAAAGGATAGTTTTTTTTTTTTAATGTGAATATTTGAGACAATTTTCCTTTTTAGGGTATACAGGATACATCTCATTTGCACAACTGGAAGAAAATTTCTTTTCAAAAGCAAATTTAAAGTAAGAAAGTAATCTTAGAAAAATGCACCTGAGTTGTAGGGTCTTGGTTTCATTTCACTCGAATCTTGTCTGAATTCAGTTTGAAGCTGCTGTACCATACCTGGATATTTTGAGTTTCCAGAATCTAGCAAGAAAGAGAGAAAAATATTCTTAATTCTTAGAAAATGATGTTAGATGATTTTACAAAGTTCCAAACAGGAGACTTAGTTCTGCAATCTTACAAGGCAGAATGTAATGTTTATGTAGCTTTGGTGCAGCCCCACACATCTGTTGTTGCCTCAGACCTTCTTTATCAATGTAAGTCTGGCATGTTGATATTCTCTACATTTCAGATAAGGAAACTTGATGTTAAGTAACTATTTTTCTCCCCCTCTCATTTACGTCCATTGAACATATACATGCCCCTAAAAGTATATGCATCAGAATCCACTAAAACAATGGTGTAAAGCCAATTGATAGACACACTCTTTTGCAATGGATAGAGCAGTTTACATTAATGGTCCTTAAAAGTATCTTTGCATTTTGCTCTATAAAGTTCCAGCATTCTCATTTTGGTCCCTAGGTTTCTCAAGTTATACCAAACTAGTCCAAAGGTTAAAATATGTTATTGAAAGGATGCAGTGGTTCTATGATGACACAAATGCCGATGTTAACATACAAATCACAAATACCAGAAAGTAGAAATAATGACATCAATTTCCATGTCAGTTTGATGACAGCAGCACTGTACATTTAAAATTGCTAATTACACACAAGCATTCACATCATCACGTCAAAATGTTGATGATATGAATATGAGTCCAGTTTTTAAGCAAATGACAGTGATATGGCCGATTTGGTGCAAGTTGATAGACTTAGGGATGAAAAAAAATTTCGAACTTTAAGAATCTTAATAGAAAAGGATTATTTAAGAGGATAATCTGTCTGATTTACTCTTCTCGAATCTGATGGGGCATTTTCACTAATGGTTTTTCTAAGTAAGTTTTTAAGGGACTAGAATGCAAATGTCACCTGGTTGATAGATGACACTTTGAGATCAAGAGACGCGACATCCGACGACTGTTGGTCATATATATCAGTTAATTTATAAGCGACCGTGCCCAGGTGATCAACTGCATTTACTAGGGCCCGTACTGCATAATCTTTTAGGTTATCTAAAACCCTGCACAAAATAAAGTTTGTACAATATTCTCATAAATATCATAAGACAAATTCAATAGAAAGGAAAACAGAAGAATTAAAAAAACTAGATGGGGAAGCTTGAAGCCAGTGCAGCACTGATACTGGGTGGTAGGTCAATCCTAGGTAGGCTACTATTGAGGAACATTTATTTTTGGGAAGATAGTACAATAACAATAATTAATACTTCCATTGACATCCCAAATTTTGATGGCATTATTTGTTAATTAATTTAGAATATCTTGGCTAAAAATACTTAGCAACATAAAAAAAAAGGTTTCTCAAGTTTTCATTATTATCTGGACCTACATACACCAACTACTGCAAGGTAACAAGATAAACTTCTACAATAAATCTTTACAATTTCTTACTAGGTGCGACTACACAGGTGATCACTCCGCATAGCCAATAAATTAGCTAATTCAACGCAGTTCTTCGAATTCGAGGAAAGAAAAATCTCCAAATCTAAGCCAAAACTGAATTATTTAATCACAATTAAAACAAAAAGTAGTAGCTTACATTTGTTTCTGTTCACTGTGAATATACGACTTCTCACAGTACTCAGCAGCTGAGTAAAGCTGAGGCCTCAAATTCTTCAATTCCTACACACACACAATAAAAAAAAGGAAAAAAAATTACAAACAAAAGCAACCCAAAAATCTCAGCAACCAAGCCAAAAACTTTACCCCACTTCCTATATAACCTCTACACCTTTCGAACAAAAAGGTCTCAAATTTACAACCAAGATTCGATGCTTTAGCAATAATCAAGCATCAGGAAATATAAACCTGATAAACACTAAAGAAACCAAAAAAAAATTAAGAGATCTCTAACAAAGTATAAAGGAAAACACCTGTAAAGCCTTGACGAAGCTCTTGCTCCTCTCCATTGACACCTCATCAAAGGTCATGGCCGCCGCCATGGCCATGATTTCTCTTTTTTCTGAGTTTCTCCTCCTTCCTTTTTTAATTCTCTCTCCTGGCCGAGTGGAGAAAGTACAGAAGCGTTTCAGAAGTAGAGACAAATAATTTATGCAATCTGTTCTTCTGTCATTTTTTCACCTTTATTTTTTTTGGTTTATTTACTGATGGGAGGAGGCTGAGAGGGAAAGAAAGAGAGAGTAGAGTAGAAGCAATACCGGGAATCCGAGTTTCCCGTTTCTTTTTTAAGAAAGGAGCCAACTGGAGAGCACCGCATCTTCCTTCCTCTCCATTAGAAACAACTAGAGACCTATTAGAAGTATAGAGTGGATATATCCATTTTATAATAATGGAGAGGAGAGTGTGAGTGGGTTAGGGGAGTGATGGGGACGGTCAGTAGCCGGTCACCACCTCGTTAGTCGAAGAGTTGAAAGGGATTTGATTCATTGATTGCTGGTGGATGAGGAATTGATTATATGGAGAAAGACACCTAATAAAGTAATTATTACTGAGGTGGCGGTCGGAAATCGGAATCTTCTTTGGCCCCCAGTTTTTTTAAATCCAAAAAATATTCATTTTTATTTTAGTTATTGGAAAAGGGAAAGGAAAAATATATAATTGATTCTTACCAAGCTGAGCGTTGACTGCATTGTCACGTGCTTACGACCCAAAAAATATTTTTAATGTGGAATTCTATTATCATCAGCATTTATTCGGTCAAAGAAATATATATAATTTTTTAATTTATATATTTTTTCGTTTTATATGGACTCCAGGTTATGAGTGCATTACTGTGGCTTCTTGTCATACTTGAATTTGTTTAATCTAAATAAGTGAACATCATCACTATTATTATTATTATTATTATTATTAAGAATGTGCACATTTATGTGTAATCTTTACCGATTATCATAACTTTACCGATTAGCAACTTTATCCTAGCACAGTTGAGGCCTTGAGGGTGATCTTTACCTAACATGTGTTCTCCTGTCGGAGGTATCTATCAAATCTAGCATAGATACTTTATTTATGGGCCGGGAATGGGCCTACCTGAATGGACTTGAGTAGGCCTGTCAATACCAACGCTTTTCAACGTTGTTCCGTTTCGTTCCATCCAAACGGAACGGAAACGGAAGGGTTTTGAGTTTCGTTTTAAAAAATGAAACGGAAACGGAAGACTAAAATAGAGAAGGAACGGAAACGGAACACGGAAATACGAAATTATAATGGAAAATAGAGAACGGAACGGAAACGGAATGGAAAATCTGTTTCGTTTAGCGAAACGGAACGGAAATGAAATATGAAATTTGTTACATTACTGAAACGGAACGGAAACGGAACAGGCCTGTTCCGCTTCCGTTTCGCACGTTTGACAGGTACAACTAGTCTCAATTAGTTGAACCTTCATACTCATTCGCAATTTTAAAAGGACCCAGCACTTTCTAGTTATCTAGTAGCTTACATAAATTGGTCCAATGCATTATTGAATTTTTCAGCAACACTTGCTAATTCATCTAAAGCTGTTACATATTGTTACACACTAATCCCTTGTCACTAGCTAAGTTATCATATATTTCATTATCTTTACATACACAATGTTCAAGCTTCCAACAAAATCAAACCCTACAATACAAGAAGAGACATAAATAACAATAAAACCTTATATATTATCAGGTATTTATGGCCAGCTCCAGAAATGTTCAAACTAAGCCTCATATCTAAGTGCTTCATTTGGTGTGCAGTCACACCTATAGAATTGCTACTTCTAAGTTGACCTGTTATATTTTCTGACTTACATCTTTCAATTCCAGACATAGATTCAATCCCTGCATACCCCTCTGAATTTGTATCATCAAAGCAAAGTCCCAAATTGTTTTGTACTCTCAACTTCTTTCCCAGTTTCCACACAATCTCCTTACCAAATGGTACTGGTCCTGTCAGTTGGTTGCTACTGATGCTCAATTCACTAATATTCTCTAAATTTTTGAAAGAATTTGGAATTGAGCCATTAAATTTGTTTCTATCGAGGCGAAGAACTCGAAGGCGTGGTAAATATCCAATGGAGTCTGGTATAGTGCCGGCTAGACCCATATCAGATATCACCAACATAATCAAATTTGTTAGCCCAGTAAATGTTTCATTTGGAATTGTCAATTCTTGCATGGAATTGCTATTTAGGATCAATGCTTTTAACGCATTCATTTTCCTTAGAGTCACCGGAAACGGGCCAGTTAGTGAGTTGTGGCTCAAGTCGAGTAGAATTAGGTTGGCCAGCTTGCCAATTGAATTTGGAATTGACCCAGAAAGACGGTTTCGACTCAGATCAATTTTCAAAAGGGACCCACATTGACCAAAACCCTCTGGAATTTGTCCATGTAATGCATTGTAGCTAAGGTCAAGGATTCTCAATTTGGGTAGTTTTAACTCAGGTATTAAACCACTTAAAGTATTATGACTCAAATCGAACAATTGGAGATTCTGAAGTCTTTGAAAAGATTTAGGTATGGTTGACATGAGTCGGTTGCCTCGTAGGTCTAACACACGCAATGCGGTCAAGTTACCAAGATTGGTTGGAATGGGACCCAAATGGCCATTCTCACGCAACACCAATGACCTGAGTTTGGGACCCAGTTGCCCAAGAAAGCTAGGAATTTGCTGAGGGTTACTAGTAAAACATCGATAGAAGAACAGAGAGCGAAGGTGAGGCAGCGAGAGAATGGCTGGCGACAAAGTTGCACCGGAACTGCATGCCGGAAATGCAGTGTCATCTGATAATGCACCGAAAGAGAGTGAAACAACATGGTACACATCTCCATCAAGACCGGGTACACACTCAATACCATGCCACCTGCCCCGGCATACATCTGGGATGGATGCAGCCCAGTCATTCCCGGTAGCTGCCATGATGGCTTGCACCGCAAGCTGTTCTGCTGGGTCAGTTCGGGCCCATGCTGATGCACCCCCGGCCTGGGTTGCTGGATCAACGACTTGCGCCGAGGAGGAGTCTGGCAGGATTACCGTGAACTCGGCATGGAATAATGGTGGTATTGTACTGATAATAAGAAACAAAAATTGAAGTTGAATGCATGGCATGTTGGTTGCTAATTTCTTAAGTAGAGGGAAATGATATATGGACGTTGGGTTTTGGAGGGAAGCAACGGTCTAATTGAATATATATATGGTATATGTGAACATGGAATTGAATTAATAAATGGGTTCACGAGGTTTGAGAAGTGCATGGGTGCATTCAATTGGTTTCACGGAATCAAAGTGAGGCATTTGTTTCTGAGAAATGGGGTCATGGTCTATGATTGATTGTTGGAGAGAGAAAGAGAGATACTGGTACAGGCTCTGTTTAGTGAACAGATGTAAGAGCTATAAATTTTTGCCTACTTGTCTCTGGTAATTCCTGAAAGTTACTGATAGGTGAAGGATCCGTTCTATTCTATTATTATTGGTTCCAGTTTCGGGATTTGAGCTTTTCAGTAATATTATGGGTTTGTACCATTTGTTAGTTTCCTCTTTTATTTATTTTGTCATTTTATTTTTTACCCTTTTGTTTTAGGTCAGATTTTATCTTTGGGCACTACAGCCGTCAAATTAAAGGGATATAATATTTACAAGATTTTTGCAAAAATAAATTATTGAGTAATCATTCAAGACGAACAAATAATAATAAGAGGCACTAAAAATTTTTGGGTGCGAAATATTCAGTGGAGAATTACGAGGGAAGTAGGAATATGTTTAGTTGTCTACTCGGATTAAAAACCAAGGCCCATACCTCTCTTCTATCCCCCCTATTAGTGTGGGCTTCATTTACCATATCAGAATTTATGGTAAACATGTAATTTAGCTTAAATTAGGTTGCTGGATTCTTTTCTGATATTTGGTTTAATCCTGGTTCTGGTCATTTTTTGTCGACACCTTTAATTCAGCTTTTTGGTATATTTTGCAGCTTTGGCCTTCTCTACAGTACAAAAATCTTCACGGCTCTTAATAATTTCCTAATTTTGAATTAGCTTGTATTATTTGCAAAATCAACCTTCTTGAATAGGATAATGTGGATCAATTAAATAATTATAAGATATCTGATGTGATGATAGAAATGCTGGATTTTTTTTCTACAAAACAATTTATAAAACGGTGGATGGTGCCATGTTAAGCTTACTGTTAGCTCTCGTCGGTATCTGCATATATATTTTAATTTCTAAGATAGAAGTGTTAATTTAAAATCTTTTAGACCATTGGTAATACTTTTTTTTTTTTTTTTTTTTTCCCGTCAGATGTTTCCAAGGGCCTGGTATGAGATAACATGGCTTTGCAACTAGAAGTGTAAATGCAAAGGTCCAAATATATACAAAAAAAAAAAAAAAAAAAAACCAAATCTATCAACAACCACAGAAAATGGGTCGTACTGATTTTGGTTTTATGACCCCACTCTATATATTTAGCATATTTTTTCTTATTTTCAAATTGAAAAGAGTTCTATGCATTATTGCTCTGTCAATGAAGTGCAAAATTAGCAAAACTTCCAACATAAATGCACAGTTAAGACGAAAGCCATTCATCTCTCTTCCATCTCCACCTTGATTTTTCATAATCACATTACACCGCTGCCAAAATGAGTGTTGCACCTGCGAATGTCGATGATGACATAAGAGACTTGGAATATATCGATGGAGACGACAGTACCCATCAAATTTGGATGATTATTCTTGGATCATTTCTTGGCATCTTTGCTTCCACAACACATATTCCGAAAGTGGATTCTAGTTTAGACCATGCCGAGTGGATAGGGCATTTTCTTAACAATTGGGTCTTAGCTCTGTTTTTGTTTGGATGTGTTATTATAGGGTTGAGTTTTTGCGTCCCTCGTTTATGTACCGACTATACTTGCTAACATTGTCATGTATGCATGTTACATTCCGTTTATATTTGTTTTCCTATTTGTTGAATAAAAAGCTCCGTATTAGTTTCTTCGCTAGTGATTGCTATAGTCATGGAATCCAAATATCATGGAGATGGAGGCATCTTTTTCTTCCCGATAATATATGTTCTTTTAACTGCAGAACTGCACATATGAACATTCGCATGCGGAGCGTTATAAAAAAATATAAGGGTAATTTTCTAAATGCGAGTAAGAGAATATTGAAAATACTAGTTTGGTTTATCAGTTAATTAATTTTGTACGTCTGATAGTGATAGTGCATATGGTAATAACATTTGTCGTACGAACGGTTTTCCGATGCATAGACTGACTTCTAAGAGTATATATAACAATATAATTAATGTTTTATTAAAAAAAACTATTCCCATATGTGCATGTTGAAAAATGTATTCACTGAAAAGAAAACCTCGCGAAGTATCATAGAGCTTTTTTAATCAGTAATTAACTATCAACACATATGTTCTTGAGATTGAAGTGTGTTTGGATGGTTTGGAAATAAGCGAGAAGACTTCTGGAAAGAAAAATTAGGAAGTGTTATTCCAGGAAGAGTGGGAAGAGTGTTATTTCGGAAAGAAGAAATGTTGTTTGGATTGTGAATTGCGAATAAAAATGGAAGAAATAAAATAATATAATAATTTATTTAATTTTTTCCAACCAATTTCTAAGTTATTATTCTTTCTTTATTTATTTTAATATTTAATATTGTAAAATAAAGTAATTATTATTATTTAATAATCATAATTAGAATAATTAATAAAATAATAGAATGTTATAAGACTAGTTAATATTTCAATAATATAATTTTGTAATATTCTAATCATAATAAAAAATAAAATTATAATAAAATAATTAATAATCAGAATAATAAACTAAGTAGTAGCATATTATAATAATAATTAATACTGTAATATTATAATATTATAATAACATAATAATGTTAATAAAATAATTAATAATCATAGAACTATATATTCATTAATATTAAGTTAAGAAGGAACAAAACAAACAAGAACACAAGGTTTTTGTTATGTGGAAAATCTCAAAGAAATAGAGACAAAAATTCAAGCTCTCGAATACATATACTATTTAATTAGTAGCACATCACATGTACACAAGCGTACACTGCGGTGATGATATAGAGGTTAGACGTTAGAGCAAGTCCTTGATATATAAATGACAAAGAACAACATATCTCGATAGAAGTAACAAGTATGAAACCCAGCTAAAGATTTATTACGAATATTTAAATTTAAAAAGATATGAAAAACTTATCATTAAAAAAAAAATCTTGTTGGCAGGCTAGTACGCTCCATGATAATATATAAGTTAGGAAAAACTCGTTGGCATCACCGGCGTGTAGAGGCCTGTCTTAGAAATAATATATGGGGTTCAAATTTCTCTCTTCTGCTGTAATTAGTTTAATTTTTGGGTAGAGTGTGCAAGTAGAGTTTTTTTTTTTACTTTTGGTAATTTTTTTTTCGTTGTGATCTTTCGCCAGATGTAGAGGATAAAAAAAGGTACTTGGTAATAAAAATTCAAAAGGAAAATATAACGGGTAGCAATTGGTCGAAAGCTCTTTGATGTTTCATAAAACTTAATTCTGCATCCTCCTCCTCCACTATGAAATATTTACATTGACCTTAATTTAGTAAAATCCGTAATTCCCTAGTCTTCTATTCTAACTCAGTATGCCGCTCCCTGCTCCCTGCTCCCTGCTCCCTGCTCAATAACTATAAACACAAAGATCTTTCTCTTCACTAATTAGCTTTGCCACGATCCCTCACCACCCAAATATTTGTCACTAAATCACCAAAAATGTTACCTTTATCAGTCTCTAAAGATGCTGAGAACCCTCCTCCTTCCGCCTCTGTAACCCGCGACGAACCCAACGGTACCTCCAACCCTCCCATTGATGAGATAAGTTTAGCCAAGCTGTTTCTCTTTGGGATAGCCTTTGCTATCTTCGCTCATGCTCCTCCGAAAAGACTGAAGCAAGCATCATCCTGTCGGAATTTTGAATGCTTACATTGCAATTTTTTCTTTGGTATTTGTATATGGATTGGTTCTTCTTCCTGCTAGCTGCTGCCTGTGCCTGATCCGGAGTCCCCAGTCAGTCAGAGTTCTGACTTTGGTAACTACCACCGTCTTGCTTCTGTGTGGATGTCTTGGTGCTGCTGCTATCGTCCTATCATATGCCTATAAGTAGGAGGAATATATGAAGTTTGAGTATTATACATGTAAATCAATTCAAGCTGTCTCAAGCTAGTTCAAAATGTAGGCTTAATTTGGGTTATATTAAATTTTTTTGATACTAAGTTATTTTGTATATCTGATAATCATATTTAGGTAAATAAGCTAATTAAGTTGCTGGCTGCTTCTTTAATTACGATTGTGGAATTCAGAAATAAAGAAAAGGACTACTAGTCAGCTACCATTGGTAATTTGCTCCATTTAGTTCCAACATTTTTTTAATTTGTACAATTAGTGATCATGCAAAAAGTTTCTGTACTTTGAATAACATCTTTATATGAAATCAGAGGGTGGACCTTTGGGCACGTCCAATTTTCTTTGGAACAGATTTTAAATTTGAAAGTGACCAAACTAACCTTCTAAATAGATCTGTTCACAACAGCTCATCTCAACTATTTTCAGCAAAAAAGAGCCAGAATTGCACTTTCTGACTCGATCTAAAATTGATCAAATATTTTAGCGAGCTATTTGATAATTAGCATATATTTGAATTTAAAATTAGCAAATTTAACCTGATAATACGATGTATCTTAGTTGATTGAAGATATTAGATGTGGCCAGAGTTACTTGCGTATAGGTGTACTAATGGTGAATGGATATTTTTTTCCCTTTTTTCTTTGAATTTGTGTTGACAAAGGAACTACTTCAGTCGTGACTCGTGAGCGTCGTAAAATTTCCTATACCGCCTTTTTGGGCCTCGTGTGTTTTATTGGGTCGATATTTGGTTTTCAAGCCCATATCCTTGTCCCCTAATTTGTCATAAAAAATTCGGCTATTACAGGGGAAAGCAAGATCAACAAAATTCAAACATAATGTATGTGTGGCTTCGCTTCTTATAATTGTTCGTTTCGTGCAAGCAAACAATTAAAGAAATACTTATAAGTAAGCGAAAATTCGACGTGGTCAACCTTGATCAGAACATCTAAAAAGAAAATAAATTAAATACGGAACATATGGGTTTAGAATGAGCAATAAAAGTATTCATTTTTGCTACCTCAGTAAAGTGAGTGAATTATTTTTTTTCTTTGAATCTGTGTTGACAATGGAACTACACCTCAGTCAGACAGTCATTCAGTCTTGACTCTTGAGCGTCTGTGCCTGAAATTTCCTGTGCCGTCTTTTCGGCCTCGTGGGTTTTATTGGGCCCGTATTTGGTGTTCAATCCCATATCCATGTTTCATGGGGGGGTTTTATTGGGCTGGTATCGGGTCTTCAAGCCCATATCCTTGTCCCCTAATTTGTCAGAATAAAGTTCGGCTATTGTAGGGGAAAGCAAGATCAACAAAATTAAAACATAATGTATGTGTGGCTTCGCTTCTTACAATTGTTATTGTTTCGTGCAACCGAATAATTAAAGAAATATTTATATTCTTTTCCATATCGGAGAGGAAGCTAAATGGAGAGAAACAAAATTATAGTTGTTCTGGAATTTTACTTACAGAAGGTGCATGAAGATCCTGTTATAATGTTAAACAAAAGAGCAACCTTGAAGAAAAGTGTGGATCAAATCAGATCTCTTATGACAATAATTTTTTTTAAATATTTTATTTGTTTGGACTTTTATATAATTTTCCTTTATTTTTAAAACATTTCAGGAAAAGAAACATATAAAACAGAGCATCAGCAGAAATAATAAAAATAATAAAAAAATGATAATAATAAAAGAACAATAAGCAATGATCACCATATATATAAACATCATCATTGTATTATAAAACTTTCATTTTTTTACAAACCTCATGCTGGCAATCCTTCATCATTGTAATATACATTGATCAATTAAAAGTTTTCAACAATAAAATAATTATACAGCAGGAACTTTCACTCTGAACTCCAAAAAAAGAATTAAGGGTTGCAATAACAGAAAAAAGGAAGAATTTCTCCTCACAATGGCATAGTATGCCAATCTTCATTGGAGAAATCCAAAAGTTCTGTATGTTTTTTTTTTTTTCTTTTTCAATGGAGGACGAAATCTCTCATTAACACGTGTCCAATGGATCTGCATATCTTTCAGTAAATAGCATGACCCTTTGAAGAGGTTTCCCGTGCCGGAATAAACTTTTTGGCGCATAATAAAAAAATTAAAGTTCTGTCAAGGATAAGGGGGAAAAAATGGCAAGGAGGCAATCAACTTCAGAATTCGGAGTTTTTGGAAATGGAAGAATCAAGATCTTTGCTATCAGAGCTGGATGATCTGAAATGAGCCAGCATTTTGCTGAATTTTGGTTTCTTCCTTGTTATAGCAATGGAGATATCATTTGGAAATAGATCCCTCAAAACAAATGCATGAATTATAGTGTACACGAGGAGAGTTGATACTGTAAAGGTCGAGATAGCAGAAAGGCAAATAGAGAGGGATCGAGTAACTATATTCGTTACTGCCATTGTGTATTTTATAGTAGCGATAGAGGCTCCTGTCATTGGAAATGTGTAAGCCCACCAAGCAAGAGAGAACCTATCAATTGAAAAAGTAAACAGTAAGAAAAAACATTTCCGGAATTATGCTGTATATTTGATCTTTTAAAAATAAAACAGGATTAATGGATAGCTACCTGATTCCTCTGAAAAAATTAACTCTGACTGCCTGTAAACATTTGAAAAAGCCAAGGAAAAAAAATTCATTAGTATATATCCACAAATCTTATTATGGTTACTTTTAAATCAGTAAGACTAATAGTTTAATACAATTACAAATTTACAATTGCATAATCAATGACAGATATCTAAACTTACTAGTGACATGTAAAGGAACAAGGCAATGAAATATGGGATTCTGGCAGCATAATCAAAATCTCCTTGAATCTTGGCCCAAGCCATGCAAGCAACACTTGGTGCAGCAACAAAGAGGAAAAACACCGGGTGTAATTCTTTAGGAAGAGTGGCATTGGTAGGAAGTCTCTGATACAATGTGACAAATAACACAATGTAGTGAGCAAGGCCGACGGCAAAGAAGAAAATGGGCCCCTCTTTGAGACCCATGTTTGCTCCTAATAAGGCGCCTACAAAGTTGCCAACGATCGACAAGTGGTTTGATGGATTGGCGACTTTGGAGAGCCTACGTTGGCCGCCTGACATCCACTGGCCATAGATTTTTAATTCAAGCATAAATATCGGAGTCATAAGAATGTACCTATTTTTCAAAAGAAGAACAAGTTAAGTTATTAATCTCATGTGTTTGCTTCTAATATCTACAGACATATGTGTCAAAAACAAATAAAACACATATACATACCAAATAAATGGCCGCAAATTCACTGCAATAGAAGGGGGGACAGCGAGTGCCATAAACAAGCATGCAATCCAAGGAGCAAAGAAGAAGTTCACCCTTACCGGGTGGTAGTATTCCCTCTTGACGGCCTCAAAATAAAACACAATCTTCAACAAATACACAAATGACACGAACAATATTAATGCCAGTGCAGCCCACCATAGTATGAGATTCGGCATTGGGCCGATGTGGAGGAAGTTCATTGCGGGCGATGTGTTGAGTGTCTTCCAAAGAATAGCTTGGCTGCTTACACCTAGGCATATGCCGAAAGCATTTACGGGGAAACGCAGAAGAAATGGCCATTTTTCATCCTCTGGAAGGACAGAAACCTCTGTTGCCTGGAAGATAATTGTGTATGATTAACCATGCAATGAGAACCATTAATAAAAAGATTCAGAAAGACAGGTTCGGGCAGGTGAAAACTTGATTTTTTCGCATTTGTGGACGTTTCAATTAATTAATAAATAATAAATTGTCCCATGTAGTTCTTCTTTTGAGATGACAGAGGATAATGAACATGACAGTGGGTTTGACGATCACGTACGGCTTATCTGATTTGTGCGGCAATGACTTTACAATGTCTTTGTCATAGGCTAAACAATTTTTTTTCCCCAAAGTCATGGAAATGCATTTATTTGTTTCAAGCATCTTCCGCGTTATAATCTCTTAAAATTTTATCAATAAACATCACATGAGATGGGTTAGCATGTCTTTGACTAACCATTGTAGATGTTGACTAAAACACAGAATATGCGAACTTAATTATCAGTAGTGTTAGCTAACCAACCAAAAGAAGCAAGATTTTAGATGCCAAATTTTGGATAAGATTTCTTGACAGAAGCCAAAAAACATCATATTAAGATATATGAAAGAAACATAATCATACACCATACCCTCAGTGTATCTAATTCTGGGCCTTCGAGCGCGTCAAAGTACCTATCGACACCTGGGGCCTCCTCGATTTCTTCTCTATCCGACGCACCAGCTTCTATATCCGCCTCTTGAGTGGGCTTCCCTCTCAGATTAGAAATTTGCCTCTCGAGTTTACCAGACCAAGTCTTAAATGGGTCAAACCGATGGTCTCTTACGGCCTCGCTATGTACAACCTTTCTGTCTCCATTTTCCCTCACAAGAATCGGTTGTGAATGGAACTTTTTTTGCTTGGCAAGTTGTGGGTATGGATTCTTGGTATTGTTTTGGTCGGTATTCTTGCATTTTTCAGAGTGTAGAACCAGTTTTGTTTGTCCAATGTGAAGCCCCGAAGGAGAGGCAGGTAAGCTTATTATTATTACATCTTTTCGCTCGAGTCTTGTCATATTAGAACCAGCAGTTGATTCTCCACGTGATTCCTAAAAATCAAGAGAAAAAGAAGAAAGCACCATAAGAAATGCGAGAGTCAATTATTTGTAATCTGTTTCGTATGGAGTATCATATGCATTTATGTACTAAAAAAAGTCTAAATTTCAAAGTTTCTTTGCACATTTAAAGAAGCTCCTTGCAACCTGTGCTCTCTAGAAATGTATTATTGCTAAACGAAGATATTTGTATAGATGTTAGATGGAACTCTAGGTACGGATGTATTATGAGGAAGGTGGCATAGCAAGAGCTATTAAAATTGATGAAACAGAGAACAATTCATAGGAATAATTAAAAAGTTAGAAACCAAGTAGAGTAAGTAGCTTACTATATCGGAAATTGCATTTTCTAATGGATTAGGATTGTTTCCATTTCCGTAATCAACACAATCAAAACCCTTGATGTTCTGGCAAGAAGTTTGCTTCAAAACAGAGGGGATCTCAACTTGCAACTCGGTTTTCTCCATTTCTCGTGTAAAAAGTATCAGTTGCAATGCACAAAGTTAATTTACTTCAAAACCGAGGGGGGGGGGTTCTCAACTTGCAATTCGGTTTTCTCCACTTCAGACTACTAGGTAGAATGTGATAAGTTAGGTCACGACCTCTAAATCACCCTTCTTTATATAGAGGTTTCAGGGACAATGCACGAGCTTTAAAAAAATAAATAAATAAATAAAAAGGAAAAAAGAAAAAAGAACAAAAGTAAAAGGTGGGTTCTTTGAATTGGGATAGAAACTAAAATGGGGCACCTTTTGTATGCGTTTGAGCCTTTGAGGTTGTTGATGTGATGTACTCATGCACTAGTACAAGAGCAGTGCTAAAGACTAAAGAGAAGCGAAAGTGCATTTCCAAGCCATCGCTTTCCATCTTACAAGTTACAACTATTTGCCGAGAAAAAGGAGGCTACTCGTTTAGCAAAGTCTAACGCTTTTTTCCTAAATTCTGGACTAGAATTAAGAAAATACAAATATCTTTTGGACCGTGACTGGAATCAAGCTGTATTTCCCTGTTTAATTAAAGCTCCTGATCAACGGGATGTTTCGTTTTCGTACCGAATTCAAACTTGTGTTTTTGGAAAGAATGAGAAGAAACAATTAAGCAGTAGTCGGTGTATAATGTTTTGTATATTTTATGATCTGCTATTATCTGTTAAAAAAGCTTCGGCTAGTGGTTAAAGGTTACAAATAAGTGGACAGTTGTCGGCGCGAAAATTCTCACATCGTAACGGATAATTAGAGCAATCTTACATTGTTCATTTGCATTTGAAACTGAGATGTCAAGACAGATAATTTTTTCGGAATTTTTTCTTAAAATCGATATTTTAAAAAAACTTTTAAGAAAAGAGTTCGTAAAATTTGGCAACTTCATCATATCATAGAAGGAAAGGTTCCGAACATTTCTCTTCCTACCGAATTGATGAAGAGTACAAACGACTTTTTTAGTCGTGTGTGTTGCTTTCAAAGTTTCAATCTGATCTGAATTATCTCTTTTGCAAAGGGGAAACTGAAAAAAAATGACTCTAGTCGTTTGAGGATTGAAAAGTTGCAGAACTGTGCATAAAATACAAAAATTTAATATATTACAAAAATGTCTGTTAAATGCGTTCTACAATTTTAATAAAATACAAAAATTTTGGTCTACCTAACCTACCGCACGCATAATAGTTATATATATAAATTGAATCAGTGCTATATGATTTGTTTTTACTTTGAATTAAGATTTAATGTCTCTTCAGATACTAAATAAAATGGAATTAATAGAACTTGCCGAGAATGTGGTTGTATAGCACACACGCATTACTTGTGCTCAATTTGGTTCTCCTTTTATTATTTTTATTTTTTTGGTTTTATTATCCATTATTGCGTTGGTCATCTTTGATTGGTCAATATTAAGCAGCTGACCTGATTTGTGGGGTCTTCAGGTTTTGGACCAGCATTACACGTTGGAAATTTCTTTATTTTATAATAATGAGAGACAACCGTCTCAAGCTTGGACTCGTGAGCAAATCATCAATTGGATGCTATAGTAATAGACTCATAGGACCAACCCAGCTTACTCTTTGAGAATATTAACAAAATTTCTTATTTTAAAAATTTATGATTAATTTAAATTTTAACAGAAGTTGAATTGGAAATTTTAAGTTTGAAGATGTTTCTGGTTCATGTGTACTTGTAGGCTGTACTAAAAAAACGAACTTACAAGAGAAGAACTAATTTACATATTGACATTTCAAAATTCAGAATTACTACCAATGATATTTGGTGCTTACATTTTCCATCTGACCGTTTATATGAAGTCAAAAATCTTAAACTGACTAACAATTAAGGCACTTATCAACCTGTTAAACTACAATAAGACGACAAAAAATGAATAATGATAGCATCCCAAGCTTTGAATAAACAAGGCCGGTTGCATTGCCTACTATCTGAAAACCCAAAAAGAAGAAAAACTTATTTGTTCGCAACTTATAGCTGTATGCTAAAGATCACCACAAGCAACAAAATTTTAAATTATTTTTTGGTATACTCTGTAACATATTTATTTGAGTTCCGCTTGAGAAAATATCAGTTGGTACGCTTGACATGGAGAGTTCAGTTGTTTTTTCCATGCTAAAAGTTTTTACCTACTTTCTACTTGCAAAACAAGGTTTAAATTATAGCACACAACAGAAGTTCAACATTTTGGTTTCATTCTCCAGATGTTTATTCAAACCTTCTTAATTGACATTGTGAATAATTAAATAATTGTACAAAGCTTAGCTGGCTAATTTATAATAATTAGTGCCAGCTAGGAACGGGAAGCATTAGAAACCACCAAAGCAATTAGAATTCCCAGTACTTTTTAATTGCCAAATTCTAATCAGAGATTAATTTAATTTAAACAGAAAGCTCTTTGTTTGGATTGTAGTACGTCTTAAAACAGACATTAAGTGATCACATATACGAACAAACTAAGTTGTTGAATTTTATATGCAGTAAGATTCGTGTTTTATTTTTTAATTTTGTATTCATAATCGATCTGATGTGATGGCGCCTATTATAGTCAAAACAGGATTTGCTTACCTTTGGAACTACATACATAAACAAATGTACAAGTAACATATTTTATCATGTAATTGAATTTTCTAACACAAGGTAGATATCTAACAAAGCATTTAAAAAGATTTACGTTTCTAGCTAGCTGCTCTAAGAAATATTATTTTTTATCGGTTCATGTGAGATACGTCACTTAATACTTCTACAAACTTCTACAAAAGAGTGACGTATCAAAATTTTATTGGTTGTTTTGCTACCGTTTAATATTCTTTAGAGTAAATGTTAATCAAATTTAATATGTTCGAGAAAAATGCACATTATTAGTTTTACTCAACTTAATTATCTAATTCATCAGGTGACATTGCAATTCCGACCACGGTCGGATCTACTCAATACAAATGGAAGCCAACTGCATAAATTTGATGTAGCTTGCATTTTGTTATATTTTTCTATGTTTATCATAAATTATGAGAAAAATTGACAGTTGACCCCTATATTTTTAATACAACTTATTCAATATGAAATTTGTTGTACTAAAATTAATAGATAAAACTTAACATTTTATAAGTTACAATTTCCTGAATAATGTAAATTTTCAATTATTAAATCATTTCATTTTACCAAGCTCAACGTTAGCTAGATTAGTCAACCTCGTTCAAAGCCATGGAAGTAAGCATAAGCCTCTACTCTGCTGCTTGGCCGAACAAAATATATATAAAAAAAAACTTTTACCTTCTTCCCTGGTTCCACCAATATTATTGCAGAGGCTCGGAGCTGAGGGCTCTATGTTGATATTGTGCCTTTAGATAGATTCTTACATATATGCAACCACTTTTTTCACTTATGTATTATGCTTATAGATTCATGTTCCCTTTATTTGGTGTGTCTGTATCTGGTTATTGTGCTTTTCAATTTAATTCATCCTTTTTTTTTTTTTTTTTTTTTTTTGTAAACAGGGGCAACCGGGCAACTGTCTGTCTTTACGAATTTTGAGTTTATCTTTTACTAATTCGCTTTATTTAAAAAAATGTGCTTGAATATTTGGAAAAAAGAAATAAAAAAAGAAAAAAAGGAAAAAATAATAACTTAATAAGCATAGAACACTCGTGCACATACCAATTTGACTTCAAAGTGAAAGGCAGCGGAATATTTTCGGCTGCTGGAAACAACGTCACAATCGCCAAAGGTTTGATTTGGACATTAAATCTTGGGCTTATCTTTATGTATTAGACTATTAGTTGTAATAGAAGCAACATACGCTGCTAGTCGTTGTCTTTGTGGATAGATTAGGTGGGATTATTATGGGATGAAAAAAATGATTAATTCTAGTTTGTTATTAAAAAAAACAATAATGCTTTTAGAGCGTGAGCGTGCTTTGATTATATATAATACCAACATTACCATATTTGGTTAGCACAAAGTGAAAAAGGCGGCTGCTATAGTGGAGTGTACACGAATGAAATGTTTCTTTTTTTTTATTTTTATAAATAAAGCTACTAATGAAATGTTGCTAGCACTTTCAATTCCTTGTTTTGTTGTTAATATTTCCTTCTATTATATTTTCTTTTTCCAAATACAACTATATATATATTCTTATTTGAAATGCGGAAGAGGTTACCAGAAATATTTATCAAATTTAACATTATATTTTCATACTAAACGATGTTTTTATCGTTATCAAATATAGAAAACTAGTTTTTGGTCTAATGATAAACAATTAATTGCACACAACGAAGGTGGAGGATTGAAATCCGGATAGAAACAATATAAATTTCAAAACAAGTTGAAGGATTTAATCCGATTTATCTTCGGGAAAAAAGTTTCCAAATCACAAGTGATACAAATCAATTTAAATGCACCTATTAAATCTATATATAGGACTTGTGAAAACAAAGGTGGAATAGTGAAAAAGCTGAAAAGAAAGGAAATATATAATCAATAGACCCTCTTCTCTATTAATTATAATATGAATAAATTAAATAACAAAAGAAATGAAGATAAAACAATAACATTGTGCCAGCACCTTATTTCTTTATCTTATCTTTGGTTTCTCAGTGTGTAAGCTGTAAATGTCAAATTAGGCATGTCACATATGTGCCCATTATGTCATCAACTTGAGTTTGTGAGGATGGCGCATGAGTCAACATTATTGGACTAATTTCGATCCATTCACAGCCTAGTTATGTGAAAATTATGTGTTTCTCATTTTCCAAAATTGGTCCTAGCCGTGTGCTAGTTGTGCATGCGAGATAGCGAATGTTAGGCAAGGAGTGCAACATATATAAAATATAATTTCTGTTCTTAATTTTTACTTTTTTTATTTTTATCTACATAAAAAAAAAATCGTACTATTTCAAATAATTAAAAGTTCTATAAAATAATCTTGCATTCGGTAAATATGAAATGTTTGTATAATTAAAATATTTTTTGCAATCCTTAAACAAAAAAAACATAACAAAAAAAAAAAGCATGAAACTTGAAGATATCTTTTTAGCATTTTAGATACATCCAAACGTATTAAGAGTTAAGACAATATAGGAGTTGCCATCCAATTAAATGGGGGCAGAGAAGCATAAACTGACAATTGTTGAGTTGGATGGATGTGACATAGCTAAAGAATTTAAAAATTTTAACTTTTTCTATGCATTTTTAATTAATACTAGTTCATCTCATCCTTTGAATAGTTGACTATTTTTGCGTGATTAGAGATAATATATATTGTCACTATATCTATCTTGTTGATCACAAGGATCTAGTTTAAAATATTTCACTTGTATTATACTCATTAGGATTGAGCGGGTCGTACTTTGTTGCTTTAGAAATGATTTCTTGCGCATCCTTATCATGCATTGGCTTAATTTTTTAAAATATAGTCACTGAATATCTGAATGAAACAGTGCCGGACAAGTCAGCTTTGGCGCTTCTCAGTTCTCAGTCTCACCATGAGAAAAATTGTTCTGATCGTTTGCGGCATTTTAACCCATGACGGTTGATGCGCCGAAACGTCATATTTACAATATTTCTTTATGACTATCCACCCGCTGCACAGAAGTTCGGCGCTTCTCTTATCAGACATATACGGAGGAAGAAATAGAGAAGATCTAAGCAGTTGATTTGTGTAATTGTGTTGATGAGGATCCGCAGGCTAATAGTGACATGCTTACTAGATAAATCTTCATCAATATTAATAGAAAAAAACAGATGTATTTAATTTTTAAAGAACGTATTATAATAACACAAATTTGGTGATAAGCAGGAGCAGCACCTTTTCCATAGTTAAGCCCAAGGCTTTTTTTTTTTTTTTTTTTTTTTTTTTTTTTTTCTGAGATAGTAGTCAAGGCCAAGATCAAGATGGCTACTGTAGTGGCAAGTGATAAGCAGCGGTGCAATTATCAGTGCTTGTCACATTGTTCACATCAACCTCTTAGTTTCAGCACGAGCGGAAATACAGACTTGATCGCCGCTTTCTGAGGTGTATACAGTTCAATGCACCCTTATCTATTGTGGAAAGTACTATTCATGCTGGAAGAAAAGCTAAAGAAAATTTGAGGCAGCATTTTGAATCAAGATATTTCTAAGTTTTAGGTAATTTTTGAAATATTCTACAATATATAATTAACCGAATTTTTATTACTTGGCTAGAAAAAAAATAGAACTGAATATATCAGCAAAATCAAACAGAACCTGGAAATATCTCTTTTGCGCCACTCATTTGTTAATTTGATTCATTTTTTCATTTTTAGAAATTCTTGATAGCAGCTTGTTAATTGAATTCTCGGAATTTCAATTTAGCAAAACGAGTTTTGACATTTTTCAATAATGTAAAAATTTCAAATTGTTTTATTTGAACGAAAAAAATTGCCCAATGGAGTTTTGTAGGGGTGTCAAACGTGTCTAACGACAACAGAATAGTCAATTTCGTTTGACGTTCCGTTTCGGGTAATGGTATGTACCAACATTTCGTTCATCGTTCTGTTTGGACGGGACGGAACGGCTGAAATTGTCTATTTTCCATATAAACGAATGCTGAAACCCATTCCGTTATCTGTTCCGTTTTTGAAACGTATGCCGAAATCTGTTCCGTTATCCATTCCGTTTGGACGGAACGGACACGAAAAAACGTGGACGAATGCTCCGTTGACAGCTCTAGAGTTTTGTTACGATTTTCATTTTGGAAAAAATCCAGTATTCTCATATCATTATTGCTTTGTTAGCTTTGAATAAAATATCGGAATATCTATATTGATAACATATTATCGAATAATAGCAAGCATGAGATTATGGACTCTATGGTACTATTGTTTCTCTCAAACTTGTATTAGTTATACCAACGCCTCTTAGATGGAGGTCATGTTTTCAAACTTCAGTTCGAGGTTTCTTATGAATACTTAAATTACAATTAAAGTTGATTCCTTGATCCCATTTTTATAATATAAAAAATAATGTGATAGACTTCCTATAAAATTAAAGGCAGTCTTCACAATGTGCAAAATGAAGACCCAACCCAAGTATAAACTATAAAGCATGGGTTAAGCACCTAACTCTACCAATGCCAAGAAATTGGATCCGACAAGGCCACATCAAGATCGGTATATTAAGCATTAAAAAAGATAAAAAAGACTGGTTTTTTTGAAAAAGAATTATAGAAGTGGCTTTCAAATCATGCGGACTACAATATGTTGATGTACTCTTGTTAGTTGTTAGTATATTTCTAGAATGGTTTAATGTTATAGAAGTACCTTGTCAGGGTTTCAAAATTTGTATAGAAGTACCTTTTCACTAATATTATCCTTTGTTAGATGCAATTTTGTTGAATTGCTTAGTAATTAGTGAGAGACCTCTTGTTCAATGCTCAAAGTCAAGAAATGTTATTTATCCACGGCGTATTGTAATATGCTATTTATTGTGATTTTCAAATTATGGATAATAAAATGTGTCTATGCTTTTAGAAGTTTCATTTGTTCGCTTTAGGTGTACTTTCCAAATGCCAACTCGCACAATTATTTCAAAAGTGAGATTATGATAGCACGAACATGGACCCCTGCGTCTGAGATTACACGAAGGACGACATGGCATTTTCGAACAATATAAGCTCCTTTTTTTGGATTCTGATAGCACGATAGGAGCATTATTTCTCTACGGTTATTGAGTGCATTATTTTATGTGGAATATGAAATTATTTTACATTAATAAACTCGTAAGGAATAAGCTAAATGTCGAGTCAATTTCTGTCATAAATATTCATAATAAAAAATTATTGTCATTTCGGAAATAGTATGGTCTTATGTAAACTGAATTATATGTAATAAAAGTATTATTAAACTGTTTGTAGAACCAATAAAACAAGTGCACATATTAGTTTCTTGTAAAGGTTTGTTTGGGTAACTTGTTTTCTTTATTATTAATTTTAGTTTTCTCAATAGAAAATGGTTACTGAGAATGATACGTTGGCGTGCAATAAAATGTTTAAAGACGGTATATTACCTGCAAATTTTTTTTTTTTTAAAAGTGCACTATGTATATATCTAGTCATCTATGTGAATTGGAGTGATTGTTTACTTAGAGTTGGTGATCTTATCATATTCGCTGTTGCAAAAAGAAAATCACACATCCTTGTAGGAAGTCAATGTATAGTGTTTCTTGTTGAAGCTAAAAAAATAACTCAAATGAGTTGTTGTTATTATATTTGATGTGTTTCTTTGTAAAGAAACATGATGACGTTCAAGTTTCAATATGTACACATGATGGATATATATAAAACATCAATGCTAAGGTATGCATTAAAAAAGATGCGAGTAAATAATGTGTGTTGAATAACTCGTTTTCTTCATTGTTAATTGAGTTTCTAAATAGAAAAAAAAAATGTTGGTAAGAATGATACGTTGGCGTGCAACAAAATATTTAAAGGCAGTGATATTATCTCAAAATTAAAAAATGCATTATGCATCGATATATTATTGCCAACAAATAGAAAGAATTGAGTGGTGTTCGTCTAAAACTCTGGCGGTGAGCTACGTAAATCAATTTTGCGTGATTACAACTTTTATGAACTTACATTTCAAATACATACCGATGAATTCTTGTTTATACTAATTTTTGGGGTAACAATCACTAAATCTAAAGCAAAGAATTAAAAAGCACTTCAGAAATCTAAATTAAACACTTTCCTAAATTGAAAACTCGGGAGAAAAACCAATTTAATAAACTAGCGGTTTCTATTTTTGAACAATTTCTTCAACTTGTCAAAAGTAGAACGGTCCGTTCTGGACTTTAGATGACTTACTGGAACTGCCCGTTCTAAGTTAGAACGTTCCCTTTCGGGCGGTCCGTTCCAGAGGTCAATACTTGTTTAGACATGATTTTTAACAATCAATTAAGTATTTTATGTGATTTAAACGATTAAATAACCAACTAATTAAACTCTAACCCTAGTTCAGGTCAAATTCTTTGGTTCAAAATGTTTAACTCTTAAAATTCCTAAACTTCAACTCTCGTTTTTTGATTTAGGGGTTTTAACTTATCTTTTGGGTCTGGGCAACTTTAAATCTCTCGATTCTAAGTAAAACATTGATTTCTCAAGTTTCGATTCAATCTTTCGATCTTTTATCTACCTAAGTGTTTAATTGAAGAGCTTTGAGAAATTTCAATTAATTTTAAAGTTCTAACTTTCAAACATGTACTTTGTTTGACGAGAAATTAAAGCAAATAAATCAAGCAATTCAATCAAATTGAGCAATTAAATAACAAAAGATAAATCATAAAACTTAACTTAATTAATTAATTAAAGATCCGACTAAACAAATTACATTAAAAGAAAAGGTTCTCAACCATAGCCCCTAAACTAATTTACTCTAGCAAATTCATACAGATTACAGAATGAATCAGGTTTCATTAAAATTCATTGCAAAAGAAAAGAGAAAATAGAAGTTACAACAGAAAATCGCTAGAAACTCCACAATTTCTGGCTCTGGCCTGTCTGGGACGGTCTGTCTGAGATCTGGGGCGGTGCGCTCCAGTGAGGCTAGATCGTCTCGGCAGGTTGTCTCCTTTGTCGAGTTGGAAAGAGGTTTAAACCTAGACTTCTGAACTTGATTGCTACATCTGGAGACGGGCCATCGCTTTTATAGCTATCTAGAGGCGGTTTCTAATTGTGGAGGTCGTGGGATCGTGCTTCTGGAAGGTCCAAACTTAGAAGAATCGACAGGCAGAATTGGCTTGCTATTTTCGGCAGTTCTGGAATTGCTGGAACAGTCTGCCTGGATGATGGGGCGACCCGTCCCAGATTGGCCTTGGTTGGTTCTGCTGCATGGGTTGGCTGACTGGTTTGTGTCGGGTGGTAGACTAGTCTAGTCGGTTCGTCCTGTCAGTCGGGCGAGCTGATCTGACTTGTCCTTGCCGCTCATGCTGAGTTGTCTTGTCTCTCTAAGTTGGGGCGGTCCGTTCCAGTGCACATTTGTCTTTTCCTTTGCTGCAATCTTCTGTTGTCGCGCCGCAAAATGTGATGAACCTGAAAAATAAACTGCCGGGCTACGGCTGCACCTTTCTACAACCTAAAATTAGCAAAATAAAATAAACACTTACATTTGGTATTAATTTAGGACTTAAACTGGTTGGAAATCGAGTATGAAAATCGTACATCACATACAACTTCGTTTATGAACTTTATAATTACAAACTTTGGGTAGTCTACTTTGCTGTTTAAAATTACCGTTATAACATATCTAGAAACTCATTTGCTTCTTGCAGTTCCCTTATTATAGCATATAGAAAAGAAGAACTAGAAGTTTTCTCTTATTCAGTGTTGGTTTTGCGGCCCCCCCACCCCCCCCCCCCCCCCCCCCCCCCCCCCCAACTATGGCAACCTTTCTGTAAATGAAGTTCATCTTGTGGTTAGACTGTGTAAAAGTAAGAGAGACAGTACAGATATAGAGAAAAAAGAGGTACAACTACACACCGCTAAAATTGTCCTTCAATACAGATTGTGAAATAATGGATGTTTCTCTTCTAGTTGCACTCCTATAAAATTTCAATTTTTGGAGCTTTTTTTTTAAAAAAAATCTAATTAATTATGATAGATTAATTCTAATATGTTTATATTTTTGACCGATTATTTTGTACTGAGTGATTTTCAAAAAATTATAAAATTTTATAGAAATACATCTCTCACAAGTTAGGATTGGACGTACAATTCTAAATTCAGTTTCCCCATTTTTTTGAAGCCGTTTGTCCTTTCCAAGTTATTATATCAGTCAAAAGGATTATCCAACGTAGAGTGAGATTAGCTCATTAGCATAATAGCTAGCTATTAACGCGTGCATATTAATGCAATTTACATTGCCAACTCAGCCACATCAGCATCAACATTTAAACGGCTACAGGTCATCACTATCACTGCCTTATAATCTAACAATTATCTTGTAATTAGATGACCAGCAAACATTCAATATATATATATATATAATTAAATTAGATGACCAGCATCAGCTTATTCATACTAGATAAAAGATTAAGCATATCACCTTAAATTTTTCTTTCAAATTTGTAAAATTATGCGACAAGAAGAATCTTGGAGCTTGTGCGTATTCATTTAGCATTATCACGCATAAGTTACTAACAAGAATACTATTACAATGGATTTTGAAGTTTTGCCCGACAGCCTAAAAGAGCTACAAAAAAAAACTTACTCTAGTACTTGAATCAAAAATTCCAACAGGTAAATGGCCCTTACAGAGCTTGAAAATGAAACAAAATTTCTTATCAATACATAATATCAGTAAATAATAGTAATTGTTTAGAACTAATCCATGTCAGATTCATCCTCTTCTTCCCCATATACCATTTCATCTATCTCTTCATCTTCTTGTTCGTCAGCTTCTTGTTCATCATACATGACCTCATCTGCTAGGGATTGTGTTTTTTGTTCTCCACCCATGTCAATCTGAAGAGAGATCATAATTAAAAATATTTCAATGATAACAAGACCGATGATGATGATGGTAAAAATGATAATTGTAACAAATTAAAAATAATTGAAGAGAACACCAACTTGTGTCCTTATAAGTTGCAAACGCCCCCTAAGCTTTAATAACTCCTGTGTGTGTCCATATTTTACCGCAATAGTCTGCAAGAAAAGTAGCATTTAAGCATCACTTTGTTTCGAGAAATGCTAGTGTCCAATATGGAGAACATATATGGAGAACATTATAGGTTTTCAATATGGAGAACATATTGAACCATTCAGACCAATCGTTTGAAATTTTAAAATATAAAACGATCGTATTGGACGGACCCCATCTGTCCAATATATTAGACTCTAGCATTTCTGGTTTGTTTCCTTAAAAAAATGAACTGTAAGGGAAAATCAAGTTACTGAGAAAGTACCTCGTGCATGTCGTCAAGCATTTTTAAAGAGGATTTATTAGAGAAGATATGATGACTATGATAGACCAGCAAAGAATATATCCATTCAAGAACTTTATTTGGGCTCTTAGCTGACCTACATAGGGTAAACCTTAAGTTACAAAAAGAAGTAAGAAAATGCCCTAAAAGTACTGGTGCATTTAATCGTAATAAATAGGGGACATCGTCCCCAATTTGTTTCATTTAAATCATTCATATACTACTCTTTAGTAGTACACATAATTTAAAAAAAAAAATGCATATTTGAACCCCCACAAAAATATCACCATTGCCATTGTTGACCCCATTATCTAATAAAAAATATTCTTTTTCATACAACTATAATGATGACGATACATGAAAACTCTTTATATTTTACCAACTCCCATTAGAAAATTTTCTGGATCACCTTAAACCAATGAAGTACTGATATATTATTACAACATACCTTGTTCTCCATGCAGAGACTAATTTGTCAAATAAAGGGCCCACCTCATCAGGGCTCATGGCATTCACAACTTGTCTTATCTTTTAAATAAACAAAATAAAGAAAAACAAAAGAAAAGGCAAAATCAAAGCACAGGTAAGAAACTGAATCTACAAATAATAATAAAACAGGCCAAAAAGAGGTACAATACCATTCTCGTGGAAAAATTCTTGTCAATTTGTACTCCTATGTTGCCAATGGTGGAGCTCAAATTAATTTTCATGCCAAGAAGGCCCAATTCTCGCATTCTATCCTCTAAGCATATAGGTTCCTCTTGCACTGTTAACTTTTGTGCACCTTAAAAAAGCCAAATTTTCAAAATTACAACATGAATAATGAGAGGATGAAATTACATATTTCAGGTCTATAACATGACTTGAACCCATTTGCACTACCTTTCTTGACAGGCAAGGTTGTAGTTGTACTGGGTTCAACACCCAAAATGGGTTTCAAATCTGCAGCTGAGTCCGTTAAACCGTCATGTTTTCTTTTCTTGCCAGGTGCATATAGCTTGGGAAGAGGGAGAATTGCATCCTCTGCATTGGTCCGGTTCAATGCTGTAACTGCTAAATTTGAAAATAAACAAACAAACATTAACCAGTGTACTTTTGCTTGTAAATTTAATTATTAATTAATGAAAAATTGAAAATACAAGCATCCAGATGTAGAAACTCAGCATTTGAGGAGAATTTTCAGAGAAAAACTATAACAATTCATACGTCTTATCACCAGGTTGTGTGTAATACCAGGACCAACTTTGACAGAAACAAGATGAGTACAGGAGCAAGGTACATCAACTGACCTGCGCCGTGCGATCTCACAAGCAATTTGAACAAGCTATGGTTTACCTTGGGTTTTGACATCTCGACTCTTTTGAGAAACAGAACGGTCTAGCATCGGCAAGAGGGCCTCCACTTGAGCTGGCTCCAACCTTACATCAACACCATAACATATGGAAACCCTCTCAAAGCACGGTTTAACCAACGAACCATAAGCTGCCACCATCTGTCCACTTGCCTCTTTCACCACTTCTTGGATTCTTGCACCAAAGATTCCCAAATCACCCTTGCTAACCCTCGCGGCTGAAATCTTAGTAGGCTTTTTGTCTCTCAAGTCATTGATGTCAGCACCAAACCAAAAATAGCAGAGGCCAGGCTCAGAAATAGCAAGAATGTAGAATCTCTTTTGGTCACTGCCTATACCAGTTTCAGTTTTGGAGTCTATAAAAATGGCTGGGTGGTCCATTGAGAGGACACAGTTAGCACCTTGGTTTTGATCAGCCAAACCAGTTTTCCAAATGGCTATGTGTCTCTCTCCTACACCAGATGTAAGGATGTAAGATCCATCTTCAGTGAAAGTCATACATCTTACACCCACCTAAACATAATTTAGAAAATTATAAATAATAATTTCTTTATATCTTCACGGTAGTAATTGAAAATATATACTTAAATTAGCCTTCGAGGCTTCAACTCGAACTGTTTATCTGTACACAAATGAGAGCTAAACCCAGGATTACTGTGGATGCTTCTAAAAGATAATAAAGAGACTGCAAACTACACTGCCATGATCTTCGGAAAAGACACAAACTATACATTAAGACTTTGCAGGAGCACTGTAATACTACCAATGAAATATTGAACTTACAGGATGCCCTGAGAACTTTTGCATCTTCTTGTTGTCATAACAACTAAATGTTCTCAACTGCCCTGCTGCCGTTGCCAACATCTTCCCATCTATAAAAATGAAATTAAAAGTTTTGAATATAAAAGACAACAATAGCACTATTTAGTGTTTGTTTTTTTTATGTAATTGTACCAGAAGAAACACAGAGAGATGAAATTGCTTTAGAGGAGACGCTAAATCTCGTCAAGATCATCCCCGTGGAGGCCTCAGTCTTGCAAACCATGCCATCAGCTCCAGCAGTGTATACAAACGAGCCAGAAGTTGAGTATGCAATAGCAGTTACGCCCCTTCAAATTAAAAATTGGAACATTGAAATACAGTCAAATTAACGGTATTTGAGCAGTACAAATACCTTGGTAGACTATGGACAAGAACCTAAACAAAACAATAGTAGCAGGCACCAGATATTGCATATTAGTTCGTGGTGCTATAATTACCATTGCAGATGTTATGCGAACCTAATCGGAATTTCCATCAAATGTGCCTACTTAATATTTTTATATTCTTTCTACAAGTTCCTCGTAATGGAGAGTTGGATACATCGTACTCAAGATTGGAATAATGCCAGCCAAAACCAGCATGGGCTATATAACATGCAAAATGCCTTCAATTTGTACACCATAATAAAAGTAATCAATAATCAATGGTGATCAGTTCTTGCTTCCAGTCATGCAACTAGGTGACTCAATACTATTTATGCAAATATATCCTGAAAAATATGAAATTACATAAAGACTCACCCAGCATGAGAATCACTAGCTTTCCACTTTAAATGACCAGCTGAAATGTCAAGGGCTAATACATCACCACTGCCTGTGCCGAGCACCAGAAGTGAAGCCCTGACCTTTCTCTTTTTCTAATACGAAATAAGATAAACACAGTTTATAGACATAAACCGAGCCACATACAAATGAGCAATTTAACTCTATCAACTACCGTGGTTACATAAAAGGGTCATGCCAATAAAATTGAACAAATTATGATATCTTTTACGGTACCAACTGATAATGTTCTATTATAAAAAAATCTACAATACCAAAGCTGCAGTGCAAACTATGCATAAGAAATGAGAACATACCAGTGCAGCAAAAAGGAAAACAAGTACACCATCAACATAATTTGCAGAGAGGAAAGAATAATAACACATTGGTTTTGATTTACTAGAGAAAGTACCTTGCTTGGTAACTGCACCCACTTCATACAAGTATAGTCAAGAGAAAGGTGCCCTTTTTTACTCTCAGAAAGCAACCCAGACTCGTCCGAAACTGATATAGCAGCAAACTCGGTCTGTAAAGTGCCTTTCAGGGTATCCCAAATCTGAAAAACGATTAAAATAAGGATCAGAACAGCGCAATAAAAGCTTCAAGAGCTAGAAAATCGAGCATGACATCGAACCTTGATTCGACCGTCGCCAGAGCTGATGGCAAAGAAATCGAAATTGGGACTGAACGAGCTGAGGAGGTCTCTATTGTTAGGTGAACCCATTAGAAGAGCGAGCTAGAAAGAGGAGGAGAGAGAGAGGGAAGTGGGATCAGTTGGAGAAGTGAGGCGTCGGAACTCGGAAAAAAGAGGAGGCGGCGGGAGAGAGGGAACTGGGAAGTGTTAGAAGAGAGAAAAAAATGAAAGGCAGCAGTGCGCCGCCGGAACTCAGAGGAAGGAAAAACTGGGTTTAGTAAAGAAGGCGCGGCGCTCGGCGGCGATAAAAAAAAAAAAAAAAAGCGCAGCGCCGTCCCTGCCAGTAGCTTAAACCCTCTCTTTCTTCACGGACTGAACCCAACCCCGAGTTTTTTGATTGACAAACTTCCGTATATGTCCCTGTAAAATTGTAACATTTCAATTGAAGTCCTTAAAATGTTACCTGTCACATTAGAGACAGCTCGAAAACTTATTACGTGATTTTTTTTATTTTAAAATATGTGGATAATAATTTTTAAATAAAAACAAGTCGACTTACAAGTTGTCAAATCAAGTTGAACTTTATTTATCTCAATTTATTAGTCAATTGAGTCGGCTCAAACTCGAGTCTGTTAACTTGAGTTACAGGCTTACAGCCGAATATTTTACAATTCAAGTTCGGATAACTCACGAGTTACTGAGTTTTATTTTGCTCAACCTGCATTAAGCAAAACATTTGTTAGAGCTAGTCAGCTAGAAATATTTTGGGTTAATTAGATTTATGCCACTGTAAAAACTTGAAATTAGTAAAATGCCATCACAAAATGATAAATTAATTTTATGCCATTATAAAATTGTGAAAATTAGTTTTATACCATCAACAAATTAATTTGTCCAGTTTACCCTTTTAAATATGTCACTATAAATATCTTTTCCATTTCACCGCCTCTGTCCTAAGTTTGGACCTCTTGATTCGTTAAAATTTTCACGTCTCGCTGCATATTTATTATTTAAATAAAGGAAAAGGATGAATAGCACATACAAGCACAAAGAGACGTGAAAAGTTTAAAGGATGAATAGGACATCAACTGTACAATTCTTTTTACCAACAAATGACGTGAATTTTTTTTATTTTATTTGTTGTACCCTATTAAATCTAATTTATTTAATTATAAATTAAGAACGAAGATAGATGTAATCAATGGGCAGCTTTTAATATTTTATATTGACCTAACATGATGAATATGATTTTGTTTTGTTTTTTTTTTTTTGCCTTTTGTAGTTTAAATATGTGAGGTTGTTAATTACCGTGTTCGGTATTTCGTATTATTTTTATCCTTTCACCATTAGAGACCAAAATGTCGGAAAGAAGAGGAAGATGAATAATTTAATCAGGGTAATTTGGGAATTTTCCAAAATAATGACAGATTTGATGATGGTATTTATAGAATTTATTCTATTTTTAGAGAAAATAATGGCAAAAAACTAATTTAAGAAAATTTATAGTGGCATAAATCTAATTAACAATTTAGCAATAACATTTCTCAAATTAACAGCTTTTTGTAATGGCATAAATCTAATTATTCCAAATATTTTTGTCATTTGTAAGATGCTGGGGTTGACAAGAGAACAATTTCATGTACTATTTAAAACTCTATCTCCTTGAGCCTGGCCCAATATTACGTCTACAAATTATTTGGGCTTTGAAAGAAACGAACAGTTATTGGAGATTTCAGATTTGGGTATCATTTTTGAGTTGGAAAGGCCTACTGGACTCGTGACTCGTGACTCGTGAGCGTCTGTGCGTAAGATTTCCTGTACCGTCTTTTTGGGCCTTGTGTGTTTTATTGGGTCGGTATTTGGTCTGAAAGCCCATATCCTAGTCCCCTAATTTGTCTTCGGCTATTTCAAGGGAAAGCAAGATCAACAAAATTCAAACATCATTACATCATGTATGTGCGGCTTCTCTTCTTACAATTGTTATCGTTTCGTAAAAGCGAACAATTGAAGAAATATTTATAGCCTTTCCCTTGTCGATGAGGGATTCCGGATGCTACATGGAGAGAAACAAAATGGAAATGAGAGAAAATTTCATGTTATAGTTGTTCTGGAATTTTAGTTATAAAAGGTTCATAAAGATCACTGTTAAAATGTTAAACAAAAAAGCAACCTCGAATTCCTTAAAACCAACGGTCCGAAGAAAAGAAAAATCTATAAAACATGATAGTGTAGATCAAATCAGATTTCTTATGATTATAATTTTTTTTTAAAATTAATTTGTTTGGACTTATATATTTTTCCTTTATTTCATTAACCCTTTCTAAAAACATACTTTTTCACTTTTTCTGAAAATAAAAGACCATAGTTTTCTTTTGTGTTCCCTTGTACTCGCTGCGTCAAAATCAAAATGCAAGCTATCAAGAGCCACATAAAATGTTTTATACGAAATTTTGTTTCTACCCTACCACTGACAATGAAATAAATGATGACGTTAGAATTAGTCCAGTCGATATATAAATAAATTAAGGAAAATATTTTTTGTGCCGTCGAGGAAATTGTGAATTTGCCACTGAAAAGTAAACTTTTATATTTTTGCCACCTAAAAATTCTATTTTTTTTTTCTGTTTTTACCACTTTGTCTTTTTAAATAATAAAAATAATAGTTAAATAATAAAAATATAATTTTCTAACTTATTATGCCCTCGCACCCAATATTAGAAACCACTCGAATCAAACCCAATCTCCTCATCTGTTCTTCTCTCTTGCACGAACAAGTGAGCGAAATAAACTCAACTTTGGCAAAAACAGATGAGGAGATTGGGTTCGATCGGATTTTGATTGATTGGTTCTAATGTTGGGTGCGAGAGCATAATAGTCAGAAAATTATATTTCTATCATTTAACTATTATTTTTATTATTTAAAAGGACAAAGTGGCAAAAAAAAATGAATTTTTGGGTGGCATAAAATTTTTTTTTCCCATACATTAATGGAACTTCTCAGAACAAAAAAGAAAATAATTAAATACGGAACATAACGAGGTTAGAATGAGCCATACAAGAATCCATTTTTCGCTACCATTTGGTGCTTCGTGATATATGAAAATCATTTTGCGTTACAACTTTGCAAGAATGAGAATCATTTTTATTTATTAATTTTCTCTGATATCTTAATTTAAAAATGTATGCAAGCTCCAGAATACAATTTCTTAGAGATATGAGAAAAGAATTGTCATTGTTGACATTGATCTTTTATTTTTTAACATGTTAAATAAAAGCTATTAAAGTATAATGATTGTAAAGCTTGTCAAACAGAGATCCAATAGAAACAGAATCATGATATAAAGCAGCAGCGGCGGCAGAAATAATAATAATAATAATAATAATAATAATAATAATAATAATAATAATAATAATAATAATAAGAAAAGACAATAAGCAATGATTACTATATAAAGAAACATCATCATTGTATTATGGAACTTTCATTAAAATTTTTACAAACCTCATGCTGGCAATCCTATATCATTGTAATATAAATTGATCAATTATAACAATAAAATAATTATGCCAGCAGGAACTCTCACTCTGAACTCCAAACAAAAAGAAAATTTAAGGGTTACAGTAAGATAAAATGCGACAAATTTCTCCTCACAATGGCATAGTATGCCAATCTTCACTGGAGAAATCCAAAAGTTCTGTATGTTTTTTTTGCTTTTTCAATGGAGGATTGAAATATCTCATTAAAACGTATCCAATGGATCTGCATATCTCTCAGTAAATAGCACGACCAATTGAAGAGGTTTCAGGTGCCGGAATAATTTTTTTTGGCGCATAATAAAAAAAAGGGCGAGGCAATCAACTTCAGAATTCTGAGTTTTTGGAAATGGAAGAATCAAGATCTTTGCTATCAGAGCTGGATGATCTGAAATGAGCCAGCATTTTGCTGAATTTTGGTTTCTTCCTTGTTATAGCAATGGAGATATCATTTGGAAATAGATCCCGCAAAATAAATGCATGAATTATCGTGTACACGAGGAGAGTTGATACGGTAAAAGTCGAGATAGCAGAAAGGCAAACAGAGAGGGATCGAGTAACAATATTCGTTACAGCCATTGTGTATTTTATAGTAGCGATAGAGGCTCCTGTCATTGGAAATGTGTAAGCCCACCATGCAAGTGAGAACCTATCAATTGAAGTTTGAAAATAATAAACATTAAGATAACACGTTCCCAGAATTATGCTGTATATTTGATCTTTAAAAAATAAAGCAGGATTAATGGATAGCAACCTGATTCCTCTGAAAAAATTAACTCTGACTGCCTGTAAACATTTGAAAAGCCAAGGAGAAAAAAAATCCATTACTATATATCCACAAATCTTATTCTGGTTACTTTTATATCAGTAAGGCTAATAGTCTAATTAATACAATTACAATTGCATAATCAGTGACATATATCTAAACTTACTAGTGACATGTAAAGGAACAAGGCAATGAAATATGGGATTCTGGCAGCATGATCAAAATCTCCTTGAATCTTGGCCCAAGCCATGCAAGCAACACTTGGTGCAGCAACAAAGAGGAAAAACACTGGGTGCAATTCTTTAGGAAGAGTGGCATTGGTAGGAAGTCTCTGATACAATGTGACGAATAACACAATGTAGTGAGCAAGGCCAACAGCAAAGAAGAAAATGGGCCCCTCTTTGAGACCCATGTTTGCACCTAATAAGGCACCTACAAAGTTGCCAACGATCGACAAGTGGTTTGATGGATTGGCGACTTTGGAGAGCCTACGTTGGCCGCCTGACATCCACTGGCCATAGATTTTTAATTCAAGCATAAATATTGGAGTCATGAGAATGTACCTAAATTTCAGAAGAAGAACGAGTTATTAATCTCATGTGATTGCTTCTAATAACTACAGGCATATGTGAGATCTAAAACAAATAAAACGCAAATACATACCAAATAAATGGCCGCAAATTCACTGCAATAGAAGGGGGGACAGCGAGTGCCATAAACAAGCATGCAATCCAAGGAGCAAAGAAGAAGTTCACCCTTACTGGGTGGTGGTATTCCCTCTTGACGGCCTCAAAGTAAAAGACAATCTTCAACAAATACACAAATGACACGAACAATATTAATGCTAGTGCGGCCCACCATAGTATCAGATTCGGCATTGGGCTGATGTGGAGGAAGTTCATTGCAGGCGATGTGTTGAGTGTCTTCCAAAGAATAGCTTGGCTGCTTACACCTAGGCATATGCCGAAAGCATTTACAGGGAAACGCAGAAGAAACGGCCATTTTTTATCCTCTGGAAGGACAGAAACCTCTGTTGCCTGGAAGATAATTGTATGATTAACCATGCAATGAGAACCATTAATTAAAAAATTCATAAAGATAGGTTTGGGCAGGAGAAAACTTGATTTCCTCACATTCAAGGACGTTTCAATTAATAAATAAATAATAAATTGTCCCATGTAGTTCTTCTTTTGATATGACAGAGGATAATACACATGATAGTGGGTTTGGCGATCTCGTACGGCTAATCTGATTTGTGCTGCAATGACTTTACAATGTCTTTGTCATAGGCTAAACATTTTTTTCCCAAGTCATGGAAATGCATTAATTTGTTTCAAGCATCTTCCGCGTTATATTCTGTTAAAATTATATCAATAAACATCACATGAAATGGTTTAGCATGTCTTTGACTAACTATTGTAGATGTTGACTAAAACACAGAATATGCCAACTTAATTGTCAGTAGTGTTAGCTAACCGACCAAAACAAGTAAGATTCTAGATGCCAAATCTGGGATAAATTAAATTTCTTGACAGAAGCCAAAATACATCATATTAAGATCTATGAGAAGAAACATAATCATATACCGTACCCTCAGAGTATCTAATTCAGGGCCTTCGAGCGCGTCAAAGTACCGATCGACTCCTGGGGCCTCCTCGATTTCTTCTCTCTCTGACACACCAGCTTCTATATCTGCCTCATGAGTGGGCTTCCCTCTCAGATTAGAAATTTGCCTCTCAAGTTTACCGGACCAAGTTTTAAATGGGTCGAACCGGCGGTCTCTTACGGCCTCACTATGTACAACCTTTCTGTCTCCATTTTCCCTTACAAGAATTGGTTGTGAATGGAACTGTTTTTGCTTGGCAAGTTGTGGATATGGATTCCCGGGATTGTATCGGTCGGAGTGTTGAACCAGTTTTGTTTGTCCAAGTCCAATGTGAAGCCCCGAAGGAGAGGCAGGTAAGCTTATTATTATTACATCTTGTTGCTCGAGTCTTGTCATGTTAGAACCAGCAGTTGATTCTCCATGCGATTCCTAATCAAGAGAAAAAGGAAGAAAGTACGATAAGAAATATGAGATTCAATTATTTGTGTTTGCTTTTATATACCATTAAAAACAGAGTATCACATGCATTTATGTGCCCAAAAGATAGTTTAAATTTCAAAGTTTCATCGCACATATATGAAAGCATTATGCAACATGTTCTGTCTAGGAATGCGATATTGCGTTGTATTATGATGAAGGTGAGACAAGAAGCCTTAAAAAAATTAACTAAACAGAGAACAATTTAGAGGAATTATTAACAAAATGAGAAACCAAGTAGAGTAAGTAGCTTACTTTATCAGAAATTGCATTTTCTAAAGGAATAGGATTGTTTCCATTTCCGTAATCAACACAATCAAAACCATTGATGTTCTGGCAAGAAGTTTGCTTCAAAACAGAGGGGATCTCAACTTGCAATTCGGTTTTCTCCATTTCTCGTGTAAAAAGAATCAGTTGCAATGCACGAAGTTTGCTTCAAAACCGAGGGGGTCTCAACTTGCAATTCGGTTTTCTCCACTTCAGACTACAGGGCAGAATGTGATAAGTTAGGTTACGACCTCTGAATCACCCTTCTTTGTATATAGAGGTTTCAGGGACAATGCACGAGCCTTTAAATAAATTAAATAAATAAAAAGGGCAAAAGAGAAAAGAACAAAAGTAAAAGGTGGGTTCTTTGAATTGGGATAGAAACTGAAATGGGGCACCTTTTGTATGCGTTTGAGGTTGTTGATGTGATGTACTCATGCACTAGTGCAAGAGCAGTGCTAAAGAGTGAAAGTGCATTTCCAAGCCATCGTTTTCCATCTAACAAGTTAGAACTATTTGCCGAGAAAAAGGAGGCTACTCCTTTAGCAAAGTCTAATGCTCTTTTCCTAAATTCTGGACTAGAATTAAGAAAATACAAATATCTTTTGGACCGTGACTGGAATCAAGCTGAATTTCCCTGTTTTAATTAAAACTCCTGATCAACGGGATGTTTCGTTTTCGTGCCGAATTTAAACTTGTGTTTTGGAAAGAATGAGAAGAAACAAACAAGCAGCAGTCGGTGTATAATGTTTTGTTTATTTTATGATCTGCTATTTTTTCTGTTAAAAAGCTTCGGCTAGTGGTTAAGGGTTACAAATAAGTGGACAGTTGTCGGCGCGATAATTCTCACATTGTAACGAATAATTAGAGCACCTCTCACTATATATTTGCATTTTAAACTGAGATGTCTAGACAGAAAATTGTTCGGAATTTTTTTCTTAATATCAATTTTTTTTTAAAAAAAAAAACGTTTAAGAAAGGGTTCTTAAATTTTGGGGACTTCGTCATATCATAGAAGGAAAGATTCCGAACATTTCTCTTCCGACCGAATTGATGACGAGTTCAAACGACTTTGTTAGTCGTGTGTGTTGCTTTCAATCTGATCTGAATTATCTCTTTTGCAAAGGGGAAACTGAAAAAAGTGACTTTAGTTTGAGGATTGAAAAGTTGCAGAACTGTCTGTTAAATGCGTTCTACAATTTTAATAAAATACAAAAATTTTGGTCTACCTAACCTAACGCGCGCATAATAGCTTTATATATAAAATGAATCAGTGCTATAGGATTTGTTTTTACTTTGAATTAAGATTTATTGTCTCTTCAGAAACTAAATAAAATGGAATTAATAGAACTTTGCTGAGAATGTGGTTGTATAGCACACACGCATTACTTGTGCTCAATTTGGTGCTCCTTTTACTTTTTTTTTTTTTTTTTTTTTGGGGGGGGGGGGGGGGGGGGGGGGGGGGGGTGAGGGGGGGTTATTATCCATAATTGCGTTGGTCATCTTTGATTGGTCATAGTAAGCAACTGATCTGATTTGTGGGGTCTTCAGGTTTTGGACCAGCATTACACGTTGGAAATTTCTTTATTTTATAATTTAAAATAATGGGGCCTTTTGTAATTTGTATGGTTGTCTCAAGCTTGGACTCCTGAGCAAATCATCAATTGGATATTCTATCGTAATAAATAGACTCATAGGACCAACCCAGCTTACTCATTGAGAATATTAACAAAATTTCTTATTTTAAAAATTTATGATTAAATTTTAACGAAGTTGAATTGGAATTTGAAGTTTGAAGATGTTTCTGGTTCATGTGTACTTGTAGCCTTATTAAGTCAAAAATTGTAACTGACTAACAATTAAGGGCGCACTTATCAAACTGTTAAACTACGATAAGACGACTAAAAATGAAAAATGGTTGCATCCCAAGCTTTGAATAAACAAGGCCCGTTGCATTGCCTACTACCTGAAAACCCAAAAATAATTCGTTCGCAACTTACAGCTGTATGCTATTTAAAGATCACGACCCCACATTAACAACAAAAACTTAGTCAAATTTTAATATTATTTTTTGGTATACTCTAACATATTTATTTGAAATCCTCTGGAGAAATTAACAGTTGCTACGCTTGGCATGGAGAGTTCAGTTGTTTTTTCCATGCTAAAAAATTTTACCTACTTTCTACTTGCAAAGCAAGGTCTCAATCAAAGCACACAACAGAAGTTCAACCTTTTGTTTTCATTCCCCAGATGCTTATTCAAACCTTCTTAATTGACATTGTGAATAATTAAATAATTGTACAAAGCTTAGCTGGCTAATTAATAATAAGTAGTGCCAGCTAGGAACGGGAAAGCATTAGAAACCACTAAAGCAATTAGAATTCCCAGTACTTTTTAATTGCCATTTTCTAATCAGATATTAATTTATTTTAAACAGAAAGCTCTTTGTTTGGACTGTAGTACGTCTTAAAAGAGACCTTAAGTGATTACATATACGAACAAACTAAGTTGTTGAATTTTATATGCAGATAAGGTTCGTGTTGTAATTTTAAATTTTGAATTCATAATCGATCTGATATTCTGATGTGATGGCGCCTATTATAGTCAAAACAGGATTTGCTTACCTTTGGAACTACATACATAAACAAATGTACAAGTAACATATTTTATCATGTAATTGAATTTTCTAACACAAGGTAGATATCTAACAAAGCATTTAAAAAGATTTACGTTTCTAGCTAGTTGCTGTAAGAAATATTATTTTTGATCGGTTCATGTAAGATACGTGACTTAATACTTCTACAAACTTCTACAAAAGAGTGACGTATCAAAATTTTATTGGTTGTTTTGCTACCGTCTAATATTCTTTAGTGTAAATGCTAATCAAATTTAATATGTTCGAGAAAAATGCACATTATTAGTTTTGCTCAACTTATTATCTAATTCATCAGGTGACATTAATTGCAAGTCCAACCACGGTCGGATCTACTCAATGCAAATGGAAGGCGCAACTGTACAAATTTGAAGTAGCGTGCATTTTGTTATATTTTTCTATGTTTATCATAAATTATGAGAAAATTTTACAGTTGACCCCTATATTTTTAATACAACTTATTCAATATGACATTTGTTGTTCTAAAACTAGCTAATAGATATAAAAATGATAATTAGCATTTTTTTTATAAGTTACAAAATATAAAAAAAAACTTTTACCTTCTTATATTAATGCAAAGGCTAGGAGCTGAGGGCTCTACTGTTTATATTGTGCTTTTAGATTCTTACATATATGCAACCACTTTGTTTCACCTATGTATGGTGCTCATAGATTCATTTTCCCCTTATTTAGTGTGTCTGTGTCTGGTTATTGTGCTTTTAGATTCTTACATATTTGCAACCACTTGTTTCCCTTATGTATTGTGCTTATAGATTCATTTTTCCCTTATTTAGTGTATCTGTGTCTGGTTACTGTGCTTTTCAATTTAATTCTTTTTTTTTTTCATTCTTGTAGACAGGAGCAACTGTCTTTACGAATTCTGAGTTTATCTTTTACTAATTCGCTTTATCAAAAAATGTGCTTGAATATTTAAAAAAAAAAGAAAATGAAAAAATAATAACTTAATTAAGGATAGAACACTCGTGCACATACCAATTTGACTTCAAACTGAAAGGCAGCGGAATATTTGGGTAGTGATTTTGACACTCCCTTCCTTGATAAAACACTCCTCTATGACTAAAATACCCCTTTGATAAAACACTCCACACATATTAATTATCAATTTTCTGATGCTCTCTTACATGGTCACGGTGGAATAAGCACATATGTAGATAGCCCTTTTTTTCTCTCATCGTATAGCACACGTAGATATTGTACTATATGGCCACGGTGGAATAAGCATTGTTATATTAACAAATATAAAAATAAATAGTTATAATAAGCCAAAAATGAAATAAAAAAACTGGCTTTGCAGTGAGTTTGTATATATATAAATCATTAGTTTCGTATATCACATAAAATATCTTGAAATAAACAACCATCTATTCTCTCTGTGTCACTAACAGTAAAAAATTCCTCTTTTTTTGTGGTTGAAACAAGGGCTAGCGATTAATTTCTAATAAAATATGAGATTTTAACCAATCTAAATTATCCTAATTTTATAGCCCGCTAAATAGTTTTCTCTAATCTATATGCTTTCATGAACAAAATAAATTGATAAAGTTTCATACCTCTTGTGATAAGCTTGTAAAAATCAAGAGAAACTAAGCGCAAATTTTCTTCTCAGAGTTTTTGTGTGTGCTTTCTTTTTAGTTTTCTTTTTATTTTGTACGGTGGTGCTCAATGGCAGCTAGAGAATTTTATCAGTTATGGTAATTCTTTAGCACTTCAATTGTCTAATTGACGGATGGTATTTTTGTCTTTAAAAAAATTTAGGAGTGTTTTATCAATAAAGGGAGTGTCAAAATCACTCCCCGAATATTTTCGGCTGCTGGAAACAATGTCACAATCGCCAAAGGTTTGATTTGGACATTAAATCTTGGGCTTATCTGTATTTATTAGACTAATAGTTGTAATAGAAGCAACATACGCTGCTAGTCGTCTTTGTGCCTTGTGGATAGATTAGGTGGGATTAATATTATGGGAGAAAAAATGATTAATTCTAGTTTGTTGTTAGGGAAAAAAAAAAAAAGAATTAATGCTCTTAGAGCGTGTGCGTGCTTTGATTATATATAATACCTACATTACCATATTTGGTTAGCACAAAGTGAAAGAAGACGGCTGCTATAGTAGAGTGTTAACGATTTTTTTTTTTTTTTTGGGAATTAAGCAACGAATGAAATGTTGCTAGTACTTTCAATTCCTTGTTTTAATTGTTTAATTTGTTATTAATATTCCTTCTGTTATATTTTCTTTTTCCAAATACAACTATGTATGCTCATTTGAAATGCGGAAGAGGTTAACAGAAATATTTATCAAATTTAACATTATATTTTTCATACTAAACGATGCTTATCGTTCTCATTTTACTTGTTTTCATTAACCTGCAACCGAAAGTTATCAACTATAGAAAACTAGCTTTTGGTATATGATAAATAATTGCGCACAATGAAGGTGGAGGACTGAAATTCGGATCAAAAGTTTATATAGCGGCGCTATAGTGGGATTATTTGGTACACCGCTACAGATTTAGCGGGCGGTCCAATAGCGCAATCTATAGCGGGAAATTGTGGTTATAGCGGTGCTATAGTGGTATAATAGAGGAAATAGCAATGCAGTTTATAATTTGCTGATATAATAACAATATTTTTGGCATACGAACTCTGATTGACGCGATTCAAAGTTCTGCGAAAAGTTTATAAAATAAGCCACATTTTTTACGTTTTGAACATTTTCAAATTCTACATTTAATGGTCAAATATACATAGAAAATGAATATAATTTTAATTAGCGTTAATTAGTTACATTAAAATATTTTAATTTCTTATTTTAGACTAAACTAGACCTTCAAAGTACACTTATTTTTTGCAAATCTGCTATAGTCTAATAGCGGCCGCTAAATACCTGCTATTCTCTATCTGCTATGACATTAACATGTCCGCTACGAGTCCACTATCCGCTATTTAAACCTTTGATCCGGATAGAAACTATTTAAATTTTAAAACAAGTTGAAGGATTTAATCCGATTTATCTTCGGAAAAAAAAACTTAACAAATCTTAAGTGATACAAAATCAACAATGCACCAATGTAAATCAATAGGACTTGTCAAAAAAAAGGTGGGATAGTGAAAAAGTTAAAAAGAAAGAAAAAAAAATATAATCAATACACTCTCTTCTCTATTAATTATAATATGGATAAATTAAATAACAAAAGAAATGAAGATAAAACAATAATATTATGCCAGCACCTTATTTCTTTATCTTATCTTTGGTTTCTCAGTGTGTAAGCCTGTAAATGTCACAATCAAATTAGGAATGTCACATGTGTGCCCATTATGTCATCAACTTGAGTTTGTGAGGATGGCACATGAGTCAACATTGGACTAATCTCGATCCATTCATAGCCTAGTTATGTGAAAATTATGTGTTTCTCATTTTCCAAAATTGGTCCTAGCCGTGTGCTAGTTGTGCATGCGAGATATATAGCGAATATTAGGCAAACATAAAAGATAATTTTCGTTCTTAATTTTTACTTTTTTTATCTACATCCAAAAAATTCGTACTAGATTTCTTTCCCTAATTCATGCATATATGGTTCAATTATAAAGCAGAACTATCTATTTAAAATAATTAAAATTTTATAAATTAATCTTACATTGGGTAAATATAAAATAATTTTACAATCCTTAGAGAGAAAACGTAAGAAAAAAAAAAGCATGAAACTTGAAGATATCTTTTTAGCATTTTAGATACATCCAAACGTATTAACACAATATAGGAGTTGCCATCCAATTAAATGGGGGAAGAGATCAAGAGAAGCATAAACTGACAATTGTTGAGTTGGATGATGTGACATAGCTAAAGAATTTGTAAATTTAAACTTTTTCTATGCATATTTAATTAATACCAGTTCATCTTATCCTTTAAATTGTTGAGTATTTTTGCGTGATTTGGGATAATATATTTGTCACTATATCTATCTTGTTGAAATCAACAAGGATCTAGTCTTAAATATTTCTTTCACTTGTTTTGTACTCATTAGGATTGAGGGTCGTACTTTGTTGCTTTAGAAATGAATTCTTGCGCATCCTTATCATGCATTGGCTTAATTTAATTTAAATATAGTCACTGATATCTGGATGAAACAGTGCCGGACAAGTCAGCTTTGGCGCTTCTCACCATGGGATAAATTGTTCTGATCGTTTGCGGCATTTTAACCCATAACAGTTGATGCAACGAATGAACGAAACATCTAATTTGCAATATTTTTTTATGACTATCCACCCGCTGCATAGAAGTTTGGAGCGTTCCGTATCAGACATATTTAGAGGAAGAAACAGAGAAGAAGATCTTAGCAGTTGATTTGTGTAATTGTTTGCTGAGGAACCGAAGGTTAATAGTGACATGCTTACTAGATAAATCATCATCAATATTAATAAGAAGCAGATGTATTTCAATTTTTAAAGAACGTATTATAATAACACAAATGTGGTGATAAGCAGGAGCAGCACCTTTTCCACGTCAAGCCCAATTTTTTTTTTTTTTTTTTTTTCTGAGATAGTAGTCAAGGCCAAGATCAAGATGGCTACTGTAGTGGCAAGTGATAAGCAGAGGTGCAATTATCAGTGCTTGTCACATTGTTCACATCAACCTCTTAATTTTCAGCACGAGTGGAAATACAGACTTGATCGCCGCTTTCTGAGGTGTATACAGTTCAATGCACTCTTATCTATTGTGGAAAGTACTATTCATGCTGGAAGAAAAGCTAAAGAAAAATTTTGAGGCAGCTTTTTGAATCAAGATATTTCTAATTTTTAGGTAATTTTTTAAAGAGTCTACAATATTTAATTTACCGAATTTTTATTACTTTGTTAGAAAAAAAATAGAACTGAATATATCAGCAAAATCAAACAGAATCTCATAATATCTCTTTTGCGCCACTCATTTGTTAATTTGATTCATTTTTTCATTTTTAGAAATTCTTGATAGCAGCTTGTTAATTGAATTCTTGGAATTTCAATTTTGCAAAATGAGTTTTGACATTTTTCATAAATATAAAAAATTTCAAATTGTTTTATTCGAACGAAAAAATTGCCTAATGGAATTTTGTTTCGATTCATTTTGGAAAAAATCCAGTATTCTCATATCATTATTTATTGATTTGTTAGCTTTGAATAAAATATCGGAATATTTATATTGATAGATAACATAATATCGAATGATAACAAGCATGAGATTGTGGACTCTATAGTGTTGTTTCTCTCAAACTTGTAATAGTTATGCCAACGCGTCTTAGATGGAGGTCATGTTTTCAAACTTCAGTTCGAAATTTCTTATGAATACTTAAATTACAATTAAAGTTGATTACTTGATCCCATTTTTATAATAAAAAATAATAATCTGATAGACTTCATATAAAAATAAAGGCAGTCTTCACAGTGTGCAAAATGGAGATGACCCAACCCAAGTATAAACTATAAAGCATGGCTTAAACACCTAACTCTACCGATGCCAAGAAATTGGATCGGACAAGACCACGTCAAGATTCGGTATATTAAACATTCAAAAAGATAAAAAGACTGGTATTTGAAAAAGAATTAAAGAAGTGGCTTTCAAATCATGCGGACTACAATATGTACGGATGTACTCTTGTTAGTTGTTGCTTGTTAGTCTATTTATATATTTTTTCTCTTTTTTATTATGGAGCGAAATTAGCGAATGGTATCCACCTCCGCTTTTACAATTTATACCAACAACAAAAACACAGGAACTTCTGTAATTCTGTAATTCCACCTCCATGGCCCCTCCAGGTGAATCAGGCAATAACTTTTCTTCAAAACATAAGCTGAGCAAATAGTACTACTGATACGGTAATTTGGAAATGGGAACCGAATGGCTGCTTCACAGTACATTCAGCCTACAAAATGCTCGTTTCTACAGACAAAATTCCTTTTGAAGGTGCTTTACTGTGGAAATTGAAGCTACTGTTAAGAATTTGAGTTTTGGAATTCGAGGAGGCAAGGCAAGATCCAAGTGCAACTGCACAAGAACCGTGCCCCTTAGGGTTGCTCAGCACGAGGATCTCAGAACAAACAATAACAATTAAAATACAAAAAGAACACGAGATTTAACGAGGTTCAGCACCAACTTGGTGCCTGCGTTCTCCACACACATGCACACTCTTTTTATTTATTTTCTGTAATTTTCTGAGATACATTGTTTGAGGGAGAAGGGAAAAATAAATAGACATTACAAAATTACATAAGGCAACTAGCTTTTTTGGTAATAAAATCAATTCACAAAATCTTGTCTTTATTCTTCATAATTTTCTTCTCTTCTGACACACATCAGATCCTCTTTATTAGGAAAACATCCCACAATTCTAATCCATCTTGTATGGAAAGATTTGACACAATATTGCAATTGTTTCTGCCAAATATGCTAGGTCGGCTCAGGAATTCGGACCGAATTAGACCTAATACGGTCCGAATTTTATTACACATTTTCCTCTGACTTCTCAATTCGGTCCGAATTACACCTTGGCAGTGATATTTTCTTCTCTGTTCGGTCTGAATCCATCCTTGTTCGGTCCGAACAGAGCTTGTGTTGATCCGTTTTCTTCACACGAACTTCACGCTATACCATTCGGTCCATACACACACATGTAGACCTCATATATTTCAACACTCCCCCTCAAGTTGACATGTACACACTTGGAAATGTCAACTTGCCAAATTACTCGTTGGGCTTGGTATCCGTGATCGGTTCTTTTTCTTAGTGTCTCACTTTGATCAACTTTACTCCTCTTGTTTAGTGCCACGCATTCGATTCAAAGCATGATCTTATGCAGCACTTTCTCACAGCTACCAAGCTCCATATAGATCTTTGTGCTGCTTCTTTTTCATAACAAGCTTCTAACTCAAGATGCTCTCCACAGACGCAATATCCTATTTCAACAAGGTTCTGTTATGTGCAACGACTCCATCTTAGAAACCCCAGCTCATCTGTTCTGCCAGTGCAGTTATACTATTCAACTTTGGAACATAATGCGCACTCTTTTCCCCTCTCTGCCAGCAAATGCTCCCTCCGAAGTACAACCTTTACTACTTCATGCTATACACAATTCGCGAACAAATCAGAGGGATGCGAGCACTATCACTGTGATTACTGCTTTTTGGGCCATCTGGTTAGAAAGGAATAATCGGGTATTTCAGAAATCAGAAGAGAAGTGTAGAGGCACTACTACACTGGATCAAGTCGCAACAAGCTTTGTTTGTCAAACACTGTTAACTGTTTTTAGCTCTGGCTTTGTAATTTTCTTTTCTTTTCTTTTTTCTTTCTCTTGGTAGCCACTACCAAGTTCTCTTAAAAAAAAAACAAAAACACAGGAACTATTGGTTTTTCACCTAAAGTCTCCCACCAAATCTAAGAGATCTATCATTAAATCACCAAAGCGTGCTGGAGCACTAGCTGGTCTTTAAATATTATTATTATTTTCATATTCTCTAATGAATAACCTCTACTTTTTTTTTCATTTTCAAGGAAAGGATCTCTTCTTGTGAATTCTGACGACTGCCCTCACATTTGGTGGTCAGTGTGTAATATGGAATATAATGGCAAAAATTATTCTAAAACACATACAATTTGTTGAAATTCTTATTTAAATCTTCCCATTTCGGTTTCTGTTGAATTTATAGGGAGGATTTCCTTCACGAATCACTTAACTTTATTGAGTGACATGCTATCCAAATTAGGAAAATCAATTGGTCAAATGAAAGGTCATAACTCATAAATTAGAACGCAAATATAAGCATTATTCCTTCAAATTTATAAAGTTTTAAAAGAGCGTCCAAACATTCTTCAACATGGACAATATTAGTTAAATATGTTATCAAAACCGACACGAGCAACCAATCAATTATTCACAATCAGTCATTTTTTATAATAAGTCACAACAACAGATGATTTCATATTTTTGTTCGTCTCTTTTTTTAAAACATGGTCAATTGCTCATTGATGATTGGTCAGACTAAATGCTTCGATTTTAAACCAATACTGATTGTAAAGACATTTTTAATATTAATATATTTGCCCACGGGCTTAATTTACAAAAAAAAAAGAACTAGCATCGGCTGCTGTTGGTCAGCTCGATCCGTCAAATGGCAGCAAAAGATGAAGTTTCGACATTACGAAACTATCATGCTGACTCTTATTTATTTATTGTTCAAAGGATGCTATTGCATCTTATGTATCAATTTAATGATCAAAATATGTAATTGCAAAACCAACATTTTCATTTTTGTCTAAAATTGAAATTACATAACGAAGAATTATAAAATTGAAATTACATTATGAAAAATTACAACACTGAGAGTCGTCCGATTAGCTCAAATACCTCATGTGCAATATTAACACACCTTATCATCAGCTACGACAGCGGATATAAACCCTGATTTTGCTCGTTTGTTACAAACACATGTATACCAGTGCTAAACCTTTGTGTGATAATATAGTTATATGAGACCAAGAAAAAAAAAATGCGGTCTCCAAGAAGAAGTATGAATAGCTTGGAAAATGCCTTTCTGGCAATATTTTAGTCAACTATTGAACTTGTAAATACTTAATTTGTAAGATTGGTTCCTTTCCTATCAAATATCTTGGAGTTTTACTACATTGGAAAGCCCCTTCCAGAGCAGATCATAACAAACTCATTGACAAAATGAGAGAAAAACTACCTGCTTGGAAAGGCAAAATGCTTTTCATGGTAGATTAGTTTTTGTCAACTCAGTTCTCTCTACTATACCCATCTATTACCTTTCCATTTTCAAAGCACCACTTTGGGTGTTCAAGATTTTTATGGGGTTTTAATAAAAATTCTGACAAGAATAAGTATAATCTAGTTAGTTGGGACTCAATCTGAGGAAAATGATTTTGGAGGTTGGGACACACTTAATTATACTCATATGAACCAAGCATTACTAGGTAAATGGCTTTGGAGATTCAATAGCAGTGACTGTAAGGGTCCGTGAAAAGAAATTATTGCAACTAAGTATATGAGTAAGGGGTCTTCTGGCTACTCTTGTTTCTGGAAAAATATCACTAAAAATTTCCAGATTTCAAAATGGGTAGTTTCAGAATTGTAGGTAATGGATCCTCCATTTCTTTCTGGCATGACAAATGGCATGAAGTTAGAACTATGGCTAGTAGATTCCCAAGTCCTTTTGACAAAGTTAAAAAAAACCATCACTTACAAGCACAAGTTTGACATAGAGGAAAAATCAATATGAAGCTCAAAAGAGAGGCTAGTCTTCAATTGAGAGCTGAAAAGATAGAATTGCATATATTTTTTCCAATTATACCCTCACAGCTAACCAAAATAGTGCTTTTTGGCACTGAGACAAGTCTCGAACTTATACTGTCAGTTTTGTGTATACTTTCCTAAATCATTGGGGTGTCATTTTTTATCATAAGCATACTGTCCGGGACATGAAAATCCCTTAAAAAGTCAAACTTTTTGTTTAGCTAGCTATTAACAATAAAATTCTCACACGAGATAACCTCAGGTCTAGAGGTTGGCAAGGTTCCAATAGTTGCAGTTTTTGTGATGGTTTGAAATTAGTTAATCATCTCTTTGTTCATTGTAATATGGCTATAAGGTTTTGGAAACTTGTCATCGGATACAATGTTAATGGTTCCATGTTAAAGTTAATTAGATTCTTTACTAGCTTTATAGAACTCAATTATAAATATTAATAATAGGAGTAGGAATTTTCTCAATCTTTATTGGTTGCTTGGGTCTGGACAATTTGGAATGAGCGCAATAGAAGAGTTTTCAACTCCATTTTGTTTAATACCTTACATCTCTTCCATCTTTGGACTAGCTTTAACACAGGATTGGAGCACTACATTAGGAACAATGGAACTACTGGAGCAAGCAATGCTAAAAATGCGGAGGTAGATGAAGATTTGCTTGGAAATTAGCTTGTTTTTAGTTGTTTTTAGCATTGAATTTGTGTTGTTTGGTGGTCTGTTATGTATGTATATGATATTTTTTTGTTTTATTTTTGCCTTTCTTTTAAGCACGGTTAGGTGCTTGTTTTTGTTTTGACCTTGTTAAACTTTGACTTTTGCATCAGTAAAGTATACCGGCATCCTGCTTGGGTTGCCATCTTTCAAAAAAGTATTCAAGCGAGCTGTACCTCACTTACAAAGATGCAACTTAAAACGAAATGAGCTTGTAGAAAAATTTATGGAAAAAAGTCTATACATCGGAGAATGTAGTACCTGGTACCTACCATTAGTGTTCTAAAAAAAACACGGCGTGTCCGAACACGGCACGGTACGACACGGAACGAAGGTGGTACGACACAGTAAAACACGGACACGGACACGGCACGAGAACTTAGGCGTGTCGTATCTTAAGCGTGTCGTGTCCGACTTTGATGAAATAGACACGGCACGGCACGACACGTGAATTTTCAGGACACGACACGACACGGCACGAAACACGGTACGACACGGCACGACACGGGACACGACAAAACCCAAGAGACACAACAAGTTTATAATGATGGTTAAAAATGTTAAATTGCATAAAATAACAAGAAAATTCTTATATTATCTACTTTTTAGGATAATTTTATAATTTGAATATCAAATTCATCCCTAAACATAAGTATATGACTATGTTTTATGAAATTCAAACGTATTCAAACACGACACGGCACGACACGTGTAAAAAAACACGACACGACACGGCACGAGGACACGAGGCGTGCCGTGTCCTTAGGCGTGTCGTGTCCATCCCTTAGAATTTAGACACGGCACGGCACGACACGTGAAACATTTAGACACGGCACGACACGACACGACAAATGATCCAGACACGGCGTGTTTGACACGACACGACACGGCACGGCACGAATTTAGAACACTACCTACCATGACATCTTATAGACTTTTAATTCCTCCAAGTTCTTTTGAATTGAATACTAGCAAAAAGATGCCCTCAATATGTGCGCAGATAAAAAAACAAAATAATGGTATGCAATAAAAATATCTGTTTGAATCCTTTAACGATACAGGTGGATATCTTTCCAAATTTTAGCAAGATTTTTTTTGGTAAAAAATTTATATCAAGTTTATATAGCGACTTTTTATGAAAGGAATTACTATTTTTGAACTTACAAATTTTTTTCTATAAATTTTAACAAGTTCTTTACGTCAATTTTTTTATATTTTACATTAGAAATTTTTATATTTAATATAGTGTAGCGAAGTTGCGACTACTATGTCTAGTATATATATATTCAGCTTTGTCCAAAAGAGAAACGACAAGCTGGACTCTTCCTTACTGTTGGCTTTAGTAGAATATAATATAATAAACAAAATATTATGTTGACTGTCGTGCAGAGCTAGAAGATTGAGGGGCTAATTTGCAATTTATGATCTTAAGGGGGCAAATTGTTATATCTATACAAAATTATATTAAAATTGCATTAATAATTAGTGCAAAATTGAAATGTTAGGGGGGCAACCCCTTCGCACCCCTATTGGCTCCGCTCACACTACTCTATTCCCTCGTAGCCTGCGCGATGTTTCCTCCACTGTTTAGTTTCGACTCTGTTTTGACTTTGATACAGAAAAATAATAATAACGAAAACCAAAATTACTCTTTCGCTTCGGTCTCGTTTCTATGACCTTTCCAAATCAAAACCCCTATTAATTTTTCCTTGCCATTACTTGAGTGTTCGATACTAACAAATAAATCATCAACCTTAAAAAAATAATAAAAATAAATAAATCATCACAACTTTAAAATAGGAATAATTATACTTCTATTTTTTCGTAAATTATCTTATTATCAAGTACAAATTTTATATCTTATTTCTGCTACCTTAGGAGCCATGGTAAAAATAGAGAAAAAAAGAAAAGAATAGATATTGCCCTGAATGCATTTTTATTTTTTGAATCATCATCAATTCATTTCAAATTTACCACTATTCAGTTCGAATTTTCCAACTCAACGAATTATTTATTTATTTATTTATTTATTTATTTGACAATGAAAAGCCCGTAGACATTGCATTGATAAAGAGTTCTTACATAAGAAACTAGCAAAAGATGCCCTCAATATGCGGGCAAATAAGAAAATAAAATTTTGATATTATTTTTGTTTCATATAAAATTTTACATGTTAGACAATAAAGATACGGTAAAATCAATAATTTAGTCTTTCCTTTTAAATAAATTGCTAATTTGGTAGTAACTTAATTTTTTCTAATAAAAAAGTCTGACCTTAATCTAAACCACTGATCAAATCAAATCACACAAATCAATGGTCCATAATTGATATAAGAATTGTTTAACACCCTTTTATATAACATATTTACACCTTTTGTATGCGTGCATTTATAAATAGTAGAGATAGAGATAAAAATTCAGAAGGATAATAGTCAACTCAACGAATTAATTGCTTTCAAGTGGGCGTTACCTTATACAAAAATAAAGTTTATTTATGAACAAAAATTAACAAGAGTCAAACACTTGCATTGTATTTAACGATAAAGCATTTACAATTTTACATGCAACATTACCACACGAGTAATTGAGTATTTGTAGTTCCGTAGACCGTATGCCAGTACGCTAAACTGAGTATTTGACCCCTTGAGCAGTAGTTTTCGTTGTTGTTTTGTAGTCGAACTTATGTAACATTACCACATGTAATTTCCAGATGCTGTTGTCAAAACACCTTTTTGTCTCGAAAATAGAACTATAGTTGTTGTCATGATTCACACAAGAAAATTTCAAATGTACGACTTAAAAGCGGGCATTACCTTATACAAAAATAAAGTTTCTTTTTGAAAAAAAAAATTAACAAGAGTCAAACACTTGCATTGTATTTAACGATAAAGCATTTACAATTTTACATGCAACATTACCACACGAGTAATTGAGCATTTCTAGTTCCGTAGACCGTATGCCAGCACGCTAAACTTAGTATTTGACCCCTTGAGCAGTAGTTTTCATTGTTGTTTTATAGTCCAACTTATGTAACATTACCACATGTAATTTTCAGATGCTGTTGTCAAAATACCTTTTTTGTCTTGAAAATAGAACTATAGTTGTTGTCATGATTCGCACAAGAAAATTTCAAATGTACGACTTAATTAGCAAGTAGCACGGTAGCAACAGCCAATTAGAACATGCAATATGTTGTAAACTATCAAATGATATTATCCGTTTACTCATTGCCCCTACGTAACTTCTCAAAATCTTTGATTGATTATGCATGGACATAATTAGTTAGATAAAGAGCAAACAAAATATATATATTATTAAGAGTAATGTGAGAGTAAAACATATTTGACATCAAGCGCGATTCAAGTTTCACCTATTAAAGTTTCAAATGATTGATCCGAACAGCTTAATATGATCTTTATATTGAAATTATCTTGAAGGCCAAATATTATAATTTTTCAATTTTTTTAACTATTTTTTTTCAGATTTTTAAAATTAGGTCTATAATTAATTTGATTGAAGATTTACTGAAATTCGAAATAAATAGTAATAAATTCAAAAAAAATATAATTTGATCTCTAAGGAGATTTCATTATGGAGAACAAATTGAGTGGGTTGAATTTTCTATTTTAATAGTGAAAATTGAGATTCAATCATGTTTTGACGGGCTCAAGTGTTCAAGCACGTTTGACTCTAGCATTACGTAGTATATATCTTAGTAATATTTAATGTTGCTTTACTTTTGAGTGCCTTTAACTTGTATTATTTTTGAAGTGTGAAAGTGTGATAGTGAAAGTGTGATATTAACATTGTAGTATAGATTATTGTATAAATGAAGGGCGGTTCAATTTGTAGTTTAGTAAATCTTCAATTTAATTAATTATGGACGTTCCAATTTTAAAAAATCTGAAAAAAAAAGAGTTAAAAATTTTGAAAAATTGTAAAATTTGGTCTTCGAGATAATTTCAATATGAAGATCATATTGAACAGTTTGGACTAGTCATTTGAAATCTTAATAGGTGAGACTAAAATCGACGTTTGACACCAAACACGTTTCACTCTAGCATTACTCTATACATATATCAATCAAATGCATGCGCTATGTGGTTCACCTTCTAGTAATATCTAATAATGCGAAACCTCCTGTCTCTGTGTTTTATCATTTTATTTGATCCCAAATATAATTTTCTTTTGCGCCAAAAATTTTCATTGCTACCTTGTAGGTAATTGGCTGAAATGTTCACTGTTTGAGATATACTTTGTCAAAGATAATAAGATCATATATAGGTGGTCTGGTAGATGGTTTCAGCCGTGTAAGGCCCAACAAAATAAAGCCCAGCAAAATCAAACTCTTTATATGCCTCGTACCGGGAACCTTGAAAATAGTTATTTTCAGTAGCTTTTATCCTTCACCGAACAACGCAATTATTTTGACAAATATTAATCAAGGAAACAATTAAGTTTCATAAACTACAAGATATTAAAACAAAAGATGTAGCAATCCGCCAAATGGTAAAAGAGGTGAGAGCGCCACCCTGTCTCATTTCTTGCAAAATGAAACAATTACAGTAAAGAAAATACAACGTACCTGATATGATTCGGTCCTACAAAAATTAAAAACCAGAAGCAATGTACCTACACATCCTAAAGGTGTTTCCAACACCAACAACCAACATCAAAAGTTGTTTTAACTCATTGACCATTTTCTACACATTATCTCAACTGAAACGAGATTAATGGAGCAACCCTCTATTTATTACAATAACCAGAAATCCTTTAATACTTGATGTAATATATTGTAAACAACCTTTAGGCAAACAAAGTCGCAAATTGCGATGATAACAGAACACACACACACAAAAAAAAGCATAGCAATATTGGTTTTATTTGGAAAGTTTCGATGAAGAACAGAAATCTTGATGAGTCTTATTCTTATTCAACCATGTAGAAAATTGTCCTGTCAATTTTTCAAACTCCTGTTTCTCAACTTCTCCAACTACCATTGTTGACGAACCAAAACCCAATCTTAATGGGCCAACATCCAACAGTTCTGGTCTGACCGCATCTGGATCAGGTTTCACCTCATCACATGATGACCTGGCCTTGATCCCGCAAACAAAAATCTCATACTTATCATCTCTATAATCCCTTTTATCTCCTCTTTTCAATTTCTTCGATCTAATAATATCACACTGAGGTTCATAAACAAAGAACGATTTGTTTTCACTTGTTTCCTCATTGTCAGCACTTAAATTTGCAGGAAAAATGCAATCATGAACCTCTGTGCATTTCTGGTCTACTACAGTACCATCTCCTTCGAAACTGGAGCATTCACCATTTTTCTCTCTCTCCTCTAGTGTAAGAAGAACCGGAACAGGTAGAACTGGTCCAACAAGCCTATCTCTAGGTGCTTTCATCTTCTTAGACCATCTCTGGCCTCTTCGATACGGCTTTGTGACAATCAAAGGTTGTTTTTCATCAGAAATAGAACGTTTAGAGACATCTAGAAGCTGAAAGTTACTTGCTGTTTTTTTTGCAAATATGTCCGAGTATCTTGCGAAGGCTAGAGGAATAAGGTCTGGTTTGAGGTCATTCAATGCACTCTGATATGCTATTTCAACTATACTGGATGGAACTGTGGCATTGTCTATGAAGGGAGCTAGAGAAGGTGTGTAATTCATTGAGTCACGCATCAAAGCTGCTATATCTTCACTGAGAGAAACTTCACATGACTGCCTATTATCCGATGGAAGGATTTCTGATAGATCACCGTGAACATATGCATTGCAACATTTCAAATCAAGACAATAGCTCCTCTTAGGTATTTCCGGTCTCCTGCAATCAGGGCAAGCAGTTAAAATATCACATGATTCTGACATGCCTTCTTCTTTGGTGCACATTGTGTTATCTGGTATATCACCTAATGGGCCATAATTTTGCACCTCTAACCTTCCAAAAGACATTAATCGGATCAAGGTAAACCCACTCGAATCGGGTTTGGTCAAAGAGTTCTCAAATGGAATCACCAAAAATCCCACAACCCTCTCTTGTTTTCTGAGGCAAGAAATGTCTTTCACAAATGTACTCTTCTCAGAAGCAAACTTATCCATAAGTTCTTTGCTTGTCCCGCCACACTGGCCAGATAGGAAAATGCCAGAAGGAACCCCTCGTGAAAAAAGGGGAGAATCACCGAATGCCTCCTGCTCATGTATCGATCCACAATGAAACAGTTTAAACTCGTCAGTATGTAACGAACCCGCCAAGATTGAAAACCCCAAATGTGTTGCTGTTTCATGCCTACTAGAGGGTTTCAACTCATCCATTTTGAACATGGTAGCATAATTAGGGTGATCAAGTCCATGATCCCATGTCAGGATAGGATGCATCGGCCGTCGCACATCAAGTAGCATCAACCGGAACTTGGTCAATACTGAGAAATGGAAATTACTGTAACTTGACTTACAGAAAACCAGAAACTTTTCCTTACTGTCTTCCAATTGATTCACATTATAAGTACCCAACTTGTTGGATTTAAACAAAACCCTAGTTTGTTCCTCCCCTGGGTCCCTCAAATCAATCAAAACAATAGCCTTTGCACAAGCAATAATAATCGTCCACGGTTCAGCACCATACTCACAGCATATAAACCTACCAGGACTCTGTCCACCTTTCAACCTGACCATAATTTTGCCAGATTTCTTTGAAACAAGGTTAAACAGATAAATCTCACCATTTTCTAGGAGAACCGCACACTCCTCCCCGAAATGTGGACTAAAGCACGCATGCACCACTGGCTTTTCAAACCCATGACTTGCCAAAGGCACCAGAAAAGGTCTCTCTTTCTCTTCACAATCGAACTGAAAGGGCCCAGTCTCAACCCGAAACCAATTCACAGAATATAATGTTGTAGCCAGTAACAACCCTTCAAAAACCCGATTACCCGATGACGACAAACCGGAACCGGAACCCAATTCAATGCCAGAACACAACGACACAGAGAGGGAAGAAATCCGGTTGAAAGGATGCTTGAAGCCTTCAATCTGCTTGAAAACATCTCCAGTGTGGTCGAGTGTGAGATGGAACGGGTTTGTCGAGTCGGGTAAAGATGTAACAGAGCAAAACCCAATAGCGTGGGAGTTCTCTCCAGTTGGGAAGAAGAGATGAGAGGTGCGAGGGAGGTGGGAAGGGAGGGAAACGAGGAGGTTAGAGGGAGGGGAAGGTGGGGTAGGGTGAAGCTCGGTGGGGCGGGGTGAAGGCGAGGGGAGTTCGGAGCGGAGGTAGGCTTGGAGAGTGTAGTAGTGGAGAGAGAGAGGAACGGAGGGGATGAAGTGAGGGAGGAGGGAAGGGGAGGTAAGGAGGGTGAGCGGAGGTGAGAGAGGTGTGAACGGAGGTAGAGAGGAGGAAGAGGGGAGGTTTGGTGGGTAGAAGAGGGAAGCGATGGGGAAGATTGAACGGAACTCTTCGAATGTGTTCATCAAGATGAGAGGAGGTGGTGGCGCGGAGAAGTGGTCACCGGCGGTGATTGGACCGCGCCGCGAAGGGAGTTTAATTTTGGGAGTTTACGAGGGTTTAGAGCGGAAGAGGAGGGTTTTAATTTTTTTTTTCTTTTTTTTGTGTGTTTTTAATAGGCAAAATTAGATATAACCCTCCAATCTTCTTCAACCGGTTATAACTCCCTACAATCTTTAAAATTGGATATAACTCCTACAATCATAAGATATCAAGGATATAACCCTTTTGTTAATGTCAATCATTTTTCAAATAAAAAAAATTCAATGTTTAAAGATAAAGACTGAAATACCCCAGTAAAATTTGAATTCTCCGTTGAAAATTAAAATCTTCGAGGACCAGATGGCTAGTTGAAAAAAGTATATCTGTTTTGGCACCCCCTTAGAGCAAGATCTTCTCTCGATCAAAAAATTAACAAAAATTGAAATCCTAATAAAATAGAGAAGAAAAGGCTGGCTCTGGTCTGAGAGGAAAAAGGACCTCGGCTCGGCCTAGGTTCCGTAATTCAGAAGGGAGAGGCATATTCAAACATCTTGATTGGATGGGCATGATATGAGCAAAGAATCAAAGAATATGAATATATAGACGATTTAAATTATTTCCGTTCAAGAACATAAAAATCATTAGCTAATTCACTTATATATTGATATTCTCAAATCTCAATAATACATTTGAACAACTAGGGCAGCCCGTATAAAAAAAGTTGAAATATAAAATAACAATAGATTATTGATGAAAACATAAAAGAAATAGTAACATGTGTAAGGGTCCAAAATTTCTAGCTACTACTATTTTTCCTTCACAACTTAACTACTGTCTAGAAGGAGAAATTTTGAGAATCGTCAAATGACAAAGAAATTTTGAGGAAGATGAAAGGGAGAGGGTATTTCTGTCATAAAATTATGTACTTGATTTTTTCAATTGAAAAAATGGCTAAAAATTAGTAAAAAGAGTTATATACATTATATACATGATTAGAGGGGTTATAGATTACAGGGGCTATTTCCACTTGGACAAGATTAGAGGGGGTTATATCCAATTTTGCCTTTTTTTATAATTTTCTTTACTCTGTACAAGTATTACAAATTTTGAGCCTTGTAAATTTATAAATTTTGACAAAGAATTTGTGTCAAGAATTCTTAGAAGTTAAAAGGCCAGCGAAATTTTCGAAATATTTTGTTTTCCCAAATTTTAGATTTTTTCTCTTATTTAATAATGTTGCAAATTACATATTTTTATTATCCTTCAACTCTTTTTTATATTCATATATTATTAAGAGAATATCTATTATGAACTATGGTTCATTTAGGGCTCCATGAATCATGATCATTTCATCGGTGATTTTTACAAATTGACAAATTTAAATTAACCAATCCAATCTATATATTGAAATCTCATAGAAAACCAAATTTTATAATTTTTAATTTTGTTTATTATTTTTTTCGAATTTTTAAAGCTTGCCATTTTTTTATCAAACGATCATGATTCACGGAACCAAGGTTCATAATAGATATTCTCTATTATTAATCCATCAACTCTGTAATACATCTTGCATATCTTTCAACTCCTGAATTTATATTTATCGATAGATTAAATTGACATATTAACTCTAATATATATTAAATCTATAGTGTACGTAGGATTTAAAAGTGAATTGGTATAATTATCCTCTTTAAATTTTCTTTTTTACTATCTTAAAAATGTATTAGAAATTAGAGTAACTAATTAAAATAAACAGAGGAATATGATTTGTGCTTAAAGGAAGAAGGATAATTAAGTCTATTTATTTTTTAAATCACTCACAAATTACAGGTTTCATGTAGATAAGTGAAGAATCAATATGTTTTTATAATTTCATAAGTAAAGGAATTTTAAATAAAAAATTATATAGGCCCTGATCAAGATCCTCTTTTTTTACCATGGGATTTCATTTCATTAGAAAATTTCTGATCAAAATGAACGGATTTGGTGTCATTTGGATATAATTTCTATATTATTAGCTCCAACAAAATTCTAAAATATCAACTAAAATGAAATCTCTCGCAATAAAAAAAAAAGAACATTTTGATCAAAGCCATATACCGTGTTTGAGCCAAGGAGTATACAAATACAAGTATGTAACACGTTACCGAGTTCACAGGAAAAGAAGCTCACAGATACATCAATGTGGTAATATACTAATATTTACGCCTAATTGAGGGGTAGTTCAGGCAGTAATGGGCCCATCCATAGGCATAGCCTGGGAGAATAACCTTGGGCTATTGATTCTTCCGTGGCCCAGTAGCCTAGTAATTAGGCCTATGTTCTCCATTGAAACAACGAAGTTTTCTACAAAATAAAGGCTACAGGCCTACAGCTGGTTGACTTCATCATGAACGTGTGCTAAGTTGCTAACCAATTTTATTTCTTCTTCTTTCGAGCACCTTTTTTTTTTTTGATAAGCGCCAGTCGGCAATACTTCATTAAACAGTAAAACAAACTACAATGAGTTGCCAGCAAATACAAATAAAAGAACCTGGTGCCCCCACTGATACCCAATCTAACTGCCAGAAAAGAAGAACCTAACTGACAGTGAAACCTCTAAGACTGAAACCGCTAAAAATAAAATACTGGAAACTAAAAATTAACAAAGTCTGAAAGCCAAAAAAACATTAAATTAAACAATGGCACCAGGATAAACCAGTGTTTTTAATACCCTATCGGGTACCGGATTTTTCCGGTAAAACTGGGTACCGGATCCAAACCCGGTAGGATAAGGCTTAAATATCCGCCTGTTAATGAACCGGACATAACCGGTAATAAACCGGATAAATCGGAATTTTCAGCATAAAATCGGCCGGTTTGACCTGCTACAGCAGCATATACGCGAAGCAGTAGCGAAGTCCAGAGAAAATTAAATTTGCGAAGATGGTGAATCGAACAGGGATGAGCACAATGGTAAGCGAAAGCCTTATCCGCCGGGCCAACTGGGCTTGTTGGTTTATAGCGCCATTATATTTATTTGAACTCTGTTAAACATGTTAACCGGTATTAACCGGTACAAAACCGGTAAAATCGGTAAAACCGCTTACCGCCATCAACGCCGGTATGATGGCCGGTAGGATATTAAAAACATTGGGATAAACAAAACAATCATGGAGGCGCCTCCTGTTCTTTCGAGCACCTTTAATGAAGGCAACTGCTGGTTCGTACTAGTATGCAGTGTCCACGTCATCTGTATTCCATAGTAATGGAATCTTAGAACAACATTAAACTAAAGTAGATGAAATGTTATTTCTAGTTGAACGTTAATGATAAAACTATAATAATACAGCTTAAATGAAAAAATAAAAAATCAAATTAGCATTTTTAAAAATGTAAAAAATCAGCATAGCTAAGAAGTGGGAAGTTGAAGAACTTTGTGGTATAATTTACTCTTTCATACACAGAATATAAGTAATACAATAATGTTCAGATCATCTAATTATGCTTATAGAGCCATATGTGCAAATGTTCGCCTAGTTTGAGTGTGTCCATTTTAACATCATATTATCTTACATTTCATGTCGTCATATTCAAAATAGAATTTTTTTTTTTATTACTCATTTATTTTTAAATGATACATTTAGGACTTAAAAAATAAAATTCTATTTGAGAACGACAAGTCTTTACTTCAGTGACTAAAATTAATACATTCTAGTACCGCACTTGAAATCCGACTAAATGTTCTTTATAATATTTAAAATCGAAAGATTCCATTCCATCTTTATATATATAAAACAATGGGATTCTATTCTGAAAATTGAACGATTGTTCATTGTTTGAACGTTCAAATATTTTTTTTGGGGTTGTTACAAATCCAATAATATATACCGCCAGAAAGAAAAGACTAACAAAAAGTATATTTGTTTAACATACAATTTGTTAAAGGAAAGCTATTCATCATGGCTAGAAACATGTGCGATCCACTCTTGAGATCAAGAATAAATAACCTCAGTCACTTTTTTTTTTTTTGTCAAAATAGACAAAAGTGATTAAAATTTACCTAATCCCAACCAATGACAGAAAAATGAAGTACAAAACACATCGAGATCGAGCTAACAAATCTCCTTTTTTTTAAAGCCGCCAAGCATTCTAAATGGCTACATTTTCTTTTGGCTTTTTTAATTTTTGTTTTCAACTTCTGATTGGCTAGCATCTTAGGTGCATACCATTGGTCGTTTCAAATTGCTCTACCTGATGCAACATGCTGGCTTTTAATGACTCAGATCTGACTATTGCATGATTGCAAGCAATAGTTATAAGACATCTCACAAAAGTGTTGATACCTATAACTATGCGAACGTCAAATTGCACACACGATGCAACACCACAGTAAATAATAATAATAAAAAAAACTATATCATTACTACAATTTTGTATGAAATTTTAAATAGGAGTTTAGTAAGGTTTCTTTGTTGTGTTTATCTTAATTCAGGATGATTCCAATATCTCCTCTTCATTAGATATATTTTATTTTCCTGAAACATTGCAAATATTTGAATTTGTTTTATAAAGATTGTTCTTAAATACCTAGCAATTAGCATTTTTGTATTGATGTACGTAGAAGTTAATTATGTGACAATCAATATAATACTTTTATTTATAGTTTTCGAGTAGGCTTATGTTTTAGGTGCCACCAATTAATCTGAACTCTCTAATTTCAATTTTATGAAGTTCCATAGTTATTTTTTATTTTTCTTATATATATATATGACACAAGGTTATGGAAGTGCCATAATTATTGTGACAACAAATGTGAGAACTCATCATATAAGAATATTCTCGATGTTTAGTTCCCACCATACAAAATATAAACAAGTAAGATTCACTAACAACAGAAAAGTAGAAGAAAAGAAGGGTCCATTATTTTTGTTAAAGAAATTTATTCTAACAAATCATCATGGAGATTGCAACCAGCAAAGAAATCTTTAGAAGAGATCATCATTGTCAATATACAACAAATCCAATGTGGCACATATCCTTTTTGAATCATCATGAGAGTTCCCAATGTCCATCAATAAAGCAGCCAAAAATCAAAGAACCATCTTTGCTTTAAGAACAAGGCCACAAATTCTTCTTTTTGCGGAACTTTTAACAATAGGGAGACACCTAGAAAAGGTATATAAACTAGAAAGTATATATAGAAGTTGAAAACTTCATAGTTTGCACATGTGCTGTCGTCAAGTTAATTAATGATACTATGATATGCAGCTCCTCTCCTATTGATTGAAGAATTTCTCCATCAGTTTGACATGTCCTATATATCTATTATCCACAATATCAATCTCAAGTAGATCAATATAAATAAATTGTGATCTACAATTCTGCAATACGTCTCCAAGTAAGAACGGATGTAGAATTTTGAAGTACATAACTATAGAATTTTTTTATTGAGGAGAGAGACGGGAGTTAAATTAAAAGTAAATATAAAAAATTTCAGTAAAATGAAGTTCAATAACATCAAGAATATTCTTATATGATGAGTTCACTACTTTTTATTAACTACGAATCTTTCCGCCTTCAAGAAAAGAAAAAAATCAACCTTTCCACATCATTCACTCTTTCGGATAAATCATGTGTTTTGTAATTTTCTTATTTAAAGGGAATGTAGTTGATATGTTTCATCCCTCAGTATAATAAAGTTTTCTTTTTATATTGTATTATTTTTTGGGTTCTTTGTATATAATTTTGTACGACTTATACTATCATTTTATTATTGTATTAGTTCTTAGCGCTTCAAAAATTATATTTATTTTAATATGAAAATTTGTTGATTTATAAGACACTCATAAAAAAATTTTATTTGAATACTTTAGGTTTTTTAATGTGCCGATTTTTTTTGGAGTAAAATAAAAAAGAAATAGTCAAATAACATTTTGAAAAAAGTTTCAGATTAAATTTAGAATACTATAATATTAGTGCTTAGAATTTAAAATTAGACATGTAATATTATTTTTGTAAAAAAAAAAATAGAGTCAACACAAATCCAACTCTAACTCGAAATACTAGAAGAATTTGAGGCCATTGATTTTGATTCACATTATCTATAATATTACTTTTATTACTATCAAATAAATTTTGATGGAACTGGACTGGTGGAGCCGAAACTTGGATTAAGGACCATCGACTGTAGTCGAAATGTAATCGACAAAGGTGAGTGAGAGTTAGGTCCATGTCGAGTACAGAACTCTTTACCATGGAATGGATGTGCATTTTTCAAAAAAAAATAATAATACTAATAAATAAATAAAATAAAGGATTTGCATTGCATTTTCGGTCATACCAGTTAGCAAGTGCCATTTGACAATTTAGAAAATTAAACGAGATGATTTACTATGGCGTTCCTATAACAGTCTCAGGGTGTGACCAGTTGATAATTACAAGAGAGTGACAACTGACAAGTGTGCAAGAGATTTGGCGAAGAAAACATTGATGACCGGTGAAGGTCGGTTAAGAATTCTAAAAATACCTTGGTTTTAATATTTTTCTTTTTCTTTTTTTTTTTTTTTTTTGAAGAAATAACAACTTCGAATGACGTATTTCTTAATCAGGGACACCATAAAATAATTAATCTCCTTCAAATTCTTAGGGGCGTTTGGATGATCTAAGAATAAAAATATAATTAGTTATTCGGAATAAAAAATATTATTCCTAAACGATCAAGAATAAATTTTTTAGAATTTAGAGTGCTATATTTAAGTGGTCCAACATCTGGATTAATTTTTTATTCCTAGGATTTTTGGATCACCTTCTTAATGTGGATTAAGAAATTGTTGGAACCATTTTTTAATCCGGATTAAAAAGACGATCCAAACACCTTATAAAAATTTAATCTGGATGTTGAAAAAGTTAAAAACAACACTTTAGATCACAAAAAGCTTATTCTTGATAGTTTAGGAATAATAATTTTTTAGTCTGAAAAACTAATCCTAATTTTATTCTTAGATGATCAAAACCCCTTAATTATCAATTATTTTTTATACAGAAGTATTATAGGGATCGTTTGGATCATCTAAGAATAAAATTATGATTAGTTATTTGGAGTAAAAAATATTATTTCTAAACGATCAAGAATAAGATTTTTGGGATCTAGGGTGCTATTTTTAAGTGGTCCAACATTCGGATTAAATTTTTATTCCTAGGACATTTGGATCATCTTCTTAATGTGAATTAAGAAGTTGTTGGGACCACTTTTTAATCCGGATTAAAAATATGATCAAAACACCATATGAATAAAAATTTAATTCAAATATTGGACCACTTAAAAATAACACTCTAGATTCTAAAAAACTTATTCTTGATCGTTTAGGAATAAAAATTTTTACTCCGAATAATTAATCTAAATTTTATTCTTAGATAATCAAACGCGGCCATAATTATTAACATTTCTTTTATTTTTAAGGTGTAACCCAATTGTTTTTCTTTCATTCATTAATTCAAGATGCATTGATTCTAGGACTAAATTTTCACTAAATGGTGCAGGCATTGAATTTAACCCTGGAAGAGAATGACCCGTGTACATTTACCTGTCACAATTGAGTCAACCAAGGTTGTTGAATTTCTTATGATGGTTATTAATTAGTTTGACAAGAGTGTATATATATGTCTTAAGGTTGACAAATTAAATAAATTTCTATATTCTCTTCAACCGTTGAACATATTTAGCATATCTAACATATATATATGTTTTTTTTAATATATATAGGTGTCGTTTGGATGGGTTAGGAATAGGGTAGGAATAGCATAAATTTAGAGAAAAATACTATTCACAGGAATTGTGGGAATTGGCTATTCTGGGAATTGAAAATGTTATTTGGATGGTGAGTTTAGGAATAGCGTTGGGAAGTGTGAAAAGTAGAGAGAAAAGTGTTATTCGGAAGAGTGTTATTGAAAATTGTGTTAGGAATGAAATTGGCTATTCCAAAACCGTTTGGATGAAAAATTGGGGAATGGAATTGCCAATTTCGGGAATTGGCCAATTCTTATGCATCCCAAACGACACCATACACTCTTTCATTTTTCTTGACAGTCTATGTCTAGCTTTTTTCTGTAACATAGTGGAAAGATTAAACCAAATAGAAATCGATTAGGTTAATTAATCAAGCAAATAAACAATTTTAATTTATAAGAAAAATCATAATTATAATATTCTTATTAAGAATTAAATCAAAAGTAACATAAAAATCGACTCGAATTCGAAATCCTTGACTTTGTGTAAAATCTATAGTTAGTATAAAATATTCTAGCAAAATCAAAGCTCAATTAAACATGAAATTCATTATTAATTTGAGTAGATTTTAGTGAAATTCGGATTTAAAATCATATAAATTAAGTTGCTACACCAAGGTTATAAAGTCGTTGCCATAGAAAATCCGGAGGAAACCAATTTGATAAAAATCGGATGCACAGCTGGCGACATCTTCCTCCTCTTTTCTTCTCTTCTTTCTCTTTCGCCCGTCTGATTCCTCCGCTTCACCTCTCATTCATCGCACCGCCTCACACGATTTTTGACGGAGATTAAGTGTGGCCAACCAACCACGCTTGGCCACGACTGAGAGAAGCCGTCTCCAATCGTAGCCGTGAGATGCTACGATGAGGAATCGGTGAGTTACGGAAAATTGGGGATTTTAGGTTTTAATCTCAATCGTTGAATTCTTTTCTTTATTTCCTTCTCTATTTCGCCTATAAAAACCCTGTCGGGGTTAGTTTGAGTTTTGGCTGGGTATTGAAAGAAATTTCTAGAAAAAAAAAATGAGAGAGAGAGAGAAGGACTGGGCGGAGGAAAAACAAAAAAGGGAAGAGTTAAGAGACCCAAGGTATATCCATTTCTTCGTTTCTAAGATTTGTTTGAGTTGTTCAAACCGATAGGAAGAAAATTAGGGTTGAGTTCCATTTTTTCTTTCTTAAATATGCTGTTAGGAACTTGAGGTTTGAAGGCATTGTTTGTGTTGTTTGAGTATGGGACCTGTGTTGAAAAGTCGCAATTAGGCTAGAATATGGTTTTGAAAGGGGTAGCTTGGGTCAGATGGAAGGGAATTGGTCGAAAATCGATGAAATGGGATTGTTTGTTGCTACTGTGTTCGAGAGGATGTTTTGAGGGGTTATTTGATCGTTGTTAAGGCCTGGTACCAGCCTTCGGTACCATAGCTGTACCTCTGGTACCATACTGGCACGTGAGGGATGTGTGACAGGGGCTGATTTGTGAGAAAAAAATTGATCGAGGACCTATCTGTAAGAGAAAAAGGGCTTATTCGTGAGGAAAAAGGGGCTTGTGTGAAATAAATTTTGATCTGGGATTTTTATTGGAAAAGTTCCGGAGTTATTGGGTTGGATCCGAATACTTGGTTATTGGATTCTGGCGGAGGGACTTCGGACCCGTTATGTCCGACCCAGGTCAACTGGGTCAGGTTGTCCTGGTCGGATCAGGTGGCGTTTTGGGCTTGGTTTGTGGGCCTCTGTCGACTGGGCTTAAAGCTAAAAAAAAAAGGAAGGAATGAATGGGCTGGACATTTAACTAGTTCGGACTGAATTTTTATTTTTAGATTTGTGGGCTAAAATCTAAATGATAATTAATAAAAACTTAATCCATGATTAAGTTAATTAATATTGTGGGATTAATAATTAAGTAATTAAAGAAAAAGCCACTTAAATGTCGGGAATTTCTTTAATTAAGTCGGATTATATGGGAGATGATGATAATAGTTCGAGTGAGTCGAGAACAGATACGACGATCAAAATCACCGACTTTCTGATCCCAATAATAATAAAATCAAACAAAATTTTCAGACTTTTAAATTTTTTTATAATTTTCTGATTTTGATTTTCGGATTTTGAATTTATATTTTATCATTAACTTAAAGTTCTTATTAAATAAAAATCAATTTAATTATTAAAGAAATTATTTAAACTAAATATAAATAATTAGTAATAAAGAAAATATTAAGAATGATATTATAAACATAAAACTATTTAATTAATTAGCTAATTAAATATAAAAAAGTAAATAAATAAAATAAATAGTTAAGAAAATAAATTAGTTAAAGTAAAATAAAAATAAATGAAAATAGATTTAAATAAAATTAATTCAAATAAATTCAAATAAAATTTATAAAAATAGAACAAAACAAAGTAAAATAAGGTAATGATAAATAATAATTAAATTACTGAAAACACAAGCAATTACTATAAATTTAAATGGAAAACTCCAGTCAGTCTGGTAGCTTAAGCCGGACCACAGTTAAGAGTCTCAAGTTAGATCAATTTAAGAAACCGTTTAGTCAAATCTTAACGGTTCTTGACTTTTGTACAGGAGGCCTGACGGGGAATGATTCTAATCCAACAACAGGTGCGGATACGTGGATTTTTATAGAAATCCAATCCTGGTAACTTTAAATTTATGCATGGCATGTTGCTGATCTCGTTGATTGCATTATACAGTAATCATGCAGATTTAGGAACAGATATTACAACTAAAAAATTCATGTTGGAAAGATCTCCTTTGTTAAAATGGTTATAACAGCCAGGCAAGTTTGCATATTCCTGTTATTATGGATGAGCTGAGTTGTACCAGCTCGATTTAATCTTGCCTGATAAATTGGAATTATGACTGTGCATGACTGAGACTGTGTAATAACGGAGAATGAAATGATTGTGATGTACTGAAATGATAGTCAAAGCCACTCTCCGGAGTCGGTCGGCCACCGGCTTCGGCCAGTTCGATAGCGCTATGCGGATATCGAATTCCCTTATGCCTGCCTAGGGTTAGGGATTAGTCCCTTATGCCTGCCCTAGGTTCGGGAAAAGTCTCCTTATGCTTGCCCAACCGGTTGGGTTAGGGGACCTGAGTGTGTTTTTGATGTCATACTGTTATGGATTGATATGATATGGAATTCCCTTATGCTTGCCTAGGGTTAGGGATTCGTCCCTTATGCCTGCCCTAGGTTAGGGAAAATGTCTTACTGTTTTGGAAGGAGATGTCTTATGATATGGAATTCCCTTATGCTTGCCTAGGGTTAGGGATTCGTCCCTTATGCCTGCCCTAGGTTAGGGAAAATATCTTACTCTTGATTCAATTGTGTGCATATTCATGGAAAATGGTTATAATGGAATTGAATTTGATACGCAACTTGTTATAAATTGAGTAAATATTTTGCATCTGCATTTTATATGTAATTCAACTAATCTAGTTATTTAAATAGTTCATAAGTCACATGTTCATTTTGATTGTTATGGGTATTACTTTCGGGCTAAGATTTCAACTAGAAATCCACGTCTGGAACTAAAACCCGCACTGAGAATTCTATTCTCACTCCGTTTTGTTTTGCATGTTCCTCGATGGATGGGGGTTCCAGAGAATGCTTCGCTGACAAGAGAAAACTGTTTTGGGTGGACTGACGGGGATCACCTTTGCACAGAAAGCTAGTGACCATATATTCATAAGGTGATTAGAGATACTGTTAGGTTAGTTACCTATTGATAATCATGTGTTGCGATCGACCGACAGTCGATACATTTGTTTTATGTTTTATTTTGTTTATACTCTTAACTTGATAATATTTGAATTATATTATCAGAAGAAAAAAAAAATTTTCACTGCTAGTTTATTGTTAAGTTTTGGTTTAAGCCTTACGAGAGTACAATTATCTGTACTTTCGTGGCGGGAGCTGTCACGTCCGGCTGCGGGATGTGACATTTTCAATGCATTTTCTCCCAAATAAATGATGAACTTGAAATAATGTGCAAAGCCTGAGTTGGTAAATACAGTGATAGCTAATTAGAAAATATATAGAAGTGTGTATGTGTTTTAATTACAAGCTCGAGAACAAATAGTGAGGTTCTGCATTTCCATCATTTGATAAATACAACTGTATATCAGATAAGTTATCAAAGGAACAGATAAGCCGAGCTGATCAGTCTGATCACGTAAGTGGTCCTTAGAGGTGAAGTGCGCAATTGACCAAGTTAGTGTGCAATTATATTATAATAATTCAATCTTCTAAGGAGAAGTCGGTTGCTCTCATGTACCGACCTACGTACATTGGAAAGTCAATATGCAATTATTTTTATAATAATTTAGTCTTCTAAGAAAGTGGGTTGCTCTCATTTACCTACTTATGCACGTTAATTTGGTAGAAATGACTGGCTACATCGATTAGTCGAAATGATAGCTAATTGTATTGGGTATATATTTTGCGGTTTTGAATGTTAAATCACTGGCAAATTCTATTAGCCACTGATCAGAATGGCATTTTTTGAACATGGGATTTCATTTCATTAGAAATTTTTTTTATCAAAACAGATGAATTACATATCATTTGTTTGAAATTTCTGTATTATTAGACCCAACAAAATCTCACGAAATCAATTCCAATTAAATAAATGAAATAAAATCCCACGAAAAAATTATTTTGATCAGGGCCTTAATCTTCTGCCAGACCCTATTAAGTCAATCGCCAAATCCAATTTATTTCTAAAATCGACTAACATGTCTAAAATAAAAAACTGTAAACCGTCTAGTTTAGTATAATATGTTAAGTACACAATCAAGTATGTGATAATATTATTAATATTAAACATAGATTAAAGCTAGTTGCCGGCTTTTAATACTATATTTAATATATAGAAAAATATTAGAAATATATTTTAAAGCTCTGAGTTGCTTTAATATATATATATGCAAGGTAATTAGATATATGCAATAGTCCACAATGGTTTTATTTAAATCATAGTATATGTACTTTTCATATTGTTGTTATATATTTTTTATGTTCGTAATGAAATTATAATAAAATATTTGAAAATTAAAAAAATTATGTAAATGCAAAACTGTTTGTAAAGTTTTATTAGCTGGTCACATAATGATTAGTGGTTTAATAAATATACCAAATTTGTTCATCAAGCGTATTCCAATATTTATAACATTTATATGCACAATTGCACATAGTGAAGCTTACGACGAATAATGCAATTGGCCTAATCTTTAGGTCTAGGCAATCATACAGCTTAGTGGTATTTTGCAATGGATGGCATGTGCTTTGCAAAACGAAGTTGCAATTAATTAGTTCTTCTTTTCGCAATTTGCGCACCGACATTTCATACAATACAAGGAGCACAAAAGGTCGGGGGGGGGGGGGGGGGGGGGGGGGGGATGTTCCGGCCCAAGATTGTAAACAGGGAAAAAAAATATGCTTGTTTTAAATATAAATAAGAAAAAAATGAAATTAAAATAGAGATGCTGGTTTGATATTTACGAATGCATCAACAAATAATATATATACAATCCACAAGAACCTAAAAACTTGAAAGTATATATCGATTTAACATTTAAGAGTGTATCCACTTTCTGGTGTATCACCTGTTTAAATGTAATATGAATCATTGATTGTTAAAACTTGATTTGATCTGCGGTTGAATTGTAAACTCCAAATGAAAAAGTATTTAAGTGTTAGTTTTCATCTAAACCGAAAATAGATAGACAGTTTTACAAGATTTTAAATACTCTCCATTTATTTCAGTTTAGATGAAAATCAACACTTAAAATACTTATTTATGAAATTGATAGAGGCATTCACGATCGAGCGAACCTCTAGTACTTATTCATTTGTAAAACTTTTCTTTTATTAAAATTGCAGTTGGCACCTTGCCGACTGGCCTTCGAAAAGAAGAAAATAGATAGTCAATTGATTTTGTAACCACGCATTTTCCAAATGAAAATTTGCCAAAATTATTACATTGAACTAAAATAGTATTTAAGTGTTGATTTTTCATCTAAAATGAAAATAGATAGACATTAATTTAACCAAATTCAAATAAAAGTTTATAGCCAAAATTATTTGCTCCCTTCCAAAAAGATATAAGTATTAGATTTTGTGCAAGTGTGCATTGTAAGGTTTTGAATGCTAGTAATAGAAAAGATTGCTGACTAATTGTCGTTTACAATTGCAAATTGCATGCTTTCCTCATTTAGTGAATTATAAGATATATTCAGCGTAAATATATTTGACAAAACCAAAAAATAAAAACAATAATATTTAAAATTATTATTAAAAAAAGCAAGACCCCCACCCATGACGGGGCAAAGGGGTGAAATTGGTGCTCACCAACTTCTTGGTGGCAATTAGTAGCTCCCAAAATTAATAAACAAAGTTAAATTGTTTTATTATAAATGTTTGATTACCTTTATTCACGAGTTATTGTTTTTCATATATCATTGATTGCTATTAGAGAATGTTTGATTGATCAGAGGGCATGGATCTGATAAGCTCCCCACTCCCCAGTGGGCAGTGGGCAGCGGGCAGCGGCACTAAGAAAGGCTGATGTTTAGTGTGGTCCTTCATTGCAGGGTGGTCCTTTCAAACACATTCATGAATCATGAGTCTACTAATAATGAGTTCAAACTTCTGACCGAAGTCAGCAATTATAGTTTGGTCTCCTCTATGGAAGTAGGTCTCTATTATATGCCGACACACAGCTTTAGTTCTAAAATAATAATACAATTTTACAATATAGTTGTTAACTTGGATGTCATGTGGTTTAATTAGTTCAATCCCTTTTTTTACTGAAATAGTACACTTCTATCTCGACTTTATTTAATGAATTTTAGGAAGAATCCTAAAAAAACGTTGCAGTTTATTGCCGCCAAAACTCTGAAGCAAAGCCTCCTCTGTCTTTTCTTACAAAACCAAAAGAAATCTAATTTTGTTGGATTTTATTTTGTCGTCTGTTATAACCATTGAAATTGAGAAGGGAATTGCGCAACCATATGGTTATGTACTTGTATTACAATAGAGTTTATCCAAATGCTTTGGAAGTGTGTGATATCTCTAAAATATTACCAAGAAAATCATTAATTTTGTTACCTTTTTTTTCATATAATATTGTGTTACTCTCCAACTTGATTCGAGGCTTCGAGCAGCCCCAAGGACCACTTGGTTGACGGAATAGAGCGAAACCACTAGGCCGAACAACCCAGCTTATATATGTGTGTGTTTGGTTCACTAAAATATATATATCTGTATAAAATAAGACGTTGATAATGCGAATAAATATCCTCAGTAGTACTACAGAGAGCAGTAATCCCTGCAATGATGAAACATGACCGTCTGATCAAATTTCAACTATTAAGATTTTCGGATCGTACAGATCCGGTATTAATCACGAGACACCCAATTGATCGGACGAACAAAAAGTAGTACTGCCCTCTGCAGTACTGCAGAGGATTTCGTTCCGTGATAATACTTCCCGTATTGTTATGACTCATGAGAAAATGATAAATGTGGACCAGAGGCGGTTTAGATGTCCAAGATTTGTGAATATTTAATTTCCATATTTTTCCTTAAAACAAAATTAGAAAAAAATAAAAGAGGAGCGTATGTATTTCTATAAATGTGCTTTCTTCCTTCATATTATCTTCTTCTTCTCTCTTCTTCTTTTCTCCATTGATGTACTAAACTTATTGAAAAAAAAATAAAAAAGAGTAGTGTGTGTGAGTCGTGGACGTAGGTACACGTTGTACCGAACCACATAAAAATTCTCGTGTCTCTTGTGTTATTTACTTTCTTTACAATAAATAATAATAATAATAATAATAATAATAAAAGTGCCACTGAGTCTTAAACTTGTGTGGGAAATGCATGCTATGATGCTATATATATCTGACTTAACTTATAATGCCAGAAATATTAGATTGACCACCAAAAAAATAACGGTTTAAATTTCACATACATTTACTTTAAGAAAATAATAACTAATTGGTTATCACCTTCATTTTTATTTTATTTTTTGTAAAAAAGTTGTCTGTGGATTCTCGTTTTCTTCCCAGCTGGACAGCGTTAGGGACAAATCTAACCCTTATTATTATTTTTTTTTAAAGAGAATTTAACGTAGTCCAGCGCAGGAAAAGATTTAAATCGTATTAGCATTTAGCAATGCGCCTCAAACCGTAAAAGCATAGTCTAGGTTAGGTAGCATCTTGTCAGCAAGCTTAATTACTATTATTAGCTACTTGCACACCTCCCCGTTCCATAAAAGGAAATGGAAAATTATGGAAACTCATTAGCCTAGAACTTAAGGGCTAAGTAGTTGGGGCTAGGCAATTAAACTACTAATTTTTATGTAGGTATTGTCAAATTGAAAAAAAAAAAAATTAGAAGGAATAAAAATAGCGAGAGAAGCTGTTTCAGTGTTGAGCCATTGGATGCACGGTTATAAATTTATAATAACACCAACTTTTTCTTTTTGAAAGGCTTTATTAAACTTGAAACTTTTCGGTTCAAAAGTAGGATCCTTGATCAACTCCAAATTTCCTTTTACTTTCCTTTACTAAAAGTAACAAGTTGTGGAAAGTGGGGCTTTTACTTGATAAATAAAAGTACAGTGCGGAATTTTTCAAAAGAAGAAAAACAAAAGTACAGTGCGGATATAATATGCAGCCGCCAGCGTGCGAAGCCTAGCTAGAAGATTCTAATTCTCTAATATATTATTAATTATTAAATTACCTAATTTACGGAGTTTTTTTTCAAAAATATATATAGTCCGGGACTTTTGAAATTTTTTAAATAAAGGACTTATGAACTTGCGTTTTAGTGTTTTATAATAAAAAAAATTATCGCTCTAAGGTGGCGTAATTTACCGGTTGATATCTGAAATTTAATAATTTTGATGTAGAGTTTTACCTCAGTCAGCATTAAAACCATAATCACTGCGCCACATTTTATTATTAGAAACGGTTTTCTATATGTTTTTAGCACCGGTTGGCAGCGGTGCTAAAAATAGGTGGTACTAAAGATATATAAAAAACCGTTTCTAAAAATACCGTTTCCAAAAACAGTTAGAAAAAGCCGATTATTATTAGAAACGGTTTTTAACTAAAAACGTTTCTAAAAATACATTTCTAGAAACGTTTTTAGTTAAAAACCGTTTCTAATAATAAATCATAATTTTATTTTTTTTATTTTTTTTGATTATTTTAGAAACCGTTTCTAATAATAAATCGAAATAATAAAAAAATATTTTTATTTTGGGGCTAGCCCCATTTTTGCTAGCCATAAATATTTGTACCGATTTTATATACCAAACAGAATTTATATACCAAAAGAAGCAAACCATTCATATATCAAAATAACACATTTAATTTAATTAACAACAATTCATATAAAATTCATACACAAGTCATAACATATAAAACTCATACAAGTCTACGTAAATATCCAAACAACTCATCAATAGTAAAGTTAAGCTCTTCTTCACTATAAGGTTTAGGTGCCGGCTCCAAATCCTAGATTCAATTAATCAAATTCAATTAGTAAAAATAAATCTATTTGGTTCTAACCTAATTCAATTAAACTTTAATGATTAAGGATAAACCTATTTAACCAATTGAATTAAGGACAAACCTAAGGATAAACCTAATTCAATTACCTTTTATTTAACCAATTGCTTGTATTTAACCAATTGATGTTAATTGCATGTATACATGTATAATTGAGATGGTTAAGTTGTAATGCATGTACTTTGAGTGTTAATTGATAATACATGTATTAAATGATTAAGGATAATATTGAACCTAAATCTTATAAACTCCAAACCCTAAATTCAAATTAAGTCTTAAACGATTATGCTAAGCATTATAATTCATACCTCTGGTATTTGATTAGATTGTAGGAAGTTAGACAGGATCATCTGCAAGTTCCTCATCGCATAAAACCCGCATTCGACATTATTCGGTTGTCTTGGACTCTACAAGTAAGAAATTAATATTATATCCAATAAATGAGAAGTTAAATGAAACTATTAGTCGAGTTGTGTACCAGAATGTAGCGAATATTGAATTTTTTGCCCAATTTCAATCTGCTTAAAGCACTGCAACATTAAAATATGAAGTAGTTAGAAGAATTAATTTATAGATATTTACTTACTATATAATAAATGTGTTGACTAAGACAACTTACCTGTTGTATGCTTGCATAATTGGGGAATCCAAGAAGTCGTTATTCAGAGAATCCGCAATCCACATCGTTCTTGTCGAGGGTTGTGCGATTATAACAACAAAATGACCCCTGCAGTTACATATTAAACCTTATTAGTAAAACTAATATTAAACCGCAAATTGTAAATCTTAGTATCAAAATTAGAAAATTTGTAACAACTTGTTTTGATGTAGCAAAACATGATAACCGCTCTTTCTTTTGGCGAAGACCGTCGTCAAGTAGGTCAATGCGCCTTGAGGATCACTTTTTGCATGACTGCCCGTGTTTCTTTCTGGATCCAAAAACCTAAAATCCTTGAGTTGCACCTCCTTACAATAATCCCTAGCCCACCTGCATATTGATTCAATTTATAGCAATATACTATATTGTAATAGTTATCAATCGATTATTGTTAAGTTGATAAAGAAACTTACATGGTCCAAACTTTCATGACTTGAACTATAAGCATTCTTCTTTTGAAGATGGCGTCGATGTCCGAGAAACTGAGAATGAAGCTCTCCAGTACTATGCAGTCGAACTTGGCATGAATTTCGAAAGACGACACGGAAGGGTCCACCATCAACATATAGTTGTGCACCTCAGCTGCGTTAGGCCCAATTAACTGCAATTCCTCCGGGGTGCAAAACGGGTCCCGCATTTTGATTTCTCCGTCCACTAAGAACGCATCCGCATCAAAATCTTCGTCGACTTCATCCGGTTCCTCCTCCACTTGCTGCATTATTTTCTTTTCCCTGTAGTTTTCGCCAATAATGCAGGTTGTTGCGGTGTTTGCCTCAGAGACACCTTGAAATCAATACATTAGTCATTAAACCACAGTTTTCAATTTAATTAATACCAATTTAGATAAGTTTGTAAGATTTACCAATCTCGACAAATCGATATCCACAAGAAAGCTCGGCCACCTTAGAAATGAGTTCACAAGTATACCGAGCCGGTCGTCTGAGTTGGGAGGTGGAAAAGGTGGTGACAATTCATAAGCATGATGGAACACTTCTAGCAGCTGTACCTTCAACTCATCCTTAGCTAATGGCTCTCCGTGAACCGTCTCATCCATGGAGTTACGTGCAAACACTATAGCTCTTGCGACATAATTGATAGTCAAATTATCTCCTGGAAGGAATAGAAGTGCTTCCATGGAACCTTGCAATTATAAACAAATAAGAAACCTGATTAATTACATATGCTAAACCCTAAATTCTATATATTAGCAAGCAATATTCTTTATACCTCAATACCAGGGCCAGGAATAGGATGTGGTTGATTGTTGCTACCCTGTGATAGCAAAATAAATGCTTGATGTGCTATTGGATCGTAGTTTTGTGGTGGTTGTGGCCCATGCGGCCACATCCGCGAGAAGTTTTGCTCAATCACTCTAGCTACTTCCCTTTGAACTCTCTGATCGATTTCCTCTTGCACTCGACGGCTCACTTCCTCCTGCACTCTCCTATCGAGTTCTTCTTTGGAGTAGCCCTTGGATTTCCTTGTACCCTTGCCAAATACCGCTTTCACACCGGTAAATTGAGGGTATCCTCTCAACCTTCCTGAGTGCTCCTTTGTCCCAATGGCACTAGTCAAGATGTCATTCTGACGAGATGCTTTAAATTCACCGGACTCCGCAAAAGCAACCTGTCATAAAATAAATTCAAGTCGGTCTAAGTTGAATTCGTTGAATACATCAATGTCTTATTTATTTGAGTTATCACACGTACCGCTGTATCAACGACCTTTGCAACCTTAGGATCTGTACACCTAAGTTCATTCGTTTTCGGATCTCTCCTAGCTCGTGCCCTGCTCCATCTGTAACTCCTGCTATCTACTTCCTCGCTAATGGTGGAGGTCGCACCATGGACCACCTCTCCTTTTTTCTAAGTCTTTTCTGCACTCATGTAACCGCCAGATCCGAGTGTGTGAGGCATGTCTTTCTTGGCGGCATTTTCTTTTCCTTTCTTACTCAATTCCTATTATATCAAATTCAAAAGACTTGTTGTAAGTATAGCCAAAAAGATAAGCTATTGGTATGGACAAAAGACTTGTTTTCATACCTCAAACTCAGAGGATCCATAATATTCATCGAATTGTTCAAATTCTTCTTTTGCGATGTTATGTGCATCCCACGGCTCCTCTCCCTCTTTCGGATTTAACCTATATCTCTTATTCTACAATAAGAAGGAAGACACGTTGTAATTGAAGTCAATCAAGCAGTTATGATTAGAAGTGATCCTAAAAACATAATCTTTTACCAATCTGCATTTATAAGCCCGCCATCTTGTGCTACACGCCGAAAGAATCTTCTTCAAATGTGGAGAGTCAGACGGTATATTCCACTGCGTGCATATAGCCACCAACAAATCCATTTTCATCTCTTTTGGCACTGATGGCCACCTTTTATAACTGCATTAGAAACGATTAATATTATTATCAAATTCAAATTCATATAAACATCATTCGCATTCATATATTTACATTTATATTTGTACCTGATAGGAATCATATCTCTTGTTTTTAGTGCAATATTTCTCGTGAATTCAGTAGCGTTATCACCGGTAGGCACGCCTAACTCGTCGAATTCGATCTCCAACGCTTTTTCGACGGCTATCTTCTTTGCCGTCTTATTGCACTTTGCCGTTGATCTTTTTCCCCTTTTGCTACTGGATGTTGCATTCGGATTTGGCATCAATTCCTCATCCTCATCCAATACATTATCGCGATCAATATCCGACGGTGGATTCTCATCCGGATTCGACATGACTGCAAATTCAAAGCAAAATCATCACAATCAATTAATTACGCAATCAAATCAATTAATTAGAACATCAATTCATAATCATCATAATAATTAACCTAAGTATACAATTCACCGTAAATATAAATCTAAGTATACAAAATTAACTTAATTGCATGCATATAATCTAAGTATACAATTTTAGTATTTCATTGATTTTTTAAAAAAATTCGGCATAACCTCCCCTATATATGAGCATTTTTCCAAAAAAATCCCAATCAAACCCAAAACCAAATATTGCCTCCAACATTTTTCACATGCATATCAAGACATTTTTCACCCAAATCCAAACCCAAATTAAATGCATATCAACATTTAATTTCACATGCATATCAAGACATATTATTATCAATCTAATTTCACTTGTATATAAATAATTAACTATTTCATGTACACAAAATGTTATTGCATGTATTCAAGTTACATGCAATTATCAATTCAAGGAATACATGCAATTTCTATTAAATTTCTATCAACATTAAATTTCTATCAACATTTTTCTATCAACATGCAATTATCAATTCATGTACACAAAAATGTTATTGCAATTTCTATCAACATTTTTCACATCTCAATTTCAATTAAATTTCTATTAACCATCTTAAATTTTAATAGAAATTCACATCAATTTTCGGATCAAAACAATTGGCCAATTTTCTGATCAAAACTAAACCTTCCCTATATATGAGGAATTTTCCAAAAAAATTTAATAAAAATTCAATTTTCGGATTGTACTTACCTCAAGAAGGGAGAGAGGGCGACGAGACAGTGGAGAGAAGGGACCAGCGGAGGGAGGTGCAGCGGCGAGAGAGGGACCAGTGGAGAGAAGGGAGGAAGGTGCAGCGGCGAGAGAGAGGTGGCGAGAGGGAGGTGCGCGGTGGAGAGAGCTAGCTAGCTAGGATACTTAGAAATTTTCGGATTGTGAGAGAGGGCAGAGAGAGAGCGAACGAGAGGGAAGAAATTCAAAAACTAGCCGTTAGAAACGGTTTTCAATAAAAAACCGTTTCTAAAGATCAAAACCGTTTTTTTGCAAAGATCTTTAGAAACGGTTTTTTATTAAAAAACCGTTTCTAAGTAACTTGATTTTTATTTCTCTTATTTTGTATTTATTATTTTCGAGTTTTTTATTATAATTACAAAATATAGAATGTAAATTATTAAAATTATTATTAAGTTATTTGTATAATTTTTTAAAATATAAAATATTATAATGCAAAATACTTAATTATTTTTTATTTTACATTTCTGATTTTTTTACTAAAATTACGAAAAATATTATTAAGTTATAATTTTTGTTAAATATAAAATATAAAATAAATTATATATATTTTAATGGTGTTATTTAATTTTTTTTTTAAAAAATAGGGATGATTTTTAGAAACGGTTTTTAAGTAAAAAACCGTTTCTAATAATCAATCTGACTTTATAAATTGAATTTTCCTTCATGTTTTCTTTTCTGATTTTATTATAACGCAAAATACTTAATTATTTTATATTTCACATTTCTGATTTTTTGTTAAAATTACGAAAAATATATTTAAGTCATAATTTTTGTTAAATATAAAATATAAAATAAACTATATACATTTTTATTGTGTTATTTAAATTTTTTTTAAAAAAAATAGGGATGATTTTTAGAAACGGTTTTTAACGAAAAAACTGTTTCTAATAATAAATCTGATTTTATAAATTGAATTTTCCTTCATGTTTTATTTTCTGATTTTATTACAATGCAAAATACTTAATTATTTTATATTTTACATTTCTGATTTTTATTAAAATTACGAAAAATATTATTAAGTCATAATTTTTGTTAAATATAAAATATAAAATAAATTATATACATTTTTATTGTGTTATTTAAATTTTTTATAAAAAAAATAGGGATGATTTTTAGAAACGGTTTTTAAGTAAAAAATCATTTCTAATAATCAATCTGATTTTATAAATTGAATTTTCCTTCATGTTTTCTTTTCTGATTTTATTGTAATGCAAAATACTTAATTATTTTATATTTTACATTTTTGATTTTTTATTAAAATTACGAAAAATATTATTAAGTCATAATTTTTTGTTAAATATAAAATATAAAATAAATTATATACATTTTTATTGTGTTATTTAAATTTTTTATAAAAAAAAATAGGGATGATTTTTAGAAACGGTTTTTAAGTAAAAAACCGTTTCTAGTAATCAATCTGATTTTATAAATTGAATTTTCTTTCATGTTTTCTTTTCTGATTTTATTGTAATGCAAAATACTTAATTATTTTATATTTTACATTTCTGATTTTTTATTAAAATTACGAAAAATATTATTAAGTCATAATTTTTGTTAAATATAAAATATAAAATAAATTATATACATTTTTATTGTGTTATTTAAATTTTTTATAAAAAAAAAATAGGGATGATTTTTAGAAACGGTTTTTAAGTAAAAAACCGTTTCTAGTAATCAATCTGATTTTATAAATTGAATTTTCCTTCATGTTTTCTTTTCTGATTTTATTATAATGCAAAATACTTAATTATTTTATATTTTACATTTCTGATTTTTTATTAAAATTACGAAAAATATTATTAAGTCATAATTTTTGTTAAATATAAAATATAAAATAAATTATATACATTTTTATTGTGTTATTTAATTATTTTTTTAAAAAAAAATAGGGATGATTTTTAGAAACGGTTTTTAAGTAAAAAACCGTTTCTAATAATCAATCTGATTTTATAAATTGAATTTTTCTTCATGTTTTTTTTCTGATTTTATTATAATGCAAATACTTAATTATTTTATATTTAAAAAAAATAAAAAATCTTAAAAGTTCTATTAAATATTTAACTATTCTTGCAAGGTCTAAAAAAAATAAAAAGTATTAAAAATAATATCGCAAATTATGTTGACTCAATTTCCTTTCTTCTTTAGTGATTTTGGTCGATCTACCCACACGCCTTCGTCTTGGCGATCGGCACGCAAATTAGTTTCTAACTCTTCAGCTGGTAGCGGCGTTCCATCGATACCTGTGAAAAATAATATTACGTATAATTAGGTGTAGGGTATCAAATTAATTCAATAATATTTGTAGAATTTCATGGAATTATTATAAATTATTGAATATACCTGTCGAGAATGGTGCTATTTCATCGAATTGGTCATATTCTTCTTCGTCTACGACATCTTCAACACCAACGATGCGTCTTTTCCCCTGAAGTACCACATGTCGTGAGACGTCGGCCGGATCGGCAATATAAAAAACTTGCATCGCTTGTTTGTTTGCATGTATAAAGGAGTCGTATGCATATCCCAACTTTCTCAAATCAACGGTTGTCATTTGGAAATTTTTTTTTTTCTAACTCCATTTTGTAGGATCCATTTACAATCAAACACAGGTATTCTAAATGCATTATAATCAAGTTCCCAGATTTCTTCAATCCACCCGCAATACGGCTCTGATGAGTTGCCATCACTTGATATTGCTTTTATTGTGACTCCACTGTTTTGTACTACGCTTTTGCCATTTTGTTTCTTTGTATACTAGGTAAATCCATTCAAGTCATACCCTTGATAGGTGTACACATTCGCATTTGGACCTTTCGCAAGGTATTTGACAGTTTCATTATCGGATGGGAATAGTCGCACTTTGTTTCTGAACCATTTTATAAAGCTTTTGTTGTGCTCCTTGGTGATCCAATTTTCATTTCTGTTAGGATTTTGTTCTCGCAACTCTGCTATGTATTCTTCCACATAAGGGGCCACGACGGCGACTTGTTGCAGAATTTTAAGATGTGCTTTTTCTCTCCTTTCAAGGTCCACTGTAATTATTTTCAAACCAAGTATACCTTTCCCTAGGAGTCTACCTTCGTGTCGATTTTTGGGCAAATCAATAGGTTTAAGTCCATCAATGTAATCAGTATAGAAATCGATAACCTCTTCGGCCACATATCCTTAGACTATGCTTCCTTCGGGTCGAGATCTGCTTCGGACTAACCTTTTCAATTGGCCCATTGCTCTTTCAAAAGGGTACATGTACCGCAAATATATCGGACCACACGTCTGAATATCCCTTACTAAATGAACGGTCAAACGGACCATTATTACAAAGAATGATGGGGGAAAGTGCATCTCCAACTCGCATATGGTCTGATAAGCACCGGTTTCTAACTCTGTCAGTTTTTCAGGATTAATCACTTTGGAGCAAATTTCACTGAAGAAGAAGCACAACTTAGTGATGGAGTTACGAACTTTTTCCTTAAAACATCCTCGAATTGCAACCGGGAGTAATTGGGTCAACAACACGTGATAATCGTGCGACTTCATTCCAATCAATTTCATATCCTTCATCGATACCTTCCTTGAGATATTCGAGGAATAACCCGTTGGAACCCTGATGTTCTTCAAGCAATTCAACAAACTGAGTTTCTCTTTTTTGGTCAAAGTATAAACTGCACCGGGTAACCAATCCCACCTCTTATTACTATCTGGCTGTGCAGCTAGTTCCAGTCGAATTCCCATTTCCACCATGTCTTTCCTCACATAGGCATTGTCTACTTTTCCTTGAGCATTTAAAATCAAAGCAATCAAAGCTTCACATATGTTCATAATGATGTGCATCGCATCCAGGCAATGCCTAACATCCAAATATTTCCAGTATTCTAGGTTCCAGAAAATAGACTTCTTCTTCCAAATGCCATCCGGGATTTTATTCGCAAATGGTTTGCCTAATGTTACTTTAAGGTCCTTCACCTCCTCATATACTTGCCTTCCATTTCTTGGGATCTGTGCCCTTCAAGTCTCGGTTTTTCCATCAAATTTATTTTTGTAATCAGCCCGACAGTAGGGGTGATGACGGCTAAGGAACCTACGATGTCCCAAGTAGACCATTTTTCTACAATTTGATAACCATTGATAATGTGTTTCCTCCTCGCAAATAGGACATGCTTTTTCTCCTTTGTTCCTATAACCCGACAAGTTTCCGTATGCGGGAAAATCATTAATCGTGCAAAAAATCATCGCACGTAGTGTGAAATAACTTTTCGAATAAGCATCGAATACCTCAACCCCTTTCTTCCACAACTCATCAAGGTCTTCTGTTAACGGAGCCAAATACACATCTATATCATTGCCCGGTTGTTTTGGACCAGAAATGAGCAACGGCATCATCATATATCTTCTTTTCATGCATAACCAGGAAGGAAGGTTGTAAATAACCAATAAAACCGGCCATACTCTGCGATTGGTGCTCATGAGACCGTAAGGATTCATCCCATCCGTGCATAGTCCTAATCTCAAATTCCTAGTTTCATTGCCGAAATCCGGAAAATAACTGTCTATGTTCTTCCACTGGGTCGAGTCTGCGGGATGTCTGATCATTGTATCTTTCTTTCTTCCTTCGGCATGCCACCTCAGTAGTTTAGCATCTCTTGAACTACCGAAAAGACGCTCGAATCTTGGTATTATAGGCAGATACCATATTGTTTTCGCAGCTGGCCTCTTTGTACAACTCTCTTCATCATCCTCTAAATCATCGTCCTTTAGCATGTACCGTGATGCATTGCAAATTGGACATTTATGAAGATTCTCGTACTCGTTCCGAAATAGTATGCAATCATTCGGACATGCTGAAATCTTCTTTATTTCTAAATTCAGAGGACATAGTAATTTCTTAGCCTTATAACATGTATCCGGCAATATATTTTTCTGCTGGAAGCATTTCTCTTAACAGACCGAGCAAAGATGTGAAACTTTTATTGCTCCAATTATTCTTGGTTTTTAAGTTATACAGTTTAAAAACAGTTTTATTTTTTGAGAATTTATCCTTATCACAATCGGGATATAAAGGTGCATTACAATTTTCATCAAACTCTTGAAAAATATCATGAACCTGATCATCAATAAAACCATCTGGTATTTCATTCATCAATTCATCCAAATCATTTTCTATATTATCATCATCACATTGTTGTTGACTTACATTTTCTCTATTTTCTATATTTTCACCTACAAATACATCATCACCCACAAATACATTCTCTACACTATTCTCCGAATCGGACGAATGAATGTTTTTCCTAACATCATCACGATCTTCTAACTTTTCCCCATGATAAATCCACTGTAGGTATTTAGGTGTTGTCATCCATCCACGCTCAATCAAATGAGATCTGACAATTTTAGTATTATGTCTTTGCAAGTTAACACAACGCTTACAAGGACATAGAATTCTGGGTTTTCCAGTTAACTTCCGATGTTCTTCAGCACATTCTATGAACTCTTCAAGAACTTGACGAAAATCATCCGATATCCGTGAACTAAATGTTGGAGTTATGTCCTAGAAGCCAATCATTTTGGTTACTTTCATGGTTTATGTTATTGATGATATTTTATCATTTGTTCCTTGATTTATTTATTGATAGATCATTCAGGTTGAGGATCTGAATTGTAGATCTCTATAACTCATTTGTTCTTAAATGACAATAATAAATCTAAAGATGTCTATAATCTTGATAATTAACAAGGAACATTAATTATCAAATAAGATTAGTATGCAAGTTAAGCGATGATTAAGTTCTACAAATCATAGGTAAGGAGTTACCAACTTAATTGCATATGTATATGTTGTAGAACATAGTACAGGACTTGACCCAATGAAATAAACATTTGGATTGTGTTAAGTGTCATTGTTTATTTCATATCAGTTTGATTCTAAGTTTGAGATGCTCAACTTTTCCACATGAGGATAGGTTCAATAAATATCGTCTAACGTTGATTCCTGATAAAGGCTGCTATAAGGACTTTATTTATGTTCTCTTGAATGCGGGGAAAAGTTGTTCATCAAGAAAACCGTATGTCCCTCATTAATATACTTGATGAGTGATGATATCTGTTTGGCCCTTGATGGAGTTTGGATTGTTTGGTCAACTTGTACAATCAACTCTATATCAAGAAATGTATAATCTGCAAGAATGACACATTCCTATCTTGGATTATACAAGGATATCATGTGACATAAGAATCAGACAAGGAAATACTTATATTTCTCATGCAGGATTGAAATATTGTAACGGTACATTATTTATACGAATTGGGAGTCATAACGTGTTGCTAGATACCGCTTATGATTATTGGAAATAAATAACGATTTATTTCCATGGCCAACATAGTATAAATCCTCAAACAGGGTCGCACAAATAGGATTCTAACCACTTGGTGCATTTATTGTTTATTCACAATAGTATGTATTGTGAAATGTGATAAGTTAATTAATTAATTATATACCGTTATGAACCGTTATAATTAATTAAATTAAAAGGATCACATGGAAATAATTTAATACATTAGCTAATCCTAAATTAATTATTAATGAGTTAATAATTAATTATGTTCAACTCACTTTAATTAGTTTGAGCTAATTGGGCTTCTATTTAATTGGTTAATTAAAGGTCCGGTTTAAGGAAGAATGAAGAGATAATTAAAAGGATAGTTTATTGGGCCATTACACATTTGAAATAGTCCAATAAAGCCTCTTTTAATTTCAGCTAGGTGCCCTAGTGGCATACTTGTAAATAGTATGAAAGATGGATGAGAGTGGTTGGCTATATAAATGGGTCACCTCTTGGGAACCCTAGCTCTCTCTCTCCTCTATCCTAGGCGCCACCCTAGCTGGCCCCTTCTCATCTCTCTTCCAAGCTCATGTGTTGAGCACCACACATCTCTTTCTCTCCATTAAATAGTTAAGTAGAGAAGCAAGGCGATTAGCAAGAGGTTCAAGAGAACTAGCATTCTCTTGAGCTTGGTGGTGGATCCTTAGTGGGCTAGAGGCAACCATTGGTGGAGGAAGAGGTGGAGCGCGCACCCCATTGATTCCAAGTGATAGGATTCGAGCCTCTTTGTTGCTACACAAAGAGAGGTATAAATCTCCTCCTCTCATCTTGAAATGCTTGTGAATGATGATTGAAACCTAGATCCCTTGTGTTTAGTTGTGATTTCTTGCTATTTGATGGCACAAAAATGGAATTAAACACTTCCTAACACTAAACATGTACATCTCCCTCTGATCCATCTGTGAAGATCACAATATATATCCAAAAGTTAGGGTTTAATGTTATTAGGTTCAATTTATCACATCAAGTTTTCGAGCCAGTTACCATCCTAACCCACTCTTTGGATACTCTGTCTCATTAGCGAGCGTACGCTAAATGCAATCTAGTGTTTGAGAAAAATTCGACAGCATTTCCCCTTATGTTCCCTGAATACGCCAACACACGATTGCTCGTGCGGACGCATTCGTGGGAACATAAGGAGAAATGCTGCCGAATTTTTCTCAAACACTAGATTGCATCTAGCGTACCGCTCGCTATCCTAAATGAGACAGAATATCCAAAAAGCAGTCCCAAAAAATGGGGACTATCCGAGGTTAATCCCTAATGGATTAATCTCGGACGGGCACGACCTAAAATAGTTCAAATTCCGACATTTTGGTCCTATATGACAATACATCTAATATATGCACATGCCAAACAATTAATTAATTAACATGCATGCTACAAATTGATAATTTAAAATTATGGAGGGTTAAAATAGAAAATTACCGAAATTCTCATGAAAATGATGATTTTCTCGCTTCAATAGAATCACCTTCCCTTCCACTTCCTAGTTTATCAATACAAAATAGAAAATATCAATTACAAATACAAAAAATGGTTTAAAATATAAATACTAATTAAATCATAAAATTGATAAAAAAATATACCTCAAATGAAATTTTGTTAACTTCTATTTTCTCTCCTTTGCTTCCTCTATCTAATTTTCAATTTTTCAAAATTTTTCAAATTTTTTAGCTAATTTAAATAAGTGGTTTTGGATTGGTAGCAAATACTCTCGGTTTTTGTGGGAAAAAAATATTGATGCAACAATAATGGCTGGTAGGTAGGGAAATGAAGATGAAGGAAAAAAACATTTTATTTTTAGAAACGATTTTTAGTAAAAAAACCGTTTCTAATAATCCAAAAAAAAAAATGAAATCTGTTTGATTATTAGAAACGGTTTTTTACTAAAAACCGTTTCTAATAAGTTGAGGAAAAAAATTATAACGGTTGAATTTTAGAAACGTTTTTTATTAAAAAACCGTTTCTAAAAATAGTATTTTTAGAAACGGTTTTTTAACAAAACCGTTTCTAATAATCTACAGGGTTTTCTTTTTTTTTTGTAAAAAGTTTAGAGACGGTTTTGACGAAAACCGTTTTTAAAAATTTCATCTGACAATTGCAAAAATGCCACTAGCTATTTTTAGAAACGAATTTCTTAAAAACCGTTTCTAATTGAGTGTTTCCAAAAATCAGTTATGTTGTAGTGAATTTCGAACAAATACTAAAACGCCAAATTTATGGACGGTCTGTTTCAGAATGACATATTTATTTTCATGATTTTTTTTTATGTAAACGTTTATTGAGGAGGTGTAGGAATTCCATCTAGTGCAAGAAAAGATGGCGGACCAACTTTCATTGTTAGTGAACTTACAAATAAAAAATTGTCGTTTTGTATTCTTTCATTTTTTTTTAATATTTAATGAACTGAAGTGCTTATATCAACGTCACATTAAATTCTTGGAAGCATCCATGAAAATGATCGTATTTATATTTTTTTCCTTCCTTTTTTGCTCCAAGTAGCTAATTACTCCAGGAAGGACACATACCTTCCGTGAAGTACTCGTACCTAACTAGGAAAAAACTTGGGGGCCAATTAAATGTAGCGTTTTCTTTCTTTCTTTCTTTCTTTCTTTATTTTTACCTTACCGAATTTTAATTCTCTGACTGACATACGGATTTCACAAATATCTCATAATAAAGGGAGGAGAGCCACTTGAATGAGAGGACAATTAGTCAATTACCACTTAATTACCACCTCCTGAATTTTTTTTAAAAAAAATAAAAAAATAAACTTATTTTTAATAAATAACTACAACTACAAAAAATATTGTAATTAAAATATTCATAAGATTATATTCTATTTTTAATTTCATTCCAAATTATATAATATTTTTTGTCTCTTCTCTTGTTTACAATAAATAGTCTTACTCTGACTAGTGGGGTATACTACCTTAATTTTTAGAGTTAAAAATCTGATTAGACAACTCAAATCCGTAAAATAGAAGGAAATAATGGCCTAAACGGAGAACCACTAAAACAGCAAAAGAAACGAAATTATTCGAACAAGGAAGAAATAAAGAAACGTATAAATAAGACGCAACCATACAATTACAAACAACGAAGCGAATAAATAATAAATAAGAATGCAACAAGCGTCAAGGCCACGTCAAAATTCAACCGGGCCACGTCGATCTCCATGAAACCGAGCACTTTCCCTGAAGCAGGACCAGTGAACCGTACTCTCCAGATGAATATGATTGATTTCATTTGACCAAGTTCTATAAATAATTCAGAAATATTATGTGTGCCCTCAACTTTTCAACCAGATTTGAGTCCTGGCCAATCACAGTCGTTTATAATTTTAAAGGAAGGAACTATCTAAATTATAGCTTATATAAAATTTTTAGTCTATATGCAGAATTTGCCAATAATTATACACATACCCTCATATGTAAAACCGCATCAATAGTTGTATTGAATTTATTCACTCCAATAATAAAGTATCTTAAACAATAAGCGTACGATTTATATGAAGATAAAACTAATACAGAAACTCATCTTGGTTTCCATAAAACATTAACTTTGGCTTTGCAAATATGAAATTTGTCGCAACTCGTAAGAAGTTCAAACTTATATATGCTAGTCCTACCAAATAGCATCTTAAGATGGACTTTAAGAGATTGCGATCCTTCCAAAGTTTTTGATAGAGAGAAAAAAAAAAATAACTTGAGAATTATTTATTTAAATAATTTTAACAATCATAAGTAATAAAATTTAGATACGAAATTCAGTACTAAAGATATGAATATGTTGATAAGAAATGATGAAATTTTGTGCATTTGTTGCTGTGCCTCAAGTTGAATTTTTACTCACCCTTCATGTATGTCTAAGCAGATAAACAAATTACATGAAGTTTGATTCATCTTTATTTTTAATAATTTAGTTATAAATTTATTTTTTTTAAAATATAATTTCAATTTATTTAAAAAAAATATTGTCAAACACAAAAAAAAAAACTCTCCTTTAGTAAAATCCGGAACCATATATATGTATATAAATATTACATGCTAAATTTCAGTACATTAATTAGTCCTCCCTAACCTTCTATATTTGCTTTTAAAACCCAAATTTTGAGAGAACAAAGTCTAAATAATATATTCAAACAAATTATAAGAGTCACAGATACTAGCACTACATTCTATTATATTTTATTTTATTTCTTTTGTGAAATCATTTCATTCTTAACACTAAAATTATAATATATACTAAAACATACACATTTTACTTTTTCTAATAAAATGTATATTTTTTTCATCAATATGATGTGTAACATAATTTTAGACCTACAACGGACACTGTCAAACTGCCATAACGAGCAAATTAAACTTATCCATAATAATCGAGATAAACAGAAGCAAGTAGACCGAGTCCAGCCAAAAATCTCCGCAGTTGTTTTAATAGCGTCTCTTTCCGACCACCAACCTCTCAAAAAACACTTCATATGCGTTCTGACCTTCCTTCCCGCCTGGCTTTTCCTCCTTTTTTTTTCTTTTATATAATCTCTTTTACACTCTGCCTCTCCTTTCACCTTCTATAAATAGCACATCCACTCCATTCCTCCTCGCGCCTCTCGCTTCCTTCCTTCATTCATTCTTCAACATTGACTGTACGATTTGCATGTGGAGGCTTCACAACCCAACAAATCGCACAGAAAACGACACGAGTCCCACGAGAAAAAAGGTGAAACAATGGAGCAAAAGGGGTTTCTCATGTCAGCGATCGGTGTAGGCGTTGGCGTGGGGATTGGCCTCGCCTCTAGCCAGGCGGTGGCCAAGTGGGCCGCGCCGACGCCTCACTCTTCCGCCGACGCCGTCGAGACGGAGTTGAAGAAGCTGATTCTTGATGGAAACGACGTCTCTGTCACCTTCAAAGATTTCCCTTATTATCTAAGGTAATTTGATCAAGGAGGTTTGTGTGGTGTCTCTTTGTAGTGATGTTTTTTTTAATTTCATTTCTGCGCTTGGCAACTTTTTTGCTTATTTGAATGCATTCCTATCGTTTCTTTTTAATTTCATTTTTGTATTCTTTTTTTGGGCAGTAAAGCCCGTATGCAATTTCATTTTTGTATTCCATTCAACGGGAAAGAATAAAATTGAATCTGGTGATCACATATGTTTGTTCGCATATATACCCCTTTAACTACTGCATTTTCAACAAAAAAGAAAAAAAAGATTCTATTACCTTTTCAACAAAAAAAAAAAAAGATTCTATTACCTTTTCAATAATAATGGCAACACCACCTTTTAATATATCGACCTTGCCAAACTTTTCCTTGTTGATCCTCCAAAAAAATGGTTATTTAGAGGCTTAGCATTACAAAATTATTCTCTAATTTTGATTCTGTGTTTATTAAATATTTTATTTAAGGGTATTATATTTACATCTCGGGATCTTTTATATTTACTTGGGGATTATAATGATGGGAAATTGGACTTATGTTATACAATTTAGAATGTCAAGTCCCTTCTGTTGCTTTGAAGTACTTTCTTCAAAATGTTAGGTTGTTATGTGTTTTAGACATTAGGAGATGATTAGCATTAGTTGTTTAAAGGATTACTGTTTGCAAATCATACAAAAAAAAAAAAAAACAGATTTCACTTTGAGATTTTATTTATGTATTTACTTCTGGAAAGCATTTCATTTTACTGTTTGCTGGTGCTTTCTGTCTTGTTCTTATTTTGTAATTGTTTCCTTTTAATATGGTTGTCTGAGTTACTTTCTTAGTACACGGATCTCCAAATAAGAAAATCCAAGAGATTCCTTCTTATAAAATTGCAACGGAATCACCTATGAATTTTTTATTGCAAGAGTGGATCCTGCGTTTGTTATGATGTGAAAGCAGCACATGCTTTTTGTTTATTCTAAATTGCCTTATTTTTTTTAAGTTGGAAATGTTAATTTTAATAATGTTTGCATAATGCACAGATGAACTTTAGTTTTAATTTACTGATGGCTTTTATTTCACCTGTGAGGCAATGTCTGACAATCTACTTTTAATATGACAAAGTTCATCTATACCCAAGAATAAAGAGAAATTCCCAATGGAAATAACAAAAATAACATGACCAAGTATCCTTCCTCACTTTTTCTTGCGACGAACATAAGGTAGAATAGAGTAATCCCGGATACTTCTGAAGCAGTTGGGAGGACAGATCAAGGTTTTGCGTCCTTGAATGTACTTGGAATTAAATTGCTGCTACTGATTTAACTGCAGTGAACAGACCAGAATCATACTAACGAGTGCGGCATATGTTCACTTGAAGCAAGCCGACCTCTCAAAGCACATCAGAAACCTTTCTCCTGCTAGCCGTGCTATATTACTGTCAGGCCCTGCAGGTAATTCTTAAACCAGATTTTGTAACTTATAGGGTTTATTTAAAGAAATGACTGCATTTTATAATTATCTCTTCAAAATAACAGAAGTGTATAAAGCACACTCTCTGAAATTTGCTAAATCCAGTGTACCACCACGAATTGCAAGAATTGTTTATGTAATTCTGCAGGCATAAAGAATCTTCCAAGGCCAGTCAGTTTCTCTTTCCATTAAAATACCTCGATTGCATTCTCTGCTACTTTTTTTCTGGCTTCATATCCATAAATTAGTTGGAAGGGTAAAATAATGTTAGTTTGTTAATATTCTGTAGGGGTATGAGATGATTTACATATTTCCGGTATCCAATGTTTTACAGTTGAACAGGGCCTTTTAAGGAATGTACCGCAATTTAAATAGTTTTTTTACTGCTAGAACAGGGTATGCATGGCAGTTTATTAGGAGTGCAAGCTTTTTTGGTTTCTTGTAAACAATAATTAAGTTGTTTTGTTATATTTTCGTCTCCAGAGCTTTACCAGCAGCTGCTAGCAAAGGCTCTGTCTCATTATTTTGGGGCCAAGTTACTCTTACTTGATGTCACTGACTTTTCACTGAAGGTGGGTCTTGAAAATTTGTTTACTCTCATCTTAAAACAACTGTTTTACAATTTTTCTCTTGTTAATATTTTTATTTATTTTAAACAGTTTCAGAGCAAATACGGCAATATCAACAAACCAGCGGTAAGGATTAAGTAAAAATATTATTTTTGCCGCTTCTCTATATAACTTGATAGGAAACACATGATGTGATCAAAGTACAATGAATGAATAATTTTGTTTTATGACATTTAGTTTCACCAAAGGTCTATATCAGAGACAACAATGGAGAAGATGTCTGGTTTGTTTGGGTCTCTTTCCATACTTCCCAAGAGGGAACAACCTCCACCTAAAGGTCACTATTCTATAGGAATATTTAATTTTTTTTTCTGTAAAAATTTCTGTCTTTTATCATGCTCATATCTCTTGTCAATAATTTTATCCTTTTAGCAGGCTTGTTACGCCGACAAAGCAGCAGTGTTGAATTAAGGGCTAGGTATGGCACAATATCTGCTACTGACTTTTTTTTTATCCTTCTCGGTATGGTTTGATATTGATCAAATAATTAATGGTGGTAAGGACACTTATGATCTAATTTGAGGCTTAGAGGATAAATTGATACCTTTGTTTTTTGAAATTATGCCTTGGTTATGTTCTGGTGCTTACAAGCCAGTTCTGTCCTTGTCAAAAAAATTTAACTGTTTTATAATATCCCAGTTTGACTCAAACTTCTTTTTTGTATTTATGCTTATATTTTATGGCAGTGACAAACCAATGCTAAGGAAGAATGCATCAGTCTCTTCTGATATGAGTGATCTTGCATCACAATGTAGCAGTAGTACAGGTTATTGAGCAGTTTATTATTTCTTTGCATTTTCAATTTGTTTATAAATCTCTTATTGATATTCCGAAGTTAAATGCTGTAGTGGGCATAACTGATTTCTTTGCAATTTGTGCAGCTCCTCTAAAGCGAACCAGCAGTTGGTGCTTTGATGAAAGATCTCTCATACAAGCATTACATAAAGTACAAGAACTGTTTTCGCTATTTTATTTGTTTTTGTTGCTGTACTGAAAGATTTTAAACTGATTCTAGTGTTTCTTAATCTTGATTTGCAGGTTTTGTCATCCGTCTCCAAAAGTGGCCCCATAGTGCTCTACATAAGGGACATTGAGGCATTTCTTTATAGGTCTCAGCGTGCATACAGGATGTTTGAGAAAATGCTCGAGAAGGTTTCAGGACCAGTTTTAGTTCTCGGTTCAAGAGTTCTTGAATGTGAAACTGATGCATCAGACATAGAAGGGAGGGTTAGTAATCTATTCCCTTACACCATAGAAATAAGGCCGCCTGAAGAGGGGGATCACCTTATTAATTGGAAAACTCAATTGGAGGACGATATGAGAATTATACAGATCCAAGATAATAGAAACCACATAATGGAGGTTTTGGCTTCTAATGACTTAGACATTGATGACTTGGGGTCGATTTGCCTAGCAGATACAATGGTAATTAGCAACTACATTGATGAAATTATCGTCTCAGCTATTTCGTATCATCTGATGAATACAAAAGACCCAGAGTATAGGAATGGCAAGCTCGTTATTTCCTCAAAGAGGTACCTTGACATATTTTTCTCTTATTTCTCATTTATTGTATTCCTTTAGCATTTTCTGATATTTAACTTTCTTAAGCATATAAAAATTTAATATGCTAACATTAAGTAAACATGTTCCTTTTTGTTTAAATTAGTTTATTTTTAAATTTAACATATTCTCTTAATACACAGTTTGTCCCATGGATTGAATATTTTCCAAGAGATCAGTCTTGATGGAAAAGACACCTTAAAGCTAGAAGCCAATGTCGATGCTACCAAGGTACTATTTCTTTCCTCAACCAGTTAAAAAATGAAGAACGTGGGTTTGGCTGAATGCAAAGTAACTGTGTTTACTTTTAGGATAATTCCAAAAATGACCCAACTGTTGGCGCCAAGCCTGAGAACAATGCTGGGGCCTCAGCAGCACCGCCACCAGAAAACAAAGGCGAAGCTGAGAAACCAGTTGCAGCAGCTCCTCCTGTTAAAGTTGTAATATTTTCTCTCTTGTTGAACTTTTTTATCTATGGTCTCTGCTGCTTGTCTTAGCTTTGAATGTCCACCTTTTCCAAATTTAAGGGTCGTCATGTGATACATCTTGTACTCTCAACCTTACGAAACAGACCCAAAAAACGAAATACTAAGAGACCTGTAAAAGCAGAAATTCAGTGTGAAAACCTCAAGGGACCAATCTTAGGCTGTCAGAGAGAAGGTCAAAAGCATATGCATGGGACCTCTACTTGCTGTGCTTGCAGGTATAACAGCCTATATTCTCTAACATTTGCAATCCTCAACAGGAGACCCCGCCAGATAATGAGTTTGAGAAGCGTATTCGGCCTGAAGTTATCCCAGCTAATGAGATCGGTGTCACCTTTGATGATATTGGTAAATATAAAAATGAAATAATAATTTTTTTCTTATGCAAATAGGATCGTAGATGAACCTGAGAAACAAGTCCTCTTGTTTAGTAACGTTTTGGAGATGGCCTGTATCTTTCTTTAATTTTTAATGGAGAAATCTCGCCATTGCTCTCCTGCCATAGTTCAACCTACATGACACTCTGTCCGACTCTGTGTGTTGCAAACTTAGAATGGGTATTCAGAGACAGTTTTAATTTACTGTAGAAATAATTTTTTTTTAAAATTCTTCTCTATTATTTGTGACAGAAATCTCTTCAAAACTATTTATCCTTTTGTTGGATTTTCTCCTTCACAATATATTTGTTAAGTGAAAGGGACTTCTGAAAATGAAATTTTAGAGACCAAGAAGCACATTTTTTCTCATTCGTGCTTTTTTGTGTATAATAGAATATATAAAAAGATTTAAACAATTGTTACTTCTTTTACAGGTGCATTAGACGACATTAAGGACTCGTTACAGGAGTTGGTAATGCTCCCATTGCGCCGCCCTGATCTCTTCAAAGGTGGCCTTTTAAAACCTTGCCGAGGCATTCTCCTGTTTGGCCCTCCTGGTACTGGCAAGACCATGCTAGCTAAAGCTATTGCAAATGAAGCTGGTGCGAGTTTCATTAATGTGTCGATGTCCACTATTACCTCGAAGTGGTTTGGTGAGGACGAAAAAAATGTCAGGGCACTGTTCAGTCTGGCAGCTAAGGTTGGTTTAGCATTTTAGATGAAATTGTGTTTTTTAGCCTTAGTGCTATTTATTGGTTTGAACCTCAGTTGTCTGTTATCTGCCATCAGCAATGCTTCTTTCAGTTGTATGGGTCTATTGGAGTAAGGTCGTATCATCTTAATTGGCTATACCTTCTCTTTCATATCCAAACATTATTTGGGACTTAGTTAAGTGTTAATCTCCAAAATAATTATGAATAAGGAGTCAACATTGGAATTGCCACACTTAATTTGGACTTGTAATTTAATTTTGCATATTAGGAACAGTCGAGGAATGTCAATAAATAATCCATTATACATATTTGAACAAAATAAATACTTGTAATTTTGAATTACAGGTCTCACCTACAATAATATTTGTCGATGAGGTGGATAGTATGCTGGGCCAGCGGGCCCGGGCTGGGGAGCATGAGGCCATGAGGAAGATCAAGAATGAGTTCATGACACACTGGGACGGTTTGTTGAGCAAGTCAGGGGAGCGTATCCTTGTTCTTGCAGCCACAAATCGGCCTTTTGATCTTGATGAGGCCATTATTAGACGATTTGAGCGTCGGTATGTAGTAGAAATTATTTTTATATAATTGAAGTGAAATAACATTTATTAGCACTTTGAGATGATTTAATTTGGGCGTCCAAGCCAGCCACGTCATACAGCATCTCTTACCTTTTTTGTTACCTGCTATAACTTCCTATCAATTTTCGTTTTGTGTTAGGTGGCCTTTTTACCTTCTGTTTTGGATTCTAATTAACATTTAAAATGTTTAATCAGATTAAAATAAAAGAATCCAAGAAGGAATCAGTGTTTCAGAAGTTTTATTTAGCAAATATTTTCCTCACTGAGTACAAGACTGACTTTACACTGTTGCTTAGAGTGTCTGCTAGCATGTAAAATATAAGTTGTCAATACATTTATTAAAAGAAAATTGAATCACTCAGAAAAAGAAAAGCTTTTGTCAGAGACCTGATCTTTAAAGTACTAATTTGGTTCTTTGTTATGAGAAAGAATTATGGGCTGACGCCTATTCCAATGATATTATCTTACATTCTATATTTGTCATGTCTAACTTCATTTTCTTTTTTGTTCTTTTTCCTGATAGAATTATGGTCGGTTTACCCACAGCAGAGAGCAGGGAATTGATATTGAGGACCCTGTTATCTAAAGACAAAGTGGAGAAGCTTGATTTCAAGGAGCTTGCTGCGATGACTGAAGGATATAGTGGAAGCGACCTAAAGGTCTCCTCTTATATATCTTTTCTGACCCTTTCATTTTTTAAAAAAATAATTACTGGATCCAATGCTGACAGTAAATTGCTTACTGAAAACTTTCTTTTTGGGATGTAGAACCTTTGTGTGACTGCTGCATACCGTCCAGTTAGAGAGTTGATTGAGAAAGAAAGGCAAAGAGATCTGGTAAGGGCCGCCTTCCATAATTCTATTTTAGTTTAATTAATCATTATGTACTTGTTATTTAAGAGATGTTGTATCGCATGTTTTATACAAATTGAAAAGTCATCTTCTTCAACACATATATAATGTATTCTGTTTGTAGTGCATGAAACTGCAGGGATAGTAATGTAAAAACAAAATGTTTGTAAAACTTGCATGCTTAGTCAAGAATATCAAAAAGTTTCAAAAAAGATGAAAGAAAAGAAAGTTTTTCATTTCTAATTTTTAACATTATCTTTGCTTGCTGTCTTATGGAAAAGAAGATAAAAATGGAGAAATCAGATGATGATGACAGTGATGAGCCGGCAATCACACTAAGACCACTGACCATGAAAGACTTGAAAATTGCAAAAAGCCAAGTAAGCTCGTCTTTTGCTTCTAAAAATTTAGATTTTACAACCTTTGACCCAAATTTCATTCCATACTAAAAATTGATGTGATATAAATCAGGTATCAGCAAGTTTTGCTGCTGAAGGAGCAGTAATGAATGAGCTGAAACAATGGAATGATTTATATGGGGAAGGCGGCTCTAGGAAAAAGGAGCAGTTGACCTATTTCCTGTAGTCGAGAGACAGGTTCATATATAAATTACTTTGAGGTTTTCTTTTGGGGCTCTTAATGGAGAGAATAATTCAGAAAACCGAGGTTGTCAAGGAATATTCATCTTCATTTAAACACTACCTTCTAAGTTGATCTCGTACAAGCTCAGCTGAATAGACCGGATTCCTTTCAAGAAGCTTAATTTATTGTAAAATTCTTTTGTTTAGATTAAATTATGTATGTTCTTCTATTTGTTTCTAGATTTTCAGTTAGATCCTCAATTAAAGTGTAAGTATATATCTTTTGATTATTATTTTTTTCTTTTTTTGTTTATCAATGTAATGGGTCATGAAGACCATGTGTGTAGGCCATGTAATATAGCAACTTGATTCTAGAAGCTACTTACTCTAAGCATATGTTTCTAAGGAAAATGGCGGTGGATCACATATTTCAGCGTTTACTGTACATATCCTATTTACCTGTGAATTTTTTTCCCATTCAATGTCAGTTTTATATTATCAAGTACTTGTCCACAGTTGCAGAAGATAACTTCAAACCGTTATGACAAAAGAAATGAAAGTGTAATATGAAAGTGTAATTCTATTATAAATTCCAAAAAAAAGCAATGGATCTTGCATCTCATTCCCCCAGCACAAAAATCTTGTCATGTCACAAACAACTCGGTGGAATAATAAAGCCAGTGGTAGTGCCACCTGCATGGGTACAAGAGGCCTCTGCCGGCTGTGCCCCAGAATAGGTAAGTTTTATATTTTGCAACTCGATGCTGCTGCATGGGTTTGTTGGGCTGCAATCGAATTTAACAGCCACTTTGGATGCTGATGAACCATGGATGTCTGTGTATGTCACTTGGCTTATTCTGACACCAGAGCTCTGTACAAGGATATAAGATAAATTAAGTGATGAGTTATGATAAATTGCAAATACATGGAATAGGTGGATCAAAGGTAGTACACAGAGATGCACACTGGTTCAACTTCAACCATGGATTAAGAGGACACACCATCCCAGTATCTACCACCATTAACGTCCTTAGACCGCAAATAAACACAAGCCAACCAAAATTTTAACAGTACATAAATAAGGTAAAAGAACACTGAAATTAAAAAGCAATTGGCTCAGTACAAGCCAGAACAACTATCACGTAACTGGTAATCATTGCCAAATCAGGGATTACAATTATTAAATTAAGAATCCTGGGAAAAGGAAAAGGAAAAAAACATCAGTGTACTATTTTAGGTACCTGATCAGGACAGCCCTTATCGTCAGGGCAGTAGTTCTGGTCAATAATAATTGGATTTTGCACATTTTGCATGACAGCATGCTCAAATACGACTCCTTGCACAAAAGCATCACTCGGTCTCCCCCAAGTCTTTATTCTTAGCCCATTTTCGGTCCCAGTGAACACCGTTGTCTTCACAGTAACATTCTGCACCCCTCTCTCATTGTACCCCTTTCCTAGACTTCCTATGCTGATTACAGTAGCAAAGGAAATTTTATAATTTGTTAGTGATTCTAGGACCACCAAAAAGGTAACATTCAGTTTTGCTCCACAATCTTTTCTTTTCCTATCATTTTTAACTGTTTGTGTTTTGTTGTTCAATTTACATATGAGTGGTTCGGTCAGTTAAACGCTTAAAATTAAGATGTACTGTTCAATAAACAATAAAAAGGATTATATTTATGAATTTAACCAAAACAAGATGCAATGGTACCACTCATGTAACAGGTACGACACATCATTTCTAATTAATATATACCCAAACTAATTTGTATTTTGGTCATTGGATTTTGATAGGAAGTTTGAAATGAAAAAGTGAGACCTTATGCCATGACCAGGCCCACAGCTGACAAGTTCAATCCACAAGTTGGTTGTGCCAGGTCCGATCGAGACACAATCATCTCCAGTTCGAATACTGGCTCCTGTAATAGTAACACCATTTGACCCCTGTACATGGATTCCGTCTGTATTCGGGCTATTTCCTGGAGCGTTTATCTTGACACTTTGCACTGTTACTCCATCGCAACTATCAATAACAATGTGATACAGCTCACTGTTCATTGATGTTAGACCGCTAATCAAGATATCTTTCGAGTTTCTGAATGTTATCGACTGTTTCAGTGAAAGAGAAATAAAGTAGTGGTAAGAAATAGAGACATTTTTTTTTTCTCTCACATTAGATACAAGATTGACTTAGTAAGATCAACATAGTTGTCATCATTAGATATTTAATCTTGAACTAAGAAGATTCTAAACAAAATAGTTCTCCTTGGTTATACTAGAACTCTAGAAGTTTGTGTGGGTAAAATAGCATTTGTCGAGGACTAGGTGTCTTGGTGCATGACTCAGCCACAAGTATCATTGACCAAACAATTATAATTTCTTCCATAATAAATATGTTGAAAAAGCATAGCATGCAACCACAAGGCTAGTTAAAGCTTATCAGTTCTGCTACTGGCCTAGTGCCTCAAATGGTCGAGCAATATGACGAGTTCAATTAAGCCTTTGAAATGCACCCAAATAATATTTCTAAAAGGAAAAAAAAATTCAGCAAATTGCTAATTTCTGCATTTTGGCACTTACTGTTGCGCCGTCTGGGCAACTCCCTCCAGAAGCTTTGCAAGCCCAGAGACCTGAACCAGAACCATCAAAGGTCCCTCCATAAACTGAAAGACCCACAACTTTATCAAACACAATCCACTCCCCAACACTTCCAAAATTGGCATAATTTGACGGGGCGACAAATGTGCCATATATTTGCATGTTGATCTTGTTGTTGGCACATGGTCCCGTAAAGGTGATATGGCCTACTAAAAACTTGCCATTTGGCACATAAATAGTTGCTGGGCTTGTCGACTGGCATGCGGCATTCCATGCCGAAAGTAAGGCACTTGCCGAGTCAGTCTGACCATCTGATTTAGCTCCAAAGTCTTCTATGTTGTACACTGCTCCTACAGATGCAATTGGATGGATTGAGAGTGTTGTTAGTAGAAGAGAGATCAAAATATATGCCATGATTTTAGTAACCCGAGTATCTTTTCTCTGTATGAGTAGAGCTTGTTGTAGTAATTTGTAGAGATTTGGGCTATTTATAGGATGCATGGGAGCGTTGTATTTCCTTGGTTGCTTCCAAAGAAAGTGATCAATTCCGAGAATATGATTTTTGTTGTCATGCAAGACCAGTATTCTAGTGTTTTGTAAATTGTGCCTTGTTGCAATATTTCTTGGTGTTTCTGTAACTTTGAAAGATTACTGTACATTGACAATCGCTTGAATTAAGATGGTAAGTTGGCACTAATTACGAGATTATGACGTGATATGCTGCCTTAGGATTTAGGAAAATGAGTAATTACTTTGTGCTATTATACGGTGGATAGTACTTTTTTGTATATCGTATTAAATTAAAGGCCTTGATCAGAACGACATTATTTTATCATGGATTTCATTTTATTTCATTAGAAATTTTTTTATCAAAATGGATGGATTTTATGTCATTTGATCGGACTTTCTATGTTATTAGATCCAATGAAATATCGACAAATCGATTCAATTTCAATGAAATGAAATAAAGTCCCACGTAAAAATTATTTTGATCAAAACCAAATTGATGGATAAAACCTTGGCGCATAGCCTTCAGAAGTAAGAACAATAAAAAATGTAGGTGTTATATCGTCACAGTTAGTCTATTTCCTTGCGCAAATACCGACTGATAGCATGTGCATGTAAATCGGCTCCATAAATGCCGGGAAACGGTTATTTCGTTAAGCTAGACAACATCTCTCATTAAATTAAGGAGCCCACTTTTAAATATTTGGACTTAATTGGGTCAAAAGTGCCAAGTGAAAGTTCTCCATGGCCCCACCCTAAGTCCAAAACATACTTGAGACGTCTGATGCATTTATCATTTATGGATTATACACGAAAAAGAATAACTCTTTTTTTAACATATCATGATAATATTTTTTTTCATATTAATAATTTAATTTCTAAATTTCTAAAAAATTTTAAAATATTTTGAAAATATAAATTAAATTATATTATATTATATATATTGCACATAAAATTTATGAAATTTGGAACTTTAACCGTTCTTTAAAAGACTTGAATGAATTTCGTAAAATTCATATTTAATGGCTTCTGATAAAACGAGAAATTACATTTAAATTGCAGTAATTAATAAACTACACAAGTTATAATTCTATAATTTTGTTTTTTTAATTAATGCAAAAACTACTGTCTAGATTGTCAATGAATCTTCATCCTAAAATAATACTGATAAATCCTTGGAACCCTCTTGGGGCTCTTATTAGTTTCAAAATATATAATAATGATAATACTGATAAATTAGTCCGTCTAACGTGTTACATGGGCAAAATATTACTAATTTTTTAGATTGAAAAAACTTAAAAAACATAATTTCTAACTTGATTCAATGAGAGAACAGTTGCAACTGGCCGAAGGCGATGAATCAAACACGCAACCAGCGTACAAGTGCCGAGTTCGCCGCTCTAATTTGTGGAAATCTCGCCTTGCCTCATTGCATGTGACCCAAAAGGGACTTGAATAAAAAATCAGGGATCGTGCTCTCTGGACCTTAACATTTTCTCTCGGAACAAGCAACCATAATCTTTGACAAAGTGGATGAATATGCTGTCCATAACCGCCGGCCTAACAATGATAGCCCAAATTCAACATTTTTATTTTTCACTCCCTTTATGTTGGTACTAACGTATTATTCTATCGGCCTTTCATGACAATATTATTTACCTGAGTTGGCAAGTGCGTTTGCAGAGCTCAGAGCACTAATTTGATCAACGGAGGGATAAATTGTTAACTTTATACCCGATTTGTCATCAATAAATGTCTTTTTATATTAGGTGGAAATCCATTGACAACAAGCCACCTTAACAGATTGTCAGATTCTCACAATCACCTTAATATAGTTTTTAGTTTCAACATTCCATACTTTAAATAATGATCTATGCTTTATGCGATTATACATCTTTAAATGATTTATGCTTTTATGCCGTTATACATATGAAAGTGATGAATATTTGATATAAGTTTTACCGTATTTAAGATATTTTATGGAATATCATATGTGCCTAAAAAGTACAAAGTTTTTATGCATATTAAATTATTGATTATGTGGTTCAAAATACATCTCTGACTTTTCTGTACATTTCTATTTATTTTTTTACTTGATTTGAGAAACATTGTTGCTAAACTAAGCCATCGTCAGTAGATCCTACGCATTTCATATAAGGCAATTAACATATCTTAAATTGGAAGCTTGCGAGATCTTAAAAAGGAAGCTTTTACTGAATTTGATAGACGGTGACACAATGAATGTCACAAGTCACAAGGAAACAGTAAACGAAACGGTTGGGTGACGCAGCCACATGAGTTATGCTACTATTTTCTAATATAAAATGTCCGATCTACTATTTGATGATGATGTTAGTTACGGACCCTTTTGATTTGGACCTGGTCCGTTCACTTTCAATCGCACGGTCTGATTCGGAATACTAGAACCAAAAAGTAGCGTATATTAAGTCAATAGTAGTTATAGTAAAGTCACATAATTCGACTAAATCTTCAAAAGGCTTTTTAAAATTTGGAGCATCTACAATTTTACACAGAAAACGTTAGATTTTCTTAACGGACATCGGTAGTCATAATTAATTTAAGAGAACCAACCTTAGCCCCAGGAGAATAAGACACTCGCGCTAGTTCAAAATGAATACATCAAATATTGAGCAAAATATAGTGTCTGCCTTGTTTTTTATTTATTTTAATAATTTAGTTGGTTTGATTATTTATTATCAACAGCAATGCGTTTGCCATCAATGATTTTCGTTTTCACCTTGAACTTCGGCAACCCATATAAAATCACTTATGGATCAGATTTCAATTTTAACAATTTATTGTCTTTACTTATTTATTTATTTATTTTTTGTAATTTTAGTTTATTTGTTAAAGCTCTTTGCAGTGGAATAAAGCAAAGGACAGAGAGCTTAAATTGCGTCAAATCATTTTAGGACATTTCATTTGAATTTTTTTATTTTGTTGTTTTAATCAGATAAATTAGTGTGATAGACTGATGAATTCTTTAGTGATAGTATAATGTCTAGATCAAAATCTTCTTTTTTAACATGGGATTTCATTCCATTAGAATATTTTCTGATGAACAGATTTGATGTTATTTAATTGGAAATTCTGTGTTATTAGATCCAACGAAATTCTAAAAAATCAATTGAAATGAAATAAAATCTCACATTAACACATTTGGATCGAGGCCTAACTGTTCATAGGTAACGTATTTATCATTTATTTCATCCAATGTGCAATAAGTTCTAATAACAGTTTCAACTGAAATTTTTTCAAAAAAAGTTATATGTTAACAGTACTAACAATTCCGTGTACACGTTTGTCATTTAATTTTTTTTATGCATATAATAGAAACCACACTCCACATCCATTTATAGGATCTATATACATATTATTATGCATCTCAAATGTACAAACTTCAAGTTGCATCATAGTATCATATGAGCTAAAATGTTTTCAGGACAGTTTTTCCCGATCAAACCGTACAAAATTTTGTTTGCAAATTCAGTCATTTTCTCCATCAAAATGGAAACACATAAATCCAATTAATTACAGGACATTGCCAAAATGTAACCGTAGTTTCAGATGCCAGAAACCAAACACAATCCAGGCATCATAACTATACGGATAAGGGTTTCTCTTCGAAGGTTTAATGAGTGTTAGAGAAGCCTCAACTACTGGAGATCTCCGCTTCTCTGCTGGGCCCTTCGACTTTTCACTATTATTAATTTATTATCATTAATAAAACTTGTTTGAAATTAAAATTTGGCAATTCATAGATCCATGTAACCAAACCCAAATAAAATTTAAAAGTTCAGTAGGATCATATTAAATTGCAAATTTTCCGAAGGTAAAAAACTGGATAAAATCGCACTGTTAAGGCGATAAATCCCCAGGTCCTTCGTTATTTAACGCTGACTAAAATGTGAATAGAATAAAATGAGGGGTAAAATGAGAAATTTGGCAATCAAAAGATCCTCTAAAACCAAACTCTAAAGAAAAGATAAAAGTTCAGTTGGATCCCTACTAAAATTGCAAATAAATTTCCGAAGGCAAACTTGGATAAAATCGCACTGTTTAAGGCAATGAATCCATAGGTCCCTCGTTATTCAACACTGTAAAATAAATCAAATTTATGACCCCAAAAAAAAAAACATTTGCTAAGGTTGAACAAAGGCGATGCTCAGTGAATACGAACCGATTAATTGAAATCATCTCGCCTATCAGGCGATTAGAAACTAATCAATAACTCATCAACGCATCTAAAATGAAACAAAAATCAATACACAAGGAGAACAAATGAGGAGAAGAGAAAATGAAGGAAAGAACTGGAGCGGCGGCTCTAGTCTCTTTCTAGGGTTTTTAAATGAGAGGAAAGGGTTGCAGACGACATAGAAAATTATAAATTGTAAATTGGGCTGTAAATGGGCCTAACTGATGGTTTTATGTTAAATAGAGTATAGCAGGCCTGGACTTGGCGTATGTTGTGGAAGACCTAAACTGATAGTAGCCCACAAAATAGATTGGTAAACTGACTAAAATGGGTTCTGGGCTTCTGGCTCTAAACTTTTAATTATATGGATTTTGATTGGTTGTTGTCTTGTTGAGATGCATGTTTTGTAATTTTATGGTGAATATGAGTCATAAATTGAAAATTTTGATCATTTATTTATCATTTATGCTCATAAGTTTAAAAAAATGATTTAATTTAAGCTCTGTTATAATCCACCGAAAAATTTGTCTTAAAACAATATAAACACCGCGAAATGTCATTTACGGTTGACTTTTTTTTTTTTTTTGCGCCTATTCATGCACACTGGCAAGGTAATCAGCTCTCTTTTTCCAAAATAATCAGCTTTTTTTAAGCTTGACAGTGGCACGATAATCAGCTTTGATCTTGTTTTAATTGTTCCATCTCAAAACCGAATATTTCCTCAAATATTTAATAACTGCAAGTACAGTCAATTAAATCTCGCTATTTCAAAAACGACGTGTTAATTTTTGTAGGTGTGTACTATTACAATGCTTGTCGTAGATGTTATGGGTTGAAACATTGACAAGTTCAAGTTTTAAAAGAACGAGCTAGAATTGCTACTATAAAGTATATACTAGAAATTTATGCATGTTGAATCAACTTTCCTTTAAAAAATACTACGGATCGAAACCACATCACATCTGGGAATTTAATCTAGTTGTGCCCCATTATTAATAAATTTAAATATCACAAAAACTTACTGACATAGTAAAAAAATCCTCATATACATGCATAACTAAAAAAATTTTAAGTGTATATCTATTCAAATAAATCATCTAGAAATAAGTGTACAGTTCTCTCATATGATAACAAAAGGATTTAATACTTTGCAAATCGATAATGTACAATATATAGAAACCATGGCGCATAATCACGATTGGAAGGCTACAAAGTGTCCAGCATCATTGACGCTGGAATATTTGTTTTCAAACACTACTAACTACTAATTACTGCTTCTCAAAGGATTAAGTTTAAGTACTTCAATTTCTGATTTATTTTCGTGTGTGGTGTGGCGGTTTAAGTTACTCTCAGCACGACGCACCACGTGATAGAAACAATGAACACACCAATTATTGCACATATTGACGGTAATTTTTTTTTTCCGATCGGACGAAACACGAAAGCATTTTTCCAAAAAAATAAAAAGAGAAGCCCATTTGACTTTTCAACAAAGGAAAATAAAATGCTTGGCAAACCAATTTGACTATGCACATGCGAGGTAGTGGTCGTAGTGTAGTACAAAGATGCAAGGGTGGAGTCTGCCACCATTATTCTTTCCTAATTGCTTTTATGTTTTCTTTTTTGATTTTCAATTACATTTATTGTGCAACTTTGCATAATTTATCTATCTTGTAAAAGCATAGGACATGAAACTTCTTTTATTATAATAAATTTGGTTGACAGGTCATTGGCATGCCAAGTGCTCACCTTGAGAAAACATTTTTTTATATGAAACATGTAAATATACAAAAAGGTATTTACCTCTTATTAAATCACTCAATGATTGCCAAATGATTTGTCAACTCCACTTGCAGAACGAATTACAAGTTGACAACATTATGCATCAGATACTATCTTCTAGACACCATAATTCTATTTTATTTATTCAGACATGCATCTGTTTTCTAGCAAAAGTGGTATTGTTCTTTTTTATTCGGAACTGAGTGAAGGCATTTTTTTTGTTTCTTTTTTGGGAGCCAGTGGCACGCAGAACAAATATTAGACATGTCTCAGCGATGCTAAGTTGTTGAGCTACGGTTTTAGTCTGTCTTTAATGAAAAAAGAATATGACTCAAACAATGTCAAAGTCTTTTTTTCCTATTTTATTTCTGAGAAACAACAATTTCAAAAGCTTTGATGAAGGAATATCCAACATCACAACAACAAACATCAGTCACATTGAATTTAAACGGTTCAAATAAAGAAACAAAATAAGATATGAGTGCAGGAAGAAATTAAGAATTGTAAAGTGGTGCATCGCAATGGCAATAGAAACAAGATCTGACTTCTAAAAGTTATTACATTCCATATAACTTAAACAAACACACAAATCCCGTTTTCTGACAAACAAATTACACATAAACACATGCATAGCCTACTTAGTGTAATTCTTGATAACCGCATGGGGCCGGCAAGCCTTGGCATCCAGTGTGGGCTCCACAACAGGTGACGGTGGCACCGGCGTGCCAAGGAGCTCACGTGGAAGATCAGGAATACCCTTCAGGTAGAAAGTGTAGAAAAGCTTGAAGGGAAAAACAATTTGCTGTAACTTGACTTGCCCGTAAGCCCCCTCGAAAACCCCCGATCCACCGGTCACTGCCAGGTACGATTCCTCATAAGTCAGGTACGCGCCCTGTACCGACAAGTGACCATAATCCCCAAAGTAGAAGCTGTATATCGCCTCATATCGATCACCGTTTCGCTCTGGTACATGTTGGATCAATACACAGATGCCAGATGTTATTCCCAATCTCTTCTCCAAGTTACCAGAGTACACCTGCAATATACATTTTCAAATCCAAGTTTTAATAATGCCAAACTAAACCTTCAAAAAAAATTTCCGAGTTTTACTCATGATCCACCACACCTATCATAAAAAATTGTATACAGAACTTTGCATTTTGTATATTTTCACCAGAAATCTTCAAAGTTGAGATCTTAATTTGATTGGATTTTCATTAGAAAGGAAAATAGTAGCACTACTTCAACAAAAAAAAGAGAGAGAAGGAAATAGAGATAGCTGGAGCAAGAAGGAGAGCACAAAATTCATGGTAAATAAGTCAAAAAAGACCAGTCGTAACTCGTAACCAAATAAAGTAAAAAGGAACTGATTTGCAAGATATCTTGCAATTATACACTTATATTCATTATAGTCAACTAAGATCCATGTTTTCCTGTTCATTAATTACTAGAGACAACAAAGATAGCAAAGTCTGACACTCAAAATAAGGTAGCAAAGTCCTACTTCAAAACAAGGAAAAATGAAGGTAGCAAAGTGAAAAGACTGATACTTCAGCACCAAAATTACGCCTATAAATACTTTTGGAACAATTTTAGTAATTACCTTAAAATCATAGTTTACTAATTTGATCTATGAGCTAACTTGGTAATAGTTTGATAAACCATATACCTTGTTGGAGAAAGGGACGAGATCACCAAGGGAATTGGTTTCCTTTTGACTAAGGCGCAGGTATGCTGGACTGCCTCTGTCTCTCTCGTTTATCTCATACACATACAACTCCTGCACTTTTGCTGCACAGAAAACAAAAAATAAATCAATAAATGAAGAAATTATTACTGTTTGGTAATAGTAATGATGGATCAAGTGATGAACGTACTTGGTCTGGTTGAATCTTTGGTGGTTTGCTTTGGTGAGGAAAACAAAGATGCCTTTACACATAACGCAGCAGATTTAGCTGAAGAGTTCTTATTTGAGGTAGAAACGAAGTTTGTCTTTGACAAATGGGGAGAACTGAGGAAGGATTTGTTAGAGATGAGCGTTTTAATAGAAACAGAGCGAGATGTGAGGGACGCCATGAGAGAGAGTGAGAGATGAGATGGAAAGATGAATGGGATTTTGGGTTTTTAATATAGAGATCTGAGTTAGGTTATTAATATTTAAAGGAAGGAGATGGGATCACAAGGGTTGAAGACTAGTTTTATATTTTGATCCTAGTCTTTGTCAAGTTCCCAAGGAGCCCGTACCGGACTGTGGTTTTTTTTTGAAACCTACCGGACCGTGGTAAATTTGGTAAGTAGATATAAATTATTGGTTTGGTTTGCTAGGATACCTTCTCTGCTTTTGTCTATGTAGTAAGTATATCGATAGTTTAGTGTTTTGTACCTAAAGTGGCCGTTAGATGTGTATTATCATGTACGTATGTCAAAAAAAAGAGGCATTTTTAGATGTGCATTATCATGTACGTATGTAAAAAAAGAGGCATTTTATTTATGCGCTTTACTATTATGTTCTTTGTGAGAAATATGGTAGTATCTTACATTGTATAGTTAAAATTAGTAAAAACAAATAGAAATTTATGTCGTACATCAATGAAAAAAAAGTTAGTAAACGGAATACAATAAAAATAACTAGTAAATAACAACGGAGATTTAAAATAAAAATAGTCGTAGGTCATTAAAAAAAAAATAGATATTATACCAATCAAAAATCAACTTTACACTAAAAAGAAATATTTCTTGACATTTAAATAATTAAATATGAAAGTTATTTCAATAAAAAAAAAAGTAGTGAGGTGTCTACCGTGCTTATAAACTCTCACTTCTCATTTTATTAAGACATGTACATTTGTATAGTTTTGTAAAATCATCTTAAAATTTAAAAACTTAATTATTCAGTAACAAGTATGATTTTAAATACATCACCAAATATAGTTTTGATTCCATAGAAGAATGTTCTATGAGAAAGTTAACAGGTCAAATGGGTGGAATATTTTATAAATAAAAAAATATACAATTAAAAAAATTTATAGAAAAAAGAGAAAAAATAAATGAAAGGATTTCATAAAAACTATAAAACTTGTCGAAGAAAACATGTAACTCTAAAAAATATTCAAATGTAATCAAACCATATCAAAATTAAAGAAATGTCCAATAAAACTAAATTTCTCAAAACCATAAGTACTAAAAGTCTTATTTAGCATTTTATCATAGATTCTAAATTTTTATAGACTGGATGTTCACATTAAAGACTCGTTAATCGTTACGTAGATGATCTCTCTGGATAAGCCGCAAGCACGCAAAAGATGGCTTAGTACTTTAGTAGCATGAGGTAAACATGCACTGGCGTGTGGGCCCATCTGGCCCGGCAAATAATCTTCTTAGTGGGTGCACGTGGTCCCAACAACCAATGCCTCTTGGTCCCACACTCTTAACTTGTAGACCTTAGGGCTTGTTTGGATGGGTTGGGAATAGTGGGAATAGTGTGGAAAAGTGGGAAGAGTAGGAAGAGTGGGAAGAGTGGGAAGAGTGCTATTCTTAGATCGTTTGGATGGTGAGTTTAGGAATAGCGTTGGGAAGTGTGAAAAAATAGAGAGAAAAGTGTTGTTGGGAAGAGTGTTGTTGGGAAGAGTGGGAAGAGTGGGAAGAGTGGGAAGAGTGGCTATTCCCACTATTCCCCTATTCCGTTCGGCATCCAAACGAGCCCTTAGAGTCTAAGCTCAGTCGTTATTTTCTATCTTTTTTTTTTGAAGTCGTTATTTTCTATCTTGCTCATAGTCTATATTTACAAAAATTTTGGACTAAAAAAAAATTTAAAAAAAAAAACAAGAAACTTCGAGTGTGCTAGACTAGTATTAGCTAGCTTTGACTGCTTTCAGTGCTTTTGTTTGGTTTAAAAAAGGGTGGAAGGAAAAACAAAATGGGACTATAAAAGGAACAAAAATATAATGTCGTATCAACCATTCGCACGAGATCTAATAAAATAAAAACAAAACAAAATATTTCACGCGAGCAGCGATATGGGTTGTTTATTGTTTGGTGTATCCTTCTCGGATCTTTTGGGTCGGTGCAGATGAAGATTCGTAGCCGAGTTGGCATTTATCGGCATTTCATTTAAATATTACAACGAAAACCATGTTATTACACTATGAGTTGCTGATAGGAAGACATTGAAAATTCGAAACATGAATCGGTGAGGTAGAAGCTTTTTTGGCATCAGGTCGATATTAATTTTAGGGGCAATTGATTAAATTTGGGTATACTGAAGCGATAGCTAGTTACTTTTCGCGAAGGGGAAAAAAAAATCCAATATCTAAATATTTTTTAAAAGTGAACTTCTGTATATGATGCAAATTGTAAACAGTCCGATTTTTTTTGGAGTCGCCTTTATGGGAACACATGTGAAATAGTCGAACAATTGCTGCGTCTAAACTCAAAGAAAAATCACACATGCTTTTGTTGTTAATATTAGTCCCATTAATGAGTGAATTATTCTCTCTTATGGAAAAAAAGTGATGGCCGGCTTTAGGTGGACCAGGATCCTCGGCAGTCCAAAAAAAGGACCGCTAAGCAGTCCCCTAACCTTTTTTTTAATATTTTAAAATTTTAAAATTCAATTGTTGAATCCAAACCGTTAATTTTGTTCAATTTTACGAGCGATGTGTTTCCATATAAGTTTTATAAGATTTGGAGTTGATTTGATACTTGATTAACTGCTCAACAAATGAACGGACCTGGTTTGATTAATTATAATACGTTCATTTGTTGAGCACTTAATCAAGTATCAAATCAAGTCCAAATCTTATAAAACTTATATGGAAACGCATCGCTCGTAAAATTGAACAAAATTAACGGTTTGGATTCAACAATTGAATTTTAAAATTTTTAAATATTAAAAAAAAGGGAGAGGACTGCTCAGCAGTCCTTTGTTTGGACTGCCGAGGATCCTGGTTCGGCTTTAGGTAGGTATGGGTTGGATCATGATCCCGTGTTGCGCTACACGCCGTGTAGCGCACCCACGAGCCGTTCGATTTTGATCGGGCGGTTCATTTTTTGGCGGGCCTATAAATCCGATTACATGTACGGAGCTTCCATATGTATTCGATTCAGATTAAATGGCTTGTGGCTGCACTACACGCGGTGTAGCGCAACACAGGATTTGGATTCGGTATAGATCACACATGGCAATGCATAGGTCACTTTGCATTCTGCAATAGATCTTGCACATGTTTCATGTGTAAATTTAAGTTGTATATATCTTTGTCCTCTTTTGTTTTATTTTTGGAAATGATAATCTTTTGTCCTACTTCAATGTACTTGACCACTTGTCGAGTGCCGACCTTTCTGAGCACCTTCCTTGTATCAAATAATTATACGGTCTTAAACATATACATTAAAATACACTTATTTTAATTAAACAGTTTAACTCGAATCTTTTTTTTTAGCAAAAAAAAAAAAAAAAAAACCATCGAATCAATCCGGTGCATTTGGAAGGGAACCAGGTTTTCTGACACGAATTTGAGGGGACAAAAATAATTTTAGGCTTTTCTTTTGTGTACCGTTTAGTGCCACGACTTAATCCGACAGCCTGGCCTCCTTTTTATTTTCCCCTCAAAAGTTCTTGTAGTTTAGCGAGGAAGAATATTTAGGTTGATGCATCTCTATCATGAAAGTCTGAGTACGAATGAGAACGAAACCAGCTCAGCGCACGGTGTTTATTCGGTCCTGACTGGGCCGAAACTTACTTTAATTTATTAACAAAATAATATTGGGCTTTCTATTCAATAACAATTTAAAAATTAAATGGGCCTTAAAGCCCAAAATTTCGCTATAACAGAACTTTCTCTGTAGGCCGGACTCCGCCAAACACCGTCTGATTCCTAGAATCCTAGTCCTAACGGTCTGAACTTAAAGTCCCATCAAATCCATCCAACCCCACATGTCAGTGAAACTCCCATGATAAATCACGCACGCCGCAATCTCCAACTCCACTCTCTCTCTCTCTCTCTCCATTCCTCATCCCGAGTTCATTCATTCATAATTTCATACGATCGGCATTAAATGCGGCCACCAACCTTCCCCCAACTCTGCAGAAAATAACACCACTCTTCTCTCCTCTCCTTCCCATCCCCAACTCTTCCTCACAATGCCCACTTTTCCTTCTCCCACCCAAAATGTCCACCACCACCTCTTCTTCTTACCCCGACATCGCCTCCACTGCCACCACCTCTTCCTCTTCCTCTTCCTCTTCCTCCTCCTCTTTCCTCTCCAGTTTCGCCTCTCTTGGTCTCGGCTACTCCATTGCCATTACTGTTGGCCTTCTCCTCCTCGTCGCTGCTCTTCTCGTTTCCTCCTATCTCTGCTACCGCCGTCGCCGTCGAGTCGCCGCCACTTCCTCCGGTTCTAACACTAACCCAAGTTCCAACCTTCCTCGCATAATCTTCGTCGAAGAAGATGAGTCTGACGAGGAGAACCAGATCTCGAATCACGCCTGTTCTCCCACCGGGTTGGATCCTGCCGCTATTGGGTCGTACCCGAAATTTCCTTTCTCGGCTAAAAATGGCGGTGAAACCACCTGTTCGATCTGTTTGTGTGAGTATAGAGAGGCTGAGATGCTCAGGATGTTGCCTGATTGTAGGCATTATTTCCATTTGATGTGCATTGATGCGTGGCTGAGATTGAATGCGTCATGTCCGGTTTGTAGGACTTCACCCATGCCGACACCATTGTCCACACCACTTTCTGAGGTTGTGCCGCTCTCTCAGTATGCGGCTGATAGGAGGCGGCGTTGATGGATCTTGGATCAGGTTTGAATTTTTGTTTTTGGGGGGATTAGGGACTTATGTTTGTTTGACATGTTAGTTTTGGAGATGTTGTTGTAGTGTAGATTCTTCAGTAGGTGTTAATTTGAATTTAATTTAGAGTTGTAGGTTATCAAGGAAGTAGCTTGATAGAGATTGATATAAAATTTTGGAATAATTTGTTTTACTCTCAATTTGACAAGGTTATGGATAGATTGTAATACATGCTGCAATAGGTGTCACCTAGTAAACTGCTTAGATGTGTCTAGCATTTGATGTCAATCATGATTCTGAAGTCAAGATAGAATGAGGTTTTCAGCATATGAAGCATGTTACCATCCTAAATATTATTCTTTCAGATGTGACATTCTGATACTGTTGTGAATATACAGATATTCTATACAATTATTGATTACTAGTATAGCGTAAGCCTGTGGCTCCATAATATATATAATTGGTTTTCTTCTGTCATCTTTTGCAATCATGCAAAATTATTAAACAATTAAATAATCTTGTTTGTTCGTTGCTTCAAAAATCTTGTTTGTCTTCATCATAAAATAATTATTCAAGGACAGATTATTAATATATTATACAGCTATGATATTTTGTGACATTTTGCGTGCTAGCATGGCAACTTTAAGAAGTCTCTCTCATTTTGCAAACTATGTCCCCATGGACACTAGTTAGGGTAAGCAGTTGGTATGCTGGGGTCAAGCTGATGGACTTTGCATTGCCAACTTTACATGGACAATATCTGATTTGGAAGTTTCGGTCTTTTTCCTTTCGACAAAGGTTTAAATTGAGTGATACTCAGTTGCTATTGTAAGCTATAAGAAAGTTTTTGAAATTGAGTGATTCAGAGTGAATATGTCAGCTAGGATCAAACTGCTGCACAAAGTTGCAAAATGCTAAGCTTTCTTTTCATGGTTTGAGTATATTGGGCTCATTTCTAAGTTCACTTTATTTTTTTTTATTTTTGAAAGTAACTAAAATCTTGTGAAATGGCCCCTATAACTTAGAATTCCCTTATTTTCATTGGTTTTGGTGTGTACCTGAGCAGTTTGGTGTCATACCTGAGCAGTCTGGTAAGATCAGGGGATAGACCAGGGCCTGATTAACTCACTTGGCTGGTATTAACCAGTCAAGCTGGATTTAGACCATTGATAAGCAAACCTGCTTTGCCATGCCAACAGTTGTCCGCCCAAATATACTTCTTTTTTATGACGGCTTGATCAAGCCATAAACAGTGTGGTTTCAATTGTTGGAGATTCTCAAATTGAACAAAAATTTGGAGAAAGTTACGTGAATTCTTTCTTTTAACCCCAGGTATTTCTACTCTGAGCATTCTGTTCATATCATTGTTATTTTACTTAGAAGTTAAATGAAAGCATTCTGTTCATATCATTATGCTTTTACTTGGAGGTTAAATGACAGTTCAGATAACACTGACTTGCAATGACACATTTTCATCCTCTCTGTCGAGAAATAGTCTCTGAATTAAAATGGAGTGGTAGTGTGGTACTTATTCTTTTGACCTATATTGGGTACTTGTTTTGTATTTAAATGCGTTATTGACTTAATTCCATTATTTTTCCATTCATCTTTTCTACTAAAATGTGGTTGGTATCCAACCATATTCAGTGCATGTTACTGTTTTTGGCACCAAAAACATAGACTGGTAGGGAAATGTTATACTCTAAGGGTGTGTTTGGAATATCCTGAACAAGCACGTGAACAACTAGTTCACGAACAAAGTTGTTCGCCGGTTCTAGTTCGCCAAAAAATGGGAACTGGGAACAAGGAGTTGTTCGCGAACAAGGAACAACAGTTCCGTGTTTGGTTGAGCAAAATTTTGTGCTGTTCGCGAACAACTCTGACATGGCCTAAATGTCCTAATGCTGCCAGAATTTTATTTCATTGCTGAGCTTTCTAAGAAATATGGTGCTAATTAAGCAAGAAGGTTCAAATTAAGTGATGTTAATCTTGATATATATCAACTCTAACCTTTAGTTGGTTTCTTCAATTTCTTCTTAAAGAGTGACTCTGGTAACACGGTTAACACTACTTATTCTCTCATCCAATAGAGTAGTAAATAAAACTTTTCTCTCGTAAAATGAAATGATGATATATGAATGCTCGTGACTTCACATACGCATTCTATGTATCTATACCAACATTATTATTAACATATTTTCGGACAAGCTATATATATATCTCACTCTTACTAAAACTTTTTAAAACATTTCAGGCAAATTTGAACTACAAAACCACGCAAACAGCGGTAATAATCAAAATAATGCACCTTTTAATTAGCTCCTCGCTCCGGGCTTCTGTGTATATGCGCCTGAAATTTGTTTCTTTCAGGACATTATTTTAAAATTAGATGACATATATTTATTTGCTTTGGATAGATGGTCGGATTCAGAAAAGAATGTGTATGCGGTATACCATAGTTTTGAAACCAAGAATGACAACGGAAATGGTTGGTCCGTCTTATTAGCTGCGTATATGAAATGTCGAAATCCTAAACCACATTTCTCCAAAAATAAACAAACAAAAATGGGTGTAAGTCTGTCAGAGTTCTTTTGTCCATTCCGATCCGATTTCTGTGAGCCCACTGCTTACCACTTGGCCCAGAACTAAACCGTATAAGAACTAACATATATGAACAAACAATTTAAAAGTAAAGCTGTAAGTACAAGTAACCTCTTAATTAATGATCTATATTAGAAATCCTCCTAAAAATCTGCTTAGCAACAGTACCTCAGGGACATACCTGATTCAATCGATGTGCTTGGGCACCGCTAACGTGAAATTGTTCCTGCAATAAGGTCCAAGAAAAAAAATAAAAATAGTAACAACAAATATTAAAATCATGTAGAGGGTTTTAAATCATCCTTCTTTTTTCCAACACCAATTTTGTAGTTTTATTATACTGATTTGAAGCTTTCCAACTCCAAAAAGTCCTTCCTCCTCTTATTTGTATTTTTCCTTTAGCGATATTTGTCAAGATGCCGCGAACAGGTCGTGCATATGTAGCAATCCAAGCTATTGAATAAATCAAGCTGAGTAATTTCCTGAAGTTTACATAATTTCAAATGCAAAGATGTTGAAACTCATTGAAGGGTGAAGAATTAAAATACAATAAAATAATCAGAGAGATGCTTCGCAATTAATATTAGAAATGTATTGCAGCGCAAATTAGTTTATTTTAAAATTTCACGAAGAGGTTTCTGAATTATATCATCCAGAATATCCAAGACCTTCATAAGTTTTGCATACCATCTTTTTCCAAAAAGATGATCTAAACAAATAACACAGTTCGTAGTAAAAATATATATTATGAAGTGACGTTAAAAAGATTGGTGCCCCGAAAAATTTCAAAAACTACTTTCATTTTGAGACGTTGATATTGTTGTGCTTAATTTTCAAACATTTCCACACAACAACAGAACAGGGATGTACCAAGACAAGTGACAACATTGTCTTGCACGTTGTCCTAAAATTTTGTTTCTTTGCTAGGAAAGTTTTAATCTTTCAGAATATCGTGTTACTAGATATTAATTGCCGTTGATATTGTTGTGCTTAATTTTCAAACATTTGCACATACTCATACGGTCGTATCTAGAAAACGATTTTTTTTTTTTATTATTGAAACAGAATTTTTTTTACTAATTGTGTATTGACATTTTACGTCATTGGATATCCGATCAACGATGTTTGTACTCAATTTTATGATATACTATACAAAGGTATAAATCATACTGTAAGTGTTAGTTTTGATTGCGAATTATTATTTATAACGGTTGTCGAAATCGTTAAAATTAATTCATCGTGAATAAATTTCCATCTCAAATTTAATGTTGGGTTGGGCTCACCATATTACTGCATTAGATAAAAAGCAAACTCTTTAGAAGTGGCCTAGTGGGTACCAAGACCAAGTTCATATCCTGTCTCACGATGTGCAAATTTTGTCTCTCTATGAAGCTGTCAAGTCAAGGAAAATCCCTTTTTTTAGCATATGATTAAGGATTTTTCCTAATTGGTTTTGTGCCAAACTTCATCGAACTATCATCAGTAGCCCGCCATAGGGGTGGGTTTGTATTGTACCTCTTAGACTTGAACCGTGTCGTGTCTTTTGATGACAAAAAAAGAGCATAAATTAGGATTCATTCTTTGACTGGTCCAAAGAAGGTTAAAAGGAGCTTTCTTAGTTGAAGAATAATTACCTTGTCTTGTTTAAACATATATATAATGTACCGTTTTTATAAAAAAATTTGTCAATGGTGGCCTTTGAACCAACTCCACTGATTGGGTCCCTGGTCATTTCATGCCGACGACAGCAAAAAGCAAATTTTGTTTGATATGCACACAATCTCATTTTTTTTTTTTTTTTGCACCAAAAATTTTAAATTAACATTATGTTCGGTTATGCTCTTACTATCTGGGAGCCATCGAGAATAAACTTCATTTTGGAATTTCGAAGCATTTCGCATTGCTTCAAAATTAAATTGCTCGAATTTAGTAATTTACAACACACAATTTAATACATCTGATAAAATGCTAGAATTAGACCGCTCACACTTAAATCCATCTAAGAATTGGAAGTATCTCAAACCATATGATTCCCTTTCAGATGAAGTCACTCCAATCAATCACCGATTCATCGTCCTCGTTACTTAAACCATGATATATCCGAGCCGTCCATTTCAATTAAAAAACTCAAAGCAATTTTGAGTTTGGAAAGCAAGATAGCAACATCTGTCGACCCTGATTTGTTTCTAACTTTTAGGCCTAACTTGCTTTTACACGTTATAAGCTCCCAAAGGACCAAACCAATTTATGTATGAAAAGGAACTTCCGTAGTTTTATCTACGGTGCAGATTCAATCCGTACATTTAGATCGAACAAACCAAACATAAAATTTTCAAGTGCTCATTCAAACTTGTATGCCCATCTTTCCCAAATATAATTCTAGAGTCAAAAAATTAATTACTTAAAAAATTGATAATTTATTTTGCTTATTTATTCAAAATTACCTTTGTTTTGTTTACATTGCAGGACATACCGAAACAGTGACCAAATATATATACTAGGTTTTTGAGATTAAAGACCGCGATACATATTTTTTCTTACAAAAAGATAAACATTTTGATATATTGTTCAAACTATTTTGCTGCCATTTTAAAAAATATTGATCCTTTCGTTTTGAATGTATAGCTCGGATATATTATACAAATGACAACTGATTTATGAGTACTAAAATTATCAACATTAATAAAACAGCATTCGACTTTTTCGGACATGAATAGTAGCGAATGCAAAACCTATAGAGGTGCAGTGCAATGATAATGTTAGCAATGTTAGTTGACTGAGAGCGCAATTTTGTTGTTCCCGTTCTTTGCTTAGCTTTTGGGCATCGGTCTCTGTCCTTGTTTACGCAACCATATAACTGCCCCGAGAAAATAAAGACCCAGTCCCAACTCCCGAGGATGATAACTCAAAATAAATCCGATTTTAACGATACGCATACGAATATTTTATATTTATCAAATACATAGGTCAGTATGAATATTTTCTTTAACATATGCAAATACATATAGTTTTTAATTCGGAAATATTATCTATTTTGAAAATTTGAATATAATTTTATTTGGCACTTTAAAGTGCGATATATACTTTTATGAGCAATGTTAGATTGAATATAATTTTATTTGGGACTTTAAAGTGCAATATATACTTTTACAAGCAATGTTAGAGTCAAATATTTTTGATGGATGAGTCCGTCAAATTTGATCGGATCTAAATTTTGTAGATGCAAATGTTTAATCCGAAACACTTATTGTGTTCATAGTACATCGATATATATTTGAAGACCAAATTTTATAGATAAATTTGGTTTGTTTTTTAATTAACTGGTTCGATATTTTGCTTAACATGCATGGTTTAGGTTAACCTAATTAACGACTAATTTTGAATTAATATTGGGTGAAGGTTATGCAAACTCAAATTAACACGACTCTGTTTTGGCACAGCTTAACCATGCGACCCGATGGAGGCGACGCGTCAGCTACAAAAATACATTTTTATCAATCTAAAAACATAATATCCAAAATTTTTTAGTACTAAAATATACGTCCAACGTAACAATTTCCGTGATATTTATGTTCAAACATTCTAATACACAATTTTTATTACGAGAAATGTTATGTTATGATTCGATACATAGAGGATATGAGGTCTTTCCATGTAATCTTTACGTTTTAAATTTCAAATCACCATATGAACAGTTCGATATATGTTTATATCGAAAATCTGTAAGAAACTAATTATTATATTTATTGTTTTTCTTTAAAATCCATGATGCAAAAATTAGAAGTCCTCGTTCGAAAAAGTACAGTAAAAAAAAAAAAAATAAATTATTGTCGGACTGCAGTATTTTTCGTTTATTATTTGATATTCACATTTCATGTTTGTATATTACAGCGAAACACACATGTTGATGGATGCCAATAACTTTCGTTAATTTTCTAATTCGTCTTCTAATCACCATACTCTTCTATTATCCGATGCAAACTCAACACGAAAGATGTTGATTGTCCAATACAAGAAAGATGTTTTGAACATCTTTGTTTCATTGTCCCGTGTTGTCCAATGTAGACTTCATTATCGTAAAATATTTAATTTTATAATTAATGCATTTTGAACTTAACTAAAGATATTTAAAAGGCATCTAGAGTGAGAATTTTGAAAGGAGATAATAATTTTTTTTAAAATACATAGCAGCAATCACCATAATTCGTTAGTGTTTTTTTCTCCACTTGTTGAGATTTGAGGCTGTATTTTTTTAACTCCTTTTGAATATACATAAAAGAAAAAAAGAAAAAAAAAACTTAAGAGTAAATTATTATTTCTAGATTTTTTTTGTACGAAAATAGATAATTCAATCCGACTGGGAAATATCTTAAATTATTGTCGGTACACTCCTTTGCAAATTATACTAGACGAATCATGTTTATTGCCCCTATTAAATGGTGCCAATAAAAGATAGACAAGAGTTCAGGCGAGATCAACCAACTTAAGTTGCGCTCAATAGTTTCATGAAAAAAATAAATACGACATTAAAGAGAAATGATAGTCTAATCCAAACAAGTCCTAGCGATTACCGTAGTCCTTAATGATTTTGGTATATCCATGCAATTTTAGGAATTATTGAACTGAACCTATCGCATTTTGATGTTGATAGCTCAGTGCGGCGTTTTAAGAAATTGGTTCGATGACCTTGACACATCACACATGATTCCTAATTTTAATAGAAAGTATCGTTGGAAAAAAAAGTTTAATTTGTATGAAAATGTTCTATAATTAATCAAGTGACAACAATTCTCATCACCATATTTTGTGTCTACAAAAAAAGTTAAATTTGTAACATTTGTTACTCCTCTTAGAACTTCGACAATTATTTTGTGTCTTGCATGAATTTTTTTTAATTATTTTTTGTCTTGCATGACTGTATCTCTGATGTAATTTACAAAGTATACTACTGACAAGAAAAAAGCAATATTTATCTCTTTTCTCGAGCGCTATAAATCCCTGCGTATTGCCATAGAAAATCCCTTATATACTTGAAGAAAAGTATCTCAGTATTTTGATTACAATGGTGGGTAAAAAAAAAAAGAAAATACCAAACTTCTAATAATTTGCCTAGCTACTGACTTCTGTCAAAAAAAAAAAAAAAAACTTGTAATAATTACTGGAGAAGCTGCGTCTGTCTTTTCTACAAACAGTGCAAATACGGCTAACAGTTCCACCCAGCCATCACCAATCGGCCTTACTTGTAATCCCACGTCTGTCCGTCACAAACTTTCTGTTATTTCAGTTCTGATCCAATAATAATACGTCAGATACTACAGAAGTTAAAAGAAGTAGAAAAGAAAGACGCACAAAGTTATTAGACTTAAATTCCCGCCAAGTGCGCAAGCGCAAGGGTTGGTCAGGGGCTGAGCAGGGCTGGGTCAAAGCGCCATAAACACCAGCGCAGAGGCAGGCACCGTACTATGTCAGGTGGAGACTGGATGACTGGAGAGTAGAGAGAGAATAGATAGACAGCATTGCAATGTTGAACAGAACAGAACTGTTGATGATGGATGCATAGACTGCCGAGTTTGAATGCACTTGAGTTTGCCCAAACTCCATCACCTGACTTAGCCGCTTCCTAGCTATTTTCATTATTATTATTATTTTTTTTGAATTACAGCTATTTTCATTATGACCCGGCTGACCTCCTTTGTCAGTGTCTGTTTTTCTTCTCCCTTCCCAATTCAATTACATCACTCCTATTTACTAGCCATATTTTTCAGCACCTTTATATTAATTTATACAATTTATACAATGCATTCCTGATATAATTAGGTCTTCCGTAGCATATTATAGCATACATTAGTGTTTCAAAAATAATAATATTTTAAAGTGATAACTAGGTTGTTCTAGTTTTTATTTCCAAGTCAGCAGTCAAGGAAAATTATAATTTCGGAGATTGAAGTAAGAGATGTTAATAATTATTTACTCCTTAATTTGGTAGCAAAAAATTTAAAATATATTTTGTTCATTAATTTTTTTGGTTGAAAAGTCGGGATTAGTTGATGATACGTATTTTAGGTTGGTAAGAATATTATTGTATGTATTAGGTTGTGGCAGAAAGATACCGAGATGGTTCAGTGAATAATCAAAATCTTGACTAGTATGGTAAGAAGAAATTGATGCTTTTCAGGTGGAATTGGGGCTTTTTTCCTGCCTCAATTCTCAGGCCTCAGGCACATTTCTCCCTTATACTGCGCTAACATTCTGAGCTGAACATGCATTCCACCAGCACTCTCTCGCGCACCATCTCTATCCGCTTCAAAATGGGTCCAGATAAAGTTCCAAAAGTTGATTCTCACTCTCCTCAGGAATTCATCGGAATAGCAACACCGGCAATGCAAAGTACGATTTCATATTCACTGCGCTCAGTAGTCATGACCTCAAGCTACTGTACCAACTCCAAAAAAATTAGGAACAAAATAATTGTTAAAAATAGAAGGTCAGATTTTGACTTAGTTTGCAAATTTTATACTAGTGAATAGTGATGATGATGGTGGAGAAATTTTGACCAAGTCCGTTCAAGATAAATAAAAATAACGCACAGTCAACTCTAAAATAATTAGTGAGATATCATTATCAACTTGATTGTTCTTTTCATCACCAACATACAATTTTATACATTCAATAAACTAATTCGGTCACTAGACTCACTCGGTGTATATGTGTACAAGTTTATAAATTTTCCCGTGTCGTTCTAACCTAACGTATTTGTTAATATTCTTTAAAAATAACATGTAAGCTCAATTAATAGTTTGTTTTATAAATAATATTTTCTGCAATTTACAACAACCAATTTATAAAATTTTAGCTTTCGCTATATTCTTGTAATTTATTAGTTCAATTATCTCAATATCTCATTTAAAAAAATAAAAGGAAAACTAGCTAGATATCCACCGAGTTTTTTTTTAGAATATAAAATTCTACATGATTGTGTTCTGACCAAGCTTCTAGTGTAATTTATTGATTGCTATTAAAATAAAAGTAGATTTTTTTTTTAGATTCATTAAAATGTAATTTCCATTAGTATTATACTCACGATAAAATGTAATTTCCATGACTTAGTATTATACTCATGATAATATGGTAAACATGTCACACGAAGAGATGGACTTCCTTAAAAATAAAATGCAAATGTTCTATGATAAATTTAGCTTAGAAAGAATATAAAAGTTTATTTATTTATTAAACCACAGTTATATAAATTTAAGCTATATATGAATCGCCATGTAGGTTAACAGAAAGAATTAAAAAAATTTCAATCTTGTATACTTCTATCTGAGCAATTCTAGGTGAACATATTGTAGACAAATGACTCCAGTGAGTAAAAGCGAGGGAGCATATTTGTCTTCCCCTTGCTGCTTTTACGAAGCTTCTTTAGTTAGGAATGAGGTGTAATAATACAAAGTTAAAAAACCATTTACTGTTAATCAACAGTTAATAATAGCTGGTCTAAATCCGTAACAAATCAAGTAAAACCAACAGCATTCCCACGCGGAGTCAAGCTGAGCCGTCTACTCCAATCCGACGGTCATTTTCAAACCTAACAGTTTACCTTTTTCTACCACTCGTGGCCCCACACGAGTGAAGTCAATGAGTGGTGGCCTGGTGGTGGGTCCTACCTCCACTTGTGCGATCAAATCCTCGTGATAGAACCGCTCCTGTATTTATTAATTTTTTCTAACTTGTACTAGACTACGTCTGGTCTTATATAGCGTGTGAGAGATTGAAAACATAGAAGAGAACAAGAAGAAATAAATAGCTGTTGTAGAAACAACTACAGAAGTAAGACAAAAAAACCTTCAAAATTTGAAACCTTGCATTGAATTCTCTCTTCTACCTCTCTTCTATTATGAAGGTATTGGGTTTTCTTGTTACGCAAAGAGGAGCCGGAGATGAGAGCAGACGTGTCCGGTCGAAGACGATACGCGCCTCCAGTTTACCCACAGCCATGTTCAGGCCGTCGACCGACACGCAAGACACCGACGACGAGGGCCCGTTCTTTGATTTAATCTTCCCTCTTTCTCTGAAAACAGAATCCGAAACAGAATCGGATGTCGAAGCGGGTCATGATTTGTTCTTCAGTGGCAGGTTGTTATCTCTTGACACGTCGGGGGTGAAGCCGAGGTCTCATTATGTAGACTCGCCAAGTAAATTTCGTGCGCTTAAGCTCGGCATGAAGAAATCAAGATCGAAACCAGAATTGGAGACGAAGAATGGGAATGCTGTTTCCGATACGCCGCTATTCTCGCTCTTCGCACGGGAAAGCGGCTTGCGGGGCTCAAATAGCGCCCGATCCACATCCTCTAAATGGATTTTTGATCTCGGATCGCCGTGTCAGGATCAAGAGAAACGGTCGAGTTCGCTTGCTATTCAAAAGTATTTAAGCAAAATTAAACCGTTCTATGTGAAGGTGTCGAAAGGGTTTGGTGAGAGATTACGGTTCGGACCGGCCGAGCCAACGGGTATAAAGTTGGTAGCAAGGCGGCTGAGGAAAAGCCGATCAGCCTCATCGGCTGTTGCTGCCGTGCGGTCCCCACCGTCAGTTGTAGTGCCTCAGAGGAGAGACGATACGCTTCTAGAGAAGGAAGATGGTATTGAAGGCGCCATTGCACATTGCAAGCGTTCTTTCAATAAAGGTAGCTGTATAAGCATTTGATTTTAGTTTTATGAGGGTTAAATGTTATGTATAGAGTTCAAGATTAGTGCGTATTGTTGTAATAATTTTGTAAATATAAGCTCAATTCCCAGGTTTAGGTTTGTTATATATTAATTTGCTCGATTAATTAGAGCTGTATAATTTAATATGTAATACAAGTTTGCTGCCTAGCTATTATTACTATTGAAGTCAGGGGATGCTAAAACAAATTTAAAAACCTCAATTGGAAAATGTAATTATGATGGTGCTTGTACCTTTCAAGATACGTAGTAATTATGAGTCTCATTCTGATATTTCAGGAACTCATCATGATTTCTTCAAATTTGAATTTCTTAATCTTGTATTTTTCTGGCACATGGTCAAAAATCTGGTGCAATTAATATGATTTCAAACCTTATTCATAATTGGGGCCTCTGGTCCCCGCTTTTTTTTTTGAAGATTCAAGTTTTAATGTATTATTTTGTTTTAATTAACAGGATCAATGGATTTGCCATTAGTGAGATCAAGAAGTGACCCAGGAGAAGGAAAGCGGATTACTATTTGATATTACTTGTTTATTTCTCCTTCTGTTTCTATTTTTCTTCAGAACATAGGAGGAAGTTTCACGAGACAACAAAATTTAATTAAAAACAAAAAGAGAAGTATTTTGGTACTGATGTGAATTTGTACGGAAAGGGAACCAGTCTCTCTTTTAGATTTGTCTGTGTATGTTTTTTTTTTTTATATTATATTTGTAAGTTTTTGTACTAATTGTAGAAGCGTGGTTAGATATAAAGGGCTCGTTTGGATGCTTCCCGGAATAGGGGAATAGTGGGAATAGTCACTCTTCCCACTCTTCCCAACAACACTCTTCCCAACAACACTTTTCTCTCTACTTTTTCACACTTCCCAACGCTATTCCTAAACTCACCATCCAAACGACCTAGGAATAGCACTCTTCCCACTCTTCCTACTCTTCCCACTTTTTCACACTATTCCCACTATTCCCACACCATCCAAACAAGCCCAAAAGCTCTTTCTTTTGATCCCTCTTTGTATGTAGTGTTGTGTTTTCTTTTTGTCTTTTCCTTTTGAATAGCAAAACAAATAACCGGTATGAGTACGTGTAATTTGGTACCGCCCATTTACGTCCTTTTTGACGTGTTCGCTTGTTTCACAATTAATATACCAATATTTTAACAATGCACCTAACCTTTCCTGTATTTGCATGAAATACCTAACCTCGGATTTTTGTTGCCAATTTAACTTCATCTGAAAATAGATATTTAAATTCACGGTTCTCAATTTAACAGAAAGCTTTTCGTGTACTATATCTTGTTGAAAGCACATATTATTCTCTTAAATGTAAATCCTAGCTTGTCAGTAATCAACATTTGGTGTAGTAAATCTGTATAATTTGTTGTGTTTGTATGTTATTTCTTTGAATATTCTGATACGATTGTTTCTAATGGAGGTGTGTATAAAATTTTTAAATTTTAAGATCATTAGAGATAGTGTAAATAACAGGTCCAGATGAATTTTTTAATGGTAAACCTTGAAAAAAAAAACAATAATTTCTAAATGGTAAATTTTGTTAGAATCATTAATTATTTTAATGCTAAGGAGAGTATTTTTTCGAACAGTGCTGTAAATTGATATAATTGTTTTTCTTCAAACAATGTTTAAAAATGATTTTAATATTATTTTCCGTCCCATTAAAATTGTCAATTCAGGAAATTTCTACTTGTAAACTAGCCCACTGAAAAGGAGAAATAACAAATTTATGGTGGTTCTGAAAAAGCTGATGGAAAAGCTTCTAGGTCACGTTGAGACATGATGAACAACAATGGCTAGGACACAAGTACGCTGTGCGCGAAATGAAATAAGATACCTTTTGGTTTCTTCTTTGGAAATGTTTTTAATTAATAATAAAGACAAAGATCTGAATTGATTCTCATTTTGCATCGGAATTCGTGCAATCTTTTGGTTATTTTACTTCTCTAAACGCAGCCTTTTGCTTTTCTTTTCCTGTCTTTTGCGTTTACTTGAGACAATGGCGAAAAGCTTTGACAAAAAACATAACAACTGTTTCATAAAAAGAAAAAGGAGAAAAAGGAATGGAGCGAGAACGACAGGATGGAACTAAAAAGATGAAGATTCTGTTTTTATTAACAAAAGATGGCATGTCTTTCAACAATCTGAAAAGATAAAGTGCGAGAATGAGATAAACTAAATAAATACACTCTTTTTTGGGGAAAAAAAAAGACAATATAGAATCCTACAAATAATTAATAAAGAAATTGAATTTCAAGTAATGTTGGAAGTGGGTCGATCAAATTATATCAAAACCTAGTCTAGAACTAGAAATTTTTTTTTTGAGGGCCAGCAAAGCTGACAATTTTCATTAATAAAATTGTCTAGAACTAGAATTTGTCGCAGTGGATCTCAATTTCATTTGAATTAAATGTGGTATTTTAAAGCCAGTTTAGATAGAGTCGTAGATGCTATATATTAACATTTAAGAAATTTTTGTCATTAAGAAAATTCTGAAAAGCAAGCGGTCGTATAAATTTTTTGCCTCGATAACTGGGAAGTATGTAGGCTTTTATTTTGTGTGGTCTGCGTGGCAGCGAATCCGAGGAGGAGATTCAAGCATGGCTTCTTAAATTTCTTTTTGTTCTATTACAATTATAAAGCTGTGTACTGCTCTGAATCTACATGGTGCAATGATGGATTTCAGTTCATTAAAGATATAATTGTTGGTTCAGTTGCTTGGATTAGATGTGGTCACTTTTTTGGATTATAGTCTAAGACCCGGAGCAACTAGATTATAAGCGGCTCTTAAGGTAGTTTCAATTTTTAGATAGATTAATTAAAACAATTTATTCAGAAATTTTGTTAGGGAACTCTTCTTGATTGGTTATAATTGTTGAACAGTTTGTACTGATGCAAATTAAATCTGAAAATATGCACAATTGTGCATCCTCTTTTTGAATCGCCTTATGTATTTCACACCCCCATATATATTAATTGTATGCTTAATTTATTCATCTTGCTAAAATATTTGAACTGTTATCATTCGTTCCTAATTGATATCTTGTGCTATTTCTTTACTTTTTTAAAAAAATTTAAACTCTTTGAGATAACATAAATATTATTGTATTTTGTTATAATATCTTTCAAAAAGACCAGTCAAAAGTTAGATTACTTATATAATTTAATTAAATTAGAATATATATCCATCTCTATCTTCCTTTCTCTCTTAACGTATTTTGAACTTTCCGTCCGAATGGCACGGGCTTGTCCCAAGGTCTTTTTTTCTTTCCTTCCATATATTCTTTATACCTTTTATGCAATTCATGTCGAGAGAGAGAGAGAGAGAGAGAGATTCATGAAGGTGCTTTAAGTGGTATATTGTTCAAAGTTTCACTTCTTTGTTCATGGAGCAAGAGACATAGACATGACTAGAAAGATTTCTATAGCATATATTTACAGGACATGAGAAGGTGAAGTTTACTAAACCAAAGCTTCCAAGAAAGAATTAGGCATAGGATACTTCAAATCCTAGTGCAAAAGACATAAATTTCAACGTAGTAACATGGCTTTAGGAGGTAGTTTCACCTTTCCTTTTTCAAAGCCATTTTCCTCATCCTTTCTTTTTCTTTTTCAATCTTTTTCTTCCTTTATCTCTTTGTGGAGCTAGTAACACGCGTGCTCTTGTCGCTGTGGCATGGAACGGTTCAACATTTTTAGTAGACTTGACTTGTGAGTCGTGACTTGCTTTTCTCTAGGGTCATCTAGTGAGATGTCTAGTCAAAGTTTGCACTGTACTTTTGGGTTTGCTGGGACTAGGGTAGCATACAACATATTTAGCAGTCTTTAGACTTGTGTTGTTCAATTATTTTTCTTATTTTCTATGAACAAAATCAGAACAATAGAGTACCAAGCCAATCATCTGCCTTCGTTGCAAGAGAAAGGAATTGAGAGAGAGTAATAAATATGAAAGAGAAAGGAATTGAGAGATAGTCTGATAAAAATTGACAGAGTCCTATGCGTGATAGACGCTATCAAGTTTTACAGAAAGAAAGAAATGAAGAAATAAAAAGAAAAAGTCTCTTTACTGTGAAGGTATAATTATCGGTTCGAAATTATCTCTGTTTGGAAAAATAAAATAAAATAAATAGACTTGATTACAAATTTTACAATAAGACTAATCGGACTTTGAAAATTTGGTCACAAATTCTGGTCCAGATTTAGTCCAGCTAGCTAGCCATAATATTTTTAAGCAAGAATACTATTCGTTCGATTACTTCCAGTTACAACGAGACTTTGCTGCCAGTGCAAGTTTGGTCTCAACAAGTCTTTGGGTTTTGTCGGCTCCCACAGTCCCACCTGACTGTTTTACACCAGGACCCAACCAAAGCCTCTACAGATGGATTAATTGTTTGTTACAGCCGTTGGGGTGCGCTCATGGGTGGTAAATGGTAATTGAGGGCAATCGGGAAAGAATAATTTTCTCCTTTTTTCAAGTAGACAATTGTTTGAACGTTCGGTTACTTTGTTAATTGATAATCCTATATAAACAATTAAATTTTTTTTAGTCCAACCAGAATTTACCAGAAACTATTTCTGCACTAATGTGGATACTTTGTTAATTCATGGTTTGGGATATAGGACAGTACTATTTGTTAAAAAAAACAATCAAAAGATAAAATTTACGAGGATATTAATATTATTTACTTAGTTATAGAGAAAGAAATCTGTTTATAAAAATATTTATTTACTAAAATATTGCACATACAAAAACTCAAATTATACATACTAAATATTCGTACTATTCAGGTATCCGAGAGAACATAAATAGCGCACCTGTGTGGCTGTGTCAACCGAGCAAATCTTGATTCAGACTTGAGAAAATACCGTTGGAGCATACTATGTTTAGTCTTCATGGGTCTGGTCCATTAACCCATCAGGTCACACTCCTGCGCACAGTACGTTAGCAGCGTTATCTGCATCTGACAATTCAAAGTTTGAATTTTGACTTGTTTCTGAAAACACGCTGCGGCTTGACAGTTGACACACTTGACCACAAGGCATACAATACAAGTATTCACATTTTTGCTCAAACTAATTTTTTATTTTTGTGGTGATTTTCATATTTCGTTACCAATTTACAAAATCTTTCTTTTTTTAATTAAAAAAAGAAGACTAAATTATTGTTCTGCTCATACCCGTTTTCTTTTTGAAATTAGTTTTTTGATCTCTTTGGACATGCATGATAATAAAGGATCTTGAAGGGTCGAAATAGTAAAAAGCACAAGATTCCAAACAATGCATGGAATTTCTATATGTAGGCCCAAACTACAGTTACATAACGGGCCTGACTGCTGAGAAAACTGCCTGAAACTATATAGCAACAGACGGGTCCCGTATACAGAGTCCAGGTACCACCTCATGCTATTACTTGCATGTTTGAATAGAGGACTGTTATTACCAGAACTCCAGAAGGCAGAAGCCCAGCTTCTTTTGATCAGCATTGACTTTGTGATTATTATTGTATTGTAATATTGATAAGTTTTTGAAAAAAGTCGTGTTGGATCTATTAGTAGGATTTTTCGCTGTATCGCGATATTGATTCATCAGTTATTTCTCACTAAGTCAATATACATTCAATTTAACATTGTTTTCTGAATTGTAAATATTATTCTATTTTAAAGAAAACACGGGTAGGCAAGAAATCTCAATATGGCCGGCCTCTTTGTGACTATGACTTAGGTTTCTGTTTGATCTCTGCACACTATTTACTGGTATTCTGGGTTGGTACCAGTTAGGGCATGGCTAAGTTTTGGTATGGAAGGTAGTTTCCTATAATGTTTTGTCAGAATAAAGTAAACATTATGCCCCATTTTACTATCTGGTGAAATATGTGAAGGAACTAGACAGAATAAACAGAGTCAGGTAATAAACACCGAGCAAGTTTTGGTTGCCAAACCTAGCGCAAGTCACTTGGGTGTCAGCTCCATTTAATCAAATATTTGATTGTATTTCTATGGGTAGAAATTGAATTCGATTCTGTGTAAGGATATAACTTATTTTTGCTCTTTGAATAAATAGGGAATGTGCTTGTACAATAAGTGATAAGGAAGGGGAAAAAAAAGCTTCCTTTGTAAAAATGATGTAAACCTTTCTCAGAAGAATCAGTAATCAAAGGGAGCAAAGGAGATCTCTGGAAATGTTCGTGTCTTTGTTGTTACTACTCTGAAATTTTTTTCACGTTTTAATACATGTATTGTAATTTGTAAGTTGGTTTCTTTGATTTATAGAAATCTGTGGAAATGTCATTTCTTCCACCCATAAAAAAAAAGAGAAAAAAAGAAGAAGCTACTTTTTTTGATGTTTCCTGAGAATTGAAATATTTACTCGGTGCAGACACACATTGATTGCCTTTACTACCAAAGTAAACAAAAAAAAAAAAAACCACAGAAGAAGATTCTATACTTCCATCCCCCCACAAAAAAAGCAAGGAAAATTAAAACTGATGAAGAATACAGCAAAACTGAATCACCATAGTATATGTAATAAGCAAATATTGTTCTAAGACCATTATTTTGTATCTCAAAAAACTAATAAAAGGTATATAGAATAACCTGTACCTCACAATCACCTCCTTACCCTTTCAAATCATTTGCCAGGCATGTTGTGCTCTTGATATCTACTGCTAAAATTGACACGCCTAATACAATGCTACAATTCAATCCCACATTTAATTCCTTCTTGTACAACCCAAACACAGAAACCCTTCCATTAACACTCGTATAACTGGTCAGCCCGAGCTCTCCATCAAACAAAGCATTTGCTGTAGCATTAGTATCCTCCACAATTCGATCGGCAAGCACATCCAATGTGACATTTAACCGTGTGGCATTTCGTGCACCTAACTGTCCAGCTGGTGCATACGCCACACCAAGGGTTTCCTCATGATAGTAAAACTCTGTCACGGTTCTGTCAAACTTGAATGAGACGATATTGGGGTTTTTGATTGATATGTCACCGACAAGTGTGACATTTGCTGATACAAAATTTTTCTGACCCATTGATACATTGATATTGAAATTGTAGACCTTAATAGAGTTCATTGTGAGTGTCGGATCTCTCACCTTGAAAAGGGTAAAAGAGAGAATGAGGATCAGAAGTCCAAGAGTTGCGGTTATGGTTGTGGAACAGGCGCAAAAGTAGATGATGTGGCGGCGATTGACATAGAATTTCAGAGATACAGAGGTGATTGATGCATCGTTTGTGGGATGAACAGATGGTGAATAGAAAGAAAGGGGTTTTTCTTGTTCTTTCTTCATGTAGTCTGCCATAGTGAATTTTGAGTGTGTGTAATGACATGAGTAAGTTTGAACTTGAACTGGTTTCATTATGAGTTCGGTTGCAGTTGAGGCCTTTTTAGTTGGAACGATCTCCAATTAACTTTGTTATGCATTAGAAATGGAGGGGTTCCATCTGTTATGATTATTGGATGTTATCACTGCTCCAGGATTAAATGGACATTCCAGATATTAAAACCGGAGAAGATCTGATTTTTTTTATGGGTTTGGGTTTAGATGGTGATTGTTGACCGTTGGCGTCACCGGAGTAAATAGAGGTTGTTGGGGAGTTTCACGTCTCTTTCTGAAGTGGATCAAAATTAGTGAGCCGGATTACCTGGAAATGTGGCTTCCACCTCTTTATTAAATGTTCTTATTTGTGCAGTAAAGGCATCTTTTTTTTTTTGTATTGTTTTTTCTCTTATACGAACCACAGCACATAGGAAGGCACCACCGCACCAAGCACTTGTAGGTTTTGTTTCTATTTTCATGATTTTCTCAACTGAGTTTTACACTGTGCTATTATGGCAGATTACAAAGTTGTATATATCCAAACAGCATTGCTTTTATTTGTTTTTTCACTGAAAAGATGTTTCTTTTAAAGGTTTCGGGTGAGAGAGTATCTTTTTAGCCCAATAAGCTATGTACTTGAACTTGACTAGTAGATCTATTTTTATAGGCTTTTACTACAGCTATGAAAGCCCATATTGCTTTTTCCCATCCCATATTCCCAACTTGACTTTCGGAAGTTAAACCCATATGCAGTCCAGCCCAGTGGACTATTTCAAATTTCCAATCATAAAAGTAAATTAATTTTTTTATAATTGTAGGTGCTTCGGCCCTTTAATACAAAGCCCATTGAGGCTCAATATATGTTGTAAACTGGTAATGCTAACAGCATCAAAATTTTAGTTAAACTGACGTGCTCAAGATTTTTGAAACCAAGAGTTTCAGGTTGATTTTGATACTTATCGGTGATTGCGTGAATTAACTTGTTGTGTACCAAAGGCAGGCATTATATACGGTGCAGACTGTCTAGTACTGTATTCTGTATAGATATATTGGAAGTTGGAACTAATTAGAGAGATTTGATTTGTTATTTTGATCTCACATACCATTTTTGATGAGGGGAAACCCCAACAATGTACAAACAATATATTGCTAGACAAAATCACTATCTTATTAGAAAGTCCTTTGATTATGTCTATTCCCAGTGGTAACTTTTCCATGTATTTATCATATTTAAATAGTTTTCAGCATTGACCTCTTAACTACCAAGAAAATTATGTTTCCTACCAATTGTACCGGATTCTCTCATTCTCAACTTCCAAATCAATCACACATACTCTTTCTTATCTTCTATACCGACCTATCTATTCTATAAATGTCTAAACCACATAGAAATCATAATTTAATAGCTTCAAAATTCTATCTTTACCCAACCCCAATAATACAAAAGCAAACCCAAAAGCAAGGGAAGACCTTCTAGAAGAAATATCTCATCTGGTCTCAACCACCTTGCTTTGTCAACCAATCAACAACTTTACACATCTTTAAAAGATAAAAAAAAAATTCTATACTTGATTTCGTATACAAAATTATGTTTACAAAATAAAAGAGTTAGACAATGAATTTAGTACTGTTCCTTGTGGAACTCAAATTTTGTAGTCCCTTTTTGGTTGAACTCATGACAAAGTCTTTTAAGTTCCTGCGCCAAGACAGGAGCCCCGCAATAGAAAACACCTGAAATTGAAAATCAGTAGTAAAAAGTCACAAATACTAGCATGAAAAAACGTGATGTTTATGTAGTCGTTACACTGAATTGACACTAACCTATTTTGGCGTATGGGTGCCTTAAGCATGCTCTTGAGAATACCTTCTTCCAGTTAGGCCTCGCAAAATGTGTTCTTACCTGAAAGTTTTTTTTTTTTTTTTTATGTTCAATCTATTTAGTTAAAGAAACTTAGCAGAGCTTTCAATTAATTTAAAATTTACAAAATAAGTTATCATGTTGGAACACAAAATAAGTATAACTTGAGAAGACCAAATATAAAATTGTTGTTTCCATCTACTTATTCAGTTCACCCACCATTGCTTATGTCATGGCTTGCATACCCCAAGGAATTTACAAAAAAAAAATGTTTTACATGCTTTGTTTATTTGTTTTTGATCGGGGAGAGGCCAAAAGAAATTAGGAGTTCCGAATTTGGTATTGACTATATCTACATTGATTGCACCAGAAACTGGTCTCAGATTTGGCCTTTTTTTAATCTAAAAAAAATATTAGATGGATTTGATTCCAAATCACATACTTTGTACTTCAAATAAAATGTTAGAACTACAGCTTTCTATTGAAGAAGAGAAGTGGAGGAACAAGATGTCTTACTCTAGTTCCAGAGACGATATCCACACCATTTTTGGCATGATTAAGTGCTTGAAGCATTGTGATCAGTGCAGATCTTGCATCCCCTTCCTCATACACACTTGTGAGATAATTGTGCATCTCAATTACACCCTATCAATATCAATTAGTTACTTCATCAAATAGAAAACAAATAATTCAGAGACTCCACATAAATACCAGGTAAGAATTTTAATGAAATGCCTTAATTACCCTTCGATCCAGATCAGCGATCTCATTCATGATTCCCTTGAACCAATCGAACGAGCCTTGTTCACGAGTCACCCAATAAAAATAAGCACTAGCGGTTTTGAATGATCTCTTGGAGGACATAATCCGCATCAGCGTAGCTAGATCAACATGTTCAAGATGATGATCCAACCGTCGATATTGATTCTCTTTAGCCTCCTAATAATAAATATGCATTTTGTAACCACTGATAAATTAAGAATGGTAGATAACCAAAAGAAAAAAAAAAGGAAGTCAAACAAGCTACTTACATCTTGTTCCTCCATTTTGACCATGCTGTTAAGTAGGTCTTTCAGTATACTAATAAATGGTGTAGCACCAATCCCGAGACCTACTAGCAGCAGCACGTCGTACTTTTTGTAATCCTGAGCTGGGGCACCATATGGTCCATCAATCAACAGCTTTGGTAGGCTTCATTGTGGTAAAAGATGGATATCAGTTGTAAGATTACTGTGCGGATAATTGTATTCACCTTCAAAATTCAAACATAGTCAAGATCTAGCTACAGCATTTGATAATATGCTACTACTAGGTTTAATTACCCTTTTTTTGTAGTTTCATCAGCTCTGAGAAGGCCACTTTTACCGGCTACAGATGGCTCACAAGCCTCAGCAAAAATCCGCTTGAGTTCCCTTGTCCAGTCACCAAGCTGTCTTATGTGTATACTGAGATAGTCGTCATCAGGAGCTGAGGTGATTGAAAAAGGATGCCTTCAATTTATGAACAACAAATGTGGATCAGTTAAACTTATAAATATAATATGTAATTATGGGAATATTAATTTTGATAAGCACCATTCAAAAGGTGACACGGCCGGGCACTGAACGAACATGTACTGCCCGCTCTGGTACCGAAAGGCTGGTGGCTTCGACATATGTAGTGATAGAACATTGCCTGGATATATCGCAACCTAGATGCATGGTGATGTAACGTATTATATAAAGGAGGGAGATTTAATTAAGAGTGAAAAGTACTTTTCCGTTAGTTACAAATGGCTACCTTTCTAATCCGCACAGAATAATGCCGAGACCTTAGAGCTCTTAAGACTCTCTCCCCTGCGTAAAGGGAAACTGGAACAGCAAGATACATCCATGTCTGAATTAAAGGAAATAAATATAATCGAAATTAGTTTTAATGCAATGATAGTCAATTTTACAAAAGGCAACCATAATAATATAAAGCGAAGGAAAAAAAAATCCTGAAGTACCGTTTTGAGGTACCAGTGATGAATGAGGTAGAGGAACTGCCCGTGAATGATGAGCAAGACATATACAAGCGCCAACAAATGATGTGAGTACCAAAATGCATTGAAACCCGTAAGCCGGTCAAAGGGCTTAGGTAGCTTGACCACACTCCGTCTAAACCACCGTGTTGCGAGTGTAAATGCCACTGCCATGCAAATTACCATGATGACACCTGTTACTCCCTCTGGGCCCCGCACAAGGTCAAGGTATGTCGGTTTCACTTCACCAAAATCGCGCCTCATTGGAGTGTACATGGCATCAGAAGATGATAGGAGACGTGGGAAGTCACAAGAAAGGTGGTTTCCGGCATGTAAAATCACCCCAACCACGATTGCACCTGCTATGGTCTGGTAAAATGAATCTAATTTAAAAGAAATTCAACTTATGTAAAATCTTAATTGAGATATTATAAAATGACAAAACTATGAACTGATTAACCTTGTGGAAGTTGATATTGTCATCAAATGGCAAAATATAAGCAGCTCGTGTCGACCTTAACCATGTCATGGTGTTTCGGCAAACTGGTAACAGAATCAGTGCCATGTTAAATTTCAAGGTCTCAGCTGCGCCTTTGGCAGTGGTCAAACAATAGCCCATGACACGAAACTCGTACCGCTTTTTGTATTGAAAGAATTTCCATGTGAATAAACCTGCCATGATGCATATCCAGAGAGCAATTACCCATAATCGCTTCCAATTTTCTTCTAAATAGTAGGTTAATTTTCTACCGAGGTTTCTAATCGGGCCTCTTTTCCTTAGACTGGCCAGGTTCTGGCTTAGAGCCTGGCTGGTGTAGCTTAGTGCTTGGCTGTAGCTCAGATATGTGTCCTTTTGTAACAGCAATGTTTCCAGTTGCCATACCTGATAAAAATTGCATGGTAGTGCTTAATTACTTGTTAAAAATTCTGGTTATTCATACAGAAAATTAAGTCATGATTCTACATGCATGTTGTCACAAACATGTTGGTTTGACCGCTGCCTTTTATTTGCTATGTATCGGTGTCAATTTGGCATCCTAATGATTAGATAGAGATAGTGACTAGAGAAAGAATTTTAGGCAAGAAAAATAGGCTTTGAATGTATAATATACCCACAGGAAGAATCAAATTCCGACAAGGAAGAAAAGGGATATCTTTAAACAATTAACCAGAACATGTCAAGCTATAGAGACGTACCAAACAGATAAAATACCAGATGTATGTGCTTTATATAGTTTTAATTTTTCAGTTGATCATATAATTTTCATATATAATGAACTGTAGCTTTTCAAAGGTTCAGACGTTCGGTAATAGTATGTGCTGTGTGTACAAACCTCGATGTATCCTAGTCCCTCGGGATCGAGTTCTTCCATGATTAGAGCTGCATACTCCTCTGCTTGTTCTTTCAATCTTGACAGTCTATTTGCTGAGGCACTTAACATTATTATCTGAAAAACCACATAAAAAGACCTTTATTACAAAGAAAGAACTGTGGCTTTGCCCAAATTGAAGTTTTACACCCAGCATACTTGATACCTCTTTCTGTATAATAGTATTATTCATATATACACACATGGCAAACTTTATGATTCAATGATCAATGCCTTTATTATAATTTCTGATGAAATCCTTTATTTGAATCAATGCTTTTCTTCTTTCAATTTTGTTTGATTTTAAGAAAAATTGGTATGCTGCAGACCCTGAATGATACGGGAGTCCGGGTGCTGAGATAAATTAATAGAAATGATTTCAAAATCCAAGTTGATAAAATGATAGACATAATTTCGGATATAATTTGTTGGAAAGCGACACCGTCAAAAATCAGAGGGATCGAATGCTACATATATGGTGTACATCCTAGTTAACAAGTTTAAAGAAGAACTATTTTACAAAACTGTCCTTCACCTAATACTCTACTGGAAGATTACAAAAATAAGTAGGTGAATTTGTCGCATACTTTCTTTCAAAGTCAGATGTGTCAATTGAGTTGTTTTCACACCCTGACCCTTCAGTTGGGAATTGACTTTTGTAAAAAGTGAAAAATAGTCTATGAACCCTGTCTCTATCTTGTAATTTGGTATTATTCAGTTTTTTTCCTGGACTAGGTCTACAACACCAACCCACTTCAGGAGCCTACAACTAAGTTAAGAATTCTTGCTCCAGGTTTAGAATCTCGATATAAGATTTTGTTACCGGTGGGGTAGGTGGCGATGTCTGGTTCTGCTCACTGAAACCATAATTAACGAGTTATATCATTTACATTTTTATTTAATATTTTCAACATTCACTTTTCCCTTTAACCAATGAAACTTCTTGTCCAAGATATGAGGGTCCTAATTTTTATGTTTACATAGACCTACCACAAGTTTGATACCTCTGTGAGGACCTAGAATAAATTACCGGGCTGCATTGCACGCAGCACGCATAAAATTCCTGCCTGTTTTGCTGTGTCCCACTTCTTTTCTAATAACTTATTGTGATATGGAAATTTGTTATTATTATTATTTTTTTTTGGAATATACAATTGTGAATATTCCATGCCCAAAGAACACGGACAACAGCTAAGTCTTTCTAGTGTCTACTTAATTGATAAAATAGGAAAATAAAAGTGATATTCTTTTCTTTTTTAAAAAAAGGAGCAAAAAAGAGAGTAGAATAAGAAAAAGAAAAAAAAAATGTCAAATTTATACATCACCTCTTTAACTTCTGCTTCTGTAATCCGGCCGTCTGCATTCTTGTCCACCCTATAATTAGTAAAAAGGTAAAATAAATGACCATCACGTATTGGGCATTATTATTATTATTATTATTATTTGTTTCCTTTTCATTGTTTAGTTAGCATATCATACTTACATGTCAAAAAAAATCTGAAGGCGGGAATCAAAACTCTCATCAGTTATCTGTGACCATATCTCATGCAACTCCTCTTTGCATATCTTCTCCATCTTCATCCTTCTCCTCCTGCTCAATGTATCAAACAACTCCAATGCAAACTCCCTTGACTCCGTCATTCCTTTAATTACCCAAAATTCCAAAAACATGTTACAAGAAAATAACAAACATTACAAAGAACAAAAGTAAAAAAAAAAAAAGGATATTGAAACAAATATAATACCTATGCATTCTGGAAAATTGGACCGGCATAAGTACCCGTCATTTGCAAGAGCTTGAAACTTGCTCTCGACTTCACTCCATGCATTCGCCTTACTGTTGCTAATAAACCTGAGTCCCCTCAGTGCTCTCTGTGCACCAGAGCGGCTCCGGTCGAGCATGGCACTCTGTCTCCTGGCAGCTCGTGCTGCCAGAGCAGACTCAATCGCTGAGCTCGCTTCTCCATTGCAGGAAGCGGGTGTGGTGCGTCCACTTCCCTTGCTCCGGCTCTTGGAAAACCGCTTGAACTCCGCTTTCAGTTCATGAGAGAACTGCCGTGCACGAGCCACCGCCTCTGCCTTCAGCTCCTGAGACAGCTGCAAGAGGCGGTTGGACGGGGTGCGTCTGATTGAAGCGGAACGAGATGAGCAAGGAGTCGTCATGCTAGACGAGCCCGCGTCATGATCATTGGTGCCAGAAGCTGGTGCCGGTTCAACACTGCGCAAGATAACAGTGTCATCATCGTGCAAGTCAAGTGTCACCTCTACGAACTCCTCGCCATCATAGGTGAAGCTTCCGGAGCTCCAACTCAATGAGGACGGCGCTGGCGACAGTGCGCCACTCCTCATTGTGTGAACTTACTCTCTTGTTTTACAAACTTGGTGTATATATGTTAGATAAAAGATTGCATGTGTAGGCGACGTAGTGGATGCATAATATGTGGCAACTGCTGCGCTGGTGGATTTTCTAGTAGGTTCTAGGAGTGTAATGCTTGTCTGTTTGTACGTAAGGGAAGAGAAGAGAAGGAATTGGTGGTGGCAGGGAAACGCGGTGGGAATCTCCACTAGGAAGTGGAATCCACGCGTCGAGAGAAGAAATGGTGCGAAATTATTGGAAGGCGGGGATATGTGCGTACTTTGAGTAATATCTAGCTAGTGAGAAAGCGAAGAAAGCAAAGAAGAAGATAAAGATAAAAAGTGAGGGAACAAAGAAGGGGTATTCGGCCGAATGTGACTGGAGAGAGGAGATCATGAGAAAGGTGAGAACCAGAGAGAATGAGAATGAGAGAGAGAGAAGAGGAGAGGTTGTATACGTTGAGGTTAGATTGAAAGCATAGTGAAGACGTGTGAGGGGTGCTAGTTAGGTGGGTAAATAAAACGTGACTTGATCGATGTTTATTACTGATTAGTTCATTATATATAGTCATAGTTAGGAACAGTGGTATATATGTGGTTCTTTAATGATTCCCTGCTTGCTACATATTGATGTGGTTACCAGAATAAAATAGAGAAATATGTGGCATAAAAAAAGGTTTTCTGAGAATATGAAATCATTCGATAATTAAATCTCATAATAAGATATTTGCATAGCTTCTAGAAAGCCATGAGTTCAACTTTGAAAGACTCTGAATGCGACAAGGCTTGTAAGCATTTATCCTATGATTTTTTTTTTTAGAAATTAGACAACCACAATTGTTTCTTTTTCTCTTTACCTCATTTAGTCAAAAGAGAAATTATGTATTGTACATATATCATCAAGTAGCAAGCTTAGTTTTTTCTTTTCTTTTCTTTTTTTTCTTGATCTTTTACAGTTTTACTAGGGGTGCGACACAAAAATTGATTATATGCAAACCGAACGATAATTTTTGCGACGATTATACATTTGTTAACTGGATTTTAAAATCTCAAAATAACTACTCAATCAGTATTCTAGTTTAGGAGAAATGGAATATAGTCAATAACTCAATATACACAACATCAAAGAACAAAGTGGGTACTTCATGAGGAGCATGTCATATCAAGTTGTCTTTCTCCTTTCCGCAATTTCTGGTTGTGAGGACATGAAAACTGAAATTTACAATAACCCAAAATTAAATGTTAAAAAAAAATTAAGAGTAATTTTGAGAAAGAAATTCTCATCTTAATTTTGTTGACACAAACCTGGTTTGTGTGACTCTACACCCCCAAGTCCCCCGTAGGCCATAGCAAATATTCCCCACCTCAAACCCTTATGCCTTAGCCCCTAGAGTAGGGGTGGGCGCGGTATACCGTTTATACGCGGAACCGTTCCGTTCCGTCCTTACAGAACATATTATGGAATGAAATTTCATTCCGTTTCGCAAACGGAACGGTAAACGGAATGTGTTTCGTGATTCATTTGTGTGAAATACAGTGTAAATATAGCCGTTCCGCAGAATTTAGTTGAAACGGAACGAATACGAATCATTTCGGTCATACCGTTTACTGAAACGGAACGGAAAAAGGAACGGCCCAATGACTTAGTCGTCGCTCAATGCTGCTATTGCGCAACAGATGGAGGTGGTTAGCCCGCTCTAAACGCATAGAACTACCCCCATCCATACCGTTGATCATGAGTTTTCTCTCTCTGTTTTTTTTTTTCACTAACTATTTTCTATATTATAATAATTCAATAAATTGCTTGGGGAAAATTAATTCATTTTATTAGGCAATTTAATTTAGTTTTGTCAATCGGAATTGCTTAGAATTAGGTTGGGTATAGTAATATTTAGATAATTTTGGAGAAAATTGTAGCTTATTTTGGGAAATTGTTGATTTTTATGATCAAATTCTAAAAAAAAAAAAAAAAAAAATTCTTTGCAATTTCTTAGTTGATGTTGATAACGTAGATTGAATAAGATTTAAAATGATGGAATACGAATGAATTATGGTTATTATATAATTGTGGAATTCTAGAACTTAATAAGAGGGTTCATATTATCATGCTTCCATAAGCATAATTGTCAAACTTGTTATATAACATGCATGCATGAGTAACTATTAATTAGTTATTTTCAAACAACAATATACTATATAAAGTCTAGAAAACAAACATGTAATGACTTAAAATATTATATTAAATTGAAAAAAATAATTTTAGAAGTAGTAAAATCCGACTCAACCTAAATAATCTGTCCGGGCTAGTTCCATCAGATTGACGCAAAGATTAGACGAAAGCCAAAAGCTACGCGACGGAAAATCCAATTTTATAAGTCTTCCAAGCATGACTTAATACTTAACTATAAATGGTAATTGGCAAATCTCATTAATTGTAAAAGTACAAAAGTCAACGCTTCCTTTTTAGACCTCTAGTCGTGTACGGATAGTGACATTGAAATAGAAACAGTGGCGGAGAGAAAGGGGACTGGGCAGGGTCTGGCCTCCTAGTATTTGTATTTTTACACATATAATTATTGAATTAACTAAATTGAGTACCTGTCCTAAAAAAAAGCTCAAAATAATTTAAAGAAAGAAGCATTTTCTTTTCAAATAAGTGAACACAAACATATATTTCATTATTATTGTTCACTTTTTTTTGAAAAAAAGCGGATAACCGCGACTTCCATTGAACAGAAGTATGGATTACAAACAATGACACACCCAAAATCTATTACAGTTGCAAATTCAACTTAACGGCACTGGTAATGTACATCTCTATTACCAGTGCCCCCATCTCATCTAAACTTATTAACCCGTACCATTATGAAAAATATGAAAATTCTAATCATTATTACACACAAAAATACACTCATGTAAAAGAATAAAGGCTCCTGATCTACACTCCTCACGTTTCTCCCAACAGTCTTTTGAAATCTGAATTCATGTGTGTTTGTATGGGAGTAGAATAGGGAATAAGCCTCTTATTCCTTATTCGGGTGAAAACCAAACAACACAAGAATAAGGAATTTGGACTTATTCGGACTCTTATATTCATATTCTAACAAAATCTTTGTATTAGAATAAAGAATAAGAAATACACCCGTTCCTATTCAAATTCTCTATTCTCCTCCTAAATGTATCATATTGGAACTAGTTGACCCTCCTCGTCGCGCGTGCACTTTATTATTGTTCACTTGAGTTAATACATTTGATTTCTTCAACACCGAAGCAACTTTTCAACTCAAACAATTATAAATTATAAGATTTTAGATTTAATTTGATCTCGTTATTAAGTAATTTTTATTTATTAGCAATTTATTATTTAACTAATTCATCATAGTATCTTTTATTGTCATTTTTAATTGAAGTTTTGAGTTTTCGAATCTCGGTCTCCCTCTATAGTTTAATCCGGATTCCGCCACTCATAATAACCAACCAGTGTATTACTTAATTATAATTGATAATTGAGTATATTATTTTTTTTACTCATAAATTAACCACTATTTTCTTCAACTTTTAACATCTTCGAAGATTATTTAATTTGTTCGCGCTGCTGTCGAAGTTCTCGCAAAAAAAAAAAAAAAAAAAAAAGAAAGAAAGAAAGAAAGAAAGAAAGAAAGAAAGAAAGAAAGAAATGATTATTTGTTCGCTATCTGAAAGTTTGAGTCTAAGACTCAAGTTTACAGACAGCAGCACGTTCAAAAATCGATCATCTCTAATGCAACTTCACTTTCAATTAAATATTTATTTTTCAAAAGCAAAATAGTTTCAACTTCTCAAAATACCGAACTTTGAGCCATCGCCATCAACTAGCTAGCAAATTTTTACCGACACATGTGGATACATAGATACCTAAATTTTCAACTAACCAAATAACTAGGAGACAAATTTCACATTTAATGGAATTTTAATTACTCCAATGGTAATCTTTCCACAATTTATCCATGAACCATCTACTTCTCAAGATTCTTCTACCGTTTTAAACACTATCACTATAATATAATTTTTTTTTTCAGGCCGCCTTCACTATACTGCTACTAAACATATAAGCTATATAACATTACTATTGCAGAAATTAAACCATAATATCTAAACGATTATCTCACCAGTACTCTACAAATTATTTCCCTATTAATTTAGGCCGTGATAGGAAAGAAAAAAAAAAGAAAAAAAAGAAAAAAAAAAGAGGATTTGATTTTCGAAATCAAGTATCTGATTAGAAAGAATGAAGAAGAATTAAAGGGATCGATTTGATTTCAACAGAGATCGTCGTATATTTATCCACTTTGATTGAACAAAGGGAGAAAATTTCATCAAACTTTTTTGTTATTGATATCATTATTATTTATTGGTATTTGGACCATACTTGACACTCAAATGATCTCAGGCCATTAAATTATTTAATAAATTGCTATGATTTTCTAGGAATTGGCTCTATCGTCGTCTTTTCTCTTATTTTCAGGTTTCTTGATGATTTCTGGTGGATTCTTACATTTTAGATGGATTTTGGCACTTGGCATACGCTAGACGACTCATTCCTAGCACATAGAGGCACTGTCCAGGCCACCATTCGGACCGAATGACTCATACTCGGACTGAATGGGGCTCTGCTCGGACAAAACCCAATTATCGCATGAAATTGGTGAATTTTGGGGAATCAAATGACTAAATGGAATCCATATCATTGTAGATTGAATCCTAAGATTTCCAACGGTCTTTGAATCATCTCAATCGGAGTCTGGATGAAGAAATTATGCTCGAAATACTGTCGATACTCAATGCTGGACTCTCAGTTCGACCCGAACAGAATCAGCTCGGTCCGAACTGAGCCAATTCGACCCGAACTAAGGCCTTTTGACCCGAACTTGGCCATTTTGACCTGAATTGAGCCACTTCGGTCCGAACTCAGCCAGTTCGGTCCGAACTGAGAGCCGACTTAGCGGTTTGGAAGGTTTTCGTGCATGAAAACTCATTATTTTGGTGGATCTTCTTCTCCTAACGCCCTAGCCTCCTCTCCAAGTTCTGAGACCTACTATATAAGCCTCTTTCTCCCACAGGAGGCGTATCTTAGACATCCTAGCCTCCATCTTAGAGGAGGAGGCCTCCATGGCCTCCTTCCCCCTTTTCCAGTGATATTTCCACCAAATTCATCAAAGCAAACTCGAATCTTGAAGCGACGGCAGCAAAAGGAAGGTTGGAGTCACGCCTTGCAACACCCCACTGCCCTAGAAGATGTTTGGAAGCATAAGGGAGTAGTTGGTTTATTCTTTTATGTTTTTCTTCTCCAATTCTTATGCGCTTGTATCTTGTTATTTCTATATTATTGTTGTGTGTTTTAATTAATGCAGTCTTAGGAGTAGGGAAGTAACTTAGGTTTTGATATTGTGATTTGACTGGATATTTTATAATATATTTTGTTGAGAATTATTAATTGCTTGTTTGAATTGCTTGATTAAATCTGATTAAACTTCTAGATGATGGCCACATTTAGTTAAGTTCCAAAGTTAGATTAGTCAAATTAATTTAGACAAAGCACCTGGGGTAAATCATAGATCCGAAATGGGTGATTAACTTACGCCAAAAGCGTGGTTTTTAGATAGTTCAAAAGACGTTTAAATATTCTTACGAAAACCAACAAACAAGTTTAGGTTGATTAATTTATACCAAAAGTTACGATTTAATTAACCTCATTAGGTTAGGTTGTGATTAAACCAGACCCTAGTCCAACAGGTGAACGCTGAGGTTTAGAAGTTTAGGTTTAGCCAACAAACCCTAACGCAAAGCATAGAGTACTATAAAAAGTCAAAACCACACACTTTAGCTCTCTGTTCGGACCGAACGGGTCTGGTTCGAACCGAACTGGAGCTGAACGCTTGAAGAACACTGTTCTATGCACGAAAGTGACAAGTCTAGTGTTATAGAGTCCTAACCAAGGTGAAACCTTAATCCTAAGATATTTGTTTACTTATGTTATACCAAAAGTACCAAAAACATTTACATTCTTGCACTGTTTGTCTTGTTTGTTATTTAGTTACATAAACCACCTGTATTTGCTTGTCTAGATTTTGAGAAAGAATAAGTCTGGTACTCATAATCCGTCCCTTGGGTTCGACCTTAAAGCTTTACCGTAACGACTAGTGATATTAAGTTCTAGGTATAAATTTATTTGATACCGTAGAATTTAATTCCTTCATCAGTTATGGAGAGAATTTTTGGACGGAATTTGGCAGGCTCTGAGGAGATTGTGAAATCAAACTTGTTGTTCAACAATAATGTTTATTAGATTCATTATTATTTGAATAATTAATATTTTTAAATTGAAAGTTTAAATTGAATATCATGTGCAGATGGCGTAGCGCCATTGTCGCAATGTTATTGCCCAGCGCCAACACAATCAAATTTATTTTTTAAAAAAATCATAAAAATATTTTAATCAATTTTAATAATAGACATGTCAGAGCCATATTGCTTGGTAATTGCACCTAAAGGTGCTAGTTCCAGTGGTGTCGTTGTTGATGACACCTTAATGCGTCATAAAAATTGCGCATTGACATATTTATTATTAACATTTCAAATAAAATATATTTACTATTAAAATAATAAATATTGTTATAAAAACACTGTTCATTCTCAGTGTTAAATTCAATTTTTTTTTAAAAAAATATCAAATTAATAGGTCCCACATATTTGTGGAAATTATTTATTACAATCCCTAGAAATATAATTTTTTAAATACTTTGATAATTTAACAAAAATTAACATAAATAAATTGATCGTCGTTAAACTTTGTGTAACTTGGTTTATTTGAAATAAATTTTATAATCTAATATGAGAGGTTTCATCACTACTTACGTAATATTAATCGTTTCTACAAAATTTTGATGCTATTATGAACATTAAGACTTGAAGGGTTGAACCTAATACATATTAGTTTATTATGTACGGAGATTAATTTCTTTCCACGTTGCAAGTGTATTTTTGTTAGGTCATCTATATATTTGTTAGTTTTTAATTAACAGAGTTAGGTGGGGAGAAAAACAAAAGAAGCCAGTGTACTTTATCTAATTTATATTGCTATACAATGCCATCAGATGTTTTTGAATAAGAAAAACTATAGATTTAAAAACAAACATTTTATCAAATGGGTATTTGTCACTACAACGTCATACGAGTTATCTTTAATTTGCTTAATTGAACAAATTATATATAAGGGACCAAATCAAGTTATTGACACAAACATATATAATCTACATAAGTTCTTCCTAGATTAAGACAAACATATATAATCTGCATAGATGTTTATAGTATTGGATTCAATTTTAAGTGTTTATTTTAATTTTTTAATTCAAAGCAGAATTGAAAGTTTCAAAAGACACGTATAAGACCAATTTTATGAAATTGATATCGCACAGAAAACTCATATGACGTTATAGATTTATAATTGTTCAATTTTAAGTGCACAATAACGTCATATGAGTTTTCTGTGCTTAATTGAACAATTATAGATTTGTTTATAGCAACCAAACAAGTGACCAAATCAAGTTAATTAATGACACACATGTATATAAAAACTGCAATCTAATTCTTCCTAGGTTGAGAGATGTTTATTGTATCGAACCAAATTTGTATAGTATATATTAAGTATTAACTACAATCTAATTCTTCCTAGATAGGGAGATGTTTGAGGATAAAACAAGAATTGAGAGTGTTATTCCAAAATAGTTAATAATAATTATTATAATCATTATAATGACTGTTGAGAGCACTAGACTTGCATGCACTCACTCACCATTTTGACGAGTTAGTAGCTTAGCAAAGAGTTAACACTAACCCACTAATATTTGGTGAACATTTTCTCTCTCCTGTGAGTCCGGAACCCATCTATTAAATGGACGGTTTTAACAAGTATCACATATATATTCTTATTGAATTTATAATCTTAATACATATGCATATTAAAAAGTTAACAATTTTGTTATTTTTAACAGTAATATTTAAACTGATATTGTTTTCTTAATTAATAAAATAAATATATATTAATTACAGATGAAAATTTTGTGAACATATAATGAAAATGATTATCGAAACCTAATAGCAGTGAACTTTAATTATTTTTATAATCGGTAGAAATATTATTATAATCTTTATTATGCAATAAAAAATATTAAAATGAATAAATAAATAATAATAAATTAGAAATTAGTTGGATAGTATAAACAAATGATAATTTAAATCTCTTCTTCTATTTTTATTCTCGACTCACCAACCAAATAACTTTCTTCTTTTTAAAATAATACTCTTTCCACTCTTTTCGGAATAACACTCTTTCTAATTTTTCTTTCCGACAAAACTCTTCCACGCTTATATTTTCAAACAATCGAAAAAGGCCATAAGAATTAGAAGTTTCTCAATGCATGCATTATATCGGAAAACCACGTTCCGCCGATTCCGTTAATAGTAAAATTTAATATTTAATATATCTCACTGATTACCCTAACAGCGCTAATTCAAACCTAGAGCATTTATAATAATTAATCCAAGCTAAATAATAATACTTTTTCCTAGATAAGAAATCAACCTCGAGAGTCGAGATGGATACCTGGCAATAAAGAATCATGCGGCATTTGCAAATGATTGCTGCCACAATTTTGTTTGTCTTTTTAAATGTATAAGGAAACGTAGATAATGCTGTACTCCACACGCAATTGGCGTTGGGTAGACTCTCTCTAGGTGGTAAGTTAAGCGAGTATATATTTATTTATGCATTCTCCAAACAAGGTTGTTACGTGGTACATGGAGCCGTCGAAAGTATTTTCCATTTTCAACAGCAAACATTTGGCGAGTTAGTTGTTGATGCTAATACTTAATTATAAGGAATCATTTTTATAATATTTTTTATACCCTTTTGCACTCATACTTGCATATTGATACTTTGATAATTCTGAAAAGGACGAAAAATCTGAAACCTTAGTGCCATGTCATTAGTAACTCTCGTTGTACACAGTGTCGTTTGACTTGTTATCCCTAATTTATAGCTTACAAAAAAAGAATATCCATCGGGTTTGTTAGAGTAGCTATTATGAGCTTATCATCTAGATAGAGCATGTAATAAAGTAATTATGTCATAAGACCCACAAAATTGAGACTCTTATAGCAAATTGTGTATTAATTAATGTATGATAATCACAAATACAGCAAAGGGCCATCACTTTCAGAGATGACTTTTGAAAGTTAACAAACATGTCTAAAGGAAAAATTTGTGGGCCAAGATCTATAATTGTCATGGGCCTAATTCTGGATTCATGCTCCTCTCAAAAACTTCAAAACAAGGAACCTTGTAAATAATACAATGTGCATCCTTCAGCTAAATTACAAGAATAGTTGAATTGATGGTAACAACTAATGATACATCAAAATTATTGAAGACTATTTCTGAATGATCCATATCCAACAATCGAGTCTGAACAAAAAAAAAAAAAAAAATCCAAATCTAAATTAAATTGGAGCATATAACTGGCAACCCAAAACTGAGAAATTATATTGTTAAAGATGATCAATAACGGTACAAATTTTGAGCTTAACATATTTACCACCTCTTCAAGACCAAGGCTATTGCACCAATCAGCAGACAAGTTCACTAATGACGTATATATATCTAGCTGACAATTGGTTTCTTTATAAATTTTTGGAACGATGACGTTTGAAAATGATCTTTTACTCCGTTTTATGTGCATGGGACACATTATCTTCACAAAAATATATCGACATAATAAAGCCACGAAGCTTATGTCTCGTTTCTTAACAAATTACCTAACCCCGAAGACGTTAACATAATACACTTAGAAAAAAGTTAAGTGCTTCGAAAAGGATGTCTTATGCAGTTTCATGTACGCTACAATTTTGTACCATTATCACACAAAGCAAGTTTAAACCTCGAGTGGTTAGTCATTGGGCTGTTGTCAGTGAATTTATATAGAAACTATCCTTGAAATGAAATATGATACTTCATAAGACCAAATGAGAGACGCAAAATAACTCGTAGGAGAAACATAAGATAAAAAGGAACTGAGCAATCATCTAGAATTCTGTTATAGAAAGGGATATGAGTTATTTCAAAGGGTGGGAAACCAAACTAGACATCATCCATACACGATCCATCCCTGATGGATTCATGCCTCTGAAAGCTAGCTCTATGGTGTCAATTTATGCGTTTGGTGGTTTTTGTTTGGATCTAAATGATGAATTTTACTTCACTTGTTTCTCAATTATTTTGTGTTCACAGATTCGGAGTCAAGGGATAACAACGGTCCTACGTGCACTTAACAAGTCCGTGCAAGAGGACATGGATTTCGATTTTGATGTGATGGTTGATGTGTGAGCTTATATATCCAAAAGAACCTAAAAACAGCCGCAAGCGTACGATAATTCGTTGGTACAGTCGGGGTCGTATTCACAGGGACGGTAAGATAAGTACTAAACCTTACTTATTCACAAAATCTAGACGGTAAAATAAAGGATTTGGACTTAATCAACAAGTAACAAAAACAATCAACCAAAGGTAAATAGAACAGTAGCAAGTTTTGGTATTTTTGGAGGTAAAATATGGTATAAAAATATCCTAGGGGTTCATTTTCCACCTTGGTTAGGCTTTGGGCTGTCAACGCGCGTCGCTCTCGCGCCGCATCGTTGACTTGTGCGTGCCTGGAGATCTTGTGCGACAGCACAGGGATCCTATGTGACCGCACGGCCCTTGGTTAATGCCGAATCGACACAATAACATAGTTTCCGACTTGTGTGGGACAGATCTAGCCATACCTAAACCCCTGAAGCTCAACTCTCGTAATGTTGGTCACAGAACCTGGTATGGAACCTAGTCTAAAGCCCCCATTAGATTAATTAACCCTCAACTCTCGTAATGTTGGCTTAATTACCTAAGTCCACTTGTTGATTCTCTAAGGCATCCACTAGACTCTTGCCTAAGCAGAAATTTATCCCTCTCGGCTCTTAACCTACCTTGAGTACTTATTTGGTTCAACTAAACAATCTACACCCTTTGCCTAGATTAGATGCGGCCGTTCACCTAATAGGAGGTTCGATCAAGTAATCAAACACAAACAAGCATAGTCATATAGAAATCAAACAAGTAGTACACAATAGAAACCAAGTATCAAGTCAAATCAACAATCCTAACCTCAGTTTCAACTAGCCCTAGAACATAACTAATCTAACCTAACATGATGCAAAAACAAGTAAAAACAAGGAAAGTAAATTATACAATCTCTATGGAAACCAAAATAGGAAGAGGAAGGCGAAAGCCCCTTCTCAAGCCTCTTCTGACTTCTGGATCTACAAGGAGGAAGCTTGGGTGGAAGGATGAGGCGAAGGAGGGTCAAAATGGGAGTATCCAAGGCGGTAGGGGGTGGTGCGGTCGCACAGGGGCCGTAGGAGGTGGATCGGGTTAAGTTTTGGTTCCGGCGCCGCCAAGGAAGAAGGTGGAATGAGAGATGCCCTAATTTCGGCGCTTTGGGCGACTTATATAGGGGTCGGGGTAGGGTTTGGAGCTCTGTGCGGTCGCACCAAAGTCGTCGGCCCAAAATTGAGTCACGTGCGCACCTTCCAAGCCCAAAATGGGCATGTGCGGTCGGACAGGGTATTCTGAGCCACGCTTCATGCGCTGATTCGTGCTGAATTACGCCATTTTCGTTGTGAATTGACTCCATGTTCCTACAAATCAAAATAAACCCAAGCAGTACCAAATTTCTACAAATATAAACAAAAAACAAGTAAAACTAATAAAAATCAAGGGTTGTGAGTTATGATTTGGGTTAATGTTTGGCCTAAAACCATATATAAATACGTGACATCAATGGTCCCCCGTCTGGATCAAACACAATCATGTTAATTGTTGGAGGATGTTGTCTGTGCCAAGTAGGAGTGTCAAACGTGCAGAACGTACACGGAAATAGTAACTTCCGTATACGTTCCGTTCTGATTAACGTAACTATATTATTTTCCGCTGATGTTCCGTTATTTAAACGTAACAAATTTTTTTTACGTTTTTCGTTCCGTCAGATTATAACGTTAATAACGTTAAATTTTATTACTATTTGAAATGACATTGATTTTTCTGAGTTCACAATTCAAATCACAATACATTGTTTTTAATCCACTCGGTTTCATTTTTGAAATGAAACAAAAATTACAGAGTCCTAACTATAGGGCATAACAAAATTACAGAGTCCTAACTGTAGGGCATATCATACACATAAGCCTCTAGGGCATTTTTCTTGTTCTTTTTTATCCTACACAAAGAATAAGTATAATGATATTAGCATCTGAAAATGATTAATTCAACAACAACGAGAAAGGCTATAGGCCCAAACAAGTTAATGTAAGCTAGAAATGAACACAATCAAAGCAAGAGTCTGAAAAACCAAAATAGACAATAAGACTAAGAAAATAAGACTAGCACTAATAGCAATAATGATTTATTCATGAATCAATTAAAATAGATATGATTATATGATCCGTCAAATGAACTAAATTTTAACATAAAACGTATACAAAGAACTGAATTAAAAAACAAAATTTTATTCATGACAATCACTGGCTCAATTAAAAAACTTTTTAATTGAGAGAAATGTACAAAGAACTGAATCAATCAACACTGATACTTCAATCAATCCCCTTGACTAGTGATTTCTCCAGTAATCTATCTCACCTCAAATTCAATCCCAAAGTTTCAAAGAACTGAATTGTCTAATTAAACGAACATAATTTAGTACCTTTTGGAGAGTTTTGGAGCCTCGACGAGAGATCTCCTTCTCCGCGTGCTTGAGAGAGACAGTGAGCACTGGAAAGAGGTGGGGCACACGCTCGATTTTTAGTACGGCGGACGGAGACAGTGAGCTCAGTTGTGCTTGAGAGAGACAGTGAGTACGGCGAAGGGAGAAAGAGAGAGAGTGGTGGGGTTGTGGGTTTGGCGGAGGCAGAGAGAGAGCTTGAGAGAGGAAGCTTGAGAGAGATCTCAGGCGATGGGTTTGGGGTTGGTGCTCGGGTCAAAGAGTGATATGGAGGAGGGAGAGTGGTGGGTTGTGGTGAGGATTATCATCGAAGAGGAGAGGGAGAGGGAGAGGGTTTCTCTTGGTTGTGTTCAGATGGGGGCATGGGGCCCGACTGCTCGAGTGTGGAGGTGAGAGAGACGAGGTCACGAGAGCGGCACTTAGGGTTTGAGTATTAGGCGAGAGAGAGAGATGAGCACCTACATCGTTGCGACTTCGCTGCAGAATTTTTTATGAGCCGACGGAATAAACGTTGAAAACGAAACGGAAGCGGTCCATTTCGATTACGTTCCATTCTTACCAACGAAACTGATTTCATTTCCGTTTCTGTTCCGCTGAGTGAAACGCAACAGAAAATCGTTCCGTTTCCGCTCCGTTTCGGACGGAACGTAAACGTTCGAAACGGCATGAAATTGACAGCGCTAGTGCCAAGTACTTTCACCTGCATAAAACGGAGTTAACAAATATGCAGTACACTAATCTATAAACCAACTCTTTAACAAGATCCATTACATGATCGTGATGAAACCCTCAGAAAGATCCTCTGAAGAAATCAAAATTATAAATAAAATTGCGTGGGTGTCCGATTATTTTTTTGCGGACACGCGGTTAATGCGCTATTTCAAAAGCGTTTCTCTCCGTGTCCATTTCAGACTCTTCATCTTCAATACCCTTTTCTTTTCTTCTTTTTACTTCAGTCTTCTAGCACCCTCTTCCTTTCTTCGTTATCCCAGAAAAAAAATTTCTGTCGCGCCTCCTCCTCCTCCCTCCTCCCGACCCTTGATGACGCCTCCCCCATCAACCCGCCCAACCCAATCCCTCCTCTCCACTCCGCCGCCAGGCCCTACCCATCTACCCCTACCCTTCCTCTCGTCGATCTCTCCGTCAATCATGCCCCCTTCTCAGCCCGACCCCTTCTCCGCCACCAAGAATTCTTCTTGGGGCCCGACCGTACTCAACTGCAGTCGATGTGTGGACGGTGGATTGCATCTTTGCTGAGGAGATCGTCTCCCTCTTTCAACCTGATATTTGCAACTGATGTAGGCCTCCACCTTTTAACATTTTTTTCCTTTTCTTTCCCCTTCTTTTTATACCGACTGGATCAAATTTAATATTTTTTGTCTCCAATTTTCAATTATTTTGATTAAAAAAAAAGTTGAAATTTTCTATTATTATTATTTATGTTAAGTATGTTAATTATGAGGAGATTCTGCTTAGGAAAGAAATCAGTTTTTTTTTTGGTACGTGAAGAACAATTAATTTTGGTTCAACGTGATAATTATTAAGCAACCTCAAATAGTATTATATCTCAAAGATTGATTTGTAGGTGAACTAGATGGAAAATGAGAGACGGATAGTAAATGACTCCACCTATAAAGCAGGTCAAGGCTGAATTTCGGGAGGTGGTTCAATGAGAAGCAATGATGATTTTGGTACTCGCTGCTCTTAGCTTGACAGGTACTGGTAAAATCAGGACAAAAGTAGTAGCAGCTTAGGAACCAATTTCAAATTATGTGATTTTGAGAAGTTTAATCATTAAATAAGGGAATTCCTGCTGAAGTTCAATTCACACATTTTCTGCTAGATTATCCAAACACATAGTTGACCAAAAGTAACCATAAATGATCAAAAGTATGATTGTTAAAAAGTTCACATTGTAGGGTGATAATTTGTGGTAATAATATGGTCATAATCTCTACAGACAATATGATAATAACTTCAATTGCTAGATGATCCAAACATAAATTTTTATAAAGTAATTTTAACATAATTTTATGCTATTAAAAATAGTGAATTAATAATTTATATCTATTAATGAGTATATATTGTCTTCAGGTGTATTCTGATGAGCGACTTAAAAAGTACAAATGGTATTCTAAATATTTGCATACGGGTTTAGTTAATAGAGGGCCTAGACAAAAGGAAATAACATGAGGGCGGTGTAAATTTGTACCTAGGTAAATTTAAGTTCCTACTTTATTATGAAATAGACAGTCAGTACTAGATTGAAATAGTGAATTTGCCTAAAGAGTTGAAAAAGAATTTCTTGCCTGAAGATCTTGGACAAGCTTGATCTGATGAATTCTCAGGTAACCTCAAGTGTTAAGATACAAATATATATTATAATTGCAACTCTAAAATTTTATCGATTACCCTTTTGTACCTCCTGTCATCTTTTACAAAACAATATTATAATATCTCATTAAAAGAGTTGTTTTGCATTTTCTGCGTAATAAATTGTAATTGTAAATTTGTAATGACCAAAATGACAACTGTCAGAAGTTTTAGGGAAACATAGTGCAGTTGCGTATAATTTGTTTGAGGAATTATTTAGAAACTAGAAATAAAGCTCTGAACTTTCCTTTAAAACAATGTTAGATTATGGATCCAAAGGTGCATCTGAAAGCACAACAAACAAAGGTGCTAGAAAGAGCTACTAGAATTATTAAGGGGCCCATATATGTACGCATGTCACTGAAGAAATTTCTTTGTTGAGGAAAACAGCCATTGACACCCAATCTCTATGTTGAGGTAAAACCTATTGAAAGTCACAATACTTTTTCTCTTTGTAGTCATGAGTGTATTATTAAGCCCTTTTTCTTTTTCCTGACAAGCACCCATGATGCCTCTGTAACTTTCAAAAGCACCTGAGACTTTTGGATTTTCTAAAAGCATTGTTTTCTAAGAGCACAAAGAATAGTGTAGGATTATTCAACTTCTTTTCATCATAAATTACAAGGATGAGAGAATGGCTTGAATGCATATACTGAAATACTGACAACAATTTGAGGATTGAATATACTAATAATTAAGTTATATATTCTTTAGACAATTTATCTTTTTGGATATTAGTTATATATCTACCTACTCGCTAGACTAGAATAGCTGTTGAAATCATTGACCACTCTTATTTATTTAGAGCTTTCAGGGCTTATTGTTTTCTGCAATTTATTTTTTTATTTTGAGATATTTTAATTTGGAAATAAGGTAATAGCATGGAGGAAAGGAAATTTGAGAGCAATCAATCAATCTATCTATGAATAATACACATGGTACCACCTAACAGCCCCTGATTTTCAATGTAAGTACCTCAACATTTGTTACTTTATATTTTGTCATCGATCAAATCAAATGCTAACTATGATCAAGTGCCTTATAATTGTTTGATGTTTCTCATGTTGACAACTATTACAACAAGCAACTTTCTCATAGAAGTACAATGCTATCTAACCAAGCAGTGTGTATGGTCAACAATGAAAATAGCTATTGTGATTCTAAGGAGCGTAATTGCAATGTGCATGGTCATGTTTATATTTGGGCTATGTAATTAAAAAATTACTTTGCATTGCTATAAATCTATTTACTGGTAATTTTTATAGCAAAATCTGGTGATTTGTCAAAGACGGTAACCTATTTATATTTTGATTATTTATATTCTTCAGTCAAAATAGCTCAATATTTAGTACATGTGTACAACTTTCATATCAAGCTTTCAGAGTTGTATAACCAAAGAACTATAGGAGCAGATTTAGTAGTTTTTTTGAGGGCGGGAACAAATTTAATGTTATTTCCATACTTAGTAATATGATTAACAACTTTATTGATTTACTTTATGGCTTATTTTGTTGATGTAAAATTCTTATTGAATAGGCAGTGAAGAGGTGAATGTAATGATATATAGTATTTGCTAAAAGTCAGTAACTACAAATCTATTGCTAATGCTCTGATATTTCTAATAAAAAAAATTAGATTAAAAGAAAAAGTGAACAAAAAAAAGTTAATTAATCAATATGTTCTCAAGTTGCGCTGATTTCATTTTTGTTTCATTCAAGTAACTCTCCAATTGATTTGTTTCCATGTGCAGGTACATCACGCATTTCTATGTACCAGATATGATGGTACAGTTAATATTCGGAACAAGGATGTTGAAAAATGACTCAAAGTTTGGTGATTTTCAATCAATTTGTGACAGTTTTTTTTTTACAAATTTAAAATTGATAACATATTTTATATTTATTTGTAAGTCAAATATCGAGCGAAGCTCGATTATTCCCTCTAGTCAATGATAAATTATAAATTATAAGATGCTGACGTACTGTACGTCTGTACGCTGCATTATTGAAAATTGGAAAGCATGCAAAGACCAGTCCTCATGTTAGTAGAGAACTAACAATCAAGAAATAAAATTTATAAGCAAGTGCTAAGCGCATAATACCATGTATTACGATTCATTGAATCGTTGGTCATTTGACAACACTGGTTTTCGAATGGCAAGTTAAAAAATGCCAACAAAAAAAAAAAAAAAATGGAAACAAGCTTGCTCATGTCCCTTTAGTTTTATTACTAGGGAAAAAAAATGTTGATTTTTCTCCATTTCTATGGCTATGGGTCTGCTAATATTGCTTCATTAGAAATTGACATCCGTAAGGTATCTCCGTAACTATAAGCAATGATACTATACATTTAATATCTACGCAGCCAATTCCTTGACAGCTTCTGTCAAGTTCTCAAAAAAAAAAAAAAAAAATCTACGCAGCCAAAATCAACAATTAATTAACCATAAAAGCACAAACAAAAAAAGGAAAAACAAACTTTTGAAGTATTAGAGTGCTCATGACGTGGCTAACACCCCTTTACTTGCTATAATACTCACTTAAAAACCCAGAATTCCATAAAGTACTACAAGCTACTTACAGAACGGCAAAGGCACGAGAGGTGCCCGTGAAATGGCTAACTCCCCCAAACAATCTCTTTGAAGCCCCAAAATGCCTCAGCCTATATACACCAGTTGGGGTGTTCTCAGGAATTTGCCACTCCAAAGTTGCATGACTACGTGAGCTTAGTTTGCTCGGTCTAAACCACTTAAACCGTAAGGACCAATCATCATCGTCATAGAGCGGGACCCACTCATTTGTACTGCTGTCCAGCATCTCAACAAGTGCAAATGTACCATTGGTCAGGAGGTCGTTTCTGGGGCAAGCTGACCAGAACGTTGCATTCACAATTTGACCCTTGTTAAATGTAGAATTATCAGGGACATCTGTGCTGACATCACCAAAATGGACTCCAAGTGGGGTCGTGTCAACCAAGACAGGTGTAAGAAGGCTGATTTGTTTGTCTAAGAGATCAGGAGGTGATACCAAAGAAGAAACAGCTTGACCTTGGACAAGGGCTGATGCAAGCTTTCTAAATTCTTGGATGTATGCACTTAAAGTGTGTGGGCCATAGAGTGTCGATGCACCCTGGAGAATAGAAAGTATATTACTCATCATGTCTTAAAAGTATGTATAAATTATTTCCACAAATAACTTGAGCAATTTAGTTGGGATATCAAGTACCGTACTCTACAACATATGAACATGTTTTGTAGCTCTGGCTTCCCTATTTCAGAAATGAGAAACTATTTGAGCATTTAGGTATCATTGAAGAAATCAGGTGACATTTCTGATATTTTCGGGTGGCATATGAAATATTTTAACTTTTCAACTTTTTCTTTTTGTAGAGGCACAGACAAAAATTACATCTAAAGAAACTAGTTATACGAAAGGAAATTATACAACCTCATATCGCTGAATCGCATACTCTTCAAAGGTGGTAACATACTGAGAGTATGTATTTGTCAAACCAGCAATTACTATATGAACGTTGTTGTTAAACTGTCCATTGCCTTCTTTTATTAACACAGCTTTTACAGCATCGCGAAGCCGCCTCCCAGCCATTGTTGTAAATTCTACACCAGAGTAAGCATCAATTATTACGTTAAAAAGAAATATTTACGCAAAAGAAAGGAGCTTTACATCGGCAAGCATCAATTAATAAATGAAAGAACAAAAATCACACAGAAGAAAGGATCAACTGATAACAAGGGGTTTATTTACCTCCAGGCACGGAGAGGATGACAAGTTGTCCAATTCGTAGAATCTGGAGTGGAAGTACTGCAGGCTGAATTGTAAGTAAAACTAATAAGTTTGTCAGAAAAAAAAAAATAAAAACATAACTTCTGAGGGGCAAGGCCCCTGAATTTTCAGAATATCCCCTTTTCCATGATAGCTAAAGAATCCTTATTGTTTACGAGTTTAGCCAGTACCGTAAATTGACATCTTAACATCTTTAATTTTGCGTTATAGGATCTGATTTACAACTGTAAGGAAATCACAATTGTAGCCCTAATGAAAACATACACACTTTTATGTATATATATGTGTGTTTTGAGTTTGTGTATTCTGAATTCATTTCAATTTAACTTTCTGCATGGTTCAAAGTATGAATAACCAATCCATCTAAAAGCCACTCCTGTAATGTTAGCACACTAATTCTAGCTAAGCTTGAGCATTACTAATTTCAACACGCTAAAATATCCGTAAATGCTGAATCTCTCTCCATAGAAACCTTTTATCTTTTGCACATTGTTATGGAGATTTTATGACGTCTTCTTTTTCAAATGTACCTATTTTCTATCATGTACTAAGTCAAACTCACAGAGAGAGAGAGAGAGAGAGAAGAGAGACTTACGGCCCAAGCATAGGGTGTGTCCATTTCACCGGTGTCAAGTAAAATTGGTTTAGGAGATTGACAGGAGACCTGCTCCTTGCCAGGTTTCTTGAGCACATTTCTTACCATCCTCCAAAAAGGATTACCCTGTCAAAGTATCCAATTGAACAATTTTTATACATAAAAGCTATATATCAAACTTAAAAACAGATACTCCAAATACATAAAAGCTATACATCACATCCTAATCTATGTATTGCTCTCCTTGTGCAATTGAGCCCTTCAATTCTGCCATCCTTGTGTTAACTTCCAATTTCACAGTATTAACAGTCTGTTGTGCAAATATGTCTCTCTTAAAACTTGTTTCTGCCCAGATTTACCCTCATTATTTGGGCATTGGACATCAAGTACAAAAGGAACAAAAATATAGTCCTTATATTATCACTCATTCCTGTTTTGAGATGTAATGTCAAAGATTCCATATTATGCAAGACACTTGTACTTGCACCTTATTGGCATCTGCTATCATTGTTTGGTCAAAGACAACATAAATTGAGCCATTCTGGTCTGCTCACACCAAAACTATCCTCATTTTTTTTAGTAAACAAAACTATCCTCATTAATAAAGAGACCACAACAGAATTGTAATGTCTAGTGACGAAAATTGGAACTTGTCAATTTAACATGTTAGTTGTATTACTCCTTAGAAATTTTAAGACTGTAGACATGGAGAGTATAATATACACTCAACTGTGTCATCCCCTTGGGTGAAGTCAAAGGCTCCAGGTCCGTCAGTGGTCCCAGCTGCAAAAGCAAATCCCATTGCAGCAGGACACGTTTTTACCACCTCCTGCTTACCATTACCTGCAGTAATGGTAACTTCAAGCTTTGAAAAATCCACGTAGATGTGCCTAGAGTCAATTTTCCCTTGTATTTCTTCTGAGGCGCTATTAAACAGCTCAACGGCTTTCTCAAATTGTCTGTCAGCTATGATTCTTGTGCTCTCAAATTCATCAGGGTAACTGCCAGACAGGAATATGAAATTATGATAAAATAACTGCGTCCCTACAAAATTTAACAAACAACATATATTGACTACTACAAAGGGTAACTCATTCACCATCCTGAAACATGAGAACTAACTGCCAGACAGGAATATGAACTTATAATAAAATAACTGTGTCCCTACAAAACCAACATTTCCTATTACTGATGCACCTTCTTCCTAAAATGTTAATTTTTTACCAAACCTGCTTGTTTCCTGCTTTCATAGTGGAACAAATGAGGCAGGAGGGCACCTTCAAATAAAATGAGAGATCAAGAGGATGTTGTACTTTAAAAAACAGTTAAAAAGGAAAATTGATTTTTTTTTTTTGTTTTTCAGGTATACTGCTGAAACATGAGAAAAATAAATCCCTTCCTACTATAAGACCTACCAAACCTAAAACATCCTTTTGTTCTATGACTTTTATCAAGAAAACAGTGCTGGGGAGCCATAGCTTGGACATTTATAAGAAATAATTGGTATGCCATGTGATATTTTTCTGTGACAGGAACATGTGATTCTTTGAGGTCATGGAGGTTTACAATGGAACTAAGGAAATGGATAGTTTCCAGTTGCTCATACAGAACAGTATTAAAATCATGTATATCCCTAGCAAGATGAAAATTATATTGCGGACTAAGATGACAATGAGGGAAATTATTTGGAGGAATACATTACAGAACATTAAAGAAATCATGTGTACTCTCTCCTGATTTCTTATAGCAAAATCACTCACTTCTATTATTTGAGTAATGAGTAGAAATAAACAGTGACGAAGGAGAGTATCTTAGTCAACTACTGAACCTGAAGATCACATATGATATTTTTAATAAGCTTTCTAAGGATATAACTATGTAAGTGAATTTGTTATACTCTTTAGAACAATAATATAAGTTAAATTTATTGTTCTTCTGAATATGTTTTGTATTGACATTTGCAGGCACCGGTGAAATACTCCAAAAGATGGTTTAAGAATAGTACCCAGGTCCACGACCATAGCAGAGCTCATTCTTCCCATTACAAGTGCTATGATTGAAGTCACAAGGAAGACCAGTGTCTATGCAAAAGGTGCCAAGAACATTAGGGCTGACATCACCGCAATTTGACTGACAAAATGCAGAGACAAATTTTGGCATATCACTCCTTCTGATTCGCTGAGAAGTGCTGGCCAATCTCCTTCCCCCTGTTGCCTCTATTGATGAAGCCAGCTGAATCAATTCATCGACTGGAAAAATACAAAAGTATTAATAAAAACTGTAATGCAGGTCTAACTAAATATAATTGCAGCGAACAGTTGAATTTTATTTGTAAATAACATTTCATTGTTAAAAGAGTTATGTCAGGCAAAGTTTCAATTTTAGCCAACAATGTTTCTAAATTCGGTAGGGCCAAAACAAAATTAAACCTAACAATGGAAGTCGCCAGACTTGCTTTTACTTAAATTTGACTCAGCATTAGTATTGTAGTTCTAATATCAGCTGTCAACATTTGAGGCAGAAAATATAATGTTATGTTGGGCATTTATTTGCTCAAAAGCCTGAAGAAAAGGCTTTGGAGAGCATACAATTGTTGTTTGGTTGAGGAACTATGTTTGACACCCTTCGTGGATATCTCTTAATTATGGATCCAAAGAGATCCGCCAGCAGACCAGTATCTTGTTTTGGGTATCCATTTTGTTCAGCCCAGTCTTCCATAAACCGTGCAGCAGCCCCCTTGTTGTCCCCGCTGATCAGGGAGTTTGTGCGGCTCATGGATGTACCATGGGTGGCAAACCAGTTGAAGCTGCCGATTGGACCCCATTCATCATCCATAAATTTCAGCATGGTCATGGTTTTATCAACATTGTACTTGTATTGGCTTCGTTCTGAAGCTGGGTTGTTTAAGTATGCACTAGGGCTGCGATTCACTCCAGCATTCAGCAGCTCTCCTGAAAATTATAGATCTGGTTTAATAAAGAAAGACTTGAAAATTGATTTTTTGAACAAGAATATACACTTTTACTAAGATTTCTAAGCAACTCGTATGCAATCGCATTTAAAAATAACACCCAATTTTGCTCCCACGTACAACTCCAATATCCTTTTGATAAAATTTATGTAATATACAACTGTTAAAACTAAGGCTCTGAGTCAATAACAAAACCAATGGCCCCCTAACATATAAACTAATAGTATTTCTTATAGGTTAATGTAACTAAAGGTTTAAAACTTGCAAGTTTGTTCCCTCATCTTATATTTAATTTCAGGGAGTACAAGAAAAAAGGAGGAACTTCTGTGAGGGACAGACAAAAATGGTCTATACACTTGCCAGAAGCACCTTTTCAACACTTATCAAATAAGTTTTGTAGAGGTCATCAGTCGCAACATGTTGTCAGATGCTCTTTTCAAATATAAAAATATAAGTGCAATATGAAGGAAGCTAACAAGGAACTGTCTACAGAGAACTGCACAAGTTCTATATTGTGCATTTTATTTGTTAGATTTGTTCACACATTTTTGAGTTTCTAGGTACAGCTAACAGGGAAATTTGGAAAAGTAAAAGGCTAATCAGCAAATTTTCAAAATTTGAGAGCAAAAAAATTCTGTATCAAAACTCGTCAGTGCTTTGGTTTTAGTCAAGACCATGAGGAAATCCTGGTTGTCCCTTGCAACTACAGTATAATTTAAGTAGTTCTTTTGTGAAAAAAATGTTTACCATTATTGACATAAATTTTTCCAGAACGAAGGTTTTCATGAGCTTGAACAATGGCTTTCTCAATCCCGTCAACAATTACATCAAAAGATTGACGAACAAAGCCAAGGGAGGTCACGATGTAGACTACATATTGGAGGTACCCACCAGGCCCTGCATGAGTGTGGATCCCACTTATAGCCAAATTTTTCTCAGTATACAGGTCGCCGTACCTGCCACAATAATCAATACTCGTGTCAGATGCAGTGAACAACCATCAACAAAAGAGAACTCATTCTGAAGTATGTTTGCTATTTTATATCAGATTTGGAAGTACTTCTAACTTTCTATTTCAAATTTTCAATATTGAATATCACCAGATTATCAGATTTATTTGCAATTTACATATTGCCTAATTCAACTCCTCATCAGACTCACTGGGACCTGATTTAGTTGTCCAACCAGGTAAATGCAAAATAAATAAAGATTCAAACAAGGGGTAGGGAACCTCTGACTGCTAATCAGGTAAAAACACTTGATCTAACTAGTTTGACATTGGAAAAAATTCATCCATAATCTGATAAAATAGTACCTTGATTTAAGTCTCTCAAGGACCTTAATTGTCACAATCTGAGAGGCCATGCATGCATCAAGATTCACAAATGCCACACGGTTTCCCCCATCAGGTTCAGCCACTATAAATGCCCGCGCCTTCAGCCTGAAGTGGATCCCAGCAGCAGTCTGCTCAGCATTGGCGTATCCCATCATGTTGACATCAGCAGCAGGCCCTGTAATGTCGTGGCTGCCCATGCCAATCAAATAAGAACTTGAACAAACACATCTCCAACTGCTGAGGATTGTGATCAATACAAGACAGAATAAAGAACTTCTACTGGATGCCTCCATTGGAATCTGAGAACCGAATCAGTTGTGGATTGAGCAGTTCACCATAGGTTGATACGCTCTATCAACAAAATTAACATTAATAAAAGAGCAAAGAACAATCATATTGTGAAATATATTGCTATAGTTTCATTACTCTCTTTTCTTTTTCCTTTCTATAGACATCTGAAAAATAAAATAAAAAGAAAATTGGAACAAGACACCAGCAAATGAACAAAGTCATAGTGTATCCATAAGAAATTTTCTACTCTTTTTATATATCCTAAAAGCTTGTTCAGGCAATTTCAAATACTAGATGTTGAATCTTTACACCTCTACTTTTAGGTAAAACTGAAAAAAATAATACAAAAATAAAGAAGATAACAAAACTTGACACTATCTAACGTCAGATTAGAGTTGACCTGTTTTCTTCTAAAATAGAAAACAATTGATTAGATAATATTTTGATTCACAATATCTAATTTTGATTAAATAATGGTCGATTCGTACTATTTAGTTTTGATTAGAGATGGTTTTACACTATCTAGAGCATACATCAGGATCAGTGTTTGTACCCTAGCCTAGCCTCGATCAATTCCTTCATTAATACAGTAAATCTCACCCGATCAGTAAATGTTTGATCGGAGCTAAACCAAATTACGTAAGAAAAAAGAGAAAGCAGCACATAGACTATACTAATCAGCATAAATCAGTTCAAAATCGCACAAGAAAACTCAAAAGAAGAATGAATCCTCTAACTTGCTACCGCATTATTCAATCTAAATGTACAATGCACCGATCTAACGAATCGAATCGATTCGGTACTTTCACACACAGAGAAAACAGTAAGAAATCACAGTGAAGAACAGTAGTAACTCAAAGAGGGTTTAACTTTAACTTTGACACTCACCAGAAACAAAGAAACAGTCGCCTCTGCTCAGAAGAAAAGAACCGAGATATAGAGAGAGAGAGAAAAAGAGAAGAAGGATTTAGAAGAATGTCTAAGGAATTAAAATAATAGATTCGATTGTAGCGACTTTAACGAGGGGTTTTTGGGTTTGTGTTTGTTTTTATGCGAGCGGGTCGTGTGAGGTGGCGTGTGGAATGGGGAGGAAGCAATAGAAGGGGCCACTGCTGGGCCACTGGGGAGTTGCAGCCACGCCGACTGCGTGGAAGCAAGAATTGAAACTTGGAAGGAAGGCTTTGTGTTTTGAGTTTGAGTGGAGGTTTCGGCAAAATTGTGTGGGGGTAGTTGGGATATGAATTTAGTAGCAATTCTGCAATTGATTTGGTTCCCTTTTCGGACACCTGTGCGTGTGATATTTATTGTGATCTCGATCCGTATGCAGTAATGAGTAATGTGGGGTTCTGTTTTTGGGGAGAACGTTAGGTATGGAGTGCAGTTGTGAAGAGAAAATTGGACATGACTTGGATAAACCAATACCTGGTTGGGGTGTAAAGATTGGTAAAGTTTTTTTTTTGTTGTCTTCTAACACGATAACACGAGGCCTCTTATTATATGAGACGGATAAGAGCGGGCCTGTTTTTTTTGGTATGTATTTTTATTCAAGTCAATTTGTTATCGCTTATCGCACATGGCATTGTCGATTATTAAATAGCAGCCAGTAAACCAGTGAAACCCACTGGTACCGGGTTGAAAAATAACATTCGAATTCAATTGAGATAGACTTGAATTTGAACTCGAACATTTTATTGAGCCGAATTAGTTCGAACCGAATTATAACTATATTAATTTTGGCCGGCGTGAGTTCGGCATGGGAACTCTTCTAAATGATTTCTTATTTGTCCTTCTAACTTAACCATATAGAATTAACTATGGTTATCTTATAAGAAAACTAAAATTTAATTATGAATTAAATTAAAAGGACAAAAATACCCTCATTTTTCGTTTTCCCTCATTTTTTGTATTCGTTACTCCAAAAATTTAATTATCAATTAGCAAATTTCCTTGCGAGAGGTTATGATGAAGTCCAGTTATTTTGAAACTTGAAGTAGCTAGGTTTGTATAATCAATCTGTTAATAAATATAATACTACTGTTTGTTTGATATACGTAGCAAATTTCTTCAAGTGTCAACCTTGCACAAGCAGGACTAAATTGATTTTTGGGAACTGATTTAGTCTTTGGGGAAAAAAAAACAAAGGTTCTAAGCATCTTGCACATGTAAAGCTTATCCTTTTATTTATCTTAATTTCCAGTGAGTGCATATTTTTCTTCAATTAAAGTTCTTTTATTAGCATAATCCCCTCTTAGAAACTTGAGTAGGGTCGTGAGGTCCAAGTGTCATAAACTTGAAAATAAAGTCATTCCGCCACATAAATGCACACAAGACCCAACAAGAGTAATGGTTCTGATGAGCATTATCAGTTTATTTGTTATAAATATTGGCCGATATGCTATGATCATTATACGAAAAATGGACTAGGGATATTTTTGTCTTTTTAATTAAATTCATAATTAAATTTCAGTTTCTTATAAGATAGCCATAGTTAATTCTATATGGTTAAGTTGAAGGGCAAATAAGAAATTATTTAGAAGAGTTTAGTGGCAAATAAAAAATACATAAGAGTATAGGAAAAAATAAACAAATAGGAAAGAGTTGGAGGGTATATAAAAAATTAAGCCTATACTCTAATTACCTAATTTCCAGTCGCAAGCGTACGATTATCGTTTAAGTAATTCGGGATGGAATATTCAATTACGAAAGTTTTTATCTAACTATTAACTGGATTTGGATACAGGTTGGGAAGAATAGATGTGGGTTATCTATTAAATCTCAAACAATCTACAAGTAATTAGATCCAAACTTAACAGTTATGTTCAAAGGGTTTTAACTATGGTTAAAAGGATTTAAGGTTCGGGTATGCTAATTCCCTACTTTACTTCTAGTACCAGCGACCCGCTAGAGCTTGGGTTGCTGACCACTTGGTGGGTCATTGAGACTGCTTGTTGGCACAGACAATCCGTCAAATAGTTAGGCGATCCACTTCGATGAACTTGCACTTTTACTTGTTTTACTTGATAAATGTGTAGACTAATTATTTATGAGGTTTCTTAATCCTAACTTTCGTTACAGGTTAATTTTCATTAATTTATTTGATTATTATCTTATAAAATCTAGATTTCAACGTCCATTTCGTGATCTAGGTTCCACAAGTCTATACCTTGATCCCGTGATACCCTTAAACTTTCATCTTGGAAGAATACTTCACCATTTATAGTTCTTCGTCTTGATTTCACCTTTCGGGTTTTTAACTTTTAACCATCTAATTGGACATGAGATTATCGAGTGATTGTGTTTTGGTCGGTTTAACTACCAATTAATCAAGTATATAAGGCCTTTACTTAACAAGTAAATACCGATTCTACTTAGAACAATAAACAATATCAATTAAGCAAAGCAATCACAAAGACAAAGGAAATACTTTGAAAAATCAATCAATATATAAAATTTGTTGACGTCAATACAATTTTAGAAACTCTTGATTTCGATTTTTTTTTTTAAATAATCGAAATGTTAGAAATTAAAATATTAATTCATAATAATATTTTCATTAACAGCCCAAGATCATGTATTTCATATAAAATCAATAAATCGTAATAAAAACTCACAGATTTGAAGGGCAAAAATGACGTTAGGCGGAAATTTCTGACCTTCAAATCTGTGAGTTTTTATTACGATTTATTGATTTTATATGAAATACATGATCTTGGGCTGTTAATGAAAATATTATTATGAATTAATATTTTAATTTCTAACATTTGGTATCAGAGCAAATCGTAAATTCATATTAAATACAAACTTATTTTATGAGTATATGTGTTTTTCCTCATAATTTAGGCGTATTGATTTTTTATGAGAATTTGTTTACTAAAGTTTTTTCTCAATTATGTTAGAATTATTTTTCGGTTTAGATGACATTAAGATTATATAACTTTTTGATAAAGGTAGTCATTTAAACTTTATAAATGGAACAATTTGTGGAGTAATTTAAAGTGCGTGAATTATTTGTCTAAACAATTCATTTAAGCGAATGAAGTTCATCCGCTTAATGGCTTTATCCGCTTTAATCCGTGTTACATCTAAAAGCAATAAAATTTGTTTCTAAACAAATTGCTCACGTTTCATTTTATTAGATTATTCGTTTAGACAATTAAATAAATCAACTAATTGAATCATTCGTTAGGTTGCTATTAATGGATCATTTAAATTATTAATTGATCCATGTGAACCAATAAGGAATTCCACTAAGTTCCATTTATTTGTTGGTCGAACATTTTAACAATAAAATGAAACGAACCGCTCAGGACTCCTTCCGTTTAGTAATCTGTTTCAACAGATTAAGAAATAACTAAACAAAATGCTAAGGCTTCATTTCTCAACAGGCCATAGATTATATTACAACCTGCTCGGTGTTGGATTGACCAAATGCACTCTTATGTTATGTACTTTTTATTCTAGATTCAATTGAATATTAATTGTGCATTAATATACATATCGGATTGAATATTTTGCACTTAAGTATTTTTGCACTCATGTAGTTATGCACTTATGTTACGGATGAAATAATTATTCTTTAATTATGTGTCTATATATGCGATCTGATTCAATAGTCATTTAAATTTGTTGGTTCATATGCACTAACGTATACAAACGGTCCAACGAAAGTTTGTTATAAATTTTGTATATGAATAATTTAAACAATATTAAATTACTTTTAAAAATTTGGTCATTATCAATTGTAATAACTTTAATTGTAATTACCATTTTATTAAAAGAAAGTGTGTGATATTTACGCTTATGTATCACAATAAAGTTTTACATTTAATAAACTATGATTGACAATTTGAATAACTTTAATTGTCATTTTGGTTTATTAAGTGAAATTTCATTTATGATTCAATTTGTTTCTGCCCAACGGTGATGCAAATTGCTTTATGGAACAACTATTTTGTCAAAACTGAAATTTTGAATTATTAATTTCAGTTTAATTAAGTATGATTCCTCATAGTTGTTTAATTCTATTATATTATTTGTGATATATTAGTTTACGTATCACTATAATGTTTATATTTAATAAATATAAAGGATGTCAATTTGAACAACTTTAATTGACATTATAGTTTATTAAATAGAATTGCTTCATAGACTTCGATTTATTTCTGCCCAACGGTGATATAAATTGAAAATGTGAAGAACTTTATGTTAAGACTGAAATTTTATTTGGCATTTTTATTATTTATTTCAGTTTAATTAATAATTGTTCTTTGATTATGCTAAGTGAATTTTAGCCGACTATAATAACCACCTTTATTTTTCCTGAATTTAGTATAGCATTGAATAAAACTAATTATTCCAACTTGAAAAGAACCAATTGAGATTTGTCTTGGTATTTTAAAATTAAACCAGACGTTATGAAAAGATCCCGCTGCAATAATCAATAAAAGCAGCGATGATGAAATAATTATGTTAAATTATATCTCAAATTTGATGAGGTCATAATTAAGTTTGGAATTAAAGAAAATATTCAGATCAATGCATGTATTTCAGGGTTAGTGGGAGTAAATTTATCATTCTCATTTTGTATTTAGATGATATTTTATTAGTCACTAAGAAATTCACATGAGGTTATTTTATTATGCTTGTATATATTATGATTATTTTTATGGAAGAGTGCTAAGCAGTTTATAAAGAAATCTTCCTCTATACAAGTAGAACTTTTGTGACATGTTGCAAGGTCACTTATTTTATTTTTGTAATAACGCGACTGCTATTTTGTGTTTTAAGAACAACAAATCAAGTGACATGTCTAATGAATCGACATTAAATATTTTGTTGTTATATACAAAGTCAAAGATATGACCATGGTAATACAACATATTAATTTGAGAACTATTTAAATTCTCTCTCTAAAGTATAACCACCCATTTTTGTCGGCACTGGTCTGGTTATTAAATTATGAGTTTGTTGTATTGAAATATGTATTAAGTTATAATGTGAAGCATCAATTATGACTTTGACTTTGAATTTATGAAATTTGCTTATTTCTTATGTTGCGCATTATGTTTAATTTAAGCAAATTTACTTAAGTGGATCAAATGAATTGTATTAACCATTTGTTGGAAAGAATACCACTTCTATAATTAATAGGGATCAAATAACAGTTATAGTTATTTCGATTATATTAGTTTAATTTGGTATTTCTAACTGAACAAGGTTTAAGATTATGTTGGCCAATTCTGAATTTGTGTTTTATTATGATGATTTAATATAGGCCAAGTGGGAGAATGTTAGAATTTTATTTATGTGGCCTATATTATTAATTGTGAACCAAGTTCATTTAATGAAATTAACTAAAGGGTGCATAGAGTTTGATGGAAATTCTATGGACCAGATTCAGTGTATTTGATCCCAATAGTTGCCTCAGTAATATATATATATATATACTCAATTCTGAAAATAGGATGTACCTTTTGTCATTATTCATCCATTAAGAAAAGAATCAGAAGAGAGAAAAATGCTGAAGTTGCCATCATCATGACTGAGGAAAACTATTGAAGATCAGTACTTACGCTTCCGCCTAATGCTTATCAATTTCTGCTCTTCAATTTGTAAGTTTTATACTCATGATTTTGTTATTAATATGATTTACGGATCCTGGCTATTAATTATGAAATATTATCATGATTAAATATTTTTACGTCTTTCACGAAATACTACAACATTTTGTACGAGTGTAGTAAAAATGATAACAAGAGTGTAATATTTTTTTTTCTAATATCTAAAATTTTAAGTTATTTAAGTTATTTAAAAAGGAAGACAATGAAGACATACAAAAATGATATATTAGTATCCTTCTCTTAAATTTTTTATTTTTTTGTTTTTCCTTATGATATCACTCGTAGCGATCGAGTTCGATAGAAAGGAAGCAAATTAAGCCAGAATGTTGAGCGGTGATAATGAATAAATGATAACTGCAAGTATAATAAAAAATATTAGTAATAAAAAATATTGGAGATAAAAAATGGTTGAAAATGTGATAACTAGTATTTCCTTTATCTCAATCTCTACTACTTATAAATGCACGGACCGTAGAGGTGTTACACGCTAGATCTAACTTATTAACACGTGTTTTTGTTGTTCGATCGATTTGATATGTGGTTGGATATCAATCGCTAGACGAAACAACTATATATTTTGATTTTTTTTGTCTATTAAAGAAACAAAATACACAACATATCTACATATATCATGGGTAGATGAAGCAACATATCTTAATTTTTTAATATTATTTTGTTTCTTTATCTGCTCACATATAAGGACATTTTTATGTGGGCATCTTTTTTGCTAGTGGAGAAGTGTCGGTTTTAGAAGCCGATTCAACTTGTCTCGACGACAGGATAAGGAAGTCTCGCTTAACCACAACATATATACAAATTTTCGGAACATGTCAAATAAATAAATAAAAATCCAATTTCTAGAGAACCGATAACAAAATATGTTCCTCAGATTCTCACAAAAGTAAAATAAAAATGAGCATATAAGAACAAAAATAAAAAATTGATTACTGCCATCTCTCCAATTGCCATCGCTGCCATCGCGCGTCAGCAGCAGCGCTCTCTCCCCTCACCTATACTCACCCAGCGGCATATTATTTTTTGTTCATTTTGTTATTATAAGTGTTCACTTTATTAGATATAAATGTTCACTTTTTATTATAATTGTTCATTGTTTTATAAGTGTTCATTATGTTCAGTATGTTCATTTTGCCTTTTTTTAAAATTTTTATCCAAATGTTCAGTTGGGTCGATACAAATGTTTTGTTAATGGATATAAATGTTCAGTTAGTTGCAATAAAAAATATAAATATTATAAGAAAAAACCTTATTACTAAACCAAGCGAAGGGGTCACGAACCGGACACAAAACACATGAAAAAATTAGAAGGGGTCATGAACCGGTCTGGTTCAAATTAAATTTTTTCCGACTATACCCCTGGGGCGCCTCTCTCAAAACTGACGCGCACTTTTATATTAAACTATAAATTGATGCATTTAACTGAACACTTGTGATCATTAAAGTGAACACATTTTGTTATTAAACTGAACATTTGTAACAGACACAAATATTCATTCAGCGATGGCTCGCGATGGTAAATCTGCCGATGGCCGTTATCATTCCTGACAAAAATCTGCTCCTTTGGATCTTAGGTGCGAACGGAGCTGGCAATCGAACCACATCCTCTCCAGCCGAACAAACGACAGCATGGTGCTGTCGTTTGGTTTTTTTTTAAATATTAAAAAATTTTAAAATTCAAATGTTGAATCCAAACCGTTCATGTTGTTAAATTTTACGAGCGATGCGTTTTCATATAAGTTTCATGAAATTTGGAGTTGATTTGATACTAGATTAAGTGGTCAACAAATGAACGAACCTGGTTAGATTAATTCTAATACGTTCATAATTTGACCACTTAATCTAGTATCAAATCAACTCCAAATTTCATGAAACTTATATGAAAATGCATCGCTCGTAAAATTTAACAACATGAACGGTTTGGATTCAACATTTGAGTTTTAAAATTTTTTAATATTTAAAAAAAAACCAAACGACAGCATGGTGCTGTCGTTTGAACGGCTGGAGAGAATGCTGGTCCAGCTGGCAATAGTCTTCAATTTTCGGACTCTCAGCCCACTTTATTTTATTTTTATTTTTCAATTTGAGATTCTTGACAATGGGCCAGTGGTTGTCAAGCTTTAAATTAAAACAATAAACTAAAACAAGGAAACAAGAGGAAAAAGGAAATTATATTTATTTAAAAAAGGAAACTACAGAAGAAAAGGAAAAATAGGGAATAAAGAAAGAAACTAAAACAGGAAGCTCAGGAGTCAGATAGTGTGATGGTCACGGATTAATTAATCGGGATATATCCTAGCGTAGTAAAATCCTGGTAATTTTCTCTACGCATCCGCTACAATTAATATATCGTGTATTCGTGTGACGGTCACAGTCTAACAGAGAGCATTAAAGTTGTATATCAATAGCCCATCCCTTATAAATGTTTTGTCTTTTTTTTTTTTGAAGGTGAGTGGCGCCACACCAAAAATTTAATAAATAAAAAGAATCCTGCATCAAAATCATCTAATTAATTTTTAAGAAAATGTAAATTTGAGCCTTCCGAGTCTCCGACTTTTTTAAAAGTTCGGGACCGAAGACAGAGTGTCTATTAATCAATTAAGTAACCTGCGTATCAATTTCCTAATTTTAATCTCGTTATGTATTCGTTTCATCAACTATGAAAAGTCGAGATTTTTATATTTAAAATCTGGAAAGTAGGAATTTGTTAGATCAACCTTAATAAATAGTCAATGTGTATCAATTTTTTTAATCCGATTTCAGGAAAAGTACAAATTAACAGCGAGACTAATTAACAGTTATCCCATTAAAAATACAGGCATACAGCCGAAGAGAGGCAAAAAAAATTTCGTAAATAGGTCAAATTTTATTGCTTTGCTTGTTCAAATGGCAGTGCACATGTTTCGATTGGTTTATACATGATCCTACGCGTCACGAAAAAAAAAATATATAATAATCTCTCCGTGCCTTTTATATATGCTTGATATGATATTGCATCTGTACATGTGCATGTCAAATGACCATTGCATTTTGTCTCACTCGCCATTACGTAGTCCCGATTATCACCTTCCATATATCACTTATTTCCATACACTGTCTTTTGATCATGATTGGGCGAAGCATTTAATAAAAATTACTAATCGTACCCATCTAATGCGTAGATAATTATTTTATTCTAATATGATATGTCATGAAAATTATAATTGCAAGGAACAAATAACGTAAATAACTAAAAATTAAATTAAAAAATGATCTGAAATAAATAACTAAAAATAGAAAAAATAAAAACTTTCCTATTGCGAGTACTATTTTCTAATGTGGGTACAAACTATCTATTTCCATATCATTTTCAATCGTCACACTATCTGTTTCCATTACAATCCCATTCAGCACTTTATTTTTTTACATTTTAGATGAAAAATAAAAAATAATACATTTTCATCTACTGATTGAGATTCAACCACTGATCAAAATCAAACAATAATATAAAAAATCAGATACACGCTAGATCTAGAGATGATACATTCTTGAAACCATATCCATGCATTTATATAAAAGAAGTGATGAAATACAAAAAAGGGAAATTCAGCCCTATACCCATCAAATTATAGCTATTTGAATCTATCTGTTTCTAATCTCTAAATTTGGAAATACCCCCCTCTAAACATCATTGTGATCAAATTACTTATAATGAATATAGAATCGTTTGAAATGCTCAAACGATGCTCAGATTATGCACTATTTGCACATTATATGAGCAATTACTATGTATAATCCAATCTCTTTTAGTAAATAAGATCTGTATCATATTCTAGACCGTATAGAAAACTTAAATGGAGATTAATGCGATGAAATGACTTAGAATGAATGCAGAAACGGTTGAAATGCTCAAATGATTCTCAAAATATGCATTATTTGCACATTATATGCGTAATTACTATTTATAATCCAATTTTTTTGAAAACATAACATTTGAATCATATTCTAGACAGTGTGGTGAGCTTACATATAGATTTTTGTGATCAAAATACTTGGAATGAAAGTATAATCGCTTGAAATGCTCTAACGATACTCAAAATATGCATATTTGTACATTATATGCGTAATTACCATGTATAATCCAATTTCTTTTACTAAGATCTGAATCAAATTATAGACCGTGTAGAGAGCTTAAATATAGATTATTGTGATCGAATAACTTAGAATGAATGCAGAAACGGTTGAAATGCTCAAATGATGCTCAGAACATGCACTATTTACACTTTCTATGTGTATTACTATCTATAATCCAATTTCTTTTAATAACTAAGATCTGAATCATTTTTTACAACGTGTAGAGAGCTCAAATATGGAGTATTGTGATCAAATGACTTAGAATGAATGCAGAATCACTTGAATGATGAAATGATGCTCATAATATGCATTATTTGTACATTATATGCGCAATTATTATGTATAATCCAATATTTTTTAGTAAATAACATCTGAATCATATTACTGACCGTATAAAGAACTTAAATTTACATTAATGTGATGAAATGACTTAGAATGAATGGAGAAATGGTTGAAATGCTCAAATGATTCTCAAAATATACATTATTTGGACATTATACGCGCAATTACAATGTATAATCCAATCTTTTTTTAATATATAACATCTGAATCATATTATAGACAATATAAAGAGATGTCGAGGGTGGAATCTGTTCTAGCGGTATTGATCTCGGGTGTCTTTCCTTTCATGAGTTGTTTTGAATATAAGTCACACACACTTGGATCTACTTAAACCTCTCTATTTTCAGTCAGCTTGTTGGTTGCTGGTGTCTTCGAGCACCCAAGAGGAACAGCTCACCTACCAGATTTCCTTGTAGTTTCTAGTGTTTTAGGCTTGGTAGTTTTCGTATCGAGAGTGAAATTATGGCTTTCATAAATGACTTAGAATTGATACAGAAACGGATGAAATGCTCAAATGATACTCTAAATATGCACTTTATACGCATATATGAAAACAAGTAAGAATCTAATCGTACTCTTGACCATATATATTTAGATTATTGTGATCATATTACTTAGAATGAATGAAAAATCGATTGAAATGCTCAAATGATCCTCAGAATATGCATTATTTCCACATTATATGTGTATTTACTATGTATAATCCAATCTTTTTTAATAATTAAGATATGAATCATATTCTAGACCATATAGAGAACTTAAAATAGGTTATTGTGTTTAAATGACTTAGGATGAATGAGTAAGATCTGAATCATAATCTAGACAATATAAAGAGCTTAAACGGAGATTATTGTGATGAAATGACTTATAACGAATGCAGAAACAGATGAAATGATCAAATATACTCAGAATATGCAATATTTCTACTTTATATGTGTAATTACTATTTATAAGTAAGATCCGAATCATACTCTAGACCATATAATATAGCTTAAAAACAGATTATTGTGATCAAATTACATAGAATGAATGTAAATCGCTTAAAATGCTCAAGTGATTCTCAGAATATGCATTATTCCCGCATTATATGCGTATTTACTATATATAATCTAATATTTTTTAATAAGTATATTTGAATCATATTTATACTGTATAGAGAGTATAAATATTGATTATTATGATCAAATTACTTAACATGAATCCAGAAACAGTTGAAATTCTCAAATGATGCTCAGAATATGCATTATTTTCAAATTATAAGCAAAATTGCCATGTATAATCCAATCTTTTTGATTAAATAAAATCTGAATCATATTTAGACCGTATAGAGAGAATAAATGTAGATTATTATGATGACATGATTTAGAATAAAATATATGTGTATATTTTAATGCTCAAATTATACACAGAATATGCATTAATTGCATATTGTGTGTAATTACTATGTTTAATCCAATAGGTTTTAATAAGTAAGATTTAAATCATATTCTAGACCGAATAGAGAGCTTAAATATAGATTAATGTGACCAAATGAATTAGAATGAATGCATAATCGCTTCAAATGCTCAATGATGCTCACAATATGCATTATTCATAAATTATATGCATGACTGCTATGTATAATCCATTTTTTTTTTATAAGTTAGATCTGAATCATATTATACACCATATAGAGAGCTTAAATATAGACTATGATGATCAAATGATTTAGAACAAATGCAGAATCACTCGAAATGCTCAAATGATGCTCAGAATATGCATTATTTGCACATTATATGCGTAATTACTATGTATATTCGAATCTTTTGGAATAAGTAAGTTCTAAATAATAATCTAGACCATATAAAAAGCTTATATATAGATTATTGTGGTGAAATGATTTAGATTGATTGCAAAAACGGTTGAAGTGCTCAAATGATTCTCAAAATATGCATTATTTGCTCTTTATATGTGTAATTACTATGTATAATCCAATTTTTTTTAATAAGAAAGATAAAACATATTTTACAATGTATGGAGAGCATAAATATATATTATTGAGATTAAATAATTTAGAATGAATGCATAATCGCTTTAAATGCTCAAATGATGCTCAGAATATGAATTATTTGCAAATTAGATGCGTAATATAATCCAATCGTTTTGAATAGCTAAGATCTAAATCATAATCTAAAGAATATAAAGAGCTTAAATATATGGATTGTTGTGATGAAATGACTTAGATTGAAAGCAGAAACGGTAGAAATGCTCAAATCATACTTATAATATGCATTGTTTTCACATTATAAGCATAACTACCATGTATAATCCAATATTTGTTATTTATTAAGATCTGAAAAATATTCTAGACAGTGTAGAAAGTTTAAATATAGATTGTTGTGATGAAATGACTTAAATGAATGTAGAAATGATTTAAATACTCAAATAATATTAAGAATAAGCATTATTTCATTTCATATGCATAATTACTATGTATAATCCAATAATTTTTAATAAGTAAGATTTGAATCATATTCTACACTGTATAGAGAGCTTAAATATAGATTATTGAGATCAAATGATTTATAATGAATACAGAATCTCTTGAAATGCTTAAATGATTCTAAGAATATGCATTATTTGCACATTATATGCGTAATTACTATGTATAATCCAATAGTTTTTAATATATAAGATCTGAATCATATTCTAGACTGTATAAAGATCTTAAATGTAAATTATATTGATGAAATGACATAGAATGAATGCAAAACGGTTGAAATGCTCAAATGATTCTCAAAATATGCATTATCTGCCCTTTCTATGCATAATTACTATGTGCAATCTATTTGTTTTTAATAAGTAAGATCTGAATCATATTCTAGATCATATAGAGAGCTTAAATATATATTATCGTGATCAGATGATTGAGAATAAATATAGAATCGATTGAAATGCTCAAATTATGCTCAGAATATGCACTATTGGCATAATGTATGCGTAATTACTATGTATAATCTAATCTTTTTTAATATATAAGATACGAGTCATAGACCTTATGGAGAACATTAATATAGATTATAGTGATGAAATGACTTGCAGAATTGGTTGAAGTAATCAAATGTTACTCATAATATGCATTATTTGCAATTTTTATGTGTAATTATTACGTATAAATTTATAATCCTATTTTTTTTATAAAAATAGTAAGATCTGAATCACATTCTAGATCGTATAGAGAGCTTAAATATAGATTATTGTGATCAAATGACTTAAATGATTGCCAAATCGCTTGAAATGCTCAAATGATGCGCAGGATTATGCATTATTTGCACATTATATGCATAATTATTATATATATATATTTTTTTTGAAATAAAAGCAACCCAAGTAGGGTTACCAGCTTGTCATTAAGCAAAGTTTCAGCATACAAACTAAAAAGAAAGGCTAACAGTCGCCTCTCTTATCTAAGTAACTATCCTACACAAAAGCAATCAGTTTTGAGAGTGTCTTCTAACCAAGACATCTCCAAGTCAGTAAAGAGTATAACTAAAAGAAACAAAACGCAAACAGAGTAAGGCAGTAATGCAGCTAAAGCAACAACACTAGACACATATCAGCACACACCAACAAGCACCAGCCTCTAGTTATTTGCTGACGATGTTGTATCTGTAACATGTTCTTCACTTGTATCTGCACTGTTCCTAGCAGTGTTCTGCAAGTCTGCCAAACTCCTGTAGCTCCCTTCCATACCAGAAGTGTTTCTTGTCCAACAATGAAACAAATGAAAAGCATTAAAAATAATAGTATAGCCAAATTTGAATACGTAAGATTTGAATACGTAAGATTTGAATCATAAATATAACATATAAAGAGCTTAAATATAGATTATAGTGATGAAATGATTAGAATGAATGAAGAGACTATTGAAATGCTCTAATGATACTCAGAATATGCATTATTTACACATTATATGCGTAATTACTATTTATAATCCAATCTTTTTTTTTAAATAAGTAAGATCTGAAAGATATTATACACCATATAAAGAGCTTAAATATAGATTATTGTGATCAAATGAATTATAATGAATGCAGAATTGCTTGAAATGCTCAAATGATGCTCAGAATGTGCATTATTTGCACATTATATGCGTAATTACTATGTATAATCCTATCTTTTTGAATAAGGAAGATCTGAATCACAATCTAGTCCATATAAAGAGCTTAAATGTAAATAATTGTGATACTCAGGATGCTCAAACAACATTCTGAATTTGCTTTATTTGCACATTATAAGCATAATTATTATGTATAATCCAATATTTTTTTAATAAATAAGATCTTAATTATATAGACTATCGTGAGAGATTAAATATAGACTATTGTGATCAAATGACTCAGAATGAATGCAAAATTGCTTAAAATTCTCAAATGATGTGCTCAGACTATGCATTATTTGCACTTTTTATGTATAATTACGATGTATAATCCAATCTTTTGAATATGTAGGACCTGAATCATAATTTAGACCATATAAAGAGTTTAAATGGAGATTATTGTGATAAAATGACTTAGAATGAGTGCGGTTGAAATGCTCAAATGATAATCAGAATATGCATTATTTTCACTTTATATGCATAATTAATAGGTATAATCTTATTTTTTTAATAACAAAGGTTGAATCATATTGGAAACCATATAGAGAGCTTAAATATATATATTGGGATCGAATGACATAGAATGAATCCAAAATCACTTTAAAATGCTCAAATCATGCTCAGAATATGTACTATTTTCACATTATGTGGGTAGTAACTACAAGGTATAATCAAATATTTTCAATAAGTAATATTTGACTCATCTAGACCATATATAGAGCATAAATGTAGATTATTGCGATGAAATGACTTAGGATGAATGCAGAAACGGTTGAAATGCTCCAATGATACCCAGAATATGCATTATTTGCACTATATATGCGTGATTACTATGTATAATACAATTTTTTTAAATAATTGATGTCTGAATCTTATTCTACATTGACTTAGAATAAATACTCAAATAAGGCTCAGAATATTTATTATTTGCACATTATATGTGTAATTAGTAATTACTATGTATAATGTAATTATTGGATATATAAGATCTAAATCATATTCTAGACAGTATAGAGAGCTTAAATACAGATTATTGTGACGAAATGTCTTAGAATCAATTCAGAAACGGTTGAAATGCTCAAATGATATTCAGAATATGCATTATTTACACTTTATATGCGTAATTACTAGGTATAATCCAATTTTTATTAATAAGTATGATCTGAATCATATTATGCATCTTATAGAGAGCTTAAATATAGATTCATGTGATCAAATGACTTAGAATAAATGAAAAACCCCTTGAAATACTCAAATGATACTCAGAATATGCATTATTTGCACATTATAAGCGTAATTATTATGTATAATCCAATCTTTTTCAATACGTAAGATATGAATCATAAAACAGACCATATAAAGAGCTTAAATGTAGATTATTGATGAAATGACTTATAATGAATGCATAAAGGGTTGAAATGTTCCAATGATACTAATATGCATTATTTGCACTTTATATGCATAATTACTATGTATTATCAATTTGTTTTTATAAGTAAGATCGGAATCATAGTCTAGACCATATAGAAGCATTAAATATAGATTATTGTGATCTAATTCCTTATAATGAGCACAGGATCACTTGAAATGCTCAAAAGATGCTTAGGATGTGCATTATTGGCACATGATATGCATAATTACTATGTATAATCTAATCTTTTTGAATACTTTATATCTGAAACATAAAATAGACCACATAAAGAGCTTAAACGTAAGATTATATTGATGAAATGACTTAGAATGAATGAAGAAACGGTTCAACTGCTCCAATGATACTAAGCATATGCAATATTTGCATTTTATATGTGTAATTACTATGTAAAATTCAATATTCTACTTTGTATAGAGAGCTTAAATATAGATTATTGGAATCAAATAACTTAGAATGAATGCATAATCACTTTAATGCTCAAATAATGCTCAGAATATATATCATTTGCACATTATATGCGTAATTACTATGTATAATACAATATTTTTTTAGTAAATAAGATCTGAATTATATTCTAGACATTATAGAGAACTTAAATATAGATTAATGTGATGAAATGACTTAGAATGAATGCAGAAAAGGTTGATTTGCTCAAATGATTCTCAAAATATGCATTATTTGCACATTATATGAGTAATTACTATGTATAATCTAATTTTTTTAATATATAACATCTGAACCATATTATAGACTGTGTAGGGAACTTATATATAAATTGTTGTGATCAAAATACTTAGAATGAATGCAGAATCACTTAAAATGCTCTAATGATACTCAGAATATGCATTAATTGCATTATATGCATAATTACTTTGTATAATTTAATATATTTTTAATATGTAATAGTTGAGTCATATTCTAGACCGTATAGAGAGCTTAAATGTAGATTGTAGTGATTAAATGACTTAGAATGAATGCAGAAACAGTTGAAATGCTCAAATGATCCTCAAAATGTGTCTTATTTGCACATTATATGCGTAATTACTATGTATAATCCAATATTTCTTTACTAAATAAGATCTGAATCATATTTTAGACTGTATAAATAACTTAAATGTAGATTAATATGATGAAATGACTTAGAATGAATGCAGGAACGGTTGAAATGCTCAAATGCTTCTCAAAATACGCATAATTTGCACTTTATATGCGTAATTACTATGTATAATTTAACTTTGTTTTAATAAGTAAGATCTGAATCATATTCTAGACCATATAGAGAGCTGACATACAGATTGTTGTGTTAAAATGACTTGAAATGAATGCATCATCTCTTCAAATGCTCAAATAATACTCAGAATATGTATTATTTGCACATTGTATGCATAATTACTATGTTTAATCTATATTTTTGAATAAGTAAGGTCCGAATCATAATTTAGACAATATAAAGAGATCAAACGTGGATTATTGTGATGAAATGATTTAGAATGAATATAGAAATGGATGAATTGCTCAAATGATACTCAGAATTTGGGATTTGGATTATACATAATAATTGCGGTATTGTTGTATTGCATTCTGTTGTCCCTAAGTACGGCCTAGAGGGGGGTGAATAGGCATTATTACACACAATATACCGGTTTGGACAATTTTGCGGAATAAACTAAAACAACAATTCTATGGTTCACACAAGCAAGTAATAAGAATAAACAAGCATGATGTACGGTTTTCATACTCGATTTCCAACCGGTTTAAGCCCTAAATTAATACCAAATACAAGTGTTTTTACTTTATTTTGCTAATTTTTAGGTCGTAGAAAGGTACAGCCGTAGCCCGGCAAGTTTTATTTCAGGTTCATCACATTTTGCGGCGCGACAACAGAAGATTGCAGCGAAGTAAAGGAGAAATGTGCACTGGAACGGACCGCCCTGCCGGCAGGACGGACCGCCCCAACCTAGAAGATCAGACAACCAGGCATGAGCAGCAAGGACCAGCCAGCACAGGCCGCCCAACCAGTCGGACGGATCGTCCAGACCAGTCAGCCAGCCCATGCAGCAGACCAAGTCAAGGCCAAGTCTGGAGCGGGTCGCCCCAACACTCAGGCGGACCGTTCCAGTAATTCCAGCACTGCCAAAAATAGCCAAGTTATTTTTGCCTGTCGGTTCTTCTAATTCTGACCTTCCAGAAGCACGTTCTCACGATCTCCACAATTAGAAACCGCCTTGTAGCTGCTATATAAGCGATGGCCTGTCTCCAGAATCATTATCAAGTCAGATTTCTAGGTTTTAGCCTCTCAACTCGACTAAGGAGATTAACTGCCAGGACGATCCAACCTCACTGGAGCGCACCGCCCCAGATCTCAGGCGGACCGTCCCAGACAGGCCATAGCGACAAGTTGTGGAGGATTTTGAGCAATCTCTGTTGTAACTTTTATTTTCCATCTTTTATGCGTTTTTATTTGATGAAACCTGATCTTTTTAGCATGAATTTGTTAGAGTAGTTTAGTATTAGGGGCTATGGTTGAGAACTTTTTCTTTATGTTATTTGTTTAGTTGAATCTTTAAGTAGTTAATTAAGTTAAGTTTTATTATTTATCTTTTGTGATTTAATTGTTTAATTTTGTTGATTTGCTTTGCTTAATTGTTTTAATTGGTTATCTCGTCAATCAAAGTACACGATTGATAGTTGGAATTTAAAATCAATTGAATTAACTAAAAGCTTTTCAATAAAACACTTAGGTAGATAACAAATCGAAAGATTGAATCGGAACTTTAGAAATTAAAGTTTTAACTTAAAATCGAAAGATATTAAGTTTGCCTAGACCCAAAAGATGAACTAAATTTCCTAAATCAAGAAACGACAGTTGAAGTTTAGGAATTTAGAAGTTTAACGTTTTAAATCAAAGTAATTAACCTGAACGACAGTTAGAGTCTAATTATTGGTTTAGTAATCGTTTAAACTATTTAAAACACTTAATTAATTGTTTAAAGGCATGACAAAACAAGTATTGACCTCTGGAACGGACCGTCCCAAGGTTAGAACGGACCGCCCGACAGGGGGCGTTCTAACCTAGAACGGCCAGTTCCAGGGAGCCAACCTAAGTCAGAACGGACCGTCCCAGACATGGAACGGACCGTTCTACTTTTGACAAGTTAAAGAAATCGTTTGAAACCAGAAAACCCCTAGTTTTATCAAATAAGTTTTTCTCCAAGGTAGTTATTTTTGAGAGTTATTTATTTAGAATTCCTGAATTGACTTTATTTATATTTTAATTTAGTTAATTGTTTCTTCAAAAAGATTTTATTAAACTTAGGATTTAATTGAGATTGATTTATATAACTTAGAAATTGAATATTCCGTCTCCGAGGATCGACCCTAGGCTTACTCAACGATAAATCGTGCGCTTGCGATTAAAATTGGGTAGGATTTAGGTAAAAATTTATATAAGCGAAAACTCATCAAAGCACAAGAGAAGAGACACGCAAACTTGATTACGGAGTTCCGACCCGCTAGGAAGTGCTAGCCTTCGTACGTCTCCGGGAGTTTCGCTACCACTCAAAGGTGCGCTCCGTTCAATTCCAACAAGAACGTGTCTGCAAATTCGAACCGAATCGCCTCGTCACAATAGACCTCGAGGTGGATCGGCCTAACTCAAGGGAAAACATACACAAGCTTCCGACAACTCAAGATTGATGCTCACAATCAAAACACTCAAAGATTCTTGCACTAATCGAACTTGGAGTTTGATTGAGGCTAACTAATCTCAATGATTTTGCTAAATCAATGCTCAAACAAGTCAAGTATGAGAACTAGCTGTTTGGAGCTCAAAGGCAAGAGTTTTGCAAGGTATTCAATAGGCCAAAACAGCTCAATAATGACTGATATATATAGGGGGCGCAAACAGCTCCAAAACAAACTAATTTTCTCTAGGGCGTTGCCTAACGCCAGACAGCGTTGTACAACGCCCAAGTTACCGTTATAAATTCCAACGGCTAGCTTATCTGACAGCTGTCACTGTCAGAGCGTTGTGCAACGCTGGATAGAGTTACACAACGACTGGTCAACCAAGGTAGATAAACGACAGACTGGTTTGACCAACCAAGCTGGCGTTACATGACGCCAGATATCATCACACAACGCTGGACAGAAACGTTGCACAACGTTTAATCACGTTATGCAACAGTTCAAAAACAAGACGATATACGACGTTTCCGTAACGTTAAATAAATCAAAGCCTGACAAGGCTTGTCAGAAACATCAAACAAATATGAGCAAACGTTACAAGACAATTCTAAAAAACTGTCAGAAACTTCCAGAGCCCAAAACGTCGTATAACAAAAGCAAACGTTATACAACATTTGGTTTTTGGACCGTTGTACAACGCCAGGGAGCGTTGCACAACGTTTGAGTGGGAAAGGTATTAACTCAGCGTTGCCTGACGCTGGGTAGCGTCGTGCAATGCTGTGCTTGTCAGAGATTTTGCAATTTCCAAACGAATTCTAAACGAATTAAACTTGCGTTGTGTGACGCTAGAAGGCGTTATGTAACTCTGGGTAGAAAAATTGAGCATTTCAAACAGCAAACTGATTGGGATTAGTTTAGAATAAAATAAAACCTATTCTAATGACTCTAAGTGCTCTAATTGAGTCTCTTGAATATCCACAACTTGTACAAAAGATGTGTTAAGCATTTCTTCAAGTTAAACACCTATAATCCACTTAAATTGAAATATTATAAGAGGTTTGGTGTTGTTTTGCAAATCGACAAATAACGGAATAAATTATTTAGTCCAACACCTTCGTATTATAGAAATGGATGAAATGCTCAAATGATACTCAGAATTTGGATTATACATAATAATTGCGGTATTGTTGTATTGCCTACATAGTACATACACATGTGACATGTGTATCAGTGCATGTATTAGAAATTAACACGACTCTAATAGTACTATTTTTAGTAGTATGGAACAGAAGCAAAATTAAATATTTATCATTAATTACGAGAACAGTTCAATTGTCTCTATTTTTTCATTTTTCGTGCCTCATCAAGTCTTAAATAAGAAAATTTAAAAAAATTAAATAACATTATCAAATCGCTAGATATGATCTAGTATACTTTCTTTACATGCGTATGAAAATTAATATTTATAATTCGTTGACGTCAAACAAATTTAGAAACTCTTCATTTCGATAAAAATGAAGTCGAAATAGTACAACATTTTATACGAGTGTAGTAAAAATGATAACAAGAATGTAATAGTTTTTTTTTTCCCTAATACTGAATTTTAAGTTATTAAGTTTTAAAAAATGAAGACGACGAAGACATACAAAAATGATATTTAGTTTCCTTCTCATTATATTTTGATTTTCCTTGTGATATTACTCTTAGCGATCGAGTTCAATAGACGGGGAAGCAAATTAAGCCAGTATGTTGAGCGGTGATAATGAATAAATAATAACTACAATTATAATAATTGGAAAGAAAAAATTGGTCGAAAATATGATAACTTGTTTTTCCTTTATGGTGAAAAGTGTCGGTGAAGAAGCCGATTCTAGTCGCCACGACAGGATAAGAAAGTCTCACCATTTGTAACCACAACATACAAATTTTTAGAACATGTCAAAAAAAAAAAAAAATCCAATTTGTAGAGAATAACAGATATGGGAGGATTCTCACAAAAGAAAAATAAAAATTAACATATAAGAACAAAAATCTGCTCCTTTGGAACTAAGGTGTGAACGGAGCAAACAATAGTCTACAATTAATTTTCAGATTTTCAGATTCTTAGCCCACTTTTTTTTTTTTCTTGTTTTTATTATTATTTTTCATTTTGAGATCCTTGACAGTGGGCTGTGAGCCAGTGGCTGTCAAGCTTAAAAACGATATACTAAAACAAGGAAACGAAGACTTAGTTTTCTCTCTCTCTTTTTTTTTTGGTCCTTTCGACATCCATGACAGTGGCCATTGGCTGTCAAGCTTAAATGCAAAAAAAAATTAAACAAGGAAACAAGACGAAAAAAAATTATATTTATTTAAACAAGGGTAAAAAATACAAAGAAAAGAAACTAAACAGGAAGTTCAGGAGTCAGATAGTGTGATGGTCACGGATTAATTAATTGGGATATATCCTAGCGTAGTTACTAGTTAAATCCTGGTTATTTTCTCTACGCATCCGCTACAATTAATATATATCGTGTGACGGTCACAGAGAGCATAAAAGTTCTTTTTTTTTTTTTTTTTTTTTTTTTTTTTTTTGATAAACCGGGTAGAGACTACCAGGTACAGAAACTAAGAAACAGAAAAAAAAAAAAAAACAAAACAAAAACTAAAAAGCACAAAGAAACATCAGCAATTCAGATAGCATTAAAGTTATATCAATAGCCCAGCCCTTGTTTTTTTCTTTCAAAAGGCGAGTGGCGCCACACCAAAAATTTAATAAATAAAACGAGTTCCGCATCAAAATCATCTAATTAGTTGTTAGGAAAATGTAAATTTGAGCCTTCCATTTTTTTTTTTTGAAAAGTTCGGGACCGAATACTTGTAGACAGAGTTAATAATTAATTAGACAAATGTTCAACATAATTATTTTTTTAAGTAACCTGCATATGTATTTCTTAAATATTTTCTTTCCTAATTAGGGCGTGATTGATTGCTTGGTATAATTGGTATGTATTACGTTTCAACTTATTAAAAGACGAGATTTTGTAATATTTTAATTTTTTAAAGCTGGAATGTATTAATGGTCAGCGTGGATACTGGAATTTCTTAGATCAACCTTAATAAATAGCCAATGTGTGTCAATTTTTAATCCGATTTCAGGAAAAGTACAATATAAAGTTATAAACTAATTCAAAGCGATCGGTGTACACATGGTTTTAGTTGTTTTTTATAAAGTTTAACTATGTTTATTAACAGTTGTCCCATCAAACATACAGGTTTACAGCCAAAGAGAGGCAAAAGTTTTTCGTAAATAGGTCAAATTTTATTGCTTTGCTTGTTCATTTGGCAGCGCACATGTTTCGGTTGGTTTATACATGATATACGATCACCAAAAAAACTCAACATGCCTTTTGTATATGTTTGATATTACATCTGAAAATGTGCATGTCAAAGCCAAAGTGAAAAGGGAATATGCTAAGCTCATTTTCGGTGCCAAAAAAACTTTCACAATTAAAAATGCAGCATGCATTAAGCATGTCAAAGTCAACCCCCTTTGTAAACGTGACCTTAATATTGCCTCTCTTTCCATCCCATGATTGAATTGCACATAATCTCTTCCTTTCCGATCCATTTCAGAATTTCCACTATTCAATAGTAAAGAAAAGAAAATTAGCCAGAAGAAAATGTCAGGCTTCTTAGACAAGGTGAAGGGGTATGCGACCGACAAGATTGCGAATGTGCGGAAGCCGGAGGCGAGCGTTACGGGGGTGTCGTACAAGAGCGTGAGCCGACAGGGCATCACGCTGCACAGTGAGGTCGACGTTAACAACCCGTACTCCCACCGCCTCCCCATTTGCGAGATCTCTTACTCTCTCAAGAGTGACGGCAGGTAATTCTTCTTCTTAGACATTTTTCTTCATTTTTCTTTTTTTATGTCAGCCGAGATGCGTATGACAAATATGGTTGATTTTTCTAGTTTCTGTTGTGCTATTACACAAACTTTTATCGATTTTGGTCAAATCACAAGAGAATAAAAAGTCAACGGATTGGTCGACCATATTTAAGTTTCTGTTAATGAAAGATAATAAGCCTTTTAAGTTTTAATTTTGAATATTGATAAAAAAAGGTGATTTTTAATTTATACTCTCTACTTAGGAAAATTTATCTTTAATTGTTAAATTGAAAAAAAAAAGTACTTTTCATAATTTTAAATTTTAATTGATATTGAATTAATGATTTATCATAATTCGGTAACCTGTTCTAATCCAACTGATGCATTTTCTCACAACAGTGTAGATAATATCATACCTTAAATAGTTATATGGGTCAAATTATGTTGACCTTCATGAGACGTTGTATAAAAGATAAAAAATTGTTCGTGTTTCATCGAAAATGAGAAAATGACGGATGACTGGTAATATCAGATTGTGGTTATTGACTCGGATAGTCTAGCACCGCTCCATCTAAATATTTTAATATATTTAGCTATTTACTGATAATATAATTTATAGTTAGCGATTTCGAATTAATTTTAGTATAGATTTTAATAAATTTTATTTTTTCAATATGATGTAGCAATAGCATCAATATTAGCAATATTTTATTATGTTAGAATTGATTGGCAAAAATATAAAGCATATTTTTCTTTCCTAGATGACTCAACTAATCAAATAGATGTACAAGTACTATTTTTTGAAAGTTTTGTGTCATTTTCACTTAATTTCTTAAGTAAATTTGTGATGGATATTTTATAATTAAGATTTATAGTAACTAATGTATTTAAAAACTTCGTTATGTGGAATTTCCTTGGTTAGAGCCGCAACCGCCCTCTTGCTTTGCTCATTTTTACTATCCTTTATGTGGTGCACTTTAGCGAATTTTGCAGTAGACCAATGTATTATATGGACTGAAGTACACACGGTATTTTTTTATAAAATTATAAATGAGTGTGATTGATCAAACTAAAAAAGAAATAAAATACTGTAATGGAATAACGTCCATAAGTTCTAGTTTGTTATGAACTTTCCGATTCGGAATTTTATTATCAAATATTTAATTTTTTAAATCCGAAACTCTTTTACTTCTGACAAAAACGGTGAAAAAAAACAAGATAATTTTCTCTAGAGCCGTCGTTTCGTTTCATTTGTCGACCCTAATCTAATTTTGACCTCGTTTGTAGATTTCTGCTTAGTGCTCTGGCCTTCCTGAGAAATCCAGTCCTTGACGTGCCAATTCAGACCGCAGTTTAATTTAATTTGGTCTGAACAATTTTTATCATTAATTATAGACAAAAAAAAAACCTCAACACAAAGAGAGTGAAAATTATCATATCTGTTAGAGCAGCGAAGGCATTATTGTCATTTACAAAATGTGTTTCGGACCAAATTTATTGGTGCCCAATTCATTTCCCCTTCGTATCTCATGACTCCAAAGTCCAAATTCAAGTTCTGTAACTCGTTTGCTTCTGATAAATGGAAGTAGTGGGAGTGTGGGACTATGTCCTGCTTGTTTCTCAAAAAAAAAAATAAAATAAATAAATAAATAAAAAATAAAACCACATGACTCTAAAAAACATTATTCTGACGGTACTTTTTTTTCTTATACAGTTTAAACGCACATTTGTACTAATTCAATTATTAAATAAAAACTGAAATATTAAAATTTGGGACAGTAATTTTGTTTTGATGAAAAATCAACATTCAAAAAAAAAATAAATAAAAGAAAAATAAGAATATTAAAAGGGAAATTCTGCCATCAGCACTAATTTATTAGCGGATTTTGATCATAATCGTCCATGAGTGCTAATGAATTAAATTAGTGGGTTTTGATCATAATCGTCCATGAGTGCTAATGAATTAATATCTCTTAGAGATGAGCGGTTGAGATGAAAATCCGGCTTTACAAATTAGTGCTTATGGCAGAATTTCCCATATTAAAAAATAAAAGCAAGATGATAATATTCGAATCCATCTCAAGCGAAAACAAAGTATTATTCAATAGGAAAGAGACGATTCTTCGAAATGAAAAAGCCACCGCCCAAACGCTCTCAACCCATTTTCCATTGGCATCGCCGCGGCAAACGGTAACACAAGGTGCCGACTTGATTCGTTAGATTAGTTCGGACGCACCCGAAACAAACAAAATATAGCGGGTCTCTTACTATTCATAATTCTGGTGCATATACCAACCCGCAACATAGAACAGATTCTCATCAACGCCATACAAGAACTGGAATCAAGCATCACTGTCCAACGTATCTATCCATTATCTCCATTCCTATTTATATCTCGCCTCTCTCACTCTCCTCTACCTTCCTCTTCCCATTCGATAAAAAATCAATAAGAAAAGAGAGGAGAAACAATGGCGAGCTTCATAGACAAAGCGAAGGAGTTCGTGGCAGACAAGATCGCGCACGTGCCGAAGCCTGAGGCGAGCGTGACAGGGGTGTCGTTCAAGGGCGTGACTCGCGAGTGCATCACGCTCCACAGCGAGGTCGATGTCAACAATCCCTATTCCCATCGCCTCCCCATTTGTGAGGTCACCTATTCCCTCAAGAGCGGTGAAAAGTAATTCCTTGACTTTGTCTTAATATATAGATTTAACCTTTTTTTTTTTTTGTTAAGACGAGATCTGCATGGAAATGGTGTTAGCCTTGGGAGTGTTGGTTTGTTTGTTGATGTGGAACCAGAGTGGGGATAGAAGAGCGTGTTTGGATTTAGTTGAAGGAAGGTTAAATTGGAAGGAAATGGAAGTCAATGGATTGGTCAAGAGTTAAGAATTATGATCTTAATTAACAAAAATTGGAGAGTTTATGGAGGAAATTAAGAATAACAAATGTAGTTCTTCTTGTCCAGATCAACACATGTAAGATTTAGATTTCATGAATACTACAGAAATGATGGGCTACATGGTGAAATTGAACAAGGCCATAGTAGATCAAAGCTAATTTAAGTCTGAATCCAATATGTGCGAATATAGTTTCCTTGTTTCTTTTTTTTTTGGAAAATTGATTAAGCATATTTAACCTTTTCTCGTATCATCTAGAAGATAATCACTTTATTCCATGTTTAAAAAGTAAGAATTATAAAATGTAAAGCTCCTTTTTAAAGTTAAAAAAATGGAGAATATGATTCTAGGAAAAAGCAGCAGTTGAAATCATTGTCAAAACAAAAAAAAAAAAATGTACCAACTGGACAAACAGAGACTCTGCAACTCGCTACAGTTATTAAGCATGTGATCTGTATACGGTCAAGTTCTGTAGGAATAATCTTCACAATTCAGTCTCATGATCTGTCATTTTAAATTCACTATAGCACCAAGCACATTTATTTACAGCTTTTGCGTGTCAGGTGAAGGAGTTTCTTCCTGAAAATTAACTAGAACATTATCTAACACATCATAATTTGTACTTGGTGATTGAAAAAGGGTTATTGCTTCTGGAACAATGCCTGATCCAGGGTGGATAGCAGCAAGCGGCCTGACGAAGCTGGAGCTGCCAATGAAAGTGCCGTATGACTTCTTGATGTCGCTAGTGAAAGACATCGGCAAGGATTGGGACATTGATTACTTGCTCGAAGTTGGGCTGACAATCGACCTCCCTATAGTGGGGCAATTCACCATTCCACTTAAGACCAGTGGTGAGTTCGAGCTCCCCACACTCGCAGACTTCTTCAAATGAGGGTTTTATTTTCTTCGCTGCAATTTGGTGATTTAAAATAAAATAATAGATTACAGCGATTTTGTGGTTAAAGGAATGCCATGTACTATTGTACTTAGTCATGTGCTTTTGTGGTTAAAATGTTGTTTTGGACTTTTGAAATTACAATAGTTCGCATACAAATCAATGGCAGTGCACTTTTTTCCCCCCAAATTAATCGAAAATTTTATGTTCTTCAAATATGGTAGAGGATGGATACATCCATATATTTGTCTATAACATTTTACGTTGACAAGGGGTGTTTACAGAAATACAGTTGTGTTCATGGCTTCATAGCAACCAAAACACCTAATGCAAGTACACATTGCTATTAGCATTAACAATATTTTCTTCAAAAAAAAAAAAAAAAGCATTAACAATATGACCCAGGAAAGGAAAAAAAAAGCCTGAAAATGTTCTGATTTGCGCCATTTTGGAGTTTCCATATTTTGTACTTATTCCAAAGGCAACTCAGAAAAAGGTGATTTTGATTCCTTTGGAAAACGTTTGGGAGGTATGTAGAACAGCAAAATATTTTTCTGTAGAGGCGAGGTTTGTTCGAACCGTGGCCAATTTAAACTAAATTTATAGGGAAAACCGGAAAAGTAAATAAACGCAGAAACCGAAATTCTTGAAATAGATGTAAAAGATCCTTGTCAAGGCCTGTTCTGTCTTCGGTGTGGCATTTCGCCACCCACCTTAATGTATAGAAAAAAAAAAAGAGGAATCATAGAAAAATTATTTGTATTGAACGTAGAGAGACAGAAAGCAAACAGTGGCAATGTAGTCCTGTGGGGACAATCAAAATTTAGTTTAAAACTAAATTTGTTGGTTTAATGGCTTCCCAAAAAAAGGTTTGACATGCTCCTGTATTACAAGTTAAATGGGGCCGACACGTTGGGAAGTAATTATTTATGGTTTAAAGGGCTTAACCAGTAGTATTTGATATCACTATGTCGGCCCACTTATGAAACCGTGAAGAGTTCTGTCACAGGCTGTTACCATTGAAATTAATCCTCGTTATTACTTGTAGTCGTAGAGTTCCCTACTTGTAGAGTTATAGTAGTGTGTGTGTGTATGCACACACACAATATATATATTTTGTCAAGTACACTACAGGGAATTTAAATTTAGGTACGACAGGCAAGTGATAGATTGACGAATTATTAGAAGTTGATTAAGTTATTCCTGACACATCACTACCTCTCCCTCTCCTGTCAGTTATTATACACTTTCTCTCTCTCTCTCACGCCATAATGTCTCATCACCGTACACTTTTGGCTTACATTTTAAGAAAACAGATAACATGACTACATGAGTCAAAATAATAGTTTCATTATATTAAACCATGTAAAGATGAAAGACAAGTCCAATTAAATTAGAAAAGGATGACAGGCCATACATAAACACAAGAGAGCACACAAACATTAAGGCGTTATAAACTTAACATGTAACTAATACTCCCATTTTTTCAACTCCATGCCATCAGGAGGGCTTCCTTCCACCTTCTTTGAACCCACATCTTTCCAACTTGTTGAAAGCACAGTTCCATTCGATTCAACCTGCAAATCCCGAGGAAAGAGTAACTATTAACTAGCGTTAATCTCGTGCGTTGCGCGATTCATTCCTATACGAATATGTTATTAAATAGTTGCGCGATTTATTTGACGTTATATAAAAAAAATGACATAAAAAATTGGAAATACTATTCAAATATTATATGAAAATTGCCACATAAAATCCTAATACTATTCTGCCACAAAAGATCACGCACCATAGCAAATCAAAATCACTGTTCTTACTACAGTGAAAGGGGCTCTCACGTGCGATGCATGACAACAAATTTATATATGTATAATTTATGCACGCAGTAAATAGTGTGAACACCATCAGACTGTCATTTATCAGGATCGTGATAACCTGGATTCAGTCGGTAAGTACTAATTGATGGAGAAATGTATGTGGAGTATAGCAGTGCCACACTGTCAATTACTAATATTGTAATTCACAAACTTTTTATTATACCCCAACCATTGAGTTGGATAGCGGGAAGTATTGTACAGAACAACTGCATGCCATAAGTTGTAAATAATAGGGTTATTGTTTTTTTGCTGCCTTCCCTTACTCCTTAATTGTAAACACTACCCCTCCAACGATGGAGTGAAGAAAGAGAGAGAGAGTGAGAGCCTTACAAATGATTTCATCATTGCACGCCTCATGTCTTCATCACCATCACCATATATGCTCCGAAAGAGTTTGTTTAATGCAGCATCACCATCTAATTTCTCATCTTTCTCCTAAATTTCAAGTCAGGCAACAAGGATAAACTGGAATGCTAGGTTCCTAGAGAGATTTAGTCATTGCTCAAAATCAAATGCAAAATAAACTGACCTCTTTCTTAACTTGGGCTTCAAGCTTGTCCCAATCAACTTTTGCTTTAGATGATGGATAAGAAGGTTTATTAGGCTTCACGGCTGTAAGTTGGAAACAAGAGTAAAATCAATATCCCACTGAAGATTGTATTGCTTTAATAAAAATAATAATATACTTACCTTGAGTTATGATTTGAGGAAGAGGTTTTGCTGAGCTATATTCCAATGATGTCCACCCAATTGACTCAGCCTTTGCAAGCCGCACTTCTATTTTTGAGCTTAGCACTTGAAACTTGCACTTCTCTGGTATTATCTATTTAAAAATGTAACAGATAATTATTAATACAAGCCCTATTTGAGTTAAAATTTATATGATTCAAAGGAAGGAAAGAACCACATCAGCCCATACCTTAGCAAACAAGCGAGGTTGAAAATAGTAACTTTCTTCGCCGGGAATGTCAATTGAAACACTCAACTGATATAAAAAGTCAAACGAACAGTCAATCAAAATTAATACAAGATAATGGTAAAGAGGAGGGTGCATATGACTCTAATTTTTGTTCCTCCATCAAGCCTTCTTTTTCTAGATTCTTAAAACAAAAAAGAAAAAGGAAAAAAATAAAACTCTAATAACAAAATAAATCCACTAGATAGAATCTATATTAACTTCTCTTTGTGCACACAAAAGTTACAGCCTCACTTTGTTTTGATGTGATAAAGAGCTCGAGAAATTAGTATCCAGATATAGTTATCATTATGGAATTTTTGAAAACTCCTGATGCCATTAAAATATTGAAATGTTATTTCTTTTTTATGCGTGCATAGAGAAATATCCTATCTAGTGGTTTCATTTTGGTAGTGAGTTCTAAATTTTGAGTTATTAAAGTGTAAAATTGGAGGTATAGTGGAGGCATCGAGAAGGCACTTGAACCCTCCTCTAACAGTAAATGCTCATTTGGAAGAAAACAGCAGAGAGAGAGAGAGAGAGAGGGGTTTACAATTTGTTCACCAAAATCAATTTTGACATATTCGGCAGGAACACCCTTGGTGAATATGGTTACGACGACCTCAGTTGGAGTATTGTAATAGTCATGCCTACATAAATAAAACAGAAAATATGAACAATTTTTGTTAAAGGATGCATCAAAAGTCAAAACATAGTAATGAGCACTGCTACAATAACTTTCTTAGCTATAGCTTACCTGTATTTTGGTTTAGGAGGCTCAACAATTGGTTTAGGCTCTAGGTTCCCATTGGTAGAAACACCAGATGAGATAACACTTGTACTTTTTTGCTTATGATTTTCTTCCTCTACAGAGAAATAAATGACATAAAGTCATCTATTAGTCAAAAGCTGACTTCCAAAATGAAGCAGTATTATGCATTTGATGCAAGCTTAGCACAGAAAATCAAAACATAAATGTACAATCCTACAATGAAAAATTATCTCATATGATGTTGTAATGCTAATACAAGCAAAAAGCTTACCTCTTCATTCACTATTAAAACAACACATGTGAAATCCACATCATGCCTACTATGGAGACAGAGAGAGAGAACAAGGGTTTTAAAACAATTTTAAATACATACAAAATGGTAGGGGTATTTCGGACATTTTGCTTTTTCATGTGGTGTAAATGAAGTATCCTGTCTTACAATCAAATTTGCTTTACAATTGCTAAATCCAGATTTAAATAAACTACTTTTCATCTCGTAATTGCTCATCCAAATTTAAATTATCAATTAATTTATCTGGAGCCACGAATCATCAGAAAATACCAGTAATATTTTCGTCACATTCCTCGATCAAACGTGTGAATCTGGAATCACCAGGTGCCAAAGACAAGCCCATTTCCAGAGCTGATTTTGCAGTCTGATACTCTCCAAGTTTCATACAAGCAGTTCTGACAAATAAGCATACACAATAAGACAGTGTAAGACATTTTAAAAAGACATCACTGTAGATTTCAATGTTCCATACTATTACTACATTAAAGAAAATTAAACAAATTCAATCAGTGAAGAAAGTCACCCTTTGCGCAAGTAAGCTTTAGACACCGAAGGATCTAGTTCAATTGCTTTATTAGCATCACCCGCCGCATCTACAAAACATATCACCTTAGATTACATTGTCACGCCACACAATCACCAAATTATTCATCTACATATCATGTTAGCAATGGTAATTTCTGTTGTTCTATCACATTTCTATCTAGAAAGGAACAAAAATCTTAGACTAGACTCACAATCAGGAAATCCACACCAGTATCACTATAACCAATTAACCATACTTCAGTTCACACTGGCATCACCAGTTCATACAGTTATAAACAAATGTAGCAAAACAAACAGTAATGTACCAGTAAAATTTCGGAGCTTGATATTCGTCTGAGCGCGTTCTACAAAAAGAGCAGCGTTGGTCGAGTCCACCTCAATAGCTTGCGAGTAAAGATCAAGCGCAAGCTCGAAGTCGTCATCGACGAAAGCTTCTCTCGCTCTTCTCTCGAGATCTGACGCCATTGCTTTGCTATGCTCCGAGAGATCCAGAGAAGAGAAAGGAGACAATAAATAGGCGCAGAAAAAGGGAATTAAAAAAAAAAAAGACGAAGAGGCCTTGTAAGAAAGGAATAAGAGGAATGAATTATTTGATGGAGGCAATTGCAATGGAGGGAAGATGAGAGTATTGAACACTGTTGACTTGACTTTGTTGGAGTTCCAGAAACTTCCACGACTGGGTTATATAACGGTCCTCTGGCGCCTTAAATCTTGCGGTCCGGTTTTAAAGGTGTATATAACCCGTTTTATGGAGTTCTATAGAAATAAGGCATAGAAGAATGCGAAACGGTGCTTTAAAAAAGAAAGATGCTGAAGTGGAATTATGGGCTTGGTCCAGTGTTTGAATAATTTAGGCCCAAAATAAGAAAATACAAAGGAAATGTTAAGTATCTTCTTCTTCCCCAACCATTTGATGCGTAGTGGTGGTGGAATTGAAGTTAATTGAACTCTTTGATGGCTGTAGTACTAGTGCAAGTGCAAGTGCTTCAATTTGTGGCGCGAAGTCAATACTAACAGGTACTCTTTCATTGTTTATAAATTTGGTTTCTTTCTTTCACAAATTGCATAGCTTAACTTCACCACACAAACCAAAGTGCATTATGTAAAAATTATCTAAACTTGTTGGGGGTAAATAAATGTTTGTGCAACAGAGCAAGGGTCTGGATGGAAGCTTGAACCAGCGAAGTGAAACAGTGAACTAGCATGTGCTCTCCATTCTCTTGATCTTCCAAATAAATTGGACAATTTGTGGAAAATTGGTCAGTATTCTAGCCTAGATCACTCCAAGTGGCGGCACCACTCCATGAAAGACGGCCATTGAAACATGTGTGCTCTAGGTAAGATATGCAACTTTGGAATTCCAAAATTGAAACTTCTATCATAAAGGCCACAATTTGGGACTTTGAGTGTGGCAGTCATGATAATTTTCTTAACCTAAAGCAATAATCTAAGGGGGGAGTTGTTTGGTGTTAAAAGTAAGTAGAAAACATATTACCTGCATGCCAGTACATCGCAGATTATATTGATTTGGACCTTGTGATATTGGACCAAGGATGAATAATCATAATCAAAATAGAATTTCTTTGGTTATTGAAAGTGAAATTTTGTGGGTAACACATTCGGTTCACTTCACACCAAGCCCACATACAGCATATAACCCAACAAAATTGCCTTGAAATCCAAAACTGTTGTGGTCCAAAAACTGAATTAAGTTAAAACAGCAGCAGTACTCAATGAAAAGGGTTCCTGATTTCAGGAGCCTTTAACTGCTCATTGAGATTGGATACATTGGGTAAATATGATTCATATAAGGACATATGATTCAATTTTTTTGAATATCAAACATGCATGCATAATACTGACCAATTTTTATATAAGGACATATGATTCAATTTTTTGAATATCAAGCATGCATGCATAACTAAAATGCAAAGGGTATACGTTCTTAAATTTAATATAATTTGATAGTTCGTATGTGTTGTATTAAAGAAAGGTGCGAATAGTGTCAGGGGAGGGATGGCCCATGATGACCAAAGTACATTGGATGTTCTTTAAATTATTTATGAATATTGTAAGGTGACCAATATTGATCGGATTGGATATTGCTCAAGTTGGTTGGGTCAGGCGTCAACCGGTCGGTTGCGCTGGGTAGACAACATTTCAAATTATTTGTAAACATGCCAGATCAGATCAGACCTACCATGAATTAGAAAATTCATATCCGTATCCGATACATTGGGTAAATAGGTCCATTTCACTTGACCCTTCACATATAAGTTTTTGTTAAATATATTGTTTATCAATATATAGACAAAGAATAAGGTATAGCAATTGGTTACTTTGTTGGTTTTTATAGTAAATTGATCGAGTTGGACTCCACATGTAGCCTTTGTTTTAATAATAGAAAAAAGAATGCATGATACTCCATATAAATGCCCAAAAATTATGAAAAGATGGACATCTCTACATACAATCCATATTCGTGTGGTTTTCCATATTAGGTTATGACATTAATTTTTTGTACAAAAGGATGAATAAATGAATTTGTTCTAGAAACAAGATTAGCTCGATTTTCAGTCTCTGTGGATTTTTTTTTTTTTGGTAAATGATGGGCGTAATTTAGCTCTACCACTGTTTTTGAATCCTTATTTTCTATAAATGTTGGCATGCTTTAATGCTATAAATTGATCTCGAAACCTAGGAAATTTGTAACCCTAATCCGCCTGCCGCCTATTTCTAATCCACCGCTTTTCAGTCCTTGTTTCTATAAACGGTGGGCTCGTGTTAATGCTACAAATTGATCTCAAAACCTAGAGAATTCCTAACCCTAATCTACAAGCCGCACATTTCTTAACTCTACCACTGTTTTTTCATTCCTTGTTTTCTATATACGATGGGCACTCTATATATAAATTGATATTGGAATCTAGAGAATTCCAAACCCTAATCTACCGGCCGCCTATTTCTACTCTCCCACTGTTTTCCAGTCCTGTTTATGTAAAACAGTGGGCGTGCTTTAATGCTATAAATTAATCTCGAAACCTAGAGAATTCCTAACCCTAATTTACCCGCCGCCGCTGCCTATTTCTAAACCCTACCACTGTTCAGTCCTTTTTTTTTTATTGGCATGCTTTAATGCTATAAATTGATATCAAAACCTAGAGAATTCCAAACCCTAAGCTGGCCGCCTATTTCTACTCTCCCACTGTTTTTCCAGTCTTGTTCATGTAAACAGTGGGCGTGCTTTAATGCTATAAAATAATATCGAAACCTATAGAATTCTAACCCTACTTTACCTACCGCCGCCGCCTATTTCTTAATTCTACCACTCTTCATTCCTTGTTTTTTTATTGGCATGCTTTAATGCTATAAATTGATATCAAAACCTAGAGAATTCCTAACCCTAATCTACCCGCCGCCTATATCTCTCTCACTTCATTTCTAATATATCTTCTTATTACACCTTGCCCTCCTTCAATAGACTAAACTTGATCAGAAATACATGAATCCATAATCCATCAGCCATGAATTGAAGTACAAATTCTCAGGCATCAAGGTATTGCAGCCACAAGTTGTGCACCAACCAAATAAGGTGCGACTTTTTGTTTTTCTTGTTTCCTGTTTTTCTCTTCATCTTGCTCCTCTGATAACTCAAACTCTTGATTTTAAATTTGAGTGGCATGAAGGCAAATTAGAATTAAACCTATAAATTATCTGAATTTCTATTATAATGAAATCATTTTTAGCAACTAATCCATTTTTCTTATCAAAGTTTGTTTTAAATTATATTTAGTGAAATCTAATCTATTAAAATCAAAATTTGATTAAAAATGGTCTTTATAAAGTACTTTTAGGATCAAGGGTGCAAATAACTTTACAAAAGACCACTAGAATCACATTAACATAAACACTCAATTACCTTTATCTCATTTGATTTTGGTTGCACCTCCAACTATAATGGCAACGAATTAGCCAAAACTTCCATTGTTATGAGACATTTAAGTGAAAAGGATGATATTTACAAACCCTGACATTTTCTCCTTCTCTGACTGCTCAAGCATCTAAACAAAGGCTACAAAATAAAACACTCTTCCATGCTGATGTTGTAATGGTAGATGTCTCTTATTGATAGCTCTGCTATCAAAATTTCTCAAGAAAATAACAGTTCTTTTGGCAGTTGGTGACCAGAAGGGTTATTGAGATGAGAGAGAACTTCCATTATTGCAAAAGTGAAAGTGTTTTCAGTTTTATAGCCTTGTTTAATTCTTGTTGGAAAGTTAGAGGGTGGGTTAATGTAAGAGTTTGGATTTGTCTTTCTTTGCTCTTAAATTTCTTTTGAACATGGGGGTTTTGCTTAATTCGTTCCCATTATTTAGTTAGGTAAAACCAAACCATTTGAAATAGTTGTCTGTTTAAATCATGTGAATGTTATTTTCTGGTGTGCATCTTTTTTTTTTGTTCCTTTTTGGCAATTCTTAAAATTATTGTACTTTAGCCCATTGTTTGTTTATGGTAAAACAATCTGTTGATTATTATTTTAATATAGTTTCTCTTATAAATGATGCTAACAAAATCATCTAATCCTTATATTTTTTATGTGTTTAACAAGTATAGCATACTTTAATTAACCGAAGATGAATATTTACATGCTGTCTCTTACTGTACTCAAGGGAAAAAAAAAAAAAAAATCTTGCTCTGTTTATATCCTAAGAAAGGCCAAAAGCTGCCTTCTATGGTTTACTTAATACCAAAAAAGGGTGAAAAAGCTCTAGGTTATAAACAACTTTAGGACAATATTGTATTCTGAAAATTTAGAAATGTAGTATGTAGAGATGATCAAACGAAAGACAATGCTGGATTTCTCTGCATGGTATTTTCTTGTCCAAACCTTACCAGGTGAAATATTCTTTTTGCTCATTCTTAGCTTTTGGTTATGTGTGGTGCTAGAATTTGCATTTCATGTATGTTTGAGGATTATGAATGCAAAACAATCAAGTTCTTAATTTATTGACAATTTGAATATATAAGCCTGCTAGGCCAAAAGGGTCTAAGGTAACAAATGGACAGTGTATTATTCAACACTTAACAAAACCAATCTAAAAAAAGGGTTGGCATGGTGAAGCCAATTGTTATTTCTGTGACCAGGAAGAGAATGGCACACTTATTCCTCTTATGCCTTCTATTTTAACTCAAGAAACCGTCAATGATATTGTCCAATTCACATGTTCGCTTCGTTATGATAATAGTCATGCTTTTTATTGTTTTCAGTGCCCTCTGCTGAACAAGCTGAAAACTTAGGAATGAGATGATCTTTATTCAAGGAAAATAAAAACTGTCAGGAATACATTTTACAAATCAAGAAAGAATTGGCTCGCATAAGAGTGGGATGTGATACCACTTCAGACTATGAGGCCAGTAGCATCTCTGATGGAAGCTATTACACTGCGCAAGAGGACTTATTAATATTGTGGAGTCGATATCAGTAGAAAGCTGAAGACTCAGAAGATCCTTCGTGTTTTCATTTGCAGTGAATGTAATAGATTGCTCATAGTGTCAGTATACTTTGGATTTATGCTTAGTTGGTGGCGTGTGATAGTCACACAACTATTATTTACTCTTACATGTCAGATTTCAAATTATTTTGTAATCCTAAGTTGAATTAGAAAAATAATATCAATATCCAATCCAGCTGGTAAACTGCTCAATTCGGCTCGATCCCTTTACATTATAAGTTTGCGTTACTGTTAACTATATTGTTTATCATTATTTTGACAAAGAATTAAGGTAAAATAATTGGCCACATGTAAACGGATAACTCTGTCCATGCAGCCTCCAATTTGGTCCTAGAAGTATTTTTTGGAATGTTCCACTAAATAACGGGGGGGACTCCATTTCAGTGCATAATTAATTGTTAGAGGCTTAGCTGAATTCAATACGTAAAATCCATTGTTAGAGGCTGTAGATTCTCAATTACCAGAGAAACAAAGATACAGATTTTTGGGATGCCGTTTGGGTGTGTGTTTGTGCGTGATACTCGGACACAAACAGAATCGTTCGTAAAAGCTGGAAGAAACACTAATATAAATAATAAATTAATAAAAAAGACATAAATTTATTAAATTTCTAAGATCCTTAGACATATTATATCACCCGCATCCTCATTGTATACTTTTACATCTTTCATTATTAATCCAGATCAGGCAACTTCAATTCTTTTTTTTTTTTTTTCATATTTCTTTTTATTGATTTAAAGAAATGCGTTTAATATACATCATGTACTAAGAAATTCTCAAAAACAATATACATTTTTTTGTGTTCTCAGTTATATTTCCGGTGACTTACTGTGTACCTTCATTTGCACAAGTCTTTTGTTTTAAAACAAAACTCAAAATTTGCGGAAAATAAAATTTATTTATTATAAAAGTTGTCCAGTTTTCAGATTTTAAAAAATATTTAACGAATATTTTCTTCAATGCCAAAGTAGTAAATTATTTGTATTAAATAAATCGCATGTAATTGTATTTGTATTGCTAATTAAATGCGAACGATGCATGTTTCTCTAACTTGGCGTTGGAAAACGAATGTTGATTTTGAAGCGTTCAAAAAATTTTACTTGAAATACAATAGCCAATGAAGAATTGTTGTTGAAAAGCCAACAATTAATTCTTATTTTTGCCCAAAAAAGAGGAAATTTAGCCAACACTAGATATGCAACAACAACCTAGGCCATGTCAATGTTGTTCGAGCTTATAATTTGACTTCAGAATACGATTGGATTATGCATATGCAAAGAATTATTCATCTGCATTTTCTTTCTTTACTAGATATCAAATTCTAGCACATGACATTTTAAATATAATTTTAAAAAACAATTTTTATTGTTAACACTAACGCAGAATGGTGCCTTTAGCATACCCAAAAAAAAAAATGCGTTTACGTTTTCGCTTTCAGAAATATCATGTTCATTCTTCATTTTCTGTAAATGTTGAATAATTTACATAAAATTATAGGAAAAAAAGATGCTCCAAACAATTTCATATTTTTTCTATTTCAATTGCATTTTTTGTTGAATTGCATCAAGTGTTCCAGCTGCTATCCGAGTTTATAAAGAAGACAGTGCTGTAGAGACATCTTTCCCTACTGAAATGGCAAGCAAAAGCACTCCTTCAAGTTAAAATATCGAGTTGACTTTGGTTTAAATAGTTTGCCGTTTTAATATGTTCAGTATGGTTTGAATGAAATTTTGATAGTTTGATTTGTCAACTTTTTTTTTTTTCGGAGAAAACTGATTTGTCAACTTACAACTCGTATAATGGACAATGTAATTTAAATGAATCAGTTAACATATTAGTAAATAATATGTTCTGTATTTATTGTAATATACCATTGTATATATAACTAATTAAATACATAAATTAGCAAATTTACCCTCGTATAATTAGTTACATTAGGTTGGGCTCATTGCTTATGATAATGGATAATGGATTAATGGTCTTCGACCAGTATTTAAATTAAATAAGTTGGGTTCTACACTCCGACTCGGCAAGGCCCCAAATAAGAAAATACAAGGAAGTTAGAAGTACATCCCAATGGAGTAGAGAACTGGGATTCTGGGAAGCTTGAACCAGCCAACAGTGAACTAGCATGTGCTTCGCATTCTCTTCTTTTTCCCCACAAATCGAACAAATTTTGGGAAATTGGTCAAGTCTTCTAGCCTCCTGCACCGCTCGAAGCAGGAGCAGCACTGTTTTATGAGAGTTGCGCCATTGTTCCGGAACATGGTGTGTGCGTTAGGTAAGATACCGTGCTACCTCCAAATTCCCTACCATTTTCCTCCCATTCTTAAATTTCTTTGTTGCTTATTACTGATTGTTTGTGTTCCCTTAGTGGGTTTTAGCTTTTAGGCACCTTTCCCTGTGAAAAGTCCATTCAATGTTGGGTTTGTTTTGGTAGTTAAGTTGATGATTAGGACTGTACTGTACTTGTACCACCAAAATGCATGTATGAGCTGATCAGTTTGCTACAAACCAGACTGAGAATAACAGAAGTCATATGGTACAGTGGATCTCTTTAGTTGTTTTTTCTGAGTCAATACTTCATCCATTTCAGAAACCAGGGTTGTCAATATGTAGTGCTGGTATTTCCATTTCTAATTAATCTACAACTCATTCTTGATTGGAATTGGGGGTGTTCACATGATATAGGACAAAACCAAAACTAAAAGAGAAAAATTGAGTTGTTAGGGGAAAGTAGGTTTTAGACAAAGATACTATTACTGAAGTTTGGACTAAAGGAACTTCATATAAGGAGCTAATAAGTCTAATTTTGATGTAAGGAGCAATTGCACAGCAAAATTAATAACTTATATCATAAAGGTCACAATTAGAATTTATTTATTAATTATTATAGCCCACATAAACAGCCTTGAAAATAAAAATTATTGGAGGTCCAAAAATTGAATTTAGTTAAAAGCCTTTTTTTTTAAGTTTTGACTTTAGTTAAGGAGGTGGAAACATTTATGCTGGCACACCTGAGTGCTGCTACTCATTGAGAAATCAAAACCTTTTTCATAAATCATAAGAAAATATCAAACCTGTATTAACTACTAAGTAATGTAACTCTTGAAACTGGTAAAATGATAATAATGTGATTGTTTTAAGAGTACAAATTGGATATATATTTGTTTATTGTAAGATGACCAATTTCAATTCAATTGGATATTGCTCGAGTTGGTTGAGTCGGTTGTCAACAGATTGGTTGGCTGGGTAGATAATATTTTTTACATGCCAGATCTGATTAGACCTACCTTGAAATTAAAAATTCATACCCGTCTTCGAACCAGCGGGTTCATTTGGCTCAACCTCTTTACATATAAGTTTGTATTAAATATATTGTTTATCAATATTTAGATAAATAAATAAGGTAGAACAACTGGTTACTATGTTGGCTTTCACGGTAAATTGATCAAGTCTCCACATGTACTCTTATTTATAAAGAAAAAAAAAATCATGATACTCCATCTTTAAAGGCCCAAAAATGGTGAAAGAATCAATACCTCTACATACAATTCATATATATGATTTTCCATAATAGGTATGAGTATATGACTATTAATTCTTTGTAAAAATCTACTAATAAATTCAATTCTTCTAGAAACAAGGTAAGCTCAAATTCCCACCGTGGTTTTTCTGTTGCTGTATTTTATAAACGGCGGGGTTCCTTCAACTTTTATGGTTGCTTTTTGCTCCTTGTTTCTATAAACAGTGGGTATGCTTTAATGCTACAAATTGATCTCAAAACCTAGAAATTTTTTAACCCTAATCCACCCGCCGCCAATCTATAATCTACTACTGTTTTCAGTTCTTGTTATAAACAATGGATATGCTTTAATGCTATAAATTGATTACAAAACCTAGAGAATTTGTAACCCTAATATACATGCCGCCTCTTTGTTAACTCACCACTAATTTCCAGTCCTGTTTTCTATATACAGTGAGCATGCTACAATGCTGTAAATTGGTCTCGAAACATAGCAAATTCCTAACCCTAATCTACCCGCCGCCTATATCTACTCTACCACTGTTTCCATTCCTTGTTTCCTGTAAACTGTGGGCGTACTTTAAGGCTATGTATTGATCTCAAATCTAGAGAATTCCTAACCCTAATTTACCCGCCGCATATTTCTGAACGCTACCACTGTTTTTTAGTCCTTGTTTTCTATAAACTATGGGCATGTTTTAGTACTATATATTGATATCAAAACAAAGAGAATTCCTAACCCTAATCTACCCGCCGCCTATATTTCTCTCACTTCATTCCAACGTATCCACCTATTACACCTTGCCCTCCACTTGACAACCTTGATCGAAAATGCATTCTTAGTCCACCAAATATGAAATGATATGCAAATTCAAGCACCTCCTTTGATCAGAACAAACCATTCACAAGACAATTTCACTTGCTGAGATACAAAGGGGATAATTTTGTTTGGCGAAAGAACCTTATTTACACGTCACTTTCTTCTCAGCAGAAACAACCATGGTGGCCTAGTCAAGGTATTGCAATCACAAGTTGTGCACCAACCTGTTTGTCTTGTCATTTTTCTATTTGTCTTGCTCCTCTGATTACTCGACTCTTGATTTTAAGATTTGAGTGGCATGAGGGCCAATTAGAATTACACCTATAAATTATCTAAAATTTTATTAAATGAAATATTGTTTAGCTACTAATCCATTTTTCTTATCAAACTTTGATATAAATCATACTTAATGAAATCTCATCTATTGAATTGAAATTTTATTTTAAATTGTCTTTATTGTTACACACTTTTTGGATCGAGGTTTCAAATAACTTCACAAGAATACCACTAGAATCGCATTAAATGAAACAGTCAATTACCTTTTATCTCATTTGATTTTGGTTGCACCTCCAACTATAATGGCAACGAATTAGCCAAAACTTCCATTATTATGAGACATTTAAGTGGAAAGTATGATATTTGCAAACCCTGACATTTTCTCCTTCTCTGATTGCTCAAGCATTTAAACAAAGGCTACAGAACAAAACACTCTTGCATGTGATGTCGTAATGGTAGATTTCTCTTATTGATTGCTCTGTTGTGGACAAATGACAAATTCTCAAGAAAATAACAGTTCTTTTGGCAGTTTGTGACCAGAAGGGTTATTGATATGAGAGAGAACTTCCATTATTGCAAAAGTGAAAGAGTTTTCAGTTTTATATCCTTGTTTAATTCTTGTTGGAAAGTCAGAGGGTGGGTTAATGTAAGAGTTTGGATTTGTCTTTCTTTGCTCTTAAATTTCTTGTGAACATGGTGGTTTTGCTTAATTCGTTCCCATTACTTAGTTAGGTAAACCAAACCATTTGAAATAGTTGTCTGTTTAAATCATGTGATGTTATTTTCCGGTGTACATCTTTTTTCTTTGGCAATTCTTAGAATTATTGTAATTTGGCCCATTGCTTGTTTATGGTAAAGAAAAAGTCGATTGGTTATTTTTTGATCTAGTTTCTCTTATAAAGATGATGACAAAGTATGTACTCATTTTTTTTTGTTTAACAAATATAGCATACTTTAATTTACATAAGATAAAAGAGTATTTTTTTTTATGCTGTCTTTTCCTATAGTATTGAGAAAAATCATGCTCCATTCTGAGAAACCTTAGGAATTGGTTCACTTGTACCTAAAAAAAGGTAATGCTACATGTTACAATTAAACATCTTTAGGATAATACTTCTATTCTGAAAATCTATATATGTATTATGCAGATCTCATAAAATAGAACAAAGTTCATAATGTGGAGCTGGTGGAATGCCACAAGACTCTTCTTTGCTCATTCTCAATTTCTGATCATGCTCAGTTCTGGAATTTTGCAATTCATTTAAGGTTTGCTGATCGTGAAAGCATTCTGACTGGTGTTCATTTATTGACAATTTTAATAGATTTGCTATGCAAAAGGGTCTAAGGTAACAAGACAATAGATGGGCGAAGCACACAAATTCCATTATGAAAAACAATGCTGATATGTTAGGGTTAATAAATATTGCAGACTTGCAGTTTGGTATAATAAGCTAAAACGAAAAATACGGTGGCAAATGAGTTTTCATTCGTGCTTATCTAATTTCTAGATGAATTAAATTTTATTCTTAAGAAAGTTAAAAGTTGAAGCCTATTATTACAGAAAGAGACTTTTCTAATGATAACCACAAAGACAATAATTAATAACAAAGAGGAAGAACATCAGTTAGTTTGGAGACAGACTACAACTGAGTGAAGTGACCAATTTACTACTCGCTCACTTTATGTTTTTCTCAGCTGAAACGAGGACGTTATCTGCTTTGGTGGAAACTTTTTTTTTTTTTTTTTTTTTGCTTATTCAACAAAATGAAATTGTTACGGAAGAAAAAGGAAATAGCATGGTGAAGTTAATTGCTGTTTCGTGACCAGGAAGAAACAACGTTAAAATTTATTCTTTTTAAGTTCCTTCACTCAAATGCTGTGGTTTTGGTTTAATAATCAGGATTTCTATTCGACTTGCAAACGATCTATGATATTGTGCAGTGATCTCTTCATGCCGATAATAAACATTTTTTTTTTATTGTTTTCAGTGCCATTTGCTTGACAATTTGGAAAGTTAAGAATGAGATCATCTTTAACCATGGGAAAAATGAAAACTGATAGGTATAAGAATAAAAATATAAAATATTACTAATCAAGAGTGTTCTTGACTATTGGACAGGTCCTGCAAGAGTGGAACAGGATACTGCTTCAGACTATGAAGCCACATGACAGCATCTCTGACGGAAGCCGTTGCACTGCGCAAAGGACATAACAACCAGTAGCAAGCTGAAGACTCAAAAGAAGATCCTTGGTATTTTCATTTGTTGTGCATGTAATAAAGTGCTGATAAACCATGATATCAAATTTATGAGTAGTGGGTGGTATGTGATAGTTACACATCTATACATTTCGAACTTTTACTGTGATAGTTAGATATGCTGAATAACATGTTTCAATTTTTGTTGAGAAATTTGTAAATGTAATTAGACGGTGAGCTTAAGCATGTCCGATGTTGATTTTTGAGGCCTTACATATTCTTGAAACGGGTTGTCTGTATAAGGTATGGAATATTGTCGTTTGATGTGGAATATCGTCTGTATAAGGTAACTATTTAATTTCTTCAAACTAAAATATTAATTGCCTGATACTGTTGCAAAAAATGGAAAGAAAATCAACGATACAGCTGTTGTCAAAGTTCTCGAAAAAAAAAAAGTTGGAAACAAAATCACTCTTTTCATTTTCAAATATATCGATTATCAATACTTCATCGCATGCTCTGTTCATAAGCATTGCCAAAATGAAATTGGTGCGTAAACATGTCCATTGCAATCCATCTCTATTACTTATAAAAACATCCATTAAAAAGGCGTAAACAGGTCAGATAAAAGGTGTATCCAACCCCTAATATTAAATATGCTTCATTGATTTTGTTAATATGATGGGATTTCACTTTTCAAATAAGAAATTATTAGGTCACTTGTACTATAGCTATTTTTAAGGAGGTTGCCTTAATTTCCCCTTATATTCGATTTTTTTTCTTAATTCTTTCTGGATCTATATATTTTTTTTTCCAATTTCAAATCTTGGGAATGGTAAAATGGATTCAATGAGAATGGTAAGAGAAATCAATTACCAAGAAAGAATTGGAGTACTTCCGTGAACATGCCTCCCTCTTTGATAAGATATAAACGCTAAATGACTAGTGTTTTGTTTTCCCACAATTTGCAAGTTAGTATTTGTAATTTTTTATTCAGTTTTGTATTAACTATCACATATTTATATATCCTACTTATCTTGTCTTGATTATATCTTCCATTATTTTAAATTCGATATATTTCTATTTCAATTGGCTAATGGAGAAAGCATGATCATGAAAATTTGTGTGTCTGATTTATAATATTTCCTTTTGTTGCACAATTATTAGATCAATTTATGATCCTTGCTATATTTCTTTTACCTGAACCAAGATGCAAGTTGTGTCCAAATTCATAATTGGAAAGACACGATTAAATATTTACATTCCGCGTAATATTTTATTATACCTTTATTTGATTATCACCAATGAATAGGCACATAATATTCTCAAAATCACTTCCATTCTATACCATGAAAATCTCTCGGCATATATACGTATTTGATTATCCCCAATCAAATTTTCCTTCTCTAAATCAAACATAATTTCCTAGTCTAGCTTAATGTCCTTCTTCCTTTCGCATTCTTATTTTATTACTTCTTTCTTCTCTATGGTGCGTATATTCTCAGACTGTTACAATCTGGTTGAAGCTACCTCAGAAGAAAATTCGGTCAATAGGAAATCTGTACCGGCTGTTCATAGGATAAAAATAATATTAAGTCAGATAGTCCAGATACGGATGGATAAGGTTCTGGTAAAGCATGTGAAAAAAATGGCAGTAAAACTAACACATGTTAGCCCAAACTGGGCCAGAACAGCGAGCAGGGTAGCAGGTGGCATTATAGAGGCTCTCGCTGAAGTCTTTCTAGAGTTGCTGATTGGAATACTTGATGTTGATTTATCTTAAAATAGTTTAGACTTAATTTTTGTTGGTTTCGAATCATACAAGCATGTTTGGATCAGAATTGTTTTTGAATCATATCGAGTTTGTAATTAATTCGTTTAAAATCAACAATGTTTTATTTTTCAAGTTGTCTTGGGTACCCGATGGTGAATCAGGCCAGGTTCCGACAAGATCGAATCGGATTTTAGGTCATTTTGGTTTGGATTGTGTCGTGCTTCAAGTTATCCAGTTTTGAATTACTTTTACGATTTTGAAACATATATCAAATCGAGTTTTTAATTGAACTCGAATTGACTTGATTTTTCAAAATTATCATACTAGGTCGGATGTGGATCGGGAACACAATCAAGTAGATTTTTTTCAATTGAGGTTAGGTTTTCACCCATATAATCATATAATGAAAAACTATAAACAATAAGATTTTGGAATTTGGACAGAGCAGAATAATTTTCCGTAGGTCTGTTTGACATTCTAGACCTGATGGAATAGTTGGGATTTTTCATCACGTATTTTGTGGGCTAATTAAAAGTTTTTTTTATCTCTACTGCTTATAAATGCACCCTGCAACAGGTTAAAACAATTTTGCCCAAAAGGGGGTTCAAACATTTGTTAACATCATTATAGACCATTGATCTGTATAATGTGTGGTTCAGATTGATACTTGAAATAAAAACCTGGCCCCTTAACAGTAAGGGGTCAAGTCGCTGGATGGGAGGTGCTTTTGACACGCCAAAATTCACTGGGAACATTCCATTTAATATTTTTTGACACATATACCCTTTCAAAATAAAGCAATAAGCTGCAATTAATTTTTGTCATTTTCTCCCAGCAATTATATCACGCAAAACTTACCTAATTGAATCATCTCTTAAACATAATAAAAATATTTTTAAGTCAATTTCTTAGCTGCCACTTGAATTAGTTGATGTACCATGAAAAATACGATTTTTTTTTTTTTTTGTTAACGATATGAATTGAGCTTTTTATAATAATTGCACTTTCTTATTTATACAAATATTCCATACTTGTTATAATGTTTAAATAAATAGCACTTATATATTCATTTATTTATAATTTTAGATGAAAATTCTTGAAGGGTACGAATGTGTTCAATTTTTCTTTCAAAATTATAGAAATTTATGCACGTCACATATTTTCAGAATTTGTATTATTATTGTAATTATTATTATAATTACTATCATTTTAGCTATAAAATAATGATGATTTTTTATTATAATTATAATTAGGATTATTATATGCATTATAATTATAGTCATTATTATTGTTCTCTATTACTCATTATAATTATCCATAATATAATTATTAGTACAAGTATTATAATTATATTGATAATCTTCTTCATTTAATTTCTGTCATCATCACTCCTCTAGGAAAGATGTAAAAAAATAGTAAAAAAAAGGAAGGGAGTAATATCTTATATTTCTTTCTTCTGTATGTGAATTTGAAATGGAAACTAATAATTAGAAATATATGAGACTATCTCGTGCTTCCTTTGGCATTTAATGAGCTGCGGAATCCATTTGAAGTGTTTCCAAAATAGTGTTGGGAGAGCAGAGGACAAATTTGTCACTTAGAAAATATCAGAATGTCCCCAGTTAATTTTTACGTGTCCAAATCACCTCCCCGCTGGATGGTCGGTAGACAATTGTTAAGACTTTATAGATTATACAATGTTTGCTAGAGCAAGTTCGATTCCTGCGTTGCACTCCAAATAAATTTGATTTGAGATGCATTTAGGATAGTTTTTAATTTACTTTCTATATTTGTATGTAATGAAGGATTTTATTCCACATTCGCGTTCTGGCTCGTAATTAGCATTAACTAAGTTAAATCTCCTCGAATTGGAATTACTTATGGCATGTTCACATTTTTTTTAAGTAAAAGATATGGTTGTTTACCATATGCGTCTATATATTGAACCATTTCAATGTTTACTTATTCTCATTGTTACGATCTCTTTTTCAAAATTATAGTAACATATTCTTAAAAGGTAATTAACGATAATTGCTCATTAGATCTCATACAAATCTTATTATTAATAAATAAATTCAAATCAATGTCAAGTTATATTATGAAAAAAATCAACTAAATTAAGTTGATTCGACATCAGCAGAGTGGTTTTAGCCATATATTAAATTAAAGAAAGTGGAGGGATCATCTTGTATCGATCTTAGATGAATTCAAAATCATAATTGTATTGCTGTACTTACGGCCAACCTGCGGATGATTTCTTTCCCTCTTGTGAAAATCTATTTTTTCAATCAACATAAATATTTTTCTTTTTTGAAAAAATATTTCTTTTAGTGAGACAATAATTAGGCAAATAATCTTAAAAATTGAAAATCCATTTCAAGAGATATGATATGATGCGCAGCATACTATTTCCTATTTCTATATGATGCATAGATTCCTTTCAATCACTAGCGCCATTTTCTACTTGTGTTAAGATCTCATTAATTATGCTCAGCAAAATTTTTTTTCTAAATAAATCGTAAATATGAAATAATAAAACATATTTTATTAATACCATATATATTTATTGTATCAAAACAAAACATAATTCTCATATGAAATTTGAAATTTTTGTGATTTATAGAAAATATAAACAAGGGAAGAAAAGGATCATGTAATGGAATATTAAGGTTTCTCTATCAAATGAATACATAGTGAGGCTTGACTTCGAGAATTATTCAACTGTACCTGAGCTAGGATTCCATTAGGTTGTGAATTAAATTGACTGGTTTGTGCCGAGTCTATTCTAAATAGATAATTTATAGAAGAAATAGTAATATTGTATTTTTTTTTTCTTTTGTTTTGTCTTGATTTTGCAATATTTATCATCTCGAAAATAAAAATATGTTAATATTGATTTTGGAGAGTTTCATTTTTCACATATCACATTTTAAAGTCCGCCCGCACATTGAGCGGGCACTGCTGCTAGTTATTTTAATGGATTTTGATCTTGAGGAGCAACTGATAACTGATCACATGAAGGAACGCAAAATCCCTTAAACTACTTTCACTTTTTTTTCTTTTTTTTTTTTGTGAAAGTAGCAATATTATATGGTCCGGATTGACCTATGATACTGATACGTCCAATTCAAAATACGGGAGTACGGGACTATACAATTTTTTCCGGTCCTGATATGAAACATCCCGGTATTTTGACATCCTGCCATCCCAACAAATCAAGCGCACATGATTATGGGCTGAATAATGGGCTTGCGCGCTACATTCTGCACGATCTTCATCATTTAGCGAATTTCTGACGTCATCACGCGCATTTCTGATGTCATCATGCGATTTTAGGTTGCTGGCGTCACCACTACACTAGAGTAAATTTACAGAATAAGGAAGTATATATTTCTTGAGAAGGGATAAAATAAACAGTCATTGTAGAGTATTTATTTTTTTAACATTTAGTATTCAAAAAGTGCTTGAATATTTATTAGGTGGCAAATATAATAATAAGGGAGTATATATTTTTTCAAAAGGGAGTATATATTTCATCCAAAATTCGTCAAATAAGGAGTATATACTTTTTCGTAAGGGAGTATATACTTTTTAATAATGGAGTATATGGAGTATTAAAATAAGCATTGGAGATACTAAGGGAGTATATACTTCTTCGTAAGGGAGTATATACTTCTTCATAAGGAGTTCAAATATTCAAGATAAAAATTTCAGCTAAGATTCAATAAGCATTCAAGATACTAAGGAAGTATATACTTTTTTCATAAGGAAGTGTATATTTCTTCATAAGGGGTTCAAATAAATATTCAAGATACATGCAAAATTCTTCAAATAGGCATACAATTTACGAAGGGAGTATATACTTCTTAATAAGAAAGTATAAACTTCTTCATAAGGGGTTCAAATATGCATTCAAGATACAAATTTCACCAAGCTTATTCAAATAAGCCACCAACATTAAAATCAAATTAACTGTATATCAATCCTAACAATAAAATCAAGTTCAAATTACTATTCATTCAAACCAATCATAAAATCTTTACAACCAAGTTCAAACATGCTAACAAACATAATAGAAATTGCAACAACAACCATTAGTCATCTCAGTCAAAGTCAAGGAGAACACATTCACTCACATCCCGGAATTTAGGCTTCACTTAATTTATAGGGTCTAATAACAAATGGTACGCAACCATGCGCTTATCATCACCTACATCAATCTGCAAAAGAAAAATTGTGCAATTTTAGAATATATACTCCCTTAATAAATGCGTTCAACACCAAATAATAGATATAATCTGGAATAACACCACAATACTTAATATATATTTCTTATCCAACGTACTTACATTTATACTCCCTTAATCTATACATTTTACACCAACAATAGTGAATATATAATTTTTTCTGTAAATTTCTTAATCTATTCAATATATTTACTCTCTTGCACAATATATTGACTCTCTTGCATAATATATTTACTCTCGTGACATATTATATAGTTAAATAATTCCCTATATACGAATAAATAAACACATGAAAACCTGAGTGAATAATATGCTACAACTAAATGCCAGACATCAGAATAGACATTTAAGTACTCCATTATATGTAAATAAATGAACACATATGTAAATAAAAGATCAAAATTAACCTGATAATGTCATATGAACTAAAGAATGCAATAAACCTGCAAGATAAATAAAGAATAATTGTCAAAAACATAAATTATTCACACTTATAGATGAAACTATACTATTGGTATTTGAAACGAGTCTCATATGATTTCAAACCTTAACTGCTAATATATACTCCCTTTGTATTTTATATTTACTCTCCTTTTAGAATAACTACACTTGTGCAAGACACATACATAACCGAGTAATAATGTATCACATTTATATATACTCCCTTTTAGCTTATATATTTACTCCCTTATAGTAGAATCTATGTTCAAATCAAATCATTATTTATTCCATGTCTTGCTAGTCTGATATTCTATATTTACTCTCTCACAGTATATACTCCCTTATAGTATATACTCTTATTTTAAGATCTACCCTTGTAACAAATAGATATAAACATGCACAATTACAGAAAAGAAAAATGAACCCAAAACAAACAAGAATTCTTAAAAAATTAAAATTGATCATGGTTATAAATGATATAAGTGATTTTAAACCTGATTTGGTGTCGTAATCAGATCTGCTTCAAATTGTCACCAATCTTCTTTGTCCAACCAGTTTCATCCATGTCTTTGATAAAGCTTTCAGACCTAAAAATTCAAAAGAAACGAACAAAAAATAAATCAATAACAGATATATAACAATATGTACTCCCTCAAGCTTATATATGTAGTCCCTTAGGAGTATTTACATACTCCCCTTACGATTCTAATCTGGTAAATCATTGCTTTGACATCAGACAATTGAATTTCATACAAATTTGGAAAACTAGATCGAATCTGAGCCTATTTCCAATTTCAAACCAAAATTAAACAAAATTAAGACTAGTACCTTGAAGAATCGAGAATTGAACACAACAAAACCACAAATCAAATAGCAGAACTGAAAATTCCAAAAGCAATAAAGTTATTGTGATGTGATTTGAACAAGATTGAGATAGAATAACAGTTAAAGATCAATACCTAAAAGAAACGATGTATTTGCTCTCAAATTCATAATATAAAGCCGAGACGAAGGTATCATATCGATTTTCAATGGAGAATTTGATGGAGAACACGATTCATGCATATTTCGATCTGATCTGATCAAGAGAAGGCAAGACCGTGAAGGAAGTGCTCAATTTTCATTTAAAAGACAACAATTAGCAATAAACACAAGATTAAACACCATGGATCTAGGCTTAAGGCCATTCACACATCATTTCACATGAGAAAGGTAGGAAAAATTATAGCTCTCACGAAATCGTATTCGTGAGGCGATCCAAATCGTTTGGAACCGGTGACGTGCTTCTCCTATGTCTCTTCTTCTCCTTGGATGACGTCGGCCTCGAGTCCACCAAGAGGTTTAGTCACAAGCTTAGGAGTTGTGCTAGCAACTCAAAGCTCTAGTCTAATCCCTTAGCTTTCTCTCTTTCTTATACTAATTACTATTTAATTTAGTGGAGAAGATGAGAGCTCAACACATGAGCAAGAGGAAGAGAGAAGGGAAAATGACAGCTAGGAAGGGAGGATGGCGGCTCGGAAGAGAGAGGAGAGAAGGCTAGGGTTTGAGCCTCCAAGGAGTTCCTTATATAGGCTCAATCCCTAGGGAGCACTTTCACCTATTTACAAGTTTGACATCCACCTACCCTAGCTGAAATTCTTTGGGTCTTATGGGCCTCTTCTCAATTTGTTTTGGGTTTTTAATTCCTATAATTAAAACTCATACTCATTGCTCTTCAATTGGACTATTCATTTGCTATGAAACGACGGTCCAATTAATTAATATAACCATTTATATTAATATGTGTTGATTCTAAAATAATTATTAATTCATTAATAACTATTTTGGGATTCGATAATGCATTAATCTAATACTATATGATCTCTTTGACTCAATTAGTTATAACGGTTCATAACAGTATACGATTAAGTAGTCAACTTATCATATTTCCGCAATACTCACTGTTGCGAATAAATAGATAATGCACTGTGTGACCAAAGCTCTATTTGTGTGACCCTTTGAGGATTTATACTATATTGGCCATGAAAATAAATCGTCATTTATTTCCAATAATCATAAGCAGTATCTAGCAACACGTTATGATTCCTAATTCGAATAAATAATGTACCGTTACAATATCTCAATCCTGCATAAGAAATAATAGTATTTCCTTATCTGATTCTTATGTCACATGATATCATTGTATAATCAAAGATAGGAATGTGTCATTCTTGCAGATTATACATTTCTTGATCTAGAGTTGTTCGTCTAGTTTGCATGCATACGATCCAACTCCATCAAGGGGCCCAAACAGATATCATCACTCATTAAGTGCATTAATGAGGGACATACGGTTTTCTTGATGAATAACTTTTTCCCGCACAATTCAAGAGAGCATAAATAAAGTCCGTATAGCAGCCTTTATCAGGAATCAACGTTAGACGATATTTATAGAACCTATCCTCATGTGAAAAAGTTGAACATCTCAAACATAGAATCAAACTCATATGAAATAAACAATGACACATAACACAATCCATATATTTATTTTATTGGGTCAAGTCCTGTACTATGTTCCAATAACATACACATATGCAATTAAGTTGGTAACTCCTTACCTATGATTTGTAGAACTTAATCATCACTTAACTTGCATACTAATCTTTTATGATAATTAATGTTCCTTGTTAATTATCAAGATTATGGACGATTTAGATTTATTATTGTCATTCTAATGAATGATCCATAGAGATCTACGATTCAGATCATCAACCTGAATGATCTGTCAATAATAAACTCTAGGAACAAATGATTAAATATCATCATTAATATAAACTAAGAAAATAAATCATTAAATATTAACTTCTAGGACATAACTCCAACAGACCGCTAGCGAGAGAGAGGCTGAGCTTGCTCTAGTCATAGAGGGAATGCTTCCATCTGAGCGAAGATAAAAGAATTCGCTAGAGAGAGTCCACATTGTCGAAGAGAGAGATTTTTTCAGATCTGAAAAGAGAGACGATTTAGAATTTGAAATAACTGTATCTAGTCACATGCAAATTACGTGATCACTACTGTTTATTGGACCTTCAGCGCTGGAGCTCGTGGAATGTCACGGGATGTCCTCTTATATGGATGATAAGTAGTACATTTGATTTTTTTTTTTTTTCAACATACTTCTTTGACAAAGCCCAGACTGTACACCCGGCCCAGAACATAAGAGAGGCTTTGCTTTGCATTATTTTTTTTTAATCCATTGCTAAACACGCGCATAAGCCTTCTTTAATTTTATATGCCGATGAACCGTATGGCCAATATATAGCGGGTCGAATTATGTTATCTATATCCTCTCATCGCGAGAGGTTACATATAATTGCCACAGAAAACTCGTGTGTCCACCATACAATGGATAAAATTTATTTATATGATCGTCTTGCGTAAGAAACTAAGAATACACATAATTGCGGCAGAAAAATTACCTAGGAACATTTCTTTCGAAAAATACATGCACTCTGAACATTACTTTATTTTTAATCGATTTTGAAGATTTCCGGTGCATTAGTTCGTGGTCGATCAATGTTACGAATCAAAAAAAAAAAAAAAGATATACATGAAGAGACACAACACGTAAGTATGCACCAGATCCTCCGCAATCACAAAAATGTGCAGCCATCAGCTTCAGCTGATCAGCGACGGAAATGGTATCAAGCGTGATCTTTCAAATTTCAAGATTCGTGACGTCATGTTGATCTTCTGTGATATCTTTTCCGTGGTTTCCGTAGATCATGTTGTTTTTGGCTTGCTATACAACGATCACAAATTGAAATTACTGTCGTATAAAGTTTAATAAATCGATAAAAAAAATAATACTAATCTCAAGAAGAAAGATTGAGCTCCCTAGTAATATAATAAAATAAACATCGATCCCATTCGAATCGGGCCTGATGCAATTTATAGCACCTTAGCAACCACTGCCAATTTGGGAAAATAATAATTGAGTGAATGACAATTTTTTCCCCTACGTAGCAACATTGGTATGCCTCTTTATATCTTTCTCTATCAAATTTGTTACCGTCAATCGAACAACATATGGTGTCATCCATAACAGTGATAGACAAGTACAATAATGTTAAATTTTAACTTTTTAAATTCAAATTGCCAATCCTAAACCTACTTAATTCAATCTTCATATCAAACTCTTATAAAAATATAATAAATCTGGTATTTATAGATAGGGAAAAAATCATTCATATGGGATGATTTAGAACTTTTAAATTCAATTAATTTTCCTCAAAGAAAAATTATTAAAAATCTTATTTTTTTTTAATAATTTTTGATACGTAGATAGAATTGACGTCAGTTTGAATCAGACGTTTTGTACGTCAAAATTTAAAATTTAATCCATGATATCCATCGAATGATACTATACATAATACCATAGCCTCACTCATAACAAATATATAAATAATATATAGCTATAGCCTATAATTAGTAAAAGTTTGTACATTCTGATATTTCGCAAGTTGCTCTCAATATTTTTGTATGGGAAAGTTTGAATCAATTATCTTTTATAAAATAAGCTTTTAATCGATAATTGTACGTCACAAAATCAGCATTATATCAATTTCATTATAACAGCATTAGTATCTAACTGTTCGAATTAAATATTAATTTTTTTATATAATCATTATAGATATAAAATTCAGTAAATTGATTTGTGGCATCCACGTGTACGTATCCCATTCCCATTAATCCCACCCTATGACACCCGACCCGATAGGTGGGTAATTAGCCGCTTAGGGCTACGTAATAAAATGCTTATAGACAATTCACAATTGCATTGCTTGTTTATGACTTAACGCGTACGTATAGAACGAAAAGGAAAGGGGCGAAAAACAAAGACTGATGTCAGCATCCGGCAGCTCTCTTCAATTTGGTTTCACACAGTTCCCTTCTGTTTTCTTCATTTCTTGCAAGAGTTTCGCGCCTCAAAAACCATAAACAACACATGCATTCAACAGAAACGGAGGAAATTAACACTGGTTTCAAACTTGCGTGCTATAACAATCAGAGGGCAATAAGTATCTATATTACATCCATTATGTTGTTGTTACATCATGAAAGAAAACTAAAAAAAAAAAAAGTTTCGTAAAATCTCTTTAAACCAAAATTGGTGCGAACGGACTCTCTTCTTTGTAGATTTGGCTCCTCAAATTTGTTGGTCCCTTCGACTTTCTAACACTAAGTTATCAGCGGTTAGAATGTCAAAATTTTAAGAGGAACGTACAACCACAAAATAAGCAGCCTTTTGTGGTTTGTTCCATGATTGGGAGCAAAATGGAAGAGAGAGAGAGAGATAGCTTGAGAAGGTGGCCATCTTGATCACCCCCTCCAATTCTCACCATTTACTCAAAAAACTTATAAGTAATTAAAGACTAGAAGGATCATCAACTTCCATCCCCAGCACTTCTTGCCATCCCGGCTCGGAGCACACTGGCACTCTAATCCTCCAACAAAAGCCCCTCTTCAAATCCGCTCTCGTCCCCATAAAAGCTATCTAATCCGGTAAACCATGACTCGTCACTTTCGCTGATAACCTTACTATCCATCCAATCTTCCTTCATCATGTCACAGAACTCCTCATGCTCCTCCTCTTCGAAAGCAGTCGTTGCGAGGGGCGTTGTAGGAGAAAGCTCAGGATCGGCTGACACAACAGGTGATGAGTTTGGTTTTGGGAATTTTGGGCGACTGATTCCTGCAAGTGAGTTTCGATGAGTTGGTACGGCATGGTTGTGTTCCCCTGTGTATGTAATTATGAGCATGGATGGATCAACACGGTCCCTCTCTACTTGCTTCCTTGCGATACATCCCTTCAAGCTACTGCATCTGTAGTATCCACTGTTTAAATTAAAACAAATGATCATCAGTATATATATAAAAAAAAACAAGTAATATGCCTTAAATTGAAAGAATTAATACATATAAAAGAACTTACCGAGGGTAAGGAGAACCTTTGATTGGTTTCTGGCCATACTTACGCCAGGCCCATAAGTCGGATGTAAGGCCATCAGAAACAGGCACATGTCGTACCACTTTTTGTAGTTGACTCTTCCTGCAAATCATTGATAAATTTAGTTATATTTCATCTCCAAAATCACAAGGAATACTGTAAAGTGATAAACCTAATGAAGAATAATTATATTACCTTCTTTTCAACCGAGGCATCTGAATGTGGCGTTTCTGTTCTGGCTTCGTCTGCGGTTGACTGGTATCGACCGAAAACAGCTGGCAAGGTTCCTCTGTCTCCCACAGGGAAGTTTGTGTTCTCAGAAAGCCAGAAAAGCTCAAGAGTTGCTCTTGTTCTTCACACCTAATAACCTCCTCTTTTTTAATATCTCTTGATGCTAGAGAAGAGAAAGGATCTGTCTCAGCAGTTGTGCTGGCCTCTGTAGTAAAGAAGCCACAACCTCTGACAACAGCAAAAAGGTCCCAATCATTTACCTCCATTAAAGCCCTTTGATGAGAGTACAGCAATTTAGCTTCCAAATGAAGGCGCTGACTTTTGCTATGTTATCTAATTTTGAAGCCAGGAGGGTATATATATAAAGAAAATGAGATAAGAATTAAGGGGATTTGTTTTATGGGTACAAAGTCAAAGACTGTACGTGTTGATATTTGTTTTGGTGGTATAGTCACGAGTTTAGGCAAGTTGGCTGTTCCGAATGCTCTGCAATGCACGTAAAATCTCTTCACAAATCACAATCCAGCTAGCTAGCTAGTATATTCCTCTAATAATAAATTATTTTTTGTTTTAATCTACCTGCATTTTCAAAACACAGCTTGATTTTTTTTATTAATTATTTATCTTTTGACCTCTTTTCAGATATAATTAACGCTACCAACATAAACTTATCCTCTAAAGAGTATCAAAACGACATTATTAGTTACCAATCATTTCGTTGTTTCATTTTCATTTGAAATAACAAAGAGATAAAGTCACTTAATTTATAAAAATTAAAAGAAAATAGTAAATTGGTTTTGAATTTAATTCTAAGTAACATATGAGGTTTTAAAGCTTAAAATTTTGCCAACTTAAATTTAAAGAGTTTGATATAATGTATTTAAATGAATTTGAATTTTTAGATTATGGATATACATCATTGACACTTAATAGAGAATACAAAATAACCGCTGTGAATGTCCATTAATTGTATATTTGGATGGGAGAAATCATCTTTAATATGGATTATTGATTATTTTTCAATTCAATTTTGGCAGCCAAATATGAAATAAAAGTATGAATAATAATGTTTTGTTAAACCCTCAAAAGATGGGTTAGCATTATACTTAGATAATTAGTATATCCATTGCTTCGCTATTCATCATTTAGCGCCCTTTTAAAAGATATTTTGATGATTTACTACGATAACAACATTGTATGATATTTGCTCTAGTGTATCACTTTTAGTGAAGAAATTTTTGAAATCTAATTTTGACCATTCGTTTGAACAAGAAAATATACAAAACAATATTTAATGCGAAATAAATAGTTATAAATATTTATTATAATAATGATATGTTATTATTAGGATCAACTTTGATTATATTTTGTTGTGAACAAAATAGAATACTTTAATATTTAATGCAAAATTAGTAGTAATAAGCTTGTGGTCAAACATGCTGAGTAACTTTGCTCTCAGTTAACAAGTTTTTAAATATTCTGTTCAATTTGTCCCATGGAATGTGATCTTCATATACTATATATGATCTAAGTACAAACAAAATCAACAAATAATAACATTTTGTATTGCAATAAAAAATATATTAAATTTTACATAACTTACACCAGTAGGCTAGTACATAATTAAAATGAATTATTGGTTCTCTAATATCAAAAGTAAGGAAAAAATGGGGGGAAAATATAATTTAACTTGTCAATTTTAATAATATCTCTCACAAGAAATTAAGTAAATTAATTAATATAAAATAGGATTCTTTTCTATTATTACATCAGTTGATGGAAATTGACTTAATTGTAAAAATCTTCAATTTCTTACTTGTGTCACTAGAAAAGTAAGAAAATCAAACTTAAATTAATTGACTTTTGATATATACATTGCAGTTGCCTATAATTTTCTGAATTTTGACAAAAGCCTGAGCTGAAATTCCTGAAAATGACTCTACAATCTGAACAGAGATGACCAACTAGCAATTCTACAAAGAGGAATTGCAGAGAAGTCCCTTCTGTTTGGCTGCGCGTGATCAGACTGAGTCGCAAATGGAGGCGTTTGATATCGGCAGTGTATTAACTATTAAATTATTGTTTACTTTTTTTCTTTTTGTCTGAAATGCACGCCGTACACCGATCTCAATCGCGATAACGCTCTAACCGCGCAACTTGACTTCGCCTAAAATGTCAAAGTTTCTCTATGAGAAAAAAATTGAGGCTCACAAAAGGGAAAGAGAAAGCGCGTGTCACACCCCCAAGTTGCATGACTAGATCAGGTCTGTGGGCCCCACCTTGCCCAATCACCACTTCACCCGTTTGTCGCACCAACTGAGGCTGAGAGAGGAGAAGATATTTTCTTCACTTTTACCCTTTTCTTATTTACAGTGAGAAACTTTTCTTTAGATAGTTCAATATAGCCAGATAGAACAAACACGCTGTTGTGTGCTTTCTGCCAATAATATTTTACTATACCTGTTTTCTTCTATTGGGTTCCTGATGGATTCAGATCATATATCGCGCGGCACATGTGTAGCGCGGGCTGTGGGCCGTCTGATTTAAATCTGATGGCTATAGGAGCCCGTGAATCTAATAGGTCCGAAAAAAATGAACCGCTCGATCAAAATCGAACGTGTCGTATGCCGCGCTACACATGTGCCGTGCGACACAGGATCATGGTCCGGTTCCTGATTATTCCTTTTATATGATTATATCCATTTATTAATTTAAATATCTAGGAAAGTTAGATAAAGACAATAGTTGCTTTTAGCTGAAGATTAAGAGCATACTACACTCCACTGTTTGGTCGGAAATTTTGCATCGTAAGTTAAACCAACCAAACAATTCATTAGTTATATAAATTAAATATTCTTTTAATATTTATATATTGTGCTGGCCTACTAGTGGAAGTTTTGAAAAGTTCCCATACAATTTATTGCATTAGGGGAAAAAATTAAGAATGTGTGATTGTGTCTGCTGATGTAAACATATGTAATTATTGACTGGAGGGAAAACAATATTCAGAAAAAAAAAGGATGAAACCTGTTAGATATCTTTGATAATTATTTAGAAATTATCCAAATTAAAAGATAAAATAATTTATGTGTTTTTCCATCAATGTTGATATTTCACCAAATTGAAAATTTCCTAATTATCTATATAAAAAAAATAAAAAAATTAGTACTGACATTTTCTTTACTGGCAAATGCACAAACAAAATTCTAAACAATACCAAATTTATCATTTGAAAACAAAATGGTTTTTATCTTTTGATTTTGTAAAATAACTTGTGTTTTTTAAACTATAGAACAGATATTCATTTTTTTAGATTTTAGATTTTTTTTTTTTATCATTGATATAACTTGATTCTTCTCATTTGTTAGAAAAAAAAATGACTTTGTACAGTTTTAGTCAAAGCGTACTTATTTTCTTCAATCAAAGAATAACATATAGCACTTAATTGTATTATGTGTACTTTTCTAAAAAGCCAAGAGATAACTTTTTGTCTGACATCTCACTAGATGAGTGTTTTCTGCATTTTTAGTTTTGATTTATAAATTTTTAAAGGTCGCTTTCTTTAAACTGGTAACAGAAATGCATAAGGAATAATGGAATATGCTAATTATTGGATTAGCTTGCAACAATTTTTTTTAAGAATTGAATACTTCAGTAAATTACTTTGTGGGATGATGTCGGTCGTATAAATCCAAAACATGATGGACTTTTCCAGAAGGAAAATAAAAAACTATATGACTTGCTGCTAGTACTAAAAAAATATTTGACTTTATTTGCGACACAGATTGTTTGACCATTAATTTTATTGAGCTTTATATATTAATAATTTAAAAATGCATCAACCCCTCCAATTTCCTTAGTCCAGGCGTACTTAAAAAAACGGTCAGGTCAGGTGCCACAATTTTCAATGGAGTTGAATGATTTTAAAGACTAATTATCAAGAAAATTTTTGTGAAAAATGTCCTTGCATTTTCCGTAAAGAAACCAATATCTTGTTAAGGTTTTCTACACTTGTGACGTTGCAGAGGACTTTGGGTTTTGGAAGCGACAACTCGTCACCGTTGAGAATTAGGACATAAATGTTAATTAAGAATCAAATTATTTTGGCTCTAATCAAAAGGGATTCTTCTTGGCATAAAGTTGATTTGAGTAAAAATATAGAATAAAAAGAGTTTGCGAGTATTGGATTTTACTGATCGGAAGCCACAACAACGTGATTTAAATTCACTGAAAAAAAAGGGTACAATTTCATGTCCCTTATACGCTGATCGGACATATCCTCTCTCCCTTCTCTCGTCAAATTTCTTTATTTACGTTCCGTTGCCCTAAATATATTAGGCTGTCACAAATCAAAAATCAAAATATAAATAAAGATGTGTGGGTGTCAGAATTATTTGGTTAAATATAGTCCGACACTTTAAACATTGTGAAATAGCATTTTTTTTCATATTTCTATAACGTGATACTCTATAATTATTTGTGTGTCGGATATTATTGCTCATGAAATTGACTCGCTTCACCAAAAAAAAAATAAATTGACACGCGTTATTTTATTTCTGATTTTTGTGACCCCTTCATATTTTTGTTTTTACTATGTCTCAATCTCTCTTTGTGTTTTTCTTTTGTGACACCTTTCATGTGTATAATTTTTGACAATTAATATGTCAAGAAAAATAAACATTATTATATAAGCGCATCTATAGTATATTATATATTAAAAGCCATGTCCGCTATATAATTTAAGTTAAAAATATTTTATTTTTTTGCATTTTCTATAATTAAAAAATAATTATAATGAAACTTGATTTGTTGTAAAAATTGATAATTAAATGTCAGCAAGAATTTCAAAATCGAGCGAAGCTCGATGTATCTCTAGTGCCATAAAATTTTCATCGTTGGATAAAAGAAAATTGATAGTTGTAATTAATTCAATAAGAACAGTACTATTGCATTATTTTAAAATTTTAAATTTTTATCTTCTTTCTCGGACATATGCCAGAAATACGAAAAGATTAAAGCAGACTCTTTACCAAAATAAACATGCGATATAAAATGAATCAATCGAAGCTATCAATCCATTTTTATCCGGCGGATGAAAATTTATTATATTTGTGGCAATCCAAATATTATAACAGCAACGCTGTTGTTTTTTGAGAGACGCATAATTTGTAAATTGCAATGTTTATTTGGCTTCATTTAGTACGTAGGACTTCATGAGGGGAAAAAAATAATAAAAATAGAGCTAAACTAAACTAGTGGCAAATTACCATACATATTGAGTGACATTAGTCGCAAGTTCGAAATCCTAAGAATCCTTAAAAATATTTAATTTAAAAATAAAATTAGAAACTTGACCTCTATTTATCTTAAAAAAAAAAAAAACTTACGGTGACTTTCAATTCTACTTTTACATGTCTCCATTACTACAGCACGGCGCGCGTTTAACCTATTTAAAAATTTTTTTTTATAAAAAAAGTCATTTCGGCCGCGACAAGATTCCATCATATCTCGGGTTTCAAATGATATGGAAAAAGTATCAAATTATTTTCTTCACAGTACTCTTTCTTTTCCTTTAATTACAAGATGTATATTTGGTCGCTTCATTTATCTGTTGAATTGGTTGCTTAATTTTTTAGATGCATGACACAAGAGTGAGACTTTATTTTTTTCTTTCAAAAATTTCAAACAGCTCATCTAAGCCGCTCAATTCAATATATTAAATCTTAATTAGACGAGGCCAATTCTTTATAATTTTAAGAAGAAGAGGAAACTCCATTGATCTGCAAAAATCTTAAAGTCTAACAATTAATAACGTTTTCTTCCATACAAAATTTGATTTCAACCAGATATTGACTTGTATATCATAATATTGACATACATCGACTATTAAAATTTTGGAATTCGTGATTTTAACGCAATTAAACTGTTTTCTTTACTTTATAATTCACCATAACATACAGTTTTCTTTGTTATATATAGCTTCATATATGTGTGTGTGTGTGTGTGTGACTACATATATTTGTGTATTTAACTTATCTTTTAATAATCTTGATGCATAAATTTAAAAATTAAAATTAAATATTATATTTTGTCTTTAACAAATAATACGATATTCATATGTTTAAATTTTACCATATGGAAACTATTCATCGATGCTACTTAGTTGGATCTAAATAACAAACTTTTCTTGAAGACCAAATTTCAATTTCTCTTACTATTTCTTGGATGGAGAGAAGAGCATTGGTTTTGAACGTTTAAAATATCTTTACATCATTGGATATATATATTCTCCCACTTCCAGGAAAAAAAATTAGCAAAAATATAAAATATTTAAGCTCATTTTTTTTGTAAAAAAAAAGATAGATCGCCCTGATTGTTTTCAACAAGATTCCGTGCAAATATAGTTTATATATTTTGATTATTAAATGTTAAAAAAAGTATTTTTTTTTGGTCGAAAATTAGTACATCTTAATTAAGATTTTAAAACAATTAGAGTGAAAGTTGAAATTGACCGGAACTAATCAATTCACTTCAGTTTCACTTTTCGGCGAGTACGGATTAATTAAAATCCAAGATATGAAAAATCCAAGAACGCATGCTAGTAATCTACCATGGATTGAGTGTGTGCTACGAGAGATCTTATCCAGGATTTGAGAGAGACCGAAGCCTACTTCCACCAAAGACTCCATACTCACTCGTAATCATAGCATGACCTTACTACTGTGTATAGCAACTAGCTAGAAACCTCTCTGCTTGATCTCCATATCATCACCTCACCAAAAGTGCACCACTGACTAGTGACAAGTTCATGGTGGTCCTTTGATTAAAGCAACTCGCTTTTAAGAAAAAGAGCAAAGGGAATGGATTAAGGTAGTTCTAGTCCTTAGGACTGGACCACCACCACTGAAGAGGCAGATGCGAGGATCGAGCAGAGACGACCGAATAAACTACCACCATCCGATGACCGCCATATGCGCACTTTTTGGCAAATGGAAGTCGATTGAGGTCGTGTCAATATTAACTAATTAAGTAATGAGATATAATTTCTCCTCTTCTCTCTAGCTAGCCTTTTTGATGATAGTGATGGATATAGAGAAGCCATTATTTGCATTTTTTCCTTGTTGCAGTGTGTGACAGTTGAAAAAGGACATAAAGGAGATGCTTAATTCCTAAAATAAAAAGAAGGATTGTTTCAATAATCTCCGACTAGTGTAATTTTTGAGTGATCGATAGCTCTAGGTGTTCTTTTTTTATTTTTGTTTTGAAAAGTTTAACAGATGCTGTCAAGTTGAATAGCTCTAGCTAGGTGTTAGAAAGGTAGAATTGCTCCTGCTCCAAAATTCTGCTTAAAACTGCCCAAAATTAAAATTTTCTTATTTCTTCAAAATGAGAAATTAAAAAAACTATCATATATTCATATTATAATAAATCGATCGCTAGGAGATCACGTTAATGGAGTCCGACGTGTTAGCCTCGTACTGATAATTGGCTGGGCTCCAGCTTTTTAATTATATATTACGTTGCTTATTAATGCTTTGACCTTTTGGTACAACAAGAAATTAATTATTCAAATTCAAACGTGCATATGCTGTTATGTATGTTTTTATATCTGCCAGCACATGCCAGGGTGAAGCGCTAATTGGTTTATTCTCATGCAACGATGCAACCAAACATTATAATAGAGTTTTGTTATTTTATTATTAAAGAAGACACAATTTTTTTTGTGACATGTTTATTTTTCATTATTCTTTTAAAATTTCAGTATATTTGAAATTTTAAATTTAAAGTATCAAATACAAACTACGTGTCAGTGACTTGAATAAATTGAAGTCAGGTGAATTTCAAGTGACATGAATAAATTTTAAGTATCAAATTCATGTCAGACTAAGTTGAATTCATGTCAGTATACTGATATTATTAAATTTAAAGAGAAATATGTTACTGTAAAATTTTAAAATTTTTGAGCTTCTTTGATACTAAATCATAAAGTAAAAAATAGATAAATTGAAGTAATTACGATAATTTAATTCTAATATGTTCATTATTTTTACTTCCTAAATTCTTTTTCATCGAGTTACAAAAACTTATGGTAACCCGTCGTTCATGAAATTGAACAAAATCAACAATTTTGATTCATACTTCTGAAATTAAAATTTAAAATATAACTAAAAAAGGGTGAGATTATGGTATTTGGGACAATAAAAAATATTGTGGCATTGGAATTCTAAACTTGTGAATATAGGTTGAGATCGAGTTGAGTTCGGTGAAGAATAGAGTCTGAGAATTAATTGAGTTTGGTGAATTATAGATCTGTATATTTTGTTGAAAACATAATGAGGACTCCATTCACTAGTAGAGAATATTGCTATTCGTAAGTGAATTAGCCAAGTCACACTACTTGTGAATAGAATAGAGCTCATGCAACCAAACACACCAGGTTGCTCCTTGAGATACTACATGTAAAATTTAATTATACTGTTAGGATATATTAATTGTTCATGACATTTAAAGAATCAAAGACATGACTATTTCGATAATTTTGTCCTTCAAAAACCAAAAAAAAAAAAAAAAAACCTATGTCGGTACATATACAAATGAAGTGGACATATATCTGACTCTGATGAATGAAGAATAACAATCTCAACGAGATATATGCACTATCTAGGTGAAAAAGATCGACACAATGCACCTAGATAAATACAAACATTTCTACATTTAAAACCTATATAGAAGCTAAGCTAGCTGAAGAAAATCTTGAGCCATTATTCCTTGATAGCAGCCGTTAGAACAAAAACCTCACGCGCAAGGAATGTCGTTGTTACTGTAGATATTTTAACCAACGAATAATTTGGGCCCAAAAGGCCCATTAAATTCAAACGTGAGGATATTGGGCCGATTGAGGCCCATGTAGTAGGCCTTATAGGAGTTGGACTGGGTTGAAGGCTTTCCTCCCCGCTCCATTTACGCCGCACAACAAACAACGGCTAACGAGTTCAAAAAAAGAGAGCGGACGTAAAAGACCGGGTCCACCACAGATACCATACGGCGCTCCAAACCCCTTCGAACTGGGTAGTGGCATCCCGTATTGTCGTACGCACAGGATAGATCTCCACCGCCACCAACAACCTCGCACCTACCAGCCACGTGTCCGCCTGTTCCTCCCCAGCAATTATTGCTTGCTCCTTGATCATTGGCTCGGTGCGAAAGAAGACACGCTTGTGGGACCCACTTTCAGAATTACTGGTAGAGTACAATTTCACGGACCGGGACCATTTGGTCGAATCCTGCTTCAGATACTTTTTGTCGTCGATTAAAATTTTTCCGAAGGGCTAATTCCGGAAAGAAACAATAATATTATAAGATTTGCTATATTGTCACTTTATTTCAATACATGAAGCGGGTCATTTTTGCAAAACAAAATGTAGTCATTGCTTGTCAGTGATATTTGACAGAAATATCTACACGGTGAGAATCTCACAGAAATCGTACCATCCTCTTGGAGCAAAAAGCACCTGTTCTTCCATGAACATTTCAAACTGGATTCAAATTAATTCAAGCGAACCGCACACACCTAATTGTCACTTTACAATATAATATTATAATTTTAAATTAAATTAATAAACTCGTTCAAATATCATTTCAATTCGCCATCACTCCTAACTGCAGCCTCCTCTTCACTCTCCATCTCTCTCTCTCTCTCTCTCTCTCTCTCTTCACCATTCCCCAAATCCCAAATCCCAATGAAGGCGCAGAGATCGACCAATGTACAGCCGCACCAAAGGCAATATCAATCGGATCAGCTTCTCTTCGATCCTTCAGTGGCCAACAAGTGGCTTCAGGTACTTGCTTTCTCAGATCGTGCATTTTGTATGTAGATCTCAGTTGTACTCAGTGTTTGAATCTGTTTTCGGTGTTTTGAATAGGGAGAGTACGGAAGAGGGACGAGGGGATTGCAAAGAGGCGCCAGTGGGGAGATCTACGTGGCAGTGGAGCCGGCGTCGCCATTGCCCAGGAATTGGAGCAAAGAAGAGTTGGTTTCGTCGAGCCAGTTCAGCCCCGGCTTGCTTGATTTGCATTCCTGTGATACTGAGCTGTTGCCTGAAGTAAGATTAGGAAATGTGTAGTTGTGTCTTGCTTTGTTTATGTAACTTGGGTTAGAAGTAATGCTTATTCTTCTGTCCTTGTGTTTTAGATCTGGTTCCAATTGTTCAATTCAAGTTTTATTTGTAACTCTTATTGAAGGAATCGTATTACATTGCTGATAGATACTTGTATGTTTGGTTAATAGAATTCATCAATCTGATTTGGGAATGTGGTTCTACAGTGAATTTAGCAAATTTCCATAGAGCTTTGGAGCATCAACTATAGGATTAAGCATCTTATTGGTGAAGTTAATTTTGCATTACAAGCATTAGGAATTGGACAATTATAATTCTTCTCATAGCCAAATGTGTTCGAAGAGAAATTTGTACTGATTTCCTGTACTCATGCAGAGTGGAGCTCATGGATTTTATGATGGTTCTTATGCACCAGCTTACAATCAAGGAAGTGTCAATGATCTAGATCCTAGCTTCAACTTGAATAAGCAAATGCCAAAATCAGATGCATTGCCAGAACATGGTTATTTAAAATCCTTCCCAATGGACAAAGAAAAGCTTGCTTCTGTTGCAAAGATCAAAGTTGTGGTATGTTTTACTGGCCTTTCTCTTAGCTATACCTCTTCTTTTTCTCAGACATTACAAATATTTGTAGAAGTAAACTGTGATCCACTTTAAGGTACGCAAAAGGCCACTAAACAAGAAGGAGATAGCAAAGAAGGAAGAAGACATTATTTCCATTGAAGGAGCTTCCAATTGTCTAACTGTCCATGAAACCAAACTTAAGGTTAGTTATAGTTGCACTTGCACCTCTAATTATTTCTTTTTATGCCCTCAGAGATATCTAAGTTTGGGATGTTGTGCAGGTTGATCTCACAGAATATGTTGAGAGACATGAATTTGTGTTTGATGCTGTTTTAGATGAGGATGTCTCAAATGATGAGGTAAACTTATGTTGTTCGAGGCATGTTGATGTCTAATTGCATGCTGATACTAGATCGACCAGTAACAGTTTCTACAAAACTGTAGTAGTGACAACAAAATGTTATGTTAAGTCGTGCACAGGTGGTGTAGTAATCCTCAAGTATATGATTTCTTGAATGTAAATTTGTAGTAATCCTTTTGGAATTTTTTTTTTGTTGGTATTGGTACTTTTTCACTTGTATTTTAAATCTTTTTTTTCTGTCTTTTTTTTCTAGGTTTACAGGGAGACAGTTGAACCAGTTGTACCAGCCATATTTCAACGTACCAAAGCTACATGTTTTGCATACGGACAAACAGGCATGTGGTCTGATTTATTTGACTTCCTGTTTGTGTTATATTTCACTTATTTTAATCTTGCCTTTTTTTGCTATCTTTAGGCAGTGGTAAGACATTCACCATGAAGCCTCTTCCCCTTAAAGCTTCTCAAGATATCCTGAGATTAATGAACCATGCATACAGAAACCAAGGGTTTCAGTTATTTGTCAGTTTCTTTGAAATTTATGGCGGGAAGCTTTTTGATCTTCTGAATGATCGAAAGTATATTCCTTTTCCTTTTTAATTGCTTATTTTCTTAGGTTTATGAAATCTTCTTTTTTACTAAAATTAAAGATAATATATGTAGGAAGCTTTTGATGAGGGAAGATGGCAAACAAAAGGTGTGTATTGTAGGCTTGCAAGAATATAGGGTTAATGATGTGGAAATGATCAGAGAATTAATTGAGAAAGGAAATGCAACCAGAAGCACTGGTACAACTGGTGCGAATGAAGAATCTTCTCGGTCTCATGCCATTCTTCAGCTTGCTATTAAAAGACTTGTAGATGGTAACGAGTCGAAACCTCCTCGACCCATTGGCAAGTTATCTTTTATTGATCTGGCAGGCAGTGAGCGTGGAGCTGATACAACTGACAATGATAAACAAACAAGGTATCCATCTTTCACATTGTTCTCTTTCTTTCAATTTTTTTTTTCTTTTTCTTGTTTATACATTTTACCTGCAGTCAAATAGTGAGTTTATTTTCTAGGTTTTATTGTATGATTGTACAATCTGAGATTCCTTCAGTGACCTTTGTTTCCATGTAGCGCCTTTTCATTTCTTTCTTGTAATTTAGTTTTAGCCACAAGATATCTCAATTGTCCCTCTGTCATGTAGTCAGCAGATTTAAAAGCTCCTACCAGCATGTACAGGCTTCAATTTCAGATCAATCAGACAATCACCAAAGTTAAAATTCGTGGTTTTGAACTCCATATTTGGTGATGCCTACAAAGTCAGGCTATGGGGTTGCTGCCACATATAGCATTTTGAAGTCCTTGCCATATCGAAATAACATGAGTTCCTTTTTTATTTATTTGTAATACCCAATTATATAACGAATTGAGTGCAGAATAGAAGGAGCTGAGATAAACAAAAGCCTTTTGGCTCTGAAGGAATGCATCAGGGCATTAGACAATGACCAGACCCATATACCCTTTAGAGGAAGCAAATTGACAGAGGTGTTAAGGGACTCCTTTATTGGTGATTCTCGTACTGTCATGATATCATGCATTTCTCCAAGTTCTGGTTCATGTGAACATACTCTAAATACTTTGAGATATGCTGATAGGTGAGTACCTAAACTCATAAACTATTTTATTTTATTTTATTTTTGCTTTATTCTATTTTCTCTTGTATTTGCTGAAAATCCAGACCTGTTTTAACATCTCTTGTTCAAAAACAAAGGAACATGATGCTAAGTAGAATCCTTTCGTGCTATCTCTATTGTTCTTTGTTATTTTTTTTTAAGAAAATCACCTTTTAGGTTTTAGTTAGTTTCCATCATGTATCCCTTTAAAATGTTAAATGCCAATATACTTTTATAGCAGAAGCTATGGAAAGGACTTATCAATAAATACATAAATCAAGTAAGCTAGATGGTTCTTATTTTATTAAGGTTGCACTTGTTGCTTGATCAGGTTATTGTGATTAGGTATAACAATGATTATTCATGTCAAAGAAAGAGGGCCTAATTTTGAATATCTTATCATTGTAGTAGTTTGCATATTTATGAAAATTAAGTGCCTCATCTCCAAATTGTCATTATTCATTAATGAGTCCTATTAAGTGCAGGGTTAAGAGCCTTTCAAAGGGAGGCAACCCGAAAAAGGACACCTCAATGGGTTCACTAAGGGAGTCTACAAATGTCCCTTTACCTTCCTTCCAACCACCTGAACCCGCACCTGAACGTATGGACAACACTAGTGACTGTTTGAACAATATTGATTGGCCAAAGCCACCGAGAAAGGAGACAACCACAAGCGTGCATTATCAAAATGGCATGCCAAAAAGAGAGAGCAATAAAAGTAAAAATAGTACAAACACTAGAGCTGATGAGTTTTATGAGGTGACAGCATATCAACAAGATAAAAAAGGTTTAGGTTCAAATTTGAATTGGGAGAGTGTGCCTGACGAAGATGATCAGCTGAATGAACTACTGAAGGTAAGAGATTTTGCTTGTTTATTAAAAAAATTTGAATCGTATTTCCTATTTTAAAGAAAGATATTTAAAAAAGCATATGTGGTTGCCCTCAATTTTGATGGCATGTTTGACTTTCTGTTTGTGTGGTTTGATACTAGGAAGAGGAAGATTTGGTGATAGCTCATAAGAAACAGGTTGAGGAGTCTTTAGATATTATCAAGGAGGTATGATAATAAGGATCTTTTTCTACCTTTTATGCATCTTACCATCTTTTATCCTTTGATGTAAAATTTATGTGGTTTGATGAAATTTGTTTATAGCCTTTATTGAACCTAAATTTAGCAGTATATGTCGAGTATTTTGTAGTGAGAAATGGCTATAATTGGATTCTGAAAAGAATAGTAAAAAGGATAAAAAATATGCCTCTACTTTTTGGTTAACATTGTGAACTCTTTAATATGATGGCAGGAGATGAATCTCTTGGATGAAGCAAATCAACCAGGCAACCAGTTAGACGACTATGTGTCCAGATTGAATGACATTCTTTCTTATAAAGCTGCCAGAATATTAGATTTACAGTCCCGTCTGGCTCAGTTCCAGAGACGTTTGAATGAGCAAGGTGTCTTGTTTTCTTCCCAATACTCTTGATTCCTCAAATGGCCCAAATTATTTGTGGGCCTAAGTGGAGGATTGGATATAGTATGGCACAATGAACCAACAGTGATGTATTTTGTTGGTTTAAGGAGATGTCCAGAGAAAAAGGGCTAGGTTTGGCGTCAAGATGAGAAAATTTAGGAGCCCTATCCCAATTTTTTTTATAGAGAAGCTTGTAATGCTGTTCATGTCTTAACGATGGCTGTATTGTAATCCAATATTGGAGCTGTACCTGCATGGTGTTTGACCGATGATTTCATTGCTGTATTATGAATACCTTATGATAATAGATTCATTGTATCCATTTAAAATGCAACTTCATATGCATGGAGCAACGTGGTTCAACAACGACCAGCCATCTAACTTTAAATCACATATAGTCGCTCAAACCATCAGATTTCACAATGTCCTTGTAACTGGGTATAATGGATCGTACCTAGTACACTTAGAACCTTCATACATGTAGTGTTTGTGTAAGAGATTGAAGTCCTGTTGGTTGAACTGATCAATGGCATGATCCATGCAAAAAGGTACCATGCTCCAATCTAAGTTGTTCAACCTTCTGAGCTAGGCACAATGCAACTGCATCTGCTTCCGCTCACAAATTAATACTGCGGGTCAACTTAGGTGCAATCAACCAATGCACAAGCATGTCTTAGCATGGGACATCTAATCTGGTAAAATGTCTTAGTCAATACAAGAAAAAAAAAAAAAAATCATGTGTGATGAGGCTTGATGAGGAAAGTTTGAACTTTAATTTGAGAAGAGTATAGCCATGCTTCTTCTTTCTACAGTCAGGACCTTGTAAACAATGCAATAGCGAGAACAAATTTCAGAAAAGTCACTGGTTGATGATGCTATAAAAATCGGCAGAAAGATAGGAGGAGGAAGCATATGTTTGCTTCATTCCTGCCGATTTCAGAAAGATTCCTTCTGAATGGTATCAGTGATAGAGAATCAGAAGGACTGGTGCAGCATTCTCTACTGTGTTATTTTCAGATTCCTCGAGTTCATCGAACAAGGACTTGAGATGGGATTGCCTCTCTTGCAATCTCTCTTAAGCATCATAGCTTCCTAGCTTGCTCTTTCAAAGAGACTCTCCTCAGAAGGAAGGCTTCAACCTACCAAAGTCCCTCAATGTGCGTATGCTGGATAGTATTTGAGAGAAAGGAATAAAAAAAAAATACATCATAGTTTTGATTTCTTGAGAAAAAAAAAAAGTGAGTGTTTTTTCCTTTCCAAGATGGATGCCTTAGCGCAATTGACAATTGCTGGTGAAGCAGTTTTTAATAATTTCAATATATTGGCTTTTTGAATGTCCACATTTGTAACAAAAATTATACGAGCAATATTTGAACGAGTACCTAAAAACACAGACCAAATGCCATGACATGACATCTCAGATCTCATAATTAAAGTGACCAGACTCAATCCAAATCCAAGGAAAAATAAATGTGAATGTGCTAAACAAAATGTGTATGCTGGATAGTATTGGCAAAAAAATAAAATAAAAGGGGGGGGGGGGGGGGGGTAAAACGTGCTCATCAATTAATTATGGTAGATAGTATTTTTTAAGTGAAAGGAAAATAAAAGAACTAGACTGTTAATCAATAAATGGACAAGAAACTGTCCAATAATCATCGCTATTATAAGCATCAGGCTGTACTGATCCTCTGCCCGTTTGCCAATTCCTTAATTGTTAGGAATTATATTGGATAAGAAAGTTACTAACACAAGTCTGGATTCAATTTTAAGAAGACAAAAATAATGAAGACAGAAAGGGCCAATTCTTACTCTTTTATTTTTTTTTTTAGAAAAAAAAAAAGTGGGAAGAGAATTGTTTAATTGATGAAATTAAAGTATTACATTCTTCTACAAGTCAATTAACTACATCTGGTTTAGTATTTTATATATTCGGTAGGTATATAAATATAATAATAATTGAGTGGAAAATTAGTTACAGTTAAATAAATATAATTAGTTAAACCCAATGAAGATTGAAGAGTAATTTTTAAGATAGATAGATAGATAAGAGGAATCCAATAGCAATAGCAGGCCCAGGCGGGTTGGTAATGAAAGAGAGTCGGGTCGGAGTGGGATCCGAGTATCCTCTCTTACTTATTCTCGAGTCGGGTCGAGTCGGATCTGATTGAACGAGGGTAGACCTAACGGCATAATCTCTTTCTCTGAGCGCCAAAGCGAACGGGAGTGTGTTCTTTGTTTCTGTTCGCCTAAACCCTAACCCTAACCCTCGTCTCTCTCATTCCCTCGCTCGCTCGCTCGCTCGCTAATCGCTAATGGCGTTCGTCCGTCGCTCTTCCGGAGGTCTCGCTAATGGCGTCGCCACTAGCCCTCGCGGACTCATCCCTTCCCGTTCCCGGTAAATACAAACCCTAACCCCCCCCCCTCTCTCTCTCTCTCTCTCTCTCAAAGTTTGAATGTGAATGAAAGCTAAAGATTTCTTCAATTTCTTCAATTTCTCTCTCTCTCTTCTCAAAGTTTGATTCTGAATGAAAGCTAAAGATTTTTCCAATTTCTCTCTCTTTCTTCTCAAAGTTTGATACTGAATGAAAGCTAAAGCTTTTTTCAATTTCTCTCTCTCTCTCTCGTCTCAAAGTTTGATTCTGAATAAAAGGTAAAGATTTCTTCAATTTATCTGTCTCGTCTTTTTAATTTATTAATTAATTAATTGAAGGAACGAGGAAGAGCCATCAGCGTTGATGGTATCTGGGGCTGAGGAGGCGAGCCCACCCCGGCGGAGATGGATCTCCAGATCCATCTCCCATGCGCCATCCAGCCGACCCATCAAGCCTCTTCACCCCCGGCCCTGGCCCCCTGTCTGTGCCCGCTTTTCCTCTCCTGAGTCTCAGCACCTCTCCTCCTCCTCCCGTACTAATGCTCAACCTGTGCCCAATCTAGAGGTATGTATTGTAAATTGCTCATTATATTATTAATTACTACTTGTTGCCTGTGTCTAATCTTGCTGAAAATTGTCAGGCACATCTACTTCTACTTCTACTTCATTTCAAATAAATCTGGTAGATTCTACACAAGTTACTAGCTAGAGGAATATGTGAATAATTAAGGGAGGGAGTGAAGTGAAGTGAAGCATCTGATCTGATTTACTTCTATTCATCTTCGTCTTCATCTTCATCAGAAGATCAAAGTGGCCTTGAAGAAATTCTGTTGATTGAAGATTGTTGATCCATCATTAACTTCTGCTCTGCTAGCTGCTCTTCTCTCTCTCTCTCTCCCTCTGCCCCTCTTCATAAGGCAGAGAAAGGAGAATGTCTTGTGCCCCTTGCCTTCTTTTTGCAGAGTGGAGATGAGATCGCTGTCATCTTATCTCTTCCTCTTCTTCTTCTTCATGATGCTGGTTTGTTACAGTTAAATATTGTTTGCAAATTAATATGGCTGGTTCCTTTTTATGTACCGCTGGTTTACTTGCTGACTTGCAAAATTTTATATTAGGAGATGGGACGGCTTCAAAAGGTGACTGAAGAGGAGCAGGCTCACGGGTGGTCTTGTAGTGCACGGCCTACTCATAGCGGGTAACTTATAGTTTGCTGTCTCTTGTGTACTTCAAATCGTCAGTGCTTTATTTTTAACTCGTGATATATTAACTCATCTGTGTGTGTGAAACAGGGACCAGCCTCTGCTTCTGCCACCGAAGAAAAGGAAGTCGTGGAGAGAAGCACATGTTATTGGGAGTCGAGAATCTGTGCAGCTGAAGCTGGACTGTGATCTCATCACCATGGGGACCAGGACCATCTCTAGTGCACCAGGATCTGACTCAGACTACAAGTACATTGAAGCGTGTAAGAAGAAAAAGATGAAGAAGGAATCTCCTACTAATCATGCCTTAGTCAAAGTCAGAGTCCCAGGGAGGAGAGCGGGGATGGAAGTCTCACATCAGAAAGAAAATATTATGGTGGGTACTGGTTTCTGTCGGATGGAGAAAAGGTACTCTGGGTGTGTGAAAAGACGGTGGAGTGGGATGAAGAAGAAGAAGGATGTTGTCAGTATTGCGAAGCAATATAATAAGGCAACTCCTTTGTGCGCTGGAGGAATTAGCAGCAGCAGCACCACCATGTACCAGGCTTGTACTAGTACTGGTATGCATGGTACTACATGTGCAGAAGAGTTGTTGGTGGCCAAGGAGGTGATGGTCCCGCCAGATTCTGTGACTAAGACGCCTGATGATATTTCACGACTACAACGCGTATTTGAGATTAAGGTCTCCCTCCTCAAGATGGAAAATCAGGTTTCAATTTAAATTTTTTTTCTCCAAACTTCAAAATTCTATAGATTTACTCCTTTCACTTTTCTGCTTGATATGAATATATGATATTAGTTAGTAATTTCTACTTATTTAGTTTATACAAATGACTTATCCACAATTGGCAGCGTTACCATAAAAAAAATGTCCAGACTAGAGAAGCATCGAATTGGTGATATGCATATATAATTTTATATTATCTGTCAATCTGTCAAGTTATTACAATGCTTGCTTGTGTTATCGCTTGAATGAATTAACTGAGTTAACACATTATTTTCTTTGCTTTCATTCAATGACATTTGACTCCCAGAGTTAATATTATTACTATTAGATTACATCTCAACTAATTTAGCCACCGCAAATTGTTTGTAGCGTTGCATAATTTGTGATCGCCTGAAAGAACTCAAGAGGCTGCACCTGTCTACCGACATGCTCATGGTACAAATGTGTTATATCTTAATTGTTTATTTATACACAAAAATAAAATACTTTCGTATGTGATGCTAATAATGTACGGTTTATTTATACACAAAAAATTGTTAGGTCACGGGTATTGCAGGCGCAGTAAGCAGATATCGGAAACACAGCCATCGTCAAATACAAGATTCAACATGTGATCTTTTGCGGTGTGTTATTTAACCTTAAAAATTTGTATTTATGTTGGTGTTTTTAGATATGATCTGGCATTGTAGGCAGATAGATTGAAGTTTATTATTCCTTAAGGCTAACAGCTCGTCCAAGGAAGTTATCATTTTTAGTTGCAGAACGTTATTTCAATTGGTATAACTAAAGCAGTTTTAGTTAAATGCTTGAGGTTGGGATAGCTACCAAATCTGAAGATATAACTCCATGCATTTGTAATTGGTACTAAAGAGTAATCTTTCTGCTTCCAGGAATTGGGCGGAGATGCTGGATGAATGGGTCTTGAAGTCCAATAATGCGGCTAGAGGTAATGATGGTTTATTACTTTTGGACCTGTTGTTTTCTTTCTAAGTTTGCGTTAAGTGCTGTCTTTGTCAATTACTTTCTGGGGTTGGTACAGTTGTTAACCCCTTTGACTTCTGCTTGATGACAATTGATATATCTTTTTGGCAATCGAGATGAGTGCCCATTTATCAGAAGTTGGAAAATAAAATTAATAAACAAATTAACAAGTGATATAAAAAATTAAAAGCAGAAGTCGCAGGATGGATGATATGCCTATATGAAAAAAGTATACCAAATAGGAAGTCCACAGTCACATGGTTGCACTAAGAACTGTATTAACAATGTTGTCATTTGAATTAACTCATGTACTCTTCCTGGTCATTACAAAAACATTGGTGCACCATCTATCATAGAGTCTGGTACCAAGTTAACCTGAAGCCGAGACTCGACTCTTGCAGGCTAGTAAATGTCGAGTAAATTTTGTTGTGTATACAGCTGTCCTTGATCAGTATGCCCTTCCTTTAATTATCATTTTTTTTATTAATATTAATCTGCTAAGATTAGATTTATCTGTATTCTTCTTAAGTATTTCTCTTTGATTACTATTCCAGTCGTCGAAGATGATTTTAAGCCTTGTGACGAGCGCTCAGATGTGGCAATTCTAACATCTGCAGTAAGAATCCTATCCTTTGTCCCTTTTTTGGATTGAGTTAGTGCACTTAGCATGCATCAGAATACTTCATGTTGTGTTTCTTTCTTGCAATGTTGCAGAGAATGAAAGAGGAGGATCCTGTTAAGAAGGCACTTGATGTGGCCAAGGGAAGGCTGCTTCAACAATCTGGACGTGGTTTGTCTCTTTTCTTTTACTTCTTTTTTTTACATATATATTATTATTTTTGTAGTCCATTTGGATAGTACTGAAATTTTTGAGGCAACATGAATGCATTCATACAGGTCCTAGAGAATATGATAGAAGGAATCTAGGAATAAAGGAGCTGTTGAGGCGGCGGCAGTGATTTATGAAAGGACTGTTCAGATATTTATCTCATGCAGGTTTGATTTAACAATTCAAATAAAAATGTAGGATTTAACAATTCAAATTATTCAAACTCTTTTCTGTAAAAGGATAACATCTCATTTTTTTTTTTTTGTTTTCTAATTTCTGTTCTGTTTTGCTATGGAATGTGCTATGGTGTGCCTTCTCTCAAAAACTCAGATTGTATAAAAAATGTTTTTATTTAACATAGATTAAAGTTGCATCTGTATTGTTATGACATGGGCAAAGTGATAGTGTCTTAAGGTTTTGGATTTTAGGAGTCACAAAAGACAGATACAGAGCTTGAGTAATGAAGCCTTGTTATTTAGTACATTCCACTTTTGCCCCTGTTGAAAATTGTTGTTTATATATATATAATTTAAAAACTAAATCCCAGCAACTAATGGGTCGTTACCTTTGATTTGTGCAGACAGGTGTGAAGTTGGATTTCTGCTGCCTAATACAATGAAGCCATAATCTGTCTTGTTACCCGAAGCTGAGGGATGTAGTTGCCTTTTTTTTTATGGATTACTTCACAAGAACATGAGTCGGTCAACTCAAGATGTTGATCTTATCTACAAATGTATCAACTCTTTATAATAATGATAATTTTGTTCGTTTTATTATGATTGGTGTTTGGATGTAATTTTGATAATTAATCTATAGAACTCTGGCATGAATTGAGCGTTGAGCAAACAGACCAGAGATTTAAAACACTGGTTAGCACTACATGTGCCCCCACCTTGTATTAGATTATATTTGTTATAAATTTGCTGCGTTGTCAATATAATAGCAATGAATTTTCTTCATTCATTTTAAGTCTCTGTACTACCAAAAAATACTCGATGCTGGCCCTGCTTGTATACCATTTTGAGTACACAAAATTTCAGAGAAGTCACTGGTTGATGATGCTACAAACATCAGCAAAAAGAGGGGAGAAGGAAGCATATGTTTGCTTCATTTCTGCGGACTTCAGATAGATTCCTTCCGAAAGTATCAGTGATAAAGCTTCAGAACAACTGGTAGGAGCATTGGGTTAGTTTTGGTGAAATAAATTGCAGGGTCCCAATGAAGGCGCAGAGATCGACCAATGTACAGCCGCACCAAAGGCAATACCAATCGGATCAGCTTCTCTTTGATCCTTCGGTGGCGAACAAATGGCTTCAGGTACTTGCTTTCTCAGATCGTGCATTTTGTATGTAGATCTCAGTTGTACTGAGTGTTTGAATCTATTTTCGGTGTTTTGAAAAGGGAGAGTACGGCAGTGGGACCAGGGGATTGCAAAGGGGCGCCAGTGGGGAGATCTACGTGGCAGTGGAGCCGGCGTCGCCATTGCCCAGGAATTGGAGCAGAGAAGAGTTGGTTTCGTCGAGCCAGTTCAGCCCCGGATTGCTTGATTTGCATTCCTGTGATACTGAGCTGTTGCCTGAAGTAAGATTAGGAAATGTGTAGTTATGTCTTATTTTGTTTATGTAACTTGGGTTTGAAGTAATGCTTGTTCTCCTGTCTTTGTGTTTTAGATCTGGTTGCAATTGTTCGATTCCAGTTTGTTTGTTACTCTTACCGAAGGAATCTTATTAACATTGCAATGCTGATAAATACTTGTATGTTTGGTTAATAGAATTCATCAATGTGATTTGAGAATGTAGTTCTACAGTGAATTTAGCAAATTTCCATAGAGCTTTGGATCATCAACTATAGGATTAAGCATCTTATTATTGGTGAAATTAATTTTGCATTACCAACATTAGGAATTGGACAATTTTAATTCTTCTCATTGCCAAATGAGTTCAAAGAGAAATTTGTACTGATTTCCTGTACTCATGCAGAGCGGAGGTCATGGATTTTATGATGGTTCTTATGCACCAGGTTACAATAAAGGAAGTATCAATGATCTAGGTCCTAGCTTCAACTTGAATAAGCAAATGGCAAAACCAGATGCATTGCCAGAACATGGTTATTTAAAATCCTTCCCAGTGGACAAAGAAAAGCTTGCTTCTGTTGCAAAGATCAAAGTTGTGGTATGTTTTACTGGCCTTTCTCTTAGCTATACCTCTTCTTTTTCTCAGACATTACAAATATTTGTAGAAGTAAACTGTGATCCACTTTAAGGTACGCAAAAGGCCACTAAATAAGAAGGAGATAGCAAAGAAGGAAGAAGACATTATTTCCATTGAAGGAGCTTCCAATTGTCTAACTGTCCATGAAACCAAACTTAAGGTTAGTTATAGTTGCACTTGCACCTCTAATCATTTCTTTTTATGCCCTCAGACATATCTAAGTTTGGGATGTCATGCAGGTTGATCTCACAGAATATGTTGAGAGACATGAATTTGTGTTTGATGCTGTTTTAGATGAGGATGTCTCAAATGATGAGGTAAGCTTATGTTGTTCTAGGCATGTTGATGTTTAATTGCATGCTGATACTGGATCGACCAGTAACAGTTTCTACAAAACTGTAGTAGTGACAACAAAATGTTATGTTAAGTCGTGCACAAGTGGTGTAGTAATCCTCAAGTATATGATTTCTGAATGTAATTTGGTAGTAATCCTTTTGGAATTTTTTTTTTGTTGGTATTGGTACTTTTTCGCTTGTATTCTAAATCTTCTTTTTTTTTTCTGCCTTCTTTTCTAGGTTTACAGGGAGACAGTTGAACCAGTTGTACCAGCCATATTTCAACGTACCAAAGCTACATGTTTTGCATACGTACAAACAGGCATGTGGTCTGATTTATTTGACTTCCTGTTTGTGTTATATTTCACTTATTTTAATCTTGCCTTTTTTTTGCTATCTTTAGGCAGTGGTAAGACATTCACCATGAAGCCTCTTCCCCTTAAAGCTTCTCAAGATATCCTGAGATTAATGAACCAAGCATACAGAAACCAAGGGTTTCAGTTATTTGTCAGTTTCTTTGAAATTTATGGCGGGAAGCTTTTTGATCTTCTGAATGATCGAAAGTATATTCCTTTTCCTTTTTAATTGCTTATTTTCTTAGGTTTGTGAAACCTTCTTTTTTACTAAAATTAAAGATAATATATGTAGGAAGCTTTTGATGAGGGAAGATGGCAAACAAAAGGTGTGTATTGTAGGCTTGCAAGAATATAGGGTTAATGATGTGGAAATGATCAGAGAATTATTTGAGAAAGGAAATGCAACCAGAAGCACTGGTACAACTGGTGCGAATGAAGAATCTTCTCGGTCTCATGCCATTCTTCAGCTTGCTATTAAAAGACTTGTAGATGGTAACGAGTCGAAACCTCCTCGACCCATTGGCAAGTTATCTTTTATTGATCTGGCAGGCAGTGAGCGTGGAGCTGATACAACTGACAATGATAAACAAACAAGGTATCAATCTTTCACATTGTTCTCTTTCTTTCAGATATTTTTTTTTCTTCTTTTTCTTGTTTATACATTTTACCTGCAGTCAAACAGTGAGTTTATTTTCTAGGTTTTATTGTATGATTGTACAATCTGAGATTCCTTCAGTGACCTTTGTTTCCATGTAGTGCCTTTTCATTTCTTTCTTGTAACTTAGTTTTAGCCACAAGATATTTCAATTGTCCGTGTCAAGTAGTCAGCAGACTTAAAAAGCTCCTACCAGCATGTACAGGCTTCAATTTCAGATCAATCAGACAACCACCAAAGTTAAAATTCTTGGTTTTGAACTCCGTATTGGTTGGTGCCTACAAAGTCAGGCCATGGGGTTGCTGCCACATATAGCATTTTGAGGTCCTTGCCATATTAAAATAACATGAGTTCCTTTTTTATTTATTTGTATATTTGTAATACCCAATTATATAACGAATTGAGTGCAGAATAGAAGGAGCTGAGATAAACAAAAGCCTTTTGGCTCTGAAGGAATGCATCAGGGCATTAGACAATGACGAGACCCATATACCCTTTAGAGGAAGCAAATTGACAGAGATGTTAAGTGACTCGTTTATTGGTGACTCTCGTACTGTCATGATATCATGCATTTATCCAAGTTCTGGTTCATGTGAACATGCTCTAAATACTTTGAGATATGCTGATAGGTGAGTACCTAAACTCATAAACTATTTTATTTTATTTTTTGCTTTATTCTATTTTCTCTTGTATTTGCTGAAAATCCAGACCTTTTTTAAGGTCTCTTGTTCAAAAGCAAAGGAACATGATGCTAAGTAGAATCCTTTTGTTCTATCTCTTTTATTTAATACTGTCAGCTATTCGGCGAAAAGCGTGGTTTTAGGTGTTGAGTTGTTGCGAGAATTGGTACCTATCATCCACTCTTTTCCCATCCAACCATCCACAGACTTCAAACAGGTCGGATTGGGCCCAGCGATTTGGCCCAATCTATTTATATCCCTCTAGTCTTCCCCTCTCACATCAACCCTAGCCGCAGCCACACTTTTTCTCCATTACTCTCTCCCTCCATCAGATCTACGCCGACAGTGTCGCCTGCGCCAACCCGACCACCACCCCACCTCGGGCTTCGCCTCTCTTCCCTATTGCTCCAGCGATGGCGACAATGAAGGCAACAACAAAGACATCGTGTCCAAGGTCGCCAACACTTCGATCATCGTGAAGCAGCGCGAGGTGGCGGGGGAGGCCGTGACAGCACCTAAGAAACTTCTCTTTAGCACTGGGAAGGCGGTTCCTTTTCTTTATCTGTGGTCAAATCGAGGATTCAACAGATGTGTAAGTGTTTTCGTCAGATTTATTTCATTACTACTTCCTCTTTGAACTTAGAAGTTATAAACGATGCATTGTGCTTAGGTTTGTGTTAGATATACTTTTAAAAGTGTATTACTTGCTCGATCGGCTTAGTAGTAAAGCTTAGGTTTTATTCCGAATGGTGCTTTTGTTCATAGCTTAAGCCTACCTCTTTTTGTACATTTGCTTTTTTTTAAAAAAAAAAATTTTGTGCGTTCTCACTGATTAATTATTGGTTCTGTGGGTCAAATGGTAACTTTTGGTTAATCCAAAAAAGGAATTAAGTGCTTGATTCTGGTGATAAATTGTTGTTTGTTTTGATAATATATTAACAATTCTATTGCCTTGACTAAATATTTTTCTATCTTTCTGCACCAGCAAAGATGTTGATCCGTATGCAAGTCTTCGGATGTGATTGCTCCAGCGAATTGTTATGTTTGTTGTAATAATGGATGTTATTAATAGTGGATGTTATTTTTAATGGATGTTATTGTTAATATAATTGTTCAGTTTGTTGAAATAATGGATATTATTCTAGATCAAGTGTTCACTTCATTGCATATGTGTTCACTTTGTTTATTATAAATGTTAACTATATTGTTATATATGTTCATTTGTATATTGAATATTGAATGTGTTCACTTTGTTTATTGTAAATGTTAACTATATTGTTATATTTGTTCATGTATATTGTAAATGTTAAATACGAAATCAAATTTCTGCTGCAACTAACTGAATACATAAATCTTTAAATTCATCCCTTAACGTGTTTAACTGAACACAAAAATTCACAAAATTATATTTCTGTTGCAACTAACTGAACACATATAAAATTTAAATTCATCCCTTAACGTGTTAAACTGAACTAAAAAATACGAAAAATTCAATTTTTAGATGCAACTAACTGAACACATAAAATTTTAAGTTCATCCCTTAACGTGTTTAGCTGAACAAAAAATACGAAAATTCATTTTTAAGATGCAACTAACTGAACACATAATAAGATTAACTCATCATTTGATGCATCTAATTGAACACAAAAATCCGTCCATTTGATGACGTCAGCGCGAAAAAAAATTCAATTTTTTTTTTTTGAAAAAAAATTTGCTGACATCAGCACGCTGAAAAATGACACTGAGGCCCATTTTCGACCTGTTGGATGGTATGGATGGGAAATCAAGGAATGGTGTATATCAGCCCGAGTTGTTGCCTTGAGACGAAGTGTACAATCTGATTTGAAGAAAGGCCCGCAGAATCGACCAGAGAAGAAGCATATTGAGCCAGAGGAAGCATTAAATTCAGACGAATAACTCTTTCAGAGACTCCTCATATCGCGAGCCTATATAAAAAAAAAAAAAACAAAAAAAAACAAGATATTTTAGACGGAGATTTTGGGAAACCCAAAAACACATGAAGACAACCTTGCAGAACATTCAATGATGAAGTTATATTCATGCACCCAGCACCCAACTTTAATTCTTTGCTCGTCAGGCTGCAATATGTGGCTAATGCAATTGCTCCAAATGGCGATTTTCCGTTTTATTTGTGTTTGGAGTTAAGGTTATTAAAATCGCATGTATGAAAGTAGTGTAGCTCGTTTAGTCGTTTACATAACGTGATTTTTTTCCGTATTTTTGGAACTATTTTTCGCATAGTTTCTCAATCCCGAAAACTGAAGATAGTCATTTTGTATTTCTTCTAATTCGGCATGTTTTTTTTAATGTATTTATTTTTAAAAAATAAAATATATATTTATTTTTGAAATAGATATCACATATATCATTGAAAATGAAAAAATCAGAGAAAAATTACATAAAACGAAGTTATTTTGAACGTTAGAACTTCAAACATGCATAACTTTTGATAGAAATTTCTATTTTGGGTATATGACCACTTTTAGTAGTGGTCATTTTCGTAACCAAAAACGTTGTTCGAAACTCCGAAATCAACTTTGAAAGTTTTCAATATAAAAATAATATTAAAACTACTATAATTAGTTTTTAATCAACACAAAAATAGTTATTAGATCATATAAATGAGTAGAGATGTAGAGGTGATTGTTAAAAATTGAAAAAAAAATTGAGCACCGTAAATGACAAAGAGAGATAAGCTAGTATATATATAAGAGATGTATATATAAAAGAAAAAGAGAGACTAAACGAAAAGTGAAGATGAGATAATAGGAGATAAGAGGACATGAGATGAGAGGAGACAAGACGAGATGAGATGAGAGGAGATGAGATGAGAAAAATATATAGAGCGTATATATAAATATGGAGAATATCTATTGTGAACCTTGGTTCATAGAGCCTTTCGTGAACCATGACCGTTTAATCAATGGTTTTGCAAATTGACAAATCTAAATTCACCAATCCAATCTATATATTGAAATCTCATAGAAAACCAAATTTTACAATTTTTTTTTGAATTTTTTAAAACTTGCCATTTTTGGACGATAATTCACTAATTATTGTCCAAAAATGGCAAGTTTTAAAAAATTCAAAAAAATTAGTAAAAAAATTTCAAAAATTGTAAAATTTGGTTTGCTATGAGATTTCAATATATATATTGGATTGGTTAATTTAGATTTGTCAATTTGCAAAACCATTGATCAAACGGTCATGGTTCACGGAACCCTAAATGAACCAAGGTTCACAATAGATATTCTCTATAAATATGTATAACATATAAAAATTTTAATTACTTCAATCTTATATAGATTATATTTTAATTTTTCAAAACAACATAATAGTTCCGATAAACTGTTCTTGTAATGTCTTTAGTTTTGAGATAAAAAAATTACGCGAAAAGTAGTTCCAAAAGTTCCAGAAAAAATTACATTGTGTAAACGAGTGACTCTACTTTCATAACCATGATTTTCATAACAAATTAAAATTAAATATATAAACATCGCCAAAGTTTCTAACAAATTAATTCCGAGAAACTATTTATTTAAATAGAAACATAAATAAAAATAATCATTATCATAAATAATATATTATTTTTTTATAAATATGTTCAAAACAAATATATATATATATATATATATATCTTTTTCATCAATAAAATATATTAATATTTATTTAAAATTCTTTAAAATTATAAAAAAAATATTATTTTAATGTAAAAGTAAAAAAGCTAGTATCGATTTTTCAAAAATCGATATTGCAATACTATTTATATAATTGTTCGGAATATTTTCGGACTTTGTGACTATTTTAATATTATTTTTTATTTTTTCGTTTAAAAGGATTCGCCAATTGATTTATTGTTATTGGGCCTCCAGTAATTGATGTTAATGATCGGCGCTTTGCAGCTACAGCAGCTTTTTTCTGGTCTGGATCAAATTTTGTTTTCAATTGGAAATCGATGTTGGGCTTGCTTTGTGGATATTGGATCCACGCAGAGTTCAGTCCAGGTTTGAAGCGCTTTATTTGTCTAGCTAGTAAGGAACCAGATCCTCTGGTCGGCGACCACGTGGTCGGCGCGTGATCCGGACCGTCCGATTTAATCTCAACGGCTAAAAATGCCCCGTGCATAATAGGCAGGACCGGTTGGCCCGAAAAAAATGAACCGTTGAGATTAAATCGGACGGCTCGGATCACGCGCCGACCACGTGGTCGGCACATTTCTGCCGACCAGAGGATCCGTTCCCTAGCTAGTAAAGGGAAGAATTAAAGGGAAAATATAACTAACATGTTGCTACTGAATGAAATGTATTGTCTCGAAGTAAACATGTGTTGGCTTTTTTTTGTTATGTGATGAGACAAATATCGTGAGAGAAGCAACATTTGGATGGTATAGGCATACACTTATCATTCATCGCTTACCTACTTTGCAAAAGAAGAAAGAGAGGACTGCATAAAAAGGATCCCACCCCAAAAATAAAAATTAGTCATCACAAATTTATAATCTTTCAATTACGATTAAGAGAGCATACAATTTTATAGTTTTAATATCCAAAGAATCATAGGCCTTAAATCAAGTGGAATGCATGAAACATGCCGCATTAGGGAATTGCCAAATAAGATAATGGAGGAAACTCAAGTGATTCTATTGGAGAACTTTTTATAAAATAAATGGTGATTTTTGTACTATTTTATATCTTGAGGGTTTAATAGTTTAGTTTATTGATCAATAGATCCACAAAAATAGGAGGTTATTGATTACCTTGATTTTATGTACAAATTTTTATATTGATGAATATTTAGTTTTGATGATTAATATTTTTAATAATTTAGCAAATTCTCATTTTTGTAGATGATATAAGTCACCCGGATACAACTCCGTCAAAAATTTGTACAAAGAACTGACATTTTAGGCGGATAGAATAAGATAATAGTGTGTTATTTATTCTTAAAAAATGTATTTATGTTAGTACTTTTAGGTATGATCTGGCATTGTAGGCAGATAGAATAAGATAACGGATAATGAAGTTTATTATTTCTTAAGGCTATATATTATTTGATTAGACTAATTAATAGTCGGGTCAGGTCCTTATAGATATACATATGTAGAGAAATTATTCAGAAGAAATTATTTAGGAACATACGAACAACTTGTCTAAGAAAGTTAGTTATCATTTTTAGTTGCAGAACGTTATTTCAATTGGTATAACTAACATAGTTTTAGTTAAATGCTTGATATTGGGATAGCTATCAAATCTGAAGATATAACTCCATGCATTCGTAATTTGTACTAAAGAGTAATCTTTCTGATTTCAGGAATTGGGCGAAGATGCTGGATGAATGGGTCCCGAAGTCCAATGCGGCTAGAGGAGATGATAATTTATTTATAATAGTGACTTTTGGACTGGTTGTCTTCTTTCTAAGTTGCCGTAAGTGTTGTCTTTATCAATTACTTTCTGGGGTTGGTACGGTTGTTAACCCCTTTGCTTTTCCTTTGATGACATTTGACATTTCCAATTGGCAATTGAGATGAGTGCCCTTTTATCAGAAGTCGAAAAATAAAATTAATAAACAAACTAATGCGTGATATAAAAAAATTAAAAGCAGAAGTCACAAGATGGATGATATGCCTAGATGAAATAAGTATACCAAATAGGAAGTCCACAGTTAAATGGTTGCACCAAGAACTGTATAAACAATGTAGGTCATTTCAATTAACTCATGTTCTCTTCCTGGTCATTGCAAAAACATTGGTGCACCAAAAACTTTCTATTATAGAGTCTGGTACCAAGTTAACATGAAGCCGAGACTCTTGACTCTTGCAGTCTAGTAAATGTTGAGTAAATTTTGTTGTGTATATAGCTGTCGTTGATTAGTATGCCCTTCCTTTAATTTTCAATTTTTTATTAGTATTAATATGCTAAGATTAGACATATATGTATTCTTCTTAAGTAATTCTCTTTGATTACTATTCTAGTCCTAGAAGATGATATCAAGCCTTGCGACGTCAGTGAATTCGAGCGTCCAGATGTAGAAGTTCTAAGGTCAGCCGTAAAAACCATATCCTATCTTTTCTTATCCAATCCTTCTAATGATTCTAGCTACTACATTATTAACTGAGATCTAGACAATTGTTCAACTGTCCATGATTGTCAATTTGGACCATTTGGTGCATCCAACAATGAGCAATTATTATTATAAAAAATATATGTATATAAAAAAGTTATTATGCCAAACTTTCTGGGAATGACAGTCTTAACTTAATAATAATTGTGTTGTCTTATTTCTATGCAAGGTCAATCTAATCCAAATTCAAAATAGTTATCTGATATTGGATCGAGGAGTAAATGCAGAAGTGAATTTGAAGGGCCTATTGTAGCCAAGGTTCGTTTTCATTTATTTCTCTTTTTTGGATTGAGTTAGCGCACTTAGAATGCACATCAAACTACTTCATGTTGTGTTTCTTTCCTGCAATGTTGCAGAGAATGAAAGATGATGATGATCCTGTTAAGGAGGCGCTTGATATGGCCAAGGGAAGGCTGTCGCAACAATCTAGACATGGTTGTCTTTTGTCTTTTACTTTTTCCTTTGCATAAATATTATTATTTAGTAGCCCATTTGGATCGTTTTGACATTTTTTTGAGGCAACATGAATGCATTTATACAGGTCCTAGAGAATATGATAGATGAAATCTACGAATAACGGAGTTGTTGAGCCAGTGGTTATATAAGAAATGACTGCGTTAAATTAGATTGTTTAGTCAGGTAGGTTTGATCTGTTCTTCGTTTTTGCAAGTTTTTGATATGTCACTTATGTTAAATAAATGTAGGATTTAACAATTCAAATTATTCAAACTCTGTTAATTCTTGTATAAACAGATAACATGTCATTTTTTTCTAATTTCTGTTTTGTTTTGCTATGGAATGTGCTATAGTGTGCTTTCTCTAAAAAACTTAGAAAGATAAAAAATGTTTATATTTAATATAGATTAAACTTTCATTTGTATTGTTATGACATAGGCAAAGTGATCTTTAAGGTTTTGGATTTTATGACAATAGACAAATACAGAGCTGAGTAATGAACCCATGTTGTTATTTAGTACATTCCACTTTTGTCCCTGATAAAATTTGTTGTTGTTTATATGCATATAATTTTAAAAAATTAAATCCCATCAACTAATCGGTCATACCTTTGATTTGTGCAGATAACAGGTGTGAAGTTGGATTTCTGACACATAATGCAATTAACCCATGTCTGTTTTGTTACCGTAGCTCATCGCAATGTTAATTTATGTGATATTTTGATGTGGCTTGTGTATGTTCGGTGATGTAAATTGCATTTCTTTATTGATTACTTCTCCAGAACATGAGTCAGTCAACTCAAGAGGTTGATCGTATCTACAGATGTATCATATACTCTTTATAATAATGATAATATTCTTGGTTTTATTATGACTAGTATTTAGATGTAATTTTATTTATTATTCAATAGAACTCTGGCATGAATTTAGCGTTCAGTAGACATATTAGAGATTTAAAACACTGGTTACTACATGTGTCTCCACCTTGTATTAGATTATATTTGTTATAAATTTGCTGCGTTGTCAAAATAATAGCAATCAATTTTCTTAATTATCTTTTAAAGTCTATACTACCAAAAAATATTCGATGCTGGCCCTGCTTGTGTAGCATTTTGAGTAAAAATAAACACAAAACAGGTCAAATTATGAAACTAAATATAATTAGAAAAGTATATATATATAATAGAATGCGATATAAACAATCTTCCAAACTATTTACAGTGTCTGCTGTTAAACAACCGATTTGAATAATGTGTATATATCGTTGGTCATTAAATTAGCATCAACCTTTCAAACTATAAATATGATAATAAACAATGCATATGTTTGCTTCATTCCTGCTGATTTCAGAAAGATTTTTTTTGAATGTTTCAGTGATAATAAAGCTTCAAAACGACTGGTAGAAGGATTGAATTAGTTTTGGTGAAATAAATGTGATTACACCAGCATTGCAGGGTCCCCTAAAAATTTAGATTTCAAAACTGCACTTTCAGAAAATGAAAACCATGTTTATGAAGTTCCCCTTTTCTGGTATTTATAATGTTCTTTTAAAATGACCAGCATTGAATTAGAAAACGACAACTCAATTCAACCGTTCCTGGGCTCCTGGCTTGTTTATTTAATACTGTCAACTATTCGGCGGAAAGCGTGGTTTTAGGCGTTGGGTTGTTGACTTGAGACGAAGACACGAAGTGTACGATCTGATTTTAAAGAAAGGCCCGCAGAATGGACCAGAGAAAAGCATTTCGGCCCAGAGGAAGCATTAATTCAGGCGAATAACTCTTTCAGAGACTCGGACTCCTGATATCACGAGCCTATATATACAAAACAAGACACTCCAGACAGAGATTTGAAAAACCCAAAACACATGAAGAAAACCTTACAATAACAATCAATGAGGAATTTACATTTATGCACCCAGCTTTTAATTCTTTGCTGGTCGGCGGTCGCGCTGCAATTTGTGGCTAACGCAATTGCTCCAAATGGCGGATAAAGTTACTCTGTTACTGCAGTCACATGACTAGATAAAATCATAAAGTCTGGCGGGACCATTGATAAGATAATATTGTTGTGGCATGTTGTATAAAAACATTTTTTTTAATAAATTAAACTTCTACAACATTTTTTTTTTTAATCTAAGAGATGTTTAGTACTAACTTCGACAATGGACGGTCCAACTTGATCTATCTCATGGCATCTTGGTGCAGAACAATTTATAAGATTCTGAAATGAATAAGAAGGTTGGAAGTGTTGAACTTACTATTAGGTGGACATAAACAGAAAAAATTTAGCAGTTATTTTGTTCCTTTTAATGATTCAATACATTGGCAAAAATAAAATTAAGCTTGCCTAGACTTGATTAATTATCTTATGAGAGAGAAGTGCTTGCTCTCGTTTTTGTGTACCTAGGTTTGTCTCTCTCTCGATCCACCACTGCTAAACCGGGTTATTTGATAATTTTTTTATATTCCTGATTAATTTAAGATATTTCATTCTATCTTTTGTGTGATTTCTCTTGAACACTTCATTTTTTTAAGAATGTATTATTATTATTCATTGAAGTACATATAGATATTTTATTTTAATGTGACCCTAGACAACAAAAGAGTTGAAAACAATTTGTATCAGGGCTACCTTTATTTTAAATTTTGTCCTCAGTAATAAGCTGCCAAAGAAGCTTGAATCAACGAGCTAGCTCCAAATGGAATTTTGGAAGAAATAGATGGGAAAAAAAAATGGTCTAACCAAGGTTTAATATAGTCTGGTCCCAAACTCGATAAAAAGAGAAGGGTTCTGATAAACATGACGAGCCAACCTAAAAAACAGAGTTATAATTATAGAAATGATACCCAAGCAGACCTTGTTAGATTTCTTTAGCCTACGCTAACATGTTTGGACTAAAGGATTTGTTGTTATTATTGTTGGTCTAACAGGGTTTTAATTAGAAATATAGCAACGGTACCCGTCTTTTTTTTTAGAAAAATATATAAATGATAGCAGAAATCTCATATTCAATGAATTTATATGTTCAGATTTTAGAACATAATTTAAATTTTCTTTTCGAAAAAAAAGATTTTTTTTTTTTTTACTGTTATTCTTCCTAAAACAGGGATTAAACACAGAAAAATATTCTGGGGGAACATAGTTTCGTCTAATCTCATGTCTGGTTCGGATTCGCTGGCGCTGCGCTTCCTTCTGATATTGTACGGTTTGTCGTCAATAATATTCTTTTTTGTATATGAAAAAAAAGAAGAATATTGTTGGCCATTTGGCCTCAACTCAATCCTCATGACCTCATCAAACTATTTTCCTGCATTAATTAATATAAGACAGCTGTTAGCATTGTTTTGTTGGTCCCCGGTACGGCTGTACCGCTCTTGTCAAAACCAGGAGCGAGTTTGGGACAACCCACAGTAATTTCTAGTCGACTGTACTTATTGTTTTTCTCTTCTACGAAAATATGGTACTTGATGGTGATGCAAAGACATAGTTGTGCTTCTATTAATTCAGAACTGTTGCGTAAGATGTTGTTTGTTAGCCTGAGTTTACAGCAGGCCGTAGGAATTCTTGTGCAATCATGCAGAATGAGATGTCTGGTTTTGATTTGGGATGGGGTGTATTTCTTTTTCTTTTTTTTTTTTTTTGTGTGTGTGTGTGATAGAGAGAGATGGAGGTATTCCTACCGAAATGGAAATGGACAATCTCACCGAAAGAGGCAAGGGGCTAATTATAAAACTATTTCTTTTATAAATTTACTACTATGTATAAAATTGAATGGTTCGAATCATATAATTTGACCATGTTATCTAGTAAGATTGAAATGGGCTTCGCTTTTATATTACTACGTCATCACAATAATAACAGCAGACATTAATTCATAGTAATGAAGCACCGTAAAAAACTATAATGCCATTACAATAATTAGATCAGACATAAATTCGTATACTTGATATATGTAGCTTCTCCACGGTAGTCTGATACATGAAAAAAGATATATATATTTCAATTTTTTGGAACAAAAATTTATTTGGATCATTTTTTTTTTGCGCTCATACAATTATTTAGGTAATCAATTCGTAAGGTTTTGTTTATAAAATTATTTATCCATGGAAGGAAAATCATCGAAATTGGCCCTTAAGAAAGTCACGTACTCTCGAGGTGGCAAAAGAACTTTTTTAAGAATAAGAGAAAGGACAATATAAAAGATTGGAAATTGACTGTACATTTCTCGAATTCTTACAAATAAATAGTAATCTTATCTTAGATCATATTTGTACATTATGTAATTCAAATGAAACTACACCTTGTTTTTTTTTTTTTTCTTTCGTTAAATGAAAAGCGGTGGAGTCTTATACTACTCCGCCTTTTCTTTTCTTTTCTTTTTTTCAAATAAGTGGAAACCAGTTCTCCGCTTTTGTTTTAATTGAGAAAAGAAATTAAAACATTAAACACACAATATAAAAATTAGATACGTCTACATACGAACTAACGTATAGGTTATAGATTACTAATTGGTCTCTCTTTTTTTTTTAGATTATTGCGCAATCATATCTTCAGATGTCAAGAAATACTGATCACCACCTTTACGGGAGGCAAATTCTGAGCTAACGTAGACATGCCACATGGCTCGATGTACAAGAAAACCTAGTATTTTAGTACAACTATGCTATTGTTTTTATATGATAAATTATTTATTTATTTTAGTTAATCCAACATTCCAACAATCCAACCAATATAACTGTGTAAACTTGATTTCTATAAAAAAAATGTGTACATATCTATTTCCAAATCACACAAAAATAAAATGACATTGTAATTAACTAATAATTAAATGTTGAGTTTGTCAAGACAAGATCGAAATAGCCTATCATCAATTGACTTGTTTAAATTAAGAAAGTTGTTTCTAACTCCAACCTAAATTAAAATGTCTGTCAAAACTTGGAGTTGCATTGCTTTTAGGTTTAAGTGAGCATCTATATAAAAAATGTAGTTATAACTGTATGGTAAGATTAAACCCGCATTTTATTTATAAATATGCAATTTTCAAGACCAATAAGTTTCATATGCTAGTTCACAGAACATTAATCTAATATATACATTTTACTTAGTCTTGTTCACTTTTATATAAAATCCGGTGTACACATAACATTTATGTATTACACTTGGCGATAAATAGCATAACCCCACAATAATTATATAATGAGTTGCATCATGCTATTTTGGGAATATTTAGATCATAATTCACCAAAACTTGGCCTTAGAGATGAAAACAGAAGGAAGAGAAAACAAAATGATTCCAGTTTTGAAAACATGTACGTAGTGAAGTCCCTTTATTCCGCGTAGGGTTCTCAGGGACGGACAAATTGGTGCTGTGCAACATTTGTTGGTTTATGCTCCTATTGGTACAGGAGGAGGAAAAAAACAAGTCCAGGTACACTAAATCTGACAAAATTGTGGGCCAGATTTCTCTGGGCTTTTTGCAAACCAACAATGCCTGATGTAATCAACTCCATACGTATCAATACAAGCTAACCAGACTTGGGCCCACTAAACCCTAAAAGGGCCCTTCATTTTTGTAAAAATTTTATGGGTTTTTTGTTTGTGAATATTTGACTGTGGGGCCTTATGGCCTGACAGTCAAGTTCACAAATACGCAAAAGAGATCAATAAAATTAAAACCTCGTATTCCTTCTTTTTCTGTCCTTTTGTTTATCAAGAAAATTTTGATCTCATTGATCTCAGTATTCACTGGCTCAGATAGCATTTTGTCTATTTCCTTTACCAGAAATTTTGAAGCAAATCATCCATTGGAAATTAGGGTCTGCAAAATGACTTAAGGCATGTTTATGTGTCTTTACTCGCTTAGTCTGCCTCGGGTAATCTGTCGATGGGCAGAGTTAGGGTCTAAGATAAGGCCCGTTCGTTCTCGAAAATTACGTGCGGATTTTGTTCTAATGATATGATGTTTCTTATTTGTATAGGTAATTATATATTTTCATGTTTAACCATATACTATTTTAAAAATAGCTATAATATCAATAAATGTATAAAATATTCATAAATATTGATTGGGCATGCAAACTCAGCTCTACGCCTCTACCCCACCCATATTACCATCCCTGATTATTGAGCTAGAATTGTTGCCTGGTCAGAGGTGAAGGTGGAACTATAAATTACTATAAGACCACTTCACATTTCTCAATTTTTGCAACTGCTACAGATGTCGCTTTTATTTCCAAGGATATCAATAAGGAATCATCCACTCATTGTGTGATGCACTCGACATTCTCTTCTTTTTTTTTTCTTTTTTTTTTTCTTTTTTTTTTCTTTTTTTTTTGAGAAAGCACTCGACATTCAAATTTACTACTCATATTCGAATTTATAATGTAATTTAAGTTTTTGCGTGCACCAAATTTTAACATGCATCTCAAAACTAAAGAGATTCAATTTTTTTTTTAATTATTAATAAGCGATTATTTTGTTCCTTTTAAGTTATTAGGAAATAAAATAGGTAATCATCAAAAGATTGTGATCCTCATTTTTCTTTGTTATGCAAAAGGCATTAATTTAGAGATGCGTATATAGTCCAATATGCAATAAATATTATATATCTCTATTCTACTTCCAACTGGACTTGGATATATTTCGTTTAGAAAAATAGATGGGTTTATTATTGATCATCTATATTGATTGGATCCTACAATCTGTACTAATATTGTTAAAAATTAATTTGCCGCTCTTTGAAATTAAAATTATTATGTCAGATGTACACTAAAATATTATGCACAAGAACACAAATATGCACTAAGATTATCCTCCAAAGTAAAATAGCTGGATCTTCTCATATCCGAATCATCCAACATTTACCTCATAAACTAATTTATCAGACTGGAACTTACGTCTTTTTATTAATTAGTTGAAGAGAGAGTATTTGATTTGTGTCCTTGTAAATCACCTTTTCTTTTCCAACTGACCGATCGATACGACAATACATCGAGGCGCAAAACATACGATGTTAGCCCCCTAGCACGAGGACGGTACACCTAATAATTGCTCCTTTCGTACCGTTGCTGCACAAAACATGATAGAAGCTTTGTTGTACACATCATTTCATTTTTCTGGTACTACCAGTTATTATTTTCCAATTGAAAGTCTCATACCTTTTTATGTTTCATAACTAATGAAAAATAAATAAAAAATTTCATCATTTTTAACCTTTGCATTAGTTCTTAAGTTATATTTAAAAAAAAAATATGTTTCGTCTTTATACAAATTCACAGATTATAAATTATTTGTATTTGATAACATGAAGTAACCTTTTTAGCTTATCATTGTCACATAGACAAGTTAGGGGGACTTCTGTATTTCTCTATGATTTCAATTGGGGGTTCCAAAGAATCCAAACATTCAATCATATGCAAGTACTAAATTTTTCGGTGGTCGATAAATTTGAATTTCACAACTACCGACTCAAATGATGCCGATTCAAAAGAGTATGTGTTAAACCATAGAAATTGGCACATATCATTATGCGTCGCTTACAGAAGAAGCGGGTTTAATAAGTGACAAGTCCAGACTAGTGTTACTCTTAATTTTTATCTTTTAATATTACTTTAATTTTGTTATGAAAATTTACAAAATTACTATTAGTTTTGTGAACATCTAACGAGGAAATAGCATGACCATCTTTGTTTTTATGTCTACGCTTGACTGACCGGATTCGCTGTGTTATTTTTAATAAAAAAAATAGGTTTCCTCAGAAATTTTAATAAGAAAAACGAAATTATTTTTTTTAATAAGAAAAAAGCCCTAACGCGTTTATGGACACAGTAAATGGCCTGGTCCTAACGCGGTCCATAAACGCGTTAGGGCTTTGCTAACGCGGTCAAAAAACGCGTTAGGAGGGGTAACTTTTTGCAGGTTACCGAGGAAAAGTGAATCCGCTGTACTGTAGCGCTGCATTTAAAAAAGCTGTTAACGCATTTTAGAACCGCGTTAGGTCCTCTATAACGCGTTTTATAAACGGGTTAGCTGTGCATTTACGTGTTTATTAATAGCGTTGGCTGGTCCAGTACAACTTTTTGTCATTTCAACGCTCAAATCAAAACTTTTGTCATTTCAATCAAATAACTGTCGATGAAATAACTGAGTTTATAACCGCGTTAGATAAACTTATATAAAGGATATAGGATCTGCTTCTTTGAAACAGAATCCAATTCATTACCTCGTATATTAAAAAATGACTTCGATTTCTGTATTTGTCAACCCATCTCCAAGTTTCGGTGGTTGTTCTTTCTACCTAAATTGTAGTCCTTCCACAACTTATGCCGATATCCGAAATGAATTATACTGTATACTTCAGATTTATGAAAGTCAATATACAGTGCAGATTCAAGGTCGTTACAACGATATAGTCAACGGTAGATTTGAATCTTTACTTATTCCTTTGAATTTTGAACCTGAATGGCGGTACTATTTGTTGGAATTGTGTTCTAAAAGTTATCTTATGATGATTACTTTTATATGTTATATTTATGAATTGGATGTTATTATATTTTGTTCCATGAGTTTATATTAATATTTAGAAGTGTTCAAGAAGATGCTCTTGGTCTTGAACCGCAGAACTCTAAATAAAATGAATATATAACTCAAAAATGTTCACAGGTCTTGGATATTAGCAGGAACACTAATATGCCATATAAGACTGTCGTGTTGATTAAAAGTACGTTGTAGTTCTGTAAACGTTGATAAAGGATTATCATTTAATAACACGAGTATATGAAAAGTTTCATATATTGAACAGACCTAATTGATAAAAATATTATATGGATTGTGTTTGTGTCATTAATATTTTTATCGTGTCATTAATTCTAAGATTGATATGATATATTTTTCACATAAGGAATATGCAACGTAATTATTATTAAAAGCCATTTGAAGCAAGTGGTGATAAAAGTAATAGTTCTTTGTATGTAACTTGTGTAGGAGGAAAATATATATATCAATAGCTAATTGCCACTCATTAATTGAGGAATGATATTATAAAGGGCCCCTTGGTAAAGTGAGATTATAAATGGATCCAATATAACTGAAGTGCAGTTATAATTATATAATCCTACTTGTTAGAGACCAAGAAAAGATTATAATACGAGGATGACACAGTCCTACTTTGTATAATAATCATAATATCATATGGCAAAGAATAGACAGAAGGATCGTATTTCGTAAAAGGATTTGCTAAACATCTATATTATTTGGGTAACTGTAATGTATGCTAGAGTACCGCTTATAGTTTATGGAATAAAATATTTATTCCATTGCCAACATAATATGGATCCTCAACATAGGTCACACCAACTGAATGGGAAATAAGAAATATATTTTCTATGTACAAGGTTTCATGTTGCATGAAATAAAGTACAAATAGAAAATTATATCACATGACGTGATTAACTAGCAAAGAATAAATTTATTAATATGTGCATATTATGAGGATAATATAAGTTTCACATATTATAATAATATATGAATATTATTATGAAATGTATAAATTTATTTGAAGCCCAAGCCCAATTATTTTAACAAATGAAGAAAGAAAGAAGGCCTTAAATTCGGGTCAGAATTTGAGCCAACTTTAAACAGAAAATTAGTATAGCAAACGATAACCATTTTGGGCAAATGATATATGAAAATTGTAGTCCTTGAAGTGTAAAATCCAATGGTCCAAGTTTCAGGAAGTTTGGAGTTTCCTACATAGAGTTATCAAGATTTTAGTGCTGCAACGTCAGCAATTAAAGTGCTGTTTTAATTTCTGTTTAGTGGCTTTAAATGCTATATGAAATTGAAAGGTTTCTTCTTGTGTTTTAAAGGTAAAACATATCAGAAAATTTGTGTACAAGTAAGTCTTCATGTGTTGAAGCTTTGTTTACATTTTTCTTCTAAATACTTGTTAAAATATTATATCGATTGAGCAATCGATTAAGATACGGGTAACGGAGCTAGGTGTTGATGGAAATTCGCTAGCACGGATTCGACTGTCATTCTTGTTTCGGATTCAAGGTGAACCGAAGAGGAATAGAGCTTCGTTAAAGACCATAGGTATGGTTTTACAATCCTTCTTATAGGAATATATTTAATTGTGATGCAAATAAAATAAAGAAAGTTAGCAATAATAAGAACGATCCTATATGTTATCGGTTAATAAAATTTTTAAAATTACCCGATTCGCATCATGAAATCCTTCAATTGGTATCAGAGCATAGGTTCTTTATTATCGCTAATTAGACTATTTTATTATGTAATTTTAATTACATAAGTGCTTAGTTAATTGTTCTTTTGTTTTGTGGTTCTAAATTCGTGCTGAATTTTTGTTACACGTTTTGCAATATTGTAATAAGATAACTGGTTAATTATTTTTGTATTTTCTAAAATTCTTACTATAGTAGAAGAAGTTTAGAATAGGATAATTATATAGATCAAGGTTTTTGGACAGATCTATGAGATTAAAAAAAAATAAAGAAAATAGTGCGCTGCTGGAATTTTTAAGCAGCAGTAGCAGTTTTTGCTGAAATCAAAATAACATTTTCTCTCAAATGGATTAACATATTTTGATGAAACTAGTTTCTAAATTTAGATATTGAAGTCTAGTTTTGAAATAATAAAACTTTCCTATACAAAAGTTTTATGGAATTTCGTCACAAAGGCAAAACAGCAACAGTGCGCAGTTTTTCTGTGACAAAAGACAATAACGGTTTGTATTTTCTTTTAAATGATTAAAAGATTATTTTTCAAACTATGGTGCAAATTGTAACAGAGAATTATAAATCATTTTATGGATTTAAATGATTTATAGAACCGCAATTACTTAAGAAATGGAAATTAATTAAAAGGTACAAAATAGTGCATCGGTATGCAATTCCTATTATAATTTTGTTTTGCAGGGAACCGAGTTTGTATGTCTCATTCCAATGCCTTGTGGGATGTAAATTTTATGTGATGTGTATGTTTGATTGTAAGCAAGTTTAATAAGCGTTTATTAATTAGGCACAAAAGGCAATTTATGTATAGGATGCCTTTATTTATTTTTACATCATATGCATTGTGAGAATGAGATGGGTTCCTAATACTTGCACTAAGCAAATTTTATTTTTTGAAAGGATTCATAATAAAGTTTGGGGCAACATATTTACTTTTATGCAATTTTTCATCCAATGGTGCAAGAAGACAAAGGAGTGGATGAAGAGAAGCGCAAGAGGCATACAAACTCGCAAATGTTTTGTGATTGTTTTATGTTATGTGCTTTATGATTATATGTGAATGATATGTTAGGATAGGTATGGGTGTATGGAAACAGGACCTACCAAACTATAGTCACATTTGCAATGTCCAACGAAAAATTAAGTATTTTTCCTTCTTATTTTATCCACTTTAAGCTAAAGATTATTAAGATGCATGAGTGTAATTTCTAATCTTTAGAAATCGTGGAATGTGTTAGGATATATTATCAGGCCATTGATAAATGGATTAAATGTGAGGCATTTGGTACATTTATTTTATGGAGATGATATAGCCAAATATATTGACCAATAAAATAAGTTTGCTTAAAGAGAAGTCAAGATCTAGGCCTGAAGTCTCGGAAAAATCGTTTAGTAAGAAAAGGTTCTTAATAAACAACAAGAGTCATAAAGTTTAGAAAATTGCAAACGATTGTAAAAGTTTTTCTAAAAGGTTATGATTAGTAAAAGATTACTTACCTTGATTTTATAATTCGGATGAGTTCGCTTTATTTATGATAGGATCTTGAATATACTGCATAATGGACAAATTTAAATATGTAGTATGAAATTTTACATAAACATTAACATGAAAACCTTTAATTTTATTTCTATAGAATGACAAACAACGTACTTATTCAATTCATAACTCGAAAAGTGCTTGTTGGAAAATGTTAGTTCCAATTTTCTTGATTAGAAAGTAAAACTCCAACTTATCATCAGATAGGAGGATCTTGTAAATGTATTGGAGCACGATGCACCATTACTAAGTACGGAACCCTCTGATGAAAAAAAATGCTAGGCGTGAAAAGTATTGCAAAATGAACTGGATGTTCAAGGTCTCATGTTGGCAAGTATAGTAATTGAACTTACTAGAAAGTTCATAAACCATACTCCAAAAGAGATAATGGAACTTCATTCAAGTTGTTATTGCAATCACAGAATAGCAAGAAAGTTCAAAAGAAAGGCAAAAAGAAGATGCCTAAAAGGAACAAGGGGAAAGGAGAAGCTCAAGCGAGCACCTCCAAAAGCAAGAGAAAAACTTGCTAACTCCGCAAACTGAGTGCTATTATTGTCATGAGTAAGGACGTTTCAAGGTGAATTGTCCAAAGTACAAGGCTGACTTGGACTCAGACAAAATAGAGCGGAAGCGTCCCAAGGTTCCAAAAGGTATCTATATTATTGAAATTAATTTAACCACATCTATTCACGATTGAGTAACTGATACTAGATCGTGTGCTCATATTTGTGTAAATGTGAAGGCACTAGTGAATAGAAGACATCTCAAGTGAGGTGGAGTCACTTTGAAGGTGAGCAATGATGTTAGTATCTTGGCAATGGCCATTTACTCAGTAAACCTTCATTTATCCAGTGGTTTAATAATTAATTAATTTGGATAATGTTTATTATGTTCCATCTATATGTAATAACATTATATCTGTGTCGTGTTTGGACAAAGATGGTTATGTATGAGTATTACAAAAGATGGAATTTTCTATGCAAATGCTACTATTTATGATGGTTTATATTTGCTAGAAATGAATGATAAACATGTTCTAAATGTCAATAACAAAAGACTCAAAATATCTCATGAAAATAATACTCTCTTATGGCACTATCGTCTTGGTCATATAAACGAGAAACGCATTAAGAAATTACAAGATAGTAATCTTCTTGGTCTCATGGATTGCGATGCAATAGAGACATGTGAATCTTGTTTAGTTGGTAAAATGACTAAGAAACTTTTCAAGAAGAAAAGTTCAAGGGCAAAAGACTTGTTGGAATTGATACATTCTGATGTATGTGGTCCAATGAGAACAAGTGCACGAGATGGTTTTAGGTACTTCATTACGTTCATAGATGACTATAGTCGTTTTGGCTATGTTTATCTAATGAAGAACAAGAGTGAATCTTTTGACAAGTTCAAAAAATTCAAGAATGAAGTCGAAAATCAACTTAATAAGAGAATTAAGATTTTACGAACTGATCATAGAGGAGAATACTTGAGTAATGAATTTGGTACATATCTGAAAGAGTGTGGTGTCATACCACAATTGACTCCACCAGGAACACCTCAGTGGAATGGTGTATCTGAGAGGAGAAACAGAACATTGCTTGATATGGTTCGGTCAATGATGTGCCAAACAGAATTGCCTCTTTATTTTTGGGGACATGCATTGCTAACTGCGACTTACACACTGAATATTGTTCCATCCAAATCTGTCGAGAAAACTTCATACGAGTTGTGGACAGGAAAAACTCCTGAATTATCTTTTCTCAAAATTTGGGGATGTGAGGCTTACATTAAACGATTGATGTCAACCAAACTAGAACCCCAAGTGGAAAAATGCTTCTTTATAGGTTATCCGAAAGAAAAAAAAAAGGATACTACTTTTGGCACAAATCAACAAATAGAATATTAGTTGAAAGAGGTGCAATTTTCTTAGAGAAAGAGTTTCTCGAAAGAATCAAAAGTAATGTGAGTAGTGTAACGCTTGAGGAAACTCAAGAAACATTACAAGACCTCGATCAAGTCATGGATGACTCACATGTAGATCGAAATAACCCAACCATAGTTCCGACGGCTAGTGGGAGCATTAGTGTACAGGTTCCTCAATCTATTGAGGAAGAGGTTCACGCATCACCACATAGTGTTCAATCGAGTATTGAACTAATTCCACAAGAAATTTTGCAAGAGGTTCAAGATACTCAAGATGAGCATAAAGAGCTACAAGAACTAAGAAGGTCAACGAGATCTAGAAAGAAACCTGATATATATCTAGGACTTCATGAGATCTTGGTAATGGATACGAATGATCCAAAGACCTTTGAAGAAGCAATGAAAAGAGAAGACTCAAAATCATGGTATGAAGCCATGAAATCTGAAATGCAATCCATGTATGATAACCAAGTGTGGAACTTGGTAGATCTTCCTCTAGGAAAGAAAGCTGTTCAAAACAAATGGGTTTTCAAGAGAAAGATGGACATGGATGAAAACATGACAACATACAAGGCAAGGCTTGTAGCGAAAGGGTTTAGTCAAGTTCAAGGGATTGATTATGACGAAACTTTCTCGCCTGTTGCAATGTTTAAGTCAATTCGGATATTACTAGCCATTGTCGTATTTTATGATTATGAAATATGGCAAATGGATGTCAAAACAATATTCCTTAATGGGAATTTGAAAGAGGATGTGTACATGGTACAACCTCCAGGTTTTGAAGATCCAAATCATGGTAGTAAAGTATGCAAACTTCGAAGGTCTATATATGGACTGAAGCAAGCATTAAGGAGTTGGAATAAGCGCTTTGATGAAGAGGTTAAACGCCTTAGATTTATTCAAAGTAAGGAAAAGTCTTGTCTATACAAGATGGTCAGTGGGAGTTGTATAACCTTGTACATACAAGATGGTCAGTGGGAGCTATATACTTTTTGGTTTTGTATGTTGATGACATACTATTGATAAGGCAACTTTATTCCTTTAATAGAGCAAACAAAACTTCATTGAAAGAGATTTTCTCAATGAAATACTTGGGTGAAGCCCAATATATATCTTAAGAATCAAGATATGTAGAGACAGGTCACGTAGACTAATTGGTTTAAGTCAATGTACATACATTGGCAAAATATTGAAACGATTCGACATTCAAAATTTCAAGAAAGAAAATGTACCAATGAGTCAAGGTGTAACACTTAGCAAGTCTTAACATGTTGTGACATGCAAAGACGTTAAAATCATGAAGAATGTAGAATACGATTCTACAATTGGTTCTATCATGTATGCTATGGTGTGTACACGATTTGATGTCATGTATGCTCTAAGTATGACAAGTCGTCATTAAGCCCATGCAGGTTCTGCACATTGGAGTGTAGTCAAGAATATCCTTAAGTATCATAACAGAACTAAGGATAAATTTCTTGTGTATGGAAGGAAACGAGAACTCGTTGTTGAAGGCTACACCGATGCGAGTTTTGCAACCTATTATGATGATAAAAGGTCGCAATTTGGATATGTATTTAGTCTAAATGGATGTGTTGTTAGTTTGAAAAGGTTCAAACAATTAGCAAACAACTGACTCAAGCATCCAATCAGAAGTGATGATTGTTGTTAAGGCCAACAAAGTAAATGTTTGATCAAGGAGTTCATTGAAGAACTTGATGTGGTTTACACCACAAGATCAAACATATGGATAGAAAAATAATTTGTCATTCAATACTTCATTAAAGAAGATAGATTAAAATTATTAAAGGTGAACACGGATATTAACACATAGATCCGCCAACAAAGTCTTAATCTCAAGTCAATGGCAAAGTCCACATTGATTCCATGGGTCTGAAAGAACATGGAGAGTGGATAGAGATAACAGAATGAGTCAAAAGGCAACCCAAGTTTTAGAGTTAATACATAGGAATGTATAAGAAGTAACTTTAAGAACAAGTGGGAGATTGTTGGAATCGTGTTCTAAAAGTTATCTTATGATGATTACTTTTATATGTTATATTTATGAATTGGATGTTATTATATTTTGTTCCATGAGTTTATATTAATATTTAGAAGTGTTCAAGAAGATGCTCTTGGTCTTGAACCGCAGAACTCTAAATAAAATGAATATATAACTCAAAAATGTTCACAGGCCTTGGATATTAGCAGGAACACTAATATGCCATATAAGACTGTCGTGTTGATTAAAAGTACGTTGTAGTTCTGTAAACGTTGATAAAGGATTATCATTTAATAACACGAGTATATGAAAAGTTTCATATATTGAACAGACCTAATTGATAAAAATATTATATGGATTGTGTTTGTGTCATTAATATTTTTATCGTGTCATTAATTCTAAGATTGATATGATATATTTTTCACATAAGGAATATGCAACGTAATTATTATTAAAAGCCATTTGAAGCAAGTGGTGATAAAAGTAATAGTTCTTTGTATGTAACTTGTGTAGGAGGAAAATATATATATCAATAGCTAATTGCCACTCATTAATTGAGGAATGATATTATAAAGGGCCCCTTGGTAAAGTGAGATTATAAATGGATCCAATATAACTGAAGTGCAGTTATAATTATATAATCCTACTTGTTAGAGACCAAGAAAAGATTATAATACGAGGATGACACAGTCCTACTTTGTATAATAATCATAATATCATATGGCAAAGAATAGACACAAGTAATGTTAATAACATTACTAGAAGGATCGTGTTTCGTAAAAGGATTTGCTAAACATCTATATTATTTGGGTAACTGTAATGTATGCTAGAGTACCGCTTATAGTTTATGGAATAAAATATTTATTTTATTGCCAACATAATATGGATCCTCAACATAGGTCACACCAACTGAATGGGAAATAAGAAATATATTTTCTATGTACAAGGTTTCATGTTGCATGAAATAAAGTACAAATAGAAAATTATATCACATGACGTGATTAACTAGCAAAGAATAAATTTATTAATATGTGCATATTATGAGGATAATATAAGTTTCACATATTATAATAATATATGAATATTATTATGAAATGTATAAATTTATTTGAAGCCCAAGCCCAATTATTTTAACAAATGAAGAAAGAAAGAAGGCCTTAAATTCGGGTCAGAATTTGAGCCAACTTTAAACAGAAAATTAGTATAGCAAACGATAACCATTTTGGGCAAATGATATATGAAAATTATAGCCCTTGAAGTGTAGAATCCAATGGTCCAAGTTTCAGGACGTTTGGAGTTTCCTACAGAGAGTTATCAAGATTTTAGTGCTGCAACGTCAGCAATTAAAGTGCTGTTTTAATTTCTGTTTAGTGGCTTTAAATGCTATATGAAATTGAAAGGTTTCTTCTTATGTTTTAAAGGTAAAACAGATCAGAAAATTTGTGTACAAGTAAGTCTTCATGTGTTGAAGCTTTGTTCTCATTTTTCTTCTAAATACTTGTTAAAATATTATATCGATTGAGCAATCGATTAAGATACGGGTAACGGAGCTAGGTGTTGATGGAAATTCGCTAGCACGGATTCGACTGTCATTCTTGTTTCGGATTCAAGGTGAACCGAAGAGGAATAGAGCTTCGTTAAAGACTATAGGTATGGTTTTACAATCCTTCTTATAGGAATATATTTAATTGTGATGCAAATAAAATAAAGAAAGTTAGCAATAATAAGAACGATCCTAGATGTTATCGGTTAATAAAATTTTTAAAATTACCCGATTCGCATCATGAAATCCTTCACTATTACCATCAGACATTCGAGATGAGGGGTATCAATTCTTGAACTATTCGTCGATTTTATGCCCGTATACGGAACGAGACTAGACCTAAACTTTACGGGACCAGACCTAAATTATATTACATAACACATAAAACATAAAATAGAAAAAAACTTAAAAACATAAAACATACATAACAACATAAAACTTAAAAACATACATAACATACTACAAAAGAAAAAACATAACATAACATAGAAACATACAATATAAAAGAAAAAATAAGACATAGAAAAGCTAAGCACGATAAGGGTCGCCTGCAGCAGCGGGATGATTTTCAAATCCAGGTGGGCAAACTTTCTTCAACTTAAGCCAAACTGTTCTATTGTTGTCCACCTTGACGCGATACCCCCCTTCCCTCTTCATCTTGTCGGTCCAGTGCTTCGGTCCTCTAACCTGCCACACTTCGTCGTCTTCATTATATACATCATCCAAATCTTCCAAATAGAACTTGTCGTGCGGATACATTCAGTACAGTATCCTCAATATGTGATGGTCGAATACTTCACTATGTCCCTCTAGCAGCACACCAGTAACAACCTTGCGTGGTTTCAAATCCATTTCTATTCAACCACAAATGACAAATATAAATTAGGAACAATATATTTAAATTTCTTTCAAATTAAGTTATTTTTAAAAAGTATCTAAATTAAAACGAAATTGCCTATGACTATCAAAACTATTAGTTTTGGTAAAAATACCACAATTGCACATTTTCTAATAATTTTGGATTTAACAAAAAGTTTAATAAAAATTTTCAAATCTTTTTTTCTCTTCTTCTTATTTTCTTCTTTCTTTCTTTCTCTTTTTTTCTCTCTTTCTTTCTTTCTTTCTTTCTCTCTCTTTTTTTTCTCTCTCTCTTTCTTTCTTTCTTTCTCTTCTGGTTATGCATCACTCTCCCTCAGCCCTCTCTTTTAAACAAAACGCGCGCAGAAAAAGAGAAACGGTCGAAAACGGTAACCTGCAAAAAGTTACCCCTCCTAACGCGTTAGTTGACCGCGTTAGCGAAGCCCTAATGCGTTTATGGACCGCGTTAGGACCCAGGCCATTTACTGTGTCCATAAACGCTTTAGGGCTTTTTCCTTATTAAAAAAAAATAATTTCGTTTTTCTTATTAAAATTTCTGAGGAGATCTATTTTTTTTATTAAAAATAACACGGATTCGCTTTATGTATGCCTTGAGAGTACTATAGTTTTATAAATACTTTTGGCCTGAAGTGAAAGATATGTGATTAGTTTTTAAAAAATTAAGAATGGAATGATATTTCTTAGTTCTGAAGCCACGGTATGTGCCCATGTCAAGTACATACCCAGCCAGCTTTTATGCAATGTAATCTGGTCTGGTTAGTTTCAGAGTGGCGAATCTAAACCCAACTAGCAACCACTCAGGTTGATTTAGGGGTCCATTGACCCCACTATGCCTACGGTGCTTTATAGTATCTTAACACCTACCTTATTTTCTTCTTGTTTTCGCACTTTTTTTTTTCTTCTAAAAAATATGTTTATGTTCCCAAATATATTCCTGTTTAGTTAGTCGGTTGTTTACATATTCCCATGAATTAAACAAAAAGTGAGCATAAAAAAAAATGCTTTTAATAAAGTATCTAGTTGATAACTAACTCTTCAGCAAATTCGGATTACTTTTCTTGTTCCGAATATCTGATTGTATTTTATGACTTATTGGACTGTACCTTTTTTCCAACTTCTGTTTCTTCTGTGACTCGCTCAACTGCCTTTCAATACAAAAAGTTAGCTACAAAATAGATGCTTTCAATAAAGTATCTTCTTGTTAACTAACTCTTCATAGTATTTGGATATTTTTATTTATTCGAATATCAACCTGTACTTTTGACATATTTGTCTAAAAACATTTAAATGCTACTCTCAAGCTTGGCTGGCTTTCTTTTGTGACATTTTTTTTTTTTAAAAAAAAAGAGCTCCGGTGTTTTTCTTACAAAATTTCCTACTGAAACTAAAATTCTCACACGAATATTCTACAAAAGGATTTCTTTTTTATATTGAATCCTATATCCTAATTCCTAAATAATGTACGCATCTAATCCACTCTTTAGGAACAAATCCTTAAGGAAAGAGCATCCAATTCTTAACTGTAGTATTTGGAAGAAGATATAAAAACACTTAATTGGGACAAATTACATACTAACAGCAATGCCAATCAAAGATCAGCATAACCATTTCATTCTAACACTAGAAATGTTACAACAAAATGACTAAAAAATGTAAAAAAAAAAAAAAAAAATCCAAAAAGTTAGAAAATACCACAATATATCATTCATCACTAAATATGGCTTCACAGATGTCTTCAAAAGCTCTTACTATAACAGGATGGTGATGCGTTGCATTTAAAGCCAGATAAGATTGCAAAAGCCTCTCCATTTCTTTTGCACTAATCACCTTCTGCTCTACAATCATCTCTACCATTGAACTCCTGAAATCCATATAAGGATTGCACGACCGTTTGACCACAGCTAGACCTGATCCTGTACCAGTACCGCCAGTACCAGTACCAGTATTACCAGTAACTGAACTGATACCACTGTCTGATACCTTTCTATCCTTTGAAGATACTGAAATCAGATGCTTGTTTACCTCTATATCTCTCCTTGCATTGTTTACCTCTATATCTCTCTTAGCATTACGTCGACTGGGACTTTCAACAGCCTTTCTCAGTTGTACATGAGGGGTTTTTGGTTTATTGGTACAATGGTAAAGCTCTGACGAGTCAGAGGACATGCTTTTAGAAGAGAACAGAGTATGTGTCTCTTCTTCTTCATCTTCACTGCTGAATAAACCAGCCTCCATGTCACTATGTGCAGAAGAAGAGGTGCTAAACCCATAAGGGTTTGATTGTAATTTCTTGATCTCTTTCTTTCTCGGTTTCATGGCAATTTTCTTTCTTCGGCTCTCTTGATTTGAGTAGTAAGCCTTTGAAGCAGGAGAAGAAGGAAAAACAGGGGAACTCTTCTTGCTGTTGGGGCAACTGCCATTGCTCTTCTTCTTTTTCTTATTTTCTTCTACTTCCTTTGCCAGAACCGGTACAGGTTTTTGGTTGGTACCATGAAGTGCCCGCCTCCCCCCGCATTCTATCGACACTTGAATCACTGGTGAGGAACGGGACGAAGAACTTTTTTCTAGCTTCGGCCTCGAGGCATTTGCTTGGTTTTCATGTCGGTGCTTATGTAAAAGCATCGAGAGGGAAGGCGTACCGGGTGGTTCTCCTTCTCTTCCATGATTGGTACCGTTCTTTGAAATGGTTACGAAGGAGGTGGTGGTGTTGGCGGTGGAAGCTGTACAAGCTGAACGAAGAAGCATTTGGGTAAGACGGTGCTTTATACCTCCACCATGGCTGGTTTTGTTTCTATCCATGATTGCAAAAGAAAACGAAAGAGAGAGAGGGAGAATGCGTGGTTGTTCTTTTCTTTTTCTTCGCTAAGAGAGATGAGTGAAGAAGGTTTTATGAGAATCTTTGAAAGAGGAGGGAACATATAGTAGGAGGAGAGAAAGAGGCTGTCGCCAGATGGTAAAAGAGGAGTGGAGTATGTGGTGAAAAAACAGAGTATGTTCTCGGATTAACGGTCAGATATATTTGTGAATTTGTATTGAGTATCCTATAGTGGGGCGATCTACTGACAAAGCTCTAAATTGCAACAATAATATAAATTTGAAACTTGAAAGCCCGCATTTCGTAATATTAATACTCCTGATATTAATCGATCAAACATAAACGAGTCACTAACATTACACCTATTAATTGTAACATTTTTGTTTGTGAGTTATTTATTTATTTATTATTTTTTTTTTTTGTGAAGTTTCAAACTCTTAGGAATGTGTCAGTGGTAAGACACATAAATGGGTGCATTTTTATGGGCCTTAGGGAATCCCAATCATTGCGATTGGGTCTCGTGAGTATGGTGTCAGCGAGAGAGGGGTGGGAGGCTTTCATTTTACTTTCTTTTTTTATTATTATTTTACTGTCAGTGAGATTGGTGCAAAATTGCAAATGCAATATCCTGTTATCAAGTGTTCGAGTGGTTAATTGCCAAAAAAACAAAAAGGGTATTTAAGTGTGGTTCAATAGGGGGACGGAAATTTACTATCTTGTTGGCTAAAGTAATAATTTGTGCAAGCATCAAATTCATTTGTTAGTAAAAATTTGATAAAGTGTATTGTTCCAACTCTTTTATTTCGTCCGAGAGTGCCGATATTGTTCCAAATATATATATTAAATATATCGATTTTCTGCTCCATAATTTGGGTTTCTTCAGAGACCATAAATTTAATTTAAAAGCATAAATTGGTATTACCCTACCATGACTCGACCCAAAAAAGTTAATTTATTACCTTACCAAATTTTTCATAGAAGATTTTAAAGTTTTAACCACCTTTGAAACTCTTCCCTTTTGCTTTGCAAGTTTGCATCTTTTTCACTCATGGTTACTGCAGCACAACCTAAATACTGATGCAACGGAGATAGTATATAAGATTTGTTAAATAATTAAAGTTTTTGGGTTTCCTAAGACACATCTAGCCGATTTAAAGGTATTTACAACTACTTATATATATAAAAATAATGAACATTTTTAGAAGTATACCGGGATATATATACCATCGAAAGATATTTAATGATTATTTAATTTGATAGTAGCGTTTTAAGTATATGTTTCAATATACAGTTACCTTATTATTGGAACTACTCGATTCGAATGAGCTTCCTATAACTATATAACTCACTGTTTATGAATTTTTGCAATATCGTAGTTGTGCTAATAATTTTCACGAAACAGGACTTCAAAAATTCCAATGCGTAAGTGGTCCAAATCGTTTAGCTTTGCCTAAACACTAATAAAGATTGGCTTTTGGAATTTTATAAACATAATAATCGTTTCCTAAGAAATGGACGACATTAGTTGATTAGATATCAATCAAAAATATATAACAACCATATTAATTGGATAGGGTTGTGTAACTTGTGTTAATACTCTACAACACACAAAAAGAATTTCTGAAATGATTTTTGTAGTGTTCTACCACAAATATGTGATATTGTTATATATCCTTGACCTTGACCAATCTCCAAAAATAATATAAGACTTGACTCTATGGCTCTATGCATATTATATGTTTAGACCCCATTTAAATGGCTCAAACACCTTTTCTAGTCTTAAGCAAACGGGCTTAAAGATGAAGAGTTGACCAAGTTTCCTGCTGCTAGCAGTGACTTATATTATTGAGTTTGAAATTCTGAACTGTTTGTTTAAATCCAAACAACTCATATATATTTTTATCATTAGAATTAATTTATATAAATTATCTTAAAACGTTCAATTATAATCGTACGACTCAATTGCGCAAATACACAGCCACAGTCATTATATTTTGTGGCGGCAAACATACATGCCAAGTAAAAAGATACTTAAATTGCTTTGAATTTGATCTTATTTCATTTTTGGACGCACTTCTCTTTTGGGTTATTAGCGGTTTGAACAGAAAATACACTATTCTACCAAAGTGAAGTTGTACGGTTTATTCTTGCACTATCTGTTCATGAAAAATCGCTGTTTGTGCATATATGATGATTGCTATATGAATTTGAGAAAAAGGAGCTGGCATTGCCTCTAATTTGAACAACAAATCAGAGAAATGCCAGTGTACTAGAACTAATGAGCAAAAGGCTTAGTCAAATCAAAGCACAGCAGATTTGACAAATTTTGAACTTCAGTCAAACAACATGTCGATTGCTTTTCGATAAGAATTTCAGAGATTTTTTTTTAATTAATTTACTAGGTTATTAATTAGAGCACATCCTTTTTTTCGCTAGCAAAGTTAGCGATGCCACGTACAAGTTGGTGGCTATTATTAATTATTCATTACAAATTTCCAAAATGCCATAACTGGGAATAATTAATATGATTCATGACTTGTGACTATTGTGTTTGTTTGTTTATATGTATATTGTGATAATAATGATAATGTCTCTGCATGAAGCATGCACCGACATACAATTTGCCTAATTATTGTCACCACGACTATGTAAGGATCATGTATGTAGTCAACACTCCACTAGATAGTTGTGAAAACTGAAAACTGATGGTCAAAGAATTATAGATGTTACCATTTACCAGTATGCTTGCAATCATTTGTAGGTTTAAAATTAATGGTAAAAGATGGACAGTAGTACAGTACCACAATGATGAAGGCATAAAGCACGCTTTTAAGAAAAGATAAGGAAAAAAGAGTGCATCTGAGGCGCTTTCCATGTTAAAACATGTAGTGGGTCACTTTTCGTGATATGATTATATGGTGATACAAGTCAGAATACCTGTCTTCGTTTTCAACTTTCTGGTCCTGAAACGTTGTTTTGCATGAATGAACCAAGTATCTGTTGACTCCCAAATCAAAATGAGTCTAATATTGATAAATCATGAAATATTTTATACTTACTTTTAACATTTTGTACAGTATTTTTGGTCAATTTTTAAGTGTTATAATGTCAGCCAAAATATTATTTATTTATTTATTATTATTGTTATAATATATTTATTTATTTATTATTATTATTATAATATTTTTATTTATTTGCTTAATCATATGTTTGTTAGATTTCTAAATTAATTGCTATTAAAAAGTACATGACACAACGGTTGGGTTGTGCAACTCCTCTTAAATCCTGGCGCCATCATAGTTAGAATTTTGAAGCAGAGCTACTAAGCACAATTAAAAATATATTATTAATTTCCATAATTCCGAATTTTGGGAATCATACAACGGGACATTTTCCTTCAACCAATGTGAGCGCTTACATGTCAGTTCCAAAACAGGATCCAAACTTTTAGGTCCAGTGCTTTCTAAGGTTAATTTATACCTCCTCAAACTAACCCAAACACAAACATCCTCAATTTAATAACACAAAATGGCATAAACAATTCGTAGAATACACGAGACAAACTGTCGTAAACAATAATTTCCACCAATTAGGCGCCAAAATTGGGCTCAAATGTCTAAAGAGAATGGGGAATGAATACAACACTAACGGCTGAAGGGGTGAATAAATGTGAGAGGAAAGAAACAAAGAGTTTGACTCTAATCTTGAGAAATTATGGAGGTTTCCAAAGCTAGGGAAGAGGAGGTCACAAGACACAAGTGGGGTGATGAAGGAAAAAAAAAAGAAAGCCAAGAACAAAGAGACATGGTGGTGACACGTCACTCTCTGGCGATCCCCCCACTTTTCACGGGGTATTCATGTGCGGTTATAGTTTGGAAATTGTAGTTCTTCCTCTTTTTTATCCTGCCTTTTATTCTATTTTTGTAATTATATTATATTTTTGAGTTTATCCTTTCAGATTATAGGATAGAGTATTAGAGTTGCAGTTGGATAACGACTTTGGGTTTGAAGGAAAAAGGCAAACCAAAAGCATAGGGGTTTGTGAATTTGCAATTGGATCAGAATTTTTTCTAGGCTGACATGATGACTCGGATGCGGCAGAGTCGGTGATATCCTGGACCCGCATGCTTAATTCCAATTAAATATTATATTATTTGCTAAAAAATTATATTATAAATCTCATATTTAGTGTGCACTTAGATATCCTAAATATATGCTGTTCGAAAAATATATTATATAGTTTTGAGTTATGACTACGGGTAAGATGCTATTTTGGTAAACATATGAAAGGTCGAAATCTTACTTTTTTTCAAGTCTGAACGATCGATAAAATTTGTTCAATAAATATTATAAATCAAATTATTTTAGAAAACTGCATTTTAATATTTTGTACAATTGTTACTTCTTTTTTTTTTTTTGAAAAATCGGCCCTAGTATAGGGGCGGAATATAAATATTTGCTTATTAGATAAGTTTATATTTATTGATGTTTTTACTGCCATTTAAATATGCAGAAATGCCTTTCAAATATAAAAAGGAAAAAAAATTGAACTGCACCTTTTTTTGGTCAAAATTATGAAGTAACTATTCAAATATATAACTCTTTTTTCATTTTCTTTTTTGCTTTTCTTAAACATATGGAGTGATAGGGTCTAAATGATAACATAAAATGCCGTCAAAATCAAGTAGATTTTATTTATTTTCGACGATTCACTATAAAATTGAACTTAGACACAGTGTTAAAATTTGAAGATAAAATAATTGTACAAACCCGTGGGTCGTTACTAACATATGAAAAAGGAAAAGCGATAAATCTATTTAGGCCGCAATAGGATCCGCTTCCTCAGTTCGTTTAGGCGCAATGCATCAATTCATATATTTGTAAATGAAAAAGGACAGTGTGGCGCAAAATTTATAAACACAAATGTACAATACGTTTTAGATAGCAATAGAACTTAACGGTGAATATCTAGATAATTTGACATTTTTCAAAACTGAGGCTTAAAAATTCAAATTCAACATATAATGCATATCACGTGTTTTAAAAAAAAATGATAAAATTTTGTACACATTGTATTGTTCATCAAATAACTTGAAATTTTGTTATCGTTCTAAATTTAGCGAGCCGTAAATACATATCATGAAATAATTTCCAAATTCCAGCAATATTACATGAACTTCTTTTTTATCTCCAACTACATTTTGAGTTACTTTGTAATTGAAATACTTTCCAAATTGTTAATTAGTATCTTTCATTTTTTTTTCTTTAATAAATCAGACGACATGATATTAAATCGGTGGGTTTACCATAGTATCAACAAAGAGGCTTAATTATATTATCAAATAATTTTTAATTAAAAAAACTATAAACAAATTTCCAACAAAAATATACATCAACTTATTTTGTGTTTACTAGATAAAAGGCACTTAATATGTGGGCAAATAAGAAAATAATTTAATTGATATTATTTTTGTTTTGTACATATTAAGCTATAAAATAATTTAGTAGTACTATTTTTAGATAAAGAGTCAATTTAGTAGCAAATTTACTCTTTTCCAATATAGGGTTTGACCTTTTATCTGAAATCATAATTTAGACCATCAAATTACACAAATCAATGTTCATAATTAGTATAAAAATTGTTTACACTTCCTTAGATGCAATTGTCATGACCTTTTCATGAATGATATTATAAGGAGTAGGGATTGACAACAACATTTGAGTCCATTCAAAATTCAAATACTCTCAAAATGACATGACATAAATTATCACAAGGCATGCTTCTCAATAATATCTTAGTTTGTTTCTAAATAAATTGACATGACATGAATATCACAACAAATGCTTCTCAAACAGTGGGTTTACCATAGTATCTGGACGGAGTGTGGCAAATCGAGTTCAATTAACAAAGATTCTGCCAATACTGATAACTAATTACACAGTAAGCGTGCCTTATTGATCTTTAAATACACGCTTAGGAAGATTTCTTAAGATTAAGAAGATTATAAACAGCCGAAAAGTGAGCCGGCAAATCCTGATAATACAATTAGATTAAGAGATACTATGAAGCCATGGTTGTTGTCTTTCACTTGTCTTTTTATGTCACAAGCTCTTTTAGTTGTTTCTCTCTCTACCACTCTCTTCTCTGTGTCTGGCCATTTGCACGTGCAGTGAGCAAATTGGGGCCATTATTTTTTGGTTTTGAGCAATTTCAGCTGAGAGTACACATTGTCAAGTTGCATTAATTGGGATTGTACTGTGCCATTTTGTGAACCTTCCTCTTGAGTTCACATAGCTGCATATGCATATTCTCCGCTTAGGATGCTCAGAAAGATTGGTCAATAGAACAATCCAAAGTAGGTAATGTTTTCACATGTAATATCATGCTGTAGGATTATCCGGAATATTTCAAATCCTTGTACAGAAAAAATAAAAAAGACCATAGTTTATAAGAATAGTAAGTGTTTTGATGCTTTATTAAGAATAGTAAGTGTTCTGAGGCTTTATTAGAAAAAAGAAAAAAGAGCATAGTTCATAAGGATAGCAAGGCTAAGAACTAACTGCCGCATTGAGCACCATTGAAGAAAGCATTTTCACAACCAAATAATCAAAATAGAAATGGACTTTTAAGTTCTTATAAATATGTCATACTCAAAATGACAGTTTTAACCAAAATGCATCTTGATTTTCTTCACGCACTAATGCTAATTTGGATAATATTGTTTAGTAATAAGAAATTTTCTCACCAATTTACCATGCACCTATTTTAAAAAAGCCCCCATGTGAATGTCTAACCATTTGGAATTATATTACACCGGCGCTAGCTTTATGGGTAGGTGCTACATGTATTCATGTCTCCGGAGATTTGCTCTCTATAATTTATTCCATATTCATACTAAATAACTAATTATAAGACAGATATGGCCAAATGACGACGTCATGCTTGTCAAAGCCAAGAATCTCGCACCTCCGAACAAAACAACTAAGAAGGCTACAATATGTTTATAGAGCTTGTGAAATAGAGGTTGCATGTTCTTTCAATTTTGGTGGTCACATACTTTAACAATTTTTATGTTCGCAATTCTTAAGCAACTCCCCATTGGACCGAACATTGGAAATTGGATTGTCTAAGGGGGTTGCGCACACAAAGAAATTTCGTGCTTGGATACTAACCAGTTCTTCACTGAAGAGACCTTGAAACAAAAGTGTCGCAAATACTGCTGTGAAATACGGTTTGCTTGTTCAATCTATTTGAATGTACGGTTAAAAGAAGCAGCAAAATATCATCAAGTAATGCTTTAGCCCAGCACATTATTAATTTAAAGATAATAGAAGAATCGCTAAAAAACCTGAGACTGAGAATTAGCATTCTCAGACTCCAAACAAAATTTTCCTTTGCTTAAATCTGCTTCTGAATTACAAGTGAATTTATGATTTTTTTTTTATCAATTCCAATGAGTAATTGATATTACTCTCCTCTCTCTCTCTCTCTCTACAACCTTAAACAAGCATAAGCAGAAAAAGGATATACAGCAAAATTGCACTATCTATTCTAGCCCAACCCCATCAAAGGCTGCACTTATCAAAACTATATGGTGAATTTATGCAAAAAAAATAAACACCATGATAGCTATGCATACTAACTCGGCATCAAGAGTAGGCAACTGCCCTTTTAACATCCATCCCATCTATTTTCTTTCTTTTTACACTATATACAAACTTTGCTCCATAAACAAGAGCACTAAATAGAGCACCAACCAACCAAAACCAACAAATTTGTATCACACACCTGACATACAGGCTTCTTTTGTACTATTTATTTCTGTTCATGAAATTGCCTTACAACACCATCCAGCTCTGGAAATGTGGCCAGCACAAGTAGCTCCAGAAGCTCATAAGCCAGTTGCTTTAAACATACAGGGGACTGCATTTACATTTAAGAAAACTCAATTATTAGAAAATATACCAAAATCCAAACACTTTGTTAATATTTACTAGACCTGGCAAAATTTGACCCAACCACTTAACCAGTCCAGAAACCCAAATGTCTGAACCTGACTTGACCTGCTCAAGGTAAAACATCAAATTATCCGAAACTGAATAACACTGAAATCAAATAGAACTTCACATAGAAAGTATCTGAACATGACATTACCGAGACTGAATAACCCAGAACCCGAAAACATTTAACCCCTAGCAATAGAAAACTAATTATATCTGAATCAACAACTACCTGAACCTATGTTTCATGGACTCTGATACAGGCGTCAGAGACAACAACGACATAACATGTACGACACATATCAAAATCTGAACCTATGTTTCATGGGCTATAATATTTTGCGAAGTAATCAGTCTGTTTTACTTCGCATCCCATGCATCCCTCATGTGTCCCACGCATGTGTTGGCTACTTGACTGTTTCCAACACGTGGCTACACGGATCCGACATAAGTACAGCTTGTTTTGAGATGCATACATGCAACATAGATCCAAACTGAGGACCGAAGCTCGATATAAATGAAATATATTATATGAGAAAAGTTTGTTTTGGACCATGAACCTGTAACTCGATAAGACCCAAATTTATCCGATTTCAGTCAGAGTTCAAGCTTAAACCCACATGAACTTTAAGTATTTTTGATTGAAAAACTGAAAGTGCAGTAGATCCGGTGCAACTTGAGGCCCAAAATCCCTAACTGAATCCAAAAATGATCTGAACCCCACTTAACCCAACCTGCTAGGTTGTTTACTTCTCCCTTAATGATCTCTCCACCATTGTTCCATTACCAGCAAAAAGAAATTTGAGGGAAAACGAAATCCTTACCTTCCAAAAAAATATAGCACAAAAGAATGGGTGTAAAAGTTTGCTCTGGCAACACAGAAACAACCTTATAAAAAATAATAATCATACCTGAAGAAACATATATACATCTTGAGCACATCTCTCATACTCCTTCCTTCCCACTAGACTCACAAGGGCAGTAGGAGCCTTTTCTGTAAGTTTCTCACAATATCAGTATATTTCTAAATGTTATTCCATGTTACTAAAAAGTGTGCAAACATAAAAGATGTCTCACCAATCATTAGTTCATGAACAAATTTGGCACGGCGAGCAGCTTCACGCTGCTGTTCAGGGGTTAATGTGGTTTGGTTTGAGGGGTTGTTTTGACCATTTTGTGTTGAAGCTTGTGCTGGAGGTCTCCTTTTAGGATGTTTTGTTAAGAAAATTCCATCTGGCCACAGTATCTACTTGGATTCACAATTGAAAAGAAAGAATCAATCAAATAAAACGTTGAAAAAAAAAATTTAATAGATGGAATTACATAATAAATAAATAAGAAAAAGAAAGTTTGGTTCTGGGGACTGTAGGGTGGGTAAGCATGAGTACAAACTCCAATTAACAGGATAATTGTTTCTTTCGGGGGTTCAATTCTGAAGCTAAGTGGCTCATTTTCAGTCGTTCAAAATACAAAACAAAAGGAACGTCATGTTCTGGGAAAAAAAAAATCCCAACTGATCTTGCTTGAAATAGAGAACAGGACGAAAACTACTATGGTGGAGGACTGGAGGGCCTTCATGGTAGATTGAAAGCTCAAAAATAATGATGGATAAAATACAATAGTAACAGTACAAATAACAGTTGATATGACAAAGCTATCTTACTTGTTCAATACGCTGTATACCAGATGCAATGACAGGCCCCTTCCTAAGTAACTGGATCTTGTCAATAAGCCAGTCATCAAAAGCATCTCCCATACCCAGCTGTAGTAGCTGCTTGGCCACCCAAAATGCTTGTCGCCTGAAACAAAGACAAACCAGGCTTAAAGATACCATAGAAAGGAAGGGTAGGCTGAAATGTGCTACAAAACAGAAGTGTTACCTGATCCAGCCTCCGTCTTGGACTTGGAAAATTACATCCACCAAGTTTAACAAAGGCACAGTCAGATTTGGTGGAGTCCACTGATTAAAGAAAAGAAAAACCATTATGGCAAGCGGCAGCTTGTATTACAGCTAATAAGCATTGATCATAAGTTAGAAAATAACTAAATAAAAGACCCCAGAAATACTTATATTTGTGTTCGGGTCTTAGAATATTAGTATCATCACCACCACCAAGAATGCAATTAAAGGAAGAAGGAAAAAAAAATCATGAAGCAAAGCTTATATTAGCACTTACTTCTTGAGAATTGATAGCATCATCATCATCATCTTCGTCTATTTGAGAGGTATAGTTCACATGCTCAGTTCCAACTGACAAATGTGTCTTGCTCTTGTCAGATTTGATCGAGAATGAGAAATCAGTCTGAACTGGGCTCTCAGAGTCACTTCCCGCATTATCTCTGTACGTACTAGAGCTATTTTTATAAGTATCATGGGCTTTTCTCAATCTCAATCCACCACCAGCATGGTGGTACGGCTTTGGTGCAGTGTCTTCCTTGTTAGCAATTGAAGTCTGTGCAATAGAGAATAAATTGCCAGTTGAGTCTGAAGCTTCTGCTGAACTGTAAGTAGGGTTCTTCCTGTCACATGTCTTATCGTCCAAGTTGACTGTACAAATATTAAGATGGAAAAGGAACAGTGAGTCCACACACCCAAAAGCATAAAAATTAGGCATTATTTGCATAATACAAATAAAAAAAAAAAACAAAAAAAAAAATTACCTGAAAGAGTTTGAATTGTAGACAGAGAATCTGAGAATATGTATGTCTACAAAAATGGTGGTTATAATAAGTAAGAATAATATGACAAAATTAAACATATGAAATAGCATCTAAATAAAATTCAAACCTGCGAATCAACACTCAAAAAATCCCATACTTCTATTGAGCCTGATAGTGTAGGAATCTGAAGAAGCTTCTGTAAAAGCAAAAATGTTTCTAATGGTTTTACACTTTCTGAGAAATTTCCAGGACTGATCCAAATGTATTGGCCGTCAAGCCCTTAATTGAAACATTTAATAACCTGCATCTTTAAAATTTTTCTAAAGAAAAGAAACCTTTAAATATGCATCAAGTAGTTTGCATCTTTCTCGGACAACAGGGACTTCAAGTCCTGATGATAGAAAATGTTTAGGAGGTAAGCTTAGGTTGTACTCAGGAAATTCCTTCAGCCGCCTATGTAGCTCCTCAAAATGCCGGAACCTGAACAATGGAACTTTTCTTCAGAGGCCAACAAAAAGGACAAAATCTTCTGAGAGGGAAAAAAAGAAAAAGAAAAAGAAAATCTTTTTTTTTCCCATTTTAAAACTAGTTACCTCCGTTTGATTGACCAGCTGTGTCCATTTCCATCAGTGACTGCAACAGAGTACACAGCAAACATTCCTGATCCACTCTTAACTATATTAGCACCTAGGACCTAATAAAAATGAAATTAGCTGATGATCAGCTTTTAAAAGATAATGGGAAGTATGATCATATCTCGAAAGGTTATCTAGTACAAGGGAATAAACTGTCACATAGCTCATAGATCCATAGAAAACACCATCTAATGAGATAACATTTTTCTTATTACATGGCGAATGCTAAAAGAATTTTGTTTCTACAGCCTGTTTAGTCGAAGAATATTAAGAGGGAGGGGACGGAATGGAAGGAAAATGTAACTGCTTCGTGTTTGGTCAAAAAATCCAGGAGATGAAGGGTGGTACACAAAGGGAAATAATTAACCTCATTTAGTATCTGTCAATGAAATTTCTTTGCTTCCCAAATTTGGGTGTAAAGGAGGGATAAAAATTTAAAGCAAATGTTGTCTAGGAAAGGACCAAAATACCCTCCTAATATCAACCGAAGAAGCCTGTAAATTTCTCTTTCATCGAAAAGGCACCACAAGCCACAGCGGCTTTCTTCTCTCCAGAAAAGGTCTTTGAGAAAGGTAAACTTTTTTGATAGCCGATAATTGCTGGCTTGAAGACTATTTTTGCTAGAGTTTAATCACAGAATTTTCCTTATGCCTTTAATTTTCTTAAAAGTTGTACATCTATCTATATTATAAAGGTACTTTTATTCTACAGTAATCGTCACTCTAAAAAAGGAATCTCACTAATAACAAAATAGTGCAATTCATAATTTCATATATAGTGTAATTTTGTCCTTTCTTTAATAGATGTTAAAAAATCTTCAAGTGATCCTAAGAAAATTGACACATTGTTCGCATATATAATAATGTAATTTTGTATTTTACGTCATTCTCGAAGTTATTTATTGCTGATTTTTGTTTCGAAAAAGGTTTGATTCTGATTTAGTATTCAGGAGGGTACAATAGTCAAGTACACTCAAAACATTAATTTATCTTCTGTAATTTGAATCATCAAATAAGAAGACGGATGGGAAGGGAAGTCATTTTTCTTTCCTCTCATTATTTACCAAAGAATAAATGTGCAGTTACCACCCTTTGCATTCCACTCCATCACATATTTTTTTACCGTACTTCTGTTTTACGTATTTTGAACCAAAAGTGTCAGTGAGACAGGACTACAGTACAGACTAGTACAATTTGGTATTCACAGCCTAGTTCTATGGATTTATAATCTATAAACCTCTATATAAGCTCGAAATGCACATAGATGGGGACAAAAAGGTACAACAACAACAACAACAACAACTAAGCCTTTTGTCCCAACAACAAAAAGGTAAGATAGAAAAATAAAAAACTGTCCTATGAGCTTATAGGAAGTAAAGTTCAATATGCAAAGATATATAAATGCATGATAACTTACCTCAGATTTTAGCTTTATAAAAGAATCAGCTAGGACATTATTGGCACTGTAACCTGATGAAGATGAATGGGACGAAATTGAGGAAGAAAAGGAAGCGAGAGAAGAAGAGGCCCCCATTCCACTAAATGCCCTCCCCAAACCATTTTCCCCTTCAGCATAATCAAGATATTCTCCAGCAAAACTCAAATAACTTTGAGGTGAATTTTGTATATCATTACCATCTCCTGGTAAAAGGGAACCTCTTTCAGCCTCTTGCCATAAATTAGGGACAAAAGGCCGAGATCTTTTTCTCACTTTCCTAGATGAGCTTTTCTTGTTCCTCTTTTTCTTCTGCATCTCTGACGACTCAAGAGGGTGATGTATTCGGGAAGATGCCGCTGTAGCATTTCCTCTGTTTTTGCTTTTACTTTCCCAGACTCTGATACCTGGCGTATCAAGACCCATCACACTATTGGTCTCACTCTCATTTCCATTTTCATTTTCAGAATTTCTGATTTCATCTTCGTCTTCTCCTGAGGTATCAGAACTCTCACTTTCTTCATAAATAGCAGGGATTTTTTTTTCTTGATGTGGCATCATACCTCGGTTCAAAGCTCTAGCATTAGTAGTTGTACTAACAGAGTTAGTAGCTCTAACCAGATTGTTACTATTTGCACCAGATGAGATAATCTGGTATTCCTTTTGCTTGTAATCTCTTCCTTTTGACCACACATTTTCAAAATGCTCTGGTGCGAGAACTTCACTTTTCTGTTTTGACATTTGGTCCAGCAGTTGGGTCCACTGAGTTTCTGACTCTCTGGGCTCCAAATTCTTACTCTTCTTGACAGAATCGAAAGGTAAACTCTTGTGGGACACTAGAGTATTCTTAGGTGCAACTTTTACCACCTGCGTGGGTGGTGAACTTTTCGACTGGTCCATTCTGAGTCGAACAAGCTCCAAGCCTGGACTGGATTTGTCCATTGCTGCATAAAGCTGGTCGGCTGAAGGCATGGGAGGAGGCCCGCTTAGGTTCTCCTGGGCAACTGCTCTCTTTAAAGCAGCCCTGTTGGCAAGCATAACAACCAATCCTTCTATCCTCTCATTTAGAAACCTAAATTGCAAAGTTAAAACTGCATGTGGTAAAATCATCTGATTCCTAATGGATAGAGATGTAAAAATTGTAAATATAATATACTAGATACCTAGGGTTGGCTAAATTAATAATTGGTCTCAGAACAACACATGCAAGAAGTTCTCTAGCTGTATGACGAAAAAAAGAGCAGCTTAAGTCTTCAGGCCTTAGAGTTATAGAAAGTAGCCCACTTGTCAGCTGTTGCAAAACCTAGCTTAAAAGTTCAAAGGCATGAGTTAGTATAAAGTTTAGATAAATTAAGGGCATAAATTTTGACCAATGAGCCAATGAGAAACAAAAGGCCTAAATATTTCTAGTAGTGAGTTTAAGTTATCCAGACACTAGCAAAACCTTAAAATTATGATGAGCTGATCATCAGATATGGTCTAGAACACTAAAAAAAAATAACAAGATCTGGACAGAGTTGGTCCCACTTTGCACTTTTCAAAATCATACTGTTGCTAAAAACCATCAAGAGCATGGATCTGCAAAACATTACAAGTCAGAACTAACCTTGTGTTCAGATGCCACTGAAAATAAAGCAGGGTGCAATTTTTTTTCAGATTTCAGAGCAGATTTCAGTTCAGAATCACGTTGATCAGGAGTTAAATTTAGGAATTGCTCCTTTCCAATCTGGGCTTGGCAAAGACGGTAAAGCTCCAAATGTTCACACATTAGATTGACAATATCCCTGTGAATTTAATTCAAAATCTTTGTCAAACTAGCAAGAATGCAGCTAAGGGGAATAAATAAATCAATAATGTGAAACCATCATATGACCTGGGTATACACTGATCAAACCTTTCAAAGCTAACATTATTCTACATGCAAAACATCATAAATAAAAGTATACAGGTTTTCAATCAATACATTAAATACCAATATTTCAGGAAAGTTGCAATAGTCGTTATAAGAACTAAGTATAAAACTCAAACTAAAAGACCTGGTGAGAAGATTTATAAGATTGACATCTCTTGCACGACCCGCGACTTCTCCAAGCACACCATTTACCAAATTAACCAACTCCTCTGGGCCCTCCTTGTCAGGAGTTATTCGGAAATACCATAAGTCAGTGACCCACTCAGAGATGATATGCCTGGTGAATTTGTCGATTGCAGCCTCCACTGGAGGGGAGTTCACCTTCTTCCTCCAATCAATCTTCTCAGGCTTTTTAGAGAATAAGGTCTGGAGTTCAACTGACGACCTCCTCTGAATTAGGGCTTGATTATCAATGGAGTCTCTCTGATCATGGCTGTGCATCACAGCCTTTCTTTTGATATCAAAATCAAGTGATAAGTAGCGAAAGAGGAGAATTAAGCAGGTTGCGAATGGAAGGTTGATCCATACTGATGAGCTTGTCACTGAAATATGTACCAGTATAACAAAGATTGATAAATATGAGATCGTCGTGCATGATTGCAGGTGCTGAGGTAACTGAGGTAAGTGAGACGAAACCCCGATTTACACTTAAAGCGATATATGGAGAAACAGTTACAACAACAACTTAACGATGAAGTAATTTACACTAGATCGAGCCAAATTCAACAGATCATAGACCTAACCAGCACTAAAATGGTGAACTTACAAGAAAAACCAAAAAACAGGTAAACAATGTTGTAGATTAAAAGCAACTAAGTTGCCATCCGCATAACCAATTGTACTGAAAAATATATGATCCAGCTCAGAAATCAGAACGTTCTCTCCCAACCAATGCTCCATTGAGGAGAAACCTTCTAATTAACCTAAAAACAAGCTCCTTCAGCTCGAAAATTTCAACTAAAACAAAAAGAAGGATAAAAAGAAAATCTCACGAGACATGAGGTAGGCAAGCCCGAAAACGCAGATGAGCAACACGACGACGCGCTTCTTGGCCTCCTCCACCAAATCTCTGAGCGTGTATCTCGCCGAACTCATCTCCACTGATTATCATAACCCGATCAAACCTCGCTATTCGACATGAACTCGTCCGGATCTCATTTCGCGAATCTTCCGAGACGGAAGCGTATTAGAGAAGTTAGGGTAACAGGGTTTATGTGTTAGAGAGAGAAAGAGAGCGGGTTAGGCGGCGATTATAAAGGCTCCGGAGGAGAGAGGTAAGTTTACCGCCGGGCGCTACGTCACCTTCCCTTCCCTTTCTCTCTCTCTTTCTCGTTCGGTCCGCGCTGTAGCCTCCCTGTGCCACTTGGTCGCTTCGCTTGGTTGCGTACTGACGGCTTTGCCCTTGCCCCCGATGCCGCGCCTCTCGCCAAATATGGTTTTGAGCGTGTTTCAGCATTTAATGCTTCCTCCGTCAGGCTTAGTGCCAAAGCAACTGAATAAGGGCACTTTTGGTATGAGTGAGGTTAGTGGGTTTAGTGGTGTAAGGTTAGTACTTTTTGAGATTTTCGAGGTACTTTTTGGAATTTCGAGGTAGAATAGTGAGGGGATGGGATTTTCGAGGTAGCTCCAACTAACCCCAAAATCCCTCTAACCCCTCTAAACTTGGGTTGCCAAACGTAGCCTTAAATCTCTATCTCTATCTCTACTACGTATCGTATAGGTATTACACTCTAGGTCTAAATAGTAAACATGCGTTTTTGCCGTTAGATCGATTTGATCTGTGGTTGGATATCATTCGCCAGACGAAGCAACACTATTATTTGATTTTTCATCTAATAAAGAAACAAATTGAATAACAAATCTATTTGTATAGTTGGTAAATTAAACAATATATTTTTATTATCTAACATTATTTTATTTCTTTATTTTTCCACCTATGAGGATATCTTATGCTAGTAAATAATAAATAATAAAATTATAAAATGAAGGCAAAGAATAAAGATGAAAGGGACGCAATGTTGAAAAAAAAAAAGGAAAATGAGTTTATGAAGTGAACTTTTGATATTAAATATTATTTTTATTAATTTTTGCACTGATTGTGCATGGCATTATATATTTTATATCAATATTTGAAAGAGCATTTTTCAGATTAAGCTAATTTTTTTTCCTCGAAATAGTAATACTTCTCTTTTTTTTTCTGATTTATTTATCCATTTTCGATGCTTTTTTCTAGTGTAACAGGCAAAAAAAATTCCTTACTATTATAGTATTTTTTATTATTTTATAGATTTATTTAAGTTTTACATAAACGTTTGTATGTTCTTCATTATCAAGAAATAAAAGAAACAGTTCTAAAATGTTGAAACAGATTATATTCTAAGACATATAAGAGAATATCAAAATTATACTAATTGTGAGTATTACATAATTTGAATTATGAAAATAAATTCTATTTGCATTTGGTGAAGCACTAAGACAAACAATTTATCGTGTGGTTTATAATATATGCGATCACATACTAGAGATATTTCTTTGTAGCGTAGACTTTGCAAATAAAAAAAATAATTGTGGAAATCCATAAAAAAAATGTCCAATGACGTTTTTAATTAATAGAACACTAGGGTAGGACATCGAGCTTCGCTCGATACATGAGCTCACAGTAAATTTAAAATTTAATATTTTTAATACTTTATATATATCTATGGTAAAGATGAATTAATTTAATTTTTAGATATATTTATGTGCTTCTTCCTTAGATAAAGTCAACATCTAGGACAACATAGTCAGCCAAGAATTTTTAGAGCCTTAACTGGTTTGCATCCGAATAAAGGAGGATCCAAATCAAAAAAGAAATAATTTTCATCTTCTAAAAGAAGATAAAAAGGAATGACCTCTATAGTAGAAGCCATACATATATATAGATAAAAAAAATAAATAAATGGAAGGTGCGAACATAATGACCGTTTGGATCCTGAATTTATTATTTGCAAACGCAATTTCAGCGCAATAAAGCAATGGTTGTCAGGGACCAACACTTATCAAGCATGATTAAATGGAAACAAAAAACGCCACTCGTAATTAATCACCATGAAACGACAAAAGAAATCAGAATTACCATAAAGTACATGGAAACCTCAAAGGATACAGATGGGAAGGAATATAAAGGACTCCTGCAGATTAATAAGATATCTAATTAATATTATTAACTGGGACGAAAAATACGATGCTATTTGATTAATAAGATAATTATTTGGAAAAGGAAAAAAATGTTAATGATTAAGGTGGACAAAAAGGTTAATGATAAGGGAAAAAATAATAATAAATAAAAAGGAGTGACTAATGCATCTAAAATAGGGAACAAATAAGGTGGACAAAATTTGTGCAGAAAACTTACTTAAAAATGTAATAAATTTTAAAAATAAGGGGAACGAATTCCAAAAAAGGAGAAATCAACGAATCTAAAGAAGGAAAAAAAGAAAGGGAAAAAAGTTATTTGCATTTCTGTATTTTACATGTTGATTAGGCATAATACGTGATTGCATGTGATATATGAAACGGGTAAAAACTGAAAGGCTAAAAGAGAAAAAGGAGGACAACCCACAAACGAAGGCATAGTAATGCCACACGGTGAAAATTTTTTTTTTGCTGATTGATATAGACGGAGCAGATTTAATCCAAAAAATTCAGCCAATGGTCACGATCCCGTGTCGCTAGCAAAGTGGAAAATGTATGTGTGTCGCTACCGTAGTTGCTTTAAAATCCGCACAAACAATTCACGCAGATTAGATTATATTATAAAAAAAATAAATAAATGGAAGGTGCGAACATAATGACCGTTTGGATCCTGAATTTATTATTTGCAAACGCAATTTCAGCGCAATAAAGCAATGGTTGTCAGGGACCAACACTTATCAAGCATGATTAAATGGAAACAAAAAACGCCACTCGTAATTAATCACCATGAAACGACAAAAGAAATCAGAATTACCATAAAGTACATGGAAACCTCAAAGGATACAGATGGGAAGGAATATAAAGGACTCCTGCAGATTAATAAGATATCTAATTAATATTATTAACTGGGACGAAAAATACGATGCTATTTGATTAATAAGATAATTATTTGAAAAAGGAAAAAAATGTTAATGATTAAGGTGGACAAAAAGGTTAATGATAAGGGAAAAAATAATAATAAATAAAAAGGAGTGACTAATGCATCTAAAATAGGGAACAAATAAGGTGGACAAAATTTGTGCAGAAAACTTACTTAAAAATGTAATAAATTTTAAAAATAAGGGGAACGAATTCCAAAAAAGGAGAAATCAACGAATCTAAAGAAGGAAAAAAAGAAAGGGAAAAAAGTTATTTGCATCTGTATTTTACATGTTGATTAGGCATAATACGTGATTGCATGTGATATATGAAACGGGTAAGAACTGAAAGGCTAAAAGAGAAAAAGGAGGACAACCCACAAACGAAGGCATACTAATGCCACACGGTGAAATTTTTTTTTTTTGCTGATTGATATAGACGGAGCAGATTTAATCCAAAAAATTCAGCCAATGGTCACGATCCCGTGTCGCTAGCAAAGTGGAAAATGTATGTGTGTCGCTACCGTAGTTGCTTTAAAATCCACGCAAACAATTCACGCAGATTAGATTATAATATAATATAATATAATTCCATAATTATTAACAAATTAGTACAGTGATTAGAAAGCTAAAATAAAGAACTCTGAAATTTTATTGATGGGCAAATTCTATTGATGCAAAATATAAAAAATAAACCATGTTCAAACAACACTAATTCCGCTTAAAGCCAATTTTCAGGTAATTAGGCAAGGACACTCACGAAATAAATGAATCCTGTCGCGATCTGGATTAATACGTTGGAACACTTGTCCGTGTACGAATTCAAATTAGATTACTCCAATAGAGCGGTTCGAAAATAGTCGCAACATTTATTTACGGCCTGGTTTTATGTGGTTCATGAGATTGCTTTAAGATTTATAGTCCACACTCCATCCACACCTATGAAATAGAAGAATCGGAGCATAGAATCAAGTTAACGGTTCAGACTCGAGAAGACAAATTAATAGACCGAAGAAATATTGCTGAACCAACGGCTCAAAAATCAAAATACGAGTGCTGGGGATGAATAGAAAAATAGCTTATTGTATAAAACAAAACAGATTAAATTAGAATGAGTCGAGAGTCAAAACTATCAGTCAAAGAAGAATGATAGTTGTATATTTGGAAGCGATTTTTTTTTTTTTTAAAAAAAAACTAAAGGGTAGAAGGATGGTTGAGAAGTTGATATTTTCTTTTGCTTTCATCAGCGTTTGATGTGGATAGTAGCGTCAAATCTTTGTAGAGCTGTTAGTTCATAATAGTGCATCATGTTACTGTATATTAATTTGATGAATAGCATATAAATCATTTTGAATTTTCAAGCTGGCCGGCTTCTGAAAATTGGTCCATGCATTGGTCAGGCATTATATTCTAGATTTCTAGTGTATCTATTTGAGTTTTAAAAAAATTGGTCCATGCATTGGTTAGGCATTCTGGTGTATCTATTTGAGTCTAACATCTGAGCACATGTGGAGTTCTTGTATATGCAAATCTAGAACATTTACGTTTACATAAATATATATGCACGTAATATAATGACTCAATAGTAAGAGCACTGGATTTGTTTCAAAGAAATCAGGGATTCAAATCCCACATACATTTTTAATTTAAAAAAGAAAATGATGGCAAAAATTTTGCTCTTTCTTCAAAAAAAAAAAAAAAAAAAATATAGATTTAGCGCAACTAAATGGTACAAAAATATTTAAACTTGTAGAATTGGAAATCATAGATGTTATTACTTGTTAGACATTTAGACTAGTGAGAACTTTTTTTTTTTTTTTTTTGAAAATTGTAGAAACTTTTACTTACATTACATCAAACCATTTTTCATGCCTAGAGGGGTACAAAATTAACAATTTGCATCCTAAAAAAAAAAAATAATTACTAGGACTATGTGGTGACCCCAAACCATCTAAGCATCAATAAAAAATCATAAAGTACAGAAGCAGGATGAATAATGTGATCATAATTTACTATCTGATGTGGCGTCACCTGGCGACGAAGCAAAGATTTCTCCTGCAATAGCTGCAGTTCCTAATGCATCGAGCATGATTTGGAACATGGCTAGCCCAACCTCCTTAGAGCAATGAAAGCCATCCCATTCTTCGAAATGAAATTATCATCTTAATTCTAGAATAATTTGACACAAAATGAGCTAGTACATACGTTATTATCTTGTGCATCAGTCGCTATGGCAGGTATAGTATAATCCATTTCCTAGATTCAAAATAAAATGAAATAGACATGAACAAGAAAAAATGTGTCACATGAAAGTCCTCATGCTTTCATTTTCTAAGTTACCATTGTGAACTTTCAAGATTGTGACTAAATGGATTTGTCATACTTCAAGCAAATACATGCTATGAGAGTGCGAGCAACATCTCAACAAGGCACATCGCATCCATTTTACATTTCAGCCTCATATGTACTCCATTATCTCCTTCTCACCTCTTTAGCTATCAAATTTTTTTGCTGATCTTATATATCCATTTTTTTTTACATATCCTTACTCTAGTTATCATTTGTCGAAGCCCTGAAATTAATACCTTGGATCTTTTCATTGACGTTTTACATTAGAGATGAAATAATACTTAAATGCATTCTGACTTGCACAATCAACATAGGTACACAATTCTATCAGGTTCCAGTCAAAATTGAAATTACCAATTAATCACGTTTACTTGTAAGAGTATTTTGATGTTGCGATAAAAATATCAAGTCAGCATGACAAAGACATTCGAAAAATGACATAACACCTGTGACAAAGATATCACCTCACATCTCTCTTTCTTTACCCTTTCTGATTACCCTTTCCAATCAGAAGAGAAACAAAACCAGACGTGATCACGTGACGGAGGAAATCCAGATCCTCTGGTCGGCAAGTCGGCACGATCCGGACCGTCTGATTTAATCTCAACGGCTAAAGGAGCCCCGTGAATTCCACTACTCCCGAAAAAAAATATTGGCCCGAAAAAATGAACCGTCTGATTTAAAATCGGACGGCTCGGATCGGACGCCGACCACATGGTCGTAAAAAACGTGCCGACCAGAGGATCCGGGTGCGACGGAGGCATGAAGCACCATCTTATCCCAAATGCTTACTCAGCTTGTACCGCTTCCAGTGGAACAATACAAACCAAGAAAGAACAGTAAAGAAGCATTTGGCGTAAGATGGCGCTTTATACCTCCGTGACCATTTGAAACGGTAAATAAGCATTCGGGGTACCAACCACCTGCTTCATAACCATTTCTTCTTCACAAGCATTTGGACTAAAAATGCAATTTGACATGGTTACGAGGAAAAAACCTTCCACCGCCAATACCACCACCTGCTTCATAACCATTTCAGAGAACGGTACCAACCAAGAAAGAGGAGAAGAATGCCGGGTAGGCCTTCCCTCTCCCTCTCGATGCCACCGACATGAAAACCAAACAAGCTTTTAGAAAACGCCGTTTTTTCCGAAATAACGGTATTTTGTATCCAACCGCACGAACGTCACATAAAAAAGGACAAAATAACGTAACGCGTCATTTTCGTTTTTTCGGCTATTAAACGCGTCATTTCCGTCATTTCCGTTTTTTCGACGACAAAAAAAATATTCTAATTTTGCCCATGATCATGAACCTTTTTGTTGACATATGCATTTTGGAATTTTTATACAATGAATAAAGTTTTGTACTTCAATATCAATAAACAATAATGGTGAAAGTGAAAATGACAAGTTATCATTGTTAGCTCAAATTTGAAGAATATAATACATAGAATATTATCAATCTGAAAAATATAGATCCAAAAAAAAAATATTTAAACAAGATCATTATCACCGTTTCTTCGTCGTGTTTTTAGAAGAAATGCTTCATAACCATTTCTTCCTCAGGGTTGAAGCTCGAAAATAAGCCCTTCATTGCGCGCCTTGTCGGTGATTCAAGAGTAAGTGGCTTTACTCGAGTAGAAATCACCCTGTCGTAATTTATTCAGTGGGTAATTACTACTCTCCATCCAACTGATTACCATCCACACCATCCATGGGCTCCAAACGGGCTTTTATGGACCAGCGTCTGGCCCTCTCCATATATACTTGAAACCTCCCCTCTCTCTCCAAAACCCTAGCCGCAGCAGAGGAGAGAGATAGGCGATTCTGAGGCGATTCTTCAGCCCCGATCTTCCTCCGCCGATCCTGCACGACAAAGGTGATCCTTCGCCGTCGATCTTTCTCCGTCGATTGATCTCCTCCTCCGCCGATCTTTCTCCGCCGATCGATTTTCTCCTCCGCCACTTCGTTCCCCTCCGCCAGATTTCCTTATCCGCCGACAGTTAGCACTGGTATGGCCTATACTGTTCTAGAGCCTATTGTTGCTTTGCTGAAGAATCCAATTACAGCAATTCTGATTCTGATTGTGGTTGTGGGTAGCGGGTTTGTTGTGTCTCAGGTTTTGAATGCCATGGTTGGAAACTCAGATTTCGCTTACAATTATTAATCTGTTAGTAGTTGTCTGGCGGCTAGAGCTAGGTTTGGTTTCAGAACTTTTGTTAAGAACTTTTGTTAAGAAATTTTTGTATCTGAACTTATTGTTAACTGAAAATGTTCATCGATTTTTTCATGTTACAATTTTTCTTCGATGTCAATTCTGATTTCTCTTATGTTCATTTTCGCAGAAAATTTTGTTAAAAATCTCAATTGTTTTTTGTTTTATTTGTGTAGGAAATATAGGACATGGTGAGAAGAATTGTGCGGAAGGATTCGAAGGAGGAGTCGATGAATTGTGTTAGTTTATAGTGGTTAAAACTGTGTAGGATTCGTGTTATTAATAATGGATGTTATTATCGATGTAATTGTTCAGTTTGTTGAAATAATGGATCTTATTCTTAATAAATTATCAGTGTTTTAATTTACAGATGCATCTAACTGAACATTTAAATAATTTTAGTTGATCCCTTATCTAGTTTTATTGAACACAAAAAATATGAAATCAAATTTGTACTGCAACTAACTGAACAAATAAATACATTAAATTAATCTCTTAACGTGTTTAACTGAACACAAAAATGCGAAAATTCAATTTTGAGATTCAACTAACTGAACACATAAATACTTTAAGTTCATCCCTTAACGTGTTTAACTGAACAAAAAAATGCGAAAATTCAATTTTGAGATGCAACTAACTGAACACATAAATACTTTAAGTTCATCCCTTAACGTGTTTAACTGAACAAAAAATACGAAAATTTGATTTTAAGATGCATCTAACTGAACACTTAATAACTTTAACTCATCCCTTGATGCATCTAACTGAACAGAAAAATCTGTCCATTTGATGACGTCAGCGCAAAAAAAAAAATTTTTTTTAATTTTTTTTTTCGAAAAAAAATTGATGACGTCATCACGCGCTTTGATGACGTCATCGCGCGGAAATGAGATTCTGGAGGGGCCTGGGACGCGGAATTCTCTTCCGAAAAGTCCAATTAAGCCTTAATTGGCCTATGGATGGTAATGGATGGTTTTTAGTTGGATGGTGTATATAATTTCTGATCAGTTCATTGTTTCGGATACAAACTCGGCCCAACCCACCAAGTATAAACGATATAGCCTTCATTTCTGAACAGGATATCTCCATTTCTACAATAACAGGAGGCAATCAACAAAAATCCCAACACCAAAATAAACTTTTTTTTTTTTTGAGGTAAACACCAAAATAAACTGAACTCTCCGGCTGTGTCAAGTTTCAACCAGTACCAAATCTACATCGCTGCACCACTCCTCCGCCACATTCCGTCGGATCCACCATGGCACCTCCAGTCTCCGCCCCCAAATCCGCTTCCCCTTCTCAACCCTCCGGGTAAGTTCTCTTTCTCCCCTCCCCCCCCCTTCCCTCTCTTTCTCCACTTCTCTGACTAATCCTCCTCTCTTTTCTCTACTCCACAGTAAAAGCGAAGTCACAGATCTGAAGCTACAATTACGCCAGCTGGCCGGAAGCCGTGCGCCGGGTGCAGACGACGCAAAGCGGGACCTCTTCAAGCGCGTGATCTCCTGCATGACGGTCGGAATCGATGTGTCCCCCGCCTTCAGCGAAATGGTTATGTGCTCTGCCACGTCCGATGTGGTTCTCAAAAAGATGTGCTATCTCTACGTAGGCAACTACGCTCGGTGCAATCCTGATCTGGCGCTTCTGACGATTAATTTTCTTCAAAAGGATTGCCACGACCAGGATCCCACTATCAGGGGTTTGGCCCTGAGGAGCTTGTGCTCGCTTAGAGTTCAGAATTTAGTTGAGTATTTGGTCGCCCCTCTCGCGGCTGGGTTGAAGGATCATAGCTCGTATGTTCGCACTGTTGCCGCTATTGGTGTTTTGAAATTGTACCATATATCGGCGACCATGTGTCATGATTCTGATTTCCCGGCTGCGCTTAAGGCTCTGATGCTTTCTGATCCCGATGCTCAGGTAATGTTGGATCCAGATCCATGAATGATGGTTGGGTTGCTTGATGTAGGCTTGGATTTAGGATTAGAATGCTCATCTACTTTTTTCTTTTTGTGCATTGTATATGGCAGTTCTTGATCAAATCCTGTTGCTGTTCCGCTACTGTACTGTCCTGATTTCTGAACCAAATGATGATACATGTTATTACTATTACGTGGTAACCGTACAGATTTTGTTAACACCTGTGTGCTTATCAATTGTCATGCAACCATACTATGTAAAATTTTGCACTCCTTGAGCATGTTTATTCCCATAAAAGAAGAAAGATGAAAGTACTTAAAGCTGGTAGTGGTAATGTTATACCCATGCTGATCTTTTGTGTTTTATGTGGTATTAGGTGGTCGCCAATTGCTTATACTCTTTGCTTGAGATTTGGACCCAAGAGGTGGCCAACTCAGAGGAGGCCGCAAGGGAAATTGAGACCCTTTATGGCAAATCCATTATTTATTACCTCTTAAATAGGTGTGATTTTATTTCTGCCCAAAGATAAGGCAACTTACCAATGGTTCAATTTTTATATTCTTATGTGATGATAACCATTTCAGGATAAAAGATTTCAGTGAGTGGGCCCAGTGCCTTGTGCTTGATTTGGTATCAAAGTACATACCAGCAGACAATAATGAGATATTTGATATAATGAACCTTCTGGAAGATAGACTTCAGCATGCAAATGGAGCGGTGGTACTAGCCACCATCAATGTTTTCCTTCATCTGACGATGTCCATGACAGATGTTCACCAACAGGTTGTTTTTTAAAAATTCCAATCGGTCTGCATACAAGCAGTATATTCTTGTGTATTTTTTATTTGATTGTGTAGTAAATCATAATTAGAGAATATTAGAAAGAATAAACTAAATTGCATTTGTAGTCTGCACGAAAAACCTAATAATTTCTTATTTGCTAAAAAAATTTGATGTGCTGTGGGTATGAATAATTACTGGACCAGAACTGTACTTGAGAACACATTTTCTTAAGTATTATAATTTATGCAATTAATCAGATGCAGATTACGCTATCTGGCTTATATATACACTTGTTCTTTTATTTTAGGTTTATGAACGCATTAAGGCACCTTTGCTAACACTAGTAGGTGCAGGGAGCCCTGAGCAATCATATGCAGTATTGTGCCATCTACACTTGCTAGTGATGCGGGCCCCAATGCTATTTTCATCAGACTACAAGCATTTTTACTGCCAGTTCAGTGATCCTTCATATGTGAAAAAACTTAAGCTTGAAATGCTGACGGCTATTGCAAATGAGAGCAACACTTATGAAATTGGTATGCACAAACTTGTTAATCTCAGAAATGCCTACCTTTTTTCAGTATTTGTCAAAATACCTTTTACTTGTAGACAATGACATAAGTTTACATTTTGTAATTCTTGTCATTTAACAGTGGTTTTTAGTTTGAGGAGGTGGTTTCCTATGAAACTGCGACTGAAAGATTATGCCATATTATTTTATTACCTTTTGCCATACCACAATCGATGAATGGTCATTTTATTTTAGTTGTAACTTGTGAGAGTTTGTTGTATCAATACTGTTAAAGGGGTCAATTAATGATAGAACTTCCGGTATATAAAAGATGGGCTCTTTTATATGAAAATGGGCTGGATTTTTCTGATCTCTTGCTTAGTTATGGACCCTTTTACTTCTTCTTTTGTGGTGATGAGTTGCTAGTAACTCTACTTTGGGTTTTTCAGTGACTGAGCTTTGTGAATATGCGGGGAATGTTGATGTTCCAATTGCACGGGAGTCAATTCGGGCTGTTGGTAAGATAGCCCTGCAACAGTATGATGTGAATGCGATTGTTGACCGGCTTCTTCAATTTCTTGAGATGGAAAAGGACTATGTAACAGCTGAAACACTAGTATGCACTTACTTCTCCCAAGTGTTTCTTGGTTCATAATTCACCATGGTCATCCATATATAAAATTATTTACAATTCTTTAGTTCTTTTCAAAAGTTATGATCTATTTTTAATGTTCGTTTTTTTTAGTTTTATGACTGGTAAGGAGAAGCTGTATAGTTCTACTTTGGTAAAAGGAAAAAAAGTAACTGGGGCTGTGAAAATTGGGATTGGATTTTTATAGTATTATTTTGTGGAAATGACTCAATAGTGAGATGCATTCCTACTGTACGATAATGGTAATACACATGCATTGAAGCACAGAACCAACATATTGCATATTTATCTATAGATGTTATAATTGCTACTATTTTAGTTTCAATCATTGTTTCTGTGCAGGTGCTAGTGAAGGATCTACTGAGGAAATACCCACAATGGAGCCATGACTGCATTGCTGTTGTGGGGAACATAAGCAGCAAGAGTATACAAGAGCCAAAAGCCAAGGCTGCATTAATATGGATGTTAGGGGAGTATTCGCAAGATATGATGGATGCTCCTTATGTGCTTGAAAGCCTTGTCGAGAATTGGGAGGAGGAACACTCCCCTGAGGTATGAATGTGTGAGAGAGGAAGGAAAACTAAAAAATAAAAAGGATATCACTGGGGACATACAGAACCTGGTCATACATGTAATGGTCATCCCCTGTATCAGTTGATACTGAAAATTTTAATCATATTTCTAAATTCATTAGATTTCTTCAGACTTAAAACTTATGGTAGGGTTTTTACGAGAAAGAAAATGAATTCTTCTGTTGAAATCAATCTAAGGGTCTAAAGATGTTTGTTTTACTTTACAGGTTCGGTTGCATCTGCTGACTGCAGTAATGAAGTGCTTCTTCAAACGGGCACCAGAGACTCAAAAAGCCTTAGGAGCTGCTTTGGCTGCTGGTCTAGCTGATAACCACCAAGTAATAAAAAACATATAAAATGTAAGTTCTTTGGCCTAATATTGGAAATGTGTTTATTGTTACTGATGGATATCCTCCTCTGTGCCTGTTTCTAGGATGTGCATGACCGGGCTTTGTTTTACTACAGACTCCTGCAGTATGATGTCACTGTTGCTGAGCGTGTGGTGAATCCGCCTAAGCAAGCTGTGTCGGTCTTTGCTGATACCCAAAGCAGTGAAATAAAAGATCGTATTTTTGATGAATTTAATTCCCTATCTGTAGTATACCAAAAGGTTACATTTTTAACAATTTGACTATTAAGATACTTTCTCTTTTTAATATTATTCCCTGCACAAGAAATACCTTTTATAAGCTGTTGTAACTTGTAACTGCTAAAAACCTTTTGTTTCAACATTGAGAGTCTTCACTAATTCATTACTATATTTTTGAAACTGCAGCCTTCATATTTGTTCACTGACAAGGAGCACCGTGGACCATTTGAGTTCTCAGAAGACCTCTCAAATCTCGCAATTGGTGGTGATTCAGGTGATGATGTCATCCACTCGGCCCAGAGATACGAAGAGAATGATAAGGACCTTCTCTTAAGCACATCAGATAAAGAAGAAAATGGTGGGCCTACTCATAACGGGTCCTCCACATACAGTGCCCCCTCTGATGTTAATAGCTCTTTAACAGGTCTTGTAGCTAGTTCTACTTCCCAGCCAGCGACTTTTGCTATTGATGACCTTCTTGGACTTGGTGTACCGGATGCCCCTGCACTACCACCACCTCCTGCTCTGAGCCTTAATGCTAAGCCAGTACTAGACCCTGGTACCTTCCAAAAGAAATGGGGCCAACTTACTGTATCCTCTTCACAGGTTTGTGTATCTCTAGTTATTGCTTATTCAACTCCTTTACATGGATGCGGATCAAGTTGTACCAAATGTTTCTAACTATTTATCTTGACCTAAAAGCATTGTATATCAACACTAACAACTAACAACTGGACATATATTATATTTGGTTTGCACAGGAATCAACTCTGAGCATCCAAGGTGTGGCCTCTCTGACTGCACCTCAATCCCTGATAAAACACATGCAAAACAACTCAATCCAGTGCATTGCATCAGGTGGTCAGCCACCAAACTACAAGTTCTTTTTCTTCGCACAGAAGGAAGGTTCATCTTCTTTCTTTTTGGTGGAATGTATTGTAAACACTGCCTCAGCAAAGGCACAAATAAAGATCAAGGCTGATGATGTGAGTGCTTCTGATGCATTTGCTTCTCTTTTCCAGTCAGCATTGTCAAATTTTGGTTCCTCCTAGAATGTATTTATTTGTGTTTATAGAGGCCAATGTACTTTAGGTGTGGTTTAGAGTGCAGGAGACTGGTTTTGCTCAAACAAGTTGATTTGTTGTAAAATGTAACGTTTTGTTTATGATATAAACCAGTACTCATTGTGTACTGGGTTTCTGAGAGTCGGGTTGGATTTTAATAGTCATCTTCTCCTGAGTTGAAGTGTCTTAGGCTATAGAAACTATCGTTAAATAATATGTGCATTATTTTTTAATTGTATGCATGAAAGAAAATAATCTTCTTGATTAATTTGTGAAACTATTTTGCAAATGCATTATTGAGGCTAAAATGTTCGTAAGCTCTTGATAGTTGATGCATAATTGAATGTTCTTCAATTTTTGAATCAAGTGTACATTTCTTATTCTAGACAACTTGTAACTACTGGAGAAACGCCACGAACATACAAATTGTGCTTGCACTTATAAATAATTCTCTATATCGGAATTTTCTGGCATTGGAGAAAATTAGAGTATTTGAACTCATTTTGATAAAATCAAACGTAGCTCTTCTGAAAAGGCAGTACCCATATCTACTACTATTCAATAGTATCAACACGAAGGCAATGGGACATCAAATTACCATTATCAATCCATAAATTTCTTTTCCTTTTTTTTAAATTGAAATGAATTCATAATTGGGCTTCCAATAGAGGACTCCTGGCCCGTTAATCTCCCGATTAGAATCTACTCTCTCGATTCTCCATTTCCACTCCGTTCCCGACTCGAGAAACTCAGATCGGCGCAACGCATAAGCAGCCAGAGAGAGAGAGAGGAGCTAGTGTCAAAACCGGAGAGAAGCCATGGGTGGAGGAATGGAGGTGAACAAGAACAAGTGGATCGAGGATTGGAACGCCGGGCGTGAGAACCTGGAGTTCAACTTCCGCTGGACCCGGCGCAACCTCGCCCTCGTCGGCCTCTTCGGCGTCGCTCTCCCCATCCTCGTTTACAAAGGCATCGTGCGCGAATTCGTACGATCTCTCTTTTACTTTCTCAATTTCTTCATATTGGAGTCATTCATTCATCTGTTGTTCTATCTGTCCTTGAGAGTTATTAGGGACTTAACGAGTGAGATGAACGATATGTTGGGTTTGTGTTTTATACTGGTTAGAGATCTGATTTTAGAAGTGGGTTGTTTTCCAATTTGTTCTATTAAGCTTGGAATTATTTCCCTTTGGTTTCTGCTAGTTATTGATTGGATAGGTGAGTTATATCTGCGTGTTACAATGCCAGAAATCTGGGTCTAGGTTTCCACTGCCTGGTCGAAAAGCGTAGATTTGTAGTCTTTTCTGGAAATAAGTATCAAATTAATGGGAAATGTAACATGGAGGCCTTAGATTGCTTTCATTTCTTGTCAGATGGTACATACTCAATTAGTGTAATCACTTAAGAACTAACTGCATTGTCATTTTGTATTTAGATAGCAATGAACTTCCATGTACCTTGGTTCGGTAATTAGTTTTCAGTCGTACGATTTCATTTTTCCTTGAAAAGAATTAAATTTTCTTGTGTAATAATCAGTTTCTTCTAAGAAAGTTAGTTGAAATATAAAAGGGGCTAAGTGCATTTGAGTTTTTATCAAATTCTACCTGCTACTTTTCATCTGCAAAAGTTAACTTGTGAGTACTAATTAATCATGTGATTTCTATGTTGATGTTGCAATATGTATTCTTATGCTACTCCCGGAACCCATTCAATGGTCTTGCCCACCATGCAAACCAGGATTAGTGCAGCACATGGCTGCACTGAACATGTTAAATTGTTGCATTTTTATGCCATGAATGTGGTAAGACCTAATTTTTTGAGCTATAGTGTGACATTGACAAGGATATGATATTTCAGTTTATGTTGAATTGTTAATACTTTTTACTATCAAGAGTCAAGGGAAAAACCTCACTAGAGCTATGTTTCTATTATATATGTTTGATACAAATGTCCTAATCGTCAATACTTTTACCAGTAGGAAATAGCTGATGTTTTTACCATTAGCAGAGGGACAGTGTTTTTTCTTAAAATTTTATGAGTCTTGTTGCATTGGAAGTCAATATATCATTTCAATTCTCTAGACATGGAAAATAGCACATTACTGCTCTTCTAATTTCCTTACAAGGCCTAACTTGCTCTTGCACATTCTCCCCATCTTTTATACTAATAAATCAGTGAAGGAGATCATAAATGATTTCTTTATTACTAAGACATGTATGAATTTTCTGCATTAGTTAGTATCTGCATGTTTCAGGGTTATAGGTGAACTTTGTTCATTGAATATTATTTTAAATTAAATGGTATGAGCTGAATCTTCTGTGTTTCTATCATAACAGCATATGCAAGATGAGGATGCTAAGCGGCCTCTGAGGAAATTTCTGTGAGTGATTCTATAGGTGTTTCTGCTTTTTCTTTGTAATAATAAGGGAGTGCTTCATAACTAGATGTTATTTGCCACTTGCTTGGCTCTGTGTTGAAACAACAACAATGTTTACTTTTCCTGCACTAAATTTTGAGTGTTTCTCACTTGTTTTTCTTTTGGGTTTTCACTATTGACTTGATTATGTGGATGTCAACTGGCTTTATGTCAATGGAATATAAATTTGTGTTAACGAGTACAGATATGGGAAATAATTCAGCAGAGTTATTCTGTGTAAAGTAATGAAACGGGTAGGTTATTCTTTAATCTATTGTTTGCTTTGTAAAAGAAAAAACCTATTTCCTTATTATACCCGTATCTATTGGCAGCAACATATTCCAACCTTGTGACTTTGATCAGACAGTGAGCAGTCTTTTAATGGATTTTTAAACAACACAACCACATTCTAATAGATATGTCGTTTCTACTTCATGTTCTTGTTCTCCATACTCAAACCAAAATTCTTGAATGTAAGTAAACGTTATCGACTCGAAATAAATAAATTGAATAAAAATGCAATATGCTGATAGCTCACGAAGCGTTGGCTGCACAACTCGAAATTGAAATTTCTAAGGATCCATATAGAATTTGTATATGCAACTTAATTCGGATATAGCTAGGTCCAGAAAATAAGAGACTTGGTAGTCTCCGCCAGTGCCAGCGCCTCCTTCTCTGGAATCCGCACCTCCTCGTACCCACTCTTTGTGGCTTTGAGGAGTTGTGCCATGCGTACCCCAGTTGCTCTGCGCGTGGGGCCTAACACAGGCCATACCGCACGCATTACGCTTATGTAAACGAGAGAGCTGAGCAACTGCGAAGATTGCTGCGACAAACTCGGACAGAAAGGGATAGAGCACAATTCCTTCTAATTACACTTCACACAGAGGGCAAAAAAAATCTGAAACATTACTGCAGTTATCTATCTGTTGCTGATCTTGAGAATGTAGTGGCTGCTTATTATTATTTTTTTCTTTTCTCAATTTACCAGTTGAACTAAATCGAAAGTACCAAAATAAATCGTACTATAGTTATGAAGTATATTTCTTTATGATGGCTCAAATTAAGTTTTCCAAACCATTTTAGTAGAATTCACAAGGTAACAAAGGTACTTCTTCGGTAATCTTTTGTATGAACCCTCTCTGAAGGGGAACACCAGTTCCTATGTTAATGTTAACAAAAGATAGTTTAGGATGGTTACAAGTATACGATATTTATATTTGTCAGAAAATCCAACCAATCCGCATGCCCGTGGATTTTATTTCGTTATTTATTATTCACTTTTTATTCTTTTTGTTTTTTAAAATTTGTAAATTAATAATGTATAAATACTTCTTCCGTCTGGTCAATATGCAAGCTGGCGTTCCATTTTTTAAATCTTGGTAGTTGCGTACATGTCGTGTCACTTAATCCAAGCAATGCCATCATTTCCTTTTCGAAGTGCATACTTGTTTTAATTTGTGTCTAGTATTCTATTCAGAATTTATTTTTAATTATTATATATATTTTTTCAGTGCCATTTTAAACTATGAAATTGATACACACGTAAAATTATTACTTGTTTATTAAAAGATGTGAAAGTCAGTCTTAAAATATGTACGAAGGTACGGAGAATAATTTAGTTTATTTGTAGTATTTCTTTCTAAAATAAAATACAGTACGTTAGTATGAAGTTTTACAGAAAAAAATTAGAGTTTATAATAACTTAATCATTATTGATTATCTTGGCGTTGTTGTTCTTTAAACCAGTATGATTTAAACCAGAAACAAGCATTTATTTTGGTTGAAATGAGTGTACATTATTATTTTGAGGGTTCCCATATTGAATTCAGAATTACAAATGGTTATTAATTGCTGTTAAATATATGACCCAAGTTTAATTTTTAAAAGACCTGATGCGAACTTCAATGTTGGGCTTCTTTTCCTCTTAAGAGTAACAAGCAATTTAAAGAGTTTGTTTTGTTCTATGATCTATCTCGTGGTATGGTAGGAGGCAGATTTAATATATATTTTTCTAAATGTTTTCTCGTTCATATTTGGAGACGAAAAAAAAAATTAATGCAATATAAAAAATTGTCACTGTAGAGTGTAATGGTACGGAAATGTTTTCCCCTATTTCATTGGCATGTGATTTGTCTGGGACTCGAGTTCATTTTTTCTTTGTTTAACTTATCAGAAGTACATGTTATCATTGATTGGTAGTTTCACGTTTGATGAACAATTAGAATCTTAAATTGCTTACTAATTTTTTAAAAGATAAAAAATAATTAACCAAAACGCATGGTTATGATTTTTTTAAAAAAGTTATGAAGAAGACTAGCAAATCTTTCGTATATTAATATAATGTATCTATCGGAGAGGGATTGGGGAACATCAAAAAAATCTTATTTACAATTTATTTTTTTGAAGAGGTATTGTTTACCGTTTGTGTTGAAACGAATTAGGACTGATGAAAAATTCGGTGTGACATGTAGTGTCTCTTTCAGATCCAAATAAAAAAAAAATTACTACATGTTCTGGTTTGACACTTTGAAATGTCTTCACAATTTTGTTATATCATCGAAACCTTCTAATGCGACCATTAATTAATTACATAATTTGAGGAAATGTTTCTCTCAGGACGTCGTTTATGACCTGTTCAAACATCAATTGCTTCCATTTATTGCACGCCTTATTTGTATTTCAAATTTTAAACAATGCCATACTATATATTTGTTTCTGGGAGGAAGTTTCTCGGTGTTTACTTTTACCTTTTCATTTAACAACTATTTTTTTTAAAAAATTTCTTTATTAGAAAATTTGTGATTTGGTAGAATTATTAACATAAACCGTTTTGTTGGATCTATTGATTTCTTCTTAGATACTACCATGCTTTCAATTATATGAACGTGTGACCATTCTATGGTATTTAGAAAACAATATTTTAACAATAATTTTGCTTCAAGTTGACACCATGTGTTTCTTTACATTAGAAAAATAAAACATGAGTATCAAAGAGGAAATAGCAAAAGAAATAACGACTCTGGAAATAAAAAAAAACCACCATCTTACTTTGATATTATGATCAATACTATTATTATTATTTTTTAATACCAACTACGTCAGGGACGGTTCCAAACAAATTTTAAGCATGAGCACCATAATTATTAAATTAATACTATAATAAAATTAATATAAAAATTAACTATATAATAGATAACAATTTTAATAGAAATATATTATTTTCTCAAAGATAATCAATAATGACATTATAAAAATTCCATAGAGAAAAAATTAATAAAATGTATTAAACCTAATTAATAAATAGTGAAAATTTGATTCTTGAATAACATATTAAAATATTACAAGTAAATGCAACATTAGAAAAGTAAAATTGAAATAATTATTTCGTTTTTAGACTATGTGATAATACAAGGTTTTGAGATACTAAAGAATGTTTTTAACGTAAGAATGTATCCAACTATCCACATAATCAACCTGAATTACACTGGTTTGTTTTCTTTTTTTTTTTTTTTTTTTTTTTTTTTTTTTTCTAAAACAAGTACTTCAGCAAGACATTAATATACAAAAATGGATTAATTGGTTTTATGCCACTATGAAAAATAGTTAATTAGGGATTTGCCATTGTTAGATTGCTAATTAGATTTATGCCATTATCAAATTGTGTAAATTAGATATATGTCATTATCTTATTCCTAAAAAAGATTAAATTCTAAAAATGACATCCTGAAATCTCTCATTATTTTAAAAAATCCCCAAACTGTCCTTTTAATAAACCCTAAAAAGTACGGTGAAAAAAAAAACTTAAAAATATACAAACATAAAGAAAATACACGGGATAAAATTTGCTGCCTCTATTTGCCAAGTTACCTCTATTTGCTGCCGATCATCACCCCTTGATTCCATGGATAGGTGAAATTTTAAATTCTCAAACAAAAAATTTTGTTTTTTAATTTCGTGGACTAGATAGGTGAAATTCTATTGGAATGTTAATTTCGCATGTGCAAATGATATACAGACATATGACCTGTAGATTTTTTATACTTTATGATAAAGCAAAATTTTGTGCCCTAGACGAAGGTAGGTTCTTCGAATTCATGGCTTTATTTGATTGCAGTTATAAATTATAATGACAACATGTTAGTTGGGGATACATCTTAGCCGAATGGCCATCAAATATTTAGTCTCGTCAGGAAAATTTTATCCAGTTTAGCAAACCTTATAATTTTTTGGTTCTTAAATCTTGTGTGCGCCTGCATCCTTTTTCGTTGGGTTCGTTGGGGGGGGGGGGGACGCCAAGTAGGTAACAAATTAGACTAACAAACCTTATGTACCAATTGGATACAAGCATGGACCAAATTGCTGAAAAAATTTATAAATTACTTTGCTTTTAGTAATGATATTTGTTTTCTATTTTTTATTTAGTAATGATATTTTTCTAATTTTTGTAGTGGCATAAAACTAATTTGTCATTTAGTGATGACATTTTTCTAATTTCAAATTTTTGTAATGGCATATCTAAAAGGGTAAAATTGGCAAATCAATTTTTCGGTGACAAAAAACTAATTTTTACTATTTTGTAATGGCATAAAACTAATTTGTCATTTAGTGATGGCATTTTACTAATTTTGAATTTTCACTGTGGCATAAATCTAATTAACCCAAAAAAAATCTACTATGATACATTTATTTCTAGACCTACATGAATCATGGTATGAAGGTTAATTCTACGAACAAAACAGGATAACACAAAATACTACATAATCAATAGAATAGATGTTACAATATTAAGAAAGTAATTCTCCAGCTTGTGTAGCCGTGTAGGTCCTGAAAAAATTGATAACCGTGTGATATTTGTCATATTGTTTGTAGAAAATGCAAAATTATGATTGAAAAAAGCGAAACCATCTCAAAGTGCTTGTCTTCTGAACCACGTACAAAAAAAAGGAGAAAATTAAAAGCCTAGGCACTCCCGTTAAATTTAGCATGGGCACTTTTATTTGTAAGTTTTAAATGAAAAGAAAAATTAACATTTGAATATTAATTTTATAAAAAAAGAGTAGACACGTATCACGTCTTGCCTCTTAATAGCTCCGTCCCTGAATTAGCAACACCCAGTTCAATACACAAGGCAAATGAGGACATTCCATTCTTTGGGGTGCGTAATCTTCTGTCAATTGTAGAAGTTTTTTTTTTTTTTTTTTTTTTTTTGAAAATTTTCGTCCCGTAAGAAAGTCAATTTTAGAAATTTATTAGACAATCCCAGAAATGTCTAACATATTTTACTGATCAAACATTTTCGATTGAATCCGACCGTAAAATTGACCATATATTATTCGTTCTGACTGTTTTAAAATTAGAATATTAGATTTGATCAGAATCATCTAATTTGAAGTTTACAAAGAGACCTTCAGATAATTTTGTTTACCTGTGGAGCCGAACCTAGTGTCATCAAACTAAGAAGCAATGTATATATAAAAAAAATGAATGGTCAACAGGATTGTCCTTTCAAAAATCAATGTTGAATTGTTGATGTCCCAATCTGCTTATGTTTTATATGATGTGTTACACTCCCTTACTGGGTCTAGTTCAACGGATACGATTTATATAGATTTTTTTTTTTTTGTGCCTTTGTTTCATTACAACTTCGTATAATTATTGGTTTGTTGTGTCTTGACAAGAAAAAAAGAAGTACCTAAAAATGTAAACATTTCAAATCCGGACTACATTCATTCTCGTACTACATTAATTAGATGTCCGTTTTCACACGTCGATACATGGTTTTATTATATATACAGTGCTTTAGGAGACATATATATAGGCAATTTAAATTTCAGAAATCACTTTCTGAAAATAACTCAACAGAACTTCAGGTGTACTTATTGGAACGTGAATTCTTCAACTCATTTCATTACTTAAATACGAGGAACAAATTTGAATTCTACAAAGGTAGTAGATTACATAGAACTGCCATATTAATAGAACTTTGGATATATATAGTCAGCCTGTTTTTTAATCTCAGGTCCAATTGCTATATCGGAAATATAATAATTGCAAAGAAAATTCTTACCTTGGTGTCCCCACTGGAAGTTCACGACGTTTTCTCTTATTCTTATTCTTCTTTTTTTAATCATTTGAATTGGATATAATTAGTTTATAACAATATTAAAAATATACATTTCGATACAAAGATAGGAGCTTGACTCCTATTTTTCGTCAAAAAAAAAAATATATACATTTCGCTTACATTTAAAGTTGCATCATCAACATCCAACAAAAACAAAAACAAAAAGTACGTCTATCCTTGTAAATATGCAAGAGTACATGGCAAAAAATACGTAAACAACGTTTTCCAAAAAAAAAAAAAAGAAGAAGAAGAAATTAATATGTAAGGAACAAGTAACGTACTATTCCTTTTTTGGCAAGCATCAACTGACACCACTGAGCACTGTGTGGTAATTATTTATTTTAAAGCAGTGTCTGGATTGTTAGTCTGATTAGGTAGAACGTTGCGAGTGTGGTTCAGTTCAACCTTGTTATAGCCAGTTCATCTTAGTTCAATTCTTATTCGGAAAGAAAATGTTAGTTCAAATTTTCTTTTCTATGAGAAACTAGGAGATTTATATAACTTTGCATAATTTTCGATGGATAAAATTGGATTTGATTATTTTTTAGCCAGTTTAGTTACTTCTTTGGTCAACAACCGTAGAAACTGACATTACACTTATCAAGGTATTAAATAAACTTTACACTTATCAAAATTAAAGCATTAAAATATATATATATATTTTTTAATTTAGGTAACTTGTTCAATACAATTTGTCATTTAGATTGACATAATACTTGAATTCACCTATCGAGTTGTAAAAGTAACCTTTCGATTATTGTTGCCCAATTAGTGATCCAATAATGATCATGTAAGTCCAATACAGTTGGTATTAATTAAGGTAATAACAAGTTCAATTTTGGCTGAACGTGAAAGAGGGATAATCATGAAGGTTAATCTTGGTCAAATGAATTTATACCTAAGGATTACCTCACTAGTCGTTTGGTAAAGCTAAGGGTCGAACCCATAGGGACAGATTAATTGAGTACCGGACTTAATCGTTCTTAAAATCTAGAGAGATGATTTTTATAAAAATTTTAGAATAAGATGCAATCAAGTAAAATATAATAAAAATAGACTAATAAACTAAGAATAAATAATAAAATATTTTTGGTTGGTTTTTCTAAATTTTCTCGACTCAAACAGATGCAAAATATGTCCTAGGATTGTGTGTTCAATTAGTTTGGCTCTAAAGCACTTCTGTCCACGATTTTCACCGGAACAAAAGCCTATTTCGGACCGAAATCCATACTTGTAACATTAGTGGATGTTTTAAAACTTAATTTCTATTTATGAGTAATAATTAAAATTTTTTTTGTCGCTAAGTACCATCTACTTCCTCTTCTAAAAATATTCTTAAGTTACTGGTCATAAAACTAATGACCATTAATAATAACGTTAGTATATTAAAAAAATTAATTAGTATAAAATTTCTATAGGTTTTATGGTCATTAATACTTAATGTTACATAAACTTTAGTATAAAAAGGGGTACCATCTATTTCTATTTACCTCATCAAACAAAACAAATAATCATCAAATGGTCCAACATCTCTACTTTATTCAAACCCCTCCACTACTCAAAATCCAAATTCAAACCTGACTATCCTCTCTCTATTCGGCCTTCTCATCCTTTTCGGTGTGACGTGACGATCGGCGGCTAGGCGAGACGTAGGGACCAGACGCGTAGGATTCGATTATTCACTCTTTTTCAAGTTCTTCGTATTTTTCTTTCTTCAAAAAGGTATGGATTTCCTAGGCTTTGTTAAATGATATTCTAGTCGTTTGTGCTTCCTTTGTTTTACTGTAAATTCTGCATATTTGTATCGGACATTATCTTGACTTATGCCCTCAAAAAGATAACAAACTTACATGATCATTTGAAGCATGAAATTAATTTATATTCGATTGAGCATGAAAAGAAATTTGTTAAAGATAAGTGATAATTCATAGTACCAAGAAATCATCACCTTTGAGTATGTTCATATACATGCATGCTACACCCTAATGAGGTCGTTTGCAACGGAGTAGGGCTAAAAGATTAATGGACATGGTATGCGGCTTGGTAATATGGATGAATTATTACTAAAGATTGTGAACTGGGATTGAGATTGTAATATGTGATTGAAACTGACAGGAAATTGCATTTTACATTTGTATGATCAATGTAGTTGCATTGTTTTTAAATATTTAATTCATAGTTGATGATTATCTAGAACTTTAACAAGTCCCAGGCTGGAACTGATTCCCGCACTGAGAGACTTGTCCGATCTCTCACCTGTTTTCACTTATGTGGGTTCCAGGTATTGAAGATGGATTTCATAAGCTTCCACAAAATTGAGTGAGACGAGATGATATAAGTGGGTTATTGAATTGCCACAAGTACTTAATTTATTTTATTTTGCTTTGAACATTTGATCTAGCATGGGGAATTCCACAATAAATCCACCATGTTAGACATGTTGTCATTATTGTAAGACAATAATTATTATTCAATAAATGTGGCAATTATTATTTATTTTAATTGATAGTGTATGTGATGTGTTTACACCTTGCGTTCATACGCGGCGGGTTGTCTCCCCCTTCTCGGGGTGTGACAATACTGTTCGCTTCAAAACTTGCTTTAGACATTCTGTTTTGACTTGATATTTTTACAGGACACTATGTGAAGGTTACTTGACGACCAGACCTAAACCCTAACCTCAGCCGTCGCATTTTGGTTCTGGTTTGGTATGGAACCGGCTTTTACCACGTAAATAACTAAGCCTCAGCTGTCGCGTTCTGGTTCTTAGTCACTTAAGATTATTTAGTTGGATTTCTAGAAGTAGTTAAAGTCCTGTCGGATCAATAAAAGTTACACCTTTCGGTCATTAAACTAACCTCCTCTTTCGAGAGATTGGCTTACCTCAATTACTTAATCAATTAAAGGTTTGATCTAGTTTAATGCCCTAAAGACTTCACGATTCATCCATAGGTAAACATCAAGCAAACAAATAATATAACTAAGCATAGACAATAGTTCACAACTAAATAAATCACATAGCATCATAATAAATCCATCAAGTCATCACAAAATACCAAACTAATCTACTAACTACCCCTAAGACATAATAAATATTTAGCCTAATATGTTTAAAACAGAAACAACAAGTATCATGCAAGAAACAATATACAAATCCATAGAAAAGTAAGATAAAAGCATTAAAGAGTAAACCGAAGTATCCCTTTAGCCTTTACTCCCTCTTCTACAGCCAGGAATTGATGGAGAACTGCCTGTCTCGCTGTTGTCGCCTTCAAAGCTTGTTGTCCTTCAAAGAATTCCTTGGAACGAGCCAAAAACCGTCGAACGAGAGGTGGAAAATCAAGAGTAAAATATGGAATCCGTTCTTCTGTCAAAATCTCGTGCATATATGCCCGTGGAGAGACCAGGGAGGCGGCTAGGGCAAAGAAACACACCTTCCTTCTATGAAAATTTCCATTTTTGCACTTTTCCGAATTGATTTCGGACCAAAATGTACGGATTTCGGTCCAAAATGGCTCCAAAATGGATCCGAAATGCGCTTCTGGACCCACCAATTGGGCTAAGACTGAGGCCCGCGCTCAATACTCGATCTGTTCCGGCCTCCAATGGTCCGTAGCACATCTATATGAGCCAGGAATGAGTCGTCTGGCATATGATCTAGCTCCAACCTCCTCGTTTGTCATGTTTTGTCTTCAATCTCCAAGAAATCCTACAAAATAAATGGGAAAGCGGCGGCAGTACCAAAATCTATGAAAACATAGCAATTCATGAGGCAATTACAATGGTTTGAGTAATATTTGGGTGCTAAGTACGATCAAAATACATATATAAATATGAGATATCAGATAAATTTATATTTTTTATTATTCACTGGACTATGGATAAATTGTCTTAATTAAAGAATAGTGATCAAATAATTATTAATTGAGTTTGATACATGATATATCTAAATAACAAATAACACAATTATATTTACAAATTCTAATCTTTATAAATTTTGTTTACTTAATTTTTACTGGGTTTGTTTATAAATTAAGTCACATCAACAAAAAGAAAAAAAAAAGTCAATTTATCTTGTAGGGTCAACGTTAGATCAAATTTTAAGGTTAGATAATTGTTTCAATTTGGGTTTAGTTTGATAGCAAAAATGTGGAATCCATATTTGTTGCCGAATAATAATAACTAGAGTAGAATCTCGCGCGTTGCGCGATTTATTCCTATACGAATATACTATTAAACAGTTACGCGATTTATTTTACATTATATAAAAAAAATGACATACAAAATTGAAAATACTATTCAAATATTATATGAAAACTGCCACAGAAAATCCTAAATACTATTTTGCCACAAAAGATCACGCGCCACAGAAAATCAAAATCACTGTGCTTACTACAGTGATTTTGAGTCCTCACGTGCCGTGCATGACACAGCCCCTTTATATATGTATAATTGATGACGGCATTGTGTCATTATTCTGAATGATCAATTCAATTCGACTTAAGTCAGACTTGAAATAGGAAATAAATTACCATTATTTTTCTTAAAGAAAGTAGGCTTCGCTTTCTTAGGTTGTTGTATTTTGTGTATATTTTTTTTTTTTTGCCATATAAGCATTTTTGTTAAATAAAAAATGATTTACTCACATAGAAAAAGTAGTGTTTTCAATATTGTTTGGACTTTTGCTAACTACTTTTGTGTTAACATCGAAGCGGAAAAAGAATTCTATATGTTAACATCTAATATAATTTAGGGTAGCTATACATATGGTGACAAGTTTATTTATACCTGTCGTACATTTATGTACAACAATTGCTATATTATAGTTGATGTCACATGTACAATGATATTTTAAGGGGTACATTTGTATTTTTCTCTCAATAATTATATTTATTTTTTCTTTCACGTCATTAGCGCGTGTGGAAGTTTCTAAGGTTGGTCAACAGCGCCTACAAAATTAAGTAGGAGTGAAACAGTCTTTGTCTCCATGCACAGTTTTGCATATATAATGCGTTAACGTTGTGATTAGCAATCAATCAATGACTACGTTGTAGTTATCTCGTTTGTTTTTCTTCGAATAAACAAATGCCTTTCATGGTCTAATTACTTTGTCCCTTCTGCATTTTGACTGCACATGTGACAAAAAAGAAGGGAAGAAAAACGAAGGCACGATTACAGCTGGTAATAGGGACAATTGGACAAAAGTCATAAAAATATAACTTAGAACCGTTGTTTGGTTACAATATATAAGTTGAATTTCTCTCGGATCAATTCTTCCATAACACTTATTCATAAGACAGATAAGTATAATGAGAAGTGGGTTCAATAAAATTCAAAAAGTGGTACGTTCGAGATATATTGATTTGCTCGATTAGACATTTGATCAGCTTGAGCTTGAGATAGGCTAAAACCATTTTAGTTGATTTGATTGTGTTCAACTCAAAGTATCTCAATATATAATTATGGGTAATTTTATAGTGGACTAAAATTTCAAATCGGACTTCCTGATCAATCATATATATATATTCATAATTTTAAATAAACGATTTAGATTTAAGTCCGCTTTAGAAATTTAATCCACAAAAATTGCTATAATTGCACTGTTTAATTTGTAAATATTTAGTCATCAACATAACCTGCTTACAAAAAAATATAAAACAGCATAATATATTTAATTAATATTATGTTTTTGATATTAGAAAAACAAATATAGTTCAAAAGTACTTAAGTTGAATCATTCATGATTGGCTCAAAATAGATCAATACAATTATATTATTTAATTTGAGGTATGTAGCCATTCATAGAACATAATATATTTATTTTTAGGTAAAGTATAAATCCTTTTGAATTCTTAAACAAGCAACAATAAAAGTAAGAAAAACAAATAGAACCCGGAAAAAAAATGAACGTCAAGTCGTCAATCATTTAACATAATTTACAATTAAATATAAAAGCATTCAAGTAATTGAGTTCAAAACCTTATATTTTTTTCAAGCTAATCAGCTATCGACTACCATTCTAAATTAAAAAATAAAAAGGTTTTGATCATCACTTTGAAAAGTTTCGCACTTGCGAATTTTCTTATTCCTCATTCATCGTTTTCGTTATCAAATAGAAACAGAAGTCTATTTTCCTTTTTAGAAACATAACCGAAGTATCTTTTCGCCTGGGAATAAAATTACTGTCAAGAGTGTAGTTGAAGTTTGAGACCATAGTACGTAATTTATTAAATTCGAGGAGCGACATTATAAACTGGAGTCATAAAAAAATTAGATTGAACCGCGTATTGAAATTTCAGAAGGAGATTAATTAAATGAAGCGGACCCCACACTGATATCAAATTAATAACCAGGATTATGAAGATGCCTCTGATAATCCGCCTCCTTTCAATCCATTCCGCTGACTTTATTACACTTTTTCGGATCCTCTCCAACAGGAAGGACCTTATTGTATAAATTTAAGTAGAATTAGGCCGTTAGATTCTCATCTAACTACCAAGATCTACCCAAGCATCAATTATGTATTTAACATTCGAGAGGATCATTCACCTTATCTATCAGGTGACTTGGTCAGTAGTGGCTAGTGGCAGTGGGGTCATTTATTCCAATTCCCGGCAACTTGGTCTTTTTCCAAGACATGGCCCACAATCCAATATCAAATATTTTTCCAATTAAATAAAATCTTACATAATATTTTGCCTAAATTTAGTTACAACCAAAAGAATAATTTAATATCATATCATCATAAACTTAAATATAAAACTAATTTTAAAAATTTAAATTTAGGAAACATTCCTGCCAGCTGAATTGCAAGTACAACAGGCAACAGCAACAAGATGCACTTGCGCACGCTTCTTCCCTCTTCGTCTTGGCCCCATTTCCCACCAAACTGAAAGTCATAAACCCCTCTCTGTCTCTTTCTAATTCTCTCTCTTATGCTCCTTCCATTCCATCATCAATTCATCACCTATTGTTTCTCCTCTTCTCTATTGTATTCCTAGACTTTAAAAGACTTTCACTTTCCCTTCCTTTAAACCCCATGAAAAAGTGATCATTCAATAACCACTCTCTCTCTTTTAATTTTAAAACTACAAATTAATCAACCATGTCATCTCCTCCTCCACCAGCCAAGGCGCCGACTTCAACTCCTTCCCCACCTCCACCAGCCAAGTCGCCGACTTCAGCTCCTTCTCCACCTCCACCAACTCCATCAGACCCTCCTCCTCCAACATCTCCACCTCCACCACCCATTACACCCTCTCCATCACCAACCCCAAAACCGCCTCCTCCACCTCCTGCACCAACTCCAGCACCTACACCTCCCCCAAAATCACCTCCACCTCCAGCACCAGTTCCTCCTCCTGATTCTCCACCTCCACCTCCGGCCAAGAGTCCGAGTCCGCCTCCGCCAGTCAACAGTCCGCCACCTGAATCACCTCCACCGCCTCCTGATTCCCCTTCACCACCTCCAGATTCCCCTTCACCACCTCCAGCCTCCCCTTCCCCTCCTCCGCCATTCGTACCGCCTCCGCCATTCGTTCCTCCACCGCCGCCTTCACCCGACTCACCGGCATTTCTGTCGCCTCCTCCACAGCTTTTATCGCCTCCCCCACCTTATACACCTCCTCCTCCACCTGCTACCTCATCGAGTTCAGTGTCGACCGGACTGATCGCTGGAATTGCTGGCGGGGCGATATTTGCTGTGGCTGCGGTGATTGCTATATTCTTTTTGGTATTTAGGAAACGGTCTCGGCGAAGACCCGAGTATGGACCATATGATGACGGGTTTTATCCTCCAGGTGCAACACATTTATCCAAAATTTGAAGCTTTTACGGTTTTACCTTTATTTTTTTTCTTCCAAGTAGATAATTTGTAGAAAGTTTCTAGTAATAGGTTAACCTTACATGCCATGCCAGTATTTCTTGTTTGACTGCATTCAGTCCTTTTCCACAATGAAATATGGTCTGACTAATGATATTAATTGCTGTTATCAAAATGTTTACAAGCAGTGAGATGTAAAATCCGAGCCACATTGTATAAAATTGATTGATTTATAATATAAAATATATAATGGTAATTCTCTTTCTGCACAGTCGACCCCTACCGTCAACAAACGTCACTCCTTATGTCACAACAACCACCACCTTCTTCGCCTTCATGGCAAGTCAGAAGCAACGGAAGTGGATCTGGAACCATGCCAGGACTGGGACCCAAATCCAGCCCAGGTCACAAAAACCTTCCCTTGTCCCCTGCCCCTGCGCCAGCTATAGCAGGTGGGCCCTACAAGTACGAAGACCTCGAATTGGCTACCAACGGCTTTTCAGAGTCCAATGTGTTGGGCCAAGGTGGCTTTGGCCTGGTTTACCGAGGCACATTGAGCGGAAAAGAGGTCGCTATTAAGAAACTTAAGTCGGGTGGTGGCCAGGGAGACAGAGAGTTCAGAGCAGAGGTTGAGATAATTAGTCGGGTCCACCACAGAAATTTGGTCTCCTTGGTTGGTTATTGCATACATGAGGAACAGAGATTATTGGTTTATGAATATGTGCCAAACAAGACCCTCGAATTTCATTTGCATGGTATAGCATCTACCTTCTTGAGTTCAGATAGCTTTGCAAAAGTTCTATATTGATCTGATCTCAAGATTTAAAAATTGAATGATGTAGGGAGTGGCCGGCCAACACTTGATTGGCTCAGAAGATGGAAGATTGCTTTGGGTTCTGCTAAGGGTTTGGCATACCTACATGAGGATTGTTAGTCCTACTATGCACATTTATTTTTCTGTACTATGCTAGTTTTGCTCTTGGGATTATTTCTTAAGCATGTTGTTTCACTAATTTTAGGTGATCCAAAAATCATTCACCGGGACATTAAAGCAGCAAATATACTACTTGATTACAACTTCGAGCCGAAGGTAGGTGCCTAGCCTTTAATTTTCCTTTTGTGATCGATTTTATTATCCTAAATCCTTGCAATTTATCTTTAGATCACAAGGGCATAATTTTGTTACTAATGTATTTAAGAAGGTTTATATTTATAGACAGGGCTGTAATTTTTATTAATTTAAACTTTAAAAGAATGAGATTATGTTGACTTATATTAGTTGATTACTTAGTTTAAAAATCTGTTAGTAATTGAACCTAACAAGCTAAACTCGTATTCAGGTTGCAGATTTTGGATTGGCAAAGTTTGTTCCTACAAATATGTCACACGTCTCTACCCGGGTCATGGGAACTTTTGGGTGAGCATTGACTTCAATTATTGTTTGCTTGTTATTTATTTATTTATTCTTTATTTTTTTGCTATATTTCTTTAATCCTATTTACAATTGTTCATTGTCATTTATGCTCATTCGTTTGATATATTTATTCAGGTATGTGGCACCAGAGTATGCAACATCTGGAAAACTTACAGACAGGTCCGATGTATACTCGTATGGAGTTATGCTTCTTGAGCTAATTACAGGGAGGAAGCCTATTCTGTCTCCTGAGCCTAACATGGATGCTGACAGTTTGGTTAATTGGGTATGTTCTTCTGCACCTATTTTTCAACAATGTGGCTAAAACCTCATAGTTTTTTAACCTGAAAAATTCATTAGCAATTATTTGGTCCTCCAGGCAAGGCCATTACTTTCACGAGCCGTAACAGATGATATCTACGATGAACTAGTAGATCCATGGCTTGAAACCAATTATGATCCATATGACATGTCACGCTTGGTACACTGTGCTGCTGCTGCTGTGCGACATTTGGCAAAAAAACGTCCTCGAATGAGCCAGGTACATTGGATTTTCTTCTATATAGTTTACCTTTGTACAAAAGCTTGGGATGATGCTGGTACTCAAGATTGGCACACTTCACTATATATTCAGTATTGGTCAATGACTGTTGCCTGGTGCAATCATTTTGCACAAAAAAAAAGAAGAGTTGATTAATGGTGCTGTGACAAATTTCACTGAGCTCTCTCTGATAATGAACATAACCAATTTCCATCTCTCAAGGAGAGCAGCATATGATACAAATCTGATGTAGCTGAACTTAAATGAGATGGTCTGTTTGTAAACCTATGTCGTGTGTTTACTGCTGCCTGCTCATGTAATGGTTAGACCAAAACGGCATTTTTTAAAAGATGAAACATACCCATTTTTGTAATTCTCAACTTAATTGATCAGATTGTACGCTACCTGGAAGGAGAAATCTCGCTAGAGGACCTGAATGCAGGGATGAATCCGGGTGACAGTCATGTTAAAGGCAGCTCAACTGGCTCTGTTGAGGTGTTCAGGAGAATGGCATTTGGTGGCATCATTAGTGAAGACTATGCTGAGAGTGACCAAACGAGCGACTATGAGCCATCAACTAGCAGTGGTGCTAATACAGAGGAGATGGAGCAGCGACGGCTAAAAAAAGATCGGAGCGGTGAAGTGTGATAAAACATCAAATATGATTTTCACATCTATTTCGGCTACTCTTTTTTGCTGTAACTTTCTTTTCATTTGTTTCACAAAATTGAATATCAGAAAAGGATATGAGTTTGTGAATATATAACGATTTATTTCTTGTTCATATGTTTCTTTCTCGGTATAAAGAAATTAAAGAATGTATAGTTTTTTTATCACATGGAGATTGTCTATGAGTATTATAATGTTATATTTTCCTCCATATGTTCGTTATATTTCTATTCTGTTTGCTAAAACTTTTTATTAGCAGTTATTTAAATTCGGATTTCTTATAACATCCTCCTTGAGAAATTTCCAGGATAGATCTGAACAGCTCTGTCCAGTAATAATTGAGGCAAATTTCAAAAACTCCTCTCAGAAACTGAACAAATGGCATGCGACTATTATAATCAAATCTAATGACAAGATCCCTTTTTCTTTATGTCTAATTATTTATTTATTATATATTAATTTTTCTGATCTGTAAAAATGAAAAATAATGAAAATGGCTAACATTAAAAAATGGAACGACTCCTCATGCTACATTGTAATTTAATAACTAAAAAAAGAAGAAGAATATGAACCGGCTCTTGGTCTAAGTAAGAATTAGCAATGCACTTTTGGTGAAAAATTTATTGAGAAGTTTGACTCCTAATTTATTTTTTAAAAAAGTAAAATAAATAAGGAGATTAGAGCATCATCTTGCTGATAGTAACCGCGTTTTGTAATATTTATTTTGTCCCTTCCAATCTTCCATTGGTCATTGGTGTACTTACGTAACGTTTTTTATTTAATTAATCCGCTATTTAGTTTTCTTTAGTTTAGAAATCAAGTCTTAGGATCATAGAATCTACCCTAAACCCATGACCTATATTTTTAAACATAGCAGTTAATTCAGGAAGGATCATGAATTCATGATATATGTTATAATTTCTTCAGCAGTTGAACTAAAATTCGCCTACAATTTAGGAGAATAATCAAGACCCAACAGAAGCACCACATACATTGATACATATACAAAGAATAAAGAATGAAACGGGCTATAGTGTTTTCCATCTTGGGCCTAAACTATTTTAAAATTAGACGAGAATAAGTTCAGCCATAAAATTCTCTAGCCAGTTTAGTAGGTGAGGTGAGGTCACATTTCAGGGACCCGATTCCTGTGTCGCGCGGCACGCGTGTAGCGCACCTCCACGAACCGTTCGATTTTGATCGGGCGGTTCATTTTTTTCGGGCCTATCAATCTGGTATTATTCACGGGGCTCCCTTATCCATCAGATTCAGATCAGACGGTCCACAGCCCGCGCTGTACGCGTGCCGCGCGACACAGGATCTGGATTCCACATTTCAGGCCAATAGACCAGTTGACGTTTCAATAGACCAGACCAGAGACCATAGTTGAGGAATCTCAGCCACCCTAGTGAAGCTAAGCTTCTCTGATGAAGTTTCTAGTGGTTCGTCTAGATCCTTTTCTGGAAAAAACAAACCAGACCTGTTGGCATTTCATTCAAGCTTTAAGCTTGTACGCTCTCGGACCTATGGCAGCGACGCGAAGAACTCTTCTCAAAGTCATAATACTCGGCGAGAACGGGTGATTTTTTTATCCTTTTGTGACCCTTTTCCTTAATTTTAACATTGTTTCCTCATCTCGAGTTAATTTTGTTAAATTGTATTTGAATTACTTCTGATTGGTTTACTATTTGTGCAGGGATGGGAAAACATCTCTAATGAACCAGTATCCTTGAACTTACCTAGGCTATTCGTTTCTGATTTATTTTTTGTAGATAAAGTGCTTAATTTAAAGATGTATCTTTTGCGTCCTGTTTTATCCTTGAATATTTGAATAGATATGTGAATATGAAGTTCAGCAATTAGTATAAAGCAACAATTGGGGCTGATTTTCTCACCAAAGGAGTACAATTTGAGGATAGCCTGTTCACTTTGGAGGTACTCTGTAATATCTCTCCCTTTCATTTTGCATTCTCTTGTTTGTGTGTGGTCTTGGTTTGTGCATATCTAGTGGAAATGAACTTGGTACCTGTCACCATTTTTATCAATAATTTGGCTTATTTGCTGGTCTGAATTCTTAACTATAACTGAGTTTTTTCACTGTCTGCTCCTCTAGCTCCATCTCATTCATTGTGTTCAGTTTAGTACTAATGATTTTGCTGGTTGGAACTTGGAACAGCTTGTTTTCTAGTCGTATGGTGCTACCAATTACCAGAATGACTGATATGAGATTGAAATCTGATGGTATCTTTCTTTCTTGTACACCATCAAATTTCTTCTTTTGTAATAACTGATGTAGTGTTTCTTCCACAGTATGATGTGGTTTCACTAGGTCTGGTGACCGGGTCAGTGTTGGCCAAGTGATAGTGGGGTATTCTATACCTTTCATGTTTACTTGGTCTGTTGCTTGACATGGCTTCATTCCACAATTACCAAGCATTTTTTCCATTCAAATATATTCCCTTCTTGGAAACCCCATGCAAAAGTGAGACACCATTCACTCTTTTGGAACTAGCTTCTCTGTCTCTCTCAAGACATATAACAAACTAGCTATGTCAGCCAACCCGCCGACATCAACCCCTTCTCCGCCCCCGCCAACTACAACCCCTTCTACACCCCCGCCGACTTCAACCCCTTCTCCTCCCCCACCGACTTCAACACCTTCTCCTCCCCCACCGACTTCAACCCCTTCTCCTCCCCCTCCAACTTCAACCCCTTCTCCGCCCCCGCCGACATCAACCCCTTCTCCGCCCCCGCCGACATCAACCCCTTCTCCGCCCCCGCCGACATCAACCCCTTCTCCGCCCCCGCCGACATCAACCCCTTCTCCGCCCCCGCCGACATCAACCCCTTCTCCTCCCCCGCCGACTTCAACCCCTTCTCCCCCGCCTACTGCTCCCCCTCCGCCACCCACTACACCCACTCCGGCACCTGCCCCTAAATCACCTCCGCCACCCCCTGCACCCACTCCAGCACCTTCCCCTAAGTCACCTCCACCACCAGCCCCAGCGAGTCCTCCTGATTCTCCACCTCCACCTCCAGGTTCTCCTGCTCCGTCAAGTCCTCCACCTCCACCTCCAGGTTCTCCAATTCCGTCAAGTTCACCTCCACCTCCAGGTTCTCCCGCTTCGTTTAGTCCTCCACCTCCAACTCCAGATTCTCCGGTCCCGTCAAGTCCTCCACCTCCAGCCAAGAGTCCGCCTCCGCCAGGCAACAGTCCGCCACCTGAATCACCTCCTCCACCTCCAGATTCTTCTTCGCCGCCTCGCCCATCCGTTCCTCCTCCACCATTTGTCCCTCCACCACCACCTTCTCCGGACTCGCCACCATTTCTGTCATCGCCTCCACCGTTTTTATCGCCTCCCCCACCGTATACACCTCCTCCACCACCGTCCTCACCGAGTTCAGTGTCAGCCGGACTGATTGTGGGAATTGCTGGCGGGGTTGTGTTCGGTGTGACTGTGCTGATTGGTCTATTTATTTTGGCATTTAGGAAACGGTCTCGGTCTAGGGTCGAGTATCCATCGTTCAGTAACGGCTTCTATCCTCCAGGTGCAACACATTTATTCAAAATTTGAGGCTTTCACCCTTACATTTATTGTTTTTTTTTAAGCTTTGACAAAGCTTCTAGCTCAATAGGTTGACTTTGCATGCAAGCATTTTCTTGTGTAGCTAAATTATGACCTTCTCACAATAAAACATGGTCTGATGAAGCTCAATCTTGACTGGTTCCATCAAAATTTTTCCAAGCAGCAATCTGTCAAATACGAGTAACATTGTATAAAATTTATTTATATGTTATATAATATAATGGTAATTCTCTTTCTTCACAGTTGAACCCCACCGTCCCCAGATACAAACGTCACTCCCTTTAACACAACAGCCACCTTCATCCCCTTCATGGCAAATTGACAGCAACAACAGCGGATCAAATTCATTGCCAGCATCGGGAACCAAGTCCAGCTCAGATCCCAGAAACCTTCCTTTGTCCCCTGTACCTGCTCCAGCTGCACCAGGTGGACCCTACAGTTATGAAGAACTCGAATTGGCTACCAATGGATTTTCAGAATCTAATGTGTTGGGCCAAGGTGGATTTGGCGTTGTTTACCAAGGCACATTGAGTGGAAAAGAGGTTGCTATTAAGAAACTTAAGTCGGGTGGTGGCCAGGGAGACAGAGAGTTTAGAGCAGAGGTAGAGATAATTAGTCGGGTTCACCACAAAAATTTGGTCACCTTGGTTGGGTATTGCATACATGAGGATCAGAGATTGTTGGTTTATGAATATGTGCCTAACAAGACCCTCGAGTTTCATTTGCATGGTATGACATCTACCATTTTGATTCGGATGGCTTTGAACTGTTTTCTTTTTCGTCTTGTCTTAAGTCTTTAAATTGAATGATGTAGGGCGTGGTCGGCCGACACTTGATTGGCTTAGAAGATGGAAGATTGCCTTGGGATCTGCTAAGGGTTTGGCGTATCTACATGAAGATTGTTAGTCCCTACAATGAACATTTATTTTCATGTCAATAATAGCTTAGCCTACTTTGCTGTATATTTTTGGTCTTGCTTTTGTTTCTTAAGCATATTGTTGTTCTAATTTTAGGTGATCCAAAAATCATTCACCGGGACATTAAAGCAGCAAATATACTACTCGATTACAACTTCGAGCCGAAGGTAGGTGCCTAGACTTTGATTTTACTATTTGTGATGGATTTTATAATCCTAAAGCCTCACAATTTGTCATTTAAGTCACTAGGGTACAATTCTTATTAAGGATGTGTATATTTATGAAACAAGGCCTTCATTTTTTATGATATTAATTTTATTAGTTGATGAATTAGTTTAGAAAACCAGTTAGTATATTGAACCTTACAAGATATAACTCATGTTCAGGTTGCAGATTTTGGATTGGCAAAGTGTGTGCCTATTAATAAGTCACATGTCTCTACAGGAGTCATGGGAACTTTTGGGTGAGCATTGACTTCAAATATTGTTTGATTGTTATTTATTTATTTATTATTTTTGGTCCTTTTTTGCTATATATTATTGAATTCAATTTACAATTATTCATTATCATTTATGCTCATTGTTTTGATGCATTTGTTCAGGTATGTGGCACCAGAGTATGCAACATCTGGGAAACTTACAGCTAGGTCCGATGTATACTCATATGGAGTTATGCTTCTTGAGCTAATCACAGGGATGAAGCCTATTCTGACTGAGCCTAACATGGATGCCGACCTGAGTTTGGTTAATTGGGTAAGTCTTCCCATAATACCTATTTTCCAATGACGTGACTAAAACTATGACTAAAACTTCATAGTTTTTAACCTGAAAAATTCATTAACAATTTCTTGGTCCTTCAGGCAAGGCCATTGCTTTCACGAGCCTTAACAGAGGATATCTACGATGAACTGATAGATTCACAGCTTGGAAATAATTATGATCCATATGACATGACACGCTTGATACACTGTGCTGCTGCTGCCGTGAGACATCTGGCAAATAAGCGTCCTCGAATGAGCCAGGTGATTAGATTTTCTTCTATGTAGTTTACCTCTTGCAAAAGCTAGGTAATATTTTTGGGTCCCAAATTGTTATTTCCTGGCACAATTCCACTATATGTTCTGGGATGACTCTTGCCTGGTGCAATCATTTTGAAGAAAAAAAAGGGGGTAAGTGGAGTTGATAAGTGGTGCTGCAACAAATTTCACTGAGCTACCTGGATAATGATTATTAAGCCAATTTCCATCTCTCAAGGAAAACAGCATATGATACAAATCTGATTTTACTGAACTGACATTAGATGGTCTGTTGGTAAACCTATGTTGTATGTTTACTGCTGCTTATGTTATGGTAATACCAAAACAGCATTTCTAGAATATGAAACATACCCATGTTTTTGTAACTCCCAACTTAATTGAGCAGATTGTGCGCTACCTGGAAGGAGAAATCTCGCTAGAGGACCTGAATGCAGGGATGATGCCGGGTGACAGTCGCGCAAAAGGCAGCTCAACCGGCTCTGTTGAGGTCATCAGGAGAATGGCATTTGGCGGTATCACTAGTGAAGACTATGCCGAGAGCGACCAAACGAGTGACTACGAGCCGTCAAGTAGCAGTGGTGCCAATACAGAGGAGATGGAGCAGCGACGGCTTAAAAAAGATCGGAGTGGTGAAGTGTGATAAAACATTAAATGTGATTTTCACATCTATTTAGGCTACTCGTTTTGCTGTAGCTTTCTTTTCATTTGTTTCAGAAAATTGAATACCAGAAAAGTATACAATAAAATTGTGAATATATAGCGATTTATTTCTTGTTCAATTATTTATTTCTTGGTAAATAGAAACTAAACAGAATGTATACCTCTTTTAATCTTTTATTACATGGGGATTGTCCATTGAGTATAGTACTGAAATATTTTTCTCCAGATGTTCATTTTACCCACATTCTGTTTACAAATTTTTTTTTCAGTTCCTTATATAAATTCGGATTTCTGATAACATCGTTCCTAGGAAATTTCCAGCATGGATATGAAGAGTCAAATACAGTAGTAGTAAAGGCAAATTTCAAAAAATTTAATAAAGGAATCTGTGACTATACTCTGCATATGGGTTCCGCTTGGCATGTAAACTGATGTTATCTGGCACGGTTAAGTCGGAAGGCAGATTAACTGAGAAAACTGTGTAAATAATGCATGCGAATATATGCGCAGTCAAGTCTATTGATAAGATTTATTTTTTCTTTTTGTCTAGTAAATCGTAACTTATTATTCATTAAAAAAAAAGTTAATTTATTAGATATTAATGTTTTTTTAAGAAATTCTTAGAAGAGGTTACCAGTTAATTATTATATACTGATTAATGTTGCTCATTTGTGAAAACGAAAAACAAACAAAAAGTTAATGCCAATCATTAGAAAATATAACAAATCATGCTACAATTTTTTTTTTTAGTTTTTAATGATGATCGTGCTACATTGTAAGTTAGGAACTAAATAAGGAGAATAGCGTACCATCTTCGTAATAACTGCGTTTTTGTCCCATCCATGGCGTATTTATGTTTTATTTAATTAATTCGCCGTTTAATTTTTCAATTTGGAAATCTATTCTTACAATCATAGAATCTACCCTAAATACAGGAACTATTTTTTAAACGTTGAAGACTAGTATTTAGTTCAGTAATGCCCATATAATAATTTCTTGAGCAGTCGAGCTAAAATTGTACGAGAATAAATGAATAATCCAAACCAACAGAAGGACGACATACAAATAATGAACCAAGATGCAATGTTTGTTCATCTTGGGCCTAAAACTAATTTAAAATTAGATAATAATTAACTAGATGAAGATCAAGTTCGTATATTAATCCTACTAGCCACTCCGACTCCCTTTCTATCTTCTAGTGTTTCATTCTGGATCTATTTTATCTGGGAAAACAAACTAGACCTATTGGCATTTTATACAAGGTTAAGTTAAGCTTGTACATTTTTGGAGCTATGGCTGCGAGGAATCATCATACTCGGGGACAACGAATGATTTATAATCTCTTTGTTGTCCTTTTTCTGAATTTTAGTAATCGTCTTCTGGTCTTGAGAGTTGAAATGCTTTAATTAATGAAATTTTATTTGAATTGCTTCTGAATGGTTTATTATCTGTGTAGGGTTGGGGACAAATCACTGATGAACCAGTATCCTTCAAATTTTCGTTACGATTTAATATTTTTATAGAAAAGTTGCTCAATTTAAAGATTTAACTTTTATGTTCTGTTTTATCGATCCTTGATAATTTGAATAGATATGTGAATGAGAAGTTCAGAAACCAGTATAAAGCATCAACTGGCGCCTGATTTTCTCACCAAGGGAATCCGATGTGATGACCGCCTGTTCACTTTACAGGTATTATATAATACACTCCCTTTCAGTTTGCATTCCGTTGTTTCTGGTCTTGAAATGTACGTATCTTGTGGAAATACACTGAGTATCTGTCACAATTTCTATCTATAACTAGCCATGTTTGTTGATCTGAACTATTACAGAGTTCTTTCACTATCTGGTGGCTCTTCTAGCTCCACCTTTTGCATTGTATTTTAGTAGTGTGGTGCTACCAATTACCAGAATATCTGTCATGAGATTAAAATTTGATGCTATCTTCCTTTCTAGTAACCATGAAATTGCTTCTTTGTAATAGCTGATGTAACGTTTCTTCCGCAATGCAATTTGGCTTCACTCATTAGTAGGTGACAGGGTCAGTGGTGACCCAGTGGGGTCACTTATACCCTTCCCTTTTACTTCCTCTTTTGCTTGACAATTGACATGGCCTTGTACCCCCATTGCCAACTATTTTCTCCATTGAAATAAATTCCTATGTAATATTTTATCATAATGTTTATTTCAACAAAAAAAAGTAATTATTCATATTCAACATGAGCCAAGGAACTTAAAATTTAATCCAGGAAACATTCCTAATTCCTGATTTTGCCTATCCAACTGGCAACAGAACAAGAATGTACTTCTTGGACTCCATCCCTCGTCCTTTTGGCCCTTTCACACCAATTGGAAGTCATAAAAGACCACACTTTCTCATTCTAATATTGCATTATTGAGCGCCAATTGTTTCCTTTTCTATTCCTTGTCTTGGGTCTCCACTTCCCTTCGTTTAAACACCAACGACAAAATTGAGAAAACCATAAAGCTTTTAGAACAATCATCTCATGCACTTGGCGGACTTCAAGTCCTTCAGCACCACTGATGGCCTCTTCTCCGCCACTGCCTTCTTCATTACCTCCTCCACCCCCATCCACTGCTTCGCCACCACCACCCTCTGTACCTATGCCACCTCCACCACATTTATTGCCTCCTCCGCCGCCACATGACCAACCTCCACCGTCCTATTCCTCAAGTTCAGTGTCAACGGGTTTAGTAATAGTTGTGGGCGCGGGGACGGTGATTGGTGTTTGCATGCTGCTTGGTATATTGTACTTGATATGTAGGAAAGGGCGTGATCGAAGAGAAGATTATGAATCATTTGGCGGGTTTCATAGTACTCTATTTTTAAATACATTTCTCCAAAAATTTGAAACTTGCACCCTGAAATTTTTTTCTTAATTTTCCTTTTAAAAGGTATATGATTCATACAAAATTTATAGAAATTTTTACCTTTTTCTAACCTTTTTTTTTACACATTCGGTCCTCATTCTTTTATGCCATTATCTATTGTATTACTACATGCAGACCTTTTCACAATAAAAGAGCTTACCTGGCATGCTACTATTTCTGCTATAACTGCTAGTCTTTTTTATTACATCAAAACAAGGTTCGATGATGAACAATCTGAACTGGTTCAATCATTAAAATCTGAGTGATATTGTGTAATATTAATTGATTTTATATATAAAATGATATTTCTCTTTCTGCACTGGCGAACATTATCATCCCAACCAGATCCAATTGTTTATCATTTACTCAGGACAACCACCACCTCATTCCCCTCCATCTCAAATCAACAACAGTGAAACAGCTGGATCTAAATCCATGTCTGGATCAGGACCCACACTCGGCATCAGTCCCAAAAACATTCTCTTGTCCCCTGTTCTGCCACCTGCTATAGCAGGTGGGCCCTACAACTATAAAGACCTCGAATTGGCTACCGACAGGTTTTCAGGGATGAACATATTGGGTCGAGGTGTGTTTGGCCCTGTGTACCGAAGCACCTTGAGTGGAAAAGAGGTCGTTATTAAGAAATATAAGTCAGGTGGCAGCGTGGGAGACAGAGAGTTCCGAGCTGTGGTTGAGATAATTAGTCGGGTTCACCACAGAAATTTAGTCCCCTTGGTTGGGTATTGCATACATGAGGATCAAAGATTGTTCATTTTTGAATATGTGCCAAACAAGACCCTCGAATTTCATTTGCATGGTATGGCATCCATCTTCTTGAGTTCATTTGGCTTTGTAAAATCCTCTATTGATCTGGTCTTAAGTTTGTAAAAGTGAATGATGTAGGGAGTGGGCGTCCAACACTTGTTTGGCATAGAAGATGGAAGATCGCTTTAGGTTCTGCTAAGGGCTTGGCATACCTTCACGAGGATTGTTAGTCCCTATTATACACTTCTATTATCGTGTCATTAATAGCTTAAGCCTACTTCACTATTTTTGGTGCTTGTTTTTGTTTCTTAAGCATGTTGTTTTACTTATTTTAGGCGATCCAAAAATCATTCACCGAAACATTAAAGCTGCAAACATTTTACTTGATTACAACTTCGAGCCGAAAGTACGTACCTGCCTATCCTTTGATTTTCCTTTAATTTTGAGATGAGCTTCATAGTCCTAATCCTAAAGCCTTGCAATTTGTCATTTAGTTCACTGGGGTATAATTTTTGTTGCTAATGTATTTGAGGAAGTTTATATTTATAGACAGGGCCTTTATTTTTTCTTTTATAATTTGTAGAATGAGGATGATATTGACTTGTATAAGTTGATGACATTTAGATCACTCATATTCAGGTTACAGATTTTTTATTGGCAAAGGTTGTGAGTGCTAATGTGTCACTGGAAAATACTCCACTGATGGGAACTTCTGGGTGAGCATTGACATAAAATATTATTTATTTATTTATTTTTGCTCCTCTTTTGCTATATTCTTTGAAATGTTAGTACTCAGTTACATTTATTCAGGTATGTGGCACCAGAGTATGCAACATCTGGAAAACTTTCAGTTAAGTCAGATGTATACTCATATGGGGTTATGCTTCTTGAGCTAATCACAGGGAGGAAGCCTATTGACTTTCTTATGGAGGTATCCTTTTGGTTAATTGGGTAAGTCTGCCCATACCTATTTCCCAAAAATGTCACTGTAAGGTTATGGTTTTTAACATGAAAAATTCATTAACAAATTTCTTGGTCCTCCAGGCAAGGCCATTGCTTTCGCGTGCCGTAACAGAAGGTATCTATGATGAATTGGTAGATCCTTGGCTAAAAACCATTTATGATCCCTGTGACATGACACGCTTGGTACATTGTGCTGCTGCTGCTGCTGTGCAACATTCGGCAAAAAAGCGTCCTCGAATGAGCCAGGTGCATTGGATTTTTTTTTTTTTTTTTTTATGTAGTTTAATTACCTTAATTGTACAAAAGCTAGGTAATATATTTGTGGCCAAAATTGTTAATTCCTTGTACTCAAGATTCAAGATTGGCATGCTTCCACTATATATTCTGTAAATGGCCATAGACCGTTGCCTGGTGCAATCATTTTGCCCCCCCCCCCAAAAAAAAAAGATGAAAAGGAAAAAAGAGTTGATAATTGTTGCTGTTACAAATTTCATTGAGCTCACCTGAATCAATTTTCAAACCAATTGGGTATCTCTTAAAGGAGAACAACATATGCTACAAATATGATGTTACATAATTATATGTAAATTTTACTTGAACTGATAGTGGATATGGTCTTCTATTCTTTTATATTTGTAACTCTCAACTAACATGAGTGGGTCAGTTTGTAAACCTATGTCTTACAATTTATGATTACTTGCTTACGTTATTACCAAAACAGCATTTCAAGAAATAAAAAATACCCATAATCCCATATATTTGTAACTCTCAACTTAATTGAGCAGATTGTGCGGTACCTGGAAGGAGAAATCTCACTAGAGGACTTGAATGATGGGATGATACCAGAATATAGGGAAAGCCTCTCAAAAAATCTATAGCTGTACTGTGATTATAATGGGCCCTGCATGGCATACAAGGAAACTTCTGTAATATAAACTAATTTTATCTGGCACGGTTAAGTGAGAAAGTAGATTTAACTCAGAAAACTGAGTAAATGAAGCATGCGGCTATGCATTCAAGTGTAATGATAGATCTCTCTTTTTTTTTTGGTCTGATTATTTAATTTACTTCTGTAAATTAATTAGTTCTGATAACAAATGCATTTTGTATTTTTTTTTTTTTTTCGTTTCGTCCCTTCCATGGGTGTACTTATGTTTCATTTAATTCATCCAACGTTTAATTTTTAATTTAGAATGAATGCGTAGAATGATATAATCTACCCAATTTCCACGAACTGTTATTTTTTTTTTTTTTTAAAAAAAAAAAAAATTTGGGTGGCAATGTCAGCTGACTTGAGTGGCCAATTTGGGCCCCAAATTTTGCCATGCATATTTTATTTTACATGGACCTAAATTTAAAGCATTCATTCATAATGATGAACAGTTGAAAGTTGAAACTGATTAGGGCTTGAATGAATATTTTAGATTTGAGCCCATATAACAAAAAAGTATGCACAGCAGAATTTAACTAATTTAAATATTATTTGATGATGTATTAAAATTTCAGAAATAATATACACCATCCATCAATTTACCATCCAATACCATCCAACAGGCTTCAACAGGCCAAATTGGGCTTCAGCCATCATTTTCCGCGTGATGACGTCACCAAAACCGCGTGATGACGTCATCATTTTTTTTTTTCGAAAAAAAAATTTTCGAATTTTTTTTTTGCGCTGACGTCATCAAATGAATAGATTTTTCTGTTCAATTAGATGCATCAAGAGATGAGTTAAAGTTGTTAAGTGTTCAGTTAGATGCATCTTAAAATCGAATTTTCGTATTTTTTTGTTCAGTTAAACACGTTAAGGGATGAACTTAAAGTATTTATGTGTTCAGTTAGTTGCATCTCAAAATTGAATTTTCGCATTTTTGTGTTCAGTTAAACACGTTAAGGGATGAAATTAAAGTTTTATGTGTTCAGTTAGTTGCAACAAAATTTTAATTTTGTGATTTTTGTGCTCAGTTAAACACATTAAGGGATTAATTTAAAGTGTTTATGTGTTCGATTAGTTGCAGCAGAAATTTGATTTCGTAGTTTTTGTGTTCAATTAAACTAGTTAAAGGATCAATTAATATTGTTTATGTGTTCAGTTAGTTGTGATCAAATACGTTTTAATAACCATGCAACAAAGTGAACACTAATCAGTTGTTAAGAATAATATCCATTATTACAATAAACTGAACCATTGTATTAATAATAGTATCCATTAGTAATAACATCTCTTATTAATAATAATTTACTTTCTGATATTAACAAAATTTGACACCAGAAAATTGCTTCAGGAATGCCACAGAGCTTCAGAAATTTGTCGATAAATAGACAAAATTTGTCCATAAATAGACCAACAAGCAAATCTGTCAAGAAAATAAAATAAACGAAAGAAAAATTAACCACATTAGAAGAGAAGATTATCAAAAATATAAAAGTTAAACTTTAAGAACTGCAATTGCTAATTTGGTACTTGTGATTAAACTCTCGTCACTGAATCACCGATTTCAGTAGACAAAGAATTAGCCTAATTACAGATCCATGAAAATATAAAATATTGGATAGGATAAAACAGAAAAGAAAATACAAATCGATAAGCAACTTGTCCCAGGAAATCATGAGATCATTTCTACATATTGCTCTTCAATTAAGCAATCAGAGCATCATTTCAACTAATTAACCTCAATTAAAAACTTGACAGGAGAAATCGATAAACACAATTCATAGTTTGACAAACACATATCATGAGATTTAAAAAACCCATACCCGCTGAAGAGAAGAGCAACTTTGCCCTAGGAACGATGGACCATGAATTGGGAAGAAGCAATAAGGCGAGAAATGGCGAGTAGCGGTACATGGATCGCTCGAACGGACAGCGACCAGAGGCGACCATGGCGGAGGCATCAGAGAAGACGAGGTAGTCGACGTCGGTGTACGGAGATCAGGATTAGACGGTTCAGATCTAGTTTCGCCATTTTTGAGAGGTTGCGATGTTGATTGGTGATCGAGAAGAGGTTGCAATCTGGTTTCGCCATTTTTCGTCTCTACGGCTAGGGTTCGGAGGGTTGAGAGAGAGAGAGAGAGAGAGGAGGTTTGGAGCAAAATAAATAGTCTGGGCCAGTTACTTGGTCCATAAAAATCTGTTTAGAGCCCGTGGATGGTTGGATGGTAATCAGTTGGATGGAGAGTAGTAATTACCTTAAAATTTGTTAGTTTCAAATCATTAAAAACTAAAAAGTTCCAATCAATTGAGAAAGATAAAGTATACTAAATTTAATTCATTTTAACAGTCAAATTTATACAGTATAAATTATGTCTATAACATTCAATTTTAAATTAAAAATTTAATTTTCAAAATTGTTAAGTCATAAAAAGATCATATTTAACTCAAAATCAAGCTCATAACCTTCAAATAATGCGAGTAGTTACAGCTAATCCATGCTGGCCACTCAAGTCTCTCTTCTGACTGAATCCATTTCATTTTTTTTTCTTAATTCTAGTGGGTCCCATTTTCAGTCAAACAAAACCAGACCTTAGCGAAGAAATCTCACCAATCTGCTGTCGCCACGTGCCCACTTAACTCTTCTCCTAACTTTCTTCAATCATCTTCCCTTCCTTAGAAGACTCCAGTCAAGCTTTCTCTTCTCTTCTGCGGTTTCTAGGGTTTCGTCTCCATCTCTCCTTTCGAGAAAACCAAACCAAACCAGATCTATACCCATTTCATAAGCTTTCACGCTTTCGAGCCATGGCCGCCAGGCGAAGAACTCTTCTCAAAGTCATCATACTCGGCGACAGCGGGTGATTTGTTATTCTTTTGTGACCCATTTTCTGAATTTTAGTAATGTTTCATTGTCTTGAGCTGATTTTGTTAAATTGTACTTGAATTAGTTCTGATTGGTTTACTATTTTGCGCAGGGTTGGGAAGACGTCGCTGATGAACCAGTATTCTTTCAATATACCTACTTTTTTCGTTACTGTTTATATATTTTTTGGTAGAGAAAGTGCTTAATTTAAAAATTTTATCCTTGATAATTTGAATAGATATGTGAATAAGAAGTTCAGCAACCAGTACAAAGCCACAATTGGGGCTGATTTTCTCACCAAAGAAGTCCAATACGAGGATCGGTTGTTCACTTTACAGGTATATCTTAATCTCTTCATATTATGGAAGTATATGAAATATTACTACCTTTCAGTTTACTATCTTCTTTGTGCCTGTTTGAAATTTTGGTAGAAATGTGGGATGCTTCTGTTGCAATTTCTATCTATAACTAGCCTTATATGTTGTTCTGAGCTGTTACGGAGAATGTTCACTTTTGGAAAAAAGTTTCTTCAAGATCATTTTTTCACTTTGTGTTCAATTTGGCACATGTGGATTCTGGTTATGATAGTCTTCTTGTTTTGTAGTGGTTACCAGAGTAATTAACATGAGATTGAAATCTGTTGCTATCTTCCTTTCTGTACACCTTATTGAATTGCTTGGTTTTTTAAGTAGTTGATGCATTGTTTCTTCCATAATGAGATATGGCTTTACCTGAACAAATAGTTCCTATTTTTTTTTCTTTTCTAATTTTAGTTGAATGTTCCTCATGGCAGATATGGGATACAGCAGGACAAGAGAGATTCCAGAGTCTGGGTGTGGCTTTCTACAGAGGTGCAGATTGCTGTGTTCTTGTTTATGATGTCAATATCCAGAAATCCTTTGATAATCTTAATAATTGGAGGGAAGAATTCCTAATTCAGGTAACATGCCTCTATAGAAATCTTGACACACTACTTGAATTGATTTGTGAAGCTTATATTATTTCAGAGGTTTTATTTTTTAAAGTAGCTTATTTGGAGCTCACAAGGGCATTCTGGAAAAGACAACATTGAGCAAACTTGTCCATTTTGTTTGTTGGATCAGTTTATAATTTTCTTAATAAATTTTCTCTCTTTCATTTAGGCTAGCCCATCAGACCCGGAGAACTTCCCTTTTGTAGTGCTAGGGAACAAGATTGATGTTGATGATGGAAACAGTCGTGTGGTATGCACTAATTAGATTTTACTTATTTTCTCTTTTTCTATGTTAGGCTTCATTGTATTTTATTAATATGTTTTTTTATATTGGGGGTCTGATTTTAGGTTTCTGAGAAAAAGGCGAAGACCTGGTGTGCTTCTAAAGGAAACATACCGTACTTTGAGACCTCTGCTAAAGAGGGAACTAATGTTGATGCTGCATTCCAATGCATAATTCAGAATGCCATCAAGAATGAACCAGAGGAAGAGTTGTGAGTGTGATTTCTTTTATTTACAGATAATATATTTATAATTAGAAACATAATTTTCACTGTCTTTTTACTTCTGGGAATTAGGTGAATACATTTGAATATAGGTTTTTAGAAAATTAAAATGAGGTAAAAAATGAAAGATATAGATTTTTCTTGTAAGCAAAAAGAAACTGTAGGTCTACCATCATGGGCTATTTTAACTTTTGTCCTCTAAAAAATGCCTTTTTGTTCCATATAGTCCTTTTGATCTTATCTAAGGTAACATTGGCCTTTGTACGGATCCTTTGGTGTTTCATTTCTTTTTTTAATGCTCCACATAATTGGCATTTTTGCACCTTTTGCAACTTGATGTGGCTTTTTTTTAGGTATTGTTTAAAGAAAGTAAACTGGACCTTATTTGAATGTTATGTTTTAGGCAAACTTTAGAATATTTGCCTGCCTGACTACCCGGCTCCAACTCTGGAGACTAATTCTTGTGTTTTATTTTTGTTCGATTAGGTACATTCCTGACACCATTGATATGACGGGTGGGGCACGGCCTTTGAGGTCATCAGGGTGTGAGTGTTAAGAGAGAAACCAATGTAACCAGGTTGCTGCTCAATTTGTGATAAATTGTGATTGATCCTTCGTTTTGTTTTTGTTTTCTGTGAAAAGAATGTGTATTCTTAAATGGGTTTCTATGTCAAAGTTTATGCAGTCTTTAAACATGTTGTAAATATTCTTTCATATCGCTCAAGAAAGGTAGTTTCAATATTCAACTCTATTGCTGTTTTCTTTCCTTGGTCGTTTTTATTTTCATTCTATCTAGTAGAAACCTTTTAGAATATACAGTAGGTTGGTTCATTATTTTTAGATTTCACATAATTATGAAACAACTGTATGATGAATCATACAATACTTATCTCTACATTTAATGTCAGCGTCCAAAGCAAACTTGTAAAACATATATCGATGCTACATTTTTCCAAATTGTCTCAACTTATGTTGCTCCATGAAATTCTGCTTAATACGCTCAAGACCTCGTATAATGTACTATTTAGAAATTTACTGTTAATTATTAATAATGTTTTTGTGGTTAAGCTCATACCCTTTTCTACTAGCATTTATGTATGCATTTTTAGAACTACAATACACATTGTCACTTTGCATATGAAATGTCAATCGATATATAATCCGCGGTATAAATAATTTTTTGTAGAAACATAAAATGTATATTACTATCCGCTCAAATGAAAGACAACTTGTTTGTATAGTTCTACCTAGTCCTCTTCTGGATTAGACCGATCGTTGTATGCGTCTTATTCTAATGTTGGTCTCTTTCAATGGTATATCTTGTTCAGTAATATATACGTACACGCAGAAAGATGCCATTTCAAGTTCTCTTTTGGTCTTCAATGCTGGTTAAAGCATATTTTTTTAGTTTTGTAATCAACAATTCCTTTTTATGTTTTCTCACGACTAAGTGGTTGATTTCTTGGTACTTGTAGACTAATATGAAGGATAAGCTTGCTTTTGATTCATGTCATGAACGCATCATATCCAATTCATTAATATTTTACGGAATTTTGGATTAGAGCAATCCAGAATATAATATTTCTATTCCGACGCAACCGGTACGAGTTTAAGTGTTCTAATTTCTTTGCCCCATCTATATTTGATGTCATCCTAATTAGATCAATTTAAATTTGATAATGGAGAGGACAGCCCATTCGACCATGATTTAAAAGCACATTGTTATTATACCCTTGAGAACTATACAAAAGTAAGAAATGTTCAGCTCCGAATTGCCTGAATGACCTCCTATGGGTACAAGTGTACAATACTACAACTAAAATTTTGCTTCTTAGGGCCAATGTTGAAAATCGTGTAACGAGTTCGTGAGGGTGCACATGCATCAGGTTGAAATCCTTCTATCTGTACTAAGAACTTTCTCTTATTAAAAAAATACGACGATAAAATGATTGCCATATTCCATGGAACTTTATCAATTTCTGAGGTAAGATATGTACTGGTAAGTAACAAAGCACCACTATATGTCAGGGAAGTGTGCATCTTTTGGTCAAATATCCAATTTTTTATGCAAAACTAAAAAATGTTGGTAGACATTCTCCTTATCTGGCCTGACTGGCCAGTGATATTTCCAGATACAAAGCTGTCTCGGTGTTTTTAACTTAAGAATGCTGAAAGGTATATTCATCAGATTCTATATACTAACTAGCAGTAGCAGTGTTTTCAATACCCTACCGCTTACTGCCTACCGCTTACTGGAAAATTCCGGTAATACCGGGTATCGGAACAGTGACCGAAACAGAAGTATCCGGTATTGTGAGACAAAATACCGGAAATTTTCGGAAAATACCAGGAAATTTCGGATTTCGGACACCTGGCCGGTAAGGGTGCTGGTAGGAAATTGAAAACACTGAGCAGTAGTGAATTAATCACTAGTTTTGAGGAATATTATTATGGGTGTCTTATTCATGACAGAGTGGTCATTTTGATTTATTGGACCTCAATTTTCAGAACCAGGAATATAATTGTAACCTAAGAAAATCATTCATACTTTAAAATAAATAAAATAAAAAATCCAGTAGAGCTGTACATATAATGCTCCAAATTCCTTTATAATATATTTTTGAAGGCCTGTAGCGAAGTGCCAGTGACAAGAAAATTTCATTTAACAAAAAAAGGCTTACACAGTTCACACTATCATGCCAAAAAAAAAAAAAAAAAGCTTCATTTTCAAGCACTGGTACCAGGATGCACTAACAGGTAACAGTTAAACAGACTTAGAACAGTCGCCATCCTCTCATTTCTCAATCCGCTGCTGACTACCATTACCAGTCCAGTCTGGTGCATCTGGAGTTGTACTAGTACGAGGTGTCTGCAGAAACATCAGCTGGGTCTGGAATCCGATGACGGTGGTAATGCCAGCATATTGCTGTGGCTTAAATCTGTCAGCAATATGTTGTCCACTGGCACACATAACACGTCACTATCAATACCCAATAGTGAAAAAATGATAGTTGTTTCTTACTTTCTTTGACCTGCATTTGAGAAAAAAATGATAGTTGTTTCTTTACTGTCACTCTTGTCATAATGAAAAAATGGATTGTTCTTTATAAAGAGAACATTAGTGAAAATTACAAACAGAGAGAAACTGCGAGCTCTGGTGTTGTTTACAGCTTCTGTTAAATGCTACATAGGGTATATAAGCCTAATCTGTTCTATGGTGAAGTGCCAATTCAGTACAAGAGGACATGATAATACTGCTTTGGATTGGGTCTCTTCACAGGACATTTTTTTTTGGTGGGCTATTGACAAGCCCAACAGAAACAAGAAATTGTTACCTGACTACACGTACACAAATCAGTAGAGGATCATGTATTACTTAATTATCGAATACTGCTGTACATGTTGCAAGGTCCCACCACAAACGAGGTCCTCGGAGTTTTTTTATTTGTCGATTTTTCAGAAATACGCCAGATCTTCAATGTCTCATCTGTGGACGCTGTTGCTAGTTTACATCCATCTGGACTCTATACAATTTGCAAAGAAGACACAAATAAAAGAAAACTCAGTTAACAGATAAACATGAAGACAACTAATTCGGAAAAACGAGAACAATATTCATACCTGGGCCAGATATTGTACAGGGGAAAGGTGATCGATGAGCTCGGCCATCTTAGCCATAGACGGGTACTTCCATAGTACCAACTGGTTCTTTGGAAGCCCATGCGAGCTCACCAGCTCCCGTTCACTCTTGTTCCACAGCAAGCCAGACACCTCTGATCCTGTATTCACCGATTTCAAACAAGTGCCAGAACTCACATTCCAGAATTTGATGGATTCATCGGTTTTGCCCCCGCCTGATGCAAGTAGGTTATTCTGGAAGGGACACCAAGCGAGCGCCCTTACTGAGGCAGTGTGGTTGTTGAACTGGTGGAGAGGATCAGATTTAGAGATGTCCCATACGTGGAGGAGTTTATCATTTCCCCCGCTCGCGAGGTACTGTCCTGATGGAGACCATTTGAGACCACATATTCCATCTCTGTGGCTCTTGTAAGTGCTGACAATGGGTGACCGGATTCTGACATCATTATTGATGATTAAACCATCTGCACTACCGGTTGTGAGAAGGTGGTTGTTCCAAGCAAGAGATCCTACCAGCAGGTTTTGTTGATTTCCTTGTAGAGTTCTTATCTGTTAAAGGGTATTGACTATCAACTAATTAGAAATTTTGGATGAACTAGATTTGCAGTGGGAGTTAACAGATAATTCTGATCAAGATAATGGGTGATTTTTTATTTTTTTAATTTTTTTTTGTGGTTTGGTGTTAGTCCAGAAAAATTAAGAAAAAAAAAAATTTCAACCTAAAATCAATTACTGAACCATACCAGCTTATTTGTGGCAGGATCATATAGTTCTACATAAGAATTATTGAGGCCTATGGCTATGCGGCGACAATCTGAGTCCCAACTGACACTGGTTATCGGGTAAGAAGCGCCATCTACTGTCATCATTTCAGAGATAGACTTGGTTGTCGCATTCCACAAGTAGACCGTATCATCAACTGCAATTGCTATTATGTTGTTGCTTCCCCAGTCGAGCAAATTAAGCTGCCAGTCGCAGGCTATATCTGACACATCCATTGTTTTCTCTGGTTCCTGGCAGATTGAAAAAGGAACAAGAAGAAACAAACAATGATATTAATTATTTGGTGTGCCACTATTTAGAGACATGCGATATATAGGTCATCAAACTATATATACTTGCATATTAAATGTGTTTGATACATACCTTCGGAATATATCTATGCTGCTTTATTGGTTGGACCTGAGGAGGCTCTAGACAAGACCGTTTTGGAGTGCGAGGCTGGTTGCGATATTTCAAGATGCGGGTTCTTCCCTGGAGCAAGGTGTCGACCAGAAGCTTTCTATACGCCTCCCTAGAAGCGGATAATCCAACCGTGCTATCCTCTTTCCTCGGTATTGTTAGGAGGCCCTGTGCAAGATCCATGTTTGTCGCTGTCCTGTTCGGGATGAATCTATCTGCCTACATTAAACACAACACATACAGAATTTTCTTAATAATCATAACGCTACTAATTAAAGTGAAAAGTCCAAGAAGATGCCAGAAAGATGACATAGTTTATTATAAGCTTTATCCTTAATATTTCTGTTGGTACGGCATATAATTAATTAACAACTACCGACTTCATATCAATCCTTTAATCCAACAAATGGGTTAGGGACAGATACATGGTGATTTTACTTTTTCCACGTGAAATTAACATATGTAGTGCTTGATAAGCAAAAATTGATAAACATATGGACATTTAAAGGATGATATTTTACGTAATCGTGTGACGAGGGCTGCGATGATGCCCTTGCGGTTGCGGAACGACACCAATGATACCCAAAACTAGTAAAATCTGGCGTTTGGTGGCCCATAACAGGTATAGTCTTGTTGTTTCCGACGTTAGTTGAAAACCCTGCATCCATTGTTAAGGAAACTAGGAAAAACAATATTATATGATTTAAAAGAAGAGAAAATTAAGAAATAACAAATGAAATACTGATCAAATTTAGTTATAGAAGAGAAAAATAGGTGTAAAGAAATATTTGTCGGATGTTTTTAAGGTGCAACTAGTCTTTAGTTTTTAATGAAGTTAGAATAAGAAATTTTATTGAAAATGTTACGCTGAGAGCAAGACAAGTAAATGATAAAAAAAAAAAGGTCGCATGGGTTTTATAAGGTCGATGTATTGTCGGTTGATATTTGGATACGGCCGCCGATTAATTAAATTTGTTCGAACGGTCACTTGCTAAATATGGGAGATATATTGGTTACAACTTATAATTAGACTAGCCCAGCTCGGGGGTTTCTTTTTCAGAACAGCTCAGCTCGATCAGGGGTTTCTTCGGACAACATAACTTTTTCTTGGATAATCTCACGGACGAAAATTCCCTCAATTGAAACTTAATTCTGTTATGTTTTATTAAAAACGGGTTCCTAATATTAAACTTTTATTTTTATAATTTCTCTATCGTGCAGTCACTAAAACTTAAAAAGACAGATACAACTAAAAAATATATTATTATGTCGGAACACGGCCCTAAAATTATTCTATTCAATAGGTATGTCTATTTTTAATATGATGGTATTCAAAGAGATGCTAACGAAACGAGAGAGTGACGCTCAAAGGATAATTTAGTCATTTAAAAAAAAAATAGTTGTACGTAGATAAATGACGCTGCCCAAAGGAAACAACATCCTCAGCAGCCGGTATAAAATGGCTGTTTGGCGACCCTTTTCCATTTCTAAATATTTTAAAATTTTAAAATTCAAATGTTAAATCCAAATCATTAATCTTGTTTAATTTTATGAGCGATATATTTTCATATAAATTTAATAAAAATTAAAGTCGATTAGTTAAGTGACCAAATTATGAACATATTAGAATTAATCAGTGACAGTTAATCAAATTCGTTCATTTGTTGACCTCTTGATCTAGTATCAAATCAACTGTAAATTTTATAAAATTTATATGAAAACTCATCGTCCGTAAAATTAAACAAGATCAACGGTTTTGATTCAACATTTAGATTTTAAAATTTTAAAATTATTTTTAAAAAAAAGTTGGATGTTTTATACAGCTGTTTTATACGACTGCTAAGGATGCAGACGCCTGCCCAAAGCACCTCCCACCCAGCTCCTTGTGAACGGAACAATTTAATAGTATACTAGCATTTTGTTACGCGCTTCGCGCGTGATGTTTTGTTATGTTAATTAAGGAGGAGTAAAAAGTTGGATTGGTTTTCTTACGTATATAAAATTTTATAAATCAACAAATTTTGGAAAGGTTTATAAACAATGAAAAATAAAATTATATTTATGAAACAATAGAATTCTGTCACACCCCAAACCACGCCGTAATCTGGGGAGGACAGCCCCGCCACGTGTACATATATTAAAGTGCACACGTAAGGCTATAGAACAGTGTCACAGATAAACATCACAAATAATTATCACATAATAAAGGTTTAGTTTGTTCGTACATAAGAAAGGCCGGTAAATATTTACATATCAAAACTTCCAGCCAAAGACAAACAAACTCCTAATAATAATAAATAATAAGATAACTACTCCAGCTCGGCTTGGTCTTCTGCTAAATCTTCCTCCGCTATATCAGCCAAACCTGAACCTGTCTCCACAAATCGAAGTATTGTGGGATGAGTACATTAATACTCAGTGTGGTGATAGAGTGAGCCAACAAGGTCTTGGTTAATTTCTAATCAGAACTAAACCATACTTAAATACTTTTAAGATCCTATAATTTAATGCAGTTCCTAAGTGTATATCAATGTGTTAACGATGCAATTATACCTATTATGACATGCCCAAGAAAATAGAAAATATCTGGTTTAGTGGAATAGTATACGAGTTAATATTATAATTATACGAGAATCAAGCACCCACACTCAGTAGTCAGTCCTAAGCGTAACAAAATCCGGAATCAAGCCTCACATATCCCAATATGACATGGACCTTGCCTAAAGTAAAGTAGATCTACCTACATTCTTTATAAAGAATCATAGCTCGAAGAGCCCCGAAGGCCAGCTCCAAGCCTACAACCCTCGTCAAGGTGTAGGTCAGTTGACGCGGTACCGGTGTACTGAAACGTGGGAGATCGAGAGGTAGTCTAATAGATAAGTGGCAAACAACCCCATAGAGTCCAGTCGAGACAAGCGGAATATATATCAACAACCAAACAATAATAAATAACTACCAAGTGACCGCAGCACCGCCTAACGGTCGGTCTGCTGAGTGATCATCAGAAACGCATTGCTCGTGATCGCTATCATAAGGAGACCACCGGCATTCAGATTGGGTGCAATCTCCCGATAATGAAAACCCCAAGCAAAACGCTCTTATCTCACTCGATCTCACTATCCTGAACCATACCAGATACAAGTGTTGAGTAAGGGCACTTTTAAGTTTATTAGTCACATTATTAATATGGATGCATATCCTACACATGCAAACTAGTATTTCATTAATGACATGTGCTTAACTGTTTACTTAATGTTAATGACATGATATGCACACAGTTAATTAATGATCTAATTCTTATTCTAAAGATTAAACAAAACCTAAGGCATCCACACCTGGAAAGTAGGGATCGGAAGCGACTACTCAGCTGGAGGATCGGTGAAGTCCTGCTCTGCTTCACCACCCTCGTACTCGGGGTAGTAGTCGTCTCCCTGGTAGTCAGTCTGGTCACCTGAAGAACGAAGTTACGCGTTAAAAGCTAATCTAACGATTAAACCCATTATCCCTCAATTTGGATTCAGGTTTTGGTCATTTTGTTGTTATTCTAGACTTAGCTTCTAATTTATTTTGGAAGGGGACTCAGTATTAAAATATGTCATTACATTCAATTAGTTGCTGAAAATAATTTTACGGAGTTCCGTTTGAAACTGGTTGTGAAGAAAAGTTGTATAAATATTTTTAAAAATATTTTGTTAAGTTCTAATTATAAAATCAATGTGTAGAGAGTCGTTCTTGACGATTCCTATAAGTCCAAACTACGACGATTTAGAGAAGTGTCACATTTTTGTTTGATATAGGAAATCATTTGATAAGTTTAGTTATAATTTTAATAGTGTTTTGCTCAAGTATGAAATACTTTTGTTAATCTTTCTAAAATAGTCGTTGTTTTAATCAAAGGTCTTTTGAAGGAAAACTACTATAAGAAAACATAGTTTATTTGAAATTATTTTGGGATCATACTGTGTCCGTTTGTGTCATAGTATCTGTTTTGAAATTATTTTACAGACAATCTAATCATTTCTCATTTTGAAAGCCAATAATTTTATTTTCAAATCCATCTCGATTTATATCTCGGCCAAAAGCGATTTATCTCAAAATAACAACTATACATTTCATGCCATCAAATAGTTCTAGTTTTATTTCTCAAAATCCAACTTAACAATATCATTTTCAAGTTCAGCCAACCGAAATCAAAATGGGCCACGTGCAAAATAAATAACAAAACCCAACAAGTGAGCAGGCCGAATGGCCCAGAGGAAAAATCACGCAGCCCACGCAGGAAAGATCCAGACGGATCCAAACAGAAACACAATCCGAAACAGTAAGTTAGACAAATTGCACTAAGGACCCTAAATCCATTTTATTTACATAAAAATTACCTAACAGTCCTTAATAACAGAATTTATTATAGACCAGTCCTATTTCAGTTAAAAAATATTTACACAAAGGTCCTAAAACTCGGAAAAGTTTACATACAGGTCCCTGAGACAGGTTTAAAATGCGTACCAGACTAGTACAGGGCCTGAACCAGCCTTGTACCTGTACCAGAAAGTACCCACAAGAGAAGACAGACCCCAGATGAGCCATTAAGGCCTACTAGAACGACTTTTAACCTCATAACAGTTATCTTTAGCCTAATAATCAAGCACAGGGCCTAACTAAGCATTTTCAAGGCTAATTGAATCGATGAAGCGAGCAATAGCCCAAGACAGATCATACAAACCATTTTCAAGTATACACAAGTTCAGTATGAGCTTGTTAACAATTAACAGATCAAAGAAGGATTGATATCAACTACCATTAACTACCAAACACTACAAACCAGATTAATGGCAAGAACCACCACACTTTGAGACACTTAGCACATGACAGAATAAGCAAGATCCTTTATGATCAAGCCTAACTGTTTGACCCCAAAATATCATGCTAATTGCACAAAATAATGGATTAAACTCATGGGTGATAAATTGAAGAGATTTGATTAATCCATGAAAAATAGCAAATGACTTCCAAAAATCATGGAAAAATAGCCAAAAATCCAAGAGACTATGGAGAAAATTATCATTGAGAGAAAATGATTAAAGGAGCTATGAAGGATTTATCCTATGCAAATAAGCCCATAATCTTGGAGAAAATAAATAAAATAGCAGAAAGGGGTTTTTCAAGAAATACTTGATTCCATGATGTTCTACATAATTCCCTGAGCATGAGGATAAATTTTGATGATTAAAATCCAAAGGAAAGGATTTTTAATCAATTTCCTAAAGTCAACAGCCTATAGAAAACCCATTTTCTGGAATAAATGGAGGTGTGCGGTGCCAAAAGAAACGGAGAAGAAGGAATGAGGCGGGAATTTGAATTTTCCCCCGTTGAGTTGGGTTTTAGGCACACCTGTTTCACGTAGACCATGTACAAAGGGAAATTCGAGGCAAGTTGGTGCATTGTAGACCACGTGCAACCAAACCAGAGACCTATGTCGCTGGGTTCTGTATCTCATTAAACCCGACAAGCGGGACCTACAGCGAAGGGTTCTCCTTCCTCAGCTGAACAGAAAGAAATCGAAAGAGATAAGAAGAATGAAGAAATGTCGCTGCCTCATAACCGCTTGGTCAACCTTTCTACGTGTGCGTTGACTGCCTAATTGGACCCCACAAGGCAACCAAACAATAGCCCACAGAACTGAGAGCACGAGGAAAGGATGAACTAAAAAAAAAAAACGAATCCAACAGAAATGGTTACAACGACTTCGGTCAAACTTTCCTATCTCATGGTCAACCGACAAAAAGAAACACAATTCCCTCCTCTCTCGACCCTTGGATCAACTGGTGATCCGTGTGCCTCGAAATTGAGGGCTGAGATTGAAAAGGGAAGCTTCAATTTACACCAAGGAGAAACCCCCAAGCCGTGGGCTATATATACCCGACATTTCCAAGCAATTAGGATCCTTTGATCTTTCTTTTTTTCCACTGAGAGAAGCAAGACACACATCTCACGTGCACACGCAGAGTGCAACCCAGTTGCAAAATTTCTGTAGCACGAGTTACACTCCATTAGCAAGTGAGAGAGAAATAGTTTTAGTGGAGACATTTTGTCGAACAAGTGATAGGCTAGAATAAAGAGAAAGAAAGAGCTCTGATTGAGCAATTCTTCCGTGTAATAAAGGTATAGTGAAGGTAAAGATGGTGTTTTGCAATGAATTTAGCAATAAAGTTTCGATCTTGAGTTGATTTGAGTTGATAATTGCTTATTTCTGTTTTTTTCTAATTGTTCTTGTGTTGTTCTTGTAATTGATCTCGATTTGCATCACAGGGAACCCAGTTCTCTGTGTTCGATCGACTCTTGATGATAAATTGTGATGTAGGTTGCTTGTGCATGGATTCTAGATGTTGTATTCGGTTAATTATACAAAATGTGTTTGAAATCCTTATGTTATGTTCTGTTTGGATTGGGAACCCAGTTCTCGATCAAGATAATTCAATTAAGATCCCGCGGAGAACCCAGTTCTCAGGCCCTTGCTGGATCCGACATAGCTGACCAGCTTTGTCGCAATTTGTCCAAAAATAAGCCGTTATAATGCCAAAATTTAGTTAGAATTGTAGCTTGTATAATTTCTTGCAAATCTGGAGTTGAGAAGCGTATAGAATGTCTTGCAAGCTTGATGTTTATTGTCTAAGATTTGATCACGATGTTATATTTTGCGAATTATATAAATTCTTTACAGATCCTCATTTTGGTTCCTTTTCAGATCGAGAACCCAGTTCTTGATCAAGGTAATCCGATCAAGATCCAGCAGAGAACCCAGTTCTCAAGCCTTGACTGGATCTAACATGGCTAATTGGTCGTGTTATAAGCCCCTGATACAGGCGTTATGCTGCCAAAATTATTCCAGATTTGTTCATGTGTTTAATTCTGTGATTGTCTAAGATTACTTGATGTATTGTCATGCATAATCATACTTTATACTAGTTGATTGGTGCAGGAATGAAATTATTGCTTGATATCTCCCTATTCTACTGAGCAAATTATATTCTCTTATATTTATTTTCTTGTTAATTGATATGATGTTCGAATCTTGGTTATGAATTGTGTCAGTTTGATAGATTGAGGGTGACTCGTAGGCTTTATTCTTTTACCCTTGGTTTGTCCCTTTTGTTCTGAATCCCTGTTATAACACATGAATTTGTGTAATTGAATTTCAAAGGTAATTGTCCGCCAATTTCCAGAACTTGAACAATAAAATATGACCTCAACTCTTCACATGATTATATTGTTTTACTTACTTGAATCTTATAGCCTAGAGTGTTGTAATCGGAGTTGCCTAAGCAAAAGATATCATGGTAATTAGGCCAAGACCAGATTAGACCCTGAAATTGATAACATTTAACTCCTATAGGTCAATTGGTCGTGACTAAGTATCTATAACGTTATTTGACCCAGTCTGTAGCATTAGAGTGTCGGTGGGATGGAGATTACCCTCTGCAACTCGAGTTGCACACAACTCGAAACCTCAATACCTTAATCCTTTCACTACCCGTACCAAACTTTGGTTCACTCACCCAATTAGGCAGACGCAAGATCAACTGAGTTCACTTGGGTATTCTCCCTCACCCCCTGTACCTAGTGAACCTAGTTGGTACGCCTGAGAGAGCTTAGTTCGCCGGTCATGATGTCACCTAAAAGATTCAGGGACGGAATTGCATAAAAGACCGAGATGAAACTCAGTTTTCTGACCGAACAATGACGACGGAACCTAAACCAATACCACTACGACGGTCTCCGTCGTGCCACGAGTCAACTGAGCCTTACCCCACCGTCAACCATAGCCTAAATCGTGGGGAAAATCTCCGTCAGGGGCTATTATAGAAATAAATTTAATATAGGGGTCTCGGAGTAAAACCTCTTTTTCCTTCGACAGGTTTCAGCGCCAAAAATCCTTTGGATCCGCTGTGACGAATTCGGTGTGGCGATCACGCTCACTCATTACACGGAAAACTCAACGCAAAAACCCTGTGTCTAAACGCATTGACCTGACTCAACCCAGTCAGCAGACGTGTCAGCGCCCAGTCAGCTGACACATTACCCATTTTGCTGACGTGGACCAATAAGAAAATTAGGAATTAGGCATAAAGTTTAGATATTTGTTAAAAATAGTAGGAAGCTCCGAAAAATGCGTATAAAATATCGATAAAATTCTAAAAATCTATAGAAACCAAATTTACTGATATTCTGATATCAAAATCTTTCAAAATTTTAGCCTTTTGTATTTTTGAAGTATTTTCGCTATAAAATGGAATTTTATAAAAATAATAAACACAATAAATCTTAAATAAATTTTCTATAGAATTTTAAAACAAAATTTAAATAATTTCAATATTGAAACAATTTTCAAGAGATTATCTTCAATTAAGTACTTCGAAATAAGTATTTTTTTTTTTAAATGTTAAAGTGAATTTAACATTTTTAAGAAAATAATAAAAATCACTAAAGTCTAAAGAGAAATATTAGAAAATTAAAAGTCCAAGTGCGATATCCAAAGTCAAAGCCAAAACACACTTCAAGGGAGGAAGGCCAATCTACAACAATTCATGCAATCCTAGTGATTAAGATTACAAGTCTTTTTATTCTTACAAGTCACCAAATGACCAAGACTTAGTTTCCCCAAGCTACCAAATGGCCAGGAACTATCAAATCAAACTTTCCTAGTCTTCCAAGTCGCCAAATGACCAAGACTTAGTTTCCCCAAGCTACCAAATGGCCAGGAACTATCAAAACAAACTTTTCTAGTCTTCTAAGTCACCAAATGACCAAGACTTAGTTTCCCCAAGCTACCAAATAGCCAGGAACTATCAAATCAAACTTTTCTAGTCTTCTAAGTCACCAAATGACCAAGACTTAGTTTCCCCAAGTTACCAAATAGCCAGGGGTTACCAAATCAAACTTTCCTAGTCTTCCAAGTCGCCAAATGACCAAGACTTAGTTTCCCCAAGCTACCAAATAGCCAGGAACTACGAAATCAAACTTTTCAGTCTTATAAGTCGCCAAGTGATCAAGACGTAGTTGTAGTTAAAGTGTTTTAAGTGTCCTCAATTAGGTCCCGTTAATCAGGTTCGGTATCGTTAATTGAGTCCGATTTAAGTCAAAAGAGTCAAAGTCTTTTATATTCTCAATTGTGCCCTGTCAATTAAGTTTGGTAACATCAATTGAGTTTAGTTTAAATCAAAACAAATTGAGATAACGACTTTTCTAGCCTACGACATATAATTCCTCGAATCCCTTAATCAGAGGTTCTCGTGATTCGTCACGGGGTAATTAACAATAGGGGCTTGCGCCTATTGGAAGGAAAGGATCCACAAAATTAATAAACCCTCATGAGAATGGATTCTCGTTAATGTTTTCTTGTTGTCAAGGAGCATTTTTGCACGTGAATTTAGGCTCGTGAGGGGTGAATCTAAGGCTTATTCCCATTCTTGAGGAAGCCCGATTATTCTTCGAGAAATGACGAAAAAGTCCACACACTAACAAATGTCTAGGCCAACAACAAGCACACAAGCCATCAAACTCTCAACTTACAAGCCCTAACAGAGAACAAGAAATCAAGTATATGCACAAATCAGGTTTTTCTTTTCAGTTCAGAGATCAAGCATACATGGAGACCACATAACACACAATTATAACCCTTAACAGTAATCAACAGATCAATCGACAAGCACATCTCAAATTCTATTCTCAAAGAACAATCACACATATTTATCAATAGAGCTTAGCTATGCAATTTCATAGCTTTCATTTGACACACAAGCAAGCACACAGATCAAAAGAAAAAGGGAATAGGGTTCTCGAAACCATTACCAACAGAGAAGAAGAAGCAAGCAAGAAGAGAAAGCAAAAGGGTTTCGGTCAGCACAACACACCACCTCGCCCCACCGTCAACGCCACCACCACCTTGCCTCGTCGATCGCCACCATCTCCACTCCGATGCCTAAGCCTCCACCTCTCTCTCACTCTTTTCCTTTTTTTATTTCTGTTCTTATCGGGTTTGTAACGGGTCTGAGCAGAGAGGAGAGAGGGGCTGCTTAAATAGGCAGGGGAAATGGAGAGGAGGGGGAGATCGTGCTGTTGAGGTGGCGAAAGGCGAGTGGAAGAAGGGGCGGTGGTAGGGTCGAGGATTTGACTCGAGGTGGGGACGGCTTTGGGGAAACAGAAGGGGAAGAAACGGGGTCATGGAATTTCCGGAGAGAGTCAAGGGGTTTGGGAAGAGAGAGGCAGTGGGAGGTGGGGTCGAGGCTTCTGCCATGGGCGAGCAAGAGAGAGAGAGGGATCAAGGGGAATGTCGAGCTGTCAACGAAGAGAGGAAAAAGAGGAACGGGTAGAGAGGTGACCCGCTTCGGAGAAAATGAGAGAGAACGAAAATAAAGGAGAGATAGGGGTTTAATCAGACGGCTGATAAAATTCAGACACTCAAAACTCGATCTAACGGTCCAAATCAAGGAATTTTTGGAAATTGAATTAAACAGCAGTAAAACCATGGTTTTGTCACAATTTCAACTCATAATAATTTTATAAAATAGATTTTTGAAATTTCTATGGCATGATGTAAGTGTTTGATCAACTAATTTCTTTGAAAATTTTATAAATGGCCAAAATTAATATCATATCGGATTCGAAATAAAATTGTTTCTTGCTTAATAAGTGAGAATTATGATTAGATCTTGGTTTTTCATCAATTTGATTTATTTGTTTGCTTGAAGATTTTTATTAACCAAATTAACTTATAATTCATATTTTACGGGTTTTTACAAATTCAGTAATCAGATTTAGAAATTTGACAAAGATATTTTAGAACTCTTTAACTATAAAATTTTATATTACAGGTTATTTCATTTTTTTATGAAGAATATAAAATTTTATGGTCAATTGAATTAATAAATATCCTCAAATAATTTTAAAAGCACCAACCATATTCCATATTTCATATAATTATATGATTAAATTAAAAATATCTCAATAGAACGATTGGATTTGTTATAATTTTGACATCATTTATATAAAATTTCACACACTAATAAAGGTGTAAATATCTTATAATAATTAAAAACCTAATGACATTTTTGAAATTACGGAAAGTCAATTTTTGTGAGATCCAAAAAATTATTTAAAATATTTATAGGTTTGTAACTTTAAGATTTTACATTAATTAATTGTTCATAAATTTTTGAGTAAGTACATAAATTTTCACAGCCAAATGATTTATTCAAGGCCTCCAAACAATTTTAGAAACTTTTATGCATATTAAATTTTATGAGATTCATAAAATTATTTCAAATATTTTATAAGTCTATAATTAAAAAAATTTACATCTCTGAATCCTTTACATTTTTATGAGCACACACATAATTTTTCATAGTCAAATGAAATTTTAAATGTAGCTATGCAATTTAAAAACTGAACTATTATCATAAAGTCTACAACCCGTTTCATGTAAAAGACAATGCAAATTTGTCACAACATATCCTATAGTGACACTGTAGAACCCCTAAAATTGTGCTTCGAACGAACTCATTTGCCTACGGGCCTCAAAGCAATGTTTTAAATACCGTACCGGAGGTTGAACCGGCTGAGTTATTGGTACAAGGTTTATCGGTATTACCGGTTGAACCGGTTCGAAAAACCGAATGACGTTATATTAAATATATAAAAATTTAATTAATAAAATATTTAGAAATATTTATATGTAATTTTTAAATCCTGAAATATATGGTTGATTCATTGAAGATACGAAAAATGATTCAATGCCAATTTATTTCTTTTGATTTGAATGGAATGAATTAATATTGATGCGCCCTACCGTTCCTATGTTTCCCAAAAATTACTACATACCTACACTGGAATAAAGAAGTCTTATCTTCTCCATTTGTTAAAACATTTTGAAGTTCATTTTTGTGCAGCCTATCACCCAATAATGCTATCACATGGATAAATGGACATGTTCTTTGAACAGAACAAATGGAGATATTGAGAAAGAAAAAGTATGTTGTCGTTTTTCCTTTTTCCTTCACGTGACCCGGGCTTAAAGCCATAAAAACTTAAGACAGGAAATCAACCGGCCGGTCTGATACACATACTTACCCGGTTTTATTGCTCAAAGCCCAAAAAAAAAAATGGAATGCTGACATCAGAAGTTTACTGTAGAAAATGTATCCAATGTTGGAGTATTATTTGATGATGATTATCACAAGTGTATCCAACTAGTGATTATGTTTATATATGTAATCTATAATCTTGAATTGTAAAGTTAATAATCTCCGTATAAAAATTTATTGTACAATAGGCCGGGGAGGGGGAGGGGGGGGGGGGGCATTTTTAATTGATGGGTCTAGTGGTAAATGCAAAATATATCTACATTATTGGCTATTGTTTGATACATTCATTTTCAGAAAATTATTTATTCTCTCCACTTCATATGTTCATTTCTATTTTTTATTTTTTTATTCAAATATAATAGTATTTAAAAAAAATAAAAAAATACACACACATGGATAGACACAATTCCGATGAAGTACGAATTCCTCGTAAATATAGTTAGCGTAATATAGTGACAATATGTAAACCTTCTCTATACTTAAAAAAAAGAAAGAAAATTATTTTAAACTAATCTATTGGATTTTTTTTGTTTTTCGTTCATATTTGGGTGATTTTTTATAAAATATAATTTATTGAATTTTTTGTTTAAATTCAAGAAATTGAATTTTATTTTACCATGTATTGCAATCTGTAAGTTATCAGTGTAGTATTTTATTTATTAAGAAGACTAGAAATATAAGGAACAATGCTAAACTTCATTTTGAGGTCATGTATGATAGAGTAAACGTAGAATAAAAAGAAGGATTAAGAAGTTGAGTCACTTACTCTGCAATATGTAAGTGATAATTGTTGTGGATTTGAGAATAAAACTATTTATTAATATAAGATTATTATAACGATAATAAAAATAACAAAATTAATAACAACAATAATGATAATAATTTCTATAAATATTGATTACAATTTACAAGTAATTATTGTTATATTAAATTATAATTTAATGTTAATAATTATTAAAAAATCACCTTATGAAATCAAGGTTTTAAAATTATCCTTTTGATCATCGATGATATCATTATATCGGTATCTAGAGGGAAAAAAAACGCACAAGAACATTCAATATATTTAATTTATGATGTACTTATTTTAAATAATTGACATAATACAACTGTTTTATCACAATAAAACTCTAAATCATTAAATCAACCGATAACCGCTAAAATGCACAAATCGTTTTTTAAAATCTCGATTATAATTAATAAAATAATAATGGTGGGTTCCATGTTACTCTGCAAACGTGAAATTATTCAACATGTTGGTTACTTATTCATTTATTCATTTTTGACAATTCCTTATAGGTCCACTCACACCCACTTTCAATCAACAAATGTTGAGATCCGAACTATGATCACCAGGAAGCCAAGCCAATGCCTTAGCAAGTAACTCTAAGCAGCGCTATTTGTTACATAATTTTGTCTCCTGACTTGACTTCGGTAATTTATTTTGCTTTAGGCTCTGATCAAAATGTTTTTTTTTCTTTTTTTATATGAGATTTCATTTCATAGAATTTTTATATCAAAATGACCGAAGTTATTGTCATTTGATTGGAATTTTTATATAATTAGATCCAACAAAATGTAAAAAATCAACTTAAATGAAATAAAATTCCACGTAAAAAAAATTTTTGATCAAAACCTTAATCTACCTACAATACTTCATGATAAGAGGAGTAAACGTGGAGCAACTCACTCCACATTTGCTCCTTCCAAACATGACCTTATCAAGCGTAAGCCATTGTGCATACATTTTAAATGATAAAGCATGCATTGTACATTTATTGAATAACTACATACTTTATATGTACATATCGATATATATATATATAATAATAATAATAATAATAATAATAATAATAATAATAATAATAATAATAATAATAATAATATATGTAGTTATTTAAATAATAAGATTTTCTACAATTGATAATGAAACCAACAACTTTATTATATGTACTTCTTCTAAAATCAACTATTATTTCTTATATATTGGAGAAAACTAACTATTTGTTTGACCTTAGAAAATAATGGAGAAAGAGCATTTAAGGAGTTGAGAATCTCGAAAAATTTCAGTAGCACTTCCCCTATACATGGGCGCTTCTTCAAAATTTTTAATGACTTGGAACACAATAGGTTTGACTAAAGTCCCTTACATTGAGCCCAAAGAACAATCCTTTGTGTGTAGACTATATCCTGCTCGAAACTCATAAGCATATTCAATTTTTTTTTATATTAAATCAAATTTTGAAAGTTTTACTGTGAAGACTGCAAGTCAAGAATTTGTTGTTCGAAGCAGCAATTGAGATGATAGTAGTTTGAACATTGTATGTGTTGTTTTCTATGTGTGGTTTTACTTCTTGTTATTTCTTAGTTTCCGTGGTTTAGTTTTTTGGTAGAGAAAACTTAAACTCTAAGAGTCACTTTCTGTGTGACTTAATATTGTTTGGATATTTTGCATACTTTTAATAGGATGCAGGTTTCCTGGTTTGGGGACTGTTTTCAAAAAGAAAAAAAAGAAAAAGAAAGTTTCGCTTTTCCAATAGGGAACACTAATTATTTAAATCAATGTTTATGTATATATGAATGCTTTACTGAAAAGTTATAAATTCAATAAGTTGAAATATTAGTTGTCACACCCCGACCTGAGATGCTGACGTCTTTTCCGCCACGAGAATGACGAGTCACTCCCGTAAGGCTACAGACAGATAGCGGAAATTATTTTTTTCTATTTATTATTCCATTTTCTTGATTTCGGCCCAGAAATCACACAACATACAGATGAACAAACCAAGTCTCATTTTATTACACACATATATTATACAAAGTTTTTAACACACTAAGAAAAGAAATAGGCACACTCGTGCTTAGGATTGTTATTTTTGTTACAACCTAAGGCTGGTTCACTCGTCTCACTCTATTTACATGTATACATATTTTACAATCACCCAACTTACCACTTGCTGCCATTAACCACAAGCCCGATTAAAACCTAACATAACATAAGACAAAACCTAACACAAGACGTCATTCCCAGCAGACAAAACCCATCACAAGACACAACTCTCAGCAACACTAACAATCCCCGCGTTTACGTTTCCGCGGAGTGATCCTCGGACTCTGGTTCGACCTCCATCTCACGCGGCGGACTCGGAGGAGGAATCTCAAGATACAAATACGCCAATATATCAGGAAGTTCATCTAGATACAGAGCTAAAGTAACATTGTAATTCAAACTCGGGATATGAACTGCGAATTGTAAACAAGAACACTCAACTGTAGCAATAGACCGTCTCCTAGCACCGTTTCTACGCTCCTGGAACCCTCAAAATGAGGCAATACAAAATTTCGGATGAGAATTTAATCTCAGTGCGGGTTTTAGTTCTAGTACGTGGATTCTTGGTACGAACCGGTAACGGAATTAATACCCTTTTTTATTTAGAAATAACTTTTAGAAATCAACTTTCATTTTTCAAATCATTTTTCAAAGCATATTCAATCAGAAATCATAAATGATTTATACCGTAGGCACAAGACGCAACGGTCCGATAACAGGCATACTGCAATATGAAATATGCATAAATTCAAATCAAGCATAACTCATCAATCACAGAATTTCAACAGAATTTAGTATACACTCAAGTTCTTTATCGGTCCAACAGAATCAGAAAGAACTTTTCCCAAACCATAGGTCCAATCCTAGGTACAGATTCCAAAGAGAATTTCTAGTAATTAAAAGCGCTAATAATTCCGGCCGGACAGGTGGCTAAACCATACTCCGGAGAGCGATACTATCACAGTTATGCTATGCAGACTGAATAAGAATGGTCCGATTTAATTCAAGTCTGATTCTTCTATCACAAAAGAAAATCATGCAATCAAGTCAGTTTACGGAAACCATTCCAGTCTTTTATTATAGTCTGACGTATTCAAATGATTAACAATCGGAATTCTATGTCAGACTATACTTAGTTGATTGGATCAAACGAACAATTTGATTCAACATGAGTTTAGTATAATTTGGGTCCCTATTGTCTATATGTATAAGGAAAATGCTTTTATCAAAGAATGATCAACATGCAATGCATGAATTTAAATGTACCGAAATCCGAGTTCTAACAAAGATTCCGCGTATCCGCACCTTCGTCTGATTTAGTGGTCCGGGGGCACTTCAGTATCCGTTCCTGTTTACACATTACAGATCAAGTACCGTTAATATATGTTTAACGGGTCCCTTAAATCCGTTTGGTAAACCGCAATTAAGTCTGGTAATTTATCGGTAACATGACTGTACGTTTTAGTTCCACGTCCCTTAATTAACATTTGATTACAACTTTAATTATTAGTCCAATCGTCAAAATTTATGTTTAATTGTACGTTTCCTAATATCGAGAATTAAAAATTACAAATCAGAAATGGCAGAAATATTATACAGAAATTAGGAAACTCAATTAAAACATTACAGAAAAATATTAATCAGAAATTATTTATTTAATTTTGCGGGATCAGATAGTCTGAATGATTTGCCACGTATCCGTTCTTTTTAAAAGTCAGACTAAATCTCATCATCTCCCTAAAAAGTCCACAATCGTTAGTTAAACTAAGTACATTGTTTCCAAGTCGTTTAGTTTAACAAAATCCGTCATTAGCTTTATCTAAATCCGAAAGCTAATTAAAAATCCAAAATTATTTCCGAAAATTAAGCCCACAATACATCTCGGCCTATTAGGCTTTATTAATAATTTTTTTTCTCGGCCCATAAGATAAAATCCGACCAGGGCCCACAAACCATCGGACTCAACCCAGTCAACCTGACCCAGTTGAAAATCCGACCACGGCCCACAAACCATCGGACTCAACCCAGTTAACCTGACCCAGTTGACTGGGTCGACGCATAACGGGTCCGCCAGAGATCCGTAATGGATCCGAAATACTACAGTTAGCAACTCGATCCGTAGATTTCATTCAATCAAGCCCACAGAAAATTGCTAAACCCTTAAAAATTTACACCTAAGCCACTAATATTTTTATCAATTCTTCCTATGTTATAAAACAACCCTAGAATTTTACAGAAAAGCGCAAAACAAGTTTTTCCTTCACAGAATCATCCCTACTTCACGCAAACAGATGCCAGTATGGTACTAACTCCCTGTACCTCTACCAAATCATTTTTAAATGCAATTTAAAAGCCTCAGTTCCTTTCCTAACTCATGCCATGTTCATATTTAAGCATATAACCCGATGTAACATGCATATGATATACATAGGTTTTCAGAATTATACAAATCCCAGACCATGCAGCATCAAAAAACCATCACTTCTTCTAATTACTCAAATATGCAAGCCTTCACTATCAGGTTCTCCTACTATAGGGAGTTTATACACAAAATATGCAAGTATGCAAACTCCAGATTCTACAAAATATGCAAAATATACTTCCCCCAAAATTATAGAGTTACAATCCATGATGTATATCCAAAATCTCCATTTTAACTAACCAGTCATGTAATGAAAGATATATATAAATAAGTTTATATATGAACATCTATTAAAACATGCATATAAATGTATATAAAATATATTTTTGAAAGTATACTCTTCAGAAATTATGCAACATATCACAACTCATTGTTTCCTCTAGACAGTCAAGTCTACAACTCTTAATATCATGCTTTCTCACTATGAAAAGTATAGAAACAGATTTTATATGTGAACATATATTTAAATCATGCAAATATGCTAATTCAGGCCATGTACAGTATCGATATGCATATATTAATACATATACTTCATATAGAAATCATCACAGCACTTATGAATGAGTATACAGTGCCTAAAATCATATAAGTACTCAAACTACTTATATATCAAAACTATATTGCACTGTCACCAACATTTATATATAATATGCACTATATGAAACTCAAATGCTTCTAACTATATACAGTAACATTTATAAGCTCCTTAATCATACTCCCTGAATGCTTATAACCAGTAATTAACATCTAATATGCCACTTATCAAGTCACTGTTTCAAACATAAGCCTATCATAGCACAATACTCATGACAGTATGCAGTTTATGAACCCAAATCCTACCAGTAAGCATCATACCATCCACTCTTCCATAATTAAGTATAGTTAACTCTTAACAGTAAAGTATCAACCCCATATAACCCTAATTACCCATCAATTCGCATAATAGAAGGGCAATTAGCATAGCATAAGTTCAATTAGTCTACCCAGTCATTCACAGATCATATTCTAAGCATCATACACAACATAGCATACTTAATCAACTATTAATTACACAAATTAATCGAACCACAGGGAGGATATACCTTGCTCGTGATCTTTGAGGAATCTCCTCAGGAATTCAAGCACAACCAACGCAAAGATTAGTGTCAAACTAATCAAGAATAGCGCCAATTCCATACACCTAACTCCTAATCAGTAAAACCCTAGAAATTAGGGATCAACAAATTAACTTAATGAATCCATGAAATTGAGACAGAGAAAGAATGTTGTTACCTCCCCAAGCTCCAATCTACCTCCCTTTCTCCTCCGCCGTACTCAAATCCGAAACCCTACCCCACCTTTAAATAGGGGAACTTACCTTACTAGCGGACAAGAAGGAGAAAAGGAAGAGAGGTAGAAGGGGCTCTGAGGAGGAGAGGCCACGTCGATGGCTTCCATTAAAGCCATCTGACAGCCCGCCATCAAGATAGGAGACGAGCTGACTGCCTTCCCGTGCAAGCACAAGGAAAAAGCAGGAGGTGTCACTTGGACAGAAGGTAACCCAACAGCGCCTCTCACTTCGACCACTCAGAGAACAACAACGCACCAAGAAGAGATGGCCTCGAGCACATCTCGAGAGAAAGAGAAGAAGACAGAGGCGATCGAATCGGAGAGACAGAAAGAAAGAGACAAAGAAGTCGCTTCTCTCTCTCGTCCTCTTCTTTTATTAAAACAACCTCAGATCCTCTGTGGCCAGATCGATATAGCTATGTGTGTAATGACTGATAAATAGCTGAATTTTGTAATTTAGCTATTTCCCTAATTAATTAAATTAAACTTTTCTAAATATCAATTTCTCGTGGCAATCATACAGAAAAATTCTAGTATTCAGACTAATTATTTATAAATTTTGAGATAGAATTTTTCCGCAAATTTTACTGTCAGATCTAATTTAATTCATAAAAATACCAAATATAATATTCCTAATCTAATTATTGGACAATTTAGGGACTTGGTTTACCATACGTCAGTCACTAATGTTACATTAGTAGCATTGCATGATGAAAAATTTGTGACCTTCTTTGTTAGTAACTTAGTAGAAAAGGGAAGAAATATCTAAGTTATTTTATTGATTGTTTTTGTCGTACATTCATATTTACATGGTTCATCGAATTTTTGGTTGTAAATTCATATTTGCATTAAGTCATTAACCCTCGTTATGCAATGCAATCCTAAGTTACTTAAATAATAACTATCTATTATAAATAATGAAATAAGCAATACAAGTTTTAAACCAAAATTGCTTAAGACCATCACATTTTCACTGTCATCTCTATCATTACGCGTTATCCAATCCTGCCATACCTTCTAGTGTTTAATTGCTTTCACCCACCTCCCATACCTTCTAATATTTACCTCTTTTCCTTCCCTCCTGTCCTACAGGATCGACAACCTTCCCTCCCTCCACTCCACCCACCCGTTGGACACACTCCATCCCATAGACAATTTTAGACAATTTGAGAAAAAATGTAGGACAAGGACAATTAACATTTTTTCTACGAAAATTAACATTTTTTTTCTAAGACAATGAATGTTTTTTCAAGCACAATTAAAATTTTTTCCAAGACAATTAATATTTTTTTTCCCAAGATAATCAACATTTTTTTCAAGACGGTTAGATCTGTGGGGGTGGGGGTCAGTATGAGGGGATCAACGACATAGACAGAAAGATATCACCGATGCGCTAGGCAAGCATTCCAAAGATAGAAAAAAGAAAATGCGTGATGATAGTCCGTATCATTCCCTGTTTTAATTGAGCCATTCTTAAATATTGGAAACAACTAGTTATTCATTTGCCACTATAAAACTCTTCTATTTCAAATATGTCATATTTAAATTATTAATTCTATACTTGCACCGTAAAAATACAAATTAATTTTATGCCATTGTTTTTCTCTGAAAAGACGTAGCATATTTGCCACTCTAAATTTTATCGTATTTTTTAAAATATAAAAATACCTTTCTATTAATAACTAAGTTTTACCGCAAATCAAGAAAATAGTACGGGAAAGAAAAAAAAAATAAACTTTGCCATTTTTTGGGTATTAACTTTTACAATATTTAATTTCCGGTAAAGTTAAAGTAGTGTAAATTTTTTTATATATGTGAACAAATTAATATTGATAATATGTAGCATATCTGTATTGCTTTTTGAAATTTTTGAATTCTCTATATTTATGTTGTCTACATTTTATTCCATAACTATGTGCTTGTTTCATTAAGTCGTGAGTTGATTGAAAAAAAATGTAATAAGAGCAAAATGAATGCAGAGAAAAATTACAGCTTGTAACTTTTATTGATGTGCTCACCTTATCGTAAAACACATGATCTGATTTATAAATATGTTTGACTTAATGCCTTGAATCGCGGAAAAATGAAGGTGATTAACAAAATGCGCTAACACAAATTGAAAAGTGGCCTCGACGAATTTTGAAAGTTAATGTTTAAAATTTTGGTTTCCATAAAATTACGAAAATGTGTATTTAACGATCCTCAAAATTACTACTAATACACGAATTGATACGAGCTTTTGCAGACCAACAAACTAGATTTTTGCCTTTGTGCCAAAATAACAGAAATTAGATAACATTGATAGTGAAATTGAATACTGGACGAAGAAACGACGAATCTCATATATAATACAGTAATAGAGCCAACAAGATTGAGAATACAAGGTTAATCAAAGAAAAACAGAAATAAAAGGAAAAATATGGTTCAGATTCAAAGCATAATCTTCGCTCTCTCCTATCTAACATTTTACACTGCGAGAAATATTATAATTATTATATTTTTTTAAAAAAGAACACCAAAAGTAATTTTTGAAAGTAAAGATATAGTTTACCAATAGCTCCAGCTCCTCCAGTTGTCTCTTGTCAGCTTATCTTCTTCCTACGATATTTCACTCTTCTGTTGTTAACTTCTTAACCGATTTAATAACCGTTATCTTTTTGTAAACTATCTCGGCCCCACTGCTCGGCAATAGAACTGTGGTTGTTAACAACTTGCCGTATTAATAAAAGTATCTGCAATTTACCTTTGTGATTTTGTCTGCTTAAGGTCTTGAGCCGCTTTAGAAAGGTGGAGCCAAAGAAAGAAAACAATATTGTTACGTGCTTTTACATCTCATTGTTTTTTAACTAGACGCTCGAGGTTTGAATCCCAAGTTTGTTTGGCTGAATCGCTCGCTCTTTCGGTTAACAAATTTTGGAATTGGAGTCGAAACAAAATTTGAATTGATATATTGAGAGCTGCAATGTATTATTTATAGAGTAGAGCTAATGTTCAATGCATTGGATGAAGGATCACATCTAATGCGTTTGTTTTCGGATTTGAAACATGTAATAATCAATCCAAACTGTCAAATAAAAATCATTATTATAAACATTTAATAATTTTTTAAAACCGAAAATTTTCTAAAAATCTGAAAAAATAACAAAAAATAATAAAAAATATGAAATTTAATGAATATCGTATTAAATAATTTAGAATAGTTATTTGAGGTTTAAAATCCAAGAGTGCAATGGGTGATTACTTCCGTACAATGCATTGTACTGTAGTCTTACTCTTATTTGTGAATAAAATTTTCAAAGATCCTATATTAAACATGTTCTATATTAGTCAATTGTATTGATTACTGGACTAATTTCATGTTTAATTAGACAAAATCTTCATATAGTGACCAAAGTTGAACTACATTAAAATTTAGTGACAAAAAATCAGACAAACTAAAATTTAGTAATATAACAAAAAATGAATTTTAATTAGATAAAGTTAGAGTAATCTACTAATTAAATTTACTCATTTATGTTATTTTTTTAAAAACATTTAACGAGAACTTATTTAATGCTATTCTTAATTTTAGCAGAAAATAATATACTTCTTTGTGAAGTAATTCTGGATATCTAAATTATACTTAATCATGTTATAACATGAAAATTATTTTACCATTGATGCGTAATTTCTTCAAAATTCTTATTTCTTAAAGCCTAAAAATTAGGGATCAAATACTTTCAACCTATGACTAAACTGAAAATGCAGAAAAATATATTCGTTAATTATAAATTTTACTGTATTTAGAATCAAAAGCCATCTTAAAATTTGTTAAAACCTTTATTTAATAGAAAAATTATGAAGGTAGTCAGTCCCGACGGAAAGTCATTTAAATAATCAAATGTAATCAGAGACTCAAAATGAGGCTATCATTTGAACTAAGCACATTGATCATTTCAACAAAATATGGTATTAAAAATGATTTTTTTTTTAAAAAAAAAAATTGAAGTGTTCAAGGGAGGCTCAGAGAGCGGAAGACATTTATTAGTGGATTTGTCTTCATACAACTTCAGACAAATTAAATCCCACATATCATCACCGACACCCCTTGAAAAATCAAACAAAATTAACAAAAATGAATAAAAAAAAAAAAGTGGCCTCAGAGAGAAGATTAGATCTATTCCACACAGCATAAGCTTCGGATATATGCTTGTCTGTAATTTTGACATCATCGACCTCAATGGCATCAACATATCATAAAACCCAAAGAAAACTATGCAAAATTATTCACAAAACATTGTAAAAAAGAATAATAATGGATTCAACTCAGAATATGGGTGGTGATATATAGAATGGTCGTCAAGGCAAAAAAATTCGCCATTACGACGAACGAGACCTATAGATTCTACAAATCATCATCGTTTCTTTCCATCTAACACAAAAATCAAAATATAGATCGAAAGACTGGATATAACCTTACAGAGAAACAAGAACAAAATTGCAAACAGAGAGACACCTTTTGGTCGGCGCCAGCTTTATAGTGCATTTAAAGATTGTTTTCTAGGGTTTTTCTTGGCGTCAGAAGCAGTATTTGGATAACTATGCATCTCAGCCGTTGGTTATTCCTCGAACGGCTGATGCAATATCGATGAATCGGGTAAATGCGCGTGAGAATTGGGCCGGTTAATTATGGGCTTTTGAGGGTTTTTCTAAAATGTAATATTTGGGTCCATTTTTGTTAGAAAAGAAAATTGAAGAGAAATTCCTTCTGACCTACCATGATCGGTGCTGTGGGACCCACAACAGACAAGTCACGATAACTATGAAGACTGATGAGTCAGAACCAAATCGATCAGATTCGTGGTTAGCAGATAAGCCCATTATTTTATTTTTATTGCCAAATCAAGTACTGATATGCTTTCTTTTAGTGGTCCGAAGAATCGGTAGCCGTGAATGCCATATCTTTTCGTTTCCCACCCTTTGTTGTTTTCTATTTAATTCTTTTGTAATGTATATATATTTTACTGTGGATAACTTAATAAATTATTTATATGGGGTTCATTCGGGGAAAAGGAAGAAAAACGGGTGGCGCGAAGGCAAAGCTTTTACACAAACGACTTGTAAACTTTCAAACAATTAAAATTTTTTCAAATCCAACGTGTTTCCACGTGGTGATTGGATCGCGTAAAGGACGTTTTAATGAGTGTCGCTTTTCCTTGTACGTCCCTGCAGACTTTTCATTTTTTTTTCGTGTTTGTTACAATGAAAATTTCCCATGCTTGGCGTCCTAAAACTATTTTTTTTCCTTTGCCTTAATTTTAATAAACTTCATGAATAAAAGTACACAAAGGCAATAGTCAGTGAGTTACACTCTTGTTTCAAATGGGTGCAAGAGATTACTTTCCTGATTATATATTTTTTTGTTCAACTCTTTATCGCAAAATTATATATATTTTTCATATCGCAAATAACTCCTTTCTATTGTTTCTCAAGTTTATAAAATTTCAAGCTCTAGTCCAACTCCTCCGTTTGATTAAATATCCAAATCACATCTTAATTAAGTTAACAGTTATGAATGTTTGGCATGTACATTTTAAACTATAACAAGCAAATAATAATATTTATTCATAATGAAACTAAAATATAACAGTTAATTGGTGGTCTAACCCGTAATTTTCGCTTCACAAGCCACACAACTTAAAAATTTATTTCTTTAATAAAAAAATTCGATCCTTGTAACTTATGTTACAAGGTAATTCATTGACTTTAGTATCGATTTTAACTGTGGACTGGTCAATATATTTAATCGACAAAAGTAAATTAAAACCTTGTGAATCTCAAATTACTTTTGCCAGCAAATTATAACAAATTATAAAATACATTGTATTACCATATTTAGCAAGATAAGTATATAATAAACTAGTTCACTAAACTTTTGCCAGCATGCCTCCAAAAAAAAAAAAAAAAAAAATCTAATCTTGCTTTAACCATATTAATGCCCAATTTCGTGTTCATCTTAATAATTTACCTATCTACAGGTGACGACAAAAAGATTATAACAATTCTCATTTTTTTTCTAGTTGATAAAATCGGATGGAAACATGTACAATTATTTTTATCTCGGTGGCAGATTTATGTTTACCTGTCATGGTCGGTATAAATGGGATATTTTTATAATTTTGAATAATAGCACACTCACACTTTAATTATTTCTTTCAAACCCTTGTTTAGGAAATATTTAATTTATTGGGGGGCAAAGCCAGAAATGCCAACTACTCCACCATCGATGCATGTATAAATCACTCCTCACCCTCAACATTTAGCTGTCTTTTGAACCCAACAACACCTAGCTACAATAGTTCGATTTCTCAATATTTTGAGCTAAAACATTAATTAAAATTGTATATATTTTTTTTTTCTCTCACATTATAAGATATGGTTTTGTACTTTAAGGCTCGGCCAGAGGTAGGAGACTACACCATTTTTATGGGAATTGACAAGCATGAGAATGAGGAGCTCATCAAATATGGCTTCCCTGAAGACATCTGGTAATTTTAATTATACCCTCTATAATTACCTTTTCCATTTTGTTATATGAGAAAGGATGCATCTAATGAAATTCCTATTTCGGGATTCTATTCTTTCCCTTGGTAAAGATTTAGTTTGATTTTGCTTTTTCTTTTGTTCTCCTACCTCCTCCCATAGCATAAAAGCATGATTGCTTACTGAAAACTCTTTACTTGTTACATTTGATGCAAGCAATGCCATTGTCATGCTTGATCATATGTTTCTTTTTAAGAGAAACAATTTTTCTCAATGAGATCGATTTTCCTTGTTCCCGGCATTTTTACCAACGAATGTATGCCACATCACAAGTATTAATTCTATTTGCTCTAGGTGTTAATCATGTCCAAGTTTTAACACCAATAAAGTTGACACTTATAAGCGACATGACATAACCGATGTGTATTGGTCATTATTAGCAACTTTTCTCTTTAAATTTTGGATAAGGGGATAGATCGAATCAGTTCTAACTAACTTTTGGAGACAGCTTCCCCACTTGCAGTCCCCACTCTTCAATTATCAATCTCGAGTAATTAATTTATTGTCTCCTACCAGAAATTAATCATATTTTTAGGGCTGTTGGAGCAAATTGCATAAGATCTGTTGGCGAAACAATCTGTCAATTAAACGTAATATATTTTTCTAATACAATTTGCCTCTGAATTCATGCATGACATGAATTTACTGCCAGGTTTCATGTGGATAAGGTCTCCTCTGCTCATGTCTATCTTAGAATGAACAAAGGACAAACAGTTGATGACATAAGTGAAGGTTTGCTTGAGGATTGTGTCCAGCTTGTCAAGGCTAATTCCATTCAAGGTACATTTTGTCAAAGATAATTGACTCTAGTATGCGTTGTTTTATTTTCATTCTTATGCTTTTTTTTTTTCCCAATGCATTTATGTAAGATAGCTTTCTTTCTGTTTAACTAGGGAATAAGATGAATAATATTGATATTATATACACGCCATGGACGAATCTGAAGAAAAGCCTGTCGATGGATGTTGGCCAAGTTGGCTTTTTCAACCCTAAATTGGTTAGTCGTCACAATCCTTTATCATTTTTAAGAATACTTTGTAATGCTATGTAGAAACAGATATGTTGACAAATAGTTTACTTATATTTATGACTACCAATTAATTGATAGACGGTTAGTTTTTAAAAATAATAAGAATTGAGTTTTAAATTGTACCAAATTTAACGCACACAATATATTTATAAATATCTTATCTATTTTTTTTCTTGCATTATGATGATTGTTTTAGCAGTTATTGTAATTATCAAATAATAAGTTTAGTATTAATATAATATGTTCTATTATTTATATATTATAATGCTTAGTTCACACATGGTTCGTGGCGCATATTCTAATTAATTATCTTTTCACGATTATAGGTGCGCACAGTGAGAGTTGAGAAGCGAATCAATGAAGTAGTGAACAGGTTGAATAAGACCAAAGTTGAAAGGAAGACAGATCTGAAAGGTGAGTTGAAACGAACAAGATTATGTAAGAACCTGCTGTTTCTATTCTCGAATAGAAATCGATGGTTTAGACCATTTTTTTAAAATAATATAAAAGTAAAAAAAAAATGGGACATGTCAATTGTATGTATAGTTATACCAAAAAAAAATAATGAATTAGCATTTGAGAAAGATTTTAGTATATTTATTTGTTTAACTTGTCCATAATGATAAGTAACCCCGCGTTTTTTTTTGTCTAACTAAATAACTCAATTGTGGAGTATATATTAATATTTCAAGTGCTAGTCGTTGTTGTCATCTTTTATATAGTTGGTTGTTGGTTTCTAATTTTATTATATTATTTGTCACGTTTCTTTGCAGCTGAAAGGGACGCCCTACATGCTAATGAAAAGGCGGAAAAGAAACAGCAAATGAGAGAAAAGGTTCCTTTGATTTCCTCTTTTCCTCCTACCAACCTATCTAAAATTTTTTTCTCCAACTAAACTGATCATCTTCATCACCAGATATTAAATTTTCATATACATAGAGCAGCATGACCACGAATTTCAGCATAAAACCCTTCTTCCAATTTACAATAGTTAGTTTCAGAATAATAGAGAAGCATAAAATATACAAATATGAGCTATGTATATACATATTTAAAAAAAAAAATACTTTTTTTTTTTTTTTTTTGCAGAAAAGGAGAGAAGAACTGCAACGGTTAGAAAAAGAACGACTTGCAGATATAAGGAGCTACAAAGGTTTCATGGTGCCTGAAAAGATGACTTCTAATAGACAAATAGCATCAGCTAGTAATTCTTTCAAAGAACTTGAAGAAGATTTCATGTGACCCTGGCTGAATTTTAAAAAATAATCTCCAACGGATAAATTATTGGTCCATATATGTACTAAGTAGATATACTTGGAATGTGTATGAGAAAGCTTCAATTAGGTTGTGATTGTGAGATGTTTGGTTTGGAGACTACCCATTGTAAATGGCCTAAAGGCAGGAAGAGGAGGTCGCTGTAATATGCTTGCCGCTTGAGAAAGTAATTTTATTTTAATTATATATTGAATGAAAGATTTCTTTACCAAAATTGCAACGAAAAGCTAATTGAATCATGCGCGCAATGGTCAAATGCTAGTTTCTGTGTCAAATGATGGTACATTTGTAGTTTTTTTTTTTTTTTTTTCGTTTTGAATCATTTGCCCTTTTTTCTCTTCTCCTCTTACATTCTCATCTTCTTTAAAAACCAATGGAAGCAGAGAATGTTAGATTTCCCCATCGCTCAAAATTTTTAGTGTTAGTTATCACACTAAATCTTATTTTATACAAAAAAGGAACTGGATCCGAATTGTCAGTGCCACGGGAGAGCCCAATGGGCTGAGTTCATATGGCCGAAATAAATCCCTTTTGTTTTTGACATTAATTAACTTCTTATAATCCTCTGAAAAGCTCTTAACTGTTTAGCTTCACATCGGCTCGCTTTATCAAGAAACATTTATTATTATTATTTTTTTAGAGTGCGTAACACAAAGTAATTGGCTAACAGATGAGACAGCCGAAGGATGTAATAGAACAAATGCAAGTGGGAAAGAATCTAGCGAGCTGTCGATGAATTCACAAAGCCATATCCGGATCCTACAAAGAGATGGGAATTTTTTTTTTGCTTAAAAACAAAATCAAATAGATGGTTGTTGACTAGCAGTTCAATAGCCAGAAAAGCAGTTAGATTAGATTCTTGCATTTTTTTTTCCTTTTAAATCTCTCCGAGGTTATGCTATAAAATTCATTTTTTAATATGCATTCAGTTTGATCATTGTAAGACGCAAGTATGGCATGCGGATAAGTATGCGCGCAGTTTCATCATTGTATTCCTTCAGCAAGTCCTTTGAACTTTTTTTGCCTAAGCCTCAAATTTGCTACAGTTAAGGTTCAATAGTGGTCATCAAATGTAATTTTACAAATTTTGGAATGAGTGTACCATCTTGGGAGAATGTAAATCGAGAACCTTGTTTATGGTTCTTCTACTTCGCACAATAATCCTTTTCCAAAGAAAAAAAAACAAAGAAATTTCAAAATTGTATCATATATACAGCATGTACAAACTGGTATATACTTTATATTACCTCTAGTCCTCTACCAAAACGTCCGGGAAAAAATGATCTTTAATTTTGTCAAAAAAAAAAAAAAATGGTCTAGTTTACTTCACAAACTCCAATTGCATTCATTTTTTTCTCCCAATTAAGGACAAGTAATAATAAAAGCAACTATATCTGTATGGTTTAAGGCTATATTATATCAATCGTGTCCAACGGTGAAAATCCAACTAGCGGTCCTCAATATCTATCTTCATAATTAAAACTGAGTTTATATACCAACTTAATCAATAAGATTTTTTTTTTCTATAAAGAAAATACTAAATAAGAATTTTTGCTAAATTGTAATTAATAAAACTAATACGTCATAAAACTGAAATATATATTTAAGTTGACTGACTGTTCATGGTTGACTCGTATACTTGTACAGGTCATGCCAGTTTAGATATTTCAAGTGCTTCAAGCCATGACGCGTCACATGTACGTGGATCAGCCATGCATGATCTCATTACTGTAATAATAAATAATATAACAATAACTGTAGTAGTTCTTGTTTGAAAGGTAAACATTGACGCGTCCAAATCCCAATAACCTTCATGGGTTGTCAACAACTTTCACTGGAAACCAATCCGTGGCTAGTGTTCTCCAAAACGACACGACACGATCGTATTGGCACGACACGGTGTGCGTGTTGACACGACACGACACGAATACAAAATTGACACGACACGATCGTATTATCGTGTCGTGTTGGGATATTAGAAAGTTTAACACGATCCAACACGACACGATTTGACACGCAACACGACACGAACACGAATTAACACGACGCATTAATACAAATTTAATTATTAATGTTAATTAATTAAATAAAATTAATAATTTAAATCCAATTTATAATACTATATCATATTATTTACCATCCTTTGACTCATATTGTTCTAATTTAATTATTATTTAGTAATTTTTTCCCTTTACTTTAATTTTTTAATAATTTTTTAATTGTAAAAATAATAAATAATCTGACACGATTTGACACGACTAACACGACGTGTCAACACAACACGACACGATCGTGTTAGTCGTGTCGTGTCAGAATGCGTGTCGTGTTGCCTATCCTCACCATTTAACACGACACGACACGACACGATTAAAAAGTAGTTCGTGTCAACACGACACGACACGAGACTCTAACACGATCGTGTTTGACACGACACGCACGATTGGAGAACCCTATCCGTGGCCAGCATTCATTTTTTTTTTTTTTCCGAAAGAATATTGATAGGCAGCGTCGATGCGCTGAGTCAGACAATTAATAAATAGAGTTCAGCAGAATATTTGTAAAATATTTAATATGAATTCAATATAAAATTATAAATAGAGTTCAACAATAAATTTAATTAACTTAGCATAATAAATAATATTTTATTAAAAAAATATATAATCCACTGTTCAAAAAATATTATACTCGTATGAATGAATTTAGAAGGAAAATTGTGGGTTTGTAGTTATTACAGGATAAGGTCATGATTAGGTATGAGGTACCGAAAATTCAAACGGGACAGTGAAAGGTAAAATATTTATTACTTAAATCAAACATATATTTATTCAATTTGCAAACAAGGAACTCATTTTCCAGTAGTACTACTACAAGGAAGTCGCAAATAACAAATAGGTCTACTTGGAGGCTATATTTATTATTTAACCCCATCGTTTCAAGCGGACCTGCGCGCTGACCGGAGGTATCTTTGTAAATTGTTTCCCACTTCTTTTTCATTGATTCCGGTCAAAAAGCAACTCGTTCACTCTAGTACTTAAGTAGCCAAATCTTAAAATTTTGTGTGTCGCGCGGAAAAAGTGTGCAGGGTCATAGGGTCGATTTTCTATACAAGTGATACCCGCTACACTAATGGACACAAACTATACTACGCAGAAAATTCTCCCGACAATTCCTTAACTTTGGCAGTTTGGCTTTTTCTTTTTTATTTTCAACCTTATACCCCCCCCCCCCCCCCCCCCCTCCTATTATATTCAAAATGTTATCTCCATTATAATCTGCTTAAAACAAATATCCTTCCAAAATTAGTTTAATGACGATGATGATGATAACAACAACAACATCAACAATTACTACAATAATAAGGACAAAAAGAATAATAAATAAATAAACATTGGATAAAAAAGGAAATATACAACCAATATTTCATTTGACCGACGTTGAATGGGTATTATCACTTAGCTCTTACTCAGCTTACCAAACACACTGAGAGTGAAATAATAATAATCTGTCTCCTGCTTCCTTGCAACTCGAAACTCGCAAGTGGGTCCGTCTACTGCCGTTTGCTTTCAATAGACAGCAGGAACCTTGCAAGACTAGTCAAACACTCAAAACCCACAAGTGCATTACAATTTACAATTGTAGAAATCATTCTTCAGACTTCAGAGTCCCATAAAAACAATTCAAATCAAATGATAATTACTCAATTAGTAACTTATTTAGAAGATTTTCAATTCTGACCTGTATTACAAATGTAGAAATTTACCGTTTGAGCATGACATGCGCACATCAAATATAAGACCAATCTTTAGTCTAGTGATTAAAAATAATACATTTAGGTGAATCTAAAAATAAAAAAGATTATTAATATCTAATATAAGAAGATTTTTTTTTTTTAGGGCCAGGTGGCAATTACCACACCGACAAATTTTATTAATAAAAAAAATATTTACATATAAAAAAAAAAGCTATAAAAGAGAAAATCTAAAGGCTACGCAAATTTCTTCCAAGAATCGATGCATGCACAAATTTCCTTGAGTAGAAAACCCGGTGGAGTGTCCAAGTTCGAGAAGATGCATTTGTTGCGAGCCTTCTAAATATTCCAAGAAGTTGACGCCCAAATATAAGAAGATTTAACTTCCATTTTGTTTTTTTATAAATATGAGTAAATATTTTGTGAAATTTCTTCGACAACAAAACAAATCACTTTCCAAGAAACAACGACCCCGCCTAGCTTTCTTTATTGCACACAAGAACGAATACTATTGGACATGAAATTATATTATTGTATTCTTCTTGTACCTGCTACATTTCATCATTGACACACTATATAATCTAGGCTACATTCAAAAGAAATTATTCAACTAATCTTGAAGGCTTTAAACAAATTTAACTAAAATCGTCTTACCCTGTTAGTTACTACAGTAATTAGCTCCAATTAAACCACAGAAAGCTCAGTCTCCAGTTGTTTTCAGCTCGGTATTCTTTTATTGTCGTGAGAAGGTAAATTACTAATATTTTTCGTACATTAAGTAGTAGGAAAGAGGGTTTTCTTGTGCTCAATAAGGTTCACATTCTTCGCAAACTGGTCTTTTTGAAGCAATTAATGTTCAGGCAGTTATTTAGCAAGGTTCATCTTTCTTCTACTGTACTCATCAAACAAAGAAGCAATTCCCTTTAATTTTCCCCTTTCGCACCATAGGTCGGGTTCAAATCAGGTGAGAATTTTATAGTTGATCCTTAAAAAGAAAAATCAGAAAACAAACAAAAGAAACCAAATTTAGGTTGTATGAATTTCTGCTGAAAGAAAACCATTTTAAGTCAATTTTGCAAATTCTCACATACGAATGGAAAACTACTTAACATTTAGAAATATTATTTTCATGATGACAAAAATTATGAACTAAGACTAGGAGTTCGGTCCTTCCTATCTTATCTATCATTTTGTAGAAGGAATTCTGAGTTATGTGCATCCATTGATGGAAGAAGTGCTATAAAATTTTTTTATTGTTTTTGAAAAACATTAATCTTTTCTAAATGGGTTCTATTGTTATTATTTTCTTTTGATAGGTGAACCAAATCACAAGGTCTCTTGAGGAAAGGCAGAGAGGGGAATACATTAATCTCCCATTAAAATTTTGTGGCATAAATTGTGAAGTTTTTCCAGGAAGATTACATGCTTTGGTATGTAATCCTTTTGTTTCCATGCTTGGCATATTTCTTCAATTGGCTGCAGGACCCAGACACACAGCAAGAACAGGAAAATGTTACCTTCAAGGAAGAGGAATGGTTCAATGAGTACAATACACGAGATCCATCAACAGTGTTACCAGAAGTACCGAAGATATCAACTTCAAAGAGTAATCAGACAATCGGAAACTGCGTCACTTGTTGTGCTCCAGCTGCTGCTAGGTGCAGTGGGTGCAAATCGGTTCCATATTGGTAAGAAAACCTTCCTGTTCAATCACTATTACAATAAAGGAGAAGTTAAGACACTTCCATAACAACTTGTATATATACTAAGGTCGTCTAAAACAGCCTTGTTAAAGTTTTTGACAATGTAAATACCTGTCAGTTCTTGCAAGCTAACTTAAGCATTGCGTCATTGAACAACTTTTATATGCAGTTCTCGCAAATGTCAGCTAATACATTGGAAGAAGGGGCACAAGAAAAGCTGTCAGCAATTATTGAGGCCATCTCCAATGATGAATTTTCTGGTCAACTTAAAGTCATCACCTAAGAGAAGTGACAAAAAAAATCATGGCATGCAGGAAAGTACAGCTGATGACCAGTCCCTAACCCAAACTGAAAATGTACATGATAAGAGTTCAGAAGCAAAAATCGACACTAAACTGAAACAAGCAGAATTAGTAAAGGATGAAGATGGTGCTAATGCAAACAATTCATCAGAGGTTTGTCTCACTAAATTTTAAGTGCAATTTATATTTTCATGATTCTGATACCATAGCAATAAGGTTTTTATATATATATGTCCGTGCAGTATGCCAGTATGTACTAACCTTCCTTTTCTTCTTCTTATCTTTTTTCCCCCCGAGAATAACTTATGTTTTTTTGTTTTTGAAATAGGATAATGTGATGAAGACAAAATCACTTTTGCAGCAAGCATCAAGAACAGTGCCGTTGATTCCTGCAACTCGGGACGCCTCTGGGCTTGCTCAAACCCAGCCGTCAAGTTCTCATAAAATTGTCGCCTATGAGGCATGTCCTTTTCTACACTTTATTATATTAATTGCAGAGTTAGTAGAACTAGCCTCGGATAATTTTTAAGCAGATAAATCTTTTTTCTTTTCGCTTAATTAATAAAGTTAATAAAGGAATTGATTCATACATCATTTCTCTACATTTGTTGGTCTAAGAAGTTGGTACATGAAAAATTAATTTATGTTTGATCAACATATATTAGTTCTATTGCAAGCCTAAAATTCATCAAACATTCAAAATCAAATATTCCAATTATATGAAATTAAATATGCTGTTGCATAAACCCAACCTATGGAATTATGAAATCTTGTATATCATGTTTACTACAAGGAGAGAGTGGACAGAAAATTTCTAAATTACTGATCTGCAATTTTACAATATTACCATGAACTTTCAAGCATCTTCAGATTACATAATTTACTATGAATTTTAATGTCTATCTAGGATGATACTGATAATGCTACAATACATGAATCTCTGGAAAATCTGGAAGGCACAATATCCAAAAATACCCCTCAAACCATTGATGAACTCCTCAATGAAAACAAGACACTTAGAAATATACAGAATAATATGGCAAAAGAACTTGAAAATTTACGACAACTACTGGAGGAGCATGTTTTAAAGACTAATGGTTCAGATAACTTCCTGGAGTTCTCCAATTTGGAGCTGAAGGAGGCAACTAATGACTTTGATATGAAGCTTAAGATTGGAGAAGGTGGATATGGTAGTGTATACAAGGGAGTTCTTCATTGCACAACAGTTGCTATAAAGATTCTGCGTCCAGGAGGTACACAGGGAGAGAAAGAGTTCTATCAAGAGGTAACCATCTTTCATGGTACCTTTACATCTTCAATCTTATTGGAATGTAACAAGGAAGAGAGAGGAGACACAGAGGGTTGAGAGGAAGTTTAATTAATTGATTAATCTCTCTAACAAGGTTTACATACAAAGTAAATGACTTGGCCAAAAAGCAATATGCATCCCAACATAAAGTTTTTATTTTACTTTTCTTTTTCATCTTTTCTTATGCAGTACAACAGCGTACTTTCCTAGATATTATTAGATTATTGAAACTATGTTGTGTAGAATATACCAGGGTGAGACCAGAATAGTTTTTGTAGGGGTTACCAAATGTAGAAAGATCAAGGATTAAAAAAACCATAGTTTAGCAGAACAGCAAAATGTGATCGAAATATAATTATTACAGTTAAAATGTGAACTGAACAGTAAATTAATGATAGAGACTAGAGTAAACCAGTGTAACAGTAGATTAACAACAGAACAAATCACAATGCTTTGGATGTCTAGTATGGATTTCTTTCTGACAAGTTACTTATCAAATGCCACAAAATACTATATAAAAGTGTTTGTTTAGGAGGAACACTGACCTCGACTCTCTCCATTTAAATCTGCCAATGGGATATATTATCTAACACAAATCTTCCAAATAAACAGAATAAAATAACTCTGTCAATTTTCAGGTTGAAATCTTGAGAAAAGTTAGGCACCCTAACATTGTCACACTCATAGGAGGATGCTCGGAGATGCGGGCTCTTGTTTATGAGTACATACCTAATGGCAGCCTAGAGTATTACCTCAGTGCTTTTAAAGGTAAAAAACCACTCTCCTGGAGAAGTCGAATCCAAATAGCCTCTAACATCTGCTCAGCCCTCATCTTTCTCCACTCGACTAAACCTCACGGCATAGCCCATGGTGACCTCAAACCTGCGAACATCCTCCTCGATTCAAATTTTCAGGCCAAGCTTAGTGACTTTGGCATTTCTCGTCAATTAATGAAGACTGACTACACATCAACAGCTCATCATCTGACGGAGCATCCAAAGGGCACTGTTGCTTACATAGACCCTGAATACCTGTGCACCGGTGAGATGAATCCTCAATGTGACGTGTACTCTTTCGGTGTGGTATTGCTGCAACTAGTTACTGGGAAATCTGCCACTAATATAATAAAGTTGGTGCATGAGGCGGTACAGAGTAATGTACTGAATAAGGAAGTTGATGCTTCAGCAAAGTGGCCTTATGACAAGGCTATCAAAATGGCCAAGTTAGGCCTCCATTGTTGTAATGCTACTAAGAAGCACAGGCCTAGCTTATCAACAGAAGTTTGGAGTGAAATTGAGTCTTTGATGGTCGACGCTTCTAGTTAGTCATCAAGGCTCAGGTAATTTTGTAAATCATCAAGCTTGAATTTCACGTGGTCACATGGAAAGGATCTTGTGAGCTTCACATGTTTTGTGCATTTTATGACTTTTTTATTATTAGGTAATCAACAATTATTTGTCTAGATGTTGTAAAAGTTTTTTATCTATTTGATTAGTGGTTTGAACCCCCATCATTTTCATAATGAAAGAAAAGAACCATTATGAAGTTGTTATTGCAAAAAACCAATTGGTACACCAAGTATTACCTCGAATCCCCCTATATTGGTACATCAACCTGTACCACTATCCATACCAAACATTCTATCTAATTTTCCCACTTTTTAAACAAAAAATGAACACCATACGTTCCATGAAAACAATTGAAATAAAATTGGGCAATAATTTTTTCCTTAGCTTTAGGCAACTGATGAGACAATAATAAACAACTTGGTTTCTTGGTCAAGTGTACAAGAATAAACAAGCTGGCATAAAATTAAAAATTATATTTGACAATACCATTTTCCTTGAGCGTCACCCAATGATGACATCCATTTGCATTGCAAGATTAATCAAGGTCCGGCCTTGGGGTTAGGCCTGTCAACGACAGGAAAAAGCACGTGCTACCGTTTCGTTTATACCAAACGAAACGAATAACAGCACCATTTTCCATTCCGTTCCAATAACGAAACAGCAAACGAAATCTGAAATCTTACCGTTTCGACCGTTTCAGCCTCATTTCAAACCGTTTCATGTGTATTTTATGAAGTGGAACGGTTAATGGCACAGATTTCTGTTTCGTTTTCAAAACGAAACGGTTTGCGAAATGAAATATCATACCGTTTCGGCAAACAGAACAGAAAACGGAACAAGCTGTTCCGTGCCCGTTAGCCACGTTTGACAGGTATACTTGGGGTTCCTTTCGCTCTTGTAATTTCAGATGCTATCCTTTTATGCGCGCTCTTCCTTTACGAGCCTTTACAAAAATATATATAACCATTTAAAATATGAGCAGCGTTCCACTGCCACAGCATTTGGCTGCCACCAAATGCCTCACATTATTAATCGTTGGATGAAATTAATTAATGGATGTGATTCATCTATGAGCAGCTGGTATATTTAAGAAGATGCTTGGACTTTTTCAACTTCCGAGAGCCCCTGCTACCTTTTGTATTTTTCCCATACAATATAAAAATAGTAGACAACAAAACTTCTTTACTTCAGTACAGTGTACTTCGATTCTCTTTTTCTTCCTTCAGTTCACTTCAGACCTTCATTGATCGCCATGCGAAGGATGAAGATTTTGTAGCCTAATAAATTTATTTCTGATCTAAAATCGGTACGAGGAGTTAGTCTCATAAACATATCAATGTTCAGCAAACCGCACAAAGTACTAGTATTTGGCTCGATTAGTTATAGTTCTATGAGCGTGCGCAATAATTTTTATTTAATTTTATATATATATATATCATCAATGTATGAAAGTTCATATTTTATGGCTTGTCTTTTTTTTTCAAAGGATAAATAAAAAATAATATATATAACTAATTACAAGAAGGAAAAAAAATAATGGAAAGGAGAACATTGCTTGTAATTTGCAGTGACAATGTTGGCAACTGCCAAGCCTTCGCGAAAAAATTTGCAGTGACAAAATTTTTGTAGAATTATTAATTGAAAAAAAAAATGCCTTAAAGAGTTACAAATTCTCACTGGGTACGTAATAGCATTGAAAAAGATGTGAATCCACATTCCTCAAACCATGGCTATTCATTTGTCAGGACTCAGGATGGGAGAGACGAAGAGGGAACAACTGTACCATTTATTATTTTGGCAAAGTATATAAAGTAGTTTTCTTGGGAGTTGAGAAAGTCCAACTTAGACTTAGAGTCTTAAATATGGCAGCTACTCAGAGAGATAAATCACGTTCGTTAATTAAATTTCATCCAACGCTTAATAATGTGTGGCATTTGGTGGCAGCGGAACGCTGCTCTTAAAATATATAGCTATTACACAGTGGTTTCCTGGTAATGATTTGAGAGAGCTTGCAAATTATTACAAGCTGTAATTTGATTGCTAAAGAGAAGTGGCATGTATTTAATTGTGTGCGTGTGTGTGCATGTGTATATAGAATTTTTCGAGCACAAGCTGTATGGTTTTCTGTTTTCCTGTGGGAAGTGAAAAATGATGATCTTAATTATCTTTTATTTACTTGTAGATTTTATGAATTGAGATTTCTAGGTAATTTGGTCGTTATCCCATTGTTTATTTATTGGCTTAGAATAAATAGAAATCTCTTGAAAGGTAACAAAACAAATATTACGGTAATAACAAACTCATACTGTATTCAAAGATCAAGCAGCTCTATATATCCCTATCCCAATCCGACGGGATTGCATCACTTTCACACCGATGAGAATTGATTGACCTGTTTAGTTTATGCATTGGAGCCTCGCAATGTGGGAACGGTTGACAAGTGCGCAACTTAGGAGGTAGAAAGGACAAGTTCTCAAGTTGCCAGATGAGTCCTCGTTTGGCGACGAATTTGATTGAGGTCTCAATTATTTCAATAGTTTGCGCCTTTGTCTGGAAAAATGGAGGGCGGAGGAATTGGGAAGATGGCCTCTTTATGAGAATTTTTTTTTTTTTTTCTATTTTTCATTGTTTCTTAGAAAGTGATAAAGTGTTTGAAAGTTAATGCAACTGTGATTGAGTGATTAAATCGGTGATGAAATCCAACAAGCAAACACAAATTCACTACCAAGGTCAGATCGACTTCCTGTCTTTGTTGCTTTCAGCTTTTCCAATTTCAATACTTATACATTAATTTTTAGAAATAATTCTTATCAGGTCATCATATTATCACAATTATCTAAAAAGTACTTCAGGAGCCAAAAAGAAATATAATATGTTAAGGATGAAATCGCATGTTTAGAACCTCAAATATATCTCTTTAAATGGAAAGAGGAAAACATCTTGCATGAGCTATCCAATGACATATAGAAGAGACACAAAATAAGATAAACAAAAATATAAATGATATGGTGTAGCTAAAAATTTTTTAGGCATAACTTTTTTTTTTATATATTATCGATTAGGTTGCTAATTTGTATTTTACACTAACTTTAAACGAGCAATAGCATCATTTTCGATTAATGGAATTTTTTCAACAAAATATGTTAAACAAAATGCTTAGTAAATACTATTTTTACAAAATTATTGTTTCCATTTGCGAGGCAATTAATTTGTTGAGTCCAACAGATAGAACAAGATATTTATGCAATAAAATAATTGTTCCCACAGGGGAGTGCCGGACCAGTATCCTCGGCAGTCAAAAAAAAAAAAAAATGCCGAGCGGTCCTTTTTCCTTTTTATTTAATATGTAAAAATTTTAAAATTGAAATTTTGAATCCAAACCGTTGATCTTGTTCGATTTAACAGGCGATGCGTTTTTATATAAATTTTATAAAATTTGGAGTTGATTTGATACTTGATTAAGTGCTCAAATTATGAACGTATTAGAATTAATCAAACCAGATTCGTTCATTTGTTGAGTGCTTAATCAAGTATCAAATCAACTCCAAATTTTATAAAACTTATATGAAAACGCATCGCCCGTTAAATTGAACAAGATCAACGGTTTAGATTTGACAATTAAATTTTTAAATTTTACATATTAAATAAAAAAGAAAAAGGACTGCTTCTTTTTTGACTGCCGAGGACCCCTGCGCCGCGAGGAATCCGTATCCTCTGGTCTGCGTTTCGGTGGTCTTCGGTGGTCTTCCTTAAATCAGAGCCGTCTGATTTAATTTCAATGATGATGGATGCCCCGTGAATAGTACCAGATTGATAGGCCCGAAAAAATTCAACCGTTCTGATCAAATCGGACGGCTTGGATCAAAGAAGACCACTGGACTTCTTCTAAAGAAGTCCAGAGGATATCGGTCCGCGCGGCGAGTGCCTCGTTCCTATTACTGATCCAACCATTCACGGAGAACTGATCATAACCGTCTGATCAAAGATAAACAGTCCATATTACAATCGCAGGATTTTGTCTCCTTTAGGAATGACAAGCACCTTGCAAGAAAAAAAACAAACGAACAACCCATCTAGTCGCTGTCCCTTTGACAAGTCGAAAGGCATTTTCTGTACCAATTACAATTTAATGGTTGACTCGTCATGTTAAACAACTATTGTAGTCAACAGTCAACACTGATTTTTTTTTAAAAAAAAAAACATAAACTGTTTCTCACATTATGCATCGTAGCTTAATTTACTTATTTAAAGGTTATAAAAGGGCTCAATTAAACAGAAAGAAATAATAATAAAAAGCTCGGGTTACTTGATGTTTCCAGCTTGCTTCTTTCTCTTCCAACTAGTGATGAGGTAATTTTTTTTATTCTTTTCGTGCATTTAAATAGTAGGAGCCGTTTTTTTTTTTCCCCTTTTGTTGGCCGAGGAGCTCATGTTCTCAATAAATTGTTGCACAGGAATTAAAGTTTTTTGAAAAATTTTCAGCTTAATAACCTTCAAGATCGCCCATAAAAAGATAATAAAATAAGAGGGATGAGCTTCAAAAGAGCTACATTGTTAACATTTAATAGGTTTGAAAAACAAATTTCTCAGACGATTTTAAGCTTGGTTAGTCTACGGCATACCGTCCTCGTTTAACAATTATTATTTATATTAGTTTTATATTTTATTCCTTTCAAGCCACAATCAAATTTAAGTGAATTTTGTGGCTAATTCTTAAAAGAAAACAATGATAAAATTACATCAAGCTTAGGTTACATCAGTTTCCATCCTTTTGAGTTCTACTACTATAGAATCTGAAAATCATTGTTGAATTTGCAAATTCTACTAAAAGAATGCTAAAGTTACATAAAGGGGAAGAAGAATACTTAAACTAGGTGCCAACTTCCTATGTTGTTGTAATTTAGATAGATCATTGAAACAACATACCATAAAGGGGAAATGTACCATACAACTTTTGCTCTTATACCGATTTTCCTATCAATATGACTGCTTTCGTTCAAATTTTCTTTTCTTTATTATAAGCCGAACAAGTTTCAAGCTCTCTTGAGGTGAGACAGAGGATTGTATGAATCTCTCTTCAAAGGTTGTCTTATGGATGAGGTTCTGAAAGACATTTTGTGGTGTATAGCTGTTTTCTTTCTTGCGTTTCTGCCAGCATATATTTTTGAACAACGGATCAAGGACCAGCCAGCTGCACTGGTACCAGAAGCACGCGGGGTATCAGCTTTGAGGAGTAATCAGTTTCATCAAAACTGTTTTATCTGTTTCTCTCCTACTAATTCTAGGTGCAGTGGGTGCAAGGAAGTTAACTACTGGTAAGAAAAATCTTAATTGCTGAAAAAGGTAATTTAGTTTTTTTAGAATGCTGAAAAAGGTAATTTATTGTAGTATCCAACTAGCAATTATAACTTACTGTCATTAAGCTTTTCTTTTTATATATGTATTTGTTTATACTTTGTAATGCTTTGAGGGTGTTGTGGTTAGTATAATTAATGGTTAGATATCTTAATGCTCATCTGTGATAATGCGATTAACTATAGTAGAAAGTTCTTTAATATCCAAGCATTTTCATATTTATATTGAGTATGTACAAGAAAAATACATAGAACTCTCATCTATACAATCCAAAATTTCCTAATTAATTGAGCAACGTTATAGTACCGGGATATTCTTGCTCTTACAGCATCAACTTATGAACATTTTAATAGAACAACTTGTAGTTCTCACAAGTGTCAGATAATACACTGGAGGAAGGGGCATAATAAAAAATGTCAGAGTCAGACGACATTGAATCCATCTGGGGTTGCTGCATCTGGACTTACACCTCAGCAGGTACCTTATCTTCATGGAAGTAGATCCCGCCAAAATGTGGCATTGGATGAAACATCTGACAAGCAGCCAAGTGGCCAAACAAATAAAAGATTTAATATAGAGAAAGCAGGGATCAGTAGATCACAAGAAGTCAAATTTAGAAATGTAGACAGTACAAATGCAGACTCTTCTTTTTCTGCAATTTCAGAAGAGGTTGATTCAATTTAGTTTCTGTTTATTCTGATACTCGAGCAACCAGCCCAGTAATGGTCATGACCAATCAAGCCCCTTTTACTGTTCAAACAGGACATTTTTTTTTTGTATTTTGAGGTCTTCAAATTCAGAGTATAACACAATTATTTATTGTAAGGATTAATTCAAAATGTAGTCCAATTACCTGGGTGGTTCATTTATATTGCACACATGCAAATTCAATACAACAAGGTACCGAGACAGTTCAAATTCTCATAAACCCCTTTATAGTTTGCTGCAGTCTGTTTGTGTATTACAAAATAAACAAGAACATAAAGCTGTGAGATGCATCCTCGATGAATGGAACCAACCAATTAAAAATCTGGTCAAGGCCACTGAGCTGGCGAAATATGCATTTGAGCAGGCCACCAAAGTCAGGGACAAGGCCCACATATCCTGCCATGACAAGCCTACACCAGCTGTATCAGTGAAAGAAGCCGAAGTTCCTAAGGGATCTTCTCACTTATGCAGAACTTGTTTTGTCCCTGCTAGTACTAGGTGTTCACAGTGCAAGTCGGTTTATTATTGGTAAGAAGTTTTTCTTAGGTTGATGCAATTCCTATAAAAAGAAATTAATACCCAATCATCAAGAGCATTAACTTTCGATTTGCTTTTAATGCTTGTAAAGGTTGAGTAGTAAACTAAATTGTATTATTTAGTGACAATTTTTGTATTATATCATCTTTTTGATAATTTAAGTAATTTTAATTTCATATGCATCTTTACCAGTAATCAAGTGATAGAAACTGGAAAATAGAACTTAAACAATTACACTCTTGTACTATCCAGAATGCACTTGGACCAGATGGTGAATAATCACCATGATTTATATGATATTAAACTGGCTTACTAGTTGGGTCTGCAATCTACATCTACTAAAGGCTTACTTCTCGTGTGTACAGTTCTGGCAAATGTCAGATAATACACTGGAGAGAGGGGCATAGAGAAAAATGTCAACCATTGAGCTCATCTCCAATTGCTACAACAAGACCTAAATCTCTTAATAAACCCCCTTATAGTATAGCGCAATCGACTTGTGTATTACAAAATCTGCAAGAACAGAAAGCCGCAAGAAGTATCCCCGAGGAATGGAACCAGAAAATCAGAAATCTGGTTGAGGCCACTGAGAAGGCTAAATATGCATTTGAGCAGGGTTCAAAGGTCAGGGTCAAGGCCCACATGGCCTGTCAAGACGAGCACACACCACCTCTGTCAGTGAAAGTACCCAAATTAAAGGTACCAGTAAAATCAGAGACACCTGCTTAAGGGTCAATGTGTCTTCTTATTGGTATGAAATTCTTTCTTGTTAGAGACTAGAGAAGCAATTTCATTGTTGTGAAACTAAATAGAAGCAAGCTGTAATTGTCAAGAAAGTCAATTTTAAAGTTTTCCTAGAGTGCTAGTAAGGGTTGATTAGTAAAGAAAATTTTCTTAATTAGGTGACCGAATTTTCTTTAGGATTGTATCAGCTCTTCTCATAATTTTGGTATTACAATGTATTGAAATTTCATATGCACCTTTACCTGTAACGTTTAACCTGGTGGTGGGAATTGGAAAAGAAAACTTTTATACTAATCAGTTCTTTTACTACTTAGCATGCACTTTGGTCATAATTTACTTGTAGCAACATGATTTATACAATAAACAGGCTTACTCGCTCTCGAAAAGAAAGGGAAAAAACACAGCCTTACGGTTCAGAATATGTTATATACATGAAGCAAATCAAATACTCATGAAAACTTTTTTGAACATACATTGATAGCCCTTTTAGTAGCTCTGTTCTTCATCTATCATAGTCAAAATTTTGTTCATCTGTTATTGGGCAATATACAAAACATGACAACCTTATTTCAGGATCGAATACAAAAACCAACAGTGTAGCAAAAGGAATTTCAGAATGATATACGACAATTCAATTTTGCTTGCAGAGTTCTTCAAGGATAGTCTCCATTTTAAAATGCAAGGATTGCTCAAACATCAGTCTCTTGTAATTTTTGGTGTTCTATTTGAAGGCTTGCTATAAATGTTAACATTACCATTCTCAATTCTACATAGACCTATTCTCCAGTAATTATCATGAGTTATGGGAGCTTCCGTTTCACTAATTACCATTTTATTTATTTATTTATTTTTGGGATAAGCAATAAGATAACAAAAAGTTCCAAAAAAAAAAAGAGAGAGTATATCAACAGATTTGTGGATTAAAGTGAGTATGGAAATAGATTTTCTTTTAACAACTAATTTCTTTCTTGCGTTGGCACTGATGAATGATAAGATTGCTTATTCTTTTTGATATTTTTAATTCTTTAATTCTTTGAATCAAGGCTTTGGGTTTTTTATGCACTTTTGCTAGGGTGCTTCCTCTTTCATCCTTCCGAAATTTTTTTCTTCCTTAAAAAGCACAAAAGAGATGATTCAGTTTTTTTTTCCTTTTTTTTCCCCTTTGGGAAAACGGCCCAAAAAACTCAGGATAAGTTTATCTATTCATCCATCCTGAGGCCCAGAACGTCCGCTTTCTCGGTGCTATCCAAGCCGGACGTTACCAAAAGGGTCCGATTGTCCCTTCAGATATAACTACGAATGTAATATATTATATAATATTATTCCTAATAAAGGTCGCAATTTAAACCTTCGATTGCGGTTTGCAAACATTTTGAAATTAGCAAACTTGACTCCTACTTTGTATTTAAAATATTAATTATTAAGTAAACTAGCAAACTTATCCACCCAATGGATAGATAAATACAAATTCGAAAAAATATTTATATTTCACAATAAAAATAAAAATAAAAATTAACATCTTAATAAAATTTCATAGAAATATTTATTTCTCAATAAATGAAATTATTTGAAAAATTACAGTATAGATAGAATTGCAGGATTGTTCTTTTGTTTTTAGAGTTAGAATGACAAGCATCTTCCAACAAACAAATAATGGCGAGCACCTTCCAAGCACGGAGAGACTGCCTGCTCGGCTGCTCCCTTCCACAAGTAGGAGCCAATTAGGAGATCAATATATTGTTCTCGTCGTACGGCCCGTACCTAACCTAACTTGACTTTTGTTGACGCGCTTGGCTAAGACGAGTAAGGAGTCAAATGCTGATGTCTTATCTAACAAATTAACTACTTTTTTTTTTTCTTAAACCATACATTATAGCCTATTAGGATATGCTGCTCAAGATCGGATTTGTGAAGATTTTATCTTACCGATTTTGGGTAGACATTCCCTCCCTTTCCATTCCTTTTCTTTTAATTAAAGGATGCTAGAGCAGAGCCTTAGTTACAAGTTTTAAAAAGGTTCGATTAAACCGCACAGGCACATAAAGAGGCTCGACCCCAATTGCAGGTCTGATCATAACCGTCTAAGCAAAGATAAACGCCCCATATTACAATTGCAGGATTTGTTTCTTTAGGGATTAATTAGAAATGACAAGCACCTTGCAAGAAATTAACAAACAAAACTGCACCCACCTATCTTCTTATTGTGCTGAGAGGAGTCGCTTTCCTTGCCATGTCGAAAGGCACTATTAGAGACTAAAATACTAATCTATAAATCAGTATTCATTACTGTACCTAACACTTAATGGTTGACTCGTCAAGCTAAAACAATTATTGCAGTCAACCGTGATTGTTTTTTAAACAAATAAAAATCTTGATCAAATCATGCGTCGTAGCTTAAATTACTTACAAGTCTTAAAAGGGCTCACTTAAACAGCAAAGGCATAAAATTGCTCGGCCACCAATTGTAGCTAGCTTTCTTTTCTTCCAACTAAGTACTAAGGTAATTTTTCTGTTTATACATAAATAAGAGAAGTGCTTCTTTTTTTTTCTTTTTTTTTTTTTTTTTTTCCTTTGTCGCCCGTATAGTTTATGTTCTTTCAGAATGGGGGCTCTTGAATTAAGTGTCTTTTATAAATTTCCAGGCCCAATAAGCTCCTATATATAGGCCATTAAGAAAAAAAAGAACAAAAATGGAATAAACGAGATATATTGTTATTAATATTTCATAGATTGAAGAGATAACTTTGCGGAATTGCTTAAGCTCGGTTAGTTTAATTATAAGCTTTACTGTGCTCATTTAGTGTCAACTTCCTATTAATTGTGCATTAAGATAGAATGTGGAGACTACGCACCATATTAATGGGAAAAGGTGTTATACGACTTTTGCTTGTTTAAACTATTTTTACTTTCTAATGTGACTTTTTTTTTTTCTAAGATAACGTGACTGTTTTTGTTGTTTTATATTTTTTTTTTCTTTATTGAAGTGAACAAGTTTCAAGCTCTCTTGAGGCCAGAAGAGGACAAGAAAAAAAATGGATCACTTCTTGGAAGATGTTAGGGATAATGTTGTGTTCGCTTTGTGCTGTGTTGCTCTATGTTGTATTTTTTGGGAAATTTGTGAGCAATTAAGGGAGTCATTATATCCCAGAAGGCAGCCTACAAACATGGTCCACATTGAAGGATGTCCTCTCTACATGCCAGATGTACCAGCAGTACCAGAGGAAACAGATGCACACGGGGTATCAGCTCCGAGAGCCAATCAGTTTCACAAAAATTCCTGTGTCATATGTTTATTTCCTCTCAATTCTAGGTGCAGTGGGTGGGATGTTAACTTTTGGTAAGAAAATTCTTAATTGCTAAATGATAATTTTATTAATTAACTCACTCTTATTGAGAACTTACTGTCATTACAAGCGTTATATTATGTGTTTGTACTCTACAATGCTCATAAGAGTGTTTTGCTTAGTAAACATTACCTTTTTGTAATTAATGGTTAGATATCTTTATGCTTCTGTGGGCTACTGGTGCTAGATATTGAAAGAAACAAAAAGAAAAATAAAAAGAGAGAGGGAGATATAACCTGAGCATTTTCGTAATATTGATATGTACCAGAAAAATACATGGGGAAAAAAAAGGGTAACCTAAACAGTCCAAACTTACCTCGCTCAGCATCATCATAATACGGGGACATTTTTGTGTCTTGCACCATCAACTTAATCATGGTTTAATTGAACAACTTCAATGTTCAGTTCATCCAGGTGTGAGACAATATACCGGTGGCAGGAGGACTATACGTTATGTGAGACATTGAATTCATCTGGGGTTGCTGCAGCTGAACTTACACCTCGGCAGGTGCCCAATCTTCCTGGAAGTGATTCCTCACAAAATGTGGCACTGGATGAAACATCTCACGAGCAGCCGTGTACCAAAACTGATGAAACATTTAATATAGAAGAAGGGAGAATCAATATATCACAAGCAGCCAAATTTACAGACGAAGACAGTACAAATGCAGAGTCCTTGTTTTCTTCAGTTTCAAAAGAGGTGGTTCATTCAGCTTAATTGCATTCTTTTTTTTTATACTCCAGTGATTAGTCCCAATAATGGTCCATGGGAAAGCATACGATAGAACATAAAGAAAAGAAAAAAAAAAATGAACTGATCAATTCCTCTGAAGAGGTTTTTTGAATTTAGAGTGTAATAGTACTTATTATAAGGAAATGCAAATCTAAATGCAGTTCAACTATTTGGCCTCTATTATAATGCACACTTGCATGCCAATTAAATACCTAGTTCTATCATTTCAGATATAAAGCCCAGAGTACGTTTAGATAAAAACACTTGAGATTTACATTAATCATCAACGTTAACTAGGTTTTGTTGATTTCTCTCTCCTCACACAGAACAAAATCAGTAAGCAATGTTTTTGCTGTGTTAGAGGAAAAGTCACTAACTCGAAGAGTATTCAGGAATCTGAACTATAAAATGTTGTTTGAAGCACGCCAAAAATTGAAAATGGTTTACTATTGTGGGGCTTTCAAACACACTCCTAATGTGTTTGGATGTTGTGAGAATAGTCATTTTGAATAGTACTGTTATTCTCAAATGATAAAGAAGAATGCTATTTCAAGAATAGCAAATATTGTGTTGGATGGTATGTTGAGAACAGTAATACAAATAGGAAATTTTGTCGTCTCTCTACAATATAGATCAGATTCCATTTTTTTTTTTTTTTGGTTGGCCTAGCTATTCTGACCAGAATAGCTCTTCCAAGACGCTTCTCGTCATGTTTGGATGATAAAATAGCTATTCTATGCTCTATTTTTTTTTCAGAATAGCTATTAGTGAATAGCTTGTTTAACTTCAAAAATGTTGAGATAGCAAAATCACTAATTTCAATGAATTTCAATATATAAACCTTTAGTTAAATGTTATACATGATATGTCACTGCTTGTAACTTCAACCTTTTGGTTTCGTTTTAAAATATTGGCGCCCTTCTTGGGGTTCTTTGTTTCAAAAAAAAAAAAAAAAAAGTTATAGATAATATATTGAAAACTAAAACTATTTTGAATACATATATCTTGCAGATGCCCAACTTTTACAATTGTGAGATATTGTCTAATGCTAAAAGACGGTTCTAAAAAAATTTAATGCTAAAAGTACACATACTATGAACTACGAAGTTCTTTATGATAAGCCCGTAACTTGACAATTTTAATTTCTAATAAGAAATATGGTAGTACGGCTGTATTTTTTAAGAAACCTTTGAAAATTCCGGATCACAAACCGTGACAAAGGCAACAAAAAAATAAGTGGATTATCATCCCGCAAAATGGTCACTTCAAATTCAGATAGCCAAACACATAATGATATCATGTCCGGTATGCATGTCTGAAGCAAAATTAAGCAAGATGAGGCAGCGGTAGAGCCAGAAATTTTATTAATGGAGTGAGTAATTAAAAATTAGAAAGAAGTATTATTTCAATATGCATAGAGCAATATTTCCTACAAGATGAATTTTCAACTATGGGGTTCAACAATATAATAACATTCATAATTTTGTGGGGTTTAAATTGTGATCTTTCGAAACTAATTTGTCGATCTAACCATATAGTTACAACAAAAAATGTTCATGGGACAACAAATATGGTTACAGCAAACCCGACTATGGTTTGAAGAAACTGTATGTAACACAATAAATTTCACCACCGGTCTCCATTATATTTCATATTTGTTTGAACCTCGTCAGGTGCTAATAGCAAGAAACAATGATCTTGAACTTTAATTTGCAGAATATTGTCCAAAACAATGATGTTATCTCTAAAGAATTAGGAAAAGTCAAAAAGGTGACTGGTTCATTCCATACTATTTACTGGTTCAAAAGTAAACCTTAGCATGCATCATAATAGAAGGTTAATCTTGTCCAGGACTCTAAGCTGGTGACACATGTATTAGAGGAGGTCTCCCAGGTCAATGTCAAGGCTGAGATGGTTTGCCATGATAAGCTTACACCAGACGTACCAGTGAAAGAAGCCATAGAAGAGGTACCTGCTTTGAGGGATAATTTCGACATATGCACAATCTGTTCCGCCGCTGCTCATACCAGGTGTGCACTGTGCAAGTCTTTTCATTATTGGTAAGAGACTATTTCTCAGTGTTGAAGCAATCCATCATTAGAAAAAAAAATTGAAAGTAATGTCTAACTATCAAGAAATAAAAATAAGATTAGTGAAGGTTGAGATTAGCAAACTAATTTGGTTACTTCAGTGACTGAGTTTCATATTATATCAGGTTTTCCGATAATTTACAATATTTTAATTTCATATGCATCTTTACCTGTAACCAAATGGTACTAATTGGAAAATACAAGTTCTACCAATAGATTCTTGTACTATTCAGATGCACTTAAAACAGAACGACTAATTTGTCATAATTTATATGGTATTAAACTGGCATCAAATAGTTGGATCGGCAACCTACACCTACTAGAGGTTTAATTACTTCTTGTTTGTGCATATTAAAAAAAAATACTTCTTGTCTGTGCAGTTCAACCAAATGCCAGATAATACACTGGAGAGAAGGGCATAAGAATGAATGTCAGTCATTCAGCCCATCTATAAGTGCTGCAACCAGACCTGAGTCTCCTCATCAGCAGATGCATTATATGGACAACTTCAACACCTTACCTTACGAAAGTGGGACCAGCAAATGTGCCAGACAGGAAGGTACATCTGACGACCAATCTGGTTTACAAATAAAGAATGGATTTATTAATAGTTCAGAAAATGGGACTGACGGTAAATTGAAAGATGAAGATGTTTTAGATACAAACTCTTCATTATGTAACAATTCATCAGAGGTTTCATCAGATGGTGAAGATGCAAACTGTATGGAGTTCTCTTATTTGAAGTTAACAGAAGCAACAAATAACTTTGATGAGAAGCTTAAGATTGGAGAAGGTGGATATGGTAGTGTATACAAGGGAGTTCTCCACTGTACAACAGTAGCTATAAAGATTCTGCACAAACGAGGCAATCAGGGGGAGAGAGAGTTCTATCAAGAGGTAACTATTTCTGATGATGCATTGTGTTTTGAAGCTTTCTTTTTCTGCTCATACTATTTTTGCACTGTTTTGGTTTAGGTTATATCAGGATATGTTATCTTAAACAAATGTTGTTCAGAAAGAAACATAAGACAACTCCTTTAATTTTTCAGGTTGATGTCCTGAGAAAAGTTCGGCATCCTAACATTGTCACCCTCATAGGAGGATGCTCACAGAAATGGGCACTAATTTACGAGTTCATACCAAATGGAAGCCTAGAGAATTACCTCTGCACTCCTAGCGGTAGAAAATCACTCCTCTGGAATACACGAGTAAAGATAGCCTCTGACATCTGCTCAGCTCTTATCTTTCTCCATTTGACTAAACCTCATGGCATAGCTCATGGCGATCTCAAACCTGCCAATATCCTCCTGGAATAAAACTATCGGGCCAAACTCAGTGACTTTGGTATTTCTCGCCAATTAATGAAGACTCATGACACAATAACACCTTATCATCTGACAGAGAAACCAAGCGGCTCTTTGGGTTACATAGACCCAGAGTACATGCAAACTGGTGAGATGAATCCTCAATGTGATGTGTACTCTTTTGGTGTGGTCTTGCTGCAGCTGGTTACTGGGAAATCTGCCAGTGGTATAATAAAGTCAGTGCAGGATGCATTGGAAAAAAACAAATTTAAAAAGGAAGTTGATGCTTCAGCAAAGTGGCCTGCTAGCAAGGCTATAAAACTTGCCAAGTTAGGCCTCTCTTGTTGTAAACCAACCAGGAAGGAAAGGCCTAATTTAGCAACTGAAGTATGGAGTGAGATCGCGAGTCTATGAAACCTGACATTTCTAGGTCTGGGTTGTTGAATCACGGTATCATGGAGTCTGGGTCTCAGATTTTTCTCTTGTGTTGGTTAATTTTGATTAGAACTGAACGTGTTCGCCTTGTTTTGGGCCTCAGCACACTAAGCGATGAAAATGGCAACAAAACAGGACAAGAGTCATTTGCTGGCTTGAAAATGAATAACATTAAGCTTGAGAACAGATGGGTTAAAAGTTGATCTACTGATTTTTTTTTTATTATTAAATATTTAATCAAAGTTAACCCATTAATCCAATGTAACAATACTGTCTGATTAGTCGGTAATAAAAGTTCCAAATTATCTGTATAAGTTAATTAATGACATAATTTATGAAATAAATTAAAGTAACAGTAAAATCTGATAGAAAATTTAATCTGAGGACATGGAAATGTTCCTTATAATTTTCTGAGTATTTCTGTATATTTGCCACAATTTTCTGACCTTTGGAATTAATTTAATTAATTTTTATGAGAAATAGCTAATTTACAAAAGGAAGTGTCAGTGATCTGTTGCACCAAAGCCACATCAATCTGTCCACAAAAGATCCCGACTAATTTCGATAAAAATAATTCGACGAGGAGCTCTCTCCTTCTGCCTCGTCTCCTCCGTCTGACTTGTTTCTCTCTTCTCCTCTCTTTCGCTCTGGGTTACTCGAGCTCGTGCTCTCGATTAGGTGGGTCGATGGGATTGGTTGGCGGAGAGGTTGTCTCTGAGATGCCCCGTGTAGAGGAATGCCACCTCTGCTACACCTCGTGCTCCTTCACACAGCCATCTCGTGCGACAGACTTCTCTGTCTGTTTCTCTGTGTGTTGGCTTGGTTTGATTGGTTGAGGGAATTGGTACGACGTGGCATCATCTCCATCTGAGCTTTGAACCGCCTCTCTTTTCCTCTTCTTCTCTGTGAAGGTAAGTATTTATATTAGGGTTCGGATTTGGGGAAAATTTTTGGGGCTAAGAGAAGAGGAAAGGAAGGAGGAAAAGGCCAGAGGAGGTAATCGCCTACCCCTAATTTTTGGTTTTTGCTGTTAATTTGATGAATTGTGACTCGATTTAATTTCTAGTGTTTGTTCTCTGTTGACAGTAAATTGCATGGAACTAGCCTTGTTTCTCATAAGCATTACTTTGATCTTAGCCCTAGTTGTTCTTGAGTTTCTGAGGCGATTTGTCAAGGACCAAGAGAGAGGTATATCCCTTCTTATCGATTCTTAGTTTGCTGAATATATTGATCTCTGTTGGGATTAATTACTAGTTGTTAACTGTGCTTGGGAAAAATTGATACAGGGTTCACTTTAGTACTGATACTTTGTGTTAGTTGCTTAACAAATGTGCTAACTTATTCTGTTACTGATGTTGTTTGCTTCTGTGAAGTTGCGATTTGGTTTCTGTGGGGTATTTACTTACTCTAATAGAGTTATAGCATGCTTTTGAGAGGTAATACTTGACTGTTGTAGGATATATCTATCATATAATGCATTTATGTGATTTACAGCATTTAATTAGTTGTTTCAGTATGCATACATAGGTTATATGTGGCCTATATGAGTAGTAGCATCCTTTGGAAGGGTTGATATATGCATATTTTTATGCTATGCATTATATGTGAGTAAACTGGAATGGAAATGATGATTAATGGTTTATAACAGTACTTGGATACTTGACATGCTCAGATTGTAATGGAGTTGTTAATAGCAGTAAGTATATATATTGCATAAACTTGTGTCTTTGATTCAAATACAACTCTGTTTGATGTTATAACATATATTTAGTTTGATAGATATGCATATAAGATAGTATGTTATTCCAGATGTGAAATTATGCATAAATTTGTGCTTTTTGCTTCATATAAAGCTAGGTCTGATGACATGATAAGTATACTGTCATAATAGGCATGTTATGTATGAATAAAACTAGAACTATTGATTATTTGGAAGCTATATCAGTACTAAAACTGATGGTTGTCGGATTAAGAATGTGTATGTGCATTCTGGTTCATGTCTTAGGGTATTACATGCATAAATTTCATGTAGGACTATTATCTGTGGGTATATTGTTGCATAACTACAAACATGAATGCATTTTAGTTCTGTTAGCACTTGTATTTCTGTGGGAAATGGATAATCTGAGTATTTGTGACTTGGTACCAGTCACTGGTACACTAACTGTGGGGAAAATCGATGTTCTGGCAAGACTTGAGTGCTCTGGGATGTTAACTGCGATTTTTGAAATTCTGTGGGCTTGATTGCAAATTTCTAAGGGCTTGAACGTAAATTTTTGAGGGCTTATTTGTGACATATGAGGCATTAATAAGTTTTGGTAGACTTATATGAATTTTCGAAGGGTTTGAAAGACTTTGTGGATTGAATTGAAAATGCTGAGGGCTTATCGGATCTGATTGGGTTTTGTCGGACCCGTTACTGTTAGACCCAGTCAACTGGGTCAGGTCGACTGAGTCCAACCTGTTGGCTTTGGGTTGTCGCTGGATTTTGGACTTGGGCTGGATTTCGTGGGCTTGGCCGAAGGAAAAGAAAAAGGAAAAAAAAATGTGGGCTTTCGGAATTTCTGTGGGCTGAGATTATTTTCTAATTTGTGGGCTATGTAATAAACATGATTTGGATTATAATTAAGTTTCGGATATAAGACTTAATTAAGATTAGTGGGCTAATAATTTCTGTTGAGCTTGATTAAGACTAAACGACTTGGAAACAATGTACTTAGTCTAAATTTTGGATTTTGGGAATTATAGGGATATGATGAAACGTCTGACATAACTGAACGGATACTGTGGCAAATACTCAGACACTCTGATCCCATAAAATGATAAAATAAATTTCTGATTTATGTTTTCTCTGCGTTTAATTAATATTTCTGTTATTTCTGATTATTTATGTTGTTTCTGAAAACTCTGAAAAGAAAATCCGACTCTGATTTCTGACTTCGATATTAGAAATAATAAGTAAAACAATTAATTTACGATAATTAAAATGATAATCAAGTGTTAACATCTGTTAAAAGAATTTGGAACTATTACCGTCAGTCAGGTGGGATTAGTTCAACCAGACCTTAATTCTGTCAAGTGGATTATAGAACCCCGTTAAATAAATATTAAAGGATCTTGATCTATTATTGAACAGGAGCAGCCGACCACTCACACGCCCCAGAAGAGTGTGAAGATGCGGATACGCGGTTTCTTGATTAAAATTCGAAATTCGGTACTTTTAAACTTATGCATAGCATATTGGAAAATCTTTGATGATGCATTCTAATTTCATTTAGAAATAGAAGCCCAAAAATAATCAAACAAATGCATGTTGATTATATCACCGTTTTGATAATGATTTTTGTACAGTCTGAATCTGAAAATCCGTTTGATACTGAGTAAAATCAGACTATTGGATAAATGACTGGAATGGTTTCTGTAATATTTTTATCACTTGATCATATTTTGTGATAGAAGAATCAGACTTTAATTGGACCATTTCCAGTATTTGAAAAATCTGATAAGCATATTTATGTTTATAAACTCTTGCACTCTCCAGTGATTATCGGTTTGGCCACCTACCCGGCCAGGTTATTAGCGCTACTATCTCTGGATTTATTCCTTTGTCTGGTCTGTACCAAATGGTTTCTACCTTTGGTTTTGGAAAAAGTTCTTTCTGTATCTGTCAGGCCTTAAGAACTTGAGTGTATAAGTTTTATTTGAAAGATAAATGCTTACGTTTGTGATTCATCTTTCTGTTGTTGCATGTCATCTGGCAGATGCCGGTATTAGGACCTTTCCGACTAGTACCTACGGTACATAAAATCTGTATTTCTGTGTTAAATAAATTTATCGGGATTTTAGTCTGATGCACGGATTTGTATTAAGATCCGCGTACTGGAACTAAAACCCGCACTGAGGATTTATTCTCACTCTGTTTGTTTGTTTTGCATGTGCCTCGTTGGGACGGGGGTTCCAGGCCAGGCAGAGGCTTTTTAGGCCCCGAGCAGTCCCTACCACCGAGTGTTCTTTTGTTAAGCTAGAAGTTTACGTGCCACGGTTACAGTGTAATGTTGTGTTTCTGCTCAGTTTCGATGACTTACCGGAAATATCTGCTTATGTTTATTTTGAGTTATTTAGTGATGGTCCTCCGCCTGACGGTATGGTTCCCGAGTGGGACCCATCGCAACCAGTCACGGAAGAGGAAATTTGATGAGTTGTAGGATGGCTCATCACCGTGTCCTGGTTTTGTGCCTGTTTCTTGTCAGTGTGGTTAAGCCTTTCTGTAAATATTTTATGTAAAATATGTAATGTAAGCCCGACATTAGGATAGATGGTTTGGACCGTCAGTTAGAACACTTATTTGTTTAATAAATTAACTGATGAGACACTAGGGTTAGAGGTATGAAATAAGCCGGGCATGTAAATTATGTAAATTTGTGTAAAATATTATATGTGCTTGCAATAAATTTTACTTGTGTGTTATATCTGCTGGGACCGAAATCAAGAAAATGGAGTAGATAATTTTGAAAAAAAAATTTTACTGTCTGTCTGTTAGCCTTACAAGAGTGTTAATTACTCTTGTGGCAAAACCTGATGTCATGCCTAGCTTCCGGGGTGTGACATCCAAGGATTGCGAAGTACGCCAGATCATTTTTTATTACCTATTTTTATTTTCTTTTCATTGTGATAAATAAGAGTGAAATCTTTTTTTGTGCTTCAATTCTTAGAATCCATTATTGCTATAAATTCATTTAGCAGGCTTTTTTAAGATGAACAGAGATTGCATCTGAATTGTTTGATGTTTGATATGAAACTTTGGTTTAATTTAAAATATGTTTAAGAAATGCCAAAACAACCTTCAAAAAAAAATGTAATTAGTTTATTCTGAAAATTAACTCCATATCTGGTCATTCTCCTAATTCTATTCAGCGATATAGTTACTAATAAAAGCAATTAAACTTACAAAAAAAGGATCGATGTACTAATTGATTGAAATTTTCTAGAATATCATATTCTAAAACAAATCTCACAATTAAATCAAAAATCATATTTACCTCTCTCATGACATATTAACAAACAACAGATGTGCATATCCCGATCCTCATAACAACCAACAATAAAACACTGGTACAAATACATGTTCAATGAGAGGCTCATGGATAAGTCATAAGTAACAAGCAACTAATCTACACATGTTACACAACTAAGACCTTAAAAATACCATGTCTTAATAAGAAACAAAAATACAGAAGGCTAATGTTCATTCCACAATTTGTTACTGAATGTGGGACATCTTTGAAGAGTGTTGCTGGGTTTACTTTTTCAGAATAAAAAAGGAATAAAGAATGAAATGCAATCCTCCTCTCTGAGAAATGGAGGTGGTGTTACCGTAAGCGCCACATATCCCCTCATCAGCCTCAACTCTCTTCCTTCATCGGTGATGACATCAGGATAGCTGTGCAATGGCTGGGTTCCTGGGTTGAGGGAGAGAGGATCTAAGAATAGAGGAAATGGAGAGACCGACTTAAGCGGGGAAATGGATCTGGTTGCTCGAATACGGGTTTAATTCGGAAGATCCGATTATCAAGCGTTTCATTTACTGGGTAAGTAGCTCACTGGCGACTTGTCGACACACGGATACGTCCAGTGAGACTTTCTTAGTAGTCGCATAAAATCCTCTTAATGCCTCGAAAGGTATGCGTTGTCTCATTGGCGAAATATCCTTTTCTTGTTTTCCCCTGTTGTTGACAATTAAGAGTTTAAGACTAAAAAAATTACAGTTTAAAGTGGAAAAAAATAATTTGATGCTTTCAAAAGATTTTAATGTGAAATAGATGAGGTACCGTACATTACATAGAAGGATTTTTGTTGATTTAGCCTTTCGACGATTTATTTTTTAGTTTTATTAATTAATAAAGAAAATTAATTAAAATATTGTGTAACTAATATATGGCATTATAGATCTTGGAATTTTAGTCATTACATGTTTAACATTTCGAGGAAAAAAAAATATAGTCGAAAATGTTCGGTCTAATTTAAATTTTTAAAATGACAGAATGTATCAGGGTAATTTATAAACCTCAATTTCAGGCTCAATTATTATTATTTTTTTTAGAAGCCCTTATGAACTTCGGACGTAACGAAATCAGGGATTAGACATAATTTTATTCTTCTTGGTCAAATGCTCAGTATATATATCATAATCAGTCAGTTCTTAAGTAAGAATAATATTTCTTGAGTGAATATGGCAGATTCAAAATCTGACTGGATAAAATTTTTATATATATTAAAATTTTAACAATTTGTGTTTTTATCTTTAAAAAAATACCCAGTACAAAGAAGATTTAATAAAAATCCCATTTTGGATAAATCGGTCATTAATTTTTATGTGAATAAAAAAAAAAGAACCCAACAGTTGATTTCTCCAATTTTCTGAAGCATCAAACAAAATCATAAACACCATCAGCAACGAATTATGAAGGGAGCGTAGAAAAAGGGAAATCCTACTTAATTCATAAAGGATTTTTACTGGAATTTACTTTTTTTTACAAAATTGAGTGATCCAAAAAGAGGAAAAAGAAGCACGCAAAAGTTATTCATTTTTCATCATCTTTCAATTTATTAGTTCTAAGCAAGGTTTTAAAATGCGATTTGTGCGGTTTAGCTATTTAGCGATGATTTGTGATAAAGCGGTGATAAAACGGTAATAAAACGATTATGCGGTGATAAAACGGTGATAAACGGTCATGCGGAATGGCTAAAAACAAAGATATTTCAGTATAATCGGTGATAAAACGGAGCATTTTAAAAGCTTGGTTCTAAGAGAATTCAAAATTACATGTACAATAAGTTTTTTAAATCAACTATGATTAATGATTTTAATTCATCTGATTTATAATGGTAAGAAAGACATTTTATGAAAAGTGTAGACAAAAGCATTTAATCTGATGGAAATAGCATTGACATATATGCATACTATCAATTACATGACCAAATTTGTAGCCAGGAAAATTAAAATACAGTGAATAACAACACACCATCGAATGTAAACCACAACGTCAACAATATTTCATATCAGCACGATAGCTTTAGCCAAAATACAGTCATCTTAAACATTTAAATGCTCTCATTTTGAACATTTAATGCCTTAAGACAGGGCAACTCAGACCGGTGTGAGTTGATGCAGGTGCACTTGCGGTAGTTTCTGTTGCAGCAACTTTTGGGTCTTTAATTAGACCTGCTAAAAGCTCTCCAGGATCATAGAAGATCTCTATATCTTCTGCTCTCAGCTTATCATCAACCTGCATCAAATTAGAGAATATAAATCAGCAAAAAGATCCTTTATAACTTTAAGTAGTTAATTCTTCTTCTTCCCTTTTTTTTTCCAAAAAAATCTTTTGACAAGCAATATAGTTTATTACCTTAACGATAGCAACACCAAACATTTCGACTACTTGACCAGTCGGCGCATGCCCCTTGAATGAACCTTCCATATGCCCCCAGTGCCTGAACTTGAATGTTATCACTGGTGGGCCCGAGTACACCGCCATGACCTCCCAAGCAAACCCACGAGGAAATGCCGACCGAAACACATCATGTGATGACTCGAAGGTCTCATCACTCGACTTATATGCCAACATGTCATCAGGTAGTGAGCTACCAAGCAAGACGTTATAGGATCCTATCTCAAGCGTCTCCTTAGCCGAGAAAGGCTTCCTACCGTTGACTGAAAAGGTGAACTTGTCGGGATTGATTGACTTGAAGTCCTCGAGCCGTGTCTTGTGTGAAACCTCCATTTCCCATGTCTTTATTGTGTTTTGTACTATCTCTTCCAATGATCCCTTAGGCCAGTCCTATCAACATGCCAACATGAAAGATAAGATAAATTAGGCAAGGCGTACCTTGGTTCCAAGCCCAATTATGGGTATTACAAGCATATTCACATATATATGCGTGAGATAGATAAAATATTGTAACTCAAATAACAAGACATCTTTAAAAGTTGATGGATTCTAGTATGTGCTCGTACCTTGGTTCTTTCTTGCTCAAAGAGCTCATTGACGAGCTCATAAGAAGGAGGTGCACCATGCCTCCACTCGGTGTTAATCTCTGCCTCTCCGGCCAAGTGACCCCTATACTTGTCACCCTCCATATATGGACCTTAATTTGATACTGGGTAGATTTCAAGATATGTGCAAGATTGACAAAATATTGCCCTTGTTATAGTGGGTGGATTTGACCGAACAAGTTGGTACACCCTTTTTTATTCAATATTAGGCGAGCAGACTATTATCTTATCTTTAACTAAGTCTATATAGGCAACTAGTAGTAGCAACGAACTTGTACAATTCAAAGCTTCAAAAGAAAAAGAAAGCGGAAATCATACAACTAGCATATATAAAATAGCAGACAAAGCCAATTAATTGGAGATGAGGCATCGCTATCTTTTACTTGCAAGTAAAAACAAGTAAACAAGCAAAAGTCCCTAATAAATATAATAGAATCTATGTCCATTGCTAGTGCAAATTCATTGGAGAAGGAAAAGTCCTACCATGTGGTCATCAACAATAATTAACTTTCCAACATCATATTATTTCTTTGGTAAAACCAAATAACAGATGACACGCGTCCTTTCATGAGATGAACATAATCGCAATAATTAATTAATGAATGCGACCACTATATTTTTCCCAGAAATGAGTTCTACATACGAAGCAATGAAGGGAATTAGGGAAACCCGACCTTTCCTAGAAGTCGAGTCCATTGGGCCGCGTTTGCTTTTCACTTCAGGCATACATCCCAAAAAGGCCTTGGTGCTTAGTGTCGTTTAATATTCAGGGGTGATATACACCATCCACCATTTTCCCATCCAACCCATCCACAGGCCAAAAATGGGCCTCACCTCCATTTTTTCGCATGCTGACGTCAGCAAGGCGCTCGCTGACGTCAGCAAAAAATTTTCAAAATTTTTTCGGAAATTTCTGAATGCTGACGTCATCAAATGTATTGATTTATTTGTTCAGTTAAATACCATAAGGGTTGAATTAAAAGTTATAAGTGTTCAGTTAGATGCATCTGAAAATGGAATTTTCATACTTTTGTGTTCAGTTTAATACGGTAAAGGTTGAACTAAAAGGTTTATTTGTTCAATTAGTTGCATATGAAAATGAAATTTTCGTACTTTTGTGTTCAGTTTAATATGATAAAGGTTGAACTAAAAGTTTTATTTGTTCAGTTAATTGCATCTGAAAATAGAAATTTCGTAATTTTGTGTTCGGTTAAATACGTTAAAGGTTGAACTAAAAGTGTTTAAGTGTTTAGTTAGTTGCATCTGAAATTAAACTTTCGTATTTTTATGTTTGGTTAAGCACGTTAAAGGTTGAATTAAAGTGATTATGTGTTCAGTTAGTTGTAGCAGAAATTTGATTTCACTATTTTTTGTGTTCAGTTAAACACGTTAATAGTATCCATTATTTCAACCAACTAACAATTGAATTAATAACATCAGTTATAATAGCACAATACATACACAATGAAATAAGATACTAACTTAACACATATGATGACTAATTAATCTATTAATGAAACTAAACAATTAAATAGTATATCTAGATAAGATTCAAAAACATTCAAAAAATTAAAATTGAAGAGCTTCAAGTTAGGATCTTGCATCTGCTGAAGTCTTTGCCTTCACCTTCTATCTTTTGGTGAAATCTAAGTTGTTGCTTCGTATCTGAAAGAGCAAAAATGAACTTACTCAATATAAACAGGAAAATGTCAAAATCTGTAAATTTCATATTTTCTCCTGAAAAAAAAAACAAAAAAAAAAACAGAACAACAATAGATAAATCTTTGAATTAAGGACCTTAACTAAAAAAAAAAATCGAAACGAATAGCATAGGTAAGTATAAAGGTGCTGGTCCATTAGCGATATTTTCCAACCCTTCACAAATAGTAAACCAATAAGAAGTAATTCAAATGCGATTTAACAAAATCAACTCGAGATGAGGAAACAATTCTAAAATTGAGAAATAAAAAGGACCAAAAAAGGATAATAAATCACCAGTTTTCGCCGAGTATTATGACTTGAACAAGAGTTCTTGAAAGAAATGCGGCTCGGTCTTAAAAATTGCCAAAATTGGTAATTTGGTTTGGCCATTAGCAACGACAGGGGGGAGAAAATATGAAACCACAGTCAGATTGGCACTGCTACACAGACAAGGAGAAGGTGACTCACCTTAGCATCATTTCTCACAAACTGAATACCATGACCAGGGTAGATAGTCGAAGAGCAAAACCAGCACTTCTCTAACCTCATGGCTACTCAAACCCTGTAAAAGCAAACCAAACAAGCTTATACTCAACTAAATCAGAAGGAAAGACTAAATTGAGTACCTACAGTGTACTAAATTCAATAAATTAGAATTTATGTCAATAACCCAAAATAACCCAGGGAACAAGCTAAATAGGTCGATAAATTCCCTTCGTATTTCTACCAATAAAAGCAGAACAGTAGAAGAAGACAAAAAAAAGGGTTTGCCAGCTGGGTTTTAGCAGCCGTTGCCACCCCTTTTAGAATCAAGACCTTTTAAACTTCTAAATTCTCGCTGCCGTGGTTTGGAAAATCAATGGGACAAGGAAGTGCGTGAATAGGAAGAGGCTTACCTTTCGGGTCGCCGATTCTTCGACTTTGCGACTGGGACGGGAAAAGAGAACTAGATTAGGGTTTTTGGTTGGTTAAAAGGAGAAAGAAGACGTCTCTGTTGGTGGCGCGGTGCCAGCTGCGGTAGACGAGGGAGATGGCGTTGCGGTCGCGGGGGTCGTCGACGTAGCCGAGCACCAGCCCACAATTTTCGCATCTCTCTTTCTTTCTCTGGCTGCGCGCGGCTAGGTTCGGGAGAGAGACGAGGGTTAGAAAGATATATATAGACTGAGCCAGTCATAAAAGGCCTGTTTGAAAGCGCGTGGATGGGATGGATGGGAAAATGAGGGATGGTAGAACCAATTCTCTTTAATATTACAATTCAGCGTTCGATCTCTTCGTTGTAAAAAGACTTCACTGGGCTGATGTAAGGTTTGCAATTCTTATTTTAAGTTTGCATGATTGCATCTCAACCCTCAAGCTGTTGGATCACATGTAGGCCTGTCAATCGTTCCGTTTTTTTCGTTGTTCCGTTCCGTTCCGTCCAAACGGAACGTTAAACGAAAGGAAAATCAGTTTCGTTTCTGAAAACGGAACGGAAACGGAAATGAAATTTGTAAACGTTTACCGAAACGGAATACGGAAATTGGCCGAAATCAATGGTAAATAAGGGACGGAACGTTAAACGGAACAGAAAACTGTTTCGTTTGGCGAAACGGAACGGAAACGGAAGAGAATTTCTGTTTCGTCGTCTGGAACGGAACGAAAACAGAAATAGGCTGTTCCGTGTTCCGTTTCGACGTTTGACAGGTATAATCACATGGGGTGATAACTGGCGTTTCCTCATCATCCTATTCCTACCATTTCTGTTCTCCCTCTTTTCTTCTCTCTCTCTATCTATGCCATCGAGTCGAGAAAATCAAACGAGGACCAGTTTTCATAGTTCATTACTTATCAATCCAATTTTCAAAATGAAGTTCAATTAATGAGTGAACAGCCCCTCCAAAAATTGAAGGCAAGAAGGAAGAAATATGATATATTCCCGGGAAAAAAACTTGTTTTCATCGTTTTGGAATAAGAATGATAATGATTGTAAATTTGTAATGAAAGGAACCAAAATTCAACGCTTCTTAAGAGCATCTGACACCAAATCAATAAATGCTCCAAGCAAAAAAGTTGCACTAAAAATTTTTGCAGATTTGATTTTCCATATGAAAATACTAAAGGGTTGGGGGTAATTGTGTCATAAAAATTTTCATATGGAAAATTTATTGAGGGCATTTATCTGATTTTCATAAAAATTTATTGATTTGATTTTCCATATGAAAAATACTAAAAATTTTTGCAGATTTGATTTATTGATTTTCCAAATCAATAAATACTCAAAAAAGGTATATATCTCTATTTTGAGGGCATTTATCTGATTTCGAAAAATTGAGTCGAATTGGAAAGATTCGAGGGTCTGTAGTAAATTTTATCATAAAAGTTTATCAAACTTTCTTTCTTCCACGTAATCGGATGGCTGCTACCTATTGGTGTTGCAAAATATACAATAATCGGTGGTGTTCCCATTGTCTGCTTTACTAGCTAGAACAATTCCAATGTATATCTGACATCTGAGCAATTTTAGTACTTCAAAATCCGTGCTAACACGAATATTAAAATGCTGAAATACTTAAAATCTGCACTAAGATTGTGTCTATTACAGTAAAAACTTCAAATCTACTTAAGCAAAATAAAAGAAAATTAAGGATGTCTAGAAATTTAGTGCATTGAGATACCTACTTCCGTACTTCTTTTTTTAAATTTAACTTAATTATTATACATAAAACGAGTCTCGCTTGAGCACGCGAAGGAATAAGAACACCAAACACACCAGCCTTGCCGAAAATACAAATAAATACAACACATGTGGAAAGAACACCTTTAAAAATACATTGTATATATACTATGGTGACGCATGTGGAAAGAACACCAAACACTTGCCTTGCCGAAAATACAAATAAATAGAACACCTCTAAAAATTCTAATGCCACTGCAAAATTTTCTTCCCTAAAAAAAAAAAGGCAACTGCAAAATTGGGTTGGAATTGACCAGGTCGACCAGACAAATAGCCTGAACCAGACAAACGGACCGAATATTGAAACAGCATCCCGTATCCAAATCCGAGATTCACTTTCCTCAAAAAAGAATCCAAGATTCACAAAAAATCGCCGTTGCCTCCAAGCTTTCAAACAGCCGAAACACGAATAACACCAATGGAGGGAAACCGCGCATAAAAATCACACTCTATCAGACTATCTCACACCACGCTGCCCGGTCCCCCATCTAACGGCCCAAACAAATCCCAAACTCCATCACACGGCCCCCAATCCTCTCCTCTCTCCTCTGCAAAAGCCACAAAACCTCGTAAAGCCCACCACCTTTTCAGTCCCTCGATTCTCGTCTCCACGACCAGTCACAACTCACCAGAGAGAACCCCTCTCTCTCACTCTCTCTCTCTCTCTCTTCCACTCAGTCTCTCTCACTCATGTCTTCTTCCAAGAATACCTCGTTCCCACTCCTCACTGTCTCTCTCTTTCTCCTCCTTCCCTTCTCCTACTCGCTAAGCCTAACCCGACCCGGTTCCTCCCTCGACCCGCGCCAGCTCACCGCGCTCGAATCCCTCGGCTTTCCCTCCACTCGCGACGCCTGCGCCGTCCCTTCCCCGCGTGACAATGCTACGTCATGCGACGCCGCCTCTCCCTTCCGCCACCTCATCTCTCTCCGCCTCGCCAACTGCTCCACCGACCTCGACCTCCCTTACACCGTTCTCCAGTCTCTTTCCACTCTCAAATCCATCTCCTTTCTCAACTGCCCCATTCCTCCTCCTCGGCGCCTCCCGCCTCAGCTTGCCTCCTCTTTACACTCCTTCTCTTGCATTTCTTCCCTCCGGCGCGTGCCCGGTGCTTTGCTTTCTCCTCTTCGCAACCTCACTGAGTTGTATTTGACTGGTGTTCCGGTGATGGTGAGTGCGCCAATTATGATCATATCTAATATGGCCGACCTGACGAGCCTCACCATTTCTAATGCTAACATGTCAGGACCGGTACCGCACCATTGGCATTGCCTCGATCTTGTTCATCTCGATTTTTCATTCAACCGGCTCAAGGGAGTTATTCCCGGCACCATTAGCATGTTGGGTTCTCTGCAGACCTTGAATTTGAGCTCCAATTTTCTCACTGGATACATCCCTGATTCGATCGGTGACATGGTGTCGCTTAAGAATGTTTCTTTATCGAACAACACATTTTTTGGGTCGATACCAAGCTCACTTTCGGACCTAATCGATTTGGTTCAACTCGACCTTAGCTCTAATCAATTTAACGGGAGCATACCCACATTTTTTTCTGGAATGAAGAAGCTCAGAGTGCTCAATTTAGAAAATAACAACTTTCAAGGGGTTATACCGTTTAATTCCTCCTTCATATCTAAACTAGAAGTTTTCAAAGTCGGAGGGAATAGCAATCTTTGCTATAATCATACAATGCTTTCTTCTAAGCTTAAACTGGGGATTGCACCGTGCAATAGATATGGGTTGCCAATGTCGCCACCCGGAGACCATTTGCGATCGGACGGGTCAGATGACATGGATGACTATGGTGAGGCTGACAGCAGCCACAACGGAGATGGGGACCACCGTGGGCCCAGCAAGGTTGTGCTCGGTGTTGCCATTGGGCTTTCATGTCTTGTGTTTTTGGTTATATTCCTTGTTTGTCTGTCTAAGGTGTGTGGATGAAGACATGAAGTGGAGTTTATTTTTTTGTTTTGTATGCTTAAAAGCAGCTGGAGAAATGTTGGTATTTATTATTTAGAAAGAAGGATTCTTTTTTGTTCCCTTATTTTTGGGTACAATTGTCGGGTTACTTTGACATGTAATATTGTTTTGATGATGAAAAATTATTCATGTAGCAATATTAAGTTTTCATTCAAATATGCTAGTTTTGTTAGATTCACAGCAACCATGCTAAGAAAGAAATAATCAGATTATGTCATATCATAACGTACGTAACCATCATTCATTACGCCATGTATTAATTATTTTATTGAAATAACGCCTCACATTTATTACACCCTGTATCATGATGGTAGATGCATTTGCTTACAAGGAATAATGAATGATACCTTCTTTTTTGTTTGAACCCACATTGATTCTTCTTCCTGTTTGGAGTGAATGCCTTCATTACAGCGCTACTTAATTAATAAGGCAGCTAAGTTCAATAAGGCCACGGATGAAGTCTTAATTAAATGGTACTTGCTACTGCACAAATGATGGCTTTTAGAATATCTTTTCAACTTAATCTGATTTGACCAGTCTAGACACTTAACTTTGTCATTTTCCCATATAAGCCCAACACATTATATTTTAAAAACACAAAAGAGTTGAGGCTACTGAGACACACTGATCGCACGGACCACCAATAAAGTAAACTTTAGTCCTTTCTTTAGCTAGTACAATGGCTTAGAGCAGCATCATATATTAGGCCCATATTGTGTTGTCATGGCCCATCTATACTTTTTTCTCTCAGGAAATTTGTTTTTTGTTTGCTGACAACTCCTGTCTGTTTACTAATTTCAGGGAAAACAAAAAAGTAAAATAAAAACAAAAAGAAACAACAACTCTTGTGAAGAGAGTTGGCGTTTCTTCAAGGTTTTGGCAGTGCATTGCAATGAGCAGTTGAGCACTGACATGCAAAATTGACTTGTGATTGTGGATCATAGACTGAGTTTCTGAGGCATGCATATGATAAAGCTACTGGTACACTGGCACATTTCAGATTTGTGGTCCTTCCAGTTGTCTACCAATCCATAAATTTCTTCATTTTCAAACTCCCCCGGCTTTGCCTTTTGTAAGCTGCTAGACATTAATTATAATTGCTATCGAAAGTGGGTATGGTCAAATCTATACATCCAAGTAAAGCAAAATATGGGATCATTCATGGAATGATGGAAACGTGCATAATTTCTCTCAAGGTGACTGTAAAAAACACAAACTTATTTCTAAACACAATGATCATACAATGTTATATAATAAATCCTTCTATTAAATTTGAAACTAATAAGGCAATTATGTTTTTCTATATAAAAAAAAAAGTATTTTAGTATGTTCATAATGACTTCAATTAACATCAATTCTTTACTTTAAACTAAAAAAAAAACATATATTAGTACTATTTTTTGTTATTTTTCACCTAACTTCAATAACATGATAGGATTCTCTACTACATAGGACACTTCACATGGATAAAATGGAAAGCGACTACAAAAGGCTCCCACATTAGTATCCATAATGAAACAAATCAAATAATGGTTCAACCAATTTGAAAAAAAAAAAAATCCAAAGTCCTCTGTGTTGTTCAGTAGCTTGTGTGCTAAGAGCGCTAAGCTCGTACAATTCGAACAGAATCAAGGCACTGCATTAAGGTATTATATGAAGACGCCACAGAAGAACCAGAACCCAACTTGTAAGTATGCAACTGTAGCCTGTAGGTCTGTAGGGTGTGAAAGCAATTAAAGATTTCTCATGTTTCACATTTCACAAGTCTCTGGCCCCCTCTCTTAATTAAAGATGTCTTTACTAGAAAGCTATCATTTGATCGATTATAATTCCTGGCGGGCGCATCCAATGGCAGCAAAAATCATTGTTACAGGCTTACAGCAGAGAGTAGCATATTATAGAGCCTTTTTTTTTAGAACTTTTTTTAGAATTGGGAGACTATATTAGTATATGTTGGTGTGGCGATTTCAATCAACATTTCAGAGACTTAATTGTAGATTAATATCAATTTTTCATAATTTCCTTCAAAAGAAATTCACTAATGTAGTACATTACACGGTTGCAAACTTAAAAAAGCTTTTCCTTTACACCTTTCTGGACATTCAATGCATAGCATTTTCTCAAAATAGCTGTGACAAAAAAAAGGTAAAGAAAACATAAACAAAAATTGTAAATAAGAATCCTAACAATCAAATTCAATGCATCCCTTTGATTCCTGACCCTCCGTGTTACTAATGAAGGGATCGATCTTAACCCACAACAATGAAAAAACCGAAGCCAACAATACCGACCAGAGAATAACAATGGTCGGTGTGCGGTTCTGCCTCCCCATGAGACCCTTCAAGAATGGGTACAGATGCATAATGACCCACATGGAGAAGAACACCTTTCCAAAGAGCGGGCCCCAAGCCTCATAACCGCTGTTAAGTGCATCAGAGAAACCAGCAACGACTCCTACCAAATTCAGAACCAAAATGGTTGTGGGTGGAATCAAGACAGTGGTCCATTTGAAGACATAGAGCTCGCCAAACTCGCCATCATCGGCAGCCTTGGAAGTGACGGTAAAGTTGGTGTCGAGACCAGCAATCATTTTCAGAATGCCTTGGAAGACGGCGAAGAGATGCGCCGACACACCACCAATGACCCAGAACTGCTCGTTTCTCCACCAGTCTTCGATGCCAATACCACTCCAACGCAGCTCGAGCACACTTGTCACTATGATTGAGAGAAAGAGGCCCAAGAAATACACACTTGCCATGTTGGATAGCTGAGACAGCAAAAAAACTATCTCAATTAAAACTATAACAGAGGGGTGTGCCACAGATTAGCAGCTGATGATTCTTTCATTTTATTTTTATTTTCTTTTCTTTTTTTGTGGCGGTGGTGGTGGATTTTGTGTTTGTGTGCGTGTGCGTGTGCATGTGTTCAACGTTGTTAACTGACAACTTGGATCTGATTGCAATATCTATAACAAGGTGGGATTTTTTTTCTAACCATTCATTAATGTAAAGAAGAAGAAATATCATATATTACCGTAGGAATGATGAATTTCCCAGTCAGTAAGCATATAGCAGGAAGTGAGCAGTATGCAATGAGAGGAAGAGAGGTAAATGGGTACACAATAGTATTAATATAAGCCAATCTCTGAAGCCACTTGAGACGACCACCTCCATATCCATACCAAAGAGGGCAGTGCCGACTGAGGAAAATCTCAACTGAACCGAGAGCCCAACGAAGCACCTGATGCAACCTGTCTGAAAGATTGATAGGTGCTGAACCCTTAAAAGCTGGTCTTGTTGGCATACAATAAATCGATCGCCACCCACGGCAGTGCATCTTAAATCCTGACAAGATATCTTCAGTGACTGATCCGTATATCCAACCAATCTGAATGACAAGAGAGCAAAAAGGAAACAGTTAGTCCATTATGTAAAGAGCTTTTTAATGGTCTAGAATAGGAGAGATGAAAAGAGAATCACCTCTTTGCCCCATTCAGTTTTCTCCTCATATCCACAACTAATGACGTGAATTGCTTCTTTGATAAGAGTCGATGGATTTGCGGACTCAGGGACACCACCATTCTCCATTAAAGTAGACTCAATAAAAACTGATGACAAACCAAACGTCTTCTCAAAGCTCATTTTCGAGATCAGCATTGACCTCTCATACTCATCATAATCTAAGTTAATCCAATAATCTCAGTTTAGAAATTCTGCACAAGGAAGGTAGACAAAATGTTTTGCTAGTATTCGACGCAAACTTACTGTTAATTTCATGCAGATTAAATATCGCAGCATTTAAATCTTCACGTCTCGACTCCCTGTAGATCTCATTCTCACTTTTCTTTTCTTCCTTGGGTCCTGAACAGCAACAACAACAACTACAACACCACGAACAAAATGAGCTCTTTGGAAGAGCTGGCAGTGATGGGGGGCCATAACCATAGAGTGCTTGCCTATTGAACATACAACCTGTTCCCACATAAACTGGCCCTTGGATGCCATCAAGCCCTTTCATGTTAACCTAGGTATGACAATTTAATTACAGAAAGATTAATGCAAAGTTAATCAAGCATAAAGAAGGATATCTTAATTGGGTTTGCAATCAACACCCTTCATTTTATGAACAATTTGCAGAACAAGCCCCATTGTCGTTATAGAGTGCATTGTTACATAATCCCTTAAAATTAAAAAATTCTGCCCCTACTTGTAATATGATTTTTTTTTGAAGTTGAATTTTTAAGAAAGTCTATGCAAGCAAATAAAGATGTAGGGTTTGAAGACTTGAAAAATCAGTAATGAAGAGATTGGTCAGGATACCAAGAAATCCAAGGGCTGCAACTCTCAACTTCACTTCACTTGTCATGTCTGGTTCTTTCTTATTTGAAGAGTAAAACATAGTGATAATTTACAGCATAGAATTCTTCATGCAAATAAGAAAACTGTAGTCGGAAATTTTTTTTGAAATTTGAGAAACACGTGCAGATTTTTAATACTTACATCAAAGAATACAATGTTCCTATTAGCATATCGATCACTCTTATCAATGCCATCGAATCTCTGAGGAAATTGCACATAGCACACATCTTTACCAACAGAAGGATCCATCAGAAAGCACATCCCTTCACGAACAGCCTTACTGTTGTTTACATAGTGATCACAGTCAAGATTGAGTATGAACGGAGCATTTGTCAGAATGGCAGAAACTCGAACCTGCAAAGATAGGTGACGATTTCGGACGTAGAAAGTCAAGTAATTGGAGGAATTTTCAGAATTTAAATAAAATTTGTGGCAAATATGTACCAGAGCATTCATGGCACCAGCCTTTTTGTGGTGCGGGTATCCTGGTCTTTTCTCTCTTGAGACATAGACGAGCCGAGGAAGCTCATTCCCATCTATATCATGAGCACCAGTTTGACCAAGAAAAACCTAGGAATTACAAAAATAAAATAGAATCAGAATTCTTGTCACAGACCTCTTAATCCCTACTTTTGTGATGTATAAATTTTAAGTGCAGCATATTGAAATCGTTACAACAAACAAGGATTATTAATCCAAGTAGGTGACAGCACTTACTACCAATGGATGTGAGAAGAGGTGAATGTTGGACATTTAGTGAAATGATAATAACAGTCCAAATTTCCTGGACAAAAGTTGAATATATACATATATAACCTGAATCATGCCAGGGTGGTCACGAGTATTATTTCCAGGCCATGGGGTCCCATCTTGCATGATCCATCCTTCCTCTGGTGTTTTCTGTGCCTTGGCCACTAATGCATTTATTCTCACCTTGTATTCCTCATAATCTCTCTGAAATAAATAAAGGAATCCAAGTTAATTACTGCCAGTCAATGTAAAAGGCTCCCTCAATTATTTGATTTTTTACCTTCATGGCTCTCCTTTCTTTGACAAAGGAAGGCTGCACTTTGTCCTTCAAATAATCAATCTTCTGAGAGAAATAGAATTCTGGAGCACGGGGTTCAATGGTGAATTTTTTACAGAATGGGACCCATTTCCTGGCAAACTCAGCAGTCTCTGCTAGCGCCTCAAAAGTGAGCATAGCAGCACCATCATCAGAGACATAGCAGGAAACCTTATCAACAGGGTAATCAACAGACAGGATTGATAAGACCGTGTTAGCAGTTATAAGAGGAGGCTCCTTCAGAGGGTCCACTGTACTGACGAAGAAATCCACAGCAGCAAGGGCACTGCCATCACCGTCTCTTTCATATCTAAAGTGAAAAAAAACCTTTAAGAAATTTGTTCAAAGCTTTTGAACATTTTTCTGCTTCATTTTTAACTTCATCAATGATTTCCCTTAAATTTAATCTGAATGAACAATACTTCATTTAAAAGTATATTTAAAAGAGATGAAGAGTAATTTCAAAATTTGACCATAAGATCAAGATGGATTTGTGAAAAGAATAGTTCTGGTGACAAACTCTATCCTTTTGAAGCAATTGAAATAAATACTTACCACTAATAACAATTCTTTTTTTAAAAAAAAAAAGTAAATAAAGTAAATAAGTAGTAGCCAGAAGAAAAGCAGAAATGATCTTTCAATGACATTTTTCACTAGATTTTATAGCAACTCTAAATACTAAAAAAAAATGCGGCATTATAATTCAGCACTAAAAACAATATATACCTAGCAGCCAATCTGTCAATATATGCTTCTCTGTTGACAGGACACCATTTGGGGAACTGATCAAGCACCCAAGAGAAGGCGAACCATATCTCACAAATGATCGATGTCAACCACAAGCCATATGCACTATCAACTGGATTGGTAATACGGTAATGGAAGAAAAGCCCAAGAATTACAAGCCGCAGTATAATTATGGCCCTGTAGGGAGTTAGCTTATTCTTTGAGATGGGGATGACTCTGGAAAGTGGCTCCCATGTATCTGTTAACCTGGAAAAATAATTGCAAAATGTTCAAACTATAGGTAATTGCAATTGCAAACATATCAGTTTCTAATTATCTAGTGATTTTATTTTTATTTAATGTCTTAAAAAACTTATTTTTACAACCTTCCTGTTGCATTTGATTAATGTAATTTCTTTTACAATATTTAATGCGCATCAACAGCCATTAACAGTGACTATCAAAACTTATAGCCAAAGCCGAAATTTTCGAAAGGAATATGAGTTTCAAGAAAATATTCTTTAAGAAAATATTTTTAGTACATAACTGAAACTAAATTATATAGAAATTTCTTACTCTTTTTCATCAAACTGCTGCTGCTCAACTGGGATCTCTGCCTTTTCAGCCTTTTTTGGAGCTTTCTTTGTACTCTTTTTCTTCTCTTTCCAGCTCTGTACTCTGTCCTTCCAAACTGGATTGCCAGAGTCGCTCATGATTTCTATAAGAGAAAACAACAAGAATAGTAAAATCAATACAGCTATCTCACATGAGAAAAGAAAATAAAAAATATCAAAGAGAAAAAAAAAAAACAAAAATACCACTCCCAACTGCAGAGAAGCTACTTGTGCTTCTGGCATGAAATCTGTTTCCCTGTAAGAAAATTTGCACAAAAGTGTTCAACAATAAAACTATTGTAAATACAATAAAAATTAAACATGAGTACGTCAATTTAAGAAATTTTACCTGGTGCATGCTGGTGTGGTCTTCAATTGGTGCAGTCTCGCCCACATCATCAGGGTCTTCATTGGCCTTGTCTGTAGTTTAATTTGTATCAATATGTCAGGAACAGGTACAGTAGTGATTCCATAACAAGGATGTATGTATAGGAAAAGAAAAAAAAAATGTACTAATAGTTCGAAATAATAGCAATACATCTTCAGCACTGCCAACACTAAGCAATATTTCCTTTGAATAATCATATTCACAGAGCATACAGTTAATACTTCCTGGTACTATCTAGATTATCTTTGAGGAGTATAGATTTGATTAACAAAGTTAAGACTTAAAGACATGTCAGAATCTTGTGATTTAAAATATTTAAAAGCATCAAAGAGAACTTTCTGAAAGCACTTAATCTACCATACGATTTAGATCCAAGAATGAGAACATATTCAAATACACACTAACATATTTTTTCCCTGAAGCTTTAGTAACAGTTGGTGTTCGTATCCCATATCCCAAAATTTCCAACGGTACTGTAGGTGAATATGCTGGAGAGGGAAGCTCTGCCTATAATCTTACATATTTTTTATTTTTCTTTGAACTATCTTAAGCCTTTAATTCAAAAGCTTGTAGCTATTATTCAAAACTCACTTGTTTAGTTTAAAATTCCGGTGCCTATTCAAAGCATTTTTCAGAAACAAGACCCAAACAGTAAGGTTGTTTATCATACATCCCACAAAATAAAACTGTCACATATGGAAAATGAAACAGAAACGTAGGGACATCTTGAATAACTTGAAATTTTGCAAATCGTGACCTTTTGAATATCAAACACTTCCAAAACTGTTATAGCAGATATTGAAGACTACAAAGTCCTGAATACATTTAAAAGCATCTTTAGCAAATATTCACAGGCTTGCATTCATTCATTTACATAATATTCCTACATAAGCACACCAAACAGGACATTCTTTGAATCTTTGCACATAAACCTGATGACTGTTTTACAAAATTTCACAAAATTTGCATTCTTCGGAAGTTCCAATGCTACCATACTAGAATTCTACATCAAATTTTCAATGTTGGAGTTCTAGAGCTATTAAAACCCTTTTTTAACAAAAATTTTTTGCTGGTTGACAATACAGTTGTACCATAATTACATAGATACTATCAAACACTTATCAGTTTGGAGAGAGATCATGATCATACCCAACACATGGCGATAAGGCTCGTCACAGCGAAGGCATGAGGTTCTCCCATCTCTCATCTCATCCTCCAAACAAGCCTTGCACAGAGGGTATCCACATCCATGGCAAGCTACAAACACCTCCTTTTCCTCTCCTCCAGACACAAACCCCACCGACTCGCCGCAAGTGCTGCAGTAGGGTACACCCGACTCCATCATCTTCTCCCAACCCAAACCCAAATTGGAATTGGAATCCGACCCAACTGATCCAAGAGGAGAGCATGGTTATGGGAAGGGAATGAGAAACTTATGTAGAAAGGAGAGAGAGAGAGAGAGAGGAGGTTGAGAGGTCGGCGTCGGAGGGTGGAAGGAAGGAAAGAAGTGAAGCAAAGGGAGTTTTCCAGGTGAGGTGCGACTCAGCTTTTTTTGGTTGTGAGGAGAGATTGCGGAGATTGCAAGGGAAAATGGGACTTATTAGGTGGGAGGCATAATGCAAATATGAAAGATGCAATGGTGAAAGAAAGAGCAGAACTGTAGAAGACTCCTGTGCGACTGTGTTGGTGTCTTTTTGTGTGCTTATTTGAAAAGTTATAGCGACAAGCTGCTTGCTATTCGGCGCGTGTTCAAAAAGGAGAAATGTGCTCTCTGTTATTTCTTACTATTTGGGTGACAGTAAAAAAATAATATTTAATAATCATTTACCTAAAAAACACATTTTAACTATTTTGACAAACTTTTAAAGTAAGTTAAATAGCCATTGTACGTTTTATAATATACCAATCATTTACCTAAAAAACACATTTTAACTATATTGACAAGCATTTTCAAATAAATTAAATAGACAAAAGTATATTTTACGGTAACTAGGTGCATTCAGCAATATACATATACGTATTTTATAATAATTTAGAATGAGTATTGAGTATTGAGTATATATGTATATTTAGGATAATTCAGCAATAGTACAATTTTTAATAGGGAAACATGCATTTTATAACGACCAAAGAATTAAAAAGTAAAATTTGAAGTTCGAGGAGGTTTATAACTGTCTATGTAAGTTTTAACTTGGTCATTTATGCGACAATTGTTAGTAGTCAAGTATAAATTAAAATAAATTAACATGTATTATTCAATAACTAAATGTGCATTGCACAACAGGACGTTTACATTATATAATATTTAAGTGTGCATCGTAATCGATGTTTGGAAAGTGAGTTTGTGGGTAGTTATCAAGCCCGTCCGTAATATAGTTTTTTCAGATTTTATGTCGAGGTTAAATAATTTGATTGTTACGTATAACTTTAGATGAATCTGTTTGATATTTACACAAAATACTGTTGGATGAGTGAAACGGGCATCACAGCTAATATCCCACATAACTTTTAGGTAAAGGGTCATCTTATTGTGCAAATTATTTTGAAAATATCAAACATGTATATCTGGCGCTCGATCCCCTAGCTTAATTTTAAATTCTGCTTGCTGTTAAATCATGTTTCTTAAATTTGGCATTTTGATTCTGATCCTTCTTTTATTGTTGAAATATTTTCAGAAGAAGTGCCTAACTATATCCCCTCTAATCATAGCTAATTGGAAATATCCCCTCTAATCATCATTAATAATCATTAATATGGACATTTACCCTTTTAATTATTTGCAGTTATTTTTTAATTCTCAAAAATCAAATTTAAAATCATCTGACAAAAATGCCCACGACTTCTCTTGCTATTTCTTCTCTGTAGTCTGTAATCAAATTTCCCTTCCCCTTCCAAAACATTTTCCTCCTTTATCTTACCCAACACATCATAAAAAGAAAACCTTTATATCCCCTAAAATTACTGAAGAACTCTTGAAGGATCTTCACATTTTAGCATTCTGAAAATCATTTATTTATTCCAGCAAATCAGCAATACTTACAAAGATCTATGCGTTGATTACTAGCAGTTATGTCCCGTAAAGACTGGTATTTATTTACCACTATGTAAGAGAGAGGGATAGAAGTAAAATCTTGAAATGATAGGGATTGTAATATGCATATGTAGAAAGCTTAATCATGCTCAAATACGTGTATGGATCCAGAGATTGATTAAAGTTTTCAATAAATATACTAACACAAGACATATGTCCATGTGATTGATTGAAAAACTTCCAAACAACGGAGGCATCACTCAGAAGGGTTCTCCAATAATTTTAAGAAGAAATAAGATTTATCTAAAATGATGTTTGAAAGGGTTTGGAGAATGCTTGCTATTTTACATTTTATTTCCAATATTACGGAGAAGAAATGAATCGTGAGAGCATTTTTGTCAGAAGCGTATTAATTTTTTTTTCAGAATAAATAAATCATTAGAAATAATCAAAAGGGTAAATATCTAAGTATTAATAATTAAAGGGGATATTTCCAAATTTGAAGATTAGGGAATATTTCCAATTGGATATGATTTGAGGGGTAATTGGGGTATATATAGCTGATTTTCTCTATTTTTTAATGCCATTGAGATGGTTTTGGACTTCTACATCTGACCCAAAATAAATAATTTTGACTGTTCGAGCCAATTTATATAAAAAAAAATAAGGGAAATTTTGCCATGAAGATAATTTTTGAATCGGGCTTTCATCTCAATCGCTCATTTTCAAGAAAGATTAATTCACTAGCACTCATAAAAGGTTGCGATTAAAGCCCGATTTAAAAATTGTCCTCATGGCAGAATTTTCAAAAAATAAAATAAAAAATTTGCATGCTCTGTTGGGAGCAGTTTTTTTCGATAATTGTTTCTTGTCATCCATTTAAATGTCATCCATGTCATCCAAATTCTTCTTTATCCTTCTTTCAGCGTGATCCATCCCTCCATTCCTTTCGCATCTCATCTCCCTCTCCCCTCTCCCTCTTGTTAGTGCCCTTGCCTCCCTCCCTTCCCTACCTCCCTCCTTTAGTCTTGTTCTAATTCATCTCCATCTTTTCTGTGTGCTTTCTACTCCCTAAAATTTCAATTTGTTTTAGTAAGGAAATGTCCAATATACGTAAGTGTTCACATAGTTATAACAAGGAGTATAAAGTATCTATTTAGTCAGCAATATTAAAGTAGTATCCAATAGGTGTATCTATTCACTTTGTTTACTATATATGTTCAATTTGTATGCATATATATTCACTTTATTTTTTTTTGGATGGCTTGGATGACATTTTGTTGGATGACAGTTATCATTCCCAGTTTTTTTTTCTTTATCTCTTTTTTTTTGGTCCTTTTGATTCCGTTGCCAGTAATGCATACTGCAATCAATCTAGAAATCACAGTTTTTTAATGAGCACGAAAATAAAAAATTAAATAGTTAAGTCCTTTTTTCCTGAGAGGATTACGAAATATATAGTTACATTCTTGGATAAATTTAAAGATGGAGGTTTAATTATTTGCAATGAAAAAAAAAAAAAACTAATTCAGCTGACCTTATTTAAAGTCCTGCATCACTATTCGTTTGTTCCATCCAACTTGTCGTTGTTGTTGGCGTTCTTTTATTGTGGATAATTTTTCATTTTTTATCATAACGATCCCTACTTTAAACCTCATATTTTTATCTCTTATAAACGAATAGTGATGGGTACAAAATTGAACGGTTGGAAACCTTTAAATAAAGTAATGAATGATGGAGCTGCCAGCCTTCAAAAAACCTTTAGGAAAAGAGAAACCAAACCGCCAAGATAACCGAGAATTCATTTAATTTTATCATATAATAAATTGTAACAAAAAGGTTAAGACATTATTTAGTCAATATTGATGAGTTCATTTACGAAAGAAAAAAATTATGGTACATAGCGCCCGTGTCAAGTGTCAACTAGAGTGGCTCGCCTGGATGTGCTTGCGCCAGTGGCTCTGGCGCTGTTAGAGTGCGCACAGATCGCCTGCGCACTGACATATTCATTTCTAAAATTAGGAGGGTCAAAGGGTTTTTGTATTAAATTAAAAATACAATTTTGATTATTTCGATTAAAAAAAATCACGGCAAAATTGGTGAGCAATTCGTTCTAAGGAGGGAAACAGAATAACAAATCAAAAGTCAATATCAATCGCATATTTTATACGGGTATTGAAATAGCTCTAAATTGTGATATTATTATTTAGTTCGTCGAATATCTATCTTTTTTGGAGGTACAAAATTGATGTAGTCAAGGTTTTCAATTTTAAATGTTTAAAATAAACATTCAGTCCAAAATAACCCATTTATCTACCCGTGCATTATTTAAGTTCACCCTTTTTTTTAAGTGTTCATCTCTATCTTTGTATTGTTTAAAACTCGACCTGTTTATATTGCACACATGACACATCATTTAAAGTTTTCGTAATATGTTCTTAAATTTTGTAATACACTAATATCTAAACTTAATTTTATCAACAAAACCCGCGCCTAACTTTGACCGCCACAAAAAAGATATGTTAATAAATGTACTTGATGTTATAATAGTTAGTGAGAAATATTAGTGTCTAACGCAGGTTATGGATGAGGTCCATCTCATACCATTATTTTCATGTTTCATATTTCAAACAAATAATAAAATTTATATCTTTCAAATTTTTTACTACTTTTTGGTATTTAGAAAATTATTGTTATTTGAAGGTCCATAATGTATTTTCTAAAATATCAAATAATTAATAGTGAAAAACTTCGAAAAAATATTAAAGAAATTGATTTATACAAGTTTTCAATATAAAGAACATATTGAATAGTTTGTATCCGTCGTTTGAAATCTGAAACGTGAAGACGATTGTATGAAATGGACCCATCTGTCTCATATATTAGAGTCTCATTGTTAGTTATGTATAACAATTTTGACATGTTATTTTTAATGTGACATTTATGATAACTAGCGTTGTATACGCGCTTCGCGCGTGAGGTGTTATTGATGTCTGGCCAGTTAAGTTTGGAGGTGGGAAAGTGGAAAATAATACACGAAGGATGAACTTGATTAACATGATACATCTATCAATGAATATCATTTAAATTATGTAAATATTGATAGATAAATTAATATATTAAAACTCTAAAAAACATTAATTTATTTACGTAATTTTTGAAGACAATCCACAAAATTTAATACAAACAAATCTAGAAAAATCTTATAAACAACTAAACAAAAATGGAAAGAAATGTATAAAAGAAAAACCTATATCACTTTGATTTCATATAATTTTTGTTGATTCATATAATATCATAAGAATATATTATTATAAGATAATTATAATTACTAATAGTCATATTTAAATATTTCAGGAAAAATATTGTGTTAAAAATAATTTGTGTCTCGAAATAGAAAAAAATAAAATATTTACAATTTAGATGAAAAAAATTAGCATTTTGTTACGCGCTTCGCGCGTGATGTTTTGTTATGTTAATTAAGGAGGAGTAAAAAAATTAGATTGGTTTTCTTACGTATATAAAATTTTATAAATCAACAAATTTTGGAAAGGTTTAGAAACAATGAAAAACAAAATTATATTTATGAAACAATAGAATTGAGTAATCAGATTTAGAAATTTGACAAAAATATGTTAGAACTCTTTAACTATGAAATTTTATATTGCAGGGTATTTCATTTTTTTTTATGAAGGATATAAAATTTTATGGTCAATTGAATTAATAAATGTCCTCAAATAATTTTAAAAGCACCAACCATATTCCATATTTCATATAATTATATGATTAAATTAAAAATAGCTCAATGGCACGATTGAATTTGTTATAATCTTCACATCATTTATATAAAATTTCATACACTAATAAAGTTGTAAATATCTTAGAATAATTAAAAACCTAATGACATTTATGAAATTACGGAAATTCAATTTTTGTGAGATTCAAAAAATTATTTAAAATATTTATAGGTTCGTAACTTTAAAATTTTATATCAATTAATTGTTCATATATTTTTGAGCAAGTACATAAATTTTCATAGCCAAATGATTTATTCAAGGCCTCCAAACAATTTTAGAAACTTTTATACATATTAAATTTTATGAGATTCATAAAATTATTTAAAATATTTTCTAAGTCTATAATTTAAAAAATTTACATCTTTAAATCATTTACATTTTTATGAGCACACACATAATTTTTCATAGTCAAATGAATTTTTAAATGTAGCTAAACAATTTAAAAACTAAACTATATTTAATCTGAAAGTTCTGAAATGGAGGTGTCCATTGTTTTTTCAATTGGAGATATGACTTCATCCAAAGTTACTGTAGATAATGTAACCAACATTGTAGTATTGTTTGATCTGAGTGTTAATATTATATATATATGTCACACACGGACATGATTTATACTTACAAAAAAAATTTTGCTACATATTTGAACTTCTAGATTACAGGTCCCGTTTTTGGTTGCTGCATAGAAGTGCATAACCTCACTATATAGTAGTTATATTACCAAACGGGAGGGAGTGACATGAGGATGCATAACATGCCTTAGGTTATTACTAAAGAGATAAAGTAAGTTATGTAGTGGGTCCAAAAAAAGAAGATAATATTTGTTTATCATCATTTTGAACAATATCCTTCATTTATTCCAAATCTAAAATTGTTAATGATACAGAAGGAAATTTTTGTTTTTGACATGAATTTAACATACACTAAGGCTGTGTTTGGTACTCGACGCGAATAGACCTTGTTCGTGCGAAACTAAACGTAGTCTCAACAGATGGGAACAAGGAACAAGAGAGCTGTTCCCAATTCTGTGTTTTTCCACGAACTGCAAATAAGAACAAGGAACAAGCTTGCTGACCTGTCCCTGTCCTTGTCCCCTGTTCATCCTCCGTTCACATCCAACCCAAACACACCCTAAATTACTCTTATTTATTCAATTTTTTCTAACACATCTCGGATTTTGTTTAGTGTCCAACAAAAAGGTTTTGCAACTTCTCACTCCACGATCAATCGGGAACGAAGGTTTATAACACACCTCGGATTTAAATCAAAAAGTAGTTGCCATAGTGTCCGATCTATGTTACCCCGGTACTTCGAAACATCAGCCATACCCGTACCGGGTACGAACCGGGTACTGGTACCGTACCCAGTACGTACCGTACAAGTCAACGGTCAACAGTCAACGGTCAACGTGTTGATATTAGTGTTTATGTCATTTATTTATGTAAATTCCAAGTTTATGTCATTTATTTGTGCAAATTCTAAGCCGTAGCTAAACAAAATTATGTTATACACATTATATTTTGTAATATAATATAATTATAGATCAATAACATATTCAAATAATATATATATATATATATCGTCGTACCCGTACCAGAGATTTTTGAAAATTTTCGTACCACCGTACCCGAATCGTACCGGGTACGGTACTCGTATCCGTACCAGTGCAACATAGTGTCCGATAAATGATGAGATAATGGTACCACTTGACAACGATTTTAGTCAAGCAGCAACGGTACAATTTTGGGTACCCATTGTTTCACACAAAAGCCCACTCAAGGTTAGGTTTAGGCCGCTTTTATGTTTATAAAGTATAAACTGTAATGTCATGTACCCCTCGTTGTTTCAAAAATAAGGAAATGCCATATTGGTATCCAGATGCAGTCCTTAAATTGATGTAGCATTATCTTTAGTTTGAAGTTGACTTGGCGCTTTTGTATAAACAAAGAGGAAAGTTTTGTCTAGAAAGCTTAAGAAGTTGGCATCTTCTTTGTTTTCTCCTCCTTTTTTTGTGTTTCTTTGGTTGATTAGTAATTACCTAGAAGCATTTTCCCTTTCTGCAAAAGATATATAGTCTAGTGCCTTTGTCAGCACCCAATATCTCAACTGAAAGCATTGTATTTTAAGATGCAATTTGGCGAAAGCGTAAGACATTGCTGCATTATTTGTTTTAAAAAAAATTTTATGTTGGACAAGTACAGTGCGTAAAGACTAAAGACACACTAGTGAGTAGGGCTGTCAAACGTGTCCAACGGCAACGAAATGGGCTGTTTCGTTTGCCGTTCCGTTCCATGAACGGTATAGCTGTTCCAATCCGTTTTCCGTTCCGTTTCAATAAACGAAATACCATTTCGTTCCGTTATACGTTCCGTTTGGACGGAACGGAACATAACACGTTTATTTACACTAGAAATTGCACGAAATGTCGAAACGAAAGCGAAATAACTGTTCCGTTTACCGTTCCGTTTGTCTCAACGATACCAGTTGGCATTCCGTGGAACGTTCCGTTCTAGACAACGGCATGGAAATCTGTTCCGCCACTCGTTCCGTTGGGACGGAACGTGCACGGAAACGAATCAACGGTATACCGTTGACAGCCCTACTAGTGAGATATGAGCACTTCTGCCAGAAAAAAAATATATAAATTAGAAAAAATCATGGAATATCTTTCAGGCCTAAAAGAGACATAAAGACCAACTATAGTGAACATTTATGGGGAAAAAAATTAAATAGACACGCTGCCGAATAATTCAAATTGACGAGGACGGAAATGACTTTATAAGATCATAGATTAAAATTATAACGAGTAGCTAAAATCAATTTGGGTTTGTGACCCACTAGCCACTGCCTTTCCTGGCTTTTCCATTTAAGATAAACAAATAGATAAATAAATAAATAAAAAGAGAAAAATGCACATCCAAATTGGGCCACAAATATTAACGGGCTTAATGTATTGGGCCTTTCCGTTCATAACCCAGAATAGTAAAAGTTAGAATTCTGGAGTACAGAATCGAATTCTCACGTCTCTTACTGTAGAAAGGTAGAATTTTGAAGTTGCAGAATAGTGGAATAATGAGATTTCAACGTATTTCTCAACAAGCTTTGAGTTAATTATGCCAAAGACCTACTAGAGGATCCAAAAGTACTGCATTAAAAAAATTCAAATTTTTAACTCAGATCAGCTCAGTATACTTAGGCATACTATATGGCATAGGAAGAGTCGACAATATTTTCAATTCAAGTCGGTAATATTTTTTTTTTTCCGATACCGATATCATTATAGAAATTGCATATAAAAATATGACTTGTAGGTTGTAGCTAATAGGGATGAACAATGGAGCAATTATGATATTTTTTATAAATTTAAATATATATATTGTATAAAAATTTTCTGCAAGTATAAATACATTTGACCAAAAAACATTGGGATTATTATCCCCCCATTTTCTTGTGTGTTTTAATCCCCAATGCAATGTGGTCATTAAAGATACTTCTAGTATGCTAGACTGTATCTAAACCTCGTGCATTGTAATACGACAGAACAGTTAGCGTATGATACGTTGCATTTATGATTTGCTTAGTAAAGTATCAAGAAAATAATTGAATAAATGCATGATACAATTTGGTAAGGTATGATACCTTAACCGATTATTTGGGCCTTGACCATGTGGAGTCGGTGGAGAAGGCATATGCTGATATTCCACGTGCTTCTTTGCCTTTCTCGGTTTTCTTCATAGCTTTTTTAATTATTTTGTTTTATTGTTTTCTTTTATTTTGAGAAAACCTTCCCTGCTTGACTGCTTCCTCTCGTGCACATGTCCCCCCTTTGAGTACGGCTCCTCTAAAATTAGTCGTGTAGAATTTCGATTTATGTTCATGTCAGCTGAGATTAAAAAAACACATCTTTTTAAGAAAAGTTTACAATATAACTATTAAGCAAGATAGAAAAATGGACCTACTGTATTCACGAAAGTGGAGTTTTCTTACAATTCTTCTGCTCAAAGGCACCAATTGTTCAATTGTTGTGATTTTTGGCAAGCAGCTCATAAGGCATATAAATTAGTAGTCCCTGGTCAAGATCTAGTTTTATTATTTTAAGCATTGACAAATAACTGCAATTGTTTCTACCTAGGACCAATATATAAAAGAAAAGATATTATTTCAAGCTGAAATTTTTCAGTTTTGTCCCCCGAGTTTACTTTTTTTTTTTCTTCTTAGCTTCACACTTTTTCTCCGATAATGAACAAAATAGCTTGGGGGGAAAAATACATAACATCCTTGCGTTCAATTATTTTCTCCATCCATTTCTCAGCACCACCAATCACCACTGCCCCCACTTCAATGACTTGCATTTTGTTAATATGGAGAACCTTTATATATCTAAGTATTTGATACTGGCTTCATTATTAGTAAAATTTCTTATTTGTTGACCTTGTTTATGTTACTCATAAGTGGAATTTAGATGCCTTTATATTACGTATTATGACATTTTGTTTCTTGTCTAGTTACCTTCTTTGTAAAGTATTATATTACTTGCATTTTATTGGTATGCTGTAGCGTCCTAAAAAACTTTGCCTCGTCATGGATCTGTCGATCTGACTCGTAGACAATTATCTGTTTTTTGTTTATGATAATTTTAGCAAACGATTGCTTCAAGGTAAAAAAAAAAAAAAAACTATCGTTTAAGGATCTCGCACATATTTCTACGGAACCAAACACTATTTGTACTTTAAACTTGCAATGATTTTACTGTATAATTAATCTAAATAATTTAACATACAACAGTTTGTTCGGTATTTATACTCTGATCAAATGATTTTTTTTCCCCGTGAGAGTTCCATAAAATTTCCATGTTATTGACAGTTTTTGATCGGAATAAATAGATTTTATTTCATTTGATTGGAATTTTTATGTTCTTAGATCCAAGCAATTTTTGAAAAATCAATTATAATCAAGTAAAATTTCATGTATAGACCATTTTGATCAAAGCTATAATGACTACAAAAATATTAAGAAAATTCATGAACATTTTCCATCCACGAAAAATACAGATAAGCATAGTACATTATTAATAAAGTTCATAAAATTTATAAATAATGTAGATACCATACAACTTTTTTATAAATAAAATTTTTAACTCATCAAACGTTTCGAAAAGTTTTGAAGAAATAAAAGTATAAAACGAATATTATTGCTAGAGATGATCCCAACAGAAATTTAAACATAGAAATGATCTGCGGTTACTTTTGTAGTTAGAGATCAGACGGATCTTAAAAGAGCCACGCCACCGATCATGAACTATCCTGGTCGATTGATTTTATCCGTCACAGTTACTAGGAAACATGGGTTTGTAGGTGTGGTGGCACGTGTCGCAACTGCACAAGTAACGCAGCTTAATTACGTGACCATTTTTGCCAATTAAAAACCGACCTTAAATAAACTCTGTAATTTATTTTGCTCGGACAACCCTAAAGTATCTACCTCTCTATTGGGTCTCTCATACGTGTCAAATGAGAATATTCGTTCCTTCATCCAATAACAAGAAAGACTAGTTCAGAATCATTAGGAAAAAGGAAAAAAAATATTACTATGAAGAATCGAAGGTGTTTTTGAATTTAGTTTCGATTTAAAGAACAACTTTAGTGGCGATGACAAGGATAGCAATAATGATGATATGCAAATCTAACTCATCATCATTAATGTTATTAAGCTGACAACCATATCTACGAAAACTGAGGTTATAATTCAAGTATCAGTGATTAATGAAGTCTTGAGGGTCTATCTGTATTATATCCAAAAGATTGCTTTTGAAGTTATTTCAAGCTAAAATATATTTTAATATGTTATAAATAAAGTTTACTTCAAATATTATTTTAATACCAAATTTACAAAACGAAAAATAAGTTAATAGCGAGATTCATTTTAATAGAATTTTGTTATATTTTTATAATTTTATGGAAAGACAAGACACGATTATAAATTACATTCAATATCGAACATATTCAATTTGTTTTCCTCGTAAAGATGAGACAAACATTTAAAAACATTTAATAAAAATTTAAAAGTTATAATTGCATCAAAATATTAAAGCATGCTATACAAAAGATTTTTACAAAAAAAAATGAAAACTTAATTTTGTGCATTGAGTTTTATCATATTTTCTATTGCCATAGAAAATTACAACTTATATATATTTTTTCATTAATAACACAATTATTTGTTGTTGCATGAGATGCTAATAATTCAAGTTTAATACTTCTACTGTAAAAACACTAATACGAGCTCTTGATGCAGATTGAAGAACAACATAGATCTGGAAATAGAACCCAAGTAATAAACCTATAGATAATATAAGAACTATTTCTCATAACTGAGTAGTAGTTAAGTTAAATTCGGATTTATGAAGGGTATAGATGGATAAAGAGATAACAGTACGCCCCCATAAACAAATTTAATACCATTCGCTCTCAACCCCAAGCCGTTTCCAACCCACCGCCACGCGCTAATTTCACCCCTTCTTTTTCTTTTTCCACTTCCCGCCTCTCTTCACACTCAACGCACACAGATCAAACCACCTCTCTCTCTCTCCCTCTGAAATTAACCGACTTGAAATGGAGGCGGAGAGATGGTCGGCGTGAGGCGACCCAGATGGCGGCGCAACCAACACAGGCGGTGGGCCCACCCGGGCACCACCACTTCTACTACTACTATAGAGCCCTGTCGTCCGACAATGTCAAGGGGCTCTTGCTAGCGCTCTCTTCTAGCGCTTTTATTGGTGCCAGTTTTATTATTAAAAAAAAGGGGCTCAAAAAGGCTGGTGAATCTGGCCTTGCTGCTGGTATGTTGATTTTTTTGAGGATTTAGTTTTAATTTTTGTGATATTGAAAGATGATTGAGAGATCTACAATTCGCTTAAACCGTTTTTTTGTGTGATTACTACTTTTTTTTTTAAAAAAAAAAAATTCTAGTGCTTGATTTGATATTTATTTTCTGATGAATCAAATGTTCCTGGAATATTAGATTTCGGTAATTTTTGTAGCGCAATTAAAGTTTTGAAATTGTTAGCTAATCGCAATTAATTAATTGCGATTAAAGCTGCTGGAGTAGATTTATTCAGAGGCACTATAATTGTTGAACTGTATTGTCAGATGTAAAGCATCAGAAAAAATACCAAAAATGGTGAACTTAAGATACCATTAAATAATTTTGGATAGTGCTAACACCAAAATTGATCAGATCCAGAGGCGTTCTTCTATTTCGGTTGGATCACTAGTAGATTAAATTAGTGTTACTGAAATTTGTGTGCCTCTGCATTTCCTTTTTAATTAATTAACTTTTTTTGGGGTTGGGTGGGGGTCAGGTAGTGATTATTTATTTTTAATCATTTATAGTTTTATAAGGTAATATAGTTGCACTTTATAATACTTCTTATATATCTTGGTTTCGACACTATTTTACCTGGTCAGTTTGTTCTATTTTAACACAGGAAATGGAGGATATTCATACTTATATGAACCACTTTGGTGGGCTGGCATGATTGCTAGTAAGTTTCTATTATTCACAGTTGTCCATTTAAGTTTTTAATATGCGAGGATAGTGGGATATTACTGTATGTGCATTATTATGGAATTGAATTTTATAATTTAATATCTTACACAATCTTACCATTAGTTCTATCCTAAGCAAACTTTCTTGTAATGTAGAGTGATTTTTGTATATAGACTGAAGTTTCTATGTTGGGTTCATGTAACAAATTTGGTGCTATTTGAAAACGGTCATGTTGAAAATTTTAGGGCCTAATTTTGTTGGCATTTGATGGATGACCAAATGTTTCTCAAATTAAACTATATTGACTGTTTCCATGATTGCTAATAAGTTTCTATTCTTGACTGTTTGCTATTTTAGTTTTTAGTATATCATTATGTTGGGATATGATTGTATGTGCATTATGGAATTAGCTTACCATCAGTTGTATATCTAAACAAACTTTCTTAAAATGTAGAGTGATTTTGTGTATAGAATGTGTTTTAATTTTTTATACTGGTGATATCGTTTCTATGATGGGTCCGTGTATCAGATTTGATGCAATTTGTAAACAGTTATCTATGAAGGATTTTGAAAATTTTAGGTCCTAGAATTCTCTCCATTTGATCAATGACTGAATGATTCTCAAATTGCACTAAATTTTCTCCATGTATCAGATTTGATGCAATTTGTAAACAGTTATCTATGAAGGATTTTGAAAATTTTAGGTCCTAGAATTCTCTCCATTTGATCAATGACTGAATGATTCTCAAATTGCACTAAATTTTCTCCATGTATCAGATTTGATGCAATTTGTAAACAGTTATCTATGAAGGATTTTGAAAATTTTAGGTCCTAGAATTCTCTCCATTTGATCAATGACCAAATGATTCTCAAATTGCACTAAATTTGACTCATAGTCTATCTAAATGTTGGATGCACATCATATTTTTCTTGTTCAGCTTCGATGAATGACATCACTGATAGTTAATATATACATTTTTTTACATATTCTCGTACAATACAAAGTTCAACAATATACTAATTTGGGCAATCCTAAACAATTCATTTTTTATAATGTACAGTGATTTTGGGGGAGGCTGCTAATTTTGCAGCATATGCGTTTGCCCCAGCTATACTAGTTACTCCTTTGGGGGCAGTTAGCATAATAATCAGGTAAATTGCTAACTACAGTAACTTTATTAGTTTTTATAATTTTGTAAATAAGATAAGTGTTATACAATTTTTGTAGTGCGACACTTGCACACATGATTCTACAGGAGAGGTTACACATATTTGGAATGTTGGGGTGCGTTCTCTGTATTGTCGGATCTACCACAATTGTTCTTCATGCACCGCAAGAACGTGCTATTGGGTCTGTGACAGAAGTGTGGGAACTTGCTACTGAACCAGGTTTTACCTTGTTTAACAAAAGGCAAAATGTGTCCTTTTTTCTTCCTTCACTGCCAAAAATCTCTTTATCATCAGAAATGGGAATCAAATACCTTGGGTGTGTGCAGACCAGTCCCTATTTGCACGAGTCTTGATAAATTCCATTAGAATAAACATTTGATATATTTGATCTTATTCTGTACGATTTCTTCATGTAGGTTTCTTATGCTATGCACTTATTGTAACTGCCTTGACCTTGGTACTCATATTTTATTTTGTACCTCGCTATGGGCAAACTCATATCCTGGTATATGTTGGCGTCTGTTCTCTTGTTGGTTCTCTCACGGTAAATTTTTATGGCAACAGTGCTGTGCCATCAATTTGATGTATTGATTTTGAGTACATTGTTTTCAAATTTTATTGGTTCTGAGTGGTTTGTTCTTTTGGCAGGTAATGAGTGTAAGAGCCCTTGGAATTGCACTCAAATTGACCTTTTCTGGGGTAAACCAATTGGTGTACCTACAGACATGGGTTTTTGCTGTAATTGTCGCCACTTGTGTTGTTACACAAATTAACTATTTGAATAAGGTAAGATCTCTCTTTTTTTTTTTTTTTTTTTTTTTTCCTCTTCTGCCAATGTGGATGCATGATAATTGATAATATTGTCTCTGTTATTTTCTCCAGGCACTTGACACCTTCAACACAGCTGTTGTTTCACCAATATACTATGTTATGTTCACATCACTTACCATTGTAGCAAGTGTTATTATGTTTAAGGTATTTTCAGTATTTAAGTCATCATTGAGTATTTAAGTGATCATACTCAACATCATCTTGCTCCTCATTGGGTGTTTCTTTAGATCATCATCTTCATAGAGTTAAATCTTTCTTTTTAGCTTATTCTTCAGTCTCTCTTTAATCATATACAGGATTGGGCTGGACAAAATGCAACCCAAATTGTCACTGAGATGTGCGGCTTCATAACAATTCTTTCTGGGACATTTCTTCTTCACAAAACAAAAGACATGGTCGATACTGCAGGTATGCCTTGTCTCATGAATAGAGGCCTTCCTGGCCTAATTTTATATATTGATGCCTCTTGCAATCTATGTATATTGATTGTGGGTACATTTTACAAAAAGTTGTAAATTTACACGCCTCTTGTAGTTATTCTGTATTTGCCTCTTTGCAATTACAGGATTTTTGCCTATTGGTTCCAATGGAATAACAAAGCATGCTGACAAAGAGGATGGTTTCGCTCTTGAAGAAATGCCACTAAGCTTCCATGATTCTTGTCATAATCAAGTATAGCTATTATATGGTTTAAAAAAAGCATTATATAGGTGCTTGGAATAGTGGGTAAATGGTCTCTGGTGTAATTAGCCTTTATAGATGGGTTATACAGCATTTTTTTTTTCCTTGCTCTTCTTTTATTTTATAGAATTTAGAAATATTTTGTTAGGGTTTATAGGGACCATATCAATTTATTATTGATCATTTTTTTTGTGTAACTATTCTTCCTTTTAAGCAGTTCTTTAGTTGGATCTCACCTCGTTATTCTGGCTACTGAAAGATACAGAAAGGCAAGTCATTTTCAAATTTGCATAACATGAATTTAATCTTGTCCGAAGAAACTCGGCCTTTTATTTGAAATGTAGGTCAGATGAAAAAGGGAAGTTTGTAGTTTTCTGCTTGAACATATTGTCCTACCTGACTGGACCTCTGTACTTGACCTGTTGTTTGTATCAAGGCAATGTCCATTTGATACTTGAAAGGCAAGTTATTATCTATAATAATAAATAATATTAACATTTGCGTTAATTCCAACGGACCACAATTGTATGAATATTGTATGAATTAAGGTTTATTGCATTAAAATTGAGGACCGATGTTCATACAGAGGCTGCATTAGGATAACTTCATTCTGTAAGTCGTTTGACTTCATTAGGGCAAGTAATCACCAAAAGAGAAAAATTCTAGTATGGCTCATGCTAAGTAACTTTCAAATATTCTAAAACTGTCCCTTTATTCAGAGTCAAACTTTCTTCTAGATTTGTTACCCACAAACTGTTTAGAGCACTTTAGTAGTTTAATCATGCTACACGTTTATTACTTTTAAATCTACGAAGTAGTATTTCACTCCAAGAGTACTATTTTGAGGGGCAAGCTGACTAATTTGAGAAGGTATTTTCCATGAAAAACTGGAAAGCTGAAGTTTGAAACATTTTGAGAAGATATTTCTCCTGAAAGAAAATTGAAGAACCGAGTATGGATTTCCCCGTGAAATCATTATTTGGAATTTCAAAGCCATTAATATGCCGAGGTTGCCCAGCTCAGGTGGAAGACCTTTTGCAAACAAAACCAGTTGAAGAAAATTTTCACTACTTTTAAGTCTTAGCATTTGTAGAATCCCCCAATTTCAAGGGGATAACTTTAAGTGAGTTTTTGCTGTTCGAATGTAGAATAATCAACCTCGGGAGTTCTGTAATTGTATTTGGAATATTACTTTCGAAATGATTTCTACCTAACTGCAAGTGAAGTAATTGATACAACGAGACATTGATTTGGTTATTAGTAAGATCAATACTCTCCAAATTTGGAGGACAGTATAGGTCCCATGGTATCTCACCTGAAAGATCATGGTTGCTCAAATCCAAGTTACTTGTGCATTTGGTAAGGCCACTTGGAATTGATCCTCTGAATTTATTTCTGAAGCATAATAAAAGCATGGTTGCTTGGTGATGTTTCCTATGCTTGCTGGGATTTTACCAGTAAGGCATATTTTTTGACTGATATATTGCAGATTGGTTAGATACATAAATAGGTCTGGACCCGACCCGGTAAGCTTGTTCCAGCTAAGATCCAACAAAGATAGGTTGTTGTGCCGAAAGATTTCAATAGGAATTATGGTTGTACCAGTGAAATTATTATTCGAGAGTACCAACTCTTCCAAGTTACCTAAAAAAATGAAATTTGATAAGATTCCATTTAATGAATTAAAAGAAGGTTCGAACTTATCAATTGGTCATGGAATTCAACGTTTTTTTACCAGTGGTGACAATGTACTGGTTGAAAGATAAGTCAAGGAACTCTTTAAATCTCTAAATTCGTTATATTGAATAAACTATCAATAAAGAAAATCCACAAATTAGTAATGGCGAAATCATTAGAAACAGTATCGTTGACTGCTGACGTGACATCATTGACTTTCCCTCTTCGATATTTATGCCCCAACATAATCCATTCTGGGCCTAGAGTGGCTTTTACTTTTTAATTTGATCCATGAAAAGATTGGATTCCAAAGCCTAGTTAGCGAAAGAGGCTCTTTAGGATGTTTTCAGTTCAATGGTGCGTAGCGGAGGCTTAAAAATATGAATGTGAAAATACATATCATAAATTGATTATAAGTAGTTAAGTACAAAAAATAGAGATTTTTTTAATAAGAAAAAAAAAATCGCTCAACAATTTTAATAGGAGCACAACTAAGATCAAAGTTTTAAAAAGAGCACCATAATAGCGCCCTTCTAGATGCCGTTATAATTCCAGCCCTATAACGCCCTTTTGAAAGGTGCATCAAGATCTATAACGCCCTTCATACTGGCGGTGTAAGGGTCAGTCCAAAAGTGCCAATATTTTCTCACTTTTGGGAAGAAAGATGCAAAGTTTGACGGTCCCAACGTCGGAAGAAAGGAAGATAAGTCATTTCTATTTTAATGAATAAATAGAACTATGCTCTTGTTAAATTATTGATTTTAATTTGGACGAGACATGCATCCTCATATGTCACTTTTTGTGCTATTAAGCAACATGTCCTTTCATATCATATCAAATGTTAATAGATTTTTTTTTTATGAACCAAATGTTTATAGATGATTTATTATATCATGTGTCACTTTCGTTGTGTTGTACCAACCTATGTGCCGAATTATGTTGTATTATGCTCAAAATCAAACCTTTGAGTTTACAAAATTTTTGTTTTTGAATTTCTTTCACAAAATTTCAATAATTTATTTGCATTTATTGAGAATATCGACTTAGGAAATATTGGCACTTTTTTCCTTACGTAGAATAAATTGTTTTTACTTTTTGCGTTGAGAGAGAAGATCAAGTTAATACTTGTTCTTTTTATTTTTAAATTAAGTTCAACGTCCTATTTGTTAAAATTTATATTTTATCAATGAGTTTGACTATCTTAATTTGAATACATTTGTTCATTTCGATTTCATCTAGGGATAGAGCCAGGATTATGATATAGGAGGGGTGAGATATCGAAATCGATTAAATGAAAATTAAGATAAAAATAAACTGAAAAATTAATTAATAAAGTATTATAACAATAAATAAAAATCTTACTAATATAAAGATATTGGTTTTTTTTTTCTATGGTCACGAATCAACAAAATTTAATTAAGAATAAAGATATTGATTTTTTTCAATATAGACTTGCATAGGGAATTGTCAATGGTTTTTGTTTGTTTTTCATGATGAAATCCTTTATTTTATATAAGAATAAAGATTTAATTAAGAATAATCTATTTCAGTTTAAAGAATTATTTTCATCTATTTTTTAATTATTCAAAACCAGAAGTAATTGTAAGGCATACTTCGTAATTAAGATCTAAATTAATAAAGTACTACACAGTGAACTAGATTAATTATGAGAAATTGCATAGTTTTATACTAATTAATTTAGAGTTAACAAAAGAAACAATTTGTTGTTATGTTTAATTTAAGATTCTAATCTTTAATTATGACTTACGCAAATATAATCGAAGGTGGCCTTAGAAGTCTTTTGCAATATCTCATTGGTCCACTAATTTAATTGCTTTAATATTTATTATTATTTTTTTAAAGAAAGATCCCGTAAATTTTATTTCTGGAGGTTTTGAGGATGCATGCTTGTTCACTACAAATCACTCCATTTTCAACATGTTACATAAAATCTTTAAGACCACTCAGAGAAAACATACTTTCTGACTTTCTCTATTTCCTTTCTTGAGTAAAAAGGTTCCTTAACTTGAGTAAAAAAAAATGTTGTCCAGACGCAACATAAATAAATTTTGGACCATGTTTCATTTCCTTAATAATTTCGGACAAAACTTTCTCCAACAATTAAAATTATGTTCCTAATATTGAACGATTGTAATTGGGTAGTATCGCAAAATACATGATAACATTAGAAAAAGAAAATTATGTAAAAAATACAAGAGAAAAGTGATAATTAAAAAAAAATAAAAGTTTGTGCATTTGATAATAAAAAAATATATATATTTTCTCCTTTCTGCCATCTTGTGTTTCTTCATAGCGCGATGTTATTAGTTATTACTATATTCACTTATAACAAAACAACATCACAAAACTACCCAAAACTTTCTTGTACACAGTACATTAGTACATAGGCTAAAGAACTGGCCCAAAGTGGCAAGCAAGGGTGCTGTATTATGGGCCTACTCTTTTCTAAGGTCAACTAGCCGACTAGAGGTGGCCCAACTAATACCCAACACAAAATTCCTTTATTTTCTAGTTCTCCACTGACCACTATTCCTCTGTCCACCGAGTAAGCAAGAATTAAACTTGAGCGCAAGCAAAAACCAGCTCAAAATGACAGTCGATATTGGAAAAAAAGAACTCATTACTTCTGTGTTCAAGCTCAATCCAAAATCACATAATATGTGTTACTAGAGGAAAGACATAAAAGAGTAAGAGATAAAATACTAATTCCACTCAAAAACCAAATGCCATCCTCGGGCTAAAATACCAGCCCCGGACTAAAACCACTTATTGTATAATTAAACTAAGCTGTATAATTAATTTCAGGCAATTGGAGGCCTGATGCCTTTAGGAGGTGGCGGTGGCGGTGGAACCTCAGGAGGGCCCCTTGGTGGATCAACATCAGGTGGGGCCCACCCAGGCTCACGCGGGGGAGGCGGTAAGGGTATTTCAGGGTTGCGAGGTCCATCCGGCATCTCTGGTTTTGGTGGTGACGGTATGGGTGGTGATGGCAGGTCTGGACCAGGCCTGGGTATGGGCGGCATTTCTGGTATTGGGTCTACACCTGGCGTCGGCCTGACCTCAGGTGGTCCCCTTGGAGGATCAACATAAGGTGGGGTCCACCCAGGCTCGCGCGGTGGAGGTGGTAAAGGTATTTCAGGGTCACGAGGTCCACCCGGCATCTCTGGTCTCGGTATCGGCGGCATTTCGGGTATCGGGTCTATACCAGGTGGTGGCCCGACCTCAGGTGGGCCCCTTGGAAGATGAAAACCAGGTGGGGTCCACCCAGGATCACGCGGTGGAGGTGGTAAGGGTATGTCAGGGTTACGTGGTCCTCCCAGCATCTCTGGTCTCGGCGGGGGCGGTATGGGTGGAGCCGGGCGATCAGGACCAGGTCTCGGTATCGGCTTCTCTGGTATTGGGTCTACACCAGGTGGCAGGTTGTTGTTCGGAGGAGGTGGTCTGGGTGGAGACATGAGGTACACACCAGATATCGGTATCGGGTCTACGCCAGGCAGCAAATTGATGTTTGGAAAAGGAGACAGGCCGCCAATACCCGGTATACTTCCTGGGGGAAATGGAGGAGGTACCGGGTGCATCATGTTGGGTTTGCTTTAAATCCAAAGAAATAACAATTCTAACAAATCAAATAGCAAACAAAAATAACTAAAGAACTCGCAGAACCAGCAGTGGAACAAACCGTTCCAAAACACCGAAACTAAATTCTTGAGCGGAAGCATACCTGAATCCATTGCTATGGCCAGGATCTTGATGTAGAGCACGTCTTGCTTGATTGTTGAGATCCTTGATGTCGTGAGAAAGCCACCAAGGTGGGGAGAAGGCCTTCCAAGAGTTCAAGACTTGCCCTTTAATGCCTTTAGCCTAAACAAAAGCACTATCTCTCTCTAATTGATGGAAGTATTAGGGAGAGAGGCAGAATTGCTGCTATCAACACATGTATGTAGCAGAATTCGTGGATGTCTTGTCCCTTGGAGACCAATCCCATATATATAAGCCAAGTTAACTTGGCATGCACTCATCTTCTATATTCATCCATCACAAATATAGAACATGACTTTCCTAAATTAACCACCTATTAAAGGCAACACATCTTTTGTACAAAACCATACTTTTCTAATACAGTCACGTTTAGCATATTACCATACTTAACAATATTCATAATTAGCAGAATTACTAAGCCAGAATTAGCCCACCTTCTAGATTATTTCTAAATCTGCGCATGATCTAGAAATAATCCAACAATCTCCCACTTGGGCAATTATGCTTAGTGTTATCTAATTATGCTTAATTTAAATGAGCTCCTGATTTATGGTAATAAATTTTGTACTCCAATTCCGTCCATCATTCATAATGATAAAGGACCAAAGAAGCTTTTGTCACATTATAGCCATTACAGGTTTCTAATCCTGTAAAGCCGTCGTAACTCAACCCACAATGATCTCAATATCACAATAAATAAATGACATTGAATTTAAATGTGTATAAGTGGTGTGGAAAATACACGTAAATGTGACTGTGACGTGTCTATTTTCCAACTTTATTGGTCACCCTGAAACTGAAGTGAGGTCAACTTAAATAGATTGAGAATGAAAAACTGAAACTGAAAACTGAAACTTTATTCATTTCTGCAGAAATTCTTTACATAATACACTGAAACTGAATAAACTGAAACCATTATCTAATCTAGCACTCCCACTGAACAAAACTCCCACTAAAGCCTAGAATCCTCAACTGAAATTACACCCATACTTGTTACATGTTTCAGAAACTGTTTGGGTATTAATGCTTTAGTGAGTGGATCCGCAATCATTGAGTTTGTTCCAATGTGCTCGATAGATAATTCGTCATTCTCAACCTTTTGCTTAACAGACAGAAACTTAATGTCGATGTGCTTCGAGTTGGCTGAGCTTCTGTTGTTGTTAGCATACATGACTGCTGAGTTATTGTCACAATAAATCCTTAGTGGAGTCTTGATAGAGTCCACTACACGCAGCGCAGTGACAAAATTTCGCAACCATGTCCCAAATAATGATGCCTCATAACAAGCTATACATTCTGCTGCCATGGTTGAAGGTGCCACAAGGGATTGTTTGGCACTTTTCCATGAAACAGCTCCACCAGCCATCATAAAGATGAACCCCGTGGTTGACTTCAAGCTATCTCGACATCCCGCAAAATCGGAATCAGAATATCCTATGACCTCCAGCCTATCTGATCTCCGATATACTAGCATATAGTCTTTGGTTTTCTGAAGATATCTTAAAACTCGTTTTGCTGCCTGAATGTGCTGAACACCTGGATTATGTAAATATCTTCCTAGCATTCCTGTAATAAAGGCAATATCTGGACGTGTACACACTTGGGCATACATTATGCTTCCAACCATGGAAGAATACTTATTGTCCTTTACTTGCCCTTTTTCCAACTCTGTTTTAGGACATTGTTCAAGACTGAACTTATCCCCTTTAGCAACAGGGGTTTCTGTTGGTTTGCATTTTTCCAAATCATACCGCTTGAGTACTTGATCGATATAGGCCTTTTGTGATAGACCCAAGATACCTTGAGAACGATCTCTAATTATCTTTAGGCCTAACACGTATGATGCATCACCAAGATCTTTCATTTCAAAATGCCTAAATAGAAATTTCTTAGTTTCATGCAACATATCCTTATCATTTGTGGCAAGCAGTATATCATCTACATACAAAACCAAGAAAGAATATTTACTCCCACTGAACTTATGGTATATACAATCATCCGCCGGGTTACTCTCGAAACCAAATGAGAGAATCACTCGATGGAATTTGTGATACCATTGTCGAGACGCTTGTTTGAGCCCATAAATGGATTTCTTGAGTTTGCAAACCATTTTCTTTGGATCATCCGATACAAAGTGGGGTGGTTGCACCATATAAATGGTTTCATCAATGTCTCCATTGAGAAACGCAGTCTTAACATCCATTTGATGAAGCTCAAGATCTAAATGTGCCACTAGTGCCATGATTACCCTAAAAGAGTCTTTCGATGAAACTGGAGAGAAAGTCTCTTTGTAATCAATACCTTCCTTTTGAGTAAAGCCCTTAGCGACAAGACGTGCCTTATACCTTTCCACATTACCCTTAGAATCCTTTTTGGTTTTAAATATCCATTTGCAACCAATAGGTTTCTTTCCTTCTGGTAATGGTACTAAGTCCCATACATCATTGTCATACATTGACTTTATCTCCTCATTCATGGCTTCAATCCACTTTTGTGAGTTTTGACTATCCAAAGCAGAACGAAGATCATGAGGATCTTCGTTCATCCCAATGTCATACTCATGTTCTTGGAGATAGACCACATAATCTTTAGGTATTGCTGGTCTTTTCTCTCTAGTGGATTTTCTACGCACATGTTCTTGAGTTGTTTGCAGTTGTTCAATGACATCATTATCTTCTACTTGATTATTTCCAACATCCAAGTCCATAGGATTTGGAACATGATCTATTTCCTGAATCAAGTGATCCGATTGAGTCCTCAATGGATCGTTATTATCTTCATTAACCGTTTGAAGATCAATAGTTTCCTCTTCGAAGATAATATCCTGATGTGTCATTTCTCCCCCCACAACCAAAACATCCTCAAAGAACTTAGCTATAATCGTCTCAAATATTATCCTATTAGTGGGATCGTAAAATTTGTAACCCCTAGATCGTTCGGCATATCCTATAAAATAACAACTAACTGTCCTTTCGTCCAATTTCTTCTCATTAGGCTTGTAAGGCCGAGCTTCAGCTGGACATCCCCAAATGCGACAATGTAATAAACTAGGTTTCTTACTAGTCCACATTTCATAGGGAGTTTTGTTGTTATTTGCTCTAGTTGGTACACGATTAAGTAAATAGCCTGCTGTTTTAAGCGCTTCTCCCCAAAGAGATAATGGCAGATTAGTATGACTAAGCATACTCCTAACCATGTCCTTCAATGTTCTGTTTCGCCTTTCGGCTACTCCATTCATGCTAGGCGACCCTGGCATGGTATATTGAGGGACAATGCCATTTTCCTCTAGGAACTTAGCAAAAGGCCCTGGACGTTGTTCACCTGAACCGTCATATCTACCATAGTATTCACCACCACGGTCAGACTTGACTTGCTTAATCCTTTTGTTGAGTTGTAACTCAACTTCAGCTTTAAAAGATTTGAACGCGTCCAAAGCTTGCGCTTTTTCACTTAATAGATATAGATGACCAAACCTTGAATAATCGTCTATGAAACTGATAAAGTATGTTTGACCATTCCTAGTAGGTGTAGGAAATGGTCCACATATATCCGTATGAATCAGTTCTAAGACATCATTCGATCTAATGGCATCATATCTCTTTTGATTGGTTTGTTTTCCTTTAACACAACTAATACATGGGCCTAAATCTGTCATGTCTAAAGGATCTAAAATTTCACTTTGCACAAGTCTTTCAATTCTCTTTTGAGAAATGTGACCTAATCGCTTATGCCAAAGTGCACCTGAATTTTCATGAGTTAATTTACGCTTAACACTTCTAGTACTTATATGCAAGTTTTCATTACTTGAAGCAATAATTTCCAAAGAATATAGATTGTCATACACAGAAAGAAAACCAGATCCAACACATTTAGAATTATGAGATAAACTAAATTTTCCATTTCCAAAAGAACAAGAGTAACCAAATTTGTCCAATACAGAAATAGAAACCAAATTTCGTCTAAAAGACGGTACAATAAAAGTCTCATACAAATCTAAATATAATCCAGTTTTTAATAACAATCTAAAATGCCCAATTGCTTCAACTTGTGCCTTCTTACCATCGCCCACATAGATGTATCTTTCACCATCACTTGGCTTTCGGCAACTCAGGCAGCCCTGCATAGAGACACTTATGTGAGTTGTAGCACCTGAATCAACCCACCAAGTATCATTTTGTACTGAAGTTAAATTAACTTCTGAACAAATCAAAGATAGAGACATACCTTTCTTCTTGCGCCAGGCTATGTAGCCTTCGCATTCAGACTTCTTATGTCCCTCCTCATTGCAGAAGAAACACCCATTTGGATTTCTAGCTTTCTTGCCAGTCTTCCCCTTATTGGGTTCTTTCTTTGCATCCGAATTAGCAGCCTTTTTCTTATTTTGTTTCTTCTTCCCTTGATTCTTGGAAGTGGATGCAACGTTAGCACTATGTGTCTTATCTAGCTTTAACCTTTCCTCTTCTTGAACTAGATGCGAAATCAGTTCATTCAGAGTCCACTTGTCCTTAGTGCAGTTATAAGTAACCTTGAAATGGTTATACTGACTAGGGAGAGAGTTAAGCACTAGACACACCTGAATTTCTTCAGATATGTCTAACTTGAGGGCTTGTAATTTTGAAGCTAGATTTGACACTTCCAAAGTGTACTCACGAATGTTGCCTTTCCCGTTATACTTCATAGAGGTGAGTTTAGCCATGAGTGTGCAAATCTCCGATTTCTCACTCTTGGCAAATCTCTTCTCAATTTCTTCCAAGTAAACTTTAGCCGGATCGGAATCAGAAATGGCACCCCTGAATGCCTCTGGAATTGTCTTCTTAATGATCATAAGGACCATGCGATTGGAGCGATTCCACTGAGCAACATTTTGAATATGCTGTTGTGTGCTCTTAGCAACAATCTCAGATGGTTTATCCTCCCTTAATGCAAAGTCTAGATCTAGACAACCGAGAACTATCAATAAGTTCTCTTTCCATTCCTTAAAGTTGGAACCATTTAGCATGGGTATGCTGTTAATGCTAGCTGGAATATTTGCTAAAATAAACCAAAGAGAAAATACACTAATTAATAACTGAAATGTATAAGATAAATCATAAGATAGATATAAAGGTCTTAATCCCATCTACTAGTCTTTATCCATTTGCAAGTGCTCTGAGAGATCTTCTTACAAACTTCAATCAACTAGGTGTAGTATCAAATGTAACGATTCATAACATATCAATTAATTAACCTTCCTTTGGGCCGATTAATTAATTATATGTAAAACCTTACAATCATTACCCATTTGATTCTACCCAAACATTGTACATGTAGCCTTTTAAATTATGTCCTTCCTTTGGGCCGATCCATAATTTAAAAGTCACATGCACCTTAATACACTTGTATTTGGGCCTTTGAGACAACCGTTAATGTGAGAGCCCATTAGTGGGATGACATTAGGGCTGGCCCAACTTCTCAAATACAACTAAAGTTACCTTTACATTCGATTTAAAATATACCTTAACCTAGACTTTTCATTATGCACATCAATCCTAATATGAAAAGCCTAACTAAATACTGACCTAGGATGATTTAGACTTAAGACTCAGTTGCGAAACCTTAAGGTATACATACAATAAACCATATAGTACTTATATAGACTACTAAACCTTATGTAGTTTGTTTTGGTAAGTAACAAACTATCCAAAGAGACCAGAAAGAGAACCATAGAAATATGTAACCATACAAACTAGTATGCATTACATTAAGGTAAGAAAAGAAAGCGATGGTTTCCTCTTCAGCCAGCAGCCATTAAAATTACACCACATCCAGGCAAGATTCCCAGAAAAGGTCAGGGTCATATGGACACTTAGGCGCCGACCTTATTTTCTGCGACAGAACTTGTCCTCATGACAACATGGAGTAATCCAACGCTTACAGCTCTTACTAATGAAAACCATGGCAGAGATAAGAAGAGGAGAGAAAACTGGACAAAAAACGGAATGTACAAAACCTGTACATACCATCTAAGAGGGTTGTTAAACCGAATTTTGGTCAGTTTCTAACAAAACCATACAAATCTTTCCTAGCGGGCCACTATGGCATCTAGTAGGCCCTCAACTCGATTCTGGTCATAACCTAAAAGTTTGCAACCAAAACTGAAGTAGAACGATTGTCTCGGAGTGAAACAAATCGTTGATGGACCGTAGATAGAGTAGAAGAAAACGTCCTAATCTAAATCGAGAAACCCTAAAGATTTCTCTCCTAACCAAATAATCTACTCTAATTCTAAATCATCCAATTTTAGTAGATCAGATTTTTAATGATTGGTATTTCGATCTTCTTAGTTACCAAATCCATAAATAACCAACCATGTCAATTATATCCAAATTTAAATATTGATTATATTAAAATTTCCAATCATAATTAACCATATAGAATAAAGGGTTAAATGCCAAAAATAGAAATACTAAAATATAATCAAATATTTACTTAAATACTTTAATAAGCTAACTTAATTTTAACCGTACAAAAATAGCTTATTAAAAAATAATACATGGTAAAAAAAAAATACAAAAAAGATCGAAATCAATAACTATTTACCATGCCAAAAATAAACACTAAAATTGAAGGTTCAATTTTAGAATCCAAATATGCAAAATTTTTTTTTTTTTTTTTAGACAAAAAAAAAAAAAAAAAATGCAATATCAAATCGATTTGAAACAAAACGATTTTGAAATTCCATAAAGCTTTAACTATATTTTCAAAATCTCTCCAAATAACTAATTTCAAAACAATTTGAAACAAAACTAATCGAAAATAGTTTTTTTAGAAAAAATAATTTTCGATCAATCCAAAAAATCACCAAAACAAATAATCAAAACCAAAATTTGTGTTTATTCTACTGGCTCATGACGAGTGGCTCTGATACCACTTGTTGGGTTTGCTTTAAATCCAAAGAAATAACAATTCTAACAAATCAAATAGCAAACAAAAATAACTAAAGAACTCGCAGAACCAGCAGTGGAACAAACCGTTCCAAAACACCGAAACTAAATTCTTGAGCGGAAGCATACCTGAATCCATTGCTATGGCCAGGATCTTGATGTAGAGCACGTCTTGCTTGATTGTTGAGATCCTTGATGTCGTGAGAAAGCCACCAAGGTGGGGAGAAGGCCTTCCAAGAGTTCAAGACTTGCCCTTTAATGCCTTTAGCCTAAACAAAAGCACTATCTCTCTCTAATTGATGGAAGTATTAGGGAGAGAGGCAGAATTGCTGCTATCAACACATGTATGTAGCAGAATTCGTGGATGTCTTGTCCCTTGGAGACCAATCCCATATATATAAGCCAAGTTAACTTGGCATGCACTCATCTTCTATATTCATCCATCACAAATATAGAACATGACTTTCCTAAATTAACCACCTATTAAAGGCAACACATCTTTTGTACAAAACCATACTTTTCTAATACAGTCACGTTTAGCATATTACCATACTTAACAATATTCATAATTAGCAGAATTACTAAGCCAGAATTAGCCCACCTTCTAGATTATTTCTAAATCTGCGCATGATCTAGAAATAATCCAACACATCAAACGAGGATGATCAGGACGGTGTGCTGACGAGTCGCATCGAGATTGGTGACCCGAAGTGGTAAGTGTGGGGAAGGAGGGAGAGAGAAGAGGAGGTACTGGTGGCCTTGGAGAGTGGAGATGATTCTGGATTGAGGAATGATATGATGATTTAATGAGTTGAGAAGGGAGTGTTCTTGGTCTCATTTTTAGAAGCTGAGAAGTGTTTAATTGGAGATGAAGATGGAGTAAGGCGGTATGTATATAGACTTCCGCCCTTCGTCTCGTCCAAATTAAAATCGATAATTTAAGGTGACTTCCGACCTTGGGACTGTCAAACTTTGACTCTATGTGTCAAAAGGCGAGAAAATATTGAAACTTTTGAACCGACCCTTATATGCTAGGGCTGTCAAACGTGGCTGAAATGCACGGAACATTCCGTTTCGTTTTCTGTTTCGTTTAGGAACACGGTACCAGAACCCATTCTGTTAACCGTTTCGTTTTCGAAACGGCACAGAATTCTATTTCGTTAACCGTTCCACTTCATAATAAACACATGAAACGGTTTGAAACTGGACTGAAACGGTCGAAACGGTATGATTCTCCGTTCCGTTTGCGGTTTCGTTTTTGAAACGAAATGAAATCTGATTTTGTTATTCGTTTCGTTTGAATTTCACGGAACAACATCACGTGGTTTTGTCTGTCGTTGACAGGCCTACTTATATCGCCAGCGTGAAGGGCGCTATAGGGCTTATTGCGCATTTCCGCCTTTCAGAAGAGCGCTGTAGGACTAAAATTATAACGGCATTTTGAAAGGCACTATTATGGAGCTGTGTTCCTATTAAAATTGTTGAGCCATTTTTTTATCTTATTAAAAAAGACCCCAAAAAATATGTTTTGTAAGAAAACATAAGGTACTTCTATTTTTAAATTGCTGTTGCAATTTTAATTCGATAGCTTTAAAGCTGCAAATATTTAGACACAGGACCCTCAAAAAAAAAATATTTAGACACTGGAGCTAGGTTATTATCATGTACGACACGATAAATTCCAAAACGCCCACCTTGTTTTAAAATGAAAACAACAACGCACGCTTAGATGCTTTATGCTCGCTAGTTTGAAGGTGCGACTCATCTTGGATAATGATCGGATTACAATAATATGCACCTAGACTAGAGTAGCATAACAAATAATGTTGAAAAAAACTTAGAAATAGATTTTCTTCTATTGAGCCTTTTTGCTAGTTAAAAAGCTTAAAAAATACATAAAATGCAACTTATTCTGCCATGCTGGCTTAAACATCCTTACAAATCATACAAAGTTAACGCTCTGTACCATTCCATGGGTGTCATGCGGCATGTTGCCATCTCTTATACAATTCTAAGTATCTATCTAGCGATGGTGTTTCAACTGAAGGACGTGTTGTTCCCTGGGGCTGGTTGCCATTATTGTCAGTGCTTTCTGGCTTCTTCAAACATGTTGTAATTATAAATACTAGAGAGAAGGATGCTACCATGCCATTTACAAAGCTTCCTATTATTATTACCAGACTAACTGTAGATATCTCACTCCCACTCTTTGAATCAGTAATAGTTGTAAGAGTGATTGTTGTAAGAGAGATTGTTGTAAGAGAAAGGTTATTGCCCATAATGACCAACTTAACCCGTTCATCAAAATTAGGAAGCTCACCAGAGAGATTGTTGTAAGAGAGATCTAGAAATAATAAATTTCGCAAACGGGTGAGAGAATTAGGCACTGAACCTGAAAAATTATTGTGCGACAAGTCTACAGCTTCCAGTTCAGATGAGTAGTTAAAGGCGGATGAGGGAATGGGCCCACCGAAGTAGTTGTGGCTCAAATTTAGTGTTCCGATGGAAGGGGGCATTAATGGAATTGTTCCGCTTAATTTGTTATCTCCCAATTGAAGATCCCACAAGGACATATTTGCAAGTGTAGAGGGTATTGATCCGCTTAAATTATTGCCATACAGATATAGGTATGAAAGATTAGTCAAGTTTGATAACTGAGAAGGTATTTTCCCAGAAAGAGAATTCTGGCTCAAGTCCAAAGTGGATAAACCGGTACAACTGGAAAAGAAGGCACCTGGTATAGAGGTCAAATGATTGCTCGAGAGGTCGAGGAATGACAAGGTGTCAAGAGAACATATGAGACTGAAGAAAGAGCTGAGAGCCGTAGAGTTGTCAAAGGCGATGCCAAGGTTAGAGAAGGAGAGCTGATCAATTACCACCTCCGAAGTGACAGTTAAGTAGCACGTGACTTCCCTCCAAGCGCAGGGGTCTGCAGCAGTGGTGTTCAAATATTTGTAAGGAGACGTACAACCGAATGGTGTGGAATATACTTTTCACTATTTGGGCCTGGGTTGTGTTGAGCTGAGAGGCGTGGACTTGAGAAAATAATAAACAAGAAAACAATAACAGCAGGAAGGAGAAGAAGCGGCAAGTCGCTACTGAACAAATATGTCTCACCATGGCCACAATTATGTTGCAAGACAATACAAATTCAAATTACAGTACAAAAATAATTCAATCTTAGCATTAGTTTCACAATCCGTGTGTGTTGGTGGAGTTGACCTATAAAGTGCAGTCTTCCACAATGATTTCTAATCGTACACTGAGCTCATGTATCACAAAAAAATTGGAATTGACGACTACCTCAGAGTCTTGGTCCAGGCCGTTGCGACTTTCCACATCATGGAGAGATTTAATGCATATATTGTAATTGAATAATGCTTTTGGAGGGAGTCCTCAAAATTTGACTGATAATTTTCAGCTGAAGGAAAAAAATAATAATATGAGAAATGTATATTTGGTTAGACAATAGTGGTGTTCAAGATAATACATATGCCCTCATTTGGAAAATCAAAGTGCCTCTTAAGATACAGATTTTTATATGGATAGTATGTAGAAAAAGATTGTTAACCAAAGATAATCTAGCTATAAGGGGATGGGAAGGAGACTTAAGATGTGTTTATTGTCAAAACTTAGAATCAATTGATCACCTTTTTTTCAAGTGTACCCATCAAACGGTTATGTGGGCATGGTTATTGGGTAGATTCCAAATATCGACATTTTTTAACTCGGTCGAGGATTTGGTAGTATGGATATCAAAATTAGATCACCAACAAAGTAAGATAGCTCAAATCATATGTTGTGGTGCGATGTGGTGTGTTTGGAAAGATAGAAATGAAAGATGTTTTCAAAATAAAACTTTTCAGTCGTTTAGATATCTAGCCTCACAGATATTGGCTTCGATAAACTATTGGTCAGGGCTATGGTCCGAGGAGATGAAGACCCAAGTGGCAGAGTGGTTGCCTTCACTAGAGAAAATGCCATTGCAGATTGCTGGAGGCGAGCTTACGAGTAGCGGAGTCGAGGAGGAGGCATGGATTAATGAAATTGTTTGATCGCCATGCGACAAAAAGATGGGCAACTCGAGAGACTATGCTTGTTATCTCTTGGGTTGAGAAATGAGGTTTTTTAATATTTATTTATGATGTTTGTTTGTTTGATGAATAATTTTATGAATAAGTTTATTATTGCAATGAATAAAGAGAGATAGCGCTGGAGCACTGGTGCCTCACGATCTTGGTACCAGTGCGTCAGCTTTTAGGGGTGAGGATTAAGGAAGAGTTGTACTAAACTGCTTTTTTCGTTTTAATGAAAAGAGTGGTGAGCTTATAAGCTCACTTGTTAAAAAAAAAAAAAAGAAATGTGCAGTACCGGCCCATATGAGAAATTCCACCTTCAATTGTGCTATGCATGTATGCATGCAAGCATGAAGTATGTTATGTAGCTGCGATATGCCAATTAATAAAGTAAACACGTTCATGCAAATATTACGTGAATGTTAAAATTTTGAAACTCTAACAAACAAAATCTTTATTTTTATATTAGAATGACCAATTCTGGCGTCAAATATGATTTCATTAAAACTTTCGTCGATAGCAAAATTTAATGTTTTTGGAATACCGAATACATTTGTTATTTTATTGGATCTATTAAAGATGATTTTTGAAAGGTCCTGCTTCTGGAGACATAATTAAGTCTATGCAGCCCAGTCGGTCCATGAACGGCTTACTCAGCCAACCTTACGTTAGGATTGGTTCGAGTATTTTGGTGATATTTCCATTTGATGAATTGAAAAAAAAAGTTTGGAAATTCTCAATTGGGTCATAAAATTGAATGTTTAATCAATGGTTGAAAGACAAGTCAAGGTACTCGTAATCCCTTATATTAAGTAATGCAAACCCACTAATTCGTTGTCATAGAATAGAGGTGAGGAGAATGCATCAGTAAGAGTGCCGTTGACCGCTAAGGCGACATTATTGACTTTGACCTGTAGAAAATTTTGGAAAAGTACCAGTTGTGTTGTTCCCTACTAATTCGTTCATTCAAATTATCTCAATATAATAAATAAATTTTCAAATTAATAAGATTTTTAATTAATAAAATTTTAGGAGTATGTATCACATGTTTTCTAGTTATTAAACATATATCAACTAGTCAACGAATTAACTATTCAGAACAAAACAAATACTAATATGATGTGATGATTCTTCCCTAATTTAGGTGCACTTATTTCCCGTTTTCTTTTCAGACTGGGCCCCGCCTTTTAAAATTCATAACGTGCCAATCCGAACAAGTGCACGGTGCATCCAAACGATATCATCATCCGCGCCAACTCTGTCATTGCATTCTCTTACACAGACTCAGCGTGCAGCGTTTTATGTATATGCCATTGTGCCTCTCTAACCCGGCGAGAGAGCATAAATTACTAAACCCCATGTTTTTGCTTAAAAAAGACTGAAACTCTGTCCGTCCGTCTCTCTCTCTCTGTCTCTTTCTATGGGAAGGTATGTGTATCTCTTCTCCTTCTTGCTTCTGTCGACTCTCTACACTTCATCTCAAGTCTCTGCTGCACAGCTCAACCAAACCCAGGCTGAAGTCATGCGAAAGCTCTTTACAAGTCTTCAATCGAACTTCTCTGTCACTAGTTCTCGTTTAAACAACAACAACTCCAATCCGTGCAATTGGAATGGTGTCGGTTGCGCCTTAAGTGGTTCCTCCGATGTGGTAAGGGAGATATCTTTCTCTAATTTTGGTATCTCCTCTATTAAGTCTTCTTCTCTTGAGGATTTCTTTGATAGCCTATGTTCTCTTCATACCTTGCAACACCTGGACCTTTCCAGCAATCAGTTAAGCTCTTTGCCTGATTCCTTCTTTTCCAACTGTACCGGTCTTTCTGGTTTGAAGTACCTGAACCTGAGCAGCAACAGATTAAGCAAACAATTTCCTGATTTCTCCAAATTTGGAGGTTTGGAGGTCCTAGATTTGTCTATTAATTACTTGACAGGTACTATTGGTACAAAGTTGGACACATTGACCCAGTTAAAAGGTTTGAACCTTACCTCTAATCTCTTGAATGGTACCATTCCGCTACTTACTAGTGGTCAGAAAAATGGTACCATGAAGGAATTAGTATTGTCCACAAACAACTTCACTGGAACAATCCCAAATGATATATTTAAGCACAGGAATCTGATTTTATTGGATCTTAGCCAAAACCATTTAATTGGGTCTGTACCTGATAAATTTAACAACCTTTCCAAATTAGAAATCCTGATTTTAAACGCAAATAGTCTGTCAGATGACATCCCGAAAAGCCTAACGAACCTGACAGCTCTTTCTCGGTTCGCGGCTTATCAAAACAATTTTAGTGGATCAATGCCAATTGGTCTGACAAATTACATCAAGGTCTTGGATTTGAGCTACAATAATTTAACTGGGGAGCTCCCTCCTGACCTCCTCATGGCTCCTACTTTGGAGTCCATTGATCTCACTAGAAATAGTTTAACAGGATCAATTCCACGGAATATATCATCAGATAACCTATATCATTTGAGACTGGGTGGGAACCAGTTAAATGGTACTCTTCCTAATTCAATTGGAGAACTCTCTAGTTTGTCTTATCTAGAATTAGATGGAAATAACTTGAGTGGACAGATACCGAAGAATTTGGGAAATTGCAAGAACCTGACGTTGTTGAACTTTGCTTCAAATAACTTTGATAATGAGCTCCCACCAGAATTGGGGAACCTTTCAAATTTGGTTCTTATCAAACTCCAAATGAACAACTTTAGTGGGAGAATTCCCAATCAAATATCAAATTTGGTGAATCTAAACACTTTGAATCTCAGCCGGAATGCACTCTCTGGGGAATTTCCTTCTGAAATATCAAAATTACAGAAGCTTTCAAACCTGAATTTGCAGGGAAATAATTTGAGTGGTTCTATTCCAAGTACAATTAGTACCATGTCTTCTTTGATCGAGCTTCAGTTGGGGAATAACAAATTAAATGGAAGAATTCCAGAAATGCCCTCAACTACCACGACACTAAATTTGAGCCACAACTGTTTTAGCGGCTCCATTCCATCTTTTTCCTCTAACAACTCACCTGAACTAGAAGTTCTTGATTTATCACAAAATAATTTTTCAGGTCTGGTACCAGATTCTCTCACCTCTCTTCAATTCTTAACCCTTTTGGATCTGTCTTACAACAACCTCTCCGGTACACTTCCCACTTTTCGTAGCTGGGTTAATGTGGTGATTACAGGCAATATCTTTGCTTCACATATTATTGATTCAAATTCCAAGAGTGAGAGTGAGATATCTACAGTTGTTCTGGTAGTAATAGTAGGAACCTTTTTAAATGGCATAATAGCATCCTTCTGTCTTGCATTTCTGATTACAACATGCTTGAAAAATTCAGAAGGCACTGACAATGAGCGCAGCCATCCCCAGGGAACAATGCATCCTTCAGTTGAAACACCATCACTAGATAGATACCTAGAAATGGTAAAGAGATGGCAATACACTGCACGGGCAGAGGGACCTAGGCAGCAGAGGCGGTACATGTCACCCATCGAACGTTACAGAGCTTTAGCTCTGTATGACTAGTAAGGACACTTAAGAAAACATGCACAAATATAAGTTGCATTTTATAAGCTGCTTTATTTTTCTAGCTTTAAATATATAACTATCAAAAAAGGCGCAATGGAAGAAAATCTATTTCCAAGTTATACTTCAACATTATGAATTATGCTACTAGCTACTTCCAAAAATTTAAAAAATTTAGAAAAGCTCTGTTCTATTCCTTGCAAAGAGTATTTCTATTGTTTTTTTTTTTTATTTTGCTTTTGAGACAAAAATGCATTATGATCAAATCAAGATCATATATTCTGATCATAAAAAACTAGCTTTTGTATGAACTTACACAGAACTGCAAATTCTTTTAGAAAACCAGAAAAAATATTTAGGAGCGCCTTTGAAATCTGATTAAAACTATGGAATGGATATGAGGACTATATATCTCTTTGGTAAAATTTACAAAGGCTTTGAGTGGGACAGAAAAATTTCCTCTAATTGTACCAGAAAAGATGATCATAAATCATCACAAACCTCTTTAGAGAAAGGTGTAGAGGAGTGACATAAATTACTTGAAATCAATTAGAGAGAATTAAGAAAAATTAGGGATTCATTATTCACAGTAATGAGATCCTCTCATGAATTGATATAAATCTTTTTACAAATAAGACCCTACAAAACATATAAATTACTTAACATTATTAATTCAGTATGCAAGTATATTTGTACTGTAACTATTTCTTCTTGTTGAGTGTATTTATCTCACTGTACATATCATGATTAATTAATTTCAATGTGTGTCATTTCATTTGCTAACTGCATATTCAAGACTTCTTGTTTTGAATTTTTCTTTTTTGATCCCTTCACTATTAATTCTTTCCTAGTTCAACACTGGTTAAAGTACAAGGTAAACAACGAAGTTGTTAAAATATTTTATAGCTATTTTCAGCTGAATAATAGTGACGACAGTGATAAAAAATGGTTTTGCTTCTCTTTTAGCTTCACAAGCTGGCTAACTTGTTCTGTACTGTAATTGTTATATTGAGATTATTTTACTACAGCAGACACATCTTTAAAACAGTTTTCATTTTAAGGCTTCTCTTTCAGGAAATGGAAAAGAAGCTTAATTTTTTTAACAAGTTCAGTGGGAAAATCCTCAATCAAATATTAAAATTTAGTTATTGTAAGCACTTTGAATTTACAGAAGCTTTCGAACATAAATTTGGATGGGAAACAATTTTAGTGGTTCTTTTCCAAGTACAATCGTAGTATGTTATCTTTATCTGAGCTTTAATCGGGGAACAATATATTACATGGCGCCATTCCAGATATCCCAGCATTCACCACAACACTAAATTTCAGCCACAACTGTTTTAGCAGGTTCATTCCTTATTCTCCCTTTAGCAATTTGCAGAAGCTATCAACTTTTTATTTAGCACATAATAACTTTATAGAATTATAGGTCTTGTACGGGATACTCTGACTGACTTTGCAATATTTAACCCTTTTGGACCTATCTGACAACAATCTCTCTGGTACAATTCCCACTTTTTATAGCTGGGTACATGTAACAATTGCTGGCAATGCTCTTCTTTCAAACTCTCAGTTTAAGAGACAGATGCACACCAACCTTACTACATTATTTTTTGTATTTGGTTATTTGATTGGGGTTTTTGTAGGGACATTTTTGGGGAACTTACGAGTTTCAGTTTGTTCTAAGTACATCTCTTGAGAAGGCTCTTATTTGAATATGAGCTTGTCATTCTTCCAAAAAAAGCAAGTTCATGTCATTAATTACTCCATAATAACTTTGCACTTTGATTAAAAAGACTCAATGGTATTCAGCAGGTCGAATAAACGGGGCTTAGGTACTGAAGCACTGATGTTGTGCATTTGAAGTTAGAAAACCACCAAATTTTCAAGCTTTTCTAAATCAGCTCGAAGCCCATTTTTTAATTTATCTGGGCCAAGGGCCTTGTTCAAAGTGTTAGATTCTTCCAATTTTCTAAGTCTTGGGTATATTTAATTTATAGTTATCGCGTCCGATATAGATTCAGAGTTCATTGCTTAAATGAATATTCTCTAAAACACATTACACATGGGACGAAAGGAAAGAAGCTCAGGATTTAATAGCTCATCCCCAGTCCGACTATTGTGAGCTTGTGGCTCAAATCTAACATTTTGATGTACTGTTCACATTAAAAAAGTAGAATATGCAATTTGGTTGGCTTATTCTGGCTAACGCTCAAGAATTTGTTTTTTTATAAAAAAAAAGAATAATCTGCCTCTAAATTGACACGTGAGGCACACGTGAATCTGATTAGAGCTGTTGCGGGCTTGCGGTCTATTTTGTGTGCACGAACACCAGGGAAGAATGCCATGCGTGTTGGGTTCATTCTTCATTGAAAACTGCATTGACTCGGACAATCAAGCGATCCGATAGTAGTCATTGGACACAGGGACGGAGCCACATTGAGGCAAGCTCAGGCACTTGCCTGGGCTTATTTAGTGAAAACTAGGGTCCATTTATGTATATTTATGAGTGTGCCTGGATTAAAATTATATTGTGCCTGTGCTGGGCCTGTTGGCCTATAATTCATTTCATATTCCCGAAAAAATTATAACTAACTTTAATTAATTTAGAAATTATAAAATAATCCGTTTTTAATTAATTTTTTAAAAATGACTGCGCAGTTTCGAAATCTGAGATTCAGAAACTAATTCTGCTTAGTTTCGGAATCTGAGATTCCGAAACTAAACCTGCCGACATTTGTGCGGGAAAATAGCTAGTTTCGGAATCTGAGATTCCGAAACTAGCTAGTTTCGGATTTTAGGATTCCGAAACTAGCTACTTTCTCGCTCTTAACGACTATTTAATCAATTATTTCACTATTTAACCACTATTTAATCAATTATTTGCCCGTTATATATAACCCCCACCCCTCGTCCCTTTCATTTCTCTCCTCTCTCGCCTCTCGCGTCTCCGAAGAGCATCAGGTAAGTTTTTATTTTGTTTTATATTTTAATTTAATTATTTATTTTATTTAGATAAAATATGTTAATATTAGAAAAAATAGAGAAAATATTTGAAAATTTTGAAAAATGTGAAAAAAATTGTATTATTTGTTATGTATAATAATAATATAATTGTTGATTTTTTTACATGATATAATAATAGAAAATTGCATAATAAATTAGGTCAATATTAGAAAAAATAGAAAAAAGAGTGCAAAAATTAGAAAAAATTCTATTCGTTATGTATAATAATAATAATATAATTTACAAATATTGTAAAAATATTGTAGAAATATTGGAAACATGTTAAAAGATATTATATATAATATGTAAAGAAATCTCTACTACTTATAAATGCACCTAGAGAAAGGTCACAACAATTTTATACCGTTGATCTGTAAATGTATGGTTAGATCTGTCTCAATTTTTATACCGTTGATCTACTACTAAAATTGGATAATTCGTTTAGTTTGATATTATTTTTTTAAAATGTACAGAAAATATCTTACAAGAAGAGCAGTTGAATTGAACTTTGAGAGATATGGAGAAGGGAAAAGCGAAGGTTGATGCAAAAATTGACAATACTCCAACACTCAAAAACGAGGAGCAGTTGAATTCAATTTTGAGTGACGATGAAGATGGTGTAATTACAAAAAAACCAAGAAAACTAATGCATGTACGAGATTACAGGGCACTTTTCAAGCTTCCTGCCAAAAAGATGAAAGACAGTCCGAAAGAAGAACCGAGTGTTAACACTCCGAAAGAAGAACCGAGTGTTAACACTCCTGAAGATAATTGAATGCCTTAATGTTCTCTTTATTCGTGGACAAACTATTGTGTTGTTTAATTATGCATCTTGTTAACATATGTGATCTTTATATGTATTTTGTTAACTGTTTGTTTAATTTTAATCTGGCTGACATTTTGTGTGGTTTAGTTAGTTGTTTAATCTTTACATGAGGTTATTTTTTTAAAATTTTTTGTAAGCATAAAACTAAAGAGATATATAAAATATGAAATATAAAAATCACAATACGAGATATATAAAAAAACACCAAGTATGAGATGAAAATATCATAACAATGTCATAGAAAACGAGATACAAAAATCCTAATTCCGTCCATCACGACGGTAATTCTCCGTTGCCGAGGGAATAATCAATATATGCGCCTGGTGGCTGTCGGCGCTGTCGGCCGCGAGCAAGTCCTGGAGTGGGACGAGGCGCAGGAACTGGAGTGGGAAATCGAGGAGGTCTACTAGATGATGCCCCAGGATGACCTGAATGTGGACTGTATCCAGGAAATGGAGTCTGATACTGAGGCTGCGACTGAGAGAAAGTCGACAACGGATCATCATCTAAGGGAATACCGTATGTCTGGTAATAAGCATCAGCCTGAGTCTGGTACTGACTCTGCTGAGGCTGCTGCATATAAACCCCTCCATACTGACTTTGCTGCATATGACCCCCTCCAAACTGCGTCCGAGTCTGGTACGGAGGATAAGGAGTATGCTGGGTGGGGTAGTCTGGGTGTGGCTGAGAATAAGGTGGAGGTGAAGGTGGAGGTGGAGGCTGTGGCTCAGCAGTCTCAGGCTCAGATGGTCGGGAATGAGAGCGTCTGCTCTGAGTGATCGGCTGGCTAGGGCGCGGAACATCAAAAAATGAATCGAAATCATGCAAACTGAAATCACCCTGTTACACATAATAGCAGTAATAATGTTATAAAAATAATTTTGAAAAAGAAGAACATAAGAAGAATAACACAATAATATTAGATTAAGTTTGTGATATACCTGCATGAACCGATGCTCGTCCCAACCGAGCTCCGGAAGCTCTTCCTCGTCAGACGACGTATCAGGTATGGATGCGATATCCGTCGGAAGACCCTTCGACTCCAATACATGAGGTATCCGATGAGGCTCGCCGACAAGATCCAATGTCGTGCTGCAACTAGTAAGCAGCGTCTTCCCAGCACGTCTGAATTCCTTCTTCACCGCCCATGCACATGCTCGAAGCACGTCTTTCAAAGTATGCTTAACCTGTTTAACCAATGTTAGCCATCAAATTATATTTGAAATCGGTTATTGTGAATGGTTATTGCATCAAAATGAACTCACCAAAGCCACGTGTGCAGGACTGTCGCGAAGGTACGACATATCGGCAACCGGAGCTGTCTCTGTCTCCTCCGGAATATGTACGACATACGCACCCCCATGTACCCTCAGCCAGCGTAGATACGTGGCCTCGATAGCATCGCTCCACGGCCGCTCCTCCCTGACCCTAGCCTGTGCCATGTCACCCCACATGCCTACCTCCGTCTGGAAAACGCCACGCCAGTCTCTGTTTCGGTATGTGGTGAACATGTATCCCATCAGCTGCGACGTCATCTGTCAAGCCTGTTTTATTTTGAAATTATATTAAGTAAATATATTAAGTAATAATAAGTAAATATAGTAGTGAAAAATATATTTTATTGTACCTCAGGTCGAGGTGGCGGCACTGTCTGGTACAGCATGAACTGGTGCATGACACGATCGGCGTAGTGCCACATCACCATCCAGTAATGAATGCACGGGATACGGACAACAAACAAGCTCGGATCAACTTGAGCATAAAATGTATGAATTTAAAAAAATAAAAAATTATATTATTATTATACATAACATATAATGCAATTTTGTACTATTATTTCAAAAGAATATTAACCTAATTTTTTAATAAATTTTCTATTATTATAACATGTAAAAGAATAATATATTCATTGCAAACCTGAGCATAACGAGGCATGAAGCTCCTCATATGGTCATAAGGCCTCCAATGGACGTGCCTGATCTTCATGAGAACGTCCCGAGCATAATCCATTCCGGATGAGTTGAAGGATTTCATGATGCTAATCGGGTAATTTTTAAAATTTTATTAACCGATAACATCTAGGATCGTTCTTACTATTGCTAACTTTCTTTATTTATTTGCATCGCAATCAAATATATTCCTATAAGAAGGATTGTAGAACCATACCTATGGTCTTTAACGAAGCTCTGTTCCTCTTCGGTTCACCTTGAATCCGAAACAAAATGACAGTCGAATCCGTGCTAGCGAATTCCCCGTCAACACCTAGCTCCGTCGCCCGTATCTTAATCGATTTCTTAATCGATAGAATATTTTAACAAGTATTTAGAAGAAAAGAAGAAGAAAGCTTCAACACATGAAGACTTACTTGTTACACAAAGTTTCTGATCTGCTTTACCTTTAAAACACAAGAAGAAACCTTTCAATTTCATATAGCATTTAAAGCCACTAACCAGAAATTAAAAACAGCACTTTAATTTCTGACGTTGCAGCACTAAAACCTTGATAACTCTCTGTAGAAAACTCCAAACGCCCTGAAACTTGGACCATTGGATTTTACACTTCAAGGGCTACAATTTTCATATATCATTTGCCCAAAATGGTTATCGTTTGCTATACTATTTTTCTGTTTAAAGTTGGCTCAAATTCTGACCCGAATTTAAAGCCTTCTTTCTTCTTCATTTGTTAAAATAATTGGGCTTGGGCTTCAAATAAATTTATACATTTCATAATAATATTCATATATTATTATAATATGTGAAACTTATATTATCCTCATAATATACACATATTAATAAATTTATTCTTTGCTAGTTATTCACGTCATGTGATATAATTTTCTATTTGCACTTTATTTCATGCAACATGAAACTTTGTACATAGAAAATATATTTCTTGTTTCCCATTCAGTTGGTGTGACCTATATTGAGGATCCATATTATGTTGGCAATGGAATAATTATTTTATTCCATAAACTGTAAGTGGTACTCTAGCATACATTACAGCTACCCAAATAATATAGATGTTTAGCAAATCCTTTTACGAAACACGATCCTTCTAGTAATGTTATTAACAATAACATTACTTGTGTCTATTCTTTGCCATATGATATTATGACTATTATACAAAGTAGGGCTGTGTCATATTTGTATTATAATCTTTTCTTGGTCTCTAACAAGTAGGATTATATAATTATAACTGCACTTCAGTTATATTGGATCCATTTATAATCTCACTTTACCAAGGGGCCCTTTATAATATCATTCCTCAATTAATGAGTGGCAATTAGCTATTGACATATATATTTTCCTCCTACACAAGTTACATACAAAGAACTATTACTTTTATCACCACTTGCTTCAAATGGTTTTTAATAATAATTACGTTGCATATTCCTTATGTGAAAAATATATCATATCAATCTTAGAATTAATGACACGATAAAAATATTAATGACACAAACACAATCCATATAATATTTTTATCAATTAGGTCTGTTCAATATATAAAACTTTTTATATACTCGTGTTATTAAATGATAATCCTTTATCAACGTTTACAGAACTACAACGTACTTTTAATCAACACGACAGTCTTATATGGAATATTAGTGTTCCTGCTAATATCCAAGACCTGTGAACATTTTAGAGTTATATATTCATTTTATTTAGAGTTCTGCGGTTCAAGACCAAGAGCATCTTCTTGAACACTAAACATAAACTCATGGAACAAAATGTAATAACATCCAATTCATAAATATAACATATAAAAGTAATCATCAGAAGATAACTTTTAGAACACAATTCCAACAATCTCCCACTTGTTCTTAAAGTTACTTTTTATACATTCTTATGTATTAACTCTAAAACTAGGGTTGCCTTTTGACTCATTCTGTTATCTCTATCCACTCTCCATGCATCTTCAAACCCATGGAATCAAAGTGAACTTCGCTTTTGGCTTGAGATAAAGGCTTTGTTAGCGGATCTGCTGTGTTACTATCCGTGTCCACCTTTAATAATTTTATTTTACCATCTTCTATGAAGTCCCGAATGACAAAGTATTTTCTATCCATGTGTTTGACTTTGTGGTATGCCTTTGGTTCTTTGATTTGTGCAATAGCTCCACTATTGTCGCAAAACAATTCCAATGGCCCTTCGATTGATGGTACCACTCCAAGCTCCTCAATGAACTTCTTGATCCAAACACCTTCTTTGCTTGCTTCCGCAGCAGCCATCACTTCTGATTGGGTGGTTGAGTCAGCTGTTGTTGATTGTTTGAAACTTCTCCAACAAACAGCACCCCCATTCAGAATGAATACATATCCAGATTGCGACCTTTTATCATCATAATCGGTTGCAAAACTCGCATCGGTGTAGCCTTCTACAACGAGTTCCCGTTTCCCTCCATACACAAGAAATTTATCCTTAGTTCTGTTCAGATACTTAAGGATATTCTTGACCGCACTCCAATGTGCAGGACCTGCATGGGCTTGATGACGACTTGTCATACTTAGAGCATACGCGACATCAGGTCGTGTACACACCATAGCATACATGATAGAACCAATTGCAGAAGCATATTCTACATTCTTCATGATTTCAATGTCTCTACGTGTCACAGCACACTGAGACTTGCTAAGTGTTACACCTTGACTCATTGGCACATTTCCTTTCTTAGAATTTTGCATGTCGAATCGTTTCAACACTTTGTCAATGTATGTACGTTGACTTAAGCCAATGAGTCTACATGACCTGTCTCTGCATATCTTGATTCCCAAGATATATTGGGCTTCACCCAAGTCTTTCATTGAGAAAATCTCTTTCAATGAAGTTTTTGTTTGCTCCATTAAGGGAATAAAGTTGCCTATCAATAGTATGTCATCAACATACAAAACCAAGAAAAGTATATAGCTCCCACTGACCATCTTGTATACACAAGTATCTTCCTTACTTTGAATAAATCCAAGGCGTTTAACCTCTTCATCAAAGCGCTTATTCCAACTCCTGGATGCTTGCTTCAGTCCATAAATAGACCTTTGAAGTTTGCATACTTTACTACCATTATTTGGATCTTCAAAACCTGGAGGTTGTACCATGTACACATCCTCTTCCAAATTCCCATTCAGGAACGCTGTTTTGACATCCATTTGCCATATTTCATAATCATAAAATGCGGCAATGGCTAGTAATATCCGAATTGACTTAAACATTGCAACAGGCGAGAAAGTTTCGTCATAATCAATTCCTTGAACTTGACTAAACCCTTTCGCTACAAGCCTTGCCTTGTATGTTGTCATGTTTCCATCCATGTCCATCTTCCTCTTGAAAACCCATTTGTTTTGAACAGCTTTCTTTCCTTGAGGAAGATCTACCAAGTTCCATACTTGGTTATCATACATGGATTGCATTTCAGATTTCATGGCTTCATACCATGATTTTGAGTCTTCTCTTTTCATTGCTTCTTCAAAGGTCTTTGGATCATCTGTATCCATTACCAAGATCTCATGAAGCCCTAGATATATATCAGGTTTCTTTCTAGATCTTGTTGACCTTCTTAGTTCTTGTGGCTCTTCATGTTCATTACGAGTATCTTGAACCTCTTGCACAATTTCTTGTGGAATTAGTTCAATACTCGATTGAACACTATGTGGTGATGCGTGAACCTCTTCCTCAATAGGCTGAGGAACTTGTACACTAATGCTCCCACTAGCCGTCGGAACTATGGTTGGGTTATTTCGATCTACATGGGTGTCATCCATGACCTGATCGAGGTCTTGTAATGTTTCTTGAGTTTCCTCAAGCGTTACACTACTTCCATTACTTTTGATTCTTTCGAGAAACTCTTTCTCTAAGAAAATTGCACCTCTTTCAACTAATATTCTATTTGTTGACTTGTGCCAAAAGTAGTATCCTTTTGTTTCTTTCGGATAACCTATAAAGAAGCATTTTTCCGCTTGGGGTTCTAGTTTGGTTGACATCAATCGTTTGATGTAAGCCTCACATCCCCAAATTTTGAGAAAAGATAATTCAGGAGTTTTTCCTGTCCACAACTCGTATGGAGTTTTCTCGACAGATTTGGATGGAACAATATTCAGTGTGTAAGCCGCAGTTAGCAATGCATGTCCCCAAAAATAAAGAGGCAATTCGGTTTGGCACATCATTGATCGAACCATATCAAGCAATGTTCTGTTTCTCCTCTCAGATACACCATTCCACTGAGGTGTTCCTGGTGGAGTCAATTGTGGTATGATACCACACTCCTTCAGATATGTACCAAATTCATTACTCAAGTATTCTCCTCCACGATCAGTTCGCAAAATCTTAATTCTCTTATTAAGTTGATTTTCGACTTCATTCTTGAATTCTTTGAACTTGTCAAAAGATTCACTCTTGTTCTTCATTAGATAAACATAGCCAAAACGACTATAGTCATCTATGAACTGTTGGAGTTATGTCCTAGAAGTCAATATTTAATGACTTATTTTCTTAGTTTATGTTAATGATGATATTTGATCATTTGTTCCTAGAGTTTATTATTGACAGATCATTCAGGTTGAGGATCTGAATTGTAGATCTCTGTGGATCATTCATTAGAATGACAATAATAAATCTAAATCGTCCATAATCTTGATAATTAACAAGGAACATTAATTATCATAAAAGATTAGTATGCAAGTTAAGTGATGATTAAGTTCTACAAATCATAAGTAAGGAGTTACGAACTTAATTGCATATGTGTATGTTATTGGAACATAGTACAGGACTTGACCCAATGAAATAAACATATGGATTGTGTTATGTGTCATTGTTTATTTCATATGAGTTTGATTCTAAGTTTGAGATGTTCACCTTTTCCACATGAGGATAGGTTCAATAAATATCGTCTAACGTTGATTCCTGATAAAGGCTGCTATAAGGACTTTATTTATGTTCTCTTGAATTGTGTGGGGAAAAGTTGTTCATCAAGAAAACCGTATGTCCCTCATTAGTATACCTAGTGAGTGATGATATCTGTTTGGGCCCCTTGATGGAGTTGGATCGTATGCATGCAAACTAGACGATCAACTCTAGATCAAGAAATGTATAATCTGCAAGAATGACACATTCCTATCTTGGATTATACAATGATATCATGTGACATAAGAATCAGACAAGGAAATACTATTATTTCTTATGCAGGATTGAGATATTGTAACGGTACATTATTTATACGAATTGGGAATCATAACGTGTTGCTAGATACCGCTTATGATTATTGGAAATAAATAACGATTTATTTCCATGGCCAACATAGTATAAATCCTCAAATAGGGTCGCACAAATAGGATTCTAACCACTTGGTGCATTTATTGTTTATTCACAATAATGTGTATTATGAAATGTGATAAGTTAATTAATTAATTATATACCGTTATGAACCGTTATAATTAATTAAATTAAAAGGATCATATGGAAACAATTTAATGCATTAGCTAATCATAGATTAATTATTAATGAGTTAATAATTAATTATGTTCAACTTACTTTAATTAGTTTGAGCTAATTGGGCTTCTATTTAATTGGTTAATTAAAGGCCCAATTTAAGGAAGAATGAAGAGACAATTAAAGGAGATTCATTAATTGGTGAATTAATGAATAAAGGCCTTTTATTAAGATGGCCCAAGAGAGCCCATTAGGTGGCCTCTTAGGGTGGATGGCATACTTGTAAATAGTATGAAGATTGGATGAGAGTGGTTGGCTATATAAAGGGGTCTCTTTGGGAGAAAACCCTAGCCGTCATCTCTCTTCCTCTCCCCTCCCTTGCGCCTCCACCTAGAAGAGAGATTTTTCTCTCTTCTCCATGGCTCTTCCCTTCCTCTCTTAGCTCATGTGTTGAGCATCCCACCTCTCTTCCTCTCCATTAAATAGTTAATTAAGAGAAGCAAGGTGATTAGCAAGAGGTTCAAGAGAACTAGCATTCTCTTTGAGCTTGGTGGTGGGTCCTTGGTGGGCTAGAGGCGCCTTAGATGGTGGAGGTGGTGGAGCACGCACCCCATCGACTCCCATGCCATGGATTCGAGCCTCATGAATGCGATTTCATGAGAGGTATATCTTTCTCCTACTTTCTCTCTTGATTTGACGTGTGATTGTTTTAGCACTAGATCTCTTGATTTGCTTGTTGTTAATGGTGATTAATTAGTTGTAATTAATCTAAAATTAAAATATGAGCATTTCCTAACAGTGGTATCAGAGCTATGGTCGTGCTTAAGGTTTTTCACACTTAATTAAGTGAGAATTCGTAATTAATTAAGTTAATTAGTGATGTGCATGCTTGCTGGCCCTGGAAAGGCTGTTTTCTGTCTTGTTGCTTGTTTTTCGTGGTGTAAAGCTCTCTGAAATTTTTTCCTTCTTATTGGAGGTTGTAGCCCTTTGAGTTGTGGTTGTTTTCCCACTGGAATCATTGAAATTCGATGTAAAATGAATTTTTAGTGATTTAAACGGTAACGGTGCGCAGATCTGTTATTCTGCTGCACAGTTCTGTTGTTGTGGTTGGTAACAAATAAGTTTGTATACAAAGTACCTGTAACTTTTAGATAGGATTATTCTAAACTTGATGCTCTTTCTGGATATGTAAATTTTGTTGCATATTTCGGATATTATGTGGGCGTTCAAGGATGAAAAGTGATGAAGTTGTCAGATCTGTTTTTTCAAACAAACTGATTGTTTTGAAAAACTGTACTTATTGAGAAACTTTTATGGAAAAGTGTTGAAATAGAAATGTTCTCCTTTAAGTCTGGAATCTGTGAAAATTAATTTCATAGATTTTCATTGAGATTTGATACCTCAACCGAGTGAAACCTTTTTGGTCGACGGTCTGTTCCAGAACAGGATACCTTGCTTAAATGCTTGTTATCTCGTTGATCTTGAATATAACTTGTGGATTTTCTTTTTATGGAATGATAGCCTATTGTATGTAGTATTTTTCTATGTAAATTGTTTGCTGGAAAAATATCAAGGGGATGATCATACAGATCAAAAGGTTGAGACCCATAACAGAATTTTCTCTAACGGTGCTTCGCGCACAATCTGAGGATTTGTCTTGTTTGGTTCTCCCTGATGATAATTGATCTCTTCTTGAGATTTCTACAGGTAATCACAATCTTTGTAAGGAGTTCTCTGGATTTATTTCAGATTTTTTGGAGACCGAATTATTTTGAATTTTTTCGGGTCCCGAATTTCGTATTTTAATTAGTTAAAATAGTTTCTAATTAATCAATTTATTGAAATGTTAATTAGAAGACTCCTTAAATACCCTCCTTTCTGTTTTGATAGTTGGATTTAATTTAAAAGGGCTTAAACAATTAGTTGTTAAGGTTAAGCCTTCTTTGCATTCGGAAAACTTGAGCAACAAGTATGCACAAAGATTCTAATTAATGAAATTAATTAAGAGCAAGTGAATCATGTATATTGTATATGTGCTAACTTTGTTTTGTAGGAGGATGTGGGTTTGATATGGCTCAAGATGTCAATGCCTTGTGTGTTGTAAAATGTTGTGAATGCATGTGATTGCTTGTAAAGTGGCCTAAGGTGCCTTGATAATTAAGTGGTTAATTTTTGATGTAACTTGTGAGGCTTGCATGCCCCTAAGGCCTAGGCGGGGTTTTAGGAATTTTATCACATGTATTTATTTCCCTTAATTATTAGATAGGATCTTAGTAATTAGTGGGAGGGCTTGATTAGATTAGTCTCGTTACATGGAGATGCGACGAAGATTAATGCAAGCGGGAGCCATACAAACCCACGGCAATGTTTGAGATGCTTATTATTATGTGATTGTTTGTGAATGCCTTGAATTGTCATAGGTAGGTATGGGTGTATGCTTACACGACCACCAAACAAAGTCACGTAATTGCTTATGTCCCAAATTAACTTGATTTAGCCAAATCGTCCTCCTTCTCTCTATCCCCTTCAATACAATTGATTGTCTATTGATGCATTCCTGCCGACGCGGACATCGTAGTCCATCATTGTAGTCGGGGTGTAAATCGGATTTACTAGGAGCAAATAGAGAGAAGTTGCTTTACAACGGACCCACTCGGATTGGACGTTGGGACGAAGTTTGTAGATATACTTATGATATCTCACAAACCAAGAATCATATGGACAAGATATGATTGGTTAGAGAACCTACCTTATCTAGTTGTTTTAGGTGTCATGCCGACGCTGGTCCCTATTTCAACGAAAATGAGGATCTTGGAATCCATTACATTTAGGGACATTAATTAAATGTAGTGGGAGTTTTGTTTATCATTCCATAAACAAAACATTGCATAAACTAAATGACCTTAAATTGAAATTGTTATAGATATTAAATATGTTAATTTCGTTGCGATCAATCTTTGGAAAACGACAAGCTCGTTTCTAAGGTATTTACTTGGAGAAGAAATACCGATTTCTAAGACATGTTCTTGGAAATGAGAAACTTGAGCAAGTTTAATCCCAAAAACGTTCCTCGACTTCCCGAACAATAGCTTCGCTATGATTGATTAGTTTCGACGAAAATTATTCAATAAAGCGAATGCTTATGTCCTTTTAGAAGTTCTAGACCTTTGAATTGGAGAATTCATAAGGACTATACTAAGACTTCTATACTCTCATCCACTTACTCAAGAAGACGGTCTTAGAGAAAGTAAAAGATAGACTCAATCATTAATGATCGAGTAATGGAATGTGAGTTAACCAAGAGACTCTTCTTATAAGAAGATAAATATTTCATTAGCTTGTGAACCGAAAGGTTTGAGTAGCTAATTGACAACTAGAGATCTCCAATATCAAGGATTGTTGATATTGTCATAAAATCTCTTTCTATGGATAAAGGATGTATTGTTCACACACTTGTTAGTGCTAAAATGATTGGTTAAGTATTAAAGGAATACTCCACCAATATATGAGTTGAGACTTTGAAACCCTCACTAGTGACCGTGTGTCACATGAGATGTTTCATTTGCCATTTATGGGAGGCATTTGAAAGGTTGTCCGAAATACCATGATGTTCTAAACCTTGAGATATTTGTCGTTCAAATTATCTCACTATCTCTAATTCACACTAGTAATTAGGTGCTAGTTCATGTGCTCGCATTTAACGAAATGTGTAGACAATGATGAATAAGAGAAAGTTCGAGATAAGTAAAGTAAACTCCGTTTTGGAAATGGCTTATACGTCTAGGCCGCTACCATTGAATACGTAGAGTTATCTTTACTAAATAAAGAATTTGTTTAGGAATTTGAGGTTATATACCTTATTCCAAACATCTTATAAAACCTTATCTCCATTTCATATTTGATGATGGATGATCATGTTTTGTAATAGAGAAATGTTGTTCTCTTATTGTTATAAATTTGTGTATAAGATTTCATGCATCTTAATTGAATTTGCTTGAAATAGATTAACAAATTTTGAATGACAAATATGTAAGACTTCGCATAAAGTGTTTGACTTTTATGTAAAATAGTTGCTTAGTCGAATATAAACAAGAATCGCATTATGAGAGTCTACGTAACGTGGAGCTCGTAAATCAATTCGATTGCAAAGAATTGCATTATGAGAGTCTACGTAACGTGGAGCTCGTAAATCAATTCGATTGCAAATCAATTGAAATTCATGCGAATCGTGTTTGTTAAAAGACAAAAGCGCCTTTGACCTATGAAGGTTTAAAGGACAAGTAACCTTATTAAGACATACATATTGATGTATATAGACTTATAGGACTTGTGCAATTGAAAGGTTGTTGACACTTTACCACTTGACCAACGATCATTGTAGATATTAACGTATCTATTTGATATGGTATAAGTATGAATCTTTTGACAAGATCAAAATGATCTCAAGAGTAAAGTTGAAAAACTATTCAATAAAAGCAAAAGTCTTAAGATGGATCATGGTAAATAGTTAAGTCATATAGTTTGATATATTGCCTAAAGAGTATGAAAGACGTTTCACTACTCGCTCCAGGAGGAACATTGAAAAATGTATCCAAAGATGAAGGTATCGAACATTGTTTGATATAGTTCGATCGGTAATAAATCAAATTGACTTGTTCGACTCATGTAAGGGATTTGTGTTTTGAGGACAATATTGTTTACACTGAATAAAAAATTCCATCGAAGTCTATTGAGAAAGATATCTTACGAGATTCGATCTCTAGGTATATTGTTTCTCAAGATTTGGTGTTGAGAAGCTTATTTCAAGGTTCGATTGATTGATAAGCTTGGACCCAAATAAGACGCTTAATATTACGTAGGATATCTTGAACTAACCAAAAGGTACTACTTCAACGAACATGATAAGAACAAAGTAGTTGTTGTTGCTCATCATAACGTAATCTTGAAGAATGATATTCTCAAGAAGAAGTAGTGGGAGTAACGTGAGCATTAAAGGAGTTTATGCGTCACTACAAGAAGTACATTTATAGGAAACTTGTCACTCCATACATGGTGCTTAGTGGGAGTTGAGCTGAACTTAATTCACAAGCAGTTGTGAAAGGAAGAAATTCATAAGCACGCTCGCTTCTAAAGAGTGCTCAAACATCTCACGAATGGATGATGTTCGAGAAACTCATGCAATATATTAGGATCAAGAACTTACTCTACAAGATGTTGTAGGAGTAGTTCATAGACCTCAAGCACCAATCCTACAAAGATCAACGAGAGTGAATTGCCTAAACTGAAAAGTACATAGGTTTCACAACATCCTCGTACTTGACATATGAGGATCCGTTGATAAATAAAGAAGCGATGGAAAGACCCGATTCCACAAGTATGGTTTGAATCTATATGATCTTTAATTACAATCCATATATATAACAACAAGGTATAGACCTTGATTGATGTTCAAGAAGGAGCGATCCATCTAGAACATTTAGATCTTTAAAAGGAAAGATAGATATGGATAACAAGTCGACTTTGTACAAAGCACAATTTCATGATTGATGCTATGTCTAAGTCGATAACCAGTCGACTATGTACAAAGCACAATTTCATGATTGATGCTATGTCTAAGTCGATAACAAGTTGACCATGTACAAAGCACGGCTTCTCGCTTGTAGCTATGTATAAGTCAATAAAGATCATTCTAGCAAAAGTTATATTTCGTATATATAGATATATGGAAAAATACATCAAAACCGCCTTCTTCGATTGAATGAAGGAAGTTGTTGTGTATTTGACACAAACCGAAGATTTTGTTGTATTGTTGAAAACATATATATGCTTCAATGATCCATTAATGGATTGAAGCAAGTATTGTGGAAATTGGAATAAACATTTTGACAAGTAAGTCAAGGAGTTGAACTTCGTCAAAAGTATCTTGTATAGACAAGATATTCAGTGGGAGCATTATTATGTTACATGTATTGTACAAGATACAAGACATTAATTGGGAATAAAATTTAAAGAAAGGAATATTGTCAAGATCTCATTGGAGAATGTTTTCTCAGTTGAGAACTTGGGTAAGTCACCTAAATCCAAGGAAACAAAATCTATGGAGATAGATTATGATGGATGTCAGGTTTGAGCAAAATGTGCATATAATGACAAGGTGTTATAGTTACACGAAAAGATAGACTCCTAGAAAGGATGTCTAACCATGTTGTATGGCATACACTTGAGTTCTACTCGGTGTGTTGCAACTCAATTCGAGAAGAATGCACGATACAATTCGAGCATCCTTCTGTTATGAGTTTCATTACGTACGCCATACTTATGCACATGCCCCTATGTGTTGTACCCAAGGAGTATGACAATCAGTTGTCAAATGGATACAAAGAAAAACACATTTGGACAATAATCAAGAATGTCCTCGAATATCTTATGAGAAAGAGTGATATGTTTTTCCATCTGATAAGATGAAAGAAAGCTCATATAAATTGATATATTGATGCTAGTTTTCGAAAGATTGATATAAATACAATTGAGCTACATGTTTTGTTTAAATGTGGTGTTGTAAGTTTAGAAGGTGTTCTAAATGGGATATTACAACCGTTTCCGTCACCAAAACAAAATATATAGCAACTTGTGAAGCAATGAAAGAATGTAGTAAGGATCGTGAAGTTCTCAGTCAAGCTAATATGGTTCTATGCATCTCGAACCATAGCTTAAACTTGAAGAACCCAATATTAAATTGGTGATCCAACTAAGATCTATGACGATGTCACTTGATCTCACATGATGATGATCAAGAACACATATATAGGAGTATATATGTATATAGGGTCAAATAAAATTTGATAGGTTCGCGAACACAGCGAACACTCTAACTTAACCTCTACCTTAAGCGGTATACGAGATGCAATTGTGCATCCATGCGTGATGGACGTATGAGTAACTTGCTTTAAGTGTATTACATCTTTTGAGGTTCGAGACATGTATATATATAGATATATGACATTGTTCTAAATTCTTCACTGGTTAGAAGTCACTATTGATTGACTCTAGGCCAAGTGGGAGATTGTTGGAGTTATGTCCTAGAAGTCAATATTTAATGACTTATTTTCTTAGTTTATGTTAATGATGATATTTGATCATTTGTTCCTAGAGTTTATTATTGACAGATCATTCAGGTTGAGGATCTGAATTGTAGATCTCTGTGGATCATTCATTAGAATGACAATAATAAATCTAAATCGTCCATAATCTTGATAATTAACAAGGAACATTAATTATCATAAAAGATTAGTATGCAAGTTAAGTGATGATTAAGTTCTACAAATCATAAGTAAGGAGTTACGAACTTAATTGCATATGTGTATGTTATTGGAACATAGTACAGGACTTGACCCAATGAAATAAACATATGGATTGTGTTATGTGTCATTGTTTATTTCATATGAGTTTGATTCTAAGTTTGAGATGTTCACCTTTTCCACATGAGGATAGGTTCAATAAATATCGTCTAACGTTGATTCCTGATAAAGGCTGCTATAAGGACTTTATTTATGTTCTCTTGAATTGTGTGGGGAAAAGTTGTTCATCAAGAAAACCGTATGTCCCTCATTAGTATACCTAGTGAGTGATGATATCTGTTTGGGCCCCTTGATGGAGTTGGATCGTATGCATGCAAACTAGACGATCAACTCTAGATCAAGAAATGTATAATCTGCAAGAATGACACATTCCTATCTTGGATTATACAATGATATCATGTGACATAAGAATCAGACAAGGAAATACTATTATTTCTTATGCAGGATTGAGATATTGTAACGGTACATTATTTATACGAATTGGGAATCATAACGTGTTGCTAGATACCGCTTATGATTATTGGAAATAAATAACGATTTATTTCCATGGCCAACATAGTATAAATCCTCAAATAGGGTCGCACAAATAGGATTCTAACCACTTGGTGCATTTATTGTTTATTCACAATAATGTGTATTATGAAATGTGATAAGTTAATTAATTAATTATATACCGTTATGAACCGTTATAATTAATTAAATTAAAAGGATCATATGGAAACAATTTAATGCATTAGCTAATCATAGATTAATTATTAATGAGTTAATAATTAATTATGTTCAACTTACTTTAATTAGTTTGAGCTAATTGGGCTTCTATTTAATTGGTTAATTAAAGGCCCAATTTAAGGAAGAATGAAGAGACAATTAAAGGAGATTCATTAATTGGTGAATTAATGAATAAAGGCCTTTTATTAAGATGGCCCAAGAGAGCCCATTAGGTGGCCTCTTAGGGTGGATGGCATACTTGTAAATAGTATGAAGATTGGATGAGAGTGGTTGGCTATATAAAGGGGTCTCTTTGGGAGAAAACCCTAGCCGTCATCTCTCTTCCTCTCCCCTCCCTTGCGCCTCCACCTAGAAGAGAGATTTTTCTCTCTTCTCCATGGCTCTTCCCTTCCTCTCTTAGCTCATGTGTTGAGCATCCCACCTCTCTTCCTCTCCATTAAATAGTTAATTAAGAGAAGCAAGGTGATTAGCAAGAGGTTCAAGAGAACTAGCATTCTCTTTGAGCTTGGTGGTGGGTCCTTGGTGGGCTAGAGGCGCCTTAGATGGTGGAGGTGGTGGAGCACGCACCCCATCGACTCCCATGCCATGGATTCGAGCCTCATGAATGCGATTTCATGAGAGGTATATCTTTCTCCTACTTTCTCTCTTGATTTGACGTGTGATTGTTTTAGCACTAGATCTCTTGATTTGCTTGTTGTTAATGGTGATTAATTAGTTGTAATTAATCTAAAATTAAAATATGAGCATTTCCTAACATGAACGTAATGAAATATCTAAAACCATCTCGTGCACTTGTTCTCATTGGACCACATACATCAGAATGTATCAATTCCAACAAGTCTTTTGCCCTTGAACCTTTCTTCTTGAAAGGTTTCTTAGTCATTTTACCAACTAAGCAAGATTCACATGTCTCTATTGCATCGCAATCCATGAGACCAAGAAGATTACTATCTTGTAATTTCTTAATGCGTTTCTCGTTTATATGACCAAGACGATAGTGCCATATAAGAGTGTTATTTTCATGAGATACTTTGAGTCTTTTATTATTGACATTTAGAACATGTTTATCATTCACTTCTAGCAAATATAAACCATCATGAACAGTAGCATTTGCATAGAAAATTCCATCTTTTGCAATACTCATACTCGAGTTTGAGATAGTAAATACATAACCATCTTTGTCCAAACACGACACAGATATAATGTTCTTACATATAGACGGAACATAATAAACATTATTCAAATTAATTATTAAACCACTAGATAAATGAAGGTTTATTGAACCAATGGCCATCGCCGAGATACTAACACCATTGCCCACCTTCAAAATAACTTCTCCTCTCTTGAGATGTCTTCTATTCATTAGTGCCTGCATATTTGCACAAATATGAGCACATGATCCAGTATCAATTACCCAATCATGAATAGATGTGGTTAAATTAATTTCAATAACAAAAATACCTTTTGGAACCTTGGGACGCTTCCGCTCTATTTTGCCTGAGTCTAAGTCAGCTTTGTACTTTGGACAATTCGCCTTGAAATGTCCTAACTCATGACAATAATAGCACTCGGTTTGCAGAGTTGGCGAGTTTTTCTTTTTGCCTTTGGAGGTGCTCGCTTGAGCTTCTCCTTTCCCCTTGTTCTTTTTAGATATCTTCTTTTTGCCTTTTCCCTTTTGAGCTTTCTTGCTATTATGTGATATTGCAAGAACATTCTTCTCTCCCTTGTGCCTGTTCATATCGGCCTCAGCTTGCTTCAAAGTCTGATGGATCTCATCCAAGGTCATTGCCTTTTCACGCAAGTGAAGATGCATGACTACATCTCTGTAAGATGGAGGCAACGAACCAAGGATTATATCCTCAGCAGAATCAGCATGCATTGGAGCATTAAGCTTCTCCAATTTCTCAAGGTAACCCAACATTTTCAACATATGTTGGTTGACAGAAGATCCTTCTGCCATGTTACACCTTGTGAAAGCTAAGGTGATCTTTGAACGCTCTTTACGAGCATTCTCCAGGAACATCTTGGAGAGACGTTCGATTATCTCTTTTGGAGTATTGTTAATGAACTTTCTAGTAAGTTCAGTAGCCATACTTGCCAACATGAGACCTTGAACGCTCAGTTCGTCCTTGCGGTACTTTTCAGATTTGGCCTTTGCTTCATCAGAGGGATCCTTATCTAGTACTGGAGCATCTTCCTCCAATACATTGACAAGATCCTCCGACCTGATGATAAGTTGGAGTTTCAATTCCCAATCAAGGAAATTGAAACCATCATTCTCCAACGGAAACTTTTCGAGTATGGATCGGATAATTACGTTGTTTGTCATTCTATAAAATAAATCAAAGGATTTCATGTTAATATTTATGTAAAACTTCATACCACATATTTAATATTTGTCCATTATGCAGTATATTCAAGATCCTATCATAAATAAAGCGAACTCATCCGAATTATAAAATCAAGGTAAGTAATCTTTTACTAATCATAACCTTTTAGAAAAACTTTTGCAATCGTTTGCAATTTTCTAAACTTTATGACTCTTGTTGTTTATTAAGAACCTTTTCTTACTAAACGATTTTCCCGGGACTTCAAGCCTAGATCTTGACTTCCCTTTAAGCAAACTTATTTTATTGGTCAATATGTTCGGCTAATTATCTCCATAAAATAAATGTACCAAATGCCTCACATTTAATCCATTTATCAATGGCCAGATAATATGTCCTAACACATTCCACGATTTCTAAAGATTAGAAATTACACTCATGCATCTTAATAATCTCTAGCTTAAAGTGGATAAAATAAGAAGGAAAAATACTTAATTTTTCATTGGACATTTCAAATGTGACTATAGTTTGGTAGGTCCTGTTTCCATACACCCATACCTATCCTAACATATCATTCACATATAATCATAAAGCACATAACATAAAACAATCACAAAACATTTGCGAGTTTGTATGCCTCTTGCGCTTCTCTTCATCCACCGCTTTGTCTTCTTGCACCATTGGATGAAAAATTGCATAAAAATAAATATGCTGCCTCAAACTTTATTATGAATCCTTTCAAGAATAAAATTTGCTAAGTGCAAGTATTAGGAACCCATCTCATTCTCACAATGCAAATGATGTAAAAATAAATAAAGGCATCCTATACATAAATTGCCTTTTGTGCCTAATTAATAAACGCTTATTAAACTTGCTTACAATCAAACATACACATCACATAAAATTTACATCACACAAGGCATTGAAATGAGACATACAAACTCAGTTCCCTGCAAAACAAAATTATAATAGGAATTGCATATCGATGCACTATTTTGTACCTTTTAATTAATTTCCATTTCTTAAGTAATTGCGGTTCTCTAAATCATTTAAATCCCTAAAATGATTTATAATTCTCTGTTACAATTTGCACCATAGTTTGAAAAATAATCTTTTAATCATTTAAAAGAAAATACAAACCGTTATTGTGTTTTGTCACAGAAAAACTGCGTACTATTGCTGTTTTGCCTTTGTGACGAAATTTCATAAAACTTTTGTATAGGAAAGTTTTATTATTTCAAAACTAGACTTCGATATCTAAATTTAGAAACTGGTTTCATCAAAATATGTTAATCCATTTGAGAGAAATCGTTATTTTGATTTCAGCAAAAACTGCTACTGCTGCTGAAAAATTCCAGCAGCGCACTATTTTCTTTATTTTTGTTTAATCTCATAGATCTGTCCAAAAACCTTGATCTATATAATTATCCTATTCTAAACTTCTTCTAATATAGTAAGAATTTTAGAAAATACAAAAATAATTAACCAGTTATCATATTACAATATTGCAAAACGTGTAACAAAAATTCAGCACGAATTTAGAACCGCAAAACAAAAGAACAATTAACTAAGCACTTATGTAATTAAAATTACATAATAAAATAGTCTAATTAGCAATAATAAAGAACCTATGCTCTGATACCAATTGAAGGATTTCATGATGCTAATCGGGTAATTTTTAAAATTTTATTAACCGATAACATCTAGGATCGTTCTTACTATTGCTAACTTTCTTTATTTATTTGCATCGCAATCAAATATATTCCTATAAGAAGGATTGTAGAACCATACCTATGGTCTTTAACGAAGCTCTGTTCCTCTTCGGTTCACCTTGAATCCGAAACAAAATGACAGTCGAATCCGTGCTAGCGAATTCCCCGTCAACACCTAGCTCCGTCGCCCGTATCTTAATCGATTTCTTAATCGATAGAATATTTTAACAAGTATTTAGAAGAAAAGAAGAAGAAAGCTTCAACACATGAAGACTTACTTGTTACACAAAGTTTCTGATCTGCTTTACCTTTAAAACACAAGAAGAAACCTTTCAATTTCATATAGCATTTAAAGCCACTAACCAGAAATTAAAAACAGCACTTTAATTTCTGACGTTGCAGCACTAAAACCTTGATAACTCTCTGTAGAAAACTCCAAACGCCCTGAAACTTGGACCATTGGATTTTACACTTCAAGGGCTACAATTTTCATATATCATTTGCCCAAAATGGTTATCGTTTGCTATACTATTTTTCTGTTTAAAGTTGGCTCAAATTCTGACCCGAATTTAAAGCCTTCTTTCTTCTTCATTTGTTAAAATAATTGGGCTTGGGCTTCAAATAAATTTATACATTTCATAATAATATTCATATATTATTATAATATGTGAAACTTATATTATCCTCATAATATACACATATTAATAAATTTATTCTTTGCTAGTTATTCACGTCATGTGATATAATTTTCTATTTGCACTTTATTTCATGCAACATGAAACTTTGTACATAGAAAATATATTTCTTGTTTCCCATTCAGTTGGTGTGACCTATATTGAGGATCCATATTATGTTGGCAATGGAATAATTATTTTATTCCATAAACTGTAAGTGGTACTCTAGCATACATTACAGCTACCCAAATAATATAGATGTTTAGCAAATCCTTTTACGAAACACGATCCTTCTAGTAATGTTATTAACAATAACATTACTTGTGTCTATTCTTTGCCATATGATATTATGACTATTATACAAAGTAGGGCTGTGTCATATTTGTATTATAATCTTTTCTTGGTCTCTAACAAGTAGGATTATATAATTATAACTGCACTTCAGTTATATTGGATCCATTTATAATCTCACTTTACCAAGGGGCCCTTTATAATATCATTCCTCAATTAATGAGTGGCAATTAGCTATTGACATATATATTTTCCTCCTACACAAGTTACATACAAAGAACTATTACTTTTATCACCACTTGCTTCAAATGGTTTTTAATAATAATTACGTTGCATATTCCTTATGTGAAAAATATATCATATCAATCTTAGAATTAATGACACGATAAAAATATTAATGACACAAACACAATCCATATAATATTTTTATCAATTAGGTCTGTTCAATATATAAAACTTTTTATATACTCGTGTTATTAAATGATAATCCTTTATCAACGTTTACAGAACTACAACGTACTTTTAATCAACACGACAGTCTTATATGGAATATTAGTGTTCCTGCTAATATCCAAGACCTGTGAACATTTTAGAGTTATATATTCATTTTATTTAGAGTTCTGCGGTTCAAGACCAAGAGCATCTTCTTGAACACTAAACATAAACTCATGGAACAAAATGTAATAACATCCAATTCATAAATATAACATATAAAAGTAATCATCAGAAGATAACTTTTAGAACACAATTCCAACATGAGTAACCAGGGCCTTGATACTTCTTAGATCTGTGACGTGTAGTCCATCTCCTGCAAATATTTGAACATGTTTATTTAGTTATCTTATTTTTAAATGCAAATATTTGAACATATTTGAACATCTCCTGCAAATATTCAAAAGTGTTTAAAAATTTAATCTCAAATGCAATAAACATACCTCCCGTAAGGTGCACAGGTATCAATAGATGGTAGACCCCAGTCGCTAAAATCATACGTGATCGTCGGCCGACACAAACTCAATCGCGCATACGACCAGAACTGCAGAAGTAACCACGAAGCCCCAATGTTTGTACTGTTATTTATTGCTGCAGTGTCCAAACCTCTATATAAAGCAGCAAGTGTGGCCGCACCCCAATTGTACACTCCCTGAGAGGGAGCAGTACGAAGATCCTACAAATATTTACAAATTTCATTTATGTCAGGCAGTCAATTATGACAAAACAAATGTACATATTATAATAATTAACATAACTCATAAAGATTTTATAAAAATCTACTAACCCGCAAAAGATCGAGATAAAAAGCCGGAACAGAGTTCCCCGTGGCATCCGGAAATAACGTGCAACCAATAAGCTCTAGCACGAATGCCCGTGTGTATCTATCAATCTGATCCTCATCGTCGAGGACAACATCCTTCCAAATCTTTCGCAGCTTCGTAAATTTAACGCAATGTTTTTTCCTGCATTTCGACTTTATTGTCAGAACAAAACATTAAGTTTATTATAAAGTACACAATAAGTTTTATAATTTTCTTACTTTCTATTTTTTTCTCGGAAGCACTTTTCCACTTCCTCCTGCGATGTGTCTCGCGGCAACGCATATGTCGAAAGAAGCTCGATATAATCGAAATGACAACGACCCGTCACGACTCGGCCAGTCAAGACGAGTAAACCATATAAAAATGCCACATCCTGCATGATAGTTCAAATACTATTAGTATACATATAAATCATAACACAAGTAACATAAAATTTACTTATAAAATATCACGTACCTCTAGACTAACAGTCATCTCGCCAACATGCGGAAAGTGAAACGTGTGGGTCTCCGGCCTCCAGAACAAGGCCAAACCCTGCACAAGCGTATGATCCACAGGCATATGACCAAGCTGAACGACGTGGATCAACCCAAGTGTCGTCAAATGCTGGTCCACCTGAGGAGTCCTAACCATCATCGGCTTGTGCACCAGTGGATGTCATTTCTTTATTTATCAGAAAAAAAAATTAGAGACTATATTGATTTGAAGTTGATTTTCAAATAGTAATGAAAAAAACAAAATAACATACATCAGGGCCACGAAGCTGGTCTTGTTGCAAATGCAACAGACGATCAGCACCAGTAGGAGGAGGAGAAGGAGGAGGGGAAGAAGAAGGGCCCGCTGAGGTAGAAGCGCCGGCTGAGGTAGAAGCGCCGGCATCAGCAACACCAGAGGAAACGACGTCCGTAGCCTCGGACACGGCTGAAGTAGAAGCCGGAGGATCGGTCCGTAGCCTCGTAGATTTCTGTGAAGCTGGAGACGTTCTTCTTCTCGGGGGCATTTTCACTTAATAAAAAAAAATTCAATTTCATAAATCTAACAAAATTTCGGCAGCATCTCCCCTGTACCGGGAGGGTTTCCGAAAATTTCTTTACCCAAATTCCCCCTAAATAAACCCATTTCAAACCAAGCAATCATATCATATCATATCATATCACAATCGACAATCATATTCAATATTCAAAATAAAAAACTATCATATCATATCATACCAAGCAATAAACTATTCTAAATTACATACATTAACTATGCAAAATAAATAAATTATTGAATAAAAAATACTCACCTCGATCGACAAATGCTGCTGAAATAGGAAATTCGAATCTTGAATCTTGTTTGAAATTTTCTGCACATTGAAAACCAAAATATAAGATGATTTTTTAATATATATCAAAATATCAAAATATTTATTATTAATTTACATAACAAATAATATAATTTAATATGATTTTTTAATATTTTTTATATTTTTGGAATATTTTTTCTATTTTTTCTGTTATTAACCTAATTATTTAAACAATTTTTTATTATTATAAGATGTAAAAAATATAAAATTTGCTAAAATATTTTTTTCCTAATGAATAGAATTTAATCTGATTTTTAAATTTTTTTGGATATTTTTAAAATATTTTTCCTATTTTTTCTATTATTAACCTAATTTTTTTAATAATTTTTCTATTATTACAACATGTAAAAAAAATATATTTTTGCTAAAATATATTTATCCTAAATAATAGAATTTAATCTGATTTTTTTATAATTTTTTTGATATTTTTTGAATAATTTTCCTATTTTTTCTATTATTAAACTAATATAACTAAATAAAATAAATAAATTAATTAATTTAAAAAAAAAAAACATACCTGAGAGAGAGAGGCGCTCTTCGGATGATGAAAGGGACAGAGAGAGAGAGGGAGAGGGGTCTCCGCTATATATAATAAGCGACATTCTAGTTTCGGAATCTCAGATTCCGAAACTAAGCAGAATTAGTTTCGGAATCTCAGATTCCGAAACTGCGCAGTCATTTTTAAAAAATTAATTAAAAATGGATTATTTTATAATTTCTAAATTAATTAAAGTTATTTATAATTTTTTCGGTTCATATTCTTGCATTGTCCCTTCGTGAGTTATTCTTATTTTTGCAAAATGAAAAACAGATCCAGGCCTGTAATTCATTTTTTTTTCGTGTTCTTTCGTAACTTGTGAAGAGGCTCTGAAATGTTGAACTAATTATATTGTTAGTGTGCCTATGCTTAAAATTTTCCTGGATCCGTCCCTGATATTTGGACACTTGGACAGTTGGTTAGCATTGCGAGAGAAAGCTTTTCTGTTCCAAATCAACTTCATGGAAAATACAAAGAGTTGTGTATTTGTGTGAAAAGTATTCATGGCTGACTTGACTGACACGTCCTTGGACCAAGACAGAACGCAAATTTGTGCTCTAAAAGTTGTGTACTTTATTAGTCTTTTATATCTTGGCGAAGACAATTTATTTTTCTTTAATTTAAAATATTAAATGTTAAATTTTTATACTGTTATCATAATTGTATACGGCGAGTTTAAAAGCATTTTATTTTTTGAAAGCTTTACGGTATAGCATATCAACTTTAATTATTTACATAAGAAAATATTATTTTGTGAACAGTGAAAGTTTTCACTACTGAAAGCGTGCACATTTCTCACTTTCAGTTAAGTTGTCAGACCAGAGGTTAAACACCACTACTTCTATCAACTTAAATTTTTTTAAAAATTGGGCCACGATCCACAAATTAATACAAAAAATGAAAGAGGAGTGGTCTGATTGGGTTTCTACATAGTAATTCTATTCATTGAACAATTGAGGCGCAAAGCCTGGAGCCCTGGATACATGAATACATGATGATAAGATTTGCTTTGGTACACCGATCCATGATGAAGTCATGAAGCGAAATGAATTTCCCCTTTATAAAAATAAATTTATTATAGACATTGGTGCTCCCTGCACCTAGGGAATGTGCATCAGATACGATTATTTTTTAGGCCATTAAGATTCGATTATTTATTAATAAAGTATCAACGGCTAGGACGGCCGGGCTGGCTAGCTGGTTTCCGTTGCTTTTGCTGTCATTTGTCAAATGTATGGTCATGGAGTGCTGTTGACGGACTCCAAATTGTCCCTGGGTTTGATCTAGCTTATTAAAAGTTGTCATTAGTATCGTCTTTTAACTTTTATGTATAATAGGATTTTTAAATAGTGTGCTAACATCTTGTAAAGTTAATGAATATTTTATTTACACATCAAAAAAAGCAATGAGAGCTGTAGAAACATTAACTTAATATTGTATATTTTTCTTCAAGTTAAACTTTTATGTATAATAGGATTTTTAAATAGTGTGCTAACATCTTGTAAAGTTAATGAATATTTTATTTACACATAAAAATAAGCAATGAGAGCTGTAGAAACATTAACTTAATATTGTATATTTTTATTCAAGTGAAACTTTAAAAATAGATGCTATTTATTTACTATTCTTCATTAATGTAGAACATTTTTTTCAAATATAAAAATACGGAGAATTTATATATAAAAAAAAAAAAGATATATGATGTTAGTCATTTATATCTTTGCAGTAGAAATCTGAATTAAAATTTAAGAGTTCAACTGGCATTGGAGGGTAAAATAGTACTTATGTTTTTTAAAGATTAATACTTAAGTGTTTGTAGTAAGAAAAGAAAGAAAAAAGCTCATTGACTATGTAGAATTGTAGATTGTCTGAATTACCTAAAATTAGTGATAAGCAGGGTACATATTGGGAATGCAAGTAAGCGTCCCGCTTAAACAGGGGTTATCTCGAGATCTTAACCAAATTTTCTATACACAAGTACAACGTTCCTGCGCCTAATTACTTGAGGTATATGAATCATAATACAGCATGAGTATGTGTTATAGTGATTAATTAAATCGAGCCGACCTAATTAGGATCCTAATCTCTTGAGCGTTGTGTATATATTAAAAGCCTCTTGCATGCTTTCTCCACATAACACGGCTTGTCGCGCATGTTACAAACACTAGCACCGAGGATAATTTAGTTGGGAATGGGGGATTATATATTTTTAGGAAGTGAAGGTCACATAATGCGTATAAATAATCTTAATTTGGGGAGATTGGTTTTGTCTTATTAATCTCTGGGTCTTAATTTGGAGGGGTATAATTTTAAATAAATATTATAATTATCAGTGAAAATAATAATTTTGAATTATTTTTTAAGTTATCTCTTTTTCAAACTTTTGTCTGAAAATTTGTATTAGAGTTGACAAAATAATTCCTCCAAAATATTAATAGAGAAATAAAACCAATTTTAATGAAGTGTAAAAGAAGATTTAACGAAATAGAGATGGGAACAAAATAGCGAAGTGGTAGAAACAGAAGTTGTTACAAAATTTTCAAATGATTCTTTCAAAAGAATTAGATACTTCGCCGGAGCAGGTATTTTTGGGGTAACATTGACGAAGCTATGACAAATAGGTACAAATTATAAATTAAATATTTTAAAAAATTGTACTATCTCCTATTCGAATTATTTCAAATTCAGAAATAATAATTTTATAAAAAAAACTAATGTTAAAGAAAAAAAAGTGAATTTGGTAAGTGGAAAGAAAAATTCAAATATGACATTTTTTTTATTTTATGTTTCCTGTTTTGGCTAAAGTAAATCCAAGAGAGAAATCTCCGGGCTATTCAAAGTCGCAGTCAATTTTGTGGGTCCACCGAAAGAAACGTCTGAGAAGACCGACTTTTCCAAGTCTCCCACCCATCAGATTCTTTGTGCCAGACACATACTCAGAAATGTACATCAATTAACTGACAGGTAGATTAAACGTTCAAAGAAGGTCAGACTTCAGGCAGGAAAATAAAGTGGATCCCATGTCTTAGTGCATCATTAGACCAATGTTTCACTGTACCTGTCATGGGGGATCTCAAATGTAAATTAACTTATTACTTCAATTGTGACTTCCAAGTCACCCTGATTAGTTGCTTCAATACGGCCCAACTTGCACACGAGTTGTCACTGGTTCAGGCAGAGGCAGAAAGCAGAGAACTATGATCAGATTTGTTTTGTGGCTTGCTTATGTTTGTATGGAATACTGGGATTGAAATTAAGCAAAGAAATAAGAAATATAATAAAAAATAAAAATAGAAATAGAATTATCTCTCAAAAAAAAATTAAACAAATTTTTTTTGGGAATATTTGAAGGAGGGCCTTACTTTTTATTTTTAGTTTTTGTATTGTGGTTAGGTCCTTTGGGGAATTATAATCACGACAAAAACAGTTTACCACAGACTTGGTTTTGAAATTTTAGTGACCAACTTTATTTTGTAATCGAAGAGATTTGAATGTTAATATGAAATTTCCATATTATTTTAAAAGCAATGTTCTCAACCACTCTTCTATGAAAAATGACTTAAAAATTAGACATCAAAACAAAAGGCAACAAATATAGCCAAATTTATTTACATACTTATTAAATATAAAATTTTAATTCAATATCTAAAAAGTATCAAATTTTACATTTATTAAATTATATTAAAATTTGCGATATAGAGGTACACAAATCAAGATGCATAAGCATTTTATTAGTCTTTGTTCAAAGGCTTGCTAGTCAAGCCGTTCCCAAGAGTCCCTCTTTACAACGCTGTACAAGCAACTTGGCATTAAAGTTGATTGAAACAAAAACATTTTAGCAAACCTAACGCACTGTCTAATATCGACTCTTAGTTAATTTTACATTTGACTGGTTAGTATGTGCCAAATCTACATAACAAATTAATCGATGGTAATAGTTAAATTTTTTCAATTATATATTTTAAGTGCATTTTACGTTAAATATTTTATTCAAAATTAGATTACAGCATCACTTCATATAAACTTCTTTTACAGTGAATATATATTTTTACATCGGTGATATATTGGATTGAAGAATAAAGCGAAACATGAAACAGAAAAAAGGTAATTAAAACTGAAAAAAAATAATATATATCTATTTTAGCGATAGTCATAGAACATATATGATTTTAATAATTTACAGTAAATCACAAAAAGTAGGAGAACGAACTAATTTAGTTATAAATATTATTCAACGCAAATAAATCATATCTGATTTAAAAAGTAATACCCTTTCAACAAACTTAACAAAATCCGAGCGATTATCTCAAGAAAACAACAAAAGAAAATTCATATGCCATATTTTATTGACATATTTAGTAATTTATATACATCTTCTATAGTTAATTCAGATTAGTTTCGTTGGTTAATTTAATTAGTAATTATACTGTACACTGGCAAGTTGCAACTAAATTTGTAACACGATCCAGCATATTTTAAAATTATATTTGAAACGGCAAAACACACTTTTGCTAGTCAACACAGGACCCCACAAACCAAATATCAGTATAATTTTCCCTGTTATTAGTTCACATTTTCCATATATTCCCCAGCATGGGTCCCGCATGTTAATACCTTAACGTGCCAATCGGGGCAAGCGCACAAACATGAAATTAGAAATTGCAGAGAATCCAGATCTCTTCTATTCTTCCTCAGTCCCCACTCTGCCACTTCATTCATTCCTCCCACAAGGAGTCAAGGACTCACTGTGCGGCGTCCAAATAAATCTGCCTTCTTTCTTTTAAGAAATTCCCTCTAATAAATCTGTTTCCCTTCTAATTCCCATTATTCCTTCAATAAATCACTAAACCCCACCTTCTGTTCAGAAAAAGTGAAACCCTCTCTCTCTCTCTCTCTCGCCTTCCATGGGAAGGTGTGTGTATCTCTTCTCCTTCTTGCTTCTTTCGACTCTCTGCACCTCTTCTCAAGTCTTTGCTGCTCAGCTCGACCAAACCCAGACCGGAGTCTTGCAAAAGCTGTTTAAAAGTCTCCAATCCAACTTCTCTGTTCCTAGTTCTCTTTTGAATAACGGAGACGCCAATCCGTGCAACTGGAATGGTGTCGGTTGCGCCTTAAGTGGTTCATCCGAGGTGGTAAGGGAATTATCTTTCTCTAACTTTGGTATCTCCTCTATTAAGTCTTCTTCTTTCGAGGATTTCTTTGATAGCCTATGTTCTCTCCATACCTTGCAACACCTGAACCTTTCGAGCAATCAGTTGAGCTCTTTGCCTGATTCCTTCTTTTCCAACTGTACCGGTCTTTCTGGTTTGAAGTACCTTAACCTGAGCAGCAATGCAATAAACCAACAAATTCCTAATTTCAAATTTAGAGATTTGGAGGTCCTGGATTTGTCTTGGAATCACTTCACTGGTGCTATTGGTAATAAGTTGGACTCATTGACCAAGTTAAAAAGTTTGAATCTTTCATCTAATTCCTTACATGGTTCCATTCCTCCACTTAGTGGCCAGGAAAATGGTCCCTTGAAGGAATTAGTGCTGTCCATGAATTACTTCAATGGTACCATACCATATAGTATTTTTAAGCACGGGAACCTGACTTATTTGGATCTTAGCCAAAACAATCTAATTGGGCGTGTACCTGATGAATTCAACAACCTTTCCAAATTGGAAACACTGCTTTTAAATGCAAATAATCTGTCAGGTAACATCCCAACAAGTCTAACTAACCTGAAAACTCTTTATCGATTTGCGGCATATCAAAACAATTTCAGTGGATTAATTCCAATTGGGCTGACAAAATATGCAAAGATCTTGGATTTGAGCTACAATAATATAACTGGAGGACTGCAACCTGACCTCCTGTCGCCTCCTACTTTGGAATCAATTGATCTGACCAATAATGGTTTAACAGGATCAATTCCTGGGAATATATCACGTAATCTCTATCGGTTGAGACTGGGTTGGAACCAGTTAAGTGGTACTCTTCCTACTTCAATCGGCGAACTCTCTCTTTTGTCTTATCTAGAATTGGATGGGAATAAGTTGGAAGGAAAAATACCGAACGAATTGGGAAATTGCAAGAATCTGACGCTATTGAACTTGGCTTCAAATAACTTTGAAAATGAGCTCCCGCTAGGATTGGGGAACCTTTCAAATTTGGTGGTTATCAAACTTCAAATTAACAATTTTAGTGGGAGAATTCCCAGTCAAATATTAAATTGGGCGAATGTAAGCACTTTGAATTTCAGCCTGAATGCGCTCTCTGGGGAAATTCCACCTCAGATTTCAAATTTAAAGAAGCTTGCAAACCTGAATTTGGGTGGAAACAATTTAAGTGGTTCTATTCCAAGTACAATAGGCGACATGTCTAGCCTAAATGAGCTTCAATTGGGGAATAACAAATTAAGTGGCATAATTCCAGCAATGCCTGGAAGTCTCACCACAGCACTAAATTTAAGCCACAACTCTTTTAGCGGGCCCATCCCATCTTCTTCTTTTATCAACTCCCTTGAGCTAGAAGTTCTTGATTTATCACGAAATAACTTCTCAGGTCTGGTTCCGGATTCTCTGACAACTCTGCGATTTTTAACTATTTTGGACCTGTCAAACAACAATCTCTCTGGTACACTTCCCAATTTCCATAACTGGGTAAATGTGATAATTACCGGCAATGCTCTTCTTTCAAACTCCACTCGGGAAGCAACTTCTAATCCTGATCACCCTCATTCAAAGAAAAAGGTGAACCCCGGTCTTGCTATACTATTTTCTGTACTTGGTGCATTTTTTGGGTTTCTGTTGTTAGCATGTCTGATTGTATTCTCATTGTCAAAGAGGTTTTACCGGGTTGAAAATGTTGGTCTCCAGTCCGATGATATCACCCTTCCCTATATCACTGATGGGCGTTTAATCACGACTAATAGTATCCATACCTCAAACATTGATTTCACCAAGTCCATGGAGTCAGTTTTGAATCCGTTAAATGTTTTCATGAAAACCCGATTCTGCACTTACTACCGCGTGGAGATGCCCAATGGGTCGATTTACTCTGTCAAAAAATTAAATTTCAGCGAGAAAATAATTCAAATTGGGAGTCAAGAGAAATTCGGCCATGAGCTTGAAGTTTTGGGTCGGCTAACAAATTCAAATGTTATGGTACCTCTAGCCTATGTGCTAACCGCAGACAGTGCCTATCTGTTCTATGAGCATGCGTGCATGGGCACGGTATTTGATATGCTGCATTCTAGTGGTAATGTCTTGGATTGGCAATGTCGGTATAGTATTTCCCTAGGTGTGGCGCAGGGCCTTGCCTTCCTTCACGGTTGCACTCAGCCGGTGCTGCTTCTAGATCTTTCTACAAGGTCAGTGCATCTGAAATCTATGAATGAGCCCCAGATTGGTGATATCGAGCTTTATAAGGTCATCGATCCGTCTAAGAGTACTGGGAGCTTGTCAGCCATTGCCGGTACTGTTGGTTACATTCCACCAGGTACAAAAGTTTGAGCTATGTAATTATTTTCTGATATCAATTTCGTCATTTGTTTTTGTGTTATCTGCTTTTGAATAGTCCTTTTACCAGTGTCAGGCTTGACTTGTTAAATGCAAGACTCGTCTTGCTTGAAAGTTCCACCAGTACTATAAAATAGGCACATACTTACGTAGGGCTAATCAATTGGATGATCAATACCTGCTCTCATCCCTTTTCTGGTTATGATACAGTAGCAATGTGTACTAACTATTGATTTAGAGGCATATAGCTTGTTTGATTCCTTACCTGGTACCAAACTTAAGTATTATTTGTAACGAACACTAATTGTTTGAATTGACAATTTTGTAAATAAAAAAGATATGCATATTCATTAATTCTAACTTCAATCATTTTGTCTAATTGTAGAATATGCCTACACCATGAGGTTGACAATGGCAGGAAATGTCTACAGCTTCGGTGTGGTATTACTTGAGCTACTAACTGGGAAGCCACCTGTCAGTGAAGGGATTGAGCTGGCAAAGTGGGCGCTGAGTCACTCAGGACGGCCTGAGGACAGAGAAGGAATTCTAGACTCGAGAATCTCTCATGCATCAATTCCTGTGCACAGCCAAATGCAGTCCGTTCTGAAAATAGCTCTGGCTTGTGTTGCCGTTTCGCCTGAGTCAAGGCCGAAGATGCGGAATGTCTTGAGGATGTTGTTTAATGCTAAGTGATGCTGTTGTAAAATATATAATACAGGTAATGTTACTTTTGTAAAATATTGATCTCAGGTAGTTGGAAGCTTAAAGTTAAATTTTTCGCCAAGGTATAAAGTAAACGTTGATAATGTATTTACCTTCAACAGTTGTTATTGCTGAAGCCTTTAGTGAGATGAAATGAAAATGATAGGGTGTTGTTGATTCATTTTAATATTCATCTTGAAATTGCATTTTTTTTTTGTACGTCCTATCTATGAGTCTTTTTTTTTTTTTTAATTTTCACCTTTGAAAATTAATATGGTCGATAATAACATCTGTCAGCTCATGGCAGAACTGCATATAATGGTACAACCACCCAAGGCATTCTTATGTCTTAAAATGTTATATTGAATGAACTTTTTACGGTGTTTTATTAATTTAGAATCAGATTATAGCTGATTTAATGTTCAGTCTACGTGCATGTAATATAGGAAATAATATTGCTCTCGGCGCTTGTTTATGAAAGTGAACCAAGATAATTACACTTCATAGCAAAAACAAAATACATGAAATAATGTTAACAAAAAGTAGCTGCCTTCTTTAAACATGGCGCTACTTTTGTCTACATATTCAAGCATAAAATTTTCAATTTCAATAACACAACATTCTCATCACTTTAGATTTTCTCTACACTAACGCATGGGAAAGTTGAAAATCTGGTTTTCTTGTTGCCTTCTTAAAAAATTTCATCCTTTTCTTCATCTCCCCGACTTCAGAAAATTCGTATTCGCTTTCCCAAAAAAAGCCTCCTTCAACTCTGGTAAGCGCATCTGGAATGACCTATCATCTGCAATAAAATAGAAAAAAAAGGTTGTGATTGCTTATTGGGAAAATAAAAGGAAAACACATTTAATAAATTTCAAACTAAGCTTGGGCGATATTATTCTTTATCCGGTTCTCTTTCAAATTTGCGACAAATTGATGAAGAACCAAATAGGCTTCTGTTGATATTAAAACATGAAAATGCTGAATGAGTCTAACAAAATCAGCATTTAAAATAATAACTATTCTAAATAATCTGGTGCAGGAACTGCATCCAGCAAGACAGATGTAGAAAAATTAGAATAAAATATTAATAAATTCATGTATAGACAAGCCGAAATCTTTATAGAATTAGGATTATATCTGAACTTAATGTTGGTTGATTTTATTATTATTCTTTTTTGAAGTCTATTTGAAAACAACATCATTCAGCAATCAGAAAGGACCAGTTTGGTGATGATAATACATATATAAAATAACACGTAGATAATTTTATGTGGAAAGAGAAGTTTGCTTCTAAGTTTCTCCTGACCTGAAACTAATATAATCAAGAAGACATTGATAGAGCCAGGGGCGTCTCGCTTTCCCTAGAGGCAGTTGACGACCCGCCACAATCCCCTTCTACTCTACCTGAAAAGGAATGTTATATTGATTGATATTTATGATAACACATGCACTGATTGATATTAATGATGATACATCTCCTTGCTTGATTGGATTATTATCTAATAAAACAGTGTTTAAGTATCTTTTTCCTAGTTTTCTTTGGATAGCATTCAGTGCGTATAAAGTTATTGTCAAAACAACCTCAAAACTCTTAAACATGTTGAAAGAAAATGTCAACAGATAAAAAGAAGAATGCGGCATACTATATAAAAAATTTATATGAACTGAAAATTATGTATGTTAGGAGAGCCAGCTGCTAAGTGCCTATTTTAGAGCTACAAAACCAAGTTCATAGTTTTATACCCTACGATGTCATCTGTTTGAACCATATTATCTGATTATAAAGAAAAACCCTTAATGTTCCCCTCTGGAATCTTACTCTGACAGATTCTTTCAGTACCTGTTGGCCCAGTATGTGACTCACCGCCAGTCTCTTCGTCACCACCATCGCTGTTGTTCCCTAATACGGTCGCATTACCAAATCTTACCTTCCTTGCATCTCCAGGAGAGTCAACTGCCTCTTCCTCCACCACCTGCGGTAAAGGTGCTTCTGTGGCCACTACTGCTGTTGCCTGTCTTGTAACCTTTCAAAACAATAGTGGCATATTGTAATTGGACCAAATGTATTGTTTGATCCATCACAGGATATTATCTTTATCTGGGACAGAAAGATTGATGGACCATTGGAACAGAATAATTATCTTTATCTGGCACAACAATGATACATTCTGAATATGCTAAAATTGAGTAAATTCTGCACATGTATTTTCCACAAATAACAAAAGAAAAAGGTAAAAAAAAAAATAGAATTTCTTCAGAAAAAAGGAATCTTCAGGGACACAACTTCTAACATAACAGAACTCTATGATAGTAGTTTACATTGTTGTTGTAATTTAAATTTAAAGGTTTCTAATAATTACAATGTGATTAAATTTAAGGCATCTAGGATTTATGTTAACAAAAATCACCTGTCTTTGTGATGATGGCTTGTCTTCTGCTCTGACCCTATTAGTATAAGCAATGCGTAAAGCGATGCATCGATAAAGGCATGTAAAGATCCAGAAAATCCATGGCGAGGCAACCAGGGCCATGCCAGCTGGGAGAAGCCATGACGGAGCCGAGGATGACGGGAGAGAAATGAACATTACCAGAAAAACACCACCAGATAGCAAGAGAAGAAAGAGGAGACATGAGATGACACATACACAAGCCTGGCCGTTATTAGGCCTGCCTTCAGCCCCCTGTTGGGACATTCTCGATGAATTACGCCGATCGGGTTGACCTTTATTCATCGAGTATGTCTTATGAATTCCTTCTTTTCCTGTACCTTTTATTTTTGTTGTTTACCTTGGATTCATTGATTAATATGATTCCTCTTGACCATTCTTCTCCCCTTCTCTATTGCCTCTGTTTTCTTTTTTGTTCTTTGTCGATTTGATTATGATTTTTTTTTTTCTTTTTTTTCTGCTTTTGAGAATTTGGGATTATTGCGGGGAGGAGAAAATTGGTCAAAATGGGGTTGAGAGTTGCGACAGACAAGGTTTGCAAGGTTGGCTTGTTTGTGGTTTAGAGAGAGAACAAAAAAGAGGTGTTTGTGCTAAACTGAGATTATCTATAAGAGGTATGATGTGGTTGCATGTTTGTGTGGAAGCTCTTATGAAGAGGACAGAGAAAAAGATAGGAAATATTTTACTGTCTGCATTTTTTTAAACATATTTATTGTTTATATCTATGAGCTGACAATTGAAATTGTATAATCAATTAAATAACCAATAGCGTTGGCCGAAATTGTGATAAATATCGACGTTTTCTTTCAAATATTGCTTAATACACATTTAATTTGGATTATTTTGTCTTCTTCATTGTTTAATGGATACACATCACCAACTATCATCTTGTTATGGTAGTGGAATAGTGGAACCCCTCTCTACCTCCAAAAGGAACATAAAACGATTAAAATAATTTCAAGGTATCTCATAAGTTATTCCCAAAACACTTTTCTAATAAGAGTTATTTTTTGCAATTCAATTTAAAATTGATAACCGCATAAGCTTGTATTGCATTGAAATATATGGAGTACAAACCCAACACGGGCGGTTTATATGTTGACTCCGAAAAAGGAAAAGGAAATAAAACAAATATCACTCTCAAGTCTCAACAACAAAAAAACTAGACAGCCTTTGTCAAGCATTTCGAAAAGTCTCAACAACAATAAATATTTAGTGGAGAGTTTATTTTATCAAATTATTGTTTAAGTCGAATCAAAGAACATAATATTCATACGAAGAAGCAAACGAAGCCACTGGGTTTTGATCAGGAACGCTATGAGATAAAAAAGAAAGAAAACAAAAATGATAAAATTGATTAAAGCACTCGTCTACATGAATTTAACAACAACATTATATAGCAGATGCCAAATATGATGATACCAGGCTTCAAATTTACTGATGAATATGATCAGTCTCTGTAGAACCTGGCACATTTCAGCAGAGGAAATCCGAAACAACAGGTGAACTTTGGCTTAAAGTCAACTGGAGATGGAACAAAGCTTGCTTGAGATTTGAGAAGCCTGCCAATGGAATCACTCCAAATCAACAAATTAACTAAGCACACTATAAATAGATTCAGGATAACTATAGTCTATGCCTTCACTTGAACTCTTCTTCTTCGAAAAGATACGGCCAATCAGAGGCACCACTGGCTTCTTCTTCTGCAACTTTGTCTCCATTCTCCTCTCCACTCCCATGTCCATATCAGAAATGCTTAAAGCATCTCCAAAGCATGGCCAATACTCATTCTCTTCCTCCCACCTCCTTTCTTCTCTTATAGCACTTCTCTGAGCTGCTTTCGCAGCCTCAATCTCCGCCATTTTGGACAAACTTCTATGAAATTGAGCATTCATACCTGCCACAGCTATCTCCATTTCAGATCTTCTCTTTTTCATCAATGCTAACTCTTGCCTCATCTCTACTAGCTCCATCTCCAGTTTCTTAATTGAATCCAAAACCGATACCTCGTAATAAACGGGTGTGGACTTTTGTCCAGACCCGGATCCTGTCATCGAGGCCGGTGTGCAAGGAGAAGAAATTGCAAGTGTTGAATCACGTTGGTTGAAGGCAGCCGCAGCCTCTTTGACTGATCGAAACGGTCTGATTGTCTCAATCTCTGACATGTTCATATATTCTTAATTTTTCTTTTTGTAATTTTTTTATGATTGGATGAATGGAAACATGGTGGGTTATCGAGATGGTGTAATTTATATATAGTAAGATAAGATGGTGAAATTGTGATGATGTTATTTCTGCTTGCTTTGCTTCTACTTCAGAAAGTTATTACTCACTGAACCCTCTGCACCACTGAGTGTGATATGGCGGATGGATCCTGTCAAAGCCTTGTTTTTGGGGGCACAGAAATTGACTTCTCACCTAAAGCCACTCATACAATACTACTCTATTCAGTAACAAAGTCAGATCTTTTCCATACAACTATCATCATATATAGTTATTTACAATGGCATTTGTACCAAACATATCTAAACACCCATGTCAATTTAAATTTACCACTTTATCCTGACAATCTTGTGCTCTGGCACAACCTCATCCAACTAAGTCAACTCTATCTCCAAGCAAAGAAAATTCTAATTTTGGGCCATGAAATGGTGCAGTAACTAGACCTGTCAAACGTTAAAATGTGCCCGGAATACTCCATTTTCATTTTCGTTCCGTTCTAGACAACGACATAGAAATATCTTTCGTTTCCGTTCTATTTCGTCAAATGAAAAAGTTTTCTGTTCTGTCTTTCATTTCCCATTGATTTCAACACATTTCCGTATTTCGTTTCAGTAATGTTTACAAATTTCAGTTCCGTTTTCAGAAACAAAACTGATTTTTTCTTTCGTTTAACGTTCCGTTTGGACGGAACGGAACGAAAACGTTCTAAACGGTGAAATATTGACAGGTATAGTAGTAACAGTCTTAACAACACTCCAAACTGATTTATTAGTCTTCAGCTCAGCGCAGCCCAGCCCAGCCTAGGCTCGTCTCTTTTACATACTCAACCCTTGAAAATTTCAAAATCAGCCCAACAATAGTAAACTACAATACTATACTATACTGTCTTGTTCATGACCGGTTACCCGCATAGCAATCTCCGCCCGATTTCGATACACCCGAAGCTCCCGCGCCAACATATCCATTCCCCGACAAAAATAATAATTCCAACAAAACCCTTCTATTCTACTTCTTCAACCCCATCTCCACTTCTCCACACTCTCACCACCTCCACTTCCGCCTCCAATGGCGAACCTTCTCCACCTCAACCTCCGCTCCGTCTTCGTCCCTTCTCTCTCCTCCCGACGCCACTCCAGCGCCGCCCCGCGCCGCCACCAATTCCGCGTCGAAGCGAAGGTCCGGGAGATCTTCATGCCCGCTCTCAGTTCTACCATGACTGAGGGTAAGGTTGTGTCCTGGCTCAAATCTGAGGGAGATCAAGTCGCCAAAGGCGAGAGTGTGGTCGTCGTCGAGTCTGACAAGGCTGACATGGAAGTCGAGTCTTTTCATGATGGTATCATGGCGGCGATCGTGGTCTTAGAGGGAGACTCCGCTTCTGTCGGATCTCCAATTGCGCTACTTGCTGAATCCGAATCCGATATCGCTCTCGCCAAGGCACAAGCCTCCGGTTCAGGTTCTTCAGGTTCAGATCAGAAGACTGAAGCTGTGGCAGCTCCAGTGGCTGAGCCGGAACCAGTATTGGCGCCTTCTGTCGCTCCAGTGTCTGCTCCTGTATCCTCTCCAGTTGTGAAGGTTGCCTCAACTCATCCTGCGTCAGAAGGTGGGAAGAGAGTAGTGGCCACACCTTATGCAAAGAAGCTTGCAAAGGACTTGAATGTGGATTTGGGTACAGTAGTGGGGTCGGGGCCCATGGGGAGAATTGTGGCAAAGGATGTTGAATTGGCTGCATCTTCAGCTGCAGTAAGTGAAAAACCAAAGGTTGCTGCAGCTGCTGCAGCAGCTTCTACTGTTCAATTGGGGAGTGTGGTGCCTTTTACAACAATGCAAGGTGCAGTTAGCAAGAATATGTTGGAGAGCCTCTCAGTGCCTACATTTAGAGTTGGATACACCATGACTACTGATGCCCTTGATGCTCTTTACAAGAAGGTAAAGTATTTCTTTGGGTTTCTTTTTTATAATGTGTATATTATAGGAGATTGAGGTATGTTTTGTACCAATGCACCAGGCAAATATGGTAGGTACTTACCTTGCAAACAATTATTAACAGTGTGGATGTTTAACACAAGTTGGCTGAGGTTTAGAATTTCATTATCTTGTATTTAATCTATTCCACCCAATAGGTAAATGGCCATATCCGTGTGATCTTTCACCCATTTGTCCCCTGATTTGAATATAACATGATTGCCAGCCTTTGACCAAGCTACAGTATGTCTCAATGAGTCCTATTTATGAACAACTAATGAACAACTAAGTAAGAACAAGAACCATTTGATGATCAATTGGCTAGGTTGGGCCTACATAGCACCTGAACAAAAGGCATGCATGCACATTAAATAGTGAAATTATCATTGCGGGCTCTTTTGAAATTTAATAGCATTGACATAGTACTTCCTCTCTACTATTTGATAAGATTAGATGTTAAAATTCATGCTTATTTGGTTTTGATATGGTACAATGAAGATTAAGTCAAAGGGGGTAACAATGACGGCACTTCTAGCAAAGGCGACTGCAATGGCACTGACACAACACCCTGTGGTGAATTCAAGCTGCAGAGATGGGAAGAGCTTCACCTACAACAGCAGCATAAACATTGCTGTGGCTGTGGCCATGGATGGAGGCCTCATCACACCTGTTCTTCAAGATGCTGATAAGGTTAATTATCCAATCTACAGAGTATTAATTTAGGGGTGTTAATGAATGGAAGTTATACTTGGCATTTTACATGTAATTTTACAAATGGAATTTAAGAATGGTTCTTGTTTATTTGGATAAAAGAAAGTTAAAAGTGATGCATCTGAACAAAGTAGTAAAGAACATATGTTTGTTAGTGTATGAGGATAGTAATTCTTTAGGTGTGTTATCTTTCTTAGATAATGCTAATGCTTCCTGGCAAAGATGCTGCATTGGATATTGGTTCACTATTTTGGATAGCGTTTAACAGTCCATAGCAGTGGGTTCCCAGTAAAAGCTATAACTGGCTAAAGTAGAGGCTCTGCTGCATTGTGATCTGTATTTTTTTTTTTAAAAAAAAAAAACTTTTAATGGTATCTAATTCATTGGTTACTGTTAAAATTAGCGATTAACATCAAAACTTAAATTAATATTGGTGTCTACCATTAGTTAGTATGATTTGGTGCCTGGAGATGCAATTTTGTTTCCATTTGTAAAAAATAATATTCATTAGAGATAGCCATCAAACATTTAACAATGTGCCATTTGCATCACATTGAAACTCGCGTGTGGCATCTGAGAGCATATCAAGTTGCTAGCTGCAAACTAAGTTAGATATGATTTGCGAGTTGTTTGTTTCTTCTGCAAAATGACCTGGATAACTGAAGTGCTAATGCTATGGTCTTTTGGGTTTGCAGCTTGACATATACACTTTATCAAGAAAATGGAAAGAGTTGGTTGACAAGGCTAGGGCTAAGCAGCTCCAACCTCAGGAGTACACCACTGGTACAGCCAGATTTATTTCTTTATCAAACAATTTGGTCTGGGATAGTAAATCCAGACAGCTTTTTTGGTCGCTTAGGTATGAATGTCCTGTAATTGAACACTTTGCAAGGCTGAAAGCATTTCTAGCGATCCTCTTCCAAATTGGAGTCCCAGAAACCATTATTCTGACAAAATAAGACTGATGATAAAGGATTATCTGTTGTTTGTTTGAACAAATTTTGATAAATAGCGAATATTTTCGCTTTTTTAAGAGTAACAGGTAGTTTTTATGTTGTGATGAATTTGTTGGTGATATTTCTCACTTTTTATTGGACATAAGAGATAGCTATACTTTTTTTCCAATATTGTTTTGAATTTTATCGGCATACATTTTTTTCACCTAGTAAAATATGATAGTATAATACAATTATTGACATATGCTACTTTTCTAATTATTTTTTCTTACTGATAGGTACATTCACTCTATCCAACCTTGGGATGTTTGGTGTAGACAGGTTTGATGCAATTTTGCCACCTGGCACTGTAAGTACAGTTTCCTGAAACTATTATTTATCTCCAGGAATCTTTTGCTTTTCTTCTTACGAATGGAATTATACTCCAAATCTCTTAATTTCATTTATTAATCGGGTCCAATTTAGGGAGCAATCATGGCTGTCGGTGCTTCACGACCAACTGTTGTTGGTACAAAGGATGGCCGGATTGGTATGAAGAATCAGATGCAGGTGTGAGATGTTTCCATTATGTGCCATATTTTATTATATTAGTTTATTGGCATCATCCCCATATTATCAACATCCTGTTTTCAAATTCCTTTTCTCTACCAGCTTGTAGATGGAGCGCAAAAACCAAAATCCAGTCCTGTCTTTTATTAAAATACACTTCAAATTCAATTAGAAAGCCAAAAGAACTGAGGACAACAAAAACTTGGTGCGTCCAAAAGTGTCCTTTTTCCATAAAAAGACATCATTTTGTATGGATGTCAGCTTTGTAGAGACTGATACCAAATTTGGTTTGCACCTGATCTAGCTTTGACTGATCTAATTTACCATAAATTGTGTATGAAAAATTTCAGGTGAATGTTACCGCTGACCACAGAGTAATTTATGGGGCAGATTTGGCCGCATTTTTGCAAACCTTTGCCCAAATAATTGAGGATCCGAAGGATCTCACTTTTTAGGATGCTTTATGCATGCCCTTTCTCACTATAGAGTTTACTGCTGGGATTATATGTACGGTTCAATGCATATTGCGCAACCTCTTCACTCTATTTATCGTGCTACTTGTAAACATGAATAGAGGGTATTATGTGGTACCCTTTTTTCATTGTGATGTTTAATTTAATTGCAATTTTTAGGATGGCCATTTTTTTTTTCCTGTATTGAACAAATCTATAATAAATGGGTTCTTTTTTGTGGTCGCAGAGTTTTGACTTTGCTAAAAGGCAGTCTGGGACATCACTATAGTGACATTCCATAGTTGGGTCTAATGATTGTACAGTTAGATAAATTTCAGCAACTTTTTATCCGGCTTATCATTCTGTTTTACTTACATAATTTAACGTCTGTTTAGTTAATATTGGGTTGAATTAATCATAAGAGCTCTTATATTCTTTCATGTTTTTAACGGGGAGAAAGATGTGCCCTCCTGCATAATGCAGGTGTATTGCTTTTACATGTGTACTTAAAGTCATTGGTAAATACAAAAATCTTAAGGCGTTTTTCAATGCCTTCTTGCTTATATTAATGGGATCCAGTATTTTCATCATTGGATTGTTATATTGCAGAAGTGCTCCATATTTCTATCTGAATGAAGACAAACATCTTCAGCATAGTCATCATAATGATCATTTTTTAAATCATGATTTGCTAAACATATTTAATTTGCACCTAAATCCTGAGATTATATTAATGAAACTAAATGCATGTTGCAATCAGGGGCAATGGGCATCGAATTTAAATTAGATTACTAAAGAACCTCTCTGACCTGTCTGCTACTGTTCTGATCTTCAACTAGTGAACTAGGTGTCGTCCCAGACTTTAGGCTGCTTCATTACCAGTGGGACCTTTGAATCACTGACAGTGATGTCAGTGCTCTCTATCTCTCTCTCTAGTGATCAAATCAAGCATATGATATGTAAGTGACCATCAGAAAGATCTTCCTCAAGGTCCCCCACGAGGCATCTCTTGATTTTGGCACTGATCATGTATAAAGCCAATGACCTTTGGATCCAGCCATTATTCTAACCCTCTCCGAACCATCCTTTTCCCACTTTCTGAAAAGCACTACCATAGGATAACATTAGCAGTGGTCAAGACCTTCTACTGCTTCTTTCTTTTCTTTCCTTTTTATTTCCCCAAAGCTTCTCCATCTGTTCGTTTTCAAAAAGCGTTATTAAGATCTAGATCACAACCACCACTTGCATATGCCCAAATTCTACACGAAACTTCTCTAAATTCTCCACCTCGTAACAAAATTTCTCTGAGGTTGTTATTTGTCTAGGTAGGATTAGAATGCCATCTGTTCTACTACTTTGTCAGGTCGCCTTCCCCAAATGTCATCAGATGACCTGGACTAATTTAAACGACATCAATGAAAAAAATATAGATTTTTAACCTTAAGCCGATTTCAGATTCGGTATGGTACCTGGCAGCAAAAAAAAATAAAAAAAATTGTGGGTTTTTTTATTTATTTATTATAGCTTTAGCATATTTAAAATTGGGTCACGTCAGTGTAGATCTTTATTATTATTTTTTTTTCAATTTGCACTTCATTCAATCCAATTGTATTTTTTCTGTCAATTGAGCGGTCATGCTCATGTTATATACGTCCCAGTGTGCCATTTTTACTAGAATTTAGACAATGATTCTGATTAGCTAAAAAAAATTGGAATCAATATTTCACTTTCTATCAATTCATTCATCCCATTCTACAAGGATCACATCTTGCCTCAAAAGCCGAATAGTGACAATATGACCAAAAGCTATAGAGCTAAGTGCTCAAATTGTTAAATAAAAAGAAAAGAAAAAGATGGAAATTTGAAAAAGTGAAATCCTTCTCTATCTAATAGATGCCATTCATGTACTGAATTAATGACTCCTTATGATGATTTGAACGGCTTATAGACCTTAAGATCATGAATGACCCCTGCAATGGACCCGGCTGCGGCTCCCACAGAAACTACCAAGCATGCCATGCTAAGCATTTGTAAGCAAATCCAACGGGTACTCCATTTTGGTACCCTCTTTTGCACAATGTACATCTCCACGGGGAAAAACACGGTCAACGGCCAAAAACTGAGTGCACCGAGTAATCCAACAACATCATTGAAGAATGGCAATAGCATTGAAATGATGGTGGTCAAAATAACAAAAACAGTGCGCCAAATCAGCCTGAATAGGCTGAGTCGGAATGGTCCTACAGAGAACTCCTTGTTGATGAACTTGGAGTCGGGCCATCGCGCTATGGCATTTTTTTCAATGAATGCAAAGAGTGGTTGGCAGTAGACCTGGTAGGCACCAATCAAATGGATCACAATTGCGGCATTGGCTATGTCGAGTAGCCAAAATGGGTTGTAGAATCCAAACCCGGTAAGAAGATTGCTTGGTGCGTCATCACCAAAGGCAGCATAGCCGAAGCAGCCACAAAGTAGATAGAAAACTGTAGTTACTACTACACTGATCAGGGTTGCCCTTCTCATGACTTTAGACTCAGATGGCGGCGGTGCTTTTATTGTGTCCTGGAAAAATATGACGTGGACTGTTAGATTGGTAGTCTTGAACTCTTGATTATACTTGAATTATAATTATTCTTTTTATATCATATTATTTTAAGTTGAAGCCTGAAGGTATTGTTTATTTTGATAAACTATGAGTACATTTTAATTTTCCTTCATAAATGGTAAAATTAATGCTAATTTAATACATTTTTAATGTCATTTGTGTATTACTTTTCTTTTTTTTTTTGCTTTCTATTTAGGGAAAAATAGCTAGAGAGATATCAATACCTGAATCTCGATCAAAATGATCGAGTAGGAATAGGCAAAGGCAATGTCACCAAAAGCTTGTAGGCTGCGATATATTTTCTGAGCCTCTGTCACTGAGCCGATGCTGACACCGGTAAAGCTACCCTTGATGCCTTTGTTTGCTGTTTTGCCAAAACAAAGAAGCGAGATAATTTTCATTATTATCATCCAATGAATTAATTATTAGTTGTTACATTTACCAATTACTATCATCCAATCAATTAGTACCTATAACTTGAACTATGCCGAGAGCGAGGCCAATAGATGAGTAGGTAAAGGACATGACAGCTGCGACAATGGACAGCCACCAAATTTGATCAAAATCTGGGATTTGTGAGAAAATAATTTCCACAATGCCAAAAATTATCATGTAGGGGACGCTTAAGGTATGGCATGGATTCTTGTGCCCCTTCTCGTGGAAGCAGTTTGATCTCTTAATTGCCCTGTTCAAGAGAAAACAAGTTAGATACCTAAATCTTCAACATGAGACAGTACCTTTTTTTTTTTTTTCAAACTTCAAATGTTTGAACTCACATCATACTAATCGAAGCAGCAATTGTGTATCCTATAGCCACGCCAAATAGATTTGCATATTGGATAAACCCACAAATCTTCACCTTAAGCCCACCTATTGATCAAAATTAAGAACATACTATATTAATCAACTGCAAGTATTTTAAATTGAGACAATAATTAATACAGCATTTGAGACGATGGTTTACCAAGGTTGGCATGGACTGCATCCATGTAAGTATAGTTGCGCTTGCCGGTCATCGGGTCACCAGAACGGTAACAGTCAGCTAGGAGAGTTGAGGTGTAGTAAATTACAAAGGAGAAGAGGAACATGACAGCAGGACCCGCAACCCAGCCAAGCTGCGCTATGGCCCATGCTAACGATAGAACACCAGAGCCAATTACGGCAGTGATGATGTGAGCACTAGCAGTCCAAACAGTGCCTAAACACAAGCACAGATATTATGAATTTTCTAATCTTGGTAATTTTATACCAGAAAACTGTGACATGTTCCTTACTCTTTCGAGTAATTAACTTGAATAATAAGGACATCCAAATGCAGCAAATCAGCTTTTCATGAAATTATAATTGGACTATAGAATCATATATCCATTGGTATTCCACTAAGGATAAGTCTAAAACAAGTGATGAATTAACTACACAAAAAGTTGCTACATGATTTATGGTAAAATCTAATAAATTTAAAAAATTACAAAAGTTAACAGCCAATGAAATAATTACTCAAGGTGCAAAAATATATATATATATATATATATATATATATATATATATATTTTACCAGTTCTTTTTGGGCGACCGTCGTCATCAAACCATTTTGAGTCGCCGTGCTCGAGAGAAGAAACCTCCATTGGTGGTGGATAGCTCCCATTTTTGGAGTAATACATTCCTTGACCGTTTTCAGCCATCTTTTGATTTGCCCTTTTTTCCCTAAGAAACTGTTAAGGTGAAGTGAAAGATATATAGATTCTGGTCACAATAAATAAACTCAGACTGAAACTGATATAGATAAGGAGACAAGGTGTTTTTGGAAGTTAATGAACTAGAGCAGAGGAGGGGCTTTGAGATGTGAGTAGAGAGTTAATTATTGAGTGAAGGAGAAGAGACAAGTTAGAGAGGTAGAGTGCATTGAATTGGCTCTAGGAGACTGGGGTTCATGCTTATTTATAGAGTGGAGGAAAGAGAGAGGAGTAATAAAATAGGTAAAAAGAAAGAAAAATACCTGTACACACGGAGTCAACGACATGGGTCTAACTAATGTCAATTCTAGTCGCTCTCAAGTATCCACCATGTGTGTGCGGTGTGCCACCGTTATTACAAAGCCTTATCTCTCTGTTTGCAAAGCAAGGTATATTGGGTGTACTAGTACTTGAACAGGAACACTCTATGGTTAAATAATAACACATTTATGTATAATAAAAAATATTTCACAAATTGAGAGACGTAAAAAATAAATATATAGGTTTTTTTCTATATTGGCTGAAATATAGATCGTTCCTTCAATAATAAATATATAGGGCACCATGTTGTGGTTGATCACGACTCAAATCAGCTAAAAAAATTGATCCACCACAAATATCCTAAATTCCTAATATATATATGTGGTAATTTTTTCAGTGTTAAAAATATGAATAAATAGTGAGAAGTTATTCTACTGTTTCATTAATGTTTGTCTCTACTTCAAAATCAGAATGACAGGTACCTAAGATGAGATGTCAATCAGAAGAGTAATAAACGAAGTTAGCCTCCTCCTCTATGGCTTTTCCCAGGAGTTGTCTCTCTCTCTCTATCTCAACCATGCAAGTATCTCTACACATGGTACACCCCGCCTCTTCTTTCGGCAGTTTTCTTTTTGGTTTTGACAATTTGTCTGACAGACAGTCTGCTTTCTCATTTTGTTTCCTTAAATCAAACTTAAACTGTGTTGTCTGATTGCAAAATCATTTAATAAAGGTGATTTTGGCGATACATGAAAGAGCTGCCGAATTAGTAGGAGCAGAGCAGGGGGAAAAAAAACAAAATAGATTGGCGCCTGCCAAACGATTCACCATTTATCGGTGAATTCATTATAAAAATTAAAATATAAAGATCAATTTGAAAGAGGGATAAACAGAAATGATAAGAAATATGTTTCATATGCCATTTGGTGTGGAGAACGTGAGGAAAAAGAAATTAGTTCTTATTTCATGAATATTGTTTGATAATAGAATAAAGTACAGAGAAATTTTTTTTAAAAAGTTATTCATCGTTCTTTACTGAGATAATTTATTTTTTTTAGTTATTCACAAATTAGCTTGCTTGCTTCCAAGCATAACAGAATGATTCAACAACATTTATGAATGTAAAAACATCACCAGCATCAGGAAAACAAAATGATGACAGAAAAATATTTGTTCACATCAAACTAAAAAAGTTTTATTTCGTCGACAAAATATTTTTTTTAAGATAAAATGGGATCAAGTCCTTCAACTTATTTTAAAATTAAATGTCATAAATGATCCCTTACAATGTTTCAAAATAATTGTTCAGATTAATAAAAAAAATGTCTATCTTATTCCACCATCTATGACATTTTCACATATAAAGTGTTATAATTGAGCAAACTGAAAGTCCGATAAAACACATATAATAAATATATCTCTAATTCTATTTTCCTTTCATATTTTAATTATCTTATCAGTTATCATATATGAAAATCATTTAAACTTTTCCAAAACGAAGTTAGACTGAACAATTTCTCTTGATCACCTTCTGGACACGCGGCGGCCACAAGGAACGGAGGAGGACCCAAAGTTCCAAACAGCAGTACGGACAACTGAAGTCATTTTGTTAATAAAAAAAGGTAGCGCATACGTGTCAAATAACAACAAACAAGATGTGCGTCTGTTCCCTGGTAGGTTCAGCCGGTTTAATTGTACCGACTTGTAAGATACCACAGATAAATAAATAAATAAATAAATAATGGTTGGCTAAAAATGATGTACCGATCCATCAAGCAAATCAAGGAAGAACGATGTGGCGCCGCGTGTATAACCGAGCCTAACTTGTACCCAGCCAAGTTTTTGCAACTTGAAACTAAAAGATGTGTTGTAAAGGCTATACAGCCTATGAGAGACCAGTCCGGCTTTTAGCATACACATTGGTCAGGTAGATTTATACTGACAGTAAAGGATACTAGCGTAGTTGAACGATGTATGAGAGTCGCTTAGGGAAATTGTAAGTAAGATTTTACTATATATTTGTTCTTCACGTTCATTTAGTAAAAAAAAATGCATTCGAGAATCAACTTTTGATCTAATGGTAAAAGAAAACGCATTCTAAATGAAATTTGTTGGTTCAAAATGTTGCAGGAGATTCCTTCTTAATATTTATTTTTTTAAATTTAAAAATAGAAAGCTTAACCTTATTCAATCATCGACTTTCTCGTCATTAGTTGGAACTAGCAAGATGATTTCCTCCATCAGGAAAGCCAACAAAATTTTTCAATAAATTCATTAAAATAAATTAAAATGATTAATTTTGCATCATTAATCAAAATTATGATTTTTGTTGACTTATGAAGGTCAATAACAAAATTACTGTTCTATTCAGCATAGTACGAGCACTACCCTGCTCTTAAGAAAATTGAAGTCCTAATCCCGCACACTCCTTGATTAAAAAAAAAATTTGAATAGATTTGAACTTTATTTTCTTTTAAAAAAGAAAACTATAGTCATCAATATTATAAATAAAGATATGTGGGTGTCGGAATTCTTTAGTTAAATATCATCTGACACTTCAAGTATTGTGAATAGTTGTGCAATAGTATTTTTTCTGATTTCTATAATGTGGTACTTTGTAACTAATTGTGTGTCGGGTATTATTGCTCATAAAACTGACTTGGTTCAACATTGGATAATAATTTGGCAACACATTGTTTTGTTTCTTATTTTTGTGATCTCTTCCTATTTTCATTTTCTTCATGTCTCTATCTTTTTTGTGTTGCTTAGAGTCCCTCTCCACCTTACTTTATATTCATCACCATTCTTAATTTTGGTTTACAAAATATAAATTATTCATTCAATTGAAAATAGAAAAAACATTAGATCTTTTACGATATATATATATATATATATATATATAATTCATTTATAAAAATATTACATTTCATGAATAATATCAACATAATATTAATCATATTAATCATATTATTTCAGATAACTATAACTATATTTACACACATATATTTTTTTTAAAAAATTGATCAAACTCTTTAAATTTAATCAAATCAAATTACCTACCATAACTAAACTATATTTCTAAAAATAAATATATCTTAACCATGTATCCAAAAATGAACATAGTTAAACTATAGAAACATAATAAAAATATTCTTATTATAGATATCTACATCGAGCGAAGCTCGATTTTCCCATCTAGTATTATATAAATACTAAATGTAGAATCTCTTTTTTTTCAAAAATCGTACAATTATTAAAAATTTATGTACAAAAATTTCATTGGGAGACAAATATGGAGACATTGGATCTGATAAACTAAATTTAAATCCACAATTGATTGGTAAGTGATTAACATTCAGAGAACTAATTATTCTAATCAATATAGAAATGTTTTTGCTTTGCACATACAGTTACACCAACAAGCTCAGCGCACCAACGTTCTCCGTAGGGTGGAAAACATAAACATATTGTTTGAATATCATTATGATTCTTCAGCAATGTACGGTAGTTTTTTACTATAACCTATTTTAAAAAAATGACGTTCTAAGGTAGATTAATCAATCACGGTTCACAAAATGAAGAACAGTAGGGACGAGAGGATGAGCGCAAAAAATACAAAATCCAGTGTCGTCGCAAATTACCCATCATCATCCTTAATGACGCGTTTTTCCCATCCAGTGTCCTCATTAACTAACTTTCTACTTTTGTCGCTCAACCAGAGTACTCACCTCCTCTCTTCCCTCTATTTCTCTTCCTCCGCCAGAGTACTCCTTTTCTCCAAAACTAGGAAAATTAGGATCTGAAACTAGAAAAATTAGTTTTGAACTCTCCATTTTTCAGAACAATTTGATATGAAAAAAAATTAATTGTCTTAGTTATGTAACATAACTGTACTAGTTTTATAAACTAATTGACTTAGTTTTTCTGGAAAACATGTTCACCCGGGAAAAAAAACTAATTGTCCTAGTTTTTAATAGAACTTTCCTAATTTTGTTTGCTAATTGTATTTGTTTTGTTTTGGAAAAAATGTTCTGTCCAGGAAAAAAATATTAATTGTCCAAAAAAAACTAATTGTCCTAATTTTTTAAGAGAACTGTTCTAATTCTATTTGCTATTGTCTTTTTTTTTTTTGGGAATAACGTTATGTCCAGTGAAGAAAATATCAATTATCCTAGTTATGTAATATAATTGTTCTAATTTTTAACAGAACTGTCCTAGTTATGTTTACTAATTGTCTTAGTTTTATTTTACAAAAAATATTACGAAAAAGAAGGAAGGATAAAAGAGTAGAAGGCAGCAGGAGTAGACGGGTGAGAGAAGTTAACAAAAGGAAGGAAGAGGATGCAGATGAAATTTTAGAAAAGGAATTTCAGAAACGGAAGGACATGTCGATTTCAGAAATGAAAAGGGGAAAGAATGAAATTACGCTTTAAATAATACTTATCATTTTAACAAGAATTTTAGAGGAAGATGATGAAGTAGAATCTTGGAGATAATCCTTATTAGTCCCATTTAAATAATAATACTTTAAACATCCTTTGCTCGCGGACTAGATTTTAGAAATTAAACAGGATGTGTAGTGAACCCACGTTCACATTTTTAGATGAAAAAAAAAAAACAACGATACTAATTCTTGTTAATTCAATCATATGCATTTTTATTCCCTATAAATTTTGTCAGCACTAAGGACAAATAAACTATCTAATACCTAATTGGCTACAAGCCGACACGACCTAACTCGAGCACTATTCTGTTGGTGCTTGGATTCATGAAAAAAGGAATAAAAACAATAATAATTATGAGCAGGGTCACTTACAAAGGATGCGCCCTAGTGGTACCTTGATGCGTCTCATGATTTTTAATGAGCGGTTACTAATTAACCGAGCAAAAAGAAGAATCATCAAGTACTGCATCTCTTCATTTTTCTCTATATATTGATTTCTTTATATATTTGCTTTATTTATTTTAAAACATTTGCAATCAACATCCTTTTTCTTTCCTTGAGATTCCTTTTGGACCAAGAATTTCAAAAGAGACCTATTCCTTGCCGATTGGTTTCGTACTGATAATAAAATAAACCATTTAAGATATTACTGCCACCTAAAAATGTGATAGATGAAGAAAGTTTGCTTTCCTATTTCTACCGAATATTTAGATTATAAAAATTTATGATAAAAACCTTTTCTACTCTACCAGCTTAAGAAAATAACTGTTGGTCTAGTCCATTTTCATTTACACACTTCATTTAAAACAGCCGATCCGAACTGCTCAACGTGATATTCATATTGAAATTTTCTTAGAGATCAAATTTTACATTTTTTTAAAAATTTTTAACTATTTTTTCGAATTTTTCAAAATTGGAGGGTTCAAAACTAATCAGATTAAAGACTTTTTAAATTGAAAAAATAGTGAAAAAGTTTGAAAAAAATATAAAATTGATTTCCGTAGAGATTCCATCATGGAGAACAAATTGAGTGGTTCGTATTGATCGTTGTAATCTCGAAAATTGAGATCCGATCGTGTTTGAAGGACTCAAGTGTCAAATACGTTTGACTCTAGCATTACTTCAAAAGCTATAGCATTTCATACAATATACAAGTTGAAAGAAGATACATTACAAAATAGAAAGAAAGGAGATGATCACATGACGATATCATGTTTTGAACATCTAACGGGAAGACGAAATTTTTAGAAAATTCTCATTCTAATTAATCACGGAGTCTCCAATAATAACAGCTTTTGAAAATAAAAAAATAATAATTAAAAACATTGAAAATATAAAATATGATTTGTAGGCAGATTTTAATAGAATATGACATTGAACGAGTCAAATTTATTATTTACATTTTTAAAATTGAGATTCAATTTAGCTTAAACTATCAAATTAATCCCGCCTATCATTTTTACAACTTTTTTAACAAAATAGACCGTGGCATCACAAAAGTAAAATTTAATCTTTTTAACTCTTCCGAATTACTGTTTGGCCGCACTCTTAATGCTTAACATCTAAAGTAGAATTTTGATCTAGAAGAATGAAAACGCAACACGACAAATAAGATTCGCATGTGGAAACACCTTTCTATAAGCTTTCATGATTAAATAATAATAATTTAATAAACAGTACAAGTGTTTAATGCGCAGTAATTCTCCCCAGATTAGGGGAATGAAGTGTGTTAAAGAATCATAATATTCATGGTTTATTTATTCTATGATATTCTAATCATGATGAGAAATTCTTTTCAAAAGTCTTGACCAACTTTAAGGGAAACAAGAACAATTCTGCAAGATCAGTGGTTTACATAAAAATTAAATTCGATGGTTTATGGAGAATCTACAAAATGACCGGACACGTGGCAGAATGAAAGATACTGAATAACAAGCAATTTCATCTGCACCTCATGTTTCTGTCTAGCCCCGATGACGTGTCATTTCCACCTGTGCATAGGTGTTCAAGTCATTAATTTAATTGATCGGTCTACATTTAACATATTACTTTTTTTTTTTTAATATCAGATTGGGCCCGTAGGCCGACATATTACTTTAGTTAACTGAGGCGAAATATTTCTTTTATCAATCAACAAGGTAATTATAGAAGCATACTTGACATAACATAATAAGTACGACAGAGTACTTTTACAAGTATACTTCATGGTCTTTCGATATTTGAATTGAAACTCAAAACATATACATCTGGCATCTTGTCAGAAATGAAACTGAAAAAGGTTGAACCGACCTACTAAAGGTCCACAGCACTATAGCAAGGCTATAAATTTTTATTCTGGCGCAATGTATTAATTCATATCTGACCCAAACCGATCCGTTTTAAATTGATTCATCAATGACTAAATGAATGGTCGGAAATTAATTAATTATGGATGATATTTGGATCAGCGTAAACCAGTGTTGACCTGACCTCACCGTTTTACCTTCTTCTTGTTCGTGGAGGATAAAAATCAAACACCTAGACTTGTGCGATGTATTTTACAACAATCTTATTAATCAATATATTTTGAATGGAAGGTTCGAAATTCAACTAGATATTTTTTTTATAAATATTTAATTTAGAAATACGTTGGAAAACATTACTCTCAATTTATCATAAAAAGAGCTCTAATGTGCTCCAATATATTTGTATCTGTTAAAGTTAATATTCTTATTTTGTTAAAAAATGCATCTTTTATCCAACTGCCACAACTAACATGAAACCGGTGTTCTTACTACAGTTCCAGCATCCTTACTAGCTAGGTGACCCAAATATGATATTTTACAGTATTTTTTTAATTTTTTGGTATTTTATCCGACAATACCGAAAATCGTCGTTTCGGTTCTGATATAATCATAATTTTCTAGTATTTGTTACGGTATTGAAAATACTGCACGAAACCTCATAGTACAACATTTCACAAGCAAGCAATGTAACTGGTATACTATCTCTCTCCACCCTTACAATTTGTTCACAATTAATAACAAAAAAGAAAATCTCAAATTCTATTTCATGCTTTTTTCAAATTTCCTTGGTGTTGTTTGGATGAGTTAGGAATAAGGAAGGAAGAAGGATTCCGGGCGGAAAAATTAGGAAGAGTGTTATTCCGGGAAGAGTGGGAAGAGTGGTATTCCGAGAAGAAGAAATGTTGTTTGGATGGTGAGTTAGGAATAAAAATTTGAAGAGTTGAATTAAAATAATCATTTTTTTAATCTATTTATAGTTTATTCATTTGTCTTTTTTTATTGTTGTAGTTTATTTATTAATAATGCTAATAATTAGGATAATAATAATAATAATAATAATAATAATAATAATAATAATAGAAATAATTAATAATGTAATATTATAATAAAAATGAAACAATCATTCATTTTAATTTTTTCAAACCAATTTGTGTAATATTATTCTTTCCTTATTTATTTAAATATTTGATATTTTAAAATAAAATAATTATTATTTTAATACCAATAATAATAAGAATATTATACTTAAATTTAAAAATAATTAATTTTATAATATTATAATATTTTAAAATGTTGTTTGGATTGTGAGTTGAGAATAAAAAATAAATAATTATTTATTTTATTTTATTACAACCATTTTTTATTTATTATTCTTTCCTTATTTATTATAATAAAATAATTATTAATAATAATTGTATTAAAATAACTTTTTATTATTATGAAATACAAATAATTAGACTAACAAAGTAAGTAATAGTAATATAAAATAATTAATATTGTTATATTATAATAATATAATATTATTATCAAAATAAAATAATCAATAATATTATTATTGTATTCTCATTATAATTAAATAATAATAATATTATAAAAACATTATAATATTAATCCATGTATAAAAAGAATTTAAATGGGTGTTACATTGTCACTGGGTCCCATGATCCCATCTACTGATCTACCCACGTGAATGAATGGGGGCGACAAAAAAAAATGAATTTTTTATTATCCACCCTTCTTCCCATCCCTTCTTCCAACAATTAGTCGGAATTAGTTCTTCCGAGAATTTCTCCCTCTTCCTGCTTCTTCCGATTCTGTTTGGATGGTTCCTTCTTCCAGGAATAAGGATCTTCCTGGAAGAGACGTTATTCTCGTCCATCCAAACAGCACCCTTACCTTTTATCACACATAAGCACAACTATCTAGCCTTGCCTTTTGAAATGAGAACCAGCCTCCGAAGTACAACTATTTAGTGAGCATCCAAATGTCTCTGGTCTTGGACCCAACTCTGACCAAGTCTTTAAGCATTTAAGAAGGGCTAGGGTGGCAGGGTCTAGACTCTAGAGAGGTCAAGTTTAAGAAAACTCATGCCACAATCTCATCTGAAGTGAGGTTTATAGGCCAATTTTTTCTGGCATTTACAAGGCCAAACTTAGGAAAGGTCACGGCTTAGAGAGATCAAATTTAGGAAGAACCAAAACACAATCTTAACTAAAGGATCAAGTCCTATTTGGTCTTATCTAGTCCAAATTGACAATTTTAAATAATGTTAAAATTCTTTACCACGAATCCACTATGACACTAAGTCAAGTTATAAAATTATATTTCTCATCTGATATGTTAAATTATTTCATACATTCATAATTTTTAATTATTTTATTTCATTAATATACTAACAAAAACTATTTTTTTTTACTTTGCATGTGTTGTTATAATATAGTCTGTCCTAAACCTGAATTAAAGGAGAAAAAAATTAAATATTTCATCTAACGAAAAATAATTGTACAATTTATAATTAAAATAACTTATAGCACTTCTATTTTTTTATACATGAAAAATTTATATGTTAAATATAGTTTACATGATTTTTTATAAAAATATTGCAAGTCTATCAGCCTTCAGGTTCTTCACGTCTTTCTAGCTCGGTCTCTCAAAATCCGAAATGCCTAAAAGGTCTGGACTTGAAAAAAAAAGTTCATTTTTCATACGTAAACCCTTCTAAGTCCGGTCCTTTCAAATATCATCTTAAGTCTTGTCCGTCTCGGCCCTCAAGTAAGTTTTTTTAGACCCAACCTCCCGAGAGTCAAGTCAGGTCCGTAAGACGTTGACTGCAACTATTGAGAATTTACAATTGCACCATTCTATTACCCAAAATACAAAACAATTACGTTTTACCTCAATCAGCCAATATTTATGCTGGTTCAATCAGTTTAATTAGCAGGTTAGTCCAAACCTAAAAACCAAAACCACTACTAGAATTTCGCTTTTCTGTGTCAGAGCACCAACGTATCTGTGTCACTCAATTAAGCAGTTGAAAGGTAAAAGCGGGTGAGAGAACTTTTAATAGGCGTCGGTAGACCGACATATTTTAGCTAGGACGCAGAAATATTCCAAATAGAGACGCGATTATTTTCTGTGTAGGGACGGCTATAACATGAATTTACTTCGCGTCGGTAGACCGACACACATCAAGAGAGACGTATATTACTTGGGACGCCTATTCTTTTCCAGACACAGACGGTAATTTTTTTTGTTACAGGCGCGCGTAATAAAAAATTAATTAGAGTTGCTAGTTGACACATATCAACAGGAACGCGATAAATAAATTACTGAATTGTTTAAATTAAAGACTTGGTAATCTAACGTGTCAGTATACCGACGCATATAGATATTACTTCGTTTTCTGCTCTGTACCAATTTCAATACCTTCCATTCACATCATATATAAACCCAATACCCGAATTCACAGCATACATAAGCCCAATATCCCAATTCACAGTATACATAAAGCAATACCGAAATATCCATTAACAAGTAAGCCACAAATACATTAATTTGGAGAGAATTGTTAATATAACATCCATCAATCAAAAAAAAAATGCAACACAAATACAAAATGCAGCAGCGTTACATCCATCAAGTTCCTTCTACACCACATTTTTCGAAGTGTAAGAGTGAGTCATCACCTGGTAGACAAAATCAAAATGCATGAAGTGTTACATAGGAACCAAAAAGTAATGTATTGTTTCGAAGTAACATAATATCATAATTGTCTCTAAAGTTGGAAAAGTATAAATTGCACAAAAGTAAACAAATGATGCAAGGACTGCCATGTTTGTCGATAGTATTCTAAAGTATTTCAAATGGAACTACAATAACTAGATAGATATATACCAGTCATCTTCAATGTCATCTAAATTTGTAGCAGGAGTGTCATCTTCATATTCCTCACTTGCAATTGACATGTCATGATCAGCTAGTTGTGATGATTCATGGTTTGAGTTGGAGAGCTCAGCAGGGTCGACTGGGTCCTCAACACCTGTTTGAGCCAAAAGATCGAGCACGTCCATCCCTTCGTCGAACGAACCATCGAACTGATTAGTTGAGTCTTCTTGGAAAAAATCATCTTCTTCAGTTGGATTGCTATCACCAGAAGGAAACTGTCGCTTTCTATTGCACTTGTACACAACCCACCAGTCACTTCTCTTCTTCGATGGATACGAAAGATAATAAACTTGTAATGCTTGGGCTGCTAATCCGAATGGTTCATCAGGCAAGAGCTTAGATTTGTGTTTGACTTCGACCAATCCATGTTTTTTGTCTATCTTGACACCATTTGTTACATCAAACCAATGACACTTGAATAGGACAACTTTATTGTCAAATCCGCTATACTTGAGTTCAACAATATCCTCTAAAATTCCATAATAATCAAGTTCTCCCCCACCATCCGACTCTCCCTTGATGCATACCCCGGTATTATTTCTTGATTTAGTTTTCCCATGAGTTTTAGTATGGAAAACAAACCCGTTAACTTCATATGCCCCATAGGAATGGTATTCTCGACTTGGTTCAAGAACAAATTTTTGGTAAGCTCTTATGCCACATCTTGAGTTCTTTCCTCCTGTTTCAACTTGAAATTACTTAGTGTCATCACTTATATGTACTGTTTCAAACAGTATTGTGCACGATTGCTATACGTGGAGGAACAAAGATAAGGAAGAAAGTCCTGAAAAGTGCCGAGAGGTTCTTGAAAGAATTACTGCAAAAGGGTTCAAAGAAGAGCTCCGTCGGTGCCGAAAGAAATGCGAGCAAGATTTTGGCTTGGACATTGAAAAGTGGAAGACGAATGTCCCTGCGTGGTGCCGAAATGCTGAACACTGGACACCTTTGTGTGATCTCTGGTTTACAGAAGCATGGCAGAAGCTTTCCGATCAAGCAAGACAAAACCGTTGCAACTCCGGACAAGTGGCGAAACATTCTGCAGGAAGTAGGAGCATTCGTAAACATGCAAAACATTGGGTATGCCTTTTAAAACATTATTATAGTTCATTGTCCAGTTTTAAATACTAATATTGACCAAATCTAACATAAAGTGAATTCCACTGTAGAAAAAAAATAATAAAACAGATGAGGAACCAGAGTATGCAGACTTGTACATTCTCACGCATGTAAGCAAGGAGCAAAAGGCCATTTTGTTTGGCAGCGATGAGTCCCAGGTGCAGGAAGCGTTGGAAAATTTGACATTTTTTGATGACAAGCAACGAGAAATTTTTGTAAGAAATATTTTTTAACTCAACTTTTGATTAAGTATAGATATAGAATACATAGTCAGTTTGATGATTAAAAGGCTGGATTGGCTATTTTGATGATTCTGTTTGAAAGCCTTGTGTTCACAATAGCTTGATGATTATTCTCCTCCATCATTAAAAAGTTTGTTGTCATTCTGTTTTTTTTTTTTTTTTCTACTTCTGATGGCATTTAAAAGTTAGCACCTAATTAGAAGTGTTGTTCAGCTTGATTTTATAATTCGTTAAACATTTACATAGGATCGAGTAATAGAGTTGGAGCACAATCCAGAGTATAAAGACGAACCTACGGCGATATTGTGGACGACTGCAATTCGTGAAGCAAACCGTGGCAAAAATTACAGATTTGGGAGTTTGTTCGACAATCTTGAGAAGCCAACAACAATAACACGAGCCAGACCCTCCAACTATTCATCCCTTGGTGCTATCTCTACATCGACAGTGTACACCAAAGAAGAGGTCGAGAATTTGCTTGCAAAAGAGCGTGAAGAGCGTGCCAAAGAGCGTGCAGACCAAGAGAGGAAGGAGGCCGATCGTGATGCAACAATCCAATTTTTGTTTAGTCAAATTGCGCAACTGAGTCAAACCATGCCAATGCCCAACATGCCAACCAACCTTATGGTAAGTACAATTAACTTTACAGCATTGTTTTTTTAGTCTTTCGGTATTTTGATTTTTTAAAAAATTGCTTCCATAATGTCTTTTGGTACAGTGTAGGGATCACTAACTGAATTTTGTTATTTCAGCAACTCAGAAATTTGACAATACCACCTATGGGCAACAACACTTCACAAGGACCCCCAAATAAAGAGCCTTGAAGCGCAGCATCAACAAGCATTGGAATGGGAGAAATGACGGATTTACTTACCAATCCTTCGTACGAGCAAGCTCCGCTTCAATTTTAACTAGAAAGACTATTAATCGTGCCTTGTTGGTTCTAGCATCTATAGTATTTGGTTTAGAATGATTTAAAACTTTATGTTATTTTATTTTGAATACTGGTTTGTTTAAAACATTGTTTCTAAATGTATATATGATGAATGTTGTTTTTTGAGTGGAATGACATTTAGGATTTGTGTGATATTTTGTCCAATTTATGTGAATTAAATAATATGTTTGTCAATTGCAAATACTAGAGAACTATTAAAATCAAATTCATATGGTACCGGGCAAAATAGGTGGTACAAAATTGGTACCGGGCAAAATTGAATAGCTGTATAAATTAAATTGATATGGATATTAACAATTGCGTTGGTATAACGACACCATAATTCTAATAAATACCCTACGTAGAAAAACGCGAATATACTATGGGACCCGCTACAGAATATACTGTGGACCCGCTAAAGAATATACTGTGGACCCGCTAAAAATTGAATGTGGGCCCCGCTAAATTCTGACAATATATTATCTACGTCCCTAAGGAAAAGGTGTCGGTATACCGACAAAGTAATCCAAAAATAGAGACGCCCTTAACTTCGGAAATACCCTTCGGATGAGAAGATGTGTGTCCGTATATTGACGGCGATAAAAACATAATTAAGGACGTAGTATGGAATTCCCGTCGCCGCGACGGAGATGTTTATTATTAGCGGCTATAATATCGCCGTCTCTAGGATCGCGTCTCTAATTGGACGCGAAGGGCCTTTTATGTCGGAATAGGGACGCCTTTTGGCGTAGCAGATAACTCATATTCTAGTAGTGAACCGATGAAAAACTAATTGTCTCAAAATAAATTGACTAACTTTGACCTAAACCATTGAAATAATATCGAACATCGCTAGAAGTTGTGATATGAGGTCATTACTTTTTTTAGGATTTGTGTACCATACCGTTGTCTTAGATCATATCTTTTTTAATAATAAATTGAGGATTAAATCTCTCCAACTTTTTTCTAGATAGCTGCTATCTAGCATTTCTAAAAAAAAAAATCTCTCCAACTTTTTTCCAAATTAAATTAAATGTTCATAAAGGAGCTCCCTTCCGAAATTAAAACATACGATTTATTACTAAAGATACATTGCTTTTTACTGCTAAACTAAAAATTGATTTTGTCTTAGATCATCTCTTAGTACACCAACTATTGTCTCTTTCTGCTAGAATTTTTGAAGAAAGAGGTTGAACTTTTTTAAAAAAAAAACTTTTTCGAATTTATATATCAACAAAAAAGTTCTCTAATTTGATTTTGAGCCGCCCGCGACTTCCATGGAATTACCTCCACATTTGTTGAAACTAGCGGTATAATCAGCCTCGGCCAATCATAATTTTGAACCTTTGATCCAGAAATGCAATTAGCGAGATAAGAGTGACAACAAAAGTCTTAGCTAGCATTATTAACCAATAAAGATCTAATAATAAACATCACTTTTCAATTTAAAAGACTTTCTTGTTGCAAATTAAACTCTCCAATTTTGACCGTGTGATCCGCGTAGAAAGCACCACACATCACCTCTGCAGCAGATGATGTGGAGTCAAGCACCCAACCAGCCATAATAATATTAATTTGATCCGCTTTTGAAACAATCCGACCCATAATAAAAAGGAATCAATTATTAATGCTTGTGTGGGAACCACAAGCCGACTTTAGCACCTGGTAACCAACCATCATTAAGCACTCTATATCATTGATATCAATCCGGTACCAGTCAATGCATTGACCTTGATTAAGTGGTAGAACTACGATATCTCATATCTAAGAACTTTTTAGGCGAGGCACTAGTCAATAAAATAGGCCGCGTTAGTCGTAAAGTGCATCATCTTAGTTATTTTTAAATTGCAAAACGGGTCGATATCATGTCAAAGACTAAACGAGTCGAGTAATAGTGAGAGTCGGCGTTGCGACTTGCGAAATGCGCGAACAAGGCGCCGCGCTAGTCTTCCCTCGTGTCGTGGCCTTTCTCGTGTTGTTTCTTTTTGGTTGGTGTTGCTTTTTCGTTTGTCTCAACTCAAGCATAAATTATTCTCTCCATATGCGACTTTCTAAGTGATGCAGTTACCTACTGATGTAGAGAAAAATGTGAATAATAAATAAATAAATATTGGAATTTTTGTTATAATACTTACGCTACCTTGTAGAGTTCTAAAAACATACCGTAATATGTCGTGGCATGATAAACAAGTATGATCGGATTAAAGACGACAAGACGTGATGCAGTATGATGGATATCACCTATCGTGTAACAACGTGTCAATATTGGTTTATGTGTGTTTGATGTGTCATTGTGTTGTGACAATATTTTATAAAACTAGTCACTTTAATTTACGCATCAAAATTACCTTCAAAAAAAAAAAAAAAAATTTACGCATCACGCAATGGAATATAATTCGCTAAGATGTGTCACGTAACACATGCGACGGGTTGTGACTGATCACGCTTGAAAAAATTAAAACTATATATTTTTATTGAGATTTGTGCTTTACGAGAGAAGATAAATTGTTTAGTTATGATAGAAATTGTAGGAGAAAGAAAAGTAATTTAACTTTAATTAGAAGCCTGTTTTACTACACTAATCGGTCAGTTCAATTTTATGTCTGTAAAAGGTACTTAGGTCCCTAGCTTGTATATAGGTCCTTTGTAAATTACTTTTCATTGCGGCCTTTCTTTCTTCGGCCTTTTTTCGTTGTTTCTTGTAAATATTTTTATTGGTTTAATTAATGAAATTGTAGGAAGAATTTGTCTTCTTACCTTCAAAAAAAAAAAAAAAAAAAAATCAATTTTATGTCTGGCATCATCCATCCACGATTGGTACACGAAGATAAGATTTTACTTTTCAAATTAATGCACTAATTTTTCTACAATTTGGGTCCCTGCCAATCACTTTTTTTCTTGAGTGATTCACTTCTACAGTTAGACGTGAAGAATCATGATATCCTTTTTCTATGCAAAAATTCCCAACAAAAGAAGTTATTCCCTGGCATCGCTGACTGTGATTTGGTTCCTTCTCAGCAAAAGGTCAGTAGTAGTCGTTTCAAGAAATTATGACGATCCATAAATCATCATTTATTCATCAAATTCTAATTCAGGTACTAATTATTTAGTTTGAACTCATTAATTTATTTGAGTCTGAACGGTTAATTACAAATTAGATTATTCTATGCATTATGAACCGAACAATCGAACACAGAAGTCGTGGAACAAACAATCAACCAAATATGTAAATCAACAAATATTGATTGTCACTGTCAAGTATTTTGGGAAAAAAAAAACTGGAAAGTTTAAAATTTCTGGAGGATAATTGAGACTTAGTTGTCAAACGTTAACCTCAATTGCGTTTCTTTATATACTTTTTAATTTGTCCTTAGATGATCTGTTTAGGATATTTTTCTTTTAATAATTTTAAAATGTTAAAACGTTTGGACAATGTGTAATTAATATGCTTCTTTTCTATATTTTACTTTTGATTAGTCTATTATAAATTAGAGTCATCTTTAGGGGCAAACAATTTCTTTTGGATAATGTGTAATGTGCTTCAATGAACATTTCAACTGAATTATATGTGATTCAATAAAAAAAAAAAAAAACTGAATTATATAGTTTTAAAAAACATGCCTTCTTGTTCGATTGATTGATCCAAGTTATTAATTATCTAAAGATAAAAATAATATAGAATCGAATATTTCTATTTCGAAACTTTTTCCATTTTTTTTGGGATTTTCCAAATTTTCTCCTTTTTTTAGTCAATATTTCATTTTTTTTTACTATTTTTAGGTTTTCTTTTGAAAAGATAAAACTGAAAATATTGAAAAAATAAAAACTTATTTTCGTACGAGATTTTGATATGTCAACGAATCGAGCAATTTTTGCTTAATTATTCCAAAAAAAATATTTTTAAGACCATAACCTTATGAAAACATATTAGCGAAGCTCGAATAGTAACAATAAGAACCTTACCATCAATTTTATATTTTTTTTTTTTTTTGAAAAGTTATATAATATGCAACTCATTCTAGTTATATGTTACTCCTTCAAATAAAACTATCAATATGTTGAAATCGTTGTGTTTTTCTCACAATGGTTACTGATGTGATGATAGTTTCGCTGACGTATATCACTATTAATTTATGTGAATGTAACTTGCACATGTAAAATATTAATGTTTTTGTTTTATTGGTTTTTAAAAGAAAATTATAACATAGTAATTTGATTGAAAAATTGAAAGTTTAATTATTTATGAAAGAAATTAAAAGCGATACATTTCGGCATTGGCAAATAAATCAATGACTTCCCCCACGTGACTTATTAATCGACTTTTTTGTTAAATATAAGATAAAAAAATAATAATATTTTCAGTGCAATACACCAGGATGGTTGTTAATATTTATCTCTAAGGATTTAAAGCGTTTTTGCAGAGCATTCCAACAATCTATGATTGGACATATTTACATATAAAAAAAAAATGATTGGATATCACCTAAAAAGCTAAAAGTGAAACAAAAGCAATTTATTCAATAATATCTTCATTTAAACGCCCGGATTTCTTGTGGTTTAAATAATATCACACCGTGTGGGATGCCATTCACAATAATCAATCACAAAACTAATCACAAAAATGGCCTTTTTGGAAAATATATTTTGATGATATCTGCTTGATCTGATTTAGTTCTAAGTTTTGGTTTGAGAGCAATACCATTAACAAACACGTGTACAAACGCCGTACATCTAATATGACTCGCTATAGTTTGGAGTATACATATTCCTGTTAAAAGGATCCCAACCCCATCTTTTGGATGTGTAGATAAAGTGAAAAGATCAATTAGAGTGGATACTTCGATTAAAGTGCCTTATTTTATCTGATTGCTACTCTTCCTCATTTAAAATATTTTAACTATGTTCATGCACGAGAAATTTAAAAAGATATTTTTAACTATTGAGATAGCTAGATAGATAAAGAGGAATTTTTGCAGATTGTGACATTCAAATTGCAAGATGCCATACTAACAAATTTCTTGTACAAGTTGGTGGTCCAAAGCAAGAATTGTCATACGGCACATACTGGATATGGTACCGTCTCTATTCTGACCTATACCAGAACTAAACGCTGAAGAAACCTTGTCTGAGAATTTGGTCACTATCTGTCCATTTTGATCTTTACATTTTTTTTCTATTTTTGTTTGAAAAAGTATCATAAGGCTACTTGTTCCATTGCAGAACAGGGGAGTTACAAACTATGACTCATACTAGAAATAAAAATCCTCAAAAGTGAAAGCTGTTCTAATCCTCTCAGAGTTTTATTTTGAAGGGCCTCATTGCTGTTACACAAAATTGTCACGCTCTTTTTTTAATGATTTTTTATTCTTTAATACCGCCCCACTCCCTGCTTACAGAGCAACGACTATTAACAGAGTGCGTTAAATGCCAAGGTCACCGAAATTGACCATTCACATAAAATAATGTTCATTTTGTGAGTATGACATAAGAAGAAATATAAAGAACAAATATCCGTTGTGAATTGTCATACATGATGATTTATTTGCTTTAGAATTCTCCAAATCCGGCTGGATCTTGGGAACTGCTTTTGAACCATTTCAGACACAACTTGTTACTAGAAAACCACTATAACTTAGACTAATCTTCTGGATATTTCAAGATAAACTCGATCCAATCAATAGTAGATAGGTTCTATAAGTAATCAAATAATTAGCATGCAATTAATAGTTTGTGTCAAAAAGGTTAGGTTCCGCATTTGGAAAACTTTTTAGTTGGCTGCGATAATATATTAAGCATATATGCATGCTAACAACCTCATTGCAAAGTTTACGGCTTATAATAAGCAACGTAGATACTTTATTGCAAAAAGTTTCATGCACCAATCATAGTTGTGCATACGCAATGCGTAAATGACAATTAGTTACTCAACGAAGTCCAGGAAAGCTGCTGAAAGTGCACATTCATATCATCAAGTAAGATTGTTTAAACGCAATGCTAAACCGGCTCAAAATTAATTTTCTCATGAAACACTGCCATTTACTTATTTTACTTATATGACTACATCATATCGTACGTGTACGATGATAAAGAAAAATATATATATGCATGATATCAAGCGCGAAGTCAGAAAATAAATTAAAGTGGAGCAAAAAGTTTATGGTGGGTATAATATTACTACTAACTTATAAATTGTTAGTATGATTTTTATTTTTTAAAAGAACTGTAAAAAATTAAGATCACAAATAAATTGGTTGAGAGATAAAAACACAATTAATCATCAATAAATTAGTTGAGAGATAAAAACACAATTAATGCATCTTGAGTGGAGGGTTCGGAATCTGACTGCATAGTCGCTTATTCACATCTTATCTTGACAAAAAGGAGATAAATTTGCTAAGGAATATCAAATTAATTACATATCTTAGATTATGAGAAGCGATATTAGATGTTAATCATTTACAGTTATTGCATATCTGTCTTACTGTAATAGTAATTTCGGATAAGATGTGATATTTTTGCGATATTCATTCACAGCTATTATCAAAAGTTAAAAAACAAAGATATTGCTAGTTTTAATTTCTTGTTGCGTCCACCGTACTAATTGAATCTGCGGTACGATGTTAATCAGTTTTGTGTATTCTGCTATTATTGATGTATTCCTTGTCGATGTTGGCTTTTCACTCGTCTTATTTGTTGTCTTATACTTCGTAATTTGAATTTAGTCAACTAAAAAAGGTATTTAATTCTAACAATTCCAATAGGGTCGCAATCGAATATTGTTCGAAGCAGTTTTAAAAGCAGAAGGCAATCAATCAAGAAAGTAAAAGCAGTTTAGAACTCTAATACATAGACTAACAACAAAAATACAGATGTGACAACATTTTTTGGCATCATGTGTCTATTTTTTCTAGGGTTCGCGACGACTCAAAACCGAAGAAATGATACCTCTATTGTGACAGAGATATCTAAGCGTTATTCATGCCAAAATATTCCACACGTTTCTGATCTTTCTTGAATTTAAATTGATGAGCACTCGTTTTAACACCCCTCAGTCACAAAACAAAAACAGAAACGGAAGCGATAAAAAAGAAAGAGGCTAAGAATTGGGAGTAGTCATCTAGTCAACTACTGTCAATACAATTCGAAATACCAAAAACACTCATGGCATGCCTTGTCATTTCTGGCCACTTCAAATTATCTGTCTTTTTTGGCTAAAAGGAACTCTAGAGTATATATATAGACCTATTTAATGAATTTTTTATTCTACCAATGTGCGGGAAAAAGATGTTCAGATTTTGGACGACCAAAACTATATTTTAACGTTAAAACTTAATTTTTTTCACGTTTGAAATAATTTTTCCAAAACCAAACTTAACATTGAACCGCCGCTTCGATAGTTCAACCTTTTTGATCGGCCAAAAATATGTTATATATCGAAGTGCATTGAAAATTTAAAACTTAATTAATTTAAAGTTGGTTAATTGAAAATTATTCTATGAAAAATCGAACCGGGCTTTATTGGGTGAGAAAACAAATTAAAACAGCTTAAACCAACTTGTCAAGTCCGTTTTCCGGATCCTCTGTTCAACCAGTTCACCACTGTTTTTTACCAGTTCAAACCCATACTAAATTTTTAAAGATGAAAAACCAATTAACTTAACTGTACGGGTTCTCGGTCGAACTGGTTTGATTAACATGTCCAATCTATTTTAAAACACTAGTTTGAAAATTAATCAATACCTGCTACCTCAAACGGTCAAACCACTTTTTAGCTTGTATTCACTCCTGTGGGACAAAAAAAAAATCCGGTATTTGACATTTATTTTTGTTTTATGGGAGGAAAGGAAGAGAAAGTTTAATATTCTATGCACCGCGGACTTTTTTAGGGTATTTTTATAAATTGACAAATCTAATTTAACCAATCTAATCTACATATTGAAATCTCATAGCAAATCAAATTTTACAATTTTTCGAGATTTTATTACTATTTTTTTCGAATTTTTTAAAACTTGTCATTTTTGGAAACAAACTACTATTTACAACATTCCAAAAATGGCAAGTTTAAAAAATTCGAAAAAAATAGTAATAAAATCTCAAAAATTGTAAAATTTGGTTTGCTATGAGATTTCAATATGTAAATTAGATTGGTTAAATTAGATTTATTAATTTACAAAAATACCCTCAAAAAAATCCGCGGTGCATAGAATGTCCTATGCACTATGCTGCATATTAAACTTTCTCGGAAAGAAATCTGTAATGTTCTTTTTCTCCATACCCCAATCCAACAAGAGAGAAGATAGGATAAGGGTTGCTCCATCCTTCCAGATTTGAGATCCCACTGCTTGTTTGAGAGTTATATTAAAATTTATACCTATCTTCTGTTAGTTACAATGGTTAACATCAATAAATAATAATGGGCCAAAAGTATATCAACTTTTAGCTTTTAGAAGAAATATATGAGCAAATATCACACTTACTTTGTGAATTATTGATGGATAACTTTAATATGATTCTAGAGCATACATTTTTTTTATATATTTAGCATTTATTGTAGTGGAAGTAATATAATTTATGCCCAAAAAAGGAGACAATATAGTCAGAGAATCCAAGTAAAATAATGATGGAATGAAAAATAAGCGAAGAGATTGCACGATTTGATAGATCAAGATGGGCAACAAGAAAGGAATCTATAAAAGTAATGTGATAAATAGAAGATGATTAGGTGATCCCCAGTACTCTCCATATGAAAGCTAGCTTTTTAGTTCCCATCAGATCTTATCAAAGTACTATAGAGTTCTATCTGTGCTATACATTCAACATTGTTATAATTGCATATTTGGTACATGTTTTGAACTATACGCGCGTATGGGGAGGCATGGGGACCTTGTATTTTCCATTATTACCATATGTAGGCATGAAGCAAGCATTTCAACGGCCGAATAAAATAGCACAGTCAAAAGGAAACATGACTGCGTAAATTTGGAATGCCAAATAAAATATTATTTGGTTGTCTCAACCAAACACTTAAAACTAGAGGTGTAAACGGATCCAATCGGTTAGATTCTGTTTGAATTTTTGAAACGACTCATAATAACCAAATTAGAATATTTCAATCGTTGATCACAGTTTAAAAAAAAAAATATTCTACATATATTTACTTGTTCTTTTATGAGGTCATTTGTCGAATTTTACTGGTTCCATTGGAAGAAAGTAATTTTAAAATAAATGATATTGTTTATAGCCAAAAGATTACACATAAATAAATGAATCATAATTCAACCAACAATGACAAGAAACAAATTCTAATTTAAACAAACTAAAAACATTATTTTTATTCAATGTTGGTTGGGGATTGCCAAGCTAACAACTCTTTTTAAATAAAAATTTAAATAATTACAACAGTGAAATAAATAGAAAGGACAAATCTACCAATACCAGGTACCTGCTAAAACTAAATTTATTGTTACATCGATAGCATTACTAAATTAGTTACATAAAAGCAAACAATCCTTATAAAATAATGCGTACGTGGGGTCGAGTTTGCATCTTTCTTTTATTTTTCTATGATTTATTTGACGAATTTATATCTAGCAAATAAAAATAAACAATTTGGAATTTCCTTTTCACTAATAGAAATTATTTTCAAGAAGGAACAAAAATGTATTGAGAAAGGTATAAGATTCGCAATGGTCCTTCCATTTTTCTTTGGGAGAATTATTCACGTACCCCCCAAAAACAAGGTCATCCCTTATTTGCCCCTTTGTCCACTTTTGGAAGCTCCATGAACCCCAAAAATATCCCCAGAAGAAGCCAGATGACCAAATAAAGGATATATTTCTATAAATGGTATAATTGAACCCGAAATGCAAACCTAGAATATTTGAAGTAAAAAGTCATTTAGAAATTAAGAATAAATCCGTAATAATTTGAAAATACTCATAAAATAATTAAAATTTTCTTTATGAGCGATTGGCGATTAAGTGCAGAAAGTTCAGTATATAAGGAAGCACTCAAAGCAACAGAGTCAATACAACAACCGGCAATCGGTTTTGTTAAGCCCCAAGAAATAACTAGTAAACCAACGGATATAGTAATTAAGCAAAATAATACTACAATCCAGTTATTACTAAAACTCAACGAAGAAGTGCAGGATTTGAAAACTGCAGTACGCCAGTTACAGACTAACAAGGGCAAAGAGGCTGTTCCACAAGAAGATCTATCAGAATCTCTTGATCAGATTCAGAAACAGTTGCAAAAATTAAGCTTAGGAGAGCCCAGCAAGCCAGCAATCCAAAAGCCGAAGGGCAAACTCTTTGTGTTCAAAGACCCAAAGCTCATTTTCGACGCTGAGAAGAAGAAAGCAGGATGAGTCGAACACAGACACGAACGGAGCCAGTGGCCCCCAGGCCATCAGTGTCGGGTGGAGAAGATAACCGTACGCCAACCATTGAAGATCAGATCCGTGGCTACCGCCTAGGATCTAGATTACGGTTTGAAGCTCAACGAAGGCTCCCAGGAAGATCAGGGCGATATCAAATAAGCCTTGAGTCGCAGATGAACCCGGATGCTGAGTTAAGCATATCTCAGTATCGGCGGGCCCAACAAGTTCCTGCAGAAACACTTTATCAAGCAGGATGGTCCGAAAGTCGGCATCGTGTGTACCAACACTACTCGGACGAACGGGTATTGGTCACAGATGGCCAACAAGTGGAGTTACCTTTTATCTCAGATGAAAGTTTTAATAGACTCTTACAAGAAGGACTCCAACACCTTCATATCGGACTAATAATGGTTCGGTTATACACGCTGCATAGACGAAATGCAGATGTCAATGCACTAGTGTTACTCAGAGACACTAGGTGGCGAGATGACAGAGCTATCATTAGCTCAATGGAGATTGATCTCACCTCTGGAACACAATTATCATATACTGCTCCAGACATGACCATGAGCATTAGAGATTTCAGAAATCACTTGCAATTGGTGATACAAACTCATGGTTATGAGAATTGGCAAGGAGGAGAGAGCAATATGCTACTATCAAGATCACTAATTGGGCGATTGTCCAACACAAGCCACACAAATTTCAGATACAATGTGCAAAATGTGGCAGATCACCTTGCAAGCCGAGGAGTTCGGGTCATCCCTGGCTCGATAAGGACAACAGAAGAACTCCAAGGCAGACAATGGATAGTGAGACCAACTCAAATCTCACAAATCCAGAATCCTCAGGCGGCAACAATCCGTTCCAGAACAGATGGCTCCTTATTAGTAAGGTTCTCAGGTTATGCAACAACCCAACCATCTGAAGATGTTGTTAGAGGACAGCATGATGAAGAAGATCTTGATCAGGAATTCATCAACCTGCTAATGCTAGACGAGTACTGGCCATGGGATGGAGATGTTGATTTCCAATACATTACAGATGAGGAATTCCCAGAACCTGATGAGCACAGCGAGGCCGATAGTACAGAGCAAAGTGATGAGTACATACTTGGCGCATGGTTTGTTGAAATGCTGAGAGCAGAGCAATCTGAACCAACCATCGAGATGCTCGAACCTATGTACCCTTACATATGGGCAGACCAATTTGAAGACAGTGATCCAATAATCCAATTTATTTCGAATGAAATTAGTTGGTCAGATCTGATTGATAATGATCAATACTGGAACAACGAGCAAGTGCTCATGATGTCTTATCAGTGGGACGAGTCAGAAGAAGAAGAAGAAGATGATTTTCTTAGCATCTTCTCTTGCTATAATCAACCAGAGTAAGAAGATTTGTTAAATCTTCTTTCCACAGGAGGTGAAGGGAATAGCACAACTTTTTCCGCAACTTTTTCCGAAACAATTTGGGATGAATCACCTCAAGATGAAACAATTTTGATGATGGAGGACATGGAGTACCCCATCCTAAGAAAGTTGAAACAGGCAACCGAGACAGCACTTTCAACAGTCGAGTCATCAATGACACGGTTACCACAAGATCCCGTAATGGGTCCAGCTATGTATCCGCCAGCAAGCAGTTCTAGGCAGCCACAACAATACAACGTGCCAGAGATCAAAGCACGCCTGGACAATATCCGCAGAGGCTATGCACACCAAATGAACGAAAGATTCAATCTGCCTACCACACAAGCCGGGCAAGGCGCAATCCTAGTATTGCCTGAAGATATTGGCCTTTATTCAGAGGTAATCTCCAGATGGGAATCAATAACCCTCAACCTGCTGAATGAAAGAAATTGGGCTGATAACAAAGCCAAGGCCAATTATGTGGAGAATCTTCTCGGTGAAACAGAAAAGAAAACATGGATTCAGTGGCGAATGGCCTATCCCACTGAATATGATGAACTGGTGAATATCTCTGACGACCCTCAAAATTTGTTATCGCAAGTCAGAAGAATGTTCTTGTTAGAAGACCCAACAACCGAGTCAACAGAGGAACAAGATCGAGCCTACAACGATCTAGAGAGGCTATCTTGTAACAATGTCAAAGACCTATTTGATTACATTAATGATTATAAGGTCTTGGCAGCCAAGTCTGGTAGGATGTATATCTCACCAGAACTATCAGTGAAATTCTTTAGAAAAATGCCTCCTATCATTGGTAGCGAAATTGAAAAGGCATTCAATGAAAAATACCCAGGAGCTACTATAGGTGTAATTCCAAGAATACATTTCACCTATCAGTACCTAGCAGAACAATGCAAGCGAGCTGCACTCCAGAAGAGTCTCAAAGACTTATCCTTTTGTAGCCGCATACTAGTACCAGGGTATTATCAGAAAAACAAGAAATATGGTCTTAGAAAATCTAAGACATACAGAGGCAAGCCACATGATTCTCACATCAGAGTATTCAAGAAGAAGCACTTAGACAAAGTCCGAAAATGCAAGTGCTTTATTTGTGGAGAAGAAGGACATTTTGCCCGCGAATGCAGAAAGCAAAAAGGAAATATTGCACGCGCAGCAATTGTCGAAAACCTCGACCTAGATGATGACTGAGATGTACTCTCAGTTGATCAAAATGAGCCAGATAGCGATGCAATCTGCTCATTTTCCGAGGGAGAAGGTGGAGGAGCTGGTCATTCATTAACGGCCAGACTCTCAGAGGTACCATATGAAAACATTTCAATGATGACCACATTCACAGTCAATCCAGAATCTAGAACATGGAGAGTGGTGAAACAATTACCACAGCAAATTAAGGATTGCAGACATCAGTGGGAAGACAATCAACCAGTCCCTGCTGATTACATCAGATGTTGGTTCTGTAGAGAGCTAACCAACCCCAACATGAGAGCGCATTGTGGTTCTTGCAAGATCACAGTTTGCCCGATGTGCTCGAGATTTGAACTAGGAAGAAAACTGGTGATCAAGCGATCAACTTTACACTATGACAACAAAGACAAGTTGATCGAAGAACTCACGGATTACCTCTGGGTGACCGAAGAACCAAAAGAGATGTTGTGTGAAATTCCTGTTAGCTGAAAATCAACAGCTAAAAGAAAGACTAGAAGAGCTCGAATTAGGAAGAGATCTCTCACTCTCTAATTTAAAGGAAAAGAGTCTTATGCAAGAAGAACCGATAGTTAGAAATGAGGACTCTGATTCTGATTTTGAGCCACAACCACAACATAACAACAAAGGGATCATCATTAAAATGATGAATGAAGAAGAGATAGTGTCAACCCAAGTACCAAATCCCAGACGTGGCAAGAGAGTCTTGAACAGACTCTATAACATTGAACTAGTCATGGAAATTCCTGGAGTAACAAAGTTCAAAGTTCAAGCAATCCTGGACACGGGCGCAACAGTTTGATGTATTGATGAACAAGCAATACCAGCAGAAGCAATGGAGCCAAGCGCCTACCCAATACAAATCAATGGAGTCAATTCTCAACAAACCGCCAACAAGAAACTCAAAGGTGGTTTGATGTCCATTGAAGAAAATAAATTCCGAATCCCGTTTACATATGCATTTTCAATGCTCCAAAGGGATGGAATTCAAATATTATTAGGTTGCAATTTCATCCGAGCCATGCAAGGAGGGCTCAGAATTGAGGGACAAATGGTGACATTTTACAAAAATGTCACAACAATTGCAACAAAGGTAGATGCTGAAGTAGCATCAATGGCAGAAATTGCAGAGCTAGATTTATCTGAGCTCGAGTACATGGAAATTCAAAGGTCCACTACCTATTCAATTGGAGATCAGTCTGAAAGCTTCAAAGAGAAATTCAAGCCACTGCTTGACAGACTGAAAGAGCAAGGGTATATTGGAGACAATCCTCTCCAACATTGGTCAAAAAACCATGTCACGTGCAAACTTGACATTATCAACCCAGATGTCACAATTCAAGACAAACTGCTTAAGCATGTAACCCCTGCAATGAAGGAGCAATTCGATAAACATGTACAAGCATTGCTCAAAATTGGAGTAATTCGACCAAGCAAGAGCCGACACAGGACAATGGCTATGATGGTAAATTCGGGTACATCCATAGACCCAAAAACTGGTGCTGAGATCAAAGGTAAAGAGCGTATGGTATTCAACTACCGTACTCTGAATGATAATACCCACAAAGACCAGTACAGCCTCCCAGGCATCAATACCATCCTCAAAAAGGTCGGAAATAGTCGAATTTATTCAAAATTTGACTTGAAGAGTGGATTCCATCAAGTGGTAATGAATCCAGACTCAATCGAGTGGACGGCGTTCGTCGTGCCAAATGGGTTGTATGAATGGTTAGTAATGCCATTCGGACTGAAGAATGCGCCAGCAATTTTTCAAAGAAAGATGGACAACTGCTTCAGGAGAACAGAAGAGTTCATAGCAGTGTACATCGACGACATACTGGTATTCTCAGAGAATGAAGAACAGCATGCCAAGCATTTGCAGAAAATGCTTGAAATCTGTGAGAAATGGGGTTTGGTATTATCTCCAACAAAAATGAAGATTGCTGTACAGGAAATCGAATTCCTAGGTGCAGTAATTGGCAACAGAAAAATCCGGCTTCAACCGCACATAATCAAGAAGATAATTTCTTTTAATGAAGAGAAATTAAAAGAGAAATCCGGATTAAGGTCATGGTTAGGAATCCTAAACTATGCAAGATCCTACATTCCAAAACTTGGTACTCTCCTAGGGCCACTATATTCAAAAATCAGTGAGCATGGAGATAAAAGGCTCAAGAGTTCAGATTATGAAATAATCCGAAAGATCAACGATGCAGTACAGAAGCTGCCAGATCTTGAGCTACCGCCAGAAGGATCATACATTATCTTGGAGACAGATGGTTACATGGAAGGATGGGGCGGAGTATGCAAATGGAAGAAGGCAAAGTCTGACCCCAGAAGCACAGAAAGAGTTTGTGCTTATGCAAGTGGAAAATTTCCAACTCTGAAATCTACAATAGATGCAGAAATACACGCTTGCATGGAAACCATGAGTGCTCTAAAGATTCATTACTTAGACCAGAAGGAGATAACTTTGAGAACTGATTGCCAGGCAATAATCAGTTTTTACAACAAATCGGCACAGAATAAGCCATCTCGGATTAGATGGATTAACTTTGTTGATTTTGTTACAGGAACAGGAGTTCAAGTACATTTTGAGCATATTGATGGGAAACTAAATATCCTTGCGGATTCATTATCAAGATTAACAGCAAAAATGGTGAAAACCATTAATTGTTGTTCAATTGAAGGATATTTAGAAGACTTAGAAGGTGCATTGCGAGAGATGTTAGGAGCACCTAAACCAACACAACGGGAACTTATTGGGATTATTGATAATCTCAGTAATTTGTTCTAAAAACCTTAGGAAGAAGAAGAGCAGGTATCGTGGACTGCTGGAAAAACCCACTATAACCCAAATATCTGACAAGAATCTACGGAAACTTGTTGATATTTTGTATCTAGGCTATGTCTGACAGGGATCTATGGAAAACTGTTGACATTTAGATTTTAGTTATTTGTGTAATTTTGCTGATTTTATTTTACAGGAGCAATGGTGCTTAATTACTTGCATAATATGATTCATGGGGAGTCATCAACATTTCCCGCAAGACCAAGCACTAGGTTGGCGTTAGCACAAGCAAGAAGATGGGCTTCATTATGTGGCAGCAATGAATTACTGACTGATTATGAGATTGTTACAGTTGATTATTTGACAACATCTCCTATATCTTTTCAGTTACAACAGGCTATGTATGCCCAACTACAAGAGAAGTATGAAACTCAAGTGGCCAAGACTATTGGAGAACTGGAGAGGCTCATAGCAATGAGTTATGTCCAGAAATTGAGACTTGAGCAACATGCAGGAGGTCGAGATAACTGGTACAGAGATGCTCTTGGCCAGTGAATAATTAATAAGATTCGACACTTAATGGATCTCCACCAACAGCTCAACCAATTACGCCAGGGCCACTATTATTAAATGGTCCACAATCACATGGACGTCTTAGCTGTATCCTTACTTTCGGTGCAACCAACGATTGGTGCGCATCACTTTAGTTTGTTTGATTCCTTGGCTCGTGGGAGCAGGAATAACTTTTGTTTTTATCGAGCAATTATTGTACTATTGATGCTCGCATAGTGTGTAAAAGAGAACTACTTGTGGAATTCCACTATTGCTAATGGACGATGGGGCCCAATGAGCACCCGCATAGCAATAATGAGATACCAACCGGTTTCTCTATATAATAGAAATTAGATGTTTGGGAGAAGGGCATCACCCATTCCACCAAACATCTCTTCTTTGTACAATTCCGCAATAGTAATAAAATTTTCAGTTCTCTCTCAATATTCTCAGTAATTCGTAGCGAGTTCTGAATTCCCCTGGGTGTCCATATCCCTATTTATTCTGGTATCAGAGCAAGGTTTGTTTCTTAATATTTATGGCTTTCTAAATTTTCTGTGTTCTAGGTGAGCAATTACGGAAAGATTATACCAAAACATCAGTATGTTCATAACTTGAAAATACAATAAATAATTAATTATTCCAAAATTCAAAACAAGAAATTCCTTAAAACCATAGCTAGACCAAAAGAATCATCCTGCCGTACAGTACCTAAGGGAAGGGAAGATCGCGGATAACACGATGGTGCGAGGTTACGCTAAAACATAGGAAAATATGGAAAATAATTAATTACAAGACTGGGTGCAACTTGGGGTACACAAATAGCAATTACTAGAGAATATTCCCTCCAAAGGGGTATATAAACAATTACCCAACTTCTAAGGGGTATATAAATGATTGCCCCTTTTTCTTTTGTTGGGGCGAAGTATAAAGCAAAAATCCAGCAAACTTTGATTGCAATGCATGCAGGCTATGCAGCACAATATGCCCCATACATAGTATTTCTGTACTATTGTACCAAGATGGACCGTCCAATGAGGCATGCACGGGTCCTTTTTTCCTTTCTTTTCTCTCTCTAAACTCCAACGTGGCCGTGTTGCATAGGAGAGAGAAGTCCACCAGGGCCCCTATCATAAAGAACTTTTGTTATCTTCCAGCACTTTGTGGCTTTGTGCTCCACTTTCAGTCTACTAAATCAAATTACTCTGTCCTGAAAGTGTACAGTTTCCTGTGTGACGAGTCAGTTTTAAAACAAATCTGCATGTGAGGTACTCGCCACACGCATTGTTGCATCTTCCATAATGTCGATCTATTTGGTCATGTTTTTAGTTCTTTACTTCTTTTTGCTCGTTATGTATTTCATTGATTTTTTGTGATTGTAATACGGGCACTACTAAACTCTTGGAGCTGAAAAGCTCGTATAAAGTTGTTGTTGGAATTGCACAATTAACGGTCTAGATTGAATGCAGGGTTGGCGCCCAATCAATGTAGTGGTATATGGCGATATCAATGAGCCGTTGGATCTGTAGTTCCAATAGATTTTTTTTTTTCTTTTTACATATATTTTTTAGGCTAAAATCTGCCGACGATCTGCAAAAATGATAATTCTAAATCCGATGTTTGAGATATTATTTAACCTAGATGTATATTCCATGTATAAAATTGTGCATATATTTTACATTTCACAATTTTCGTATTTATTATATGACTAACTATAAGAGTAATAATATGCTCATGAACTTTCTGTATTCCAAGAAATTTTTCAGTTTGATTTAAACAATTATTTTTAAATGTTCATTTAATCTATCTTCAATAAATTTCATTCTCTTTTGTGGGGTACAATCAAGTCAGTCTAAATGATAGTTTTATGGTTAAACAATAGTTGACTTTGTGCGTTAATGCTTGGCAGAGAATACTAAGAAGTTGTTTGACGCCACTATTTTATATTTTATATTTTTCTTTTTGGCAATTTGACACCACTATTTCAATATAAAATAGTGAAACAATATATAGTTTTTGTTTTCAAATGATTCATTGCGTTAAATGTGAAATAAATAAATAAAATAGTGTGTTGAGTATGCTATTTGATATTCCAACGAGAGGGAGAAATACCGAAAGAAGTAAGCTAGAGATAACGTGTAAAAATAATGCCAGCAAACATTTATCAACGAATATCTCAAGTTTTTAAATAGTGTAAGAATAATACTATTTTTTATTTTTTCTTAAAGTAATATTATAGTACTACTATTTTATTATTTCGAAATAGCTACGTTAGTACTTATTATGTTAAACTATTCCGAAAGATATTGACATTGAAATGCTGTAAAAATTTGACTATATTGTTGCACATTATCACTAAAGACGTTGAAACTACGAGGCTTATCTCCAAAAGTCATAAATCTTAATTTCTAGCTACGAGTTGAGTCATTTCGTCTCCCAATTTCCACTTGCATAGGGGCCTGTTTGCTACAAATGCTACAAACAAGAGATTCCACTTTCTAAGATCCGAACGAAGAATTAAAGTCAGTCCACATGGTGAAAACATTCATATCTCACATAAAACTAAATTTTGACGAAAAGAGCAACTTATATAATCATTTAATGGTAATATCAATATAATGGTAACTATTAGATGGTTCTATAGTTTACTGTTTACATAAAAAGACATTATACGTCCAAATTTTAATATGTTTTGTTTAGCAAATGATTCGTATACTATGTGATCATTTTTGTTCTTTATAAAGAAAAGTAACATATATAGATTTTTTATTTTTTTTATTTTTTTTTTGAAACAAAGATCCCCAGGCAGGGGTTGCACTAAAATTCAGTAAAAGTTTGAGTCATACCAATGACTCTACAGCTAATATTCAAAGAAAAAAACCAAAAAAGCTAAAGTACTAAAAAAATAAAGCAACAACATTCAAGTATCTCAAAAGAAATGTTACGGATAAATCAATTTGATGGATTGCTTTGTCAAACCCGACTAGATTTCAATTTAGAATGTTCAAGCGAGCGATCCGAACTGTCAAATGTGATCTTCATATTGAAATCTTTTAGAGATTCAAGCAAGACAAACTTTTATATTTTTTTCGAATTTTATAACTACTAGATTAGTTAGAGGGATTTGAGAGAGATTTCATGTAGAAATTTATAATACGAAGTGTTTTAGTAAGGCTATAATTTTGCTTGTAATTAATTTCAAATTTCTCTCATTCCCTGCTGCATTGCCGTGCCTCTAGCATCTCATTGTGGAAAAGTAATAAATTAATAAAGTAAATGGAAATCAGATAAGGAACAAAACCAAAAATGGAGAAAGCAAGCATGTACAGAATTTTTATACACAAATAGAACAACCAACTACACAATATATATAGCCAGCTTTCATAAAAATAACAAAATCACTTGAGTTCCATGTCCAATTGAAAAGAAAGACAACAAAAACATTTGATTGAGTGTTTCGTTCTTACTTAAAAATTAAGAACACTATTGAAAATGAAGAAAGAAAAGAAAAAGGAGCAAAAATGGGAAAAGAAATAAAAAAAAACCTCATGAAAAAAGAGAGAAGAGGAAACACGGAGAAAATTGAAAAACTCTTATTTTGTTTTCGGTCTATCCTCTCTTTCTCACCACCCATTTTCTCTTTTTCTATTGGTTTGCTTACATTGTACCAAACCCGCACATATGGAATGGGAGCGGAACACCACGGGAGAAGGAAAAGGAAATATGAGAGCACGAAACAAAAGAACACGACCACACACCTCATTCAGTCGGTACAGACGTGGAAAGCCACGTCGCATTGACCAGGCGCAGCCATAGAGAGATCGACAGCGCAGAGAGCAGAGTCACAGAGCAGGTGGCGGAAAAAAAGGCAGATATGGAGCAAGCGTATGACAGAGATGGGCGAACAGAGAATGGGAGAAAGGAGGTCAGCAGCGCTGCTTGCGACTAAAGTCGATAATATCTCCCCACAACCGCTGGAACGCTTGATGAAATCCTCCACGGAACGGACGGACACGATCAACAGGGCCCGTTAAACCAATTGTGCGACCCAGATCAACCAGCACAAACCAACGGCCCAGATTTGGTTACTATGCTTACTACAGTAACTGAAGGGACGCATGTGCATCGCATACCTGTTGATCTTTATATATGTATAATTTTATTTGGATTTTTTTAAAAAAAAAACTATTGTTTGGAGGGTACATAACTAATTAAATCAAGGATTTTCTGAAAAATAAAAATTTTAGAGAAAATGTAAAATTTGGTGTGAAGGAGATTTTATTATGAAGATCATAGTAGATAGTTTAGATCGATTATTTAAATTTTTTTTATTTTGAGATATGATCAAGTTTAACAGAGTCTTCCGTCAAATCGATTTGATCGTAACATTTCTCAAGTAACATATCTAAAGTATAAATTAAAAGTTGTGGCCGCTATGAAAAGCAGCCACAAATAGTTTTTTTTCTTTTTTTATAATTTTTTTATATTTTGTTTAAGAGAAATATATATCAAGAGAACAAAAAAAAAAAAATGGAACCTTTTTATCGCTTTCATTGTCAGAATTTCAGAGCAATAGTGTGTGAATTTTCAAATGGGAACTGTATGTGTGTGAATACCTGCCCAGTTTAACAATATAAAGTGAAAAGGAAAAACAGTGTATTTTTTGTGTCTGATAACAGTAAAGTATGTAAACTATGTAACATTGAATAAAACAATCAAATTATTCTGATAAGATAAAGTAGCAGAATAAAATGTGTTTAAAAATTAAAGAATCTATTTTTATTTTTACTTTAATGTTGCCTTTAAGAAACCTTATATTTCTTTCATTTTGTATATTGAAGTACCTTAAAACATTTAAATCATCACTACTAATTAAAATACACATTTCGCACATATATTTCTAGCGATGAAACTAGAAAAAAAAAAAATTATCGGAAATGTTGACTTTTTCCCAACATGTTGACACTTTTGGAGAAATTCTATCAACAAAGTACCCATCTTTTGTGAAGCAGGTAGATTAGCGTTGAAAATAAAACAAACTTTTCCCGAGCAAAATATTGTCATTTCAATAATTCAATCATAATCATTACAAGCTTAAAGCTAATCTAGACTTTTCCATAACTATTTGAAAAGAGAAAAGTTTTCAATTTCTAAGCAATTAAGTAGCAATCAAGTGAAAAGAAAGTTCCATTAAGGAGATGCCAGACGGCCGTCTTTTCTAGCTACTAACCACCTCTGTTTTCATCAATTTTTCCTTAATATTATTCATAGAATATGATTCTTGCAAAATATAAACTCGAATAACTTGGATGTATGTATGATTTAATTTAAGGTAAGGCATTAGTGTAAACTGAAATGGATAATTTTTATTAAGTTAAACTTATTTTTCTCCCCCTCTAGCCTTAACAGCCAATCCATTTTCTGATCCAACTCTTACCTTAGAAACTCAGATTAGCAAAAGAAAAGAAAAATAAATTAAGGACATGAGGAGAACAATAAAAATAGAGACCACCAAGGCAGCAACTACCTGAACATTGATAACACAATTATTTAATTAAATACAAATTAACTAGATGCGTATCCTCTTGACATCATTCCCTGGTACATTCACATCTGCATCATTTATTTCGACCGATCTGGCAACCTGAACAACAATCACGATGTTAGGACAAAATACATGCAATAATGGGCCGTCACAGACCAAGCCCATATAGAGAGTATCAGAAATATTAAGCATAAATGGCCTTATAATATATATTTTTTTAGTCCGTTTGGTTTCATTCCAAATATAAAACCTTGCACCTACCTTTCATAGTTGCATGATCATAAAATAATCTACTTTAATAATCACAATGAAAACGACCTACTTAATCTGGTAACTATCAACTAGTCAACCTAGCAATTGCTATAAAAGCAAAATATATTGTTAACAAAATATATCTCATATTGATCAATAAGTTACTTAAATCTTAACATAACACAATAGGAGTTTAATAAGTTTTAATATTGTTAACACATCGGGCTATTGTAAGAGAGAATTGGAAGTTACATAGCAATTTGATAAAAGCCCAAATAGCATAGTCACTTAGTCACAGGCTCACAGCCCATCTGAGCCAACGCTAAATGGGGTCACCAACTCCAACAAATAAAAATTAGACGATGGATTCTTACAATAGTATTTGACAACTCACATTTTTCTTTTTACTTTCTTTTTTTTTTTTTTTTTTTTTTTTGAGGGTCGGGTAGCAATCACCACGCCGACAAATTTTACTAATAAAAAAGAACAACAACTCACATTTTCATTTGGCACAATCGCATATCTTTCAGATGGAGAGATCCAGATTTTTCCTGAAAGGCAACAGAAGTATTAGTGTCAGAAGATGTCAAGCAACTTATAATATATAATGCAATTGTTGTGGTTAGCGTGCTAACCAGACATCGGATTTGCAATTGAAGATTCTAATTTCTCGCACCGGGAACCATCTGAACTCAGAGTTTCAATCATCTTTGGTATGTACCTAAGAAAAAGACAGGCAAAAGCAACCTTATAATATATTATTAGAATGAAAGCTAAGTTTGAAGGTACGAAATGCATAGTTTAGTTATGACTATAAACCTGTCAACTATCTCCCCATGACCAAGCTGTCCACTGGTACCTCTACCCCACGAAAATACATTTTTTGTTTCAGTAAGAGCTATTGTGTGCCTCCATCCACAAGCCACTTGTGTTATTCTCTGCAATTTTTCAGCAAATGGGTGAGAAATTAGTGACAAATTTCTCTGCAATAAATGTTACGACTCACGATTTCCTTTTGGTAAACCATATCATTTCAGGCCTGTGCAGTCTACCTCATACATTTGTACTGTGTACTTGCTGTACCAGCATAAGCTTGAACAGCTGCCATTGACCTTAATAATCAACTTAATACTGTGTATAGAAGGATAAATCATTACTTTTTTCCCTTACAAAGAACATACCTGTTCATTGGGAAATTTAACTTGTACAGGGGAGCAGTGGTCACTGTTATCTCCTACACCCACCTGACCAAACTGCATTAATAAAAAAATTATAAAAAAATTATGCTCAAGGATGAACTATAGCAGTGAGTAAAAGCTCCATAAATATATGATTAACAAGGGTAGAGGTGCCAGAGATATAAAATAAACCTTATTCCAACCCCAGCCATATAGTATTCCATTAGATGTAAGAGCCATTGTATGTCTCCAGCCACCAGATATCTGAATGTATATTAATGCAGAATTTTAAAGATCTAATTGGATAATTCTTTGATGTTTAAGCCTTGTACCTATTTATGAAACCATTAACCAAGCGAAATTTAAAATATAAGCTTAAAATGAAAACCTGTGAAATGTAATAGTCTTTTAGAAGTTCTAATTTATGAGGGGTGAGATGATCTTCACAATCACCATGACCTAGCTGGCCATATTTGCTCCAACCATATGTATACAATTGTCCTGCGTAGGAAACACAAATAGTATGCCTCCATCCACAGGCCACCAATGTCATTTTTTCTCCCTAGAAATATTATAGCAAAGTATGTTAAATGTATCTAAATAACAGTGAAGTATCACTTGTAAATAAAAGGAAGAAACATGAATTCTTGGTACTTCAATTCCTCTATTGCTCTAATAATAATCAGGGTTTGTTTTGAGATATTGGTAGTTTAGGTAGACTGTTGAGAAATAGTTGATTGTTCATCATCGCCGATTTAAAAATTTATTTAATCTTACATGATTGTTCCCCTACAGGGAGTAGATAGATAAAATCGAAATAAAATATACCTCAACAGAAGAAACCTTTGCAGGAAATAAACGATCCTCACGGTCACCCAAACCCAAATTACCATAACGCCCCCATCCCCATCCATAGAGCTCACCATCTTCAGTAACAGCAGCTGTATGCTCGGCACCAGCTGCCACCATTTTTACAGAAATGCCCTCAAAAGCTTGAATAATTTGGGGGATCAGAGAGTCCTCAGTTGTTCCCAGCCCCAGCTGCCCATTTTGGTTGCGACCCCAACTCCTAACCTGACCATCAATAGACACAGCCAAGCAGTGGCTGTCACCACATGCTATTTGCTTTATTTTTAATCCCTGTAAAGCCTTGACCGGTTGAGGCGTAAACAGATCACTGGAGTTACCATGGCCGAGTCTGCCGAAGTCACCCCAGCCCCAACTGAAGACTTGTGACTCACTGTCAGAGTACGCAATGGTGTGGTCGGCCCCACATGTCAGAGACACTATACCTGGGCTATCAAGGGTGATAATTAGTGTTGGCACAAGCCTATCTTCAGCGTCTCCATGGCCCAACTGTCCATCTTCGCCCCTTCCCCAGGAGCATACAACATTGTCAGCTGTAAAACACCCCACACTAAGTGTTCAAAAATCTAAATTTTCAATTGGTTACCATAGCAAAATGACTAAATTGTCTGGTTTTACCAGTAGATATTTAGTACAAATATATTAGATATTTTTGAAGCAGCCTGTTGAACATTTCAACATTTTGTGGGTGATCTAAGAAATAATTCTGCTAGCTCATTATCTACTCCTTACACCTACACGGCTGTCCACCATACACTATTTTCCTAAACAATTAACACCTAATTAGACCAAAATTACTCCTAGTTTCTATCTCTGCCAAACACACAGACACACACACACACACACACACACACACAAAAAAAAAGCAAGAATGCTCGTCAGGCACCTAACAGAAAGATACACATGCACTCTCTCTTGACATAAAAAAATGGGCCTTCACTTACATAACTTTCATCCTTGGGCAAAGTATTGTCAGTTTTGCCAGATTAATTGAGGGCCTGAAACCCAGTATGATCCATTAACAATCAGTAATTGAAAGCAAAATTTTCAACATCTTGAATATTCATAAAGCATTTTACAATTTTACGTATTTAACAACAATACTCTAAGATTCTAAGCGAGTAGTAACATCGAAAGTGCCCTCATAAAGTCATAATTAATGCGCACTATTATGAGGGTTGAATCCTCAACAAGTTTATAATCTTTCAATATTTGTTTGTACAACGTTAAGAAGCTAAAAGATGCACTAAAATTGATTTATTACTGGCACGTAATTAAGCAAACTTTTTATGTGGTAAGAGACTTCATTAACTCTTTATATGCCCCTAAATTTATCTCATTTGCATGCAAAAGGACTCACCACATGCTTGCACATGGAAGAATGACATTTTGATTGCCAAATAGAGGATGAATGTCAATGTGGGACTAGACAAGCGGTAGTGAGCTTTCCCATCAACCCATGTGAAAAGATCAAAACAGGAAACAAAATCCATGCAACCAACTACACAAAAAATCTGTATCCGAAGTCCCCACACAAAACACTGGCTACGTCATTGATCGTAATAGTACTTACAGAGTAGTGCCACAGAGTGACTTGCACCAGCCGAGACGAGAAGCACTTCATGACGAGGCGTCCTTTCATCGGATGCAACTTCACTGTTTTCTCCCATTTTTGCTCTCTCTCTCTCTATCTCTATATCTGTGTAATTTTTCTCCCCGGGATCTGTGTTTGAAAAGGAAGGCAGAGTGGCTTCTAATTTATAGACGGGGAGCTTTCTACTTTTGACCTTGGTGCACAGGGTTTTACTATCTAATACCTCTCGCTATCGGCACATGCACAATGTACTGACTGATATAGAAATTTTTCTAAAGAAATTTGGGAAAAAATGGTTCTTTCGCTTTTGTTTTTCTTAAATAAAAAAAACAAAAGTCGGAAGTTTTAGATTGAGTTTCCTAAATGGGTTAGAAAATGCGTTTCAATTGATGAATTGAACAATAGTACAATGCGATAACATTAGATCCCATTAATGAATTTTATGTATGTACTAGTGTCACTTTAGTAATACAATGATTAAGAAATACAATAACTAGAACAACATTTTAATTTAAAATTCTCTGAACTAATTAGCTAACTTCATTATAATTTCTTAATTTAATGCTCAACACTCTGTGGCGTTTTTCCCTTGACACATCCATTGAGGAATTTGTTCTTTTGATTTATTCACTCCAATTCAGTTATTATGCTCTAAAATACAGCTTTATAGGTGAAATAATCGATAATATAATATTATTTTTAATTAACAGATGGTATGTTATGAAAATTAAATCTAAATTAATGAGATTAGCTTAGTTAATATTACTTCAAATCTTATAAGAAAATTAATTTAATTATTTATATATAAGCACCATTTGCAATGTATGTTTGGTACGCGTGCTACTCGTGAAGTTCTTTCAAAACCAGAACAGTCAATCAATGTCCCACTGAGAAGTCCTTCATTTTAAAGCTAGATTGTACTGATGTTTAAAATTGGTACTGGGAAGTCCATATTTAGGTGGCATGACGACAAGGGATTTATTAGCTCAAGCCACTGTCAAATTTTCCACTGATGTGTTTTCCAGTAATAGGTACATCAATTCTGTGTAACCTATCTTGAATTTAATTTTTTTTCTTAAAAAAAAAAAGTTAGTGTAAGAATACAAATAAAAAGTTTCATACATAATAGAAGGTTTTTTTGGAGTTAACTCTTCTTTTACAATTATCGGATGCCAAGTCTTGCACGGCACCTTTAATATATATATATAGCATGTGAATTTTGATTACTATATAGAATCAGCCACATCATTTACAGTTCAAAAACCAGATCCTGATTATCTGGTTTTTGTTCTCAAATAAACTGAGTGAAATTTGGTAGTAACTTTAAATTTGTACCAGTGTCTGTGTCTTTATGGACAGATGGATCAGACTATAAAAGAAACTAGGAAGTAAAACTGTGCAAATCTGATGCATTGTGCGTGATCCTGTGCAAATCCAGTGTCTTTAATGCGTCCGTTTTAGTTGACATTCATCTGTTTTTCTCCAGCCTTGATCCTGAACTCCGGCACAACTTCAAATCTCTGAAAACACCTTAATAGTTGATACACGGTCTCTACATCAAATTTTCAATCATTACCTCACTCTCTTTCTAATCAATATTCTCTATCTATTTTTTGAGATATTATGCTTATTTGTTTGTCTAATTATCATTTAAAAAAAATATTCGCTAGTTACCAATTGTTTTGGCAGTGCTTCCGTTTTTTCATACAGTACTCATACAGTACTCAAATAGATATGAAAACGTCATTCATGCACCTTTAGCACTTGACATTTTTCTATGCATATGTTGAGTTTATTCTACATGTCTACACAAAGCAAAGTATGAGTATTTATTTGCTGAAAAGATAGCTCTCAAATTTCACAGAAATACTTAATACTGCATGTTTAACCATAGAAAAATGACAGCTAAATATTTAAAGTAGGAAATAAGTCAATTTTCTTGAAACAGTTAACCTTTGTAGCTACTTTCAAGAAGAGTGGATTTTACTAAACCTTATGAAAACAAGAAAGTTGTTAAGCTGCAATTATCACCACACACGCCATTCATCTTTCATGTCAAGACAAACTTTGTTCCAATCAACCCTTGAGGTGTGCTAATGATGCTAGCAGAGTGTCGCCAATTTTTGTTTTCCCTTTTCCTGTTTACTTTAGTAAATATGCATGTGGAAGGTGGAAAAGGATGCAAGCGCGAACCAATAAAAGTGAGTACTGTAGACACAAATAATAGAGAGATTAATTAACAAGAGACTTGTCGTAAGAGAAAATCAAACTTTTAGTATTTGTCTTCTTGCCTTAGCAGTAATTAAGCATTAATTACTGCCAACTGGTTGAATGAAGTGGGGTCAAATCGGATTTGATCTTAGAAACATCTTATTAGAAATAATGTCAGACCAGATTCTAATAAGATCGAGATAATTAGATAGTGGATCTTTTAGTCGATCTTTTAGTCCATCTTATATGAATTGCTTGATTGGTCTAATAAATAGATAGCCGATCTTTTAGTGTGCGATAATTCTGAGTTAAAGACAGCCTAATAGGGTCAGATCGATCGAGATAGGGGCATGAACCAGATCTGGGTCAATATGTCAAGCATGAATTGGTTTGGTAAAGAGTCTAAAGACACAATCACACAATCAGCTAAAATCTTAAAGACGTATATACAGATGGGTAAATTTGATATAGACCTAGCAGGTTCATGTGCAATGGTTGCAGTACAAATACGGCGTTAATTATTAGTACGTAACACTGTTAGAGATAGACTGAGAGAGTAATTAGTGCTTGGACATTAGCAACATGCTTCATTTCATTTTTTCAGATAGGCGGGTCCCAAGTACTAGTTCTTGTTGGTCTATTCCTCATTTATCAATTCTCTCTCCATTGAGAACACAAAATTGAAAGTTATTTGCAAGCGCTCTATTTCTTGTTTGGCGGAAGAAATTTTTAAACGAAGATCAAGTATATTGAAGTTAATAATCATATTAATTTCATTAAAATTATTATTAGTTTTTTAGTACAAGAATTAATAATAATAACTCATATTTTTATAAACACAAATGTAAATTTTTCGAAATAAAAAGATACAAATGTAACAATAAAAATATTATGAGTGTGTGAATTTAATAGATCTGCGACTTAAGAAAGAAATTATATTAGGCTCTACTTTTTTCGGTTCCTATGTTTTGACTTGATGCTATGCAATTAGTAACAAATTTAAAATGGTACGTTCAAAATGGAGGGTTGTGTTTGGATGAATAGTCGGAATATTGAGAACAATGCTAATTTGAATAACTTAGCGGAACAATACCATTTTAATGATTATTTCATTTTTGAAAAATAATTAGTGGAGCATTGAAATAGTTGAACATTCATTATTCAAACATGTCCATTAATAATTTGGTAGTATCCATTGTCATAGAATGGAGAGGAATTATAGTATTATTATTGTTGTTGTACCTCTTCAGTTCTGACTAGTTGACATATGAGGCTATGAGGACTCTCTTAAATTGGACGACATTGAGAAATTAATGATAGTACTAAAGATGTTAAACGTGGCAACGACTTATAGGATAGACTATGCAGATCATATTATAACTATAATTATAATAATTCCCATGAGTGTCACGATTCAATTTTAGGTACAAGATGACAAGGTCTCGTGGCCGAAGCCACTTGATTGGGTACTTGGAGGGCTGCTAAAAAGCGCAACATAAGAATCACGCAAGATTAGCCACTACCAAGTTTTATCTAAAAAAAATAATCACGCAAGATGGCAAAATAAATATCATATATCTAGAACAATAACAGTTTATTATGTAAAGGGATTACAAAGTAATTATTTCTGATACCATCAAATTGCTATTCCATATAAGAAAAAAATGTATCATGATTTTTAATCTTTGATCGAACATTTTGGTGTGTTATACATAATCAAATCATATATATGCTAGATATTAATTACATGTATTAATGTATATCGGATATAGGACTAAAAAGAAAAACATAAATCATATGTACATGTAAAAGGTCGGTGAGAAAAACGAGTACAAAAATAAATTAGAAATCTATTTCTACAATTACGTTGCAGTGTTGCTTGACAACAGCAGAGAAGGGCTGGTGGGGGAGGCGGGATTTCGAAAGGAGGGTTTTTTTTTTTTCGCCTCTGGAGTCGCAAAGAGAGAGAGAAGCGTCATCTCAAAGTTTTCATTTTTTCTTTTTAGATTATTTTATTCGCATAATCAAGGTTTTAGGTCTAAGGGTTTAAAAAAATATAGTAATTTATGAAATATCCGAACTACAAGTCTATCATCAATTGGAGAAACGTAGTTCCTTCCTTAATTAGAAAGTGAATGAACCTTGTTCTACTTTTCGAATCGATTTATCTACTTCGACTTTGTTTGTGAGAATTAATTCCAACTGCAAATTAAGCGTGAATTGGTACCTATCATCCTTTAGTTTCCATCCAAACCATCCTCAGACTCTAAACAGGTTAGATTGGGCCAAGTGACTGGCCCAATCTATTTATATCTCTCTAAACCTCCTCTCTCACACCAAATCAAACCCTAGCCGTAACCAGAAATAGGAGAGGCGATTGGGAGGAGATTCTTGCGGCGCGGAATGGCGGGACGTGATTGGAGAAGCGCTCGCAAGGGAAGTCGACTGAGCAACCTTACTGCGGTCGCGCGGTCTCCGTTCGTCCGATCTCGTTCGACCTCTGTCCAATTTCCTTCGACTTTTTTTTTTTTTGCGATTTCCTTCTTTGTGCGCATCCACAACCATAACAGAGGTTATCAGTGACATTTACATTTTTTTTTTGTGCGATTTTCTTCTCTGTGCGCATACACAATCATAATAGATGGAGGTTTGACTATTATTTCCATATTAATGGTGTTTGGTCTTTATTCAAAATTTGTGTTGAAATTGGTGCTCGGTGATTAATAAAAAATCCAAAGTTTTCAATGTTGTGGATTTTGTTAATAATTAAGATTAGTTACTAGCATTAAGATTAGTTGATAGCAATACTTCCTTTTTACAATCTTTTTTACAGATTTAGGGTTGTCCATTGAAGAGCTGAATTTGCAAAAAGAAAAGCCAAGTTATTTTTATTACAAATATAGGCTCGGATCTAAGGAATAGTTAGTGTTTATATGTATTTTGATTGTTTTTGTAAAGGAGTAGTTAGTGATTATATGTGTTTAGTTTGTTTCTGTGCTTGTTTGTGGTTGTTAAAACTTATGAATTATGTTGTGGTATGAACATATGTAAATTGTTCACTTTGTTTATTGTAAATGTTATTTATATTGTTATATATGTTCACTTTGTTTATTGTAAATGTTAACTATATAGTTATATGTGTTCACTTTGTATATTGTAAAATGTTAATTACGAAATCAAATTTCTGCTGCAACTAACTGAACACATGAACCTTTTAGTTCATCCCTTAACGTATTTAACTGAACACAAAAGTACGAAATTTCTATTTTCAGATGCAACTAACTGAACAAATAAAACTTTTAGTTCAACCTTTACCGTATTAAACTGAACACAAAAGTACAAAAATTCCATTTTCAGATGTAACTAACTGAACAAATAAATCTTTTAGTTCAACCTTTACCATATTAAACTGAACACAAAAGTACGAAAATTTCATTTTCAGATGCATCTAACTGAACACTTACACTATTAATTTAACCCTTATGGTATTTAACTGAACAAATAAACCAGAACATTTGATGACGTCAGCATCCAGAAATTTTCGAAAAAATTCAAAAAAAAAAAATTCGCTGACGTCAGCGAGCCCCTTGCTGATGTCAGCGCGCGAAAAATTGAAGATAGAGGTCCATTTTTGGCCGGTGGATGGGATGGATGGAAAAATGGTGGATGGTGCCATGAAGTTAAGCAAGCGTAGATCCTTCAGCCTTTTATCTAAGTGCAGCCCGTATTATTACTATCCCATTACTCAATTGTCCAAGTACAGCCCATATCAATTCCTAGCCCAACAACGATTATAGTTCTAATAAATCACGCACATGACACTGGAGTGAACCCTCAGTCTTAATCTAGGAACAAATTTAAGAATAAGTTTTAACAACTAATTTTATAATTTTAGTATCAAATACAGAAAAGTTTTGTAATTCATAAAAGTACTTGCCATCAAGGAATCCTCTTACCTGCGCTACTGATGGAGTAAGATGGTTGAGGGACAATAAATGATTATTATTCACTATAAAGTCAGTTTACAGGGCCCTGTGCATCAAGGAGAAGATGATGGATTTCGTTTTCTGACAAGAGTGTCAGGGCCTTTTTGTCAAAAAGGAGGAATTCTTGTTCCACCGATACAAAATTTCTCTTATACATGTTTTTTGGAGAGTTTGATGAATTTTTAAAAAGGATTATAATAAGATACGATTTTTGCTTTTAGGTCTTTAGATAAAATAGGTAGCACTGGTACCAGTGCAATGTCGGCAGTCGGCTTCTGTTTGGGTACATAGATATACCGGGATATATTCTGCCGTGTGTGAACATTTACTTTGTAAATACTCTACTTATTAAAAAAAAATATAAATGAAAGAATAAACTTTGAGATCTTGTACTAGTTTGGACTTTGTACATTGTGTAAATGCTTCCTCGATTCTAAATAAGAAAATTTTCCTAATTCATTTATAGAAGAAAAAAAAAAAAAGAATAACTTTCAGGCAAATTTTCCAAATTTCACTGAAGCATACAACTCATAATCCCCTCCGAGACTTACAGAGAAACTGAAAGCATACCTGAATGCCAGTCTATATTCTACGCACATCATATATACAAGACTAATGTCTAGTCAATTTATCCTGATCAGATGACATTAACTATAACATATGCTAAGCTACACAGATATTTTCCTATATCATTCCTTTTCAACAATTGAAACAGAAACCACGTGCTGATTTGATGCTGTTCCATTCTTCAACCCACAATCTATAGCTTGAGCGGGGTGCCAACACATCAATGGACACCTCTTTTCTCTCAACCAAGTCCTTTGCATAATCCTCAAACTCCACTAAATCTTTCCATAATTTTCCCAATACCTGAGCATCTTGCTCAATTTTAAATTTCTCAGTCAGTTCCTTTGCTTGTTCAACTCGAGCCCAGAAACACGAATCCTGCGTTAAACCTGCAAATTTACTTCTCTTGACGAAACTGTTATCAGTCAGATCTTTCTTACTCTTCCACCATTTGTCAAATACTTCATACCGCCTCTCTCTGCCATGAGTCAAGTAATGCCCCTTAATCCTGTGCTGTTCTGTTCGGTAATATTCTGCAATGTCAAGAGGTTCAACCAAGAGCTTGTAAAATTGTGCTGCATTAACCCATTTAGCCCGTCTGTGAAAGTCGTATGGCAAAGAGTTGTTTTGCAACATCTCGATCACCTCATCCCAAAATTGACCAAGTTTCATTCTATTTATGTTGACTTTGGAATATTTTTTAGGTGAGATGCGCTGCTTGAACGAGTCATAATAGCCCATGTCATCATCAGATAACACCTTGTACCACTCAATTTGGGCGCGGCATGGGGTTATTTTGCCTAGTTTTATGGCAAGCTCTGCACAAATTAGGTTTGGGCTGCGACGTGCGCGCTTGGATACCTTCAGGCATTCTGTTGCTGCTGCAGCTCCAATTCCCTGCATGTCAATTAACATCCTCAAGTTGAATTACATTTAATAATAATTTTCCTCAAATTTAATGAAAATAAGGTTAAGAACGGGATAAAAAAATGAATAAAGCCATAATTGGTGGTGAAAACAAAAGTATCATTAAAATAAAAAGACAACGCAACAGTGTTATGACATATTAAAAGATCTCAACAGAGAGATTAAATCACAGATACTAAAATTAAAAGTGTAAAAATGTACAAATTGGTACAACAGATTTTGCTGGAAGGAACTTTGGTTCAGACATGTATAGTTGTAAATATATGATCCAAATTATATTACTAATGTGACAGATGGATCAAGATCGATTGTTAAAAAAAGTAATAATAGAAGGAGACAAAAAATCAATTTCATATTACCGTTGTTCCAATTCCCGATGCCTCAAGTACAAGAGAGATCCCTCCATCAAAATTTTCTTCTTCTGAACCATCCCTCTTCTTTAACAACAAATGTTGTGGTATAGCTTCTGCAATATCTCGATATGACAAATCTACCACCTCGATACCAGCTACAAAAGTAACGTACAACATCTGTACCACTGCTGTCGGATTATCAATACACACTGCCCCTTCTTTGGAACATAAGACATAATTACCAAACGGCCAATAGGGGCTTTCTCTCTTTCTGGCCGTTGCTGCTGCAGCAATGTGCATCGAAACAAATTTTTGCAAATTAGCCCTCTCTTCATCTGGCAAAAGATTGCAACAGTGCATATGGGCTCCTATAATCGACAAGCTAGGGCCTAAGGGACAAAATAAAAGTCTTGGCACAATGTCACGCTGCGATACCACGTGACAGAAGTGACCAGCCAATCTTTCGCGTAAAATGGCACGAGAGAATGCTTCATTACCAAGTAATGGGGAGCCAAAGGTTACACATAGAAGAGATGGTGTGGGGGTGGAGTTGCAAGAGCTGAAATTGCCAGAAGATGAGTTGCAAAGGAAGTGGAGAGCAGCAAGGGAGGCGAGCGAGCCCCCTAGGGAGTGACCCGTGAAAATTACCGGCTTGTCCTTTATCTCTTGCAGGAGATTCTGAGGAAATTCAGTCAAAAGATTAGCTCGGTTTTATTTCTATATCTCTAAATTTGATAAAACCATGCTAAAGTACCTCAATAGCAAATATTTTCATCCTGACTCGATAGTGTCACATCCAACCCAATTTTGTTACTAATTCCTTGTATAAAAGGAATAAAAGGTTGCTAACTTCTCTATTTAATCACTTGTACATCCTGCAGACATTACTCCAAAACGTGGCTCTCTCTGGTACAGTTTACAGTGATTCCTTTTACTGGTTGGGTTGATCAATTATAAATTTTGTTAGTGCATTAAATGAGCCAAATTGACAATCAGCTGATAACAACTCCAGCTGATAACAACTCTTTACTTGGCCTATTTTGTCACTTTTGTGAACACATATCTAAAAGTTTTACAGCTGAAAAGTAGACAGCTGGCGTGTGTGCCCCTTGCATTATCTATCACGGAATCTTACTGTTTCAAAGGAATTATTCCCTTGAGTTTGGGCCCAAATGCATAAGCATAACATATGGTTTTGCGGTTGTCCCATTGGATTTTAATAACCTCAAAAGCTAAAATTATATTGCCCTGAAAATTCTTCGCTGGCAATATCAGAAGAGATAAATAATATTTAATTGCTCTATGAAAGTTTTGTGAAGAAACAAACTTGTTGTTCAATTGTGGATGAAATATAGCAAAAGTTAATGGTTTTGCTGCCACGAATAAAACGAAAAGTAAATTTAACAGTGGAAATGTGGATAAATTACGATATGATTGTTCTGTGTTAGAGAAATGAAAGAAATCGAATTAAAACTCTCACATAAACCAAAGGAACAATCAAGCTAACCAATTAAGTAATTTTCCGAATCAAATTGGGAAAAAAAAAAAAGTTGTTAACCTCTAGGCAAAAAAAAAAAAATGCAGAATATGATAGAGTACCTGATAATTTGGGGTATTGAGCAAAGTTAAAAACAAATGCAAAGCCAAAGTTTGCACTTTAACCTTCTCTTCTTCCTCTCCTTCGCCTCCAATCAAAGGTCTAAACAACCCACTTCCTCCTAATTCAGTCATATCAAATGCTTTCATGGGCCCGGCTCTGATCCCGGCGAGTGAGTTCGCAACATATTTACCAGAGAAGGCCACATAAACAGTGTTTCCACACAACCCACGCACATAAGAGGCCGCACCCGTGTCGGCCGCAGAGCAGTGATGCCATGCCTGAGACAGTATTGAAGAAGATGCAAGCAGAGAACCCAACACGTGGCTTGTTTCAAACCTTCAATGGAGCGTCAAGGCAAATTAGAGTAAAAAAATTTACATGATTAATTGGTTTTGAAGAGTGTTAGTAGAACTTACATGGAGGCCTCTGGTTCAATTCTAGCTTCCATGGCTCATTTCTCAAGTGGAGAATTTAGGAACAGTATCGTGTGTCTGTGCTTTGCGCTACCTTGTTGGTTTATTTCTTTTCTTTCATTTCGGCTTTATCACGCGTTCTATAGACAGTGACATGCTTGACAACAGACTTATATATAGCTTGAGGCAATCAGTAATTTATTTTTTTTAGAGATACCAGATAGTGGGGACCCTGATTTGGTGTTGCGCTACACGCCGTGTAGCGCACCCACGAGCCGTTCGATTTTGATCGAGCGGTTCATTTTTTTCGGGCCTAGGAATCTGGTTACTTTCACGGGGCTCCCTTATCCATCAGATCAAAATCGGACGGCCTGTGTGTGCGCTACACCGTGTGTAGCGCAACACAGGATTTGATTCCAGATAGTGGCTATATGTTGCAAGGCAATTAGTAATTTAGTACTGTATAGTTCAGGTTTTGGATCCGGGTCTGAGGATATCGGATCTTTTTTTGTTCCTCCAAAATTTGAGCATTTTGCAAGTAAGATATTTACTGTAAATTTGTTGAAATTCGTTCAAGTGGATAGGTGGCCGGGGCGGGGTTTGGCTGTTGGTTGGAAGATATCTGTGCGCGCAATCGGAAGATAGCCAACATTTGATGTCAAGCAGTAAAAGCAAAATTTACTCTAGTAATTACATTAATCGAGATTTTGGTGGGGCACATAATTAACGAGCTGAGGGGAAAAATCGGGGTGGAATGGGAAAATTCCTTATACTAAACAGATATAATAACAATTATTTTATTAAACAATAACGATAACTGATAAATAAATTATTAATATTATAACTTATAGTTACACATACGTAAATTCTGCCTTGGACTAAATTTTATGCAAAGACCGAAACTCTTGACCGTTTAATTTAAAATTGAAACGATTGAAAAATTTGGTCCACCGCAAAATATTCAAATAATTATATTTTTTATAATTCAAATATGTTGAGCATCCTATCCCTATATACTACTTATAAAAGCATGCATACAAGAGTTAACACAATTAAACGAATGGTGTAAATAATTGTATACTCTATGTATTTTTTAACCATTGATCATGTAAATCAATAGCTGGATGTTAGCGATGGATATAAGTTTATTAACTCTTCAATTTTAATAGAAAGAAATTTGTGGCTGATCGGTTGTGTGCTTGTATGAAAAGAGAGCATAACACATATGGAAAACTTCTTTAAAATAAATAATTATTTCTTCATTTTGAAAATAGATTACATACGTAAAATTTTCTCATCTGTAATTTTTCAATTAATTTCTTTTATTAAGAAATAAAAAAAAATTATTGAGACATCGATTTTTACTTTTTGCTGAAGTATAAATATTTTTTCGAAGTTCTTTTACCCACCCGTTGGTGGGTGCGTTTACTAGTAAGTTGTAATGCATTTTGAAATTACTAGGCTTTCTGCAGGAAACCATCACTAATATTGAGCTGTTAATTTTTCAAGATGCTTGTTAAATAACTATTTGAGTTTCATATCATACTAAATCGATGTACAATTTATTTAAACAACAAAAAAATATTTGTAATTTTACTCGTAATTTTGGAAAATGTTAAAATAATTTTCGTGGTGAAGCAAACAAGTTTGTTGTAAATAGCATATTCCTTGCTGATATAGAACTTTAGGTACTTATTAGATGATTTGTAACAAAATTCAGCAACTCTCGGAACTTCAAGAAATTTCTTTGTGCTTTATTTTACAAAAGCATATTGTCGACTATTATCAAGTAGGGTTGTTTTTAAGGTAGGCTAAATTTTTCAATCTGATTTAGTGATTTGAGGACTGGTGAATCACAATCATTTACAATTTTAAAAAACGATCGCACTTTTCGGTTCATATAAGAAGAAATGATCCACTGCAAAATTTACAAAGTATCTTTAGAAAGTCATTTTGATGTCCTTAATTAGACCATCTGTATGAATACGTCTCCTACGAGCAAATAATTTTGCGACTTCAAGTATTAAAAACATATTTTATCGTTTGAACTTATGCTATTTGATGCAGATTTACATTTATTTCACTACTTTATCCTTATAGTTACGGGCTTTAAAGATTTGGAATACTCATTAATGAGTGTTACCCTTCAATTTCGTACAAATTGAAATTTTATTTGTTACTTATTTATTTACTTTCAATACAATTAAAAACCTAGCCATATTATGGTCGTTTTTTTTACTTCGATTTAGAAATGGAAATATTTTCCAAAAAAATTAAAATAGTTAAACACAAACTTTTCCAAAAACAAGATTGTAAATTAAATAATCTTGCACAAATTTTTTTTTTTTAAAGAATGTTAGATGATCGTAAATGAAAAGTAAAAAGATAAGTCATAAATCTCTATCTCTACTACTTATAAATGCACCTAACAAAAAGAGTAAACATTTCATATAAAAGGAGTAAACATGTCATATAAAAGGGTGTAAACAATTCTTATATCAATTATGGACCATTGATTTGTGTAATTTGATTTGATCAGTGGTCTAGATCTTAATTTTAAATTAAAAGGTCAAAATTTTTTATTAGAAAAGATTATGTTACTACCAAATTAGCTATTTATTTAAAAGGAATGACTAATAAATTATTGATTTTACCATATCTTTATTGTCTATAACATGTAAAGTTCTATATGAAACAAAAATAATATCAATATTTTATTTTCTTATTTGCCCACATCTTGAGGGCATCTTTTGCTAGTAAAAAAAAAAAACGATAAGTCATATAAAATTCATGTAAAAAAATACAAAAATGAATATTACTTCAAAAATAGATTACACCTTGATTACATGATTGCACAAAAATATTTTTAAGAAACAAAAAAAAAAGATATGAGTTCCCTGATCATATGATTATTTAAGACAGGAAATAAGATTGCACACCGAAAACTTATAATTGCGCTTGTATAATTTTTTTTAAGAGACTAAATAATGGATTTCTAGAGATAATTGCGCTTGTATTACCCTAAGTTTTTGTTTGTTACTAGAATAAATGGAAATATTCTGTGGCCCCAAATTTTTTAAATTTTTCAGTTGCAATTGTTTATATTTTATAAGATTGTATGGATTTTGGAGAAAATAAGAAGCTCGAATATCCTCGTAATGACATCATTACTTACGTCACGTGTCACGATTGGGTGATAAATTGATAAGCAGCCTCATTCCCATTTTACGGGTTTACGCCATCAATACGAAATTACTAATACTAAATGCGATAACTCAAGCTGGGTCCCAGTCCCACATCAGGGATTTGATGCGACTCATTGACCTCGTGCTCGTGGCAAGAATAATTTAACAGAGGTTGCTAAAGTTGCTTTTCAAATTTACTTTAAAGCTAATTCATTTCTGATTTCAATAAAAATTATCATAAAAAAATTCAGATCAAAGAAGGAAAAAGAATATGCTTACCAGATAGAAAGAACGAAATAAACTTTTCACTAATCTATGTGAAAAAAAAATGTTATCTGTTGGAAATAGGTAACAGGGTGATTTAATGTAAACAAATAGAAAGGTTGAGTAACATGTTAAAAAAGAATAACATTTATAATTTAAAACTTTAAAATTTGAGCTTATTTTTTTTTACCTCGTGAAAGGTTACGTACCCAAATCAATAATATTATCTTATTAACCAATTAATCAATTAGTAAAAGCAATTTATTGTGAACTTAACATCTAATTAGTTGTGTAGTGTCACGAATGTTAATCAATCAATAATTAATTACGTCGAAATCATCTCACTGCCACGTCGCCTTCCTATATTTATGTAGGATTGTTGTAGGCTGGTAGCGTAGGGTTGCATACTTGCATTGCATCTAGAATTACTTACTTTTTCTGGATACCAACAGCTTTTGAGGCTTTGACTCCTTGTGGCCATCTTTAGTGGACATTTAATCTTGCATGAAACGGATTTATATTCCGTGCTATTCATCCTATAAAAAAAAAAAAATCTTTCATTAATGTGTTTCACATCTGATTTTACAAAAAAAAAAAGTTGTAAAAAATATATTATATATACGTCACATTGGAAATAATTGTTTTAGAAAATATGTCAAAGTTTTCCAAATCTTTCAAAATTAAATATTTACTGAAAATCTCTAACCGGATTTTGAACAAAGCAGTCTTCACAAAGTAGGTTTTTTTTTTTTTCCCCACTGGACCAAATATTTGTTTAAAAATATTTCATTCATGTAGTATCAATCGATTTAGTTCAGTCCGTTCATCTTAGATTAGATAGTTCGAATACGGAAAATGATGTCCTGCTTTAATTTAATGAATAACGACGGATAAAATCCTGCATTTGGAATTACAACCCCTTTTTTGGCCCTAAAAAAAGAATTACAACCCTTTTTTGAAATCAAGAATCTATTCTTTCATTACTTTGAAGTCTAAAAGACTTGATGAAAATATCAGATTCAATAGTCTAGCTTGACTCTTACTCGGTCTGGTATGGGTGACTGGGTCTGCCATGCATGGCAATCTATATTTTCAGGTCCTAGCATTTCCCTTTCTGCATATAGGCCTACTTTATATGTCGAGCTTTCATATTTGAAAGCTGCTATGCACCAATTATCAAGGACCAAGTCTAAATCAAAACGATGATTTCGAAAGCGTTGCATTAATCTTACTGTATAATGATAATGATTAATTAATTACGTAATATTGAATGTACAGTATTTTATCAAAACTTTTGAAAAAGTAAAATATGTATGAGACACGACGAAACTGATTGAAGTTTCCGGACGAGACAAATGTGAAGCAAAAATATCTAGATTCCCGAGTCCCTTCTATCTTATCCAACAATTATCAACTCACCGATTTAATTATGTACAATGATTATCCATATATTAATCCAAAGTACTGATTGTTAACATTAACATTAAAAATGTTATGAAATTCATATATATTAACATAAAAAATTATTGGTGAGCATGTACCCCAAACACAAATCCTGTAAAAGAAAATAAAAAAGAGAGATTACTTGACAATGATTATCTTAATAAACTAAACAACCATTTTCCACAATCAGTTCAATTAAATTTAAAAGAAGTGCTTACAGGTAAATTATTAGGATATCTATACACAGGGGACTCAGAGATTATAAAAATAAAATAAAAAAGGTCCGCTTCTTCGGACTTATTTATTTCTCGAACTCCGAACTCTAAATGTTTAACGTGACTTTCATATTGAATCTTGTTAGAAATTTTTTTTTTTTTGTTTCTTCATTATTTTACTCTTCAAAATTAATTATTTTAAAAAAAGTCAAAAACAATTTAAAATGTAAAATTTAATTTCTTAACAAAATTTCAATATGAATATCATATTGAGCTGTTCAAATTAGTCAATCTTTTTTCTGAATCTGGATGTAGACGTACGAGTCCCAAATAACGTTATCCAGTTACTTTGCGATCAACTTAATTAGCCCGTATATAACCTAACAATTAAGTATGTTAAAATTTAAATATCACTGATTATGCTAAAAATTCATATATTATAATATATTGAAATTGTAAACTTTATTTGATTTACGGTAAATAATTATTAACTGTTTTTTCCCTCTTTTGGTGAAAAAATCACATTTCTGTCGACTCGAGATTCTCTTCGGATGTTCTTCTTATATGTGCAGCCCCGTAGACTGTAAGGTAGAAGAAGCGACAACCTTAAAAAAATCTAGGTGCAGTTCAAAAATATGCAATAGTACTTGACCTGGACTCGTATGCAAAAAGGAACTTGACTACTTGACCTGGACGCCGATCGGACACAATTTGACGCTTGTGGTACAACATCAGTGGCGGAGCCACATGCAAGTAGGAACCGAATCCTCTGGACTTCTTTAGAAGAAGTCCAGTGGTCTTCTTTGATCCGAGCCGTCCGATTTGATCAGAACGGTTGAATTTTTTCGGGCCTATCAATCTGGTACTATTCACGGGGCTCCCTTATAGCAGTTGAGATTAAATCAGACGGCTCTGATTTAAGGAAGACCACCGAAGACCACCCAAACCGCAGTCCAGAGGATGCGGATTCCATGCAAGTAAGGGGTCAATTGACCCCATAATTTTTTTTGAAAAATATATCATTTTGTACATAAAAGTATATTACCACGTATAAACACACTAATTTGAACCCATAATAATCATATGATATTTTATTGTTGAACCCCATTGTTCATTTTCAAACTTTTGCACCATTATGATTATAAATGTAAATTTATATATCAATAGATGTATGAATTTATTTTATATTTTGTATGAGAAAATTAATATTATAAATTTATTGAACCCCATTCGAAATTTTGCTGGCTCCACCACTGTACAACATGAGTACCAAATGCCAAAATGAGAACTGATCAAATTGGGTTGATGTGCAATCAGTTGATGCTCCTCTTTTTATATAAGTACATTTCAACGAGAAACTTATATTTAATAAAAAGAAAAAGAAAGAAACTTTTGGTATAAAGTCGTCGGTCATGAAATTGAGAAACTAATTTCCAAAAGAAAAAATATATATATATTTGAGAAATTATCGGTCGGTTCTTAGTCTGTGCTCGTATTTGTAAGAGAGTGGAAGGGAAAGGAACAGAAATAAATTTAAAAAAGATTTGTCCGAAAGTGATTATTGGAGTTCGATAGAGAAAAGAGGAGGAAATGGAAGGGAAGAAGATTGGAATAAATAGACTAAATTTATGGAGATTTGGAGGTCAAGTTCTATCTCTATTTTGAGGTTACAAATTTCCGAACATCCCTTCCATTAATAACAAGACTCTGGGTCCTTAGACAAGCTTAACAGGGTAGATATGCTTTTTGTTAGAATTTGATCATCTACGCAGCGGAATTATATTTTGTGGTTCGAGGAGGCACGATCCAAGTGCAACTGCACAAGAACCATGCCCCTTAGGGTTTACACAGCACGAGGATCTCAGAACAAATCAATCACACAATAAGATACAAGAGACACGATATTTAACGAGGTTCGGCACCAACTTGGTGCCTACTTCCTCCACACACACACGCACTCTTTTTCTTTTATTTTCTGTTAATGTCTGAGATACATTGTAAGAGGAAGAAGAAGGAATTAAATAGAAAAACTTACAATGGAGATACACATCTCCTTCCCAAGAAACCCTTTATTTCTTTCCCCTTTTTTCTTTATTCATACTGTTACATCTCCTCACACAAGGAAACATATTCTTTTCGTACAAGGACATAATCTCTGGACGTGCCATCAATGCTTTCTAACTTGGTGACGCCTAGAAGTTTCATTCCAATGCCCGATACTTGACCGTTCTGGGTACTGTTCTCCCGAACACACAACCGAACACCACTGTTCTGGGTCCCATGTGGCCATACACACAGCCACATACTTGTTTCAACACTCGTGCGGCCATACACATAGCCGAACACCACTGTTCTGTATCCCGTGTGGCCATATACACAGCCACGTACTTTGTTTCCAAGTTTGATGCTGCCTAGAACCTTCCTTGTATGTCAGATGCGTCCATTCTTGGTACCATTCGGCTTGGCTGGACCGAACACATAGCCGAATGCCTTGTCTCAAGTTGGCATGTACAACTTGTCATGGCAACTTGACCTTTTGGAGCACTTTCTAACACTTTTTAGATATTTCATTTATTGTATTTTAGCCCTCGATCCTCGGAAATAAGAAAATAAACTTCATATGTTCCCACTAAAGTTATTTAAAATGGAATTTCCTAATAAACATTATTGACGCATAAGGCATGGCCTCTATTATCTATTTCTTTTCTTTTTTTTTCTTTTTTTTTTTTTGACAAGCTTGGCGTCTACTATGTATTTCACAAGGGCGGATTTAGGGGAGTATAGGCCCATCCTATGCTGAAAATCTTTTTGAATGTGAATTATTAAAAAAAAAATACAGTGTTAATATAACTATCGGATGTGTTCGGCCTACTCTAACTTTGAAAATCTAAATTATTAAGACCTAATTGAAATCACAACTCGACGACTCGACCAATCCTATACTCTAATCTTGGTTCCACCCTGCTATTTCATCAACAACAACATTCACTTTGTTGGAAGAAATTGAGAATTGCGCAATGCAAAGGCCACCTTTTATGCCGAACGAAAAGGACGATACGAGCAACGAGCGAGAAGCCAGTATTTGAAATGAGAGATGCATGTCTAGGGAAAAGGTCAGTGAAAGAACATGCTAAGAAGGGGTTTGATGGGAAATTAAAAAATTGTTTTAGTTATTAGTTTACGTTGGTGATTATTATCATATAATGATAGTATGAAAAATTGGGCAAATAGTTTTGATAACAGTAGCAATAATGGTAATGATAACAGTGATAATGATACAAATACTAAAATAATGTTGTCGATATAAATTTTAAATTTTTAATATATATATTTTTATCATCATCGTTGTCGTAATATTTGTCATTATTATATACATACTATTATTGAATAAATTTATTAGAGAATAAACGATAAAAATTAGACAAAAATAACTGAAAGGTATTTTATACTAAACAAAGGTGACTTCCTAAATATGGATTTTGCGAGTTGCGACCAAAAAGTTGGAAACCCTTGTTTTTTTCCTTTTAACCACCTACCAAGTTTTCGGGAAAAAAAAAAACTTATACCACCTACCACTCCACCACCCCGAAGATATATTTTGAAAAAACAAAATTAAGTACCAAATGCTCCTATAATATTACAAATTTCTCAATATAAATTATTTGACCGGCTCGAAAACGATATCACTTGGAACTTGGTAGATCAAACGTCGGCTTCGGACTATCAGAGAAAATTCATTTTTTTTTTTCCATAGAAAAGAACGACATACATGCCCTGTTGGAACTATTTGGAATCAAATTCCACATAAATTGTCGGCCGAATAAACTACAATTGACTAGAATTTAAGCATTACCGTGCCACTACATACTGTTCTATAACTACTTTAATTTGATCCAGCAAATTAATATAACTAAAGTTGACTGTTATGCTTCCTCGGGGCTCGGGTACAACATCGTATGAATAATATTTTTCTAAAAAAGGAATCAACGGCTCTTCAAAAATTTCTATCCCAGTCATATTTGTTAAGAAATTATTTTGACTAAATATCTCTGATTCTGAATACAATTAAGAACGTTAGATATTCTGCAATATTTTATAAGGTTTTTATATTGTCAAGAGCTACTAAATAATATCATGTCTTTTACAATATCTAAAACTTTACATGGATAAGCTTTTTCTTAAAATGATTTCAGTTGATGCAAATTAAAAGGATAAAATATTAAAAGAAAGTATCGATATTCATGTAAGATATTAAAATAATAATTATTACATAGCATGCTTAAAAGGTATAAATTCCAATTACTTTTATGAAATCATAAAAATGGAAATTAAATACTGATTGGTGTAGCGGCTATCTGACCTCTTCACTCCTAATCATGCGCAATATATTTCAATCAAATGACATTAACGCCTTGTTTTGGAGAACCAAGTAAATCGCTTAGCGAGATGTGACCTAGAACATGAAAGGGACATATTATTCGTTTGGGTTTGGGTATACAAGGTCAACACTGACAGGTGACAGCGTTTGTAAAATAGGTGTGGTGGTACCATGATTGGGTGTGCCATAGCCGCCCATGAGGGTTTTTGTAAATTTTGTGTGGCGAATGCAGCGATAGCAAATCATGGGGCGAGTGTTTGACAATTCTTTCACAACTATCAAATCATGTACAACTGGTGGTTTTCTAAAATTTGAAATTGGGGATGTCCTGGGTGCGGTTACTCACCACATGACTTTTGTACATCATGAATGGCAACAAAAATTAAGATGGGATTGCGTTATAGATTGACATGATTTTTTTTAAGAACAAAAATGCACTATATGGCTTTTAGGCACTATTGTCAGGCAATGTATACGTGATATAATTAGTAAAATAATATATCTTGCCATCTTGGACTCATTTACGAGACCATGACATTCTTTTTATATTTTATATTTTCAATTATATAAAAAGTTTACAATAATTATTGTTTTAGTCTTTCATTTTCATGCAATATTGTCATAAAAATTTCTATTAGTACCATCTTTGTTGCCTTTTATTTACCTTTTGCTTCAGACTACCAAATTAAGTCCATCTCGCTGACTCAGACATTTATATTTATTTATATTTTTATTTATACCAATTCAACTGGAACTTGATACAAGATTGTTATGTTACCTTTGTGTCTACATTAATAAAAAAAAAAAGACAGATAAATCTAGCAACCCTATCATTTATTCTCTTTGTGGATGCTTATAATCACGTGTCATTACATCACTCATGGGTCATGGTAAGTGGGAAAGACCCTCACGAACCTTATGACCTTTAGATAATTGATTAATATTATGTAAATTCTTTATTTTTTTTTTAAATCAACGCTGGACCTCTATAAAATGGATATTCAATTATTTTTACAACGGAATGCATATATAGTTCCCAATCATTGATAAATGATAATCCCTTTACGAATATGTTAATTTCCGATCCTTTTATATAATTCTCTTGTATGGATTCAATACTTCTCGGAATCACTTCATGTTTTCCCTAGTCAAAACACATTCGTCAAAATGATAATATTCAACTACGTATATATTTCCAATTCTTTTTGTAATTCTCTTGTATGGATTCAATACTTCTCTGAATTACTTCATTTTTTCCCTAGTCAAAACACATTTGTCAAAATGATAATGTTCAACTATTTGTCAGCGTCACCAAATGGTCCAAATACTACACAGCACCGTAGACTACAAGTATCTCCAACTAAAAAGCCACCTAAAACAATTCTCGGGAAGCAGTGAACTTCAGAAAAAAAATATATATATATTCACAAGAACAACCTTAATTTCTACGTTTGATCTGTATAAGGTTAGTCTAACTTCTAAATTAGTAAGCTTATTTGTTAATATAGCAATTAACAAATTTGATTAAAAATACTAATTTTAATCCTTGATTTTACTGATCTTATAGTGTTGCCAAACGTCCCCTAAAAAGTTAAAAGTAATATGCACCACCAAAAAAGAAAAAAAAAACAATAAAATACTTTTTTTTATTAGTATATTCTTGTACAGAATATCTCTTTACACATATAGACATGGTGGCTGTAGCACATCTAATTACGCTACTTATCACGACGCAACTAAATTTCAAAGGAGGTTTTATTACAAAATTATTAATATTGACCAAAGATTAGGGAGTTGTAATTATCTTCTGTTCTTCATTTTCGTAACAGTGTGATAGTTAGTAGTCCTGTTGCTCAAATGTGATCCGACCAATCTAATTAAACGATCCATTTGAAAAATCTCGGAGGTATTCAATCTTTACCTTGATACAATTCAATCCAGACAAATAGAATCACACGGTTCTCAATTAAACACAGCAACCCTCGCCATGTAACCAAGAGAGGCAGCAGCAGTATAAAACCATAAAAAAAAAAAAAAGAAGAAAAAAAGAAAAGACAAAAAAAAAAAGAAGAAACTCTATTAATGCTTTTGGGACTGAGGAGCATGATCTAAAAATGAAATGCATCTTAAAAGAAAAAAATCACAGCCACAATTGCCTCTATCTTGATATTTCCCTAGAGTCCTACCGAAGGCACTGTGAACGTCTTGATCCGGACGGACCTCGTTTCACATCTAGTCTAGAAGAACAAAGAAAAATGGGTCCATTAATTGAAACCTCATCTTTCAAATTATTAAGTACTTGCGCAAAACCTACCCAAATTGCAGGTTGATTTTGAAATGATTTGATTCCCCCAACCCAACTACTGTCAACTCTACGACCTTGACCCAACCTGACGGTCTTAGGCATCAAGTATATGTGGCTCACAAGCAAACTTTGCATAGTGGACCTAATGAAATACCCCCTAAATCCTAATTTCGTTATAAGCATGAATCACATTTTTATACCTGGTTCACAATGGGGCCGCAGCTCATTAGTAAGCAAGAGATAGGTTGGATTCCTTGAGAAGAACATTCCCCAAACACAAATACTCTTATAGTACCGACATACTTGACAAGTTGGTGAAAGGGAAAGCAATACCGCAAGGACAAGAAATTCAGAAGCAGAAGATCCAAAGGAGCCACTTCTCTTTCCTTTGTTCTGGACAATTGGGCCTTCCTTGGCTGCGATATTATTACCAAAACTGGTCAACAATCTTAGTTTGACTATGACCAAAAAACATAATTGAAGTTAAGAGCACACATCAGATATAAGCCAGATAAAAAATATTTAAATAATATAAAAGCCAAGCCCTAAAATAGGCGTTTACATCATGTACTGTAAATAACGAGCTATTAGAAGAGTGAACTGAACAAATGGAGACTGGTTTAGATAGCACTGCAAAGTTAGAAGTGAATAGTTTTCCTCCTGGATTGTGATGTTGAATTATAAATTTATAATACATAAGGTAATAGCACGGTAACTACAGACCTAAAGTCAGTAACCTATGATGTAAATATTTCTTCTGATACTACATTCAATGACCAAAATTGAATTAACAACTCAATTGTCAATCTTCTGGTCGCACTAAGCATTGATATGAAAAAACGACAACCATCTATCTTGTATTCTTCAAGAGGGTTTCTATGCCCAAAGCTCCTTACATTTACCTAAGGCAAAAAAAGATGATTAATTTTTAGTTCTTAAAATAAACCAGAATACTATATCAATGAACAATATTTGATATGTGTTACCGCTGAGCTAAGCCGGTTCATATTGACCAAATGGTCCCTCCAAAAACGGTCGAGCGATTTGACAATTTCCTCTTTCTATTGTGAAATAACAGAAAAGAATCAGTTTAGGTATCCAAAAGAAAAGCGACCAAAATAGCATATATGGGCTTTTAAAAAGGAAGAAAAAAGAGAGCCACAGCCTCAGTATTTGCAAAATGCAGATGCAGTATACAAAATCTAATAGAATTTTATTGCAACGAACAAGCTGCTAATTTCTTATTTCGTATATCTGCAAATACACTATCAGATGCTGTCTACAATCCGTCAGAGTGCAAACAACTGAAAATAAATAAAGATGGGAAGTGAATTTACCTCAATTTCCTGAATGTAGGCACAATCATAACCCGAGTTATCTGTGGCATCTAGGTAAGAGGCAATAATAAAATCTCCAAAGTACTTCCTGAGAAGATTTACTGTACCAGTGTACTTTCCTGTCCTAAATATTACAAAAGAAAACAATTAAAACAAATAGCAGCAAGAAATTGTTAACCAAACTACCTGGCTAATGATATGAATTCAATTACATGGTGTGCAATCTTACTTAGCAGTATCATCAGAACATATCAAAAGCCAACGTTTCAGAGAAGAGGACTTCCTACGAAATCCTCGGAAAGAATTTGGTCTCATTGGCATAGTTGGTAAAGAAAAGGAATCCACGTCAATTGAATCCAACCCCTTTATCTGCTCAATAGATGAGAGTAAATCCTCCTTTTTCACCTCTTTAAATGATTCTGTACGGTTTCAATTAGGTAATGAGCCAACATTAGTGCTAAGTCTCACATCAACAAATCTGAAAAATCTACGATGTACCCTCGTGAGCATGAAATTCATAAATTTCCTGTATATCACAGAAGACCCCTGGACTGTCATGTCATTGATTTAATTATTATTTACCAAAGCCACACCCCTTAAGCTCCCCCCCCCCCCCCCCCCCCCCCCCCCCCACACACACACAAGCATCTCTCCTATTGGAGAACAAACTAAAGTGCAATACAGCAATACGTTGTATGAGATAAAAGGAGGCTAATTTGATTTAAGATAAAATAAATCCATTTCAATTAAACTCAATCTATAACAAGAAAAGTATGATTGATATGCTAAATAAAAAAAAAAAAAAAACTTGATTGCCCAGCAACAGTACAGATATTCATGTGATTTGTCTATAATATTTAGTAGCTTTCATGCGAAATTCATCTTTTCACACCCAGAATATTGAAGTTTTATTTTTGAGAAAAATAACAAGACAAAATCAAATATTTAAATTTCTATAAATAGTTCCCACATACCAGGGAGTAATTCTCCTCCAATCCAAATAAATTCATCAAGAAGCTTCCCTAAATTCCATTTCCTTGGAGACTGCAACAAGTAATAACAGGAAAAATGTAACTAGCTTAAAAAAATAAAAATTATAATAAGGTTAACGACATTACATTCTTGGCTTACCTTTTGTGGATCAGCATTTTCAAAAATAATCTCATCAACAACAGCTTGCATGTACCTAAAATATAATTGTATTAAAAAGTTTAGTCTTTACAACTCAATTTTAGGAAATAAAAAGAAAGAGAAGAAAGAGAAAGATTTTAATTTAAAGCTTACTGTAATATCTGTTCAGAGGAGCTTCCACCATCTCCAGTTAATATCAACTGCCTAAGGTTGTAAACATGCTTTCTTTGAACCTGCTTATTTTAGTAAGATGGAAATATTGTTACTGTATTGGTCTTGTTGCCATTTAATTGTTTACTCGACACAGAAGGTGAAATGTTAGGTTCAACATAAAATAAGACGACAAATAAACACTTGCCTCCAAAACTTCATCAAATTCAACGAGACTCTTTCTAATTCCAAAGAAGTACTTCTCAGCATTTATTTGGAGGCCTAGAAGCTGCGTAATGCAAGAAACAAGTGTGTTATAAAGTTGTTCTCTAAAACACATCATGTCAACATAAACAACAGAAAAATAATTAAAAATATGTATCTGGGTGACCTGTTTTACAATAGTGTGGCCTTCAATTGGATAGTCATCATTGGTCATGCTTGAAATTAACCTGACAGCCCACTCGGTATCAAAATTGAATTTCCTAAACATTTCATCCTGCAGACTAACAATACGAAGAACTAATTACAGTCTATATATTCATCTAATAATTGAAAAAAAAAAAAACATGTCTTTATTGATCAAAATTGATTTGAAATTAGAAACATAAACAAAATGTGTACCTGACCATAAATCTTGTTGACCCTGGATCTCCTTGCCTCCCTGCTCTACCACGAAGCTGAAAATAAAAATTTAAAAGGCAAGAGTGTTGCATGCTTTTTTCTAGAAGTTACGTGCAGTGCGGCAGTGCCATAAATAAACACACGAACACACAGAGGCATTGATGAGGCCCAACATTTTGTCATGGAGCACCCAACAGACATTATTGGAATATTGTAGAAAGTATAGTTATGCCTGTTGGAATTATTACAAGTCTACAACACCAATTATGTGAGTTAGCTTAACCATTTTGTTCTTGCACCTTTCCCCAAACCCCTTAATGGTAATATATCTGGCACTCTTCAACAGTGTATCCAGTTGTATATCATTTAAGATATTGTTAATATCAAGAGCTAAAGTTTAATTTCAGCGGATTCTCCAGAAATTACAAAATTGGCCCAAGAATAGATGTGAGGTCATTTCCGTAAGAACATATTTATTTCTACATGTATGCAACTACACTTGCCTGGTTATCGATACGCCTTGATTCATGCAAAGAAGTACCAATTACATGAAGCCCTCCCAATTTCTTCACCTCATTGCCTTCATCGAAACAATGCACCTCACAATCCTTTAAAACTGAGAGATATGTGAGTGCAATCACGGGCAAAAGGGGGTAGCTCTCTGCCTCTTCCTTTAGACGCATCTCAAGCTCTTCTATTTCAAAGATGTGGCTCATTTCTATAGACTCAGAAATAACCGACTTTGCCTTTTCGACAGACCAGCCATTTCCATCACTTCTCTGAACGTATTTTGCTACAGATCATCATAAAGAAAATTAGAAAAAAAAAGAATAAAGATCTGTTGCTTTGTAGCTACTATATACGGACCCATTAGTGCAGATTTAGCGAGCAATGCCAATGAAGATGGTTCTAGTTTTATCTTCGAGAGAGCCTGCACATATAGTAAGATTAGACAAGCAAAGGGCATTTTAAGCTGAAATAAATATTTAACTTGTATGTTCATGATTCTACAGAGGCATAGCAAGTTGCTACCTTTTGGGAGAGAGAGACTCCCTCAGTTTCAGTGTTAAGGAGCTCCTTAGTTAGAAAAGGGAGAACATTGTCCTCCAAAATTCCTCTAGCAAGCATCTTGCAAAAGGACAAGCAAAAAGTTGGTTAAAATTAAACACAATAATAAAAATTCTAATTTGACTATAGAGCTCTTGTACCTAGCAAAAGCTAAAAGCCATCATGTACATGACTATCACACCTATTCCAAGTGAACCGTTACCAAGCCTAACTAGCTCACTTCAATGCAGTAGTGAGAATGCAGGATTAAGAACTCAACACTCATTCAGTTTAGTAAAGAAATAAATTACATGCACGCGCATATGCACGCAGATGAGAACAGACCTTAGGGTTGCCACCTAAGATGATATCAGTACCCCTACCAGCCATGTTAGTTGAAATAGTAATGGCATGCTTCCTACCAGCTTGTGCAATTATTTCAGCCTCCCTTGCCGCATACTTCAAGAAAGAAGAGTGGAAAATTAAAAAAACGTTCTAGGAATTCCATTGTAAAAGAAATCCTAGAAATTATTAACAGTAATTAGAAATAAGAACCTTTGGCCGTGCATTAAGGACATTATGGGGAACACTCCTGGCTCTCAGGAGATCTGACAAATACTCTGAATTCTCAACACTGCAGAATGATGGTTTAGCATTTTTTTTAAAATTTAGTCAAGTGTAACAACAACCAAGAAATATATTTAATGTATACAACTACAGTTACTAGTTAATAGTTAGATATTACTTTATTGAGCTTCTAAATATTAAGATCAACAAAATAAGGCAACACTAAGTCCTACAGAACAACCAATCTTCATATACAAATTTTATATAACTAAATCATGAAACAGAAGTTGCAAACTTTACCTAGTGGTCCCTACTAAAACTGGGCGACCCAATTGGAACATAGACTCCACTTCAGCCCGAACATATTCCCATTTCCCACGTGCCGTCTATGCAAGAAAATATATACACACAACTTAGATAAAAAAATCTCCAATGTTGTGAGAACAAAATATGTGCAGAAGATTAGAAGAACGTACTGCAAAAGCTTGAATAGGCATATCCTGGCGTATATTCGGTAAATTTGTTGGAACCTCAATAACTGGCATCTTAAACATCTTTAGAAACTCCTTTTCCTATAGAAGAGAAATTAAAAAAAATAAAATAAAATCAAGAAAGAAAAAGGTTACAATACTGTAGATCAAAACCGAGAAAAAAATGTACTTCTGTTTTAGCTGTGCCTGTCATCCCTGAAAGCTTTGGATAGAGCTTGAACAGTGATTGATATGTGATTTGTGCCACAACAACAGAATCTGCCTGATAAATCAGATATCAGTGTCAAGAACTGCAACAGCTTAATTATATACTGTAGTAGTTCTGTTATCAACCTGCCATTTCTTGTTAATGGTATTCAATTGGTGCTGGTTCAATAATCAAATCTCCCATTGTTTTATTTGGTTTGCAGTTGAAATGAGGCATAATCTGTTTTTTCAGATAAAAAACAATAATAATTTCTGGACTAAGACACTACTAAAATAAAACTCCTTGGTTTATTGCAGCAATACTGAAACATTCATAAAAGAATCTTTTATTGTCTTCACAATCATCATGAAATACAATTTGTCAGATCATAAAAGTTGATCAGTCTTATTTCAGATCAAATTGTAACAGTCTTATTTCAGATCATAAAAGCTGAAACAATTAGACTGTCTTGACAATCATCATGAAATACAATATGTGCGTACTTCTTTTGATCTGAACAATCTTATAAGGATAATCAATTATCCTTAAACAAAACAGTTATTTTGATATTAAACAGTCTTGCAGTAAAAGCCTAATTAGTTACATTATTGCTTTTAAAAAATAAAACATACTGGAAAAAATCAAAAGAATTACCTGGATTTTCAGGCCTTCTTTTGCTTCAACTGCTTGGTGAATGCCATCAGACCATCTCCTTTTCTCTTCAACTCGGCCTGTAAGCTGAAACAAAATAAAATTTGTTTACCATTAAAAAGAGGGGGGAGGGGGGAGGCTAAACATATGATCTCTCTTTTTTCAACTGCTGAAGAAGAACACATAAATATAATATAATCAGAGATCATATGGTTTGGGAGCTGAAATCAAATCTTAGTTTTCATAAAACTTTCCTGTCATTAACGATCATAGTCATACAATCAAAAAATAAGGAAAAAGGGAAGAAACTTGAGTATTTCTAAAATTGGAGCATAGGACTTAACCTCGTTAATAATAAATGCCTTGCCATTTCTAACAATGTACTGAACATCACGTTTGTAGAACTCCTTGGCTTTTATCGCATTTGTGACAAACCTATATCAATTCCCGAAAAGAAAAGTATAAACAAGAGAAATATAAATAGGGCCAAACAAAACAGATAAAAACAAAAAGGAAGATCATAAATGCAATAGTCACCTCGCCCAAGGATCATTCTCATCCCATAAATCATTTGTTTCTAGAATCATCTCAGCCAGAGCAACTCCTTCCTCTGTCAGATCTACTGAATGCTGCTTCAGATCAACATTGTAATGCTGTAACAAAACAAAAGTGTATCAGAAACAACAAAACCAAGGCAAAACTCCCTGGTAGTAACCAATAACAATGTTTCTGGTATCGCTTATCTTGCATACCGGGATATTGTCAGTCTCATAAACCAATTTCTAACAGGAGCTCAACCTTACAATCATACCATCTGGGTACCAGCCAGAACTTTGCTCTTGTCAGTTGTCATTACTTTCAACTTTCTGTGTACATAACTGAGTAATTTTTTTGGAGGAGGGCATGGTGGATGGGGATTTGGGAATGCAGAAGGTATATGTTACACTTACTACTCCGTTAAAAAGTAGCTCAGCAACTTTAGCAGCAACTGGATATCTTGCAGCCTCTGTTCTATCCTAGTTAAAAATGATAACATAGAAAAAAAAAATTAGAACTGCAAATAATTTTAAAATGAAGAAACTGAGAGAAGATTTAGAAAGAAATAATAAGTACCTCACCACTTATTAAAAGTGGATTCCTTCCTTCGTCAATAAGCACGGAGTCTACCTCATCAACAATGGCAAAGTGGAATGGTTTCGGCCTGACAAATAGAATTTGTATCTTTTCACCCAATATAAACCAGAAGGTTTACAAAAAAGGGGGAAAAACAAAAAAAATACCATCTCATCACGAGTTCATCTTTGCTGCGAGAGAGATTGTCGCGAAGATAGTCAAAACCGAGTTCCTAAATTAAGCGTGCAATTATCGCAAAATTTGCCATTTAGCCTCGCAGAAGTAACAACTCAAAAAGCAAGATAACCAAGCATGCAATATTACCGAGTTATTAGTATAAGTGATGTCACAGTTATAGTTCTGCCTTCTTTCATCCGATGGCATGCCCCCCTATAAGTTCAAGCAAATGTTTTTAAAAAGCTGTAAAATAAATGTGTTTTATAAAGTGGTTACAGTGGAAAAAGAATTACTTGTATGAGACCAACAGAGAGACCAAGAAACCGATGAACACGTCCCATCCACTCAGCATCACGTTGAGCCAAGTAATCATTTACGGTCACCACTTAGAGACAGAAAGCACAATTGTCATTTGTTGTCTAGCAAAGGAATACAATTAAAACTGAGAATAAATTAAAATGATCAGTACAGTACCATGAACTCCATTTCCTGTTAGAGCATTAAGGTATGCAGAGAGTGTTGAGACCAAGGTTTTTCCTTCACCAGTTTTCATCTCCGCTATGCAACCATCATGAAGCACTGCTCCTCCAATTATCTAAAAAAGTAAAACTGTTATCATAACTTAAAATACTAAATGCCAAGCAAACTGAGCTTCAATGCGATAAAAGAACAAAAACCTGGACATCAAAATGCCGCATTCCAAGCTTCCTTCTTGCCGCCTCTCGTACAACAGCAAATGCCTCTAAGAATTTGCAACACAATAACAAAATGAATAAATTGTAATACCTCTGAAATGGAAAATAACATAGATCAAAAGTAGTTCTTAGCAAATTGCAACCATTACTTCTAAAAGGGCCTGAATTTTCCGGTCATTAACACCCAACGTCCTTTTAAGTTAAATGGGATAATAACTGTCTAAGTCTTATGGTGAAAAGGTGAAGCATTGACCAAATTGAAACCCACCCACCACCCAAAATGATTAATTATAAAATAAATAAACAGACCGGCCTGTATATCAGCTAAGGTCTCCCCTTGACTCAATCTACTCCTGAATTCAGATGTTTTTTCTCTCAGCTGTTATAAAGTGAAAATGGTGTGAGAAAAATTCAGAAAACAGATATGTGTGTGTGTGTGTGTGCATTTTAACTTGAAAAAATTTAATCAAAATGTATATGTTCTGTTATTTGATAGATATAGAAAAATTAAGTAAAAGGGTTTCTATGGTGATTAAAAAAAACGCTGAGTTATTAATTTACAGAAAACTCATGCAGTACCCAATTGCAGAACTTATCCAGTAACAGCACCCAAATGGCCAAATCATAATGCCCGTAAGAATGCCTGTTTTATAATAACAATTGATTCTTATAATTGTTTACTACATGAGTCTAATAAATATATAACCTGTTCATCAGAAAGTCTCTGAATCTGAGGCTCAAGCGAATTGACTGCACTAACAAGCCTGTAGTAATCACGCACCACCCAGCTATTCAAGCTCCACACTTCTTTCCACTTTACACCCTAAGACAGAAGACACTAAAAGTCAAGATTGAATGCTTCATACAGCTAATGAGACAATGTAATTCAAACCTCAGTACCATTTTAAGTCAAGATTGAATGCTCCATACAGCTAATGAGAAAATATAATTCAAATTCAAACCTTAGTACCATTTTTGGTCAGAGTATGGTACCTACCAGACTGAAAGAGGCAAGATCTCAAACATGTGCAATTGTGCATGCGTGTGTTTCTGATGCGCTTGTGTGCAATTGAGGTGTACAGGTAAAAGAGTTTTACCAGGAGAGCAACAACAGAATTGGGAACAACAAGGACCAAAAGGCAATTACCAGATTTCACAAGTACAAAAATGAAACAAATACAACAAATATTGCCTTACCTTGAGCGAAGATAAGAATGGCTTGGAAGAAGACGAAGAACGCGGAGAAGGAGTAGTGGAAGAAGAAGAAGAAGAGGCGAGCGCCATTCGAGTAGAGGAGCATCTGTACCTCAAACGCGACGAGAAGAGCAGAGAAGAATTGTAGGGTTTCGAGGTATATATGGGGCGAATGGAGAGGCGAGAGTGCGAGGGAAGGGGCGTCGTAGTAGCTGGAGACGCCATGGAGTGATGGAGATGAGAAATGGCAATGGAGAGATTTTTCAGAGGGTTTAAACTCTAAAGAGGCGAGGTTTATTTCATTTCATTTCTTTATTATTTGCGAGTGAAATCACAACAATTTTTGTACTCCTGTTAGAAATTTTTTTCTTTTTTTTTAGATGGCTGGGCAGCGGCTGATGACTGATGTCTGATGAGCGACGAGACCAGGCCAGCTTTGCAAATTGTTGATGTCAGCCCAATTTATAAATAGGCCTACTACTGTCTTCTTTTCAAATCGAACAATTTATTGGGCTTTTATAGGCTATTTTTGAACCAGATAAAAGAATAAAAGAATAGAGAAATTTACGGAAATTGATTAACACCAGAGGGTTCAAAAGAATGGGATCCTCTGGACGTCCATCCTCTGGACGTTTGGTGGACGTCTCGGGATCTGGACCGTCTGATTTAATCTCAACGGCTATAAGGGAGCCCCGTGCATTCCACCACACCCGAAAAAAATTTTGGCCCGAAAAAAATGAACCGTCTGATTTAATCTCAACGGCTCCGATCAAACCATCCATTGGACGTTTTTAAAAAAACGTCCAGAGGATCCTGGTTCTACCATTGCGCGCCAGGCACTCCTTCAGCGAGCGTTCGATGGTTCCCTCACCGAGCGCACGTTATTTTTTATCTAATAGATAAGTACAAATGTTTTATTATTTGAGTATAAATATTCAGTTAGTTGCGATAAAAAATATAAATGTTATAAGCAAAAATGTACATTTTATTAAGTATAAATGTTTAGTTTAGCAAGTACAAATGTTCAGTTGGGTAAATACAAATATTCTGAGTATAAATGTTTAGTTAGTTGCAATAAAAAATATAAATATTATAAGCAAAAGTGTATATCTTATTAAGTATAAATGTTTAGTTTAGCAAATACAAATGTTCAGTTAGGTAAATACAAATGTTCAGTTGGGTAAATACAGATGTTCTGTTAATTGAGTATAAATGTTCAGTTAGTTGCAGCAAAAAATATATATGTTATAAGCAAAAATGTTAATTTGGATAAGTATAAATGTTCAGTTTAATAAGAACAAATGTTCAATACACTAAGTAAAAATGTTTAGTTTTTTTAATAGGTGCAATGGCAAATGAAGGGATCACGAACCGGACAAAAAACACATAAAAACATTATAAGGGGTCATGAATCAATCCGATTCAAATAAAAAAATTTTCCGACTCTACCCCTGGCGCGCCTCTCTTCGAAACTGGCGCACGAATCTATATAATAAAACCATTAGTTTACGCGTTTAATTGAACACTTTTAATTATTAAATTGAACACATTTGGTTATTAAACTGAAAAGACACCTGCTAGTCACGCGAGACTCACGCGATGGCGTGCGATGGTAAATCCAGCGATGACATTTATAACACCTGGAAATTTACTTAGCTGCATCCATGCCCGTATAACTATTTTTCGCTGCAACATACAGTTTCAACTAAAATTTCGTCTTGTTCAATTCAGATGATCTGTGAAAAGCAAAAGAGAATCAATTGAAGTAGTGTTTAGTTATTTCACCTAATGGGATGATTAATTAGAGAAATTTTGGAAGTTAGCTCTCTTCTCGAAATTTTGAAGTGGGTTATGAACTTATGATTCGTAGAAGGACATATCGAGCTTCGCTCGATGTAGATATCTACAATAAGAATATTTTTATTATGTTTCTATATAGTTTAATTATGTTAATTTTTGGATATATGGTTAAGATATATTTATCTTTAGAAATATAGTTTAGTTATTGTAGGTTTGATTTGATTAAGTTTAAAGTGTTTGATCAATTTAAAGAAAAAATATATGTGTGTAAATATAGTTATAGTTATCTGAAATAATATGATTAATATAATTTATATTATGTTGATATTATTCATGAAATGTAATATGTTTATAAATGACTTAAATAAAAAAATATATATATAGTAAAAAATCTAATATTTTTTTCTATTTTCAATTGAATGAATTTAATTTATATTTTGTAAACCGAAATTAAAAATGGTGATGAAGAGAAATTAAGGTGGAGAGAGACTCTAAGTAACACAAAAAAGATGGATACATGATGAAAATGAAAATATGAAGGGGTCACAAAAATCAGAAACAAAATAATGTGTTGCCAAATTATTATCTGATGTTGAACCGAGTCAGTTTTATGAGCAATAACACCCGACACACAATTAGTTACAAAATATCACATTACAGAAATCAGAAAAATGCTATTGCACAACTATTTCACAATGCTTGAAGTGTCGGATGATATTTAACAAAAGAATTCCGACATCCACACATCTTTATTTATAATATTGATTTCTAAGGCTTGCCGACTGGCATTGTATTCTCTCTCGGTGACATAGGTTCAACCTGTCGGTTATAAAACACTTTGACCCGAAAATAAAAAAAGAATATACTTGTAAAAAACTGGAATTATTATGTCATATGGGAAAATACTTTTTGTCATTGATCATTTCATATGAGATATTTCCTTATTTGTTTCTCAATTAAAAAGTGAACAAAAATTTGAATTTTTCTTTTCTCTTTGTTGTTGGGTCAAAGGTAGACAATTTTTTTTTTTTTTTTTTTTTTTGTGAATCCGTTTTCTTTAATTAACTATTTAAACTTTTCTTTCACTTAAATATAATCCGCGGATGGTGATCACCATACTACCTTTAAAAAAAATAATCAACTAAACCAATTATGGTTAAATTGCCTAATTAATCTGACCATATTACAAAATTAGTATAATTATGCTGAGGATAATAGCATAAGAAATATTTTGTTTGCAGTTAAATATTAATTTTATTTTTTTTTCAGTCCGAACAAGTGAGTTGGAACAAAAGAAAGTGAGAGAAGCAAAAATATCTACAAGAATATGTGATTTGCGAAAGAAATCTGCGGGAAAGGCGATCTATTTTAGAATTTTGAAAAGGTGAACAATTTATTAATTAATCCCATATAGCTAATCTTAACTAGCTTTGTATCGTCGATTATCCAAAATGCCAATTGTACCTTACAATGTGGATCTCTTCTAAATTTCTCTATTGTTGAACCCAATCTTATGATGTGTGAGTGGGATAAGATGAAGCCCCCACCAACATAACAACATCAAGTTAGTTGAATTAGATAAAAGCTATTTTATATGCCACTAAAATCAACTGAACAATAATTACACAGCCACTTGAAATAAAATTTATTTCTTCTTTGCTTTTATATTTTGCCGTTCGAGTTGTTGTTTTTTGATACTAGTAAATTCACTTTCATAAAGTTGCACGTGATGTTAGAGTCGATTTAATAAAGAAAAAATCACTTAAAATACAATGGCTAAAAGAAAAGTGGTGTTAAAGTTCAGAAAGTAAGGTAAAGTTATTCCCACAACATGCACAAATCGACACCCACCGCAAATGCCCCCAAAGGACAAAAAAGCTTTCTGGTTCATGATTAAAAATAGAAAACTTATTCCACATTAAAGAATCTTGTGCGGATATAGATTTACAACATTGTTACTAGTACGGCCGGCACCTTTTTATTTCTTATGTGGAGCAACTATTATTTCATTTGGCAATTGGCATTATTCCCCAAGGGCCATGAGAAACATCAATGAAATCAAGGAGAGCCACAAATTTACAATAAGGGAGACAAAAAGTTATTCACTTTTAATTAGAGAACAAATTATATAATTTTTTTAAAATACAAGCCATAAAATTGACCAAATTTCGAAGCACATTAGAGACAGATCCCTCTCTAGTCCCCATTTGCAACCTCTCCAGAATGAAATAAAAGTCACCACAATGACCTCTTCTAAAAACCCTTTTTATTATACTTAACCAAGCCACAAGTCCTATTATTAAATCAATGACGTTGCGATGATTATAAAAATTATGCCTTCTGTGACAGTCCATATTGAACTTTTTATATTATTTTTTTTTCCCATGTTGGAGCTTGAAACAATCCTTTTCGTTATAATAAAGGGCCATATTTTGCATATTTTCCACGAAAAAGATTTAAAAAAAAAGTGTAATGGCATTCACTATATGACAGGAGTTTTAATGGTTTTGATAACTGCAAATTAATTAATGCGCAATATTGAGTCAAAATGTCAAACGATAAAATATATATGCGTAGTTTCCGTTAAAAAAATATCTATATCATCCAATTTTAGGTTATTAGCGGTTCAATTATACAAATTTAAAAGTATAAAGGGATTTCTGTTATAACACATTGCAAATAGATATATAAACTTCTAAATTTTAACAAAGCCTAGTTGTTACGTGTCGCACCTATAGAGGGACACTACGGTTCTAACTCTTGATTTTGACAGTCCAATCAACCGATCTGAACGTTTACCACAATCTATGTACTAAAAATTTTGTAACAAATCAAGTTACATATACATTTTATATTTTTTAAGTAACTTTTATAAGAGAAAATTATCAACATAAAGAGTCGCTTTTTTAAAACTTTTAAGATATTAAAAAATAAAGAGGCACTACAGTTCACACTCATAATTTTGATACTTCAACTAACCGATCTGAACCGTTTAATATAGTTTACGTCACTATAATTTTGTAACAAATCAAGTTACACATATATTTTAGAATTTTAAGTAACTTTCATAAGGAAAATGTATCAACCGTATAAAATGTCGCTCTTCTTTAAACTTTCTAAAATAATAAAAAAAAGTCTAAAAAGCACATAGTAAAAAAAATATAGTACCTATTTTACAGTTTGAAATAAAAATTAAAAGTACTTAAGGTTAAAAATTTATTACAAATTTATAGCTTTAGAATGATACAATAAATAATTAAACTCGCCTTGAAAATAGCCGTCTCTGCCCTGCATAGCACCACTACCCCTAATTACTTAGCTACAATTGCTAACAAATATATATCAAAATATATATATTACAATTTTATTAAGCAAGTTGGACGACGCTAAACGGCATAACAATTAGAAGGGTTTTTATGAACCACAAACCGGAACAAGGCACTATCTGAGGAAACTATTCCAGCGTTATTCCCCAACAAATTGGTAATTCCAGCTCTAGAGCCAAGAAGTTGACGAGCATAGTTTCGTGGGAAAATTAGCTTTCTATTAGATTTCCACATGCACCTCTGACCTCAGTTTGTTCCCGTGTCAGGTGCACATGATCTTAGTTCCACCTAATCTCAACTAGGGGTGAGCAAAAAACTCGTGACTCGTGAGTTTACTCGAACTCGACTCACAAAAGCTCGATTGTAACTCGAGCTAGAATAACTCGAGTTGACAAAACTCGAGTTGTATCAACTCGGTTAACTAACGAGTCGAGTTTGAGTTGGACTTAACTCGACTCGTCAACTCGTGAGCTGACTCGTGACATAATAAATATTAAATTTAAGTAATATTATCAACATGATTTATGATTTATGAGTAATAAAAAAATAAAAAATAACACAATAATTATTTTATTGTATTTTTTTAGATAGTTATAAAATACAAAATTTTAAGTTTCAAGACCAATTTTTGCTTCAAATCAATAGAAAGAATAAAATTGACGACAAATTTTATTATTTGTAATATTGTACATATAAATTAATTTTAATATTGAAATATTATATGATTTGAAAAAAGAAAATTCGAAGTACAATTGCTTATATCCAACTCGTTCATGACTCGTGAGCCAACTCGAGTTGGAGCGAGTTGAGTTTGAGCTAGCTTAAATAACTCGAAAGTATTTCTAACTCGACTCGGGACAACTCGAGTTACTATCGAGTTGAGTTTGAGTTGTACCCAACTCGCTCGAACTCGACTCGTATACAGCCCTAATCTCAACAAGGAATTGTAATTCACTAAATAATAGAAGTTTTCTGCACATAAATGATCACTACTGTTCAATACAATATTTTGGCGCGACAAAATTCTGTTGACAACAAAGCCTTGTTTTGTGTTAACCCGGCATTATGGTTGTCATTAGCAGGACATCGGCCACGATGCCTTTTTTTTTTTTTTTCCTTTTAATGATATAATTTTGTGTCTTTGTATTACTTATTTATTCATATCTTTGCTATCGAATTATAGGCCGGCATTGTAGTAATTCCATGTATCCCTCTGATCCAACAGTTCAATATTTTAATCTTTTAATTAAAAATATTTTAGAACTAACTTTTGGTATAAGATCATTGCATCATAGGTTTAGAGAAGGGATAAGATAAAAAAGAAGAAAAATAATTTAACATATGTTTGTTTGGATGAAAAGGAAAAAAGTTTCTTTCCTTTCTTTTCCTGTTTGAATGGTCTACTCAAACAAATGTAAAGTAAAAATAATTCGACATGTGTGACCATCTAAATTGTTCTTTCTCGCCATTTTTTCAAGTTGGAAGGAAACCCGGACATAAGATTGCATGGAAAGGATAAATGGAAGGAAAAATCAAGGAAATAAAACAGCAAAAAAAGTGAAAATCGGAAGAAAATCACTTTTCTTTATGAAAATTTCTCCTTGCTATTGACTTTCGTCCAAACAAAATATTTTTTTTTTACTTTACACTATTTCCTTTTCCCTTCATTTCGTAACTTTTAGGTATGTAATAGGAGGAGACATTGCAAAATTATACATCAGTACAACAGTTTCACAAATCACGCATGATGGTTATTTATTATAGAACTAGCATAACGAAATGCAAAATACCAGACTACTAGTAACGAATTGACAAAATGTCATGAAGAATTTTCAGCCATTGGATGGTTAGAACTTAGAACTAGTCATTTGTTCAAATTTATTAGTCAGCATTTGTGGAAAAAAAATCATCAGTACTCTTTAAAACATTGTTTGTTTGTTTTTTTTTTTAAAAAATAGGGGTCAAGCCTCCCAACATATTTTTAAATTAAATGTCTATGAAAGATTTCCAGCCAGATTTCGAACCTGCGACCTTTCACTCAAGATGCATTACTCCTTGCCACTAAACCAAGAACTGGTTCTCTCTTTAAAACATTGTTATGACTGTTATATTAAAAAACGATCAACATTATTACTCTGTTTCGACGGTTAAAGCAGCTATAACAATAAAGAAATTCATTGCAATGATTTTTGTAAACTGTTGTGCATTGTAATTAAATTGTTGAACGATATTCGGTAAAGAAGGATATATTCATATATAATGGTAAATAATTTTCTGACGATTTCTATAATTATCTAGCACTAATTGTATCTTTAGCCAAAAGAAATTTCTATGTTTTCATTTTGATATTATGAAAAAATGATAATTAATATTTAATACCGTCCAGTAGTAACAAAAACTATGCAAGAGGTGTTAAAACTTGATACGAAGAATCTTGAACTCGTCTTTTGACCTTTTGGCAATATCGTTCATCAAACCACAACATTATCCATGTTCGTATTCCAAAGATAAATAGGCACCTTAGATAATCGTGAAATTTATATCAACATTACTTTTTAAGTTACATATTCGAAATTCGAGTAGAACAACAACTCGTTATGAGCATGTTTAATTGTTCAAATCATTCATTGATGTGCTTTTGATCAAATCTTCATGCATTGAAGTTCCATAAAATTTTTAAACTGAATGTTAATAATATACTTCCAGCACGTGTTTGACCTATAAACCAATTGAATACTTGTATTATGCAAGGTGCTAGACATGCTTTCGAGCACTATACATTTGTGCATAATTTTTCACTAATGCTTGAGGGAGCTCGCGCAAAGGATTTTTTTTTTTTTTTTTTTTTTTTTTTTTTTTTTTTAGCACATGATAACACTTTTAGGGCTATTTATGTGATTTGCATAGTTTGGTTTGAATTAAGGCACAAACAATTTATAATTTATAAGAAAAAAAATTTCATTAGTCAAATATAATGAAGTGTCGTGTGTCCATGTATCAAAGCAATTCGGAGTTATTTCCCTGAAAGACGTTTGATGTAATCTGCAATATCACTTTAATTGATTCAAATTTTGAGCTGATAAAAAAAAAAATCATCTTTTTGACGTACTTGAGTGTATCTTTCTAATTTCTAAATGATAAGTTTTTACCCAACTTATATATTGAAATGCATGCTAGTTTATTTACATGGCAATCTTTAAATACTGACGTCGTGCAACAAAGATTTTATATAGAATATTTGAATTAGCGAGAATCATGTTATCAAGGCATTAATTATTTAAGGACACTGATGAGATTTTGTTACTAATTTACTCGTACGAGGCTTGAATAAACATGACGGACCGGAGCATCAGATAAACATAGTAAAAAAAAAAAATCTGGTTACTTATCGTTCTTATTGAAGTTCTTGGAACTCAATTGAGAGACAGTAAAGAAGAGAATTATCAAAGATAATTGATTGTAATAATAATGTTAACTGATACAGAGTCTGCTCCTTATATAGGCGAAGGAGTAATAAACAGAGAGATAGCGCTAGTGCTGTTATGGTGAAAGATCAGTAATTACAGCAGTTATTCTGATTTCTATTTCCAGCGCCTAACTGGCTAGTTCCAGGTTACTGGTATCAGCTGTTGTCTTTATACTCCCCCCACAAGCGGAAGGCATGTCCATGACTGTCAGCTTGGTCCTGAGGTGTAAGAAGCGATTGGTAGATAAGGATTTGGTTAGTGCATCGGCTATTTGGTCCAGGGAACTCAAGAACCGAACACAAAGTTCTTTTGAAGCAACCCGTTCACGAACAAAATGGTAATCTATTTCGATATGTTTCGTACGGGTATGAAACATTGGATTGGATGCCAAAAACGTTGCACCAATATTGTCACACTACATAGTTGGTGGACCGGCCAAAGAAACGTGAAGTTCCTTTAGTAAGTATTGTACCCAAAGTAATTCGGCACATGTAATGGCAAGTGATCGGTATTCGGCTTCCGTGCTAGACCGAGATACCGCTGGTTGCTTCTTGGCACTCCAAGAAACCAAATTGTTTCCTAGAAATATAGCAAAACCCGTAGTAGACCGGCGGTCATCGGCACACCCGGCCCAATCGGCATCACAATAAGCATGTATGTGAAGGGAAGGGGCCGAATGAAAGGTGAGTCCATGAGTAATAGAACCACAAAGATACCGCAAGATTCGCTTAACGGCAGCCCAATGGTTTATGGTGGGTTGATGCATAAATTGGGACACTCGATTAACGGCAAATGAGATATCGGGACGAGTCAAGGTTGCATATTGAATGGCCCCAACTATGCTCCTATATTGTTGAGGATTGTCAAAGGTGGTACTATCATTGCTTGAAAGAGAAGGAGTAGTGGCCATAGGTGTTGGAGCCGGTTTTGCATTGACCATGTTTGCACGCGCAAGAATGTCCAAGATGTATTTTGATTGAGAGAGGTGTAAACCATTGGTGAAGGAAGAGACTTCGATGCCCAAGAAGTAGCTAATGGGACCAAGGTCTTTGAGAGAAAAGGTAGAATGAAGGTGATGGATAAATTCGGCAATGAGAGTAGAGTTTGAATCGGTCACAATGATGTCATCAACATAGACTAAGATGAGGGTTATGTGTGTAGAAGATTTAGAAATGAAGAGGGAAGGGTCATATTGAGACTCAATAAAACCAAGAGTAAGGAGGGTAGAGCTTAGTTTGTAAAACCAAGCACGAGGAGATTGTTTGAGACCATAAAGAGATTTAGAGAGTAGACAAACATGGTTTGGACGGGAGGGATCAATAAACCCGGGTGGTTGTTCCATATAAACTTGTTCATGCAAGTCCCCATGAAGAAAGGCGTTGTTGACATCAAGTTGTCGAATTGTCCATTGTTGAGAGATGGCAAGAGAGAGAATGACCCGAATGGTGGTTGGACGAACAACGGGACTAAAAGTGTCGAAATAATCGACACCTTCTTGTTGATGATATCCTTTGGCAACTAGACGAGCTTTGTATCTCTCTATGGAGCCATCGGATCGCCTTTTGAGTTTGTAACCCCATTTGCACCCGATGATACGGCTATTGGTAGGGGGGGAACAAGAGTCCAAGTTTTATTGAGGGCTAAAGCATTAATTTCGGATGTCATAGCTTTGCACCACTCGGGAAGAGGATTTGCTTTAGAGAAGGTAGTAGGTTCTTTGTTCAAGGTTGTGAGGTAGGCGACATGGTCGGGAAAATAACGAGACTTGCGAGTATTATCCTTGGTTCGTGTGATCATGGGATGTGTCGAACATGGTATGATTGTGGATTGTGAATTGCTAGTTGAGGTTGCATCACTGTGAACGAGAGATTGCTGAGATTGGTTGGAAGTTGAGCTGTCAGGTTGGGACGAAACAGAAGTGTGGAAGTGAACATCGGCCGGAACAGAGGAATTGTGCAAGGGAGAATTTGAAAAGTGAATTGGCGCGTCAATGTTTGGATTGGCGGAAGCTGGATCACGTGCAGTAGGAGTAGCCAGTGTTTGAATTGGCGCGTCATTGTTTGGAGTGGCGTGGCCCATAAATTCGGTTGTGAGAGGGGATTCGGATGGGCCAGCTGAGGATGAGTTTGGACAGGCCGAATTCAAGTGAGTATGTTGTCCAATAGTGGGCTCAGTCGGTTGAGTTTGGAGATGCAAATCCACCAACTTTTGTTGATCCTGAGAAGTATTAAGTACAAACAAGGGAATACTCGCCGAACTAGAATCGGCACAAACACAATCTTGAATGATATTAGTAGGATTAGTTTTAAAAGGGAATTTGGTTTCATCAAAACGAACGTGACGAGAAACATAAATTTTATTGGTTGGTATATGGAGACAACGATAACCTTTTTGCAAAGTAGCATAACCTAAAAACACAGAAGGCAAAGATCGAGGTTCTAGCTTATGAGAAGCATAAGGTCTAGTGTAGGGATAACATAAACAACCAATAACACGTAATAGAGAATAGTCCGGTTTTTTATGGTACAAAACGGTATAAGGAATGGTAGAACTAGCATTAGGTAATCTATTAACAAGATAAACAACACTTGAGAAAATCTCATCCCAAAAACATTGAGCAATTGAGGCACGAGTCATTATAGCTAAGGAAAGTTCAACAATATGACGATGTTTCCTTTCGGAAATACCATTTTGTTCGGGTGTATACGGGCAAGTTGTTTGATGAACAATTTGAGGAAAGTGCTTGGCAATATGTTTGTATTCCGTGCCACCATCGGTGCGCAACGTTTTGATGGTACAATTCAAAAGGTTCTCAACTTGGGCCTTAAAACGAGTAAAGATGGTCAAAACTTCGCTTTTATTAGCCATAAAAAAGATCCAAGTAAATCTAGAAAAATCATCCACAAAAATTATGTAATAACGAAAACTATTGTTTGAAACAATAGGGGAGGGTCCCCATACATCGGAATGAACAATCTCAAGAGGAGAAGTAGTACAAGAATGAGAAGAAGAAAAAGGAAGTTTGTGAGATTTTGCAATCATGCAATCATTACAAGAGTCTAAACTAAAATTGGTACATGGCAAGTCAAAATCCTTCAAAATTTTGAGTGTGGTAGAATTTGAAGGATGGCCTAAACGATCATGCCATGTAGAAGCGGTGGTGCGAATACTAAGCATAGCTTGAGGAGGACAATGAGCTTGAAGGTGGTAAAGACCATTGGTACAAGAAATCTCAAGAAGAACGGTCTTGGTGCGGTGGTCCTTGAAAAAACAAAGAGAATTGGAAAACATAACAATTAAGGAAGGATTATCTAGAAGTAACTTGGAAAGGCTAATTAAATTTCTTGAAAAATTTGACACATGAAGAACATCATTGAGTTGCAAAGAAAAATTGGGGAAGTTCAAAGTAGAGGTACCAATGTGATTAATGGCAAGACCGGAACCATCACCAATTTGTAAGTTGTCGGAACCGGTGTAATTAAAGAAGGCCGACATGTTGTTGATATCATTTGTGACATGATGAGAGGCACCCGAATCCAAAATCCACTCATTTGAAGAAGTAGTGGTAGATGGTTGAGCAACAAAAGCTTGAAAGTTGGAGGAACTACTCTTATTGTTAGCCATGCGTTGCTGATATAGAGGATCAACAGCATAGCGATATTTGCAGAACTTGGCCGAATGGTTGGGTTTTTTTTGCAAATTTGACACAGCTCAGAATTAACTGAAACTGAGAAGGTACTGTTCGGCTGAATATTATGGGGTTGTGGCAGCCCAGTTGGAGTAGACGAATTGTTGGGCTTAGGAGGATTTGGGCCCTGTTGACTGGGAGTACGACTAGCATTTCCTTTTCCCTTCCAATTTGCATTAAAATTCTGAGAATTCCGATTGTTGTTGGAGTAGAACGCAGATGGAATGGCGGAAGCAGAAGCATGCTGATTTTGGATTAAGGCTTCATGAGAGAGGAGCATGCCTTGGATTTTGTTGAAGGAGAGAGGTTCCTCAGTGCTAGACGCAGTGACTGCCGCAACGAAAGCATTATAATCTGTTCCCAAGCCATTGATGAGAGGAAGTAACAAATCGTCTTCGGTTGGAGGAGCGCCAATAAAGGTCAGCTCGTCAGCAATTTGCCGAAGTCGTTGAAGAAAATCAGCACAAGAAGAAGCACCCTTGGTGGCGGATTGAAGTTGTCTTTTAAGATCAAGAAGTCTGGCTCGAGAAGTGGTGGAGAAGCGCTGTTGCAAAGTCGACCAGAGAGCAGCAGCAGAGGTGCATGACACGACTTGCGCCTGAATTGACTCGGAGAGCGAAGCACGAAGCCAGCCGAGTAACAATTGGTCTTGACGGTTCCATGAAAGAAAGTCAAGATTGAACTCGAGCTGTCCATTAACTGACTGTCGTGTTGGATTGGGAGGTGGAGAGTTGAGGAAACGATCAAGATTATAGCCTATGATGGTCGGTAAAACTTGAGCCTTCCATGTTAGGTAGTTGGTTAGAGTCAATTTGATAGGGGTAGGAACATTGATTGGCAGTGTTTGATCAGAATTGGGTTGAGAAACATGATAGGAATTAAAGGAAGATGGAGGAGGATTTGGAGGAAGAAAGGTGGAAGAAGGCTGCAAGATTGGTTGAAAATGGGATTGCGGAGGTGGAAATGACAATTGAGGTTGTGGCTGAAGTGGTGGAGCGAAGGATTGAGGTGGTGGCGGAGGTGGTGGGGCAAATTGATGAAATGCTGGAGGTGGAGGGGCAAATTGATGAAATGTTGGAGGTGGTGGCGGGGTAAAACCGGGTGGTGGTGGGACCACGTGGAGTGGAGACAGTGATAGTCGCCGGAGAAGAGGTAGGTAGATGATCGGCGTTGGCCATAGTGGCTCTTGATACCATATTGAAGTTCTTGGAACTCAATTGAGAGACAGTAAAGAAGAGAATTATCAAAGGTAATTGATTGTAATAATAATGTTAACTGATACAGAGTCTGCTCCTTATATAGGCGAAGGAGTAATAAACAGAGAGATAGCGCTAGCGCTGTTATGGTGAAAGATCAGTAATTACAGCAGTTATTCTGATTTCTATTTCCAGCGCCTAACTGGCTAGTTCCAGGTTACTGGTATCAGCTGTTGTCTTTATAGTTCTAATGAGTTCTGATGAGTCATTAAATTTAGGCAAAATATTAAAATCAACCTATTGGATTATAAATAAAAAAGTAAAAGAATTCTTATAAAGAATTAAAGATTAAGAGACCTAAGGCACTAAGGCCTATGCTTCGACCCCTGAACATGATAATGGCTCAAAACGGTTAAAATTCTAATTTTTTGCCTTCGTAATGTGATATGAAAATATTCAAAACAAAGAGGCAATTTCAACGTACTCTATTATTTTTTAAAACTTATTATTAGTACTATTTAAATGATAGAGATTCTGATATATGCCGCTTTCCGATTCGGATATATCATATCACTATTTAAATGATTGAATATGAAAATTTCGTACCGAGTACCGACTTGGTTAATTCGGCATGATCTTTGGCGGTTTAAAATCTGAGCTGACAAAACAAACTTTCGGACAGTTAATATCTTGTAACAATAATTATGCTATTGATAAGTTTAGGCAAACATTGCCTTCCAAGTGCATTTAAGGAGAAGAATTAGGTCCCAAGCTATCTTACTTTCATAAATCACTGCCGGCGAAACAAAACCAACCTCATTTTTAGAGAAAAATCAAAGGCTATAGCTATATATTAAAAAAAAATGTATCATGAGACAAGGTGGCCATATTCGGAGCAGGGCGATTGGCGAGACAGATATTTGGGGCTGCATGTTCCATCACTCCATGTCTCATGAGAGTGGTGGGATTGATTGCTCCTATATATGACAACAACGTATCAAGGTTCCAACAATTGAACGAAATATTTTTCATGATTACTATATTGTCCTTTTCTGCGTACTATTCTCTCTTATTAGGTACTAGTTTTTTTTATTTGCACAGTGCCTGGTCGGCCTAGATCTAGTCTTTATGTTGATTGGCATGTGCCGTGGAAGGCCTCCGACAAAATAAAAAAATTGCTAAAAACCAAGTTGGATTTTAGTTTTCTTCGAAAAAAAAGGGTTAAATTTAATTTCGTTGCAAAATCATCTTCGAAGTTATATATGACCTTCATTTGTTTTTTTTATTTTTAATTTTAAAATATTAGAATCAATAAAAAAAACTTTGGGGGGCGCCATTGAAGACTTATCCAGAATTAATTATTCGTTTATTTATGTATCTCATTCAAAGAATTAATTGACTGATGAAATGGTTTTATCTCAAGGTACATGTTGCATTCTCTGAATTGTAACTTAAAATATCATTTTAATATATTACATTTTAAACATTTAATAATATTCATCAGATTGTAATGTGTAGCATTAATGGGAAACTCTTGAAGAAATTTCATTATACAGTTTTTCAATTACGGCATCGCCTAGATTGTCACTTGAATAAAATTTAGCTCGTGTATGATTTACTGCCTCTTATGATACAGAGATGAAAAGGAAAGAGCAACAAACAATCAAGGACCGTGGAAGTAACAGAATTTAGGCGGCTACAAGCCTACAATTAATCTATTGTAAATATATAGTCAATCAGTTCGGTCGGCCTCTAATACTGTTTGCTCTGTCTCTTTGTTGGTGTTAATTTGGTGAACACTAAAGCGGATACGATACATTTTGAGTGTTTTGCAAGAAGCAATCAATCTCGTTCCATTCTATGCTCTCCATATTTCCGGAACAAGTTCAGAATCTGAGAATATTTAAAAGGAAGGGAGTGAACAGAACGCCATTTATGAATACGGTAACCAAATTAATTTCTCACCTGCAGATCTGCCACAGCATACCAAAATTGGAAATATGGAGTTGCATCTTGTAAAACCACAATTCATGAAGGAAAATAAAAAATGTATTTATGTATGATTTTCACTATGATTGGTAAGGAATTCTGTAGTATCACATGTATATACTGTTTCCTGACCTTTGTAACATGGCACGTGATTAAGCATAACGTAATGTTCCCTTTTTTTCCTGCTTACATCTTACTTAGAGAGGTGTCAAACGTCGACAACGGCAACAGAATGGGGGATTTCGTTTTCCGTTTCGTTGTAGTAACAGTATGTACCAGATTGATTCGTTAGCCGTTCCATTTGGACGGAACGTGGCGGAACGACTCAATTTACACTGTATTTCACACAAACATATGCCAAAATTCATATCGTTTACTGTTCCATTTCAGAAACGAAATGAAAAACTTTTATTGTTCCGTGTTCCGTCTGGACGGAACGACCACTGAAAACAGAAATGATCTTCCGTTGACAGCCCTGTTAATAATAAATTTAATTTCTAACCGGGCCCTAGGAACAAAGTCACCAAAAAAAGGGGCAAGTTAAAAATTGCACTGAAGTAAAAATGGGCACAATCAATAATATTAGTTTCTAAGCATGAGATGAGATGGGTGTTAAAGCCGTCAAATTTGTAATCTTTCATAGGGAAATTAATTTCTTAATGAACTATAGTAGATGTGATTTTCAAACATTGGAAACTTTTCCACATAAAATTCTTATTGTTGACAATGCATCGAACGTATATAAAGAATATCAAGGATCAATTTCAGAAACATTTTTGTACAGCAAAAATCACTATGAATTAGTTGTATATCAAACTTTGTATAGTGTTTTTCAAGGATTGTTAAGTTTGGACGGCTGAAAAAGTTTCTCTTGTAAAACTTGCATCAAGTTTTTTATTTTATGTACATAATTTGTATATAACATTGGTTTATTTCAAATGTCGGATTATTAAAAATACATATTTTTGTGATTATCAAAATTAATTTAACCAAGTTATCCCCATTCTTTAAATTGTTAAGAACATAAAAGGAAATTGTTTTTTTTTTTTTTATATAAAAGTATCCTCCCAGAGGATACCGGCTTTCATTAAGACATAAAAGGAAATTAACTTGCACCTGATATTGTAGTTAGGCGAAACCATCCCTCAATCATGAAAACAAGTTTCCTCTAACAACAGTTACAGAAACAAATCATCGCATGTGAAGTATTATAACCACATAAATCCACTTTTTCCTAGCTTAAACTTCTACGATGCATTCTTAATTTGTCTCACAGAGAACATTTTCTTCTCACTTTGTTTCCTTTCGTTAAACTATTTTGATTGGAGGTAATTAAATGAAGCAAAAGCAAATCACATGTAGTTGCTCAGGTGGATGGGGATTTATTTGAGTGAGGCATAAAGGCGACTCGGCACTACTCGCACGTGAATAAGGCGGTGAGTGCACGTAGGAATCCAGAATTTATGTGCATCTTGTCGTGCAATTTGTGGTGTCCTTGAATCGTTGATGGCGGTATGATTCATATCCAATGGTCATGATTTGCGCAGGGATCCTTGTGGAGGTGGGCATTAACATATGATTTACCTAATTCAGAGTTGCCATGTCTAGAGGGAGATGCGAGTAACATGACATTTGGAGTAGGTAATTATGTGACTTTTCATCCAAAAGTGATAGCTGGAAAAGCATTTTGGTGTCGTTAGAATTTTTTAGATACTAGCTGCCCGGATAACTTTTTGTTACCGAAAATATATATATATATATATATATATATATTGACTAAAAAAAGTTCGAATTTATTTTTGTTGTTTAGAATTTTATTTTATTAAATTTGTTTTGTGTGAGACGATTAGACAATACGAAAAATAAATGCACTATGCTCTATACGCCAAATTAACTGCAGTGAATTTTTAGACGATGAATGAATTACCTTGATTTTTTTTTTTTTTTTTTGCTAATTTTGGTTTCATGAGGAAGGTTCTAAAAGTTTTCATTTTTATAGTACAGCAGGACCTACATTTCTTAAAATTTAATTACGAAAAAAATTCTGGAATTTAAACAACTAAATAAATGTTATGGATAATTGTGGTATTACTTTCTATATGGGTTTGTGAAGTTTCGTCTCGTTTGACTTTATTTAAACGGATATAAGGTGTATATATTAGAAAATCATCAGCTGATTTCTTTGTACAAACTCTCAGATGTTCTTAGAAATAAAACTAAATTACTATTATAGATGATCAATGTAATCGTATGTAACATTTTTAGTTTATCATTTGACTTATTATTTAATTAAAGAAAAAAACGTAAAAGTGGAGGGATGAAAAAGTACATTTGAACCATCCTTTTGATATTTTAATATATTCCATCCAAATTAATCATAATATATTGATCAAATTCGATTAATTTAAGTTTTTTTTTACGATGTACAGTTGAATTCTAGACCCAAATTAAATTTTTCAATGTACAATTTAATTATTGGTCCAAATGAATTTTTCATGTTAATATAAACGGAATTGATCGCATATTATCCAAGACGATATGCTAGACAGTTCTTGTTAATTTAGTCGTAATCACTTCTCCATTTAATAATAATACTAATAATAATAATAATAATAAATTTTAAAATTTTAATAAATTGACAACAGACGATGACTGAGGTGAATTTTTGTTCTGGTGCTACTTTTTTGACAATGAAAGAAGCAATGCCTACATGATACGTTACTCTGTTACCTCAATTTCAGAACAACCAGTCTTACTCTTGCCTTACATGAGATTTCTCTATAAGTCAAAACAATTGAGCGGTCAATTGAAAGATTATAAAATTTAAGTCTGAATAATATAAGATACCTGACTACACTTGACATTTGAACTATCTGATCGAGGGGGAAAAAAATAGACTAATAAAGAGACGATAAGCATTGAGATTTCAAAAATATATAACGCTTCAAATTTTTGTTCGGTATATTCGGGTTATCTGAAGAGATGTGAAAATTGTAATTTTATTTCTCTTGGTCTGAAATAATATGTGTGTAGAAATACGTATCTGGAAAATGGGCAGATATGAATTAGGTGGTACTAGAAAATGAGGCGAGTAGCTCTAGAGAACGAGATCCCCTGTCCTGTTTGTACTACAAAATTTGTAGTTAATAAAAATAAGTAAATTTGATGGGGCGTTGCTTCCTTGGTCACCTAAAAAAAATGTATGAGTTGAGGACAAATAGGAACTTTTTTACCTGTTATACAGGGAGTAAAAAATATCACAAATTTTTTGGGGGTCTTATAAGCTCACGAAAGCAAATCATAAAATGATAAAACAGTTCAACTAGAAAAGCCCTCGATGTATCCACGTGTTACACACCTACTAAACCGATAGTATCATCTAAACATCCACTTAACTAAATCATTTTAACTAATGTTGTTAACCATCATTAGAAAAGCTGTGTCATCATAAGTCCACATCAGAAAATCACTCTTTGACAGCAATTACGATTGATACATACATTTCGTTATATGAATTAGCAACCAAATAGACCATTCTGGAAAGTGCATTTTCTTTTTTTCCCATGATTTTGGCATGTGTCAACGGCTCAACACACACACACACCCACTTCTTTCCCAACTGGAAATAATCAGCTTATTTTATTTATTTTTTTGAAAAAAAGTAAAATAAAGCGAGAGAAGCTGTCGAAATCTTCTATTCTGTCCTGTACCAATCGGATTTGTGGTACAATTACACAGTTACACCTATACGCCTGGCAGGTACCAAGTCGGATACCATATAATACTGGAGTAATCACTAATCAGACAGTGAGAAGGCGAACTGCCTTGTGGGCCCGGTATAAATGTGATGCGTGAACTCTACCAGGGTTTAGGGACCGACCGATTCAACTTAAATCTCTAGCCATATAATGCCATGCCACGTCGCCGTGGCCGTTGAGAGTTGTCCCACAGTTGTAAGTTGTAACGGATCTTCCTCGTATCAAATTTCGAAGGCCCCATCGATCAAAGCTTGTAACCGACGTAATTAATCAAGGGAGTATGTAAATGTGAGCATGTATTAGCTAGGTTCAATTCGACGGCTCCTTTTTTGAAAAAAAGAATGAAGGATTTGACGCTGTCAGAAGTAAATTTATGAAGGGAAAATTGCCATTTGGCTGGTTTAAAGCGTCAATGTAAGCATTAATAAGAAGAATCAATTGACAATATTTTAATTATATAAATAGTAATTATTTAACAATATTGGCAATTTTAAATATAAATGAAAATATATTTTATCGAGTGATTTGAATTTTAACAGACTAAAATTAATAATTTTTTATGTATCGTCAAAATATATTCAATTTTTAAGAATAATCAAAAGATATTCTAGCTGCATAAAAAAAATATTCTAAAGATAATAATAAATTTGTATACATAATACACCTATATAATTATTGTTTTTAAAATTTTCAGTCCTATTAACTATTTTTCCGAAACAAGAATGTCAAGCGATCTTTTCGCTTTAGGGTTGTTTGGCAAATCCAATTTCAACAAGTGGCACTATATTTCAGTCGAAATCCGGTGCCAAGTATCAAATGGAGTTAACATGATAGCCACTGTCAAGATATTTAACAAAAGTATCAAATGGAATATTGAATAGTGCAAGAATAATCTATTATGGCACTTCGAGAAAATTCGGAAAGAGAGAATAGATCCCGCCAGAATATAGTTTAAAAATGTGAAGCAACAATATTTCACTCTTCGAACAATCCTCTATGACACTATATTCTGCATTTCTTTAATAGTATTATTTTACACTTACCATTTCAAAAATATCATTCTCGTACCTGGTATAAATCATAAGTTTAGCTTACGACTGAGGATGTAGAAATTTTTTTATTATTACTATATTAATATTATTAGTATTTTATTTCATATTATTTCATTCTTTGATGACTTTCGTGTTGTTGGATTTCTTTTCCTGACCTACCAAAGTTTATTTGGGACAAAAACTTAGTTATTATTGTTGTTATGGTCGTAGTTGTCGATACTCGAAAACAATATGTTTAGTGGAAAAAATTTCACATAGGTGGGATGGTTACCCTTAAGCGATAAAAAACTATTGAAAACTACCCTTAAGCCATGGTTACCCTTACTCGAAAACTATTATTTCTGCTATAACTTTTTTTTTGCAAACGAAGGTTTAATTGTCCCTACTTCATGTCTCTTCATGCTAATAAAAGCCGAAAAAAAATTTAGTAGAATTTACGAAAGGGCTACCATTGTTGGAGTTGAACCTTTCTTGGCAGTTTTGCAAAATAAAAAGAGCACCAATATCTTGTTTTAATTATTGAAGAGGCACGCATGCTATCACCATCCTTATCGCTATCATTCATGCATATATATATATATTTTTATTTTAAGAAAATGAAAAGGTCCCTTACATAAATTGCCAATAAAAGAAGCCCTAGTGTATAGCCTATATGTAACGTCCTTTCAATAATTTAAAAAGGTTTGAGTATCGAATTTTGGCCTCAAAAAAGTTTTACTATTTTTTTTTATATAAAAAAGGGTCTTGTAAAGTATCTTGCTGTATAGTCTATATTGAGCCAAGTACTTACATCATACAAGCTGTAGCAATAAATTATTGCAACCCTCCCACGCACGAAGATAAATTTCACTTTTCTTAAGGGGCTAATGTTAAACTATCTGTTTTGTGACTTCTGTTACTTTTATTACTTAATTGGGAATCTTTCTACACTGAAATTGAGGTTAATGCAGGAGCCATCAGTCAATTGTTCGATTTCCTGTGTCGGTTTCTTTGTATTCTCCGTGTCGTAAAACACTAACATACGACTTCTAAACTTTCTCATATGTGCAGAAATGATTTGTCAGGCACATGGATCCAAGAATGACTACAAATGAAGATGACAAACAAGGGTCTGGAGTTCAAGCCATTAGACTTGATTGATTCCAACAATATGGTTTACTTAAAACAAAAAAAGAGAAAAGGGAAAGGAAGAAAGCTGACTCACAACTGAAAGCACTTCATTACTCTAATTTGTTTTAGTAGAGGACATTAATTAACCAGCTAGTACGTCAGGAGAGCTATTGCAAAATGATACAATTCGAAGTTTGGCGCGTAAATATGATGCAAATACGAAGGTAGCAAAATCGTATTATTTAATATTCTTATGTAAACGCCTCGGTTGTCGAACTAGATTCATTATTAAGACTTTTGAGTAGGATTTTAACCAATGGAAAGGTGAAATGGAGTAATTGACATGACAAAAATGTAGTAATTTGTAAGTCAGTCTTCTTATTTTAATACACTGGTTTTGAACTTTGATTATGAAGATGCAAATAAAATGTATTCAACTCCATTGCATTACTTCAACATTATTGGGCACGTCGTTCAAACTCCATTACATTCAACATTAGAAGTATCGATTATGAACTTGTATTTATATTAAAAAAATAGGAACAATTTATTAATCTTCTAAATGTATCAAATTTTAAATATTCTTATAAATTTACTAAATCTTTTCGTTAAAATGTGATATGATTACCATTTTCAAATTAAGCAATAAGTAATAGAGATACAACGCACTGCATTAATGATGTAACAATAAAATAAAGATTTAGTAAAATATTAGCACGCATAGCACAACCCAAATCGACATTGGACACTCAGTATTAGACTATTAGTCATAATTGGACACTCTTAACACAACCAAATAAATCAATCAACAATTTCACCGTCGTGAAATTTTGTGAGAACAGAACAGAACAGCGGATAGTGATTCCCTCGACTACCCATGTGACCCACCTCCACTTTCGGATATAAAATTCCATCGCTTCCATGTGAAACTCTCTGTTCAAAGCCCCGCTCCAAGATCCGAAGCCATTCAAGAAACCAAACCAGAACAACAACAAAAAAAAGTAAAACAAAACAAAAACAAAACAATGAAGCTTAGCAAGCAAGAAGGCGGGAATAGCCAGAGAACGATGCGGAGGAATAAGCACAAATGCAGCGCCGTTGCCGCCACCGCTACTTCTTCCTCTTCCTCTGACGAAGAAGGAATAAGTCGAGAAGGGGAACTAGAGAGGAATATTGGAAGGAATACGGTGGTTGTAGGAATAAAGCTTGATGCACAGAGCAAGGAGCTTCTCACTTGGGCTCTTGTCAAGGTCGCTGGCCCTGGTGATCGTGTTTACGCTGTCCATGTTGTTCCTGGTATTGTTATTCATCGCTATTCCGTAGTTATTTATTCCTCTGTTTGTTAAGTTTTTGTTTTCGTTTGAGATAAGTTCAAAAGTTGGGTTTGGATCTAGAAAAGTATTCAACAAATTAGTATTCGTTTTTGAAGTGAAGAATTGGAACTTTTTTTAGATTTGAGGTTGGAAATTAGTATGTGTTTTGTTTTCTGAATTATTTAGCAGAGTTGAACTTTTGCTCTTCGTGGGTTTACAATTTTAATTGTTTATGAACTGATATGAAGTATGCAATTGGATTGATAGCCTTAAATAAGTTGCAATTTGCAAGGGTTTCGTCATGTTTTCCTTTTCTTCTCTTCTTGTTTATTTGATTTATTATTTGACTACTTGTGGTCATTAATGGTGTATCAATGACTCTTTGCAAAGTTGAAAAATGTATTTTGAATGTTACATGATATCGACCCCACTAATATTGAATATTAGTTCTTCTTTCTTCCGATTTTATAAATATTTTTAATTTTTAGTTATTTTATTGATTTATAGACACATCAAGCTTCAGTAAAAGACTGGAGGAATCCTTGGTCTCGGTACTCTCTGTCTATGACGGCTTCTGTAACCTAAAGCAGGTACAATACTGTCCCAATTTTTTTTTTATAAAATTACAATACTATCTGGATTTCAATTCTTTTATTTACGTTTTGGTTACAATTGTTAAAATCACTGTTGTAATGTTGTTAAACAAACTGCTCTGATCTCTGATCTTTCTGATATGTATAGATTGATTTAAAGCTCAAAATTTGCCGAGGTTATTCTGTACGCAAAGCTTTGGAGCTCGAAGCAATTTCACATGGTGCAACAAATTTAATTGTCGGAGTCACCAAGAGTACTTTTGGGTATGTAATTATTTTAATTTTCTATACTTGGAAATATTTGATATGCTTTTCGATAAGGCAACAGAGATATGTTGCATTCATTCCGTTGCAAAAAGATATGCAATAGTCCTCTTTAAAAGCATTCTAATAAGGAACCTACCCATCCTTACTTTTATATACCCAAATCATTTCTATTTTATGCATCAACTGTCATGTTCAGCGAGCAATGAGGGTTTCCTTGGCGAGCATCAGTAAAAATTATGAGCGAGTACAACATAATAAGTTAATAACACAATAAAATAGTTTTGTATTTTGATAAATAGAAAGGAGTGATTTTTTTTTTATATTTAGTAGTGTTGTATATTCACAGAAATATTTTTGTATTTATGTGAAAATTCAATATAATTTTTGGGGTGTAGATGAGATTTCTCCTCTTGCAAGCATAGTGATATTTTAGCATTCTCCGAGGGCATAGATGGCATTGCCATTTTTTTTTCCCGGTATCTTTACTAACAGTTGCAATTCGATTTTGAAATAGTTCTCCATCTACTTCTATGGCCAAGCACTGTGCAAAGAGATTGCCATCTAGTTGCTGTGTCCTTGCAGTGAGTAATGGCAAGATTGTATTCAGGAGAGATGCAGTGCCTGCACATACCAAATCCAAAGGTAATCTTTTATTATTTTTCTCAGCCATACTTCGCTGCTATGATGGACATTTAGGAACCTACCCATTTTTCCTTTCATTTCTTTTTCAAGTTCTGTAAGAATTCTTTTTCCCTTAATGAAATTGTAGGATTGAGACTGTCTTCCTACCTTCAAAAAAAAAAAAAAAAAGAAATGTTTTATCACATAATTTCCCTTCGGAGATTCCAACATGGATAATTTGTATCCTCAAGAATCTCTACTTTTCATTTTAGTTGCTGCTTGTTTTTGGTGGTTGAGTACAAATATAATAAACTGTAAATTTCAAGCCTGTTATGATTTTTGTTATATAGCATTGAGAAAAAGTAATGTTACGGAGCTACTGATTAATAGTTTGCAGGATTTAGAGTTTTCAAACTTGATCATTTGATTCCAGACTATAGTCTCTCTTTAAGACCATTATGTATTCATTTTTGCTTGTCTAAATTCCTCTTTTTTTAACACATTCAGATGATTATAAAAGCAATCCCTACCATGAGCCCTATTATGAGGACAAAACGGCACCAAGAAGGAGTTACTCAAGTTCAACCCGTTCAAAAACCAAAGCAGCACCAACACGCACAATTTCTTTACCAGCTGGCTCTCCTAAAATACAGAAAGAAAGGAACATTATACCGCCTTCTACCCCCAAAAAGTCTGACTCAGTATCTACAGGTGAATCCATTTCTGGATTGAACCCTATGTCAATCGGGGTCTCGCCTGATGTCATGCCCGGCTGGCCCTTCTTAAGAAAAAATCTCATGTTAGAGAGGGAGACTGCTGCTCTGGAGAGGTCGAATCTATCAGTTGTTCAATGGGCTATGCATCTCCCTAGCCGGTACACGGCTGCATCTCCATCTCGCCAGAGTTTCGATTTTGAGCATAAAAGGGGCATGTTTGGAACCCCTGTAGCTGGTTCTCATTCTGAAGATAAGAAAACTGAAGAAAAGGAACTGCCGAAGGTGTTGGTTTCATTAAAAGAGAAATATAAATCTATATTTACACTCTTCAGTTACAGTGAACTTCAACAGATTACATCTAATTTCGCACCTTGTATGCTCTCTCTCTCTCTCTCTCTCTCTCTCTCTCCCCCCCTCCCCCCCTCCCCCCCCCCCTCCCTACCTCCATCTCTCTTTCTCTCCCTCTTACACAGAAAGACCAACAAATTGGTTGTACATTGGAAATGGACCGCATAGTCATTGCATGTAAAGGCCAGTATTGTCGTGTTCTTATCCATGCATGGTACCAGTTCATATCTAAATGGAATATGGTCATGGTGATTTTCTTAATTGATATATTTGGAAAATTTTCCTTTCATTTGGTACTGATGAATCAATTAATTTGACGAGGAAATAATGTTTGACATGTGAATAATGTCATTTCAGAATGCAGGGTATAATTGGAAATTTTCTTATTATGTAGGGAGAATAATTGGAAAAGGAGGCAGTAGTCATGTATATAAAGGAAGTTCTTTTGACAGTCGAGAGTTGGCTGTGAAGATTTTGAAACTTTCTGAAGAGAATATGGATGAATTTATTTCAGAAATTGAGATATTAGGAGAATTGAAAAATGAGAATATTATATCATTGGTGGGCTTCTGCTTTGAGACAGACTGTCTGATTTTAGTCTATGAGTACCTGGCAAGAGGTAGTCTGGAAGAAATTCTGCATGGTGAGTCCTAACTTTTGATTAATACCTTCCACTTTATTATATGTGCGTCTTAAAACTTGTGGCTGTCTAGGTACATAAAAGATTTTCCCCTCGTTTATAAAAAATATTATTTATCAGTTTCCTTACATGGAAAGAAATTAATATTGGCAGTTTTCTTAGGTTAAGTGACATTTCAGTCTTACTGGCATAGTTGGTATGTTTTTCTGACTTCCCTTTTTTTATTGTTTGTTAGGTGGGAAAGAAAAGAAGGATAAATTTGGTTGGAATGAGAGATACAAGGTTGCACTAGGTGTTGCCAGTGCATTGAATTATCTGCATGGTCATGGCAATAACCGGCCAGTCATCCATAGGGATGTTAAATCTTCAAATATCCTTCTCTCTATGGATTTTGAACCAAAGGTGAAACAACTTCTGTGATTCTCATTTGCATCCTGTTTTCTTATGATATTGTACTGAATCTTCTTTTATCTTTAATTTTGTTTAGTTGTCTGATTTCGGGTTAGCCATGTGGGCATCAGATTTGAAATCACACACCACATGCAATGATGTTTTAGGAACCTTTGGGTGAGTTACCTTTTTTTCTCCTAAAATATTTTTATGAATTTAAATTTCTTAGCAAAGAGTGATTTTTGTTTTTATTTCAATTATATGACAGATACCTGGCCCCAGAATATTTCATGTATGGCAAAGTTAATGAGAAAATAGATGTGTATGCCTTCGGAGTAGTGCTTCTAGAGCTTATCTCAGGAAGAAAACCTGTTAGCACTGGTTGCCCGAAAGGCCAAGAGAGTCTCGTAATGTGGGTAAGTGATCTACTTTTCACAAAATATCATGAAATTATATACTTCATCCCAAGTAACTCAACTTTTCATTATGATGGTAGGCTCATTTGACACTGCAAGAAGGAAAAATTGGGCAGCTTTTGGATCCTTCCCTTCCAACAGAATCTTATTCCGACCAAATAGAGAGGCTAATTTTGGCTGCTTCTCTCTGTATCAGGCGGACCCCACAATCTCGTCCTCACATAACAATGGTAAAGTTCTTCATAAAGGAGGCTTTAACATGAATATAATGTTCCTGAGTATGCCACCCTGTTTCAGATTGTACCAATAATTGTTGTGTGCAAAAGCTCCATGCTGTCCTTTTATGTGTTTCATACTTTCATGTATGACACACTGGCATTTCATAATCGGATATGAAGTATGACCATATCATCTGATGCACTCTTGGTTATTATTCAGGTTCTGAAGCTTCTAAAAGGAGACAAAGACATGCTCAAGTGGGCCCGGTCACAGATCACTGGTGTTTCAGCAGGGAGTGAGGCAGTAGAGAATGAAATAATTGGAATACGAGATAACAAAATCCAGTCTTACATTAACCTTGCCTTTCTTGACCTAGATGATGACTCGGCATCTGTCAGCAGCGTTGACAATTTGGACTTTATCACAGCAAATACTTCGTTGGAAGAGTACTTGAAGGGGAGGTGGAGTCGTTCATCAAGCTTCCAGTGATTTAGCTTATAGTTTGTGTAAAGTTTTTGTTGTTGGTCTATGAAGAGAGATGGAATGGCATGATTGTGCCCTCCTCTAGGCCTCTTTTGTTTGGGAAGAATTATTTGTTGTTCCAGGAGGCATGTTATTATTGTTGTAGTATTGGTTTTTAAGGAACAACCAATAATTCTCCTGGTTTCGTTTTTCGTGTCATGCCTTTTTCAGGTGAATGATGAGTTCTCAACCAAAGGTTGGGGAGCAGTAAATGAATCAGTTTAGTTTCTATTTTTGAAGATAATTTGTTATGCAATGTTAGATTGCCTTGTGTAAACATGTGATGGCTGGAAGAGGTATCTTCCGTAAGAAAGCTGTTATGGACTTCACGTTTAGTGATTTCTATAATATATTATATATGGAAGCCCATATTGGAACTGTAAAATCATTACGTCGTTTTACGCTCGATTTTGGTCTAATGTACCATCATCTAGCTAAACAAATACTTCCCCGCACATTTCTTTAGGTGTATCATTTCAAGCAGCTCTCGCAATTGGTTGACATGAACAAATGGTATCTGTCACGAATAGTACAGACACAACAAAGAAGTCTAATACTCCAGTATAACATCAGCATGAGCAATACCAAAAATAAAATCATATAGACATCTAATATACCAAAGGGCAGATCTTAGAAACCAATTAAAGGTTGACATATCAGAACATACAACATTGATTGCAGCATCAACATTATCAGTTCATTCTTGTAAACGATTTAAACAATAGCCATTATCCCACAAAACCTTCAGCCACAACACAACCAATCCAGGAATGCACATCTCAAACTAGATGAGACAACCATAGCAAAAGCTCTAGACAGCGTTAACACACACACATCACATTTCTAGACTACAAATTAATCGCTCCAAACCCAATATAACATACACTCTAAAGCAAAGAGAGAAGGTGTGCTGCTGCCCACATGTCACTGAGCCAAATTAGGGTCAGTCTTCTCAAGTGCTGTAAAAAGAAAATGAAGTTCAGTGTTACAACATCCTAGGATTATTACAGAAGAATGGAAATAAAGAAACCAAAAAGCTTACTATTATAATTAAGCAACTTCTCAATGAGGTCAACATGAGTCATGAGCATACGGCGACAGCAATAGCGTACCAAGCCCAATGCATCAAGAGCATCACTAAACAAAAAAAAGGAACCAATAAAGAGGGACAGCATACCAGAAAACTACAATTAATTATGAATATCAAACGTATGATGAGCACAAAATATAATTTTCTGATAGAAGGATCTGCAGAGTGTTAACCTCCATAAATGATGGCATTGAAATAAGGTGGGGGATCCACTTACGAAATTGAACATTTGGTATGTGATTTGCACTATATTGATACCTAGCTTAACAAAGTGATGGAATTTGATGCAATTTTACCATTCATCAGGACTTCAAGTTTGCAATGTTCCAAATTTTACAGCCTTTAGTAATTAAACGACACTCAAATTGATTTTATTTGTTGCACAACCTATATAAGGCCAACAGCATGTCTATATACTTTTTTCTGTATTGATTTTGTTTTACTGTGGCTTGATTTGCAAATAGCATAAAAATGTTAATTAAAATCATTGCGAATAGATCACCCTTAAAAAGAAGTAAACTACTCAAAGAACACCAAAACTAAATCTTTCAACCAGCTTATACAAGCAATGAGCTGTAACTTGGCAATGGTTCAAATAAGAAGTCTAACTTGGTTTCTCAAAACTCCTGGTAAAATTCTCAGTATTCAATTTCAAAGAAAATCACAAGCGGGGAGAGAGAGGGAGAGAGGGAGGGAGAGAGGGAGAGAGGAAGAGTAATACCCCTCAGAGTAATCAGCCTGTAAAAGGTCGAGATATGTGTCCCACTTGTTCCCAATCACCTACATATTAAAGAAAATAAAACATTTTTTTAGCCTAAATAGCAAAGTGACACTATAAAAAGGAATAGAGAAACAGTTAAATTCACTCAAATCACCAAGCCATGAACATATATTTGTAAAATTAAAGGAATAAAGTCCATGTCAGGCAGGTCAGTGTTAGTACATTGGTATACAAACTATAGATCAGAGAAAATCCTAATATTAAATGGAAACGGATCACTACAGAAGGAGATGTCACATATGGGTTTCTACCTTGCCTAATACATAAGCAATTAGTACTGCTATAAAAAAGTATTTGCATTAAACCCCTAGATAAATAAAGAATAATGGTAATTGTTTTAGTGTTAAGCATGGGAGGAAATATCATTTCCCCACTAAATTGTCAGGAAAAAAGATACTAGCCGAATAGAGAAAACCTAAAGGCACAACAGTGTAACGAAATATCTAGACGAGTTAGACACTTTAAACCCTTAAAAAAAAAAAAAAAAAAAAAAAAAAGAGCAAAACTGAACAAGAACATCACGAATCGGTAGAAACCAAACCCCCTCGCAAGATTAATTAACCTATTCGAGCCAAAGAAAGTTATTAAAACCTCAGCAAGTAAACCCTAAAAAAACAAAACCCTTAAACCCTTGAAAAGGAGGTATGAATAGAGGAGAACCTTTCCACAGGTGAAGCATCTGACAGGGATGATCATCTTCTCTCAGACTGTATCGAAAAATTGCCAAAGGAAATTTTGAGAAGCTCTCCACGCAAAACCCCAACTCTACGAGAAGAGAGCAAGAGGCGAATGTGGTCTGGAGACTGGAAATGTAGTTCGCGTTGCTTCTCGTGGCGAAATACTGTTGCGGCGCTGGTCGTTGGGCTTACGGATTGTATTGGAGGCCCAAGGCCCAACTGTAGTTAAACTATTTTCTCGTGTTAATTTTTAGAAAATTTGGGTCAATAAAATTGGCCCATAATCTCTTCACCGGGAATTAAAAAAATTGGAAATACAAACGTCGAAATAAACCACGGCTCAGCCACTGCCAGTACTCCTTCCCGCCCCTTTTCGAGTTCGATCGTCCTTTCAAAAACCCTACCAGACACCCACTCTGTCGATTCATCGAGAAATCGATCGACGGAGAGGGTGGGAGCACACTGGACAGCTATGGCGAGTAATGGCGGGAAGAAAGGAGGCACCTTCGAAGGAACGACAGTGTACCTGTCGCGCAACCTGGTGGCGCCGGAGATATACAATACTCTATCCGATGCGCTTCGTTTCAACGGCGCTGATGTCAGACCCTGTTGCGACCCCTCTAAGAACTCGCCTCTCGATTTCCACGTCATTTCCTCTTCCGATCATGTAGGCCATTTTTCTATACTCCACTTTTGATTGGTTAGTTAGGGTTAGTGAGTTTGGGGAGAAAAGGGGGGCGATTGTTAGCTTAAGCTTGTGTTTAGCAATTTCAGCTAGTTTGCAAGCTAAAACTTATCTGGATTTAATTTTGTGCCATTTTAATTTTTTTAGGAGAAGTTTGCTGATCTCAGAGCGAAGGGTTGCAACCTTCTTGGTAAGCTTCCACACCGCAACTAAGATAATAATGAGTTAAGTTGTGTATACATTTCTTTTAGAATTGTTTGTAGTTTTTTTATGGTTGTAAGTTCTAGTAATCACTATTATTTACAGGTCCACAGTGTGTCCTTTCTTGTGCTAAGGAGCATAGAGTTTTACCCAAACAAGGTTACACATGTTGTCTAGCTATGGATGGTGTCAAAGTACTGGCATCTGGCTTCGAAAAGAATGAAAAGGTACATTTTGCTGAAGTACTGATTTTTGACTAATTTTTCAGCTTACATGTTTGTAAGATTGGAAATACTATTATATTAATTTTATGAGCTTAAAGCTTGTTAATTTGTTATACTTTTGAAACGTTAAACAATCTATCTGCCTTTGTTAACTTGATACCACTGCATTGTATCACTACATGTCTTCTCTTTCAGGCCAGGATTCAGGAACGGATTTGTGCAATGGGTGGGCTATTACTGGATAAACCTTCTCTGGACATAGATTTCGTAATTGCGAAGAATGTTTTGGCCACTAAATATAAAGTAAGAACTGTACTGAATTGCATCCAGGAGATCCTATCATAACTGCAATAACACCTAAGGTTTCTGAATTAATATTGTCTCAATTTCCTTGGTGTCAGCAATAATACTGACCTATAAAACCAAATTAACTCAAGCAAAAATTACTTAAAATCCTTTCATAATATCTGATGCAAGCTTGTAAATCATCATAAAATTATCATGCAGCAGCAACTACAACAATGTTTTTTTGTCCCAAACCATAAAATTATCATGGTTTGATATATTTGATTTGGGTCAGAAATTTAATGAGTTTCATTGGTTCATTATGAGAGCATGTTGAGGTCAGCACTGAAGCCCAAAAAAGATCAACAAACCTTATTATGTCTGTTATGGTCTACCTGGATGATTTTTATGTCCGTTTTTTCAAACTTTTCTATCCTCTGGTATAATTTTTATTTATTTTAATTATTATTATTACTATTATTTATTTATTTATTTTTTTTTGGGCCGGCGGGGGGGGGGGGGGGGGGGGGCATTTCTTGATCAAGCCTCCAAGAAGCAAAGGAGCATAAGAGTGTTGTCAAGTGTCAGGAGTGCTGTGTAAAGTTGTTGTTGTTGTAATAAAAGCTAGCTTTTACTATTGTTTTTGCTTTAGGCAACTTCATAGGACAATCACCTTGTGTAGCAATATGATTCTTTCTCAATCAGGTAAAGCCTGATGATCGTTTTTATTTGTGAATGACCCAAATACTTTGGGTGCAATTAATACCTGCAAATAGGTGCTATATGAAAAATTGAAAAATGCTTTGCATGATCTTCAGAATTCTTCAATCATCTCCTAACATAGTTTCTCTATTGTTCTCATGCAGTGGGCACTAAATGTTCTAAAGAAACCAATAGTAAGTATAGCTTGGCTTGACCACTGCTGGAGGGAGCACCGTATTGTACCCCATGAACCATACAGGCTTCTTCCTTTTACCGGACTCACAATTTGTGTAACAAAAATTCCTTTGGGTAAGAATATAAGTAAAAGGTATCATTGTTGAATGAATTGAGGTTAGGAATGCGAACTGAAAATTTGTGTTTTTTTTTTTTGCCAGACGAAAGGAGAATGATAGGGAAGATGATTGAGGAGAATGGTGGCCAATACTCTGCTGATTTAACTAAGAAGTGCACACATCTAGTTTCAGATATATCCTTTGCAAAGATATGCAAAAATGCTTTATTCAGAGAAAAAAATTATGATTTCTTTCTATTCATTTAAAGATCTGTTTATTTTAAGGAGTGAAATTTTGCAGAATTGGAAAAATTTTTGTTTAACTGCATATTCTTTTGGCAGAGCGATTTTTTCATCTTAAAACAATATAAATTTTTTTTGATTGAATATATTTTACGAGTATTATTTTTATCTATCCTTTTTATACATCTTTTTGGTTCAGAAATGGCTTTTACTTGTTATTTACTTTTTGTGGTTGTTGGTAATCTGAGAAGATTATATTGTAATGTTGCTGAAAAGTTGGTCTACTTTTTGTTTGTATTGTTTTTTATGCCCAATATTATAATTGCTAACTGAACTATTTTATCAATTGTATCCTTAACGTTTCCTACGGTGTTGGAGGTGATAAGTACACAGTTGCAAAGAGATGGGGTAACATACATGTTATCAATAGAAGGTGGATTGACATGAGTATTGCCAAAAGAGGTACCGATTCCTTTGAACACTTGAGTTTCCCCTTTTTATCTCTATTTCAACCTTTTGTCTTGCAAATTAATCTTGGGCCATAAGTGGGGCAACTTTTTGACTATGAAGAGTTGGGAGTACCTGACCAGTAGCTGACATGTACCTGTAAAGGTCCTGATGATTGGCACTTCCTTTTATCACACTTCATGCTTGAATTGCAGGTTTTGTTTATGTTCCTTTTTAATGAGACATTGTGTTTATCTGGATCTGGTGCTCTCTATTGCAACAAATTTGGAAATATATTGCATTAATTGACTGATATCCAGCCTTCAATTTCCTCACCCCTCCTGTTGCTGGCTGGGGTTGAATATTCCTTATTTATTTCAATTTAACATGGAAAGTTTGTCACTGTATTAAAACTTCAATGAGAAAGCAAGCAAGTATCAGGTAATTAAACTTACCCATGTTTCTTGCTGTTTTCTTCTTTAATATAGCTTGTCTGGATGAAGCTTTGTACCCGGTAACTAACAATCAGCCTTCTCGTACCAGCAGTGCAAGCTTTTCCCAAAAGGAAAAACAATGCCAAGAACAAACTATGAGCACAAATCCGCAATTTATCAGGACCGTGGCCACACCAGCCAAGCTTTCAGAACCTTGTCTCTCTCAGAATGTGAGTTCTTCTCTTCCTGACATGGTTTCTGATGAGCTATACAAAGAGAAGAAAGTGACCTCTGACATAGCTGGACATGATTTGCGAGTGGCTGAGGATTCTGAGGATGGTGACGATCTGTATCTTTCAGGATGTAGAGTTTCTCTGGTTGGTTTCACTGAGAAGGAGATGGCCAGGATGGTGTCCCTTGTTAGGAGGGGTGGTGGAACCCGCTTTGTCATGTTGAGTGAGAGGCTGACACATATTATTGTTGGTGCACCTTCTGAGGTGTAAGTTAATCCTGGCATACATCTATCTGCAATTTTTTTAAAAATCTTTTTTTCTTAGGTGGATTATTTTTTGGCCAATCATCAGGAAGCTCCCTTTATTGCACAAAATAACTATAATTTATGTTTACAACAAAACACCAATTTTTGCTGAATGCATTCTTTAGCACTGCAATTTTTTTGGGGGAAAGTTACCCATTTCTTAGCTTTGCATTGATGTGATTGCCTATTTCAATTTCCTTCTCATAATACACAAGTCAGTGTTTTGGGGCTTAAGATAAATCAGACAGAATGATAAAGAAACAAAGGTGATAGACAGGGAGTAATTCAATAAAAATCAGCTTAGTGGCCTGAAGTAGTTATGTTAAACCTATCTTGGGTGTATTAAGGGATAAGTGGCTATTTATAAATTCTTTTTCTACCACAAAATTTCTGCTCATTGTTGTTATGGACATTCTAGCAAATGTCAAAATTTTCTGTGTGCTTTTCCCTCAGCGAAATATAGTGGGGTTTCTTTGTGTAGAAGTCATGTCAATTTTGTGCTGAATAATTCATGTGCTCACTTCAGTTGGGGCCTGAAGAGCATTGCCAATCTATCAGTTACAAACTAATAAATATTAGTATAACCTAGATTATTGATTTGTGATTTGCATCTAGTATTGTATATTATTGACTGAAGTATGCACTGCTTGATATCTGAAAAAAAAAAAACAGAGAAAAAAAGGAGGTAAGGCGCTTAGCTTCTTTTGGTACAATTAATATTGTAAGAGCATCTTGGTTGGAAGAGTGTCACAGGACAAAAAGAGAAGTTGACATTTCGTCTTTCCTTGCTTCTGACCTCATTGTTGCAAAAGGTTTGTGTACTGCACCTGTAAAAGAAAATAAATTTTTATGGCCATGACCTAGATTTGCATTGATTTTCAAGTATAATCTACCTATATTACAAGCTTTGTGGTTACTTTTAACATGTGATTGCAGATCCCACAAATGGAATAAGCACTGGTTCTGAGGCTTCGACTGGGCAAACTAATAGCTCAGAAATGGAGAGTTTGATTGCCAGAAAAAGGACGAGGCAGAGTGTTTTAGATTTCGGTTCAAAACCTGAGAAGTCAATCCAAGATCGTTGTGCTGAGAGTTGCAGTAGCAAGGAAGGATCCAATAGCAAGTTTTCAAATATATTCCATGGAAAAAGATTTTGTTTCTCTACTTCATTTCCTTATGATCGGGTATGGATCAATTATAACTTTTTATTTCAATAACAAATTAAATAGGGATGTCTCTTGAAAAAAAAAAAAAATCATGTAGACTCTTTAACAAGAAATCATTCCATGTCTTTAGAAAGTCTTTAGAAATACAGGAAACATTGTGAACAAAAGAAAAAGAAACTGAATTACCATCTAGAAATTACCTTATTCAGACCAAGAACAGCCTATAGCATTCTCTTCTCCATGGAACAGAATAAAAAGGAAGGCTTTAGTGACTCGGTGAATATATTGTGTTGTTGATGGTTGGTAATAGAAAGATAGAGCACGCTTGGTGGATTCATAAGCATAAGCATAAGCATAAGTTTGCCATATCAAGAAGTTAGAAATGTAGCGCTATTTGGATTACTTTTGACAACTTTGAGAGGGACAGAGTTTCGCGATAAATGCTTTTTTGAGTGTATATATCAAATTTATTTTCACTTAGTTCATTTTTAAATTCATATGACTTATTCTTTTTAAACAATTAGAGAGGTGAGGTCATTGAATGGGTTGAAGAAGGTGGCGGTATTGTGATAGAAGACCCAAAAAGAACAGCTGTCCATTTTCTTATAGAATGCCATGGTCTTAATACCTGCACAACTGGTACAAGCTCTCCTCCATATATTGTTGTAACAACTCAGTGGATTCGATCCTGTCTTGAGGTAAGCAATAGGTTCAAACTGTGTTTATTTCTCATATAAGTGTTGTGCATTGTTTCGTTTTTGTACATAATTAGGAGTGGTATTATTGCAGCTCCCACCATTAGTCATAATTCTTTCCTCTTATAAGACCCGTAATACCTCTACTGTACCTAATAAGGACTCAAGATTGGTAGAGTGGGGTATGGATTTGTATTTTTCTATATACCCATTACTCTTGAGATGCTCAGTTTCAACTGTTTAATTTGTGTTGTTTTCTCTGTTATCTATTCGGTTTCTTATATTACCAGCAAATATGCTTCCCATTTTTTCGCAAGCTTTGCAGAAAACCTTGTATATTTTTTGAAATTTGGTGACAGTAACATGTCCTTGGCAATAACTCTCCACATTATCATTCTTAAAAAAAAAAAAAAAAACCAAGCATGGTATACTAGTTGAGGACTGAAATGAAAAATTCCGAAAATTGGCCCAACTGGTAAAAGAGATGTACTAAAATTGAGTTGTGAAAATATACTTCAGAGAAGTACAAAAAAAAATGTATACTAGATTAGAAAGGATTGTGCTTTCAATATTTTAGTTCTTATTGTTTTTTTTTTTTTTAATCTAAAGGGTGGATCCTTGCTAGATGTTGGAAGACACATTCTCTTCTCTCCTTTGAAGTGTCGTGTCCCGCTGCCGGGTTTTGAAAAGCTTAAGTTCTGTTTTTCTCTTTACGAAGAGAAAGAGAAGTTCTTGTTGAAAAACCTGTGCTTCACTTTGGGGGCCAAGTATTCTGACAGGATCACCAAGAAAATGACCCATTTGGTGTGCAAGTTTGCAAGTGGGCCTAAGTATGAGTTCTCCATTAAGCGCAGTATACAGACTGTCACTGCCGAGTGGTTATATGAGTGTGTTGCAAAAGTATGTATCTTTCTTTTGAAAAATTGACAATATATGCAGCAATGATTGGTCAATAAAGTGATCTAGTTAAGGTACAAAAAGGTTGTTGATTAGTTAATAATGGTCATATTTTTATTTTAAGCAAGATATTAATGGGACCTGGTTGAAACATTGTTGAATTTAAGGTTCATAGTAAATAAATTGTTGAACCATGCATCAAAGACTTGACTACTAATTTGGCATTGAGTTAGTGACATTTCTGCAAAAAAGGATGGACCATTTTTCGTGATTTCTCAGTTACTGTTGTGTTCTTGACATGAAAAGACTAGTGTTGTTCCATTCCAATATTAAATAAGCAGGATTCTTTTTTTTTTTTTTTAGTTTTTAGTATCTGTTTGGTCATATTAAGACTTGGGGAAAGGCTCAACCACTAATACTAAAAGGTGAAGTTTATAGTTTACACCATATTTGTTCTGTAGGATGCTATTGCACCTTTGGATGAATTTCGCCCTAGAGCAGTTTCATCTCAGGAAAGAGACGAAGGTCTCTGCCCTGTAACACAATTCCCTTCTGAGGATGCTAAAATGGTAGCTAGCCAAACCCAATTAACAAGTTCGAAAGATAAAGATGGTAGGCATTTCTTACTATTAAATGTGAAGTGTTAAGAGAACAAAATGGAATGGTTTTGTTGATTTCATTATTGTGTTACAAGGTGATGACAGCGTTATATCCTTTTTGTTGTGGCCCCAATAGCCTTTTAGAACAATGTAAACTATTTGCTGTTGTTTCTCAATCTCCTTGGAAAATTTTATTACTACTTGTTCCTAATTACTTTCACTGATCAACATTTTACCAATAACATTTAGAACTTCAAAGAATAAGAATGTATTCTCCATATTAACAATAGTAAACATATCCTTAGCATAATTTCTTTTTCTGGTAAAGATTGTGACACTGATGAAACCAACAAGCCTCTGGTGGTCTGAAAGGGAGAATAAATGAATATTCCATGGGTCATTTCCTTTTTATGGTCTATATTTGGTTTAGGAATACCGAGTGTCATGTCTACTCTCTTGATTCTTACTTTTGTACTTGAGCAGTTAAGTTGCACGAAGGTATATGTGAAGAGATTGAAAGTCTAAGCACCTCCAAAAGGGTGAAGTTAAGTGGTCAAAATGTTGCATGTCAGGAAGTTAAAGTACGACAAAAATTACCTGGTAGTTCAGGTGCTGTTTCTGATGTGGCAGAGGCCATCGAGGATCTCTTGGCCCAGTCTACTATGGTACAGTGCCAGACCCCTATCTACTTAGCAACCTTTAAAGTGTTTTTCACTTTCAACTTTAACTAATTGATCTTCTTTTGAACTAGATTCAAGACATGAATCCGCAAGAGCAGCTTGGCTGTGACCGAAATGTATCCTTGATTTCTACCTTTCTGAATATTTTTGTGGGTTGGGATTCATTGGCAATTTATTATCTTGTTAACTTTGATAGCAAAAAACTTCTGAAACTAGAAAAAAGTTTGCTGACAATTATTTTCGAAGATTTTAAAAAGGTTATTTAACTTTATAGATGGGCTGTGTCAAATTTACACTCAATTTTTGAGATCATTTGACCATTAAAGATCAAAATATGGATCATTTCAAATCTCAAGTCATTCAATGAATAGTAAACTTGCATCATAATCAGCAGTTTTCATGTGTTAAATTTGTATAAAGCTGGGATTCATTTCAATTGTCAGACTTTTTAGTTTAGAAGTTATTTTTGTTGGCTGACAAAATTGTTAATTTAATCTGTTATTATTGGTTCCAACCTATACTTTGTACATATTTCTCCTCGTCTTTTCGCATGTAAAAGCCTCAACTTGGCAATTGCAGATATTCACAACAGATAGTTTGGTTCTGGGTCAAGATGGCGAGAATGCCCACTCCATCAGTATTTCGAGGCATTGGTTAAACAAGTATGCTTCTTTCTATAGCATAATTTAACAAGATGTTCGATATTTTGTTCCTAGAATGCAACCCTACTCTAAATTGATATAACAATGCATATATCTAAAGTTTCTTCCAATTGGTTACAATAGTTATTATTTTTTTATATTTGTACAACTGACCTCCTCTTTCTCCTCCAGGGCCCAGAAACAAGATAATACTCCTGATGCCATAAAAGGTGAAGGTAGAAACCCAGCATATGATGCTTTCAGTGAATCACAGTCAGAATCCCAGGTATGTTTTTGCACTACCAAATTAAATTTACAAAATAAATAAATGAAAAAAAAAACAGGAGTGACTAGATTAATTCAGTATGGGTCTGCCAATGTAACCGACTGGCATGGATTTCTCTTATTTTTACCCTTTGTGCTGATCATTAAAATTTACTTTTATTTCAGATTGTTGGATATGAAGAGGATTTGTCTGGCAGACAGAAGATAATAGATAGATTGCGGTCGCAAAGTTTAACCCCTTCAGCTGTTTGATGTGAAAAGGTCTATGTGAACATTTTATGTTAGAGGGCCAATAGTGACACCACCAAAACTATAACTGAGAAAGGACTTGCTCGTTGGAAAGTTATAAGAGCGTACTGGAGACGAAACTTCTTGCTTCGCCAAAAGTACAACATTGACTGAATGGTGGCTGTGCTGAATAGGCCTTATTTGCTATTCTCTTGTTTGGTTGAGCCTCTTCATGAATAAAACTCCTTATTTCTCCTTCTTTTGTGCAACCAAACACACCCCTTGTTTGTAGACAGAAGGTCGTCTTTCAAGTGGTGCTGTGCTGTAGATTCCATGGATGCCTATGCACATCGCCATTTTTTTCGGCTAATTAGATCTTGTTCTTAATTAGTTGTCCTTTTTGTTTAATGATTTTACTGTGTACTGTGCTAGTTCTGTCTTTTTGCACACACTGGTGTAGAGTGATTCGGTAGCTTTTGTGTTCTTCAAAAGAAAAAAAAAATGTACAAGACAAAAAAAAAAAGGATTTTAATATCATATTATATTTGACAAGATGTCATTGAAATTGATCTGTAATGATCGTTAGACCAATTTAAAATATATAAATACTTAATGAGAACAGCATTTGCAGAGATAAATCGCCAATTGATTGCCGATATGGTCTTCTCACTAGTTTCTTAGGTTTTTTAGCGAGCTTTTTAAAGGTGATTGAAGAGAAAGGTTAGAGGAGAACGAAAAAAAAAAACGTAAGTTCAATAAATGAGAAAGAAAACAAAACACTTTCATTTCTTTAGAATTTATTCTCTTATAGTTCGGATTTTTATTTATTTCCTTTTTCGTTCTCGTACCCTCTGTTTCTTTCTGTCGAATCCGGAAGTGGAACCTAACGTTAGTGCTCAGAAATTTGATCACTGTGGAAATTATGTCACGGATGCTACTCTATAAAATACGTGCAATTCGGGAACGTTTCAGTATTCCACCGATCAGTTTAAATTCCAGCCATACATAGATACACGTGCGACTCGGTACACAATCAAACCCACCCATGAGTCCATGACCCACCCCAAAAAAAAAAAAAAAAAAAAAGGCCACTTGCAGGATGCTTGTTATTATTATTTTTTTCCATCTATGTTTTTTTTTTTTCATCTGAAAAAACGTGCTAAGAATTAGCTGACTCTACAATACTAGAAATTGAACTAAATTATATTATATGTTTTTTTTACTGGATATTATCCAAATTTGTGAAGTTTGTAGTTATTTCTTCATTAATAAACATGTTCTGGAACACAGCTTAAGTTGGAGGACTTGATTCTATCTTTTTAAATGAAAGGACTTTATTCATGTTCTATTAAATTTCATGTTCTGGAACACAGCTTAAGTTGGAGGACTTTATTCTACAATACTCCTTCCGTTCCATTAATAAACATGTTCTGGAACACAGCTTAAGTTGGAGGACTTGATTCTATCTTTTTTAAAAAAATAATAATTGAATAAATTAAAAGGAATGTGTATAAACAACTTGTAGCTTCAACATTTTGTGCGGAATAGAAAATCACCTTTTTGAATTTTTTTACTTAATTAGAAAAACATCACAAATAAAATAAACCTATGTTGCACGAGATCGGATACGGTGCGGGTGCGAGAATATGTCATTTTTCAAAAAACTAGAATACGACAGTATATATAAAATAATTAAAATAATATATTTTTGTAATTTGTAACTAACTTGTGTCGTAAATAATTTGTACGGATTAAAAACTAATTATGATTTTTTTTTACATAATTTTAAGATTGAAAACTTTTGAAGTGGATTTCGGAGGTCCAGACAACATTTTTTGGCTCCGAAAATGGTCGTTACGGGATATCCCCGCAGATTTTGTCCCGAAGTGGATTCGAAAACCCTGTAGATCTCATCGCGAGCTTTTCGGATTGTGTTCATATGCCCCAAAAAGGAATTTCGTATCAAAAGTTACGTCTGTTTGAAGCTCTAATATTAAAAAACGTATCCCAGTCGTATCCTGACCATCAGTGTGTCAAACGTATTAAAACAATATACACCACGTGGTGTTTTTGCTGCGTATCGCACGCGTATTTGTATTAGATACGTATCCAATACAGGATGGGGCCCAAATAGTAATCAGAATCATCAGAATCAGAATACTAAAATAAAGATGTGTGGGTGTCAGGATCATTGTATTAAATCTAGCCTGACGCTCCAAGCATCATTAAATAACATTTTTCCCGATTCCTGCAACATGATTCTCTGTGATTGTTTGTGTGTTGGGTATTTGGTAGCGCACTATTTTCTTTTTATTTATTTTTTGTTCCCTTTCTATTTTCATTTGTTTTGTGTCTTTGTCTCTCTTTTTTGCTGCTCGGAGCCCTATTTTGCCTTTCCTTCTTTTCTCCTCCTCCTTCGGTAGGTCTGTGTCAATAGGACTATATAATAATAATCCCCCTCTAAATTTTTCTATTGCATAGAAAGTAATTTCAAGTTATTATGAATAAGATGTTTGTTTAAATTGCTTGAATATCTTTCCACTAATGTCTGTTAGAGCTTTTCCTCTCCAATGTATTTTCTTTTTCGGCTGGCCATTCTCTTCTATATTTTTTTATTTATGGATTTCATGGCTCTTTATTTTTTTGTGCTCCTCAATTTTTCAATTTTTCTATTTAACTTCTTTAGATATTTTTATTTTATGTTTATGTAAATTTTATTTTTTTCATATTCAAGCATTCTTTAATCCCCCCCCCCTTTTATTTCAGCACCATATATATATTCACTTCAATTTTTCTAATTAACATTAGACTTATCTTGATCATTTTCCCCCTCTTTTATTATGGACTTCTTGATCAGAGGAGGTGTCGAGCCAGAAAAATTTATTTATTAATAGATTCAAAATACCTACGAGAAAAATTAACAAGATCTTTTAAAGCATGCACGTCTTCTGCGTCTGCTTCTTTAAATTTTCGGGAAAAAAAAGTAAATCAAATATTTAAAAAAATCAACAAGAATTGGATTTCGATCTAATTTTTTTTCTATTTTATCACACAATTGTTTACATGGCCTCTCCGAACTGATATATAACAATTTTTAGATGAAAGCAAGGTTGGAAGTAGCTTTTGTAAAGTTAGATAAAGTATTGTGTGATTTATTTTTGACATAATTTTACTTATTTGTGTTATTCTCACTTTTATTGGATTGCTTGATCGATGTGGTATTCCAAAATAAGAAAAAAGATGTGGTATTCCAAAATAAGAAAAAATGACTTATTATATGCATTCACTGTGACTTATTATGCAACTGCGTTGAAGAACTTAAATGTAGATTATTGCGATGAAATGACTTAGAATGAATGCAGAAACGGTTGAAATGCTCAAATGATAATCAGAGTATGCATTGTTTGCACTTTATATGCGTAATTACTATGTATAATTCAATTTTTTTAATAAGAACGATCTGAATCATATTCTATGCCATATAGAGAGCTTAAATATAGATTATTGTGATCAAATGACTTAGAATGAATGAAAAATCGCTTGAATTGCAAAAATATTGATCATAATATGCATTATTTGCAATTTATATGTGTAATTACTTTGTATAATACAATTTTTTTAATAAGTAAGATCTGCATCGTATTATACACCATATAGAGAGCTTAAATATAGATTATCTTGACCCAATGACTTAGAATGAACGCAGAATAGATTGAAATGCTCATTTTTTTTAATAAATAAGGTGTGAATCATATTCTAGACCGTTAGAGAACTTGAATGTAGATTATAGTAATGAAATTTAGAATGAACGTAAAAATGGTTGAAATGCTCAAATGATACTCAGAATATGCATTATTTTCACTTTATATGCGTAATTACTGGGTATAATAAAACTTTTAATAATTAAGATCTAAATCCTATTCTAGACCATATAAAGAGCTTAAATATAGATTAATTTTGATCAAATTACTTGAATGAATGAAAAATCGCTTGAAATGCTAAAATGTTGCTCAGAATATGCATTATTTGCAATTCATTTGCGTAATTATTTTCTATAATGTAATTTATTTTAATAAGATCTGTATCATATTCTACACCGTGTAAAAAATTTAAATATAGATTATTGTGATCAAATGACTTAGAATTGATGCATAATCGCTTTAAATACTAAAACGATGCTCAGAATATGCAATATTTGCACATTATATGCGTAATTACTTTGTATATAATAAACTAGATGATATAAAGAGCTTAAATGTAGATTATTGTGATGAAATTATTTTGAATGAATGCAAAAATGGTTGAAATGCTCAAATAATACTCAGAATGTGCATTATTTGCACTTCATATGCGCAATTACTATGTATAACCCAATTTTTATTAATAAGAAAGATATGAATCATATTCTACACTGTATAGAGAGCTTAAATATAGATTATTGTGAGAAAATGAGTTAGAATGAACGCAGAATCGATGGAAATGCTCAAATTATGCTCAGAATATGAATTATTTGCACATTACATGCGTAATGTGCAAATAAGATCTGAATCGTATTCTAGACCGTATAGAGAACTTGAATGTAGATTATAGTAATGAAATGACTTAGAAGTTAGAATGAACGTAGAAACGGTTGAAATGCTCAAATGATACTTAGAATATGCATTATTTGCACATTATATGCATAATTACTATGTATAATCAAACTTTTTTTTAATAAGTAACGTATTCTAGACTGTATAGAGAGCTTAATTATAGATTATCGTGATCAAATGACTTAGAATGAATGCAGAATAGTTTGAAATGCTCAAATTATGCTCTGAATATGAATTATCAGCACATTCTATGTATAATAAATATGTATATCCAATCTTTTAGAATAAGTATGATCTGAATCATAATGTAGATCATATAAAGAGCAAATTTTGATTTTTGCGATCAAATGACTTAGAATAAACGCACAAATGGTTGAAATGCACAAATGATACTAAGAAATTATTTGCATTTATATGTGTAATTACTATGTATAATAATTTTTATTTATAAGTAAGATCTGAATCATATTCTAGAACGAACGTATAGTGAGCTTAATTACGGAATATTGTGATCAAATGACGTAGAATGAATGCAGGAAAATTTGAAATGCTCAAATTATGCTCATAATATGCATTATTAGCACATTATATGCGTAATTACTATGTATAATCCAACTTTTTAAAAAATATAAGATTGAATCATAATCTAGACTATATAAAGAGCATAAATGTTGATTATGTGATGAAATGACTTAGAATGAATGCAGAAACGGTTGAAATACTCTAATGGTACTCAGAATATGCATTATTTGCATAATTACTATGTATAATACAATATTTTTTAATAGTAAGATCTAAATTATATTATATACCATATAGAGAGCTTAAATGTAGATTATTGTGATGACATGGCTTATAATGAATGCAAAAATGGTTGAAATGCTCAAATGATACTCATAATATGCTTTATATGCACTTGATATGCGTAATTACTATGTATGACCCAATTTTTTTTTAAAAGAAAGATCTGGATATTATATAGACCATATGTAGAGTTTAACTATAGATTATTGTGATCAAATTACTTAGAATGAAAAAATAATCGTTTCAAATTCTCAAATGGTGCTCAGGATATGCATTATTTGCACATTATATGCGTAATAACTATGTATAATCCAATCTTATTCAATACATAAGATCTGAATCATAAACCAGACCGTATAGATAGTTTAAATGTAGATTATTGTGATCAAATTACTTAGAATAAACGTAGAAACGGTTTAAATTCTCAAATGATACTCAGAATATGCATTATTTGCACTTTATGTGCGTAATTACTACGTATAATCAAATTTTTTGATAAGTAAGATTTGAATTATATTCTGGACCATATAAAGAGCATAATTGTTATGAATGACTTTGAATGAAAGCAGAAACTATTGAAATGCTCAAAGGATACTCAGAATATGCATTATTTGTGTAATTACTATGTATAATCCAATATTTTTTATTAAGTAAGATATAAATCATATTCTAGACCATAACAGAGAGCTTAAATGTAGATTATTGTGATGAAATGACTTAGAATGAATGCAAAACAGTTGAAATGCTCAAAGGATACTCAGAATATGCATTATTTGCATTTTATATAAGTAATTACTACGTATAATCAAATATGTTTTTAATAAATAAGATCCGAATCATATTCTAGACTGTATAAGGAGGTTAATTATAGATTATTGTGATCAAATGATTTAGAATGAATGCAAAATTGCTTGAAATGCTCAAATGATGCTCAGAATATGCATAATTAGCACATTACATGCGTAATCACTATGTATAATCCAATCTTTTTGCAAAAGTAAGATCCGAATCATAATATAGACCTTATGAAGAGCATAAATGTAGATTATTATGATGAAATGACTTAGAATGAATGAAGAAACGGTTGAAATGCTCAAATGATACTCATAATATGCATTACTTGCACATTATTTGAGCATAAATGTAGATTATTTGCACATTATTTGCACATTAGTATAATAAATAAGATCGTAATCATATTCAAGACCTTATAGAAAACTTAAATATAGATTATAGCAATGAAATGACTTAAAATGAATGAAGAAACGGTTGAAAAAATTGAAAAGTATGATCTAGATCTTACTTAATAAAAAAATTGAATTATACAAAGTTATTACGCATATAAAGTGCAGAAAATGCATATTCTGAGTATCATTGAGCATTTCAACCGTTTCTGGAATGATTCTAAGACATTTCATTGCTATACTCTACATTTAATTTTTCTATACCGTCTATAATATGATTCAGATTTTATTTATTAAAAAATTGCATTATACAAAGTAATTACGCAAACAAATTGCAAATAATGCATAACTTTGGAAGCATTTGAGCATTTAAGCATTTTAGGCGATTTTGCATTAATTTGATCAAAATAATCTATATTTAAGCTCTCTATACGGTAAAATAAGATCCAGAACTTACTTATTAAAAAAAAATTGGATTATACAAAGTAATTACGCATACAAAATGCAAATAATGCATATTCTGAGCAAAATTTGAGTATTTCAATCGATTCTGCATCCATTCTAAGTGAATTGATCACAAACTGTATTTAAGCTCTCTATACGGTCTAGAATATGATTCAAATATTACTTATTAAAAAAATTTGGATTATACAAAGTAATTACGCAAATAATGTGCAAATAATACATATTCTGAGCATAATTTGAGTTTTTCAATCAATTCTGCGTTTATTCCCTACATTTGATCACAATAATCTATTTCAGATCTCTATAGGGTTTAGAATATGATTAAAATCTTACTTATTAAAATCAATTGGATTATGCATAGTAATTGAGCATATAAAATGCAAATAACACATATTCTGAGTATCATTTGATCTTTTCAATCGATTCTGCATTCATTCAAAGTCATTTCATCACAATAATCTCCATTTGAGCTCTTCTTATCGTCTAGTTTTATGATTCATATCTTGCTTATTAAAAAATATTGGATTATACATAGTAATTTCGCATATAATGTGCAAATATTGCATATTCTGAGCATCATTTGAATATTTAAAGCGATTATGATTCATTCTAAGTCATCTGATAACAATTATCTATATTCAAGCTCTCTATACGGTGTAAAATATGATACAGATCTTACTTATTAATAAAAAAAAATGTAATATACAATGTAATTGCGCACATAAATAGCAAATAATGCATGTTCTGAGCATCATTTAGCATTTCAAGCGATTTTGCATTTATTCTAAGTCATTTGATCAAAACAATCTATATTTAAGCTCTATATAGGGTCTAGAATATGATCTAGATCTTACGCATATAAATTGCTAATAAAGCATATTCTGAGTATCATTTGAGCACTCAACACTTTCTGCATTCATTCTAAGTCATGTCTTACTTATTTAAAAATATTGGATTATACATTATAATTACGCAAAAAATGTTCAAATAATGCATATTTTGAGTATCACTTATGAATTTCAACCGTTTCTGCATTCATTCTAATTCATTTCATCACAATAATCTACATTTATGCTTTTTATATAGTCTAGATTTTGATTCCATTCTTACTTATTCAAAAAGATTGGATTATACATAGTAATTGCGCATCTAATGTACTAATAATGCATATTCTAAGCATGATTTGAGCATTTCAAACGATTCTGCATTAATTCTAAGTTATTTGATCACAATAAGCTATAATTAAGCTGTCTATATAGTCTATAATGTGATTCAGATCCTACTTATTAAAAAAATATTGATTATACATAGTAATTATGCATGTAAAGTGAAAATAATGTATATTCTAAGTATCATTTGAGCATTTCAATCGTTTCAGCGTTCATTCTATGTCATTTGTTGACTATTATCTACAGTTTTGCTCTTTATATGATCGATATTATGATTCGGATCTTACTTATTCTGAAAGATTGGATTAGACATAGTAATGACAAATATAATGTGCCAATAATGCATATTATAAGCATAATTTGAGCATTTCAAACGATTCTGCTTTCATTCTAAGTCATTTGATCATAGTAATCTATAATTAAGCTCTCTATACGGTCTGGAATATTATTCAGATCTTATTAAAAAAATTGATTGTACATAGTAATTACCCATATAAAGAGCAAATAATGCATATTCTGAGTATCATTTGAGTGTTTCAACTGTTTCTGCGTTCATTCTAAGTTATTCAATCACAATAATCTACATTTGAGCTCTCTATGCGGTTTAGTATATGATTGATCTTACGTATTGAAAAAGATTGGATTATACATCATTATTACCCATATAATTTGCATATAACGCATATTCTGAGTATCATTTGAGCATTTCAAACGATTCTGCATTCACTCTAAATCATTTTATCACAATAATGTAAGCTCTCTATATGGGTATAATATGATCCAGATCTTATTTATTATAAAAAATTATATTATACAAAATAATTACGCATTTAAAGTGAAAAAAAAATACATATCTTAGTATCATTTGAGCATTTCAACCGTTTCTGCATTCATTCTTATACATTTAATTTCTCTATACGATCTAGAATATGATTCAGATTTTATTTAATAAAAAAAAATAGATTATACTTAGTAATTACGCTTATAGTGTGCAAATAATTATATTTTTTGCATAATTTGAGCATTTCAATCAATTTTGCATTCATTCTAAGTCATGCGATCACGATAATCTATATTTAAGCTCTCTATATGATGTATATATAATATGATGCAGATATTATTTATTAAAAAATATTAGATTATACATAGTAATTACGCATATAATGTGCAAAAAGTGATTATATCGAGCATCATTTGAGCATTTCAAGCGATTTTGCGTTCTTTCAAAGTTATTCCATCACAATAATATGCATTTAAATTCTTTATATGGTCTTTATTATGATTCATATATTTATTATTATAAATATTGGATTATACATATTAATTATGCATATAATGTGCAAAAAGTGATTATATCGAGCATCATTTGAGCATTTCAAGCGATTTTGCGTTCTTTCAAAGTTATTCCATCACAATAATATGCATTTAAATTCTTTATATGGTCTTTATTATGATTCATGTATTTATTATTATAAAATATTGGATTATACATATTAATTATGCATATACTGTGCAAACAATGCATATTCTGAGCATAATTTGACTATTTCAAACGATTCTGCATTCATTCTTAGTCATTTGATCACAATAATCTATATTTAAGCTTCTATACGGTTTAGATTATGATTCAAATCTTACTCATTAAAGACAATTGGATTATACATAGTAATGAAGCATATAAAGTGGAAATAATACATATTCTGAGTATCATTTGAGGATATCTAAAGTTTTCTGCATTCATTCTAAGTCATTTCATCACAATAATTTTAACTTAAGGTCTCTATATGGTCTAGAACATGATACAGATATTACTTATTAAAAAAAATGGGATTATATAAGGTGCAAATAATGCATATTTCGTGTATCATTGGAGCATTCAACCGTTTCTGCATTTATTCTAAGTCATTTCATCACTATAATCTGCATTTAAGTTATCCATACAGTCTGCAATATGATTCAAGTCTTAATTATTAAAAAAATATTGGATTATACATAGTAATTACGCAAAAAAAAAAGTGAAAATAATGCATACTGTGAGTATCATTTGAGCATTTCAACTGTTTCTGCATTCATTCTAAGTCATTTTATCACAATAATCTACATTTATGCTCTTTATATGGTCTACATTATGACTCGTATATTTCTTATTAAAAAGATTGAATTATATTCATTGTAATTACGCATATTATGAACATCATTTGAGTATTTTCAAGCGAGTTTGCATTCATTCTAAGTTATTTGATCCAAATAATCTATATTTAATCTCTATATACGGTCTAGAATATGATCCAGATCTTGCTTATTAAAAAAAATTGGATTATACATCATGATTATGCATATAAAGTGCAAATAATGCATATTCTGAGTATTATTTGAGCTTTTCAAACGATTTTGGATTGATTATAAGTCATTTGATCACAATAATCTACATTTAAGCTCCTTTTATGGTGTAGTAGTTTATGATTCATATATTACGTATTCGAAAAGATTGGTTTATTCATAGTAATTACGCATATAATGTGCAAATAATGTATTCTGAGCATCATTTGAGCATTTCAAGCAATTTTGCATTCATTCTAAATCAGTTGATCACAATAATCTATAATTAACCTCGCTATACAGTCTAGAATATGATTCAGATCTTATTTATTAAAAAATATTTGATTATACATAGTAATTATGCATATAAAATGCAAATAATGCATATTCTGAGTATCCTTTGAGCATTTCAATTGTTTCTGCATTAGTCATTTCGTCACTATAGTCTATATTTAAGCTCTACATACGGCATTTCAACCATTTCTGCATCCATTCTAAGTCATTTCGTCACAATCTATATTTCAGCTCTCTATACAGTCTAGAATATGATTCAGATCTTATTTATCAAAAATATTTGATTATAAATAGTAATTACTCATATAATGTGCAAATAATACATTGTCATTGAGCATTTGAAGTGATTTTGCATTTATTCTAAGTCATTTGATCACAATAATGTATATTTAAACTCTTTTTACGGTCTAGAATATGATCCAGTTCTTACTTATTAAAAAAAATCGTATTATATATAATTATTAGTTAATTACGCATATAAAGTGCAAATAATGCATATTCTGAGTATCATTTGAGCATTTCATCCGTTTCTGCATTCATTTTTAAGTTACTTCATTACAATAATGTACATTTAAGCTCATTATATGGTTTAGTTTATGATTCAGATCTTAAGTATTCGAAAAGATCGGATTGTACAAAGTAATTACACATATAACGTGCTAATAATGCATATTCTGAGTATCATTTGAGCATTTCAAACGATTCTGCATTCATGCTAAGTTATTTGATCACAAAAATCTATGCTCTCTATACAGTCTAGAATGATTCAGATTTTATTTATTAAAATAATTGGATTATACATAGTAATGACGCAAATAATGAGCAAATAATGCATATTCTGAGCATCATTTGAGAATGATTTAACATTTTAGAATCTGATACAGATCTTATTTATTCAACAAAATTGGATTACACGCAGTAATTACATATATAATGTGCAAATAATGATCATTCTAAGCATCATTAGAGAATTTCAAGGGATTTTGCGTTAATTCAATTATTTCATAACAATAATCAACATTTGAGATCTGCATATGGTTTATATTATGACTCATATATTTCTTATTAAAAATATTGGATTATACATAATAATTACACATATAATGTGCAAATAATGCATATTCTGAGCATCTTTTAAGCGTTTCAAGAGATTCTGCATTCATTTTTAATAATTTAATTACAATAATCTATATTTAAGCTCTCTATACAGTCAAGAATATGATTCAGATCTTATCATTAAAAAAATTATATTATAGATAGTAATTACACAAATAATTTGCAAATAATGCATTTTCTGAGCATCATTTGAGCATTTCAATTGTTTTTGCATTCATTCTAAGTCATTTGATTACAATAATATGTATTTATGCTCTTTATACGGTCAAGAATATGATCCAGATCTTACTTATTAATAAAAAAAAAAATTGGATTATATATAGTAATTACGCATATAAAATGAAAATAATGCATATTCTGAGTATCATTTGAGCATTTCAACCTTTTCTGCATTCATTCTATATCATTTCATCGAAATAATCTTAAATTTATTCTCCTTATATAGTCAATTTTATGATTTATATCTTACGTATTCCAAAAAATTGGATTATGAATAGTAATTACGCATATAACGTGCAAATAACCCATATTCCGAGCATAGTTTGAGTATTTCAAGCGATTTGCATTCGTAAGTCATGTGATCAAATCTATAATTAAGCTCTCTATACAGTCTATAATATGATTCAGATATTATTCATTAAAAAAAATTGTATTATAGATGGTAATGACGCAAATAACGAGTAAATAATGCATATTCTGAGCATCATTTGAAAATTTCAATTGTTTATGCATTCATTTTCTAAGTCATTTCATCACTATAATCTATATTTTAGTTCTCTATACAGTCTAGGATATGATCCAGATCTTATTTATTAAAAATTATTGTTATATAGTGATTGCGCATACAAAGTGCAAATATTGCATATTCTGAGCATCATTTGAGCTTTTCAAATGATTCTGCGTTGATTTTTAGGTATTTGATCGCAATAATCTATATTTAAACTCTCTATACAGTCTGGAATATGATTCAGATCATATTTATTAAAAAAAATTGGATTATAAATAGTAATTACGCATATAATATGCAGATAGTACATATTCTGAGCTTAATTTGAGCATTTCAAGCGATTTTGCATTTATGCTATGTTATTTGATCACGATAATATATATTTAAGCTCTCTATACGGTCTAGAATATGATCCAAATCTTACTATTCAAAAAAATTGGATTATAAATAGTAATTACGCATATAAATTGCAATAATGCATATTTTGAGTATCATTTGAGCATTTCATCCGTTTCTGTATTCATTCTAAGTCATTTCATCACAATAATCTTCATTCAAGCTCATTATATGGTCTAATTTATGATTCAGATCTTACGTATTCAAAATGATTGGATTATACATCGTAATTACGCATATAATGTGCGAATAATGCATATTCTGAGCATTTCAAATGATTCTGCATTTATATTCTATGTAATTTGATCGCAATAATCTATATTTAAGCTCTCTATACAGTGTATAATATGATTCAGATCTAATTTATTAAAATAAAATTGGGTTATACATAGATTAATGCCGCAATAATGAGCAAGTAATGCATATTCTGAGTATCATGAGTATTTCAATTGTTTCTGCATTCATTCTAAGTCTAGAATATGATCCAAATTTATTTTCTTAAAAAAATTGGATTATGCATAGTAATTACGCATATAAAAGTGCAAATAATGCATATTTTGAGTATCATTTGAGCATTTCAACTATTTCTGCATTCATTCTAAATCATTTCATCACAATAATCTACATTTTAGCTCCTCACTGTTTCTGCAAATAATGCATATTTTAAGTATCATTTGAGCGTTTCATGCGATTATGCATTCATTTTAAGTAATTTGATCACAGTAATCTATAATTAAGATCTCTATACAGTCTATAATATGATTTAGATCTTATTTATTAAAAAATATTTGATTATACATAGTAATTACGCATATAAAATGCAAATAATGCATATTCTGAGTATTCTTTGAGCATTTCAACTGTTTTGCATTTATTCTAAGTCATTTTATCACAATAATCTACATTTAAGCTCTCTGTACAGTCTAGAATATGATTCATATCTTACTTATTCAAAATTACATAGTAATTACACAAATAATGCATATTCTGAGTATATGATAAATAAAGGATAGAGGAAAAAGAAAGGAAGGGCCAATGAGAAAGGAAAAAAAAAAAACAAAGAGAGAGGGGATAGAAGGGAACACGAAAGAAAGAAGAAGGGAGAAAGAAGAAGGGAGCAGAGGGATAGAGGAAAAACTCGCGAAGGAAGGGAGGGAAGGAAGGGAAGGTAGGGGGAGATGCTAAAGGTAGGGAATGCTGGGTGAAAAAAAATAAGAGAGGCGCTCGTGGATGATGCGGATATGGTTAAGGTGGATGGTAAGTACTAAGTAGCAATTTCCGATTTTATTATGCAATTCTCTCATAGTACAAGACTGGTGCAAGGCTATTGCTAGGTACAGTACAAAACAGATACAAGTTCAATTTATAAGCCAAATCGTGAGTTCTTAACAGTTCCAATTTACATGGATGTTAAACTAGTCCGTGACTTGATGCTACATGCAATGACAATAACTATCTCACACGTGTCAATATTAACACCATGCGAATTCCATAAATCGGGAGTGATAACCGTCATTCAACAAAATGTCATCGACGTCATCTAGAAAAAATAAAGTGAACATACAAACATACATAAGTTAACATATATAATAAACAAAGCAAACATATGCACCTATTGGATACTCTTATAGTATTGCTGACTCAATAGATACTAGATATTTTTTTGTTATGACTAACTAAACACTTACAACTATTAGAGGGAGAATATAAACAAGGCTAACACTGTGTTTGATTTTTTAGGAGGAGAATGGAAAGGAATGAAAAAATATAGAAGGAAAGGAAATATAATGGAATGAAATGGAAAATTATTTACATCTCTTTGTTTGGATGATTAATGAAAGGAAAGAAAACTTTTTTCCTTCTTTTGTTCCTGTTTGTGATCAAGTTAAAAGAAAGTAAAATATGACTAATTAATAAAAAATTACTATTATGACCTTGTCTAATTAATATTGCACTGAACTTATCATTGGTACTTGATAATACCGATGATGGCTATTATTTGTGCACAAACTGTGGTACACAAAAGTCATGAGACAAAAATCCATTTATGTCGCATGCACGATTTGAACAAAAGTCCAAATACCTCATCGCCTTATACATGTATACATTTATATCATAACCTTATACCTCACCCATGAATCAAAATACCCATTGCTATACATTTATATCTGGTCCATATACAGGCTAGGTTTGGCTAACAGTACACAACCTATCCAATTTAGTAGTTTATCTGAATTATTTTAGAAAACGAAAGGAATAAAACTTGTCATTTGGCCATTAAACATTGGACTTTATATTCCGAAATAATGACGTCTGATGACTTTCAAATTAAATTATGAAAATTTTCTCGATTAATTGTACGGAAAATTATCCAGTATGACCTTTCCCCTCTGTCCTACTATTGCCTTTGATCCACTATTTCCCACCTAAACTCATTCGAGAGAACTAATTTGAGAAAAAAGGTGTAATTATTGTTTGGGGTAGAATTATAGTTTGACAGTGTAATTAGCTACAAATAGCTAGCAATGCCGGAAAGGTCATATGTATTGTTTGGTTAAAAATCCTCGACTGGAAAGTTGAAACTGAATCGAGTCCCCAAGGCCCCAAATGTGTAATTTACAAATTGACTCAAAAAAATATTTGAAAATTGGATTACAGCTGCAGTAACATGGGAGGCAGGAAAACCACCTGAATAGAGATGGTCGAGGTGGCACCACCACAACTCCACAAGCAATGAAGGAGCACATTAAAAATCCTCTACAGTGCCTTATGTCACACTGATGTCGCGCCAAAAGGAACCCGTAAAAATTTTGGCTCACATCGCGCTAAAAAGTGGAGCAATCGTGAGTGTCGCAGTGGCGAAAATGGGGTTCACAGTAAATCAAGCACAAAAAAAATTATAGCAGCGTTATATTTTTTTTAGCCATAGAAATGAAAATATATTATGTATGGGGTTCAATATTGAAAATTTACATAAAAATTATGGGGTTCAGATAGGAAGAAGACATTAATTAATTACAATGTATAACTATAAATCATATCTCTAATAACATTTTTTTTTTAAAAAAAAGGTGACATTTGTCCAGTAAAATATTTGGATTTTCCTTCCGTCTGTTTACACTCTGAATCAGGGTGTAAGATTTAAGTACAGGGAAAATAGCGAAGGAAAGAAATTTCCATCGGTTTATTTTTTACGGGAATTGCTTTCCATCATCATATAATTCTCATCATCTCCATCATCCTCTGGAATCCTCATTAATTATCCAGCGTTATCATTAATAGAAGACCAGGGGATGAAAGGATGATAGAATCTAGGGGATGAAATCCAACATAATTCTTTTCTCTTGAACTTTTTTTTTCCAATTTTTTTTTCTAGCATATTTTGTATTAAAGACTAAGGCAATTTCTAAAATTTTAGAGCAACCTCATCCCCTCATTCTTTCCATTTTGTTTATGGAATCTTATCAATATCCCCATCCTCATCCCCTTCTTCCCCTCTATTTTCCTCCCTCCCACCTCCCCCAATGTTAGCTTACTCCCTGCCCCACCCCTCATTCTCACGTTATAGCTAATTGTTGAAAATACTATAGCTAATTGTTGAAGATATTACAGCTAATTGTTGAAGATATTACTACTCGACTTGCATATACTAAAACCACCTATCGTAATTGTTTTAGTTTAGAGCACTAATTATTGAAGATACTATAGCTAATTGTTGAAGATATAATAGCTGTTGAAGATATAATAGCTAATTGTTGAAGATATTACAGCTAATTGTTGAAAATATTACTACCCGACTTGCATAGGTTATACTAAAGCCACCTATCGATATTGTTTTAGTTTAGAGCACTAATTATTGAAGATACTATAGCTAATTGTTGAAGATATAATAGCTAATTGTTGAAGATATTACAGCTAATTGTTGAAAATATTACCACCCGACTTGCAGAGGATACGTTAAAGCCACCTATCGTAATTATTTTAGTTTAGAGCACTAATTATTAAAGATATTATATCTAATTGTTGAAGATATAATAGCTAATTGTTGAAGATATTACAACTAATTGTTGAAGATATTACTACCCGACTTGCAGAGGATATACTGAAGCCACCTATTGTTGAACCCTAAAATATTGTCATATTTACATGGTGAACCATGGTGAATTTCGAGACCATTATAAGCAAATTGATTTGACACGAATAAATCTTCAAGAGTAGCTTGGGAATTATCTCGGATCAATCGGGTGATTATATTGACAGTCCAAAATTCCAAAATCATGCCAAGACAAGTGGTTCCATATTTTCACATCTATATTGATACTAATATTAAACATGATATCATGTTAATTTGGTATACAATATTTATATTGGTGCAATATGGATCCTTAGAGACTACAAGCCATGCTTCAAAAAAAATATGGTATTAATAATTATATAATTTCATGAGAAATTGTGTAATTATGTATATATCACATTACAACAAAAATACAAGATTGGTATTTGTGGATTGTCCTAAATATATCAAGGATTGTGCATGGTTCTAAATTTCAATGCCTACATTGGTGCTAATATTGACTCGTGTTAATTTAGCATGCAATATATCTTTCTGGACCCATGAAAAATACAAACCATGCCTCAAAACATGACACAAGGATAATTGTATAATTTCATATCTATATGTGAGGTTGTATAATTATAAATTACGGTAATGTGAAGATGGCATATTGATCAAATAACAATCCATTACTTTCATTTCCATTCGGCCCATTCTGCAAATACAAAAAAATAATGAAACCCGAAGGTCCATGGGAAATAAAAAAAAAGAAGAGAGAGATGCAGCCCACGTTGGGAAGCCCAGTCCGAAAAAAATAAAAAAAAATAAAATAAAAAAAAAGAGAAAAGAGGCGGCCCATGAACATCTCGGCCCAGCCAGCTGACCCCTTCCTTCTCCGTTTTTCTCTCTGACGAGTGATGAACACCATGACGCAGCTTTTTCTCGTCATTACAAGCCACACCAGTGCAAGACTATTCCCCGTTTTCCACTTTGGCAGTATAATTGAAGGGAATCTCATTGCTCCAGTACTCCAATTAAATCAATCACTGCTCCAATTGAACCCGCTACTGCTCCAATTAGAATCCGATTCCTTTATCCAGAGATAGCTACGATAGGCTCAGTCGGCCTTCCTATCCTCTCATCCGGCATTGCAATTAACCAAGCACAGTAGAAGGAAGAGAATCCTGACATCAATAATCAACCCAATTCCCTTGTCTCCAGTAAATCCGAATTGGAGGTGGCTCCATCGATAAAATTCTGTGAACTTCAAATTGAGAAGATTGGAGCATGACAGATGCAATTTCATGATTAACATCCTAAAAGAGTGATAAGGGAGCATTGGTGAAGGTATATGGGTCACTAATTAGTGGAATTAGTGAAGAAAATTTCATGGTGATTAGGGCCAGTCATGAATTAGTCAAACTGTTATTTTCAAATTCCAAAGAGACAAAGCAAATCATGGAGGCGTTTATGTCCTCAAGAGCATGTCATCATGGCTATGATAATGCAAATTAAGAATTGAGATGTCAATAGGTAAAGAAGATAAATGAAGGTGTAGGTTCAGAACTTCAGATTATGAAGAACAAGTTGTGTGAAATGCAGAGAAATTGGACTAAGTGACTCCTATCTACTGCAATTGAATTCCAGAAATAACAGAAAAAGGAAGGCTAATTAAGTGTGAGAGCTGAAATAATGGTTCCAAGATAAATTAAAAGGATCAGATGATGCAAATTTAATTGAAGGCTGAGAACTGATATTGTGTGATTCTTTTCTGCCTTATTGCGATTGATTACAAGTAACAACAAGTGCAAGGAAGAAGTGAACCAAATAAAAAACTGGATAGAAGTGAAAGGCAAATCAAAGAAAAGGAATTTGGCAGTAACAAACTTCACTTGGGTCATGAAGTTAGTAATCTTCAAATGCTGTCAAAACTGGAGATAAAGGTTGCTCCTTATTGCAGTAATTGCAGAGATAGGAGACACGCAACCAAGATGGATAAGAACAAAGAAAATTGATGGCTAAGGAGAATCAGATTCCCTGAGTAAATTAGGCACAGTAAGGCTATGTGCAAATAAAATGGAATGACTAAAATGACCAGCAGGGGCAAAAATGGAAATCTTCCTTAAAAATGCTGATGATTATCTCTTGCCACAGTACCCAGCCTCTTCCTCCTATAAATAAGGCTCCAAGAAGCTCTCACACACAAGTCAGAAGGGAGAAGCTCACATATACAACAAACAGTCAACACACAATATCTCAAGCACATACACGCTGAGAAAATTGATCCATCCAGAGGGCAATTCAGTTCACTAGGATAGCTACTACATAAAAAAAAAAGAGTGTTGCATAATATCTTTATATTTCCAGCAATCATTTATTCCACTCGTTTGTGTAATCTGTAAGTGAATTAAGAAAGCTCTTTCTCATTGCAACACTCATCTTTTATTTTTCTGGTTCCAAATTCGCATAGCAACAATGTGAGGAGTTAACTGAAAACAGTCATGTAAATATGTCAATAAATGCATTTAGTTAATATAAGCATATCATATAATTATATAAGCACATAAAAATGTGAACAATAAAAGAAACTGCAGAGAAGAAAGGAGAGTGTGAGTAACAGTAAGCTGGTATTACTATATACTCATTGTCTCATGTGTTTTGCTTTTATGAGATGATATATTTCTTCTCAGTTTTAAATTTATGTTGTGCTCATATATATCTTGCATTAGTTACTACAACGTGAAAAATAAAAAAAAAAAAGAGTAGTTGAATTTACTTAGAACCAGTACATCATATATAGGCATGCTCATAAAAATAAAATAAAATAAAACAACAACAAAAAAATGGACAGTAGGTATTGATAAAGGACAGCAGGTACGAAAAAATAAATAAATAAATAAAAAAGGACAGCAGGTATTGGACAGCAGGTTTTATTGGAGTTCATGGAGAATTGCTCATACCTGGCCGATGCATTGAAGAAGGAGGCAGCCGTCATCTCGACCCCTGAGGCTCATATACCAACCTGATGATGCACTATGCCTCAGGTGATTCAGTCATGCCTAACAACATGTCAAACCATGGAGGGAGAAGGCAGCAAGGATAGGTGCAAATGGGAGTGTTGTGTCAGCTCTATATCGAAATGATATTGGGTTGGTACTATATCTTTCTCATGAGCACGTATCGATATATTTCTGTGTCCCCTGCAACCTATGAAGAGGAAAGCACACCATTACCTTGCCAATCACCATGGCTGAAATCAATGCATCTGCCTTGATCAAATTCCAGCCTAGAGCACATGTACAAGCCCTCCATGATGCAATTGATGAGTCACACATACTTAGGGTCATGCCATCATGCTCCCCAATACTCTATTAGACTGCCTGCATCATCAGAAACTTGCAGCAACAAAGGAGAAGGCCATCAGTAGCTTACCACCATGCCTGAACCAAGTTGTGGTAAAATTGTTGGTTATAAACGCTTGGAAGTCGAATTGATGATATAAATACCTCACTGCACATGACACCATGCTCTCAGGCTCTACATATCACTACCATGATCAACGGCAGGTGACATCGACCAACCCACTGCCACGACAGATTTGGGAAAGGTGAAACATCATGCTCGAAGAACCAATCAATCAAATTGAAACACCACACAGCTTCTCAGGCATCCTGTGGGACTCTTCGATCGTTTAATTTAACCCATTAAACGTTGAAGATGATCAATTTGTCCAGGCTATTCCGAAACCCTAGCCAAATCGGAAGGATCAAATCGTCACGAAAGAACATTCCCCATGTCTGAAAGATGGATTCCACGATCCCAAGAGAGTTCCACGATGCTATTTGACCCTACCTCGGGGTTTGATGGTCACCAGATGAGCTCAATTGAACGATCATGGCGTAAACCTCGTCGCCAGGACGAAGGAAGAAGGAGAGGAAGGAAAAGAAAGAGGTGAGATGTGTCTGCTCTCGGCGCATGGCTAACGTTCAAAGCCATTCCTGTCGATCATCGGTCCACACGTTCATAAGAGATGGACCACGTGCACGGGAAGAAGAGAACAGATTTAATAAAAAACTGTCCCATTTTCGACGATCTTCTGTGGCACTTTCGTGTAGTGAATGATTTAATGTGGCGAGCTGTCTAGAACCAACCAGGAGCCGCCACGTTTTATACTCCTTTGACCAACGAAAAATCACGCTGACTTCTCTCTTCGCTGACTAGGACGAATCGAAGGCCGCCACGTGTCATTCTTTGCTGATGTGGCCCAATAAGATGGCTGAAAACTTCAAAAATTTGTAGAAATTCAACCGTAACTCAGAAAAATCCAAAACAAATTTCTATAAATCCAGAAAAATATTGTGAATATTATCATGCCAAAAATTATTACCTAGTTCCTTGAATAATATTTTTAAATCCAAACTTCAAGTTCCAGCCAACCACAAATTGCCACATCATCCTATGATTTATCCAAAAATCCAATAAACTTCAAAAATTCATCAAAACTCATAGGAAGCTCAGAAAAATGTGAGGAAAATTCCTGCAAACTCAGAAAAATGTGGAGAATCTATTTTGTTGATCATCATCACCAAAAACCCTACCAAAAATATTAAGACCATTATTTCATTCGAAACCCGACAATCATAAACCCTTTTGGCTCGAATAAAAATGACTCGAAGGCCCGTAATAAAAAAATTAAAGGAGGCATGGACAACACTTCAACATGGAGAAAACTTCATACTCACCTGAACAATTCAAATAACCTCAGAAGAAAAAGAAAATAAAAAAAAAGAGGGAGAAAGAGCACATTTTACCCAATCGGGAGGATCTCCATGAAGTATAAAATAAAAAATAAATTCTCAAGGTCTAGCAAATCATACTGGAGCACCCTGGTGATCAAATCCAAGGCCCGCCAATCTTATCTAAAAAGCCATAACCCAGGAGCCAATAAATCCTCACAAGAAGAAGTCACCGAAGTCCAAGCAGCGAAGATCAGCCAAGACCTCTCCAAACCATGAGCCTTAACAACTGCTGTCCTTGCAACACCGAGTCCATTCAATAAATAAATATAAAACTAACACTGCATAATAATCATAGTAATAGTAATAATAATAAAAAAAGAAAAAAAAAAGACATAAACGCATGCTAGGATAACAAATTGCATATTTACAATTCCCTAACAGCTTATGATACATATCTTTTGATTTTCCCGATCTAGAGGTTCTCCAGACCATGTCGGAGGTAATTAACAGTAGGGGCTTGCGCCTACTGGAAAAAAAGGACCCCTCTCAAATAATAAACTCTCGTGGGAACTCAAGACCGTACCGTTATTTCTCCTCTGGGAAGTAGCAGTATCGGCATTCTTGAGGCTCGCGAGGGGTATTTGATCTGCATTCTTTTCCCCCTCTGTTTCCTCTGTTTGAAACCCGAGGGCCGCGAAAAAAGAGCGAGACACCTATAGTAATTGTTTTAGTTTAGAGCACTAATTATTAAAGATATTATAGCTAATTGTTGAAGATATAATTGTTAACTGTTTTAAAAAATAAATTATATTAACTAGAACAAGTAACTATATTAGCTAGAACAATTATTTATATTAATTAGAACATTAGTTATATAAATTAGAACAATTAATTACATATTATTACTCCATAAAAAATACAAGCATATATATTTAAAGAAGGATCCAGTGCTAAACGACTCCATTAGTGCATTTCAATTTACAAATTTGAACTATTAAATATACTTTATATTATTGTAAATATATAAAGGGAGATGCACACTAAAATAGAAAGTGGGATGATATATGATGGTAATTTTCAGGGAATGAGAGAATAAGAGCAAAAATAGAAAGATAGTTATAGCTTAAATAATCACATTCCAAAAATAAAATAGGAGATGATGAGAATAAGGAATATTGAAGATGATCATTATCATTCCTGATTTTTTACTTCGTATGTCTCAATATCCAAACATGGTAAAATAGAAAATTTGGTACAGGGAACGATCTCGCATAGTCAAATAAATGGTCCACGTGTGCCAGCAAACATAATTAGCAAATAAGATCAGACTTAAGATGCTACTTTTCTCAAATTCAATGGCTTAAGTTTTGTAATTTTTAATTTTTGTGCTTCGTACTTGTTTCGATTTTCATTTTTTAGTTGCAGGTCAAATATAAATAGGGAAGCGAATTTTGTACTAGATTCATATGAAACATACTTTATTTCGTTATTTTTATAGATCAAATATTGAGGGATCTTTCCATTACTGTTTAAAGTTTAAACTATAGCAGAGTTTAAATCAAGACGCACGGAAAAGAAGGGAGAGAAGGTGCCAGTGAGAGAAACTTTTGCTTCGTTATTACATATTTGGCTCGGTGCAGAAAAAGCGAAGAAGAGTCCATAAGTACCTGCATTGAAGAGGGAGTTCACTTTTTATGGGGATTAAAATTTCAAGAAACTTTATTTCAAAACAAAATTGAATTACACAATTAAAAGATAGACAACTGAATTATACATAACTTAATTATAAGAACAAAATAAAAATTAATATAATAAAAACTCATGGATCGAGCAAAACTCGATTAATCCTAGTAAACAAATTAAGCTGTTGTAAATAATCTAAAGTCTAATGCATTAGGTTGTCCGTCTAATGAGCTCTTTCTTGCATTTTAACTTTCAGAATGATCAATCCAAATCGTCCAATATGATCTCATTGAAATTTATTATGAAATTGGATTTACGTTTTTCAAATTTTTAGAAAGTCTCTATTTTAAACGGTTCATAATATTTTAGATAGATGATTTTCTAAAAATCTGAAAAAAAATAGAATATTTTAGAAAAATATAATATTCGGCTCATATTAGATTTCAATATAAATAAATGGGAAAATACATTAAACCGTTTGAATATATCCATTATTAAGATTTAAGACTCAAACATATCGAACGGAGCCTGAACTTTAATAAATTTTACAGGGTCAAATGTTGAAAACTGTCACTTTCATTGCTTCGCCAAGAAGACTGAGAGACGGTCTACTCTTTCCATGGCGGGAGAGCTCGACCTCGACGCCTTCCTCTCCGACGATGACGTCATCCCACATGATGATGACGACGACACTATCCCTCTCCGCACCGTCGACGAGATCCTCAATTCTCCCTCCTCCTCTTCCGATTCCGAAACCGAATCGCAAACCGCACCCAAACCCAAACCCAAACCCAAAATTAAAGATCAAATCGTATCCCAATCCTCCCTACCAGCTCCTGAAAAACTCGAAACCCGACAAGAGACTATTTCCACACCCGTTAACACTCTTAGAAACAGATCGACTTCACTGGATCTCCCTTCCTCTTCTTCTGACACACTGACTTCTCTGGTGCTTCGAGGGTTGTCTGATAGACCGCTCCGACCTTTGTTTCGTGGTGTGCGGGTTTCAAACCAGAGACCTGGTGCGGCATTGGCTGCGGCTGCGGCCGCCTCTAGGCCAGTTGCAACGCCTCATGCAGCTGCGATTAAGCTAAGAAGCTTACAGAAGGAGAATTCGGGAGGTGTAGATAAAGAGGTGACGAAAGTTGAGATTGAAGGAGAACATGGTGCTTCTTCAAGTACTTTTGGTATTACCAGTAATTTGGAAGAACTTAGTGTTTCAGAGAATGCGGATGAAAATCTGCAAAAGGAGAGTAAAGGAGATACTGTCGAGTTGGGGACTGAGACAAAGGGTGAAGAGATGATTTTAAGCTCCGAGAATGTTATAGAAGGCGAGGATGTGCAAAATTTGAATGAGAATGTGATGCTGGATCATGTCCAGTTGAATGAGAATTCAGGATTGAAGGAAAGAAAAGAAGAAGAAGTGGAAGAATTGGTGAATAACTCAGAGTTAGTAAATAAATCAGAATTAGTGGCTGAATCGATTATTGACCATGGTGATCAAAATTCGAAGGAAATTGAGAACAAGCAGACTGAAATTTACCAAATTTCAGAAAATTCAAACGGAATCAGTCCAACTGATGATAAACTTGAACCTACTACATCCCAAACTGAAGATATGAATGAAGTTGGCAATTTAACCCAAAATGATGAAAGCTCAGAAACTCAAGTAGACAATCTGATTGAGAAGGCAGTTGAAACTGTAAAAAAGACTGAGAAAAAGCTGAAATCCTCAATGAAGTCCTTAGAATATTATGAAGAAATAGAGAAGAGACAAGCTTCATATGGTTTGCACTATGAAGAAGGGGCGGTGGCACAGCCAATGAGGTTGGAAGGCATAAGACGGGGTCCGCCTGCTGTGGGATATTTACAAATTGATTTAGACAATGCAGCCACTCGTATGATCTCTTCTCAAGTGTTCAGAAGGGAGCATGGCTCACCTCAGGTGGTGGTGGTTCATAGAGCTTATATAGCTTTTGGGATGAGTAAAGGGAGTGTTTTTGTTGTTCCTAGCAAGTATTCGATACATTCCTCAGATAATATGGACTCGAAGGTACGTATGAGCAGTACTGGGACTCAACATTTAAAACACAGTTTATTGGTACTAAATAGTATTAAATAACCGGTACCTCAAATATGATCTTAGAGGTAATTGCTAGCTTGGCTGGTACTAGTATGGAGACCATGTATGCACTATGGGTACAATGTGTTTTTGGACTTTCGTTGGTTTGTTTCTTAAACGGTTGAAGTCTCATTTAAGTTGAAATTCAGTAGGGCTGCAAGATGAGCCTGTAGGTCTTGGCTCTCTTGTATTCAACTCTAATCTTGCTCGAGTTTGATTAATCGGATTTTGGCTAGCATGAGTTTGCATTTGAGTTTGATAGCACTGGGTTGACTTGCTAGAGCTTTACTAGCCCAAAATATATAAATATATTAATGTTAGTTAATCCAAAATATCCGACCAATTAAAATGTTCACTCAAAAACTCAATTATGTTTTGCATGATTTGTTACGTTTAGTTCAAATAGAGCTCGAGTTTGACTAGAATTCAAATCAAATTCAAGGTCGAGAGCTCGAACTATCCTAACTTCCTAAGCTCAAGTTTGACTCTGCTCGACTAATAGACATATCAAAGTACCAGCGAGGTCAGCTCACTAGAGTTCAACTCATTTGCAGTGCTGTAATTCAGCCACTTATTACTAGGAAAAATGTAAATGAAGGTCTTGGTGGTTCTTGCTCAGTAGTCAGATATTACCTTACAGCAGTTGGATATGGGAATGCAATCCCTTGTATGCAGGGGATACGCTCTATGTTTACTGATTCATGTCTTTTTATGACCACCACAAGCCATGAAGCTTTTGTAAAATTGATTCTGTAGATGTTGGTATTTACGAACCAAGGTGAGAAATCTTCAGTACCAGTCACCTCCTTGTGCTTCAATCAACAAGGTGATTTACTTTTGGCTGGTTACGGTGATGGCCATCTGACAATTTGGGATGTGGCAAAATTGGTACCTGCTAAGGTGATATCTGGAGAGCATACAGCACCAGTGGTGCATGCATTATTTCTAGGTCAAGAATCCTCCTCATCTCGACAATACAAGGCCATAACTGGTGATTCTAAGGGATTTGTGTTGTTGCACACTTTCTCAGTTTTACCATTGCTTAATCGCTTCACAATCAAGAGCCAGGTATAGTTTTTAATTCTTCGAAGGAACTATTATATTTGCCTTTCTGAAATGATAACCATATGTTTAGTTCAGATTATCTATGTTAATTACCAGTCATTTCATTCCTTTCTTTGTATCTATTGAGAGAAAAATATTTATGTTCATTAGTAGGTTGCATCTTCTCCTAGGAAATCTGAAAAGGAGAATGATGCATACAAGTCCTTTTATACTTTATTGTGACATACATGATATATGCATTTTGAGGGGTACAAATGAAAGCCTTTACTTTTAGTTTCTTGATGGAACCTACCTATGGAATATTATGACAGAAATGAAGATGCATCTTATATATTTCATTTTTTTTTTTTTCTGAACAGTGTCTGTTGGAAGGGCAGAAAAATGGAGTTGTGTTATCAGCCTCCACTTTGATTGTAGATGAACCATATGGGTTGATTGCTGGTGCATATGCGCAGGGGGCCTATGCATCAACCTCAGCAGGCGGCCTTAGCAGCATGATGGGAGGTGTTGTGGGAGGTGTGCTCTTTAATGAAAGTGGTGGTAGTTCCGGGCCGGCAGAAGAGGGGGTAGTGATATTTGTCACTCATCAAAATGCCCTTGTGGTAAGCATTGTAGCATTTTTTTTTCCCTAGTAAATGCAAGTGCTGTGGACATGAAAGGGGAAAACAAGGGGCATTTTTCAAAATGTTTTAAGTTATTTAAGGAGTCATATAGCAACCTAAATGCTTTACCAGCCTTACAATTTTGGCCAACATAATGGAATGGGAACAAATCTCTAATAATTACTTCTTTATTTTATTTTTAGGTAAAACTTGGTACTAGTGTGGAGGTTTATGAGAAGTTCTCAAGACCAGAAGGAGTACGTGAAGGATCGTTGCCATACACTGCATGGAAGTGCGTTCCAGTTTCTCATGATGCATCATCCTCTGGTAAAATCTAGCAATGTTAGTACAAAATTTGCTGCATCTGAGGGATCCAATGCCACCATTATTTTTTTGTGTCACAAATGCAACCAGTTCACCTTTTTTTTTGTATATATTTCGAAATTTGACTCCATCTATTGTCTGCAAGCCATTGATCTTGTTCATTTTCAGGAGTGGGTGTCCATGGAAAATTTTATAATAGATTAAGAGGTTAAAAAAATGATTGCATTAAAATTTTATACTAGATTATGTGCATCATAGTTTAATAGATTTGTTCATTTTTCATTTTTCGATCTCCAAAAATTATAAAATTTTATGTGGACACCTCTTATGAAAACAAAAAAGCGAAGTTGTGGTATTTTTTGACACAAAAAACTTGTCGCATTGGAACTTTCCTCTATCTCTTAAAGCTAGTCTGGGAAAAGCATCAAATTAGCTTTTTTCAATAAAGAATTTCTGCAAGTTTTCTATTGTGCTGCCGCACACTGATTTAGCCCAGGCCCTACATATTAAGCAAATCCCTGAGCCATGCAATTGGACTTGAATTAAAATTTAGTCCAAATAAACCCCATAAATCGTAACAATAATTTTAGTTATAAATTGTCCATGCTGGTGTTAAGGCAGTTGTTGATCTTAGGTAGTCCATACAAGTGACCTTACCAAGATAATACCGAACTCCAATATCATACCTTTATGGAGGCTTTAGTAGTTAACCCAGGGCTTCTCCTGGTGATATCGTTTGTTAATTTTTGAATTCAGGTGAACCAGAGAGGATTTCCTGGTTAGCCATAGCATGGGACCGCAGAGTACAAGTGTACAAGCTAGTTAAATCTGAGTTGAAGAAGCACAGGGAATGGAGTATCGACTCAGCGGCTATTGGTGTGGCATGGTTGGATGATCAGGTACATAACATAAAAATCGTTTATCGTTTCATGCCAATTTTTTTTTATTATTTTTTTTTGTATGTACCATTTTTACAATTATCTTTAATGCTGTAAGTACATGTTTATTTCCTTAGATGCTGGTGCTGCTAAACACAAGGGGTCAGCTATGTCTGTTCACCAAAGATGCATCTGAGCTTCATCGTACCAGCATTTCCTCACCTGATGGATCAAGTGTAGATGACATCATCACATACCATACCCATTTCTTGAATGTTTATGGAAACCCTGAGAAGTCATACCACAACTCGGTATCAGTGAGAGGTGCTACAGTGTACATTTTGGGTCCTATGCATCTAATGGTGTCAAGACTTTTGCCTTGGAAAGAGAGAATCCAGGTGAAATAAATTAATGCAAAGAACAAACTCATTTGTTGGCAGTAATATCGTGACAGGTACCTCTCTGGTAAGTTACTGTCATGTCATGTGCCGATCAATTTGACGCCATTTGGAAGGAATTGGCCTTATTCAGTTATTCTGTCCCAAAGCTCTTAGTTGACCGAAACCAAATTAACAGGAGCAGTTCTTATAATATGTTCCCAAAAAACTTACCTTCATCTTTGATAAGATTAAGCAATCTTCTTTCTGCTGTTTCTTGTCATTGTATTATGCGTGATCCTTATTTTAATTTTTAATGTTATGCCGACATTATATTTTGTTGGATGGAAGTGAAGAGAGCAAGGTATTTTGAGAGAATATTGCTTCTCCTCTTTTAATGTTTGACAATATGGTAGGTGAAGGAAATTAATTATATTCCTTCACATTTTTCATCACAATGAAGAAAATAATTTTCAATTTTTTAAAATACTGAAATCTTTCAAGGAAAAAGGAAGCGGACAACTGGACATATTACTATTATTATTTATGATAGAACACTTGACAAAAAGAACAAGAGAGGCATGCCATAAAAAGTTTTTAGTATTTGACAGAGGCACATCAAAGATAGAACAATTGTCTAAAACGGGAGAGGCTCCCAATTAATGAGCAGTACCCTTTCTCTTCTCTTTATAATCCCAAAGCACTAAAGTAAATGACTAAGATTATTTTATTTTTTCGTATCTTCTCTCTTCTCACCTTCCAATGTTGGACAAACTGTCCAACTGTAGAGGCCATCGATTATTGCTTGAAGATGGAGGGATTGTTTGCAACGGTTATGATATACAATATAACAGATAACATTAGGATTTTTTAAGGCTGGAAGTAATCTCACTTGAATTATTTCCACGATGTAGGTTTTAATATTTTTTGCGCAATTTATGGTAAACTAAGTTGATTCCTATTTTTCTAATTAGGTGTTACAAAGGGCGGGAGATTGGATGGGCGCACTGGACATGGCAATGCGGTTATATGACGGACACACACAAGGTGTTGTGGATCTGCCACGTAAAATTGGGGACATACGAGATGCCATTATGCCATTCCTGGTTGAGCTTCTCCTGTCTTATGTGGATGAGGTCTTCTCTTACATATTAGTAGCTTTCAGGGGACAAAATGGAAAAGAAACTGAGATAGAGGAACAGTATGCCCGTGTAGGAGGTGTTGCAGTAGAATACTGCGTGCACATTTCACGTATCGATATCCTATTTGACACAGTTTTCTCTAGATTCCTTGCTGTTAACCAGGGAGGTAATTGGCCTTTCCCTTTTATTTTTTCTCTAATTTGTCTGCCCTCTAGTAAGTTAATAAGGTTTTCTCATGATACACTTACTTGAAATAACAGGATCATTTTTGGAGATACTGGAGCCATATATCTTGAAAGATATGCTTGGTTGCCTCCCTCCTGAGGTATTAAGAAATTGTGCTTTCTTTCTTTCTTTCTTTCTTTCTTTCTTTCTTTCTTTCTTTCTTTCTTTCTTTCGTTTTTTTGGTTGTTTTCACCTTTTTCATTAAATCAATTGTCCAAATAATCTATCTATTGGCACCTGTAGATCATGCAAGCTTTAGTAGAACACTACAGTGCGAAAGGATGGTTACAACGGGTAGAGCAATGTATTCTCCATATGGATATCTCTTCCTTGGATTTTAATCAGGTATTCAGTATGCTTGACTTTCTATGCTTATTGTTTTTTAATCTTCAAGAAGAGTACAACTTTGGTTTTGCCAAATGTCACAAACTATCTGTTGCTATTATATTTTTAAATTTAAAATCCAAACTGTTGATTTTGTTCTTAGTCACGAAGGATGCATCCATTATATTATTTGGAGCTCATAGCTCACATTGTACTAGATTTGTTCATGTAGAAACTCTTGATCTTGTTCAAAATGAACCTAAAAAATAATAAAATATCTATGGGGATGCATCCCTTGCGAGAAGAAAAATCCAATTGTTTGAATTCAACCTTTGGATTATAAATTTTGAAATATAAATGTAAAAGAGAGCTTGTGTTATTAAGTGGCCTCAAAAACTTGTAGCACCAGATTTTTCTCCTTCAAGCAAGTGCCCATGGTTTTGTAGATCAATAGACAATGTTTAATCAACTGTGTGTGTGTGTATTTATTTATTAATCATCTGTGCACTGATGCACTCATAAGCTTTTTCTCATCTTTTCTTGGCTATATATGGCGCTTTTACATTTTCAAAAGGAAGATCATATAGCAGGGGAGCATTTTTTATAGAAGTCACAAAACACAGTACACAATCGCAAACCAGTCAAAGCAAACCACAGGCCGAGACAACAAATAAAAAAAACAACAATCAGAAATTGAGCAAACAATCAAGCTGCTCACAGCTTAACAGACTAAGTTCTTAAAAACAAAAACACTCAAACTAATCCTCAAGGAGGTTGTATATTAGCAGAAATTAAATTAATTTGACTTTTAATTTGATGATAATAGCATCTAATTGAGATTTACCTGGGGGTTTTACTGTGTTGAGCTTCAATTGCAAAATTATTTGAACATTTGGGGTAAGGTGACATAAATGAGGCCAATGTTATGCTGCCTGAAATATGATTTGATTATTTTTTTTGTTTGAAGGTGGTGAAATTGTGCCGAGAGCATGGATTATATGGTGCACTAATATATCTTTTTAACCAAGGGTTAAATGATTATAAAGCTCCGTTGGAGGAGCTTTTATCAGTGGTACAAAACAGTCCTCGAAGAGAAGCTTCCAGAATTTGCTATCGAATGCTCGTTTACCTGAAGTACTGTTTCCAAGGCCTTGCTTTCCCTCCAGGTATTAGCATTACAGCTTTTCTAATGCTGTCACAACTTCTTGTCTGTCTTCTCGTATCTAATGTTTTAAATCTCTATTGTCTAGATCGATATTAGTTGCACTGATATAATACCAGTTTTGGTCTGATTTGATACAACCTTATATTTGTTTTTGCTATGCTACTGGCTTGTCTGAAGATTAGGCTTTTTTTTTTTTTTTTTTTTTTTTTTTAAGAAAGCTTTGACTAAAGAATAGTTAGTGGAGCCCTTTTATTTTTATTTTCTTTCTTCCTGGAATATTGTAAGTTTTATGTGCAGTATATAAACTCCAAATCTAGTAAATACTGAGGCGTAATTGCATATTTGGTGTGAATGAGGTAAAATTGGTCTTGGGAATCTTAGATGCAGAAATGAGGCTTTGTTGGGAGTTGAGTGTGCCTATTTATTGTCATTTAACTGCTTAGTTGGGACTTAATTGCACAAATTGGATGACTGACGTGTTTTTAATTGGTCTTCTTTTGTGGCAGGTCATGGAAGAATCCCAATTGATCGTATACGGTCGGTTAGAAATGATCTATTACAATTCTTACTCGAGGAATCCAGGTCTGAGAATTCGAAAATCTCTCAGATTTTTAAGGCTTCATGCGCTATTTGCCCCAACCTATGTTACCTACTGATAATTGACACTGTGGCAACCTTAGAGGTTATCAGATTTGCCCTCATGAAACCTGAAAAGGCCGACCAAGAAGAAGGCCTGGGTCAGGATACACTAGATTCCACATTGCAAGATTTGACAAATATACTTGTACAACTTATAGGTCTAGAAGATGAAACCCTAAGGGAACTTGAATTGGATGAGGAAGCAAGAGTGTGGCCTTCCCAAAAGGATTTGGGGCATTTATTGCAGTTTGTTTCTTATGTGGTTTCACACAAGGGGCGAAGTGTGTCAGCACAATGTTTAAAGCATGTACTTGTTTACTTGACCTTGCCCGAGAAAGGCTTGGCTTTTGAGAATGAGAAGGAAGTCTTGAGGCTTTTCAGGGTGCTACCATCAACAGAGTGGTGCTCTGATGATGTGTTAGAACTTTGCCTCAAAGCTGGATTTCATCAAGTATGGCTTCTTTTGTTCATCTAGTTCTCTCTTACACATTCAGGATTTTGCATTTTTTATACAGGTTGACTAATTCTTCATGTGGAATTAAATTTGTTAATTACTTGAATTGTTCTTTGACCATCAAAAAGAATATTATTTTTCAAAACAAATTCTACATTCCACTTGTGGCCTGTGTATGAAAATGCACATTTATAGGGGCATGCAATAAATACTTGTTGAAAACCAGCACTGGTTTAGACCAACATAATTCACACAGGTACATAGATCCTTGGTCTATTCTTTTGTTCTTACTGGTAACTTACATCATTGAAACCCTGCAGGCATGTGGCCTGATACATGCTAGGAGGGGCAATATTGTTGCAGCGATGGATTGCTATATGAAGGACACAGAAGATCCTTTCCATGCTTTTGCTTTCATAGACAGCCTGTTGTCTGGACATGTGTTGAGTGATGAAGGTGCCGTGTCTTTCCATTCAGCTGTGGTGTCACGTGTTCCTGATCTTGTCAAGCTGAACAGGTTGATTTTTAATTGTTTTGATTTTTTATATACTTCTATGAAAATTCCAATGATTACAATTTGGTCTGGTACCATGCTAGGTCCAATAATAGTCATGATCTGACTGAGATGTTATCAAAATCAGTTATGTCAATCATTTTCTGAAAAGTACAGATCAGAAGTACATTTTGTATATCTTCCCTTTATGATTGCACTGTGATGATGCATGTATCTACTCACTGCAATTTTGATCTTTATATTTATGACATTTGATTATAACAGGGAATGCACATTTTTTCTGGTTTTGGATCATTTTGACGGAGAGAGCCAAGAAATTTTGTCTAAGCTTCATGATCACCCGCAAAGCCTTTTTCTCTTTCTGAAAACAGCAATACATGTTCATCTCTCAGGGAGCTTAAGCATAGATAAATTTCACATTCTGAAAGATGATGTGGCAGTTAATGGATATTTGGACAGATTGACAAACAATCAAAAGATTGGTATAGAGAGAAATCCTATTCAGGTTTCTGATGAAATAATTGAGCTATATCTTGAGGTATGTTTCTCTCTTGTCACATTATCTGAATTGGTAACTGCCCGTAGGTACAGGTTTTTGTGGCATCAAGTCACTGCTATTCATCAACCAATTAAGAATACTAGTTTTGGTAGTTACATATTGGTACCTGTCCTTATTTGTCTATAATTCACTATAATATCATGTATACAGATGGCCATATCTTTTGATGTAACACACTCAAGTTATGCAATCCCCAGGACGATGTAACACACTCAAAGTCTCGTACTTTTGAAAAACTAACTTTTAAGGTGTCGACTGGTCCAGTTGGTTCTGGTTATTTTAGATTTTGGTTGTTCAGGTTTTGGGCTGTTTTCGGGTCTTCTGGCCTTGAGGTTTGGGTTCAGGTCATTTTTAGTCTTACGTTGTTTTCAGGTCAGAGGTCTCAACATTGGGTAATTAGATTGGGTCGTCTCAATCTGGAGTCATTCAGGCCTCTGGTCACTAAGGTTTTGGGTTGAGCAGGTCAATCTGGTGAGACACTCTGCTCGTTTTGGGCTACTACTCCAATAGTTCTTGCAAGTAGTGCTGGACTTTTTTTGGGGTCAAACTGGGTTTATAAGCTAGGTTGATTGGGTAGGTGTCAGGCTGGAGAGGTTGGGTTGGGTTTTGGGTGTAGTCAGGCATAATTGAGCCGGGTCTGGATCTTGCGTTCAGGTCTAGTCAGGCAGGTCTTCAGGTCAATCAGATTTCATGACCTAGAATAATGTTTTTAAATGAGAGGGGATTAGACATGTCGAAGTGTGATACGAGTTTTTAAGTTTCAAAATTTACATGGTATCAAAGGTGATCAAATTAGCACTGGAATCCCATACTATAATTTGATTTTCCCTCAAATTTTACATTTTACTTTGCGTAGCTTTTCTCAATTGAGCTAACCTTCTTTCTTGTATTCATGATTCTCAACTAAGCTATTATGTCGGTACGAGCAAGATTCAGTGCTTAAATTCTTGCAAACATTTGACAACTACCGTCTTGAGCACTGTTTGCGCCTATGCTTGGACCATGGTGCAACTGATGCTGCAGCATTTCTTCTCGAAAGAGTTGGCGATGTCAGTGGAGCACTAGTCCTAGTTATGACGGGCCTTGATGAAAAATTCGAGTCACTTATTTCATCCTTAGATCATAATTTTAAAGATTCCAGTGACTTTAGTGCCATATTAAAAACTAAGGAGGTATGTCGTTTAGAATCCTTGGTCACTTGCAATCTGTTTATATTTTTTTGGTTATTATTTCTATTACTAATATAATAGTACTACTGCTTATGTTATTGGGAAACATAAATATGATATATTCATCTTTTTTTCCTAAAATTTGATGCAGGCTATTAGTGTGCTTGATGTACTGCATTGTGCTATGGATTTATGCCAAAGAAATATGCACCGTATAGATCAAAAGGAATCTGAATCTCTCTGGTTCCAACTTTTTGATGCGTGAGTGACAATTACAATATTCCTGCATTATTGTAATATGTGATAAAATAACCAATAACTCTTTTCCTCAAGAAAGAAGATTTTATATTTTTGGATCACTGCATACATTTGCACCAAGTATTCAAAAAAACACTTGATTTAGAACTGAACGATATAACCTCCCCCAATCTATCCACATGTGTGCACAACTATTGTAAATCTTGTAAATGCCTCTTCCATTTTAATATATAGGTACAAGAATAGAAGAGCCATTCATTTTTTTTTTTAAAAAAGAAAATATTAGAATATTTTAAAATAGCAACTGGATTTTGATAACAGTTGTCACTTTGTAGTTACTAGGGGCACAAGTTGAAGAAACTTTATATAGAAGCTCAAATCATTTGTAATAAAAGCAAACAAGAGTTATAATTTTACCTGGCACAGGACAAGTTACAAAATTTGAAAGTAATATTGTTCTCCTTTCTTTTTGAAATACAGATTTTCCCGGCCCCTAAAGAGTTTTTCTGGTGGAAAAAGAATACCTATTTTAAGGCGAGTGTTTTCACATTTTGTTGGGGATATAATAGAAGGGATGGCAGGATGTATACCCCTTCCAGCAATTATGGCCAAGCTTCTTTCTGACAGTGGAAACCAAGAATTTGGTGATTTTAAGCTCATAATACTTAAGATGCTAAGCACATATGGCTACGAGAAAAGAATTCTGGTCAGTTTGTGTTACTTTAAAAAGAACTTATATAAGTTAGGTTACACTGTATGAATGCATTTACTTTCCTTTATCATGTTTAAGGAACTACTGAGGTGGATTGAAATTAATCTGGGAATTTCAAGTGTTAGTTTTTGGGCAATATTCAGCAGGAGAGGCTTAATTGTTCGAGATACAGCAACAACAAGGCCTTTAGCCCCGAACATGTTTGAGTAGGCTAGATATGAAACCCAACAAAACTTAGGCACCGAAGAATTGTATTACTTGACAGAAAAAAAAAGAGCTAAATTGACTATTTTTTGAAAGAAATCACAAGGGGAAGTTCATAGTATTTTTTTTCCGTCTTGTTTACCTTTATACTAGGACACAGCGAAATCAGTTATAGAAGATGATACATTCTACACCTTGAGCCTCCTAAAAAAGGGGGTCTCTCACGCCTTTGCACCCCAGAACCTTACTTGTTGCATATGCAACTCTTCCCTCCACAAAATGGATTCTAACCTCAAAGTCAGGCTATATAGTTGTGGTCACGCAACTCATCTTACATGCGAATCTGAGGACCAGCATGCACACAAGCCTAGCAAAGAGCATGTGTGCCCTGTCTGCCTCCCTAATAAGACAAGAACACCCCATGAGGAAAATGCATTGATTGGGTTCTATGCATCAAACATCAGACAACAAAATGGAGAAGTAGGAGTGCAGCGTGTTTATGAGGCAGATTCTTTAGAGAGATCTCGCACGTCTCAAGTCTCACGGGTAACATATTTTTTGTTTATATATTTTTTTTCTTTGGAAATGAGGGTGCCAGTAACCTTGGGATCGTTTGGTTTCCTCTTACGGGATAGAACCTTCATCTCTCTGTAGAGAGAGCAACGGCTGCCTCCATCTGTACTGAGCCTGTTGTTCCAAAATCACTGGGTGATATATTTTGTGAAATTGCTTAATGATGGAAGGCTCTTTTTTGATATTTCTGATTCTGATATGGATTAAGATTGCACAAAGTTATTTTGGATTTGATTTCTTTCCATTTATAGAGTTGTGTATGGTTAGGTTGGGATTAGTTTTCAGTGCAATATTATTTATTTTAATTCTTGTCTGAGAAGAAAGTGTTCATTTTCTTAGATTAGAAAATATGTGACCTGATGTGAAAAAAACAAATTAGCTGTCCTGCAGCTGAATTAAAGAAGATAAATGAGCCTGATTTACTTGACCAGAACTTAATGTTTAACCAACAACCTGATTGATGCACTTTTACAATGCAGTCTGTACTTGATGAATACCTGAAATTAAAATGAACCATCCCAAATAACTGAACAAAACATATATGGATTGTGAATGAGTAATTTTTGTTCTGCTTTACTTTCTATATACAGTTTGAAATATTGAGTAACCTTCAGAAATCAAAGAAGCCATTTCAAATGGACCCATTGCCTCAGCTAAGACTTTCTCCACCTGTAATCTATCATGAGACTGTAAATAGAAGTGCTAATTTGAGAGGACAATCAAGCAACAGTAGTAGGGTAAAAGGGGAGAGATCAAAACGGCTTTGGCAAATAAAAGATCTGAAATCCAAAGGCTTCACAACCAACTTGTTTGGTGAGTCTATTCAAATAATTAGACAGAGAGTTTCTTTAATTATGATAAAATTTCATATTTTTCATGAATTTCACTGTTGACTTGTGATTTACTCTTTGTTTACTGTTTGTTTTATGAATTTCATATGTGCAGGTTCTGAGAAGAGTAAAACACGATGGCTTGATATTTGACATTGTAACTTATCATTGTCTAAAGTTGTTTATTGGTGTATATTAAATTTTGTATTATTCAGGTAGCATCTTCTGGAAAATGTGTAAATATTAATGTACATTAGTAAATTTTGACCAAATAACCATAATTTAGAATAGCTGTGTTTCTGTTCAGAGAAATAACCATAATTTAGAAATAGGAAATGAGAACATTACCATCTTTGAGCAGATGTGCAATATTGCGTTTGATATATATTTTTTATGTAATATTGTACGTAAAATTCATAAATCCTTACTCCTAAACAATACCAAATTTAGGATGTGCTCAAATTTAAGTGCTCTAAATGATAAGTTGGGAACTGAGCAAATTTAAGATGTGCTCGAATCGTCACATTACCGTCCGATATATATTTGACTTGCTCAAGTTTGCTCTTGGTAAATTCCTGGTTAAATTTGTTAAAGATAGGAGCGATTTAGGGATCTTATAGGAGCCCTCCAATTAAATTCGGCAAAGCTTTAGATCAAAACAGACAACTCAGAAAAAGGAATATCAGCTGCAATTTGAAACGTCGTGTGCAGCTAAAGCTGCTGAATTCTGACTCAGTGACTCTGAAACAATAATTCTGGACGCGACTTTTTATCTAATTTTGTATGTTTTCAGGGATTAGATTAGGCTTAGCCGCTTAGGCAGTGTGTGTCTAGGCCGTGATCGTTTTTGCTTCAATTTTGGAACTTAAATGGGCTGTACAACTACGTATTAGTCTTGGTTTTTCCTCCAAACATTCTGTTTAATATAGCATGCAAAACTTAAAATGGGCTGTACAATTAAACAGCCGGTTTCATACTTTGTTCAGCTGGAAACTGCCACATTTTAACACATGCTAATTAGATTACATATCGCCCTTCTGAATTCTGATCTAGAACGATCGGTCAGGATCAGTCTTTGAAATTATGACCATGTCCCTTGAAACAGATATACATCAGTAGCCCCGTTTGTCTTTCTTTCCTTGTTGGGGCCTGAATCATTTCCGAGACAAGAAAATTACCCTCCAAGCTTTGGAATTTTCTTCAGCTAACCCCACACTTGGATATAGCGTGTGCCAACCAACCGTGAAAACTCATTTTTTGTGGCCACGAGTTTTCATTACCTCCCGCCGAGCACAAGTTCTTTGAAATTAACTGGAAAAAGGACACCAGAGACCAGACCCCAATTTATCCACTTCACTCTTTTATTTATTTTCTTATCTTTCTTTCTTTTTCTGAAACAGTCGATTGCAAATTTGCAATTAGAAGAATCACCTCGATTTCCACGACCGATCCATTGCGACAGATTCCATCGACCGATCGGGTAGATATTCATTCCCGATTGAAAGTTAGATGCCATGCTGGCGGCCTGTTGGTGCCAGGGGCCCACCAGGCTGCTGTTGCTTCACTCGTGTGGCACTGGAGGAACCAGTCATAGCGGATGGAGGCGCTCTCGGTCCGTACTAGTGACTGTCGCCAAAGCCGATCGGCTCTCCAGTTTCTTTTCTTCTCGGATCGGTTTAGATTCTCAGGTCACTTCTTTTACTGCTATTTGTGAATTTTGCATCAAATATATATAGGACCGTTTTTTGTTTTAACAGGGTATTCCTGATTGGAGTTTTATTACATAATTCCCTCTATATCTACTTAAAAGAACCAAATGATTAAGAATGAATACATTTAAACCAAGCTAGTTGCTCATTGTATACGGCTATAGGATACCATTGACTTATCTTTGTTCAGAAATGAGAAGATAATAAATTAAGAATTTATTATCTCAACAGACATTTCAACCCCGCGAGTCATCACAGTTTCTATGGGTGGGGCCCATGCCAGGGGACATTGCGGAAATCGAGGCATACTGTCGCATATTTCGGTCAGCAGAACAACTCCACACGGCGATCATGGAAACACTTTGCAATCCTGAAACAGGTGAATGTGCAATCTCCTATGACACTCCGTCAGAGGAATTGCCTATTCTGGAAGAAAAAGTAGCGACTGTACTCGGCTATATGCTCACTTTGTTAAACCGTGCCAGAATCGAAGTTGTTTCCGGCAGGTCCACTTCTAGCAACTCCACTTTCAGTGACTCTACTTCCTTTGAAGCGAACTTTATGGAAGGAAATCTCCCTCCACTCGCTGTCTTTCGAGGGGAGATGAAGAAATGCTGTGAGAGCCTCGAGGTAGCTCTCATAAGGTACCTGTTACCGTACCAGGACGGAGACTTCGATATATGGAGGCGTTTGCAGAGGCTGAGGAATGTGTGTTATGATGCTGGTTTTTCTCGGATTGATGGGTCGCCGTGCCCAACCTTGTTTGCAAATTGGTACCCGGTATATGCGAATTCTGAAGATACTGAACCAGCATTTTGGAGAGGTGGTCAGGTGACTGAAGAGGGTTTAAATTGGTTATTGGATAATGGGTTTAAAACTATAGTGGATTTGAGGGAACCAGAAGAGGGGGCGAGGGATGGATTTTACATTTCAGCCCTAAAGGAGGCAGTTTCAGCAGGAAAAATCAAGGTTGTGAACTTACCAGTTGAGATTGGAACTGCACCTACTGTGGACCAGGTCCACGAGTTTGCATTGCTTGTCTCCGATTTAAATAAGAGGCCAATTTATTTACATAGTCAGGAGGGGGTCAATAGAACTTCAGCCATGGTCTCAAGATGGAAGCAGCATGTTGCACGCTCTTCAAAACAGAATACATTGAATGGTAAAATTCTGAAAAATGGGTCAAATGGAGGTGTTGGCCAAAATGGGAGTGTGATCTTGGAAAGTAATAATGATAGCCAACTGGATCCAGGTAAAAGCACCTGTGAAGATGGAGAAATGGGTCTTCAAAATGGGAATGGACCCCACTTACCAGACTCGGAGATGACTGGTGATTTAGAAAATGGAGATGATGAATCCAAAGCAGCTATGGTGAAATTTTCTATGAATAGCGACCCCTTCCGGGCACAGATTCCGAAATGTGATCTTTTCTCTAGAAGGGAAATGCGCAAGTTTTTTAAAGGAAGAGAGATTTATCCAAAGAATTATTTTACTTCTAAGAAAAAGAAAATAGACAAATCCCAAGCTCAGAAGGAAATGCAAGATGCAATTCCACCAAAAGAGCAATCTAGTATTCCAGGAAATTCTGATGAGGCTTTTGTGAAGAATGATGATTTTGTATTGAATGATTATACTAATATTAGAAAACCTAAATCTCTTGAATTGAGCATAAATGGCATCCAAGTGCAACAAGACAAAGCCTCCAACAAAACAATAGCTGTTGAGACTACAAATTTTAATGGAAATTCTATAGACAGAAGTACATCCAATGGGAATTTGGATGTAGTAGAAAGAAACATGTGTGCATCTGCCACTGGTGTGGTACGGCTCCAGTCAAGAAGAAAAGCTGAGATGTTTCTGGTACGTACTGATGGTTTTTCATGCACCAGAGAGAAAGTTACCGAATCTTCCCTGGCATTCACCCACCCCAGCACACAACAACAAATGCTTATGTGGAAATCTCCTCCTAAAACAGTTTTGCTACTTAAAAAGTTGGGGCAGGAACTCATGGAAGAAGCCAAAGAGGTACACACATAGAATTATAGTCAGCACTTATAAGTTTTCAATTTTTAAGTATATAAATTTGTTGAGTTTTGATTTGTAGGTTGCTAAGTTCCTGTACTATCAAGAGAAAATGAATGTTCTTGTGGAACCTGATGTGCATGATATATTTGCAAGGATGCCTGGATATGGCTTTGTACAGACATTTTACAGTCAAGATACTAGGTATTAAAAAAAAAAGAATATTTATGTACATGATCAAACTACCAATATCAGTACATCCCCAACAAGATCTATGCATCTCTTATTACCTCCCTGAAACATAAAAACTATTGCAATCTTTCTGTAGGGGATGTGTGATATTTGGCAGTTTGCCTGGACATACATAAATAAGAATACCCTTACAAATAAACCTGTAAATCTTCTTTGTGTTTGTTCTTGTATTGATTGTGTTTATATGACTTAAACAGCGATCTTCATGAGAGAGTTGATTTTGTGGCATGCTTGGGAGGCGATGGTGTAATTTTGCATGCATCAAACCTGTTCAGAGGTGCGGTCCCACCTGTTGTATCCTTCAATCTTGGATCTCTTGGTTTCCTTACATCACACACTGTAAGTTGTCTAAAGTCTAAACATTTTGTTTGGTTTTATTTGGCGTACTTGTATGTGGAAAGTAAAATCAGTTCAGACCTAATGGCCAATTAGGTAAGATCAGCATGTAAAATTGTCGATATGTTGCTTGAGTTGAATATGTGTTGGCCTACTGTGTTGCTTTTGGAGAAGTTTGGCCCATTTTAAACCTCGGACTAAGTTTTTTTTTTGGTGGAAAAAATTGAGACTAAACGTAATTGTGTATGGTCAGATATCTAATAGCTGCCTGATCTGATCTCATATCACTCGTCAATTAAGGATTCCCAACCAATAAGCTCAATTGGTCTGCTAAAAATGGTTCAGGTCTCAATGCTGAACCTATGCAGGCAAAAACATCTTTCTTTGTGCTGAGGTTCTAACAATTTAAGCACTAGAAGTTGCAACTTATGAATTTTAATTATTGATTTATTATTTGTATCTCAGTTTGATGATTTTAGACAAGATCTGAAAGCAGTAATTCATGGGAACAACACATTGGATGGGGTGTACATCACTCTTAGAATGCGCCTCAGGTGTGAGATTTTTCGTAATGGAAAAGCAATCCCAGGAAAAGTATTTGATGTCTTGAATGAAGTTGTGGTCGATAGGGGTTCCAACCCTTATCTTTCCAAAATTGAGTGTTACGAACACAATCGCCTTATTACCAAAGTAAGTTCCTTTATTTTGTTCATTTTGCTTGGTTTCTTTTGGACTTTGAAAAGTTGCATATTCTGAGGATGTCTACAAATAACACCAGCATCCACTTTCTGAGTTACTAGATAGAATACAGTATACAGCTTGTAACAACCTGTTTTTGTAAGAAAAACATGGAGATCCCTTCTTTCCTTTCTGTATTATATTAACAAAAGTGTTTCCTGATTAGTTCATGTAAACATGGAAGGGAACATCCATGTGTATCCAGTCTCTGTTCTTGCAAAAATAAAATGACATACCTTTGGGTATGCCTGAGAATTAGGTGTTGGTATTATGGGTTACTGTTTGCTTGTAGTACAAAAGATGTTACGGTTTACAAAAAGAGGTTCATGGATCCATTAGCCCTTCGGCAACTCCTCTGTTCCAGCACTCTTTGGAATAAAAGTGTTATTATGTATGGAGATTGTTGTCAAACACAATCTCGCTATCTGGAAGAGTTCTAGAATAGGATTATTCTTCTACTATTCTATTCTTCTATTCTACTAATCTTCCCTTCCATTCCATTCATAGTTGCCAAACACACCTAGCACTATTCAGAGTAGCACTCTTCTATCACTTTTTGAACCACTTATCCTAGGGTTCTTCCATCCAACTCTTCCAACTATCACAATTCTAGCTCAATTCCTTGATTCTCCATTGAGCCAGTTAAAATTTGTTCATCTATTTGTTTAATTGATGCATTTGGTATGTAAAATATAGGTTCAAGGAGATGGAGTTATAGTTGCTACTCCTACCGGTAGTACTGCTTATTCCACAGCTGCAGGAGGCTCAATGGTAATTATCTATTGTAAATTAATCAATTTTATTTTTTTGTTTGCTCTCAATACACAAATCCTATAGTGTTAGGTGGTAACAAGAGTACTTTTGTTAATGGACCCTACTTGGGTTTTGGTTTGACAATTGTTTAATTTATTTCTCCAAGTGCAACACTAGTTCTTCAGGCTTGAGCTGTACATGTGCAGTTTCGATTTCAACTTTATATTGTTCTGATTCAATCTTTTATGGTAAATTATTTCAGGTTCATCCCAACGTGCCATGCATGTTATTTACTCCAATTTGCCCACACTCTCTCTCATTTAGGCCTGTGATACTTCCTGATTCAGCACAGCTTGAGTTAAAGGTGATCTTCAGTTCCCTTTCATATTTTATTTTTTTGCGAATTCAGTCCGACCTTCAGTTGCCGAGTTGTATGGATATTGTCCTTTGATCTGTTTGTGAATTACCCCTTATGTTTTCAACCTGGATTGCTCAAACTGAGGCTGAAGTAAGACAAAATGACCAAATTGCAGTTGACTTTTTGCGACTAAATAACTTCTCTACTATATTATGCAAATATTATACGGCTGGCTTGGTTTTGTTTGAATTTGTGAAAAGAAGGCAATTTATACTTCGGATAAAGATCAGTGATATATAAATTATTTCATCTACAATATAAAAAAAAGGAAAAAGAGGAAAGAAAAGATAGAAAGAATATGTATTTTCAATTGCAGCAGTCGGAATCTAAATGGTTGGTAGGTGTTATCTGCAGGCAAGACAAAAAACATTGTGAAATGTTTGGGAGACGTTTGCAAAATGTGTGCAAATTACTCAAATTTTACTGCAAAATAGATCATACTTGTTTCCAATTTTTGCCCCCCAGAATTTCAAAATTTTAGTTTTTAGTCCTTATCATTCTGATTTGGACCACTTTGGTCTCTTCCAATCTGTAAGTTGTCATATTCTATCTTCACAGATACCAGAGGATACAAGAAGTAACGCATGGGTTTCTTTTGATGGAAAGAGAAGACAACAACTCTCCAGAGGCGACTCGGTTCGAATATGTATGAGTCAGCACCCACTCCCGACTGTTAATAAATCTGACCAAACTGGTGATTGGTTTCGCAGCCTTATCAGGTGTTTGAACTGGAATGAACGGCTTGACCAGAAGGCACTATAGCCCTTAGGTTTTGCATTTTGTTAACTCTTTTTTTTTTTACTTTTTTAAAAACTGTATATAGATGTAAATAATACTCATTAATCATACATGAACTCTTTGTTAGAAGGTTCACTGTTCATATTAATGAAAAATTTTGGGGCAAAATAAAAAAGTACATTGCAGTTGATTTTGTCGTTGTATACTTTATTGTTTCAAATCCCAGAAGCTTTGTGGTGTGCATATAGTATACGTCTACGATCATTCTTATTATCAATTGGCTTTCATCACCAATATACAGGTGTCCCATCTACCGTATCGTCTACATTTATAATCGATGTTAAAAATTAATTTCCTCTTGATTGTCTGTCTTGGAGGTTGGAAATTATACTTTAATTACGTCTGACTTTCCCTTTTTTAAGTTTGTGATGTGGAATTCGGCGAGTTGCTTCTTTAAAATTATCCAATAATCCCGGAGTGTGAACAATATAAATGTATATTTTGCAATCATCTTTGAGTGCAATGCGATTGGTCAGAGAAGGATAATATTATTCGTATCACTAATTCCACTCGCCTAAGTCAACCGATCTTTTACATCATCACCCACGAAAAAAGAAGTGAACAACATATTGTTCCAAGGTCCAGATAGCTAGCTGAGTTTAGGTATATCCTGATTAAGTAAGGGCCCAAGGGAGGTATTATGCAACTTTGACTTTATATTTGATTCAACCAACAATAATTCTTAACATTTAGCATGTAGCATGCTTAATCTTTTTAATCCGGCATTGATGTCTACAGCCGGAACCTTCCATATCCTATTGTCAACCTGTGGTATATCATCATCTTTGAAATCATTTAGAAGTTCGGCCCCTAACTATTAAGTGATTTCCTTTTCTAGGCCCGGAAAATTTCAAAGCACCCCACTTTGGATCCCGAAGTTTCCAACATATTTATACATCCCACCTTTGTCCAAGAAATACTCTTCCAGAGCAAAAAGAGTAAAATCCCTTTACATATATTGAAATGACTGATTCAAACTTCATTTAAAATGGCACGCATTCTTCTAGTAGATTAGGAATTTAGTAGTTCTAAAGATGATAAAACTAAAAGCGTTTTTAAATCAGAATTCTGAAAAAGATTTATAATGGAGAAAACGGTGATATTTTACTCATATGCGTTCTGGAAATGCTATAGATCAAGTGGGCCTTTAGTAAAGTTTGTTTTACAAAAATGTAAATTTTGGAGTTTAAAAAAAAATTGTTTGCTATAGATTAAGAGGGTATCCTTTCCTTTTTATCTAAACCCCGTATTCCACGGATACAACTACAAATATTGCCAATGATACAGTACGATCGAACGCATAGACACGTGATTTTTTTTTAAAAAAAAAATTATAATCATAGGGTATAGTGAACTTCTTATATCCGTATATTTTATTATGAGTTTGGCTACGGTCAAAATGATATGGCTGATCACTCTGTCAAATTCGATTAGATCTCAAATTGAAAAACTCAAATGATTGATCCAAATTGCCCGATGTGTTCTTTGTATTAAAATCTCTATGAAGATCAAATTTTTTATATTTCTTTTTTCAAATTATCTAAACATTTTTTCTATTTATTCAAAATTGTTGTTATTTGAGGGTTTATAATATAAAATTTTAAAAAATATAAAATTTTGTCGGGAAGAAGATTTCAATATGAAGATCACATTGAATGGTTTGGATTGGTTATTTGAACTTTCGAATTTGAGATAAGGTCAGGTTTGACAGAACCATTTGTCCATCTCGCGTTGATTTTAGCATTTCTCTTTTGTTTTTTTATATGTATTCATGAAATCGTATAGTATATTTGGATACTATATATGCCAGCATAATTAACAGAAAAGTAAAACAAAAGCACTAGATTGAATCAATATAATAATACATAATTAAAAGAGTTTAATCGAATAAAAAAAAATTTGAGACACGATTAAACCAAAAGAACAGTTCACCGATAAAAGGACTATTTTTTTTCCTTTACCTATGTATATATGTAAACATATCATCCATTTACAAAATAAATTCTAAAAAACTCGCGTATACGTGCACTAAATTTTGAACACTATATATAGGAGACATGGCCTGATACCCTCTTTATTAAATCATGTCCTCAAACATCTAACTAATATAATATATTTTTGCTAATTGAATATAAGATAGCGTACTATGCATAGCAATTGTCGGAACAATGAATTGTGCCTTGTAGAGATCATTCAAAGGGTGATGGATGCTTTCACATGCTTGGTTTATTACGACTGAATAGTAGCATGATACCTGAATCTTGTGTCTATAAATACACTGCACCGCTTCTTAAAAGAGGATTTGTTTATTATATGTGTTTTCAAAATCGATGAGTAGTATATATACACTGGTACCAAATCGATTTTAAATTTTTTATGAGGGAAAAAATATTTAGACAAAATAAATCAAAATTTACAGTTCTAAGCTAGCATGGGCGGAGGCATAAATGTGACATAGGCTGATATAGTGAGAATAAGGAAAAACAAAAATAACATTTTAATTACTTTAAATTATGACGTGTGAATCATTAAAATATTGTATTTTGTAGCCATAAAAGATTAGGATAACAAGGAATAAAATTAAAATTATCAATTAATTCTATGAAATATAAGGAGGCTAAGGCCCTGATCAAAATGATTTTTATGCGGAATTTCAATTCAATTCATTTCATTGGAATTGATTTTGTGAGATGTTGGGTCTAATAATATAGAAATTCCGACTAAATGACATGAAATCCATCTATTTTGATCAAGAATTTTCTAAGGAAATGAATTGAAATGAAATCCCACGCTAAAAAAATGGCATTTTGATCAGGCCCTAAATAACAATCATAGGAAATAACAAAATGATGATAGAGCAACAAGAAAGTTCAATTAAAATTTTTAATTAGTTCTAAATAATATAAAATTTTGTAAACCCCGCTATTGTAAGCCCAGTATCCTAAAAAAAAAAATTGAGAAACTTAAATGATGGAGCATCGAAAATTGTTTTCTTTGATTAAAAAAAACCTTAAAGAGGATACAGTGGGCGACCGTTTACATTCCCTGGTTTTTGTCTCCTTCTTGGCCAGGTAACAAGTAAACGGCCACTAAGCACAAACTCATTGGAGAGAAATAAAAAAATTAATGCTCAAAAGGGAACTAAGCAGTATGCGCCCCATTGGAGGAGAGTAAAAAGAACAAAAGAGAAATACAGACCTTTAGGAACAATTATATCCATGGTGTTGTACTCGAGAAAAACCATTCTGCTCCCATTGGTTGGTCTCATGGATGGGACCATGATGAGCGGATGAGATCAAGGGTTTCTGTTCTCTTTCACCAAACAAATGGCATGTTACATTCCATGTGCAAGATAAATGGGAGCATAATAAAGAAAAGGCTTTGTCAACTGAAATGCTTGGTTGATCCCAGTGAGTACCTAGCATGCTCTCCATGCACAAATGTTTATATTATTGTCTAATTGAATAATTCATATATGAACAAATAGTATAGGAGAACAGCTTTAATTTGAAGAACAAATAATGTTCACATTATGGTAACTTGAGTACATATCAAACATAAAGAAAAAATTTATGCGTTTAAATAGAAAATTATTGGCTTAGATAGATCAATTAAAGTTTGAAAAATTAACCAAATTGAAAGACCACGGATTGCTTTGTACATATTTTTTATTCAATACATCTCTGTCGGTGTGGTAATTGCCACCTGACCCTCAAAAGAAAGACCACGCATTGAAGTTTTAGTTATTGTTAACCTTTCAAATAATAACTACAAGGATAATTCAGAAAGAAAAAAATTTTGTGGGATCCGCTTGCCTACATTTCGTTGACTAATGAAGGTGCACCACTTCAATAAACTTTGGACCTGAAGTTGAATCGTGTTTAAAAAAAAAAAAAAACTACTTATGGTTCACATTTTTTTTGTATGATTCACTGGCGTGTCACAATTTCTTTCCACTGCAATTAGCATTTTCTTCAAGAAATTTAAATTTCACTTCTAAAATATTACTACTTAATTTCTAAACTTTAAAATAACTTAACATTTCATACGAATTTAATTTAGCTTATATATAATAAAAATAAGACTGATAATATTATTTCCATACTAATCTCTTTTGTAATTGGATTTTATAGGTATGAAGGGTACACCAAGGGCACGGCTTGTGAATTTCTTGAATAAGACAAAATAGTTCTGAAAAAGAAGTCGGTAAAGGCCGTAACAGAAATGTCCTTCACTAATACTCAAAAAATATTTTGTTTTGAAAGACAATGATACATGTCCCTTGAATTGTCTACCTCTTATATATGCCTCCAGCAGCCCAGCTCATTGCTTTTGAACGAACCAGTCGGTGACCTGTCTGTAAAATCAAGGGATATTGTCTATTACGCGGAAAGAGAAGGAAATAGAGAGTTCAAGGAAACCAACTGTGCAAATACACACATATTTGCTTTGTAAGTGACAATTGTAAAGATGTAAAAACTTAGAATTTAAATTAATGTTATAAAATTACAATTATAAATGACTAATCCAAAATTAACATTAATTTCAATTGGACAGATAGAGATTGCATGAAGTTGATTAAAAATAATTGCTAAAATTATTGATGCTATAAGCAAACCATTTTACACGTTGCAGGAATAAAATGCTCTTAAACGTTGTTAAGTCGGCCTCTATATTTGTCCGATTGTATTTTGTAGATCTGAGGTCACCATTAACTCAATAATGATTCTGATTGATAATATTCTAGCTCTATACTTTTAATGAATATTTTTTCCAAAATTATTTCTCGTTGCAGATTTCTTCCTTCTCGATCTCATCTGGCTTTTCTTCCCTTTATATTTGTGTGTTATCTGACGAAGGAGCATTAATATGTTGATGAAAGTAAAAACTAAGACATATTAAAAAAAAAAAGTATCTAAATCGTTATGTGCAAATATAAAAGAGTAACTAAGTTCACTATCATCATCAAATAAATAATATCACAATGACTTGAGAGTTAACGGACCTTACTGTCCGAGTAATTGTATGACCGATGTTACTATGTTAGAAAAAAGGGTAATTATTGAGTACCGATGATAGTTGACTACCTAGTGCGGTCTTTCATTTATTTTTATTTTTTAAGTGTACCTAGCCGTGGTTATTTTATAAGAATTCTGAATATTAAAGGCAATTTTTTTACTTCCTGAACTATCTATAGAAAAAAATTTGCAACATTTAGAAATGATAAATTTTATAATGGATCATTTTTAAGGAAAAATTTGTTGTATGCCACTCTAACTTGTGAAATTAGAAAAATACCACTTCAAAATTTTAATTTAAAAAATATCATTCTAAAATCAATTAATTCAAAAATTCACCGCTCATTATACTCAATTTTTCATAATGACAAAAATATCGTTCTTCTCCATCCTCTTCCCATCTGCCTCCACCTCTCCCTCCACACTCACCTCGACACTAGCGCCCCCTCCCCTTCTACCTTCGCCTCCCCCTTTGTTTTTCCACTGGCCCGCACCTCCGCCCCAACCATACCGCCCCTTCAGCCCCTGTCCCCCTCCATCCTCTGACCCTCACTTTGCCCTCACCTCGGCGCTGTAACTTCTGCCACTAAACATTTAATTAATTAAATGGAGTGACCTCGTCATTAATTTGGTAGCATTTGATTGCATCATTTTGCTTTGCACCCTTTAGTGATAATACATCAATATATGGCATCCTTTTTTGATGGACAGAGGTGTGTCATTCTCCCCTCTATTTCACATAAGGATTCTGTGAGAAAGAGAAAGAGAGAAAAAAAGGGAGACACGATCTAGACCGATTTTCTGGAGGTTATCATCAAGACAAGGGAAGAACATCAGTTTAGTAGTGCCCTTTCTGTTTCGAGAAGACAACTACGACTTCAATCAACAATCAGACATCGACAATGGCTGGAGGTAACTTTAAGATTTTGAAAATTTCAGCGTATCCCTAATTAAGGTTTGCTTACACCCCTCCTTTTTCCCTACACTCTTACGGTCTTACCTCATCTTCACCCCTGCCATCACTGCATGGCACCTAATTTCTACATCTCAACTCGCAACTCCCCTAGCTCAGCTCTCGTCTCGACTGCCCTTGCGGCAGAAAAATTTGATAGAAGGTAGTTTGGTCAATATAAAAAAATAGATATGAAAATGGATGTGTGAGTGGCAAAATTATGAATTAATTAGATTTGGAGTGGTATTTTTCAAAACTAGAATTCGAGTGGTATTTTTTTAATTTCAAAACTTTGAGGCGGCATGAATCTAATTTTTCTTTTTTAAAGGTTAGTTTTTTTAAACGAACAATTTTTTATTAAGAAATTTGAAAATAAATATTCTTTCCGTGATCCAAACCAAGGACAACTTAATTGACAAAGTAAAGCCAAATCATTGGGCCAAACAATCAAGCTTATAATGGATCATTTTTTTTTTTTGAAGTGGAATAATAGATAATTTTTATATGAACTAAAATATAGATTATTACTTTATAATTATGTACAGAGTATGATTGATCAAGATTCAAATCGGATAAAAACTAATTCCATATGACATAACTTCTCTTTTAAAATTATGCACTTCATTGTTGACAATAATTTTCCAACAATATGCATATTTCTCCGAGAAAATGTTTGAACTAATGAGTGAATAGTGATTAATACCTTTATTCAATGAAGGAAGGTGTAACTGATAATATCTATTGCAAACAGTGAATCACTGGCTCAACAACTGACAACTCACCAGTTTTTTTCTCCAATTTTTTTGGCCAAAAAGAAATCTGGAGATACATGATTGATACCTTCTTTTGTGGAACATTACCCTTCAGAATGTCATTGTCTCTCCAATCAAAGAAACAACGTAATTTAACTTATCGGAAGAAAATAATGTTCTTAATTAACCAATTTTCTGTGCAAATGAACAGAAAAAATAGTATCCATTTGCTTGTTGAAGTATATAATCCAATATCCAATTGAGGATGGCAAGAGGCAAGAATCAGAAACAAGACCAGATTCTTTGAGTAGTAAATGGACTGGAAGCAAAGCAAAATCTAAGAAGATATACTCAAAACGTACAAGACAAATTTCAACTTCTCTGATTTTCAGTTTTCCAAACTTCAATTAACAAATGCATGAAAAAACTATCAGGTGGATAAGTCCAATGTCGATTGTCAACCATTCCTGATTCCTCAACGGTTGAACATGCTTCAGGTGTCCACATGCAACAGCAACAAGACTAACATCTTTTCTAATGTAGTCAAACAATCAGTTTAGTTTTCTTAAGTACTTAATTAGGTAATTAAGTAAAAATTTTCGCCATAAGTACCTATTGTAGGAAAAATGCTACGAGGCATTAGTTTTGCTCCAATTCATGACTTCAGGCATTAGTTTTGCCCCAATTCATGACTTCATATGAATGATGGAACTACCCCGTAGTAGTCTCAAAATATTGTTGTTGTTATTATTATCATTATTATTAGCACTTTTTTTTTTTGGGGGCATGCTAGCATCGTTCAGAAAAATTTCAGCTAGGCTAGCTCATCCACCAACCTGCAGTCCTGCACCATGTCACCTCCTCATCATGAGTGTAAACTATATACAAATTTAGATTTATATGTGACTATGTGAGTTTCATTTATCAAAATTTATATGGGGCAACGTCAAGGCAAAGTTTTTATGGACACTCCCTCATTTTTTTTTTTTTTTTTTTTTTTGATATTGTGGACACTCCCTCATTATTAGCTAGTAACCATTCTTTAAGTAGTGTACGTGCGTATTAAAACTAGAGAAAGATAAATAACAAAATTGATAAAAGGGAAGATAAAAATACTGAATTTAATTATTTATTATTGGTTTTACCAAATTTTTATGATATTCTTCACGCCTGTCATATATATTTTTTTTTAATAAAAGGACATGCATCTTCAATTTACACAGTACGTATATACTAATATAGCACTATTTCTTTAGTCTTTCGAATTTTTGCTTTTTTTGTTCTTGTTTTTTTTTTTTTTTCCTTTACTTTTGTACTAGATAGCAGCTATCTAGCTTGTCTAAAAAAAAATAGCACTATTTCATTATCATTCTAAATTTTTGTTGCAACAAATTGTTATTATCTTCTCGTGCACATTTGAGTTTAAAATTGAATTCAACATATCCCAATTATGATCGTGTGTACTTCTTGACTTCGTTACAAAGGGCAACGTACATAATTGAGTGGAGATCACAGATGTGAATTACTGGACTGAGGATCTTCATGGATATCTCAATTTCAATAAAATGGAGAGTTTTAACTCTCATTTTATCTTAAAAAAATTCTAGTGGTGTTGTCTTACAAAAAATGCATGTATGTTTAAAAAAAAAAATTCTAACTCCGGAGTTCATTAATTTATGTCAGACCAAGATGATACGAAAAGATATGTTTGATTAGGTGAGGAGTATTAGTTATTTCAGATTATCTTTTTTTTTTTTGTAGTTCGGATTTGACGACTAAATGTAGAATAGCCGTTCGAATAACGTCTGCCAATTCTTTCAAAAAGTCAGTTTACATTGTTCTCACGGTTCCTACTTGTACAGAAACACTAACAATGAAGAGAGCAACTTAATTACAATGAATAAAATTTAAGCAAATAAGTTTTTTAAACCCTGATCTTCTACAAAATAGTTTTAGAACTTCACAAATCTAAGACATATATATATACAACGGCTTGCTAATGACACAAGAAGGCGAACCGATCAAATTGTTATATTAGTATTACAAATCATGACAACTCAATTATGAAATTTAGAAGTCATCATAACATGTTTACTATCTTCGTTCTGTGTGGTCACTTTTTTGGGAATTGCATTTGACCGTTGCAGTTATGGTTGAAAAAAATTTGGCGCGTAACAATTAATTTACCTCTTATACTTGAGCCGCTGGCATTAATATTTCTTCTCTCATTCATTTGTACATTGACCTTGAAATAAGATAACTTCTCTACTCTTATTTAAAAATCTATGATACACCGTCCAAAAATTGATTGTCTGATGCGCAGTTTCGTGTTGATCAATTAATTCTCTCTGAATAAAATATTCTTCGTGCCAATCTGGAGCATTATAAAATGGGTGCCTTCCTCAACTCCATCATTCATTCATTGGTGAAAGAACAATATCTACTTGAAAAAGAAATTGTTCTTAGTACTTTCCCTCCCACCTCAATCTCTTTGTGATCTAATCCCTTCTGCTACTAATGGCGATTCCTGTAGTTGATTTTTCGAAATTAGACGGCGAAGAGAGGGCCAAGGTCTTGGCTCAAATTGCAAACTATTGTGAGGAGTGGGGATTCTTTCAGGTAAAATTCCATATCATGCAATCTTCATAGTTACTTCTAATCAATGTAAATTTGTTTCGAAATAGTTTTTCTTTGTAATGGTTATAATCAATGTAAATTATTTCAGTACGATACCCTTTGTCATTTGAATAATTTAAATCTTTTGCTGGTTCGCATGTTACCCGCTTTTATTGTTGCTCTAGTATTATTACAAGTACTTTTGATGCTAAAAAAATTTAGCACCGTACTCTTATTACATATATATGGAAATGGTGACCTGGTAAACACTTGTTCTAGCTACAAATTAAAGTGGCAGGACAAAGTGCTTGTATCAGCCAATTAATATAATTAATAACAGAATGTTGTGTTCCTTACTTCCCATTTATTATTTCTGCATGGTACCAATAATTTTATTGTAACTAGAACTAGAATAAGAACAAGGGTTGTACTAGTGCTTGTTCTAGTTCACACCCTTAATATCAATTACAATACCAACAGAAATCTAATTAATGTTACACCCAATTAAACAAAAAAATGTCTTTAGTTGGTGAACCATGGGATTCCAACCGAGCTGCTCGAGCGGGTCAAGAAGGTTTCTTCAGAATGCTACAAGCTGAGAGAAGAAGGCTTCAAGAATTCAGAGCCTGTTCAGATGATGAACAAGATGCTGGAGGAAGAAGCCGCAGGGTCGAAAGCTCAGCGATTGAATGATGTCGATTGGGAGGATGTTTTCACCCTCCAAGACGACAACCGCTGGCCTTCTAACCCTCCTGAGTTCAAGTAAGGCCCTTGCGAAGTTATTTGTTTAGAATTATATTTTTAATAAATCTTTGTTTTTTTTGGGTTGTTTATACGTGAGGAGTTATATCCTTAGCATAACATTATATTCGATCATGGATTTAATTACAAAATTTAATAAATATATTTCCGGTATCCATTTAATGTTTTTTCTTGGCCTTGTCCCCAGGTCAAATAAATTTCTCGGTTATTAATTAGATATATATTATAGCTCTTCGTCTTCCATTTTAATTTAAAAAAAAAGTTCTTCGAGAAAATCGAAGTAACTATATGTTTTGGCTTTGTCTATGGAGACCACCAGACTTGAAACCGAAAACCTTGGTCAAAGTCGACCTCTAGCTAGGCTCTAACTACATATTTTATGGGGCAATTGGATTATCCATTTTACGAGCTTTATTTTTTGTTTTAGATCATTTATTGGACAAAGAAATATAACTTTGTATGAATTAAGTAGGCTGAGCATGGGTCTTGCGTTTAGTATTATATTCATAGGATATAATTCTGTTATAGTTTCTACTACGTGATGATATCATGGTTTTGTTGCTTTCCACCAAGTGTTAGGAATTAATTAAGATGTTATAAAAATAAATTAATAACATGAAAGGGAAGACGTACATGAGAAACAATGAAAGAGAGAGCTTATAAATTTCAAAACATAGAAGAAGACTGAATGAAGAGTGTTCAGATTAGCTATGTATAAAACCAAATTATTATGTTTATATCTAGAATCCTTTGGATTTATTTTTCTGCGACAGAAATAGAAACTCCAATTATTGAAGTTTCAAAACTGTTTGTAGGTGAAATGATATGTAGAAATAATAATATCCCATATAAGTTCCTAGTTCCAATTGTATTTTGATCTTACTTTCCTTTTCTTTCAAACAAAGAAAAAAAAAAAACATTTTCTTTTGCATTCAGAAGTTGATATGAAAATTAAAAAAGCGGTGATTTGTATTGCGGTGCTAATTTGTTTCTAGAACCTTGCGTTTCACATCATTTACATAAAATCAAACATATATATGCAACAACTTGCTTTCATTAAAGTAGGCAGAGCAAGAATCTTGCTAGTAGTATTATATTTCTCATTGAATAATAGCATCCCTAAGTAAAGATCGCATGTCTTTGATGTTTTCCACAAAGTTAGTTAAGATGACGCAAAAAGATATAACATACCATTGAAATAACAATATGCATAGGTAAGCCCTCAAAAGTAACAAAGAGGTAAGACTTGTGAATTAAGAGTAGGATTTTTTCCCCCCTGTTGAAACAGAGCTGAAAGTGTTTGTTTTTCATGCAATAATTCTATCTCAAATAACAAAAATAGTTTCCCTTAGGTAAACAAAAAACTTTACTTCGGTCCTTAATTTTTTCGATGAACTACTTTAAGAATTATCTATTTAGAACAATGATAAACTCGTAGAAAAAAAACTACTTTGACAATTTTTCTATTGGAGAATAGCACTTAATTAGTTCAAGTCTAATGCATCAATTTAACTACCATGTAGGGAGACCATGATGGAGTTCAGGAGAGAACTTAAGCAACTTGCTGAGAAGATCCTCGAAATTATGGAAGAAAACCTCGGCCTTGAAAAGGGCCACATAAAAAAAGCATTCACTTGTGATGGCGAATATGAACCTTTCTTTGGAACCAAAGTTAGCCACTACCCCCCATGCCCCCGCCCCGAACTTGTACCTGGTTTAAGGGCCCACACTGATGCTGGAGGTGTGATCCTCCTTTTCCAAGACGACAAGGTCAATGGTTTACAAGTACTAAAAGATGGTCACTGGTTCGATGTTCAGCCTCTGGCTGATGCCATAGTGATAAACACTGGTGATCAGATAGAGGCCGTGAGTAATGGAAAGTATAAGAGTGCCTGGCACCGTATTCTGGCAAAACGCGAAGGTAATCGCCGTTCAATTGCTTCATTTTATAACCCATGTTACAGGGCCGTCATTGGTCCTGCACCATCTTTACAAAATGATGGTGAGTTGTATCCTGAGTTTGTTTTTGGAGACTACATGAATGTGTACCAGAAGGAGAAGTTTGGAGAAAAGGAACCGAGGTTTGCGAAAGTAAAGAAAGCGGAGAAGTATGGAGATAAGGAGTGAAGCATGCTTATGAGCTACATGCATGTATAATAATGCATTTTGTCAATATTAATTATGCTTTTGGCAAGTATACATGCGCAAGACAAATATACGTATAGCATGTTAGTTTGGTTTTGTTGAGTTTATTCGTACTTTTGGTAAAAGTTTGGTTTAATTTCTGACTTGGTGTGGCATATGCATACTTAGTTTTGGAAAGGAAGCATCCAGCAATTACTCTTTAATTTCCAGAAAATTGATGGAAATTAAAAGGTCTTTTAGTGTCCATGTAATTGACTGCATCTTTGTATGATAGTTGGGATTGTGTAATATCAAAAAGCTTGGGTGTGAATTTAATTTTGATCCAGTGTGCTCAATTGTACATTTTTCTCAGCTTCTTTCATTATTGTAACATTACATGCATGAATAATCGGCTAATTTTAAACCTTTTTTTGTTTTTGAGAAAGAAGCCCATGGGCAGGCTAATTTTAAACTTTGAAATACAGTTTTTACGTTATGCTATAGTAGTTAAGCTATTAATTTTGTAAAATACTCCGTAAGCGAAGTAATTTACAATTTTCTTTTTTTTTTTGGAAGCTTCTTAAGTAAATGATATATACAAAATTACAAACTTACAATGAAAAAATTATATAGAAGTTTTCTGAAAAGTAAATCTTCTGTGTTAAATTTGTTCAATCCACAAAAAACAAAGAAAAAAGAACAAATAAAATTCAGAAGCCTGAGAAGTAGATGGTGATCAATTGAGCTTTGGCGGCCTAAGTTTTCCACTTTTCCTATAAAAAGCCCAAAATCAGAAATGAATCAGTGCCAGTGCCAGAGTTCAGACCTTCAATATTTTTACCAAAAGCCTGCCTCACAAACCCAATTTAAAATTTCCCTTGAATTACTTGTATCTGCCCCAAAATCTTGCGGTTGGTAAATCGCAACGACACAGCCTAATCGGTGTCTCTAATTAAAACAGCTTATTGAGTTCTTGCCACCACTCTCAGCTAAATTCAGCTTCATCTCCTCTTCTCCCATGGCGTCTTTCATGCACGCCTCCCGCGCTTCTGTCGCTGTACGATCTCGAATAACCTCTCTTTCTCTACTTTGCCGAACTCGTTCCAACTTAAATTTCGAAAATTGTTTTAACTTTTATTTTTTGTTGAAAAATTCAGATCATGAGATGGTTGAAGGGAGCTATTGAAGCGGCGCCTAGAGGTAAGCTTAATTTACATTAATTTTACCTTAATTTTTAGTGGTCGTGTTAATTTAATTATTGCAATCACCTCAGGTTTTCTGCCAGAGATATATACTAGACGAACGAGCTTTAGAGATGGATTTAGTTGCAATAGTAGAGTAGTTAGTGTCCCTTTTAGATGCTCTTTTCAGCGTGTTTTGGTGAAATGCAACCATTCTTTGGCCAAGACTGTGCCTTACTCAGACCCGCCTTCTTCCAAGGATGTGAACCAATTGCATGAGTTTATCGATCGAAGGTGAGATTTTTACTAAAAAGAAGTACCCATTGCAATTTTATCGAGGCCAGTACCTCTATATTGTTTTCTCTACTATTTAGGATCTTATGCATAGTTATTTCAGCTCTCACTATTGGTTAATTACCTCAGTCGCAAGCTCATGGTTTTGACAGGAGCAGGAATTAGCACAGAGTCTGGCATCCCTGACTACAGAAGGTAATTTAAATTACATATACAGACAATAGAATGCATCTTTAAAACTTTTTAAAGGTTTTTTTTTTTTTTTTTGGAATAAATTCCAGCTTTTTTTCTTTTCTGATGGCAGCCCCAAGGGTGCTTACAGTACTGGTTTTAAACCGATTACTCACCAGGTAGAACTGCAAAGTGTTTCTCTACTTGATGGTTGAACAATAATTTTGAGATGTTAATATTTCTTCTCAAATGGTCAGCAATTTGTAAGGTCAAGTAATTTTCGCCGGAGATATTGGGCCAGGAGCTATGCTGGGTGGAAAAAGTTTATTCATTCACAGCCCAATACTGCCCACTATGCCTTGGCATCTTTAGAAAGAGTTGGCCGTGTAAATTTTATGGTTACTCAAAATGTTGATAGGTAATTTTTCCCACTCCAAACTTTTCCAAACTTTTTAATTTATTAAGACCCCAAATTCCCTGCATCACATGTTTTCCATAGTATGTGTAAACATTTATTTAGTGATATGACATAAAAATGTGCAAGTTCAGTTTCCTATGTTTTAAAAACATGAGTGAAAGAGAACCACAATTGTACATTGTTGTAATGCTACTTCTATTACGATATAGAAATGAAATATGGATTATGGTTTACTTGTCATTTGCCAAACTAATAAAAAAGGTTTGTCAGTTAATAGTTAAGGTTTGTCCCAATTTGCTTGAATTTCACTAATTATTTTTTTGCTGGGAGTTGGTTCTTGGTGTATGTAAATTTTAACATTTCATTTTGTATTTTCTTTCAGGTTACATCATCGTGCAGGAAGCAATCCGCTTGAGTTGCATGGAACTGTATATGAAGTAATTTGTTTAGATTGTGGCTCATCCATTAGCAGGGAGTCATTTCAAGAGCAACTCAAGGCTGCTAATCCAAAGGTACACTATGTATTGGTGTCCCTGTAATGCTAGAGGATGTTTTTGGCACATATGTTCATACCAGTATAGGTGTGGACCAGATGCAAGGCATATGCCTGTACTGGAATAGCTTGTGGGCAATCTTACAGTAGAAGCAAACATTCTAAAATTGTAATATTATTGTTTAAAAAGTAACAAAAATGAATAAAAATAAATGAAAAATAACTAGAGATATTGGGAAAATAGCTTTTGGCCCCAAAACGAACATGAAAAATTATTGTGTACGTGTCGTGGCAGCTCTTTTTCCAGACATACTTGTTCTGTCTTGCCAAATTTTGGTGTTATTACCTTTCTTCTTAGAACATATTTTAAAATTACATTTAGGATTTTTGCCTGAACACCTTTTGGCTACCTTTTGCTTTCTGTAAACTTGGTATGCAGAGGCTATATTGTGCCTTCTTGATTTTTCTTTTGTAAAAAAGTTATACCATATACTTAGATAGAAACTGGAAAAGGAAGAGAAAACTGTCCCGGCTTTCCTCCGATAAGCTTTATTAAAGAACTGATATTCTGATACACTATTATATTTCATATCTGACTGTATATTACAAATATGCTTAGTGGGCTGCAGAGATAGAGAAACTGGATGGTGGGCCTACTGGATCAGATGAAAACCTTGGTGTACAGAGGCCAGATGCTGATGTGGAGATTGACAAGAAGTTCTGGGAGGAGGAATTTGACATTCCTGATTGCCAAGATTGTGGCGGAGTCCTCAAACCTGATGTATGTATCTAATAATAAATTATTTGATATGTTTTTCTATAAAGAACGAAAAAAATGAGAGTAAATTACACAAGAGAAGGGGTATATTGACAGCTTCTACAATTGGCATCAGAGTTCTTTGCAGTTGGAAACCAAACTTACAGATATGTTCTTTATTATAAGATACGTTGTGCATCAAATTGAGAGCAATTTGAGATTCAGTTGGTTACTGATCAAGTGCTGATGTAACAGAATAATGAAATTTTCAATCATCTCGATGGATGAGCGATCAATTTTCAAATTGCATTAATTTGATTCATGACCTTCCTAATCATACAGAACACGTGTACAATTTTAACATTTTAATTTTGATAACTGTTGAATATGTGGTCCTTTGTGTTCTTAAGTTCCTTAGGTCGTGAAGTCTCGAGTTCCTACTTTTGATCCATTAAGTTTCCAATTTTTTTTCCATTTTGGTCCCAATGCTAGCATTATTTTTCATTAAGAGATTGGACAATCAGTGGAAATGTGGATTGGATTCTTTTGGTCATATGCTTTTTCAGTAAAGAATACACCTTTCATGCTAGCTTATCGACAACTTCAATCCATTATTCGACTAAAAATTGAAAAGTGATGATTGGGACCAATTGGTAAAGATCAGAATGTCTTAAGGACTATAATTGTAGCTTGGAATGCTCACCAAACCTGGCAATTAGGCTAAAGATCTTCTGATTGATGGTTATCTTTCATCAGCATAAAAGTTAATAATTGAAGCCTCTTTACCTGCACCGAGTTGCAAAAACAAGTTCCTGCAACTAATGTTTAAGTTGGAATACTATTTGTTTTTCTGGTAAAGGTGGTTTTCTTTGGTGACAATGTGCCAAAAGAAAGAGCTGACAAGGCCATAAAAGGTGCAAGAGAATGTGATGCTTTTCTAGTACTTGGTTCATCTGTCATGACCATGTCTGCTTTCAGGCTTGCCAGGTACACGTCACATTCTCTGCTTTCAGTCTTGTTTTGCTTGCATACTTGGTCCTGCCAGTTTTAAACTCAATTATTTGATCATTTGTGATGCTTAAACTTTTAATTGGCAGAGCTGCACATGAAGCAAATGCTCCTATAGCTATTGTTAGCATTGGTGATACACGGGCTGATGACTTGGCCTCCCTGAAAATAACTGCCCGATGTGGAGAGGTTATTGTTCGTCCTTTCTTATCTATAAATTCTTTTACATTTCCTTTACAGTTAAAATTACATAAGAAGCTTATATTGCTCTCTGTTTTTTCACTTCAGATATTGCCTAGATTGCTGGATGTAGGATGTCTGGCTGTACCCAGTGCCAGTATCAGTTGAAGAATCATGAGCCTTTTATTTTTTATTCTTTCCTTATATTTTGGTCGTCAAGTAACCTTCAGGAAGAGGAACGATATAAAGTGGGAAGTTGGTTTCCTGATTATGACAAACAATGTTGGGTCAAAGTACCTGCTTTTGTGGACTATTACACATTCTTCTAATTTAAAAATGTATAAAACTCCTGTAGATAACTGCTTGTCGACTGGTTAATATGAATCAATTTAATATAGGATTTTGTGTATTGATTTTAATTTTGATGAAAACCGATAAATTTCTGTGCTCGACTGGTCATAACGCCTGTAAACGAAAAGAAGGATAGAAAGAAAAGACCGAAATTTTTTCATATTTTTAAATTACATCGGATTTTAAAGATTTTATCATTTAATAGAAATTTTAAAATGATTGTTGTCGTATGGAAGTATGGAACTTTGAAAATCTAAAGCTAATGTCGGAATGTGAAAGTCCGAAATTAGCTAATGTTTACAAGTCTGAAATTAAATTCGAACTTTCAAATCCAATATTACAATAATAGTTTTAAATTTTTAATTAAATTAATAGTAATAATATATTTAAAAATCTGATTTAATTTAACAATACTAGCATAAGATGCCCTCATATGTGGGCAAATAAAAAAAACAAAATAATGTTAGACAATAAAAATATGTTTCTTAATTTACCATCGATACAAATTGATATGTTATTCAATTGTTTCTATATTAGATGGAAAACTAATCAAATCCAAAAAAAAAATTTTCCTTCTGTGCAGCAATTCAAAACCGAGATAATTCTTTCCTTATGTGCGCATAGAGATGTGTTGAGACAGATCTAACCATACATTTACAGATCAACGGTATAAAAATTGTTAATCAAAATTGTTATGACCTTTTTCTAGGTGCATTTATAAGTAGTAGAGATAGAGATAGAGACAGAGATGAAAATAATTTTTTTGGAAGAAAAGAGGCGTTCCAGGCCCATCTCCGGACCGTCCATCCATCTCCGCTCCGCATCCAGGAATCAACGAGTCAAAAGGGAAAAGGAAAACGAAAAGGTTTTGGTCGCCAAAGCCGCACTACAGGAACAGGAAGAGAAGGTTTTGGAAGCACGAGCACCTTCTAGCGCTTTCTAGTCGAGTCGACTCCACCAGAGCCAATTCTTCTTCGTTCCCTTCTCATCTCATCTATATATACGTCTTTGCTTCGATTTGGGTAAAAAAGAAAACGAAGGCAACTCTACTCCGATTGCACAAACTAAACTGAACTAATTGGAAGGGTGGAATTATTGAAAAGCGAAGACAAGGAATGGCGAAAGACGGCGGTTTGGATTGGGATGGGCTGCTCAAGTGGAGCCTGGCCAACTCGGACGGGACGCAGCAGGCCCGGCAACTGAGCGACGAGGACCGCAGGTGGTTCATGGAGGCCATGCAGGCGCAGACGGTGGATGTGGTGCGGCGCATGAAGGAGATCAGCCTCGTCATGTCCACCCCTGACGACGTCCTCCAGTCCCAGGGCGTCACCCCTGACGACATCTACAATATGCTTGATGAGCTCCACGAGCACGTCGAGTCCATCGACATGGCCAATGGTATGGACCCCCCACCCCCCTTGTTGCCTCTATTAAAATTCAAGTCCAACAAACTTACTTACTTGTGACTATTAATTAAGTGCAGATCTGCACTCTGTTGGTGGCTTGGTTCCTCTTCTCGGCTACCTGCGCAGTCCCCATGCCAACCTCCGAGCCAAGGCTGCTGATGTCGTGTCTACCATTGTCCAGAACAACCCCAAGAGCCAGCAGCTCGTCATGGAGGCCAACGGACTCGACCCTCTCCTCACTAATTTCAATTCCGACTCCAGCATCGCTTCCCGCACCAAAGCTCTCGGTGCTATCTCTTGTGAGCACTTTTCTTTTCTTTCTTCTTCTTTTCCACGGAACCCCCCCTTTTCAATTGAACTGTGCATTAGTGCTAATGCAGATATTGCTCAGTTCAGAGTTCTTCATAACCCTTGGGTAGAAGTGGCAACCACATTTAGGAACTGAAGCACGCCCTCTGCTGTAACTGTGTGAATAAGAACCATCTTAAAACAGTACTGTATAACTGATACACTTTAATTGCATCACAGGCTCAAAATATTAGTACATTGCTGACCACATGAGTACATCTATCTCTTACCAGAAATGTTTTATTCAGTTGCCTTGGTGCTGTAGTTTTGTTTTAGTTTTTCTTTACTCAACCTTTTCTGTGAGGCATTTTTCATCTATTTATGTTGGCCAGGCTATGTTTTTTGAATTGTGGCTGTAGATACAATAATTTATTCTACCAGCCTATTTCAGTTTTCATTCTCTCTCTATACTTTTCCTTTATTTCTAGCAACATTTTCTGCCAAAGAGTTCTGGTAGAGCATTTTTCTCTATCAATCTACATGTGTTGATAAATTAAGCGATACTTTTATGGGAGATAAGTAGAGTAGCGCTATACCACTTTTCTATTAAGAAAAGCATGAAAAATACAAAAGTTTGAATGTGAGGCATCTTTCATTTAAGCAGTATATCATCTTGTGATTATTTTACTGACGATGGTATTATTTTTGTTTTGTTTACCACAGCTCTAATTCAACATAACAAACCTGGGATAAATGCTTTTCGCCTTGCAAATGGCTATGCTTCATTAAAAGATGCACTCAGCTCTGATGATGTCAGGTTCCAGAGGTAAAGAGCCTGTGTAATATCACTTGCTTTGTGTCTTTTACTTTCAGAAATTAGTTTGGTTGTGCTAGCACACGGATCCAGGAATACCGCATGTACTTCCAATACAATATTTGCACAAGTTAACATATACTTGTTAGGGAACTCTGAAATTGAAAAATCATATTTATCTGGTCTTGGCAAATTGAATCAAGAAATTGTTAGTCTTCAGTTTTCACTCCTGGATTGCAATCCAAAAGTGAAAATATTAAGGGTTATTTGCACATAAATTTCAACAATCTGAAACAATTGTAAGAAAAACCAACATGTATTAAGCTTGATTCAATCACTTTCGGACATTATCGGCAAAATTTACAATAATGTGTGAATCTGTTTGGCTTGAAATGCAGCTTTCCCAACGAAAAAGAAAACAGACAATAAAAATGCTCATTAGGGAGGTGGGAAATTGTTAAAGTGCACTATTCCATATTAGTAGCCTAGCATTTTGGTACTGTACACAAATATTTTAGAACAGGTTAGGTGCTGGGTGCATCATGGGAGTTATTGGGCCAATCCCAAAATGCTATTGAATCACTGTCACTGCAAAAAATTACTCATCTTGTTGTTTAAATTCTATTTATGTTTGACAGGAAGGCACTGAATTTGATCAAATACCTTTTACATGAGAACTCTGCTGACTGCAGTATTGTGACTGAGTTAGGGATCCCACGCCAAATGGTGCACCTCGCCTCAAGTGCTGACTCTGATGTTCGTGAAGCTGCTTTGGGCGGCTTACTCGAGCTAGCAAAAGACAAGAAATCAGGCACTTTGGCTGACGAAGAGAAATTAAAATCTGTCCTACAGAGCCGTATCGATGGCATCAGCGAGATGTCGGAGGACCAATTGGAGGCGGCGCGCGAGGAGAGGCAACTGGTGGACTCTCTGTGGAAGGAGTGCTACAATGAGCCGTCGAGTCTCAGAGAAAAGGGTTTGGTCGTGCTGCCGGGAGAAGAAACTTTTAAGCAACCACCTGATGTCGCAGGGAAATTCTTTGAGCCGGCGTTGCGTGCATGGTCAACGCCGAAGCAGGATGGCAGAAATGTCTCTGAGTCTGCAGGTGAAAAGAAGGACACTCCGCCACCTCTGTTGTTGGGACCGGGTCCGTCCGATGGCAGTTCAGCTTAACAGAACAATGGGGCTTGATGGGGAGTCTAATTGACCGTGTATGCTGTGTTATTTTGGAGTTTATGAGATATGCTAATTTTGGTTTGTAGATTATAGTGTTCTGAAGCAATCGTAGTTTCCTTGAGATATGATCATTTTTTTCTTTTCTATCCCTTATGAGATATGATATTAATGTCAAAAAAGCATCTTTGATGCATTTAGACTAAGACCATATTTCTAAATCTGCTTGGTTAGAATAAGCTGGGGGCCGCTACATGGTGTAGCACTACACTGGATTTGAATTCACATCGTTGCTGAGCAGCACTGCCGAAACTTGAATAGATTTATGTTCACTTTTGGTTGAATAGTACGCAAATTGAAATAGCTAAGCGAGAATTGTCCGTCTGTTGACTATATGTGGGAGGTGGGACAGTTACAAAGGTCGTTGATGCAAGTGAGAATCGTTTTTGTTTGCACCGGTATCACTATCTATGATACCGGTGCAACCATGCTATTTATTTCTCCAACACCTATGAATGTAAATTCTTATTACATTTACTCCAAACTAACAAGCTAAACAAAATAAACCCCAACTGAAATATCAAAACCATTATGCCTGCAAACAATCACACATCAAACAAATATAAAAATTGCTCATGACGTTAACGCAAGAATGATTGTAATTATTATTGCAACTAATAATTGGAGTAAATTTCACTCCAATGTGTTCGGAAAAATTAGGCGCAATAAGTAGGTTAATATATGTGAATAGAGCAATATTTTTTATAAGATCAAGTAGAGCTCGTTGGTATATTGAAATGTTTTCTAGAATTGGTTGCTGCTTTATTCAGATCAATTACCATAAGATATACAATAAAATCATAACACAACTCGTACACTATAACAATATTAAGTTATTAACACACAGATATATATAGGATATAAGAGAATCGAAAATAATAAAGCATCTCTATACGAAAACAAAGCCTCATTAAAATCGTGAGCTAATTTGTTCAAAGAGCGCCTTGAAATCCTTGGTTGGTGTGCCTACTCCTTCAGGCTTCGATGCCAGATCCAATGCCTTGAATTTTGCTTCCTCAAACTGCAGAGCCTGTTTAAACAATGTAAAAGTTTGGTCACCTAGTCAAATCCAAGTCAATAGTAACTCAAAATATGAAAAACAAATATATATGAAAATAATTAAACATTTGCTCTTCCTCACTTATTGGGCAAGGCCTCTGATATGATAATTTTTGAAAAAAAAAAACAAAGGAGGGTCTTAATTCAATGTTGTATAACACTTCTCATTTTGCTGAGGTGCACATGTAAATCCATTGTATATTATTAGCAAGAAAAGGAACATAAACCTGAACGCAGACTTCAGCCACATCAGCCCTAGGAATAGATTTTGTATCAGTCTGCAGAAGTTCATCATCTTTTCCGACTACCAACTCACGCAGACCCCCGTCTTTGTCCAGCAACCCTCCTGGCCTAAACCATAATAATCAAGCTAGCAAGATTTCTTAATTGTTGGGTCCAAGACTGGTCATGAAACACTCTGGTTGAATTAATTACGAAGGTTTACATGTGATTGGTAAATTTTTCTGGTCTGAGTGTTAGTTCCATCACAAATGTTGGGTATATATCAATTTGCCAAAAAGCATATGAAAGAAAGAGACGCAAATTGTACCTTATTATAGTATAAGGTATACCCGAGTCAGCTAAATACTGCTCAGCCTTTCTCTTCCATACCTACAAAGATATATTATCCAAACATTATAAGGCTATATTACTGCTCATTCAAGGGGCATTACAAAATTGGATGTCAAAATAATTTGATCTTGGGAAAAAAGGTTTCAGAGGCTGATAATTACCAGAATGTTGCCATTTCCCAAGCTATTCAATGGATGATTAGGATTAGTGCCTCCCATTGACCCAACCAACACAACATGCTTCACTCCAGCTGCCTTTGCTGTTGAAAGACTATGAAATTAATAAACCAAACTGACTAGCATACTTGAATGCAGCAGTACCATACTGGCTAAGGCATTGCGCACAAGTACCAAAACCAAAGCGGCAAACTACCAATAATACAGCAAGCTGTTCTTTACAGTTTCTCCACATGTTAAGACTGGATTGGGTCTTAATTATTTCACTTAATGTTTGGCAACCTCAATCCCCATATCGAGCCAAACACGATATGGGGTTTTGGATTAGTAATAGTCTCTTTTGGTATTACCATCTTGATCGAATGGCAGAGGAGAGCCCATTTACCCCACTGGAATAGAGTACCAAAGTGCCAAACAACATTCACTCTTACAAAAAGCACAGAATAGAACTATTCTTTGCACACTCCAATAGCACTATTCCACTTTAACATTCTGAAAATGCGATTGTTTGTGTTGCTGAATGAGACTTTAATAAGTATAAGAACAAAAAAAAGTAGGAAAGTTGCAAACTGATTATAGTTCCAGTGTTGAAGGCACCACGATGGTACTAGAGCAGACTGGGTGACACCAGCACTGGTTATGTTTAATGGTAACCCTTGAGCTATATAGAAAATCAAAAGAGAAATTATGTACCAGCATCAATTTGGTTCTTCTGGCCAATCCAATCAACCTAGCAATTAAAGGCAACAGGTGAACACCTTGAACAGTACAATAAGGTTTGGTCATCCAAATTCCAAACACATTTACTTTCAGCTGACAGGAACTTGCTCCAGGCAAACCATCGGTGTTTATACAGTACCAGTATCTGGATTTCAGGCAATTTCTAAACTGTATCAATTGGTATTAAACCAGAAAGGGCAGAACTACATATTTGGGTATAATTTATTATTGTATGTTGCTCTTTTTATATGTTGGCAACTTGGCTTTATCTTCGAAGAGAATTTCCTTGCGCAGTAATAAAACACAGTGACCTCAAAGAATCTTCCAAAATCCTCTTGTTGACGAGAATAACAGAAATGGATGCCAGGATTCAAACCTGTTCAGGGAATTGACCATCTTCATAATAAAACTCAGGCCTGCCGCCCTTGGTGGGGTCGAATCCGGGTTTCATTTTGGGAACAGCACTGGTGAGGATAATAAGAGCATCTGCCCCTTGAAACGCAGGCGCAATTCCATTTGCATCTCTTATGTCGGCTATATATATGTTGTCAGCATCGGATCCGATTTTCTGTTTGCTCTCTTCTGACCTGACTAAACCTCTGGGGACGAACTGTTCGTGCCGCTCCTTGAGCTTTTTATATGCAATTTGACCTTGAATGAGAAAAATGATAGGAAAATGACATGTCAACATATATATCATAAATAGTTATTAGTTAAGGGGTATATGTGTGTGTCCTAAACCTTGCAATGCAACTAGCATTTTTTTCAGTTTACAATTGCTGATTTTTCTTGTCCGATCGAGGTGGAGAATTGGACAGAGAAAAAGAGTTTAAGTGGAGAGAAGAACCTGTACGACCGCTGGCGCCAGTGACGAGAACTGTCAAGCGAGGAGCATCCGCCATTGCTAAGGAAGGAAATGGAAGGAAGGAAAGGAAAGGAAATGACTGGAACTCTGACGAAGGAAAAGAGAGAAAAAGAATGCGGACCGGATGTTGTAGAAAAGAGAAGAGATGGGCCTTTTTGTTGAGCCGAATTAGAACTGCTCGGCCCAAACTATTGAAAACATATTAGTTAAGTCTTATTTATAGCTGTGAATTTCGTACCGTTTCGAACGTTTCTGTTCCATTCCGTCCAAACAGAACGTTAAATGAAAGAAAATTGATTCCGTTTTCAGAAACAGAACGAAAACGGAACTGAAATTTCATAACGGAACGGAAACGGAACACGAAAATGGGCTCAAATCAAAGGAAAATAAAGGACGGAACGTTAAACGGAACCGAAATCTGTTTCGTTTAACGAAACGGAACGGAAACAAAATAACAATTTCATTCCGTTACCGAAACGAAAAAAAAAATGTCGATTTCCGCTTCCGTATTTCACGTTTGACAGGTCTAGTCTTATTGATTGATTATTGTGTAATCGTGTTGAAGTTTCTCTCTCAGCGTATAACAATATAAATAATGATTTTTTTTTCTGGAAATTATAATAAATTATTTGAATAATGAAATTTACACAAAGTAGCAATGTATCTCGAACATCACTCTGAAAGCAAAGCATATATATAAAAAACAAGAAAATTAAATTAAGGTAATAATTGTAAAAAAAAAAAACTTTCTCTTCGTAAGTTTTGTATACATATGACTTTTTTTAACTAATGATTTCTAGACAATATAAAATGACATGATTGATCTTATGAAAACTTATACAGAGAGATATAAAAGTTATGGTATATAACTCTAATATATATCTGTTGCATATTATACATATATCATAACATCTCATTTAAATAAAAAATATATAAATACGTGTAAAACCTCCAATCAAAATTAATTAGAAAAAAGAAGTGAAATATTTCGGAGTCGACCAAAGTGACCGAGGAATCACCGACAGCTGCAAAACTTTCTTTATAGGGATGATCTCACTAGACGGCTTAGATGCTTTCGACCCTTCGAGGAATATCACCAACGGCAGATCGACCCTCACACAGTTATTGAAGACATTTGTTTATTTTTTCTTTTGTTCTTTTTTAATCATTGAAAGCCGTAGGCAGTAATCAGTGTAGGCATCTGGGACCACTAACACAAAGTTGACAACAAAACCCCTTGTTGTCCCCTTCACCTCAGTAGATAACACAACACAACACACTATCTAAGCACTACCAAAGCATTTCTTTTTTTAGAACAACTAGGTAGCAGCTACCTAGCACCACTACCAAAGCATTTCAAAAGTCCAAATGGTACACCAAGACTTCGAGGAAGAAGAGGAAATGGACGTATCCAGTACTTCTCACTCCCTCGGATGGGAAACGGGGTGGCGACTGTACGAGGCGTACAATGAGCTGGCCACGGCTGCTGGTAGGTTCGAAGGCAAGGTGGAGGCGCCGGCGGTCGTGGTGGTGGGGCACCAAACCGATGGTAAGAGTGCGCTTGTGGAGGCGCTCATGGGGTTTCAGTTCAACCACGTGGGTGGTGGGACTAAGACACGTCGGCCAGTGGAGCTTCGTCTGAGGTACAATCCAGACTGTAGGGAGGCGCCGTACTGTCGGCTTGTTTCCGATTCTGAGCCCGGGGTTTCGACACCAATGCCTCTCGCTGACATTCAGGTGATGTTTGGTTTGGTCTCTCTGTTCTGATTTGTGGGTTGTTTGATATTTGAAGTGTGAGATGGTTTTATGGCGAAAAGACCGAGTAGTGTTTGATAAAATGCCTGAATGGTAGTGTGATGTTGTTTCTTTGCGTTGTTGATAGTGCACGGAAGATGTTTGATGGTATGCCGGCTTTGTCGGGCTGATTTTGCTGTTGGCTGAATTGTACAAACCATGTACAATTGGAGGTTTTTGTTTTTCTTTTTGTTTTTTTTTGTGATAAAATAACAACTGAAGATTTGAATTGCATACAGGCTTACATTGAAGCAGAAAATATGAGGCTGGAGAGCGACCCTTGTCAATTCTCTGACAAAGAAATTGTTATAAACGTAGAGTACAAGTACTGTCCCAATCTTACCATTATCGACACGCCTGGCCTCATCATTCCTGCCCCTGGCCGTAAAAACCAAAATTTACAGGTGCTTAATATTTACTCTTACCTTGCAAATGTGGACATTATGTGTGTCGTTGTTACAGTACAATATTATTGCATGTGTTTTAACTAAGATGCAACATTTCCTGTAAACCCTAAAAGTAAGACTGTTTTTCAGAGTCAAGCACGTGCTGTAGAGGCTCTTGTGCGGACTAAGATACAACACAGAGAATTCATTATACTATGCCTGGAAGATTGTAGCGATTGGGTTAATGCCACCACAAGGAGAGTAGTGATGCAGGTGTGTGACCATCTTTTTCATCTAATAGCACGCTTATGTTGCAGTAGGTTGAGCAGTAGAAATCTATTAAGGGATTGCAAAATTATTTATTTCCAAACCTGAAAGTGCTATTAGAGAGGAATATTTTGGTGATTATTATCCCTTCTGTAATATTTTGTTATAACATTTTTGTTGGATAGTTTGACTACTTTTTTATGTCGTTATTTGTTATTATCTAGTTCCTACTGGAGTTTTCTTTTTTGTTCTTCTTTTATTGATTGCTATTTGGTGTTAGCAGGATGAATTGGGTTGAATAGAGGTCAGTAAGATGAGTTTTAATTAAGGTGTAGATTCCAAGCTTGTTGCAAAATTTGATGATGTTAAGGTTCATTTGTACAATTGAAATGTAACTAGGACTATTTTATTCTTCAGATAATTTTAGTGATATATTTTACTGTAATAAATGTCCATTTGTAATATATTTGGTAAAAATGTGTGCATGAATTCAGAAATATCAACAATGAAAAAGAATTGGAATTAGTAGCAACCATGTTACCTCTAATACTGTTCTGGTGATTTTCGAGAGGCAAAATCTTGTTGATATTTTAATATTGTCTGGGATGACACATATTTTCTTTTTTTTGATATTTTGTGCAGATTGACCCAGAGCTCTCTAGAACTGTGCTAGTCTCAACAAAGCTTGACACTAAAATACCCCAGTTTGCTCGAGCCTCAGATGTGGAAGTGTTTCTGAGGCCGCCAGCTTCTGTTCTAGATGGCTGTCTCTTGGGAGATTCACCTTTCTTTACTTCTGTGCCATCTGGCAGAGTTGGTTCAGGCCATGAAGCCATCTTCAGATCAAATGAAGAATTCAAAAAGGTATGTAACTACTTTCAATGCAATTTTTAACTTGTATAGAGGATATGATATTCTTCTTTTGAAGATTTCTTATGAAGTTTCATATGATAGGCTGTTTCTTTGAGAGAGGTTGAAGATGTTGCACTGTTGGAAGAGAAATTAGGAAGGTCATTATCAAAGGAAGAAAGGAGTAAAATAGGAGTTAGCAGCCTTAGGTTATTTTTGGAGGAGCTGCTACAGAAAAGGTTTCAATGAACTCATGTTGTTAAATGCTTCTTTTTTCCTGTCAAACAGCTGATGATAAAGTATATTCTGATGGTACTTGATTGATGTAGGTACATAGAGAGTGTCCCTTTGATTGTCCCTCTCCTTGATAAGGAACATCGCAGAGTAACAAGGAAATTACGTGAGATCAGTCAAGAAATTAGCAGTTTGGATGAAGTGAAATTAAAGGAAAGGGCACATGCATTTCATGAATCCTTTCTTACAAAGGTTAACTGCTTATTTCCTCTTAGCAACTTTCTGTTACATATCTTTGTAAATAAAAAGATGAAAACGTATAGGAAATTTAAGGCATTTATTCTAAAATATACAGCTGTCTTTGTTACTGAAAGGCACAGTTGTGGCTCCTCCTGATAAATTTGGTGAGAAATATTGTTCATTCTCTTTTTGACCTTGATTTCATATAGTTTTATTTCAGTTCTATATTGTACAAGCTTTTCCTATTGCAGGAGAAACCTTGCAAGATGAGAGGATAAATGGAGGATATTTCACTGGCTCTGACAGCTTCCAGCTTCCAAACAAGATGATGCCTGTAAGTTAAATATCAACATAATGTACTCCTTGTAGCTTAATTTGTAAACCATTTGGCGATTGTATTTGGTCAGAATGCTGGAATGCGTCTCTATGGTGGGGCACAATATCATCGTGCAATGGCTGAGTTTCGTCTTGTAGTGGGGGGGATGAAATGCCCTCCAATTACCAGGGAGGAAATTGTAAATGCATGTGGGGTTGAAGATATTCATGATGGCACAAATTATTCTAGGTGCTTTCTTGTTTCCCTTTGAAAAATAATAAATAAAAGGAAAAAGAATGAAGATTAACAGAAATGAAAAAACATTTTGTTGGAATGCTATGACTGTGTGAATAATTCTGTTTTCTTTATTGTAGGAGTGCTTGTGTAATTGGTGTTTCCAAAGCACGTGAAACATTTGAGCCATTTCTTCATCAGGTTAGATGGCCCGCTATATAGTTACAGAAAATATGTAGTGTGTTTTGCTATCCTAGACATGCTACTTCTTTGATGGGCTCAGTATTGTATTTCTACTGCATTAAATAGCAGTTGATAGTTTAATTATCACATAAAGTGGTATATTTATGAAACTGACCAAAAACTCTGATTTGTTTGCTATAGTTGGGCTTTAGGCTCTTGCACATATTGAAGAGGTTGCTGCCTATATCAGTTTATTTACTTCAGGTAAAACCACTGATTTATTTTTTTCTTCTGTACCTCTAATTATTCAACTGTGCCTCCATAATTTTAGTACCAGGATGCACCTGATACTTTGAGATTTTCCAAAAGAGTGAGAATCCATAACATGTCATGATACATGTGTGCTGGTTATTAAAATCAAATTGATGTGGTGGGTTAACGTACCTGACTGACTTGTACACATATGTTAAGTTTTGTGTACTTAAATAATGATCTTCTAACAGAAAGATGGTGAGCATATAAGTGGGCATGATGTTTTTCTGAAGAGGATTGAGGCTGCCTTCACTAATTTTGCAGAATCTACTGAGCATGCATGTCGTGCAAAGTAATTGTTTTTATATAACTATTAATTCTCATAATTTATTGATTGTTGTATTTTTTTTTTCTGAATATGTATGTCTTAGTATATATTGGCCATTAAATAACAGATGCATGGAAGATTTGGAAAGCACCACACGATATGTCACATGGTCCCTTCATAACAAGGTACGACATTTGAGAATCTGCTTCCATGACATTCATATTTCAAATCATGTTCTAGTTAAAAAGGATTTGTTCCTCAATATTTTCTGTTTAGAATAGGGCAGGGTTGCGGCACTTCCTTGATTCATTCGCTGGAACTGATAACTCCACTCCTACCACTATAATTGGCAATACCCAAGCAACAAAGTTACCTGATTCTAAATCCAGCAATTCAATAGTAGTTGACTCGTCTTGTTCAGGGCAAAGTCAAACTATAACAGAGACGCGACTAGTTGATCTATTAGATAACACACTGTGGAACAGAAAGCTCGCCCCATCTTCAGAACGTCTTGTCTGTGCCTTGGTACATCAGATTTTTCATGGGATCAAAGAACATTTTCTTGTTTCTACTGAACTGAAGGTTTGTGTTCCTTTTCATTTTTTGAATAATGTATGTTTTACAAAGAGAATAAAACTTGTATTTTATGAGTACCTCCACCCCACTGGCATGTTACATGGCTTCGCTCTATTTGAAAATTAGGTTAAAGACTTTTAATAAAATGTGAAGGTAAGTGCTCATTAAAGATTTTTAGTTAAACCCCAACCATGCAAAATCAACAGAAATCTACATTATTTTGTTTTCAATTTTTGTTTCATTGTTTTTTCTAGTTGAAGTTGCTTCTATGTAAGAAAAAAAAAAATTAAAAGTTGGTTCTTGTTTTCTTATTGCTTTGCAGTTCAATTGTTTTCTCCTAATGCCGGTAGTTGATAAACTACCAGCACTTCTAAGAGAAGAACTCGATTCAGTTTTTGGAGATGATTTGGACAGCATATTTAATATCACTCAGCTTAAGCACTCACTAGGCCGAAGAAAGAGAGATTTGGAAATAGAGTTGAAGCAGGTGCGTTCCACTCACATTTGATGGTCTTTTATTAGGGGTTTTATTCTAACTTTTGCTTTAAACAAGTTTGTTTCTAAACTTCGAATTATGTCTTCAGGTTCAGCGTCTAAAGGAGAAATTTCGAGAGATAAATGAGACACTGAATTCTTAAAAGATTTAACCAAAATATGTGTCAGCTGTGTGAACTGAGAGGGGGACGGCACTTTGCTTTTCCTGCTATAGTAGCTTTAATATCGTAGTTATCATTAGTTAATACCCTTCCAGTAGTTCTTTTTTTTTTTTTTTTCAGTATTTTTTTCCCCCAATTTCTGGTGCTTTGATTGCTATTAGAATATCAGTAGATTAATGTTCTCATTCTCTTTGTATTAACTCTGTCTTATCGCGACTTTAGTTTGAGCTAATATGTCTTTTTTTAAAAAAATTTTCAACATTAAGTCAAAAAGTAAAAAAGAACAATCATAGTAAAAATGGGTATTGAATAAAAAAAAAAAAGTAAATTGTGTATAGAGCAAAGCCGGAACCTTATTATATCCCATTAAATCCTATACATGTATATTCTTTTTCTAGTAAGGTTGTAATTAGTTGTAAATTGTAACTTTCTCTTGATAAATTTCTGTCGACAGCAACTCCCGACCGACTTAAGTTATTGTGGCAAAGTCCTTTTAAATTAAGAAATATCTTAAGAAGTATTTAAACTAATTATGGTAAGTCTCTTTAAATTAAGAAATATTTAGAACAAGTCGAAAGTGGAATACATTCCCACCTGTATATATACAAGTGACCCAGAACCACCATACGGATCATAAGCTATTCCTTTTATCACTCTTTCCCGTCAGATAGTTCTACGACACATCGTTCCCGTCTGATAATTCTACGACGCATCGTTCAAGAGATGTATAATCTTTCGGATATGTTTTCTGATGTGCAAGAGAGTTCTGATAATGTATTCGATTTAATTATACCAATGGATTATCCATTTCTTAACAATAGCATGCTGCTTTCACCCGAAGAATTACAAAACATTTTATTCAGTTTCCCCAAACCGAGAGTTCAAACGAGTAAAGTTGTACGAAATAATATTCCTGGACGTGACAATAGTGCTAATGACATGGTCAAATCAAAGAATCAGTCCTTTCTCAACGTTACAACGCCAAAGCCACCAACAAACCCTAATGTGTCAAGAAGGGTGAGACGCAAAGTTGCAATTGAAGAAACAGCATCCCTTAACCTCGTTGCAAGGCCCAATTCTCTGAATAATAGAGAAAACACTGCCAAGATTGATAAACCAGATAATGGTACCATGGCGGTGATGCCTCCTAAACCTAACACGAAAAGTCTTCTGCGGAATGTGCCGAGAAAGACGAGGAGTATGGTTGGGACGAGGATGACGAGAAGACACCGCACACTGCTCAGCAGCGTGTATAATGTTGAAAAACCAACAAGACATGATGCTGTGTTGGCCCTTTCTGTCCCTGCCCATCAAACGAATTGATCGCAAAAAATGAAGAGATTAAGTACCGTCTGATAAAATAGTTGTAGTACTTACGAGATTTAGTTAATTTAGAGAATGGATCTAAGAAGAGATTATTTTTGGTAATTTATTTATTGTATTCGTTTAAAAACAGGAATATTAATTAATCACGTGCTGAATGAAATTTTTAGTGACAACTTTGTTATGTATTTTTTCTCAATTTATTTGTTTGAAGTTTTATTTTGACAAATGATTCATGATTGGCGGTCTTCAGACATATAATGGCTATTTTATCATTTTTTTCTATTCATTTTAGGGCATCTGATGGTGGGCTGTGTGATATAATGGTTTTAATTGATCAAGTAAAATTGCTATTCTTTACTGACCTATTTTCTTAAGAGATAATTTCAACACCAGAAACAAAAAAATAGTTTAATCATGTTTTCGAAAGTTTGGTCCTTTAATTTAGTAATATTACCTATATACTTTATGATCCTAATTTTCAAGCGTTGAAAAGAAATGCAAAAAATACTAAAACATTTACCTACTAAATATGATTATGTAAACGAAGTAGAGTTACAACTTCATTTTCTTAATAATATTTTAAATTCCAAATTGACATCAATTCCAAATCGTTGATCTCGTCCACTTTAATGAGCAATGCATTTTATATAATTTTTATTCAATTTAACAGGCAATGTGTTTTCAATCTAATGAGACATTTAAATTTTAATCACGTTTCTGAAAGCTTGGTGTTTTCATAAAAGTATTATCACCTATATTTCGTGGTCCTAATTTTCACGTGTTGAAAAAAAAATGCAAAAAATAACCAAAAAAAAAAAAAAAGAATCTCCATATTAGATATATCATATATATGGTTGAGAGTAAATGGTTGCTTCGTTTAGCATCCTAATTTTTAATCACGTTTCCCTGGCTTAATTGATTTTTAGTCTTGTACGAATTAGAGGCACTTTGTAGTTAGATGTTGAATGACAAAATTTTATGACAACACACTTTGTTCAACCAGTTATATCTGAGGTTTCGGGAGGTCATGTTTCTTTTCAAATTGTACTATGATTTCTCCGAAACTATACTCGTCGCTTTCTCTAAAGTTTTCCCTTCTCCCAAATGGCATGCAGTCTTTCAAAGACACTAATACTCATTTATTCCTTGTAAAAATAGCAGCTTTCTTTCTTTCTTTTGATTTTACTATTTTTTTTGCCTTAAGCATAATCAATTTTTTTTCTTATTTTCTTGAACCTTTTTTTAACTGGGCCTTTTAGCAATCATAGTCCCCTGTATTTCGTCAATACAAAAGGGTTCTTATCCAAGATGGTTCTTACACGCCATATTGCAAAGATACACAGTGAGGTATTATTACATCCCTGTTTCTATCATCCATGAGGGAATTGCTCGGTCCATTCAATATCCTAAGACATACATATTTTATTGTGTCTATTTTAGTGGTAAATGGCAGGCCCATTCAATATCCTCTCCACTGAATCCTGGATTAAAATTTTAAACATATATTTTGTACCTATTTTTTGTATAAAGAGTGACTTTTAAAGTTTTAATGTCCCTGACGATTGCTTTCTAATTTAACAATAACCATTTGCTGGGGTGCTATGGACGACTTTTTAGTGTACCAGAGCCTAAATTGAAACAATTATAAATAATAAATCCCAGTTCAGTGAGAAATGAGTGACGAACGGAGAAAAAACCAAAAATAAAAATGATAAGAACACTAAATTCATTCAATAGTGATATTTTGGTTATTCAGCAGGGTGACATGAGAGAATTAGAGGAAGAACTTTATTACCAAACACAAGCTACCTTCTGACGAACTGCCAATTGTCACTTTCCACACAGAGGCCAGCTCAGCACCAGGTGTCCTTGCAACCATGTCTCATATCACACATGCCGAGCTCCCCTGGCTCCCTTTACCACAATTTGTTGCCCAATACGAGGACTCCTATTCCCTGTTAGCCACTCCCAGAGTTCCTGTTGTTATCCCTTTTTTAGATGCCATGGACACAAGTGCACTTACATTTGAGGTAGTTTCAGAGAAAAACATAATATTTGTGTATATTGATAGTTCCTTAAACATAACAATTGCATATCAGTTCAGTAAGATACTGGTTTAAAAAAAAAAAAAGATACTGGTTTAAGAAAAAAGATACTGGTTTAAGCCCATTGTGCAATTGGAATTAACAAGAAAACTTGTAAAAAAAAAATTAAAAAAAATTTAAAAAATTATCCTTGTATCAATCTATTAGGATGAGTGGTACTCTTAGTTTCTTCTAGTCTATTTGCATGAGTGCCAGTATAGCAATAATTCTAAGTTCCCTCTCTGAGAATGAGGTTGAGATATGGTGAAAGGAGTGATGGTCTGGTTGCGAGGTGCGACCAGAGGTGCCAGGCTCGGTCGTGGTTAGGTTAGAAAGAAAACTGGATCATGCCTGGATGGTTTATTCTACATTGAGGAAGGATCCAGTTGAGGCACATGCGAGTGACATGTGTGAGGCTCTTCTCACCATGCTAGTGGAGAATGCTGATCGAGGCTTAAACCTTAAACAAATACCTTGGTTCTACCTGATTTAAATCAATCGTAGTAAAGCTAAGGGTCGAACTACGGGGACGGGATTATAATCTAACCTATTCCTTAATTCGCTTAAGACTTTAAGAAAAATAGTTGTTTTAAAACTAAAGTAGAGATTTCGAAATTCAAATTCTAAAGAATTATAAAATTAAATAAAAGAGTTTTAAAATCTAAAGTCAAAAGTTAAACGATTTGAATAAAACTTAATAAAAAGATTTAGGGGTTTTAGTTGCAAACTTCTTTAAGTAGTTGATTCCAATATATTAATTAATTTCTTAATCAATATATTTGAATCACGGTTAAACAAAAGATTTGAAAGGTTTTTAACTTGACAAGTGCAGATTTAAATAAAAATCCAAAATCAATGAATACAAACTTTCGTTTCAATTTCAAATCAAAAGGATAAATCTTTAAAATCAATTAGAAAACCCAAGTTAATCAACTCTCGTTTTTGGCTTAAGGATTCTAAAATCTATCTTTCATACAAAGGATATCTCGCAACTCTCGTTGCGAGAAGGGTTCACCTTTCGGTTACTTGGTTCCGATTTCATCTCTCGACTACTTTCAATCCTCAACTAGTCAAATAAAATCATGCAAGGGTATAGATTATCATTACCAACTAGATAAGGCCTTAATCTACTTGGTTTAATCAATTCTACCTAAGCAATCACGAATTCAACATAGAAAATAATCAAACCAAAAGATAGAAATCACAAGCAATATAAAAACCGATCAAAAGATTCGAATAACAACTACTTAAATGGTTCACAACTATTTGCCCCTAAAAACTAAATACTTAACCTAACATCGTATCAAAACAGAATAATAAAAGAGGTTTCAACAATAACATAGAGTATTAAGATAGATTACAACAAGATTCAAGGCTTAATCTCCTACAATTCTCTGTCGAAACCTTCAGTCGGACCGTCTGGATGCTCAGTCGGACCGTCTGGGGTATCCTGGTTCTGATCTCGCTCAAATCTCTCTCTAACTTGTGACAGGGGTTAGGGATGCCCTACCCCTGCTTATATACTCAGGATAAACCGCCATATGGTCGTGCTAAACGTGGAAAATCAGCTTCTAGAAGGATTATTAAAGGAAAGGTCGAAATTAGCTCTGTCTGGCATGAAACAGTCGGTCAGTCGGTCCGTCTGGAACTCCAGTCGGTCCGTCTGGGCTCTATTTTCTGCCTCTTCCAAAAAGTCTGATTCTATTTCCATCTTGTCCCGATTTGGTGCAGATTTCGTCCAGAATTGTCTTATTATTGCAGAACCTGAAAACAATAGGGGCAAAACAGAAGTACCATGGCTTCTAACCTAAAAACATAACAATCCTATCAATATTTGATCAAATAATAACATTTTAAGTCCTAATTAGGGTTAGAATGTAGCATTATAAACCGTCTATCAAAATCCCCCAAGCTTAAACCTTGCTTGTCCCAAGCAAAAATCAAAACTCAAAAGATAGAATTAGGGCTTAAATATGTTATTCAAAGTTCAAATATTCTAAATTCCATGAAAGAATCAACAAGTACCATCATTACAACTTGAACAATTTGGTCAACTTTATCAAATTTGAAATGAAAGTTTGGTTTCAAAGTTCTTTTCTCATTTTGACGAATCTTTTCAATAAGCTCAACTCATGGTCAATTCTCAAGTTTGATAAGATAGTCAAAACTAGCTAAACATTTTAATTGATTAATCAATGGAACTCGCAACACCAAATCAAGTAATACGTTAACTAACTAAACTCCTAATTAGACCTTTGGTTACTTAACTGTTTATTTAAATTTTCGAAAACGCATTGGAGTTTAGTCTAAATTGAGGCGGAAGAAAGGGTACAAATCCTCAACCAACTTCTCCAAAGTTTTTGGGTTGAATTATTTTTCTTTTTATTTACAATTTGCTTTTTGTTTTCCACGGGGCGGTGGTAGGTTTCGCGACAAAGGTCAGCCAGGAGTAATGTGGTAGGATTTTGTTAAAGTTTGGGGTGTAAAAACCTAGGCAAAAATAAGGTACAACACCTAGGCCCACCTTGCACTCTTCACTAGTCCTTTTTCAAATGTGACACTTTTTTAATCCACATTGTCCTATAGCTTTCCGCAGTGGTCACCATCAAAACGCCGCTTTTTAGTTCCCCTTTTGTTTTTTTTTTTTTTAATTATTTTATTTTATTTGTTTTATTTGTGTGTATTTACATCTTCGACTTTTAATAATTTTGAAAACAATAAACAGTTATTCGGCTCTAGGTCTAATTTCTCATTTTTTAGTTGACATACTCATGATTTGGTTTTGTAAAAATCCAAGTTTAATCAATAAAATCCTTGAACTAATTTTTAAAATTCACCAAACTTGAAATCCAACCAGAACAAGATATAAGAAAAATCAAAGCTTATCAAAAATTTTAATAAATTCAAAATTTTAAGTGTCAAGTTCGAAATACCAATTTGTTCAAGTTATAACTCCAGTTTAAGTGTTAAATTCATCTCAAGAAACATTTAAATGCAAAAACTATATGAATTATCAATGCATATTCCTAAATGATGCAACAGAGGTCAACCACCAGTCCAGACGATCCGTCTGGATAGTCCAGACGATCCGTCTGGATGGTCCAGACGGTCCGTTTGAACTGCGTCTGGCCTCTGGAAGTTCCAGTGCATGATGCAAATTCCTAGATACATATTTACAATCACAATTTCACAAATTTTTTAAATTTTCCAGTTTTCTCGATATCACCCCCCCAAGCTTAATTCAATGTATTGTCCCTAATACATTTAATTACACTAAGAAAGTAAATAAGAGAGAAAATGGAAAACTCACAAAATAGCTTAATTGTAAGGTGGCGGCGGTGGTTGATGGCCGTATTGCGGGTAGAACCAGCCATACATCTGCGCCGTTTGATTCCTTGTCTCCTCCTCATCATCATGGTATTGCTTGAGAAGGTTGATGTCTTGTCGTGCGGCCCTTTGCTCTTCTTCCACCTTCTCGATCCTCTCATCTATCTTCTTCCCCAACTCAAGAGACTCGGTGGATAGCCTCTCAAGATTGCCAAGCCTATCATAAAGCGCCTTGAAGTCGAATGACTCTCGATCGGATGAGGCTCGTGGTGCGGAAGAGGATGATCCTTCAACATGTGAAGGCGGTCGAGTCGGCGGTGGTGGTGGCCTTGCTCCTTCCTCCATTCCATAATACTCACCACTATACCCATAAAGTAGGGCTGAACTCAACTTCTTCGGGATGATCTCTTGTGTGATAGGTAGGTAATAGAGTTGGTGGCCTTCAAGTCTCCATACCCACCTCCCATCACTCATCTTCTTGATGAAATCCGCATTCTTAAAGAAATTCAAGTCCATGGTGTTGTATCCCTTGGTTTCCTCCATGCCACTCACATTCAACCTCTTTTTCTTTGCCATGATGGTGATGAATTGGCCAATTTGGATTTGACCCTTGCCCTTTCGGCGATTTGCTGCAATACTAGCCCAATAGTTGATCATCCAAGCCGCAATGTTGGCTCGTGGAAGAGATGGATGCATGATGCGGCCAAGTAACCCCAATTCCTCCATTCTCACTTGTATGGCCAACTCACCTCGTGCAAACACAGTTTGAGCCAAAGCCCTTTGTATCACTCGAAGAACAGGATGGTGGATGTATTTGGCTCGTGGTGAGTCTTTGTTGGCAGGTGGCTCGGTGTCAGAGATCTCTTTGTAGATGTTGATAGGGTAATCAACTTCCTCTTGACCACCCGGCAAAAATCCAAACCAAGTGGCAATATCTACCTCGGTGATGGTAAGAGGTGTCTCCATAAGTTGGCACTCGAATGCCAAAAGATCATCAACTCGAGTCAAGGCAAAAGTGGAGAGGAATTCGGCGGTGAGACGAGTGTAGGCTTTCTCCTTGAGGTCCCAAAATCTCGGCTCAATGCCAATGGAAGAGGTGAAGGCAAAGAAGTGGTCATGAATTCCCATGGTCTCAAGTGCAGCTCGATCCACTGTTTTGGTATTCTCATACTTCTTATTCTTGAAATAGTCCATTGCCTTGCCGTGGTCGACGTTGCGGAAGAAGATAGGGCCAACGGGCTCAGGATCGGCTGCCATAACCGGCTCATCATCTGATTGCTCACCCTCAGAGCTGGCAAAGACCTGATCCGCAGCAGCCTCAAGGTCCGGGTCGCTGCTACGGGCCTCATAAGATGGGTCGGAGGCATGAGCTGAAGAAGTCGAGGAAGAGGAGGTAACTGGAGGAGTCTTGCGCTTTTTGGTGAGGGCACGGAAAGGATTCTTCATACGAGGCATGGTGTATGGTTAGGGTTTAAGTTTCGGTTGTCTGTCAGGTAGGTTCCAGACGGACCGTCTGGGAGTTTCAGACGGGTCGTTTGGGAGTTTCAGACGGGTCGTCTGAAGGGTCGGCTGAAGGTGGAGCTAGGGTTTCGGTTGTCGAAAAAATGGAGAAGGGTAGAAGAGAGGTTGAGGAAGGTATTGGAATTGAAATAAGACAAGGAAACGGAACAAACCTCGATTCTCCAACGAAAGATGGTGGTGAGGCGTTAAGAAGCCGATATTTTCGAAACCGAGCTCAATGTCGTGAAGAGAAGGCGATGGAGATTAGATCCGTGGTGGTTGATCGTCGGAGGAGAGCTCGTATGGTCGAGACCGGCGAGAAGATGTGATGGCGACGGGTAGGAAAGAGGAGGGTTAGGGGTCGGTGCGCTTGGGCTTCGTGGGTGAGAGAGAGAGTGGTCTGGGGGTTTTAATCGGATTAATGATTTCTAATTAAAGCTGTTGGGTTATTTTTAGAAACCGACGGAGACGGCTCCGCTTCAGCTTACCCATTTTCAGACGACCCGTCTGGAGGGCCCAGACGGTCCGTCTGGAGATGGGTTGGCAGAAAGACAGAATTTCGATGTGGGCTTGGTTTTGGGTTTGGGCTGCCTGTGTGAAAACTTTTCTTTGCGCAGGCTGATCTCAGTCGGTCCGTCTGGTCCTCCAGTCGGTCCGACTGGAACCTCCTGAAACTCCCCCAAGCTTGTTTCCTTGTGTCTTTTCAGCCGGTTGCGACATGTAAAAACCTGGAGATTCGTTCAGAGACAAGTGAATCAGTTTAATTTAATTTATTTTTTTTTTATGCTGAAATTTAAATTTTTAAAGTAACCCCTTGGGTTGCCTCCCAAGCAGCGCTCGTTTAAGGTCTCGAGCTCGACCCCTGTGACTACGTTGTCGCGGGTGCGGGGTCGTTGAAGAAGCAAACGCCCGCATCCTCTTCCTTAGTCATTCCCGTCAAGTAGTTCTTCAACCTTTGACCATTCACCTTGAACAAGCCAGATTTCTCGCTCCAAATGTCCACCGTACCGTACGGATAGACCTTCTTCACTTCAAATGGCCCCGACCACCTTGAACGGAGTTTTCCTGGAAACAACTTCAACCTTGAGTTAAATAACAACACTAAATCACCCACTTTAAATTCCCTCCTTTGAATATGTCTATCATGCCATTTCTTAGTTATTTCCTTGTAGATCCTCGCATTCTCATAAGACTCGTTGCGAATTTCTTCAAGTTCATGTAAGTCCAAGATTCTCTTTTCTCCTGCGGCTTTGAAATCCCAATTAATTTGTCGCACTGCCCAATAAGCCTTGTGCTCAATCTCCACAGGTAAATGATATGGTTTTCCATATATCAACTTGAAAGGGCTCATTCCAATGGGTGTTTTGTATGCTGTCCTATATGCCCAAAGTGCATCATCCAACTTCAAATACCAATCTCTCCTAGTTTGTCCCCACGGTTTTTTGCAAAATGTTCTTGATCTCCCTATTTGAAATTTCAACTTGACCACTTGTTTGTGGATGATAGGGTGTTGTAACTTTATGGGTCACTCCATATTTTGTCAAAAGTTTTTCAAATTGTTTATTTATGAAATGCTTACCTCCATCACTAATGACAACTTTTGGAATCCCAAATCGTGGAAAAATAATTTTGGTAAAGAGTTTGCGTACCGTTGCTGAATCCGCATGCTTACTTGGTATTGCTTCAACCCATTTGGAGACATAATCTACCGCAACCAAGATGTACTCGTGTCCGTATGATGGTGGAAAAGGTCCCATGAAGTCTATGCCCCAAACATCGAATATCTCGATCTCAAGGATTGGATTTTGTGGCATTTGTTGTCTCCTTGAAATTCCTCCCATCCTTTGGCATTGGTCGCACTTGAAGACAAAGTCTCTTGTGTCCTTGAAGATTGTTGGCCAATAGAAACCGGCTTGTAAGACCTTTGCTGCGGTTTTGGAAGTAGATGCATGACCTCCATAGGCGGATGAATGGCAATGCTTGATTATTGGCTCAACTTCGTCATAAGGGATGCACCTTCGAAACATACCATCTACCCCCTTTTTCCAAAGAAAAGGATCCTCCCAGCAATAGTATTTGATGTCACTGAGAAATTTTTTCTTTTGCTGGGACGAAATTCCATATGGCAGAACCCCACTGGCCAGATAATTAGCAAAATCCGCATACCAGGGTAACCCGACGGTCCGTCTGGAAGGGTCCAGACGGTCCGTCTGGTTGGTCTGACAGACCTGGTGCATCAGCTGATCGTCAGGAAAAGAGTCGTTGATGGGCAGAGATTCGAGTTCTGATGCCTTGAGCCTTGAGAGATGGTCTGCCACAAGGTTTTCTGTCCCTTTTTTGTCGCGAATCTCTAGGTCGAACTCTTGTAGGAGGAGAACCCATCGAATGACTCGAGGTTTTGCATCATTTTTGCCTAGCAAGTACTTGAGGGCAGAATGGTCCGTGTAGACGATGACTTTAGACCCGACAAGATAGGATCTAAACTTGTCGAGAGCATACACCACCGCTAGCAATTCCTTCTCCGTCGTGATGTAGTTGATTTGAGCCTCGTCTAGTACCTTGCTTGCATAGTATCTCGCGTATGGCTTCTTCTCCTTTCGCTGCCCAAGGACTGCCCCTATTGCAAAATCGCTTGCATCACACATCAACTCGAAGGGTTGACTCCAATCAGGTGGTTGAAGGATGGGTGCGGTGATGAGCGCTTCTTTCAACCTGCAAAATGCATTAACACAATTTTCATCAAAATTAAAATCAACATCTTTCATTGTCAAATTAGTTAATGGTTTTGCAATTCTTGAGAAATCCTTGATAAAACGCCTATAAAATCCCGCATGGCCTAGGAAGCTTCGAATGTCCTTCACACATCTAGGTTGCTCCATCTTCTCAATAACTTCCACCTTCGCCTTGTCTACCGCGATTCCTTTCGAAGAGATCACGTGTCCTAGCACAACCCCTTCTTGCACCATGAAGTGACACTTCTCCCAATTGAGGACTAAGTTCACTTCTTCACATCTTTTCAACACCTTAGTGAGATTAGCTAAACAATGGTCGAATGAAGTTCCATAAACTGAGAAATCATCCATGAAAACTTCCATGTCTTTCTCAATTAAATCCGAGAAGATGGCCATCATAGCTCGTTGAAAAGTGGCTGGAGCATTGCATAATCCAAAGGGCATCCTTCGATAAGCATAGGTTCCATAAGGGCACGTGAATGTGGTCTTCTCTTGGTCGCTAGGATGGATTAGTATTTGGAAAAATCCCGAATACCCATCCAAGTAGCAGAAGTAGGAGTGATTCGCAAGTCGTTCCAAGAGTTGGTCAACGAAAGGAAGAGGGAAGTGGTCTTTCCTAGTGGCGGAGTTGAGTTTCCTATAATCTATGCACATGCGCCATCCAGTGACGATCCTAGTTTGAATCAACTCGTTCTTCTCATTCTTCACCACCGTGGTTCCCCCTTTCTTTGGGACAACATGTACAGGGTTTACCCATTTTGAGTCAGAAATTGGGTAAATAATCCCTGCACTCAAGAGCTTAAGAATCTCTTTCCTCACAACCTCCTTGAGATTTGGATTTAATCGCCTTTGATGCTCCACCGAAGATTTGTGATCGTCTTCAAGCAAGATCCGATGTGTGCAGATCGATGGACTCAATCCCTTCAAGTCGCCAATGGTGTATCCAATTGCTCTTCTATGCTTCCTCAACACCTTCAAAAGCTCGCTAGTTTGGTCTTTGTTGAGTTGGGCACTAACGATAACAGGGTAGGAGTTGTCTGGTCCTAAAAACTCGTAACGAAGTGACTCTGGAAGGGGCTTCAGCTCCACTTGCGCAGGGTTGACCTGACTGTCCAGTCGGTCCGTCTGGGATGTACCCGACGGTCCGTCTGAAGTGTTGACTGAGGCCATCAGAAGAGGGTTATCTCCAGGGTTAGGAGTTAGGTCAAGTTGACGTTGTTCTAATTCTAAATTACCAAAATAACCTGACCTAGTGTCGTTTTCTAACGAGTTAGCCTCCAGACGGTCCGTCTGGAGTGTTCCAGTCGGTCCGTCTAGAAACAACTCTCCTAACTTTTGAACCATCTGTTGGAACAAATCTGACAGCTCCTCCTCCATGGTCGAATCTGGGAGGTATTGGTAGGCCTCAAACAGCTTGGAATTGAAGATTCCTTCTACCACTTCATCGTAATCCGTCTCAATCGCTTCTACCATGTAGCACGAGTTGAGGTTTGAAGGCATCTTCACGGTATTGGCGATTTGGAACTCCACCGTTTCTTCTCCAATGGCGAGAGTCATTTGGCCATCTCTACAGTTGATGAGGACTCCTGCGGTTGCCAAGAAGGGTCTTCCAAGTATGATGGGCACTTCGGGGTCTTCTTCCATGTCAACTACCACGAAATCGACGGGGACTACTACTTCACCAACTTGGAGAGGTACGTCCTCAACTATTCCTAATGGTAGACGAGTGGATCGATCGGCCATTTGAAGGGTCATGCGAGTCGGCTCCAAGTAAAAACCGTCTCCAAGCTTATTGAAAATTGTCTCGGGCATGAGGCTCACGCTTGCACCTATGTCCAACAATGCTTGTCTGATGGTTGCGTTTCCTATCTTGCATGGAATCGTGAATCGCCCCGGGTCTCGCATCTTCCTTGGTAACCTGTTCATAATCAATTCATCAGATTCTACTGTTAGTGCTACCGTTCCGCAGTCCTCTAGCTTCCTTTTATTGGTCAGCATGTCCTTAAGAAATTTGGCATATGCGGGCATCTTCGATATGACATCGGTGAAAGGCAAGGTCACTTGGAGTTGCTTGAAAATCTCTAAAAACTTGCTATACTCCTTTGCTTCCTTAGCCTTCACAAGCCTCTGTGGAAAGGGCACATCAGGTTGATTCTCGACTACAGGGGCTTTGTTCTTGGAGCTTGATGCCGGCGCTTGAACAGGCTGCTGTACTTCTGGCTGTTCTGCGGCTCCAACGGTCCGTCTGGAAGGGTCCAGACGGTCCGTCTGAACTTCGTCTGATGCCTGCTGAGGGGCTGGCATGTCAGGGTCTGCATACTCTGTGCCACTTCGTAACTTGTGAGTCACGGCCTTGCATTCTTCTCTTGGATTTGGTTCTGGTTGTCCCGGGAACATTCCCGTCTTTGTAAGCACTCCTTGTCCGGGTTGGTTGCCCATCGAATTTTGTTGGAGGAGTTGGCTCAATGACTCCCGAATTTGCTTCATCTCATCATACACCGAATGGTTCCAATGGGACTGATCTGCCATGAACTTGTCAACCGTCGCTCGATGTTGTCGATAATAGGCCCCCGGCTGGTTGTAATGGCTAGAACTATTAAATTCTCCTTTGTTGACCGGATTGGGCACAACTGGATTGGCTGCACCATTCGGATTGGCATATGAGAACCCTGGGTTGTTCCTCTTGTCCCTATACCCATACCCTTGTTGAGGATTGGTAGGGGGGACAAATACTGGTGGGTTGCCTACGGCGTTGACATCGGCGATTGGCTCATCACGGATTAGCATGTAGCATGACTGGGCTGAATGGCCATCCTCGAGACAGATTTGGCACTTAAGTTGTTGCACTTGATTCACTTGCTGTGGCTCGGTCTTGGCTTGCATGTTTTTGAGCATCGTGGTGAGTGCATCAAGTTGTGCCTGTAGGTGCGTGTTATCATCGACTTTGAGCACACCTCCCTTCCCTTTCTGTCTCACCGACCAATTGGTTTGGGATCGTGCCATGTTCTCGATTAAGGCCTTTGCATGCAAGACTCCAAGATTCAAAAAGGATCCACCTGCAGTTGAATCAACATTACTTCGAGTTAGATCATTCAAACCATCATAAAAACTACAAATCAAACGAGAATCGGGCAGGTCATGATGTGGACACATTCGTTGCATATCCTTAAACCTTTCCCATGCTTCAAACAAGTTTTCGTCTTGGTCTTGCTTAAAGGTCAACAAATCTCTAACAATACTAGTGGTCTTGACCCTAGGGTAAAACCTATCTAGGAAAGCTAGGTCATCCCAAGTGGTAAATGGTCTATCACCAAAACTATCCAACCAAGATTCTGCTCTATCCCTAAGAGAGAAAGGGAAAAGATTTAGCCGGATTATGTCAGTTGAAACATCTTCAAGATCCAAGGTTGCGCAACAGCGGAGGAACTTTTGTAAGTGATGATTGGCATCTTCATGTGGACTTCCTCCGAAGGTGTGTTGCTGAACGAGGGTGATGAGAGATGGATTTAGGAAGAAGTCCCTAGTCCGTGCTGCCTTTGGCGGGTCCACCCCTCGTCGGACGTTGGCTGCGGTTGGTGCGCCTATCTCACGAAGTGGGCGATGGAGATCTTGATCCTTTAAGGCCTTGAGAGCATCGTCCAAGGCTTGCTTGAATGCCTCGGGATCAATATCTCCTTTCTCTTCCTCATCTCCCCTGCCATTGCCTGCGCCATTGAGGTCGTTATTCATGGTGTCGGTGTCGGAAACGTCAGTTTCGTATGTGATCTGGATGGATGGTGTCTCAGGTGAGTTCCAAACGGTCCGTCTGGTATGGTTCAGACGGTCCGTCTAGAAGTCGTCTGGTGTCTGGTTTGCTCCAAACTGGCTTCTGACCCCCCTGTTGTAGGTTAAGGGAGTCTGTTGCTGTGGAGTTGCAGACGATTGTCCTTCTTGTCCCTCAATTTGCTTTTCCGGGAAACGAACAGTTCGGGAAGCAAATGAAGCAGAAGGTTGAGGGCTCTTCGCACGATTTCCCTTGCTCCTAGTAAAGTGGTTGTGATTGGCTGGAGTTCGAGAGTTGTCTTTCTTCCGTCCTCTAGCCAGCTCGCTCAATCTACAATAAAGGACAAGAGAAAATTGTGAAAAGAGAATAAAGTCTTAATAGAGTTAAGAAAAGAAGTAAAACTATGTTCACCGTCCCCGGCAACGGCGCCAATTTGATCGAGGCTTAAACCTTAAACAAATACCTTGGTTCTACCTGATTTAAATCAATCGTAGTAAAGCTAAGGGTCGAACTACGGGGACGGGATTATAATCTAACCTATTCCTTAATTCGCTTAAGACTTTAAGAAAAATAGTTGTTTTAAAACTAAAGTAGAGATTTCGAAATTCAAATTCTAAAGAATTATAAAATTAAATAAAAGAGTTTTAAAATCTAAAGTCAAAAGTTAAACGATTTGAATAAAACTTAATAAAAAGGTTTAGGGGTTTTAGTTGCAAACTTCTTTAAGTAGTTGATTCCAATATATTAATTAATTTCTTAATCAATATATTTGAATCACGTTTAAACAAAAGATTTGAAAGGTTTTTAACTTGACAAGTGCAGATTTAAATAAAAATCCAAAATCAATGAATACAAACTTTCGTTTCAATTTCAAATCAAAAGGATAAATCTTTAAAATCAATTAGAAAACTCAAGTTAATCAACTCTCGTTTTTGGCTTAAGGATTCTAAAATCTATCTTTCATACAAAGGATATCTCGCAACTCTCGTTGCGAGAAGGGTTCACCTTTCGGTTACTTGGTTCCGATTTCATCTCTCGACTACTTTCAATCCTCAACTAGTCAAATAAAATCATGCAAGGGTATAGATTATCATTACTAACTAGATAAGGCCTTAATCTACTTGGTTTAATCAATTCTACCTAAGCAATCACGAATTCAACATAGAAAATAATCAAACCAAAAGATAGAAATCACAAGCAATATAAAAACCGATCAAAAGATTCGAATAACAACTACTTAAATGGTTCACAACTATTTGCCCCTAAAAACTAAATACTTAACCTAACATCATATCAAAACAGAATAATAAAAGAGGTTTCAACAATAACATAGAGTATTAAGACAGATTACAACAAGATTCAAGGCTTAATCTCCTACAATTCTCTGTCGAAACCTTCAGTCGGACCGTCTGGATGCTCAGTCGGACCGTCTGGGGTATCCTGGTTCTGATCTCGCTCAAATCTCTCTCTAACTTGTGACAGGGGTTAGGGATGCCCTACCCCTGCTTATATACTCAGGATAAACCGCCATATGGTCGTGCTAAACGTGGAAAATCAGCTTCTAGAAGGATTATTAAAGGAAAGGTCGAAATTAGCTCTGTCTGGCATGAAACAGTCGGTCAGTCGGTCCGTCTGGAACTCCAGTCGGTCCGTCTGGGCTCTATTTTCTGCCTCTTCCAAAAAGTCTGATTCTATTTCCATCTTGTCCCGATTTGGTGCAGATTTCGTCCAGAATTGTCTTATTATTGCAGAACCTGAAAACAATAGGGGCAAAACAGAAGTACCATGGCTTCTAACCTAAAAACATAACAATCCTATCAATATTTGATCAAATAATAACATTTTAAGTCCTAATTAGGGTTAGAATGTAGCATTATAAACCGTCTATCAAATGCAAAGGAGAAATGCGACTTTCCATAGTTTGTTTTTTTATTTTTCATTTTATTTTATATTTTTTTTTAGGAATTTCGCTTGCTTCAATTTGGTGATTTGCAATTAAGAATTAAGATTATGAAATATAGACTAATTCAATCAGAATATTTGGAGAACTATTGTTAGCCATGAGGGCAGTGAAAAGTAGATGGTAGTGCTAGTTTTTGAGTTTGTAAAAGAAAGATATATGTGTTATTAGATGTGAGAGACTTTGAGATTTCAGAAAAGCGTGACCTATGTATCAGATCTCTTTTGTTCTAGTTATATACGGCTGATGCTACCATAAATCAATCTTGTATCAACCGTTTTTAAGGGCTTTGTTTAGTGAATGAATCGGTCTTATATCATTTGTGTTTACAGTTTATACAAGTGCATTGAATTGGTCTTATATCACTTGTATAAAATCAAAATTTGTATTTTTCTAATTTTTTTACTACTTATTTTGTATTTTTTTTTAAAAAAAAATCGCTATCAGAACTTAACAAAAAGTCCAAAAACAACAAATTTTAAAAATATGAAATAAATAGTGACAAAATTTGAAAAAAAAAAAGTTTAATTTCATATAAGTTCTTAATATAAAGATTTAATCAAACAGTTTGGATTATCGTTTAAAATTTATTAAATGAATACGATCATATTGATGACATTTGGAAAACACGTGCCCTATATGATGACTCGGTTTTTTAACTTTCATAATCCCAAACATAATTGGAAACCGTTTGAATTTAATTGAACAAAATTCAAATTAATTGAAAGATTAAAAGAAAATTCAAATTAAAAGAAAGTAACAAAATTACTAAAAATTTTAAATTAATTGAAAGAGTTCTCAGGCCATTGCAAATTGAAAGGATTTATGTCTACTAGTGCTATTTTCGCGCGTTGCGCGATCTCATCATTATTGAGTCGATAAAGACAATGGACGCATGAATGGCAGCAGTAATATCTGAGCGTTGTTGTCGATGATACTAATTAGAAAGACCGATATATGGTTTTGCTTGTGCTTTTTTATAGTTGTTTCGCAGTATCTGAAATATAAATTTACGTTGTAGATAGAGGGCAAGAACTTGTGTATTGAATGAATGATGATATATATTACATCAATTCAGGTCGGACCCTAAATCTGCAATGCCACCTTGTGAATCTTCTTACAGAAATTCTAATTTTTGTACTATTAAGGCTCACTCTTGCTATTCCTCTCACTTTGTGTTGTAAACCCTGCATGAAGATTAAGTATAAGGTGAGAGGGGGAGAGAGGATGCATACTGGCACAGTGACAGGACCCAAAAAAAAAAAAAAAAAAAAAAAAAAAAAAAAAAAAAAAAGCAATTCAATTCAGCTATGGATGCATTTGCTAGCACAGTAGTTGCGACAACCCCCAACTATGGTTAAATACAGTCCTACTAAGCTAACTTAGGAGTATTAAACCCAACAAAATATACATGGTTTTGATCGTACCAAACTAAGATTATAAGCATGCCCATATGTCAAAAGTTTCTGTAGTAGCATGCCCTTAGTTAATTATCAGAAATCACAATGTGCTCTTTAATAATAAAATGGACTTACAAACTGCTTCACCATACAGTGCCTCTTGTCATCCTCTTTGTGAACATCCTGAACTGACAGTATTTAACAAAGCTACATTACCATCCTGAACTGAGACACATTGCCAGTGTTTTACATAACCAGATGTAAAAATTTGAAAATATACCTAAAAGATAAGATAAATTCACTTGTCATTTAGATCAAATGAACAATTATTTTTCTAAGTACCTTATATAAATCTTATTGTTAATTTGAAAGCAGTAATATTGCAAGTGAAGATATAGCCCTTTTTTTTTTCTAAATTTTGATGAAATGGTAATGAATCACTATCTGACAACAAAAACATAATAAAATTAAAAATATATATCAATCAGATTATTTTTCCAGTAGCAATCTAAATCTCTTGCTCTTACTTTAGAAGTTTCATCATATTTATTCTTCGATAACAGTACGACAGTATTCTTCTTTCCTTAAATGCCCTGGTCATCAAAAGTAAATCATCTGCAACAAATTTGGTAGAACAAAGAAAAAAATTAATAAATTGAAGAACATGACATAACTGTCATACTGCAATTGGCTAGACTGTCACAAATCTAACCTCCTTAAATATGGTTATACCATTGTCATAATTGTCATATTGTTAAGAATATGGTCATTTCATTTAACACTTCTAATCAGAGAATTATCTGTTAACAACTAATGATCAAGCTTTCAAAAAGATATATGATAGCAAGCCTTAACAGCAAGGCCAAAAAAAAAAAATCAAGCCTTAACACTAAATAACAAAATTGTTAAATTTTAATAATATTACTGTTGCCACGACCATAGAAAACTTTTTTTTTGCACTTGCCAAAATTTTTTACCAGTAAATTTACCAGTGAACAGCTGAAACACCAATAAAGAATCAGAAAGGAAAATAAAAAATAAAAAAGAAGCACAACATACCTGAACAACGGAAGGTCCAGCTAAAGCCCAAAGCAAACTCGTAGAATTCCAAAATTCGCAACCATGCAAGCGAGCTATAGAAGGACCATGAAGAGACAGAATCAGGCGAAATGGAACTGAGAGAAAACACACAAATGAAAAAAGATGAGGAAAAATCGATCCCTACATAAAATAGGCAGAGAAAATCCTTGTTTTTGCTGGCTTCTCCCTCTCTAGCGGATCAATCTGAGCCTCCATCGACAATAACATGCCAAAAAATCAGAACAGCAGCAAAGTCCATACCAGTGTGTTGTATTAATGTTCAGAATAAATCCACAGACACAGTAATTACTCAATTACTAACCTAAACCTAATCCATATCTTTATTGCAATATCTCATTGAACAGTGTGTTGTTGTGTGTTGTATTAATGTTCAGAATTCACGGAATAAATCCAGTGTGTCGTATTAATGTTCAGAACAAATCCATACACACGGGCAATAAGAAGAGCAGATTTTGTAATGAAGACAGTAGAGTTTCTGACCTGATGAAACAGCAATCGAAAGACAATAATCCTCCCTTGCAAACACTTCTGGAAAAGAGCAACGAAGGGTGACCTGACAAACAAAAGTTTAAAACATCACACTTGTGGCAGCGCAATAATTCAGAGGCCAAAAAAAGAGAAATAAGGAAACATTGATATGCCTTAATACAATAAGAGAACCAAAATCCTGAACAGCCGATCTAACCAAACTTGTGCATTGTGGCGAGTGATTTAACGACAGTGGAGCGATTTACAGGCGAAACAAAAGAAAAATAAGAAAACACTGATATGTTGTAATACAATAAGAGAACTAAAATACTGAACGCCTAATTTAACCAATCTTGTGCAGCGTGCTGACCTAACCACCCCAATCTGATGGAACCCCAAACCACCACCATAAAGTGCAATTCTGAATGAAACCAACCAAACTGACTCACAGGGAAGAAATAAAGAAAAAGAGGTAAACACTGAACTGTTCTGACACAACGACAGAATTGAAGATTTATAATGAAAGATTTATGCCTGGTTAAAAATTTCTTCCCTAATTATGTAAAATTTAGGTTTTAGCAGAGAAATTTGTAGGCTATGAGTTTCACTTTGTGGATTGTTGGAATTTTTATTGTAATTTCTTTGGAAAGGAGGGAGAATTTACACAGAAGCAGGAGAGGATAGAGAAAAAAGCATTCCCAATTGAGAAACAACAAACAGCAGAATGAGAGAGGCGAGTCCAGACAGTTAAATTGGTCGCAATGAAGTGCACAGTAAGAGCAGGCGCGCAAAACTCGGCCAAAAAGTAACTTAGGACAGTTGCCAATCTAAAAATAAGGCAGGAGCACAACACCAGAAGAGCGTCAGAAGCAAAAGGACAGGTCAGGAGCACAATGCGAGGAGCAGCCAGCCAATCGGACCAAGCATGGGCAGACACGTCGAAGCGACGACAGAAAGGCATCGGAGGATCGACAACGCACCAAAACGATGCGACAGATTTGGTGGCCGTAACAGGAAAACATGGTGAGGTGTACGGAGACGTTGAGGGAGAAAGCGGAGGAAAAATAATGGTCTGGATCGCATCCCAGACGAACATAGCGAGAGAGATACAGAGCGGCCGAGATCGATCAACCAAAAACCAACGGCTAGGATGCGAGAACTGTTCTAACTACAGTAAATCGGGGTTGCCACGCGCGGCTCACGCTCTCCGAAATGAATATAGTTCCAATACTTCCTCTAAACAATAAACTAAAGAGAGTTTAATATGTCGATGCTATACCATGATTATGCATTTAGAACAATATTCACCGGGCAAGAAATATAAATCATGACATGACGTATAACATAATGATTAAAATAATACTTCAATCTACTTGCCAACATCAACCAATGCACTACAAAGTAGAACTTCAATATATCCTTTTTTTCAGAAGAAAACAAAAATAAGGCTCAGGAGTCTAGTAACAGTCTAAATTGCTCGAAAAAAGATTTAAACACTACAAAGTTCCCTTCGGCTAAAGCCCAAACAAAAACGGTCTTGATGATATTCCTCAACTCTCAGTCTGTTCTCTCAGGCGGCGGATAGTGCTCCTAACAGTAACAGCACTAGCAGTACTACAAAATATAGAACAAAAACCCATTAAGATACACAAATATACAATTATATAAACAGAAAACAACGTAAACCCAACTTTGGTTAACAAAACAAAGACAAGGCTGAACAAGTCTAAAATGAATTCAAACAAGGAAATGGTTGATTACGGTAAAATGAATGGAACTTAATCAACAAGGAAAAAAACTAATTTAGAACTTGTATTATTGTACAAGAAGCAATTCAAGAAAACAGGGTCCATAAGCATCTACAAATAAAAAATCCTAAAGAATAAATAAGCATTAGAAAAAGATAGAACAAAACATACTTTAGTGTATAAGCACCGCCAGCCTTAACTTTACCGCAGTCCTTGCATCCCCAGATTCCAACTGATTTTCTTTTGACAGCAAACTGAATTTTCAAACAGAAATTAGCCTCTAATTTTTTAGGGAAAAGAATGCATATTTGCATTTGCAACACCTCAAAGCATCATAAACACCCTGCCAGATACACAACAACTGTACAGAAATGCAGAAACACTAAAAGAGATACCACCATTATTCCTTCAAAAACCACAACAACTTACCACAAACTTAATCTTATCAGAGTACTGCTAATGAGAGACCAAAAAGACAATTTGGTCTCTTATTTTTTTTTTTATAAAGATAGGAAAGATCAGCGCACGTGATTTTTCCAGAGCCGTCCAGGTTGATATAAGATCTCTTATTTGCAGGTACCAATATATAGCATGTGGGGTTAAAAGAACTTTGCCACAGAAAAGACGAAATTGCACAATTACAATTGCTAGGAAGCAATCATAGATAAATAACTTAAAGTTTGCTTGACGGGTATGGCAAGGTATAAACACGAATTTTGTCAATAAGATAAGAAGAAAAAGATATCCACAACAAATTACCTTTCCACAGAACTCGCAGAAGTACTTGGCATGCTGAGACACCTCCATCTTCTTGATTTGCTTTCTCAAACTAGCACCATACCTGGTACCTATGTTTTTAAAGATGAAAATTTGATTAAAAAAGAATACATATATAACAGTTGGATAAATGTGAAGTAAATCAGCTGTTATACTATTTAATACCATATTTCCCGACGATTCCAGCCTTCTTGGTGCGCTTTGTCTGAGCCAAATAGAAAAAGTAGTGTTAGTGGTATACAGTAAACAAAAATATACATTTAAATTATATAAAATGAGAGATGATGTTAGACAGATTAGCTGCTACAAAGTAACTGGCCTAACAACTAACAATTACACTTAAAGGAAATTCCAAATTCAACTTGAAGAGTTGAAATCCAAATGCATACAGATGATGAAATAGGTTTGGCTACTATTCCCCAAAACAACTAAATGAACTCACTGGAAATAATAAATACATATTACATAAATACATGATACATATCATTATATGCATTTAAATTTATTTATTAATGTTGAATCTAAGTACTTGTTTACTCTGTATCAAACCACAGAAGATAAATTTCATCAAGTAAAATACACAAAAAAAAGAAAGCAGAAAGATTAAGACCACCAATTGGCAATATCAACTCGTCGCTACAAATATTTGAACTTAATTCCAACAAAGTCTAGATCTTTTAAGGAAAACAATTTTGTCTGTCTTACAATTTAGTGAAATAAAATGCCTCACAATTTGGTAATCTTTCAGTAAATTTGAAAATTATACTGCATACCCTTCTGTTAAGTCAATCATATCTTGTATACCAAACTATACATTACAGTCAGACAATTAACACATATAAACAGACAGTTAAAATCAACAGATTTGCTCATTAATGTGATCTACGAAGAAAATTTACAACCGAATTAACCATTGAGAACACTACTAAATCACTAATCAGATGAATACACAGGAATTCTAGCAAATTCGGTGGATTTACGGCGTACCATTGTGGCGGCTTTAGTAAAATCGTCGAACTTCTCTGCCTCTTTTCCTTCCTTACCTGAGCCGCCTAAGAAACCCTAGTTACAAAAAATTCCCTTTCTATATATATATACGAGTTGATGAGAGCGGGTGGGTTAGGGTTCGGGCGAAACAACTAGTGTTAATTAGAGTCCGATAGCGCTCGTAATGAGCTGGGCCAACTGGATATCCGGCTAAGCCCATTAATCAAGAACTTAATGTGGAGTCGAGTCTGGCCCAATATTCGGCCCTCTTCAAAAATTGACCGGACCCCCTCGAGCCAGGCCCTTCAGCCCTTGGTTAGAAATGCATCGCAAGCCTTTTTAACAGAAAGGCTCTTAATAGGCTTTGATTGTATTAATATTAATTAATTTATTTATAGTGTGTTTTTCAAATTTGAGCTGTATTAAATGTCCTACGATCTCAAAACGTAGTAGATATTTCAAAAATTTTATCAAAACCTCCCAATATAAATCTGTGTTAGTTCTAATTATAGCTGTCAACGGCAGCTGTTATGCCATTTGCCACCACGTTTCGGCCGAAACGAACGGTAAGTGGCACAAAAAATCATATCGTTTTCTTAACGAAATGGCAAACGGCATAGGAAATGGAACGGTTTACCGTGTTTTAACGTGTTTTTGTACATGCCGTTTACCGAAAGTCATTTCGTTTACTAAGTGGCACGGTAAACGGTTGCGAAATCGAAACCGTTTCGTTAACGGCATGGCAAACGGAACACCCTGTTCCGTGCCACTTATCAACGTTAGGCAGGTATAGTTCTAATAAATTCATCAATATTTTTTTTTGCACCAATTCAGCTAAAATAATTAAAATAGTAAAATAATACCACATGAACCAAGGGTTGGATACGATCGAGCTCATATTTCATATTTCATTATAAAAAGTTAGTTAGGTCGACAACAGCTTACTAACGTCACAACTCACAAAACAATTCTATATTTATTCCAAACGAAATATCTATAACGCAACTTAATTTTCTTTTTCTGTTACGCTGGTAATAAAGTGAGCTGATTTGACAGATTGAAAATTAATTGAACTCATAAATACAAGTTAACGTGAATTGCAATATTTCTATCAGAAATGCACCAGTAATAAATTCTATAACGAAATTTGGACAAGAATTTATGGCAGTGCCCAGTCACATGATCAGAATCTAATATGGCACGGGGAAAGGCCCTAAAGTACGTACATTAGAAATAAACATCAAAAAATCAAAACCAACACTAATATATCAAAATCTGATATGGCACTGACAGGAATTTTAGTTTTGCCTTATTCAATTAAGTTGTCATAATTTGTAGTTTTGCTAATCTGTTGTTGGTTTAATAGATTTTAATGCTGAGGCTATGCTATTAACAGATTCTAATAGCACTTTTTACATATATAGCTTGACAACAGATCTAGAGAAGGAAACCAAAATATGCGAAGGGTAAATTTCTGGATTTCCACTTTTTTAAGTATTAGATGATTGTCCTGGCACTCTTCCTTGTGATCGTGCATGTTGTACTGTACCTGTCATACATCATCCCATATGATTTCTAAACTAACATTTCATTTTCATGCTATAATAGGGAGAAAGAATACATATTATTGTTTAATAAATGAAAATTGGACTGGTTTTTGATAAATTTCGAAGCAACAACAGAATAAAAACTTCAATTTGACTCAATAATTAAAAGCATCGTCATAGTTGAAAAAAATGTTTTGATGTGTTAGAAAACTCATGTATATCAGTTTGTTACAGAGCACTTGAAAGTCTGCATACGTTTTACATAATAATATGACAAAATAATTTTGTTTAGTTAGTATCTTTGAGCTTATAAATTATATATCTAAGAATATAATTTTTCGTAATTAATGAAGTCTCATTCTACTAAGTAACTGAAATAATTCATGTCCATTCTTTTTTGAAGATAAGGTAGTTCATTCGTATAATAATATCTTGTTATATTTGTCACGATAAATATGCTGTTACAGCTTTTTCTTTCTTTTCTCTACAAACTGAAATTGGGTGTGCCGTGGAGTCGGCTCGTTTGTTAACTGGCGAGGACAATGTTGCCCCTTATTTGAAGAGATCTCTATTATTGATAAGCACAAATTGAGATCAGGTTTTATAGACTGATTTTGTTTTCCAATAATGAAATTAATTTGCGAGGAACCCCACCCCAGGAACGGTACTAAGGGACTAATTAAATGGCTTTTAAACAATCGAAATTATATTTGATTTGTCAAGAAGAATTGATTCGGTTTTTGTTTTCGTCTCTGTCCCTTTACACCTTAATTTTGAGTAAGTATGAAATTAAATAAAGAGTATATATATTTTGCTTAAATATAATTTTTTTGAAGAATTATTAAATATAAATTATATAGAAATTAAAAATGTATATATATACAATTCAAGTTTGTGGCTGAAAATGTTAGTTGACAAGGCATAACGAAATTTGCAGGTAGTTGCTAGCTTAGAAACTATTTATTAAGAAAATAATTCATTATCTGTGACAAATAATATTGTAGCTCAATTAAATTAGTTACAATTGTTTTAAACAATTTCTAGAATTAAACTTTTTGACCAAGAAATTGAATGTCAGAGATGCATTTAACTTCTTCATCCAATAAAAAAAAAATTAAAATTCTGCACTCATGCAGTCGTGCGTAGGGCTGCCGACGGTATGCAGTTTATCGTTTCCGTGGACATTCCGTCCAAACGGAACGGAAAATGGTATAAAATTTCATTTCGTTCTAGAAAACGGAACAGTAAAGGGAATGGGAGAGCATACCGTTGTCGAAACGGAACGGTAAAAGGAATGAGTCATTTCGCTTCCGTTTCGACGTTTTGTGCAGTTTTTAATGTAAAAACATATTTGTTCCGTTCTGTTCCGTCCAAACAGAACGAATAATGGAATGAAATGGTATTTCGTTTTCTCAAACGAAACGGAAAACGGAATGGAATGGCCATACTGTTTTCAGAACGGAACGGCCCATTTCGTTGCCGTTGTAAACGTTAAATACCCCTAGTCGTGCGAATAACATAGAGAAAAGAGGTAATAGTACGGTACCTATGAAATGATGAACATGTCGGAAATGTTAATAATAATTGCTTTGCTACAAACATTTATAAGCAAAAATTGAATGTTTCAACTTCTCCATCTAATTAAAAGAAATTTGCACACTTATGTTTTCAGATACATAAATAGAGAGAGAAGTATATTATCTATGAAATGTAAGATTGCGGATATCGATGTTAATGTCTTAATGATTTCTTGTCATATGTTAGTGACAGTGAGTACTGTCTAACTCGTCATTTTGAATTAGGTAGGGTGGGGAAAGTGATAAATATAGAAGCATATTTAAAAATAAAAACTCTAAAAAATAAAAATAAAAAATATTATTTTTAGTATGATGATGATATTGACGACGGGGAGTGGTGATGATACTAAATAATTTTCATAAATTATATCCCATTAAATCCAAATATAATATAGACACGTGTATGCTCTTGCCATATATAAGTGTTCTAGAGTTGTTGAGACAAAATTTCCATTTGCGCACAGGAAAGACGGCGCTGTTTTTTGTACTTCTATATAAGTTCCGTTTAATTATATAAGTTTCGTTTAATTATAGAAGACAAACTACGCGTCTAGGAGTAAAGTTTAAAAAATGAAATACAATTAATGTTAACCGTCATATGAAGTTTATATGACCCAAGACCCATGCGACTTCTCTCGATTTTTATAACTACTCTCCGCATTCTCTTTTCCAACGGCATTAAGAAAGATGTTGAACTTGTGTGATCTTTTCTCAGATGTCGACCAGGCTACCAATAACATCTGCGATTTGGTTATACCGATGGACTATGAATTTCTAAACAATACCTTAATGATGTCACCCCAAGAATTAGAAAACGTTTTGTTCAATGGTATTTCTGATATTGTAAAATCAAATAATCATACCTTCCTCCACGGTGCTGCCCCAAAGCCATCAACTAACCCTAATGTGTCAAGAAGGGTGAGGCGCAAAGTTGCAATTGAAGAAACATCATCTCCTAACCTCGTTGCAGGGACCAATTCTCTGAATAATAGAGAAAACACTGCCAAGATTGACAAGTCAGAAAATGATACCATGGCGGTGATGTCTCCTAAACCTAACACGAAAAGTCTGCCGCTGAATGTGCCGAGAAAGACGAGGACCAAAATCAGGAAGAGGACGAGGAGAAGTCTGCGCACACTGCTCAGAAGTGTGCAGAATGTTGAAAAACCAACAAGACAAGATGCTGTGTTTGGCCCTTTGTGTTCCTATCAAACGAATTGATTGCCAAAATAGAAGAGATTAAACGAATTGATTAAGTACTGTCTAATAAAATAGTTGTAGTACTTACGAGATGTAGTTAATTTGGAGAATGGATCATTATCAAAATAAAAAATTGGAGAACGGATCGATCTAAGAAGAGATTATTTTTGGTAATTTATTATATTTGCTTAAAAACAGGTGTATCAATTAATCACGTGCTGAATGAAATTTTTTAGTGAGAAACTTTGTTATGTAAATTTTCGCTATTTATTTGTTAATTTGAAGTATGATTTTGACAAATGACTCATATTGGCGGTCGATCTTCAAACATATAATGGCTATTTTATCAACTTTTCTATTCATTTTAGGGCATCTGATGGTGGGCTGTGGCCTGTGTGATATAATGGTTATGATTTAATTGATCAGTTAAATTGCTATTATTCACCGACCAATTTTCTTAAGAGATAATTTCAACACCGAAATAAGAAAGTACTTCAATCATGTTTCTGAAAGCTTGGTGCTTTCATTTAGTAATATTACCTATACTCATGATCCTAATTTTCATGTGTTGAAAAGAAATACAAATAAAAAACTAAAAATTTCCCTTCCAAATATGATAATGCGAATGCTGTAGGGTTTACCACTTTTGGATGGCACTTTATGGATCACAACTTTGTTTTTCTTATTATTACTTTCTAATAAAAAAACTAAAAATTTCGCCTCCTCGTTTCTAAAAGCTTGGTGTTTCCATTTAGTATTATTACATTTATCTATATTTCGTTGTCCTATTTTTCATGCGTTGGACAAAAAAATGCAAAAAATAACCAAAAAAAGAATTTCCACACTAAATAAAGTTACCATATGGAAGTGTTGTTAGTTGCTTGTTTTAGCATCGATACCTTCTTTTTGACTATTTGACTGATTTTACTCTTATTCTTCATTTTGACTTGTTTTGACTCAAGTCGACCAATCCTTTGAATATGTCACCAAATATCGGGTAAAAAAAATTATAGTTATAACTCACAAATTGTGGTGCAGCTCATTTTTTTTCCCTCATATTTTCATTTGACTAAATTTGACCTGAAGATAAGAATTAAAGAGAGAAAAAAAAAAAATGGTGATTCGCTATCCATCCTTACGTTGTCACGTGTTGGATCCCTCGACACATGGCCCGTATACGAAAAATTCCTCTCCTTACTAACTTTGATATTTAATCAACAGCTGTTACTCCTCTCTCTTTCATATAATTTCCGAGTATTAAACCTCTTTTTATACAACTTTGAAAAACTAAATTTCCAGGTCATGCTCCATTGCTAGTTATTATGAATTCCAAAATAATTCCTAACTGATATTTCGAATAAGTCGATTGAAGAATCAACTAGCAGGCCGAAATCCTAATTCTATGTAGCAAATGTTCTGATAATAACTGTTGTAATTTCGTTTATGATTTTTGAGTTGGTCAGTCACATGATTGGACTTCTTTAAAGATTAATTTTCTTATTGATTGATCTGATCCGTTTGATTTATTTGATTGAATTTATTTATTTGAATAACGACTGGTATATGTTATGGCATAGTAGATCTTTTGTTACTTTGTTATTTTCAAAATGAAAACTGAAAGTGAATTTAACTCTAATCCTTCTGAGTTCAAGGAGTGACATTTAATAGCGTGTGCTAGTATAATAGTATTTTAGAAAAAACTAAACCCGTTATTTTTATAAAATAGATTATTTGTATCGTGTGGATTAATCCAATTTTGTTGAATTTTATATTATAAATTAATTATAAAGAAGTCGTGTTATTAAATAACTAGTTATTAAGTTTTGTAGCTTGACTGTGTTTTTTATTTTTATTGCGACATAGGTTAGATTGATATAGAAGATACTATCCTTGCCTTCATGTCCCATGTCTCATCGGTGCCGGACGTGACAAAAATAATTCAAGAAAACGAAATAAAGTGCCTATATATACGCTAAAGAAAGCTAGAAGGATAGTAAATTAATGTTGTGATAACGCGCAGAAGAAATGCTAGGAAAATGACAAAAAAATTAAATAAAAAAGAAAAAGTAAGTGCAAGAAAGTGCATTTAATGCAGAAATATATAGGAATTTAACCACGAATATATTTTTAGTTTGTAGATAATTAATTATGAATGACGTTATTGCCCAAAAGTGCTTATTGCAGTTCTGCGTACATTCATGATATTGCATGTCCATATAAATTATCTTTCTCGATAATTTAGGAAAGTTTTGAGAATCACGTACGTCTAACTGGAGAACATGTCGGAAATGCTAATAATTGATTTGCTACAAACTTTCATAAGCAAAAATTGAATGCTCTCTGTCTAATAAAAGAAATTTGCACACTTATGCTATCAGATACATAAATAGAGAGAGAAGTAATTAAAGTATCGATCTATGAAATGTATGATGTCGGACTGTCGGAGATGTTAATGACTTAACGATTTCTTGTCACATGTTAGTGACACTGTCTAACTCGTCATTTTAATTGTAATGCTATCATGAATGGGTGCATAAGCGGAGATCTTTGTTTAGCTCACAAGTCACAAATTGTGAGATATCATTACTTGATTGGATTTGGAGCATGATTATTTTTCTTTCCTCTCCGAATTATTGTGCATTGAAGAAAGAAAGTGTTTCTATTTAGGAGATACGTTTTCCTAGTCAAACTTCTTTTCTTCAAAGTATATATTTTATTTTAATTTTTTTGTCATGTCCCATTACCTCTATCTTGCAATCGTTGGAGTTCTGAACTCCAATCTCAGACTCTCGACTCCGTCAGTCGTAACCAGTGTATTTAATACTGTACCAGCACCTCTACGGGCCAGATGTCCGAAATCCGGTATTTTCCTATATTTTGTCTCACAATATCAGATACCGCTGTTTCGGGCCTCAATGTACAGCCCGTTCCAGGCCTCTGGTAAATTTGAGCGTACTCATGTTTTTAGTAATGATAATATAAAAGAAAAGGAAATGTTCCTACCTCATTTTAAACCATAGAGACATAGTTTGGCTCCTCTTTGGACCTATCCGCTAGATAACCACAAATTTCATGTTTCTTCGGTACTCCTGAAGTATTCTTTCTGGATTGATACTAAACTAAAATCCGAGAAAAGTACAAGTACATAAATACGAATGTACAATAACATGCACGAACATGTCACAATGTCATCGAGGTCCGTGTTGTTACTTCAACAGAGCTAAAAGAAGAAATTTACGAGACAATGGTAAAAAAAAAAAAAAAAAAAAAAAAAAAAAAGAAGACTTAACTTGTCACGAGGAAATTAAACTCACGGCATGAAAAAGGTGCAATTTAGTTGGTCACAAAAAAAAAAAAGAACTTTATATTCTATGAAGATTGTCTGATTAGTTCAACATAAATACAACAACGGATAAAATATAATATGTTCGATTTATGAACGAAGGGTAAAACACACATGCCTAATCGAAGACGATCGCAATTTAAAATTGTTAAGCGTAAGGGAACAAATTAGGGATAATGCTTCTCACAACCCATAAAATATCCTTGTTTTTCTTTTTATGTTCTTATTTGACTTTTAAGCTTGAACGTAATTCTATAACAATGTTTAGAACCGTTGGAATAAGCCCTTATTTCGAAATTGCTAATACTTAGTGGTACCAAACACACTTGAAAATAAGCCGAATTGCTTATCCCGGCCCTTATTCTAGTTCCAACAAAATGTTAGAACTAGATTGAATTAAGCTAACCATCCAACAACAAATCATTATTTTATATACTTTTTCTTGTTCTTATTCTTAACTAACCTCCCAAACAAAATCTCTAAATTCATAAATAAATAATTTTTCATCATTCCTTATTCACCACCCTTGTTCTTGAACAAGCTATTTTATTTCTGTTCACCACACTTCCAAACATTCCCTTAGGGAAAATTTACAATAACATGAAATGGTATACTATTTTTTTTAATCAATATTGAAGAATATGAATACTTGCGACACTAGGCATTTCAAACTCAAAATGAACAATACATTTAAGGTGTGGGTTATTGTATAATTTTGAGATATTAAGAAACTTGGACAATGGTCGTCACAATGGTAAGTCTGAGATTATTTATCACAAGAGGAATACTTAGGGGCTTTAATAGAATTGTTATGATAGTAAAATTAAGTATCCAAAGGATCAGGATTTTTTCGACGAACCTGTACTGCCACACTAATAAAGCACCATGTAAAATGATAAAGACGTCAAATCTTGCAAACAGCTGTTTATAAAAGAGCCACTAAGAAATTTACAGAACAGCTCAATCTGAGGTTACATAAACATAATGAGGAGTACATCATTGTAAGAAATATTGAAGATAACCAGCAATACATGCATACGGGACAAGGAGGACATCATTGCAAGAAATATTGAAGATAACACGCAATACATTGCAAACGAGACTTGTCATAGACTCTTGACAAGTGTTCATCCACTGATCACAAACTTAATGGAGGACTTGTCTGGGAAAAGGAACAGAATTAAAAGATTATGCAACTTGGTCAATACTTTTTTTTTTTTTTTTTTTTTTTTTTTTTTGAGGCAGAGCCTGGTATCTTTGACACTGAATTCCATTTTTCATTTTTAGTTTATAATACTAATTTGTTTTCACTTGGCTAATGAAGTATTGGTTGTTATGATAGTTGCTAGATGTGAATTTCATAAAACTTCAGTTCAACCTGATGCTTAGGCACTGAACACAGATCAGAAAGACAAAAAGAAGCAACCAACCTTGAAGAGCAGATCATGCGCAACTGTATCCCAAGGAAGAGAAATAGACATCAAACAGCATTTGACAGGCAAAATTGTTTCACTTCTGCTAGATCTGTCACTACTACTATTATGAGATGAGGACGAAGCAGGTCCTGAATAGGTATGCCTAGCCAAATCAGCAGCAGCCGATGCTGCCTTGTGCATTATGAGCCCAATTCCTTTCCTCAGAAGCTGACGTGGTGATGTTGGCCCTGCTCTCTCCTGACTTTGATCTACAAAAAGATCAAGCTGGCTTCTCACCACCAGAATTTACAAGTCGTATCATAAGAACATAAAATCATAAATGCCTCAAATTCTTTTGTTCACTGATATAATGAGAAAAATATCAAGTACTAATTGAAAAAAAAAAAAAAAAAAAAAAACTTGAATCCATAAGATGATGCATGCACACAACTTGCATATATATTTTTTTCCTATAGATTCTCCAGTTAGAAATCGTATTTATCACCTCTAAGTAGGAAACATTAGATGTGTATTTCAAAGATTAAAATAGAAAGTTCATATTACAAAATAATAAAATCTTAACAGCTTAAAAAAACAAATCCAATTACGAACCAAAAGCAGAAAATAAATCCATATGTTGTCATAATAACTTACTATATTGTAAAAAAAGAGAAGGAAGTATATGTACCTGCTATACCAGAAACTGCCACCTCAACTTCACCACGGCCTCCTGGACCTCGCATGAAGATCCGATCAGTCTTTGTTTGTGACCCACCCAATGATAAGATGCTGCCTATTTTTGAATGACCAGCTGAGGATGCACGTGAGAGTAAATAAGTTGAGAAAATGACAGCTCAGTAATGCAAGAACTAGCATCTGTAGATTCATATAAGTTTCTGGTACTAATCCATATAAAGAAAAGTTAGCTTGGTAAAGACAACATACCACTTTAAGATCTGTTTTCCAGGTTTTGACAAGCATTTCAGGTTGTTATAGATATTGGATCAAGCTGATACAGAAACAACCAGAAAGTTCAGGGTGATAAAGTAATTACATACCATCGTAAGCTTCGCGAACCATCTGATAACTAACAAATCCTGAGAAGAGTGTAGCCTGCCAGATGAATTATTTCATTTGTTATTTAAATCATTCATTAGACAAGATCTTAATAAAGAATTCTCTTTAAAAAATAGAAAACCAATTAGATTATTTATTATTCTATTCCATTGCACAATGGGGCTACATCAGTGAGAGTGACCGTAAAGAAAAAAAATTAAGAAATTCATTTGTAGACCTAATTTTTTTAAAAAAAAAACATTATGTCTAAGAAGTTTATGTAAATTTAAATTCAAGTTAAAATCCCACTCTAGTATCAGTTCAATGAACCCATTAATTAATAGCCACAGGGCCAGTTCAAAATTAACTGAATACGACTGAGGCACTTATGGTAGGTACCTATGTTGATCCAGGTAAATCAAGGTGTTAGAATAATAAATTTGTTGAGTTTTTTTTTCCCAAACAAAAAAAAATATATATTTTTTTTTAAATTATGTTTGTTAAGGAAAGCTAACCCATGCTGTTGTTATGATTTATTTTGTTAAACTATGAATCTTTGATTTTTTTTTTTTTTTTTTATCAACTAAACTAATTCTTGCTTTTACTGGTTGTGCCAAGTCTAACAATACCGGCCTCGAGAAACCATTTTCATGACATGGGTTTCGTTTTTTGCACTTGGTATAATTTACTATAGAAGTTTTGGAACCTTTGGTAGCTTGGAAGTGGTGTCATCTCTTGAATGCACTGTCATATTAGAGCCCTTGTATTCAATCTCAGATGGAAAAGCTGCACCATCATGGGCATTCAGTACCACACAATAGCAATGATCTTCTTCAGATAATACCTACCATTAAAATCACAAAACATATTGACACGTTTTAGTACCAATTTCTAATCGTTGTCTCGCCTTAAGCTAGCTTGCAAGTCCATTACAGTCCAGGTATCTGTTAATCTGAAACTAGTCAGATCAAGAGTAACATATGGCACTCTTTGGTTCATATGATCGTAGGAACTCAAAACTGAACTAGTACAACCCAATGTGCTATATGTACTGTTTTGGAAGGAAAGAAAAGAGAGATAATACCTTAACAAAAAGAACTAAATAAAATAAGAACCCATAGTATAAGTTAAATGAATAAAAATAACAAACATTGAATAACTCTTTTCTTTTTATGATAACATTGAACAACTCACCACAGCGTCAAAAGTGTCATCAAAATCATCAACTGAAAAACAGATATTTGGATACGCCGGCAGTGTCTCTACTGCCTACGAAGATCACAATACAAACAATTTCAGTTCAAGGAGAGATTTGAGAGGGATGCGGGTGTGGTTTGGGAGGAGGGTGGGGGGGATTTTAAAAAAAAAATTACCTTCTTATGGTCAAGGTGAAAATTAACACGGCTAGGAGAAGCAAAAACAGTTTTGATCACCTACAGAAAGAAAGAAAAAAAAAACAATTCAATATAGTGCTTTTTCTCCATCCTTTCAGCATATTTATACAAAATAAATTGAGGCAAAATTAATATTACCTTATATACAGGAGATAACGAAGAACTCTCTCCATTTTGGTGTTTTCTGAGAGCTTGAATGCTGTACATTATTCATGAACTGTATAAAATACTTCCATACATAAAAGTCTCTTTGCCTCTATCTCTCTCTTTCGCACGCGCGCACACACATTAAAAAAAAATTGCAATAGGAAAAAACTCTAAGTTGTCATTCGACTTCAAAGAGCCATAATCTTTCAAACATTGCTTACAAAAGCCCTGTAATGTTAAGGGAATTCAAGAAACTACCCAAGTTCCAATCACTAGCAAGTCCTGACATGTTAATCTTATTCTTTAACAATCATGTTAAATATGGTATATCAACAATAGTCTAAACAAATCGCAAGAAACTTTGTTCAGATTAGATTTTGTCATTTGTACGGACTTGACAAGACATCTAAAGTCACTAAACTAAGTTTCCACCAATAAATATCAATTTTGTCACTTATCGTAATAAAGAAAGCAGGAGTCTTTTTTTTTTTGTATTTCAAACAATCAGAAAATTGTTTAGATTTCTCTTACATACATGTGAATATGGAAAATACCTGCAAATAGCAACAGTCACGGAGAAGGATGTGTGAGCTATTAAGTTGAGATAGAAAGATCGGGCCCAATCCACCTCTGACATGCTTGCGCCTATAAGTTTCTCCAGCTGGTTTTATAAAATGAAATAACATCCTCACTTAAATTCTTAATCCTTTTACAATAGAGCTGTTAACACTGATCAATCTTAATTATCATTAATTGGACTTGAGGCCCGATTGCAGAACTGAGAAGTGCAGAAAATGGAATTGCAAGCTTGTTTCAACAGTCAAAATTTTTTACTTAACAACATAAGGATATGTTTGATTAAATTGAGGACAATTAATATTTAGATCAGCACGGAGAGTCTTATTTTTATTCCTTAAAGAAATTATGAATAGGAAAATAAAAAGATCATAACTAAATTTAATGAACTAAAAAAAATTTATGTACCGAAGGGGCCCATCTTCTGACAAAAAAAGGAGCAACATCCTCCATATGATCATTGAAACCATAACCATGCATGTTCTGCAGAAAAACTTAATTTTCAGACTATATTTGAACAAAAAAAAAAATGAAAATTTAGATACCAATGACCAATGTGCTTTCAGCATCTTGCAAAGAAAAAAGCCCTATCAACTCAATCAACCCTCTATCAACATTGCACAGTACCAAATAGGGTATGATGCCAATCACCTAGTTAGCCACAACAACAAATACTGTTGGGTTCAGGAATACCATGTATTCGGTACGAGGCAAGTCGCTAATATGAATATCAACCAAAAGCTTCTCCAGAAAATACATTCTACATTGCAAATTGTATCTCCAAAATGTTTTAAAGGTGTTCTGGGGCAAATAGTATTCCAAAAAGGAGTTAAAGGCGCTTTCAGCCCTTTTACAAGTTGACACATTGTTTAATGCTGCAGAATTTCAGTACTGTATAGTGGCAAACAAGATACCCACTCACACACCTTGGCTCTGACAAAAAAAATAAGGTCATCTTCTTCCTGGCCCTTTGAAACATTTCCACGCACAAAATAGAGATCTAGCATTTCATGCCAAAACCGTGAATCCATTGCATTACTTCCGCTTGATGTTGAATCCTGAAGATCATTTTCCCTCAAGAACTCTGATTGCTTCTTCACCATGCTCAGCAATTCATACCTGCCATGAGTATCAGGTGCTTTAAATAGTAAAATAAGTTGATATAAAATGCACACTGAGGAATATATAGTAAAATGAGTTGATAAATGCATTTTGCCTATTGTGTCCTTGAATGATTCGAGGTAAACAATCCTCATATTTTATTATTATTATTAATTTTTTATCCTCCACATATTACATTTCTCGTACATAAAACCAGCCAATTGTCATATCTTCACACTGAATTACTGTAGTTATCTTTATTCCTTAAGATTTGTCTCTAAATGCCTAATAATTCTTCAATTCTTTTATGTCAGTTAGTAGTACTTTTGGTAAACCTCCCTAAGTACTAGTATTTTAATACTTCAACTATATGAGTTAATGAGGTTAAGTGATTATTTCAGATGCAGAGCTGGGTACAGCGACACAACTAAAAAGTTGTGGTTACACACAACTGTGCAGTTAAACGAAAAAACAAGGACCACAAGGACTAACATGCAGGATTAAATCAGACTTAAAGTTAGATAGGTTTCACCGGTGGACTTATGAGATTTAATACAGAAAATTAGTTACTCTAATCAGTACCAGAAATGAAATCTCAAAAATGAAAGATTGAGGACTTATTAGGACAATAGATATCATCTAGGATAAGGTGATGGTTAACGTAGCAATCTACAAAATCAGTTCTGCAAACAGCACACACTGGCACTGAAACTCAAATCCTCTTAAATAGCTAAACAGTGCTAAAGGTACCAAGTTCCGGGTCGAGTCGTAGAGTTGGGGAGGAAGGGAGGGAAGAAAAAATATACCTGGATGGAGAGGATGGTGCGGTGTCAGTTTCGGCAGTAGAGATTGGGACATCGATTGTTTCTTCACCGTGAGCCATGGATCATGAATGCACCGGGTATAGCATCTCACTACCCCTCAGGTATTGGGGCTGCAAATGGTAGCTTTTAACTCAAGATCTGCCCAGCTCAATAATTAGGACAGAGAGGCCAATATCTGATTCGACCTTGACTTCAATCTTTGGAAGAAAAGTTCAAAACCAGCTCAAATCATTCGAGACCAATCTGAGCTCTGCTCAAATTGTGTTCAACATTTGGCCTGGATCGGGAAATTCGCGATTGTTAACTGGGAAGCCTCGTCTTCTGAACACAAACCAACAACAAGAGGCATGACACCAAATCAAGATGTGCAGATACCAAATACTCAAATATCAACCGGGCTTATAAACAAGAACTAAAACATAGCATTATATTCTAGTTTAAACTTGGGATGCAGGTAGACAGATGATGATTTTTCCCCCACAACAAGAATCGATCTAGATCTCGCCTTTTAAAGAGATCGAGTCAAAGATAAATCTTCACCTTAAAAAGAAAAGGAGCGGAGAATGCGACAGGCGTCGGGCGGCGCTGCTACGAGGCAGTGGTCGGCGGCTGGAACGGCCGGGAGCTGGCGGGCTGAGGTGTCCGGGAAGAAAGGGTTGGTGTCGGAAGAGAGGTTGGGAGAAGCGAATAAAATTGAATGGAGCGAGGCAGAAGAGAGAGAAGGAAGATGGAGAAGAATACTTGCCACTCGGCTGACAGTGGGTCTTACGTGTCAGTTTTGGTATCGGATCGCCAGTGACGATGTGTATACGATATTCCGTATTTCAGCCTCAGGATGTTTGAAATCTTGGAATAAGCTCTTGTTCGGAATTGCTAATTCTTAGTGGTGCTAAATATACTTGAGAACAAGTCGAATTATTTGTTCCGACCCTTGTTGTTGGAACAAGAATGGAACAAGCATGGAACTAAGCATCCATTATTCTTATTCTTATTCTTATTCTTAACTAACCATCCAAATAACATTTCTAAATTAATGAATAAGCAATTCATCACCATTTTTTATTCGTCATCCTTGTTCTTAAACAAGCTATTCTATTCTTATTCACCACACTTCCAAACATCCCCTTAGTTTTGAAAATTCGAAATACTTTATTTTTAAAAATATTTTTTTAATATTTCATATTCTGTTTTTTATAACATATTAATACATAATAATATCAATACTAGAATATAATGCAGTTCGATGAGTTGGTACGTTCTAACCTAATATTCTAGTGTTTAGAAATAAAACTGTTATTAGATCATATTTAAGTTCTGATTTTTCAAGTCGAAAACTGAAAACATACACATGCTTGTCATAAAACATAAACATGACCTGATTATACATGCACATATGTGGGAAAGGTTGTTCGTATTTTGCTTTAGTTGTCAACGTGATTGATAGACCTGTCGTTAGGTGTCTAACAAATAAACCGATTTCTACCATAATTGGTTACACAATAACCTAAACAAGTATAGTCGGGTTGTCGATCCCAGGGACGGAATATTTAAGAAACTAGACTCTCTAAAACTCTTAACTAAACTAAATTAATCGATTGGTTGAAAGTGTTGTTTAAAGTTCTAACTAAGAAGTAGAAGTTCTAAAGTTTAAGTTGAAGGTTGATTATAATATCTAACTAATTAGCCTAGGGTTCTTGACTTACAACTTGATAGTCACAATTACCGCGACCTGCGAGATCTCCCTGCGGCCCGTGAATAATACGTGTTAAACTATTACTACTTGATTGTTATTATTTTATGGTTTGTGAGGAATGTTCCAATCATGTTATGCAGGGGAAAGACTTCAACTTTCGTTCCTTGGTCGATCCTAACCTGAACAGGACTCAAACTTTCCCATACACCTTACTCTCAACTCTCGCATTGACTAAGAGTTGTATGTCTATCTCTTGAGAACTAGGGTTCCATTTCTTCTCAGATCTGGTTAAGTTATTGCCTCTCGGTTCATATAACTCAGGTTTCTCCTCTCGGGTAATCTCTAACCCTAATCATGACGGTTTGGATGTAAACTATCGAACAAGGTTTTGATGCCTAACTACTCGACATGGCCATTATCAAGGCGGGCAACCAAGGTCGTTAATCTAAGCCAAACAATCATATATAAAAACTAAGCATGCAAGAGATAAATCACAAATCAAATAAAAACAAGTCAAGTAATAATAATAAACTAATCAAGAGTTTGTGCCATCGTCCTAGACTACTAACAAACTACTCAGACATGGTCATAAAAGCAATGAGAAATAACAATACAAACAAGATAGACATAGAATACACCAAAGAAATCCTCTATCTACTTGTCTGCGCCCTTCTCACGGCCCGCGACTGGAGGTCGCGACCTGTGGGAAATAACTGCTTTTTCGCTCCTCTAAACTTCTCTCAGGAGTTGTGTCTAAAATTTGGGATTCCTATGTTCTGAAGTCGAGGCTTGTTTTTATAGGCTTGTGGAAGAGTGCTGGAGAAAGGAAATAACCATCCAAATACGCTCAAAACCGCTGCCAAAAGAAACCAACTCGAAAGCCATAACTGCCAAGTCTTCTAGAATCTTCAAGTCGGTTATGCTCGCGGCCCGTGGTAAGTCTCCAAGGTCTGTGAGCAATGTCTTCAAGCAGCTCCAAAATACAGCATCTCTCTCTGTCTTCAATGCCTTCTCCTGTTCAAAAAGGTGTCGGGCGACGACAACAACTCTGTCTAAAGACAAATGCAAGCTAAATTAGATGAAAACACAAGAATTAAGTTAAGTTCGGTTCCAAACAAGGTCAAAATATAAGTATAGAATATGCTTATCAATGATCATCAACAAACTAACTCGAATATAAAACATGCATCTTTAATAATCTAATACATTGATTAAAATAAAATCCAGAAAAAAAAAGAAAATTAACGCCTAAAAATTAAAAATAATTTTATCTCGGTAAATGAATTTGAAGCAGACCACAAAAACATACCACAAAAATTAACCACAATTGATCCCTTAAATTTAGAACATACCCAACTAACTCTTATAGTGGAACTAATTGGAATAATACCATAATTCACAAACTAATTTAGCTAGAAACAACTTGTTCTAGAAAAAAAAAAATAGAGAGAAGCATCTCACCGAATTGATCACTAGAATAGCTAGCGCTGGATGAAGGGCTTTGAGGAAAAAGAGAGTAGGCTGTGTAAAAGGAGAGAAATAGTGCACACGACACTAATATATGAGACACGTGTCAGAGAGAGGTGACGTTGTTTGCTTTAGATCTGAAAAGTGATTAGGAGCCTAGAGAAGAGCACCGTTTTCGAAGAGAAACCATTGGAAGGAGAGCAGTTTGGACGAGAAGCTTTTGGGCTGATTTTTAATATGGGCTAAATTTTATCCAAATAAATCAAAGCCTTTAACTTACAAAGAGAGTCCAGCGGCTGATCTTGTTCAACAGCAGGCCCAAACCCATCCTTTCAAAAATTAGCAGTAACAAAGTAACGAGTAACAATTAATGTCCAATTTTTCAATCTAGATGTACTTATCCAAAACTATTGGGATTTCGTGTGAATGTCAAGGTTGCGGAAAATTAAAAATTATTTGACTCGATACACAAAGGACTTTATTTATATGACAATAGCAAGCAATGTCACATCCTTCAAAAACTACCCAATGAATATATTTTAAAACAAGAATAATGTCACACAACGCACAGGTGTGTAGGGTGCAAACGCAACTCGTTTTAACCATTTGATCGTTTCGTTTCGTCCCTTCGAAATAGTTAAGGTAACTATTTTTTTAACGAAACTGACATCTTTGGTTTCGTTTATTTTCGTTTAACCGTTCATACATGTTATACAACCCTACAAGGGTGCATTTGGTATATCAAAGGGTTAGTAGTGTAAGGTTAGTATTTTTTGGGGTTAGAGGGGTAGAATGATAAGGGTAGGAATTGGGTGCGGTTAGTGCTAGTCTAAGGTTAGTGAATGTTGTTTGGTGTGGTATATTAAGGTCAGTAACTATTACAGCTATAATTATCATTAACTATTATTAATTAGTAGTATTAATAATAATTAAATTTTATAAAAATTATTATTATCATTATTATTATAATAATTTTTATGTTACGGAATATTCGAATTTATACAATTATTAAAATTAATTATTTTTAATTACATATTATTAATTATTAGTTAAAAATTCAATATTAATTAGTTACTAATTATTATTGATTATTATTTATTTAAATATTTATTATTAATGATTAATTACTATTAATTATTAAATATATAATAATAATAATTATTATTAATTATTATTATTATTAATTATTAATTATTTATATCGCTATTATTGTAATTATTATATTAATTTTAATTTAAATTTTTATAATTTTTAAAATTTGTACTTTTTATTTATTATTAATTATTAATTACTATTTATTAAGTATTAATTGATTAACTATTATTAATTTTTAAATATTAGTTAATATTAATTGTTATGAATTATGAATTGTTATTCATTAATTATAGCACCAATTAATTACATAATAAATCATTATTATTAATTATTATTATCTGTTATTAATCAATTAATAATCAAATAATTAATTATTACTTAATAAATCATTATTATTAATTATTATATACTTATTATAATTAATATCAATTATCATTATCAATACCAAATTAACAATAAACAAATTATTTTAATGTTGATTATAATTAATCTCAGTATTATAATAAATCACGAACCATTGATTAATCCCATATTTTCATACCTTTCATGGACGTAAGAGTACGTCCCATTGCATCCCATTCAAATTTTTTTTATATTATTTTATTCAATCACAAGGCATCCATTGTATTTCTTTTGTATTATTTTATTCAAGCACATGGGGAGAGCTTGCTAACTCACCGATTTTATGAGTTAGAAGGTTAGCAAGAGTGTAGCGACTAACCTAACTAACCCTGAGTCATTTGGCATTCAAAGCTTAGTAGGTTAGCTTTGCTAACCTCAAGGTTAGACTAACCATGTTTCTAGTGTGGAATGGGAATATAAATAAAATATTAAGATATCTTTTTTTTTTTTCCTACAAATTAATGAAATATTTCATTTGAAACTCATGATTTTTATGCACTAATATATTCCATTCTTGTCGATTGGAATATTACATGATGCACTCAAGACAAATTCTGTGAGTGAAGGTTTCTTTTGTCTCGATATTTTAAACAATCATAAATCACCCATATTTTTATTTGTCTATTCCTACTTTCTCTCATTTATTATAATTGTACGGTTTTGGCATTCCGGTACTTATTTTTATTTTTTTCCCCTTTAGAGCGGATGTATTTAATGTGTCTAAAATATAAAAATTAAGTATTACAACTCGTTTGTATTTTTGTGTACAAATTTCAACATGATCTATCATGTTATTTTTTATTATATAAATTTTTAGCATTTTAAAATAAATATTTATGTATTACCAGATCTAAAATTCTTTAATAGAATTTTTCATTTCAAAAGTTTATTTTTTTTTCAAAATCACTTTTTTATAATTGTAGTACATGGCATAAAACTAAAAAAAATCAAAGTATCTGATAGCGAGTGACTTTGCCCATAGGCCACAATAATTTAATCAAGGACCATAAAAAAAAATGAATAGTAAAATAAAAACCTCTTATAAGTGAACACCTCGAGCGAGTCATCCCCAAATTCTTTAACCAATGAAGATCTCAGAGAATGACATCTTGAGTTATTACAAAAATAATAGACTATTTTTATAAATTGTAATCTCTCCCAAAGTATGAAATACTAGAATTAATACAAGCATCTACAACTTGCCGCGGCGCACAAAATATGTAGCAAATCTTTAATCACAACAACCTCTTTAATGAGGCATTTAACACCTAGCAATACAACCCTCTCAATCATGAATCTGAAATCAAAGTCTTTAACTGCATGGTAATGCATCATGCTATTATGCTCATTTATGTGATTGTTTTCTCATTTTATGTTGCCAAATTCACAAATCAATGGAATAATTTCATGACCAAAAAAAATTTCATGAAATTTGAAAAATACATGAAAATACCAAAATAACTAAAAAAAAAAAATCAAAAGTTATCCAAAAATTCTCCATAAATTATGACGAATTATCATAGTTTCAAAATCTAAAAAATATAAAAAAACCCCATATTTTGCAAAGAAACTTCCAAAATCCATAAAATCTCCAAAATAAATATATGAGGAATTTCACAAAATCATTTAAATCATTAAATTCCTCATTTTTTTTTATTTATCCCTAAAGTTTCATCCGAAAATATCCAAAGGAAGGTTTTCTAGTCAAATTTCTTTTCTTCGAAGTATATATTTTATTTGAATTTTAATTTTTTTGTCATGTCCAATTACCTCTATCTTGCAATCATCAGAGTTCTCAGAAATATAGTCTTTACCTCTATCTTGCAATTATTGGAGTTCTCTGAAATATAGTCTCGAGTCTCGAGTCTCAAATCGTCAGTCCTAGATCCAATATTTTCTAACACCGTACTAACACCTTTACCGACTAGATGGTCATAATCCGGTATTTTCCTATATTTTATCTCACAATATCGGTCACTATTTCGGTTATCGGCGGTATTATCGAAATCGCTAGGTACGGTTTTGAAAACACCGACTCGTAAGTCGTAACTTGTCAAGTGTTAACTAGTCAGTTTCGACTGCAATCTTTGGTCCGATGTACGTACGAGTCGAACACGACTTAACTGGAGATCTCCTTCGGTCTAAAATCACAACACATCGCAGAAATACCGGAGATCTCCTTTAAATCCCTACCTTCGCTACTGGCGGGAAGCCCCAATTCGCCTCCCTCAATTCCCTCCCGTTTCTCAACTCTCTCTCTCTCTCTCTCTCTGTGCACGATGAGTTCGGCGAAGAAACGCGGTGGCGGGCCGCCACCCAAGGCCAACTCCGTCAAGCGATTCCAACCCTCCGCCTCCTCCGCTGCTGCCACGCCACCAACTCCGGTGCCGCCGGAGGCCATGGAGGAGGAGATGATGGATGAGGACGTGTTTCTCGAGGAAACCCTACTGAAGTACGAAGAGGATGAAGAGCCGCTTCTGATGCTTCGAGATGAGGCGCTTTCTTCGCGACTCTCCAAGTGGAGACGACCTGCTCTTTCCTCTGGCTATCTGACGTCGTCAGAAAGCATCGGTATGTGTGTTTTTTTGTTTACTTTTTTGTTGGTTTGTTGAATTTTGTGGTTTTATGTTTGTTTCGGGAAATGCAGTGTTTCAGCAGCTGGAGATTGATTACATTATCGGTGAGAGTCATAAGGAGTTGTTGCCTAATTGGTCCGGTCCTGCTGCGATTCTTCGAATTTTTGGTGTTACCAGAGAAGGTAACCATTTCACGATTCTTTTTTTTTTGTCGAACTTCAGTAACTGTAGTAACAGTTTGTCTTTTCAGTCGCCCACTTCAACTTGTATGTTCAACTATAATGTCTATGTGTGATGAGTTTAACTAGCGTTTGCTTTCTACAATAAAATTAACTGTTTCACCAGGGTTGTTGTTTCTTTACCAAGTAGGGTTTGTTTGTGATACTAAAATTTGAAAGGTTGTCATTACCTCATTTTAACTGAAATCACCATCACTTTACTCTGAACCCTTGAGACTTATCTTACTAATCAGGAGTCAAAACTACTATGGTAAGAGGATTTCTTTTTCCTGCTTATTTCAAAAATGAAAAGAAAAGAAAAAATTGAATCAAAACTACACGGGGAAAGGCACTAGAGCTTTGAGTTGATCCTCATTTAGCGTGGTTCAGATTGTCATGTGACATGTCTAACTGGTACATCTTGACTTCTTGAGAGATTGAGCTTTTGCCAGTAAAAAATCTATGCTGCAGCAATCTTACCTTCCAGCAAAAATGTATTAAAATTTTAAAGTACCTTTACCAATTCCTATGGGCCTTGCTGTGAAGGCTCAATGTTGATCTGGCCACTTAGTTATAGGTCGAGAGAGAATGATCTATTACCTTTAGCTGGTCAATATTTTCCTAGAAGTGAGAATCTTCTATTTTTACAGGCCACAGTGTATGCTGTCATGTTCATGGATTTGAGCCATACTTCTACATAAGCTGCCCACCTGGTATGGGACCTGACGACATCTCACACTTCCACCAAACCTTGGAGGTACCTTGTACTAAAGACACTATGATTGTTTCATACATAGTGGCAGTCAGTACACTTACTTTTGTGTTATTAATTTTAATTCACAGGGGAGAATGAAGGATTCGAACAGAAATAGTAATGTGCCGAGATTTGTAAAGAGGATTGAATTAGTGCAAAAGAAGAGCATCATGTATTATCAGCCTCAAAAGTCACAAGCTTTTCTTAAGATTGTGGTTGCACTGCCAACTATGGTTGCTAGCTGCCGTGGTAAGTTGGAAGTAAAAGATTGAATAAAGTCCAAATTGGCACCTTAATGTTTGGGTCGTGTTCAACATGGCTTAAAAAATTATTATTTTTCTTTTGGTTGAACCTGACCTATGAATCACCAAAACTTTTGTTCGTTTAGGGTTCAGTTCTAGTGCACACTGATGGGACATTCTATTGAAACCTCATTAAAGACTTCGAAATTTATTGTATCACATCATAGAAACATTGCAAGACCCAAAAAGCAAAGTGTCTATATAATAAAAGGAAACCAGCAAGGTTTTTGATGCTACACAGCAACAAATTTTGCATTGAATTAAAATATTAAAAAACACAAATTGATTAATTTATTTAACACATGCAGGTATACTTGAGAGGGGAATAACAATAGACGGCCTTGGTTCAAAGAGTTTTGTTACATATGAAAGCAATATTCTTTTTGCACTCCGTTTCATGATAGATTGTAATATATTAGGCGGTAATTGGATTGAGGTCCCTTCAGGCAAGTACAAGAAAAGTGCTAAGATTATGTCTTACTGCCAGCTCGAAGTTGATTCCTTGTATCCTTTTTCAGTAATTGAGATTTTGGAAGTATTTAACGAAGTGGCAGACACTGCAGCTAATGATCTGAGGAACTTGGGGAAATGAAATCCCTTAAAAGAAGAGAATTTTTAACACAGTCAAGCACTTCTTTTACGAGATTCTTTGCAGTATTTAACAAACCCAAATAGGAGAGTGACCAGGTACTGTGGTACATATCTGTACTTGTTCTGACCAGTACTTCCAGCTTTGGGGCATAACCAACTGCCGGTTTACACAGAACTGGTTCAGTACAGATCATGACTGATGATGAACCGGCAAGAATGGCCCATTATTTCATATAGTGACTGAAATGAAATGAAAGCATCACCATGTGATTCTTAAGTATCATTTCACTAACTTATATAAACAATTTTGTTCTTTAAATGCATAAAAAGATATTCAGATTTGATAAGCCATGCACCAGAAGGAGAGTACTCAAAGATGGCACCATTTCGTATTCTAAGTTTTGATATAGAGTGTGCAGGACGAAAGGGTCTATTTCCAGAACCTACACATGATCCTGTTATCCAGGTTAACTAATTAGATTTGTAAAATTACCTTCCAAAATGCACAGCTTTATTTTCATGCTGAATTTCTTTGTTTTTTCTTCTATGTTCCAATAGATTGCAAACTTGGTGACTCTACAAGGTAGTGATCGGCCCTTAGTACAAAATGTCATGACTTTGAAATCATGCTCACCTATCGTTGGAGTTGATGTGATGTCATTTGATAATGAGAAAGATGTTTTACTTGCTTGGAGGGTTAGTTATCTACTTGGTTTATAGTTTCCTCCTTAGAATGATCTGTTATAATTTATTTATACAACTGTGTAGGATTTCATCCGTGAAATTGACCCAGATATCATAATAGGATACAACATCTGCAAGTTTGACCTTCCATATCTTTTGGAGGTGCATTTTCTCAGTTCTGTACTAGCATTATTACTTAATTATGCATATGGGTACAATATAGTTGCGTGCTTATTTCTCTGTATGTTTTTATAGAGAGCTGAAGTGCTTAAGATAGCAGAGTTCCCAATCCTTGGTCGCATCAGAAATAGTCGAGTCCGGGTTCGTGATGCCACATTCTCTTCAAGGTAACGTGAAGTTAAATCTTTTCACTTAGTCTTAGAAGTTAGAAGAATTTTGGAGGAACTATCTAAAGATTATGAATAGAAGTATCATGTTTTTTTTTTTTTTTTTTTTTTCGTGAGGTTAAATCATTATATTGTTTTTCTTTTAGAAAACTATAATAATGAATCTTGGCTATTCATAGGAAAAGGGTAAGCTAGCGAATTTAATATGAGTTTTATGTAAGCACTCTTACGTCAAGCTCTACAAATTTAAGCAAAGATTTGGATTCTGACATTATTATATTCTTCTATTATAATTCTCATTGATTCTGAATTTCTCACAATAGAGTTATTGAACAAACCCAGGCAATATGGTATGCGTGAAAGCAAAGAGATAACAATCGAAGGGAGAGTTCAATTCGATCTTCTTCAGGTTAAGATCTCTAATGTTTTATTAGCATAGCATTAATTAGCTCTTTTTGGCCTAATTCTTTGTTTCTGGCATATATTTCAGGCTGTGCAAAGGGATCACAAGCTTAGTTCCTACTCACTGAATTCTGTGTCTGCACATTTTCTAGGAGAACAAGTCAGTTTCCAATACAATTTTGAACTGCTAATCTTTTTTGGTCTTCTCTATCTGTCATTGAATAAATATGTTCTGTGTTTTCTTTCTGTTTTATGTAGAAAGAGGATGTTCACCATTCGATTATATCAGATCTTCAAAATGGTAATGCTGAGACGAGGAGGCGTCTCGCTGTCTATTGCTTGAAGGTGCTTTACCCTATTATTAAACTATACCTCTTCTACATGTATCTTCGTTACACTTTCTGAATGTCTCCATATCAGTGAATGTTTTTGTTTATATTACAATTTCAGGATGCTTATCTGCCACAACGTCTCTTAGACAAGTTGATGTATATATACAACTATGTTGAAATGGCAAGAGTCACTGGTGTCCCCATCTCCTTTCTTCTATCAAGGGGTCAGAGCATCAAGGTAAAAAAACTTTATGCTATACATAACCGAGAAGTAGATTATTTTACCAATCTGACACAAAAAAGTCATCTCTATAGGTCCTCTCACAGCTCCTGAGAAAGGCAAAGCAAAAAAACCTCGTTATACCAAATATTAAAGGTCAGGGCTCTGCTTCAGACACTTTTGAGGGGGCAACAGTAAGTTCTTTTTTATTTATTATCTTTTCATAGTTATCAACCAGCAGCCAAATTTGACAACTAGATGTTGTGATCCACCATCTTGTGAAATAATACTTAATTTTATTTTGTGAACTTAATAGTTTTTGGAAGAGATTACTAGGATAGTATTATTTCTTGTAGATACAAGCAATTATATTAGTATTTAATGTTGGTAGGTTTTGGAGGCAAAGGCTGGATTTTATGAGAAGCCTATTGCTACTCTTGATTTTGCATCTTTGTATCCTTCCATTATGATGGCATATAATTTATGTTATTGTACCCTTGTAAGTATTACAACAATTTTAATGTTCTTAATTTAATTTTGTTGAGCATAGCAGCTTTATTCGCTAAGCATGTTTTTTTGTTAAGGTTACACCAGAGGATGCTCGAAGGCTAAATTTACCACCTGAAAGTGTTAATAAAACCCCTTCAAATGAAATATTTGTCAAACCTGAGGTGCAAAAGGTAAAATTATGCATGGTATTTAAAAAAAAATTAAAATATGGAAGAATCTCATATGATAAGATAATTTTCCATTATATTTAGGGTATACTCCCAGAAATCCTGGAAGAACTAATTGCTGCCCGTAAAAGGGCCAAAGCAGATTTGAAGGTATATAATATTAAATAAATATTGTTAATATGTAATTTTGAAACTCTGTAATTATGATACTAATTTTCATTCTATATTTCTGTTCAGGAAGCAAAAGATCCTTTCGAGAGAGCTGTTCTTGATGGTCGCCAGTTGGCACTTAAAGTAATCATGTTCTTTTTACTACTAGAATTGGTGCTATTTTAAGAGTCAGAAATACTAAATGTTCTTATGTGTAGATAAGTGCAAACTCAGTTTATGGTTTCACTGGAGCAACAGTTGGTCAACTGCCTTGCCTGGAAATCTCCTCTAGTGTGACAAGCTATGGTAATAAAAATTTAAATAAAACAATAGATGCCAAAGATCATATGATAGTTGCCTCGATAATTGTTTTTGCTTCTTTATTTCAGGTAGACAGATGATTGAGCATACAAAGAAAATTGTTGAAGAAAAGTTTACCACCACGGCAGGCTATGAGCACAATGCAGAGGTAGGATTACAAGAAGAAGTTTCTAAGTTTATTGTGAGTAACTTATTGATCACAAATTTTGTTAGGTTGTTTATGGAGACACGGATTCTGTGATGGTACAATTTGGCGTGCCAACTGTAGATGCTGCCATGAATTTGGGAAGGGAAGCTGCAGACTTTATCAGTGGTACATTTACTAAGGTACACCCTTTAAGGCATCTAATTTGTTACAGATTTCTTTTTGGCAATTCTGCGATTGCAATCATCAGGTATTCCAGCAAAGATTGATTCACTATGTGCATAATGCAAATAAAAGATGCAGGCTCTTGCTGAATAGTTTTAGTATCTGCTGTTTAAATACTCCATATGTGCTGATTACATTGGAAAGTGGACCTACTATTCTATATGAATTTATTTTAATATTTTCTTCAAAAAGTTATCTATAAATACATATTTTAATTTAATTCTGATCTTTTTTTTTTATCTCTTTGAAGCCCATTAAACTGGAGTTTGAGAAGGTATATTTTCCCTACCTGCTAATTAGCAAGAAGAGATATGCTGGCTTGTACTGGACTAATCCAGAGAAGTTTGACAAGATGGACACCAAAGGTAAGAGCTAAGCTGTTAGTGTCGATTCTGGGTTTTGGAATTAAGAGGCTATATCTTTGTTTTATTTGTAAATGACATGCATTTTCTCTTAAAGTTGCAACTTCCAGCCAAAATTATGGTTTATTACCTTAACAGAAAAGTGGAGGTGAAGTCAACCAAACATGGTCAACTTCCTTAGGAGATTAATTGTTTGTACAACTAAAGTTAAAAAATGAACTAATCAGGAAATTTACAATTGGTTTTGAGTTTAGTTTAGTTGAGCTGCTCTGATGGTTAGCTGAATTGTCTAAAATATTTAATATTTGACAGACCACTCTTGTTCCTTTTTTTATAGATACAATTATTGTAGATTTTGTCATTGCCAAAAAGTTTATATTCCAGCTACAACTTTGAAACAACATGATGTATATGCAAATGCAGAACAATTGAATCTGACTTGCAAAGAACCTTTTGGACACTTAATAAATGAAATTCTAATATATTGCTTTTGGTGCTCAGGCATAGAAACAGTCAGAAGAGACAATTGTTTACTGGTGAAGAATTTGGTAACTGAGTGCCTTCACAAGATTTTAATTGACAGAGATGTACCAGGTGCAGTACAGTATGCTAAAAACACCATTTCTGATCTTTTGAAGAACCGGATAGACTTGTCTCTCTTGGTCATAACAAAGGTGAGCTTTTTATTTGAGATATGCAAAAGAAACTTAATCGATAGTCCTGATTTTGGTATAATTTAGTTGCTCATAATAATGCAGGGTCTCACAAAAACAGGAGATAATTATGCAGTGAAGGCTGCACATGTTGAACTTGCTGAACGTATGCGAAAAGTACGAACTTGATAGTGTACCCTCTTTTCAAAATTTTATTAGCTTATTTATTTCTATAAGAAACTTAGAAAGATATTTAATGGGCTGAAGCAGTTTTTCTACATTTATTTATTCAGGTCTTTAGGATATTTTTGGACTGAGAATCAATAGGGTAAATTGGTATGAAATGTTTTTTTTTCTTGTCGAACAGAGGGATGCAGCAACTGCACCGAATGTTGGAGATCGTGTCCCTTATGTAATTATAAACGCTGCTAAAGGGGCCAAGGTGTGCTCAGACTTTCTTTATTACAGTTTCTCAAAAGTTGATCTTTTGCAACTCCATTTTTATGATTTAAAAAGTTTGTAATTTAAAATTGTCCTCGGTACACAGGCTTATGAACGGTCAGAAGATCCAATCTATGTGCTGGAGAATAGCATTCCGATAGATCCTCAGTATTACCTTGAAAATCAAATCAGTAAAGTATGTGTGTTTTTTTTTTAGTTTGTTGCTGAAGATATATAAAGCATATCCTAAATAATGACTCTGTGTGAACAACTTTTAGCCACTTTTAAGAATTTTCGACCCAATTCTACCAAATGCAAAAAAGGAGCTTTTACATGGAGACCACACTAGAGCCGTTTCGATATCAACTCCTACCAATAGTGGGATTATGAAATTTGCGAAAAAACAACTTAGCTGCCTTGGATGCAAAGCTGTTATCAGGTAGTACTTTTAATATCCTTATCTCTTATTTTTTTTTTACTTATTTATATTTGTGTCCACTTTATTTTCTGAATATTTTTGTCATGTTAGTGGTTCAAATCAAACACTCTGTTCACATTGCAAAGGAAGAGAAGCAGAGTTATATTGCAAAACTGTGGCAAATGGTAACCTTGTTTTCCTATTCTTTTTCCAAGTGAAAAGCAAATTGCACTTTTTGAGCAACTGTACCTTTGAGCTTTCTTTTATTTTCATATAAATAGTTTTGATATATACTATAAGACCTTAAACTTCAAGTGTGTGTTTAAAACAGTGTCGGAATTAGAGTCGCTATTTGGAAGGCTATGGACTCAGTGCCAAGAATGCCAAGGCTCTCTACACCAGGATGTTCTCTGCACGAGGTCTGTGCATCTTACTTCTTTTACCTTATTGTCATGTTTTGATTTAAAATAAACCCAATTTCTGAACATAGCGCGTGAAAATCTAGCAACTCATATTTGCAGCTAAAAACTGACATTATTTCAGATACTTGCGTATAAACTGATGTGTACATCAATGTGATGAAATTCCTGCTGAAATTTAAGATTTTGCCGCCACTAATAAGCCAATGCTTTTAATAAAACCCAAAAAATTGAACTAAAATCAAATCAAGCGAAGCTATGTGAACTAATATGTACGACCTAAGCTAGCTCTTAATAGTTTGGTCTCATTTTCAAATAAACTGTCAAAATGTGTGTTTTTAAGTATGCTAAAATATATTGTATAGTTTGGAAAAAAAAAAAGGAAAATAAAAGTCCAATTACTATAACTGATCTTTAATTGTTTATTATCTGTACTAGTCGTGATTGCCCAATATTTTACCGAAGGAGAAAAGCACAGAAGGACATGGCTGAGGCTAAATTGCAACTTGACCGATGGAACTTCTAGTTTCCAGGTGATATGAGAATCATACCTCATTTATTTTGTTCATTGGATTGACCAACCACTCAGTAGGCTAAAGCAAGTTAGTTGAGGTTAACAGGAAAAGCTATCAGTTCAAGGAACTCTCTGCTTAGAATTGTGAATGTTAAGAATTTCATGTTATTTTTGTTGTCAGTTTAGATAGCAGCAATGTATGTACATGTGAAAATGTGTGCATTTTTTTTTTCACTTTTATGCATCATAAAGTAGTTTTAATTTAAGAATCATGTAAATACTTGCTTTGTAGTTTGCAATTTAGTGCTGGCTGGAGATGCTTTTTTTTTTTTTTACCTCTGACTGGAATTGATTAGTATATATTATGGTTCTGTTGCTTGAGTACTCCGCATTGCAAGGGCTAGAGGCCCTATACATTGTTTTTATTTGTCAAAGAAGCGCGTGTTGTTATTGATTATGTATACAAGGTTTTAGTTCTGAAATAAATTCAAAGGCAGTTTAAGAGGAGGGCACTTGTTCACCTCCATTGTAGAAAAACAAAACATACTGAACAATTTATGAAAGCTGATATCAGCTGATTTTGATTGATAGCTTACCATACAAAGAGGTAAATTTATTACAGCCAACACAACATACGAAGTCATTCAGTCCAACTAGGGTCCGTTCTGCATTGCGCAGCAGGGCTTTTTTCTTTAATAGCTGATCCTTTTAAAGCCAATTTGAAATTTTCCTTTTGGTGAGAAACAACACTCGTTATACAAAACTCTACTAGGCGTCGAGCACAATACATTGATCTAATAGATCTGTTTCATTTAACTAAGGCTCAATTTGCCGAGTCAACATCAAATTTTGTTGAAAGAGTGCACAGATTTTATCAATTTCACAGCTAGCTCCAGTTTGGGCCGAGAGTCACAAGTCCAAGTTTAACAGAAACTTTGATGGCAGACAGTACATGAATACCAGTGTTGAAGAGCATTACACAACAGATTAAAGATTTCAATCAATTTTGGTTTTGACTTTCCAAAACAGAATTAATTTCTTACTACCGGATTAAATTCTAAACTGATAACGACTCATTAAAATATTACCACAACTTCTTTTTTTTCCTTTTTTTTTGGGCACCCTTGACCTCGAGTCAATACCTATGAAAGAAATACAGAAAATATGAGAAAACTTAGTTGCAGGCTGGAGCTCTCTCTCCTCTTTGGGAAGAAACATAAGGTAAAGGTTGCTCGCGCTGGCATTGGATTTCGGGTGGACCTTTACTCTACCAGGGTCCTTCGATGTGGACCCACATGTCAGATACGAGCTGAAGTTCCCGCTGTCTAAGCTCTAATTATATTATATCTATGCTGTGAGGTGCCATAGTTACCTTTGTTCTGGGACCCCTGGTATTTTCTTTATTAATTTTAATTATTAGCGAACAAAGTTGTATTTCATCGTTTTGTGCAACTGTGCAATACTCTACTATTTTCTTTTGCGCAGCCTGGTGCCCTCAATGATGGGACAAGAATAAGTTAGAAACGACAAGAGAAATGAAAGTCAATCGAGTCTTTCACCTACTCGTACGAAAAAAGTCTAAAATAACCTTGTCAATATACTTTTGCTCATGAATCCAATCTTAATTTATTCCAAGTGCCATCCAAAAATAAGAAAAGAAATTGTACTCAGCGTAAGTGTATAGAAGTAAAAACCAAAGGAAAAATTGTTTAGTCAATAAAACATTCCGAAGGACATAAATGTGCCACAATAAATAACAGGCAAAGGGAAAATGAGCCATTCGTGCGATAAAAAAAAAAAAAAAAAGCAAACCTCAATATTTTCACACATTAAAAATTTTTTTTATCATTTTTTCCACACATTTTAGTAGCAAAAGAATCGAATACCAAGTTTCACAGTACATAGTTTAACCTCCTCTGATCTGGTACACAATCAACCTCCAAAAAATGTTGATTTAAGAATGCATAATCATTGTGCCTTGCCTACCATATTTCGACCGAGGAGAAATGTCGATAGCTTTTCCTTTTATTTGAAGTTTCTCAGACGATAGATGCAACCACATATGCATTGCGGTAGAGCAGTGATAGAGGCGAAAAGAGACTTGAAGATTTTTCGTTTGATGGTACCTCTTTTTGGAGGCAACAATGGCCTCTCGCCATCATCTCTCTTGTCGCCGCAGGCCGAGCTTGTCATATACACCTTAGTCTCCATCTTAAGATAGAAGAAATGGAGAGTGTTTAAGAAGACAAAAAACAAAGATGCGAGAAAAGGAGGGTAGAAATGATTGGTTTGAGAAGAGTGTGTAGAAGAGAGGACTTGATTGGAATAGAAAGAAAAGGTAGAGAGAACAAAAAGCGATCACATAAAGAGGAGAGAATTAATTGAGAGAGAAGAGTGTGTAGAAGTCTAGAAGAGAGGGGCCTTTATCAAGTCTTCAGGCCGCGTACACGCTTTGAGCTTGCTCACGTAGTCATGTGATAGTATCTTTTATCATTTTTCCAACAAAAGTACACAAGCAGGCCCCGTCAGGAATTGGTCTGAATCCGACCATCTGAATAAATTGTTATATTACTTCCTATTTAATTTTCTAGTTCCAACTAGCCTTTTTAAATTCGAGATTCATAGCAGCCTTTAATGCAAAGCATTTGTTAGGTATCCCCTTTGTAAGAAATCATCACTAACTGCTTCAATTTTTCCAAAAAAAATGTTGAAATTGCTTTAATTATAGTTATAGTCGTCGGAATGAGAGTTATCTGTAGCTTGCAAATTCTTAAACTATGAAAAGGAAGATAACGGTAAACAAGATATAGTTTATGTGCAATTGAGTAATCAATGGCAGTTTACACTTTAGTTTGTTAAATTACTCAATTGATTAAATTTTATTTATATTTTTTCGGTTTTTTTAATAGGCACTGTTGTTAAAACTAATTACAATGGCTTTGTTTGGTTAAGTAATCTGAGGACTAATTTGCGTGTGTAAAAAGTTACAAATTCCACATCAGCTTGTGACTCCAAGATAAAACAAAGCAGCACCAATAAATTAATTAAAGGGAAAAAAAAATGCAAGAAGTCCTTTTGTTTTATAATTTGGATATGCAATCGCCTTTTGTTATGCATCTACTGAAGTTTGCATCCGCGGTGTCTTCAATTGTATTTTGGTAGGTGTCAAGGTTAGTAAGGTAGTTAATGTGTTGTTGCTTAGTTGAGAAGTTACTAATTCGTTCTATCTTTCACGATGTTCATTTTATTTATTTATTTATTTTGAGAGAGAGAACATTTAAAAACTTTGAAATTGGATTTTAGAAATATAACACAATAGGCCTTTATATTTTTCGATTATCTAACATCACAATGTTTAGACTTATGAATAAAACAAATATTTATGTTTGATTTGACAATTAAATATATTCAATTTTTAATATTTAAACTTGATCAAGATAGTGTATATATGCAAAGAAAAATATAGTATAAGCTTAAAATAGTTGCATCAATAATGAATTTTGAATTGTTGATCGCAATTTACTTAGCAAGCTAACAACTGTTTTTCTAATTCTTCATCTTTGAGTTCATTTTATGAAAGGGATTCAAAAGTGTTTTTTTTTAAGTCGATGAATTATCTTACTGAACCGGTACTAATTTACTTTATATGTTCACCTATTGTTTACTAAACATTGTCCTTTTAATAAATTGAATTTGATGAATATTCTACTATTTAGAAAACATCTTAAACCTTAACAGATTAAATTCGACAATTTTGATTCACCACCTTACAATTTTCTCATATCTAATATTAGTTTGTTAAGCATTTGCATTAACTTGAAAAATATCGTTAAGAATTACAAACTGAATGAGGCACCTCCCTTACAAATTTGTATAAACTATTTTACAAAATTAATTATCCGATATAAACTGTCGCAATATTCCATGCTAGTCGTTGGAAGTCTACTACAACTGTTTTTTGCTGCTTGTGGAGACGTGGAACAATTTGACACCACCAAAATGAAGAGAATCATATTCTGGTTCGGCTTATTTTTAGAACAACAGAATTGACAGAAAGGGACATTATCGGACTTCCCACAGGTTTATTATTTTGGGAAAAGGATCTGTAGGCCCCAAAGGAGTTATTTTCATATTTTGACTTGGTACATGGCACTAGCAAGTAGTAGCAACTTGCAAAACGATAGAAAAGTCTTCCCCCTAGGTGGGACCCACACGGTCGTTGACATTTATCACCTAAAGTCAACCAAAATCAACCAATGGACCTAGTATATTATTAGATAATTAGCTGCTCTAAGCGTGATATCTCTTTAAAGTTTAAAACTACCACAAATAAAACCACCCATTGTATCTCTTAATGACTTTTTCTTTGTGGTGTTTGTTGTCAAGATCTATGGTTAAATCATATGATGAAACACAATATTGGGTTGTCAAACTAATTAACATCACATGATACTGAACTGATAAACTGATACTAAGGATTTAATCCTTATCTTATTTATAAAAAATATCATTAATTAAACTTTATACAAAAATCATATGCAAGTGCAGGATTATGAGACCTGATAATTAGAACCGCTAAGAACAATTAGGCAATATTAATGAACTCAAAAGAAAAGCCAACTTGTAAAGAGAAAATAATATACTTTGGTTGCATAATGTCACTAGTGTGTGCAAGAACAGAATAAGAAAATTAAAAAATAAATCATAAATGGTTTTGATAATTAGTATTATATTTATGAAGGTAGTTTAAGAATATTTGTGTTTAGATAAGACTGCAAGGTCTAAAATGTCGCAATCCGCCCACTGGCGTATATATGTGTATGCAATTATGTATAGATAGATTGGTAAGTTAGCAAGCTTTCTCTGAAAAAAAAAAACAGTTTTTGTATAAGAACTAAGCCACCATGTTAGGTTTGAGAAATTAAAATAAAATTATACTTGTGAAATTACTTCATATTATAAATAGGGCAATGATAGACGATGCATTAAATAGAACCAGTCTCACCCAAATCACCAGCACAGTGCATTGGAAAAACTCAGTTTTGTAAAAGAAAAGCCACCATATTAAGTTTTTGACTTCTAGGAAAAGTCAATAGAGATATCTTTGGGATAGAAAAGTGCAAAAGAGTGACGTCGTAAGGCCCACACTACTCTTTTCCACACAAAAAGGGATCTAAAGTCTAAACTTCTAAAGAAAACAGTAACCTGGCACGTGTGACTCAGGCCTGGGTTAGTGGGTTTCTCTCTAATTGCACGGACTTTCCTAATACATATAAATCGTTCATTTAAAATCAGACGGTCTATAAAAATGAATAAGTACAATCAGGATTTATTAGATTCTACTTTTTTTTTTCTTTGAAGACTAATTAGAATTCTACTAATACTTTTCCAATTGAAGAGGAGACAACTGAGGTGATTGGTCCCGCAGGGCCCGGATTGATGTGTTCCTCCACTCAGCATTGTAAAAACAGTTTTCGAATTCCAATCTCAGCATTGTAAAAGTATATTATTTTGTTTTAAAATGTTTATATGATTGTTAAATAAAGATAATTTTGGGTGTGTGTCCATTAAAATTTTTGCGAGTGGAAACTTTCCTATCAAAATGTTAGTAAATTAAGTAAAAAAAAAAAAAACTCTCGTACTTCCCCCATTTTTTTAATTAATAACATTAATTTGTCGAAATTTGTTGCAAGCAGTAAACTTCTTTCTGTGATGTTGTAACATGATCTAAACACTAAAAATGATACAAAATATGATAATTTAGCTTAATTTCTGTGTGTTCATTAAAATTGAATGTGTAAACTTAACTCTCGACACTTATTAAAATGTGTCATGCGATTTTTGCTATATGCAACCACGGATGAAGATCTGGAGAGTTGAAATATGGATCAAAAAATAATTTCCAGTTTATTCCAAAGATGTTTATGGATTATAGTTATTTTTATTCTTATCAATGTGATTAATTTAAAGACAGGAATATATCGAGTATTGAAAAAAAAAACTTTTAGATAGACTTGGTAGCGACTACCAAGCAGAGCATTGAAATGTTGATGGAAAAGTTTAAACTACCAGAATTAATAGGAAGACGCCCAAATTTATCTGAATTTATAGCATATCCAAATGTTGAGTTTACAACTTGCACGCATTCTCGTATCCGGGTACAACTGTCTTGTCCTGCTAATTTGTAGTCTTTTTTAATCTTACCAAAAAAAAAAAAAAAAGAAAGAAAGAAACGCGCGCTTGAAAATTAAACCAAATTTTCAAATTGGACCAACTACACAGGTCTCATCCCACTGATTATAAAAGCATCAATTTAAGAATGTAAAAGTTTCAATTAAAGAGTGTATTTAATTCCTTATATACGATTATCATCATTAATTTTTATACTTTGGATGAATTTTTGTGAAACATATGTCAACTCCAAATAAAAGTCCAAGGATTTCAAACGAAAAGTGAGAAGATGTTGGAACATAATTACAATTTTTTTTCTTTTCTGTGGCAATTTTATATAATAACCTGAACCTTAGTCAATGTACAGAAAGAATTAGCTCAATGTGCAGCGCTCTTTCTATATTTCAAAGATTATTAATGAGATATAGTTTCCTATTAGCACCTGAATGACTCAAGTTGCAAAGTTACACAACAACAAAAGGAAAAAGAAAAATAATATGTATGTGTCCCATACATGCATGTTAAAATTTTGATAGAATACTGCATTTTTATTTTTCAATAAAAAAGCTTCCTTTCTGAACAACCATAATTAATTAAGAGAAAATATATGAAAAGAAAGTATGTGGAAGGTAACAATAGATTTTGCTCAAGCTCATGCATTTGATAATCCATTACAAACCTTTAAACTAAATAATTTTATTTAGTAAGGAGTATTCATTATTTTTTTTATTTATATTGATGTATAATAATATTTTTTAAATAAAAATTTGCCCATGTGTGGTGGGCGCGTTTGCTTATCACTACTACCTCTACTATACTTATAAAAAGCGTGTATCCAAGAGCTAAAATAATTAGACGAAGGGTGTATACAATTCTTTACTCTATACAATCTTAGTCATTGATCGTTTAAACCAATGTCTGGATGTTAGTGATGAATATAAGTTTACAAGCTCTTCACTTTTAATAGAAAGAAAATTTTCTCTTGATTGATTGTACACTCATCAAAATATAAAGAAATTTATTGCCGATTGATCGTGCACTGTGTTTGAAAAGAGAGCACAACAAATATTGAAAATGTCATTAAAATAATAATTATTTTTGTCACACCCCGCCCCGAGGCACGGGGCATGAGGGTGGGGCGGTATCTTCAGCATCCATCCATCGGCCCGTCAGTCAGGAGCTAGTTATCATCAACCAAGCCTGAACCTGTCTCCACAAATTAATTTGTGGGATAAGTACGTGAATACTTAGTGTGGTAATAGAATAAGTCATTTCGGGATTAAGCTGTTCAAAAGATTAGAACTTAAATCCATAAATTCATGTCAATCCTATCTAGACTACTTTTGTTTATGTTTAATCAAGAAAAGAGATACAGATGTGATTCAATGTGCTTGCTTGAGAAATAACATATAATATAATATGAGATTATCCACCTTACATTACTCCAACCCTTCGGGATGAAGTCACGTACCAAATCCACCTTTCATGCCTCGATCCTTACTTAGACCTGGAGAAATAATCCCGCACCAGGTCCAACTTAGTATATTGTGTTTCCTGACTGTACCTGTGTGCTTATTCGATCCTACCCACGAGTGTATACTTAGTGTATAGACACTCGACCCTAATTGCTCCTGCCCTCCACCGAGCTCGTAGTGGGGGCTAGTATACACCAGTACTGGGCTACTACCGCGGAGTTCCGAGGGTAGTCCGCTTCCGCACACCCTAAAGGTCCTAGTCAGTCCAAACAAAAGGAATATATATACCAAATGACCGCTAATCCGCCTAGTGGCTGAGTAGCAGAGAAGGTCAGTATGCGTTGCCCGTGATCGCTATCATAAGGAGGCCACCGGCATTAACTTGGGTGCAACCTCCCGATAATGGAAATCCCGGATAAAACAACTTAACTACTCGGTCTCATTCTGTTTCACTTTTATTATCCATTCCCAATTATTTCATTTCACTTTTATAATTCATAATCAAATTTACTAGTTCTTATCAAAAGAATAACAAAATCTCAAAAGACATCCACACTTGGAATAGACGGACATTGAGAAGTAAATCTCCCAATTTCAAGGGCTATAGCTGATGACCCAATGAGCGGTAATCCAAACGACTACTACGTAGAACTTGAATTCCAAATGGATGACTACCGAAAGTCAAGACGATATTTAAGGTTGACCGGAGAGAAAGAGAAATAGTGGGAGAGAGAAATTATGAAATGAAATGAATGAGGCTATGGTCTATTTATAGCGGAGGTTTTTTAGTGGCTAAGAAAGTAAATATATATAGTTACTTAATGGCTAAGTAAGCTAAAATGTATTACTTAACTACTGTTTCTGAAAATATTTATCACTATTTATGAAAATATGGATTAATTAATAGCTAAAAAATCAACAGGATAAGATCAAATGAATATTATATAATATCAAATGGATAAGATCAAATAGATATGGATAAAATCAAGTGGATAAAAATAAATATTTTTCAAATATGACCTTATAATTTGAAGTATTACAAATAGGTCCTAAAATTCTAGGATATTACAATTTTCATTTTGAAAATATACCTCATATGTAAAATTTTATCATCTATAATTTATCCACCCATTTGGATGGGTGCATTTGCAAGTCATTATGAAATAACTCCAATAACGAGTTTACATTCGTTACCATAATGGCATGCAAATGTGCAATAGCAGCCGTTCAAATTCAAATATTGTTCGAAATCTCAAAATGACAAACCGAACTATATATATTTTAATACATTCAAATAGATCAGATCACGTGTCATGACTTTATTGCTTTTAAATTAAATTCCATTTACCCCAACTTACATGATTACAGTGTAACTCAAGTGCATGACTTTATTGCTTTTACTTGTTCTCGAGTTGCTGTATGAGGAATTGTGCTTCACGTTTCGATCAAGATTCAAGAGTTAAATCCTGTATATTGATGATTGAAAGACTGAAACATTTCTTTGTGTGCTGATTTGGTCGAAATGTTTCCTCAGGAGGGAGAAGTAGAAAACTAAAAAGATAATAAATTAATCTCAACCTGTTTTGCGTGCTTCAAACATGTAGAGTTTTCATATTTAGCCACACGATTTTTTAATCTATTTATTTTAAACATTTCTAATTTTTTCACTCAAATCAAGATGATGAGCTGTGGAGATTCTTTGTTATTTAATTCTGAACACACAACTTTGTTACTACAATTCCACATAAGTATCGGACAAGTAAAAGAGATTATAGTTACAAAAATACTATTCCCACCTCAGTCTCATACACCTATCCCAAATACACGTAATCAAAATTTTTATCCCACAAACACCAAAAAAGATTCAATAAAGCAATACAAAATGTACACTACCGCCACCAATTTCACCCCAATAACAACTTTAAAGTGCAATTACCTATACTATGAATCAAACAATGCCGAAAGGCATAAGCTGCCACAACAAAAGCTTTTTAAGAGAACTATACCAAAATGTAAGAATATTTTTCACTTCATTTATGTAAAGAATACCTATGCTATAGCTACGGTTCTAAGGCAAGGGTAATGTGCTGTTCTCAACCTCGGTAGGGCGCCACATTGTCTTTTGAACACAAAGCAAACCTTGCTTCTCTTTTGTGTATGTCATTCTGACCTCGTATTTTAGTGATTTTGCTATGCTCTCAATCTCATTTATGGTTTCAAGATTGTCACGCACGATCAGTTTACCTTCGGGTCTGAGCATCCGATCAACCTCAGCCATCAGCGGCAAAATCTTACATCTACAAGGCACAAAAGAAATGGAAAAAAATAGTTAGTTAAACCTAGCAAACTTAGTATATTATTATAGATGTCTAATAGAACATTTCTTTATGCTTTTCATGATTTCCCAGGCAATTTAATGCTTATTTCAGGTTTTATCGCTGAATTATGGCTCAAATAGAACTGCAAGTCCATAAAAAAAAATGGAGAAATTATCCCTGCGACACAATTGTGCATATCACCAAAACCACGTGAACAAAGTATGCATGACCCTTCCATCAATGAAACTTCTCCTGCACCATCATTTCATGCGAAAGATACTCAAAACATCCTCCAACATTCTTGTCCTTTAGATGGAATTTCTAATGTTATAAAAGCTACTTCATCACGTGTCTGGTTTTTTACAAGGGTACTAGATGTTTCAGGTTTTGTAGGGAACATGGATAATTGTCTTTTTTTTAGGGTCAGGTGGCAATCACCAACATGGATAATTGTCATTATAAATCAGAAGTTTTCCTCATACTCAGAGACAAAACCACAATTAAAATGAGTTAAAATGAAAAAAATAGCAGAAGATTACTAACTTCTTCTTGATGCGAGAAAAGAGGTGGTCTGCATGGAGCAGGTCATAGGATCTAGGATAGGTGCTGAAAGACTCGCACCAATTATGGTAAATACCAAACAAGCCACGCTCATAAATTACTGGAAGTGTATCTGGAGAGTCAATAGGCACCACATTCATCACCCATACCTTCATATCCCTCAATGCTGCTGCAAATCTGCAGAGGTTTAAAAAAGAGAGGAGTAAAAAGGACATCCTGCTGAATTTAAAGAGTTGGATTACAGCGCCAGAAGTTGGTATTGCTTTCAAGCATGAACTACTTCATGCACCCCATAGAGCTTTGCATAAAGCTACTAAAATGTTTCTATTCACACAAATTAATACTATTTGATTGATCGTCATCGTTATCAAAAAAAAATAGTTACATTATGTTTTTACATATTTTTTTATACTAAGGTAACTGACCCTTTGAAGGTTACTTTCGATCATGGACTGGGTACCACATGGGCACATATAGTACTAGGTAATAGGCCGCAAATTATAAGAAAAATATATATTCAACTTTATATCACAAATATCCAACTGCTTTGGTAGCATTTTTTACCCTTTCAGATGTAACGTAAAAAAGAAAATGAAAACAAGAAAATAAATAAAAAATAAATTAAACAGAAACGAATCTTAAATCTCACCCGCCATAAACAGCTCTCATATCCATGACATTCCTGATGTGGGACCAATCAATTCCCATCCCATTGATGTATGAACTGTTGACAACATGCTTCCAGTGCGCATAGTCAGCCTCAAAATCTTTCGGGGCAGGTTTGCCATACACACCAGTCTGTGACTCATTCAACCAATATGGTGCCTTCACGAGTCTCTTAGGCCATTGTTCTGGCCACTTGGATCCACGCACATTTGGATCAACTGGTAGCTTGTGCATGCATGCTTGCAAAGAAATGTTCCTGAAAAATAGATATATTAAATAAAGCCAATTTTAAAATCATTTGCTTCCAATCAGTACACATAATACCTTCTTTAATTTGTATATATTTGTAATTGAGGAGCACGTTATGCAATCCTTACTTGTGATGAAAAAGGTGGAATCTTCAATTTTAATAACAAATGCTCATTACCAAAAATATTAGAAAAAAATGATAACAAAGTTTTGAACCCTTATATAAAATTTTGGCTAAAAACATTTGCATATTTTTTTTCTTAGAATAAATCAATGTCACAATGCTATAGTTTTCAATGTTTGCCGGAATTTTCAAGAAATTTGCAACACATAAGACAACCTACTATGATTTTATTAGCAAAAAAAAAAAAAAAAAAAGTATACCAGGCTGCATTGGGGTCATCAGATTCTTGGCACATCGGAGGACTGTTCTCCTTTCTTTTCTCGTAGCATTTATTATCAGATGGTTTTTGATAGATGGCTAGACCAACCTTGTTGAGAGCGTCCTTTGTTTTTATCACAATTTTCCAGCACATGGCTTTCATCAGGTCAGACATAGCTGAAATTAGTCAAGGAAAAAAAAGTTCCAATTAAACCAACATTGTGTAACATGCCTATGAGCACACATTTCTACCGGCTGGTGAGAAAACATAAGAAAGGACTGACCTTGCCAGATCTCGACATCTTCAGGCAAATTCTGGTAAACAGGAGTGGCTGACCAGACAAAGTAACCACCAGGGCGCAACAACCGGTTGAGCTCCAACAAAAGCATACCACCTGCAAGCAATGATTAAGATTGAGTCGATATTCAGTGCCAATTCCTAATGGAGCAATCCAAGTAACAAAAACTCATGATTCTGGTGTATTATTTGGGGACAGAAGGAGGTTTCCAATTTATCCGCTCACAACCCACATATTGTACCAATTCCAGTTATGGTGAGAATCAGAAATTAAGATTAGTTTGCACTTCTTATAGAACAAAATGCAAGACCTTTTCTAATACACAGCATACTGATTTAGATCACTCCAGGCATTATGCACCATTGCACCTACAGGATGTATTCATTATATTTGTATATTCCTAAGAACAACAAAATACACCCAATAAATTGGGCCTGAATCCTGATCCCTCCAAACTAATGCAACATGTAGATCACAACCTAGATATGATATTGTGAGTTGGTGGGAGAAAGCCATGGACCTCACCTATACAGTTCACTTCTGCCTCCTGACTTTAAAACATGTTCAGAAAAATCTCTGATTTGCCATATCCTGAGCTCCCAACTCCCTCAGAAAAGATAATTATTTTATTGAAAAATGAAGGGAGCAGAGGGATACATGAGAATATTGAGAGAGAGGTCTTACCATCTACATGCCATGGAACACGGCAGCGGGCGCAGTGAATGACATCAAAAGACAAGCTAGGATAAGGAAGCCTCTTCGTTCCCATAACAGCTGAAATGGCAGGAATGCCCCTTTCTAGTGCAAACTGCACTTGAGCCTCATGTTCATCTTTAGGCGCAAAAGACATTGTCAAAACATCTCTCTCAAACAGATAACCACCGAAACTAGCGACCCCACATCCCACATCCAGTACAACCCTAGTTTTATTTCCCCAAGCGATGTCTGGCAATGACTGTAACCACAATGGAATAGTAGTTAATACAAAGAAATAAAAAAACCAGAATTCAGCAGGATTAGTAGTACCAACTTTATCCTTAATTTGGCCAATGGAGCTTTGTCAAATACCATGTACACAGAGGCATAGAGGAAGTCTAGAAAGTAAAGAAAGGGATACAACGATATCCAAAGGAAAACCCAACAATTTCTCAACAGTCAACAATGAACATGATTGCAGCACGTAGTTCGGCCAAAGAATTGCAATAACAATCAAAAGCCATCAACATGAGGATTGACTAAACACATCGTGCAACAATCGCATGATACTCAAATTATACTGAGCATTTATCTACTATTTTTTTAAGTGAGATATCAGGCTGTATATGATAACAAAGGGAACAAAAAAATAAAAAAAACAAACCTCTTGAATATTATCAATGTAGTGAAGTGCGCCTTTAATGAATTGAGTCCCACCACCAGGAAAAGAAAGGTACTCGCCAGAAACCTTGACCCAGTTCTGGTGTCCCTTCACATCTGCCAGCAGGGTATGAGGCACATTGTGATACCAAATCTGTTACACAAATCAGGAAAAAAAAAAAAAACTCAGCTTTATCAAATAGTTTCCTTTTATCAGTTTCCTAGCTTGTGCAGCACAGTAATGTCACTTCAGCTTTGTCTTTTGATGGGTGATGCTTTTGGTCCACACATATCTTAAACCAATAAGTACACCCATATTTAACCCTACAATGTATAAGACCAAGCCAGAACAAATCCTAACCAAAAAACAATGGTTAAATTAAAAATATATGAAAAAAAATCAGTATGATCGAGTGCAATGATCTTGGTATTGTGACAACAGCAAACTTGACCAGTAATTGACCTGTAAATATTAAGTTACCTTATCCCTGCTGTGAGGCCACTCAATAGACTTCTTATATCCCTCAGGAAGGGGCACTAGGCATGTTGGCGACTCATCAGGGCAATGCCTCTCTCTATGCTCGTAATGCCTTGTTGTACGGAGCTTTTTTATAGCCGCCTCATTGTCTAGGCAAGGGATATAATCTGCCCCAGCGCTTGTGTTGCATAATTTCCACGTAACTGCAACTGCATCGTCCTTGCTACCTTTCTTATTTGCTGAGGTTGCTCGCACCTCCTTTTGGTTCCTCGATTCGGCAGCTTGGGTAGAGAAGGTTCCATTTTGTGTGCTTGTCTCATTTAGGAGCTCAGATTGGGCCGCATTGGGGAAAGACTCCATAGGAATATCAGTGTTATTTTGTCCTGAGGTGAGCTCTTGTTCTACCTTTTCTTGGCCACTGCCAGTGCTGGTTTCAGATTCGTTTTCGCTGGTTATAGTCTCGGTGGTGAAGCCTTTATCATTCTCTGAGTTATTGCTTTCATCATTACGAGTAATTTGCTCAGAGCCCCTCTCATCAGACTTCTCATTGAAACTTTCAGTGGAATTTTCAGAAGAATTTTCAAGTTCTGTAGTTTTGTTTTGGCTGATAAATTCCTGAGTACCTTCTCCTGGTGTAACCAACTCCCCACCCTCAGTTTTACCAGTTTCATCTTCAAATTTTGGCATACCATTTTCATTTTGCCCTTTTACTTCTTCACTAGGTTTATTTTCAGTATCATCCTTGCTTTCACTTTTGCTTTTTGTATCCCCACTAGGCTTCGAGGAATTTTCTTCTTCAATCTTTTCATCAGATTTCTCTGTCACCTTTTGAGTACCTTTTTGCTCATCAGATGAAACAGAATCCTTTCCATTTCCATTTTCACCTTCATTTTCATTGCCATTTTCCCTTTTGTATTCACTTTCATTTCTACTTTCATTTTTGTTTTCAGTTTCCTTGGAGGAGCTCTCAGTGTTTATGTCAGTATTGGTATCCTCTTGTTGGGTATCAGTTGGTTCAACCACTGGCTGCTCGTCAGTTGTGACGATGGACTCTGTTTCTGAGACCGGTTCATTTGTCTGAGATTTGTCCTCTGATGGGAGACTAGAAGGTGTGAAGGTTGATGATGATAGCATCCACACCCCTACTAAGACAAGGGCAACAAATACTACAAATGTAGCTGTCGAGTAGCTATTTGATGGCCGCCTACCTGGATTTCTCTCAAATAAAGCCATCTATAGTAAAAGACAATGAAACTTAGTTCTTGAATGAGGACCAGTCCATGATAGAAATCAAATTTGCTTAAATATCTTGATAGCTATAATTTATCAAAGGTATGAGGTATGTAGGGCTTTCTGGAAAGTTGGTGAACAATTACCTGGTACCAAGAGTTTATTTACTCCTTCAAATAATTAAAATTTTATAATTGTTCCAAACATGCTTTTTCTCATATTGATACATATTGTACCATCTTACTATACCAGTATACCTTTTCATTTCTTTCCTTTCAATACCATTCTTTATGTTCCTTTTCGCTCTTTTTTTCTTTCCTTTTGCATTTTTATTATAAAACAAATGGCTCAACATGGTTCAAGATTACAATACCATTCTTCAGTCATAGAAAATGGAAATTGTTACTTAATTAAGACTACATTGTATATTTCAACCAAGATTTTTGGACTATTTGGTCCGTAAAGTAAATATTTGATAACAAAACCCAAAAAATGTTGAAATTTCAAACTAAAATTATGGGATAATGCCAAACAAAAAAAAAAAAAAAACAAATTAGCAATCAAATTCTCTTCTTCCCATTCTCCAAAACTGTCGTGGAAAATGTACGGAAATTTAAACATTCAGGTAAGCTTAATAACTTCGTAATTACAGCTCCAAAAAGCTCACTAAAGCTACCTAAGAATCCCAAATCAGACAAAAAGCAAAGAAAAAGGTTCCTTTTTCTAACTCTCACAGCATCAAAAAAGACAGATCTACATTAACCTCATTCATATCGGACAATGTCGTACGATAAATCAAAACTCACAAATAAAAAACCCAACCTAGATTCGAACTACTCCAGCTAAAGACGAGCAGATCTAGACACATCACTATCTCTACCTCCCTCGTTTCAAATCCAAAATCAAAATGCAAAAGAAGAGAATCAGAGAAAGATGTTTACCTTTTCCTGGATACAGGATAAGAATGAAGGAGGTCGAATCCAAATGGTTTCGCTTTGTTTAGTAAAATCAAATTAAAGGTTTTTGTTTGCTTTAATACACTTCGCGCGCCCGTGAGATCCGAAATTATTAATGTGAACCTGGTCTATGGAGAACTGGTAGAGCGGAACACTCACTGAATCTGGGACCCACGTCATCCAACTAAAATGTGGGTCCCATTTATAAGAGAATTGGTTGATGAATCCTCTCGGTGTACCAATATTTTGTCCGATTCGGGGGGTTGGATCACCGCGAGAACACCCGACCTTAATTAAGAAAAATCCAAACGTGTGCCTAATCTCTTAAAAGAACTGGTTGTAATTCGTACCCGAAAACTACAGTAACAAACATAAAGCAAATGAGTTCTGGGACCACATGGCAGTTAAAGGTTATTAAGTGAACGATCTGATCAAAGTTTTCTTTACTTTTTGTAGCTCAAGGGTGATAAAGAGAGGACACCGCAGCAAATTTAATATGAGTTTAAATTACTGAAATGCCCTTAACTAATTGATGCTTGGGCACATAAGATCGCAGCCGACAATGAGTGTTTAGGGAAAATCTGAGGGTAATTTCGGATGAACGGAGCGGAGGGATCCCAGGGATGTCACTGGTTTTGCTATTTTTTTAAAAATTACGGATCTAGCCTAGATAAGTGAGCTCAGTCAGCTCACTCGCTTTTCTTAGGCGAGAAGTTGGTGACACGTGAAATGGCTTTCGCGATACGCCGCATGTGAAATTTAGTCTCTCCAGTGATGTTATGGTGCGGGAAAAAAACAGGCTCCAGTTTAATTAACCATACTAAATTCTCAAAATTTGCCATGGAAAATATGGGGAAAAAAGGGACCCATATTAAGAGAGAGTCTTTCCCAATTACGTGTAGAATGTAAGAAATGCACGTAGATCACTTGTGTTCGACTCAACAAAAAAAAAGTTTCTAGTAGCTTATCTCGACACAGCTCGGGCTGTTAAAAACGAGTTTGACATGTAATTTAATTATATTTAGTGATCATTTAAAATGTTACATTTATTACTTTGATATAATTTATTACATGCTCGATTTGTTAGAAAATATACTTATTTTTTAGACATAAATATTAATATTCAAAAAAAATTATTATAATCAAAATTATTGATTATCTTGCAATTTACGTGCTTAAAAACTTGTGAAATATATATAAAAAAATATAATAATTGAGCTAGTTTATATTTCGACGGCGGCTCGTGAACGGTGAGGTTTGGACTAGCTCGAGTTCGATAAAAGTCAAGCTAGAGTTAGGATCAACTTGCTCGAACTCGTCTTGTTAGTAGCCTAGTAACGTGGGATATCAACCGTGGTAATTTTGAATATTTAGAAATTATGATCTCCCTATTCATATGTTGATGTGACAAATTTATCAATCAACGCACCAATTAAATTTTAGTTTATGTGTAAGGCCAAACCTTGAGCTAATGAAGTTTAAATAATAAATATTTATAATGTCGTAATATCAAAATTAACATATGAAATTTCATAGCTATTTTTTTGTTAAAACATTAACTTCTAATAAAATTATATAAGTATTTAATTTAATGAAATTTGTCGAATAGTGCTGACCTTCATGTCTTTAAAAAAAATAATTATATGAAAATACAATAAATCACGTGATAACTAACAATAATACATCAAAAAATGGAAGTTGTGATAGTTTAGATTCTTAAGAAAATTGTTTATGGTTGATACTTAAAAAATGGAAGTTGTGATAGTTTATGATTATCTTTACCAACATTTTTTTCTAATTTGAGAGGAAACTGGAGAGGATGGAGCACGGAGAGAGTGTTGGGATTGGATCGGTCGTAGACCGTCGACCTTATTTTGTTTTTTTTTAGTAATGAAGATCATATGTCGCCCTTATTGTTGGGAAAAAACCCAACATTGACTTTTACAGTCTCACTCAAAGTGAGCTCTATCTAGTTTACTGAATCTTCAAGTTTTTCTTGTCCCTAGGTCAAGCACTCACGTTCTCTTTGTAAATGCGTTTGAAATTATAATTGGATGGTCTAAATCGTTTAAATTACTTAACTCAAAATTTAAGTTAATTCAAAGAACACATTTTTTTTAAATCGATTCAAAGAACACATAGATCATGGGCCAACGGAGCCTATCACTGCATTATCGATTTCAACTGTGCGTAATGTTTTTAAAATTTTAATTCCCTGGTTTAAAACAAATCCACTAGATTAATTGATTAAAATCATTTTAAATGATATATATTTTTATAGGCGTACAAAAATGTACTTCACTATTTTAAAAATGAATGATTCAGATCGAAAAAAAAAATATTACGCTCCAGATCAATATGTCCGTGATTTGGGACAATTAGTTTCCAAAACTTGGAAAAGAACCTGGGCTCGTTAACTAAGGAGACTAATTCGCTAACAATATTCAGTGTGCCTTGAGATATATATATATATATATATATATATATATATATATATATATATATATATATATATCTATAGAGGTTGGTTAAAATGCTTTAGAAAGCATAGAGCACATGTGCTTTAGAATTTTGGACCGTCAGATTGACGTTTAGATTTGTGCGTTGATTAAATCGAATGGATCAGATTTGGAGCGCTGCTATCTCTGTTTGTTTTAATTTTTCCGTCTACAACTATAGATCTCTCCGTTATTAGCCATCTCCTTCGAAAGAAAATAAACTTAGCAGGCTAGCAGCTCTTCGCCCGCTCTCGACATCCAAAAGAGGAGAACCCTATCGCTGCGCCACCCATCCCGCTCTCTCTCTCTCTCTATCTCTATCTAGATGCCTTCCCTTCTCGTGACTGAACCCTAGGCGCTGCATAGCTTCGTCGATGAATGCATGCTGGTCTAAATAGAGACAGTTCCGATTGAGGTACCTTTTTAAGTTATTTCCTCAAGTTGCAAAACTTTGGCTAATTTGTAGCAATTTGCAATATCGAATTCTCCCGAGTTGTGACAATCAAGTAAATAGGATTGATCCTAAATACCCTGGATTTGCAACAGTACTCTAATTTTTTTACTTTTCAATGAAAATTCTACCAAGTACTCATAATTAATGTCCCATTGGCGACCTTAATTAACAAACCTAGTGACAATACCAACTTACAAAGGAGATAACCATAAAAGTTTGGGAAAAAATGAAAATTTTTTACTTTGTGAGACGAAAATAATCAGGACAGGGGACAAAATTTGGGAAAAATAAAATAAACTTTTGACTTTGCGAGTCTAAATAACCAGGTAGTCATTGAAATTTGAGAAAAGATAAATATTTTGGCTTTGTGAGATTAACCAATTCGAAATTTGGTCAAAATTGAAAACTTTTGACTTCACAATACTAATCAGGATAATGCACAAACACAGTATTAAGAGTGCAAGAAGGAGAAAGCTAGAAGCGGAAGAGCGCATGAAGAAAATGACTATTTAAGGTTTGAGACTTTGAGCTCACGAATGTCTATCTAAAAAAAAAAAGACTTTTGAGCTCACGAAAAGAAATGAGAATTAATGGAAGGGAGCGCTTGGATCAATTTGGAAGGAGAGTGCTTCAACGGCATTAAGAATTAACGGAATGAAAATTTTATAACTAACGGAGAAACAAAGAGGTAGCGCCTCCATCTAATCCATCCAAATTGATCAGCGCACAAATTCTGACACAATCCGACAGACTAAAAATCTAAAGCACATACCTCCTATGCTTTGCAAAGCATTTTAGCATCTCTATATATCAAACTTTGAAGTTCGATATTGCCATATTGGGGGAAAGAGCAATAGTTTGGACGAGCCAAATTAAAGGCCATTTTTGGAAATAAATTTGAATCGTCTGTTTTTTATTTATTTGAAAAAGTTTTCAAAATGGTTGTTTTTCGAAAATTATATCACTTGATTAATACTCTGCCACATACAGTCTTCTACGCAGCGGGATATACATATTAGATTTTAAAAAATATTAAAAGCAATTATTCATAAGGCGTATTCTGATCACTAAAGGATTTTTTTCCCCATTTAGTAGGAATTTAACTTGTTATCTTTAGATGAACGGTGGAGTCACTAATCAGCTATATTTAATTCCCACATTCATATATAATAACTAGATTGTTTTTGTTTTACGGACTCAGCTTCAACAAAAAATATTTATGAAGGAAAAACAAATATTTTAACATAAAATAATTTTTACGTAATACTCTTTAATTTAACAAATCTTAGACATGACAAAAATTATGTTCTCAAAACTTTAAATACCTATGCAACGAAAAAATAAGATTAATTGCATGAATTATCACGTCTTAAACGTATCAAACACAAACTTTTAAAAAAGGAGAGAATTATAGAACATAGGACTATAGGAGTCGTCCCATTAGATCAAATAGTCGAGGATGCAAACGACGGTGTATGGCTAAGAAAAAACTCAGCTCTCTTTTCTTGTACTATATATATTTTTTTTATAGATATGATAATCACAATTTGCCTTGCTTCATTTCCAAAAATCACAAAGCATACCTGCCCCGCCCTTAATTTAGTCCCCCCGGATGTCAAATCTTAATCCTTTTCATCGTCTTAACTCTAACGCCTTTTCTTTTGGTTTGAATCCTACCGAGTAAAGTACAATTTGAAGCTGCAAATAGCCTGCAATCCCCCCCCCCCCCCCCCCACAAAAAAAAAAAAAAAAAAACACCAACCCCTAACATTTTAATCCAACACGACAAGTTTTATAAATTTGAATATTTTTCTCACCATATAATTATTGAAAACGAAAATTTTCATAATTTATTTGACGTAGTGGAGATATACAATATAAATTTTGCACTATTGGGCAAGTTTGAGTCCTGTTCTCGTTGTTATGTATTTCTCGAAAAAGGAACACATTATCAATTTTTTATAGGATGTAGTGTGGAAATGTATCTAATTTATAGGGTACGATTTGAATTTATAAAATTATAAGGGACTATGTCAATGTGTGAATGAGAAAAACAATACTGTTTCATTTGGCAAGCTGTGAAGCTGAAGTGAAGAGCAAGGCAGCACTTGTAATATTTGACAAGGGTAATAACATCACAAGATTTAGTCATTTGGAAAAAAAAAAAGTATTATAATTTTCGGCTTAAATAGTTTTTTTTTTTTTTTGCGAGTCTGATTTAACAAAAAAGTAATCAAATTTGACAGCCAACTAATCAAGTTTGATGATTGACTAACTGATAATCAATAAAAAAAAATGTTTCAGAAATAACCGATAATTAATAACTTAATACTCGAGGCAGCAAAACACCTCATATGCACACAATTTAGAACGGTATAGCTACCATTTCAAATTAATCAACGGACAATTTCGGTCTAACAATCTGTTTTACAAAGTACTGACAATTTTACCCGGTAGATTTTGAGGCATAGATTGAACGGTTGAGATCTGTCCAAGATGAAACAATTCGGCGCCGTAGGAAAGGCAAGCGTCCGAGCGATTGGGCCACACAACAGAACGGTTGAGATTGGTCCAAGTGTCAGCATCTGATAGCTCAAAACCCGCTAAAACCCTTTCCCTTCCAACAAGCAAGAGACAACACCAGAACCCACAAGTGTCAACACTTCTCACTCGATTAATCATGGCGACTTTTCTCTCCTCCAAAACCGCCGCCGCGGCGATCGCACGATCGGCGATCCACCACCGCCTCAGTCCGCTCTCCTTCGCTGGATCTCGCTCCCGCGTTCCCTCTCTTCATCGTTCGCTGCCGCATGTCCCTTCTCTCCACGTCGGTTTCTCTCAGGTTCGTGCTATGCCTATGCATGCCATTAGTGGGTTTTAAGTGAGAACATGATGCATTTTGTATAGATTCACCTCTAAAGGATCAATTTTGAAAAGTACACCACTCGTACCTATGGCATTTTGCTTCAGGCCTTAAGCGATAGTGCAATGAGAAGTATATCCCTTTTGATGCTATATTACGAAATTATTATAATTTTTCTTCTGGGGTAGTTTGGTATTAGCCAGAAGACTGGAACCTTCCAGTTCACCAAACACCGTCAATTTATGAAGTGAGCAATCAAAAGTTGGATTAGGATTTAGGACTCAGTGTTAGTTACAACGGTTGTATAAGCAAAATTGGTTTTGACTCCTCATGATATACACTTGTACTCGTAATAAAATATAATGATAGTACAATTCATTTTAACAATCTTGTTTGCATACTCTCATTTTTCTCTCTTCTCTCAATCTGGTTCAAGATTTACCAGAAAGCCAGAAACAAGATAAAACCTAATTTTTTTGGGTATAGTGCCTGAATGTTATTTTGATCTTCATCATACTGGTTCTTCAATTTAGTTTGATTTCGTTAGTTTTGCTTTTTCTTCATTTTGTTTTTGTTGTTTAATTGCTCCAATGAATGGCTAATTGAGAGTTTAAGTAATTTGAAAGCTCAGTACAGGCTTTAAAACATAGATATGCAATACCATTATTTGCTCTGGCCAAAATTACAACTGCCTTATTAATGCCTGCAGTAATAATGAGCAATATAGGATAATTGCCAAATTTCCCACTTACCATTGTTTATATTTGGTTTCTCAAACTCTATTCTCCCTTAGCGAGGTGGCCTTAAGAGTATGATGGCGACACGTGCAATGAGCTCTTCTCTGTCAGCAGCATCTGATCCAGCTCAGCTGAAAAGTGCTAAGGAGGATATAAAGGAGCTCCTCAAGACTAAATTCTGCCACCCTATATTGGTGAGACTAATAAGGAACAAACTCTTTGTTAATTTTTATATTGGACATAAACTAACATCAAATTATATGTTGAATTTGTTTGAAAGCTCCTAGCATGAAATTATAGAGAATCCCACCTTTTACTTACTTCCAAATCCTCATACCCAAGTGATATTTTCTATGCACTCATTAATATTTGTATTTTTTTTCTTTTTTTACTATAAGAAAAAAATAACATCATTGCAGGGATAAATTATGGATTTTAATTTAATTTACTTGGTTTTTCCCTTATGGGTAAGAATCACCAATCAATCAGAGTTTAGTCATTGGGTATACTTTACAGTTAAGCCTATACTACTTAATGGATGACTTCATTTCAGTTACTTTACAAAGTAGATGGTCCTAAATAATAAAAACTCTCATTTTAATGCTCTCCGATGAGGGCAGGTTTAAGAAATTTTCAATCGTCAGTGCATTTCTATTATTATTGAAGATAATCTCACTTTTGTAATATGTGTGACTGATTTTAGGTACGGTTGGGATGGCATGATGCTGGCACGTATGACAAAACCATTCAAGAATGGCCGCAACGAGGAGGTGCTAATGGAAGCCTTAGATTTGAAATTGAGCTGAAGCACGGAGCAAATGCTGGTACTTATATTTCCAAAAAGTTTAATTCCTCTTGTTACAATCTTTGGCAAAGTACACCCAGTATCCTATGAGTCTATATGACATTTGCAAAGGAACCCAACATTTTCCGTTCTAATACTTGATGGGTTCTGGAGCATTTTGATCGAGTATGAAAAGCCCAGGGGCGGTTTAACGATTAATTATTAGGTTCCATTTGTTTAAAAAATCCCCAAAATCGTTGCTCTTCAGTTGTCCGTAAGAAATTTATGTTTTATTTGTGAATAACATAATATGTTTTTTGTAATTCACATGAACCCTTTATTTACCAATGCAGGTCTCGTAAATGCTTTAAAACTTCTCCAACCAATCAAGGACAAGTATGCAGGCATAACATATGCTGATTTATTCCAGCTAGCTAGTGCTACAGCAATAGAGGTGATTTAATTGCCCTCGCTACTTAATATAATATTTGTGCATCCATTATGTATATTCCTGCATAATTTATTTTCTATATTTTTTATTGTTTCAGGAAGCTGGTGGTCCGAAAATTCCTATGAAGTATGGTAGGGTCGATGTAGCAACACCTGAGCAGTGCCCTCCTGAGGGGAGACTTCCTGGTAAGCAGTAATTGTGTTCGTAAAATCTATTAAATTTCAAAGTGTTTTCATCTTGTAATTTCAGTAACGATGTCATCTATGATTTCTTATATAGCTGCTGGCCCACCATCACCTGCTGATCATTTAAGAGAGGTTTTCTACAGAATGGGGCTTAATGACAAGGTTTGTATATGAATACAGCTGTTATTTGGATATTTTACATATGTTGAGCTACAATGCATATGCTTTATGCATTTTTTTTGTTGCTTTTATTGCAGGAAATAGTGGCACTATCTGGAGCACATACGCTTGGGAGGTCCAGGCCAGAGCGTAGTGGATGGGGCAAGCCCGAAACCAAATATACAGTATATTACTCAATTTTAATTTTTATTTGTCCATATTGTATACATTTCCCTTACAATGAGCCTATCAACTTGTGTCCCTCTCGTGAGTGTTGTATGACCAAACTTTCAAGAGATAGCTTTACTATAATTAATAATTTAAGTAAGAAAGGAATGGATTAGTGCTTGGTGGAGACAGTATGGCTGAAGCTTTAGGGAGAATTTGTTGAAGCTTCTGTCAAGTCCTCATGCTCCCACAACTGCGAATTAAACTCAAAGGCTGAAAGGGGAAAAAAAAATATTGTCATCGAGTTTTAGTTGGTACTTGGTAGTCATGTACTTGGCCTGGCCAATCCACAGTCTAATTTAAGATTATTATATTTAAAAAAATGATATTATTTAATATAATCAAAATTTTGATCTCTTAATAGAAAGATGGACCTGGTGCGCCAGGTGGTCAGTCTTGGACCGTCCAATGGTTGAAGTTCGACAATAGCTATTTCAAAGTAAACTCTTTTTCTCTAAATTCTATCGAACTATCTTTTATTGTAGTTTTATTGCAATAGCACCAGATTTTGTTGCATTTACAAAGAATGTCAAATTTTCATGTTTGCAGCAAGAAAAAATATTTTCTTAGGTACTTGTAACATGAAAAATTTAATTTTCATCAGTGTTGATGATATTGCACCTAAAGCTTTTGCGCATTTTTTTTTTTTTGAGCCTAAAATGAACTAGAACCAAGCCACAAGGATTTAGAAGCTCTGCCTTTTCAAAAAAAGATTTGTAAAGTTGACTTTTGGGTGTCATATGTTCCTTGCAAATGAAAATGTTCAGTACTAATTGCAATGAGAAATATATGCAAAAGCTATGTTATCATTTTTTTTCTATTATTTATCATTGATGTTTCAACCAGGATATCAAGGAAAGAAGAGATGCGGATCTCCTTGTGCTACCCACTGATGCAGTGCTGTTCGAGGATCCATCATTCAAGGTAAATTTTTATACTCGGTAAATTTTAGCTGACTATTTCGAAATCTAGATGATGCTTCAAGAGGCTTATGATAACACTTTCTTATTGAAGGTCTATGCTGAAAAGTATGCTGAGGATCAGGATGCATTTTTCAAGGACTATGCTGAGGCCCATGCTAAGCTCAGCAATCTTGGTGCCAAGTTTGAACCCCCTGAGGTGAGCTATAAGTCAGAATTGTGACTTTGTTATTAATTGCCATGGTGCGTGATTTTGTATGATACTGTCCTAGTGCTGTACTGGCTAGTGACAACTTAAAAATTTACTTTGGTTGATTAATTTGTCATAGTGAGGATGGTTCATGTTTCTATTGAGATTAAACAAAATCTTTAGTTTTAACCTATAGTGGATAAAATCCTAGAAAAAGTTTCATACTTTTACCAGCTGGCTATAAGTTGCATTAGTTGATAATATCCATAGATCATAACAAATGCACAAATGTGCTCGAGTGATAAAACAGGTAATCGTTACCACTATTTTGGAAAAAGCTAGTGAGGTTTTGTAGCAATTGTTATTAGTTCCTGAACTTAAGTAAAATTTCACTTCATTTTTGCAGGGTATCTCACTGGACTAAGCCTGATAATTGGCTTATTTGACTTGTAAAAATAAGTCTGCCACTGTTGCAGGGTTGTCTTTGTTTTTGAACAATATCATTTCATTTCTTCTTTTGTTCTGTAATTTTTGCATCACATCAATGCAATTTTGTCGTGGGACTCGTCTATCTGCTGCACTTCCTGTGTGCACCTCCAACTGCTTTCAGCAACTCGTTATCAAACTTCTGCAGATTAGGTGGTGCTTTTACTTAGCTACAGAAGCATAGCCCTCTGTACTGCATATAAAACGACAATAATTTTGAGTCTAATATCAGTAATTTTAACCAGATCATTGGGATTTTCATTAAAACTCTGTCATGGAAAAAGAATGTTAATTATTAATTGATATTCCTAGAGGATGCGGGGACCTGGATTTATTTCCCGAGAAACACTTACACAGTCATGAATTTTGCTTTGCTTCTTTGGACGAGTGAACAGTCTGAGCTGCTGGTGCAGTGAGCAATTGTCTTATGAGGTGAAATGTAGTAGCCATAGTTGCTACTGCTGTTGGAGTTGAAAAAGAAATGTGCAGGTCAATTAGTGCAATCAAGCAAACGCTGCCTTGAAAAAAAAAACTAGGGTTTCATTCTGCCATAAAAACAATTGGGAAATTTTCTAAATAATTAATTAATTTAGGACAGCTGTTTAGAACTTGTGTACAACAGTCGTCGCATAGACCGAAAATAGGAAGAGATTCATTTGGAAATTGGAATTAGATCTGGTCAAATAATGCGAAATTCAATAAGGCTCCTTAGGCAAGCATAGCACAACATTCAGTTCAGACGTGGATGGGAAGGGGGTACAATCCGCACACAAACCATGCAAGAATCTCTGGTCAGGTTTGCAAGATGAGAGATTGTTTAGGGAGAGTCGTGAAGTTTGGCATTGCCTTTTGAGGTGGAAGAGTCCTCCAATTTAACTTAGACCTGATCCCTTTTTTAGTTTGTAATGGTTTACTATGTTTATTTTATTTTCTAGTAGGGTTATTGTATTAGAGGGGTATTGCTAAGTTGGTGGCACTTTGTGGCCCTGTTACACAACAATTGTACTGGTATTTTTATTAATGAAGTAGGCCTAAGGGCATTTTATCAAAAGAAGTGGCGGCAATATTATAGGCCATTAGTATACTGGCCCAAGTGGGTCCACTCCCTACAGTAGAAAGGAACTATCACAGGCAATGAAGGCAATGAAGGCAATGAAGATGCTATGCAAAATTGCAATCACACATGCGTGCAGCAATTTGACAGCGGGATGAACAGAAGAAAGGACTTCTTAACTCTTTGAACTAACACACTGTATTTGAAATAGATAGGGAGAGCGAATTTGTGGTCTCGTGCAGATGTAATTGGGACCTGAAACGCTCGTTGGAATACTTTTAAGGCCAGGTTGTCGGCGAATGAATTCTTGCAAACCTACAACTACAACCCAGTTCTTAGATGGGAAAATAAAAAGTAAAAATATCTCTAGACCAACAGTACTTGACAGACCATACATATAACTCAGGTCCTTTGTGGCCACAATCAATGTACTGTTGCTATTAGAAAAATGTACCGGCATGTAGAGACAGCGTTTTACTTCTTTCTGTTTGGAGGGATAGACTGGTAACATATATAAGCGCAGATGGAAAATAAAACGAGCTGTCAAATTTAGTATCAGAGAAGCGGGAGGACTAGAGTCCGATAAGGAATGGAAGCAAAGTAACAAATAAAGGGACTTTTTTCCATTAATAAAGCTGTCATACAGTGAGAGGTCGTAGAGGGCATGACTGAATCCAGAGTGTTGTAAAATGAAATGTTGTGGTCTCAAATGCTATTGTTTCTGTTGCAATTAATGGGACGACCAAAATTGATCGCTTTTACCTGCACGTGTGGGAATTGTAATAGGTTATTAGGTAACATGTGGGGTTCCGCTCCATTTCGGTGCTATAGGAATATTTGATATTAATACTTTTTCGGCACTGTCAAAATAAAACAAATATGGACAAATAAAAAAAAAATCAAAGGTCGAGTCTTTGACAATCATAAAGAATAATTTTTATATTTTAGAATTCGATATTTGGAAATTAATATATACTTTATATATTTTATGTATATAAGAAAAATTATGAGTTTAGACTTTAGATATCATATAAGGCTTATCATTCATAAATATTTAAATTTAATAATGGTCCAGATTTTATTGTCTTTAATAGAATTTCAAATGCCATTTATATTACTGAAAATTTGATATACAAATAATCTACAAGGACAACAAATTTTACAAAAATATATTATCAAAAGTATCAAGTTTACTATTGTCAATGGACTATAGTTCATAATTAAGAGAGATCTCATTATTCAACTTAGATAATGGATGGAGACATGGAGTGGCACAATAATTGGTCTGCTATGGTGATTTAGGTATACAGCCAAACTACGCTATAAGAACACCTACAGGGTACTAGAAATTTCGAGTAATACCGGAATGGCGGTATCTGATAAAAATTGATAAAATATAAAAAATATCGGAAAAATACGGGCATCAAAACACTGCTTTAATCCAAACCAATATATTTATAATGCCAAATTGATTCGAATCCAATCTGAGACAAGTACAGACAAGTTATACTTTTCAGTTTAATTTTTTTTTTATTATATTTGTAAGTACAGACAAGTTACAACTTGCAAAGGGTGAATTATCGCAACCGTCCTTCAAAAAAAAAATTATCGCAACCGACAAAAAGGATAAATTGATTTAAGCACAGAAAGTCACGGGAACACATGTATGGGTGCCCGGTGTGGGCTACACTGCTGGGAGGTGGGGCCAGATTGTTCACTGACTCTACTTGAGTTAGTCTGATTTTATACCTCTTTGAAAGGTTGTGTCCGTTTAAGGATAACACTTCAGAATATTTTCATTTTTTTTTTCTTGTTTATGGGTTTCTCCGAACCAGAGTCATTTCAGCAAAGTTTCTACTCATCTTCTATCACATTTATGTTATAAATCATAAAAAAATATGCTCGGCATAGTTTAATTATTCACGGACTCCGTACAGAGAAATTAGATACATCAATTTCTTAGTCTTGTCTCTTTTTTTTTTTTGGTCGAAAGCTGAGAACATCTTTTTACCTGATTCCTATAATAAGAAGAAAATGACAAGATAGGAAAGGATAAAAGGATGATGAATGGCCACCCTGATCGATGAATTTCATCAGAACAAATCCATCACATTTGCTGGAAAAGCCGCGGGGGGGGGGGGGGGGGGGGGGGGGGGGGGTGTGGTGGGGGATGTAAAAAAAGGACTGATCAATCAACACGCTTTTCCAGCTTTATGTTATTCTATTATTTCAGTTATATTGAAAGTTACATTTGCAAGGACACAGAGTTAAAAAGTAAAAAACAGTTGGAAATTATAGTAATGCATAAACTATAACTTCCTTCCCATAATACTTAACAGGATTTTACATTGACTGGTTAAATAATAAAATATATCTCAAGTCAATAACATTCATCTTTAAAACCTTTTGAACAGAGCAAGAAAAAGTGCTACGATACTGCCATTAATAAGCCCTTTAAGAATCCACTGCTTTTCGGTTGTGTATGGAGGATATCTAGCTCCTGCCTCCCCAGCAAAACCACGCGAAAGAACCGCTTTCTTATGACTGAATGCATCAAAAGAGAACTTGCCATGGTAAGCACCAATTCCACTCTCACCAACTCCTCCGAATGGCAAGTACAAGTTGGCAAGCTGCAAAGCAAATAATCAGGATATTGGATTACTGTTTTCGCCGATACAGAAATGAATCAAACGATAAATGTTTTTCTCGTTTTTTTATAATATTTTGAGACAAAGAACAGTCACTCAGGTCAGCAGTATATATTCATGTAAATTATCAAAGCGAAGCTGCACTCAAACAATATAGTCTTCTTGACTCTGATAGGCTTAACTTTAGGTTCAGGAAAATATAACACTTTTTAATGGTCGACTGCAAATGCCAAGATTTAACAAAAATGCTATTTCTGTTAAGCCAGTTCATGGGGTTATGATTTCAAATCACACAAAAATTCGGGTGATTAATGCATATGTCATAACCATGGGTTACTTCTCAATTTTACGTTTGTTTTAAGAACAGGTCTAAAATCAACATAACATCTTACATGTAAAGCGATGTCATTCACAAGAATTCCTCCAGCTGAAACATTACTTATAAATTCTTGTTCAAGTTTCTTGTTCTTGGTGAAAAGGTATGCTGCGAGAGGCTTTGACATTGAATTGATGATTTCAAAGCTATCTTCCAAATTATCCACCTAATATTATTTTGAGTCAGCAAATTTCCACAAGTCAAAAACTTCTACCATGGGTGTAAGATTTCTCTTCAGTATAACCAACAAAAGAACCATCAATCAGGATAAAACAAAAGGGAAACAAAAATGGCGTGGCATATTTGTTTCAAAATATGGATAGATAAAACTTTCTTTAGTCCAAGTTTCAATTCATTAGTAGAACTAACCGTGACAATGGGCAGCAAAGGACCAAAAATCTCATCCTTCATAATTAGAGAATCATGAGGTACATCTAACAAAAGAGTTGGAGCTATTTTCCTGCACAAAAAGAAATGTCGGTGAGAAGTGAGAACAGTCGAAGTTAACATCAAGTGTAAAAATACATGTAAAATGATATATTACAGCTGCTTTTCATCTGTCTGGCCACCACAAACAATTTTCTCAGAAACATTTTCTTCATCTAACAAATCTGTCAGGCGCTTGAAATGGTTCAAATTCACAATTCTAGATAAATCAGCTGATTCCAGTGGGTTCTTCCCGTAAAACTTCTCCAAAGTTACTTTCAGAGCTTCTACCTAAAAAATTGTCAATCAAACAAAATTAGCAGTGGAGATTAGTGTTCTTGTGTGTTTCAGCTACAGATATTCAACACTGCACATAAAAAGAATATAGAAAATACATATAACAAATGCATTTTGTTGGGTTGTGTGTGTATGTGGGAAGTGGGTGGGGTGGGGACGAGTTCGCATTACCAGCTGAGGAGCAAAAGATTTAGTAGTAATGATATAATCGGGAGCAATACAAGCTTGCCCATTGTTGCATCCCCACTTGCCGACAGCTATTCTTTTGACTGCAACCTTCAAAACAAAATTGGGATAATTCAAAACTACAAAAGTTGAAAACAGTAGTAGTTATATGGCATAGAAAAGGTTTGTCACAGGTCATGTACCTTTAGATTTACATCAGAGTCGACGAGAACAGGAGATTTACCACCTAGCTCCAGGGAAACTGGAGTTAGGTGCTTGGCTGCAGCTGCCATTACTATTCTACCTACTTTCCCATTCCCTAAGCAAACAGAATAAAATGGATATAGATTTAGCTTAACACAAAAAAGGGATACCTTCAGTTATATAATGGACGGATACATCAAATTTATGTTAGGATAAAGATCTCTATTTTTTAGTGTTGCTATTTTACAGCCGAGCGAAGAAAATAGTGACCATGAGGACCCATAGAAAGATAATCCGGCAAAATAATTTATCCCAATTACAACAGGGGAGAAAAGGCCTATACCTGTATAAAATATCTTATCCCACTTCTGTTCCAAGAGTGCTGTAGTTTCAGGCACACCCCCTTCTACTACTTTTATGCAAGAGCTATCTACATATTCCGGTAAAATTTTTGCAAATAGTTCTGATGTAGCAGGTGCGATTTCTGATGGCTTCAACACAACAGCATTGCCAGCAACAATAGCTCCAATGACCGGATCAATAGACAGCACTAGAAATGCCATTATTAAAATAAAAATGTTAATTTATCGCTTTTTGTTAGAATTGCGGTAATTTCACCAAAGCAAACTCAATATTAAATATTGTTTGTATAGATCTATTCTCGCAAAATCATTTACTGAAATTGCCCTTTAGAAGGGCAAGTTTGCTGTTTTGAAGGGAAATGTAGAAATTAGACTATAATTAATGAAAAAGCAGATGTTAAATCTACACTTTATGACTTACAGAATGGGTAATTCCATGCTGAAATAACCAAAACAACCCCAAGGGGTTCTGATACAATTTTTGCTGACGATGGGAATGTCGTTATGGCAGCTGGAACCTATTCAAATAGTTAATCCTCCAAAATTAGAAAAAAAGTGATTTTCCACATTTAGGTTACAAAAACTAACAATTCTCATATATTTGCTCATTCTCAAAATTAAAAAAAAAAATGAAATGAGACTCCGATAACAGAAAAAATTAAAATAAAGTTATTTGCTACATTTAAGTTACATATACCAAATATTTGCCAATGCTTAAAAACACAACTCTGATTACAGCCAATTGTTACTGATACTTGACCGAAACCAAATTTTTATCTAAGAATGGTTGAGCCATAACCTTTTCTGGTTTCATCCACTTCTTTAGATTCTTCAAAGCAAATAGGCATGCCGACTTTGCCAAAGATATCTGCATGAATAACAATCATTATAGACACATTAACATCCATCAACGAAAAGTACCAAATGGACATATACCGGCCATATATAATCTGACTGATAATCTATGTAGTGTCACAATGTAATATATATTTCCTTAAAAAGGAGTTGCCATAACGATAATTTTCTTTATCATAAAAGTGCCTACATGTAATAATTTCCTTATTCATAAATAGCGATTGGGCAATTGCTCCGCCTAGAAACAAGTTGTAAATTAAACCCCCACAAAAAAAATTATATATTGTCTTTTTGCATAAACTGTGTATTCTGATGATGAAAGTTGCTTAACTGTGTATGAAAGAACAGTTATTTATGGCTAATAGAGGTTTTGTTTACCTCAATCTTATTACTTTTGTATATTGACAGATTCTTTCTGACATTAGTTTGGAAATGAGTAAGGATTTTCAGATAACAAGTAGGATATTTTCAATGCTGAAAGCATTTTGTTACATACCTAGGCCTTGCCATATTTACAATTCAAATATATGAGCAATGCAGAAGAATCAAAAACAAATTTTTTGTACCCTGTCTTGTCAATTATGATAAAGCAAGGGTATCAACTGCATTAATTGTATCCAATAAATGCAAATAATTGAACTCACAATTTCGAGCTTCCAATTGCACTAAATGCATCTCTACATGTACTTGCACATAAGGGCGCTTATTTGTACTTGTTCAGATAGAAAGCCTAACAACATTTTTAGATGTTTCTTTTTTTTCTTTTATTGAATTACTAGATGTTTCTTTATAAACTGGAACCATTTTCCAAGGTGCACTGGCAAAATAAAAACTATAAACAAATATATCCTCCAACAAAATAAAGCAGAGTAGAATATAGAAAGATGTGCAATTTACTTTAAAAAAACAAGTACAACAAATATATCCTCCAACAAATAATAATCTGTAACACTACTGCAGACTGCAGTACAATGAAAAGACACCTCCAGTTGGGTACAAACTGGAGACATACTTTCCAGAAAAAGTAAACCCACATGCAGCACAGATAAGAAATCCACGACCATAAAACTTTGGAGTCAAAGCGACTTTATAGTTTATATACCTCTTACGAAATCAAACCATTAATTCCAAATATTCAGGGGTATCAATGTAAAAAAGATGAAAAAAAAATAATTACCTCGTGCAAGTAACTCTCCATCTCGGGCTTGGCGAGGTCGGACCGGAGTGCCTCCGTTATGTCAGACTCCTTCTCCTTTATCAACCTTGCGATTCCCTCCAGTTGAGACGCTCTCCATTCGTAAGTCTTCGTCTTTCCAGCGCGAAAGCTCTGTCTGAGCGCCTTCACAGTCGCCTCCGCCTTCTCCCTGTTGAAAACTTCAGTGCTAATCTTTCCCTCCATTATTGTTGCTTCTCTCTCTTTCCTTCAATCCTTCCGTTCCTCTGTTCTTAGTTTCTTCTTAATAAAGAATTGAGAGATGATCGATGATTGCTTAAGGATGGGTAGTTATAGGAGTGGAGAAGGGAGAAGATCGAATGATGGGTGTTTTTTTTTGTAACTTGTAAGAAAGTGACGTCGTTGGTAGCGGAGAAAAAATAGACAAGAGATATATAATATCTAATGAGAATTTTCACAAGGGACCCTTTTGAAAGTACAAATATGTTATTGTTCCTCAACGAAGGACAAATGGAAAAAGAAAAAATATAAATTCGGAGTGAACTTTGCAATTAGATCCCTCGAAAAACTATTAGAGTTTACAAGCTAGTTGTTTGGGGGAAAAGACAAGCCAAATTTGAGCCACTCAAATTGGGTGGGTTTGAAATAGATTACAAGCTAAAGCTAATTAGGTTTTATTTTCAGCTAACCCCAAAATTACATAGGTATTTCGAAAATAAAAAGCTATTTACAATTTTTTTTAAATGACGGATATTATTGTAACACGACAATTAAGATTGGTTGTACAAATATGGTCATGTACTTGCAAACTGTCTGCTGTTGGTACATGAAACATTTATTCCATCAGAAAAGAAATTTGAAAGATTGTAACAAAGGACACATCCACCGATCCACGTGATGGACAAAAATACTTGGTTTGTAAAATTAGAGAGCGCACGGAGACATTTGCGGAGTAAACATGCATCATGATTTATTAATAATAATTGACACTAAAAGTACCATTCGCTTTGCTTTATACTTTTTCAAGAAATGTCTATAACTTTAGAACGCTAAAATGCACTTGGATTTCTATATACTGTGATCTTGGCCAAAATACAAATAAAGATTAATTGGTCCTACCTAATTTAAATGTGCTGATGTGCTGATGTGCATAGACTTCCTACCTAATAATTTATTGGTTCCTTTTTAAGCATTTCATGTGTTCACTGTTCAGCATTGCTGAAAGCATTAAATGGTTAAAGGCATTGTTGAATTTATTTTTAAACTTTCCTATATTGAGTGCGACAATCGCGGTAGTAAATTAAACAGAATCTGTACTCAAATTACAATTTACAATCATTCACGCATTTAGTTGCAAGGAAAGAACATTTTTGTATTTATTAGAGAATTTCTATTCTATATTGACCATGAGGATTTGGTTATTGGTTAATTATGGCGGCTCGCAATAGACTGGTCCATCGATTAATGTGCATCAATGCATCATATTACTAATGAGTAAATTTATGCCAAAGTTTAGAGTGTCACTAAATATCTCAACTTTATTTTTTCATTAATATTTTAAAATTTAAAATTTCAATGTCAAATCGAAACTGCTGATTTTGTTCGTTTTAACGAGTGATGTATTTTCATATAAGTATAAAATTTTAAGTTGATTTGATACTCGATCAAGAGGTTAAAAAATGAATGAATCTAGTTAATTATGACAAATTAATTATAATACGTTCATGGTTTAACCACTAGATTAAGTAACAAATAAACTCTAAATTTTATAAAACTTATATGAAAATGCATCACTCGTTAAAACGAATAAGATCAATAGTTTAGATCCAACATTTAATTTTAAATTTTACAATATTAATAAAAAGGAAAAGTTGTGGCATTTGGTGGCACCATAACGTCCATAACTTTACTCGTTTTATCATAACTATTTTATTTATTTATTTATGAGAAACTCGCCAGGGATCTTCATATTAGAACTCCAGCAATTGTTTAATTTGAAAATAAAAGATTGACAAGAAGCGCCTATTGCTCTGTGCTTTTGTCCATAAAGCACATGGCAGAATCAAAGACAAGTTAACTATTAGTTTAAGCATTGCTCAGGGACTCTGTAGAAGGTGACAAATTTTCCATATCACGGGGTGTAAATATGAGAATCTCCGTTGTCAAACACTTATTTATTTATTTTTTTAAAAAATGCCTCTTTTATTGTCGAGAATAAAACCGTAAAAGGGCAGAGTTTAGATCGACTGGATCGACTAATTTTCCAAATAACTATGCTACAATAAAAGATCGAGATTAAAAATTTTCGGACCAGAATTAGGTTAACCCCTCAATCCATTTTATAAAAGTTGCGCTAGGAATACATGCTTAATAATATTAACAATCATAAATTCATAAGATAAATTTTGGATATTATTTAATATTCGTGGAATGATATATGCGGCAGAAGTATCATGCTTATAATGAGGTTTGATATAAGTTGTCATTCATAGCAAGTGTTTTAAATGTTCTAAAGTTAACAATTATACATGCATTATAAAATGATAAAATTATGTAAAAAAATAAAAAAAAAGTATTGATTTGTCCAACGATATATCAAAACTTTCTTAATTTTGTCTTGAAATTTGTTTGAATTAATATAAAAAACATTGTCGAAGTTATAAATAGTTGCTAGTAGATTCCCATCCATTTAAGATTATGAGAGTATTGTAAAATATGAATCCAGTGTAAAATATAAGATTCATAGTATTGCAAATTATAGCAATATTATATATCATGGAAATAATGTTATGATCTTAAACTTCAAACAAGTAATGTTCTAATCATTAATAATAGTAAAATATATAACAGGGGGGATAATAATCGCCTATGGCATGGCTTGCCGTTCAACAAACGTGTATACAACATAGTCCCAATCTACAAATATTGAGTGAATTATTCACGCACTTCTTTTTAATACCAGTAGCTTGACACTTATTAGTAAGAGTTTGAGATGTGTTGTAATCGACCTATTTGAAATTGTACTCTTTCACTCGTTCCCTTTCTTTATTTGGTTTTTATCTCCCTTTTTTTTTTTCGGGTTGGAAATAAGTGTCAAGAAGATAAGAAATGTTCTTACCACACTCTAGGGACTAAGTAAAAAAGTAATTAAATGGTCTCTCAGGCTTGATCTAGAAGGAGAAAATCAGAGTAAGGGATTGGGAGGGAAACAATATTCACCTGCTCGAGAGGGGTGAAGGAGTGGGAGCTGGGGTACAAATCGGTAGTTTGAAGAAAAATATTTTTATCTCGGATTTTGGGGCGCAAACGATGGAAACAAAGAAATTTAATTTGTTAATTTCCGATATTATCCTCAAAGTTTTTTTTTATTATTTTTTTGTTCTTTGTGAGATAAATTTGGAGATGAATAGTATAGTCATTTTACCAATTATAAATAGAGGCGACTGATATTAACTTCCATTTGCACTCTGGAGCAAGCATCATTTATTTTCTTCCATTCCTTCATTTTCCTTTCCATTCCTTCTATTCCATAACCCTCTACCAAAATTATGGAGCAAGCCTTAAACGCATTGGAGTACTGTAGGGCTGAAAGACGTTAGAAACGGAACGAAAATGGAGTGTTTCGCTAACCGTTTCGTTTCGGTGACGAAACATATTTGCTCTTTTGTTAATCGTTTCGCAATGCTGAAACGGTCGAAACGAACGAAAATTACGTAATTTACACAGGGAAGAAACATGTCTTAATTTCATTAATCGTTTCGCTAAACTAGACGAAATAGAATTTTGTTTCGTTAACCGTTTCGCCAGGACGAAACAAAACGAAAAAACGGTGCGAAACGAAAAACTTTCAGCCCTAGAGTACTGTCTGAAAGTAATTGAATAATAATTATCATAGTCATCGTCGCTTAAGTAAATGTCATGGTTCAAAATCCGATTGAATTTTTTTTTTAACACAATACAAAGCCAAAAAGATTTTCTTTGTAATAAATACTTACCTCCATCTTCGTATAAAAAGAATACCATGTTAATGAACTGATAAGATGGAACACACTGAAAAAGAAAAGCACGTGCGCGAGGAACCAAGCAATATTTCATCTCACCGTGATTCAATAGTTTTTCTAGACAATTTTAATGTCACGGACTCACGGTTCATTTTATACATCCAGCCAAAAAGCAACTTAATCCTAACATATAAACTTAACATTTTTTGGGAATAATTTGATGGCTAGACCACACTAGAATCTAGATGACCCATAGGTTTGATCCCCTTTGTCAAACTAAAATGCATTGAATCGATCCCAATAAATTCGGATATTAATTTAAAATTGACTGGTGATAATAAAGTTTCATCTTTCATGGACAGATAAAGATACGCGATCCGAATTAATAGCTAATTGGTGACAATTCAGATTAGTTGAATCTTTTTCCAAATGAATAAAAAAAATCTACAAATGAATAAATAAATAATCAGCTTGTGACGTATATGGTCAATTATCAAATTTTGGATATAAGATTTAGAACGCAAACTCAACCTCACTTTTTATCAATAGCATAAAACGAGGCTTTCATTGACGATACCCTCATACCTTTTAGGGAAAATCAGCCATATACCCTTGCAATCTTAGCCAATTGGAAATATCTCCTCCTAATTTTTGAAATTGGATATATCCCCTCCTAATCATGATTACTATAGAAATTTACCCTTTTGATTATTTTTAACACTATTTTGAATCCAAAAAGTCAAAATTTAGACTCGTGGACAAAAATACCCCAGCCATCTGACGATTAATATTCCCACGATTTCCCTTCTGATCTCTTTCTTGTAAAAAAAGAAAAAAATTTACGATATTCTCTTACTAATTGGAACCTCTTCAAACCTACTTATACCGCTGAAGCAACCCTGCTATATTCTTTGTATTTCATCGCTAGAGCAAGGACTTGATGCACAAAGATTAAATTTCACTATGATCTAAATTATAGAAATATCAAAGAAATATTTCTCTCCATGGTTCTATAAGATTAATTTGGTTACCTTTAAGAAATAGTCGTCATTTGGTTTTTCTCTCTCAATGATCCAGTAAAATTTAAAGGCTTCTGAATTTAAATTCATCCATTCAAAGGCAAACTATATATCAAACAATCAAATTTATAGTTTTTAATCCCACATATTGCCGTGTATTCTCTTGTTGACTAATCTTCACTTGTTTGTAATTCTGGTATCTACATAAATTATGACGTTTGTAAGCATATGGTGCATATAGTATTATCGTACTTCAGTATACTTAATTTTCCACAACATGACACAAAATAATTATTCAAAGGCTAATTTGTGGAGCGTCTCTCTGCTGATAATAGTTTAAATTCGAAATAGCATATTGCTGGTAACAAGAGGATACTGATAGGAACCGGGTCTTCAAATTATCAATATCTAGGAAGCAAGCAATCATAATCGACTTGAGTTAATCTCCCAAATCAGATAAAAGAATTAGGGAAACATTAGGAGGGGTTGATTTTTGTGTTAGAAAGTGTTTAATTTCATTTTGTGCCATCAAATAGCAAGAAACAACAACTAAACACAAGGGATTTAGATTTCAACATCATTCACAAGCATTTCAAGATGAGAGTAGGAGATTTATACCTCTCTTTGTGTAGCAATAAAGATGCTCGATTCCTATCACTTGGAGTCGATGGGGTGCTCGCTCCACCTCCTCCACCACCAATGGTTGCCTCTAGCCCACCAAGGATTCACTCACAAGCTTCAAGAGAATGCTAGTTCTCTTGAGCTTCTTGCTAATCACTTTGCTTCTTCTACTTAACTATTTAATGGAGAGGAAGAGAGGTGGGATGCTCAACACATGAGCTTGGAAGGGAGGAGAGAAGGGGGCGGCTAGGGAGGCGCAAGGAGAGAGAAAGTGGGATGACTAGGGTTTCTCAAGAGGTGACCCCTTTATATAGCCAACCACTCTCATCCTTCTTTCCTACTATTTACAAGTATGCCACTAGGGCTTCTAGCTGAAATTAAATGAGCTTTATTGGGCTATTTCAAATGTGCAATGGCCCAATAAACTATCCCTTTAATTGCCTTTCTATTCTTCCTTAAATCGGGCCTTTAATTAACCAATTAAATAGAAGCCCAATTAGCTCAAACTAATTAAAGTAAGTTGAACATAATTAATTATTAACTCATTAATAATTAATTTAGGATTAGCTAATGCATTAAATTGTTTCCATATGATCCTTTTAATTTAATTAATTATAACGGTTCATAACGGTATATAATTAATTAATTAACTTATCATATTCCACAATACATACTATTGTGAATAAACAATAAATGCACCATGTGGTTAGAATCCTATTTGTGCGACCCTATTTGAGGATTTATACTATGTTGGCCATGGAAATAAATCGTTAATTATTTCCAATAATCATAAGCGGTATCTAGCAACACGTTATGACTCCCAATTCGTATAAATAATGTATCATTACAATATCTCAATCCTGCACAAGAAATATAAGTATTTCCTTGTCTGATTCTTATGTCACATGATATCCTTATATAATCCAAGATAGGAATGTGTCATTCTTGCAGATTATACATTTCTTGATCTAGAGTTGATTGTACAAGTTGGCCAAACAATCCAAACTCCATCAAGGGGCCCAAACAGATATCATCACTCACTAAGTATATTAATGAGGGACATACGGTTTTCTCGATGAACAACTTTTCCCCGCACAATTCAAGAGAACATAAATAAAATCCTTATAGCAGCCTTTATCAGGAATCAACGTTAGTCGATATTTATTGAACCTATCCTCATGTGGAAAAGGTGAACATCTCAAACATAGAATCAAACTCATATGAAATAAACAATGACACATAGCACAATCCATATGTTTATTTCACTGGGTCAAGTCCTGTACTATGTTCCAATAACATACACATATGTAATTAAGTTGGTAACTCCTTACCTATGATTTGTAGAACTTAATCATCACTTAACTTGCATACTAATCTTTTATGATAATTAATGTTCCTTGTTAATTATCAAGATTATGGACGGTTTAGATTTATTATTGTTATTCTTATGAATGATCCACAGAGATCTACAATTCAGATCATCAACCTGAATGATCTGTCAATAATAAACTCTAGGAACAAATGATTAAAATCATCATTAACATAAACTAAAATTAAGTCATTAAATATTGACTTCTAGGACATAACTCCAACAATCTCCCACTTGGCCTAGAGTCAATCAATAGTGACTTCTGGCCAGTGAAGAATTTAGAACAATGTCATATATCCAGATATATATACATGTCTCGAACCTCAAAAGACATAATACGCTTGAAGCAAGTTACTCATACGTCCATCATGCATGGATGCACAACTGCATCTCGTATACCGCTTAAGGTAGAGGTTAAGTTAGAGTGTTCGCTGTGTCCGTGAACCTATCCAATTTTGTTTGACCCTATTTACATATATACTCCTATATATGTGTTCTTGATCATCATCATGTGAGATCGAGTGACATCGTCATAGATCTTAGTTGGATCACCAATTTAATATTGGGTTCTTCAAGTCTAAGCTATGGTTCGAGATGCACAGAACCATATTAGCTTGACTGAGAACTTCTCGATCCATACTACATTCTTTCATTGCTTCACAAGTTGCTATATATATTTTGTTTTTGGTGACGGAAACGGTTGTAATATCCCATTTAGAACACCTTCTAAATTTACAACACCACATTTAAACAAAATACGTAGCTCAATTGTATTTATATCAATCTTTAGAAAACTAGCATCAATATAACAATTTACATGAGCTTTCTTTCATCTTATCAGATGAAATATATCATTCTTTCTCATAAGATACTCGAAGATATTCTCGATTATTGTCCAAACGTGTTTTTCTTTGTATCTAGTTGACAACTGCTTGTCATACTCCTTGGGTACAACACATAGGGGCATGTGTATAAGTATGGCGTACGTAATGAAACTCATAATAGAAGGATGCTCGAATTGTATCGTGCACTCTTCTCGAATTGAGTTGCAACACACCGAGTAGAACTCAAGTGTATGCCATACAACGTGGTTAGACATCTTTTACAGGAGTCTATCTTCTCGTATAACTAGAACACTTTGTCATTATATGCACATTTTGCTCAAACCTGACATCCATCATAATCTATCTCCATAGATTTTGTTTCCTTGGATTTAGGTGACTTGCCCAAATTCTCTATTGAGAAAAACATTCTCCAATGAGATCTTGACAATATTCATTTCCTTAATGTTATTCCCAATTAATGTCTTGTATCTTGTACAATACATGTAACACAATCATGCTCCCACTGAATATCTTGTCTATATAAGATACTTTTGACGAAGTGCAACTCCTTGACTTCCTTGTCAAAATGTTTATTCCAATTTCCACAATACTTTCTTCAATCCATTAATGGATCATTGAAGCATATATATATTTCTAACAATACAACAAATCATCGGTTTGTGTCAAATACAGAACAACTTCCTTCATTCAATCGAAAAAGGCGGTTTTGATGTATCTTTCCATATATCTATATATACGAAATATAACTATTGTTAGAATGATCTTTATTGACCTATACACAGCTACAAGCGAGAAGCCGTGCTTTGTACATGGTCAACTTGTTATCGACTTAGACATAGCATCAATCATGAAATTATGCTTTGCACATAGTCGACTTGCTATCCATATCTATCTTTCCTTTAAAGATCCAAATGTTCTAGATGGATCGCTCCTTCTTGAACATCAATCAAGGTCTATACCTTGTTGTTATGTATATGGATTGCACTTAAAATCATACAGATTTAAATCATACTTGTGGAATTGGGTCTTTCCATCGCTTTTGTATTTATCAACCGATCCTCATATGTCAAGTACGAGGATGTTGTGAAACCTATGTACTTTTCAGTTTAGGCAATTCACTCTCGTTGATCTTTGTAGGATTGGTGCTTGAGGTCCATAAACTATTTCTACAAGAACATGTAGAATAAGTTCTTGATCCCTAATATATTGCACGAGTTTCTCAAACATCATCCATTCGTGAGATGTTTGAGTACTCTTTAGAAGCGAGCGTGCTTATAAACTTCTTCCTTTCACAACTGCTTGTGAATTAAGTTCTGCTCAACTCCCACTAAACACCATGTATGGAGTGACAAGTTTCCCATAAAGATACTTCTTGTAGTGACGCATAAACTCCTTTAATGCTCACTTTACTCCCACTACTTCTTCTTGAGAATATCATTCTTCAAGATTACGTTATGATGAACAACAACTACTTTGTTCTTATCATGTTCGTTGAAGTAATACATTTCGGTTAGTTCAAGATATCCTACATAATATTAAGCGTCTTATTTGGGTCCAAGCTTATCAATCAATCAAACCTTGAAATAAGCTTCTCAACACCAAAGCTTGAGAAACAATATACCTAGAGATCGAATCTCGTAAGATATCTTTCTCAATAGACTTCGATGGAGTTTTTATTAAGTGTAAACAATATTGTCCTCAAACACAAATCCCTTACATGAGTCGAACAAGTCAATTTTGATTTATTACCGATCGAACTATATTAAACAATGTTCGATACCTTCATCCTTGGATACATTTTTCAATGTTCCTCATGGAGCGAGTAGTGAAACGTCTTTCATACTCTTTAGGTAATATATCAACTATATGACTTAACTATTTACCGTGATCCATCTTAAGACTTTTGCTTTTATTGAATAGTTTTTCAACTTTACTCTTGAAATTCTTTTGATATTGTCAAAAGATTCATGCTTATACCATATCAAATAGATACGTTAATATCTACAATGATCGTTGGTCAAGTGGTAAAGTGTCAACAACCTTTCAATTGCACAAGTCCTATAGGTCTATATACATCAATATGTATAAGTCTTAATAAAATTACTTGTCCTTTAAACCTTCGTAGTTCAAAGGCGCTTTTGTCTTTTAACAAACACGATTCGCATGAATTTCAATTGATTTGCAATCGAATTGATTTACGAGCTCCACGTTACGTAGACTCTAATAATGCGATTCTTGTTTATATTCGACTAAGCGACTATTTTACATAAAAGTCAAATACTTTATGTGAAGTCTTACACATTTGTCATTCAAAATTTGTTTATCTATTTCAAGCAAATTCAATCAAGATGCATGAAATCTTATACACAAATTCATAACAATAAGATAACAAAATTTCTCTATTACAAAACATGATCATCCATCATCAAATATGAAATGGAGATAAGGTTTTATGAGATGTTTGGAATAAGGTATACAACCTCAAATTCCTAAACAAACTCTTTATTTAGTAAAGATAACTCTATGTATTCAATGGTAGCGGCTTAGACGTATGAGCCATTTTCAAAACGGAGTTTACTTTACTTATCTTGAACTTTCTCTTATTCATCATTGCCTACACATTTCGTTAAATGCGAGCACATGAACTAGCACCTAATTACTAGTGTGAATTAGAGATAGTGAGATAATTTGAATGAAAAATATCTTAAGGTTTAGAACATCATGGTATTTCGGACAACCTTTCAAATGCCTCCCATAAATGGCAAATGAAACATCTCATGTGACACACGGTCACTAGTGAGGGTCTCAAAGTTTCAACTCATATCTTGGTGAAGTATTCCTTTAATACTTAACCAATTACTTTTAACACTAACAAGTGTGCGAACAATATATCCTTTATCCATAGAAAGAGATTGTATGACAATAGCAACAATCCTTGATATTGGAGATCTTAATATCTCTAGTTGTCAATTAGCTACTCAAACCTTTCGGTTCGCAAGCTAATGAAATATTTATCTTCTTATAAGAAGAGTCTCTTGATTAACTCACACTCCATTACTCGATCATAAATGATTGACTCTATCTTTACTTTCTCTAAGAACGTCTTCTTGAGTAAATGGATGAGAGCGTAGAAGTCTAGTCTAGTCCTTATGAATTCTCCAATTCAAAGGTCTAGAACTTCTAAAAGGATATAGGCATTCGCTTTATTGAATAATTTTCGTCGAAACTAATCAATCATTGAGAAGTTATGTTCGGGAAGTCGAGGAATGTTTTTGGGATTAAACTTGCTCAAGTTTCTCCTTTCTAAGAACATGTCTTAGAAATCGATGTTACTTCTCCAAGTAAATACCTTGGAAACGAGCTTGTTGTTTTCAAAGATTGATCGCAACGAAATTAACATATTTAATATCTATAACAATTTCAATTTAAGGTCATTTAGTTTATGCAATGTTTTATTTATAATGATAAACAAAACTCCCACTACATTTATTTAATGTCCCAAATGTAGTAGGTTTTCCAAGATCCTCGTTTTCATCAAGTAGAGCCTGCTATGGCATGACACCCTACTTAACTAGACAAGGTAGGTTCTCCAACCAATCATATCAACCATACGATTCTTGGTTTGTGAATATCTAAGTATATTTACAAACTTCGCCCCGATGTCCAAGAAAACTTGTTGGGTCCATCGATAAGCAACCTCTCTCTATTTGCTCCTAACAGATCTTTGCATTTGTACCCCGACTATCAAGCTTGACAACCATGACGTCCGCTATGGCGGACCGCGCCATGATTGGCAATTGACGTGTGGGGGATAGAGAGAAGGAAGGCGGTTGACTTAATCAATTTAGTTTGGGACAAAATATGTGACTTTTGTTTGGTGGTCGTGTAAGCATACACCCATACCTACCTATGACAATTCAAGGCATTCACAAATAATCACATAACATAAGCATCTCAAGCATTGTCATGGGTTTGTATGGCTCCCGCTTGCATTAGTCTTCGTCGCATCTCCATGTAACGAAACTAATCTAATCAAACCCTCCCACTAATTACTAAGATCCTATCTAATAATTAAGGGAAATAAATACATGTGATAAAATTCTAAAACCCTCCTAGGCCTTAGGGGAATGCAAGCCTCACAAGTTACATCAAGAAGTAATCAATTATTAATTATCAAGGTACCTTAGGCCACATTACAAGCAATCACATGCATTCACAACATTTTACAACACACAAGGCATTGACATCTTGAGCCATATCAAACCCACATCCTCCTACAAAAACAAGTTAGCACAATATACAAATATATGTCTAAGTTGTTCATAACTAGTGAGCTCTTAAGTGTCTTTGCGTATTGTTTGCTAATTTGTGTTTTTCCATGCAAAGAGAGTTTAACATTCAAACAACTAATTGCTTAAACCCTTTGATAAAATCAACATTCAAAAAATCCAATGGATGACAGCAATGAGAGTTCTAATTAACATATCAACTATTTGATTAATTAGAACAAACACCTTTAATTCAACGGAACTCGAAAAAATTAAGAAATTTTTAGGTCTCCAAAAAATCCAGAAAAAATCATGAGCAATCCTTATCAAGAGACAAACTACCTGTTCAAATTTCAAGAAGAGATCATTTACCAATCGGGAGAACCAAAATTAACAAACTTCAGGTTGTGTATTAAAACACCGGTTTGAAGTTTCAGGTTTTGACCTCAATCTTTTGGACTGTTTGACCATCTTCCAAAAATTTTTTAATGCAAAACAATTTTACACTAAACAATCACAAGTGCAAGGCTAGTAACCATGCAAGATTTCCAATTTTACTCATTCAAAATCATCAAGTTTAAGGGAGTTGAATACAAGTCCCTTGTTCTGGAACAGCACGTCGACGAAATTGATTTTGAGTGGTTGGGATACCAAAACTGGTCAGATTGACATGAAATTAATTTTCATGGATTCAGGACTTCAAAAGGAAGTATTATATTTAAACACTTTTTCTATAAAAAGTCTCAATCAATACCAGTTTTCAAAACAATCCAATCGGTACAGAAATCCAATTAGACCGTTCTTGTTTTTCATTGCTTCAAAAAAATAGAAAGACTTCGATCCAAACCATCAAATTGGTATGGAAGAAAGTAATCCAAGTATACTTAATTCCTAGCCAATAAAATTAGGGTCTCTTTATCAAGATAACTCAGATAATGCCCACAAACTCAGATCTGATCGCACAGGAACCTGTCCTGCGCACCGTCACGAGAAAATTCACTAAAAATCCATAATAACTCGGATCAAAGTGAAACCAGTTGGGAAATGCTCACAATTTATCCCTCTTTCAAATCCATCAAAAAGAAAAAATAAATCGAAAGCTCTGCTATGTGAAAAATACAGAAAACCACGGAAAAAACAGATTTCCAAATAGCAAACAAAGACAGCAACTTAATTACCCAACTAATTACACATTTCTCATCTAATTAATGTGCAAAATGACTTAAAACCGACCATGTTCTCTGATACCACTGTTAGAAAGTGTTTAATTTCATTTTTGTGCCATCAAATAGCAAGAAACAACAACTAAACACAAGGAATCTAGGTTTCAGCATCATTCACAAGCATTTTAAGATGAGAGTAAGAGATTTATATCTCTCTTTGTGTAGCAACAAAGAGGCTCGATTCCTATCACTTGGAGTCGATGGGGGTGCTCGCTCCACCTCCTCCACCACCAAGGTTGCCTCTAGCCCACTAAGGATTCACCCACAAGCTTCAAGAGAATGCTAGTTCTCTCGAGCTTCTTGCTAATCACCTTATTTATTCTACTTAACTATTTAATGGAGAGGAAGAGAGGTGGGATGCTCAGCACATGAGCTTGGAAGGGAGAAGAGAAGGGGGCGGCTAGGGAGGCACAAGGAGAGAGAAAGTGGGATGGCTAGGGTTTCCCAAGAGGTGACCCCTTTATATAGCCAACCACTCTCATCCTTCTTTCCTACTATTTACAAGTATGCCACTAGAGCTCCTAGCTGAAATTAAAGGGGCTTTATTGGGCTATTTCAAATGTGCAATGGCCCAATAAACTATCCCTTTAATTGCCTTTTCATTCTTCCTTAAATCGGACCTTTAATTAACCAATTAAATAGAAGCCCAATTAGCTCAAACTAATTAAAGTAAGTTGAACATAATTAATTATTAACTCATTAATAATTAATTTAGGATTAGCTAATGCATTAAATTGTTTCCATATGATCTTTTTAAATTAATTAATTATAACGGTTCATAACGGTATATAATTAATTAATTAACTTATCATATTCCACAATACATACTATTGTGAATAAACAATAAATGCACCATGTGGTTAGAATCCTATTTGTGCGACCCTATTTGAGGATTTATACTATGTTGGCCATGGAAATAAATCGTTATTTATTTCTAATAATCATAAGCGGAATCTAGCAACACGTTATGACTCCCAATTCGTATAAATAATGTAACGTTACAATATCTTAATTCTGCACAAGAAATATAAGTATTTCCTTCTCTGATTCTTATGTCACATGATATCCTTGTATAATCCAAGATAGGAATGTGTCATTCTTGCAGATTATACATTTCTTAATCTAGAGTTGATTGTACAAGTTGGCCAAACAATCCAAACTCCATCAAGGGGCCCAAACAGATATCATCACTCACTAAGTATATTAATGAGGGACATACGGTTTTCTTGATGAACAACTTTTCCCCGCACAATTCAAGAGAACATAAATAAAGTCCTTATAGCAGCCTTTATCAGGAATCAACGTTAGACGATATTTATTGAACCTATCCTCATGTGGAAAAGGTGAACATCTCAAACATAGAATCAAACTCATATGAAATAAACAATGACACATAACACAATCCATATGTTTATTTCACTGGGTCAAGTCCTGTACTATGTTCCAATAACATACATATATGCAATTAAGTTGGTAACTCCTTACCTATGATTTGTAGAACTTAATCATCACTTAACTTTCATACTAATCTTTTATGATAATTAATGTTCCTTGTTAATATCAAGATTATGGACGGTTTAGATTTATTATTGTCATTCTAATGAATGATCCACAGAGATCTACAATTCAGATCATCAACCTAAATGATCTGTGAATAATAAACTATAGGAACAAATGATTAAAATCATCATTAACATAAACTAAAATTAAGTCATTAAATATTGACTTCTAGGACATAACTCCAACATTTTGGTCGAGACTATCGCATAGTTTCCCTTTTTAAGTGGAAAGAAATCAGGTGGAATATCATGGGAAGATTACGCATGAGATATGCTTGGGTATTTTCGTCCATGATTCTAAAAATTGTTTATTCAGATTCAAAATATTGTTAAAAATAATCAAAAGGGTAAATTTCTATAGTAATCATGATTAGGAGGGAATATATCCAATTTCAAATATTAGGAGGGGATATTTCCAATTGACTAAGATTGCAAGGGTATATGACTGATTTTCCCTATCTTTTAATAAGAGCACAATTCTAATGTCATCATTTTTAGTACCGTCAAATATCATAACTTTATTTTAATTTATTTTTAAAAAATACAAATGAAGAAATAATCAACTTGTGACACATATAGTCAAATGTCAAATTTTGCATATAAGATTTGGAACGCAAACTCGACCTCATTTTTTGTCTGTAACATAAAACGAGGCTTTCATTGATGATAATTTTGGTACTGTAAAATATCATGATTTTATTTTTATTTTAAAAATTTAAACGTTGAATTCAAGTTAAAATTCAAACTATTGATCTTGTTAAATTTAGTGAGTGATTTATTTCCATATAATTTTTAAAAATTTTGAAACTTATTTAATACCTGATCAAAAGACCAAAATATTAACATATTAGAACTAAAATTGTAAGTTTTAAAAAATCTGAAAGAAATATTAAAAAATAAAAATATATATATAATTTGATTTTGAATGAGATTTCAATATAGAGATTGAATTGGTTAAAAGATTTTTCAATTTGATAAATACCGATGAATAAGATAATGATTTATGAAATGGCCTATGCATCATGATGTACCATAAACATTAATCTGTTTAATTTACGAGTTTTTATATTATAAAATTTACTAACAGTTTTTCTGGAAATTATTTTTGTCTAACAAACCATGCAAGCATGTTCTTTGGGAAACATATAAATAAGAAAAAGAAGCTAAGGTGATTACGGCTGTTGCAAGTTGTTCGAAGAAAAATACAAAATATCCGTGCATAATTCATAGACAAACCGTGGAAAATAATTGGTGATACTTCCGATATTATCCAATCAGTAACCTAGTGATGTAATCTTCTAGAATTTGTTTGAATGGGACGAGGTCTTCCCTCCGAGAGTCAGGCGGGTCGGTCGCCATCGTAAAATTTTCGGAGTCCAAAATAATTGAAAAAACTATTACTGGCTGCTTCCGCACAGATCGGCTGAATGGCTGATGCGATCGGCTCACAATATTTGAAAATTTACGGTATTTTGGAGGGGCTTTGTGCATATTCCTAGAGAAGACGGAAATTGGAAATCCTTTTCATATCGTTAGGGTTATTGTCGGATATAACTGAAATTTTAACACTGACCGACTCTTGAGTACCCCTCACGCATGCTCACATAGTCACACTGGAGGTTACTCAATCAATTCAAATGGGGATATTAAAAAAAACAATATGGGTGTTGTAACAAAAAAAAGAAAAAAAGATTATGGGAATCGTGTGATGAGTTATTGTTGTAACTTGAAAGGTACTTCCGGATAAGCTCATGAGCGCTGCACTGATAAATCTCTCTCTCTCTCTCTCTCTTATAAAGAAATGTTGTTTGTATGATATTTAATATCGTGAATTTATGGTGTGTTTAAGTGACTAATTTGTAAGTGTAAATTGAAAAAGATGATTTTAATTTCCGGATTGTCAGGTCAATTTGTTATTAAATTTGCTTTTGTCCTTGAATGATAGCATAGACCATTAAGTATTCCGGATGTGTTTTTTTTATCCTAAAAAAAAAAAAAAACTTTGTTTTTTAGGATTACTATGTATATATTTTTGCCATAAATATTCGTAATATAATAGCACCCATTAATCCGATCCAAATGAAACGCTAGAGACTTCTGGACATTTTTTAAATATTTTTTATATAAAACCTATAAATCCGCAAAGGCCGAAATGTTTGGTGCCTTAAATATCTAGAGACTTCATTTATTAACCGAGTCAGATATCCTAGTTTGAACGCATCTGTCTATTCCAACGTGCACAGCGCAGAGTTTGTCAACATAATAACGAACCCTTCAGATTTTCTTAAGGCAGGACTATTTGACTTAAACACCCGTATTAATATATATTTTAACAAGAGACTGAATGAAATTGTGGCACTTTTATATTTCTCAATAAACAATTTAATTACCAAGCTTTATAAGCTTAAATAAAATATTAAAATTCATCTTGAAGGCTATATTAGCAAAAGAATATTAGCACTGAAATAGTATAGTTACCTCTATAAATGAATAAATCTATAAAATAAATTTTAAGACCGTGTGTTTATCGGTATTAATTTGACAATTAACAAGTCGATGTATTGGAAATAAATTTAATATTTTGTTGCCAATATTAAAATAAGTTGAAAGTCTTTTTGTTTGGGAGAATCAATATTTTTCAAAGTTGAAATCAGTTTTGTTTTGGAGTTCTTTTTTTTTCTTGAGTAATTTTTGTTTTGGAATTTAGAAGGGTATGTGGACAAAACACGCTAATTCTTTTTTATGATAACACTATAACGGAACACGCCAAATGAATTAAGAAGAGGCGCGACAGGACCAGTACTTTGGGAAAGTGACACGTCTATGTAATTGTATCGTGGCAAGTAACAATGCTTCTTGATTCTTATCTATGATTGTGATTATTATTTTTTTAGTCGGGGCCTCAAATTATTGATTGATTGTAGATATGGAGTTTTTTTTTTCAAAAAAAAAAAAAATAAAGCACATATTATATCAAATATCACATTAATATAAAAATAATATTAAATTATTAATATGTAGTTATGAAAATTAATATTAAATTATTTTATAGTTTTATAGAAGTAAAATATCTGTAAAATAAAGGTGTGTCATACTACATATAATAGAGGATGGATGATGTTCTCTATTTTTACCAACCGGATCCAGCTATGCTGATTCTCATCCATCCTCACGCAGAAAATCATCTTTGCATTTTAAACAGGAGGTTATTCTTCTTGACTTGTTTTACTGTAATTATATCTTATTCATATCAAAAGATAAAGCACAGTATAATAAAATTATATCCGATTTTCCTGCTTATAAAATAGTTATTTTATTTGGTAGGTTGGATCCCTGTCGCCCCTTGCAAACATAGTTCGCAATAAACTAAGTGCAACCGACAATTGACAATTTTCCAATTAACCAGCTCAAATTGCCACCTTTAGTCTTCTTGAACTAGTCCATTCAACAATCAACAGAGATATTAATTAGTTGAAAAAATAATTCGCCGTGAAGTATATTCTGACTAGGTTTAAAAGAAAAGCATTCCAAACAGCAAGTTCTAGGATACACGATGATAATGAAATGCAATTATTTTTAAGTCAAAGTTCATAGTGAATCATAATTTTGTTGGAGTTATGTCCTAGAAGTCAATATTTAATGACTTATTTTCTTAGTTTATGTTAATGATGATATTTAATCATTTGTTCTTAGAGTTTATTATTGACAGATCATTCAGGTTGAGGATCTGAATTGTAGATCTCTGTGGATCATTCATTAGAATGACAATAATAAATCTAAATCGTCCATAATCTTGATAATTAACAAGGAACATTAATTATCGGATAAGATTAGTATGCAAGTTAAGTGATGATTAAGTTCTACAAATCATAGGTAATGAGTTACCGACTTAATTGCATATGTGTATGTTATTGGAACATAGTACATGACTTGACCCAATGAAATAAACATATGGATTGTGTTATGTGTCATTGTTTATTTCATATGAGTTTGATTCTAAGTTTGAGATGTTCAACTTTTCCACATGAGGATAGGTTCTATAAATATCGTCTAACGTTGATTCCTGATAAAGGCTGCTATACGGATTTTATTTATGCTCTCTTGAATTGTGCGGGGAAAAGTTGTTCATCAAGAAAATCGTATGTCTCTCATTAGTATACCTAGTGAGTGATGATATCTATTTAGGCCCTTTGATGGAGTTGGATCGTATGCATGCAAACTAGATGATTAACTCTAGATCAAGAAATGTATAATCTGCAAGAATGACACATTCCTATCTTGGATTATACAATGATATCATGTGACATAAGAATCAGACAAGGAAATACAAGGAAATACTATTATTTTTTATGCAGGATTGAGATATTGTAACAGTACATTATTTATACGAATTGGGAATCATAACGTGTTGCTAGATACCGCTTATGATTATTGGAAATAAATAACGATTTATTTTCATGGCCAACGTAGCATAAATCCTCAATAGGGTCGCACAAATAGGACTCTAACCACACGGTGCATTATTTGTTTATTCACAACAATGAGTGTTGCGAAATATGATAAGTTGATTAATTAATTATATACCGTTGTGAACCGTTATAATTAATTAAGTCAAAAGGATCATATGGAAACAAATAAATGCATTAGCTAATCTAAAGTTAATTATTAATGAGTTAATAATTAATTATGTTCAACACACTTTAATTAGTTTGAGCTATTTGGGCTTCTAGTTATTTAATTAATTAAAGGCCCGATTTGAGGAAGGATGAAGGGTTAACTAATGGAATGGTTTATTGGGCCATTGCAACATTTGATGTAGTCCAAAATGGCCCCATATAATTTCGGCTAGCCCTAGTGACAAGGTTGTAAATAATTCAAAGAGAGGATGAAAGTTGTTGGCTATATAAAGGGGTCACCTCTTGGGAAAGCCCTAGCCATCCACCCCTTTCTCTCTCCTCTCTTCTAGCCGCCACCCTTCTTCCTCCCTTCTCTTGCTCATGTGTTGAGTTCCATTTATTCTTCTCCTCCATTAAAATAGTTAATAGGAAGAAGAAGTTCATAGAGGGGATTAGATAAGCTCTTGAAAGCTAGCACTTTCTTGGAGCTCGTGGTTAGCTCCTTGGTGGGCTTGAGGCGCCATAGGTGGTGGAGCACGCACCCCATCGATTCCCATGCCATGGATTCGAGCCTCATGAATGCGATTTCTGAGAGGTATATTTCTTCCTACACGTTTCTCATTGTTTTGATGTATGAATGCTTCTAGCACTAGTTCATCTTGTGTTTAATTGTTAATTAAGCTAAATGTTAGTTTAAAAATTAAAAAATAGGCACTTTCTAACAAATTTAAGGAAAATAGTTTAATATTAATTATAGTATTTTTAATGGATACAGTATATGACTTTTCATAGATGCTTTCAGTATAATTTTGCTTTCCGGCTGTTTATTTTGATTTCAATTAAATTTAAAAATTATATTTGTTTATTTATCTTCAAAGAAAGAACTATTGTTTTCTCAAACTCTAAAAATATATTTCGATCGAGTTCCTGCTTAGGTTAGACAATTTTGTATGACATGAAAATATCATTGATCTTGTTGGGATGTGTCCTAGAAGCCAATCGTTATATGGTTACTTCTATGGTTTATGTTATTGATGAGATTTTATCATTTGTTCCTTAATTTATTTGTTGATAGATCATTCAGGTTGATGATCTGAATTGTAGATCTCTATAGTTCATTTATACTTAAATGACAATAATAAATCTAAATATGTCTATAATCTTGATAATTAACAAGGAACATTAATTATCAGATAAGATTAGTATGCAAGTTAAGTGATGATTAAGTTCTACAAATCACAGGTAAGGAGTGTTGGAATTGTGTTCTAAAAGTTATCTTATAGTGATTACTTTTATATGTTATATTTATGAATTGGATGTTATTACATTTTGTTCCATGAGTTTATGTTTGTATTTAGAAGTGTTCAAGAAGATGCTCTTGGTCTTGAACCGCAGAACTCTAAATAAAATAAATATATATATCTAAAATGTTCACAGGTCTTGGATATTAGCAGGAACACTAATATGCCATATAAGAATGTCGTGTTGATTAAAAGTACGTTGTAGTTCTGTAAACGTTGATAAAGGATTATCATTTAATAACACGAGTATATGAAAAGTTTCATATATTGAACAGACCTAATTGATAAAAATATTATATTGATTGTGTTCGACGTGTCATTAATATTTTTTATTGTGTCGTTAATTCTAAGATTGATATGATATATTTTTCACATAAGAAATATGCAACGTAATTATTATTAAAAGCCATTTGAAGCAAGTGGTGATAAAAGTAATAGTTCTTTGTATGTAACTTGTGTAGGAGAAAAATATATATATCAATAGCTAATTGCCACTCATTAATTGAGGAATGATATTATAAAATGCCCCTTAGTAAAGTGAGATTATAAATGGATCCAATATTACTGAAGTGCAGTTATAATTATATAATCCTACTTGTTAGAGACCAAGAAAAGATTATAATACGAGGATGACACAGTCCTACTTTGTATAATAATCATAATATCATATGGCAATAAATAGACACAAGTAATGATAATAACATTACTAGAAGGATCGTGTTTCGTAAAAGGATTTGCTAAACATCTATATTATTTGGGTAGCTGTAATGTATGCTAGAGTACCGCTTACAGTTTATGGAATAAAATATTTATTCCATTGCCAACATAATATGGATCCTCAATATAGGTCACACCAACTGAATGGGAAACAAGAAATAAATTTTCTATGTACAAGGTTTCATGTTGCATGAAATAAAGTGCAAATAAAAAATTATATCACATGGCGTGATTAATTAACAAAGAATAAATTTATTAATATGTGCATATTATGAGGATAAAATAAGTTTCACATATTATAATAATATATGAATATTATTATGAAATGTATAAATTTATTTGAAGCCCAAGCCCAATTATTTTAACAAATGAAGAAGAAAGAAGGCCTTAAATTCGTGTCAGAATTTGAGTCAATTTTAAATAGAAAATTAGTACAGCAAACGATAACCATTCTGGGCAAATGATATATGAAAACTGTAGTCCTTGAAGTGTAGAATCCAATGGTCTAAGTTTCAGGACGTTTGGAGTTTCCTACAGAGAGTTATCAAGGTTTTAGTGCTGCAACGTCAGAAATTAAAGTGCTGTTTTAATTTCTGCTTAGTGGCTTTAAATGATATATGAAATTGAAAGGTTTCTTCTAGTGTTTTAAAAGGAAAAACAAATCAAAAAATTTTGTACAAGTAAGTCTTCATGTGTTGAAGCTTTGTTCTCCTTTTCTTCTAAATACTTGTTAAAATATTCTATCGATTGAGCAATCGAATAAGATACGGGTAACAGAGCTAGGTGTTGACGGAAATTCGCTAGCACGGATTCGACTGTCATTCTTGTTTCGGATTCAAGGTGAACCGAAGAGGAATAGAGCTTCGTTAAAGACCATAAGTATGGTTCTACAATCCTTCTTATAGGAATATATTTGATTGTGATGCAAATAAAATAAAGAAAGTTAGCAATAATAAGAACGATCCTAGATGTTATCGGTTAAAAAAATTTTAAAATTACCTGATTCGCATCATGAAATCCTTCAAGGAGTTACCAACTTAATTGCATATGCATATGTTATGAAACATAGTACATGACTTGATACAATGAAATAAACACATGGATTGTGTTAAGTGTCATCGTTTATTTCATATAAGTTTGATTCTAAGTTTGAGATGTTCAACTTTTCCACATGAGGATAGGTTCTATAAATATCGTCTAACGTTGATTCCTGATAAAGACTGCTATACGAACTTTATTCATGCTCTCTTGAATTGTGCGGGGAAAAGTTGTTCATCGAGAAAACCGTATGTCCCTCATTAACATACTTAATGAGTGATGATATCTGTTTGGGCCCCTTGATGGAGTTTAGATTGTTTGGCCAACTTGTACAATCAACTCTAGATCAAGAAATGTATAATCTGCAAGAATGACACATTTCTATCTTGAATTATACAATGATATCATGTGACATAAGAATTAGACAAGGAAATACTATTATTTCTTATGCAGGATTAAGATATTGTAACGGTATATTATTTATATAAATTGGGAGTCATAACATGTTGCTAGATACCGCTTATGATTATTGGAAATAAATAACGATTTATTTCCATGGTCAACATAGTATAAATTCTCAAAGGGTCACACAAATAAAGCGTTAACCATACAGTGCATTACTTATTAGTATTGGAGAATACGAATGAGTTGATTAATTAATTATATACCGTTATGAACCGTTATAATTAATTATATCAAAATGATCATGTTAGAATAAATTAATGAATAAGCTAATCCTTTAATAATTAATTGTGTTCAATAATATTTAATATAATTATATGAATTATATTAAAGTATATAGGCTTTAATTAATAAGCCAACTTGAGCCCGTTCTAATTGCAATTGAATTAGCCCATTAATTAATAGAATTAATGTGCTAAGATGATAGTCCAAAAAGGGGGCCCAAGAAACCCATTTCGGCTAGGGTAGGTAGGATGTCGAGCTTGTAAATAGTTGTAAGTGTACCCTAAGGATTGAGCCTATATAAGGACCCCTTGAGCTCAAACTCTAGAACAGTAGAACTTCTTCCTTCCTTTCTCTCTCTTGCGCCTCCATAGCCGCCTCCCTCTCTTCCAAAGGGAATTTTCAGATCTCTCTTAATTATTGCATTAGGGGCTCATGTGTTGAGCACTAGCCACTTTCATTTAATAGAGATTAATTAGAAGAAAGACAAGCAACAAATGATTAGCCCTTTCCTCTTGTTTACTAACATAGACATTAGAGAAATTGGTTAAACCTTTAGGTGGACTCGAGGCTAGAAGGAAGGGACGTGGGAGAGCTCGCCACCGACTCCAAGTGTTGTTGGATTCGAGCCTCACAAGAACGATTTGTGAGAGGTACAATTTCTCCTACCCGTTTCTCATAAATTGCGTGTGAATGACCTTAAGCCTAGATTTTGTGTGCTTAATTATATGTTTATTACTAATTGTTGGCTCTAAAATAAAAATTGAGCACTTCAATCGAGGGGAAAATAGAATTTTTTTTTTTTTTTTGAAGATTTTAGTCGGGTGATATGTTGAAACTCAATAATTTTCAACAATTGCTACTCAACGCCAACACTACTAGTTAGAGACATATTCACTTTATCACTAGTTTATGAATTGCTTGTTTAAATGTTTCTATATTTTTTTGTAATAGTTTTTTTTAAGTGCTTTTAGGATGTCTTCACTAATCTTTTATTTCTTCAATTTATTGTAATCAACATGTAAATGTATTTTGAAATTTTTAATAAAACCTTGTTGGTAGGATCTCGTCCAACTAACCTCAAAAATGAGTTATTTTCTTTTGGGTATTTGTTCGCCATCCATGTTCCAATCCAAAAATACTTCAATTTTGGCTGACTTATTCTACAGTAACTTGCACGTCAACGCCAGCCATTGGATTTCTGTGCGTTTGTGATCGATTTCATCCTGTCCATCCGTCTCCACTATCAATTTTTTGTTGTGGAATTTCTGTACGTTGTTTGTTCTTGCCTTCTGTGTCGCCAAGAATTTGTTACGTGCTTTTCTATTTAGCTTCTGCAGACGCGCCAACGGCTACATGGACGTATGCACTATCGATCTGTGCTTTAGATTTTCTTTGTGTTTTTTGTTGTTGCCTTAAGTGTTGCGCATAATTCCTTAAGTAGCTTCTTGCAGACACAGGAACAACTACAGCAGGAACGGCTACAGGGATCAATGAACTCCCTCTTCAGCGCACCTGCTTCTCGACCCTTCTTCCATCCTTCGCTTTTCTGCACGAAGCCAAAAAGGAAAGCGGGAAAGAGACCTCTCCATCCTTCTCCTCTCCAACACAGACGCATCCTTCTCCTCTTTAGTGCAGACGCTTCGCCAAAATGGGGAGACAGAGAAAGATAGAGTGATAAAGAGGTGGGGATCATCAATCACAGCTTGATAGGCTTCTTTCTACCCCAACTCAAGCTCTGAATCAGTAATATCTCTTCCTTTCTGCTCACCTTTCACCCTCTGTCTATTCTTTTCTTTCTCTCTTTGCTCGTGCGTTCGATTTCTCTTTCTCGCAGATTCTGCGCACATTTTCTGTGCTAGATCGACATAGGAAAAACAATGGTGGCACGAGGTTTGAAACGAAGAGCAGATCAAGTAGCTTGGCTGATTGATCGACGGTCTCAGATCAAGTAGCTTGGCTGATCCATCTCTTTCCTCATTTCTCCTGTCTAGGTATCATCTCTTCTTCTTCTCACTTTGTTCTTTTCCATTTCTTACTCTTTTTTTTCTATCTTCCTTCATTCTCCTGGAATTTTCAATCTATTGGGTTTCCTCCTTAGGTTGGATTTTCATTGGGATTCAGTCTTCTCAAGTTTTTCCTTTTTTTTTTTTTAAGTGGGCTCGCTAATTTGTGGTTTTATTTGGGATCGTTGTTTTTCCTGGGTTTCTTTTTGGAACCCCATTTGTTGTGTCTGTAGTTGGTTTTAGGATTGTTGTCTTCTGCTCAAGAGCTTTCTGTGATTTTCGGAAGAAGTATCCCATTTGTTGTCTTCTGCTCTGGGTTTGTTGGGATTAGGGAAGCAGTATGCCACATTAGTCTCTTTTATGATTTTCGGATTACTTTTGGGGTTTTCTCATAGCAATTTATGTGCTTTGGGGCTGTATGTACAGGCAACATCCACATTTTTTTACTAGACCAATCTATAGTAGGTAATATTGTGACATGTGAATTCGTCTTTCGTTCCTCCTTTATTATGAATGAATCTTTGCAGGGCATATTAGGAGTGTAGGTAATATTTTTTAATTAGGTGAATCTTTTCCAAAATAATATGTATTTATAGATCTTTCATCCTTATGTTTTTTTTTATCCCATTTTTTCTTACCGTACTAAATTTTTGGCAACAAGGTATGTTTTCCTTCTATTTAAATGTGATTTTTTTTTTTTTAAATTTGATTCAGGTTATGCATCAATCTGTGTTCTTTCCTTACTCTCAAGTAGGTGTAAATGATTCACAAGGAGCTTCCAGCCTAATAGGTACTGTATCAATTGTCGAAGATGAAATAATTTAATCAGTCATTAGTGTTTGTTGGGAGGTTTTCTAAAAAGGCAATCATATATGTTGGTTTCTTATTCATATGAAAGTGTTTACTGCTGAAAAAAATAATCTCTTATTCCATGACTAATTCCAGGATTATTCGGACCAGTGCATTTCAACAAAGATATAAGATAGAACTATTAGTATTTCGATGCAATTCAAGAGGTAACTTCTTTTATTTGAGCGAAATTTACAGTTTTGCCCCTTGCATATGAAGGTCTGTTCTTAGCTCTAGCCTAAATTGATGTCAGTTGACCGATTTCTCTCCATGCTCCAACTTCATTGACCTGAGTTATATATTTACAGTCATGAACCAATTAACTTTTTTTGTGATTTTTGTAATAAGCAGGAGAAATAGAAAATAAACTCAAAAAATCTAATGATATAATTGGTTGCTGACTTGCTGCCTTTTTCATTCGAGATATTGTCTGATTCATAATTTCCTTTATTATGTACAAATGTTAACTGAATAAAGCAACAATTACAATTAGAAATAACATATCCCTACCAAACATGGTTTATTGTGGAAAGGCAAATAATTGATATTAGCCCAAATCCCATATTAACATATTTCTTTGTTGTTGTTGCTTGATTTTCAAGATACATATCAGATATCATGTTTTTTAGCTTGGTCTTTTGCTACAAGAACGTCATGCCCACTTTTTTTTTGCTACTACATTGAAAAGGTTTATAGTTCATTAGGATTTATTATGTTTATTCTCATACATTATATTTTAAATAGACTTGCAAAAATTGAGATATGATTATTATCAATTAGCTCTTCTGTTTTGGCTAATGAACAACATTGTTGCAGCTTCAAAACAATACAGCTCCTCTCTCAGTTCGAACAAAATCGATAAAGTTGAACTGATGTGAGAACAAAGCAGCGTGTAAGTTTTGTCTTCTCTTCTTTATTACAATCAATTAGGTTGTTCTTTTAGTTAGACATGAAATTGTCCGTCAATATGTCGTATAACTACAAATTGAGTTTCTCAATTTTCATGTTCTTTTTGTTCTTATTCACCTTTCAGTATGTGATCCGTTGCATGTGTTGCTTTGATGTGGATTGATACAGTTTGGAAATATATATGGCACACTTTTCAAAATAAGTTGCTTAAGTAAAAAATTTCGAGTTGTTGATCTAATTAAAATGAAATGCATCTTTCGTGCTTTTTAGTGCATCAGACAGAGTGATATAAATTTTTTACTCTTATACTTTTTCTTTCTTGGTGTTATTACCGTTTTTTATTTTCTATTGGATCCAGTTGGTTTATCTATGGTTGGGATTAGTCTGTCTGATGACTTTGGCCTGGATTGCATTGCAAAAAAAAGGGTACCATCAGGTTCTTTTTTAATGTTGTTTATTGTTTATATGAATGTGCTATTATTCAGGTGCATAATCTCATTTTTTATACCTTTTATACTAATTTTCAGCTTTGGTTGATAAGTCAAATTAATAGATAAATTAATAATGCTTATGTTATTTGTCTTCTGGATTGTATTTGAAAATAAAAAGAAAGAAATGTAAGGACCAGTCTATATGGGAACTTAGGTTTCAATTCATGTCCAAGAGGTTGTGGATCTCATCAATATTTTATTTGCCTTAATATTCATCTGTTCTATTTTATTAGGGTCCATCCCTTTTTCTTCTTTCAGGGGTTTGTTTCCAAAGAAATCCTTCTCTCAAGCCTCATGTCGCCTTGGCCCCATCCATAAAGGTATATGATGTTGCAAGTGTTGTTAAGAACAGTTTGTTGGAGTTGTTAAGAACATGGTTCTGAAACTCGGACTCGGATTCGGACTCGGACGGTTGGCCAAAGGAGTCAACTCGGGTGACTCGGAAAAACTCGGGTGACTCGGATGAAAAACTCGGATTTTTTAAAAAACCACTTATAATGCCTTTAAAAATCAGAAAAAAATGAGAAAAAAATAAGGAAAATAATTATAAAAGGAAGTTACAACATCACAGTTTGAAAAACATCAAATTAACTAAAAACATCTCTTGTAACGTTGGAACCAGCGAAACGTCAAACGAAATGGTATGTACCATGCACGTTTCAAACACGTTTCGTCCAAAATTCTATAGTTTTAGAATAAAACGATAGCAGAAATCAGCTGTACTCATCACCCAACCCCCTTTCTTCACCTTTTTCCTGTCGAATAAGCCTTTGTGAGACCTTAGCTGCACAAAACCAATACAAAACCAACACAGAGCCTCCCATCTCTCCCTCTCTTGCTCGAACCCAGAACCCCACCTCTCGCTACCATCTCCGATCGCCCCCTCAGCCTGAACCCCACCTCACTCGCCCTCCAACCAAAGACCCCAAACCCTAATCCCCACGAAATTTTTCTTCTCTCTCGAGTTAGATCAACAATGGCGACTGACTGGTGTCGTTTTGTGGCGGCCGACGACGGAAATTGACTTCCTCTCCTTCTCAACTCTCAAGACTTCCGACAAAAAATAATGGGTGCAACCGTGCAATAATTAGTGAGAGTGAGACCATGAGGTCCGTGACTCTACGGATCCATCCCATTCAGTCGATTCTGACCAATTTCGGTAACAAATCAGCAGAACTCGGCCGATTCCAGCTGATTCAGTGCACAACTCGGCCGATTCCGGCCGATTCAGTTGAAAACTCGGTCGATTCCAGCCGTTCCAGCCTATTTCTGAGGTATGTTTCGCTAATCCGTTCTAACTCGGGGAAAATCGACTCGTTACCTGCCGAGTCCGTTCTGACTCGGCCGAGTTGACTCGGACTCGGCCGAGTTTTTAAACCATGGTTAAGAACTTACCTCCTAATGATTAGTAACAAAATTTAATCAAAAGAGATAATTTTAAAGCCTAATTGAACTTAATTATGCAATTATTCTTCAATTTCAGGTAGATTATTTATCGTTTGTGTAATTATTACAATTTTGATTGAAAGAAGCCAGTCAGGAATTAAAGAGAGGGTAAAAGAATGGTTAGTAGTACAGTCGTGCTTAAGATTTTACCAAAATATAGTGCTAAAGTTTCAACCTTTGTGTTTGAAAGATTCTTTTTAATCTATCATGTTTGTTTACATTTTGCATAGTTAAATGTATGTATTTGTGCCCCACACATAGAAAACTATCGGACAAATAGTTACCCTTATGATAAAGGTTCACTGTACATGGTGCCACATATTATTCATTAGGTTGCTTATTACTAATAGAATGTTTGTGCTTACTGCACATTGCGTATTTGTAGAATGGTATTTGGTTCAATATTATTCTTTATCACATAATATAAAAATTAGATACCCAGGGAAGATTTAGAAAGAGATCATTAACTGTCTCAAAGTGAAGGACCTTGATTGAAATAGAATTGAAATATAAACATCTTTATTTTCTGCTTTTATATAAAAAAAAACTAAAGATGCATGTGTTAAATTGTATCAACTCATGTTATTTACGATTTTAATCCCTCTTTCTTCTTCTGAAGGTTTGTTGGTAGAGAAACCTTCTCTCAAGCCTCTCTTGCCTTGGTCATGCGATGTATTACAAATCGCAACTGCGGTTAGGAAGATTGCGATAACTGCTGAAAGTCAAATGGATGGCATACCAATATAAGGTTTTAGCAATCAACAAGGTGATATTCTATCAATATCTTCTCCGAATTCAGGTAAATTTCTGGGGATGTTTTCGTTTGAATACACAAGTGGTTGAGATCATATTACAAGGAATGAGAGAGAGAGAGAGAGAGAGAGATAAAGAAATGAGACATGAGAGGTCGAGGGTTGTAACAATTATATTGAATTTGTTAGATAATATTTTTATGTTCCACACATTCATCATAACTTTTTGCTCTTTTTATTTTGCATACTACATTTATTGACACTATGGTTGGTTGATGTAATAAGCTGAACTACAAATTAAAAAAAAAGGCATATTAAAGTAAAGGGGATCAGGGAGCTGGGGATATGAAAATTTATTTTAGTTGCTCTACATAAGGAATCCCAACTCGAATTCCTATACTGATTGAAATAAAATGGTTTGACTAACAAATGAAAAAGAAATATGTTGGAAGACCTCAAGATGACCTATTTGCCCCTAACTAAAACTTACCTTCAAAAATCTGAACATTGCTTTTATTTTGCTGATAAGCTTTCAATCGTCCTATGTTATATGTTAAGAACTAACAAGCATGTTGCTGATAAGCTTTCAACCGGTACACTATTTTCCCTATTTTTTCTGACTATATTGTGTTTGGTGCATGTTGCTGGGATTGCATTAACGTGATTTTCAAGTTGGTTTGGAGCAAAAAAGCTGATGGATTGATGCTGTTGATTTGGAGGAGGTATAGTGTACCGCCCGAGGTTTTAGGATTCTTTCGTTACTTCAATAATTGCTTTATTTGATTATAATTTACTTCTCTAGCAACAAAAATTTAATCCTTCACCGGACGGCCAAAACAGCGCGCACACAGAAGATCTATTTTGCCACAAACTGCAGGTCAAACTCCATCGCGCGAAGCGCGATGAGAAAGCTAGTTCAGAATAAATATTTAAGAAAGTTAATTGAAATGTTATTTTTTTTAATTTGTAGGACGGTACGATAATTTTTTTTTTGAAGTGAAGAGATTGATGTTTTATTTTATTTAGAACAATTTTCTCCTAATTTAAATTGTTGGCCGAGAAAAGGATTTTAATTAGATCCATAAATTAATTTTGAGCTTACTTCATAAAAAGTATTATGCACTAAATTTATTTTTCTCAACATATGATGCATATTGGTTTTCCTTGTTTTAATATAATTGTCTAAAGTGTTTTAATGTACTACATTTTTGTCAATTATTCCACGTTTCAATTTCGGCCAAAAATGTTAAAAACAACTCACGCTATATTACTGCTTGCTCTTTGCTTTATTATTATTTGTAGATTGCTTAAAAATATTTTTCTCCTCTGAGCTATTCTACATGGACCAGAGATAGTTTGACCGAACTTAATTACGTGCTCATATGTTAATACATAGGAGTTCTGGTAATTTATAGCGCAACCGAATGCATATATATACATTTAAAATAGTATTAATATGCTTGCATTGGTGATGAATAGTTGCTAATCCCAATCAGCTACAAAATTTGGAACTGTTTGTGAAATGCACAATTGAAACTGAAAAAGCATTATTTAATAATTCATCTTAAAATCACAGAAAAACTAGGACATGGGCCTCCAGTGTGAGGTCTTGATTTTCTGGACGGCTTCTATTGTAGCATTCTGTTACAGACTTACAGTTCACTCCATATTTGGAACCATAACAACCATTGGTTTATATATTGGTGGAATGGTGGGTTCCTATTTCAGTGGTACATTACACAGTGTGGTGTCTCTGTGTTTGTCCCGGGCCTGGAATTCAGTTCCTTGTTTGGTGAAATCATTTGTTTTGTGGCCCATCTTAGTTTGGTGGCAAAGGGATTTAAGCAATCAACTGTCCTTTCTAGAACATACATCATGTGTTTTTTGATACTTTATTTTAACATTATTAAACATAATTGTAGGTTATCTAATAACTACCACGTTAGTGATAATGAGGAATAACAGGAAATACTGTTTATGATGTTTTTGCTTTTATGGGCTAAGCAATAAATCATGTGGTCTTTTGATATACTACAGTTCAACGTCACATATATAAATGTAGGTTAGCTAATTACTACACATTAATGATAATGAAGAACAATAGGAAATAACAATTAATATATGATTTGTTGTGTTGTTGCTTTCAATTCCATAAATTCATAGCATTGTTGCTCAATCCTATAAACAGTGCCAGTCTTGTTGGAATATTGATGCAGAGAGCAAACCTTTTTGTTTAGTGATTATGGAACTAAAAGCAATTTGTTGACCTAGTTTTGTAGTTTTAATTTAGAAACGTCAATTTAGTTGAGGATAAGTACAGGGCTCTGAGGGTCGGATAGGCACTAAAACTGTCTGATTAACGAATTAAACATTTTAAACTTTATTAGCTAATTCAATAGATGCTTATTTGTGGAATAAACATTCAAATTTATTTACCATTCATAAGAAAAAAAAAATTATTTACCAAATAGGTGTGATTCGCATTTGGTCCAATCGGCATCCACAGCTCTAGTTTCCTTAGGACGTGCTCCAGATTAGGAGTTCGGAGGGGAGGGGAGGCGATGAGAGGATCAAAATAACTGCTCGAGCTGTTTACTTGCTCCCGAACAGAGGACGTATTTAAGAAGACTTTAACTCCAACTTGTAATTCTTGATTTCGGGGGGTAAACAAACCTGTAAACCACCTCAACTCCCTTGTCTTGTCTCTCCTCTGTCCTTTCGTTCAGGAGCAAAGCCACAGTAGAGAGAGTTTTTAGTTTTATTTCCATAAAGAAGAAAAAGATGTTATGATATTGATAATATATATAGCACATCTATTCTCGAAAAATTAATATAACACATATCGGCTAGTATTATAGTTTCTAAACAATAATTTTTCAAACTTAACAGCTGATCAGAATATTTCAATAGATGACAAATCGATGACATTATATAACTACATAAATTTGCGGAGGTGTGAGATCGGCGTGGCTTACTGTGGTTAGCACAGTAACTCGCGCGATCTTCTGTGGCCACTCGGCTGGATTTTTTGTGGTGCATGATTTTTTGGTCTGGATTTTTTGTGGCAGCTTCCATATAATATTTCAATAGCATTCTCAATTTTTATGATATTTTTTATATAGTGTTCTGGATTTCGTAAAAAAAAATTATATGCACAATGTTCGCTCTATAGTTATCGATCTTGACCACACGGTCACTCATTTCATTAAGAAACTATTTAATAACATATTTGTATAGGAATGAATCGCGCAACGCGCGAGATTAGCACTACTATATATAGATCTTGCTGAAAAAATAAAATCTATAATTTTCAAGAAACTTTTATTAAATTTTTTGAGAGAAAATAATATCCATATCGAACTATAAATTTTTTTTGAAATACACATTTATTTTTCCTTCTAAAAAAAGAAGTAAAAAATTCTTCAAACATATAAATTTGATTTGCTACAACACTTCAATGTATCATGTATGATACATAAATCAAATTGAACGGATCAAACTAGACCATTTGTATCTTAGAATATACAAAATTGAAGTTATAGTGCTAGAAAAATAATGTTATGCAAAATATCTATAATACAACGGATCAAAATAGACCAATACTAATGATTGACCAGTGCACCTGACTAGCCTTTTCATTCATTGAACTAAAAAAAATTCGTTAATGAATAAGACTAATAGAGATAATTAATAATTATGAATCTAAAATATCAAATTCGGTCTTTTTTCTCACTTCTAATAAGAGATCCGTTTAAGAATTCCGTGAGTTTCGACTGTGTATCAAGAAACCTGAGCCTTTCCATCAACAGACAAAAAAAAAAAGTTGAATACCAAAAAGAAAAAAAAAAAAAAAAACTGTCACTGAGACGTCAGTGGTCAGAAGTAATTCAGTAATAACTTGATTATTCTCAATTTTTAAGGCGCATTCTTGGACTAAATTCATTAATAGGCCTTACTTTTCTCAAATCGTAAACCATTAGTTCATCAATTATAAATTTATTAGCCTATAATTAAATAACGAGTCTAATTAAGCTCGACAATGTGAAACTTTCTTTTTGGAAATTAACAGTGTGGAACTTTTACTAACAGCAGAAAGACACTTATTTTTCATCCCAAATCTCATTATCGGGAATAGCCTATTTTTTGGTTGTCAGATTTATTTAATTTGCCATAACAATTCATACGCAGCTTCTTTGATAAGCAGGGAAAATGCATTAAAAACATTGATAGAAGTGGACATATATATACTGTCTTATAATATTTGTAGAAATGTCATTAATGTTTTATTTATTTTTTTTGAAAACAATATGTCATTAATGTTGTAACTGTTACATTGTCTTATATTACAAACGAAGAATGCCCCTTTCGAAGACTCTGAAGCCACGCGTCGGAGAAAGGAGGTGCAAGTGTAAGTGTAACTGTGTAACGCTAAAATTCATAACGGTGTCACATGGGGCATAAACCGCAGTAAAGTGGGAATCGTAAGGAGTTGCATGAGTCCATGACACTTCAAAGATTTGCCATGTTTGACAAGTGAATGAGTGATCAGTCAGTTAACAATTCGCTTTCACACATTCGCAGAGACGACATATATATGGCGATTAATGACAATTCATAATAAAAAACGGTTGCAAAATAGGCTAATCGATGAATGTGTAAAACTGAACATTATGGATTCGTATTTGTTTGTTCAGTGGGATTCAGTCCTAAATAACGTGCACACTCTTATAAATGTAGTCGATTTTTTTAATAAAAAAATATTATACTAAAAATTTTTAAATAGAACAAGTGTTTATTTTTTATTTTAAAAACAGCAATAAAATAACATCAATTGGGTGCCTATAGCGGCAGTCAAAGTGCCACGGTCAACTGCCACGTCGCTTTGCCTTTTTTTTTTCTCTCTTTTTTTTCTTTGAACATTGTGTTTTTTTCCCTTTTCATATGATTTTTTTATTTGAACATTTCTTTTTTTTTTTTCATATGATTTTAGTCGTGTTTGATATTTCATCAAATATTGTATAATACGACTTTTGCAATGTTCAATTTATTTGATGTACAAATTGGTGTTAGAATTCTCCAATCGTGCATGTCGTGTCCACGGAGATTCACGGTATGGTAGTAAACCGTTAGCAACCCTCATAGAGGTGAATCGCGGTTCAAATTAACTGATTTCACTAGAAAACAAACTTGCTTATAGATAATTGAACAAATCTTCTAGTCGAGTTTTGTTTAGGTTTTAAAATTTTAATGATTATTGAAGAATCATTTTGTCAGACTCTTCCGATATTCTAGAAAAAGCAATCTAGCCCACTTATTTCATTACATATATTATTTATTCTTTCGATTAATTCGAGTTTTAGTAAATTTTGTTTGTTAATTAATTATAGAGAAATTGTGTCGTTAAACTCAAAGGAAAAATAATGGCAAACTATATTCAACATATGTATGCCTCCTTATCCATATCTAGCTACTGACTATGGTACAAATCTGGATCACAATTTGTATCAATTAAACAAATTGTCGGAATACCCAACAGAATTTGATACAAGAAGTTCTTTTGCAATAGAAACAAAGATGCCTACCTTTTTTGAAACATTTCAGTAGTTTTGGTAGATGAACAATCAGAATCAGAAATGAAATAGAACAAATCACAAATTGGGCAAAGAGTGAGAAAAAATGGTTCAGAGAAAGTTCTTTTGCTGATATTATCACCAGTATTCGATTCACTGAGGAGGTTTTACCACGTGGAAACGCCCCGAAAAGATAATTCTAGGTTCTTCTCTCCATCAATTCTCCCCCTGATTCCGAATAGATATGTTTTTGATAATTGGAGATACCATTGTACCAGAAGGACATTAGCTGGAGGCATTTTCTCTATAATCAGTTATTGAGTTTGTTAATTGATTCTGTTTGTTTTTCTGTTACGACATAGGTTGATGAGCCGTCAGATAAATGCAGAAGATACTATTTTTCCTCACGTCCCGTGATCAGTCGGTGCAAGATGTGACATCATATTAGAATTTCATACTTTTCATACAATAGAAAAAATTTGAGTATTTGTAGAAATGGTTTCCTCCAATGATTTAACAAATGTTTATATTTCAAATTCACTTTTAGGAATTTTAAATATTTATCAATGGACAAATATCCTCTGTATTTGTATCGCCTTCAACTTTTTTATTTTTTAAATTTTTAAAGAAAACTTGGGCGTGCTTTTAATCGATAGGTCATGGCATTTGTAAGCATGAGCAAGCTAAAAGGTCACAGAACTTTTGTTTCCTTCATAAGTTCCTTGTGACCGGTGTATACAAAGATCGGAGTCGTTTTAAAACCAGTAACATTTCATCAGTTGGAACTTAAATATGTCTGTTCATAATTTGAACAATTCCAGCCCAAATTACATAGACAATCTACGTGAGCCCAGAAATTTTTTTTTTTTTGAAAGCTGGGTGAGCCCAGAAATTGTAATGAAGAAAAGTTTAAGCAAATTCCAGTGTACACTAGAACAACCCATTTACCAGAACCTGCGAATTCTCTAGAAGGTCCCAAGCCCATTCCTTGCATCTCCCTCGCCCCGAAAAAATTATAACCAACCTTAATTAATTAAAAAAATTTAAAAAATTTTATTTTAATCCAAATTATATAAATAATCTCGCAGTATCAGATTTCGGGATCCCGATACAAATTCTGCTTAGTATCGGGATTCCGGAATCCGATACTAGCTAATATTGGGGTTCCGGAATTCGATACTAGCAAGTATCGGATTCTGAGAATCCGATCTTAGCTATAAATTCGAAAATAGTTTTTGCCGATTAGAATATAAAATTCTGAGCCCACGCACAAATGAATGGTTTTTTGTCTGATTCGAATATAAAATTCTTAGCCCATGCACAACCGATTCATTTATGATTTTATTTTTATTTTACACTTTTTCATTTTAGTCCTCATAATTTTTATTATTAAAAAATCTATTTAATGATACAAATTAAATATAATTTGAACAAGTATTATAAAAAAAAATACAAGTATATAAGTGATTTATACATGTTATATACATATTATTGTATATTTGTATAACACTTATTTGTACATATATATTATGCATCATATATATTATAATTTTTATAAATACTAACCTTTAATATAAGTAATAATATGATTTGGATCAATTTATAAAAATAAGAAATCTAAGGTCATCGGCGAAAAAAGTGATTGTATATTTATTGGATTTATTTGTCGACGACCCTAACTTTATTATTTTTACAAAATAGTTCGATTATGTAAATAATATTGTATCATAAATATGTAGAAATACATATGATACATATATATAAATAAACATGTATGAAATTATATTATGATACATATTTATAATCGAGTCATTTTCCATCGAGTAAATAGTCCATCACGTAGTCTTCTCTTCCACCACGTCGGCCGCCACGGCCACGGCCATGACCACGGCCCTCAAATTGTCCACATCCACCGAAATCTCTATCCTTGAGTGGCTTAGGACAAACAGGCCTCAAATGGCCCACTTCACCACAATTGTAGCACTTGCGACACCTTCGCCAGCTCGAGCAATGTCTTCACATCATCTAGATCCAACTTTGCAAGAAGTTTTTCCATTAATATCGTGCTTGATCTCCCAATAAAAGGCACATCTTATTTCCTTCTCCTCTAACACAAACCGCGCGGACACACACAATCGCGGTATCAGCATGTACCAAAGACAATATTCATAAACAAGGAAAGAAAACACCCGTTGTTGACAGAGGCCATGAATCAGATATGTAATGCACAAAGCTAGAACCTGCTTGCACGCAATCTGCACCGAGAAGGAAGAAAGAACATGAGCAATACCATAGAAGCCCAGCTATCTGCACTCGTTCGATATGCACGGGTCTATGCGCGGTCCACCAACCCCTTCTTTCTCTTTCAGTCTTTGCGCGGTTCACCACCCAAGTCGATGCAGCGGTCTACGCACGGCGTACGAATAGACAAGCAGCTGTGGTCCACACGCGGTTCATGATCCGCGTCGCTGCATCGCTCAGCAGCTGTGGTCCACGCGCGGCGTACGAAATAGACAAGCAGTAGGTGTTAGTGGAAGTAAAGAAGAGAAATGGAGAGAGAGGTGTGTACGGAAGAGAGAAAAGATGGTTAGCGGAAGAGAAAGATGGTTACGCTGCTGCCATTGGCTTTGATACCAAAAAGAAAGAGAGGATTTAGGTTGAAATTAGGGATTAAAACCTCATTAACGGGATAGTCCCTTTATATTAAACACTTATTGTCTTTTACAAATGGGCCCCTACAATCATACAAATAGCATAATAACAATAGACTACTAATATAATATAACATAATAGCTAATAACTCAACACATGTTCCTACGCAATTAGTCATATCTAACTAGGCATATCAGATCTATTTTGCTGAGTAAAGCACCACACAACAAAGAAAAGGAAGATAAGGACAAAAAAAAAAGATTCAGTAAGTTTTCTGTTCAATAATAATAAGCTTAAAAATTAACAAAACCAATCAATTATAGAAACAAAAGATTTAGAGAAGAAGAAAAGGAAAGAGACAAAAGGAGAAGAAGGTACTGGTACCAACCTGTACTGGCCTATGCTACTACTAAATTTAATCTGAACAAAAATTCAGAATCAATTGAACAGTCCACTGTGCTAACTATAGCATTAAAAAAAATAAGGCAGGGCACTTAAAATATTACGAGGCAAGTGGTAGCCACACATCAAGAAGGTTACATATGATACAAAATGTTTATTGTATATCACTTAATTATGCAGATTTATATGTACAAGTAAGGATGCAAGTTTGCTTTGAAAGGACTAAAGAACTGGATGCAACCAGAGAAGGTAATAGCAAGAATTACTATTCAATGTTTTCATATTGCATTGGTTTAGAACCTGTATTCAGTGTTTTTTGGGACCTGGTATTGTACCACTACTAGTTAAGGATGTTGGAGTTATGTCCTAGAAGTCAATATTTAATGACTAATTTTCTTAGTTTATGTTAATGATGATATTTGATCATTTGTTCCTAGAGTTTATTATTGACAGATCATTCAGGTTGAGGATCTGAATTGTAGATCTCTGTGGATCATTCATTAGAATGACAATAATAAATCTAAATCGTCCATAATCTTGATAATTAACAAGGAACATTAATTATCATAAAAGATTAGTATGCAAGTTAAGTGATGATTAAGTTCTACAAATCATAGGTAAGGAGTTACCAACTTAATTGCATATGTGTATGTTATTGGAACATAGTACAGGACTTGACCCAATGAAATAAACATATGGATTGTGTTATGTGTCATTGTTTATTTCATATGAGTTTGATTCTAAGTTTGAGATGTTCATCTTTTCCACATGAGGATAGGTTCAATAAATATCGTCTAACGTTGATTCCTGATAAAGGCTGCTATAAGGACTTTATTTATGTTCTCTTGAATTGTGCGGGGAAAAGTTGTTCATCAAGAAAACCGTATGTCCCTCATTAGTATACCTAGTGAGTGATGATATCTGTTTGGGCCCCTTGATGGAGTTGGATCGTATGCATGCAAACTAGACGATCAACTCTAGATCAAGAAATGTATAATCTGCAAGAATGACACATTCCTATCTTGGATTATACAAAGATATCGTGTGACATAAGAATCAAACAAAGAAATACTTTTATTTCTTATGCAGGATTGAGATATTGTAACGGTACATTATTTATACGAATTGGGAATCATAACGTGTTGCTAGATACCGCTTATGATTATTGGAAATAAATAACGATTTATTTCCATGGCCAACATAGTATAAATCCTCAAATAGGGTCGCACAAATAAGATATTGACCACACGTGCATTATTTATTCATATTGGAGAATACGAGACATGATAAGTTGATTAATTAATTATATGTTGTTATGAACCATAATAATTAATTATATCAAATGGATCATGTTAGAAATAATTTAATGCATAAAGCTCTTCAAGAATTAATTATTAATAAGTTAATAATTAATTATATACAACACATATAATTTCTAGAATTATATTGAGCTAATGGGTTTTATTTAGTTAGTAAATTAAAAGCCCAAATTAAAGAGAATTAAAGGGGATTCATTAATTGGTGAATTAATGAATAAAGGCCTTTTATTGAGATAGCCCAAGAAAGCCCATTAGGTGGCCTCTTAGGGTGGATGGTATACTTGTAAATAGCTACAAGTGTGGATGAGAGATGGGTGGTCTATAAATAGGGGGTTCTTTTAGAGAGCAAACCCTAGCCACCACACCCTCTCTTCCTCTTCTCCCATGCGCCATCTCTCCCTCTCATTCTCTCTTGAGCTCATGTGTTGAGCACCCCTATCCCATCTCTCTTCCTCCATTAAAATAGTTTAATAGAAAGAGAAACTTGGATTTGAAAAGGGGAGAGCTTGGACTTGAGAGAAACTAGCATCTCTCTCAAGTCGTGGTTGCTATCTTTGGTGGGCTAGAGGCGATCAAGATGGTGGAGGTGGTGGAGCACGCACCCCATCGACTCCCATGCCATGGATTCGAGCCTCATGAATACAATTTCATGAGAGGTACAATTTCTCCTACTTTCTCTCTTGATTTGATGTGTGAATGCTTTAGCACTAGATCCTTGTCTTGCTTGATGTTTAATGGAGATTAATTAGTTGTAATTGATCTAAAAATTAAAATATGAGCATTTCCTAACAGTGGTATCAGAGCCAGGTTGTGCTTAAGGTTTTTCACACTTAATTAAGTGAGAAATTCGTAATTAATTAAGTTAATTAGTGATGTGCATGCTTGCTGGCCCTGGAAAGGCTGTTTTCTGTCTTGTTGCTTATTTTTCGTGGTGTAAAGCTCTCTGAAATTTTTTCCTTCTTATTGGAGGTTGTAGATCTTTGAGTTGTGGTTGTTTTCCCACTGGAATCATTGAAATTCGATTTAAAATGAATTTTTAGTGATTTAAACGGTAACGGTGCGCAGATCTGTTATTCTGCTGCACAGTTCTGTTGTTGTGGTTGGTAACAAATAAGTTTGTATACAAAGTACCTGTAACTTTTAGATAGGATTATTCTAAACTTGATGCTCTTTCTGGATATGTAAATTTTGTTGCATATTTCGGATATTATGTGGGCGTTCAAGGATGAAAAGTGATGAAGTTGTCAGATCTGTTTTTTCAAACAAACTGATTGTTTTGAAAAACTGTACTTATTGAGAAACTTTTATGGAAAAGTGTTGAAATGGAAATGTTCTCCTTTAAGTCTGGAATCTGTGAAAATTAATTTCATAGATTTTCATTGAGATTTGATACCTCAACCGAGTGAAACCTTTTTGGTCGACGGTCTGTTCCAGAACAGGATACCTTGCTTAAATGCTTGTTATCTCGTTGATCTTGAATTTAACTTGTGGTTTTTCTTTTCATGGAATGATATCCTATTGTATATAGTATTTTTCTATGTAAATTGTTTGCTGGAAAAATATCAAGGGGATGATCATACAGATCAAAAGGTTGAGACCCATAACAGAATTTTCTCTAACGGTGCTTCGCGCACAATCTGAGGATTTGTCTTTTTTGGTTCTCCCTGATGGTAATTGATCTCTCCTTGAGATTTTTACAGGTAATCACAATCTTTGTAAGGAGTTCTCTAGATTTATTTCAGATTTTTTGGAGACCGAATTATTTTGAATTTTTTCGGGTCCCGAATTTCGTATTTTAATTAGTTAAAATAGTTTCTAATTAATCAATTTATTGAAATGTTAATTAGAAGACTCCTTAAATACCCTCCTTTCTGTTTTGATAGTTGGATTTAATTTAAAAGGGCTTAAATAATTAGTTGTTAAGGTTAAGCCTTGTTTGCATTCGAAAAACTTGAGCAACAAGTATGCACAAAGATTCTAATTAATGAAATTAATTAAGAACAAGTGAATCATGTATATTGTATATGTGCTAACTTTGTTTTGTAGGAGGATGTGGGTTTGATATGGCTCAAGATGTCAATGCCTTGTGTGTTGTAAAATGTTGTGAATGCATGTGATTGCTTGTAAAGTGGCCTAAGGTGCCTTGATAATTAATTGGTTAATTTTGATGTAACTTGTGAGGCTTGCATGCCCCTAAGGCCTAGGCGGGGTTTTAGGAATTTTATCACATGTATTTATTTCCCTTAATTATTAGATAGGATCTTAGTAATTAGTGGGAGGGCTTGATTAGATTAGTCTCGTTACATGGAGATGCGACGAAGATTAATGCAAGCGGGAGCCATACAAACCCACGGCAATGCTTGAGATGCTTATGTTATGTGATTGTTTGTGAATGCCTTGAATTGTCATAGGTAGGTATGGGTGTATGCTTACACGACCACCAAACAAGAGTCACTTATTTTGTCCCAAACTAAATTGATTAAGTCGACCGCCTTCCTTCTCTCTATCCCCCTCACGTCAATTGCCAATCATGGCGCGGTCCGCCATAGCGGACGTCATGGTTGTCAACCTTGATAGTCGGGGTACAAATGAAAAGATTTGTTAGGAGCAAATAGAGAGAGGTTGCTTATCGATGGACCCAACAAGTTTTCTTGGACATCGGGGCGAAGTTTGTAAATATACTTAGATATTCACAAACCAAGAGTCATATGGTTGATATGATTGGTTGGAGAACCTACCTTGTCTAGTTAAGTAGGGTGTCGTGCCATAGCAGGCTCTACTTGACGAAAATGGGGATCTTGGAATCCATTACATTTAGGGACATTAATTAAATGTAGTGGGAGTTTTTGTTTATCATTCCATAAACAAAACATTGCATAAACTAAATGACCTTAAATTGAAATTGTTATAGATATTAAATATGTTAATTTCGTTGCGATCAATCTTTGGAAAACGACAAGCTCGTTTCTAAGGTATTTACTTGGAGAAGAAATACCGATTCCTAAGACATGTTCTTGGAAATGAGAAACTTGAGCAAGTTTAATCCCAAAAACGTTCCTCAACTTCCCGAACATAGCTTCGCAATGATTGATTAGTTTTGACGAAAATTATTCAATAAAGCGAATGCTCATATCCTTTAGAAGTTCTGGACCTTTGAATTGGAGAATTCATAAGGACTATACTAAGACTTCTATACTCTCATCCACTTACTCAAGAAGACGGTCTTAGAGAAAGTAAAAGATAGACTCAATCATTAATGATCGAGTAATGGAATGTGAGTTAACCAAGAGACTCTTCTTATAAGAAGATAAATATTTCATTAGCTTGTGAACCGAAAGGTTTGAGTAGCTAATTGACAACTAGAGATATTGAGATCTCCAATATCAAGGATTGTTGATATTGTCATAAAATCTCTTTCTATGGATAAAGGATGTATTGTTCGCACACTTGTTAGTGCTAAAATGATTGGTTAAGTATTAAAGGAATACTCCACCAATATATGAGTTGAGACTTTGAGACCCTCACTAGTGACCGTGTGTCACATGAGATGTTTCATTTGCCATTTATGGGAAGCATTTGAAAGGTTGTCCGAAATATCATGATGTTCTAAACCTTAAGATATTTGTCGTTCAAATTATCTCACTATCTCTAATTCACACTAATAATTAGGTGCTAGTTCATGTGCTCACATTTAACGAAATGTGTAGGCAATGATGAATAAGAGAAAGTTTGAGATAAGTAAAGTAAACTCCGTTTTTGGAAATGGCTTGTACGTCTAAGCCACTACCATTGAATACGTAGAGTTATCTTTACTAAATAAAGAGTTTGTTTAGGAATTTGAGGTTGTATACCTTATTCCAAACATCTCATAAAATCTTATCTCCGTTTCATATTTGATGATGGATGATCATGTTTTGTAATAGAGAAATGTTGTTCTCTTATTGTTATAAATTTGTGTATAAGATTTCATGCATCTTAATTGAATTTGCTTGAAATAGATTAACAAATTTTGAATGACAAATATGTAAGACTTCGCATAAAGTATTTGACTTTTATGTAAAATAGTTGCTTAGTCGAATATAAACAAGAATCGCATTATGAGAGTCTACGTAACGTGGAGCTCGTAAATCAATTCGATTGCAAATCAATTGAAATTCATGCGAATCGTGTTTGTTAAAAGACAAAAGCGCCTTTGACCTACGAAGGTTTAAAGGACAAGTAACCTTATTAAGACTTATACATATTGATGTATATAGACTTATAGGACTTGTGCAATTGAAAGGTTGTTGACACTTTACCACTTGACCAACGATCATTGTAGATATTAACGTATCTATTTGATATGGTATAAGTATGAATCTTTTGACAAGATCAAAAGGATCTCAAGAGTAAAGTTGAAAAACTATTCAATAAAAGCAAAAGTCTTAAGATGGATCATGGTAAATAGTTAAGTCATGTAGTCTGATATATTGCCTAAAGAGTATGAAAGACGTTTCACTACTCGCTCCATGAGGAACATTTGGAAAAATGTATCCAAAGATGAAGGTATCGAACATTGTTTGATATAGTTCGATCGGTAATAAATCAAATTGACTTGTTCGACTCATGTAAGGGATTTGTGTTTTGAGGACAATATTGTTTACACTGAATAAAAAAATTCCATTGAAGTCTATTGAGAAAGATATCTTACGAGATTCGATCTCTAGGTATATTGTTTCTCAAGATTTGGTGTTGAGAAGCTTATTTCAAGGTTCGATTGATTGATAAGCTTGGACCCAAATAAGACGCTTATTATTTTGTAGGATATCTTGAATTAGCCAAAAGGTACTACTTCTATGAACATGATAAGAACAAGGTAGTTGTTGCTCATCATAACGTAATCTTAAAGAATGATATTCTCAAGAAGAAGTAGTGGGAGTAAAGTGAGCATTAAAGGAGTTTATGCGTCACTACAAGAAGTACCTTTATAGGGAACTTGTCACTCCATACATAGTGCTTAGTGGGAGTTGAGCGGAACTTGACTCACAAGCAGTTGTGAAAGGAAGAAGTTTATAAGCACGCTCGCTTCTAAAGAGTACTCAAACATCTCACGAATGGATGATGTTAGAGAAACTCGTGCAATACATTAGGATCAAGAATCTATTCTACAAGATGTTGTAGAAGTAGTTCGTAGACCTCAAGCACCAATCCTACAAAGATCAACGAGAGTGAATTGCCTAAACTGAAAAGTACATAGGTTTCACAACATCCTCATACTTGACATGTGAGGATCCGTTGATAAATAAAGAAGCGATGGAAAGACCCGATTCCACAAGTATGGTTTGAATCTATATGATCTTTAAGTACAATCCATATATATAACAACAAGGTATAGACCTTGATTGATGTTCAAGAAGGAGCGATCCATCTAGAACATTTAGATCTTTAAAAGGAAAGATAGATATGGATAACAAGTTGACTTTGCACAAAGCACAATTTCATGATTGATGCTATGTCTAAGTCGATAACCAGTCGACTATGTACAAAGCACAATTTCATGATTGATGCTATGTCTAAGTCGATAACAAGTTGACCATGTACAAAGCACGGCTTCTCGCTTGTAGCTATGTATAAGTCAATAAAGATCATTCTAGCAATAGTTATATTTCGTATATATAGATATATGGAAAGATACATCAAAACCGCCTTCTTCGATTGAATGAAGGAAGTTGTTGTGTATTTGACACAAACCAAGGATTTGTTGTATTGTTGAAAACATATATATGCTTCAATGATCCATTAATGGATTGAAGCAAGTATTGTGGAAATTGGAATAAACATTTTGACAAGTAAGTCAAGGAGTTGAACTTCGTCAAAAGTATCTTGTATAGACAAGATATTCAGTGGGAGCATTATTATGTTACATGTATTGTACAAGATACAAGACATTAATTGGGAATAAAACTAAAGAAAGGAATATTGTCAAGATCTCATTGGAGAATGTTTTCTCAGTTGAGAACTTGGGTAAGTCACCTAAATCCAAGGAAACAAAATCTATGGAGATAGATTATGATGGATGTCAGGTTTGAGCAAAATGTGCATATAATGACAAGGTGTTATAGTTACACGAAAAGATAGACTCCTAGAAAGGATGTCTAACCATGTTGTATGGCATACACTTGAGTTCTACTCGGTGTGTTGCAACTCAATTCGAGAAGAATGCACGATACAATTCGAGCATCCTTCTGTTATGAGTTTCATTACGTACGTCATACTTATGCACATGCCCCTATGTGTTGTACCCAAGGAGTATGACAATCAGTTGTCAAATGGATACAAAGAAAAACACATTTGGACAATAATCAAGAATGTCCTCGAGTATCTTATGAGAAAGAGTGATATGTTTTTCCATCTGATAAGATGAAAGAAAGCTCATATAAATTGATATATTGATGCTAGTTTTCGAAAGATTGATGTAAATACAATTGAGCTACATATTTTGTTTAAATGTGGTGTTGTAAATTTAGAAGGTGTTCTAAATGGGATATTACAACCGTTTCCGTCACCAAAAACAAAATATATATAGCAACTTGTCAAGCAATGAAAGAATGTAGTATGGATCATGAAGTTCTCAGTCAAGCTAATATAGTTCTAAGCATCTCGAACCATAGCTTAAACTTGAAGAACCCAATATTAAATTGGTGATCCAACTAAGATCTATGACGATGTCACTTGATCTCACATGATGATGATCAAGAACACATATATAGGAGTATATATGTATATAGGGTCAAATAAAATTTGATAGGTTCGCGGACACAGCGAACACTCTAACTTAACCTCTACCTTAAGCGGTATACGAGATGCAATTGTGCATCCATGCGTGATGGACGTATGAGTAACTTGCTTTAAGTGTATTACATCTTTTGAGGTTCGAGACATGTATATATATAGATATATGACATTGTTCTAAATTCTTCACTGGCTAGAAGTCACTATTGATTGACTCTAGGCCAAGTGGGAGATTGTTGGAGTTATGTCCTAGAAGTCAATATTTAATGACTAATTTTCTTAGTTTATGTTAATGATGATATTTGATCATTTGTTCCTAGAGTTTATTATTGACAGATCATTCAGGTTGAGGATCTGAATTGTAGATCTCTGTGGATCATTCATTAGAATGACAATAATAAATCTAAATCGTCCATAATCTTGATAATTAACAAGGAACATTAATTATCATAAAAGATTAGTATGCAAGTTAAGTGATGATTAAGTTCTACAAATCATAGGTAAGGAGTTACCAACTTAATTGCATATGTGTATGTTATTGGAACATAGTACAGGACTTGACCCAATGAAATAAACATATGGATTGTGTTATGTGTCATTGTTTATTTCATATGAGTTTGATTCTAAGTTTGAGATGTTCATCTTTTCCACATGAGGATAGGTTCAATAAATATCGTCTAACGTTGATTCCTGATAAAGGCTGCTATAAGGACTTTATTTATGTTCTCTTGAATTGTGCGGGGAAAAGTTGTTCATCAAGAAAACCGTATGTCCCTCATTAGTATACCTAGTGAGTGATGATATCTGTTTGGGCCCCTTGATGGAGTTGGATCGTATGCATGCAAACTAGACGATCAACTCTAGATCAAGAAATGTATAATCTGCAAGAATGACACATTCCTATCTTGGATTATACAAAGATATCGTGTGACATAAGAATCAAACAAAGAAATACTTTTATTTCTTATGCAGGATTGAGATATTGTAACGGTACATTATTTATACGAATTGGGAATCATAACGTGTTGCTAGATACCGCTTATGATTATTGGAAATAAATAACGATTTATTTCCATGGCCAACATAGTATAAATCCTCAAATAGGGTCGCACAAATAAGATATTGACCACACGTGCATTATTTATTCATATTGGAGAATACGAGACATGATAAGTTGATTAATTAATTATATGTTGTTATGAACCATAATAATTAATTATATCAAATGGATCATGTTAGAAATAATTTAATGCATAAAGCTCTTCAAGAATTAATTATTAATAAGTTAATAATTAATTATATACAACACATATAATTTCTAGAATTATATTGAGCTAATGGGTTTTATTTAGTTAGTAAATTAAAAGCCCAAATTAAAGAGAATTAAAGGGGATTCATTAATTGGTGAATTAATGAATAAAGGCCTTTTATTGAGATAGCCCAAGAAAGCCCATTAGGTGGCCTCTTAGGGTGGATGGCATACTTGTAAATAGCTACAAGTGTGGATGAGAGATGGGTGGTCTATAAATAGGGGGTTCTTTTAGAGAGCAAACCCTAGCCACCACACCCTCTCTTCCTCTTCTCCCATGCGCCATCTCTCCCTCTCATTCTCTCTTGAGCTCATGTGTTGAGCACCCCTATCCCATCTCTCTTCCTCCATTAAAATAGTTTAATAGAAAGAGAAACTTGGATTTGAAAAGGGGAGAGCTTGGACTTGAGAGAAACTAGCATCTCTCTCAAGTCGTGGTTGCTATCTTTGGTGGGCTAGAGGCGATCAAGATGGTGGAGGTGGTGGAGCACGCACCCCATCGACTCCCATGCCATGGATTCGAGCCTCATGAATACAATTTCATGAGAGGTACAATTTCTCCTACTTTCTCTCTTGATTTGATGTGTGAATGCTTTAGCACTAGATCCTTGTCTTGCTTGATGTTTAATGGAGATTAATTAGTTGTAATTGATCTAAAAATTAAAATATGAGCATTTCCTAACAAAGGATACATTAGATGTCAAGCTATCAGCAGGTTTCATCTCAATTTCTTCAAAATCATATTAAAATTTTAGAAAATAATTGTTTATCACAATAATATTGGTGAATACTTTAATTGTTAAACATGGATTTATCTATAAGAATTCATAAAACAGAGAAAATTATTTAGTGCCATTCTACCTATATTGTATTAGTCCGTCTTTGCATTTTAGCTGTGTCATAAATTTCCAATTTAAAGTACTTGTTGTAAACATTATATAATCATTTTTGCTGGTTAGGTTCCATCTCTTACTGCAACTCTTTCCTCGACAACACAAATAGTACTAGAACCACTTGGGGTCGTTTTGGTCATTCTGCATGGAACTATCCATTTGGTAATTTCTTCGGTCGTAATTTATCGCATTTTTGTTATATTTCCACATATTATTTTAAGTTCAAATATAATATATTTTATTATTTTATTTTAGCTTTGATAATCAATCCCTTAATTGGGGCTGTTGCTGCTGGTAATGCTGTGGTCCTGAAACCATCAGAAGTCGCACCATCCACATCAGCATTGTTTGCCAGGCTGTTACCTCAATATTTTGACACCTCTTGCATAAAAGTTGTAGAAGGAGCTGTACCAGAAACAACTGCGCTTTTGGACCAGAAGTGGGATAAAATATTTTATACAGGTTTTTCCCTTCCTGCCCCAGAAAATGTACATTATTTAATTTGTAGTTGTCTACAATTATTTACTACATACTTCTAATGCTACTTTATGTTTACTAATACAAAAATCCCTCAATCCTGGATTGCACTGATTCGAACAAATAAGCATCTTCTTGGATATGTTGGGGTTCACAGATTATTTTATCTTCACTAAATAATTTTGCTGCCTTGATGGCATTATTGCATTTTTTCCCCATCTTATTATTGTTCTTTTTACATTCAGTCACCACAATTTTTACAGAGACGAACAAAATCATGGTATATTTTTCATTTTTTCCATAAGAAGTGGGAGGGTTGGTAGAATAGTGATGGCAGCAGTTGCTAAGCACCTCACTCCAGTGGTTCTGGAGCTTGGTGGTAAAAATCCAGTTGTTTTCGATTCTGATGTAAACTTAAAAGTATTTAGTTGCATTTATTATTGATTTGTAACTTTTATCATTTTGCCAATATGTCTTTAAAAAGCTACTTCGAAATGTATAATACTAATTTGCAATGTAAATGTTGCAATCAAAAGAATGGCTAATGGGAAGTGGTCATGCAACAATGGACAAGCTTGCATTGCTCCTGATTATATAATAACTACTAAATCATTTGCTCCAAAACTGGTACTGTTTAATCTCTATGCATTATCTCAAATGATTCACACATTTTAATGACAAAGCACAACTATCAAACAAGCTTGAGCAAGAATATACAAGAAAAGGCCTTTTTTCCAATATTGGTCTGTTTTGTCAACCTTCTGGTACGTTAACTCACCCACTACCAGGCCTTATCACTGATCAAGGCTGCAATTTCCCAATTTACAAAAATCATCATCACCAATTCATTTTTGGGCCTTTTCTAAAAATGAATTTAGTAGGCTCAGAAATCCATTTCGATTGTTAAATTCCAGTGAGAACTCAGTCCGCATTCTGTTAGCAGTAGGCACTTAACAGATTAGACAGCAAAAGAATTTCCATATATAATATATACACTACACCTCACTTTTGTTGGATGGGTGGTCATTTTGGCAGGTCGATGTGTTAAAAACAACTTTGAAGGAATTTTTTGGGGAGGACCCTCTCAAATCGGCAGATTTATCTCGAATTGTGAATTATAATCATTTCAGGCGCTTAACAGATTTGTTAGATGAGGAAAATATTTCTGAAAAGATTGTCCATGGAGGGGAGAGAGATGAAGCGAATCTGTAAACATTTCTTGCTCAGTTCATCCAGCTTATTCAATTTATTTAACTGATTTTGTATTTTTCTTATTTATTTATTGTGCTAATGAGACCATAAAGAATGAGTAAAACCATTGCTACAACTATAAGCAAGCCAAAAAAAGAAAAAGAAAAGATGAACAAGTGATTAAGAAATATGTCTAGAAGTTCATAAATACCAGGGCTAACCATTTTGTGGGAATAAAGGGGTATACCGCTTCTTTCATCTATTCTGATATCAAGTCATATATATTTTGGTTTACTCTTTTTTCAGGAAAATAGCTCCTACAGTTTTGTTAGATGTCCCATATGATTCTCTAATTATGAAGGATGAGATTTTTGGACCTTTGCTTCCAATTATTACGGTTAGTTTGTAGTACTTAATCCTTTCACAGTGATATTTTGTGGACAAATATATTAGCAAGGTTTATGTGAAATTTAGATTGTCATCTCCATTCAATTAGAATATTTATATCTTATCGGTTAACAATTTTTGCTGGTCTGATGCGGACTTGAGAGACCAAAAGAAGCACTCATGACATATTATCTACAAAAATGCAATGGCAGGTGGAGAAATTAGAGGATTGCTTTGAACTAATCAACTCCAGGCCGAAGCCACTAGCAGCATATCTTTTTTCCAAAAACAAAAAGCTTGAACACGAGTTTGTACAAAAGGTGTCCGCTGGTGGAATTATCATCAATGATGCAGCATTACAGCCCTGATCAAAATGATTTTTACTCGGGATTTCATTTCATTTCATTTGAATTGATTTTGTAGGATTTCTTTAGACCTAATTACATAGAAATTCCAACCAAATGACATCAAATCCGTTCATTGTTTGCTGCTTATTAATGTGCTCAAAGAATTTTTTTGAAATAGAGTGCCTAAATAATAGGCCGCCAACATGACAAATTGGAAGAGAAGCCAATAGTTGCCTTGCATAACTATGGAGTGGGGTTCCAATGCCCCATATTTGATGCCCCCAACTTATATTTTGATTATTTTTTTTTCAAAATTTAAAATTCACATTTTGAACTTAAATCGTTAATTTTTTTTCAATTTAACAAGCGATACAATTAAATATAAACATTTTTTTAATTCATTTGATACTCAATCAATTAAGAGGTCAAAAGGTGAACTTATTGAAATAAATCAATTAATTAATTAATAAGATTTGTTTATGTTTTGGTGTCTCCATCGTTCATGATTTGGCTAAAAAAAATATAAAATTTTAGTGAAGCGCTCACTCGTTAAGTTGAACAAATTCAAAAAATTGAATTTGAAATTTTTAAAAAGTAGTCAATACGAATTTAAGGATATTTGGAGCCATCCAAATATAGGCTACCAGAATCTTACTCATAACTATGACTGAGATGATACCAAATGATCAAAAGGTACATCGACATCTTATTAATTCTAGAACTAACACAGGTTGCGAATCCACACTTGCCACTTGGAGGAGTAGGTGAGAGTGGTACTGGTAATTATAATGGCAAATTTTCATTCGACACATTTAGCCACAAGAAGGCAGTTCTTTCGCGCGGTTATGCTACAGAAATGAGGATAAAGGCTCAGTATCCGCCATACACATAACATAAACAGATCATTCTGAGGCGTATCATTGATGGCAGTTTCATCACACTTTTTCTAGGCCTCTTCGGATTCCACAGAGATAGGTTATGTCAAAGTCAATTTTTTTGTGATGTCTTCTTCCAAGGCACAAGAAGGCATCATGTGCTGATGGAAAGAATCAATTGTTAATATATGTTACTGTGAATTGTGATCGGTGGTTTTTCTATATACATTTTGACTCGGTTCAGGTTCGAAATTATACTTGACTATCTGGTATCTAGTATCTACAAAAGTTTCAAGAGTTTTCTCAACAAAAGTAAATATCAGACTTTTTTTTTCTTTTTTTGAAAAATTGACTCCCAAGAAGGGAGACCTGAATTTATATAGAAACAAATGCCAGAGTCTACAAAATAAAGGCCATACCATGGATGACCTACTGCGCTCCTTATAGGAGGCTTCTACACCAAACAAACACAATCCAAAATAAACCATCCAACAAACAGATCAACATCCACTCCTAATACAAACTACTAAAGAGAGAATAAAACTAGCTAAACTACTCATCTCCAGCAGTGCCTGCATTGCCTGTAGCAGCCCAATCAACTTTACTAAAGGTCGCGGGTTCGAAACCCGGTTGGGAGGTCATTTATTACATTTAATTTCGAAATAAGTTGGAGAGCTTGTCTCCCATCTTATTGTTGGATAATAAATTTTGGTGATATTTGAAGGATGAGGCAAATGAAAATTGTGAGCATATGATAAGAAATAAAAATGGCAACAATTGAAACGGAGTATGCACCAATATTTACAGCTATAAAATCTCCTAAGATGAGTGTATTGGTTAATTAAGAATGAAACGAAATGAGATAAATGGCGGCATGAGTATAAAGGAAATATAATGTTAACTGGATCCCTCCAGTCTCTCACATTCGTAAGGAAACAGAGAAACAGAGAAACAGAGGAAAGGGACAATGCAATTCAAATTTGCCTCCATAGCGACACGTGGTTTGAATGCACTTAGCACATGCTCCGTCTGCTCAATGTTCCTAGAAAATTCTGTACGGCTCAGTATAAACCAGTTTCACACAAAGCTGAAGAGAGTATATGTCGCTGATGGATAAAAATGACCCCTTCGTGAAGGAGAAAGTGGATACACCCAGAGTTGATGAATCAAGAGGAACGCAAGCATCTAGCCCCCACAAAATAAAAGAGTGGCGCACGGTACTCCTATGCTAGCCAAAATAAGGAAAGAAGAAAAGGAGAACTCCCCAACAGAAATCAGTTGGAAGAGTTTGTTGCGCAAAACCGCCGGGCTCCAGCGAAGGTTCATTGCACCTGGACGGAAACAAGGCGAGGACTTGGCCTATAAATACAGCAGCTGAAGGAGAGAGAAAGGAGAGGGGCTTCCTCAGAGATAAAAATTCCACAAAAAAGAGCTTAGGATAGTTGTTAGGGAATAGAGAGAGTTTGGGCATTTCGACAAATAGTTGAAGTGCAAATTAGGATAGAGAGATCGAAGGCATTTGAAGCCAATTTGTTGATTGTAATCGAAGAGAAAGGTAAGAAACAAGGTAAAGATCGGGTTTTGTAAAGTCAATTTGTTGTTTTAATGAAGAATTTGTGACTTTGAAGGCCAAATCGGGTTTTGCTTGTCTTGTACTGTGATCGAGTGGTTTAAAGTTCAATTTGATGCAAATTGTTTGGATTTAGGATTAATTCTTGTTCAATTGAGCTTCTTGATTCGAATTACATTCCTTTTTTCCCCTTTCGGTTTCAATTTCATCTCTTCCAAGTTTTGCTTGGATGTGCAACGGTTCCTGACTCGATCTTGGCTGAGTTCGGCTCAGTACTTGATCTTTGTTCTCACCTCGACTGAGTTCTACTCAGATCTTGGTTTCTTACACTTCGACTGGGTTTTACTCAGCTCCTAGTTTCTTTACCTCGACTGGAGTTTCTCCAGTTCCGGGTAGCTCTTCTCTGACTGGCTTCGGCCATGTTTAGAGAAGAATTAAGAAACGATTTCAAGGGGAGATGCTGCCAAAATTTAGTCAGAATTTAGCCCTAATAGCATCAGTAAAATGTTTCCAAATGTAGTTAGTTATAGTTCTTGAATTAGCAAGGCAATGTGATTTGATACTAGAATATTGAACAACGTTGGTGAAATGTATGACACTTTGAGCTTATTGTTCTTCACTGAAGTTTCCTTATAGATCTAAGCTTTAATTCCGGTGTTAGTTACATTCTGGTATTGCACTTCTCAGAAACTCAGTGAACTATGCTTAATTCAAGGGTTGTGATCAAGCTCTGTTATGTTGCAATTGGCAGATTATAGAAATTTCAGTTTATAGGAAATTAAACATTGTATTTCTTGCCTCATGAATGTTTAGAAATGACTAAGAGTTCGGAAAATGATTGGTTTAGGTAAAACATATAGTAAATCTCTTCTGGTAACTAAAATTTTTGTGAATTGGTGTTCTTTTGGATCTAAGCATTTCTCTGTAGTTATAGTCAAGTGTTTGATCATCTCTTTCGGCAACAGTAATCTGCAAAGGTTTTGCAATTTTGCTAGAATTTATGGAACCAATAAGATTTATAAACCCTGGTTTATAGAGATATAGCAGATTCTGTGTCTCCTCTCTAATTTGCGTAATTAATCTCCATTTTCTTAGAGCTTTAATTACAGACAGTAACAATCCTAATATATATAGGAGTTGATTGAAATTTTGTTAAACTATAAAATAATGCTTTGAATACTTCGATAATCTTCTTGGGGTTAATTGTTTGGTTGTCCCTTCATCAAGTGATCTCCTTTATTCTCAGCTGACTTTGTTTAAAAGAATGTGCAGGTTCTTACATAGAACTACTTGAAACTTGAACATCTTGTAAGACAGTGAATCATTGCCATGAGTTGACCATGTATTGAATGCCTGAATCATAGGCTGAATTCCACTTTCCACCGTTTATATTTGTGTGAATATATTGACACAAGTAATCCAGGGCATGACAAACTGATTGGAGAAATATTATTTGATAGTGGATATAGTTAGGATAAAGACTTTGTATGTTGTATTAAAAAGAACTGTGCTCAATATATACATCATGAAACCTTCTATAACTAGGCCACATATGAAATGAAATTGCATTAACAATATATATTGAAATAAAAGTGTTCAAGCTGATAAGTCTGAGCAACAGCCATTGCATGAGATTTATGTAAAATTGAGCTAAACGAGGCTTCTCTATCCAAGCTAAGCCAAACTAAACTCTTCCTGGTACCTCTCTTGTATCAATTCACCTCATTGAAGCAAACTCATGGCCATACTGTACCTTTCTTCTCACCTCACTGTATCAACACTTGACTCTCACATCAAATGAAATCAATGCAAGCCAAGTCAGGATCATAAAACCCTTCCCTTTATTTTCATGATGCCATAATCCTCATTGCTGGTTTAATCTAATTCCCCAATTTCATCAATGGTGGTCGACTGCCATGCCGTGTCAACATATGGCTCCCCCGCCATTAGAGATGAACGCAAAGAAAACCAAACCCACCACCGTCTTCCACTCAAACTCACGACGCCGCAGAACCTTTTCCCTGACATTGCGACGACCGGGATCAATAACGGGTTAAAACCCGTGAGTTTACGAGCCTGTTAAGAGATAAATGAAATCCGCGTCTTCTCTCTAAATCCAGCGCCATGAGTTTTCGGATCTTTTGTGACCGAAAGAGCATAATCCCTGACAGTAATTCATTTTATGGAGAAAGCTTCAGGAGTACATAAAAAAAAAAAAAACAAATATAGTGGCCCAATTAGACAAGGCTCCAAGGAAAATACAAAAGCCCAGCGCCTAAAATCTAAATCTCTGTTGCTAGCCCAAGCCTAATCAATTGCCATGCCAGATCCTCATGCCTACGTGGCTCAACCAGAAATTGCCGAATCAGCTGAAACTTCAAAAATTCATCAAAAATAGTAGGAAACTTAGAAAAATTCGGGTAAAATATCCATAAAATTCTAAAAATCTGTAGGATCCAGATTTACTGATACTTTGATATCAAAATCTTTCAGAATACTAGTCTTTTATATTTTTGAAGTATTTTCACTATAAAGTGAATTTCATAAAAAAACATCAAATACAATAAAACTTAAATAAGTTTTCTATAAGATTTTGAAGAAAAGATTTAAATAATTTTAATATAAAAATAATCTTCAAAGGACTATTTTCTACTAAGTATTTTCAAGTTGGTATTTTCGAAGATTTAAAGAGAATTTTAAACCTTCAAATTCCTAATATCAAGATGAGGGAAAAGTATTAGAAGACGGCTAAAGTCCAAAGAGAAACACGATACCTTAAGTCAAAGCCAAAACCTCTTCATGTTGGGGAAAAGCCTTTCAAGTAAAATTGAGAGCAAAGTTGACACGAAGTAAAAATTGTTTGTTCCTACAGCGACTCACACAGTCCCAGGAATTAAGTTCGAAATCTTGTGTTCTTACAAGTCACCAAATGACCAAGACCCAGTCCTTTCAAGCCACCAAATGGCCAAGAACCATCAAATCAAGCTCTCCAAGTCTTATAAGTCACCAAGACCAAGACCCGATTCTTCCAAGCTACCAAATAGCCAAGAATCACCAGATCCAACTATCCAAGTCTTATACGTCACCAAGACCAAGACCTAGTTCTTCCAAGCCACCAAATGGCCAAGAACCATAAAATCCCTTCAGTCTTACAAGTCACCAAGATCAAGACCCAGTTCTTCCAAGCCGCCAAATGGCCAAGAACCATCAAGCTAAACTCTTCCAAGTCTTATAAGTCGCCAAAATGATCAAGACTAAGTTTTAGATAAAGTACTTTTAGACGTCCTCAATTAGGTCCCGTTAATTAGGTTTGGTATCGTTAATTGAGTCCGATTCAAAACCAAAAGAGTTAAGCCTTTTAAATTCTCAATTGTGCCCCGTCAACTGAGTTTGGTAACATCAATTGAGTTTAGTTTAATAATAAATTGAGATAACAACTTTTCTAGCCTACGACATATAATCCCTCAAATCCCTTAATCAGAGGTTCTCGTGATTCGTCACGGGGTAATTAACAATAGGGGCTTGCGCCTATTGGAAGGAAAGGATCCACAAAATTAACAAACCCTCATGAGAATAGATTCTCGTTGATGTTTTCTTGTTGCTAAGAAGCATTTTTAACTTGAATTTAAGCTCGTGAGGGGTGAATCTAAGGCTTATTCTCATTCTTGAGGAAACCCAATCATTCTTCGAGAGATGACGAAAAAGTCCACACACTTATCTTCAAAAAAATTAGATAAAAAAAAAGCTCCATCCCTGTGGCATGACCTGTCCAAAACAAAAACAAGCTAAAAACAGAAGTACAAATAGATGCAGCTGTAGCCCTCACAAATGAAACTCTAGATGCTTGTAAATATCAGAATTGTGATTGACTTCATTCACTTATTTGGAAAATAAAAACAAAAACACAAGTAAATATCAGACTTGATTGACTTATTTGGACAGTTCCACAAACTTCTCAAATTGAATCGGGTTGTCCCTAACAATCCACGCTTACCTCACAAATGAAACTCTAGATGCTTGTAAACTACTTAGTATCCACAAGTTTAAGGACTTTTCTCAACAAAAACACGTATTGTGACTTGATTGATTTATTTAGAGATTTTAAAAAGTTTTTTCAATTGAATCGAATGGCACCAAACTACGTACCCACGTTTAACTGCACTGATTGAAAGAACGAGATTTGTTGGTTTTGAAAGTTCACGGTTGGCTTGATAAATTAGAACCGGATTTATACCTTAATAACACAAATGAGATTCATGCCTTAGTGTAATGACATGTATAATATTTTTACTTATGGTGGAACACTCATACCGCTTATTGTAAAGTCACACAATGGTACCAAACTATTTCGGATTCAATTTCCCCCAACTCACAGATCGACGATCCCTTATTTGGTTTTTGGATTTTTGGAGCAACTTTTTGGATTATGTGTGTCAATGCATGTGTGGAACTATTTCGACTTCTGATAAATTTGAGATATGTTGTGTCAAAAGTTTAGACGACTTGGGAATCGATTTTAGGATTACATACTCTTATGGGTTAGTTGAATCAATCTTCACATAATTTGAAAGTTTTGAATTCAAGTGGTCTCCTTGGTTAACCAATATCAAATTGGTCGAGTAATTTGTTTTTTTGCTTATCAAATTCATCAAATATGTCTTAATCAAAAATAGATTATGATACAATGTACCTACTAGAAAAGTCACATTAATGGATCGAACTGGCTGTCAAACTTAAGAAATGTTCAATTGGAGGTGCGATATGTGGCAGATATGCGTACAGTTACTTGACCCATAATCCATAATAGGATAACCAATCGAATAACGCCATAGGAGTATCCTTTAGATTAGATATCATTTATTGAACATCGTACTCCCGATACAATCGAAAGTGACTCCACACACATTCTCTTTTTCTTTTTTTCTTTTTTTTGGGATAAAACAACGTCCATAATCTCGACTCCACACATTTTGGATTCAGATCTATGTGCATTAAATTCACCTTTCACAAAAAAAGAAACGTGCAATAAAGGGACCCCCCAGGCCAAAGCCTTGCAGCTTTTCTGCTCCGATAATTTATTGTCCTTAAAAAAAAGTTCACAGAAGATGCCAACGCTCCTCCAACAATCGTCTTATGTCAGTTCTTGGTATAGCTGTCAACGGCAGCTGTTATGCCGTTTGCCACCACGTTTCGGCCGAAACGAACGGTAAGTGGCACAAAAAATCATACCGTTTTCTTAACGAAACGGCAAACGGCATAGGAAATGGAACGGTATACCGTGTTTTAACGTGTTTTTGACATGCCGTTTACGGAAAGTCATTTCGTTTACTAAGTGGCACGGTAAACGGTTGCGAAATCGAAACCGTTTCGTTAACGGCATGGCAAACGGAACACCCCGTTCCGTGCCACTTATCAACGTTAGGCAGGTATGGTTCTTGGCAAGTTTAGTTTTATTTTATTTTTTTTTGATAATGTGAAGGCTGGATACGTGTGTTAGACTGTTGGTGCGATCACATTGCATAAGCTGCTGGCAATTGGCTCCATCCTGACCTTACCTATCCCATCGTTCTTTGTTCTTCGTAAATGCCAAATTTTCACAGTTAAAAATAATTGCATAACGAGAAAAAAACTCTTACTTTCCCAATACACAAATATTACTATATGACTAAATGTCAATACCAAAAAAAAAAAATTATTACTATGTCCAAAAATTAACAGGTCAACGCCAAAGTTTGAGTACTAACATTTTTTGAACTTGGACTCAAAAAAGTCCTTCAAAATCAGCACAAACATCATGGGATTTGAGTTAGAAACAAATTTATACCAGTATTACAATTAGGCCTATCAACGGTGCTCCGTATACTGTTTGCCACCATGTGATGCTATAAACGAAACGAATAATGGCAGCTTTTTCTATTTCGTTTCCATAACGAAACGGCAAACGAAATCCGAAATCTTACCGTTTTGACCGTTTCAGCCTGGTTTCAAACCGTTTTATGTGTATTTTCTGAAGTGGAACGGTAACGAAACGAAATTTTGTGTCGTTTCGCAAACGAAACGGTTGACGAAATAGGGTGCTGTTCCGTTTTTCTTAACGAAACGGTAACGAATTGACTGATTTCTGTGGCATTTGAAGACGTTTGACAGGTCTAATTACAATGTCAACAAGTCCCAAGTCTGTCAAAAATGCTACATCATTTGTACCACAGAAGATCCGGACTTTATCTCATGCTGTACTCTTGTAGAGTTGTAGTCTTGTCTCTAAATAATTGACCACCTCTCAGCGTGAAGACGACAAGAGATGCTGATACTTTTGATTAGTTGCTGAGGCCAGACAGTCGCCTTCAGTTACTCAGTTCTGCTATTTTTGGATTTTTATTTAGATATCTCCTTCCAAACTGACAAATAAAAGAAGGTAGAGAGTTTGTTTCGATCTTTTGATCATGGCAACAATCAATGGATATATATGTCTGAATGTTTCCCAGTTTAGAACTTAGTACCTTCCCTCAACTACTACATCTATATATTCTTTCTTTTTCTCTCACTTATTTAGTGACTCAAGCGGTGTGAGGATCACAGCTGCACAAATGGAGACATTGGTGAATGATCTGAGAAGGAGCTTTCAGACGGGAAAGACGATGCCATACGAATGGAGAGTGGCTCAAATGGAGGGGATTCTGCGCTTGATGAATGAGAGAGAGAAGGAGATAATGGAGGCGCTCTGGACTGATCTCGCCAAGCCTCGGACCGAGGCGTACCTTCATGAGGTGTATTTCTTCTTCTCTGTTTTGTGTTTCTAATTCTGAGTTCAGGTATTTGTTGTAGGGAATAGTGTATTTTTGGTATATGCTATATAGGATGAAAATGTTAATTTCAAATATGCCAAAAATTTACTAGTTTTGAATGTGTCAAGGAAAGAAACGACTATATCATATTAATTGATCAATTCGCTTATTATGCGGTCACATGTAGCGCAAAGATGATACTCTCATAAACAGGAAAGTGCGGATCAAAAGGATGATGAAGAAATCTATGTTTTGTGTTTTTATCAAGTATAATAAATAAGTGTATTTTACTTTTTTTTCTGAGGAATTGATAAAGAATTGTTGTTATTTAGTTATTATGTTAGATATGTTCTCATCTTCATAGGAAAATCAGATTGATTTATTTTCCTTTTTTTTTTGTGAACAAAGTGCAACAATAAAGAAAAGGAGGAGAAAAGAAAGCTAGACCACTGATTGGTACAGTGGAAAAAGGGTTGAATAAATTCCCTGGGTCCAGTCATTTGATAGGTTCTATCAAATATTTGGGGGGAAAGTTCCCTGGGTCCATAATGATATAGCTTAAGAAAAAAAAACAAATAATCGTAGTTATTGGAGAGGGGTGGACCCCACCCAGCGGACGGGGCAATAAAGCATAAATCCAGTGGAAGAGGAATGAGAATCCCCCACCAAAACAAAAGATTAGAAAAAAAGAAAACAAAAAACAAAACAGAGAAGAAATGAGGTTTACAGTATCAACTTGTACTAACTCATGCTAATCTTAAGCTTAATATTTACAAAAAAAATCCAGATTCAATTTAACAATCTGCTATACCAATTAATTTGTCTTCACTGCAACAGTTTCATGCATGCTTAATTGCTTATGGCCAGATGGCCGGTAGCTACAATTGTATCATATCATACCAGCTAGCATGAAAATATTAAGGCAAACCAAAGAACAATCAAAATTCTACTACCCAGTACACACCAGCAGCCCAGTATTAGTTGAAAGGAAAGGTTGGTCAAAGAACCTGAACCAGCTTACAATAGCAGATTGGGGTGAAAGGTACAGAGTGGTCATGTTCAAGCAAAACCAAATGAAATATTACAAGGCAAATGGTAACCAGGCAGCAAGAAGGGTATCTGAGTTAGATGGAAGGTGATGTTGCAAACTTATGATCAGAATGTACTTGTGTATCAATTTATTATGCAGATTTCTTTGTCCAAGGCAGGATGCAAGTTTGCTTTGAAAGAACTAAAGAACTGGATGAAACCTGAGAAGGTAATAACCAAGAATAACTATTCAATATTTCCATACTGCATTGGTTTAGGACCTGTATTCAGTGCTATATGGGGCCTGGTATTGTACAATAACTACTGGCACATTTGGTGTCAAGCCGCCACCAGGTTTCATCTCAATTTCATTCTAAATCTTTTTGAGGTTTTAGAGTCATTTTTTTATTATTCTAAATTGATGAATATTTTACACTTAAAGACGGATTTTTCTGAAAAAAATTCATAAAAACAAAGAAAAAAAATATATAAGTAACATGCTCACGATATTATACCTGTCAGTTTGTGTGATAATTTTCCAATTTGAAATCTCAATCTGTATACAAATTTCCAATTTAAGTACTTGCTGTTAACTTCTCATAACCATAATTCTGGTCAGGTTCCATCTCTTATTGCAACCTTTTCCTCAACAGCACAAATAGTACCCGAACCACTTGGGGTCGTTTTGGTCATTTCTGCATGGAACTATCCATTTGGTAATTTCTTCAGTGTTATTTGTCACATTTTTGTTAATATAATACCTCATATCTTTATTTAAGGTACGGATATGATTGTAATTCCTCATGTTATTTTAAGTTCTGGTATAATATATTGTCTTACTTCATTTTAGCTTTGACAATTGATCCCTTAATTGGGGCTGTTGCTGCTGGTAATGCTATGGTGCTGAAACCATCAGAAGTCGCACCATCCACGTCAGCATTTTTTGCCAAATTTTTACCCCAGTATGTCGACACCTCTTGCATACAAGTTGTAGAAGGGGGCGTAACAGAAACAACTGAGCTTTTGGAGCAGAAGTGGGATAAGATATTTTATACAGGTTTTTTCTTTACTGCCCCTGGAATGTATATTATTCAATTTATAGGTTTGCCTCCAATTGTTTAGTACTACTGTTAATGATGCTTTTTTTCTATTAATTTTACCTGCTAACAACATATTAAAGTCCTGGCCTCAGCCATTGGATTGCAGCAATTCATACTTCTTAGTATCTTCTTGTATACGTTGAGATCCATAGATAATGTAGCTTCACTAAATAATTTTGCTGCTTTCATGGCATTGCATTTTTCCCCCATTTGAACTATTGAATACTTTACATTCAGCCAGCAATATTTTTTCAGTGATAAACATAATTAGGTTATGGTTTTTGTTTTTCATATTTTAGGAAGTGGGAGGGTTGGTAGAATAGTGATGGCAGCAGCAGCTAAACACCTAACTCCGGTGGCTTTGGAGCTTGGTGGTAAATGTCCAGTTGTTTTCGATTCTGACGTGAACTTAAAGGTGATTAATTGCATTTTTTGTTGATTTGCAACTGTTGTCATTTTTTCGATTTGTCTTTGAAAAGCTACTTGGACGTCCATTAAGTCTATGAATGTCTAAAGCTATTTTGCAATTTTAAAGGTTGCCGTGAAAAGAATGGCTATCGGGAAGTGGGGATGCAACAATGGACAAGCTTGCATTGCTCCTGATTATATCATAACTACTAAATCATTTGCTCCAAAACTGGTATCGCTTAATCTCTGTTCACTCTCTCAAAGAATTCACACATTTTAATAACAAGGCATAACTGAGCAGACAAGCTTTAGAAAGAATTACACACTGCTACAATAGAAGACTTCGTTTTTTTTTTTCAAAATTGGTCTTGTTTTGTCAACCTTTGTACTTTGAATCAATGCAAGATAAACGATCAGATAGGTGCATTAATGTATTACTAATGTAATTGTTGGTCAGCTGACCCTCAAAAAAAAAATGGTCGGGTCAGCTACCTCATCTCACTTACTACAAGGCCTTCACTGATCAAGGATACAATTCCAAAATTTACAAAATCATCATTGCTTATTCATCTTTTGGGTCTTTCTTTGTAAATGAAGAAAACTCAAAATCATTTCCAACTTTTAATTCCTGTGAGAACTCAGTCCCCACTCTATTAGCAGCGGGCACTTAACCTATTATACAGCAAAACAATTTCCATAATATATCGCTTAACCTCACTTTTGATGAATTGGTCATTTGGCAGGTGGATGCGTTAAAAGAAACTTTGAAGGAATTTTACGGGGAGAACCCTCTCGAATCAGCAGATTTATCTCGAATTGTGAGCTCGAATCATTTCAGGCGCTTAACAGATTTTTTAGATGAGGAAAATATTCCTGAAAAGATTGTCCATGGAGGGGGGAGAGATGAAAAGCATCTGTAAACATCTTTTGCTCAGTTCCTCTTTTCAGCTTCTGAAATTTATCAACAGTTGTTGTATTTCCTTGTTTATTTATGATGATAATAATAGCACAAAGAAATGAGCAAAATTACTTCCAAAATTATAAACAACTGAAAAATTAATATGTATAGAAGTACATAATACCAGGGCATACTATTTTAGGGGAAAAAAGATGTAGCCTTTATTTTCATCTATTTTGATATCAAGTCATTCACATTTTGGATTGCTCTTTTTTTTAGGAAAATAGCTCCTACAGTTTTGTTAGATGTCCCACATGATTCTCTAATAATGAAGGATGAGATTTTTGGGCCTTTGCTTCCAATTATTACGGTTAGTTTGTATTATATTAATCCAATCACAATGGCATATGTGGACACTGGACACAAATACATTAGCAATTCTTTTACATTTATATCCATATACCCTTGATGCAGTGCCATGAAGGAGATATCTAAATAGTATATATTTCGATGTGAAATATACATTGTCATCTCCATTCAATTGGAATATTTATATCTTATCTGTTAATAATTTTTACTGGGCTGATGCGGACTTGAGAGCCCAAACAAGCACTCACATTTTACATATTATACATGATAATGTAATGGCAGGTGGAGAAATTGGAGGATTCCTTTGATCTAATCAACTCCAGGCCGAAGCCTCTAGCAGCCTATCTTTTTTCCAAAAATAAAAGGCTCGAAGAGAAGTTTGTGCAGAAGGTGTCTGCTGGTGGAATTCTCATCAATGATGTAGCATTACATGTAAGGCTGTTTTTTTTCCACACGCATTTAGTTCCTTGCAACATATCAAGGATTTGTGTAGTGATTTGTACTGTATGCTACTGATATTTTACCCAATTTGTTAGCTTATTTTAAGAATTTTGGGGCTATTTTCTGGGTCATCTTAGTATCAGGTCAGGCCTCATTAAGCTTTCATCCAGCCATAAAGCCTCAAACAAGCAAAAGACTGGTCAGCAAACTGGATATAGTTGAACTTATTATGGTAGTGAAATTAGGAAAAGGAAATTAGTTGACTTTTGTGCTCCTTAAACTTATTGAAATAAAAGACCAAGAACTTTGGAATAATCACTCAACAGCGCACCGACGTGACAGATTGGAAGACAAGTCCACAGTTGCCTTATATAACTATGAGTGAGTTTATATCAAAGGTCAAAAGTACATCAACAACTAAATAGTCTTAGAATTTGAAACGCAGGTTGCAAACCCACACTTGCCATTTGGCGGTGTAGGAGAAAGTGGTACTGGTGCTTATCATGGCAAATTTTCATTCGACGCATTCAGTCACAAGAAAGCAGTTCTCTCACGCGGTTATGCTACAGAAATGAGGATAAGGGCCCGGTACCCACCATACACACACCATAAACAGATCATTCTGAGGCGTGTCATTGACGGCAGTTTCATCGCGCTTTTTCTAGGCCTGTTCGGACTCCACAGAGATTAAGTTCTGTGGGACCCAATTTCTGTGTGACGCCGTCTTGCAAGGTAGCATGTCCTAATGGGATGAACCAATTGTTAATGCAATTGTGAATTGTAATAAAGACTGGTTTCAGTTTGAGTTTACATTTTTTATTTCTTTTTGAAAACTAATGACACAAATAATACTCTCGTTATCTTATATAATGTAAATTCGCTATCTCTTTCTCAATTTGATCCTTTTTTTTTAGGAAACATTGACAAGCACTGTCGAGCATTCTCAATTTGATCTTGGAAAATGAAAAAGAATATGCAAGAATTCTGTAGCTTGTAGTTAATGGTGCAATTACTCCAATGGTACTAAGGAAATAGATAAATAAAGCATTGAGCACATCAGCACATGGTACCACCAACTTAAAAAACAGGGTCCACATTTTGTAAAAATTGAGCCACAAAAATTGCCTACATATGTGCTACAACTAATATTGAAACAGAAATATATATTTGTCAGTTGCACAATTTGCCATTTTATAAATGCAAATTTGCCGATTGTCCAATTCATTTGCTAGAAAACTGGTGGCTAGGTTTTGTCAGGTTTGCTTGAATTTTATTAGATTTCAAAAGGAGGAAAGACTGGAATGGATCAGTAGTGGATCCTATCATATTGCCTCAACCATTCATGTATGCTACCAATTTATCATTCTAGAATACTTTTAATTATCATATTTCTCACTATTTTTTCTAGAACCAGAAGTTGTCCTGGGAATCAGTGGTATCAGGTTATCAATTAATGGAGATATTCCTCTTGATACTTCAGGATAGCAACATAATAAAATAAAAGAAGAGCACACTTTTGAATTATACGTAAAGAAAGAGACGGAAATAGCATTCCTAGTCAGCTCAAATGAATAAATGCACATAATTGACATAAATTAACAGGGGCGATGCATGAGCAAAACAACTTTAAAATTTTATCATTTTTGTAAAAGATTAGGTTTCATTTTTGGTGTTAGGCACTAGTGTATATATATATACAAAGGTTTTTCTATAGCAAAAGTACCGCAAAGGTTTTCGCTGTATTTCTCTTTAAAACAAAAAAAAAAAAACAAGGAATTTCATATCAACTGTTATCGATGCTAAATGATGCAATTTCTATTTTCTTATTTGACTTTATAGATAATATTTGACTTCATTTAGATAGCCATTATAAGTCATCAAGATATGCAGTGGACTCAAAAAAATTTGGACCGTTGATTTTGCTAGCTACTAATGCATATTAGAGTGGCGCTGAATTTGTATGATCTTTTTGGCAAATTCTTAGTGGATCTATTTTCTTATATGGACTGAAAATACGATCTCTTTCTTTTAATTATGAATGGTTTTGATTGATTGGACTAAATCGGACCAAAAAAATAAACTTAATAAAAAAACGTCCCTAAATTTCTTTTATTCTTTTGCCAGCGTAATGTATCCTATGTTTCTTTACAAATATATATAAAAAAAAGTCTAAAAAGTAATCACTTGAGATTTCATTTTGCTGGTACACGTTCGAGTAAAGACTTTGACATTAAACGCTCCTTTAATTTTTTAAGGTGGTTTGACGAAATGTCAAACGACTTAAACCGTTAAACGAGCTTACAAAAACTACGTCCATAAATTGCTCCTTGTAAAACAAAATTTAGTAGAAAAAATTATCTCACAAATAGACAAACAAGTTCAATGCAGCTCCGTCGTAACTTCTAGCAAATTGCAGAAAATACAGAGTAGGAAGAGGCGTCCATATCAGCAATTATTTTTATTTTTTTTGGTTCTTATCTTATTAAACTCTTTGTTATTTTTCCACATGGGTAATTTTGATAAATATATCATTTTATTTGTTATTATATTTTCTTCAGTGGACATTTTATTTATTTATTTATTTATTTATTTATTTTTGTAACTTGTCAAAAACAAATCTAGAAGGCAATAGTTAGTAATAATAATCGCCTATCAAACTCATCCAAAAAGTTATTAGTACAAAGACAAAGTAGGTTCTATGTACTAACTATATACTTAAATTTATTATGTCATCTCCTAAATTTTCTTAGCTTCGAGACCAGTTGCAAATTGCAATTTAAAAATTTTCGAGTATGTGTTACGCTATCCTCTTTCCGCAGATAAAATTATTTTGAATTTCCAATTGGATCATAAAAAATGTTGCTCTGACCTTTGACCAACAACATAAATTTATGATTATCTTAAATTTCAACTACATATAAAATTTTCATAAAAAATAATCCGATTATAGAGCAAATATTTTCACAAAAACAGAGCTCTCAACTAACTTACCTCCAGACATATTCGATTTGATATTACAAAAATAACAGCATAAGAAAAACACTAGATGGATGACACTATTCGAACGATAACTACACAACTGGAATAAAATGAACCACCTCTTCCCATTCCCTGTCAGCTAGCAGGAAGAAATGCATCTCGAAACAATTAATTAACCAAAAGTTAACAGGGGGAGGCGGTATGAGCAAAACCACTCAATTCAACCATTTTAATAAAATAAGAGGTTGCTTTCAGAAATGCGTCAGATGTCCCCCAATCATTTGGCAGCCCCTAGACAAACCGCACTAAAATAAGGCCATAACTTTGGCCTGATACTTTCCTCTAAGAAAAAAAAAAAAAACTCTGGCCTGATACACGCATCGATGTGGGCAACTCTGTGGTTAATTATGTAAATATGCCTTGAGATTTTAAGGTTATATTAATAAATCGGTTATTTCAAACCCGCTATATATATCATAATGTAAAGATGGTTACAAGAGATCGGAGGTGCTAAATGGAATCCCAGAAGAATCCCGGGAGATTCCTTCCGGTGAAAAACCGCAGTTGCAACTTCCAAGACCAGATGCACTTGTCTGGCACGCTTGATTCCTAGATTCTCTATGTCGTGATTATGTGGTCAAGTCAGACCGAGCAAAATTTTTGAAGAGTGCTCAAATTCAGACTAAAGATAAATATATAATAATAAAGATTTTTTTTTTCAAATTGTGGGTTTTCAAATGGATCGTATAGCTTTAATTTTCCGGCGTTTCAATTGAATAATGTAATATTTTTTTTTGTTTGCACGTACTAATATCTTATATGCATAGTAATTCATGTATCTAGACAGCGCAAATTTTTTTATGCTTTGGTGATAAAACCAATGATCTTTGGTACTATAAGCTCTTAAAAGCAAAAAAAAAAAGGCATTTATTTGTTTGTTATATCTAAATCTAGTTCTAATTTAATTATTTACAAATATCAATCATGTTCTAATTGACATTTGATGTTATTAACTTACAAAATTATAACATGTATAACCATGTAATCATACTATGCCTTAATACAATGCACATTTTTTCAGTTTTGATAGCATGTTTTTGAGAATTTAGACTGTGCAACATGCAAAGTGTTGGGTAAAGGTACAAAACAATTTAGAGAGCATAATATATCATATCAAATATTGACACCATATTGATGATAAAAAAATAGAGGAATATGAGATCTAATAATAAAATAAATTTCATTTATTTATAGATTAAATTTAATATTTTTAGTCAAAATGTACATCGCTATACTTTCTTTATTGATTCGTCTATTAGGCTGCGTTGTGAAATTAATAAACGGAGGGAACATAAGGGAAGGGAACGAATGGCATGTCCAGAACTCATTTTCCTCCAAATTGTAGGGTACAAATTGATTGTAAAGTCTTCCTAAGAACAATCTATCTCTCACCTCGTCTTTCATTCGTTCCCTAATTTCCTTCCCATCCTTTGTTATCGAAGTTCTAGATATACCCTTAAGAGTAAAATAGCTTTTGCATTATTTCCTCGATATGTATTTTGTCGATATTCTTTCTAATGAAACCATTACATGACACCCAAGAAGATGGCATCATCTTGCGTCTACGGAGAATCACATAGCATGATTCTTCACCTTTATTTCTTTATTATTATTTTTTTGGTAGAACACACCTAGCATGATTCCAAGCGCCGGAGTCTGGAAAAGTCTTCCACATTTGTAACCCTTCAGTGTTTTATAAGAGCGCATCCGACTCGGATGAGTTGGACCTTTAATTAAATAAATTGCAATAAAAACTAACAAAACTTCAAAAGCCACATACGCCCCTAGAAGATGCGTTCCCACGGTATATTTAATTGGGTCTCTATCAAAAAATGACATCCGCATCAGCGGCGACATTTGGCATGGTCCCTATCAATTTCGTCATGGAGGGACCTGTACAAATAATTCACACAAATTTGGAAAATATAAAATGCTCGAATCTGAAACTTACCTTTGCTTTTGGGTAATGTTAGTCTCAACTTGGCTTTTAAAAGATAAAGCTGGCCAATAATTGGATAAAAAAAGGTTGAGAAGGTTGCTGATGAGGTGAAAGTCCAGGATTTTTTCATATATAATAACTATATAACAAAGTTGGTATATTGTAACTTATAATTTAACCATATTGAGAAATTCAGTTCACTGAAGACATACAATGATCTAGAAAAACAGCGGATCCAATAATATAACGCCAGAGCACAATACCATTTTTTTTAAAAAAAAAAACAAAAACAAACAAACAAAAACACAAAAAAAAAAAACACCATTTTTTGTCATTTTTTTCTTATCTAGAACTCAGGTTCTAGTTTTTCATCTTTTGAGTAGTGCTGAGTCGCCAGGTTTTTCCAAACTTTGTTTCCCATGACATATGACAGAGTTTGCCAGAATAATTCCAATCAGTCCTGGAATTCTTGATTAAATTTTAGAAAATTTATCTTAAAGGTGTATAATAAAGTGTTACAGGGAGAGAAATTTAAATTCGAAATAAACATACTTTCTCATTATTGATATATATTTTAAGTTTATCATACTACAAAATAAACGGAGAGGTTGTTTATGTTTTATTCAGTTTATTATATGTTTGAACAATTTATAGTACAAATAAAAAAATATCTTGTTGAATTAAAATAGATTCAAATTCAGATAAAATGACAGATATATATATAATATATTATATATAAATACAATAACACACTGATAAGCCTGATTACAAATAATTAATTTTAATTTGTAGTTTTTGGTTTTAGAATTCTATCATATTGATTTTCATGCTAGAGTGTGTTATTTTCAGAAAAGTCTCTGTTCTATACATCCAAACTACACGTCCTTATTTATTTATTTAAGAAAGAATATTAATTAATATCAATGCGTACAAAAGCATTTTCATTTGTTTTTTTAGCACATTGCTGTAAACTCACTTTTCAAATAAATTCTTTTTATTTCTTATTGAAATATGCTGAGTCTATATTTATTAATAGATATGTTATTGTCATTAAATTGCAAACAAAAGCTCCTACCAATGAAATCTCGGCCGGGGCCAAGGAATCTGCTTACAGGCTTACAGGCAACTAATAATTAAATAGTTAATAATTTCCAAATATGAGTTTAGGAACAAAGTCATGTGATACTTACTAAAATAACAAAAGAATACAAAGTTGGAAAATGCGCAAAATAAATAAATCACAAAATATCTTATGCAGTTGTGATCGTCGCGTCTCACCCCACAATAAATGAACTGAGTTTTATATTTCATAATAAGATTTTAGTGGAAACTTTCAAAGATTCTCTTTTTTATTTACAAAAATTGTTCATGCTTATCCAACTACCCGAGTATCCGTGCAATGCAATTTTTGAATTTCAACGACAACCAAACATTTCATCGCGGTTTCGCTGCGCCTCGAGGACACGTGTCATCTCGGGAGGAGTCCATGTCAGCACGCCAGTTGTGACACCGTTTGGAGTGTTGCGGAGAGGAAAGTAAGAGGAAGTCGCTGAATGCTGATGCTGACGTGACCCTGTCACGTCAGCGCTCTCGTCAACCTTCCTTTTAATGTGGAAGGAACGAGGGATCTTATGAAACGAAATTGAATGCTAATTGAAAAACATAAAGGTACGTCGCTCACAATTCACGAACCTGAGTAATCAGAATAGGATAGGCCAAAAAGTAGCAAAACAGATATCCCATAGCATTAAATTACAAAATTAATTCTACATAAAAATCTTCGGTACAGAAAAGATATGGTAAAAGTAAAAAAGATAATGGTGAAAAGTAACTACTATTTTTGTTAAAAGAATAAAATTGAGTTTACGTTTAATATTTCTAAGATGCGATTCTAAACCTAATTAAAACCAATAACACAATAATGAATAAAAGTATAATTCTAATTTATGAGATGTCCTCATTGGTTGGGATATTTTTGTTCGAGAAATTGTTCTTCTGTCTATAGATTTTCACTCGCACATCAATTTTTCACACGTGTCATGTTTGTGATGGTACTTTACTGTTAGCTAAATATGAGAGAAAAAAATACGAAGACAATAGACATGCAATTTTACCTAAACCACTAAACTTATGTTAAAGAGCCTACACGCTAGTTTGAATCTTATCTACATTCGCCACAGAAAATCTTAGAACGCTAATGGCTAAATTATACCCCATTCGCATCCTTTTCCTGACAAACGACAAAATCTTTGGACTTTTGTTACTTTCGCAATCTCATGCTTACAGTTTCCTATACATATTTTGGTTACTTGACAGCTCCTGTGAAGGTTTCGAAAAAATAATTTGCTAACAGTTTCCAATACATATTTTCTTTTTTAGGAAAATCCAACACAGATTAAAAATCGGAAGAACCTAGAACTAGACGTAAATATTTATATAATAATAATATAGCCTAATTAACATTACACAATTCATATAAAATAACAAACCGTGATAAAAACTCACAATTCTGAAGGGAAGACATGGCGTTAGATGGAATATGTGAATTTTTTTCAAATTTTTCTTAGTTTGAATGATGGTTCTTGAGGCATTTTCTTACTGTCTCATATAAGATTTCTTAATGGCGAAAATTAGTGAGAAGATGCCTTCTTTTCATAGGAGATTAATATATAAGACTAAGGTAATTAAGGGGATCACATATTGAATGAATCTGCTCTATTGAGTATTCCATCAAAATTCAATGCACCCATTAGTTAAATTTAATAAATAGATTTGATTCACATTTATTATTATAGGCCATAATAATTATAACACTAGAATCATTTTTCACTACTAAAACAAGGTAATGAACCATATACCAATCTGAAAAAAATTATTTATAATTTGAATAAATTAGTATATAATGTAAAGTTTAAAAATTTTTTTGCTGAAGAGTACTGAACTATAAAATTTCAAAATAGAAAAAAATAATATGAACCATCCATGCATTGGATATCACATCAAAGTTAAATAATATAATTGAACCGTGTATAAATTAATTCTAAAGTAGAGACCACATAATTTATTCTATCATGAGTGAGTTTATTGACAAATTTAAATTGAAGCAATACTGAAGTTTTATATCGGTTTAAATAATAAGCATCCAGAATTCATATAACAGAATATTATTTTATAAAGCAGTTGGGTTAATTTTTTTTAAAAAAATGAATTGTTGATTCTGACACTTGGTCATTTCTCTCTAAATAACGTTATTCGATTAAAAAAAATCTTCATAAAGACACGTACCATGTTCGATTATTAGGTGAATAAAAATGGTTTACTTTTTTTTTTTTTTGAACTTCACTCTTTTCCGTTTTTCTTCCCTGTGTTTGGCAGTCACTGTCCAACTTATCTAAAAAAAAAATGCGTTGCTATTTTAATAATTTTTTTTTTTGCATGCATGAAGATCCAAATTTCTTAAACTGTCTACTGAGACAATTGTACTAAAGTTCAAACATATGATTTTTCATTTGGAAAGGCAAAATATTATTCCAACTGTCTAAGATTATAGTTTCATTTTCTAATAGTATTATGTATCTTGATCGAATCCGTTATGAATAAATATTAAAGATTCCAATATTTTAAACGAAATATTCGTTATGCGTTTTTATTTAGATGAACTTTGATATTATTTATCTGGATAAATTCAAATGTTAATCTTCCAGAAATTTCTATTAAATTCACGTTCTTGCAGAGTTAATGCTTATAAATAATTTTTTCCACATTATAAATAATTTAAAATTAAAATATTCCGGACGATTGTTAATACCCTGTTAACATTATTTGCTAGAAAAAAATAGGTGCACAAAGGAATTGAATCCTGGAGCCTGGAAGAACTCGCTGGAGTTGATTCTCTCTTTCACCAAAAAATACAGTTGATTCTTTCATTTAAAAAATAAAAAGACAGCCAGCTAATTCATGACCCTTTCAATATATGAATATAATTAATCCCGTGTCTCTCGTCATCATTTAATTAACTTGTACTGTTTTCAAAAGAAATTTCCGCTTTGATCGAATCAATAGTTAATTAACACCGAAAGCTGCTGGCAAGAATTATATTTAATACAATCATGACGCCTTATATTATTGTCAACGATTCTCTAAAAAATTAAATACACAAAAATGTTGAGACAAGAAACCGAGATCGTTGAAAAAAAAAAAAACTTCGACGCCCGCCGCGTCTGTGAAAAGCCCATCACGTCACAATCGGGACCACAAAGTGGGCCCAATCCAGACCACTTGCCAAAAAAATATAATAAACTAATGCAACTTGTAAATTTCCAATACAAGATCCATTGAATCCTTGAATGGAATCACCTTCAGTGGGCCCCACTCTTTACAGCTCCTCCAAAGTAGCTGACGCAGGTCCTGACATAATCAGCATCATGGATTCAATGGCGCCATTTTTTCCTATCCGTTGGATTCTTGCCATGTCATACAAAACATGAATTCACATCCTCTGCCGCACCGCGATTGACAACGGTGTGTTTCTGACCGTCCGATGGATGATGGGCGCCCGTGAAAAATACCAGATCGATAGGTCCGAAAAAAATTAACCGTTGAAATGAGATCGAACGATTTGGACGAAATCGCTGACAGCAGCGCTGCTCAGGATTTTGGTCAAACACTACAAAACATGGTCAACTTGATGCGAAATTGTTACCCCAAATGGCTCCGGTGCGCAAAATTATCCATACACCGGCAGACACAGCACTCATCTAACCGATGGAACCTCTCCTGAGATTCACAATCGTTTACGCCAAGAGCAGACAGAATTCTATACCAAAAAGACTAGGGTCACTCAGGCCCACGTGTATTCCATTAACCTTGTCAAAACTGGGACACGTGTCCCTTGCACCGTTGCGCGCCTATAAAAGAGCCGCCCCGCCTCCCTTACTCTCATTCCAAACCCCAGCTTTCGAGTAAGAAATAGAACTTGGAAGCGATAAATTTTGCAAACTTCCCCAATTTTCCTTTGCCTCTAACCTTCCCAATTTCTAGGAGCTCATCTGAGAAAATGAACGGCGGAGAATTGAACTTGCCTCCTGGTTTCCGCTTCCATCCAACGGATGAGGAGCTTGTCATGCACTACCTGTGCCGCCGCTGTGCCGGCCAGCCTATCAACGTCCCGATCATCGCCGAAATCGATCTTTACAAATTCGACCCTTGGGATCTCCCTGGTTAGTACTCGATCACTGTTCTTACTTCAATTTGGATCGTTAGATCGAGATCTGACGGCGCAAGGATGACTCATATCTGATTTTTTTTATTTTTTGCTTTTCCAGCCATGGCGATGTACGGAGAGAAGGAGTGGTATTTCTTCTCGCCGAGAGACAGGAAGTATCCGAACGGGTGTCGGCCGAACCGGGCTGCCGGTTCGGGTTACTGGAAGGCGACTGGCGCTGATAAACCGGTCGGCTCGCCTAAGCCTGTCGCAATAAAGAAGGCACTCGTGTTTTACGCCGGAAAGCCTCCGAATGGAGTGAAAACCAACTGGATTATGCACGAGTACCGGCTCGCTGACGTTGATCGATCAGCTCGCAAGAAGAATAGCAGCCTTCGGGTTCGTAATCTCTCCAAATCCCAATTTCAAAAGATAATTGATCTTTGTACTTTGTAAGAGAACGATTGTGATTCTCGCCGGGGCAGATGATGTAATTATTTGGTACACCTGGAGCTTAATATTCTGTGCACGTAGCACTACACACTGCCCCACAAGTCGGTGGCAATCAAGTTCATAACGTATGATCCGGGTGTACGCAATAATTACATCTGTTCTGAAAAGAGCAAATTAATTGTTAAATACTTCTCCGGGCCCTACACTTCGTACTTATCGCCTCACAGAAGTCAGAGAGTGACGCCACATCTCTTTTTACCAATAATAATACAAACAATAGTCCAGTTGTCACTATATACTTTATTGACAACCGTCCGATCAATATCTAACGTCTGATATAATTTCACTTTACAGCTGGACGACTGGGTACTTTGTCGTATCTACAACAAGAAAGGCGTTGTCGAAAGGCAACCGTCGGAGGAGCAGGAGCGCAAACCGGTTGTTGGATCGAAGCGCCCGAGAGCAAGTCTCAACACGAATCCGAATGCGAATGTGAATCCGAATCCTAACCTGTTCCAAGCCGCGCCTAAGAAAGAGGAGGTTGAGTCCGAATTGGGTGATATCTGGCATGTGACGGCGCCTTTTTCCGATAACATGCTCTGTTTCGATACATCCGAGTCGGTACCGCTGAATCCTTACAACAATGGAGACTCTAGTTGCTCGGAGTCGGTGCCGCTGAATCCTTACAACAATGGAGACTCTAGCAGCTCAGAGCATGTGCTCTCTCCCGAATTCACGCGCGAGGAGGTTGTGGAGAGCCAGCCGAGCAATTTCTGGGGAGATTGGGAGAATATGAATGCCTTTGAAATGGGATTTAATGACGATACTATCATTGACGGGTTCGGACCTGTGTCTCCGTCCGGGTTTTGCCGCGACCCGGTTTTCCAGTCAGACATGTTCACTTATATTCAGAATCCTTCTTCTGATTTATACAATCAGAGGCAATTTATGCTAACATAAGGGGGTAATTTAAGAAATTGGTGAGATACTAACAGAAGTCTGAAACCGCTCTTAGCCGTTGGATTTGGTTTAGAACGATTGAGGACAGCGAGATTAACTTAGAATGAGGATTATATGAGGTGTTACATATATTGGTATTTTAGTATATGTATGCTGGAGTAGTTTTATTTCGTCACTGACCAGCGGGCCCATCTACTTTTTAAAGAGGTGAAAGGAGGGATTAGTTGATGTTTGACTCCTCTCCATTTCTCAACTAAATTGGAGATATCTTCGAATGAGTTTTGCATCAATTCCAGTGCAACAAAAGTCGGAGCAGGGGGCGTTTAGATAAGCAAGAAGAGCAGGACATCTCCAGTTGTCTAGGAGTGGAGAGGAGGTGGACATTTGTCATCACTGTCGTCTTAATTTGATTAAGAGCGAACGATGGGTCTTAATTACGTGCTAAGGTGTACTCCGATCATAGAGGTTTCTTTTGGATGTAATGTAATTTGAATCGGTTTTGTTTTCTTTTAGTGCTTCAGTTTCGAGTCTCATTTTCCGGGGTGGGAGTGATGACTCGAGAATCAATTTTGTTGGATTTTCTTTTCACATATTTAATGGATATATGTGCCTTTTTGTTAGAAATCTCTCGCTTTCTATGAACAGACAATAGGTTATGTGCATTGTACTTTGCTTAATTAACCAATTGATATGATACATGAAAGTGGAAAGTTGGGGCTTGATGCTCTCATCCTGAATGGGACCCCCTCATTGTTATTGGTATTTCACGGCCTTTTTTAGTAAAAATTTGCAACTTCAGCTTAAATTAGTCGAAAGCATATGCAACTTGAGATTTAAATATCAACGGAGAGATCAACAATTCGAAATTTAATTATAGTTAAAACTTTGTTTATGGGACGCTGAATTTTCTGTTCGCATATCACAGCTAATTATGTTTTTTTTGCAACAGAGATATTTATTTTAGCATGAAGTGAGAGATAAACTGCAAATTACTTTTGAGTAAAAATCAGTACCTTACTTTAATCAGTATTAAATTTGTTAGGACGAATTTTGACATGCACAACACTAGGCATGATTGTCTATGTGTTGCGCTTTTATCTGTACCGTGTTCACAGATCGAATTATGTACAACATGACTAAAATTAAAACACGTACGGTATGTAGCGCAACAACAAAAACCAATGCTGTTGTAATAATTTGGGGAAAGGGTTCCTCTCTATTTTTCAGTTTTTAGAATTAACGTTTGTCTATAGCCAGTATCAACGGTACAATAAACTCTGCTTAAGTCTTGTAAATCCCTCTTTTGAAATCAGAATAATAGATATTCATTTTTCATCATCATTCTCAGTTTGTAAAATTATGAGAGGCAACTTCAACGACAATCAAACAAAATAAAGACAGTTACCAGTATGCTTTGACGAGAACGACAAAAAGTTACAAAAAGACTTTAATTCAGACGAGATGAAATGAGAAGAGAATTGTCTGAATTAGTGAAGAACAATGGAGAATTCGTGCAACTTCATACCTTACCAGCAAAGAATTCTCTCAATCAGTGAAGAACAATGGAGAATTCGTGCAACTTCATACCTTACCAGCAAAGAAGTGAGGGAGAGGAAATCTAATGAGCAGCACAAATTCTCGCAATATTTTGATTTTTGAGCGTGATTTAAGTTCGCACGAACTCGCGCAAACTCTTCTATTTTCTGCCGCTTTACTGCCTTCCGATCACGATAACAAGAGGATTTCCATTTCCATTTCGGATTCCTGCCTTGTTTTCATAATTTCATAGTTTAGATCAGGGTCTTACTGTGCTAAACGTGCTTTATAGAAGTTAACATTTTGTCGCTGGTAAACTAAAGCGAGCGATAAAAAACTATTAAGAGTGTCGATTGATAGGCCCAGCTGTATATGGCGTTGTGGATCCCGGAGTTGATTTACATTATCATTATCTATGCTGTTACTCTATTTTTTCCTGTTTCTCTTTTGATTTTGTCACACCATACGGAATATAGTTTACAACAAATTCTACACCGATGTCAAGTTAATAATCCTCCATTAACCCTGATACTTGTAATAAATCAGTAATCGTAATAATTCTTAAACCACAGTATAAATCAGTCTGATGGGCCGGAAACCCAACAAGACCTATGACATTAAACCAGTATAAACGCACATTTTCTGCCCATTCTAATGAGCACTCAGCACTGAAAGCGAGAATTCTTATAAGCGAATTATCTCAAGTATTATATGAATGAAATACAATATATGGAACGTCTGAGATACTGGTTTTACATATTCCTACACAATTTAGCCTTTCTTTCTCTCTTTTCTCTCTATCGTTTTCCCTCTCTATGTCACTAATAATATCTTTGCTATTTCTTTCTTTTCTAAAATATACCCTTCCTCCTATCCAAATAAAGCACTATAAATGTTACAATCCTCATTCAATATATCTCTGCACAGACCATCCAATCCGAAGCCTGCACCTTCACTATCTGCACTGTTCAAATAAATATGAAAAGGATGAAGGGAAAAAAGTATCAAAGTGAGAAGATTATATATTCACCTATTTACATAAATGAGAAAATGGGATCATAGAAGAGGAGATCTAGACTTAGGAAGCCTGTCGCAAGCTGTTTTTATCCACCCAATTTGCCCGTTCTCATTGTCGTACACAACCATCAAATCTTGTAAAGTTATATCTAGAAAGAGAGGAAAGAAATAAATGATAAGAATTACTGACAAAAAGCAGAAAAGAAACATAGCTGGATCGACAAAAAGGATCCAGCTCCAAAAGGATTGTAATTGTTTCCTCCTTTCATCAGATTTCATAATAAATTATGCACAAAAGATATTACCTCCAAAGACACTTAAATCCTTCAGCCCAATCTCTGATCCATTGAGAATCCCCAAGCATGCATTCCCATATTTCTGAAAAGAATAGTCAAAAGTAATACTCAGAAATTATAGCCATCTGCATCACCACCTTTGCATCAATAGTATATTAACATTGTTTCAATTATTTTATCTTTTTATAAGAGTGAAAACTGTCAGTCAATCCAAAGTATACTTGGCAATTTAAATCTTACCGTTACAACTAGATAATTATCAGGAGGTATCTCCAGCATAGACTTCTTCCCATTCACAAAGCTAAGAACCACAGATTTGAAGTACTTCTTGACATCTGAAAGTGATTTGAATGGCTTTTGTCCTTTCCAGCACAGAGGCAACGAGGGATCATCAGATGCCACTTTTAGCTTGTCACCTATGTCACTCTTCACCTGTCCAAAAACAGACGTGCACATCCCAATTTTACCATTGGATGCTCTCATTTACCACAAGGCAATTTTTATTTTATATAACAAATTTAATCTGAAAAGCAATTCCACCTTACCACAATATAAGAAGATAAACTATGATCATGTATTAAAAATATAATTAAAATTCACTACGATAGAGACTTCCATTGGCCAAGTAATGGGTTCTTCTCAAGATTAGAATGAGGGACTTGCTTGTAAATATGCGAGGAAGTACGAGTTTTGTTACAATAATGAAATAGCAAAAAAGAAACAACTGAGAATTTGTTAGTACCGCAGAAACAAGAGCTTGGTAAGCCTGTGAGGGGAAGTAGGTGTAGGAGCTACCACTGTCAAAAACCACATCCATTTGCTTCACACCAAGAGATTTTCCCCCAAAGTACAGACTTGCAGATCCTGGTGAGTAATTCCTGTAACATCAATTCAACATCAGGAGTAATAAACAATACTGAAACAAAAAAGAAAATTTTCCAGTGAGATAAAGGTAGGAAGGTCCCAAACCATACTAATGTTTTCATGTACCAGTAAATATTGAAAAACAAAAGCACCACAACAGAAATTGTTAACTCATATTACCACAAGTATCCCATTTTGTCGAACTCTCAAATATATCTTGGGGGAAAAAGCAAAGAAAGAAAAATAGTAGTTGTCCATTGGTCCGACTTATTTCCAAACTCACTTTGATAGACTAATATATGAAATTGCATCCATATGTAATGTAGTTATTAACTAACAGTTCGATGTATTTAACGTACTACTAAACTATATTTTTAAGATACATTTGCAAATTAAAAAAAATATACAGGAGGAAGGCCACTGAATGTTGAATAATTGAATTTATTTGAAAAATATTCCCACAGAATGAGTTTCTAACTCGTGATTATACCGAAATAGTGATTGTCATGTATAAAATAAAAGCTTTTCTTTTAAAGTTTTAAGAATAAACTATTTATACAGAATAATAGATACATCAAAATCTATCTGTCAATACATTATTACAGAACTTATAAATCCTAGATAATATTTATTTTAGCTTAATTTTTCTGTTGCATCAAACTATAAATAATCATATACACGTGGAGAAGACCAATGATACTAAAGACTAACATAACAGGAGGGACCGACAATTTAATTTCATCAACAATTAAGGTCCTTACTGCAAATACAAGCAATGCCAAGTTTGGTACGCATACCAGACGACTGCTTTCATCAAGTATCAAAATTTATGTACTCACTTGTGTCTGAGAGACAATGGAGCCCAGGTGACCTTAGAATAAGGCACTAGATCATCTCCAAAGAAGAGAAAACCGCCACCATTCCTACCGAGGCAGTGGCCAACCACATTGCGGGTCACACCTTGATCCTTCAATTGTGACATGATACTCACCTTGCCACCTCCCAGTCCCAAAACCCCATCTGTTGGTGCTGGTGCATTTGGGTTTGCAAGCTGTTGGTAGTACCCACAGCTGGATAGAGAAAACCGTGATTAAATCAATGTTTACTTTGCCAGTACAGAGCTTATTTTCTGGATAAATATATATATATATATATATATAGAAAACCTATGGTGCATTGCAATGCACGGAAGCTTCGGTGCATATTGATCCAAACTCTTCGATCTGTTTAGAAATGATCGATCCAAACCACCCAATATGATCTCCCTAATGAAATCTCCTTGCCATCCAAATTTTACAATTTTTCGAAATTTTTAAGTTTTTTTTTTTGGATTTTTAAAAGCTGGTATTTTTGAACGGTTCAGAAAAAATTAGATTAGCGATTTTCTAAAATTCCGAAAAAATAGTAAAAAAATTCAAAAAAATATAAAATTTGGTCAACAAGGAGATTTCATTAGGGAGATCATATTGGACGGTTTGGATCGGTCATTTCGAAGCAGATTGAAGAGTTTGGATCAGTATGCACCGAAGCTTCCATGCATTGCAATGCACCATAGATTTTCTCTCTCTCTCTCTCTATATATATATATAGAGAGAATGGATATAGAACACTAATGTGCATAGAGGCCTTATGCACATCATTTCTGTTCCTTCGGATCGCATTAAAAATCGTGCAGAGATTTGGGATGAGCGGCTGAGATGATGGCGCTGATTTCTTCGTTAGTTTTAATTTCTCCGTTATCTCTGTGCAACGGAGCTGTCTCCTTCCACTTCGTTCCCTACCTCTAATATCTCCAGTCGCAACAGAAAAGAACTATCGTGCTCTCTCCGCCTTCTCTCAATGCATTTCTGCCTCCTCGAAGCACCTCCTCCTCTCTGATCGCCTGGATCAAGACATCTCAAAGCAACCCGATCTAATCTGTCGAGGTACCTCGTCTCAAACGCACCTCCGTCTTTTCTCGAAACTCTAGGCAAGCTACTTCCACTTCTTACAGCGAAGCAACCCAAGGTATATAAGCCGATCCCTCTCTTCTGTTCTGTTGTCATGTAATCAATTTCAGTTTTAATTTGTTTAATTTTGTTCCTAATTCTTAATTTGATTGTTTTTGGAGTTGTCCAAAAGAAACCTTGATTTTGAAATTGACTTGGAATTTTGTTCCCAATTCTTAATTGCTGCCTGAGTTTTCAGGGTACTTGTGAATTTTGCTGATTATAGATAGATAATTTGATTTTACTGTAGTTGGAATTTTACTATATTTAATTTTTTGGGTTCCTAATATTTTTTTATCTATTTAATTGGTTTTTAATCATAGTGGATTTATTATGTAATGTAAGGATGAATGGCCAAAAGAACAGCTGGAATTGGCGAGAAAGTTGGGTCTAATAAGTAATCGGGTAGTTTTGACAGTTCTGTGCATTCAACTTTTAGTCCATGATGTAAAAAAAATCGGACTAACTCTCCTTAAAGAGTACAACAAGAAACAAATGCTTATGCATAGAAGCAAAGATCAAATGTTTATGCATAGGAGTGAAGGTCAAGTGAGAAGATTCATAACTCAGACGGAGACCAATGATTTTAGATTGCATTTCTATGTATTTTGATTTTGCGCTATGCACAGTTCTGATTTTTATAAAGCTGGTGTAATATAATTATTTATGAGAGCTATTTTGTGTACAACTTTATAGGGGATAGATAACACTAGTTGTACTGGTACGAGGATGGTTAGTACTGGAATGAAATTCTGGTTTCATTTCTTCGTGCGTGAGGAATCCAGATATTTTTTTTTTCGTTCTGTCGAAGTAGAGAAACGAATGACAAGGGGTTGAACGTTTCTATTTGGGTGAGACGGAGAGGACAATATGAGCCGTGAAGGAGGTGCAAACGGATGATTAACGGAGAAAATAAAAAAGACGGAGGAGTCGGATATAATCAGCGCAATCATCTCAGCCGCTCATCCCAAATCTCTGCACGATTTTTAATGCGATCCGAAGGAACAGAAATGATGTGCATAAGACCTCTATGCACATTAGTGTTCTATATCCATTTTCTATATATATATATATATATATATATATATATTTGTTTAGTGCTTGTATAGTTTATTATTTTTATGTAAAGCAATTAACATTTGTAACGTGTCCACATCCTTTACATTTGCAAACACAGTGACACCACTCAGTCAAGTAAAGAACGACCAGAAAAACCCCTCCGATAAGAAATTTTGTTCTTTTATAATGTTATAAGCCTAAACCATACCTCTATTGACACATTTTTTCATACAACCTAGTCGCTCCGAATTGAACTGAAAGAAATGTCACTAGGAAGAGGGGCACAAGTAGGTCCAATTCAACAGAGTATATGCCCATCAAGCTAGCCTAACTGTAATGGTTACATGCAAATAGCACCACGAATTTTGGCTCCCGGCAACAGATGTTAAAGTTACTGTATATTAATTGCCAAGCTAAAATGATACATAGCATCAAATAAAGAATATACAAACCCAAAGGCGAGAGTAGGCCGAACAGTAGATGAGTTGGTGAGACGAAGAGTAAAAGCATCAGATACAAGTACACCAAGGGAGGAACCCTGATCTGCATACTGCACCTGATAGTCACATTGTGCTGCATCACATTGGGCCAATGCAGAACATATAGGGTCGCTACATGGAACCAGCTTTTGTTTTGTCGGCCGGTACAATGGGTGTGGCACCTGTTGTTAATAGTTTATAAGTGTTAGTTTAAACAAGTGCAAAAAATTATACTCAAGGCCATTTTAGATCCTGTATTACCTTATAAATGATAATAGTCTAATAGAATTGTGATACTACTGCACATTAATGTTAGTACAACAGTTGCTGCTAATGATCCAAGTTGCAGATTTCAGAATAACACAAGAAAATAATGAGCCATTCATTTAAACATCCAAATCTAGTGGTTACTACTTACTACCCTTGTTTTACAGCACTTTCCATCCACTGGATGGGGGTGAAAAAGAGAGTTATTGAACATCATAAAGGAATCTTTTCTCAATTAACACTGAAATAATTGTCAGTTGCTTCCAAATGTTATCAGTGGATATCTAGGATATGATAAACATGGCAAACCAATATAAGCATAAATTGTTATTAAGTGCATGTCACAAGCACTGCACCCTGGATCTAAAATTAAAACTATGCAACTAATTTTAGATGATCATGTATACCTTGGAGCATCTCTCACATGGGGCATCACACTGTAGCCAGGTAAGATCACTACCAGTGTCCACATCTAGATAGTATGGCTTTGCCGGGTTCCCAATGTTCATTGTGACATAATACAACCTGCACAAATTCAGATCATGAGTTACACGATAAATTTTATTTATCATTTCCATTCTTGTAATAGCTCACAAGCACAAATCCTTGCAAACAGATACTGTGGGCTTTTATGCATAATGAGAGATACTTGTTAAATTTGGTAAAGAAGGTTCCAGGTGAAATTTATGACAATAAAGGTTTATTCTGGTAAAATTTCAAAAAGGCAAACTGGAAAAGCGACTTTCTATTTCTTTACTGAAAGAGGATAGCGATTATGATAGCTAAGCTGGCTTCATAAATTGAATTAGAAATTTCTCTATCAATAGATTTCAATTTCCACGACATTACTATATTCTACTCGAACTCTAAATAGTAATAATTCAATAAAAACCTCAATGTGCTGCCATTTGTGCATTTCAACACCAATAGGTACTTCTCCTTAAACAAAAATCCAAACTAATGCGAGTTGATTTCTTTTACGTCACAAGAAAGCATTTTTAAGGATGATTAAATTAAGCTCAGATCGATACAAGGAATAGCATCAGAAAGACTAGTTAAGACTTAAAGAGATTTACTCACCCGTTCGGATACACGTCACCAGAAAGGGGAAAAACTGCTGACGAAGCGCCACGTGTCGACGCCTCAGCCGTGGATCGATCTTTCGACTTCTTGAACGGCGACGATATGGCGCCATAGGAAATGGACGGCGCAACGGCGATTAGAATAGCCATCCCGAGAACTAGATAAACCATTTGATGAGGCTTCGCCATTGGAGCAAAGAGAGAGAGAGAGAGAGAGAATGGGGATTAATGAAAGCTTGACTGTTCAAAGTAAGGTGGGTGGATCCGCCTTTTATAGAGGAGAGAGTACTGGGAAATTACTCCCTTTTGGGAGAAGTTTGTTGTTCTTTTTTAGTAATTTATTGCGGGAGCTTCAATGGGAAAACAGGTATCTTACGGTCAAAACCCTGTTTTATTTATTATTTGAGAGCACGTGGTAACCTCTTGGCGCACACAAGCTTTTTTTATTTTTTTTAATGTTGAGATAAGCAACAGTTAATGCAGTAGATAAATTTTGTTAGAAGATAGAATTTATAATTTGTCAAATAATAAGGGGTACCGGTCCCGACCGTCCCGTATCTTTTTTTTTGTGTGTGTGTGTGTGTGTGTTTTGTTGATTATGGGATGCTTGTCTTAGATGTATCCACTTTCAAATAATAATAATAATATGTCATGTTATGTTAATTTCATTCTGTCTAGTGCAATGTATAAATCTACAATTCTGTAACATTTTTTATTATTTGAACGCATCATATGTTAATCTTGTTCGATGAAGAGTAACTTAAATATAAAATTGATATTACTTCATATTACGAACGCTGAATTTTTTATAAAATATAAATGATATGAAATTATATAATTAATTAACTAGTTATTGCAACTAAAACTTATTTAATTTGCTCATATTTATAAGGGACAATGTACAAACCCCTCCACTCTGCGTTTCTAATCTATCGCTCCATCCACTGTCTTCCGCGAGAAGATTACATATCAATATATCATTATCTAACGTTACGATAGATGCAATGAACAGAACCCCATCGGTGGGACCCCCCTGAAGTTTTAGATTAACCGCGGTCCCACCACAAGTCAGACCGTACGCCCGTGGGCTCCACTTGCAGAGAAATTGATTGCCTTTTCCCGTTTGTAAAGAGTGCATGATGCATGATGGCATTGTGCATTGAGAAAGAACAACCTGGGAGTAGGCCTGTCAACGAAAAGGACAGACACGTGATTCCGTGTCGTTTGTTAGAAACGAAACGAATAACGGCCACATTTTGAATTTCGTTTCAATAACGAAACGGCAAACGAAATACCAAATCTTACCGTTTCGACCGTTTCAGTCTAGTTTCAAACCGTTTCATGTGTTATTTATGAAGTGGAACAGTATACGAAACGGAATGCTGTGCCGTTTCGTAAACGAAACGAATAACGAAATGGACTGGTGTTCCGTGTAATGAAACGGAACAGAAACGATTTGGGCCCATTCCGTGCTATTGGGCCACGTTTGACAGCCCTACCTGGGAGTAACGGTAAACCACTCCAGTGAAACCGCGTAACCAGGGAGAGAAAATATGCGGGTCCCACCTTAGCTCGAGTGTTTGTCTGTTTCTTTTAAGTTCCAACTTTCAAGTCCCCTTCCATTTATCAAAATAAAAAAAAAGTCCCCTTCCCAACTCCCTAGCTGACCAAAATCCTCTGCAGCAGTGCGGCTGGCAGCGAATTTTTTCGAGTCGTTCAGATTTGATCGGACGGTTAATTTTTTTCGGGCCTATTAGATTCACGGGGCTCCCTTATCCATTGGATTTAGATCAGACGGTTGGAGTCGCACCGCTGCCAATCGCGGTGCGACAGAGGATGTGAATTCACTCCCTAGCGGCCCCCATATTTTGGTACCTGTGCATGTGGAACTGTTCGCCGCACCAATTTGAGATCCCCAATAAATCGCAAGCACTAAAACCTCCTCTTCAAATAAACAAAAGAAAAATTGTAATAATGAAATGAATGTTCAGAAATTTACAGTATCTGTGTCTATAGCCTAGTGAGTATTACTCTGTCTTTTTTCTTTGTTGAGAATAAGTTCAAATTCTGAAGGTGTTAAAAAAATGATATCAGAAATATCGCGCCTCTTTGAATAAGACATATTTTCAACAACAAAAAATGTGTTTGTAGCATGTAGGAAGTATAACGTCCGAAAAATTTCAGAACAATTATGTATGATGAATACATAATATGTACATTTGTATTGATAATTAATGTGAATACTAATATGATACTAACAACATCTTTTGCAGCCTCACATGATGTAAACTAATGCATGCAGAAAATTCACTAAAATTTCAATGTCAAATGCAGCGATCATTGCAAAGTCTTATTATAAAATTTAAAATAAAATTCACTAAAATTTCGAGTGGATCTCACAAATTGAAGTTGATGATGATTGTAAGGATAAAGTTATTTTACATTGTTTATTTAGCCAATATAATTGATTTCACTCGCAAGGTAAATTTGATGACGAATTCTGCAGATAATCATAAGTTAGCGCTGTTAAAAGATCAATTGCTAATTATGCAGTGAATATTAGCTCTGGCAAAAATAGAGGTACATAATCTTATATTGTCTTTTTTTTTAGATAAATACATAATCTTATATTGTCATTATGTAACATATCATATCTTATTCTTTTCCTTAAGCATAGAAAATTCTTCTTCCCCTTTTGAGTAAAACAAACACTAGTACAAATATAGTAATGCATGAACTTCAAGCCAAGGTCAACTAATGTAATATAAAATACATCGTAAAAAATATAAAATTATAATTTATTTATGAGTATTAAATGTGATTAGTTTACCACAAGGTAAGGCATAAAGACCCCTTTATTCCAAGCCTTTGCTTCCCTCTTGATTGATTCTAAACTTTGTCATTAACCTAAAGTTGTCCATGAAAGCAATGAGGCATTACAGGAGTATAATAATATACTTTGTTGTGGATCGGAGCGTACTTTGGTTACTTTGTTCAGGTGCTGATTAATATTCCCCACTAAAGCGGGCTTCCTTGCATTTAATATTTGTTATAAAATAATTAGATACTAACATCTTGCGGTGTTGACCTTGACTACTTGATTACTTTTATAAAAAGAGCCTTAAACAATTGGGTGCTACCATTTCTTGGGTGCTACCATTTCGTTTGTAACATTGTTACCACCGTGGCTACCAAAAGTAAACCTATTTTATATGTGGAATAATTTTATATTATACTCCCACGTAAAATAAATTCCGACTTGGCAAGAATAAATAGCTGTAGTTATCTAATTATGGATAACGTAACCAGCCATATTAAAGAAAATGTGAAATAAATGAAATGAATTTATCTGGGTTATTCTATGGTGGACACAAATTTTAAATCGGACTTGAATCATGATCATTCATCTCTGTTCATAATTTATAATGAATTATTCAGTTTTGAGTTCGGTCATAAAATTTAGTTCATTGCAAAGTCGTCAATTTATATTGTAATAGAATATGGTATGTGTTGGATGGATGAGAAATAGCTGCCACATTGAATCAGCAATTATTTTAAACTTGAATTTGTTTGCTAAAGACAGCATTACTGTCAAATTAGTGTTGTTTTGCTAAATCATCTAAAACTCAGACTATATAGCATTGCTTTTATATTCGAATTGTTCTGTATGCTCCAACTTTTCGTTCATCATGTGAATAGTAAGTCTAGATATGGACAACAGTAAATATGAAAAAAATAAACTAAAATATAACAAAAGTATATATGAAAAATAACTCAATCGTAACATAATAAATGTATTATGAATTGTGAGCAAATCTATATTAGATGTTCACAAATGTGCATACAATATTAAAAATATTGTGGTTACTTGTAAAGGTAGTGGAGCTACAAATTAATGTTGGGAATGTTAAAGATCATTATGAATGTGATAATGATAATATATTAAATTCATGATTTTTATATTAGCACGGAATGCTTAATTACTAACACTATCCGTGTTAAATTCAAGGACATACTGGTAACTGTCATTCTCTCTGGAACCGTGCCTGATTATTAGAAAAATTAAATTTAACTAAAATCTTATTTTAATAGAATGTGATATCTGATGACATCAATGATGGTGATGAATTGATGATGATGATGTTTTGGTTTGAACATTGACCCCTTCGTTTTTTATGTACTACGCGGTTTGCTTTTTTATCCATTAATTTAGAATGGAATCTTCTGTTATGGACCTGTAGTTTAGACCGGATTAAAAATTGTCTTTTTAAAAAAAAATGCCCCTGTGAGTTTTCTTAAACTTTATATGAAGATCAGATCACATATTTAAGGTGGGAAAAAATCTCCTGAATTACGCTCGTATTATAAAAGATATGAGATAATTTGAGATTAAAATTCAAAATCCAGTTAATCTGCGTTCAATTCAAATCATAGCCGACTGCCTATAGTAGGTAGTAGGAAGGCGAGTGATTGGTAATCACCTTTTCGGTCGTTTTTTCTATTATCGTAAATAATGTTTTTTTTTTCATTTATTCATAAATAGTTAGTATTGGTTGAAGTTGAGCGATTTGGGGATCATCTTGACCTAAACAACCCGTCTAACTTCAAATATTAACGAGAACAGAACCTGACATATGTAATAAAAAATGTTTTTCTACTGGTTTTAGGATTTCGATCTTCTAGATATTTAAGAATTTAAATTCTTTAATTTTTAATATAAGACCTGTCATTATTATACTGCACATAATACATATAAATAAATAATTCTTAAAAAGGCGCAACTGCTTCGCTGTTTACTTGTTTAGTAAGAAAAAGACGTCAAGTCTATTTAACTATTCATAGTGCTATTAGCCCACAGTCTGTTTTGTAAATAAATTTATTTTTATAACATTTGCTTATCATTTTATTTGTTGAAAAATTATAGCAATAAAAAAATAGTTCCGGCCTATTATTTACACAAATTTATCTAAAAAAGTTACATTCAAAATCTAATATTTTTCTCTCTCTTTTTTTTTTTTTTCTTTTTAAGGATACAAACGACTCATTCCTAAACTTCTCAACGATTTTTGTGGATATGAGACAAGGAGTCAAGGGCCCTCAAAAGATAATTTTGTAATTACTCATGTATTAGATGGTATTCGATCAACTGTACCTACTGCAAGGGTTACAAGGTTGCTTAGCTAAAACCTAATCTGCACTATCTCATTTCATTTCTTTCATAGATTACCTACCGCACACAAAAGTGAGGCCTAACAGCTGACAACATTGCAGGATAACAGAAAAAAAAAAAAAGAAATTATAATAAACTCTAACCTCTATAATTTCATTACAAGAACCAGGGCCAAGAATTTAATCACTACAGCTACAACCCACGAATAAGGATATTAAGAAAAAAAAATTAACTAAGATCCTCAACCTACATTTGAATTATTACCAGAGGGTCTCAACATGGGATTTAGGGGATGGTTAGGATGGTTAGGTGTCACACCACCAGCTGTACCCGAATTGAACACAACATTTTGTGCAGGGCCTGAACTAAGATTTGGATGAATTGCAGATAAAGGCAAGCGAGGACCAAAAGAGAGCATCTGCTGTTGCATCTGCTGCTGCCTATGCATTAACTGTTGCAAATGTGCATGGTTCATTGGGTTGGTGCTATTAGGTGCTGACATGGATGCACTCATAGGCGGTGGTGGTCTAGGGTTTGGGCTCAGTGAGCTGGTGCCAGTAGGTGCCGACATAGGTGCAGGAATAGGCCCGGTTAACGGAGGCCCAACCCGGCCTGATGTCATCATACGTACCCGCTCAGCAGAAATACGCTGTCTTAATTTATCCACTTGTTCACATTCCTTCAGTAGAAGAGTTTCAATCTCTGCAAATTGTTTAAGCTTCAATTCCAGTCTCTTTAACTGCAAACATAAACAGTACATTATATTACTCAGCTCAACTACTACAAAGATTCTTAGGTTTAAATTAAAAATAAAAATGAACCTATTTTTTCTTATAGAGAACACTAGCTAACAGGTCATACAAACCCCTGTTGTGAGAAAGGGGTAATAACAATATGGAAAAAGGAAATGAAAGAGAGAATTATATTGTTGATTGTGACCTTGTCGCACACGTTTACCATGTGCTCCTGTAGGAAAAAGAGCAAATCGTTATCTCTAGATTTCATTACTAAACTAAAATGAGCTTTTTGTAATGATTACCGAGTCAAACAAAATTTTAAAAAATAGAAATGACAAACAACGAGCAAGATGGAGTCGGATTCACATTTATTTTGAGTTGAAATAGTAGACCTGGTGATTGATAATGGTGGCAGAGAGTCTTTGGATTTCTCGCTCCTCTTGATCAGCAAATAATTTTGCTTTCACAGCAGCTGCTGATAGGCCACAACTTGCTGCATATTTCACACCTTCGGGGGAAAGAGGGTTGGGAGAATCATCTGTACTTCTATCTGAAATCACCAATAATGATTTCTTCAATGACTTCATATAATTATTAACAACTTGCACACATTAGATAGACTATATACAACAAATCATTACTTGTAACCTTAAAATAGGTAGTTAACAATTTTCTACATCCAATATTAATTAAGATGTAGGGCACAAAAAAGACTTTCACAGGTAATATACGAGAAATTTCATTACATAAATAACAATCTAGCATTGCAATGAAACATAAATTTACCAGTAGAATTATGCATGTTGGGATGGGGCCCATGGTTACCAGCTTCAGTATGAGTGCCATCTGAATTTGACCTTTAATCAGAAAATTTAAAGATCAAATTATTTTTTGAAAAAGATAAATATTATCACACTAAGGCCCAGATTAGAATCACATTTTTTTTAACGTGGTATTTCAGTTGATCAGAATTTCTATGTTATTAGACCCAACGAAATTCAAAGAAATCAATTCTAATAAAATGAAATCCCGGATGAAAAACATTTGATTAAAGCCTTGCAACACTAAAAATGGAATAAGAGTTAGCTGCAAAGACAGGTGAAGCCAGTTTAGCCAAAGCACTTGCCCAACCTAGCTCTTTTTTTGTTTTCCAGTTTGTGTGTGTTTTTTTTTTTTTTTTTTTTTTTTTGGGGGGGGGGGGGGGGGGGGGGGGGGGGGGGGGGCGGGCGGGCAAAACCATGCGGTAATCCAAGTAAATGTGAATTATGTGATAACCTGCTATGAAAGTAGGATAAGTTTTGCCTCACTCTAAAATATTTTCTGGTTCTACTTGCAAAAAGGTTACCAAAAATCTACCATGTTCTGTTTCTCATGGCTCTACAAAGCAAAATTTTAAAATATATGTAGCTGGTATAAGGTATGGAATGCAGGTTTATACCTTGAATCTTCCTTCGTCAAGACACATAGAGCCGCATTTGCACAAGCTGCAGCAACTCTAGGCCCAATTGCGGAGGCCAGGAATGCAACCTTGTAGGGGGGAAAACATAAAAAAATTCCAATTAATATAGCTTGTACTGATATGTCTGCCATGACCATGGCAAGCCTTCTTTTATACATAGGAAAACACAAGAAAAAGCACACAGCCTTAGTTACTCACAAGGGACATAACAGGATTAGGTGCATCAGCAAAGGGAAACTTGCTTGCTTCTTGAGCATCATGTTGAGAAACACCTGCATGGGCACGTAACAGTTATCAAAACAAAACAACGGCTAAATTGTAGGGAAAAAAAAAAAAACTGAACGCCTATCTTACAGCTTAATGAATATAATTTCCCCATCCAACATGAGAGTTAGTATCATCAACTATTGTATTACAAATTGCCGTCTTTTAATTGGTTTATGTTTTTTTTTCTGCTTATTTTCTAAGTTTTTGTCCATTTTCATTTTTTCGAGGGATCCAATGGAAAAGTGGCCGCATTTTAGTACAATTGGAATATTAGCTCTATTTATGGCCTGAGAATGACAATAATGGAACTGGATTTCTGGTAACGTTTCAGTCAGGTTACAATTAGATCTTTAACACAAAAGCCTGACAGCATTACACCACAAAATGTGTGTGTGTGTGTGTGTTGGGGGGTGGGGGGGGGAGTACACAAAAGTTAAACATTTGCAACATAAAAGTTACTTCTTGCATATGGAACAGGTACATTTAGGCTAGAATGTTACCAAAAGTAGCCACAATCAAAATCACTCAAAACAAATAATCAGAAGTACCTGAAGTCTCACCATTGGGAACATAACTTGAGCTTGGAGCCTCCCTTTCCATCCTTTCAGATTGGGCTATTCCAGGAACATCAATATTCTCAAGGAACCCAACTTCGACTGGTAATCTAATAAAATGCTGAATGCACTGAGCCTTTGATTTTGTGCCAACATGCTCAGCTATCTCGTTCCAGCGATCGTTGTACTTCTCTATGGCCTCAAGTAAGAGGAGTGTCTCCTGGTCAGTCCAGCTATCACTTTCACTATCCAATGGTTCTCTTTTGGAGTAAGTTCTTATGAAATCAATGGTTGAGTGACCGGCAATGTATTTGGACTCGTGGAAACAATTTAAGCACAGAGCAATATCAGCCTGATAAAAAAAATAAAGATAAAGCCTTTGAACTTCAAAAAATAAAATAATCCCACCTATGGCAAATCCTGTTCTCCAGATTTTGTCAGGGTACTAGAAGAAAAGAACATAAACAAGAGAAAAAACAGAAGGTAAAGGGGATTTCTAAAATAGAAACACTTAATTTATCCAATTCATAAAAAAACTAACAAATATGGAGTATTGAGGAACTTCATAAAATAGCAAGACTTAAGAAAGAATAATTAGAAAATCTAAAACAAATTAAAAAGACGATATTTGGCCTATTTACCTGATCCAATGGCATGATCAATAATCCAGATGGTAAATTATTACAACCTAAGCCAAATCGATTTGAAACAAGCCAGATTGGGACTTGGTTTGGTTCCTCAAATTTCACAAATGTAACCCAATTTCAACTTGACTTTGAAAACCAACGAGACCCTGGTTAGTATCAACTTGACAGGTAGCAAACATAATGGACCATAACCCATTATCAGGTTCCCCTCTGTCAAGTTTGCAGGAATAAACTGAACAATCTAAAACACAAGAATAGAAAGTTACCTCCTTTTGAGACTGATAGTGCAGCCCAGGCAGAGGAACTTGGCAATAGCTACATGAATTCTCTGATAGCTTCTCTCTGATCTTTCCATCCAGATCTGCCATCCCATTGTCCAAATCCAACAGACCTGAACTGGAAGCCGACGAGGTTGACAACATTGCTAACTCCTCAGTTTTCAGGCTACACTTAGGCCTATCAAACAAGATTAAGCTATCTATTGACTTCAGAGGTGCTGTCACCAGCTGAAGTTCTCCAGTAGCAGGGTCCTCCTTTAAGAGCGATGCAGCCATCCGTAAACCACGATGGACTGAGCCTAAGGCCAGGTAATTTATAATCCCCCAATTGTCAAGGAAACGCACAATGCGACTTAGGTCATATAACTCTGTATTGCTTGAAACAAGAGCCTGGCACTCGCCAAATGCAAGTCGCCTTGTAGGGTTGTCTAAGTACTTTGAAATTATCTTATTTCGAAGAGAGACGTACTTCTCAGGCGTGTGGGATGGGGACTTGCCAGTAAAGAAATGTGGCACCACCTGACGCTCTAGCCTGTGCACGATTGTTGGTGAAAACCACTCTGTAAATTGCATTGACAAAATTAGTTATACATTGGGGGGAAAAAACAGCAATAATATAATGCCCCATAAACAGTCACTCTTCCAACATAAGATTTAAACACTATTATATGTATACTCATCTAAGTCCACGATTCAAAAAAAACTCAACAAAATTCAATAGTTTCAAAAGTTACACAAAAAATAATTTCTTTCAACATCTTTATGACCACATGTAAACCCATAACTAGTAAAAGATAGAGCTATGAAGAAAGCCCAAATGTGACAGCATGAGAATAACAATTTACCGGAATGAGCCGGTACAACCAACAGACGATTTCCCTCGAATTTTCGTACCACGCCCTTCCCTTCCATCAGGTGAGGTGGCGTGCACACATACACTGGCGGCTTATCCCCATCAACCAAATTCTCAGAAGCCACAGCTGACACAGACTGAAGCTGGCCATGCGACACATTCTCCATAAACACCCCATTTCCACCCGAACCGGCTCCCAAACCCGGAGTGAGACACCTCCTTTCAGCTGCCACAATAGAAAGCACCGAGTGGTGGGGCCTATTTATGGTGCGTTTATATGCCACAGGGAAGTCACAGATTTTCTGGGCCCCACCCGAGACGACCTCGGATTCACGGAGGTCGAGTAACGGGTCGGCGCCACCCGCACCGCCTCCACCCCCAGCTCCAGCCGCGGCGGAGGGGGAGGCGGCGCCGCCGGAGTCAGAGTCAGAGTCGGAATCCTGTTGCTTGCCTGAGTCGCGCTTGCGCTTCTTCTTTCGCCACTTGGGACGGGGATCTAGAAAAACCCTAACCCTAGGTGAGAGAAGAGAATAGGAGAGAATTGCAGAGTAAAAAACAAGTAGAGAGAAGGAGAGTACCTGAGGAAGGGGAAGCCGGAGGGATACTACGGCGAGGCATCGGAGATGGGAGAGGAGACTTGGAGGCACGTGACACGCACGTGACGCGAGGGGTTTGGGTAAAGCTGCACTGGCAGTGGCGCTGTGGCTTGTCGTGTTGGGCTACAAGACGAGTCGGCTAAACCTAGTTCAAGTCCTTTGCGAAATTTAATTTGTTTAATTTTGTGTGGCGGTTTATTTAAATGTTTTACTAATGACCCGCTGCACAGGAAGAACGCCAAGAGCACAACTTGGGATGAGCGGTGAATTATGGCGCCTGGCTGGCGGGGCCAGGAGGATCAAGCTAAAGAGGAAAGAGATGGTAATTACTAATTAGAGTAATTAGTGTTTAGTGATGGGATTTTTGCGATCGAGAGGTAATTAATGAGAGATTTGGTAAGTGAAGGTGTAATTAAAGCCGGCAGGTGCAAAAGTCAAAAAGAGTTTTTAGCGCGCGACGTGCTTAATTGGCCAAATTTCTGAAATCTATATTAACTAGTATATAACCTGAATTTTTTTTTGTTATATAAATCCTGCACATTTGAGAGGGGTCCACATTTTTTAGAACATAGAATTAGTTGTAGTTCACATTTTTTAACGAAGTGACAAAACATGCCTTAATGCATATAAAAATATTCTCCAAAGTTGACACTGTCAAAAAAAAAAAAAGAATTGTTTATGCTTAAACTTCAAACAATTATATTATATATTAACTATCTGCAGATTTCTTAAATTGTCAATACTGATAGGGAAAAAAAAAAATCAATACTTATATATTTAAGTCCACAGCTGTTTTTAAACTAGCAAAAAATACTCTCAATATGTGGGCAAATAAAGAAACATAATAATGTTAGAAAATAAAATTATCTGGTTGAATCTTCTGGATATCTTTCCAAAAAATAAATTGTTAACGCCACATCCGATCAGATCAGAACAATATAACAATTGATATAACGTAAATCAACATCTAAATCACACATCAAATCAAATCACGTAAATCAATGATTCATAATTGATATAACAATTATTTCGATCCCCTCTAGTAAATTGTTATGAATTTTTATGAGTACTTTTTTATAAGTAGTAAGTATAGATATTATCATAGCTACATAACATAACAAGAAAGAAGAGCTGACGGCTCGTCCACTGATTATCTGAGTTAAATAAATGTCTGGAGTGGGCAGGAAAGGCCATTTAAAATGTTTGCTTACTGATCATATACTAATTATTTTTTACAAGATTGGCTTGTGAAATTTCATGATTAATAATTCAGAGGTATTGAAAGATGGAAAGTTCTCCAACGGAGTCAAGATCCTCTATAACGTATCATGTGTTTGTTAAGGGTGGACTAAAAAGTCTTGATATCCCACCAGCTCCTAAGTAAAAGTCGACATGCGGTTACAATCGACCATTGGTTGGAAAAACTCATGTTACTAATAATTTCTAGAGGACCTTCATGTAAAACTTATTTTACTGAATAATTTTGTAAGCTAAACAAAAACATGTATTAGGTAATTTAGATACTATCCACCCATTTTTTTTGGTTTTACGATTATGGCATGAGTCATTTTCAGAAGAATTTAGTAATTCATTAATCGAATTTTTGGAATTGGTTGATTCTTATTCCTATTACTTATAAAAGCACATATCTATAAATAAATACATTAATTTGGGCCGGCGTGAGAGGCACGTGGTTACTGTGGTGGTAAGCACAGTAACCGCGCGGATCCTCTGTGGTCAGGCTGCTGGATTTTTGGTGCGACGTAATTTTTTAGTGTGGATTTTCTGTGGCAATTTTTGTATAATATTTCAATAGTATACTCAATTTTTATGGCACTTTTTATATAGTGTTCTGAATTTCGTAAAAAAAATTATATGCGTGATGTTCGCTCTATAGTTATCAATCTTGACCACACGGTTGCTAATTTCATTAAAAAATTATTTAATAACATATTCGCATAGGAATGAATCGCGCAATGCACGAGATTAGCACTAGTATCTATAAATTGCATCCACATGTAGATCTAGAGTGTATCATTACCCGTGTATTGTTTGATGGATTTGATCATTTGATGTGTGGTTAGATGATAATCTCCAAATGAAAACATATTTAAATTTTTTGTTCTTCATCTGAAATGGAAAGAGTATTTATTAGGATAATGTTTTTTTCTTCATTTTGGAAAGAGAGCACAACACATATGTGATATGTAAAACTTCCTGAAAATAATAATTGTGTTTTTCATTTTGAAAAGAGAGGGCATATGTAAAATTTTTTATGTGCAATTTTTCAAATAATTTATTTTATTAAGAAATATATATTTCTATTAAATTATTTTTAATGTTGAGACGTCGATTTTAATTGCCATTGAAGTATAAATATATTTTAAATTTATTGGCTAATAACTAATAAGTTAAAATAACTCTCTGGTCAATGTTTTTTAGTCACTCCCCGGGTCCCATGTTGCGCCATCTCGTATCATCTTACTTTCCACGTCACTGTTCAAACTTCAATCAGTCCCCTTCAATCTCGCCAAGACATACAAATACAAGTATCCACTATACAACCCAACCCAAGGAGACTATCCCTCACATTGCCTCTATAAAATGGAAAGAGCACTTGTACAACTTGTCAAAAGCAAAACGGTTCAGAAAATTTCAGATGAACAATGGATGAATCATTCAAGAGGCCAGGATCTGTACCGTTTCAATGGGAGATCAAACCAGGCATCCCTAAACCCTATCACCAAACCCAATCCAAAATAACTACATTATTAGCGAAAAAGCTAAAGCCACCTCCTATCATGACCCCTCCTGCCTCCCCTTCCCCTTCTCGCTCCCCGGCTTTTTTCCATCGTTCCAATTCAACTTCACCAACCAAGTGGCGAGGTCCTTGCCGAAGTCCTCGGCTTATCCGTGCCCACAGCTCCGGGCCTGAAATAGTCGAACAAGGCTGTGTTCCTCTCACAATGGTCAGGAAAACCGATGGCAAAAGACGTAATAGTCGGAGGAAGAGTACCGACATGACTTGCAATGCACTGTCTTTTCCGGATTATTCTGTCTCTTATCATTCGACGAGTTTTACAAGGCCAGTTGAGGTTGGAGAGGAGGTGAAGTTTGTTGCTCGCTGGCTTTTCTAGTTACCCATGAAGTGAGTGTGTTTTTCAGTTTTTGGGGTTTGTATTGATTGAAGCTTCACACAGTCAGCGCGAATTGAGTGATGGCTTTGAATGAAACCCTCAATTGGTCATGATATGTTGTAATATATGAAATATTAATAGGTTATTTATCTGTTTGGCAGCCTCTGCCTAACTGTCCTAAAAAAATATGTTATCTATGCTTTTCCTTCTCTTGTACGAAAAAATAAATAAGGATTAAAACACAACTGCACGTTTTTTACAAGCACATGCAACATAAACATCCACGAATTACCTCAACGAGACTGGGTGAAAAATTTTAACAACTAATTGTTCACAAATTTCCATTGATCAAATGACTGCGCACAAGATCCCTTTCTAGAATTCAGCAACGACAAATTGAGTGTTCGTTCAGATTATATATTTCGGTTAATTAAAACTTAGTTTGAAATAGATTTTGTGTAAAACTTATGCAAATTCATTTTTAACCCAAGTGCCAACCATAAAAAATTCGTATTTTCAAAATGCTCTCCTATGCTGGTCTTTCATTTCGTTGGTTCAATGATTCATCAGAGCTTCTCGACGTCACTGACTGCCCGTTTCATTCTCTGACTCTGCACAATACACACTGAGCCCAAAAACTCTTTTAGTGCGAAGTGATTAGACCAGAAGAGGCAAGGAAAAATAGATCATCAGCCCAGATAACAGTTAGAAATGCACATACCATCAAGCTAGCTAAATTAAAATAAAAAAAAGGAGAAAAAAAAAAATTAACAATTCGCATTGATGAACTAGAGCTCAAACTAGAGAAGAAGGTTTGCACAACACAGCTCCTGACTTTTCTAAATGGCTGATTAAGGTAAACTCTGTTAGACAGTTCCTAAAAATTAGTCAAAACGGAGTTCATCAGGCATGTTGCAAAGAGCTCGCATGGTTTGACTGGCCACATCCAGTAGCTGCAAGTACTCGTCAGCTCCATCAATTAAGCACTGCATAATAACCAATGAAGAATAAACACTAAGAAAAGGGTTGAATGAAATCCCCAAAAGAAAAGTATTTTATATTTAACTCACAAACCTTATCTGTTTCGCCTAACTTTTTGCATATTTTTGCCTTTGCTTCGTCTGTAACATCCTCAGCATTTACAACAACATCTAGAAGCTGGAATTAAATTTCAATTTAGCAAGCAACCCAACAAACCAAGGAACACCATAAAATATCATTTGCTTCTTACAATATCATCGTACAACAGGTAGATTTATTCTGAACATTTTAGCACATTTGCCAAGAACAACCCAAATTAGTCCACAAAGCATTATTGAGTAACTACTCTCAATCACTAAAACCAACATCAACTTGACCAATAATGGAAAAATTACTTCTACCACACAAGGCTTTGTTGTTGTTGCTGGTGGTGTTAAATATGTGAGCTTGAAGCTGGACACACTGGCTTGGCTTGATTTTGGTATTTCCAGTACTTGCTGAACATGCTTTTGGAATAATTAAAAAATAGAATAAGAAATGGGCATTATTTGAAAAGCCAAGAATATTAATTTCTTCAAAATCAGGTTAAAGTGCTTGCCCTGACTAGTTCTCGCAGCTGAAACTGAAAGCAACTAATTGCATACACCTAATTATGTGGAGTTGCATTATTTAATAGGTTGCCACTTGCCGGTACCAATAGAGAGTGAAGGAGAGGAATTACCTGATAGAGTAGTTGAGAGACTGGATATCCCTCGTTAATAATATTATTCACCTCCTTATTTGCAGTGTCAAAATCTCCAGACTTGCAAGATGCAAATAGTGCCTGGACTACTTCAGGAGGTATTACCTAGTTTTAAAAATGTGTAACAAAAAATTTCAAATTGGATGGGATACTTATACCTTGTTGTTCTATAACTGGAGTAAGGGTATTAATTAGGGTTCTGTAAAGATTAGGATTACAACAAAAGTAAATAACCAAACTTCCTAAAAAAATAAATTGCCTCCTTACTAGGATTGAATATATAACAACAGAAGTAGGGTAAAAAGAATAATACCCCTGAAACACCAATTAAATTGCCTGAAGATATAGATGAGCCAAAGAGCCGAGCTGCACTCTGCATTCATTGGTGTTACACATGTAAACATGCTACTAAAATGAAATGTTTGTGTTGCAAAATTTATGAGTTATAATCATGGCATGTCTAGTTTCTTTACCTGTAGATAAGTAATGGCACGCCGAAGATCTCCTTGGGAGATGGAGCTCAATGTAGATAGAGCCTGATGTCAGACATTGAGAATACAAAAAATTGCCAACATGGCATCAGAACCCATCCCAAGAAATTGTACAGGATAAATCTGGATTTACTGGTACTTGGACCTAACCTCTGCTGACAAAATGACATTTTGATGATGTATATCTATAAAAAGAACTTCAAACTGACCCCATGGACATACATTATAGGCTCAAGACCTTGTACAAGCAATAGCTTATGCAAAAAAAAAGCAAAGGAGTACAGGAAGAGCATGAAATTAAGTTCCACCAGTGCCCCATGGAAACTTCTCATTTTGAAACCATCCACCAATGTTAAATTCTACCCAAAACTTAGTTTGCATTTTTAAAATGAGCTGTGAGTATTTTCTTTTTATTTTCCAATGGAGAGATTATTTATTTATTTGTTTTCCGAATAAAGCGGAGAAAGCTTAAACACCTAGATCAATAAGGATAGATACAATCCAATTTTCTGAAATTCTCTTCATAAGCCAAACATGATTCCCAAAAGGTGTGGAATAACAAAATTGGTCGTAACAAAACAACGAGAGACATTTGGAAACTTATCCTATCAAATATCAACAGTACATGGTTTATGGAAACTATATGGCTGAGGCAGTGATTGTCATAAATAGGATGTTTTCTGTGGAACTGTGTTTTTGAGTGCATAAGATGAAAAAAAGACCTGGCTGTCAAGGTTGAGGCCTTCTTCATTACAAATATGCATTATACGGCTGCTCATGACCTCTTCAGGGAGTGGCTTGAATCTGAATTTTGCGCACCTGGACGCTAATGGCTCAATGATCCTATACACACAACACATATAAGATGTTCAATAAGCTTATTAAATACCACCACACCTCCCAAACTTTAACTTGTGGCAATCACCCTCCAACCATTAAATTCAAAAACCCGTTGACATTTGGATGAAACATGACCAGTATACCCTTTAACATACAGATTTTTATTTTCTTAAATTTGAATTCAACAAAAAAATTTGAAAAACAAATATACAACATTTAAATAACAGATAAGAGTTTATGTCATACTCTATTAGATGAATTTATCCTCTAACAATCATTCTTATAAAATAAAATCAATGATTTTGGTGGAAAATATTGTATTTTAATATACATATAACAAAAATATTACATGAGTATTTATTACTTCTACTTTATAAGTTTAAAGGAATTTCTGAATTAATACATTACTTAAATAAATGCTAAATTTCAATTAGGTACTTATATCATTTATCAACATAACTTAGTGTTAAATGAAAATAAATTTTTTTTTTTTTGGGTGGGGTTAATTGTCAAAATTAAAGTTTTTCTTTTTGGGATTGGGGGGGGGGGGGGGGGGGATTGTGACAAGTTGAATGTTTAAGGCAATAAACTTAACCAGATATATTACAATTAAGAACTTTCAGGAAGTATTTTACCTGCTGATGTAGTTGCATATGAAGAAGAACCTTGTGACTTTAGAATAAGTCTCCATTGTACGTCTCAAAGCATTCTGAAACATTAACATATATAATCATCAACTAGGCGGACAATGACACTTTCTACGTCAGATTTGCATGGGTGTTGGGTCTTTAGATTACTGAAGAACATTCTGAGAAAGAGGATAGAGTCTAGGATGTATTCTGTGGTTCACTGATTGGTTGTAGGTACAAGATCCTTTTGAAGGCCAAAAGGAATGGTTTACAGTGTTAGAGCATGAAAAAAAAAAAAAAAAAAAAAAAATTGCACCTGAGCATCTTCAGTCATTGAATCAGCTTCATCTAGTATTATTATCTTGTAAGGCGGGCAAGGGTAGCTGCTTAAAGTACAATTAAAAAAAAAAAATCCAACAGCATTAAATTCGCCCAGGTCACAAAAAAACGAACAATTAGAATTTAACACAAAAGAGGTATACATCATACCCTTTGTAAGATTTGGAGCCAACAGCAACAGCTGCAAAATCTTTGATTTTTGTTCGCACCACATTAATTCCACGATCATCGCTTGCATTAAGTTCCAGAACTCTTGACTTGTATAACTCTGGCCTAACATATCAACGAAATGGTATAAAAAATTATAGCAACTTGCAGCACATGCACCAGTTTTCTTTCAGTAAAGAATAGACAGAATCTAAATACCTTAGTATATCAAAGGAGATAAACTAAAATCATCAAAAGAGAAGGAGATTAATTTTGCAAGTTCTCCTTCTTGTTTGACGACTGTAATTAGTATCCTTTGATTAAGTTTATATAATATAACACTCAAATAGAGGCAAAATATTCTCCAGCTCTTCAGAACTTGTGAGTTTACAATCTGTCCTTGATAAAGCAAATTGTGCACTAAAAAATGGGTACTTACTATTGAACCAAACGAGTCTCGAGATACAAAGAAAAATGATTCAAGATTACATCAAAATTATGTGAATCAGAATAAATAGTATAAAATATACCCAAAGAGCTGGTGAGCAATGGCAAGGCCAGTGGTGGTTTTCCCAGTACCAGGAGGTCCATAAAAGAGCATGTGAGGCAACTGTCCAAGGAACAAAATCTCAATCTTAATAGAAGCAATGGCTAAATTTACTAAACAAGAAGTTATATTCGCCCAGTAAGAATCAATTAAAGGAAAGAAAAGAGAGGAAAACAACAATTCAAATAACACTTCACAACCTCTTCAAAAGAAAACCAGATCCTTCTTCACTCCCCAAATTAATTCCCAAAATACATATATTAATCACTTTTTAACCCTTTTCATCCACTAAAACTTACCTACATTTCCTTTATTCCATCTCCTGTTCATACCAAAACCTGAAAATTCCTACTTGATTTACACGCTTTGTTCTAAGAAAGACAGCTAACTGGTCACACACGCAATGAAGGAAAACAATTTACCCTTCATGTGAGGATTATGCTGGATATAGAATCGACGGTAATTTAGTCCTTTCACATTGAAAATGGGAGTGTTTTGCAAAGGTGGGAGTGTCCTGAGCAATTCCTCCAACAGTTTGTTACTCAATAACATAAACCCTGTAAGGAGAGAACCAGGGAAGAAACAACAAAATGGGGGTTTTTCAAACTTACATCAGCTGTCTGGAGAGTGTTAGTGAGAACACGCACCACCTCTTCCTGGTGGGCCACATCCTTCACTTGCCTCGGCCGACTGAAAAGCGATAAACAATTAGAAACAAAGAGAGAAAGAAAACACACAAATAGAGTTTAAAGTGCGAAGTGGACGGAAGGAGAGTTACTATTTCTCAACCCATGGCTGAGAGCTTGGTACAAGAGGCGCCATTTCTTCCCTCGCTTGATTTTCCCTCCTTTCTCCCTTTCTTCAGACAAGTAGTGTGAGAGAAAATAATGGCGAATGTGGGTTTTGTGTTACGACTTAAAACCTCGTTTCTCTCCAGAGTAGAGTGTTTATGGGCTGGGCTATATGTTGAAAATGAGATTTCTTTTGGGCTCGGCCTGTTATTTTCTGTAGTGGGGAATTTATTCGGGTTTAATTGAAGAGAAAATGAAGAATTTTCTTAATCAAATAAAGTAAAGTGTCGTCCTTTATTTGTTTGTCACTAACATAATTTCTTTAGCCGTCTGTCTTAGTCGTCACTCTATTCATTGCCCCAAGCTGGTTTTTTGATAGAAATTTGACGTCAAAACCCCCTATGTTATGTGTCAAAAAACTTGAAAACTACTATAGTAACTTGACTGAAAATTTGCTTACCCGTGCCAGTAATTTTGGAGATGTATGGAACATGATACCTTAATAAGCAAGAATTTGAATCAGATGATACCATGTTTTTTTTCTGTTGCTGCTACTCTCCCAATGTATATTGTGTGAGCTTCTTATCAGGGAATCAGATAGGAAATAAAGTTTTTTCCAGTTTCCAAACAATATCTATTCAAACTTGTAAACTTATTGGACAGATCTATTTTAATGCAAAAACGACACTATAAAAGGTGAATACTCAAGTTGAATTAAACAAAATCAAACCAAATTTTCTTAAGAGAAAAAAAATGACAACTTAGTATTCTAATAACAAATATTAGTAATAAAGATCATTCAGAAATGGAAATATTGAAATAAAGAATATTTTCAGAAACACTGTACAACATACACCAAAAAACTTGCAAAAATACAGCAGAAATCTATTTCCTCCCTTTGCTGATCTGATCAACAAGGCTGTGACTAATATTCCAGAGATGTTTTGCCAAGTCCGTATCTCTGGCATACTTTGTCGGCAAAGTCTCATTGGAATTTTCAAAGTATTTACCACTCACATCCTTCACGTTTGGATGCAGTGCCAAATAACATGTAGTTGCAGCCCCCTAAAAGACAAAGAAGTAAGATTCTCTATTTTCCTCTCTCCTTGTTTATTTTAACAAAGAAGGAGCTAACTGGATTTTTGGTCATGGTTGATTCCATCAATGCTTACAGCTTGTATTAGCTTGGGTACAATTCTAATTTCAGTTTTAAGTCCCTCTTTGTTTTTGTAGTATCTTGTCAAAATTTTGCTTTTATCCGTTACAATTGGATATAACTTCAGTACTTAATAATATAATCACTTGATCACAGAAGGAGCTAATTAAATGCTGGTTCTCTATGTATGTAAATAGAATTGGTTTAAGGAACATTAAATTACTATACCTGAGGGATGTTCTTAAAAAATGGTTTTGCTAAACCAAGCAGCGCAAACACGGGAGCTGCAGTAATGTAAATAAGACTATAATTAATCTCTGACAGGAAGTTGTACTTCAATAAAAAGGACATTATGACAGAAACAAACTTAAGTACCTTTAAGGTCAAGGTATCGGGCAATATTGGTTGGTATTACACCAGGGTGAAGAGAATTAGCTGTCACAAGAGATCCTTCTTCCTACTTGGTTTGAACTCTGAATTAGAACTATTATTAAAAATTACCGGTTACATTCACCAGGGTGATCTCTGAACATACTGAACCTGATCTGTACATTATTATTAATAATGCTTGTGTTTTATGTATTTTTTACCAGATGTTTAAATGCCAACAAAAATTCACCAATGCACAATGAAACACCAATTGAAAATGTATTAGCATTTGGTCCAATATAGTTCTTTCAATATTTATCTCGTTTTGGCATTTCAAGCTTAAAAAAAAAATCATTAATCGGTTGAAAGCTCACCTGCAGACGCCTTGTCAACTCATTCGCGTGAAGAATATTTGCAAGCTTAGAATCAGGATATGCAAGGAAAGGCTTGTACCTCGATAAAACAAAGTATAAAAAAAATCAATGAATAATTTTAAATTGAAATATGATTTGAACCAACTGATGGCAAAAGTATAATATCATCTGCATGAAAAATCAAGGTTTAGGCATGCAGTCCTTTTAAAAGTTCAAATATTTATTGAAAATACGAAGGCAAAATCTGACTGTTACAGGATATTAAGGTATGACATTTGATGATAAAGATGAGAAGGTCAGATCCATTCTATGGCTCAGTTACATGCACCGTTGCATCAACCAGAAATTACCACAATCTTGGAAATTTTCTTGCTGAATTTGTACGAATTTGTACCTTATTTGTTTTTTTTGAAAGTGTTTTCACCAGTCAATCTGAAGTTCAAATTAGAATTAAAATTTACCTTGACTGGTCATTCAATTTTTCCAGATCAAGTCGAGAGCCGTCGCTTCTTCTATGAGCACTTGAAGAAACATTGACAATTCTTCCTTTTATTCCGGTTTGTTTTGCAGTTGATTTCATCTTTTCCAATAACAGATTCGTCAGTAAGAAATGACCTATATTGAAATGTCGCATCATTGTGCTTATAATATATATTCTTACTTGACAAATAACAGAGAATAGCTAAATTCATTTACGACCTGGTTGCAGTACCAGGCACAACACAAGTGCACCTTCTTTCATTTCATTGTAACTTTTTAGTTTGTCATTGACTGACGTGCTGTGTCAGCTAAAATAATTAGATTTAACTTAAGGTAAAATGATTATTCTCAAGTTAAAGTATACATGAGAAAAGAAAGCTGTACCGAGATGATTGGTAGCAAACTGTAACTCGACTCCATCCTTTGATAACTGGAATGGGCAGGCCATTATCCCCGCATTATTTCTAATTGAGATGAAAAATTGCAATAAGTTACCTACCTAAGAGGATTCCTTTTGTTTTCAATTCTAATACAAATTTATCCATGATTTCCTTGCTTTTGCTGTTAATTGACAAGTGCTGTTCAGGTCCAGTGTAGAAAAAACATATTGCACAGGTTATTTGTAAAAATTACGCAAAATTGAAAGAGTTTGTTGTTATTGTTTGTGTTTTATTTGATATATTTAGTTTAATTATGCACAATATAATCCCCTTCATCTGTACTTGTTGTACCAGTCCTGTGTGGTGCCAATAGATAAGATGAACTTTTGACAAACTCACCAACATCACGTATTTGTAAAAGTATGTTTTTGGTTATGCTAAGCAGTACAAAAATTTACATGGAAAAAGCTATAATCAAATTTCAAAATGGTACGAAAGAATACAGAGAAATATGAGGAATATATAAGAATAGTCTCACATGAGTATGTTCAAATGCTTGTTGGAGGAATTGAAAGACTCGGAAAAATTGCGCACTGAATCAAGGGAGCTAACATCCATCTCCAAAACTTGGAACTTAGAATCTGGATGTTGTTCAAGCAGGCTCTCTTTCACCTTCATGCCACTCTCCAGGCTTCTTGCTGGTATGATCACCTTCACTCCTCTTAAAGCTAGTACCCGTGCTGTCTCCTTTCCAATACCACTTGTTGCTCCTAAACATGATATATGCCATTATGAGGGACATTTTGCAACATTTTGACAACGTTTACATTTAATTGTTTTACATGTCAACAGTAGATGATTTACGTTGCTGCAAATTATACCCACACAGTTTGTTACAATTGTATGTAATACCCACATTTTTATCAAAAAGTTGACAATTATACCCTTCAATCATACAGTTTGATTCACATTTTGGGTTCTGGTAAGCATCTAAACAAAATATGATAATTTTGTTTCTTTTCAAGATTTACGGTTATGATGCAACCATCTAGAAATAATAGATTCCCTTTTGCAATCAATATTATATGGCAATCAAGCAACCAAGAGTCCCTTACTCCCTTCCCTTCTATTGATTAAACAAAACATGGAGTTTGCTAGTAAGGCAAACATGTAAGTTTCAGAATCTCCTTCTACCAAAGGTGAATAAGGCTTTTTAAATGTTGCAATTCTAGGTTCTCTAATTGAAGTACCTATTTTTGTGTGCTATTGCAATTTTGATCATGTAATAATAATAATTAATAATAAATTAATAGAGGAACCTGTAACGATGGCAGTGAGATTGGATGCATCAATGCCTTGAGTGACCTCCTCAGCAGTAGAGGAATAGCCATAGCCAGATGGGCCTTTGCTCCATGGCCAGCTCCACCACCCCATTCCTCTCTCTCTCTCTCTCTCTCTCTCTCTCTGATTTCTACCTTCTCTCTTCTCTATAGAGGCAAACTATTGTATGCTCTTAGATGGTTTATAATCTGGTAAAACTTGACAGAGAAAGTACAACAACCAAGGTTTATCTGGAGTGCTTTTTGTTTTTTGTTATTTTTTGTTTTCCCAGTGCGTGGTGGTTTCTCCGCCATTAGGTGCGGAAAACGGACTGCTGAGAACGACCGTTAGAAAGTAAAGTGCAAAGCAAAATTTGAGAGAAAGGTCGACAGAATATTTAATTTGGAGTGAGACTGAATGTGATGTGGGAGGTGAACAGTTTAACTATGGCATGACAAAAGCATCGGCTTCCAGAAATTTTTTAATGTGTCATTGAATAAATTTATTAATTAACTAACTAAATTTGTATTAATGTAAATAGAAATATTGTATCAAAAATATGATTTTTTTTAAATTATGGCAATCAACAATAAAACTATATTCACATTTTTATAGGATTCAATTATAGAATTTTATGATGAAATGCCTATATAACCATAAACTACATAAATAATATTTGATTAAAAAAATGGAGGACAATGCATGCACCTTGTATTAATTTTTTTTTTTATATTTGTTCAATATTCTTATTGCGTAGAACATGGAGTCCAGCACAGTTGGTCAGAGACTCCGTCGTTATTCTATAGACAACGGGTTCAATTTCCGCCAAAAATTTTTATTGAGTCGATACTTAAGATGTACATTTTAATTATATATCATATAATAATTAAGTGTGCATTTTGAATATTCTAAAAATTAGTTTTTAATTAAAAATTATATTAAAACTATGAATAAATTAATTTGACTTGGTACAATAAATAAGTATAATAACTAGTAATTTTATAGTGGACATAAATTTCGAATCAGGTTTGAATCACTATCGTTTATCTGATCATCTCTAGTTATACTTGAAAATGAATGATCTAAATTAAAATCTAGTTACTATTTCTCCACCCATGGCTGATAACTAGGTACAAGAGGCGCCATTTCTTCCCTCGGACCCTCGCTTGATTTTCCCCCCTTTCTCCCTTTCTTCAGATAACTAGCGTGTAGCGTGAGAGAGAACAATGGTGATTGTGGGTTTTGTGCTACAACTAAAACCTCGTTTCTCTCCAGATGATACAAATAGATGTTAAGACTGTGTTCTTCAATGGAGACATTGGTGAAACATTCTATATGGTGCAACCATTCTATTTTTTGAATCGGATGATACAAATAAAATAATTGCAAATTTAAAATCTATTTATGAGCTCAAAATAGGCGTCTCGACAGTGATATTACAAAATTTATCAAGACATAATCTCATTTGGTTTAGAGATTAACTTGATTAATGATTGTATATATCACAGGTTCAGTGGGAGTAATTCTTTTGCGTTAGGATGATTTACTACTTGAAATGATATTATTATATGTTTTGGGGCCTCAAGGTTCTTGGGCCTAAACAAATGATAAACGTTAATTAGGCTCCCAAGTAGTATGATAAGATAAAAATGCAAACTATTGGATAACTTATGATTGAGGCATATATTTTTGTCTTCAATATATTCCATATATATTGATTAAGTAAAGTTGGAAATAAAGTATTCCTTGTGATTTGGTTATAAGGAATTTGATCTTAAGTTTGTATACATGTGGATACTGTATAGATAATAAAGATGCAAAGTAAATATCTACACAAAGTGTAGAATTTTGGATTGCAGCCAAATTTAGTTGTTTAGTATTTACAAAAATAATTATGCACTTACAGTTCAGATGTCAGAAATAAGTTGAGGTCATTTTAGTATTCTGATTTTGATTTCAGTGAATGTCATGATAATATACTAAAGAATAATTCCATTTCTATGAAGATCGCTAAAAAATGTGTGTGTTAGCATTTTTCATAATAGAAATAAGGTTATAGTATGTTTTAAGCATTCAAATTTGGAGAGTATGATCATGAATCTTGTCACAAGGCTGTACATGATGGATGTTGTTAAAACATCACTATGGATATATCGTGACAATAATCATATATTCTAACAACAGAAACTTCAATAAGTTAAGGCACATAAAACTTTAAGTTTCTGGTTGTAAATAAAAGAGTTGAGAATGACGAATTGTCAAAACAAGCACATTGGAACAAACTCAATAATAATGGATCCACTCACTAAAGTATTGATACCCAAGCAGTTTCTGAAATATGTAACTAGTATGGGTGTAATTTCAGTTAAGGATTTTAGGCTTTAGTGAGAGTTTTGTTCAGTGGGAGTGCTAGATTTGACAATGGTTTTGGTTTATTCAGTTATTCAGTTTGTTTAGTGAATTTCTGCAGAAATGAATAAAGATTCAGTTTTCAGTTTCAGTTTTCATTCTCATTTTATTTAAGTTGACCTCTCTTCAGTTTTGGGTGACTAATAAAGTTGGAAATAAACACGTGACAGTCACATTTACGTGTATTTTCCACACCACTTATATACATCTAAATTCAATGTCATTCATTTATAGTGATATTGTGATCATTGTGGGTTGAGTTACGACGGCTTTACAGGATTAGAAGCCTGTAATGGCTATAATGTGACGAAAGCTTCCTTGGTCCTTTATCATTATAAATGATGGACGGAATTAGAGTACAAAACTTATTACCATAAATCATGAGCTCATTTAAATTAAGCATAATTAGATAACACTAAGCATAATTGTCCAAGTGGGAGATTGTTGGATTATTTCTAGATCATGCGCCAGATTTAGAAACAATCTAGAAGGTGGGCTAATTATGACTTAATAATTCTGCTAATTATGAATATTGTTAAGTATGGTAATATGCTAAAACGTGGCTGTATTGGAAACGCATGATTTTGTATAGAAGGTGTGTTGCCTTTAATATGTGGTTAACTTAGGAAAGTCATGTTCTATATTTGTGATGGATGAATATAGAAGATGAGTGCATACCAAGTTACCTTGGCTTATATATATGGGATTGGTCTCCAAGGGACTAGACATCCACGAATTCTGCTGCATACATGTGTTGATAGCAGCAATTCTGCCCCTCTCCCTAATACTTCCATCAATTAGAGAGAGATAGTGCTTTTGTTTAGGCTAAAGGCATCAAAGGGCAAGTCTTGAACTCTTGGAAGACCTTCTCCCCACCTTGGCGGCTCTCTCACGACATCAAGGACCTCAGCAATCAAGCAAGACGTGCTCTACATCAAGATTCTGGCCATAAGCAATGGATTCAGGTATGCTTCCGCTCATGAATTTAGTTTTTGGTGTTTTGGAATTATATGTTCCACTGCTGGTTCTGCGAGTTCTTTAGTTATTTTCTGGTTTGCTATTTGATCTGTTAGAATTGTTATTCCTTTGGTTTTAAAGCAAATCCAACATCTCCTACCCACCTCCTCTCTCCCGATCCGAGTGCGTGCAGCTTTGGCCGAAGGTTGTGCTTCAATGGATTAACATCAGCTCCAAGGAATTCAATTTCAGTGCTGACGAGGCTGAAACCACTGATTGAGAGTTTGAGTACGAAGTATTGTGCACAATTGTGTTTTTTATTTATCGTCCTTCAGTCCTCTGTGTTTTTATTTATTTATTTATTTTTTTTTAGGCATAGATTTCTTGCACGCTAGGTGTTTGGTTTTATTCCTGACCCAACTTAGTCGTGACTGTTTTGATATCTGAAAATTCTATGCTTCTGGTACTACCGTGACAGGCTTCATTTACTTTAATTTTCTAATATTTTCTTTATATCTTTTGAAAAGTTACTGATGTAACCAGGTGTGTTTGGATAGTTGGTGGATAAAAATAGGAATAAGGAATAAGGGGCCGGATTTAGAATCTCGTGCCAATCCTTATTCCTAATTCCAATTCCAACATTTTGTTAGAATTAGAATTGGGCCGGGAATAGGCCTCTATTCCTTATTCCCATGGAATTGACCCAATCACACCCCATCCAAACACAAAATGATTTCACAAATGTGCGCTTGGGACGACTGCATGATGAAGAAAGGAGCTTAACTGAGTTTGCATGATACTTTTTTGTTTGAATGCTATAATCTAATGGTATTTATGTTGTTTGCTCTTTGATGGACTCTGATGCTGTACGTGTATGGACGAAATAAGAGACACAAGTCTGTACCAGTAGAATTGCGATCAAACAAAACAGAATTGGTTTTCTATGGTTCTTGCTACATGCATCAATTAGTTTATTGTTATACCATAATCCAGCTTTATGGAGATTAATTTTGTTCAGTTAATTTATTAATTGGATTAAGAGGCATCATTCAAAAAATTTTGCTGTTATAACCATAAATTCAGCTTTATTGGTTACTTTAATCCAGCCCATTAAAAGGTCTAGTTGGCATTTGTTTATATTTAGGTTTATTTATTGAGATTGATTAAAAAGAAGATAGCAACAAACATATAAGCGGTGCTAATTTTTTTTTAATTATGCGCACTACCAAATTGTTTGCTCAGTAAAGTAAAGGTGCAGGGGTAAATTAGTAAAAAAATTATATTTCCCCTTGACTGAAATAATCTATCCAAACAAGAGATACAAAGGAAAGGAAAATTAATTTTCCTTTCCCTTCATTTTTCATCCAAACAAGAAATATATAATTATTTCACTTTCTTTTCCATCCCTTTCTTTCCCTCTATATATTTTCCTTTCCCTCCCATCTTTTACCACCGAACCAAACAGAGTGTTAGAGCACGACCATGAAGGTGACTGATGAAAATCTCCAACAATATCCAGCAGAATAATGAAATCGAGATTTGAATTATCAACGATCATCAAGAGAGATATGAGGAAATTGAACAAGCTTTGTATAGCTGTATTTGTGTATGTTTCTTATCAACGAAATGAGTTATTTATATAATGATTTAGCTAATTGCCCTAATCAATATCCAAATTAATGTCCAGCCAACGGCAATTATAGGCATTTATGTACTATATTATTTCAACGGTCAAATGATTTATTGGGTATAGAAATGATCTCCACGGAAATATTAATGAAAACAGAATTAAAGAACAATATGGGCCAAATCCAACGGAATAAAATTAATTAATATTTATTATTGAATGTTATAACGGAAAAGAGTAAATTCTTTGATTAAATAAATTTTATAGAAAACGTCAAATGACAAATGAAATTCATCAAACGAATTTTCATAGAATATAATTTAATGAATTTTGAGTTTTTCAACCTATATTTCTAACAAATTAGCCGTCACAAGAGATCCTTCTTCCTACTAGGTTTGAACTCTGAATTAGAACTATTATTAAAAATTGCCAGTTACATTCACCAGGGTGATTTCTGAACGTACTGAACCTGACCTGTACAGTACTATTAATAATGTGTTTTATGTGTTTGTTACGAGATATTTAAATGTCAATAAAACTTCACCAATGCACAATGAAACACCAATGGAAAATGTATTGGCATTTGGTCCAAGATAACTCTTTCAATATTTATCTTGTTTTAGCGTTTCAAACTAAAAAAAAAAATCATTAATCGGTCGAAAGCTCAATATCATGCAGAGTTAACCTGCAGACGCCTTGTCAACTCATTCGCTTGAAGAATATTTGCAAGCTTAGAATCAGAATATGCAGGAAAAGGCTTGTACCTTGATAAAACAAAGTAAACAATCAATAAATAATTTTAAAATGAAATATGATCTGAACCAACCGATGGCAAAAGTATAGTATCATCCATAGGAAAAATCAAGTTTTAGGCATGCAGTCCTTTTAAAAGTTGACAGAAAAAGAATAATAATTATTGAAAATAAGAAGGCAAAATCTGATTGCTACAGGATATTAGGGTATGACATTTGATGATAAAGATGAGAAGGCCAGATCCACTCTATGGGTCAGTTACATGCACCATGGCATCAACCAGAAGTTACCACAATCTTGGAAATTTGTTTACTGAATAAATGAATCCTGATTTGAATGAATTTGTACCAGTCAATCTTCTTCTTTGTTTTTTTTAAAAGTGTTTTCACTAGTCAATCTGAAGTCCAACTTACTGCTAAACTTTACCTTGACTGGTCATTTAATTTTTCCAGGTCAAGTCAAGAGCCATCACTTCTTCTATGAGCACCTGAAGAGACATTGATGATCCTTCCTTTTATTCCGGTTTGTTTTGCAGTTGATTTCATCTTTTCCAATAACAGATTCGTCAGTAAGAAATGACCTATTGAAATGTCGCATTATTGTGCTTATAATATATATTCTTACGTGACATATAACAGAGAATAGATTAATTCATTTATTACTTGGTCGTAGTACCAGGCACAACACCAGTTCAGCTTCTTTCATTTCATTGTAATTTTTTAATTTGTCATTGATTGACGTGGTGTGACAGCTAAAATAATTAGATTTAACTTAAAGGTAAAATGATTATTCTCAAGTTAACGTATATTTGAAAAAAGAAAGCTGTACCGAGATGATTAGTAGTAAACTGTAACTCAACTCCATCCTTCGATAGCTGGAATGGGCAGGCCATTATCCCCGCATTATTTCTAATTGAGATAAAAGAATTGCTGTAAGTTACCTAGCTAATAGGATTCTTTTTGTTTTCAATTTCTAATATAAGTTTATCCATGATTTCCTAGTAGTAGTTTCTGCTGTTAATTGACAAGTGCTGTTCAGGTCCAGTATAGAAAAAGCATGTTGCACAGGTTATATGTGAAAATTACGCAACATTGAAACAGTTTGTTGTTATTGTTTAAGTATTTAATATATTTAATTTAATTATGCACAATATGACCCCCTTCATCGGTACTTGTTGTACCAGTCCTGTGCGGCACCAATAGATAATAGATGAACTTTAGACATACTCACGAACATCACATTTTGGTAAAAGTATGCTTTTGGTTATGTTTAAATAATACTGAAATTTACATGGAAAAAGCTATAATCAAATTTCAAGATGGTAAAAAAGAATATAGAGAAATATGAGGAATACATACGAATAGTCTCACATGAGTATGTTCAAATGCTTGTTGCAGGAATTGAAAGACTTGGCAAAATTGCGCACTGAATCAAGGGAGCTAACATCCATCTCCAAAACTTAGAATCTGGATGTTGTTCAAGCAGGCTCTCTTTCACCTTCATGCCACTCTCCAGGCTTCTTGCTGGTATGATCACCTTCGCTCCTCTTAAAGCTAGTACCCGTGCTGTCTCCTTTCCAATACCATTTGTTGCTCCTAAACATTGATATATGCCATTATGAGGGACATTTTGCAACATGTTGACAACGTTTACATTTTAATTGTTTTACCCATCAACAGTAGATGATTTACGTTGCTGCAAATAATACCCACACAGCTTGTTACAATTGCATGTAATACCCACATTTTTATCAAAAAGTTGACAATTATACCCTTCAATCATACAGTTTGATTCACGTTTTGGGTTCTGGTAAGCATCTAAACATAATATGATAATTTTGTTTCTTTTCAAGATTTACGGTTATGATGCAACCATCTAGAAATAAGGCCCTGATCACAATGATTTTTACTCGGGATTTCATTTCATTTCATTTCATTTGAATTGATTTCGTAGGATTTTATAGGATTTCGTTAGACCTAATTACATAGAAATTCCAACCAAATGACACAAAATCCGCTCATTGTGATCAAGAATTTTCCAATGAAATGAAATGAATTGAAATCCCACGTTAAAAAAAGAGGATTGTGATCAAGGCCTAACAGATTCCCTTTTGCAATCAATATTATATGGCAATCAAGCAACCAAGAGTCCCTTACTCCCTTCCCTTCTATTGATTAAACAAAACATGGAGTTTGCTACTAAGGCAGAACATGTAAGTTTCAGAATATCCTTCTACCAAAGGTGAATAAGGCTTTTTAATTGTTGCAATTCTAGGTTCTCTAATTGAAGTACCTATTTTTGTGTGCTATTGCAATTTTGATCATGTAATAATAATAATTAATAATAATTTAATAGAGGAACCTGTAACGATGGCAGTGAGATTGGATGCATCAATGCCTTGAGTGACCTCCTCAGCAGTAGAGGAATAGCCATAGCCAGAGGGGCCTTTGCTCCATGGCCAGCTCCACCACCCCATTCCTCTCTCTCTCTCTCTCTGTTTTCTACCTTCTCTCTTCTCTATAGAGGCAAACTATTGTACGCACTTAGATGGTTTATAATCTGGTAAAACTTGACAAAGAACGCTACAACAACCAAGGTTTATCTGGAACGTTTTTTGTTTTTTGTTTTTTTGTGTTTTCCCAGTGCGTGGTGGTTTCTCCGCCATTAGGTGTGGAAAACGGACTACTGAGAATGACCGTTAGAAAATAAAGTGGAAAGCAAAATTTGAGAAAAATTCGACCGAATATTTAATTTGGAGTGAGACTGAATGTGATGTGGGAGGTTGTTGAGATTTTAGCGATGATGGAAATAAACTTTCTGTTATTTCTGAGCTTAACTTTACAAGGAGGTACATGATGATATATATACAAGTTGATCCTAACGGTTTCTAACGTATACTTTAACGTATACTTTTCTATGCAACGGATACTTTCTAAAAATAGAAAAAAGTAGAAGATCAATTTCTGGAAAAGAAATTTGGTCTCCTTTTTCTAATAAAAGCTAATGATGAAAAATATTCTGAAGCTAATTGGCCCTTAATTTTTCTTATTTTCATCACTCCCCCTCAAGCTAGGATTGAAGATGTCAAATAATCCTAGCTTGCAATTGATTTCTTCAAATCTTCCTACGGTCAATCCTTTTGTAAAAATGTCCGCTAGTTGATTTTCACTTCTTACGAATGGAGTTTCAATTTCCTTGGATTGGACCCTTTCTCTTACGAAGTGACAATCAACTTCGATGTGCTTGGTACGTTCGTGAAATACCGGGTTTGCCGCAATATGTTTAGCCGCTTGATTGTCACAAAACATCTTCATTGGTTCCTTGATATCCACATTTAGTTCGGCTAGCAATTGTTTGATCCAAGTTAGTTCACTAGCGGTGGATGCCATGGCTCGATACTCCGCTTCTGCGCTTGATCGTGCCACAACACTTTGCTTCTTGCTTTTCCATGTGACTAAATTTCCGCCAACAAATATGCAAAAGCCGGTAGTAGATTTTCTATCAAAGCTTCCGACCCAATCTGCATCGGAATAGCCACATGGTATATTAGTTCCATTACGCTTCATCCATATTCCCTTGCCGGGACACCCCTTTAAATATCTCAAGATCCTATGTATAGCCTCTAAGTGGGTAGTTCGCGGGGCATGCATAAATTGGCTTACCAAGCTTACCGCAAAGGCTAGGTCCGGTCTAGTTACCGTTAAATAAATTAATTTCCCTACTAACCTCTGGTAGTGGTTAATGTCACTCAATGGCTCACCATCCTCACTATTTAGTTTGACATTTACATCAATGGGAGTCTTTGCCGGCTTACATCCTAACTTACCCGTTTCCTTAAGTAAATCAAGCACATACTTTCTTTGACATATGAATAGCCCTTTTGAGGAGTGAGCTATTTCTATTCCTAGAAAGTATTTTAATTTACCAAGATCCTTGATGTCGAATTTTTCCTTGAGATCCATTTTTACCTTATTAATTGCAAAATGGTCATTTCCCGAAATAATTATGTCATCCACATATATCAAGATAACAACAATGATGTTATTTGAATATTTTGTAAATAAAGAGGTATCGGATTGACTAACCTTAAATCCGCACGATATCAGGAATTGACTAAGCTTACCATACCAAGCTCTTGGCGATTGCTTTAGCCCATAAATTGACTTCTTCAATTTGCACACGACATTAGGTACGCTTTCCATTTTGTGGCCGGGTGGAAGTTTCATGTAAACTTCTTCCTCAAGTGTTCCTTGAAGGAATGCATTTTTTACATCCATTTGTTGCAAGTCCCAATTGTTATTTACCGCAATAGAGAAAAGTACTCTAACGGTTTTCATTTTCGCAACCGGTGCGAAAGTTTCATGGTAATCAATACCTTGGGTTTGAGTATACCCTTTAGCCACTAGTCTTGCTTTATACCTTTCAATTGTTCCATCACATTTATATTTAATTTTATACACCCATTTACATCCTACGGGTTTTTTACCTTTAGGTAATTGACATAATTCCCAAGTTTCATTTTTTTCCAAGGCTTTTAACTCTTCCTTCATGGCCATACACCAATTTGGGTCCTTTTTGGCATCTTCAAAGAGGGTTGGTTCTTCATTTTTTGATAGGTTGGTTAAAAAAGCATAATGGTCACTAGAGATATTATTGTAAGTTAAATAATGTTGAATAGGATATTGTACCGAATATGTCACATAATCTCGAAGTCGGGTTGAGAGTTGTGGTTGACGACTTGAGCGCCTTGGTTGAACTTCAAGTTCATTACTTCCTTCATCAACCTCCGTATTGTCTTCTTCCTCATTAGTTTCTTCTTGAGATACTTCACCTACATTAATGCTTGATCCTTCTTGGATCTCTCTTGTATCAAGGTTAGTAACATAAGGAAATACAAAATCATTTAAGGAATTAGTTTCTAGATTTTCTACTTGACCTTCCTTATAAAAAGGTTCATTTTCCCAAAAAACAACATCTCTTGAAATATAAAGTTTTTTATTTTTAGGATCATAACATTTGTACCCCTTTTTTTGAAAAGAGTATCCTAGAAAAATAGTTTTAATCGAAGTAGAGTCAAATTTATTTAAACGGTTTTTGTGAACAAAACTAGTACACCCGAAAACCTTTAAGTGATCTAAATTAACTTTTCTACCAAGAAGAATTTGTAGAGGACTTTTGAAATCTAAATTGGCACTCGGCAATCTATTGATCAAATAGGTTGCCGTGAGAACGGCTTCGGACCAAAAAATTTTGGGAACATTGTTTTGAAATAAAAGAGCTCGAGTAACTTCAAGAAGGTGACGGTTTTTTCTTTCCGAAACACCATTTTGTTGAGGAGTATAAATGCAAGAGGTTTGGTGTAAAATTCCTTTTTCTTTTAAAAAGTTTGAAAAAGTCTCATTTATAAATTCCGTACCATTGTCGGTCCTCAAAATTTTGATTTTTTTGTTAAATTGGTTTTCAACAAGAATTGAAAAATTTTGAAAATGAGAGAAAACCTCACTTTTATTTTTCATCAAATATAACCAAGTATTTTTCGAAAAATCATCAATAAAAATAACAAAATATTTAAAACCATTATAAGACGTAATAGGAGCGGGTCCCCAAACATCGGAATGAATAAGTTCAAGAATTTCATTGCTTTTAGAATTTGAGGTACAAAAAGGGATCCTAGTTTGTTTAGCAAATTTGCACGTCTCACAATTAATACAATCAATTTTTGGTAAATCAAGTAAAGACTTCAAAATCCTATCCGATGGATGTCCCATTCTCTTGTGCCAAAGATCACCTATGTCCTCATTTCTTCTTACATTCAAAATAGATTTGTTGCTACTCAAAAAATAGAGTCCATTTTCTAAAAAACCTTCACCAATCTTCTCTTTGGTGAGAGAGTCCTGAAAAATAACGTTATTTGATTTAAAAATTACTTCGTAATTCAAATCTTTTGAAAGTTTGCTAATAGAAAGTAAATTAATATTACTATTTTCTACAAGAAAAACATCTTGGAGAAAACCCTTTTTAAAAAGACTAATAAATCCCCAACCTTTAATCCTAATTTTTTCATTGTTGGCAACGGTAAAAAAATGATCACCATTGATTGGTCGGAAATTTTTAATTAAATTGGAATCACCGGTCATGTGGTCGGTAGCACCGGAATCAAGGATCCATTTATAACCATTGTTAGAACCAACTTTTGTACTAAAGCCTATGGTCAAGCATTTGTTCTCATTAACCCCATCTAATTTGGTCTGATTTATTAAGTTATCTGAAACAATTCTACTATTGGGTTGCAAATTATAAATTGAAGGTTTAACCAAACCTGTTTGGCCCAATTTCTGGCCCAGCAGCGACGCAAGTTGAGAAATCTGATTCTCAATTCGGTCCAGTCGAGAGGAGTCGGTTTCGATGCGATCGAGGGTCTGAAGCTGACTCGACCCATTTACTTCGGTCGCATCATTTCCTTTCTCTCCCATCGCTACGAAACCTTTCTTCTCTTCGCCTCTCTGATCTAGGGTTTTACCCATTCTCTTGGCCGCCTCCCCCTGAGTGCGATTTCCACCGTCGCCCTTCCATTTTCCACCATCGCCTTTCCATTTTGGCTTGAGGTGGGGGTGTAGCACCCAACAAGTCTCGTTGGTATGCCCATTTCTCTTGCAGTGAGAGCATTTCTCATTCTCCCTATTCCGATTCCTCCCCCTTTCTGCTGTGACAGCGAAGGCTTGATTCTCTGCCACTGGTCGAGCTTCCTCTGAGTTCATGGCGCTCCTCCTGGCATCCTCTCTTTGGACGAGGGCTACCACGGCCGAGAAAGGCGGAAGCTCAGGGCTGAGGAGGATCTGGGAGCGAACGGCATCGTAGCTCGAGTCGAGGCCGCCTAGGTAGATGTACACCTTTTCGTGCTCCTGCCTCTTCATAATCTCAGCAGGGTCAGTGGTGGGAGGAAGGTACTCATCAAGTTCATCGAACTTTGCTGTCAGCTCGACCAGATAGTCTGTATGACTCTTGGAATTTTTTCTGGCATGATAAATCTCTTGTTTCAGCTGATATATATAGCTGTAATTATTTCTCTGTCCATAGACTGCTTCAATTTTGTCCCATAACTCTTTTGCTGTTTTGCTGTACAGGAACAGCTTGGACAGCTTCGGTTCTATCGATGCCAGAATCCAAGAGATGACTGAGTGGTCAGCCATCTGCCACTCCTCAATCTTCTGCGTCTCTTCATTAGTGGGCTCAGTTGGCTTCGCAGCAACTGGTTTGAGCTTGGTGCCAGTGATATGACCCAGCTTACCTCTGCCGCTCAGAGCAAAAGTTACTGATCTGGCCCAGGTTAGGTAATTTCTCTCATTGAGCAATTCTGAGGTGAGTTTGTGAACTTCTTGGCTCATTTTGTCTTTTGAGAACAGTGATTTTTGCTAGAAGTTTTGAGAAAGGTTTTTTTGTTGGTTGCGATTTGAGTTCTGGAGATTTTGATTCGAACAGATGCTTTCTGCCTTTTCCTTTTTGGCTGGAATTAGAAGGAATTTGAGTAAAAGACTTAAACTGATAAGAACAGAATTTTTGGGAAATTTTGAAGGGATTTTGTGATGCCTTTTGGCTGAGAAGGGAATTTGGTTGATTTGTTGCCCAAGAGCTTAATGCTCTGATACCATGTTGAGATTTTAGCGATGATGGAAATAAACTTTCTGTTATTTCTGAGCTTAACTTTACAAGGAGGTACATGATGATATATATACAAGTTGATCCTAACGGTTTCTAACGTATACTTTAACGTATACTTTTCTATGCAACGGATACTTTCTAAAAATAGAAAAAGTAGAAGATCAATTTCTGGAAAAGAAATTTGGTCTCCTTTTTCTAATAAAAGCTAATGATGAAAAATATTCTGAAGCTAATTGGCCCTTAATTTTTCTTGTTTTCATCAGAGGTGAACAGTTTAGCTATGGCATGACAAAAGCATCGGCTTCCAGAAAATTGTCATTGAATAAAATTATTAATTATCTAATTATATTTGTATTAATGTAAATATAAATATTGTATCAAAATTATGATTTTTTTTAATCATGGCAACCAACAATAAAACTATATTCACATTTTTATAGGATTCAAATATAGAATATATGATGAAATGCCTTTATAACCATAAACTACATAAATAATATTTTATTGAAAAAATGGAGGACAATTCATGCGCCTTGTATTAAAAAAATACTTTATATTTATTCAAAATTCTTATTGAGTCGATACTCAAGATGTACATTTTAATTATTATATAATAATTAAGTGTGCATTTTGAATATTCTAAAAATCAGTTTTTAATTAAAAATATATTAAAACTATGAATAAATTAATATGACTTGGTACAATAAATAAGTATAATTGTTAGATATGTCTCATAATCTCACATTAGGCAATTTTAGTTATTCTAGGGTCTTCTAGTTTTTACTTTTCTCTTTATATTGTATATGTAAACTCTTAATGATATAACATAAACTATTTTCAAACCAGTACTGATAAGTGCAATCAGCGTCTAACGCAATCAGGCAATCAACACCTAAAAACGGAAAGAAATGCGTAGCCAAAAATGGAAAATGCGCTAACGCGCCCCTCTGTTCCCACGCGCCTCCCCTCCGCTCACCCTCCCCTCTGTTTTCACGCGTGTCCACTCCTTTTGCGTGATTCCCCCCTTCCCCCTAACACACGTGTCCCCTCTTCTTCGCGCTTCACCCGCCTCTACTCTCCTTCTCATCCGAGACCCCCATTCCCATCCCCTCCCCTCTTCTCTTCCCCGCCTATTTCCTCTTCTCGTCTCTCTCCTTCCTCATCTCCCTTATTCTGCACTCTTCTTCCCCTGACATTCTCCTTTTTCCTTCTCTTTCTTTCCTAGTGATACCGGCATATGAACAAGTATATATTATAAACTGCTATTAAGTTACTCCCTAATTCTTCTTATTATTTACTTCCTTTGTTATTGTTAGTTACTCCATTGTATTTATATTTTACTCCCTTATAGTTATTTAGTTACTCCTAAACAATAGCAAAATCAGATCTAAATATTACTTATTCCCTTATGCATATTATTTACTCCCTTAAACGAACATAAGTTACTCCCTTTTTCAATATTAGTTACTCCCTTAAATAAACTACATAGTTAAAAATATTACTTATTCCCTTATGCATATTATTTACTCCCTTAAATAGACATAAGTTACTCCCTTTTTCAATATTTGTTACTCCCTTAAATGAACTACATAGTTAAATATATTATTATTCCCTTATACATATTATTTACTCCCTTAAAGAAACATAAGTTACTCCCTTTTTTAATATTAGTTACTCCCTTAAATGAACTACATAGTTAAATATATTATTATTCCCTTATGCATATTATTTACTTCCTTAAACAGACATAAGTTATTCCCTTATTCGATATTAGTTACTTCCTTAAAAGAAAATACATATTTATACTTATTACAAACTCTCATCTCTTATATTTATTTACTCCCTTATAATATTTATTTACTCTCTTATAGTTATTTAGTTACTCCCTTATTAGGTATGCCCTTATATTTATTAGTTACTTTATTATTTACTCCGTATATTATATTAGTTACTCTCTTACCACGAATTATATATATCTATATACTCATTATTTACTCCCTTATAATTATTGAGTTACTCCCAATTCGTAGCAGAACCAGATCCATGGTGAAAGAGAAGGAGAAACAACGGAAGAGATAGTAGAAGGGGAACGAGATGAGAAACTGTATCTATAGCCAGATCTGAGAGGAGAGATACAATAGAATTAGAAAACGAGAGGAGAGTACCCAATCCTTTCAATTATGTGTGAGAGAATCCAGTCCGATAATGGAAGAAAATGGAGTCAGGAATGAACGACGACTGGAAAGGGAGCGGAAGTGTACGAGGCGGATGGCTCGATCGGGTGAAGAAAAAAGGAGAGACGCAAATTGAAGAGGAGCCGTGCGAGATAATATAGAGAAGTTGAGAGAAATGGAGAAGGAGAAACGATTTCTGATTTAGTGGAGAAATGATGATGGTCTGAATCGGAAAGAAAGACGAGTGAGGAAAAAAATTACGTGAAGGGAGGGAGACAGGGTGAAGGGGAGAGATAGCGCGAAGGGAGAGAATGTCGCTTTTCTCTGATTGCTTGAATGCTTAAGACTCTGATTGTCTTAAACAATTTCTTTTTCAAACCCTAGCCGACACTGTTCTTCTTCACTCTCTTTTCTCTCTACTGTCTCCATCAATCCTACTGATCTAACAATAATAGCTAGTAATTTTATAGTGGACATAAATTTTGAATCAGGTTTGAATCACTATCATTTATCTGATCATCTCTAGTTATTATACTTTTAAATGAATGATCTGAATTAAAATCTAGTTACTATTTCTCCACACGACTGAGAACTAGGTACAAGAGGCGCCATTTCTTCCCTCGCTTGATTTTCCCTCCTTTCTCCCTTTCTTCAGACAAGCTAGTGTGAGAGTAAACAATGGCGATTGTGGGTTTTGTGCTACGACTTCAACCTCGTTTCTCTCCAGAGTGGAGTGTTTGTGGGCTGAGCTTTTATGTTGAAAAAGAGATTTCTTTTAGGCTCGGCCTGTTATTTTTTTTGTAACGGGAATCGAAGAGAACATGAAGAATTTTCTTAATGAAATAGAGTGTTGTCCTTTGTCACTAATATAAATTCTTGAACTGAGGCCGTCTGTCTTATTTGTTACTCTGTCATACATCATTTGGAGATTTATGGAGCATGATGCCTTAATAAAAGCAAGAATTTAACCTTCAAAAATAAATAAATAAATAAATAAAAGTAAGAATTTGAATCTGATGCCTTATTGTTTTCTCTTGGGGATACTCTCCTAATGCATAGTTTGAACTTCTAATCAGGGAACCAGATAGGAATTAAGTTTTTCCTGTTTCCAAATAATATCGATTCAAACTAGTAATTGTACAGATTTATTTCAATGCAAAACTACACTATAAAATGTGAATACTCAGGTTGAATTAAACAAAATCAAACCAAATTTTCTTAAAAATAAATGACGACTCAGATTCTAATAGCGAATATTAGTAATAAAGATCATTCAGAATATAAATATTGAATAAAGAATATTATTCAGAAACACTTTACAACATACACTTAAAAATTGCATAAGTACGGCAGAAATTTATTTTCTCCCTTCGCTGATCTGATCAACAAGGATGTGACTAATATTCCAGAGATGTTTTGCCAAGTCCATATCTCTGGCGTACTTCGTCGGCAAAGTTTCATTGGAATTTTTGAAGTATTTACCGCTTACATCCTTCACGTTTGGATGCAATGCCAAATAACATGTAGTTGCAGCCCCCTAAAAGCCAAAGAAGTAAGATTCTCTATTTTTCTCTCCTTTTTTTAACAAAAAGGAAAGAAATGGATTTTGGTCATGATTGATTACCATCAGTGCTTGGGTACAATTCTAATTTCAGTTTTAAGTCCCTCTTTGTTTTTGCGTATATCTTGTAAAGTTTTTGCTTTTATCCATTACAATTGGATATAACATCAGTTCTTAATAATAATATGATCATTTGATCACCCAAGGAGCTAAATTAATGCTGGTTACTTGTGAGTAAATAGAATTGGTTTAAGGAACTTATTGTACCTGAGGTATGTCCTTAAAAAATGGTTTTGCCAAACCAAGCAGCACAAACACAGGAACTGCAGTAATGTAAATAAGACTAAATTCATTCTCTGACAGGAAGTTAAGACTCCAATTAAAAGGACTTGTGAGTTGTGAAAGGATATTATAACAAAACAAACTTAATTACCTTTACGGTCGATGTATCGGAAAAGATTAGTTGGTATTACACCAGGGTGAAGAGAATTAGCTGTCACAAGAGATCCTTCTTCCTACTCGGTTTGAACTCTGAATTAGAACTATTACTAAATATTACCAGTTACATTCAGCAGGGTGACTTCTGAACGTACTAAACCTGATCTGAACAGTACTGTTAATAATGCTTGTGTTTTATGTATTTGTTACCAGATGTTTAAATGTCAATAATGAAACATTCAGCAATGCACAATTAAATACCAATGGAAAATGTATTGGCATTTAGTCCAATATAAATTCCTTTAATATTTATCTTGTTTTAGCATTTCAAAAAAAAAAAAAGCATTAATCAGATGAAAGCTCAATATCATGCAGAGTTACCTGCAGACGCCTTGTCAACTCATTAGCATGAAGAATATTGGCAAGCTTAGAATCAGAATATGCAGGATAAGGCTTGTACCTTGAGGAAACAAAGTAAATAATCAATCAATAATTTAAATTGAATATGATCTGAAACAATTAACCATAGCAAAAGTATAATATCATCTACAGGAAAAATCAAGGTTGAGGCATGTGGTTCTAATAATGTTTCCAGAAAAATAAAAATAGTTAATGAAAATAAGAAGGCAAGATCTGACTGCTACAGGATATTAAGTTATGAAAGTGATATAAAGATGGAAGGGCAGATTTCACTCTATGGGCCATTTACATGCATCAACTAGAAATTACAACAAACTTTATAATTTGTTTGCTGAATTATTGGAGCTTGATTTGAGCGAATTTGTACCAGGCAATCGCAAGTCCAAATTAGCGTTGAAATTTACCTTGACTGGTGATTCAATTTTTCCAGGTCAAGTCGAGAACCATCACTTATACTATGAGCACTGGAAGAGACATTGATTATTCTTCCTTTTATTCCGGTATGTTTTGCGGTTGATTTCATCTTTTCCAGTAGCAGATTCGTCAGTAAAAAATGACCTATAGTGATATGTCCCATTAATAATATATTGTGGTTATATATTCTTAACTTGACATAGAACAGTCTAACAGAGAATAGATAAATTCATATACGACCTGGTTGCAATACCAGGCACCACAACAGTGCACCTTCTTTTATTTCATTGTATCTTTTTAATTCGTCATTGGCTGACGTGTTGCGACAACAAAATATTTAGCGTTAAATTAAATGTAGGATATTTATTCTCTGGTTAGATAAGTATGAAAAAAAGGAAAGCTGTACCGAGATGATTGGTAGCAAACTGTAACTCAACTCCATCCTTTGATAGCTCGAATGGGCAAGCCATTAACCCCGCGTTATTTCTAATTGAGAGAAAAAATTGCAATAAGTTACCTACCTTACCTAACAGGATTCATTTTATTTTCATTTTCTAGTACAAGTATATTTATGATTTCCTATTAGTTCTTTTTGCTGATAATTGACAAGTGCTGGTTAGGTCTAGTAGAGGTAAAGCATATTGCACAAGTTATATGTAAAAATTGTACAAATTGAAACAGTTTGTTATTATTGTTTAAGTGTTTGATTTGATTTATTTAGTTTGATTATGCACAATTTGATCCCCTCCATTACTCGTTGTACCAGTCTTGTGTGGTGCCCATAGAAAACAGATGAACTTTTGACATACTCGCCAGCATCACTTATTGAAAGAAGTATGTTTTTTGGTTATGCTATAGTAATACTAAACTGTACATGGAAAAAGCTATAAACAAATTGCAAGATGGTAAGAAATGAATATAGAGAAATATGAGGAAGATATACGATTAATCTCACATGAGGATGTTCAAATGCTTGTTGGAGGAATTGAAAGACTTGACAAAATTCTGCACCGAATTAAGGGAGCTAATATCTAATTCCAAAACTTGGAACTTCGAATTTGGATATTGTTCAAGCAGGCTCTCTTTCACCTTCATGCCACTCTCCATGCTTCTTGTTGGTATGATCACCTTCGCTCCTCTTAAAGCTAGTACCCGGGCTGTCTCTTTTCCAATACCATTTGTTGCTCCTAAACATTGATGTATGCCATTATCAGGGAAAATTTGAAACATGTTGACAACATTTACATTTTAATTGTTTTACATATCAATCGTAGATGATTTATGTTGCTGCAAATAATACTTACAAAGTTTGTTACAAGTGTATGTAATACCCACATTTTTATAAAAAAAATTTGACAATTATACTCTTCAGTGCGTCTAGCTCTTTGTTTGATTCCTCTAAAGAAGATGAAAACTTCAATCATACAGTTGAATTCACATTTTGGGTTCTGGTAAGCATCTACCAGAACCATCTAAAAATAAGATAATAATTTTGAGTTTTCAAGATTTATAATTATTATGCAACTATCTAGAAATATAAATTCCCTTTCGCAATCAATATTCATCTAGCTCTTTGTTTGTTTCCTCTAAAAGAAATTGTAACTTCGATCATACAGTTGGATTCACGTTTTGGGTTCCGGTAAACATCTATTAATCAGATGATAATTTTGATTTTTCAAGATTTATGGTCATTGTGCAACCATCTAGAAACAATAAATTCGCTTTTGCAAACAATATTCTATGTCAATTAAGCAATAAGTAATCACATATCCCTTCTATTGATTGCACAAAACATTGATTGCAGCTATCAACCCGGCAAATAATACCTTGTGGCGGAGAAATTTTGGGTGATATTTGCTAGTAAGGCAGGACATGTAAGTTTCAAAATCTCCTTCTATGAAAGGTGGATAAGGCAATTAAATGTTGGAAGTTCTCTAATTGAAGTACCTATTTCTGTGTGCTATTACAACAATTTATATTGTGTAACAATAATAATAATAAATCAATAGAGGAACCTGTAACAATGGCAGTGAGATTGGATGCATCAATGCCTTGAGTAACCTCCTCAGCAGTTGAAGAATAGCCATAGCCAGAGGGGCCTTTGCTCCATGGCCAGCTCCACCATCCCATTCCTTTCTCTCTGTAATTTCTACCTTCTCTTTCTGTAAAGAGGAAAAGTAGTTGTATGCTCTTGGTTGGTTTATTATCTGGTAAAGCCCATAACAACCAAAATTTATTTGGATTGTTTTTTGTTCAATGCATGGTGGTTTCTCCGCCACTAGTGTGTGGAAAACGAACAACTGAGAACGACCGTTGGAAACCAGTGGAAAGAAAAATTTGAGAAAGGTCAACAAAATATTTAATTTGGACTGAGAATGAATGTGATGTGGGAGGTGAATACTAACTATGACATGATAAAAACGCCGGCTTCCCAGAATTTTCTTTTAAGAGAAAAAACAAGTTTTTGACAGGAAGAGAGAAAAAAAAAAAAAAAGTGTAGCACGCCCGGTGGGACTCGAACCCACAATCGCCTGATTAGAAGTCAGACGCCTTATCCATTAGGCCACGGGCGCTTGTTGATGTAATTAAAAGATAATTATATTTATTGTATGCAGAGCCCGACAAACATAGAAAAACCGAAAACCATATAAAGACAAGAAAACACAACCCATAGTTTTCATCCAGATCACGCCGCCCAATTCCCAACCCAACTTGTTCCATCGGCGGTGTGCTCTGCATCTCGTCCCTTTAATCCCATTGGAGACGACCGAAGAATAACGCGGAATAAAATCTTTAATACAGAGACGCTCTGATGGAAGGGAATAAGACGGAGAATAGGCTTAACCGTAGGCATGGATCCACTGGATTCTTCGTCATGCTGGATTATCTCTTCCTGACTATATTCTTCTGCTTTCTCTGCTATTTCCTTGTATTCCAGATCTGGCCTTCTGCAATCTCCGTTGTCTAATTTCTCAAAATCAGATTGATTAATTTTTTTTGTTGTTAATTGTTGTAATGTGTGTCACGTTGTCAAGTGGAATTACCAGCATTTCATGTTTAGAGACTTCAGGCTTTAATGTATTCGCAAGACATACATAATTTTATCTGGTAATTTTCTTGCAAATGAGAGATTTTTTTTTAACTTAATATTTTGCCTTCGTCTTCGTCTGTGATTGTTGTTTGATGCGATTGAAATTGTATATTTGAGAAATGGCAGTTTTGATCCTTATATCCTATAGCTAATGATTTAAATAGTTACGACTGGTTCTTCGTCGTTGATGTCTCGGCAAGTTAATGTCTTTGATTCAGTTAATGCCTTACCTTAATTGGGTTGGTAATAGTGATGTGAATTTAACAAATTGTAGTTAGGACAGCTTTAATGGCGCTAAATAGTGTTTTTGATCATTCGCTCATTCGCACATTCATGCTGGAATTAGGATTATAGTTAAAACCAAAATATGCTCTTTTAAGAGTAATAATATGCGACTTGTACTTTTCAGTATAAATGCTCTTTTTAAAGTATAGTAATATGGAAAAATGACAAGATATCTCTTTTCGAAAGGAACCAGAGGCATCTTAGCTGGAAAGCTCATACTAATTACCTTCAATGCAATTAAATAGTTTTGATTCAAAATAAACTGCAAAACATTTAAATGAGTTGAAACTTAACCAACGCATTTAACACAAACAAACAAAACCAAAGGAAAAAGAAAAATGAAAAAGGTGGTTTACCAATATTCATACATTTGTGCTGATTACAATACTTTTAGCCATGCAGAATTTGCTAAAGAAAAATGTATGATGACCTAAAACCTTATTTCTGAGAAACAATTATTTCCGTAGTCAACAGCCTCTGCAACTTACCACCATCGCTAGATCAAAATCAGAGATCGTACTAAATCTTTGACACTACCAGCACATCACATAATACGTACATTTTTCAGCTTAACATAACAGAGAATACTAGCCCACACAAAATTCATTTACGCCCATTTACAACGAAGCCTTCTCTATGTTATGAATTTTTTAGGACAACAGCTGAACAGCAGCAATTGCTGGAATCTTTTCACGCAGCTTTTGCGTTAGTGCCACTCGCACTGTCATTACACTGGCAGCAGGCCCAGTGAGTCGAACCTTAACAATAGGCTCCTCTATTGCTACTAATTCAAGATCACCACCCCCAGTACCAGTCAGGTACGGCCTCATCTCATCTAGAACCTAGATTTAAGCCATTCAAAAGAAATTAATATACATGCCAATTGTCTTCATTCAAACCATAAACAATTTCACCTGGTATTTTAACTCCAATGGCCAAGATTTAGGCTTTTAAAAAACAAGTAATATGGTTGCCAATTGTCTTCATTCAATGATAAATAATATCATACATTAACTAACATGTTTCAATACCATTTGCAATGTCAGATTCAGTACTGGTATATGAACTCCAACGGTATAATGGTATATGTGTAGCACATAAAAGGTTATGAGTTTCATAAGTTTGGTCTAATCGAGGCCAATTGACCATCAATGAGCAATTTGGTAAGCAAGAAATGAGACAACAACCACACTATAACCAAATTTAGCCTTGATTAATTAATGCTCAGTTAAGCTACAGCTACCCTCAATAAAAGCCAAGCCCAAATTTACCCCTCCATTGTGCAAAACATCTCCCAATTAGCAACAAGAAACAAAAATGAGCTCTCCTTGTGAAGTCAAGAATTACTCATCACAAGAATTTAACAATAAAAAGATATAAAACATGGACTAACAAAAGAACCTACACACCTTTTCAATATTCTCAGCATTCAACTCCAACCCAGTTTCCTCATCAGAAATTGGCTCAACAGCTACAATCTCTGGAATCTTCTCCATCAGCCGACGCTCAATGCCCATCTTCACTGTCATAACTGAGCTTGGGCATGACCCACATGCTCCTTGCAATTTCAACCGTACAATATTGCCATCAATTTCATGTAATGCCACGTTGCCTCCATCAGCCATGAGGTATGGTCGGACTTCGTCTAATACTGATTCGACATTCTCAGCTGTAAGAGGAAGCTCTACTACAGGATCGGGAGATGCAACTGCCTTTATTGCTGGATACAGATAAAAGGTAAATGAGAATTATTGTAGGTTTAATCAATAATTTTGATCCTGGGTTTTGGTAACCTATTCGTCTCTTGTGGTATTTGACATGCACTATCTTATCTTAATGCTTAATTGTGGTAGTATAATAGACCCATAACTCACTTGCCTGACACTTGGTAATTGAAAAAAAATATATTTTCTATATTGTCACACTGTGAATTCTGAAAGGGGAAAAGATACAAAAGCCATACACATATTACTTCTCTACATCATAAATTTAGGAATTAATAATTTGAGGTCAGGCTTTTTTAATCTCAACTTAAAATTGATAACAGCAAACTAAACTACCAACAAAAAGAGAACAAATCTGCTTACTCTGTCGCCTCTTGGATCTCAAAAGAGGCCAAGACACTGGACGAGAGAGCCCCTTGGCCAAAGAAACCCCAGAAGGAGAAGCTCTGATCATTCTTGCGCTTCTGACATTCGAAACCTGAAACCAACAAAACAAACTTTAACTCATTAGGTAACAAAACAAAAAAACAAAAATAAAAATACTTTACCAGAAACATTCGACAGAAAGAGAAAGCGCAAGAACCTTGAAAGAGAACGAATACGATGAAGAAGAGGAAGAAGGCTCTGGGTTGGTGGTGCGAGAAGGAAGAGAAGAAGGATTCCACACCACTGTCTGCATCTCTCTCTCTCTCTAGGTCACAGTCTCTTCTCTTGGTTTGGTTCGTGAATTCGATTCTTGCGGGGTGTGTTGTTGGGGTGTTGTTTCTGGTTTTCTGGAAATTTCTTGGGAATCAAGATGGGACAATATTCCTTATTTCAATCGAGTCTTGGGTTTTATTTTTCTCCACCAGAAAAAGGGAAGGTGATATGCATATAGTCGTCACAGCTGATGAAAGACGAGAAAGGCAAGTTTGAACCGGAACCGCTGTTGTTTCTCTCCTGTTCCGGTCCGATTCGGTAATGGTATGGTTTGTTTTGATAACATGATGATGTGCCATTGTGTCAAACTGTCAATGCCAAAGTCGGTTTTAGATAATTTTTTTTTAATTGTGATTTGGCTGTAATATACAATTTTTATGCAATCTTTTGGATTATGTTGTTTCAATTTCTAGTTACCAGAAAAAAAATGTAGTATGCGAAAGGCGTACAATTACGCTACTTCATATATTTATATTTTTAGAGAATTTACATTATTCAAAAATATTTATGGGAGTTAAATACAAATTTTACTTTAGTTAAGAAAAATCATATGTAGCATTAAAATTAAATACATGACTCTAATATTTAATTAAAAAAAAGAGACGTTATTCTTTATATTTATTGGATCCGCATGCTTACTTCTTATTTCTTTATATTATCAGTATTTACTAATAATGACTAGTACCAACCAAATTCTGTACAAAAATAAAAATAAAATACAAGATGAATTCGGAAAAGTACCTGTATATAATAAAATCTATATTAATAACGTAAGTAGTACATGTCATTTTCGGCTGGCTAACTACGCAAATGTTCCTAGGAAACTCATAAATGTATTACAAGATTCTGTCAAATTGCCATTACAAGAAAGAAAATATACATCATCCATTGAAGCTTATCAAAGTCCCAACCAAACTAGATGCACCTACAGAGTAGATCCATGTGGAGCTGTATATCCAGTAACCAAAACAGAAAAAAATAACAAAAAGAGGATAATTGTAGGTTAGTTGTGATCGGGTAGCAGCTCATCTGTTACTGCTGCCTCTGCTTCAGTTTCACCTAGGTCATCCAAAGAGGTTCTAGAAACAGTCCGGGACAAGGTACCGACAGTGAGTGTCTCCTCGGTCTCATCCACTGTGAAATCTAAGGAATTAACTGACAGCGAGCGTGCGAGTTGCGTCTTTCGCCGTACTCTCTTGCACCATTTATGCAGCGACTCCCTCACATATTCTGATACCAAGGATTTCTTGCACTTCGATCCCATCTGTGTGGCAGAAACAGATACATGGCATCAACAGATTCTTTTTTATATATGAATTTTCATTATGTCAAGGAATAAAGTGCCACTGCACCAGTTACTATGAAATTTTGGAAAAAACTATTTCAAAGAAATCAGACAATTTTAATAAATCACTGAGCAAATAATTAACATGTAGTTATCTCCAATTTAAAGGGATATTGAACCGGTAACTGAGCTGGGAACAAATACTGCTTTACCTGAGTTATAATGACGTTAAGGGGTAGTGTGCTGTAGCTGCACCAAAACTGAACCAATAGCCTGAAACAAAGAAAGTGTCATCGTGTAATAGTCCTCTCAGAATAAACAAAAACAAAATAAAAAAGGGAAATATGAACCACTAACCCACAAATCAAGCGGATGATAACCATGAATTGATTCTTCATCAGACAAGAGTGTAGACCTAGCTGCCACTGTAAATAGCATTGAAGCAATAAAACTTAGAAACTAATTTCTAAGAGGTTCAGCTACAAGTAGTATTCTCAGACCAAAAGCTTCTCATCAATGGGTGTACCAATACCTACATCATATACTGAATTCTAGATCTAGCGCTACTAATCATTATAGAAAAATAAATTACGGCATAACAAAGGAAAGTGACCCGCCGTTTTCCTAGAGGTAACGGGTTCAATTTCCGCTAGGCGCGGAAGAGGATAAATTCTATTTAACAGAACGGGCTATGTCTCTATAAATAAATGGCCTTATTTCCAAAAAAAAACAAAGGAAACTGAAGTAAAAAAAAAAAAAAGCTTCCCAAGGATTGATATTTTTTCTGTTCAGTATGACACTATGGCCCTAAACAAATCAATATATAGGAGGAAAAAGGAGATATATTAGCTTACCATGGACCATATAAATGTCGCCATCTCAAATGCATTCTGAAACAAAAAGGAAAAAAAAAAGAAAAAAACAGCAACACAAAACGTATTTAGATGCAAAAATTAGAAAGGACAACAAAAGATTTAGATATGACTCGAAGAGTAGAAGTTAACAAAAGGTGAAATCTTAGAATCACCTGAAAGGATATGAATTGTATAAGCCACAATAGCACATCAGGATTTTTAAACCAGAAAAGATCATCCCGTGGCTTTAAGTGGGTCCCAACAGGACCCACTGTCTCAACAACTTCTAGGGCTAGTTGTGCGACTACATGTTGAAGCTCTGTACCCACTAACATGACCAGCTTTCAAAGTTTTTTGAAAAAGAGTGGGTCAGATATGCAATTAACCATGAAAATGTTAATTAATTGAAATTGCTTAACTTTTGCTCATCAGATGCTTACTATAGCAGGGAGAAATGACAACCAAAAATAGATATTAAGACCTGCAAATAGATTGAAATATGAAGGCATTTATTAAACTAGTTGTGAAAGAGTTGACAAAAGAAAAATTATTTCGCTATATGTAACGCTACCATGAATATTTACAAAGATGCAAACTATGGAATATGCCCACAGAGGCCAGCTGAAAAATCGAAACATACATTTGTTAGCAAAATATCATTAAGATAAAATGATTTTAATCAATTTAGGCCAAGATAAAGAGCTCGAGCTTTTACCTGATGCCAACACTTGCACTGTAATAATCGTCCATGCTACGCACAATGTACTTGTGGAAGTCATATGATTGTGGTAACTTATGATACTAGAAATTACAGTAACCAAAAATATCCCAGTAAGAACTAAATCTTAGCAAAATAGATATTAAGGTGCACAGGAAAATGTAAAGTCTTACAGTAATGAAGCCTTGCCGCAAAGCCATGTAGTCTGACCTTGCAATGGAGCCCTTAAATTGACGTACGAAGCAGAGCTGCATCACAATATTTCAAATTTCAAAATGTGCAAAAAAAAAAAAAAAAAGGTTGGGACTGAAGATTTCTTTTAATAACTTAAGTGTACAACATACCATCCAGATGAGAATTTTGTTTTTGCTCCACGGATGAGAAGCATGGTGAAAAACAAAAGTTGACTGCCTTCTCAGCATCTTGCTTCTCCTGGCTACAATTTAAGCAAGCAAACAAAAAGTATTAAACACAAATTCTTTACCTCACATATGGTTCTCTGAGTTTCCTGCCTTTCTAGTTTAACAAACTGAGAACTGATTAGATAATTACCTTGCAAATCTTCATTAGAAAGTGGGTATGCCTGGTTCTCCCATTTTGTCCAGCTATATATCTACACTTAGATAAAATGCACACACCAACTCAAAAAAAGAAAATAAAACAATCAAAAGCACATGAAACAAAGTAGTAATTAGTTCATTACCTTAATCATAGACAGAACAACTGTAACAAAGCTATATAGAACATGTGTAATTCCAAGAACAAACAAAAACCGGTGCAATTGCTCAAGCCCCTCCAGAGATACAAATGGCTCATGACCCTATGGGATAACCCAAAAAATAAATAAATAATAATAATAATAAGAGAAGCAATAAGAGCTAGCATACCATATATCAGGTCCAGTATTGAGGAATATACTAGCATTTTTTGATATAGTAGCTAATAATTCTATCATAACTTACCTCACTACAAGTATGTGTTGAGCTTCCAAAGATCGATTTTACAAGTTGGGTCTCATTTAAAAGACTATTAACTCCTCCAACTACTTCAAGGTCATCCTCTGAACAGATGTAGAAGCGGCTTGTGAAGAGAGATGATGGCACACATATTTCAGAGATCCATCTAGACGTCTGGCTCAGAATAAGGGATATTAACCCAAGTAGCATGAGTTCTGTTTTCACCTCATTGAGGCATTTCATCAAACGCCTTCAAATCAGTTGTTGCAAATTATGTACTAATTCAATTTCAATCCAATTTTAGAAAAAAATTGAAATCCATGACTACCCAAATTAATAAAATTAAGTCCTTTTATCATGGCTGAGTTTCTATTATGCAATTAAGAAAAAGAAGGATTATCAATAAAGGAAACAAGAGAGTAGGACAAAAATTTTCTCCTTTTTTTTTTTCTGGACTTGTCCAATGACCAGTAATCAACTTGTATGGGTCCATTGTTTCCCTCTAAAATTGGACCAAGAGAAGCTTGTAGGGATCCGGTACCAGACAGCTGGTACATACTTCTACCTTATTTGGATGGTACATCATCCAGAAATGTTAAGTTCTTCTCTTTTGGGACAACAAAATCCTCAATACTCGAGAACTAAAAAAGACCCATCGTGACAGTAATGCCAAAAAAAAAAAAAAAAAATGATAAAAAGAACTACCTTCTCTAACTTTCTCCAAAGCAGCAAGCATTGCTTTCCTCTTAGTTTTCTTCAGCCACTGCAAATGCAACCAAACATTAACCTTATTCTATAATCCAAGCAATCACTTCAATAAATTAACCAATAACCATGATTACATACTTTGCCGAACCGGTAGATCGAGCGCTCTACAATGAAGCAGACAGCAACAAAGCCAGTCATCACAGTGGCCACCGACCATGTCGGCGTCTCGGCCAGAGATCTTGCTTCTCCCTCTGACATTTGTGCTCTCTTCTCTCTTCTCTAGTCTTCTACTGTTCTTCCAATTTGAATTGGTTAGTGTTTCCTTTGTCTATATACAGAGAAGAGAAGAGTGAAGAAGAACAGCACAAGACATCTGGAGGCAAGATCGCAGCAAAATAATGAAATATACGAGTGAAGCTTCTCTTTCTTTGTTTTTTTTTTTTCTTATTTATTGTTTCCCATGTTCTGATTTTTTAAATATTTGCATTGATTTGGATCGAGGTGGTACATTGCACAGTGTGGCCGTGTGGGACAGAAAGATTTAAATTTTCTGAAAAAATGCACGAATTACGAAGCCGATCGAACGGTCCGATCTCCGTTGATGCTGATTCCATCGAAAATTTTACATATCGGACGGTCAGGAGTGCTTCTAATGAGTTGCTGCATTGTAGAGGATAAGCGCTAGTTGTGCATCCTTCTTGGTCTATGGAGCGAAACTGAGATGCATGCTATGCTATGTCCAATGGTGGAGGTTTCTAATTTTTTAAAATATAGTTTTTTGGTTCTTCCGTGATAAGCACCTGTATTGCTATCTGTATGTGATTTTTGACTTGTTGTTTTATTGTAAACCCGGGGATATTAAACAATTTAAAATTTCACAATAAAATAAAAAAAAATAAATGTATAGAAAAATATTTAAATTTTGATCGCTACCAAAAAAAATTGCAGAAGTGCATGCATTATGCACTATATTGTTAAATTTTGACCCAAAAACGATTAACAGGATAGTTAAATTTTAAAACTGGTGAAATGTTATTTTAAACAGTAGTGATGCACTATATTGTTAATTTAGCCCGTGGTTTATCAATTCAATCTACATTGCAAATGAAATGCTATCACATATCAATATACTTTTTGGTCTACATATCATTGACATGCAGAATGCGGTTCTACAAAATAAAAAAAGGTATAATGAATTGTTCATCTCCTTTAAAATGTAGATGTTTTATTCACTTTTTGATTGTTGATAAATTTAACATTAAAAAGTTAAAAAAATTATCACATGTATACCATCTGTACTCTTTGTTCGTCGTGACCCAGTTACATTCGTGTATTATTATTATTTTTTTTGGCAAAAAGCTCGTAGAAAATGGATTTTGATCTCTCGAAATAAACCACAGCTTGGGATTTTATTATTATAATTATTAATTTTTGCAAAATCTCGTAGAAAATTTCGCATGCGGTAGAAATCTCTTTTTTATTCTTCGTTGAAGAAGAGAGAAGTAATATAAGCAAAGCACATGCAAGTGATGCCCTATTGAGGGACAAATGAACGATGGATCTAGATATAGTGGCGAACTAATTAAATACCCAATTCGGTTACTTTCTTCATTAATACAAGCCCCAAATTTTAATAGGAAAAAGAAAGTGGAGGAATATAGACTTATTGGGAGAAATTGATAAATCCACCACATGGGAGTGCCTGATTGTGCGAGCTTTTATTGCAAAATGTGTAATCGCATACGTTGTGCTACTATAAAAGACGCATTAATTATTTTGCATTTAACATTACTGAATATTCTTTTACCGTATGAAAATGTAGCTCCGTATGAATAATTTTAAACTATAAAGTCACCAAAACTAATTTCTTTAAAAATATTTTGTGCTAAATAAAAATACAGTAAATATAACTTAAAACAGTTCGCATATGAATTTCCGGCAAGTTTTGTATGTTTATTCACATTTTCAATTAATATTTCAAAGTTTATAAATTATAAAAAACCGATAAATAATGTTGGAATATCCTCATACTAGGATAGAATTTAATCTGTGTTCATTATTTAATAATCTTTCACACATAATATACGCTCAAATAAAAACAGACAACCAACAATTCATGTGCTACAAAACTGAATCATCATAAGATAAGTTCTACCTCATAACCAACTATCAGGGCAGCTATAAACCTAGGGTAAACGTACTTAAAATTTGAAAAAAAAAAAAAAAAAAAAGAAAAGGAAAGAAAAGAAAAGAGATGGGCCAATCTTGAATTCGGAGGGCACTGAAGTTTTCTCTTACTAACTGTTTCCTAAACTAACATGATATTTACGCGCCAGCTGATACACCAAATCCACTAAATTACCAAAAGTTGAGAAATAAAGAAACACTGAATTAAGTAAATTAAGAAAACATAAACTGGCGTGTGTCATTTCCAAAACCTTAATCAAAATCCCAATTAGGCATTCACTCTTTGCATATTATATTCTTCTGATGTGGCCTCAACTTAGTCACACTTGATATTTCGGTAGATTCTTCGAACAAATAGAGAAGATCCAAGATAACCCACAGCACCTGTTTTTACGAACAGAAAATAAAATTAAAATGTTGCCGCAACTGGAGTATAAAATGGCCGATTTATATGAATTGACCATTGGAAAATTGGTCAATCCGACCCTAACAAAAAAGAAGACGAAAAAAAAAACGCATTTGAACATTATGCTTAAAACTACATGGGCCTTTTGTGAGGTGACTCATCCTTTTACGGAAAACAAAGAAACAACAGGTATGGTTTGGAGCAACTGAAATAGCCAGAAGTAGCTGTTGTAAATTGGTATCACTCCCATACAAAATTCATATCCAGAGGTACAGTTCAATTTCATTACCAACAAATTTTTCTTTTGTAATTCCTTGTTAGTTTATTCTAACAATATTTCAATCAATTTCATTATGTTCATGTTCATTATATAAATTCATTTTGGAGGCCTTCTTGGCATTGGCACTGTTATCTAATAATTGTTTTTCCGAGGCAATGAAAGAAAATTTTGCAACCGAGCTGACAAAGGTGGACTTTTTTCTAAAAGGACTAAATTTTCTTTTTTAACATCGTGAAGGACAATGCACTTAAAAATTTTTCCAAAAGGGCCTAACTATGAGCATTATAAAGATAATACCGTACTTGAATTGAATTATCTGTCGGATTTGGAAGTGAATTTGATGTCGATTGTGGATTTCGAATAGAGGAAGAAGACGTTGTGCATGAATTAAGAGTTCATTTATAATACTCATGAGATCTTTTGGAAAATTTTTTGAACTCATGGTCCTATATGATATTAGAAAAGAAATTTGAGCCCTTTGGAAAAAAAGTCCACAAAGGTGCAGTTCCGGTATGCTATACCTATGAACAAAACATGCCAACCTGACAACAGCGATAGTATCAAAATGCACAATGATAACTGGAGAAAGAGAGGGAGAGGGAGAGAGAGAGAGAGAGAGCTCTCACCGCAGAGAATGCCAAGGCCCAAACAGAACATGAGAGTATATCCAAAGTAGAAACTTGTCTGGAAGAATCCAGACATTTTAGTCTTCACATGGTAGTAGTAGATGGAATAGAAGTAAACATAAAGTGCTGTTGAGGCAGCTGAGAAGAATGATGTCCATTGCCAGTGATAATTCTCAGCATTCAGCAGAAAGTATGTCCCCACAATTGTCACACAAATGGTTACAATTATCAGAATAAGGAACACCAGCAACATGAAGCCATACACATAGTACACCTGTATAAATATGAAAAAATTAGGTTGTCTAATAAGGTACATAAATCACTCATGTGAATTTTCAATCAAAATTTTGATATACCAAGTTTCCAAACCGAAGTTCTGTGCCAAAACTCCATCATTTGCCCATCTTCTTAGTTTTAACTTCTCGAATTTTTTACTTTCCTATTCATGTATTAGGTAATTCAACTGTTTTTTTCTTTTTTGGGGTATGAATATTACTTGAACACTAAGGGTGTGTTTGGAAGTTGGTGGGAACAAGTGTGAACAGAGAACAAGAAATTAATCTTGTTCGTGCCTTTTCTTGTTCGTAGTTCCCCAAAAAGAAGGAACTGGGAACAAGGCCACGAACAGCCTGTTCTCCCTGTTCGCGAGTCGTTTGGTTCACGCGAACAAAGCTTGTTCGCGAACAACTGTTCTGGAAGCCAACCAAACATAGCCTAATTTAACCCATTAATACTTGGATACATGGTAGTTCACTGTGATTAATCTGTTATATACTTATATTCTTAATGATATCATCCAAAGATCAATTCAATACTGGCTTGTATTCTACAGAAACACAACTATGCACAGAAAACAGACAAGAAAACAAAAATGAAAAAAAAAATAAATTACACAAATATGGATCCGTATCCTCTGCCAACCTTTTCTGGTTGGCAGGGTGCCAACCCTTAATCCGAGCCGTTCGATCTTGATCGGACAGTTAATTTTTTTTCGGGCCTATCAATCTGGTATTATTCACAGGGCTCCCATAACCATCTGATTTAATCTGAACGGTCCAGATTCGAGGTGGGCACCCTGCCAACCTTAAAAGGTTGACAGAGGATGCCATTCCCACAAATATGGAGGTTTACCTTGTAATTCCAAAAGGAGGTGAAAACGAAGTACATCTCAATGAAGATACTCCCAAATGGTAGCAAGCCTCCCATAATCGCAACCACTGATGGGGTGAGGTACCATTTCTTCTCAGGAATTGGGCGAGGTATGGTTTTTACACGGCACGGGTTGTTGGGAGACCCACTCCAATTCCTACCCACAACTGTACCCAACAGGGCGAGTGGGAAAGAGATGAATGCCCAGAGGACAAACATGACCACCATTGTGCCAAAAGGAATTGCAGCTAGGGATCGATAGAAGATGGCAATCGTGTTCAGTGCTAGGCCAATGCCAAAGCACATGAACGGAAAGAGAGAGGCAGTAAGGATCATTGCTTTGATCCAGTTCTTACCTGCAATAGCGTCAAGAATGGAGTTGGAATTATCAATTAGTACTCAAGTATAGCATAATTATACAAGGGACCTGCAATTTGCAACAAAAGATATGAAAATATCAGAAAGTTCCTCAATTTTAGAGAACTGCATAACTTGTGCGGGCTCAGAAATTACTAAATATGGCAGAACCTCTAGTATGTTGGTATTACTAATGTGATGTATATTCACAAAAAACACATAAATGCAACTAGAATGCAAAATATAAACAGTTAGTTAAAAATAGCATACTAACCTCCATTTCTTGAGTAGAGTCCACCACTGACGTATCCTGAGATGAATGAGGTAAGTGCATAGCACAATATAAACGTGGTAGTAATTGTCCCTCGCCTATAGATATCAAAAAGCAATCAATTGAAATACTAGGTTCAATTTAATATAAGCTACACATTCATATCGTAAAAACAAAAACAGCATCAGCTCAGATTCAAAAAACAGGTGAGTCCTGCTTTCAAAGGAATATACAGCTATACATGCACCAAACCCCAAATTCAAGCTTAAATATTAGGACATGAAATAGAATTCAAAATGCCTAATTTCAATTCAACAAATTTTAAAAATACTAAAACATACTACATGTAAAAGCTATATAAATTTAAGAAGAATAGCTACTTACCCAATGTACAACATTCCTACAATCGCCAACACAATCACTAGTAGAATAAGAGTTGCAAGCTGTGAGCCAATACCCACAAAAGCAGAAAGAAGAACCAAATTACGAGGTGGTCTGAAGACATCTCCATGAACCAGCTTCCATCCAGATTCCTCATTAACATCTCTCTCCTTTCAAATTTCCAAAACAATATAAACAATGAAGATTTATGGTATTGTTTGAAAAAGCAAATTCAAAGGAAATGATGAAGTCATTTACCAGAGTTTCAATATCATCATCCTCCCGAGCATACTTTGCATAATCATTTTTCAGAGTACGCATCAGTATCATAGATACCAGCCCAGTTAGGAAAATAACCATCATGAAAGAATTGAAGATAGAGAACCAATGAATCTGCCATCAAACAAAATATACAGATGACGTTTAGAAGTAAGGTTTGCCAACAATATGGATTACTAAAATTTGTCGCAATAGATTAATCAATGTTCAAATTTGAAAAAATTATCTATCATTCAGTGGTATCTCAACTCTTTGAATTACAATAAATATGAAAATGCAATTACCTGGTGCTCAAAGAAAGGATAATCTAGGTAAACATCAAAACGGCGTGCAAATGTGATATTTGTTTCGACCCATTTCACAGAGTACGTCATGTCTAGTGCTTTACCAGCTTCCAACAGCTTCGGGCTTTGTTGAGTGAGGTTAACATGAATAATCTGAAAATAAAAACAACTAATGAATCTTTAGTTTTCAGATATAAAAATATTATGCTCAAGAATAAGAGGAAGACAGTATAAGGTACAAACCCTGTTTCCATTATATCTCACGCTTATGTCTTTGTGGGTGAAAAGGTAGTGCTTGTTCTCATTGTTCTTGTCAGTTTCTCCAACAAAACCTATTAATGACATGATTCATCAAACTATTCAGTCCAACTCAAACCAAAAAAGGTACAAAACAAAAAGGTAATTGACCACAACCAATTCTATACCAGGGAAAATTTATGTCACCAGAACTCTGTTGGATATCAGCTTCAGCTATATTTATCTTTACTTTGATACACAAGTTTGGGTATTTAAAATTGAGATTATGCCGGAGATTATGCATAACTTAAACAACAACATATGGCAAAATAACAAGGAAAATTACACTGATACTCGACATACCAGATAAGATTTGGTCAGTTCTTACACCCTGAAATTTTGGAAAACCATATGGCCATGAAACCTTTATAGGAATTTCTAAAGCTGACCCTTACATACAAACCAGGTCCCATCAATTTGTTACCGAGGGCATTCCACAAGATGACTATAAAGCATATATGACCTGATTTAACATATCTGCATTCATTGAACTCAGAAGGTAAAAACTAAACAAGCATTGATATGATTGCATACCCCACAAAGGCAGATCATCTATTCACAGCGTAGGGAGGCAAATCCAAGATTGAAGATGGGGATGGCACGCGGTAATAAAAGCAAGGAATCAGTTAAGAATTGCGAAGATAAATTATGAAAAAGCTAGCAAAACTTGCTGAGAAAAGCATTTATAACACATAAAAACCGACCTATGAAGAACTCAAACCAATACGAGTTTTCAATTGCATCAGTGAACTGCTGCACCTTTGAAGCATCAAGTTCAAGTGTACAAATGGTGGCCCTGTCCACATTCCCTATAAATATAGAGTTATTTTAGTCGGCCTGATAGTGCATACCCAGTTATCTTGGCAATCATAAAGAACTAAGGGCTAGGTACAAGGTGAACATGATACCAAAACTATGCACATTACAACACATTGCTGTGCTTTCCAGTTCAACACATTACAATATAACAAGTCTAATTGGCATTCTCTTGGTGTAACATGTCTCGTACCAGGCTTGAATTCAGAATCAGGCATGAACTGCCAATCCTTCAGCAGTCAATACCAGCTAACCACTTGCCAGAATGTATCAGACAACTAGTACACACAAGTACTACTATACAAAACAAATTGATAAACTGTAAAGCTACATTACTTAAGAACTTGATCTCGATTTGGCTATCGATCAGCTCATTCCCGCCCAAAACCTCCCCAAGACCGCTCCATCTGTGCGCAGGGTTCTCTGAAGGCTTACAGAAGGGAAGGTTGTAGTAATTGTATGTCTCCTGGGGATTGTTATATGGTCCCACCTTGTTTACCCATAGTGTCACCGCCTCATCAGCTTGATACTGTACATGAGAAATTGTAAACCAATTATATGCAAATTATGTACAAGGATTGCTTGAAAGAAGTAGAACAAACAAAACTAAATTTAAAGAAGTCAAAATTAGTCAACAACATCACCACACTCAGAAACCACACGCGCATAAATTCAGATCCAGATCTGATACTAGCACAACAAAGACATGTTCTACTCACTACTAAGTCGAGAGCACAGATCCAGAAACAATCGAATGAGATATCAACGACCAGAGGCGTACCTTGTGATCGGACTCGGAGGCGGAGGTGGAGGAGAAGGCGGCGGCGAGGAGGAGGAGGTGGAGAAGGAATCCGACGATGGATCGCATCTGGTTCGTCGGATCGAATCGTACCGGATCTGACAGGATTCGACCCGAACGAGAGATATAGCCTTGGCCGAATGAGTTTCTGTTTCTGTTTCTGTTTCTACAGAGAGAAAAAAGCAGCAGGAGTTTATTAAGCTTCAAGCCGCTCTATCGAATTTCGAGAAGTGAGAGAAATGCCGGTTACACCCGGTGCATTAATATTACAGGAACTTATGTGACAGATAGACGGGGCCCACTAAGAAGGGAATGGAGGGATGGCGGTAGAGGTACTGGTCGTGGTCCATACGACAATTTGGCGAGTGAAAGATAGGCTGATTTAGTGGGTCCATTGTGATAACTATTTTGGGCCTGTACAAGGCGTCACAACTTTATAGCCCAAAAATAATTTGATAATAAGAAGTGCAGACCGAAAAATCCTATATAACATCCTAGGATTGTGCCATCCTGCCATCCCAGCAGGCCATCGCACATCCAGCCCATATCCTTTTCGTGAATATATCCTTTCCTTATTCACGTGCGATACACGTGAGAGATCTCTTGCTCAAATATCTCTCTCACTATCTCACTTAGATCTTTCGACAGTTGCTCAGACCAAATCTCTCTTCATTTTCCTCTCATTCCAGATCTGTTCTCTCCTCTTGGCATCGCCATGGCAGCGCTGGACCTCCATCGCGTCGAATAAAGATCTTCGCCAAAGTCATCGACAACGAAGTAGGCACCGCCTTCTCTCTCGCGACGAAGATAGATGTGCTCAGTTAAGATTTGAGAAGATATCGCTAAGGTATTCTCTCTCATTCTCAGATCTGAAGCAGTCGAGTTTCTCACCATGGTTGTATGTGCTATTTGATCGTTGTCCTTGATTTTGTTGTTTGATCGATCTTCATCGGAGTGATGATGTCAGCGAGATCGCTAATTCAAATGTCATTGTCATCGATTTACAACTCAGTCAAACAAATTACCGTTTAGGTTTAGGTTACTGAAACCTAAACCTAAATTAGATCCAGGTTTAGAACTAGATTTTGGATATTTCTGTTGTAATGTTTTTCAAATTATAACTCAATTTAGATTAGATGAAATAATTATTTAGTTCAAAGTTTGGTGTAGATATGAATTTACAGTCACATAATAGGTTTTCCAATCTGTATATTCAATTTGTGCTCAATTTGTGTTCGATTTCTAGGTAATGTCTAAAATTAGATTGAATTGTATTCAATTTTGTTTAGCATAATTCTATCCTCCTTGATATATACCTGAATTTAATGGATGAAATGGATTTTCAACAAAACCTTGATAGGACTTGGATGAAGCTCATAAGAAACAAAAGAGAGGCTCAAGTCAAACAAGTCTATCGCGAGGTCGCTCAGCTTCTTCAATCCGGCGAGAAAACCACCGTTTGAATCCAAGTTCGTTCTTTTCCTTTTCTGCCACTAGTACTATTTATCTACTATTTACACATTCTAATTATCATAATTATGCATTTCTTGCTCTCTAAAAAGCTTCCTCACTTGCTCCATTCATTATTTTCACTCATTGTTAACTTACTTCTTATGCCAAATGAATGGACTGGTGTTTACCGGGTCCAATTGGTTAGTAATCTATACAAATCAATTCTAAATCAGGAATTTACATGAGGCTCATGTGTGTCGTTTTGTTGCTTACAATGTGTTTGATAAATTGCTACAATGAATCAGTTGGGGTGAGGTTAATCATCATTATCAAATTTGTCCAATGAGGCTCTTACTGTGTGTTTTAGTATAATTTCAAAATTAATTTTTTTTGCAATTTTTCTTTATTTGATGGCTCTTCAGGTTGAACATGTAATAAGGAATGAGAAAACAACATCAGTATATGAGCTTTTGGAAGCCTACTATGAGCTAATTATATAATAGTTGCACATCATTGATTCACAATAATAAACGCATTTCTTCTTTTCATGTAAATTAGTACATATGAAATAAATCATATACACAATAAAACACTAATCTTTTTTACTACATGACCACAAATCATATCATGGATAAAACCAAAATTTTCAAATAGTTCTATTTATGTTTTCACACATCGTTACACTAAAATGTTGAAAATAACAGAAAGAAGTTGAGATACTGTATATGTCCACTAGGAATATATATTTAGCGGAAGTGAGTATATACTTATAAGGGAGTATCTATTAAAGCATGAAAAGTTTAACTATAAGGGAGTATTTATTTAGAACAAGAGATTATATAGTTAAATATATGGGAGTATATATTAAAAGTTATTATAGTAGGAATATATATTTAGCGCAAGTGAGTATATATTTTTATACAAGGAAGTATCTAAAAGCATATGATTTTATATAAGGGAGTATATAATTTAATGTAAGTGAGTATATGCTTTATACAAGGGAGTATCTATTAAAGCATGCAAAGTTTAACTATAAGGGAGTATATATTTAGAACAAGAGATTATATAGTTAAATACAAGTGAGTATATACTTTTATAAAAGAATAAGGGAGTATATATTTAGAACAAGAGATTATGTAGTTAAATATAAGAGAGTATATATTAAAAGTTATTACACTAAGAATATATATTGAGCGCAGGTGTGTATATTTTTTTATACAAGGAAGTATCTATTAAAGCATATTATTTGATATAAGTGAGTATACATTTGTATACAGGGATTAACTACTAATGTACTAGAAGTTGAATCACATGTTACATTGTTAGTCCAATTATTCACATAAGGGGATATATATTTTAGATTAAGGGAGTAACAACTAAGGTAGTAAAAGTTTAAATTCATGTTACAGAGAATGTAAGTTTCATCTTTAATTATTAATTATTTTTGTATCTGTTCGTTACAAATGTAATTACATTAGAATAAGGGATAAGGGAGTAAATATATTTTGTAAGGGAGTATGTATCGGATGATGAATTATGAGTTGATTTGCTATATTATTAGTTTCTGCAATTTTAGAGTAATTTGAAAAATCTGGAAGAGATTGTTGAGTTCTACAATAAATTCCAACAATTGTTGGCAATTGGAATTACAAAGAAGAAATTTTGCAGTAGAAGTAGCATATGTAGGAACCATAAAGAAATTCTTTCTATGAAGAGACCATAAAGAAATTCAATCTTAATTGAATTTTAACTTTTTTATTTGTAGATAAATGTGCACCATGTGCCAACCCTCATTGCATATGGTGACAAAAACTAATAACAAAATGAAAACCAACTAAGCAATATCGAAGGAAAAAAGAAAATAAAAAAGGAAGGATTTAAAAAAATCAAAAGAAAAAGAAAGAAAGGGACCAAATTGGTACATGTTTGCAAGACCAATATGATATAAAGATTCTTGAGAAAGTTTTGACTTTGTTATACTACCATATTGAACTGGAAAATATCAGTAGGTAATCAGCCGGTAATCTGTTTGTTAATTGATTTTAAATTGAGTAAAGGGATTACATTTCTTATGTCAAGGGAGTACTTATTGTCCATAAGGGTTTATATAAATGAAGTTTGCTAACTCCGTTATTGCATTTTCCTTATTCGTTACTGTTCATGTTGCATTTTTCTGATAAGGGTTAATTTTTGTTTCAACGCATTTGTCAAGTATTTTGATTCTAGAATGGCAAGATTGAACACGAGTGAACGTAATGAATATTACAAATGCATTCAGAGACCCCACTTTTATATGGGATTATATATTTTCTGTTGCGGGGGTAAATTATATTGATCAAGGGATTATATATTTGATGCTTCTGTTTTGTTTTTTAGATTGGTGTTGATGATGATATGCACATGGTTGCTTACCGTTTCATAATAGACCCTATCAATGAAGTGGAGCCTACTTTTCACAAAGTGTCAGAGTGTGTTCTCCTTGAATTAAGTGATTGACGCTGAAGCTAATAGCTCAAATTAACTTTGTTAGGATGTTTGATTAGTTTTTTAGGATGTTTGATAATTTGTCTCTGTGAATGTATGTTGCTTTGGTTGATGTTTTGGTTGTATTAAATTTTGTTGGGATGTCATTCTTTGAACAATTGTTAGTGTCAAATTTATGTTGCTTAGTTATTTTTTTGAAGTAATAATCTTGTAAATGAATGAATGTTGTTTGGTTAAAATAAATACTCCATTGGTACAATTAAATACTCCCTTAACATATCTGTTATATCCTATATTAAAAATTTTATTAGGACTACTATTGTTGCCTGTATATATGACTGTATATAGTAAGTACTCTACAGTGTTTTCCAATTCCTACCCCTTACCGAAAAATTCCGGTAATACCGGATACCGGAACAGTGACCGAAACGGCGGTTTCCGGTATTGTGAGACAAAATACCGGAAATTTTCGGAAAATACCAGGAAATTTCGGATTTCGGCCATCTGGCCGGTAAGGGTGCCGGTAGGAAATTGAAATCATTGGTACTCTATAACCAATGTTTGTTTAATCCCTTATGAAGAAATATATACTCCTGTATTATATAAATTTACTCTAAAATAAACAATTAAATACTCCCTCTTTCTGTGGTGACGTCATCACCCAACGTGATGATGTCAGTAATTTAATTGTGCCTGATGACGTTAATTAGAAATGGGCTTGGTGATGTCAGTATCCATATCACATCCCACATCGCATATGAACCAGCCTATTATTCGCACCCAGTGGGCCTGTGGGATGGCAAGATGTCATTAACGTGGGATGCCGCTTATCAGGACTGAGTTCAGACCAATATTAGTTAACAGCATGGTTTTGAGCTTTCTAACCTATTCTAAATGAAGCGGCCCATTAAAACCCAATTTCACGGTTTAGAGAATTTGGGAAGAATCTCATGAAAAAGATGGTTTTTGATAAAAAGAAAAAAGAAAAATAAAAGGAAAAACAAAAAGAAAGCATCGGTTGCAATCTATAGGCCATTTTTATTTTTGTTCTTCAGTACATTTTAACTATATTTCTTTTTCATTGAGGTGTGTATTACGCTTATTGATTACATATTTATTTATCAACAGAGGACAATCAAGTAATTAAAGTCTCCAAATTCACAATTTCTAATTGTAGACACATCATCATCATCAGCAGCAGCATCACATCATCATTATTATTATTGTTATTAATTGGTTATTGATAAAATTATACAATTAAATCTTAAATTAAGCCATTAAGGACTATCTATGTATCAGTAATGTATACATTTAATCTTTTATTGTCATAATCTTAAATTAAGGACTTTGACGTTGATTCTACTTCTCTGTTTTTTTTTTCTGAAATAAAAATGGAGGTCAATCTCCATCTTTAATTAAATATAATCTCTATAAATGTACAAAATTTAGCCTGAGCTAAAGCAACAACATGAAAACAAATTAAAAAATAACCAAACTATTGTAAAAACACACACACACACACACACACAACGGAGGTAAAATCAATTAGGTCCTCATTTCAAGGTCTTCCGTTCAGTGATAGTCTAAGGCCGCCAACTTGAGCTCATCTCAAACGTGAGTCGAATTGGTCCAATTCGAATTCTGTCAACTCGGATTCCAACCAAGATTTTGACGAGCCGAGTTTGTGTAAATCACGATTTTCGAATTTTTTTTGCTCAATCAACCAGATTGCTAACCCTTTGTCAGGTGCCTCTAAAGATTATAGTACATCTCTCTCCTTATAAGTTCCTTACGCTTGTGTGAATATCTATAATATGATTTGCCTATTTATATTCCTTTTGACTTTAATATAGACCATGCTTTTAAAGTGTCATGACATTTTCATATGCGACGAAGTACCCTCGATCCCTATAACACGAAATCTTCTTTTCTTCTTCTTTCTTCTTCTTCTTCTTCTATTTATGGCTTCCTTAAACAGAGAAAAGGTCGGAAAATAACTAAGAAAAGGCACACGCCTTTTCAATTAGGTAAGAAGAAAAGTGCAAGAAAGAAGATTGCACAGTACATGAACGACTAATTCAAGTGCTATGAGAAAAAAAGTACAAAACAGAAACAAACAAACAATCAATATCCAGTATATCTGATTAGATTGCTTACCCAATAATTCTTTTGCTTATGCTGGAAAAAAGAGAAAAGCATATATGCAGGAATCACAAAAGAGAGACAAGGTCTTAATTTCGTCTCTTGTTACGTCGCTTGCAATTGGACAAACAATTTATACTGCATTTTTCCACCAACTGATCAACTTCTGTCAAAACTGAAAAAGGTAAAAGATTTCTGGAGTGAATGGAGTCTATCGATCTGAGCAACCAAACGTTATTACTTTATTGAAAATGGGAAATCATATTCGAATAGGATTTGATTATGTCAATTCCGTCATGAACCAGATTGATTATTTCAATTCTTTCATGCTTATTAAGATGACTAATTAAGAAATGTAATAATTAATTATTTAATTTCTATAAGCAATTTCTTTTTTTTTTTGTTTTTTGAGTAATGATAATATGAAGTCTATCAACATAATAAACATGAGAATCCAACACAAATGATCAGTGACTCCACTTTTATTTTAGAGGTATGTATTTCACATATAGTGGATTATATATGCCTTTTTAAATAAATTACCTTAAAAAAAAGTCTTTCAACATAAATATATGATCTGATTTCTAGTGTGCCGCTCATAGGAACGATGTTTCTGGTCGCTAGATTAAAGACTACTTTCTGTTATTGCTTTATGCTAACGCTCGTATTTTTCAAATGTGGTGAATAAGTGATGATTTGCTGCTAAATTTGTAGTTGTGACTGGAGATCTGGTAGATCATGAGAACTGAATTAAAAATAGATTCTTTGATTGTAATTTGGGATTTGGAATTCATGCAAAGCAAAGTTTCTACTTCCGACTTTCTGTCTCTCTCTCCTGAAAGAAACAACAAAATGCAGAGATGAAAGAGACACTAGCGCAATGAAGAAGATAACACAAGCGGGGTTCTGGTGTCAACTTTTGTAGATGCAAAATTATCTTCAAATTTTACATGTTTGGTAGTCTCATGATGTAATGAAGGGCTCTATTATCAATAGAAGCTTCTATTGGTGTCCTTTTCATTACCCCATTTGTTAATGGTTGAAAAGAGCCCTTAATGTTAACTTTTGAGAGGTAAAGTGTTATCTTCACCATCCAGTGTGGCTAGGTGACATCATGATTAGGACCGTAAGAACAAAAATGAAAGCTCCTTCTATGTTGCATGTGCATCCTTGCAAGAAACTGTTTTTATCGTGTTGATCCTTCAAATATTGAATTTTATTTTGAGGTACTTATTGGTCTACTTTTGCTTTCCTTTCTGTTTTTCTGAAACCAAAAATAAATGGGCATATATTGTGTCTCCATGACTCCATTCATGTCAACAAATAACAGAGTGTGCAACCATTTATCCTGTTTCGATTCAGAGGTATAGCAAATGAAAATACTTTTGTCAAATATAAATCACGTAAGTATATAACATTCGCATTAACATAGACACATATTTAAAACAATCCATATATAGGTTGTGCTTAAATATACAGACACAGTCATGCAGGGAGTTTAAATGTGAATTACTTTTTATATTGATTGGTTACCGTTGCTTCACTATTCCTAATTTATACTTCAAAAGGTCTGAATTAACATTGTACCAAACTTACTGGTATTTAAGCAATTTAATACCAGCAACATTTCAAGTAGCAATTTAATTTCTGCGAAGTTTCTTTGAAAAATTATAAATAGAAAGAAAAAGGGGAAAATAATTCAAGAGGATCGCAATCCAACCTACCCTCTTAGAAACTACTGAGTCGTTAACCTGAGTGGTTTCTGGTTAGTGGTTACTAGCCACCTCTAGGTGATGGAACGGCGCCTATCCATATCACACTTCGTTTCTATTTTCAATAATATCAGTATTGATATGATAATAAGATTAAAAAAAAAAAAACTAAATAACTGGCCGGTGAGTTGGTGGTGTAGTGTTGGGGAAGTTATCAGCACTTGCCACAATAGGTCTTCTCGTGTTATTAGTTTGGGCATAGAAGTACTTGTAAAATATGGCATCTACAGAGGTCACGTTGCTGCAGCTCTGTTAGCATTTATAGAAGAATAAGCTTTTGGTGCTTAAGCATCTTAAGATAGTATGTGCATTAATTTAATTATAAAAAAATATATTGAAATCATAATAGAGAACACGAATAAGCTAGCTTGTGTAAATTTGAACTCGTTATGACAGTGTGTAAACTTGACTTTAAAATTTAATATATTAGTAATAACAACAAATTCATATTGTTGAATTGATCGGCTAAGAGAAATATTCGGCTGCCACACTTTTTTGACTGCCACAAACGACATTAAATTTCAATTATTGGATGAAATTGGTTGATTACTTGTGATTTATTTAGTAAAGCACTATAAAGAGTCAAGTTATTTATCTTTTTCGATGCATTAAATAAATTGTGATCACAATAACTTATCAATCGTCACCCAACGATTGAAAATTTGATGGCAGTTGCCTCAGGCAAAAAAATGTGGCAACAAAACGCTTCTCACTTAGAGAAAATGATGCAAAGCAATTGCTAATTTAATGTCTAAGAGTGTGACATGAATCAATAATTTTTTTGCAAGTACTACGAGCATTTACATTTCTGGAATTGCAAAAAATATTGCCTTCCTTTTCTTTTCTTTTTTTTTTCTTTTTTTTTTTTTTACAGTAATGAGTCTAATAGCAGAAAGTGCAAGGACGAAAATGATATTAAATTATTTGAGTAAAAATTGGTAAATTTTCTCATAAGATAAAAAAATAACTTTTTTCAAAAAAAAAATTTTGTAAGGATGAAATGTTCTAATAAATTAGATGCCAATTTCGAAACATTGCAAGGCCGAGGTAGCAAGCTGGTGCTAGGATATCATTGCATAAGAGCTAAAATTAGGTTTGGTTTGGATCAAACAAGTGACAGATATGACACTGCTAGGCATCTATCTGCTTGTGAGAATCCTGCTCGTTGGGTCGGTTTTAGTGCTCCACAATCTGCTCTCTATCCTTTTCGAATCCAGAAACACAAAAAAGGACCCCCTTTTTATGTCACATTTGATATTCTTTTGGTTAAGTTATTCGTTTATTTAAGTAGTTGGGGGCTTGTGGAGTTTGTTGTACTATTGAATTAATTTCGTTGAAAGCAAAACAAGAAAGCTACCAATCTAATTAAAAAGACAGAATTATCTTCAAATAAATAACAAAGTACAATATTTATTTGGAAGAATCCACGATTGACAACTCTTTTTTGCCAGCCATTTTCATGTTTAAGGCAGAAGAGATTAACAATCAATAAAGACTGAATGTTTTTTTTTTTTCATCATATATTAAAATAACTTTTTTTTTCATTAAACTTACAGAGTCCTAGATAGTTAACCCTTTTCTCCATTTATTTCCAGCATTAACTTTTTGTTAGAAAGACAACTGACCAAAATGCTTTTTTCCAAAGTTTTTCTAGAAGGAATCCTTAATGCTAACATGAACACTTTCTGCATGAAATATTTCTACCTATGATCGAAGTGCTTGCCATTGTGATGCAACATGATGGTTTCACATTTTACAACTTAATTAGAACACTTTATTTTGTTGACATGATATTTACGCAACAGATTTATTTATGCAATATATATCTCCTACCCCACCATCGCTGACAATTGAACAAAACCACCGCCAAGCATCAACCCATCACAAAATACAAATTTGGTCTGAAAACCAAAACCAATGATTCAAAAGCATCAGTACCCCCATCACAAATATTCATTAGGGACGCCATATAGTTCTTACGATATTATGCTTCGTATAAGATACAATACAGTGTAGAGCGCTGAGATTGTGCTTTAAATTTGCATGTTTTGGTTCGTCCTTAATGAAGAAAATGACATACTAGTCGGTTATATTATAACAAAATGCATGTGAGCGACCGGCCTCAAAGAGATAAAAAAATAAAAAATAAAAAAATAAAGTTTCTGCATGCATTTTTTTTGAAGGTGGAGTACTGGCGATAGCCACACCTACTATTTCATTGGGATAAAATAAAAAATTGTAAAGAGTTAAAAAAAAAAAGAGAGAAACAGAAGAAATGACGAAATAAAAAAAATGGCCTAATTATAAAGTACTGCAGAAATAGAAATTTAATAGCAAATTAATGTGAGAATTAGATTTTAGCTATTAACTAAATATAATATTTTTTAGTTAAGGACGTAAGATGCCAAACCTGATTAGAAGATTTATATTAAATATTTATAGTTGAAAAGTTTGATTGCATTTTCATTTAAAAAGGTTAGGGGCAAATAAAAACAAAGATAGAATCTAGTATAGTGTCAAGTACTGAGAATTTAGAATTGAGGACCCGTTATATAAAGAGTTGATAAATTTTAGTTAATTTCAAAATTATTAAATACTTGTCGCTACTAACAAAAGTTATAGCTCGGGCCTGCAAGTATTTAAGGTATATTGAAACATTTTATGTGGACCAAAACTTTGTAGCACGTACACAGATTTAACGGCATATAAACGAATCATGATAAGGTTGGTGCTATTAAAAAAGAACTCGTCTTTACATATATATCACATATCTTTTTTTATAAAAATATGTCATTAATTAATCTCATCGCAAAAATTTTCTGAGGATTTTTTTATTTTCATCACAATATATTCGAGAAATCTCTTAGTAAATACCTTTTGAGTGTGTTGGGACATCAATATTATAAATAAAGATGTGTGGGTGTCGGGATTCTTTTGTTAAATATCATCCGACACTCCAAGCATTGTGAAATAGTTGTGCAATAGCATTTTTCTGATTTCTGTAATGTGATACTTTGTAACTAATTGTGTGTCGGGTGTTATTGCTCATAAAACTAACTCGGTTCAACATCAGATAATAATTTGGCAACACATTGTTTTATTTCTGATTTTTGTGACCCCTTCATATTTTCATTTTCATCATGTATCCATCTTTTTTGTGTTACTTAGAGTCTCTCCACCTTAATTTCTCTTCATCGCCATTTTTAATTTCGATTTTACAAAATATAAATTAAATTCATTCAATTGAAAATAGAAAAAAACATTAGATTTTTTATGATATATATTTTTTTATTTAAGTCATTTATAAACATATTACATTTCATGAATAATATCAACATAATATAAATCATATTATTTCTAATAATTATAACTATATCTACATACATATATTTTTTTTCTTTAAATTGATCAAACTCTTTAAATTTAATCAAATCAAACCTACAATAACTAAACTATATTTCTAAAGATAAATATATCTTAACCATATATCTAAAAATTAACATAATTAAACTATATAGAAACATAATAAAAATATTCTTATTATAGATATCTACATCGAGCGAAGCTCGATATGTCCTTCTAGTAAGAATAAACTACTGTAAGACGAGGGACAGGTATAAGTGATTAATCAGAGATCCGCAAACAGAGCATGCTGTAACACATTGTTTTATTTCTGATTTTTGTGACCCCTTCATATTTTCATTTTCATCATGTATCCATCTTTTTTGTGTTACTTAGAGTCTCTCCACCTTAATTTCTCTTCATTGCCATTTTAAATTTCGGTTTTACAAAATATAAATTAAATTCATTCAATTGAAAATAGAAAAAAAATATTAGATTTTTTATGATATATATTTTTTTATTTAAGTCATTTATAAACATATTACATTTCATGAATAATATCAACATAATCATATTATTTCTAATAACTATAACTATATCTACACACATATATTTTTTTCTTTAAATTGATCAAACTCTTTAAATTTAATCAAATCAAACCTACAATAACTAAACTATATTTCTAAAGATAAATATATCTTAACCATATATCTAAAAATTAACATAATTAAACTATATAGAAATATAATAAAAATATTCTTATTATAGATATCTACATCGAGCGAAGCTCGATGTCCTTCTAGTAAGAATAAACTACTGTAAGACGAGGGACAGGTATAAGTGATTAATCAGAGATCCGCAAACAGAGCATGCTGTATGATTGGCTTATCATTTTCCTAATGCAAGAATCTGTATAAAGAAAAGGATACAAAAAGAGGACAGTCACGAGAGCAGCTAATCATGCAAGATAAACACTGCCAGTTCAACAGAGCGGAACCAAAAAAAAAAAAAAAAACCTTTGGAGGGGACCAATTTTGGATTTAAATTTTAGAAGGGGCCAGATTATATATCACATTTTTTAAAAAACTAGAGGTATATCGAGCTTCACTCGATGTAGATATCTATAATAAGAATATTTTTATTATGTTTCTATAGTTTAATTATGTTCATTTTTTGATATATGGTTAAGATATATTTATATTTAGAAATATAGTTTAGTTATTGTTGGTAATTTAATTTGATTAAATTTAAAGAGTTTGATCAATTTAAAGAAAAAAATTATATATGTGTAAATATAGTACGTTATCTAAAATAATATGATTAATATGATTTATATTATGTTGCTATTATTCATGAAATGCAATATGTTTATAAATGACTTGTATAAAAAAATAAATATCGTAAAAGATCTGATGTTTTTTCTATTTTCAATTGAATGAATTTAATTTATATTTTATAAATCAAAATTAAGAATGACGATGAAGAGAAATTAAGATGGAGAGAGACTCTAAGCAACAGAAAAGAGATTGAGACATGATGAAAATGAAAATATGAAGGGGTCACAAAAATCAGAAACAAAACAATATGTTGCCAAATTATTATCTGATGTTGAACCGAATCAGTTTTATGAGCAATAACACCCGACACACAATCAATTACTGAGTATAACATTACAGAAATCAGAAAAAAAAAATGCTATTGCATAACTATTTCACAATGCTTGAAGTGTCGGATGACATGATCCCGACACCCACACATCTTTATTTATAATATTGATTACAAACTTAAGGGAGGCCAGGCCTCTAGGGCCTCCCCTCTGGTTCCGCCGCAATCTGGTGTTATTGCTATTTATCTATTTCTTGAACCTGATTCATCCAATGGACCGGTGCTATCATGCATGCCAATCTGTGTAACATGATTTTCTATTGTACTCTAATATATTTATTTTTATTAAAAGAAGGGGTTTAGATGTTTCTTTTTTAATACTCAGTTGAAAATTATCTAATCTGTTTCGAATCTGCGTATAAATTTTGATTGGCTGCAATTATTTAAGTTTGACTGGCTGACAGCAATAAATGTGCATAATTCATTGGCTGGCATTTATTATTCATGGTAAAAATATAAATCAAATTTTGATTTGTATTTTATTGTGTAATTAAGAATGGGAAAAAAAAATCATCCAGTTCAGTTTGTAGCTTTGTGGGGCATGAAAAAAATCTAGCTTATGCGGATCAAACCAAATCTTACCAACGACTGTATGCACACGCAGCGCCAAGACCCACAATATACATACAGATACAACCAAAATTAAACCGAGAAACCAAACACACTTGCCCAGTTGACCTTGACTTACAGCAGGAATTGCTAATTTACCGCTTTAAAAGCAGTCCAAAAAAATTCAAATCTGGAGAAGAACTGCATATTTATTATTTAACTAGAAAAAGAAAAAAAAAAGAATTGACAGATATCCGAGATTAGCGTAATAGAATTTTAATTTAGGAACTGATTATTCAACAGTTTAGCTCGTCGACTGTTGATCAGCATATTATTTTTTTTTCAATTTGCACCAAATTTAAATAAAAGGGGTTTCTTATTTCAATGAACTTATACACTAATAATCATATTTATCAAATTGTTGTTAATACATCAGCTTTCATATCCAAAATGTCAAACAATATATTATTTTGTCTTTACAAAATAAAAATCTATTGATGAGATAAGTGTATTGGGCACAACCATGATGACTTCAGAAGAAATTTTAGCTTGTGTCAATTAACCTATCAATGCAAACCAACAAGTATTAAAGCATCAGTCTTAGTTGACCCTTCAAGTTAGGCTTTTCAGCCTTCTAGAAGCATGCACTTGGCCCACATCTTTGTTTTCTCAACTTTTATCACCCATAGCCTCCCCAACAATGGTTTTCTGAAAGTTTGATGAGTTAAGCTCAAGCATGTAATTAATAATTTGATAAGTAACAGTTTCATATTAAACCTTGATACTGAAATGATATAAAATAATGAGAATTATTTCTGTTATGCCTATGAAGATGTGAACGCAAAATTTTAGTAAATTGATTGACAGGGTTTAACAAGACTTTTTGCTGAGGCATCCTTTTACATTATTTTCAAATGAGAATTGCATTTTTTTTTTTTCTATATAATATATACTGGTCCCAGCTCTATATGCTTTTGCAGAGCTCTTGAAGACTTGAATAAGTCATGTAATTAATACTGCTGAATTGTATAGTCATACTTGCTTCAATTGGAATGATTTAATTGAGGAGAACTTCTATTAAAAGATGTGAAGCTGAAATGTTTGTAATGGTTGCAAATGTGAAAAGATATATATATACTTTCCATATTAGTAACATATATATTCATTGCAATGAAAGGGTAAGATGTCATCGCACGAAAGTAACAGTCTTAATTAATTTGTACTTATTTTAACAAATTTTCAGTTTCCGTTCAAAAAGTTGCACATTAAAATTGAAATTATAAATTCATATTTAATTGATCTGTTAGAGGTAGAGGAATCAGATGCTGGGAAAATATTGAAAATAAAAATAACTCTCTTGTCCCAATTTTGTACATGTGTGTGGGGGAATATATTATATATATAGTAGCTCATCTAGTAAGCAATATAAATATATTCTAAAAAATATATAATTAATGCAAAAAATTATTAATAGTTCTAAAAAATTATACATCGTTGTAAGAAATTTTATTTCCTCCATTATAACAGGAATGTGGGACCAAAAACTTTGATGAAGAAATATCAAATATTATGGCTGAAGCCCTGAGAATTTTTTTTCTTTTAAACACGATCTTTTTCGTTTTTATCTTCTAGATGAAATGTACATAAGGGTACGAATAAGCGAGCTACCATGAAGGTGTTGGGTATATGACAGGTACAAATTGGAGCGTTATAAGGAAAAGGAGATCATATGAGAGGAACATACATAGATGGCCAAAACAAAAGGTAGTTGTCATGGGGTGAGGTCATTGGGCTACCAACCACCAACTACCACCGCCCAATGCTAAAGTTCCTTTATTCATTTTTTTAATTATCCTTATTTATTTAAATAATTAATTTATTTCTAAGAGCTTGCATCACCTGTCCCAAGTTGGTGGAACCTGAATTCGAGATTGGGTAGGGGCCCCTTGGTGGCATTTATTCATGGCACTAGTAACTCTGGACGCGCGTATAACTGCCAAGGAAAGAAAAAGCAACTCTTTACATGGACCGAGTGCGCAGTAAAATCATCACGGAGGTTATGTTTAAGGAAAGCTCTTTTTGGTGATTCATGTTCAGTAAAAAGTGCAAAACTAATTATGAGTGTCTGTTAAATTTGATTATCCAATTCATATGTTAATAAACATGATAGATATAGAGCAAGGATTGTTTTTCTTTCATCTACTTGTCAACTAAGAACCAACAAAAAAAATTATTTTTTAAATATATTAGATACAAATACAAAAATATTATTTTTTTATCTGACTTTATAGTACAATTCATAAATATAAAAATTATTCTAAAGATTTCATATAATAACATTTAGGTAGCATTTTATATATATATATTTTTTAAAATAATGATTCTTGATAAATAAATTTTGTTATATTTTTTTTATATTAGTCGCATGTTGTAGTTTAAATTAAGCAGTATATTTCTAACACGGCGCTTAACGTCAACAGAAGATGATTTAGTATACTATAAATATTTCTTCAAAAGAAAAACTTAACAAAATCAAAATAATAGTGTATCAACTAGCTAGAATAGTCACATAACACGACACCTAACGTCAATGAACGTGCATGATGGGATCAGTTAACATTAATCATATTGAAAGACATATTTCGTGTTATTTTATTCAAGTAAGTTGAATAGAATTGCACACTTTTGACTATTTAGTTGTAACTTGTAAGAAATAAAAAACCTAACCCCTCATAAGCTAGTTTTAGATAATAATATACAATCCTTCTTCCTTTTCACGTAAACCATAAAATTGGTAAAGACAAAAAGCAAAGCACTGGTTTAGAGTTGAGATTCTTGCTGTTAATTATTGCAGACCAACTCTAGTTTCTAGTAGCCCTAGACTTGATACCACCGCTTCTGTGATCTTTATATGCGTGGTGATGAACAAGGAGTGTCATGTGTTTGGTAGAAACTAGAACGGTGGAATGTAAATTATTGAAGTCAATAAACCTTGAACGCTGACCTTTTGTCTTTATATAGACACCATGGTATTTTTCTACGTGCTTTCCCCTTATTTGAAAAATTAAGAAGACCAGCATATATCTTCAGCCTACTTTTTTGTTGTATGTTGTTACATTGAAATTTTAGATTTCCTTGGATACTTTTTATTTCATCTCTTACATGCACGAGCTTTTAAATAAGTTAGCTCATGCATGCAACTCATATGTTAAATAGTCATTCAATGATCTGTTATATGTTCAATTGAAGGTTAAGAGTATTTTGTAAGATTATATTTTTTACTCATATGTTAAATAGTCATTCAATGATCTGTTATATGTTCAATTGAAGGTTAAGAGTATTTTGTAAGATTATATTTTTTTTCTAATGTTAAATATTTGGTAATTAAATTAGTATTTACTGTGCAGGTGTTATAAGTTCCATCGCTGGATTTACTATCGCGTGTCATTGTTGAACAGAGGGCGCGCGTGCATGAGTCTCGCATGACTAACAGATATTTGCTACAAATGTTCAGTTTAATAACCAAATGTGTTCAGATTAATTCGTCAACTAATGGTTTTATTATATAGAATCGCGCGTCAGTCTTGGAGAGAGGCGCGCCAGGGGTAGAGTCGAAAAATATTTTATTTTGAACCGTACCAGTTCATGAACCCTTCTAATTTTTTCATGTGTTTTTGATCCGGTTCGTGACCCCTTCGCTTGACATTGTGCCTATTAAAAAAAATAAAAAAAGTAATAATTAATAAACTGAACATTTATATATAATAATCTGAACATTTGAACTTTTTTTTTTTGAATCCAAACAGCCCGTAGGCTTACCTGAACATTTGTACTTACAACACTGAACATTTGTTATTACTAAAGTAAACATTTATACTTATCCAAATGAACATTTTTTTTATAACATTTAAATTTTTTATTGCAACTACTGAACATTTGTACTCAATTAACATAACATTTGTACTTGCTAAACTAAACATTTATACTTAATAAAATGAATATTAATTTATATTTTTTATTGCAACTAACTGAACATTTATACTCAAATAATGAAACATTTGTACTTATCTAACTGAACATTTAGATACGAAATAAAGTGTGCTAGGTGAGGGACCATCAAGTACTAGCTGAGGGGAGCGCCTCAGCGATGGCGCGCAATAGTAAAACCGTCGAGGACAGATTGTAAGTTCCTTTGTTGTGTCATGCACTTTGAAATGTATTATGTCACTTTATGTTGATCCAGCCAATCTAAAATACATATTTAATCAAATCAAAATTTGCACCACATATTGTTGTAGGAGCTTTTCAATGTTGATCAACTTTAAACAGTGAGGTCCAAGCAACTGTAGTACACGAGCTACTACAGTGTGATAAGTCGGGAAGAATCAAGCAGGTGATCATAATCTACTACTCTTTCGTCGAACTATTTATATTTATATTTAAATAAAATTAAAACGAAATTTCTTGAGAGTTGCTGAATCGATCAAATTTTTTTCGGAAAAAAAAAGTCGTCCTCATATATATTTGATTTTTTTTTTCTTGATGTTTGATTAGAAATAGCAGATGTCAAATTTGACCACCAAATGTTTTCACTGTTGACTTCCATTGCTCCTTGAAAAAAAAAAATGAATAACAATTTTCATAAAAATGAATAATTTGTGATTGAAAAATATATAATTTGAAGTTTACAATGTATAGTATCGATCGAGTAAAGATTTAGACATTGTTTCTAACTCCGGATGTCATTAACATGAACACAATAGTATTATATTTAGACGAGTACTATTTGTGGTGTGTTTTTCTTTGTGTGCCCAATAATCATACGTATACACTCGTATTCTATGTTATTAATAATTATAGGTTCCGAAAGTAGACTTTTACTTTTGTTTGGTTTAAATCCATTTGATTTAAAAAACAGACGAACTCCAATGTCATCAAAAATATTGATTAATTAATCTTCGTTTTGAATTATGTAAGTCAAACAAAAAAGAGACTGTTTTGCAATTAAATTGCAGCAATTAGTACAGTTGTGAAATCGAGCATTGCTTTCTATTATTTTTTATAAACTTTTACTCAGACCCATTCAACAAACTAATTAACGGTATAAGTGAAGGAAAAGATAGAAGAGCGAATTTTTTTAATATAGAAGTTAGTTTCCAGTTTTCTGGTAATATATAGTTGAAATAGCTATAAGCTATTTTGTCTCATTGGAATTCTCAAAACTCTCCTTTCAAATATGTCATTAAGTACACAACCTTTCTATAGCATTGCAACACAAACAAAAATTATCATTAAATTAAAAATATATTTTCAAATGCACCTTGGGGATGGTGATCAATTCCCCTACAAATTATGTAAATGCATCTCTAAGTCTACTAATAGTTCTCTGTTCTTTTTTTATTCAATTTTCAGTTAGTTTATTTGTATTCAATATTTCGAAATTTTATTATAATAATCTCATTTATAATTTCAGTTTTCAATACAAGGATCCAAGTCCAAATTAATAATTTCGGTTTGTTACCAGAAAATTTACAAAGGATTTTGGGCTCCATTTCATAGGAACTGAGACTTCCATTCTGCTGTTCTTCTGATAATATCATAATATTAGTTCCTTAAAGTTGGATGATGAATAAATATGAAATATCTCTGGCCAACTAATCTGATCAGACCAAGATTGGCAGTCATGCATTATCCTCACATGAGCTGCCACATCCCACATGTATTAGTGGTCTAGTGCTACAACTACAAGGGAACCGGATTCTTTCTTAGTTAAATTAAGACTCCAGTCTCTCCAGGCCCAGGGGGTTTTGTCATGTGGAAGTTGTGTATGTATGTGAGTGTGAGTGTGAGTGTGTTGAGTGTGCGAGTGCGTGAGTGGTGGGGGTTGGTGGGCTAATTACTAGTTTAATCATCAATGCCACACTTTTCCAGGTAAGGAAGTGAGGTCCCTAGGTTATGGCTGTTGTGACAGTTCTTCTGTGGCACAAATTTGTATTTCTCCATGTGGTCTGTGTATATCATTTTCATTTTAGTTGCAATTTTGGGATCTTTGTCAACATGGTTATAGAAGAAAGATGCATGATTATGGTTTTTTATTAAATAATTTTTCATGGATGACATAACATGTAACTTTTTGCCGATTTTTAAATATAAATTATGGATTAGCATCAAGGTTGGCCTAAAGTACCCCACCATAGTATACCTCTTGTTTGTTTGTTTATTACCCACCCTTCTACCTACCAAAAGGAACACCTCACATGTTCCCCACTTCCCCCCTCTACATGCCAAACGCTTCTAGTTCTACTACTTGAAATGATGAAAGCAGATTTTCTGCAGCGTTCATGGCCAGGAAAGTACCAGTGGCGCGTTGCTGGCAGTTACGACAAAATTTTCTAAACATAAATCAAGTTTTATTTTTTTAATTAAAGTAAAAACATAGATCGAGATATTGTGTTGTGTAACTTCACTTAAACAAGTTATTTTAAATAATTAGCTTCCCACTAACTTAATTGGAAAAAATTTAACTAGAATTAATGTTGCATGTTAATTCATTTTGGTTATATTTGCATGACAAAGGAAAACATTAATTTAGGTTAATGATTATCTAGAAATACTATTTGATAATTGGATGCGTGGTATCTATTCAAAATAGTTGTCAACATTGTTTTTTTTTTTTTTGGACAAAATAGATAGTGACTATCTAGTGAAAAATAAAGGGAAAAAAAAAAAGTCGTCAACATTGTTATGTCATTATTTTTCGGTATATATAAGCTATATTAGTATCTATTTTAAAAATCCAAACTCGCAAATTATTCTTAATGTTTTGTCTTTCATCTAAATAAGAACCTGTTTATGTAATTTACTTAGTTGAATCAAATTATAACTTTATTAAATATATAATCTAGTTAAACTTTTTTTAAAATAAAATTGATTGGCGTACATTTTAAACAAGAGTAAACATAGTTTCCGGCATCACCCTGAGAGAAAATATTTAATTAATTAAATTATTCCATCAAAATCAACTTTAAATGTATACTTCTACTAAAGATTCTATCACAATATTACAAGCTAAACTACTTTTAAAATTCGATCATGAAAGTCTCCTATACCCAAAATGTTACGGATTTTCACTTGAAACTATTTAACTAAGAACCATATATTGTACCAATAACACTTAAGTGAGCTGGGACGTGGCAGCAGTGATACGCTACACCAATAAGCGGCATATAGTGCGCCACAAGGGACCCGAACGAACCGAACTTCTCCGTAACCTTTAACCACCACCATCCTGGGATCCCTTCTTGTCATTCACACACCACTTATCACCTTTAGCTGGTTCTCTCCTTTTGGCCTTATTCGCTCACTGTTCTTTAATTTGTGCATAACAATATTAGATTTTATTCGTTTTTGACTTTCTAGATAGACCTCAATATTATATGCATTGCAGAAGAACAAAATGACGTTAAAAGTCCTAACTAGCAAAAAATGGAAATGTTAATTATAAAAAGATAACATTAATTGCATTGGTTGAAGTTTGACAAGCAAATTAATTATATTATTGTAAATAAGGCTATGAGTTGGAACTCCACCCAACTTTATCAATTAATTTATTTAAGATCAGATTAAAAGTTATATATGTATGATTATGCATGTATATCCCCATATCATGTGTATCTAGTAAGTATTAAAAGACAAAAGTCACATGCTCTTTATCAGTTGGTTTTTGTTAGCATTTGGTAGGTTTATGAATTATGATTGATCAGAAAGATAGAAGAGTCGTTTCTTCAACTTGGTCACAGTACTACGATTAATTCTACATGAGATAACTTCCAAAAAAAAAAAAAAAAGGAAAAAAAATAATCCTTTGTTTTGAATCTCTTGAGGAATTTCGTCAAAAAAACCTAATAAAATGGAACATATGGAGAGAAACTAACTACACTCGGTGGCATTTGCTATTTGGGAAGAAACAAAAAATTACTCCCGCAAATTTAAGCTCAAAAGCTAATTCATAGTTAACAAAATTTAACAGAATCCAACATGCTATTGTCCCTCTTCCAGTGGTGCAATAAATCTGAAAACCTGTGTATTCTGTGTTCTCTGGCAGCTACAAGCGTCACTACTGTTCTGAAACCCTAGATTGTAGCACAAACACAGATTATTAGAATACACAATATTATTACCACTTGATGCACTTGCGTCTTGCATGAATCCCCTTGAAGGAGATGCACTCCTCTTTGGAGATTGAAATGGCAAACTTATAGAGAGGTTTAGGTCTATGTCTAGTCCATGTGAGCTGCGCTTCTCTTCTCGATCTCCTGGACTGTGCAAGCTGCTAGGTTCTTCAGAAGAGCCACTGGGTCCTACTACCGGCGAAAGAGGGACCTCTATCTGATGAGTCTGCTGGGGTCCACTGAATGGTGGCGATGATGTAGCATTAATCGGTCGATGTGTTTGCGGGTCGATGCCTCGGCTCAAGAGCTTCCTTTTGATGTGTGTGTTCCAGTAGTTCTTTATCTCGTTGTCTGTTCGTCCCGGCAACCGACCGGCGATCAAAGACCACCTAGTTTTTAACAAAGAAAAAAAGGTTTCATTTTAAGAATGTCTATTGTATGATAACACACGAAATAAGTATGAAGAAATGACAATACTTGGTGCTTACTTGTTGCCTAGAAGACTATGTAATTGTATTATGAGCTCATCTTCTTCTTCAGTGAAATTACCACGCTTGAGATCTGGCCGGAGGTAATTTATCCACCGGAGGCGGCAACTCTTGCCACACCGAAGTAATCCTGTTCAACACATTTAAATTCACTTAAAATGGGTGCAAAAGGAAATAAAAATGAAGGTTATGGACTATGGAGTATCTTATTTTCTAAACAGTAATCTTTTACATGTCACTCTATTATTATTATTATCTTTTTTTGTATCTTCATTTTTCTTCTTTTGATAAAAGCATCTTTGAGCGTACGGAGAAGCTTTTAGAAGTACCATTGCCTCTCTCCATGTGATTACTAATTTATTCTTTTGCATTTTTTCATTTTTTGTGTACGTGAAGAAAGAATTAATATCGATGTGGTTAGAAAATCTTAATATTGGCATCTTAAAAGTTAAAACACAGAAAACCAACTGAGACTTGGTGCCTTAACATCAAAAAATTGTCAGTAATGTGATAGCATCTAAATACTTTCGTAACAAGAAATAAGTGCAAATGAGAGAGTGGGAGAGTACCAGCAGCTTTAGGAAGGGATCTCCAACAGCCTTCACCATGGGCTTTGATATAAGCTATAAGACGTTGATCCTCTTCCTTGGTCCATGCTCCTTTGTTTGTATGAGCTTTCTCGCAACAAGGCGACCTTCCCATGGTGAAGTACAGAGTTACAAACTATAAGCGCTTGAGAGGTAATTTCCAAATTTGTGATTTTTTTTTTTTTTGGGAAATAATGAGCAATAATTTGTAGGGTTCTTCTACTCCATGCAACGTTTGGAATCTGAGAAGCAAGAAGAAACGAGGAAAGCAGCAAAGGGCAAAGGAGGAGAAGGTGAGCTGGGTGGATTTATACGAGCGGATGGGAAGAGATTTTGTTGGTAGTTTTCTTACGATAGCCCAACTTGTACACTGATCAATTATTGATTGGACCATCTCAATTTCAGAAAAATAATTGAATTAATTGTTTGTGAATTTTTCTGGTGTGATAAATACAAGACAAATGTGATACTGTTTTAGAAATAATAAAATTTAGATTAAAAAAATACCCAACTGATTTTGAGAGTGCTGGAGCTAGAGATTTCATAATATGGTTCACTAATTAATAACATTTTAATTATCACATTAAATTTAGTTAAATCAGAATCTATCATATATCCATTATTTTAAAATTTATCTATCATATATCCATTATTTTAAAATTTATTTTTTCATCATAATACTTTCAAATTTTGTACGGGGTTCAATAATTATAAAATCACCTACATATTTATGGGTTCAAAACGATATTACATATAACAAAATTACATTTTATAACTAATTTTTTTTCTAACAATATTACTTTAAAAATTATGGGTGACATTGACACCTCTTTCTTGCATGTAGATCTGCCCATGCTAGACATTAGATAGTTGTCAAATTATATCTACATATGGATTTCCCTAAATAAAATAAATATTGGCATAGAATGATTTTTTGGAGACAAAATAGTTACATAATATTTATAATAAATATTTATTATGGAAGTGAACACATACCATCTTATAATTAAGATGAAAAAGCATTAACTTAAACCCAATAATAAAATTTCAATAGAACAGTTCACGTAGACTAAGGATTATAATTTATAACAATTCAAATTTGGTAATTACAATAGTTAGTGTCAAAAAAACTGAATCCTTAAGACAATTATATTTCCCTAATATCTAGTAAGAAAATTATGAATAATATTCCTCAACAAAAGAAAAAAGATGATGATAAGTGATTTTAAAAAAGGTCTGGGTACAATTTGGTGTTTGGAAACAATATTTAATTTGAGGAAGTTTGAGAGGGGCCCATCGGACCAGTGCATTAAGGCCCATTTGACCGAGTTGGTGAGGCGGGATTGAGTTGAGTGGTTACAAACCCAGGGAGCTGGATTTGGTAGGTAGGTATACTTTTATGGGAGTGTGTCCCTTGTTTTGTTCCCTCCCGTTTCCCAATGTGTTCTATCAACTTTTTCCACGAAAAAAATAACAATTATTATGCTCTCCCTATATTTTATATGTGTACTCCAATGCGTCTCTTAAAATGCTCCTCTTACTTTTGAAGGAATTATAATGTGAAACCTGTCTTGCTGATTTCTTTTTTTTTTTTTTTTATCTTGTTTGCTTAAAAAATTACCTAAGTCAGTGGAATATTTACATGGAACAGATCAGGTCAGTAAATTATGAAAAGTTTATTTCAATCAGAAATTTATGAATAGCTGCAATCTTGAATGAATAGTAGCACTGATGACAGTCCACGTTTGACATAGACACATAGTACAGAACTATTTGTTAGAAAGAATTAAAATCAATCATATTAGAAATATGCATATTTGGTTTATGTTATATTAAATTTCTCGATTGTCATCAAAATTTGCCTTTGTATGAAATTTAGTCGTTAGACTTTAAGTTTAGAATTTTTAGTTATTCCCAAAATTAGTTTGTTATTTTCTTAGTTTAAAAACACTTACTAGTCAAAAGGAACTATGTTCGTTTCAATGACATAGTTTATTGTTTGATCCATTAAAAAGTTGTTCATGCCATCGTACCTGTAATTTGTTTTTCCACATATTGTTAGCAACAAATAAATTGGTTAAATGGTTTGCAAAGGAAAATATATATTTCACCCGGAGAAATTTTAGTAATTTCAGCAACAAATAAATAAATAAAACATTGAAACTTCATGAGATAAAATAGGAAGCTTACTTAATATTGTATTATTTTTCACTGCGAGCTGCTTAATTTAATAATAATAAAAAAAACCATATGCAGTTTTAAGTTTTAGGCCCTCATGTTCAAATTCCTCTTTATTTAACATGGGATTTCATTTTATTGGAATTTTTTATCAAAATAAATTGATCTGGTGTCATTTAGTTGGAATTTTTATGTTATTAGCTCCAACGAAATTCCGAAAAACCAATTGAAATGAAACAACACGATATGAAATATCGCATAAAAACCATTTTGATCAAGGCCTTATAGGCTATAGCTCGGGGCCTATGATGATTAATGGTTTGAATTTTATTAGCAAATTATATGTAGCATGCTGAAACTCTTCTGAGAAAAATGTGAGAGCAACTTTTAATATTTTAATATTTGTATAATAAAAATAGTCCTTAAACAGGGCAACCAAACATTTTGTCCTTTATTTCTTTTCTCACTTTTTTCTTTCTCGTGAACAAAATTATTCAGCACCTCACACACACTACGCCCACCTTTTAAGGATTCTAGAAAACCTAACTAGGCATTTTTCCGTGTGTGATTGTGGGAGAAAGTAAGAGAAGGAATCTCTGTACATTTGGTGACCAACCTCCCATTTTATCCCTGCCTCATGATGTGGAGCAAGTTGGCCTTGTTTACTAATTTCATTTTATTCTTTGGTTCATTGATAAAATTGTCCGGAGTAGGAGATTACTTTTCGAACAAGGAAAATGACAAAAATGCATATGTAACATAAAAATTTAAATTAAAAAATATCACAAGAAGATTAACATACCACTATATCTTTTTGGTTCTTTGAGATTGAACTAAATTCGCCTCTTACTAAATATTAGTTAGAATAAGTGTCAACTGGTTCCTGGACTGAAAACAAATTGCAAAACATGCCAAAAAAATAAATAAAATAAAATAATACGTAATTTGGAAGAGAGGTCAATACTAGTAAATTAGTAATGCATGTTGCTGACGTCACAGTAGCAATTACAAAAATGACATTTTCCCCCTTTTTCGGAGTATGTACAATAATGACTCTACTGATTTTATTAGCTTAGAATCCTATTATACGTTAGTCATAAATACTATCTATATATGATGAACATGATAATGCAGAAGTAACTTTGGTGTTACTTAACTAATAAAATCATTTAAATCTTGACAGTGAAGAAATAGCACGTGGTTAATTAAATTAAAATGCGGGATTGATGAAATGTATTGTCAAAAGCCTGAAATTGCTGCGATAAATAGCTTGGCTGCCGCTTCATTGGAGTTGGGATGAATTGACAACATTTCCTTCAAACTTGGCGTATATGTTGTGCTTGATTAATCAAAGTGAAACACTCTTAGTGACAAATTACAATAAAATATTACGGAAACCCCACGGTGACCCTAGCTCAAAGTGTTGAACAATCTATTTAAACGACATAATGCTATAGCAATGATGAATTATATTTTAAGTTGGGTTGTTAGTCTAGTGGTTTGTCTAGTTTCTATTCCGTCAACTAAGTAGTAATTGGTTCGATTCTCTGAGAGAGCATTTATTTTCAAATTTATTATAAGAAAATTGTTGGTTTCAAACAAACCTTAAAAAAATGATGAATTATATTTTACAAATGTAGAAATTAATCTTCATTAAATTCTCAACTAATTAACTTTATTTTTCAATAGTTGCAAATTTGCAATATTAAATAAAAAGGCATCTAAACAGAATCAAACACAATTAATTAGTTAGTAATTATTAGTATTGCACCGTTTCATAAATTTGAACTTTTTTTGAAGAATCAACACAACTAGTAAACCAACAATAGTGCACTCATGACCAGTGAATATCAGAATCCTATTTAGTGTGCACTATTTATAAACGGGTATCATTGTTCTTTTCTTTCTTTTCTTGAGTAAAAGCACATAGAGGTACTTGAAAGATATGATTATCCATTTAGATGAGGAAGAGATACGGTGTATCTTTGCACTGCAGCTATCATTAATGCAACATTTAGGACCTTTACCAACAAAGTACCTGGTTCGGTTCCCATACGGCACTAACTATATTGATTTGTGTAGCTTTTTGTGCCCAATAAATTCTGTCCGAGAGAAGATCCAAATTAGCACAAAATATGATTTTTTTTTTTCTTTTTTCCACCTCAAAAACATATGCTAGTCAAATGACAATGATACATCTCCAAGTAGTGTGACTATCTTAAACCATACAAAGAAAAAAATTACTTGACTCCTGTAGTATGCAGCGTCATCAAATTTCTACTCTTCATGGATTCTGGCATTATTGACAACTGGCAACGAACAGTTTCATAGACACTTAGGTCTAACATATATACTAACATCAGAATTCAGAACCCAATAAGTCTCTGTGATTTTTAAATTTTCATAGAATTCAACACTTGACCTTTTAAAAATCATCTAGAATTCCACAACAGTGAATGACAACCACATATTTGGCCACGTTACGGGAAACATTGTTGGTGCTAAACTCATAAGTCATAACTAGACAAATATCAAAGTTGGTAGGCATATGAAGTTAGTTCATTAAATGCCCATATCTGCCCTGCTGTGTAGAGTGTACTCTCCACCGCTTCAATATCTCTCTTCTTCTCATTGCTTAGTTAGTTCAGATCCTCTGCTATTATGACCAATTACAAACTATTACAATATATGTTTCCATGGCAATTGTCTATTGGAGTACAATTCCCTTTCCAATTGTGTTTTCGCCATAAGTTTTTTGTAATGTCATTATTAGTACAGTTTAGATTCCATGCTAGAGTTCTTGGTGAACAGTCTTCACTGAAACAAATTAAAGCAACTAGTCTCTCAATAACTCCCATTTTAATCATTAATTTATGGAAGAATCTTTGGTAGATGCAAGTGACTTTCCAAACACAACTTGAATTGACCTATTTCTGTTGAGGACAGGGAACCAAGTACCATTTTTCAAAACATAAATTGTGCTTGTCAATACATGAGATTAAAAAAATATATAGGTCAAAACATATGTTGTACACTTGTACTAGTCAATTGGTTTAATAGTCCAATCCAGATGGGAAAATTTTCCCTTTGATTGGCTCGGTTTTCGTACTATTAATTAAGATAAAACTAATAAGCAGACCAGTTTCTTAATTTTCAATGATGCCATGTTGACCAAGTCAAAGGCATGGTGAACATCTCTTGCGACTTTGAATCATAATAGCGTCGGAATTTACTGCGCTACAATTTTCATGATGTACTTCTGCAGTCCGTATAGAAAGTGTAAATGGAGATCATGATAGGCATGAAAATTTCTAGACTATAATTTGTAATATTCTGTCCAGAGAAATTCAAACGGACCCATTTGGATTCAAACGGATCCGTTCGGAATGGACGAATAGTGCAGTGTTCTCGGGTTGATTTCAAACGGACCCGTTTGGACTGTACATTGAATCTGGACAGAACGGTCTGATCTCATCATCTCTTGTTTGCATCCACTGGTTGCGCCTATTTAGTGACCTCCTGCCATATATTTACCCCTGTTCTGATGGAGAGCAGAGAGTAGATGATCTCTATCCCTCATATGGTCAGTACTTAAGAGAAGCATATAGAGAACACATGGGGAGACTAGTCTGGGCCGATATCCTGGAGTTTGCCATCAATTCAAGGGAAGAAAACTCGGCTTAGTGGTTGTCTCTCACTCTCCAATCTATCGGAGAACCGATCCTACGACATCATCTAGTCGGCAATCAAGCGACGGCAATGGCTGGAGGTAATTAAGGTTCCTGGGATTTATTTCCGCATTTATCCCCTAAAGTTCTTACAGTTGGTATCAGAGAGGTTTACGCCTCTGTCTTGCCATTAGGATTGTCGTTTTGATCAATTAGATGATTGTTAGTCGTAGTTGTTGGTCTTTTTCTGATTAATTTCGTGATTAAGGGAAGAATTAGGACGAAACCCTAATTTTAATTAAGAAAAACAGAATTTATTTTTGATTGTCTAATTTCGTGAAGTGATATCTCATGATTCGTGTATCCGATTCGAGTGAGGTTTTTGGAATTGGAAAGATCTTTGAGTCTACTTTCCATAGAGACCAAGATCATCGAAATCAAGTAAGTATACAGTGAGATATTGTGGTCGCAATCAAAGGATGTCAGTCTGTTTTTGTTCTGAAATTTCTGATCTTTCTAGAGTACGGGCCAGTTTACTCTCATTCTGTAATTCGGATGCGTATGAAATTTTAGTATATAGTCCATTCAGAGATCTATCAATAGAATCTGAATTTACAAAATTCCGATTAAGTATGAGTGAGTTTTGCTATTTACAAAATAGGTCAGACTGTCTGTCTGAAATTACCCGTAAATGTCTGAATTTTGAGGGGCTTAACTTTTGATCTAGGAACTTGTTTTTGTTGAAACTTGCGTTGTTGGAAAGAGCATTAAGTCTAGTTTCTGGAATGACCAAGAACGTAGAAAACGGACAAGTATGGAAAAAGTTAATGGTGTTTTACCGGAAGGTGTGCAGTCTGTCAGAAAATTCTGGATGCAACGTTTCATATTTGAAACGACCCGTTTGAATTCAAACGGATCCGTTTGGAGTTCAAACGACCCGTTTGAATTGGATATGATCCAGAACTTAGGTTTTACATGAAAATTAAGGTATAATTAGACCAATAATGGTTCTCCACTGTCAAAGAGGGTTGAAGGATTAGTTAATTATTGTAGAAGTCTATATAATAGTCACAATTTGCTAAAATACGAAATTTGTGTAGTTTGATGGCATCTTTGTTGGAGACATATTAGTCAATAATGCTATGATTGTATAATACTATAGTAGTTAAGTATTGATGCAGTCCACAGACCATCATACATTTAGGAATACTCTATTAGTGTTAGTACTACAAGCATTAATTAGACTAATATGAATTACTATACATATGGTATAGTGATACTACACAAATGGTATTTATATAGGATATAGTGGAAATTGTGCATATGGTAATTATTCATATATAGATAATAATAATTAAATAATCTATTAGGTTATATTATGTCAACTTGCTAGTATAATTAGTTCTTCTACTAGAGTAGACATCTTGGATGAAGTCCAAACGGACTATTTGGTTTGTGTCTACATTAAGATAGTTGACAAATATATTAAGTATCTGTCAGAAAGTTTTGAACGGACCGCTTGGAATCTGAACAGGCCGTTTCATTTAGTGACAGGTGAAATGTGTTTGTCGGTTAGTTTTCAATCGGACCCGTTTGAATTAGGACAGATGATGAAGCATTATGTCTAGTGATGAGTATATTTTAGTATAGTTGTTGAGTAGCCACAGCATCTTCAATTATATTAAGGGTATATATACGTATAGTTTATAAAGTCACATTTAGTTATAAAGACATAAATTGTGATAAATTATGTTAATGAAGTTAATATCGTCCCACAGGACTATTGACTGAAATTGATATAATTTATCAGGATATAATAGTTAATTATAATATCTTAATTTGCCCACAGGGATTAAGATTAAGCATATAGTTAACTAGTTATATCATACGGATATAGATATATACATATATAAAGTATATGGAATCAAAACGTGTATTGAGCCTGCGGGTAATACTACGAAGGAATTTGATTCATAAAGGCATATACTATTTTGATATGTATAGAGTCAAAGTATAATATTTAGCCCACAGGTAATATTGTACAGGAATTTGATTCATAAAGTTTTACACTTAGTTTACATTTGGTAAATTAAGTATGAAGTTCTAGTCTCAATATTAAGTATAAGCATGTATCGGTTTACTTTCATAATGAATAGCTGATCCCCATTTAGAAATAAAAGGTATTAGTGTTCTAGAGTTGTAGATGAGAATTATAAGGTTTAAAAGGATGTGTTATTCTTCATTAAGCAAAAGGATATTGATTTTGCATTTGGGAGAATCAACTAGCAGAAACAAATTTTGAGGATAAGCTTGCGTGATATGTACATAAAGAGCAAGTTTTCTCAATAATTTGTGATTTGATTGATGAGCAAAATAATATAAAGTCCTTATTTAGGTATTAAATGAGCATATTGTCTTGTTTGATAAGGCAAATGTAATAATGCTCATTATATCATTTATCTATTAGGCTTACTACCATTATAGATGTGCAAGAGCACGTAGTGAAAATTAAGTTTATATGGTTGTTCAATTAAAGAGTCTAGCATTTGATATTTCTAAGTCATTTTCTTGTACATTTCATTTTGAACACTAGACCAATCAAGAATAGTCTATTAAGAATCTCTTATTAAGTTAAAACACATATACAGAGAAATGGTCAATCAATGAACCAATGACCATATGTGTTAATTAAGGATGATAATAGATTATGTTATGGACTAATCTGAATGTGTTCATGCAGTTGAAATACTTGATAACAAGAAAAAATTTTAATAAGTAAGCTAAGCGATTAATTAAATAAGCATGAGGTTGAAAGGTCACATTTTGTGATGGCTTATATAAAGAATATTTGCATCAAGTACAAAGCTTGCTTTGATCTCTTTTGTTAGTCATTACTTACAATATATGTATCTCTACATAAGCGAAAGTAGAGACACAATGCGGTAGGCAAATAAAGATTGTAAGACCATATAAAAGAAATTTTAGAAATATGACCAGGATAGTGGAATCTAAATATGTAAGTTTCTGGAAAATGATCAAGTTAGTGGGAGCGATCAGATTGATGATCATTATAGTAACTTCCTCTAATGTAAAATTGGATAATATTTCATTTAGTTCAAACGGACCATTTAAGGTCTAACCGGACCGTTTGAGAAATGTAGTGAATCCATTTAGTCATATTCCATCAAGTTCAAACGGACCATTTGATGTCCAATCGGACCATTTGATGAAAGAAGAAACTTTCCACAATTGACTAATTTTATAAATATAGATCAAGTTGAACAATTGTGTTCAATATTTTAGTGATCTAATTGAGTATAAAGTTAATTATTCCTAGTGCTAAGTATATGAGACTCTAATGTAGTTATCAATGTTGAACAATTGGATAATTACAGTATATCCATATTATAGTATAATGTCATGGAAAATCAACGAATTCAGTGACATGTTATTAAGTCTGAAATTTGTTTAAGTTACTTGATGGTTCTATAACCTGCTGGTTATATTCGTAAAACCAATAAAGATTCTTTGTGTGTAACATTAAAGATATATCAGACTTGTCACTAGTGAATTCACTTTGTATGATTTTGACATTAGTAACTCATTTTAGTTTCGAGTTACATAGGATGGATGTGAAGATTGTAATAATGTATAAGAGGTTATATAAAATAACCATAAGTTTTCTATTTGGTAATAGTAAGCATTGAGTGTGCAAGTTTTAAGAAAAATCACATAAGGATTAAAACAAGTATCCTGCTATAGGTATTTATAGTTTCATGAGGTATGTTTTCATACAGTGTTGAAAAAATATCATGAACTATTGTATATACCACAAGGTCAGTGGGAGTCGTGTTTGTTTTCTTGTTTTAGATGATATTATACTTGTAAGTATTGATAAATGACTATTATATAAGGTGAAATAATTTCTTTTTCAAATTGATATTAATATGGGTAAAGCCATATTTCGTATTGGATTATAGATCCATAAAGATAAACATTCAAGAATTTTAAGTTTATCTTATCAAGCATATATCAATTAAGTCTCAGAGAGATTCAGGATAGAAAATTATTTATCAAGTTTAGCACCTATTTAGAATAGATAATAGATATAGTTCGAATTGGTATTCTCATAACAACTTAGAAAAATGAACATTTGGTTAACATTATGTGTTTTTCGACAAGTTGAAAGCATATTGAATGATCAGATTTGTGCACAAAATCTGATATAGCTTTGTCGATTAGAATGTTGTGTTGATATCATTGATATCATTGAAATCCTGGGGATAGACCACTAGAAAATAGCTAAGAAAGTAAAGAAACATCGTTAAGGTATTAAAGATAATATGCTTATGTTTCAACGAATGACAAGTTGAAGATATTAAGTTATATAGATTGGCTGTATCGATTTTAGGAATCGAATTAAGAGAACATATTTTATGTTAGCCAATGGAACTATATAAAGAAGTATCGGATGGGCACTGATTGTTACTTCAACTATATAGTATGATTCGTTGTGTATTTGAGACCGATTCCCGTAATGGCAGAAGAGTTTACTTAGAGGTTTAGAATTTTGAGTACTATATCTAAACAATTAAGATATTCTGTGTGGTAATTCTCTCGCAGTCTTTCTAACTAAGAAATGAAAGTCATATTAAGTTGATTGACATTACAAGTTTGGTTTTGAAAGAATGCATTAAGGAGAATTAAGTGGTCATTAAGTATAACCATACAGATGTGATGCTAACTGATCTTTTGATTAAATGCATATTAAGGAATTCAAGGATCATGTAGCAATAAATAGGAATTGGTCCTATTATGAAGTAAATCAATCGTACGATTGTATAAGTGAATCTCTTCGATAAAGATTAGATGTTATTCATGTTGTTTGCACATTAAGTTGATTTGTTTATACGGATTAATCATATGGTATAGAATGACATCATTAAGTTATAGACTTGGAATAAACATCAGGTTTATTCATAATGCAATAGTAGGTCACATTAAGGGTAAATTTGAAAGTTTCAAAGTGTATCGTGATTATGAGAAGTAATATGCGCTTAAAGCTGACTTACTTCCATAGTTCATATATTTTGTTACTTTATTTTTACATTCAGTTAATAGGCTATTAAGTTATTTTGGATGCTGAGCTCAAGTGGGAGAATGTAATATTCTGTCCAGAGAAATTCAAACGGACCCGTTTGGATTCAAACGGATCCATTCGGAATGGACGAATAGTGCAGTGTTCGCTGCGCCACTTTTCATTTTTAGAAACGATTTTCTATATGTTTTTAGCACCGGTTTGGCAGCGGTGCTAAAAATAGGTGGTGCTAAAGATATATAAAAAACCGTTTCTAATAATACCGTTTCCAAAAACTGAAAGAAAATTCGAATTATTATTAGAAACAGTTTTTATCTAAAAACCGTTTCTAATAATAATCCGAATTTTATTTTTTTTATTTTTTTTATTATTATTAGAAACGGTTTTTAACTAAAAACCGTTTCTAAAAATGTATTTTTAGAAACGGTTTTTAGTTAAAAATCGTTTCTAATAATAATCTGAATTTTATTTTTTTTATTTTTTTTGATTATTATTAGAAACGGTTTTTAACTAAAAACCGTTTCTAAAAATATGCAGAAAATGCAGTAATTAACGGTTTTTTTAACTCTTTAGAAACGGTTTTTTATTAAAAACCGTTTCTAAAAATAAGTCGAATTTAAAAAAAAAATCGGGCTAGCCATTTTTTGCTAGCCATACATATTTATAAATATCACAGTAATTATCAAAACAAAATAATTAATATATCAAATCACCATCTAGCATTATTATAATTTCCTCGGTTCTCACAAATAAACAACTAAAAATTTGAAATTTAAAGCAAAAAGAACAAGATATCAAGAAATTAGTCATTATATTGCTACACAAATCTTATATAACAAAGTCTACGAGAAATAAACTAAGGACACAATCTATATTCATAGATCAAAATAAAATACATCACAAATAATAATAGAATATATCAAGAGAAATATGAAATGAAAATAACATATAGGCTCTAGAAGAGTGATCTAAATGAGATCGATGCGGAGACACTAATGGCAGCGATGACCGACGAGGAGGACCGACGGCGATAGACACCTATAGTTCAATCTTTCAATGGTGGCCAAAGAGGAAAGCCGTGGTGGAGACGAAAATGACGACGAAGATCGGCTCAGAGTGACAAAAAAAAATTGGTTTGAGCTGGATTGAGATTTATTTTGTAAGTTTAACTACTTGTTTGAAAGATAGAAGGGATGATATTTGAGTCAGTTTGTTTGATGAACGTTGGATGAGATGGAATGAACGACAGGATTTTTAGATGGGATCGATCTGTGTGGCATTCAAAGGTGGAATGCTATTGGTCACTAGGTTTGATCAAAAGCTGAAATGTCAGAAGTGCATATTCGTTTGAAAAATTACAACTGATTTTGTATAAAACCGGTGCTAAAATATTTAGCACAACATTAACACCTGTTTTATAAAAAAAAACAGGTGCAAAAGTTTGATAGAATTAGAATCGGTTTTATATAAAAAATAGGTGCTAAACATTTACAACTTTCTTCATTTTTCTTGAACGGTGCTAAACAATAATTGATTTGGACAGATTTTTAGTACCTATAATCTAAATAATTTATTATCTTTTCAAAAGAATTGATTTTTCCTATATTTTAATTAAAAAAATCGGAATTGATTTTTAGAAACAGTTTTTTATAATAAATTAAAACCAGATTTTCAAAAAAATAAAACCAGATTTTTTTGAAATTGATTTTTAGAAACAGTTTTTTTACAAAAAACCGTTTCTAAAAATAAAACCAGATTTTTTTGCAATTGATTTTTAGAAACGGTTTTTTACTTAAAAACCGTTTCTAAAAATCAATTCCGATTTTTTTTCCTTGCTGTTTTTTTTCTTTTTTTCAGAAATTCTATTAAAAATCATCAAAAAAAAAAAATCTATTAAATATCTAAAAAATATATCATAAAAGTTTATTATTTTTAATATATATATATAATAAAATAATTTGTATATATATCATATAATTTTAAACAATCCATTATATATTTAAAAAAGAAAAAATCTTAAATTATTTCTAACGGAATTAATTATCATATATAAGATGATTTTCTTGTTTTTAATATATATAACTTATAAAATAATTTACATATATATATATATATTATGTTTATTTCGTTTTTTATTTAAAAAAAATCGAAATTGATTTTTAGAAACGGTTTTTTACTTAAAAACCGTTTCTAAAAATCAATTCTGATTTTTTTATTTTTGTTTTTTTTTCCTTGCTATTTTTTCGATTTGTCATGTGTATTGTTCATAGGTGTACCAATGAGAATAAACACCAAGTAAGAAAGAGTGAGAGTGTATAGTTGTACTCCTTGAAGTTAGTAATAAAAGGAAGTTAGAGTGAAAACAATCCTCTCAGTTAATCCCATAGCTTCAGATCAATACGAGATAATACTCAACATAACACTTTTTATTGCCCTAGAGAGATTCATGCTATATCCAGACAGGAAAAAGGATGCAAACACCCCTGTTAACTATAATAAAAGTCACTTGATTTACTACATTCTCTTTTTTTAATTTAATTTTTTTTTTAAAAAAAATTCTAAGTAGTTTTATGTGATATTTAGGTTTGAAAACTTTCAAAGTAGATTTTGGAGGTTCAGACAGCGTTTTTTGGCCCCGAAAATGGTCGTTACGGGGTAAACCTTGTAGATCTCGTCGTCAGCTTTCCGGAAAATGGTCATATGCCCAAACGGACGTTCCTATTAAAACTTATCCATGTTTGAAGTATTCATGCTCAAAAACCATCCATTTTTTAAGTGTTTTCTTTCATCTCTCTTGTATGTATATATAATATGTTGAGCTACTCGTTGTGAATCATTGTAAAGCAGCCTAAGTTGAAGGGACACAATTGATATTCCGAAACTAGCTAGATTTCCGCTCAAACGTCAGAAAACTTAATATAATACTTTATTACTATACTTTACTTTTATTATACTTTACCATATAACACTACTTTATTACTTTTATTTTACGATTTTTACTATAATATTTTTAGAAAATTTGAAAACAATAACATGAATTATTTATGTTAAAACAACTATTATTAAATTTTCAAAAGTTCGGTGAAATTTAAAAAAGTAGCTGAAAAGTTAGATGAAATTTAAAAAAGTTAAATTGAAAAAATTAAATTGCGATGAATCATATTTTTGGACGTCACACAATCATATATTTGGAGTAATAGTAAACATTGAATCATATTTTTTAATTTCTGTTTTCTTTTTCAATAATACAAAATGCTTATTTTTTTCTATTTTTTTCCTACTGATTTTTATTTAAACTACTAAAAAATCTTAATAATTTATTTTTTTAATATAAATATAAAATAATATATATATATATTATTTATTTATTATTCGAAATGGTTTTTTACTTAAAAAACCATTTTTAAAAACCATATAGATTTTTTATTTCTTTTTTTCTTTCTGTTTTTTCGGCTTTTTTAATAATACAAAATACTTTTTTTCCTATTTTTTCAATTTGATTTCTATTTAAAAAAGTAGTGATTATTAGAAACGGTTTTTAGTAAAAAACCATTTCTAATAATAAAAAAAAAATGAAATCTGTTTGATTATTAGAAACGGTTTTTTATTAAAAACCGTTTCTAATAATCTACAGTATTTTTTTTTTTTGCAAAAAGTTTAGAAACGGTTCTGATAAAAAACCGTTTTTAAAAATTTCATCTGACAATTGCGAAAATGCCACTATCTATTTTTAGAAACGAATTTATTAAAAACCGTTTCTAATTGAGTGTTTCCAAAAATCATTTCTGTCGTAGTGGTTCTCGGGTTGATTTCAAACGGACCCGTTTGGACTGTACATTGAATCTGGACAGAACGGTCTGATCTCATCATCTCTTGTTTGCATCCACTGGTTGCGCCTATTTAGTGACCTCCTGCCATATATTTACCCCTGTTCTGATGGAGAGCAGGGAATAGATGATCTCTATCCCTCATATGGTCAGTACTTGAGAGAAGCATATAGAGAACACATGGGGAGACTAGTCTGGGCCGATATCCTGGAGTTTGCCATCAATTCAAGGGAAGAAAACTCGGCTTAGTGGTTGTCTCTCACTCTCCAATTTGTCGAAGAACCGATCCTACGACATCATCTAGTCGGCAATGGCTGGAGGTAATTAAGGTTCCTGGGATTTATTTCTGCATTTATCCCCTAAAGTTCTTACATAATTTTCTTATTCATCAGAAATGCTAGTGATGACAGTATAATGGGTCGGCCGAAAATGGATAGTTTCCAACATATTTGGATCATTTTGGTTCAATTCGGTCAAAAATATATCTGGAGATTAATTCGTCTTGATCCAACGTGCGGCATTCATTTTGAGAATCTTTGGATATTTTGGCGCGCGGTAATTACAGACCGATAACGTCCTTAAAGATTCACGTGCATGGTTTCATAATCACCTAAAAAAAAAATTAATTAACTAAAAAATTGGAGCAGTTGGGTTTTTTTTTTTATATATCTAGTCAAAGCGGATTGTAACCCATGTTGAATTGAGGTGCCCATGTAATGGCAATAATTCAGATTTTTCTTATTCTGCGACCAGAACAGATATATGCATATCCATAAGGAATCTCAAAACATGGTCACATGAAATGCGATGACATGAAGCCTTTGGTAAGTGACGAGCCACAAAATTTGTCCTAACTTCAAAGCATCCTAAAGCACCAACAAAAGGTGAAGAAATATATATATCCAAAGGTAATCCCACACCCACCACTATAATAGTAGCATCCACTTCATGTATTATCCATAAAGTTTGGCAGTTGAATGCTTCTAGAAGGCTTTGAGAGAAAATATCCAGTTTCAGTCTTTGAGGACGCTTTTCAACCGAAAAAATGATATATATGCAAAAGGCAAGATCGAGGCTCTACGGATTAAGAGCTGTTTATTTTCTTTTTAAATTGGATATTTTTGGAGAGACAAAATCCAAACGTTCGAAATATTAAGTTTTTTATAAATTTAAAAACTTTATAACCACTTTTTTTTTTTTCTAATGACAATTTTTAAATATTCTAGCACTGCTTATGATTTGCAGAATTTAAAATTCCTTTCTTATAAGAAAATCGGAAATATTACTTACTCTATATATATACTAGGCACATTGTTTGTGAGCTGATCATATATATTGTTCGCCGATCCATATTATGTTTTTTTTTTAAATCTGGAAGCACAACTCATATTATTATGGTATATATGTCAAGTCTATTCCTTTGAGCAACCCGTACAAAAAAAATATCTAAAAGCACAACTCATTTTACTATATGGTTACAAGAAGCGTCCCTCTCAATCTGCAAACTCAGTGTCAATAGAGCACAAGTAAAGACTATTTTGAATAAGCTTGAAAGAGAGATCTGGAATCTAGCTACTACCTAGCACAGAACAAACAAATGCACGTTTCAGCTTCGCAGCTGTTATTGACAATTACAACTTTGTGCTCAAGCTCGAGGCGACCTAGCTAGCTATAACCGTCATAGCGGTTGTGTTGTAACCATTACAAACCTGTAGAAGCATTATATAGTGTTCATCTCGTACTGATCCAAATCATTTTGCATTGATAGAGGCAAGGCTACAATTTCTTTGAGATAAAAAGATAATTGCAAAACTTCTTTTCCTCAAATAAAAAAAATTTGCATTTTTTCGTTAGGAACGTTTTCTTCAGCCACTATATTAAAACTAAGTTTTCCAACCTTTCTTTTGTTTTTTTTTTTTCTAATATTATTTTCAATTTTATTTGAATATTGACCCATAATAAAAATTTTCCATATTTTGGCCAAAAAAATAAAAAATTGCGTGTTCAAACCTAAAACAGAGCATGGTTTTACTTCTCTTTTTCTTCCTTTATTATTAATAGTTATTTATTCTTTAATTAAATATATAAATGTTGCAAAGTTTGATATACACAATTATTCGTGCATGAGCTTATATGCTAGAAGTCTTGGTCTCTTGCTAGTCAATCATACTAGTTCTCTATCCGATATATCCTAATTCACATGGAAAAAAAGAAGGTAACAAAATACTTTTGGTGTCCATTTCTTGTTACCAGTCAGAAATTTAAAAATGAGCCGTGGAAAGGCATAAAGGATGGGGGGACATGATGATAGATCACCTAATACAAAACTCGGATAGAGAAACCATAATTTGGATTATCATAAAAAGTGGCAATGCTACTACTACTAGGTGGTCCAAGGCTCCAAGCACACTTACTAACACTAATGTTCTAGAAGCCCCTCTACCTACCTCAATATATATCTTCTCTCAAACTACCAAAAGTGCGCTCTCTAATACGGTCCTTGGCCTGAGGAAAGAACTAGCTTTTTTGGCAGACCAACTAAGAGTTTTTGGATCTAATGGAACGAATTTTACTATTGCTTCTCATGCAGTGGTACTAATCAACACAGAGCACCTACACTTCAATTTAAGATGTTCGGTTTTACTAGCCCATTTAGTTATTAGATTAAGGGAAAACATTTTAAAAAAAAATTAGAAAATGGAATAATAAATATGTGGCACTTCTATGCCTAAACTTTACTTTAAAATATTCTTATTATCTGACCTTAATTTTCAAGCAACTATAATATATATAGCTTTTATATTGCACAAAATAAAAATTGTACTCTTTTTATGTTTGCTATGTTTGAATTGACAAAAACTAACACCAATTTAAATTAAGCGACTATTTCAAATTACAATTCACCGTTTGGATGAGTGAATATCGGTGTGAAATGGTCGATTACCAATCCCACTGTTCAAACTAAAACTTATTAGCAACAATTAAAAAATTTTAAACTAGTTCGTTAACCTCACAAATCCAATTTATAATATTTCCATCGAACGTTTCATCTACCATCAACATTCTTTCTGAGTCCTTTTTTTTTTTTTTTTGAAGAAAAATAGGGGTCAGCCCCCTTTCTGAGCCATAAACTTTTAGCTTGTTTGTAAAAACACATACATATCTACCTACAACAAGATCCACAGAGAAACCAAAACATTATTGATACTGCTATCGTGTGTGTACCAAACCACTCTTACAAACGACACCAACCAATCCCATTAATATGGCCAGGGGGTCCGGAATCAATCCAATGAGTTGCACCAACCCACTTCCACTTTATTGTTCTTTATTTTTCATTTGTTGCAGTGTACAACCTATGCCTATACCTATGCTATTGTTGTTGCTAAATGCTAACTGCCGTCCCAATCCAAAAAAAAAAAAAAAATTGAAAATCTCAAATACTAGATTTTAAGACAAGGGACCACCATTTTGGCCATAAAAAAATGGCCGAAAAAAAGTATTAGTTAAAGATTTAAACAGAAATGATTTTCATTATTGGATTGTGCTACTTTTAGAGATGTCGTTGATGCAATAGGCATGAGATACTAAAATGAATTTGCATGAATTAATTAACTGAAACACGTTGTTAGACGCTATTTGACTGTGTTATAATTTAAATAAAAACAAATGGGGGCAACGTGTACTTTATTCACTTTCAAATGTATAATTTCTTGTTACATTTATCTAATTATATTTGTTAATTTTGGATTTAATTTAAAAAATTTGTTATTGAAATATTATATTATTAATTTTATGAACGTACACATACGTATATTTTCTTTGAAACGTGATATTTTCCTTTTAATATCCAAATTATATCAATACTCGTAGTTGCATTTGGTCAATATTTGATCCATATCTATATTCATTTTATATCAATATTCGTATCCATATCCAAATCCATTGGTAAACATTAATACGGGATAGAGATACGGTTTGACCATCGTCGGTTCATATCTGATCCGTTTTCATCGGTCGTAAAGATTAACTAAACAATGACTGTTATTCAAATATGAATCCATAATAATTAATTCTTCAAAATCTAAATAAAAAATTTCATGTTTCTCTGAAGTTCAGTTTCAAACTTTTCTCTATTAATTTCCGTGCCTATAAGATCTCACAAATTATATTCAGTTGGTTTTTCAATTGAAATGGTCCAATTAATAGTTCAATCACAAGTCGCCATACTTTATTTAGGCGCAAGCCTTCACCAATCATATGCAAATAATAGAAAGCTGCGTATGAGGTGCATTTTGTGCACGCCAATTAATGAGGACCTAAAATCAAACAATATAGACGCCTTCTCGATGTTTTGGAAGGTAGAACTGTCGTTCTATGAGCCATTTGTTCTTAACCTTGCTTCATGAAAGAAATGGTTAGGTTCAACACAAACCTAACCAAAACTGAAAACTTCTACAACTGGAGTATCACCTAACTCCATTTATTGTATTCTATCTCAAATAACTTTAATTTCAAAGACAGCAACGGGTGCTGCTATTACTCTCATTGAAAGCTTCACTTCATACCAAAAAAAAAAGAGTATTCCATGATAATACGTATAAGTACAATTTTGTGTACCATCCAAGTTTCTACATTTTATTTCAACAATTTTACTGCAGTTATTTAGAATAAGTAAAACCTAGAAGCTTATTATCTCATCTCACCTTTGAGAGGTTTGCTGAAAGGGCAGCTAATTAGAAGAATAAAATCCTAAGCACTTTCTCAAGAACATTTGAAAGTCTAATCCTAGATTTTGTGTCAACTTCAATTTTTCTCTGTTCTACTCAAAAACATTCCAAGATAACATAATGATATTATTGACAGAATCATACAATATGACGTTTCAGCTACTTCACAGAAAAAATGTGATGCTCTAAGCACATCAGTTCGTACTGAAAAATTTGGGAATCCAAAAAGGCCTCCAGTTCTTATTTTAAGGTTAGAATATTCAAATTTTACATTTTCACATACTTCTAATTTAGTTAACTATACAGCCCCTTTTTTAATTACAAAAAAAAACAATAAAAATCCTTCTATTACTTGTACAGTCAGAATCCTAAGTCAAATGAGGGACCATGCAAACTGCCCATATTATCCTTCATTTCTACTGTGTTTGCATCAGAATTCGTAACAGGTGGAGGTTTTGTTGCTGCAGTAGATGTCTTTGCCTTCTGCCTTAATAATTCAGCTGCTTGTGCCTCCACCAAATCAAGATCAATAGAATTGTAGAAATCATCATCATCATAATCCAAAACCTCAATAGGCTTTTCAGTTGACACAGGAATTGATTCAGGATTTCGTTGGAAGCTCAGCTTCCTCTTTCTGGTCTCGAGTTTATTTGCATACTCTTCTTGTATGTTATTGGCATTATTTGTCAGTCTATTGACAATACTAGATCTCATTGAGTCAGATTGACGGGTTACAGAGTTATGATTGATTGATTCAGGATAAATATTTTGTGGTGGTTGGTGTGGCCCAGGGGTGTGGGCTTCTGTTGAACCGCTTGTGCTTGTTCTTGAAGAGTCATGAGGAGAGAAGCAGTGCCTTGGCAGTGTTTCCATAGGGGACTGTGTTAGAAGTGAACGCCTAGATCAAAGTTTGATATTGAAAATACACAAGTCAAAGATAAAAACTAAACAGATCAACCTTACAAATGCATTATAATTATAAACCATATGATGTTCTAGCATTTTGCCAGATTTAGATACTTTATTATTTAGAGCACTAATAATAGAGCTCTGACTTACAAAGGCAGCAATGAACCACTAATGTCCTATTGATTGTGTACTTGGATTCAGATTTGACAAGTTTCTTAGCCTTTTATTGTTTCCCCTAACTTTCTTCCGATGATTGTTTACTTTTCTTTCTTTCCTCCTTTTTATTTTATTATTCTTATTGTAATTATAGTTATTATTATACTATTAGTATTTTAACAATGAATGCTTGCTACCACAATGATTGGTCCAAGAAGTACCAGCATTTCATTAACCAATAGTTACCTGTAAAAAGCCAACATATCACCACTAGGTTCAGCTTGGGTGCTTCTATCTGAAAGGTTTGTTGTATCATCAATGAAGCTATCTTCATATTTATCCTCATCTTCACTGCCCTCATCATCTGATACAGTGGCATCTTTTGAAACCCTGCAAACGAATCGTACCAATCCAACGCATATTTCAAACAATTTTTCAATGCAAGCTTTTGTAAGAAAGCCTATTTCCTCGCAAATCAAAGAGAAATTTAAGACAATTAGTAAAAATCAGAAACAGAAACGTACTCTGCTTCATCTTCAATGAATGCGGTTCGGTTCTCCTTTTTACCTAATGCGCAATTTAACAATATAAGTAAATTCAATTCTTGCAAAAATTGAAGAATAATAAAAGAATTAGAGCATCTCCATGCCTGAAATTGTAAAATATATTGTTTGTACCAAATCAGCAATTTTAGTAATAATTCTTCGATTAAGGAATGCAGATTCGATTAGCACATGTTAACACATTTGCAAAGGCTGATACAGCATTTTTGGGCATATTGCTAAATTAGCAAAGGCTCTGCCTCTTGCAATTGAAATTATAAAGTTTTACAATTGTTTGCAAGTGAGATGGTGATGCTCTAACAATACATCTAAAGTAGTTCAAAGTGGGGATCTGCTGCAGCTGCTTCACCCCAGTATCATATTATTGGTACAGAACAGACAACCAATCATAACTATAGATACATTTACAAATACTGCTGAGTTTTGATAAAAATTTTAAAAAATACCTCTCCCATTAGTTTGTCATAACACAATCAGTAAGTTCTGAACTATACACTGACAATGTGATCAACTACAAAATCACAAGGATAGTCTTGAATGAAAATTCAAGATGCAATATTACTAATGTTATAGATTTCTTATACAAAAACTTAAAAAAAAAATGTGTATTTATACATGTTTTTATAATAGTACATGGGCTCTAATGCAAATTTCTGAAGTGCAAGTACCTAGATCCAAGTAATAAAGTGTAAATAAAACAAGATAAAAATGGCACCAGGTGGATAGTGTAAATGACACAATTGCTGAAATGTTAAAAATTGTTGCTACCTCTATAAGTTTGTTTCTCATTCAAAATAGCTCCAGAACCACCTCTATTTTCTTTATTTAGAATAACCTCGCAGTCCTCTTCTGAACCATCACACACGCGCCTTTTGACTAATTCACCCAATTTCCGCAATCTCCTATACTTTGGAGGTCGCTTGACTGAGCTGGATGCCCCACTTCCTGACATGACCCGCCAATCCTCACTAGAGCTTTCTCTCGTATGATTCACCAAAGGAGTATAGAGTTTCTCGTTCCTCTCAACTTCAATATCTTTCAACTCCGATACCATTGCTTTAGGGGAATCAATATTTAGAGGAAAAGGACTAGATTTGACCATAGGAGACTCTGGTACAATTCCTTCCTCCATGTAATGTGTCAGCCTTGGGCTTAGATCTGTTTCTCCTTCATTTTCTCCTGACTTGCCGATTGGCAAATCCAGAACTACTGTGTCAGTTTTTGGTACATCGTTTGGTATTGTTACAATTCCTTCCACCATGTAATGTGTCAATCTTGGGCTTAAATCTGTTCCTCCATTTTGTCCCAACTTGCCACTTGGCGAATCCAGAACTATTGTCTCTGTTGTTGGTAAATCATTTGGTACTGTTGATTGATTGTTGAGAAATGAACATAGGTTGAATGGGAAAGAAGGTATAGCACTGAGCAAAACTTGACCACTTAGATCAACAGTCATGAAATTTTCACCACCAAAGAGGAAATGGTGGGATTGAGGCTTGGCTGTTGATATGGTTTCTGAAATATTCTTCCCAGGTCCCCTCATTTCCATAAATTTTACAGGAGAACGTGGTTCTGAATTATCAGGCTCAATCTGGAAATCTGAAAATGAAGAAAAGAAATATATATAGAGTTATGGAAATATCTCCAAAAGAGAGAAAAGAAGCTGATCTACTCCTCATAGATCAACTATACTATAAGACACTTAAAGTCCACATTTAAACAAACTTTCTTTTGTAGAATCCGCATCTATGCTTGGACAAAAATCTTATATCACATCCTTGCAGACAGAATTATAAAAATCTTGCTCAAACAATTTTGTCAAAATTCCAAATTTGAACCTAGACCCAGAGTTTTCATATTTAGCATCACAGAGAAGGGAAAGATAAATACACATGCACACATTGTCCTTACCCCTCAAAGCAGGTATACTCTCAGAACAGTAGCTTGGGCTTTCAACCTGGAAACCAATTCAGAGTTCAATCATTCATCATTTAAAAGATAAAACAAATGGCATGAGCCATAAGGTAGTTCAGCATATAACTTGTACAAAAAGATTTTCTGTGTTGATTAAAACACTGCCATTAATTGGATCAAAAGAAGCAGGACATACATTCAAGATAGGCTCCAGTTTAGATAGAGGCATCCCTTGTAGATGTTGCATGGTATCTATAAGCATGTGTGCAGTTCTCATCGAATGATGCACCTTATAAATGACAGAAGGAAGTGTTTGACAGCCTGGAAAAGCAATCAGAGAAGGCTTCCAAGTGTTTTCTCCCGAATCATTGAAGTATTTTTGAATCAACTCTCTCTCTTGATTTGAAATTTTGTTGATTACAGAGGACCTGCCTGCTTTGCCAACTTTTATTCTTTTTCCACCTTGAGGGATGTATTCTTCAATGGATAGTTCAACAAACTGAACCTCTGGTTTGTACACATGTGGAATCTGTGTCATATATGGTAAAAATTAGATCTCTGAAAATCAAATACAAAACTTGCTTTTCACATATTGCTAACAATATCTACCAGATTTCAAACAAAAAGTGTATTGTTTGGGTTCTGCAAAAACAAAGGGACTGTCGGTGACTAAATTGCAACAGTACTTTTTTGTTCTCAACCATATTTCTTTGAAATTATTTATACAATTGAATACTGTAATAAAAATTCCTTTACTGATAGAATTGCTGGCATATTGACAATGTGTAATGGAGAATGTCTTTCTATCCTACTGATATAAGGCTGGTCATGCTGGCAGATATATAACAAAGAAAAAGCCTTCTTTTCACTTATTGAAAACTTCAGATGTCATCTGGAACTAAGTATGATTGAATTAATATGTTAAAATAGTAACAATGTTAAGTTTTACATATACCATTCTTGGACTTGAATGAAAGTTAAAACATTTGCTGGCGTTTCTCATATGCTTCTTCATCGCTTTACTCTTTTCCAATTTTCTTCTATAACCTTTAATCTCAGATCCTTCACAGGCCAGAACAAGTGTCCATAGTTAAGGAAAACAATAGAAAAAATTTTATTCAAATGCATTTTGAGTTAACTGCAAAGATGGTTATGATCATATGATGTATCATGCAATGCAAGTTCGTGTGTATACTATAAATGCAAACTTTCTGTGTTTTCCTCATAAATAGAAGTTCTTTGTGCAAAATCTGTCCAGTTAACCTTTTCCTCTATATATGTCTTTTCCCTTTTCTTACTTTTGCATGCAGATTGACTAAGATCAGTAAAGAAACAAGTGAAACAGAAAGGATATCAACTCGACCATCATGTTTTCTTCCAGTTCTACCCATGCGCTGAGTCATCCTTAAAGGGGATATATTTGCATCGAAACATATGACAAGATCAACCTCCATTATATCTAGTCCTTCTTCTCCTATTGATGTGGCTACTATCACATTATAGCCACCGCTTCTAAACTTCTGTTATACATTAAACATACACTTTACATGAAAAAATTCTACATGGCATCAAGTTGAGAAGTTAACAAATTGTGGGTTGAAAATACCTGCAAAACTGCTTGTTGGGTTTTCTGTGACTGCCCTTTTGAACCTTTGCCTGCACAGGTTCACATTAAATATGTAATTTCTCATTAAATAAAGGTCAACGGTCTATATTTTCATACTGATCAAAACCACTTTATTTTCAATTCCTCAGAGATGATGTTGCATTCATTGGATATCTGAAGATAATCTTAATTTATGTTTCTATTTTCCTGCACTTCCATTTATATTTTGACAATAAGAAAAATGAAATAAACAAACCTGAACTCTGACCAATGAATTCAGTTGCCTTAACAAGCTCACCAATCTTTGCTAGTGAATCCATTATATCTCTGAAATAGGAGAAATTATCCAGGTAACTAATGTAAAATACTGTTTGAAGAAAATAAGAAACTGAAGAGTACTTTGGGCAGAGTTTCATCCTAATTCCTACGCAAAACCCAACCCCCTTGCAAGTTACAAAACCACAAAACATCAAATCTACTATTATAGTGTCTCTTATATATAGGAATATAGGATGCTAGTTTATCCATTATTCCAATGTTACACTATTCACAAATATTTGCCCTGCTGAGTTTGGGATTAAAATGAAATATCAAGTGATTTTGGAAAGGAGAATCACAAAAGTACCCAACTATATAAAAAAAAATGTATAGTAATTTAGTTGGGTATAATAGTCTTGTTATATTTAACTGGAAATATTGACCAAGTTATAAGTAATTTTGCTATGGTTTACTTAACATCATATGGCAACCAAGTTAGATAAGGGGCCTTCATGATATTTAATCTAACTTTATTGCAATATGATACTTTAATGGTTTCATTGGGAAATAATGATGTTTTTAAGGTTTGTATGATCTTGAGTTTTACAATGGCGCATATGAGAACCAACATTTTTTTCTTTTTTCCAAGTCATTAATAAAAAGTGCTTTTTCATGGATTTGAGGGTAGATCAACACCACTATTCTTTCATTCACAGGATATGAATGATGTCCGTTCTCAGGTACCCATTATTTCATGTTTAATCATATGTTTTTATTAAGAAATATTTAAAAATGGGAGCAGCAATACTCGAGTAAATTAACTAGAAAAATGATGAACAAGAAAAAGCACAATGTCTTACTTGACACTACCCCGAAAATTAGAAAAGATAATAACCCTTGAATGCTTTGGATCTTTTGTTTCTGCATTGTAAAATACAGAATAAATAAAGAAAAAAAGGAAGACATAAGCCCATGTTTTAAATTATTAGCAAAAGAACAATAAATGATCGTGATTGGAAACAAACTATCCAAAATACCTAAAGAAAAGAGTTCCAGAAAGAATATTACTCTTGGTAGTGGCTAAACTAAAAGATAAATAATAGTGAAAGATTTGGTGCGTACTGAAATGGTCAGTTAGAATCTCCATCATTTTTGTCAACTTAGGGAATGGCGCACCATGGGATAGGTTGCGTTGCATCAAGAGCTTTATCTTTGCCATTGTTTCTGACTTTGACATCCTTCCACCAAATGACCTTTGCAAATCAAAATCCTATACATTAATCTCAATTTTCTCCTGTTCCTGTTTTAGTACAGGGTTTTGTAGTTCTTGCTGTTTATACTACCTCACGTTTTTCCCATTTTTCCAAATATTGACAACTGTCAAAACTCAGATGGCACTAATTACATAGCCATTGATCCCAAGTAAAAGCAGTTCATGCTGACATGCAAGTGGTCAAAGAATTACTCTGCTGAGGACCAACATTTATGCGTACCAACTGAATTTGCAAATAAAATTGAAATACCTATCCTTGAGTTTGTCGACAAGCATCTCATATGCAGGCCTGATACCATGGCCTGACAGTAGCTTCTTTAAGTGGTAAAGTGTGATAAGGGTGTAAAATGCAGAGTCGACCTCTTGATGCTTTTCTTGGGGTACATTTGGTGGAGGTGCCAGCTTGAATTTGTCTTTCAGTGTCAGTATTTCACATGGGCTAAACTGTAAAAGAGAAAAAAAATTTGCATGGTGAACAGACAAAAAAGGGGCAGAAAATATCAAATTCTATCAGTGATTGTATTATAATTTCAAGTTCCATTTAATAAACAACATATTTTTGCAATCAACACCCAACAAGTATAAGGTTTTCAGCATATTAACCAACCTTAAGTTAATGAGAATAGAACAGACAATCTTATGTGCTTATAATTTTATGCCTACTTCTAGCAAGTTCTTCCCCCAATGCACCAACATAGAATGATTCCAAGGAATCAAGACATCAATTTAGGCCTGTAAGAGCTGTTTAAGACAGTTTACCTAAGTCAAACACAAATATCGGAGGGAATTAGTTTACTTTTCAATTGAACTGTTTGTGAAATGTTGCTCCAGGTCCAGGATATAGTAATACATTGTGTAGTTCATGAAAAGAACCTAAAGCAGAAGGATAGGAAACATACAGTAGAAATGTCCCTGCGATAAAGAAGTCCGAAAGAACCAAGAAAATTTGCATAAGGTCGTATTACATCCAGCAATAGGTCATTTATTGTGCTTGCGTCTTCTCCTAGTGGCACCTAGTACACAAAATAAAATCAAAATTCATACAATTTACAATATTTTTCTTCTCAATTCAAATAGGTAAAAAGAAATAAAAGCAACACCTGTACAAGTTCAAGTTCCCTATTGTGGACATAAGGCTTAACATCTGAGTCATCTTCATCACGGTATTCTAAGGTAGATATTGACAAATTGTCTATCACATCTTGTATTTGAGGCACTTTTGCTGCCACAGAGGACAAAAGAAATAAACAAAAATTGTAGCTAAATTTAGGGCTCATTGAAAAGGTACTTCCCAACTAGGATCAAATATTTTGCCATACTAGTAAGTAAAATCTATCTTGTTGTGCACTGAACACCAAACTTATCACTTTTGGGAAATAACACCTGACTTCTAAAACTAAAACTAAGGCAAGCAAAATCAATTGCGGTAAACATTTCATTATAAACTCACGAACTGGATCATTGGTAAGCTCATTCAGATTTGTAAATAAATATCAATGCATTAAGCTTCATTTAGTTCTATTTGGGCTTAGGCCTCAGGGAAAACAGCTTTTCTTTGAGTTATAACTGAATTTGCCAACATTTTGCAGCACACAATTTTCAATCACAGTGATGGTCAACCAAGTACTACGCAACATTAGCAAATATCACAAAAGACAATTGCTGTTAATTTGCACCTGAGAGAAATCCGAGTGCTTTTGGCAAAAGGAAAATATATTGGGGGGTCTATTACAAAATATACTAAAGAGAGTCAAAATGTTGACAGATAAATTGGAAATCTTACATCCAGGAGTGGCAGTCAGTGCAAGTATCCTCAATGACACAGGAACTGACATTAACTACATAAAAGAGAAAAGGTTAAAATGAGATATTTGCATAATATCATGACAAACTCTCACTACTTAAAAGATAGCATGAAGAGGTACCTGACGAACAGCAACACAGCTGGAAAAATTACCATGAGCACGGTGCGCCTCATCAATTACCAAGCAAACAATTTGTTTTGCCAAGCATATGCCTGACAAAGGAAACATGTTTAAATAGCTTGAAAACTGTCATGTTTCATGCACGGAGGTGATTACCAAGACAATTCTTCATATACCAGGTACAGCTACACCACCAAAGAAAAGCTATTATTTAGCTGGAGTGGGCTCATTTTATTACTACTGTTTCCAGGTTGGACAGTAATTCACAATCATGATTCCAGCATATCATTTCTAGCTGTATAATTGATTTTCGATGGTTGATCAAATATCTATACCCATCATTTATGAAATTGAAAATGAACCAGCCATACTCAGTAAATTGTTTAAAATTTCTTATCGTATTTATATATTACCATTATTGAAGTCATTTTGCAACACTTGAGGGAAACTCTAGAGTTTCCAACTTTATAATCATTACCATTTTCAATATCTATACCCATCATTTATGAAATTGAAAATGAACCAGCCATACTCAGTAAATTGTTTAAAATTTCTTATCGTATTTTATATATACCATTATTGAAGTCATTTTGCAACGCTTGAGGGAAACTCTAGAGTTTCTAATTTTATAATCATTACCATTTTCAATATCCTTCTGCAGCACTTGAGGGGTCAAAAAGAATACTCGCTTTGACTTCCAATACTCTGATCGTTTAGCTGGTTGGGTTGCACCTGTCATATATATTGTCCATTCCTGCAATCAGTTTAGTCTTACTTCTCACACCAATCAATAAATAATCAAACAACAGCAGCAATGCAACAATCATGTATATTCAAACGTTCACATTAAATGTACCCTTGTATTGTCAGACTATACAACTTGTTGGATTAGCTACGTACTTATTTCATAGTTCAACATGAACCCCAGTACAGGGAAGATTATATTGACTTATTTCTACCTAGCTGTAAGTTCCTGTACCAATATGCAATAAAGTGACAAACATCAAATAACAATACCTGTGGTATCCCCACAATATTGTGGCACGCTTCAATTTGTTGCACAACAAGAGGACGAGAAGGTGCCGCGAAAATAATCTTACCTATTGTGATAAAAAAAGGATGTCGGTTGTTGAAAATTTTATATCCAACAAAAAAATTGATGTCAAAATTTAACCATACCTTCTGGAAACCATCTAAAATAGTTGAACATAACTACAGCAGCAATAAGAGTCTTGCCAAGCCCGGTTGGCAATGCAACGAGAGTATTTGTAAAAAGAGCTATCTTAGTAATGTAGAATTGGTATTCTCTCTTGGGAATATTAACTGCAGAATAAGAAAATATAAACATAAACCAGAAAGTTTTAATATTAACTGTGAGACTGTAGTATAAAAATACTGGATTCTCATATTCTTTTTCTTTTTTCTTTTTTCTTTTTTCTTTTTTTTTTTTTTTTTTTTGTACCAGAGGAGTACTAATGAACTTAGGCAATACTTGTTACAGAGGTGACTGAGTCAGGTTTTCAGGTAGAACTAGCTCCAGACGTACGTGAATGATCCCAGTGTTATGGACTTATGGTCATCATTGTATTGGACAAAATGTATTAGTCCCTTGAAAAGAAGAACTATATCACTGATTCACTGTGCTGCATATCTTTCTCTCATTTAAGTTTAGGGAACCATACTACACATCATCACTAAATAAAATTTCGAAAATCATAAGCGACTTATATTGAAATTTGACCAACAATGAGAACAAAAAAAAAAAAAAAAAAAAAGAAGAAACAACAGAAATTACTAGGATAAATCCATGTCTTAGCAGCTTCTGGGTCAATTGCAACAGAAGGAATCTGAGGTTCAACCCCTATAGTCTCCTCTCTTTGCACACCAGATACACCCAAATTTGTCTCAAAAACCTTCGAATTGACAAAAACCTCGTCTCCCTTTCTCCTTTTTGTGAACGAATCCACAAATTTCTCAAGCGTCGATTGCCTCACCTTCCCACTCGTCTTACCACTGCTAGGTTGTGGACACGTGGCACTCGTTGAAGCTGATGCGGCTCCTGGTTGCCGACCGGAAGTCGAGGCGGCGGCTACAGCTTCACACGCAGAATCAATCTCTCTCACCGCCGCCTCCCAATCAAACTGTCAGAGGAGAGCGAGAAGGTAACGTTAGTATTTGATTAGTACGCTAGGGTTTTGTGACTGGAAAGGAGAAATTGCGAGTAATAAAGGGATTGGGGAAATAATGGAGGCTTACATCGTCGTCGTCGTCGAAGGGGAGATTGTGGGAGGCCATCGGTCGAACAGATTGCGTGCGTCTTCGCTTGAACGGGTTCTTCGAGAGTGCTGTGTAGCGGGAATTGCTCGAGACAACACTCTTGTTTTTTCTGTAAAAAGACTAGAATATCCTTAAGAGCTTATGCATCGATCCATCGATGATCGAACCCATCAAATGAAGGTTAATTTGGTCTCTGCACTTAAGAGTGTCCTGAGCAATTCCCGTGTAGCCTGTGTATTGCGAGGGGAGGGGCAAAGCGGCGTCCCGTTTTGGCGGGAAAATGGGTGTCGGATAAAAATTTCGGCCCAGGGCTGGGATTGTCGATGGATGGGATTTACCATTTGTTGTAAGTGTGCTAGGGGCCTAGGGCCCCGTAGACAGATGGAATTTGCTGATTTTGAATTACGAGTATTATAACGATCTGAATTCGAATTTTTTTTAACTTGTCATTTTTGAAAACAAACTACTATTTACAACATTCCAAAAATGACAAGTTATAAAAAATTCGGAAAAAATAGTAATAAAATCTCAAAAATTGTAAAATTTGGTGTCCTATGAGATTTCAATATGTATATTAGATTGTTTAAATTAGATTTGTCAATTTATAAAAATATCCCAGAAAAAGTACGTGGTGTATAGAATGCTCTATGTACTATGGTGCATATTAAACTTTCTCTATATATAATGATAATTTTAATTAAAATATTTTTGTTACCAATTTTAATTAAACAAATTATGTTATTGGTTTTAATTAATTTTTTTGAGCATATATGATGAATAGTTTAGAAAAAACTTTAAGTCAAAACTAATGTTAGAGCTAAAACAACTGTACTTTTTGATGATTGTCAATAATGTTAGGTTAGGTGTAAGGGCACTTCATCCAAAACAAAAAACGAAAAACAACACAAAAAATATAAGAAAATAGCGCCAGGACAGACTTTTGGGTTCCAACTTACCTGCTACTTTTAACTATTCTAAAACTTTCTGTTTTATATACTTATCTGACTCGTCCGAAGTCGAAGCGTTCAGACTTCAGAACCACCTACTGCTTTTAGCCACCGGACCCATGGACGAAGGTCTTTAAATATTCATATTCACTGTCCGCTACTACTCATGCACAGTTCTCTTATCTACCCAATAAAAAGGGAAACCAAACGCTTAATTTCTTCTCATTGTAGTAACCAGACCTTCTCTGTCACCTCTGCTTGGAGATCAGCGATGGCCACACCATCTCCCTCCACTCCTTCCCCAACAGCTGCTGCCGCATCAATAGCCATTTCACCCGGCATGTTCAATCCCCATGACTTGGCCACCATCACTCCGCCTCCTCCTCCTAAGCTCTCGTCAGAGCAACTGAAGCGATGCACGGAGGCACTCTCGTTTTTCAAGAAGAAGATGAGGAATATGTCGATGATGACACAAGAATTCAGTAAACTTCCGGTAATCTTTCGAATGTATTAGTTAATTTTACATCCCTTTTGAGGAATCTTCTTACTTAGTTTGAACGGATGCTTCATGCTTAGTTTTTATCTTGATAGGGATAGCCTTTTTTGAGTTTGCAATATTTGATTTTCTTGAATAAGAATAAGGTTCATTGTGGCTGAAACTTGGAATTATCTTGAAAAATTATTCCTAGTGCCCCTGAACTAGACTTTTCTTCTTACTTAGAAAAAAAAGGGATTGGGAAAGTTAAAAGACGAAAGTAGCCTGATTCCATGCAGAATTGTCTTTTTTGTGCTGAGCAAATTATGCATCATAATTATTTGTAAAAATGGTCAAATTTAAAGTGTGTATATTGCTTTGTTTCTATTAGGAGGCTACGAGGGCACCAAAGAATGATACAACGAGACAGTACATTGTGGCCGATGCCAACGAAAACAAAAACAGATATCCAGATGTCTTACCATGTACTTCCATCTCGCTTTTACACTTTGTTAGTATAAGTTAATTGCTATTCTCTTTTTATAATGTTATTTTCTTCTATAATTAATAGATGATGATACACGGGTCATTCTGAATGCTCGGAGTGACAGCAAGGATCAAGGAAATGGCTATATCAATGCTAACTTTGTTACAGTAAGACAACTTCCAATCAGTACTTTCTCTTTAACAGTTTTAATTGTTATAATTACATGACAGTTTTTCTGTTCAATAAAAATATTTGAGATCACATCCAATTGGTTATTTTGCAATGGACCTATACTTCAGAAAACATTTTACACACACAAAATTTCCCAAGAAAAAAAATTGCTCAACACAAAATAATCCATGTTAAAAATAAAAATGCAACTGCAGGTGGGACCTGCAGGAAAAGTTTCACAATTTATTGCTACCCAGGGTCCACTTCGTGGGACGTTTGATGATTTCTGGCAGATGATATATCAGTACCGTTGCCCCGTGATTGTTATGCTTACTCATTTTGACAATGCCAAGGTAATTGTTGTCCATACAAGTCCTGGCAAGAATTACAGTATTATTGTTGTAGTGCCTCTTGTTAAATGTTCCTGAATCCTGAGTGTTCAATGGTTGCTTCACCGCTCAGTGGTAAAATGCAGTGCAAGTTGTATTTGTACCGACCTTCATGTCCATTATGAGGTAACTGGCAGTTGAAATCTGCTATGGTGCAAGCTGTGTTGTAGCAGGGTATGGAACAGATTGCTGCCTATAGCAAAACAATTCACCAATAAGAGAAACTAACTTGCATACCATCAGTATTTTATATTCCGTTCTGTGTAGAACACCAATTAGAGAAACTGACTTGCATAGCATCAATATTTGATACTCCACTGATCCAATCTTTGCCTGGTACGTTTGATAGGTACTCAGCATGTACATGACTAACTAGTGAAGAATGTTTAATTAGTTTATAATAAGCTGAAATATTAATAAAGAACAAGAAATTATTCTCTTCTATATTTGTTGTTATTAACAATATCAGAATTTGCATTAGAAAGTTAAATGGCTTGCCTGCACTGGTATGCAATGGCAGGTGACAGGAAAATGTGATGATTATTTTAAATCAGAGAAGGGGCAAGGAAATTTCGGGAATATTAATGTTAAAACCAAATCTACTGTGGTCACCACGTCTTCATTGGTTCTTCGATGCTTAGAATTGCAACACAATAATGTAAGTAGTTACACTTCCTCATAATTTGTTTGTATCTTTTAACATGAATTTAATTTTTATTATGCAACTCAAATAAAAAAAGAAAAAAATGTAGAACAAAAAGCCTGTCTAATTTGACTATTTAGTATTTACCTAGCCAGTTTCTTACTTTTTTACCTAACTTCTGTTGTAGTCAAGTGAGCCACCCGTACCAGTTCTACATATTGAGTACCCAGGGTGGCCTGATCATGGAGTACCAACATCCCCTGTTGCTGTGAGAGAAATTTTGAGAAGGCTGTATCATGTTCCTAGTGATGTGGGCCCTATTGTGGTACACTGCAGGTGTGTCCTCGACTAATTTCTATCTCTTTTTTTTTTTTTTTTTTTTTTTGTTATTTTCAACAAAATTGATGGAAGCCCTTCAAGTTGTCAGCTTAGCTGGTCTAATAATTCCCATAGTACTTCTTTCTAATGGGCCTATTGCGTAAAATAAATAAAAGAAAAACAAAATGTTGTCAGCTTTCTAATATTCTCAAACCATTTATTTAACTTTAGCTAATGCAAATTCTGTTATTATGATTTTGTCATAGCTAATGTTTCTATTTGTTGGTTTTACCAGTGCAGGCATTGGAAGAACTGGTACATACTGTGCAGTCCATAATACTATTCAAAGAATCTTGCTCAGTGACACTTCCTCATTGGACCTCATTAAAACTATTTCTGATTTTAGATCTCAGCGAAGCAGGATGGTCCAGACACCGGTAAGCTTTGTTCCATTAGCTCACCTCAGTGAATGGATGATGGAGTTTAACAGTGGCATTTTCATAATTCAATAAGGCGATATGAACATGTTATTTTCTTTTTTATATGTTTTTTTCAGTTTAATATTTTATTTTGGTTTTTTCCCATAGGATCAATTTTTGTTCTGCTATCAAGCAATAATTGATGAGTTGGATGAGTTGTCAGCGAGGTCCAATCAATGAGATAAAACGAGGTTAGACTCTTATCATGTTTTGACACTACCCGGGCAGGTCGGGGAACAGGTCCTGTTTGTAACAAGTATGGTCTTGCCTGTCGCCTGGTTAATGATTTTGCTATCCCCTATACTCAACCCCACTGAAATACAGGAAAAAACAATATGAAAACAAAAAGGAACCAAGATAGAAAGTTATCTTCACTTCTTCAGTGGAGGTTGTCTATAAATCAAAATTTGTACTTGTCTCAAGTGCAGTTAGATTTAGTTAGATTTATATCTAATTAATGAGTTTATCAGGTATACATGAAGAGAGGATTGCTTTGTCACAAATTTCATACACTTGTGACTTTTGTTAGATTTAATATGGATGCATTTGTTATATTTTTGTTGTAATGGTTAACAAAATACCATGAGTGTATACTTGTTTTTAATGATTGTTTGATCTATTTTTTTTTTCTTTTTTTTTTCAGATCTATATTAGATTACGGACGTTCAGCTTCTTCTTTCAAGGATTGTATAATTTGTCAGTCATGATGCCTTTTAATTGTGTGCTTTTTCCCCATTGTGTTAAATAAACCATTTTCTTCACATTTTTATTATATTGAATGAATCCCTTGCTCAGTTTTTAAGGGTTGTGTGATCTTTCAGTTAGCCCTGTTAATTGTGTCGTGTTAGAGTCTCATGGCGTGTCGTGCTGACACGAATTATTTTTTATCGTGTCGTGTTGAGTGGTGAGAAAAGGGAATTGAGCATTTGAAATGATTCTAGATTTATTCGAAATATTTTGGTCACAATAATCTATATTTAAACTCATTATATGGTCTAGAATATAATTTAGATTTCACTTATTCAAAATAAAGGATTATATGTGTATATGCATTAATATGCAAATAAAGTTTTTCTGAGCATAATTTGAGCATTTGAAGTGATTATGGATTTGTTCATAGTCATTTGGTCATAATAAATATTTAAACTCTATATAAGGTCTAAAATATAATCCATATCATACATATTCAAAATATTGATTTATACATAAGAAAATACACATATAAATTGCAACCAAAGTATATTCTTAGAATAATTTGAGCATTTGAACAATTTTGGATTCATTGGAAGTCATTTGATCAAAATAATCTAAATTTAAGCTCGTTATATGGTATAGAATGTTATTAAGGTTTTAGTTCTTAAAAATATTGGATTATGCAGGGAAAATACACAAATAATGTGCAATTAAAGGTTATTCTTCACATTATTTGAGCATTTGAAACTATTCTAAAAACATTCGAAGTCATTTGGTCACAATAATATATATTTAAGCACATTATATGGTCTAGAATATAATTTAGATCTTGCTTATTCCAAATAATGGATTATATATATAGAAATTATCCTTTAATATGCAAATAAAGGTTATTCTAAACATCATTTGAGCATTTAAAGTGATTCTGGATATGTTCGTAGTCATTTGATCATAATATTCTAAATATAATCTCTATTTATGGTCTAAAATATAATCCATATCATACATACTCAAATTATTGCTTACATAAGAAAATACACATATGAATTGCAAACCAAGCTTATTCTTACCATAATTTGATAATTCGAGCTATTTTGGATTCATTCGAAGTCAATTGATCACAATAAGCTGTATTTAAGCTCTTCTATGGTCTAGAATATAATTCAGATTTTAATTCTTGATAATTGTTGGATTATGCACAGAAAATACACATACAATGGGCATATAAAGGTTATTTTTCGCATCATTTGAGCATTTGAAGCGATTCTAGGTTCATTCGAAATTTTTTGGTCACACTAATATATATTTAAGCTAATTATCTGGTCTAGAATATAATTTATATTTTACTTACTCAAAATTAAGGATTATATATATGCATTAATATGCAAATAAAGGTTATCCTGAGCATCATTTGAGCATTTGAAGTGATTCTGGATTCGCTCGTAGTCATTTGATCATAATAATCTATATTTAAACTCTTTACATGGTCTAAAAAATATAATCCAGATCATAGATATTCAAACTATTGCATATATAAGAAAATACAGAACGTATTCTTATCATAACTTGTGCATTTGAGCAATTCAGGATTTATTCTTATCATAACTAAGATAGAACGTTATTTTCACTTTTTGTAGTGGAGGTTGTCTATAAATCAAAATTCTTACTTGTCTCGAGTGCCGAGGGCAGTCAGATTTTATATCTAGCTAGTGAGTTTAAATGTCTATCAGGTATACATGAATAGAGGATTGCTTTGTGACACACTTGTAGCATTTGTTAGGTTTGATATGGATGCATTTGTTATTTTTGGTTGTATTGGATAACAGGATACCATGCGTAAATACGTGTTTTTAATGCTTGTTTGGTCTTTTTTTTTTTCAGATCTTTATTGAATTAATTATCTCTATCTCTATTTATCCTTATTATATCCTTATCCTTATCCTTACTATTTATAAATGCACCTATAAAAAAGTGTAAACAATTCATATAAAAGGAGTAAACATGTCATATAAAAGGGTGTTAAACAATTCTTATATCAATTCCGGACCATTGATTTGTGTAATTTGATCTAATCAGTGGTCTAGATCAAGATCAGACTTTTTATTAGAATATTTTAAGTAACTACCAAATTAATTATTTATTTAAAAAGAAAGACTAAATTATTGATTTTACCGTATCTTTATTGTCTAACATGTAAAGTTATATATGAAACAAATCAAAATTTTATTTTCTTATTTGCCCGCATATTGAGGGCATCGTTTGCTAGTTACTTATAAAAGAACCTAAAAAAAAGAGTAAACATTTCGTATAAAAGGAGTAAACATGTCATATAGAAGGGTGAAAATAATTTTTATATCAATTATGGACCATTGATTTGTGTAATTTGATCTGATCAGTGGTCTAGATCTTAATTTCAGATTAAAAAGTCAAGATTTTTTATTATAAAAGATTAAGTTACTACCAAATTAGCTATTTATTTAAAAGGAAAGACTAATAAATTATTGATTTTATCATATCTTTATTGTCTATAACATGTAAAGCTCTATATGAAAAAAAAATAATATCAATATTTTATTTTCTTATTTGCCCACATATTGAGAGCATCTTTTGCTAGTTGGATTAAAGACATGTCAGCATCTTCTTTAAGGATTGTATAACATTGTATTTGTCTGTCATGATGCATTTTAATTGCGTGTTTTTTTTCCCTTTGTGTTAAATAAACCATGCATTTTCTTCACATTTTTATTATATTGAATAAATCCCTTCCTCCGATTTTAAGGGTTGTATGATCCTCTGTCATGATGCATTTTAATTGCGTGTTTTTTTCCCTTTGTGTTAAATAAACCATGCATTTTCTTCACATTTTTATTATATTGAATAAATCCCTTCCTCCGATTTTAAGGGTTGTATGATCCTTCAGTCAGGACGCCTCCAATTGTGCTAATTTGTTTTCTGTAAGTTAGTCAGCCCTGTTAATTGTGTTGTTTTCATGCAAATGCACAAATTAATTTCGTGCAAGTTGCAACTGCACAAATTGGAACCTTGTTATTACACAACATTATACTTCCGTTATATAACTGAAAAACCGTTGTATGTTGTATAGTATAAAGTTTAGAACACAGTGCCAATGGTGGGCTCTGACCTTCCCAATTATACTGTTCCACTTCCGCGTCGAAAGATATAGTAAAATTAGCCCATCTAAAGAAAATAGAGAGATACTAATGAACTCAGGCAATGCTTGTTACTGACGCGACATGATCAGGATCAGCTAAAAACTAGCTTTATAGCAGGTAAATGAATGAACCGAGTACTATGGTACAAATTGTATTGATGGGCTCAAGTGTCAAACGCGTTTGACTCTATATTTACTCAATTGTATTAGTCCCTTGGAGTGGAGAATTGCAATACAGTGTCGCATGTGATTAAGACAAAGCATTGCTTTGTTGCAAATCTTTTCTCTTAATTTATGTTTAGGGATAATATTGCACGTCATCACTATAAAAGATCGCAAATAGTAAATCACTTAAATTGAAATTTGACCAATAAAGAGAGCAAATAATAATAATAAAGAAGAAGAAGCAGCAACAGGAATTACTTTGATAAAATCCATGTCTTATCAGCTTCTGGGTCAATTGCTTCAGAATGGTCGATTGCCTCACTTTCCCACCCGTTTTGTTACGGGCGTTGCTTTTCTCACGGTCCCATTTTGCACAGCACGCTAAAATGTTAAGTAAAGACTAAAATACCCTTGTGAATTTCGCACGGTGCCACGGTCCCATTTATATGTTATATGTTAAGCCGTTGGATTTCCTTCCATACTAAGATAAATTGACCGTCCAAATTAATAAATACTAGAGGCTGAGTTGTCAGGTCGTAATTGGTTAGTATAATAGAGTATAAAGGAGATAAGTGGATATTGTATTTTTTTTTTTATTCGGCTGATCTTATATATATCATTCAGCTAGCATTGTTTGTAAGGATATGAAAAATCCGAATTAAATTGGTTATCTACACCAATAGAGTAACAACATTAAGTGTACTGAGAATATAAAAATGAGAAAATAGAGTAACAGCATTAAGTGCACTGAGATTAGAAAAATGAGAGAATTAATATTTGATATAGTAGCTATCGAGAAGGGCGTGACCTGAGAATTGGATAAAGAAGAATCAAGGAAGGTTGGGAGAAGTAAGAAGAGAGGGGGACTTGGTAGGAACCGCAGATGGAAGTAGAATTATGTGCGGCTAGGGAGGGATTGAAAATAAAGATATTTTTGTTATTTATAAAATTTTAGCGTGTATTGTAAAACAGGGATGATATACACCATCCACCATTATTCCATCCACACCATCCACAGGCCAGAAATGGGCCTCAGCCTCATTTTTTCGCGTGCTGACGTCAGCGAAAATTTTTCAGAATTTTTTCGGAAATTTCTGAATGCTGACGTCATCAAATGTACTAGTTTATTTGTTCAGTTAGATGCCATGAGGGTTGAATTAAAAGTCGTAAGTGTTCAGTTAGTTGCATCTGAAAATGGAATTTCGTTTTTTTGTGTTCAGTTTAATATGGCAAAGGTTGAACTAGAAGTTTTATTTGTTCAGTTAGTTGCATCTAAAAATGAAATTTTCGTATTTTTGTGTTCAATTTAATACGACAAAGGTTGAACTAAAAGTTTTATTTGTTCATTTAGTTGCATCTGAAAATGAAATTTTTCGTATTTTTGTGTTCAATTTAATACGACAAATGTTGAACTAAAAATTTTATTTGTTCAGTTAGTTGCAGCAAAAATTTGATTTCGTAGTTAACATTTACAATATACAAAGTTAACACATATAACAATATAGTTAACATTTACAATAAACAAAGTGACCACATTCAATATTCAATATACAAAGTAAACACATATATCAATATAGTTAACATTTACAATAAACAATGTGAACACATATATAGTTAACATTTACAATAACAAAACAAACATTTACAACAATAAACTTAACATATATACAAATTTCCTAAGTAAGAAATAAATGATCATATTCAACATACAAAATGAACACAAAGTGATACAAGATGATCCTTTAAAAAAACTAATAGAACATGTAAATAACAAATGTTAACAATATGTTTCATTTTCCTTTGTTCATTGGCTGAGCCTTGAGATTTCAAATTTCCTTTGTTCTTGCACTCCGCATCATGCAAGAAATATCCTGAAGACATCTGCTTCTGCATTCACCTGAACAGGTGATAACACTGTCTTCCATGTCCTTGATCAGGATTTCGACCTGCATCTACATCTGCAATGTACCATAGTTGCTTCTGCATCCATCTGAATATCTACAAATTAGAGGAAAAATTAATACTCGGTGGTGCCAGTAGAGGTGTTTGCCAGCCAGTAAAATATTGTACCAGTATGAACCAGACAGTGCATCAGTCCTATTAAAATGTATGACACTACTAAATAAATCAAGATACAATAAAATATATGGACTGGTACGTTCGGTAGTACTACCAAATCCTTACTTTTCCTTCTGAAGTAGAAAGAACATATTCTGATCCAGAGGTCGAAAGCACTTTCCCAAGTGCTCAGTTGCCATTTGACAGCCTACACCAAGCTTCTAATGTCTTCATTATTCACACAAATTATTAATTTTTTTTTGTCATGAGAAGCTTTAAATCATCGTTGTTAAGGGAAGCAATTTATCTTATCTTATCTCCAGTTGAATTAAAAACATAAAAGCACCTTTTTCGCATCATAGGAACTATGGTCGTCCCATTTTGACTTGTTCTGAAAAGAAATCCTAGATTAACTACAACTTCATTCTCTAAAACAAAAAAAAAAACAAATTACTAGTTATTGTTCTAAGAAAAGGGAATTTAATCGGGTCTAGATTATTATATAAAATCACCCTTCAGCTTCTCAGATCCAAATTCAGGGCAACTATAAAACAAATGAAATGTTAATGAGAAGGGGAGAAGATGAAGAAGCACCAACCTCTAGGCATTGCAACCATCCATCGTGCTTGCCAAGCTCTTCGAAGAGAAGGAAGCAGTGATCCTGTCGTATAACCCTCACATTCTTGTTCAGCGAGACAATCGTTTCTTTCCCTCCTTGCATTCTTCTCAGGATCTATCGGACGACCACCTCCGCCTCTGCCGCTGGCGCAACATCTCCACCTTTCCCGGCGAGGCTCTTTTTCTTATTGTGCGATTTCCACCCATGCGAGCACTACCGATTCAACGAGGTCAGATAGTATACTGAGAGAAGAGGCAGAGAAGTCAGGAGGCTACGGAGAGTGGCCTAGGCGGAGGGAGAAAGACGCAATTTGATCTGGGAGATTTTCGTATGGCTGCGGCTAGGTCTCGAGAGAGACGGTTTGAAGCGAAATAAATAGTCTGGGTCAGTTACTGGACCCAATTTGATCTGTTTAAAGTCTGTGGATGGTTAGGATGGAAAAAGAGTGAATGATAGTAACCAATTCTGATTGTAAAACGGGACCGTGCAAAAAGCAACGCCCGTTTTGTTACAGCTAGGTTTTGGACCGTTCCTTTTAATTTTCTAGGACTTTCTGGACTTTAACTGGGCCGTCCGCCAAGTTGAGCGGGCTGGACCCGACAGGAAGAAAGTCTTTCAAGTTTCAATATTCAGTGGAAATTACTTAACGCAATCAGAGAGACGCGCAATCACGCAATCAAGCGTCCGCGCTCTCTTCCCTCACCCTACTCCTCTGCGCGATTCCTTCCCCTCTCCTCTTCTCACCTCGTAGCGCATCTCCTTATGTCAGCGCGAGAGTCTAATTCTCTCCCCTCACGCGCACCTCCTCTCATCTCGCTCTCGCACACCTCCTTCATCCTCTTCTTCAACCCGATCTAGTCCTTCGTCTCCACCCGATCCAGCCCTCCGCCTTCACCTCCCGCGCGCCTCACCCTCCCACGCGACCTCACGTTCCTTCTCTCCTTCCCTCGCTCTGATCTCGTAATCAATTTCGCTCCCTCCTCTGATTTTCATTCTGATTTCTGTTTTTTCAATTCATGCACGATTTTCATTCTCCTTTGCCCATTTTTTCCTCTTTTCTGATTTCTGCTATTATATGGGAGTACATAAATAGCTATAGGGGAGTACATTATTTGTAGTAAGGTAGTACATAATATGTAGTAAGGGAGTATTTTAAATCTGATTTCTGCTATTGTATGGGAGTACATAAATAGCTATAGGGGAGTACATTATTTATAGTAGGGGAGTACATTTTTTGTAGTAAGGGAGTATTTTAAATATGATTTCTGCTATTGTATGGGAGTACATAAATAGCTATAGAGGAGTACATTATTTGTAGTAAGGGGTATTTTAAATATGATTTCTGCTATTGCATGGGAGTACATAAATAGCTATAGGGGAGTACATAATATGTAGTAAAGGAGTATTTTAAATCCGATTTCTGCTATTGTATGGGAGTACATAAATAGCTATAGGGGAGTACATTATTTATAGTGGGGGGGAATATTATTTGTAGTAAAGGAGTATTTTAAATCTGATTTCTGCTATTGTATGAGAGTACATAAATAGCTATAAGAGAGTACATTATTTGTATTAAGGGAGTATATTATATGTAGTAAGGGAGTATATAATATATGTCATGGAGTAAATAACATCCAAAATCTGTTTTTTTTTCTTTTGTTGGGGAATAAATAACAATCTTCCCATTTTTCGTATTTTTTCGATTCTTCAACTTCCTTCTTTCTCTTTTTTTCTTTCTCTTTGAGATCTTCCCTTTTTTCGAAAGATTTAGATTATTTAAGGGAGTAACTAATATGCATGAGGGAGTCAATAAGATTTAGATTTGGCTAGAAGAGAGATGAGAGAAGGCGAGAGAGGAGAGGAGAGGGGCGAGAGTAGGGAAAGGGGCTGGGAAGGGAGGGGAAGAGGAGAGAGGAAGGAGTCAAGTGGGGTTAGGGAGGGATGCGGGTGAGAGGGGACGCGAGTGGGAGGGGGGCGATGCGAGTGAGAGGTGAGGGACGCGAGTAAGGCGAGGGGAGGGGACGCAGGTGAAGAGAGGAGCGCGCCTTCCTTTTTTGGCAGCGCAAAATTACTATTTTTGGCTTTGATTGCCTGATTGCTCAAAAGTTTGATTGCACTTATCAGCACTGATATTCAGTGCCACCTCAAAAGGTCTGCAAAGGGCAGCGTTTTGATCCGAATTGTCCGATCAACGATGAAAGTCCGTGATTAATACCAAACTTCATCTAGATTCGTGTGGAGCGTTAATCTTAACGGTCGAGATTGGATCGAGCGTTAATCTTAACCGCTGCTGAAGAGGATGCTGATCCCCTACTATTACTAATGGACAGTTCACTTGTCTACCCAACATAAAGCGAAAAACACACACCTTCGTTCTCTTTCAAGCGACCAGACATCTCCAGTCAACTGCGACTTTCTTTTACGACGGGGAACTCCGCCGGACGCCGGATCTCTAGCCGGAGATCGGCGATGGCCTCACCATCTCCCTCTACTCCTTCCCCATACGCCGCCGCCTCCGCATCAACTGCTGTTCCACGCGGCGCGTTCGATCCCTGCGGCTTAGCCACTGTCAGTCCACCTCCTCCTCCTAAACTCTCTCCGGAGCAACTGAAGCAATGCACGGAGGCGCTCTCGTTTTTCAAGAAGAAGGTGAAGAATACGGCGACTATTGCACAGGAGTTCAGTCGACTTCAGGTGATCTTTCGAGTTTGTTGGTTTATATTCTGTTTGTGACATCTTGTTCCAAATTAAGGGTTTCATTTCATTAGTCTCTGTCAAGTCTGAATCTGCATTTCTTAAGGCCTTATTCGAATGGGAGTGCCCCTGGACTAATCTCGCCTTATTACTTAGAAAAAGAGGGATTTGGGAAATTTAGAGGTGCCTCGTTCCACCATTGACTTTGTGTTGACCAAATTATGCATCAGTATCATAGATTGTTTGTTGGAATGATCAAATTTCAAAGCGTCTCTGTTGTTGCATTTTTTTTATATTTGCAGGTTATGAGGACACCAAGGAATGACACGATGAGACGGTGCATTGTGGCTCTTGACGATGCCAACATAAATAAAAACAGATACATAGATGTCTTGCCATGTACTTGTCTAATACTTGCACTTTATTAGTAAGTTTATTGTGTTTCTTTTTTGCTAACATAGTTTTTTCCCACCATTTAAGATGATGATACACGGGTCATTCTGAATGCTCCGAGTAACAGCAAGGATCAAGGGGATGGCTATATCAATGCTAGCTTTGTTACAGTAAGACAACTTCCAAGCAGTGCTTTATCTTAATCAGTTTTAATGTTGTAATTTGATGATAGTTTTCTGTCCAATACAACCTTCCAGATCACATCCAATAGGTTAGTTTGCAATCAACCTACTCCAGGAAACATTGTACACGCAAAAATGGAAATGACAAGGCAAAGGGGAAAAACAATCAATTTGCACAAAACAACAAGAGAACAGCTGATTGAGGACATTGACTCTCTTTTTGTCTCTTCTTCAATAGTACTTTATGTTAAAAAAATCTGTGACTGCAGGTGGGGGCCACAGGGAAAGTTTCGCAATTTATTGCTACCCAGGGCCCGCTTCCCGAGACATTTGATGATTTCTGGCAGATGATATATCAGTACCGCTGCCCCGTGATTGTTATGCTTACTCATTTTGATAATGCGAAGGTAACTTGCTTTGTTTTTAATGGCAACAATTATAGTATTATGCTGTACTTCCATTCATGTTAATGTTCCTGAGAAAGCAACAGTTGCTAAACTGCCTAGTCCATACTATGGTTTAAGTTGTATTGTACCTGACCATCACATCCATTATGAGGTAACTGGTGATTTCAATCTGCTATTGTGCAAGTTGTTTTGTACCAGGGAAGGTTGAGATCAAGTGATTATTGAACAGGTTGCTGCCTAGAGCACACCAATCAGCGGACTTGCATAGTCTATACTTGATATTCTTTGCTGCATAGAGCACACCCCCTTTAGACAAACTGACTTTCATAGCATCAGTACATACTTAATACTCCAATGATCCAATTTTTGCCTGGTAGTCGGGCACAACGTTTTGATAGGTACTCAGTATGTACATAACTGACCAGTGAAGACTTTATAATAAGTTCATATTAAGCTGAAATATGAAAAGAATTAAAAGAACAAAGAAATCCTTCTCTGGTACATTTTCTGTTAATAACATTACTTGTATGCATTGGCAGATGGCAGGAAAATGTGCTGATTATTTCAAATCAGAGAAGGGGCTAGGGCAGTTTGGTAATATTAATGTTATAACTAAATCTACTGTGGTCACAAAGTCGTCATTGGTTCTTCGATGCTTAGAATTGCAACATAATAATGTAAGTAGTTACACTGCCACATGAAATTTTTGTATCTTTAGCATGAATTTAGTTTTTATTATGCAACTCATATAAAATAAGAACAAAAAGGCGTGTCCAATTTGACTTTTTAGTATTGACCTTAGTGAGTTTCTTACTTTCTTACCTAATTTTGGTCTAGGCAAGTGAGCCTCCTGCACCAGTTCTCCATATTGAATACCCAGATTGGCCTGATCATGGAGTACCAAGATCCACTGTTTCTGTGAGAGAAATTTTGAGACGGCTGTACCATGTACCAAGTGATGTGGGCCCTATCGTGGTTCACTGCAGGTGTGTTCTCAACTAATCTCTGTCTCATCTTTTTTTTTTTTCCTCACCGAGATGGATGGAGGCCCTTCAAGTTCCCTTGGCCCGCTATAGATGTTTAGGTTTGGGATTTGGACAACACCCGAAAGGAATTTATTTAACTGGTCTAATAGTCCCATGACCATGAGCAGTTCTTTCAATAGGCTACGAGTAAAACAACTCCAAGAGAATAAAAAACAATATTATCGGCTTTCTGAAATAATCAAGCCGTTCAACTATAGCTAATGCAAATTCGATTATCATCTTTTTGGCTTGGCTAATGTTTCTATTTATTTGTGTTATCAGTGCAGGCATTGGAAGAACTGGTACATACTGTGCAGTCCATAACACTATTCAAAGGATCTTGCTCAGTGATACTTCTTCATTAGACCTTGTCAAAACCATTTCTGATTTTAGATCTCAGCGAATGGGGATGGTCCAGACACCGGTAAGCTTTGTTCCATTAGCTCACCTCTGGTAAAGGAACTTACAGGGCACAGTGTTCACTACAGAAAGCAAAATAATTATACTTAGTACATATGGTGAATGGATGAGGAAGGTTAATAGACAAATAATGTAATATTTCCCTGGTATTGTCATAGTACAAGCATTCTGTTTTGGACAAGTTATTTCTTTTTTCAGTTTGATATTTCATTTTTGGTCTTTTTTTTTCCCTGTAGGATCAATTTTTGTTCTGCTATCAGGCAATAATTGATGAGTTGGAAGAGTTGTCAGTGAGGTCCAATCAATGATATCAAAGAAGGTTAGATTCTTATCATGTTTTGATACTATGCTGCCCAGGCACAGGTTTGTGTACAGTTCTTGTTTGTTACAAGTAAGGTCTTGCCTGCCCCCTGGTGAATATAATTGCAATCGCCTATTGCCACCTGAAAAATAGTTAAAAAACAATGGGGAAACAAAGAACCAAGAAAGGCAGTTATTTGCTCTTCTGTAGGGCTGGTGTAAGAATCAAAATTTGTGCTCATCTGAAGTACAGTTTGATTTATATCTAATTAATGAGTTTAAATGTTTACCAGGTATGCAAGAGAACAGAGGATTGTTTTGTGATGATCTTTCAGGCACTTGTAGCTTTGTTAGGACTGGTATACGGATGCATTTCTTATGTATTGGATAATATGATACCATGCTTGTATACTTGTTTTTTGCTAGATTAGTCGATTCTTTTTTGTTTCACATCTGTATTTGATTGAAGAAGTATCAGCTTATAAAGGATTGTACAACCTTGTCAGCCATGATGCCCCCCTACCCCTCCACCTGGCATCTTAAATAACCCTTTTCTTCACATTTGTATTATATTCAATAAAATCTATTCTTCTTTTAAGGGTTGCATGATCTTACAGTTAGGATGCCCCCAATTGTGCTACTTCGTTTCCCCCAAGGTAGCCCAGGTAATTGTGTTCTTTATATGCGAAAGTAAAATCGATTTCAATGCAAGTTGCAACTGCACAAATTGGAAACTTGTTATTAGACAGCTGTGTATTTTCGTTATATAATTGAAACGACGGGTGTGTTTTATAGGAAATGAAAGTTGAAGCCAAGGGGCCAATGGTGGGGGGTCTGAACTCACCAATTTTTCTGTTCTAGTTTTTGCGTTCAAAATTAAAAGGCTATAGTCAAATTGACCCATCGAAGATGAAACTAAAGATTCATGTCCAATATCTAGTGAAAACTAATATTTATGTGTTCTTTTTTATGCAAAGGTGCAATTCTTTGGAATGCATGTAAACTCAAACTTTGCTATAACACAGCCCTGTACTTCATGTCGAAGGTGTCAATGGTTTGGGTCTAGCGTTGAAAGTACTATACAGTCAAGTTACCCCATATCTAATGTGAACTAATAAAATTTTGTGATTGAAGAATCAATTTTTAGTCTGTACTACAGAAGGGTATGTGATAATAGTTTGAACCCAGAAGCACGCCACCAGCATGACAGCATCCCATCCGATTTCTATAGATATACTAATCATTCTGTTGCATTTCTTTAGTTCAGCTCTTTATGAAGATGACAATCTATAAGGTGGTGTAACCCGTTCAATGTTGCAACAATAATTTTGCAAAATTGTCTACATTGTTCTTTTTTCCCTAAAAGTGACGAAATTTGAAAAAGTATTTGTACATTAAAAAAAAAAAAAAAAGAAACATTGCTTAGCACAGGAAGCATCTAAAGCTATGGGCTTATCTTAGTAGACAACTAGATTTCATTCTGATGTGCTTTTATATATTAAATTCAATTTTCCATTTCGTAGTCAGAACTCAGAACATGGACAAAACAAAAGTCCTCTATTTTTTTTAGCCATTTTGTCAATTATTTTAGCCTTTTAAATGACATTAAAGGATAGTTGAAAAATTGTTGGAAATTATTGTACCTCTGTATAGTATACGCTACAGGCTGTCTGATTTGCTATACAGTGATATATTACATCATGCTGAAATCAAAATTAAAAGTTTATCCAAAAAATTGTTTTGACATTAGATTTTGATATTGTAAGCACAGGTTTACGATGTTATGTACTTTGATTGCCTGATTGTCTTTGAAAGCAAATCAAGACGTAAAACGGGTTTGACATTAGAAGTTGTTGCGAAATGTTTTTTTTTTTTTTTTTAAAAATATGATGCACGGTGCATATGCAAACTCTTGTTGGCTGTCGGAAGAAAACCAATAATATATCAAAGAAAAATGTTTTGACATCTGAACAAGTGGATCTGTTCTGGCAGACCGTGCAACAATAGTACATATATGGCTGGTGGCTTCGAACCAAATCTAGATTTTGGGTTTTCATAAATCTCATTGAAATTGGACTAATTGTGGTCATTTAAGACTAATCATTAAGTTTATTTATGTTTTATTACTGCCATGGGACATTTCACGATAATGAATGTATGTTATTCTAACTGTTACAGTTCTTTACATAACTTTTATCCTCATGTTTATTCACTTCTTTTTTTTCTATATAATAAAAAGGAAACGCCTTGAATCAAATTTGATAAATATACACTGATAGTTGACTCTAGGCCTGTCAACCGTCAGAAACGGCACGGAAATGAAGGATTTCGTTTTCGTTCCGTTCCAAATAACGAAACAGATATCAGTTTCGTTTCCGTTCCGTTTCGTCAAACGAAACAGAAAACAGTTTCGTTTACCGTTTCGTTCATCATTTACCATTGATTTCAGTTCATTTTCATGTTCCGTTTCGTTCCATTTCGGTAACGTTTAGAAATATCAGTTTCGTTTCCGTTCCGTTGTCAAAGACGAAACATATTTCGCCTTTCGTTTTCGTTCCGCCGGCACGGAAACGGAACGCCAAACGTTCCAACGGAACGATTTTGACAGGCCTAGTTGACTCCATGCGTGTAACATTGGTAAATAAAATATGTGGTGTTTTACAGCATGCGTAGTTAGAAAGTCGTGTTAGTAGGGTCCATAAAATAGAGAGAGTGCTACCGGCAGTGAGGAGAAGAGGCGGTGCGAGGGGTGAAAGTCATGGAGAGACTTAATTTTTGTGATTCTATCTCTGTCGTGAGGAAGAGCACCCGTCGAAGTCGCAATTTTGTCTTTGTCACGAGAGATATGTTGGCACTATGTGATTCGCGAGGAAAGGGGAAGGCGATTCGCTAGAAACTAATGCGACTTTGTGTCCTTATATAATTTTTCAAAAGTGACTACATGATTCAAATCAAAGACGGCCTGACCACCTAGGTCCTTCAAGTTTTTGGGATGGATCCATATGTTTTCTTTTAATTACATACAAGTCCTATTTCAAGTAAAATATATATTTTTTTTAGTTGGATCCTAGATCCACCAAGAATGACTTCGCCCCTGCAGTATGATAAAACTACATTCTGTACAAGGATGTGTCCAATACTTACAAGGGATTTTACCAAAAAAAAAAAAATATAATAAAGCAACGAAATATATAATAAAATTAAAAAAGATCATTTTGATCCAAATAGTATGCTTAAACAAAATGGTACGCTTTTTCAGCATCCCCAAACAACGCATTCGATGAGACTTCTTCATTCCAATAACTTCGGCCGCCGAAAGCAAATGAATTTAAACTGAAAATATTATTTCTATATGAATGTTAGCCAATAGCCATAGATCGATATTTATTTATAATATATATCATTATGAAATATAAGCATAGATTTTAACACGGCATGATCACATGACACGATTTGTGCATGGTCATCTTCTGCGCAACACAATAGATTGGAAGTTTGGAACATATCACCCACCAACCCTCGCATAATTTTTTTTTTTTGAAACAAGCCTTTAAAAAAAATATCATCATCATTATTATTATAAAGTCAACATCCGATGTCATTGATTAATTTAGGGAGTAACTTTGGATATGATGAGTAGAGTTGGTTAAGGGTAGAAATTTTTTAAACTAGATGCCTGACATACTGACATCTATATCATATGGGTTAGTTGCCCACTGGCAACCGCCATTGAGTCCATGCCATGAGTTATATACCTCTACAAGGTCGCTAAATGGATTGACTATAGGTCAAAATAAAATAAAGATGTTTGAATTTCATCAATTTGTTATATTTGATTAGGAAATTTACTGTTAGCAGTTGAACTGTTTGAGATATATAATATCACCAAGACACCAAAAGATATGTTTTAAGATTTAATCCACAAAATTAATTAATAGAATATATAATCTTGTGCATATAATACAAAAACTATTTAGAAACTTAGAAAGAAATTTTAAATAAAATGTGTTCCTATAAGTGAAGTGTTAATTAAATATAATATATTCTTGATTAATTGCACGTACGACTCAAACCAATTTCGATTATTTTTCATTAAAAAGATGTGTTTTCAGTAAAGTTATTTATTTTATTACTATTAGTAATCGAAATGCGATATGGCCATTTTTAAAATATATATTTATTTAGGCATTGACTTCATATTTATTGAATTTCAACCTGATAATATAGGTGTCCATGTCAGTTGGTATGTACCAATCTGACGCCCCCTCGAGTAAATAAAGAGTTGCAATATTACATGAGCAAAATATAATTGATGCGTCAAGCAAGGGATAATTATGTCTTTTGTTGCGTGAATTTAGATCTATCAGTTGTTTATCGTAGATTAGCAAATTTTGAGCTGCCCTCTATCGACAATTCAAGAAAAAAAAAAAAAATAGAACAAAGAAAATAGCGAGTTGACAATCCAATATACAAAATTAAAAAATTGAGTTGACACCAGAGGTAAATTCGAAGTAATTTATCGCTGAAGCTTATTTTAATATTTGACCTTTTTTTGTGTTCAAATGAGTACAGCGATGTTCTGAAACCGAAATCTACTGATGGAGACAATGAGAAATCTTTGTTTTGACCAACCAAACACTAAAAATTAACATTCTACAAGAGATGCAAATATCAAATTCTTCCTTTTTAAAATAAAAATGTATGCTTCACCCCCACTCCGTTTTTTACGGAATGTATTAAAGTGTCGTCTTTTTGTCTATTTATTCTTGTTATCTATCTCCAATTATTTATATCTAAAATACTTTTGATGCATATAACATAGTGTGAAATCAGAATGCCAATATGAAATTTCAAATGCGAAACTACATTAATTAAATAAATTAAAAATTCGACCTTTGATTTGAATTACCTAAAAATTACCACGAAATCCAAAACAAATAAAATATCTCGCTAATCAGAAACCAAATCAATAAGGCCAACTTATGATTAAATGATTCCGATTCAACTTGAATAGAGAAACTAAATCATGATATTAAAAGAAAAAATAGAGGGGGAAAAAAAGATTAGTTCAGACAAGGAGCACTTGAGCTTATATTATGAACAAGGGAAATATGAACAAATACCATAGTAGACAAACCGTTTTAAAACTTTTTATAAATTAATTTCTTAAGTTCTGAATAACATTTATCTCAACTAAAAACCAGTTTTTAATTTAATATATGAAGTATACATCGAAAAAAAAAAAATTAAGTCTCGCACTCTGTTGTTTTACATTCCTATCAGGAGATTAGTACCGTGGGGACAAATATGGGCTTTTATCTCCTGGGACAATATATATTTTTCCTCATGGAAGAAGAGAATGTACAAAATCCGTTCTCCTATTTCTTGTTTGTAGAGGCTATTAAATGGTTGTCAGTCCTGATTTGGCATTATACTGTTGGAGTTATGTCCTAGAAGCCAATCACTATGGCTACTTCTGTGGTTTATGTTATTGATGATATTTTATCATTTGTTCCTTAATTTATTTATTGATAGATCATTCAGGTTGAGGATTTGAATTGTAGATCTCTATAACTCATTTGTTCATAAATGACAATAATAAATCTAAAGATGTCCATAATCTTGATAATTAACAAGGAACATTAATTATCAAATAAGATTAGTATGCAAGTTAAGCGATGATTAAGTTCTACAAATCATAGGTAAGGAGTTACCAACTTAATTGCATATGTATATGTTGTAGAACATAGTACAGGACTTGACCCATTGAAATAAACATTTGGATTGTGTTAAGTGTCATTGTTTATTTCATATCAGTTTGATTCTAAGTTTGAGATGCTCACCTTTTCCACATGAGGATAGGTTCAATAAATATCGTCTAACGTTGATTCCTGATAAAGGCTGCTATAAGGACTTTATTTATGTTCTCTTGAATTATGCGGGGAAAAGTTGTTCATCAAGAAAACCGTATGTCCCTCATTAATATACTTGATGAGTGATGATATCTGTTTGGGCCCCTTGATGGAGTTGGATTGGTTGGCCAACATGTACAATCAACTCTAGATCAAGAAATGTATAATCTGCAAGAATGACACATTCCTATCTTGGATTATACAAAGATATCATGTGACATAAGAATCAGACAAGGAAATACTAATATTTCTTATGCAGGATTGACATATTGTAGCAGTACATTATTTATGCGAATTGGGAATCATAACGTGTTGCTAGATACCGCTTATGATTATTGGAAATAAATAGTGATTTATTCTCCATGGCCAACATAGCATAAATCCTCAAAGGGTCACACAAATAGAGCTTTAACCATATAGTGCATTATTTATTTATTCACAACAATGAGTATTGTGAAAATATGATAAGTTGATTAATTAATTGTGTACTGTTGTGAACCGTTATAATTAATTAAGTCAAAGAGATCATATAGAAATAAGTTAATGCATATGCTAATCCTTAAATAATTATCAAGATATTGATAATTAATTTTGTTCAACACGAATTGATTAGAGTAATTAATTTAAGCTAACGGGCCTTTATTTAATTGGTAAATAAAAGGTCCAACTTGAGAGCAATTAATTGGGCCACTAATTAATTGAATTAGAGGAACAATTAAATAATTATAAAGCCCATCTAGGCCCATTTATGGCCAGCCATGTGGATGGCATGGTTGTAATTTGGTGCAACTTGTTGGGAGAGTGGTTGGTCTATAAAAGGGGACCATTTGGGGTGAGAAACCCTAGCCTCCACCTACCTCTTTCTCCCTCTTCCTATTTGGACGAAAATAGAAGAGAAAAATCTCAATTTTTCTCTCTTCTTCTTGCTCTTTCTTTCTCATTTATCAATAGGGTTCATGTGTTGAACATAGATCCAATAATTAAATAGTTAGTTAATTGGAGAAAAACAAGGATTAGCTTCTCTCTTCCTCTTGCTAGCACAAGGGTTGAAAAGATTGGTTAATCCTCTTGGTGGATTCGAGGTTGGAGCCGACTAAAGAGGAGAAACGAAGAAGGAGAGCACCCCACCGACTCCTACGCATTGGATCTAAACCTCCTTGATACGATTTAAGGAGAGGTAATGATTCAATCCTTTCTCATGACGTGTGATTGCTTTAGCACTAGATCTTTTGATTTGCTTGTTGTTAATGGGGATTAATTAGTTGTAATTAATCTAAAATTAAAATATGAGCATTTCCTAACAGTGGTATCAGAGCTCAGGTCGTGCTTAAGGTTTTTCACACTTAATTAAGTGAGAATTCGTAATTAATTAAGTTAATTAGTGATGTGCATGCTTGCTGGCCCTGGAAAGGCTGTTTTATGTCTTGTTGCTTGTTTTTCGTGGTGTAAAGCTCTCTGAAATTTTTTCCTTCTTATTGGAGGTTGTAGCCCTTTGAATTGTGGTTGTTTTTCCACTGGAATCATTAAAATTCGATGTAAAATGAATTTTTAGTGATTTAAACGGTAACGGTGCGCAGATCTATTATTCTGCTGCACAGTTCTGTTGTTGTGGTTGGTAACAAATAAGTTTGTATACAAAGTACCTGTAACTTTTAGATAGGATTAATCTAAACTTGATGCTCTTTCTGGATATGTAAATTTTGTTGCATATTTCGGATATTATGTGGGCGTTCAAGGATGAAAAGTGATGAAGTTGTCAGATCTGTTTTTTCAAACAAACTGATTGTTTTGAAAAACTGTACTTATTGAGAAACTTTTATGGAAAAGTGTTGAAATGGAAATGTTCTCCTTTAAATCTGGAATCTGTGAAAATTAATTTCATAGATTTTCATTGAGATTTGATACCTCAACCGAGTGAAACCTTTTTGGTCGACGGTCTGTTCCAGAACAGGATACCTTGCTTAAATGCTTGTTATCTCGTTGATCTTGAATATAACTTGTGGATTTTCTTTTCATGGAATGATAGCCTATTGTATGTAGTATTGTTCTATGTAAATTGTTTGCTGGAAAAATATCAAGGGGATGATCATACAGATCAAAAGGTTGAGACCAATAACAGAATTTTCTCTAACGGTGCTTCGCGCACAATCTGAGGATTTGTCTTTTTTGGTTCTCCCTGATGGTAATTGATCTCTCCTTGAGATTTTTACAGGTAATCACAATCTTTGTAAGGAGTTCTCTGGATTTATTTTGGATTTTTTGGAGACCGAATTATTTTGAATTTTTTCGGGCCCCGAATTTCGTATTTTAATTAGTTAAAATAGTTTCTAATTAATCAATTTATTGAAAGGTTAATTAGAAGACTCCTTAAATACCCTCCTTTCTGTTTTGATGGTTGGATTTAATTTAAAAAGGGCTTAAACAATTAGTTGTTAAGGTTAAGCCTTCTTTGCATTCGAAAAACTTGAGCAACAAGTATGCACAAAGATTCTAATTAATGAAATTAATTAAGAGCAAGTGAATCATGTATATTGTATATGTGCTAACTTTGTTTTGTAGGAGGATGTGGGTTTGATATGGCTCAAGATGTCAATGCCTTGTGTGTTGTAAAATGTTGTGAATGCATGTGATTGCTTGTAATGTGGCCTAAGGTGCCTTGATAATTAATAATTGATTAATTCTTGATGTAACTTGTGAGGCTTGCATGCCCCTAAGGCCTAGGCGGGTTTTAGGATTTTGTCACATGTATTTATTTTCCTTAATTATTAGATAGGATCTTAGTAATTAATGGGAGGGCTTGATTAGATTAGTCTCGTTACATGGAGATGCGACGAAGATTAATGCAAGCGGGAGCCATACAAACCCACGACAATGTTTGAGATGCTTATGTTATGTGATTGTTTGTGAATGCCTTGAATTGTCATAGGTAGGTATGGGTGTATGCTTACATGACCACCAAACAAGAGTCACATAAATTATTTTGTCCCAATTATGATTAAGTTAAATCATCCTCCTTCTCTCTATCCCCCTCACGTCAATTGCCAATCATGGCGCGGTCCGCCATAGCGGACGTCATGGTTGTCAAACTTGATAGTCGGGGTACAAATGCAAAGATTTGTTAGGAGCAAATAGAGAGAAGTTGCTTATCGATGATTCCAACAAGTTTTCTTGGACATCGGGATGAAGTTCGCGTAGCGAACCAAGAATCATAAAGTTGTATGATTGGTTAAAGAGAACCTACCTCGTCTAGTCATTTTGGATGTCGTGCCATAGCAGGTCCATTTTGACGAAAATGGGGATCTTGGAATCCATTACATTTAGGGACATTAATTTAATGTAGTGGAAGTTTTACTTTATGGAAGTTAAAACAAAAAGCATAAACTAAATGACCTTAAATTTTGATATTGTTGTAGATGTCTTCCCCGTCTTTTACGCTACGTTCTCTTCTTGAAAAAGAGAAACTTGCCTTCAATGGTGCCAATTTTTTGGATTGGCACCGCAACCTTAGGCTTGCCCTTAGGTTTGAAAAGAAGGAGTATCTCTTGACCACTCCCTTACCTCCTCTTCCTGAAGAGAAGGCTCCTAAAGAGGACCATGATAACTATGAAAAGCATCATGGAGACGACATAGAGATGTCGGTCTTGATTGTTGCAGTCATGGACAATGAGCTCCAAAAGGAGTACATTGATAGTGGTCTTGGAGTGTTTGAAATCATCTCTCGTCTCTCAAGAACATTTAAGACCAAAGCTCGTACCGAAAGGGGCAAACTCATCAAGGCCGTCGCCAACACTCGTTTGGCGGAAGGTCATGAAGTTGGCCCACACGTCATGAGGATGGCGGGGTTGTTTCGGCAGCTTGAAAGCCTTGACACGCCCTTCCCACCGGAGGCTGTCCAAGACTTTATTCTCAACTCTCTTCCTCAGAGTTACTCGGGGTTCATTGTGAACTACCGCATGAATGGCATGGAGAAAAGTTTGGAGGATCTCCAAAACATGCTCATGGAAACTGAGGAAAGTCTCAAGAAAGAGAAAGGGTCTAAGGATGTTCTTGCTGTGAATGACAAGGGAAGGAAAATCAAGAAGAAAGCCCGAAGAAACAAGAGAGGCAAAGGCCCGGTGACGCCCCAAGGCTCGTCCAAGGGAGCTCCCGTGGGTTCTAAGAAGAAGAAGAATCCGGCCACTTCCGATACCGTGTGCTACTATTGTAGTGACAAGGGCCATTGGAAGAGGAACTGCCCCAAGTACCTTGCTGATAAGAAGGCTGGAACCGTCCGTCCTTCTACTTCAGGTATATTTGTCATTGAAACCTTTCTCGCTACCTCAAGCAATGACTGGATATTTGATACTGGTTCATGTGCTCACATTTGTCGAAATGTGCAGGCACTAAAGAGTAGGAGGCGACTTGAGAAAGGCGAAGTTCAACTCCGCGTCGGTAACGGCACGTGCATATCAGCTATGGCCGTTGGGAACGTGGAATTATCTTTGCCTTCTGGTTTTATGTTGGAACTCAAGGATGTTTATGTAGTTCCATGTATCACTCGAAACATTATCTCTATCTCATGTTTAGACTTGGATGGTTTTGATGTTGTAATAAAGAACAAGTGTTTGACTTTGTTTCGTGATGAAGTTCGTTATTGTGTTGCGCATTTATCGAATGGTCTTTATATGCTTGATAATAATGAACTTGTTTTGAGTGTTGAAAATGACAATAGGAAACGTAAGATTTCTCATGAGAATGCAACTTTGATGTGGCATTGCCGCTTAGGTCACATCAATGAGAAGCGCATCAAGAGATTACAAACCGTTGGTCTCTTGGATCAATTCGCTTTCGAGCCAATTGACATATGCGAGTCTTGTTTGATGGGAAAGATGACCAAAGCGCCTTTTTCCAATAAAGGAACAAGGGCAAATGACTTATTAGACCTTGTACATACCGATGTATGTGGACCCATGAGTATTTGTGCACGTGGTGGTTACTCATACTTCATCACTTTCACCGATGATCATAGTAGATACGGGTATATCTACTTGATGCGGCACAAGTCCGAATCCTTTGACAAGTTCAAAGAGTTCAAGAATGAAGTTGAAAACCAACTTGGTCGAAAGATCAAAGTTTTACGTTCCGATCGAGGAGGAGAGTACTTGAGCCATGAGTTTGGTGATTATCTAAAGGAGTGTGGAATAGTTCCACAACTCACTCCGCCGGGAACACCACAATGGAATGGTGTATCCGAAAGGAGGAATCGAACTTTGCTAGACATGGTTCGATCGATGATGAGCCAAACCGATTTGCTTAAATCGTTTTGGGGTTATGCATTAGAGACCGCAGCTTTTACACTAAACCGTGTTCCATCTAAGTCCGTTGAGAAAACACCCTATGAATTTTGGTTTGGTCGGAAACCAAGTATGACGTTTCTCAAGATTTGGGGTTGTGAAGCTCATGTGAAGAAACTAATGAGCGACAAACTAGGACCCAAAACGGACAAGTGTTATTTCGTAGGATACCCTAAGGAAACGAAGGGATACTACTTCTACAACCGCAACGAGAACAAGATAGTTGTTGCTCGTACCGGTGTGTTCTTGGAGAAGGAGTTTCTCGCAAGAAGAAGTAGTGGGAGTAATGTAGTTATTGAAGAAATTCATGAACTACCACAAGACATGCCTCAAGTAGGTAATGTAGTTATTCCCAATGAGGTTCTAAATGAGGTTGTAGCCGAACCCGTTCCACGAGCAGTTGTGGAAGAGGTTCAAGAAAATGCTCCCTCAAATGAGGACTCGAACATATCGCGAGTCGATTATGTTCAAGAAACTCAAAGTTTTGAGGATCAAGAACCAACTCCACAAACCGTTGTGGAACAAGTTCAAGAACCTCAAGAACCTCAAGCACCCATTCTACGAAGGTCAGCAAGGGAAAGTCGTCCACCCGAAAGGTACTTGGGTTTACACGATGTCCTCGTCATTGCGAATGACGAACCTTTGACCATTAATGACATGATGAAGAAATCCGACTCCAAGGAATGGCTCAAAGCCATGGAATCCGAAATGCAATCCATGTATGACAACAAGGTTTGGACCTTGGTTGACCTTCCCAACGGAGTAAAACCCGTTGAGAACAAATGGATCTTTAAAAGAAAGGTCGACATGGATGGCAACTTGACCATTTACAAGGCACGACTTGTTGCGAAAGGTTACAAGCAAATTCATGGTATTGACTATGAAGAAACCTTCTCGCCCGTCGTAATGTTCAAGTCAATTCGGATCTTGTTAGCAATTGCCGCATTTTATGACTATGAGATATGGCAAATGGATGTCAAAACTGCCTTCCTAAATGGAAATTTGGAAGAGGATGTGTACATGACACAACCCGAGTGTTTTGTGGATCCTAAGAATGCTAACAAGGTATGCAAGCTTCAAAGGTCCATTTATGGATTGAAGCAAGCATCGAGGAGTTGGAACAAGCGCTTTGATGAAGAGGTCAAGAACTTGAGCTTCATTCAAAGCGAAAAGGAACCTTGTGTTTACAAGAGGATTAGTGGGAGCGTGGTCGTATTTCTTGTTCTATATGTTGATGATATACTCTTGATCGGGAATGATATTTCCGAATTGAATGATGTCAAGGATTCATTGAAGAAAGTATTCTCAATGAAAGACTTGGGCGAAGCCGCCTACATCCTAGGAATCAAAATCTATAGAGATAGATCTAGGAGGTTGTTAGGCTTGAGCCAAGATGCATATATTGGCAAGGTGTTGGAAAAACACAAAATGGCTAGTTCCAAGAAGGGTTACTTGCCTATGTCACATGGCATATTCTTGAGTAAGACTCAATGTCCGACGGAAGATGCAGATAGAAAATTCATGAACAAGTTTCAATATCCATCTGTGGTCGGATCAATCATGTATGCCATGCTATGCACTCGCCCCGATGTGGCACATCCGATTAGTGTGACTAGTCGATACCAAGCTAACCCTGGTATGCCACACTGGACCGCAGTCAAGAATATCCTCAAGTATTTGAAGAGAACACAAGATAGCATCCTCGTATACGGTGGAGACCAAGAGCTCGTTGTAAGTGGTTACACCGATGCTAGTTTCCAAACCGATCGAGATGATGCTAAGTCACAGTCCGGCTATGTATTCCTGCTCAATGGTGGTGCCATAAGTTGGAAAAGTTCCAAGCAAGAAACTACGGCCGATTCCGTCACCGAAGCGGAATACTTAGCGGCTGGTGAAGCAGCGAAAGAAGGCGTTTGGATCAAGGAGTTCTTGACCGAGCTGGAGGTGGTTCCAAGCATCTCAAGTCCAGTGGATCTCTACTGCGACAACACGGGAGCCATAGCTCAGTCCAAAGAGCCTAGGTCTCACCAAAAGACCAAGCACATTCTACGACGATTCCATCTTATCCGTCAGTTTGTGAATGACGGGTGGATCAAGGTCAAGAAGGTGGACGGTGCCGCGAACACAGCGGACCCTCTGACAAAGCCTTTGTCTCGAGCCGCACATGAGTTGCATGTTGCATCCATGGGGATTAGGCGTATGCCTAAGTGGCTTTGAGTTGTATCTTTTACTTTGAGGCTTTAGTATGAGACATGTATATTTTGGATATTACATTGAGTACTATGCACTTGCTAGAAGTCATTGTTGATTGACTTTAGGCCAAGTGGGAGATTGTTGGAGTTATGTCCTAGAAGCCAATCACTATGGCTACTTCTGTGGTTTATGTTATTGATGATATTTTATCATTTGTTCCTTAATTTATTTATTGATAGATCATTCAGGTTGAGGATTTGAATTGTAGATCTCTATAACTCATTTGTTCATAAATGACAATAATAAATCTAAAGATGTCCATAATCTTGATAATTAACAAGGAACATTAATTATCAAATAAGATTAGTATGCAAGTTAAGCGATGATTAAGTTCTACAAATCATAGGTAAGGAGTTACCAACTTAATTGCATATGTATATGTTGTAGAACATAGTACAGGACTTGACCCATTGAAATAAACATTTGGATTGTGTTAAGTGTCATTGTTTATTTCATATCAGTTTGATTCTAAGTTTGAGATGCTCACCTTTTCCACATGAGGATAGGTTCAATAAATATCGTCTAACGTTGATTCCTGATAAAGGCTGCTATAAGGACTTTATTTATGTTCTCTTGAATTATGCGGGGAAAAGTTGTTCATCAAGAAAACCGTATGTCCCTCATTAATATACTTGATGAGTGATGATATCTGTTTGGGCCCCTTGATGGAGTTGGATTGGTTGGCCAACATGTACAATCAACTCTAGATCAAGAAATGTATAATCTGCAAGAATGACACATTCCTATCTTGGATTATACAAAGATATCATGTGACATAAGAATCAGACAAGGAAATACTAATATTTCTTATGCAGGATTGACATATTGTAGCAGTACATTATTTATGCGAATTGGGAATCATAACGTGTTGCTAGATACCGCTTATGATTATTGGAAATAAATAGTGATTTATTCTCCATGGCCAACATAGCATAAATCCTCAAAGGGTCACACAAATAGAGCTTTAACCATATAGTGCATTATTTATTTATTCACAACAATGAGTATTGTGAAAATATGATAAGTTGATTAATTAATTGTGTACTGTTGTGAACCGTTATAATTAATTAAGTCAAAGAGATCATATAGAAATAAGTTAATGCATATGCTAATCCTTAAATAATTATCAAGATATTGATAATTAATTTTGTTCAACACGAATTGATTAGAGTAATTAATTTAAGCTAACGGGCCTTTATTTAATTGGTAAATAAAAGGTCCAACTTGAGAGCAATTAATTGGGCCACTAATTAATTGAATTAGAGGAACAATTAAATAATTATAAAGCCCATCTAGGCCCATTTATGGCCAGCCATGTGGATGGCATGGTTGTAATTTGGTGCAACTTGTTGGGAGAGTGGTTGGTCTATAAAAGGGGACCATTTGGGGTGAGAAACCCTAGCCTCCACCTACCTCTTTCTCCCTCTTCCTATTTGGACGAAAATAGAAGAGAAAAATCTCAATTTTTCTCTCTTCTTCTTGCTCTTTCTTTCTCATTTATCAATAGGGTTCATGTGTTGAACATAGATCCAATAATTAAATAGTTAGTTAATTGGAGAAAAACAAGGATTAGCTTCTCTCTTCCTTTTGCTAGCACAAGGGTTGAAAAGATTGGTTAATCCTCTTGGTGGATTCGAGGTTGGAGCCGACTAAAGAGGAGAAACGAAGAAGGAGAGCACCCCACCGACTCCTACGCATTGGATCTAAACCTCCTTGATACGATTTAAGGAGAGGTAATGATTCAATCCTTTCTCATGACGTGTGATTGCTTTAGCACTAGATCTTTTGATTTACTTGTTGTTAATGGGGATTAATTAGTTGTAATTAATCTAAAATTAAAATATGAGCATTTCCTAACATATACCTATAACCAATTTCTCTAGTTCGTAAAAAAAGAAATTAAGTTAGAAATTTATTTTCATTGAGCAAAAATCAGTATTAGTTTAATGGTAAATGATAGTTATTTATTTATTTATTTATTATTATTTTTTTAAGTGAAGAATGCATGTTAAAGTATGATCGAAGAATATCTCGTTGATATTTGAAGTTTTATAACTTGGATTCCATGTTTGTAAAAATCTTTCAAGAAAAACTGAAATGATATTTTCAGAGTTTTGTTGCAGTACTTGTTGCTTTGCCAACATTTAGTAAAATTTTTTTGACTCCTTCAATTAGTCACGAGCATATAAACTTTTTTGAAATAAGAGGATATTTATTTATAAGGCTTTAGTCCACTATGTAAATTAGAGTTTATCCCTCTTTTACTTATTTATCTACTTATTCTACTTAATCCGCGTCCAGCGGGAATTGAACCCGTTACCTCTAGGATAACGGCGGAGCCACTGATCTGTGCTGGACTCCATGTTCGTCACGAGCATATAAACTTGTAAAGAGTTATCACGCGTTCATATGTTTTATTTTTCTTCCTCGCCCAATTATATGATTTGGGAAATTTCTACCCTGAATTATATTTTAGACATGATTCGAATCCTGATCAAATAATGTCATTCATCATTATGAACAAATGATTTATATTTCAGTCCGTATAAAAAGAATTAATCCATTGCATAATTTACCATATAGATTTTAGTAATTAATTAATTGAATTTAAAACCCATTATTTAGGAACCTAACTAAATCGAATCTTATCAATTGTGCGCGATTCGCCGATTCCTCCAAATTTGGATAAACTTTCTTTAATAGAGGGTGCAAATAAGCAAATTCATTTCGTCTTTGGATACCTTCCAATTTCCCGTTAGATGAATGTAATCTTTTTTTTTTTTTTTTTTTTTTTTTGAGAAATAGATGATCGTACTTTATATAATATTATATTTCCCTTTTGTTTAATACCAAAATATCTCACTCCTGTTTGAATAATAACTCATCATCATTTTTTTTAAGAGACGCTACATGTCACAATGTTTGAGAAGTTGTCTCAATTATTTCACCACTCACATAAAATTATATATATAACATAGTTTGTGATATTAATTAACCGTTTTTTAGTATATTGTTACAACCGCAAAAATTCAGCACTGCAATACTTTTCTCATAAATTTTTTTCCAAACCTAAATTAATCTATGATTATTATTTTACACACATTTGGCTAGAACTTTAAGAATTGATATATATTTTCACAAATCAAGAATTGATGTTTATTTATTAATGTTAATATAGAGTTTCAACAGATTAAGACTTACTATATAACTATTTGAGAATTCATACTTTTCTATAAATAATTATTGATTCTTAGAAAAATAAAATTGACACATTTTTTCTTTGATTTAAACTGGCACCAGGTTTTATATATAGATACTTAATTAACGCACTTTTATTGACAAACAAACTCAAAAGTAGAAAAATGCTTGGCGAGCTTTAGTGTTTTTATTTTTCTTTTGTTTCAAATATCAATCGTTTAACCATGTTATTCAAATATTAATGAATATGACCAAGGAGAATAATATGGAATAATCTCTCTTTTATCCTCCCATGAACCAATCGTTGCGCACATGAACAGACAATGGAAGGTGTCTATATTACACTCCTGTGATCTTACGTATGTATTGTACAAAAGCAGATCTTTTGTGACTATATAATTTGGAAAAAATTAGACAGCTTACACGTCTGGTATAAAAGAAATACTTCCTTTAAAAGTGTTTGTGCTTAAAAGTAGTTTTTATTAAGATCATCAATGTAACATTAGACTATAATGTGAAAAAATTATGTATTGTATACTAAAAAAAAAATCCAATAAAAATAATCAATATATTAGAAGTATTGAGATCAACTTTTTAAAAACTTCGTTATCCGTTTTAATGTTGTATTATCTAGGTTTTCATTAATACTTCACAACTGTTTTATTATCGTTTTATCTCTGAACAATCATTTTATTGCCGTTTTATCACCGATAAATACTAAATTACAACCTAACTGCTAGACCATACAAATCACATTTTAAAATATTGATTGGAATTGAAATATTTCATTAGAGTGTGCTCCTTTAATATAAAGAGCATTAGCTAGAGATAATTTTTATATTTGTTGATGAACTGATTAAAAACAAAGTTAATGTCCATCATGTAGGATGGATGTGGTCTGTCCAACATGATCGCATTCGCGTATCACATTCCAAATGACCAATCTGAACCATAAGATTGAATCTTCATATTGAGAACTTGTATGAAATCAAATTATATATATATTTTTTTGATTTTTTTACTATTTATTTCGTTTTTTAAAAATTGTTGTTATTGGATGTTTCATACAAGTTCTAGGAGCAGTTTTTTAAAAATACAAACCCTGTTAGATCTCAGACTTTTGCAAATTATATAGTCACAAAACTTCTGGTCAATCAAACACTATCAGATCTCAATTTTGAAAGTTCAAATAACCAATCCAAATCGTTCAATATGATCTCCCTATTGAAATCTCCTTGTTGACCAATTTTTATTTTTTTTATTTTTGGATTTTTTGTTATTTTTTCTGAGCCCTTCAAAAATAGTAATTTTTTAAATATTTGAAAAAAATACTTAAAAATTTTGGAAAACTATAAAATTTGGTTGGCAAGGAGATTTCAATAGAGAGATCATATTGGACAGCTTGGATCGATCATCTGAATTTTCAAAATTGAGATGCGATGAAGTTTAACCAGGAGTCTGTTCCAATCTATTTGATCGAATCAATTCTCTATTATATATGTGATTGAATCAATTCTCTATTATATATGTGTGTGTGTATGAAATGCTAATGTCCAACATATATGATGGATATGGTCCGTCTAACGTGATCGTATTCGTATTTTAAAAAATAGCTATGCAAATTGTTAGATTGAATCTTGATATTGAGAACTTGTATGGAACGAAATTTTATATATTTTTATTTTTTTACTATTTATTTTGTATTTTAAAAATAACTCCTAGAACTTGTATAGAACGTCCAATAACAAAAGTTTTTTAAAAATACAAAATAAATAGTAAAAAAAAATAGAAAATATAAAATTTGGTTTCATACAAGTTCTCAATATAAAGATTCAATTCAATGGTCTGGTTCGACCATTTGAAATTTTAAAAATAAATACGATCATATTGGACGGACCACATCCATCTTGTATGTTGATCATTAGCATCTCTCTCTCTCTCTCTCTATATATATATATATATATTTATACATATAATATCCGGAACCACATTGTTAATATATTTACTATATATATACTGGCTAAAGTGCACTCCGGCATACATATTGTTCCTGTATGCCGGGGTCGTTTTCGAAATTTAAAATTCAAATAGTCAATCCAAACCATTCAAGTTGTTCTCCATTTTAAAATCTCCTAGGAAACCAAATTTTATATATTTAAATTTTTTTATTATATATTATGCTAATTTCAAAAAATACTATAATGGAGTATTTCATGCCCTCTAATTTGAAAATAGCATACTATATAGCAAAAAATATCGAGAAAATATAAAATTTGATCTCCAAGGAGATTTCAATACGAAGAATAACTTAAAATGTTCAGATTGACTGTTTAAATTTTAGATTTCAAAAATGACTTGGCATACAGGGATGATCTGTATGCCGGAGTGTACTTTAAGTCAATCTCTCTCTCTCTATATATATATCTCAAATTGCAGTCTAAAATTCTCTAATTATAATATTTCTTTTTGAAAATATCATAATAAATAGTAAAACTCGAAAAAAATAAAATTTTAGTTTCTAAGTAAATTTTGATATAGAGAACAAATTGAACGGTTTAGATCAACTGTTTAATTCTCATATTTTGAAAAATGAGACCGAAGTGAAACGTACGGATTATTTCACAAATTACCGCTGTCAATCTCAATTTATAACATCGATTGATGTGGATAACATCCATTGAGAATTAGGAATATGATAAAATAATATCAAAATTATTGAAGAAATATATTTTTTTCTTATTTGTTTTAAGTATTTGGTTTATCATCATTATGCTGAAAGAAACTGAAATCCGCAGAAGAGATCTTGTCAAATATATTTCATTTATTGTATCTTCCTTACAGAGGAAAAAAAAAAAGAGAATTTTACCTAAGAGGAATAAGGGACTTTCTGTCGGATGAATTGCTATGTTACAAAATGTCAAAGGAAATTTTAACTCACAATTAAGTTGAGTGCTTTAGGCGTGGGACGTGGCACCCTAAGCTGACTTGTGCATGATGTCATAAATCAGTGTTCTAACCAAAACAGCGCCAATGTTTGTCTTTACTCTTTATCATACATGGTACGCACAAAATCTAAAATAATACAATTTATTTATCCATTTATCCAATATATAATCTAAATAATAAGATAGATATGAATAACAACTTTTTTAAATTATCTTATCCAGGAAAGATATAAATAAGAGCTTATTTTGTACTTCTTATTCTAGAGAGTAATCAACAAATATATATTCACATATTATAATTATTTTTAATCATTCTATTCGTTACTTAACGTTTATAATTTATGACAAGACATATTATATAAATCCGAAATATAATTTATTTATTAATTTTTATTTTTCTTAAAAATATAGGATAACAAATATTATTACTTGTGTACTTTATTATATTATGAACATGTTTTACTTTAAATAGTAATTTTTGATAATTCTTTTGCTATTTAAACAGCTAATTTATGCAAGCTAACATTTTATTGATAATTATCACTATTAGCCGATTTTTTGTTAGCCTTAACAGATAAATAGGGTAATAGTAAGCGTAAATTTTAGAGTATAATGACAGAGTACAGATAAAGTTAATTCTTAATGAATGCATCTATGACAATATATACCTTCACTAAACTCATATTGTACCTATTAATTAAGCCCTTTTAAGTGTGAAAAGAAACTCAGTCTATCAAATATATATATAATACCACAATATATTTTTGATGCATAATTGGTCATGTTTCTGGATTCATGCAAAAAAAAACTAATGTCTAATTCGGCAATGAAGCACTAAGTTGATTGGGTGGTATAATTGAGAAACTATATATATGGTTTGCTTCGAAACCACGTAGTGTACTATTAAAGAATAAATTGCACGATTAGGCTGTGCTTACAGCTCTGACCTTTTACCAGTATAATAAATATTAAAAATATTAACATGATCAAAATTGGGAAGCATATGCTAGTTATATTCCAGTACTGAGTTGAATACAAGAAGTGGACTATTCTCTCCGATCTAACTTATTGTTACTTTATTAGCTAACTCAAGAATATCTAAAAAAATTATACTCTTTTTCTTGCTAGGTTTTAAATAGAAACACGACATTTATGATTTTTCTACCCGAAGTTAACAGTGGACGCGGCCATCCAAATAAAAACTTGGACTTATATTTACAACTGGCATTTACTTATTTAGGATATATTTGCATACGTACCTCTATGAAACTTCTAATTAAAATCCACTGATAAGAATTGTCAACGCTACTTAATTAATAAAGCCCACAATCTTTTATTTCAGAAAAAGGAGTGCGCCTTGTCATGTTAATCTCTGTCGAAGCTGAATATTGAACTCAAATATTTCATATAGAAGTCGGGTTTAACATCAACTTTTTGGTTCTCACGCACAATCATTTATTAACAGCCTTTCATTACTTTGCAGTGAAAAAAAGAATACCAGACCCCCACTTTTGTTATCATTGTTTCTTTTTTCTCTAATATGAGAGGTATGTTTCTTAATAGCTGAAAATTAAAATTAATGAAAAGATCATATAAATTAACAGTTAATAATTGAAATAATGAAGAAATTTTTTTTAAAGTAATCAAGGGAAGATTAGGGCAACAATGAATATTCTTTTTTTTTTTATGGGTACACTTTATAGAATATCATTATGGGTACCTCTTGATGTTAAAATTTATAGAAAAGCTAATGTACTTGTAACTGATGATGTTTGGAACATTACCATTGCATGCTATCCATGATTTTTATTAAAAAAAGTAAGTGATGTTTTATAATGAACTATAAATATTGTCAGAATGTTTCGAAATTATTTCTTGATGAGTATTGCTTTAGTTTTAACGTAACAATTAAAAAAGTTGAAATTAATTGCTTTCTTTCTTCTGTAAAAACAGTTTATCAACACTTAAAATTAAATAAATATATTTAAGACAATTACCCTGCTGTTTGACACAAAAAGAAAATTAAAAAATCATGTGTTAGTTTGAAATTGTCTTCGTTTTCCTTCTTGCGGAATTAACCTCAAAGTCAATGCTCTAATACATTGATCATTGAGTTAAAAGAATTATACTGATAAATCCAGGAATCTAAATTTGGTAAAGAGGTGGAATGAATAATTTTTCTAGGACAGGCGGTTGGTTCCAATTTCTTATATCTGTCCCAATTATTTAATGTAGTTCTTAGGTTGGTGTTTATCATATTTGTGTTCTGGCACTAATAGTGTGATTATGCAGACTCGTGTTATCTGGTTGACCTTCTCTACCGAAGTCAGAATACTGTTACAACTAAAACTGCTTAGTTATAAACAATTGTACGACTTCAATTTTTAATTCCCTTAGGCTGTTTTCTGCTCTGCTTTATCTCCTTTGATTGGTTTATACTTGGAACATTTTAAACAAGTGTCTCCTTAATTTATTTCCCTCTCTTCTAGAAACTCTTACCTCCTCTTTCATAGACCATTAAATTCCTCCGAGGTTTGAAAAGGAATTCGAAAAAAGATGTCCAAAATAAAAAAGAAGAAAATATTTTGGAAGCAACTTTGTCATATAGTATATTAACATTGCAATTTCTAACCCGCATATTTTCAATACGGTGTCATTATTTCCTTAGGAGTTATCTTCAACTCCTTTTCTCTGGATTTTCTCTTGGTATATGATATAGTTCTCCTGTTTTGAAGAGATAAAAAGAAAGAGAGATTGCAAGAGAGCAACAAGTACCATGGGATGCGTACATTCATGTGGAGTTGCAATAGAGGATTCAGGTGAAGAAAGAGATAACAGCAATGATGGAAAGAGACAAGACAGGAGAAGAGCAATAAGAATCATAGACAAAGAACAAAGCAAGGAAAAATCATTCGATAAAGGCAATGAATCATGGGATTTGGATCCAAAAGAGGAAGCATCATTGTTAAAGGGAAGCAAATTGAAAGATGTTAAACAAGCCACTTCCTCAAAGGCCACTAACTCAAAGGCAAGCTATTTCGCATTTTTGGATTATATATATCAAGCAAAAGGTAATGAGGCACATACCCTGGAGACCTCACTAGCTAATACCAGACCTCGCTGGGATGGTGCTAGTATGCTGTGGTTATTAAAAGGGACCAAACAATTTATGTTTGTAAGATCATTCCAACATGATTAATTTTGTGTGTAAGCAATGAGAAAAAGTTCTTAAATCATCTCCAACACAGTAAACATCAAATTTCAGAAAAATATATATTTTCCAAACTCAGTTTGATCTAATATTATCCAAACAGAATAGATTCATGATATACCTGGGGTGGGGGCCTGGGTCTTATGTCTTGTCCATTTCATCAGACAAAGAAATAAGAAAATATAGTCCAGTAAAAAGTATTCTACATTTGCTTTTGTGGTGCCAATTATATTATAAGCTTGTATAAACCGTTAAACATGTTTTCTCTTCACTTAGGCTGATGGACCTTCATTTCTTGGGAAGGCAAGAAATACTGGATTCTTTGGTCCTGGTAGCAGTAATTCTGTACCTAAACTGGTACCGAGAGATGGTAAGATTTTGGTACTGTGCTTCGAGGTAGCCAATACCATTTTCAAAGGCGCCAAATTGATGGAGTCTCTCTCTGATGAGAATGTGAAGCACTATATAGAGGTGGTGTTCCAATCACCAGGAATACAAAGATTGGTGTCTAGTGATGTGCGGGAACTGCTCGGCCTTGCGGCCGCTGATAAGAGGTGCTTAATTAGCCTTTTGATCTTTATAAACTTTCTTGTCTTTTAAAAGTACCTTTTGAACGAATGACTTCTCAGTGACTACATAGGAGAAAGCGAAAAAGATAGAACTTGGGTATATTTCTTAAATTTTGTTAGAGAAATTTTACCTTTTCCTTAATGGAAAAGGAACACCAAAACTATATAGAAATTAAAAGAAGTTTTATATTTGCTTTCGGCACCATAATTGTACCCTAAAACAAAAATAGAATCAAAATTTGGATGGCGCTCTGTTTAAGGGAATGTCGTGTAAGTTTGTAAGTCTAGTTTTGGTAATATGCATTGTAATGCAGGATAATTTATTATATTTAATAATTTAAATTCAGTATTATTTTATTCATTAATGCATGGTTGTATGAGCAAGAGGAGAAGAAGAAAGGATAAACCAACTACATCAACCATTTAGGCGAATATAAAATAAACATAGGTGCTTTCAAGCCTAGCATCAATTCCTATAAATGTTGAATTCTTCTGGGCATTTCTTTAGTATCTCCAACAATATAGGGTTCTTTGTTTGGCGCAATTATTGAACATATAGGGTCATTTGACAATTTGTGAATAGATCTTTTAGAAATGCACTTATCTTCCTAAAATGATAATATATTATAATTATGAACATGGTTTGTAAGAGAAAATATAACATGAGAATATGAGATTAATAAATTGAATCATAAAACAGTCACCCTTCTTTATATTGGGCTGCACACAGAAGATCTTCCCTTGATATTTTCTATACGATTTTCTCCATTCCTTTACAGACTTTGTGTCTTCCTTTTGTCAGTCTTATATTTTATATCAACAAATTTCCCACATCACATCTAAAATAATCCACTTTCTTCTAATTGTCTTTTCTTTTCTTTTTTTCATTTCACAGAAAAGAATTGGAAGTATTTTCTAGAGAGGTCGTGAGGTTTGGAAACAGATGCAGAGATCCACAATTCCACAATTTGGACCGCTACCTTGACAGGTAGAAGAAATAAAAGATCTAGGTAATATATCCTTTGTAAACAAATAAAATCTAACAATTTTCTTTCTGAATGTTACATAGATTTGAGTTAGACAAGCCTCAAAGCTATTTGAAAGAAATTGCTAGTGGAGCCATGGAATATCTACTAAGCCTTGCCCAGCGCACTTCTGTGAGTATTGTTTTCTCATTTATGTTTAATTGGTCACAGCTTTACTGGCAAATATCACTATTGGAGATGATCTGTACAAGATCTAAAAAGTAAAAACAAACAAAGATTTGGCACCATCTTTGAATACTGTACAAGAAGTTCAGTGCTAACTGAGGCGAGTTAATCGCTGGTAGGATTTTTTTATTCTGTTTTTTTTTTCTTTGATTTTAGCTCACTTGTTTGTCCCTCTTGGTTTCTTGTCTAGAACCTCTATCTTGAGATGTATGTATTGAAAAAGTTTGAACAAGATTATGAGAAGAAGTGCTGGGAAGAGCAAAATTTCATTTTCTCTCAGAAAGGTAAATTCTATTTTTAATGCAATTCTGTTATTTCCAAGTATCATTATCATCTCGCTCCATTTAATAGCACTTATCTCATGAAAGGTACTTTGAATTTTCAGGAGATAGAGCTAAAGATCTCAAACAACAAATAGAGAATCAGAAGAGCTACATAAAAGACCTAAAGAAGGAAACACTTTGGTCAAAGAAGCTAGAAGAGGTAAGAAAATAGTGCCATCTAATATGTACAAGTACCAGCCATGAGTGTTACAATATGCAATGCTCCTTTAGTCATTTTTCCCTTTCTCATGGTCCAGTCTGAAAGCACCTTTAATTCTCATTCCAGCATAATTGGTTCAGGTAATGATGCCTGAGTGCTGTGAACCGGTATCATACCAGTACTGGTACCCAAATTGCAGCTTAGAACCCATGACGTTGCTAATTGATGCTAACTCATCAAACAATTCCTAAAAATTATTACTAAGTGGGGACTATAATTAAATCCAGGTAAATAAAATTTTACTGAGGAATTGACTATATTTTAATTTCAGGTAGTGGGAAAGCTTGTAGATGTAGTCCAATTTATACATTTCGAGATAAATAGAGCCTTTGACATCGAAGGTACATATCATTCTTCTTTTATTAAATTGAATACAACAGTTTTTTACATTATTAGAATGTTGAAACTTTCTCTTTAATTTTTACTCGGTCATTAATTATGTGTTTTTATTTTTCAACTTTAGGTGGAAATAAGTGCAATGAGAAGCTGACCAATACCTCTGAAACACTAAGTTCCGCAGGGCTTGCGTTGCATTATGCACATATTATAACAAAAATTGATAATGTGGTATGTTGCATAATTTTTTTATTTTTCTTGTTATGTAGTAGCCTTCTTTCTTTGATTTCTATAAGTGTGTCCATTAATTACCTAAATATGATTCTTTTCTGGTGATCAGGTGATTCTGCAAACTTCAGTGCCTCAAGCTTTAAGAGAAGCCTTGTATATGTCATTACCTGATAACATAAAGGCGTCACTGAAACCTAAGTTGTTATCACTTCAGCCCAGCGAGGTTTGTTCCCAATTGGCAATTGCTCAGATTTTATCTCAAAATATGAAAACGTCCCAACTCCATCCTGACAAAAAAAATGTTAAAAAACAGACTCTGAAGGGGATTTATTTTTTATTTTTTTTATATTATGATCCCCTCCATCTTTGAGATGCATTCCTACAAAAAGAAAAAGGATAACAACCTTGTGATCTATTTTAACAAAATAATACAAAATAAGAGAAGAGAAGAGAAGATATCATAAAAGAAAAAGTTGCTTATGATAAAAAAGTCCCCCCCACATAAAGTTCAAAAAAAAAAAAAAATTCGGAAAGAAACAAAAACCATTCTGCGGTGTTGTTTATAGCAAGTAGTCGTAATCGCTAATCAGACACCCAGAATCAGCCAATACTATACAGAAAAAACTTAAGGCTGGGCCCAAAATTGGAAAGCAATCCAATAAAACCTTACCAACTTTAACCAGGCCTTGACCAACCCATATCCAGTCTTGATAAACTTCAACAAAATTCAACCCAGCGAACATTCATTGAAATCCACCTGAGTATTGTTGCTTCTTCAATTATCCTTCAAATGAAGCTTATTACTGATACAATCATACAATACCTCTTCTTTTTCTTTTCTAGTTTGATCATCTGATTTTGTAATTTAACTTCTTATAATTTCTGTGTGCAGCTTTCAACTAAGCAAATAAGAAGGGAACTAGATAAGATCTTAAAATGGTTGCTGCCAATGGCCAACAACACAATCAAAGCTCAGTTCGGGTTTGGCTGGGTTGGTGAAATGGCAAATATAAGGTAAACAAATATACTGCAAGCTTTGCTTTTGGAATGTCTATGATAAATGAGAATTCCAAGCTGATATTCTAAATTGAATTTTCATGTTTTTCCAGAACTGAGGCTAATGACAACGTTGTCCTGGAACCCAATTTGATAAGATTGCAAACGCTTGACCATGCCAAAAAGGAGAATGCTGAAGAGATAATACTGGACCTCTTAGTGTTGCTTCACCGGCTTGTTACCAGGCATATAAACGGGTCTAGTGCGAACCAGACCCGGTCCCTGATTAACCAACAAAGTAATAGAAAAGTTTCCAATCCTACTTCCAGCAAGCGCTCGAAGAATAACCATGATACTTCATGATTGATATTTATACAAAGAAAATAAATATTTGGTTTTCCTTTTGTGTATAAGTTTTGTGAATGGTGATTATGATTGATTTTGTAAGTATAGGAAATATTTTGTTCTCATTGAGCTAAAGAAGTTCTTAGGATCTTCTTTACTCTCAGAAAAATAAAACAAAAAAAATTGGTAGGTTAGAGTACACCTGTACACGTACACATAAAATTCGTAAAAAAAGATTAGTTGGTAAAATTGCTACATGCACTAATAAATTATTTTTCACACAAAAAATTATGTTGTTATGCAATTTGAGGTGCTTTCTGTTGCAGATATTTCTCTTTTATTGTTACTTTTCTTCTGAAATTGGACCGGTTTGCAATAATGATTCCAATAATATTTTAGACCATCCAGGTAACAAGGGATTTTTTTTTTGTAAAATTAATACCATGTATTTTCTAAAAGGTATACCTGAAATTTATTATTTTTATCATAAATTAAATCATCATAATACTAGAAAAAGGCGAAAAACACCATGTCTATACCCGTTTTACAGAAAATACAGAACCGCAGGAAAAAAAAAAAAACATTAACGAGAAATATTTTCTTATAGTACTTTTTCCTTTTGTTCAAACTTAAAAATCCCCAAATCACTCAGTTCTGTTTCTTCCTAATTGAGTAGTCGTGCTTATCATATGAGGCGAAAAGGTGCTGAGGAGAAATGATATCAAATTAGAGGATGGTATTTTTCCATTTTTAGGTTCTCTATGTCAAAATTTTTAATTTGCGGCGTTTATGTTATATAATGTTTTTGAGGGCATTGCTGATGTCTTTCCTTGTCTTCTTAGAACTGCCATATCCTGGATGTAAGTAATGGTCCCAACAATTATTGGGACCTAATCAACAAAACACACCTAATATCCCGTGACAAGAACTACAAATGAATAGTTCTATAAGCACATCAACTTGACAAAGCCGCATTATTAAAAGACATATTAGAATATATATGGAGAACTAAGCAAACAGGTACATTTTACAGAGAAGCAAAAGCAACATCATCTCATGGTTGTCATTAGTGTGTTGTTACAAATACATCGTACTCAACGGTTGCATCACCGGTTGTGAAGTCCATTGTGTGAGTCTTAGCAATAGCATAGCCACGTGCAAGTCGAAACTGCCCGGTGCCACCCACTATCGACATTTCTCTTGTTGCGTGCATTGGTGTGTTCCTCCCCATTACTGTTATCACACTTCCGTTGTATGCACCGTCTGTGAAAACCAAGTTCATAGCCTACATACAAGAAGCACAAATGGACATATTACTTCACAACTTCGTATAAGGGGGGAAAAAATAAAAGGAACATAGAATAGTTCTTAGCACCTACTATGATCCGGTACAAAATATTACCAAATTTATTACCCATAATATATTTGCCATGTATTATTAGCCTATCTAATTGTTCTTGACAAGGCATAATGAGGAACTGTCGTACCAGCTGCTTGTCAATTTATCCTTAAGGCCAAGTTGATACAGGATGAGAGCCGTCTATACATTTTATAAAAACATTGAATTATAAACATAATTAATTTTTCCCCTTGTAATAACTAAATATCCTTGTTTATTTTGATCTTGATTGATAAGACCCACCTGCATGAAGCCAATCTCTCCAAGACAGGATGCGGCATACAGACCCTGAGCCCGACCCACTTCCTTCGAGGAGGGGTCGGGGCCCTCTGTCAGCTTATCATCCATCATATTCATCAGGCCGAATGATGTCGTTGAGCCGCTAGCTGGCTGGGTTATTGTTATGGCCGTCGGGTTCTTGCCGCTTAAAATGTCATGGAAGAAGAAATGAATGTGTGTCATGCCAGCCTCGACCTTCGCCTGGTCTGGAGCCAGGGTCTCTAACTGAGCCTTGGTAGAGGGGACATTAATGAGGGAGCAGAGAAAGAAGGAGACAAGGATGAAAGAATTTGGTGCTAACTTGGAAGCCATTAATTCTTTTTTTCCTTTTGTGTTAGTACTTAGTGGTGAGAGGACTCAGGAGTTGTTCCATGATGATATAAAGAGGGACTTAGGTGGGGTATAAATTGAATTCTAGAGAAGTCGTACCTCTTTCTGTGGAATTGAACTTAACTTTGACCATGTAAATGCACACAGTCCCTGCTATAATTTTTCTAATTAAATGTTTTTGACAACATGAACTTTTACTATAGTATATAATATTTTATTCTTTTTAGTCTCCACTAATTCTTTACTAAAGAATTGTGCATCTTCTACCAAGTAGTGACGTATGCGTGGCGTAAACCAAAACCATAGCAATGGATCAGTAAATTCTAGAGGAAATGACCAATAAAAATTGAAGAAGCAAGGTTTTAAATGTACCCAATGAAGTGTTACCGTATCAGCAGAGATTGTTGGGTTGTTAGGGGGAGGTGGTAATGCCTACAAAGTACAAAGATTTGTCGCTGAATTGGTCGCTGTTAGTTATGGTTTAGGTGGGGTTAGTTGTGCTCCACTCCTCAATGAGTAAACTGAGGAAAGATTACTGGGAGAACCAAAAATTTTTTTTTTTAAAAGGCTTAAATGTACAGTAGCAGGAGATGTCATCAAGCTAGGTTCTTCTTCTAATAATAATAAAGCAACTTAAATGTACAGTAGCAGGAGATGTCATCAAGCTAGGTTCTTCTTCTAATAATAATAAAGCATGACCTTTTCTTCAAAAGAAATAAATAAAAATAAAGCATGACCTTTTCTTCAAAAAAAAAAATAAATAAAATAAAAATAAAGCATGACTTCTGTGCTATGGTGCGCTTCACGAAATAAATGGTACTAATATTTCAGACTCGAATTATAACCTCCGAGCTTCAAATGATCTAAATATGATCTCGATCATATTGGAATCTTGTCAAAAACCATTATTTACAATTAATCCATTATTCACTTTCCTTTCTTATTTTGATAAAAAATCATTTTATTTTCTTAAATTGAAGAAATTGAACCTACTGATAGGAATAAAAAGGTAAATCAACACTAGCAACATAATATATATTTAGAGTTCATCATTTTCATTTCATGCCGTCCAAATTAGTATGTATAAAATTAAAGATTTTAAAGCAATTGGGTTCTAAATTCCAAAGCCGGTGCATGCTTTTACTAAAGCATGCAAAAAAAAAAAAAGGTAGTGGTCCAGCTGTTGAACGAATCATGAAGAGAGCTTTTAAAGGTCTTCCTAGTGACGACAAGTGGGTCTTCCTTTTCTCTGTAGACTGTAGTTAATACCTAATATAACATTTGTTATAGTCTTAGCAAATAGAGTAATGATTTTTCTGAGTGGCGGAGAAATGCACCCGTGAGCATGAACCAGATATTCAAAGCCTTCAATGAGAGATTGAGAGTTGAAGCGTTTCTTAGAGTGGCATTTACTCATCAATTTTTTATTTATTTATAATGCCTTTCAATTCGTTTCTACTTTTAGGAACCTTCTAAATAAAAAGAAAAAAAAAAAGGCTTGGAGTGCTTGCTCCGGAGATTTTTCACATACGTATACAGACTTATTTTATGCCACATTCATTAATCCTCAAGTATATATGCAGATTCTTCTACGTCACTTCTATTTATTACTAATTTAAGTTCCACAAAGATAATTAATCGGATGCACGTAACTCATTCTTTCTTCACTCTCTTTGAAATCAATTAAGTAGATTATTGCTCATTCTGGCCTCTGCTCCGACAATTGGATATAATTAAACAACATAATATTGGCATAATTATAAATGCTAAGAACACGAGGGCTTAAATCTTTTTAAGTATTTAAAACTATAGGAATTATATAAATCAATAAAGGTTTGATAATCGGCTGGAATACCATTGATTAGGAAAGTGGTTATCAAATGTTACGAATAACATTGAGATATACATATTATTTAAATTTGCTTATTTGGAAAAAAAATAAACCCTTAATTTGATAATGGGCTTACTTTTTTCTTTATTAAAATAATAAAATTACAGCAAGACTTAAGAATCAATATTTACTCAAGTGAAAAAAGGCAAAAGCATTTTGGTTGGAGATCGTGGACACAAAACTCAGATGAAGTCGCGGATATTCAATTACAAAAATTGGGAGCTAGGCTTGATATGTCATTCTTCCAAAAAAAAAAAATAATAAATAAATAAAGTTGCATCTGTTTACAAAATTTGACTAAATTTACATATTTAGAAAAAAAAAACTTTCATGTTTTTCTTTTCTATTTTCACAAATTAATTTATTGAAGAATAATTGCTAGAACCAATTCTTTCTTATTTTTCACTTCATACACCGTATATCTGACTACATTTTATTTCTTTAAGCATCAAATAGTTAAGGTAATGTGTCAAGAATATGTGGTAACTTTCAGCACATTCTATTCCTTTCTGTCCCCATCTTTTTGAAGTTTATAACAAATCAATTTTTATGCATTGAATTTTCCGTATACATGTCTTGTGCAGTACAGATTAAGAAAAGTTAGTTAATAGATAAAGCAGTACTGTTTTCAAATTATAAATCAAACGATTACCTATAATATACTTTTTTTGAAGAAAAATGGTGGTCATTACCGATATAATATACTAATACAGCTTCTGACGCTATTTTCGAAAATGGCTACTTATTGCATTTAGCAATGCTTGCAAGCATTAGTTAAACCTTTGTATCAGCAGCAGAATGTTAACACACAATTCCGCATATGTAAAATTATGTTGATATTGGTACAAATATTAACTTCTAATTTGAGTGAAGTGCTATTAATTGGGGTGCTGCCGTGCTAGGAATGCTCGCAAATTAACTACCTTAAGCTATATGCAGGATCTTCCAAGACGATTATGTTTACGTTTAGATCCTTATAAATAATTACAATTAAAAAATTCATTTTAAATCTGAAACACACATTGATGCGTGTGTGTGTGAATATTTCAACCTCAGTTAAATTAGTTGATGGTTTAGAGTGATTAAGAGAATGATAAATTTGTAGTGGTGACAATCTGGCAAGGTAATTTTGCAAAGTCTCTGCTCAACTAAGAGGACAGTTTGTACAATAAATGGCAAGTTCTTAGTTATTAGTTATTATGGCAAAGTAAAATTTAAACTTTCAGTGGTTGATTAACATCGGTGAACTCAGTAACTAAAATAATTTATATTAAAATACAAATTTTTCTTTTTGTTCTGAAAAATTTGGAAAAAGGCGTTAACAGAACCTACTGTAAATATTAATTTAACTGCATCAACAAGTTGAAACTAGATAATGAGATCAAATAATGAAAATTTACTATCAAATTACATTTGTGTATTCCAGAGAAGTATCTTCCACGCATGATATTAGTCATGACGAAAAGAAACACGCTTCTATTGTTCCATCTATCTTATGGATGTGTGAAGAGTAAAGAGCCAAATAAAGATCTTTCAAAGTACAAAAGAAGATGTTTAACGTCATTATTTTATTATAAAATTCCCCTATCCAAATTTTCCACAAATTTATCAAATTTAATTTAATTTTATTTCTGTTCGGATTCCGCTATTCTATCTTTGCAAAAAATTATTTAAATCTAAAGAGTAATCAATATGTATATTATGATATATAGATGTACACTAGAATTAATCTTTGAAAAAATATTAATTTGAGAAACTAATAAATAAAATTCCGCAGCAATCCATAGCACCTTACCTCCGCTATTATTGTACTATGAAGGGTGCAGCTGAAGCAAACATAATTTTTTTAATACAGGGGAGGCACTTTCTTTTTCATTTTTTCCCTTTTTTTTCTGACAAGAGATGAGGACTTGGGTTTTTTTTTTTTTATTCAAATTAAAATATCCAGAAAAGATTATCCAGCCATATTTTAAATTCAAGATCTTGACTCCATATATGTTGCCCTTATCCACTGGAGCAAGGGTAATTCTCTTCTTTTTATTTATTATTTATTTTTGCTTTTCTTTTATATATAGTATTCCAGTAAGATGTAAAAATACTGTTTTCTTTCTATTGTAAAGGAGACATAGTACTTCGAAAAGATAATTAATAACATAATTAAGTATTGCTTTTATATTCCATCTATCATGGTTCGATTCTCTTTTTAATTTGTAAAAGAAATCAGTAAATAAGTAACAAACGTGTAATTGCTTTAGAGTTAGTTTAATATATAATTTTTTATAACAGAAGGTTTTATTTACAGGTTTTCTAACAGAGGTGACTAACTTTTGATTTTGTTGCGTTCCACATGAGCCCAAAAGAAGAAACTTGTAAGATAGAAAAGCAATTAGGTTGCACTTTTTTCTTTTTTACTTTTACCACAAAACGGAGATTTCTTTTTTCTGTATTATTTTTATATATAGTCATGCCAGAGTCACCGGATCACTTTTACTGGTCAGGTCCACACAGACCGCACCAATGACCAAACCAATTGCCAAGCTATGGAAACTTTTATTGTGAGTTTGTGACCTTGAGCGTTGTTAACAAACAGTTGCACTGATTCACTCCTTGCCGTTTTTGACTTTTGGTACTAACAAGGCAACAAGTGCAGCATATGTGAGAGCATTTTAGTAGAATTAAAGCTTAATTGCACAATATTTGAAAGCTCCGTTGAGGCTTTTTAATGGGTTTAATTAGGGTAACTGCCAAACTGGGGCTCAACTGCACAGTTCAGTGAACAGGCCTGATTTATTTTAGCCTGTCATGTTACATATGAAATGGGCCTTATTATATATTTGATAAAGGTTTAAAACCTAGGTCAAATAAATTTATACCTAAGAATTACCTCACTAGTCGTTTGGTAAAGCTAAGGGTCGAACCCACAGGGACGGATTAAATTGAATACCGGACTTTACTTCCTCACGAAAGCTAGACAAGACAATTTTGGATTTTTGTAGTTTAAAAAGACAAATAAATAAAGTACAAGTAAAAGAAATATTTTTGGTTGATTTTTAAGGTTTTCTGGACTCAAACAAATGCAAATGAATGTCCTAGGGTTTCGTATGCAATTAGTTTAGCTCTAAAGCACCTCTGCTTACAATTTTCACCGAGACAGATGCTTATTTTGGACCGAAAGGAATGTATTTCGGACCGAAATCCATACTGTTCGTTCCAAAACTCACTTTAGACCTTCTGTTCTGACTTGATATTTTTACAGGACACTATGTGAAGGTTACTAAGCGACCAGACCTTAATCCTAACCTCAGCCATCGCCTTTTGGTTCTGATTTAGGTTTGATGTCGGGTTTTACCACGTAAATAACTAAGCCTCAGCTGTCGCGTTTTGGTTCTTAGAAATTTAAGAATATTTAGTTGGATTTCCAGAGGTATTTAAAGTCTTTTCAGATCAATAAAAGTTACACCTTTCGGTCGTTAAACTAACCTCCTCTTTCGAGCGATTGGCTTACCTCAAATACTTAATCAATTAAAGGTTTGGTCGAGTTTGTGTCTTATTAACGCTGCAGACATTAACAAGTAAACTTTCAAGCAAACAATCAATTAAACTAAGCATAAACAATAATTCACAACTAAATAAATCACATAGCATAATATAAATCCATCAAGTCATCACAAAATACTAAACTAATCTACTAATTAGCCCTAAAACATAATAAACTAACCTAACATGCAAGAAAAATAAGATACAAGCTCCATCAAATCAAATATCAAGAGAAAAAGAAGGAATAAACCAAATATCCCTTCTAACTAGAGATACCGAACGTCCAGAGCCGTGATTGGATTGTTTCTACCGCTGTCGCACCTAGAAATCGCTCCAAAGTCGCTGGTGAGGTCGTGCTCTGCTGGGAAGGGTGAAAACCCGCGCCTTTCGGCGCAATAACGGAGGTGGAAAAGGTGGAATTTGGTGTATGGAGGCTTGGATCCCCTTTCTGGAGGCAGAAACGTGCATATAAAGTCATCCCAGGCGGCTAGGGCAAAGGGGAGGCGGTTTGCACTTTCCTTCTTCGAAAATTACCAAAAACGCACTTTCCAGAAGTGCATTTCGGACTGAAATGGAGTCATTTCGGACCGAAATCCGTACATTTCGGACCAAAATTCCAGAACAGCGCACCGATAATATTTGGGCCGTAATTTCTTCATCCGGACTTCGATTTAGGTGATTCAAAGTTCGTTGGAAAGCTTAGGATGAGCTCTACAGTGCTATGGATCCATTTAATCATTTTTGTTCCCCAAAATTCTCTCTTTTTATGCAATTATTATATCCGTTCCACCAAGTTCCTACAAAACAAATCAAATGCCACGGCAGTACCAAAATCTAGGAAAATATAACAATTTATGAGACAATTTGTAATGGTTTAATCAATAATTAAGGGCTAAGTACGGTCAAAACATGTATAAAATAAGAGACATCAAATCCCCCCAAACTTGAATCTTTGTTTGTCCTCAAACAATAACCTAAGCTTAAAGGGTAAGACTGTACTTAGACCTACAAATGAAGTATCTCAAACCAATGATGCAATGAAAATTTATTAATCAACTTTATTCAAAATTTCACATGTCAAAAATAAAGCCAAATAAAATTATTTCCAAGGACAAGAGTTTAGTTCTCTTTTTGATTTATTTGTGCAACTCTTAGTTCTCATGAAATTTCAAAATCAAGTCAAGGACCCTAGCTTCACTCCATCAAACCAAATGCAATCTCAATTTCAAATGCCCGTTCTTTTCCATATGTTGCAAACATTTGCAAAGAAAAGTTTAATCAAAATTAAAAATTCTATAATGAGTCTAATTTTCAATTTCTCACCAATTTGAATTTGTGCAAGTCGAGTCGTGGTGATTTACATCACTTAAGGTTTTACGCTATTGGGACTTATAAATAAGCTACCAGCGCATGCCGCACTGGGGAGATCTAACTTTTATGTCACACGACTAAGGCCACGGTACACTTGGGCCAGAGCTCCTAGCAACATAGAATTTTCATTTCTCCAATATTTGTGGAATTTTATTTGGATTGCAAGTCCCTTCGCACCTTCATTTTCACAACTATTTAGATTTATTCAATTTAAGTTTGCTTGTTGGTGATTCAAGCGTTCAAGAACAACTTAGACTCATCGTATAATTTTTAAAGTTGATAAAAACTTCTTTGAACAAAAGCTTACAAAATACAAAATCGTTCACTCGGCAAAAACTTGTGAGAATTGACTTAAAATGTTTTGACAATTACAAGCATCCAAATTCAGGTCCTACTCTTTCAAACAATTTCTTAATTCGATCTATTGGTGCACAAATCAACCTAAAATCTCCTAACAAACGTTTATCCTTAAGAAATAATTTTAAAATCACTTTAAAAATTCAAACCAGTGTGAAACAGTGAATAATATATCAATACAAACCTCTCAGTGATAATGCATGCATCAGAAAAAATCAATTTCAAAAGTTCAAAAATTCAACGAAAATTCCAGAGCCTGATTTTGGGGCGAAATGGCTCCATTTCGGACCGAAATGGAAAAGAAAAATTCAAAAATGGCCCGAAACAGAAGCATTTTGCCTAGAAATTTTTATTTTCATCTTCTCTTCCCTCCCCCAAACTGATTCAAGCACTGTCCCAGTGCTGCACATCACACAGAAAAAAAAATAGAAGGGAAATGAGAAACGCACCAAATTGGTGAATGGCATGATAATTGGCATAAATTTGGCATGATTCGGCACTATTAGGCATGGGGCAGCAGTGAGAGCAACGTGGTAGCAAATTGGCAGCAGCGTAGTCGGTTTTCTTGTGGCATACAACTCGCATGAGGTCGTGCGGGGGTCATGTGCGACCCATGGTGCTCTAGCGCGGGTTGCAAGTAGGACATCCACAATCAATCAAACCTGCATATCCAACAACAAAATCCAAGCCAATCATGAGAGTTTTTTTTTTTTGAAAGAAAATTGAAATAAATAAATAACTAAAAATTTTAAGGCTTGGGTTGCCTCCCAAGAAGCGCTTGTTTTAGGTCACGAGCTTGACCACCTCTCATGTTCATCTTATCTTCACTTTACGCCCATTTAACGCATCATAATTCACCCAAAAGTACTTGAGAAAGACTCTTGAAATATGCTCGGCGCTTCCTTGTTTGGATGTCATCTTCCTTCGCTCGATTGTGATGTGATACTTGATTTGTGGTTTGTTGTCTTCCATCGCATCGCAATTCGTCAAGCGTTTTCCAAGTTGAGGGCTCAAGTCGACTTTGGTGAATTTTTCACTTGTAACGTCGGATGCCTCGACTTTGAGAGGTTTACCACCATCTTCCTTCTTCTCAAATTCACCAATAATAGAGATTATTGGAGGATCCTTCAATTTCAAGTTTTCAACTCATTAGATTTTTCAATATAAGTTAATCTAAGTGGAATGAAAATTGGGAGGATATTAGGTTGAGGTGCTACAGCTTTTGGTTTTTCTATTTTCTCTTGTTCTTCATTTGTTTCAAATTGTGTGTCCTCATCACTGTCAGTCTCATAACAATTTGCAATTTCTTTCAAACAACTAAAACTTTCTAATTCTTCATTACTTTGCAATGTCACTTTATCAATTTGCTCATCCTGTGATCTATATGAGGAACAAGTTTCTTGAAGAATTATGGTCTCAAACATCTTTTCTAGTTTTGTGATATGAGTCTTGTACTCAGATGATAGAGAATTAAATTTTTCAAGAATTTCCTCATTTTGTTTTCTTTGCTTGTCCATAAAATCTGATTCATCAATTGACATTTTCAAAGGTAATGGAGAATCATAAGTTTCAGGAAAGAAAGTCGACCTAGAATCATGTTGAGACATCGAATAATGATTATGCCAAGAAAAACAAGAGTTGTTAGCCAAACCAGAGTTGTATACATCGTGCGTGGTCTTCGTGTCATATTGTCCTTCCCCACATGCTCTCCTTATTGTGTTGTTCACCACATTGAATTGATGCCTGACTCGATCCATGCGATATGAATTGTGCACGTCGATTGTTGCTTCAGGTTGCCTCCAGACGAATCTTCCATGATCCACATAATAGTCTTGTGGGCCATAGAAGCAATGAGGTTGCTGAAGCTCTCGGATTCTCCACACCTTTTCTAGCATGATGCCCTTATGGTGTTGTTAACAACATTGAGTTGATAATATATTCGTTGCATGCATGTGTCTTTTGGATCTCCTTGTTGCCTCAAATTGTTCTCCATTTCATGCTCACGGTCCTGAAAAGAATAAAACATGGTGATACAAGTGAAACTTTTTTTTTCTTTTTTTTTTAAAAAATAATAATAAATAAAAGATACAATGTCTAGTCTCCCGTTACTAAAGTAAATTCTAATATCAACACCGTCCCCGGCAACGACGCCAATTTGATGAAGGTTTAAAACCTAGGTCAAATAAATTTATACCTAAGAATTACCTCACTAGTCGTTTGGTAAAGCTAAGGGTCGAACCCACAGGGACGGATTAAATTGAATACCGGACTTTACTTCCTCACGAAAGCTAGACAAGACAATTTTGGGTTTTTGTAGTTTAAAAAGATAAATAAATAAAGTACAAGTAAAAGAAATATTTTTGGTTGGTTTTTAAGGTTTTCTGGACTCAAACAAATGCAAATGAATGTCCTAGGGTTTCGTATGCAATTAGTTTAGCTCTAAAGTACCTCTGCTTACAATTTTCACCGAGACAGAGGCTTATTTCGGACCGAAAGGAATGTATTTCGGACCGAAATCCATACTGTTCGTTCCAAAACTCACTTTAGACCTTCTGTTCTGACTTGATATTTTTACAGGACACTATGTGAAGGTTACTAAGCGACCAGACCTTAATCCTAACCTCAGCCGTCGCCTTTTGGTTCTGATTTAGGTTTGATGTCGGGTTTTACCACGTAAATAACTAAGCCTCAGCTGTCGCGTTTTGGTTCTTAGAAATTTAAGAATATTTAGTTGGATTTCCAGAGGTATTTAAAGTCTTTTCAGATCAATAAAAGTTACACCTTTCGGTCGTTAAACTAACCTCCTCTTTCGAGCTATTGGCTTACCTCAAATACTTAATCAATTAAAGGTTTGGTCGAGTTTGTGTCTTATTAACGCTGCAGACATTAACAAGTAAACTTTCAAGCAAACAATCAATTAAACTAAGCATAAACAATAATTCACAACTAAATAAATCACATAGCATAATATAAATCCATCAAGTCATCACAAAATACTAAACTAATCTACTAATTAGCCCTAAAACATAATAAACTAGCCTAACATGCAAGAAAAATAAGATACAAGCTCCATCAAATCAAATATCAAGAGAAAAAGAAGGAATAAACCAAATATCGCTTCTAACTCGAGATACCGAACGTCCAGAGCCGTGGTTGGATTGTTTCTACCGCTGTCGCACCTAGAAATCGCTCCAAAGTCGTTGGTGAGGTCGTGCTCTGCTAGGAAGGGTGAAAACCCGCGCCTTTCGGCGCGAGAACGGAGGTGGAAAAGGTGGAATTTGGTGTATGGAGGCTTGGATCCCCTTTCTGGAGGCAGAAACGTGCATATAAAGTCATCCCAGGCGGCTAGGGCAAAGGGGAGGCGGTTTGCACTTTCCTTCTTCGAAAATTACCAAAAACGCACTTTCCAGAAGTGCATTTCGGACTGAAATGGAGTCATTTCGGACCGAAATCCGTACATTTCGGACCAAAATTCCAGAACAGCGCACCGATAGTATTTGGGCCGTAATTTCTTCATCCGGACTCCGATTTAGGTGATTCAAAGTTCGTTGGAAAGTTTAGGATGAGCTCTACAGTGCTATGGATCCATTTAATCATTTTTGTTCCCCAAAATTCTCTCTTTTTATGCAATTATTATGTCTGTTCCACCAAGTTCCTACAAAACAAATCAAATGCCACGGCAGTACCAAATTCTAGGAAAATATAACAATTTATGAGACAATTTGTAATGGTTTGATCAATAATTAAGGGCTAAGTACGGTCAAAATATGTATAAAATAAGAGACATCAATATTTATTTTCATTTTTTGTTAATTTGCTATATATATATATATATATATATATATATAGAAAACCTATGGTGCATTGCAATGCACGGAAGCTTCGGTGCATACTGATCCATACTCTTCGATCTGCTTTGAAATGACCGATCCAAACCATCCAATATGATCTCCCTAATGAAATCTCCTTGCTGACCAAATTTTATATTTTTTAGAATTTTTTACTATTTTTTTGGAATTTTAGAAAATCACTAATTTAATTTTTTTCTAAACCGTTCAAAAATACCAGCATTTAAAAATCTGAAAAAAATACTTAAAAATTTCGAAAAATGTAACATTTGGACGGCAAGGAGATTTCATTAGGGAGATCTGTTGGAGTTATATCCTAGAAGTCAATATTTAATGACTTATTTTCTTAGTTTATGTTAATGATGATATTTAATCATTTGTTCCTAGAGTTTATTATTGACAGATCATTTAGGTTGAGGATCTGAATTGTAGATCTCTGTGGATCATTCATTAGAATGACAATAATAAATCTAAATCGTCCATAATCTTGATAATTAACAAGGAACATTAATTATCGTATAAGATTAATATGCAAGTTAAGTGATGATTAAGTTCTACAAATCATAGGTAATGAGTTACCAACTTAATTGCATATGTGTATGTTATTGGAACGTAGTACAGGGCTTGACCCAATGAAATAAACATATGGATTGTGTTATGTGTCATTGTTTATTTCATATGAGTTTGATTCTAAGTTTGAGATGTTCAACTTTTCCACATGAGGATAGGTTCTATAAATATCGTCTAACGTTGATTCCTGATAAAGGTTGCTATACGGACTTTATTTATGCTCTCTTGAATTGTGCGGGGAAAAGTTGTTCATCAAGAAAATCGTATGTCCCTCATTAATACACTTAATGAGTGATGATATCTGTTTGGGCCCCTTGATTGAGTTGGATCGTATGCATGCAAACTAGATGATCAACTCTAGATCAAGAAATGTATAATCTGCAAGAATGACACATTCCTATCTTGGATTATACAATGATATCATGTGACATAAGAATCAGACAAGAAAATACTTATATTTCTTGTGCAGGATTAAGATATTGTAACGGTACACTATCTATGCGAATTGAGAATCATAACGTGTTGCTAGATACCGCTTATAATTATTGGAAATAAATAACGATTTATTTTCATGGCCAACATAGCATAAATCCTCATTAGGGTCACACAAATAGGACTCTAACCACACGGTGCATTAATTGTTTATTCGCAACAGTTAGTATTGCGAAATATGATAAGTTGATTAATTAATTATATACCGCTGTGAACCATTATAATTAATTATGTCAAAAGGATCAAATGGAAACAATTTAATGCATTAGCTAACCCTAAATTAATTATTAATGAGTTAATAATTAATTATGTTCAACTCACTTTAATTAGTTTGAGCTATTTGGGCATCTAGTTATTTAATTAATTAAAGGTCCAATTTGAAGAAGGATGAAGGATTAATTAATGAGATAAATCATTGGGCCATTGCAACATTTGATGTAGCCCAAAATGGCCTCTTTGAATTTCAGCTAGCTCTAGTGGCATTGATGTAAATAGTTCAAAGAGAGGATGAGAGTTGTTGGCTATATAAAGGGGTCACCTCTTGGGAAAGCCCTAGCCATCTACCCCTTTCTCTCTCCTCTCTTCTAGCCGCCACCCTTCTTCCTCCCTTCTCTTGGTCATGTGTTGAGCTCCATTCCTTCTTCTCCTCTAGTAAAATAGTTAATAGGAAGAAAAAGTCCATAGAGGGGATTAGCTAGGACTTCTTGAAAGCTAGCACTTTCTTGGAGCTCGTGGTTAGCTCCTTGGTGGGCTTGAGGCGCCATAGGTGGTGGTGGAGGTGGTGGAGCACGCACCCCATCGACTCCCATGCCATGGATTCGAGCCTCATGAATGCAATTTCATGAGAGGTATAATTTCTCCTACCTCTTCTCATTGTTTTGATGTGTGAATGGCCTTAAGCCTAGATCTATGGTGTTTAATTGATTGTTTGAGCTAATTGTTAGTCTTAAAATTGAAATTAAGCACTTTCTAACAAGATCATATTAGACGGTTTGGATCGGTCATTTCTAAGCAGATCGAAGAGTTTAGATCAGTATGCACCGAAGCTTCCGTGCATTGCAATGCACTATATGTTTTCTTTTATATATATATATATATATATATATATATATATATATATATATATATATATATATATATATTTGTTGTAGCTAAAATTTTACATTTTATTATCTACTAATGTAATTTCACTTGTTGTGCGATCTTGTATATTTAGCACATGTATTTTTTTTTAAAAATAAAATTAACATATATTTCTACAATATTTATTTCCTGAAAAATTTCAGAGGAAAATTTAAATTAAAATAGAATTAGAGCCTAATTAAATGTCGATCCAGAGGGTTTTAGCTAAAACGGAAATATAAAAATAAAAGGGACCTGTTCGAAAAACGTGCGGAAAAAAAAAAGCCGATTTTTCACGTGAACGCGCAGGGTGAAAGGCCTCAGTGGGTAATTTGACTCTGCCGTCGATACTATGAAATAATTTGTGCAACAAGTAATGTTTATACAGAAATATAAACCATTTTTACTCACTATACTTCCGCCGTAGAGTACAAAAATTGCTAACGAAAACCTTTTTTTTTTTTTTTTCCCGAGAATGCGAAAACCATTGTTCGCAAGTCGCAACAGTCCTAGATCTCCGGTAGAGGTAACAATTGTTGCTCTACTGATGATACAAACAATCAAATGATTAAAGAAAATTCAGCTTTTAACTTATTTATGTTAAATAATTAATTAAGAACATATGCATCCAATAATTATTTAAATCTCAATAAAAATCGCTAAAGAAAAAAAAATAAAAAGCTTTCTTGAAGTTCATGGAGAATTGGAGATGGAGTAAACATAAAAAAAAATTATCTTCAAGACTTGGATAGGATGATCAACGCATGCACAAACTTTCGAAAGAATGGATACGATTATCCCCTTGTCAATGTTGACACCTGACATTTGGCAAAAACACAACACAAAAGTTTTTGTCTTGTTATGCAAAAAGAGAATGGTTGGGTTTTATATGGTGAGTAGATGCGCAGAAGGAAGAGTAATATTTTGTGTGGGTGTGTGGTGATAATGGAAATAATGGTGGCACCCAGAGATGCAGCCAGCATAATAAGTTAAATATTAGCCATAGACAACAGTTTCGGGAAAACAATTAGGCCTTAAGATACTTTGTTATATATCTACTTGTTGAGGCCATGTTTGTCATTTTATTTCCAAAACAGAGTTCAATTGGCCTTTTCCAACAAATTAGACAAACTGTTCCTATTTGCTCTCTGATATATACAGCTCAACTTTGCTGTTAGATTGTCCCTGTTAATTGGAGAACTAAATCAAGGAAAATAACTAAATAAGCTTAGGGTCACTTTTTCTGAGTGAAACGTTTGGAATCAAGTTGCAAAATGATATGCAACTGAGATACAATTGCTGTTACGGTGTGTAATGTGTTGTAACAAGTCTTAGTCTCCGCATACTGTACCAATTACTGGTACGGATGGTTCAGGGAATGCTAATCAGCCTTCAAAAGAGAGAAAAAAGGGGCCTGTAGCTGATATAATCATGATATACATCCCAACTTTCTTCTCACTAAAAGCAAATTTGTACCTCAAATTTCTTAGAATGAACCCCTGAGGTGTCCCTATTTTTGTAAAGGTTTACCATTCTGCAATTTCATTAATCAAAAAAGAAATACAAATTTAGTTACAGAACAAAAGAAAAGAAAAATGAAAAGAGGAGAAGTAATTACATCGAGGTGTCCCTATTAACTTATCAGAAATTCAATTTCTGATATGAATTTGTAATCATAGTTGTCGCATGGCAAGAACTGCAATTGAATGATCATCTAATCTGCTACAATATGTTAACTTGCTTATGTTTGCAGTCTTCTTGCATAAAGGTAACAGATTGCCTTGTATATATATCCTTAGAAGTTAGAAGTTGTTGCCAAAATTGGTTATTTTGAAATAAAAAATAATTTTTTTCTTTCAATATCTAGCCTCAAATCTCAATGGCTTCGATATTATAAAAAAAAAAAAAAAAAAAATCAAACGTAAATCTGCACTGTCATGTTGTCCCAAAAAATCTGGGCTTCACTTCACTCTAGTAAATTGGTTGGGTATTAGCTTCCAGGTATGCGGTAACTTTATTTATCTGTAATCTGCAAATTTCAATTTATGCTAACAATATAAATATAATAAGAGAAGGACGATTTAACAATGTAAGAGCCAACTGGTTCTCTTTCTGGATTGCAGCTCGTAAAACGTCTTGTAGTACTCATCTTCTGCCACTGCCAAACCAAGCTATGTTGGAAATGAAAAAACAAATTGAAATGATTAGAAAGACTGGTAATTAAAAAAGTTACAGGGGTGATATACACCATCCAAGATTTTCTCATCCAGCGCCATCCAATATGCCTGGACAGGCCAAAATAACAAAATTTTTTGACCAATTTCTGAAAATTTTTTGGTGCTGACGTCATCAAATATGCTGATTTTAAGGGTTCAGTTAAATGTATTAAGGGTTGAATTAAAATGTGTAAGTGTTCAGTTAGATGCAGCAATAATTTAGAATTTTAGTGTTTTCTGTTCAGTTATATACGTTAAGGGATGAACTTAAATTGTCTATGTGTTCAGTTAGTTGCAGCAGAAATTTGGTTTCGTAGTTTTTGTGTTCAATTAAACTAGTTAAATAAAAAAACAAAATGAACAGATACAACAAACATAGCGAACATTTACAATAACAATACGAACATTTACAACAATAAACTGAACATATATATAAATTTCCTAAGTAAGAAATAAATGAATACAAAGTGACTACATAGTCATACAAGATGAAATATTAGGAAAACTAACTTAACACATCTGATCACTAAGTAATACTTCTACAAATTATGAAGTGAAATAACCTTTGCATCAGTAACAGAACATAGCAAAATTGAGCAAAACATAGAGAAAACAAATAACGAGCACAAGAAAAGGCTTTCTGTGGAGGCTTCTCATCTTGCGAAGAAGCCATTACGTAATTGTCGTAATCCCACTGCCGTCGTTCATATCGTACCGTTCATTGTAATCTGTCATATATCTCTACTTCTCATCAATTGATCAACAAAACAAGTAAAATTAGATAATAAAAAATCAGTTAACCACATCTAATCATCGATTAATAAACCTTTCAAAATTGAAATAGATTAAAGCACCCCAATTAAGAAAACAAAAGGATCCAATTACCTAAAGTCGATTCAATTCAAGAGGGATCCGATTACTTAAACACCAACAAAAGAGGGATCTGATTATCATAAACGAACTATCGGAAAACTACTTGCAAAATTAATGAATTTAAATCAAAATCTAGAGAAACAAAAGACAGATCGATTTTCACGAAGTTCTTACTAGTGCTTCTCGTCAGTTGTTCGGTTTCTTGGTCGGATTCATTGTCGGAAGAGGCGTCGGAGTCGAGGGAGGAAGAGACGGAGCGATGGACTGCCGGCTCATCCGTACGCCATGCTTGCGAGTCGAGGGAGGAAGAGACGCTTGCGATGCTCTGGTCGGCGTCAGCACAGAAGAGGGAGTAGAGAGAGGAAAAAGATGGATCTACTAGGTTTTGGTATTTTAGAGGGGAGAAAAAATGAGAGAGAAATGAAATGGGAAGGGAAGCATCTGTTGGATAGGTCACGTGACTATCATGTGATGGTTTCGTCCATGGATGGTTGGGATGGGAAAACAATGGATGGTATGAACCAATTCTCAAAAAATTATATATCCAAAATTGACTCGGTAATGAGGCCCATTACCATCTGGGCTTGAGTCCAATTTGAAGTTGGTGGGCTCACAATTGGTTTTCTGGATAGTACTGTACAACAGTACAAGTAAGGTTTCCAAATCTCAATTAACGAAACATTATATTTATAAATAGGAGTTTATGAATTATGATAAACAAGTTAATCCACGAAGTTTTATTTACAAAAGTACATAGAAAAATTTATTCTGTAGATTGAAATATTTGTACATATAAAATGAATTTCCTACAAGACTACCGACAATCTCCAAGAATAAGGCAACTGAAATGAGCAAATAACTGCTCTTGGTCTAATTTGGTGAACCCAACCACTTTATTATATCATCCATTGTAAATAAAAATGCGATATGCTTGTACCAACTAATCTAACGCTCTTAGTTTATTTTACCAACTTGAAATGATTTCCATATATACTCCCCGTTATTTTTTTCCCCTAACCCCCGCAGTGCTTGCTAATCTCATTCCATAGCAACTCCAATTCAGTACTCCATGAAGACGATACTTTTCCTCTTTTTCCTGTTTGGTAATGTATTTGCTCTTCAAAAACAAACGCCAAAACATGACAGTGAAAATTCGGTCCATTTACGGTTCTTTCTACACGACACGATTAGTGGCCCCAACCCAACGGCTATCCAGGTGGCACAGGCCGCAACGTCAAAAACTTTTTCCACCCTTTTTGGTGATGTGATGGTGATAGATGACCCACTGACAGTGGGCCCAGACATCAATTCAAAGCTGGTGGGCAGAGCTCAAGGCTTGTATTCTTCGTCAGGGAAGGATGCGGTGGGGTTACTCATGGCCATGAGCTTTGTGTTTTCAGATGATAAATACAACGGGAGCAGCATTGTGGTATTGGGTCGAAATGACGTGTTTAGTGCCGTGAGGGAGATGCCAGTAGTCGGTGGAAGCGGGGTGTTTAGGCTGACTAGCGGGTATGTTCAGTTGAAGACTTATAGCTTTAATACGACGTCAGGTGATGCAGTGGTGGAGTATAATGTTTTCGTTGCACACAAATGATCATGGTTGATTTTGCAAATTTCCTAGATTAATTAGTATAATTGTTATGTTGGTTTTACTAGTTTAAAATTATACAATTTCGTGCGGATTATAGAATGCTAGTAATCAAATTCCATTTCAATGATAGTCCAAGCCCAAGACCTGGCCTAGTATATATCTGACTTTAATTGAGCACAATTTAAACTTAGCTCAATACTTAACTATTGATACCTGTAAGCGAAATTGTGACTATCTTCACGTGGGCCTGGATTCTCGAAAATAACGAAGAACACTTAGGCAATTATTTCGTTGCAAAATCATGAACACTTTTGCAAATAAGTAAAATGCAGAGACTAAGGCACTGATCAGAATGGCATTTTTCTAACGTGGGATTTCATTATGTTTCATTTCATTAGAAAATTCTTGATCAAAATGGATAGTTTTGACGTCATTTGATCGGAATTTCTGTATTATTAGATCCAACGAATTCTCGAGAAATCAATTCCAATGAAATGAAATCATTTTGATCAGGCCCTTTAAGGGTAAAAAAAATCAAAGAACGAAACAAGATGCAGAAAGTCGACCTGACGATATCAGAAGGATTTCAACCAATACTTATACTTTAAATCACAAACTTGAAAAACTAGAATATTGGAGAAATTTCAATGTAAGCGCTGTTACAAGATATGCTTGTGTATACTGTTTGTTAATTGAAACATTTTCTCAAATATATATATATATATATAATAAATGTATAAAATAAAAGAAGGTCGATATCTTCTAGAGAAGTATTTCACGTAATGAATATCCTTCCTTAACGAGATCATATTCACGGAAGTCCAATTCCTCGTGTGAATTTCTGGCTAGATCTGAAGTAAACATCGCGCATATATTGCTATTATTTAAATTATCATAGGAAACGATAACGAATATGAAGGAAAAGGAAGAGAAATTAATATACACAACTCCTATTTGAAAAGACAAAACATTTTCTTTAACAAAGTGGTACTAGCATGCTAGTTTCCAATTGGAATTTTGCTTTTAGCACCCTTTTCAAAAATTTATTTTCAAGTTACCAATTGGCTTGCCTATCGTCGAAGGATATGTCACTATAGATCTTCTAACAACATAATCAACCGATAAATCAAGTACCTATTATCCTTACCTGATCATTAAGAAAATATTTACAAATACAAAATTGTATTGTCTCTCTTGATACGGTACGGCCTACTCGCAAAACTGTCATGTACTCTATTTCAATTAGCAAAAAATTGATTAGATTAATATAATTCCATCTGTATATATGAATAATTACGGATATCCTTATTTTATCTATCAATGGAAAGAGGTAATTGTTCAGCACCCAGGAGTTTAACTTGCAGATTCCCCACAATCATTTCATTTCAAATCTATTCGTGCAAATTGGGTATGACCTTCACATGACACCCGTGTTCTGTTGTCTTCATTATTTGAGCATACAACGAAAGTTTTGAGCTTTTATGAAATGATTGTGATGGATAAGATAAGAATTTGACTTTTAAGTACATGGTCCAAGAATTCAACAATTGTAATCACTATCTTAGTCCGTGTTATACTAAATTGTAATGTAAATTTGAATTGACATAGTTTTAAATGGTTTCCTTTAATGCCGTAAAGGTATGTAATGCCCTAGTTTTGCCAGGGATAAGACTTCAGATATCTACTCTTGCACACTAACAGACATCACATTTTTATTTTAAGACAAATTTTCTACATATCTAGAATACTTCTCTCATGTCATACTTATCATGACATGATTCAGGACAACACGCGATTACAAACATTCTCCAAAGGCATTTGGAGAAACGTTTAATTACGTGAAACCATCGACCTTAAATTTTCATGTAATAATCATTAAGCATGCCAAATGTACTACGCTAGATATTCCAATTTAAAGATGACAAATATCAAAAAGTGAAAATAGATCTACATTCATATATACATCCATGATTATTAATGCCTATATCGTCTAAATTATTTTAAATGCCGTGGTAATAGGGAAAAAATATTGTAAATTTGAAGCCCATGTACACAATTTAAGCTCTTATATATTAAATTAATTATGTTTTTCAATCTTCGTTTCCTTGCTTGGATGCCCCTGCATGTATTTCACTCGATCTCTTAATTTGAACAGAAATAAGTATTTGGTGAACATAAAATGCAATATATACAATTCTATACATGCTTTTTGTGCTTTTTTTCATGAATTAATGTATAGTTAATCATATTATGTACCATTATACACATTTTTAATATTTCCGTAAATTTTTAATAAAGAGTGACGCTGCATGAGTGCCCACCTAATATCCATACATAAACAACCTATTATGTTCAAGATGGGTCCTGGATGAAAAAAAAATGAAAACCTGAGGTTAGCTTCAAAATGCAAATTCTTTCATTGTGATTTTTATTTTAAAATTTTGTTTTTTATTTAATAAATTTTTTTTCACGAAAAAAAAAAAGCAATCTGGATAACAATCCAAGTATATATAAACCCCCAATCAAAACTCCAAATTCTTTAAAAGGAAACCAGAGAAAAAAAATCTATTACATATTATATATCCGCAACATTGATCCCATTACTTTGCATATTCTCCTGACAAGAAAGTGTCACTCCACTAACTTATTTACCAACTAGAGAAATTATTAGGAACATTTATACATGCAAAACAATTGATTGAACCGAAAGGTGGAATATTCCCAAAATATAAACATCTTGCTTACACCAAATGCGTCAACTAAATCATTAATTAAGAGAGAAGCACTCAACGATAACATATTGTGGAAATTTTAACGTGTCACTGTCAAGTCTTTGACTCGTCTGACACCCGGCCCGCTCGCATCTCATGCAAATTTACTATCTCATGCACGTAATTCCAATTTTACAGATTCATTAAGGCCCTGATCACAATGATTTTTACTCGGGATTTCATTTCATTTGAATTGATTTCGTAAGATTTCATAGGATTTTATTAGACCTAATTACATAAGAACCCCAATCAAATGACACCAAATCCGCTCATTGTGATCAAGAATTTTCCAATGAAATGAAATGAATTGAAATCCTACATTAAAAAAAAGGTATTGTGATCAGGGCCTAATTCTTCAATTCAAGCATGCGTCGCCTCAGTCACCACGCCACCACACCACACTACAATTTGGCGCTTTCCTAGAAACACATTAAGATATATATCAAACGCACCATAAGCTGCTTTTGCATCAATTACATTTGTAAGCAAATGATCATATTGGTCGGCGTGCTAAATATCTCACTAGACATTGTAATCCTTGTACTTCCTTTTTATCTAATGCATATGAATAGTATTTTAGAACCCACGTCCATAAACACTTGTTTGGACGCTACCTATTATATATGAAACAAATGCAATTCCGAAATTTGATTTTGACTGGAGTTTATTAAAGTACGAGGTGTGTGCTTTAATTTGGATCTTGTGTTTGTTCATTTTCTATTCTGTCACACTGACACAGCTGGTATAGGATTTTTAACATTTTTTTAATGGATTCTTTTGTAAAAATTTCTATTGCTAATAAAACCGGACGAATTTGCTGTTTTTTTATTAAAAGAAAAAGGATCGAAGTTGCTGCCTCTCCATCGCACACTACACTGCTTGCAACCTGCTTATGGGGCATCTGGTTAGAGCGAAACAACAGGACTTTCAGGGGTCAAAGCAGAACTATAGATGCAATTCATGACTGGATAGTTGCAGAAGCAACACTGTTCTTCAAAAGCTGTTGATTGTTTTTCTTGGTTGCTTTTGGCGCTTGTTTTTTTTTTTTTCTTTAGTTTTCCTTTCTTTTCTTTGTTTGTCTAGGTAGCCTCTGTCTAGTTTATCTAAAAAAAGAAAAAGGATCGAAGTTATAACAACAACAAAAAAAGAAAAAGGGTATGGCTTAAATGCTTGATGGCCCAGAACTTATTTTGAAATTAAATGTCACAAAGAACCCTCTCTCGAGTTGGATTTTTCGAACCGGCGACCTCCACTGAAGATGCGTTGTTCTTTGCCACTGGACCAATAATTGTATCTCAATTTCCAACGGATTTTTGTTTTTGCATGATGTACTCTTTGTAATTTTTCTTATATCCGGCATTAATTCCTTTTGATTGGATAATTTGTAGCAAATAACAGCAGTGTATATATTAAAAATTTATGCATAGTATGCATGAACATAAATATTTAAATGACATGATGTAACTCTATATAATTACTATAGACATATTATTTTTGTTATTTATTTTTTTCGTGAAATACAAATATCGATATCGTGTCAAATTTCAATACTGTATAATTTTGAATGCGTCGAATATAATGGCAAAAGGTATACTAAGGTGAAAATGACATGAGAAAACTGAGGCGACAAGCTTGGGCATGCCACACTTCTTCACCACTTAACTAAATTGTAGACGTCCAATAAAATTAGACAACGTTGCATTGGCGTAAACGACTCTCTTCTCATGACAACTAAGAGGTATACCAACGATCGATTAACCAATAGTGGCACTTGGAATTGACTATTGTGACTTAACAGCAACAATAATAAAATTTCTAAGTTTAATCCTATTAATTGCTCTGTTATCATGAGATTAGAATGCCATTCGACCCTGCTATCCAATTGTATAGACATCTAGAAGCTTGAGATATCGCTTTTAGACTTTTAGTTACTTGTTTTCAGACGTGTCAATGCGGTTATAAATGTGTAAAGTAAGTAAATAACACAAGAACACAAAGATTTAACGTGATTCAGTACAATATGTATCTACGTCCACAACACACGCACACCTGTCTTTTTTATTATTTTCTGTAAATCTGAATTGATACAATACAAGAAGAGAAAGTCTATAAATAAAAAATATTTCTTGTACATCAAGTCACTCATGACTTGCACACCAAGTCTAGCGTTTCTTCCTTGCCAAGTCAGGTGTCACATTAGATCTAAACCATGATCTTCTGTGACACCATATTCCAACACTCCCCCTCAAGTTGGCAGGTAGATATTTCGCATGCCCAACTTGCCAATTGTCGTATGAAAGATGATACTGGACACTCCTTTTGTCATTATGTCAGCTAGCTGTTCTTCAGTTCTTACATGAGGAATGCCAATAATTTTCTCTTCAAGATTCTGTCGATCCACTTCAATGTGTTTGGTCATATCATGTTGAACAGGATTCTGAGATATAGCAATAGCTGCTTTGTTGTCACAGAACAACTTCATCTCCTCGCCATCTTAAAGACCAAGGTCTTTGAGTACCCTTTTAATCCACAACAATTCTTGAACACCCTTAGCAATTCCTCTGAATTCAACTTCAGCACTAGACAGAGCTACTACTTTCTGTTTTTTACTTCGCCAGGTGACCAAGTTGCCACCAACAAAGGTGAAGTATCTAGATATGGATTTCCTGTCAGTCACATCTCCTACCCAGTCAGAGTCTGTATAGCCCTTGACTTGAAGATAACCATTTTTCTTGAAGAAGATACCTCTTCCAGGGGATCTCTTGAGATACCTCAAAATCCACATAATCGCATCCATATGTTCTTCACTAGGAGCATGCATGAACTGACTTACCACAGACACGGCATAAGAAATATTAGGCCGAGTATGTGATAAGTAAATAAGCATTCCCACTAACCTCTGGTACTGGTCTTTGTTCGTTGGTACCTGACCAGGAAGCACTCCTAGTTTCGTATTCTGCTTGGATGGTGTGTCCACAGGTTTGCAATCTAGCATCCATGTCTTAGCTAGCAAGTCCAGTACATACTTTCTTTGAGATAGAGATATACCTTCCTTATTTCGTGCCACCTCTATTCCAAGAAAGTACCTCAAGTCTCTAAGGTTTTCATCTCAAATTCCTTAGATAATTTTTCTTCTAGGTCTCGGATTCCTTCAGAGTCATCACCTGTGATTATCATGTCATCAACATAGATTATCAAGATAATAATTTTCTCTTTATTCTTCAAAAAGAACAAAGTATGATCTGCATCATTCTGGGTGTATCCATATCCTTTCATGGCACTGCAAAATCGTCCAAACCAGGCTCTCGGCGACTATTTTAGACCATACAGTGCTTTTTTCAATCTGCACACAAGAGGTTGTTCACTTGAGTAACCATATCCTGGTGGAATGTCCATATAGATTTCCTCATCTATATCCCCATGTAGAAACGCATTCTTCACATCAAACTGATGCAGAGGCCAGCCTCGGTTTGCTGCAATGGACAACAGAATCTTGACAGTGTTGAGCTTGGCTACTGGTGAAAAAGTTTCTTGGTAATCCACTCCGTAAGTTTGAGAATAACCCTTTGCCATCAGCCTCGCTTTGTACCTGTCAATTTCTCCAGTGGGCCCATCTTTGATTGTAAATATCCATTTGCAACCTACCGCTTTTCTATCTTTAGGCCTTCTTACCAATTCCCAAGTCTCATTCTTCTCCAATGCATCCATCTCTGTCTTCATTGCTTCAACCCATTTTGGATCACTGAGGGCTTCATTCAAGTTTCTTGGAACATGAGTTGAGGCAAGAACCTTGTCAAATTCCATCACTTGTCCCGACATGTGAGACAAAGTTATGAAGTTAGTCATTGCATACCTGCCTTCACCACTTTCATTCGGTCGATATCTCTTCGGAGGTATGCCTCTGTTAACCCTGTAAGGCAACTAGTAACCAGGATCAGTAATAACAGGTTCAGAAACACTTACCTCTGACTTCGGAGTATGGTCATGTGGTGATGTAGGAGACTGTATCATTTCTTCATCTTCACATCATCTGATGGACCCGGCTTACCAAGTGGGTCCATTTCTGGATCTGAATCAGAAGAATCCTCAACCAACAACTCAGAATTTGGACCGAAATGATCAAGATTCGGACCGAACTGAGACATATCATCTCCTCTGTTACCTGAATTCGGACCGAAATGGTCAGGATTCGGACCGAACTGAGGCATATTGTTTTCTCTGCTGTCTGAATTCGGACCGAAATGTTCAAGATTCGGACTGAATTGAGACTGTCTCGAGCCAAAATCATCATCTGTCATTGCATCAAATCAAGATTCATTCTCTATCACTCTCTCCCCTTGAGAATGAGTCTGGTGTTGTCCAAAATACCCTTCATTTTCAATAAAAGTCACATCTATTGTAGTATAGATCTTTTTAGAGGTCTGATTCATACACCTATAACCCTTTTGATGTTGACCATAACCTATGAACACACACTTTTCAGCACAAGGATCGAGTTTGGACCGCAGATGTTTCTGTATGTGGACATAGGCAATGCAACCAAACACTTTTGGTGGAATATTGAGAACCGAGGGTATTACAGTGTATGTGGAGAGTTTTTGTAAAGGTGTTTGAAATTTCAGGACCACTGAAGGCAACCTGTTCATTAAGTATACTGCTGATGTGACCGCATGATCTCAATAAGAATAAGGAATATTATTTTCTAGCATCATTGCCCGGGTTACTTCTAAAATATGCCTATTCTTACGCTCTGCTATGCCATTCTGTTGAGGGGTACCTACGCAACTTGTCTCATGGATAATCCCATTGATAGTGAAAAACTCTCCTAGTATTTTGTTGACAAATTCCCTTCCATTATCACTCCTAAAAACCTTGACATTCTTATCAAATTGATTCTTTATCATGACAATGAAAGACTTAATGGCAAGTGGTACCACGCTTTTATGCTTTACCACATTAATCCATGTCATTCTAGTACAATCAACCGGGAAAGGTCCCCACACATCAGAGTGAATTAAATCAAAAGGATTTCTATTATTATCATTATCCACAATCTTAGCAAAATGAGCTCGATGGCTCTTAGATTTGATACAAACATCACAATCAAAAGTATCATTCTCAAAACTAGAAAATAAACTTGGATAAAGTTTTCTTAGGTACCCAAAAGATGGATGTCCTAAGCGTCTGTGCCACATCCAAATAGAAGATTTCCTACTCAAACTCGAACTAGCAGAAAGATGAGCTTGTCCAGCAGCCATGTCTTCTAAATGATACAGTCCTTCTCTTCTAGTACCACGACCAATAATCTCCTGTGTCATGAGATCCTGAAACAAGCAAAACCTGGGATACATTTGTACAGCACAATTGAGTTCTTCACAGAGTTGTCCTACAAATAACAATCTTGTTGACAGAGAAGGGACCAAAAGAGTGTTTGAGAGGGTTAGAGAAGGAGAGAATTGGACTTCTCCAGCCCCTGTGACTGGATAAATGTAACACCCCGTAACCAACACAGGAGTGCCACGGCCCAGCCGCGACTGCTGATGTGTGAGCTTATATACCCAAAAGTAACCTAAAAACAACCGCAAGCGTACGGTAATTCGTTGGTGTACAGTCGGGGTCGTATCCACAGGGACGGTAAGATGAGTACTAAACCTTACTTATTCACAAAATCTAGACGGTAAAAGGATGAGTTTTGGAATTAATCAACAAGTAACAAAAACAATAAACCAAAGGTAAACAGAACAATAGCAAGTTTTGGTGTTTTAAGAGGTAAAATAAGATATAAAAATGTCCTAGGGGTTCGGTTCCACCTTGGTTAGGCTTCGGGCTGCCAACGGGCATCGCTCTCGCGCCGCACCGTCGACTCGTGCGTGCCTGGAGATCCTGTGCGACCGCACAGGGATCCCATGCGACCGCACGGCCCTAGGTTAATGCTAAAATGACACGAAAACTCGGTTTCTGACTTGTGTGGGACAGATCTAGCCATACCTAATCTCCTGAACCTCAACTCTCGTAATTTTGGTCACAGAACCTGGTATGGAACCTAGTCTAAAGCCCCCATTAGGTAATTAACCCTCAACTCTCGTAATTTTGGCTTAAATACCTAAGTCCACTTGTTGGTTCTCTAAGGCATCTACTAGACTCTCGCCTAAGCAGAAATTTGTCCCTCTCGGGCTTAAATTGGTCACCTCTCGGCTCCTAACCTACCTCGAGCACTTATTTGGTTCAATTAAACAATCTACACCCTTGCCTAGATTAGATGCGGCCGTTCACCTAATAGGAGGTTCAATCAAGTAATTCAACACAAACAAGCATAAACATTAAGAAACCAAGCAAGTAGTACATAATAGAAACCAAGAAACAAGTCAAATCAACAAACCTAACCTCAGTTTCAACTAGCCCTAGAACATAACTAAATTTAGCCTAACATAATGCTAAAACAAACAACTAAAACAAGGGAAACAAAAGATACAATCTCCATGGAAACCAAAATAGGAAGAGGAAGGCGAAAGCCCCTTCTCGAGCCTCTTCTGACTTCTGGATTCGTCGGGAGGTCACTTTGGTGGAAGGATGGGGTGAAAGGAAGTCGAAACGAGGGTTTCCAAGGCGGCAGGGAGGTGGTGCGGTCGCACGGGACCCCTGTGCGGTCGCACAGGGGCCGCAGGAGGTGGATCGGGTTAGGTTTCGGTTGCGGCGCCGCCAAGGAAGAATGGGGAATGAATGATGCCCTAATTCGGCACTTTGGACGCCTTATATAGGGGTCGGGGTAGGGTTTGGAGCTCCGTGCGGTCGCATAGAAGGCCCGTGCGGTCGCACCAAAGCCATCGGCCCAAACTGGAGTCATGTGCACCTCTCCAAGGCCCAGAATAGGCCTGTGCGGTCGCATGGCATTCCTGTGCGGCCGCACAGGGTCATCTGAGGCCCGATTTGTGCATTGGTTTGTGCCGAATGGTGTTGTTTCCGCTGCAAATTAGCTCCAAGTCCCTACAAATGGAAATGAAACCCAAGCAGTACCAAAATTCTACAAATACAAACATAAGACAAGTAAAAGTAAATAAAATCAAGGGTTTTGAGTTATGATTTGGGTTAAAGTCCGGCCTAAAACCATATATAAACATGTGACATCAAATCCCCCCAAGCTAAAACCTTGCTTGTCCTCAAGCAACAATTCTAATTCGAGAGGTTAGACAATACCTAAACCTTAACTTAATCTCCTTGAAGGCCTACAAGTTGCAAGGTTGAATTAATTGATTTGGCTCAAGTTTCATACATGAGTTACAAGGAGAGTGGTTGTGAAATTTAGCTCAAGAATTATACTCGAAATTTCCTAACAATTGGTTTATGCCACACTTGGTCCTCAAAGGCCGAATTTTCAATCTCAATGACCCTAGCTCCTCTATGATAAACAACATGCAAGACCAAGATTGTTTGCCCGTTCTTTTCCATACACTACACAATTTTGTAAGAAATATCTCTAGCGTGTCAAAGCGTGCGGAGTCTTTAAGAAATAGAAGAGAAAAGAAATAAAAGAGAGAGGGAAAAGATAAAAGAATACATTGCCTTGAGATTTTTCTTTTTGTTTTTTTTTTCGTTTTGTTTTTGTTTTTGTTTTTGTTTGTTTTTGTTTTTGTTTTTTTTTTTTTTTTTTTTTTTGATTTTTACAAGATACAATTTGCCATTGTGGCAGCCAAGAATTTACATAAAAGAAAGGAAAAAGAAGAAGATAGCAAGAAGACTCAAAATACACGCTAAAGATACCCTTTTGAACAAATCCATGTAGAGCACAAATCCGTTCACTCGGCAAAATTTTATGGTCTCGTCTAATAGCATTTACCACTATAAAAGCAACCAATTTTTGGGTTTTATCCATTTGAATTCAAACCTCTTTTGGACCGTTTGTTTCAAAAACCAATTAGGAGAACACCTCAAGTTTAAATTCTTGCAATAAATCTCACAACCAAATTCAGTTTAAATCATGTATCAAAACTCAGACCAAATCAACAAATTACCTTTCAACTTATTTACATGCAAATTATATGAAGTTAAATGCAACTAAAATGATGCAACCACGTGCCAGGAGCGCTGTGCGGTCGCACAGGGGTGTTTGGGTACAAAATCAAGTGGCAGTGGGCTGTCAGAGGTGCTGTGCGACCGCACAGGGACTTGGTGCGACCGTACCGGCCCCCTGACAAGCGAAAATATGCCATGATGCAGTCCTAGATACAAGTTTTCACAAAATTTCTTCAATTCTCCCCCCCAAGCTAAGTGTTGCAGTGTCCCCAATGCAAATACATCACAGAAAAGGAAAAAGAGAAGAAATTTGGAAACATACCGGATCGGCTGGCAGCGGATAAACCGCCACCGGCCATCTATTGACGACGGCGGTGGGAAGGGCGAGGCAACAACTCGTACACCACTTGCTCCACAATATCAAAATGGTCTTCGTGACATGTTTCGTTGGGAAGCAGTGTTGTGCAGCGCTGAGTCGTTGCAGATTCGTTGCGGCAGCGGTGCGGCGGCGGTGGAGCAGTGTGCGACGAGCGGCATAACTTGCGGCGGCCTTCGGCAAGGGCTACGATTGTCCGATCAACTCCAAATTTGGACAAGAGATGTAGGGAGAGATGCTTGACAAATGTGGCGAAACGGTTTTGGTTCCGGCCGACAAGTTTTTGAAATGCAGCGGGACAGCAGCTGCTTGTGCGGTGCTGAAAACCACGGCCTGAGACTTTGGTGCGACCGCACAGGGCTCCAAATCCTCAAGGGTGCTCTCGGGTTCATCAATTTTCATCCCCTGGGGTCCTGTGCGACCGCACAAGGATCTGGTGCGACCGCACAGTGCTTTGGAGCTCTGAAGCAGTGATTTTCGGCCATGATTTGCCCATCCCAAGCATGCATCAACAGTGATTTGGTTGTGTTCGTTGTGGCAATGCAGCGTGCATTGTGCGGTGTGCGTTGTACGGATCGGTCGGCTTGCATGAGATCGTGTCGAGTCAAGTGTCCCTTGTTCTTGACTCATGGTGCTCTTGCGCAAGTCGCCCGGGGGATATCCGCAACCACTAAAATCTGAAACTCCATAACAAACAACAACCAATAAGCATTAAATTTTCTCCACAATTTTTTTGCATTTTCACTTTTTCAAATTTTTTTGTGTTTTTCAATTTTCTAAAAATAAAAGTAAATCCTAACAATCCTAAATTATCCTACATATTTTTTATGTGTTTTTTTTTTCTAATTTTCCAAAAATAAGAAAATGAAAGGAGAAGAGTAAGAAATCCTTGGGTTGCCTCCCAAGAAGCGCTTGGTTTAAGGTCCTTAGCTCGACCACCTCTCTTGTCATCTTATCTTCACTTTGCGCCCATGTAATGCATCGTAGTTCACCCAAAAATGGTTGAGTAAGACCCTTGAGACATGCTTGGTGTGCTCTTTCTTGGTTATCCTCGTGGTTGGTTCGATTGTGATGCAATACTTGATGTGAGGTTTGCTGCCCTTCATTGCATCGGTACTCCCCAAGCATTCTTCAAGTTGAGGGCTCAAGTCGATTTTGGTGAACTTGTCATTCGTCGCATCGGATGCCCCGATCTTGAGAGTTGTATCACCATCTTCTTTCTTCTCGAATTCATCATTGATAGAATCTATTAGAGGATGCTTCAATTCTATCTCACCATTCGTCTCATCAACTCCGATTAAATTGGGAGAACTAAAACTTTCTTGTTCCCTATCACTTTGCAACAGTTGAAGGAAGCTTTTAAAGCCTTGATCTGCCTTGTTTATTACTAGTCTCTGAGGAAACGGCAAAGGGGGCATGAACCTTGGATCGGGCTCCACCGGACCACGCCTTTTGGCCTGTTTTTGCCCCTGTGCGGTCGCATGAGATTTGGTGCGGTCGCACAGAGGTTCAGCTTCTTCTGGTGCAGGGCATGGAGTCGCATGGGGCTCAACTTGAGGGCAAATAGCCTTGGTGCGGTCGCACAGGAGGTCTGTGCGGTCGCACAGGAGGTCTGTGCGGTCGCACAGGGGCTGTGACTCAGCCGAATCGGCTGCAAATTTGCAGTCCTTCATAGTTGGTTTCTCTCCTGAGTGCCATAGCCTTGATTTCTTCCCTAAAATTCACTTCTGGCTGACTAGGGAGTTGCTCGGGTGCCCTTTGAATTGGCCCCGCTTGTTGGGCAATGTACGCCTCCATCATTTGCTCTAACCTTGTGATAGACCTCAACCTTTCATCAAGTTTATCCAATTTCTCGGCCACCGAATAATTCAACTTGCCTTGTTCATGCATGAAATTCTCAACAATGGGAGCAACATAAGGCACAAATGGTTTCCTTTGAAAGTTTGGGTTCCGATTATTGTCAAATGTGGCATTGTGGATTGTTGTGGCATTGCTGGTCTGTCGGCCTTGAGCGGGTTGTGGGAACCAAATCGGTGGCTGTGCAACCTGACTTCTTGGTTGTGCAGACACACAGTGAGCTTGTGCATGCCATGTTCGTTGCTGCTCGGGGCAAACAGGGGGCTGTCGGGGCCAAATTGGTGGCTTTATTGCATGAGTTCCTGCCTGTGCGGTCGCACAAGGGTTTGGTGCGGTCGCACAGGGCTGCACTGCACTGTCGGCGCGTTGCATGTGCCAGCCTGAGCGTTGCATGTTCCAGCCTGAGTGTTGCTTGCACCAGGCAGCGGTTCGAGTGCCATGTCGCATAGCCCATGCGGTTGCTGCTTCATGCTCTCCCCATTCTTCTCCATATGTCGAATTGGATATCCCCATGTTGTATGGCGAATGGCTCGAGTAGTGGGCATGTGGATTTTCGTGTCGACTCCATCCTTCCTTGAATTCTTCCCTTCTCATGTTTCGCTTGCTCTTCAATTGGTTCTCCAATCGACTCACTTTTCTCTTCAAATCTTCAATTTGAGCTTGTCTCATCAAGCGGTCGACTCTCTTGTTGAGTTGGGCCAAAGAATCCTCTTCATCACTCCAATAATCCTCCGTTTCTTGCTCAAATTCCTGAAAAGAATGAAACATGGTGATATGAAGTATTTTTATTCTTTTTGATTAAGAAAGAAAATAAGATAAATGATACAATGTCTAGTCTCTTGCTACTAAAGTAAGTTCTAATATCAACACCGTCCCCGGCAACGGCGCCAAAAAGCTTGATGTGTGAGCTTATATACCCAAAAGTAACCTAAAAACAACCGCAAGCGTACGGTAATTCGTTGGTGTACAGTCGGGGTCGTATCCACAGGGACGGTAAGATGAGTACTAAACCTTATTTATTCACAAAATCTAGATGGTAAAAGGATGAGTTTTGGAATTAATCAACAAGTAACAAAAACAATAAACCAAAGGTAAACAGAACAATAGCAAGTTTTGGTGTTTTAAGAGGTAAAATAAGATATAAAAATGTCCTAGGGGTTCGGTTCCACCTTGGTTAGGCATCGGGCTGTCAACGGGCGTCGCTCTCGCGCCGCACCGTCGACTCGTGCGTGCCTGGAGATCCTGTACGACCGCACAGGGATCCCATGCGACCGCACGGCCCTAGGTTAATGCTAAAATGACACGAAAACTCGGTTTCTGACTTGTGTGGGACAGATCTAGCCATACCTAATCTCCTAAACCTCAACTCTCGTAATTTTGGTCACAGAACCTGGTATGGAACCTAGTTTAAAGCCCCCATTAGGTAATTAACCCTCAACTCTCGTAATTTTGGCTTAAATACCTAAGTCCACTTGTTGGTTCTCTAAGGCATCTACTAGACTCTCGCCTAAGCAGAAATTTGTCCCTCTCGGGCTTAAATTGGTCACCTCTCGGCTCCTAACCTACCTCGAGCACTTATTTGGTTCAATTAAACAATCTACACCCTTGCCTAGATTAGATGCGGCCGTTCACCTAATAGGAGGTTCAATCAAGTAATTCAACATAAACAAGCATAAACATTAAGAAACCAAGCAAGTAGTACATAATAGAAACCAAGAAACAAGTCAAATCAACAAACCTAACCTCAGTTTCAACTAGCCCTAGAACATAACTAAATTTAGCCTAACATAATGCTAAAACAAACAACTAAAACAAGGGAAACAAAAGATACAATCTCCATGGAAACCAAAATAGGAAGAGGAAGGCGAAAGCCCCTTCTCGAGCCTCTTCTGACTTCTGGATTCGTCGGGAGGTCACTTTGGTGGAAGGATGGGGTGAAAGGAAGTCGAAACGAGGGTTTCCAAGGCGGCAGGGAGGTGGTGCGGTCGCACGGGACGCACAGGGGCCGCAGGAGGTGGATCGGGTTAGGTTTCGGTTGCGGCGCCGCCAAGGAAGAATGGGGAATGAATGATGCCCTAATTCGGCACTTTGGACGCCTTATATAGGGGTCGGGGTAGGGTTTGGAGCTCCGTGCGGTCGCATAGAAGGCCCGTGCGGTCGCACCAAAGCCATCGGCCCAAACTGGAGTCATGTGCACCTCTCCAAGGCCCAGAATAGGCCTGTGCGGTCGCATGGCATTCCTGTGCGGCCGCACAGGGTCATCTGAGGCCCGATTTGTGCATTGGTTTGTGCCGAATGGTGTTGTTTCCGCTGCAAATTAGCTCCAAGTCCCTACAAATGGAAATGAAACCCAAGCAGTACCAAAATTCTACAAATACAAACATAAGACAAGTAAAAGTAAATAAAATCAAGGGTTTTGAGTTATGATTTGGGTTAAAGTCCGGCCTAAAACCATATATAAACATGTGACATCAACTGCGTGCTTACCTTCACGCACCCGCAAGGCTTAACCTAACAGAAAACTTTCCAAGCAAAAGCATGAAGTATCACAAATCCAGATGTAAACAGAGCTTAACAGAAATACTAAAAACAAATTTCATTAAAATTAAACAAGGTAAGTTTCAAAAGTTAGGCTTGTACACGTAGCTTTGGTTAGCTATACAACAACAAAAGTACAAGTCAACTATACAAAAAGAACATCTAGATATCCCACACTTCATGCTCCTAGACAAGGTGTAGGCTTACTCTGCAAAATGCTCCCCGCTCGATCTACAACCTGGAACCCACAAAAACGGAAGAATGAGATAATTATAAATAATCATCTCAGTGCGGTATTTAGTTCCAATCACACAAACCCGGAGGTACATGTTTAGGAACCAATCACCGACCAAGACGGAAAATAATACAACATATATATTAAATTTAGATATACAGTTCAGAGAGTCACATTTCATTATACACAATATGAATGCAATTCAAAAGTCGAGTTCTCATTCTATTAAACAATTATCAAAGCCGGATCAAACACTCGACTTGTACATTTGGCCAATAGTCTAATGCAAGTCTGGTTAACAGATCAAGTCAAGTCAAATAAAGAGTTCCTCGAACTCATAAACAGATCAAGAGTATCATGGTTATTTTTGAGAGTTATTCTGTTACTCACAAACGAGGTATACGTGACCGTTGGGTTTTTCGGAACCCACAAACCAATCCCGAAGGATATATTGAGTTTAGTTTTACTTGGATCTCACAATCCAAGGGTACGCAACCTATTGGGTTTTTCGGAACCCACAAACCAATCCCAAAGGATATATTGAGTTTTATTTTACTTGGAATCTCACAATCCAAGGGGTACAGCTCAACCACTCTCTAATTCAGTTTCAGATTCCACAACAAAATAATCAAAGTGCCGCTACAACGGTTATTCATTCAGAGAATCATTCACAAGATGGTAACCATTCATCATGCTTATAATAATACCATAACTATAGTTATATGACAATTCGTGCAAATTATGCATGCAAGCGATTAAACAATTCAAAGATGCAATGCATGTAATTAAGTTCCTAACTCAGATATACATCAAGATTTGTGTGCATCCGCACCTGAACAAAAGCAGACACAAGCAAGCAATCCTAGTTACCACCACGTGTATCGGTCTCCCCGAGTCCCGACACGTCTTCGTCCAAATCTACACAAAAATATTTACTCTAAGCAAGGCACACTAGAAACAAGTAAAACAAGCAAGAACAACTAAATACAAACTCCAAACAACTCTTTAAAAAGGTCGGAAATGCACAGAGTACAACAAGAGCTTCAAAACGAACTAAGTCTGGTGAAACGTTATACAACGGTATCAAGCGTTACACGACGCAACAGACAAGTCAGAAGCGTTATGCAACGTGTTGGAGCGTTACACAACGTTTGAAGGAACTTCTGACATTCAAAACACTGTCATATAACGTTACACAACGCAAGGTAGCGTTATGCAACGCTACAGACCAAACGTTATAAAAATCTGAGCAAACGTTACACGCCGTGTCCCCAAAACTCACTGAATTTTCCAGTGCTCTAACGTCACACAACGGAATACAAACGTTGTACGACGTTACAATTTTGGTCTGATATACAACGCTACTGGAACGTTGTACAACGCACTTCAACAGTGCACACCACTAAAACTCAATAAACCTTGCCAGAACGTTGTGAAACGCTACAGAGCGATACACAACGCTTTGGCAAAGCGTTACACAATGGAAAGAAACGTTGTCTAACGTTTGAGCAACAATTTCAGAGAAAAAACCAGTCAGGGAAACGACTTGTAACGTTGTGTAACGTTACATAGCGTTACACAACGCTTACACCAAAAAAATCAGCAGAAAACTGAGAAAACGATGGAAACGGTTTCGAAAACTTAAAACACTTGTAACTCTGACTTTCTAAGACTCAAACTAAGTCATACCAACTGTTTGCAAGCTACATTTCAGAATTTTAGTTGAGAACAACTCTTCTTTTTGAAAAGAACCGAAATCTCAAAGGAAATTAAAACCATTTCGACTTAAACTTGAAAACTACTAAACTCCAACCAAAAACCTCACTTTAGACTCAAAGAAGCTCCAAAAATCTCAGAAATTCATTTAGACACGAAGTGCCACAAGTTTTCAAGAGAACTCACCCAAGGATGGCTCAAATTCGGAAATAAATGGCTAGAACAAGCTCTCCTCGGACTTCTCTCTTCAATTCCGATTTTTGCCGAATTTATGGGGATTTTTCTGAGTTTATTTGAGTGTTTGTTGATTGTTTGAGTGAAAGAGAGAAGAGAGAAAGATGGATTCGGTAGGGAAACGTGGGAGAGAAAAGAGAGGGCTGTGGGGTGGTTAGAAAGGTGATGGAGAGTTGCAAAACACCCCCCACACTTTGCCAAAATTTCAAACACCAATAAATTTTAGATTTTGAGCCTCCAAAAACTCTAGAATTCACACAACGGTTCAAAATTTCTTTTACCAAGATATTTTAGTACAATATATAGTATTCAAACTATTTTAAAATGCTAATAACAAACATACAATTAAACACGCAGATTTTGATCAGAAATTCGAAAAATTCGAAACAACAGAAAATCAACACACTAAACCTAAAAACTCCACAAAACTAAAACTGGGTATTACATCCCACCCCCCCCCCTTAAGAATCCCGTTCAGTCCTCTGAACGGAGCACGTACCTGAGACGTCAAACAACTCTGGAAACTTCTCTCTCATCTCGGGCTCGAGTTCCCAAGTAGCCTCTTTTCTTGGATGTCTACCCCACTGAACCAACACATACCGGATCGTTCTACTTCTCAACCGGTGTTCCTTGGTATCCAAGATCCTTGTGGGTTTCTCCTCATAAGTCAAGTTCGACTCGACTTGACTAAGACCTGAGTGATCGAGTACATGCGAAGAATCGCGCACATACCTTCGGAGCTGAGATACATGAAAAACTGGGTGAATCCGATCCAAACTCGGTGGTAAATCTAGCTCATAAGCCACCGCTCCTATTCTCTTATACACCGGAAAAGGCCCGATGTACCGAGGACTTAGCTTCCTCGAAACACCGAAGCGAAACACTCCTCTCACGGGAGAGACCTTTAACCATACATGTTCACCCTCTTTATACTCAATCGGCCGTCGATGCACATCAGCATATCTCTTTTGCCGATCTTGTGATTGGATTTCACCAACATCACCTTCTCCAAGCTCTCTGAAACCAATTCGAGTCCCGTAGGCATATAGGTCCCTTTGATTTTCCAACATAGCGGTGTTCGGCACGACCCGCCATACAAAGCCTCATAAGGCGCCATCCCAATGCTAGCATGAAAGCTATTGTTATAGGAGAATTCTACTAGATGAAGATTGTCCACCCAAGACCCGCCAAAACACAAAGCACACGCTCTCAACATATCCTCCAAGGTTTGTATTGTGCGTTCCGATTGGCCGTCGGTTTGAGGATGATGTGCAGAGCTAAAACTCAACCTCGTTCCCAAGGCTTTCTGAAAACTTTTCCAAAAGTGAGATGTAAAGCGACTGATATCACATTTATATATATGGTATTTGGCCGGACTTAGCCCCAAAATCATAACCTAAACACTTGAAATTGTGTGTTTTCAGCCTTTATTTGTAGGATTTGGTACTGCTTTGGTTGTTCTTTGAATTTCAGGGATTTGGAGCAAAACCAACGAGAATCGGCACATTTCGGGCACCAAAGATGGACTTGTGCGGCCTACATTGGCCCCAGTGCGGAGTGACTTGTGCTAGACGCCTCATACCTGGCTCGGGTCACGTTGTGCGGCCTACACCACGTCCAGGAAGGTACTTGTGCGGCATACATGGCACCCCGGACACCTCCAGTGCGGATTACACCTTGTTGTGCGGCCTGCGGACTCTTCTCAAGGCACTGGACACCTCCTGTGCGGAGTACGGACACCTCCTGTGCGGGCTACACTGGGCTGGATGACTCATTCCTGGCCCAGAACTCAACTGTACCTCGTACTGGACCCTCCTGTAGCCCGCACAGCCCATACTGTACCCCGCACAACTCACCAAACCCTACCTAACCCCCTATATAAGGCGCCTCCCATGCCCTAATTAGGGATCCCTCCTTCTATTCTCGACTCCTGGCGGCTGCCAGGGGCGCCGCCGCCACTTTCCACCATTTTCACCTCTGGTGTACCCCGCACCAGAGGAACTGTACCCCGCACAGCACCTTCGCCGTATCCCGCACAGCACCACACCGTACCCCGCACAGCACCACTCTCCCCTTGCCAATCCACGCCGCCGCACCGATTCACCCCGCACCGCCACCTCCGTACCCCGCACAACGCCTCTGGAACTTGGATTTTCATGCGACAGCAGTGATTCGAGTCCCGATTTCGACTCTAGAAGCTTGCAAATAGGGAGAATAAACTGGGTTACGGTTGTATCTCTCCTTTTCCTCTTATTTGCTTGACCATGGAGTTTGTATCTTGCATTTCATCATTTATTTTATGTTTTGAGTGCATGTTAGGCTAGATTGCATTGTCTTAGGGCTTAGGTTAGATCTTGATGTTTGGATTGATGTGTGACCCTTGATATTTGGTATTTGATGTGTATTGCTTGTTGGATATTATTTGTGCATGCTTGTTTGTGCTTGATTGATTAATTGAACCTCCTATTAGATGAATGGCCACATCTAATCTAGGTCAAAGGTGTAGATTAGTTGATTGGGTTGAACAAAGTGACTTGAGGTAGGACATAGGCCGAAAGGTAGTCCAATCGGTACCCGAAAGGGGAAAGTTTCTGCTAAGGCGAAAGTCTAATGGATACCTTTGAAAACAACAAGTAGACTTAGGAAGATTAAGCCAACAAACGAAAGTTGAGGGTTAACCAACCTAATGGGGGTGTTAGACTAGGTTCCGGTTCCGATACCATGACCAACATGCGACGGCTGAGGTCTAGGGAGTCCAAGTCCGGCTAGATCTGCCCCACACAAGCCAAAAACCAACTTGTTGAGTCGAAACACCATTAACTGAGGGTTGTGCGGGCTACACTTGTACCTGTGCGGAGTACACAGGTCTAATCTGGCCTGCACTGGTCGGTAGCGGCGCGACAGCTGCCGCTCCGACGACCTGAAGCCGGACTGAAAGTGAAACTGAAACCCTAGGACACTTTTATTGCATATTTTATCACCAAAACACCAAACTTTGCCTTTATTGTCTTTGTGTTGTTTGTATTTAGTTTATTGTCTTGTTAATTGTTAGTTTAAGCCAAAACCCCTTCATTTGATTGTCTAGATTTTGTGAATAAGTAAGGTTTAATACTCATTCTACCGTCCCTGTGGATTCGACCCCTAACCACATCCAACGATTTACCGTACGCTTGCGGTATTTTTAGGACCAAATTAGGGTATTATTAGCTACACATCAAGCTTTTTGGCGCCGTTGCCGGGGACGGTGTTGATATTAAAACTTACTTGAGTAACAAGAGACTAGACCTTGTATCATTTTTCTTTTTTTTTCATTAAAAAGAAAAAAAATCACTTGCATCACCATGTTTCATTCTTTTCATAGATTTGAGCAAGAAACGGAGGATGATTGGAGTGATTAAGAAGATCCTTTGGCCCAACTCAATGAGAGAGTCGACCGCTTGATGAGACAAGCTCAAATTGAAGAAATAAAAAGAAGAGTGAGTCGATTGGAGAACCAACTCGAGAACATGAAAAACGTGAGAAGGGAAGGATCTATGGAAGGATGGAGCCGACATCATGACCCATACACCCACTACTCGAGCCATTCAACTCACAACGAGGAGATACCCAATTCGGGTATGGATCAAATATGGCATCAAGTTAGTGTGTTGAACAACCTTGCAAGAGAGGCATGTGGAGAAACTGAAGCAATAACAACATGGGATGCACAACATGACACGCGACCTGCTGGTTGGTGTAGGCGACACGTAGTCGGTGGTGCAGGCCAAAACCAGGCATGGGTGTACCCCGCACAGCCAAGGGTGTACCCCGCACAATCAAGAGTGCAGGCATGTGTGCACCCAACACAGAGCCCAGTGTACCCCGCACAACCAAGGGTGTACCCCGCACAGTCAACAATGCAAGCAAGAGTACACCCAACACAAGGCTCGGTGTACCCCGCACAAGCAAAGGTGTATCCCGCACAACCACCAATCTGGCCTGCACAACCACCAATTTGGCCCGAACAGCAACCAATTCAGCCCACACAAGGCCCAGTGTACCCCGCACAGTCAGGAGTGTACCCCGCACAGAACACCAACAGGGAAGCATTCGGTTATGGTTTGACTAATGACTCTTGTTTTTCATTGGATAATGAAGGTTCAATGTCTCAACCAGACCCTAGATTTACTTACGTTCCTGAAACTTATGGTTCTCAATCACCTTTGCAAATGCCTAGTTATGAACTATTGTTTGAAGATTTCATGGCAAGTCAAAGAAAAGAACGTGAGGAAATTCTTGGAAGATTGGATTCTTTGTCATCTAAGCTTGATGCTTATACCACATTACTAGAAAAGATGGCAAATACTTTGATTTTCCAAGAATTGTGTCCCTCACAAAGTCTACATGAAGAAAAAGATGCCAAAATGACATTGCAAAGTGATAGGGAATTAGGAAGTTTTAGTTCTCCCAAGTCAATTGAGGTTTGTTATGAGACGGAAAGTGATGAAAGCATACAACTTGAAACACAAGAGAAATTAGAAAAATCAAAATGTGTTGCACCTCCACCCAATATCCTTCCAATTTTCATTCCACTTAGATTAACATACATTGTCAAATCTAATGAGTTGGAATTGAAGCATCCTCCAACAGATTCTATCATTGAAGAAGTCGAGAAGAAAGAAGATGGTGGTATAATTCTCAATGTTGAGGCATCCGACGCGACAAATGACAAGTTCACCAAAATCGACTTGACCTCTCAACTTGAGGAATGCTTGGAGAGTCCCGATGCGATGAAGGGCAGCAAACCGCACATCAAGTATCGCATCACAATCGAACCAACAAAGGAGACAATCAAGAAAGGACCTACCAAGCATATGTCAAGGGTCTTGCTCAACCATTTTTGGGAGAACTATGATGCATTGAAAGGGCGTAAAGTGAAGATAAGATGAGAAGAATGGTGGTCAAGCTAGTGACCTTAAACAAGCGCTTCTTGGGAGGCAACCCAAGATTCTAAAACTCTTCTCTTTACTTTTCATTTCTTACTTTAATTTTCAGTTTTGAAAAAAATAGAAAAAACAAATAAAAATTTGAAAATGAGAAAAGCACAAAAATATTTAGGTTTGTTTTGCATTAGTTTGTTGTTTTTGAGAAATAGAAAAATCATAAAAAAATTTTGTGGGGATGGTGAAAAATATGGAAATCCAACTTGTTTCTTGAAGCGGGGTAATATTCATGACAACGGATTATTTTCTTGTACGAATTTCAGGTTTGATTAACTGCGGATGTCCCCGGACGACTCGTACTAGAGCACCATGAGGCTGGAAGTTCGCCTCGGCACGACCTCACACGAGTCGCCCGCTACAGTTTATTCAACCGGCTGAAAAGCATTATGGATTGGCTAAGAAAATCATCAAAATCCAATACCAGAAGCTTTGTGCGGGTTACACATCATTCACTGTGCGGAGTACATTCTGACAGCTGGCACCATAGACAAGGCTGAATCATGCCAAAACAGATCCACAGAAGCCTATTGTGCGGGCAACAGTACCCTTTTGTGCGGGCTACACCAGCAAGAGCACCAAGGGTCCCGCCCTTGTGACACCCCTACTGTGCGGGCAACACCCCTCTCTGTGCGGGCAACACTGACCAGTGTACCCCGCACAACCTGCGCTTGTACCCCGCACAGTGGTCATTTAACTCAAAGCCGAGAGCACCTTAACACCATTGTACCCCGCACAATCCCTCATGTACCCCGCACAAGCTCACAAATTCCCAACCCAAGAGCATACAGACTTGATGTATCCCGCACAAAAGCAACATGTACCCCGCACAGCTGCACAATGGCCCATTCCTTTCACCCATGTTGGTGCTTGCTACAAGCCGAACTATCGCTCCACGGACCACTCAGTACCGATCGCATGCCACACACTTCTGATTGTGCTCCAATTGCCGCAAGCCACTGTCGCTCAATGCCGATCACCACACCGACCACTATTTCGGTATGTTTTTAATTGTCTTTTCTTTATTTTCTTTGTGGTGATGTGTAGCATTGAGGACAATGCTTTGTTCAAGCTTGGGGGGGAGTTGGAAACTTGTTTGTAGAAATGCATCATGGCATATTTTGAGTTGTCAAAGGGCTTGTGCGGCCTACACCCTGTCCCTGTGCGGGTGCACTAGTCCTCTGCAGCTATGTGCCACTTACCTGTCAGCTGTACCCCGCACAGGCATGGGTGTAGCCCGCACAACCCTCCAGACAGTGGCTTTGCATCATTTAGTTGCATGTAATTTCATATAATTTGCATGTAAATAGGTTGCAATGCGATTTTTTGATTTAGTTTAAGTGTCATTACATGTTTTGAACTGCAAATGGTTGTGTGATTTACTGCAAAAATTTAGATTTGAAGTTTTCTCTTGATTGGTTTTTGAAGCCAATGGGCCGAAGGAGATTTTAATTCAAATTGATAAAACCCGAAATTTGGTTGCTCTAAAAAATGATAAACACTATTAGACAAAACCATAAACTTTTGCCGAGTGAACGGATTTGTGCCCTACAAGGATTTGTTCAAAAGGGGTATCTTGAGCGTGTATTTGGAGTCTCTTTTTTCTCTTGTTTTTTGTAATTTTTGTTGCCACAATGGCAGAATGTATCTTGTAAATTCAAAAAAAAAAAAAAAAAAAAAACAAACAAACAAAAAAAAAACAAAACAAAAAAAACAAAAAAACAAAAAAACAAAAAAACAAAAAAAAAAAAAAACGAAAAATATGTGAAAGTTATGTGAAAGTTTTGTGGAAGTTTTAGAACCCCTACGCAATAAATGGGGAAGTTGTATATATTTTATCTTTTCTTCTTCTCTCTTTATCTCTTTCTTAGACTCCCCACGCCTTGACACGCTTGAGAAATTCCTTACAAATTTGTGTAGGTTATGAAAAAGAACGGGCAAACAACCTTGGTATTGCATGTTGTTTATCATAGTTAAGCTAGGGTCATTGAAATCGAAAATTAAGTCTTTGAGGACCGAGTGCGCATAAGCCAATTGCTAGGACATTTTGAGTGTAAATTTTTGTGTTAAATTGCACAACCATCTCTTTTCAACCCATGTGAGGAACTTGAACTAAATTGATTGAATTGATATTGCAACTTGTAGGAATTCGAGTTGTTTGGTTCAGATTTAAGCTTTGTCCACCTCTAGGTTTACGGTTTTGCTTGAGGACAAGCAAGGTTTAGCGACTATCCCGATCCGAGACTATCTCTCTTGGACATCCATGTAATCTGAACAAGTTCTTTAAGAACAACTCCGCTAGTTTGTCTCCACCAATATCGGGTCTAATCGGTATAAACCGAGCCACTTTTGTTAATCTATCTACAATAACCCAAATTCCATCCACTTGGCCCTTCGTTTTTGGAAAACCCGACACAAAGTCCATGGTGATAGACTCAAATTTCTCCTTTGGACACCGTAACGGTTGCAAGAGACCGACACTTTTCCGTCGGTCGGCCTTCACTTGTTGGCAAGTTTGGCACCGAGCCACAAATTCTGCTATTTCTCGCTTCATGCCCGGCCACCAAAAATGTTTCTTTAAATCCATGTACATCTTCACTTCACCGGGATGTATTGCATACCCCGATTCATGTGCCTCCATAAGAATTAACATCTTAATCTCCTTGTTATCCGGCACGCAAACTCTAGTGCCGAACCTCAAAATACCATTTTCATCCACTTGAAAACTCTCCTTACCTTCCGCTATTCCGGCTCGAAACTTCTGACACTTTTCATCCTTCTCTTGTGCCACTTTAATTCTCACATGCAAATCAGTTTCAACCTCTAGAGCCGCTAAGAACACGGTTACGGTTGCAATAGAAGTAGGGTTGTCGAGGTTTCGGTTGACATGGCTAAGCACAAGCTCTTTTGAAACTCCTACAAATGATAAAACGGAGAAACATTTACCTTCTTGATTTTCAACCGGAGGCATAATTGACAGGTGTGCAGAAGTTTTCTGACCAAAGGCACTTGGTTTTAGACCCGAAACAACTACATTTGCAGTTAGTTGGGCCTGTTCTTCAGAGACAGCTTCTGCCACACGTGCCTTACCCTGTTTCTTCTTCTTATTCTCCTCCCACCAATCTGGATACCCAATTAATTTGAAGCACTGATCTACTGTATGCTTTGGGTTATGACAATAGGTGCATCCCCCTGAATTAACCGATTTCTTGACATTATTAGGCTTCTTTTGGAGGTTCAGATTTTGTGCCCGATTCTTCGCTATCATAGCCAAGGAATTATCATGATCATCTCCCCCATTCAACATGACATTATGCCACCCCTCTTCTTTCCTGACTAGAGCAAATGCCTCCTCAACCTTAGGGAGAGGTTGCATCTGTAGAATGCTTGCTCTAATCTGATCCAACTTGTCATCTAGACCATCTAGGAACATTAAAAGTCTATCCTCTTGTACAATTTTCTAGTATTTTTCAATATCAGTTGGACACTCCATTGGATTGGGTCTACGAGTATCCAATTCCTTCCATAATCCTTGGAGTAGGATAAAATAATTCTGAACAAGGTCACCATTCTGTTTTATCTTATTAAGTTTTCTCTTGATGTCCAGAATTTGAGACAAATCACTACCATCAAAGAGTTGGTGCACACCGCATCGCACATCTCCTTTACAGAAGAGTAAGGTAGAAAGTTACCTAATAGTGACGAATCCATAGCATTGATCATGAAATCTTTCATCTGAGAGTCGATTACCATCCACCGCTTATAAGCCTCCTCGTCCGAGGGCTTTGACCGAGTTGATCCATCAAGGTGACCCAATCTATCCCGCCCGTGGAGCTTCATCTTCAACATTTGCGACCAAAGAAGAAATTCTTCCCATCAAGCTTGATCGACATCGCAGAGGTGAATCCCTCTTGGCTTTGGGTGTTTGATGGAGGTCTCAGTTGTGTAAGCAACAGGGATAAGGTGTTGTTCAGACTCTGGATAAGGCCATAGCATCTGGTGGATTAGGTATCGGTTCAGGTATTTTAGAGTTGGAATCATTTATAGAACTCATCTTGTTTGGTCAGATATCAGGAAATTTCGAACTGAAATCTGTTATGGTGAAGGTTTTGGTAAGGTTAAGTCACGGAGTCGAGATCGTGATAAAGTCTGGTCGAGACCTGTGCAGTAACTCGCACAAGATCTAATGCAGAGAAGAAGTAAACCTGTGCAGTAACTCGCATATGAAGACAGAACATGATCGAAACCTACCGCTCTGATACCATGTAAAGTAAGTAAATAACACAAGAACACAAAGATTTAACGTGGTTCAGTACAATATGTACCTACGTCCACAACACACACACACACCTCTCTTTTTTATTATTTTCTGTAAATCTGAATTATACAATACAATGAGAGAAAGCCTATAAATAGAAAAGATTTCTTGTACATCAAGTCACTGATGACTTACACATCAAGTCAAACGTTTCTTGTGCTCCAAGTCTAGCGTTTCTTCCTTGCCAAATCAGGTGTCACATTAGATCTAAATCATGATCTTATGTGAAACCATATTCCAACAAAATGAACAAACATCTTCACTGATATTTACAAAGACCTCCAGTGAGATATTAACGCAAAAGGCTCTGCTTTTGGGACCACTCAGACCAGTTGAATCAAATAACAAAATTGCAAAGAAATGTAAGCATGTATGAATATGCTCGGTTATAAATTTGTATATGTTATAAAAAATTGTCACAGTACCACTTTTTAAGGGACATAAAAGCTAATTACACTAGCCAGCAATTCCAAAGATAATGCTTTTTGTATTTAAGCTGTACCTAAATATCTTGCCAATTGCATACAAGATCTGTTATATTGTATAATAATTTCCATGGTTCTTCGACGATCTGTCAAGTGATGATGTGATGACTCGTATGTCCAAAATACTCAATTTTTTTAGTTGATACTGAGTAAATTACTTTTCTGGTGGATTTATGAAAGGCATAGGTAATTTCATATATAACATGATGTTTAATAATGAGAAATGCCTTTAGAATCGATACTCTCACTTACTGATACTAATATTAATATTAGAAAAATGATGATATTTTTTTTTTTCTCGATGTGTTGGAGGCACCAAGGTTAGGAATGGGAGAGTAGGTACCAGATGTCGGTACTGGTGCAAGTGGGAGTAGGGTTATTTTTTGAATTCTTCTATGTTCATACTAAGACTATGTATAATTTTTTGTCAGCTTTCATCAATGAAAGTGATAGAGCATTGTAAAGCTCTATTGGTTTCAAAAAGAAAAAAAAAAAAAAAAAAAAAAAAAAAAAAACGGTGGCACCCTGAGTAAATTACTTTTATTTTTCGAATTTCAGAATATATATAGACAAGTCTACAGTCCAAGATTATACGAGTCATGGGACACTTTATTTATTGAGCACTTGAGAGTGAAGATGATGACTCATCGATACTCAATTTTGTCAATTTCGAGCGAAAATCAAGCATTCGAGTGTATCAAATCTGGCTCTTGTAATATGATTCATGTAGTATTGGTTGTAGTATTCCTTCAAGCTTTATCAGAGATACGTGAATAAAGTACTGTGCAAGGATTTGGTACAGAACATAGGGGGGAAAAAAACAAGTAAAAGAAGACTCGAATATCAAGATAAAAAAGTTTCATTTCAGGATGAATTATATTTTGTACTCAGTTTCTTAACGATATGGTTAGAGATGCCGAATGTAAATGTATGGTCGCTTTCCTTCATTTCTTTTTTCTTTTAAGGCCAGCAAAAAGCTGACAATTTTTATTAATAAAAAAAAAGGTTTCCAAAATGTAGTATAAGAAAACTCAAAAAAACAATACCAGATCAACACTGGTACGCAACCTAATACCAGTACCGGCTACCCCTAGCACATGACGGAAACCAGTACACATCCTTCGTTTATTTATAATTGATTATTCAAAGTGTATGGGTATCAGATATTTTTAATTTACATCTATAGTCGATAAATTTATTAAAATGGTTGTAGAGGAACGCATCCATCACATGCAAATAGTGCGATCAGCAATAATAAAACTTGTTCTCATTCTTGTCCGCTTGTTGAATTTGGTTAGGACAAGGTAAAATCAAATATTAAAATGTATATGATTGTCCCACTAAAAAACCTCTAAAAATCCAAATTGGCAGCATTTAATTGGCTCTTACCTTTTTTGAAAATCCCCTTTTCACTTTATTGACCAATTGTTAATTATAACCATGCTTACAGTTGTGGGACGTGGATAAACCAAAAAGACATTCCAAAACTTAAAAAAGCACTACTCACTAAAGCATTGCTCATTTTATTTATTTATTTGAACTACACCTGTTCTGGACCCCTACTACAGCACTTTCATATCCTGATATCCTCTAATGTTATCTAAATTTATCTATTTCTTTTATTGAAAATTTTGTTCATCCTAATGAGGTTTCTTGCATCAGATCCAACGTGGGATCCATGTTCTCAAGCCCCTACATAACTCAAAAGTGTTTCCTTTTGGGTCTTTCAGAAGTGATCTGTGCTTTAATATTCGTGCCGTTTCCGAAATTATGGGCGTAGAGTTGGATCAATGGATGACACGTTGTTGCTCTAATGGTTATTTTCTTCCATTTTTCTGGATTCTGTTTTCTATTTCCAAAGAGATATCTGATGTGATGTCATGTAGTTAGTGTGCTATCACTACAACAGAAAAGATTTTTAGAAACACCTTGCTAGAAACGGTTTTTATACTAAACCGTTTCAAACCTTTTTGGCAAAAAAAAAACGCGGTTAATTATTAGACACGGTTTTCTCAAAAACCGTTTGTACTAATCAAATTGTCTAGAAACGGTTTTTAGTAAAAAAATGTTTCAAATAATGAACCGTCTTTTTTTTTTTCGGAACTTATTAGAAACTGATTTTCTAAAAAAACGTTTTTAAATATGAACCATTTGTAGAAACGGTTTTTAGTAAAAAAATGTTTCAAACAATGAACCGTCTTTTTTCTTTTTTTTTGGAACTTATTAGAAACGGGTTTTCTAAAAAAATATTTTTAATATGAACCATTTTCAGAAACGGGTTTTTAGAAAAACCGTTTCGAATAATTAACCGTGTTTTTTTTTTTGCAAATTATTTGAAACGGGTTTTAATAAAAATGGTTTCTAAAATAAAAGCATATTTAATTTCCATACCTACTCCTTTCTTCCCCAATCCCAATCCGAGATACATTTAGTATTGTAGCGTGATTTTTTTTCCTCCAAAACCGAAGCATTTACTGTAATCCAAAACCATCCATTTAAATTAGCTAAAAATTTGAAAAAATTGGAAAAATTAAAAAATAGAAAAAGGAAGCAAAGGAGAACAAATAGAAGTTTTCAAAAATATCTTTTGAGGTATATTCTTTAATTATTTTATGATTTAATTATTATTTATAATTTAAGCAATGTTTTATATTTGTCACTGATTTTTTTTCATTTCGATTTGATAAATTAGGAAGAGGGAGGAAAGGTGATTCTATTGAATCGAAAAAAATCATCGTTTCGAGATAATTTTGGTAATTTTCTATTTTAATCCTTAATAATTTCTATTTCTTAAATTATTAATTTGTAGCATGCATAGTTAATTAATTAATTGTTTGACATTTGCATTTATTAGTTGTATTGTCATATAGGACCAAAATGCCGGAATTTGAACTATTATAGGTCGTGCCCGTCCGAGATTAATCCATTAGGGATTAATCTCGGATAGTTCCCAGTTGGGGACTGCTCTTTGGATATTCAGTCTCATTTAGGATTAGCGGGTGGTACGTTGGATGCAATGTGTTGTCTGAGAAAAAATTGGCGGCATTTTTCCTTATGTTCCCACGGATACGTACGCACTAGCAATGGTGTGTTGGCGTATTCAGGGAACATAAGGGGAAATGCTGCCGAATTTTTCTCAGACAACACATTGCATCTAACGTACACTCGCTAATGAGACAGAGTATCCAAAGAGTGGGTTAGGATGGTAACCGGCCCAAAAACCATATGTGATACATTGAACCTATAAACTCTAAACCCTGTCTCTTTGATATATATTGTGATCTTCACAGATGGATCAAAGGGAGATGTACGTGAATTGCTAAATGCAATAGGGTTTTTGCTATTACAACATATTTTTGACTAAAATACCCATCGATCAACTGGTAGAACTTGTCAAGAACTTAATTCAACTGATTGATTGAGGGTAATTTAGTCAAAGTCATGTTGCAATAGCAAAAAGGTAGCTGTAGTTAGCAATTCCCGAGATGTACAAGTTTAGTTCACGGATATCGGATGATTTTCATCGAGTGGTTGGAGAGTTCATAGAATGTACAGAAGAACATCGGAAGAAGACCGGAAAGCCTAAAATTCTATGCCCCTGTAAGCGTTGTGTTAACTTGCAGTGGCACGATAGCAAAATGGTTAAATCTCATTTGATTTACTAAGAACGGTTATTACTTAAAAACCGTTTCAAATGTGTTCTAAAAAAACCGAATAATAAATCATTAATTTTCTATGTGTTGTTAGAAACGATTGTTTGTTAATAAACCGTTTCTACTAATCTATTCCTAAAAGCGGTTTTCCTTAAAGACCGTTTCTAATGATTCTGACAAAATCTGGGTTGTTTTTAGCAACACCATTTTTAGAAACGGTTTTTTATAACTCTTTAGCACCACCTATTTTTAGTACCGCTGCCAAACCGTTTCTAAAAATAAAAAGTGGCGTAGTGTATGTATCTGCCATGCCTAATAAACTAATACAAGGTGGTGCATTTATTGGTTGAATGAGCTGGGCAACTTTTGCACCAGACCCATTCATCAAATTAACCTGTGCTGATTATTGTGACATTTTTAGTGATTAAATCAGCTAATAAAGATCGTGTCGGTTCACTTTCTATTAATAACAATTTGAGTAGCATCATATTTCGATGTGCTTTTGGCGCAAGATAATTCTCAAAAGAAGTGTCATTAGTGTTATTATTTATTATTATTTTGGATAAGTAGAGCTCATGTAGAGCCATGATTTGATATACTTATATATAAATTTCTCTTTTGGGTCCTGCAGAATGAGAGGAGGAACATAAACTTATCAATGAGAGAACACAATTTGAAAGACAAAACTACAAATAAAAAAAAAAAACTTATTTATAAAGGAGCAATATTTTGATTTATTTAAATTAAATTATTCTCATTTAATAAGAGGCAAATTATACATGTAAATTGCTATATTTTTTTGGGGCATAGGGACTCTATAGCCCCTCACTAAATCCGTTCATACATGATTTTGAATACATTTTCTTTTTTTTATTTTACAAAAAGATGTCACTAGCTATACTAATTCAATGATTATTTTCTTGTGCTATACTAAATGCTCACAGTTTTTTCTTACATTCTTGTCGTCCACCACATCTACACAAGCAAACTCTTTAAGAAAAAGTCTCAAAACTGATGAATTATTTGATTTTTTTTTTTTTTTGACGTACGTGCAACTGAATTTTGTTTCCAAATTGTTCCAAAAGTATAAGTTTCTTTTTGGAACCTTTTCCAATTGAAGAAAAAATTCGAGTGTGTAAGAGGATGCTAGGGAGGACAGATGCGCCAGCGCGAGAAAAGAAAAGGAGAGAAAAAGAAATACTCAAGAGAAGGTGACAGAATTGCTTTAGAATTAGATGATCAGATAAACCAGCTGGCTACAATTGACACTTGACAAACTTCCTCCTGCTTCAGTTTGGTGTTGTAGGAGGCAAAGTGTAGTTGATTTGGCCAACTTATCTAAACACTTTATGTTTTCCCTTTTAATTTCTAAGAAAAAAAATGCTTCAATCCCCTGAAGAAGAAATTCCCCACATTACATAGGAAGCTGGCACGTTTTCAGGTGCACAAAAATATGTATTATCTATAATGTGTTAGCGACTTCGCATGAATTTATAGCTAGATTGTTTGAATCAAAAATAATTTTTTTATTATGTAATCAAATACAAATTTATAATTTTAGAATTACATGTAAACGCTATAATTTGACAGATTATATTAACTTTAACTGATATCACTACTAGAATTTCGATTTTACGCGTCGGAACACCAACGTATTAGAGTCCTTATATTAACTAGGGTCGCCGAAAAGCGAAAAGAGGCGAGAGGACTTTTATGAGGCGTCGTTAGACTTACGCATATTAGTTAGGACGCAGAGATATTCAAGACAGAGACGCTATGAATCGCTGAGTAGAGACGCGCATAACCTGAATATAATCTGCGTCGGTAGATTGACACATATCAGAGGAACGCCTATTAGTTGGGACGACAAATCATTTTCAGATAGAGACGCTGATTATTTTCCTAACAGGCGCGCGTATTCTAAAATTAATTAGAGTCGCTAAATGTCGCATATTAACAGCAACGCCAATAAATAATTACTGAATTATTTAAATTAAAATGACGTGGTGATCTAATGTGTCGGTGTACCGACGCATATAGACATTATTTCATTTTCGGCTGATTACCAGTTTTGATGTCATCCATTCACAGCACATAAAATTAAACCCAATACCCGCAGTCACAGCATACATAAACCCAATACCAATTCACAGTATACATATATAGCAGTACCGAAATTCATTAACGAGTAAGCTACAAATATATTTTGGAGAGAAATGTTAATATTACATCCATCAATCAAATAAAAATTCAATACAATATGCATGAAGTTCATTGAAGACCATATTTTCCAAAGTGTAACAGAGAGTCATCATGACCTGTAGACAAAAATAAAATGCAGCAGATGTTATATAGGAACAAAAAAGTAATGCATTGTTTTGAAGAAACATAATGTCATAAATGTCTCTAAACTTGTAAGAGTATATATAAAAAGCACGGAAGTAACAAAATGATGCAAGGATCGTCATGCTTATCAATAGTATTATGAAGTATTTAGAATGGAACTACAATTACTAGATAGATATAATGAAATATACCAGTCATCTTCAATGTCATCTAAATTTGCACTAGGAGTGTCATCCTCAGATTCCTCACTTTCAAATGACATGTCATAATCATATAGTTGTGATGATTCATCGTTTGAGCTGGAGAGCTCAGCAGGGTCAACTGTGTCCTGAACACCTGTTTGAGCCAAAAGATCAGGTACATCCATCGCTTCGTCGAACGAACCATCAAACTGATTAGTTGAGTCTTCTTGAAAAAAATCATCTTCTTCTATTGGATTGCTATCACCGGAAGGAAACTGTCGCTTTCTATTGCACTTGTACACAACCCACCAGTCACTTCTCTTCTTCGATGGATACGAAAGATAATAAACTTGCAATGCTTGGGCTGCTAATCCGAATGGTTCATCAGGCAAGAGCTTAGATTTGTGTTTGACTTCGACCAATCCATGTTTTTTGTCTATCTTGACACCATTTGTAACATCAAACCAATGACACTTAAATAGGACAACTTTATTGTCAAATCCGCGATACTTGAGTTCAACAATATCCTCTAAAATTCCATAATAATCAAGTTCTCCCCCACCATCCGACTCTCCTTTGATGCATACCCCGGTATTATTTCTGGATTTAGTTTTCCCATGAGTTTTAGTATGAAAAACAAACCCGTTAACTTCATATGCCCCATAAGATTGGTATTCTCGACTTGGTTCAAGACATAGATTTTTAATACCAGGATTAGGGTCAGGCTCGTCCAAAACGGTCCTTCTCAACCATGCAGGAAATTCCTTATCTACAATCTTTTGTAGAATGCTATCATTTGCCGGCCGTCTCGTCCTTTTGATTTGCTCGGTATATCTCCTACGAAATATTATAAGAAATTCATGTTAGCTGTATGTTTCAAGTATCTTAATTTGTACTCAAGAGTAAGATATATGAATACAGAGTTAAAATTTGAATTATACTCTAGATAAGACTTTATCTCAGGGCAATTGTAGAGGACGCAGAGTTTTGCCTTGTCAAAGTCTTGGAGGTTCAATGTCCTCTTATCACCTCGAGTAAGAGCACGCCCTGGATAGCTGAAGACGGACAACCGATCTTCCATAGGGCTATCAACATCCATAGGGCAATCGGCATTTCCAGTTTCGCCATTCACAACTCTTGAGCCGGAATCATAGGCAAAATATGACTTGCAATAATCAGATACCTCCTGTGTAAGGTAGGATTCGGCAATTGACCCCTCCACACGCGCCTTATTGGTGACTCTTTTCCTCGCCTCTTTGATACGCCTATAGATAAAGTATATTTGACAAGTGTCAATAAAGACGAGAACTAATCGATTATATGTGATTCAATACATACATATACATATAACTTTGTTAGGTTTAGAGTAAACTCGTGCACCAGTGGTTAAGAGCTTACTGTATAACAATGTAAATTACCTTAAAATGGGACAGAGCATACCTTTCAACAGGATACATCCACCGACAATTCACAGGGCCACCTACTCTAGCCTCGTAGGGAACATGAAGGATGAGATGCTCCATACTGTAAAAAAATGCTGGTGGAAGAAACCTTTCAAGCTTGCACAATATAACAACTACTTCTTGTTCTAACTGTTTGAGGCGTACCGGGTCCAACTCTCTTGCACAAACCTCCTTAAAAAAATTGGATAAATCTGTGAAAGCCTCCCACATAGAATCTGGTATGTAGCCGCGAAGTACAACCGGGAGTATGCGCTCGATCAAGATGTGCATGTCATGACTTTTAAGCCCATTGAAAGTGCAAGTGGTGAGGTTGACACATCTGGACAAATTAGATGCATATCCATCAGGGAACTTTACATCTTCTTTCAGCCACTTGAGAATCTCTAGCTTTTCTTTACGTTCCAAAGCAAATTTCGCCCTTGGTTTTTTGCTGTCTCCTTCGGTGAGATGTAGCTCTGGGCGATCACATATCTTTTCCAAGTCTTTACGGGATTTTGCATTATCCTTTGTTTTATTTGGAACATCCCACACGGTGTATACGACATTTCCACCAACATTATTCTCCCAATGCATCAAATCAATGTTGTGTCTTATCATATTATCCTGCCAATACTCTAATCGCCAGAAGATAGATTTCTTGGTCCAATTATGATATTCTCCGTACCCTGGAAATTGATTCAAAGGCGTATCCTTTCCCAATTTGAAATCCGGAAGCGCTTCCACCACCCTTCGTACATCCGACCCATCTAGAAGGAGCTCTGGAATTGGATCTCGCACAGCTCTTCCTTTAATGAATTTTTTCTTGTCACTTCTAAATGGATGGTTCTCGGGCAAAAACTTCCTATGACTGTCGAACCAGGAATTTTTACCACCCTTCGGTAGCCGAAATGCCTTAGTTTTGCCCATACAACACGGGCATGCTAGTGCACCAGCAGTCATCCACCCAGACAGCACCGAATACGCCGGAAAATCATTGACCGTCCATGTCAGAGCCGCCTTCATTCTGAAATTCTCCTTCAAGGAGACATCGTACGTGTCAATTCCGACTGACCACAATTCTTTCAATTCATCAATCAATGGCTCAAGAAATACGTCTATGTCTCGACCCGGGTGATCCGGTCCAGGTATCACGAGGGTTAAAAACATATTCTCTCGCTTCATGACTGTATCAGGCGGGAGATTCAAAGGATAACAAACCACTGGCCAACAAGTGTAGTGGGGTCCACTTAGGTTGAACGGAGCAAAACCATCGGTTGCCAGTCCCAAACGAACATTACGTGCCTCCGAAGCAAACTCGGGGTGGACCTCATCAAACTTTTTCCAAGCCTCCGCATCTGAAGGATGGTACATAATTCCAGGTTTCTCCCTAACACCTTCTTTGTGCCACCGCATCTTCTCTGCAGTTGCACGGGTCATGTATAACCTTTGCAATCTCGGAGTGATAGGCAGATAACGCAAGACCTTTCGCGCAACTGGCTTACTGTTCTCCCTTGCTGGTTGTGTGTATCGTGGCTCACCACATATATCACACTTATCCTTCATCTTATCCTCTGGTTTGTAATAGAGCATGCAATTTTTGGGACATGCATCATATTTTTTATAATCCATTCCAAGCCCCTTTACCATCCTCTTTGTGCGATAGAAGTTATCTGGCAACCCATTGTTCGGAGGAAGCATACCCTTAACAATTGTGAGAATGCGATCGAAACCCGCCACGCTTAATCCAAAATCTGCTTTTGCAGCTAGTAGCTGGGTAACGGCAGAGAGCACAGAATGCTTGTCGCATTTAATAGTAGATTCACCTCTAAACTCTATTTCCCACAATGGAGACTCCAATGCATCGAGCATATTGAAGAAATCCTTTGCCGCTGCATTAGGTTGTTCAGGATCATCCCTTCTTTCCCAATCAAATTCAGGGCCCGCAGCATTAAACACCATCTCCTCCATTAGATTGTCATTAGAATTATGATCATCATCACTTGCTGCATCATTTGGTTCATCCTCTCCATGTTCGTACCACCGCTCATAATCAGGCATAAAACCCTTGTTGTACAAATGGTGGCTGACAATTTTGCGGACATAATGATTGCGGTTTTTGCAATTTATGCAGGGACAAGGCATGCGCGTGGTAGCTGGTTTATTGTTGAATGCAAAATCAAGAAAACGCTGCACTCCATACATGAAATCTACATTGGCCTCGTTGCCATCAAGAACTCTACGGTACATCCAACTGCGATCGTCGGCCATGTTCTGTAATTTGGTAACAAATTTCTAAAGAAAATTCATGTGGTTGGATGAAACAGCTAAAGGTACCAACTGAAATCCAATTTTTAAGAAAAGTGAAAGGTACCAATTTGATGAAACAGCTAAAGGTACCAACTGAAATCCAATTTTTAAGAAAAGTGAAAGGTACCAATTTGATGAAACAGCTAAAAGTACCAACTGAAATCCAATTTTTAAGAAAAGTGAAAGGTACCAATGTGCATTAAGTGCTGAATTGGTGCTGAAGGTTAAATACATTAATTACTCTAAATAACAAGGTGCTGAATTGGTTCTTAATTACTTAAGGTGCTCAAGGTTGGATGCGTTATATTACTGTATGTAACAATGTGCATTAAGTGCCATCAAACAGATCCAACGTCTCTCGTACTTAATTGACAAGAGAGAAGTAAGGAGAAAGAGATTACGTACTTAATTGGATGCGTTAATTACTCTATGTCGAATTTCTCTCCCAATTGCTTCCGCCGTCTCTCGGGGAGGAAAGTAATTCCGCCGTCTCTCGGAGAGGAAAGTAAGGAAGTAAGAAAGAGAGAAAGGAGAATCGCTAATGTCAGATGAATAATGCGGAAAAGTATGAGCTAATATATTCTAGGACTTCATCAAAGTTATCAAGAAAGTATTAATAGCCTGGCGGTGAGGCGGTGAGGCGCTAAGAATAGTAGCTGAGAAGGGGAGAGGGTTCGATTCCTGCGTAGCCCATTTTTTTTATGGCTTGGATTTTTCCTATAATTATAATTAATTTATTTTTAAACATGCCTGGATAGTCGACTGATTATATCTAGATTATAAATTAGATATAGTGTGATATATATTAGACCTTTATTTTAATTAAAATTGTTCAATATAAGGAACTTAATTATATAGCACATATGAAGCTATGAAGCTCACTGGAACACATATAGCATTAATTCTGATCCAATTCATTTACAAAAAATACTACAACATCAAAATATTACAACATGATTATCTAGTTTTATCCTACAACATCCAAGTCATTGCATCAAAGTCATTGCATCATACAGTTCATGACATAGTTTTATCCTACATAATTAACTAATTTTATCCTAAATATTAAAACATCATTCAATACATGACACCTCACTCGCCTCTGTTGGAATTTGGATTTGCACTGTTATGAAGTGACTCCAATTGCTCAAAACGTTTGAGCTTTTCACTCATCTGTTCAGTGTGTCGCTTTTCCATTTCAAGCATCTGTGCCTTGTGTCTCTTCTCCATTTCAGCAAATTTTTCCTCAATTGTCTTCTCCCTTTCTCTCTCTCGAGGTGCATCCTCCCCAGTGCTTTTGGTGGCGCCGGCGTTCATGCCATACATGTGATCCAAGGGAGAGTTTTCTGTTAATGATCGGAAACCAAACCCGAAGACCCCCTTCCTGGTTTCAACACCAGAGGCTTCATTCCATAATACTTCATCTTTTGTGTCATCAGCCTCGGGAAGAGACTTCAAGTAGTCATAGGTCGCCTATGTATGAAATTAAGAAAATGATTAGGATGTAATATGTATGGACAGTAACATGTAAATTTTTGCTTTTCTATTAAGTTAGCACATATGTAATGTTAAGTATCAGGTCAGTATCCAAGTTAGCACATATGCAATGCCCCCACCCCATCACCCCAAATTTCTAAAAGTTACTCTCATATTCACTGTAAGAAGAGTAAGTGCGAAAAGAAGCAATACCGCCACATCCGCTACCCTGGCATTCACATAAACAGAAGTACCATCTGGCATCACCTTCTTGTGCATTTTATCAAACACATCTTTGGAGCTTATTACACCATTTGGATTTTCTTTCTCCTGTCATATGAAAATTAATAGGATTAGGAGAGAGTTTGTCATGTACTGGAGCTATCAGTAAAGAGGAGAAAATAATTAGTAAATGACCAAACGGTTAATTAATACCGTCAATTGACTGCTAGCTTGATTCAGTAGTCAGTACACTCTTTTCTTTAATCTACCTTTGTAATTATTTCTTTTCTTGGTTATAAATAGAAGGGTGCTGTAAGAGAAATGTTATATTGAATATGAAAATTATTATGTCCTTTGTTACCTCTCTCTCTCTCCCTGTATCTATTTCCCTTCCTTCTCTCTCACAATTTTCATCTAATTAGCCCCAATTCCACTAAATTATACCAAGTTGCACAGCAAGACTGTGACAGAGTTATGTAATTTAGTAGATATGTAGAGGAATTAAACTAACCAATTGTTGCTGCACTTGGTGTGTTGTACGAGGTCCTGCCACATGGTGGGCTACACCACCGTCTTTAGCTTTGTTAGCAGAATTAGTTGTGCATAGCCCCTGATAACCGTCAGTCTCATACAGATCGCAAAACCCTTCCCACACCCGCTTCTTCTTCATACTCCTACACCACTGAGGCGGATGGGCTTTCCATAATGATGGGCTTGGGCCATGTTTCTTGGTAAATTGCTTCCGTAAGCACCCTAGTGTACTCCTATAAACATCGCAAGCGATATTCTCATAAACATCAATGCATCTCCGGCGCCACTGACCTGGTTCCCATCTATAAATTTTCAGGAACTTTTTCATTATTGTTGTCCTAACTTCAACTGGGAACAAATTATAGGAGCGGGCTGGGATTGGTATGTGGTCGAATAAAAGCATGCGGATTGTAGCATGAATTTTGCTGCATTCGGGGATGGCTTCAAACTCCCCATCACCAACTACCTTCAGCATTGGTCGGAACTCACGAGTTGCAATATCCCTAGGCTTGCTCGGACCTCGGCCGTTCTTAACTTTTTTCCCCTTCTCATCCCTACCAACCTCTCTCTTTCTTTTTCTAACCCTCAACAGCTGGTCGAGAGATATCTCATCCTCCGAGTCAGTGCTGCATTCATCTTGACCCTCATCATCATCTTCATCCTCCTCGTTCTCCATTACCTTATCATTTGGGTAGAGCACGCTGATTTTGTGCTGAAGCCGAACCCTCCTTTTTCCATTGTCCCATTTCATGATCGCTTCATATAAATCATCTTCTGCCTCACCATTTGGATTGTTTGGTGCCTCTCCTGTGCCGGGCTCTTCTGCCTCACCATTTTGATTCCCTGATGCACAACCTGTGCCAGGCTCGGGCGGCTCAGCTTGGTGTTGCTGGAGCGGCGGCTCGGGCGGCTCAGCTTGGTGTTGCTGGAGCGGCGGCTCTGGCTCGGCTTGCTGTTGCTTGAGGGGCGGCTCTGGCTCGGCTTGCTGTTGCTGGAGCGGCGGCTCGGGTTCGGCTTGCTGTTGCTGGAGGGGCGGCTCTGGCTCGGCTTGGTGCTGCTGGAGGGCCGGCTCTGGCTCGGGCTCGGCTCCTTGTTGCTGGAGCGGCGGCTGCGACGTTCTTTTAGTCACTGAACGTGTTCTTACTGTTCTCGTTGTTGGTGGAACACTCCGTTTCCTAATTTTTGGCATCTTGGGCTCGGCTTGGTGTTGCTGGAGCGGCGGCTCGGGTTCGGCTTGGTGTTGCTGGACCGGCGGCTCAGGTTCGGCTTGGTGTTGCTGGAGGGACGGCTCGGGTTCGGCTTGTTGTTGCTGTAGGGGCGGCTCTGGCTCTGCTTGGTGTTGCTGGAGCGGCGGCTCGGGTTCGGCTTGCTGTTGCTGGAGCGGCGGCTCTGGCTCGGCTTGGTGTTGCTCGACCGGCGGCTCCTGCTCGGGCTCAGGTTGGCCATCTGGGGGTGGCTGCTCCCCAGGTATTCTTCTGGTTATTGACCGTGTCTGTACCCTTCTCGTGCCGGGCTCAGGTTGTCTTCTTTCCTGCTGCCTGGCTTGTCTGAGGAACCTGCGGTCCAAAGCAGCCTTCATGGCTGCCTCCTTTGTCCGGGCCATTTAAATCTGTCGTAGGTTTAAAAAGAACATGTAATTAATTACTCAGACACAATTTGTAGCTGCTAAATAGGATACCTGGTAGTGAATAATGCAAAATAGATGTGATCTCAAAATATAAACCTGCGTATTAGAGGCCATTTCATGCATTCAAATTCTGTACTTATATACCTCTGACCAATGCACCAATTATCTTAGATTGAATATTCTGACTAAAAGAAAAGAGAAACTTATGTTCGAAAGGATTTCAGAAAAAATGAGCCTTCTGGATCTAAGTTAGGCCCAGTGAAACTAACAATTATTAAACACAGAAACCACTATTGTGATACTGTCAACATCGATCCTAGACTAAGAATAAAAAAAGCATTAGAAGATCAAAAACTGACCTTGTTCTTCAGATAGATTTCGATGGAGCTAGGATTTATTGACTCTCAACTCCAAATGCAGATATACAAAGGTCGAGAGCTTGTCAGAACGATGCTCTATCCTCTTTTTCTCTGTAACCATCAATTAACATATAAAACTAGAGTTAAAAATATAAAAAATAAAGTTTCTTTGCAGCTTCTACAAACAAAGAAGTAGACAGCCATATACCTAATTATCCCAATTTGCCACCTTAGCTGATATGCCAACTGCACAATGTCACCATGCTACTATTACCCCTTACAAACTAAGGACATATAACTTGTACCCTTTTGCTCTTATTGTTTACTTGAATGTCATACCTGCCCCTTTTGTTCCTTATAAATGTAATTTAGCAGAACAATAGCAGAATTTGTACGATTTAGCCGAATTGATACCAATTTGGTCCTAATAAGTCAGTAAGTGTTCTAATTTCTTTTTACCAAAAAATTAAATTTCAACTACAATGCAATTAGAACTAATGATTCCAAATATCTGACCTATTTTTTAGATTTATAAGTGCTCAAATTACAACTATAATCCGACAATCCTACACAAGAACTTAATAGAGAATGTTAGTAGTATCAAACCTGTTTATGGCTAGGGATTAGTCTTAGGCTTCTCTTGATCGCCTCCACAGCTGACCTAGAGCTTGTCTCGATCGCCTTCAAAGCTGACCTTGTTCGATCGAGAAAGGGGGGTAAGGAAAGGGACAGAACTAAGAAAAAGAAATGTGATACAAAAAACGGACAGAACTAAGAAATGTGGTACCAAAAACTGACCTTCTTCCAAATATCGAGAGAGAGAGAGGGTTTATCGCCTCCAAATATAGCTCGATCGACTGGATTTGGGAGCTAGGGTTTATCGCGAGAGAGAGTGAAAGAGACGGCTAGGGAGTGGAAGTATGCGATTTTCTTACTAAGGGGATGTCGCCAGAGAGGAATGCGTGTATATGTTAAGAAACATATGATTAGAACCATATCATTAGAAACATATGGTTTGAACTTTGAAATGAGACTTCATTTTTATAAACTTTGAAATGAGTTATATGTTAAGAAACATATGTTATAATTCGGCATATATGAGACGGCCAGAGAGGCGTTCTAAGTTTTCCTGTCCGGTTTTGAACGGGAGGTTAGTCCCACAATAGGAAAACAACTTTCGGAAATATACTATATATGTACTCCTGCTTATTGATGCGGCAGGAAAGTAAATGAAGAAGAGATGAGAGTTGGCTTTAACGTGTAGCTGGACTTGGCAGTTCTACAGACAAAAGGTCCCACCTGTCAGGGGGTGGGCCTTTTTTTATTATAAATTTATCTTAGAAACAGAATATAATTTCTTAAAATTATAAAGTACTTTGGCATGATAGCTATACGATTCACATGATACTATTCAAAATGCTGAGAAATAAATCAAAGTAAATATATTAATTTGATATATCACATTATTATTTGTATTTTTATACCATGTATATTATTTGGGCCTTTTTTTTATTATAAATTTATCTTAGAAACAGAATATAATTTCTTAAAATTATAAAGTACTTTGGCATGATAGCTATACGATTCACATGATACTATTCAAAATGCTGAGAAATAAATCAAAGTAAATATATTAATTTGATATATCACATTATTATTTGTATTTTTATACCATGTATATTATTTGGCATGTTCATGTCCATTTTTATATCATACTCCATCCACATAATTAAAGTTATAATCATGATATGGGTCAAAATATATTAACAACTTTATGACCTTAGTTACTCAAATGCAAGCCATATATATTATTTCGCATTTTTATATCATACTCCATCCACATAAATTTATAATCATGATATGGGTCAAAATATATTAAAAACTTTATGACCTTAGTTACTCAAATGCAAGCCATATATATTATTTGGCATTTTTATATCATACTCCATCCACGTAAATTTATAATCATGATATGGGTCAAAATATATTAACAACTTTATGACCTTAGTTACTCAAATGCAAGCCATATATATTATTTGGCATTTTTATATCATACTCCATCCACATAAATTTATAATCATGATATGGGTCAAAATATATTAACAACTTTATGACCTTAGTTACTCAAATGCAAGCCATATATATTATTTGTCATTTTTATATCATACTCCATCCACATAAATTTATAATCATGATATGGGTCAAAATATATTAACAACTTTATGACCTTAGTTACTCAAATGCAAGCCATATATATTATTTGGCATTTTTATATCATACTCCATCCACATAATTAAAGTTATAATCATGATATGGGTGAAAATATATTAAAAACTTTATGACCTTAGTTACTCAAATGCAAGCCATATATATTATTTCGCATTTTTATATCATACTCCATCCACATAAATTTATAATCATGATATGGGTCAAAATATATTAAAAACTTTATGACCTTACTTACTAACTTGCAAGCTATATATATTATCTGGCATGTTCATGTCCTTTTTTATATCATACTCCATCCACATAATTAAATTTATAATCATGATATGGATCAAATATATTAACAACTTTATGACCTTAGTTACTGACAACTTTATGACCTTATCATGTCTTTTTCACTCCTGTTGATCAACTCAACCCAAAAATAAACATTGGGAGAATAATCACAAAATAAAAATAATACAAAAGACATGATAATGATTAGCTTAATGAAATTTATATACAAATGAAGTTTGAAATTATTTTTTATACAAAAATTTAAATTCATATGTTGTCTTTCATATCTTCACATGATATGATAGAAATTTATTATAAATTTAGAATGTATAAATTATACAGAATAAATGATACAAATCCAATTCACAAAATATTTTTCGATTCTCAATTTATTCTCTATAATGCACTTCTACAATAAAAATTTCACCAACGTCAGATCTTTTGTCCATAGTGGATGGTACAACATTGTATTCAGTTGGAATAGAAAAATTTCAGTGGTCGCAAAATCATTTGCTGTATCCAACCCCCAAATTTATTTCCTGAGCGAAATTTCTTTCCTGAGTCGTGGATTTATCCCCCCAAATTTCTCTCCGCAAAATTAGTCGTGGATTTCCCTCCCAAATTTTCATCCACGGTTATGAGCGAAATCTTTTGTCCACAGCTTTTCATCCACAACTTTCATTTAGGCGCTAAAATTTTCCCCAAAAAATTTTCATTTGGGCGCTAAAATTCTTTCGGAAATTAGATTTGAAATTACAGTTATGAGCGATTCTATTTACAACATATATAAGCCTACCAAAATTCCTCAATGCTTTCTTCTCAAGTCAAAAAGAAAAAAAAAAGAAAAAGAAAAAACGGTACGGTTTATCTCTCTCCTCTCTTTTCTGCAATTTTTCCTTCATTTTTTTTTATTTCTAACTTAATTATTTTCTCTTCACCTTTTTTTTTGTATTTAGGTGAATCGTTGGCTTTAATTGGAGGTACGGTTTCTCTAATCTATTTCCTTGTTGATTTTATCACATAAAGTACAATCTTCTCTCTTCTGTTACCTCTTAATGTTTTTATCGATCTCGTATGTAAAGAAATCTGATGTTGCTGATTGATTCCTGGAACATTATCCTTGTGAACACTAATTTCTGTACTAATTACTGTCAACTAAAAATCATTGTGAACACCAATTTCTGAAATTATTTGTTCCTAACACCGATTTTTAACTTTCTGGGTACTAATGGACGTATGGTTTCTCTTTGTTCTCACACCATTCTATATTAATTTGTTGTACTATATATGGCAATGATGCCTTGGAGATGGTATTGTTTCTCAATTCTGTCAATTATAAAGCATTAGAGGATTTTCAGAATCAATTATACATATTCTCTTTTATATTTTCTGCATATATTTCTTAATTTATCTCCCAAATTCTTATTTATTTTCTCCTCTCTTTAATGCATAGGTCAGAAGTTGGATAATTTTGGAGGTACGGTATCTCCATTTCTCTTCTCTCTAATTTTGTTATTTATCATAGAATGTAAAATGGTCAAGAGCTACAATTTAGAATGATTCTTATTTTCCTTGAGTATAGTAGTACTGTCTTTCCTGAATAACACTTAATTCTGTGGGTGTTCTCTGGTTACTTGAAATTTACTAAAATCATAGGGTCTGAACTGTAAATGAATTGAATATAAAATATTCAATATGCGTGGTATGAGAATAAACAGAAGGGAATATGTGTATAGGACTACCTTTGTATCCCATACTGATGTGTGATATATGATCCAACAAATATATATATATGTGCAATTATCTGCTGGCCTGGTAAACTTGATGAATTGGAGATACAACTGTTTATATAAATCCAATAACAAACGTCAGGGGTATTCTTCGAACATGAGAATTGTCATTGGTTTGTATACACCTGTTGTGCCCCTATAATGTCTGGATTTGATGATAAAAGAAGTGATGAATGAATTTCCTCTTTATCATGGCCTGAAATGACATCTTGTGCTATGTAAAGAATGATTAAGATGGTCAAATAGCATTATTATTACATGATGTCAATTCTCACTATATATTACTAAATTTTTTTCTCTTCTCTTTTTTCTATATGTAGGTTAAAAGTTTGATTCTCTTAAAGGTACAGTTTATTACAAATCATTTGGTACAGTTATTATTCTCTTCTCTTTGTAGTGTGTAATTTTTTATGGGCAAAAACACAAAAGTGTGGTTTTGATTGCCTACCTGGACTGAAACACAAAAGAAGTGAAGGTTTCCAACTGTTCTGTGTATCTGTTCGATTGATATTAGTTTGATTTGGTTTTTGTCCATATACTGAACACTACTTTGTGCTTGTTTCTATTATTTAAAACTAGTTTTTTGTTCACAAATGGCAGATCGAGCCATCATGGTTACCAAATCAGCAATGAGGAGGACTCGACCCACAAACTATTCAGCGCAAAATCAAGAGCTCCAAATTGAGGAGGCCCCTGTCAGGGAGGAATCTAATAGTGCACTCAAACGTCGAGGTAGAGGAAGCAGCGCTAGGCGGGAGCCAACTAGTGTTGTTATTGATCGACCTCTGGTCTGGCCTGTTGGTAGGAAGGAGTTCGACTCCGAACCATATTGCAGCAAGCTTCCGACAACCATTTCCAAGATTGCATTGGAAAACTTTGCTGGCCCATGGAATAGTTTCCACGAATTTAGTGATGAGGCTAAGGCTTTGTTTTTGGAAGAGTTCTTGGTAACCTTTGATTCCACATGTTGAATTCTTTCCTCCAGTTAAAAATTATCTTATATCAGTAGGAACAACTGTACTGAGATAAAAATGCATACTTGGATTTTATTCGCTTGTATTACCAAATATATACAAGAGCAAAAATATTGTTTCATCTTGAAATTACTATTAGTTTCATCACTTACTGACGCTGTTTCCAACTGTCTTGTGCAGACTTGCTACAGGTGGAGGTGCAAGGATAATACAGAAAATCCTCAAAAGTGTCGAGAGGTCCTTGAAAGACTTGCTGCAAAATTGTTCAAAGATGTGCTCCGTCGATGCCGACTGGAATGCAAGAAGGATTTTGGTTTGGACATTGAGAAGTGGAAGCAGCGGGTCCCTGCGTGGTGCAGAAATGCTGAACATTGGACACATTTGTGTGACCTCTGGGGTACAGAGGAATGGCAGATGCTTTCCAAAAAGGCAGCAGAAAGCCGAACCAACTCTGGGCAGGTGGCGAAACATTCTGGAGGAAGTAGGAGTGTGTTTAGACATGTCAAGCAATGGGTATTCCTTTTAAAATATTAATATAGTTCATTGTCCAAATTTAAATACTCAATATATTAGGTTGACTACATCTAACATAAAGTCAATGTCATTGCAGAAAATAGATAATAAAACAGATGAGGATCCAGAATATGGAGATTTGTACATTGCCCTCCACGTCCCTAAGAAGAAAAAAACTTGTCATGGCAGCGGTGCATCCCAAGGGAATGATGCTACAACTGAGATCGAAGGGGGAGAAGATACCACTCAAACTGACAACTATGAATTTTTCGATGATAAACAACAAGAAATTTATGTAAGAACTATTTTTGGACTGATTATTTTTTATTAAGAATAAACACATGGTTTAATATTATGTGTTCACAACAGTTTGATTATTAAAAATCTGATTTGGGTATTTTGATGTCGGATTCTCCTCTGCATCATTCAGAAAGTTTGTTCTCATTCTTCCTTTTCCTCTTTTGAAAGCATTTATAAGTTGGCACCTAATTAGAACTGTTGTTGCGCTTGATTTTTTAATTCCTTGAACATTTATATAGGATCGAGTAAAGGAGTTGCAGCAGGATCCGGAATATCAAGACAAACCTAAGGAGACTTTATGGATGATTGCATTCCGTGAAGCAAACCGTGGCAGAAATTATGGGTTTGGAAGTTTGTTCGACAAGTTTCAGATGCCAAAAACAAGCACACGAGCTCGACCTTCCAACTATTTATCCCTTGGGGCAAGCTCTGCATCGACAGTGTACACGAAAGAAGAGGTCGAGAGGTTGCTTGAGGAAGAGCGTGCAAAAGAGTGTGAAGAGCGTGCAAAAGAGCGTGCAGAACAAGAGAGTAGGGAGGCCGAACGTGATGCAAGAACCCAGCTTATGTTCAATCAAATATTTGCGCAACTGAGGCAAACCAATATGCCGGCCCTCAACATGCCGGCCCTCAACATGCCGATCCTCAACACGCCCACCCTCAACATGCCAACCCTCAACATGCCAACCCTCAACACGCCAACCCTCAACACGCCAACCAACATTAGGGTAAGTTCCACCAACTGTTTGCTCAATATTGTTTCTTTGGCTTGTTTATTTGCTTGTATGTTTTGCTTTGTTGAAACAACATATAATTTGTTGATAAACCCTAGCTGTTGACAAACCCTACCTGAATGTTGCAAGTACAGAAATTTGCAAAGTATATTAAAGTAACATATATGGTGAAATTTGATAAAGCCTTGTGTATAATTTGTTGTTGCTCAACTTCAGATAGCAACTACCAAGCTGACCTAAAAATTATGCTATAGAGTAAGCTTTGTTAGTTATTGCTAATTGAACTTTGTTATTTCAGCAACAAAGAAGTTTTGCAATGCCACACATCAGCAACAATACTACACAAGGGCCCACAAATGTAGGGTTCTCAAGTGCAGCACCGGCAAGCACTGCAAATGGTATGGAAGAATTCACGGCAAACGGTATGGGAGAATTCACGACAAACTGTATGGGAGAATACACGGCCTTAGTTACCAATGTTTCGCGCGAGCAAGCTCAACATAGTTATGTGGATGGTTATGAGAAATTTTAATTAGAAAAGTTTATTGTTTTTAGGTGGTAAAGTATACTGTTTAGAATGCTTTTAAAATTTGAATTCTGGTTTTATAATGTATTGTGAATGCTTTTTTTTAGATGAATCAATTTATGTGATGTTTTCTTTGAATCGTATGAATTAAGTAGTTTGTTTGTGATTGCGTCTCAATCCCTTTTCACCAATTAAAATCATATGAATAGTGGTGGTACCAATTTGGTACCGGGGGCAGAATTAAATGGCTGCACAAATAAAATTGATGTGGATATTAACAATTACGTCGGTATAACGACATAATTAATTGTAAAAATATCAACGCCGACAAACACGAATATACTGTGGGCCCCACTAAATTCTGATTATATATTATCAGTGTCGCTGGCTAACAGCGTCGCGATAACGACAAAAATTTAAGGTGGGTCCCGCAAAATTCGCATAACATATTATCTACGTCCCTGAGGAAAGGCGTCGGTATACCGACAAAATTATCCTTAAATAGAGACGCACTTAACACGAGACTAACCCATCGGACAAGAAGACATGCGTCCGTATGCCGTCGCGGATTAGAAAATAATTAGGGACGTAATTAATAAATTCGCGTCGCCGAGACGCAGATGTTTATTATTCGCGGCTAGATTAGCTGCGTCGCTAAGCACGCGTCATTAATTAGACGCAAAGGGCTTTTCGTGTCGGAATAGGGACGCCTATTGGCGTAGCAGATAAGCGATATTCTAGTAGTGTATGTATATTTGAATTTTTTTTAATGTTTTATAGATTTTTATATTTCAAAATTCAAATCGGCACCAGAACGTATAGTAAATGGACGAATTTAATCTAAATATAGTTAGAATGCGGGAATGATAAGTGCCATCGCTAAAAAAACCATCGCGCGCCATCGCTGCACAAAACATATGGTCTGCTACAAATGTTCAGTTTAATAATCAAATGTGTTCAGTTTAATAGTCAAAAGTGTTCAATTAAATGCGTCAAGTAATGGTTTTATTATGTAGATCGCGCATCATTTTTGGAGAGAGGCGCACTAGGGCAAAATCGGAAAAAATTTTATTTGAACTGGATCGGTTCATGACCCCTTCTAATTTTTTCACGTGTTTTTTGTCCGGTTCGTGACCCCTTCGCTCACCTATTAAAAAAACCGAAAAGTCGTACTGAACATTTATATCTAATAACCTGATCATTTGTACCTACTACACTGAACATTTGTTCTTACTAAACTGAACATTTATACTTATCCAATAAACATTTTTTCTTATAACATTTGTATTTTTTTTATTGCAACTAACTGAATATTTATACTCAATTAACAGAACATTTGTATTTACCCAACTGAACATTTGTACTTGCTAAACTAAACATATATACTTAATAAAATGAACATTTTTGCTTATAACATTTATATTTTTTTATTGCAACTAACTGAACATTTATATTCAAAGAACGGAACATTTGTACTTATCTAATTGAACATTTAGGTATGAAATAAAATTGCGCTGGGTGAGAGACCATCACTGAGGGAGCGCCTCAGCGATGGCGCGCGATGGTAAATTGTCCGATGGCGATAATCAATTTCCGTTAGAATATCTCTTTAGGAACCTCATGAACAAAATTTATCGCTAAGCAAAAGATACTAAGCAGAATTATATAAAATATTTCGATCGTTTCAATTAAAATATTAACTAGCACATCAAATTTTGACACGGTATATGCACTCAGGAAAAAAATATCGCCTTCCATTAAATATATATGTCACAAGCTTTGGCGTAATGAGACTCTTTGATACATATTATTTGTCTTGTCCATCATGTCATAAGTTCCAAAAAAAATATTGTTCAAGACTAAAAGTTTATCAAGTATGAGGCTGTTATCGACTTATCAGAGGGTGCCTGATCGACTATGTGCTTTCCAATCACGCATGCACTTCATTTTACATAACCATTGTCCATCCGCACAATGTGTAGAATTTTTTTTTTTTTTTTTTAAAAAAAAAAAAGATTAGAAAAAAGAAAGAGAATGTCCATGCCAACCAATCCCATAACAAATTTTGATCCCAACCAATCCCATAACAAATTTTGATCCGTTATCTAAATCATGCTTCTAACATGTGTGCTCCCTCCATAGCAGAGGTTGCATGTGTTCAATCAAAGTCATTTCTCGCTCTTCTTGTGTTCTTCACTTGATTATAGAAAGAAGTCGTAATTAATTCTTTGTTATGATGGCCTCTTTAGCACTCTTTCAGATAATCATATTGGATAAGCTGGAGAGCTTATTAGAACAGTAGAGTGTCCATGTTCATTGTATAAAACTTTGTTGGTCTTCAGTTTTCAAATTGATTTGAAATTGAAAATTTGGTTATGATGGTTTAATATGTGTAAAGTGGCAGTTTGAAAGATTTTGAATTTGTCAATTTAAAAATTCTTCTATTATTTTTTAATTTTTATGGCTATTTTAATGTTTATGTTATTTGTTATAATATGCAAACTATCTAGATTATTTTGTTTTTTGAGTACATACAACCAAATAGCGGAAATGATAAATGTCGCCTTGCTAAATGTCATTAGCGTTATCTCTAACCAAAAACAAGGAGTGTGTCCCTCCTTCCAGGTGTGGAACTAAGTTCATCCCAAAGTATGCTTAGCAGACTCCAACTTTTCAAAAATACCCATACAAATTTAAAAATTCTATACTGGTTCTTCTAAAATTTGAAAAAATTCTTAATTTGCACACTCTAAAAATTCAAAAAATAAAATCTATACTATAATTTTTTCGGCCCTCCTATTTGAGAATCTAGATTCCGCCCTTGCCTCCTTCCTCATCTAAAAGTAGAAATACTCTCTTCCCTCTCCTCCTTTCGCTCTATCGCAGCGTCCTCTCATCCCTTGTGCTTCTTTACCATCGTCTCTCTTCCCCCTCTCCTCCTTTCCCCTCCACCTCCCTTCCCTCAATTCCACCTTCTTTCCATCCGCCTCTATCTCCCTTTCCCTCACATATGCCCCATAGTTTCTTCTCTCTCAATTTAGTGAACAATACAATACGAAAAATAAGTTGAACATATAAACAATAAATTGAAGAAAAATAACAAAGAAGTCGAACAAAAAATAAGTTGAACATATACGATAAACAAGTTCAACAAATAAAGTGAATAGATACATACATAATTTGATCAAATAAAATTGAACTAAACAAAAAATAATAATAAATTAAAAATATAACAAATAATATAAATAGATACAACAAATAAGTTGAACAAGTAAAACAAACAAACTGAACATATAAACAATAAGTTCAACGAAAGACCAAACAAGATAACAAATGCAACAACAAGGTGAATATATATAACAAATAAATTGAACAAATATAACAAATAAGTTAAACATATATAACAAATAAGTTGAACAAATAATCCAACAAAGTTAGCAAATATATTAAATAATTTGAATAAATAAAGTCAATGACGTGAAAAAAAATATATAATAGGGGAGAAGAGAAATAGAGAGAGGGAATAAAAGGAAAAAAAAAACAGAGAGGAAAGGAGCGAATGACTAGAAGAAGATAATTGAGAAGGTAAGGAAAGGAAAGGAAGGTGCGCACGAAAGCGAGGGGAGGGGAGAAACGACACTGAAAAAAAAGAAAGAGATGAGGGAAGCGTCTAGATATGGCGTTGATGGTTTCAGGATAGATTGTAAGACGTAATTCACATCAGATATTGTGGAGCAAGATTAAATGTCGGCCGCTTTTCTTTTCTTCAAAAAGAAAAAAATATGTTATTACGATGTGATATGTCCATTTAAAGAAAAATAAATGAATTGAATTCGGATCACTCATGATCTATGAATATTTTTAACTTGATTGAGGTAAATTTTGATATGTCGATTTTAAATGAACAAATCAGATCTTTCTTTTAAAAAGATAAAAGGGGACAAGTCCTGTGATGTGATAAAAGTTTTCAGTCATCAAACTTTATCTTATTAGATGGAGAATTGTGATACAATATTTTAGTCTAAATCTACTACTAGATAAGTATATAGGTCTAAAACTCTAAATTAATAGTTTTTCCAATATACATTATAATTTTCAAACACCTAATAATTTTTTTTTTAAGAATTTGAAATACTATATCTTCTCTAATTCCTATAAAACTCAATTCCTGTGGTTAACCACTCCCTTCTATCTTGGAACCTCTCCTAAATAACTGAATAGATAATAAACATTTCACTACCAGTGGCGGATTTAAAAAAAATATTTAGGTGAGGCTGAGTTTATAAGAACATTAGACTAACATAAATTCATCATATATCAATCTTATACACTGGACTTTTGAGTACTCCAATGGCAGAAAAAATTAGCTGGGACTAAGGTGGGGCTCCATGGACTCGACGACGTTAGGTGGGGCTCTAGCCCCACCCGACCCAGTGGTGGATCCACCATTGTTCACTACTATTTTTCAAATTTGAAATACAATTATTATCATTTTTTCTATAAGCATCAAAATAGAAATTCGAACAGTGCAACATCTTTCAACCAATTTAGAATCTAGAACATTTGTCATAGCTAGTTTGGCATTGTCATACATTTTGGATGAGTTTGTAATTTCCGGCCGCCCCTATTAGTCGTAGGGAATGTGGCCTTTTCTATTTTTTCCCCTGTAGCCCCACGCAGCGCGTGATTGATTGGAAAGGAAACAAGATGCCCTATTATTGATGGCAAATGGTGCAATGCCATGCATGATGCATGCATCTTTGAAGGTGGTACCTCAACCTTCCATTCCCAATAATATTTTTGTTCTTTTATTTATTTTTCTTAAGAGGTCTGGCGAGCCCGAGCCGAACCGTATATACATTACTAGTATTTATGTACATATTAATTGTTATATAGTATCTTTAAGTGTGGCAGAGTACAAATAAAAGATTGGGATCTTGCATACGGCCATTTATCAATAAAATAAAGTATATTCTTTTAGACTTATTGGCAGTAAATTAATTTTAACAGTTGTGACTATATTATCCAAATTAACTTGAAAAAATATTCTGAAAAATATAGATAGCTGAATGCCATTATAAAATGTTGTGTAACTCGGCACCTCTCTCACCTTGAGCAAAACATGTAAATATATACCATCTCTCTGCACACTTACATCAATCAAGTGTAAGTCTAGCACTGTATTAAGCACATATCGCGAGTGGGTTACAAAATAAAAGTAGTCAAGATTATTATATTAATATATCGTCAGAAAATAAAAGTACAAGGTGTAATGAGAAAGAAAACAATTTTGAATTCATTGTGGGGCTTAGCGCCTCTTTCCCTTTCTCCGTCCCCTGCCTTCAATTTTTGAGGAAGCATGCTTTTGCTTTTGGTATTTTAATAACAACGAAAATTACATAGATTTTTCCCAAAAAAAAATATATTTCTTTAAATGCAACTTCAGAACGGATGATCCAAAATTTGGATACCCATCCATCCATTGCTTGAAGTGCATTTATAATAAAGAACAGTTATAATTTTTTTAGGGTAGAAATTCATTGACAATGAACTAGATTGACACAACTTTTGTGACCTTTAAAAACAACTTATAATGTTGAAATCTGGCAACACAAATTAATATGATCTATACTATATGCACATAATACCCATTAAAAATAAGTAAAATTGATGTGAAGTTTAATGTTCAACATACCATCTCTGATGAAAGAACAGATTACACTTAAATTGCATGAAGTTTGACGCAAAACTAAAGCTAACAACAAGATAAGGATTTTTTTAAATTTTACAAATTTTACTCTGACTTGATTAAAACTACCATTGTTAAAATTGTAAATTTTAGACGTTGTTAATAAATCGTAACTATAATTTTTCTTATGTTGTTATTTCGGTTGTAAATAGTATACTTTTCATTTTTTTTGTCACTTCAGTAGCCGATGGATTTTGGTGACATGTTTGGTCTTCACGCGTTGACCAGTAGTACTATCAATCAGTGTTTTTTGGTTTTTTTTTTTTTGAGAAATTAATCATTGTTTTTGTTAACTTCAATGAACTCTTCGTTACACGTGGCACAGATATCGTTCGTTATTTTATTTCTTTATAGTGGTATTTTTATTGTTGTAGTTGGTAGTGATGCAACATAAAGCGTTCAATTACGGCAAATATTAATGATGCACATGTGTGCATTGTTTTCAGGAGTATGATTATTTAAAAACAAATTTATTCTTATCGTTGTTTCATTTGATTGTCCCATGTTGAAATAAATAGCCTACGGGCTGTTTCTACTCAAAAAAAATGTTGAAATAAATAACTTTAGATGATGATGAGTGTCAATAATAAAATATTGAGTTAAAATTGGTACTATGTTTGAACTTGATCTATTTAATATATTGTGGACTTGAGAAATATGCAAAACATGAGCTTACAATGAGTTCAAGAATTATTGAAAATGAGTATTTCCTTATTTTAATGTGTATCAAAACTGAAGACGATACCATCCTTTTTTATTATTATTCATTTATTCATTATTTATTTATTTATTTTGGAACTCTTGGCACCTTTCCTTTTGCAATCACCCCTCTCTGTTTTAGTCTTTTCTTTCTTGAATTTGATTTTGAAGTTATTTCTATTTGACTGTATCTGAAATAGTTTACATGGAAGTTCAGATGCAATCTATATCAGTCCGATCTAAAGATGGATCTCTATATAAATTATAAGTATCCGTATTTAAGTCATGACTGTTTGATTTACTGTCTGAATCCGCCTCTGCCCAACCACTTGATCTCTTCATCGGTGGTTCTGTTGATTTTATCCTGCCAGATGCCACGGTTCAATTTCAACCTCTACACTAGATAACGTCAAATGTCTATATATAAAACCAAGGCAGCAGTCAACTCCATGCCAATAATTTTACCTTTTAAAGATTCATACTGCGAACGGTCCTTTTCCTTTTCATCAGAATAGTGTTCTAATAAATTGAATTTTTGTAAGTGCTTGTTGACGACTGTTCACTATTAACACGTGTCAAAACTACATTCGTTCATAAAATCATAACCTTTTTCTTTCTTATAGTTTCCTACGTACCTTTCTAATTAGATAAACAAACAAACAAACAAACAAACAAACAAAACTCTTGATTCTTTCCTTAAATTAAACACGATACCTCTATATTGAACTATATAATTAAAGAGTTGAAAATGACAGAACATTATGTGCTAATTGACACCGGTGTTAATAATATTATATTCTTATATTTGTTGTTTATTAAGTTTGATGAAATTTAGGAGGATGCACGAGTTCCCTCGCTTTCATAGGGAACCACCAAAACCGTTTAATTTTATCCTTATCCGCTAAGCAATTATACAGATGACGTTAAAGAGGCAGGGATTGGAATAGAAGTGTTAAAATTTACATGGTTTTAAGGTAAAATGACAAAGTAGATGATGAAGCCAGAAATTTGATAAAACGTAAAGGAAAAAGGGACAATCACTTTGGTAATTTGCTTTTTGGAGATGGTGTTGTTTCTTTCACAGTTGTGCTGTATCGATGTGACTTGGAATTGTCATCGGTATAAGAGGAGCATATTTACCGGTAAATTCCATGTACAATTGTTTTTTTGTTGACAAACAAGTTAACACATTGAAAAATGTTATTGATACTTATTACGGAAAGGCCAATTTTCTTGCATTTCAATAATATAAAATATATGTAATTCATTCAGTTCGCATCGCCCAATTTTCTTGCATCTCAATAATTGAAATACTTTCGTGATGCATCTGAAATCGCTAAATCTAATTTGTCAAAACTTTGAATCACTTAATAACTTTAAAAATGTGCATCAAGTTTCATCAAGTTTTATAGGAATAATACTTACACTATACAAACGTACTTATAATATTGTTTAAATTTAATATTTTCAATATGTCAACAAATAATTTTTCCTAAAAAAAATATATGCATTGTAGTGCGTGTTCATGGATAAACGAACCGAAAATAAAATTTCATCGATGATAAAATTTCTTTTGAAAGAAAAACAACATCAGAGTGACAAAAGAAGTCAAATCTTCGTTGAAAATTTTTCCTTTCCGGTGATGTGCATATGGCATTGATATATACACAAGTCAACTAATATTTTTGTATGGTAGTGATGGATATTCAAGTCAACTATGGTTAAACTATTGTAACATGGCTTGAACAAACAAAAGGAAAAATAACATGTCTTGAACAATAAAAGGTAACACCAACCTATGGGATTCAAGCAAAAGATAGAAAATCAACCGACAAATAATTGTTAATAATATCACTAAGCAGTAATCACATAAATAAAGCAGAGAAATATTAAACAAAAGAATTACAAAGATGGGCCCAAGGGCCCTACAAAAAAGGTTTCAAAAGGCAAGGGCTGCTTTAGAAAAAATCCACAATAGAGGTCAGGTCAGCTCCGGCCTGCTAATGAAGAGGGAATATAAGTGGGAAGCATGTTCACCGCTCACGCCATACATCACATCCGGGTACACGTGGCACATTCTGAGTGAAAGTGGAGTGTGGGACCTACGCACGGGAACTAGCAGTGCTTTTGAACGTGGCAGCTTAGGAAGCCTCCGCATTTATTTGGGTCCCTTTCGGCGGTCTTAGAACACGTTCATTTACCAAATTATGACATAGTTCAATGTTTTTCTTTTTCCAAAAGCACTTTTTTTTTATGCTTGCAAAATAAATGGAGTTTGAAATGAAAATGTGGATGAACTGAATTTTTAATGGTATTTTAATTATGAAGTTATGAAAGGATGTAGACAATTTTTTATTTTGATCTAACTTTGGAAAAAATAATAGATAAATTCAGAGATAGATAATTAAGTGTTTTGCAAGTGAACTTATTTCATCTAATTCCTTTCGAAATGAATTTTTATTTTAAACCAAACAAACGAAGTTATTTTTTTTTGTTCTTAATTAAATATGAATTTCCTATAATATATTACGAATGAGAATTATATTAAATATTAAGTGAGCCTCTATATGCTTTACATGCAGTAGAATTATGAAGAAGCAGCTTGCCTATAATTCTCATCCATCTAATGGCAAGTCAAAAACTGATACTCCATGTGGCTTGCTCAATGGAGTGAGTTGATAAAAAAAATAATGTTAATTAAAGAAATTATATTTTAAGGATTTCAATTTTCTTGTAAAATATATTCAGCCTTATTATTTATTGAGTTGAATTGATCTTTAAAAACTTTCTTTAAAAAAAAGATCCCTATAATTTCCAGATAAAACCAAATTAATCCGTGTTATCATTATTATTATTGTTATTATTATTATGTGTACTAGGTAGGTCATTGAATATTCAATGAAAGTCTTCAAAAAACAATATTCATTGTTTAATGAGAAGGTAAACTCGTTCTTTGGAGAATGACCAATGAAAGGAAAAAATATTAGTAATTTGAGAATTAAGTTCTTTTTCTAATATTGAAGGTAATGTCAAGGACCAATTTGATTTGATTTTTAAGAATTTTAAAGACTAGGTAGGTTGGAATGAACGAATTAGACAAAGTCCATATTTACATTCAAACCAATCAAGCTAAAATCAAATAAAAAAAAAAAGTTAGATTGAGTGGTCGGACTTTGACATGTTGGACTTTATTTTTGTTTTTGAGAAGTTTTTGAATTCTGAGAAAGCTATTTATAATTGTATATCCATTGCGATCAATAACTCTCTAAGTTCTGTATTTCTTAAAGAAGGTCATTAACTATAATTTTGTTACCATCATCTACTGATTACGAAGGGCAGAATTGAAAAGGTACTAATTCAATAAACCAATTCAAGAACTACGTACATTGAATCGAGTACAGCTGTTTATTTTACGGTACTATAAATGTAGAATAGCACAAATTAAAGCGAGATGAGACTTTGTAGTTTGTATCTAGTAACTAAAATAGGGAATCCTGTTCTCAGAGCTGACTATTATTTTGTTTTTTCAGCACTCATTATTGTAACTAATCTTTAATCAAGTACATACCGAATGATATATTTGTTTTTGGCATTATTGTAATATATCTTTCGGTCAGAATTATTCTAGGTAGCTTTTCAAATTATTTAGTTCATGCATTATCAGGACAATCCGATCAGGTCCCTTTAAGGCTTTAAGTAAAGCTATGATGTTTTCTTTTACATTGTTTCTGGTCAGTAGCTGAGAGGTATCATTTATTCATGTATTGGAAAATTTACATAAGAATCCTTGAAAGAAAATGTCGATTCAAAATAAAGCACTCTCTTTTCTTGTATGATATCATTTCTTAAATTATTAACAAACAACTTCTTGTCTAACCATTGAATTTGGTTTATATTGATTTTCTCTGCTTACACAAAAAAATTATGACAATTTAGTTTTGCTTTGTTATGATAAATCTCTACTACTTATAAATGCACGGATGGAAAAGATGTTACACTCTAGATCTAAATAGCAAACAAGTGTTTATGTCGTTGGATCGATTTGATCTGTGGTTGGATGTGAATCGCTAGACGAAGCAACACTATTATTTGGTTTTCCATCTAATATAGAAACAAATTGAATAACACATCTATTTGTATCGTTGATAAATTAAGCAACATATTTTTATTGTCTAACATTATTTTGTTTCTTTATTTACCCACATATAAGGGCATCTTATGCTAGTAACTTAAAAATCAGCATCCAAAATTTATCCACATCAATATATATTTACAAGTTCTCGATGCATGCTAATGGACACAAAGTCCAAACATCAATGAAGTTTTACATGTACCAATGGAAAATGATATGGATTCAATCTGATTGTATTATTTTAATATTTATATTGTGAATTGTAGATTCTGAAAGTTTTGAAATAAAATCATAGTGAAGACAAAAAAAGGGAAGCATTTGGTCTCCGCTTAAATTATAATATGACCAAGACGCCTCAATACGATAAAAATAATATTTAATATCATTCTTAGGAGTGCAACAATATTATATGTATGTTGAGCAAGAAGTTCGTAGTCAGGGATCCTCTGCGATATTAAATAAAAAAAATAATTTTGATGGAAATTTATTCACCAACTTGTCTATAGTCAGTTTAAAAAGAGTATAAGTGAGTTCAATTATATCTTTTTCGTTTTGTCTTCAAATTTGATACCATAATTAGATGTATCCAAAATTCTGATCTTTTTCATGCATTGAAAAATAAATTCTTTATACTTTTCACTGAAAATTGCTCATGAAATAATAATTCGAATAAACAAAACATGAAAATATCAAGTGAGAAATGAAATTAATTAGGCATTGGCTTATTGCAGGGATTTTTAAACTTTTTGAATGCAGTTATTCTACGTGTGTTACAATAACGTTCAATTATAACCATCTAAATTCAGCAAAAATAATAAAAACCATTAGGACCACCCCATATTTAACTTCCTATTTTCTAGTATCTTTAGTATACAAATCAAAGAGACGGTTGATTTATTTCTTAAATCTTGAACAGAGGAATATAATCAGAAGGGCCCAGTTGGTTAACTTGGTGCAAATATTGCATTGCTGCTCGCCAGAACTCAGGTTGATTAGATATATACTTGTGGTATGATATAAATATTAGAATCTAAAAAGGTATATATAGAACTGTAGCCTAATTCTGCAAACTTTTCCAAATTATTAGTCCAAAAGATATATCCACTGTTTGGTTTTATAAAGAATCCGATCCTTAAGTTATATTCTTCCTAAATTCGTCAAATCCAAATGCTCAAAATTGGAAACCATTTTGGTTGCATTTTCTTGCAAGCTTTTCTCCACTTTGGTTTCCAGAGAGAGGAACACTCAAACACCAATAAAGGTTATACTAGTTATTGGTTTGCATAATTAAGATTCCCTTGATAGCTATGTAAGCCAGAGCATGCAATCTGAATAAGTTATTTGGTTGAATATAAGGTGGAACATTATTACATTGTCCAAATTCTAATTAATGTTCTCTACTCTTAGTTAGTAACACATTTAAAATGCCTTACAGCATATTTTGACTCGAGGAAGTTTACCGCGCTACTTCCTCTTGGCAATAATGGAGTAAAAGAGACTAGGATTTATTCTGTTATCTAATCTTACACTAGTGACAAAATTTAAGAGCACTCTGCAAATTACTCCATTTTGTACCACTTTTCGACCGGAAAGACAAAATAAATTTTTTTTTACAAATTTTACCAACCTATTTGTAAATTAATTGCAAAATTTTATAAAAAATACACGAAATATTTTGTTTTTACTTTTTACAAATTTTAAAAATCCACGAAATATTTTTTATATTCGCAGACTTCACAAATAGCTTTTCTTATACTGGTAATATATTGCATGCATTATTATATCAACATTAGTCTAATAGTCTTGTACGTATCTTGTATTTTAGAATTCACTGTATTATTTAGGATTGTTCTTGAGATAAAGATGTTGTCAAGTATCATAAATTGAAATCTCTACAAATCACTCTCTAGATGACTGGACTAAAATGCAATATTTATAGTGAGTAGACTAAAATGCATACGTTTATAGTTAAAAAATTATCCGTAGTTTTCATAATTTCTCTCATCTGATGATTAACAAGCTCTGTAGGGATAATATAGATTCGCAAGTATATTTATCCATTCTTTTGGTCACACATTAGTTTTTTTTTTTTTTTTTTTTTTTTTTTTTTTTTTTTTTTTTTTTTTGAATGGTATTGCTTTTGTAGTTTATTTCGGCTTATCATTTTTTAACAAAAAATGACAACTAATAACTTGTACCTCCGTCGGGTGGTGCGGTGAAATGGCGGACAAACATCTAAATATATAGACATATACATGTCGTGAATTATCAATTATGTTAGCAAACACGGTAATATAATAGAGTCTTTACACCTTGTCATGGGACGTTATTACTAAATCGAAATTAAACAAATTTAATTTAAAAGGAACATGGGTCGACCACACTCTGAACCCTTTTTAAGAAGCTACCTTGAACCAATAAACCCACCAATTGTAAGTTCATGGACCCTGATCCCCTGTGCACATGTGTAGCGCGGCACACGAGCCGTTCGATTTTGATCGAGCGGTTCATTTTTTTGGGGCCTATTAGATGCACGGGACTTCCATAGCCATCAGATTCAGATCAGACGATCCACAGCCCGCGCTACACATGTGCCGCGCGATATATGATCTGAATCCCAAGTTCATGACCTTTGATGAAGCTTCTTTTACCTTCCCTTTTAGATAGAGGGAAATTTGAATAAAAAGGAGGTCAAGAAAGGGAGCATTGAAAGAGGAGAGGAAACCAAAGCTGTTACAGTAAGGCTCCTGACTATCTCCAGAACTTGAGCAATCCTTTTTTCTGTTAAAAACTTTTTAAAGCACAAGATCCGATATTACACTGCCACCGTCGGATAATATATATATTGTCAATAACACTGTTTACGCTAATAATAATTGAGGACATTTTTGTTTAATATTTTTGTGGTGATAAGTGAAACTCGTTGACTTCTGAAAATTATAAAAATTGATTACAGCAAAATGTCAATAAAATGAGCAAAGCGAAATATAAATAGGATAATATATATATGAAAGTGTGTGTATATATATATAGAGAACATATGGTGCATACTAATGTACCGGAGCTTCGGTGTATACTGATCCAAACTCTTCGATCTGCTTCAAAATAACCGATCCAAACTGTCTAATATGATCTTCCTATTGAAATTTCCTTGCCGACTAAATTTTATATTTTTTTTCAAAATTTTTAAGTATTTTTTTCGGATTTTTAAAAACTGCTATTTTTTAACCGTTCAGAAAAAAGTGAGATTAGTGATTTTCAAAAGTTCTAAAAAAAATAGTAAAAAAATTCAAAAAAATATAAAATTTGGTCAGCAAGAATATTATAATAGCGAAATCATATTGAACAGTTTGGATCGATCATTTTGAAGCATATCAAAAAATTTGAATTAGTATGCACGTACATTAGTATGTACCATATGTTTTCTCCCTCTCTCTCTCTCTATATATATATGGACGATTTTCGACGAGTACAATGCACTGTAATTTTAGTTATAAATTCAAAGTATATAATAAAAGTACAGAAGTAATATTCATGTACATGATTGAGATATTAAATTATTTCACTTCAGTCTTTTTAAAGAGTATTTTTTTAGCATGTAGGATGGATGAAGTCCGTCCAACACGACTATTTGCAAATTTTAAATTTCAAACAACTAATCTGAACCGTTCAATTTGATCTCTAAATTGATAACTTATACAAAATAAACATATATTTTAAAATTCTTACTACTGATTTCATATTTTTAGAAAAATCCATATTATATAAATTATGGGCCTTCAATATTCAAATTGTTATACCAAATTCACATTTGAATTCCAATGTATTGAGATGATTTATTGGTGTTAACATTCCAAGTTACTAAAAAGGATTTCAAATTTTGATAAATTAGTAGCTGAAGACTTCATCTCAGAGGTGAGCTATAATACTTTCGAAGAATCAAAGAGTTTCTTCGAACTAATTTTTTAAAATTTGAATTTTATAATGACCAATCTAAATTAGATTTAAATTTTTTATTTATATTATAATTTTTATAGAAATCATATTTTATAATTTTTTCTTATTCTTTTTTTTTAATATTGTTATTGAAGATTTATAGATGTTGACGTCGAGTCGTCGACAGTCGACACCTTCTGTGTTGGGAAAAATGGAGTGGAATAATGCTTAATCTCCGGGCTCGTGGTACCTTTCCCAGAAACTATTTTTATGCCACCATGCTAGTCCAGCTATAGGGCCCTGAATTTCAAAAGGTCCAGGTGAACGTTCCTTCATATTTAATATATGAACTAAGAGCAGGGTTCTATCATACACAATACAAATGCTCGAATTTTGCTCCAAAACTCATTTTCTTATTATTTTTTCAAAATATAAAATTTAAATTTCGAATCCAAACCGTTGATCTTATTTGATATAACAAGCGATACATTCCATGTAAGTTTTATTCATTTTGAAGTTTATTTAATACTTGATCAAGAGGCTAAAATATGAACATATTAGAATTAATCTATCGTATTTAACTAGATTCGTTCATTATTCAATATCTTCATCGAGTATTGAATAAATTTCAAAATTTATAAAACTTATATGGAAACACATCACTCGTTAAATCAAATAAAATCAACGGTTTGGATTCGAAATTTGAATTTTATATTTTAAATAATAATAAAAAGTGAATTTGAAACATTTGGACAAAAAAAATGGATATTGAAACTCTTCCTCATGAACTAATTAGTGGCAATGGACACTTTGGTTACTGACGACTTTATTCTTTAGTTTTTATTCGCATGAATAGATTGAAGAGGTGAATAATTCCAGAAAAATGTTGGAATTGAGATTAATATATTGACACTATTTTTGAGATAAAATATCTAAATGTCGAAAATATATTGTTATATTCTTAACCTTCATCCTTCTTCTTAGCCTATAATCCAAACAATATTTTTTTATTCATGAATAGGTTATTTTTTTAACATTCTCTAATCACAAATCACAATCCATGTTCGCGGATAGGCTTATTCACATCTATATACATCCAAACTTACCCATAATTTTTTATTCGTATTTACTATGCGATTATTAGAAAAATGCCCCCGCCATAAGATATAATAATGAGTTTAACAAACATGAAACTTGCTATCAATGATTTTTGTATAGACATTTTGCGTATTTTACTATATCTTAAGGGTGTTTGGATCATCTAAGAATAAAATTAGAATTAGTTATTCGGAGTAAAAATTATTATTCCTAAAAGATTAAGAATAAGTTATTAGGATCCAGAGTGTTATATTTAAGTAGTCCAACATCCAAATTAAATTTTTAATCCTAAGTTGTTTAGACCATCTTCTTAATGTGGATTTAGAAGTTGTTGAGACCACTTTTTAATCCAGATTAAAAAGATGATTCAAACACTCTAGGATTAAAATTTTAATCCGGATATTGAACCACTTAAATATAACACTTTAGATCCTAAAAAGTTTATTCATGATCATTTAGAAATAATATTTTTTATTCCGAATAATTAATCCTAATTTAATTCATAGATGATCCAAACGTCCCTTAAAATCAGACCGTTCAAGTCAATCTTTTGCTAATATAATTCATCTCCTTTTGTATTCCTAGTTTTGCGTATTTTACTATAGACTTTTAAAGTTTTCTATGATACATATGACTGTACATTTTTTAAAAAAAAGTGGATATAAAAAAAGTTGAGATATTAAATAGAAGCGAGTATATTGAGAATTTGAAATATTAAACTAACAGAAAGTTTATTAGAAAAAACAAAACAAAAAAATATTGCATATGAAATGTCTTCTGTATGATATTCATGGGAAAATAATTTCCAATTGAAATTTGTAGGATAGAATACAAAAGAAGAACAAAAATATATGTAGATGTATAAACAATGAAAATAATATGCTTTATATATGGGTACTATCTTTCCATATATGGGCGTTGGACATTTAAAAAAATAATATATAGAGAGAGAATGACTAACGTGTTATCCGTGACACGTGCCACCCATTTTCTATCTACTCATTTTTCGAGATCCAAAATTCAAACGATCAATTCAAACTATTCAAGTTGATCATCATATTGAAATACCTTTGGAGACCAAATTTTACATTTTTTCGAATTTGTTTGCTATTTCTTTTGATATTTTCAAAAAATATTATATTTCAGGCCATCCACTTTGACAAATATCATAATAAATAGCAAAAGAAATAAAAAAATATAAAATTTGGTCTCCAAGAATATTTCAATATGATGATCAACTTGAACGGTTTGGATTGACCATTTGAATTTTAGACCTCGAAAAACGAGTAGATAGAAAATGAATGACACGTGCCATGGATAGCACGTTAGTCATTCTCAATAATATATACATAAAGAATATCTATGGTGCATATTGTACTGGAGCTTCGGTGTATACTAATCCAATCTTTTGGATTATCTTCAAGATAATCGACCCAAACTATCAAATATGATCTCCCTATTGAAATATCTTTACTGACCAAATTTTGTTTTTCTAGAATTTAAGTTTTTTTTTATATTTTTAACTGTTGTTTTTTAAGGTTTCAGAACAAACTAGTTAACGATTTTTTAAAATCTCAAAAATAAAAAAAAACTAAAAAAAACGAATGAAAAATTCGGTCGGTTTAGGAGATTTCAATAAGGAGATTATATTGGACAGTTTGGATCGGTCTTTTTGAAGCAGATACAAGTGTTTGAATTAGTATGCACCAAAACTTCAATACATTAGTATGCACTATAGATATTCTCTTTATACATTAACGATAAATCTTCCAAACTATTAAGACAGGATTTGAAGTTTTATGTTTTTATGCCCACAACAAAAATAATTAACTCAAAAAATATTATTGAAAATTTTCTTTACACACATTAATAAACCAAATCAGTGAATTTGAAGAGCAGTGCTTTGTGAAATAAATAGCTAGTTATTTTTTTTTATGCCTTAATATATGTAAGTTAAAAAATTTGTATGCACCTCCGTAACACCAAATTTACTCGACAACAAAATATACCAAACAGTTAAAAATTAGTACGACGCTTTTAAATTCCAAAACCATAATTTAAATGTTTGACAATTACTGGTAATTTAAATGTTTTCACTTTTCAGGTAGTACATACATCATTGAAAGTAATGTAAGAGTGTTTTCTCTTACTTCTTCAAATATATATATATACATACTAATTATATATATATAAAATAATACAAATTATTTAATTTTTTTGTTAAATACTACATCTACTTTCCTTTGTGTGAATTAGACAGTATTTTCAGATCCCTGCCCATGGTTTTATTTTACTCGACCTAAAAATTGGAAATAATAATGGCAAAGACATTAATTTCTGTATTTTCAATTCCCTGCCCATGGTTTTAATTTTTACAAACTTCTTAGTCATTAATTACTAAATATATCAATTATTTACAAGTACACAATAAAAACATCTACTACTGTATTTTCGGATCCCTGCCCATGGTTTTATTTTTACACTCTTAGTCATTAATTACTAAATATATCAATTATTTAGAAAAAAAAACAAAAAAACATCAACTGCTTTATTTAATAATAGCAAAGACTAGGAAGATATTTTGACTTTAGTCTAAGCAATATGCGCGCTTTCAATGCGGAATAGGAACAGAGACAAAATTCGCAGTCTCCTACTGCTCTGTCCGCTTGCCACGCGCCCCAGTTTCCCCAAGGCCGCTTCTCTATGAGGTGGAAGGCACCCACCTCACACCCATTCCTTCCTCCATAAATACACTCCCCTTCTATACTCTCTCTTTCATTCTCTCTCTGTCCATTCCCTCATTTCTCCTTTCCTCGCTCTATATCTATCATTTTTTTATTTCTCTCATCCTTCCCCAATTCTCTGTCCTTTGTTTTCTCAGGTCCTTTGCAACAATGCCTTCCAATGCAGACGATAATGGCTCCCCAAAGCCCAGTATATTCTCCAGCATTTCAAGCTCTAATTGCACTTCCAAGATGGATTGTTTCATCTCTTCCTCTTGCCAACCTATTACTCTTCAGGTAATTTACTAACCTCGTACTTTTTTTAATGTTGTTTCATCCTGTCGAAATAGCAAACAATGAAGAGAAAAGGAAAGTTACACGTGACTCTTTAAATTAATATATTTTATTAAGAATCTACCTATGCAATGTAATTGTATTGAACTTCTTCTTCTTTTCCTTCTTTTTTCATTTTTTTCCTCCTAAAGTTTAACATGGCTTTGCATTAAACTTGTAGTTTATCGATATAACTTATCGAGTGAAGCCGGATCCATCGACAACTGCTGCCTCTGCTTCAAAATCCAGCTTGAAGCGCATCTTCAACTCTGACCACTCAACCCCACCTAACTCACCGGCAGATCGCATGATCCTCAGTGGTGTCACTGGCGTGGCTTCCCCCGGCGAAATTCTTGCTATTATGGGTCCATCTGGCAGCGGAAAATCCACTCTTCTATCCATATTGGCCGGTCGATCTCACCATTCTGCCGGTTCACTCCTCCTGAACAACAACCCTTTCACCAAACAGACCCTAAGAAAAACCGGGTTTGTTACCCAAGATGACATACTATACCCTCACTTAACTGTCCGCGAGACCCTCCAATTTTGTGCACTTCTCCGCCTCCCAGCAGCTGCTCCAAAGGATGCAAAGTTGGCTGCTGCTGAGGCAGTGATGTCAGAATTGGGACTATTAACATGTGCTGATACTATAATTGGAAACACATTCATCCGAGGTGTGTCCGGAGGGGAAAGGAAACGTGTAAGCATCGCACATGAATTATTGATCAACCCTAGCTTGTTGATACTTGACGAGCCAACTTCTGGATTGGACTCAACTGCAGCGGCCCGATTGGTAGGCACGTTAGCCGAACTGGCCCGAAAAAATCGAACTGTGATCATGTCAGTGCACCAGCCTTCAAGCCGGGTCTACCAGATGTTCAACTCGGTGTTGCTTCTAGCAGATGGGCAGGGGTTGTATTTCGGGCCTGGTCGGGATGCTATGGGATACTTTGGCTCTATCGGATTCACGCCCCAATTCAGCATGAACCCGGCAGATTTCATGCTTGATCTCGCCAATGGTACGTCATTGTCACCTTGCTATAATTGATACAATCTTTTGATAATTAATCCATTAAAGTACTATGCATTTTGGCCCCCATGGATTTTGAATTTGCATAGAAATTTATGTCATTAAATTTCCTGGTGTTTATTTGAAAGTATATTTTCGTGTCATTGTCTCCTTTGATTATGAATCTACGCCTGTCCTAATACGTAGAGATCTGGATTTGTTCGTATTGCTACAGTTCTTGCATATGTTCCCTTTAAGATCAGCATCAAAATTAAAGGGTGCAATATTCTGGAATATATGTGTGTAACATCGTTGTTAGTTAAAAAGAAAGAGCAAGTGTCAACTTCAGAAAAATAAACCTTTCTCTGACTCAACTTTTGTTGTTTTGTTTCTATGAAAGTAAATAGTCAAACTCTCACATTTCTTACCAATGTCTTGACCATGTTTAGAAGAAAATTTCACAATACTGGCAAATTAGGAGAAGTCTTATGTATGGTACGAAAGTTGATATATCATTATAGCAAGCGGCTTTTACAAGAAAAAAAAAATGAATGTATAAAAGAAGGTAAATCAACGTAGTGACTAGTGAAATGAAATTGATATTTCGAATCCACGAAAGCTCAGTTACCAGAAATATATTTCAGGGTTCAGCAAACAACAGAATTGCTTGCTAGAATTTGAATTGAAAGACGGGAAGTTCGTGATCTTTGCAAAATAGGATAAGACACATGTAGTGGGGGTACATAAATGCTGTGACGTGGGATAGATTTGGCTCCACTAGATAGAGAGCGAGGAAGAGAGAGAGAGAGGTGCTCATATTCTCCAATCTCCATCTGTGGATATAAACATAGATAGATATACAAAAGGAGAGAGTAATAGAGACCATCGTACGACTCATTCATAAGGAGTGGAGGAAATGAGTACATGCTGTTTCTCTTCTCTTTTTAGCCTTTATTGTCTGCACTTTCTCTGTTGGAATTGTTTTGTGGCTCAATGGTCACGCAAAGCACTAAAGGAAAATAAATAAAAATAGACATGAAGTGGTGGGGTTTCTTATTTGGTCATTAGGATCTTGAAAACTGATATAAATTGCATACAATAATCTCTATCTTTCTGAGTTAATAATAGTAGATGGCCCTTTGGAAACAATGGAAAGGTGTCGTCGGTACAACTAGCGCTGTCAATTCCTCTCCGTTTCGGACGTTTTCGTTCCGTTCCGTCCGAAACGGAACGGAAACAGATGGATTTTTTGTTTCGTTTTTGAGAAACGGAACGGAACGGAACAATATTTCATTCCGTTTCAGCAATATTCCATGAAAAATCAATGTAAAATTGAAACGGAACGGAATTTTCGTTCCGTTTAAGGAAAACAGAACGAAAACGAAATGGTTTTCTGTTTCGTTCACTGGAACGGAATGAAAACGAAATGGGGTCATTCCGTTCCGTTTTTTAACGTTTGACATCCCTAGGTACAACCGCTATAATAAGGACACTATAATTGTTGACGCAAATCGCGTTAATTTGAAGAAAATTTATTTTCTTTTTTCCCCCCTTTATTCCTTTATGGTAGAGGGGAAGGGCTGTTAGAAGCAATTTTGGGTCCTTACAGGCCCATTAGTCCCTTTTGAAGTGTAGATGCAATCATCAAAATCTTGACTGTCATAAGTCTTACTATGATGAAATTTATTCACTATTTGGTGTTGGTAGTAAGTGATGGTGAGAACCGATTTAATAGAGTTTAGGGGTTTGGAATACAATTTATTTTGGAGAGTAATTCACTTTCATGTGAAATACTTAACTGGTAGACCTGGGTATCATGTCACGTCAATTTTTTAAAATTTTCCCACATTTGTAAATATTTAGAGGCATATTACTTGCACTATTCTTCTAACAAGGAGTATCATGCTTTCGGTACTCTAATACTGTGCACTTTTGAAATGTGCTTTTAATAATCAATGTGGGAATTTCTTTTCATTGAGTATGAATTCTTCAACAAAATGATACTAAGCACTACATGTGGTGTTTTGCCCTTTTGATTAATTTGAACTAGAATGTTAATCATAGGATTCATGGTGTCATAGTGTAGTACACGCCTCATAATTTTTCAACAAAAAAAAAGAAAAAAAGATATAACCAACATACTGGTTAATTAATATAACCAATATTCACAATTATACTGACGGTGTTTTTCTTTTCCCCAACCATAAGCTTGGTTGTCAATAGTTGGACAGTCTTCTCCCAATTATTGTGAATATTTCAACCTTTTTACACACGAGCTGTTAGCTCCTTTTCTTTAATATGCTCCTGAGGAACATATGAACTTAACTAAATCAAGCAAGATGCCTGACCAATCAAACGCACTAGTAAGGACCAAAACATGTGTCATGAGATTTTCTTAGCTTCCGTTAATGATGCCACTGATAGGAATCTGGGACCCAGTTTCCAGGAGGTGTCTTTCTTTCCTCCAACTAAAGTTGCACTTCACCAAAGTATAAGCTCCAATCCTTAAAGCAAATTCCTTTTTGTTTTAAAACAGCGCCGGCCTATTTCTGCCACTTTCTTTTTGGTACAGGTGTCCCCCTTTATCTGAGAGAATATTGTATTCTTACTTCTACTTCTGTAGGTGAATGTGACTTGTCCTTGAAATGATACAATACAGCTATAGGAAGTTGACACATCACATGGTATGTAGTTTGTGCAGGTGTCTGTCAAGTGAGTTTGCATATGTTTACTGTGAGCAGAGTCTGCAAAGCCAATGATAAATTTTGTTAATTGAATAATTTTTGGTCCCTATTTTGTTCTTTTCCCTCACTTTTCTATTTCTTATTGTTTGTTGTTTGCAGGATTTGCACAAGAAGATTATAAAGGAGAAAGCAACTCAAATGTCAAGGCGAAATTAACTCAATCTTACAAACTAGTATTAGTCCCCCAGGCTAGGTCCAGTGTTAGTGCTACTGCACTTGCTGATTCTGCGCAAATTGGTAAGCCATAGCTCATAAATTCGACATAGATAACATAAGTAGTTTTAAGTATGGTTCTTGTCTGGTTAGCTCTGGCAACCAGAGAGAATGGTACCAATGACTGGTACTGGTGCCGATTACCAATGACCAGTTGGAGTATTCCATCTTATTTTGGGAAGCTTTTGCCAAAATAAAGGATTACTACAATTGATGTTCGATTCCCCTCCGGAATGCAAGAAATGCCACTCCAGTTTAGTAGATTATTGGCATTTGCATTGGGGAAATTTTGTCATATTCATAATTTTATGCCATGCGGTATGCCAACCTCATTCTGAAATCATATTTTGTGTCCACTAGTGAATACTAAATTCCCTCGTTTTTTTTAACCACACCGTGGTGAATGGTAACAATTTTGTTTATTCAACCAAGAAGATTAGGCATTAATATATTCTCATTTTCATTGCAGGTAGGTTAAAACTTGCCCCAACTGCGACAGCAACAGTTGGTTGGTTCTCACAATTCAAAATCCTGCTCCGGCGCAGCCTGAAGGAGCGCCGCCATGAGACATTCAACTCCTTTCGTGTATTCCAGGTCTTCTCAGCTGCAATCCTTTCCGGGCTAATGTGGTACCACTCAAGAATACACAATGTTCAAGATCGCCTCGGCCTTCTCTTTTTCATTTCCATTTTCTGGGGAGTGTTCGCCTCTTTCAATTCTGTGTTCACCTTCCCGACTGAGCGTGCCATGCTAATAAAGGAATGCAAGTCAGGAATGTACTCTCTCTCATCATACTATTGTTCGCGCATGGCCGGTGATTTACCAATGGAGTTGATCTTACCAACTGTGTTTCTACTGGTACTGTATTGGATGTCTGGTCTCAGAAGCGACTTGGTATCATTTGGGTTATCTCTTTTGGTGCTTCTTGGGTATTGTCTGGTAGCGCAGGGTCTTGGGTTGTTTGTCGGTGCAGCAGTAATGGATGCAAAAAAGGCTTCGACTCTGGTTACTGTTATAATGCTGGCATTTCTACTAACTGGAGGGTTTTATGTGACACATGTTCCTAACTGGATGAATTGGGTGAAGTACACTTCTTTCACCTATTATTGCTTCAGGCTTCTAATTTTGGTTCAGTACAGGGGACATGCAGTGCTCATAAGAGAGTTTCAATTAGGAGAGGCAAGTCTAGAGCTGTGTGTTGGTGCACTGTTGGGAATGTTTGTGGGCTATAGATTATTGGCCTATCTGGCTCTTAGAAGGATTAAGGCATGAATAAGTCTTCAGAAATTGAAGTAAATTTTAGAGTTTTTCCCTTTTTCTGAGTAGGGGTTGGGTATCTAACAATGGTAATGGTGTCTTAATTCTTCTTGGTGTGGGAGGGTTTAACATAATGTGCTTAATTGGTAGCTTTTTTTTATTCCTATTTCTTGAGGTAAGCCAAGTTGTGCTACCAAAAGGATCTCGCTGTAAGAATTAGTTCAAAAACAGTGATATCCAAAGAGATATGGATAATGAATATAGATGCTTTCAATGAAACTGTAATTGTTGGACATAATTTTTTTTCCCCCCCGTTTTAGGAGATGATCATAACTCATTACTATGGTGCAAACTAATCGCTAAGGACAATTAATTATTAAATTATATCTGTATTTATTGCAAATTTTTCGATACAGATTTATATAAACATAAGTTTGGATATGGGTAGCGGTATAATATAGATATAAATAGAATTATGACATGTTTCACAAAAAATACCTATTATATGTCAACTTAATCTAGCAACATTTAATTTTCATATCTTATTAGTGATTATTTGACAAAAATCTAACAATAAATTATAAATTCCAATAGAGGATGAGATACGAGTAGGTACTTGCTTTAAAAATTGAAGTCATATATAAACCTTTGCAGTTGATTTTCCAATATCAATAAAGAAAAGAGAGAAAAAGTAATTATCCGTACTCGTATCCATTATTGTTTTGAATTTTAAACTACAACAAGTTCATCACTCTCCTTTTGTTCCGAATTCGACAAGTTTAAGTTTTTAAGCCACATTGTTCTTCCGGTAATTCGGATCACTAGATGCTAGCGGATTCAGATCTGAATCCATTAAGTGGTCCGAAGTCCGAACAAAAGAAATCAAACGGACAGAGTCAACTGGTAAAAGGTTTCATGACAGACGCCAACACTTTAAAATGTGACCCTTAACAAACTCCGTCCGTTTCGCTACGTTTTTTTTTTTTTCATAACAGCTCTTCTGAGAGGAGTTAATTAGGCCACTGTCTTCGTATAAGGACTGAAATTTTATAATCGGCCGTTCAAGTTTTGCTGCCAGTTCATTTACGTTCCTAACCAGGACAATGCCTAAAGCTCTGATCAAGTTTCACTGTACCAGCGACTGGTATAAAGCATGTACCATCACCACACTACCTCTTTTAAACTCGTTCAAAGCATCACGAGTGAGTGTCAGGGGGTTCTTGAGTTTGCGACAAGGGATTGGATCGAAGAGAGCTGATGAAGGAGAAAAATATGGCATTCCACATCTCCTTTGACTATCTCATGCAGCCAACCGTGTTTCACTCTTATTACTTCAGGTTAATCTCATGAAACCAACCATCTTTCTCTGTAATTACTCCATGTTTATTAGTTTATATAGTATAATTTGAGAAAATCCACAATTAACTGAATGTTAATTACTCTGAACATTTTGAACTAGTATTTGAGTTTAATAAAATTTTATATAAGTTTTCAATTTTAATCATTAAATTGTTAATTTAAATTTGAACAGCTTAAGTTTTTATGTTGCTTTGAATTTATTTCTCATGTTTTAATTAATTAAAATTATATATATTGCTTCATCTAATTAATTCACAATCTGGGTATTTGTTTTTGATAAATCATTTATAGTTAAATTAAAATCTTGAGTGTACCTCTTTTTTTTTTTTTTTTGAAGAAAAAACAAGGGTCTGGCCCTTGCCTTTTATAAATTAATTAAAAAAGTTCACAATTTACAAATTTGCAGCAAGGTGCTGAAAAAAGAAAGTCCGAAAACAAATAAAGAAATTTAAAATTACACAAAAGCCAAGTAAAAAAACCAAAAGGAAACGGAGAAAATTTTCTTCATGAGCAGAGCGTAAAATTTCAGCAGCAGAATTACCCGCAAGGGTACTAGAACACGTATCAGCCTGGCTTTTTAAGCACCTGCCATTCAAGGAGTACCTCTTGTATCAGGTCGCTAGCTTCTTTAGAAACCTCCTTAAATATTCTATTGCATCTCTCTTGTACCTCTTTTTTAACTAGGAGCTTATCATAACTCATGAGTCCTGACTACGGTGCAAAGGGATCGTCAAGAACGATTAACAATTAGATTATATCTGTATTTATTCTTAATTTTAAAATCCAGATAACTTTTGATATGGATTAAGGGTATAATTTAGATTGAAAATAGAATTATGACATGTTTCACAAAAAAAAAAGTTATGGGTGAATTTATAAGATTAAGAACATAATATTTGCTTACAACAAACTTGTTATAAAAAATTACTATTTACTATAAAAACTATAAAAACAATATAATTTATTATCGTATTATTTGATATGACAAGAAATGATAAATTCTAATAGAGCATAAAATGTGAATAGGTAATGTACATCTTCAAACAAACTGTGAATCCTTTCTACAGTTATGTCTCTCCAATCGATCCACTCAATGTAAAAAGAATACCGCTACCCTACGGGTTGTTTGCAAGGTCAAAAAAAAAAAAAAAAGAATAGCGCTTGGTCGACGATATTTGAAAAATCATGTATTCTCGATATGAAATGAACAGTGCAAAGTTGTGCTTTTTTGTTGTCATTTCTGGGTAATAGTTTATGCTCTAGGTATTATCTTTTGAGTTACAGCTTTCGCACGGGTAGTTTGTGGGAGCCTACAAGATCTCTGCCTCAGACGGTCTATCTTGGGTAGGGCAGGTCTTTAGCTTGGTTGTTGGAAGGACTTTGTGCTTATATACTTTCATACATCCTATCTTTCAATACTTTGTTTTGGGCCCACTCCAAATGTAGTCTACACAATGTTCGCTGCACCGGAACCGCATCTTTAGCAAAGGACGCTCCAAGCAGCCTTTTTTTTTTTTTAATATTTAAAAATTTTAAACTTCAAATATCGAATCCAACCGTTGATGTTGTTAAATTTTATGAACAATGCATTTTCATATAGGTTTTATAAAATTTGGAGTCGGTTTGATAGTAGATCAAATAGTCAACAAATGAACAAATATGGTTAACTATTATTGATTAATTCTAGAGTAAGGTTCCGGTGCCACACTTTTGTGGTGCCACAAATGCCACACTTTGCTTTTTTTTTTTTAAATTTCAAAAATTTAAAATATAATCATCCGATCTGAACCGTTGATCTTGTTTATTTTAACGACGGATGTATTGTCATAAAATTTTATAATTTTTGAAGTTCATTTGATACTTGATCAAGAGGTTGAAAAATGAACATATTAGAATTAATCTATCATAGTTATTTTGATTCGTTCGTTTTCAACCCCTTGATTAAGTATCAAATCAACTTCAAAAATTATAAAATTTTATGATAATGCATCCGTCGTTAAAATAAACAAGATCAACGGTTCGGATCGGATGATTATATTTTAAATTTTTGAAATTTAAAATAAAAAAGCAAAGTGTGGCATTTGTGGCACCACAAAAGTGTGGCACCGGAACCTTGCTCTTAATTCTAATACGTTCATAATTTGGTCACTTAATCAAGTATCAAATCGACTCTAAATTTTATAAAACTTATATGAAAACGCATCGCCCGTAAAATTAAACAAGATCAACAATTTGGATTCAATTTTTGAATTTTAAAATTTTTAAGTATTTAAAGAAAAAAGGGCTGTTTGGAAGCGGTTCCTCGCTGCACCTATGCGGCTATGCCCATGTTGTCTTGGTGATACCAATAGTAGTCGATACTTAGCTTTAATCTAATTTGTTACATAATTTGCCACATGATATTGCCTGCATGATTAGTTGGCAATTCACTTATGCGGATGCACACGTTTTAAATATTATTGCTCCGCTCACTCCAAACTTGGAGATCCACTCCAATAAAGACTAAAATACCCTCAATTTTCAATAAACATATTTTTTTCAAGTGCAATATATCAAGGTTATTTTAGTCATTTCAGTAAAAATTTGGGGGGCGTTTGTTTGTGACTTAAAAGGTGCATAACTTAAGTTATACATCCTTAAGTCACCAAACACCCGTTACATAAGACGCCTTAAGGGTGCATAACTTATGCAACCTCTTTAGGTTGCATAAGTTATGTAATGGTCCCGTTTAATTTTTTTGCCAACAATACCCTTTAGAAATAATTAATAATTAATAAATAACAATAATTATTAAAAAATCATAGTTAATAATAATGATGAATTATTATAATTAATAATTAAGTAATAATAATTAATAATTAATAATAATGATTTAATAATAAAAATAATTAATCAATGATTATTTTTTTATTATTAGATAATTAATAATATTTATAATATTTAATTAAAAAGTAATTATTAATATTTCATAATAATACAATGATTTATTATTATCATTAATAAGTAATAATAACTAATAAATAATAATATTTAATAAGTAACAATAATTATTAAAAATCATAATTAATAATAAAGATTAATTGTAATAATTAAATAATAATGCTTAATAATATTTAACAAGTAATATTAATTATTAATAATAACAATTAAATAATAATAATTAATTAAAAACAATTAATCAATAATAATTTTTTATTGTTAAATAATTAATAATGTTTATAATATTTAATTAAAAGTAATTATTAATATTTCATAATAATAAAAATGATTTATTATTATCATTAGTAATTAATTTTTATAATAATTAATAATTAACAATAATTAGGTCACAACATCTTATTAATACATAAAACTAATTCAAATTAAATAATTGAAATTTAAGGGCATTTTAGTCTTTTGACATGAATATATACATGCATTAAGTTACTCATCCTTACTACACAACCAAACATCCATTACATAACACTACATAAACACTTAGGCATCCTTAACTTATGCAGCCCCTTACTACACAACCAAACGCCCCCTTAGAGTGGATCTCAAATTTAAGGAATGAGCGGAGCAATTCTCGTGCAAAAGCTTATCTGGGTCAGTGGGTCCTTCCTCGATGTAGTTTCTTTCAAAAGGGTTGCGCCTATTCTATGCAGTGCAAGCACAAAAATCAAATGGTTCCCCTTTTATATGTTATTCTTGGACTAATATATTCGAATGGGTATATATGCATTCCATAACAATGATCAATCCATGTTTAGATGATAATAAATAAAATAAAATAAAATACATGTCGCAGCGGAGCCACGACCGAAGCGTCTAGTGGGCAGTTCAAAATTCAAAAGCTTTTGCTGACAAAACGCCCAATTTGAAGGCAATTTTTGCACAAACTAAAGATGATAGACGTGGGATCAGCTTTGTTAAATTCTATTCTATAAATTGTACACCTACGGTAGAGCTCCACGGTTTTTTTTTTTTTTTTTTTTTTTTTTGGATGCACTAGGTAGTTTTCTTACTATGTTTGGTTCATTGAAAGGGAATAGAAAGGAAAGAAAAATATAGAGAGGGAAGGAACGTAATGGAAGGGAAAGGAAAATTATTTACTTTTTCTTATTTGGATGAACAATAAAGGTGAAAGGAAATTTTTTTCCTTTCCTTCTTTTTTCTTGTTTGGATAAACTTATTTAACAAAGATAAAATAGTACAATTGACTAATTTATCCTTGAGCCATTCAACTCTATCAGCACTACTTTTTAAATTTAATTTATAAAAGATAAGGGCTTCTACCCTTGTTTTTCTTCAAAAAAAAAAACTCCATCAGCACTACAGAAATTAATCTCTCACTACAAAATAATTAATCACTTAAACTTTTTTAATATTCTTTATTCCATGTCGCTGAGTCATGAGGGCTAATTGCATCAAAGCCTCAAAAAAAGCATAAATAGTTAATTCTTTTCTTTTCTCAAAGCTCCGGAAAAAAGCATTATCAATCCAATTGTCTAATAGCTAGTATAATCTGCTAAATGAAAAGAAATTATTCTGAACTTTTCTGCCAAAGCAAGACATAATTTTCTGTCATAAAAATTAACCTTTAGATGACATCATTGGTTTATTCACTTATTGACAGGTCTCTATAAATTAAGTAGCAATTTCAAATACTAGGAATTAAAAAGCAATTACCTTCCAATTAGTTAGCAAGTTTCGTGCAGATCTAAAGCAATTAAGATTTAAGGATACAAGGAACACTATCACAAAAAAAAATTGACAAGCTTTGCCATCAACTAAGTGCTGATACCAACTGGTACATGTGCCTTATAAGAAATTCAACCCTTTAGTGCTATACGTACTATAATTTGCCAACTACAAAAGCTTAAATAAACAATTCAACCTGTTAAAATAACAGAAACAAATACCTATCAGGCTATAATCATTATTAAAAAACAAACTACTTATCAGCTTATAAATATAATCACTAGTAAGTCAAATACCTTATCCTCGTTCCAATAGTACCAATCCAAATACTATCAAGTATTCAACCAATCAGCCCATTTCTACATTCATAATGTACCAAAATTAATTGAAGCCTTGATCTGCAATAAGAGCTGCATAATTCCGCTAAACAATTCAAGAAAATCATAGACTCAAATTCCTTCAGTTGGCGGCCATATCAATCACCAGTCACCACCAAATGAAGTGTCTTATAAGAAAGTTATCTTAATTGGACGTGCTCATCAATGGTCATAAAATCAATTGGGCCGATTGAAAAATTGAGCATTTTATCTCTCTTCTTTCATAAAGATTATCTCCATTAATTCTATCTTCATATTTGTGGAAGTGAAAACTCGCAGCAAAGTTCTATGGTTATGGACTCAGTGAAATTACCTTTAAATTTTCTGATGCCACCATACTACTTTACATTAAAGCATGAACGCTGAACGTAAAACTAAATCACCGTAAAAGATTAGGTGGATTATACTTTACACCTCAGGCCTATCTGGACGGGGGCAGAGAGAAGCACTGGAGCGAGTTGAGAGAGAGAGAGAATTGGTGTAGCAGGAGAGGAACGAGAGAGAAACATCGCTTCCATTGCTAGAGAGAGGTTTGATGCCACGACGAGCAAAAGACAGACCCAAGAAGAAAAATGAAGGGTATCGTTGTCTTTGTGGCTCCGCTCAATGGCTTATGTCACGATTTCCAATTCCCTTCGTTCTCCTCCAAATCGGAGGAGAAATATTTTTTATACGAAGGAAATTGTCGGAGGAAAATGATTTCCCTCGTTATTATATTCCTTTCACATCCAAACGCGATAAAAATCAAAATTTCCCTCCTGTCCCATTCTTTCCCGTCTATTCTCTTTGATCCAAACGGAGTGTAGTTGTTTTTTTTTTTTAATTTTCTTCTCATTTGAGTCTTAAAAACATTATCCTTCCTTTTTCACTAATAAAATTGTTTGTTTGGATCTTCGCCAAAAGGCCTTTAAAAAATTGTGAGTACGTATAATTAATTGTCTCAAAATTTTTGAATTCGCTTCAAAATCCAAATTGAAGACAAACTACCTTTCAAATCGATAATCCCAATACCCAAAAAAATCGGACAAAAAAATAATGACCTATACGTATTCACTTCCCGATTAAAAATCGTAGCTATATCGGTATTAAAAATTATTTACATTTAAATATTTGGATATTAATACTTTGTACACATCAGAATAGTTAATAATATAAATAATTCATCCAAAATTCCTAAATTGACAGATTAATTATGGACCTATATAAAAGGGTGATCAGTGGTCTTATGCACCTTTAAAAAAAAAGAGTGTAAACAATTCTTATATCAATTATGGACCATTGATTTGTGTAATTTGATCTGATCAGTGGTCTAGAACTTAATTTCAGATTAAAAGATCAAGATTTTTTATTAGAAAAGATTAAGTTACTACCAAATTAGCTATTTATTTAAAAATAAAGCTAATAAATTATTGATTTTAGCATACCTTTATTGCCTATAACATGTAAAATTCTATATGAAACAAAAATAATATCAATATTTTATTTTCTTATTTGCCCACGGGCATCTTTTGCTAGTACAAAATAATATATACACAAGATACATTTCCATAAATGTAAAATACATTAAACGAACAGTAGAAGTAAGAAATATTATTAACATAATATATACATAAGATACATTCCATAGACGCAAAATATATTGGAATAAATGGTAAATTAAAGCACAGCTGGACAGGTTTAAGGAATTAAATAGCAATTAGCATGAACGGAAATTTGAAGAGCGCTGGAATGAATGTTAAAGGAATTATTCGCCAAAATTAAGACCAATTTGGAATGCTAAGATGGAGCACCACGACAAAATCCTATGATTATCTTTCAAAGCCGTTCCACAAATATAAAATCTTATACACGGCTCACTATAGGTATATGGTTTTCATATTCCTCCGGTATGATATCATATACATTGCACTACAGAGCTATATAAGATTACATAGATAGAAGAAGAAGGGGAAAAAAGGGAAGAAGAAGAAGAGATGGGTTGTTCATATTCCTCCAGTATGATATCATAAAATATACCCTTTTTTTTTTCTTAAACAAAAAAATTTGTTCACCAATGGAGTGGTTCTAATGCTTATTTGCAACAGGTGGAACAGCCGAAAAAAATTTATTTGTGTGGAAAATAGTGGGATTCACATCTCTTGTGGAACAAAAAGGACCCATTTCTACTGCATTCACGATGCACGGCATCATATGGTACAATTCTTCCGTGGATTTTAATTTTTATTCTTGAATCCTTTTTTCCCTGTTCCCTCTCATTTGATACAAATAACTCAGTCGAAATTTTTTTCTATCATAATTTAGTAAATAAAGCAAACAAGAGTTAGAACGATGAAATGTTGACCAAGATGCTTTAAAGGTTAAATCTCACTAGTGATTCGTTTATCACCTATTGTCATTTTTATCTTTTTTTTTTCGTTTATCGATTATCAAGACCGATCCAGCATGGTGCATCAACTATAGCAAAAAGGAAACAATAAACAAATTTTGATATTTGAAGTTTTAAAATGTCAACAATTGTAGGGAGCACTATTGGATCTTTAATGAATTTCTTTTGCATCCAGTTAATAGATATCTAACAATTTGCATCTTTCTTTCAATTTGTTAATTTTGACTTATAGGAATTTGTTTTTGGATCCAACGGATACGAAGAGTGGGGACACAAGTTCTGAGAAGCATGTGTCGCTTGTTGTTCAGACATTCGTAAGCCCTGCCTACATGCTTGAAACCAAGTTCAAGTTTATCATTATTGACCAAAAATATGGCAAACATGCCGAACGTGAAGGTAGGTACTTATCTTATTATTATCTTCTTTTTTTTCTGAATTGATGTGTACAGTTTTTTTTATATGATTTCTGGAACCGTGTATGTGGCATATAAATTATAGGCAAAATCAGATATAAACCCCTCTAATCTTTGCTATCTGGAAATAAACCCCTCTAATCCTTAAAATCAGATATAAACCCCTCTAATTCTGAATCGTTTGGATATAAACCCTTTTCATAATTTTTAATTATATTTTAAATAAGAAAATTTTGAAATTTAAAGTTATGACTGAAATGCCCCCAATCTGGAATGCTCTATTTCCCTCCCTGCTTGCATCTTCCCTCTATGTGTTTTTCTGGCATTCTCTATCGCCCTCTATACATTCCATCTTTTGGCATTCTCTGTCTCCCTCTCTCTGTACATTCTATCTCCTTGATAAATAAACAAATCTTTGAATTTATGTTGACTTATAAGTTGCCTAAGGACAATATGCTAATGCGGATATGTTCTGGTAGTGAAAAAATAGGTCTCCAAATTGTCCTTATAACAAATTTGAGCAACACTAATTTTAAATTTATGACTTTACATGTTCACTGATACTTTCCTTCTCATCATATTAATGAATAACGATTAGTATATTCATAAGAATTAGAACATGAGGAGATGAAAGGAGACAAAACTTAACGATTTAGGAATATCATCAAGAAAGTTCTTTAACGGTTTGGTTCATGGAGGTTTTCCTTGGGAATTAGATAAGAAAAAGATTTCCAGTTTGGAAATAATCATTTTGACATTGCTTGTCTGGATGAGAGAGTGGGAAGATGGATCGGTTAATCTCCCACGGTCAAGATGAGTAGTATGTGCAGGGGTATTTCGGTCACAACATTAAAAGTAAGATTTTTTTGTTTAAAATATAATTAAAAATTGTGAAAAGGGTTTGCATCCAAACGATTCAGAATTAGAGGGGTTTATATCCGATTTTAAAGATTAGAGGGGTTTATTTCCAAATAACTAAGATTACAGGGGTTTATATCCGATTTTGCCTAAATTATAAAGCTTGTAATCTTGAAATTTGTATGCAATTTACTCTAAACAGAATTGTAACTATGGACAGTAACTTTTTTTTTCTATGAAATTGACCAATTAAATAATCGATCAATGGCTTTATACACAGTTTTTTCTAAGCATCACTGTTTTTTCTAACATAATTTTTAGTCTTTGGGTAGGATATATCACATATATATAACTATATATGTTTGATAAATGAACACTGATATGAGAGCTTATTTTTGACATTCCCGTTTATGTCTGTTAGTTGGGACCTGGAATTATAGAAACCAAATTCAATGGAGGATATTAATCATGCTAGGGCTGCATGAGAATGGAACTATTGATAACTAATCTTTCCTTTCAATTATCTCTCTCTATATATATGAACCAATCGCTCCTAAAGCCTTATAACAGTTATATTGGCAGAAAACGTTTATTTTACTCTGTACTCATAAGACAGTTAGCTACACATACTTGATGACTGCTCAGAGTTCAGGAGTAGCGTGCATGGTACCACTTGAGACATTGAAGAATCCATCAGCAGGATTTCTCGAGAATGACACTGTAGCAGTCGGTATAGAATTAATCCAATTCAAAAAAGTACCTTGCAACAGCCTGGAGAGGAGCATTGTCATACAGAAAAACAAGATAAGAGGATCATACAGCTGGTGCATTAAGGATTTTTTTCAGCAGTACAGACGAATTGCTTTATCCGAGCCATTCCAGATTTATGGACTTAATTGGTATTTGTCCCCAAACCTCCCATACATGCATGTACACCATCACCATCAGCCCTTTGTATGTTGAAATGGAATGTACTGGTTCTGTACGTACCAGTGACAGCTAATCTATTACTGGGGTCATTAATTGACTCCAATAGCAATTCCTCTGGTCCCTTTCCTCCTGCACTAATACATTTTGTTAAACAATCAGGAGAATGAAACTAGTACGAGGAGGATATCTCAACAAGAATTATGTCTATCTTTATTTGATACTCAACGAATCTAGATACCTGCTTGGATCAAGGGGTGTGATTGTTGATGGAGTTTTCTCTATCAAAAGACAGTCAGCAGAAGATTATGTGAAAAGAGGTTATTCTCTTTCTACTTGATTGCTATTACTAGTACTGTATCTTTTCGATGTATCTTGCAAGGTGAGCGGTACTTTTGACATGATCCCCATTGACCTTCCATTTTGGATATTAGTTGCTTGTGTTCTCAATTCTCACGGTCGTTATGGTTTCATAGCATTAGCACATATTATCACTTAAACCATCTAATTTTATTATGTTTTTGAGTTCCAAATTATTAACAAAACATGACAAAAACTCGAAGAGATACGTTACATGTTGAAAAGTATAACAGCCGAGACAACAATAATTATGAATAGGAAAAGATAATAAATTTACATATGTTCGTTATGATTATGTTGACTGTGCATTAGATTTGATTCAGTTTTTTTTTTAAAAAAAAATCCAATTGAATGGTTGTCTGATTTCACCTCCCTATGTCATTTTGGTACTATGAGTTTTCGCCTGTGAAGTGATAAAATATTGAGTTGTTGAATTATCAACTTAGTTGTGTATTATAATTACTTAATTAATCCTATTCTCTATTAAATAACTTAGCATTTTTGTAATTGTAGTCCGTTCCGTTTTCTCTGGGAGCAATGCATGCTCGGGATGGGTGGAGTTCACAAGCGTAGATGAATTGAAAGAACCTTCAAATAGATACCTTATCAACGGAGCATTCACTATTGAAGCCTCTATCTGTATTTTGGGCTCAACAATTGATCGTTCATCCAGGGGGCCCATTATGCAATATTTAGACCCTTAAGCCTCTCTATCTGCATTTGTTTCAATTGTTTGGTTTACCTTAAATTAAGAAAAGTTATGTTTGCACGAGCATGATCAGCTTTGAGTTTAGGTAATTTTATATATTAAATTACGCTTCCAGCTTCCAACTTAAGATATTTTGATGCTCATGTTTTGTATCTGTAATATTTGATTCTGATACTTACTATGTTTATATTTAATCCATTAGAATTTGCAAATTTGTCTCTTGATCGTATGTTTGAATACAGAATTTCTCTGTTTGATACAGATTACTTTTAATATTGAGAAATGCTAGAGTCCAATATATTGGACAGATGGAGTCCGTCCAATATGATCGTTTTCACATTTTTAAATTTCAAACAATTGATCCGAACCATTCAATATGTTCTCCATATTGAAAACTTAGAAGAAACCATTTTTTTACATTTTTTTTAAAAATTTTTTTACTATTTTTTTGGTATTTTAGAAAATCGTTGTTATTGGACGGTCCAAAATTTTTATATCATGAATTTTCTAAAATACCAAAAAATAAGTAAAAAAAATTCAAAAAATTGGTTTCTTACAAGTTTCCAATATGAAGAACATATTGAACGGCTCGGATCGGTCTTTTGAAATTTAAAAATGTGAAAACGATCATATTGGACGCTAGCATTTCTCTTTAATATTTGATGCTAATGTTTTATATGTTTGATGTATTCATGATTCAATGTTTAATGGATTTTGGGTCTGGGGAGGGTTTTAAAAAACTAGAATCCAATGCAACAAACATTGTTTTAGCTTGACTATATATATAATGTTCAAATATCTATAGAAAATATTTTTTTTACTAATTGTTGAGAATGTCGAAAAATCTCTATCCTAGTTTTTATATCCTGATATCTTTTAAAACATAAGGCAGCTAAGTAATTAAATCAGCCCCACCTGATGCGAAATACACCGCTTTGCTGCAGGAGTTTTTGAAAAATAACTGCACGTATTCCAACACAGCTTGGACCTCACAGGATCTTTCTTCTCCTAGAGACCACGAAATAAAATCTTCTTTAGTGATTAGTCCCAACATGCTAACTTTTGAATAAAATCCACAAAGTAGTATTAATTGGTGGGTCAATTATATGAATAGGTACATGGAATCCAAGGCCGGAACACAGCCCACCTTTTATTTCAAAAGCTTGATTCAGAAACTTTCAAACATGCTTTTTATGATGCGTTACTTCAGGTCTTCTTCGAAATAAAATTCAAGTGCAATGATACTGTACTACTGCTTCAACATTCCATGCACTGAATGGTCGGTGCTGTACTGTCTACTGTGTAACAGAACAACACGAGAAAAATTAAATGAACATGGGAATCGTCATTACAACTAGGTACCAATGTGGCAATGTCGTACGGGCTTGACGCAAAACAAAAAGACAGACGAATGGAAGAGAACAAGAGATGAGACCCTACAATTTTATTATTCTTATGTGTTTGCGAATGAGATATAACATTAATATTTATAATGAGAAAGTATTTTGGACGGCTCTTGCTGACTAATTAATTAATGTTGTATGTTTTTATGCAGTAATTAACGGTATCACTTAGTCATCGCTTATAAGAACTTTTAAGTTTTTTTTTTTTTTAGTATTATTATAAGTCCATTCAAACTGTCAAATGTCAAAGCTTGCTAAATAGGAAAAACTTAGGCACAGTTTCCAGGACATAGGAAATGCAAGTAATTTTCTATTGATAATTGAAAACCAACATCTCCCTTAAAGATCAATTGGTGTATAGATATGTCATATGTCATACGCATGGCATTCTCAGTTATTGGAAAGCAAAGTATGGGCAAAGAGTACAGGAATAGTGGTTCTAGGTCTCCCGTCAAACTCCTAAAAATAAAAGGTGCTAACCTTGCCAAAAAATAATAAATAACCAAATAATTGGTGCTTCCTTGCGTATGCATGCATGCTTATTGCTTAGCCAAATAAATATATAATTTAATGATGTAGGTACCGCTTAAATATTCTCCATTATCATAACTAATTACTGTTATATTAGTTCGTTTTATAATTATGTGGAGGGAAACAAAGTTTTTTTTAGTGCTTTATGCTTGATCATATCTATAGAAGAAATTTTTTCCTTTATTGCACGCCTGTTGAAAATGAATTATAGTTTTTGAAGAAACATTCTCTGACAAATACAATGTGGAATTTTCAATTTTTTGGTCGACTGCAACTTAGTTCAGAAGGGAACTCCGATTTCTCTGTTTTTGTCTGAAACGATTTGATCAAAAGGTGCACCACCTTAACCACCATCACTACACCCAATTCTCTTCTGAGTTCTGACCAATTAAAAGTTTCTATGGCACATTAAATGTGGCATCCATGCATATGCATGGGTTACCATTTACTAAGAAGGAACACTAGGGGATTACTTTTAACTTTTCATGTATTTTTGGAGTTTGTAACTAAGTATGTGAAGTTATTCTTTTTTTTTCAAAAAATAATAAGATGGGTCAAATTTTCTAATTGATTGAAATTAAAAAAATATCTACAAAGAAAAATTGACTTCAAAATCATAATTTTTCAATCAAGATATTTTGTCCTAAGTTACTAGATCAGAAACTGATTCTAGTAAAATAGTAGTAGTAGTAGTAGCAGCACAGTAGCAGGAGTAGCAGTAGTAGTAGTAATAATAACAATAATAATAATAATAATAATAATAATAATAATAATAATATTATTATTATTATTATTATTATTATTATACGATAACCTTCAATGTATCATTTCACAAGATTATTAAGAAAAAAAAAAGTACATCACATAACATGCAATAATAATTTCAGCATGTTTTATACTATCCACGTTATTATGATCATTTTTTTTTTTCGGAAAGTGTAATCTTATTGCAATCCGCTACTTGAAAATCGCCACGAAAATCTGATAGACTTCTTGCAGCCGGTCTATGGCACAAGGCACAAGCCATGTATAAATGAAAAAGGTAGAGTAGCAATACATATTATTAAAACATGAAACGACGAAAATTAAAACATGCAATTTGCTTTGGCACTTCTAAATATGGTGGGTCCAGCGAAAAGTCGAGGTAGAGTAAGGACCATCAGGTCCCACCGCTTGGAAGTTGGAACTGATTTTTGGGTAGCCATCCCTGCCACGTCAGAGTGCTGTTTTGGCACAGGAATAGACTACAGTTGCTTAATTCAGCGTATTAGGATGGCGAACCAGTATTGATTTTTCTATTATCCATTCTTTTGCTTTTTGCAAATCTATCAAATTAAAATTAAGAATAATTATCAATTAAGTCTGGTATGTGGTGAGACAGGCATGCATGAAAAATCCTACTCAATTTTGAAATTAAGTCAATTGATGCTAAGATTGGATGCTCCTTACAGAGTATTTCTTAATAATGGAGTGAATTTAAGTTTTTCTTAATAATTACATAGAAGAACCATTAATTTTATTAAATTAGCATGTCCATAATGAGATTTTTCCCTAGCTAACAGCATGGTTATCTCAGATATTGATTACGTAGATTATTTAAAGTGTGTGGATATCTTTAATATTAACGTTGAACGATTCAAATTTTGTTCAATCCAACAAATTACACGTGAAGTTGACATTTTTACAGTGATATTTTTATTTAATGTATTTTCGATTAAACTAAAGAGTAAACACTGGTTCCGTATATAACATTTTTCAGTTAACGAACTTGAAGGTCAATTTGATGCTTCCTCGAAGTGTACAAACCCCAGCACAACTGGATTGGGAATACATGTAAACAAACTACTCTAAATTAATGCAACTGTACTAACACACATGTGATCTAGTGCGTTATACAACTTAGCACCACGGGGCATATATATAACATCAGCAAATGAAAGCTTAAAACACAATTTCATGCTGAAACAGAAGCTCATGATTAAGTCTGCTTTCATCTAATTTATTATTCTTTAAACTAATTTTGAGCCCTTGCTGTACAATTTTTAAAATCTACGTACGTATATTTAATTTTGTTATGGCATTGGTTTACAAAAAATATATATATTCTACAAGCTAGTGAGACTAAGCTTAGTCAATATTCAAATAATGAGTCAATTGTATTTACCCAGAAGAGTAACGTACAAGGAAAGGAGATACATATACATCATGGCAGTAATTAATGTCTTACTACATGAAGTCAATCCTTTGTACTTGTTTCTCCCGGCCTTTTCCAAGCAGTAACATTAATTTATAAATGAATAATACTTGATCATGTTAGGTAATTATGTAGCTTGAAGGAGATAAGCTGAATTTTCAATTTTCTGATTGATCACCTCTTGCTAGTTCAACTAATTACATGTAATGATTAGCATTAAGCAAGGGGAAGGTATAAGGTATTACTCAACTATCAGCCTTTCATGAATGAGGCGTAACATTCACATTTGTTCTTTTATTTATAATTTTTCTTTTTTACTTGTACTAGTTGCTTGCCACTTTTGGCCATGAACATTGAATTAAAAAAGGGTTGCTTGAATTGCCATGCATCACAGTTTACTGTTTGTCTTGTTTAGAATGTCAAATTAATACTGATTGAGGTGTTGGAATTGTTTGGATCTTTGTTGTGTTTGTGCAACTGAAAAGATCAACTAACAAAAATTTGATTGGATACCTCATTAGAAGGTTTAATAGATCTAGTAATTAATACATCCGTGATGTTCCAAGAAAGAAATATATACTTGCCAAAGGAAAGGGATTGCAGCCTTCAAACATAAACAAAATGCCTGAAAAGTATACAAATTAAGTCCAGCTATATGTTTAAGTTAGAAAAATAGTAATGTTAAATAAAAAAATTACAGAATTGATGAAAAGTCGATATACAAAAAAAAAATGTTTTTTAAAAATATTTTGCAATATAAACTATGTACCTTGTGTGCTGTAAAAAAATTATTAATTAAGGATAGGGAATTGATGTCTTAAATCTGTAACTAATCTGAAGGATATAGAATGTCTTAAATCTATACAGCTTAATAATAGTTTAAACCTATAATATAATTATCATTTTACTGTCCGGTCAGAAAGCCAGCTAAAACCTTGCATACATTAATACATTTAATAATACCCTCTACAACCGATCTGTCCTTTTATTTCTTTGTTTATACTTTTGGTACATGCACAACGTTAGATGAAACCATTTGTATGATTAATTTGGGACGAGAATCCGTGCTATTTATATTATCAGATTGCAACTTGTACAATTTGAAGTTCTTTAGGGGTTAAAGAGAAAACATCTTCAGTTTTTGTCTGGCTTTTTACTAAGCAGTACAGTCGGGAACGTGGCCAGAAGATCAAAGGTAATTATAATTAAGTGCATCTAAGATACCTAACATCTCTGTGCCTCTCGGGGTATATCTGTATATGTTTGTGTTGCTTCTTTATTGCCTCTTGCAATATTGCATCTGTATAATGGATTCCCCCTTGATTCCAATTGACCCGGTTCTAAACTTCACAAACTGATATATTTTTTATTAAAAAAAATTGCAGTATGCATTTCCAAGAATAGAGAAATATTCATCCACGCGAGTGATTTCATCATTTCTTATAATCAACTTAAGCATGATTTATATACAGTGAACATATCATTTTATGTAATATATGAAAATTTTCAATATGTAATTAATCAATGCTCATCATTAAACGATCTGAAACTTAATATCTTTAGGTGTTACTGAGAACACTTAAATTTAACATAAAAACTTTTCTGTTGGCTATCTATTTGTCCAACGTCATATCTGTATACTTATTGTCTTAATTTTCAATTATAGAGTTCATTCTTCTCTATTACAGTGTATATATATGTAAGTTATAACCTTTTTTTTATATGATTCCATTATTTCTTTTTCAAAACTTAGATATCTATTAGAATCTAAAGTTTGCATTAGTTTTCTCGCATGTGAACCAATTCTTGATTTAGTGATAAAGAGTACATACATTTTACAGCTTCGAAACCTGGTTAGAGGTTCTTAATAGACATTTAGTTTGCATATCAAATTAGGAGGCTTGACTCTCAATTTATCTTTAAATAAAGGTCTTTTGTATTATAAGATATAAATTTTTTTAGTGAATTTTAGATAATGTTTCTAAAATTACTGAAATTTTTGATGATTGGAAATAAATTATGTTTTGCACTTGTAAATTGTGATGCTAATCTATGAGTTGTTTATTTTTTTCTTTATGATCTATAAAAGAGTTGTTGAACTTTAGTATAATTTCTTTGTAACATTAAATTTCTTCAAAATGAAATGTTGTAGAAAAATACCATTTTTTTTCCAAAAAAATACTTATTTATTATACAAACTAACATATATAGTGACACAAGATCTTGGTTTTAAACTGTAAAATCTTCTTTTTGAATATTAAAATTGAGAAATTCACCCTATCATTAATCATTAACTAAAGAAAAGTAGAAAATTCTAGTGATGCACTTCATCCAATTAAATATAATTGGTATAATAAATGACTTCCTATCTATATTTAAAAGAGAGAAAAGGTGGCTTTTTTGCCGTTTGGCAATTTGTGATTTACAGTTCGTGCAGAGTGATTTGTAACATAAATCACTGCATTACTTGCTGCCACATGATATCCGAGTGGGGAAATTTTGCGCTTAACTTCTTGTTTTTGGATCCCATCTCAAGTTTCTCAACTAATCAAAAAAATAAGAAAGAGTATGCAGTCACATGATTGAGCGAAGACTAAATATCAGAATAACAACAAAAAATGTTCGTTGGAAACTGGAGTTGATATATATCTTTTATCCATAGAACAGGGACCGCTTGTCAGGACATTGTTTATTATTTCAGACCATATAATTGAGAAAATGGTGACTTTGTTTTATATAGTATATAGTGTTATGTTAAAGACGTGTGGTCTTTGCAAGAGCAACGATATTCTATATCGTACCAAGTAAAATTATGTTTTTGTCTTTTCATACAAGTAATGAAGTATATTATATGAATAATTTGTTTTTGGAAACTTTAGAAAAGATGGAACGGTGATCAGACAAATTCGGAATAGATACAGGAAAAATTATGCAAACTTTAGATAATATTATTTTGTTTCCAAACGAATTCTTAAGAGCATACAAGTTTTTAGTTTTTGTTTCGTATAAAATATAGATTTTTTTAATATGAGAGAAAATTTGTGATCATTTATATATAGAAAAAGTAAAGATGGTAAATCATAACTCGTTTCAAAACTTTTGAGATAAGATCAAGCTGCATATACGTACATACACTAGCAAACTCCCAACCAATGTGTTGGCAAACTTTTATTTAAAAAATATTATTATACATCAATATAAATAAAAAATATGTAAAATATAAATATATGAAATGATTATTTCTTACTAAATAAAATTATTTAAAGGTTTTTATTGGATTATCAAATGCATGAGCACGATCAAAATCTATTGTTACCTTCTACTATCTTTTTTTTTTCATATATTTTCTCTTAATTAATTATGATCAATTAATTATGGTGGGCAAAAAAGGAAGCTTTTTTTTTTACTGAAACATATAATAATACGGTATTCTATCAAAATTTTAACATGCAGGTATGGAATGCATTCATATTATTTTTTTCTTTTTTGGTACTTTATCTTAGCAACTTGAGTAATTCGGACACTAATTTAGAAAACTGCATCTCACTAAAAATCTTTCAAAAGATAGAAAGAGTGCTGCACATTAAGCCATCCTTCTATACATTGACCAAGGTGAATGATTATAAAATAAAATGGAAATTACTTACGATCATCCTAATAAGTGTCATCCGTGTCATCCGTGTCATCCTCTCACGTGTTATATTTGGTTTCGCTCCATTATTGTACATCTCACGTGATCTCACAAGTGTCTATTCAATTTTCAGATCTAAACTATTTGTCTAAACTATTTTCTTCGACATAACACCTTCTCTCCGGCGACAATCTGTCTCCGGCGACATTCTCCTCCCGCCACCACCACAAATGTCGGAGCTTACCACTTACCTCTCCTTCGCACCACCTCTCCACCGATTCCGCTCCGGCGACCTTCCCGCCGACCATCTCACCTCTTCTCCGACCTCAATTCCAAACCCTAACCTAATAAAAACTGAATAGGATCGTAATTCGATTAGTGTTGGATCCGATGCAACCTATGGTGAGGTCACTGTGATACCTTCACCTTCTCCCTGGCCCGTACCTTTTCTATCCTAGATCGTCTCAAGTCAATTAACTTAAATTACTTCAGATCTGGTGAAATTCAAATGAATAAGTTAAAATTGAGACTACTGCTACTGGTACTACCACTAGTATTAGTGAGAATCATTTCGGGAGGAGTCAGTCCGCGTCATCATGACCGATTGTCAAGAAGAAGAAGATGAAAAAGATGATAAGTGTAGGAGGCGTCAGTGGCGGTAAGGAGGTGGAGGTGAGGCAGAGGAGGAGCTTTCGAGACAGAGATGTGGTGGTAGAAAAAAAGAGGTTGATGCCAGATCCTACAACTTCATCAATCAGTTCAAGTGATTGATTAATTGATAGTTTATTTCAGTAATGAATTAGTTTATTTCAGTAAGGGGTCAATTAATTATTATACTTGATCGATTAATTGATATAAGTGATTGATTAATTGATATAAGTGATCAATTAATTCGAATAAAGGATTAAATTATTTTAATAAGGGATCAATTAATTAGGTGTAATAAGTGATTAGATTGTTATAATAAGTGATTATATTGTATAATAAGGGATCATATTGTTATAATAAGATATTATACAATAAGAAATCAGATTGTTTTAATAAGAGATCATATTGTTGTAATAAAAGATGAGATTGTATAATAAGGGATCATATTTTTATAATAAGAGATCAGATTGTATGATAAGGGATCAGATTGTTTTAATAAGAGATTAGATTGTATGATAAGGGATCAGATTGTTAGAATAAGAGATCAAATTGCATAATAAGGGATCAGATTGTTAGAATAAGAGATCGGATTGTATAATAAGGGATCATATTAATTTAATAAGAGATCAGATTGTATAATAAGTGATCATATTGTTTTAATAAGAGATTAGATTGTATAATAAGGGATCAGATTGTTTTAATAAGAGATCATATTGTATAATAAGGGATCAAATTGTTTTAATAAGAGATCAGATTGTATAATAAGGGATAAGATTATTTTAATAAAAGATCAGATTGCATAATAAGGAATTAGATTATTTTAATAAGGGATCAATTAGTGGAGAGAGGGAAGCATAGTGGAGAGAGCAGCGCCCAAAATGGAAAGGGAGCTTCTAACATCCTTTCCATTTTTAGTTGGGATGACACAGGATGACAAAATTAGGGATTGCACTTATCACACCCCAAATAAAATTACTATAAAAAAGAAACAAAATGAAAAAAAATTAATGCAATTCTGACGTAGCATCTTGCTCTTTTCTTGTGAAACTAGGGTTTTAGGCTTTTATTTGGAGTTAACCTTTGTACCACAAATTCATCAAAAGTACAAAAATCAATATGCAAATCGATCGTATATAGTTAAGGAGTTCAATGTACCTTTCAATTGAAACTTTTACTTCCTTGAATTTGTGCTTTTATAAGTAGTAGGGGTTATATTGTGATTTAAGCCAATAAACATACATGATTTTTTTTTGCCGTTTTATATATTTTTTCGTTCATAACGCACAACCATTTTATCGGTTTTATTGTTGTATCACCGCACAACAATTTTATCATCGTGATAAATGCTAATTCACCATCCAACCGCTAAATCGCACAAATCTCATTTTAAAACCGTGAAACATAGTCATCATGAACCTTCAGGCCTGACAATCTTAGACACACAAAAAAAAAAAAATTGAATCTCATGCCTTGTAAGTTCATAAACGAATACAAGCGCACCCAAAATACTTGCTAATGCTAGTCTACAAAAATTTTACCGAACATTTGCATGCAGTAAATATTATCAACGAGTAATTAAATAATAACAGAATGATACATTATGATGCAATTCACATGCTGAAGTAAAATTCAAGTAAATCCGCAAATTTTTATTGGTAAAAGATAAAATCTTTCAATTGGAGAGAACCGATCGATGTACAGAGTTGGAAACAGAGTTATGTCCTTTCCGAAAATGAAGCCACATCCAAACGATAATGATGTTTTTAGCATTTTTTATAAGATAGGCCCCATGAAGTTCCAATCTAACTTCCTTAACAATTTTGCACAAAAGTACCACTTTTTCTTTCTAATACTTTCTAAATACGTGTAAAGATTCAACTTTTCACTGCCGCCATGCCTAGTTCCTAGCTTAAGATAGCAAGAAAAAGCCAAAAGCCTAATCAACATAATATAGATTAACAGCTCATGCACATCAATGCCTCAAGAAAAAATTCTAGAAGAAAGACAAGAAATGAGTAGCTAACCATGTCATAAATTACAAGTATCACAACATGATCATACAAATTAATTGGTCATGTTGAAGCATCTTGTATTTCTTCTTCTTTCTTGTATTACCATATGGGCCAACATGAAGACTCCAATTTATAAAATTCTGAATGGACATAGAAAGTATCATGCATCTTATTTTCCATATATCAATCTGAGTTCAATTTCCATCAAATATAACTTTGACTCTCAATACCTAATTCGTACTAACCAAATCCAAGCCCTCTTCTCACCTCTTCTCAGATCTGTTTTGCCGACTGATGACCCTATATGTACTGACCCGACGCCCAGTTCGAGGCAATGACACGGCGGCATCAACAACTGATATTGCTGTCTTACATCCATATAGATCAAGCAGACCAAGCCGACCGGTAATTTTTGTTGGTACAGCCATGGTTCCAACTGCTGTTGACCGCCGTCGACTGTGGGTGGCTGTACCAACTGGTATGCACTCAAACCCTTCCTTCGCGCACTCAGATAATGCAGTAACGAATGGATCCGACAAGGGTTTGGATCCTGTGCCTAAACTAGACCGAGAACTAGTATTTGTACCCGTGCGACGAGATGGGGGAAGTGGAAGGGGGAGAGCAAGGGCCTCGAAAGCGTTAGGATTTTTTGGTATGCCCGGTTGATGCTCCCATGAGAAAGGGATTGATGAAGATGACGTTGACGATGACGATGATGATAAGGATGATGATGATGTTGGAGATGACAATAACAATGATGAATTGGATGATGATGTTCTGGTGGAACTTGCTGCTGTCTGACGAACACGGTGGCGCATCGGCATGTGTACCGCCATTGTTTCAAGAGGTGGAGGTGGGAGAGGAAGAGGTACAGGTATAGATGGCTCTTTCATTTTAGAGAGGCTGGTACTTGCAACTTGCAAGGGGCGTGGTTGAGAGAAATTGAGAGATATAGTACAAAGATGGGAATACTATAAAGCCAAGGCCCAAGGGTAGGAGTTGAGATTGGAGCGTGATATATATACTACATATCTTTGTTGGGAATCAGGAGAAAGGTGAGCCGTGAGTGCAGATTGTGGGTTTAATCAATTTAACTTAAGTGCTTAATATTTTGTGTTAGAGGAATGACATGACACTTCAGAGGTACTTGATATTTGTTGTAAATTTGGAAAAAAGAATTTTGGGCAAGCACGAAGTACTACTAGTGGTTTCAGACTTGGAAGTCCACTATTATCAATTTTATTCGCAGATTATATGAGTTTACAAATAACATAAAAAAATATTCATATAAACTTCATTGAAATGACTTTCATCTCCAGCAAAGCGCACCGTAAAAGTTACTTTTGTCATGACTTTTGGCATGAATTTTTATTGCATGAAGCAATAAGGTTGTGAAGAAACGGAAGGGGAACCAAGGTCTGACCCAACGACCGTTAGTCTACAAATGTTGGGTCCCACATGGACCCCATTTGGGAGAACCAATCATAAGTTTCTATTCACGCTAATTGGAAATTGGAAGATGGCACTGTGCGTCAAGCTACAGGAAGGAAACATTCCTTTATTTCCTTTTGTGAGCTATACCAGCGCACGCCTAAGCACTCATTAATCACTATTAAGGAAACCTTTCCTTCTTGTTAATTTTATCGCTCTCTTTCTGCTGAGTTTTTTATTCCTTGTATAAGTTGATCAGAGTACGTTTGAGAAGGTGCATGGGTAGTTGAGCTTCGGAATCATAATTAGCCCATATGCCTGGTAAAATTGAGGCAAATCAAATCATTAGCAATCGTGGTTAATTGTATAGTTAATTCAGACCGTGCAATTTGATTAATTTTGGTTCCCACGAAAGCATTGTCACTTTGTCGTCGTCTAAAGAAAGGGAATCCTATGAACTTTGAACGCTGAGTGGTTCGATTAATAACTAAATTGAATTAAATTAATGAATAGAATAGGTGTAAACTCATTAATAAAACATTCAAGTTCAGTAGTTCACTTACTAGCCGGGTTGAAACATTCATGAAATCAGTTTGTTGATCCCATATACATCGAACCCTTTTGTTATCCTTTGTCATCAAGACACATCAGCATATACGATTATCTTTGAGGGCTAATATGTTCTTGCTTGCACAAACTGCTATTCATAATTAGAGCTTTTAACACCTGCTTATGTAATAGAAATTTCATAATTCAGATGCTAAGATATGATGTTTATGAGTTGCAGAAACTGGTTTTCAGATTAAAACAATTTTTAAACTAGTGCTCTTGTGGCACATTTTTTCAACCCAATTAATTTTTTCGGTTATATAATTTAAATTTACTGGACTGGTTTGAATATTTCTCAAACAATTAAGTGTTTTAGTAGCGTATAATAAGTCAATATGATGAAGAGGCGAGAGGAGAGAAAAAATTGAAGAACACAAAGTTTGAAGGAAGATGTAAAATTTTATATTCTAATTTAACTGTAGATTTTTCAGAATCTAGAGCAAATAACTGTATCCTGAAAAGAATAAAACAACACTATATTCGGGCAAAGCATATACTCCCGTTTTCTCTATCCCATTTCATTTCTGCTCTTTTCTGACCAAGTTCACTCAATCTTCAGTTATTAAAATTTAAATACATTCTTTTAATTTTGTTTCTGAAATGGGTTGCTCACATTCTTTTTTCTTTCTATTTTTTTATACTATGCCACAGCCAAAATGCAAGCAGTTTCATGTAAGCCTTTTTATATGTAACTTCTAGATTTTTTTAAAAAAAAATTCATCTCCACCAATACAGAGCACGTTCTGAGAAAGAGATTGCAATGTGGTTGTTCTGAGAACAATTTTTTAATTTCTTTTGCAACCTAATGGTCATTTTAAGCAATTAATTGTGCGCATTGGACTTTTAGGTGCAGCGCGATTGTCAGTCGTAAAATAATCAATTCGTACAAACTAGGTGATATAGATATCATCGAGTGTCAGTGATATTGGTTTTCTTCATGTTTTAGAGCTTTATAATCCCAAATAAGAAGTCTGATACAATAAAAAAAAAAAACTATAAGTTAATTTAAACCTTAATTAATTGTAGTATCGAATTCAAAATTTATTAATTTAGCAAGATTTTTCGTTAAAAATCTGTTGGCTGATTATAAGTAATCTGTCTTACTATATCTTCTACGTTTTCTAGTGCTTGGTCGGAACAATTAAAACTCAAAGAATGCCCAACTAATAATATTTTTGGTAATAATCAATTACAATGACTTCTATTTTTTAAAATATTCAGAGCTGTGAATTTCGTTGGAAACGATATAATAAGGGACATTCAAATCATCTACGTTACTCAATATACAGATTCAATTTTGCACATGTACAAGTCTTCCCGGTTGCAACCAGATTGATAAATTTATTTGGGTTGGAATTCATCAACTACTTGATAATCTTGACAATTTTTTGATTCAACGAAGAAATTTTTCTAAAATATCTTTATATATGTTGTTAGACTTAAGATGTATCAAAAATTTATGCAATTCATTTGATATTTATGATATGGCGATAAAGTTGTCACAATTTTCGACTCATTTTGATGAAAGTATCAAGTTCATCATTATTTATGTTTGATTTATATAAAGTTAAAAAATAAAAATTATAAATTATTTTATTATTCATATCAAACTTATCAAATTAATTTTATTTCCAATGCATTCTAACTTCTTCCTGTAACGAATAGGCTCAAACCCGATCCATCAACTGGTGCAAAAATTGAAATGGTAGTTTGCCATTTGGGGACTTTTTGCTTGAGAAAGGCTTTACATTTCAATGGGAAATTCGAGCTCAGCTGCATTCTTTTTTTTTTTTTTTTTTTGATTTGTGCCCGTAGGTTATGCATTAATTAAAAACTAGTAAAAAGATACAAATCAGCAAGTTCAGCCCTCCATTCCAGCTGCTAATTTTTCTACACACTCCTATCGGATCAAAATTCTTACTCTGGAAAATCATTTCGTTTCCAGCTGCATTCTTTGGACCATACGTAGCCTGTTAGAACTAACTTGCTTCATATAAGGAGGAATTTTTAAAAGATGACAAATTGACAATTATAACTGATCCCAGTTTAGCTCCGAAAGACCGAAACTGCACTGAGGCCCAATCCGGAAAGTTTTTAGGCCTCTGTGAGTCTGTCGTTGTATCAAAATGTGGTCGGCCTGTTAGATGCAAAAAAGAACGCAAAATTAGAGAATATTAGGTCCGAAGGCCATTATGGGTTGGACCAATTGTAGGTACATGATCCAAGACCAGGACTGGTCTCAGTCCTTGGGTCTCAAATCCCTATTCTTGGTTTACCTGCTTCTTACTTAAAAAGCACGTACGTGGGCTAAAATAATTAGACGAAGTGTTTAATAATTGTACTATTGATCGAGATGTTATTGATGAATATAAGTTTATTGATTTTTTATTTCACCTAGAAAGAAATTTATCGATAAATTGGTTGTGTACTGTATTTGAAAAGAGAGCATAACGCATATGAAAAACTTCATTAAAATAATAATTATATTTTTCATTTTGGAAGTAGAGTACATATGTAAAATTTTCTCATCTGTAATTTAATAATTTCATTTATCAAAAAATAAATATTTCTATTAAATTTATTTTTTAATTGATATGTCAATTTTTATATTTGTTGAATTATATATAATTATTCTTTTTCAAATTTTTATTCACCCACCAATTGGATGAGTATGTTTGCTGGTTATCAGAAACAATGAAAAAGGATATTTAAAACCTAAAAAACAGAAGTATAATATTCCAAACTAACATCTGCTTGATCCAGATGAGGCACGATGGTGATCGGTTGAAGGTCTAAAAATCTAAAATTACTCATACATATAAGTGAAAATTAATCAATAATAACTTAGTTTGACAGTTTAATCCGTATTTCAAAAATGTGGGAGTCCGATAATAGTTGGTCAGTGGCTCCGTTGGTTTCCCAACGGGTTCAATTCCCGCCGGACGCGGAAGAGAAATAAATACTATTTCACATAGTGGACTATGCCTCTATAAATAAACGACCTCTTATTTTTTTAAAAAAATAATCTGCACTTCAAATACAATTTAAATCGTACTGACATAATCTTCGTGATAAATTTCAATATATATTATCGTTCATCAAATAAGTAAAAGTTTACAATGATCTAATGAGAAATATTTCAGTCAAAATGATAGGGACCAAAGGATTCTATCAAATCAGACCACATCTCAATATAAAAACTTCAAATAAATTTTTTTTTATAAGGAGATTTTAATATAAGCTCATGTCAGTTTGGATAGTCCTTTGAAATGTTCATATTGAGATAAAGATCGAATTTTACGAACATTCCGTCCATATCGCTTTAACCGTAATATTTTTAATAGTTTTCATGGTTTAATTACATAAATGTAATACACAACTATTCTATAAAAATAACATTATATTTATAAATTATTTTTAATTTTTGTTGTTACCTTTATAAATTTTCTTTTCTATTTTCTTCGTTTTCAAGCTTCTATTTAATTTAATTCGTCGTCTCTTGAATCGATCCTAAGTTCCTAACCTATGTTACGTGGATACGCCAATTTCATGCCGTGTCTCGTGTCGGACACGTGTCCGACGCGGATTCGCGTGCGACACGCGTGCGATTCGCACCGGATTCGCCAGCTGGCGCATCTGAATATTTTAATTGTTTTGACTTTTGGATTCGGTCGCCGACGCGTACAGACGCGTATCCCGCATGTTTATTCAATGCGTAGGTGGTCCCAACAATCCGTCCAGCGCACAAATTGGGCATTAGTCATTATTTGCGCGTGCAGTACAATTCAACAGCGCAACTAGCACTTCCTCTCTTATATAGGATCTATATAGTATCAAAACCCCTTGTGGGACTAAAGTTTTATCTCAAAACCGGACAAATACCAATTCTTATTGGGCTTGGGCTGTTTGATTGTCAATTTCAAAAATGAGGAGCTACGGTCAACGAACGTAAAAAATGTCATAAGTTGGCAGGGCCTATAAATTATCATAAAATTCATTGATACGGCCTAATCATAAGTTGGACGGCCCTATATTGTTTATTATGTTAATTGTATTATTAACATAATATTATTAATTGTTAAATTTCTCAATATAAATTAAAAGATTATAATATAATGGTAATAACATTATATTAATAAAATATATAAATTAGTTTTTTAAATTATAAAATATATTATTTTAATTATTTTATATATACTGCCGTATCCGAGTTTTTTGAAAAATGCCGCATCCCTGCACCCGCAACGAATCCGACGCGACACCCGCACCCGCACCCGTGCAACATAGTTCCTAACCCTTAGAAGCTAGAATAGCAAAACCGACTTTCCCAGTTCCAACCCTCTCTCGCGCGCGTAAAAAACTAAAAACTGTCCCGACAGTCGCGTTGCACCATCCAAACCTCTCACTGCTCTCCATTGCCTCCGCACTCAATGGAACAACCACCACTCCGTTTCCTACGCCATGAAGGCCTTCAATCTTCTCCCTTTCCACCGACCTCCTCTCCACCTGCCTCAACCCCTCCTCCACCGGCGCACTCCCTCCTCCCTCCCCTGGTACGTGCCACGCTTCATTCTCGACCCCGGCGGGCCCACTGTCCTCCTATGGCACCGTATCTTCCTCTTCAACTGCATGGCTGCGCTCTTCATCGACCCATTCTACTTCTACCTTATGTTCGTCGCCGGCCCTGCCTGCGTCCGGATCGACTACGGCATTGGCTTGGCTGTTACTATTTGTAGGACGGTTGCTGATCTTTTTTATATTGCTCATCTTGTGCTCAAGTTTCATATTGCTTTTGTAGCGCCCAGCTCCCGGGTGTTTGGCCGCGGGGAGCTTGTGACTGACTACAAGCAGATAAGAAATAGATATTTGAAATCCAAGGATTTCATTTTGGATCTCATTGCCTGTCTTCCCATTCCACAGGTAACTGTTCTTTGGTCACATTGAATAGAAAATTGCAATTTTAATTTAGGGAAATTTTGTTTTTCAGAGCTGTGATTTTATTGAATTTAAGGGGAGAATTGGATGAAGCTGCATCAATTTTCATGAATGCTTTGTTGAGGAATTCGTATTTGGTTTGGTTTTGTTTTTGTTTTTTTGTTTTTTTTTTTTCATCCCTGACAGCTAATTAGTTTGGCGCTTCATGTATTGTGTTAGTTTCAGGATCAGATTGTATATGATAGAAATTGTAGGGAGTAATTGTAAAATGAGCCACATTTTAGGACCAAAAGTTCCCAATGAGAGCATCAAACTGTCCTGAGATTATTAGTGACCCAAAATTTTAAAATAAAAAGGAGAAATTTTGGCATTTCAAATGAAAGTTTCATTTGTTCTTATATGTTTCTGGATTATACTGTCAATGGAACATGCAATATTTTCTGTGAGAGGTTCTTTTTTTTCCCCTTTTCTCTTCATGCTTATTTTATAAAATACACCAAAATGGCTTCCTCGGTACAATATCTACTGTTAATTTAGGACAAATCTGGGGATGCTTTGTGATTATTTCTAACATCATATCATTTGGGCATGTTTTCTCTTGATTTCAGATACTTATCTGGTATATAATACCTGGTTTGAGTGACAACAGAGCTAGTCATACAAACAATCTTCTCTCCTTAATTGTCTTGATGCAGTACGTGCCAAGGTTATATCTAATATTCCCACTGAATAAAAAGATCGTTAAGGCCAATGGAGTTGTAACCAAGACGGCAGTAATGGGAGCTGCATACAATCTACTCCTGTATATGCTGGCCAGCCATGTAACTACTCTTTTCCTGATAGATAGTCTTTACTCTACATTTTATTTGTACATAATGGAGATGTAGCATTCGACCCTTTTAAATCATAACTACATAATAGGAGATGTAATCTTCATATCAGGAGACATCGTGAGACTCTTTTATTTTTATTGGTAGTGCCATGAATATAACCAGGGCAGACCGAAGTCAAGCAATGGGGTGCAATGTCCCCCTTTTTTCCGCCCCATATATACATATTACACGTTACATTATACTTTTGGTATTATATCTGTATTTGTCTGAAGAAATATTGTATTTTGATCTACATAAAAAATGTGTGAATAATTCTTATTTGTGATGAGTGATCTCATAGTTACAGTTTATAGATATAATCATATTAATATCAACAGTTGGTATAGTACTGCACCGCATTAGAATATTTTAAGGTTCCATGTATGTTTGCAGCTGTTGTCAGTCAAGACTAGATATAACCACAAATCTGTTGAACTGCTTATAACTTGTCGCATGTACTCTCTATATTTGCGAAATACTAAATTTCATCAAGGTATGCCCCTATAACAGTCAAAGGGCACAAGGAAGCTTGAATGGATCCCCAAATATATGTTACTGTGACAGTAACAAAATTGCAATTGCAGCTGCTGTGAGCTTGAAAATCCCTTCACTAGCAGAGAATAATTTAAAGTCTTCTTACTTTGTTGTTAATTCATAAAAGCATATGGTTTGTAATCAGGTGCTTGGGGCTTTGTGGTATCTTCTTTCAATTGAGCGACAATACACATGTTGGCGTTCAGTATGTAATAGAGAAAGACAAAAAGACCCCCGCTGCTACCAAAAATTTCTAGACTGTTCAACGTTAAATGATCTTGATAGGGCAAATTGGCTACTGCATACTGATGCTGTCAAAAACTGCACTATGGACAGTCCTGAATTCAATTTTGGCATATTTGCTGATGTTCTCACAAATGAAATAATAGGTGCAAATTTTTTCGAGAAGTATCTCTACTGCCTATGGTGGGGCCTCAAAAATCTTAGGTAAGTCAATGTTGTTACTCTTGACATGCCTATCTTCTGTTGTGCCAGTAATTCCAGCTGGACATAGTGAAGTAGCTAATGATTGCTGGAATGAATGGTGTACAATTACCCTAAATGACTCATGTTAGAGCTTCTAATAATTCTCTTCTTTTTTTTCCCTTGTTCTTTATTCTTTGTATGCATGATGTATATGCAGTTCATATGGACAAAATTTACAGACAAGCACATATATTCTTGAGACCGTATTCGCCATCTGTATATGCATTGTGGGTCTGGTCCTCTTTTCTCATCTCATTGGAAATATGCAGGTTCATTATTTTTTTCTCATTCTACATCTTAGCATTATAATTAGCCTTGCAGTACTGGTTACCTTTGCATTCTTTTTTTTCTCTAAAAATGTCCTGTTAGGCATATTTGCAATCACTTACGGCTAGGTTAGAAGAATGGAGGGTTAAGCAGTGGGATGTAGATCAATGGATGAGGCACCGGCAGCTTCCAGAAGATATCCAGGACCGTGTTAGAAGCTTTTTCCGGTACAAATGGCTCGCGACCCGAGGTGTCGATGAGGAATCAATCTTGCAATCTTTGCCTTTGGATCTCCGCCGTGAGATACAGCGTCACCTCTGTCTTGCGCTTGTTCGTCGTGTGAGTGTCACTTTGCATGTTCAACATACCAATACTTTTTAAGTAGGCAGTACCTGTACTAAGCTGATATCTAAATTCTGGACTAACAGAGGCAGCTTGAGAAAATTGGATAGGTTCCAAATATCAATACAGTGACAATCAGCCTTGTGCTGATCAGATAGAAAGATTCACCAAGAACTAAGATGGCAATTTCCAAACTTGTTACAAAATTAGCAAAGATTATGGGATACAAATTAATTAAATTATATGCTTCTTGTGCATATTGAGTGATTACCACTATGGAGACTGAGACTAAAAATTTGGTCCAGACTTCACCATAATAGTATAATGTTGGTGCTATATATTAATAGCCTGGCTTAGCACATACTTGGCTGAAGTTTTTGCGAGTATGCTACTATGTACAGCCATACCACATTTCCATTTGGGGCAATATTGCACTTATTCCACCAGCAAAATTTGTATTTCTGTAATTTAATGTTGCCACCATTTTATCCAGGTGCCATTCTTCTCCCAAATGGACGACCAACTGCTAGATGCAATCTGTGAGCGGCTAGTCTCCTCTCTCAGCACAAAAGACACATACATTGTCAGAGAGGGAGACCCGGTGAATGAGATGCTCTTCATTATAAGAGGACAACTTGACAGCTCCACAACAAATGGGGGCCGGTCAGGCTTCTATAACTCCATCACTCTGCGACCAGGTGATTTTTGTGGTGAAGAGTTGCTAACGTGGGCCCTGATGCCAAACCCAAGCCTCAACTTCCCTCAATCAACACGCACTGTTCATGCTCTCACTGAGGTTGAGGCATTCGCACTCCGTGCTGAGGATTTGAAGTTTGTTGCTAATCAATTTAAGCGGCTGCACAGCAAGAAACTTCAACATGCATTCAGGTTTATAATTAATTATTAATTCAGCGGCATACTTAATTACTTATTTGGTGTAACAACCAATGTGACTGCCATAGAAACACAGGACACCAATCAATTTTATTTCGTCTAAATCTTCAGTGGAAAAATAGTGCTATACATCAACAATTGGGAACTTTGAACATTGTCCTGTGAGCATTTTTGTAAATGTAACCTCTCTAGACCAATATAAAATATCACGTGTCGATTTTTTTCTTTTTCTTTGAGAAAAATCATCACTATCTATTTTAATAAGATTTTGGAGTCTTGTGACAATTTAAAGGAACTTTCTAGGCATGATGGTAAAACAGGATTGTAAGTTAGAATCTTGGCATGCTTAGCAGAAACATAACACACTTTTTCTTACACCTTGTTTAAAATTTAAAAGCCAATTATTCATGCATTGGTATCTGATATTGCTAGAATAAACTAGATGCTGTAATATATCACAGGTTCTATTCGTATCAATGGAGAACATGGGGTGCGTGCTTTATACAGGCAGCTTGGAGACGGTACAAGAAAAAGAAGCTTGCCAAGGAACTATCGAAGCAAGAGATGTTCGAATATTATTCAGAAGAACAGGAAAGAATGGAAGGAGAAGGAGAAGAAGAATATGGGTACCTAGACGAACACATAGATGAACGTGATGAGGCACCTTTGCTTTCTCAGTACGGCGGAGGCAGTGATGAGTTCACAAGTGAAGGAGACAATCATGCATCCCAACATCTCGGTGCGACCATACTTGCTTCCAAATTCATGAAAAAACGAGTGAACCAGAGAATGGTCCGTAGAGAAGAGGCAGCCCCTAGTTTGAAGAAGTTGATGAAACCTGATGAGCCTGATTTCTCCATCCAATGATAATGCAATTTAAGATTCTTTTATTCATTTAGTTATCTTTTTTTTTCCCTGGTTTGGGGGGCAGGGTGTTGAAGGTTGATTAAAGAAAAAATAAATTTGAGGATTCTCTCACATGTGCAGTAACTTTTTGTAATATTCTTTAGATTACTCAGATTACTTTAAATGTAATGATGTGTATATAATATCGTATTAGCAAGCACAGTGGAATTATATTTGCCATTCTATCTAACGAATTATATTCACAGACCCCCAATACTTTATAAATTGAAGGGATTATTCTTTTCTTAGAGATCAGTGGCTTGAATTTTCGAACATAAGACGTTAGAAAACAGTTCAACACAGCAACAAGGACGCATCTAATTATCTTCGTGCTCCAATCGGAAGCATACAGAAATTCTATTGACAATTTAATTTATACATATTTGTGCAAGGTCGATTTGCATCTAAATTTACTAATTGTCGATTTAATGTATCGTTACTAATTGGCTCCAGTAAAGGTTGGATAAAAACAAAGAGAAGCCCATTTGTGAAGAAATAGGTAACAAGTTCATGCGGCCTATTTTGTAAGCCCGTAAGTAAAATAGTATATACACTAAAAGAGATTTATTAGTGCACTAATGATAGTATTTTATTTACTGTCTAAATCATAACTTTTTATAGTTGAAAGATTAGCCTAAGTCGATTAATCTAATTTCTATATCAAAATATTATAGAAAATCAAATTTGACTGTTTCAATTTTTTTAAAAATTATTTCTCAAAATTTTGAAACATGACATTTTTTATATGTGATTTTTTATATGGCACCTATCGAGTTGTGAAGAGGCAATGAAATACTTCCGTTTTCAATACCTACCATTTACCGAAAAATTCTGGTAATATCTAGTACCGTAATAGTGACTGAAACGGTGGTATCCAATATTAAGAGAGGTAATACCCTAAAATTTCGGCGAAATACTGGATTTCACCCAATGGCCAGTATGAGTGCCGGTAGGCAGTGGCGAGGACACATATACTTTGAAATAAAAAAAATTTACATGAGATAATAATAATTTTGAAATAAAAAAAATTCACAATGAAGTAGGAATTCATCTAAAAAATTTGAAGGACCCAGGTGAACAGATTGTGTTTGCTTTGAATCACGTAATGACTCCTGAAGAAAAATTGTATACAGACCCAGATCACATTAGTTCTCGATAAATAGCCTCCTCTCTTCCTCCGCAATGAAACTAATTAAGATAAAATTTATAACATAATGAGAGGTGCTTGTATGTATCTAAGAGGTGCTTGTATGTATCTATTATGCACAATAGTCATAAAAAAAAAAAAAAAATCGTAGCAAAATTGTTGTATTTTTTTATTTTTTTATTGTCTTGAATTATTATTTTGGATATTGGTATTTTTTAATTTTTGTGTTGTTATTATCGATATATTTAATTTTTCATAGTTTTTTTTATATTGTTTTATAATTGTTTATTTAAAAAAATATTGTTATACCCTGTCTATGTTACACATTATGTCGTATATATATTTTCAGCAAAAAAAATTTATGGACCCAGCTAATATGAATTTCTAGCTTCGCCCATGATAGGACATTGAAAACATAGCGAAATATGGAACATGGAAGAGAAAGCTAGAGAACACGTGTCCATTTCACACAGGATTCGGACTGGAAGTTCTACGTCCACAATCGTCAATGTAACGGTTTATATCACGTTATCAAAAGGGCCAAAAAAGTTTACTATTGTCATCCAATCACTCATTAGCTTGTTGTTTTGTATGAAGTTTTAATATGCCAAACTCAAAATGATAATATATATGGTACATTTTAATCAAATATCATAGAAAAAAAAATATTACATAGAAGACATTTTCGGTAGACCATAGAAATACGGAATAATCGTAGTAAAAGATGACAACCCACGAGTCCACGACCGAAAGATCATCAAATTAGGCGCAGCCATAAATTTTTAGATCAAGTTTAAATACCATATCATTATTGATATTATTACGATGACTACAGAAAGCTAATTAAATTGAAATTATGGGATCGATAGAGGAATATTTTTTTTTTTTGTATATTTATGGGTTTCCAATCTCAATAAAAAACATGTATTGCAAAAAAATTAAAAATATGTGTATTATTAAAATAATAAAAAAAAAGATGTGACATTGACGCCCCCTCTGAATCATGTAGATCCGTCCATGAATTTCAGGATATTCATTGGCATCAAGATTCACGCTGCACGATTTTGTGAACAGACAAACAATCCGGATTTATGGGACTACTTTCCAAAAACAATTGGATTCATGGAACTAGTTTTTTATTTATTTTTTACTACTATGTGGATTCGATTCAAGGCAGAGGACCCGGGGACCAAAATCCTCTGCAGCAGTGCTGCTGGCAGCGAATTTTTTCGAGCCGTTCAGATTTGATCGGATGGTTAATTTTTTTCGGGCCTATTAGATTCACGGGACTCTCTTATCCATCAGATTCAGATCAAACGGTTGGGGCCGCACCGCTGCCAATCGCGGTGCGGCAGAGGATGTGAATTCGAGGACCCGGAGTCTGGTCCCATTATTTTAAGTTTTTTAATGCAGTGAACAATTATGCAATGTTAGTCGTAAGGTACGGGCAAACCATGACGCGGGCCCACCGGAAGTGTATGATTTGTGGATTAGAAGAGGCCGGGTCTACCTATCTTTGCTTGTAAGATAAGATCCGCTCAAAGCATCTCTAACTTCATCCAAATATTCAAGTTATGCGATGTTTCTAATTTTCTGTACCAATATAAAATATCAACGACATTAATGATCACGCAAATATATACTTTAATATTTAAGATAGATAGGAGATATAGGGACAACAAAATTATTTATTAATCATTATAACGTAAAAATCTATTATAAATAAACATTAAATTGTTTTGTGTAGTTTAAATACATTATGTAAATCAAATTTATAGCAATTAAAAAATAATTGATATATAGTAAGCAAATAAAAAATCAAAGGCTCGATGTTATAAGCATTTTCATCGGTAATTAAATAATTTTAGCATTTCATTTGATACACAGCTTATCTAAATTATAACGAGCATATCTCCAACTTGGATACTTTTTTTTATTATTATTTGATAATACTCTTTTCGTGTTATCGTAAGTTATCAATTAAATTTTGTTGTCATTATATCCATATTGCTTATACATATATTGGCCATTGCCGAAGATTAAACCATGTACAAAATGGTCGGAGAAAGTACGAACCATGTATAAAATTATGGATATGTATTACATCGACGACGAGCCATTTTGGCAACCACTAAAGCAGTGGCGAAGCTAGGATTTCGCACTAGCAGGTCCATAATTTTTTGCTGAAAAAAATATATGTACGATAATGAAATAATGTTAAATTAAACTTTTAAAAACTCTATTTTATCCGTTGTATCTAGATTTTCGTTTATATCGCACAACAATTTTATCCATTTTATCGTCGTTTTATCACCGGTAAACGCTAAATCACCACCCAACCGCTAAACCACACAAATTACATTTAAAACCTTGCATCTAATATAGACATAGTATAATAATAATAATTTTTAATTAAACAATTCTAAAATAATGTCACATAAATAAACATGTGAAATCAAACATCTATTATAACAAGACGATTCAATAGGACAAATACGACATGGATCCATGTGCGATATTTTAGGAGTCGTTACACAATTCAAATCAAACATGACATGTCCAGCTGGGTCCTTCAAATTTTTGAGATGGGTCACTAACTTCTTATATATATTTTTTTTACTTACAAATCATACTAAGTTGCATGTAAATTTTTTATTTTCAGGTGGGTCCAACGTCGCTTCGCCACTGCACTAAAGTAAAATTATAAATATTTTCTTTATGTTTGTATAAGTTGGATATTGGGTTTAGTGTAATTTTAAAATTGATAGGTCATATACGAAAATGGTTTCAAAATTAACGATTAAATTTTCTTTATCAGCACTTCGTTCATGATCAAACAATTTCTAAGTTGGATCAAATTTGATACACAATTTATATATGCTACGGAAAAGATATTGTGATTTTTTTTTTATTACTATTTTGTCGATTGTCAAATAAAAATGTATTATTATATCATTTTTTTGAAGTAGTATTATACTATTATTATATATTTTTTTCTACACTCTTTATGTAACAGTTTACGTTTTTGGAGCCTTTTTTTACCTTGATATCTCATGAACAGGATAAATGATCCGTCCCGGGGGGGGGGGGGGGGGGGGGGGGGGGGGGGTGTTCAGACGCTAGTTTAGTAAATCTCCTGATTCCTGAATGAAATAGGAAATCAGAACTACCAATCAATATACTTTGACCGAGTTAATTCTATAATTAATACACTGAATGAAACGTTATTCTTAACCGAAAGCATTGTCAACATACACCGCAATAATTTGTTTAATCAAAGATTAATGGGAAAACGACCTAAGCGTAGAACTGGAACAGAGTTCTCATGCGGCGCAACTAACGTGGTAATCTGTCTAGCGGGTCGTCACAACAACACTCAAATTCAAAATGGCGAGTTACAGACGTTGGGTCAGAGTTTTTAGCCACAGAAGATCATTCATCCATGTCCGGGTCCAAGTAATAATAAATTTGAAAGAAGTTTTTTAAAGTGGTAGGTTGAGTAGACAAAAGGGCAAAACTCAAACATGCTAATACACGTTCAAAAAGCAAAGTAATCAAAGAAAAAAATTATACAAAGCGTCAAAAGTGGGGTTATATTTCTGGTTATGGAATGGAAGGAGAAACCACATGGCCTATCACCACCACACCCACCACCACCATCACCACCACCACAAACCGCTTTCCAAGAATGAGCAGTTGGAAGTGGTACTGGCATCGGCCGACACGTACTTGGGTGTTTCTCATATTGCTTCTTTTTTCGCCAATAATACTTCCATTGCTTTGCATATGCTTCCCGTTCATCTGCCTCATCACGGTCCTATTGCATCTGGTGCCGGTCAAATGGCGGTTTCGATGGGGGGAGGGAGATCGGCATGGAACTGGGTCGATCGTGCGGTGTAAGGAGTCGGTGGGGTCCAAAGAGGCAAGGGCCGGGTTGTTGGAGAGGTACTTGGAGGATCAATTGGGACTTGTAGTTGATGCATGTGTTGGATCTGTGGATTGAACTCTGATCTTTTACCGGCGGCTTTCTTCGGGACAATGCTTTGGAGTCTGAGATCTGCGGTTGTGATTGCTTCTTTGTCACGCTGGAGTGAGAATGAGGGCAGGCGACGGTTCATAGAATCATAGCTTAGCGGGGGCCTGAGAGAAGGATCTGAAGAGATGAGCATTGAGGATGAATTGGGGCTACTTTTCTGGGGATGCGTTGCACTTCCACGGATTTGAGATTGTGAATTTAATTTAATTTTTTTTATAATTATTTGAGGGTGCTTGATTTGGAACTTGGAAAGTTCATAACTTCCTCTATGTGGTTGAGAAATATCTCATTTGATGGATCGTTTTGTACATACCACTACAAAGTGGAATTCAACTTTACTTTTTAGAGCCAATGAAAATTGTTGAACAAGGCATTTAGATATTTCGGAACAAATTGTAGTAGAACAGGTCCCATTGCAACCGTTATTGCATCATCAGAACATATTCTGATGAATTTTACTTTTATGTCAAAATATTGCATCGTTATTGAAACGACAAACGCATTAAGTTCTGCTTTCTTTGTGCCTCAGTCAAAATCTCATTTGTTCTGTTATTTTTTTTCATTCAAATTAAATGGCAAGCTTAACTAACTTGTTTTCTTATCTCTTAAAAAAATTACATGTATAAAATTTAAACAGTGACAATATATTTATGAAAAAAAATAATACATCCAGATGTTCGTCAGATTTAACTGTACAATTGATTATCAACTTTTTATTCTAAATTAAGTTTTATGATCTTTTTAATTTATTATGGCCAATGCTATCCTTGTTAAGTTGTTCTAATCTTTTCCATACAATTTGTGGCCTAGACGAACAAAATATATATTCAGGTACCTTGCATATATCGCCGTAATATTTTTTTACTATTATATTGGTGACTGATGTATCCATTAAAGCAAGAGTTTTTAGTTTTCACTTCCATTAAATAAAAAGATTTTAAAATATTAATGACCATGTGAGTTTAAAAAATTAGTCAGAGTTCTTTTGAGAATTCCGAGTGCAAAACGCAATTTTGTTTGATTTTCTATTTTCCTACACTTTTATTCAATTTCATTTTATTTAATAATTATTAGACCACTATTTGTCACATTATCTCACTTACCTTTGTCGGCCTAAACAAAATTCGAGAACTTAAATCCGTGCGAAAGAAACTTCCTATAAATTTCGACCACTTGTACAATGTAGTAACCTTGATTTTACGATCGAATGGAAACAACATCTCAAACGGTCCTATTTCCACCTTAAGAAACTTTGCATTAAACGGTACAATCAAATAAAATTAGATGAGGTTGACATATTTGTTTTCTTACTTCTCATCTTTTATAAGGGATATATTATTATGTCCTTGACACGTGATAGGTTTTGTTGGGTTTCAACGCAAACGCTTTGCTTGCCACTTACACCGTTACACGTATACCTTGCTTGTTTGCAAACAAAAATATAAAATGGTTTACAATTTTGCACATTCACACACACAAAAAAAAAGAAAAGAAAAAGAAACGGATACACAAGTCAAACACAAAATTATTTTCCGATTTAAAAAGACCTTTTTGTTCAACTTATCAGTCGTTGAATTTTTTATGTAAGTTTTACTTCTAATTATACATTAAAATTAGAAAATCAAAAGTAAAATTAAAGTTGCAGATTCGAAATCAACTATTCTTGTAAAGAAATAAAATTAAATTAAGAACTGTAATATTTTCTTTCTTTAAAAAAACATATACTAATATTGTTCATCTAGTAAATTATGCCCATTTCCTTCTATCTTTTTTTTTTTTTGGGGTAATGCCCATTTCCTTCTATCGATCCCACTTAGCAGCATGTTCTACCAATCTTTTTCCTTTTTTTCCCCCTTTTCATTACAAAATGTTTGACCACAATAGAAACCTTATTAAAAAAAAAAAAGAAGAACAACTATATTCCACAATAAAGAGTTTGACTTAATTATAATTCGCTCAAAATGGATTTCAAAGCCACATTTGTTATGCGATCCTGTACTTAGCTGGGCCGAACACCATTATTTAAGTTATCTTCAAATGGCTTTCTACTTGCATCTTTTAATTTAATCAAAACAAATTACACCCCGTGTTTCGCATCCAGTGTTTTGAAAATTGAGACGATAACGAATCCGTCCAGTGTATACCTTCTCTACCCAATTCCCGACCCCGCTCCACCCATCTCTACCATCCCGAAATTTCAAAAATACGGTCGGGCCGATTCCAACGCCAGCCAGAGCCAGATCAGATCACACCGCAAACCCCACTCAACTCAAGTCTCAACCCACACCCAGCGAAAAAAGGAGCACTAGCTGAGGCAGCGGCGCAGAGATCTATAATCTATTCTACAATGGAGTTGCTATTGTGAGATCAATTCGAGAAGGTAAAAGGAAGGAGGCAACCAATGGCGACCGAGAGGGAGAAGGAGAGGGAGGCGGAGCTAGAGAGTGCCATGTATACTAATTGCCTCCTTCTAGGGTTGGATCCGACTGTGCTTGAGATGGCTTCTAATGGCGGAGGTGTCAGAGGAGGTCCAAGCCCTAGAGTTGGGCTTTTTAAACACTCAAACCCTAAACTTGGCGAGCAGCTACTGTATTTTCTACTTTCTGCACTTCGTGGCCCCATCCAATCCGCCAAGGTTTTAATTTGATTATTTGTTCGCGTTTTTATTTGGAGAATTAGTTTAAATTATATCTGAGGTTAAGGTGAAGTACTTAATTGTAAGTTTAATTACTAATTTTGTTCTTCCTGGCTAAGCAATGCTCCATAAACAGTTTGAGAGAAGTTATTGAAACTGTTTTTCTGCTCAGGGAGACTTGATTGAAACAAAAATGCACCATTTCGAGTAACAATTTTTGTAAAGGATCTCTGACTAGTGATTCTATGATAATAAAAAACAAAGAAAATTTTTTTTATTTAGAAGCAGATGTTTCAATTAAAGCTAAACTGAATAATGAAGTTGATGTTTGGTTTGCCTATGCTTTGTTCTAACCATATTTCACCGGGCAGGACTTTGACAAGGCTTGGCCTATATATGATTCAGCACAATCAAGAGAGTTTCGGAAGGTGAGAAAATTACTTGATTCCGCTCTATTATTTTCTTCAGATTGTCTCATTGTTTTTCTACATTGCTAACATTTGAGTTTTATGTCTTTTGACGGGCAAATAGATTGTGCAAGGCATTATTAGTGAGCTAGAGATGCAAGGTGCACTGCCGAGGAGCAGTTCTAGGGTTTCATCCCTTGCCACTTGCTGTGGGCCCAGGTCAGTTTACAGTTTCTTCAAGGGTCTTTTGGCAAATTGGACCTGATAATTTATTTTGTTACCCAAGAGGTACTTGAATTAACAACTTGCCTGTTGAAATACTGTAGTTTAATTATTGTATTAGTATTTTCTGATTACAGTGCAGAGCTCCTTTTTTATTTTATTAAAAAAAACTGTTAATTATTAAACTTTGACAATTTATGACAATTTATGAAGAGATTTTAATATGGATTTTGGTTTGGTTCTATTTGTTATTTTTGCTTATAGTTGTAGGTCTTTCAACTCTTAATATTTCATAATGTGGTGTTATTAGTTATGAATTTTGTCATAATCGTAATCAGAACAAGATAATATGATGCCTATCTGCTCTTGTAAGGCACCATTAGTAAATAATAATGACGTCTATGTTCTTTTACAAAAATCTTATACCCTGTGTAGATTTGTTGAGCTTCTGTGGCAACTCTCAGTGCACACCTTAAGGGAGGTTTATAAACGAATGTTTGCTACTGATGCCACATCTGACCCATTGCCTGCTGCACTAACGGATTATTCCTATCTAAATGCTGCTGCATTACTTCCAATCTCAAAGGTATCAAAGCAAACTTCTGGCTGGTTAATATAACACATTGTCCAGAAAATGCCAGTACTTGACCGAATGAAGTTTCAACTTTTGGAGTTTTTGGTAAAAGCTGGCTTTGTGATCAAGTTCCTTCCTTTTTTTTTCTTTTTGGTAAAACAGGCAAGGATAGCACTGGAGAGAAGGAAATTTCTTGAGAATGCGAGCATAGCAGTACATAGGCAGAATACTTGGTCAAATTTGGCCAATGAAATGACTGCTGAATTTCGTAGTCTTTGTGCCGAAGAGGTTGGTACCACACTAAGACAAACATAATGTTACTGCCAGTCTTCTTTCCTTTTGATAGTGTCTTTCATTTGCATGGAAAGTTGGAAACTATGACTAATTTTCCCGTGCATTATTTTTGTCACTGCAATTAGGCATATTTGCAACAAGAGTTAGAGAAGTTGCAAGAGTTGAGAAATAAAGCTAAGGCTGAGGGTGAGTCATGGGATGACCGTGCCTCTAGCTCATCAGGTCAAACATCACACCTTGTGTCTAAATCAACTCGATTGTGGGAATCTCTATTAGCTCGAAGAAGTAAGGTCCTTCCTCCTCAGACCATTTCTTTTAATCTTATTTACTGTACGTCTGTACCATACGGTACATATATGATACTACCACAATATTTACATATGAATTAATTGAAGGGATGGTTTATGTTAACAACAAACTTATTCCACAACTGTGATAACTGACAGCTTATCAAAGTAATTTAGGCGTCCCTGCTCATTACCATTTAGGTGTTCCTGCTACAAGTTTGGTGCAATTTGTAATTTTGTATCCATGCATCAATAATTTGAAAGTTCCAAGTCAACAGTTAGTTTGTCTGCTTTTGATCAGTGATCATGTCCATGTGATTTTCAAATTGTGTCAAATTTGATGTGTGATTTATCTGAATGGCAAAGAATACACCTGTATGTTCTTTTTTTTTTTTTCTTTTTGGCGCTGATGAATTTCTTTGTTGGTTATCGTGGTTGTTAAAATAAATTGATTGTCCATATTTCCTTTACATGAAAAAGGAAAGTAGAAAACATGAATCTTGATGTTTAGCAGTATCTGGTTTTGACTGCAGATAAATGTTGCAGACAACTGTTCCAATCTTGTATCTGTTCCCTGATTTTCATCGAATTTACTTAATTTATGTTATTTTGCACTTTGTGTAGGTCAACATGAAGTTTTAGCTTCTGGGCCAATTGAGGATGCAATTGCTCACCGGGAACACAGGTACTTAAGTTTAACCAAAGAAGTAACCTATTAATCTAAAATATTGTTTTGAGTTGTCCAGGAATTAATTTTATATTTCTAATTATTATAGGTACCGGATATCGGGAACGTCACTACTTGCAGCCATGCAACGAGGTTCACAAGATGCACTCTCGGCACCAGCTGGTGAGTTGTCACCACAAGCAGTTTCACCGCAGATAAATGATGTTTCTTCATCTACATCAGATGACAGAACTGGACTTGTCCACCCAACTGTCGATGTGACTGAGATCCTTCGTCGGTGGACACATGCTTTGCAAAGAATCCACAAGCAATCTCTCTATTTGGTGAGTTTATGCCATGGCCTTGTATGCTTCTTTTTTTGTTGGTTAAGGCATTGGTTCCTATACTTCAGTATTCTGGTATTGGAATTCAGTAATCTGGCCGCTCATCTTACCTTATAGGAGCCCTGATGAGTACCATATATTATGCTTTAATACAGCCTAATTAAAACCTAGGAAACAACTCTCAGGAAATAGTCACAAAACTTGACACTGTCTATCTGTCCATGCTTCTTGTTGCAGTTGGCACCAGATACTTCAATGAACTAGTTATATTTCCAATTACTATGGTTAATGTGAATTTATGAGGTTGTTAAAAAGTAACATGAATCTTAATTAACTTATTGTAAAAAGTTTTGTTTTTCCTTTGGATATTTTATTCTATATACAATATAGAAACTTGTTTTTGAATTTATGAAGATGTCCATGAACTTTTTTCGGTTTGCAAAACTGCAAATATACTAAAGAATAACAGATTTTTACTATGCAGTGTAATATGTTCTAAGGTCTAATATAGCTCTCCTTTGGTGCTGGTACAAATTTGCATAGTTTACAAGTTTGACCAATTATATCATATTGGTGCTTTATGGTGATAGGCCAAAGCTAATGGAGGAGAAGGCCCAGATTTGCTCCGTGATGCATCTGATGGTGATAGGAGCGGCCATGCTGAGTCCCTTTCTTCTACATTAGCAGAACATAGACAGCATCTAGTTAGTATACAGGTACAGATGAACTCACTTGTTATTAGCTTATCTAGGTTTGTGCGTTCCCCATGAAACGATACACTTATGCGAACTTCTAAAAACATGAGAAATGTTATACATAACCTTTTACTTAAGTAGAATTATCCTACATAAACTTCCCTTTCCCATGAAAAGGAAGAAAAGAGTGATGATAAAGTATGGAAGGTTTACTTTTAATAGTGTTACAGAATCATATGTTATACTTCTGTTTTTAAAGGTATCCATGATGAATAAGGTTATGGTACTATACATAACACCAAGCAGCTGCTGCAACAACTCCAAATTATGGATTTTTGTGATTCAAATGGGCTATCATAGCTGCTCAAATTGATCTCTATACCAAACATTTTTTGAAAGAAAATTTTATATATTTTTTTTTTGAGAGAGATTCTTTTACTATGTTTTCTGATAGGGAGAAAATTATTGTTTTAATAATTTAATGATAGTAGACGATCAAATAGGAGCGGGTTTCTTAGTATTTCGGAAAAAAAAATGTAAATTTTGTATCCAACAAAATTTGATATATAGATAGAATCACGTGGCTTGGATTGAGCATGCAACACTTGAAATCGACATTTGGAGCCAGTGATTAGAACTACATCCAGAAAGTTCATGGTCACAAATAATGCTGCTAACAGTGCTCTTTTGTATGGTACTACATTTTGCATCAATTAAGCCTGAAATTGAGTCAAATTTCTGGCATTTGACTCTCAACTTTGTGCTGATGTGCTCCATACATACTGAATTAGGCTCACTACACTGAAATGCAATTGACCTCCTTCAAAAGACAATGCCAATAACGTTGAAGTCTTGTTTGTAGAGCTTATCTTTTTAGTATACTAGTTCTCTCATGCTACTTTATAAAAACTTTTTTTGTAGGGGCTTATAAATCAGTTAAAAGAAGCAATTCCAACTATACAAAAGTCGATAACAGAGCTGACTGGAGAGGTCAATGCCATCTCAGGAAGTACAACCGATGAAGTAAATTCTTCAGGCTTGGGGTTTTCCATGAAAACTCCAAATACTGAAAATGGCCTCGACGAGCTTGCTGACATGTCATCTAAACTTTCTACCCTCCAAATTGAGAAACCGCCAAGTCCAGCACCTAAGCTACCCTATCTATTCAGCATGACCCCAAATCCAGCTGGAAAAGGCATGAATACACCAAAGAGGAATGCTATGACCACCCCAATGGGTACCCAGACAGTAAGCAATGAGTCTGTGTCAGAAAGGGATGCGACACTCACAACACAACCTTCTTTGACCATGAGCGAAAAGAAACATCATCCAATACAAGGTTTCAACAGTTTTACTTATTTAGATATTTATCTACAAATGAATTGCTGTATACCCTTATTTCCTTTAATTTGCTGTGCAATTCCACATTGCTCGAGAAAATAAATAAAATGCTGCAGATTGCATGAGTGTGTCTTTAATTACTGCAGGAGTCCTTCAGGTGTTATCTTTAGTAAGGTGTCCTAGTGAGATTGCATGGTTGAACCTATGATAAAGATATATATACCTTACAAATATTACCTTCTCACATCCAGTGAGCCCTCCTGTTCTGACAGTTACTTTTATTAAAGCTATTATACTGAGATTGCATGAGAGCATCTCTTTAAGATAACTATTTTATAAGAATAGCTTTTTTTTTTTAAAAAAAATATTAGCCTTTTGATACCTAGTAATCATAGAACTAATGTATGTATTCTCAATTTCTTTGATGAATTCTTGTTCTGAAGCCGACTTATCTATTTCATTGACAGATAATGATGGATATAATGTGCATGATATTAGGCGTTCAGTTCGTGAAGCTGCATTATCAAAACCAATAACCAACTCTGAACAGGTACCTGACATAAGCATCCATAAGGATGCATCAGATTTTTTCATGCCCCTCACATCCCGTTCCTCAATAGAGAGACCAGTTGACAGCAGTACACCGCCAAACCTCAGAAAACAGAGATTGGTTTTCCAATCCTCGAAAGTGCACACAGAGAAAGCGTCGGTGCCAGACAGGACAAAGGGGTTTGATGGGTATGACCTACAAAGGTCATCTTTTCTCTCGCTAGATGATTCGTTGGATCAAGTGTTCTCACCACCTCTGCTGATGGAATCGACTCTCTTCCCAGATACATACGAGGACTTGCTTGGTACGTTTTCTGCAATGTCATATTTCAGCATTGGTTCTGCAGACCGTATGTTAGGGCTAACAATAACCAATAAACTGAAACATTCCTTTTTTATCAGATGTTTCCGAAGAGACACTGAAACATTCTGTACTAACTAATGTAACCGAAATAATAAGTTTAGGTCCAGGTACAGTAAACATGTGAATAAATAACTTTTCTTTGCCCCTTGCAGCTCCATTGTCAGAAACTGATGCAGCATTAATGGATCATTGAATTCAACAAGTTAGGCTTTCCTTTATTGGACAGCATTTTCTCTTGGCCAATATTGTTGGCAACCAAATCTGGTACCAGGGAGGGACCTTTGGGTTGTAGTGGATGCACGGATTTCATACTCTGCTGATGCCTTGCATTGTACCCATGCTAACATATTTATGTTGCGGTTAGGGAAGTTGTTTTCCTGTATGTAGTTCATAAAATCGTTTACCTTTGTGTATTTTGCTGTAATGATTTTTTACTGATTCAATCCACTTGGCCAAACGTTTGATCTATTCAAGATTCTTTTTTTCTAATTTGTGTTTGTGTTGTTTGTTAGAGATGGTGCCTGCTTCATGGTATTGGTGTTCACTTGTTTAATGCGTGAGTGTTTCTAATTTTTTTTTCCTATCTTTATTATGAAGAATAATTAGAGCTAAAAAAAATTCAATTCTTCCTATTTTGGGATTGTATATGTGGACTTCTAAAGACAAGGCCTAGTTGATTTTATTGAAGAATCAATTTTCTTCGTCAGGATTACTCCAGTCTCACCTGCAAAATGAGAGACTACGCATGATAACTCATTCACCGCGCATATCCATTGCGTTGAAAGGGATAAATTGTCGGGGAACATAAGCTCGTCTATTTCTAATTTTCTCGTTTTTATTTTTATTTTTACCCTGGGACCTAGCTTTAGTGGATATTTAAAAATGCAGTCCTATGAACTACAAATGCTCATGCAGAACGATATCGGGTACAGTGGTACACAACATATATTAAAAATCGTGACTGCATTGCAGTTTTTATAGTCAAAAATAGTTTTTTTATTTTAAATTTTTTACAATTAAAATTATATATATATTTTAAATATATTAAAAATAGTCTTACCAATAAATATTTATTTAAAAATTAAATATATTTGAAAATCTAAGATAATTTATGCCTAATTGTTATATGGCCTCTTCAACCATTGTTTAAAATTCATATGCAATAAATTTTATAAAATTGAAATAATATCATATAATCTAACTTGCACAATAATCATTGCAAATGATAATCAATATTAAACTTTTAAGAAAATCTTCGTATAATGAAAGTCGATTTGTTGCAATAAATTCAATAATTAAATGTCAGTAAGAATTTCTAATTAAATAATTCAATATTAAATTATTAATACATTGAGCTTCGCTCAATGTATCCCTTTAGTTCAATAAAAATACTAATTAGTAAAAAACGTTTTTTGAAAATATATTTTATTATCTGAGTATGTATTGTTTTATTATCCTAAAAAAAAGGAATTTATTTGCTCGGTAATAATGCGAGTAAAATGAAGTATTAATATATTTCGTTTTATTTCTTTTCCATTTTTTTTTTTTTTGTCTTTTATCTTGCTAGGAGCAGTTGTTTTCAAATTTCCTCTCCTCGATAATTTCCCCAAATTTTATGATTTATTAAAGAACGAAATATAAATTCGAGTTATTATATTGTCATTAGATTCAAAATTTAATAATATATAGTCAGTTTAAATACTTATGTGCGTTGAATTTGTAGTCGTAACAAGATGTGCTACTTATTATAAAATACTTTTATAATATGTTTGATCGGTTATAGCTTACTGTGTTTAAAATCTGATGATTATCTCCACAAAAATATTAAAAGATACAACAAAATTTGATCAAAACCATTTTTTAGGACATACGAGAGATAAAAAAATTACTTTCCTTTTGAGGACATGCAGAAATCATTGCTGATGTATTTTCTCGTGCTAAATTGGCAATACTAGACTACTAGTTTTGTCTGCGGCTCATTTCATTAACCCTCAGCCAAGCGATAGTCATAAAAAAAAATATATCCCAACGGTTCTCAAGTCTCATCTCCTGTGGGGCTCTGCACCATTGATTTTAAACATCAATTTCAGTTCACGCTTCAATTGCTGAAGGTACTCTGAGCAAGAAGAGTTACCTTTCTGAGCAGCTTGGATTTGGCGCTTCAATTGCACGATTCTTGATCGAGAGTTCGATGCAAACCACTTCTGAAGAGCGATCCAAAGCTCCATGGTTGTTGAGCAAACAATCTGAGTCTGCACTGATTCGGCGAGGGACGAGCGGATCCAGCCAAGCAAGAGCTGATCTTGCCGATGTGGTTTGTCTCGTTGGGTCGGGCAGCGGAGACCCAATAAATTTTGCGAGATTGTATCCATGGAGAAGAGACAAGATCTGAGACTTCCACGCCATGTAATTCGAATCAAAGAGCTTCGTGGCGATTGGGAGATTGATCAACACCACAGAATCCATGGTGGATGGAGTGAGAGTAGAGAGAGGAGTAGAGGGAGCCAGGGAGGAGGTGTGGGGATCGAGTTTGTTGTAAAGGAATTAGAGATCTGGTCTGACGCCATGGAAATGGCTTTGATACCATGAAACTGTTTACAATTTAATGAAGACAGATGCAATTTGAGAAGAGAAATTTCATTCTGTTTATTTTCTCAATTCTGATTACAAAGAATGAATGTTAAAGTATATATACAGAGCAGAATAGAGAGAACTGATCGCTAGTCTAACTTACTATGCATAACAGATTTCTGTTATCAGTATATCAGCTGAACTACTAATCACATTGTTACAGATTCACTACGGCACTAATTGTGTAGCTAAACATGCTACAAGCTGCTAACACTTATCAGGTACCCTCGTTATTGTATGTTTATGTAGACAACTAAATACTGACAATATTATTGGAAATTAAACAAGCACAAAAAGTAACTATAAAAAATTACTCTTAATCTATAATTTTTAACTCGTTTTACAAAAGCCGCACATCAACTACAGGCTAAAACATATTGATCGATCAAAGACTATCTAATGTACCAATAACTCTACCTCCTAAAAATGAACCCAACTAATGATTCTTGTAGGTTATGAACTGTTGTCAATACAATGCTACTAAATACATGTGTTGTTAAATGTTAACTAATATACCCCATGATAAATCAGAAGTATGAAATCAATCAAATTATCCATTGGGTTGTTGACACATGCAATCAGGCATAGGGTAGTTGTATAGAGAATCATTAGGCTTTCTAAGCCCGTATCCTTTTGCATCGCTGTGTCGAAGCATATCCTGCATTTGGCGTTTGAACCTATCCCATCTGTACGTTCAATAGATAACAACTGTTCAGTCATGTACCATGACAAAGAGAGACACATAGATGTGATCCACATTCACTGAAAAAAATTTCACCGGCCTAAACAGAAAGGTACTGAGAATTCTAGAAACTTTAGTCTTTAATTTCACAGGGTTTATTACTAATAACTCAGGCTAAAACATTTTAAGATGGGAAACTGAATGTTTGGAGAGTCAATTTGCTAAATTTGATGTCTTGATTCTTTGTGAATTATAGCTTATATAGCAAACCGATTAAAGATTTATAGTTCATGATAATAATGACCTGATGTTGGGGTTGTCGAGAAACAAAACCAATTTTCGCTTGTCAGGCTTGATGGTCTTTGCATGGCCACCATACAAGTACCTCCTGTGGCCCATTAGGAAATGCGGGAAATTACCCCCTTGTGTTGTTACAAATACTTCACTATGCAAGCACATTGTGTAATCCAAAGCAGCAAGTCGAGATGAATGCCCCTTTAGTAAAAAAGTACAGTGAAGAGGGAGTCAAAGAGAAAAGCAGTAAAGAGGGCAATAACATTATAACAGTTTCCAGAGTTACCTTAAAAGGTGCAAGTTCATCTGCTGAGGCAAGGGTTTCTTTAGTTTCTAAAAGAGGAAATAGCTGGCGCAGAGGAGCCATGTACTGCTTCGCATTATAAATCTTACCTGATGCTACATATAACAAAGTTCTGTTGTCAAATCCCATCCCCCTAAGCATCATACCAACCTGTCACAACCAAAAATAATAGAAGCTGAAATTTTAAATTGCAGCAAACAGCAGTAAAAAAAAAGGATAAATAAATAAAAAGAGAAATAAGAAATAGACCTCTAAAGGTGTGAGAGGGCATTTACCATCCCTTCGGTTAGCCTCGGGGCTAATTACTCGGCCATTCCGATGAAATTTACCTCTCCATCCCTTCTCTCTTACCTTCTCCATTTCAGCCTCCTCTTTTCTTCCCCCATCATATTTGCAGCATGAAAATGCCACCATGTCCTACAGTGTCCAGTATTAATTGACATGATGTCAAAAAATGTAAAAGGATATTTCTTGGAAAGCATCAGTTTTCCATGAAAAACATGAGAATATGATATATTAAAGTTCACTATGTTGTTTGCCACTGAAAATGACTCAACTGTCCCTGATGCACTTAATCCTTAATAATTGGAAGAATGGCTAAGGTTATATTTATAATAAATTTTTACAAGTTAGTTTGTGTCTCAATTATTAGATGCACTTAAATTTTCATTCTGTAAAAACTACCACCATCACCCTATTGGGAATTTTAGGAACAATATGTACTCTTTAAGTTGCAGTCCACCAATGTCCACTTTTCTTGTTTATATGTCTATTGTTGTTTAATCAATTAGGTCTATGTATGTATTGGTTTACAATTTCCCTAGTTTTTATTCCAGGGAAACAAAGAATTAGAATTACAGAGACAAATCACAAATACGCACCTCTTCAAAACGAAGATGCACAGAAACATACTTCCCTCCACTCAAAGCATGGCCTTTCATCACCATTCTGTCAACCATTTTCTGTGCCAGGAGTCGTATAGGATCTGAAAATCTCAAAGCTTCAAAATTCGCTAGGCATCTCAGTCGCTGCATCCTTGGCACAACGGTCTGTGCCAATCTATTAGAAAATGGTGCTATCCTGACAGCCCTGCATTAATGTTTATTTGTTTCTCAAGAGTGTCGATGCATATTTCTTTTTATAGTTCTTCATGCATGCTTTGTCTGTTTGTTCTGAGTTCTGTGTATTTAGGTGTGACCATGTGAAGAAGGTTAATTGCATACAGGATAACATGCAACTTGCTACAATTTCACTATTAGTATGTTAAGATGGATATGCATGATTTCCCCTTTTACATGGGTGCACTGTGATTGATTTGGTCTACAGGTGCAAAAATGAAAAATATTCTTGTGAAAAGAAAATCTCTCTCCTGAGTTTTGGCATTTGAGTTCAATGACTATAATTTTTTTGTGGTTGGAACATGAAATTAATTTGTCAACAAGTCAACATTTCTCCTTTTGTTAAGGTTGTAAGTCGAATTTTACCTCAGTCAACTGTCAATTGACCCCCCTCAGTTTTTCAATGAAGCCAAAATTTAAGTCAATATCACTCAACAATTCATTAGTATGCAACCATGCCTCATTTATTTAAACTCTAGATTAGCCATCAGACCAAATATTATGCTTAAGATGATCAAAACAGTATCAAAAGCATGCTAGCAGGTATTTACCAATACTGGGCATCAGTATGAGACTTGACTAATTTAATCATTCTATACCTTTGTCTCCTAAGTACAAATCTATGACGAACAAAATAAAAATACATACCCCAATTCAAGTAATGTGGGAAGAACCTTTCGTAGATAATATGACTTAGTGGAGAAGGCCCTGGTTCTCATATTTGTTATGCTACTTAAGTTATGGTCAAATTTCTCCAATAGATCTTCTGGAAGCGCTTTAACCACGCGAACATTATTCTTCAGAGACTCAATAAAATAATCTTCATCAAAAATGTCCCCAAACTTGCTGAAAGAAAGATAGCATGTTATGGTTATAAGCAGATCAACAATGAGTTCAAAAACTCTCAAATATAAATTATACATCACCGCACAAGGGTTCATAGCATCATGATTCTTTAACACATGCAGTCATGAAATAGCAGAAGTATTTTGATAAGCATGAAATCTTTCTATATATTGCATTCTATACCATCAGTTATTAAGGACAGAAGAGCCTTCCCCTTGGGTCTTATATGATAAATAAAACTAAATATAAATATATATTTCTCAAGGAAAACTAAATAATTTGAATTTAATGTTTAACCAAAGGGGAAAATATTGTACGGTTTGAAATTTTGAGGAAATATATAATACCTGGCATCACGCCAAACACTGTTTAGATGGAACATTGGTATGACTAGAGTTGCATTCAACAAGCCAGCCACTGCAACTGCATCACATATCTGAAATCAATGTTCACTAAGTACTTTTATCAATTTGTAAAACACAATTAAATGCAAGGAGAATTTCTTCCGGGTCAATAAATTTTGCCTCATATCAAATAAATGACAAAACATTTGCCGTTATTTATACTGACTTCATGGTTTTTTTTAACGTAAATAATGAGAGTATGTCTTGATTGGAACAAATTGAAATTACTGTGGCTTGTGACAGACAATTTTAGGCTTATAGCTCAGTAACTAATTTGTGACATGGGGCAAAGTCTACTGACCTCCAGAGAATTTCACCCTCAAATAAGAATAAAAATATATAAACTTGCCGATAGGCGCTGTTGGTTAAGACCACCATTTGCTTCAATTATGAGATAACCATTTGACGGTGGTAAACCTGTCAAGGAAATACCTAATTCAGCTAATAACAAGTTCCTTTGAGTAGTATAATCCAATTGCAAAACATCCAAATTTTAAAAATATGAAATCAAAACCTGTATTGGTCACCCTTTTGCTGATACAAGATTGCCATTTCTGTCCAGAATTTTGATGCCATGCGGTCATCAACTGTCAAAAAAGATATGTTAATTATTTCTTGAGGAGGTGCTATGTAAGGACAATTTTTTTTCACAAATTAATGCAAGTCATGCAATTTAGAGCTTTCACCTACTCACAACAGAATTGTAATTAGCAAAATAAAAAAAAAAGGTATAACAAATAAAGGCTAAAAAACTTCGCACCTGTTTTTTGAAATAAAAGATACAGTATTTGGTCTACAAAACTAACAAATAGGACAAAAGGTAATTATTTTGAGAAGTGGAGAGGGAGGTTAGAATAAGAACACTGATTGTACTCAAAACGTAGTTTTATACTTTTATTTGAAAATTAAAGATAAAAAAAAAATCCTTGAAGTGCCACAATTGATCACATGAAAAAGAGGCCATCAAGTCTGAATTAGAAAAAAAAAAAAATAATAATAAAGTAAACAAAAACTTTCCACCAGAAAGTTATAGAAAAAAAAAAGGAGGAGGAAACAACAGTAGACCGAATATTCAGGCATTTAAAAAGAAAAAAAAAACAAAAAAGAATTGAACTTTTAAATCTTACAGCATTGGTATGATTCGAATCAGCCTCCATCATAGGCCAGAGCTTTTCAAACACCTGAGAACTCTTATACACCGACCCGGGCGCCGGTGCAGGTCTCCGCCGAAACGCCGCAGTGATACCAACCACCACGGCCGGAGAAGCCCCATCGAGACCCCATTTCCCGGCCAAGAATACAATGGCAGAGAGATAGAGGAGAGGCACGGCGAGGAGCACCCCACGCCGACGAAGCACCGCCGTGACCACCGCCTGAAGTAGGCGGGGTGCGGTGGCGGGAGGAGCTCCGCGCTTGCGACGTGTCACGTGCATAGCGTGCGCCTCCTCCGTTTAGCTGTCATGTGTGGAGAGAGAGAGAGATGTTAATATTTAGAAAGTCGAGTAAAGTTTGCAAGAGAACCTCGGGAGAGAGAGAGAGAGAGAGATGGTGATGGAGGGATAGAAAAAATTTGGAGGGGAAAAGAGAGAGAGAGGTGCTTTTGAAAAAGAAATGCTGGTTTAATATGGAACATTTTATTGGATACCCTGAAAACTTCCCTTAGAAATACACAACGTATGTTGTAGAATTTTAGAAAATATCTTTGGTTTCTGTTGGAAATGCATGTTATTATTGTTATAATATCTATAGGAAGTTTTTGCCATTTTCTATTTCTAAATAATTCTGTTTAAATGTTATAAAACTACTGATTTTTTTTATAGTGGAAAATTTTTGTATAAGCTTTAATACATATTGTCTATTTAAAATTCTGAAACAAGCAAAAAAAATGTTTGCATGTTTCACCCGGGAGAAAAAGTTGATGTGTATGAAAAAGTATTATGTGTATATAAGATGATACCTAAATTTGAATAAAAATAATTGTCATAAAATTATAGAAGAGTTTGAAAGCTTGTAAATTGTACAAATATACGGGTCTCCTTAAAATATTACGCAACATCAAAATGACAAAAATCTATTGTGCCCATTGTAAATGCGTAGAAATAGTGGGTATCTTTATATGTCAATGTCATAAATAATGGGTAAAGATGCAGACATGCAAGTTCCAAAATACATGCTTTTTCAATAAATACTCCTTGGAGCGGAGAATGGAAACTGGAAAGATGTGTGTAGTGATAAAAAGATAACAATAACATGCTCATTTATTTGGTGGATAATACTTTGGGAGTAGTTGGGAGGTATGGATTTGCTTTCATTTACATTATTGTCTCTCCCAATTTGGGTTATAGTACACGTGTCAGAGGGAGGCCTTAATAGACCTCTGGAAATCGTTAACTTCTATCCTAGCTTAAAAAGAAAATGCAAACAAGTGATTAGCTGAAAATTAATTAGTTCGTGATACGAAAATAAATTCGAAAATGTTTAAATTTTGTAATGTAGACATAGTATACAGTACCAAAAATAGTCTGTTGATTCATAATGTAAATATTATTGATATTTGTATAAAAGAAAAACTTTTGTATTTCAAAAATAATAATAAATGACATTTTTTTTTGTACAATTCTGCAAATTCAGAATTATTTTAGATATGAAAGTGCATTATTTGAGAATCTCATGTGCTATACAGACAATTAGTTTGTTAGAATTGAGTTCTATCTCCTAAAAATCTAATATCCAACATCATCATTACACAATACGGTGATGGTAGCAAGAAAATGTTTTAATTTTAGTTGGAAAATTTTTTTAATCAATAAAAAATATTTTAAAATTTCAAAATGAAAATCTAATTTGTAAAAATTTGATTTGAAAATTTATCATATTTAAAGAAAAATCAATACATAAATTTTAATTATTTAAATCTGACGAAAATAGTTGTGAACTTTTGCGATCTAAACAATAATAATTACAACAACAACTACTAAAAAACATAGACAGAAGTAATCACTAATCAATAATATAACTTGAGAGCATTTTCTTTCAATTCTCTCGAAACAAGCCTATATTTTTTTGAGGGTCCTCGAAACAAGCCTATAATGGAGTGTTCTTCTAAAACCGGGCATGAATTGAAGAATACATTCTTACTGTACTTTTGAATTATTATTGTGCCAGGAAAACCCGTACGCTTACTTCGTTGTTGTAGGTTTGTACATCGCGGGAGATGAAATGAAGTGCTGACAAACAGTACAATCGCAAGCCGAAAGGAATGATAGCCATCTCCAAACTCCAAACCTGCATACGCATGCATTCTATTTTTTTTTACCAACTAATGCATGAGCATTATATTCGGGACAAAATAATGGCGACTCATGCAGTCTTAATGTTTTATAATGAATTCATTATGATATATACAAAAAGAAATATAACTATGAACCACATTGCATGAAAATAGTGTTATGATGTATGATTTGTGTTTTAATCTGTGTTGCAATAACGTGTTCACTTGTTAAAAAATATTAGAGAATATATAGATTATCATATTGTTTTTTTAGCTCTGTTTTGTTTTTAACTTAAATTAAGTTAGACAGACAAACTTCAAATTAAGACGATTGTCTTTTGCAAGCATTGTGGTTATTACCTGTTCAAACTAATTATTTAAGCTATTGTTCAAAATATATTGTGCACAAAACGGATGATCTCACAACTACTTACATATTTTATTAAGCTTCGTTATGTTATGTACTCAAGTTAAATACCGTCACCAATCAATTTTCAAACAATTTCTTTAATCCTATGGTCTAAATTTTTTAAACCTGAGAGTTTAAAAAATAATACATTCGAAAGAATTAAATGTACCAAGCTCCTTTTGTTTCCTTTAAATTTCAAAAGTTTGAACTCAAATGTTTGATCGTCCATTTTTTTTCACGGGAGAGATGCATCTATCAGTCTACGTTGAATTTCAAATTTCAAAATTTCCTTCGTACTGGATCAAGATATAATAAAAAAAATAACAAAAGAATGAAAAATTTATTATTTTAAAAGCGTCATCTTCTTAGAAATAAATTCACATCAGATGCCCATCTAATTGCATGGGATTAACCCGGTACAATTCTACTGAATCAGTGAAAATTAATTTGATGAAAAAAAAATTACTTTCTCAGATATGGATATTAACATAATTCCTAGCCCCAATGTCTTCTGTTACATATGATCTTATAAGTAGTTTATTCCCTAATTAAATCTATCTTCCGAATTGTCTACATAAAAACTAGTAATCAATTATATTACCTGTAAATTAAAAAGCTCCATATCTATGCAATAAAGTAAGAATAAAACAATATTAATAGCTTATTTGATAATAATACAAATTCAATATTCACAAGAAAATACCGAGAGTGCGCACAGAGAGGCAAGTGTTTTTGTTTCGGACCGTTTGGTGTAGTGCGCTAAGTTTTTAGTGTTAGTGGGAGACCTGAGTTGTTATTTTCGCGATGGCAACGGCTACTAACTAATCTTGCTTCAAAAGACACCTTAAGTGCTTACTCTCACGTCTTGATGACGTTAATTAACAAAAGCATTCCCCTCCCTCCTATTAACCTCGAACCACATGGGGTATGGATTCTCTCTGGCCTCTGAATATGCCAATACTGGTGTGGCGAATTAGTTGGATATTTCATGGAGACTCGTTACATCATGTGATGTTAATTGAAATTTTATGAGAATTTGAGTCTGGTGTGACGAAAGTAAAAAAATTTCCACGGTTGTACTTGCATCAGAAAAAAAGTTTCCACGGTAGTACGGAAATCGAAAGGACCACCTTAAGTTAAAAAAATCAGGAAAAAATGAGGAAGCTCCACATTATTGTTCAAAAATAAAATTATTCAAGAATAAAAGGTAGGTCCATAGCATTATTTTTTTAAAAAAATTAAAGGTCAAAAGCAAATGTCATCCACACGTTATTAATGACAAGATTACGTATTAATATGGAAAAAAAAATCGACAAATGATTGCTCTGCCTAGGTACCTTGTACTCGCCTGTTTTATTGGCTACTTTTTGTTGTGATTTAAATGCCCGAAGGCCGTAGCCCGTAGGCAGTTTTATTGACTACTTATCAGCACTCAGCACTCACCGGCAACATGGTACAAATCTGGTGCGTGGGGCTTAATATTATATAGATATAGCCGATAGGCTAATATCAATGATGAATATATATATATATATATATATATATATATATTTAAAATTAATTTTCGCCTAGTGACACATAGAAGGCAAATTTTAATTTTCTTATCCAAATATGCAAATGCCAAATTTGTTATTAGTTTCAATCAAATCACTTTATCACAATTTTGGCCTAATCTAAATATTAAGGATGTGTTTGGAATCTTATGAGAACAAGGTGTGAATAGGGGTTCACGAACCCAGAGGAGCAAGTCCTTATTCGCATCCTTTGTTCTTGGCCTGTTCGCAAAAAAGAGAGAACTGAGAACAGGGGTGTTGTTCGTTGTTCACGAACACTGGTCTGTGTTTGGTTCGCGTGAACTGGTGTTGTTCGCAAACAACTTGTTCGTGGCATCTACCAAACACAGCCATATATATCTCTGTCAGCAAGGTTTTTTTGGGAGTAACTTAATTAAAGTATAAATATAAATCGAGTGGTCAATTTTAAATATTGTGCACAAATTTCAGTAACCTTTTTTTTTTAACAAAAAAAAGTATTGTGCACAACCAGCTGTAAATTGTACAGGATAATGTTCCACTACATGCTGCCCCTAGTAATGGTTACAGTCTTACAGATACAGCGTGTAGACCGGTTTGGTTCAATGTGTAAAATCTGTCATTGTCAGGGTACCTGTACAAATACAGAAATAGTTTGGATCTGAATTATACTCACCAACAAGTATTTAAATAGTAGGGCATACTTGTCTACAATTAACCCCGCATACAAACCATCTATTAACATTGCAACATAAAATTTACGTCAAAATAAAACTTAACCTTTTTTTCTTGGAAAACTTAATCATCACGAGTAGATTTGTACAGAGAGACGAAACATACGAAAAAAAATACTAATAATGTTATATAAACAGTGACGAATTTAAATTTAACACATATGTATAATGTCTTTTAATTTTTTTTCATTATGAAATATTTGTATATATTTTTATAGTTATATAGACAATTTTCTTACGAAATTTATATTTGATTTCCATAAAAATTTGACAATGTTGTCAACACAGTTTAAAAAATGATTTTGATATAAAATTATTATTTAATATTAAATTAATTCAGCGATTTCATTTATAAAATTTCTCGACTTCGTTAATAAAAGACAATCAACTGAAGGAAACAGTGAAAACTGAAAAACTCTCGGAGTAAGGAGGCCTCAGTTTGGTAAGAATTGGAAAGAGAAAATTTGGTCACTTTCTTAAAATGGATTAGGGAAACATAACAGTGTCACCAGCTGGCTGATGAGACAGTTCATTAATCGATTCACAATCAGAACTACTAAAATGTAAACTACAATAAATCCGGCAGCGTTTACATTGAAAATTGAACCATGTTTGAATCGCATTCCAAGCAACAATCACCAATAAATTCAACTGTGAAGAATTTACTGCGGCTGACTAGTTTGGTCTTCTCCTCCTCTAACTATGTATTCTAATTTTTTTTTTTAGAAAAACTTGACAGCGGCTGCCTAAGTAACGGATTGCAGTAATCCGATACAAAACAAAATAAAAACTAAAATTAAACCTATAACAAAAACAAAATAAACAATCGGTCGCAATGCATCCACAGTCATGCCCATTCCCATAGCTGCACACCCGCAATCATAGCGAAGCACTGGTACAGGCCATACATCCAGCGCTGGCTAGCCGTACCACCTCATGTACCAATTGTACCTACTCGTGCAAAGCCACACCTTCCACACCTTCCACACCTCAGCCTCTCATGCCCAACCGAACCACCACATGCACTAGCTGCACCTATAGCGCATCGGTCGCACTCGCACCACCACGTGCAACGGTCGCACCTCTCGCGCACCGGCTTCACCTCTCATGCACCGGTCGAACCATTACGTGCACCTGCCGCACCTCTCGCACACCACTACGTGCACCGACCACACCACTATATGCAATAGCCGCACCTCTCGTGCTCCGGTCAAACCACTACGTGCACCAGCTGCACCTCTTGTGCACCGATTGCACGTGCATCGGCCGCACAGCCATGTGCATTGGCTGCACTTCTCGTGGACCGGCTGCACCTCTCGCGAACCGGCTCCACCACCACATGGACCTGGCACAAATCTTGTAAACCAGTCTCACCACAACGGCGTACAGTCATGCACCTATGATAACAGAGAGAGAGAGAGAGAAAGAATGTATTTGTTTTATTAAACTTTCTCAATATATCGATTGCATTGTTCAGTACATATATATAGGCCTTATGCCTTGTACAAGAAGCATCAAGAAATAACAAACATTGTCTAACAGAAAGTAGTTACAGGAATGATTACATCTAACTATCTAACTGTATCAGTTCATGTACCAGTACGTACTGGTAAACCATCTCTGTTAACTGACTGGTTCAGCAGTTACGTTATCACACCCCCCGCAAGCTGAAGGGGTCTTTACCACTGCAAGCTTGTTCCTAAGCATTGTGAATCGGTTTGTAGACAGAGGTTTTGTCATGACATCTCCGATTTGATCGGTAGAGCATAAAAACCGAACAATTAAATCTCTTGATGCCACTTTCTCTCGAACGAAGTGGTAATCAATCTCGATGTGCTTCGTTCTCGCATGGAACATGGGATTAGCGGCAAGGAAGGTGGCACCGATGTTGTCACACCATAGAGTTGGTGCCGAAGGCAGTGATACTCCAAGTTCTTTTAATAAGTATTGAATCCACATAATTTCGGTGCAAGTTAGAGCCAAGCTTCTATATTCCGCCTCGGTGCTTGAGCGCGAGACCGTAGGCTGTTTTTTTGCGCTCCAAGAGATGATGTTCTGGCCGAGGAAGATGCAAAATCCAGAAGTCGACCTCCGGTCATCTTGTGAACCCGCCCAATCGGCATCGCTATATGCATGTAGCTCAAGGGAAGAGGATGCTTTGATAAGCAAGCCATGATGAATAGTTCCACATAGATATCGAAGAATGCGCTTTACTGCAGCCCATTGATTGATAGTTGGCTCGTGCATAAATTGTGAAACCTTGTTGACGGCAAAGGAGAGATCGGGTCGAGTGAGAGTCGCATACTGAAGAGCCCCCACTACACTTCGGTACAAATGAGGGTCGTCAAAGGGTTCACTGTCCCTTTTCATGAGATGACAATTTGTGGCCATAGGAGTAGGACACGGCTTTGCATGAAGCATGTTGAGCCGAGTCAGTAGGTCAACCAAGTACTTTGTTTGTGTGAGGTACAGCCCTTGTGCATCAGACTTAGCCTCAATTCCTAAGAAAAAATGTAGAGGCCCTAGATCCTTGATAGCAAAACTCTGTTGAAGGAGAGAAATGCAGTCGGTGACAGCTTGTGGATCACTACCCGTTATTATAATGTCGTCCACATAAACGAGTACAAGAAGTGTTTGTTTGTCTTTATGAGACACAAAGAGAGAGGGATCATAGCTCGAAGCATTGAAACCAATGGACAGTAGAGCCGAGCTCAATTTATAAAACCAAGCCCGAGGCGCTTGTTTAAGGCCATACAACGATTTGTGCAATAGACACACATGATTAGGATGAGAGGGATCAACAAAACCTTGTGGTTGGGTCATGTAGACTTGTTCGGTGAGGTCACCGTGAAGGAAGGCGTTTTGCACATCCAATTGTCGTATCATCCAGTGGGAGGTGACTGCTAGGGAAAGAGCCAACCGAATTGTAGAAGGTCGAACCACCGGGCTATAGGTTTCCATAAAATCTACACCAAATTCTTGATGAAAACCCTTGGCTACAAGACGTGCTTTGTAGCGTTCAACCGATCCATTGGGCTTCCTTTTAATCTTGTAAACCCATTTGCAGCCAATTATTTTTTGATCAGTCGGTGGTGGAACAAGAGTCCATGTTTTTTGTCGAGCAAGTGCATCGACTTCAAGTGACATCGCTTCTCTCCACACAGATAGTGAATTAGCCTTGGTGAATGAAGTCGGTTCTGTCTCGAGAGAGGCATGATAAGCAATAAACTCTGGAAAGTGTCGAGGTTTTCTTGAGTTATCCCTTGTCCTGGTCACCATGGCATGTGCAGGTGTTGCAGCAAGCTGTTTGGTTTGAGATGGCGTGGAGATTGCATCTGTGACCATTGGAGTGGATCGGTCAGGAAGAGATGCACGGTCAGGTGGAACATTCTGCCCTTGAATAGGTTGTGGGACATCTTCATGAGCCGAGACTTGTTCTTCAGGATTCAAAATAGGAGCAGTGGGCCTTTGAATAGTAAATGGGCTGGTTGGCTGGACCGAAATTGTTGAAGGCGCAGGAACCTCTGGTGGGTTGATTGAATTTGTATTCGAAATGTGATTGAAGTTTGGTTGAGACAGCAGTAACAATGGTTGAATAGTTTCAGGTAAAGGCGGAATCACAGCTTGTTGTTGCTTAAATGTCTCAAAGGGATAGCTACTTTCATCAAATAAAACATGTCTTGATATGTAAATTCGGTTAGTAGGTAAGTGCAAGCACTTATAGCCTTTTTGAGAAAGAGCATATCCAATAAAAACACATGGTTTGGCTCTTGGTTCCAACTTGTGTGCATTGTATGGTCTTGTAAGAGGAAAACATGAACAACCCAAGATTCTAAGGGTAGTGTAGTCCGGGTCCTTGTGAAAGAGAATTTTGTAAGGAATGGATTTATTTGAGGAAGGAAGACGATTGATAAGATATACAATACTAGAGAAAATTTCATCCCAATATTCATGTGGAATGTGAGCATGGTTCATGGAAGCAAGAGCAAGCTCAATTATGTGGCGGTGTTTTCTTTCAACAACCCCGTTTTGTTGAGGTGTGTAAGGGCACGAAGTTTGATGAATTAATTGAGGAAACATAGAGCTAATTTTTTTGAATTCGGTACCTCCATCGGTACGAAGAATTTTTATTGGGGTTTGAAGAATATTCTCAACTTGAGCCTTGAATAAAGAAAAGACTTGAGGAACTTCACTCTTTTGTTTGAGAAAATAAATCCAAGTAAAGCGAGAGTAGTCATCCACAAATGTAACATAATATCTATATCCATGAGAAGAAACAATAGGGGATGGACTCCATACATCGGAATGTACAATTTCAAGAGGAGAAGAAGTAGTGGAGGAAGAAATAGGAAAAGGTAATTTGTGTGCTTTGGCAATAGCACAATTATTACAAAAAGAAATCCTATTTGAATCACAAGGCAACTTGTTGGAATGAACTACATCTAAAGTTGTAGAAAAGGATGAATGTCCAAGTCGCGCATGCCAAATGGTAGGAGAAGTACGAACACCAATGAAAGCTTGAGGTAAATTGGGCAAAGCATTTATTGAGAAGAGACCATTAACACTATGCACTTGTAGAAGGGTTGTCAAGGTGTGGTGGTCCTTAATTTCACAAGAAGAAGAAGAAAAGACAATAGTGAGAGAAGGATTATCAAGAAGTAGTCTTGAAAGACTAATTAGATTTTTTGAGAAATTTGGAACATGAAGAACATCACACAAATTAATGGAGTGATTAGAAAAAGAAAGAGAAGTGGAACCAATATGATGTATTTCAAGACCCATACCATTGCCAATTTGGAGATTATCGGCACCATGATAAGCATAGAAGGAGGAGAGATTGTTTAGGTCACTTGTGACATGATTGGTAGCTCCCGAATCAATGATCCATTCTCCATTTGCAGCTGGCTGGGATTGAGGTTGACACTATACGCTTGAAAACGTGGATTGGGTTTCCATTCAGGATCTGGATTGTAGCGTGAATAGCATAGCTTGGCCCGATGACCAACTCTTTCACAAATCTGACAAGTAGGCTTTGATGGAGAATTGTTTGGTGGCCTGTACGGAGCTGGTGTGTTGGGCCTGAATGTTGGTCTTGGGGCATAGCCTGTTGGATTGGGTAAGAGAGGATTAGCGGGTCGAGCTGGAGTTGGCGGACGTGGCCGGTAACCTCCACCTCTTCCAGTCGCAAAGGCAGCAGGATTTGAAATCGCCATGGAATCAACTTGGCTTTTCAACAATGCCTCATGACCAAGAAGAATACCTCGCAAATCAGCAAAGGAAAATGGTTCAAGACGTCGTGTTGTAGAGACAGCAGTGACAACTGGATTGTAATCAGTTCCAAGACCTCTGATAGCAGCGGAGACCAGTTCGTCGTTGGAGATAGGCTCACCAGCAAAGGAAAGTTCATCGGCAAGTCGCCGGAGGCGCTGTAGATACTCAGAGCAGGACGATGATCCTTTGTTCACAGCCTGAAGTTGCCTTTTGAGATCAATTACATGAGCTCGAGAAGAGGAGGAGAAAAGTTTGTGAAGAGTATCCCAAAGTTCAATGGTGGTGGAGCAGCTCACGACTTGTGCCAAGATCGGCTCAGAAAGGGAGGATCGAATCCATCCAAGAAGTAATTTGTCTTGCCTATGCCAAGGTAGGTAATCAGGGTTTATCTCAACAACACCAGCTTCGGTAGTTCTTGTGGGGTTAGGAGAAGGAGATTGAATGAATTTCAAGAGGTTGTATCCCTCAAGAAGTGGAAGAATTTGTGAATTCCAAGAAAGGAAGTTGTTATCGTTTAATTTGATAGAGATTGGGATGTTGATTGGAAAGACTGGATCAGCCATGGATTGAAGTGAGGTCACACTCGAAGGAGATCCAGTGGTGAGAGGGTCACTAGGAGACGCCATTGAAGGCTAGAGAAGAAGAAGATAGGTGGATCAGTAATGGCGTTTGCCAATGGCTTCTGATACCATGATAACAGAGAGAGAGAGAGAGAGAGAATGTATTTGTTTTATTAAACTTTCTCAATATATCGATTGCATTGTTCAGTACATATATATAGGCCTTATGCCTTGTACAAGAAGCATCAAGAAATAACAAACATTGTCTAACAGAAAGTAGTTACAGGAATGATTACATCTAACTATCTAACTGTATCAGTTCATGTACCAGTACGTACTGGTAAACCATCTCTGTTAACTGACTGGTTCAGCAGTTACGTTATCAACCTACCACTCGCACATCCATGGCTCTCGCCACGCTCCAAGACCGTACCGTACAACCTCAATCATACCTCACCTCCGCAGCACTGCAACTGTCGACCGATCGTTTAGAAACTGACTAGGAGAAAGAGAAAGAGAAACAAAAGAGAAGGAGAACTGACTAGGTTTTGCAAATAGTGAGGACTCTCAAAATCGCCTTTGGTGTCTCTAGCGGCGCCTAGGGTTTTGAAGAGACTGTTTTCATGTATTCTAATTCTAAGGCGCCTTGTTTTGGAGTTAATATCATATATGATTTGTTTATGTACGTACAACATATTCTCACTAATTCATCCTTGCAAATTGCGATCTCGAGCCTATAATAAAGATTTTCTATAAATAAAAAGTGAATTTCAGTCCTGATGACTAAACTAACTTACAATATTTTAATTGTATCAGAACTCAGAAGTAATTTTGGAGGTTCCACAAGGCAATAACATGAATTTAGAATCAGGAGTTGTTATTCCGATCTTTGTTTCGTTCAAGGAATTATTTTTTAATTAAACAAACATAGGATCTCATAATGAAAATCCCCCGGCATTCAAACTCCATACAATTATATTTCTATTTTCTAAGTTCTAAGTTCTAACCATCTGGATCAATCTAACTGGGCCGGGATTGTGGCCCAATAACTAAATTACAAAACAACATAGCACATGTAAATATGTAATGTGATGTCACGTAAAAGTGAAGGGAGAAATAAATTTCCAAAATATATCAATGAGTTTCTTAAATGTTTTTACAAAATAATTATACAATTTTGCTTATGAGCCTATTGCTAAAACGCAGCCTCAATAAGCTTACAAAAATGAGCACCAAACCCTACAAATGAATGCAAACCGCACAATCAATCTGGTGTTAGTCGAAGAGGCCAAGGCCAATCCATGCCACGCAGTCCTGAATATGAACACAAAAATGTTAGTAGTAATAAATAAACAACTTCAAAGAATGAAGCGCTAGAGTCTAAACTGGCATTTGGGAATACCGGTACATGGTACAGGAAACATCAATTAATGGACATCCCCTAGGACTCTGATGTTTGTAAAAATTTCTTGTTGATGCTATCATCTAACTACAGCTTGTAATACTTTTCTATATAATTACATTAGTCAGTGCTGTTTACCTTCAAAAAAGTCTAAACTGGAAGATTTATCAGCCTCTGGTAAGAGGAGGTGCAAAATCAACAGAACCATAGTTAGGTGATGGGCCACTTTGCAAGGTGTGAGAAGATGAGGTCTGATTTGTGGAACTGTGATAATTGCAGAAGGGAAGGAAACATCTAAAACCAATGTTGGCAGGTGTCACCACAATCGGAGGGGGGAGAACAGGAGACGATGCTGAGACAGGTGGATTCGGCTTCTTTTTTCTTGCATCATGTTTGCAAATGGGGCAGAAAGTTCGTTCATTTATCAGCCATGCGTCGATGCATTGCATGTGAAATTCTATTTCATAGTTAGAAACACATTATTCAGGTGATGAAAAAAAGTTATTATTTTTGATGTCTTGCTTTGTCTTGTTATCTTTTGGCTTCCATTGTGCCAGTACATTTCTGGCAAGTATAGGAGGTGCTCCAACCAAAATAAGAATTGCTTACTGTATTTACTGTTTCATAAAACACAAAGATAGCCCACTGAAAATGGAATAATATTCCATATATATCTAATGGAACCTTAGCAAGTAATTAATTATGACCTGTCCGCTAGTTTAATATCTTATATAACTTATAGGGGAAAAACAAGACTTCGCTATGTACCTTGAGAAAAATGAATGAAGACAGAAATAGAGGCTACTTTTTAGATGGTGAGAGTTAAACTTACTGTGGTTACATGGCAACAGACGAAGCTTTTCTCCTCTGGCATAATCTTCCAGACATATGACACAAGTATTATTAGTATCATTGGGGTCCACTGCAGGAGTATACACAACACACGGCATAGCCCTAACCGATCTTCTACTCATCCGGTCAGGAGTCTGAACATATGTAGGCAATTCCTGGCTAGACCGCTCCCGCACAATCCTCAAGCACGATATCAGCATAATGCAGATGGTTATTACAAACATGGTCAGGGATACTGCCAGGAAAACTTTTACGGCAACCTTCAATGTAAAGCCATCTTGAATGTAATAGTTTGCAGTAATTATAACATCAACGCCTGTCTGACCAGCATAATCCACGAGGGTTTCACCAGATTCTAGAGAGATGAATATGGCCGGTATCTTGATGCTCTTGGCGCCTCCTTCCACTGTTTCAATAATGGACATTTTTAGAGACAACTATTAATTTGTTCAATTTTGCATGGGTTCATGTCTTGAATTTGCAAACAGACGGATTAAAAACAAAAGTTCCAAAACTTTAAGCGACCTAAAGGCAAACTAGTCTGTATTTTCAGGCATCTGTACTAGTCTATCAAGCTCTGTGGTACCTTTCTTCACTGGCAAACAACAGCCAACATTCCTATATGTTCGTACAGGCAGTCTAAAGTACAAATTACAAAGCAGTAAAGTGAGAGAAATAGTACTTGTGAGCAACCAGTTGCCAATTTTATCATTATACACAATGGCCACATCAAAGCCTGCAGCTTGAGCTCTTCTAACTTTCGTCTGAAACGAGCAACCTCCCCTGATAATAAGTGCAAAGTGAGATATTGAACTGTTCACCAAAAGGTTTTTAAGAGGGCTGCAAGCATCAAGTGGCCTGGCAACATGCAGCATCCCACGTACTTCCTTAATTTGAGTACCTGAAAAATAGAAAATAAAAAGACACATCAGGAAACTTACATTTACACACACACGCAGGTGCGCACACTTCAAATTGTACTATAACTTTGAGATACACTTCTTTTTAAATATTTACAAATGTTTTCTTATACACCATATTGGCATCGTCACAAAGCTTATTGAAAGGTTAATTATTTTCTAAACTTTTTTTTTTAATTGTAGGAAAATTCAAAAGGGTACATGCTCCATCAAAAGTTCTAATTTGAGTTAGCAGTTTATAGCTGGTGTATTTCTCCAGGTTATTTCCTACATTTGGTCATCTCAAAATCAAATCCGAACGAAGGTTAAGTCATGCTCATGCATGAACCTGATTTCTCCCAACTTATTCATATATTGTAATTAACAATTTAAATCTTGGATATGAAAAAACTAATTTACAAAATGTCATCCGTCCCTACTTAAATAATACTTTGTTTATCTTAATATTATTTTTGTTTTTGTATACTAATTTTGAGAAACGAGGAATAACCAGTTAATAAGATTAGATGATTAGATAACTCCTGGAATCATTACTACTTTGTTTATTGTAATATGAAAAATAATTTACAAATTTTCATCGTGGGCTAATTAAATACTACTTTGTTTATTTTTAATATTATTTTGGTTTTTGTCTACTAATTTAGAGAAAATAGGAATAACCAGTGAATAAGATTAGATGATTAGATAATTCCTGGAATCATTACTGCAGACAAAGTATCGGCAATATGTAAGTTATGATTCTCTATTGCATATTAACCGACATAAATCAAAATTGATTGATTGTGTTCTTTAACCCTAATAACATGGCACGCTCATTTAATTTACAAGAATTGTCCTCGACCAGACCACAATAAGATAACAGTGGAGAAAATTAAAAATCAACGAAAAATAACATACCAAACAAAGCTTCTGAATCGTCAAAAGATACAGCTGGACTTCTTCCGACCACCGTAATGCTCCCATTAACTACTCCCAAGAAAAAGCAAATTACTATCACCACTAATGGGACATATCTCTGCGCAATTAAGAAATTCATGGTCTCTCTTTCTGAAATGGAATATCAAGGACTGAAGTTTTTCTCTCTTTGTTAGTTCAGAAATAATCTGTAGCAAGAACAGAGGGAGAGAGAGAGAGCAGATATGGAGGATATGTATATCGGTGCAGTGAACTTATAGAAGGAAATAAAAATATAAAGCGAGAATGTTTCCATAATTATCCATATGTTCAAACTTCCTAAATTAAAAAATAGAAGTATACATTTGTCGGTTGATTCATTTCGTTTCTAAAATAATGCACAGGTTTTTTCCCTACTTGGCTTTACATATATAACTTGATATAATTATGTACGCGAACAAATTATTATTACAGAGACAGAAAAGGAAAAAAGTTGAACTATTAAAAAGATGCATTCGGTTTCACGTATGTAACATGTTAGAATTAGAACCTTTAGTCTTGATTAAGTGTACGCGTACGGAAATCTAAATCAGCGTCAGCTAATTCAAGCATTCTTTTTTTTTTACTTCTAATTACGGATCCGCATTCCACAAAAGAAAACGTGTAGATATGGAAAGGAAATCATGCGTAACACTAATTCGATCAATTTGGGAGAATATTTTGTAAATATAATTGCAGGTGCCTTTACCAGCCCGCTCCGGCAAAGCGCCGTAGTTGCACCTATCCGCCATGACCTGAGAAGCATCGTCAAGGGCATCTTCCAAGACCAAGACCGGAATGGGGGAGGCGAGACGGAGGCCGTGTGGAACCACTGCCTGAACTAGCTAGATTGCGGCGGCATAGGAAGCTCCACCATGGCGCACCACCTCCTATGGCAGCATCAACAAATCCGCATTTTCTGCTGTTTTAGTAGTGAAGTGACGTTGGTTCCGACACTGAACGCATAAGACTAGGGTGAGCAAAAAACTCATGACTTGTGAGTTTATTCGAACTCGACTTGAAAAAGCTCAGTTGTAACTCGAGTTGGCAGAACTCGAGGTGCACCAACTCGATTGGCTGGCGAGTCGAGTTTGAGTTAAGCTCAACTCGGCTCACCAACTCGTGAGCCAACTCGTAACATAATAAATTTATATTTAATGTACTATTATCAACACCATTTATAAGTATTAAGAACTCATAAAATAATTATAAGAATTTTGTTCTTATATATTTTATTTGTTAGATAATTAGAACAAGTGATAAATTGAGTTTCACGACATATTTTGCTTCATATCAATAGAAATAATAATAAATAATACTAGTTTTATTATTTTAATATTGTATATATCAAATAATTTTAATATTAAAATAATATATGAATTAAAAAAAGAAAAATGTGAATTACACATGCTTATTTCAAGTTAGCTCGTAACTCGTGAGCCAACTCGAGTTAGAGACGAGCCGAGTTTGAGTTGCATTTACAAACTCGATAGTGTTTCCAACTCGAGTTATTGCCGAGTCGAGTTTGAGTTGGCTCTAACTCGCTCGAACTCAACTCGTATACAACCCTACATAAGACGATTTAAATGGTTTTTCCGAGTATTCCTCTGTGATCCTTACAGCGCAATCATCCATGTTGTCGTTTAATGTAACGGAAAACGAAAGGCTATACCATTCACTGCACGGGAGGAGGCACAAAAGTCCCAACCCCCGAAGGGAAAAACTGAGTTTTCGGACAGTTAATTTATTACAAAATTTATATTTGGCTATAATGCGAATAAATGGTTAAATTGAGTTGTCCAATGTGATTGCGAGTTTTTTGGATTTTTTTAAAGAAAATTAGACACTTTAGTTAGTAAGGAATACAAATGTGACATAAGAAATAGGTTCATTTTTCCAGTTAAAAAAATAAAAGAGTTAAATAATGCTAGAAATAATAAATAAAATCAGGTATAAGTACAAAACATGTGGGGCTAATTTAACTATTCTGTATAGACAATACCACTAATAGATTAATGTTCTCGCTTCTCAATAATACATACTCATATTATAACAAAACAAAATAAATAATTTTTTTTTTTTCTAACAAATGGCAGACAATGAATTTCCTTGACAATAGTGAATGCGGTTCCCAAATCAATTCGAAGTTGAAACCAACAATAGATTTATAGACAACAATGACTTAATCAACGATTAAATAAAGATAAAGAAAATAATAATTAAGCTTGTCGAACCTTTCACATCTTTTTTTATTTATGTTTCTTTTGTGTACTGATATTGATATTGTTGTAAAAAAAATTTGAGGTTAACGAAAGTGTTATTTCACCAAGTATATTTTATACTTGGATTTATACATGCTAAAGAAAAAAATGAAATTAGATATCAACAAAGCATTATATTATAATTCGGATAAATTCTGTCAATCCGACACATAGTTTAGAGATCAATGTCCAAATTTATGTGATTTTTGTAAAAAATGATATAAAAGATGATTCTAGGGAAGAATGCAGTTTCTCCCTCACGATCTAATCATTCTCAAATCACAACATAACGTAACCTCCTTTAGTCAAATCAACCAGCATTCGAGGCACAAATAAAGAGAGCCATGAGCCCATGGTTGAATGGCCCAATGGACAGAACTGCAAACACTGGCTAAATGTTTACTCCCAGATTGTGCTCGCCTAACAAGAAGAGTGTTAACAGAAGCTTGCAATGATTTACAGTACATATTTACAGCCTCCAAAAACCTGGAACACACAAGACATATTTACCCTTTAAATGAGCACCCGACAACGTTAATTCAACTCAACATTCACCATGCTTCACAAAACCCCAAAAAAGAAAGAAAACACCTACAAAGAATAAATTACAAACAGATACATTTATTATCCTACAGATAGAGGCGGTGTCGAATTACTGGAGGAGCCTCTTTGCAAGATACGAGAAAACGTGCTGCGGTTTATGAAACTAAAGTAGTTCGAGAAGGGGAGGAAATGTGCGAGAGAAGGGTTGGCTGATGTCAGAGCAGGAAAAGGAGGCAACCGCAGCGGTAGTAAAGGAGTCGACTCTGTGGCCGGTGGATCCTGGCTGCTTATTCTTGCGTCATGCTTACAAACTGGGCAGAAGGTTCTCCATTTCATCAGCCATGAATCGATGCAAGGAATGTGAAATTCTACACAGAGATAATATTATCATCAGGCGATGTAATTGGCAATCTATGCATATATACATATGGTGGTAGTGGTGGGCAACAGTACTGGTAGTGATTCATTTGGATGAATAACTTACTGCAGTGATTCATTTGGCTGATTAAACCAAAAGAAGATTGATTGTTTAATTGAACCAAAGTTTTTGAAAAAGGCCAAATTAGACCTCTCTCCAGAAGGTTAAATAGAGCCCTGAATATGGGTTTTGCATAACGACAGGTGTGCTTACCAGAATGAAAAAAGAACCAAAAGGAGAACGGATTTCAATTTGTAAGTGCAATTCTAACCAGCATCATAAAAGTCACAAAATCCAAATTCCTAAGGAAATGTGTACTACATAACCCAGCATGGCCTCTTTCAAAAGTGAAACACAATGGCACCATTCAGAAAAACCTCATTACGGCTTGTTAGTTTGGTAAGTAAGCTCAATCCTTCTTAATCCTGCCAAACAAGGAACCTTTAGGGAGGATTAAATGTTGGCTAGTTGAGTTATTTACGGGAGATTCTCCATAGATTAAACTAAAAGAGCCTCCTTAGAGCTTCCAGAGCTATCTTTTAAACCAAAATATTTTGATTTATTAGCCTTCCTCAGCAGTACATCTGTACTTCATCATATAAGTATTATATATAATTGATTTAATTAACATAATAACAATTAACAAAGTTTCAACTAAGTCAACTATGTGAGTGTATTGAGTATATACATTGCTGTTACAATGTTAATTAACATATCTAATATAAATACAATAACGAGAGTATATTGACTACAAGAACTAGACTTATATAATTATCTTAATTAATATATCTTAATATCATAACCTCATTATTAAAAAATTACAATAATATTAACCAAGTTATACTAATTATAATTATTTGAACTAATCTACTTAACAATAATAAAAAAAAAAGTTCAAAGCCTTTGTCCCAAATAAGTTGGGGTAGGCTAGAAATGACACCCCGACCCTGATCATTTCTTTTGTATATGGCTAGGCCTTTACATTGGCTTGCCAAGCCTATCACAAGCATGCGAGGCTTGAACCCTTGACCTCTTAGAAGTCAGCCGAATGCTATTACCACTATGGCTCTAGTTAACAACAATTAAGCCAATATAATAAAAGAAATTAATATTAATGAACCCAATTTAATGAATAATATTTAATTAAAATAATTAATGCAATTTTAATAGTAAAAAATAATCTTAAATAACAAAATATAGTTATAAAGGTGTTAGAATCATGTCTTTTAATTTGTAAATCTCATACAACTTGTTTATTAAAATATAAAAAAATAAATCTAACCTCACTATATTGTTAATTGAATTATTAAAAAAGGATACCATTTAGTCAAATCTAATTAACAAAAGGGTATTCTGGTCTTGTATATTCATTCTCATACTAAAGCTCTTTCTAATCCAACAACCTTAATTATATTTCATCTTTGCCACAGATGAATTTCTTGGCGTAACTTACATTCTCAATCCTCAGTTTCTCAATTCATGTCGCTAAATAGCCCCAGTAAGATTTCTAAGAGGAGGGATGAGAGACTTACTGTGTTTACATGGAAGTAACCGAAGCCTCTCCCCTGTGACATAATCTTCTAGACATATGACACAGGTGGCATTGGTTCCATTCTGTTCCATTGTTGGATCATACACGACACATGGCATTGCCTTGACCAGATGGCTACTCATACCATCCTGCTGGGCCGTATCACCAGCACTGGGCCTAAAAAATCTGGGAAGCTCCAGCCGCTCATGCCGCTGCCGCCGCATGAAACAGCACGTTCCTGCCAGAGAGCAAACTGCAAGAAGCGAGAGGAAGAAAATGGTTGTGGCAGACCATGCAGAGATGCGGTATGCTGGGGTGATGATAATGTCTATGTCAGTATTGCCAGCATACTTTGCGAGTGTTTCGCCAGACTCTAGTGAGATGAATATGGCACTTATGTTGATGTCATCACTGTCTCCTGCCACTGTTTCAATTTTAAACATTTCAAAGTCAAGATTTATTCACATTTCATTCGTAATATAACTGTACAAGGTAACCTTCCAAAAATTGATCCTGATACTAGAAATGATCAAGTCATGATAACCGTTTAGTGGTGTTGCAAACATTGAACAGTATCAAAAGTAAATGGAAACAGCAACCAACATTTATGATCTGATGTATGAGCAGTCAAAACCCAACATTGCTCGAGGTAGTTGCAAACCCCCACTAAGTTAGTGTAATGCCAAAGAGGCAACGTTGCTTGAATCAGAACTGTCTTATCTAGTTGTCTTTATTTAAAGAGCACTATGGTTTTGCAAGCAAAAATATCTCTATGATGAGCATAATAGAATATTAATTAAGATATATTAATAATGAAAGCCAAATAGAATATCTCTATGATGAGGTTATGATATTAAGATATATTAATTAGTACCAACATATCTTTAGGTAAATAGAATATCTCTATGATGAGCAACTAGGTTTATGACACGACCAATATTAGGTCAATATAGTCAAGATTTCAGCTTCATTAAAGCTTTTCTAAAATCTTGCACATTGCAGTTATCTAAAATAAACTTGAAAATGTAGCTTTTAGGTACAAGTAGCTGCAAACACTCAGAAAATCCAAGCAGTCACAAACACCATTAAAAAAATACTGGTTCAACATGCACATGAATCCTGACTTTTAACTGTGGCTACTAAAATCCTATTTAGTAAAAGCAACAAAGCTGTACTTGTGATTAGGTGCTTGTGGTAAGCATCATCATACACAATGGCCAAATCAAAGCCTGCATCTTGAGCCCTTCTGACTTTCTCATCAAATGTGCATCCCCCCCTCCTAATTAGTACAAATTTTGACCTTGAACTGTTCACCAATTGAGTAGTTAGCGGTGCACAAGCGTCAAATGGCTCAGCCAGATATAGTAAACCACGTGTCCCTGGCTCCTCTATTTCAAGGCCTGAAGATATAAAGCAGAAAGATGTATCAAATGAATTATAAATCAAGGTAATGTAAAAAAGTAGTACCCAACATTTGGCATTATCTGCAATAACGCCAAAGATTTCTAACCTGGCCCTGCCATCATATCTAATGATTGGATTCACTTTCCAAATATCATGGAAGTTTTTAACTGTAGGCAAGCATTTAATATGTGAAGTTTGAGGCAACTCTCTATATAGGTTCCTTGCAAAAGTAACATTTAATTAGAAAAATGTTTAACACTATTGTTCTTCAGCCAATTCCCAACTGAGGTCAGCTGTGATTGCACTAAATGTTCTAATACTGCGTTCTCAGGTTCAACTTTATGCCAAAAAAAACTCACCAACCAATAGAGATTTTAATATTTCCATTTTCTGGACTTAACAATGTCAGGAGCTAGCCCTATATTTTATTATAGCAATATTCTTCAAAGGATGTTTAATTTAGTTTATATCAAGTAACAAAATTGCATCTTTGTCCAAAACCAACTAAGCTCCTTACATATTTTGTTATGGTCAATAATAACTGACTTTTCATACTTCCATATTCTTTTCTTTTCATTTTTGATGCTTATTTGTGCTTTGTAAATAACCTGTCATGAGAACACTAAGCTTTCTAAACCAGACGGTACCATACCAGTACTGCAAAGAACCAGCCAAGGTCTCACACAATAAAAACCAGCAAGCAGACCTCTATACACAGTATTATGTTAACAATTAAACAAATTCAGCTGAAATTGACTAATTTTCTTTTGGGAAAACCGCAATTCATACCATGCTCCTCTAATTAAAAAACCTTATCCTCAATTGAATTAGAATCGCATAAGAAACAGGGAGAATTGCAATAAACCAACAAAATCTTACCAAAAGCAGCTTCAGTATCATCGAAAGACAAGGTTAGATTTCTCCCAATTAGAACGACGTTCCCATTCGCAATCCCCACGAAAAAACAAATAAATACCGACACTAACGAGGCAAATCTCCTTCCAATTAAACAATTCGTCGTCGACATTTCTAATAAAATTTCGAAAAGTTTGCTTTGGTTCTCTTTTTAATGCGCTAGTGCGCGTAGAAAGGATCAGAAAAAAAATTCTAGAGACATTTGCTTCCAAACGAGAGAGGAGAGGTAGAGAGAGAAAGAGAAGACGAAAGAAAGACAATAGATAGACGCGGTGCATAAACAGAGGAGAAGGAATTACAGTAGACAGCATTTATAAATGGGTCTAATTATATGTGGGTCGTAATAAATTTGGCGGTCCAGGTTCTTCTACGAATCATTCACAATCGCGTAATTGCGACTTTATTTGCATTTTCAGTAACTAAAATCTGTAGGTCATGTGTATAGCGGGTTTGCGGCGCATTTTGCCTGGCCGCTTGCCCGTGACATTGATGCACCAAATTTTACAGCTTGCTATTAGCTAATCACCAAAATAAATAAATAAATATAATTAAAGCACTGTCATCCGATATCGCTGAAAAATGGATAGATTTATTATTAATAAAAAAAATATTTTAAATAATTACCACGAATGGATCGAACAGAGTTCGGAGTTCAAAAAATTATCATTTGATAAATGTTAATATAAATTTTACTGAAAAAATATGTTATAATATCGATTGATTTTTTTTTTTTAAAATTGGACAACCGCAACAATTAAGTCAAATAACAAATTAAAGCAGGCAAAATTACAAACATCATGCGAGTTATGCACATTTGTGTACCAAATTTGATATAATTTTGCAAATTAATCGCTCAATCACCAAGCGGATTGGAAAATTACAGTAAAAAGAGAGAGGAATTGAGCGGCACATAGTGTAATGATGGTATAAAAAAAGAAAAAGAAAAAAGGAGTGAAAATTTCACTGTCGAACTACAAATATCTCATGTTCTAATCGACCTCATCTCTATTCTATTTTAACGAAATGTCTTATTCTATAGAGGGGACAAATATCTCAAATCTATAAATAAAACAAAATTGTTATTAGATATTTTAGTGGATTTAAAATTGGATAGAGTTACTTTTTAAAATTAAAGAAATAAGTTTCTTAAATAAGAAAATCTTTATAATAAAATATTAGATTTGATAAATATTATTCATACATATATTTTTTGGAAACACTCAAATACAACCAAATGAAAAATAAAATGATAGTCGCATGAAAATTCATGCAAAAGAACACAAAAATATTTGGATTAGCTTGTGCGTTTGGTTAGCATTGCTGTGCGAGAGTAGGCTAATTTTGTGCTGACGGAATAGTGAAAAATAATTTTTGAACTGCATCATTTAAAATATCACTAGCTCGAAGAGAGCTAATTATGCTATTCCTACAAAATGTAGAGTTAATAAAATAGCACCAATTCAACACTATGCGAAAATTAGAAGATACAAGTACAACCAAATAATCTATGCAGCCATAAGAAACACTAAAAGATATGGAAATTCTAGTATGTCAAAAAAAAATTACTATCTGCCATCTTTCCAGACGCCACGCCGTGCCATTGCGTTTGTATTTGTTCACTCTATTTATTTATATGTATGTTTACTTTATTCAATTAAGAGTTAGATTTTTTTTTTTTTTGCATTGTTAAGATTTTTTATATGCATATTCAATTTATTTTTATTGAACTTATTTGTTTGTACGTGTTCACTTTGATTATTTAAATGGTTCACTCAAAAATTTTAATATTTATTTTGTCTATTTTATATATTCACTTTGTTCAACCGATAACAAAACTGTGCAGTTATCATTTCTGAAAAGATACGGGGTCAATAATAAATATCTGCGGTGACATTTTTTTTTCTAAATTGTGAGACAAAAGGCCATACATTAATTCCAAATGGCGGGCCATATGTTAACTCCAACTCCCAAGCAGTATTTTGGGCCGTTAAAATATTAAAGAAATTCTAAGACAAAATATCGGCAATGCAGACGAGAATATAACCATTGAAGAGGCGAAATGTTGTGCTTGATTGATTTAATCCAAAATAGTTCTTTATGACTATTACAAAACAGAAAACATATTATCTTTCTACGTTCCATCATATATATATTTTTATCGGCATGAGATATATGTTTTTCATTATTTAATCTAATTATAGTTTATTAATGGCCAGATGCCTATGTTTTCGCATGTTTACCAATTTAGAAAAATGCAAGCCAGTTTGAAGAAATGATCCGGACAACATCTAAATTGGTCTGAATGTTTGAAAGCACGGTTATGCGGCAGTCTTTTTTTTTTTTTTTTTTTTTCCGAAACCTTAAATAGTAGCTGTCAAGCAGAACAGAAAGAAGAAAAAAGAAGGAAAAAAAAAAACAGGACGGCTGCCACCCAAAAAGCAGCCAAACCTATCTAAACTTTAAGAACAGATCGCCACATCAATGATGCTCCTTGCTATCGAGGACAAACGTGCCTTTGTCTTGGTTCGTATAGTTTTGGAATGTCCGACATTTTTTTCTGATGTTTTGATCTTCCAATATGGGCTATAGAAGTGAAGCTGCCTTGATTCATTATATTATACTAGCAAAAGATGCCCTCAAGACGTGGGCAAATAAGAAAATAAAATATTGATATTATTTTTGTTTCATATAGAACTTTAAATGTTATAGACAATAAAGATATGGTAAAATCAATAATGTATTAGTCATTTTTTTTAAATAAATAGCTAATTTGGTAATAACTTAATCTTTTCTAATGAAAAATCTTGACCTTTTAATTTAAAATTAAGATCTAGACCACTGATCAAATCAAATTACACAAATCAATGGTCCATAATTGATATAAGAATTGTTTACATCCTTTTATATGACATATTTACTCCTTTTATATGAAATGTTTACTCTTTTTGTTAGGTGCATTTATAAGTATAGTTAGATAAGAAAAAGTCTTAGGCATAATTAACAGTACGTTTACTTGCAAGCCAGTTTGTAGAGGACCTGGCATCAGCTAGTTAGTATCAAGTATCAACACCCACATCATCAGGGGCGAAGCTATATATATTTTGGTGGGTCCATGGACCCACCTCAAAAAAAAAAAAATTACTTAGACATACACATTTCTGTATAAAAAAATATATATACAAGAAGTCATGGACCCATCTCAAAAATTTGAAGGACCCAGCTGAACATGTCGTGTTTGATTGGAATTGCATAACGACTCCTAAAAAAAATTACATAGGACCCAGGTAGCATTTGTGCTCGATGAATCGCATTTTTTCTTCTTCCGCAATGAATCTTATTAAGACAAAACTTAGAATAAAAGGAAAAATGTTTGGATGAATAATTATTTGTAGCATATATATACACTAGCGCTAATCTCGCAGATTGCGTGATTCGTCTATTTAATGTTTCATAAACTTTAGGACATAATAAACAAAAGTTATCACAGAAGATTAAAAATACTATTCGGATATTATATAAAAATATGAATTAAAAATTCTAAACACTTGTCAAAAAATTTCCGAGCAGCACTAAAAATTTGAAATACTATGGCTTGAATAATGGCTGAACTCCTCAGTACGCATCCCATCTTTATATATTTATAATATAGAAAAAGAAGTGTTCAATAAGATTTCTAATGAACCTATTATGCAAAATTATGAGAAAATAAAAATTCATAGCAAATTGTTATATTTTTTTATTGTCTGACTTTTGAATTATTATTTTGTATATTGGATATATTATTTTAAATTTTGTGTTGTTATTATAATATATATTTGATTTCTCATGAATTTTTTATGTTACATTATTTTAGAGTTACTTATTTAAAAATTATTATTATACTATGTTTATATTAGACGTTACATCAGACATATATTTTCAGAAAAAAAAATTACGGACCCTGCTGACACGAGATCCTAGCTTCGCCACTGCACATCATGCTGATTGAACAGCGAAACAAAGCCTAAACACACTTAATTGTGTTTGCTATGGTTAGGGAATTAGGGTCCACGCTAAATAGTGAAAGACCGCCAGAGCAAATTAGCAATATTACTAATAATTCATAATTGATGCATAAAAGAACAGTGCGCATTGCAGATTTGCAAAATATAAGAATTAAAAATAGGTAAAATTGGATATAACCCCCTAAAATCTTACAGATTTGGATAGAAGCCCCCTACAATCTTTGAAATTGGAAATAACCCCCATAATCAAGCCACTCTTGGATATAAACCCTTTTCATTTATCTAAACAATATTTTAATTTTTAATTGAAAAATGTCAGTTTTTAATTTTTGTGACCAAAATATCCTTCGTCTTCGTCCTCTATGAAAAGGTGCAAATAAATAGCTTGATTTGTTTGCTCATTTGAAAAGGTGCAAAATATCCTTCGTCTTCGTGACTTCTATTTCCTCATTTGTTTGCTCCGAAGACCATTTGCAAAGGTGCAAATAAATAGCTTGATTTTTTCACTCTGTAAATGGTAATGAGTTGCTTAGAATTACGAACTCTGCGAATAAATGGCTTAAACAAAGGCTTGCATTTTAAAGGTAATGTAATTATAGATTTATTTTTTTAGATCAAAGCTTGGTAATTATAGAAATTTTATCTGGATCAATTACGAAGGTGCTTGGAACTCTATACTGGGCCTTGATGGATGATGGTGCATCCTTAATTTCTCATCCATATTAGAAAATTTCATAATAAATGAAATGAAAGGAACGGAAGAAAATTAAGGGGCCGTCGGGCTACATTTCACCACAAAATTCTTTATGTTACAATTGCTAATGCATCTGTCCGTCGCTGAATAAACGTGGAATTGCAGATTGCATGAAAATGAAATGGTGATCAAAATATATGCGGTTAGTCATCAATCATCATAACATAAGGGAAGAAGGGAGGTACGGCCTGGTTCTCACGAAGGATGAAGGGTAATTTAGTCCCACACTTTAAAAATTTAAAACGTTTATTTAAAATATTGTTTAAATAAATGAAAATGGTTTATATCCAGGAATGATCTGATTATAGGGGGTTATTTCCAATTTCGAAGATTGTAACGGGTTATATCCAGATGAGGTTATATCCAATTTTTCCTAAAAAATAACCCATGATGCATCACAAGAGCATGACTAAAATATAGTTCCTCCAAGAATATAAGAGATCATAAAAGGTACAATTATTGAGCAATAAGCACACTCATATTATAACTAAAATTTAACATCCCAGCATCATTATAATGAAAAGAGTTACAATTACCGACGGAAACTAAACGATGAGAGTATTTCTTGCTCAAAACTATATTGCCTTGTTGTATCGTTACCTGATGTTAGGTCATGCCGCAGAAACAGTGTCTCCTCCAAATTTTGATATGTCGAAGGATGCTCATGTTGGTTGGATTTTCGCCACAAGATCTCTAGCTCTAGCTCTATTTCCTTCATTGTTGGTCTTTCTTCTACATTTCTTCTAACACACATTTCTGCAAGATTAGCAACCGCTTCAAGTTCTGTTCTTTGTGTCTCATTCGCTGCAATTTGGGGATCAAGGATATCAAAGAGACGATTCTCTCTAATAGCACGAGTAAAATATAAAATGAGACCACCACATTCCGACAATGCAGAGGAGACTGGTTTTTTCCTTGTTAGCAATTCAGCTATAATGACACCAAAACTGTAGACATCGCTTTTCGGGGTTAACCGGTGACTGTAGAAGTACTCGGGGTCCAAATATCCAAATGTCCCTTGGACACGTGTAGTTATGCCTGTTTGATCTATTTCAACAGATCTTGAGGCCCCAAAATCTGACACTTTTGCAGTGAAATAATCATCCAATAAAATATTTTTTGATTTTATATCTCTGTGAAAAACTGATATGGATGCAGATGAATGAAGATATGCAATTGCTCTTGCAGACTCAAGTGTGATCCTTAATCGATGCTTCCATGTCAAGGAACAAGGTTCAGCATGAAGATGTTTAGAAAGTGTTCCGTTTGAAATGAATTCGTAAACAAGCAACGGGACTTGAGTCTCTAGGCAACAACCATAGAGTTTTACAACATTTCTATGGTTGACTTCTGAGAGAATAACCACCTCATTTATAAATTGTTCGATTTCGGCCTGACCAATTTCCTTAGATTTTTTTATGGCCACAACACGCTGATCTGACAAAATACCTTTGTAGACTTCTCCATGACCACCCTGACCAAGAATGAGTGAATTATCGAATTTGTTTGTCGCCCTTTCCAGCTCATCTAAGGTAAAAATTCTCATTCTATGTGTAGCATCCTCATTGGAATTTATAATTCGTTGTTGTAGAAGGTACCCCTTATTTTGATTGAAGAACTTTTGTTTCAATTTTTCTTGTTTTCTTTTTTCAAGCGATTCGATATGCTTCCTTACAGCAAACCATGATGGAAAAGTACAAAAGCCAAAACTGAGTACGACTATCAAAACTGCATACGAAAATAAAGGATGTTAGAGGAGAAGGTTTGATATTTACTTTATTTCCTAGTATTAAAAAAATCAAACAATTTGATTGATACATATGCCTCAAATTTAAACATTGCCTCAGTAGTTTTCAGTTGAGTCTCAATTCGAGCACATTGTCTTTCATCAACTTTCAATCGATACGGCTCGAAGATCAGATCCCAATCTGAACCCTCCGAAAGAGCGCCCTCGCTCGCTATCAAACCATATCAAATTCTCACTTAATAATGATACTTATTTTGTTAAAATTTTTGGGTCAGAAAATGAATTCTTTTTTGGCCATTTCACCTCTTTAAAATAATGGTCTTCAGGGAGACAAAAGGGAGCTGAAACATTAATGAGGGGAGAATTTCATTTTCTGTCCATATCAGTAAAAGGGAATATTATTTAAAAAATTAACACCTTCTTTCTCTTTCTTTTTATTTTTTATTTTTTCCCCCCTTTTCTTTTTCTGTTCCTTTTACAGGAAAATTTTATTTGGTATTGCGAAAGACAACGAGAAGCAAGATGAGTCAGTCAGTCAGTTAGTAGAATTTACGATATAATAACGGAAGGGTGAATTGAACTAGAAAGAACAGATCATGAGATCATTTGAATAATACAAAAAAAGAAAGAAATAAACTAAAATTAAGTGCTCATTAAAACAAAGATAAATAGTTCAGGAACTAAAAAGCAATATTTTCTTCTTTAAATATGAATAAAGCAGAGGTAAAGATGGGTCATTGTCAAAACAAAGGAAATCCGCTTGCATTGAAACATCCTCCTCAGTCCTCACTTTTTCTACCTCAAAATTAAAGATTACAAGATGAATTGTAATTGTTTGTGTATCTTTTCGGGAGGAGAGCTTATTTTTGTTATATTATTTATCTTCATATCTAGTTTCTGACATTTTTTTTTTTATTTTGCATAATAGCATGTCAATTCAGTTTACTATTATCTCACCCGGATGTATGACACAATGCATAATAACATTTTTTTTGTGTTCGAATATTCAAATTATTCCATACATGGAGGGATGATCAGACAATTTTTCAAATTATAATGAAATTTATAGTCACTGTATTAAGATAGATTGTACAAAAAAAATTTATATTTTTTTCTTTTTCTTTTGCCATTTTTTTAGACGTGGGCGCTAGTAATAATCACTGTCCAACAAATTGGCCGTCCATTGCTATGTATATATAGTGTTCTAAAACTAAAAGATGCTCTATCGCATCAAATACTTTGTTTTCATATTATGTGTTCTATTGTATTGTACCTTGTCGTGTTTAAATTTTAATCAGACAGACACAATCCATCTAATTTTAAGGACATGTCATGTCTCATTTTCCGGCGTGATATGTCCAAACATGTTTGAATTTTCATCTAGAATTCAAAATAATGAACGGAATATATTTTTGTAAAAAAAAGGATAGAAAATGTTGATTTATTTTAAAAAATTAAAATGTGTTTTGAAAATATGTTGAAAATTTAAGAAAATCTCTATCTCTACTAGTACTACTTATAAACGCACACATCCAAGAGGTGTTAACACGCTATATCTATCTATAGGAGGTAAACACATATTTATGTCGTTCGATTGAGTTGATCTGTGCTTGGATATTAATTGCCAGACGAATTTTTATTATCGCTAGTAGATTGAGCAACATATTTTTATTATCGCTGGTAGATTGAGCAACATATTTTTATTATCTAATATTTTTTTTATTTTTTTATTTGCCCACATATGAGGTCATCTTACGCTAGTATTACAAACTTGTTTAGAATGATTAACGTTTAGGAAAAAATAGATCTACAAATCATATGTAGGGCCACCGCATTACTTTTTTAGAATCACATATCTACTGATGTACATTGATGTACATTGTGCATGGTTTACCATCTCTTATATTAAATTTCAAGAAAATTCAGTTTTATACTTTTATGTCATAACAAAATTAATTAATTTTGAAAATATCATTTAAATTGATAATTAAAATACGCTGTTCTTAAATCACTAAAATAAATTTTATATCATTAATCCTTTTTAAAACATTTTAAATTAGAGTATATGACTCTAAAATTTATCATAATATAAAAACACCCAAATTATTCTCAATAGATAAAAACATAAAGAAAAGAAAAGAAAATAGATCATGCCATCCAAAATTTCAAAATATTTTAAGAAAGTTTAAAATATTGAAATATTAAACATTTTAATTATGATGGCATGTTTCTTATTGTATTGTTTTCCGTGACATGTTCAAACGGTTTAAATATTTATATTAATTGGTCGATAGTCAAAAATTAATTTCTATTATTTTGTAGTCACATAAAAAATAATTTATTATTTTAGTAATAGCATATCTCAATTTTCAAATTTTCACAGTGACAACTAGCATATACCTAAATCACCTTTGAATTTTACTAATCACAAGCTTTTACTCCATCTCATAGCACATAAAGAAACATTCTTTCTTAGCACTAAAAACATAATAATAAAATTTGTGTTCTTATGATTGTAAAGAGAATGGCACTGTCAGGATTCAAAAAAAGAAAAATAATAAAAAATATTTTTATTTTTAAAATGTTAACGCCCCACTCCTATTAGCGCGTTCAAAAAAATTTTATTTTAAAACATAGTAATTATTTTTAAAATTATTAATTAGTTTTTTAAAATAAAAAAATATTTTTAAAAATATTAACGTGCCACTCCATTTTTTCAAATTTGAGGACCTGAAATACTCCAATTATAATATTTTTTTAAAAAATATCATAATAAATAGCAAAAAAAAATTCAAAAAATATAAAATTTGTTCTTCAAGGGTATTTCAATATGATGAACAATATGAATAGTTCGGATTGACCGTTTGAATTTTTATCTCAAAAAACGACTCGATGACACGGGGATGGCACGTTAGCCTTTCTCTCTATATATAGAAGAGGTATACACCATAGATTTACTCTGTATATATGTTGGGGGATTAGATTTATGTCAATTTTAAACTTGAAAATTAGAAACATACCACCTCAAAATTATATTTTTGAAAAATGTCACGTTAAATTCAATTAATTTAGAACTTTTCCACGTATATACCCATCTCCAAACATAAAATTCGGCATTGACCAAAATTCCCCTCTCAAGTTTAAAAATTTTAAATACAAAACACACATTATGATCTATCTCCTCGTCACTGCTTTAGAACCATTTTTAACGCAAAAGATGGAACACTAGCCAGGTTTATTCTTCTTGGACTCTTACTTTAGCGTCACTTTGCATAATTTTGTTTTTATTGCATATTTGTAATGATTTTTTTCTATTGCTATTCATTTATTTCAAAATAGGGAAAAAAAATGGATGGCTATGAAATTTTTAATTATATTAAAGATAGTTCATTGGTACCAGATAAGTATAGTCGGCAGAGAGGTGCTTTCCTTAGACCCGGCCAGCCGAAGTCACAATATGTGGGAGTACCTGGGGGGGGGTAGGTGGTGGGGAGGAGCGCAGTAGAACAAAATAGAGAATAAGATTTTCTTCCAAAAAAAAAAAAAGAAAAGAAAGAAGAGAATAAGATCATTTGTGCCGTACATAATATGGGGAATTGCTTGAATAAAATTTATATACCCTTAGATGGGTTCGTTTGTATCAGGCTTACCACTTACCAAGTTACCATTTAAAACTTTAGATTGTACGGCTTTACAATTCGTATGAGATTCAGATCTACCCAGTATAAACAAACATAACAATTCTTGAACAACCAGTCTTGTACAGCTAGTTAAGACATAAGACAATTCTTTTTTTATTTTTATTTTGGATAAATCGATTTACTTACAACGACTGAGGTTTATGAAAAAAGTAAAAGCACTTCTGGATGGCTTAATTTATGTAGATTATCTGTGATATTCATTTAATTTGAATAGTAGGATCAAAATTAGATGATCTAAATTAAATCTCCATATAATATCCAACCGTTGGGATAAATAGCAGTAGAAATCCCGATTTAGACACTGGAAAGAGAGTTTGACAGCAGCAAGTTTTTTAGAGAGAGAGAGATACCTTGTACGCAGCCTCCTAGTAAGTAAGGATTGCCTTCATAACCATCAGAGCAATCACAGTAGTGACCTGGGCCGTTGGGGGAGTTCACACCGACGCTGTTATCGCTGATACAGCCATAAGAATATTGATCAGCGGAACCATCGTTCACACATTTGTTGTTGGTTTTTACTGTCACGCACGACTCATTTCCTGTAATCCAATCAAGAGCTACAAGTGTTTGATGCTTAGATAGATCATCTTCAGAGGTAATTTCAATACCGTTGAAGGACTCCACAGATCCGAGCATGGCGTAACCACACTTGTTAAGGTTATTCTGTTGGAGGGTAAAATGGTAAAATTTTATCCCTTCAGGTACGGATGTTTGGCGGCAACCATTTCCACAAGTCCATAAATTATTTCTGCCCCAACTGTAACAACCAGTCGTATTAAACCCATCCTGGCTCATATTTGTCTCACTGCCAAAAGTAACATTGGCAATTATATCACAGCCAATAAAAGTGAACATGTTCGAGTCGCTGATCCGGTATGGTGTGCCAGACAGATCGCAACCGTTAGGAGTATTGCTTATGGGACTCGTAATTGTATTGTTGCAGCTAGAAGTTATGCTTTTGTAAACATACACTCGTCCCGATAGAGTACTCACGAATGGGGTGTCGTTGAACAAGAAAGGTGCATGGGTGCTGTTGAACATGTAATTAGATAAGAATAAGCCACTACTATTAAACTCCTTGCAGGTTAGCTCAAAGCCTGGTTTTGAACAGTTCTGGCCGATGCCGAATGGGTAGGGAATTTCAATGCCACCACAAGATTCTGGACATCCCGGTATTGCAATAGCTGATGCTACTGTTTGGAATGGCATGAAAAGTATGATCATTGAGAGCATCAATAATGACACTAATGCCTGGGTTGTTTGGGAGATTGTTTTGGCTTTCATCGTTTGAGAGTGATTGAGAAAATCTGTATCGACAGCCAAAGATGGTGGGGAGTTGTTTGAGCAACTGCGCCAATTAATCCAGGGTTTATAAAGGGGTGTAATGATAATTTAGATAACTAAAAAGACAACGGTTCACAATATTAGATTCTACTCCGGGTTTTTTGATTTACTGAATGTTGGTGTTAACTGTTAAGATAACAATGTGTTAGAAATTAATGCGACACAGAGTTCTATGGTTTACCAAAGGTGCGTTTGACGAGGTAAGTTAGCTCACTATAATTAAAAGTTTGAAATCAGTAAAGTTAGCATTAAAAGTTTTAAACGGTAAACTTGATTAATTAATTTGGTGAATTACTTTGCTAATTTAATGTTCATATTTTAAATTTCAAAGTTTTCACTTATATCAAGAAAGTTTTGAAAATTTTAAATTCGAAATTTTAAATTTCAAATTTGAAATTGATGAAACTTTTTCTGATGGTCTCTGTGCTCTCTTGAACATTTGGGCCCTTTTTCTTGGCACTTCCGTAACAAGAACCGAAAAACCGTCCAGAATTACTAGAAGTGTAAAAAAAATGGTGAAAACTTTTCTGATTGTTTCTATGGTCTCTCGATTTCCGAAGTCCCGTAGAAAATTTAAAATACGGTGATGTAATTCCCATGGATCTGGGTTGTAATAGGAACCAAATTATAGATATAAAATTTTAAAAGAATTCCCAAAAATCAATGACAGCAATTTTTTTAAGCTATGGTGAAGACTTTTTCATGGTCTATGGCCCCTAGAGCAATTTTTTTTTTTTTTTGAAAAAAGTAGAGTTTTAACGCTCCACCACTTTCATTAATGAAAGCTAAACAAAACATACAAAGTCTTAATACAAAAACAGTAGAGTTTAATCGAATAACCCTACCCCCAAGTTGCACGGGTACCGGCATATGATACCAATGCTCCCTTTTATTATCCCCTAATGTCCAATCCTTGAACCTAGCAATCTCATAAAATCCCAAGGAACAGACTCAAAACACAAATAATCTAAAACAAACAACATGATAAATAGATCAAATATAAATAAAATAATTTATTCCTCGACACCCCTTTTCCTGCTAGATGGATGTCGTCCCACCTCAGTCATTTCTTCAAGCTTGATCCAATTGAAGGGGAAGCTCGCTGGCGTCAGGGATCATCCCAAAAACTTGTTCCTTCAATGCAGGTTTCCATAAAACTGACCAATGAATAAGCAAAGAGTTGATTAAGGAAGCAGTATATCTATAAGTATGGTACTTATCTGCCTTGAAACTTATCTTATTTCGATTATTCCATAAAATCTAAAATATTGCCCCACAACATATTTGGAACGCTTCTAAAACCGTTCCATGTAAAGAGTTATTATATCGTAATAAATCTTCAAGAGAATAAGGTTCAACATTACAATCGAATTGTTTCAAAAAAAAAAAACCAAATTAATCTATTATTGGGGCATCTGAAAAAAAGATGATCTATTGTCTCTAAATGTGGGCAGTAAACACACGATGTGTCCCCTGTCCACCCTCTATATGCTAAGTTATCTTTTGTTAATAATCTCCTTTTGCTCAATAACCATAAAAAAAATTTAATCTTTAGAGGGACCTTTGTTTTCCAAATAATCATCCCCCACTCGTTTGTTACCCCGCGATGATCAAGCCAAAGATATAAGGATCTTGTGGAATAACTTTCTTTATCTTTACCCATCCATCTGATTTTGTCATTGTTATCGATTAAAGGAAAATACGACCCTATCATATGTCTCAAGGATTCGAATTCTAATATGTGTGTATAGCTTAGTTGCCTCCTGAATTGCAAGGATCTCATATGATTGTTTAAGACATAAGCAACTGTGATCAATTTGTTAGTGCAGATATCATAAAGAGATGGGAATAGAATGCTTAAAGGGATATCGCCACACCACTTATCTATCCAAAATTGCACTGAGTTGCCGTTCCCCACTACAAAAGAGCAATTAATCTTAATTATCTGTTCTATTTTTTTTTAAAGAACACCAAAAGGAGGACCACTTACTTCTATCAAGAGTGGTGTTATATTTATGAACAATTATATCTTTCCACCAACCATGATAGTTCGGATCTTTTATTCTCCACCACCATTTACCTAACAAAGCATCATTCATATTTTTTAGATTGGTAATCCCTAACCCCTTTGTTCCTTAGTGCGAGTGTCACTCTCCCAATCGATCAAGTGATATTTTTTCTTTATTCCAGCATGTCAAAGAAAATTAGATCGAATAGTATCTATTTGTTATTGAATTCTTTTTGGCATACTATGGGACGACATCATGTATATAGCCAAGGAAGAGAGCACACTATTTATCAAAGTAACTTTAGGAGACATCTCGTCCAGCGTTGTAACTTGTGAAATAGTTGCGACTTGTGAATCTTCCGAGAGTTCGGGTTATTTTTTCTTTGCTTTTTTTTTTTTTAAACTCAATTAAGTGAAGTGTAAAGTGTGAGCTGGCCGAAACTTTTCAACTCTTCAGTCTTCATTCTTTTCAGGTTTGACCAATTCGAACTCTCTTTCCAAAGATGAAAGATCACTCCTATTATCCTATACTAGATTCTACTCCGGGCATTGTGATTTAGCAAGTAAAGGTCGTATACTCGTATTACATTGCGAGGATGGAGTTCACAATTAATGTAGTCGCAGCTTTCGATGGTTCACGATTCGACTTGATACTGATAGGATCATCTGAACCTCAAATTGGCATAGCCTAGTGCCTTTTCGCTGAAATTGTAATACAACAATTAAAACTATGTGCTCACTTGACAGCTGCTGTCAAGGTTTCGAAAAAAAAAACAATTAAAACTATGTGTGTTCAATAATTTAAGTGCAGCAATCTTGAATTATTTTAGTAGAAATGATCCATTTTCTCGTTAAAGTTTAAATTGAGCCAAAACATCAATTAATTGGATATATTTTTTATGTTATTTTTTTCCCCTCCCCAATTCTTGAATAGTATTTTGGCGTTGCTTCTGACTTTCATTCAAGAGATAAGGAAAATAAAGATCAAATACCATAAAAATTAAGAGTGTCGCCTTTACTAGCCCCCATCTTATATTATAACGCTCAATATTTTGAAAACTGGGCGGGACTATCGAACCGGCGTCCGGCGAAGCTATTAAGTCGATAGTTCAACCCACATGAACTATATTAAGCTATCTAGATTGATAGTTTGGTATTGTATCTTATACAACTTTTAAGTTAGTTCATCCAAATTAAAACAAAGTTTTTCTGTTGTTCTCTTTTTAACAGTCCACGCTCGCTCATTACTAGTCTGATTATGACTGAAGCATTGCTTTGATACCAACTAAAGACTATCACACAATAACAGATAGGGTATTAACAATTCTGCCACAATCTTTTGTATATCCGCAATGTATTTTCCTAGCAAACAAGGTAAAAAGTTCATAATTATCATGATAAACCCTACTAGATTCTTGAAACTCGATGAATCATTATGGTAAGAGTTAAGGTTTAAAAATCATTTGATGACTTGATCAATTTCGTTTTTGAACTTAAAACCCGCATCCATCTTGGAACTTGCACAGAAAAGCACAGAATGAGGACAAAATTTTTCGTGCAGATTTTAGTTGCAGTATGTAAATTTAAGAGAAACTTGACATTTAAGATAAAATCCAAGTTTCAGAAATAATATCAACTAATTATTTGCAGTACATGTGCTCATGCAGAATATCTAACAAATCAGTAACTAATTAAGTTAGGTTACCTTAACCAAAGTCAGGACTATATTTCTAAATCATTCTTATATTGTCTTAACAAATCATGTTACCAAATCGTCTATTAGAACATAATCCAATTTACATTTTAATTAGCAGATCACGTAGCCAAATAGAAAATTCAAATGAGATTTACCCTAAGTAGTCAGAATATATAAAATGTGCATACCAAACAGGATCAGAGCAAAGCATATATTAGTGTCACAAATATTACAATTTTTTATTAATATTTCAAAATTCAAATTTAATTTTCAAATCCAAACCGTTGATCTTGTTCAATTCAACGAGCGATGTATTTTTATATAATTTTGAAGTTTATTTGATACTCGATCAACATGTCAATACATGAATGTATTAGAATTTATCTGTTATAGTTAACAACATTCATTCATTTTTTGCCTCTTGATTGAGTATCAAATAAACTTCAAAATTTATAAAAAATTATATAGAAATGCATTGCTCATTAAATTCAAAAAGATCAACAGCTTAAGGTTTGAAAAATTAAGCTTTAAACTTTGAAATATTAATGAAAAAAAAAAGTTGTGACATTTGCGGTACCACAAACTTGTGGCACTAAAACCCTTCTCAATTTCTCATATATAAATCTTGAATAACCTTTGGAAGATAGACCGGATTATAACCTTTGTTTACAAAGTAGATAGTCTTGATACTAGTATCTTTTTAGTTAATTATATGTTAACCATATAATCATGATAATAGTGCATTGCTTACATAATATGGTACTTGTGATTTAAATAGAATTATTGAAAATCTTTACGAAAGTGCTCTTATTGTCTAATTATTTGAAAAATAATTAAAATAGACTAACTACAGCGCATTCATTATTTGTTGGTGATATTTTTCCTTATGAACCTTATGACAAAAATATCAAATAAAGTTTGTTTGTTATATCGAATTCAAGATAGATAAAATAAGTATTATTCAAATAAGCATCATGTTCATGTGTCGTATAGATGGGAATTGAGCGCACAGGTTCGACTGAAATTATTGTTACATTTAATTTCGAAATAAGTTGAAGATTTTACACATCTTATCTTTAAAAAAAAAAAATTTGAGCGGCATATGGTATAACAATGCTATGAACAAGTGAAATGGGTTGAAAATATCGCTGTCAAATTACAACTCTCTCACGTTCTAATCTACCTCATCTCTATTCTATTTTTAAAGTCTTATTCGGGACAAAATATCTTAATCAACAAATTAAACAAAACTGTAATTAGATATATTACTGGATTTAAAATTGGATATTTACTTGAGTAGGGTTCCGGTGCCGAAAATTTTTTTTGCCACAAATGTCACAACTTCTCTACTTCATGAATAATTTTAAAATAAAAAAATTCAAAATTCAAATCCAAACTATTGATCTTGTTCAATTTAATGCGCGATGCATTTTCAATATTTTTTTTAAAAAACTTTGGTGTTCATTTGTACTAGATCAAGAGGCTCAAAATGAACGAATCTTATTAACTATAGCAGATTAATTCTAATACGTTCATATTATTGTTTTTGATCAAGTATTAAATGAACATTTTTGTTATGAAAATTATATGAAAGTGCATCGCACGTTAAATTGAATAAGATCAACGTTTGGATTTGAAGTTTGAATTGTTTTTTAAATTATTCATGAAATAGAGAACATGTGGTATTTGTGGAACCAAAAATGAGTGGCACCGAACCCTATTTTGAAATTATAAGATGTTTTTATAACAAATATCAGATTTGATAAATATTACGCATGCATATATTTTTGGAATCACTAAATACAACCAAATGAAAAGTAAAATGACAGTCGCATGTAATTTCATGCAAAAGAACAGAAGTTTGTAAATAGCTTCGTGCGTTTAATTAGTGATATGCGAGAATAGTGCCAGATATCTTTAACTCGAATATAACTGATTAAGTTATTCCTACAAAATGTCTAGTTTCCCCTTAATAAAATAGCACTAATTTAACATCGGCCAATGAGGCCGAAAGTAACAATAAATTCTATTTATGATTGCTATAACAAAGCGACCTTAAGAAACATATATGATATTTCTGTCAGTAATAAAATTTGTTAGCGCTACTGCGCTAGCATAGAGTTGAGACAGAAACCAGATAATCTCAAAAAAGAGGGCCTTATGTTAATTCCAACTCCCAAGCAGCCATTTTGGACTGTCAAAATTAAAACAAAAATTCTAAAACAAATATATCTGAAATGCAGACAATAACAAAATAATATTTGCCTCAAAGATTTATTCATTCTTCTATATATCTACCTCAAATAACAAAATAATATTTTCTCCGTTCCAGTATATATTATCTTGGTATATAATATATGCTTTTTCATCATCATCTATCTAATAATAGTTTACCAATATTTTAGAGAAGCGCAAGCAAGTTAGATCGATTTCTGGTCCCGTCCCAAGATACCCAGTTGAAACTTGAAACATCTCCGTTTTGGTTTTGAGAAGAAAAGAGACATGGCAGCGCTGAACCGCCATGCGAATCCAGTTCTGCTCCTACTGTGTTCAACTCTCTTCTCTCTGGTAACTTCCCACGAATTCCGTACGGATGGGACGGTGATAGAACTGGACGAGTCCAGTTTTGACTCTGCAATTGGCTCCTTCGATCGAATCCTGGTTGATTTCTACGCGCCTTGGTGTGGCCATTGCAAACGCCTCTCTCCAGAGGTACGATAGAAAAAAGAAATCTCCTTGGGAGTTTGGTTTTTCGTAATTTGCTTCATGATCGACTGAATTAACTGTTTGAATTTGATTGATATGCAGTTGGATTCGGCTGCTCCAGTGTTAGCTGCGCTGAAAGAACCAGTTTTCATAGCTAAATTAAATGCAGATAAGTATAGGAAACTCGCATCCAAGTATGAAATCGAGTATGTATTTTGATGCCTTTCTCTTGTTCATTTTTCTAAATAAAAAGCTTCATTCAACTCAATTTAACTTTATAAAACATTTTCCTACAGACGGGACAAGCTTAGGCTTAAACTAAGTGCAAATTCTTTTTAAATCTGACCAAAATTAAAGTGTCGTAGTCTTGACCAGTACTTATTGATATGCCACCTGGTACTGGCAAGTTACCAGACTGCCAGTATGCACTGTCCAGATTGACTGAGTAATTTGGTCAAATTCAAATGCTATTGATGAAGAAATTCCATAATAAAGTTTACTGTACAACCTGGTGCAGTGGATTCCCAACATTGAAGCTCTTTGTCCATGGTGTACCAGAGGATTACACTGGACCCAGAAAAGCTGAGTTACTCACGAATCACATTAGAAAGCTTGCTTCACCAAATGTCTCTGTGCTAGAATCTGATGCCTCAGTAAAAGACTTTCTAAAAGGAGCTGGATCAGACCTGCCTATCTTTATAGGGTTTGGGATGGAGGAAATTGCTCTGGCAAAGCTGGGGGGACAATATAAGAAGAAGGCATGGTTTGGGGTTGTGAAGGATTTCTCAGAAGAAATGATGGATTTGTACGATTTTAACAAGTTCCCAGCATTGTTTTCAGTTTATCCCAAATATAATGAGCGAAGCGCGTTTTACGGGCCTTTTGAAGGTACACTGCAAGCCATTTTCGAATTTATCAATATAGTGTTATTTTCCTGGCAATTGACTTGTCAACTAACTTGTTTACCAACAACCAATGTGTACTGCTGGGTATATTTGGTTAGTGTACCAGTAAAGACCTGGCCGGTATTATACTGGTTTTCTTTCTATTAAGAAATAACTTATACCCTTGTATGGAATTTAGAGGCATTTTTGGAAGATTTCATCAAGCAGAATCTTCTTCCGCTTACTGTTCCTATTCAATATGAGACACTCAAACTGTTAAGAGACGACAAGAGGAAGATCGTTTTAGTAATTGTGGAGGACGAGACGGAGGATAAATCTGTGAATTTGCTCAAAATCCTGAGGTCAGCAGCAACTGCAAACCGGGATTTTGTTTTTGGTTTCATTGGGTTGAAGCAGTGGGCCGAATTCGCTGAAACATTTGATGCTGCTAAAGGCTCAGATTTACCAAAGATTCTTGTGTGGGATGGGGATGAAGAATACTATTTAGTAAGTCTCTGAACAATTTATCCCTTGTTCAATTTGTACTAGTTAAACTGGTACACATCTGGCACCAGTGAAGATATAGAAGAGTCCATTCCAGCCTGGTGCCGACCTTTGCATGTATTATATATTAATATTATAGAACATTGTTGAACTAATGAAAAATCACTCATTTTAAAGGTGGAAGGATTAGAGCGCTTACAAGAAGAGGATCAAGCATCTCAAGTCAGCCGATTTCTCGAGGGGTACAGAGAAGGGAAAACAATTAAGATGATGGTTAAAGGCCCATCATTCAAAAGTTTTATGAACTCGATTATGGGTGTTGGTTTGGTCTTGGTCATAATTGTCATGGTTTCAGTGATGGTGGCCATTTTTTACTTGGCTGGAGAAAGTGGAGATGGTACCCATAGTAGACATGCTCGACCTGAGAACGAACCTGTGTATAAACCCATTTCAGATAACAGTGAAGGAGCTGAGGAAGGTTATCAAGGAGGAAATAAAGAAGATTGATTGTAGCCTGCTTAGTTACAATTTTATTACTCTTTTGTTTCTTAGTGAATGCATAGCTTTTCCCTTTTGCGTTTTTTTCTTTTTTTTTTCTTTCTACATTCTCCTTTTTACTTTCTTAATTATGAGCTCCTTGTTTGATCTATTTTTTATAGTTAAGGTGCTTCTTTTTGTTCCGCTGATTTTGTATTTTGGGGTTGACAGGGGGTGTAATAGTGTCTGATAGTTTCAGGAAGAACATCTCTTTTTTAACACCCGTATTTTCATGGTGATAGTTTGTCTGATGTGGTGCTGTGTAATCTAAGCTTCTGTATTTAACCGTGGCACCGCACTAATCTGGCTTTGTAACAATCTATGTGAGAGACTCACTTGATAGCCACTATCAAGTCCTTTTCTGAAAAAAAAAAAAAATCAATCTATGTGAGAGTCGGGGAACGATGTCCTATGGGCGTAAAAGGATACAATTTAGGTTGAGACATTTCTATACCTATATATTCTTTAAAAAATTGTCTTGTTTATATCTTACTTCTATTTGTTAACTTTTATTATCTGCTAATAAGTAAATTATATAAAAATGATTCCTTACACCTTCCTGTCGAAGTAAAGAACAAATAAATATGCTATTTTAAATTATAACATGCACATATTATCACAAAATGTGGCAAATATTTTGTGTCCATTGGTCTCTTTAGAAGGATATCAGTTTAGTATTTAAACAAATATTATTAGGAATATTGCATAAAATCAATTTTATTATAATTATGTAATTAAACAAAATGTTATAAGGAATATTGCATAAAATCAACTTTATTATAATTATGTAACTAAACAATGATTATAATTATCTATAACTTTTATTAATAGATTACTCTATAAAACGATTAATGCGATTAATTCTTGTTCGGTTTGTTACTTGGTGTTGGTGGACCAACAAAAATTCTCTCTGCCAGCACGTTTTCCTAATAAGCTTATTTAAAAGGAAAAAGAAAAAACAAAACACTATAAAAAAAATCAGCATATCATATACGATAAAGAAACGATAATCACATAAACTGATTTTTTTTTAAATCTTAGATGCCTGTTATTATTATTTTAACAAACTTTTATCTATTCGCTCTTTTCAAAGCACAGAATCAGATGAAAAACAGGCCTACATTCTTTCCATTGGCAAATTTAGTGTTCTCCTAATTAGACAGCGTGCTTCCCTCCAAGAGCAAACAACGCAGTAGTAACTTATTGCTCAAGCGCTACGAGTTTAAGCTTTTGATTATTACACCAAACACAACATTGCCACAAAAGTAAAGTAAACCAAAAATGAAGTTCAAGACCAAGATCTTAAAGGACAATCGAAAACAAGCTATTCAGAAACTAAAATTATTGATTCTTTTTTATAATGTTAACATATAAATCAATAACTCACTCTTGACTTTCTAATCCTCCTTTTACCTCTGAAATCTGAATAGAGCGATAACCAATTATTGTGTTCCACATCTTCTAATACAAACTATTTCTCTCTTCTAGTCAATCTAATGGTTCCAGATTAATGCAAAAAAATTGTACATAAAAAAGCAAAATGGAGACTACAATAAGCCCCTCTATACACAGAAGAATTCTGATAAATAATGATACATGGGAACTCTTCTCCACCTCTTGATCATCCAAGCATTGCTTCCCAAAAAGATCCTCACCGGAAGAGCAAAACTGAAACTTTAATCTTATATATCATCTGCTGCTGGAAAGTGCTTTCTGGAGTTGCAGAACTTGTTGCTGCTCCTCTATTGGCAATGAACTCAACTGCTCAGGTGTCAAATTTAATACTTGTTGCAGTAAAGCTGATTGCGCCTCAGCTGACAACTGCAAGATCACGAAAATAACATAAAAAGTTCCATCTATTTATTCATTTTCAATTTTTCATGCAAATTGATGGACAATTATCTACTTTAAGGAGAAACTTTGTTAGGTGCCAGAGGACTTATACAAAATTCAAAAATGAATCCAGATTTGAGTAATCATGTACAGTTTGGTCAAGACACATGGCTTTGCTGGTTTCACAATTACCAAAAGTGTAAGTTGCCCTTTATTCATTCAAACTCAATCTAATATTGATTGATCCCAACGAAAACCACACCAAAGACACAAGAAACCGACAGAGAATATAAAAAATGGATTCAACAACCTTATCAACATTTGCAACAACCGTACCAACATTTGAAGTAAAGAAAGAACTTCAACCAAAATGAACATAGAAAATATACCTGTTGAGTTGGCTTCCCAGGCTGCACCCCAGCAGCAGTCGCCATCTGCGTCTTACCTGGTTGAACCAACTGAGCATTGACAGCTGAGACACTATTCATGTTGTTGTTTGTGACATCAACTCTCCTCATTTTTGAAGGACGCGTCATTTCTGACCATGGTTTAACTTCACTCGGTGCTGTCTCAGATCTGACAGTCAGCTGTTGTCCATTTGGTGGGACAATCTGTTGTATCAAGATGAGACTTTTTTTTAATATGCAGATCTTTCATAGAAAAGAAGAATAGCACGCATGGAAAGGATATTCAAACTCATCATCAAGGAACAACATTGCCCGATAATGGTGTAATAATGCCTGGTTATAATATAATACCGGTCAGGTCAAATACCACCTAGGCAATAAACTTTTGGTCACAACCTGATCAGAAACTAAAATAACATACCTGAGATGCAGGCTGCCGCAATTGGTTTTCTGGCATGGTTATGCTAGGTACAGTTGGTGCCGGCTGATGTACCAAACTAGCAAGCCCAAATGGTGGTCTCGAGTTTTGTTGCAATACGGTAGACTGGAGTTGCGGCACCAACCCACCTGACGTAGCTACATTAGGATGCGTCTGTAGTGGCTGGAGCATTGAAGGGCCTCCGGCTGTTGTGATTGGTACATGCACCGGCACAGGAACCTGCACCACAGGTATAGGATTTCGTGGTGCAACTAGAGTAGGATTTCCTGGTGGGGGTCTAGGCTGTACTGAGACTCCTGCCACTGGCTGCTGATTCATTTGACTTTGGGCAAGCTGAGATGGATGATGCTGGCTGTTTGCCATCTGCATCTGAAATTAACAAAATTTAGAATTGAAAATTTACACTAAGCATTGGTTATAATACAATTATAATATAAATAAAATTTAGGGTACCATATGTGGTGTCACTAGTCCGAGCATTATTTCTGCCTGTTCATAATAAAGGAAGCAAACTGTTAATTGATCTTTAGTAGTGATAAAATAATAGAGAATGATTATGCCTCTACACTATAGTCACTTCAATAATACGACCTACATTAAATAGTTGAAACCAATTAGACTTTGTATTAACACATAACCAGGTTCCACTCAAAACCATACTAAAACCAAGTATCCCAGCAGACTAGGTCTTTAACATGCTAAATTCTTTCGACTAAAAAAGAAAAATCAATAATAACAATTTAAAAGCAGACAACCAAACAAAGTATTTCATTTTTAAGCTGAAAGTAGAAATAAATGCAAACCTGAAACAAAGCTCTAAGCAATACTGGATTTCGTTGAAGAAGCTGTCTTACAGTGTTGTTATTTTGTGCAGCTAATAACTATTTAGAAAAAAGAAAGTCAAATAACCACCCAAAGTTTGACGATTTGCTATTCTTATAAGATATAAATTATCTTCAAGCATGTGATGCCCCAAAAACCTCAAAAAGATTATTTTTTTTGTAACCTTAATCTCTGATACAATACTCAGAAGCTGGTTCCTAGACATCCTGGCGAGATAATTTGTTAATGGGTCAGGTCCCTGTTGTGCCAACCCACTTTGTGCCCCCCCAAGAGCACCCACCATGGCAGACATTGCAGATAAAGCTGAAGATAGTCCAAGCGGTTGACTGGCTGCCAGATCGGCTAAAATTGGAGGCACAAAAAATTTGTCAGGCATAGAAGTCAATAATTCTATACTAGGGTTTAAATCAAAAAATTTCTTTTAGGTCCAACTCTTTGTGCATAATGCTGTATAAAACAAATGCTTTTATTATTATTATTTCTCTCTTGTGTCACTCACTTTTAAGGTTAGGGTTTGGGACATGAAAACTGGTGTCTCTTGGACAAGTAGTTGCCAATATATTACCGCAAAATGAATAAGAAATAGCTGTACTTTGTGTCTTTTAATTTCATACCAATTCTGTATCCTTTATTTTCAACCATACAAATCTAAGAAAGAAACAGCCGATAGACATGTCATAAAAGTAAAAATAGGGAATGTGGGAATGTGGCACAAGATTAATTCAAGTACAATGAAAAGGTTCCAGAAAACATTTCCTTACATGGTATTGTTCCAGAGGAATACTGGGCTGTCGCTAAATTTGGTCCCACCCCAGGTCCACCTCGGCCCTGCAAGGAAAAAAAAATTTCAGATCCTCATTCAAAAAGAAAAAAAAATGATATTACAGTGAAAGCAATCCAATGAGGCGAAAGAGGTACACAGATCGTACAAACAACCTATACCAGTATCAGTTAGGTATAGTTTGGTGATACAAACTGCAGGTAGACAAAATCAGATGGTCAATTTTACATACGAATACAATGTACAACTTGCACCCTCAAGTTATATCATATTTGGTACCTGGTCTCTGTTTCTGTCCGCATTTTTCCCGTTTTCAGCAAAATCAACACGCAACTGACGGCCATTTATTTCATAACCTTGGAGATTTCTTCGTGCACTGAGTGCTGTCTCTTCATCTTTATATTCGCAAAACCCATATCCTTTCGGCTTACCAGTTTCTTTATCAAGTACCAATCTGCACCAAACTTTGTTTGTAAGGGCCTTTTTCATAGTCCTTTCTTAATGATCTTAAACATTTGCACCCACTTAACCTCGAGATTCATTTAATATTATGCAATAACTACAGTTAGAATTGTGATTGGGAACAGATACAACAGTATAGCTAAAAAAATGCATAGATACTAAGTAATAAAAACACAGAAGACAGTGTATTTCTTGTTTTTTATATTCTCTGAATATAAATCAAATGCTTTCAATTAAAGTTCCTAAAATTTTGGTAGTGCATTGATTAATAATCTAGGCCAAACAAACAGCAAACCCACATTTTACAGAGAAAACATTTATTGCAATCATACAATGGCCTAACACAAAAGAGGGGAAATCCCAGCTGCAGTTTAATTGAATAAGGTTGATACTGGTACTAAGTTCGACTTGCAATTAAGAGCAAGACACTATTAGAGTTGATCTTAATAACAGATTAGTCCTGGTTATTGATCTATAACATCCGAAAGTTTAAAGTTGTCTGTGTTCGTATATTAGGTTAATCCCCTTTTTGATTTTGTACAACTCCCCAAATGAAATATTAGAACTATTCATTGAGATGGAAACCTAAGTCCGTAAGTTTTAAAACTATTTATTGAGTAGAGCACAGACTATACATAACAGAAACAAAAAAAATAAATAAAAATGATATGAACACCAGATAATTTAACAGATATGAAATTAACCGCAATCCATAGACCAGTTATAACTCCACATGTAAACGTTGTGTGAAAGTAACCAACAAAAGAAAAGACTGCACAAGTTCCGGCGATTCGTATATGCAAAGATTGCTCTGAATTTGCAAAGATAACGCGAGTGATGAAGAGAAAAAGAGAAAATGCATGCAACAGATTAAACGCACAGCTATTTCATCAGACCAGCATAATCACTAATCATCATACTCAATTACAACATGAAAAGACAAACAAAAAAAAAGAAAAAAACATAGAAAATTTGATATGATTGTCGCATCGAATTCCATTAGTATTGGATTTAGTTTCTCTGTATTGACCTGAAAGAAACAACCGGCCCGACCTCCTCGCAAATCTGGATCAATTGTTCCTCCGTCGCGTCGTAGGGTATATTTCCGACTGCCACGTGTAACAACATAATTCGTTAGCTTCTTTTCCGACGAAACCAAATTAGAATTGACGAGGAAACAAATAGAGATTCAATTTCTCACCAAAGACGCAGCGATTCTGGTTTTGAGGAGCGGTGGAAGCCATGGCCGCTTCCTCCGATAACGATTCGAGAGGAGAGGCGCTGAGTGTCGGGACTAGCGAGAAGAGAAACGGAGAGAGGAAGTGTAAATTGTAAAATTTCCTCGGAAGGACCTTGAAAATGACCTAATTATGTTTTACGGCTTCCGTTTCTAAGCTCGAGGCTCGAGCATTTAGCCGTTTAGTTTAACTTATGAGTTTTTATAGAGAAGCCGCTCCGTTTGTGTCTAGATTGGGCGAATTATTATATCGACATTTTCAGTGATCAAAATAAATTCTCTTCCTTCTAAATTAGGAATCGATTTTTTTTTTTTTACTTTTCTCTGACAGAAACAAATTATCTTCATTCCAAACTAGAAATGCAACTCTAATTTTTATGTTAGTAAATCTTGAAAAGATTAGGATCTTCTTACGTTAAGATTTAAGGAAAAAACTGATTTTATTGATTTTAGAAGATTAAAGGATTTAACGGCGGGAAATGGTTAAATTATATTTTTATTTTTTTAACTGATAAATATTGTATTGCAAAGTGAATTTGTTCTTTATTTGAGATAAATTATGTTTCTTTTTTTTTTATTTTCTTACACTTCAATTATTTTTAGTACTGAAAAATTTAATTTGAGATCTTGCAATATTATACAATGTAAGTATGACCATTTCGTTTTTAGAATTATTTATATTATTTAAACTTTGTAAGACAAAAAACTACATAATAAATAAAAATATAAATATCAAAATTAAAATTTGATTCATTCCAAATAAAAATAAAGGTTATAAGTGACCACCCTCCGTCAAAGACCATTATTCGATTAAGATGGTTTCACAAGTCATCGGTAAGTTTTCCAGGGAAGAAGGATTACAACGCAGGAAAGGAAGAAGAGGAAGGTCAACTAAAAAGAAAATGATGAAACTAATAAATGTCACGGTGTCAAGTGTCAGTTTAGACCAGCATTGGATCGAATCTGGCGGCTAGTGTTAGGCCCTGATCACAATGATTTTTACTCGGGATTTCATTTCATTTCATTTCATTTGAATTGATTTCGTAAGATTTCATAGGATTTCATTAGACCTAATTACATAGGAATCCCAATCAAATGACACCAAATCCGTTCATTGTGATAAAAATTTTTCCAATGAAATGAAATGAATTGAAATCCTACGTTAAAAAAAAGAGATTGTGATCATGGCCTTAATGTTTTCCCTTCATTTTTTATTTTTACTACTAATTTGTTTGCTTTCCATGTTAAAAGAAATAGATGACATAGTTGTTGCTTTTTTTTTTTCAAAAAACAAATAGGTGACATAGTTTTTGCAAAATAGATAAACAAATTAAGGAATAGTTTATGGTAGACTATAATTTTCAATCTAGTTTGAGCCCTAATAAATTGCAATAGAAATTCTAGATTTCGGCCTATGCAAAAAATACCTACAGTCCACCTTATAAATTACCATAGTAGAATAATTAACTCATGAACCGTTTAAATATTTAACAGTGTGTCAAGCCTATGCAAGGGGAGATGCTTTGGGCAACGTGATTTTCACTTGGAGCAACATCAATTTTTTTTAAATGACTAAATTATCCTTTGAAACTTCCGAACTATTTTCACGTTGCCAAAAGTTTGAACCTTTCTTTTCTACAGATATGCTGCCCTCAATATGAATGAGCTTTCTTAATATTATTTCCATTAGAATATACATCCAAACCCTAGCCGCTAAAACCGATTTTGAATTCATCCAATCTCCACTCTTTGAAATGCTAAAATTAATTATTCTTCAATTGAATATTTATAAGTAGTCATATAAATTTTTAGGTCAGTAATTCTTTTCTTTTTTGTGCGCTAAATTTTATACCATCTTAATAAAATTTAAAAGCTCATTATACTAGATAATTATTAACTAAAAACAAATCTCTCAATACAAATTAATTAATATAATGTTTAATCGTAAAGATATCCAAAATATTTTTCATAATATCTAATGCTCAAATGCATTCTGCTCATTTCATTCCTTTTCACATAAAGCTTTACCGTCGCAATTTACTAATCTCATAGAATAAGAAAAGAATTCGGTCAAAGGAAAGGTTTGTAGTTTTGCTAGAATAAAAAATCGAACATGAAAAGAGTTCGGAAGTTTGTAGGGGTAAATTAGTCATTCATAAAAAAATGATGTTGCTCCAAGTGAAAAACATGTTGCCCAAATCACCTCCCCTATGCAAGCCCTCATTTTACTGACAGAACGTTTAATGCAATCATAGCCTAACATAAAAGAGGGGAAAATTAGTTGCCAATTATGAATGAATAAGGTTGACACTAGCAAAAATATGGAGGTTCAACTTGCAATTAAGTATTAAGATAAGTCCTGACTATTGAACTATAATATCCGGGAATTTTCAACTTCTCTGTGTTAGTGTATGAGGTTAATACTTATACCCTCTTCCTTTTTTACAACTCCCCAACCCCAAATGAAATGTATTAGAAATATGGAGATGGAAACCTATGTCAGCTAAGCTTTACAACTATTCATTAATTTGAGCACAAAATAACACATATTGCAAACAAAAATTTGATATGAACCATATATTTTGACAGATGTAAAATTATGCACCGCAATCCATATTATACCATTATAACTTGACCTCTATAACGTTTTTTGAAGTAAAAAAAATAAATAATAAGAAGAACTGCATAAGTTCTGGCGAGTCATATAAACAAATATTGCTCTGAAAATTTGAGGAGACATCGCGAGTCAGAAAAGAAAGAGAAAGAATGCATGCAACAGATTCAAAGCACAGCTATTTCATCGGACCAGCATAATAACTAAATATCATATATACTTAATTACAACATGTGCATATTGCAAAGAAAGAAAAGGTCAAACGGGCAAACAAAAAAAAAGAAAAAAAACAATGAAACTTGCATGTGATTGTCGCATCTAATTCCATATTATTATTGCTTTCAGTTCCCTGTGTTAATCTGAAAGAAACAACCAATTCTCCACCTCTTGATCATCCAAATGTTGCATTGCTTCCATAAAGTATCCTCATCAGAAGGGCAAAACTGAATCAGAAATCTATTCTATCATCTCTCGCTTCATGTCGGTTGGGAATGCAAATCTTATTTGTGCGTAGGGGAACTTCGACAATACTGATCTTAGAAAAATCTGGCCAGTCATCAAGTATTAAATCATTGTTAAAAACTAACCCAGTCATAAATTGTTTTGAGCTAATTATTGTTTCTTTTGTTTTTAAAATAAACTCTGATCCTTACATTCAACAATAATTATTATCAATAATACCCTCCCCCCAACCCTTCCATGAAAAGAAAGAAATTAAATAAATAGTGGTCCATTTGGACTACACTTTCACCTTGTGACATCAAACTACTGCTTTATTGAATTTCAAAATATTGTATAATTTTTACATTTCATGCAGGATTGCATCGTTACAACTTCACTTGTCATTGAAAAAATGTAGGATAGTTGAAAAGACGGAGGAAAAAAAAATGGAAAGTTAATTTTCCTTTTAAAGATAATATAATTACCTTTTCCCCCACACTCCTCGAAATTTTTAATTTTCTCTGGTACCTCAATAAAAGATGGCAATTCTCTCGAAACTAATATTTAAAGAAAGTGCTGAATAAATATTTTTTTTTATACATATTCTTTCTTCTTTTGTTCTTCCCCCTTTTTTTTTTTTGTTTTGGGGGGGGCTCCAAGCACGTAAGAAATCACTTCATAAACACACCTTGCTTACATACAATTCACAGCACATCATATTTATAAATATAAAGCAACACAAAAATCATTTGCAAGTTAAGATCGCATGATTTACTAACCAAACTAATCAAATAATTTGCTATCAACTATTATGTGATTTGGTTATTTCTGCGTGTCATCTCTATTGATTGATTGGGCCGGAATATAGAGACTAGTAGATAACCCTACAAAAAGGCTAGTAGCCTAGATCAATTTTATGATTTATTGGGCCGAATAGACGTTAACACATGTCCAATGGAGCAGTGAGTAAATATAGCCGAAAATGCGTTTATATGATACAAATACAATCGAAAAATGGGTCCCCTCTCAAAAGTAATTCCTCGATCTTTTTAGCACGGGCGAATCAAAATAAGCTTTAATTCGAACTTGCCAAGTTAGTTTCATTATGTTAATTTAATATGCATGAAACAGACAAATGTGGTCAGCATACATCTTGCCAAGTTAGCTTTAATTCAAATTAAAATTAGGATTAAGATGCTTTTATGCAGATATATAGTAACATACATCTTGCTGCCTAAATAGATCTGGTGAGACAGTGAGAGTGACGCTGGGATGGCACCGACGACAGGCAGGCAAGCAGTATCCGCTATTACCTTGGGTTGGGACTTGGGAGTTGGGAGAATGCTCTCTTTACATTTTTTAGAAAAAGATTAATTTAAATTTCGTTCACTGCATTTTTCATTATTTTAAACATAATTCACTGTTTTATGTATAGCAAAATAAACAATACATCGGAGGAAATATGAATGATAAGTAATGGTTAGCAGTGCTCTTTATTATTATCTTTCAAAAGCGGATGCCTGTAGACTATTGGACATTCACTGTTTGGGTTATACTCAATTTACTTATACCGTCAAAGAATTTTACTGAAAGGAGTAGCAATAACCAATAAGTAATAATATTAAGAACTGGACCTTTCCCCTCTTTTTGCTGCAACGGTCCTCCACCTACACTAGGTTTATGCAGATGTATTGGTCTGGTTTATGCAGATGTATTGGACTGACATTGGGCCTGGCCTGGTTGCTCAAATACAACATGTTTTCAGATCTGAAATGGTTCCAACTAAATGGCTAGAATGTAGCGTGGTTTTAATACCAAAAAAGGAGGAACCAGAGACGCCGGCAGAATTTAGACCCATCAGTATTGGCACAGTACTGTATAGGTTGGTTATGAAATTGGTTGCGAATAGGTTGAGACCGTTCTTAAAGGATGTCATATCAGATGAACAGACGGCTTTTATGAAAGGTAGAAGCATTTCTGATAACATACTCTTGGTTAAGGAAATCATTCACTCCTTTGGCAATAAAGCCTACAAACAGGAGGCCTTTTTGTTAAAGGCGGATATAACCAAGGCCTTTGATATGTTGGATTGGGAATTCCTGAAAGGTGCAATGAGGTACGTGGGCATACCTGATAAAATTGTTAACCTCATGTTTTCTTCTTTCAAAAGAGCGAGAGTAACCATAAAGATTAATGGAAGAGGCGATGGCTTCATTGCACCTTCTCGAGGACTGAGACAAGGCTGTCCGATGTCCCCGTATGGGTTCATAATTGCCATGGAAATGCTCTCTCGATGTTTAAACTTGGCTTTGCAAAAGGGAAGGATAATAGGCACTAGACTAGCTCATACCGCCCCGACAATTACTCACATTATATATGCAGATGACCTCGTTCTTACCGGGGTTACACAGGAGAGAGAACTCAGGGAATTTCACAGAATTTTACATGTTTTTGGGGAAGCATCTGGTCTGAATGTGAATCCAACTAAATCCAAACTTTGGTTCTCAAATTGCTGTCAAGCTGAAACTATAAATAGAGTTACAAATTTCTTGGAGGCCAGTCAAGCTATGGATGGTGAGAGATATTTGGGAGCACTGTTAGCGCATAAGAATTCACCAAAAAAAATGGGCTTACTCCTGCTTGATCGCATGAAATCGAAAATGGCAGGCTGGAAAATGAATATGCTGTCACACGCCGGAAGATTAGTTCTCATCAACTCAGTGCTGGCTTCCTTGCCGGTTTACTTCATGACGATTGAGATTATTCCCAAGGGGATCATCAAACAGATGAACAGTCTGCTGGCAAAATTCTTTTGGGGCAAAATAGGACAAGACAGGTATATGACTTTCATTTCCTGGAAGAAAATCTGTACACCAATTGAAAAGGGAGGATTGGGGGTGAAGGATTTACAATGCTTTGGAGAAGCCTTGTTCCAAAAATTGGCTTGGCTACTCATGAGTGATGCAGAAAGGTTGTGGGTAAAAGTATGTAAAGCAAAATATTATCCCAGGATAGGGTTCTGGAAAGCAAAATACAATTCATCTGCAAGTCATTTGTGGAAACAGGTGGATAGATTAAAGCAAGGTTTCAAAGAGGAAGTGCAGTGGAATATAGGGGACGGCCAAAAAGCATGTGCTATATCCCAGCCTTGGTTTACTGGCTGGGAGGTGGAGCAACAAGCGACATATATTGATAGGCAAAAAAAGGTGGCTTGTTTGTTTGATTTTGAAAGCAATCAATGGAAGATAGAGGATTTGCAGTGTCTCTTTAGCATGCAACAAATAGCCACAATTATTACAGAAGTAGCAAAGCCCACCATGGATGCCAATACAAGTGATAAGCTGATTTGGAAGCATACTAAATCGGGTGTTTACTCAGTCAAGGAGGGGTACAAAAAGCTTATAGAACAGGACCCACGTATAGGCAATGTGGAGGGGGTTTTGTGGAAAAGTATTTGGGGATGGAGAAGGGTGGCTCCAAAAGTCAGAATTTTTCTTTGGAGATTGCTATCCAAAGCACTCCCTGTCGCTCAGAATATGCATACCAGAATAAATAGCTTCTCCCCGACCTGTCAAAGATGCAACCAGGAAAATGAATATGAGGTTCATTGTTTCTTTTTTTGTCAAGGATCTCGAGCAGTTTGGTTTGGGTCACAACTAGGGATTCAAACACAACATCTCCCTCTGGAAATTGGTGAGGCAGTAAAGCAAATTTGCTTTAAATTGGATGAGGACCAACTAAAAGAATTTTGCTATACTATGTGGGAAATATGGAAGGAGAGAAATGAGGCAGTTATAAGGAGAAAAGTGTTTCAACCAAGAGCAGTCCTAGAAACAGTGAAAGGCTGGCTCAGGCCTATTGGTCACAGTGATCAAAATGTAATGCATGACAGGCATGAGGGTATGGTGGGAAGGCATGAATTCAAGCAGGAGGAGTGGCAAGTGCTATTAGATGGTTCCTGGGATGTCAGTAATTCAGCTGGTACAGCTTACCTGATTTATAAGGGGGGAACACTGATACTAGTTGGGTTGCACAATCACACTCTTCAGGATCCATTCATGACAGAGGCAGTAGCTTTGCAGCAAGCAATCATGCACCTCAAGGAGTCTCGAATCTATTCTGATGAGCAGGAAGTACAGTTCTTCACTGATTGTGCTAATCTTGTGAGTGCAATCAGTGAAAATGACCTTCAAAACCTACCATCTTGGAGAGCAGTTCGAACAGTAGCTAAGATTATTGCAGATTTGAAGGAGCTAGGAGGAGGTGCTGAAGTAATTCACATTGCAAGGAATGGTGTGGCAGGAGCCCATTTTCTTGCTAACCATGCTAGAAGATTGTCGACAAATTACAGAGGGGTACCAGATTTCAACAGATGGCCAAGCTTGCAGTAAAACAAGTGTCTAAATGTGCAATTCTTCCAACAGGTGCTGGAGGCACCACCGTAATTTTTTTGTTTTTTCCTAGCACCCTCATCTCCCCTTTTCTTTATTTTATTTTCTCTTTTTAAGGGCTCAGGATGTTCTTTTCTTTTATGCAATTTTATTTTCTGTTTTTAGGCGTTCTGGTATTTATAGTTGGGCTATTTTCAGTTTCAGGTTTTTTCTGGTAGCTGTAGGTGGGGTATTGGCTGGCGGCTAGCCTTTTCTGATGAGGGTGACTTTTATTTACTTTGAGTTGTACTCACAATTTGTACTTTGGCTTTTAGTTAATGCTGTGCCTACGGGCGTCTTAAGGTTTCAAAAAAAAAAAAAAACCTACACTAGGCACTGCGATCATTGGTTTAATGAGTGTCAGCAAGGCAGCCAACTCCAAGCCTTTAGCCGGACACGTGGAGAATCTGGTGAAGAAAAGGTCATATGTCGAGTGGCCCGACTGGGACAAGCTTCCGCTGGAGGAGGCAGTCTCTCACTTTGAACGCCTCCTCAACCCCCCTGACAATCGCCCGCCGTCCATCCGTGCCATCAACGGCCTTCTTAAATCCATTTCCAACACCAAGCATCCCAACCGCTACCCAACTGTTATCAGACTCTTTAATCGCTTGAAGTTGAAGCGAACCAGGGACCCAAGAGTCTCTCCGACCATCCATACCTTCGGCCTCGTCGTTCATTGCTGCGGTCGCATGGGTCGAGTGGATCTCGGATTCTGCGTCCTTGGCCAGTCCTTGAGAGCAGGAATCGGCGCCAGCTCCATCATGTTCAGCTCCCTCATTAAGGGACTCTGTGCACTGCAGCAACCTGCTATTGCAGTTAAGGTGCTCGCTAAAATGCCTCGTATTGGATGTGCCCCTACTGTTGTCACATACAGCATTCTTATAGATTATTTATGTAATAACGGTAACACTAGGAAGGGGCTAGAGCTATGTCGTCAGATGGCACGAGATGAGAGTCGCTGTAAGCCTAATGTTGTAACATACAGCACTCTCATCCGTGGATTTTGTAGAGAGAGTGACGTTCCCGTGGCTTTAAAAACTTTTGAAGAAATGGTTTCAGATGGAGTGACACCTGACAATATTACTTTTAACATTCTAATCGACGGTCTTTGCAAGAATGGGGATGTTACTGCAGCACTAAAACTGTTCGATGAAATGCCTTCCCATGGAGTTGTTCCTGATATTTATACTTATAATAGTGTTATTCACGGTCTCTGCAGCCAGGGTGATACCCATAATGGTTTTAGATTGTTTAATAAAATGGTTGCAAAAGGGCTTGTTCCTAATGTCTATACCTACAACATTTTGATTCATGACCGCTGCAGTAAGGGCAACATGCGTAGTGCTTTGAAGATGTTCAAAGAAATGCGTGAGAAAGGAGCAGTTCCAGATGTCACTACTTATAATACCCTCATTCTTGGTTCTTTTGGTGCCGGTGACTATCACAAGGCATTTCAATTATACAAAGAATTACTTGGCTGTGGACTTCAACCAAATGTCTCCACATATAATACCTTAATACATTGTTGTTGCAAAGAGGGTGCCTTTTCACGTGCTTCAGAGTTTCTTGAAAAAATGAAAGCACAAGGTGTGATGCCAAATATTACCACATACAACAGTCTAATCCATGGGCTGTCTGCTTTTGGTGAGTGGACCAAAGCAATTGAGATGTTCCGCAAGATGGTAAGTGAGGGCATTTCACCAAATGTGGTGACTTTCCGTGGATTAATTAATTCCCTATGCAAGCACGCACTAACTGGCGAAGCTGGAAACTTGGTCAGTTTAATGGAGGAAAGAGGGGAGAAACCTGATGTAGTCACTTACTCATCCTTGTTGTATGGTTATGTTTTCGAAGGTCGTCTTGACGAAGCTACAGTTCTTTTAGACACGATGACTCAAAAATGCATCGAGCCGAATCAATATTGTTACAGGACGCTGATCAATGGCTATTGTAAAAGTGGTAGAATCAATGATGCTCTGCAGTTGGTTGAGAAGATGATGAACCGTGGCCTTAAGCCAGATTATGCCATCTTTGACATTTTTCTAAATGCATTAAGTAATTGTGAGAATCCAGATGAAGTGAAGCAGATTATTTCTAAGATGGGAGGTGGAAGAAGTCATTTAGAATAAACTAATGGGAGTAAATAGTTTTTCTTTTTTTTTTTCTTTTTTTTTTTTTAACTGCTAGACTTGTGGATTGTGTTGATTTTTGGTACGGAAGTACTGAATTTTGTATGCTTCTATGTATTAAAAAGAAATATGGAAAGCTCAATTTTCTATTATCCATTTAAAATTTTCGGTGTCTTTTATTTTTTTGCCATTCACAATTTCTACTTAATTGTGTATGCTAACACGTTAGTATTTTTTTTGCACAAGATTTCGAGTACTCAGAAGTACTTGACTGGTTCTCGGCTTGACACCAGTATCTCGTCCTTTTTCTATCGCAGTGCTATCAACATGAATATTTAATCATATTCTTCCTTTGAACTTTTTAATATCGCATACCAGTGCGTCAATTATTGTACCATTACCAAATATAAGACACTCCAGCTGACATCCTAGCTTTTACCGCTCAGCAAACATGTAAATCTGAAATGGAAATAAGTAATAAGTAAATAAATTGTGGTTGTGAATCTCAAATTGGCTGCCACGAGGCACCTCCATGTAATTATAAGCAGCATCTTTATCCCTTTACTGCTATCAATGTTGTGAATTTTGTTTAATTGATGTGATCTTTCTTTACTTAAGATATTTTTAATAACTTCTGTTCTATTTCCCGTAATCTCTTTATTGAGGATTTTGTTTTCTTCTTTAGGGATGCTAGAATTTTGATAACCACACCAGGTCATCAGCCCTCAAAAGATAAAAAATGGATCGCGCGACCTGTAAATAAATAGAGAAGAAGTCAATAGAGAATGCCTGCATTAAGGTATTGCTATTTTTCTCTTCATTTCGTTCTATTTTTTATTGATAAAACAGCAGTTGATAGCACTGTGATAGAAATTTCATAATTAAATGATAAATTAGTTTTATGTGACTACAAATTAATAAAAACTAGAGGGATACAACGAGCTTCGCTCGATAAGAAAAATTCTTACTGACATTTAATTATTGAATTTGTTGCAACAAATCGAGTTTTATTATACGAAGATTTTCTTAAAATTTCAATATTGATTATCATTTGCAATGATTATATTGAAAGTTAAATTATATGTTATTATTTCAATTTGTTTTAAAATTAGTGTATAGGAATTTAAAGCATCGGTGGTTGAAAAGGCCAAATATATTTAATTAGACATGAACTACCTTATATTTCCAAATATATTTAATTTAAATTAAATAATGATTGCTACGACTATTTTTAATATATTTTAAAAAAGAGAAAACTGGTTTTAATAAAGCGGTCACGGATTTTAGTATATAACTAGACATGGCAATCCCAGTTTCGCTGCGCTATGTAAAATATAATAATTTTTAATGTAAAATATAAATAGTTTTCTGCCCAAAAAAATCTTGTTACTATTAATAATTGGTACGACTATTTTTATTTATTTTAAAAAAATTATAAAAAATAATAAAATTTTATTTTTAGCCGCTATCCATAACGGCCACAACTTTTAATATATATCTTAAATATAGATGTGTTTTATGCCATTGTAAAAATATAAAAATTAGTCTTATGCCACAAGTGCATTAAAATAATGGTATAAAATAACTTTATTTTGTTGTGGCATATCTTAAATTAGTCATCTAACAATCTAACAATGAAATAAATCAAATAACTCAAATAACTATGCTGATAAATACTCTAAAAATTAAATTCACCCATTGCGTGTTATTAAAGAATTTAATTATTTTCGTTTGAAATATATAAATATTTTTTACTGTTATACATCTCCTAATAATTGAAATAAAAAGAATCGGAACAAAATGACAACAATATCTAAACAAATTAAAATAGATTTTAGATTGGAAATATATGATTCACCTTGCCACGGAGCAAAAGATGCACGGCGGACCAATAGAGGTAGCTTAGGAATTTTTGGAAATAATGACAAATTGGAGAGCGACATTTTTAGAAAATAATAATGACATAAATCTAAATTTAACGATAAATATAATTAGGAATTTAACAATAACATTTGACATTTGTCAAAGTTACAATTTTTTAATAATATAAATCTAATTATCTCTAAAGTAAAATAAAGGAAAGATGATGGAACAAATTAAAAGAGGATGTAGTCCTGTAAATTAGGCGTGCGAATCTAATTAAAAAATAAAAAGAAAAAATAATTAGTGCGCATCGAGTCAGCACCTCAATCAAGAAACAGATTCCTTCCATTAACAATAGGTAATCCGTCGTTGGATATAAATCCTTGCAGCCGCTCTTCTCCTCTCCTCTCCGGAAAACAAACAAAGCAAATAGAAGAACAATACATTCATCCAGAATTAGAGTTGTTAGATCAGTGTTTCCTAACAATGTCCAAGTTATCCTCTGTTGTTGATACGGAGACGGCATCCACCAGTATCACCGAGACTTGCTCCGGCTCGCATCTGTTCAAGGTTATCGGATACTCTCTTGATAAGGGTATCGGTCCAGACATATGCATCACCTCCGATACTTTTACTGTTGATGGATTTGATTGGATCATTCGATACTATCCGGATGGTAGAATGTTGAGTATTATCTCGTATTTATCTGGAGCTATGGGATTAACTGAGAGGATTGATTTCACTCTAACTTTCTTTTATTACTAACTTGAAGGAGTACAAATTACACTCTTTATTTTCTCACTCACACTCTTCTCTCATTGATACTTATTCTCATTGGTACTACTTACATACACGTATCATGGCCTATTTATAGGAGTACAAAGTCGGTTATGTGATTATTCTAGTCATTACCTTAAACTTCTACATGCATTGATTATACTACTAGTTTCTAGAAAAATATTGGGCCGACATTTTTCTTTAATTCTCTAGATTCTTCTATGTCCCGTTGAAGCTCTTCAAAATGGACTTTGGGCTTTGATCTATTTTATTTGGATTTCGGTGCTGACTTTTAACACTCCCCCTCAGCACCGACTCAATCTTCTCTTGATTTAACAATACTGCAGATTTCTTCTCAAATAACATCTTCTTGTCGACGCATTGCTTGTCTCTTCGACTTAACTTCGATTGCACTTCTTGTTGCTTCACCGTGCTACTCATGGCTAAAGTTTTGTCGTTAATTTCTTTCTTGCGCCAACATTGTCGTGCATAATGACCTCGTCTTCCACAATTGTAGCAAACTAAGCTTCTTTGATGATATGTCTTGCACGTACCTTGTTTATGCTTCGGTTCTTCTCGAGCTCCCCCTTCATGTGTGCTCTTCTTTTTATCACTTGTCATCTTCTCGACTTTGTCGGGATTGTTGATTACTTGGGCCCTCAATGCAAATTGTGCTTCTTCTTCTATCGGTGGTTGTGGAGCATAACTGAACCTCAGCTGGAAGTTTCTAGATCTCTCCATAGAGATCCTTGCTATCACCAAATTTTTATTTTTCCTATCTAATATTTTGCAACCTCCATTTTCAAAATGGATCGCATATCCATTTTGAACTAACTGCCCCACACTTAACAAATTTTGCTTCAAGGCTGGTACATATAGCACGTCTCGAATAACTTTCGGGCCTAACTTAGTTTGGATGGCAATGCTACCCTTTCCTTTTGCTTTAACTAAAGCACCATTACCCATGCGTACCTCTGGTGTATATGACGTGTCGATATCTCTGAAGAGTTCACGATTGCTGGTCATGTGGTTTGTACAGCCACTGTCAAGGAACCACATGTTGTCTCTCTCTTCAATTGCAGAGTGGCACGCATAGAATATACTCTCTTCGTATTCGTCCTCCTCTTCAATGAAGTTTACCCGATCAACATTTTTACTTCTACACTTTCGAGCTATATGGCCGATCTTTTTGCATTTGTTGCACATTTTCTTCCGCCAGCATCTTGACGTATCATGATTTGACATCTTGCATTCGTCGCACCATAATTTTGAATTGCGCGTACCTGAATCTTCTTTATTGTGAGCTTGGTGGAGTTTGAACCTCGTCTGCAGTGCAGTTTCAACCGAATTCGGATCCGTCGAGTTCGAATTTGTCTCACGTTGTAGCCTCCTTTCTTCATGCGACTCCAACGAGCTCATCAATTGTTGAATCGAAAGAGTTGATAAATCTTTCGACTCTTCAATCGCGGCGACGATATGCTCATATTTCTCTGGCAGACTAATTAAGATCTTTTCAACAACTCTTTGATCTGACATACCTTCGCCATATGCTCTCATCTGATTGACGATCTCTATTACTCTTGTGAAGTACTCCTTTATCTTCTCCGACTCCTTCATTTGCATATTCTGAAATTGTTTTCTCAAGGTCTGCAACTTCATGGCAATTATATTTGCAGATCCTTGAAACTCCTCTCGTAAAACTTCCCATGCTTCTTTCGCCTTCTTCGCACCAATGATGCGCGAAAATAGATTCTCGGCAACACCTTGTTGGATTTGAAACAGTGCCTTGGCGTCCTTCATTGTATCTTCCGCCATCTGCTTCTTCTGCTGCGTCGTCGGTTCAGCATGCTCGGTCTAGCCGTTCTCTACAATATCCCATAATCCTTGAGACCGTAGCAACGTCTGCATCTTGATCCTCCATATGTCGTAGTTCTCTCCGGTGAATATGGGGACCATTGACTGCGCCATGCTTGCGCCGAAACTTGAAGCCATCGACTAAGATGCTTCGATCTTCACTAACGTCGCTACTCCTTCTATGTCTGTGTCTGACTAAACGTGGCTCTGATACCAATTGTTGAGTATTATCTCGTATTTATCTGGAGCTATGGGATTAACTGAGAGGATTGATTTCACTCTAACTTTCTTTTCTTACTAACTTGAAGGAGTACAAATTACACTCTTTATTTTCTCACTCACACTCTTCTCTCATTGATACTTATTCTCATTGGTACTACTTACATACACGTATCATGGCCTATTTATAGGAGTACAAAGTCGGTTATGTGATTATTCTAGTCATTACCTTAAACTTCTACATGCATTGATTATACTACTAGTTTCTAGAAAAATATTGGGCCGACATTTTTCTTTAATTCTCTAGATTCTTCTATGTCCCGTTGAAGCTCTTCAAAATGGACTTTGGGCTTTGATCTATTTTATTTGGATTTCGGTGCTGACTTTTAACATAGAACAACAACAATGTATCGGGACGACTATCTTGCTTTCGATGTCAGTCTTACCAGTAAAGTCTCCGAGGTGATCAGAGGTAATGTCACCTACCATGCTTAACCAAACTGGAGGGGCATCAAGTAGGAGCTGCACTATTGCAGTAACCATGTATAGCAGCCGTGACTCTGCGTGTTTTGATAAATTCATAAAAAGAGACCAGTTTGAGGCATCAGAGTATCTAAAGAATGATTCTTTCACAATACACTGCACAGTCACTGTCAAATGCAGACAACTGAAGATATCCCATCGCAAGCCGCGCCCTTTTTCTGTGCAACCGTCTAACCTACCGCAGCAACTACTCGGCTTACTAGAACAGGGGGATACAGTAAAGATGTGTCCTTCAAGGTCGGCGGAGTAACATTTGATGCACACATGTGTATGCTTGCCGCAAAATCACCGGTTTTCAGGGAACGGCTCTTCGGTCCTGTTAACTCCTACGAAAGGTAAAATGAAACAGAATATTGAAATTAAGGACATGGAACCATCAGTTTTCAAGTCCATGCTTCATTTCATTTATTCTGATTCTGTACCAGAGCTTGATGAGATAAAAGATAATAGGGATGAGTCAATTCTGCTAGCCCAGCATTTGCTGGTCGTAGCCAATCAATTTGGTTTAGAGAGGCTAAAACAGCTCTGTGAGGCAAAATTGTACGAGTTCACCGATGCGACCAATGTAGCAACTATACTGACACTGGCTTTGCAGCATAATTGTTCCGAGCTTAAAGCCGCATGCATAGAGTTCATTAAACAACCCGTTGTTCTTGCTGATGTGGTGCAATCTGAAGAATTTGAGCATATGATTAAGACTTGCCCCATGATTCTAGAGAAGTTGCGGAAAAAGAAGAAGGATGGGTCCTAAAACCTTTTACTTCTATTATTATCTTATCATAAGACTAATATAATCTGCGTGGTTTTTTTGCGCGTATCTTGAAGCTGATCAGCGCACTCCATCTTATCCGTCGGATCTTCGCACAGTGAATATAGTCCGTTGATCTTCCCACCCCGACGTCTCCATCCCGATCTAATCCCTTCTCTTCGCTCCAATGAAAGCCTCACCCTAGCTGCAGCACTACTTCCGTCACACCCTCCTCCCTCCCCTTCACCAGCCAGCCCCTGCAACCCCTTCCATCGTCTCTTCCTTTTCCTCTCCCAAACCCTCCTCCCTCCTCTTCGCCAGCCCCTGCACCTCCTCCGAGCCAGATCCCTTTTCAACTAGATGCAATTTCGGGTTTAAATCAAATATTTTAATTTGGACTATCGATGCTGCCTTCGTTGTTTTTCTTTTAATTTGTGTTTTTCTGTAAGAATCAGTCTATCTCCAATCTCAGCCGAACCATCTCAATTGTTGGACGTCTAGCAATTTGAGGTTCGAAATCTTATCCTTTTTCCGATTTGCTGGTGCTGGAAAGTCGGCTGCGCTGCTGCAAGGGTGAAGGGGACGGTGACCTATAGAAGCTGCTAGAGCCGTTAAGGTAATCCTGATGTTTGCTTGATTGTCCAAACTATACTTCTACACAATTGTGAAGTCCCCTACTGCTTATCCAGATGACATGTTTTGGATAAAGTTTTTCCAAGTGTTTTTCACCTTTTCTTTGTTTTCTTCTTTTTATCCCTTTTTAAATACTTTTTGTTCCTTTTTTTTTCATATTTGTTTCTATCTTTTTCATGTTTACTGGTAAACACTGTTGGGATCTGAAATCATAAATGATATACCTGTTTCATGTTCATGTGAATTTAAATTTATACATGGAAATTTAAATTACCATTCGTGGTGTAGATCAGCCGGTGTGTTTGGTATAGCTGTGATTTTAATAGTTGTACTCAATTTGGCAGGTTTTTTTGATGGAGAGTTCATAAGGTGTGTAGAAGTAGTAGGGGACTTCACGATTGTGCCATTGGTGATAAATTTAAAATATGAAGGCAATAAACAGAATTGGTTGGTCTTAAACAAATTTCATCTTTGCAGCTTCTAAGGAGTTCTGTTATCCGGCCCCTCCTTGCACCTGTGGTTCAATCTTTTGTCAAGGATACTTTCCAACAGAGACTTGATTACTACATTTAAGAAAATGATTCCTGGTCAAACGCTTTATGGGTCTATTATAAACTGTCTTCTTCTCATTCAATGCTGCACTTCAAGGTATTACCCGATGACACTAATCCATATTTCAAAATAAAAAGGATATCAAGCCGGCTTATTTATCTTTTTTTGTATTGATCGTTACAGGCCTCTTTAATCTTCTCCATCATATTTTGTATTCTACTATACTATTTGTTCTCTAGGGTGTCTTAATTTTGCAGTGATTTCATGGAGTTTAATTTAGTTTTTCTGGTGGGACTAGGGCTTTTACTGTTCTCTTACCGTTTAATCTAAGAGAGTAAAGAATTTAGTTTAATATTTTTGCCCTTCTCAATGGATTATAATCTTTGCATTCTTTTTCTTCAAACACAGCATTCTTCAATTTCTCAATTTCATGATTTGTCATTGGAATTGGATTGGATTTGTGGTTTCTGTACCACCCCGTGCTTGGGATGGAGAAGTCCTCCTTTGGGGCTTATTTCAAGTACTGGAATGGAAGGCAGTGGCCATGCTCGCTGGTCTTTTGTGTGGGTTTGGAAATAGATTTCAGTTCATGGGTGATCAAGTTACCGGGTATGCTGCTGTTGATAGAGTATAAGTTTGTATTTGAGTTTCTCTTTATTCATCTTAAATGATTATGTTATGTTATCTTAATATTATTTGCGCTGATGTTGGAAAAGACTCCAACATCACCAATTGAGTGCTGACAAAAATATGGCCATGTTAATCGGCCATGTCTTGCCTACAAAAACTGGTATCCTATTTAGTCATATTTTCCTCTTATGCCTTTCATAGTAATGGCTATTTCATTTTTGTTTTTTAATGGAATTTGGCCGTGCTAACAGAATATGAATATTGTTAATGTGTTTTAGTATTGATTTTTAATATCAGCTAGGCTTTAAGCTATTTAATGCCAACATTTTGCAACAAAAAAAGCAGAGTTAGTATTAATATATGTACTTTTTTTTACATTATGTCTAATTAGGTGTGGGAAGATCCGTCAACTGAGATGGATTAATTATCTTCGTCCAGATATCAAGTGGGGAAACTTCTCTGTTGAAGAAAGAGGAGACCATCATAAAACTTCATGCATTGCTTGGAAACTGGTAATTATTGTAACTCAGCCAACTCACTTAGGCATCTAAAGTTTGTAATTAAATTCTCAATAAGTATTTTACAAGCAAGACCTTTCAAACTAATATTTTAAATGTTTAAAATATATGTTGATGCTATTTTTACTGTATTTTAATTTTATTTCCGACCTATTTTTAAACTTACAATTTTATTATCACAAATTCATATAGACAACAGCATTTAAAAATAAAATATTTAAAAAAAGTAAAAGGAAAAGGAAAAGTAAATTTACTTTGATGCAATAACAATAGTAATAAATTGTATTGTAAGTACTCTGAAAATGATTTCATAAGAAGCAGAAATATCAATGCTTACTGATGGTACATGAAAATAATATTCCAATGGTTTTAATAAACCCGGATCCTTCTATTAAGTCATTATTCTATATTTTTTTTCAGCCATCTACAAATTAAAGAAGCCTAGACAAGATTTACAACAATTTCTTTTTTTGGCAGCAAATTGTATTTCGGTGTTGACTGACTTGTAGCACAAAATTATAGCATTTTGTATTTGGTATTCGAAGTATTCGGCTACAAACAACATTTGGTATTTGCCACAAAACTATAGCACATAAAAAGTTAAAAACAAATGGAGGAATTAAGTTTAAAGCAATAAGAAATTACAAATTTATATTTTTTTTTTGGTTTATGTGCAAAATATTTTTGCTGGCGGGTCGGATGTGAATGTCAGGTTGTCTGCTCGGTACATTGAAGGAGGTAGTTGGAACGAAATGCAATAGTATTATTGATAATATAAAGTCCAGTTCTATGTCATTACCTGTCTTATATCAAACATGCGTACTTTCTGCTGGTATTAGATGCTGGGTTTTTGTAAGGACTAAGGAGCAATGAAACAGCTTGCGATTGAGTGCCTTGGGGGCGAGTATTTGCTAGCGATACATAATAGTCTACACTTTTGGTGTGTACTGCAATGCCACTAAACACGGCATCATATGACCCATAGATTTACCTTCGATTTTATGAACTAATAATTTTCAAATTTAACAACACAATTTACTGATGCTTCTTTTAGTCTAATTGTATCGATTCAGTTGTTACATTTCATTTCTGTGCTAAGGAACATGGCATTTTAGATTGCAGTTGTGTTTAGATTGTAATGGTGGAATTGATTTGGGGATGATTGGGGTTATTTGATCATATTTTAGTGACGTCACCAGTTGATATTGGTGTTATATGAACTATTGGATAAGATTAGACTAATTCTGATATAACGAGGCCAAACAATCTATCTCTGGTACAAATTAAATCAATCCATGCTCATGGTACCAACTCCATTCACCACCATACCTGCTCTCGATCACCCACTAATCTAAGGCAACGCAAAATGAACCGACCCCATTGTTTTATTCTAATAACCTTCACGATGTTAATGAGCCGTTCCCCATGAACTGTGTTGGCCTATTGCCGGAGTTTTGCTGGAGAAATGAAAACCTCAAAGTTCAGGGGCTTTATCGAAAAAAATAAGTCTTAACTCTTTCTCCCTCAAATACTCATCGTCATTCCTGATCGGATCGTCTATGGAAAGGTTTAGTAATGTTTCTCATAAACTCGCTATACGTACCTATTCCAGTTAAACAAAAAAAAAAAATATTATGTCCTCTGCAGTTTGGGACCACCACAGGTACATTGTCAATTGTTAAAGGAATTCAACAGAACTTTGTATTACGTTTGAAATAGTTTAATATAGGGGGACAGCTATAGGTAATATGGAACACATTTTAAAGGGTATGTGTAGTAATTCTCATTTTGCTTATAAATGATATTTCGCTATTATATGGAATGGTGATAATTTTAATTATTGGATGTAAAAATATTGTTTAAACCATTCAACGTGCTTTCGCTATTATATTGATAACTTCATTATTTTTGTAGTGGATTAAATTATTTTTTGTTGATTTATCATGATATAAAACTAATTATTTCTTTCGATGTGATATCTCTAATTTCAATAATTTACAATGGCATATTAAAAAGGGCATAATGGTCATCAGATGATGGCATAAAAATAAATTTTATTATTTTGTAGTGGCATTAATATAATTTGTCTTTTAGTGGGGCATATCTCTAATTTCAAATATTTACAATGACATAAATCTAAATCACACTGTATACACAATTCAAAAAAATCACTCTGTATACCATGCTTTAACCCTTTGATACTAATGCTCTATTATTTGCACATAATTATAAATGATATATTCTTATTTTTTTTATTTTATACTACAAAATTAACTATTAGTAAAATGTATGAATTATGACGAAATCGGTTCAATCTGTTTTTGGACGGTACGACCTTGGTACAGTATTTAAAACATTGATTTTCATCCCCCATCAGTTTGACCAGATTTTAGACAATTAAGTAAACAATTGAGATCTTTCCATGTAGACGATCTTTTAAGATCCACTAATCAATACAGTTCACCGTCATATCTGCATCATCTAGGTGTAAATTCTACGGATCCAACGGTTTAGATCTATCGTTTGGTAAAATACTAAAGAAAATCCAACTAAATATTTTTTCAAAATTATCACATAGACGCGTTCTATGATAATGATCGGATCACTAGCGTAGTAGCGTCGGTGGGAAGCTCGGAGGCTCGGAGCTAATGATAGTCCGAAAATCTTTATTCATTGGTTCATTCTTTAAAAGTTCATCCTAAAATTTGGACCAAACTGGTCCATCTCATTAAGCTATGTTTGGAATTGCACGAACAAGTTTTGTTCGTGAACTACACGAACAAGGTGGAACCCAAACAAAAAAAGACGTTCGTGAACAGCCAACAACCTGACTTGTTTTTGTTCGAGCAAAAAGATGGAACAAGCCCACAAACAAGGATTTGGAGAGAGAAATTATATTTTAATAAGTTAGTTCCTAGTTCTTGTTCAAGAACTACTAGTTCTTCAATCATCCAAACGTACCTTGGATTTATGACAGATAAAAATTTAGAAGTGCCGTATTTTATAAAGGCCAGATCTAATTTTTTTTCCAAAAATATATTATAAAAGACTGGATCCGACGGCCTAATCCTTCAAAGGTTAGTATTTTTTGAGGTTAGAGGGGTAGAATGGTGAGGGAAGTGATTAGGTGGGATTAGTACTATTATTAATTATTAATATAAATTATTAATTAGTAACAATTATTGATTACTAGTTACTATTATTAGTAATTATTATTAATAATTAATCATAAATAATAATAATTAGTACTTATTAATGATTATTAATTAATTATTATTATTATGTTAATATTTAATATTTATTATTTATTGTTAATTATTAATTATCATAATAAATACAAGATTAGTGCTAACTCCTTGATAAGTGAAATCACTAACCCACCTATTGGGAGAGTTAGAAGGTTAGCACAAGGTTACCGGTAACCTTAGCTAACCTCAATTTATTTGGTGAATTGAGATTAGTGTTAGGAACTCAAGTCCTTGTGCAATTTTATTTTTTTATTAACATTTAACAAGCAATTAATAAGCACGATTAACGGATCTAGTTATTCAAGCAGTTAATATATAAAAGAGAACGTGTAGGAGATTATACCTCTTTCGAAATCGTATTCAAAAAGCTTGACCTTTGCGTAGGAGTTGGTGGCGTGCCTCCAATCACCACAATCACGATGACCTCGAGTCCACCAAAAGTATTAACCAACTTCTAGAAATTTGTGCCAGCAAATCCTAGAACGAAGCTAATTCCTTATTGCCTTTCTTCACAAAATCAACTATTTAATTTGTGACTAATATTCAACACATGAATTTTCTATAGAAGAGCAATGATATGAGAATAATGGATGAGAGAAAAACTTATTTTTTCTACAGAAATTTTCTGCCATATATATTGAGAAAGAGGCAAGAAGTTATTCCTATAATGGGTAGTTAGATTTCCTTAATTAACAGCCTATATTTAGAAACCCTAATAACTTCCTCTTTCCTTATTTAATATGGACAAAAACGTCCTTAGATGGCTGCCATCATATGGCTAAAATTAGGCCATTTTATTTCTCATATTTTCACATTAAATCAAGCATTTAATGATCCAATTAAATTGCTTTTTGATAGAGCTGAAATTAATTAATTCAACCAATTAAAATATGCTGAATAAAATTAATTATCAACTTATTGATAATAGTTTTGGAATTAGCAAATGCATTAATTTATTTCTATATGATCTCTTTGATTTAATTAATTATAACAGTTCTTAACGGTATATAATTAATTAATCAACTTATCATATTTTCATTGCATTTACTGTTGTGAATAAATAAACGATGCACTGTATGGTTAAGACTTTATTTGTGTGACCCTTTGAGGATTTATATTATGTTGGCCATGAAAATAAATCCCTATTTATTTCCAATAATCATAAGCGGTATCTAGCAACACGTTATGATTCCCAATTAACATAAATAAATAACGTACTGTTACAATATTTCAATCCTGCATAAGAAATGATATCTTATTATTTTGATTCCTATATCACATGATATCCTTGTATAATCCAAGATAGGTATGTGTCATGCTTGCAGATTATACGTTTCTTGATCTAGAGATGATCGCATAAGTTGCTAGCAAGCAATCCATCTCTATCAAGGGGCCCAGTAGATATCATCGCTCATCAGTTGAACTAATGAGGGACATACGGTTATCTTGATGAACAGTTTTTCCCCGCACAATTCAAGAGAACATAAATAAAGTCCGTATAGAAGTCCTTATCAGGAATCAACGGTAGACGATATTTATAGAACCTATCCTCATGTGGAAAAACTGAAACATCTCAAACTTGAAATCAAACACTGATAAAATAAATAATGACACTTAACACAATCCATATATTTATTTCATCGGGGTCATATCTTGTACTATATTCTAGTAACATATACATATGCAATTAAGTTAGTAACTCCTTACTTATGATTTGTAGAACTTAATCATCGCTTAACTTGCATACTAGTCTTATATGATAATTAATGTTCCTTGTTAATTATCAAGACTATGGACAGTTTCGATTTATTATTGTCATTTACTATTAAATGAAATACAGTGATCCACAATTCAGATCCTCAACCTGAATGAACTGTCAATAATAAAATCCAGGAACAAATGATTAAATATCATCAATAACATAAACTAAGAAATTAAGTCATTAAATATTGACTTCTAGGACATAACTCCAACAATTAGTTGGTTAGTTTCACTAACCTTGGATTACTGCTAACCCATAAAATTCCAAACGCACCCTCAAAGTTCAAATTTCGTCTAATGAGTTGAAGCCGTAATTTTTTTTATCATAATTAGTGATTGGTCTCTAATGTACTGGCCAAAATTAAACCCTAAACTATCGATGTAAATAGTTTGCAACACAGCTTAGGGGTCATATCACAGGGACATAATTATTTCTAACTAAGTCTATCCTAAATTACTCAATTAAATCCAAAGGGAAAAACAAATAAAATTGTTGTGTTATTTTTTATCTTTTGGTTTTCTAACAAGGAAAAAAAGGATGCTAGATCAAGAAAATCTTAAGAAAATAGCAGGCAAAACAAACTTGAAAAAATAATCAATCAAACAAAATATGGATATGGTTTCGAACATTTTTTACTTTTGTCAGAGGAAGAACAGACCGTTCCACAGTCAAACTGTTTGACCCTAAATTTTACGATTGGAGAAATAGACCAATTTACATGAGACTTCAGAAATTCCCAAAAAAAATACCAAACAGACTCCAAAAATCCCCAAAAAATTACCAAAAAATTCCCTAAGAATTATGATGAATTATCTGTTAGGAAGTGTTTAATTCCATTTTTGTGCCATCAAATAGCAAGAAATCACAACTAAACACAAAGGATCTAGGTTTCAATCAACATTCACAAGCATTTCAAGATGAGAGGAGGAGATTTATACCTCTCTTTGTGTAGCAACAAAGAGGCTCGAATCCTATCACTTGGAGTCGATGGGGTGCTTGCTCCACCTCCTCCACCACCAATGGTTGCCTCTAGCCCACCAAGGATCCACCACCAAGCTCAAGAGAATGCTAGTTCTCTTGAACCTCTTGCTAATCACCTTGCTTCTCTACTTAACTATTTAATGGAGAGAAAGAGATGTGTGGTGCTCAACACATGATATTGAAAGAGAGATGAGAGGGGCAGCTAGATGGCGCCTAGGATCGGAGAGAAAAGACGGCTAGGGTTTCCTCTTGGTGACCCTTTTATATAGCCAACCACTCTCATCCATCTTTCATACTATTTACAAGTATGCCACTAGGGCTTCTAGCTGAAATTAAAAGAGGCTTTATTGGGCTATTTCAAATGTGCAATGGCCTAATAAACTAACCCCTTAATTGTCTCTTCATCCTTCCTTAAATCGGGCTTTTAATTAACCAATTAAATAGAAGCCCAATTAGCTCAAACTAATTAAAGTAAGTTGAACATAATTAATTATTAACTCATTAATAATTAATTTAGGATTAGCTAATGCATTAAATTGTTTCCATATGATCCTATTAATTTAATTAATTATAACGGTTCATAACGGTATATAATTAATTAATTAACTTATCATATTTCACAATACACATTATTGTGAATAAACAATAAATGCACCAAGTGGTTAGAATCCTATTTGTGCGACCCTGTTTGAGGATTTATACTATGTTGGCCATGGAAATAAATCGTTATTTATTTTCAATAATCATAAGCGGTATCTAGCAACACGTTATGACTCCCAATTCGTATAAATAATGTACTGTTACAATATCTCAATCCTGCATAAGAAATATAAGTATTTCCTTGTCTGATTCTTATGTCACATGATATCCTTGTATAATCCAAGATAGGAATGTGTCATTCTTGCAGATTATACATTTCTTGATATAGAGTTGATTGTACAAGTTGGCCAAACAATCCAAACTCCATCAAGGGGCCCAAACAGATATCATCACTCATTAAGTATATTAATGAGGGACATACGGTTTTCTTGATGAACAACTTTTCCCCGCACAATTCAAGAGAACATAAATAAAGTCCTTATAGCAGCCTTTATCAGGAATCAACGTTAGACGATATTTATTGAACCTATCATGTGGAAAAGGTGAACATCTCAAACTTAGAATCAAACTGATATGAAATAAACAATGACACTTAACACAATCCAAATGTTTATTTCATTGGGTCAAGTCCTGTACTATGTTCTATAACATATACATATGCAATTAAGTTGGTAACTCCTTACCTATGATTTGTAGAACTTAATCATCACTTAACTTGCATACTAATCTTATCTGATAATTAATGTTCCTTATTAATTATCAAGATTATGGACATCTTTAGATTTATTATTGTCATTTAAGAATAAATGAGTTATAGAGATCTACAATTCAGATCCTCAACCTGAATGATCTATCAATAAATAAATCAAGGAACAAATAATAAAATATCATCAATAATATAAACCATAGAAGTAACCAAAATGATTGGCTTCTAGGACATAACTCCAACATTATCATGATTTTAAAACCTTAGAAGTATCAACAGAAACCTCGCAATTTGCAAAAGAACCCCAAAATCTATAAAATATCCAAAATAAATCCATGAGGAATTTCACAAAACCCTTTGAACCATTAAATTCCTCATATTTTTCTGAGTCTACTCATAAAATTTTATCAAAAAATACCCTTGAAAAGGCCCCCAAATGATTTATTCTTGATTGGATATCAAAATATTAATAAATGAATTAAGGAAATTGGAGAAAATTCCCAGAAATTCCGCGCAAAATGGCGCGTGCATACCATTGCAGCGGATCCGGAGGGTGGAAGAGCGTCGCTGCCTCTTTAAATTTTATTCTCCCGCCTCACTTTGTATGGACTCGATGCATACACCGAAAGCTTTGGTCTCTCACTAGCTCACGGTGAAACGAGCGCGCCCATCTGCCTCTCTCTCATTTAACCCGACAAGTGGGGCCCGCAGCGAAGAGATCATCCCCTCCAACTGAAACATGAGAGAACTCGAAGAGGAGGAAGGGAATGCCGTCGCGCCTGTAACCGCTCGAGTCAACAACGTCCCTCCTCCTGTTGACCATTCCAGTGGGCCCTAACGTAGCACAATGACAGCCCGTGGATAGGGATTCGATCTGTGGGCAAGAATATCAGTGGACGAGATCAATCAAGTCCTAACAAACTCTAACCGCCATGGTCAACCCTCCCATTCGCCTCTGTTGACCATCTCAAAAAGAAGCACAAAGTGAAGCCCTCCCTGCCGTTGGATCAAACCACGATCCGTGTGCCTCTGAATCGACGAACGAGATCAATTGAAGCATCAATCTTCTTGGAGAAGCTACCCAATCTCCACTGCCTATATAAACCCGAGATGATGATGGAAGAGAGGACCTTCCCAAAAGGCTAAAATTTCACACACACACAACCCAAAGAGTTTTCTAAGTTGGAACACACACACAATAGTAGGATAGCCATTAGTAAGCTTGAGCAATTCGGTTTAGACATTTCACCAAACACTTGATAGGCATAGAAAGAAAGGTGATAATTTGTACAAGAAAGCTTTGTAACCTTCTGTTGAAGATGAATCAAATGAAGTACGGGTGCTAATTGAGTTGTTCCTTCACTCTCTTCGTTTGTCTCTGCCACCACACAATGAAATGTTGTAGTCGTGTAAGCACAACTCTCATGAGCCATGGTCTGAAGCGTAGCATCAGCCATGGCTATGAGGGAGGTTTAGAAAGGATGTCACATGAGTGTTTGGAGCCTAGCTCCTCGATTCATGTGATGTTCTTGTTAGTTGAATGAAGGCAGCCATGGTTGCCACGTGAGAATTTGAAGTATAGCTCAATTCTCACGTGGAGAGCCGTAAATTGACATGGCATAGGTCCAGAGCACAGCACTGGCCTAGCCATGATCAATGTGCTAGCATGAAAGCTCAAAATAGCAAAAAATGATGAATTAAAGTATATAAACTCTAACCAGTCTCTTTATCTAAATATTGTTAAGCCAAATACATGAAATAACAATAATGAACTCACTGTAAGTCGTTTCCAAGCAATTGAGTAGGTCAAAACAAAGATCATCAAAACAGTAGTAAAACTATATAAAAACAGAATCTGAAAGTTGGAAACAACGCAAAAGGTTTGTTCTTACCCTCTATATTGATTTGAATACCAAAAACGAACTCAATTGGATCTAATTCGATCATCAAATCAATCCATGTTGCTGTGATTTCACTTGCATGTAAAAATGGAAAATTGAATAAGTTACATAAAACACGCCTTCTGTCCATTTGCTTCTAACCAACGATTGGAGCTGACGCAAGGCTAATAAATGCCACCAACGTGTTCTCCTCTCTTCCACGATGCCACAGAACCCAATTCCATGAGATACGGCGGCCTCAGTCGTCGGAATTTCACCGGAGAAACCCGACAAGGAAGTGCGAGAGGAAGAAGGTTAATTCCTCAAAATTAGGCAGATACAAACTAAATTGAATACACTCTTCTCTTCTTCTCTCTTTCGTGTTTCTAATGAGCTCAGGTGGGACGACTGAGGTGACCTAGTTCGCCGAAAAACACGAAGACAAGAACTAGAGGGACTAAACTGAATAAAACTCGAACTTAGCTAATGTGAATTAACAATCTCCTGGCTAAATGAATGAGACGCAGTCCGAGTGAAGACCACCACTGCATTCTTCTCAGCTTCACGAGGACAAAGAACCCAATCTCGACGTCAATGGTAGCCTAGATCGTCGGAACTCCATCTTCAGAAGAGGGTTGTGTGAATAAAATAAAGTCAGGGGCTTTGCTGCAAAATTTTGTCTCCTTCAACGAGTTTCAGCGCCGAAAGTTTCTTGATCTTCTGTGGCTAAAAAGCGTGTGGTGCTGTCAGACGTCCACTACACAGAGACCAGAAGACAGTCAGCAACTTCAGACGTCATGCTAACGTCAGTCACCCAGTCAATGCCAAATCACCCCCCTCTGTACACGTGGACCAATCGCAATTTTCCAAATCAGCATAAATTTCGAAAATTCATTAAAATTCGTAGGAAACTCAAAAAATTTCAAATAAAATATCTCTAAAATCCTAAAAATTTGTAGAATCTAGATTTACTGATATTTTGATATAAAAATATTTCAAAATTTTAGCCTTTTTGTATTTTTGAAGTATTTTCGTCATAAAAATGAATTTTACAAAAATAATAAACACAGTAAATCTTAAATAAATCGACTATAGAATTTTGAAACAAAATTTAAGTAATTTCAATACTAAAACAACCCTCAAGGGACTATTTTCAACTAAGTACTTTTAAATAAGTATTTTCAGAACTTTAAAACGAATTTTAAACCTTTAGATTTCTAAAAATCGAAATAAGGAGAAATAATAAAAATCACTAAAGCCCAAATAGAAACATTAGAAAATTAAAAGTCCATACTCGATGCCCAGAGTCAAAGCCAAAACCTCTTCAGTTGAAGAAAAGTCACTCTCCGAAATCAAGATCAACGCTAACGCGAAGTCAAATCGTCTTTTCAGAAATCGATCCTTACAGCGGCCCAACATAGCCCTTGGAATCTACATTTCCCTTGTTCCTACAGCTACCCACACAGTCCCAGGAATTAAATCTTTCTTTGTTCCTACAGCGACCCACACAGTCCCAGGAACTGATTTCTACAACGACTCAAACAGTTTCAGGAATTAAATCTTTCCTTTGTTCCTATAGCGACCCACACAGTCCCAGGAACTGATTCCTACAGCGACTCACATAGTCCCAGGAATTAAATCTTTCCTTTGTTCCTATAGCGACCCACACAGTCCCAGGAACCGATTCCTACAGCGACTCACACAGTCCCAGGAATTAAATCTTTCCTTTGTTCCTATAGCGACCCACACAGTCCCAGGAATCGATTCCTACAGCGACTCACACAGTCCCAGAAATGAAATCTTTCCTTTGTTACTACAGCGACCCACACAGTCCCAGGAACCAATTCCTACAGTGACTCACACAGTCCCAGGAATTAAATCTTTCCTTTGTTCCTACAGCGACCTACACAGTCCCAGGAACCAATTCCTACATCGACTCACACAGTCCCAGGAATGAAATCCAAAAATCTTTTGTTCTTACAAGCCGTCATATGGTCGAGAACCATAAACCTAAACCCTTTATCCTAAATACTCTCAACAAAAAAAAAACAAGAACCAATTCCTACCGCGACTCACACAGTCCCAGGAATAAGTCCAAAATCTTTTGTTCTTACAAGCCGTCAAATGACCGAGAACCATAAATCTAAACCCTTTATCCTAAATGCTCTCAACAAGAGAACCAAAACCAAGCCAATGATAACTCCCACTATAAAAGAACTTAAAACTTCAAGTAAAAGTAAATTCTCAATTGGGTCTCGTCGATTAGGTCTGGTACCGTCAATTGAGCCTGGTATAAGACAAAAGAAATAAATCACTTGTATTCTCAATTGTGCCCCGTCAATTAAGTTTGGTAACCTCAATTGAGTTTAGTTTAAGTCAAAAATAAAATGAGATAACAACTTTTCTAGCCTACGACATATAATTTCTCGAATCCCTTAATCAGAGGTTCTCGTGATTCGTCACGGGGTAATTAACAATAGGGGCTTGCACCTATTGGAAGGAAAAGATCCACAAAATTAATAAACCCTCGCGAGAATAGATTCTCGTTAATGTTTTCTTGTTATTAAGAAACATGTTATACTTGATGATTGAGGCTTAAACCTTAAACAAATACCTTGGTTTTACCTGATTTAAATCAATCGTAGTAAAGCTAAGGGTCGAACTACGGGGACGGGATTATAATCTAACCTAATTCTTAATTTGCTTAAGACTTTAAGAAGGAAAATAATTGTTTTTAAACTAAGAACAGATTTTAAAATTTAAATACTAAGGAATTATAAAACTAAGTAAAAGAGTTTTAAAAACTAAAATCAAAAGTTAAACGATTTGAATAAAATTTAATAAAAAGGTTTAGGGGTTTTAGTTGCAAACTTCTTTAAGTAGTTGATTCCAATATATTGATTAATTTCTTAATCAATATATTTGAATCACGGTTAAACAAAAGATTTGAAAGGTTTTTAACTTGACAAAGTGCAGATTTAAATAAAAATCCAAAATCAATGAATATAAACTCTCGTTTCAATTTCAAATCAAAAGGACAAATCTTTAAATCAATTAGAAAACCTAAGTTAATCAACTCTCGTTTTTGGCTTAAGGATTCTAAAATCTATCTTTCATACAAAGGATATCTCGCAACTCTCGTTGCGAGAAGGGTTTACTTTTCAGTTACTTGGTCCCGATTTCATCTCTCGATTATTTTCAATCCTTAATTAGTCAAATCAATTCATGCAAGGATATAGATTATTGTTACCTATTAGATAAGGCCTTAATCTACTTGGTTTAATCAATTTTACCTAAGCAATCACAAATTCAACATAGCAAATAATCAAACCAAAAGATAGAAATCACAAGCAAATATAAAAACCGATCAAAAGATTCGAATAACAACTACTTAATTGGTTCACAACTATTTGCCCCTAAAATCTAAATACTTAGCCTAACATTGTATCAAAACAGAATAGTAAAAGAGGTTTCAACAACAACATAGAGTATTAAGAAAGGTTACAACAGAAATCAATGCTTAATCTCCTACAATTCTATGTCGAAACCTTCAGTCGGACCGTCTGGGTGTTCAGTCGGACCGTCTGACAGTATCTCTGAGTCTGATTCGCTCAAATCTCTCTCTAACTTCTGACAAGGGTTTGGGATGACCTACCCCTGCTTAAATACTCAGGATAAACCGCCAAAAGGTCGTACTAAACATGGAAAATCAGCTTCTAGAAGAGTATTCAAGGCATGGTCGAAATTAGCTCTGTCTGGCATGAAACGGTCGGTCAGTCGGTCCGTCTGGACTTCCAGTCGGTCCGTCTGGGCTCTATTTTCTGCTTCTTCTAGAAAGTCTGATTCTATCTCCAGAACGTCTCGATTTGGTGCAGATTTCGTCCAGAATTGACTTATTATTGCAGAACCTGAAAACAATAGGGGCAAAACAGAAGTACCAAGGCTTCTAACCTAAAAACATAACAATTCTATCAATATTTGATCAAATAATAACATTTTAAGTTCTAATTAGGGTTAGAATGTAGCATTATAAACCGTCTATCAAAATCCCCCAAGCTTAAACCTTGCTTGTCCCCAAGCGAAAATCATAACTTTAAAAGATAGAATTAGGGCTTAAAAATGTTATTCAAAGTTCAAATATTCTAAATTCCATGAAATAATCAACAAGTACCATCATTACAACTTGAACAATTTGGTCAACTTTATCAAATTTGAAATGAAAGTTTGGTTTCAAAGTTCTTTTCTCATTTTGACAAATCTTTTCAATAAGCTCAGCCTTACCTATATCTCAAAATGGTCAATTCTCAAGTTTGGTAAAATAGTCAAAACTAGATAAACATTTTAATCAATTAAACAATGGAACTCACAACACCAAATCAAGTAATATGTCAACTAACTAAACTCCTAATTAGACCTTTGGTTACTTAACTGTTTATTTAAATTTTCGAAAATGCATTGGAGTTTAGTCTAAATTGAGGCGGAAGAAAGGGTACAAATCCTCAACCAACTTCTCCAAAGTTTTAGGGTTGATTAAATTTTATTTTTCAATTCCCAGGGCAAGGAAAATTCCCACGGCGGAGTGGTTAGCCAGAAATGAGTGGTTTAGACTTTTTGAGGTTTTTCTCGTCTTTTAAATTTATGGATTTTTTTTTTATTTTCCACTCGTATCCTATAGCTTCCCGCAATGTCCATTTCAGAGCACCGCTTTTTAGTTCCCCTTTTTATTTATTTTTGTATTTTTATTTTGTTTTTTTTATTTATTATTTTTTTTTATTTGTGTGTATTTACATCTTCGACTTTTAAAAATTTTGAAAACAATAAACAGTTATTCGGCTCTAGGTCTAATTTCTCATTTTTTTAGTTGACATACTCATGATTTGGTTTTGTAAAAATCCATGTTTAATCAATAAAATCCTTAAACTAGTTTTGAAAATCACCAAACTTGAAATCCAACCAGAACAAGATAGAAGAAAAGTCAAAGCTTATCAAAAATTTTAATAAATTCAAAGCTTTAAGTGTCAAGTTCGAAATACCAATTTGTTCAAGTTATAACTCCAGTTTAAGTGTTAAATTCATCTCATGAAATATTTAAATACAAAAACTATATGAATTATTAATGCAAAACCCTAAATGATGCAACAGAGTCAGCCACCAGTCCAGATGACCCGTCTGGATGGTCCAGACGGTCCGACTGAACTGCGACTGAGCCTCTCGAAGTTCCAGTGCATGATGCAATTTCCTAGATACATATTTACAATCACAATTTTGCAAATTTTTTAAATTTTCCAGTTTTCTCAATATCACCCCCCCAAGCTTAATTCAATGTATTGTCCCTAATACATTTAATTACACTAAGAAAGTAAATAAGAGAGAAAATGGAAAACTCACAAAATAGCTTAATTGTAAGGTGGCGGCGGTGGTTGATGGCCGTATTGTGGATAGAACCAGCCATACATCTGCGTCGTTTGATTCCTTGTCTCCTCCTCATCATCATGGTATTGCTTGAGAAGGTTGATGTCTTGTCTTGCGGCCCTTTGCTCTTCTTCCACCTTCTCGATCCTCTCATCTATCTTCTTCCCCAACTCGAGAGACTCGGTGGATAGTCTCTCAAGATTGCCAAGCCTGTCATAAAGCGCCTTGAAGTCGAAAGACTCACGATCGGATGAGGCTCGTGGTGCGGAAGAGGATGATCCTCCAACATGTGTAGGCGACCGAATCGGCGGTGATGGTGGCCTTGCTCCTTCCTCCATCCCATAATACTCACCACTATACCCATAGAGAAGGGCTGAACTCAACTTCTTTGGGATGATCTCTTGTGTGATAGGTAGGTAATAGAGTTGGTGGCCCTCAAGTCTCCATACCCACCTCCCATCATTCATCTTCTTAATAAAATCCGCATTCTTGAAGAAATTCAAGTCCATGGTGTTGTACCCCTTGGTTTCCTCCATGCCACTCACATTCAACCTCTTTTTCTTTGCCATTACAGTGATGAATTGGCCAATTTGAATTTGACCCTTGCCCTTTCGGTGATTTACTGCAATACTAGCCCAATAGTTGATCATCCAAGCCGCAATGTTGGCACGTGGAAGAGATGGATGCATGATGCGGCCAAGTAACCCCAATTCCTCTAATCTCACTTGTATGGCTGACTCACCTCGTGCAAACACGGTTTGAGCCAATGCCCTTTGAATCACTCGAAGAACAGGATGGTGGATGTACTTGGCTCGTGGTGAGTCTTTGTTGGCAGGTGGATCGGTGTCAGAAATCTCCTTGTAGATATTGATAAGGTAATCAACTTCCTCTTGACCACCCAGCAAAAATCCAAACCAAGTGGCAATGTCTACCTCGGTAATGGTAAGGGGAGTCTCCATAAGTTGGCACTCGAATGCCAAAAGATCATCAACTCGAGTCAAGGCAAAGGTGGAGAGGAATTCGGCGGTGAGACGGGTGTAGGCTTTCTCCTTGAGATCCCAAAATCTCGGCTCAATGCCAATGGAAGAGGTGAAGGCAAAGAAGGGGTCATGAATTCCCATGGTCTCAAGAGCAGCTCGATCCACGGTTTTGGTATTCTCATATTTTTTATTTTTGAAATAGTCCATTGCCTTGCCATGGTCGACGCTGTGGAAGAAGATAGGACCAACGGGCTCAGGACCGGCTACCATAACCGGATCATCATCAGATTGCTCACCCTCAGAGCTGTCAAAGACCTGATCCGCAGCAGCCTCAAGGTCAGGGTCGTTGCTACGGGCCTCATAAGACGGGTCGGAGGCATGGGCGGAAGAAGCCGAGGAAGAGGAGGTGACAGGAGGGGTCTTGCGCTTTTTGGTAAGGGCTCGGAAAGGGTTCTTCATACGAGGCATGGTTGGTTTTGTTGGAGTTATGTCCTAGAAGTCAATATTTAATGACTTATTTTCTTAGTTTATGTTAATGATGATATTTGATCATTTGTTCCTAGAGTTTATTATTGACAGATCATTCAGGTTGAGGATCTGAATTGTAGATCTCTGTGGATCATTCATTAGAATGACAATAATAAATCTAAATCGTCCATAATCTTGATAATTAACAAGGAACATTAATTATCATAAAAGATTAGTATGCAAGTTAAGTGATGATTAAGTTCTACAAATCATAGGTAAGGAGTTACCAACTTAATTGCATATGTGTATGTTATTGGAACATAGTACAGGACTTGACCCAATGAAATAAACATATGGATTGTGTTAAGTGTCATTGTTTATTTCATATAAGTTTGATTCTAAGTTTGAGATGTTCACCTTTTCCACATGAGGATAGGTTCAATAAATATCGTCTAACGTTGATTCCTGATAAAGGCTGCTATAAGGACTTTATTTATGTTCTCTTGAATTGTGCGGGGAAAAGTTGTTCATCAAGAAAACCGTATGTCCCTCATTAGTATACCTAGTGAGTGATGATATCTGTTTGGGCCCCTTGATGGAGTTGGATCGTATGCATGCAAACTAGACGATCAACTCTAGATCAAGAAATGTATAATCTGCAAGAATGACACATTCCTATCTTGGATTATACAATGATATCATGTGACATAAGAATCAGACAAGGAAATACTATTATTTCTTATGCAGGATTGAGATATTGTAACGGTACATTATTTATACGAATTGGGAATCATAACGTGTTGCTAGATACCGCTTATGATTATTGAAAATAAATAACGATTTATTTCCATGGCCAACATAGTATAAATCCTCAAATAGGGTCGCACAAATAAGATTCTAACCACTTGGTGCATTTATTGTTTATTCACAATAATGTGTATTGTGAAATGTGATAAGTTAATTAATTAATTATATACCGTTATGAACCGTTATAATTAATTAAATTAAAAGGATCATATGGAAACAATTTAATGCATTAGCTAATCATAGATTAATTATTAATGAGTTAATAATTAATTATGTTCAACTTACTTTAATTAGTTTGAGCTAATTGGGCTTCTATTTAATTGGTTAATTAAAGGCTCAATTTAAGGAAGAATGAAGAGACAATTAAAGGAGATTCATTAATTGGTGAATTAATGAATAAAGGCCTTTTATTAAGATGGCCCAAGAGAGCCCATTAGGTGGCCTCTTAGGGTGGATGGCATACTTGTAAATAGTATGAAGATTGGATGAGAGTGGTTGGCTATTTAAAGGGGTCTCTTTGGGAGAAAACCCTAGCCGTCATCTCTCTTCCTCTCCCCTCCCTTGCGCCTCCACCTAGAAGAGAGACTTTTCTCTCTTCTCCATGGCTCTTCCCTTCCTCTCTTAGCTCATGTGTTGAGCATCCCACCTCTCTTCCTCTCCATTAAATAGTTAATTAAGAGAAGCAAGGTGATTAGCAAGAGGTTCAAGAGAACTAGCATTCTCTTTGAGCTTGGTGGTGGGTCCTTGGTGGGCTAGAGGCGGCCATAGATGGTGGAGATGGTGGAGCACGCACCCCATCGACTCCCATGCCATGGATTCGAGCCTCATGAATACAATTTCATGAGAGGTACAATTTCTCCTACCTTCTCTCTTGATTGGATGTGTGATTGCTTTAGCACTAGATCTATTGATTTGCTTGTTGTTAATGGTGATTAATTAGTTGTAATTAATCTAAAATTAAAATATGAGCATTTCCTAACAGTGGTATCAGAGATATGGTCGTGCTTAAGGTTTTTCACACTTAATTAAGTGAGAATTCGTAATTAATTAAATTAATTAGTGATGTGCATGCTTGCTGGCCCTGGAAAGGCTGTTTTTCTGTCTTGTTGCTTGTTTTTCGTGGTGTAAAGCTCTCTGAAATTTTTTCCTTCTTATTGGAAGTTGTAGCCCTTTGAGTTGTGGTTGTTTTCCCACTGGAATCATTGAAATTCGATGTAAAATGAATTTTTAGTGATTTAAACGGTAACGGTGCGCAGATCTGTTATTCTGCTGCACAGTTCTGTTCTTGTGGTTGGTAACAAATAAGTTTGTATACAAAGTACCTGTAACTTTTAGATAGGATTATTCTAAACTTGATGCTCTTTCTGGATATGTAAATTTTGTTGCATATTTCGGATATTATGTGGGCGTTCAAGGATGAAAAGTGATGAAGTTGTCAGATCTGTTTTTTCAAACAAACTGATTGTTTTGAAAAACTGTACTTATTGAGAAACTTTTATGGAAAAGTGTTGAAATGTAAATGTTCTCCTTTAAGTCTGGAATCTGTGAAAATTAATTTCATAGATTTTCATTGAGATTTGATACCTCAACCGAGTGAAACCTTTTTGGTCGACGGTCTGTTCTAGAACAGGATACCTTGCTTAAATGCTTGTTATCTCGTTGATCTTGAATATAACTTGTCGATTTTCTTTTCATGGAATGATAGCCTATTGTATGTAGTATTTTTCTATGTAAATTGTTTGCTGGAAAAATATCAAGGGGATGATCATACAGATCAAAAGGTTGAGACCCATAACAGAATTTTCTCTAACGGTGCTTCGCGCACAATCTGAGGATTTGTCTTTTTTGGTTCTCCCTGATGGTAATTGATCTCTCCTTGAGATTTTTACAGGTAATCACAATCTTTGTAAGGAGTTCTCTGGATTTATTTCAGATTTTTTGGAGACCGAATTATTTTGAATTTTTTCGGGTCCCGAATTTCGTATTTTAATTAGTTAAAATAGTTTCTAATTAATCAATTTATTGAAATGTTAATTAGAAGACTCCTTAAATACCCTCCTTTCTGTTTTGATAGTTGGATTTAATTTAAAAGGGCTTAAACAATTAGTTGTTAAGGTTAAGCCTTCTTTGCATTCGGAAAACTTGAGCAACAAGTATGCACAAAGATTCTAATTAATGAAATTAATTAAGAGCAAGTGAATCATGTATATTGTATATGTGCTAATTTTGTTTTGTAGGAGGATGTGGGTTTGATATGGCTCAAGATGTCAATGCCTTGTGTGTTGTAAAATGTTGTGAATGCATGTGATTGCTTGTAAAGTGGCCTAAGGTGCCTTGATAATTAAGTGGTTAATTTTTGATGTAACTTGTGAGGCTTGCATGCCCCTAAGGCCTAGGCGGGGTTTTAGGAATTTTATCACATGTATTTATTTCCCTTAATTATTAGATAGGATCTTAGTAATTAGTGGGAGGGCTTGATTAGATTAGTCTCGTTACATGGAGATGCGACGAAGATTAATGCAAGCGGGAGCCATACAAACCCACGGCAATGCTTGAGATGCTTATGTTATGTGATTGTTTGTGAATGCCTTGAATTGTCATATGTAGGTATGGGTGTATGCTTACACGACCACCAAACAAAGTCACGTAATTGCTTTTGTCCCAAACTAAATTGATTAAGTCGACCGCCTTCCTTCTCTCTATCCCCTTCACGTCAATAGCCAATCATGGCGCGGTCCGCCATAGCGGACGTCATGGTTGTCAACCTTGATAGTCGGGGTACAAATGAAAAGATTTGTTAGGAGCAAATAGAGAGAGGTTGCTTATCGATGGACCCAACAAGTTTTCTTGGACATCGGGGCGAAGTTTGTAAATATACTTAGATATTCACAAACCAAGAGTCATATGGTTGATATGATTGGTTGGAGAACCTACCTTGTCTAGTTAAGTAGGGTGTCGTGCCATAGCAGGCTCTACTTGACGAAAATGAGGATCTTGGAATCCATTACATTTAGGGACATTAATTAAATGTAGTGGGAGTTTTGTTTATCATTCCATAAACAAAACATTGCATAAACTAAATGACCTTAAATTGAAATTGTTATAGATATTAAATATGTTAATTTCGTTGCGATCAATCTTTGGAAAACGACAAGCTCGTTTCTAAGGTATTTACTTGGAGAAGAAATACCGATTTCTAAGACATGTTCTTGGAAATGAGAAACTTGAGCAAGTTTAATCCCAAAAACGTTCCTCGACTTCCCAAACAATAGCTTCGCAATGATTGATTAGTTTTGACGAAAATTATTCAATAAAGCGAATGCTTATATCCTTTTAGAAGTTCTAGACCTTTGAATTGGAGAATTCATAAGGACTATACTAAGACTTCTACACTCTCATCCATTTACTCAAGAAGACGTTCTTAGAGAAAGTAAAGATATACTCAATCATTTATGATCGAGTAATGAAATGTGAGTTAACCAAGAGACTCTTCTTATAAGAAGATAAATGTTTCATTAGCTTGCAAACCGAAAGGTTTGAGTAGCTAATTGACAACTAGAGATACTAAGATCTCCAATATCAAGGATTGTTGATATTGTCGTAAAAACTCTTTCTATGGATAAAGGATGTATTGTTCGCACACTTGTTAGTGCTAAAAATGATTGGTTAAGTATTAAAGGAATACTCCACCAATATATGAGTTGAGACTTTGAGACCCTCACTAGTGACCGTGTGTCACATGAGATGTTTCATTTGCTATTTATGGGAGGCATTTGAAAGGTTGTCCGAAATACCATGATGTTCTAAACCTTAAGATATTTGTCGTTCAAATTATCTCACTATCTCTAATTCACACTAGTAATTAGGTGCTAGTTCATGTGTTCGCATTTAACGAAATGTGTAGACAATGATGAATAAGAGAAAGTTCGAGATAAGTAAAGTAAACTCCGTTTTGGAAATGGCTTGTACGTCTAAGCCGCTACCATTGAATACGTAGAGTTATCTTTACTAAATAAAGAATTTGTTTAGGAATTTGAGGTTATATACCTTATTCCAAACATCTTATAAAACCTTATCTCCATTTCATATTTGATGATGGATGATCATGTTTTGTAATAGAGAAATGTTGTTCTCTTATTGTTATAAATTTGTGTATAAGATTTCATGCATCTTAATTGAATTTGCTTGAAATAGATTAACAAATTTTGAATGACAAATATGTAAGACTTCGCATAAAGTGTTTGACTTTTATGTAAAATAGTTGCTTAGTCGAATATAAACAAGAATCGCATTATGAGAGTCTACGTAACGTGGAGCTCGTAAATCAATTCGATTGCAAAGAATCGCATTATGAGAGTCTACGTAACGTGGAGCTCGTAAATCAATTCGATTGCAAATCAATTGAAATTCATGCGAATCGTGTTTGTTAAAAGACAAAAGCGCCTTTGACCTATGAAGGTTTAAAGGACAAGTAACCTTATTAAGACTTATACATATTGATGTATATAGACTTATAGGACTTGTGCAATTGAAAGGTTGTTGACACTTTACCACTTGACCAATGATCATTGTAGATATTAACGTATCTATTTGATATGGTATAAGTATGAATCTTTTGACAAGATCAAAATGATCTCAAGAGTAAAATTGAAAAACTATTCAATAAAAGCAAAAGTCTTAAAATAGATCATGGTAAATAGTTAAGTCATGTAGTTTGATATATTGCCTAAAGAGTATGAAAGACGTTTCACTACTCGCTCCATGAGGAACATTTGGAAAAATGTATCCAAGGATGAAGGTATCGAACATTGTTTGATATAGTTCGATCGGTAATAAATCAAATTGACTTGTTCGACTCATGTAAGGGATTTGTGTTTGAGGACAATATTGTTTACACTGAATAAAAATTCCATCGAAGTCTATTGAGAAAGATATCTTACGAGATTTGATCTCTAGGTATATTGTTTCTCAAGATTTGGTGTTGAGAAGCTTATTTCAAGGTTCGATTGATTGATAAACTTGGATCCAAATAAGACGCTTATTATTTTGAAGGATATCTTGAATTAGCCAAAAGGTACTACTTCTATGAACATGATAAGAACAAAGTAGTTGTTGCTCATCATAACGTAATCTTAAAGAATGATATTCTTAAGATGAAGTAGTGGGAGTAAAGTGAGCATTAAAGGAGTTTATGCGTCACTACAAGAAGTACCTTTATAGGGAACTTGTCACTCCATACATGGTGCTTGGTGGAAGTTGAGCGGAACTTAACTCACAAGCAGTTGTGAAAGGAAGAAGTTTATAAGCACGCTCGCTTCTAAAGAGTACTCAAACATCTCATTACTGGATGATGTTAGAGAAACTCGTGCAGTACATTAGGATCAAGAACTTATTCTACAAGTTGTTGTAGAAGTAGTTCATAGACCTCAAGCACCAATCCTACAAAGATCAACGAGAGTGAATTGTCTAAACTAAAAAGTACATAGGTTTCACAACATCCTCGTACTTGACATATGAGGATCCGTTGATAAATAAAGAAGCGATGGAAAGACCCGATTCCACAAGTATGATTTGAATCTATATGATCTTTAAGTGCAATCCATATATATAACAACAAGGTATAGACCTTGATTGATGTTCAAGAAGAAGCGATCCATCTAGAACATATAGATCTTTAAAAGGAAAGATAGATATGGATAACAAGTCGACTCTGTACAAAGCACAATTTCATGATTGATGCTATGTCTAAGTCGATAACGAGTTGACCATGTACAAAGCACGGCTTCTCGCTTGTAGCTGTGTATAAGTCAATAAAGATCATTCTAGCAATAGTTATATTTCGTATATATAGATATATGAAAAGATACATCAAAACCGCCTTCTTCGATTGAATGAAGGAAGTTGTTGTGAATTTGACACAAACTGAGGATTTGTTGTATTGCTAGAAATGTATATGTGCTTCAAGGATCAATTGATGAATTGAAGCAAGAATTGTGGAAATTGGAATAAACATTTTGACAAAGAAGTCAAGGAGTTGCACTTCGTCAAAAGTATCTTGTATAGACAAGATATTCAGTGGGAGCATTATTATGTTACATGTATTGTACAAGATACAAGACATTAATTGGGAATAAAATTAAAGAAATGAATATTGTCAAGATCTCATTGGAGAATGTTTTCTCAATAGAGAACTTGGGTAAGTCACCTAAATCCAAGGAAACAAAATCTATGGAGATAGATTATGATGGATTTCAGGTTTGAGAAAACGTGCATATAATGACAAAGTGTTCTAGTAACATGAAAAGATAGACTCCTAGAAAGGATGTCTAACCAAGTTGTATGGCATACACTTGAGTTCTACTCGGTGTGTTGTAACTCAATTCGAAAAGAGTGCACGATATATTTCGAGCATCCTTCTGTTATGAGTTTCATAACGGATGCCATATTTATGCACATGCCCCTATGTGTTGTAACCAAGGAGTATGACAAGCAGTTGTCAACTGGATACAAAGAAAAACACGTTTGGACAATAATCGAGAATATCTTCGAGTATCTTATGAGAAAGAATGATATGTTTTTCCATCTGATAAGATAAAAGAAAGCTCATATAAATTGATATATTGATGCTAGTTTTCGAAAGATTGATATAAATACAATTAAGCTACATATTTTGTTTAAATGTGGTGTTGTAAGTTTAGAAGGTGTTCTAAATGGGATATTACAACCGTTTCCGTCACCAAAAACAAAATATATAGCAACTTGTGAAGCAATGAAAGAATGTAGTAAGGATCGTGAAGTTCTCAGTCAAGCTAATATGGTTCTATGCATCTCGAACCATAGCTTAAACTTGAAGAACCCAATATTAAATTGGTGATCCAACTAAGATCTATGACGATGTCACTTGATCTCACATGATGATGATCAAGAACACATATATAGGAGTATATATGTATATAGGGTCAAATAAAATTTGATAGGTTCGCGGACACAGCGAACACTCTAACTTAACCTCTACCTTAAGCGGTATACGAGATGCAATTGTGCATCCATACGTGATGGACGTATGAGTAACTTGCTTTAAGTGTATTACATCTTTTGAGGTTCGAGACATGTATATATATAGATATATGACATTGTTCTAAATTCTTCACTGGCTAGAAGTCACTATTGATTGACTCTAGGCCAAGTGGGAGATTGTTGGAGTTATGTCCTAGAAGTCAATATTTAATGACTTATTTTCTTAGTTTATGTTAATGATGATATTTGATCATTTGTTCCTAGAGTTTATTATTGACAGATCATTCAGGTTGAGGATCTGAATTGTAGATCTCTGTGGATCATTCATTAGAATGACAATAATAAATCTAAATCGTCCATAATCTTGATAATTAACAAGGAACATTAATTATCATAAAAGATTAGTATGCAAGTTAAGTGATGATTAAGTTCTACAAATCATAGGTAAGGAGTTACCAACTTAATTGCATATGTGTATGTTATTGGAACATAGTACAGGACTTGACCCAATGAAATAAACATATGGATTGTGTTAAGTGTCATTGTTTATTTCATATAAGTTTGATTCTAAGTTTGAGATGTTCACCTTTTCCACATGAGGATAGGTTCAATAAATATCGTCTAACGTTGATTCCTGATAAAGGCTGCTATAAGGACTTTATTTATGTTCTCTTGAATTGTGCGGGGAAAAGTTGTTCATCAAGAAAACCGTATGTCCCTCATTAGTATACCTAGTGAGTGATGATATCTGTTTGGGCCCCTTGATGGAGTTGGATCGTATGCATGCAAACTAGACGATCAACTCTAGATCAAGAAATGTATAATCTGCAAGAATGACACATTCCTATCTTGGATTATACAATGATATCATGTGACATAAGAATCAGACAAGGAAATACTATTATTTCTTATGCAGGATTGAGATATTGTAACGGTACATTATTTATACGAATTGGGAATCATAACGTATTGCTAGATACCGCTTATGATTATTGAAAATAAATAACGATTTATTTCCATGGCCAACATAGTATAAATCCTCAAATAGGGTCGCACAAATAGGATTCTAACCACTTGGTGCATTTATTGTTTATTCACAATAATGTGTATTGTGAAATGTGATAAGTTAATTAATTAATTATATACCGTTATGAACCGTTATAATTAATTAAATTAAAAGGATCATATGGAAACAATTTAATGCATTAGCTAATCATAGATTAATTATTAATGAGTTAATAATTAATTATGTTCAACTTACTTTAATTAGTTTGAGCTAATTGGGCTTCTATTTAATTGGTTAATTAAAGGCCCAATTTAAGGAAGAATGAAGAGACAATTAAAGGAGATTCATTAATTGGTGAATTAATGAATAAAGACCTTTTATTAAGATGGCCCAAGAGAGCCCATTAGGTGGCCTCTTAGGGTGGATGGCATACTTGTAAATAGTATGAAGATTGGATGAGAGTGGTTGGCTATTTAAAGGGGTCTCTTTGGGAGAAAACCCTAGCCGTCATCTCTCTTCCTCTCCCCTCCCTTGCGCCTCCACCTAGAAGAGAGACTTTTCTCTCTTCTCCATGGCTCTTCCCTTCCTCTCTTAGCTCATGTGTTGAGCATCCCACCTCTCTTCCTCTCCATTAAATAGTTAATTAAGAGAAGCAAGGTGATTAGCAAGAGGTTCAAGAGAACTAGCATTCTCTTTGAGCTTGGTGGTGGGTCCTTGGTGGGCTAGAGGCGGCCATAGATGGTGGAGATGGTGGAGCACGCACCCCATCGACTCCCATGCCATGGATTCGAGCCTCATGAATACAATTTCATGAGAGGTACAATTTCTCCTACCTTCTCTCTTGATTGGATGTGTGATTGCTTTAGCACTAGATCTATTGATTTGCTTGTTGTTAATGGTGATTAATTAGTTGTAATTAATCTAAAATTAAAATATGAGCATTTCCTAACAGGTTTTGGTTGGGACTGAGTCTCTATCTGTCTGTCGAGTAGGTTCCAGACGGACCGTCTAGTAAGTTCAGACGGGTCGTCTGAAGGTTCGGCTGGAAGGTGGAGCTAGGGTTTCGGTTGTCGGAAAAAGTGGAAGAAGGTAGAAGAGAGGTTGGGGAGGGTATTGGAATTGAAATAAGTCAAGAAAATGAAACAAACCTCGATTCTCCGGCGAAAAATGATGGTGAGACGTGAAGAAGCCGATTCTTTCGAAACCAAGCTCAATGTCGTGAAGAGGAGGCGATGGAGAGTAGATCCGTGGTGTTTGATCGTCGGAGGAGGGTTTGTATGCTCGAAAAAGGTGGAGAAATGGTGGTGGCGACGAGTAGGAAGGAGAAGGGTTAGGGTCGGCTGGCTTGGGCTGCGTGGAGAGAGGGTCTGTGGGTTTAAGTGGATGAATAATTTCTAATTAAAGCTGTTGGGTTAAAATTAGAAACCGAAGGAGTCGGCTGCGCTTCCGCTTCCCCATTGTCAGACGACCCGTCGGAAAGGTCCAGACGGTCCGTCTGGAGATGGATTGGCAGAAAAACAGAAATTCGAGTTGGGCTTGGTTTTGGGTTTGGGCTGCCTGTGTGAAAACTTCCCTTCGCGCAGACTGATCTCAGTCGGTCCGTCTGGTCCTCCAGTCGGTCCGTCTGAATCCTCCTGAAACTCCCCCAAGCTTGTTTCCTTGCGTCTTTTCAGCCGGTTGCGACATGTAAAAACCTGGAGATTCGTTCAGAGACAAGTGAATCAGTTTAATCTATTTTTTTTTTTTTTATGTGTGCTGAAATTTAAATTTTTAAAGTAAACCCTTGGGTTGCCTCCCAAGCAGCGCTCGTTTAAGGTCTTGAGCTCGACCCCTGTGACTACGTTGTTGCGGGTGCGGGGTCGTTGAAGAAGCAAACATCCGCATCCTCTTCTCTAGTCATCCCCGTCAAATAGTTCTTCAACCTTTGACCATTCACCTTAAACATGCCAGATTTTTCGCTCCAAATGTCAACAGCACCGTATGGATAGACCTTCTTCACTTCAAATGGCCCCGACCACCTTGAACGGAGTTTTCCTGGAAACAACTTCAACCTTGAGTTAAATAACAACACTAAATCGCCCACTTTAAATTCCCTTCTTTGAATATGTCTATCATGCCATCTTTTGGTTATTTCCTTGTAGATCCTCGCATTCTCATAAGACTCGTTGCGAATTTCTTCAAGTTCATGTAAGTCCAAGATTCTCTTTTCTCCTGCGGCCTTGAAATCCCAATTAATTTGTCGCACTGCCCAATAAGCCTTGTGCTCAATCTCCACAGGTAAATAACATGGTTTTCCATATATCAACTTGAAAGGGCTCATTCCAATGGGTGTCTTGTATGCTGTCCTATATGCCCAAAGTGCATCATCCAACTTCAAATACCAATCTCTCCTAGTTTGTCCAACGGTCTTTTGCAAAATATTCTTGATTTCCCTATTTGAAACTTCAACTTGACCACTTGTTTGTGGATGATAGGGTGTTGCAACTTTATGGGTCACTCCATATTTTGTCAAAAGTTTTTCAAATTGTTTATTTATGAAATGCTTACCTCCATCACTAATGACAACTTTTGGAATCCCAAATCGTGGAAAAATAACTTTGGTAAAGAGTTTGCGTACCGTTGCTGAATCCGCATGCTTACTTGGTATTGCTTCAACCCATTTGGAGACATAATCCACCGCAACTAAGATGTACTCGTGTCCGTATGATGGTGGAAAAGGTCTCATGAAGTCTATGCCCCAAACATCGAATATCTCGATCTCAAGGATTGGATTTTGTGGCATTTGCTGTCTCCTTGAAATACCTCCCATCCTTTGACATTGGTCGCACTTGAAGACGAAGTCTCTTGTGTCCTTGAAGATCGTTGGCCAATAGAAACCGGCTTGTAAGACTTTTGTTGCGGTTTTGGAAGTAGATGCATGACCTCCATAGGCGGATGAATGGCAATGCTTGATTATTGACTCAACTTTATCATAAGGGATGCATCTTCTAAACATACTATCTACCCCCTTTTTCCAAAGAAATGGATCCTCCCAGCAATAGTATTTGATGTCACTGAGAAACTTTTTCTTTTGCTGGGACGAAATTCCATATGGCAGAACTCCACTGGCCAGGTAATTAGCAAAATCCGCATACCAGGGAAACCCGACGGTCCGTCTGGATGACCTGACAGACCTGGTGCATCAGCTGATCGTCAGGAAAAGAGTCGTTGATGGGTAGAGATTCGTGTTCTGATACCTTGAGCCTTGAAAGATGGTCTGCCACAAGGTTTTATGTCCCTTTTTTGTCGCGAATCTCTAGGTCGAACTCTTGTAGGAGAAGAACCCATCGAATGAGTCGAGGTTTTGCATCCTTTTTGCCTAGCAAGTACTTGAGGGCAGAATGGTCCGTGTAGACGATGACTTTAGACCCGACAAGATAGGATCTAAACTTGTCGAGTGCATACACCACCGCTAGCAACTCCTTCTCCGTCGTGGTGTAGTTGATTTGAGCCTCGTCTAGTACCTTGCTTGCATAGTATATCGCGTATGGCTTCTTCTCCTTTCGCTGCCCAAGGACTGCCCCTATTGCAAAATCGCTCGCATCACACATCAACTCGAAAGGTTGACTCCAATCAGGTGGTTGAAGGATGGGTGCGGTGATAAGCGCTTCTTTCAACCTGCAAAATGCATTAACACAATTTTCATCAAAATTAAAATCAACATCTTTCATTGTCAAATTAGTTAATGGTTTTGCAATTTTTGAAAAATCCTTGATGAAACGCCTATAAAATCCCGCATGGCCTAAAAAGCTTCGAATGTCCTTCACGCATCTAGGTTGCTCCATCTTCTCGATCACTTCCACCTTCGCCTTGTCCACCGCGATTCCTTTCGAAGAGATCACGTGTCTGAGCACAACTCCTTCTTGCACCATGAAGTGACACTTCTCCCAATTGAGGACTAAGTTCACTTCTTCACACCTCTTCAACACCTTGGTGAGATTAGCTAAACAATGGTCGAATGAAGTTCCATAAACTGAGAAATCATCCATGAAAACTTCCATGTCTTTCTCAATCAAATCCGAGAAGATGGCCATCATAGCTCGTTGAAAAGTGGCTGGAGCATTGCATAATCCAAAGGGCATCCTCCGATAAGCATATGTTCCATAAGGGCATGTGAATGTGGTCTTCTCTTGGTCGCTAGGATGGATTGGTATTTAGAAGAATCCAGAATACCCATCCAAATAGCAGAAGTAGGAATGATTCGCAAGTCGTTCCAAGAGTTGGTCAACGAAAGGAAGAGGGAAGTGGTCTTTCCTAGTGGCGGAGTTGAGTTTCCTATAATCTATGCACATGCGCCATCCAGTGACGATCCTAGTTTGAATCAACTCGTTCTTCTCATTCTTCACCACCGTAGTTCCTCCTTTCTTTGGGACAACATGTACAGGGCTTATCCATTTTGAGTCAGAAATTGGGTAAATGATCCCTGCACTCAAGAGCTTAAGAATCTCTTTCCTCACAACCTCCTTGAGATTTGGATTTAATCTCTTTTGATGCTTCACTGAAGGTTTGTGATCGTCTTCAAGCAAGATCCGATGCGTGCAAATGGATGGACTCAATCCCTTCAAGTCGTCTATGGTGTACCCAATTGCTCTCCTATGCTTCCTCAACACCTTCAAAAACTCGCTAGTTTGGTCTTTGTTGAGTTGGGCACTAACGATAACTGGGTAGGAGTTGTCTGGTCCTAAAAACTCGTAACGAAGGGACTCTGGAAGGGGCTTCAGCTCCACTTGCGTGGGGTTGACCTGACTGTCCAGTCGGTCCGTCTGGGGGGTACCCGACGGTCCGTCTGGAGTGTTGATCGCAGCTATTAAAAGAGAGTTAACTCCATAATTAGGGATTAGGTCAAGTTGACGTTGTTCTAAATCTAAATTCCCTAAATAACCTGACCTAGTGGCGAATTCTAATGAGTCAGTGTCCAGACGGTCCGTCTGGAGTGTTCCAGTAGGTCCGTCTGGAAACAACTCTCCTAGTTTCTGAACCATCTGTTGGAACAAGTCTGACATCTCCTCTTCCATGGTCGAATCTGGAAGGTATTGGTAGGCCTCAAACATCTTGGAATTGAAGATTCCTTCTGCAGGGTCATGCGAGTCGGCTCCAAGTAAAAATCGTCTCCAAGCTTGCTGAAAATCGTCTCGGGCATGAGGCTCACGCTTGCACCTATGTCCAACAATGCTTGTCTGATGGTTGCGTTTCCTATCTTGCATGGAATCGTGAATCGCCCCGGGTCTCGCATCTTCCTTGGTAACCTGTTCATAATCAATTCATCAGATTCTACAGTTAGTACTACCGTTCCGCAGTCCTCTAGCTTCCTTTTGTTGGATAGCATGTCCTTAAGGAATTTAGCATAGGCGGGCATCTTTGATATGACATCGGTGAAGGGCAAGGTCACTTGAAGTTGTTTGAGAATTTCCAAAAACTTGCTATACTCCTTTGCTTCCTTAGCCTTCACAAGCCTCTGTGGAAAGGGCACATCAGGTTGATACTCGACTGCAGGGGCCTTGTCCTTAGAACTGATGTTGGCGCTTGGACAGGCGGCTGAGTTTCTGGCTGGTCTGCGTCTCCAACGGTCCGTCTGGAAGGATCAAGACGGTCCGTCTGAACTTTGTCTGATGCCTGATGAGGGGCTGGCATGTCAGGATCTGCATACTCTGTGCCACTTCGTAACTTGTGAGTCACGGTCTTGCATTCTTCCCTTGGGTTTGGTTCAGGTTGTCCAGGGAACATTCCCGTCTTTGTAAGCACTCCTTGTCCGGGTTGGTTGGCCATTGGTTTTTGTTGGAGGAGTTGGCTCAATGACTCCCGAATTTGCTTCATCTCATCATACACCGAGTGGTTCCAATGGGACTGATCTGCCATGAACTTGTCAACCGTCGCTCGATGTTGTCGGTAGTAGGCTCCCGGCTGGTTGTCATGACTCGCACTATTGAATCCTCATTTGTTAACCGGATTGGGCATAATCGGGTTAGCAGCACCATTCGAATTGGCATATGAGAATCCAGGATTGTTCCTCTTGTCCCTATACCCATACCCTTGTTGAGGATTGGTAGGGGGGACAAAGACTGGTGGGTTGCCCACGGCGTTGATGTCGGCAATTGGCTCATCGCGGATTAGCATGTAGCATGATTGGGCCGAATGACCGTCCTCAAGACAGATTTGGCACTTAAGTTGTTGCACTTGATTCACTTGCTGTGGCTCGGTCTTGGCTTGCATGTTCTTGAGCATCGTGGTGAGTGCATCAAGTTGTGACTGTAGGTGCGTGTTATCATCGACTTTAAGCACACCTCCCTTCCCTTTCTGTCGCACCGACCAATTGGTTTGGGATCGTGCCATGTTCTCGATTAAGGCCTTTGCATGCAAGACTCCAAGATTCAAAAAGGATCCACCTGCAGTTGAATCAACATTACTACGAGTTAGATCATTCAAACCATCATAAAAACTACAAATCAAACGACTATCGGGCAGGTCATGATGTGAACACATTCGTTTCATATCCTTAAACCTTTCCCATGCTTCAAACAAGTTTTCATCTTAGTCTTGCTTAAAGGTCAACAAATCTCTAACAATACTAGTGGTCTTGACCCTAGGGTAAAACCTATCTAGGAAAGCTACAGCTAGGTCGTCCCAATTGGTAAATGGTTTATCACCAAAACTATCCAACCAAGATTCTGCTCTATCCCTAAGAGAGAAAGGGAAAAGATTTCGCCGGATTATATCAGTTGAAACATCTTCAAGATCTAAGGTTGCGCAGCAGCGGAGGAACTTTTGTAGGTGATGGTTGGCATCTTCATGCGGACTTCCTCCGAAAGTGTGTTGCTGCACGAGGGTGATGAGAGATGGATTTAAGAAGAAATCCCTAGTCCGTGCTGCCTTCGGCGGGTCCACCCCTCGTCGGACGTTGGCTGTGGTTGGAGCGCCTATCTCACGAAGTGGGCGGTGGAGATCTTGATCCTTTAAGGCCTTGAGAGCATCATCCAAAGCTTGCTTGAATGCCTCTGGATCGATGTCTCCTTTCTCTTCCTCATCTCCCCTGCCATTGCCTGCGCCATTGAGGTCGTTATTCATGGTGTCGATGTCGGAAACGTCGGTTTCATATGTGATCTGAATGGATGGTGTCTCAGGTGAGTTCTAAACGGTCCGTCTGGAGTGGTTCAGACGGTTCGTCTGGAGGTCGTCTGGTGTCTGGTTTGCTCCAAACTGGCTTCTGACCCCCCTTTTGTAGGTTAAGGGAGTCTGATGCTGTGGAGTTGCAGACGATTGTCCTTCTTGCCCTTCGATTTGCTTTTCCGGGAAACGAACAGTTCAGGAAGCAAACGAAGCAGAAGGTTGAGGGCTCCTCGCACGATTTCCTTTGCTCCTAGTAAAGTGGTTGTGATTAACTGGAGTTCGAGAGTTGTCTTTCTTCCGTCCTCTAGCCAGCTCGCTCAATCTACAATAAAGGACAAGAGAAAATTGTGAAAAGAGAGTAAAGTCTTATTAGAATTAAGAAAAGGGGTAAAACTATGTTCACCGTCCCCGGCAACGACGCCAATTTGATCGAGGCTTAAACCTTAAACAAATACCTTGGTTTTACCTGATTTAAATCAATCATAGTAAAGCTAAGGGTCGAACTACGGGGACGGGATTATAATCTAACCTAATTCTTAATTTGCTTAAGACTTTAAGAAGGAAAATAATTGTTTTTAAACTAAGAACAGATTTTAAAATTTAAATACTAAGGAATTATAAAAATAAGTAAAAGAGTTTTAAAAACTAAAATCAAAAGTTAAACGATTTGAATAAAATTTAATAAAAAGGTTTAGGGGTTTTAGTTGCAAACTTCTTTAAGTAGTTGATTCCAATATATTGATTAATTTCTTAATCAATATATTTGATACACGGTTAAACAAAAGATTTGAAAGGTTTTTAACTTGACAAAGTGCAGATTTAAATAAAAATCCAAAATCAATGAATATTAACTCTCATTTCAATTTCAAATCAAAAGGACAAATCTTTAAATCAATTAGAAAACCTAAGTTAATCAACTCTCGTTTTTGGCTTAAGGATTCTAAAATCTATCTTTCATACAAAGGATATCTCGCAACTCTCGTTGCGAGAAGGGTTCACTTTTCAGTTACTTGGTCCCGATTTCATCTCTCGATTACTTTCAATCCTCAATTAGTCAAATCAATTCATGCAAGGGTATAGATTATTGTTACCAATTAGACAAGGTCTTAATCTACTTGGTTTAATCAATTCTACCTAAGCAATCACAAATTCAACATAGCAAATAATCAAACCAAAAGATAGAAATCACAAGCAAATATAAAAACCGATCAAAAGATTCGAATAACAACTACTTAATTGGTTCACAACTATTTGCCCCTAAAATCTAAATACTTAGCCTAACATTGTATCAAAACAGAATAGTAAAAGAGGTTTCAACAACAACATAGAGTATTAAGAAAGGTTACAACAGAAATCAATGCTTAATCTCCTACAATTCTATGTCGAAACCTTCAGTCGGACCGTCTAGGTGTTCAGTCGGACCGTCTGACAGTATCTCTGAGTCTGATTCGCTCAAATCCCTCTCTAACTTCTGACAGGGGTTAGGGATGACCTACCCCTGCTTAAATACTCAGGATAAACCGCCAAAAGGTCGTGCTAAACATGGAAAATCAGCTTCTAGAAGAGTATTCAAGGCATGGTCGAAATTAGCTCTGTCTGGCATGAAACGGTCGGTCAGTCGGTCCGTCTGGACTTCCAGTCGGTTCGTCTGGACTTCCAGTCGGTCCGTCTGGGCTCTATTTTCTGCTTCTTCTAGAAAATCTGATTCTATCTCCCGAACGTCTCGATTTGGTGCAGATTTCGTCCAGAATTGACTTATTATTGCAGAACCTGAAAACAATAGGGGCAAAACAGAAGTACCAAGGCTTCTAACCTAAAAACATAACAATTCTATCAATATTTGATCAAATAATAACATTTTAAGTCCTAATTAGGGTTAGAATGTAGCATTATAAACCGTCTATCACTTGAATTTAAACTCGTGAGGGGTGAATCTAAGGCTTATTCCCTTTCTTGAGGAAACCTCAATTATTCTTCGAGAAATGATGAAAAAGTCCACACACAAACCTCAGCTAACACTCTAGAACTATCCATTCTAACACTAAAACTGCCCTCTCGGACGATCCGTTCCAGTGGTAGATTGGTCGGTCCCAAGGTGTCAGTACTTAGTTAATTAGATTATTCAAGCTGTTAATTACGTACGTGTTTAAGCAAGTATGGTAGTTTACAACAGAGATAAGCTTAACTCTAACTCTCGTTCAGGTCAAGTACCTAAGTTCTACTACCTCGCTTCTAAAGTTCCTAATCCTCAACTCTCGCTTCTTGAATTGGGGGCTTTAGTTCATTTCTTGGATCTAAAGGTAAACTGTATCTCTCGATATCGGTGAAGTCTTGATCCCTCAATGACTTGGTCAACCTCTCAGAATTAACCTACCAACTTGTATTAAAGATGTGTTTAGTTCAAGTTAATGGCTTTATATCCTAACTTCTACGTGGCCTATGTCTAACAGGATAGTCGCAGTTCAAGTACTAAACAATCAATAATAATTATCAATTAAAGCACAAGGAATAAAACATAAATAACAATAATTAACAAACTTAAACTTTCATAATAAACTAAGTAACGAAGTCAAAGGTTCTCAATCAAAACCCTAAGTACAATTACTCACAACTCATAGTAAAATACAAGCGGGAATTATAAATAAGAAAAGCCATAAAGAGAGAGCAATGAAGACATGACGATCAGCACTACTGGTCTCTTAGAATTGCTGCTTTGCCCCATCTGGAACGGATCGGCCTCACCTGGAACGGTGCACTCCAGGTAGGGTTCTTCGTCTTCGATGGCAACTGTGTCTGGAGTAGGTGGCTAAAGCCCTAAAAAAGTCTGATCCTTGTGTATTCGGCAGAGCAAGACTTTATACTTGTGTAGGTAACTGACTTAGAGAGGAAAGATATGCAAAATCTTGGTTTCCTTGGAGAGAAGTCAACATATTTAGCCTCGACAAATTTGGCAAGTCTTCAGGACTTGAAACGGTCCTCCCAAGTAAGCCTGGCTACTGTCTGCTTCATCTCATCTCATGCTTGGCTGATCCGTCTCACCTGGAAATGTGTGCTCCTCTGGAAATGTGCTCCTTTTGTCGATTTATCGTGCCGAATCACCGATTAACCTGCAAAATAGTACATGGACTACAACTGCACATTGCTTATACGAAATGTTAGCAAAACAAAGATAAAAATAGAAAATTTAAAGACAAGTAAGGGTCTAAACCGGGTTGAATGTGTGCATGAAAATCCCTATCAATTAGCGAATTTGAAATTTTAATAACTTAAATTGTAGTTTTAACAATACTAGCTAGTTAGAATTTCGTTAACTAGGATTTGAGAGAGGAAAAAGGGGGAAAAAAAGAGACAGACAGACTAGAATACAAGTAAAATAAAATTATATTATTCTCTCTCTTGTTTTTCTTACAAGAGTTAATAATTGCATACATATAATACATAATTCAATGAACGAAAGGAATTGAGGTCACAAGACTCGATAAATAAGACCTTACATATGCTTATCATTGAAGATAAAATTTTTATAACTAATTTATAATATCTTAGCAAAAATTAGAGAACAAACCCTTAATCTAGTGGTAAAGGACCACACATGCACCTAGAGTAAAGGTAGTGGATGCAAAATCTGTTAGAAAGTGCTGCAAAAGGTCAAGTTGCCATGACAAGTTGTACATGCCAACTTGAGACAAGGCATTCGGCTATGTGTTCGGTCCAGCCAAGCCGAATGGTACCAAGAATGGACGCATCTGACATACAAGGAAGGTTCTAGGCAGCATCAAACTTGGAAACAAAGTACGTGGCTGTGTGTATGACCACACAGGATCCAGGACAGTGGTGTTCGACTGTGTGTACTGCTGAACAAGACCCAGAACAGATGTGTTCGGTTATGTGTATGGCTGCACGGGTGTTGAAACAAGAATGTGGTTGTGTGTACAGCCACATGGGATCCAGAACAGGGATGTTCGGCTGTATGTTCGGGAGAATAGTACCCAGAACGGTCACGTATCGGGCATTGGAATGAAACTTCTAGGCGTCTCTAAGTTAGAAAGTATTGATGGCACGTCCAGAGATTATGTCCTTGTATGAAAAGAATATGTTTCCTTGTGTAAGGAGATGTAATAGTATGAATAAAGGAAAAAGGGGAAAGAAATAAAGGGGTTTCTTGGGAAGGAGATGTGCATCTCCATTGTAATTTTTCTATTTAATTCTTTCTTCTTCCTCTTACAATATATCTCAGACATTAACAAAAAATAATAGAAAAAGAGTGCGTGTGTGTGGAGGACGTAGGCACCAAGTTGGTGCTGAACCTCGTTAAATATCGTGTCTCTTGTATCTTATTGTGTGATTGATTTGTTCTGAGATCCTCGTGCTGAGTAAACCCTAAAGGGCACGGTTCTTGTGCAGTTGCACTTGGATCGTGCCTCCTCGAACCACAAAACATAATTCTACTGCGTAGATGATCAAATTCTAACATGGTATTAGAGCGTAGTTCGTTCCGAGACCTAAACCAAAGTTGAAATCACCCTGTTCGGCTTACTGTTCGGCCGAACACCTGGCCGAATACCCAGCCGAGTAAACAAATAAAAGCATGGTTTGAGGAGGAGAGACAAAACAGAGGCGATGGAAGGCAAACAACGACTCGAGGCAAGTGCAAGGCGGGTGTTTCTTCAACCAAGAAAAGGCATGGAGATGGACAACCGTTCGAGTGGCTTTCTACATCGACCTTGGAGCACGAGTAAGGGCATCGGCTACATCAAGCAGGTGCTACTGGATTTATTGAAGTTGTCACGAGGCTGCTTGGGTTGTGTGACCCGTGAGCGGTGATTGACGCCTAACACCACCATAACGAAGAAGATCTGTCAAGCCACAATAAAAATAAGGTATCTTATTTGTGTTTTCTGGAGATTGAATCAACAAGATTAGATGTTGGTTGGTTGTGTGACCATGGTTTATCCAGAATAAACAAATTTATTGTGAGTTATTTTTGAATTGATTTGATCGTATGGTTAGTTGTGGTGTGGGTATAAAAAAAATTGCGACAATGGAAGAACTGTAAAGGACCACAAGTCAGGGACAGATTGGAGACTCAAGTTGAGTCTAAAAAGGTAACCCTAGTTGGGTCTGGTGCGTGTGCGGCTGTATGTTCGGCCATATGTTCGGCCAAGTGGTTGGCCGAATGGTAGACAAATTGATTGTGGCTCGAGTCGGGTCATAACAGGAGATCGATGACAAGTCAAATGATCATGATGGGTCTGTTTGGCTGCTTGTTCGGCCATTTGTTATGCCAAGTGGATGGCCGTATGGATGGACAAGTGGTCAAATTTGAAGCAATGAATGTGGCCTAAGTCGGGTCCAAGGAGATGGCCTATGCCAGATCATGATGGTGGTCCAAAACAGGTCAAGTAAGAGGGCCCAAGTCGGGTCCAACAAGCATGGCCTTAGTCGGGTCTAATATGCGAGTTGCATCTGTGTCCAAATATCTCTCTCAGGGGGAGAGTAAAATTGAGAGAGATCTTTTGGTACCAATCAAGATCGTGGTACATGGCGGGTCAAGAAAATAGGCTCAAGTCAAGTCTGAAAGGTTCTTCGAGTAGAGGAGCTAGATATCTTCAAGTCGAGGGCATGTGAAGTCGAGAGTTCTAACCAAGTATGCAAGCCACCAAATATCCCTCTCAGGGGGAGAGTTGTTGTGAGAGAAACATTTGGTGTCCAAGATGGATATCAAGAGAACAAGCTTGAGTCTAGAGACTCTAGTCATATCATATGGTCCAGGTTGGGTCAAGTGGTCAAGGCGAGTCAAGACTTAGTCCTTAATCCAAGTAGTAAAGATGGGTTCAAGGAATACTCGGGTCAAGCACAAGTGTGCTTGAATCGAGTGGATATCGTGTCATCCAATGAATTCTATAAGATGGCCGAGAAGATAAAGATCAAGTCATGTGCGAGTCAAGCATAGTTTGCTCAAGTCTAGCGCATGTTAGGTCGAAGAAGTCGGAGCCAAATAGAAGGAGAAGTTGGAGATGTGATGCGATAGGAGAAGATATGGAGTAATCTGCTTGGCATAAGGTTAGCAAACAAAACAATATCTCTCATGTGATAAAAGTGATTTGAGGTAAAAGAACTACTTGATTATGGTGCACGGGGCGTGCCAAGACATGGGCACGGACCGGACAAGATCGGTGTATACCGGAGGATGGCAGTGTGTGCTGCTACAAGGTATTAGGGTCTAGCACAAGATGTGTGACTCATGCCAAGTGAAGAAATTAATCCATGTGGCGGTGTGTGCCGTCGTCGTGTATGCGACTCATGGATGGTGGCATGTATGTGCCAATAAAGAGAAATTGATCCATGTGGCGGTGTGTGCCGTTGTCGTGTGTGCGACTCATGGATTGTGGCATGTGTGTGCCAATGAAGACAAGAGGTGTGTGCCTTAGAAGACGGTGTGTACCGGTGTGCAGCACTCCATGCAAGTGAGACATGACAAGTCCGTACATGTCCACTTGAGGGGGAGTGTTAGAAAGTGCTGCAAAAGGTCAAGTTGCCATGACAAGTTGTACATGCCAACTTGAGACAAGGCATTCGGCTATGTGTTCGGTCCAGCCAAGCCGAATGGTACCAAGAATGGACGCATCTGGCATACAAGGAAGGTTCTAGGCAGCATCAAACTTGGAAACAAAGTACGTGGCTGTGTGTATGACCACACAGGATCCAGGACAGTGGTGTTCGGTTGTGTGTACTGCTGAACAAGACCCAGAACAGATGTGTTCGGTTATGTGTATGGCCGCACGGGTGTTGAAACAAGAATGTGGTTGTGTGTATAGCCACATGGGATCCAGAACAGGGATGTTCGGCTGTATGTTCGGGAGAATAGTACCCAGAACGGTCACGTATCGGGCATTGGAATGAAACTTCTAGGCGTCTCTAAGTTAGAAAGTATTGATGGCACGTCCAGAGATTATGTCCTTGTATGAAAAGAATATGTTTCCTTGTGTAAGGAGATGTAATAGTATGAATAAAGGAAAAAGGGGAAAGAAATAAAGGGGTTTCTTGGGAAGGAGATGTGCATCTCCATTGTAATTTTTCTATTTAATTCTTTCTTCTTCCTCTTACAATATATCTCAGACATTAACAAAAAATAATAGAAAAAGAGTGCGTGTGTGTGGAGGACGTAGGCACCAAGTTGGTGCTGAACCTCGTTAAATATTGTGTCTCTTGTATCTTATTGTGTGATTGATTTGTTCTGAGATCCTCGTGCTGAGTAAACCCTAAAGGGCACGGTTCTTGTGCAGTTGCACTTGGATCGTGTCTCCTCGAACCACAAAACATAATTCTGCTGCTAGATGATCAAATTCTAACAAAATCTGTCATAAATTTCTTATGAATATTTAAATGTGAAATAAGTCGACCAAACAGCACACATGGGATGTGCAACTTTAAGCTTGCAAGGGTTTCATGACTACTTGGAGTCCTGATGCAGGGAACAAGGTTATCAATTCAGTCGGCTCATGCACCTTGGGTGAGATACTGAAAGAGCGTGAGGTGCAGCAGATGTGAGCCATAAATTTCGGCTCACCATACTAGCTAGGCTGTCATTGCAATTTAATTTGCAACACAAAGGTTCTTGAAGGAGCGTCATGCTACAGGTTCAAGGTTTAGATACCTCTCTGTCTCAGCAAACAAAAAGGAGGCTGACAGCAAAGACTCTGCAATTTGCTCACAAATGAGCTATACAATTTGAAAGGGAGCAAAAACACTTCTCAGTCTCACTATGATACCAATGTAAATTACTGAACAGAGAGTACTTTTAGAATTTATATTTTAAAGCAAATGATCAGATTAACCACGGTAGAGGTGGTTCTGATACCATCGTTTGTGAGGGTTTGAGAAATAAAAAAGAAAAAAAAGAAAAAGTGGAAGAGACACCAAAATGAGTGACTAGTTGCCAGTAAAATAAAATTGTATCACTCTCATGTCTTCTTGTTAGAGTCTATAACTGTAAATTACATCTAGCAACAAACATAAAAGAATATATAATCTAATTAATATGGGCTCTTAAAGCAATTTAGGTCGCAACATATAAGCACCTTACATATGGCCATTATTGTTTAAAGATCTTAGAAACTTCATAATATATTGACAAAAACTTCATATTGGATGCCTTAAGCTTTTCTTGGTGTTATAAGGACTTGGAGTCCTAATGAAGGGAACAACGTAATGTTTTCAGTTGGCTTATGCACGTAATTGGGTGAAATACTGATGGAGAACCTTTGAAGAACCATGGAAATCACAGTCTTGGCTTCAAACATTGCAAACGTTCTTCCGATACATGTTCTCGGACCTGTTGAGAAGGATAAGAAAGCATTAGGATGCTTTGCAGCTTTGCTGAGTCCTTTCTCGAAACGTAGAGGATTGAATTTGTCAGCATCTTTGCCCCATATCTCCTTGTCTCTGTGTAAAATTGCAATTGGGATGGCTACAGCAGTCCCCTTCAGTAATTTTATATTGCCTAATTCTGTATCTTGAGATGTCTTCCTGACTATTAAGGGGAGTGGTCCATATAGTCGTAATACTTCTAAAAGAACCAAATTTACCTTCAAATAAAGGTAGAAATCCGTGAAGTAAAAAAAAAAATGGAGATTAAACTGTCGTAATATGGACATTAAAGGAGAATGGGGATAAAATAGGAATTAGGTAAAAGTAAAATATAAAAGTAAAAGAAAGGGCATCTTAACAAATACCGGTTGGTATATACTTCTATAAATACCAATGTACACTTTTGATAAAGATACAATTTCAAAACAGAAATATAACAAAATACTCGTGATAAAGTAGAAATGGACTCTCTTGATCAAATTACAAGTACCGATATTGTTTTAACTTTTGACACTAACTGACAACGGAAAGTAGGGAAAAAAATGAAAAATGGTAAAAAGGGTCATACCAATTTTAGTTTAGACAGCATATCTGCATCTGGAGCTTCCATTCCGCATTCTCTTAAAACCTCTTCCCTAAGCCTCTCTTGCCAGTCATGATTTGTGCTTAAATAAAACATTGTCCAAGTCAACAAAAGAGACGTAGTGTCATAACCAGCAAAGAAGAAAGTCTTGCACTCATCAATTATTTCATTAATGCTCATAGAATTGCTCCTCTCTTTTCCATCTCTCATACATGCGTCCAGCATCAAGCCAAGCAAATCATTTCCATATCCACCATCCCTTGACTCCATTCTTTCATGAATAATGTGCAGGAGATTTGTTCTAACATGTTTTTCTAGTCTCCATCTATTTCTGTTTTTGTCTGTGGGAAGATATCTACAATGGGATTAACAAAAAAAAGAAAAAAAAAAAAAAGAGAAAGACGGAGCTTTTAAGCTGATAGGATCGTCTTCTTTAATATGAGGCTATGTGGATATTAGTGGAGATAAATGAGATACTTAGAAACTAAAATTCTTCATTCATATACTTGATACAACTCTCTTACAATTGATATTTTCTCTCTTCTAAGTTCTCTCTAAGTTCTGAATTTCTAAACACTCTTACATTGTTTATATAGATACAAATTCAACTACTTTCATTAACTAACATTCAATCACCTAATCAATGGCATAGTCTTCTAGACAATAAATAACAACATCTTCCTAAGAGTTATTCTTGTAATTCTAAATAATTAAACTCTTTGACCATGCAAACTTAATTGAGTTTATATTTCCAACATCCTTCCTTAAACTCAATTATGCTCCAGCTCGCATCCCGAGCAACTTCTTGAATCGATTGAACAATTCCGCTCCAAGCGGTTTGGTGAATATGTCCGCTACTTGATCTCGACTCGCCATGTGAGTCAACTCGACATCGCCATCCTTCACATGTTCGCGTATGAAGTGAAAGCGAACATCAATATGCTTACTCCTTTCATGATGCACCGGGTTCTTCGCCAACTCGATTGCTGACTTGTTATCGACTCGAATCTCCGTTGGTTGATCTCGAGCGAAGTTCATATCCTTCAGCAATTTTCTCAACCATATCGCGTGACATACACATGAAGATGGAGCCACATACTTCGCTTCGCAAGTTAACAAAGTCACAATGGGTTGCTTCTTCGACACCCATGTAAATGCTGTATCTCCCATGTAAAACACGAAACCCGCTGTGCTCTTTCTATCATTGACATCGCCACACCAGTCGTTGTCCGTATATCCAACAAGATCAAACTCATCAGTATAAGAATAGAACAAGCCATGAGATAGAGTACCTTTCACATAGCGAAGAATTCGCTTTATGGCTTTCCAATGTGACGTCTTTGGCTCCTCCATGTACCGGCTTACCAAGCCGACACCATATGCAATATCTGGCCTTGTGCACATAAGATAGCGCAAACTTCCAACTAAACTTCTGTATTGAGTTGCGTCTACGGCCTTGCCTTCATCATAACGAGACAGCTTTGTCCCGCTCTCAACCGGAGTACATACCGGATTGCAATCATCCATCTTGAATCTTTTCAACACATCTTTTGCATATGCTTCTTGCGAGACAAAAATTCCAGATTTGTCTTGTTTCACTTCCAACCCGAGAAAGTATGACATAAGTCCCAAATCTGTCATCTCAAATTCTTTTGACATCTCGAGTTTAAACTTCTCAATCATTTCATTATTATTCCCCATGAATATCATATCATCAACATACAAAGCAACAAACATAATATCACCATCACATACCTTCACATATAAAGCATGCTCATACGGGCATTGCACAAACCCGTGCTCCTTGAAGTATGTATCAATTCGGGTATTCCAAGCTCGTGGAGCTTGCTTCAACCCGTACAACGCCTCCTTCAATTTCAGCACCTTGTTTTCTTCTCCTTCCTTAATATAACCTGGTGGTTGCTCGATGTAGACTTCTTCTTCGAGTACACCATTGAGGAATGCTGATTTCACATCCATTTGATAGATATTCCACTTGTTTTGGGCAGCTAGCGATATCAACAAGCGAATAGTCTCCATTCTCGCAACGGGGGCAAATACTTCTTCATAATCAATCTCCACTTTTTGCTTGTAACCTTTGGCTACTAACCTCGCTTTGTATCTTTCGACCTCGCCTCGAGCATTTAGCTTCTTCTTGTAGACCCACTTCACGCCAATCGGCTTATGATTCTTGGGTAACGTCGCAAGTTCCCAAGTATCATTCTTCACAATAGCATTCATTTCTTCATTCATAGCTTGCTGCCATTTCTTCTCTTGAACGGCTTCTTCAAATGTGATATTCTCGGCATCTGCCAAAAGACACACCAAGTGCAGCTCACTTGTTGCCTCATACAAGTCTTGCAAGGTTCGGGTTCGAGGTGTTCTCGCCTCGTCATCACTTGAGCTCGCACTTGAACTCGCTCTTGGCTCAGCTCGATTTGTTGTGTTTGTCGAAGTTGAGCTCGCTATGAGTTGCACTTCTTTCTCGACATTATGCGACTTCTCTTCCATAGAATTCCAGCACCATACGCCTTCTTCATTAACCTGCACATCGCGACTTATATGTATTTTATTAGTTGCTGGATCAATGAGCTTATATGCCTTCGACCTTTCATCATAGCCGATAAAAATCAGCTTCTTGCTTTTGTCATCGAGCTTAGTTCTTCGCTGATCCGGAATGTGCGCATAAGCCACACTTCCGAACACTTTCAAATGTGACACCGCTGGTTTCACACCGCACCAAGCCTCTTGCGGAGTCATGTTTTCCAAGCTCGCTGTTGGACATCGGTTTTGCAAGTAAACCGCGCATTGCACAGCTTCAGCCCAAAATTCTTTTGGCATATTCTTACTTTTCAGCATGCTACGAACCATGTCGAGTATGGTCCGATTCTTTCTCTCAGCCACGCCATTTTGTTGAGGTGAATATGGCGCTGTTAGGAACCTCCGAATGCCATGCTCCTCACAGAAATACTCAAACTCCTTAGAGATATACTCGCCACCTCGATCCGACCTCAACGCCTTTATGTAATTGCCATTCAACTTCTCAACTAGCACCTTAAACTTCTTAAAAATCATCAACAAAAGTTATGAAATAAACCCAAGTTCTCCTCGAAATAAACCCAAGTTCTCCTCGAAAAATCATCAACAAAAGTTATGAAGTAACGGTGCTTACCCAATGAGTTTGGTGTGATTGGACCACATATGTCCGTATGTATCAACTCCAGCGGCTTCTTGGCACGATAGCTCGCTTCTCTTGGGAATGAACTTCTCGGATGCTTTCCAAGCACGCACCTCGCAAAACTTATCACAATGATCAATTTGTGGCAGCCCCTTCACCATGCTTTTCTTTGACAACTCTTTCAAGCCGCCAAAATTTAGATGACCAAACCGCAAGTGCCACAACCATGCTTTATCAACCACACAAGCCTTCAAACACTTAGCTTGAACATTCATCAAATTTAATTTAAACATACGGTTTTTAGTCATTTCAACTTGGGCTATCAATCTATCATTCTTATCTCTCAAATAGAGAGTTCGGTCCTTCATAATCACCGTATAACCAAGTTCCAATAACTGACCCAAACTCAAAATATTACTCTTCATATCGGGTACATAATAAACATTGGTGATAAAAGTCTCACTTTCATTTTTCAGCTGAATGAGAACTTTACCTTGACCTTCAACTTTCACTTTCGATGCATCGCCAAATGAAACATGGCCATCTACCACGATTGCATCTCGGCGAACATGTGCTTGTACCCGCACATATGATTGCTTGCACCGGTATCCAAATACCACACGGTCTCTTGATTGGGAGTTGCTTCTTTGCTCGCAAGCAATACCACGCCATCTCCAATCTTCTCTTCTTTCTTATCATTCTCATCTTTCTTCTCATTACGACATTCATATGCATAGTGACCATATCTATTGCAATTGTAACATTGAATATGAGACTTGTTACCTCCTCTTCCTCGACCTCGACCATTGCCAAATTAGCCTTGTTGCTCCTTCTCATCTCGATTGTCTTGCTGTCCGCGACCTCGACCACTTCGACCACGGCCACGACCTCGACTGCGACCTCGACCACGACCTCGCTCACTGCTGGTCGGTTTCTCTTCTTTCAATGTTAACTTCGCTTGAAGTGCTTCATCGAGCACCTCTTGCTTTTTCTTCTTCTTTCTTTGCTCATGGGCTTCCAGCGAACCCGAGAGCTCATCAATAGTCATCTCATTCAAATTTTTCGACTCTTCTATTGCACATACAACATTCTCAAACTTGCTTGTCAAAGAGCGAAGTACCATCTCAATAACTCGAACTTCAGCAAGTGGTTCGCCATTCCGCTTGAGTTGATTCACCACGGTTTGCACTCTTGTCATGTACTCGGACACACCTTCGGTCTCTTTCATTTTCAAGGCCTCGAACTCGCCTCGAAGTGTCTGCAACCGCACTTGCTTCACTCGATCAGCGCCTTTGTATGCCTTCTCGAGAGTATTCCACGCCTCATGCGAAGATGTCGCACCGGCTACCTTCTCAAAACCCGACTCATCCACCGCTTGATATATGATATAGAGAGCGGTCTTGTCCTTCTTGCGATTCTCTCTCAATAATCTCGCATTAGCACCCGTCAACGCCGTCGTATCGGCATGCTCTTGGTAGCCATCCTCGACTACCTCCCACACTTCTTGCGCACCAAGGAGAGCTCACATTTGTATACACCAGTTGTCGTAGTTACTCTTCGTAAGACGGGACAGCGGTATGTGCCCAAACGTCGAAACACCGGTATTTGCCATCGTCTCTGATACCAATCTGATAGGATCGTCTTCTTTAATATGAGGCTATGTGGATATTAGTGGAGATAAATGAGATACTTAGAAACTAAAATTCTTCATTCATATACTTGATACAACTCTCTTACAATTGATATTTTCTCTCTTCTAAGTTCTCTCTAAGTTCTGAATTTCTAAACACTCTTACATTGTTTATATAGATACAAACTCAACTACTTTCATTAACTAACATTCAATCACCTAATCAATGGCATAGTCTTCTAGACAATAAATAACAACATCTTCCTAAGAGTTATTCTTGTAATTCTAAATAATTAAACTCTTTGACCATGCAAACTTAATTGAGTTTATATTTCCAACATAAGCAAAAGACTTAGACATTGCAATATTTTGGGCATAAAAAATCCCTCAAAATGCACTAGAGATTGCAGTTGCAAAAAATTAAACTGATTATGTATTTGGTGACAAATCAATAATTAGGCTTTGCTCAAGAGTTTAGCTTCGCATATCCTCACTAAAATATCTTTAAAATTTTTCTAAAAGAAGTGTATTCCATTTTTCAAAATATATATTGCACTTCGGAACAAATATCAGCTGAAAGTCCTAGAAAGAGTTGAAGGAATATGAGTATATGACTTGAGCAATCATATGCGTCCCGTATATATATTCATTAAGTATTTTGCTCCATGTTTTATGCTCACCATTTCTGGACACCCCAGCAACTCTTGCCAATTGTAGATTTTTCCCAAGTTGAATAATAAATCTCTACTATTTTTCCTCTCTTCATGTTAAATATCAGTCGTACTACACACCCACTAAATGAGTAGAAGGCCATTTATAAATATTATAGAGTGGGTGTATATATATATATATATATATATATATATATAGAGGAATGCTAACGCGCCATCGATGGCACGTGCCATGCCATCGATATTTCATCGAGTCATTTTTCAAAATCAAAAATTCAAACGGTCAATCCGAACTGTTCAAATTGATCACCATATTGAAATATCCTTGGAGACCAAATTTTATGTTTTTTTCGAATTTTTTTGCTATTTATTCTGATATTTTCAAATTGGAGGGTCTGCAATACTCCAATTATAATATTTTTGAAAATATCATAATAAATAGCAAAAAAGTTTGAAAAAATGTAAAATTTGGTCTCTAAGGGTATTTCAATATGGTGATCAACTTGATCGGTTTGGATCGAGCGTGTGAATTTTAGATCTCGAAAAATGACTCGATGGCACGGGACCCTTCGTGCCGTCGATGGCGCATTAGCATTCCTATATATATATATATATATATATATATATATATATATATATATATATATATATAGAGAGAGAGTTTAGCTATGGTGAGTCGTGACTCACGGTCCCTCCGGTAAGTCGCGATCAAAACTCCTAGATCTAGTTCAAAATGACCGATCCAAACTGTTCAATATGATCTCCCTATTGAAATCTTCATGCATACCAAATTTTTCATTTTTTCGAAATTTTTAAGTATTTTTTTTTAAATTTTAGAAAATCGTTAATCTATTTAGTTCTGATTTTTGAACCATTCAAAAATAGTAATTTTTAAAAATCCGAAAAAAATACTTAAAAATTTCGAAAAAATGAAAAATTTGGTTGCATGGAAATTTCAATAGGGAGATCATATTGGACATCAAACTTTATAATAATCGTTGTCAACATTATATCGTTGTCAACATCAAACTTTCTTACATATTAATCGTTGTCAACATTTAACAATATTTGATATAATATCAAACTTTATAATAATTTATTGACTACATAGGTTTTATATTTGCAGTGTTTGTTCGTATTAATTTACTGCATATTTGCATCTTAATATATAATATTTATAATTTATTTTCATTGACAATTCTTCCCTGAGTTGAATTTATTAATTCCGATGAACTTGCTAAACTTAATTTCACATACTTTCGCTCTTTTGTTTGCATCCAGACACCATCATTCTAGGTATAACTTCCACAACCTATTTGTTTAGGATGTTGAGATTTAAACTTAATTATCATTAGTAAAATTAGGTGGTTGAGACATAAAAAATAAAGCTCCACGGTTTTTTAATGAATAGAACATGAAAGGGCAAACTTTGGTTGTTTTTAGCGTGTAACTTTAGATTGAAAGTAATTGAAGTCTAATTTCTAATGATGAAGGTTTCAAGTTAATTGGAGTTTTCTACATAGAACAATTGGTGATTTAGTAAAACGTGGTTAGCTGTGTAATATTTTTGAGTTTTGTTTTGATGTTTTAGAGCTGTAAAAGAAATTGTATGCTATCATATTGTAAGTGAGAACCACAAAGAGTTGAATAAATAAAGAGTTTACTTATTCTCCTTCCATTCTCTCTACCTCTCAAGAGTTATATCCAATTATCCACCATTCTTTCTTAATAAAGTGGTATTAGAGCCATGGTGAACTCCTCCATGCAATCATTTGGACAAGTTCTAATACCTCATCTTACGAAGATAAACTATAAAAATTGAAGTATACAAATGAAAACCTTACTCAGTGCACAATATGCATGGGAAGTTTTTGAAAATGAGTTTCAAGAAAAGGATGTAACAACTATAGCTGCTTTGACAACTACTAATTTGAAGTCATATAAAGAGACTCGTATGAAACATAAAATCGCTCTTTATCTTATTTTTCAAGCGGTTGATGAATTTGATTTTGAAAAGATTGCAAGTGAGACAAAAATCAAAGGAGACATGAGACATTTTAGAAAAGGAAATTGATTACTTCTATCTGCAATTTTATCATTGGTTTCCATTGCTTGGACAAAGTGAACACATAAAATAGATAGAGTGAACATATAAACTATCAAATTGAACACAATAGATAAGTTCAATAAAATAAGTTTAATATGCATATAAAAATGTGAACAAGGGATGGAAAAACTTATTTGCTTGTATGTGGTCACTTTGATCATTTATAAGTTCACCTTATCTATTTTATGTGTTCAATTTGTTCAAGCGATGGAAAAACTGCAGATGACAGTTATCATTTCTCTTTTAGAAAAGGCATACAAAGGTGTTGATCGAGTGAAACAAGTTCGACTACAAACACTTCGTGGTGAGCTTGAAATGATGAAAATAAAGGAGGCAGAAGGCGTGTCCGACTACATCACGAGAGTACACACCGTTGTTAAATTAATTGAAGATAAATGGTGAGACTCTAACCGATGCCAGAGTGGTAAAGAAGATATTACGGTCACTAACGATGATTTTGAAAATGTGGTGTGCGCGATTGAAGAGTCGAAAAACTTAGAAGTGCTGATCATTGACGACCTCTAGAGTTCCTTAGAGGCTCACAAGTAAAGAAAGAACAAAATGGAGTTGCGAAGCGCAAAAATCGGACCATTCTCAACATGGTTCGAAGCATGATCAAAATAAAAAACATGCCAAGCAGAGATGGTCAATTGTGTCATTTATTTGCTGAATCGGTGCAAGACGACGAATTTGGAGAACATAACTCCCTAAAAGGCTTGAAGTGGTTCAAAATCAACCATGGCACATCTCAAGGTCTTCGGTAGTGTTGCATATGCACATATACTGGATCAAAAGCATGTAAAATTGGATGAAAAAAATTTAAAGTTGATCTTTGTTAGGTATGATGAGAGGTCTAAAACTTACAAACTTTACGATCCTAACACGAAAAAGTTTCATGTAAGTCGAAATGTGCAGGTGAACAAAGAAAACATGTGCAATTGGAGCACAATGAAGAAGATGGCACATGAAAAAGAAAACGAAGGATCGCAAATCATAATCCCTACATCGACAAATATAATCACTTTACCAACAATGCATGATGAACTATCAAGTGAGTCAAGAACACAAGGAATAAGGAGAATTCACAATCTATATGATGCGACACGCGAGTTGCATTTGGTTTGTCTTTTGGCTGGAGACAGTGGCGAAGCCAGGATTGAGGAATGGTGGGGGCCAAAAGAGAAAGGAGGTCAGGACGAAGGAGGAAGATCCGAGTTTTGAACCTTTGATAATGGCAAGAGCAATGGAGCGCCTAAATTTCTTTATTTTCTTTTGGTTTTGACCTGGAAAGTGAACAGAATGGGGAGGAGAAATAAAGTATTGATAGGTATACATGAAAAATATTTTGGGCCAAGGGAGGCCCGTGCAATTAAGTACACATATTTAACTATTTAAAATCAACATATAATGAAAAAACTCAGATTATTAGGGGAGACCTGGCCTTCCCCAGTCTCCCTTGGCTTCGCCACTGGCTGGAGATGAAGATATTTATCTTCAAAAGACAATTAAAGATGAGAAATGGTGTGTGGCTATTGACGAAGAAATATGTGCAATTCAAAAAATAGCACGTGGGAGCTAACTCATCTTTCGAAAGATCATAAACCTATTGGAGTCAAGTGGGTGTACAAGAAAAAAATATACCCACAAGGTGAAATCGACAAATATAAAGCGAGATTGGTGGCTAAAGGGTACAATCAAAAGGAAGGTATAGATTATGAAGAGGTATTTGTACAGGTGGCTTGAATGGAGACTATTTGACTACTAATATCTCTTGTTGCTCAAACAAAATGGTGTATTTTCCAAATGAATGTCAATCCAGTCTTTCTCAATGACATCTTAGAAGAAGAAGACTATGTGGAGCAACCCCGGTTATGTGAAAAGAATACGATGAATGTAAAATTTTCAAATTAAAAAAAGCTTTATGTGGATTAAAACAAGCTCCTCGAGCTTGGAACATGCACTTTATGTGAAAGTGAAAAATGGAGATATGTTGGTTGTGGCTTTGTATGTTGATGATTTAATTTTTACGAAAAATAATGAGAAATGATTGATGAGTTCAGAAGAGCCATGAAGAATGAGTTTGAGATGATCGATTTAGGACTCATGTCTTATTTTCTTGGTCTTGAGAGAAAGCAAGAAGACGATGGTTTCTTTGTTTCCCAAGAGACATATGCGAAAGAAAATGTGAAGATGTTCAATATGACAAAGAAAAGGTGGTCGATGCAATATTGTACAAGAGTCTTGTTGGTAGTTTGAGGTACTTGACTTTGTACAAGATCGGATATTTTATATGCGGCCGGGCTAGTAAGTTGGTATATGGAGGAGTCATGATCAACTCATTGAAAAGCTCTCAAATCGATTTTCCATTACATTCAAGGTACTTATCACTTCGTTTGTTTTATGAATCATCTGCTAACAACTTTGAGGTGTTTGGTTACTCAGATAGTGATTGGAGTGGAAACATGGATGATAGAAAGAGTACCTCGAAATTTGTATTTTATTTGGGCAATACGGCTTTCACTTGGCTTTCAAAGAAGCAACCAATCGTGACACTTTCAACATGTGAAGCAAAATATGTGGCGGCAGCCACATGTGTGTGTCAAACTGTCATGTGATTTGGTTAAGGAAGTTACTCAAGAAGATTAATTTTGTTCAAAAAGATGCTACTCAAATTTATTTGGATAGCAAGTTAGCAATTGTGTTCACAAAGAATCTTGTTCATCATGAAAGAAGTAAACATATTGATATGAGATTTCATATCATACGAGAACACATGAAGGAGAAAAATATTGAGTTGATACATGTGAATGCGAAGATCAAATTGCTGATATCTTTACGAAACCGTAGCCAATAAAAAAGTTTGAGAAATTTAAGAATCTTTTAGGCATAAATGACGGAAAAAGAATTAAGCTTAAGTGGGGGTGTTGAGTTATATATAAACTAAATTATCATTAACAAAATTAGGTGACTGAGAAACAAAAATAAAACTCCACGATTTTTCAATGGATAGAACTGAAAGTTGATTAAAGAAAAATTTTGAAAGGACAAACGTTTGTTGTTTTTAGCAAGTAAACTATGGATTGAAAGCTTTTGAAGTCTAGTTTCTAATGGTGAAGGTTTTAAGTTGATTGGAGTTTTGTAAAGAAAGTAATTGATGATTTAGTAAAGGGTGGTCAGATATATATTTTTTTAACGTATTTGAGTTTTGTTTTAATATTTTAGAGCTATAAAAAGAGTTATATGTTGTCATATTATAAGTGAGAACTACAAAGAGTCGAATAGACAAAAAATTTATATGTTCTCCTACATATTTCCTCTATCTCTCAAGAGTTATATCCACCCTTCTTTTCTTAACAGGATGTACGCACCTCTTTATTCTTATATTTCAAGGTTCCAAAAAAACAGTAAAGCTCTAGTCCTCTAGGGTAGGACTTTCTTTATTGATATTTCTTTTCTATCCCAATTTCACCTGTAACATCAACTATTGTTTAACTAAGGGGAGTCGCGACCAGCAATTGTCAGCAAAGCATATTTTGTACAAATTATTATTCGTTGATACAGTCAATCTACAAGTACAACAGTGGAAAATATATAGCACAGGACGTCTATTGAATAAATAAATTATCAAAAGGTTTTATATTTTAATAATTTTGGGTGAAAGATCAAGGTGCATACTTAGATCCAGGTAGCTGAACTTGAAAAATGCCGGCATAGGCAAGATCCTGTAGCTTTTTCTGAGCATAAAAGACTTCTTTGCCCTTCATATAGCTCCAACTAAAAGCTGTGTGAGCGATGATATCTGCCGTCAGATTGTTAAAGTGACTTCTAAGATCAATTTCGAGTTGTCTTTTCTTCTCTTGTGCTATCTGATTGTGCCATTCTTCGATCATGGATTTAGCACATTTAGCCATTTGCTTTGTCATCGCCTAATATTATTAATGTGTAGGAACTTGTACGTTAGAAACAATCAATCTAGGAATGCGAGAAATATGCATGGCATAAGTAATTAAATGGTGAAATAAAACTGATGCTTATATATGGATTTGCCCTTTTTGATTTTGTTCTACATTGTAATCATATTTTCTATATACTAATATGTTATATTATATATCCCTTTAATGTTTGGAGTATGGTTCGGATATTTTTCTACTATCTATCAATTTTTACTTGAAATAAGCACGGAATTTTAATCATTATCATTGCCAGACACATGGATAATGTTTCACGTTTGACCACATTTGGCCCTGAATGCCACAGTTGGAAAGAAAACTCTGGATCGAACTACTAGAATGCATGTACCCAATTTCATACAGGACTCACCTTGACTTTGTCAATGTTGAAAGCAGGGCTGACAACCCTTTGATGTCGCACCCAGTCAGGACCATCGACCAGGGCTAAGCCCTTGCCGACTAAATCTGATAAGGCTGGGGGCGTATCAGGCTTCTGAAATGAACCTGACCTGTCAATCAACACTTTCTTCACCAGCTCAATGTCTGAAATGAAAATATACGGGTATGGGCCAAACCAGAGCAAGAATGTCCTTCCTACACTCCAAAAATTCAAAATAACAGCACGTAGAAGTTCGTTCTAAGTATGTCACAAGTAAAAGGATGCCACCTAAACTACATGTTCTTTTTGTTATTTTTTTCTGTAACAACCTATTTTAAATAGCCCCATTTCTTTTGCAAATACACCGTAATTGTTTTTAATAAGCATATTATCACAATTTTAATATTAATACAATAATACTAGACATTTAAAAATTAATTATGATTATAAACATGTCAGAGCCATTGGGACTGGCGCCCTCGCAACCGCGCTACTATCAATGCCGCTGCTAGGTTCCAGAGAAAATATTTTTTAAAAAAATAATAATAAAATTTTTATTTAAAATTAATAGTTGTTTTTTTGAATAATAATTTTTTTTTTGAAAAAAAGGAAATTTAAAGATAGTAAACTCTACTCTCAGTGTCATGAAAAAAAAAATATTTTTAAAATAATTACTTAAATTTTTAAAAAATAATAAACTCCACTAGCGCAGCAATTCAATTTTTTTAAAGTTAAAAAGTGGATAGATTAGTATTGCATGGCTAGGCGCGTCAATCCCAGTGGCGCGGCGCCGCCACCAGCGCTCCAATAACAAGACTCTCTGAAATTTAATTATTCAGCAATGTTTGTTAAAAAAAAAAAGTTACCGGCAATAATTAAAAAATGACTGAAACAGAGTAATTGCAGAGGAGACATGACAAGAGAGTTGTCCTATTTCTTGTGTTCCCAAATAGGAGACAAAATACATAATCAGTGGACCAAATATACAGACCTTTAAAAATCTTTTTAGTTCAAATAGACAAGAATATGCATACCATAGAGAGACATCCATTTAAGAAAGTGCGGGTAAACCCTCGGTGTGAAGTCATGGGAGTTGTTATCCAGAGTTATCTCTGCTGCTTTATCTTTCAAACTTAACATCTCCTTAAAGCTGCCATACATGAATTTGTATTTAGGCCCAAGTATCCCTTGCTCTCTATACTTCTTGGACACTACATAGGGCCTCCATGTGAGAGTCAGTAGCACCTTCAAAATCTGAGACAGTAGTATTACCAGTACTGAACCCAACAGCAATCCTAGGTTACCTTCCAATAATCGATCCCTATAGTTTCATGAAATGGAAAGAGATGAGAAAAATATGCTAATTAAAACAGCTGTCTAAATCGTGTCACTCTCTTCTTTTAATATAAAGATAGGGACTCGATATATTTTTTCCTCAAAAGAAATGAAAAAGAAAAAAAAAGGCAGCTGTCAGCTGGTAGTGTAATCTTATGTCTTATAATTTGGTTTCTTTGTATTGAAATGGGTGACTAGACTTATCTTTGTTCATCGGATGGGCATCAAACCCTTGGAATTTCGTTTGTTGCATATAAAGATTTCGGGAATAAACTTTTATCTGATATTATTTTGACAGAAATTTTAATAGCTCACAACTCAAAACAGACTTGCAATCAATATTACCTTATCTGATTAATTGATTTTCCCAATAGCAACTGCAATGCACTTTAAATTACCTTATCGACAGTCTTTAACAATCAATATTTGCATATTTTGCATATGACACTTCACTTCAAATGAATTAGTATTTTTGCTTATTTGTGCAATCAAAATTTATAAATTGTATCTAGGAAAATGAGTACTAGGAATGTGAATAGTACCGAAGATGCATTTGTTCGATGTGTGTTGAAGATATTACTCCCATTTTTTCATCAGATACTGATCTGCACCTGGAATTTGGGATGATTATCAAGAGATTGGCTTGGAACTTGCAATAAGAAATTGATTTAAAAAATTTGCGTATCAGAAAAGATGGTATAGATGCTGATTTATGAAACAGGGTACGTGCTATTTATAATAGATGAATTACTGACAGTACTGCATGCATCCCTGGTATTGAGTATTCAGTATTAACCCTAAATTAAGGTTGAGCACGAAGCCACCAATAGATTAGGAGACAATTTTAGCAAAATTATCTGCTTGTAAATGCAGCCCACAGCTTTATCCTATTCTATTTTTTTTTGAATTAGTAAATATGTTGGAGGGTTATTGCTGACAACCCGCCCTCTTGACAAGCAAATTTGTACATTATTTGGAGCCTCGATTCCGTTTGTTCAGAATATGTAATTTTTTTTTTCCATGTTAACATGCATTTGAAAAAATCAACTATATTATTAGCCTTTAATTCAAATTATGTTTTTTGATGTATACCGATCTATTTATTTTCTTTATTTATTAATGAACTTATTGGTGTGGTAATCATCGTCCCCCAACCTTGAAAAAAAAAAGAAAAGGATTAGTAAATCTTTAATTTTCTCGGGAATATGAAAAACTTGCTGAGATTTACAGGACTAAAAGAATATTACATTCAAGTTATGATAAGAAAAATTATTTTCCTGATACATAATTTCAAGTTTGCATCTGTTATATTTAAAAATTGTGCATCGTAAATTTTAATCTGAATATATTTGATACATAAAACTTAAAATTTTCGGTTACACTAATGATGTAACAAGTTCATAATTTTAAATAAAAGTATGACTTTCTATCATCATATTGAAAATAAAATCAATAACTAAATAGAAATTTGAATTAAAGTTTGAGACTTAATTAACAATTTTAAAAATTGGATATAACCCCTTAAATATTCTTTATTTGGAAATAACCCTCTCAAAGCTGGAATATTAAATATAGTCCCCTCTAATCATAGCAATCGGGAAATAAACCCTTTCTCTTTAATTTCAATCACATTTAAAATTTAATAATTAATTAATTTCGTTTTTACCAAAATGCCCTTGTGGTTTTTAAATTAAGGAGTATCTGGCGCGCCATTCTTAAATTGCTGAGAATGGAATCAAAATTCAAATAAGTATATCGAAAGCACTGTTAATTTTAACTCTAATATCCACTACTTATAAATGCGCCAATCCAAACCTGTAAAAAAATATAATTTGTTTGCAGTACCGTGTTTTTCACTCTGATTTGGCTCTCCATGCTGAATCCAAATATGGTGTCGCGCAGTAAGCTGTGTAGCGCAGTAAAACCATTCGTTTCCCAAATGCAACGGCGCTCCGCCACTCTATCCTAATGCCTCCCATTTATGCTGCACTTTGCCAATTTGGGACGTTTGGTCTCCACCTCAGGTTTGATCTGACGATGGATTTGGGTGACAAATTGAGGATGTTGGTGACGACTTACTGAACACCTCAAGGGCTCAATGAGGCTATTCAAGGTGTTAATTGAAGTTGTATATATATTTCTTTGGCTATCACCTTATTTTGGTCTGGTTTAGTTCTATTAAAGCAACCAATGGTTCTAACTAAATTCAATTAATGCATATTTTTAACCAATATTTTCCTTGGCACAACCAGACTATTGGCATGATCTTTGTGCTATCTGATTTGATTGTCAAGACTAATGTGTGACTGTACAGGCATATGAATTTTGGTGGCATTCCTTAATTCTTTGCAAATCACAACTGATGTCATTCAATGCTTAGATGGAGTGATTCAAAGCCAGTGTCATCATTGGTGATCTTTTAAACTCAAATAACAGTTGGAATAAGCAAATCTTTAATTTTCTGTTAACATTTAGGACTCATGTCACAAACAAATCAGCTGTGACAAGATCAACACAGTGTTTCAGGGATGCGCTCGCACTGGTACAGTGATGCGGTCGCACTCGTACCAGACCAGATTTGGATCTGATCTTAGAAATTGGAGATACAAACTCGAAATTGAGTAGAATTGAGATAATAAATGGATGCGATTTGTAGTAAAGATAAGAATCTAATAAAGAATTGCAATGGAAATCAACTCTTTAATTGAATTCAGAAAATATAAGGAAATTCGTAGAAAAATAGAGATAAATTGAGAAATGGTTTAGATCACATATTTCAGATGTGTTTTCTCTCTCCTCGACCTCTCCTTATATAATACAACTTGCTGACATCATTTATTTGCCTAATTACATCATCTAAAAACGAAATCTAGAAAAGAGCAGCTAAGAAGAGTCTTCTTCTCGTAACTGTCTAACGACCTCCATCTTCCTCTTCATTCTCTCCGGTTAGGAACACCTGAGCTCCTCCAGTTTCTTGATTGGACTCCTTTGTTAGCCTCTGTCCATTTAACTCAAAGAAGCCCAGCCCAGTTTTACCCAGCTTACGATTGACCCATTCAATCTTACCAACGTTCACTCTGGAATCTGCAGATAAATCGGATGCACCTGCATCCCAGAGTGCACTCACATCCAGAATTGTAATTTCAGCTTGTAACAACTCATTAAGCTTTGTGGACACATTTCCAATTGTCGTCCCTATTTATTTTTTGTCTGAACCACAATTTTTGAACCATGTTTGACGGAGACGGCAGTCGTTTTTTCCTTTTTCGTTCCTTTTTTTGGTTAAGGAGAATGAGGAAGGAGATTCTGGTTAGTGGGCCCCACTATTTCTGAGTTTTTTATTTTGTTTGTTTCGGATCCGATATGGGGGCATGGAGGCAATATCAATGCAGGCCGTTGGATTTAAGGAATGGTTAGATTTACTGCACTACACAGCGTATTGCGCGACACCATATTTGTATTCCTCCATGCTGACACAGCCCACACGTATAACTCTCCATGGTAGTCTCACATAGACTCCAATACTTGAATTTAAAAATTGAAGTCATTATTTTTTCATAAGAGCGGTTGTTAATTTAGAAAGGAGGGCAATGTAGTCAAGATATTCAGCAATTAATTTTTAAAAATTAAAATATAAGATGATTTATATACCCGATTGATTGTTATGATTAGAGGGAGTTATTTTCAAATGAATAAGATATATTAGTGGTGATTATATGTAACCAATTTTCCTAATTTACTGTCGACTCTAAGATTAAAAAATTACAAGGTATTTACTTGATTTAATTTTGATCAGAAGTTTAACAAAATTATAAATTTTTTAAGTGTTGTTATATAAATTCCATCATCTCCCCTGCCAATTTTCAAATAAAGAAAAACTGCGGAAACATTTATTTTCCAAATAAAGGAAAACTACGGAACTATATAATCATTACTACTTATAAATGCATCAATAGAAGAGTGTGAGAACTAAGGATACAACCTTGGTCTGACAACTAGTTTAATAGGGGGATTATTTCAATATAGGTCTCAGGCTTTTAAGTTTAAATCATCGGGGAGATATCAACAGACCCAAAAATTGTGACTGACCCATCAAAATTCCAAGGCTAGAGTCCCTCCCCTCTAACTGGTACTTGGTACCCTTCATCATTGACCCATCCATTTTGAAATAATTCCCAAATTAAACTTACAGACACTCCTTAGTCCTATCAAAATCAAATATGGGCACCATATCACCATACCCAAAAATCAATTGTTTCAAACTTACAACACGAGACACAAGTTCTGAAGGCACCATATAAAAAAAAAAGTTGTTTCAAACTTACAAAACAAGTGCTGAAGTGCACTGTACACAATAAAATCAAACTTGTCAACACACTCAAACATGATCATCATCTTCACCACCTTCATCATCATCACCAAGATGACCACCACTATCTACATTAATAGCAAACAAAATAAATTAAATAGTAGTACTGAATTCAAGTTGAAAAAAAGATAAATATGGGTGCAAAAATACCAATCACTGAAGCCCTCAACCAATTTTGAGCACAAATTAGAGCTTCAACGCTCTCATCATTTAAAGAGCTTCTAGTTGGGCTCAACGCTCTCATCATTTAAAGAGCTTCTAGTTGGGCTCAGTGTTCTACCAGCATTAGAAAAGGCTAACTCAGATGCCACAGTACTAATTGGTACAGCCAATACGTCCCTTGCTAACCTAGCCAACACTGGATACTTAGGGGCTTTCAACTTCCACCATGACAGAATGTCAAAGTCATCATCCGAGCTACAATGATCAAGTGGTTTAGCTAGATATTGATCTAGCTCAGATATCATGGGATCAGACTGCTTCTTAACATTCAAGAAATCTTTCAAACCAGCCCTTGTATTAGTTTTTTGCACTGATCCACTAGAACTGCAACCAAGTGAATTCATTTAGCAAGTTGTCACACAAATAAAAAGAAAAAAGCAGAGGTTTAGAACATTACCTTCCACTTGCATGTGCTGTGTAACCAGTTTGGCTCTGTGATGCCTTGGTGTTTGCCAGCAGATACTCATTGAACATGTCATCAAAGCATTGTTTCAAGTTGGTCATAAAATCTTGCAACTCAGAAGGATGCAGCATCTTGAAATAGTACTCAACCACATGTAGCTTACACCTAGGATCTAATGCACAAGCAACAGCCAAGAGAACATTTTCATTTTTCCAGTACTTGTTCCATTTGAGGAACATTTCTTTCCCCATCTCAACAATAAATGGATATGCACTACTATACATATTTCTAATAGTAAGATAAACCTCACAAAAATCAAGAAAAAATAGATTCAAAGTTGGATACTTGGTCTCACTAAATTTTAATGTAGCATCATAGAACACTTTCAAATGCCCATATAGGGTCACCACATGATCCCACTACTTATCACTGAGAGAGAAAGGATACCTCACATCTAACTTGGCATATCTGATGATAGCTTTCTTCAAGTGCAATGTCAAGTCAAGCATCAAGTAGGTGGAGTTCCACCTAGTCTGCACATCATATGTTGGCTTCCTATAGGGAACATCTTCCTGAAAATAAACATAAAAAAAAATTAATATACATAAAAATTAATATATACAAACATAGCTTAGACCTGAGAAGCAGCCAACTTGAACTTCTCCATTCTAGATTGTGAATGCTTAATATATTTCATGGTGTCTCTTATGGCATCAATCTGACCAGACATCACACTCAAACCATCTTGCACAATCAGATTCAAAATGTGGCATGCACATCTTTGATGAAAGATGTTACCATCACAAAGTATGTTCTTTCTAAATTGAAACCTACTCAGCAAGTCATTGATGGCAGCATCATTAGAAGATGCATTATCCAAAACCAAACTGAAAGCTTTCTTATCCAAGTTCCACAAAATTAATTTATCATAAATGGCCTGTGAAATATGTTGGCCAGTGTGAGGAGAGGGCATTGGGGTAAAGTTGAGAAGTCTTTTTCTCAACTTCCAATCATCATCAATGTAATGACAAGTAAGAGCCATGAAACCCCTATCTTTACCCTTGCAAGTCCACAAATCACTAGTGAAACTAACCTTACAATCCATTTTAGCAAATAAATCATACAACAAACCCTTCTCTTCCTCATAAAGAGCAACACAATCTGCCCTAAGTGTGGTCCTAGATGGCATTTTAAACAGAGGCTGCAGATTAGTTGTAAATACTTTAAAGAAGTGGTGGGTTGCACAGTTAAAAGGGTACTCATGTCCAGATACCATCTTTGCCAAGTTATTCCTACTTCTAGCTTGGTCAAATTCCCAAACACTAGGATTGGGCTGACCTGATAAATAGTAAAAACATATTAGTATACAAAAATACATGGCACCATATTAATGTACAAGTAATATACAAAAAATACATCAAGTACCTTGTTCACTGCCAAGCTGAAGCAGTCTCTGCATGGCAGCAGGTTTTGTCCTACTTCTGGCTGGCATTTTCTTACAACCACCCCTCATATGATGCAACAGTGAGCTAGTGCTCCTAAAGTTGCCTTGCAAATATTCAGTACCACAATAGTTGCAAGATGCCATGAAGTCACCATCCTCATCCTTTTCAGTACTTTTAAAATGCTTCCACACCACAGAGTTCTTCACAACTCTACCCATTCTCTTTCTCTTTTTGGTATCATCTGTGGGGGTTGTACCATCAGCAACAGGTTCAACAGGTTGACTTGGGGGAGTACCATCAGCATCAACTTGTATTCTTTGAATTTCCTCTGCAGTTTCACCATCAATTCCTGGTTCCATACTATATATTGGGGGAGTACCATTAGCATCAATTCAACAGATTACAAAGGTTAGTCATGAGACACATCCACCCCTAGCTCCTATCCATGCATACAAGTGCTAGCAGCCTAGCAAGTTGTCAGGAATGGATGTGTCGCATGACCAACACAATCAACCAGATTGCCAGTCAGTACCAACCACATAAGATATTAACATGATTGTCAAGGTGTGACATGAGAGACATCTATCCCTGACATACCAGATTAACAGTACCACATGTCAATTAGCAAGCATACAAATAACAATTACCAGTGCCAGGAATAGATGTTTCTCATGCCACACACAAATAACAAGCACAAGCATTCAGATAAAAATCATATTGCCAGGAATAGATGTCAGTCAAGCACAAGCACAATCATTCACTATTCACTAAGAATTGTAACAAATAAATAAATCATACTCATCTGATAATTGTTCCTCCTCCAGCACAATCTTTCTCTCTGACTCTGGGTTAGCCATTGTTTGTCCTATTTCTGGGTACCTTTCTCAGTTTCTTCTTTCTGTCTTTCTCCTACAAAGAACAAATACAAACAAAAATTTAAAAAAAATTGAAAAATTAAACAGACTAAATAATCGAAAAAAATAAACACATACCTTTCTCAGTTTCTGTCTCTCTTTCCTTCCTTCCTTTTTCCTTTTTTACTATAAAGAACACGAAAAAAATTAACTTAAAATTACAAGTAAACAGATTAAAAAATCGAAAAAAATAAATAAGCAAGAAAGAAAGACATACCTTTCTCTCTCTCTTTCTTTTTTCCTTCTCTCCTTTCTGTCTTCTTTCTTCATCTTATATAGCCAACGTTTCTTAATCATTACTAGAAGTCGAAGAGACCCTGACTGATCGACTAACTCTGTCACCAGTCTCTCAAAATCACAAGCAATCATAACCTTTCTCGAGCCTTTTAAGCTACCAAGCCTATACTTTAAGCGAGAGATTTGAAAAACAAGCGACAAAGAGTCGTAATCAGGGACTAATCAATCAAGGATTTTGGACCAAAAAGGTAGTAATAATGAGTATTTCATCGAAACCAACAGAAAGGAGAGGAGAGGTCGTCTGCCTCTCGTGATCTCTCCAGCACGCGTGAGAGCATGGAAGAGAGAGAGGGAGAGAAGAGAGATCAGATCGGGAGAGGAGTTGAAAAGACATGGCGCCGCTTGAGAGAGAGAGAGGGGCGGAGAGATTAGGTTAGGGTTTGGTCTTCTGTCCCCTACTGTACCCCTATATATATTAAACTATATAATAATTATATTAATAATAATATAATTATATTAAATATATTAAAATATAAACGAACGAAACGAAATAAACGAAACGAAATCACCCAGTTTCGTTAACCGTCTCAAATTAACCGCGAAACTAATTTGGTTTCGTTCACTGTTTCGCGTTACCTAACAAAATTTCCCTTTCATTAACCGTTTCGTACCGGCGAAACGAAACGAAATAACGTAAAAAACTCTTCCGCTTGCAGGTCTACCTCAGCGACGAATTATGCATGCCTCCTATCCTATGCTATCCCCCGTACTTGAGGCTCTTGAAAAAGGCTCTTTTCCAAATGGTTGGTGTATTATAATTGAATTGATTTATTATGTTACAAGGTTGAAAATGTGTATTTGTTATTTCATCACGGCACTTCATTTTAATTGTGTATATAAAATTATGATTTTTATTTTTAATTGTGACGGGCCATAATTTTACAAATGCATATAATTTTATATTTGGTCTCTTTGATTCACAATAAAAGTGGACTTGGATTTTGCGGCCACATGATATATATATTTCGGACAATGTTTTATGAAGTATTTTATTTATTTATTTATTTTGTTGAGGATTGTATGAAGTATGAATCCTATTAGTGCCGGTCAATGTCTAGTTGATGTGACTATATGTAAAGGCTTGTTAGCTCACGTGTAATCAACCTTGTAGAAATAAAGATATTGTGAATGTGTTCTGTATAACATAGCCCTCAAATATAAGACCTGATGAGTAATGAAAATAAATAGCATTTATCATCAATTATCAATGATCATGGAAATGTAATAAATGGATGAGATATTGGAGAATAACCAATAATTTTAAATTTCATCTATCTAAATCACAATAAAAGTCATTTTAGAATTTTGTGGTCGCGTAAATTTCTTGTAGTTGATATATTTTTTAAAAAATGTTGTGTGAAGTATGAACACAGTAGCATGAAGAAACTTTCATTTAGTGGTTTTGTGCAATTTAATTCAAATTTGGAAACAAGAAAAACCATAAACAACAACATCTAGTGGAGTTAAGCGTAGTTTATGCACTAATTACTACAGAGATGAAAAAAATTGAATTTTATCTCTTTTCGACTTGTAATGAAAGGGTTCGAAACAATACATAGGAGGCGGTGGCATGCGCTTACTTTTTTTCTTACACCTTAGGTCTATACAACTTGTTCTAGCAATTCAAGAGAAAATGTCTAATCGTCCAGTTTCATTTCTTGTATTAATTCACTAATTAATATTAAAACTATGTTCAACTCAAGAACACCAAACCAAATGCAAGAGAATGACGAAAAATGCAGATCTGAATTTCTCTCGAAGGCTTGAAAATTGCGGCCAAGAGAGGAAGAGAGAGAAAGTGCGAATAAGATGGACACTTAACCATCAATAACAATTTTTTTATAAAAAAAATTCTAGCTGCAAAACAGATTATGTAGGTAAAATTTATTTATGCATTTGATTTTTCTTTTCTAGATTACATTATGAAATGTTGGGGCTTTTTTTAGTGGATATCTAAAATTAATTTTTGAGGGAAAAGTAATTTGATGTATTTCCTAATTCTAATTTGGAGGGAAATTAATTTTGCCAAATATAATTGTATATGGACAATTTTATTCTAAATTTATTAAAATATATAAGTTTGCTGAATAAAATTGTAATTTTTTTGTTATGTTTCAAAGTGATTAACGATTAATCAAGACATTTTAGTTTAGTTTTACGATATTGTGCTGTTGTCAAAAAATATTAGTGTGATGGACAATGAGACAAATTATAACATCGGTGAAACTTGCGTGCGGCGATCCATGCACAGCCCTTCAATTTAGACTTAGATACCTTGCATCACTTTTGCTATTGTAAATTTTTATTTGTTGCGTAGATGGCAATTTTATTTCTAAAATAAATTTCAATTAAAAAGCTATAAATCCTTAAATATTCAATTAAAAAAATACTGTTTGTGCCGGAGAAAATCGCACAAATTTTGTTCTGTTTCGTGAATGTTTAAGGATCGATTGAGCATTTTAGTATACAATCTTTGGGTGTTACGAAAAATAATAATAATAAAAAAAAAATGGTAAGAAACACATTGGCCCAGAATTGGAATTTATGTTTTTATACAATAAAGTCGCAACTATCATCTTTTCATATAAAAATGTCCCATCTATCATCTATGTGTCAAAGTGCCATCTAATGCATTGGAAATTTATGAACAGTTGATCTGTACCGCTGGGATTTTAACAGCATGACATTGATTGTCTAAAACTGTCACCAACGAATTGCAATAAATCCAGAAACATTGATCAACGGGCTGAATATCACATCATGAGCTTAAACTTATATAGTCTTGTTATTAATTTTTATTGATCTTCTACAAATTAGTTGGACAAGATTAATCAATTATCGGGTTTTGATCAACCAATAAAAAATTAACAATATGCTTTATTAGATATCGATGGTGACTCAAACCTTGATGAGTTCGTATTAAAATTCGGTTGAATACTAACATTCCTTTGTGGTTAACACTTTTAATTCATACCACTGTTATAGTTTAATTGTTTTGCCCATGTGCATGCATGAACAATTACTTTTGTATGCCTGAAAAACAAAACTTAGAAAAGAAATCCAGAAAGTTCCTAAAATGCCCTTGTCAGAAGCAAACTTCTGTATTTCCATTTCCAACGTAAACATTCCAAAATTAAGGAAATTCTCAAGCTGCAGGTTGAAGTCTGTAGCTGACAGATGGATATTTCATAATCAACATAGAATGATTTTTTAATATCCTAGATTAAGGATTGCAGTTTCACCGAGTGCTCCCTGGTCCTTTTCAAAGTTGGACCAGTCCAGCATCTTAGCTTAGTGACAATACAATACACAAGCAACTGAATGGGTAAAATATTTCTCCTAAATAATTTATAAAATATTGCCTCAACATACCGAACTAATCTGATAGAGCACTCTTCTTGACAATATCAGCTAACTTATGCCTTCTTGGGCATTTGACATTTCAACAAATGAACACATGTCACAATTTTTTCGTTGAAGCATGATTAATGATGGTACTTTTGCCTCTTTATAATAGTCCATGCCCTACAATATAAATGCACATTAACATTCAAGTTATGGATGCCAAGAAGTATGAGGAAAAATTATGAATTGATATATTCAGCAAGCTATGATTAACCGTGCAATTGTATGCCTAGGGTTGATATGTCAATTAGGACCAGGATGGTACTATTGTAAGGTGATTATGCAAGATTAGGTAAGGGCTTTTCATTTAGGGTTGACTAATAGAGACTCCCCAACTCCATAATAGAAAAAAGAAAAGAGGATAAACAACATCTCCTGATATAGGTGTGTACACTGAGATAAAGTTGAGCCAGGAGTAAAGGGATTCATCAAATAACAGGACTTGCTCACAAAAGGAAAGGGCAACCAAATAAATGAACAATAGACGAATTATCACATCGAATAACAAAGAGAGTAATGTAAAAAATAAAATAAAATAAAATCACTTAGTATTGTAGTTTCTGAGCTCACTATAGACTAGCCACTGTTCTTGCCAGAAAAAAATATCGCAGTAAAAATATATTAATAGAGATAGAAATCTGAAACCTGTAGATTTGTTCTAGAAGAACAATTAAAGCTACTTGATGATTCAAGACCAGCGAAGAAAGCCTGATTGACATGTCAGCACGTTCTCTTACAAGTGGGCCATGACCATACGGACCTCCAATACAAAATGTCAACCTCACTGAACCCTGGAGAAAAGCACTGCCATTAATCTCATGAGCATCATATTACATTCAGACAAGCAACATAAAACAAAGAAGAAAAAAGGAGGCAGCTTCATGCATGCCCCTTGAAATCTCAAAATGTAGACACCCATGCAAACAAGAAGCATCGCCCATGCCATTCTTTAGATTCCTTCAATAGCCAAACCAAACTATCTTCATTCTCTATCAATTCATACAGGGGCAGCCAGGACAAGTTTTTTGAGAAAATGGAGCAAGGGGGCATAAGGGATAGACAAAACTTACTTTGTAGGGGGGAGGCATGAATTTTGGCATATTTCTTTTTTTTGTAAGAATATTTATGTCACATCATATGGTTTTGCAATCAAATGAATGAAAATTCACCTAGAAAAAAGTAAAAGGAACTATTGAAATAGATTACATTGTACATACTTTGTTAGCTGCGTCACCAATTAAATCAGCCATTTCTTCTGATACTATATCTTTTCCATTCTCATCCACAATAAGTTCATAACTATCTTGCAGAAAGAAGAAAATTATTTAAATTAAACAAAAGCTTTTATCCACAAGTTCTCTATTTATTGCATTTTGGGACTACTAAAAGATAAACTAAAATAAAAATAAAAATATGATGTCATTTTAGAACTTACAAAATCATCAGATGTGATATGCTGCATCATTAACATGTCTTCTGCTTCAATTTGCGACCTCACATCACTACTCAACATAAAAAGCTGCTTTAATAAATTGAAATAAACAATAAAATTTGAGCAATTAAGATAAATGAAACCGTCGATTGAATAGTTCATTTTTTTTTTCCATTATAGTGAGTTTTGTTCCTCTTAGATTAATCTTTCTCGGGAATCAATAAAGAGTTATTACTGGCCATGAACCAGTAAAAATACTTTGGTTCTTGTTACTCATAAAATAAACAAAAAAATTACCTAGTTTTATAAGTAATGGTTAGCACTAGCAGTACTCATTATTTTTTTTTTTTTTGCTAAAAGCACCATCAAAAGGTGCCAGCATCCATTAACTGCATGCTCAAAGTCTTACAAAAAAGTCACACAGAATGTGACCAAGCAACAAAAGGAAGTCAAAACATAAACCTACAACCAGTTTAAAACACAAAAAACAGATAAAACCAATATCCCACTACAGAATAGCCTATAGACTATTGGGCAGTCATTGTTTGGGTTATACTTTATTTACTTATACCGTAAAAAAAAAATTAATAAAAGGAGTAGCAATAACCAATAACCAATAAAATTAAGAACTGGACCTTTCCGATCATCAAAAAAAAAAAAAAAAAAAAAAGAACTGGACCTTTCTTCTCTTATTGCTGCAACGGTGCTCCACCTACACTACACTAGGCACTGCGATCATTGGTTTAATGAGTGTCAGCAAGGCAGCCAACTCCAAGCCTTTAGCCGGACACGTGGAGAATCTGGTGAAGAAAAGGTCATATGTCGAGTGGCCCGACTGGGACAAGCTTCCGCTGGAGGAGGCAGTCTCTCACTTTGAACGCCTCCTCAACCCCCCTGACAATCGCCCGCCGTCCATTCGTGCCATCAACGGCCTTCTTAAATCCATTTCCAACACCAAGCATCCCAACCGCTACCCAACTGTTATCAGACTCTTTAATCGCTTGAAGTTGAAGCGAACCAGGGACCCAAGAGTCTCTCCGACCATCCATACCTTCGGCCTCGTCGTTCATTGCTGCGGTCGCATGGGTCGAGTGGATCTCGGATTCTGCGTCCTTGGCCAGTCCTTGAGAGCAGGAATCGGCGCCAGCTCCATCATGTTCAGCTCCCTCATTAAGGGACTCTGTGCACTGCAGCAACCTGCTATTGCAGTTAAGGTGCTCGCTAAAATGCCTCGTATTGGATGTGCCCCTACTGTTGTCACATACAGCATTCTTATAGATTATTTATGTAATAACGGTAACACTAGGAAGGGGCTAGAGCTATGTCGTCAGATGGCACGAGATGAGAGTCGCTGTAAGCCTAATGTTGTAACATACAGCACTCTCATTGGTGGATTTTGTAGAGAGGGTGACATTCCCATGGCTTTAAAAACTTTTGAAGAAATGGTTTCAGATGGAGTGACACCTAACAATTTTACTTTTAACATTCTAATCGACGGTCTTTGCAAGAATGGGGATGTTACTGCAGCACTAAAACTGTTCGATGAAATGCCTTCCCATGGAGTTGTTCCTGATATTTATACTTATAATAGTGTTATTCACGGTCTCTGCAGCCAGGGTGATACCCATAATGGTTTTAGATTGTTTAATAAAATGGTTGCAAAAGGGCTTGTTCCTAATGCCTATACCTACAACATTTTGATTCATGACCGCTGCAGTAAGGGCAACATGCGTAGTGCTTTGAAGATGTTCAAAGAAATGCGTGAGAAAGGAGCAGTTCCAGATGTCACTACTTATAATACCCTCATTCTTGGTTCTTTTGGTGCCGGTGACTATCACAAGGCATTTCAATTATACAAAGAATTACTTGGCTGTGGACTTCAACCAAATGACTCCACATATAATACCTTAATACATTGTTGTTGCAAAGAGGGTGCCTTTTCACGTGCTTCAGAGTTTCTTGAAAAAATGAAAGCACAAGGTGTGATGCCAAATATTACCACATACAACAGTCTAATCCATGGGCTTTCTGCTTTTGGTGAGTGGACCAAAGCAATTGAGATGTTCCGCAAGATGGTAAGTGAGGGCATTTCACCAAATGTGGTGACTTTCCGTGGATTAATTAATTCCCTATGCAAGCACGCACTAACTGGCGAAGCTGGAAACTTGGTCAGTTTAATGGAGGAAAGAGGGGAGAAACCTGATGTAGTCACTTACTCATCCTTGTTGTATGGTTATGTTTTCGAAGGTCGTCTTGACGAAGCTACAGTTCTTTTAGACACGATGACTCAAAAATGCATCGAGCCGAATCAATATTGTTACAGGACGCTGATCAATGGCTATTGTAAAAGTGGTAGAATCAATGATGCTCTGCAGTTGGTTGAGAAGATGATGAACCGTGGCCTTAAGCCAGATTATGCCATCTTTGACATTTTTCTAAATGCATTAAGTAATTGTGAGAATCCAGATGAAGTGAAGCAGATTATTTCTAAGATGGGAGGTGGAAGAAGTCATTTAGAAGAAATTAATGGGAGTAAGTAGTTTTTTTTTTTTTGAACTGCTAGACTTGTTGATTGTGTTGATTTTTGGTATGGAGGTACTGAATTTTGTATGCTTCTATGTATTAAAAAGAAATATGGAAAGCTCAATTTTCTATAATCCATTTAAAAATTTCGGTGTCTTTTCTTTTTTTTTTTTTTTTTTTTTTTTTTTTTGCCATTCACAATTTGTACTTAATTGTGTATGCTAACTTGTTAGTATTTTTTTGCACAAGATTTCGATTCTGAAGTACTCAAACATAGGCATTTCGGACCAGAAGAATAAAGTGACACTCCTACAGGTAAGTATTGCCGGAAATAAAGGTCAAGTAATAAATTGACGTTTGGAAGATAGCAGTTCTGTAGTGCTATTGCATATAGCAATCAGGATATGAAAAGACAATGTAATAAATTTTAAGTGTAAGTTTTTTCTATTTCTGGCAAGAGAGAGAAAAGAAAAGACATAACGTTGAAATGGATTTTTGTGCCTGGCTTGATAAATAACAAAAGCCAGAAAGCTTTCTAGTAAATTAGTAATCACCAGTCCTTGAGTGCCTACTTAAATTGTTCCGGTTTTCAGTTTTCAATTGTACCCACACAGGAAAAAGAATAACTGTAGCAGCAGTTATACAGACTGTACCTTCCTTTTTTTTCCAGGAAAAAAATATCAAAACTTTGCAAGTCATCCTTTAAAACTATCAAACATACCATATCAGATTGAACATCAATTATTTGAGTAAGCAAATCGTGCATTTTATTTGTGCACAAGTTTTTTCATAAGCTCTCCCTTTATGATTCATAATACAATATGATATGCTTTGATCTTGTTCTGAAATTTGTAAGTTTGGATATTATAATGATGTTTGTTTTTTTTTTTAAATCTAGAAATTAAAATTCAGAAACAAAAATAGAAACCGAAAACGGGTTTTAGTTTCTGAAAGATCAAAATCAAGAAAACAGCAGTGATGCCAAACCCACTATATTGGCTTGGTTTGTGAGAATTTGGAATTTTGTTCATCCTATACTAACAGGCTTTTGTAAAATAAGTAGAGAATAGATCTTAAAAATTTGGTTCTAAAAATATTAACCACGCAGAGCAACTTTGATTTGTTTCGTGTTGCTAAAATATCCATGTTTAAGGCCAATTCAGAAATCATCTTAAGAGTTGAGCTTCATGCAATAAATCTCTGCTCACTGGGCCTCTCCTAAGTGCACTAATGACGTTAATGAAAGGATCATTTTCCTCGATTACTTTTTATTTTGATGTATACTCTCTTGCCGAGAAATCAGGCAAAGACGAATCAGAGAAGATGTTGCACTTTTAGTCCAAACTAGGGTGCTTGTCTTCGCGGCATAGCCTGATTTTCCTATCGAGTAGAGGTGCGATATTGTTTCTTGTTGTCTTTTTTTCTTGTGGCAACATTGAATAGAAGTATTATAACTACTTTAAATCGTGTGTAAAACATATAATCGTTGATGCAACCCATCCATGCTCCTATCTACTCCCTGAAAAAACTACTGGCGTCACTATTCATAATCTGTACCAGACCAACCTTTTCCATGCTACAGCAGATCTGAGTAATCACAACTAACCCACCTCTCCCATAGCAAATTAACCTAGAAACTTGTTCTCCGTTACTCATATGTAACTTAAAAAATCCTTCAAATGCAAATTCATTTGTCCCAAAATCTCTCTGAGTGCCAACTCCCCTCTCCCATCGTACCAGCAACATAAAGTCTCCTCTTTAATGCCCATTAAAATTGAAACGCCAAACAGTACTAAGTAGCCAGTATAGATAAATTTTACAAAACATGCAAAATATTAATGAATACAATTGTACTACAATCCGTAAAAGTATTGTTTGCTACTAAAATAGTTCCATATAGCTAACTAATTAACTTTCTATAGATACGAAGTACATACTAAATATTTCATACCAATGTATCCAAATGTAAGAGAACCAGATAAAAACTATAGCAATACTACATTACAGGCTTACAGCAAAACAAAAACAAAAAAATCTACAGAAAGAATAATCTAATCAAATGGAATCAAACAAACATATGTAATATTTATTCAAATTAACCACAGACATGAGAGTTAGAAATTGAAAACATATCTATGAAAGTAATATTAGACTTACCATATGAACCACAATGCCAACTGAAGAATTCAATTGAACAAATTCTTCAGTTCATGACAGCATATGTGAAAATTACAAGAAGAGCCAAGATTAATAAGAGAAGAAAAACACTTATATACTATAGTTTAAAGAATTTTAATGATTATGAGATAATAAGAAAATTTTAAATAATACCAGCATGGAGTAAGATTTGAGATCATACCAAAAGCCCTGCGATAACTTTCATGAATTTGCAATGCAAGAAACTTCTAGTGCACGTCAAAACCTTATTGAAAGCAACAATAAGAACTTAGTAGTATACATCAAACAACTTTTGTTGACTCAATACCTGAGTTTACATCAGTATGGTTTCTTTAACTATTTTTTTTTTCAAAATTTCTTCAAATTTGAAATTAATACAGTAAATAGAAATTGGAAATTCGAACAAAATTTTATAATTTAGAGTTTGACTATTTCTTTATTTAAATTTCTGGGTGCATTTTATTGAAAATAAAACATGATATGGTGGTAATCATGTCCAGGACGTATATGATGATAATCACAACATGTCTTTGGTTTTATTTTTTGTTTTATAATTGTTATAAGAAGAAGCAAACTACACATCATCACCAACCCCTAAAAGATAAGATCCTATATCTGTTTTTGGTTGAACAGTAAATTCAAACCTTTTGGCATTTTATATATACATGAAAGAAAGTTGTATAGCAGTCAAGTTTGCAAGGCGACCCAAAAAAATTTGGATATTTTGCGATGGAAGACAAACCTGCATGTATCCCAAGCATATTTGATATTAGTGACATTTGCATGAAGAGCTCTTTGAACTTTAGGCAGGTTATAATAAGTCGTGGCATATCTCTCAGTACATGGATCATAATCTCTTGACTCTTGACATCCATGGCAAACAAAAAAGTTTGATATCATAAGAAGCTATTGTACTATATTTTGGTGCCATAAATTGTAATTAGTTTATTGGACTCACATATTTGCCTTGTATAAATGCTATATGTGCCTATGTTTCCCTCTCTTTCATTCGTTATACTCAAATTTCTAGCATATTTGATTGAAGGATGTTCTGAGGTCTCAAGTACACATCTAGCTAGCTTTCAAGTTATGATATGTCGTGTCATAAATTAGTCCATGGGTCCACCAAGACTCAAATGCACCGATGTAATTCAGATAATTATATGTAGCTGCATTGCCCACCTAAGAAGATAAATAGTTGTTGAAATAATTTGTAGGATAACCTTTAGGTAAGATGATGTAGAGTTGGATTATTAACATGAAGCCCTTGAGATTAATCATGGGATATATGAATTAGACCAGTTGATAACGTAATGTCCTATAATTTGAAAATTTTAACAATATACATTTTTGTACTGCCAAATTGAAATTAATTCAATAATTGATTATTAAAAAAAAATCAAACTTTACTGTATGTTTTTACCAGCATAGCATTCTTTAGCAATGTAGAACTCTCTGTACCTGTACTTGGAGAATCTCTCAAACCAATTCTCAAAAATGCATATGCGCCACCAACAGCTAATAAGAGAAATATAAATAGAATTCGATATTGGGAAACAGTAAGTCTACATTCAGTACAATTAAATTTAATTGAATTCAGATATATCATACCTGTTCTCTCATCTCCATCAGTATCAAGATCCAAAGAAGTGTTCAAATAGGAGAATACAACATCGGCCGCTAATTCCAAAAAACAACAAATTTGCAACTACACTCCAAATTCACCAAATTGGTTCACAAATTAATCAAACCCAAACCCCATAATGATATAAGCCAATGGAAAAGATATCATTTACAATTATGCTTAAATTGCTCACCATTGTTCCATGAATGCTGGTTCACATAAAGGATATGCCAATTGCTAATCTGAAATGGACCAATCTCCTTCAAAGCACTATATTTAATTGATGAAAAACTGGGCCCACCATTTAGCCAGAGAATGAGTGCTGCATTGTCGGGTCCCGCTAATAGGTACTTCCTCGACTATCAAACAACAGGCAATCATTTTTTGTTTTAGTTGTTCTTGCCACTTCAGCAGATCCTCTTGTTGCTTCTGGCCCAACTCAACTAAACTTCTTACCATCTTCCCAGAAAGAAACAAAATTTAAATAAAAAATATAAAAATATTCATGCAGTCCAGAATTCAAGTATGGATGACTATATTTACTCAATTAGCTACTCTCTTTCAGAAATTGAGATTGACTTCTTTTGAGAATTTTAAGACTTTCAGGTGCTAATGTTGTCATCAGTTTTCTCAGACCCTCAACTGATTATAACAGGATCTAAATGTCAATTTTATTGTGAAAAAAAAAAAACTTAAATTCAAACTAAAAATAGTAAGCACAGATACAGATTCAAACACTGACCTAAGAAAGTCTCCTCTAAAAATGTCTGCAGGACTGGTCGGAATGAGACCCAATAAACGATCCAATACGGATTACATGGTTGATAAGTGATAAAAGAGAAGCAAAAAAAAAAAAAAAAAAAAAAAAAAGATTTTGTGATCATTAGATAAAAAGCAATTCTTTGTGCGTTACTTAAAACACCCAAATTTCAAAATATACATATAAAAAGTGAAATGATACACCTGTGGTAGTGCCATAGCCAGTCTTCAGGCTTCCTGTAGCATTATGCAATTTTTGTTGCTTCCTGAAAATTAAAGAATTATATATCCTTAGCATGGTATTTTAAGGGAAGAAAATGAAAGATGACAAACACAAATTAATTAGTTACTAACATAAACCGATAAATTCTAGTCCTAAGTAATTCTAGAAATTTGTTTGTATTTGTTGGTAGTTTTTAAAAACATACTATCTATGTATTTGATTTTTTGCACAACATTATGTTAAAACTTAGCACGTGCATGACAACAAGCACCTACATAACACATATATTAAACAAAGAGCAAATCAAGGAAAAAAAACTTATATTAGGACGAGCAGTGCTGATCACCTCAATTCCAAGGAGCAGCACTTGACATGCCTTAACATGCCCTAGCCATGAACATCTCCATTCCATCTCCACTTACAGCAGCAACATGTCCTATACTTCTCACAGTGCTTTTACCAGAAGCAACTTATCATTTAGCGAGGGACTGACCCATTACCTAAACACATTAATAATCAGAAATATTACAAAAAATCTTTATATAAATCAATTTGCCACAGGAGAAACATGAAATGAAGAAATGGTTCCTGAAATAAAGGCATGAAATTAGTTGTCAGCATCAAGACCTGATTTTTGGAGTGGAATTTCTGTACAAAACTGACCCAACTCATTCATCACGCAGTTCAAATTCAAAAGAATAATCTGATTATAATCTAATTATTAAACCAATGGCTGATATTAATGGCTATTCCTTTTCTTACTAGCAGCAGTGCCCACCCAATGTGTGGGTAGATTTTAAAGAATATTTTTTTCGTTTTCGGGTATGAAAAACTATCCTTTAGAATACTCTCAAAAATGTAGAAAAAATAACATTGTGTAGGCGGACGACTATAGGTAAGATATCTGCAATTTTCACAACCAAACTCCAAACATAAAAAAATACAAATTCGACAAATTAGGTAAGAAATCGTTTCAGTAGAGATAAACAAAATAACATTTGGCCTATGAAGACACTATGACTTAGATTTAAAAATAAATGACTTAATCTCAGTGAACAAAAGCACTGCAAGCTAGACGAAAATGCATCAAATCACATGTGGAATTAGGAATTTCATTGACCTTGTAAATTTAAGATTGCAGATGCCTTGACGTAAGTTAAATTCATAACTTTGTGTTATTCGACTTCTCCTACTTTTCGATCATATTTTTAACTAATCAGTGATTCTTTCTGACGGTAATAAAAAAATGGCCTTGGCATGAACTAATTAGTTTCGGATATTGAAAACTCAATTTTGCTTCAATTCCCCCTAATTATATTTCCAAAGCAGTAAATGTTTGTATTGATGTTCGGTTGAAATGGTCCTTAAAGAATAGTACATGCAAACTGAAAAAAACTAAGGACTAATATAGAAAGGATATCTCAAACTCAAAACAATTCATGCATATTACAAACTGAAATCCATATGTAAGCATTTAATTTGCATCACAGGATTCAAAGTTTACATGTACAAACACCAATATAAGAAGATAATACTTCGAAGTTTTTAGATGTGAAGCCTTTTTAGAACTGCTTCCCAGTAGTCTACTATCTTGACATTGCCAGAACGCATCTGGGATTTCAATTTGGGATTGCATCTTCCCAAGCTTCCATGATGACTTACCTTCATGCCTCCATCAGCTCCTAGTCACAGATCACTATTAGTGCCTATAAATTATTACCTGATTTCATAGGAGCCCCCGAAAAACTAACACCACCATATCTATTAGCTTGAGGTTTCAAGGAAATTAATGGTTCCCTGTTATCTGAGCAATTTTAACAACAACAATACAAACATGAATGACTTTTGACATTTCTAAATTAACTAACACAATTTCTTCTTCCCGCTGAGCCTTTTCAATAGCCCTCTCTTCTCTCCTTTCTTTTTTTTTACTTTTGTAATTTCTACCTGACCAGACAGGTAACAAAAGAAGGCATATGAGTCAAGTGTAAATAAAATTCTTACCTTACCTAAGTGATGTGCTTAATTTATCCATAAAAGTGCAAATGAACCCCATTAATAGATCTCCATTTAAGCAAGATGACAAACATTAATCCAATAAATTTCCATCTGATACAGTGCAAATTTCGATCTGATTTGAGCATTCGGTATTACTCATCACTATGAAAAAAAGGAAACAAAATATTTTTAATTAATTTTTCAAATCCAAGGTTATAATTGCGAAAAAGTTGCAACACACCTCATGCCATCATAGACACAAATGCTTGTTTCACCGGCATATACTCATTTTCTAACTTGCAAATAGAATTAAATCATTAAACAAAAGGGACCCAATATAATGAAGTTATTAGAAGAAACCACAATGTGAAAATAACATAGATCCAATATGAAATAAGATAAAAACAAAGTTGGCCTGGTTCATGTGAAATGGTCAAATACTCAAATGCATGATAAAACTTCATCTATCTAATTTAATGCGAAAAGATAAGGGTTTTATCAATAAGTTAGCATGACATCGATAACAACCTCAATCTTGCCTCCTCTATCTAATTTAATCTACTTTGGTCTTTTCTGTTTGTAATTCATGCAAATCCTAATACAGTGCAAATTTCCATCTGATTTGAACATTCTGTATTTCTCATCACTGTGAAAAAATAAAACAAAATATTTGTTAATTTATTTTGCAAATCCAAGATTTAAATAGGAAAAAAGCTGAAACACAGTAAACCTATTATTGGCAAATTCTAAATTAAAGCATGATAGCTAATTCCTTTTTGTTAATATATGAGTATAGTTAACTGAAGTACTTTGAGGACCAAAAGATTTTGTTGTGTGCTCTTCTATCAAACCTCTCTTTGTCTAGCCCTTTGTCTGATCTGATGAAACATATACCCAAACCAGAGTGCAACCAGTTCACAATACTTAAGTTTTGACTTTTAAGGTTTTTCACTTTTTCTTGCTATTATGTGTTTGGATGGTCTCATTAAGTTCTAAAAACAGAAAGGTACAAAGGCGAGCAGCAATTCATTACTATGTTTTTTAAATGGATTAATGGTCATTTCCAGATGATAACAATTAACAAATTTACCGCACTAAAAAAGTGTTTGTTCGAGGACGCAAATGATCTATGCTTCTCAAAAATTCTCTAGTAGCTCTCTTCTTTTGTATTGGATAAGTTGTGGGGTCACTTCTTCCTATCAGCAAATAATAAGAAAACAATAATCATGATGGATTCTCATTTAAGAATTAATATAACTTGAAACAACAAAAACCCTGTCAAGATTGCAAATTCAGCCGGTTATTGTTTCTGACGTTATTTTTGCATTCAGTCTATAGGCGTGTGTGTGCGTGATTTTTGTTTAATAAGCGTAAGTGATGGGTATGGTAACTAGTCCCAGTCAGCGGGACCGCTGAAATGGCTCGAGAGGAGCAACGCTACTGTGCACTGAATACCATGTATTGTGAGGCACAACTTGATAGAGAAAAAACGATCCTAAGTTAATAAAACTCTGAGAAAAGAGAAATACCACAAGAAGTCGGGTGACCTTCAGTTCAATCTTTTGTTTAGCCCCTTGACTTGGAACGATTGAGCCATCTCTCAGGATTGACGCACCTATTGTAACTGCTCCTGGCTCAATCTTGTACATAATGTAAATGAACTTAATTTTATAAAAATGGCATTAGCTACATAAAACAAACAAAAGAGATATATCAAAAGTACCTGATCATAACCCTCTGCATCAGATGTCATAAGACATCGCAAATTGGACAAGCATAAACCATCATTGACCTAGATAATTGTTAATAACAAATTTGTTAACGCACAAATCCTTATAGGTAATTGCATTTGTGGACCAGTCATCTAATTTCATCCCAAATCCCATGATACAAATAGCATTTGATCCAAAAAAAACTTCCGAATAATTCAGCAGCAACCAAGAAAAAGAGACAATACCTTTGAAGCGTCTACAGTTGAACCAAAATTTAGGGGAGGAACTTCCCATAGTCGAACTCTGCATTCAATAAGGGTTACAAAGATAAATGAATTAGGACAAAAACAAAGCATCTCCAACATTTTCACTAAAATAGGACATTTCTCGTACACCTATCTAGTTATAATCTAATATATACAATCCTTCCTCCAATATATTTAAATCTCTGCCCAAATTATACAAAAAACCACCCAACAAGTGCACAAAATAGCAGAAAAGGAGGCTTTCCATTTTAATCCTTTTATACTTATTTATTTAAATATTTCCTATGTGAAAAATCTCTTGAATGGTTGAAAAATTGTCAGTTCGAATCGATCATACATATGTGAATTTTCAATTAATCGAACAGAAAAATGATGGATCAAACGAAATAGAATAAATAATTCAACACATCTCTTTCAAACAAAAACAACATATAGGAGAGAGGGATAGACAGAGAGAGAGAGAGAGAGAGAGGATATGCTACCAGGAAGGCACGGTGACACTATGGAAAAGACGGATTAAGTTGAGCCGACGCCGATGGAAACCCTAGATTTGAAGGGTGGAGGCGAGACGGAGACCCTAGATTCGAGAGGAAACCTAAGAAGTTGTGGAGCGAGAATCATTGAGAGCCGAGAAAAGCTGGACCGGTGGTGCGAGAAGGAGCGCCATGAGTTTGTGAGAAAGTGCGGTGGTGCGAGAAGGCACAGGGTGGACTGGTGGAGCACCTCTTCACCTTTCTCGCTGTCGTTGCCCCTTCTGAGACCAAGATTGAATTATAAGTTCTACCCAGTGCGAAAGGGGAGTATAATATTCAAATTTCAAAAATTGAATTGAAAAGTTGCGAGCAATTTCAGAGCAATTTGAGATACGTCGGCAAAATATTTGATATTTTGTATAAAGGAAGAATCGAACGGGGTGCTCACCGTGAGGATAGTACCTTCCGATCTAACGAAAGCTCGAGAGACAAAAACCTCTTCGTTCTACGCTCCGATCTGGGCCACAGATCACGTTTTTGTTTTAACAATCAACGATTTAGATTAAAAATAAAAGAAAATGAACGGTGCAGATTCTCAGACCAAGGTTGTATCCTTAGATCTCACACTCTTGGATTGGTGCATTTATAAGTAGTATAGATAGTTTAAAATTTGATTTTGGTAACTTGAATGTAAAAGTGCACCATTCTTTTTTTTTTTGTCTACTTGACATATGGAGTTGGATATACCTATCTTGAAAGAGACGCCATAAAAAGAACATATAGCAATGTATAATGCTGTTACGCAACAACCAAGTCAACTCTAAGCTATGCAAGCCAACTCTTTTTTATTGCTGATCATTCCATCAGATTTGTATCGAAGGAAAATCAGACTTAAAATCACAACCAATTGATGCTTCAGTAAAGCATGTCCACTAGAAATACTTTTTCTCAAAGCATGAATAAATGCATAGTGGTCAATTTAGACTTTCAACTTTATCAGTTCAGCAACGATACACTTATTTGAAGACAATCTAGCTTAATTCGATAAAAAGGTGTGAAACAAATGAAAATTAAAAAACGACAAAAATATCTTTTAAAAAAATCAGCACATAAAAAGAAATATCAAATCTAGGCATCAATCCATGATGCTGGATGCCATACTGGAGACAATACAATTCCCAGGGAGATTTCACACCTCAAATAAGTAAACTCCTCAGCCTAAGCATGGTCCCTTCTGCCACCTAATCACACCAATAATTATAGCTATGAACCAACAAAGCTATGGTCCCTTCTGCCAGAGCTATGTCCAGACTCCATAAATCATATAACACAAAATAAATTTATCCTAACTGATAATAGGTGGCAGGTCTAGTAATTACAGATGTAGCACCTTTTTTTTAAAAAAAAAAATTCAGACAACTATTATCTTTAAAAACGAAAAAGGAAACTTATTGAAACACCAAGACAACAAAATCAAGTGAAAGAAAAGCATAACTGACGTTCTGTGGAGGCGAGACATGACCGAAACGCAGAAGAGGCGTAATTAGGATTTCCTCTCCTTCTCCATTTGCAATCAGAAAAGATGGCTGTGAGGGAAGCGGTAGGGGTTTAGTTGAGATTAGAGAAGGGATACGGCTGTAACGAGAAAAAAAAAACCAGCAGCAATAACCTCCCTTGCCCCTCCATCTCCGCTGCCTCCGCTCTTTCTCCCGCCCAATCACTGTACATCATCCCTCTCTCCCTCCAAATCGCCTCACCTTCTGCCTCTATCGCCACTGATGCCGCTCTCTCTCTCTCCCAGTCGCTATTGGCGAGTTTTTTTTTTTTTTTCTCCTTCTGCTTGGTTGAGAAAGGTGGATCGGTGGAAAGAAGAAGAGTACGGAAACAAAAAAGAGATTCGGTGGAAATAGAAAGAAAGGAGGCACGCCAAACTGAAGGGAAAAAAACAGAACACCATTAAATGCCACGAACCACTGCCTCGATACACATGAAAAAAACTGAATTAAAAATTGGTTCACATTTAATGAAACACACCCGGTCCACCGTCAACTTAAAACATCCACCGTTCTTCTCCCACAAACTCCATCCGTGCGATTTTCAGTCCAGGGTCTGGATAATTCTCACAGAAAAAAAAAATTGCACTGTTCATAAGCGTGAATTTTAAAGAACTGGAATATTAAACTTTGGTAAGGGTATAATTTACAAAATTATTTTTTAAATTAAGATATCATTAAAATGAATAAAAAATAATAAATATCTATATTCATATGATTAAAATTCCAATATTAAAAAATAATGGATAAATTTCCAATTAAACAACATTACATAGGCAAATGCTTGATTTTGCCTATTATATAAAATTAATTGATAAAATTACAGTTCCCATAAATAGAGTGATACCAATTATTGTGATCAACATTTTCTAATACCAACTAGTGCTTCTTTTCTAGTCAATCTAATAGTTCCCATTAATGCAAAACAATGTAAAAAAAAAAAAAAAAAAAAAATGCAAAACAGCGAATACAACCAGCCCCTCTCTACACAGAAGATGCTCGAAAATGCTTTCTGGATTTGCGGATTCGTAAAAGTTGTTGCTGCTCCTCTGTTGGCAATTAGTATTCATTGGAAATGAGCTGATTGCATCTCAGCTGACAACTGCAAAATGAGAAAAAAAAAATTCCAGCTTATTCGTATGTAGGGGCACTTCGACAATACTGATATTAGAAAATGTCACCATACAAAAACCTGTATTAATTAAATCATTGTTAAAAAATAACCCGGTCATAAAATTATTTTGAGCTAATTATTGTTCCTTCTCTTTTTCGAAATAAACTTGACCCTTAAAATCAGTAATTATTATCAATTATATCCCCGCCCCTAACCCTTCCTTGTAAAGAAAATAAAATTCGAGCTTAAATAGTAAAAAATTCCTACCGCTCGATGTAGACTACACCTTATGATTCATCAAACTACTGCTTTGTTAAATTAATATATATATATATATATATATATTAGAATATCTATTGTGAACCATGGTTCATTTAGGGCTCTGTGAACCATGACCGTTTGATCAATGATTTTGCAAATTGACAAATCTAAATTAACCAATCCAATATATATATTGAAATCTCATAGCAAACCAAATTTTATAATTTTTGAAATTTTTTTATTATTTTTTTCGAATTTTTTAAAACTTGTCATTTTTGGACAATAATTAGTGAATTATCGTCCAAAAATGGTAAGTTTTAAAAAATTCAAAAAAAATAGAAAAAAATTTCAAAAATTGTAAAATTTGGTTTTCTATGAGATTTCAATATATAGATTGGATTGGTAAATTTAAATTTGTCAATTTGCAAAACCATTGATCAAACGGTCATGGTTCACGGAAGGCTCTATGTACCAAAGGTTCACAATAGATATTCTATATATATATATATATATATGTATATGTATATGTATATAAAGCATTTTTCATGCAGGATTGCATCGTAACAACTTCAATTATCATTAAAATATTTAGGATAATTTCTTTGAAAGATTATAATTACATTTTTTCCCGGCCCACACTCCTCGAAATTTTTTATTTTCTCTGGTACTTCAATAAAAGATTGCAATTTACTCAAAACAAATGTCTAAAAGCAAGTTCTGAATAAATATTTCTTTTGTCTGCATGTTTTTTTTTTTTTTTTTTGGATGTCCAAGAACATAAGAAATCACTTCACAAAGCACACCTTGCTTATATACAATTCATATCACATTATATTTATCAATATGAGCAACATAAAAATCATTTGCAAGTTAAGTTTACATGATTTACCAACTAAACTGATCAACTAATTTGTTATCAACTATTATGTGATTTGGTTATTTATGCGTGTCATCTTTATTGAATGATTGGGCAGGTAAATACAGATATCATTCAAAAAGACTTCAAAAGTGATTGCTCGATCTTTTCAGCATGGGCGAATCAAAATAAGCATTCATTCGAACTTCCCAAGTTATTTTCATTATTTTAATATGAATGAAACAGACAAATGTGGTCACTTAAGTCTGGAAAGTTGGGATTAGGAACTATTTTTTAATTTTAACCCCATCTTTTAATAAACTACTATTGATATTTTCTGTGAAGAAATTATAAAAATCAACATGTCACGATGGATGATTATCTAACGGCGGTTTATCTTTTTCTATGTTTGACTAGCAAGCTTAAGTGATCGCACTACAAGCATTTCTAAAAAAAAAAAAAAAAAAAAAAAAGCTTAAGTGATCGCGCCCCAGTCACACAAGATGTCACATTCACACGGGTTGCATAATGTAAGATTGTAGCAATGTAGCATGCAACTCTTGATTTATATATTTTCGAATTTTAAACATAAATAATTAAATTTATGAAATTTTATATTTCTGAATGATGTACATATTTACCAAGAGTAAAGGCTGATTTGGAAATAGCAGTAGTAATTTTTTTATCAGATTGCTATCCCGAAGTTCAGGGTACGAAAGAAGAATCCAAGCCGAGTGAATTGCAATTCGTCTCTCTGGTATTAGGCAGTCGTTCTCATATCTCTTACTTCTAGTTTTCAATCTTCAAAGCAAATAAATAGTTTAAAATGAATAATTCTTTTTTTTGAACAATAAATGTCTTTCAAACTGATAAGCTGATGGAAACGTTATAAACATATTATGGGCTAGGAAATGAAGAATAGTACACTGTACACGTGAAGTACACGGAATTTTTTATCAATAAAAATAATTTATTCAAAACTTTTAAAAAAACAACGTTATTATTAAAATTTTAAAAATGATGACGCAACTGTTGAAAATTCCGAAACTATTTTGGTCCCAAATCGGGGTTTGAAACCGGAAATGCTTACAATTTTCCCATTTTCCCCAAAATTGCATCTCATCTCTTCTTCTCTTTTTTCTCTTTTTTTCTCGGTCTATTTCTCTTATTTGAGCATTTTGATTCAAAAGCAATTCCACAAGGATACTCGCGTACAGTCAATCTACATCGTTTGCTATCTGTATGATCAAAGTGAGGAGACGGAAACCCTAGTTTGGTGCCTTGTCATACTCAATCATGGTGACTTTGTCTTCCCTCGCTATGAATTCTGAACAATCACCAGGTCTCAAGACATACTTCAAAACGCCTGAAGGAAGGTACAATTTATGTCACGAACTTTTATTTATTCGCTCTTTTAAATCACAGGCATATATTCTTTCCATTGGCAAATTAAAGTTCTCATAATTCTACTAGTGTGTTTCCTCCATAGAGCAAACAATACAATAGTAATTTATTGCTGAATCGATACGAGTTTAAGCTTTTTATTACTACACGAAACAAATCAGTACCACAAAGTAATTATAACCAAAAACAAAATTCAAGAACAAAAGCTTAAACAATAATCTATCATCTTCAGCTCAAAAGTTCTTTCTGCAGCTGTAAAACTTCTTGCTGCTCCTCTTCTGGCAATGATCTCAACTTCTCAGGTGTCAAAATCAGTACTTGTTGCAGTAATGCTGATTGTGTCTCAGCTGACAACTGTAAAATTAGGAAATAACATGAATGTTCTATCATTTTATCAATTTTCATGAAAATTGCAAATTAACGGAAAATTGTCTACTGTAAGAAGAAACTCTTTTAGGCTCGAATAAACTTCTATCAAGTAAGTCCAAAATAATCCGGATTTGAGTAAACATGTACAGTTTGGTTGTAAGTCATAACAAATGGCTGTGCTGGTTTTACATTAACAAGAAGTTTAATTTTCCTTTATTCAATCAAATTTGATCTAATACTGATTGATCCAAACAAAAGTCACACCAAAGACACAAGAAACCAACAGAGGGAACAAAAAACAGATTCAACAACCATACTGTCATTTGACATAAAGAACGAACTTCAAACAAAATGAACATAGAAAACAAACCTGTTGAGTCAGCCTCCCTGGCTGCACCTGAGTAGAAGTTGACATCTGAGTCTGACCTGTTTGAGCCAACTGAGCATTGACAGCAGAGGCACTATTCATGTTGTCTGTGGCATTGAGTCTTCTCAGTTTTGAAGGCCGGTCCATTTCCGACCATGGCTTAAACTCACTCGGTGCTGTGTAACATCTGACAGTCAGCTGTTGTCCATTTGGTGCGATGATCTGTTGTGTGAACACTAGATTTGTAATAACTAGATCTTTTATAGGAAAGAACAATAGCACATAAGGACATGATAGGAAAATTCATCATCAAGGAATACCATTTCCAGTAATGGTATAATACTGCTTGGTTATAATATAAGGCCAGTCAGGTCAAGTACCACCTATGCAATAAACTCTTGATCGCAACCTGATCAGAAACTAACTTGAAATACCTGAGATACAGGCTGCCCCAATTGGATTTCTGGAGTGGTAATGCTAGGTGCAGGTGGTGCCGGCTGATGTGCCAAGTTAGCAAGCCCAAATGATGGTCTCGAGTTCTGTTGCAATACGGTAGACTGGAGTTGCAGCACCAACCCACCTGATGCAGCTACATTAGGATACGTCTGTAGAGGCTGAATGATTGAAGAGCCTCCAGCTGTTGTGATTGGTATATGGTGTGGCGCAGGTACCTGCTCCATTGGTATAGGATTTCGTGGTAGATCTAGAGTAGAATTTCCTAGTGGGGGTCTAGGCTGCACTGAGACTCCTGCCGCTGGCTGTTGATGCATTTGACTTTGGGCAAGGTAAGATGGATGCTGGTGGCTTGCCATCTGCATCTGAAATTAACGAATTTAGAATTTAAACTTTACATTATGCACTGGTTATGATACGCTAACTAATAATATAAATAAAATTTAGAGTTACCATATGTGGTGTCACTAGTCCAAGCATTATCTCTGTCTGTTCATAATAAAGGAAGCAAATTGTTAATTGATCTTAGTAGTGATAAAATAATGCGGAATGATTATTGCTCTCACTATAGTCACTTCAATAATACAAACAATTAAGTCCTATTTTAATGATACGAACAAATAAGGCATGTTTCAATAATACAAACAAATAAGGCATGTTGTTTGCAAGCAGGCGTGCCAAAACCAAGTATCCTAGCTGGCTATGTCTTTTAACATACTAAGTTCTTTTAAAGTAAAAGAAAAAAAAAAGAAAAAAAATAAAACAAACAACATATGGAGGAGCAGACAACCAAACAAGTTCTTCAATTTTTAAGCCGAAATTAAAAATAAATGCAAACCTGATATAGAGCTCTCAGCAGTGCTGGATTCTGTAGAAGGAGCTGTCTTGCCATGTGGTTATTTTGTGCAGCCAATAACTATTTAGCAAAAAAGAAATTCAAATAAGTACCCAAAGTCTGACAATTTGCTGTTCTTAAGAAATAAATTGCCTTCAAGCATGCACATCCTTAAACCTCAAAAAAATAAAATGTTCTTTTGCTAACCTTAATCTCTGATGCAATACTCAGAAGCTGGTTCCTAGACATCCTGGCAAGATAATTTGCTAATGGGTCAGATCCCTGTCGTTCCAACCCACTTTGTATCCCCCCAAGAGCAGCCACCATGGTAGACATTGAAGATAAAGCAGAGGATAGGCCAAGTGGTTGACTGGCTGCCAGATCGGCTGAAATTGGAGGCACAAACAATTTGTCAGACATAGAAGTCAGTAATTCTATATAATGGTTTAAACATTTTCTGTTAGGTCCAACTGTTTGTGCATAATGCTGTATAATACAAATGTTTGTATTATTGCTTTCAGTGGAGTCAAGAAGGAAACTAGTAGGGGTTTGCTTATGTTTTTTTCTCATTTTTGTTTGTGCATTGGGAAAACTTCTACTAATTGTGGGTTCGGTATGTATAGACAGATAGTCTGTATGGTACTGGTAAATCTCCAATTTGTGTGCTATATGAGATTCCTTAACAGATGAAGTTCAGTCGCCTATGTAACTTCAAATAGCATGCAACAAACTTAAACTTTTTTCTTTAATACGCCTAAGGGCTTTACATGTTTCAAAAAAAAAAAATTTTATTACTATTTCTCTTTTGTGTCCTTTACTTTTAAGATTACGGTCTGGGACATGCAAACTGAATAGGAAATAGCTTGTTTTTTGTGTCTTTTAATTTTATAACAACTTTGTTTCTTGTTTATTTTGAACCATACAAATCTATGAAAGAGATAACTGACTAACATGTCATAAAAGTAAAAATAGGGAATTTGGCACCCGATTCATTGAGTTCAATGAAAAGAGGTCCAAAAAAACATTTCCTTACATGGCATTGTGTCAGAGGGATGCCGAGCTGTTTCTAAATTCGGACCCAACCCAGGTCCACCTCGGCCCTGGAAAAGAACAAATTTTAGATCCTCGTTCAAAAATAAAATATGTTATTACAGTGCAAGCAATCCAAAAACGTTGCAAAAAGGTATAATTAGGCAAAAGAGGTGCACAAATCGTGCAAACTACCCATACCAGTATCAGTTAGGTATAGTTTTGTGATATCAACTGCAGGTAGCCAAAATCTGATGGTCAATTTTACATATAATTAGATTGTACAACTTGCACCCTCAAGTGCTATCAGATTTGCTACCTGGTCTCTATTTCTGTCTGCATTTTTTCCTGTGTCAGCAAAATCAACACGCAACTGACGGCCTTTGATCTCATAACCTTGAAGATTTCTTCGTGCACTCAGTGCTGTCTCTTCATCTTTATACTCGCAAAAACCATATCCTTTCGGCTTACCGGTTTTTTTATCATGTACAAATCTGCACCACACTTTGTTTGTAAGGGACATTTTCATAATCTTTAGCTTAATGCTCTTGAACTAATCCACCAACTTAACCTCGAGGTTCATTTAATATTATGCTATTACTCCAGTTAGAATTGTGATCGGGAACAGATACAAGAGCACAACTTTTAAAAAAATGCATATATACGATAAAGTAATAAAAGCACAGAAGACGTGTATGTTTTCATTTTTATAGTCTTTGAATGTAAATCAAAGGATTTCTCAGAATATAAGTTCGTCTTCTTCAACTTTCTGTACTGCATCAATTAATAATAAAGATCAAACAAACGGCAAGCCCTCATTTTACTGATAGAACATTTATTGCAATCGTACAATGATCTAACATAAATATAACTTAACCTATTAACGTTGGCGCCGTTTGGATACATTAGGAATAGGCCAATTTCAGGAATTGTCTATTGCTAGCGTAAGTTTTTCATCCAAACGCAATAGTCAATTCCAGAAATAATACTATTTCCAATAACACTCTTCCCAATAGTACTTTTCTCACTACTTTTCATCTCAATAACACTCTTCCCAACGCTATTTCTAACTCACCATCCAAACAACAGTTCCTATTCTCGGAATAACATTCTTCCCACGCTTCCTGAAAATCTCACTTTTCTTTAAATTTACGTCAGGAATTGCTATTTCGAACACATCCAAACGGCACCGTTATGTCTTGTGTGAAGGTAACCAAAAAATAAAACAAAATACTAACTGCACAAGACATCGCGAGTGATTAAGAAAAAGAGAGAAAAGGCATGCAACAGATTAAACGCACAGATATTCCATGGGACTATATACACATTTACATGCAATTACACGCAATTACAATATATACACAAACAAATAAATAAAAAATTTCATATATATGATTGTTCCTCCGTATTGACCTGAAAGAAATAACAGGCCCAATCTCCTCACAAATCTGGATCAATTCTTTCTCCGTTGCGTCGTAGGGTATATTTCCGACTGTCACGTATAACAACACGATTTGTTAGCTTTTTTCCGACGAAACCAAATCAAAATTGACGAGGAAACAAACACAAGTTCAATTTCTCACCAAAGACGCAGCGACTCTGGTTCTGAGGAGCAGTAGAAGCCATGGCCGCTTCCTCCGATAATGATTCGAGAGGAGAAGCGCAAGTGTCGACACTAGCGAGAAGAGAACGGAGATAGGATCTTGAAAATGACCTAATTATGTTTACGCTTTCCGTTTGTAAGCTTGAGCAATTAGCCGTTTAACTGGTGACCCTTTTATAGGACTAGACAGTGTAATTGTGGTAACTAGATTTTAATTGGACGATTTCTCTTTGTATTAACTATTAACTTAGGAATGAAATTATTATGTCGGCATTTTCCGTCATCAAAATAGATTTTCTTTCTTTTAAATTTGGAATACTTTTTTTTTTCTTTTAGACGTATTACTGTCCGAATTGAATTCTCTTCCTTCCAGATTAGAATTGCTATTCTAATTTTAATGTTGTGAAAAAAAATTTGTAGCGTTAAAACAGGATAATCATTTCTAATTAAATCAAATGAGTTGAAATCTGTCCGTCTCCCATTTCGACCATGCCATTAAAAGCACTGATGCTTTAATATTCGGGCTAATTGAACCATTAAATTTTCAAATGACCAAATTATTTGCCTGTATTAACTATAGAAAGTGAGAAACATACATTGTGCATCTCACAAAAGTAATAACTCTTTATGTCGTTGAAAATATTTTGAACTAAGAATAATCTGGTTTTTTCCACTAGACAGCCACTGTCTAGATTCCCCGCCCACCCCCCCCCCCCCCCCCCCCCCAAAAAAAAAAAAAAAAAAAAAAAAAAAAAAAAAGAATAATCTGGTTTTTACTTTTTTATTTATTTAACTTGGGGGAGGAAACAACATTAGTTAGAGCAGTACGGAAAAAAAATATAGAAAGGTCTATGGCACCGAGTTTTATTCAAAACGCAGTTATAAACGGATTTGGGATATTCTAACATTTAGTTTTTAGGAATAACATAATTCATATTAAAATATAATTCAAACAAGCTCGAATAAATTTATTTAGGTTAGGAATACTTTTATGAATCCAAACAAACGTATACTTAGCCATTTAGAAACAATTTAGTTTGAGACCTTGCAATATGAGACCATATATAATATTTTTTTTTATTATCTTAGAATCGAAACTTTATAGTTTCAAGTATTTTTAATTGCATTATGTTGTCAGAATTATTTATTGTGTTATCTGGTGTAATCAAGATTTTAAAATGCGGTTTTTGCGATTGGTGTTATATCAGTGATATAACGGAGAAAAAACGGTGTGTATAGAAAGACAAATATACAACTAATCCATCTCATAAGTTACTTGAAAATTTAAAATATAAAAAATAACAAGCCAAAAGGCAAAATAGACAAAATTAAAGTATTAAAAACTAAACGAATTAGGGTTGTTGTATGGATTTATATTCAGCAAAAAAAAATTTTTTTAAGTTACATGACCCGTCCGTTTTTAAGCCGCTAAATGCAACAATTTTAAGTTATATCGCCAATTTTTCGGAAATATAGCGCAAGTGCGCAACTGTTATTTCGTGCTTGGTTGTTGTAATGTTGATGCGTTTTGCTCCAAAAAACTGTTATTTCGGTCATAACGGTGTTATTTCGGTGAAATTTAAAAGCTTGGGTGTAATTATTACAGTCATTATCATTAAGTAAAGAGATCTATTATTAGACTATGTCAGATTATAAAACTATAGATTAAATAATAACTAGAGCTAATCTCGCGCGTTGCGCGATTTATTCCTATACGAATATGTTATTAAATGGTTTCTTAATGAAATAAGTGGCCGTGAGGTCAAGATCGATAACTATAGAGCGAACATCGTGTATATAATTTTTTTATGAAATTCAGAACGCTATATAAAAAATGCCATAAAAATTTAGAATACTATTGAAATATTATACGGAAGCTGCCACAGAAAATCCAAAACAAAAAATCATGCTCCACAAAAAATCCAGCTGACTGGCCACAGAAGATCGCGCGAGTTACTGTGCTCAGTGGCGAAGCTAGAATTTCACGTCAGCAGGGTCCGTAATTTTTTTTTGCCAGTATAATAATATTTTTTAAATAAGAAACTCTAAAATAATGTAACATAAAAAATTCATGAGAAATCAAATATATATTATAATAACAACATAAAATCTAAAATAATATATATCTAATATGCAAAATAATAATTCAAAAATCGAGACAATAAAAAAATACAACAATTTGTTATGAATTTTTAGTTTCTCATAAATTTGCATAATAGGTTCATTAGAAATCCTATTGAACACTTCATTTTCTATATTATAAATATAAAGATGGATGCGTATTGAGGAGTTCAGCCACTATTCAAACCATAGTATTTCAAATTTTACGTGTTGCTCGGAAATTTTTTGACATGTGTTTAGAATTTTTAGTTCATGTTTTTACATAATACCCAAATAGTATTTTTAATCTTCTATGATAACTTTTGTTTATTATGTCCTAAAGTTTACGAAATATTAAATAGACGAATCACACTATGCGCGAGATTAGCGCTAGTATATATATATATATGCTACAAATAATCATTCATCCAAACATATTTCATTTTATTCTAAGTTTTGTCTTAATAAGATTCATTACGGAAGAAGGAAGAAGACAATTCATCAGGCACAAATGCTACCTGGGTCCTTTGTGATTTTTTTAGGAGTCGTTAAATCAAACATGACATGTTCAGCTGGGTCCTTCGAATTTTTGAGAGGGTCCATGACTTCTTGTATAAATATTTTTTTATAGAAATGTGTAATGACCCACCAAATTACACGTAGCTTCGCCTCTGACTGTGCTCATCACAGTAACTCACGCCGATCTTACGCTGCAGCAAATTTATATATATATAATATATAATATTCAAGAGTTCTATAGAAGACGCATGGTGTGATAAAGAATTTTTCACAGAAAATCTAATCTAGAATCTTTCCACAGCACAACCGAACCACAAGAATTTACCTCTAGCAGATCCAGCGCTTCGTTGTATGCCAAATCATAACCAACGCATGATAAAAAGACTACAGCTCATCAAAGTTTTAACTTGACAAGACAGAAACGGTGCAACAATTTTCTGTTAATTAATTATCCATCGCTAATTCTAGAATGTAATTATTTTTTCCACTCATTATGTTTTTTTTGCCGACAAGAATTTGTTGAAAATTGTTCAATTAAATTTATAGTTGCATTCTCTGTACAAGAAATGTCCTCTTATCAATTTGGTTTTAACTTAAAAAAAGAAAAAATAGTTCCATCATATTCATATATCAATAGTCTGCTAAAATTAGACTCAACATTTTCTTTTCTATTTTCTATTTTCTATTTTTCTTTAATAGCACTCAACGTTTTCAAATGATGTAACAAGTAACAACACAATAGGCCTAACTTAATACGGCCCATTTTTAAGTTTGAAAAAAAATACATCCGTAGCTGTATTTTTTTTTAACTACATAACATATTCAAAATAAAATTATCGTAGTAAAATAAGCGAATGTTAAAATTATCGTAGTAAAATAGGCGAATGTTAAAATTATTCATCTGATGTTACATTTCCAATACGTCTTTAAGGTGGAGATAAGGATTAGTAGACAAAGGCTTTATCAGAACATGATAACCTTGATATAACTATATAAGCCAGGTTTAAAAAAAGAGTTTTTCTACCCCATCCAATTGACCAAATTTCCGACGATTGAAGTAAACAGCTGAGATCTATCCACGTAGATGACCCTCTAAGATCCACTAATCCAGACCGTTCACCGCCATATTCGCATCATCTACATGTAAAGTCTACGGATCCAACGGTCCAGATATCCCTTTCGGTGAAATACTAAAAGAAAATCCAACTGAACCAATTTTCAAAATTATCGCATAGATCCGGTCTATGATAATGACCGCACCACTAGCGCCTCCGAACCCTAGTTTGTAACGATCTGGGACCCACAGTTCAGTGACAGTGTCGTGCAAGCACAAAGAAATAGGCCCGGTTCACGGCGTAATTTCTCACAATTTTCCCATTTTCCCCAAACTTACATCTCTTCTTCTCTATTTTTCTCTTTCTTTTTTTCTCCTCCTTCTCTGTGAACTATTTCTCTAGTTTTTTTCTCGATCTATTTCTCTTATTCGAAGATTTTGATATCAAAAGAAATTAAACGAGGATACTCGTGTTGAGTTAATCTACATCGTTTGATATCGGTATGATCGAAGTAAGGAGACGGAAACCCTAGTTTGTTGCTTTTGCATACTCAATCATGGCGACTTCGTCTTCCTCCGCGATCAATTCTCAACAATCACCTGGTTTGAAGACGTACTTCAAGACGCCTGAAGGAAGGTACAAGTTACAGTACGAGAAAACACACCCAGCCTCTGTGCTACACTATTCCCATGGCAAATCGGTGTCTCAGGTACTTTTGTTTGAATCCAATTGTCGCTTCATTTTAGAAGTTATTCGGAAAGGAAAAATAATTGGGTATAATATAGTTGTTAAATCCAGTTCTCAGTTTGGATGGAGCCTCATTGGCAAAACCCTGTTTGCTTGATAAATTACATAATTTGGGTATGTTGGTATTATTTACCCTGTGTAATATGTTGGATCTTTGCTAGTTTTATAGTGTAGGTGGTTTGGATTTAGTTGGTGTGAGATTCTTCCTTGTAAATTATAATGCTCCAAGTTATGAATTATCCAAAATCCAGTGGAAAGGTTATGCTTATATCTCGGACCCAGTAAACAAGTTAATCGACCAAGCTTTAAAACTTATTTAAACTGCTTGGAAGAGTTCCAGCATTTTTTTTCACATCATCTCTTCTTCCAGTTGACTGTAGCATACCTAAGGGAGAAACCTGCAAGTCATAATTCAGCAACTCCATCTGCTCCGAGCTCAAGTAGTAGTGTAAGATCGGCAGCAGCAAGACTACTTGGTGCAGGAAATGGGTCTCGTGCACTGAGCTTTGTTGGTGGTAATGGTGTCAGCCGTACTGGGCCTGGCAGTAGCAGACTTACTGGGAACCTTGGCACATCCACTAGTTCCTCTAGTGGACCCCAATCTGCTAATAATTATGATGGGAAAGGGTCTTACATTGTGTTTAATACTGCCGATACAATATTCATTAGCGATCTCAATTCGCAAGAAAAGGTATGTCTTTTCTACTTACTACTACAAACATACATTTTGGCATCGATGGTTGTGTAACAAATGTCTGGTGTGGCAATTGGATGAAATTGTACTTCAAGGTTGAAGTCTTTTTCTCCTTATTTTTTCAGAATTTCTTATTTTAATTTAAATGGGACCTAGTTCTTTTTGGCAGAGCAAGGCTGGTTTACTAAAAAAAAAATGTTCACTTGTTGCAATTGCCCAAAGTTTAACCGAGTAGAGAGTATAAGCTATTTCTGATTGTTTCGGTGCTCATTGTACTGGCTATAAGGTAGTATTAGTTCTGAGAATTTGGCTAGAAGAAGAATAGCTGTTAGTATCTCTGTTTGTACTTTCACAAGGATATCTGATAAGGTGGTTAGTATTTGTCGAACTCTCACCAGCTATTTAAGTTAACCTTGAATTAATTGTTCTGGATAAAGAAACAACATAATGTCTTTCTCTAAGAGTAATAATTCAATGTGAAGTTTCAAGTAAAAATTGTTATTATTACTTCCTCTCTAAGAGTTTTCTGTATTCATCTGTCATTCTTTTGTTTGATTTGGATTCAGGACCCAATAAAATCAATTCACTTCAACAACTCAAACCCAGTTTGCCATTCATTCGAACCAGATGCTAAAGATGGACATGATTTGCTCATTGGGCTTCAATCAGGAGATGGTATTTTATTTATTTTTTATTTTATTTTATTTTATTTTTTTTGAGCAACATCCCATAGACAAATATTCTATTCTGCACAATGTTTAGTACATTCAGTGAAAGGAGGACTACATATAAATTTCAACCCTTTTGACTCACAATCTAAAAGGGTCCTTATAAAAACTCAGGCAGATTAGGAGATTAGACATTCCTAATTACACTACATCTGCGCACAGATAAAAAATTACAAATGTGCCTATTTCGAACTAAAGTCCATGCATATTTGAAGAAACATGGACTTAGATTAGGATCCCTTGATACATGAGGTGTAGTCTTGTTGAAGCTTAGGTGAGTATTCGGTGTGGGCTGCGAGGGCATTCTCTTGCCACTCGTTTGGCCTACTTTAGAGATGAACAATCTTCCCAGGTCATTACGCTGGAAAGACCCATCCATGAACAAACAATATTTTGAAGGACAGTCTTTGTGATAAATATGCATAACAACAGTATGCCTTAACATATTACTTTACTGTCACCGATTTATTGTGTAGTTGGTAGACACTTATGACAAGTAGATCTTCGGTCTTGTGTCAATATAAAGGAATACCTTTTCTTTTTTCTCTGGATATTGTAGTTTATACAGTATCATTGAGGCAACAGCTGCAAGATCCTGGAAGGAAGCTTGTTGGGGCTCAGCATTACAATAAGGACGGCTCTATAAATAATAGGCATGCATTTATTGTGAACTTTGGGTTATACAATATTTTTATGGGTTCTATTACTAACTTTGTGTAAATCTGTTTATGCAGCCGGTGCACTTGTGTAGCATGGGTACCACAAACTGAAGGAACTTTTGTTGTTGCTCATGCCGATGGAAACCTATATGTCTATGAAAAGGTAAGGTTATCATTATCGAGTTAATTTTTTAGATTAGTTCTTGTAACTGCTTTTTTAATTATTCTTATTTGTACCAGAGTAAGGATGGGAATACAGATATCACTTTCCCGGCTGTTAAGGATGTGACTCAGTTCAGTGTTGCTCATGCGAAGTCGAGTAAGGTAAACAGTATACCTTAAATTTGACAGAAAAGATTTCTAAAATAAATTATAGAATTTCTAGACCTTTTATTTTATATGTGTATATATTTGTGCAGAGTAATCCGACAGCTAGATGGCATATCTGCCAGGGTTCCATAAATTGTATTTCATTCTCAGCTGATGGAGCTTACCTAGCAACTGTAGGCCGGGATGGTATTATCACTTATTTCCTCCGAATTGTTTTGAATTTTATTTCATTATCCTAAATTTGAAGTGGTTGTGCGTGTGTAGGCTATCTGAGAGTATTTGACTTTGCGAAGGAGCAACTGTTGTTTGGTGGCAAAAGTTATTATGGTGCACTATTGTGTTGCACGTGGAGGTAATTTGATGTACTCTAAACAAGTTATTTGCTTTGTAAATATGTTTTTGTTTCGAAGACTGAACCTAATGGAAGAATGCCTTGTATATTACAGTTCTGATGGTAAATATCTATTGACGGGAGGTGAAGATGACTTAGTGCAAGTATGGAGCATGGAAGAACGAAAAATTGTTGCCTGGGGCGAGGGTCATAATTCATGGGTAACTTTATAACTAATTTGGACTTTTTTCTGTACTTGTAAACCTGATTTCTGTATGCTTACTAAAGGTTAAAGTGAAATGCTTAGCCAATTTATTTGTTTTTAGGTGATGGATTATTTGCCATTCCTTTGATTCCGTCTTATTAATTTGGTCAAATTGGTGTTCTAATTCAGGTCAGTGGAGTTGCTTTTGATTCATATTGGTCGGCTCCAAATTCAGACGGCACTGGTGAAAACACCGTATATCGTCTTGGGTCTGTTGGCCAGGTAAGATTGGTTGTTTAAAAAATATAAATAGGAAGGCAATTAAATTACGTTATATCTCTGTGTCACATATGCACTTTTACCATATTTAACATTTCTCAGGACACACAACTCCTTTTATGGGACTTAGCTATGGATGAAATTGCTGTTCCATTGCGCCATCCATCAGGAGGGTCTCCAACCTTCAGTAGTGGATCCCCGTCGGCACATTGGGATAACATAACCCCAAACGGAACCCTCTTACCTGCTCCAAGCATGCGTAATGTCCCAAAACTCTCACCTATTGTGGCCCATCGGGTCCATGTTGAGCCCCTTTCAGGTCTGCTCTTCACAAACGAATCGATTTTGACGATTTGTCGTGATGGCCATATCAAAATTTGGGTCAGACCAAGCCATGCTGAGACAAACCCAGGCCAATCAAATTCATCAGGTGAGGTTGGCATAGGAAATGCCACAGGTTCTAAGGAGCGGCCTGCTATTTCATCCGTGAAAGTTGGTGCCAATTCCAGTCTTAACAGCGGCACCAGTACATCTTTGAGTTTCAAGCAGCAGTCATCAGTTCTTTTCTCATGATTTAAATCTTGTGGTTATTCCTTTTTCTTTGCCTCTCCCCTCTCTATTTTGCTTTTTATAGCTGATCAAGAGGTGTTTCTGTATCTTCTTTTTTCTTCCCTTTGTGGGGAGTGGAGATGATGTTGGGTTAAGTTAATCCCATGCTGTAAGGATGGTTTCTGATTAATTTATACAGCATCAGCATGTTTTCTTAGCATGTGGCCATTTGTGTGGCAAGAGAAAATAATTTGGAATATGATGTTGTACAGATATATACATGTATTCCGAGAAGTACAAGATTGATGTGATTTTCATCGATTTTCAATTTTATTAGAATGTACTAATTTGTTTGGCAGATGCCAGCATTTTGTTATGTGCTGCGCCCCTTGATTAGTATTAAGATACAATGCTCTTTATATTTACTTTCATATTGTGTTTTGTGTTGAATTAATGTGTTATTGCAAGAACCAAAGCATTCTTTTCAACTGCTAAAGAATTTTGTTGAAGAAGCGCAGAGTTCAAGACTGTTCTCTTAAGAAATGACGTATCAAGCATGCACTGAATTAAGACAAAAGTGGTGTACAAAGTGGGGCAACAATAATTGAAGTTATGCATAGTTTCGGGTTTTTCTTTTTAACATTTGCAAATTACAGGCCTGAATTTAGAAAATCTGATGCAGTAAGTCCAGACACACTGAGGCTGCAAAGAAAGCATGAGGGGAGGGGCCTCCAATCATGATAAAGGCAGGTCCATGTGCTGCACGGATTTTAGTTTAGTACAATTCACAGTTCTACTTAGGCCATCATCATCCCAATATGTACTATCAACTACCCATTTATTGCAGTAGGCCATTGATTGTTTTCTTCGTCTTGTTGTGATCTGATTTGAGCTTAAACATTTAGACATGGAAGTTGGAACAAGAAACAGTAGGACAAAATTGGTACAAAGTAGAAAGATCCATTCCATGCTGTTACATGTGACATGTACTCTATCAGCATGTACTTCATATATATCAATTATCAGCTTCACTTGCAACACTTAATAACCTTACCTAATTTAAATGTAGCTTGCATTAAATTCTTCTTTAGTGTATCAAAAGATTTGAGGGGGACACAGAATCTTTAAGCAAAGTGCAAACCCTCCCCGAATAAATTACCAGAAAATGTTTGGGGCAAACTAAATAATAGATCCTTAACTAACAAGACATAATTTCTCTATCTACAGAGATAAATAACAATAGCTGCTTTGCTAGTTGATGCATGGAGTCTTCGTTTCAGCTGATGCTGGGATCTTATCAATTTTAAAGAATATTAACTATTTGATATTATCGACTGCGAGCCACTCGGCCTCATTTTGTAATCCTCAAATTTCAGTTTTATGAACATGGATCTGGTAACTGTCATTGGCAATGTTTAATCTACCAATACCTCTGTCTAAAGCAAACTTAGTCAGATTAGATTTAAAAAAGGAAATAAAACTTTCAGAGTAAGCTACCTACTATAACAACCACAGGAAAAAAAAAAAAAAAAGAAAAGTTTTCCCTTATCCTGGCTGCTGAAACAACATAACAGCATAACGCAGAAAATAGTGGCAAATAGAAGGAAAAAAGTAAAAATAAAAACAAAATTAATAGCACAAAAAAACCTAAGCTCACTATTCCCCAAAAAAGGGTCCAATTTTGTGTTGGTCAAGATGCTTTTTCGTCTTGCTTGCAAATTCTTTCATTTCATAGAGAAAATTTACTCAATAGAACAACAATAAGAAGTCAAAAAGCTCAAAATGCCTTGCAGACTTTCAATTATGGAGCATTTGGGTGTTTGTTGTTTAATTTAGGGTAAAACAATTTTAATTCTCATAAACTGGGCGCCAATGTAGGCTATGTAGCCTAACTACTGCAAAGTGAGGTAAATTGGGAGCAAGATATGAGAGCAAATTGTGAGGGTAATGGAGCTTAACAACTGCAAATTGAGCTTAATAATCTCCGAACAAGTTTACCAGAAAATTATGGGAGCAAAATACACAGTAGATCCTTCTCAGTAATAAAATATAACTGTCTATCAGCACAAAAAGTAAAAACTTCTGCTCAGCTTATTTCAATTTAAATGCAGACCACACAATTTACAAAGTCTGAAACAAGCAGGCTGCGTAACACCAACTGAAACTACTTCTCAGTACCTCTTGCTTCATTTTGTGAAAGAAATAAACAATATTTCTGCGAACATTAATTATTTCCACAGCTTAAATCAAACTGAAACAATCACTAATTAAGATCAGCTATCGGTAGGGACTCCTGAATCAGCACTCTCTTTACTGCCACTTCTGCTTTTGAGCCAATCAATCATTTCATTGAACACAAGCTCAACATTGTCATCAGGCTCACCAACCAGCTGGTGCCACATGTCGGGGTGCATGCGAAGTGTCTTATCCTTGCTGGAAACACGCTTGTAAAGCTCCTCCACGCAAGCGGGGTCGCACACCCTATCATCCCCTCCATGCACGATCAACATTGGGATGGTAATCTCCTCAAACCGGCTTTGCAACTCCCGGCATACGCGCAGCAGCTCATATGCTGTGCCAGCCCTTGCATTGCCCACTATTCGGTTTGGGTTTGCCAGGACCAATTTCTTCTTCCATTCCACCTTGTTCACGGTTTAAAAAATACCGTTAATTTCGTGCATAATTTTAAAATTTTACCTAGTACAGTAAGATGGTTGTCATCTCATCATATCAGAGCAAGAGTGGTATTTGAAATTTGCAGTAATTTTTCTTTCTGCAGCTGATATTAACAATTTACATGATGCCATGGCCAAGTTCAAATCTTAATATAGGACTGATTTGCGCTACTTAATAACACCAATTTTCTATAAGAACATTCCATAAACAACAATTTTCCCTTAGCTCACGTATTTAGAACGAATTTCCTCAATTACTAGTAGTCTACAGTCTACACATATATAAAAACTGCAAAACAGTATATACCTTAAAAGAGAGATCCGGAATATTCCCTCGAGTTATCCCCACACGCCATGTCGGGATAAAAGTCTTTGCAATTCCAAGCAAGTTTTCCAGAGGCCACGGCGGCTTGAACTTAGGGCTCACCCCACACATGGCGCCATTGAGAATACATCCATCCCACCCCCTATGCAGCCGTGCAAACTCCGGATCCCTCGACCGGAGATGAAGCAACAGCGCAATTGCGCCTCCGAGAGACTCGGCATAGAGAAAGCAAGGCAATGAGGGGGGATACTTGGCCCGAAATTCATCGAAGAATGTGACGCAATCGTCGACCACTGGATTAATGTCAGGGAGGTAGAGCCGAAGCCCATCAGAGAACCCGTGGCCGCGGTGATCGAGAGCACCAACCGCAAACCCGGCTTTCGCCAAGTGGACAGCGGTGAGTTGCACAGTCCAGTTGGAGTCGCCACTGTAGCCATGTACGACGCCGATGGTGCCGAGGAGGTCGGAAGAGGAGATGTTGGTGGGGACCCAAGATTGGGTGAAGATGCGTAGACCTTCCGGATTGGTGAAGGAGGAGGTGGAGTGGGTTATGGAATGGTGCGCGTAGAATTCTTCGGCGGTGAGGTTACCGAAGAGACTGTGCTCGTTGGCTTCGGCTATTGGGTGCACCATTGTTGAAGGATTTTGGGTTGTTTTTGTTTTGTCTCGGTTTTGACGAGAAGTGATGAGAGGAAGAGGAGAGTGGGTTTTAAATGGGGAAGGAGATGAAGAGGCAGAGGAAGAGGTGGTTTGTGTTTTTGGATGGAATAATAAATTGGTTGAGGTTTGAGAGGGATTGAGATGCTTGTTATTTTATTGAGATGGTCGTTGAGCCGATGGGTTGTCTTTCATAAACGGAAAATAAGTAAATAAATCGAGTCATAAACTTTGTTTGTTTGTTTGTTTGTTAACAAGATTAGTTAATTTAGCATTTAGTTCTATTTTTGAATTGTTTTTGCTAAACGATAGTCCGGAAGTTAAGTCATATGTAAAATATTTTATCATCCTTTCTGAACTCGTAATTTTATCGTTTATTTTTTAAATTATATGCAAATATTACTAGTTTAGTTCATATTTAACTAGAACTAAACGACAGATAAAATACATTTTATGGATGATTTTTTATTGAAATATACAAATTCACGTGTGCTTTCTATAGATTTTAAAAAAAAATGTATTGAAAATTTTGAAAGATAATTTATAAAATTATACACGAAAATCCTATTTGTTTGATTGGCTAGAGGAAAAGCAAAGATAATATCTCTATCTTGGTGAATCATTTAATTGGCTCATCAATTCGCTGCCTGCTAACCACCTCCTCTTTTGCCCCGGCAGTCTCTGCCAAGCCTATAACCCTTCTATAAAAGAGAAAGAGCAAAAAAATCCCTCCTTTTCCTAATTAAGGATTTCATGCGGCGTAATTAGGTGAAACACGCTATGGCTTTGATCAAAATAATTTTAACGCGGAATTTCGTTTCATTTCAATTTAATGGAATCGATTTCTCAAAATTTTGTTAGATCTAAATAATATGAAAATTCCGACCAAATGACATCAAATACATCCATTTTGATAAAAATATATATATTTATATATAATGAAATCCCATGTTAAATCAACATTTTAATCAGGACCTATAATTTTTGTGTCCCTATATCCATACATTTGCTCACTTCCTTAGGGTTTGATAAGATCAAAATATGCATTGATTTTAATTAAGAAATGTTATTTTTTTCATAAACTATAATTTAACTATCTGCTCTTGAAATTTTAAAACTACATGACATGTTACTACGTAAAAATATTTCATCAACAATTTAATTTGCAAATGTATGCTCTAGCCATATTAATTACAACAACAAATATTTCAGAAATATTTAGTCTCTTGTGAAAATACGGTTACATAAAAAATCTAAAAAATACTTCAATTTGTATGCGGAAAATTGAACTTTTTTAAACAAAATTAGTTTTCATATATATAATTTAAGAAAACATTTTTTTTTTCAAAAGAGTAGCCAACATGGTCAATTGTTTTTTAAATCGAAACAAAGTAATGCGTACAACTTAATAAAATAAATCCTAAAAATTCGCAGTCTTCGTCTGCCGTCGAAGTGTCAAAACACATGCTCGTTTTTTTCCTCTTTCTTGGGAATAAGTAGAAAAAAACTTTATCGCTTTTCTATTAAAAAAAAGCCTAAAATACTCAAAAACAGGTGTGTTATGTGCTTTAAACTTTTTTCTGTACGCCCTTAATTAAAATCTAATTAATTTGAAAGCTCACAAAACAAAAATTGTTTTGCCTCCCAAACCCATCAATTACACGTCACAACCATAAAAAAAAAAAAACACAAAAAACGCAGTTTTTGCCTCGTTGCACATACATTCCGTAGAAGTTGCTACAAAAAGTACAAAAACTCATCTGAAATGTTGGACAAGAACAGTTCACATGGCGGGGAAGCCGCAACATAACACACTTAAAGTGCCCACAACAGAAATTGCTAAAATAATTAATAATGACGTTGACGTGGCACACTGTTTCAAGGAATACTCTTTAGTAAATTCTCAACCTTGGCATCAGCGGATGCAAAGAATGGTAACATGTATCTTCTCAATTGAAAGCTCGAAACTGTTTTGGGAAAATTCATTAATAGTTTTTTTTTTTTTTTAAGATAGAAGAATGTTTATCTTTTTAGGTTAAGTTTTATGTTGAGAAAATATTAGATGATTGTTTTGTAGCTGTAAGATGTGAATGTACTGGGACTGTTTATTTACTTTGAGCTGACTGAGACTGTTTTTGCTAATGAAACATGGGTCGTCGTTGTGAAATAATAATAATAATAATAATAATAATAATAATAATAATAATAATAAAAAAAAATAGGAAAGGGCATATGGGCGTGACAATTTTATAATTAACCGCATGCCATTGAAGCCTGTCAAGTATGAGCAAGACCATCGGGCAGTTATATTGTGACCGTTAATGCATATCTCTATCTCTAGGGGTGAAAACGGTGACTGTTTTAACCGTTTTTTTCGTTTCGTTTCGTCCAAAACGAAACAAAACGATTAAAGATTTTAATTGCGTTTTAAAAACGAAATGGTTAACGAAAGTTTGAAATGGTTTCGTCCCTATATATTTTCGTGGTATTTTTGTGATTTCAATCGTTTCGTCCAAAACGAAACGGTTAACGCAAATGGTAATTAATTTCGTTTTCAAAACGAAACGGTTAACGCAACTGACCATTTTCGTGGTCGTTTTAGACGTTATGCACCCCTATCTATCTCTACTTATAAACAATCTAAAAAATAAACATTTTAGATAAAAGGAGTAAACATGTCATATAAAAAGGTGTAAATAATTTCTATATCAATTATGGACCATTAATTCGTGTAATTTGATCTGATAAGTAATCTAGATCTTAACTTCATATTAAAAGGTCAAGATTTTTTATTAGAAAATATTAAGTTACTGTCAAATTAATTATTTATTTAAAAAGAAGATTAATAACTTATTGATTTTACCTTATCTTTATTGCATATAATATGTAAAGTTCTATATGAAACAAAAATAATATCAATATTTATTTTTTTTTATTTGTCCATATATTAAGGACATCTTTTTCTAGTAATATAATAATGGGATTATTAACAAGTACCTAAAATCTACTAAAAAAATACAATTTCGAAAAAAGTCCTACCGAACGTTTTTTTTTTCCTTACAAAATTAAAATATTTTTCTAAAAGCATTAAGTATGACTGTATGAAAAATACTTTTTTAAGATTAACACTCATTGACAGCAACAACTTATAAAAATTTATTATACACAATCAGTCGTTGGTTGCGATATCCATAAATATGATTGATAATTTATTCCGAATCAGATCACACATCGCGTGAAATGAGATAGAACAAAGAAAAAGAAATGTTCATAATCTTGTGTTCGTTATTATAGTTACACTATGAGCCTCTTGTAAAATTATATATTTTCCCACGACTATTTTCTTCCAACAACATTTTATATTTTATTGGTTTTAAATATTTTACTCTGCTGCGTTTGTGTATTTTATACTGTGGTCGGGATTTTGGACAGTCAATCCACTTCTTCTTATACTGGACAACAGCTGCTCTCTCACATTTTTCTACATATTTTCTAATATCATTATTTAGATACTTGAATACAGCTAGCGGAGGCATTGATCGAGACCTACAAATATTCTATGTATCATCAATAATCAAAACGCTGGATTGCATAAGAAACTAGTTAATAAATTAATTTTATCGAGTGACTCGTTATTAGTATTCATTTTCGCAAAAACAATTGCTTCAAGAATTTTTATTACGGAGCAAATATTCTCAAGCGATTTACGTCTGGCAGCATCTGCATCGACACAATTTAATATAAAAAAATATCATTCGAAAGTGTAAGGTGATCATATCCTCTCTGAAAGTGTAAGGTAATCATATTCTAAATTAACCTTATAAAAATTTTATTTCGTCGAACCTCATTTCCCGCCCGAAAGTAAGCCGAAAAAAATGAAAGAACAATAAAGCCTTTTCTGTTCGTGGGATGAGAAAGAAAAAGTAGGACATTGTTTTTTTTTTTTTTTTTTTTGGTTAACAGTACCCATACTCTTCGGAGGACGAATGGATGACATACATCTTCATGGAGTTTCAGAAACAAAACAAGAACTATGGCAGGCTAACTAGATAAATTTTCAAAACCCTGTATTTTTTTTTGGAAAACGAAAATATCAAATAGGTGCACAATTTTATCCTCTAGACACAAAAAATAACGTTATTAGATGCATAATTTTGATTTTTTTTCCTCGCAGAAATAATATAGTAGCACTTTTTTCTAAGTCGATAAATAATTTATTGTTATTTCATTTTTGTATAAATCTGTGTGTATCGATATGAACATTAATTTATTCTTAAAGTTTGGCGATTGTTATGTGATTAATTAAATGATATTATAAGTTTCATGCATTATCAAATAATACTTAAATTGTACAAAGTTTGATATGAAAACTACCTATTTCCTAGGTGCCTTATTATTATTATTATTATTATTGCCGATCTCAGTAATCTCATATGAACTATTTTTTTCTTAAAAAAAAAAAAAAAAAAAACAAAGTCCGTGGGCAGATTTCATTTGATTTTATCAGTAAAATATCGGACTCGGACAGAAATAAAATAAAAAATCTGATCAGATCAGTATTTGCAATGTGAAGCTGTTTATTCCTCCGTTCATGTAAAACAGGTTGCAACGCCGGAGTTTGTAGAGATTCTAAAACCAATTATGAAGAGAAACAACTACGTAGCCGGTATCCAGTGTATCCAAAAAATTTAATTATTCTGAGAAACAAAACGACCATGTTGAAGTAAAAGGATGAATCACAAGTACTGTTTTATGAAGAGAAATTAAACAAGAATTGTATAGGTTGAACCAGGGATACTGAATAATATTCATTATCTACCTACTCAAAACTGGTACCTTCAAATACACAAATATACAAGGACTCAATACAAAACTTTACACCTCATTGAGAATCAACAAATACACTCAATACAAAAGCCATTTACCACAAGAAGAGAAAATTACAGGGGAAAAAAAAAGATATCAGAGAAATAAGAGCCTCAAAAAGAAAAAAAGAAAAGAAAAAAAAAAAATTAAATCATCATGCTTTAACTGGTTTCTCCTTGCATAACACATGCCACTCCTGCAAAACTGCAGCCTGAAGAGCCCGGTGCTCGGCTTCCTCGGCCGTGAGTTTAAACAATGTAGACGGGCCCTTAGGTTTCCCATCCTCTCCAATCTCCTCCTCTTTCTTCCTCTCTTCTTCCTCTTCTTTCTCCTTCTCTTCCTCCTCCTCAGGCTTTGGTTTTGGCTTGGCTGCTTTGAGAAGAGCAATTCTCTCCATCGATATTCTCAACCTCTCAGCAGCTGCTGCTTTGACCTCATCCTCTGGCATATACTCAACCCCACCGTCAGTTATGTCATCAAGCCAGCCCTGAAAATTGGGATGTTATTGCAATAGCCATCTCCACATTTTTCTCTTCCCTCTTACCAAATAAATGGTAGAAAACTAGAAAGATATGTATTATTTGGTGAAAGAATACCAACCAAGAATATTAGGAAACAACAATTGAGCTTTTTCAGGAGGCAGGTACAGTCCGATAAGGTCATCGATTATATTTTCTTTTCCTCCTATTTTTAGTGCAGAAAATAGTTACCCAACTCATTTTTATTTGCATTGGAAATTCGAGTTGGGCACCTTCACAAAACTTACCATAGAGCATTTTTATCCTTAACTTCTTCTATTCTAACAAATACACAAGGGTAATCTAATTTGAGGAGGGTTCTAGTGCCCACTTGTGTGCCCCAAATGCCCCCAAACTTTATTGTTACTTTTTAAAAAATTAAAGTTCAAAATCGAATCCAAATCGTCGATCTTGTTTAATTTAATGAGCGATGCGTTTCTATATAATTTTTATAAAGTTTCGAGCTCATTTGATACTTGATCAAGAAGCAAAAACATGAACGTATTAAAATTAATCTATCATACTTAACAAGATTTGTTCATTATTCAATCTCTTGATCGAGTATCAAACAAACTCGAAAATTTATAAAATTTATATAGAAACACATCGCGGTTTGGATTTGATGTTTGAACTTTAAAATTTTAAAAAAATAATAATAATAAAGTGAATTCGGGGCATTTGGGGGCATACAAAAAGATGGGAACTGGAACCCTCCTCATCTAATTTATAGTGAGGTTGTTAATACACGTTTTCACACATGTGAGGGCAGGTACAGATGAGACACTCATGTGTAACAAATAGGTTTAGGTGGTTGGCTCCCCAGACTATGTACCTGTAAGTCAGAACCAATTTGGGTCGTGATAGAGGCATCTGATGCGCGCACCACGAACTTGCAGATCATGGTCGTGGTCTCATCACCAAGATCAACATTTCGGCTCACCTCACTTGCACCAAAGATCATCAGTCCCACAAACCCGCCAAACCAAGTTTTAGCAGCATAACACAACTACAATTAGGAGAAGCAAATTATTAGGGCTTGTGATATTATATTTGTATTCAGAATGATAACCTATGCAACTTCTTAGTTCTTTAGAAGAGAAACTTCATCCTGCAACTTTCATGCCAGAGGATAGTCCCAGCCCCTTTTCATCTAACATGCCTTTTCTTATCTCAACTTGCTGTGACATACCTTTCTGCATCAAAGGTTTTCTTATTATCCTGATATAGCTTTTCAGGCCTCTTTGATAATTATTTTGGATAGTATTTTGGTAAGACTTTTGTGTATTTAAATAAAAGATGCAAAGTAATTATTGCCAGAAAATTTTCCTGTCTCCAAGTCCCCCAAAACCAAACTTGTGTTCCCCTTTCTACAGAAGCTATTGTAATTCAAGCCGTATGGTTTTGTTATATTGGGTGGGTAATTGGTCTGATTGCATATTTAAATTCGTATTTGCATACTTCATAAACCTGCATGCATATCTCATCAACTGATTGAAGTCTTTCTATCTAGAAGCTGCAGTGATTTGGCATTTTATAGATCAGAGTGATGCCTAAGTATTATGATGAACCCACGTTGAGAGACAGACAACTTACAAACTAGGTAGTAAATATGCACAGCCTAAGGGGTTGAATTGTTGAAATATGCACAAAAGGTAAAAGGGCTATAGAAATGTAAGACGGGTAGAAGCAATAAATGCTTCAATTTGAAAAAAAAAAAAATCAAGAGAAGAAATTAAGCACCTAAGGCAACATATAAATTGGGTGCTAAGCATCTAGGAAAAATAATCATCAGGCGATATGAAAGAGAAAAAAGAAAATACAACTTTAAATACAGAAATACAGAAAAAGGGAGAAAAAAAATGTTACTTACTTGAAACCCAGCAACTGTCCTGATGAAATGTGAGCACACCTGATGGAATGGCTTAGTCGAGAGAGACTTCAACCCACTGAGGAAGGGTGAAGCATCATACTGCTGTGCAGCTGTGGCCTTGAACCCACTACCCTCATATATATATGTACCAGTAAACTCCTGTATGGCAGGGAGGCTAGGCCACAGGCGGAAGAACTCTACTGGAGAGCACTTGTAGGGCATGAGCAGCTCTGTCAGGGGTATTTTGTATGGCTGGCACCGAAGGATTATGGGCTCGCCAAGCTCGGGTCTCATGGCCCGCTTCTGCTTGACAATCTGGGCATCTTCCTCAGCATAGTCACCTTCATAGTCTGTGCGGGTCCCATAGTATGGGTAGTAGAGCACCTGGACCCACAGAGCGCATCTCTCGAAGTGGGATACACCGACTGTCACACTGCTTAGGACAGGATCCTGAAAGTTTTTTATAACTGAATATGAGCATAAAAAATTTCTGATGTTTCACCACCTGAACTTTCTTTGAATATTTGCTGACTAGGACCTGACAAGATAACTAGAGCCAGTTAGGATAAAATTCATCCACTGTAAAATACTGGCAGTTTCATCCCATGTCTATAAGTTCCTATCCTCTTTTTTAAGCTTCATGGAACTAAACCCAAGCCTGCCAGTAAGATAGAATTCCAAAGTGTTGGTGCAAAGATTGGTTGAGGTAATACAATGATTATAATTTGCATAAACCCAGATGAACCAAAATAGTCAACGAAGTATCGACAGGATACCAACAAACTCAACTGAAGCAAAGAAAAGGAACAAGTTGTAACCAATACTCATTACGACCAACTGCTGCATTAAAAGAAACCAGACATACTTACTTCAAGCTACAAAAGTACCTGAGAGACGAGATTTCTCAAATGCCTGACAGTGCGGGAGAACCCATCCATGTAATAAAGAGATCCTGATAGCCCAACTTTGATATCAACCCGATTGAGCTCCATTTCAGTCAAATTTAGTATCTGAAAATAGAGACCTGCTTGAATAAACACTACAATGATTGCTTTTAATTCAAACTTATTGGGAAGAGGACGATTTTCCCTTGTTTGTTAATACTAGGTTTCACTTAAATGTTGAAGATTGATTTCTATTACTTTCTCCTTAGGCCTTGTCATACTCGTTCTCCTCTTTCTCAAACTATTCGTCTCTCCAAAACTCTTGTTACATACGTACTGCCCAATATATTCAGTTTTACCTTATATATATAATCCAACTTAATCTTAGCTACAATGAAAACAAACATAACAAATATGTCGAAACCTTTAAATGAAGGGTCATCCTTCCATCTGTGGGGTCTGACAAATGATATCCTTCAATAAAGCAGGGGTCACTGCTGCCGGTCAGAACAAGTGTTTTAGGAGCCACTTTGTGATTGCTAGATATGCCTTTTGTCAGAAGAACGGACAGCTCACTTGGGTTTGGCCTCCATAGCTCATGGATGGCCTTGTGTACTAGCCCTTCCAATTTCCTGTCTTGTGCAGCCGACGTCTCCGAGAATTGCACTGTTAATTTGTGGTGGCTAAAAGGATAGTCTCCTGTTGCGTCACCTACACCGGCCCATCTGAAATTTTCACCCAAGAAGAAAAAAGAATAAGTCAATAGTAAAACCCAACAGCTTGCTCATGTTAGTAAGCAATGTCAATGTTCATTGTGAGATTATGCACTGGACCAATAGAGAGGCAGATAAAAAATCTAACTGGCTTCAATTCTTCACTTATTCAAGTTGATTTGGAAGATTCACCTATAGAGTAGTAGCTAATGCCTGCCCTCTCGAGATATAACCACACCATGGATTAAAATTCCCAAGAATCCAGTTTCTTAGATTTCCAGACTATCAGAAACTGAACTTCACAGAAGTTGTTTCCTAGACAGTTCAAAGTACCTTGGTGCCACCTAAACAAAACTATCAAATGACAGAAATAGCAGCCTAATGTTCATATCTTCCATTATTCTATTTCCCTCGTATTCAAAAAGTCTCTCAAATAAAAAAAAAAAAACAGAAAGTACAATGAACAAAAGTAATAGAATCAGATGAACATACCTGCTCTCCGTCTTGTTAGTCACATACTTTATTGTCTGCATAATATACCGGGATTGATGCTTTGTGACTGAGTCAGCCACAGTACTAGCTCTGAACTCTTCAAGCTCCTTAATCAGAAGCTGGCCTGCACGTGCATTCCTTGAGCCAAGACGTTGAGCGCATATGAGCACAGCTTGAACATCCTGGAGCCGATTTGAGCCAGAAGATGCAGCAGAGTCGGTGTTGAACAAAACCTTATGAATATTAGATATTATTATGTTTAATGGGTCCTCTGGGTCATCAGCCAGTAGTGGATCTAGACCTTCTAGGTCAAGATGCTCAGAAATTGCCCAGATGAGCCGTGCACATATCCTCGGGGTGTGTACCTGAAAAGGTGACAAAATTGCTTACTTAGAATAGGTACATATTGCTACTTCAAAAAAGAATCTGGCACTGACATACCCTTAAGGTACCAATGCAAAACTGGAGTAAAACGGGGGGGGGGGGGGGGGGGGGGGTGTTGAAAACTGCTTGTATAGAAGTTAACCTTTAATTATTATGCTTTATTCTCCGAGTCTAATCCATTAGCAAGAAGAAAAACATTTCCTGATTAGGAACCACAAATTTCATCTTGCTAACTTTAACAGAGTCAGGAATCAGGATTCAACTCCAAGGGTCAAATGCCAACAAAACCAAAGTAAATCAGAAAAACATTAAAATAACATAAATATCATAACAACCTCACGAAGATCCTTGACGAGTTGTAGTTGCAAATTTCTCAACCTTGTCTCATTCAAAATCTGGTCTTGAGATGCACCTGCCTTTATAGTCTTCACACCACCCCTTGTATCGTATATGTGGCAAAGCCTTACAAGTAACTTGAGGTAACAGTCTATTGCATAAGTTCTTCCATCACAGTCCCACAGCACACAAGGACGGCAAACCTCCACCACATCTAAGGCTGGCTCGGTCCAGCTCAAGGCACCGTAACCCGTACCATATGCTAATGCACCAATCACCCTGCTCTCTGTGCCTGATACACACAAATTATCAAGTACAATTTTAGTGAAATGTGGCTGAGTTACCGAGATAAACACGAATTATCAAGTTAATCAACAAATATGACTTTCCTTAAAAACATAGCTTATTGCCAAAATAAGCACTAGTCAATTATAAATTAACTGAAAATGGCAGCCACAAATCTGAATTAAGTGTTATCGAAGCTTTTCTTGTTAATTTTCCAATTGTAGTCTGATAATTTCAACATCCAAATATTAACACTGAGATCAGAAAAGGACTGTATCCAGAAAGCACTATATCAGGTCCTAGCCAAGATATGCTGGTACAGCACTATTAGCTGACCTCATTGCAGGGTCCAATGCCCCAAAGTTCTATCAGTACCTGAGTTCTTTTGCTCGGGTAGGGGAAGAGATAGCTGGAAGCAACTCTCAACCAATGAAGCAACAAGCTCTTCTCTGAAAAGGCTCTTGCTCGTAATGCTGTTGAGATCATCCTTGACTCTTGCATCCTCAAAAAGTGAGGTCACATCAGTTCCTGGCAAGGGCTTCTGTCCTCTACGAACACTCTCCTTTGCAAAGAGATCCACACAAAGAGCCGTACGGCAAATACATGCAAGTGCATGCATGCGGTCAGATTCAGCACGCAAGTTTCTCACCATTAGGAGTAGCCTCTTGAACAGAGATACCTGCCTCACACAGGTTATGAAGTTCATTTAGTTGAAGCTGCAAATTCTTTTGAGAAAAATATATATATATATTCAAAGAATCTACTATAGCTGAATAAAACTATTTTGACCCTGCAAGGCAGCAGAAATACCACCTTGACAACTTTCCTCTCAATTTTATAACAAAATGCCTCTCTTATTTTGCACTCATTCCTGAAATGAAAGAATGGAAATAAACTTTTGGACTACTTTTTTCCTTTTTTTTTTTTGGGAGGGGTGATGAAGCTATTTTTGAGCTTTCTCTGAGCCAGTCCTGGGGAAGTCTTATTTTGCTAGTCATAAAATACAGATGACTTGGTACTGCATACATACAAAAAAATTTCCTGGAGACCAAGTATGATTCAGGATGCATCGTTCAGCCTAGTTAGAAGAAAATTGGAAGGAGTACTTTGCAAAGACATTTCGGGCATCATTCAAGCATTATGTCAACATATAAAATTGTTACAAAGAAAAGGAGCGACATACCTGCATGGTGAGATCAAGCAAATGGAGATTTGTCACAACTGCTCTGACAATTGTTTCTCTGGCAGAAGAAAACTCTTGCCTATCCCATAGTGTAAGGATAGCGATAATTGCTGCAGAAGCCCACTCTGGTTTCCCTCCAGGCACATCTGCCAGAGACAACATGTTAATCCCAACCTCAAAAATCAATGGTGGGTCCAAGGAGCTGAGAAATGGCAACAGATGCGACACAATGTCAGACACCCCCACAAGTTTCTCCGCACTCGACTCTCCTGCAGATGCAGAGGTGGTAAATTTGTCATCGCCTGGCCTGGCAATCTTGCGAAGGGTCTCAACAGAACCAGACGCAACACACTTGGCCGCATAAACAAGAGGGAACACAGTCGTGCGAAAGGCCTCGACAGGAAGAACTAGGGACCTGGCAATTAGCGCACTGCGCTTCGACCATATAAACTCAACGGCTGTTATGACCCATTGGGATCGGATAGCAAGAGAGTGGTCCCCGTCGACCAGCTTGTCTCCAGCCAAACGGCTCATTCTCTTGGTTTCGAGCTCCTGAAATGAAGGCAACATTATTTATTGATGGATTGAGATATAGCACACCTCTTAAAATAGACTACCCAAATATTACACTCAGTAATAATCTACTGGAGAGAAATGGCTACAATACTGTCTCAGACAAAGGTTCCAGAAATAAATTACTTAAACCATGCTATATCACTGAATACAAGCAAAGCCTCAAAAACCTGCTAGATCTCTATCTTTCCTTGTGCCTCCTAAACAGAAACACACTTTGTACTGTTGTGATATAAATAGTAACAGAATCCAATCATGATAACTGGCAGTTTCACATAACTGACTCAATATAAGATTTTCAGTACCATTTCAGGTAAGAGGGCATCACAATGTTCTGGACGACTTTCACTGATACAAACAGTTGACACAATTTAGCTAATCTTGTCAGTTGTTGCTCCTGAGTGGTATAATTACCAAATTCAAATTGTAACAACTGAGACCTCAATGTGAACCTTTACCGTTTACATATGAAATACCAAAAAAGTGAAGCGATCACTAAATCTACCTCACCTGCAAGAGCCGCCCAAGAGACTCAAAAGCAGACTTAGAAACCGGATCCGACCGGTCCAGGGTCAGCGATGCAATTTTCTCCCACCAAGTCGAAACCCTGGTCAGAAGCGGCGGCGAAGAATGGCACAGCAGCACTAAATCATCCCTAGCCAACACCGACGCAAGCGAATCAGCAGCCGCTAACCTCAAACTCGCAGCCGGGGACGCCAGAGCAGCAGACAACTGCGCATGAGAATCCGACAACAGTCTCGGCAACAAATGAGACGGAACAGAGGGGAAAAGCGACAATGCAGCAGCAGCTACGTCAGGATCGGGGAAGGAGAGGTCAGATCGTAGACCAGTGAGGGTTTGGTCCCAGAGGTCAGGGGGGAGGGGCAGGGAACGGAGGAGATCGAAGGCTAGCTTCTTGCAGACAGCGGAAGCGGGGGAGGTGACGATCTCCTCGACTACAGTGCGGGCGACCGCGGAGACGTCGCGACCGGCCGCGGATTGCTGGAGAGAGGAGAGGAGAGCGGTGGATTGGCGCAGAGCGTCGTTGGAGCGCAGGTCGGTCTGGATGGACTGGATGACCAAGTCCATTTTGTCCGACGACGGTGCGTCCGACTCCGAGAGGAGGTTCGCGATGGCGGGAAGCATTTTGTCGCGTCAGATCTGGATCCGAGAGGAGTCGGAGTCGAGTCTGACTGCAGTCCCAGAGGTTTTTTGAGGAAGAAACACTCAAACACCTTTTTTTTTTTTTTTTTTTTCTTTTTTTTGGCCTTTTGGTTTGTCGCTGGTATTGTTGATCGGATCTCTCTCGTACCAAACGCATTGTAAATCCTAACCGTTTGTTCTCTTTGAGATATGTGTAAATGCGAATCTTCGTGCAGATTAGTCAGTCGTACAATTATTCGCTGCTTGAGAGTGCTTTGGGTTGTATCATATCATCATATGCCCGTTAGATTTTCTCCAAATGGTATGAACGAAAGAAACCAGTAACGGTGTTGATCGTAATTTTTATCTGTCAGATAATTTGTGGGTTCCAGGGATTTTCTCACCTGGTGTAAATGAAAGAAACAAGTAACAGTGTTGATCGTAATTCGTAACGGTCCGATAATTTGTGGGGTCCATGGGTTAATGTTATGTTATAGTTAATGAAAGATCACTTGATAATTACTTACTTTTTATAAATTTTTTGTTAAATTTTAAATCCAACGTTATAGTAAATTTCATGTAGTGCATCATGCTTTTAAAAAAAGTGATAGATAAATATATACACCATTCAACAAGTGACTTAAAATTCCAAGATATTCAAATTACATGTATTTAATTGTAAAGTTGTTTATTAAATTGTGTGTCTATATATTTACTTTTCATTTTTGTTTTATTTAAATTAATTTGAAAAACCATTGTCAAGATTGCCAAATTTCATTGTCAAATGATCTCTTTTGTAAATAAAGATATTTATTATACCAAGTCATTCTTGTGGGATTCATGTCCTCTCCGATTGCACGGATTTAATTAGAAAGTCCCAAGTAAATTGGACAGAACACGAATGCGTGGGACAAATTAATAAAAACTTGGCAATTCACAAGCATATCTGGAGTTTGTGTTTTATGAATGTTAATTATTGTTACTTTGTTAGTTTATCTTGTTCGATAGTTCGTATTGAGTATAATTGTGTTTGATAGAAGTCAAGTGAATAAGATTTGTCTCTCTCAGATCCTAACAATTGCCACGAAACCAAATAATTGTCCAGATTATGCAACAAATTTGCGTCATTTTTTAACTTCAAATAGTCACTGCCAAAAGGAAAAAATTGACAAAATAAATGTTTTAATGTTATGGTTTTATGACCGTGTAATTAAAATCAAGCGATTATATTAAATACCAAATTTTAAGGTGGTTTTTAACCTGACTTTAGTTGCTTCATTTTTAATCCATTTTGCTCACGTGCAAACGATAGTATATTGGTGTCATACTTTCTGAGCTATCGGTTGTGAATTCATATTTTAAAGCGTCTCTCTGTTTTTTTTAAAACATCAAGATGATAATAATAATAATAATAATAATAATAATAATAATAATAAAGTTTAGTCCATTGTGGTAAGGTTCGTAAAAGAGAAGAGATCGAAGAATGATCTAAAGGGGGTACAAGTTATGGATTAGAAATTAAAAGGAAATACTACAAATGATTCATGTAACTAAACGGATATATAATATTTCGATAAGCAAGGCTTTTCTGTAAGAAATGTAATTCAAAATATTTCTAATTCTACTAAAAGTGGATAACGATGACTTCAATTTTGCTCGAGAGTGAGACGTAATAGTTTTCACCAAGGCTGACAATTTCAGAGCCAATTTTTTTTAATTGAGGGTCATACATTTATCAACTCGTAACAATATAATAGTCACATCATATTAATTTATTAAAAAATTTTAAGAGGGTCAATAATAGACTTACTTTCCTATTCCTACGGAGTTAAAATATTTTTTAGTTTACCTATTTAATACAAATACTAAAAATATACAATATATATAGTACTAAAAATATATAATATCAAATATAATACTAAAAAAATGGGGACATTGTCCAGTCAGTTAGTAGGCACCATCATCCACCAGTAATTTAAGTTGTAAAATGTAACACTCCAATCTACTCTATTCCTCATCGAGCGATCGTGCCAAAATATGCATAACGGATCTACTCACCAGAAATCATAAATCGTAAAATACAATCAATCCTTCACATCACCATAAAAAAAGGTCCTGTCCTTTTTTTTTTTTTTTTTTTTTTTCTCTTCATACCCATTCCATCCCAAGCTCAGTCCCTTTTCCAGTTTTCCCTTTCAAGTTTCTCTTCGAAAACACATATAAATAGATCAAACAGTATCTTCTCGAAAGAAACATCTAACTCATCTCCAATTAATGGCTGCCGCAGTGGATTACAGTGGCAACCCCGCCTCTACCTCCTCCACTGGTGGATGGACCTCTGCTCTCTTCATCATAGGTAAAAAAAATTGCTTCTTTCTCTGACTTCTAATCGCCATTCCTGGTGTTAATTTTGGTTTTGTTTGTGAAGGTGTGGAGATGACAGAGAGGTTCGCGTATTACGGCATAACATCGAATCTGATAAGCTACCTAACAGGGCCATTGAGAGAATCAACTGCAGCTGGAGCAGCTAATGAGAACACTTGGTCAGGGGCCGCCTCGTCGTTGGCATTAGTCGGTGCATTTCTCGCCGATTCGTGGCTCGGCCGGTATCAAACTGTGCTGTACTCCTCTTTCCTGGCTTTTCTGGTAACGTCTTTAGATGTTTCTCTGTGCTTGCTTGGTTTCTATTTCAATTTTGGGGTATCATGTTGTTTATAGCATCATACATTCTCAGAAATCCTATTATTCTTTGCAAAATTTGCCTCTGTGACTTCCTTGCTAAGTCGCATTCGATTTACAGAATTGAGGTTTTTTACATTTTTGAAGAATTTCCTTTTTTTATTTTTCATTATTATATGGGTAAGAGGAGAAATGAAGGCCAATGATTGGACCCATGATAAGCTATTTTAATGAAAACTGAGTGGGTCTTAGCCTCTTAGGTCTCATTCTCACACCGAAAAAGTCACATAAACCATCTCGAATTATAATATCATGTATAGGACAGACAACTAAAAATGTTTCGTAGACCCAGCATATGTACACCAAGATTCTCATTTAGCCAACGCAACACCATTGACCATACCATCTCGATATTCTTCCTTTAGTAAGCTATGTTTGGTGGAGGTGTAAGTGGTGGATAAACTTGAGGTCTAAATTTAAGCTACTCCTCTAAATTTAAGTCATATTTGGTGCGGAAAAAAAGGGTAAGGCCCTGATCACAATCTTTTTTTTTTTTTTTAACGTAGGATTTCAATTCATTTCATTTTATTGGAAAATTTTTGATCACAATGAGCGGATTTGGTGTCATTTGGTTGGAATTCCTATGTAATTAGGTCTAACGAAATCCTATGAAATCTTACGAAATCAATTCAAATGAAATGAAATGAAATCCCGAGTAAAAATTATTGTGATCAGGGCCTAAATAAGGAGTAAGACATACGAACTAAACATTTATTATTATAAGTGTTTAATTAATCGTAAATTATTATGAAGTTTTAACAAGTAATGTAGTTATAATTGAAATGATAAACTATTAAAATGAAAAAATGATAATAAAATTAAAATTATATAATAATTATAACAAAAATAATAAAGTAATGATGATATAAAATAATGACAATGTTATATAAAATTAATATAATAAACTAATATTAATTTTGAAAATTATTAATAACAAAATATTGTTAGTATTGATATAATAAAGATAATAAATAGTAACAATGATGATAATAATTATAATAACAACATTATAACAATGATAATTATTATTATTATAATTAATAATTAATAATGATAACTATATCTTGATTCAAGTAGAGTAAACTTACTCCATCTAAAATAGTGAAATGAAATTACTTACTCTTTCTTACTCCACACTGCTCCATCAAATTTAACTTATGTTTGAAGGAGTAAAGATAAATTAAAGTTACTCCACTCTTACTTCTCTACGAAACACTGCACCAACCATATTCCATATTTCATATAATTATATGATTAAATTAAAAATAGCTCAATAGTACGATTGAATTTGTTATAATCTTCACATCATTTATATAAAATTTCATGCACTAATAAAGTTGTAAATATCTTAGAATAATTAAAAACCTAATGACATTTATGAAATTACGGAAATTCAATTTTTGTGAGATTCAAAAAATTATTTAAAATATTTATAGGTTTGTAACTTTAAAATTTTACATCAATTAATTGTTCATATATTTTTGAGCAAGTACATAAATTTTCATAGCCAAATGATTTATTCAAGGCCTCCAAACAATTTTAGAAACTTTTATGCATATTAAATTTTATGAGATTCATAAAATTATTTAAAATATTTTCTAAGTCTATAATTTAAAAAATTTACATTTTTAAATCCTTTACATTTTTATGAGCACACACATAATTTTTCATAGTCAAATGAATTTTTAAATGTAGCTAAACAATTTAAAAACTAAACTATATTTAATCTGAAATTTCTGAAATGGAGGTGTCCATTGTTTTTTCAAAATGGAGATATGATTTCATCCAAAGTTACTGTAGATAATGTACCCAACATTGTAGTATTGTTTGATAGTTGATGATTATCATACCCATAAACTTTAGTACAAGTTTTATTTTATTATATATCAAACAACTTAAAAATTTGTAATTGCTCATATTTAATGGTATTTAATGGAGTATTAAACGACACTAAAACTTGTATTAAATGATATTTAACAAAATTTAATATACAGTCAATCTACCTCACCAACAGTACACTATTATTTTTTCTATTCGTGGCAAATTTATTTTTTATTTGATTTCAAAATACTGTCAAAATTGTCAGTTCATAATATTTCATATTTTCTCAGGAAATATGTGATGTTTTCAGGTTCTTATAATTACGAATTTCCTGAATCTTTTGTATGCCCTCGGTATAAAATAATATAAAATAAGGTGACTGATTTGGTTTTGCGCCAATCCCTTTCTCCCTCTTTCTATTAATTGTTTGTTGTAATTAGAAAATCATCATAGGTTTGTAAGCTACCTACAAAATAAAACATGATTAATCACAGGTTTGTAGGGTACCTACTCCCTACCTAATCTAATTAGAAAATCATCATAAGTGATTGGTTTCTTCTTTTTTGTAATTTATGTCTGCCTTTTTTTTTAGCATGAGTGAGGATAAGTTTTGAAATATTTTTCACTAAAGACTAGATCTGGAACCTGTGACCTCCCACACAGATGACAATACTATTGGTGTTGAAGTGTTTTAAAACTAGTAAATTCTCCCTTAAACTTGATTATTTGATACTTTATGTATATTTTAAACTTTATGACCTTCTTTTTTCTCCTTTTTGGTACAACGGGGACGGGTTGACATCTCTAATTGGCCAGTAAATAAGTGTAATCTTATAACCTCTTGACTTTCACATAATATAGCATTTTAGTACTATTTATCTCAAATATTAATGTTCCGAGATTACAAACCACTAGAAAATAAATGATCCTGAATACAAAATGAGAAAACCTACTGGCAAAATACCAGCAACTTCCTCCCATCATTCAATCTCTTAATTGACAAAATTGCCTTTATTTACTTTTTGTTGGCAAAGAAGAAAATTAATCACCTTCAGCAATTGACTAAGGCCCTGATCACAATCCCTTTTTTTAAACGTAGGATTTCAATTCATTTCATTTCATTAGAAAATTCTTGATCACAATGAGTGGATTTGGTGTCATTTGGTTGGGATTCTTATGTAATTAGGTCTAACGAAATCCTATGAAATCTTACGAAATCAATTCAAATGAAATGAAATCCCGAGTAAAAATCATTGTGATCAGGGCCTAATTATCAATATTTTCAGGGTCTTGGAATGCTAACTCTCTCTGCCACGTTGGCCTCCCTAAAGCCTCCTGAATGTACCAAAATAGACAGTGAAATCGTCTCATGCCCCTCTCCATCAACCTTCCAAGTGGGATTCTTTTTCTTCTCTCTCTATCTCATTGCTTTGGCACATGGGGGCCACAAGCCCTGCACACAGGCCTTTGGTGCTGATCAGTTTGACACAAGAGACCCTGCAGAAAGTGCTTCTAGAAGCTCCTTCTTTAACTACTGGTACTTTGGCGTCTGCACCGGAACTATCAGTGCCCAACTGGTACTCAACTATATACAGGACAATTATGGTTGGGCTTTAGGATTTGGGATACCATTTGTGGCAGTGGGGATAGCACTGGTGGCTTTTTTTGCTGGAAGAAAGACTTACAGGTACCTTCCTGTTGCAACCGAAAGTCCTTTTGTCAGGATTGGTCAGGTTTGTGGTGCATCGATGAAGAAGAGATGGAGGCTGCACAGTACTAGATCCGGTGATGCCAAGGAAACACTTTTGCCTGATGAGAGCAGCCAATGTGGGTAAGTCTTAGTAACTGCGTTATCAATTGTAATTTAATAGTGAATTCTTGCATCACCAGTTGTAATTCAAGAGGCATTTGCAAAGTCTGGACGAGCTTTTATCATACTAGCTATACTAAACCTTTTTCAAAAGTTCAAGTTCAAGTTGATCTTTTTGGAATGCTTGAAAGGTGAAAAACAAAGCAAATGACATTATGTAATACTTCTTAATTCCAAACTATCAGCCATTGCCGGCATGTTGTAAGCACTTACAGATAATTTACTTAAAGAATAGGGAGTCCATATTAACTCTACACAAAAATTTAATAAGCATTGGCTCAAGCTCGATTTAACCAGCATTTACAACATGGATCTGACATAAGTGCTCTAATTTCTTGCGTGTGAACCAGTTTGTTGGACTATGCAGAACCACATGAAATTTCTTCTCAATCTAACATCAAAATGAGTGAAGAAGAGGTCACATCCCTTGCAAGGCTCTTCCCTCTCTGGTCAACTTGTGTGGTTTATGCCATGGTCTTTGCACAACCCCCAACTCTTTTCACCAAGCAAGGCAGCACTATGGAGCGCCACATTGGATCTGGGTTCCAGATCCCTGCAGCTGCCCTCCAGTCCTGCATCAGCAGCACCACTATCGCATTTCTTCCAATTTATGATTCATTCCTTGTACCATTTGCTCGAAAATTCACAGGCCGACCCTCTGGCTTAACCATGCTTCAACGAATAGGTACCGGGATGTTTCTTTCAGTTTTGTCAACAGTTCTAGCAGCACTTGTAGAAATGAGGCGGTTGAAAGTAGCAAGAGATTCTGGGTTGGTGGACAGACCTGATATTACTGTGCCAATGAGTATCTGGTGGTTGGCCCCACAAAATATTCTATTTGGTATCTCTGATGCCTTTGCAACTGTTGGGTTGCAAGAGTTTTTCTATGACCAGGTACCAGATTGTCTGAGGAGTTTAGGCATTGCATTATATTTGTGTATATTTGGTATAGGGAGGTTTTTCAGTGGTTTCCTTATTTCCATTATTGATAGAGTCACTGGAGGGAAAGAAAATGGTTGGTTTGCAAATAATTTGAATAAGGCACACATTGATTATTTTTTCTGGCTGCTTGCTGGACTAGGTTTTGCTTCCTTTGTGGTGTACTTGCGGTTTGCAAAATCATATGTTTATAAGAGAAAGTTGAGATAAGTATACTTTTGTTTTATATATATTTTTCTTTAATACATCGTGTACTAAATATTTTATTTGAAGTACAATATTAATGAAGCAAGGATTCTATTTGTATGCCCGGGCTTTCTTATCCTTATTGTAGCTATTATATGCGGAGCAATCCATTATTTGCATTAAGTAATAACCTGTATGCTCAGGGCATAGGGTTTACTGGGAGGAACACCTTTTGAGAAGGGGAAAAAAAAGAAGAAGAAGAACCTTGAGAACCCTAATCTCTTTGTTATATACTAAATCTTCTTACATATCAATACTTTTTAAGCAACAGATCAGAAAGTCCAACAACATGACATCCTGAGGAAATGACTGAACAAGTCTAAGATCAATCACTTGATCTACTTATTGTCTAAGTAAAGAATATATTAATTTACTATCATTTTTCATGGGCATTTGGGCTTCAGGCCATGGGTCAGTAGGCTTGCATAACAAGGGCACATCTCTTTGTTTCCGGAGGTGCCGGTAGGAACACATTGGCACTTGAGGCAACATGAGCCACAAGCTCGGATGCACAAATTCTGTCTCGATGCCATAACACATCTTCTTGCACATGCAAAGTTGCAATCTGGGATCACCAGAAGATAAAGATGTAATAGTAGCCCATTAAAACTCATGACATTATAAAAATGATAGAAATTATTTTCGGGGTTTACTCTTAACATCTTGTACAAGTTATTGAAGATCGTGTCATAGATTTACATACCAATCCTTGGTCCTGGAGGAGATGCTCCAATTGGACCAGTATCATCACCTGGTTCATCCTGATATTTTGTACAAACAGAGAAATATGGTGTCAATTGAAGCACTGTGGAATCAGCTTTGCTTCATTGGTATAATATGGATAACCTTTTTATATGGAAAAAGTCCAAGTGTTGTTTGTTTTGTACACCCCACAGTTATGGGTCTTGTACCATTAGGTATCTACGAGTTGAAAATCAGACCTGCAAAGAGCTTGAATTCACATTTCTATTAGCTGCGGAATATTCCAACAGTCCTGCTCCAACGATCTGCACAATTTGAAAATCCCTGTGTGAATTAGAGAAAAGGGGAAAACTATATGGTAAGAAATCTTTAACTAGACCAGAAACTTTTTAGATATGATGTGAGGCGAGTACTTGAATTATACAGAGAAGAAATATGAGGCCAGGGATCAAATTGTTGCTTGTGAACCTATTCATTTTTATGCATCAGTAGCTCTTTCTTACAATGGATTGAGCGAGATAGTTACCTTTATAGATGAAGAAACACTATTTATTGTTTAGACAATTCTGGATTTTCATTTTACTAATAAGCGTACCAACTGGTCCTGTTATTGAGCAAATTTATGACCCAATTATCTGTTTATCTGTTTCACATTTATCATGAAAGATTAAGGCACTACGGGGTTTTGGCATGGTTGGTAGGTGTCATTTCATTGTTTGCTTCCCAGAAGAATAGCATTTGCTTGAATTAAATAGTGATGCCGTACCCTTTGGTATTAGGAGTTATTTTCCCTATCAGGGCTATAGATAAAAGAGTCTTTCTTTTCATATTTGGTTGTCTGATTCAAATTACATCAAAAGATTTATCTAAGAATCATCAGGCTATCCAATTTACTCTGTCCATTTATATGGCCTTGGTTTGTACCAATGCAAGCAATGACTTTGTAGTTGAGGTTAGCAATAATTGATTCCAGGCAGATTAATCTGATCTGACTCGATCTGGTTCAATATTATGTGTATTGGGTTCCAGTCCCGCATCATTTGACCAGCTATGCATTGAATTTGATCACATCATTCTCCATTTAACCTGATATGATCTTTATATTACATTCTTGTTTATAAGATTTTTTAGGGCTGAGGCAGAACGGTTCAGTTGTAAAAAATTATACTGAACATAGGAGAAATAAGTTAGAACCATACAAGAATCGAAAAATCGCCTCTAATTCTAACTCAGTAGTATAGTATTGTTACTTACAAATTATTTCAGTGAAAACAAAACGAACAATACAAGTGATGCAATATTAATTCATTAAATAATTAATACTGGTATTGTTTGTTACCGGCACAATACAGTACTTGAAAATTGACACTAGACATGCTATTGCTGTAATAAATTTACTGACTCTAATAGTACCAAAATTTAATTGATACCTTGTCAAATAATGTATCAAAAAAAATCTCTAATAACTAACTATACCTTTTACCTGATGAGTTTTCACGTCGAAAGGTCATATTTTACCAATATCATACCTAACTGCCTGGTGATGTGCATTAGTGAGTAGTGGCAATAAGTAAGGTTTAGTTTGGGCCAGAAATTTAATGTTTAGATTCCCCCATCATTGAAGGAATCAATTGCAGCTCATTTTTATACATTACAAGTTTGTAAATTAAGTAAAGTTAAAATTGTTGATATTGTTATGTTTATCGAGAAAAGTGTCCTACGAGGTAATTTAAATAAAGATCATGATTTATAAACGATTTGCGCACAAAACTAATTGCAACATGTCATTAATTTCTCAAGTTGTTGATGTTGTGCTAAAGAAACTCCAAAATTTAATAGTTCGATGCACATTCATGCTCATGATATAATATAAGAATGACGGTTCATTTTAATATTTGAATTTAAAATTAAATTATAAATAAAAAGTGTTATTATGTTGTGCCATAATATTTGTAAATCAACCTCTCCAAATCAATCTTCATTTTCTAAACTATTCCATAAAAAAACCGGAGAAATTAGAGATAAAACAAAGCTCTTACCGATCAACATGTAACATGTTTTCTTACATAAAGGACAGGTTCTGTTAACCATAGTAAATAACAATGTACCGTTACCAGATGAGCTGTCTAGTAGACAGTTACCATTAAATTTTCTCTGAATTCAAAGAGAATTAGTTGTGAGCATATGAGCATATGCACAGCTCAGAGCACAATTGGGCATGCATTCATGTGTCAATTGATTTGGCAAACATTTATTTACTGATGCTATTTCTTCTCTCATCTTCTCTCCTTTTTTTATGAAAATAAAGGTAAACATATGCAACTAGTTAATTGTTGGAGAAAGAAACAAAACACACCATCAAAACACAAAACCTTGGTGGATAATAAATCGACAACCGTTAAAAAAAAGTCTGGCCACCAACATGCTTTAAATTACTTTCCGAGTCCCAAGTACAAAAAAAAAAAAGCCTTTTTGTCATCTTTGAGCGGTTCTCTCTTCATTGCTTTCTGTGATGTTCTCTTCCTAAATAGATTTTTTTCTATAGAAGTTTCCATATACCACTAAATAGTTATACGTACTTCTATCAGACAAATCATACAATGTCGAGCTGACATACAAAGAGGTAGGTACATACCAACACTAATGAAGAGAACGCTAACCAATAAAAATTAGACAATAGGCAAAACGGTTAAATGGATCAAATTGAGATCTAGATAATACGAATAGTATGGGTCCAGTACTGTTGCCTGGTATAGACCAAACTGGTACAGTGTATCAGTATCCAACACAAAAATTGTAGGCACAAACAAAACTCTCAATTTAATGTTTTAGATCTGCAAGGGACCAAAACTGAGCTGGATATTGAATGCCATCTCAGCACTAGCAAAAATTAGCAGAAGAGCATATGCCTCTGTGTCTTCTCCCCCTCTTTCCAGCCAGACTGATTGATGGATCCCCAGTTACATGGACCACAATATCATTTGGTTAAATATAAGTACTACATGTAAAATGTTAAATATGTCATGCATTCACTCAGAATAAGTAGTATCTTAGATGCCAATTTCCCATTTCTCTAAGATTTTTTTTGTAAGTTCAGCATGATTATTAATTTCATTGTACAACTGCAAGCTGAAATGTTGACCATTTGCAGAGTATTAATTGCCTCAAATGCTTGCATGATGTCAATGGGCTCACAAATGTATTGGTTTGGATATGGGCTTTTACAATTTTTTAATTTTTATGTACTCTGATTACGTAAGCCTAGAGGGTCTAACCGTCTAAGGTTTTACAATAGAAAACAAGAGTTATCTAAGTTCTAATTAATATTGATGGAACTTTTCAATTCCTACAAGATGATTCTAAAAAAAAACAATTCAATTAGATTTTGAATTCATGCAATCATGATTCCATTAAAAGAATATTTTCCTTAGCTGCTAATTCATAAATTGATTTTAGAGTGTCTAAGATTTTTTTATTAGTTTAATCTTTTGCCTATGGTCGGGCTACACCAAAAAAACAAAGAGTTTTTTTTTTTTAGAAAAACTTGACAGTGGCTGTCAAGTAGAAAAAAAAAACAAAGAGTTCAATTATAATTTTTTATTTATTTTGTTTTGCTTGTATTAACTTCTGATTTAAAATATTTTTTAACTGCAAAAAGGAGATTTGAAGGCTTTTGGTTTTTCCCTTGCGTTATAGGCTTATAGCAGAGCTAGTTGTGCTATAGTGTTTGTCTGTTGTGCACTCTGTTTGTATCTGGGGAAACAAAGTGGTCGCTCTCGTACTGGAGGAATAGGGAAACTTGAACATTTCAACTGTTGTCTAATATTTTATTTCTTTAAATTTACTGAATTTATAATGAATTGAGGATATTTAAAATGAATCATATGGATTTGAGAGAGAAACACTGTTTTTAATGAGTTTCTTAATGGCTATATATTTTACAAATTCGTTCGAAACACATTTATTAAAATGACACAGCAGATATGAGATGTTTCATGAACAACAATTGCAGTAGAAACCGAGCTCGACAGAGCGCTAGAAGATAACATTCATCATTCATGCAACTTTATTGGGAATTTTTGAATAAAGTGATGATTATTTCAATGCAAGTGACACTGTGACGGTGTCGAGGAACTGGGAAATGAAATTGGTAAGGTCTCTTTCCTGGAAAAAGACACCAAGGAAAAGCACGAATGGCATTCTTCTCATGGAGTTTTGACCCTCTACAATTTTTAAGGTGGCATGTTTTTAAGTTGTTATGGTACTTCGATGACAACTTATAAATATGCTTGGACAAAATAGTGAAAAAAATATATATTTAAGAAAAAATGATAAATTTGCTGTATTAAGAGAATGTGTGTGATGCATTAAACGAATGAAGCATTTTGGTGAATGTCAATAACACTGAAGACTTTGTTTGGATTTATAACCAATGCTCTTAAGATTTAATGATTTGTTGTGAAATTAGTCTGGCACTTTGACTCTATTCTATCACTTAAAACAATTTATTTTGAAGTACTATTTGGCGTTTAGATGGTCGCTAATCTCGCTATTTCACTTTTCCAACTAAATATGAGGTAGCGAAATTCCAAAAGTTCGACTTAGAGCACTGATTTAGCTAGCTCGTTCCACAATCCATATATAACCCAGAACTTGGAAGTGTTATTATCCGTTTCTATAATTAAATTTTAAATGGCATACACTCTGCAAAAGAAAGTTAACATTTAATTAAAAATGACATTCCTACGAGGTCTGGAGCTATTACCGCAGAGAAAAATAAAATTTCAGGCACTGAAATTGGAGAGAAGTAAAAAAGAGGACTAGAGTCTAGAGCACCAGCTCATGTCATGTGCAACGCTGTAGTACAAAAAATGATTGACAAGGATAGCACAAGCGACACAAACTCAGAAGTGGTAGTTTGCAACAGATTTAACCCAATCACACACTATTTGGATCCGATCTATTTCTTATTTGATAACAACATGACCTTAGGATGCTGCTGCTCCTAGCCCATGTAAGTTCTGAAACCAATGTCACTGTTGGACTCGTTCATTTTTTCTCCTATTGGCCCGTAAACAAGTGATGTGGAGTGACCGACACCTTTCACTAAATAAATAGGAGGCGTTTGATTAGGGAATAAGTGATGGCATAACTTAAGGATGTATAAATACTTATGTCAAGTTATGTAACCTATGTTTGGTCATGAAATAAACATAAATAACATAATATTTTTTTAAAGACCAAAATGTCTTTGTTATCTATTAAAAAACATCATATAATGAGATGGTATAACTTCTTCTTCTAATGTAATGTTAAGATAACTTATATCACCTATTGAGATGGTATAACTTCTTCTTCTAATGTAATGTTATTCCACTTGTGTTTGGCTACATAAATGGAGAATAAATAACTTTTTTCCTCTCTATTCCTTAACCAAACAGGCCCATAAAGTATAAAATTATGTATCTCGTTGGAAGTCCATCTAATGAACTTTAAATTGTATTATGTCTGTTCTTAAAGTTCCTGTGGTTTATGCTGTTTGTCCTACTATATGATCACGCAGATCTTCTGTATTATCTTTGTCAAAATTCAATCTTCATACATCAATTTTTTACTAGTCTATCATTATTTATAACTAGTTAACTACCAAAGGAAATAAAGGAAAACGAACAAAAAAAATATAGAGTGTGATGAGTTAAATTGTATGTAGTTACTGAGAAATGTGTCTATATATAAGATGGACTGGATCTGGCCTTTAAAAATCTGTTGTTTGTTATTTAGCTTTTTTACATGAAGACAGTAAACTTATTTTACTTACATGTTTTTAGCTTTAGCTCGTATTTAAGTTATTTTAATGCTGTGGTGGTATTTTAATACTGTAGTATGCGCAAAACTATATAGCAGTACTTTTCAATTTGGGGTTTAAGATGTTGGTTTAAAATTAAAATTAAATTAAAATATTGACGTCTGTGTAGCAATTAACCAGTGCACAACACATATTTTGAATGAAGGAGCATACAATTCTCGTGACTCGTGTAGAGCAAAATTTATAAATTTTACGATCACATTATTTTTTAAAGCATAATAGTTTCAGCCATGGGATACCTAAATGTAAAAATTAAAAGAAGAATCTCATATTTGATGATTATAGTCATTTGTTCTGACCGAACAAAATATTAGAGGAAATCAATTAATTTTTTTTGTGTATTTATGCTTCAAATTTTATAACAAGATGGATATGATATGGAGCAAGTTTTGAAACCCTCCTAAAGTTACGTCAATGTACCACTACGCCATTTTTGAGATTGTACAACGGTTAATAAATCGAAATAAAGACGGGTTCCGTCCGTTGCAGAAGCTCTTGTCGCAATTTAGATAAAAACCGTCTGAAAAATAGAGACGGTATTTTAATAAAACCCGTCTTTAAACTAAGAAATTAAAGACGGTTTTGATAAAAGGCCCGTCTTTGGCCCAATAGATAAAGACGGTTATTATTATAAAAACTGTCTCTATTTTTCTACAACAAAAACAACATTAAAATATACATTTAAGTATTGCTACAGTTATTACATAAGAACCGTTGCTAAAATGTTATATAATTTTTTTTGTTTTGACTATTTTTCGTGGCTAGTCCAGTATTGCTAGCCGTACTGGTACCAATGTACCATACACAATATTGACATAGCATGCAATCACTATTATTGGAGCTGGCAGTTTTAGGCCAGGGGATGGAATTGAGAACATTCAAGTCATATTGACAAAATCACACACATAATTAATTCAAAATCACACATAAAAGATAGAAACATAGCAAATTAAAGTTGAAATATTGACACAAATTAGTATATGTTCGAATTGAACAAAACATTCAAGTCTTCAATACAAACTTCCAAGTTCCAACTCAAAATAATTTCTGCTTCATAAAATCCATGATCTCTTGAACCACTACTCCTATGTCTTTATTACTATATGGTTTTCCAACCGGATTTAATTTCTGCAATTGAGTAAACAAACCAAAACATTGATAACAAACCAAAATATTAAATATAATTAACAATAAAAATGAACAAGCATATAAAAGCAAGGCATATAAATATAATTTCTGCAATTGTGCTGCTAACTTTTTTTTTGTCATGCAAGGCATATAAAAGCAATATACATTAAATATAATTAACAATAAAAATGACAGATCTTAAATTTCATAATCAATGTGCGGATGATATATTTTTTCCAAGAAAGATAGGGGCAATACCTTGGGCAATTTTTCATCATCAATCATCGAGATTATTATGCGCTTCATGGCAAGCATTGAGAAATATCCGCATTCGGTTGCGCCAATTTGTTTCGGAGACTAAAAATCCAGATTCAAAAGTTAGCAACTATTTTAATAATTTCAGTAACTCTAAACTCTAAACCATAATTATTCCTAAGTTGCGTACCGGAATTTCAATCCACCTAAATGATCGAGTTGGACGGCGTTGGTACAGTTCCATATGATAATGTTTATAAGTCCTACAATCAAATTAGATTAGATGGAATGTCTTTCAATCTGATCGTTATTATGTTTAAAAGTAGAAAGTGAAACTTACGTATTTATAAATCCTCTAATATCTAGCAAATCTGGAACCTTTTTGCGTATCACGGAATCCACATAGTGAATAGTTAACTTCTCGACATTAAGTACAAGGATAACCCAATGATGCCTATAATAAGGGTTAATTAGTCGTGTTATGTAAAGAATTCAACAAGTTCTTTAATTATTAATTATCAGTTTAATAATTCTTACCCTTGATAGTAGGGAATCATAATGTTGGTGGATGGATAAGCCCCGTACATCAGCTGCAAGTAACCCACTGTTGCATATTCTTCATGTGCGGACTGACCTTGAGACACCATATCCGGGTCGATTATGGTGATGGTTGTACATCCCAGTTCTTCTTTGAGTTTATCAAGCCAATACCTGCACTCATGATAAGAACACTATTTTCAGCCATCAAGCAAACTAGGAAAGAAACAAGTTATTAGCTACTGCTACCCAAGCTATCTTAAAGGCAGTGCAAGAATCTTTGTTTCCCTCTTAAATTAATCAATCTTTGCTACCCACTGCTACCCAACCTAAGTTAGTTCCATCAGATTCTTAATTTTGTTACCCTCCCATTTGGAGGGTACAAGAAGTAAGATTGATTAATTTACATAAATATCCTCCAAAAGGCAGTGCCTAGTATAATGAACAAGGGTAAAATAAAGCATTGCAACACAATAAATGAAAATCAAGGTCTCTCGGGCAGTTATATGTCGCTAAAGTATTTCAATATTGGATCAATTAACTTGTCTGGATACTAATAAGCATTAAGTTAGAAAGCATACCAGCTGTACATCTTGAGTATCGATACGTTTAGACATTGTCTTTTCAAACATTCGACAATATCATCCACGTGCACATAGATTACAATCCTGTAGAGTGAAGATTTTTTCATCTGCTGGTTGGAGCATCAGCATGTTGTACAAGGAGCGCTCGGATTTCTCAAGTTTAGCAACACAGTCTGGTTCGAGCAACGGTACACGAGCAATGCTTGACCCCTCTCTTGCCACCTCCTTACTCACCAGCATGTTAACCACCTGCTCCTTATCCTTAACTGCTTCTAAGGACAATTGTTTGTTACTCTGCATCTAAGGACATTAATTAGTCACAAGAAAAATTAGATATGTGTCAAATGAACTTTGTAAATCAAAGAATACCTGACCCCGTTGCTCAACATTGACTTTCGGCCATGGAACTAGACCCCCCATATTATCAGATATTTGTAATTCACCTAATCCTGGGAGATCCCACGAGCGATACATATCATCTACTACCTGGTCAATTTGGACCACAATCCAATCCAAAGGTAGGGGATGACAGGATTATTCCCTCTGCCACCTTAACCCGCACACCTATGTTGTTGTGGAGGAAGAGGTCGCACCGTGGGAGTTCCTGAAAATTACAAATGGATTTATATCATAATTTATTTATATATCAAAGAATACCTGACTGTGTTTCTAATGGAAAATATTATCCTTTTCATCTTTATTTGAAAGGAACAGCTAATTTTATGGGGCCCAATGTCAGAGAATATAAAGTTGAGGGTATTTCAGGTAGAACATTATAATTTCTGGTGTACATTATAATTTCAGGTAAAACATTATATAAACTTGGTTACACCCTAAAATTGGGGGTACTTGATGTTCTCCGAACTGGTGTTTGCTTCTATATCCTTCGATTAATCCAACAGCAATACTTAGAGCAATGTAATATGCTTACAGAGTTATCCAATTTTATTAGTTTATAGGAATAAAAATATAGAAATAAAAATGATAACCTGATAATCACCGATCGGATATGGAGGCACAAAGTTTTCACCCATATCTGTTTGGAATCCTTCATGTCTCGGCATTGTTGAGTCCACCTCCATCGAATGCTGTTGGGACAGCGGGTTTTTTAATTGCGATGCGGTTGGGATTGGAATCAGTAATTGCGATGCGGTTGGGATTGGAATCTGCACTCCCATCTCTGTGAACCAATCTTGCGTCTTCTTAAAACAAGCCTCAGTGGTCTCCTTGACCACCTTCTCGTATACTTCCTGGGTCATGCCATAATTCATTTTTTTCCTGGGTTCTCTGTCGTACTCATCTGTTAATTTGGACCAACTAGAGGTTCCTCTCAATCTCCCCGAGTGTTCCGGCTTCCCAATCGACCGACTTAAGACTTCTTTAGCCGGGATTGAACCAACACTGGCCTCTTGTGATAAAGATCGAGTCCGTCTGAATGCTTCAGTAGTCTCCTTATCCTCTTTAGGGATTTTGTAAGTACCTGATGAAGAAGAAAAATCAAACAACTTAAACAACTAAAAATTGAACTTAAACAACTTAAACAACTAAAAATCAAGCAACTTCTGACAATTTAGCAACTAAACAAGTTGAAGTTATGATAATTTAGCAACTTAAACAACTAAAAATCAAGCATAAGAAGTTCTGGTGGAGACTATGTCAGCCTTGGTTGGCATGAGGTACCTCCTGATTAGGCATATATATTTTTTTTAAGAAGTTCTGGTGAAGAAAATCAAGCATAAGTAGACAAACAATCCTTCAAGTCTCTGGAGATTTTGTAAGTACCTGATTTCTCAGTAGACACTGCCCTTCCTCTGAAATATCTTCCGGCTCTCGGCTCCAAGGAAGCTAAGGTGACGCCCGCTGAAGTGACACCGTCATCATCAGAATCACCTTCTGCAACAATTATGTCATCGGGCTTCCAAGTCTCTTGTGCTCCTTTATAGCCGTGGGATCCCATCCTGTGAGTCATGTGATACTTCTTTCTCAACTCCTTCCCTGCCTTACTCTTGTTCTGAAAATCTTCGGTATGCCTCACGGCGAAAAACTCTTCCCACTGCTTTTGTGTGATAGGGTAAATGTCGCATGGATTTTGGGGATTATTTGGATCAGCATGAGTGATATATTCCTTGAGCATATGCCTAAATTGTCTATGCCGATCACCCATAATTTTGAGAGTTTTCTGCTTGCCGTCATCATTGCTGATGTTGAACACTTCCTGAAACAAATTACAAAAAAATTCCAAAGTTAAGATTTGTAGCAGCGTTCTACATATGTAGTTTAATTATGATTTTGGATTAGCACTTTACCTTGATATCATTCCACAAGTCATCCTTCAAATCATTTGAAACATCCTTCCAGCTCCTAATTGTAATTGGCACTCGATCCCTCGCGAGATACCCGCAATATGTCGCAAAATCATTGGCATCATCACCTTTCGGTTGGCCTTTTTGATCAAAGGTAACCTTGTAATTGTGCCCTAGTCTTTTCTTCTTTCTAAACTTCTCCAGTGAGGTCCGAGATCTTTTCTTCCCTTCTGTCTCTTCTTCATCTCTTTCTTCTACTCGGTCTCTTTCTTCTCCAGACATATCTATTAATTTATAACAATTACAAATCAAGTAAGTCACAATTTACACAGAAAGTACTTGTAAAAAAATTTTTCATTAGCCATGTGTTGATACTAAATATATGCTAATACTTAAGCTAATATATGCTATGTGTTCACAATTAGCACCAATAATTAGCTCATATAAGTGATTTGTGTGTCTAAGAACTAAACATTAGCACCAATAATTAGCAATGTGTTCACAATTTACACAATTTACACAGTAATTAGCCATGTCTGAGAACTAAATTGACTATAATATAATATCATCTAATAAACTCAAATACATTTTGTTCACTGCTAATGTTTAAATGTAAAATAAGACTACTTCTACTCATGCAGCTAAGCTTAACACATAATCCGACAAGAAACATAGAAAAAGACAAAAGAAAAAAGAAAAAACTTAAGAAAAGGAGGTTTTAAGTTCTAAATCATACTTCTACTCATACAGTTACTCAGCTATACACTCATACAGTTACTCAGCTCAATTTTTAAGTTCTAAATCATTAAGACTATCAGTTTTGACAATTTCCACAAAATTATCAGTCTGTCGTAGGTGAACCTTGAAGAGGAGATCGATTGGTGGGGTCGATCGATGGTTCTGCCACGGGAGAGAGAGAGGATGTGGGGTCGAGCTTCTGTCGTAGGTGAGGGGGACTGGTTGAGAGAAGCGAGGTGGAGGTAGGTGGAGAGGAGATCGATTGAGAGGCGGAGTGAGCGAGGGTTTGAGAGTTTGAGAGAGGAGATCGATGAGGGTTTGAGAGAAAAGATCGATTGAGAGGCAGACTTAGCAGATTTTGGCTTCGCGCTGTACAAAAATTAAATGAAATTTCAAATTAACGACGATTTTGAGGGTAAAAACCGTCTAAATTTGATTATTTTTTTTATGTATATTTTTTGTTTTGGATGAAATTTCTAAAATAAAATAAAAAAATACAAAAATATGCAATAAATAAAAAATTTTAACTACGTCTAACTAATTAATTAAAATTCTACAATAATTAAAAATTTCAAAAGTCTAACTAATTAATTAAAATTCTACAATAATTAACTACAAAAATTCTACAATAATTTAAAATTTCAAACGTGTAACTAATTAATTAAAAAAAATAATGTTCTAAAATTCATAAAATATGACGATAATGACCAGCAGCGACCTACAAAAATAATAAAAAAAATGTAAGTAATAAAATTGAAATTAAATTATAGATAGCTTTCTTTTTTAATTTAAAATGTTAACTCACATTATTATGTAGTTTTCTTTCGTTTCCGTCGCGTATCGACCCACACATCTTCGGTTTCTGGACGACGATGACTTGTGCAAACCGTGGTCGATATATCATCGATACCAGTGGAAAATGGAGGTTTTTCCTCGAAGTGGTCATATGCTTCTTCGTCCACGACATCTCCAACACCAACAATACGTCTCTTTTCTTGAAGGACAACATGCCGCTTCTTATCGGCCGGATCTTGAATGTAGAAAACTTGCAATGCTTGCTTATTTGCAAGTATAAAGGGGTCGTCTCGAAAAGCTCTTTGTTTGAAGTCAACAGTTGTGAATCCATATTTGTCTTTTTTGACTCCACCGTGAAGATTGTCGATCCATGCACACTTGAATAAGGGTATCTTGAATTTCATATAATTTAGTTCCCAAATCTCCTCAATCCACCCGTAATAAGTTTTAGCACGTCTGTTATCATCACTAATAGCTACAACTAAGACTCCACTATTTTGCACGGTGCTTTTACCATCTTGGTTTTTTGTGTACCAGGTAAATTCATTCATGTCATACCCTTGGTAGGTTTCGATAACCATTTCACGGTTTCGTCGACCTCTTGCTTGTCTAACAACTGAGACTCTACTTTTTCTCCAAACCATTGCACAAAATTCAGATTGTGCATTCTGTTAATTACTTTTTCGTCATAAGACGGATTTTGTTCATGCAACTCGACTATATGCTGACTCATGTAAGGCGCCACAATGGCAAGGTGTTGGAGGACTTTGAAATGCGCTTTTGTTCTCAATTCCATCCCCGGTCTAAAACTGCCAGCTCCAATTGTACCTTTTCCTTCAAGTCTACCCTCGTGTCGAGACTTTGGAAGGCCGATAGATTGGACATCTTCCAAATAATCAGTGTAGTACTCAATAACCTCCTCGGCAACATATCCTTCCACTATGCTTCCTTCGGGTTTAGATCGGCTGCGGACTAACTCTTTCAATTGGCCCATTGCTCTTTCGAAAGGATACATGTACCGTATAAATACTGGACCACACATTTTGATCTCTCTAACCAGATGGATGGTCAAATGCACCATGGAGTCAAAAAATGACGATGGAAAGTACATTTCGAGCTCACATAGGGTTTCGATAACACCACTTTGTAACTTGTCCATTTTTTTCGGATCGATCACCTTAGAGAAAATTTCATTGAAAAAATAGCACAACTTAGTGATAGTATTCCTAACTTCTTCCCGGAGAACTCCTCGAATTGCGACCGGGAGTAACACGATCAGCAAGACATGATAATCATGTGACTTCAGACCAATTAATTTTTCCTCCTTGATGGACACCTTTCTTGATATATTAGAGCAATAACCAGAAGGAATCCTAATCGACTTTAGGCATTCCAACAAACTTTTCTTCTCTTCCTTTGATAAATTAAATTGTGCTGCAGGTAGCCTTGCTCGGGTTTTACTCACCTCATTTGGTGCTAACTCCTTTCGAATTTTCATTTCAACCATGTCCTTCCTCGCATTTGCACTATCTTTGGTTTTTCCTTAAATTTCCAACAAACAACCAATTAAAGCTTCACATATGTTCTTGATTATGTGCATCACATCTAAGCAATGCCTAACTTCCAAAAAAAATATTTAAGCTTCCAGAATATAGACTTCTTCTTCCATATCCCTTATGGAATATCATTTACAAATTTCTTACCAAATTTAACATTTATGTCCTTTACTTGTGCATATACTTCTTTCCCAGATAACAGAATTGGGGCTCTACCTGTCTCCATTGTACCATCAAATCTTTCCTTGTCTTGCCGGTAAGAGTGATCACGGTTCCTAAGAAACCTGCGGTGTCCCAAATAAATATTTTTTCTACAGTGTTTCAGGTAAATAGAATGTGTATTCTCTCCACATATAAGACACGCTTTTGCTCCTTTGTTCCTATACCCCGATGTCTCGCACTTTTTCGGGTCCGCACCTCGGATAGGATTTAGGGATACCTCCGTGGGGGTAAAAAAATACGGATCAGATACCCCTCGAACTTCCTGGGACGCAAACATCAATACCCACCTGACAAAGGATGAGGATACCGACGTGGCCTCAGGACTTTCGAGAGTTTAATTGTTTGTTGCAGGTCCTTTCCTTCCAGTAGGCGCAAGCCCATACTGTTAATTACCTTTGAACCAAGTCAAGAGCACCTCTAGATCGGGAAAGTCAACGGATTAGGCACGATAAGCTACAAGGAGTCCATTTGTATTTCACTAAGGGATTTGTGTTATATGAAATGTGAAGAACGCATATGATAATGATGATAAATGCATATGATTTGTATAAAGCTATTTGTTTGTTGGTTTTGATGCATGTCATGTTGATTTTGACTCTAAATGAAATGCATTGACTTTGCATGAAACAGAAATTATAATATTCTTGTTATATCTTATATGGGGACATCAGGGATATCGGACCATAGGCTCATTTTGGTCGGCTGACGGGGATTTAAAATTCTGGTTTAATGCCGGGACTTGTAGATTTTGAACGTCGTTCGACAAGACTCAATATATGATTTGGGATTTTGCTTAAACTAGGGTTGATTGTAGTGTATTTTGGAATTTATTTCGGCTTTGGATCTAAGTTTGGTTTTGACTTAATGTCAATGTTTGGGTTTTATTCTTTGCATTTTTGGTTTAAAGGTCTGTCGAGATTTTAGTATTTGGATCAGGAGTCTGTTTTTGGGTTCGTATCGAGTTTCGGATCGAATTTGCATGATTGGTTTTGAGGTTTTGACTTGGTCCAGGTTTCGACTTCTTGGTATACTATTGACTTGATTTAGGGTTCTAAGTTCTGGTTGGCCTTGAAGTGTCTTGGTTCTGAAGAGTACCTGCTGTCCAATGATCCCTGCTGTCCTTTAATAACAACATTATTTTTAATAATATTTATGTTTTTATTTATTATTATATTTAGGATATTTAAGATGCATGAAGATTTTTTGAATAAAAAATGATATTTATGTTGGGTTTTTGGGTATAATATATCAGATAGAAATGTTCTTCACATTTTTTTGGACATTTTGGTATTTTATGAGATTTTTCTGGAGTTGTTGGCTATTTTTGGTGTATTTTCCAAGTTTCAGCAGGTTTGGAGGCTTCTGATTGGTCCAGGTCATCGATCAGGGTTCGCACATGGATGGTTGCACGATGGTGTTGTCAGAAGGTTGTCGCGCAGGGGGCGTCACAAAGGATCAGGAAGTCACTGAATTCGTTTGGTTTATACTCAGATTTGTGCACCGAGTTCATCTACACTTCAGGACTTTCTTTCTTTGTCTGTGGTTTCACCTGTGTGTCCTTTAGTGTTGCACCTTAGTTCCTTTTGGTTTTCTATCCCTTTTACAGTGGTTTGTTGAGACAACTTCACACGCGATCTCATATATTTCCCCTCCTCTCTCCGTTGGCGTAGACCGAAGGAAGGACGTGCCTCGTCAGCAGCAAGCTGGCCATTGATTTCGTGCCACGTCATGCCAAGTCGACTGGTCCTCTGCCACATCTTTGCACCAGGCTCACTTTGTTTGTTCTTTTGATTTCCATCTCCCTCCTTCGCTGTATCTTTGACTCGACGACGACGGAGAGCACCAAAGCGTTGACTCCGCCACTCCGACCACCGTTTCAACCTCGGTTGGGTTCTACAGAATCGCCTTTCTCCCCTCTTCTCCACTGTGTCTTTGATTTTTGCTTGTCAGCGTGCAATTTGGCAGCGAGACCTCCTCCTCTTCGGTTTTGCTTGTTTACTGGCTCCGACAAATTGAGTCGCCTAAGAGGTGGATTTGCCTCTCAGGTGAACCGGGCGGCACCCCCTCTATGCATCTCGTCGATTTGAATCACTGGAGGGTGGGTTTTCCCTCCAGTTATGTCGAGTAGTCTCCATGCCTTTGCCGTGCCATGTCAGCCCTTCTTCTTCTCTGATTTGCATCGACTGAGAGGTTGGTTTGCCTCTCAATCGTGTCGAACAGCACCTCCTGGCCTCCTTTGTCGAGTTGAGATCCCTGGGAGGTGGGTTTGCCTCCCAGGTAAGTCGGTGAAGCAAGCTTGAGATCCGGCCATGGTGATGGAGCTTCCAACCTGCTGTCCTTGGCTTATGTAATACTTTTAATCCCTTTTATCATGTTAATTAGCATATTTATTACTTTTAGGATGCAGATATGCAAGTTTAAGATGTGTATATTCATGAGTTAATGCAAAAACGGAAAGAAAAAAATGGAACAAAACTATGGCACCAGACCACCATGGCTTGGTGGCTGGGCAAGCTTTAAACGCCAATCAAAACAGCAATTGAGGTAGCAAACTCTTTTTATTGATGTAGAAAAGTGGTGGTTTACAAGCTGGATCTACCTAATTTCTTTTCCTTCTCTTGTTTTCTGTGTTTACAAGATATTTGATGAAATGCCTCTACGAACTACTATCCTATCTCTTTCTTGAACCTAGCAGTATGCAGAGAGGCAGGGCTTTGGTGTAGTGTTGAAGCTTGGGGGGGGTGTGGAGGCGCCTTTCTTCTTCTATCTTCAGCTTCTTATATAGGCATGGGGTTAGGGTTTCTTAGAGCTGAGCTAGGCACATCTCACCATCAATTTTGATCTAATGGTGGCTGTGGATGCGTGGGGATCAAGTTCCTCCACAAAACCATGGGCTGGTATTGCAAATCTGTGGGTGGTTTTCGGTTTGTGGCAAGGATGAGACCATGGGGGCATCAACTTGATCCAATGGTGTGTGTAACTGCTGTTCTTCATGTTCTCTGGATGATGTTCTTGGCGCCAAGATAGGAGAGACAGATGGCACTCATCAAGTGAGCTGCTAGCTATGGAGGGCTGAGATTCATAGAAAAAGCATCTCAATAGCTAGTGAGTTTGGTGGGGCAGCAGCTGGCCTACTCTAATCCTCTCCATTTGCTTTATCATGTTCATTTCTTATAGTATGTGCTATTGTAGCGCCTTATGCAATCATGCATGTGTGTAACTGTCCATGGGTCCCTTTGCTCAGAAAAAGGCTTCATGAGATTGTTCAGAAGGTCATATAAGACATTTGACGAATGGTTTTATATTTCTTTGCTTGGTTGCATCACTCAAGGATTTCAGAGGGCATTTTTAGATAGCAATTTCTATTTTTGCCTCTCTTGAGTTCCATATCTGAGACTCTCTTATGCCTTTCTTCATTTCTGTCCTTTCGATTAAGTGAATTTCTATTGCGTTTCTTCAAACTATATGTATAGCCTTCATCAATCCATAATCTGATTTTCATTTCTTTTTTTTTTTGTTTGTATCAATTTCATTTGCTCCAGTTTGTAATCCCAGAATTTAATTGACACAACACATGAAATTATATTCAAAGAAACTTAAAGCAATCATCATTTATGCTTTAATTGGATCATCCAGGGCATCATTTTTGATCCAGAAATTGATGTAAGGCAGCATGTATTTAATCAGATGGATGCCTGAAGCTTTTTCTTTGAATTGGTAACATCTCACCCTTCAACAGTCATCTGATGGCTTGTAGGGGGTGCTTGGGGGTCAAGTATATTGCATTTTTGTCCTTATCTGGTGCTAATAACATGTAGAGAAGAGAGGGGTAAAACTGGAATTCAACTATGGGTATCATTTCTCTTGTCTTTTCTGCAAATATCTGATTTGCCCATGCTCAGAAAAATGTTACACATGAGATGCCTTTCTTCAGGTGTAATCTGATGTGGTATAATTATTCTCGGAGAGAAGTATATCTATCTCAAGATCCAATCGTTCATCCCTATTGTATGTATCCAGTAACACAAGTGTATGATGGGATATTAACTGCCTTTGAAACTCCATATTTGCTCTTCTGTGCACACCACATGGTACCGCTGATCATGTCACCACAGGGAGGTAATTGAAGCTATCTCAGCCTTTGTTCTTATATCCCTTCAAATCTGACGGCCAGGAATAGATTACAAGGAGGTACAACCTCTCTCACAGTCCTATGGATGCAATTCCCTTTCTCCAGTCGCTCATACTTCATTGCCCTTTGTGAATTTCTCCACTGGATTTATCCAGTCCGAGTGCATAGGCTATAACAGCACTTTCTTATACCTTTTTAGTTCTTCCAGAGGCATTCTCTCATCAAGGAAGACACGGTGAAGCTATTCCTAGAGATAGTTCGAGCTACACCAACTTCCATTGTTCACTTCTCACGAACTTGAAGCTGCCGCCATGGCCAAAAGCACCATTGCTTCCTCTGGGTCGAATTAACTTAGACTTTCTTGTCACAATCCCTCTACAGCCCCATTAGAAACTTCCCAGGTACCTCAATTACCCAATTTCTCCTTCCTTTGTCGCAATTTCGCACCGACCATTCCCGACTTCTCACGGTTGTTTCTTTGAAATTGCTTGATTCCAGGGACCATTGGTACTTCAAGTTTGGTGTCTCTGTGTTCGTGAGACTGTCGCCTACACGAAGGTGCAATTAGTTTGACTTGCGACAACGTGTAGCGACGGCGAGACGAATCCCTACGCCGGAGAGGAGAAGGTCTTCGTACGGGTCTGTATGTCCTTCTCTTTCCTTTTTAATTTAATTTTTTTTTAACGAGAATGTGGAGACCACGGCCTAGGCCAATAAGAATGCGCCACTTGGCTTTGTTAAAAAAAAAATTAAAGAGAGAGCTGTGGGGCCCGCCTGTCAGTGGAAGGCGCTGAAATGGGCTTGGATTAGACTGAATTTGTTGATGGGCTTGTGTATTCCGTTTTTTTTTATTCTTTGGGCTTTGTATTGTTTGTTTAAAGTGGAGCCCATATACATGTATATCTATATTCTTTCATGAATGATATGATTATAAATAGACATACTGTATGATCTGACAGCAGTTTAGCGACCCATATTGTGCATTGACATTAATATACACATGTTAATTTTGGATCAGTATCGATAAGGCCCAGTTTTGCAATATGTTTGAGCCTTTTCTTTGTGTTCATGGATCTAATTATAGGCTTGAAATTGAATGGTGTCGCCATATGCATTTAGGCCCAATCAAATTATGTCACTTTGTAGAAATCTCGCTTTTGTCGTTGTAAAATGCTTGGCCCGACAATCATCCACCAATTTAGGCCCCCCTTTTTTTTAATGTCATTTGATAATACTCCCTCACTTATTAATTTGTAGCCAAAAATTGAAGGCAAACACCCGACAAGTTACCATATGCTGGGAAATTATTAATCGTGCAAAATATCATAGCACGGAGTTTGAACTTAGTTCTAGAGTGTGTATCAAATATTTCCACTCCTTCACGCCACAATTTATTAAGATCATCTATTAATGGAGCCAAGTACACATCTATGTCATTGCCTGGTTGCTTAGGACCTGAGATCAACAAGGGCATCATCATGTATCTTCTTTTCATACATAACCAGGATGGAAGGTTGTAAATACACAATAAGACCGGCCATGTAGTCTAACAACTACTCATGTTGCCGTAAGGATTCATCCCATCCGTGCATAACCCCAATCTCAAATTTCTGGGTTCACTGCCAAAATCTTCAAATTCTCTGTCTATGTTCCTCCAATCCGGAGAGTCTGCGGGGTGTCGAAGCATTCCATCTCCTCTTTTCCTATTGTCTGCATACCATCTTAACAGTTTGGCATCTTTTGCATTAGAAAAAAGCCGCTGAAATCTTGGTACTATTGGTAGATAAAACACCACCTTCGCTGCTGGGCCCTTTTTACCTTGGTCAATCTGATCGTCCCTTGGTTTATACCGCGATGCTTTACACTCTAGACATTTATCCAGATCACAGTACTCATTACGAAATAATATGCAATCATTAGGACATACATGAATTCTTTCTACTTCTATTTTCAATGGGCACAATAATTTTTTCGCCATATAAATTAAATCTGGCAACTCATTATTTTTAGGAAGCAAATGTTCACGCAAAAGTTTGAGCAAAGATGTGAAACTAGCATCACTCCATCCATTTTTGGCTTTTATACTAAACAATATGAAAACAGCATTAAGTTTTGACAATTCACAATCAGAATATAATTTTATCTTATCCGCTTCTCGCAACATACCAAAAATTTCAACATTATCGATAAAATCTTCATCCACATTATTCACTATTTCATCCAAATCATCATTACATTGTGTATTGTCTACATTTTCAAATACATTAGTATCCAATTTTTGTACATTTTCACCATACAATACATTATCATCATCCGATAATACATTTCCTTCATCACATTGGAAGTCCAATACATTTATACTAGTCCCAGGATTTAAAGATTCCCCCTTAGTCTCTCCATGACGTGTCCAACGGGTATATCCCGGTTTGAACCCATGAATAAGCAAATGACCTCTCACTTCTTCAAAATCCTTCCAACATCTCAAATTCTGACAATCACAGCAAGGACAACGCAACATATGATGGCCCGTCAATTTCAAATTCTCTTTAGCAAAAATCGTAAATTCCTCAAGTCCATTCAAAAATTTAACCGAGAGTCGATTCTCCGTGTACATCCACGTCCGATCCATCTGAACAATAAAATATATGGAGAAGGTTAGGATTTAGGGTTATTGGGTTATTTATCACATCAAGTTTTCGGGCCGGTTACCATCCTAACCCACTCTTTGGATACTCTGTCTCATTAGCGAGCGTACGCTAGATGCAATCTGGTATTTGAGAAAAATTCGGCATCATTTCCCCTTATGTTCCCTGAATACGCCAACACACGATTGCTCGTGCGGACGCATTCGTGGGAACATAAGGAGAAATGCTGTCGAATTTTTCTCAAACACTAGATTGCATCTAGCGTACCACTCGCTATCCTAAATGAGACAGAATATCCAAAGAGCAGTCCCAAAAAATGGGGACTATCCGAGATTAATCCCTAATGGATTAATCTCGGACGGGCAACGACCTAAATTCGGTATTGTTCCGGTATTTTGGTCCTATATGACAATACATGTAATTAACGTGCAAATGCATGCAATTAATGTATAATTATAATTAGGTGTGATAAATGAAAATAAATAGATAAGATTATGAAATTTTACCTTCAATCTACAATATGTAGGTCTTCTCTCCTTGATTGAAGTCTGAAATTATGATAAAAATTACCAATAAATCACTAATTTCACAAAAAATTAAGATAAAATCGAAATTAAAAAGAAAAATTAGAGAAATATCAAATATTTGCTTAAATTTAATTTTTTTACCTTAGATCAGCTCTCAAACTCTTTCTCTTTCTACTTCTTATTTTTTCAGATTTTTTAGAATTTTTTTGCTATTTTTTCAAGTGGTATAACTATGGAAATTAAAGAAAATTTAATGAGAGTGGAAAGTTGGTTGGCGGCTGGGGTATGGTCGAATGAGGAGAGGAGGGAGGGGGCATGGTTACTGTTATACCTAAATCGCAAAAATAACGACGGTTAAAAATAAAAAAACCGTCTGTATTTAAATAACGACGGTTGTATGGAAAAATCGTCTGAAATTGTTGTCTCGCACTTTTTCGGTTCCGCACCTCGGATAGGATTTAGGGATACCTCCGTGGGGGTGAAAAAAATACGGATCAGATACCCCTCGAGCGCCCTAAGACTCAAACATCAATACCCTCCTGACAAAGGATGAGGGTACCGACGTGGTCTCAGGTTTCTCGAGAGTTTGATTGTTTGTTGCTGGTCCTTTCCTTCCAGTAGGCGCAAGCCCCTACTGTTAATTACCTCTGAACCAAGTCAAGAGCACCTCTAGATCGGGAAAGTCAACGGATTAGGCACGATAAGCTACGAGGAGTCCATTTGTATTTCGCTAAGTGATTTGTGTTACGTGAAATGTGAAGAATGTACATAATAATGATGATAAATGTATATGATTTATATAAAGCTATTTGTTTATTGGCTTTGATGCATGCCATGCTGACTTTTGACTTTAAATGAAATGCATTGACTTTTCATGAAATGCAAGCTATAATATTGTTGTTATATAGGACATTTAGGGTATTGGACCACAGGTTCTTTTCGGTCCGACGGAAATTTATACTTTTAACACCGGGACTTGGAGATCTTAAAGGTCATTTGACAAGACTCAGTATATGATTTGGAATTTGGCTTAAACTAGGGTTGATTGTAGTGTATTTCGGAACTTGGATCTGAGCTTGGTTTTGGATTAATGTCGATGTCTGAGTTTTGTTCTTTGCATTTTCGGTTTAAAGGTGTGTCGAGATTTTAGTATTTTGGATCAGGAGTCTGTTTTTGAGTTTGTATTGAGTTTCGGATTGAATTTGCATAATTGGTTTTGAGGTTTTGACTTGGTTCAGGTTTCAGCTCTATGATTTGTTGAACTCGGTTCTAGGATTTAGAATTCTGTCTGGTTTCGGAATGTTCTGACTTTGAAGAGTGTCTGTTGTCCAATGATCCCTGTTGTCCTTCAATAACAACATTATTTTTTAATAATTTTATATTTTATTTATTATTATATTTAGGATGCTTAAGATGCATAAAGACTTTTAAATAAAAATAATACTTGTGTTGTGTTTTTGGGTATGATGTACACGATAGAAATGTTCTTTATATTTTTCTGGTCATTTTGGTATTTTATGGGAATTTTTCTGATTTTCTAGCTATTTTTAATGTATTTTTGAAGTTTCAACAGTTTTGGAAAATTCTGATTGGTCTGACGAAATGCTGTTTGGTGTTTGGCCGTCAGAGATCTGCTACACCATAAAACGCCGCAAAAGATCAAGAAAGGGCTGAGATTGAGTTGTTTGGTTCACACGCGCCACCGTGCACCGGATCCATCTGTCTTTTGTTTGAGGCCAGCGCCACTTCTTTATTTCTGCAGATTATTCCATGCAATCTTCTGTGTCGCATCTCTCCTTTCAGCATCTAGGAAACTTCTTCGCGCCAGCTTGTTGGGACAGAGTCGCACAAGATCTCATATTATACCCCTCTTCTCTCTGTTGGCGTAGACCGAAGGAAAGACGTGCCTCGTCAGCAGCAAGCGGGCCATTGGTTCCGTGCCACGTCGACACACCGAGTCCATGCCATGTCTTCAGTTTGATTTCATCTCCCTCCTTCGTCTCTGTTGACTCGTCGACGACGGAAGCATGGAGACATTGACTCCGCCGTTCGAGCCACCATTTTGGTCGTGGTTGAGCTCTACAGAGTCGTCTCTCCTCTCTCATTCTCATTGTTCTGTCAATTCGTTCTCACAACGCACAATTTGACGGCGTCACCTCTTCCTTTCTAGGCTCTCATGTTCACTGTCTCCGACGAATTGAACTTCCTGAGGGATGGATTTGTCCCTCAGAACAGTCGGGAAGCATCTCCCCTGATCGTCTTGTCAAATTGAGTCACTAGGGGGGTGGATTTTCCCCTCCAGTTGAGTCGAGTAGCCTTCATGCCGTGTCAGCTTTCTTCTTCTTCGATCTATACCGACTGAGAGGTGGGTTTGCCTCTCAGCCAATTTGAGCAGTCTCCTAGAGCCTTTACTGTCGAGTAGTAATCCCTAGGAGGTGGGTTTTCCTCCCAGGTAAGTCGACGCAGAGAGCTCGAGCTTTAGCCATGGTGATGAAGCTCCAAACCTGCTGTCCTTGTGCACAATTCTTTTTATTATGTCAATTAGGATGTATTCACTTTTATTTTCTTATAATATGCTGATATGCAAACTTAAATGCACGAGTTCATGATTTAATGCAGCAAAACAGAAAGAAACATAAATTAAAGCCATGGCACCACACCACCATGGCTTGGTGGCTGGGCCAATTTAAACACCAATCAAAACAGCAGTTGAGCTATCAAACTCTCTTTATTGATGTAGAAAAGTGGTGGTTTACAGGTTGTAACTACCTAATCTCCTTCTCTTTCTCTTGTTTTTCTGTGTTTACAAGGTGTTTGATGAAATTCCTCTATGAACTACTATCCTATCTCTTCTCTAAACCTAGCAGTGTGCAGAGAGGCAGGGCTTTGGTGTAGTGTAGGAGCTTGGGGGGTGTGGAGGCGCTCTTCTTCTCTTCTGGAGACCTTCTTTTATAGGCATGGATTAGGGTTTCTTCCTGGAGGGGTCTTGAGCATCTTCACCTTTCAATCTGATCCAATGGCCATTATAGATGCGTGGGGATCAAGTTGCTTGCAAAACCATGGGCTGGTTTTGTAAAACTGTGGATGGTTTGTGGCTTGTGGCAGGGATGAAGCCACGGATGTATATCTTTGATCCGATGGTTCATGTAGTTGCCACTTGTATGTTCCAATTGAGCCTTCTTCAATCGAATTTACTCATTTTTTACTCATGCTATTATGAGCATGACATGGCAATATTTCATTGCCCCAGCTAGGTTTGACAAATGGACTATAGGCCATGTGGCATTCCTACATTCTCCCACTGGCTTGATTCTTCCTGGAGGGAACTCTTCTTGGCGCCAGAAATGAGTAACAGGTGGGTGGCATTTATCCACTGGCTGGTCAGCATCTGAGGGCTGAGATTCAAGGAGAGAGCATCTTTACAGCTGGAGTACTTGGTAAGGCAACAGCTGATGCATGAACCCTCTCTATTTGCACAAGGAAATGCAATTTCTGTGGCATTTATAGCTGCTGTCTCCTGTGCAGCCATGTACACATGTGATGGGCCATGGGTCCCTTTGGCCAGCAGTGAAATTGTTTTGATTTTGAAGGCGCCTTAGTGAGGGCAGATTGGTCATTTGTCATTCTCAATTTTCATGATTTTAAGGTCTGGAGCACTCCACATATGCCATTTCTCAATTCATTTCCAATATTGCCCTTCTCAAGTTTACATTTACAACTGATCCTTTGAGAGCACTGTTTCATTGATATTTAATTTTATTTTCATTTAGCTGATTATGTGGCAGTTGCTGTAGTAGGATTTATATTTCATTGTTACATGAGACTATGGTGTTTGAAGTATCAACTGCTGGTCCTTGCTTGATACTTCCTGTTTCACAATCACTCATTTGAACATTTGTCATTTGCTTCAACGAATGCTATTTCTACTTTTCCTTGGGCAAAGAAATCAATGATAGTCAATTAACTTGATAATTCATGTCTTATCTCTGGATTAGACAAATATTATGCATGTTGCAGTATTGACTTCCATCAAAGGGCCATATTTAATCCATGAACCGTCAGGAGCCAGTATATGTGAGATTTGAACATTTTTCTTTTAATGTGTAACATCTCACCCTTCAATTGTCATCTGATGACAGGGATAGATGCTTTGGGGGTCAAGTAATCCCTATTTTGTCTTCACTGTAGTAGAAAACACATGGAAAAGGGAGGGGCAGAATTGGAATACAGGATTCTTATGCCTTCAATTATGAGCTTTATCTCTTTTGTCTTTCCTACAAGTTCCTGATTTGCCCATGCTCAGAAAAATGTCACGCATGAGATACTTCCTTTCAGGTGCAATCTGATATAGTATACACTGAGATTCAACTATTCTTGGAGGGAAGTATATTGTCTCAGTACCCAATCGTCCATGTTTCATTGTCTTCTGTAAGTTTCCCCACTGGACCCATCCAATCCGAGTGTAAATGCTATAACAACACTTTCTTATGCTTTTTTATCTCTTCCAGAGGCATTCTCTCATCAAGGAAGACATCGTGAAGCTATTCTCAGAGATAATTCAAGCCATACTTTCCTCTATCGCTCATTTGCTTCGTGCTTGAAACTGCCGCCATGGCTGAGAGCACCATGCACCCTTCTACATCAAATTGATTTGAAACTTCTTGCTACAACACCTATTCAGCTCTATTATAAGCTCTTCAGGTATGTCAATTGCTCAATTTCTCGTTCCTTCGTCGCGATTTCACATGTATTTGTCTCGACAGCTGATTTCTTCTCCTTTAAAATTGTTTTGTCTTAGTCACTACTGCTACTCGAATTTGGCGCCTTTGAGTTCGTGAGACTGTCGCCTACACGACGGTGCAATTGGTTTGGCTTGAGGCGGCGTGTAGCGACGGCGAGAGGAATCCCTACGCCGGAGAAGGAAATTCTTTCGTACGGGTCTGCCTCCCTCTCTCTCTTTTTAATTTCTTTTTTTTTTTAAACGGAAAAGTAGCGGGGACCACGGCCTGAGCCAATGGGAAAGCGCCACCTGGCATTCGTTTCTTAAAAATGTTGAGAGCATTGGGGCTCGCCTGTCAGTGGAAGGCGCTGAAACGGGCTCGGATTAGGCTGAATTTGTTGATGGGCTTGTGTATTCCGTTTTTTTTTATTCTTTGGGCTTTGTATTGTTTGTTTAAAGTGGAGCCCATATACATGTATATCTATATTCTTTCATGAATGGTATGATTCTAGATAGACATACTGTATAATTTGACAGCGGTTCAGCGACCCATATTGTGTATCGACACATGTTAATTTCGGACCGTTATTCATAATTGATAAGGCCCAGATTTGTGATATGTTTGAGCCTTTGCTTTGTGTTTATAGATTTAATCATAGGCCCGAAATTGAATTGTGTTGCCGCATGTAATTAGTCCCAACGAATCATGCCTCTTTGTAGAAATCTCGCTTTGTTGCTGTAAGATGCCTGACCCGTCAATCATCCACCAATTTAGGCCTCTTTTTGATGTCATTTGATAACACTCTTCTATTTGTAAATTTATAGCCAAGAATTGAAGGCAAACAAATGCCCCCCACCAGAGTGAGCTGTGAAGTTGCATGCGGAACAGCTTACTCTGGTGCCCCCAATGCCTTCACTGAGTTTTTCTAAGTTTTTTTTTTTTTTTTTTTTTTTTTTTTTTTTTTTTTTTTTTGAACTTTCTCATCATTTCGTTTTTTTTTTTTTTGTTTCTCTTCTTTTCTTTTTTTAAAAAAAAGGATATGGACCCTGTGTCAGACCCTAGGATGATCCCTGAGTTTCAGTTTAGGAGGTGGGGTCCCTATGGTCCTTCTGACCTGGCTATTCAGTCTTACATAGATCGTTATCTGGATCCTGAGGGTGTTCGTCGCTCTGACCATTGGTATTGGAGGCATCAGTTGTTATCTGGTCGGGATAACTTTCACGGATTGCTCGTAAGACATGAGCCTTCTCTTCCATATCCACAGTTTCTTCATGAGCGTCCTCCGCTGTTGTCTGACTTACCCTCTCACACTGAGGAGCGTACGAGTCAGACTTATATTGACTTTTCCCCTGTTGGGCGTGACAGAGATGGTAGGGATAAAGCCAAGGATATTCAGGGCCTTTTCTTACGTCCTTGTGTTCGGTCTGGACCATCTTCTGATGTTCATCTTTTGAGTATGGAGATGTACGATGGTCACGTTGCGCCTTGGGATCCTGATCGTTTGAGCATTGTAGGAGATCTGATTTGGACTCCTGGGCAGATCGAGTGGACTCGCTATGTCTTGACTCACATGGGAGATATACTTGAGAGCACAGAGGTATTTGGAGGAGTGGTCATGGCTCTTTTCAGCTTTTCGAGGCACCCTAATTTGATAAAGGCTATGGCTACCAACTGGAGTTATGTGTGGAACACCTTTCCATTAGAGGATCGTGAGGCTACCTTAGATATTCAGCAGATGGTGCATTTATTGGGGGTTCCTGCAGAGGGCATTCTTTATGAGGAGAGGACACCTCCTGATGCAGAGCTTAGTGGACTTGATCCTTCGGGTGTAGAGTTTCATTCTGCTTCTGTTCGTGCCTTGTTCAAGATTTACTATGAGATTGCAGTTACACGGGACCTGAGAGGACAGAGTCGGGATGTCCCATTTCGCGACTGGATCCGCTATTTTATGGATAAAGTGCCCGAGGATTGTGCTGCTCCCTTTGTGGACCCACTTGATCCCATGGGTGTGGGCCCTGATAGGATCTACAACCCGGACATTGATGGTGACTTTTCGAGGTTGAGTTCGAGAGATTTAGATCAGACCACCATACTGGCCGCCTATTTGTCTTGGTGGTTGTGCTACTATGTCATGCCTTATGAGCCGGCAGGTTATATTCGACCTGGAGTGTTCATCATGGCGGGTGCCTTAGCACGAGGCTTCAGAGTTTCATTGGCTGTTCCTGCCTTGGTCAATGTTTATCGTGCTATGAGGGAGCTCACTTCCTCTAGGGATCCTTCTTTTGCTCATGTGGTCATGCCTTCACACATACTTCTTGGTTGGTTTTACATTCATTGGGAGAGAGGCTATTCACCAGCCATTTCTAGTAGACTGAGGGAGCAGTTGCCAGCACTGAGTTTCATAGCTGGGGCTCCTTTGTGTGATGTTGGGGCTTATGCTGCACATAGATATTTTGTTCATAGCGGGACGCACATCAGTCACTTCCGGCCTGCGGCATTCACTAGAGATTGGCCAGGGCATCGTGAGAATTCTTCTATACTAGTCGACTCTGAGGTTTCATCTAGAGAGGCGCGTCCTCCCTTGCGTTCTCGTCGGTTCAAGAGTAAGAGAGATTTTGCCATAGCTACTCGAGCGGGTTTCATCACTGTCCGGCTAGAGGATAGAGTCATTGCCGAGGTTTACTCTCCGCAGAGGTGCGCATGGCAGTTTGGGTATGATCAGGATGTACCCTCTGTTATGGTCCCTACGAGACCACCGGTTGGGAGTTTTGTATCCATTGCTGAGTGGGGTTTCTTCACTTTACGTCTCGGTACCGGGACAAAATGGATCATTCCTGCTCTTTCTCGTCTTGGGGTGATGACTGCTCTTTATGATCGGTGGCATAGGCTCTGGATCAAACATGCTCATACATTCCCGGCAGCCACTTTGAAGGCTAAGGTTTATCCTTCCCATCGAACTTCCGGACGTCGGACTCGCTTTGGATCCAGGCAGCTCAGGAGTTACTCTGGCGTTGATCATCGTGTGCCTCTTTCTGAGCCTCCACCTGAGTATTTGGCTCCCCCAGGTCTTCTTGAAGACGGCACTTTCACAGGTATGTATTTTACTTTACTTCTTGTACAGTATCATCATACTTCTTCTTTGCTCCATTTTAAGTTTATTTGGCATACAGGATTTGGATCCTGCGGAAGCCGACATTTTCGGTTCATCGTCTCCCGCACATATAATGCTGACGGTGAATCCCTCCCGACTCATACAGTTGGGCCAGATGACTTCGAGTACTATGTCATGTCTCCGGGTTCTGGTACTTTTCATTTCTATTCTTTCTCTTTTCTTATTTCTGTTGAATGTTGTCACCCTTTGCATTTGTGTACTGCAGGCGAGCCTTCAGACGAGCCTTCATCACTTCCTTCCCCAGATGAACCTTCGTCACTTCCTTCTCCGGACTATACTCTAGAGCTTGCGGAGGAGGAGGCTAGGGCTGAGCAGAGAAAAAGACAGCACGAGGATTTTGTGCATGCTGAGGAAATGGCCCGCTATGAGTTGAGAAGGAAGGTTGACGCTGGCCCCTCTGATGCTGAGTTTTCTACGGAGCCTCTTATCGTCCCTCTTGTTCCAGGTAATCTTAATCTTTCATTCTATCATCTTTTTTTTTTTTTTTTTTTTTTTTTTTTTGCCCGTAATCCTCTCGGGATATCAATTGTAGTGCTTTCTGTGCTTGATCATGTGTTATCTTCTCTTGAGGTAGTCCATAGTGCAGATAATGTCATGATAGAGGAGATTATCTCGGAAGAGATTGAGGTAGAGGAGATTGTGGAAAAGGATGTTCCCCATGATGAGATAGAGGAGGTTGTGGTGGAGGATATTCCCTATGATGAGATTGTCCCGGGACTTCTCCCATGGGTAGAGAATCCTATCATTTCAGACAATGCACTAGCCATTATTCCTATCACCACTTTGGGTTGTGGAGTAGCACCTCCTTTTTGGGTTCCTCGTTCACCATTAGGCCTAGGTATGCTTTCATTTATTCCTCTTCTTTTTTCTGCTTTCTTGCACATCCTTGTTTATCTTTCTGCTCAACTCGATGCATAGGTCATCTTCTCTTCTCCACCTTTTCCTTTGACGTGGACTTGACCTCACTTGGCCGTGTGAATTTGCATCATGCGTCAGAGCTTTCTGTGAGGGACATGGTATTGTTAGCGCATGCTGCTCTCACCACTTTTGCTGCTTCTGGTACTCAACTTCCCTTCTTCTTTTTTTTTTGTTTCTTTCCATCATCGCCAGATTGCTTATTGCCTCATCATTGTAGGTTATGGTGGGATTGATCCCCTTGGCAGCTTAGCCTTGACTCCGCTTGGGCCATCAGATTTGAGCATAGAGTGCCCTGTCATTATTTTGCCTCCTGTGGAGGGACCGGACCACACGTTTTCCCCTGACACTGTTTTGGCCGAGCCATGTGTTTCTGGAGATACTGAGTTGCTGACTTCGTCTGATACAGAGTCGGCTAGTGACACAGTCGAGGGGCTACTGGAGGTGGTTCTAGCCCTTCCTTGTGACTATTGTGCACTTGATGATGACATGAGAGGTCTCGCCTTTGAGGTCAGTGGAGACACCGAGCCTTACTATGGAGAGGGGAGTGGGATGACAGAGCCTCTTTCTGTGGCTAGTGGGGCGACTGAGCCCTATTGTGAGGAAGGTGATGAGGCAGAGTCATCTGCTCGTGCCCTTGAATAGGAGTTGTGGGATTCACTCACTCCTTGTATTTTTCTTTATCGCATCTTAGGCTTTAGCCATGACTTCTTGATGACTATCTCGAGACTGTTAGTTTAAGTTGTTGTTGGTCTGTGGCATCTTGGTTCGCACGACATCTTTAGATGCTCTACAACTGCTTGTTTTGCTCTTTCTTTCTTTTTTGTTGGATATGATATCTTTATGGATTATCTGAGCTTTTGTATGTCCTATGTATCCCTTTATAATATCTCCCTTAATCGCGGAGCGATTGACGCCTGTGTCTCACATACGCTTAGGCTAGAATCCCTGACATCACTGTCTTTCGTCTTGTATTTAAATGCCGCGGCGACGCCGCTACATCTGCTTTATTTTTTAGGGTTTGGCTTTTGTACTTCTTTTCACCATGTCTGTCTCAAATCCAAAACGTCTCAGGGACGCTTCCAGTTCCTCAGTGGTGAGCCCAGGCCCGACTGTTCCCAACTGGTCTTTAGTCTCTGACAACCGCTATCTTTTTCGGGATGCCAAAGCCTTTGATTGTCACATGCATAATACAGGAGGCGATCGGCGCCCAGTGGCCGACTGTTTTTTCTTTGCTCCTGATGGCGCCATAGCGGGTCAGCCTAAGAGCCTGCTTGATGGCTGGTTAAATGCTTGGAACCTCAAGGGTTTGACTTTGCTCAATCGTCCTTTTTATCCTTCAATCGTGCGTTTGTTTTACGCCAATCTCAGGGTAACATTTGATCACTTCGGGGTCCCCTCTGCTTCCTTTTATCTATTCGGCCGAGAGTTCCATATAAGGGTAGAGGATTTAGCTGCCCTTATCCAGGCTACCGAAAGTCTGGGTGGTATGGCTGTGTATGCCTATGAGTATTGGCCTCAGGGTTTTGGAACCTTTGGCGCTTGCCGTCGCTGGTTCAAAGCTCGTCCTTATGAAAGGGGTGCCGAGGTTGTTTCCACCGAGCATTTGCCCGCCCTTCACAGGTGTGTTTGAATTTTCATCCATCTTTTTTTACTCGAGCATTGCTAACTATGCTGAATTTGTTTGCAGAGCTCTTTTCTTGGTTGTGACTCAAATTCTCTTTCCGCAAGGAAGTTTGACCAATCTTTCTCGGCCAGGGGGTTTGTTTTATCTTCGTCCGCTTATCCGTAAACACGACAGACCCGATCTGGCCAGCCTGATCCTTCAGCACATGCATCAGGCCGTGAGGTTCACATATGGGTGTCTGCCTTATGGTCATCTGATAGCGGCTTTAGTACATCGAACCCAGCTCCCAATGCCTGATATGTTGTGGGGAAGACCTGTATCCGAGAGGGACGTGGTGTACTGCCGCAATCTCCTGGATGTCTTGCCTTCTTTTGGGTGGGTTGGTGATCAGGACGGTCATTTGGTACCTGACCCCAATCATTTGATCAATGGCTATATCTTGCAGGAAAATGCTGCTGTGAACCAGTATAGTCCAATGAGAGAAGCTTCTCCTCCTTCAGATGACGGGTCTGCCATTGGAGATCCTCCACCGGCTCAGGTTCTATTGGACCAGCAGCTTGGGGAATTGCACGCTCGTTTGGAGGCTATAGAGGTGACGCTCCAGTCATTGTCCGATGCTGTTAACAAGTTAGCAGGGAATGTGGCCCTGCCCCCTGCATAGGCATCTCCTTTTCGCATTTTCTCTTTTTGGATAACACTGTTTGACGTCTTGGTTGTTTGATTGACTGTTTGTTCTTGTCACTGGATTTTTGTTTTGCTTATTGGATAATAGTTTACCTGCTTTATGGCAAGTTGCCGGGATACAGTTTGGGACATATTTTTAGGCATATGGAGCCTTGTCGAGTTACGACTGGAGTATAGTTCCTAAAGTCATTGTTTGGATGTGCATATGCATTATAAGGATACGCGCATGCATATATATTTGAGGCATGGTCTTAGACATAGTCGGTGGGATTTGTTGTTGGAACACACACATATGCTCTGAACGTGTGCATACATGTAGGGGTGTTTGGGGTAAGACATAGCCCGTGGGACTTGTTGTTTGAATATACGCACACATTATGAGGATATGCATACACATATGGCTATTTGGGATATGGCTTTAGGCATAACCCGGGGGCTTATCGTCAGGATACTCACATATACTATGAGGGTATGTGAATACGTATAGCTATTTGAGGTATAGCTTTAGGCATGAACCGTAAAATTTTGTTGGAATATATGCATATAGTATGAAATATGCATGTAGGTATGGTTGTTTGGGGTAAGTCTTAGGCATAGCCGGTGGGAATGTTATCTGGATGTGCGCATATATTATGAGAATATACGCACATGTATAGCTATTTGAGGTATAGCTTTAAGCATGAACCGTGGTACTTGTTGTCAGGACACACACATACGCCATGAGGATATGCGTATATGTATAGCTATTTGAGGTATAGCTTTAGGCATGAACCGTGGGATTTATTTATTTGGATATACGCATATATTATGGGGATATACGTATATGTATAGCTATTTGAGATATAGCTTCAATCATGAACCGTGGGTGCATATAGACATCTTATTGAGTATAAAGGTCGATTTATAGGGCCGTGAGGGCAAATCGCCTTTAAGATCCTTACCTTACTAAGGAACGTGGTGGATTGGTGAGGCTCACGCCCTCAGATATGCTTCATAGGACGTGGCCTCGACGCTTTCAGCTACCACACAGGTTTGAGCCTCCTCAAGCACCTTTTCGCTTTCAGGAACCACACAGGCTCCCTCATAAAGCGGATTAAAATTGGGTAAGTGTCTAATGACTTGTGTATTCGAAAGCCACACAGTCTTTCTCAACACAAGTTAGGGTATTAGACTTACGTCATCAGGTGTCTTCTTTAGAGTTCAAGACACAGAACTTTTGTTCATCCTTTTTGACAGGTGAGATGAACAGGCACCTGATATTTTGTTCAAAGTACAAAATACAAAACTTTGGACATCCTTTTATGAAGGTGGATTTTTTTTAATATAAATATATTTTTTAGTGGGATTTGTAAAAAAAAATGCCTTAAGGAAGTCCAGAAGGACAAGACATTTTCTTTATGAGTTTTTTTTTTAGATCGGTGGGATAGAAGATTTACTTTCCTTTCGAGTTGAAATACCAAACATGAAGCGCGGTGCCAGTTTGATATCAAAATGTTTCTTCTTCTGTTGATTAATTCTTGAATGCGAGAGATACCAATACGAGGCGCGGTGCCGACTGATACTGAGAATCTCTGAGTGAAATACCAAACACGAGGCACGAGGCTGGTCTAGCATTCCTTTTTGTTTACTGATTTTTAGTGAGAGATACCAATACGAGGCGCGGTGCCGACTGATACCGAGAATCTCTGAATGAAATACCAAACACGAGGCACGAGGCTGGTCTAGCATTCCTTTTTGTTTACTGATTTTTAGTGAGAGATACCAATACGAGGCGCGGTGCCGACTGATACCGAGAATCTCTGAGTGAAATACCAAACACGAGGCACGAGGCTGGTCTAGCATTCCTTTTTGTTTACTGATTTTTAGTGAGAGATACCAATACGAGGCGCGGTGCCGACTGATACCGAGAATCTCTGAGTGAAATACCAAACACGAGGCACGAGGCTGGTCTAGCATTCCTTTTTGTTTACTGATTTTTAGTGAGAGATACCAATACGAGGCGCGGTGCCGACTGATACCGAGAATCTCTGAGTGAAATACCAAACACGAGGCACGAGGCTGGTCTAGCATTCCTTTTTGTTTACTGATTTTTAGTGAGAGATACCAATACGAGGCGCGGTGCCGACTGATACCGAGAATCTCTGAGTGAAATACCAAACACGAGGCACGAGGCTGGTCTAGCATTCCTTTTTGTTTACTGATTTTTAGTGAGAGATACCAATACGAGGCGCGGTGCCGACTGATACCGAAAATCTCATGGTGAAATACCAAACACGAGGCACGAGGCTGGTCTAGCATTCCTTTTTGTTTACTGATTTTTAGTGAGAGATACCAATACGAGGCACGGTGCCGACTGATACCGAGAATCTCTGAGTGAAATACCAAACACGAGGCACATGGCTGGTTTAATACTCCCTTTTTTTTTTGTTTATTGATTTTGAGTGAGAGATACCAATACGAGGTGCGGTGCCGACTGATACCGAAAATCTCAAGGTGAAATACCAAACACGAGGCACAAGGCTGGTTTGATACTCCTTTTTTTGTTGATTGAATCTTGAGTGAGAGATACCAATACGAGGCGCGGTGCCGACTGATACCGAAAATCTCAAGGTGAAATACCAAACACGAGGCACAAGGCTGGTTTGATACTTCTGTTTTTGTTGATTGAATCTTGAGTGAGAGATACCAATACGAGGCGCGGTGCCGACTGATACCGAAAATCTCATGGTGAAATACCAAACACGAGGCACAAGGCTGGTTTGGTACTCCTTTTTTTTTGATTGAATCTTGAGTGAGAGATACCAATACGAGGCGCGGTGCCGACTGATACCGAAAATCTCATGGTGAAATACCAAACACGAGGCACAAGGCTGGTTTGGTACTCCTTTTTTTTTGATAGATTTACCTGTATTACTTGAGTATGAGATACCAATACGAGGCGCGGTGCCGACTGATACCGAGAATCTCAAGGTGAAATACCAAACACGAGGCACAAAGCCGGTCTGATACTTCTTTTTTTTTTAGTTTTTGGCAAGTTCTAAATACCAAGCATCGTTGATTTAGATCCTGACCAGATTTCATTTGGATTTGGATTTGGTTTTAGGCTTAGTTTTGAATTTGGATTTGGATTTGGTTTATGGCACCGGGTTTGATTTTGGATATTGTATTTGAATTTGGTTTTAGATTTGGAGTTGGTTTCTAGCACTGGGTTTGATTTTGAATTTTGGATTTGAATTTGGTTTTACTTTCGATTTAAGTTTTTGATTTTGATTTTGGATTTTGCATTTGATTTTGGACTTGACTTTGGTTTGAATTTTTTTGGATTTGGATTTAAGTTTATTTGGAGTTTTGATTTTAATTTTGTACTTGGCTTTTGATTTGGTTTTGGTTTTGGTTTATCTCTCGTGTCAAAGTGTTGAACCCACGAGATTTATTCAGCCTGCTCCGTCGCCGGCTTGAGTGCTCTAGATCTTTTCTGCCCCCAGTTTAGCTTTTTCTGATGGGGTGCAGCCATCTTTTGATTTGACTTGCTATATTCTGGCGTAGACATGGTTGTTTTAGTGACCATCCCTTGGTGTAATTTTTTGTTCCCTTGAAGGAGTAGGACCACATGTTGGGGTCTCTTTTGTTGAAGTGGCATGATTTGACGATCACACAGATCAAATTCCTTTTTTAACCAATCTCGATCTGAGGACCTCGTCAGGGGTGAAGCTCCTTGAGCGTTGTTGCTTCGCCCCATTGAATCGCTCATTTCTACATGAGAGATTGCATTGCTGGTAGCAGACAAATACTTTTGTTCTTCATGATCATCATTGCTAGCCTTACTCATATGTTTGGTAGTCTGGTGTGGAACCAAACTAACTTTCACATGAGGCATGGGATTTTGGCGGGCATCCTTAGATAGCGTGAGCTCACCCTTTCGAATCATCCTTTCCAGTACGTCTTTGAATATATAACACTCCTCAATGGAGTGTCCCAGAACCCTATGATATGGGCAGAACCTAGGATCATTGAAGTTTTTCATTTCATGAGGTCTTTTGCTTGGTGGGAACTCAAGTTTACTTGACACTTGGTGAAAGAGATTCCTCGTTTCCTCCACTTTGAAAGAGTACAACTTGTTCTGCATCTCTTTCAGGGTCGGTCCCCTTGTCTTTGGTAGTGTTTCCTTGACATCCTCTTTTCCTCGAGAGCTGACATAGTCGAAGGCGTGACCACCTCCGCTTGATGTCTTTGAATTTTCTGCTCTTTGAGTCGGTGCAGGACTTTTGACTTTTTGAGCCATTTCAACTTCTGCTTTGCTGTCATTGAAGTATTGAGGCCATTCATTTGGATCCACCCCTTTATCCCTTTGAACGGAGTCTGTTTTACCCTTTGATTTGGTTGGCGCCAGGCATAGTTGGTGCTCCTTTAGAACATCTATTTTTCCTGGTTTGTCGAACTCATCTCGGAACGCGTTGACCATGTCGTTCCATGTTTTGATGCTATTATCTTCAAGAGAATCATACCACTCGAATGCAGGTCCAGCAAGGCTTGCTGGGAACTGTCGAAGCATCCAAGCATCATTTCCAGCTGTTTTGCCACATAACTCTATGAAATGAGCTAAGTGTCGGTCAACACAACCCTTTCTGGTTTGATCTCCAGTGAATAGCTCAAAGTCTGGGATCATGTACCCTTCTGGATACCGTATATTATTGTACTTTGCAGGGTATGGTTGTCTAATTTGGTTGTCGAAAGAGGTCGTCACACCTTTGTTTCTTTTCTTCAAGAGTTTTAGGAGTACCCATATCGCCTCGTTTTCTTGTTGGAGTCCAACCATTTTCTGATATATCCCAGAATTTTCTTTCTTTAGTGCAGCAATCTCACCACATCTTTCTCCATTTTCTTGATAGAGTGCAGCGATCTTGTGCCGCATTTCACCATTTTCTAGGCGAAGCATTGCGAGTTGACTATCATATAAGTCAAATCGTTTGACTAGACCTCCCAAAATATCATGCTCAGTGCGGTCGACCAAGGCCGACACTTCTTTCACATTTTCATGGACCCCTGATTCTTCTTTTATCCATTTAGAGGGGGTTTGCGTGGTACATGCTATCAATGTTGGGATTTCCTCGACGTCGTTGTGTTCATTTGGCAGATCATCCATTGAGGTTTCATCATTTGTTTCGATGGCACATGAGGTGTGAGAAATCATATGGGATGAGTAGGATTCACTCAATGGTTTTGCTTGTCTTTTGCTGGTACTCATTTTCTTGGAAGCTTTTGAACCCCACGTTATTCCTGGATTCTTAGAAACTCGGATCAATCCAGTTTCTACTTCTTTTGTTTCATCTTTAAATTGCAGACACCAATCTTCTGGCCTTAGGCTCTCATAGTCATCAACCTTGGTCAACAAGCTTTCAATCGTGAGAATACTGTGCATTAAGAGGAATGGTTTGATCCGCCCATAGATATTTCTTATCACCATTCGTACCAATTCAGGTTCAGGGACTGGTGGTTTGCAATAAAAGTTCATTTTCCACACCCGGATGACAAAGTCCTTAACAGATTCTTTCTTCTTTGGTTTCTCGTTTGCCAAATCAACCATTGTGATTTTTCGGGTGTGTATTGCAAATCTACGACAAAAGGCACTTGCCATATCTTCCCAAGTTCGGATGCTGTTTTCTTCTAGAGTGACATACCAATCCAAAGCTAGACCTTTCAGGGTTAGAGGAAATTGGCGTAGCAGGTAGACTTCATTCCTTACAGTATCCCCGCATTTTAGTCTGAACTGGGCTAAATGTACTTCAGGGCTCTTCTTTTTTCCCATGCCATCAAACAAATGGAATTTTGGTATGACATATCCTTCTGGGTAGCATACCAAATCATACTCTTTGGGATACGGTCCCCCAAATGTTCTTGTAGGCTGTATGAGATGACTTAGCCTAGATTGTTCCAACCGAGGATTCATCGTATCATTCATATCCTTTATCTCTTTTTTAACCTTCTTTAGCATTTCAGGAGAGCATGTGGAGTTATCTTCTGATTCTTTGTCGCGCTTTGAAATTGATTTCCTTCTGTTGTGGTTAGACTTTGCTTTTAAAGCGCAACTTTCAGGTTCCTTAAATTCAGCACGTGCAAAGCTGACTTTCTTGGGACGTGAATCCACCTTTTCACTAAGGAAATCCTGCCACAATCCTCTTTCTGTTAGAAAATCTTGCATGCTTGCACACCATCTTGTTAGTCGAGCATTTTCTTGCTGAATGGCCGCCAATTGATGGTCGCTTTGCTTCAATGCTCGATTGCTTTTGGCAGCCTCATCACTATCAGAGGATGCCCCCAGTTCGAAGCTCCTTTCTTCACTCTCTACAGATTCTCCATGAGACTCCTGGTCAGATTGAGAGCATTCACTTCCTTTTGTGTCATTGGTGAGGTTTTCTTCTTTGTTATTCTGGCTTTCTATTGCATTGCTTTCATTCATTTGCTGAGCTCCGTCATAAGGACTAATCATGCTGCCCCAGGTGGAGCTCTCACTTTCAATTTGTTCTGTTATTTCTTCAATTTCTTCTTTGAGAGGAATTTCACCGTCATTTTCAGACCCACTTTCATTTCCTAGAAGATCTAACATTTGTTCAAGCGATAAATCCTCGAAGTTGGGACTTTGCAATGGGATTTGTAAATCTGCGAGTTGATGGTTGCTTTCTTGGCTTGAAACTTGCATAAAGGTTTTCAAGGTCTCGGACTGATCGTCAGAATCTATACCCGTTATGCTGACATTGACAGATTCCCCAGGATCCTCTATTATGCTTGTCGTATTGGCATCGACGGATTCTCCATGATTTTCTGCCATGCCTATCCTGTGAGTGACAGTATCATCTATCATGTTGATATTGACGGGTTCTCCAGGGTCTTCTGTCACGCTTATCATGTGAACAATGGCAATATCATCTAGACCCCTTGGTTGCTCCATGAGTTTTCTTCTCTTTTCATGTCGAGATAATGCCATCCTTTTAGGAGCTGTAACATGCAGAGCTTCATTCCGTGTTTTTGGGAGACTGCCCCCTGCATGTTGTTCTTTCAGCACTTGTTTTCTTATTTTTCGGGAGGAAAATACCCAGCCTTCCCGAACAGGTACCTGAGAGATTTTTTCATGTACCTTAGGGATGCTGCCCCCGGTGTTTTTCTTTTTCAATACATGTTTTATGGTTTCTTGGGAGGTAAGTGTCAGTCCTTCTTTGATGGGAGGAGATCCCTTCTGTTTTTCAAGGGAGCTGCCCCCAATGTGTTGCCAGATCAATACTTGTTTTTTCATATTTTGAGAAGTAATTATCATTCTTTCTTGGATAGATTCATGAGAGGTATTGCCTCCGGTATGTCGCTTCATCAATGCTTGACCTCTTATTTCTTGGGCGATAAACACTATTTTTCTCTGAGCAGGCATGGAAGAATTTTCCTTTTGTTCACCTGGGAGACTGCCCCCAGTGTGTTGTTTGTTTCGCTCTTCTAGCCCTTGTTTTCTCGCCTTTTGAGAGGAAGATATCGATTTCTCTTTAACAGGTATGAGAGAAATTTTCTTTTGTTCGTTAGGGACGCTGCCCCCAGTGTATTGCTTTACCAGCATTTGTTCCCCTATTTTCACGGAGGGAATGATTGACTCATCGTTTGGCAACGCACCAGGACGCGCAATCTGAGTATTAGGCAGAATTGGTACACTGACATTTTTCCCTTTTCCCTGGTCAGGTGAAATTTTCTTTGCCAGCATTGCAGTTTGAAGTTCATGGATTGTTTTCATTTGGGTAGTTGGACAATTCTTCTCGATAATCCTCAGTGGAGTAAAGAAGTTCTCCACTGACGGACTTGGTTTCTCCATTATGTCTTTTTGGTTTGTTTTAGGATATTTGGCTTGGGAAAGTTTGGTTTTGTTCATTTTTGGGATTGCAACCTCAGTCAGAACTTGGGTAGAGGCCACGCAAACAAGATCTTTGGCATGCTTGGCACTTGATGCAACCGGGGCCGGAGTCCTGTTGGGCGCCTCTTTCCTAGCTGCAGCGGCTAAGGAAAAGGCTTGAACCACCACTGGAAATTTCAGTTGAGCAGGCGGGCCAGTAATTTGCATAGCCGTCACCATTATGGATTGTGAACCACCGCCACTTGCAGTGAGCATGGAGGTTGATTTCACATCAGGTTCGACCTTCTGGTCCTCGCTTGCATAATCATGATGCATGGGACCATGTTCCATATTCTTCTTTCTTTTGGACACATAAAATCTCTCCCTTTTGGCTTTCTCCGCCTTAGACGAAGTGAAGGAATCCCTTGTTTTGACACTTTGCTTGGCCACTTGGTACTTGCCATCCTTCGGACATAGTCCATAAGCGTTCTCCTGGTCTTGTTTAGGCTTCCAGCCTTGTGCCACCTTCTTCATGGACATCGTGTGTTTAGTATTGGGCTTTAGTGGCGGGAAGGCGAGTCTGTCAAAGACCGAGGGCGGCTTGGCCTCGACCTTCTTTTCAGGGGCACTATAGTCAGCGTCCCCGATTGTTGCATCCTTATAGTAAGGGAAATGAATGTGTTGTTGTACTGGAAACTGCAACCTTTCTTTTATTGAAGGTTTGTTAAGGCTGCTTGGAGCCTTGGCAGTCACGTTTCTAGCCTCGCGGAGCTTCTTGGTGATCCGGTAGGTGGCATGGATAGCCTCTATCGCCTGGTGTTTCTTAGGAGTGACGGTCTCAACCACCTTGACGGGAGCATACATGGGGAGTTTCCAATCTTCACGGAAGTGCAAATATCCAGTGTCCTTCTTTAGCATCCTCAGTGGAGCGAAGACGTTACTGAGAGGCAGGTCTGTATTCAATTCCTCTTGTTGAACCAGGCGGAGGGCTTGAGACCTCGAGAGCCTAGTCATTGTCTTGTTTTCTTTTAGTTTAGGAGTCAGGACTCCTTTCATACGCTGGGCCAACACTTTCCCTTTCTTGGTGTTTGGGATGGTGTTTCCTGAGACGACAGTGGATGCTCCACCAGAGAGCACCACCATTGGGAGTTGTGTAGCAGCTTGGACGGACACTTGGTGAGTTCCGGCCATTGAACCACTGCTTGCGTCAGCGGACGCGATCATTGAGAGCTGCGTAGTAGCTTGGACGGGCACTTGGTGAGTCCCGGCCAATGAGCTACCACCATTTTTGAGATGTTCTCCAGTAACAATCTGGCACCAGGTCACCATTGTTCCTAGAATAATAAGAACTTAAAATTAACATTAGCGTATAACATGAAATTTAATAGACTCTTGTATACTTATGTGCCTATTCCTTTGATTATTCCCTGATGAGAGGAGAAGAAGGTCCCACCGGGCGTGCCAGAATCTGTCTCGCACTTTTTCGGTTCCGCACCTCGGATAGGATTTAGGGATACCTCCGTGGGGGTGAAAAAAATACGGATCAGATACCCCTCGAGCGCCCTAAGACTCAAACATCAATACCCTCCTGACAAAGGATGAGGGTACCGACGTGGTCTCAGGTTTCTCGAGAGTTTGATTGTTTGTTGCTGGTCCTTTCCTTCCAGTAGGCGCAAGCCCCTACTGTTAATTACCTCTGAACCAAGTCAAGAGCACCTCTAGATCGGGAAAGTCAACGGATTAGGCACGATAAGCTACGAGGAGTCCATTTGTATTTCGCTAAGTGATTTGTGTTACGTGAAATGTGAAGAATGTACATAATAATGATGATAAATGTATATGATTTATATAAAGCTATTTGTTTATTGGCTTTGATGCATGCCATGCTGACTTTTGACTTTAAATGAAATGCATTGACTTTTCATGAAATGCAAGCTATAATATTGTTGTTATATAGGACATTTAGGGTATTGGACCACAGGTTCTTTTCGGTCCGACGGAAATTTATACTTTTAACACCGGGACTTGGAGATCTTAAAGGTCATTTGACAAGACTCAGTATATGATTTGGAATTTGGCTTAAACTAGGGTTGATTGTAGTGTATTTCGGAACTTGGATCTGAGCTTGGTTTTGGATTAATGTCGATGTCTGAGTTTTGTTCTTTGCATTTTCGGTTTAAAGGTGTGTCGAGATTTTAGTATTTTGGATCAGGAGTCTGTTTTTGAGTTTGTATTGAGTTTCGGATTGAATTTGCATAATTGGTTTTGAGGTTTTGACTTGGTTCAGGTTTCAGCTCTATGATTTGTTGAACTCGGTTCTAGGATTTAGAATTCTGTCTGGTTTCGGAATGTTCTGACTTTGAAGAGTGTCTGTTGTCCAATGATCCCTGTTGTCCTTCAATAACAACATTATTTTTTAATAATTTTATATTTTATTTATTATTATATTTAGGATGCTTAAGATGCATAAAGACTTTTAAATAAAAATAATACTTGTGTTGTGTTTTTGGGTATGATGTACACGATAGAAATGTTCTTTATATTTTTCTGGTCATTTTGGTATTTTATGGGAATTTTTCTGATTTTCTAGCTATTTTTAATGTATTTTTGAAGTTTCAACAGTTTTGGAAAATTCTGATTGGTCTGACGAAATGCTGTTCGGTGTTTGGCCGTCAGAGATCTGCTACACCATAAAACGCCGCAGAAGATCAAGAAAGGGCTGAGATTGAGTTGTTTGGTTCACACGCGCCACCGTGCACCGGATCCATCTGTCTTTTGTTTGAGGCCAGCGCCACTTCTTTATTTCTGCAGATTATTCCATGCAATCTTCTGTGTCGCATCTCTCCTTTCAGCATCTAGGAAACTTCTTCGCGCCAGCTTGTTGGGACAGAGTCGCACAAGATCTCATATTATACCCCTCTTCTCTCTGTTGGCGTAGACCGAAGGAAAGACGTGCCTCGTCAGCAGCAAGCGGGCCATTGGTTCCGTGCCACGTCGACACACCGAGTCCATGCCATGTCTTCAGTTTGATTTCATCTCCCTCCTTCGTCTCTGTTGACTCGTCGACGACGGAAGCATGGAGACATTGACTCCGCCGTTCGAGCCACCATTTTGGTCGTGGTTGAGCTCTACAGAGTCGTCTCTCCTCTCTCATTCTCATTGTTCTGTCAATTCGTTCTCACAGCGCACAATTTGACGGCGTCACCTCTTCCTTTCTAGGCTCTCATGTTCACTGTCTCCGACGAATTGAACTTCCTGAGGGATGGATTTGTCCCTCAGAACAGTCGGGAAGCATCTCCCCTGATCGTCTTGTCAAATTGAGTCACTAGGGGGGTGGATTTTCCCCTCCAGTTGAGTCGAGTAGCCTTCATGCCGTGTCAGCTTTCTTCTTCTTCGATCTATACCGACTGAGAGGTGGGTTTGCCTCTCAGCCAATTTGAGCAGTCTCCTAGAGCCTTTACTGTCGAGTAGTAATCCCTAGGAGGTGGGTTTTCCTCCCACGTAAGTCGACGCAGAGAGCTCGAGCTTTAGCCATGGTGATGAAGCTCCAAACCTGCTGTCCTTGTGCACAATTCTTTTTATTATGTCAATTAGGATGTATTCACTTTTATTTTCTTATAATATGCTGATATGCAAACTTAAATGCACGAGTTCATGATTTAATGCAGCAAAACAGAAAGAAACATAAATTAAAGCCATGGCACCACACCACCATGGCTTGGTGGCTGGGCCAATTTAAACACCAATCAAAACAGCAGTTGAGCTATCAAACTCTCTTTATTGATGTAGAAAAGTGGTGGTTTACAGGTTGTAACTACCTAATCTCCTTCTCTTTCTCTTGTTTTTCTGTGTTTACAAGGTGTTTGATGAAATTCCTCTATGAACTACTATCCTATCTCTTCTCTAAACCTAGCAGTGTGCAGAGAGGCAGGGCTTTGGTGTAGTGTAGGAGCTTGGGGGGTGTGGAGGCGCTCTTCTTCTCTTCTGGAGACCTTCTTTTATAGGCATGGATTAGGGTTTCTTCCTGGAGGGGTCTTGAGCATCTTCACCTTTCAATCTGATCCAATGGCCATTATAGATGCGTGGGGATCAAGTTGCTTGCAAAACCATGGGCTGGTTTTGTAAAACTGTGGATGGTTTGTGGCTTGTGGCAGGGATGAAGCCACGGATGTATATCTTTGATCCGATGGTTCATGTAGTTGCCACTTGTATGTTCCAATTGAGCCTTCTTCAATCGAATTTACTCATTTTTTACTCATGCTATTATGAGCATGACATGGCAATATTTCATTGCCCCAGCTAGGTTTGACAAATGGACTATAGGCCATGTGGCATTCCTACATTCTCCCACTGGCTTGATTCTTCCTGGAGGGAACTCTTCTTGGCGCCAGAAATGAGTAACAGGTGGGTGGCATTTATCCACTGGCTGGTCAGCATCTGAGGGCTGAGATTCAAGGAGAGAGCATCTTTACAGCTGGAGTACTTGGTAAGGCAACAGCTGATGCATGAACCCTCTCTATTTGCACAAGGAAATGCAATTTCTGTGGCATTTATAGCTGCTGTCTCCTGTGCAGCCATGTACACATGTGATGGGCCATGGGTCCCTTTGGCCAGCAGTGAAATTGTTTTGATTTTGAAGGCGCCTTAGTGAGGGCAGATTGGTCATTTGTCATTCTCAATTTTCATGATTTTAAGGTCTGGAGCACTCCACATATGCCATTTCTCAATTCATTTCCAATATTGCCCTTCTCAAGTTTACATTTACAACTGATCCTTTGAGAGCACTGTTTCATTGATATTTAATTTTATTTTCATTTAGCTGATTATGTGGCAGTTGCTGTAGTAGGATTTATATTTCATTGTTACATGAGACTATGGTGTTTGAAGTATCAACTGCTGGTCCTTGCTTGATACTTCCTGTTTCACAATCACTCATTTGAACATTTGTCATTTGCTTCAACGAATGCTATTTCTACTTTTCCTTGGGCAAAGAAATCAATGATAGTCAATTAACTTGATAATTCATGTCTTATCTCTGGATTAGACAAATATTATGCATGTTGCAGTATTGACTTCCATCAAAGGGCCATATTTAATCCATGAACCGTCAGGAGCCAGTATATGTGAGATTTGAACATTTTTCTTTTAATGTGTAACATCTCACCCTTCAATTGTCATCTGATGACAGGGATAGATGCTTTGGGGGTCAAGTAATCCCTATTTTGTCTTCACTGTAGTAGAAAACACATGGAAAAGGGAGGGGCAGAATTGGAATACAGGATTCTTATGCCTTCAATTATGAGCTTTATCTCTTTTGTCTTTCCTACAAGTTCCTGATTTGCCCATGCTCAGAAAAATGTCACGCATGAGATACTTCCTTTCAGGTGCAATCTGATATAGTATACACTGAGATTCAACTATTCTTGGAGGGAAGTATATTGTCTCAGTACCCAATCGTCCATGTTTCATTGTCTTCTGTAAGTTTCCCCACTGGACCCATCCAATCCGAGTGTAAATGCTATAACAACACTTTCTTATGCTTTTTTATCTCTTCCAGAGGCATTCTCTCATCAAGGAAGACATCGTGAAGCTATTCTCAGAGATAATTCAAGCCATACTTTCCTCTATCGCTCATTTGCTTCGTGCTTGAAACTGCCGCCATGGCTGAGAGCACCATGCACCCTTCTACATCAAATTGATTTGAAACTTCTTGCTACAACACCTATTCAGCTCTATTATAAGCTCTTCAGGTATGTCAATTGCTCAATTTCTCGTTCCTTCGTCGCGATTTCACATGTATTTGTCTCGACAGCTGATTTCTTCTCCTTTAAAATTGTTTTGTCTTAGTCACTACTGCTACTCGAATTTGGCGCCTTTGAGTTCGTGAGACTGTCGCCTACACGACGGTGCAATTGGTTTGGCTTGAGGCGGCGTGTAGCGACGGCGAGAGGAATCCCTACGCCGGAGAAGGAAATTCTTTCGTACGGGTCTGCCTCCCTCTCTCTCTTTTTAATTTCTTTTTTTTTTTTAAACGGAAAAGTAGCGGGGACCACGGCCTGAGCCAATGGGAAAGCGCCACCTGGCATTCGTTTCTTAAAAATGTTGAGAGCATTGGGGCCCGCCTGTCAGTGGAAGGCGCTGAAACGGGCTCGGATTAGGCTGAATTTGTTGATGGGCTTGTGTATTCCGTTTTTTTTTATTCTTTGGGCTTTGTATTGTTTGTTTAAAGTGGAGCCCATATACATGTATATCTATATTCTTTCATGAATGGTATGATTCTAGATAGACATACTGTATAATTTGACAGCGGTTCAGCGACCCATATTGTGTATCGACACATGTTAATTTCGGACCGTTATTCATAATTGATAAGGCCCAGATTTGTGATATGTTTGAGCCTTTGCTTTGTTTTTTATAGATTTAATCATAGGCCCGAAATTGAATTGTGTTGCCGCATATAATTAGTCCCAACGAATCATGCCTCTTTGTAGAAATCTCGCTTTGTTGCTGTAAGATGCCTGACCCGTCAATCATCCACCAATTTAGGCCTCTTTTTGATGTCATTTGATAACACTCTTCTATTTGTAAATTTATAGCCAAAAATTGAAGGCAAACAATTGTATAAACAAATAGCAATGGGTTTTTGAGAAAACCGTCTTTATTTGGGCCGAACATTTTTGTTTTTCTTGGGCCTAGAATTGGGCAACGGTTTTAAGGTAAAAACCGTTGCTATTTTTATCTCCGATTTTTTTTCTCTCTCCTACTTTATTGCTTCTGACGGTTATTTATAAAAACCGTTGCTAAACCTCCGTTGCAAAAGCCTCATTTTCTGGTAGTGTACCTTCAAGATCTGTTTACTTTTTTTATTATAATATTCTCATCGTAAAACTATATAATAACTAATGTTATTATGTAAGGATATTTTTGGAAAGTTTTACTCTTATAATTGCAATTTTTCTCTTACTTATTTAGAAAATTTTCAAACAAATACTTTTGGAAGTTTGCTTAGAATGACCGAAATTTGTGAGGAGCACTCACTTGAAGCAATTATATGAACATCACATGGTTTGATATGATCTAGTCTAAATTACGTAGTAGTTTCTATATTGTACAAATTTATGTATATATTCGATCTACAACTCAAATTTTAATTGACTGATAGAGAAATTGCACAAGCCATGGCTTTCATATTCCATACACATTCATAGAAAACATACTTTGTGTAAATATGTATGTATATCCGCGTAGATAAGCCGTTGATCTTAATTTTTCAACTAATATCTCTTAATAACCTTCAACTTTTCAACTAATATCTCTTAATAATCTGGTAGCGTATCTATAACATGAATATATTCATTTTTTTATTTGAATTCATATTTTCTCTACGATATTGAACATAAATTGGAGATATTAGTGGCCTTGTTTAAAAGAAAAAGAAAAATCTTGGATGCAAGGGTCCAACCATCCAGATAGTAAATGATTTTGCTGAAAACAGAACTGTCATGGATTTGTGGCATTAATGATGCAGAGCTTAAATGATGCGATGCAAGCTAGCCATTCATGCATGATGATGCATGCAGGTGCCATAATTTCCCAATTCAGTTTGGTGATCATGATCAACCTTCTCTCTGTTGTTCCAAACTATTCTATATATTCCATAATTGCGCACTTTTCTGTTCCCAATTCTAACCCTATTTGGTTCTGCTACCTGTCACAGAGGTGATACTTTAGTTATACCTCAAATTCACAAGCCTTGACGCCACTGTATTAATTGTATATTTTGATTGCTTTTTTACCAACAAAATTATTCTGCGGAACTAGATTTTTAAAGTGGTAGCATAATTATCAGGATTCATGATATAATTATTAAATAATGTCATCTAATATCTAGAAAATAAAAAAGTATCATCAAATTTTATAGTTTTATATTTACAAATACAAATGAGCCATGTGCTTTATTTTTGCTTGATGCTTTTACACAATAGTTATAGTTCTGGGGCCAATAGTGTCAAAAAGTATATATATTTTATACGAGCCAAAGAGGAGTTATTATATATATATATATATATATATATATATATATACTTTTTTTGTAATCCAAATTCTAGAAATCAAATACACCTCTCATTGACTCGTAAAATCCAGTGGGACCAAATGACCAATCTATCCGGTTCTCAACATGGTTTTCTAGCTAGGGTAAGTCAGGCGTTAGTCATATTTAGGAAATCAAATCAAACTGCCCATTTATTAGCATATCGAGTCCGGACGAAAATTACAATACTGTACTTGCTAGAAAAAAAAATAATAAATAATGCTCTACAGTATACTGCAAATATTATTCTTTATTTTTTTAAATATATTTTTAATAATTTCTTAAAATATTTCTCCCTATGCTAACTCCAACCTGACTTCTCATTGGCGAAGCCACGTTTAATTTGGTGGGTCCATGGACCCACCTGAAAATAAAAAATTTACATTAAACTTATTATATTTATAAATAAAAAAATATATATAAAAAATTAGGGACCCATCTCAAAAATTTAAAGGATCCAGCTAGATATGTCGTGTTTGATTTGAATTACGTAACGACTCCTAAACATCGCACAGGGACCCATGTCGTATTCATTCTAACGAATCACCCTCTTTCTTTCTCCGCAATGAATCTTATTAAGATAAAACTTATAATAGAATAGGATATTTTCAGATGAATGATTCTTGACTCTTGAATTATTATTTTGTATATTAAATATATTATTCTGGATCTTCTGATGTTATTAGAATAGATGTTTGATTTCTCATATTTTTTATGTGACATTATTAAGTTGTTAATATAAAAATTATTGTTATACTATATTTATATCAAATGAAAGATTTTCAAATGTGATTTGTGTGGTTTAGCGGTTGGGTGGTGATTGAGCATTTACCGGTGATAAAACGATGATAAAACGGTTGTAACGATAAAACAGTAATAAAATGGATAAAACGATTGTGCAATATAAACCAAAATCTATATAAAACAAATAAAATCGAGTTTTTTAAAAGCTTGATTAGACATTATGTCATTGTCGTACATATATTTTTTCAACAAAAAAATTTATGGACCCTGCTGATCTAAAATCCTAGCTTCGCCACTGCTTCTCAACAAGCGTTGTAAAAAGAAAACAAAAGAGATAGGGACACCACTAAGCGATTAATTTTATGCAGCAAATAAATCTATTTTCAGCGGAAATTTTCTGTACACAGCTGAACACATATATCATAAATTAATACAATTTACCGTGACAAATAAATTGCACTTTCAAATATAACGTAACATAGCTAAATCAGAATACCCAAATACCATCGACTTCCTAGTTTAAAACATTTGAATTCGATATAACAAAATCATTGATTTTAGCAATATTTTGGTCGAAGGCCTCGTGACAATTTTTAAATATTAAATGGGTTTGTTAGCAGCTAATACTATGCCAGACAATAACCAAGTTACCCATCTATTTGTGTTTTAAGATTTGCGTGCATCACTTATTTAAAAAGGGTCTTTTGCATCGGTGTATTTTACACGCACATAAAATGAAAAACAGCAGCCTTTGAAACCTTACAAAATTTGGGTATCTGAAAATGCTGATGCTTTACACAAAGTGCATTCTCTCGTAGTCCATATCAGCAAGTTTTTAGATTTTAATTTTTACTTTTTAACATAAAGCAAAAAAGAATTACAGCATGGCACTTTGTTATATTGGCTCCAAGTTGCAGTGATTCCATTATTTCTACCACAAGTTGAAGTTCTGATTGCAGATTTGCACAGAATTCAAAAAAGAACATGGTATCATGGAAAAGCTGATTGTGTTAAGTACAGAGATAAAACAGACAGGTCCCTTAATTAGCGGTGATTTTGGGAGGCGCTTTTCTAATAATTTCTATGATCAGGGGTGCATGCCTACACTTTAGACTTTTTAGATTAGCTCATGAAAACAAGAGCTTTTTATCCATTGTACCTCTCCGTAAAACAGCATTTTTTTTTTTTTGAGACAGCCTAAAGCATAGCATCTCTCAATATTTGTATATAGCTAGCTTTTTATTCATAGACTGGAGCAACAAAGTTTCGTAAGAGGAAATTAGGTGTCAATGACCTCAAAATTGGGTCTACATCTGATGTTCTACTAGCATAAGTTTTATGGCCTTTATTTTATTTTATTTGATATGAACTATTTAATTTTGATCGTACAACCATATCTAAGTTATTGCTATTATCATATTATGACAACAAATGCAGAATCCACTCAGACTACACTTTATGAACTTTGAAGTTCAGTTTTTGTCCTTCCTTATATTTTTTTCCTTTTTTTACTTTACAAAGAGACGCCAAGCCAGTTCAAAATTTTGCAACCTCTTTAAATTCCTTTTTTTAAGAAAAGATTTTTCTCCTGGAGAACACCTTGCTGATCAATTGGGCCTCGTTGTTTCATGTACGAAACAAAATAATTTTTAATTCAAGAAGTGCTAATTATGTACAAGAAGAATCCTCTACATGGTTTATTAAAACATTGACATCCGTTTCTGAAGTATTTTCCATTCAAATTAATTTCAAGCATTGAACTAAAGTGCTAGTGTGCAACCCACGGTTCTCTCCCAGTTCGGAAATTAAACCCATTCTTTTATCTACTATTTCAATTTTGATTTTATTACTTTATACTGCATCAAAATTTATTTCTGAGTTGAATAACCGATCGCATGTATTAAAGTATTATTGTTGGTAGGTTTCGTCATAAACTGTTCAACATGTCGGTTTTGGGTCGAACTAATGAACCGGCCGGTTTAAACTATTTTGAAATTTTTTTAGAGCTGACTCAAGTCCGGTTCATTGATGATTTAATTTTTCCTTTTAAAATTTTCTAATGTATTTTAGTAATTTCATCATAATTATAATTATGATGTTGTCAGATTTTTTCAAATCAATTCGAACAGGCGGAGAGTGGAAAAGCAAGGGAGACATTGTTTTAGAGTGGCACTTCATCTCCAAAAACTCCAAGCGTACTTTTATCTTACAACTTTCTTGATATATATTTTTTTTTTAAGAAGCTTTCTCGATCATTCTTGGTATACATAGAATGCGCGCATGAATTCTGTTCAATTGTTCTGCTTATGGACAGCTGGAAATTATAGGAGTACTTCGAGAAAAATAGAAAAACCAACAAAAAAAAAAATTTATTTTTCTACACGCTTATCCGCTTCCTAGACAAAGTAGAGTAAACAAAAAGACATGGCCGAATGAATAGATAAATTATGAAGGTCCGAGTTATCCGACAATTCAGTTCTTGTGATTGGATGAATACGTGAATTCAACTTTGATGTACTGAAGTATGGAACAAAAGAAATTCGATTTTGATTGTTATGAAATCTTTTGAGTCGACCTTGAAGACTATTTTGCAACCAGATTTTAAGGGGCCTAAGAGTTGAGACTGAGGTGTCAGGACTCAGGAGAGTTATTTTTGTCCTGATTCAGAGAGGTCAGAAAACTTCTAAAATCATTTAAAGCCGTTGTTTGATTAGTCCGTGATGCATAATTGCCTCGTGTTGTAATTTATTCACGGGTCTATAATATATACTGATCTGTTGGGATTTTTTTTTATACCAAACTTGTATTTGGATATTTCCACAATCATAATAATTTTAAGAATAATACTATAGTTACTTTAAATTATAAATATAAATTTTGTAAGTTTTATTCTTTTTACAATCATAATTTTATATTCAATTTAAATTAGAATAATTTAGCACAATTTTATACTCACTTTATATTATAAATATAATTTTTGTGTCTATCTTATAATAGGTCGCTGACTAAATTGGCAGTCATGCATGCAGCATGCATGGTTCCTTTGGTGAATTCCAGATTTTAATGGCCGAGTCTTACATTTCATTATTTTTTGGGTTTTTAATTCATTTTAATAATATAACGGTCAAGCAAGCGTTGTTGGTAATTTTTTGGATGAATCAAGAGATGACTGGCGTTTCAAGACTCTTAAATAAGTGACAAGCATTGGAAAAAGAAAATAATTAAATAAGTGACAAGTCATCACTTATCAGTATAGTTTTATAAAGTGTATGAAATGATTAATTTGATTCCGAAGGTCAATAATTCAAATTCATATATTACATCCTATATTTAAGCAAGCCTAATAATTCAAATTCATATACCCTAGAGGTCTACCAATAAGAGACCCTTTCCATACCAACTTCAACGAGGGAAAAAATCTATTAACAACCCCTGAAACATGTCATGACCCCAATTTGCTCTTTTGAAACGAGGGTGCACATCTACTCTTGCGTCAACCACCGAAAGTGACCCCTTTTGACATGATATATATGCTTAAACAAAAGGCACCTTCTTATAATTAAAGAAAACAACTTTTTTTAATAATTCAACACTGTTTCAATCCGGATTATCCAAACCAAATTTGAGTTGTCGTACTAGTTCATTGGTGTCATTAGTGGGCCCCCTGATTTGTATATTGGTTGCATAAAAAACTATAGGAGATAGACATGATAATGATTAAACGTAGAACAAAATCAAAGGCTAATTAAGCTAATTAGCTAAGCATAAGCAAAAGTGATGAAACTCTAGTTATCTTTTTCCCTAACTCCTCCGTAGAAGGAAAAAAAATTTCAAAAAAAGAATTATTACAACATAAGCAAGCCCCATCCACTATACAACAACCCCTCTTATGGTCCCTTCTAATTTGGACCCACAAATCACCTCCTTAAACATCCCATAATCATAACAAGATAACCAAAAAAATTAACCCCAAAAAAGAAAAGGAATAAGTGGAAAACTATTCTTCCACTAATCAAAGATGGGTTAAAATCACTCAAAAAACCTACTCCTGTATACTCAAGAGAAGGCTGAAAATCCCCCAAAAAATCACAAAGTAAACAAATTAAAGTGCTAAATTAAGCCCCATGAATAATGTAATCAACTACTAGCCTACCTTCTTCCTCCTAAACTCTACCATAGAAAGGGGAATGGGAATAGATATGAACTCAAGAATACCACATTAGAACAGCAGAAGCTTCTCTCCAGTGACTACTGTGAACTGGAGGGATGCTCCTCCCCACTGTTGGCGCCTTGCTGATCTTGCTGTGCATGGCCATGTCCATGTGCATGCCCTTGGTGTCCCTCTCCAGTTGTACCTAACCCCTGCACACCTCCTCTATTATAAGCATTCAACGCCGCGAGCATGCCAATGTTGCTATCGGCTATTCCTAACCCCAGCTGTTGTGGTCCCACAGCCATCTGGCCCAGCGGCACCGCTCCGCCAGAAAAATTAACCCGAGACATGAATTGTAGTGGTGCTTGAACAGTGGATTGAGTCGCACCGCCTCCTGCTTGGCCCATTCCAGGACGATATTGCCCTGCCCCCGCAGCGAATGGCCACATAGCGGCCTCGGAAGGCCCAGCTGCTGACGTACCTGCAGCCCCAGTCGAGACTGGAAGCATCCAGAAAGCCCCACCAGGTGCACTATTTGGAGCTACCGCAGCCCACATTGTGGGTCCTCGCACATTCCCTGGGGCAGGGACAGCGGCATGATATGAGGGCTTGGAAGTAGACGGTGATGACTGGCCTGCACCGTCCCCGGCTCCACCTTGTTGATCGTCCTCCTTAAATAAGTCCTCTCTTAGCCGCTTTCCGAGATTCGTGTCCCCAGCTGAGTCTCCACCAGCACCACCCTGAGCGTGCAATGACTCACCAGAAATTAAATGGTGATGTTGAGCAGCAGCTAAGTTAGGGTGCAACTGGTGGAAGCCGAGCATTGCCGAATGAGAAATGGGATCGGCAGCTGGATCTGCATATGGGACCCGGTGGTGGGGTCCAAGAGCAAGTGCATGGAAAGAGTGTGGGGCTGATTTTGAAGGAGGTGCAGAGAGAGACGACCCGCTGCTCCTCAAAGAGATGTTTAGAGTGGAGAAATTAGCAGGGATGGTACCAGTACCAGTGGCGGCGATTATAGCCGGCTCGGCTTGTTGCAGGAGCCACTCTATGGTCTCACCATCCGACTTGTGGCCCAGCTCACGTGTTAGCTGAAACACACGTGCCGCACACAGAGCCGGCATGCGGATGCGCCGACCCCGCCCATCGACCTTCGTATGGCGGTCCTTCGACGAGCGTTTCGCGGCCTGTGCAACAGCAAGGTTCTTTTTTGGGTCAGAAGAAGAAGGGCCCGGGTCGGGTTTTGCGGGAGCAATGGCAAGTGAACCCATGAAAGAGGCTTGACCGTGGCCGGGACCGGGACCCAACATGGCGCGACCGGGGAAAGGGAGGGGTTCTAGGTTGTTGGTTTGGTGGAATTGGTGGAAAGGGTGGTGCTGTTGTGGTTGGTCGGAGTTGCTCCGACTGCTGTTGGTTCCAGTGCTGTTACTACTCGGAGAAGGGACACCTCCACCACCTCCGCCGCCACCGCCGCCAGCTGTTCTCTGGTCAGTTTGGTCCATTGTGGTTTTGACTGGTTATACACACTGACCAAGACTGTACTTTTTTATTTTGGGTGTGTTCTGATAATGGATCCGACCATTGTCTTTGTTTTTTTTTTTTAAATTAACGAGAAAAAGTATTGAGAAGCGAGAGAACGGAGAGGAGGAGACCTTGGAGGGAGAAGCAGCGGCGGGGCACGTGCCAGTGGCCGAGCTGTGAAGAGAGAGAGAGAGATGGTGGGGCTTTTTTTTCTCTACTGATTGACTCTTGTCTGAGTCCTAGAGAGAGAAGGTGGGGAAGGCTAGTAGTTGTTGGAGAGACTTGGAGCAAGAGATGTGGGGATAACACAGAGAGAGAGAGGAGCGTTTATGTTATTAAGTCTATAAACCCTAAAAAATTTCTTTATGGTCTCTTTTTACGCGTTGAACCCTGCGTGATAAAAAAATTAAAAGAAAGCGTGGGTCTCTATCTTTTGATCATTCTGGGGTTTGAAACTGGGGAAATGCAAATGATCTGAAAACAGAGAAAAGACCAGAGCAGGAAGCCGCTCGTGGGGTCTCGTAAGGATGTATAAAAGAGGAACTGGTTACACCGATCAGGGTTAAAAACTTGAAAACTCGGAAGGAGGGAGAACGGGCCTCATATTTCCCCTTTTGGAGGTGGGCTCTGCTATTTCTTTTTTTACTTTCTTTGTTGGTTCTCAAATCCCAATAATAATGGAGGGAGAGGAGGTGGGTTGGAATTTGGGGAAATGCTGTGTCTTAGGAGTAAGAAGAGAGATCAAATCAGAGACACGGAGACACTCCTCAGCGAGTGCGACATCTGGTCCTTATCCGTTCGGTGGATGGGGAATTTTAGGGGGGAGGGACGACAGTCTCCCTCTAACATTAATACAACTAGTTCCTTTTGCTTTCCTTCTCCACATTGCACCCTTTTGGATTTTATTCTCCTCTTTAATCTGATTGGGATATTCATGTTAAAGTTTTTTTTTTATTAGCTGAACAATGAGATGCGAGATGTTTAGATCTCATAAAGCTCACAAATATTAGATGTGCTTTTGTTTCGAACTTTTCTCTATAGATTCAATTGTTAGGATTTTTGTACTCGGACTTGGTGACATTCATTGAGAATCAAGAAATGCTTAAAGTTATTCTTCAAAAAAAAATATTATTAATGCTATAGATTGTACTTTGTGATTGATGAATGTTAAAAGTCTTGATTTGCAATATCTAATGTTAGTGTGAAAGTCTATGATGTCCAAAAAAAATAGAGAGGTCGAAAGTAACTAAATGAATATGTTATTTTTATTGATCTTCCATCTAATTTGTTCTAAATCTTAATATATTTTCATATATATATACTTTCATTGATCAGCACTCCAAATAATCATGTTAAAATCTATTTATAAATGCGTACTTAATATTATTTAAAAGTCATTGAGAATTAAGACTTAGTAAGCTTGTCATGAAAAAAGAGAAGAATTGAGACATGTGAGTTAGTATCGCTTTAAAAAAGCATAGCGTAGTTTTGCTGGGGAAAAAGAACACGAAGTGAAGTGTGACAATAATTTTGTTTATTTTTATCAATATCAAAGAGCATAAAAAAATTGAAATAAAATTTATTAAGTATTTGACCAAGATGGTGTGTAATTGAAATAATTCCGTGATTCATCGGTCTCATGTCATATGCATAGTATATATATTCTAATTAGTGCTATTATTCTCGTGAAATTGAAATAATTTTGTGTTTAGGGACAGTAATTTTTCAAAAGAATAATATTATTTTTTAAGATTTAATATCCATAACTGATAAAAGATCATAGTTCATCGTGATATAATGTTCATTTTTTAAAGTATATAACAACTATATCTTTAAAAAAAAAACCGAGAGTTTCAATTCCTACTATGATATTTGACCATGCCAAGGAGTCAAACTAAGGGGCCTGGTTGGGTGCAAAATAGGGAGACGGATCACTGACGACACAAAATTTAAAGGGAAAGAGACGGTAGAGGAGGCTATTTATGGTTTGTTTTACTATAATTACGAAGTGTTTGTTAGTAATAGAAACTAGAAAGAGAGGAGAGTAACTTGAACTAGCGAAGGCCAAAGGGTCGCTGCCCCCAGGTAATATGGAGGCAGAGGCAGCGGCCAGAGACACTGCAGGTGGGTGTCAGATAAATAAAAAAAAGGTATCTAATGCTTGATTTTTTCGAAAAGCTATCTAATGCTTGATGACAGCTCATCCCAACACACATCTTTCTCTTTCTTTTCTTTTCTCTCTCTCTCTGTCCACCTTTAAATTTTTTTTAACACGTAGGAAAATTAATAGTGCGGTTCTTTTGCACATATGCCTTTGAAATTTCAAAATTGGTTTCTTCTGTCAAACACGTTCGCCAGTCCTGCGTGGGGACACGGTACTGGAAATTCAATCCTTTTTTGCCCCCTTTTTTTTTTAAACTCAAATTCAAAATCCTCAATAACAGATTAACAGCTCGTTAATTTGGTGGAAATTAAATTCGTAAACGAGATGTTATATATTTTGGAAGCGGATTTTTCTGTTCATTCTACTTAAGATATTTTTTTGTATGTTTTAAATAGTTTGTACAATGAGCTTAACGGCAGATAGAAAATCATTACACAGCTAATAGTTGTGTTACCGATTATACAAAAGTTTAAGCATTATTCTACGTCCGTGTTGATTTTTTTTATAAATATGATAATTAGTTCGATAAAGAATATTTTATCAAACATATCTATTAAAATTTCATAATAACACTAATAAGAAAATAAATATTCTACGTAAAGAATGATATCATCATAAACTATGATTATTTGCTTAATAATATATAGTTCACGTCTCTATTATGGGTGCAACCAAATACATCCAATACTTAAATTCTTGAAATTTTAATTATACAGATTAATTGACTGATCTCGAAGCAAGTATTAGGATTCCACTGTTCTTTTGATCAAATATCAATTGCTTGTTTAAAAAATTCTTAGATTAAGCTGTATTTTTTAGACGTTAAAGTAAGCAGTTTGACTTATTTTGATGAATTTATTTTTGAAGCTTTTGCTTTGGTGTAAAATTAATTAAATAAAACGAACTAAAATGATCTGTTTTGTATGCCACATAATGTGTGTGTGGTGTGTATTATTAACCATTTAGTTATATCATTCAAAACTTAAAAATCTCTAATCTTAGATAGTTTTTTTTTTTTTGGCAACATTTTTGCCCCATAACTTATAATTGCTTTGTCGTTCAGAGCTTGACATATGTAGGAAACTTTTTTCCTTAGAAAATAAAAATAAGATATCTAGCAGCTCCACTCTTAACTAATAATCACCAATTGTTTACAAAGAAAGAGATTAGAGATGCTTATAAATAACCATAATACGATGCTTAAATGTTCAACATATCCTATACATGATAGAATTTTTTGGGTATCCAACAGAACTACCAATGAATTAACATCCTGTAATATTAACTGTATGATAATTGAAAATGCTAAAATGTCACCACCGATAAACCACAAAATCTATTCGCAGATTATCATACACGTCAATGCTCCTGTATTCTATTTTTGTAGTCCGCACGTGAGTACCGACATTGCATTGTAGCGTCAGCGTGGTGTCAATGTTGATTTTGTATTAAATTTATATGCACAAAAGATTTTTGAGAGGTATCTATGTAAAAATGTCTAAAATTTAAAAAATAAGAAAGAACAGTGGAATCCTCTCCAGCCAGTCAACTCCAGCCTGGCCCACTCTCTCCTATTTTAAAATAATGCACCCCACGCAGCCCAAATCCACCCAACCCCACAACTTGATCCCTACATTCATTCATATTTTTTAAAAACATAATAGGGTATTAATTTATTAAGGATAATTATCCCGCCCACAACCTTTCCTAACTTTATTCAGGTCCTTTTCCATTGTACTTGATCCTTTGTTTCCAAGAAATTCACCGCAATTTTACATTTGTCAGAAAAAAGAAAGGTAAATTTGATTACACGTAAAAATAATTTTGTTACAATCATTTTGGTTAGTAGTCGGTCACTCAAACATGCCAAATTTGATTAATTTAATGTTTTGAGCAGCAGTTTCACTTACACTCCGTTTATAATTTAATAAAAAGGTAGTAGTACAATGTAATTTAGCCACGTGCTTCGCTAAAAGATAAAAATGACAGCGCAATTAGCTTTCACCGTTCTTAAAATATGTAAAGCTTTTGTTACTCGGCATATACACACGATTGACGACGAACCAAATTAGCATTACATATAAAATAATAGTAAACAAAATAAATAGGATGAGAATTCATTGACAACGAATTAATTTTAATATTTTGACAGCTGCAAAAGTAACTCATATTTTAAAATTGATTCTAGAAAAGGAGAAATTATATAAACTAAAATGTTAAACTAAATTATTCTATATACATGGCACACGAGAAATTTTGAACACAAAGTTTATCCTTCAAACGTATTGGATTATAAATCGTTGCATTTTACAATCTCAGACGAAATTTCAATGATATCCTCGTTAAATAAAATTGAATATAAATATTCTACATAGAGTAACAATATGTTTATAAACTTTTCCTATTTCTCAAAAATTTTGAATTTGATCTAAAAATATTGTTAAAGTTGTCATAATAAAGCATTTTTATTGAATCGTAACAAAAAAAAAGAGAATATAATACGATAAACAAGTAAACTAAATATAACAATAATTCAGATCTTACACTGTTTAACCAAAGCAATTAATGCCAAGTGGTTAGCTTTGGGATCTTGATTCTCCACAGTTCTCACCTGACCCAAGATTGCAAAATTCATGTTCATGGTAGATCCGACCTGATTCTGGTTGTAAACTGAGCCGCGCATCTTTTCGGTACGACGACTCGCGGAGAAGCGTAAGGAAAACAAAGAAGGGCCCCAGCAATCGTTCTCCCCTCAATACTGCTGATGAGTGGGTCCCAGTGAGAAATATATTGTACTGATCCCCGGTGTGTACCCCGAGACTATCTTTTCCTGCTTTTGTTGACCTTGCCAGGTCACCACGTCAACCATGTCACACGCTCTTCATTTCGTCTTCCCCCAATGGGATTTTTATAATAATGGAAACGGACCGGCCCTGCTTTTGGACCGGTACAAAGAGGACATCGGCCTTGATATTGATATTTCTCTAACTTTTTTTTTTATGTTTATAAACATAAATGTTATTATTATTATCTTTATTTGTAATCAAAAGCAGGGGCTTGACCTCAGTCTTTTATTATTAAAAAAAAATCTTTTTTCGAAACAAGCAGAGGAGCGTTCTACCGGTGAATGTTAAATTAAGCGTCTCAAAACTGTAACCAAAATTTAAAATCTTAGAATTTGAAAGGATGTAACCATTTTTTCGTCCCAAATATTTTGGACATTATTTCATTCACTTACCCTACTGTGGGCCGTTTATTGATATAACGACCCTTAATTTTATATTATATTTCAAATGCACTGCTAGACAGAAACTAGATATGCTAGACAGAAACTAGATACCAATTTAGTACACAACGAAGAATAAAATTTCAATCCAATTAGGAACATGATTATGAAATATGCCCTTAATGCTTAGGTGTAAACACAGCCTTAGAATAATTGAATGCGAGTTGTACGATTGTACCGCTATTGTTGAAAAAAAACATTGTATGCTGCTTAAATTTTGAGCGACTTCTTACTTCATATTGAAAATATTTACAAATACAAAATTTATTTATCATCAATCAAATATATTCTAAAAATTTATATGGTATATATCACAATTTGGTATTTGTTTAACTTCAAGTTTCTACCTTGCTCTTTTTAAGTTTGCGAGAGTACAAGCGCACAAAATTATAGGGGAGAAGCTGGGTAATGCCTACAAAATTCAATAAACTCCAAGGGTTCTGTAAAGAATAATAATTCAGGATCTGCGATGTATTAAACAAGCTACTGTTCATGTGCTCCGATGTCTTGAACCGAGCTTGCCTATGCTTCCAAACCTCACATGGTAAAAAATAATAAACAGAGCATGTTGCTGTTTTGCTGGCTAATTTGTTAGTTGAGAGATGCAGGATATGGGCAGCATTTAAGATTGTTGCGAGCTACAAAAGAGATCTGAATTTTTATATAGAAGTGGAACTAGAACCAATGTCCATCTCTATACAAAATTCAAATTGTTAGTAGTTGCTCAAAAACAAAAATGTCAATCAAGAACTAGAATATGAGTACATAATTAAAAATAATATACTATATAGGGGGTTAAGTAGAAAAGTGCTATTTAAAATACTGTTGCAGCGTCATGCCCACTTTTGTTGGCTTCTCATCCTACTGGATTCCTTGATACCTTGACAGCGACCTCTCCAAACACACTCCTCCCGTTTCAGTGTCAAGGAAAAAATATTTAAATTTCAAAGATTACAGAATATCAGCATTTTATCAGAGTAGAGAAAATAATTCAAAAAGTCCACACACGCCACCACAGCAGTTTAACAGGAAACGGACCACGGCATTCACGAGGGTTCCAAAAATACATACTTTGAATTGTTAGTGGGACCGGAGAAACAACTTTGTTATAGTAAAAAACCATACGCATCGTATTAAAGAAACATAGCTCAGTTAAAACAACTTGTGCGCATAGGAGAGCAACTACCACTATAACTGCATTTCATTGGGCAGTTTTTCTTAATTTTGATAATAAAAAATTTTGTTTTAAAATAAGAGACATTGCTACGGTTCTTATATTGCATTAAAAAAGCCTACAATCATACATCTTATTTATAAATTTTCATATCACCTTAATTGAAAAAATATGTCATTCCTATATATTGTCCCTTTGTTGAGAAATCACGCCGAGTTACTTTTTGTCGTTGCTACATTCTCATGAAAGAAGCATAATTACATTCTTGTCTCTTTATATAGCTAGAATAACCTATATGTTTTGATAGGGACGGAAATATTCTTTTATGTGCAGTATAGCATGAACCTGGAAAACAGACGATTTTTAATTGGTTGCGTTGCCGTGTAAATTTTAATTAACTGATCTAGCTCTGGAACGAAAAATATATTAACATTGCAATCAATAGCATACTTATTGACTTCGCAGAAACGGAAAAGCCATGTTGTACGTACAAACAAGACAAGGCACGTAATAACTAAGTCTAATTACCTTCTGTTCCCCCCCCCTCCTAACTTGGTCTCGGCCGAAATTAAGGAGACGCAATAAAAATAAAGTTTGAAAAAAGGCAATTTTGACATAAACTGAAAATAAGCAGTCCTAATCGTATTTGGTGCCTGCACTTGTTGTCTTTTTGTTTTTTTTTTGTTTTTTTTGTTCTTTATTGTGGAGCAAGTCTATAGGAATTATCAATGTTTACCAAGCTCAAAACTTGGCTAGTTTCTTTGTACTATGCTTTTGAACAAATCATTAATAAATAGCATCAATTTCTGTGTCTCCACAGGAAATAAAATGTTGAAATACTGAGAAACGTGAATATATCAGATATGTTTCAGATATTTTAAGAAGTTAGTCGGATTTTATTGGAATTATAAGACTTTCGCTCTGCAATGTATCAGATTGAAATGGCTTATATATTAAAGTTGTTTCTTCTTTATTATTATTTTTATTTTCGATGGTTTAGTCAGTTGCAATCTAAACTCTAAAGATAAACGATTATGATGTTATAGTTTTTACTATTGATCGGATGTTACTATATCTGATATTATGATAGCTATCATTAATGTGTTGTATTTATTTTCGATTTCAACATTTATGCTCCTCAAACCGGGATTCAATAACGAATTAATAATGATTTTGATTTCAGCTGGAACAGATATTAAAGATGTATATTTAGATATTTTTGGCGAAGAGACAGTTCTGATTTGCTACTTCGTTGAGAAGTAAAAAAGTTGATATGAATCGTTTACGTGTTCACTTGAAGTAAACTCATTTTTTATTAATAAACTATCATATATATTAGTATTTTAACTCATGATTTTATTTAATTATAAATAATTATACGGATAGTCTAATTTACTTTTTGAGTCAACGTAAAATGATCTCTTAAAGGTCTAAAAAATAAAAAAGGTTGTTGCATGATTATTTATTTTTGACTGAGAAGAATTCAGTTACATCAATTTGTAGCACCAGTATATAATGTGACGTGTTCATTAGAAATATGAAGTCGAGTAAACTTTATTAGTGATTTAAATAATTTGTAAGAAGCTTGACATCTGCAATTCAGTTCCCGCACTTAACTGAGTTCCTGCATCGTATACCACATTTCATGGCGAACAAAGGGAAAAAAAATGCGAGTAGTTGAAAGATCTCAGAAGTGCACAGTTTCAATGATACGCCTGATGCAGCTAAAATAAAAATGATTTTTTTTTTCTCTTTTTTTTTGAGAATTTTTTTATGGTTACTTTTTCTTTTTGTTGCGGCTAGTACGCACTGACCGCTGGCTTTTGGCTTACGTGTAGTGCTGGATTTCCGACTTCAAAAAGTTTAAAAGCATTAATTATTTATTTAACCGCAGTAAAAACTTCAGCCGCAGGCAAAACTGAAAAAGAAATAAAGAAGTGAATATTCATTTATTATTGTTTAACGAATTAACCGTTAATCTATTATTACATGACATATTCCATAAGCTCACCCTTACGCAAGCAATGGAGGTATCCGAATTGTAAATGACATCTCATGTTATCATGTTGTGGATAGAGGCGAAATCAGAAATTTTTTTAATAACAATTATTAAATAATTAAAATAAAAATATTTAATTATGAGAGTTAAAAATAAAATTGTATTCATATTTTTATGGGATTCAAATATATTTTTTTGCAAGTTATCTATATAATCATAAAATACATAAAACATATATTAGATGAAAAAGTAAAATTGGGGAATAGTGCATCCAGTTGAGTTGCATTTGGATCCGTCCCTGGTCGTGGATACATCATTTTGGTATGATTAAATGGATCCGGAGCACGAGAAGTAAAAGAGGCATCAGGTTCACAAGAAACTGGAGAGACAAGCACCTTGTTTGGTCGGAAAAAAGAGCAACTTGTTTTGCTCGTGACAAGGAGAAATGTGATAGGTGGATGTAGTTGGGACCACGGATTGGTCTCCAGTTCCACGGCGAGGCAGGCAGGCAGCCCCATTCTCTCCCTGCGTGGGAATTCTTGCTGTAATCAATTATTGTTTAAATAAAAGATGATGAGAAGATATGAGAGGAACAAGGAAAATATTTTAGAAATTAAATTGACCATTTTGGTCAGATTTTGACGCCACAATATAATACTGAATATTCAGTCAAGTGTTCAGGAAACCATCATGAAGATCACATAATAAAATTCAACCTGTTTTTATGATATCATATATTTAGATTATGAAAGGAACAAAATATACTTGTTGAGAAAGATATGGCGAGTTGAAAATTATATCTTTAGATAACACCAAATCAATAGTTTAAAATACAGATAACGATATAATTATTTAATATTAAAAATGCATTAACAGATCAAAAAATTGAAGTTCAAATAAAATCCAAATCAGAAAAGAATTATGTTTTCAGAGAAACAAATCAAACCAGGGGAAAAAAATCAGGACCAGACCCGGAAAATAAAATTCTTAACTAGAAACGCACTGATTCTTAACTAAAAAAAAAACACAACGCTGATCCGATGTACCAGTTCGACTGGAAAATCAATTGCAGGCCAATTTATGAATATTTTTCTACAACCGTGATGACCGGTTTGAGTCGTTTGACCACCGATGAGAACCGGCCAAATCAGGTCTGGTTTTCAAACACAACTCCGCTACTCCAGAAGTTGTTGAGTTCACAACTGTAAATGTTCGGGTTGATAAAGCTAGCACGTGTAAGATAATCATCGATAAAAAAAAACGGCTTAATTTGGTACTTTGTAACTAAGATTTTGCTTTAATTAAAAGCTTTGTGCCGATTACATAGGTCATCATGCACCGTCTTGTAAATGTCGACATGTGCATGAAGATTGACAGCATGCGTGGGAGTTGATCATGAAGTTACTAATAAAGAAGATCGTTTACAAGTTCAACATAAATGATGAATTAGCATCTATAGCAGCAAAATGTTTAGATGAAATAATTACATAAAAGACCCATCCTCGTACAACATTACCAATTGAAGTAATAATAAAGATGACATATGTTAACTATTTTAAGTACTTTGTTCACATGTAAAATTTATATTTAACTTTATTCTATTTTACTTCACCTTGATTCATTTCTGAATTGTGCATAATAGAATAAGAACTTATTTCACTTTTTCTATATTTTTCGGTTAAAAATTTGCATCCAAATAATTATATCATTATAAACAAAGTAAAAAAAATTGCAATCTAGCCATTGGAGGAGTATGAAATTGCCACAAGAGAACTCTGTGAGCTTTGAAAGAGGCATGCATTTGGGACCATACATTTGATTCGTCCTTTCACATTTCGGACCTAACCCAACGCGCATGTACTGTTTGGAAATGCATTTACTCTCATGGAATCATGCTACGTGGTTGTCTCGCTTCCTAACCTTACCTGTAAAAGCCCAAGCAGATATTGTACCAGCCAGGAAAACGCTTACCTACTTGCACTTGTTTGGGCTCCTATCCTATCCAATTTAGAATGTGCGGTTCGGATTGCATCTTGAAATGTCGTTCTCATCTTGTGGAGATGCAAATAAGAAAAATAAATTTTACAATGCACAAATGTTGAGCTCTACAATAAGCCGCGGATTATACGTAGTATAGAAATTTTGAGAATCGTGACTTTGATATAGAAAATAATACTAGAATCCATGTCAAAATAAATAATTAAGAACAACGTCTCGTGTTGTGCCAGGCGTGTGTTTAACTGTTTATATGCAATGAGGTTTTAATTTGAAGGTATCAAACTGAATACTCTAGCATTATTGGAGAGGATCCAGAAAACTTATTGCCAACTAGCTTTCTCACGAGGGACCGGACACCTGAATTGATTGCAATTCAACCATGGACCCACCAAATTAAAACCAGCTAGGCACCTTTTTTTATTTCAAATTTCATATAAGAGAACACGTCATGTAGAGAGCATATATAGATTTTGTTCTTCAATAGGAACCTAAAAGATCCGCACTATTAACAACTCCAGAACAAATGAACAATGATAATTAGGGGAACAGCTCTCAAAATTTTTTGGTCCTATATCAACAAAAAACCCTTCCCAACATGGCAACACCCGAAAAATTATCTTTTCTAACACTACGCAACCTTTCCGAGACATACTTCCTGACAATAGCTAGCAAATAATAAAATAAGCGACGATCATTATCAGAAATGACATCAATCTGAGCCACACATGCAACATGCATCCCTATTAGTGCAACTATAACCTTGCGAGCTATCACATTACCAACAAATACACACAAGCCCGCTGGGCCTTAGTCAGCCCATACTCATTTTTAGAGCCTCGGCCTACTCAAGCCCACAACATTACAGCAACATATCAGAAAGCTCCGTTTTACAATATACTTGGATTCCCTAGCAATTTACCAGAAGTAAATAAGAATAAGAAAATAGCAAGCATACAGAAGTACGGTTAACATTAAAAATGCTTCAACAAGGGGTCGAAGCTCGGTAAGCATTAAGAGTTTCCTCTGGTGGGGCGGCATACATGGTTTCTTTTGTCAGCATGGTCAGAATTATGGTGTTGTGTTCGGCAAAGATACCCATACCAGCAGTTCTCTCTCTCCGCAACATCTCTTGGAAGTAGCTGCATGAAGCAACGTTTAAGGGGAAAAAAGAACTATTAGGAAGCAATGACACCATAGGGCTTACAAGGAAATTTAATTTTATCATAGCATTTGTCTGGAAAAGAGCGTGGAAGAAAAAACATACAGATGCAGGCAGTGATACTCGATACCAGTACAAGAGGAACTCCACAAATTTGTCATAACAGGAACTGCAATCATATAAACCTCAGAATAGAATCCCAATCTAAGACTCTAGAAGAATCAATATTGAAGGTTAATTGACAAATAAGTATTAAAAATGAAAAATTATTACTTGCATAGGTGGGTATTAGAAGTGATTGTGTCGGCGTTATTTAGCCTTAATGTGGAACGATCTGAAACAAACCAAAATCAGAAATATGTTAATCATTTAAAATTTATAATACCAGAAGGTTTCGAACTACTCTTTAAACAAAATAGTAAAATGGGCAAGTAGAACAACCTACCCATCTCTTTGTTGTCAAACTTAGCAATCCAATCAGAAATCACAGCTTGCAAAGTCCTCCCAGAATGTTGTATGCATCTCTCTGTGATCTTTCCAGAAAAAAAAAAAAAAAAAAAAAAAGGAATGAGAAAAGGAAACTTCCGTGTGATGTACGTGTGAAGTATGCATGCATTAAGTACTTTAAACTACATGATGCGTTATATGTTGTTTCAGATATGTGTAAAGTACGTACTGCTCTCTCAACAGAATTATTTTCATGCACTGAACTGGGTACTCGAGAAATGGTCCTTTCAGAGATCTGAAATATCAAAAGGGGTAAGAAAGTGATTATTTCATTTATATCAGAAAATAAATACATTGATTACAGTTTACTTAATGATTCTCTAAAAGTGACCACACTGGTTCAAGTTAGTTATGGACTATCACATGTTTCTTTATCATGCAATTTCTCAGTACAGTTAATGCAATCAATTCGGTAACTCCAGGTTACTATGAATGATAGCACAGATAAGCGCGCCAGAAGGAGAGCGCATAATGGAGGAAAAAAAAATCAAAATTGATTCAGCAAAAAATGGATTACAGGTTTGAGTGTTTCCGGTTGGCAGATGAGATTATACTGACTTGAATCCAGACCTTGTGCATGCCAATAAGCACCACAAAATACTTTAGTACATCCTGTGCCTACAGAAAAGATGTAACTAGAAAATTTAACAACATTGTGAATAACATTTGATGTCAATGCTTGCAAATTGACTTCAAGTTTAACAACATGATGAACAACATTTGATGTCGATGCTTGCAAATTGACTTCAAGGAAACTGTAAGATGTACAGGAAAATTAGAATATAGAAAAAAAAAAAAAAAAAAAAAAACTCACAGTGCTGTGGTACATTAATCGTAGGTCTGGATGGCATCAATCCCCCACATTCCTGACACTGCAAGTGAGCCATTCCAGTGTTACATCTAAATCCATCCATTTCGGTCCCTGCACACCAGATTAAATTTTGACATTTTATCAGAAATAAAATGGGATGTGACTAAGATGAAGCCAGTACTGCTAAGCTTAAGCTTAATGTTTTTCAGTTCAACAACACAATCAATGACAAATTGTAGAATATTTAAACATTTATTCCCTGATAGAGTGATGAGAACACAATAATATCTTTAAAGCAAATTCTGCTTTGGACATAATTTGGTAACTAGATTTCAATCTAGATCGTTCATTTAAAACTATAAACATAGATGAATGATCATGATTCAAATCTGATTTAAAATTTCTGTCCACCATAGAATTAACCTATCTTTAATATTTCAAGATACTTAATCCTTTTAAAGATACAGAAATAAATTTCTAGATAAATGAACTTCTCAAACTAAATTATGTTACCGCACTGAGGACAAGGGATATCAGAATTGTCGCTCTCGTCATTCAAGGCTATAAATGGCCGCTTTCTAGGGTTTTTCTTCCTTCCCAACACCTAAAATGCATTAATTAAAATTAATTTTAAAATCAGAATTCCTGATAAATGTGTAGAGAATAGAAAAGATGTTTGTGAAGATATTAAGCACAAAGCATCCAGTCTATTAATCAAAAGAGAGAAAGAGAAAAGGCAGAGCCTAGATTAAGGCTAACAGCAACTTACAACCTTAACAAAAAAGGTACAACAATTAGAGAACTGCACTGACAATGACTGAAGAAGTTGGGAAATGAATATGCAAAATTTCTAAATACGTTCCGTGGAATGCAAGTACGCTGATCATAAGAAAGGACTATACAATACAATCAGATACCAAACTGGAACACATCTGACTTCAATATTAAACCTCACCCTATTTGTTGGTTAAATTAGGATTAAGATTTTTAACTTACCAGAGTTGACTTAACAGAAGCATAACAATTTAAGAGCGCAATTTCTTCGTCAGAATGCTTCAATGAAGAAAAACTGTTTAGTATAGCCTAGCAACAATAAAATAAGAACAACTCCATCAGTGTTTATAAAACTACATGAGAAAACAAATATTTGATAATATAGTTGAGACGCCTGTAAGAAAAAAAAACTGATGGGAAACTACCTTCTCAATGTTTTGCAAAAAGTGATTTTTTCCAACAGAATGCACTATGGCACGACACTGTGGGCATGGCACATTTTGTGGTTTATCGCGTGACCCATTTGAATTTCTTCTAAGCCACTCAGAGAAGCAACCATTGCTTTTATGATGAAAAAGAAAGGGAAAAAAAAAAGAAGCTTAACGGCCAAAGGACCCATTCTTTTATGATTTGAAGGACAAAGAAATAATATTCCATAAACAATAAGTCAATAACCAATATTTGCCTTTATTTGAAAAAAATATTACCATATAATCTTTTCACAAAAACCCAAGGGATTTGATGGTTAAAATGGAGCCTATACACTACATTAAATTTTGGCATTTCATTAAAATTTACAAGTTACAGATGCTATCTTCCTCATAAATTCATTTAGCCAAACTGAATTAAAATCACATTTGGACCTCCAAAACAAAAACAACACACTAAATTAAAATTACTTAACCTAACAATTGTCAAAATCACTGGTTCAATAGCAAGTACATGAAATATGTTGTTATTTGCAAACTTGGACTATAGATTGCAAATGATACTGGAAAAAAGAGAAGTGAGTGGCAGGGGATATATTACCAGAAATTGTGCAGACAAGGTGCAACTGTCACAACATCATGCCATACGTTCAAGCATATGCTACATTTAGCATCATCAACATCAAGTTCTATCTGGCAATTTGAAAGAGGTTTTAGTTTCTAACTTTCTATAACCAAGAACCAAATAGAAAAGACAAATTATAATAGGAATCTACCTTTATATTCTTTATGTTATGATTCGGAGAAAGTGTCATCTGGAAAGTGTAATGAAGATATTCTGGAAAGTATGTTTGCAAGTATCAATATGAAGAAATTGACCAATAATTTCATCGAAGTATGAATACACAATTATTAAAAATAGAGCAATTATAACTATATAAAGTCTCTTTAAGGATTTATAGGGGTCTATGCACCTTCTCTCTCAGGACCCGAAATGATTTCTGCCATGTTTTCTATTTCAATTGCTTCTGCTCCAGGGGCTACTAGTTTTCCATTAACAATTATTCCAGTTGAACTTCAGCAAATTAAAGAAGAAATCAAGTAAGTCTACATAATCCCGTTTGAAATTCACTCCACATATAAGCACAGTTGGAACAGCACTGTAGAAATACAGTGACAGAACAAGCCATATAATAATAATTCAAGGACTAAACCATCAGTAACCAAAGTCCGAAGTTTGAATTTTCTTGAACTTTCGAAACTCGGCTATTTCATATTACCCACCAAGCTAATCACAGTTTACTAAGGCAAATGTAAACATTCCAATTTTCCCAGGGCCTTCTGGTAAACAAAATTACAGAACTATTCCAAGAACACAAAGAAATATGCCATAGCCGGACTGTTAGGACTAGACAGAAATTAGGTAGAAGTGAAAAACCGTTCAACAATCAGTAAACCAATCTAATTCACCGACAACAAGAAATCCAAACCTCAAATTTCTAATCTGTGCCGCCATTTCTTGCTCAGAGCTCCGCACTATCTCGCACCATGTCTCCTTGTTGGCCAACGTGTTTGCAACTCGAGAGCAAACAATCCCATCCGTTGAATGTATCTCCACTTCAGGGTTATAAGTATCGAGTGGAACTGAAAAATACACAACCATTCGAATGATTCATACCAAAACCCTAATTTCCAAAATGGGCACGAAAGAAGGAGAGAGAGAGAGAGAGAGGCGCGAAGTACCGAGCTTGGCCCAGACGACATCGCCATGATCGTCGGTGCGCGAGCATTGCCCCGAATCCATTTCCTTCTTCGTAGAGTGAGAAAGAGGAGAAGAAAGTCTACTTAAAAGAGGGTTTCTTCGCACAGAAGATTTGAATGTAAACCAAACTACTTATTACTTTTTTTTTTTTGTCAATTGGAAAGGGAAGACGTGAATGCCTCTTTTGGTTGAGAGTTGAAACCTTGATGGGTTCAAGGATTAAGGAATAACGAAGAGTCGAAAGCGAGTCTTGGGCTTTATGCGGGAGAGTGACACGTGTCAAACCTTTGTCTAGTTGGAGAGAAGACCGAATGACAAACTCGGACGAAGTCGGGACTCGGGAGGCGTCACGAAGAAGAATAATACTCTCCAGTACAAAAAAACTGGAGAGTTTTACAGTACATAGATTGGACTGGACTGCGATTTTCAGTCGGCCATTGAAGATCCATTTTGTCACTCTCTTTTGGGCTATTAATGTTGGGCTTTTATGTACATGAATCCAAGAAAGTGAAGTGTTGCATGGTATCAATATTGAACGCGTCGAAAAGAAACAGAGGAGCTTGGGGTTCTTAATAGAGTTCGGGATGAGAATTGCTTCAAGCAATAGGAGGTTCAATTAATCAATCAAGCACAAACAAGAATGCACAAATAATATCCATCAAGCAATACACATCAAATATCAAATATCAAGTGTCATACATCAATCCAAACATCAAAATCTAACCTAAGCCCTAAGACAATGCAATCTAGCCTAACATGTGCTCAAAACATAAAGTAAATGATGAAATGCAAAATACAAGCTCCATAATGAAGCAAACAAGAGAAAAATGAGAGATACAACCGTAACCCTGCAAGCTTCTAGAGTCGAAATTGGGACTCGAATCACTGCTGTCGCATGGAAATCCAAGTTCCAGAGGCATTTGTGCGGGGTACTGTGGTGCCGATGCGGGGTACACCAGAGCGGCGGCGTGGTTCGGCAATGGGAGAGTGGTGTTGTGCGGGATACGGTGCGGTGTTGTGCGGGGTACGGCGGAGGTGCTGTGCGGGGTATAATTCCTCTGGTGCGGGGTACACCAGAGGTGAAAATGGTGGAAAGTGGCGGCGGCACCCCTGGCAGACGCCAGGAGTCGAGAATGGAAGGAAGGATCCCTAATTTGGGCGTTGGAGACGCTTTATATAGGGGTAGGCATTAGGTTTATGGTTTGTGCGGGGTACACATGGGCTATGCGGGCTACAAGAGGGTCTAGTTCGGGGAACAGCGGAGTTCTGGGCCGTGAATGAGTCATCAGGCCCAAGTGTATCCCGCACAGGAGGGGTTGTATTCCGCACAGGAGGTTTCCAGTCCATGTCAGTGAAGAGTGTGGGCCGCACAGTCAAGTTGTAGGCCGCACTGGAGGCTTTCAGGGCACGGTAGAGGTGCTGTAGGCCGCACACTAAGGTTGTAGGCCGCACTGGAGGTGTCCAGGACATGGTGTAAGCTGCACCATGTGACCCGAGCCAGGAATGAGTCGTCTGGCACGAGTCTACTCTGCACTGGGACCATTGTAGGCCGCACAGGACCATCTGTGACGCCCAAAATATGCCGATTTGCGTTGGTTTTGCTCCAAATCCCTAAAATTCAATGGAAAACCGAAAGCAGTACCAAATCCTACAAATATAACCTGAAAACACACAATTTCAAGAGTTTAGGTTATGATTTTAGGGTTAAGTCCGGTCAATTATCATATATATAAATGTGATATCATTTGGTTTTCACCTGAATAAGGAATATGGGGCTTATTTCCCGAATAAGGTGTTGGAGTTATGTCCTAGAAGTCAATATTTCATGACTTATTTTCTTAGTTTATGTTAATGATGATATTTGATCATTTGTTCCTAGAGTTTATTATTGACAGATCATTCAGGTTGAGGATCTGAATTGTAGATCTCTGTGGATCATTCATTAGAATGACAATAATAAATCTAAATCGTCCATAATCTTGATAATTAACAAGGAACATTAATTATCATAAAAGATTAGTATGCAAGTTAAGTGATGATTAAGTTCTACAAATCATAGGTAAGGAGTTACCGACTTAATTGCATATGTGTATGTTATTGGAACATAGTACAGGACTTGACCCAATGAAATAAACATATGGATTGTGTTAAGTGTCATTGTTTATTTCATATAAGTTTGATTCTAAGTTTGAGATGTTCACCTTTTTCACATGAGGATAGGTTCAATAAATATCGTCTAACGTTGATTCCTGATAAAGGCTGCTATAAGGACTTTATTTATGTTCTCTTGAATTGTGCGGGGAAAAGTTGTTCATCAAGAAAACCGTATGTCCCTCATTAGTATACCTAGTGAGTGATGATATCTGTTTGGGCCCCTTGATGGAGTTGGATCGTATGCATGCAAACTAGACGATCAACTCTAGATCAAGAAATGTATAATCTGCAAGAATGACACATTCCTATCGTGGATTATACAATGATATCATGTGACATAAGAATCAGACAAGGAAATACTATTATTTCTTATGCAGGATTGAGATATTGTAACGGTACATTATTTATACGAATTGGGAATCATAACGTGTTGCTAGATACCGCTTATGATTATTGGAAATAAATAACGATTTATTTCCATGGCCAACATAGTATAAATCCTCAAATAGGGTCGCACAAATAGGATTCTAACCACTTGGTGCATTTATTGTTTATTCACAATAATGTGTATTGTGAAATGTGATAAGTTAATTAATTAATTATATACCGTTATGAACCGTTATAATTAATTAAATTAAAAGGATCATATGGAAACAATTTAATGCATTAGCTAATCATAGATTAATTATTAATGAGTTAATAATTAATTATGTTCAACTTACTTTAATTAGTTTGAGCTAATTGGGCTTCTATTTAATTGGTTAATTAAAGGTCCAATTTAAGGAAGAATGAAGAGACAATTAAAGGAGATTCATTAATTGGTGAATTAATGAATAAAGGCCTTTTATTAAGATGGCCCAAGAGAGCCCATTAGGTGGCCTCTTAGGGTGGATGACATACTTGTAAATAGTATGAAGATTGGATGAGAGTGGTTGGCTATATAAAGGGGTCTCTTTGGGAGAAAACCCTAGCCGTCATCTCTCTTCCTCTCCCCTCCCTTGCGCCTCCACCTAGAAGAGAGATTTTTCTCTCTTCTCCATGGCTCTTCCCTTCCTCTCTTAGCTCATGTGTTGAGCATCTCACCTCTCTTCCTCTCCATTAAATAGTTAATTAAGAGAAGCAAGGTGATTAGCAAGAGGTTCAAGAGAACTAGCATTCTCTTTGAGCTTGGTGGTGGGTCCTTGGTGGGCTAGAGGCGGCCATAGATGGTGGAGATGGTGGAGCGCGCACCCCATCGACTCCCATGCCATAGATTCGAGCCTCATGAATACAATTTCATGAGAGGTACAATTTCTCTTACCTTCTCTCTTGATTGGATGTGTGATTGCTTTAGCACTAGATCTTGTGATTTGCTTGTTGTTAATGGGATTAATTAGTTGTAATTAATCTAAAATTAAAATATGAGCATTTCCTAACAGTGGTATCAGAGCTATGGTCGTGCTTAAGATTTTTCACACTTAATTAAGTGAGAATTCGTAATTAATTAAGTTAATTAGTGATGTGCATGCTTGCTGGCCCTGGAAAGGCTGTTTTCTGTCTTGTTGCTTGTTTTTCGTGGTGTAAAGCTCTCTGAAATTTTTTTCTTCTTATTGGAGGTTGTAGCCCTTTGAGTTGTGGTTGTTTTCCCACTGGAATCATTGAAATTCGATGTAAAATGAATTTTTAGTGATTTAAACGGTAACGGTGCGCAGATCTGTTATTCTGCTGCACAGTTCTGTTGTTGTGGTTGGTAACAAATAAGTTTGTATACAAAGTACCTGTAACTTTTAGATAGGATTATTCTAAACTTGATGCTCTTTCTGGATATGTAAATTTTGTTGCATATTTCGGATATTATGTGGGCGTTCAAGGATGAAAAGTGATGAAGTTGTCAGATCTGTTTTTTCAAACAAACTGATTGTTTTGAAAAACTGTACTTATTGAGAAACTTTTATGGAAAAGTGTTGAAATGGAAATGTTCTCCTTTAAGTCTGGAATCTGTGAAAATTAATTTCATAGATTTTCATTGAGATTTGATACCTCAACCGAGTGAAACCTTTTTGGTCGACGGTCTGTTCCAGAACAGGATACCTTGCTTAAATGCTTGTTATCTCGTTGATCTTGATTATAACTTGTGGTTTTTCTTTTCATGGAATGATAGTCTATTGTATGTAGTATTTTTATATGTAAATTGTTTGCTGGAAAAATATCAAGGGGATGATCATACAGATCAAAAGGTTGAGACCCATAACAGAATTTTCTCTAACGGTGCTTCGCGCACAATCTGAGGATTTGTCTTTTTTGGTTCTCCCTGATGGTAATTGATCTCTCCTTGAGATTTTTACAGGTAATCACAATCATTGTAAGGAGTTCTCTGGATTTATTTCAGATTTTTTGGAGACCGAATTATTTTGAATTTTTTCGGGTCCCGAATTTCGTATTTTAATTAGTTAAAATAGTTTCTAATTAATCAATTTATTGAAATGTTAATTAGAAGACTCCTTAAATACCCTCCTTTCTGTTTTGATAGTTGGATTTAATTTAAAAGGGCTTAAACAATTAGTTGTTAAGGTTAAGCCTTCTTTGCATTCGGAAAACTTGAGCAACAAGTATGCACAAAGATTCTAATTAATGAAATTAATTAAGAGCAAGTGAATCATGTATATTGTATATGTGCTAACTTTGTTTTGTAGGAGGATGTGGGTTTGATATGGCTCAAGATGTCAATGCCTTGTGTGTTGTAAAATGTTGTGAATGCATGTGATTGCTTGTAAAGTGGCCTAAGGTGCCTTGATAATTAAGTGGTTAATTTTTGATGTAACTTGTGAGGCTTGCATGCCCCTAAGGCCTAGGCGGGGTTTTAGGAATTTTATCACATGTAGTTATTTCCCTTAATTATTAGATAGGATCTTAGTAATTAGTGGGAGGGCTTGATTAGATTAGTCTCGTTACATGGAGATGCGACGAAGATTAATGCAAGCGGGAGCCATACAAACCCACGGCAATGCTTGAGATGCTTATGTTATGTGATTGTTTGTGAATGCCTTGAATTGTCATAGGTAGGTATGGGTGTATGCTTACACGACCACCAAACAAAGTCACGTAATTGCTTATGTCCCAAATTAACTTGATTTAGCCAAATCGTCCTCCTTCTCTCTATCCCCTTCAATACAATTGATTGTCTATTGATGCATTCCTGCCGACGCGGACATCGTAGTCCATCATTGTAGTCGGGGTGTAAATCGGATTTACTAGGAGCAAATAGAGAGAAGTTGCTTTACAACGGACCCACTCGGATTGGACGTTGGGACGAAGTTTGTAGATATACTTATGATATCTCACAAACCAAGAATCATATGGACAAGATATGATTGGTTGGAGAACCTACCTTATCTAGTTGTTTTAGGTGTCATGCCGACGCTGGCCCCTATTTCAACGAAAATGAGGATCTTGGAATCCATTACATTTAGGGACATTAATTAAATGTAGTGGGAGTTTTGTTTATCATTCCATAAACAAAACATTGCATAAACTAAATGACCTTAAATTGAAATTGTTATAGATATTAAATATGTTAATTTCGTTGCGATCAATCTTTGGAAAACGACAAGCTCGTTTCTAAGGTATTTACTTGGAGAAGAAATACCGATTTCTAAGACATGTTCTTGGAAATGAGAAACTTGAGCAAGTTTAATCCCAAAAAACGTTCCTCGACTTCCCGAACAATAGCTTCGCAATGATTGATTAGTTTTGACGAAAATTATTCAATAAAGCGAATGCTTATATCCTTTTAGAAGTTCTAGACCTTTGAATTGGAGAATTCATAAGGACTATACTAAGACTTCTACACTCTCATCCATTTACTCAAGAAGACGTTCTTAGAGAAAGTAAAGATATACTCAATCATTTATGATCGAGTAATGAAATGTGAGTTAACCAAGAGACTCTTCTTATAAGAAGATAAATGTTTCATTAGCTTGCAAACCGAAAGGTTTGAGTAGCTAATTGACAACTAGAGATATTAAGATCTCCAATATCAAGGATTGTTGATATTGTCATACAATCTCTTTCTATGGATAAAGGATATATTGTTCGCACACTTGTTAGTGCTAAAAGTAATTGGTTAAGTATTAAAGGAATACTTTACCAAGATATGAGTTGAAACTTTGAGATCCTCACTAGTGACCGTGTGTCACATGAGATGTTTCATTTGCCATTTATGGGAGGCATTTGAAAGGTTGTCCGAAATATCATGATGTTCTAAACCTTAAGATATTTGTCGTTCAAATTATCTCACTATCTCTAATTCACACTAGTAATTAGGTGCTAGTTCATGTGCTCGCATTTAACGAAATGTGTAGGCAATGATGAATAAGAGAAAGTTTGAGATAAGTAAAGTAAACTCCGTTTTTGGAAATGGCTTGTACGTCTAAGCCACTACCATTGAATACGTAGAGTTATCTTTACTAAATAAAGAATTTGTTTAGGAATTTGAGGTTATATACCTTATTCCAAACATCTTATAAAACCTTATATCCATTTCATATTTGATGATGGATGATTATGTTTTGTAATAGAGAAATGTTGTTCTCTTATTGTTATAAATTTGTGTATAAGATTTCATGCATCTTAATTGAATTTGCTTGAAATAGATTAACAAATTTTGAATGACAAATATGTAAGACTTCGCATAAAGTGTTTGACTTTTATGTAAAATAGTTGCTTAGTCGAATATAAACAAGAATCGCATTATGAGAGTCTACGTAACGTGGAGCTCGTAAATCAATTCGATTGCAAAGAATCGCATTATGAGAGTCTACGTAACGTGGAGCTCGTAAATCAATTCGATTGCAAATCAATTGAAATTCATGCGAATCGTGTTTGTTAAAAGACAAAAGCGCCTTTGACCTATGAAGGTTTAAAGGACAAGTAACCTTATTAAGACTTATACATATTGATGTATATAGACTTATAGGACTTGTGCAATTGAAAGGTTGTTGACACTTTACCACTTGACCAATGATCATTGTAGATATTAACGTATCTATTTGATATGGTATAAGTATGAATCTTTTGACAAGATCAAAATGATCTCAAGAGTAAAGTTGAAAAACTATTCAATAAAAGCAAAAGTCTTAAGATGGATCATGGTAAATAGTTAAGTCATATAGTTTGATATATTGCCTAAAGAGTATGAAAGACGTTTCACTACTCGCTCCAGGAGGAACATTGAAAAATGTATCCAAAGATGAAGGTATCGAACATTGTTTGATATAGTTCGATCGGTAATAAATCAAATTGACTTGTTCGACTCATGTAAGGGATTTGTGTTTTGAGGACAATATTGTTTACACTGAATAAAAAATTCCATCGAAGTCTATTGAGAAAGATATCTTACGAGATTCGATCTCTAGGTATATTGTTTCTCAAGATTTGGTGTTAAGAAGCTTATTTCAAGGTTCGATTGATTGATAAGCTTGGACCCAAATAAGACGCTTAATATTATGTAGGATATCTTGAACTAACCAAAAGGTACTACTTCAACGAACATGATAAGAACAAAGTAGTTGTTGTTGCTCATCATAACGTAATCTTGAAGAATGATATTCTCAAGAAGAAGTAGTGGGAGTAACGTGAGCATTAAAGGAGTTTATGCGTCACTACAAGAAGTACCTTTATAGGGAACTTGTCACTCCATACATGGTGCTTAGCGGGAGTTGAGCGGAACTTGACTCACAAGCAGTTGTGAAAGGAAGAAGTTTATAAGCACGCTCGCTTCTAAAGAGTACTCAAACATCTCACGAATGGATGATGTTAGAGAAACTCGTGCAATACATTAGGATCAAGAATCTATTCTACAAGATGTTGTAGAAGTAGTTCGTAGACCTCAAGCACCAATCCTACAAAGATCAACGAGAGTGAATTGCCTAAACTGAAAAGTACATAGGTTTCACAACATCCTCATACTTGACATGTGAGGATCCGTTGATAAATAAAGAAGCGATGGAAAGACCCGATTCCACAAGTATGGTTTGAATCTATATGATCTTTAAGTGCAATCCATATATATAACAACAAGATATAGACCTTGATTGATGTTCAAGAAGGAGCGATCCATCTATAACATTTAGATGTTTAATAAGAAAGATAGATATGGATAGCAAGTCGACTCTGTACAAAGCACAATTTCATGATTGATGCTATGTCTAAGTCGATAACAAGTTGACCATGTACAAAGCACGGCTTCTCGCTTGTAGCTATGTATAAGTCAATAAAGATCATTCTAACAATAGTTATATTTCGTATATATAGATATATGGAAAAATACATCAAAACCGCCTTCTTCGATTGAATGAAGGAAGTTGTTGTGTATTTGACACAAACCGAAGATTTTGTTGTATTGTTGAAAACATATATATGCTTCAATGATCAATTAATGGATTGAAGCAAGTATTGTGGAAATTGGAATAAACATTTTGACAAGTAAGTCAAGGAGTTGAACTTCGTCAAAAGTATCTTGTATAGACAAGATATTCAGTGGGAGCATTATTATGTTACATGTATGTCTCGCACCTTTTTGGACCCTGATCCTCGGAAGGGGAAATGACCGGATGCTCCCAAGGGGGAAAAAGATATTGCGGACGAGATACCCCTCGATCGTTTCAAAACTCAGACATCGGCACCCACCTGAAAAGGGATGTGAGTACTGGCGTGGTTTCGAATCTCTCGAGAGTTTGATTGTTTACTGCAGGTCCTTTTTTTCCAGTAGGCGCAAGCCCCTACTGTTAATTACCTCTGAACCAAGTCAAGAGCACCTCTAGATCGGGATAATCAATGGATTAGGCATAACAACTAGCATTCTAACACTATACCAAAAGATACTAACATTGAAGAACGCAAACAAATAGTGACATGAATAGAGCGAACGATATAACCGAGAGGGAATTAACATGATGCAAAACATAATGCAAAGAAATTTAATTCATATTTAAAATTCCAAAATTTCTGAGCTTTAATCCCGGGTGGTTAACAATTAACCCTATTTAATAATTTTTTTTGTTTTGTTCCCTTTAAACTATACGCATTGTAAGCTCAAAGATGACGGACATAGACATGTAAAGTTTCGGTATTCAGATCATATTAAAGCTTTAACTATTTTAAAACTTCAATTTGTCAACGTTTTAAAACTTAGGTCTGTTTGTTGACATGTTAGAATCAAGGTTATCAGGCGTTTCTGAAAAAACTCAGGCATTAAGGCATGTAAAGGTTCCGGTCCTTAAACGTGTGTCGATTCTGGTCAACTATTGACGTGTCGAATTTCTGGCCCCGTGACGTGCAAAAGTTAGGTTATAAAACGTTTTAAACTCTGGTATTAAGGCGTGTTTTGAAATTCTGGTCACTTTGGACATTTTAAACTTTGGTCTTCTTATGTTCTAGAATTTTGTAAAATTCTGATTTTCAGACGTGTTTAAAGTTTGGTCCCTGGATTCAGAAATTATGTATATAATTATGGAATTTTGTTTCTGGATTTGTATTGCTTTTGGGTTTAGGTCTGGGTCTTGAGTTTGGATTTTTTGAATCTAGATTTGATTTGGATTTTTTTTTTGCTTGGATTTAATTTGGGTTTGGATCTTCTGGGTTTTGGGTTTGGATTTTATGGGTTCTGGATTTAATTTGAGTTTTGGATTTCTTTGGAATTTAATTTGGTTCAGGTTTTTGGATTTTTGGATTTAATTGGAGTCTGGATTTTTCTGGAGTTGGATTTGATTGGAGTTTGGATTCTGGATTTGAGTTTGGATGATTTGAGTTTGAATTTCTCGGGTTTTGGATTTAATTTTGAATTTGGGTTTTCCGGATTTTTGGATTTAATTTTGAGCTAGGATTTTTTGGGTTTTTGTTTTGGATTTAGATCAGGGACCTATATTTTAAATTTTGGTTTAGGTTTGGGTTTTGGATTCGATTATAGTTTGTATTTTGATTTGTTCGCGAGATTTATTTCCAAGTTCCCGAGAATTGTGCACAGAGTTGGCCCTTAACGGCAGTTACCATTTAATTGTACCTGCTGTCCAAGTCATCTTGAGGTATCTGCTGTCAAAGGGGTTTATACCCTTACACTTTTATGTACTTTTGCAAATATTTTTAATATGGTCCATCTTTTGGATATTTTGCACCATTAATTTTTATCATTTTTCATGATTTTAATTTTAATTCCCTTTTGGTTGAGAATTTGGATTTGAGGTGTTATAGAAAAATATTCCTCATAATTTTCTGGACATTTTGATATTTTACGGGAATTTTCTGGACTTTCTATCTATTTTTAAGGTGTTTTTGATGTTTTTGCCTGGAATTTGTTGTTTCCTGTTTGCTTGTCAGGGACCCGTTACGCATATGGCGTCACGAAAGACCTGGAATGTCGCTGATGCTAAGGCCAATCAAGTCGTTCGGTTCAGGCAAGCGACCGTGAGCCGAGCTCACCTTCACCTGGCTTTCATCTCCCTTCGTCAGTTAAAGCCATTGACTGGACGAGTCCAGTTTCACGCCAGTGGCAGGTTCTAATGACCGTTGCGACCGCGACTAAGTTCTGGGGTGTCGTGGGCTTGCTCTGAGTTTGCTCATGAGGTCAATTCGAGTCGTATTCGTCAATTTGAGGCGTTTCACCATCATCTTAGTTGCTGGTTTAGTAATAAATCGAGGAACTGTCGCTGGTAGTTTCTGATGGCGATTTTCTCCAAAATGACAGTTATTTGAATATTTTGAGAGCACAAGGGAACTATTGGCTTTATCAATTTTGTGACCGGGGCTAACCTTCAAGGTGTTTGGCGTCACCCAGACTTGGTCTGGTATTATTTTATCAGACCCTCTGGATTTGCATCAGTTTGGATTTGCTAGCAACATTGGTTTCACAATTGGATACCTAAGACGACCTTCGTATTGTCAATTCTATTTGTGTGACCTGGTTTATTATGTAACTGTCAAGCTTGGTTTTTTTTTTTATTAGTTATGTTCACTATCTTTATTTCCCATGTAACAAGACCTGATTTAGATGTTTATTACTGCCATCATTGATGATATGCTCTTATTTATTCGAAATGCAAGTACAAGTGTGTTACGAGAACATGATTTTCTTTTTTTGTTTTGTAGAAGGTGCATCTACAATCTATGATGAGAATGTACTTGTTTATTTGTTTTTTTTTTTATCATTATTATTACTATTTTTTTTATCATTATTAAGCTTCCTATTACAGTGTAATTATATGTAAATGAAAGAGTATGACTGAACCTCATTTCTGAATGATGAATGCAATTGGAGTTACATTCTGCCTTTTATTTGAAGAAAAGTGAACGGACTTTTGAATATATATATATTCTTATCCAGATTTGGCTTAAATGAAATTACCCGAATTATTCTCTTTTTATTTTTAAAATAAAAGAAATAACAACTGGTTTTAAAAGGAAACTAGGACTATGTCCTTAACATTTTTTTATTCTGAGGTCTAGATATGAACGTAAGCCTTTTTAACTTGATTTAATTACAACTTAAAGATGAGAATGATATGAACATAACTGGACTTCTTGTGCACAGATTTACATGAACTCACTGCCAACTTATCATGTGCTTTACAACAGTTAATCATGGATGCACCTATTTTCTTTTAATTAGCCATAGCTTCACTCAGACACATATTCCAGACATGAAACCTGAGTTTTTCTAAGGTCCAATCAGTTCAGTACGTGATATGCACATGTTTTATTGCTTCCTTTACCAGCCCTGTCCATACCACAAACATGTGCTCCAAGGCAACAAAATTTGGGTGTTTCCAGAACCAGTTCGGTACGCCAATGAGAGATTATGTTAAAAATGAATGCTCGCCTATTATTTCACAAATCAATCATGTTTGTGCTTTAGACATATATTCGGAAACACAGAATTTAAGTACCTCCACTACTGATCTGCTTGTTAAACATGGTATACATGATGCATGTGCCACTTGTTAGTTCAATAGACCAACTATGTATATACCCAACACATACTCCAGGCACGAAATCTGAGTATAAACATGGCTGATCTTTTATTACATGTTGTGAAAATGATGAATTAATGTTTATTATTCGTGAACCAGCTTCAGTTATGCTCAAACACGTGTTCCAGACACGAAATCTGAGCATTTCCTTTTACTGATCCAATTTATCGGATGGATGCATGAATGAGATGCCCCTTTGTTAGATGATTGAGCCAACCATGTATGTACTCAGACACGTACTCCAGGCACGAAATCTGAGCATTTCCATAGCCAACTCTTGGTTATATGCTATTTTTATGATGCTAAGGAGAAGAAGAAAAAAAGAGAAAAGAAAAAAAAAAGCTCGGTTTCTTATGATTACATGGCTGGTTGCAACATAAACAGGATGCACATGAAAAGATCAGATAGATGAATTCATTGAACAAAAACTTTATTCAAAAATAGTAGTAAATACACAGTTCTTCACCTTCTTTTTTTTTAAAAGAACTTAAGAAAGCAGAATGCCAAAAAAAGAAAACTCAATAATGCGGGGAGAGAGGGGGGGTCTTCTTGCACCTGGGATGCTTCTTTTATAGGCAATTGATTAGGGTTTGGGTCTGGGTATGCTTGCCATGTGGCATGATCTCCAGTTCAGAAGCTGTGATGGATGGCCGTGATGTGTAGTTGCCAAACCGCCTTATTATTTCATCCTTTACTTCACATTCCATCTTCTACTGCTTGATTACTTATCCAATAGCAGCATGACATGTGTCAATTGGGATTAATCGAGGGGTATATAGAATTACACGTCACCCTTGCTTCCGCTTGCTGTCAGGTGGGTCCCTCAAGGAGAAAGCCGATAGCGATTCATTTCATCTCATTCTCTACCAGCTTGGAGGAGGGCTTTGGCGCCAGCTATATTGCAGGACAGGTGTCTCTCATCTAGCCCTTGGCGTGTGATGCACGGCTGAGATGTATGTAGGGTACATTTCTTCTTTAATTGCCAGTACAAGCTACAGTATCTAGGCCTGGTAAGCATCAGCAGAAGCACTGCCTCCTCTCCAGCACATGATATGGAACTCTTGATATAAAATTCTTGTTATTCCTATGGTCTTGTGTGTGGTCTTATAACATTCTATATATAAAAACCTCATTTTCTATAATCTGAGAAGCTCTTCCAATAGCTATTTCATGTTTGAGATCAGGTTAGCACAAGTTGTTGCCTTTCATAAAAAAAAAATCTCAATAGTGGATCTCCAACCATAGCAAAAATGTTCATAGGCAGCATCATTCGTCATAGCATCATTATCTTTGAGCATGATATACCCTTGTATTCAGCACTTAGCCTCATATAATCCCTCCTTCATTCATCAATAAGGACAATCCGAGGGCAAAATCGGTATTAGGGTCTCAAATTCCTTCAATTAGGTTTCATATCCCTTTGTCTGTTCTTATTTATACCCGATTTACCCCTGGCAGAAAGGGTGTCATGCATGAGAGCCCTTCCTTCTAAGTACTCCCTTATCCAATTATGCAATAAAGAGGTAAAAGGTGCAATTGCGTCATCCGCCCTCCATTAGCCATACTAGCGCCTAGATTTCAGAATTGAGGGTCTAGATTTGATGGCAAGGCACACAGTATCTCACTTGATTCTATCACGGCTCAACATCCAAGTGGATTAAAGTCCCTTACTGTTCCTTTTCGATCATCAAACGGTCAGGAGATAAAACACCATTCTCTTTCTCGTGTCACCTGGTACGAACTGCAAGCTTTTCCCAGGCCTAGATCCTCTTTTTTCAGGTAGTAGACTGCCGGTACAGGGAAAAATGCCCTCCATTTACAATTCAGACTTGCTTTTCCTCCCATCTCTTCTACTGGAGATGTCCAGTCGCAGGTAAGTCCAAAATTATTGCTCTATACGGCTGTTTTAGTGCTTTTTGACCATGAGTTCATCCTCTTATGAACATAGAAGAAAATTCCCAAAAGCAATTTGAGCTTCTCTCTTTCTCTTCCCTCTATCTTATATTCTGACGCCATGGTGAATCGCTCCTCCTTGCTTTTTTGCGCAGCAGGCCACCACTGAGCCCTTGGAATCTCATCTCTGACCGGCCACAAGCATTCCCGGGTAGTCTGTTTCACCATTACTCAAGTAATTTAACACTTACTCTTACTCATTGCTCATCATTGGTCTTATTGAATTATATCTTTCCAGCTTCTTTTGCCTGTCGTGTCTGGTGTCGTTGGAGTCGTGAGAGCGTCGCCAGTAAAACGGTGAGGCCAACTTGGAGCAGGGCGACCAGAGTCGACGCTAAAGCTGTTATCCCCGCCGGAGCATCTTCTTTCCGTTTCAGGTAAGCGTCGCTTTCTTTTCTTTATTATTTTATTATTATTATTATTATTTTTTTTAACTAATAACGGTAGCGTGGGTCTCACCGTCACCAGCCAGTAGAGTTGTGCCACATGTTTAGTCGGGAATTGATTTGGTTGAATCAGCTGCGTGTTGTTGAGTTTGGTTGCGTGAGTCTGCTTCCGCTTCGTTGCGCTAAGCGCACTGCATTGCGCGAAATGGGCCAAGCTTCGAGCCCGATTTGATTATGGGCCGAGAAAATAAGATAGGCCGAAATGGACCAAAACAAATTGTCTTATCGGGCCGGCTTAGATTTAATCAACTGGGATGGAATGAGTTGAATTGTTTGTCTTGGTTTCGTCCATTTTAATTGTCCCACTCACTCAGGCCCATTACATAATACCCCTTGTCAACCCATGTACATAATTAGATGGGCCGGTGCTTAAAATCAATTTAGGCCCCTCGCCTGCCAAATCAATAAGGCCTAATAATCCCATAATAGGTTCAATTGATTCTCATGCTTGATTATGGTCTCGTGGCTGAACCTAGTACTACACCTTTAGTATACCGTGTCTGAGACCAGTCTTGTGATCGCGTTCCTTGTCCAACTGACCGTTGCTCTGACTGTGGCTATTTTATTATTCATTCGCTTGCAGCCAAAAATTTGGAGGCAAACAAATGCCCCCCACCGGAGTGAGTTGTGAAGTCACATACGTAACAACTTACTCTGGTGCCCCCAGTTGCCTCTGTCTAAAGCATCATTTCTTTAATGGTTTCATTCACAGGTTGTTATGGGACCCTCAGAAGAAATTTACAGCACTGCTCCTCGTTTCGGTATTGCCAGGACAGGTTTCTATGGTCCCAGTGACGAGGCTATTACTTCTTATATCGATCGATATTTGGATCCTCAGAAGATCTATCGTCATCTTCACGCCAGATGGAAGAAGAAGATTCTCCAAGGTAGAGACAACTTTCATGGCTTGCTGGATCGTCATGATTGTCTGCCTTTACCTCCCCTCTACCATTATCCTCGCCTGATTGCTGACCCACCTACTCGGGTTGAGAAGCGCAGAGATTGGACTTATGACTCTCACCATCCTGTGGCATATGACAGGCATGGGCCTCCTACTCAGAGTTTTGAGGGTCTTTTTTTTTAGGCCCCACCGGTCGAAGTACTTTTTCATCAGACCTACATCTTTTGAGCATTGAGATGATGGAGGGTCGAGTCGTTCCTTGGTCTTCTGGGCATTTGAGGGTTCAAGGAGGTTTAGAGTGGAGTCCTGGCCAAGTAGAGTGGACGAGGTATATCTTGCGTCGCATGTGGAAGGAGTTAGAGAAGGTGAAGTTATTCGGGGGTGTAGCCCTTGCTTTGTTTGAGTATTCATGGGGTTCCAACCTCCTTCGCGCTATGGCCACTCATTGGGATTATGTGCACAACACTTTTGTATTGGAGGATCGCAATGCCACAATCGATCTTCAGCAGATGTCTCGCTTACTAGGGGTCCCAGTTGAGGGTTTATTTTATGAAGAGAGGGTACCTCCTGAGATAGAGCTCTATGGTCCCGATAACCGTGGTTCTGACTTGCACCCGGATTCACTCAGGACTGTCTTTCGGATCTATTATGAGATCGCCATGTCACGCTCACAGCGCGGCTTGAGCAGGGACGTCCCCTTGAGAGATTGGGTTCGATATTTTACTGACCGAGTTCCGGAGCGTCAGGCAGCGGATTTTGCTGACCCTTTGGAGTCGGTGGTATTGGGTTCCGACAGGACATACGCTCCTTCTGAGCAGGTACAGTTTTCAGACATCTCTTCCCTTGTTTTAGACACTGAGACTGTGTTGACAGCTTACCTAGCCTGGTGGTTATGCTATTTCCTGATCATTTTCGAGCCCGTGGGATATATTCGCCCCGGGGTCTTTATAGTGGCCAACGCACTGGCTCGTGGTAACCGGTTTTCATTGGCTGTCCCTGCTTTAGTAAATCTTTATCGATCCATGCGTGAGCTGACTTCCTCCAGAGATCCTTCTCGTGCTGAGGTAGCTATGCCTATTCACATCTTGCATGGGTGGTTCTATATCTTCTGGGAGAGGTGTTATATTCCCTCGTCCTCGGCTGGTATGAGGTCGCTGTTACCTGCTTTGATTCATATTGCCGGGTGCACCATGCATGATCCAGATCAGATTACTGCTCACTTATTCTTCTCCCAGAGTTCTCGTCATATCTCTGATTATCGTCCCGAGGCCTTTGTAGGAGGTTGGCCGAAGGATTCAGGCTCGGGGAGGGAGTATGTAGTGAGGGATGCAGCTCCTGACGTCCCGAATACTCGTCCCAGGCTCAGTTCTATCCACCTTAGGAGGGATCGTGACTTTGCGGTTAGCATCAGGCCTGGGTGTTTGTCTATGAGGATGGGGAATAGGGTGATTCACGAGAGTTATGCTCCTCAGCGATGCGCTTGGCAATTTGGTTATGACCAAGACATCCCTTCTGTCTTCACGCTTCCTCGGGCTCCCGAAGCCACTCTTGAGTCATGCGCTACCCGCGGGGCTTTCTCCCTTCGCCTAGGCACCGGTACTTGCGATGTGGTCCCTGCCATCTCTCGGAGGGGAAAATTGACAGGGAGATATGATAAATGGTTTAGGGATTGGGCAAGGATACCCCACGGCATCTCTATTTCAGTGTTGAAGGAGAAGGTGTATCTTCCCAGGGCGTCTTCCCAGAGTAGGCAAGGGACGCGTAAGAGTGGTTCAAGACCGCTGAGGAATTTCTTGGGGGCTGATGGCTCTGTCATCTCTACTTATAGACCTGCGAGATATCGAGAGCCTCCACTTTTGCATGCTGGACCGTTCCCAGGTATGGTTTCTTTTCTTTTACTCGTCTATTTGCCTTTCATGTCTCTTTGTTTTATTGTAGATGGGGATTGAGTATCACCTACTAATTTGTTTTGCTGCAGGTCTAGGGAGATACGACTTTGGCCATTTCCACTTCGTACTTGCAGAGGATCCTCCAGCCGAAGGCGAGTCATCGCGGACACCTTCCTACGGGCCGGAGAGTTATAGATTTTGGGCCACATATACAGGTATGCGGTGTTTCTTTGACTTTCGTATTTCCTCTTATATGTGTTTAGGCTCATGGGATCGTTATGTCAGGCGTTCCTGAGCCTGAGCTTGAGCCGGAGCCTGTGCTCGAGCCTGTGTCTGGTTCTCCCGTTCTTGAGGGTGATCCGGATTTATCCTCATGTCCTTCACCGGAGTACCCTGAGGAGCTTGCGGAGGAGGAGGCTCGCGCAGAGCTGGGGAAGAGGTGCCGCGAGGATTCTCCGTCTTTGGAGGAGGTATCTCGCTATGAGCTGCGGCCGAGACTGGGAGAGGGATCGTCTGGCATCAGATTCTCTATGGAGCCTCCCTTGCTTACGCCTTTCACGGGTATGTTTTTTTTTCTTACATTTCTTTCACTTTATTTTGTTTCTATGGTATTGTCTCATGTTTTACATCCAGGTACTTCATGTTCTGGGTTGTGGGGTAGTGCTCTTATTGCCGAGTCTAGTGCCGGTGAGACAGAGGTGGTGACTTCGCAAGAGACTATAGGGGTAGTTACGGCATCAATTATTGAGCCTGATGCAGAGGCTAGTGAGATTGTGCCCGCTGAAGCTGAGGCTGGGGGAGTTGAGGTGGAGATGGTAGGGATAGAGACACTGGAGGTGCCATTTGAGGAGATGTTACACCCTCGTTCAGCTATTCCTGCTCCATTTATAGAGGATGAGGACCCGGTCTCGGATGATTCCCTAGCTATTGTTCCGGTGACGGTATTGGGATGCGAGCCGGCCCCTTTACCTCAGATTCCTCCTATACTTCGAGGGTTAGGTACTGTACTTCCCTTATCTGCTGTATTTTACTTGTTTTGCTTTTCCTGGCATTCATTGTGAGTCAACTACTTTGCAGGTCGACTTCCTCCTTGGCTAGGGGCCTTCGATGTTGATCTCTGGGCTTCCGGCTTACGGCAGCTATGCTGTCAATATCAGTTCTCAGCTCGTAGCTTCGCTAGCATAGGCGAGCTTTCAGGTGCTATCCCTGGCGTGGAGCTGGAGATTCAAGAGATCGTGGGACCAGAGACTCGGGAGGACGTGGAGCCGGAGACTCAGGAGGATGCTGCTCTTGTTGTTCAGCCTTCCTCAGGTACCCTCAGTTTTATGGCTCTTATGAGCGTAATTGTGAGAATAAACATGATGAAGTTCCTGTTTATTGACCTTTTAGTCCTTTCCCCCTCTTTTTTTTTTAGGGAAGGATATGATTGACGATCTATTTGATGATCGTGATTTTCAGACTCTTCACGATATCATCATGACAGATGCGGATATGGGGACAGTGCCTTTGTCAGAGGTGTTACTGGATTACCCTGAGTGGGCGGCCGTTTTGCTAGGTGTGGACCCCATTGACTTTGTCCCGCCTTCAGATGTTGGAACCAGCCATGTTCCTACATCAGGGGTCATGCTGACGGATTTGTCTGGTACTGAGGGTGTGGGATTTGTGCCACCCGGTGGGATTGATGATGAGCCAATGTCGGAGGATGATGACGCAGAAGGGGTAGTTGATGTTGTGCTAGCTCTTCCTTGTCCTGGGGTTGCTTTTGTGAACAGTCCGGCTGATAGCGGAGATACAGAGCCGATTTCAGGGGACACTGAGCCACTTTCTGGAGGTAGTGGTGGGACCGAGCCTTATCTTCAGGATGAGCCTGAGGTCGAGTCGCCAGCTTTTTGATATCTTTAAGACAGGATAGAGATTTACGGAGTTGTTGCACTCCTTGTATCTTCTTTTATCGCATTTTCAATCTTTAGCTAGCCATGACATTATGCTTGTCTTGTTTTGTATGACTGTATGAGACCGGATATTTGTAGTGCTTTGCTTATGCTTATGCTTTTGTGATATCTTTCTGGATTATATCTTTCTATGTTTCTTCGTCTTGTATATCTTTTGTGATATTTTCTCCCTAATCACAGAGCGATTAGTGCGTGAGAATCAAACGCCTTTAGGTCAGAATCCTGGCGTCACTATCTCTCATTCCTTATTTAAACGCCGCGGCGACGCCGCCCTTTCTGCTTTGCTTTTAGGGTTTAGCTTTTTTGCAGTCTCCTTTCACCATGTCTGACTCGAACCCAAAACGTCCCCGAGACACCTCTAGTTCTTCGGTGGCGAGCCCAGGCCCGACTGTTCCCAACTGGTCTTTAGTCCCTGACAACCGCTATCTTTTTCGGGATGCCAAAGCCTTTGATTGTCACATGCATAATACCGGAAGCGATCGGCGCCCAGTGGCCGACTGTTTTTTCTTTACTCCTGACGGCGCCATAGCGGGTCAGCCTAAGAGCCTGCTTGATGGTTGGTTAAATGCTTGGAACCTCAAGGGTTTGACTTTGTTCGATCGCTCTTTTTATCCTTCGATTGTGCGTCTGTTTTATGCCAATCTCAGGGTAACATTTGATCACTTCGGGGTCCCCTCTGCTTCCTCTTATCTATTCGGCAGAGAGTTCCATATAGAGAGGGAGGATTTGGCTGCCCTTATCCAGGCTACCGAGGGTCTAGGTGGCATGGCCGTGTACGCCTATGAGTATTGGCCTCAGGATTTTGGGACCTTTGGCGCTTGTCGTCGTTGGTTCAAAGCTCATCCTTATGAGAGAGGTGCTGAGGTTGTATCCACCGAGCATTTACCCGCGCTTCACAGGTGTGTTTGAATTTTTCATCTTTCTTTTGCTTGAGCATTGCTAAGTATGCTGAATTTGTTTGCAGGGCTCTTTTCTTAGTTGTGACTCAGATTCTCTTTCCTCAAGGAAGTTTGACCAATCTTTCTCGGCCAGGGGGTTTGTTTTATCTTCGTCCGCTTATTCGCAAGCGTGACAAGCCTGATTTGGCTAGTTTGATACTTCAGCACATGCATCAGACTGTAAGGTTCACAAGCGGGTGTTTACCTTACGGTCATCTCATAACGGCTTTAATGCATCGAGCCCAGATCCCAATGCCTGATATGTTGTGGGGAAGACCTGTATCCGAGAGGGACATGGTGTACTGCCGCAATCTCCTGGATGTCTTGCCTTCTTTTGGGTGGGTTGGTGATCAGGACGGTCATCTGGCACCTGACCCCAATCATTTGATCAATGGCTATATTTTGCAGGAAAATGCTGCTGTGAACCAATATAGTCCAATAAGAGAAGCTTCTCCTCCTTCAGATGACGGGTCTGCCATTGGAGATCCTCCACCGGCTCAGGTTCCATTGGACCAGCAGCTTGGGGAGTTGCACGCTCGTTTGGAGGCTATAGAGGTGATGCTCCAATCATTGTTCGATGCTGTTAACAAGCTGGCAGGGAATATGGCCCTGCCCCCTGCGTAGGCATCCTCTTTTCACTTTTTCTATTTTGGTAACGTTGTTTGTTGTTTTGGTCGTTTGATTGACTGTTTGTTCTTGTTACTGGATCTTTTGTTTATTGATTATGGCTTGTTTGTTTGGATAACGATATATCTGCCTTAAAGTGAATTGCAAGAATATAGCTTTGGATATATTTCAGGCATATGGGGTCTTTTTGGATTATAACTGGAGTACAGTTCATAAGGTCGTTGTTTGGATATGTGTATGCATTATACGGATACGTATATGTATATCAACTTGAGGCATAGTCTTAAACACAGCTGGTGGGATTTGTCATTTGCACGCATTATAGGAATGTGCATGCTCATATAGCTATTTGAGGTATAGCTTTAGGCATGAACCGTGAGATTGTTACTTGAATATACACATATGCTCTGAGAATGTGCATACATGTATAGGTGTTTGGGGGTAGGACATAGCCCGTGGGACTTGTTGTTTGAATATACATATACGTCATAAGGATATGCACATACATATGGTTATTTGGGATACGGTTTTAGGCATAGCCCGGAGGTTTATTGTCAGGATACTCACATATGCCATGAGGATATGTGGATACGTATAGCTATTTGAGGTATAGCTTTAAGCATGAACCGTGGTATTGTTGTTTGGATCTATGCATATATCATGAAATATACATGTAAGTATAGTTGTTTGAGGTAAGTCTTAAGCATAGCTGGTGGGACTGTTATCTGGATGTATGCGTATGTTATGAGGATATACGCACACGTATAGCTATTTGAGGTATAGCTTTAAACATGAACCGTGGTATATTATTATAGGGATATGTGGCTGTTTGAGGTACAGCTTAGGCATGAACCGTGGTGTTGTTATTTGGATATATGGATATATGGCTGTTTGAGGTACAGCTTAAGCGTGAACCGTAGGACTTGTCGTTTGGGTACATTGTTAGGTGTAGAGGTCGACTTATGGGGCCATGAGACAAATCGCCTTTTTAAGATCCCTACCTTAATAGGGAACATGGTGGGTTGGTGAGGCTCACGCCCTCAGATATGCTTCATGGGACGTGTCCTCGGTACTTTCAGCTACCACACAGGTTTGAGCCTCCTCAAGTACCTTTTCGCTTTCGGGAACCACGCAGGTTCTTTCATAAAGCGGATTAGGGAGTTGTATTGGGTAAATGTTTGCAACCAGTGTATTCGGAAGCCACATAGTCTTCCTCAACACAGGTTGGGATTTTAGACTTACGCCCTCAGATAGGCTTCATGGGGAGTGGTCTAGGTATTTTCAGCTTTCCACACAGATTTTAGCGTCATAAAATACCCTTTTCGCTTTCGGGGGCCACACAGGCTCCTTCATTAAGCGGATTTTAGGGGTAAGTTTCACCATGCTCCACGTATTCAGGAACCACACAGGCTCCCTCAACATGGAGTCTTTGTTTGGTAAATTTCACCGGTAAGTTTCACCAATTTTGCGTTTCACAGTTGTGAGAACAGTTGTGTCATTTCCTCGTGGGCTTCGGCCCAGTTGGCAATGAAGTCTTTGTCTGGGTGCCGTCGAGGCTTTGTGTATTCCGGGAGTTGATTTTGGCTGTAATATTTCTTGAGGTATCTTCCATTTAAGACTGGCAGTGGGTGTTCTCCGTTCTCTGTGGCCAGGAGATAGGCTCCTCCATCATAGACTTGGTCGACTATGAAGGGACCTTCCCAATTTGGTGCGAACTTTGGGCCATGGTGCCGGCCAGTGATTGGTCGCCTTAATGCCAACACCAGCTCACCTTTCTTGAACGCTCTTGGTCTTGCAAGCTTTTCATAGGCCCGCGTCATTCGAGCTTGATATAACTCTAGGTTCTGTTGTGCAATGAGTCTTCTTTCATTCATTCCGTCCAACTCTTGAAATCTGAGCTGCATCTGTTTGGTCATGGGGATTTCTGAGGCCATAGCCACTCTCAATGAGGGTAGCTCGATCTCAATGGGGAGAACCGCTTCGGTCCCGTATACAAGAGAGTAGGGCGTGGCTTGAGTAGGAGTTCGATGTGTGATCCTATACGCCCACAATGCTTCTGACAGTTTGTTGTGCCAATCTTTCTGATTATCCCCGACCGTCTTTCGGAGGATTTTGATCAATGTCTTGTTGAACGCCTCGGCCAAGCCATTGGCTCTGGGGTTATACACAGAGGAATATCTCCACTCAATATTGTGTTTCTTGGTGAATTCATCGATTCTGGTATTCTTAAAGGCGGTCCCGTTGTCGGAGATGATCTTCCTGGGGGTGCCATATCTGTAGAGGATGTTTGTAGTGAAAAATTTCACTACATCGGAGGCCTTGACTTCTCTATATGATCGGGCTTCGGCCCATTTCGAGAAATAATCAGTCGTGGCTAAGATGAAGCGGTGCCCATTTGAGGCTGGGGGATCAATGGGACCTATGATATCTGTCCCCCATATTTCGAAAGGCCATGACACCACAGTCGGGTGTAACGCATTCGGATGCTGGTGTATGAAGTCTCCATGTATTTGGCACATGTGACATTGTTTGGAGAAGTTTTCACAATCAGCAATCATTGTGGGCCAGTAATAGCCCAACAATTTGATGTGGACTCGCATTCTGGGACCCGACTGATGGGATCCGCATGCCCCGGAATGTATTTCCTTCATGACTTGGTGACCTTCATTTCTGGTGATGCATCTTAACCATGCGCCATCATATGACCTCCAATATAGAGTATTGTTGACATACACATATCTTAGAGCCCTTTTTCTGATCTGTTCTCTGAGTCCTTTGTTTGAGGGAAGTTTCCCTTGTTGGAAGAACTCGAGAAAGGGTTTTCTCCAGTCTTCGTCTTCAGTATCTTCGATAGTCATGGCTTGAGTGACTTCTCCCCATTCTTGTATGGTTTCCTCTTCCCAAGCTGCTACCTCCATGAACAGTGCGCTTTCTTCATTTTCTTCCATAAGTTTTGGGAAGCAGGGAGAGAGCGCCCTTCTTCTATGAACCAAGATTTGAATCTCGTCTTGGTCGGGGTCACTGAGTTCATTGGCTAGGCGAGCCAAAGCGTCGGCCTTTCCATTCAAAGACCTGGGCACTTTCTCCAGTATAATATCAGTGAACTTGGCCATAAGTTCAAGAGCCTTTTCATGATATTTTACCAATTCTGGTTTCCGTATTTTGAACTGTCCCTCCAACTGACTGAGTATCAACTGGGAATCGCCGAAAACCTTCATTTTTTCAACACCCATATCTAGAGCCATTTCAAGTCCCGCGATGAGGGCTTCATATTCGGCTTCGTTGTTGGTGCGTGGTTCTGTCAAACTCAGGGCATATCTGATGATGCCCTTCTCAGGTGTGACAAAGATCAGGCCCACTCCGGCTTGTCGTTTGGGCAAATCTGGTTTCACGGCTGGTTGGATAGAAGAAGAACCATCGAAATACATCTTCCAATATTCTTCTTGGTTGTCTGTATGTAAGGATTCTTCATCTGGAAAGTCGCATGCTAGCGGAGAGTCATCCGGTATGGGATGGGCGGCCAAGAAATCGGCTAACGCCTGCCCTTTGATCGCCTTTTGAGGTGCATAGGTTATGTCGAACTCCATTAATGCGACTGCCCATCTTGCTAATCGGCCTGTGAGCATGGGTCGAGTCATGAGGTATTTCAGGGGGTCAGTTTTGGAGATCAATGTGACCTTGTGCGCTAGCATATAATGTCTGAGTTTCTTGATTGCAAAGACAAGGGCTAGACAATGTTTTTCGATTGGGGTATAGGCTGTTGGAGTTATGTCCTAGAAGCCAATCATTCTGGCTACTTCTATGGTTTATGTTATTGATGATATTTTATCATTTGTTCCTTGATTTATTTATTGATAGATCATTCAGGTTGAGGATCTGAATTGTAGATCTCTATAACTCATTTGTTCATAAATGACAATAATAAATCTAAATATGTCCATAATCTTGATAATTAACAAGGAACATTAATTATCAAATAAGATTAGTATGCAAGTTAAGCGATGATTAAGTTCTACAAATCATAGGTAAGGAGTTACCAACTTAATTGCATATGTATATGTTGTAGAACATAGTACAGGACTTGACCCAATGAAATAAACATTTGGATTGTGTTGAGTGTCATTGTTTATTTCATATCAGTTTGATTCTAAGTTTGAGATGCTCACCTTTTCCACATGAGGATAGGTTCAATAAATATCGTCTAACGTTGATTCCTGATAAAGGCTGCTATAAGGACTTTATTTATGTTCTCTTGAATTGTGCGGGAAAAAATTGTTCATCAAGAAAACCGTATGTCCCTCATTAATATACTTAATGAGTGATGATATCTGTTTGGGCCCCTTGATGGAGTTTGGATTGTTTGGCCAACTTGTACAATCAACTCTAGATCAAGAAATGTATAATCTGCAAGAATGACACATTCCTATCTTGGATTATACAAAGATATCATGTGACATAAGAATCAGACAAGGAAATACTAATATTTCTTATGCAGGATTGAGATATTGTAACGGTACATTATTTATGCGAATTGGGAATCATAACGTGTTGCTAGATACCGCTTATGATTATTGGAAATAAATAGTGATTTATTCTCCATGGCCAACATAGCATAAATCCTCAAAGGGTCACACAAATAGAGCTTTAACCATATAGTGCATTATTTATTTATTCACAACAATGAGTATTGTGAAAATATGATAAGTTGATTAATTAATTGTGTACTGTTGTGAACCGTTATAATTAATTAAGTCAAAGAGATCATATAGAAATAAGTTAATGCATATGCTAATCCTTAAATAATTATCAAGATATTGATAATTAATTTTGTTCAACACGAATTGATTAGAGTAATTAATTTAAGCTAACGGGCCTTTATTTAATTGGTAAATAAAAGGTCCAACTTGAGAGCAATTAATTGGGCCACTAATTAATTGAATTAGAGGAACAATTAAATAATTATAAAGCCCATCTAGGCCCATTTATGGCCAGCCATGTGGATGGCATGGTTGTAATTTGGTGCAACTTGTTGGGAGAGTGGTTGGTCTATAAAAGGGGACCATTTGGGGTGAGAAACCCTAGCCTCCACCTACCTCTTTCTCCCTCTTCCTATTTGGACGAAAATAGAAGAGAAAAATCTCAATTTTTCTCTCTTCTTCTTGCTCTCTCTTCCTCATTTATCAATAGGGTTCATGTGTTGAACATAAATCCAATAATTAAATAGTTAGTTAATTGGAGAAAAACAAAGATTAGCTTCTCTCTTCCTCTTGCTAGCACAAGGGTTGAAGAGATTGGTTAATCCTCTTGGTGGACTCGAGGTTGGAGCCGACTAAAGAGGAGAAACGAAGAAGGAGAGCACCCCACCGACTCCTACGCATTGGATCTAAACCTCCTTGATACGATTTAAGGAGAGGTAATGATTCAATCCTTTCTCATGACGTGTGATTGCTTTAGCACTAGATCTTGTGATTTGCTTGTTCTTAATGGGATTAATTAGTTGTAATTAGTCTAAAATTAAAATATGAGCATTTCCTAACATAGGCATGTTCTGCTCCGACTAGCATTCGACTGAGGTAGTAGAGGGCATTTTCCTTTCCTTCCTCATTTTCTTGGGCCAACAGTGCTCCTAGAGATCCATCCAATGCTGTGGTGTATAGGATGAGAGGCTTCCCTGGGATAGGTGCTGCCAAAACTGGTGGGTTTAACAGGTATTGCTTAATATCTTCGAACGCCTTCTGACATTCATCATCCCATTTGAATGGTACATCTTTCTTGGTGAGTCGAGTGAAAGGTTTGATTTTGCCTGAAAGATTGGCGATAAATCTTCTGATGTACGCCAATCGTCCTTGTAAGGATCTGAGCTGTTTGAGTGTTTTAGGAGGCGGCAACTCCTGGATAGCTCTGATTTTCTCCGGATCAATTTCTATGCCTCTATGTCGCACCACAAAGCCGAGAAACTTGCCAGAGGAGACCATGAAGGCACACTTCAGGGGGTTGAGTTTCAACGTGTGAGCTCTCATACGGTCAAACATCAGCCTAAGGTTGGCTAAATGTTCTTCGTATGAGTGGGATTTCACCACCAAATCATCAACATAGCATTCCACGACTTTATGTATCAGGTCATCGAAGATCTTGGTCATAGCTCTTTGATATGTGGCACCTGCATTCTTCAACCCAAAGGGCATGACTTTGTAGCAGAAAATGCCAATTGGAGTGCGGAAAGCTGTATGCTTTTGATCATTTTCGTCCATCTTGATTTGGTTGTATCCAGAGTGCCCATCTACAAATGAGTATACCACATAGGAGGAAGTATGATCCACTATGATTTCTGTCACAGGTAGAGGAAAATCATCTTTTGGGCATGCTTTGTTCAGGTCTCGAAAATCCACACAGACCCGGATTTGTCCATTCTTTTTCTTAACTGGGACAATGTTGGCAACCCAATCAGGAGTTTCTTCTTCTCTTATGAAGCCGGCGTTGATCAATTTCTTGACTTCAACAATCACTTTTTCTTCAAGTTCAACCCTCATTCTCCGAGGACCTTGCTTTACAGGCTTGACTCCTGGATCTATTTTCAACTTATGAACAGCTACAGCGGGGTCTAGCCCTGGCATTTCACTGTAACTCCAAGCAAAGCAATCCCGATATTCTTTCAGGAGCTTCGTCAGTTTTCCTTCAATGTCTGGGTTGAGAGAGGTACTGATAAAGGTAGGTCGAGGATCTTCCTCGGTGCCCAGATTTACTGACTTGAGTTCATCAATGGTGTTTTGGCCTCCTTCTTCCAATTCTTTCGGGGCATTCTTGACAGCTAAGATAAACTGTTCGCCTTCTGATATTTCAGGTTCAGCCTCGAGGGTTTCTTCTTCCCCCTCGGCTTCCGTTATAGTGACCCGATGACAGGTATGCCCTTGATTTCTGGCTCCCTTGTATCGAGACCTACCGGAGTGTGAGCCTTGATTCCTATCGTGTGGCCCTTCTGTTTCTGCTCTCTTTGTATAGGAGTGAGATTTCCCTTTTTGATATCTGCTACTTCGACCTTCTGCCCAATGATGTGACATTTGATCCTGCAATTTGAGGATCTCTTGTTGACAGGCGGCCTCGCCTTGTGCACTTCGCCGACATTTTTCTCGGAGTTTGTCGTTTATCTTGTACTCTTTCTCCAGACTATTGGCTGTTTCTTGCCTCAATCGTTCTAAGGTGAGGATTTGATACACATGATGTTGTTCTCTTCTTTGAGAAACTTTCCTTTCTTCCTGGTACCTCTCCCACAGCCTTTCTAGTTGGGCGCGTAGGTCTGACTTTTCGACTATAAGGCGGGACATTTCGCACTCGAGCCTTTTATGGGACTGAGTCAGATTCTGAAGAACATCTTGAAAACATTCTTTCATTTCTTCAATTGAGATCACCTCTTGTATTGGCAAGCCTCCGTCAGGACCATTTTTCTCATTGCTAGCTTCAGGATTCTCATTCTTTTCTTCCAGCATGTCGGATATAGTGACCCTGTGGCATGTGTGCAACTGAGCATCTTCCGATTGGGCTTGATTTTTAGCAGAGACGAGGGCTTCTTTGGTCTCCCTTACCACTCGGCTGAGTGTCTCTATTTCTTTTTGGTAAGACAAGTTCTTTTGAGATACCAGAATTATTCTATCCTTGACTCTTTCACCAGCGTCCTGGAGTCGGGTTATCTCCTGACATAGTCTGCTGACTCGCCGTTGGAGTTCCTTTATCTTCTCTCGGCATGCTTGATTCTCTTGTTCTTTTGTCGCTATCTGCCGACTAAGATCTTGGTTTCGTGCAATCAGACGTTCCATGGAGCGCTCAACATCTTGTTGCGAGCGAACCATCTCTTGGAAGCGCCTTTGGAGCACATCAAACATGGTTATCTCATTGGATGCCTGTCTTCTGGAGCCACTTCTTCTCCATGTCTCAGTGGAGGAGACATGGCGGCTTGTGTGTACTTGGCTATTTTGGGATGTTTTGGGTTTTGATGTTCCTGGTTGTGTATCGAAACCGAGGTCCCGGGTGTTAGAAGTCTTTCCATTGAGCTTGGTCACTTCGTTTGAATCACCATTCCAAAGCTTTTGGAACATCTCGATCCGCCTTTTAGAGACTGGCTCCAAACAATGAGTCCGTCGGAACAGGTCCTTCAAGCGAGCACCGGTATTTCTTTGTAACTTGGGAGGCATTTTGGTTTCACTTTCACTTTCTTCTAGCCATCGTTTGCAATCCTCAGAAGGAGTTTGGCCATTCTCTGGGTCAACTTCTCCTATTTTGACAAAATGAATGCTAGGGTGGATCACGGTCCCGTGTTCCACTTCTTCGATTTTTGGTGGGACGGTGAATGTTTTCAGCTTGGAGATTCTCTCTCTCTCGCGAGGAGTGAGATCTTTGCAATGTTCCATGGGCATGAACTCCACAGCTAAAGAGCTTTGACCTTCTCCTTCGCTCCCTGAGTCTTTACATGGGCGAACTGGGGTATGGACATCATCTTCGGCTTTTTCAGAAGATTCTGGCTCACTATCACTTCCCCACAACATTTGGGTTGTTTGCGCCTTGATGGCTGCCTTGAGTACCACCCTCTTCACCGCCTCTCTGACAGCGTCTGACGAAGAGGCATTCTTTGTGGGTGCTGCCCCCTGTTCAATCCTGGGTTGATAATATTTTGCATCATCCAGTTCAGCTTCATGTGCCTCAAAAGGCCGGTCGTCACCTTTGATTACACACTGTCTGCCATCGCGAGTGAACTTGACACATTGATGTAGAGTGGAGGGGACTAAGCCGTTTTCGTGAAGCCATGGTCTCCCTAATAGTGCCTTATAAGTGGTGTCAGCCTCTATGATAAAGAATTTCACAGGCGTGACAATTTCACCAAAATCTATGTCGATGATGGTAGATCCCAAGGCCTTTTGGTATTGATGATTGAACCCATGAATCCGGATTTTATCTTTCTTAGTTTCCCTGATGCTAAGGGAGAGCTGAACCAAGGTTTTCAATGGCATGATGCTGATAGAAGACCCTGGGTCGACCAGAATCTTGTTGATCTTTTTGCCATATATGATGCCGGTGGTGTAGAGAGGCCTGTTGTGGTCTGCTGTTCCGGCTATCAGATCATCATCAGTGAAAGTGATGTGTGGTTCTGGCTCGATTTGTGCTACTTCCTCTCGGGCTTCTTGAGCAAAGTATGCTTGGAAGCTGGCGGGATTTTGTAAGGCATAGATGAGAGACTCACGAAGCTCTTGTGACACCATGAGAGCATCAAAGACACTTAGCAAGGCCGGTATTTTGCGCAGGTGTGATACCACGTTGTAATCACCTACGGTCATTCTGGGCCTGCCGCTGTTTGACCTCGTTTCTCCTTCAGTGACTATTTCTTCCGGAGTGTTTCGCCTGTTATGAGGAACTTCCCTTGGGGGTTGCCTTTCTGGTATTCTGGTACCAGACCTCAAGCTGACATTGCATTGTCCCTTTTGTTTTTGTTGGGCTTTGGCTTGATCTTGTCGGGGTGCTGGGTTCAGTCGACTCGGGAAAGACGACATGATTTCTTCTTCCTCCTCGGTCTCGTTTTCATCAGAATCACTCCCAAAAGGCATGATCGTTACGGGATGAGCCACCATTACAGTTGGTTCTTCCTCCGGGCTGTCATAGTCTGATCTTTCAGATTCTTCCTCTTCCGAATTTTCAGAGTCCGGGTACCAGGTTGTGACGTGGCACTCTTCTTTTTCTGTTTCTTCGTCCGTGGTGCTGTTACCACCATCGGGCCAGGCTAAGCATTCATTTCTGGTGTGGCCCCATTCTTCGTGATGCTCACAATACTTTTCGCATTCTTCGGGTTTCTTTGGTTTATGGGCTCGTTCCACGACATGCTGGTGTTTTTGTGGAGTGCTCTTTTTTGGTTTGTCGGGCTTTGTTTCTCCAGATAGAGGCAATGCAGCCGGTGCAGAAGTCTTCTTTTTATTTCTTTGAAGTTGACCATGGACATGAATCCATTTCGGCATCTTTTCACCTCCAGAGGAGGGTTCCTCTATCCGGCGCATCTTTACATCGATGTAGTACTTCCCTTTACGGGGAGGCCCATATTTCACGGCGCTAATTTCGCTTTTAGAGGGTCGGCTACGCGAGCTTTCACCTTTCTCCATCTTGTTGCCATTTGAACCACCGGATGGAGGGTAAGTTTGAACTTTGTCACGCTTCTTTTCCTTTTCCGCAGCTGGCATTGGTGCTTTGCCTTTGCCGACGGACTTGTTAGTTTTGACTGTGGGTTGTCGACCTTCTTGGATAGAAATGCCTACTTCTCTCCTCCTAGGAGGGGATTGCATTTCAATTGGCTTTTCTTCCTTGTATTGTTTCCGCCGTTCTTTCCTCCGGGTTTTAGCCTCGAGGCGTTGCCCTTCCATAACGTGAGCCAACTTGCGCTCTATTTCCATGAGTGATCTTCGGTTGTCAGCCCATTCTCCTACACTTGTCGCTTGCAGTGTGCGGAAGAACTCAAGGATGATGTCATTTTGTTTGAGTACATTAGCAAGGGCATTTTGCAAAATACTAAGTCTCCTTTGAATCCTTGCCATTTCGTTTCGGTCATTAACCGGGTCTGATTGCAATGCCCCCTGTCCATGGGCCGGGACAGGGTTTGGTTGTGCTTGCCGCGATCGAGTACGAGTGGCAGGGCCGCCTTCTTCAGATCTCGTGCATTGTTGTTCTTCTGGCATTGAGACGGCTTCATGTCGTGAGCTGTCCGCTCGGAGAGGGTAATGTGCTCTCCTGCTTTCAGGTCTGATTGGAACAGGCCTATCTGGGCTAAAAGAGCGTCTGTCCGGAGACTTTCCTTCACCTTCCGAGTCTGGTTCTGAGAAAGTGATGAAGCGAGAAGTTTCAATTCTCTTTGAGGCGTTCTTGAATTTTCGTGCCTCAGGCAAGGTATCTTTTTGGATGTTCTCCCATATGGCGGGGTCATAGTACCGGTGGAATTCTTCATCCATGTAGTGTCGAACCCATCCTGTCGGAACAGGGTAATGAGGAGATGGTTCATGACCCTCCACTCCTTCTGTGACTGGAGATTGGAGGAACTGTTGGAGAAGCTCTTTCTCAGTCTCTTTCTTTTCAGGCTGACTTGGGTATACCAGTCTCCTGACTCGGCCATATTCCAAGTTGCATATTTCTCGGCGAGACCTATTCCACCTCATTCTTTCTACCCAGGGCAGTGGGGCAGTCCGAATTTCGCTTTCTTGTCTTACCGTTGTTGGTTGACGAGTTGTGGGCCATGGGTCGAGTATGAATGGCCGAAGACTGGTCAAGTGTGGATGTTCGGGTTCGAGTTCTTCATCACTGCCTCGCCACCCTACTTGTTCACCTGATTTTTCTACATTTTTTATCAGATGTCCTGTCCACCCAATCGGATCTGACAAGTCATGTTCATAGTTCTCATCTGAAAACTCTTCTCTTTCGGATTCCTCAGTGCATGAATCATCAGAAATGTATATGACTCTGCAGGACGCGGATTCTTGATCTTCTTCCTCTTTTTCTTCCCCTTCTTGAGGAGGATTGGGAGATGGAGTTGTGTCATTTGGCTGACTGGTAGAAGGAGTTTCAGCTGCCCCCTGTCCTTGGCGGGCGTCCTCCTCTTCCATGATTATAGCTTCCCTTGTTTGGTTGACCAATTGGCGCACAATTTCGCTCAAGTCTTCCAAGGTAAGCTCAGGATGACCAGGGATATTAGAGATGTGTATGTCGAGATTTACTCTTCTGACTTGCTGTCCTTCTAGATCCGCTGGGTTTACTTGGTATTCGGGATCCAATACGAACTCGTAGTCGTACTGGATTCCGTCATTTTCTTCATCTGAACCGTATCCTGCCCCCTGCTGTGACTGAGGGTTTTCAGGGCGCGGGCCGGGTGTTGTTGATTGTGGTTGAGAAGTTTCGGGTTGGGGTTGCGGCGCTTCGTGCAGTGGCCGCGGTGTTTCAGGTGCAGCAGGCTGAGACTGAGCATCTCCAGACTGCGGTGGAGGTGAGTCTGGCTGTGGTTGAGGTATTTCGGATCCCTCCTCTTGATCATCACTTGCATCTTCGCAAGTGATTCGGTAGCAAGAACTAACATTCCGAGAGGATTCACCTTTTGATGCCTTGTTCTTCCTTTGGTTCTTCTTGTTTCTCCTCTGGTAAACCAAGAGAGGTTTGGTTGTGCCTTCTTCTTCCGAAAACTCATTTTCTTCAGAGAGGTAGAGAACGTCCTCCTCGTCAGTTAGTTGTAGTTCTCGCAAGAGTTCACTTGTTGTCTTCCCTTCGGTGGCGGCTATAAGAGTCGCTAATCCTTCGGGAAACATTTCAGTCCATTCGGGTTGTGGCCGGACCGACATACGTGCATTCTTCCTATGGGCTTTCTTTTCTTTGGACTTGCCCCGAGACTTGGGAGAAGGTTCATCATCGTCCGTCCACTCTGCTATCTTAGCTGCACGACGGCTGGATTTCCTTTCTCTGGGGCTCTCAGGTTCATCACTGCTGATGTACCGAGATGATTCGGAGGGACCGACTCCAGGGTTGTTGTCATCATCAGGCATGAAAATGTGCTGGGCGGCTTCGGCTACTTCTCGCATGCGAATGGCTTCAGCAGGATGATTGCGCACAAATCTTTCACGACTCCTTCTCCATGTAGGATCAGGATCCGTGATGGGATATTCCAAGTATCGCATGAGCATTTGAAAATTTTCTGTTGCGAATCGGAAGAATGCTGGCTCACTATTCTTCAGATCCTGGAGATATGTGTGTAGGTCGATGCCTTGGTGCCTCGTGATTCCTGTGCGGGCCACCGTTTCTTCCACCAAAAGGTTGGTTGGTCTGCGTGGTTGATTTCGGTTCGGGTCAGGAGCATTTCCTCCGTTTGGGCTGGTACCGGTATAAAAGGAGGTACCAGAAATATTAGGGTCAAAATTATTGTTGTCATCCAACCCAAATATGCGTCGAGTGGTTTCTGCAACCTCTCGCATGCGAGCAGCCTCGACAGGGTGACTGCGTATGAACCTTTCGCGATCCGTTCTCCACTTGGGGTCAGGGTCGACCATGGGATACTCTATGTGTCTCAGGAGCATTGGAAAATGTGCTGCTGCAAATCGGGCAAACGCGAGTTCGGTGCTCATCAGGTTTCGTAGATAATTATCCAAGTTAAACATCCTGTGCCTTTCGACTCTCGCTCGTGCTGCCATTTCCTCAACTGTAGGATCCGGCTGACTTGCTGACTCAGTCTGATCAGAAGCTGGGCTATCTTCTCGGTTTGAGCTGGTGCTGATGTGGTGAGAATTGCCAGAGGTATTGGTTGAGTTTCTTCCGTCACTGTTATCACCGCTGGATGGAGTAGGATGCCTTATGTTGTCGAAAATCTCAACTACCTCTCTAATCCGAGCGGCTTCGGCGGGATGGTCTCTTGTAAACCTTTCTCGCCTTCTTCTCCAGGCTGGATTGGGTTCACGATGTGGGTGCTCCAAGCAACGAGTCCAGATTTGCTCGTGATTTGTCACAATATCCAGAAATTCTGGGTCATTCTGAATCAGATGGTTGATGTATGAAAAAACATCGACAGTTTGATTCATAGAGAGACCATTAAAGGCATCTGAAACATCTTCTAATGGGCATCCAGAGCCAGGGTCTTCATCATAGTATACACGCAGTGGCGGGTCAGTCGATTCGCGATCCCCGGTATAGAACACACTTACTCTTGAGTATTCGCTGCTGGAGGTGGGAGCTCCGGGATTAAGTGTTCTAGGATTGGGAGTGCTTTCATTCTGTGAAGTTTCTCCGGTAGTATCGTTCCCGGAACCTGTTCCTTGCTCTTCCTCACTGCTATCGCTTTCTTCCCCGTCGTGAGAAGTTTTATGACAAGAAGCCGTAGCAGTGTTGGGTTCGTCGCTTGGTGCGTTTGATGTGAAGATGTGCCTTGCGGTTTCGGCAATCTGCCGCACCAATGCGGCTTCAACAGGCTGACTTCGCACAAAATATTCGCGATTTCTGACCCAAATAGGACTCGGGTCGTTGTAAGGGTATTCCAAATACCGCATTATCATCTGGAGATTGGTGTTCGCGAATCTGAAGAAAGAAGCTTCCCTTCTCCTCAAATTTTGCAAGTATCTGTGCAGTTCAGCACTCTGACGCCTTGTATCTTCTGTCGAGGTAGCAGGAGTTTCGTTCAGAGGATGGGATGGTTCATGAGATTCGCTTTCAGAGTCCGAATCATCGTCCCAATTGATGCTGATGTGGTGTGAAAACCTGGAAGGACCGGCACCTGAATCATCGTCGTCGCCGTCATCATCACTCGCAACAGAAGTCACGATTCTGTGGAAAGTGGCGGCTACCTCTCTCATATGGGCGGCCTCAGCTGGGTGTTTTCTTATAAATTTCTCCCGCCTCCTTCTCCGGGCTCGGTCAGGATCATGTTCGGGGTGTTCCATGAAACTACCCCATACTTCAGCATTTTCGGTGTTATCCGATATCATGTCGATGAATCCTGGATCATTTTGTTTCAGATGACTGAGGTACGCAACCACCCCAGCCGATTGATGTATAGTGAGGTTTTCGAGCGCAGGGGTTAGATTTAGAATGGGCTCTGAGGAGTTGGGCCCTCCTGTGAAAAATATACGCGCATTTGGGTCTACATCATTGGGACCGAGCTCACCGGGCCTTCGCCTGGGATTCCGCCTAGAGCCAGCTCTTTCTTGTGGCGGTGGCGCTTGTGGCTCATTGTTTGATGATTCACCTTTATCGTTTTCATCATCGCTGTCATCATCGGCAGTAATATGACGGCAAGATGCTGAGGGCGCGTCATCATCATTGTCTGAATCGGATACGTACGCGGGAGTCTTTCCATTTCTCAACTCCTTCCGTACTATCTCAACAGCTTCTCTCTCAAAATCCTCAACAAATTCACTAGCAAACATTGAGTGCACAGGGTCCATAACATATTTGAAGGTTCTGGGATCAGAGACCCTTAAATCCTTGAGGTAGGAGACATAGAACTCTACCATTTCATCATGTTCGTATTGCCAAGAGTCGTGTGGTTGTTCCGGCGATCTTTGTTGGCTTGTCTCTACTTGGTTGGAGGTTTCCACCATCGGTCTTCCAGTTCTTACTTCCCTTAGGTGCTGCCTATAGCCGTACATCCATGGCTCCTGATTGGCTTCCGGGGAACTGGGTTCTGGGGTGATTTCACCTTCTTCAAGGCCAGTACCTTCAGCCTCTTCTTTGAACATTCTTGCGATAGCCTCCTTTTCATAGTCTTCCAACTCGGAGGAGTCTTCTGGATTCAACATGTTGTGAAACTCTTCAGGGGCTATCATTTTCAAGCTCTTGAGGTACTGGACATATGCATCAATCAACTCTTCTCGGGTGGAGCATCCATTATCACCGGGCTTAGGACGCAACCACCGGCCTAGGCCTCCTTCGAAAAACGGAGTCTCTTGTTGTGGTTTCTCACGTGCATCCAATACCTTGGCATGCTCGTAGGCGATCTGGTCGTTAGTCATGGCACTGACCGCACTCACACCTATTTTATCCCATCCATTGTTCACAATGATATCAGCGGCCACCTTTTTCACGGCCAAATGCTCGATACCATCACGATCCAAGTCAGTGGCATTATCTATGGCTTCATCCACTTTCAGTTCGTCTTGGAATAGGTCAAAGTCTTGGACTTTCAAGTCCATTAAGAAGTCGATGTAATCAGACACCGCTTCGAATGTCACTTCTGGTGGCGACTCATCGTCAGAGTTGTCATTGAAATTGAGAGCAGAGGTTTGAATTATGATCCTTTCGGAATCACTATCATTTTCTACCTCGGATTCATCAGAGGCACTTAAATGCCGGCAGGTTTCTGCAGCCTCCGTGTTTTGAGGTTTCTTGAGTGACACTCTCAGTTGATATTTGCCAACCAGCCACGCGGCCAGCAACTGATCGATATCATCTCCTTTCATCAATTCGTGGACCCACCACATGGGATCCGCCAAAATTTCCGTTTCTAGCTCGGGGTGAAATATAACCGTGCGGTACCAAGTGGCCAATTCTCGCCACTGTTTCCGTGCTCTTAGAAACATATTCATCCTTTGCCGGGTGGGGAGTCCGCGGGGCTCTACCTCCTGGTAAAAGACACCATTTCTTGCGGTCGACCCCTCACCTCTTAAGAGTGATGACGGAGTCGCAACAGCTGTTTCTTCCGTCACATGTTTATCTTCCACCTCCGTTTCTTCAGATGGTTGGACTGCATCATTTTCGGCATTTTCATAGAAATCATCATAATTTTCATTGCCATCTCCTTCATCCTCAGTATCAGAGGTCGCGAAGACATTGCAGCATGCACCGGCGGCACTACCACCTCTTTCTTCGTCACTACTGAAGTGACAATCAAAGTCATAATTGTTATCCATGTCATCACGGGGAGGACTGGAACCAGGCCATGAATATTCATCTTCGAAGTAGCATTCTTCCGGCCCTGAAGTTTTAGCTGGAGTTTTGGTTGAAGTAGTTGCCATTTTAGCCGCCGCTGCCTCCCTTCCTTTCCTAAGCTTCGTCGCATTTATGGCTTCACTCATTAGACCAGACACGTGCTGGGCTAGAGTCTGTATCACAGAAGGAGGGAGTTCAGGTTGTCCTGTTTTGTCTTCCACAAGCAAGTTGAAACCCAAATTGTTTAGGTTTAAACCGCCGTCCTTACTTTGACATTCTCTGGGAATTTCCACATATACCCTTCTTTCTTGCCCATTGACGGTTACTGGAAGGATCATTAGCTCTGAATCCGGAGCCCCGGGACCTTGGTACCCGGAAGATTCTCCAGGCGTATTTGCCCGAGTGCTGGATTTTCTGTTTCTGCGGCCCCTGTGGGTTTTCTTGGTCTTGGCAGGGGTGGTCTCGGTTTGTGTTCCTCGAGACGATGATGACCCCATTTGACTGTACTGCACAGCCGCGGAGGGTGTCGATGTTTCTTGGGCTTGCTGACTTGACTGGTCAGGGGTTGACTGAGATGCCTTCTTATCAGAGAGATCCTTATTCCCCTGATCATTGCTGGAAATGTGACGACACGAAGCCGTCCAGAACTCTTCAGATTCCGCATTCTCACGTTCCTTTCTTTCTGTCACATCTTTCCAAGCCTTACCAGTAAGTTTGGTAAAATCCCTGGGGGACAGAAAGTCAGCCAGGGTGGCTTGCCTTGGTCTTCCTTGAATATATTGTTCTTCGATCTCCTGAGACGCAACTTTCCTCCAGAACGGTCTGTTGTTGTTCGATCGTGCTACCGGGACATAACCACGTCTCGGTTTGGGAGGCAATCTCGTTGGTATGACAACGTTTCTCGGCACGATGGGGGTGATGGCATTCTTCCATCTGAGCCTGGGTTCAGCTTGAAGCACCTTCAACTTCTTTTTGGTGCTCTTGTTGAGGCTTACACTCCAAGTGGTGGGTGGTCTGCCGTCAGAGCAAGCAGAGACACGATTCGCGCTGGCAACTGGGGTTCTGGTTGGCCCAGCATGAGGTGCCGGCTCTTGCCTAGCGTCATCATGGAGTGGGATTGCTCCTTCTTGGATTCTTTTCTCGATCCAGTCCTTGAAGACATAACAGTCTTCTATACTGTGGCCTAAGACCCGGTGATATGGGCAATAGTTCGGGTGGTTGACCTTGTTTTCTTCTTCAGGCCTTTTGCACCTCGGGAGTCGTATTTCCAGCACTTTCATTGCTTGCTGGAACAACTTTTTGGTCTTTTCTTTCTTGAAAGAGTACGGTTTATTTTGTAGCTCTTTCAAAGTCGGTCTTGGGGCACGGGTTTGTGAAGTCCCGTCTTTTTCCTCATCACTTTCTCCCCATTGTACACCACTCGTGCCTTCGACTTGATTGCTGGCCGCTTTTGTTTTCACGGTTTTGCTTTCAGCTTTCTTTGGCCTTTCCTTGGGGAGAGCATACATCAGGTTGATGTCATCCTCCATCCCTTCGAACTCAATGATTTTAGTCACTAAGCCCTCAAAAGTGGCAACGTTATGTCCTGCCAGGAGCACTTTCATAGGTGGACGGATCCCATTCATGAGCATGCGGACCGCCTCCTTCTCAGAGATGTTTGACTGGCATCGCGTGTACATGTTTTCCCACCTCGCGACAAAGTCCGAGGCAGTTTCTCCTTTGTTTTGTTTAGTGTTGACCAAGCTGGTCAAAGTGACACGACGAGGTGTGACTCTGAATCGGGTCTTGAAAGCGGCGACCATTTCTTTCCAGTTCTTGATACTGTTTTCCTCCAGCGAGGCATACCATTCAAAGGCTACTCCCGTTAAGCTTTGGGGGAATTGCCTTAACAGCCATTCTTGTCTTCTGGTAGTGTCTCCACAGGATGTCAGAAAATGAGACAAATGTTGGTCGGGAGTCACTTTACTGCCGACTCCTTCAAACGGCTTGAATTTTGGCACAACATAACCCCTTGGGTATTCAACCTTGTCAAACCTCTCAGGATATGGTCTTCCTGTGAAGTTATTGGGGAATTGAGGTCCGTCAACTCCCAAGTACTGGAATTTTTGTTCCATCTGCTTTCTCATTTCTTCCATGAGGTCAATTGGATCGACCTTGGAAGCATTCTTTTTACCATATGACCCCTCATCAGAGGTTTCGCTTGAGTCACGACTGGATTTGTTCTTTCTTTTCTTCTTGCGCTCGGGCACTGAGTGTCGGGCGCTTCCTTGCTTTGAAGTGACTGGGTTTGGGTTTGGCCATGCTCCTTTCTTGGCCATGTATTTCTGGATCTCCGCACAGGCTTCAGCTATGCGGACATTGTCGACTTGCAACTGTTTCAACTTCTTGTCTTTTTCTTCCAGCTCCTTGCGGAGCTGGGCAACTTCTCCAAGGACTTCATTTTCCTCGTCTGCACTTCCATCAGAGGCTTCATCTCTGTTCGAACCGGGGTTTTCTCCCCTATCTTCCTCCTCACCAGCAGAGTGATCGCTGGCTTGGTTGACCCTTTCTTCTGTAATGGGCTCGGGAATCCGGGGACGATTGTTTTTCTTTGGTGGGGCGGAGGCAGAAGCTTTGCTTTTCTGGCTCCGGGTTTCAACTGGTATGCTCTCGGACTGTGGGGGTTCTTGAGAGCCAGTTCCGACCATGTGAACTTCAGTGAGGTCATCATCATGATCGACATCAGCATGAACATGGTAAACAAACGCAGATCCTGCACCCTTTCTTTTCTTGGGCACGCGGACCTTCTTTCCTGGGGCTTGCGTCATGTATGACACAATATCAGATATCTCGGAGGCTTTCTTCCTCCTTTTGTTTTCCTTCGGGGATATGGCGCCTTCCTGCTGAGGCTCAGAAGCATTTTTGGGCTTCCGAACCTGAGCAGCCTTCCCCTTGGCTTTCATATTCTTGGTGTTGGGTTTGAGAGGAGGGAAAGTGAGCCGATCAAAGACCGAAGGAGGTGTGACTTCCACTTTCTTCTCCGAGGCGCTGTAATCAGCATCTCCGATCCTGGTATCCTCATAGTAGGGGAAACGAAGGCGCTGAAAGACTGGGAACCGGAGCCTCTCCTTGATTGAGGGCTTCTGGGTATTCTTGGCAGGTATGGCGAAGGCTTTGCGGGCCCCGCGGAGTTTCTTGACTATCTTGTATGCAGCATGGATAGCTTCCACAGCCTGGTGCTTCTTGGGAGTGGAAACCACCTCAACCTTCAGAGGAGCATACTGGGGTAGTTCCCAGTCTTCGCGCAGGCGCGGACCGTCAGCATTCTTCTTCACAATGCGGAGAGGAGCGAACGCATTGTTCAGAGGCAGATCAGTGTCAATTTCTTCTTCCTGGGCCAGGCGGAGGGCTTGAGACCTCGAGAGCCTGACTCGGGTTTCCTTCGCCTTCTTGGGGGCGAGAGAGACCTTGAGACGCTGGGCACCAGCCCCAGCCTTCTTGTTGAGAGAGATGGTTGCAGTCACGGGCGCTTCACCAGCAAGCGCGGTCAATGGCACCTGGACGGGCACAGTGAGAGTCCCGGCCACCGAGCTGCTGGCCTTCTTGAGGTGTGTACCGCTCACGATTTCGCTCCAGGTCACCATGTTGATTGTTGGTTGTTGGTTTTGAGTGAGTTTTCCTGCAAATGGAAAGCACTCAAAGTTAACGTCAGTATCTTTGTATATTTTAAACGTATTTCATACTATGTTGATACACTATGTCGATATGCCTGGTCCATTGGTCATTCCCTGATGAGAGGAGAAAAAGGTCCCACCGGGCGTGCCAGAATCTGTCTCGCACCTTTTTGGACCCTGATCCTCGGAAGGGGAAATGACCGGATGCTCCCAAGGGGGAAAAAGATATTGCGGACGAGATACCCCTCGATCGTTTCAAAACTCAGACATCGGCACCCACCTGAAAAGGGATGTGAGTACTGGCGTGGTTTCGAATCTCTCGAGAGTTTGATTGTTTACTGCAGGTCCTTTTTTTCCAGTAGGCGCAAGCCCCTACTGTTAATTACCTCTGAACCAAGTCAAGAGCACCTCTAGATCGGGATAATCAATGGATTAGGCATAACAACTAGCATTCTAACACTATACCAAAAGATACTAACATTGAAGAACGCAAACAAATAGTGACATGAATAGAGCGAACGATATAACCGAGAGGGAATTAACATGATGCAAAACATAATGCAAAGAAATTTAATTCATATTTAAAATTCCAAAATTTCTGAGCTTTAATCCCGGGTGGTTAACAATTAACCCTATTTAATAATTTTTTTTGTTTTGTTCCCTTTAAACTATACGCATTGTAAGCTCAAAGATGACGGACATAGACATGTAAAGTTTCGGTATTCAGATCATATTAAAGCTTTAACTATTTTAAAACTTCAATTTGTCAACGTTTTAAAACTTAGGTCTGTTTGTTGACATGTTAGAATCAAGGTTATCAGGCGTTTCTGAAAAAACTCAGGCATTAAGGCATGTAAAGGTTCCGGTCCTTAAACGTGTGTCGATTCTGGTCAACTATTGACGTGTCGAATTTCTGGCCCCGTGACGTGCAAAAGTTAGGTTATAAAACGTTTTAAACTCTGGTATTAAGGCGTGTTTTGAAATTCTGGTCACTTTGGACATTTTAAACTTTGGTCTTCTTATGTTCTAGAATTTTGTAAAATTCTGATTTTCAGACGTGTTTAAAGTTTGGTCCCTGGATTCAGAAATTATGTATATAATTATGGAATTTTGTTTCTGGATTTGTATTGCTTTTGGGTTTAGGTCTGGGTCTTGAGTTTGGATTTTTTGAATCTAGATTTGATTTGGATTTTTTTTTGCTTGGATTTAATTTGGGTTTGGATCTTCTGGGTTTTGGGTTTGGATTTTATGGGTTCTGGATTTAATTTGAGTTTTGGATTTCTTTGGAATTTAATTTGGTTCAGGTTTTTGGATTTTTGGATTTAATTGGAGTCTGGATTTTTCTGGAGTTGGATTTGATTGGAGTTTGGATTCTGGATTTGAGTTTGGATGATTTGAGTTTGAATTTCTCGGGTTTTGGATTTAATTTTGAATTTGGGTTTTCCGGATTTTTGGATTTAATTTTGAGCTAGGATTTTTTGGGTTTTTGTTTTGGATTTAGATCAGGGACCTATATTTTAAATTTTGGTTTAGGTTTGGGTTTTGGATTCGATTATAGTTTGTATTTTGATTTGTTCGCGAGATTTATTTCCAAGTTCCCGAGAATTGTGCACAGAGTTGGCCCTTAACGGCAGTTACCATTTAATTGTACCTGCTGTCCAAGTCATCTTGAGGTATCTGCTGTCAAAGGGGTTTATACCCTTACACTTTTATGTACTTTTGCAAATATTTTTAATATGGTCCATCTTTTGGATATTTTGCACCATTAATTTTTATCATTTTTCATGATTTTAATTTTAATTCCCTTTTGGTTGAGAATTTGGATTTGAGGTGTTATAGAAAAATATTCCTCATAATTTTCTGGACATTTTGATATTTTACGGGAATTTTCTGGACTTTCTATCTATTTTTAAGGTGTTTTTGATGTTTTTGCCTGGAATTTGTTGTTTCCTGTTTGCTTGTCAGGGACCCGTTACGCATATGGCGTCACGAAAGACCTGGAATGTCGCTGATGCTAAGGCCAATCAAGTCGTTCGGTTCAGGCAAGCGACCGTGAGCCGAGCTCACCTTCACCTGGCTTTCATCTCCCTTCGTCAGTTAAAGCCATTGACTGGACGAGTCCAGTTTCACGCCAGTGGCAGGTTCTAATGACCGTTGCGACCGCGACTAAGTTCTGGGGTGTCGTGGGCTTGCTCTGAGTTTGCTCATGAGGTCAATTCGAGTCGTATTCGTCAATTTGATGCGTTTCACCATCATCTTAGTTGCTGGTTTAGTAATAAATCGAGGAACTGTCGCTGGTAGTTTCTGATGGCGATTTTCTCCAAAATGACAGTTATTTGAATATTTTGAGAGCACAAGGGAACTATTGGCTTTATCAATTTTGTGACCGGGGCTAACCTTCAAGGTGTTTGGCGTCACCCAGACTTGGTCTGGTATTATTTTATCAGACCCTCTGGATTTGCATCAGTTTGGATTTGCTAGCAACATTGGTTTCACAATTGGATACCTAAGACGACCTTCGTATTGTCAATTCTATTTGTGTGACCTGGTTTATTATGTAACTGTCAAGCTTGGTTTTTTTTTTTATTAGTTATGTTCACTATCTTTATTTCCCATGTAACAAGACCTGATTTAGATGTTTATTACTGCCATCATTGATGATATGCTCTTATTTATTCGAAATGCAAGTACAAGTGTGTTACGAGAACATGATTTTCTTTTTTTGTTTTGTAGAAGGTGCATCTACAATCTATGATGAGAATGTACTTGTTTATTTGTTTTTTTTTTTATCATTATTATTACTATTTTTTTTATCATTATTAAGCTTCCTATTACAGTGTAATTATATGTAAATGAAAGAGTATGACTGAACCTCATTTCTGAATGATGAATGCAATTGGAGTTACATTCTGCCTTTTATTTGAAGAAAAGTGAACGGACTTTTGAATATATATATATTCTTATCCAGATTTGGCTTAAATGAAATTACCCGAATTATTCTCTTTTTATTTTTAAAATAAAAGAAATAACAACTGGTTTTAAAAGGAAACTAGGACTATGTCCTTAACATTTTTTTATTCTGAGGTCTAGATATGAACGTAAGCCTTTTTAACTTGATTTAATTACAACTTAAAGATGAGAATGATATGAACATAACTGGACTTCTTGTGCACAGATTTACATGAACTCACTGCCAACTTATCATGTGCTTTACAACAGTTAATCATGGATGCACCTATTTTCTTTTAATTAGCCATAGCTTCACTCAGACACATATTCCAGACATGAAACCTGAGTTTTTCTAAGGTCCAATCAGTTCAGTACGTGATATGCACATGTTTTATTGCTTCCTTTACCAGCCCTGTCCATACCACAAACATGTGCTCCAAGGCAACAAAATTTGGGTGTTTCCAGAACCAGTTCGGTACGCCAATGAGAGATTATGTTAAAAATGAATGCTCGCCTATTATTTCACAAATCAATCATGTTTGTGCTTTAGACATATATTCGGAAACACAGAATTTAAGTACCTCCACTACTGATCTGCTTGTTAAACATGGTATACATGATGCATGTGCCACTTGTTAGTTCAATAGACCAACTATGTATATACCCAACACATACTCCAGGCACGAAATCTGAGTATAAACATGGCTGATCTTTTATTACATGTTGTGAAAATGATGAATTAATGTTTATTATTCGTGAACCAGCTTCAGTTATGCTCAAACACGTGTTCCAGACACGAAATCTGAGCATTTCCTTTTACTGATCCAATTTATCGGATGGATGCATGAATGAGATGCCCCTTTGTTAGATGATTGAGCCAACCATGTATGTACTCAGACACGTACTCCAGGCACGAAATCTGAGCATTTCCATAGCCAACTCTTGGTTATATGCTATTTTTATGATGCTAAGGAGAAGAAGAAAAAAAGAGAAAAGAAAAAAAAAGCTCGGTTTCTTATGATTACATGGCTGGTTGCAACATAAACAGGATGCACATGAAAAGATCAGATAGATGAATTCATTGAACAAAAACTTTATTCAAAAATAGTAGTAAATACACAGTTCTTCACCTTCTTTTTTTTTAAAAGAACTTAAGAAAACAGAATGCCAAAAAAAGAAAACTCAATAATGCGGGGAGAGAGGGGGGGTCTTCTTGCACCTGGGATGCTTCTTTTATAGGCAATTGATTAGGGTTTGGGTCTGGGTATGCTTGCCATGTGGCATGATCTCCAGTTCAGAAGCTGTGATGGATGGCCGTGATGTGTAGTTGCCAAACCGCCTTATTATTTCATCCTTTACTTCACATTCCATCTTCTACTGCTTGATTACTTATCCAATAGCAGCATGACATGTGTCAATTGGGATTAATCGAGGGGTATATAGAATTACACGTCACCCTTGCTTCCGCTTGCTGTCAGGTGGGTCCCTCAAGGAGAAAGCCGATAGCGATTCATTTCATCTCATTCTCTACCAGCTTGGAGGAGGGCTTTGGCGCCAGCTATATTGCAGGACAGGTGTCTCTCATCTAGCCCTTGGCGTGTGATGCACGGCTGAGATGTATGTAGGGTACATTTCTTCTTTAATTGCCAGTACAAGCTACAGTATCTAGGCCTGGTAAGCATCAGCAGAAGCACTGCCTCCTCTCCAGCACATGATATGGAACTCTTGATATAAAATTCTTGTTATTCCTATGGTCTTGTGTGTGGTCTTATAACATTCTATATATAAAAACCTCATTTTCTATAATCTGAGAAGCTCTTCCAATAGCTATTTCATGTTTGAGATCAGGTTAGCACAAGTTGTTGCCTTTCATAAAAAAAAAATCTCAATAGTGGATCTCCAACCATAGCAAAAATGTTCATAGGCAGCATCATTCGTCATAGCATCATTATCTTTGAGCATGATATACCCTTGTATTCAGCACTTAGCCTCATATAATCCCTCCTTCATTCATCAATAAGGACAATCCGAGGGCAAAATCGGTATTAGGGTCTCAAATTCCTTCAATTAGGTTTCATATCCCTTTGTCTGTTCTTATTTATACCCGATTTACCCCTGGCAGAAAGGGTGTCATGCATGAGAGCCCTTCCTTCTAAGTACTCCCTTATCCAATTATGCAATAAAGAGGTAAAAGGTGCAATTGCGTCATCCGCCCTCCATTAGCCATACTAGCGCCTAGATTTCAGAATTGAGGGTCTAGATTTGATGGCAAGGCACACAGTATCTCACTTGATTCTATCACGGCTCAACATCCAAGTGGATTAAAGTCCCTTACTGTTCCTTTTCGATCATCAAACGGTCAGGAGATAAAACACCATTCTCTTTCTCGTGTCACCTGGTACGAACTGCAAGCTTTTCCCAGGCCTAGATCCTCTTTTTTCAGGTAGTAGACTGCCGGTACAGGGAAAAATGCCCTCCATTTACAATTCAGACTTGCTTTTCCTCCCATCTCTTCTACTGGAGATGTCCAGTCGCAGGTAAGTCCAAAATTATTGCTCTATACGGCTGTTTTAGTGCTTTTTGACCATGAGTTCATCCTCTTATGAACATAGAAGAAAATTCCCAAAAGCAATTTGAGCTTCTCTCTTTCTCTTCCCTCTATCTTATATTCTGACGCCATGGTGAATCGCTCCTCCTTGCTTTTTTGCGCAGCAGGCCACCACTGAGCCCTTGGAATCTCATCTCTGACCGGCCACAAGCATTCCCGGGTAGTCTGTTTCACCATTACTCAAGTAATTTAACACTTACTCTTACTCATTGCTCATCATTGGTCTTATTGAATTATATCTTTCCAGCTTCTTTTGCCTGTCGTGTCTGGTGTCGTTGGAGTCGTGGGAGCGTCGCCAGTAAAACGGTGAGGCCAATTTGGAGCAGGGCGACCAGAGTCGACGCTAAAGCTGTTATCCCCGCCGGAGCATCTTCTTTCCGTTTCAGGTAAGCGTCGCTTTCTTTTCTTTATTATTTTATTATTATTATTATTATTTTTTTTAACTAATAACGGTAGCGTGGGTCTCACCGTCACCAGCCAGTAGAGTTGTGCCACATGTTCAGTCGGGAATTGATTTGGTTGAATCAGCTGCGTGTTGTTGAGTTTGGTTGCGTGAGTCTGCTTCCGCTTCGTTGCGCGAAATGGGCCAAGCTTCGAGCCCGATTTGATTATGGGCCGAGAAAATAAGATAGGCCGAAATGGACCAAAACAAATTGTCTTATCGGGCCGGCTTAGATTTAATCAACTGGGATGGAATGAGTTGAATTGTTTGTCTTGGTTTCGTCCATTTTAATTGTCCCACTCACTCAGGCCCATTACATAATACCCCTTGTCAACCCATGTACATAATTAGATGGGCCGGTGCTTAAAATCAATTTAGGCCCCTCGCCTGCCAAATCAATAAGGCCTAATAATCCCATAATAGGTTCAATTGATTCTCATGCTTGATTATGGTCTCGTGGCTGAACCTAGTACTACACCTTTAGTATACCGTGTCTGAGACCAGTCTTGTGATCGCGTTCCTTGTCCAACTGACCGTTGCTCTGACTGTGGCTATTTTATTATTCATTCGCTTGCAGCCAAAAATTTGGAGGCAAACAATGTATTGTACAAGATACAAGACATTAATTGGGAATAAAATTAAAGAAAGGAATATTGTCAAGATCTCATTGGAGAATGTTTTCTCAGTTGAGAACTTGGGTAAGTCACCTAAATCCAAGGAAACAAAATCTATGGAGATAGATTATGATGGATGTCAGGTTTGAGCAAAATGTGCATATAATGACAAGGTGTTATAGTTACACGAAAAGATAGACTCCTAGAAAGGATGTCTAACCACATTGTATGGCATACACTTCAGTGCTACTCGGTGTGTTGCAACTCAATTCGAGAAGAGTGCACGATACAATTCGAGCATCCTTCTGTTATGAGTTTCATTATGTACGCCATACTTATGCACATGCCCCTATGTGTTGTACCCAAGGAATATGACAATCAGTTGTCAAATGGATACAAAGAAAAACACATTTGGACAATAATCGAGAATATCTTTGAGTATCTTATAAGAAAGAATGATATGATTTTCATCTGGTAAGATGAAAGAAAGCTCATATAAATTGTTATATTGATGCTAGTTTTCGAAAGATTGATATAAATACAATTAAGCTACATATTTTGTTTAAATGTGGTGTTGTAAATTTAGAAGGTGTTCTAAATGGGATATTACAACCGTTTCCGTCACCAAAACAAAAATATATAGCAACTTGTGAAGCAATGAAAGAATGTAGTATGGATCATGAAGTTCTCAGTCAAGCTAATATAGTTCTAAGCATCTCGAACCATAGCTTAAACTTGAAGAACCCAATATTAAATTGGTGATCCAACTAAGATCTATGACGATGTCACTTGATCTCACATGATGATGATCAAGAACACATATATAGGAGTATATATGTATATAGGGTCAAATAAAATTTGATAGGTTCGCGGACACAGCGAACACTCTAACTTAACCTCTACCTTAAGCGGTATACGAGATGCAATTGTGCATCCATGCGTGATGGACGTATGAGTAACTTGCTTTAAGTGTATTACATCTTTTGAGGTTCGAGACATGTATATATATAGATATATGACATTGTTCTAAATTCTTCACTGGCTAGAAGTCACTATTGATTGACTCTAGGCCAAGTGGGAGATTGTTGGAGTTATGTCCTAGAAGTCAATATTTCATGACTTATTTTCTTAGTTTATGTTAATGATGATATTTGATCATTTGTTCCTAGAGTTTATTATTGACAGATCATTCAGGTTGAGGATCTGAATTGTAGATCTCTGTGGATCATTCATTAGAATGACAATAATAAATCTAAATCGTCCATAATCTTGATAATTAACAAGGAACATTAATTATCATAAAAGATTAGTATGCAAGTTAAGTGATGATTAAGTTCTACAAATCATAGGTAAGGAGTTACCGACTTAATTGCATATGTGTATGTTATTGGAACATAGTACAGGACTTGACCCAATGAAATAAACATATGGATTGTGTTAAGTGTCATTGTTTATTTCATATAAGTTTGATTCTAAGTTTGAGATGTTCACCTTTTTCACATGAGGATAGGTTCAATAAATATCGTCTAACGTTGATTCCTGATAAAGGCTGCTATAAGGACTTTATTTATGTTCTCTTGAATTGTGCGGGGAAAAGTTGTTCATCAAGAAAACCGTATGTCCCTCATTAGTATACCTAGTGAGTGATGATATCTGTTTGGGCCCCTTGATGGAGTTGGATCGTATGCATGCAAACTAGACGATCAACTCTAGATCAAGAAATGTATAATCTGCAAGAATGACACATTCCTATCGTGGATTATACAATGATATCATGTGACATAAGAATCAGACAAGGAAATACAATTATTTCTTATGCAGGATTGAGATATTGTAACGGTACATTATTTATACGAATTGGGAATCATAACGTGTTGCTAGATACCGCTTATGATTATTGGAAATAAATAACGATTTATTTCCATGGCCAACATAGTATAAATCCTCAAATAGGGTCGCACAAATAGGATTCTAACCACTTGGTGCATTTATTGTTTATTCACAATAATGTGTATTGTGAAATGTGATAAGTTAATTAATTAATTATATACCGTTATGAACCGTTATAATTAATTAAATTAAAAGGATCATATGGAAACAATTTAATGCATTAGCTAATCATAGATTAATTATTAATGAGTTAATAATTAATTATGTTCAACTTACTTTAATTAGTTTGAGCTAATTGGGCTTCTATTTAATTGGTTAATTAAAGGCCCAATTTAAGGAAGAATGAAGAGACAATTAAAGGAGATTCATTAATTGGTGAATTAATGAATAAAGGCCTTTTATTAAGATGGCCCAAGAGAGCCCATTAGGTGGCCTCTTAGGGTGGATGACATACTTGTAAATAGTATGAAGATTGGATGAGAGTGGTTGGCTATATAAAGGGGTCTCTTTGGGAGAAAACCCTAGCCGTCATCTCTCTTCCTCTCCCCTCCCTTGCGCCTCCACCTAGAAGAGAGATTTTTCTCTCTTCTCCATGGCTCTTCCCTTCCTCTCTTAGCTCATGTGTTGAGCATCCCACCTCTCTTCCTCTCCATTAAATAGTTAATTAAGAGAAGCAAGGTGATTAGCAAGAGGTTCAAGAGAACTAGCATTCTCTTTGAGCTTGGTGGTGGGTCCTTGGTGGGCTAGAGGCGGCCATAGATGGTGGAGATGGTGGAGCACGCACCCCATCGACTCCCATGCCATAGATTCGAGCCTCATGAATACAATTTCATGAGAGGTACAATTTCTCCTACCTTCTCTCTTGATTGGATGTGTGATTGCTTTAGCACTAGATCTTGTGATTTGCTTGTTGTTAATGGGATTAATTAGTTGTAATTAATCTAAAATTAAAATATGAGCATTTCCTAACATAAGGAATATGGGGCTTATTTCCTATTCACGCCACTTCCAAACACACCCTTTGTGTTTCGACTAAATAATATACTTCATTTTCAAAAACTAAATAATATACTCTATTATATTATAAAATTGTAAATTTTATAAGATACTAATTTTAAATGATTTTGTTTTTTTGCGAGAGTTTATTATTTTGGCTTAAACCAGACATCATTGATGATATTTTAAACTTTTTATCGATTTAATGAATTTTAAACTTTTAATTTGAATTAAGGTTTTGGTTTTGGTTTTCGCATCAACACCTTTTCGATCGGAGTTGCTTGAAGATCCCTGGGATGTTTCGTGTTGCTTGTCGGAGTCGTTTTTTTTCAGTCTCAGAACATGATGCAAACTGCCAGTTCGAGTGAAGAGGTTTTGAGGTTTGTGTTTTGACTTTTAAATTTCTAAGGTTTCTCTTTGGAGTTTAAGATTTTTGTCTTTGAATTTGTATTTTTAAAATTCCCTTTTTTATATTGTCTTTGATTTTTCGAAATCTAAGTTTTGAGCCTTTTTAAGCTTTGAAAAATACTTATTTTGAAAATACTTTTCTTTTGAAATACTTTAAATTTTTATTGAAAGCGATTTATTGAGTTTATTATTTCCTTGGAATTTTATAAAATTTATTTTATAGTGAAAATACATCAAGAATACAAAAGACCATTATTCTGGCAGATTTTTATATCAAAATATCAATAAATTTGGTTTCTTGAGATTTTTATGATTTTATGGATATGTTGTTGTAATTTTTTCGAGTTTCCTACTGTTTTTAAGAAATTTAAAATTTCTGTCGGTTTGGCCTTTTTCTATTGCTCCATGTCATCAACGTGGGCTGAGGTGCCCTCCACATAGGCTTGCATCAGTGTTGAGGTGGCGAGAGAGCTTATTCCAGGAATTTGTTATTCCTATTTTTGGGCTCCATCTTTAATTTGGGATCTAAGTTTTATGTCTTCTCCTCAATTTTCTCTTGTTATCAAGTAGCATTTAGCGTTTCAATTCTAGCTTGTGAGGGGTGAATTTCATGGGTTATTTCATTCCCGATAAAATCCGTTTGTTCTTTGAGAATGATGGGAAAAATGCATACAGTTAAATATACATTATTTTGATCAATTAAAGTTGAAGAAAAAAAAGAATCACATAAATTGCTCAAGTGAAGCTCCAAATAAGCTCAATTTGCACATTGTATGTATAATGCAATATTTCATATAAGTTAGATTTGAATTATATTCTAGACCATAAAAGTGCTTAAATATAGATTATTGTTATCAAATGTCATTGGACGAATCAAGAATCGCATAAAACGCTCAACACATTCTCCAGATAATCTTTTTCTGGACATTACATGTATATTTAAGCACAATATTTCTTTATATGTGACACAATATTTTGAATTCGTAGGATATGAATTATACTATAGGCAATGTATACTATAGGCAATGTAATGAGCATAAGATTACAGTGATCACGTCAGACAAATCAAGAATCACATAAAACGGTCAACTGAAGCTTCAGAGAAAATTCATTTGCACATTGTCTGTATATTTTTTCATATTTAATGCAATATTTTGAATAAGTAGGACATACATTATATTTTGAGCCATCAAGAGTTTATATATAGATTATTGTGATCAATTGAAGTCGAATGAATCAAGAATCGCACAAAATGCTCAACTGAAGCTCCAACTAAGCTTTATTTGCACATCATATGCATATATCTATCTTTATGTATAATGTAATATTTTGAATAAGTTAGATCTGAAATATATTCTAAACCAGAAAAAGTGCTTAAAAATAGATTGTTAAGATCAATTAACATCGAACAAATCAAGAATCGCTTGAAGTGCTCAAGTTAAGCTCCAAATAAGCTTAATATGGACATTATATGCATATTTTTGTATGTATAATGCAATATTGTGAATAAATTAGATCTTAATTATACATTCTGGACCTTGTAAAGTGCTTAAAAATATATTATTGTTATCAAATGACGTCAGACGAATAAAAAATCGCATAAAATGCACAGCACATGCTCCAAATTATCTTCTTTTGCACATTACACACAAATTTGATTATATATGACACAATATTTTGAATAGTAGGATATGAGTTATATTCTAGACCATGTAAAAAATTTAAAATGGATTATTGTGATCTTATGATGTCGAATAAATCAAGAATCACTTAAAATGCTCAACTGAAGCTCAGAAAAAGCTCCAAATATTCTTCAATAGCACATTTTATGCATAGTGTCTTTTTTGGACCCCAAAAATGGATTGGATCGAAAGGACTTTCCTGCTTTTAAATCAGGGACCCTGCTTTTCTGTATGAATATCTAACCGCACAAAACCTCCGTAGCCAATTTCCGAAATTGGACTCTGAAATCAGAGACTCTTCCATTATGCATAAAGTAATATTTCTTGTCAGTAAGATCTGAATTTCATTCTAGACCATACTAGGAGCTATAAATATAGATTACTGTGATAAATTAACGTCAAATGAATAAAATATAGCTTAAAATACTCAACTGATGTCTTAAATAAGTTTTATTATCACGATATTTTGAATAAGTAAGATCTGAAATATATTATAGATCATACAACGAGCTCAAATATTTATTGCGATTAAATGACATCTAATGAATCATGAATCACTTTATATGTAGAGCTGAAGCTTCAAATAAACTTCAATTGGACATTATATGCATATATCTTTATGTATAACGTGATATTTTCAATTAGTTAGATCTGAAATATATTATAGATCACATTAAATGCTTAAATGTAGATTATAGTGCTCAATTGACATTTAATTAATTAAGAAACACTTAAAATACTTAACATGAACTCCAAATAAGCTTCATTTGCATATTATATGCTTATTTTCTCAATTATACTGCAATATTTTTAATATTAACTTCTGAATTATATTATAGACATATAAAGTGATTATATAAAGATTACTGTGATAAATTGACTAACAGTAATCAAGTATAGTTTTAAAATAACCAACAGATGTTTTATGTAAGCTTTATTTGCACCTTATATGAATATTTTATCATGTATAACACAATATTTTGGATAAATTAGATCTGAATTATGTTATACACCATATAAAAAGCTCTACTATAGATTATTTTGATCTATTGATTTCGAATCGCTTAAAATGCTGAAGTGAACCTCCAAATAAGGTATAAGCACATCATATGCATATTTCTTTATGTATAATGCAATATTTTGAATAAGTTAGATCTCAAATATTTTTAAACCATAAAAGTGCTCAAAAATAGATTGTTAAAATCAATTAACATCGAATGAATCAAGAATCGCTTGAAGTGCTCAAGTGAAGCTCAAAATAAGCTTAATATGGACATTATATCCATTTTCTGTATGTATAATGCAATATTTTGAATAAATTATATCTAAATTATATTCTGGACCATGTAAAGTGCTTAAATATAGTTTATTGTTATCAAATGACATTACACGAATCAAGAATATCATAAAATGCACAACAAGTGCTCTAAATAATCTTCTTTTGCACATTATACGCTTAATTCGTTATATATGGCACACATTTTGAATAAGTAGGATATGGATTATATTCTAAAACATATAAAGAACTTAAATATGGGTTATTGTAATCTTATGACGTCGGAAAAATCAAGAATCACATAAAATTCTCAACTGAAGCTCCAGAAAAGCTCAAAATATTCTTCAATAGCACATTTTATGCATAAAGTAATATTTCTTATCAGTAAGATCTGAATTTCATTCTAGACTATATTAGGAGTTTAAATGTAGATCATTGTGATAAATTAATGTCGAAAGAATAAAGTAAAGCTTAAAATACTCAACTGATGTCTTAAATAAGTTTATTCTCTCATTGTATGAATATTTATTTATATATAAATATAACACAATATTTTGAATAAGAAAGATCTGAAATATATTATAGACCATACAACGAGCTCAAATATAGATTATTGCGATAAAATTACGTCCAATGAATCATGATTCACTTTATACGTAGAGCTGAAGCTTCAAATAAGCTTCTAATATCCATCAATTGGATATTATATGGATATCTCTTTGTGTTTATCGGAATATTTTGAATAAGTATGCTCTAAATTATATTCTCGACCATATAAAGTGCTTAAATATAAATTATTGTGATGTCAAATTATCAAGATTCACCTAAAATGCTCATGTGAAGCTCCAAATAAGCTTTATTTGCACATCACGTGCATATTTCTTTATGTATAACGTGATATTTTAGTTAGATCTAAATTTATTATAGATCACATAAAATACTTAAATATAGATTATAGTGATCAATTGACGTTTAATTAATCAAGAAACACTTAAAATGCTTAATTAAATACCAAACAAGCTTCATTTGCATATTATATGCTTATCTGCTCAATTATAACGTTATATTTTTAATAATTAACTTCTGAATTACATAGTGGACCTATAAAGTGATTAAATATAGATTATTGTAACAAATTGATGTCGCGTAACAAGTATAGCTTTAAAATAATCAACAGATCTTTTTGTAAAGCTTTATTTCACATTATATGAGTATTTTTTTTATGTATAACAGAATATTTTGGATAAATTAGATCTGAATTATATTATATAGACCATATAAAAGGGTTTAATATTGATTATTTTGATCAATTGATTTCGAATCACTTAAAATGCTGCAGTGAAGCACCAAAAAAGCTTTACATATACGCAATATTTTGCACGTCATATACATATTTATTTATATATACGCAATATTTTGAATAAGTTAGATCTAAATTATATTCTAGACCATAAAAGTGCTAAAATATAGATTATTATGATCAATTGACATCAAACGAATAAAAAATTGCTTGAAATGCTCAAGTGAAGCTAAAGCTTAATATGCACATTTAATTATGTATAATGCGATATTTTGAATACATTAGAACCGAATCATATTCTGAACCATGTAAAGTTCTTATAAATGGATTATTGTTATATCAAATGATGATCAGAATAATCAAGAATCACATAAAATGCACAACGCATGCTCTAAACAATCTTCTTTTGCACATTATAAGCATTTTCATTTATATATTATACAATATTTTTAGTAAGTAGGATATGAAATATATTCTAGACCATATAAAGAATTTAAATATGGATTATAGTGATCTAATGACGTCGGATGAATCAAGAATCGTATAAAATGCTCAACTGAGGCTCAAGAAAAGCTTCATTTGCACAAGAAAAGCTTCATGTTTAATTTGATATTCTGAATAAGTAGGATCTGAATTAATTTATGGGACATATCAAGAGGTTAAATATAGATTATTGTGATCAATTGATGCCAAATGAATCAAGAATCGTTTAAAATTCTCAACTGGAGATCCAAAAATGCTTCAATAGCACAATTATGCATATTTCATCATGCAAAAAGCAATATTTCTTATAAGTAAGATCTGAGTTTCATTCTAGGCCATATTAGGAGTGTAAACATAGATTGGTGTGACAAATTGACGTGGAATGAATAAGTTTTATTTTTGCACTATAATATTTCTTTATTTATAACACAATATTTTCAATAAGTAAGATCTCAAATATATTATAGACCTTACAACGAGCTAAAATATAGATTATGGCGATTAAATGATGTATAATGAATCATGAATCACTTTAAATGTAGAGCTGAAGCTTCAAATAAGCTTCAATTGCACATTATATGGATATTTCCTTATGTGTATCACAATATTTTGAATTAGTACGTCCTAAATTATATTCCAGACAATATAAACTCCAGAAATATAGATTATTGTCATGCCAAATTAATCAAGATTCGCCTAAAATGCTCAAATGAAGCTCCAAATCAACATTACTTGCACATCGCAGGTATATTTCTTTATGTATAACGCAATATTTTAAATTATTTAGGTATTAATTATATTCGAGACCATATAAAATTCTTAAATATAGATTATAGCGATCAATTCATGTTTAAAATCAAGAAACGCTTTAAACGCTTAACCGAAACTCCAAATAAGTTTCATTTTCGTATTATATGCTTATTTGTTCAATTATAACGCAATATTTTAAATAAATAACTTGTAAATTATATTTTACACCTATAAAGTGCTTAAATTTATATTACTGTGATAAATTGAGATCGCAGTAATCAAGCATAGCTTAAAATAATCAACAGATGTTTTAAATAAGCTTTATTTGCACATTATATAAATATTTCTGTTTGTATAACACAATTTTTTGAATAAGTTAGATCTTAATTAAATTATAGACCATATAAAGAATTGTAAGTATAGATTATTGTGCTCAATTGACTTCGAATCTCTTAAAATGTGGAAGTGAAGCTCTTAATATCTCTTTATGTATAACACAATATTTTGTATAAGTTAGATCTTAATTATATTCTAGACCATAAAAAGTGCTTAAAAGTAGGTTACAGAGATCAATTAACTATTAATTAATCAAGAAACACTTAAAATGCCTAACTGAAACTCCAAATAAGCTTCATTTGCATATTATAAGCATGTGTCCAATTATGACGCAATATTTTTAATAATCAAGTTGTAAATTATATTTTGGACCTATAAATGCTTAAATTTAGATTATCGTGATGAATTGACGTCACAGTAATCAAGCATAGCTTAAAATAATCAACAGATGTTTTAAATAAGCTTGATAGGCACATTGTATGAATATTTCTTTGTGTATAACACAATATTTTGAATAAGATAGATCTGAATTATGTTATAGTTCATATAAAGAGTTTTAATATAGATTATTGTAATCAATTAACTTTGAATCGCTTAAAATGCTGAAGTGAAGCTCTAAAATCATATGCATATTTCTTTGTATAAAACAATATTTTGAATAAGTTAGATCTGAATTATATTCTGGACCATAAAGAATGCTTAAAGATTTATTATTGTGATCAATTGATGTTTAATTAATCAAGAAACGCTTAAAATGAGTAAATGAAACTGCAAATAAGCTTCATTTGCGTATTATAAGTTTATTCGTTCAATTATAACGCAATATATTTAATAATTAACTTGTGAATTTTTTAGACCTATAAAGTGCTTAAATATATATTATTGTGATAAATTGACGTCACAGTAATCAAATGTAGCATAAAATAATCAACATATGTTTTAAATAAGCTTCATTTGCATATTATATGAATATTTCTTTGGGTTTAACACAATATTTTGAATATGTTAGATCTGAATTATGTTATAGACCATATAAAGAGGTTTAATATTGATTACTGTAATCAATTGACTTCGAATGGCTTAAAATGCTGAAGTGAAGCTCTAAATAATCTTTATTTGCACATCATAAGCATATTTTTTTTTTTATATGTATAACGAATATTTTGAATAAGTTAGATCTGAACTATATTCTAGACCGTACAATGTGCTTAAATTTAGATTATTGTGATCAATTGACTTCGAACGAATCACGAATAATAGCTTGAAATGCTAAACTAAAGCTCCAAATAATCTTAATATGCACATTGTATGCATATTTCTCTTGTATAATGCAATATTTTGAATAACTTAGATCAGAATTTTATTCTGGAGCATGTTGAATGCTTAAATATAGATTATTGTTATCAAATGACGTGAGACGACTAAAAAATCACATAAAATGCACAACGCATGCCCCAAATAATCTTCTTTTGTGCATTATACGCATACTTCTATATATATAACACACTATTTTGAATAAGTAGGATATGAATTTTATTCTAGACCATCTAAAGAAATATGGATTATTGTAATCTAATGTCGCAGGATGAATCAAAAACCAAATAAAATGCTAAACTGAAGCTCCAGAAAGACTTTATTTGAACAGTATATGCATATATCTCTTGTTTAATGCAATATTTAGAATAAGTTAGATCTGAATTATATTTAAATCATATAAAGTGCTTAAATATAGATTATTGTAATCAATTGACTTCGAATTGATTAAGAATCGCTAACAATGCTCACGTGAAGCTCCAAATAAGCTTTATTTACACATCATATGCATATTTCTTTATGTATAACGTAATATTTTGAATAAGTTAGATCTGAATTATATTTTAGACCATAAAAAAGTGCTAGAAATATAGATTATTATGATCAATTGATATCTAACAATTCAAAAATTGCTTGAAATGCTCAGGTGAGGCTCCAAATAAGCTTAATAGGCACAATATATGCACATTTATTTATGTATAATGCAATATTTTGAATACATTAAATCTGAATTATATTCTGGACCATGTAAAGTGGTTAAATATGGATTATTGATATCAGTGACGATCAGAAGAATCAAGAATCACATAAAATGCACAATGCATGCTCTTAATGATCAGTTTTGCACATTATACGCATATTCTCTTATATATGACACGATGTTTTGAATAAGTAGGATATGAATTATATTCTAGACCATATAAAGAATTTAAATTATGATTATTGTGATCTAATGACGCCGGATGAATCAAGAATCACATAAAATGCTCAACAGAAGCTCCAGAAAAGCTTTATTTGCATATATGCATATTTCTTTTATGTATAACAAAGTATTTTGAATGAGTTAGATCTGAATTATATTCTAGACCATTAAGAGTGCTAAAATATAGGTTATTTTGAATACATTAGATTTGAATTATACTCTGGACCATGTAAAGTGTTCAAATATGGATTATTGTTTTTAAATGACGTCAAACGAATCTTCGTTTGCACATTATATGCATATTTCTTTATATACGAATCATTATTTTGAATAAGTAGGATATGAATTATATTTTAGACAATATAAAGTATTTAAATATGGATTATTGCGATCTAATGACGTCGAATGAATCAGAAATCACATAAAATGCTCGACTGAAGCTCTAGAAAATGTTAAAGGCAATATTAGTAAGACCTGAATTATATTCTAGACAATATAAAATGTTTAAATATAGATTATAGTTATTAATTGACCTTTGGTTAATCAAGAAATGCTAAAAATGCTTAACTGAAACTCCAAATAATCTTCACTTGCATATGTTTTGCTTATTTGTTCAATTAGGTTGCAATACTTTTAGTAATTAACTTGTGAATTATATTTTAGACCTATGAAGTGCTTAAATATAGATTATTGTGAAAATTGACGTTGTAAATCCATATATCTTAAAATAATCAACAAATGTTTTAAGTAAGCTTTATTTGCAAATTATATGAATATTTCTTTATGTATAACACAATATTTTGAATAAGTTAGATCTGTATTATGTTATAGACCATTTAAAGAGTTTTAATATAGATTATTGTGATCAATTAACTTCGAAACGCTTAAAATGCTGAAGTAGAGCTCTAAATAAGCATTTATTTGCACTTCATATGCATATTTCTTTTTGTATAATGCAATATTTTGAATAACTTAGATCAGAATTTTATTCTGGACCTTGTAAAGTGATTAAATATTATTATCAAATGATGTGACATGAATCAAGAATCACATAAAATGCACAATGCATGCTCCAAATAATCTCCTTTTGCACATATACGCATATTATTTATATATGACACAATATCTTGAATAAGTAGGATATGAATTATATTCTAGACCATATAAAGAATTTAAATATGGATTATTGTGAGCTAATGACGTTGGATGAATTCAGAATCATATTCTGAATTAAGAATTTAAATAAGAAAAGCTTAATTTAGACATAATATGCATATTTATTCATGTTTAATTTGATATTCTGAATAAGAAGGATCTAAATTGTTTTATAGGATATATGAAGAGGTTAAATATAGATTATTGTGATCAATTGACACCAAATCAATCAAGAATCGTTTAAAATTCTCAACTTGAGCACCAAATATGCTTCAATAGCACATTGTATGCATATTTCATCGTGCAAAAGCAATATTTCTAATAAGTAAGATCTGGACCATACAAAATACTTGAATATTGATTATTGTGATCAATTGACGTTTAGATTAATAAAGAAATGCTAAAAATGCTTAACTGAAACTCCATATATGCTTCATTTGCGTATTATAATCTTGTGTTGTCCAATTATAACGCAATATTTTTAATAATTAATTTGTGAATTATATTTTAGACCTCTAAATTGCTTCATATACATATTTCGTTTTGTATAAAACAATATTTTGAATTAGTAGTATATGAATTATATTCTACCGAATATAAACAATTTCAATATGGATTATTGTGATCTAATGACGTCGGATGAATCAATAATCACATAAAATTCTCAACGGAAGCTCCTGAAATGCTTTATTTGCACATTATATGCATATTTCTTCGTGTTTAATGTAATATTTTGAATAAGTAGGATATGAATTATTTTATAGTATATATGAAGAGGTTAATTATATATATTGAGTTCAATTGACGTCAAATGAATCAAGAATTGTTTAAATTTCTCAAATTGAGCTCCAAATATGCTTCAATTGCACATTTTATGCATACATTACGCGAAAAAAAAAATATATCTTATAAGGAAGATCAAAATTTTATTCTAGACCATAATAGGAGTATAAATATAGATCATTGTGACAAATTGATGTCGAATGAATAATGTATAGATTCAAATATTTAACTGATGTCTTAAATAAGTTTTATTTTCGCATTATATGAATATTTCTTTATGTATAACACAATATTTTGAGTAAGTAAGATCTGTAATAGATAGACCATACAATGAGCTCAAATATATAATGTTATGATGAAATGGCATCTAATGAATCATGAATCACTTTAAATGTAGATCTGAAGTTTGAAATAATATTCAATTGCACAATATACGGATATTTCTTTATGAGTATCACAATATTTTGAATAAGTACGTTCTAAATTATATTTTAAACCATAGAAAGTGCTTAAATATAGATTATTGTGATGTTGAATTAATCAAGATTCCCCTAAAATGCTGAAGTGAAGTCTAAATTATATTCTAAGAAACGCTTAAAATTCTTATCTGAAACTCGAAATAAGCTTCATTTGATAATATATGCTAATTTGTTCAATTGTAATGAAATATTTTTAATAATTAACTTGTGAGTTATATTTTAGACTATAAAATGCTTAAATTTTGATTATTGTGATAAATTGACATCGTAGTAATCAAAAATAGCTTAAAATAATCAACAGATGTTTTAAGTAAGCTTTATTTGCATATTATTTAAATATTTCTTTATGTATAACATAATATTTTCAATAAGTTAAATCTAAATTATATTAAAGACCATATAAAATTTTCAAATATAGATTATTGTGATCAATTGACTTCGAATTGATTACAAAATCACTTAAAATGCTCAAGTGAAGCTCTAAATTAACTTTATTTGCACATTATATGCATATATATCTTTATATATAACAAAATATTTTGAATAAGTTAGATCTGAATTTAATTCTTGACGATAAAATGTGCTTAAATATTGATTATAATATTCAATGGACGTTTAATTAATCAAGAAACTCTTAAAATGCTTATCTGAAACTCGAAGTAAGCTTCATTAGCATATTTTATGCTTATTTGTTCAATTATAGCGCAATATTTTTAATAATTAACGTGTGAATCATATTTTGGACCTATAAAGTGCTTAAATATAGATTATTGTGATAAATTGACGTCGCAGTAATCAAATATAGCATAAAATAATCAACAGATGTTTTAAACAAGCTTGATTTTCACATTATATGATTTTTTCTTTGTGTATAACACAATATTTTGAATACGTCAGACCTGATTATGTTATAGACCATATAAAGAGCTGTAATATAGATTATTGTAATCAATTGACTTTGAACCGCTTAAAATGTTGAAGTGAAGAATAAACTTTATTTGCACATCATATGCATATTTCTTTATGTGTACCGCATTATTTCAAATAAGTTAGATCTGAATTATATTGTAGACTGTAAAAAATGCTCAAGTGAAGCTCCAAAGAAGCTTAATATGCACATTATATGCATATTTCTGTATGTATAATGCAATAGTTTGAATAAATTATGTCTGAATTATATTCTGGACCATGTAAAGTGCTTAAATATAGATTATTGTCATCAAATGATGTGACACGAATCAAGAATCACATAAAATGCACAACACATGCCCCAAATATTCTTCTTTCGCACATATAAAGAAATATGCAATCTAATGACGTCTGATGAATCAAGAATCACTTAAAATGCTCAACTGAAGCTCCAGAAAAGCTTTATTTGCACAGTATATGCATATTTCTTCATGTTTAATGCAATATTTTGAATAAGTTAGATCTGAATTATATTCTAGACCATATAAAGTGCTTAAATATAGATTATTGTAATCAATTGAATTCAAATTGATTAAGAATTGCTAGCAATACTCAATTGATAAGCTTAATTTGCACATCCTATGCAAATTTCTTTATGTATAATGCAATATTTTGAATAAGTTAGATCCGAATTATATTCTAGAGCAAAAAAAATGCTAAAATATATATTATTATGATCTAATTGCCATCGAACGAATGAAGAATCGCTTGAAATTCTAAAGTGAAGCTCCAAAATAAGCCTAATATGCATATTTCTTTATGTATAATGCAATATTTTTAATAAATTAGATCTGAATTATATTATGGACCATGTAAAGTGCTTAAATTTGGATTATTGTTAACAAATGACGTCAGACGAATCAAGAATATCTTAAAATGTACAACACATGCTCCAAATTATCTTCTTTTTCACATTATACATATTTGTTTATATATGACACAATATTTTGAATAAGTAGGATATGAATTATATTCTAGAGCATATAAAAAATTTAAATATGGATTATTGTGATCTAATGACGTCAGATGATTAAAAAATCATATAAAATGAATCAATATTTTGAAAAGCTTCATTTGCACATGATATGCTTGCTCCTTCATGGTTTATACAATATTTCGAGTAAGTAGGATCTGAATTGTTTGATGGGACATATCAAGTGGTTAAATATATATTATTATGATCAGGTAACGTCAAATGAATCAAGAATTGTTAAAAATTCTCAACTTGAGCTCCAAATATGATTCAACAGCACGTTATTTGTATATTTCATTATGTATACAGGAATATTTCTTATAAGTAAGATCTTAATTTCATTTTAGGCCATATAAGGAGTTTAAATACAGATCATTGTGATAAATTGACGTCGAATGAGTAAATGATAGCTTAAAAATACTCAGCTGATGTTTTAAATAAGCTTTATTTTCGCATTATATGAATATATCTTTATGTATAACACAATATTTTGAATAAGTAAGATCTGAAATATTTATAGATCATACGACGAGCTCAAATATAGATTATTGTTATTAAATGACATCTAATGAATGATGAATCACTTTAAATGCAGAACTGAAGTTTCAAATAAGCTTTAGTTGCACATTATATGCATATTTGTTTATTTGTATCGCAAATTTTGAATAAGTATGTTTTGAATTATGTTTTAGACCATATAAAATGCTTAAATATATATTATTGTGATGTCGAATTAATCAAAATTCACGTAAAATCCTCAAGTGAAGCTACAAATAAGTTTTATTTGCACACCAAAGGCATATTCCTTTATGTATAATGCAATATTTTAATTAGTTTGATCTGAAGTATATTTTAGACCATATAAAATGCTTAAACATAGATAACGCTTAAAACTCTTAACTGAAACTCCAAATAAGTTTAATTTGCATACTATATGCTTATTTGTTTAATTGTAACGCAATATTTTTAATAATTAACTTGTGAATTATATTTTAGACCTACAGTACCTAAATATAGATTATTGTGATAAATTGACATCGAAGTAATCAAGTATAGCTTAAAATAATCAATATATTTTTTTAAGTAAGCTTTATTTGCACATTACGTGGATATTTATTTATATATAACATAATATTTCGAATAAATAGGATCTTAATTATATTTTGGGCCATATCAAGAGCTTAAATATAGATATCGTGTTCAATTGACATCAAATGAATCAATAATTGTTTAAAAAGCTCAACTGATACTTCAAATAAGTTTCATTATCACATTACATAATTATGTATAACACAATATTTTTAATAAGTAAGATCTGAATTTCATTGTAATAAGATTAAATATAAATTATTGTGATAAATTGACGTTCAATGATTAAAAATCGCTTAAAATGCTCAAGTATAGCTCCAAATAAGCTTAATTTTCACATTATATGCATTTTTCTTTACATATAAAGCAATATTTAAATAAGTTAGATCTAAATTATATTCTAAACCATATAAAATGCTTAAATATAGACTATTGTTACCAAATGACATTGGAAGAATTATGAATCACATAAAATGCTCAACACATGCTCCAAATAATCCTTTTTCCCACATCATATGCAAATTTGTTTATGTATGGCACAATCTTTTGAGTGAGTAGGATATGATTATATTTTAGATCATATAAAGAGATTAAATATAGATTTTGCAATTAAATGTCATCGGATGAATAAAAAAATCACATAAAATTCTCATCGGAAAATTTTCATTTGCACATTATATACATAATTCGCTCTTCCCTGTCCACGTGTGTCTCCCATCTCCTCTCTTTATCCGCTCTCCTCACTCCCATATTTCTTTTCGTCTCCTCACCCATCTCATCTTTACTCCTTTCTTCCCATTCTGTACGCTCCCCTCACCCTCATATTTATTTCCGTCTTATCCTTCTCTCTGCTCTCTCTTCTCTTCTTTCGCTGATCTCTCTGCTTCTCTTCATCATCCATCTTCTTCCACTTCACTCTCTTCTTCTTTCATTCCTCCTCTTGATACACTTGATTGGAGGTAACATCATTAATATCTTTCTATTTAATCATATTTGTAGTTTTTAATTGGATTCGATATATATTTGATTTCTTATGTTCCTGATTATAACTAATAAGTTCCTAATAAGTTAACATATGCATTTGCTTATGGGAGTAACTAATAAGTATAAGAGAGTATCTAATGTATAGTGTAGAGTACCTAATAAGTTTACATACAGAATTCAGTTATATAACAAGTAGAAGTGAGTATCTAATATATATAAGGGAGTTTATAATAAACAACAGGGAGTGTTTTATGGATGTAAGAGAATACCTAATAAGTTTATACACATAGTTCATTTAAGGAAATAACTAATAAGTATTAGGGCATATCTAATATGTAGAGTACCTAATATGTATACATACGAAGCTCACTAAAGGGAGTAACTAGTGAGACTAAGGGAGCATCAAAATGCATGTCTCAAAAAAGAATATTATTATTTGATTACTTATGGCAGTATCGCAAAAAAGAACATTACTTATAATGTATGACGTATATATCATAAGGGAGTATTTGATTAGACTCAAGAGTATTTATATTTCACATGGAATATTTTTCAAGATTACATAGTTATATATTATAAGAGAGTATTTATTTATGTCGAGTGCGTATTTATTTATCCAAAAGGGAGTATTTTCTAGACAAAGAGATGTCAAGCGCGGGAGTAACATGGAAGATAATAGTAGAAGCACGAGAGGGACAAAAAAAAAATGGAGAGAGGGTGGAAGGGAAGAGAGGGCAGACGGGTGCTAGGGACGAAGTGGAGTCGTGCAGGTGAGGAGGAGACGGGAGAAAGGGAGGGCATGTGCCATGGGAGTTTCAAGAGAGAGGGCAGGTGGGTGGGGAGGTGAGGGATGGGTGAGAGGGAAGGGGGTGAAACGAGCAGGGGAGAGGGAGAGATGCATTTTCATTTTAGAATGAGTGTAATTAGTGTTTTTTCTATTTTTTCCTATTGATTGCTTGATTGTTTAAAATTTTGATTGCACTTATCAACTCGTTTTTAATCAATTTGTTTTAATCAATTTTGAGGTCTGTAGTAACAGGCAAAGAAAATTTTATTTTCTAGGAAGAAAACATTAAACATGCCTACTCAAAATATTTTTATGCTCTACGGTTCAGTTCTGATTATGATTTTGTTCAAAAAAATAAAAATAAAAAATTGAGCATGTAAACAAGGATTCTTTACGGATGATCGACGGAACATGTCCGAAATTCCCTACTATGCAACAGATTATAAACAATTAAATTATGTACACCATCAGAAAACAAAAAAAAAATTTGTTTAAAAATAAGATTTACAAAATCTCTCGAAGAGAAACACACTCTAGTAGTCTAGTACATATATAAAATTGAAGATTGGATACTATTGATCTGCAATACTTATACCCGGATCTTCTGTGGTGTACAGCGGAAGGGTCAACATGAATTAGATTGCATACGGAATTTATTACTTGCTACATGGTATACAAAAAAGTTTTGGACCAAGAATATCCTGATAATATAAAATACTCAGTTTCGAATCTTCCGTGGCGAGTGGACAACGTGTGGTATGTTATTATGGGACAAATTCATGCTTAAATTCTAATCCCTACACAGATGGATACACGCGCGGAGCGCATAAATTACCCTAGTATTAATTTACACCACCAATTAATATGAGTTTCCCACCTTCATGATATTTAGTTCTGTCGGTCAAGCATATTTTGTGATTCTTCTAACGATTAGGCACTTTCTAAATGATTTACCGGCCGGCCCCTTCTCCTTCAATATTGATTATATATGTTTATAATTTAATAAGATACACACCCTAAAAGATATTAATTCGGTGGCACCATTGCAGGTTTGTATTAGATTCAGTTAATAATGAACGAACAACTTTTTATATTACAAGAGACAGTAAAGATTATTGAGGTGTTGGAGAAAACCGATGAAGACAGTAAAGGTTATATTTCACTTCTTCGTATTAGTTATATTTTTAAAATGAAGGTTACAAATAATGAAAAAAGAAAGAAAATAATTGAATTAAGCCATGAGTTTTGGATTGAGAATTGGGTTTGTTTGTGACCGAAATTACCTCAGTTAAACTACAGTATTACTAGACATCAAAGAGTTTTACTCAAGATTTTTTTTTTTTTGGAACTGAAAAGGAAAGTTGTTATTTTGTTTTGTTTTTTTTTTTTTCTTTTTAAGGAGCAAGCTATCGGTCCATGCTACCTTTTTTTTTTTTTTTTTTTTTTGAATGGTGTCCATGCTACTTTTGACCTTTGATCTGTTGTTATTGACAAATGCCTCCGGAGATTTTATTTATTTATTTACTTATTTATTAATTTTTTGGAATAACTTAAATGGGTAGAGAAGCACAATAGTATGTAAGTAGACGTTTAATTTATTTTTAGTAATTTTAATTTAATTAATAAAACTTTTATTTTTCGTTTTTTGTTTGTTATTCTCTGTGCTACTTTTGATATATATGGGCTCGTTTGGAATACATGGGAATAGGCTAATCCCAGGAATAGCTTATTTCGGGACTAAATTTTTCATCCAAACGCAATTACCAATTCCAGAATTAGCTAATCCCAGGACTAACACAATTTTCAACAACACTCTTCCCAACAACACTTTTCTCTCTACTTTTCACACTTCCCAACGCTATTCCTAAACTCACCATCCAAACAACATTCTTAGTCCCGGAATAGTACTCTTCCTACTAGTTCCGTGAATAGTATTTTTCCTCAAATTTTGTCCCGAATTAGCTATTCCTAGTCTAATCCCAACCCATCCAAACGAGCCCATGTTATTATTTTTAACATCAACTGTAACTCTTAAATATCTGGTATCTTCTCCATCTTCTCTCTTATACCGCCTCTCGATTGCATCTCAGGTGAGTGTTCTGTCCTCTCGTTCTCCTTCCAACCATTGAATGCAATAGCATCTAGCAGTGGTAACATTAATAAGCACTAGGTTTGTAAAATCGGCGAGAAGGAAGACACAACTGACAAACTAAACAATTTTAAAGGTAATGATCTATTTGATTTAACCAGATATCGATTTACTCTCTAGGTCAATGATTAAGGAGGATTGGGATCAAAATTAACCTTTTATAGAGGGAACTAGTTGACGAGGAATTGGTACAATCAATGTACCAGTGACGAATTAAAAATCAAACTGGCTGTTTCTTGTTTCAATACATGATCGCTGAATTCAAGGTAATAATCTAGTTCTTTTACAAAAACCATAGGATTGATGCAACTCTAGAGAAGAAGACAGTCGAAGCACCAACTGCGATTCGTGGGGAACCAATTGATCTCATGACAGCTCTCCAATTGGTAATGAAGAAAGCAGCCGCCCATGACGGCTTGGCCAACGGTTTACTTGAGGAGGCCAATGCCAAAGAAAAACACGCTGCTGAGCTGTGCATTCTAGCTGAGCCTGATTATGTCTAGCTCGTCAAGTCACTATGCGTCGAGCACAATGTGCACCTGATCAGGAGAGGAACCAGGATTGAGAAATGAGGGGCTGAGGTAATACTAGTGTAGTCCTCGAGCCATAGTGGCACACATGAGAAAAGAAATGAGCAAGTTCATATAATCATATTTATTATTATTATTATTTAAAAATAAACAAATTTTATTTGGGATGTTTTAAATTTCATGACACTAGGAACGATCAATTTTTTTTATCCATATCAAAAAGTTTATAAATTAATATATTATATCTTAATATATATAAATATCATATGTATATATAATTATTTCTGTCGTGCATTGCGCAAAAATTTAAATCGAACGTTTGAATATTAACATGATTACGTCAAACAACATTAGCATTATTCACAATTTGGAATCGATATTATTTAACCTTTGCTCATAAACTTAATACTTGATCATCTAAAATAATAATTGTCTCTGGTAACCTTGCACACATGAATAATAATTTAAGAACACATTATATATTTTAGATTGTCTAAGCCGTAACATATTATAGACCATAAACCTAGCTATTTATTACTATAGAGATTATTATTTGAATGATAACTGTAAAATATATTGCTTGTTACATTATTTGTGATATAATGATACTCAAAAGATGTTGCCATGGATTGTATTACAATACAATTTCATAATATAATGATAACGCATTTTGGGAAGAGTGGCAATAAATGGTGCATATGGAGACACGATAGTTTGTTTATCGTATGTTGTAAAGCACATAAGAACTATATTATAAATTGTAAAATTAAAGGGATCTAACTATAAAAGCTATTTTTTTTTGTTTTTTTTTGAAGAATAGATCCCCAAGAAGGGGATCCTGCATTAGCCATTAAACTCAATGCAAAGTTGATACAGAGTAAGAGGTCAACCAGGTAACCTCGCAACAAAAGAAATATATCCTGTTCCTTAAGGGAGACTTCTACCCATAAACTAAACAAAAAACTAAAGTAACAGTTCAAACTAAACACCAATCAATACAGAAACTAGATCGCTGAAGCGCCGTCTCCATCAGCTGTAGAACCAGCAACATCAGCGCCTGTGCTAGCTTGGTGAAAATCAACCTCCATTCCTGTCCTGGTACTTGTCCAAAAGAAAAATAGGCTGAAAATAGAGAGAGACATAGATAAGGACGAACACCCTTCTTTATCAGTAAAACTTCTACTATTTCATTCCTTCCAAATGACCCATAAAAAGGCCCCTAAGAAAGTTTGAAAAGCTATCCTATTACTCTTAGATAAAGTATAACTGTGTTGCCAAATCTCCTGCAGATCTCTCCCCCTGATTGTAACCCCCCATTTATTATACCTATTAAAATGAACCCAAAAAGTTCCTATAAATGAACAAGTGACAAACAAATGATTGACACTTTCAGCATCATCACAGAAGGTACAAGTAGTATCTCCTTGCCAACCCCTATCAGATAACCGATCTTTGGTCAAAATTTTGTGGTGTAGAGCAAGCCACATAAATAACTTAACTTTGAGTGGAATTTTTAGTTTCCAGACCGAATAATGCAAGTTAATCTGCACACCACCATAACAGAGAAAATTATACATGGACTTCACAGTATACACTCCTGATTTGTCCCAATTCCAAACTAAACTATCTTGCTCTAGAAGGAAATTACAATTATTGAGTATTTCCAATAATTGAACTTTTTCTGCTCTCAAGCTACTAGAAACCCCCCTTTTAAGCCACAAACGAATGCAACCATTGTTCCAGACCTGTTTCACCGAAATCTCTGGTCTTCTAGTTTTTTTTAAAAGTTAATTTTTTTAAAAAAGGGTAAGGGACAACGCCGGCCTAAGCCTAACTTTTGCATGGAATCGGATAGAAAATATATGACCTAATTAAGCTCAGCATTCGATTTTTAGGGAGGCATAACACTTACTTTATACTAGATATGGCAGTCGTAGCTTCACTACGCTATGTAAAATATAAAAAAATTATAATATAAAATATAAAAAATCTACCTTAAAAAACTTGTTAAAATTTATATAAATAAATTTGTAAGTTCAAAATTAGTAATTTCTTCCGTAAAAAGTCGTTATATAAACATGACATAAATTTTCTACCTAAAAAAATCTTGCTAATATTAATGAAAAAACTTGTTAAAATTTATAGACAAAAATTTATAATTTTTTCCATCAAAAGTCGCTATATAAACATGACATAAATTTTCTGCCCAAAAAAATCTTGCTAATATTAATGATTGGTACGACTATTTTTAATCGGTACAACCTATTATTAATTTATCTGCTCTTACCTTTTTATTAAGGACTAGAGAGGAATATCAAGCTTCGCTCGATGTAGATATCTATAATAAGAATATTTTTATTGTGTTTCTATAGTTTAATTATGTTCATTTTTGGATATATGGTTAAGATATATTTATCTTTAGAAATATAGTTTCGTTATTGCAGGTAATTTGATTTGATTAAAGTTAAAGAGTTTGATCAATTTAAAGAAACAATTATATGTGTGTAAATATAGTTATAGTTATATAAAATAATATGATTTATATTATGTTGATATTATTCATGGAATGTAATATGTTTATAAATGACTTTAAATATATATATATATCGTAAAATATTTGATATTTTTTTTTCTATTTTCAGTTGAATGAATTTAATTTATATATTGTAAACCGAAATTAAGAATGGTGATGAAGAGAAATTAAGGTGGAGAGGGCTTTAAGCAACACAAAAGAAATGTAGACATGATGAAAGTGAAAATAGGAAGGGGTCACAAAAATTAGAAACAAAACAATGTGTTGCCAAATTATTATTTGATGTTGAACCGAGTCAGTTTTATGAGCAATAACACCCGACACACAATTAATTACAAAGTATCACATTACAGAAATCATAAAAAATGCTATTGCACAACTATTTCATAATACTTGGAGTGTCGGATGATATTTAAGTTAACTGGTGTGTTTGGATGGTCATTGAATAAGGAATTGGGATAGGCCTCTATTCCTAATTCCAATTCCAACATTTTGCTAGAATTAGAATTGGGCCGGGAATAGGCCTCTATTCCTTATGCATGCTCCGTTTGTTACACCTAAGAATAAGGAATTAGGCCTTTATTCCTTATTCTGGCCCCAACCAAACACGAGGTTACAGGATCCCGACACCCACACATCTATATTTATAATATCGATATTGATATTGATTAGGGAGAGGAGTCCGGAGGGTTTGAACATTGTCAAATAACATGTCACTGAGCGTAATTAGTTATGTTTATTTTGAAGAAGCAATAGTTCCGAAGAAATTTTGATTTACTTTTGTGTTTTTTAAATTCATATTAATGGGGCTTATTATTTGGTTTTCAACTTTTGATGAAAGCTAAAGGCCTAAAGTGCATGACTTGAGACTCCATTTTTTATATCTTTCAAAAAAAAAAAAAATGGATATCGCGATATATAATATATATATATATATATATATATATGTCAAAAGATTGCCCGGCCGTACCCCATTACCGTAAGTCCAGTTGATTTATTTGGGCTAATTTCGCACCTACAGCCACTTATTAATAAATCCAGACCTAATCTCGTATTCACCCAAAAAAATTCCTGTTTGTGAATAAGAATTATATTATAATATGTATTTAAAATAACAAATTGATATGATCAAGTTCAGCACGCTCTTTTCGTTAGATCTATTTCAAATACAAGCCCTAGAGTCCTAGACACAAACCAATATCATTAGCCCAACAATTTCTAGAACCGAACCGGACCGACCGATTTGATTAGTTCGAACGTCAACCGACGACTGCCGATCTGATCCAAATGATCTCGAACAGACCGATGAAGGAAGTGATGTACAAAAAAACCGACGTAGGTGAACATTGAAAGATACTTCTGACTTTCCTTCTGAACCATGAACTCGTATATGGTTTAGCATATTTTTTTTACGTTGGATTAATTTTCAATATATGTCGTTCGTTTAAATATATTCTTATATGTTAGCAATTATAATATTTGTACATCTTTTTGAAACTGATTCAATTCGTCGAACCGGGTTGATGGCTGGTTCCGCTTAACTTCACATTGAGAGAATCTTGAGTATTAATTTTTGTGTTTCCAAATTTATTTAGCATTAATATTTTCGATTTTAAACCTTACGCTTGATTTCAATACACATTTCTATGGAGCATTTGAAGAATATGATTATATGAAGAAGTAAAGCATGTGGGAATGGGAAGAAATTGTGTGCATAATATTGATAGCAAACTTTTTAGCATAGAGAATCACTGTTTTCTTATTTTCTCTGTATATCTTATTAATTTTCAACACCCGGATGATGAAGGGATCGGAACATGTATTTACAAGTAAGAAATGCAACGGCTAGTCGGCTAGTGGACACGGATAAGCAAACTGTAAATTAACAAATATGAGTTAAAAATCAAGAGTCTTGAACAATTAAGAAAATATCAAACATTATAAACTCATAAAAAATTAGGAACAGACATCGTAAACATTAAATGCGAAGGTGGTCATTGAAATAAAAGATCATGCAGTCAGATGAAATTTCTAAATAAAAAAAGGGGTTTGGTATACAATATATTTGACAATTAATTTTCAGATCTGTAATTTGTATGATGCCGTCTGCTCCCTTTTTTGTTAAAAACACGTCCTATATCAATTATTTGTTTAACCAGAATAATTATATCATTTATTATACATCACGATCAAAATTGTATGTTCTGCTTTTGTTTTATGTTTACAAGAGAAGTTATATGTTTGTTTACTTTTTATGAGTGTTTTTGGTTGCACCAGAAGAGAAGAGAATACGAAATAATATCTCTTATAAAAATAAGAAAAAAAATTATTTTCTTTTTCTATGAAAATATGGTATAAGAAAAAAAAGAACAAAGAACTCGTAATTATGATATTTACTTCATTTTTGATACTTCACGACTATCCAGATAATATGTGTGTTTGGATGTTGTTGGAATAGGGAATAAGAATAAGGAATTTCGGAATTCGTGCTTGTCCCTATTTCTTATTCTTATTCTTTAGTTTTGTTGGTATAGGAATAAGACCCGGAATTGGTCCAAATTCCTTATTCCTATGGTGTTTGGTTTGACACCGGAATAAGGAATAAGGGACTTATTCCTATCCATCCCCTTATTCCCATGCATCCAAACACACCTAATTAATTAATAAGAAATAAATTCATTTCTTTGCTATCATTCGTATGTGTTCTGTATTTTTCTCCTTAGTTTTTTGAACCAAAACACCCATATATGTCCAAGGACAACACGTTTTGAGTAATGATCTCGAGTTCGAATATGAGAAAAAATTTGGTGAAAATTTAAACTTGGGATATTTAACTTCTCGAAGAAAGTATTATCACGATCACTGTCCGAAAACTAAGTGCTGATTTACATGCGAAACATGGTTGAATGATATATATGCAATAAAGAAGTTTCACATCTCAACTAAAGTTGTGCTCTAGAACTCAATGTAATAAAGGAAAAGGAATAGAGAGGCAAGGAGAGAAAGAGTAGATCGCGGAAAGAACTAAAGTAAACAATTTTACTTGCTTCAGAAGTTTACAAAAGTGAGAGAAAGGAAGAAGATAAGTTCGACAAATAAATTGAATATTAATTTGCCTCTTGAGATCATGTCCATATCAAAATCTTTCGAGGATATTTGTGCAATTTAATAGATTTTATCTCGTGTACACTCTAATTTAGGAGTAACAAAAAATAAAATTTTGATGGAACTGACACACCTTCGCTCTCCTTCCATTTCCCCCTCGTTTTGATACTAGAGTGAGTAAACAACAACGTTACCCCTTACCTTCCATTTTATTTCCTCTAAAATTGATTCATAGAGCAGACCCTAAGTTAATGCGTTATCCTTTCAAGTGAACATAGAACCTTCGATTATATTATGGTATCTGGTATGGAACTCTTAGCCCAATAACAAGAGAAATGAGCCTTTCGGCCTGTTTTAAATACTTGGGTTATTCAGGCCCAATTTAACTTGCTAAAATTTAGGTTTCTCCGTTTCGGGGGTCAGGTCAATTGGTCAGGTTTAGTCAGAACCCCAGTTTCTGACATCATGACATCATTTGAAGTAAACTAAAAATATATTCCCGAATCTGATGACCAGGACAATATAATGTCTTGTTGATAGATTCCTTGATGCGATATGAATTGACCGATTTAAATCCACAAGGGCTGCCACATGCAATTGCAAAAGTACAAATCAGCTTTGAGAGAGGTAATAACTTAGAACCAATCGGAAAAAAAATTAATTATAACCAAAAAATAAAAAAAGAAAAAGAAAAATAAGAATGCTTAAGCAGTGAAAGACATAGCATATATTTTTTTATTGGCAAAGTTTCTAATATTAAAGAAAGTAAAGGCAGATTAAAAGGTTCATAACACTAGAGATATTAAATAAAGATCATAGGAGAATCGTAGCATGACAACCCGTTACTACTCCCACGTGGTGCACTGGAGTTGCTGTCTTCACTGGGATTTATTTATTTGCAGAGAATTTACAGAGTGCGCCGATAGTCTTACACAAACTAAAGCGGTCAAATTGACCATATAAAAATTATTTGTTACCATTATTAAAATTCCCACTTTGCAAAAAACATCCTTTTGTTACTGATATTTAGTTTTTTGGAAAAAATAGTGATATTTATATGAGCATATATTATATATATCAGGATTATAACCAAAATGGTCAAACTCATGGCAAAATCCGAAAGTTCTTATATGGCATTAATTAGATCCTGGTGACGTAAGCGTATACATTTTCTCAACCAGAGCCCAGAGGTGAGGATTTGCTCTTTTTTTTTTTTTTTTTTTTTTTTTTTGAAACTTGTGAGGATTTGCATTTCGCTACTTCCAGAAAGTAGGGTCAAAAGTGAAAAACTTTTGAAGGAATATTTATCATTATAAATTATTTTACGACAGAGTCACCTGCACGTGACACCACATGTTTGCTACAGTGTGTAGCAGACCAATGCGCTTCAACCAAGTCACCATCCTTCCATGTTCACTACAATACAAAGCATCAGCTGAATTGTTTCATCTCTGCTCTGGATCTCTGGCAAATCAGGCAACACATTTTTGGATTAAAAAAAAATATATCTAATTAGAATATGCCCATAAATTTTTTTTTAGAAAAATTGACAGCGGCTGTAAATTGGGATATGCCCATAAAAATACTCAAGTTTTTCTTCTTCCAAATCTGAAAGATTCATAGGCAGATTACTGCCACATGAAGGTAACAGAAAAAGAAGGAAATATTAACAAGTTCTACATGAAAGGCTCATAGGCATATGTATGGCATATGTATGTTTATGAGGAAGGTTCCGCTACCAATATTTTTGTTGCCCCCAAATGCCAACATTTTGTTATTTAGTTAATTTTTCAAATTTTAAAATTCAAACGTCAAATCCAAACCGTTGATCTTATTTAATTTAACGAGCGATGTGTTTTCATATAAGTTTTGTAAATTTTGGACTTTATTTGATACTCGATCAAAGACTAAAACATGAACGTATTAGAACGAATCTATCATAGTTAACGAGGTTCGTTTGTTTTTCTATCTTTTGATCGAGTATCAAATAAACTCAAAATTTTACAAAACTTATATGAAAACGCATCGCTCATTAAACTAAATAAGATCAACGGTTTAAATTTAATGTTTGAATTTTAAAATTTGAAAAAATAACTTAATAGTAAAATGTTGGTATTTGGGGACAATAAAAATGTTGGTAGCGGAACTTTCTCATAGATTTAATACATCTCTAAATTAAGCCTCATCCTTTCCTTACCTAAATAAATTGGGCCACGTAAAAGCGTAGTGGGACTGAAGATGATTTTTTTTTTTTTTTGACAAAGGAGATGAATTATTTGGATTGGATGTTACAAAATTTTCTCTGGCACGCCATAGTATCCAAGAAAAGGACTTGCAAAGCGTATTGGGATTTGGGACTCAGAGACATCCACGAAAATGAAGCGAGAGACAGAGAAAGGCCGTTGCAAAATTTTTCTGCCAGTTTGACAAGATACTTCTGTATCAGTATCACCATTCACCCTCATTTTGAGGCTATTTAATGAAAACCGCAGTAGAACTACTATTGGAAAGTCAAGTCATTCCTCCAATTACTGGTTGAAAATATAATATTGGGATGTATATTGTTTATTCCAAATTGCATATAGTAGATAGGTTCACCAGCTTTAACAGTGCATAAAAGAAATTAAATTGGATGAAATTCTGCATGAAACGGTGAAGACCAAAACTTGTCAGATACTCAATTACTTAAATACAAGAGCTTAATTCGTGAAGTTAATTATACTATCATGATTTAGTCCTAATATTATACTATTGATTAAGAAAAGTAAGAAACCACACATTTTACTCCCACCCTTTAATTTCTCCCTAAACATCTAAGGGATATTATGATATCATCATAACAAGACCTAACATAAAGCTTAATCAAACTATAACACAACTTTCCACAAATTAACATTAAGCCTTGGATAAAAGAGTATAATAAAAAAGAAAATTGACAGCCCAAAATGATAAAACAACTATGGGTTAATAATTAATCATATTCTGTCTCATCCACACAGTGAAGGGAGCTTAAAGGAGAAAAAGGAGGAAGGGAGGTGTCCAGTCCGTCTAATGTAATCGGCGCTCTCTGAAGTTCGAGCGGCGCGCTCGTTTAACTTGGCCTCGGCATTTGCACGCTTCTCCTCTGCCACTCGGCGAGCTGCGGCCAATTTGTTGGCCAGCTTCTCTTGTGCTCTTGCCTTCATTCTTTCTGCCTTCACCTGGATAAATGGCATGAATTTGATTAATTTGGCCAAAATTTGGTAAGTAATCAAACAATTAACAGATATCTAATGACCTTGGAGCTTCATTTTTTTTTTTTTTTTGATAAAAATTGGAGCATTAGCAATGTCCAATTTTTCCCCCAAAAAAAGGTAAAACATCAGTCAAAGGTAGTCACTCAAAGCTGCTTTTTCTGTGTATGTTACTTCGAACGTTGCCAGAACTCAGAAGGCCCAAAACTTAAGTCAAAGTATGGTATAAGTTTGCTTTCCAGCATGTTTCCAAAATTGCCAAAATGAAAATTGTCTTGTGTCAACATACCTCGGCCCTCTTCATTTCCAGCTCTGCCTTTCTTTTCTCATGATTCTCCCATGCTTGTATCTTCACCTCTTCGCGCTTATATCTGAGTATCAAACATACCAAAAATCAAATTTCAAAAGTCAAATCAATTAACTAATAATTGCATCAAACTGTTCATATGCAGTCCAGACAGTATGACCACTGATTGTAACAAGAAGAGTGTTTGTAATTGCCTCATAACACTTTAACATTTTCTATATACATTAGTTTGATTTTAAAATGTGAGATTTGCAACAGAATGAGCTCATCATTCCTTTTTCAACAGAACAAACATTTCTTGTGACATGCCAAAATATCTAGCATTCTTAAAACTAAAAGTTCCAATCAGTAAAATTCCTTAATTTAACGAAAGTTTACACATTATGAAATAGTTAGGTGGCCGTACCAGCAAGTCAAACACATTATACGTTATACAATATATACATGCTGCCAAAATGTAAACCTTTAAGGAAACCTTTTAATCAAAATCCAATACAAATCAAGATTATATAAATAAATTACCTTGCCATATACTTGGCTCTTTCTGCTTCATCCCAAGCAGTTGCCCGAGACTCAAGCGAATTCGGGTCTTTCTTCTGTCCTGACCCGTTATCCTCCAATCCTTTGCCCTCACCACCCTCTCCGTTTGCCTTTGTCAAACCTTCCCCATTCCTCATTTCAACTGGACAGCTACCATTCTGTTGACCGTCTTGCCTCCTCCCCGGCGTAGAGGACCTAGATGAGATTGGGCTCCGGACAACCGGGGTGACAGCCCGCAAAGGAGTCCCAGTTCTAGAGGGTTCCTTGCTAGCTATAGGTGTCATCTCTGTACCCATATCTCTCAGACAAATCGACCGGGATGCAATCGGCGATGCCTCAATGACCGTGCTCTCACAGTCTATCTTTTTCGTCTCTCCCTCATCCATGTTCATACCATTCGCACTGATCGGGAGTATAAAACTGTAGTCGAAGACACCTTCCATGCTGCTACAGGAGTTCCTCCCGTTCTGCGACAACGAGCTGAGCAATCTCCTATCGTCAGCATTCGAATTGCGTGGTTTTGTCTTACCATGGTTGCGATCGCCGGAAAGGCCAACAAGCCATTTCTGCGCATCGTCCCACTTGGAAGGAGTCGGCTTTGTACGCGAGTTCAAAGCCTTGTTTTGGTGATGATGGTTATTGCGAGATATATGGTTGGTGTAGGATGAGTTTGTGCTAGAGCTATCCTGAGAGGAGGCATAGCTGTAGCATGTCTTCTCATCTACAGATCTCATGGTTTCAATGTCTAATTGGGACATCAAAAACACTTGATATTAGGTTTAAGGGATCTATCTGAGCTAGTGTTGGAGTAAATGTGGGGTTTCAGTTAATGAAACGTGTTGCAATTAATGCACTGCATCAACCAAGATCTGCCTTTAATTGAGGTTTTTGAAAGCTTTGACCACAGATTTTAAGATCAAGGCCTTCAATGGAGCATGCAAAGAGCCATAAATAGATCCAGTCTGATCAAATTTGTACAGATTTAAATTGTGAAAATCAGAGCAATAATTAAGTCGAGCTTCAGCCTGCACCACTGTACCAGAAAAACAGAGCAAATTAAGCCTTGTAAAGAAGAACTCAGAAATCACGAAAGCATAAAGACTCAAGATATTAAACCAACCTTAATGCGTCTGAGAAAAGGGAAGAAACAGAGGTACTCTCTGGCTAAGAGGTCAAAAGAGGGAGTAAGAGAGAGAGAGAGAGAGAGAGAGAGGAAAAGATATTCAAAGGAGCGCGCACATGGGGTCAGAATGGGAATGGATTTATGTAATTATGTACTGTCACAGTCTAATGTGATTCCACCAAATAATACAGATCGCAGATCTGTAGCGCTTGGTCGGGGTTTTGTTGCAACGAGACAATAAGCAAAAAAAAGGTAGGGGAGAGAGAGAAGTGGAGAGATCCGTTGGAAGAGAGAGAGAGAGCGAGGCTTGAGGAAATTCCTCAGAGGAATAGCGGGGGAGTAGAGAAAGGGTGGTGCGAAATCAAATCTGCTGGTAGCGCACGACGTGGGCCGTCTGATCTGAATCTCATGGATAAGGGAGCCCCGTGAATCTAATAGGCCCGAAAAAATTGAACCGCCCGATAAAAATCGAACGGTTGAAAAAGCGTGTAGCGCGCTGTCGCGCGACACCAGATCAGGTTTCGGGTGGTGCGTGGGTTTTAGTGAAGAGTGGGACCGATACGAGGCAAGGAGTCCGGTACATAATACATTGGGTGTGTTTGGATAGAGGCCGGATAAGAATAGGAATAAGGATAGAGGGCCGGGTTTAGAATCTCGTGCCAATCATTATTCCTAATTCCTATACCAGGGTTTTGTTGGTATAGGAATAAGGGCCGGAATTAGCCCATATTCCTTATTCCCATGGTGTTTGGTTTGACACCGGAATAAGGAATAGGCCTCTATTCCTTATGCATGCTCCATTTGGATTTCCTAAGAATAAGAAATTAGACCCTTTATTCCTTATTCTCGCCCCAACCAAACACACCCATTGTGTTTAGGGAAAATTTTAGCAAGTAACACACTTCTAGAATAATGATTATTATAAAATTCCACAACAGTAAGTCCCCCTGTTTTTCATTTTAGATTATTTTTTTGTTTGTCACAGAAGTATATTTAATATTTATGTTGGCAAGTAAATAAATTTTTTTGTTCGGTATTTTCAATACCTTAACTTCCCTAAAATTTAGAACGCTAACTATAAATTTTGAACGTATTAGATTTTTCTTAGTTTAAATCTAAAACTTTTGAATATGCCAATGACAAAATTCTTTGCTAAAAAATAATATCAAACTTTATAGCTTCAATGGCCTTTTGACATAGGATGCGAAATAATCCAACTGATTCATTCCCTTTTCTAAAGATTGTAGAGAGAGTGATCATAGAAAAGGGAAGCTAAAAGTAATAAAATTATCATGAAAAAAATAATAACAAACGCGGTTGGTGAAAACGATGGAATAATTGAACCTCGGAAATGGTAAACTTTCTCAGCGCTACGAAAAGTGAAGCGGGATAAAAGGCTAAGAAAAGGAGAATCTCTGCTAGTAAGTAGCAACATTTTCAGAGTTTTATTTAAGCACTTTTGGAATGGGACCTCGATATCACTGCCTCAAAAGATGAGAGACTGTCTCCAGATAATTATGTACCACCATTATTAGGATGTGGTGTCTTGACGGACCCTGATTTGGTGTTGCGCTACACGCCGTGTAGCGCACCCACGAGCCGTTCGATTTTGATCGAGCGGTTCATTTTTTTCGGGCCTAGGAATCTGGTTACTTTCACGGGGCTCCCTTATCCATCAGATCAAAATCGGACGGCCCGTGTGTGCGCTACACCGTGTGTAGCGCAACACAGGATTTGATTCCGTGTCTTGACCGTTCGATAAAGGTTGAACGCCACACAAATAATATTATGTTTTAGAAATATATTTGAAGTTCGTATAAAATTTCTATGAAGGATTGAATTACGTCGTATAACTACAATTCTTCTCCACGCACTAACATTTTAAATCGAGAAAAAAAAAATTCTTCATTTATTAGGACCGTTGTATCATAAATATACGGATGGAATATTGGCAGATTTTAATGCAGAAAATGGGAACATTGTAATACATTTTCTGCTTTTCTGTAATTCTGTTAGAGTCATTTAGGTGCCGTTTGGATTGTCTAGGAATAGGCCAATTCCAGTAATTGCCTATTCGAGACGTAAATGTGTCATCAAAACGCAATTGTCTATTCCTGAATAGTTCAATTCCAGAAATAACACTCTTTCCAATAACATTTTTCTCACTACTTTTCATCCCAATAACACTCTTCACAACGCAATTCCCAACTTCACCATCCAAACAACATTTCTTATTTCCGAAATAGCACTCTTCCCACTCTTTCTGAAATAGTACTTTTTCTTAAATTTACGCACGGAATTGATATTCCAAACCTATTCCTAACACATCCAAACGGCACCTTATAAAATAAATATTTATATGTAATTTGTAAGAAAAACAAATAATTAGACTCTATGAAAATATAACCTTAGTTTCATTGGGACCCCATTAAATGCAAATCATTTATTTATGTAATTATTACAATAATACTGACATTTGAAAAAATAATTATAATACTGAGAAATTTTTAAAAGCTGTGTAAGTGTGTATGATACATTATGATATGATTTTGATCATTCGTTTCATATCGACATTTTGTAGGGGGGTAAAACAATACCCCTGCTTAGTATGAAGTCCTAAAGAGTATTCAGTTTATAAACTATTTATCCGGTAAGATCCCGAAGATCCGATATATAAACCTGCAAGCGGTAAGAGTTAATTTGCTACGTCGTGTGTAGTACATATTGAATTTGATTGTCTAACAATAGACCTAACATGAATGTTTCCCAACGATACATGCCATTTCACTATTTATCATGCTTAACACACCATGTGCACAAATATAAATATATTAAGACAGAAAGAGGTAAAAATTTTGTTAAGAAAACCCTCAAGTGGTTTTCAATTTTATCCCTATGGGCGTTCATACATCTGAAGGTATTGATGTTGGCTTCCTAAAACCGAAACGGGGACTACTGGCGCTGTTTGGGGGTTACCCAATCTGAATTGGTGAAGGAACAATGTGTTTTATCATAACAATGGTAACTTTATCGAGTACAGTTATTAATTTAATGTCGTCAAACGTCTCGAGCTTTATGTAAAAATTGTTGATTTTGTTTCAAATGTAATTTGAACTATGAATTTTGATGCACTGGATGAGTCATGATCTTATAAATCTAACTTATTTTACCTTACATACGATCGAGTCATCGAGATGTTGATGAATGATATGTATAGTATAAGCTACCAACTTTTCGATGATGCATAAATAAATAAATAAAAATACAAAAAATGGAACGTAAATATTCGAGTCTTTAATTAGATAAAAATCAGTTTTTAGATTTGTTTTCTGGTATCAATTGTTTAGTTAACTAACTGATGAATTCTCTTTTTGAGTTTATACTTAACTTTAGTCCAGAGTCGAGTAAGTAGGATATGGTAATTTTGAAAGATAATTGAGTCTGTGGTTTGATGATTTGATTGCTTTCCTTCAATCAAGTATTTTTAACTCAAATCAACAAAATTGATATATTTTTTTCTTACATTGTTAAATTTCTTCATTAATAATGCTAAACCAACCTCAAATAATAAAAAAGAAGAAGTTGAACATTGTTGACAGGGTGAGGTTGGTAGAGCAAAATTAGAGTCCCAACTTCGGTTTCTCTACAGTCTATACAGTAGTTGGGACTCTTACCTAGACCTCTGACGAATGGACCCCGACAATTTAATCCGTGCTCGTTCAAAATAACTGCCGCACGCTTGTTCATTGCAGTCATTGCAGCAGTAATGATCACTTTGTATCGGATCTGTACTCGTTGGTCGTTGCAGAGAATGCAGCCATTAATAAAAGAAGTTAAACTCCAAAGCCAGATAAGCAATTACATTTACTAAACAGAAAAAAGATGCGACAAGTAAAGCCAATAAGTTATAGCTGACTAATCAGAACTTGGGTTTGTGCATTTCAGTGTATCGAATTGTGTTTCTGTAACGTGCAAACGTACATGAAAGATAAATTTATTAAACAAAAAATGCATAAAAATATAAATTTCTTTTAGGCAGGTTGAGAATTGCTAGTTAAAAAAAATCAATAAATCACTCGCCCCGGGATATATTACAATGCCTACGATCACAGAAGATCCAATAACAAGTGAAGACAAGATTAGCAGAGCATCACGTGGGGATCAGTAATGGGGGCTTGGGATACTAAATTGGAGGCAGATCCATCGATCCAAACCAAGCATGCCTTGCCATACTGGGACCCTGATCTGGTGTTGCGCTACATGCCGTGTAGCACACCCACGAGCCGTTCGATTTTGATCGGACGGTTCATTTTTTTCGGGCCTAGGAATCTGGTTACTTTCACGGGGCTCCCTTATCCATCAGATCAAAATCGGACGGCCTGTGTGTGCGCTACACCGTGTGTAGCGCAACACAGGATTTGAATTCGCCATACTGTGCATTGTTTCCGCTGCTATCGCTTTCTCAAGTTCAAGTCTTCATCTGTTCATCATCATGATGAGGAAATCGGATATGATGGCGAACATAATGGGTCGTAGTACGATGAACCGTGCGGGAGAAATTATTGGATTGGAGAACTTAAACCCCCCCACCCATCATCAATTATTGTTTGTGCAGATGATGAATTTCTGGTCATGATTTACCGGATTTGGCTTTACAGATTAATTAATCATTGCTAGACTACAGCGACCTGTCTGATCTGAAACGAAATAGATGGGTTCTCTTTATTGACCGTTTCTCAATAATGAAATAATTATAACTCTTCTTAAATGGGCTGTTGAGAGAGGTATATTTTGATTTAAAAATTAGCGCAGCCCAACACAAATTGCTAGATTGGGCTGAGCCTGATAGCCCGAGTTAGTGCCCACCAGGCCCAAAACACATTTTATATCGAAGTGGGTTGTCCTTTTGAGTCGGTTTTGACCTTTATATTGATGTTAAGTACAACATTCTTATAATATAACAACACATGTATGAGCCAAGTGTATTAGCGCAGCAATAGTGAATTTTACAATTTCCATAAGAACTACAAGGCCATAAATCAGAAAAAAAAAAAGAGGAAAATGTTATAGTTTGCAAGTGGGACATAGAGTAGTCTCAAGTTATTTCTCTTCAATTACTGTTGCAACAAAGCAATACAGACTGTAGCAGTTGATGATTCAAGAGAAGCGAAATATACTGAAACAATAATAAAAAAAAAGAGAGACTCACTAACTGTCACCTGACGCAACTTCGCCCGGGCTGGCCAACCAATGGAGCTTTACCTTGTGTGTGAACTATGCACAAAATGTCGAGAGAAGAACCCCCAAAAACATTTATACAAAATTCACACTTAACTAAATACTTTGTACAAAGATCACACATGAGCAGAAATCCCATTGGTGGACAGCCGGACAAAATGCCCATAACTAGAAAAAAAATTCAGCAATAGACAATTGCAACCTATGTTATACTCTTGTTATAGAACAAGATCATGCAGTTAAGACATTCTTCATGGGCTTCTTTGAATTATTAATCCTGCGTCTTTTCACAAGAGCGTTCTCCAAATCCTAAAATGCACAGAAATGCAAACAAATGTGAGGGATTTACCACATAATTCAATTGAAAAAACTTCAGGTGCCATTCTCTAGTAAACTTGGTATAGGAAAAAGTATGTACTTTCTGAACACATCAGAAGAGGCTTAAATTCGGACCAAATGTGAAACAAATTCCTTTCACTATCACATGTTGAAAACTATATACTAAGAAGGCTTCAGGGGATTTTGAACTAACCTGGCTGGGTACTTTTTCAGATGTCTCTTTGGTCCAAAGACTTTCCAAATTATAGTATGCCCTTGCCTTCTCATCAAGTGCATGAACTATAATTGTACCTGAAATTTTGCAGAACCATATATATTGTATTAATCTACCCAACAATGAGAAAAAGAACCACATTTGCTCAAAATGAAAAACACTTTAAGAAAACGAGCTATCACTATAACACAATAAACAAGAGAGACAAAGGGCAATATATCAATTGAATCATGATACCCATATGAATCAGTTTACATATCTAACCCGTTCCATGCTGAAAAAACTTAATTGTGAGAAATAACAAAAACCACCTCATCAAATTAAGTACTAACCAGAATCAACAACAATCCACTTCCCAGCCTCGCTGCCTTCTACACTGGGAAGAATTAACCGGTCAGAACCTCGTTGCTTCTGCTTTACCTGTTTAAGATAATTTAAGAATAAAAAAAAACATTTAAATTGACGTATACTTTAGCAGGTTCAGGCACCACAATGGCAATAACTAACAAGCGTATATCCCCACAATCGACATTGGTACCATACAATTGTACAGCTATTATTGTATACTAGAACATAACTCAGCACGTGTGTTTTGCTAGAAAAACAAAATAAGGAATATGCATTAGTATTTCTGTTTTTTAGTGGAGGTTTAAATGTTGATTATTAGGCCAATTTGGATAATTTCAGCTGCTTTATTTTGATGTTTTCTTTTACCGATCGTGATTTAATAGGCTTAAATCTACCTACTGGCAAACAATTAAACACATTTGATCCAACTGTTGGTGACGTAACCTCCATGACACCTAACAAGTAAGCACAAACCCTAACCCTAATAACATACCAGTCATCTATGATCTAGTTGTGAGCACATTGTTATTGTAATGCAGTTCCAGATAGTGTGAATTGAACCAAAAACATCAGCAATTGCCATAACACATCAAAATTTCAAATAAACAATTTCATTTAATTCCATCTCAAAGAATAACTCTCAATTTTCAGAAAGACCCTAGGGTTCAAACCAAATAACCAAGTGATCGAACCTGCCTTATGAATAAGAGCTTGCGCAATATTGCGAACATGCCAAGTGGACCGACCGGAGGCGACGACCATGTAATCAGTCCAGTCGCACTGGTCCTTCACAGGTATGACTCGTACGTCGTCGGCTTTGACATCGCTGAGTACCTTCTCCACCTCCGCCAAGTCAAGCAGCGCCTTCTTCGACGGAGCCTCCGCTACCTCGGATGAGGTGGAGAAATTGGCGAGAAATCCAGCGAGGTGCTTCCATGGGGAAGAGGAGGCGAGCGCCGCTGTGACTGCGCGTGATCGTACGGCAGAGAGCATCGTTGAGGAATGGAAATGGCAGTGGTGGTGTGATGAAGCGATCTGGGGTGTTCTCGGGTTTTGTAACTAGGAAGGGCTTTGCTTTTAAAGTGTGGAAGAATCTAGAAGGGTTTGGGCTTCTGGTATTTCCTTGCAATAAACCAGATCATTGTTTGGGTTTTTGGGCTCTTAATATTTTTTACAGGCCTGCTACCCGAGTGACTCTGTGAATAATTAAAAAAAGAAAAAATTGGATATAACCCCTCAAATCTTTTCAATCCGGACATAACCCCTCTAATCTTTAAAACCGGATATAACCCCCTTAAATCTTATCAATCATGGATATAAACCCTTCTTATTAAATTTAACCATATTTTAATTTTTAAAAATTGATCTCTAATTTTTCTGACCAAAATACCCTCTGCCTCTTCCCTATGCTCCGTACCTCGTTTTTACTCCCCCGTCTCTCCCTCAAAACAAAAATGTTTCTTTCTTTTTCCTTTATGTTATTAAGTTGATATGAGCAAAAATAACTTGGGAAGGCAAACATCATCCTTTCCCTTCCCTGATAGATGATGAAAGCTCCGTCTTTTTCTTTTTATCTAAAGTTCATTCGTTTATGCATAAATCAGATATTGCAAGGTATATTACAGGGCATCATTACAAAGGGTATTTGACTATAACGAAAATGGAACTGAAAGGCTTCAGCACTTGTTAGAAAAAATATACCTAAAATTAAATACAACATATTGTCACTTAAATGATCATTTTTCTGATTACTATGAATTTATCATCAAGAAGAACATCATTTCAATATTCTCCTCTTTATTGAGTTTCAATTTAATTAGTACTTTAGCTAATGGAAAATCGACTAGAGAATTATGCATCTGTTGTATGTACGAGACTATCTTTTTCGTTCTTCTATTGGTCATGACTCATATTTTGACATCATTGATGAATATTTGTATAGTTCTCAAACATCTAAATACACGGGTAAAAAGATAATTTGGCAATCTCACTCCAAGATATGCACTGCGTTATTCTAAACATGTATGAATGTTCTCGACATTTAATTTCGCATAAGACAAAAGACTAAAGCAAAATTAGAGAGAAGAGCATGTTGATAAATACATGGCTAGAAAATAAAGAAAAATAATGTAGACGGAGAAAGACGAAAGGTCGTGCTATATGGACAGTCGAGAGGGCAATTTAGTAAAAAATTACAAGAATTATTTTTTAGAGATAAAAATATGATTAAAATTATTAAAAAGGGTTTATATCCATGAATGATAAGATTTGAGGGGGTTATATCCAGTTTTAAAGATTAGAGGGGGTTATATCCGGATTGAATAGATTTGAGGGGGTTATATTCAATTTTGCCTTAAAAAAATAAAGTGATTATCTTTGTTCCAGCCAGCAAGACTCGCCACTAACCGTTAGCAATTATATGTATTTTTTGAATATGATATTAAAAAAAATACAATCTTGTATGGTTATTATGTGAATTTTTCAATGTAAAATTAAGGATTAGCTAAAATTTTTTATGCATTGCTTATAATACTAATGAATATATAAATTTTTCAATGTTCACAACTAGAAGTTAGTTCTAAGAATTTAAGCAATTTATTTTTTAAATGGCGTTTGTTAGACACATATCGTGCTTTGAATAATTAATTGATTAATTGAAGTTTCTAAGTTTTAATGAAATAGCCAACCTGGTTCAAATATAGTTATACACTTTTATGCTTTTCCGTGGAATACCAGTTCAATAAGAAACAATTCGTACTATATAACTTGTATTTTTTATTTTTCTACCATGACAAGTGAAGCAATCGGTACACACGTCTTTGAATATCCACTGATACTGTTAAGAAAGGAACGAAGCAAAGTCAGAAACAAAAATTAATGTTACCAGATTGTTGACTTGAAAAATCTTGTGGGGGTCCTGATGTCGTCCACTAAAATAATTAAACACCAGCTTTAGTATTATCTGGAGCTATCTGCATCCCTGTAGATGGCTATGCGAATGATTTTATATTACAGAGGAATAAATTCTATCTAATAAGAGCAATCCGACACTTGCATTTCTTTAAAAAAAAAAAAAAATCAGCCTTTTCTTTTATTTCTGGATCTTTTTACCGGATTCTTATTTGTTATTCTTTCTGGGCCTTCAGAACTTAATGACATTTTATTTGATCAAATTTATAATGGTCGACAAATTTTTGTATTTTTCAAAAAAAAAATTACATTTATTTGCATTTAGTCTTATCGAGGGACTGATTTACGTCTTATTTTGAAGAATTCAGAAACTCTTTAATTATTTATCTTTTTTGAAATGCTCAGGAGCTCAGCCGCTGCAAGTAAAAGTAAAAAAACTAATTAATTTTTTTTTCCAGAAAGTTCCAATGCTAAAAAGCTTAATTCCCTATTTCTATAATAAATATATATGTCAGTACGAAACCACTTACGTTATTAATCTGTGATTTCCAGATATTAAATGAACAGAGAAAAAGCTTACATGAAGTACTTTTGTTTTTAAAACACTCATTTATAGTTCAAGTGCTAATTCCCAAACAAGTTTCAAAAAAAAGAAAAAAAAAGAAAAAAAAAAAGAAGGGTTCAAACTTTACTAAACACAAAGAATAATTATAGAATTAATCTATCATTTTGAGATTCATTCATTTAATATTAATTATTTTTATTGTCATTAAAAAACATTTAAATCTAAAAATAGAAGATCTAAGTGTGTGGTTCTACCGACGGTTGTATCTGTCGAAGTACAAATATTGATGGGGTAGTTGGAAGCATTATTATTAAGAACACCAATGAACTTGTATATGTCAACCGCCAAAGAACTATTAAGAACACCAATGACCATATAATTAAATTGTATAAGATCTGTAATTGGACATAAAGAAAAGGCTTGTTGGAGGATAACTTGGACAGGCGACAGCATTAAAATTTGCTTTTCAGCTGCTTATCTTCTATTCCTGAAATAACCATGTGCAATGTTGTCACTTGTCACAGTGAATATTTGTTGGCAGCTATCTTCTAATTTTATCTTGCGAAGAGATGTACTATATTGTGTGAGGATTTTTTGATACTTAATAAAATTTATTTGAAGGGAGGTCACTTATTAAAAATATTACATTGATAATTATTTATCTTATTAATTTTTAGAACTAATATTGTAAATATGAAATTCAATTATACAAATAAAAACAATCCATATAGTGCAGATATTGTATTCATAAAAAAATAATGAGATTCGTTGGATGATTTAGTGTTCACCGAGTGATTTGAACTTTAGAATTGTTCAAAATAACGACTCTTATGCACCATTAAATGACACCCATGAATGTAGATTGTATAAAATTTCATTAATGTCTTATTCTGTGACATTATGAAAAATATCACGCTCATAAAGTAAAATGAATAATCTAAATAACTGCATAGTATATAAACAACGATAATAAATAAAGCAACAAAAGTTGAAAATTATAAAGTGTAGAACCATCAGCGTGAATAATCCATTTCATGAAAGAGGAAAAATTTGTCACATTAATATCATAAAATAATCTTTGAGAATTGGGAATATAATACAATGACACCAATCACATGAAATAAACGATATTAAAACAAATACGATTAGATATAAGCCTGACTTTAAACACGGTAAAACGGTACAAAATCATGAGAACTAATTTATAGAAATGTTTAGTAATAAACGCTGAAATTTTGGGGATCAAAATTAATTAAAAATTCTGAAATTGTAACTATCAAATTTAAATTTAATATACTAACTATCTGATTGATCAAGGCCGTTGGATCTTAATGAAAATTTCAGAATTTTCTTTGCCGTTGGATATTTGGACCCCAAACATTATTAACTCTTTAGTTTCTATCTCTCCTGCTTCAAGTCTGACCCCATCTTTCGTTCTTATCCTTCTCCCTATCTACTGATTGGCTCGAGTAAGAAGCAGCTCTCACTCCGTTAGATCAAAATCAAGTGTGTTCTCTCTCGAATCTCTTTCGTTCTTATCTCCGTTGAACCGAGGTTCAACCTTTGTAAATTGGTAATCATTTGATGGGCAACGTGGTGAACTTGGGTTGGTTGTGTTTATTTCTTCTTTCTGCCTATAACTCGTGGCACCTCATATTGGAGCCACGTTCCTCGTTCCTTGTCTTTCTTTGGTATACCTCAGTTCTCTTTCTCTCTCTTTTGTTATGGGCTGAGGATTGAGGGAACGAAAGAATAAGAAAAGAAGGAAAAATAATAATAATAATAATAATAGGCCTTGATTCGGCTGAGATGGGTGCTGGTAAAATAAGTGAGGTAGAAGGGAAAAGGAATAGAAGTCGAGATGGTTCCTGGTAATTTTTGTTTGCGATCATAGTTTCCTCTTTCTCTTGTGTTATGATGACAAGAACGGGTATGAGAATAAGGGAGCAACAAAGGAAGGGCAGTATAGAGAGAAGAGGGACTAATAATTAAATGACCTGATGCAGCTATTCCTGTTAGGTATACTCCTTGAATTACTTTCGAGTTTTCCTTCTCGTAAATTCAAGAGTACCTCAATGTTTGGGTTAAATACCGGCTTTTGAATCAACCATGTACATGTTTTCTTCCTAGTGTTCATTATGCAGTGTTGTTACAGCCTTGGTACCACCTCTGTACTAGTTCGGAACAGCTCACAGTTGGATGCTGGTAAATGAAACCATAAGAATCATGAACCGTGTTGTTTAAAGCTTAGAAATTTATTAATATAAAAGTTTAACTGAACTACGAAATCTATGTGTTAAAGAATTGGATTATGTTGGCCTATAGATTATTACATTAAATATATGAAACTGAAGATGTTTGATAAAATGTATAAAAGATAAGAGCTTTGATAATAAAGATTGTATTATGAGTTAATTGATAACAGATTGTACTGGCTTTATGTTTATATAGGCCAGCGACTTCTATTCCTGGCAATACATCCGAAAATAGCAATTATTATCCTAATTACATTTTACTAATCCCCTGACCGGTATATGATATTGCTTATCTCTAATAACGCATGATCAAGGACCTTTTATTTTACTCGAACCTATCTTCTGTATTTTCCAAGTATGTTGACTCTGCTAAAACATGTCAAGCCAAATTTTGATAATTGAATAAGCTTAGCTAGTTAGTGATTTACAATGAATAATAAAGTTAAGTTAATAAGTAACGTGGGTGCGGAATTAAAACATAAAAATAAAATTTAATAATGAATGGATCAAATAATTGAGTATGGAAACCAATGGGGAAATTGACCTTGTACTAGAGATACATATGAATCATGAATCATTTTACGTTATAGTTTAATAACTAATAGTTAACAATTCTTTATATTTTCAACATAAAGATACGAAATAATATGCAAACTGTCATTTTCTTTAATAAGCTATTATACTAGAAATGTCTTAAGCAATTTGGTTAAGAACTTAAGATAGATTTTTAATCACGACTTATTCATCTATAACAAAATCAGTTGCTTATAGACTACATTTAAATTAACTAATAATATATTTCAAGACAGAAAATTATCATAACTTATTAATAACTGGAAAGTCAAAACCAATTATTGAATAACTAGATAAAATATTTAACAATATATTTTAAAATATAATACCTTCAATTAAGAATCTAGATTTTATCATCCAAACCCAGACCAGTCTGGTTAACCAAGTCTGTTAGAATGGTAACCTAAGAACAATCTTAGAATGGGACATTAGGTTTATCTTAGGTATTCTATATAACCGTTAAATGGTCATTAAGACAGTCACTCCTTTCTTGTTAGGAAAATAATCTAGGATCGTTAATACGAGATTATCAAGCCTAAGGACCGTCAAGTAGGAAAACTCCGAATATGATGGTTGTCAAGCACTCGGGGCATCATAGGATACCGATAAACTACGATCAAGCTTGCTATTCATGTGCGGATACGTGGATTTTTATAGAGATCCGGTCCTGGTAACTTTAAATTTATGCATGGCATGTTGCTGATTTCGTTGAATGCATTATACAATAATCATGTAGAGTTAGAAACAGATATTACAACTAAAAAAAACTTAACTCATGTTGAAAAGATCTCCTTTGTTAAAATAGTTATAACAGTCAGGCAAGTTTGCATATTCATTTGTTATGCCAGCTCAATTTAATCTTGCCTGATAATTTGGAATTGTGACTGTGCATGAATGAGACTGTGGTACTGAGAATGATATGGTAATGATTCACATCACGACTGTGTGAAGGGCAGTGTAATGTTTTGAAATGATAGTCAAATCCACTCTCCGAAGTCGGTCGGCCACCGGCTTCGGCCAGTTCGGTAGCGCTATTTGAATATGGAATTCTCTTTTGCCGGCCCAGGGTTAGAGATACGTCTCTTTTGCCTGCCCTAGGGTTAGGGAAAGATCACCCTTTTGCTGGCCCAACCGGTTGGGTTACGGGACCTGAGTGTGTTTTTGGTGTCATACTGTTATGGACTGATATGCTTGGACTGGTATGCTCATATGATATGCTTATATTCCCTTTTGCCACCTGGTCTAGGGATACATCCCTTTTGCCGGCCAGGTAAGGGAAAAGTTTTCTTGAAATCTTGATTTGTCTATGTGCATGTTCATGGAAAAATGGATATAATGGAATCGTTCTTGGTCCGTAGATTGTTGTGAAAATTGTTGGATAATTTGCATTTGTATTGCATGAGTAATTTGACTAATTCTAATTATTTGATTGATTAATGAGTTACTTATTCATGTTGATTATTATGGGTGTTACTTTCAGGCTAAGATTTCAACTAGAAATCCACGTCTGGAACTAAAACCCGCACTGAGAATTTATTTCTCATTCCGTGTTTTTACATGTTTCCACAATGGATGTGGGTTCCAGGTTACAAAGACGGGCTCGATCAAGTCAAGTGAAGAATAAGCCAAATATCTTGCCATGATGACTCGAGTCATAGGATCTAACATGGTAAATCATGGTAAGTTGGAACTTGTACTATTCTTAAAGAAAAAAAAATTGTAGGAAAACGCCTTGCGGATACACAGAGATTGTGTACTCGCGGCGGGATTGTTATATCCAATGTGTCGGGATGTGACATATTCATTCATCTAACACACACATGTTAATTGATTTTTTTTTCCCAGCTTTATTCGAGTTGATTTGATAACGTCAATACAAATTGTCATCAAATGATTCCTCCTTTTTTTAAATGGCACCTTTTTTAATTTGAGAAAAATAAAAGAGTAAATTACACAAATTGTCCTTAAAAGTATCACTCGTTAATCGTTTATTATCATCTTAACAGATAGAGTTTTAGAGTTATCACTCTGGTCCTTAAAAACTTTAATATATTCTGAATTGGTCATAGTGTTTTCACGTGTCAGAACAAAAAAGAGAGAGTTGTACTGTTCTGATGGCTGAAGCAATTCTATTTTTCATTTACTCCTTAAATGCTAATCCGATTGGTTTTTATTCATCGCTTTTCCTACTTCCAGTTTTTTCTTATCATTCTTCTATCATTCTGTTCCAGCTATAATTTTTTTTTTTAGTACAATTCCATATATTTTTTGTCGAACGGTCCTAAGATTAGAGTCAGAATTATGTGTTGCAATATTTCCTGGAAGATACTCACTGAGATGTCATGTATACATGTATACATAAATATCGTATCGGTGGGGGGGACATTGTAAAAAGTATAATGTTTACAAATTGGAGTAATTAGGGCACGCGATCTTTTCTACCAAATTTTTTTTTTTTGAAGCAACTTAAAAATAATAGAAAACACAACGACGATAACTTTCCGGTAACAAGTATAATACTATTTCCTAATAATTTGTAATTCATTCCGAATTACGTATCCCGTTGATATAAATTACAACAATACTTGTTCACTTCAGACATTCCAAAAATTACAATATTAAATTAAATAAACGTTTTGACTTAAAAAATTAAATAAAGGTACACGTTATGTTGAAATATATATTTGGTACTCGTATGCAATTTGTTACTTTCAGAGATTAAAAAAAGTATGACATTAAATTAAATAAAGGTTTTGACTAAAGAAATTAAATAAATTAAGGTTCACGTTATGTTCAAATATTTTATTTTGCACTCGTAAGCAAATTGCATCGTTAATGTCATTTTTTAAAGCCTGTATTGCTTAAGTTGCTCGCTGCTGTTTAGCTTGGCTATCTTTGTTAAATGTGTAATGAGCAATCATTTTGTTCTTTCAGTGGTCCATTAGCTTCAAATTATTTCCAGAAAATTCCAGGACTGCCCTTGGAAGTTACATTTAATTATCAATTTATCATCATATATATTCTCATTTTTTGACATGACTCTTAGAGCGGTTTGGATACACAAATAAAATAATGGAATACTGATACATTTTGAAAAAAAAATGTTACATTTTTTTATTGATTCCGTATAATATGGATTACAGGGCAAGAAGACATTCCTCATGAATTATTAAATCATATTATTATTATTATTATGCAATGTGTTGATTAATATTTTGATTTGCACCAGTCAACGCAGATGATATTCACAGTGGATTTGCAACTGGGGCTTTGATGAGATCACAAAAACATCAGACACTTCAAACGAAGGAATTCTGAACTTATGATGCTTGGTTTACCATATAATTGACAATCAGAATAATAAACAAAACCCAACATTGATTGGAACAGATTATTCATTTTCTTTTCTCATAAATTGACTTCATATATATACGTAGAAGTTGTGACTGTGCTTTCAGGCCAGCAGTTGGAAAGAAACCAATGAATTTGGAGTTACATATTGCAATGCGATCAAGAAAGACATGAACTGTGCAACCTCCAGGCTGTTTCTTTCTAATCTTTTTATTTCACTTTCGTATATATATGTTGGTACATGCATGATTAAGGACATTCTTTATACGAAAACAACTGTTTATCTTGTTTTGTTTCTTATTTAATAACAATGAAGGTCTAATAATTATCCACATATATACGATATCTTCTAATGGGGTTTGATGTGCTAATCTTTTTTTCTTTCTGTTTCAACGTCTTAGTCATGTAGTAGATAATTATAAGCGACCATTAATTGTAATTTACACTAGACCTTAATATATAGGTTTCTTTTCTTGTATTATTTATTTCAACAACAAAAGTATCCTATAATTGAGTTATTCGAGAATTCTCCAACCGACAACCGTAAAACTTGTTATATGTAACATGTGGATTCTTTTTGTGCATTTAAAATAGATTACTTGACAATAATGCAGTATAATGTGTAATATCCAAAATTCTATTACGTAAATCTTAATTTGTCAAGGAGTATTATATTTGCCTTGAAATTGGTAGCAATACATGCTTAATATCCAAAATTCTATACATGCCCATCTTCCATGATGTGAGCGGTATAATGCAGCCAACACTTAAATAATATACTTTTAATCTATTGAAAATATTAAAAAAAAATTTTGGAACAATTATCCCCGTGAAATTTTATCTCTCTGTATATATTATATATATTGGTAATTAACATGACTAACAATGCATGTATATCACATAAATCCCTCGACAACTAAGATTTCATCAGAACCCACCTAGTGTATTTCAAACCTAGTCCTAAGTACACATGTCGCCTTTTGGGTAAAGAAACATTAGATTAACAAACCTACGAGATAACATTTCTTATATATATAGCTGGCCAACATAATAATTAATGATAACTGGTTCGATGAGAATCAATTCTCATCATAAACTAACAAATTCAATCCACCGGTGCAACCGCTCCTCTCTAATCAAATTCATTAATCCATGCTATAAACGCCATTATGGATTTATAGTAGATTTCAGGCTGTTATCAGTCCCTACCATTCGGTTACATGGCACTTTGTCTCAGAGTGAGAGAAAAAGGAGGTGGTTCAAATGCAACGTCCCAATGACCTTTACAATTTCTTAATTTGAAGAAATTAAACCCATTTATTAGGAAGAATTTTATATAATTAATTACTTGTGTGCGTGTGTCAAAATGGGATCAGAAGGGGACCGCAAGGCGCACGTTGGCCGAGAGAGGATGGTCGGATCAGAATCAGAGGGATAGAATGGGTAGAGACTGGTGCATGGCTCAGTCAAGACTCAGACCTCTTTAATTGCCTTTTCTAGGAAGCCGATTTGAAATGTCTGGATGCGTATAGTGATTGGATAAGATAGCATAACCCATGCAAGGGGTCCTTTTCTATGAAGAATTTGCAATAGTGATTCATTTACAAATTTAATCATTTTTAATACGCAATGGTTATTACAAATTTAATTATTTTTTTTTAAAACATGAACGCCACCATCATTTAACAACTTTAATTATATGCAATGGTTATAAACATTATTACAGCCTGTTATACCCATAAAAGTATGCATAGCACAAATCTACCGATTCTAAAATTTTATTTTCGAATTTTAAAGAACTAATTCAAACCGCTTAATTTATAAAAAAATTAAAATTTAAAATTTTTAACGTTCTTATATTATTTTTTCAGCTGCTTGAATCAAAATTAAAATTTGAAATTGCAACACTGACCAATTGATATTATACATAATATCATAAATTTATTAATAAATATTTTTTTTTCTATCTTGTATGGGTTGGAGATAAAAGATACTGCGAATTAATTATAAGTATATATAAATAACTAGAGTCATAACTCGCGTTTCATGGCGAATAATACTCATCATAATTTATTTGTCTTTTTTGAGGCATTGAACTATTCGTTCTATTCTTTTTTTTTTAAAAAAAAAAATTTAATAGAGTACTTCTGTCAATCTGTACGTTAGAATATATATATATCAGGAAGACAAAATATGTAATACTTAGGAGAAGTTAAACGCCAATCAACGAAAACGTGCGTCCATATCAAACAGTAAATCACAGCTACACAAAAAAGGTCGTATGCGTTAATGAAAACATATGCATTATCGCATAATTAATTTTTTTTATAGGATGATATAATTAGTAAATTTTCAATTTTTGATGATCTGAGTTTGAGAGACAAAATATAATGACAGGAAACGTATCTTGATGTATTGAAGAGTGCGACAAATTAATGGTTCTCTGGATTTTTCTATACCGGAGGGTCTTTATTTATTTAGCACAAATTATAGAAGTAAGACACAGAATTATCAAGTCACTACTAAAATTTAGCACAAATCGTAAAGGCGTCTATAATCTGTCTTAGTTGAAAAGCTATTCACCAAAGTTTTGTTTGTTTCTAAACTTACTGGACTGTGATATTGAGTCTTTTTATTTCTGTCAAAATTTATTCAATTTGCTGATGTCGTTACTAAATTGCGATGTGAGTGTTTCATTATACTGTATAACAATTTAACTAATTGAGATTAAATGAAATAAAATGATCCTGTCACTTGTGCATTGGGTTTACCTTTTATTTAATACTATTTTTGTTTCGTTGTTTAAATTATAAAAAGGAAAATGAGAAGGGTGAATAAATTGTTTGGCTGTAATAGGGTTGGGATGGGTAATGGGTTGGGATTTATTTATGCCAAGCAATGTTAATGTTAAGGAAGGCGCCAGGTTGAAAAATGAGCCTAGTTAGTAAATGTAATATTGATTGACGTGTATTGATTCATTCAAATTTGCCAGAAAATGATGGATATCTCAATTTTCAAAAGTAAACGTTTTGATTAACGTGCTTGTAAATGTGATTTTATGATATAAAAAGAAAGTTAGAGGGTATATGAGATAAAATCCCTTAAAATAATTCGTCAAAAACAAAAAGGAAAAGGAAAAGGAAAAAACCGCTTGCACTGAACAGAGAGAAGCCAAGCCAAGCTGTGAACTGAGGCAGAGAGGTTTCTTTCCTTCCCAGCAAGCGTTCGTTACCATAAAAGAATTAAAAACAAATTTTTGTAAAAAAGGAGTTAACTAGAAAAGAAAAGAAAAAAAAAGAAGGAAGAAGGAAGAAGAAGTCGAAGTTGAAGAGAAAGCTTGAGCGATCCAGCGCGCCTTTTCGCTCTCTCCTCCGTGAAGAAAGGTCTTGGTAGTGCGCCTAGGGTTTGGTGTGGCGTTCGGGATCTCGCTCCGTCCGATCTGAGGCCGTTGCCTCGAGATTCGCACCGGAAGCTGTGGTGTAGATCGGAAGTTGTCAGCTTGAGAGAGGTAATTCAACGATTCTTAATTTCGGTTTTTTTGGGCGGGAGAATTGGTCGTTGGTTGGGGTAATTGGTCAATTGGGTTGAAAATTCTTATTTGTTTGGTCTAATGCTGTGCATTTCTGTTCTTGAATTGGTCTATGTTTTGATTTTTAAGCGGTTTTCTTAGTTTTTCTACGGTTTTTACAAAGATTTTAGATTTTAGATGATTAGAAGAGGTGAGTTATATCTTACTTTTGATTAGTATAGCACAGAATTTCTTTACTTCTCTCTGCTGCTTGTTTTGGTAAGCATTGCGGGATTTGGTGCCACCTAATTGGTCATTGCATAAAGTGGTTTGGTCAATTTGCTAGAAATGCAAATTTTGTGTCTTTCTTTTTATTCACGTTGCATACTTTGTTAGTTCGCTTTTTGTAGTTTGTCAAATAAAAAATTAAGGCTAGATTTTTGTACTCCTCTTCCAAGGACATTAATTTTCATATTGTGTTTAGTTTGTTTGCCCTACAGAACTAATCGTCTAATATGTTTAGATGTTGTTGTCAACACTTTTGCTTAAGAAATGGAAATAAAAGAGGGCCCTCTTATCCTTTGTTTTTTAAACAATTATGTATTATAGTATCATTTTGTAATTTGTGAAAGATGTATAATACACTATCCAAAGTCCAAACCTCGACAAGTCTCATCAGTTGTAATTATCTATGCTACATTCACATACCTCAATTTTAGTTAATAACTTCTTTGCAGCCAATTTTGAGATATTTCTTATATACCGTCTCTACTTTACTTGTCTGGGTACATCCTTTTAATCTCATGTGAAGCGATGAGGAGTTGTTGAATGGTTTGGTTAGCGTGGTGTTTAAACCGATCCATAATGATGGTTTTGCAATGCAGGATATAATGACTATAAGAGGTAAAATTTGGTGGGGGGACTGAATTGTGGGCCCTATAAATCAGTGAAAGATGCCCCCGTCACCTTCTCTCAGAGTCTCTCCTGGAAGAGAGAGAACAAAGGAGGTCCATAAGCGGGGCCGCAGCTTAGAGCACGGCCTCTCTCATAAACCAAAAGATGACGATTTGCTTCTTTTTGCGGATATTCAAAGTGGGGAGAAGGAAAAGGAAAGCTTTCTTCTGCAGTCATCAGACGATTTTGATGATTCGCTGAGTAAGTTCTTTTTTGCAAGTAAATTGATTTTGTTAGAGCTGATTACCAAAAACAGAAAGGGCATGAGCAACAAGGAGAAGAAAAAAGGTATTTGTAGTGGTAATTTGCTAGCGTTCCCTCCTTTGGGGAAAAAATGTAAAAAATAGAATTTACTTTCTCAATCAATGGACAAACATGCTCTAAAATCGGTGCTAAAATAAGTACTGGTCTCTTTTCTTCTTACAGAAGTATAATTTAGGATAATATGAAGAGCGATATTGGTTTTTTTTTTTTTGATAATTTCACCTTTTGTTGCTTTAGATAAATTGAGATTCTTCTCTGAATTCAAGCCTGTTAATATCCCTGCAAGAGGGGAAAGCAGTGATTTACTCAATGCAGAAGGTGACAAGAATGATTACGACTGGTGAGTGCCTTTTCTAGTAATACGACAATAGACTCCTCATCTTTTTGAAGGCTTGTTTTCTAAAAATAGAAGTTAAATTTATTTTCTCATTGTTCTTACAGGCTACTGACCCCACCTGACACTCCTCTTTTCCCTTCATTGGATGATGAGGAGCCACCACCACTGAAAGTCATCACGAGAGGGCGGCCTCAATCTCAAACCAAATCCCTTTCCAGATCGTCAACAGTAATCTCAATTCTGCATATATTTTCTTTATTTTTCCTTAAAAGAAAATGCACCAATATTTACCATTATTTATTGGATGCACCCATGGTTATCCTTTTGTGCTGAAAGCATTGAAGATTGTTTAATTTTTTTTTTTAGGTCCAGAAAATGGTCCACTTTATAGATACTTCTTTTGTCCTTAGAATTGCTTTTTTCTTGAACAACTTTTCAGTTGCATGATCATTGAATGGAATTTATTGTGTTAATATTTTTGTTTTAACCCTAATATGTAAGTAATTAGGGCTAGGAATTTAGAATAAGAAAGGGAAATGATTATGAAGGAGTGGTGGAAGTTAATTAATGGAGTAACATGTCTCTCTCTTTCATGATGATAGATGGAGCGAACACAAAGATCAAGTAGAAGCAGTGCAAGCCCAAGCCGGCACAGCCCTTCCCCACGTTCCACTGTCAGTACTGTCCATTCGATGCCAAGACAATCTTCAGCCTCGCGGGCCAGCTCACCATCCCTGGTACGCACACCAACACCTACACGGCGACCTGCCATACCTCCAACCAAACCTTCCACTCCTACACGACGGTCTGCAAGTCCAACACCACGGAGGATCAGTACTGGCTCCTTCAGCCAGCCGAAAAGAGGCATTTCCCCAGTTAAGAGTAGCCGTGGTAGTTCCCCTTCTCCAAAAATACGTGGATGGGATCCGAACCCACCTGGTTTCCCAACTGAGACTCCACCAAATTTACGTACCTCCCTGCCTGACCGACCTATTTCTCGGTCCCGTGGTCTGTCTCCTGCATCTGGTGTTGGATCTGACTCGAGTTCGAGATATAGGAGGCAATCTATGTCTCCCACTCCTTCTAGGAGTGCCAGCTCATCTCATAGCCATGACAGGGACCATTTTAGTCATAGTACCGGGGATGATGATATAGATTCTATGAGCTCCTTTTCGAACAGCATTAGTGCAAGGAAAAACATTGGGATGATTAAGAATAGAACTGTTGCGGTGTCAAAAAAGCCTGCTAAGAATATTGTCACTGTTGGGTCCGCCCCGAAGAGGTCGTTTGATTCAGCACTTTGGTTGATGGTAAGGTCTATGCACCATGCTTATGTGTTAACTAACCTTTATTCGTGAGTAGAGATGATCAGCATATAATGTGAATTAAAAATAAAAGGTTAATATTCTTAACTGTTGACAATAGGTGACCCTGGCAATGCAAAACACCTGAACCTGTTGCTATCCTGATTATATTGCTTTTGCCGATGGTAGACAGTACATACTAGCTATTGCAGTTGTAAGTTGTAACCATTAGTATCGACCATCCAGAAAGCTTGAAAAAAGTGGCAAATTTTCTACAGTGGAAAATCAATTTATTATTGTTTATTTGGTTTCAGTTGATGAGAAAACTTTGGTCTGTTGTCCTTATCATTAATTTTTCCTTAATTAATATGCATCGCTTATTTCTCAGGACCATAGGAAAGCCCCACAAAACATGTTTAGGCCGCTGCTCTCTAGCGTCCCGACCACCTCATTTGTCACTGGAAAGGCAAATAACACAAGCCGGCCAATGTTTTCTAGAAACTCATCTCTGACAACAAGTAGCAATGCAAGTTCCGAGCATGGTGCCACTATAGCACCTTACATTGATAGTGATCATGACCTAGTTGACTATCCAGACGGTGAATCTGAAAAGATCGAGGGGTCTGATGTACATGAGGAGGTGTTTGCCTTTGACAAAGTTGATGAGTTGGATGAAAACTTGGACCGTGATGAAGAGCTTTTAGAAAGGCCTTTGGGTGATTTTGGTAGAGAAATGGTTGAGGTCACATGTTCTAGATGCAGAAAGAGGTTTTTTTTAATTGAGGATGATGCTGATGTGGATCTTTGTGAGGAGTGTGTTGCTGCTGGCAGAATTGCAGTGTCACAGCCTGCTGTAATGAGGGATGAAATGGCACAGATGGAAATTTCAACAAAGAGTGATGATGATTTATGTCAAAAGGCAAAGAGTGAAAATGTTTCTTATGAAAAGGAGTTTTCTATACCAGAATTGGTGGAAGTTACAACAAAAAGTGTAGATAATGTGCACCAGAAGGCCAAGAGTGAAAATGTTTCGTATGAAAAGGAACCTTCTATGTTATTACCCGAATTGTCTTCTAAGGAAATAATGGAAGAGAGCAATGATTTAGGGCATTCTGTATTAGAGATAGACAAGGAGAAGCAAATTGAAATTCTGAGGGAACAAGTATCTGCTGATTTGAATCTGGATAAAACAATTGAACCGACGGCTCCTGAAGTCAATGCTAGTGGGAAGTTTATTCCCGAGGAACATTGTACTGGTATAGAAGTGAAAGACCTTCCTGCACAACAAATAAGCACCTATGCCCAATGTGAAAGGCAACAGCCTCCTCCAGATTCAAAATGGGAAGATCTAAACAAAGAGCCTATTATTTCAGACCTCGGTTCTTGCAACAAGCAGCACCAAACAGAGATAGCCATAGGTCCAATGCACCGAGGTGAAAACACGGAAGGCTCAGGTATTTCTGTCCTTCTAATGCAAAGGTCGAATAGCAGCAAGTGGCCAGTTGTAGAAGGTCGATCATTTTCTGCCACAAATATACATTGCTCAGAACCCTCCTACACCAGAGACAGCACAAGTGTGCTAAAACGAAGTCTTGGACACCAGAGCTCTTCAGCCTCTTCCTCTGTTGATTTGGGCCCATTTAGAAATACAGAGGCCCGCTTGCACCGGCTTCTGAGCAACAGAAATAAATTGTCAGGTCGGCATGTAAGCAGCCTGAGCACTGGATCAGTGTCTGACATGTCAATAAGTGGTTCTTCCATTCGTATTGGCCCCAGAAGCGACAACAATGAAGAGATGTGTAATTCCTTTGATGGGGAGTATAGTAAGGGTTCAGAGACTGCATCACCTTCAGTTAGCGAGAGAAATGTTAAGGGAGCACAAAATATTTCTATCGAGAACGAAGCAAGTGTTGTTCTAGAAGCATCTGTTGAGGAGTATGATGAGAGAATTCTGGATGTACAGAATGAAGCTGAATCAGAGCAGATAGAGCCGACCAAGATGGATTCTTTAGGTGAAGGCCAAACTTCGACAGTATCTGAGGATAAAGAATTAGCCACACCTGTGGAATCTTGTATAGTTGAAGTTTCCAGCGATAAGCATGGTAAGAGTCATCAATTATTTCCTTTGTACAAAATAGGAGAAGGAAATTAATCTTGAATCAGAAAAAAATGTATGTTTATGCAATTCAATGGTTGGTTGCAATTGAGTTTAGTTTTCATTTGAACTACTAGCTGACTGTAAATTGGAAAGTCTTAGCAGGGTCCAATTCAGTGTTTCAAGTTGTAAGCCTGTTGTCAGGTTACAATTGAAGTTACCTTCATTACCCTAAGTCTAAACTTGATTCTGGGACGGGATTCACCTTCAATACTTTTAAGTCTAAACTTATGCTGAGACCTAGTTCACCTTCATTACCCTAAGTCTGAACTTGATTCTGGGACCTGGTTCATAAGTCCTAACTAATAGATGTACATATTTTTGCTTTACGTGCATATTTTGTGATGTAGTTGTCTATTCGCATTCTACCAGAATTTTACCATTGACTGATTACTTAACTCGTGTTATCCTATGATAAGTAGAAAGAAACCAGATTGTTGATAGAATTACTTATCTGACTTGTACTATTTATACCGACTTTGTATTTATGTAGATCCTTCATAGAGTTACTTATTTTTATAGTACTCACCTCCTTTTTTTTTTTATTTTTGGCCAGTTGAATTATCCAGTGCAGAACCAGAAGCACCAAAGCAACAAATGCGGAGGAGCTTCACATTAGAAGAAGCAACCGACACTATAATCTTCTGCAGCTCAATTGTGCATGATTTAGCCTACAATGCTGCAACCATTGCAATAGAAAAAGAAAATGCAAACCAAGAGGTAATCGAGGAGTCTCGCCCTGCTATTGCTGCCATAAATATCCCAATCACAAAACCTGACAGTACAACTGGGCTTCCTGTTAAGCGAATAGTGAATGCACGTAAAGTCAAGCGTAAAAGACCCGAAACAGAAAATCCCACAAGTGCGGAAACTGAAGGTGGGAATGCAAAGGATTCTGATTTGTTACCAGCTTCTGGGGATGGTGGTGTCCATAAAAAAGAGAATTTAAAGCAGCAGCCGCCGCCAGCAAAACTGGAAGCAAAATGTAACTGTACAATTATGTAGGAGGGTATCACTGGCAGCTGAAGCCTTTTATTTTATAATTTTTTTTTTTATATATTTAGGGTTTTGTGGTGATGCTGTTCATTTCGGAGGGCACCAGTGCGCTTTGAGCTATTCTTTTTTGTATTATATTTTTTTTTTCATTTTTTTTTTGTTTCATTGCTTATTTAAGGGTTCTACTTATAATTTGTCTTGTGAATCCGCTTTTCAAATGTCTGACGAGTATATGGGGTTGGCACGTAAATTTGATATTCATATTCAGACATTGTGTTCATATTCTTTTCTTCTTTGTAATGAAATGGCTTGGTTACTGGAGTCTCTCTCTCTCTCTCTCTCTCTCTCTTTTTTATTTATTTTTTATTTTTTAACATTGCATGATGTTGCCGGAGTGCTAACTGATACAGTGATGCTACCATTTAACCAACTTAAATTCTTAAAGTCTTTGAAGCGAGAAATCATACGTGGAACAAGGCGTGACTTTACAAGTTGTATAGATTCTAACAGAGAACTAGATTTTATGTGATATGTAGTGTATTTTACCCCAAAAAAAAACCCACCTAAACTGACATTATTGACTTTCTTAAAAGAAAAAAAAAACGACATTGTTCACATGTAATCTATTTGATATTAATATATTTTATTTTTCAGCTATAAGAAGCTGCATCATAAAATTTTTAACTGCAAAACATAATCATTGTTTACTTCAGAAGATCTCAAGTAAGAATTGTTTACATCTCATACTGGATGAAACATAAACAATTGCCGAGTCTCATTATATTTATAATTTCTTACCTCTCACACCATCAAAATAACTAAAAAAAGCAGGATATTAAAAAAAAAAAAAAACTAAAAACACAAAATAACGAGTAAACAGTGACCTTTTTTTTTTTCAAATTCTGATTCGCTAAGCCCTAAAATGTAAATTTTAAGTATAACTATATTGAATAATAGGTTATATTTTGCTTGTAAAGAATAATTATCGCATTGCCTTTCGAAACCTTTTTTTTTCATTTTTAAGCAAAGGACGCTCGTAAATAGTAGTTTCATATCTTGTTTTTTCAGATACGGAGCTTACTTTTTTATTTTTTGAAACAAATATTGGGACTAACCGACTAAGCTCTATCGCTTTTAGTTTTACAGAAAGAAAGTAAATACACCCTTTGCAACCTGTACATCTTTTAAAACAATGTTAATGCACAGGATTTAGCTTACTAGATCGTCTGCTTATCTTGGCCCAAAACTCAAAAGAGATTGGAACTTTCACAAATGGAAAAGCATACTTTTTTTTTTTTTTTTGAAAATGACAAAGCCCGTAGGCCTAATGGAAAAGCATACTTATTGAAAAAACCATATATCCTCATTCCTCAATAAGGAATGAAGGCTTTGTTTTTCATGGCTTTCTTCTACACTGATTATGTGTGACGGATCATGATGACCCATATACTGGTGTAATACGAACCGTTTTATGGTGGATTGCACGTAGGAAGACACATGACTCATTGGAGGAGGAGTGCTCTCCTTTGTTTGTTTTGTGTACATCATGTGCATAAAGTCATTGCTAGACCAACCTGCTTCTGTAGTGCGAAGTGGGACCACTTCACTCATGGTCTGTGACATTATATTGCGGTCAATATTCATGTTCATGTAGGTTGGATTGACTGGGATGTTTTGTGGCCAATTCATTTGTAGGAAGCTAAATGACTCGTAGTCGAATTTTATTGTTATCGTGATCCGTCGGTCACATATTGGGCTACATGGGAATGGATTTGCGGGTATTTAGTCTTAACTTTTGGTGTCTGCTCATGTTCGACGACTAGACATTGAACCTTTGGATCCTTTCTCTATTGTTATCCGACTTTGTGGAGCCACTCATATCATATATTTGTGGTTCCCTAATAATTATTGTTGTTGATAATGTAAGTATAAATATAAATACCACTGTTGAATGTAGCAATACCCTACTGGCAAATAGCACTCCTTCAGTCCCCTAAAAATAAAGCATATACATGTTATAAACCTTGATTACCATAAAACAAATCTATGAAAGTACGTACAATCAAAGGTGATTGGTCGCGACTGAATAATCTAGTGAGTTATAAGAAGTTCAATGCGCTGCATTTGTTTAGATAATTTGACGATTTTTTAAAATTAGTTATATTATTGCAAACAGAACAAGTTCTGCATTCTAATAACAGTGAAATTAAATAACTTTTTAATTAAATAAATGCACTATCGAGAGTTTACATAACGAGGCCCGTTAAAAAAAGTTTTCATTTATACATGAAATGCCCATTCTAGCTTAAAAAAAAATTATGTATATTTAGATCCTTGAAATTAATAATGGTAATTTTTCATAAATGATTAAATATATATGTAACATAGTAGGGTGACCAAATTAAGTTAATTTAATTAGAATCAATTAATAAAAATATTAGGAGAATTAATTGATAAGAAAATTATAAATTTTAATAATTATCATATTTATAAAATACAAATAACATATAAATAAATCAAAAGTAACATGAAAATCGACTCGAATTCGAAATTTTTGACTTTGTGTAAAACTTATAATTAATATAAAATATTCTAGTAAAATCAAAGCTTAATTAATTTTAAAATCTGTTGTTAAATTGAATTAATATTTATGAAATTCGAATTTTAAATCTTTTTAAACGAACTGCCGCACGGATGGCCACAAATTTTCGCCACAGAAGATCCGAGCAGGCCATTTGGCGTGATCTCCTCTTTCCTTTCTTCTTTTCTTCTCTTCTCTTCTTTCTGCCCCGTTCGATTTTCCTCCGCTTCACCACGGTTCGTCGCACCGCCTCGCACGAAGATTGAAGAGGGATTTAGTATGGCCAACGAACTGAGAGTCGCCACGGCTTGAGGAGTATAATCGTCTCCTGTTCAATCGCAGCCGAAGGAAGGAATAGGTGTGAGGGATCGAAGGGTTGCTCAAACTTTAGGATTCGGGAAATTAATCGCTGTCGTCGCTCTCTTCCTCCTCTCCCCTCTTTCCGCTGCCTATAAATACCATGTTGAAGCCAAATTTCTTTGGTTTGCCGTATGAAGAAGAATTTCCACAGAAAAAGAAAGAAAGAGAGAAGAGAGGGAAAGGAGGAACTGAGGACGGGAGGGAAGCCCTTAAGCTAAGAGTCGAGGTATAGCTGCTGCCCCTGTTAATTGCTTCGAGTTAATTACGTTAAGTTGATAGTTAACAAAGATTCGAATTTTGATTAATCTCGGGTTATTAAGCTTTAAATTAATTACTGAGGTTAAGACTGAGTTTAATCCAGTCTAATTGATGTTTTGGTGAGGAATTTGATCGATTTTAGACGTTAGAAAAGAAAATTTTAGGTTTTTGGAATCTGTTTTGTTGAATTCTGATCAAAAGTCGATGGAATTCGAGTTTTTGGCTGGTTAGTGCTCAGATGGAGTAGTAGGGAGTGGGGAGAGGAGATTGGAGGCCCGGTACCATCAATTGGTACAACAAACGTACCTCTGGTACGTTTCTGGCAAGAGCCAGCGAGGTGCAGGGGCTTGTTTGTAAGAAAAGTTTTGGCCAGGTTAGGGCTGTACAAAAAAAATCAAAACCCGCCCGACCCGCTTAGCCCGTCCAACCCGACCCGTATTTTAACGGGTTTCAACATTAATCGGGTTGGTTCGGGTTTCATTTTTATTAACCCGGTACAATTGGGTCGGGTTATTATTTTTACTTCAAATAACCTGCTTGTACCCGACCCGGTCCAATTAGATGACAATATCGATGTTTGGATGATTAAATTTCTGATAGACCATTAATTCATCCTCTTTCCCAAAGCACACGCAAGAACAACCCTAGCATTAGCAATCTATGTGACTCCTCGGTATTCTATCAGCTGATATCTTTGTTTTCTTTTATTTAATTTTATAATTATCTGAAGAAACTCTACAATAGGATATGAGTAACCGAGTGTATTAATTCGCAATTGATCCATTTCGTATGATAGGTCTGACTTCAGAATCTTTTTAATCCTTTTCCCATGAATTTTTTGTACTAATTGCAAAACAAATTCTTTTCCAAAGAGCTTAACCTCTTTAAATTTTGATCAATAAACATATATATACTTTGTTTGGATTTTAATTGATATTGAAAATATTACAGAGTCTATCAGTAAATATGAAATCACCTTGTTTTAAATGACAAAATTAAAATTTACTTCTCTGTTAAATAAAATGAAAAACAAAATACAGTTCTTCTCCTTAAAAGGAGTGGGAGAGTGGCATACTGGCATGTAAACTGGGAATCATGAATATAGCTTCTAGAGAGAATCATATCACATCAAGAAATGAAGAAACTAGACCGCTAAAAAGTTAATATTCTATAAAATTACAATGAACTGTGTGCATTATGAACCTTCTGCGCATAAGTAGTGATAAGTGAATTGTCTGTGTAGCTCTTCAATTTAAGAACACACCAAATTCATATTAAAGTACTTACCATTAGAGAGTGTTAGAGAATGATCATAAGGTTATAAAACTAATATATAGTTTATGAGACAGGTAAATAATATTGTTTTTTTTTTTTTTTTTGAAAAGTAAAAGCCCGTAGGCAAGGTAAATAATATTGTTCAATTCACTAACATAGCACTACATTTTTATTGCAAGTAAAAGAATTAAGATCGGGAGTCTGGAATCTTTGAATTTTAATTAGTATCATGAATTTATTGTTATGGTTTTTAGATTTGTATTTTGAATGTTATTTAACTCAAAGGTCTAGTGTTTTAGCGCTGTATTCGAACTCAAAAAGTGTTTTGTATATTAGTTATTTTTTATTTCTATCATGTGATTATTTTTATTTTTGTACATTTGAAATTATAATCCGTTAAACCCGTGTAACCCGTATAACCCGTAATAATTTGTATGTGAAAAATCATCCGGGTTGGGTTGGGTTACGGGTGGGTCAACTAAAGAAATTTTTTAACCCGGTACAATTGGGTTGGGTTGAAATATTGATAAAAAAGTATAAACCCGCCCGTTGTACAGCCCTAGGCCAGGTACCTAAGTGCGAAGAAAAAGGACCAAAAAGATAATTAAAAGGACCAGTTCGTAAAGAAAAGGACCTAAAAATAAATAAAAATGATCTGTTTGTGAAAAAAGGACTGAACTGTAAATAAAGAGGATCTAATTGTAAACAAAAAGGACCAATTTGTAAATAAAAAGGACTAAAAAGAAAAAAAAAATTCGGGATTGGGCCGCTGGTTTTGGGCTTGGCCTAAGGAGAAAAAGAAAAGAAAAAAAAAAAGTGGGCTGGGCTTGATTTATCGGCCCAATGCAGAAATTAAATAGACATCTAATTATAATTTCAGAATTTAGTTAACATAGTTAATTAATAATTAAACTAATCAAATCCACTAATCCATAAGATTATAGTTAATGGTTTTATGATTTGTAATCTTGAATTTATACATATTCCATTAATAAATTAAATTTCTAAATAATTTGATAATAAAGAATATATTAAAGTAATTAATTAAAATAAACATAAAGAAAATTAATTAGTAATAATTAATTAATAATAAAGAAAAGTATTAAGATTAATATTATAAATATAAAACTATTTAATAAATAGTTACTTAAAAGAAAGAAGTAAATAAATAAAATAAATAATTAAGAAAATAAATTAAATTAAGTAAAATCAAAATAAATTCAAATAAATTCAAATAAATTCAAATAAAATAAAATTAATTAAAAATAAAATAAAATAAGATAATAATAAATAAAAATTTAATTATTGAAAACACAAGCAATTACTATAAAATCTAAATAAAAGACTTTAGTCAGTTTGGTAACATAAGCCGGACCACCCTTTTTAAATAAATAACCGTTAGTTAGTTAATAACAGTTTTTGTTAATTACAGGAGACTGGACTGAGGAGGCGACTGACTTAAACACAGGTGCGGATACGTGGATTTCTATAGAAATGTGTTGGTAAATTTTAAATTGATGCATAAGCATGCTGATTCCCGTTGTTATGCATTTGTGAATTTATCATATTAGATCATAGGAACAGATATTACAACTCATGTTGTATCTATCTCCGTATTCATTGACTTGGAATATAAAGGCAAGTTTGAATGTCATATTAACGGAAGAGCTAAATCCGTCTAGCTCAACCCAGTCTTGCCTAAAGGTATCAGATCCAGATTATGCAAGTGATATGGAATAAGGAAAAAGGACATGAAAATCAAATCACTCTCCGGAGTCGGTCGGCCACCGACTTCGGCCAGTTCGGTAGCGCTATTTGAATATGGAATTCCCTCATGTGCCCGGGGTTAGGGATACGTCCCTCACGTGCCCAGTGGGTTAGGGAAAAGTTTCCTCACGTGCCCAGCCGGTTGGGTTAGGAAACTTGGGTGTATTATGATTTAATGTGATATGGTATGATATTGTATGATCTGATATGGTTTATTTGTGATCATTTCTGATTCATTTTCATGCATGATTGTACAGATGGTTCTGATCGGTCCATATTTACTTCATTGTGCGGTATACAGATGGAAATATATTTGCATCATAAGATAGTTATGCTTTCATTTATATTATTTCATTTATTATTATATTTATACTCATGTTGTTTAATTATGGGTATTAATTCTAGACAAAGATTTCGACTAGAAATCCACGTCTGGAACTAAAACCCGCACCGAGAAATATTCTTTCTCACTTGATTTTTGGTTGCATGTTCCTCGGCGATTGGGGTTCCAGGGGACGCACAGGCCAGTGAGGGGCCCACTGATAGCTGTTTGTGATGGGACGTACTTCCATCAGCGGGTTTTCGCCCCGCATCTCTAGGCTTATGTTACTCATCTTATTTCTTTTTCTTCTTCGAGTGCTTATTTCTATTTTGAGCACCGTGCTCCTGTACATGCTCATGTTCCTCTTCCGGCCCCTGCTCCTCAGGAGCCGCCTGTTTTAGTGATCAGTTCTGACTCCGAGCTGGAGCCAGAGGAGGAGGAGGAGGTGGCCATGGAGTAGTAGTGTTAGTTATGTTTTGTAGTTTGGTTTGATCGACTAGAGTCAACTTTTGTGTTACTGGGATAGTCTTTGTGTAGATATGGGCTATTCTTGGTATTGTATCTAGACTCTAGTTCAAGTTCTGGATGTTCAGTTCGTGTTGGACAGTTAGTCACATTTTGTTGATACTGGTGATGTGATATATTTATACTATGTTATGTATATATTTTTATTTTGGTGTGGCGTGATTTATTTTACTTATATTTACATTTATAAGTCTTACCATCGTCATGTTGATAATATTCAATTATATTATCAAAAGAAAAAAATATACACGTATTTCATAGGTTAGATTATGACTTAAGCCTTACCGGAGTACTAGAATTGGTACTTCCGTGGCGGGAAATTGTCACGTCAAGCTCAGGATGTGACAATATATTTCAAACTGAAGAGTATTTGTTCCAACGTAAAGGAGCATTTATTTTTAAAAAGGTTGAAATGGTATATGACACTTAATATTATTTGGAAAATTTTTATAAAAAAAATATTTGTTTCGTTTTAAGAAGATATGCGTTCAAGTTATAAGAAATGTTCGTGAAATTTATTAGAGAATTAATTCAAATATTTTTTTTCTTAAATTTTTAATTCGGCCTTCATAAGTGAGAATATTAGCCTGCCTTTTCCTCAAAAGAAAAAAAAGATGAGAATTAGCCTTGAGATTCTTTCAAAGGTTTTTTTAGAGGGCGTTTTCTTTTTCTTTTTCCGGCTTACCTTTATATAAGTACTTGCTTGTATCTAGATTTCTTTTTTCTTTTCAACCCTGATTAAATGAGTTTCTTTCCGTGAGAATTCTATGAAATTTCCATATTACTTTAAATTCTTTGATCGAAATAAATAAATTTGGTTTCATTTAATTAGAATTTTTATGTTATTAGATCCGACAAAATTATGACTTATAAGAAATCAATTCTAAATTTATTTGCAATGAAATTTTAAGAAATCAACTATAAATTTATAATTAAATGAAAATTCGTGTCGAAATCATTTAGATCAATGCCTTCTTGTAATGTTATTTTTTACATTATTAGTGAAATATGTGTGTATAATGTTCGCAATCTAATTTTAAAAACAAAGATTCACTCCAACAGCATTAAAATATCTATATCTTAAAAGTGTTAATAATAATACAAATTAAAATTTAAAAAAATACTAGATGTAATCTTTATTTATTTTGTATAAGCTATTGGAACTTATTCTAACAAAATCCAAAATACTGCTAAATTTTATGATTGGGTAAAAAGAAAACACAAAAAACATGCTAACAATTTTTATTTAAGTATTTCAGTTTAAATGTCGCATTAGTAAACTTATAAAAATTTATATATGATGAAGCCTTATCTATTTTGAGATGGACAAAAAATTCGCGTCGGATACATGCTCCAAAGTTCATGTACATAATGACTACATGGACATGCTCCAAAAAAATGCTAGTCGTCACTTTTGAAGGCCGAATTTAAAATCGGATACATGCTCCGAATTGGAAGACCCGAGATACTCAGCTACGTCCGCGCATCAATTCCCTGTCAACCTAATACGCCCAAATCAGATTCCTTCGTAACGGACGCCAACATAAGAAGAGTGTAGCGGTCTCCTGTAACAATTTGTCAGTGACCCGCTTCACGGAATGATCGCAGAATATACTGTACAGAGGAAAAGAGACAAAATGAGTCGCTTTAAAAGGTTGGAATTTATTTGGAGGTGACGCCATGAAATCAGGGGCGAGAGATCCACGTCGCCGTCGACCCCGCCACGCGTCCCTTCGACCCACCATCGCACAATAATGGCAACTCGCACCCTCCCATCTCGCTCCTCTCATTCGTCCACGTGTTCCAACTATCTTAGCCCCACCGCTACTTTTTAACCTCTTTCTTTATTTCCTTTTCCCAGATAAAGCAAGGCCTGGAACCCCCTTGTCTGGCATCTAAGCGCCTCTCCATTTGCTACCTAATTAAGGAAATTTCCTTTAGACATCATCATTCCTTGCTTTTGTTGGAAGAATTAGGCCGTTAGAAATGTTAAACTAATGATGCACTAAGCATGAACCCAACTGTTGCACACTTGAAGAACTCTATGACATAGTGTTTATGTTGAACTTGAACAGGTATGCCCAGTATATTTAGTTTTGAACAAACAAAATATCACTCAAAATACATTTCAAAACATGTACAACTATAAAAAATATTGTGGATTATGTTTTAATTTATCCGTTCCAGCTAAAAGTGCTTTTGTTAGTTTAGCTCTTTGGTTGATTTCAAAAGAAATCCTTTCAATAATCACCAATTAAAAGTTTATGAAATATTATTATTTAAGATGTTACTTCCATGCATTATGGAAGAAAAAAATGTTTTTTTTTTAAAAAAAAAAGATCATGCGAGATGATGTCAGTAGAAACATCAGTTAAATATTAATTTGTTAATTGTTGTCTAAGTAATATTTATTTTTTTTAAAGCAAATAAAAAATATGCTAAAACAAACTTGAAATGTATATTGAGTATACTGATTTATATTTTTCTCAAGAAAATATTCTCTGGTCTTCTCGGTGCCCATAGTAAGCTTGAATTTTAGTTGATACTTTATATAACAACAATTTGCATTTTTGCATGGACATATAAAATGAGATATGAAAGTTTTCCCATAAGGGGAGATACATTACAAAATTGTTGAGACTACGAATTGGTCCGATCACGAGATGCAATTTTAGTTTGGCCATTGAGCATTGGCGCAATACTAATATGACTTTGACTGTCACAAATATTTGCGCTAAAAAAACAATCCTTGCAATTTAATTACGTTACATGGTTAACAATCACTAAAACTGTCTTAAGCGTTGTCAGGTCACATAGCAAAACACCCATACATCAGCATTTGTCGGATAGCAATCGTCTAGACCAAACGGATACCTCCCTTTCCGTACAACTGGAGAAAACAAAATCACGGTCTCTGTTCCCAACGGCCCACTTGCTACGTGTTCTTCTCTTGAGACATGCTATGTACACTACTCCCTTTCTCATTGGCCCCCTCTCTTCCCTTCTTTCTCTCTCTTCTTCCAGTGGCGCCTTCCCTGCCCGGTCGCTCCCTTCTTTTAACCCAATCCGCTAGCATCTCTTCACGTGCTCTAGTACTCGATCCCTGACACGCGTCCTTTCGCACCAATCGCTGCTCTCCATCCCACCTCGACACGTGCTCCCACCGACGCGTGTCCTTCCTACCTTTCTATTTATATCTCTCTATCTCTCCCTTCAAAATCCCAGTACCTTCCACACAACTAAAACATCACAATTTAATCTCCAAAAAAAAAAAGACATCAGAATTTAGTACTCTTTTACATAAAAAGAAGAATATAATAGAGAGGTAATTAAACAATGGAGAGGAGAGGTGGTTGCTGTATAGCAAGGTATGGAGGAGAAGCTGATGTGGCATGGCGAGTCGGTCGAATAATGCTCAAGTACCGACCGATTGCCCCGAAGCCAGCTGCTATGGCACCGGCCGCTACGGCTGCTGCAGATCTGAAATCTGCCCCATCTGGTGGCAGATTTAAGAGAAAAGCACCGGCTGGTGCTGCAAACGGTACGCGCCCGGGAGGCAAGAGGGGACGAAAACCGAAGAAAGCGAACACGACGGTGACAGTGCCTAAAGCTGAAGACCGAGAAGAGAAATGTTCTTCCTCTTCTTCTTCTACTACTACCACCACCTCGGTGGATTCGTCATCGTTGGTGACACTTCCTCTCATGCCCGAATCGCCTGAGGCGAAGCCGGTTCCTTTAGTTGGTCAGGCAAATAAGAGTGCTACAGCTGTTGTGGTACCGACTCCGGTGCGACCGGTTGGTTCCTGGGTGACTGTAGAGGGTTTGACTGATGTATGGAGAGATGGAGTGCCCGTCATGCCTGGTATCACATCTGATGAGGCACCGGCTTTTGTGTCTGATGGGTGGGGCCGGGTAACATGGGCTAACGAGGCGTATAAGAATTTGGTGACCGGTGGAGGTGAGGAAGGGGAGGAGGTGAGTGTTGGGCTGGTGACAAGGGGGCTGGTACCGGCTTGGGGAACGTGTGGTGGCTTTTCGTGTCGTGTGCGTGTAAGGTATGCATGTCGAAAGAAGGGCAAGGTTTCACTGGCAGCACCGTGTGATGTATGGAGGGTTGATGGTGGCGGGTATGCATGGCGGCTCGATGTCAAGACTGCTCTTAGCCTTAGTCTTAGTCTATAGAAAGCTCTCTTTAGAGAGAAAAGAAGGTGATGAGAATGTGTGTAGGTTTGTGGCTAATGTAAATTTTTCTGTTGTTTTGGACTTTTTAGCCATGGCTGTTCTTAGATCTAAGAGGCTTATGTGTAAAGAGAGAATTAGCAGAGTATGGAAGTTCATAGAGAGTGAATCAGTGAAGTGAAGCAAACATTTCTGTTCTTTTCCCTTACTGAATGTAATTATTATTTTCCTAATGTTGTCGTCACTTTTGACTTAAAAGTGAAAAATAGTACCTAATAATAATTAAATCATTCCTTGAATTGTTCCAACAAAAAAGAATATTAGTTTAATTGTAAGATATTTTCAAGCTACAAACATAATCTTTCAAGGGCAAAATCATCTAATTATACTACCTTAAAAAAAAACAATCATCTAATTCTATTTTATCTATTTAGTCCGTCGGCTAAAGAAAGTAGATTGCGTTGCCTTTTGTTTTGTTTCTGTTGCAAAACAAGTTGTAATCTTATATATATGAGAAATACTGGAAACTGGTGCAAGAAATTGTGGGACAAAAGCTTGTTCAGCTTTATGGCAAAACAGCATAAGAACTTATATATGACGAATACTGAACTTAATTTGGTGTAAGATATTATAAATAGTTGAAGAACAGACTTTAGCATTTTTTGGTTAATACTTTTGGCTGGTAGGCAGAGCGCCTACTTCTGCCGGTTCTCCAATTTTTTCCATTTTACTTTTTTGAATTCTTTTCAAGGAAGTTTTGTTGCATCCCTATCCTTTGTAACCGGCCCTATATGGACCGAATGTCATTGAAAAAAATCTAAACAGAGGGGACCCATCATTATTTTGTTATACAAAATGAAATCTAATCAACCAATTAATTAATTGACATGTTCATATATGTTCATGTCTAGGTTGGAGCCTTGTGAGGTGAGAATTGCGTCATAGACAGAGTCCTTCCCCCTAGTTTAGAAATAAAACTGGCGTGTGATCATGATTTTATCTTAGAACATACTAATGTTTCACAAAATTTTAGTCAAGTAGTCCAATCTTGTCCTTACACTTGCTGAAATGATTTGCACAAGTCTGGCAGTGAATCTTTGAAATTATTGAATATCGTCTTTTATAAGTGAGTTTGACAGTAACCACTAACAAGGATGATTTTGTTGGATAATTTAAAATTTTTTAAATTTGATGAGATCTAAAACGTGACAGCCGTATAGGGATATAACATAGAACGGACAAATAGAAGTATCTGGAGGATTGAATTTGAACCTGTCGTGATCTGCAATAAACGGTCTGAATTTTGGGACACTCCAAATTAGGTATAATTGGAAAGGAGACCAACTCTTTACAAGAGGCCCGTTTCTATAGGCCCATAAAAACCCAGCTTATATTATTTTTTTCAAAGTCATTTAACCTTCGGGAGTTTTAGGGGTGATACATCATCCAAAGTTTTTCCATCCAGCGCCCTCCAAGAGGGTTGGACATGCCAAAATAGCATTTTTCCGTATGCTGACGTCATCAAAAATTTTTGGTGCTGACGTCATCAAATATGCTGATTTAAGAGTTCAGTTAAATGTTTTAAGGGTTGAATTAAAGTGTATAAGTGTTCAGTTAGATGCACCAATAATTTGAAATTTTAGTGTTTTGTGTTCAGTTAAATACGTTAAGGGATGAACTTAAAGTATCTATTGTTCAGTTAGTTGCAGTAAAAATTTGATTTCGTAGCTAGTTAAATAAAAAAATAAAATGAACAGATACAACAAACATAGCGAACATTTACAATAACAATATGAACATTTACAACAATAAACTGAACATATATACAAATTTCCTGAGTAAGAAATAAATGATCATATTCAACATAAAAAGTGAAATAAACTATTGTTGCATCTAACTGAACACTTACATACTTTAATTCAACACTTAAAACATTTAACTGAACCCTTAAATCAGCATATTTGATGACATCAGCACCAAAATTTTTTCGAGAATTGGTCAAAAATTTTTTGTGAAAAATCTGAATTTGGATGGCGCTGGATGGAAAACCATGGATGGTAAATACCAATTCTGTCCGAGTTTCAACTAGTGACCTAGGTCAATCGGACCCACCGATCTGACCCAATAAAATGCAGAAAATTTTATCGGTTGGGATTTAAATTGAATTTTGTAATCTCACAAAAATAATTTTTTTTGAAAAGAAAACGCTCTATAGAACTCAATTCGGCAATGTTATATTATTTTCTTAAAGACATTTGTACCTTAATGATATTATTTGTAGAAATAACATTGTACATTGTCATTTTTCAATTTAGAATTTGATATATGTCATTGTTATCACAGAATTTTATATTTTGTAGTATCTATAAATAATTTTAATTAACTAGAACCTCATTTCCTGTCATGCTAAAGCATAAATGTTCTTCCAATGTAGCTACAAAACTTAGATAAATAAAAAATAATGAAGCGAGTTAAGAATGATAAATTAATTTCGATCCATTTGACTATTTGAATTCCACATTTGCATTTTAAATTTTAGAACATAAATGAAAAGATGATGCGGCAACATTAAATAGTATTAAAAATTTGTGATGGTAGGACTTCCCATTAATATACTATTATATAAAGGCAAAAAATGAAATCATTTGCTGACTGATCACTGATGTCATGATTATTTATATTAAAGATAAGATTTAATTTTCATTTTAGGTGTACTTGTTAGTTGTTACTTAAGAGTCAGGAAACTTAACCACCTTTAAGTCAATACTCTTGCCTGGAGTAAACGCAAGTGTGTAAATTTTTCAAGGAAAAGTAACAAACCAGAAAACGATGATTAGAGCGACCAGAACAATCCATGTGCTGATGCGGGCCTATTTATTCAAGAAAAAGGAAGATAAATTAAAAGAAAGAGACAATAGTACCACGAAGGAATCAGAATATGCTAGTTTTCTTCCAAAAAAGAATATGCTTGTTTGAAATTTAAGATCAAAATTATTGCACGGGTCAGTATTCACTTATCCTACAAAATCACTTGGGCAATAGCTAAAATTTTCCTATCCTCACGCCTTTTATCCGTTCTTATGATTTCTTTCATTTCTCACTTCTCAAGAAAAGAAGAGAATTAAGAGTACAGGCCTACAAGGAAAGGGACTATTCTGACTTAATTTATGAAACTTCAACTGTCATCTAATAGAAATATTATTTTGCTCAAATTATGTCTCTTTGGAATTATCGACAAATTTTGCTGAAGCTACCTGTTCCGCAAGCTATTACAAGCGAAAAATATGAGGAACTTAAATAATAAAATATAAATGCTAGTTGTTAATGTATTATTTTTTTAATACATATATAAAATTATGAGCCACCAAATTGATGGAAGCTGATAATTTAGCGTCTAGAAACTAGAGGTAGGCTAAAATACTTCATGAGATATAGATGTGCTGGTACTTCGGCTCTATAGTTTTTTTTTTTTAATTAAGATAATTTATTTAGAGAAACATAATCTAGCTAATTATTTAATTTTATTCAATTTTCACATCCAGAAGAAAATTGAATTTATTACCTTTTAGATAACTCACTGACCAGCTGTGGGCTCCCATGTTCCGCATAGCTTTAATTTTTATATTCAAATTATTGATCTAAGATATTATTATTTACTATGTTTCTTCAACGGGGCAAAAAAAATCCATTGATCTAAAAAATTATGAACATCCAGTAACATCAATTTACTATCCATTGTGCTTATTTACGAATAATTTACCAATCATAAGGAGGCAGCTGAAGAACAACAATTTTTTAGGTCTTAGATTTAGAATATTTTGTTGGGCCAGATATCACTTTTTTTTTTCTTTTTTTCTTTTACTTAATTCAGCTATAAGTTCTAAACTAAAGATATCAATTCGTCTTTATTAAATAAAAGGGTTAGCTGGTACCATATATTATGAAATTATTACATACGTGTGTTTTTGCAAAGTAGAAAGGAATGTAATATATTTCTTTCATCTAATTTAGTATATTTTTTCTTAATAGAATTTTGTTGGTTTGGCAATTGCCAAGTAACTTAATTTTTTTTATTATATTTATAATTATTATTTTTTCTTTAGATATACGTCTTCAACTACTGAGATGGATCTCACTACGGTACTTTCTCATAGTTTTAAATAACTGATTTGAATTATTTAATATCTTTTCTATATTAAAATCTTGTTAAATATCAGATTTTTTTATTTTTTATTATTTTCTCATTTTTAAAAAATATCTTTGATCTAATTATTCTGACCTCTAATAATGTAAAAATTTAGCAAAAAATAATTATAAATTCCGTAAGCTAAAATGAGGGGCCGTTTATAGTTTATAACTTGCCTTCTACTGCCATCGTGACATGCCATTCGTAGTAGTGCTTTGGGCAACTTATTTTTTACTTAGAGCAACATTTAAGGACAATAATACCCTCATAAAATCAAACGACATTTTGTATAATTTAAAAGAAGCAAATTATTTGAAGGATAAATTAGTCAATTTTTAAATAAATCATGTTGCTCCAAGCAAAATGACTGCTGCCCAAAGCACTACCCATTCGTATTGTCTAGCGTGTCATCGTGGGCCCCACGAATTGCACGTTGGTTTGAAGCTGGGCCCATGGGTCGAGCAAGTATGACATCCAATTATATTGAAATGTTCATATCACGACTTCAATTTTTTATGACTACTATAGTACTATATAGTTTGAATTACTGATGCTAACTAATGATTTTAGTACGGCTGTCAGTACCAGGTAAGCTTATCTTCGAACATTTTCAAAAAAGCTTATCTTTGAACGTTTACGATTCATTTTTTCTACCAATTATGGATGGTGTTGTTACGCACGTATCTATGTGCAATTATTTGTTAACATAATCAAGTCAGCCTTACATTTATTAAGTTCCTTTCAATTTTCTTATAAATCGCCATTTGTCTACCTCGTTTGGCATCATCTTTCATGTTTTTAGAAATATCATACTTCCTCACTTTTCAGACATTCTAAGGTGCGTGAAAAATATTCGGAAAAGGGTATTCGGAAATGAGTCAATAGCCTCATAGGGCTATTTGTCAGACTAATTTGTTTGTTTTTTTTTTTATTATTCCATGTAGTTCAATTTTTAATTTAAATTGATCAGATTCATAAGGGAGTGGAACTTAGTGTGAATGGACCAATAGCAAAGTTAAAAAACTTGACGCAAAAAAACAAAACAAATCTCAATAAATATATAAATAAGAAAGGCTCTAGTCAGAGTGGTTAATGCGGAGGAGTTTGTCAAACTCGGTTGAATCTTATTTTTAGAGTATGATTGATCCAAACCGTTGAACATGATTTTCAATCAAAATCTTATTTGAGGCAAAATTTATATTTTTTCCTGATTTTTTTTTAACTATTTTTAAAAAAATTAGAAATTTTTGTAATCAAATTAGTTATGAACCCTCAAATAACTATCCTTTCTAGAAATTTTAAACAATTTAGAAATTGAGAAAAATATAAAATTTGGTCTTCGATAAATTTTAATAAGAAATCTAACATGAAGACCACATTTAAAAAATTCAATACATTATTTAGAGCTCAAAATGTGAGATTTGATTGAATTTTAAAAATCTATCCATTCATTTAGTTGACCGTAGGATTTTCAATTGATATTATTATTTCAAAAAAATTCCAAATAAATATAAATTTTACTATTCACAAAAATGAACTACCAATATAATTTTCTATCTAGACAATAAACGACCCTAGCAATAAATGGATTCACATTGCAACACTTACCTAGTCCTGTTAAATTATTATTTATTTACTTATTTGAAAGATTTAGTCCCGTCAAATTATAGATACCTATTTAGGGACTTGTTCCATTTATTTCTTTAATTACACTTTTCCGTGAGTAGCTAGACAACAACTCCGCAATTTAACATTAATAAAATACAAATAAACCAAAAGGATCTCGAACCTAGGTGGTATAACTCCATTAATTAATTAATAAACCCTCCTTTAGAGCCGCGCTGTTGCTTTCGCTTAGAAGCCTCCACCTCTCCCTCTCAGCTTTGTTTTCTCATTAGCTTCTAAAAAGCTCTCACGAAAGAGCGAAGAGTTCCATAAAATTTGGTTTCCTTTCTATTTTATTCTTTGGAGAGCAATATATAATATTGGGGGGAAGCGAGAGAGAGAAGATCAAGGAATTTGAGTTATTGGTGTGGTGTGCTATTCGTATTTCTCGTTTCTTACACGATTCAGGCGCTTTTCCAAGCTAAAAGGTGTTTGAATTTGTTAAACCCTTGATTCACTTCTTCTATCGGACGAAGCTTACACTACAAGAGGTGCTATTTTTCTATTTTTTGATTTGTTTTATCGGGATTCTATTATTTGCCATCTCTGGGAGTTCTTCGGATATACCATTTCTATTGGGTCATTGGTCATGGAGATTATATCCAATTCGATGTTTCCCACCTTTTTATCCATCTTTTGCATAATCTATATCATTGGTTATTTCGGAATCTTTCGAAATTGGAGCCAGAAAATTCGACCTGAGGCCTCAAGCTGCCTAATCTCACTGTTTCATGGGTCTCCGGCTGTGATTTTGGCCATTTCTGCTCTGCGCTCACAACCTGTTTGGGGTTTTGCCTCACCGAATTCAAGTGCAGAAAACGGAGTTCTGGAATTCAGCATCGCCTATTTCACCATGGATCTGATTCACTACCTAATCTTCACACCCCAAGACTACCTCTTCATAGCCCATCACCTTGCCACACTTTTTGTGTTTATAACATGCCGGTGTGTTACCTTACATGGTGCATTCTCTGTAATGGTGCTTCTTGTGTTCGCTGAAATTACCAGCTTCTGTCAGAATATATGGACCCTTGCCGGGTTGAGAAAGGATGATTCAGAACTGGCAAGGAGGGTGTATTGGGTTCTCTCCCCACCTTTCTATGCCCTCTATACTGCCATGAGGGTGGTCGCAGGCCCGCTGTTCTTTGCAATGATGAGTGCTTCTCTTATGAAAAGAGAGGCAAGGGATGTGATGCCGATTTGGATTTCTATTTCCTGGATTGTGGTTGTCGGAACGGCCATTATGGTAAGCTGGTTGTGGATTTGGAATAACTGGACGGAGTATTTTAGAGCGAGGAAGGCTAGCAAGGAGAAGAAAGAGGGTTAAAGTGGTTATTTCCATGTATACTAGTTCAATTCAAAAGCTCCTTGCAACAGTTACGGTGGTGATGTGCTTTGTATTCTTTGCTGGCTTCTTTCAATTAGTCAACAGATATAGCATCCTCTGATAATTGTTTTTTGTTTTTGGTAGGACAAAAAAGCAATTTGAGAATAGAAATGAAGTACTTCCATTGTATGATTTTGTTACAAGTTGCAACAAATCTATATTGGTATAATGCAACATTTCTTAGTGGAATTTCATCTTCTTATTTCCATGTAGTGCAAAATATTGAAAAGAATTCAAACTTGAGTAGGCATCTAATTTATGATATAACGTGTATTGTTAATTGTTGTCTTATTGGGCGTATGGAATAGTGCCAATCATAGAGAAAGCTATTGATAACCGGCTTGGTACTGTACAAATGGCTAGCTGAGCCGACTGTTTGCTATTGTACACTCAACTTTTCACCTGTCACATTATAAAGCTGCATAACTGCATATGGTTTTTTATTGGGTCAAGTTGGGTTGGTCCATACCCAAAAAAAAAAAAAAAAAAGGAATTTAAAAAAAAACATTTGTGAGAACTCAACTGAAGAGGGCCTTGTACTCAGGGGTGTCAAACGTGAATATGTGGAACGGAACACTCCTGTTTCGTTTTCGTTCCGTTTCATTGGACGAAACAGAAAACCGTTTCGTTTCCGTTCCATTTTTCTTAAACGGAACGGAAATTCCGTTCCGTTTCGTTTTTACATTCATTTTCCACGGTATATCCCTGAAACGTAACGAAATGTTGTTCCGTTCCGTTCCGTTTCTCAAAAACGAAACCAAAAATCCATCCGTTTCCGTTCCGTTTCGGACGGACCGGTTGAAAACGAAAGGATATTGACAGCGCTACTTGTACTGCTGTTGTCTCCTAAAAGATCTGGATTGTTACAATACTGGTAACGAGTGGAATGAAATTATTCATATCATTTAGCTGCCTTTTGTTTTTGCTTTTTTGTACAGTAAATTTGAATTGTTAAATTTGTGTAAAGAATCTCGAAACTATACTCTTTATGCAAAGACACGTTAATGAATGATGAAAAAGGGTATATGCCTTATCCATCTGTTGTCTGCTTCTCTATCTCCCTCTCCAGTCTCCAGGATTTACCTAGGAAGCATTATCATATATCATCTAACAGGACCTTCACGCTCTACTTAATTACATATTTACATCTATTTTTTTTCTCAAATCAAAATTTGTCTCAGTAAACTCGGACATCATATGGAATCGAGATCCTGTGTCGCGCGGCACGCGTACAGCGCACCGTGTGGGCCGTCTGATGGATAAAGGAGCCCCGTGAATAATACCAGATTGATAGGCCCGAAAAAAATGAACCGCCCGATCAAAATCGAACGGCTCGTGGAGGTGCGCTACACGCGTGCCGCGCGACACAGGATCCGGGTCCCATCATATGGTCCGGCCTGTAGGCATGTTCCTCAGGCTGCTTAATCTCAGATTGCAAAACAGTATTGATTTCCTGTTGTATTTTTTGTCTTAAATCCCTTTTCGATTCTTTCGGCCTTGTTTAAGAGATCTACTTGAAGCATTTTAGCGGGTTTCTTCGGAGCAGCATTGACTTCAGAAATACACTCATCAGGGATTGTGGGTCCACCAACCGGAAGTTTTCCCTCCAACTTCCACATGGCATTCCTGACCCAGGAAATCAGCTTGAAAAAAAATATGAGTGTAAGTGTGTAAACTATTCTCTGATCACTTTCAGAGACAACCCTGAACTGTAGTTTGAAAGGTCTCTTTCTTGCTTGTATAATGATCAAATTTTGACCAGAGGATCAGTTTTGTTGCTCGAGTTGGTACCGGTATTGTTGCTGCATGTTGTGATAAAAAATTCAGTGTTCTTATTTTTTTTATTTATTTAATTTTTAATCCAGTGAACCGTAATAATATGAGTGTATGTAACTGAAGACAATCCACTGTTTGAGACTGGAAACAAAGTGAAAATTGTATAAAGTAGACTATTGTATATCAGAATTCATCGTACATTTCAGTACTGGGATGTAGAAAAGACGCCTCAGTCACTGTAATTGATTAACAAGAGATTACAGTTTACCAATTTGCAAAAACGTACGCCCCAATAAGCCATAATAATTTTGTTTAAGCCAAGAATAACATCAAAATTTGCAAAAGGATCAATACTCAATTAAAACCACTCCCCAAGAAAACAAGGGTGAACCAATATCACGAAAAACCAAGGAAGATTTATGCTTGCTTTCAAATCGAGGTTTACATGTCTAAGATCCCAATTTGACAATTATTTGCACAGGACTGTAATCCCATATCTAAACTGGGTACAGATGAAGGCGCCCGAGTAAAAACGTAAAATTTGGAAGTACTACTCATGAGTTCACTGAGGCAACAAGAAATGCAGAGAAGTTAAATATATACTTTGGAGATTGAATTATTGGATTTATTTAGAATAAAATATGATTCACATGTTGATATATATTTTTTAATAAAATTACAATTTAAAGTATAAATATAAATAAGGTTTGATTTTATTCTTTTAAACATAAAAAATATAGGTAGCGAAGATATTGTCTACTTTTAAGTTTTCACAAATAAAGAACTTCATATATAACTATTTCCAGTTCTGTTTATTCAAAGCAAGAAAAAACTGAATTTTAGAGATGTTAACTAAATTTCGTCACATCCTAATATCTCTAAATAGGACTTTGACAATTTTAACTGTTGTCAGTTCTGCAACATTAAAGTAATTGTGTTCGTTATAATGTTTACCAGTTTCATTTTGCCGATAGTCATTAAAATAAAAAAATAAAATAATTTTTTGACATCATTTATAATTGTCAGATAATTTTTATAAGTTTGATATTTTAACCAAATGTGAAAGAGTTGATGGATGAAGGTCCCTTGGACAAGCAATATTAATTTTTATTTGAAGAAATGTTTAATTATATGTAAAAACAGATAGAAGACATTTTATATTTCGAAAGATCTGTTACAAAAAAGGAAATAGTGAGTCAAATGAGGTTCGAAGACAATAATAAAGAGAAATGTTTCCTGGGTTAAAATTCTTATTGCTGGAGACGTATAACGAGTTACTCTTACAAGCCAAATTAACAAGAAACAACTAATTAAGATGCTCAATAAGATCATTTATATCAGAGAATAAAAATAAAACTTTGCTTAGCAAGATATTCATTACATGCTTAAATTGAAGGAAAAAAGAATAAAGAAACAAAAGAATAAAAGTTCTGCAATAACTAATTACTAGCTAGGACAACTCCAATAATCATAAATCTTAAAATTCTACTGCTACCTACAAACCTAGTTCATACTAATGACTTTAATCGATCAGATAAACCCTTGCCAAACGGATCAGCTGGAAGCAGTTTCACAATATCAGATTAAGATTCATCCTTCAAAAGTTCCAATGCGATAGCTCTTGAAATATGATCATCATAACCAAACGTCGAAGGTTCCAATTTGATAAAGGTTGTAATATTAACATCATTATCAACCTTCGCTGCATGCGGTTCTGGTATCTGACCACGAGAAGCTTCAATTTTGACCTTTTTTGAAAGTATATTTTCTGAACTGAGTGCCATGTCAGTATTGAGAAGATGATTAAGTTGTTCGACAGGATTGCTGAGAAGATAATCAAGTTGTTCGAGCGGATTGCTGAATTTCTCCACAACGCTGTAGAACATCGCCGAGGGCGGAAGATGAATTCTTGGCGTTATCAATCTCAGAGAACAATTCTCCCATATTACCCTGCCCACAAGGTGAACTGTTGAGAAACAAATCCACTTCTCGGAAAAGATCTTGCCATCTGGTGTGATCTTTGGCACGGCCAGTGCCCTTCTCTTGACCCTGCAATAGGGTATTCCTAGCCATTTTGTTGCTGTATTGGCTGGAAGGGGAACTTCAAAAATCACGTATTCCTCCTTAACTGCACCAGGAACGGGGGATATCCAGACGAGTTTCTTCTGTGAGAAATCGCCGTGTCGTGCAAGTAAAGCCGGGAAGACAGGGGTGACGACCACCATATTTTTTTTCCGTAGAATCTATAGAAAATATTTCAAGATCGGTGTTTGTGCCAGAAAGAGACTAAGAGAGAGAGAAAGAATGATATGATGTGAGGTATGCAAAATGAATGAGAATTATGGGGTATATATACCTGAAGGGAATGTGATAATTAAACACTTTTAATTATGGTAATGCCGTAGGCTACAAGAAATCTGGTATCGTTTTAGAATTTAGATAGTACCGGAATTGGTTTTACTCCTTTTAGTATTCCTTTTCTTTCCTAATTAATAAAGATAAGTTTGTATATTAGGAAACACTTCGTACTTCTAGTATTTTTTGGAAATGAAATAGCGACGACAAAGTAAATTTTACCGTTTGACTATGTCAACCTTGCCAGAAATACTTTATTTTACAGGCGAGTCGCGACCTTATTTGAGCTTATGCAGTCATGCTTTTTTCTAAAAAGGGAAAACTAATTTTAGTATAACCATATTCAACCGTTGCAATAAGCCAATAATCACCGTTCAAATTAAAATTAGTAAGTTATTATTTTTAAAGTAATTTATTATTATGTCCATATAAAGAGTGATAAAAAAATAAATATTGATCCGCACCACTTGATATCAACAACCGAATCTCTCATGATATTTAAGCACATAAAATTTGGAAGGGTTGGTCATTATATATACCGTTCGACTTTGGCTATAAGAGCTATAGAGAAATTAAATATAATGGTTCAAAATATAATACTTTAGAGATTGAATTATTAGTTAATCTATTTATAATAAATTATGAACTTACAAAAGTACAATTTTAAATTACTACAATCCAGTATTGCAAACAAAGATGGAACTTATAAATGAACCACACATACAAATGTAAAAATCATTAATATCACAATGGAAGTGCATTAAGGCGTAAACAGATTAGAAACCGAAAGGATAAACGTTTTTTTTTTTTTTTTTTTTTTTTTTTTTTTTTTTTTTTTTGGAAAAAGTATCATATGCTACCTGTTTCATTTAGAAACAAATAAGTCATTACATATTAGAAGCAACTATTTCGTTTACACACTGGTATTAACTCAGGTACCTACAACTAATTATACCTCTTTCTGCCTTTTACTTTTCTATATCTTTTTTCGAAGGCCTGTTAGCAAGTTGCCAACGGCAAATGTATTAAAGAAATGAAAAGGAAAAAGTTAATATAGTCGTGTTACATCCCAAAAAGAAAAATAAACGAAAAGGAAAACCTCTTCTTCGCCAGGAGTAAAATACACAAATCAACTCTCTAGTGTAGTAGACAGCCTCAGTCTCCAATTCCTAATTTGTAGCTCGACATCTGAAATGACGGTGTGTAGCGAGGGTTGAACATCACTGAAGATGATGCTACAGCGCGGTGCTTCCAGATCGTCCAACAAGTAGAAGCCCAAACTGAGTCCCATAAATTTTTCTTATCAGGAGGCACACTTTTACTTTTCTATATCATTGTATATATATCATCCTATGCACTAAAAAAGCAAAAAATAACAGAATCAATACAAATTGAATGTCTGAAACATGAAATTAAATTGCATATTTTCAATGAAATCCCTCAGAACAATTATAAGTTTATAACAATTATAGTGCTCCAAACCATCAAGCTATCCAATTCTTTCTCTTTTTCGTAGGTAGGGTGGCGATAGCCACGCCTACGAAATTTCATTAATAAAATAAAGTCTAATTACAAATCTTAGAAGAGCCCAAGCTCTGGAAAAAATTAAATTACATTAAATCGTTAATTTTCCCAACATCTACTTATCCAATGTCTTCCATAATGAAGCTATCCAATTCACTTCTCTCTTAGTAAAAACACATTAAACCTGTTTAGCAAAAACACATATTCAATAAGTTCAAATTTCTCTTAACTACATATTTAAATATTTACAGAAATTGAAACTCATACTGTCTTCCTGTTTGAATTTGCCGATAGCTCAGAATTGTTAGAAAATTTTTATAAGATTGAAATTTGATTGGATGCTTGACAAAATAAAAATTCAGAGGAAATTTGAAAGAGCTCAATGGGCTAATTTATCCTAACGGATCGAATCTATTAGGGCTACAACAAGACTACCAAACTTCTGTAATAAACAATAACGGGTGCAGATAATAGTGGCACAGGAGGCTTTAGATCCAGGCATCCAGCAACCAATGATCATGGCTGAGAACAGTGGTGGTGAGGACAAAGAGCGAGGTCAACAGACGAAGAGGCAAGCTGAGAGCCTGTGACTTGGGTCCAGGAGGAGACGCTCTGCCTTATTGTGTGTGATACTGGCCATTTCAGCTCTGCGTTTGTAACCTGTTTTGGGTTCTGCCTCACCAAATTCAAGCGCAGCGACCGGAGTGCTGGAATTCAGCATTACCTATTTCACCAATGATCTCACTACCTTATATTCACACCTCAGACCACTTCAGAGCCCATCACATTTTTACACTATCATGCCGTTGTGTTACCTTACATGGTGCATTCTCTGTAATGGTGCTTCTGGTGTTTGCTGAAAATACCAGCTTCTGTCAGAATATATATGGACCCTTGCTGGGTTGAGAAAGGACGGTTCAGAAACTGAATTTTAGAGATGTTAACGAAATTTCGTCACATCCTAATATCTCTAAATAGGACTTTGACGATTTTAACTGTTTTCAATTTTGAAATATTAAAGTAATTATGATCGTTATAATATTTACCAGTTTCATTTTGCCGATAGTCATTAAACAAAAAAAATAAAATAATTTTTTGGGAAATTCTGCCATTAGGACAATTTTTGGATCGGGAAAATTCCAGTAATATTAAACGAAATGTGAAAGAATTGATGGATGAAGGTCTCTTGGACAAGCATTATTAATTTTATTTGAAGAAATGCTTATTCATTATATGTAAAAATAGAAAAGATTAGTCACGAAAGACATTTTATATTTTGAAAGATCTGTTACAAAAAAGGAAATATTGAATCAAATGAGGTTCCAATACAATAATAAAGAGAAATGTTTCCAAGGTTGAAATTCTTTTTTTGAGGGTTTCCTGGATTAAAATTCTTATTGCTGGAGACATACAACGAGTTACTCTTACAAGCTAAATTAACAAGAAACAACTAATTAAGATGCACAATAAGAACATTTATATCAGAGAAGAAATAAAACTTCGCTTTGGAAGATTTTCATTACATGCTTAAATTGAAGAAAAAAAGAATAAAAAAAACAAAAGAATAAAAGTTCTGCAATAACTAACTAAGCTAGGACAACTCCAACAATCATCAATCTTACAATTCTATTGCTACCAACAGACCTAGTTCGTACTAATTAATGACTTGAATCAGATAAACCCATGCCAAACGGATTAACTGGAAGCATTTTACAATATCAGACTAAGGTTCATCTTTCAAAAGTTCCAATGCGGTAACTGTTGAAATATGATCATCTTCAACACCCTTCAAACGTTTCACAATATCAGGTTCAGATTCAGCAGTCAAAAGTTCCAATGTGATAAAGGTGTGAATATTATCATCATCAATCTTCCTTGCTAGTGGTTCTCGTATCTGACCACGAGAAACTTCAATTTTGATCATTTTTGGAAATGTGTTTCCTGATCTGAGAACCCTGTCAGGTTGTTTGACGGGAATGCTGAATTTCTCCACAACGCCGTTGTAGAACGCCAATGGAATATCATCATCATCCATTGCTTGCGGTGCTAACTTTTCAACGTGAGAAACTTTATCTTTGACCGTATCTTCTGATTCCTCTGGCATTCTCCTCTTTAAAAGTGCAACTAATGAACTGCGTATCATGTTAGCACCGAAAATGTCAGGCTGTTCAACCAAATTGTGAACCTTCTCGGCAAGGCAACAGTAGTAGACCAACGGTGGAAGATAAGTTGTTGGACCGAACAATGTGAAATTCCTATCCTTTGTATTCCAGAATACTCTGCCCATAGGACGATGTGTATAGAAAGAATTCCACCGCTGCAAAATTACCTTTCCATCAGGCGCCAAAAGTGGCACGACCAAGGTCATCCTTTTTACCATGTAATAGGGTCTTCCTAGCCATTTTGGCACTGATTTGGTTGGATTGTTAACTTCGAAGATGACATATTGTGGCTGAACTGGCGCTAGATGGGGGGATATCAGGACCAGCTTATGCTCTGCAATATTGCCAGGTTGCGTAATCAAAGCGGGGAACAAAGGGGTGACAATCATTTTCTTTTGATGGAATCTGTAGCAAATTCAAGCTCGGTTTCTTTGGATATTTGAGAGGTTGAAAGACTGAAAGGATGTGATATGTGAATCTGTGATGCAAGGAAAATGAATGATAGGTATTGGGTATATATAATTGAAACAACCGACTTATGTCATCTGAAGTGAAAATCAGATAAATTAAATGGAGATGCACATTTAATTTTGGAAAGGCCGATAATAGACTAGCGGATTTATCAGTCTCTCTTCACAAAATACCATAATTGGTTTCACTCACATTTTGTTTCCTTTTTATCCTTTTTCTTTCCTAATTTGTAATTACAAATTAGGAAACCCTTCCTACTTCCCAGGCTGTTTTCGGAAAAAAATTATAATTATAATGACAAATAAAGTGACAACGATACTCATCCGAGAAACTACATTTTTTTACGCGTTACCTTTTTCGTGCAGTCCAAGTAATTTTTTTCCCTCCTAAAATGAAAAAAAAATTTCAGCATACTCATTTTGAAATCACTTTCAATAACTGGATTGGAATAATACTGTTAAATTTAAATTAGTCATATTTAAAGTAATCTCTTTTTAAATCCACATATTAAGGCTGATAAATAGAAAATATGGCGATCCAACCACTTATATGAAAGAGTGGATTTTTTTTTATATTTTTGTCTGAAATAAAACATTTTTTTATGTCTTATGTTATGTTTTTTGTAAATCGTAAATATATTATATATAAGTGCGTATGACACTCGATGTGTTTCTGTGTTTTCCAAGCGATAAGTTTCACACTTCATGTCTCAGTTCTTTATTTATTTATGTTTTTTGTACTCGTGTTCGAAATAGTGAAACTGAACCATCAACTTCTATTCGCAGGTTACCATTTTTTTTTTTTTTTTGGGAATATTAAGTAGTCATCACTCTTCGTGTCTATTCAAATGTTGCCAGTGCGGATCTACGTGATAAGTACGGAGGTCAATTGACTCTTTTTTATTAAAAGAAATTTACTCATGTCTCTTTATATGTTATATGCTTATTTTGCATAAAATTTCGAAATATACTCCCATTTCTTATATATATAAAAAATCTTGTTGACGAACTCCATTATTTTAATCATAATAAATGTAAACAACAAGTTTTTTAAATAAAATATAATAAGTTGTAAGATTTTCTTCTGAATTTTGGTGAGGAAGAGTTCAATGGGCTAATTTACCCAACGGGTCAGATCCGAACCGGGCAACAACATGAGGACCCAAAAATATGTTAGAAATAACGGGCACTGTTGTCCCGAATAAATCTAGGATCCGAACGGCCTATGTATGTCATTCCTGACCGTCGGATCTCGATCAAATATCAAATATCAAACCCAGCGCCTTGGGGTTTACGCTGGAGGAGGTGAGGTGAGATTGCTAGGTTTACTCGCTCAAGAAAATTCTCTCAGAGGAAAGAATGGTAGCGTTGGTACGATTCTCACCTCAGATCATCAAATTTCAGTCCCTGAATTTGGGGAGTAGCGTATGAACTTTGTAAATCAATTGAAAATTTGAAACCACAACAAATTTAGCTTATTGAGGAAATGTCGTGGATTAGGTTGTTTATTTGGGAATGGGTACATTAGGGTTAAGTAGCACGATGTTCATGTAATGTGACCAGAACATATATAATTTTAGAAACCCATACACAATTGACACTAAAGAAGCTGATAATATTAGATCGATCAGTGACAATACAATAAATTATTTTGGACATTAAAGAAGCTGATAATCAGAGATCATTGACATAAATGATAAATATGGTTTGGTCATTTGATTGCCCACAAAATTGTCCAGTATGCTAGATCTGAATGACACTTGGAAATTTGGTATCAGTGTATTTATTTTATACTATGTGGAAAAGAGGTGATGAAAATGGCAATCATGAAACTGAAATATAATCGAATTATTGGAGGAATCAGATTTTGCTTGCATATGGTATAACATCTAATTTAACAACTTCATAGTATGGTCATTTGAAATATGAAAACGGGAACAAACAAGTTAACAATATAATAGCACGATGACTCGCTCTTCTTTTTCAAACCCACTTTGCAACAAGCACAGCTGCTGAAACTGCTACTGGACTGCTTCCAACGCATTTCAGGCCCTCCAAATCGAATCTCTCTTTGCTCAATACTGACCCAGAAACTTCAGCTGCCATAAAGCATATTCTAGGCTGTACGATAACCCCTCTTCCAATAACCTACCTAGGCCTGCCGCTTTTTGACAAAAAACTTACAAAGAGAAATTATGGAAGTTTAATTGCAAAATTCCAGCAAAAATTAAGCGGATGGTCAGCTTCTCTACTTTCAATTGCAGGACGAACAGTGCTAGTGAATGCTTGTCTAAGCTCTCTACCAATTTACTTTATGTCAGCCTTTCAACTACCAAAATGGGTAATAAAAAGAATAGATACCATAAGGCGAAACTTCCTGTGGCATGGGAACAGCAATGGGAAAATGATACTCGTTTCTTGGGACAAGTCTGCATGCCAAAATCGGTGGGGTGTCTTGGAGTTTTGGACCTAACAACAATGAATCAGGCTTTACTGGCAAAATGGTTATGGAAATGGCTATCTAGAGAAAAATCAATTCTGACATCCCTACAACTAATCTTGCAATCTGGTAACCTTTCAAACTTCCCATTAAACAGCAACCTCCAGAAACCTTTTAAGCAGTTAGAGCCCATTTTCACCTCCATTTTACACTTCACGATTGGAAATGGAAAGCTTGTGCCCTTATGGCACTTTGATTGGGGATATGGTATACTCAAATACCGCTTTAAAGAACTATTCTCTTTCTCTCTGGACAGGGGTATTTCTGTCCAATGCTTTGCTCAAAACTTGAACAATCTGCCAACACTTTTTGAACCCGCCCAAAGCACCTCAAGTTCAGCTTTGCTACAACTCTCTCAAGTTTCACCGCACATACAATCATTAAACATCCACCTTTCGCAAACCACTGATACTGCTCTCTGGAAACTGAATTCAAAAAACTTTTTCACCACAAGCTCCTGTTACCACTTTATGAAAACACACCCGAAGCACAAATACAGTTATACAAAAATCTGGAAGCTGAAAATACCCCCACGTATGATCATTTTCCTTTGGAGATTGTTGCAAGATAGATTAGCCACCATGGAAATCTTGAAAAAAAAGGGGCTGGAACCTGCCGAGCATCTGTCACCTGTGCAAAAAGGGTGAGGATTCGGTGCAGCACCTCTTCAATGTGTGCACCTTCTCTTTGCAAGCAAAAAATTTGATCCTATCGCTCCACAGCCCAGACAATTTGCACATCCTCCACACTGAGATAGCTCTGCTGATGCAAGATCACTTTCGACAGATCTCCAAAAAAGCCAAGGAATTACAGGCCATCCTAGCCTTTGCTTTGTGGAGAGAGAGATGTGCGAGAATATTCAGAGAGCAGTCGAATACCTCACTCTTCTTGATAGATCAAACAATCTTTGATTGGAACAGTATCAACATCACTTAGCCCTCGAATACTCTCTCTCTGTTAGAAGCTATAATTATTTCTTCTTCTCTCTTTTTTTAGCGAGGCTACTTACAATACACTCTTACTTATTTCTAATTGCAATCTTGTAACCTTTTTTATTTTTAGCCGCTGGGTAAATTGTAAAACTTTACATTATTAATACAAAAGATAAGGGCATGACCCTTATTTTTGTGTCAAAAACAATATAATAGCACATCTCTTTTTTTTTTTGGGATGTGCAAGGTATTGGACCAGTCATGGCCTATAAGATACTTCAATTGCATATTGATTTTATCTGCGTATTGGCATTTGTGACTTCATCAGGCATTCATGAGATCAAATCCCAGCAAAGATGTGAGAGAAGGGATTTGTTTGCTAGCAATGTGCACTAACAAGTGGCTGAATTTGCTGAAATAGTTCAAGAAAGGAAAGCACCACACAGAGGGAAGTGGCCCCGCCTTGATGAAACAGTATAATAAGGAAGTTGCTGTACTCCTCGAGGAGCAAACTAAGCACTCGCTTATAAGAGCCCGATACCTACAAGCAGTCTGACTGTTGGTATGGTATCAGCTACCACTTCGAAGTTGATTCATATCTCCAGTTTACTGATAAAGGTAAATGTATCAGTAGTCACTTGTCAGCACCTTAGTTGACTTTTCCGAAACCTTACCATACTTTTTTTTTACCTTGATTTATATTCATATTTTTTAATTTTTAATTATAGTAGAGTAGTTTTAGGAAAGATAGTACAATTAGAAAAAGAATTGTAACATCACAAAAAGAAATTAAATACTGCAATTAATGGAGCGATGGGGTGGCTGATTAAAAGAAATGAGTAAATTTTAAGACTTATACTATTTTAGGAAAACAAAGTTAGATCATCACATCTATTTTTTAAGTGTAATTCATAATGTTCTTAATTGTACCTGCAACTTTCCATATTGTTTACTAGTCTTTTTTACTATATAATATTTGATTTGTAATGTATTGATTACTTCCTGAAATAAGGTAACGAGATTTAAAAAGTCCTTTTGATTATTGATAACTAGTATTCAAGGGTGATTTTATCTTTTTACAGAAATCATACTGGCATGCTTTTGATAAACCGGCACTTTGAAACAATTCGTCTTATATCTGGGAGCAATTTGGAGTGAATGAAATCTTTTAGCTGCATGGTGTTCAGTTTTTCATTTGGAAGCTCCTCCTCCTTGGGAGGACCCCCTGTCCATGTCACGTTGAGAACAAAAGAGCTTCCTTCAAGGTTTTGTTGCTTAAGGAGGGATTAGTTTGAAAACAGAGTCTAACCTGTTGGATTTCTTTAGGAAGGACAAAATCAATTTCGGGTGGTTGCGGTCAAGGACACTGTTGATGGAGAGGTTTTATAAGAAGTTGTTGGATTGTTGACTTGATGGGGCTGTGGTACAGCGGCCAACGGATTAGTGTCAGAGAATCCAAAACGTTCTACAGATATAATTTTGCAATGGCAAAGTCTAATGGTTATTTTAAAGAGCTTTTTTATATTTGCTTCTTTTGTTTTTCTTTGAACAAATGAAATAATTTTGGCAATTAAGAATTTCTGCTCGTAGACAAGTCAGAAACAATCAAATAATTTCTGCTCAAAGAATTTCAAGACTATGTACATAGATTTGAAACAATTTTTAGAAAATGCAAAATATTTGCTAATAATTTGAGGTTCGAGAAAAGTTCCCATCATAGAATTGAAATAATTCATTACACTCTCTAAGTGCCTGGTCAAACGGTAACCCTTTACGGCCTACGGAATCCTGTTGACTTAAATTGAAACTACTCCCCTCCGTTTTTCTCAACTCATTTTCTCATAGACAAGTCAGAAACAATAAGTAATTTCTACTAAAGAATAATAAAACTCTATTACAGCTTGTGAAACGATTTCTAGAAAACGCAATGTGCTAAATAATTTAGGTACGAGAAAAGCACACAGCATAAAACGATGCGACATTAATAAGTTGAGACACGTTATCCAACACCTTCGGTATTAAAATATATTATTGAAGCACAAGGAGTATAATCTATTGTTGTGAATCGTTGACTCGAGTACCGGGTCAAATGGTAACCCTTATAACCCACGGGATCGAGCGCACTTGAATTGAATCAACTCCCCTCCGTTCTTTTCAATTACTCGCAGTGGATATTATGAAACCCAAAACAGTCTCCCAATTAACCATGACCTTGGTGGCGTTATTGATGCTTACAATCATGATTTTTATGCTACCTCAGATAGCTGCATATCCCAATGCATTAACGGGATGCCCAGAAAGATGTGGTGAGCTTGAAATCCCCTATCCCTTTGGCATCGGACCAAACTGTTCATTGCCAGGCTTCGAAGTTAGCTGCAATATGTCAAATGATGGCTCATACGCACCTTTCTTGTTCAACAACATCCCAATCGTTCAGATAAGTGTTGACCATGGATATGTAGCAGTGAACAAAAGTATAACCTATACCTGCAATGTGTCAAATACTACTGCAGATGTTTGGAATCTGTCTGGCACGCCATACCAGATGTCCTCGTCTCTCAACATGTTCACAGTCATTGGCTGTGATATAGTTGCCTCTTTTACTTTTGGCGATGGTACAAATATGAGCCAGGGTGGGTGTACTACCATGGGTTGTTTCAGTCCGGAAAACATACGTAGCGGGTTTTGCGCTGGATTTGGCTGCTGCCAAACAGGCATACCCAGATATCTAGATCAAATAAACTATTACCAGGTTAGCTTCCAATCTCGAGATTCTAATAGCTCGAACCAGTATAATTCCAGCCAGTGTGGTCATGTTGCGTTCGGGGAGTATATTACCACTGAGCTATATAAGGAGCAGAGCATGAGAGTGAGTCTTGATTGGATTATAGGAAATGAGAATTGTAATACAGCACAAGACAAAAATTCATGTACCAGCGATCATAGCTACTGTAAAAACTCAAGAGACGGTTCCACCTACCCAGGATACTTGTGCTTTTGCTCCCCTGGTTATTCTGGTAATCCTTACTTGGATGGAGGTTGTGTAGGTCTCTTTCTCTCTTTCTCCCAATTTGAGATTCATCACTGTCTATTGTTTTCTTTTTTTTAGGGTAGGGTAGCAATTGCCAGAGTCCTAAAAAAATATTTATTAATACCAAAAAAAAAAAACGTTAGAAATTTACATTATGGTTGAGTTAGAAAAGTAAAAGACCTACAACAAAACTACAACACTATACATTAACTTCCCACAACGCCACATCCTGAAGAATTCATCACTGTCTATTCATCTCAAGTATTATGAGTGCATACTTTGATATCAAAATAGGACTTCCAAATAAAATATTAGAAACTCCTTAACCTGACGTGCCACACTGGTCCTCAGAAGTACAATATACTATGCAAATCTTAATTGACCAGTTTATAATGGCTAGATCTGATATAATTGTCGTTGGTAATTAAGCCTGATAGCACGAACCTATGGGGGAGTATATTACTCGCGCATATTTTAAAATTAACTATTAAGCCTGATACCACGAATCTATGGGGGAGTATAATACTCGCGCATATTTTAAAATTAGTTGAATTGTTTCACCTGGTATCGTGAACTAATCGTTGCCTGTTCCACCATTACCCATTACTATATCAAATACATACAGTAACGTTAGCAGTTATGTTATTCCTTATTTTATAGTTTTTATTTGGTTGTAGATTTTTCCCCTTCTAGATCTTGCCGTGTCTTCATGAGTAAGAAGAACACAACCGAAGGCGAGGAGTGTCAACTAAACGTGCCAGCTGTAATTGGTAATTAATAAACTCTGTTTTTTAATTAATGTCTATAATATAGTTGGATTGATTCAGTTTCTATATGAACTAAAGAAAAGGCAATTGAAATAATAAAAGACTATTGCGCATCATGTATGGTACATAGGAGCGTGTATTCGTCAATCTTGTAATCTTCAAGTTCTGAACTACTGATCTTGGTTTAAATGATTATTTATTTTGTTTTTTCTCTTAACTTTTTTTTTTTTTTTTGAAATGGTCCCCTGATCTATTCAGTTTATGTGTTGTTCTTCTTTTCAACACCAATTATGTGCCCGGTATAAGGAACCAAAAAAACAAAATAATAATAATATAATAAGGGGTTGATTTCTAAAGTATCAGTTATATATATATATAGTTTAGTTCGTTGATCTTTGTCTTTCCCAATACAACCAACAGCAATAGTCCTGCAGAAAAAACCAAAATATTGAGAAGATGGTGTTTATTTTTAAACTATCAATTAACTTTGTCAATGAAATTAACAGAAAAGGAAATACCTCCATCTTGGTTTCAGCTCCCATCTGTTTAGATCTGAACATTATTTTACCAAAGAGAAAAATAATTTCAAAAAGATGAAATTGCTCAAAAAGAATTCATCGTCTGTCCCAGAAAAAGAATAAAATCTTAAATATAAAAGCTTTTAGTGAGAATCCTAGAGGGTTTGCAGTTTGTTAAGAAAGTGAGGGCCTCTCTCTTTGAGAGCGTTTCGATTAGTATCTGATCTTTGAGCCATATCAAGTAAAATTTATCAAGACAAATGTTACTCAATTGCAACACTAGTGAGGCAATGTTTAATTTAACCATACAGTATCAAATTGTTTGATTTCCCAATAAACAGATCAAATAAAGTAAAATAATTTTATCTTTTCTAACATGCTTTAGTTACGTCTGCAGGTTTCACGATTGGACTTGGATTTGGTACCGGAATTAGTGCTTTTCTATTATACTTTAATATAGTTAAATGTCTCAAGTTGTTTGAAAAGAGAAAACAAGAAAAGTTAAGAAAGAAGTTCTTCAATCAAAATCGGGGATACCTGCTACAACAACGAATAGCTTCAGATGAAGATGCAACAGAAAGAATGAGAATTTTTAACTTTGAGGAGCTAGAAAAGGCAACAAACAGATTTGATAATGCACTTATTCTCGGCCGGGGAGGACATGGAGAAGTCTATAAAGGTATTTTGTCAGATCAACGCATTGTGGCCATCAAAAGGTCTAAAATTGTTGATCAGACCGAAATCGAACAGTTCATAAATGAGGTGATTATTCTCTCACAAGTCAATCATAGAAATATTGTAAAGCTCTATGGTTGTTGCCTAGAGACTGAAGTCCCATTGCTTGTTTATGAGTTCATTCCGAATGGAACACTTTTTAATCATCTTCATTCTAAACAATGTCCTTTAACATGGAAGCATCGATTAAGAATTGCCCTTGAGGCTGCAAGAGCAGTTTCCTATTTGCACTCGTCTGCCTCTATATCAGTTCTGCATAGAGATCTAAAATCAACAAATATTTTAGTCGATGATTATTTCACAGCAAAAGTGTCAGATTTTGGAATCTCAAGATCTGTCCAGATAGATCAAACAGGCATAACAACAGTTATTCAAGGAACATTTGGATACTTAGACCCTCAGTACTTCCACACTGGTCGATTAACTCCAAAGAGTGATGTCTACAGTTTTGGTGTTATTCTAGTTGAATTGCTAACAAAAGAAAAACCGAACTCCTATTTTACATCATTTGAAGGTGGTAGTCTCGTTGCATATTTTACCTATGCTATGAGAGAGAACCGTCTTTTTGAGATACTTGATCCCCAAATTGTTGTGAATGAGGAGCAAAAAAAAGAACTCGAAGTAGTTGCCAATCTTGCAGAAATGTGCGTAAGAATGAAAGGAGAAGAAAGACCAATGATGAAGGAAGTGGAGGCACACCTCGAGGGCTTGTGGTGGTCCAACCAACAAATTGAAGATTCATGCACATATTCTCATAATTTGGTGGAGATCTAACTTTTGCTTCTTAAAATATTGCCCCAGACAATATAATTTTGAGCAGAACAAGTTTCATCGTCTGATTTTTCTCGGTAAATGTAACTCGTTCAATGCATTGGAATGCCAAATTTTAGTTGTAATGTGAGTGGCATGGTTAGTGCCGAAGCTAGAAATTTCTCTAATAAGGTTCAATAATTTAGCATATGGTGTGGAAATGTTTTCAATACCTATCCGATACCAGAAAATTATGATAATATAGGAACTAAAACAGTGGTCGAAAGATCAGTATCTAATATAAAAAGATAAAATACCGGAAATTTTGGAAAAATACCAGATTTCCGATCAATGGTCGGTAGGGATGTCTGACAATCAGGATCCCATGTCAGGTGCAGAATCATCAAAAAATCCATGTCATCCATTCAAAAAACAGTTAAGACTATTAATTAGTTAGTTGGGAGTTATTTTGAGTTTTAATTAGTCAAAATTAAGTTAATAATCTGTTATATTATTTTGTGCTACCTTTGTGGTCATCTAGTCTAGGAGATAATTTAGTATGTTTTGGAATTAGAAAATGTAGTTGAGATGATGTATTAATAAACAGTGGCTGTTAAATGTAATAGATTGCTATATAAGCTAAATATGAGGATGTAATATTAAGATTATTAAATGAATACGAATTTCTGAGTTTATCTATGTTTCTTCCTCTTAAGAGCTGAGTTTTTACTCTTCTTCGAGTGATGTATCGTTACGATTGTTAGTTTCACTAAGTCTCCCGATCCGAACGGTGTCATTTGGTATCAGAGTTTCTTCAGGTTTGATGGTTGCTCGTTGTAGACAGCACAACATCCACCATGGAGGCGAAGACCAGTGCATTACAAATGTGCGAGAGCTGAGACATCTTGTACAATAACTCCATGAGCGTGTGACGTAATTGGAGGCTAATCGAAGCCAAGACCGTTGAATAAGCTATGGTTCTTCGAGAAGCACAACTTCTGTGAATTAAGATCGCCGACCGAGGCAAGGTTCCTCCACAAGTAACACTCGTGTGAATCGAGATCCCGACCGAAACACGATTCATCGAGCTACATCGACTTTTCTTGTCACCGCCAACAACAATCCATGTCTAGAGACAATGTTTCTTCTCCACCTCACCTCCAGCAAAGAAACAATCATTTTGATCATGTACAAGTCTCTGGAACAAAATGCGATACATTGAATCGTGTTTCAGTTGACTCGGGTTATAGTCGTAAAGATGAGGAGAGCAACCCCTTCCACAACAACAAATCAACTTTGGTGTCTTGTGCTGAAGCGGCTTGACATCGACTCCACACTCAAAGGAGCACTTGTTTCCATAAGGCCATAGATAAAAATATTCAGTTCAGAATTGATAATGTCTTTGAAATTTCTAATTGTGTTGTGAATGAAAATGTATCATTTGATTCTTCACCAATTTTTGATAAGTATCCCGACGATGATGATGATGTATTTATTGGGAAGAGTGAACCAGAGATAAAAGTGGATCCTTTTGACAATCCCACAATCTTTGATGAAGAAGTTGTTGATGATTTATCGTCGTTCCCAATCTCTCATTTGCATTTAACTTACATTGAGATCATGAGATCAGAATATAGCGACTCATTCTTGCAACCGAGCCCTATGCTAGCAAATGCAAGGTATTTCACATTTTTGAACAGTTGCAATACTCAGTTTTGTGTTGTTTTTTTATCAAATAGCAGAACTATGTGCAAGATTATCTTTTTGTGGATTGCACCACTCGATTCTGATTTCTTATGAGTTATGGTGCACGACATGTGAGTGGCAAATATTCTTGTTGTTTACATGGAGAAGAATTTTTAAGGAAAAAAAAAATCGCAGAAAGAAAATGATCCCATGTTGAAGAAATTTGAGACATCGCAGCGGGAATGTGGCGAGCCCAATTTGAGTTTTAGTTATTTGAGCTAGTAAATTCCTTGAACATGACAACCAAGACCTCTTCGTGCAATTCTTTCGGTGCTGGTTTAGTTCTTCTATTTTCAAGAAATTTACAAAGATAACAATAAGAAGATAAGCAAAACTCGAGGACGAGTTTCAGCGCAGCAGAAGTGTATGACACCGATCATGATGCCATGTCATGTACAGAATCAGCAAAAGATCCATGTCATCCATTCAAAGAACAGTCAAGGCTATTAATTAGTTAGTTGGGAGTTATTTTGAGTTTTAATTAGTCAAAATTAAGTTAATAATCTGTTATGGTATTTTGTGCTACCTTTGTTGTCATCTAGGATGTAATTTAGTATGTTTTCGAATTAGAAAATGTAGTTGAGATGATGTATTAATGGACAGTGGTAATTAAATGTAATAGATTGCTATATAAGCTGAATATGAGGATGTAATATGAAGATTATTGAATGAATACGAATTTCTGAGTTTATCTATGTTTCTTTCTCTTAAGAGCTGAGTTTTTACTCCTCTTCAAGTGATGTATCGTTACGCGTGCTGGTTTCACTAAGTCTCTCGATCCAAACGGCGTCAATGTCGATAGGTATTGGAAACCTTGGTTTTGGATGAATAGAGAATCATGCCCTTGAGAATGGAGAGTGGTATGGAAAAAGTTTGCTGACTTATTTTTTTTACACATTCAATATATGTTAATATTAAGTTGGGTTGTTTGGCACAGTGATTTGGCTTTTTTTCGTCAACCAAGTGCTTCTTTGTTTGATTCACGGAGAGAGCAATTATTTTCAAATTTCAATAACAAAATCGTTGGTTTCAAACCAACATTAAAAAATGTATCTTTTAATATTTTAAAAGAGAAATGTTAACTTTACCCAAAAATACCTAATAACCTAATAAATGATACTTCCATATAATTTGATGGGTTTAACCAATAAAATAACATATAATTTCAATGGGATTCAAACTAATATACCTATACAATTTTTTAGTGTTAAAGTGCATATTTTTATATGTTAGATCGTATTTTTTTTTAAAAAAAATGGAATTCATGCTTGTATCTCCGCCTTGCGTATGGTGCTCAATAATAGTTTATCTTCTCCTGATGGAAGTATATGCTGGTCTCTTGTCTTTTTTTTTTTTTTTTTTTAATACTATTGGTGTTTGTATTTAAGTTGATATAATTTGAATTCTCAATTTGGAAATGCAATGTTCTTGTGCTTTTAGATTTTTTTCTACATATTTTCTGCAGGTGTCATATATATTTATGCATCAATTGCGAATAATTATCAATTAATATTGCTAATCATTTTATAATGATCTTTAATAGACTTGGATCATAATTCTAAACTCCAATTTAGGATGTCCATATTTTGAAAATCTAAATCCCTATATTTAGAAAATGAGGGAGATCTTAGACGACAAACTAATACACTATAATATGTCATGTCCAATATATGAATTATAATAGGAATGACAATGATTTATAGTTTATCTGTGAAGGTTTAATTCAGGTAAACCTCTATGCACATCTAAACTTATGAAAATAACCTAAGAGTATTTATACCGCAGTGGAAGTTTACCGAACACTTAGATCCTTCTTGAAGTTTGGTTTTACAGTGCTTACTCTTCCTCCGTATGCAACTGGTACACCATAGCCTCACGTTAGGACTTGGTGTCACTTTTCATGATTCCAAGTGTCAGTCTATTTATGTGTGTATTCCGACTGCTCCAAGCACTCGGTTTGCTTCCTACCTCTCAAACTTAATCTCGCTGTTTCTAAATCTGAGCACGAAGGGTTTCCATTATAGTGAAAGAAGTATATATATGGAGCGATCTGAAACAGATAGAGTCGGTTCACGTACGTCTCATCCAATGACAATGATCTGCTTGTCTAGCAAGCGATTTGATTAGAACAACTCCACATGCTTTCACTAACATCTCCCTCTTGGAGACGTTCTACCATACACTGAGTTATACCTTATACGGCAAATGAATCGTATAACCAACACAAACACCTGTCAAGCGATGACCTCAAAAGCAATTAGTCAACAGAAAATAGCATTTTGTGATATTATTATTATTATTATTATTTTTTTTTGGTAGGATTAGAAAGCAATTTGAGAAAAGAAATGAAGTGATTCCATAGTTCCGTTGTATGATTATGTTACAAGTTGCAACAAATCTATATTGGTATAATGCAATATATCTTAGTGGAATTTCATCTTCTTATTTCTATGAAGTGCAAAACATTGAAAAGAATTCAGAACTTGACTAGGCATTTATTTTATGATATAACATGTATTGTATACTATTGTATGCTCAACTTATCACATGTCACATTCTAAAGCTGCATGACTGCATATGGTTTTTTATTGAGTCAAGTTGGGTTGGTCCAAACATAAATAGCCGGAAAAAAATAAAAATAAAAAATAAATAAAATAAAATTTTTTTAAAAAAAATACAACTTGAGAACTCAACTTAAAGGGCATTGTGTACCTGTGTGTTTGGATGGAAAATAGGGAATAAGCTCCTTATTCTTTATTCGGATGAAAATCAAACAACACAAGAATAATAAATTTGAGCTTATTCAGGTCTTTATTCATATTCTAACAAAACCTTGATATTAGAATAAGCAATAAGGAATATATTCATCCCTATTCAAATTTCCTATTTTCCTCCCATCCAAACACACCAAAAAAGGTGTTTTTTTTTGAATTGGATTGTTACAATACTGGTAACGATTGGAATGAAATTAGTATCATTTATTTTGCTTCTTTTACAGCAAATTTGTATTCTTAAGTTTGTAATATTATAATATTTTTAAAATTTTTTCGGCCCTGCTAACTAGATCTACGATACGAACGGCCCGATGAAATGTAACTCCTGACCGTCAGATGTTGATCGACTGCCAAATGGACATGAATCCCATTCTGTGAACTGGACAGCTTCTAGACTCTCTCACCTCTCAGTCTGCTGTCGTCCAGAGGACCAGAACCACCGCCTTCGCGGCTTCGCCTCCGTTAAACGGTGAAACAAACATTTTCTCTCTCCCTAATGGGAGGGCGCATTGAAAACATATTGAGCTTATTGGGCTCTGTGATATAGGCCATTCCAGCAGGAGATGCTCTGCCTTATTGGGCTCTGTAATATAAGCCATTCCAGCTCTACGCTCACAACCTGTTTGTGATTTTGCCTCACCAAATTCAAGCACAGCAAATGGAATTCTGGACTTCAGCATCGCCTATTTCACCATGGATCTGATTCACTACCTAATCTTCACACCCCAAGACTATCTCTTCATAGCCCATCACCTTGCCACACTTTTTGTGTTTATAACATGCCGGTGTGTTACCTTACATGGTGCATTCTCTGTAATTGTGCTTCTTTTGTTGGCTGAAATTACCAGCTTCTGTCAGAATATATGGACCCTTGCCGGATTGAGAAAGGATGATTCAGAACTGGCAAGGAGGGTTTATTGGGTTCTCTCCCCACCTTTCTATGCCCTTTATACTGCCATGAGGGTGCCGTAGGCCCGTTGTTCCTTGCAATATGATGAGTGCTTCTCTTATGAAATGGGAGGCAAGGGACGTGATGCCAATTTGGATTTCTATTTCCTGGATTGTGGTTGTCGGAACGGCCATATGGTAAGCTGGTTGTGGATTTGAGATAACTGGACGGAGTATTTTAGAGCGAGAAGGGTTAGCAAGGAGAAGAAAGAGGGTTAAAGTGGTGATTTCCATGTGTAATAGTTCAATTTAAAAGTTCCTTGCAACAGTTAGAGTGGTATGTGCTTTAGTCTCTACAAAAAGGGTATATGCCTTATCCATCTGTTGCATGGTTCTCTATCTCCCTCTTCAGTCTCCACAATTTACTTAGGAAGCATGTCATATCATATAATCAGACCTTCACGCTCTACTTAATTACATCTATTTATTTTTATTATTTTTTTTTTCAAATCAAAGTTTGTCTCAGTAAACTCAGGCATTATATGGTCCAGCCTGTAGGCATGTCCCTCAGGCTGCTTAATCTCAGATTCCAAAACAGTATTGATTTTCTGTTGTATTTTTGTCTTAAATCCCTTTTCGATTCTTTTGACCTTGTTTAAAAGATGTACTTGAAGCATTTTAGCGGTTTTCTTCGGAGCAGCGTTGACTTCAGAAATACACTCATCAAGGGATTGTGGGTCCACCAACCAGAAGTTTTTCTCCAACTTCCACATGGCATTCCTGAGCGCAGAATTCAGCATAAAAAATATGAGAGTAAGTGTGTAAACTATTCTCTGATCACTGTCACTCTGTCAGAGACAACCCTGAACTGTAATTTTGAAAGGTATATTTCTTGCTTTTTTTAAGGATCAAATTTTGACCAGAGGCTCAGTTTTGTTGCTCGAGTTGGTACCTGTATTGTTGCTGCAGGGTGTGATAGGAAATTCCATGTTTTTTTTTTTTTAATCCAGTGAACCGTAATAATATGAGTGTAAGTATGTAACTGAAGACAATCCACTGTTTGAGACTGTGAAACAAGGAAAAAATGTATAAAGTGAACTATTGTATATCAAAATTCATCATACATTTCAGTACTGGGATGTAGAAAAGACGTCTCAGTCACTGTAATTGATTAGCAAGAGATTAGAGTTTACTAATTTGCAAAGAAGTACGCCCTAATAAGCGATAATAATTATGTTCAACCCAAGAATAACATCAAAATTTGCAAAAGAATCAAAACTCAATTGAAACCACTCCCAAGAAAACCAGGGTGAACCAATATCACGAAAAACCTAGGAAGATTCATGCTTGCATTGAAATCGAGGTTTACATGTCTAAGATCCCAATTTGACAAATATTTGCACACAACTGTTATCCCTTATATGAACTCGGTACAGAATCAGGGAGTAACCGAGTAAAAACGTCAAATTTGGAAGTACTTCTCATGATACCGTTCACTAAGGCAACAAGAAATACAGAGAAGTTAAATATAAATGACATTGGTCCAGACTCCGGAGTATAATATAATTTGGGGATTGAATTATTAGATTTATTCAGAATAAAATATGATTCACATGTTGATATATACTTTTAATAAAATTACAATTTAAAGTATAAATATAAATAAGGTTTGATTTTATTCTTTTAAACATAAAAAAATAGTTAGCGAAGATATTGTCTATTTTAAGTTTTCACAATTAAAGAACTTCATATATAACTATTTCCACTTCTGTTTATTCAAAGCAAGAAAAAACTGGATTTTAGAGATGTTAACGAAATTTTATCACAGCCTAACATATAAATAGGACTTTGATATTTGTAACTGTTGTCAGTGATGCGATATTAAAGTAATTATGATCCTTATAATGATTTCCAGTTTCATTGTTGATAGTCATTAAAAAAAATAAAATAATTTTTTTATCATTCATAATTGTTAGATAATTTTTATAAGATTGATATTTATTTCATGCTCGATAAAATAAAATTCAAATGAAATTAAATGTGAAAAGAGTTGATTGATGAAGGTCCCTTGGACAAGCAATATTAATTTTTATTTGAAGAAATGTTTATTAGTTATATGTAAAAACAGATAGACTAGTTACGGAAGACATTTTATATTTCGAATGACCTGTTACGAAAAATGAAATAGTGCGTCAAATGAGGTTCAAAGGCAATATAATATAATGAAGAGAAATGTTTCCGCCTGAGTTGAAATTCTTATTGCTTACAACGAGTTACTCTTACAGTCTTAATTACAAGCCAAATTAACAAGAAACTACTAATTAAGATGCTCAATAAGAACATTATATCAGAGAATAAAAATAAAACTTTGCTTAGCAAGATATTCATTACATGCTTAAATTGAAGCAAAAAAGAATAAAGAAACAAAAGAATAAAAGTTCTGCAATAACTAATTACTAGCTAGGACAACTCCAATAATCATAAATCTTAAAATTCTATTGCTACCAACAAAACTAGTTCGTACTAATGACTTGAATTGATCAGATATGCCAAACGGATTAGCTGGAAGCAGTTTCACAATATCAGATTAAGATTCATCCTTCAAAAGTTCCAATGCGATCGCTCTTGAAATATGATCATCATAACCAAACGTCGAAGGTTCCAATCTGATAAAGGTTGTAATATTGACATTATTATCAACCTTCATTGCATGCGATTCTGGTATCTGACCACGAGAAGCTTCAATTTTGACCTTTTTTGAACGTATATTTTCTGAACTGAGCGCCATGTCAGTACTGAGAAGATGATTAAGTTGTTCGACAGGATTGCTGAGAAGATAATCAAGTTGTTCGAGAGGATTGCTGAATTTCTCCACAACGCTGTAGAACATCGCCGAGGGCGGAAGATGAATTCTTGGCGTTATCAATCTCAGAGAACAATTCTCCCATATTACCCTGCCCACAAGGCGAACTGTCGAGAAACAAATCCACTTCTCGGAATAGATCTTGCCATCTGGTGTGATCTTTGGCACGGCCAGTGCCCTTCTCTTAACCCTGCAATAGGGTATTCCTAGGGGACGTGCTTCGGGCAACCCTATTTTCGCTTGGAGCAACATTTAGAAAATATAGTGGACAAATATGCCCTCAATGTAAAATTTCCTAATAAATTTTCTATTAGAGTACAAACTGTACAGTACATCCAAACCTAGCCGCCAAAAAAAATTGACTTGAGTTCATCTAGGATGTGTTTGGTAGTGTCGTGAACAGAGGACGAACAAGGAACAAGAAAAATATAATGGGACCCACCCTTGTTCGTAGTTCGTTGTTCCCAGTTCGCGAAAATCTGAGAACTGGGAACAAGGCCCTTGTTCGTAGTTCACGAACTACAATCTTCCGTTTGGTTCCAATTTCCTGTCTTTGTTCGCGAACAACTAGTTCACGGACCAATCCAAACATACCCCTAGTTTATTACATGTTAAAATTTAATCATTCTCCAATTGAATTTATTGGTACATCTAATCTTAAATTTTGAGGTCAATAGTTCTTTTCTTTTTTTGTACACTAAATTTTTATTTTTCTTAATAGAAGTCAAGGGCTTATTAGTACTAAAACCATCATGAAATAATTATCTCAATACAAATAAAAGTAATGTTCATCATAGAACTGAACTTGCTATCTAAATTCTCTAAATTCTTTTTTATAACCCTTGATGCTCAGATGTGTTATGTTCATGCCATGTCGTTTTTCACAAAATGATTTACAATAAAAAATTGGTGAAGAGAACCGTACATAGGAAGGTTTGCCAAGTTAATGAAAAAAAAAAAAAAAAAAGAACATGAATAGATTTCGGAGGGGTAATTTAGTTATTTAGAAAAAAATGATGTTGCTCGAGGTAAAAAATAAGTTGCCCAAAGCAACTCCCATTCCTAGCCATTTTGTTGCTGTATTAGCTGGAAGGGGAACTTCAAAAATCACGTATTCCTCCTTAACTGCACCAGGAACGGGGGATATCCAGACGAGTTTCTTCTGTGAGAGATTGCCGTGTCGTGCAAGTAAAGCCGGGAAGACAGGGGTGACGACCACCATATTTTTTTTTCCGTAGAATCTATAGAAAATATTTCAAGATCGGTGTTTGTGCCAGAAAGAGACTAAGAGAGAGAGAAAGAATGATATGATGTGAGGTATGCAAAATGAATGAGAATTATGGGGTATATATACCTGAAAGGGAATGTGATAATTAAACACTTTTAATTATCTTTGTAAATATTTTTCTTTTAATATAAAATCCTGTCGGTGTGGTAAACTGGTAATTGCCACCTGGCCCTCAAAAAAAAAAAACACTTTTAATTATGGTAATGCCGTAGGCTACAAGAAATCTGGTATCGTTTTAGAATTTAGATAGTACCGGAATTGGTTTTACTCCTTTTAGTATTCCTTTTCTTTCCTAATTAATAAAGATAAGTTCGTATATTAGGAAACACTTCGTACTTCTAGTATTTTTTTGGAAATGAAATAGCGACGACAAAGTAAATTTTACCGTTTGACTATGTCAACCTTGCCAGAAATACTTTATTTTACAGGCGACTCGCGACCTTATTTGAGCTTATGCAGTCATGCTTTTTTCTAAAAAGGGAAAACTAATTTTAGTATAACCATATTCAACCGTTGCAATAAGCCAATAATCACCGTTCAAATTAAAATTAGTAAGTTATTATTTTTAAATTAAGTAATTTATTATTATGTCCATATAAAGAGTGATAAAAAAATAAATATTGATCCGCACCACTTGATATCAACAACCGAATCTCTCATGATATTTAAGCACATAAAATTTGGAAGGGTTGGTCATTATATATACCGTTCGACTTTGGCTATAAGAACTATAGAGAAATTAAATATATTGGTCCAAAATATAATACTTTAGAGATTGAATTATTACTTAATCTATTTATAATAAATTATGAACTTACAAAAGTACAATTATAAATTACTACAATCCAGTATTGCAAACAAAGATGGAACTTATAAATGAACCACACATACAAATGTAAAATCATAAATATCACAATGGAAGTGCATTAAGGCGTAAACACATTAGAAACCGAAAGGATAAACATTTTTTTTTTTTTTTTTTTTTGGAAAAAGTATCATATGCTACCTGTTTCATTTAGAAACAAATAAGTCATTACATATTAGAAGCAACTATTTCGTTTTCACACTGGTACTAACTCAGGTACCTACAACTAATTATACCTCTTTCTGCCTTTTACTTTTCTATATCTTTTTTCGAAGGCCTGTTAGCAAGTTGCCAACGGCAAATGTATTAAAGAAATGAAAAGGAAAAAGTTAATATAGTCGTGTTACATCCCAAAAAGAAAAATAAACGAGAAGGAAAACCTCTCCTTCGCCAGGAGTAAAATACACAAGTCAACTCTCTAGTGTAGTAGACAGCCTAAGTCTCCAATTCCTAATTTTTAGCTCGACATCTAAAATGACGGTGTGTAGCGAGGGTTGAACATCACTGAAGATGATGCTACAGCGCGGTGCTTCCAGATCGTCCAACAAGTAGAAGCCCAAACTGAGTCCCATAAAATTTTCTTATCAGGAGGCACACTTTTACTTTTCTATATCATTGTATATATATCATCCTATGCACTAAAAAAACAAAAAAATAACAGAATCAATACAAATTGAATGTCTGAAATATGAAATTAAATTGCATATTTTCAATGAAATCCCTCAGAACAATTATAAGTTTATAACAATTATAGTGCTCCAAACCATCAAGCTATCCAATTCTTTCTCTTTTTCGTAGGTAGGGTGGCGATAGCCACACCTACGAAATTTCATTAATAAAATAAAGTCTAATTACAAATCTTAGAAGAGCCCAAGCTCTGGAAAAAAAATAAATTACATTAAATCGTTAATTTTCCCAACATCTACTTATCCATATGTCTTCCATAATGAAGCTATCCAATTCACTTCTCTCTTACTAAAAACACATTAAACCTGTTTAGCAAAAACACATATTCAATAAGTTCAAATTTCTCTTAACTACATATTTAAATATTTACAGAAATTGAAACTCATACTGTCTTCCTGTTTGAATTTGCTGATAGCTCAGAATTGTTAGAAAATTTTTATAAGATTGAAATTTGATTTGATGCTTGACAAAATAAAAATTCAGAGGAAATTTGAAAGAGCTCAATGGGCTAATTTATCCTAACGGATCGAATCTAATAGGGCTACAACAAGACTACCAAACTTCTGTAATAAACAACGGGTGCAGATAATAGTGGCACAGGAGGCTTTAGATCCAGGCATCCAGCAACCAATGATCATGGCTGAGAACAGTGGTGGTGAGGACAAAGAGCGAGGTCAACAGACGAAGAGGCAAGCTGAGAGAGCCTGTGACTTGGGTCCAGGAGGAGACGCTCTGCCTTATTGTGTGTGATACTGGCCATTTCAGCTCTGCGTTTGCAACCTGTTTTGGGTTCTGCCTCACCAAATTCAAGCGCAGCGACCGGAGTGCTGGAATTCAGCATTACCTATTTCACCAATGATCTCACTACATTATATTCACACCTCAGACCACTTCAGAGCCCATCACATTTTTACACTATCATGCCGTTCTGTTACCTTACATGGTGCATTCTCTGTAATGGTGCTTCTGGTGTTTGCTGAAAATACCAGCTTCTGTCAGAATATATATGGACCCTTGCTGGGTTGAGAAAGGATGGTTCAGAAACTGAATTTTAGAGATGTTTACGAAATTTCGTCACATACTAATATCTCTAAATAGGACTTTGACAATTTTAACTGTTTTCAATTCTGAAATATTAAAGTAATTATGATCGTTATAATATTTACCAGTTTCATTTTGCCGATAGTCATTAAACAAAAAAATAAAATAAATTTTTGGGAAATTCTGCCATGAGGACAATTTTTGAATCGGGAAAATTCTAGTAATATTAAACGAAATGTGAAAGAGTTGATGGATGAAGGTCTCTTGGACAAGCAATATTAATTTTATTTGAAGAAATCTTTATTAATTATATGTAAAAATAGAAAGATTAGTCACGAAAGACATTTTATATTTCGAAAGATCTGTTACAAAAAAGGAAATAGTGAGTCAAATGAGGTTCCAAGACAATAATAAAGAGAAATGTTTCCAGGATTGAAATTCTTTTTTTGAGGGTTTCTTGGGTTAAAATTCTTATTGCTGGAGACATATAACGAGTTACTCTTACAAGCCAAATTAACAAGAAACAACTAGTTAAGATGCACAATAAGAACATTTATATCAGAGAAAAAAATAAAACTTCGCTTCGGAAGATTTTCATTACATGCTTAAATTGAAGGAAAAAGAATAAAGAAACAAAAGAATAAAAGTTCTGCAATAACTAACTAGTTAGGACAACTCCAACAATCATCAATCTTACAATTCTATTGCTACCAACAGACCTAGTTCGTACTAATTAATGACTTGAATCAGATAAACCCATGCCAAACGGTTTAACTGGAAGCATTTTACAATATCAGACTAAGGTTCATCTTTCAAAAGTTCCAATGCGGTAACTGTTGAAATATGATCATCACCAACACCCTTCAAACGTTTCACAATATCAGGTTCAGATTCAGCAGTCAAAAGTTCCAATGCGATAAAGGTGTGAATATTATCATCGTCTATCTTCCTTGCTAGTGGTTCTCGTATCTGACCACGAGAAACTTCAATTTTGATCATTTTTGGAAGTGTGTTTTCTGATCTGAGAGCCCTGTCAGGTTGTTTGACGGGAATGCTGAATTTCTCCACAACGCCGTTGTAGAACGCCAACGGAATATCATCATCATCCATTGCTTGCGCTGCTGACATCTCAACATGAGCAACTTCATCGTTGACCGCATTTTCTGATTCCTCTGGCATTCTCCTCTTTAAAAGAGAAACTAACGAACTACGTATCATGTCAGCACCGGAAATGTCAGGCTGTTCAACCGAATTGTGAACCTTCTCAGCAAGACAGCGGTAGTAGACCAACGGTGGAAAATTTCTTGGATCGAACACTGTGAAATTCCTATCCTTTGTATTCCAGAGTACTCTGCCCATCGGACGATGTGTATAGAAAGAATTCCACCGCTGCAAAATTACCTTTCCATCAGGCGCCAAAAGTGGCACGACCAAGGTCATCCTTTTTACCATGTAATACGGTCTTCCTAGCCATTTTGGCACTGATTTGGTTGGATTGTTAACTTCGAAGATGATATATTGTGGCTCACAGTGGCTGAACTGGCGCTAGATAGGGGGATATCAGGACCAGCTTATGCTCTGCAATATTGCCGGGTTGCGTAATCAAAGCGGGGAACAAAGGGGTGACAATCATTTTCTTTTGATCGAATTTGTAGCAAATTCAAGCTCGTTTTCTTTGGATATTTGAGAGGTTGAACAACTGAAAGGATGTGATATGTGATGCAAGGAAAATGAATGATAGGTATTGGGTATATGTAATTGATGAAACAACCGACTTATGTCATCAGAAGTGACGAACAAAAATGGCGAAACACATTTAATTTTGGAAAGGGCGATTATAGACTAGCAGAATTATCAGTCTATTCCTTGACCCCTGATTTATCTTACAAAAAAAAAAAAAGAATCACCAGTCTCTTCAAAAAGTACCTTGAGTCCTTGATTGGTTTCACTCACATTAAGTTTCCTTTTTTATCCTTTTTATTTCCTTATTTGTCATTACAAATTAGGAAACCCTTCCTACTTCCCAGGCTGTTTAGGGAAAAAAGTTAAATGACAAATAAAGTGACAATGATAGTCATCCAAGTATATATTTTTTTCCCTCTAAGAACGAAAATTAAATTTCAGCATTCTCATTTTGAAATCACTTTCAATAACTGGATTGGAATAATCAACGTTAAAATTTAAATTAGTCATCACTTGTTGTATTTAAACTTTTAATTTTTAAAGTAATCTCTTTTAAAATCCAAATATTAAGGCTGGTAAATAAATATGGCGATCCACACCATTTATATAAAGAGTGGATTTATTATCTTGTCTGAGTAGACATTCTTTTCAAGTCTTTAGTTATGTTATTTTATTTTTTTTATTTTTTTTGTAAAGTGTAAATAAATTATGTATGTGCTTATGACAGACAGCGTGTGTCTTTGTTTTGTCTCAATACATTTTTTTTTTTTTATCATTTTTCCAAAATAAGAGAATATCTATTGTGCACCATGGTGTATAGAGGGTTTCATGTACTATGATCGTTTTGATCGGTGATTTTGAAATTTGACAAATCTAAATTAACCAATCCAATCTATATACTGAAATCTTATAGCAAACAAAATTTAACCTTTATTGAAATTTTATTACTATTTTTTCAAAATTTTTAAAACTTGTCATTTTTTGAATATTCTTACCACCATTTGTAGCAAAAAAGGCAAGCTTTAAATACGGGTAGGTGGGCACTGAGATTCTCTTGACTGCTTTTGATATGGGCCGTCCAATTGAATCTCACGGTTAAAATTTTTCGGATCTATCAATCTGGTATTAATCACAGGGCATTCATTATTGATCAGACGAACGAACGAGATCAAGCAGTCCACTGAACTGTTGTCCAGTGGATTTCGTTCGGGGTGGGTAGTCGGAGGTAGCTTTTAATTTTTCCTTTTCTTTTGCTTTTGTTTTTTGTTTTGTTTTGTTTTTTTTTTTTTTGTGGGTATCCAGAGACTTCGGATTAGCTAGGGGCCCTCTTTAGATAATCGGTCTGTGACTCTGTGCAATGGGCCTTAATGTAACTAGGGCTGCATAACATGGAAAACGATCACGAAATAAAGTTGTTGTGTTAACTATTTCGTTTATGTCACGAAACAAAAATTTATTTGCATTAACCATTTTGTTTCAAAAGACGATGAAAACGGTCGAAACGATCAATTAACTGATAATTAATTTTTATACATTTTCCCTTATTCCGAAACGAGCAAAATGTGTAATTGTATTCGATTTATTGATTTGACAATTAATTTTTGTACATATTTTCCTATTTCGCATATATAAATGACCGGTTCAATACTGCAATATTTCCGATTCATCAAAATTTGTTCATAAATACTCAAAAAAATACATTAAAAATACATAAAAATGACGTAAAATGATTATATGAAAATAAATGAAACGAAAAAGGCCAATTTTGTAAACGTTTCATTTAACAAATGAAACAAAAAATAGTTGCGTTTACTATTTTCGATGGTATGAAACGAAATGATCAAATGGTTGAAACCAGTTGCGTTTTCACCCTAAATGTAACCCTCTTAGTTTCTTAATGAATTTAGGATGCATTTGTTTATGTAGTAAGAGGATGCATAAGTTATGGTTGCATAAGTGCTTATGTCATGTAATGGCCGTTTGGTTATAGTATAAGTGGATGAATAACATAAGTTATTATTTTATCATTATATAATATTAATAATTTTGTTATTATAATTATAATCATTATAATTAAATAGTATATTTATTTTTTAATAATAAAAATAAAGTAATCAATAATATAGTATAGACAATATTTATTGTTGTTGTGGTACAAGTGGATAACTAACTTATGATGACATAAATTATTATATTAATTATTATTATGATAATTTAATGATATTATTATATTATAATGATAATTAAACAATATAATTAATTTTTAATAATAAATATATAGTTAAAATAATAATTATTTTTGTTGCGGTATAGGTAGGTAGATGAATAACTTATGATGAGTTGATGACATAAGTTATTATTTTATTATTATATTAATTATTATCATGATAATTTAATAATATTAGTATATTATTATTATAATATTATAATTAAATAATATAGTTATAAATAATTATTATTGTTATTATTAAATTTAAATCACAAGTTCAATGATAATGAAAAATATTAAAATAATAATGATCCTAATTATTGTTATTAAGCTTAATCATAATATTAGTGATAATTATAATTGAATAATAGCATTATTAAAATTTTTTTGTCATGATGGTTTGAAAAAAAATTATGTCAAGTGTGGGCCCACTAGGTGATTGAATAATTTATACACCTTATGCAACATTTAGCCACAAGTGTTTGGTTACTTAATTATGCATCTTGTTAGTCATAACCAAATACCCGAAGGTAAAGCCCAGGGCTTTAATTTAAAAAGGTCATAAGAGAGAGACTAAGGGTCTGCTCTAGAAATCAATTTTTAAAGGAAATGAAAGGAAGGTAAAGAGACGTTTAACCCTTAACTTGCTCCATCAAATATACTTCCGTATCCTAGTTTTTTGAAAAATGACGTATCCCCGCACCCGCACCGTATCAGATACGGTACCCACACCCGTGCAACATAGCATATTTCAAATAAGTAATGTACAAATTAATTATAATTTATTAATTTTTATTTATAAACTAATAACTTTCATTTTATAATAATATTTTATAGAAAAATAGTATTTATATGGAATAAATAAGAGGAGGATTATAGTGTCCACAATTTGAATGCCCAAAATGCTCCAAAATTCACTTTTTGGTTACTATTTAAAATATAAAATCCAAATTTCGAATCCAAACTGTTGATCTTATTCGATACAACGAGCTTTGCATTTTTATTTAAGTTTGATAACTTTTGGAGTTTATTGATATTTAATTAAGTGGCTAAAATATAAACTTATTGGAATTAATCTATCATATTTAACTAGATTCATTCATTATTAAATCTCTTGATCGAGTGTCAAACAAACTTCAAAATTTACAAAACTTATATAAAAACACATCAGTCAATCAAATTGAATTAAGATCAAAGATTGTATTTGATGTTTGAATTTTGTATTTGAAAAAAGTAACAAGAAAGTGAGTTTGGGGCATTTGGACACTTAAATTGTGGACATTAGAATCCTCCTCGATAAATAAATATATTATATATTAAATTAGTTAATAAAATTAAATATTGAGCTAATTATTTTAAATTCGCACAAATCTAATTTGCTTCGAATTCAAATAAATCGAGCTATTTTCAAATAAAAAATCGAATCTACCTTGAATGAGCCATGACACTTAATTTTTATTTTTTAATTTTTTTCTCACCCTAGTGTGAACCCAGGAAAAGATGAATCCGTATACACTCGGGACATCTTATTAAGATGTCCGGAGTGTCCATCTCTGACCGTCCGATCGAAATGGTCGGTTCGATTTCAAATGAAGCTTTTATTCTTAAAAAAAATTTCAGAATCGTAGGAGATCCTCTGATCAGCAGATCAGCTCGTTTTTAATCCGGGCCGTCTGATTTAATCTCAACGGTTAAGATGCCCGTGCATAATAATTCTCTGATATAATAGGCTCCAAAAAAATGAACCTTGGAATTAAATCGGACGGTCCGGGATAAAAACGACCGGATTCCCTCCATCTCCTCCCCCACATGCTCCGCGAACTTAAACCTTCTCGCCGTACTCTCTCGCACGAATCCACTCGGCCTCCTCTCTTACTCGCACACCGCCCCCAAGGCCCTAATCTCCTCGCTCTCTCTCCCTCTCTTGCTCTCGCAAACCTCCCTCTCCTCCCCAAGGCCTCCTCTCTTTCTCGCTGCGGAGTTCAAATTATACGTCTTGCTCTGAATTTTGTGGCTTTGAGGGTTATTATATGGATGCATCCGCCAACAACATGATTGTAATTGTAGGTGTTTTACTGATTTTGTATACATGTCTCCTCGTTTTTTAGGCTCTTCTTTTTTCTGATTTGGTGTCGTAAATATATTTGCACTTCACTTTAGTGGGTTAGTTTAAAGTCGAACTTAGGTACTTCAAATCCATTGAAACCCGCAACTTAGTGCCTCAAGTTTTAATATTTGTGAACTGCTGTAACGGGGTAAGTTGCAACTTTCACCCTGTCATGTTGTTAGTTTAAGTCAATTAAAGTTTAATATCCAGAATTTCTGTATGTGTTTACCTCCTGGCGTTTTAACAGGTTATCTAATAATCTTCATTAATTTATGGTTTTGATTGATGGGGCCAATTCCAGTACACCACCTGAGACCGAAAGAAAATATTCTCCCCCCAAATGAGGAACTTTCATTTGCATTTGCATTACGGCATGACAAATACTGCCAATGCCTTCAGAAAAAAAGAGAAAAAGAAAAAATGCTTAACAAACACTACATCAAAATGGATAGCGTATTGTTTGCTATTATGAAGCAGAATATCTCCTGAGAACTACTGTCCCCCAAATAATATGAAACATTTTAATCTATCCCTTGCTTTTCCACTGTGTATTTTGTGAACTGGGGAGGAAGAAGGGATGATTTTAGGCTTTCAAAAAAATAGTCATAGAGTCTCTGAGAGGTATTTACTTCTTTTGTTTGCATGTATGACAATTTAGCTTTGCAAGGTCACATATTGATCTTTCATAAATCTTGTGCTTCTAGGAATTTTGAGCTAATTAAAATAATTCTTTCTAGGAGGCAAAGCTGTTCACGAAGGCTGGTGATGCTGACCTTGTTGAATTTGGACTCCTGCCTGTTACTATAGCGTACCAGGAGGTTAATTGCAAACTAACACAAATTGAGTTTATGTTACTGTTCTCTACTTGAGCTTTTGATGAAAATTACCCAAACTTGTGTATTGTTGCGGGTGGTTGCTTTATCAGTTGCTAATCTTGAATTGATGCAATACCAAGATAAATGTACTTGTGAAAGAACGGCATGGTATTAAAGCACACTTTAAACAGAATAAAAAAATTAAAAAGAAGCAGATTTGGTGCAACCTATTTTCTTTAGTATCATTATCTTTATTACCAGTTCTGGGTAATTTATTTATGTCATTGTTATTATACCAAATGGATGTCTTTCATCCCAAAATAGGACCCCTGTCTCCCTCAAAAGATGGCTTCTTCTACCATGCTGGTTCTGGCACACCGATTTAAACAAAAGGAAAAAACATGAACGAAGAAAGAAATATAAGAGTTTTTTTGTTTCGAAAACTTGACAGCAGTTGTCAAGAAATATAAGTGTTAATGCTAGAGTCAAACACGTTTGACACTTGGTTCGTCAAACGCAGTCGGATCTCAATTTTCGAGATTACAACGGCCGATCCGAACTGCTCAATTTGTTCTCCATAATGAAATATCCTTGGAGATCAAATTTTATATTTTTTTCGAATTTTTTACTATTTATTTTTTATTTTAGAAAATCTTCAAGCTAATTAAATTTGGACCCTTCAATTTTAAAAATCCGAAAAGAATAGCAAAAAATTTCGAAAAAATATAAAATTTGGTCTCTAAAAGTATTTCGATATGAAAATCATATTGAGTGGTTCGGATCGGTAGTTTGAAATTTCAATAGTTGAGTCAAGAATCGCGTTTGATTCTAGCATTATTCGAAATATAACCTGTTCTATCCAAGAGCTATACTGTTACTGTTCTGATCAGGCTAGGCTAGTTACTATAGTTATATTATAGTTCCATATTATGAGCATAAAACAATTCCAGGTTACAAAGGAGCTAGGTTTGCTTGTGTTAAATGAACAGAATAAGGAGCACATTTTCTTTGCATTCTTGCCTAAGAATACTTACAAGCGGCCAAGCGGTATTTATTCTTATTTGTATATATATTCTCGCTATCTATCATGGAATTTGTTTATTTTTTGACTTCTATATAGAAGGATAATGGTCTTTCTTTTTCCTGACTTCTGAATGTTAGCTGAACGTATGCTATATCAGATGCCAGATTTCAATTCAATAGGGATCTGACAGTCTGCATTTACATGCGCTCAGACAATATTTGGAAACACACAAAGGATGGTATAGTTTTGTATTACTTCAGGAGTAGCGATGTTGTTAGTATTCTGTTGAAATCACAGGACATAATCGAAGAGTACTTTTTGTCCTCTACAGACCCATATCAGCTCAACCTCCATTTCTTAGTCTTCTTCTTATTGTTTTTTCTATTGTTTGTTTAAAAGCAAAAGAATGAGATATGTTGTTGTTGTTTTCTTTTTCTTTTTTTTTTCTGTAATTTGTACTGGTAGTTGTTTGGATGACAAACTCCAATTTTTGAGCCTGATACTGGTGTTAATTTAGATATTACCATTCACTCTTTGTGAGCACTGTTGAATGGATTTTTATCTATATGATACTTTTCTCTTAATTTTAGGTAATATTATTGAATGGTGGCAGCCAACATGTCGTGCTGGTTGCTTATTGCTCTTCAAGAAGGAAATTAGTTGTTCTTATATATGGTACTTCTTTTACCATACTGAGGTTCTGCTGTTGCAACTTTAATCTCATTATTAAGAATATCCATCTAATCTGCCTTTTCTCCAAATGTTCTTATTCACTTTTGTTGTATCGTTTAGTTTGTATTATTTTATTCAATTTATTATTCAATTGGGTGTTCTTCTGTGGGTTTTCAAGGATTAGTGTGTACTTCTTAGTTTCTCATTGCTCGTTGTTTCACATGAAGTTGTTAGGAAATGTTATACACCACTTTTGTCTTGCAGGGGGATCATTGGTCGTATGCAGAGAGATTTGTATATTAATAATCTTGGAGGTAGTTCTCAATTTGTATATTTTGTATTAGAGTAAACTTTCTGGTGCTGTACACAATTTGTACTGTAACAAAAACAATCTTTTGAGGTGATTTCACAGCTGTTAGAGCTATGTTTATTGTTTGATTGGCTTTCAAGAGGTTAATTGAGATTGATAGTGCCTCATATAATTATGTTCTATCAAAACTAAAAAGAAGCAAATCAGATAAGCCTTGCAGTCCTTTCTGTTTCCCTGTACTGTGCTGTGGACTTTTGAACCTTCTAGGATTTTGTAATCAAATTATACTTTCGGAAAAACACTCTCGATCCCTTCAATTAGTAGTACTTTGTTGCGGTTTTGGATAAGTTCTATATGTAACTTCTCCAGGAGGTTCATTTTACTCTGGGATTAGCAACCTGGCGGAGCTTCCACCTGTTGATCTATCTAGTCTTCCTTTACTTTTGAAGGTTTGTTCGTAATTACCTTGGATATTCTTTATGTTATTTGTCTTCTCTTGTTTTCAACTTATTTATAGTTTTTCTTTTCTGGTTGTGCTAAGTACAACAAAATGATCTACTGCATCTGCATAAGTGTTATATTGATTCTAAACACAGATGGCCAGTTGTGCTCATAAACTGTTCAGCCAATTTACATGATATCTACTATCTATAACTAATCCCATTACCAAAGTGTTATCTTGATTTGATTCACTTTGATTACTCATGCTCGGTTAAAACTCTCTAAATGTACATTTGGGATCATTCTCACATGCATACACTCGCGGAAGCAGCAAGTTTTTTTTCTTTTTCATTTGACATGAACCTTTTATGATAACTCTGATGATCACTAGGCATGACGTGTATTTTTTGTTCATTGTAAATTTGCAGATACTTTTAGAGTGCAAATTTTCAGATCAAATACGCATAGCTGAATTAATAACACAAGATGTAAGTTTGATATGCCCCCTTTTTGTTCTTTTCTTTGCAGGGTGTTTCTTTCCTTTTCTTAATATCTATGTTCTTTCTTATTAGGAGACTGCACTGTATGTTATTTATTAATTATAACCTGGTGCAGAATGATTTTTTCCCTAAGCTGGTGGGTCTATTTAAAACTTGTGAAGATTCGGAGAACATTGATGGTCTCCACATGATTTATCGATTGGTCAGGGGTATTAGTGCGTATTTCCTCTATGTTTAATTAATCCCAATTTATAGTCTTTCTTTTAGGTGATTTTTAATTATTTTATTACATCTGAATGCTGCCCGGAAAGTTTCCATTATATGACGGATTTCTTACCGGTTGATTTTGCAGTCTTACTCAGCAATCTTTCAGTATATGATCGGATGTTCTGTGACGAATTTTTTATGGGTGTTGTTGGTGCTCTTGGATGTATGTTCTTCTTAACTCTTTGTATTTTTGCACATAAGCAATCACACTCAGGCAGGGAGCAGATTCATCTTTTAAGTAACATATATAAAGTGCTATGTTGATTACTCTGTAGGCTAGTTTTGTAACAGATTTGCAATACATATGGTTTTTTTTTGTTGGAAATGTAACATTGGTACACTTCCTTGGAATAGATGACCCTGAAGAACCTAAGGCTCAGAAACATCATAGTCTCCTTGAAAATGTTGTCAAGGAGCATGTCATTTTCAAAGAGGTTATTTATTTATTTATTTAAGTCATTATTATTATTCTTTGCTCCTAGTTGGTTAGTTTCCTTTTTAATGTTCATCTTATTTATTCTTCCAGGCATTTCCTGTAAGTGATCGCTCAGTTTATATGAAGCTCTACCAGTCAGTTGGAGCTGATTATATTAAGGTTTTAATCTTTCTTACATTTTGCTCATATCTTTGGTGATTCTGTTATATCTATGACTAATTTGTGCTTATATCGAGACTCGAACAAAATTTAGGATGTAATACTGCGGAAGACCTTGGATGAAGTTACCATTGCCAGCCTCACTTTACTTGCACATGCCAAAGCTGCTGTGGTTAGGAATAACAATCTCTGTCCAACATGTTTACTTTGGTTTGAATATTTTACATGTCAATTTGTGTATCATGGATTGACAAAACCCCAGCAAGTTTTTAATTTGTAGAGTATAAATAAATGGAATTAATGAAATATAATGAAAGAAAAAGTATAAGGATCTTAATATTTCAATCCTATAACAGAGTTGCTGTACGTATTGTATCTTCAGTTGTTTACGATCTATCAGAATTTTACAGTTGTATGCAGAAAATTTTGATCCTTGAAGTAATTATTGCTATGCTATACCTTTTTAAAAAATGTCGTTTTTCTTCATTTAGGCCTTCTCATTGCTGTTAGCCGATACATGCTTCATCCAAGAGCTGCTTGTTAAGTTGAAATCAGATGGTACATCCCCTGATTCAAAGAGAGATCTGGTAAGGCGTTTTTCTTCATGTTACCATCCCTTTCTAATTTGATATGCTCTCTTCTTTTAGTTATGTTTAGATGTGATCTGGTCCTTTTACATAATATCTAACATTCTGCAATGCCAAAAGTAAACTGCTTTCTTCTCTCTTGTTTCAGGTTTTGTTGTTATGTGAGCTTTGGTCTTTTTGTGAAAATGCTGACAATGTAGAAATTTCGGACTTTTGTTGGTAATGTTCAACTCCTCAATATACACATATATATATATATATAATTATATATATATATATATATATATATATAGAGAGAGAGAGAGAGAGAGTCTAACGTGCAATCGAATTTCCAAAGAGTCGTTCTTCAAGATCTAAAATTCAAACGCTCAATTAGAACCGTTCAAGTTCACTATATTGAAATACTCTTGGAGACCAAATTTACATTTTTTTCAAAATTTTTTGCTATTTATTATGATATTTTAAAAAAACATTATAATTGGAGTCTTTCGGTCCTTCCATTTTGAAAATATCATAATAAATAGCAAAAGAATTCGGAATTTTTTGCTATTTATTATGAAGCCACACACTCTCTCTCTTTATATATATACCATTTTCTATCTACTCGTTTTTCGAGATCCAAAATTCAAACGGTCGATCCAAACCGTTAAAGTTGATCAAAATATTGAAATACCCTAGAGACCAAATTTTATATTTTTTTAATTTTTTGTTATTTATTATGATATTTGTCAAATTGGACGGGCTAAAATATAACGTTTTATGAAAATATCATAATAAATAGCAAAAAAATTCGAAAAAATATAAAATTTGGTCTCAGGGTATTTCAATATTTTTATCAACTTCAACGGTTTGGATTTGATCGTTTGAATTTTGGATCTCAAAAAATGAGTAAATAGAAAATGGGTGGAACGTGCCATGGATAACACATTAGCCATTGAATTTGATAAAATATATATATATATATAGAGAGAGAGAGAGAGTGGATTCAATCAAATCGATTTGATCGGACTCCCGGTTAAACCTATCATATCTCAATTTTGAATGTTCAAACGACCGATCCAAAATGTTCAATACGATATCCACATTGAGATCTCCTCGCACACCAAATTTTATATTTTTTTAAAAAAAAAATTAAGTATTTTTTCAGATCTTTGAAAACTGCAGTTTATGAAGGGTCCAGAACAAATCAGATTAACGATTTTAAAAAATTCTAAAAAAATTTTAAAAAATATAAAATTTTGTATGAAATGATATGTTACTTGTAAAATTAAAAAAATATAAATAGATATTTATTTATTTAACATAGTATGGATTGATATGTTATTTCTGCACCCATCATCCTCATCCTTTATGGGGATGCACATTGTCTTGAAAGTGAGCGTACTAGTAGAGCATCCAATAGGAGTTTGCTACCATGATCCAGTGGATCTTATCTATAATAATGCCTGTTGAAAAGATAAAATAGCAACTTTTTTGAAATTCTGCAAATTTATTAATGGACTAACAAATTAAGGTATTTTTCTACCAGGGATATTGTTGATGGAGAGACATACAACATTACTGTCAACGTCATGCAGGCCATCATCATCCAGAAGGTTTGTTTTTCCTCTCTTGTGTCTATATTTCTGTGCTTTCGGTGGTTGTACAGTGTGGTGCAGCTGTATTTCAGTCTATTTTGCTATTGATACATTTGGCCTGCCTTTGTTGGTGAATGTTAAACATTCTTTTAGCTCTCAAACAGTATCAATTAGTACTGTTTGTTGAGCCATTGAAACGTTTGGAAAAAAATTCAAGCGAATAGCTTATTGAAATGGTACTGTTGTCAACTTATATACCTTGATATTTCTAATTCAGTTATCTTCTTCTCTCAGTTTAGCCTTTTTACTCAAATTATTTCCAGGATGAACGTTGCCTACGTCGTATTGTCGAAAGAAATCTGTTCAGATTGATTATTGATATCTTCTATGTAAGTGGATATTATGATGAAATAGTGCATGATGGTGTTCTGGAGTTACTCAAGCACATAGCCGAGGTACCATGTACTTCTTTGTATGTGTTGTGAGGGACGTGAGATCAATGATGAAAACCCACTGCTTCAATTGACATTATAAAACATACATTTAAATCATTGTAAAATGCTTGATTGCTCAACTAGTGCGAAGGTAAACCAAATGAGGTTTTGACTAATGCAGGGTCTAATATCTCTTTTAACATTGTGTGTAATCATGGGATCCAATTCATGTAATATCTCTTTTAATATCTCTTTTAGTTGCAGAAGCTGAAATTTACCATTTCTCTGCCTCAAAAAAGAATTTTACAAATTCTCAAGTTAAATAGGGGATCTATCATGTAATTGACAAACAAGTACATACAAGAATATAATTTGATATTTTCTAATAGGAGAATATGGAAGTTCTAGTGATATATTTGTGGGAGACATTCTCAGTGGAGTTTGAGAAGTATGATAGTTTTAAGAGCATTCAAGCCCTTAAAATCAAATACAAGCAGGTCCGTATTCTTGAACTTAATTTATGTTCCTTTGTAATATTTACTGAAAAAATGAAACTTTGTGATGACTGCGTGGATCCATAAAATGTTGATTCTTTCATAGGAAAGTTCCAATTGTATGTGCACAGTACCTCATGATATCATATCACCGGTGCCCCTTTTCTGTTCTATTCGACAAATTATCAAATTGGAAATGAGATAAACACCAGACAGGCAACCACTGTTTGGTCTCTTTATCAGAGAGAGGAAGGATTGTATTAGAAAATGAGCCTTTTTAAAATCATAATGGTGGCTGTTCTGACATTACGGCTTTGCATAGTTACTGATGGAGTATCCTTTCGGAAATCTTGTAAAATAGTTGAATACTCAATTTACTTTACTGGGAAGACATACAAAACCTCATTAAATCAGAAACCAATCTTTATGCAGTGCTTAGAGGAGAGCGAACAAGAGACTGAGAACAATGCCAAGGGAACAGCAAGCAATAGAGGAGAAGATGGAGGTCTCAACAAGCTAGCAGCAAAAGACGACTTCAAGATGGATAGTTGGAGCTACCATTTTCACTCCTTCTACAGGAGGTTTATATGCAGGAAAAAAAAGGTGGACTGATGTGAAAATAGTGAGTGAAAATCAATTTATTCTTAGAATGCACCTGTTGTAAGGTTTGTGACTGATGGTGAAAAATAGACTGAAAATGATTGTGTGCGTGCGTGCGTGTGTGCGTGTGTGTATAGAGGTTGGCTAATGTACTATCCATAGAACTGAGCCTCTGTGCTATCCATTTTTAACTATTGGATTGAGAATGGAAATGAGATCCGATGGCTAGGATAAAGGCAGTGAGGACAGATGTGATTAAAACTTCTGTCCCTCTGTTATTTACTCTCTGTCTCTGTTATTTGTCGTCTCTCCGTCTGGCAAAAATAAAAACGTTGAGGGGGCTCTAAACTCTCCATGGCTTCTTCCTCCCTCCTAGATGTGAAATCAAACCAGATCGGTGATCTCTCTTAAACTCTCCATTACTTCTCTCTCAATAATCTCTCCATGTACTATCCATGGAAAGCCATTGGTCGAAACCACTCCCTCTATACTTTTCCCCTTCTCTTCTTCGATCTCACAAATCTCTCAGCCAGAGACAACCCTAGCCTGAACCACTTGGAAAATCTCTTAATACTCGATTCGACAGGTAATCTTGTGCATTTCTGATTTATGAACTTGTAGGATGATTTCTGATTTCTGAACTTTCGCCTCCCTTCTCTTTTTTCTTTGATTTTTTGTCTTTTCTACGAATGCTGTCCAAAATTATGAAATTTTTTGTACAAATCTGAGAGGTTAAATTAATTGGCACAGATGTTGTGTTTATCTTGATTTGGGAATTGGTCTGACATGAGTCTAGCCTGGTTTCTTTAGTTGGGTTGAGATAAATGATATACACTTAAGGGAATTAATTGGGTCTGGTCTGATCTATCAGTTGGGACTCATGGAATGAGATTTGTTAATGATATAAACTTGTTAGAAAATGTTCTGATATTAATTTAGCCCCATCAATACATACAATATTTTCTATTTTCATTGCTTATTAGTACTGAACATAAATCTATACCTTACTAAAAATAAGAAGTAATTTATGAGATTTTCATTATGAATACTGGATGGTTATGGTCTGGTTAATTTTGCAATTGCACGTCTCTCTAACCTTAATTGAACCTAAATTGAATCTCAGGAACTTGATAAAATAATACCAACCAAATTGATGGGGAGGAGTCTGATGGAGAAGAAGATAAAGTGACTGAAGAACTATGAAAAACGTTTCTATTTGCTAGCATTTTGGGTGTTTTTGTAAAAATTACTAAGTTTGTATACCATAAACCCATAGCCCTTTTTCTGGTATGCTATTTTGAACCCTAAATAATGTATGGTGCTGTCATTTTAAATTTTTGTTGGGTACATATGTCTGCGGTGTCTCTCTTTGGTTGGATGGGCCATTCTCTTCCTAAGCATTCATTGTTGATCTCCCTAGATTAGTTTAATTATGAAGTCAGGTGCAGCTATGAAATATTTAATAATCCTTGAAATATTTGTTCTACGTTTTCAGGTGTAGTTTGGATACGATTTTATTTTACTTCCTTAAATTGACCTAGAAAGGATAACAAATATTTCGTATTTCTTATCATTTTCTATGTTAGCTTACATATTGCTCATCTTTGACTGTATATGGTCTGATGGAAGTTCTTTTGTGTCAATATTTTATTTATATACATATGAAATCTTAAGAAATGTTGGTAATAAATGAAATTGTTCGCTCCATTTAATCAATGTCTCACCTTGCTATTATTTAACATTTAAATAAATTTGTTTTGCTTTATATTAATGCCGTGTCTACAGAATCAACTTGTAAGTTGATATATCATGAATCACTATAGTACTGGTAGTCCAGTACCAATTGGCACGTTGACCAGTTACTATTTATAGCATACCATTATCAGGTACAAGAAGCTATAAATACTCAAAGAAGTATTATGTATTATTTTGTCTTTAACTGATGGCAAACATAAGGTCTACAATCTGATACTAATTATGATTTGGAATGTAAATTTGTATAGATGCACTAAAGTAAATAGAGTAAATTTTGTAGGAAGTCCCTAAACTTCATGTGTAAGCCAGTTTTGGTCCTCAAACTTTGATTTGTCTTCCCGCGAACCATAAACTTCTCAATAGTCCAGACTCCAGAAATAGTCCCTCCGTGAGAGGTCAGTGACGATTCTGTTTAATCAACGTTACTCTCCTCTTCTATCTTGCTCTTCCTTCTTCTCCGACGAATCAGAACAAATATCTTTCTCATTGGATCAAAGAGCTCAGTTCGTTCCCGGTTCCTCCTTTTTCTCTCACTTTCATGCCTCTCCTTCGATCTCTGACACAAATCCGCCCAAAGGTGATAACCTGCTCTTTCTCGTCTCCACCTACATACTATATAGCTTCCTTCTAATCAAATAATGAAAAAGTAAAACAAAGTGAACACATAAACTAACAGAGTGAATATATATAAATAATAAAAGTGAATAAACAAAATATACATATACTATAGAAAACAAATTGAACATATAAATGTAACTCCTGACTATCGGATGTTGATCGGACTGTCTAATGGACCTGAATCCCATTCTGTAAACTTGACAGCTTCCAGACTCTCTCACCACTAAGCGGTGAAACAAACATTTAAAATCTTTCCCAAATTCGCACTCTCTTTTTCTCTCTCTCTCTCTAATGGGAGGGCGCCTTGAAATCTTCGTCACAGCCGGGGTTTGGAATGTACCTGCCACCAGAGAAGCAGCTTTCATCGGATCCATACAAGGATATGATAAAAGAGGATTTGCTGATCCAGCAACAAATGATCATGGCTCAAAACAGTGGAGGTGAGGAGCAGAGCGAGGTCAAGCAGCTCAAGAAGCGGGCTGAGACGTGGGTCCAGGAGATGTTCTGCCTTATTGGGCTCTGTGATATTGGCCATTCCAGCTCTACGCTTGTAACCTGTTTGTGATTTAGCCCCACTGAATTCAAGCTCAGCAAATGGAATTCTGGAATTCACATTGCCTATTTCACCTGGATTTCATTCACTACCTAATATTCACGCCCCAAGACTACCTTTTCATAGCCCATCAACTTGCCAGACTTTTCGTGTTTATAACGTGCAGGTGTGTTACCTTACATGGTGCATTCTCTGTAATGGCGCTTCTTGTGTTTGCTGAAATAACCAGCTTCTGTCAGAATATATGGACCCTTGCCGGGTTGAGAAAGGATGATTCAGAACTGGCAAGGAGGGTTTATTGGGTTCTCTCCCCACCTTTCTATGCCCTCTACACTGCCATGAGGGTGGTCGCAGGCCCATTGTTCTTTGCAATGATGAGTGCTTCTCTTATGAAACGGGAGGCAAGGGATGTGATGCCGATTTGGATTTCTATTTCCTGGATTGTGGTTGTCGGAACGGCCATTATGGTAAGCTGGTTGTGGATATGGATTAACTGGATGGAGTATTTTAGAGCGAGAAGGGTTAGCATTTAGCAAGGAGAAGAAAGAGGGTTAAATGGTTTTCTCCATGTGTAATAGTTCAATTCAAAAGCTCCTTGCAACAGTTACGGTGGTGATGTGCTTTGTATTCCTTGCTGGCTTCTTTCAATTAGTCAACAGAAATAGCATCCTCTGATAATTGTTTTTTGTTTTTGGGAGGACAAAAAAGCAATTTGAGAAAAGAAATGAAGTACTTCCATTGTATGATTCTTTACAAGTTGCAACAAATCTATATTGGTATAATGCAATATTTCTTAGTGAAATTTCGTGTTCTTATTTCCATTTAGTGCAAAATATTGAAAAGAATTCAAACTTGACTAGGCATCTAATTTATGATATAACATTTATTATTAATTGTTGTCTTATTGGGCGTATGGAATAGTGCCAATCATAGAGAAGGCAATTGATAACTGGCTTGGGACTGTACAAATGGCTATCTGAGCTGACTGTTTGCTATTGTACACTCAACTTTTCACCTGTCACATTATAAAGCTGCATAACTGCATATGGTTTTTTATTGGGTCAAGTTGGGTTGGTCCATACATGATGCCAAAAAAAAAAAAACAAAAAGAAGGAATAAAAAAAAATTACAATTGTGAGAACTCAACTGAAGAGGGCCTTGTACTGCTGAGAACTGGATTGTTACAATACTGGTAACGAGTGGAATGAAATTCATATCATTTATCTGCTTTTTGTTTTTGCTTTTTTGTACAGTAAATTTGAATTGTTAAATTTGTGTAAAGGATCTCGAAACTATACTCTTTATGCAAAGACACGGTAATGAATGATGAAAAAGGGTATACGCCTTATCCATCTGTTGCATGCTTCTCTATCTCCCTCTTCAGTCTCCACAATTTACTTAGGAAGCATTATCATATCATCTAACCAGACCTTCACGCTCTGCTTAATTACATATTTACATATATTTTATTTTTTATTTTTTATTTTTTTAAAATCAAAATATGTCTCAGTAAACTAGGGCATTTCAGTTCCTCAGACTGCTTAATCTCAGATTGCAAAACAGTATTGATTTCCTGTTGTATTTTTGTCTTAAATCCCTTTTTGATTCTTTTGGCCTTGTTTAAGAGATTTATGTTTTCTTCGGAGCATCATTGAGTTCAGAAATACACTCATCAGGGATTGTGGGTCCACCAACCAGAAGTTTTTCCTCCAACTTCCACATGGCATTTCTGAACCAAGAATCAGCATGACAGAGTATAAGTAAACTATTCTCTGATCACTGTCACTCTGTCAGAGACAACCCTGAACTGTAATTTTGAAAGGTCTATTTCTTGCTTGTATAAGGATCAAATTTTGACCAGAGGCTCAGTTTTGTTGCTCGAGTTGGTACCTGTATTGTTGCTGCAGGTTGTGATAGCAAATTCAGTGCTTTATTTTTTTTTTAACTTTTTTTATCCAGTGAACCGTAATAGTATGAGTGTGAGTATGTAACTAAAGACAATCCACTGTTTGAGACTGGAAACAAGGAAAAATTGTATAAAGTGAACTATTGGATATCAAAATTCATCATACATTTCAGTTCTAGGATGTAGATAAGACGTCTGTCACTGTAATTGATTAGCAAGAAATTACAGTGTACCAATTTGCAAAAAAGTACGCCCCAATAAGCCATTAATTATGTTCAACCCAAGAATAACATCAAAATTTGCAAAACGATCTATACTCAATAAAACCACTCCCAAGAAAACCAGGGTGATCAACCAATATGACAAAAAACCAAGGAAGATTTATGCTTGCTTTCAAATCGATGTTTAAATGAGTGAGATCCCAATTTGACAAATATTTGCACAGGACTGTTATCCCTTATCTCAACTCGGTACAGATAGAGGGGAGTAACCGAGTAAGAACGTAAAATTTGGAAGTACTACTCATGATACCGGTCACTGAGGCAACAAGAAATACAGAGAAGTTAAATATAAATGACATTGGTCCAGACTCCAGAGTATAATATACTTTGGAGATTGAATTATTAGATTTTAGAATAAAGTATGATTCACATGTTGATATATAGTTCTAATAAAATTACAATTTAAAGTATACATATAAATAAGATTTGATTTTATTCTTTTAAACATTAAAAATAGTTAGCGAAGATATTGTCTATTTTTAAGTTTTCACAAATATAGAACTTCATATGTAACTATTTCCACTTCTGTTTATTCAAAGGAAGAAAAAACTAAATTTTGGAGATGTTAACGAAATTTCTTCACACATCCTAATATATAAATAGGACTTTGATAATTGTAACTGTTGTCAGTAATGCGGTATTCAAGTAATTATGATCCTTATAATGTTTTCCAGTTTCATTAATTGTCGATAGTCATTAAAAAAAATTAATTTTTTTATATCATTCATAATTGTTAGATAATTTTTATAAGATTGATATTTAATTTCATGCTCGACGAAATAAAATTCAAATGAAATGTGAAAGAGTTGATTGATGAAGTCGACAAGCAATATTAAATTTTATTTGAGGAAATGTGTCACACCCCGTAACCAACAAGCACGTGACAATCTCCGCCACGACTACCACACGGTAGACGCAAGGCACAACAATTAATCGATTTACCATACAACAAGTTATATCACCACTAAATTAATACAAATCCAACAACATATATGCCATAAGTAAACTTAATAATAATAAGTCTATCATCTCAAGCTATACATCATACATCAAAATGCCAAGTGGCGGTACCAAACCAATCACACAATCATACATCAAAACACAACCATGGTACCACTCTACATGGTGAACACAAAATGACAATCAAGTCTAATAATATATACATAGCCTAAATAAAAGAAATACAAGTCATATGGCATATACCAACAAAAAGCCAAAGGACTAATAGTAGTGATAATAACTCGAGACTGGGCCTACTCATCGCCAAAAACCGTCTCTGACCCCGCCTCAAAACCTGGAACCCACAAAGTGGAAACGGTGAGAAATTAAATTTCTCAGTGCGGTATTCAGTTCCAGCACATGAACTCTTCGCTTTCATGTTTTGGAATTAAATACCCGCAAAAAGAAACAAGTAATAAGACAATCAATAATAATAGTAATGCATAAGTATGATGCAATGCCGACTAATAAGTTCAATCATATCAGATTTCAACATATCAAATAATCACAAATGTCGGCAATATAAGTTGGTCCATACCATGCGACTACAAGTCTGGTATGAAATCAATCAAGTCATATCACAATTCAATCCAATTCATTTCCTTGTTTCCAAAACAATATCAAATTTACCCTACTTGACATTCCAGAATCACTCCCCTCATACCCCGTCTAGCTCGGGTATCTGAGTCCCATGTAACAGCGCTGACTACATAGCGTGCACCGGTAGCTAGCCGGCATCCGCACGATTTTTCGTGAAACTGGCCACCCGTACAAGTAGTAAACATAACCAATACACAATTCAATTCTTCCATTCACAATTCGAATACCATACAACATGCAACAATTTCCAATGCAACGGTCATATGATAGTCATGCAATCAACAATAATTCAACATGCATAAAAAAAATAAAGTATATAATTCCTACTAAGTAAAAGCATTGAGTTCATGTGAATCCGCACCTGAACTCCACAAGAAAAGAACCTGATTAAAGCGAACTCGAAGCACCGACGTCACCCGCACTAAAACCCTCGTCTCCTAAATCTATAGAATAAGCAAAACCCTAATTAAACCCTTTAAAATTTAAAATAAAAAGATTTAGAAAATTAATTTCAGATATAAAAATCAGCTTAATACAAAATGAAGCCAATTTGAAATTTATACATCATAGCTAACCAAAGTGTAGTTGCAGAGTTTAAGATTTCAAGTACGATAGTTATCAAAATTGCCCATGAAATTTCAGCAACAAAAATCTGAAATTTCCAGCACCTAATTACCAGCAAATAAAATCAGCAACAAAGATCTGAAATTTCAGTACCTATTTACCAGAAAATACATAATAAAAACAACACAAAAAACTGAAATTCCAGCAGCTATTTACCAGCAAATATATAGTATAAACATTACACAAACTGAAATTACAGCATTATAAACCGAAAATTCCAGCAATACCCTTCGTAAACACATAGAACCAGCAATATAAACTGAAATTTCAGAAACTAATTACCAGAAAATAAGGAAAAACAACTATGAACTGAAATTCCAGCAGTACATTTAGTTCGGATTATACTTACAATTAACCAATGAAAGAATTAACTTCCCTAAAAGTTCACACATTGCTGGTTTCTTTTCAAAGATTGAAAGGAAATTCAAGGAAAAGCTTTGAGAATTGAAATTGCTGCCCCAAAAATTAAACTCGTTTTCAGAACTTTTTATAAAACCCTAACTATAATATCAAAGCTAGTTTTGATGATAGATCATTAACAAAATAACAGAAAATTCCAACGCCAAGGAAGCAAAATCACTTTAGAGTTATCTAAATAGATGATTCTTACTTATACAAGATGATCCTTGAAGAGAACTCACATCAACACAACTTCAACTTTTCGGTTTTTGTCTCCAGGGAGTTGCGTGAGAAACTTGCTCTAGAATCAATTTCTAATTTATCTATGATTTTTGCTTGGATTTTTTTGAGGTGAAAATCTGGTGGGTGATTGCAAGATAGAGGGCTCGATTTTGGGAAAAGAAATGGCAGCGGTGGGATAAGAGGAAATATGATTCTTTGGATATTCTAAATGAGATGCTAATAATCCAATTGAACATGGTGCATACATGATTGGATGGACATCAACATGGTTATGACATTGGGACCCCACAAGGAATAGATACAACTTAGAATTAACCCATAGTGCACAACTAGAAAATATAAAATTCTGATATTATAATAATTTTATTTAACCACACTAATAATGATCTAATTACTTACTTAACAAATCCTTTAAATAATATTTTAGAAAATATAATTTTTTTAAAATTCCAATAATGTAACAAAATGTTTATTAGTTATATGGAAAAATAGATAGACTAGTTACGGAAGACATTTTATATTTGGAATGACCTGTTACGAAAAAGGAAATAGTGCGTCAAATGAGGTTCAAAGACAACGCATTACGTACATGTATGATAAAGATAAATGTTTCCTGGGTTAAAATTCTTATTGCTGGAGACATACGAGTTACTCTTACAATTCAAATTAACAAGGAACAACTAATTAAGATGCTCAATAATATCATTTATATCAGAGAATTAAAATAAAACTTTGCTTAGAATGATATTCATTACATGCTTAAATTGAAGGAAAAAAGAATAAAGAAACAAAAGAATAAAAGTTCTGCAATAACTAATTACTAGCTAGGAGTACTCCAGTAATCATGAATCTTAAAATTCTACTGCTACCAATAAACCTAGTTCGTACTAATGACTTTAATCGATCAGATAAACCCTTGCCAAACGGACCAGATTAAGATTCATCCTTTAAAAGTTCCAATGCGATAACTGTAGAAATGTGACCATCATCATCAACCATTGCTTGCGGTTCCAATCTGATAAAGGTTGTAATATTAACATCATTATCAACCTTCATTGCATGCGGTTCTGGTATCTGACCACGAGAAGCTTCAATTTTGACCATTTTTGGAAGTTTTTTTTCTGATCTGAGAGCCCTGTCAGGTTGTTTGACTCAAATGCTGAATTTCTCCACAACGCCCTTGTAGGATACCAACAGAATATCATCATCATCATCCATTGCTTGCAATGCTGACATCTCAACATGAGCAACTTCATCTTTGACCGCATTTTCTGATTCCTTTGGCATTCTCCTCTTTAAAAGAGCAATTAATGAACTGCGTATCATGTCAGCACCGGAAATGTCAGGCTGTTCAACCGAATTGTGAACCTTCTCGGCAAGGCAGCGGTAGTAGACCAACGGTGGAAAAATTGTTGGACCGAACACTGTAAAATTCCTTTCCTTTGTATTCCAGAATACTCTGCCCATCAGACGATGGGTAGAGAAAGAATTCCACCGCTTCAAAATTACCTTTCCATCAGGCGCCAAAAAAGGCACGACCAAGGTCATCCTTTTTACCTTGTAATAGGGTCTTCCTAGCCATTTTGGCACTGATTTGGTTGGATTGTTAACTTCGAAGATGACATATTGTGGCTGAACTGGCGCTAGATAAGTGGATATCAGGACCAGCTTATGCTCTACAATATTGTCGGGTTGCGTAATCAAAGCGGGGAACAAAGGGGTGACAATCATTTTCTTTGATGGAATCTGTAGCAAATTCAAGCTCGGTTTCTTTGGATATTTGAGAGGTTGAAAGACTGGAAGGATGTGATATGAGATGCAAGGAATGAAGGAAAATGAATGAGAGGTATGGGGGTATATATAGCTGGAACAACCGACTTTGGTAGAATTAATGAAGCGAGAATCAGATAGAGATTGATATGCACATTCAATTCTAGAAAGGGCGATAATAGAACTAGCAGAAATATCTGTCCCTTTAGAAAACACCTTAATTGGTTTTAGCCACATTCAGTTTCCATTTTATCCTTTATCTTTCCCAATTTGCAATTACAAATTAGGAAACCTGTTGCACTTCCCTGGCTGGTTTGGGAAAAGTACATTTTTTTAGCCGTTACCTTTTTTCGTGCAGACCAAGGTTTTTTCTAAAAAAGAAAAACAAATTTCAGCATACCCATTTTGGAATTATTTTCAATAACTGGATTGAAATAATTACTGTTAAATTTAAATTAGTCACTTGTTATATTTAAAGTAGTCTCCTTTTAAATCTACATATTAAGGCTGATAAATAGAAAATATGGCGATCCAACCAATTATATGAAAGAGTGGATTTTTTTTTTTTTTTACATTTTTGTCTGAAACAAACATTCCTTTTAAGTCTTATGTTATGTTTTTTTTTTGTAAAGTGTAAATATATTATATAAATGCTGATGACAGAAGATGTGTTTCTGTGTTTTCCAAGCTATAAGTTTCACACTTCATGTCTCAATACCTAATTCCTTCTTCTTCTCTTCTTCTCTTTTTTTTTTTTTTTTTTGTACTTGTGTTCGAAATAGTGAAAGTGGACCATCAACTTCTATTTGCATTTTTTTTTGTTCATCTCTCTAAAAATAAAACTTCTATTCAGAGGTTACCCATATTTTTTTTTTGGAATATTTGGTAGTCATGATTTGTGTCTATTCAATACGAGTTGCCAAATGACCGTGATTATTTTAATAAACATAATGCAAGTTTTATATTTAATAATAAACATATAAAATACAATAATTTCAACAATAAACATCCAGTCGCGCCACTGCGAATGCCACACCTGCAACCGAGCCACTCTGATTAGCACGTCTAAAATTTTTTATTTATTTTTTTTTTTTCAAATCAAAAGTTTGCCTCAGTAAACTCAGGCATTATATGGTCCGGCCTGTAGGCATGTGAGCATGTCCCTTAGGCTGCTTAATCTCATATTACAAAACAGTTGTATTGATTTTCTGTTGTATTTTTGTCTTACATCCCTTTTCGATTCTTTTGACCTTGTTTAAGAGATCTACTTTAAGCATTTTAGCGGTTTTCTTCGGAGCAGCGTTGACTTCAGAAACACACTCATCAGGGTTTGTGGGTCCACCGACCAGAAGTTTTTCTCCAACTTCCACATGGTATTCCTAAGCCAAGAATTCAGCATAAAAAATATTGGATGGCATTTTGCAAAATTTGAAGAGAATTCTGGAAGCAAGCAATAATAAAGAAATTGGAGTGTAAGTGTGTAAACTATTCTCTGATCATTGTCACTCTGTCAGAGACAATCCTGAACTGTAATTTTGAAAGGTGTATTTCTTGCCTATTTAAGGATCAAATTTTGACCAGAGGCTCAGTTTTGTTGCTCGAGTTGGCACCTGTATTGTTGGTGCAGGGTATGATAGCTAATTCCGTGTTTTTTTTTTTTAACCCAGTGAAGCGTAATAATATGAGTGTAAGTATGTAACTGAAGACAATCCACTGTTTGATACTGTGAAACAAGGAAAAAATGTATAAAGTGAACTATTGTATATCAAAATTCATTCATACATTTCGGTGCTGGGATGTAGAAAAGACGTCTCAGTCACTGTAATTGTCTAGCAAGAGATTACAGTTTACCAATTTGCAAAGAAGTACGCCCCAATAAGCCATAATAATTATGTTTAACCCAAGAGTAACATAAAAAATTGCAAAAGAATCAAAACTCAATTGAAACCACTCCCAAGAAAACCAGGGTGAACCAATATCCCGCAAAACCAAGGAAGATTCAGGCCTGCTATGAAATCGAGGTTTACATGTCTGAGATCCCTTATATCAACTCGGTACAGATAGAGGGGAGTAACCGAGTAAAAACGTAAAATTTGGAAGTACTACTCATGATACCGTTCACTGAGGCAACAAGAAATACAGAGAAGTTAAATATAAATGACATTGGTCCAGACTCCAGAGTATAATATACTTTGGAGATTGAATTATTAGATTTGTTTAGAATAAAGTATGATTCACATGTTGATATATAGTTTTAATAAAATTACAATTTAAAGTAAACATATCAATAAGGTTTGATTTTATTCTTTTAAACATTAAAAATAGTTAGCGAAGATATTGTCTATTTTTAAGTATTCACAAATATAGAACTTCATATGTAACTATTTCCACTTCTGTTTATTCAAAGGAACAACTAATTAAGATGCTCAATAATATCATTTATATCAGAGAATTAAAATAAACTTTGCTAGAATGATATTCATTACATGCTTAAATTGAAGGAAAAAAGAATAAAGAAACAAAAGAATAAAAGTTCTGCAATAACTAATTACTAGCTAGGAGTACTCCAGTAATCATGAATCTTAAAATTCTACTGCTACCAATAAACCTAGTTCGTACTAATGAGTTTAATCGATCAGATAAACCCTTGCCAAACGGACCAGATTAAGATTCATCCTTTAAAAGTTCCAATGCGATAACTGTAGAAATGTGACCATCATCATCAACCATTGCTTGCGGTTCCAATCTGATAAAGGTTGTAATATTAACATCATTATTAACCTTCATTGCATGCGGTTCTGGTATCTGACCACGAGAAGCTTCAATTTTGACCATTTTTGGAAGTTTTTTTCCTGATCTGAGAGCCCTGTCAGGTTGTTTGATGCAAATGCTGAATTTCTCCACAACGCCCTTGTAGGATACCAACGGAATATCATCATCATCATCCATTGCTTGCAATGCTGACATCTCAACATGAGCAACTTCATCTTTGACCGCATTTTCTGATTCCTCTGGCATTCTCCTCTTTAAAAGAGCAATTAATGAACTGCGTATCATGTCAGCACCGGAAATGTCAGGCTGTTCAACCGAATTGTGAACCTTCTCGGCAAGGCAGCGGTAGTAGACCAACGGTGGAAAAATTGTTGGACCGAACACTGTAAAATTCCTTTCCTTTGTATTCCAGAATACTCTGCCCATCGGACAATGGGTAGAGAAAGAATTCCACCGCTTCAAAATTACCTTTCCATCAGGCGCCAAAAAAGGCATGACCAAGGTCATCCTTTTTACCTTGTAATAGGGTCTTCCTAGCCATTTTGGCACTGATTTGGTTGGATTGTTAACTTCGAAGATGACATATTGTGGCTGAACTGGCACTAGATAAGTGGATATCAGGACCAGCTTATGCTCTGCAATATTGCCAGGTTGCGTAATCAAAGCGGGGAACAAAGGGGTGACAATCATTTTCTTTGATGGAATCTGTAGCAAATTCAAGCTCGGTTTCTTTGGATATTTGAGAGGTTGAAAGACTGGAAGGATGTGATATGAGATGCAAGGAAAATGAATGAGAGGTATGGGGGTATATATACTGAAACAACCGACTTTGGTAGAATTAATGAAGCGAGAATCAGATAGAGATCGATATACACATTCAATTATGGAAAGGGCGATAATAGAACTAGCAGAAATATCTGTCTCGTACCTTAATTGGTTTTAACCACATTTAGTTTCCATTTTACCCTTTATCTTTCCGAATTTGCAATTACAAATTAGGAAACCCGTTGCACTTCCCTGGCTGGTTTGCGAATACATTTTTTAGCTGTTACATTTTTCGTGCAGACCAAGGTTTTTTCTAAAAAAGAAAAACAAATTTCAGCATACCCATTTTGGAATTATTTTCAATAATTGGATTGGAATAATTACTGTTATATTTAAATTAGTCGCTTGTCCACATATTAAGGTTGATAAATAGAAAATATGACGATCCAACCACTTAAATGAAAGAGTGGATTTTTTTTTTTTTTACATTTTTATCTGAAACAAACATTCCTTTTAAGTCTTATGTTATGTTTTTTTGTAAAGCGTAAATATGTTATGTTTTTTTTTTGTACTTGTGTTCGAAATAGTGAAAGTGGACCATCAACTTCTATTTGCATTTTTTTTTGTTTATCTCTCTAAAAATAAAACTTCTATAATGATGCATCAAAAAATGTTAGTTTAAAACTGTTGAAACTTCCAAGTTACGTGACGAACACTGAAACATATATATAGTATTATCATTTCTAAATACATCATGTGTGCATCACGGAAATCATACTATAAAATTAAATTCTAACTTTATAATTTACTTTAAATATTATTTATAGCCATTTAAAATTAACGAATTGATTTATTATTCTATTCATAAAGTTCAATTTTTATTTGAAACAGATTATTTCAATTATAAATATTTAATTACAAAATTAGTTAATAATTTTCCATCATATTATTATTGTATAGGTCACCACCGCTCATAGTATTTGTCGGCTCATAGAATCTGGCAGCACTTCACGACAAAAAATGAGGACAAAAATCGGATTAAAACTTGGATGGTAGTATCGGATTTCGGGAATCCGATACTAGGATGAATTTATATCGAAATTCCGGATTCCAATATGCGAGCATATTTTTTAAATTCGGATTAAAATTAGATTATTTTAAAATTTCTTAATTAATTAATTAAGGTTAGTTATAATTTTTTCGGGTAAAGAGTTTCGTCTCGTTTTGGTTTAGACTTTGGAAGAGTCTAATGGGCTAATTTATCCGAGCTGGTCAGATCACACTCAGCCCATAAGAAGACGGCCCCAAATTCTGTTACTAGAAATAATGGGCGCTGTTAGGTGATATCCGAAAACTAGTAGAGCGAGGGCTAGGATACGAACAGCCCGATGGAAAGTGATTCATGACCGTCAGATGTTGATGGAATGTCAAATGGACTTGGACCCGATTATGCTGAACTGGAGAGCTGCAAAGCGTCTCTCAGCGCTCTCCAGTGTACTGCCGTCCGGAACCCACCGCCTTCGCTTCCGTTGAGAGCGGTCAAAAAGAGAAACACCAGACAGTGCGAAAAAGCGCAAAAAAAGCAAAAAAACAACATTTAAAACCTTTCCCAAATTCGCACTCTTTCTTCTCTTTTTCTCCAATGGGAGCGCGCCTTGACATCTTCGTCGCACCATGTCGCTACTTGCGCTAGACCAGTTCCTCTCTCAGTCTGGGTCTGGGATGTACCTGCCACCAGAGAAGCAGCTCTCCTCGGATCCGTACAAGGATAAGGCGCAAGAGGATATGTTGATCCAACAGCAAATGATCATGGCTGAGAACAGTGGCGGTGAGGAGCAGAGCGAGGTCAAGCAGCCCAAGAGGCGCGCCGAGACTTGGGTCCTCGAGGAGACGCTTTGCCTGATTGCGCTGCGGCGCGAAATGGATTGCCTCTTCAACACCTCTAAGTCCAACAGGTGCGGTGTTTATCACTTCAGTGTAGTCAATCTAATTTGGTAATAGGCTGATTAAGTGTAAATTCGTTGCTGTTGAATGTTGATGTTACTTAATTGGGTTTTTTGATTGGGGCAAATGTAAGTCACTTGAGGGAATTTTTTTTTTTCCCTCGAAAAGCTTAATAACAGCCTCTTGGTAAATGTTGGGGCTTATGTTATATAATTTGGATGGGCAAATTAGGGTTATGAGCATGTTGTTCATGTAATGTGATCAGAACATACATAATGTTATAAATCCACGTACAATTGGACCAGTCATGGCCTGTATGATACTTCAATAAGATATTATTTACAAGCTTTGTTGGTATTTGTGTGACTTCATCAGACATTTATGGGAGCAAATATCTGCGAAGATGCGAGAGAAGGGATTTGACCGATCCCCAACAATGTGCACCGACAAGTGGCGGAATCTTCTGAAAGAGTTCAAGAAAGCAAAGCACCACTCAAAGGGAAGTGGGCCAGGCAAGATATCCTACTATAAGGAGCTCGATGAACTCCTCAAAGAGCGTACCAAGCACTCATCTTATAAGAGCCCTGTACCTACAACCAGTGTGGCCATTGGTACCGCTTCAGCTAGTACTTCAAAAGTTGATTCATATCTACAGTTTTCTGATAAAGGTAAATGTATCAGTAATTAGTAGTTTTTTAGCAGCTGATTTCCAAAACCTTAACATATTGTATTTGTTTCCCTTAAGTTAAGCACACTAATAGTTTTGAATTATTTTTTTAAACTTGTAATGTAGTAGGTTAGGGAAGATAGTGTATTTAATAAGAGAAATGGAACTTTTTATATTAAAAATATATAATTACTGAAAATAATGGAGGGATTGGTGCTGATTAAAAGAAATTAATCAATATCTATCCACCCAGTTGGCTCAACTGTACGTGATAATGTAAAGAAATTTAGAAACCTAATTACTAGAAGAGAGCATTGGGTAGCTAAGTTAAAATGATAAGCATTACTGGCACAAAACGCTACCTTTGTGAATATCTGATCCTGTGTGGCCATACTTGGTGCAAAAACAGTCTACTTTGTATCCTGACCATTTTACTGTATTATTAGTATTTTAGCGGGGTGGGAATTTCTTGTAGCTTTTGAATAAAGATATGCATTGATTAATTATTTACTCTGCTTATTTTTTATTATTTTTTTCTTTTCTAGGTTTTGAAGATCCAAGTCTTCCTTTTGGATCAACCGAGGGTACCTGTCATAGTTTCTACCTTTTTCTTTTTATATAATAGAATTTAAATAATTACTAAATTGTGTTACTTATGATGTTCTCAGACAAGACACCCCATATGTAGGAAATAGTTTAACATCGCCAGGAATTACAATAGTAGATCAATAAATAGTAGTGTTTTATCTCTTTATTCCATCAATTAAAGCAGCTATGGCCTTGAGTTAACTTCACTGATTTTTGTACATTTTCCAGGAAGTGGTAGGTCAACACTTAGCATGGACCAGCATTTGGAGGGCGATCGGCATAATCTTGCTATTACTGCTGCTGAAGCAGTTGCTACTAATGGTACCAATCCATGGAACTGGAGAGACACTCCGACAAACGGTGCGACTTCACCTTTTTTTTTGTATTGAAATAGTGATTTGTTAATTTTCTTGTATGCTACAATAGCATTCAAAGTCTTGATGGATTATTTTTTTTATTGCAACGAAGGTGAAGAAAACCAAGCACCTTTTCTTGGAAGAGTAATTTTGGTGAAGTGGGGGGAGTATACCAAAAGGATAGGTATTGATGGCACATCAGGTGCAATAAAGGAGGCCATTAAATCTGCATTTGGGCTGAGAACTAGAAGGGCATTTTGGCTTGAAGATGAAGATGACGTGGTTAGGAGCTTTGACAGGGACATGCCACTTGGAACATATACACTTCATCTTGATGAGGGTAATTTTGTAAATGCATCTTGTCAGCTTTCTATACGTCATGCTTTTTAGGTAGCTAGTGTTACATGTTCGCTCCAACTATGTAATGAGCAGAAGTTCAGAACCATATATAACTATCTTCATGGTTTTTTTTTTTAGGACTTCCATATACAAACGTGCACTATACCACCTGTTTTCCAATATGAAGCAATAAGAACTCAATTCTTTCAAAAGATCTAAAGAATAATTAAGTTATAGAGACTTGATAGCATCAAGGGCAGCTTGAAAATTTTTTTAATGGAGTATTAATGCACAACTAAAAGAATTAAAGAACCATGTCAAGTGATACCAGTTATGAATCAGTACAAGGTAAAGGTTGCATGTACTTAGAGAAAGATAGTAATCTGTCTGTGATAAAAGATCCAGATACCCTTTTATAAGTAGTTTAATTGAATTGTTTTTTTAGTGATAGAGCAAGTTTTTTATTTGATTTAACAAAATACAGGGATAACTATCAAGGTCTGCGCATTTGATGAGACGAACCGAATTCCTGTGCAAACAGAAGAGAGAACCTTCTACACTGAAGAAGATTTTCGTGAGTTCCTCTCTCGCCGAGGTTGGATTGGCATGAGAGAACTGAGTGGCTTCAGAAATGTGGATACCTTAGATGATCTCTGCCCTGGCGCCATGTACCAAGGAGTTCGATTAATGGGCGATTAGGAGGTCCCAAAGTATACTATGCTAACAATGGGTCAGTGGCAGTGGTTCTGTAAAAAGAGTGTGTATGAGCTTTGGAGTTTCCGCGGTGACAGCACAATTTTACCTGACCTTTTTGTAAGACTTGCCAAATTGCTAGGCACCTCGATCTCTTAGAATATATGGGTCGCTCATTATGTGTGTTGTAATCTGTAATATTTTCCTAGTATATAGTTCCTTAAGGTGTGCAATAGTATAAGGGTGCTTCTATTCTTTCTTTCCTTTTCTTTTCTTTTTTTTTTCTTTTTTTTTTTTCTTAGGGCAATCGGGATTGTTGCTTGGGTTGGTGAGGAAATGTCAGGAACTTGGTGGTAATTACTATGTTTTGGATCTGGCAGATTGAAATCAAGAATCCATTTTTTATATATACTGGTACAAGTGATGTTCATATTTAACACATGGGGGGTTGGTGGGGAGGGTTGCTGGTTGCTGAAATTATTGATCATGTCAACAATTTCGGCTTCATTTGAGACAGATGACTAAAAAGAATATTTTTTAAATCATAAAGCAGCATCTGTTTATATGCCAGAAAACCTGTTAAGGTTTGTTTAAACTGCGTAATTCTTTTATTATACACACATCAGTCTTTGTAATCATACATTGCAGACTGCAAACGATATATATTTCAAAGAAAACGAAGGTTCCTCTCTAGGGAGACGTTCAAACGGCACGCCACATCCAACAAAAATCTATAATTTGAATATAAATCATCTCTTAATTAGGATTTGAGAAGAACTTGTTAAGGGCTGGCATGATCTCAGGCGTTTTTGTCCTCAGGAATTTCCTGACGCCGTGTTGCGCATACCTCTCTCCCTCTTCAAAATTATCGAGTATCCCGGCAGCTCTCTTTTCCTTGTTAACCCTGAGCATAACAGACATTTCAGTACAATAAAAAATCATGAAAATTTACAGCATAACTATTGGAATTATAGGATATTTGCGCAAAGATAATTTTGTTGTGAGTAATTGTTCACCTGACTTCAGGGTTGCCGGTTATGTTCCTCGTCAGCTGCATTGTGCACAAGCCGACAGCTGCGCCAACTGTGACGAAGAGTGGATACACCTAATAATTCAACAAAAGAAAAATAGCCAGATCTCATAAAATTTGTCTCATTACAAAGTGATCAAGATTTAAAAATCCATAATAAAGCATACACACAGGATAATAACCAAAACCAAAAAGAAAAAAAACGTAATATTATGTAACTATTCATATTTTCTTACGACAATATGTACCACAGAAGATTTGCTATAGGTTCTATATTCCTCTCTTGAGAGTAAAGGAAAAAATATTCAGAATATCTCAATATTAATATCTAGTATATATGTACATTATTTGCCAACAAAATAGATCTTACGCTAGGATGAACTTTATTATTAAAATCTCTATCAAAAACAGAAGAATGAATTTAGTTGTGTAGCATACCTCAGGCCTCAACCATCTTTGGAAGGTGGAAGCCATTGGAGATCTCGAGAGAGAGCAGCTGAGGAGGTTTGTTTGCAAGAAAGAGAGAATGCACAAAACACAAAGAGGATGACCAATACACGGAGAGGCGCCTCCAATTTATTGGGGAGTTTACACTCAATGACTCAAAGAAACGGAATTGATTGGCTTTCCATGTGTTTAGGAATTCAGTTTCTTGCTATGGCAATTTCTCTGTGTATTCTTGTGTTGTTTCTTCTGAATTGATTGTCAACTCAGAGACGCATTTTACATGAAGTGTTACAGCTATTAGAACCACAGAAGAATGCTTTTCAAATTTCAATTAACACCCGAAATTTTGGCGTGCAAACGATTATAGTAGACTTGGCAATGTGAGATTTCGAAATGGCTGGTATGGTTGTCTGGGTCTTTAGGATTATACATGTACCGAGTTAACAATTCAATAGTTTAATGAAATTTGAATGACCCACTACACCAAAGTTTATAAATAATTATAACAAGAGCTACTCGGAAACTTCTAAGAAATATTGGTTCGTAATAAATCCACGTTATAATTTTCCAGCTGTGCATATGCTCTTTGCAAAGGTAAGATACCGCATCTCTAGAAGGTCAAAATCAAAATTGCTAGCTCATGAGGGCATATCAAATCTTCCAAACGTCTAACATCGTTTACTTTTTCTTACCTTTTCGAAGGCTTCAAGCGATTATAGAAGAATGGAAAAATATTGATCGTAATTAAAAAGAAATATTCGAAGAGAGGGTCCCGAGTCCGTATTATTTCAAATAATTCAGAGTGAAATAATTAAAAAAGTACAATTTTCATCATCAGATAAAATTTATGGGGCTACTCAGACAATTTTAAAATTCTAAAATTTCTACTAAATGGCTCTGTGCCTTATTTGATGAAGTATCTCATTGAATGAGAACTCCTAAAAAATTGGAATTCGCCATTTCGCAGCCGTGTATGACTTGTGTTGCTATGTGAGAAGTTGACGAGTTAGAATTTGAATAGGGGGAATGAGAATCCAAATACCCCATAAAATAAAGGCGACCTTTTGCGCTTTTATAAGCTATTTACAATTTGGTCCCTAAAAGGGCCAGTTCAGAATTCAGGTTGTTGGCCTTAGAAGCTAGAGTATGGGGTGTTTTTATTCGTCCTTAAAATAATCAACATACAATATATTTCTTATTTATTATTTTTTCCCTTTGGTGGTCTATATAGTTTGAGATTTGTGTAAAACAGCATATAACTGAAAACTCTAGATTAAAATTTCCGAACTAGCTGTTTGAAGGTTATTTGTAGTAAGTCTGTTCTTGGATATGAGTTGAGAATGTTAATATTTTATATTTTTTATTTATGTGGCTGCAACATGCAAGCCTGCAAGAATAAAAAAGCGCCATTACTAGGCCTCTTTTTATTCACTTATGTAGGCCCATAAATCACGGCCCAATAATCAACTCGAAACCCAACTGCACCAATGAGGCCATTTTTTTCTTCATCTCCCTGCTCCGAGCGATCTCGAGGGGTTTTGCTAAAAACACTGGCGAACTAGGGCTGCCATTCTCTCTTCCGCCATTGAATCCATCTCCTTCAGGTTCTCTCTCTCTCTCTCTCTCTCTCTCTCTCTGTTTATCTATCTAGCTATCTAGACTTGGATCAGTATTTTTTGGTGACATGCGGAGCAAACGCATATGAGGATTGAAAGTTTTAAAGGAAGGAGAAATATTATCTGTTTTATTGTGAATTTTGAGTTCTATGATTGGCAATTACTTTTTTCTTTAGAGTTATGATTTTGGAGAGTTGAGTTTCCTGTCGCCTAGTAACATTTTAGGACTGAAATAAGATAACAACATCGGTTATAGTGTTAAATTATGTTCATGGGAGCTGAGGTTTAAATTCAGTTGATTTTTCAATGAAATAAATTCTTTCTGCTGTGCAACACAAAATTCGTTCCAAAATTAGTTTGTAAAATATAGTGTGATCAATTGATTATTTTTTCCCCAGATTTCCTTTCTTATAAGTGCAATCTTATTCTAATAAAATTATTTCCTATACATGTATCCATTCCAGTTGGCTAATTTTCTTTTTTTTAATAAGTGGGTATAAAGCCTACCGCATTTAAATTATGGAAAAGTGAGTGAATACAAAACAAGTGTTTATCAATCTACTAGTTGGCTATCTTGGGTTGAAGAAAATAGCAATCTATTAATGTCTATTTGTCTGGTACAATATTGAGGAATTAACATATTTCCTAGATTTTACCATACTGGTATTAGTTGACTGGCATTGTAGCTACAAGCTGGATCTGCAATTCTGAGATGAGAACCAGGATGGTTACCATTTGTAAATATATGTTTCTTGTAACACTTCATATCTTCATTTCTAAACTCCATCTCCATCTCTTGCCATTGTTTGTTGTAGGAAAACCAATTTAAATATGGCAACGGTTTCCAAAAAGCTGACAAATCTAAGACCGCTTATACAAATCAGAGGTTTTGCAATTGCAAAGAAGAAAGGAGGCAAAGGTGGGGCCGCTGATGCCCCAAAGGACTCTACCCTCAGTAAAGAACTTAAGAGCACAACTGTGTATGGGGCGAATATTCTCAAAGAAGGCGCCGATCCTAAGATACTGCCTGAGAGTGAATATCCTGATTGGCTTTGGGGTATGCTTGACAAGCGGCCGCCTTTGAGTGAGCTCAGGCGGAAAGATCCTGAGTCACTGTCTTTCGAGGATCTGAAGCGGCTTGTGAAGCTGGACAACCGATCAAGAATTAAGGAGAACAATGCCCTTAAGGCCAAGAACTGAATTTGCATTTCTTTGTCCTTTTATTTTTTTTCTTTTTCCAAGTGAATTCAGCTTTCTGAAATCATGATAATCTGGTCAATGGAACTGATGTTATTTCCTGGATCACAAGCTGATGAGTGTTGTTATCGTTTTCCAATAAGTTATGTTTGTCAGTTGTTATAAACTGGTAATGGTGAATGCCAAGTATTTTTTAAGGGGAAGCTAATAGTTTCTCAGCAATGAACTAGCCAGATTTCCCATTCATATTCAAAAAAAAAGCTAGATTTCCCATTAATGTGAATTACTCCCAATGTGAAAACATTTTAAGCTGATTATGAGACTGTTGGGTCCAATAATCAGGTGACTCTTTACTTTTGTCAGGTGGCTTTTACTCTAGGTCTTGTTCTTATTTAAATGACGAACTAATCTTGTGCTAAGTTTTATAGTTTTTGGACTGTTTAAATGACTCTGTAAAAACTTGTTCACCTAGGACGAGCGAGTCCAACCTATCCAGCCTATATTGATCTATCTCGAAGCTATATTGATCAATCTCTAAGAATCAGGATTCCATTCAATGCTCTTTTTTCCCTGCTTACTGTACAGAAGCCCTTTGTTATGAATTATGATATTTGCCTGCCTTTGCCTTGGTGCGCACTACGATCACCATTTTACTAAACGGGTTATCTCGCCATTTACATCACACACAAACTTTTAATTAATTAATCACGCAATACTCCTGGCTAGGAGTTCGATGCAAAGAATACACAAATGTTTACCTCATGCTTACTGATTTTCAACGTGATAACAACAAAAAATTTAAGTACTGCAAAATTAAAAGAAGGCCACAAGGAAAATTTAAGTACTGATTTTCAGACAGATGAGAAAGACTTTTATTGATTCCCATAAGGAAAATTTCACTCCTAAAAACTAAATAATTTCAGACTACATATATAGGGCTCAATCAAACCGCAAAAATTCTAAATTATACCCGGGAAACACCTCTTGCTGACACAACTGTCAGGAATAACCCTATACAAGTTTGCAGAAAAATATTTCTTTATCTCCCAACTTAACATCTACCCAATAATCTTATCATCATTTGCTGTCAGTGAAGTCAGCATCAATCACATCCCCATTGTCAGGTCCCTTTCCACTTGAAGGACCTGCTTCAGGACCAGGGGCTGCACCAGCACCAGGGCCGGCACCAGGACCAGCAGCACCAGGCTGGTTGTACAGAGACTGCCCAAGTTGCATGACTTCCTGGTTCAATGCTGCCATGGCATCTTTCATCGTCTGTGTGTTGTCACTTGTGATTGCGTCTTTGAGCTCTGTCAGCTTGGCCTCGACCTTCCCCTTCACTTCAGCAGGAACTTTGTCTCCCAGCTCCTTCAATTGCTTCTCTGTTTGGTACACCACTGACTCAGCCTGGTTCTTGGTGTCAATTGCATCTCTCTTCTCCTTATCCTCTTTCGCGAACTTCTCAGCTTCTGTCACCATTCGTTCAACCTAAACATTTTCAAAGACTATATTCAGCTAAATATCTCAAAAGTAGGGATCTGCCAGCAACCCATTTGGTACAATAATTAACCTTTCCAGATAATCACTTCAATTCAGCTATAAAATTGTGAGTTGCTATTCAGCTACAAGGCCCAAAACCAGAACTAAAAAGGAGAAGGGATAATAATGACCACTGAACCAATTAACCAGTAAAAGGCATGCAGCAATAAAGAATATTACCATCAGGACTACCATCTGCTTTATTGCAGCAATTACTGCTATCAATATTAACTTATTATAAACATCATACCTCATCCTTGGGTAAAGTACTGGCACCAGTGATAGTGATATCCTGCTTCTTCCCAGTGCCCTTGTCGATGGCTGTAACTGAGAGAATACCGTTGGCATCAATGTCAAATTTCACCTCAATTTGTGGCACACCACGTGGTGCTGGGGGGATGCCATCAAGTCTGAAGCTTCCAAGGGACTTGTTGTCTCTGACAAACTCTCGCTCACCCTGGAGAACATTAATTTCCACGCTTGTCTGACCGTCAGCTGCAGTCGAGAAAACTTCTGATTTGGATGTTGGTAGAGTTGTGTTTCTTGGGATGATCTTTGTCATGACGCCTCCAAGGGTTTCAAGACCAAGCGAAAGGGGTGTCACATCAAGCAAAACGATGTCACTTACATCACCAGCCAACACTCCAGCCTTGAATTTTCAGTAATAAACAGAGTCAAATATTTACCTCTGGTAAAAACATTACCTTGATTGCTTCTGCAAATGACACACAATAGCATTTGCAACCATTTTTAAACCTAAATCGATTAAACTGCATTTTTCCTTATTTTTCCCCTCTTGGTAAAATTATATAGATATATAACCTAGTTGACAAAACATAGTTCCAGTAGTTGAAAATTTTTATTTATTTATTTGAGATATATGCTTTAGTTATCATTTGTTAGATTTGACTTTGGAAACTGTCAGTTTATAATTTGCACTAAAACAATTGACAAGATCCAACCACCTAACTTGCGAAAAGCAAAACATCTCATAGTATAAAGTAAGGCTATTCTAATATATAGACTGACTGTGTAAGTACATCAAAAATTGCAATGCTAAAATATAGATGCTAACCTGAACTGCTGCCCCAAGAGCAACAACCTCATCGGGATTGACTGTCACATTGGGTTCTTTTCCAGTCATCTTCCTGACTAGCTCTTGCACAGCAGGGATACGGGTGGACCCACCAACCAAAATTACCTCATCAATGTCATTGAATGACAGCTTAGCATCTTTCAATGAATTGTCAACAGGAGTCTTCAACCTGTTTATTTAACAGAGGAGAATTGAGGACCAAAATAGGGGTCTAAAAACAAACGATTGCATCAACGAAGACAAAAGAACTTTAAATTGCAATACCTGTCAAGTAAGTCTGAGCACAGCTCCTCAAACTTAGCCCTTGAAAGAGTTGTCTCAATGTGCTTGGGTCCATCAGCAGTAGCAGTGATAAAAGGCAAGCTAGAAGAGTTGAAGAAAAATACTAGAGTAAGGCTTTGTTGGGAATGAAGAGAAAAACAAATTAAAAAATAAGAAAATGAAAAATACAACAAGACAAAATTACCTAATATTTGTTTGGGTCAAAGATGAGAGTTCCATTTTGGCCTTTTCAGCTGTCTCAGTGAGGCGCTGAAGAGCTTGTTTGTCTTTTAGCAGATCAATTCCCTCATTTTTCTTGAAGTCAGCAGCCAGCCAATCCACAATTCTCTGTTAAATAAGAAAAATGTGTGTTGATTAGCCCCATATCAAATCTCAAATTCAGAATTGAATTGCATTTCTGCAAAATCAGCACACACTTCACAAGACTAACAGTATTTTTTTCAACTCTTAAGGCAAATGTGCATCTTTCTTTTTGTTTAAGAGAGACTATGCTGGTAGGCAAGCAAATGTGCATCTAGTGAAGAACATCCTAGTATCTTTTTTTGCAGCACACTAACGGGACCAAGAATGATAGTCGTTTCAGTTCAGTCGAGAAGAACATTTGGTATAGTCGCTTGCAGAACAAAAACTAACATAATATTTGCTTAGATCATGTTTTAATCATGGCCCAAGATAATTATACTAACAAAAACATGTCAGCACCTCATTGGATAATGCACCAACAAAAGCTAACCTTGTCAAAGTCATCACCACCAAGATGAGTGTCACCAGATGTGGAAAGCACCTCAAACACACCATCTCCTACTTCAAGAACTGCATGACAATACAAAAAATTCACAAGAACTTCCTGTTAAATACAGAAACTGATTGATATACAGCATATACATCTGAAAGCCGGATGATTTCCGTAGTACCTGAAACATCAAAGGTGCCACCACCCAAGTCAAAGACAAGGATGGTCTCATTGTTCTTCCTTTCAAAACCATAAGCAAGTGATGCAGCAGTTGGTTCATTAATGATACGAAGAACCTCCAAGCCGGCAATACGACCAGCATCTTTAGTTGCTGTCCTTTGAGAATCATTAAAGTAAGCAGGGACTGTGACCACAGCCTTGGTAACCTTGTCGTTCAAGAATTTGGATGCATCATCAACCAATTTCCTCAGTACCTGTATGATGAATTCAGTCCCAAGTTAAACACTAAGATCCATCCAGAAAGAGCAATATACATAGAAGTACAACAGTTACTTTGACTTCTACAAAGTTTTGGACTATACTCACAATAGCCCACATCATTTCACGAACTCATCAACCACAATCAGATAGCAACAAAGTTCAAACCTAATGAGGTTGGAAGAATTAATTAAAGTATTTGATTCATACTTATGTTCACTGATAGAAGTTCATCAATTTGCAAGACCCTACAGTAATTAACTAATTACAAATCCTTTGAAAAAAGCCCACTTCAATACTGGAGCATTTTTTTCCCCCACGAGATGCTCAAAATACTCCTATTTCACCTTTGATCGATCAAATATATCAGAAAAGGGAGATTCTTAAAACTTCCAACCAAGTAGCATAAATTACTAATAATTTATTGTTGTTATACAAGATGTCTCTGTGTTGTAAAAGCATGCGCAGCACTGCTGGTTTTGAGCACATGTAAAAATTCTTGAAAGAAGATAACATTTACCTGAGCAGATATCTCCTCAGCAGCAAACTGCTTCCCAATAGCAGGGCAGTCAAGCTTCACATTTCCATTCTCATCTCTAACCACCCTGTAAGAAACCTGCTTAGACTCCTCATCCACCTCCGACATCTTCCTCCCAATAAAACGTTTGACAGAGAAAAATGTGTTCTCAGGGTTAACCACTGCTTGTCTCTTCGCAATCTGGCCAACCAGTCTATCACCATTTTTGGTGTAGGCCACCACTGACGGGGTTGTACGCTGTCCCTCCGCATTGGTTACAATGGTTGGTTTTCCACCTTCCATGGCAGCCACTGCTGAGTTGGTTGTGCCAAGGTCAATACCCACAACCTGTTTGATAACAACAGTACACATCATGTCAATTTTCTTAATTGGATGCTCAATTGAATGAAATTCGCACCACCAATCCATCATAATAAAGGACTTTTGATAAATTTTTCAATTTAAGTAGCAATAGTCGATGGGAAAAAGAAGGACTTTAGGCAGAACATCCAACAACAAAATCTCCACACACCTATACATTAGCTATCCATTAAATATGATATGTTGTAAACGAGCAACATTTTGCAAATAGCACAATATTTCCTGGAGAAGAACAGACTACCTACATAGATACTTCAAACATTTCCAATTATTGAACATACCAAAGCTAAATTCTAGCAGAAAATACTAACCTAGCAAGAAATATTAAACTAACTGCTATATTTTACAACAATCTGCTAGTTTCAATTTGCTGGAGGTAATTAAGAGAACCCATAAAAAGGTTAATCCTGTAGTTACCCGATTATATAAACCTAATTCCCCAACCAAATCAGACATTCTTCAAGCTTACAACTAAGTACCTTTTCACAAGCCACCCGTAGAACGCCACGTCGACGAGATGATGGTCTCATGCGCAGAGACGCCGCAGCGAGGCCGTTTGAGATGCGGTTTTTACCAAAGAAGACCGCCGAAGAGGAGTGGTTGGTCCGCCTAGAAGGAGCCACAGGAGTGAAGCCGGGGATTTGAGTAGCTGAGCACGCCATCTCTTGGAAACCCTAGATTGGAAGCTAATTTTACAAGAGAAGAGAAGTGCGCTTGAGCCGTACTAAAGGCAAGGGTTTTGAAATGAAGACGCAGTCAAGGAAGAAGAAGAGATAAGGGGAGGGTTTTTATCGGCGCGGAGAAAGGTTTATTGGAGGTATCGCCGTGTCTGGTCTTTTGCATTTAATGTTTAGACCGAAATAATTACGTTCCTTTTGGAGAGGAGACGCTGTTTCTAGAAACTTCTCACGGGGAGACGTGATTATGATAGGAGATTAATAGCTGAATATAAACCAGAATTATACAGGTCCGCTTAAAAAGCCGCATAATTATATTTTATTGACCTCATTATTAGATTTTTGTTTAAAAAAAATGTAAGGAATGTTATTTTGAAGGTAAGCATTAGCTTGACTTAAAAGAAAAATTAGAATATATTTTTAGGAAATGGTTTGATGGCCTTTGTAGCAATATTTATTAGTAAAGCAGTAGTAGGTTACATTTTGAACGATGCATCTCATTTATTAATTTCATTCGAAAAAAAATTATATTACATTAATGAAAACATTAAAAATAATGTATTAAGTTCAATGTTTTTAGGTCTCGCCAACTTGGCCCTAATCTAATCAAAGGGTCTAAAATTATGATCTGATCTTTGACATTCATATCAGACTCGATCCTAGATCATTCACAAAATTAATTAAAACATTTTTGTAAAATTAATCATTTCAAATCATTGCTTATGACAATATAATAAAGTTTATGCGTTCCTATGAAACATTAGCGCGAGTTCATATTCATTAACGATTTACATTCATTTATGTAAACAATAAACAAACTTATCTTCATGAATTACTTATTTTATATTGCAAATATTCATAATAATTATATGAGGATATGCTTAATATCGTATTAAAGAATATATACATAACATATATACAACTACCAATGACCAGTTGGGCGAGTATTATATATGCTAGCCAATGACCATAATTGCTATTGCGATAGTAGACGATGCGAGAAATATAACTAATAATATAATCTAATAAATATCATTACATCATGAAGTAATTATTTAATAAATATAATCGAGTCGTTCCACCATTTTTATATCTATTAGGTTATGTTAGAATATATCTCTATCTCTACTACTTATAAAATGCACGTATACGAATGGTGTAAACAATTTATATAAAAGGAGTAAATATGTCATATAAAAGGGTGTTAAACAATTCTTATATCAATTATGGACCATTGATTTGTGTAATTTGATTTGATCAGTGGTCTAGATTAAGGTCAGACTTTTTATAGAAAAAATTAAGTTACTACCAAATTAGCTATTTATTTAAAAGAAAAGACTAAATTATTGATTTTACCGTATCTTTATTGTCTAACCTGTAAAGTTTTATATGAAACAAAAATAATATCAAAATTTTATTTTTTTTATTTGCCCGCATATTGAGGGCATCTTTTGCTAGTTTAAAACAAACTATTTAACCAACATGACTATTAATCGATTAATATGTTTGTCAAGATTAAACAAAAGTAACTTTATGAATAGTAACTTATTTATATTTCAAGTGTGTTACCTACCGAATTATGTATAATCTAATTGATCATTTTATCAATAGCCAAGTGATTCTTAAATTACTAGCAAAAAAGATGCCCTCGTATGTGGGCAGATAAAGAAACAAAATAATATGAAGATAATAAAGATATATTGCTCGATCTACTCACAGGTAGATATGTTATTCATTTTGTTTCTTTATTAGACGAAAAATTAAAATATATTGTTATTTCATCTAGCGATTGATATCCAACCACAAATCAAATCGATCGAAGAAACACATGTTTATAGGCTAGACATAGCATGTAACACCTCTACGGTCCATGCGTTTATAAGTAGTAGAGATAGAGATAAATAAATCATATACAAATGGCACAACATATTTAAATTATGATATATAATTTTACAATATTACTTTTTAGGTTTTCAGTAACAATTTTGTTGATGACAACTATTGTCGAACAAAAATATTTGTCAATTTTATCCCATCTAATGGAATTATAAGCCAGAATTCCGATGTCTCAGACTATAATAATATAGAAAAAAACAATGATATTGTGGAAATTGTAATATGAACATATTAAAAATCACTTAAAATATTGCCAAAGTAATTTCATGAAGCCATGTAAACATAACATTATTGCTGCTGCTAAAAAGCTTAGTATATAACACGATTCACAATGATACCATAATCTTAAATTTATTAATTTCATTCACTGAAATTTTTTTTGCTTCATAGTTAAATAATCTTAGCTTTTATCCGACTACACAAAATATTTAAAAATTAAAAAAAAAAACTTTCAATGCTTTATGATTTCCACGATATTTTGATAGAATGCGATGTAAAAAAGAAAAGTCATTTGTTGGAAAATATCAAAATATTCTGAACCAACATTATTTGCTGAAAATATGTGTGCAATATACTTTAATGCTTACAGCTAACATATATTTAATATTCAAGGATTTCTCTTTGTGCATGCGGTGCATGAATTTAATGCAAAACTACACGGGTTGCACGTGGAAAGTTCTCGAAGTGGCTCCAAGGTGAGAGAAATTGCATAGTTTATCATTCGATGATCCCGGAGTAGAGACGCCTAAGTTGACTACTACTGACTTGTGAGCCCCGTCACCCTTGTAGTCCCACTGTCAGTGAACGCACAAACAATTAGGCCCGTGTCGTTTCTTTTCCTCACTGTCCAATAGCTTGCTTGGGGAATAGGCCAATACGCGAGTCGCGAATGTGGTGGAGACCTCCGAAACACGCGAGCGGGGTTATTGGAGGAAAGGTAAGAATTCGGACACGCGGCGTGATGTGTATGGAGTTGGGAGAGCGACTTGTTCGGACCGCTTATGCTAGGAGTCTAGGACTACTGTACTTTCTTTTCAAAAAAAAAAAAAAAAGGAAATTCTGTACTTGCAATCTTGCACATCAATAATAAGTGGCGGAGCCAGAATATTAGAATAAGGGGGCAAAGAGATATTATGGAAATTTTAGGATTTTTTAGGAGGGTAAAATTGAATAAATTAAACTAAATAGTATTCAATTTTTGGGATGATTTTGAAAACATAGGGAGACAATTGACCAGTTTTGGAAACATGAACCTCCGCCCATGTCAATGATAATACTTGCTAAATGTAATATTGAGTTGTTTTATTAAAAATGCCTGTTATTGACAGTTGACATGTTCATTAAAGAATTAGTTAGCGACGATTGTTAACCTTTAAAAATACATTATTAACAACCATTTGATTGTTATAGAAATCACAATACTTGATTTTAATCATAAAATACTTTTTAGGGTTTTTTATAGCATCACCAAAGGCTGAAGTTTTCTTGATCAGCTTCTAGAAGAGGAGGGGGGTTGGGGGAGAAAGTTGCATATTAACAAGAATTTAATGTTCGTGCCATGTCTTTGTTTTTAGATTTTTAAGAACTCAACATCTATTTCACTGAATAGACTATGTCTCTATAAATAAATGTTCTCTTATTTCAAAAAAGAACTCAACATCTATTGTATATGTTAAATATCAATAATTAGATAAGATATGTATATTTTTTAAATGGATATATAAGGGATTACAATTCCTGAAACGTCAACATTTTTATTTATTCACTTCAAAAATCGAAATATTGTAGTTTTTTAACGGAAAAAAAAAAATCAATCATATCTATCGATTTATTTGTCATTTAAATTCTACTCTTTTTTAATAAGAATTTTAAAAAGTAAATACATGTATTGAAAATTTGAAATTATTATTTAGTAAAGTTTTATAAAAGAAAATGATGTTATCTATAAATCGCTCACATATTCTTTCAACCATATAAAACTGCAAAATCAATTCATAAAATAAAAATATAACAAATCAATAGTAGTACCAAAAGCCGAATCAAATAGTGCCAGGAAAAGGCCAGACTCCAAATTGTTTTAGTGTAGTTGTGGTGTATTAAACGCTGACGGGTCAATTCAATTGGATGCGAGTATGTGACAGTGAGATTTCTACCTGGTTTCAAGTTTCAAAACATATGACGGATCATTTCTATATGAAAGGACTTTTAAGATTTAATGTGGCAACTTATTCTTTCAAGTTTCAAATTGCGGCGATACGGTTTTTTCATGAGATCACAAGCTAGACGTCGACTGACAAAATTCTTTTTCAGATCAACTTTAGTGAATTCTCTTACTTCTTCAGCTCATTTTATTTTTCTTATAATGCATGTATGAATTTTTCTCTTCAATTTTTTTTTTTTTTTTTTTTTTTTTTGCACTCCACTAAACTCTTGTATTAATTTTCATATATTGAAGAATTTTTTTAGGCGCGAATGCATGTTTCTTTGAAAAAAAAATATTAGATTTATTTAAAGTACTATTTACAAACTTAGATGAATAGCACAATACGTGATATTAAAATTTTCAAATCACACACGTACATAATAGTAAGTTGTAATACTAATTTTATTTAAAATCCTTTCTAATTGTAGAGTAAACAGATTTCCAGTTCATCGTGCCTAGATATCTGTTACTATGAAGGTCCAAGAAGCAGTTGTTCAAAAAAAGAAAAAAAAAAAATCCAAGAAGCAGAACTCGGTTCATAGAACGAATTAGAGAAGCATATCAACACCCAAAATAGCAATTTTCTTTTCTGTAATTATCAAACGGAGCTCATTCTTTTTTTTTTTTTTTTTTTTTTTCTTTTCCTTCTTTCTCTTTGAGCCCCCTGCTTCTGCAATTTAGAAACTCTAAATTAGGAACTCTGGGATCACATTTCAAAAGGCTATTATATGAATAAAAATTTGATTCACATTATGTATTTTCTTTTTCTTAAGTACTTGCTTCCATATTAGTCTAGTACTATACTTCTATTACCAATCACCCGGCCATGGCCATGCGAGGCACAATTGAATGGAGCTTGGAAGAGATAGGAAGATGCTGCTACTTTCTAAAATTTCAGTATTTCACTGTATACTTATTGAAAGGAGTCTCAATACTTTTATAACTAACACGAATCAAAATTAAGAAATGAGTCCGTTCAAAAGATGCTGCACATTAAAATTCCCTCTCGACTAACAATTTCATTAAATAAGACCTTCAAAAAAACGATTTCATTAAATAAAAGAAAAGCTTACAAGATCATTATATCAAGAAACCAGAACATGTAACAGCATGTGACCTAACTGAAATTTTATATCACTATATCAAACGCCGATTTTATATAAAAAGTTATTATGAATTTTGCAATTGTTATGAACGTTACAATTTGTTTATGTTCTTAATTTCTAATGCATAATTATTATACAATTGGCATCCATACTTCGGGTAATAAGGTTTAGAAGTTTGCTATGTATTCGTTCACCATCTATATTCTATACGCATCTTCGGATGCACTAAATGAAATGAGATATTTTTTTTTTTTAGAAACATTGACAGCGGCTGTCAAAGGATAAATGAAATGAGATATAATATAGGTTTAGCTAGGCTATTGTTCTGGGGTTCCCAATCTTCTAAAGTATCTGATGGAAGCGAACAATCAAGTTGATTCGAGACCGTCTAATTAATTACATTTTTTTTTCGATAAAAAGTAACCTTTTGGTTAAATTAATTACATGTAAAATGAATATATAAAGACCAACAATTTTTAGTTTAACAAACAATCCTCTTTGCTCGATGGAATGTAAAGTCCTTCAAGCACATCCTTGATTGAAAATAATTAAAAAGCTGGAGGGTGCTTGGTATCGAACTTTGAGAAAATTCAATCCAGACGATTAATTAAATGCTGATCTAGAGAATTTTATTCAAATTTGACGGTCTAGATTTGTACAGAAGGTGCTTAGTATCTAGTCATGAAAAGCAGCCGAAATTAATGCTTAGAGAATCTACTTTCTCAAATTAATGCTTAGTATCTAGTCCTGATTCTCTATTCAACAAAGGATATGTTTAGGAATCTCAAAATAAACAATCTAACTCGTTTGCTAATTTTACTTGCTACCTCAGTTGCTTTTTTTAGCTAAAAAAAATCAGCACATCGCCTACATATACTATACATTTCTCTGAGCTCATTCTCGATCACTATATGATCCTGTCTGACATTAGCATCTTGATCTTGTGTATTCACTAGGTCAAATTCTTGTGAAAAATGCCTGAGGGAAAGAATGTTGACGATTGGCTCCCAGTCGGATCTTCAAGGAATGCTAAGTGGTGGTATTCAGCATTTCATAATGTCACGGCCATGGTTGGCGCCGGTGTACTAACTCTACCTTATGCCATGTCTGAGCTCGGTTGGTAAGATTCTTTTTCTTCAAAGTTTCGGATTAGTCAATTTATATTTTATTTTCAATTTTTTTTTCTTCCATTAGTGTTAACTTTTAAAATTTGTCACATAATTATTAATAAAAAGAAAAGTAATTAAGTGAAATTGGCATATGATAATTTAAATTCTGCTCATTCAAAATTAAGATCGTGAATGTAGTTTGCGTGTTATATTTAATTCTTTGGACGAGATAACCATACACATTTTTCTGACCAGACAAAATATTGAGCTTAATGTTACAACACCCAAGTAGAAGAAAAAATGTAGTATGCACTAGTAATGCTTGTTTGTTTATCATTGACTTTAAATTACATTCATATTTATTAAAAAAATAACCAAAAAGGAATATTCTGCAGGGGACCAGGTATTGCCGTGCTAATAGTGTCATGGGTGATCACTCTGTACACTCTTTGGCAGATGGTTGAGATGCATGAGATGGTCCCTGGCAAGAGGTTTGACCGGTATCATGAGCTCGGACAGTATGCTTTTGGCGAGAAACTTGGTCTTTGGATTGTGGTGCCTCAACAACTTATTGTCGAGATCGGGACCAACATTGTGTACATGGTGACTGGCGGCAGATCACTCAAGAAGTTCCATGACCTCTTTAGGCCTGAAGACACTTCCTTTAGGCTCAGCCATTTCATCATGATATTTGGATCGTGTCACTATTTGCTCTCAATGTGCCCCAACTTCAATTCTATCTCTCTTGTGTCCTTAGCAGCCGCCGTCATGTCTCTCACGTAAGTTTTAAGTAAAATCATATATAAATCTTTCCACCATCTATCTAGCTAGAAGCTCTATATATTTTTCATAATTTTGAAATTATAGGTATTCCACGATTGGCTGGACAGCTTCATACCACAGGGGCAAGGAGCCCGACGTGGACTACAGTTACAGGTCTAGTTCCACTTCCGTCAATGTGTTTAACTTTCTTGGTGGCCTCGGCGAGGTAGCATTTGCATATGCAGGACACAATGTTGTGCTTGAGATCCAGGCAACCATTCCCTCCAGCCCAGAGATGCCGTCCAAAAAACCCATGTGGAAAGGCGTCCTTGTTGCGTACATAGTCGTTGCAGCCTGCTACTTCCCAGTTGCATTGATTGGTTATTGGGCATTTGGTAACTCTGTTGACGATAATATCCTGATTTCTCTTGAGAAGCCAAAGTGGCTTATTGCATGTGCAAATATGTTTGTGGTAATCCATGTCGTTGGAAGCTATCAGGTATATATTTGTGTGAAGCATCAAATGCTCATCTTTAAGTCGGTTGATAGGAAATCTAAATTAAACATAATAAAATTAATCACCGTAATCAGCGCCCAAAAACTATGTTTTGAAATTTGTCATTGAATCATGTACTATTAATTTGATCGAGTTAGATTTGTTATTTCAGCATAATGATAATTGAAAGAAATTTCGTAGTTAATCATGAAAGGAGAAGTTACTACAAAATGTGGACTATCAACATTTGAAAGGTGTAAGGTAAAAGGATGAACTATTTGCCACCACGAATTGTAATGATTCAATTATCTAAACATATTGAAGGGCGTTGACAAAATTAGATATAAAGTAAGCAGAATCATAAATTAGGAGTATCCTTTAAGATGGTCTATACTCAAGCTAGCTCATAAGGACATAAAAAGTTTGTTGAATTTTATAGTAAATTCATCTGATATCTTAAGAAAATACTATTTCATCTTGCAGATCAAAATTGTGCTTGTGTTCTCCATTCACTTCAAGTGACAGATAACACATTGAATTTCTTAATTTGGACAAAGTTATTGAAAACATTAATTGGAAATATCATAAACTGATGATAATATGCTAGAACTAATATATTTCTATTATATATATATTTATTGGAGAGGTGTGCTTGAGATAGAAGAAATCTTGCTTCAATAATGGTGCTTTGGATAGGGTTTTAGTAAGCACTAGATTAATGTTGATTCTATATTGTTTGCAGATCTATGCCATGCCTGTATTTGATATGTTGGAAACATTTCTTACAAAGAAACTCCATTTCAAGCCACGCCTTCGTCTTCGTCTGGTGACTCGTTGGCTTTATGTTTGTAATAGTTCTCTCTTATTGATAATTACTTCTTCTTTTTTTATTTCGTTTTTCAATTGGCTTACTATAATATAATATATGATATCACCATTAATTGTCCTCGATCTAATATTAAAGCAAGGTTCTAGTAATATGATGGATCGCATGATGTAATAGTTGGTACCAATATTTTCATATTATACTTATTGGAGCTATTGTTCCTGAAGTCTGGAAATTAGTCCGTCATTTGCACTTTACTTGTCCATAATGATACTGGTTTGAAAATTTTCATCAATACAATTTTCAATTGCCAATCATTAAAATTGATTTTATTTATGATTATGCACACAGCATTTACGATGATAGTCGCCATATGTATACCTTTCTTTGGCGGTTTACTTGGGTTCTTCGGCGGCTTTGCTTTGGCACCAACAACCTATTTTGTAAGTCAATATATGAACCCATCTAAAATGTTGACTGAGCAATCTTAACGTACATAAGAGTTCCTATACAAGCTTGATTGACCATAATTTTTTTTCCCCAGCTTCCCTGCATAATGTGGCTGTGTGTTTACAAGCCTAAGACGTTTAGCTTGTCATGGTTTGCTAACTGGGTAAGTACTGAATTGTTGTACAGATGATACAAAAGTAATTTACTGGTCTTAAAAAGAAAAAGGAAATGCAAATAACTAGTAACTCTGTTCCAAATGCAGCACACATTTTAGATATTGGATCTCCACTAAAATTATGAAGATGCCGACATTTCAGTAAACAAATTATAACAATTGCATCATAAGTTTAAGATAACATCAAGCTAAAAGTTACTTTGCGAGGACTCACCTTTGGAAATTTAAATTACGAATTTGGAACTTACTGTAATGTGACTATATTGTCAGATTTGCATCATCCTTGGTGTTTTCTTGATGATTTCATCTCCAATTGGTGGGCTACGGTCGATCATAGTCAGCGCAAAAAGCTACAAGTTCTTCTCTTGAGTATCTTCAACAAGGAATATATGGATAATTAATGGAAGTATCGGCTTCTTGTGTCTGTAGTAGAAATATCTGTTAGTGTATGTAGTTGTCATAATTTTCTTTGTAAGTTGTTCTAGGTCAGTTTATTACATGTCCAAGTGCTTGTTGTTCTCCGAATATCAGTGATAGATCACAATCTTAGAGTGTAGTGAAATTCTAGCAAAATTAGTATGGTTTAATTTATGAAATATCATTTCATTTTTCTTTCTTTTGGCGTTGCAACTCTAAAATATCATAATTTTCTTTGTAAGTTTGTTTTGAGTCGTTATGGTTCAATATGCGTTGAGAGTGCTTTTGTATGAATGATATGCAAAGATAGACCTCTTTAAGACAAAATGTAGTAAAATCAAGCAACAATTTGGATGGCTCGTTGTTGGGAAGTTGGAATTCTTTCTTCTTCTTTTTATTCTCCTCTATTTCTGTAAATGCGAATTTTTTTTTTTACAGACAGACCTCGCATGCATGGAACCAAAATAAAAGAAAAGAAACATATCCCAGCCAAGAAGAAGCATTGACGGTGAACCAAAGAGAATATATGTTCCAGCCAAATTCTTGTTATTTTTTGATGAAGGAAAAATTTAGATGCAAATATTTGTATTTTTTTAATCCTAATATAATTATTAATAAAAAATATAGCTAATATGCAAGTTAGCAGTATGTAGATTATATTAGTTTGGATCAACCATTTGAATATGAAAATAAATTAAAATTTTTACTCTGTATTTAAATTTCCATGCAGTTATTTTTAAAATAATTTAATCCGTCATTATATTTCAAGAAAAGATTGAAAATTATTGTATTATTGGTGAATAATGAATAACATGACGTACATTTCTGAGCCATACCAGATATATATGCTTGATGCTTCTATCTATCTAATCTTAAATCGTCAAAGCCTCAAAGGTTTTAAATACAGATCAGAACTTCAATTGGTCCGAAATCTAGGCCCATATATGGTTTAGAAAACCTGAAGAAGTGCTAGCCCTACTAATACCCAATTGGTTTCCCGCCATTTCCTTTATCGCACACTCTCGTCTCCGCGCGCTTGTCTCCCACTCGCACCTCGCGCGCGCACAGAACCCTAATTCCCTCAATGGAAGAAGAGATCAAGTCCGAATTCAACAATTGTAGCTTTTCAATCGAAGAAGATGACCAGATCCTCCCCACATGTACTTTCTCCCTCTCTCTATCTCCCCAATTTGATCTGTTAGGGCTCTTATTACCATTGTTTAATTCGCCTTTCTTCTTTTGGTTTTGTTTTTTGGTTAAAGTGCTCACCTATTGCATCAATTACAAGCTCAGCCCATTAGATCTTGCTTCCTCTTGGGAGGCGTATTATCTCAGCAGGTAATATTCAAGTTCTCTTCTCTCTCTCTCTCTCTCTACTAATCCCAATTTATTAGATTGTAAAATACAAAGACATTAACCATATATGAGATAAAGTTTCTAGTCCCTGTTAAATCAGCTAACCCTGCTTAATTCAGTATATATGTACGTTCTATTTCTCAAAAATTAGTCAATTGGATGATTGCTACTCTGATCAACAAATTCCTCCACTTAACTGAATTTTTTTTGTTAATCTGTATGCTGCTTTTAATTTAATCAGTCAGCTTACTGGGTCAGTGGTGAAAAATGCTCACTTAGATGGTTTTTTATTGCATCTCCAAAATGAGGCGAAGGAAAAGCTAAACAAAGAAGAAACCAATGTTTACTCCAGCAATGACATTGACATGTGAGCATACTCCTTAAATTCATTTAACTTCAATAATTTTTTCTTTAAAGCAAGGCCAAAATTTAGTTTGCATGCTCACTTGTTGGAGCATTTAAACCAAAGTTCATACTGGTTCTAACTGATTTGTAAAAGTTCATAATCTTGACAATGTCTGTACCATCAAGAGGCATATAGTGAAACACTCCTATAGAAGTTCCATTTGATGTGTGTTATAAGGGTTAAAAGACAATACTGCAAGAAACTAATAATGATTTTATGCAGCCTTATACATAATGGGTCTGGTGGACCTGACGAGGCCATTCAAAACTCGCCAAGTTCTCGAAATCAAAGGCTGAGTTTTGATGTGTCAACACCTCAAACTAATGGAAAATCTCAATCTGGCAAAGATCTAGGAGCTTCAGCCAATCGCTTGACACCATTTGGACAGAGAACAGCCAAGTTTTCCCCCCATTTCGTGTTTAATAGTGCTCTTAATGGGGCCAATGAATTGACAAATCAAGAGATAAATAATTCTGATGAGGATGAGATAATCAGACGGGTTCGGCCAGGCCAAAAGTGCAGTTTGAGTGTCATCTCTTCCCAGCCTCAGAGTGGGTGTCGTTTCATGTACGACAGAACTGAAAATCGGGCAAGCACAAATCTAGAAAACTTTACTAAGCTAATACAATAATGGATATGGTGTGAGAATAGCTCTGAAGGGCAGCCTGCTATCTTAAGTTTATTTGGTTTTATTCTTTTCAAAATGCGATCAGCTCCACCAGCAATCAGGATAAAAACCCCTGACAATTTCTTACTAAATGCATGCTGAACTGGTGGAGTTCACGATAAGTAGGAATCTGATGGTATCAAATAGTGTACCTGTTTAGTGTTTAGTGTTTCTGGGGTTAGTTTTTATTGATTATGCCTGTGGGGAGAAGAAAAGAAATTGTATGACTATCCTTGTTAGTATCTCTCCTACTGACTTCTTATTGGTTTTTGCAGTTCAATTTTCTTGAAAACCGGATAAGAAAGTCGACTGGCATGTTCACTAGGTCCGGACTTTATGGAGAGTTGGCTGATGCTACTGTGGCATCAGAGGTAGCTTTCAATATTGTGAAAAAAGGATCCTACATAGATTTTCAAAAGCCTTATATTTGTGAAATAAGGATTTCTGACTTATATTGAAGCATTATTATTGTAGTCTTTTAAATTATAATTGATACTTGTCAATCAGGAAGAGATATTTGCAGTTGGACTTGTCGCTTGTGATGCAGAAGGCCATTTAAATGATAAATCAGTCTTATTACAGTGCAGGTAGAGGCATATTTAATATCATGTATAACAACAGTATAATCCGGTTACCAGATCAATTCGTCATTGTACCATACTACCATTTACCATAAGTCCATAACTATATCTCCTTGAAGCAACTAAAATAACATAATGACAAAAAGATAAACTTTGATACCAAATCTCAATTATCTATATCATTCTTGTACTATACATATCTCCATGGTAAAAGCGTCTCAGTTTACAATTGCTATCTTTTGACAGTGCTGAGCATTCCTGTGGACAGCGAGTGCGACTGGATCTTCATAATGTGACCAAATTCTCCTTATTCCCTGGCCAGGTACTTAATATCTCGAACCTTCTAATTCAGAAGATTAGCTTTTCTATATTCTCTGACTTCGAATTTCATTTTTGAATATTTCTCAGGTAGTTGGTATTCAGGGTCGAAACCCTAGTGGGCATTATTTTGTTGCATCAAAGGTGTTTGATTCTTTGCCTAGCCCAAATGATATTGTTCATCCTCCTGCTAAAAAGCAAGCTCGTCCTATAGAAGATGCACCTAGTACTTCCTCTTCATCACGGGTTTTATCTGCAGTGAGTATCATAAAAAAAAAATATACCATAGTGTTTGGTCCATTACCTGTCTATAATTTTAGCAAGCTTCATGTTGTTTTTAGGTTAGTCACCTTGCATTATCTCGGTTGGCTTCCTATTTCACAATTTGGTGTTCCTGTGGAAGTCAACAATAATAACAGTTTCTCTCCTTTTGTCCTACCATAAAAAAAATGTTGTTCTCTCCCCATTCAGGCTCAAATAAAATTTAACTGTCTCCAATATATCTATTTTATAAGATTTTTTTTTTTAAATACTGATAGTTCTTAATTTGAAATTCATTTAAAATTTAACATTATCTCAAACAGAAAAATGGAAAGGAAAATATTCACCTCAACATTTGCTCTTCCATTCTCTTCAATGCCTCTCTCTTCCCTCACCACATCAAACCTTTCCATTTTTTTTCTTCTTTTTCTGTCTCACCTCAGCATCCCTTTCTACCTCTTCCTCGCTTAATCTTTTTTGATTGCTTTTCTTCCATAACAATTAGTTGAGGGAGAAGAGAGAACAGAAAGTCATGTTGAGGCATGAAAATGTAAGGAAAGTACTGTGAATGAAGAGAGGTGTGGAAGGGAACAGAAGCATGAGTTGAACTGGTATCTTTTTTCTTTTCTCATTTAGGGATGGGGTATCTTGCTAAATTTATATTTGAAATAAAGATTATATTTTAAGTAATGTTACTTGATTATGTTAGTAAATGGGGAAACTGAAAGACATATTAGTTTTGATGGGAAGTAGCGAATTCTGAAGTTTTGATGGGTAATTATCTAACACTGAAAGGTTTGACAGATGCATGAATAATGAACTTTTTATTTAATTATCTGATGACTGTTGACAGATTTCTGGCATTCATTTGTTCTTTGGAAGAGAAAAGTTTCAGATATCCGTGCTCTTGTCTAAAATCTTCTAGATCTAATTAATTATGGAAATTGTTGAAACTTGGTAGTAAAAATCTACAATTTATGTTCTTCTTTATATTGAAAGAAGCAACTTGAATAAGCCAGACAGTTATAAAAAAATCAAGTACTTACATGAATCTGTCTAGTAACCAGAAGCCTTCTTACGTGTAGATAATTTCTTCAGGTCCGACAAAAAATCAAGTAATTTTATGAATCTTTTAGTAACCAAAAGCCTATTTACTTGTAGATAATTGCTTCAGGTCCATTCACAACTTCTGATAATCTACTATTTGAGCCACTTCAAGAGCTACTTGCTTATGCTCGTAGAAAAGAGCCTCAGCTTCTAATTTTGGTAAAGATTTATTTTATGCAATGAATTGACAGGTATTTAGGTGTTTACATTTAAGTTGGACTCAAAACTTTTATGACTACAAAATAACACCTAATTTCACATATTATGACGTACAACATTACTGTTTTTGATATTTTTGAAAATGACTTTTATAAAATAAGTCAAGTCAAGCTAAATTGATCTGTTAGCAGATAACAGGAAAGTTGTTATGGGTGGTGCATGTTGGTTGTAAATGGGAGAAATGTTGGATGTTATTTACAAATATGGTATATTGTGTTGTAATATCTAATGCCCTATCATCTATGTGTTGACTGATGGAACAATGGTAATAATAATTTATTGCTGATTTTTTGGCAGATGGGTCCTTTTGTTGACTCGGAGCATCCTAATATAAAAAAAGGAACTGTTGATCGAATCTTCCGTGACATTTTTCTCGTTGAAATTATTTCCAGGGTAAGCAGTCATGTCTTATTTCAAAACAAAAACGGAAAAATATTTTGTCACTGGAAACTATGCAAACCATGGAAGAATTTTTGTTTTGGAAGAAGCAATTTCCAGTATTCTTTGGGAATTGTTACAATTTTGCATTCTGTTTGTAAAGAGTACAACTTAGAAAGTAACTACACTATCGAAGCAGAAATGAAATTCAGAACTTCACTTTAATCCGGATATTTCAAACTAAGTATTTGTTATGCCTCCCCCCACCCCCACCCCCCTCCCCCCAAATGAAAATTCTCTTCTGCAGCTTCAAGACTTCACTCAATATATGGGATCCAACACGCATGTCATTCTGCTTCCTTCAATACGAGATGCTCATCATGACTTTGTTTTTCCACAGGTATTGTTCCCCTCTAAAATGTCGAAAATGTGATGCATCCGTCTTGCAAAGTCATTATTTTCGCACCCTATTACTCCATGAGATGTCAAGGAGTAACTCACTTCTCTTGTTATAAGTACATAACGTAGAAGGAAATGGTAATACTTTGGGTGCAGGGAGGAATATATGTGGTAATTAAGCTCTTTGTGATGTTTGTGTCATTTACATTTGCACTGGTATTAAGTGGGATTATTGGACATACTGAAAGTATTCTTTATAACTAAATAGGAGCTGTGGGTGCAGGTTTGTAAGCTGCAGGGTTGATGTTTGTGTTTCATGTTCCACTTTCTAGCTTTCCATAGTAACTAGCAGCTTTCATTTCTTTATCATACTTTTTAATCATGGCTGAAGAAGCAATTTTGGATTCTTTTTTTTCCCTTACAGGCTTCTTTTGATCTTAACTTGCTGGAAGATTCCCGATATCAGGTGGATTATGTGAATTCCATTTTTTGAGTTGAGCTTTTGCATGAACCTCCTTTTTGAAGTCGTTAGAGTTTTACTATTTTTTCTCATTGAACAATTTTCTCACGCAGATAACTCCTTTAGCAAACCCAAGCTCATTCAGTGCTAATGAGGTAGAATTCATCTAAAATTTTTAATCTCTGTAGAAGTTTTTCTTTATCCCATCTGGTGAAGGCAAGTTTTTCTCTATGCATTAGATAATATTTGGCTGTTGCACTGTGGATGTCCTAAAACAACTCAGCGGTGAAGAAATTTCGCGCAATCCACCAAATGAGCTGTCTGACAGGATTGGGATACTTGCAACACACCTCCTGAAGCAACAAAGGTAATTCTGATATATATATTTTTTTTTTGCCTGTACTATGCTGGACCTTATCAGTTGAATTTTGTGTTTTTCAAACCAATGTTCTAATAAATCAGATTATTTTGATATATTTCATCCCCATTGAAATATTCTGGATTTGAGAATACAGTAACTCATCAATAAGTTGATGAATCAAATGTATTTGTGTCTTTATTGAACAGCTTTTATCCATTATATCCACCGGCAATAGGTGTTCCTTTAGATTTCTCTCTTGCTCCAGAAGCCTTGAAGATTCCTTCATTTCCTGACATTCTTCTTCTTCCTTCTGATCTTGCTCCATTCATCAAGGTACTTATACATTTAATTTGGTAATACTCTATACGCACAATACCCCAACACTCGTAAACATACAGAAGAGAAAAGAGCAATAATTGCCTGTGGACTTCGAATTGTTGAGAATCATCTTAATTCCATTTTTTAATAGTGTTCCGTGTGATTCATTACAAGTTTCTTGGTTGGGTCAGACTTAAAAATGCAGTATATCTTCATCATGTTTGATAACTCAATAATCTCGATATTGGGTATCGGGGCCATTTTAGGCATTTCATAATGTGTTTATAGGGTATTATTAATGGGAATGTGGATGTATTTGTATCATGATGCGGCCATTTTGCATTGGTTATTGTTTAGGTTTTATCGATTGGAAATGAGGATGAAGGGGCCATCAAGACAATGTGTGTGAACCCAGGGAGGTTAGCAAAAGGTATTGGCGGGGGTACTTTTCTGGAGCTACATTACAATGGGCAAATTGAGAAGACCAATGCTTCTATAATTCGCATCTAGTTGTTGTGTTGCACATTGTTTCATAGTTTAGTTTGGTTTGATTTGGTAAATTGAACCTTACTTCGGCCTTGGACATCTTGCTGTACTAATATGTTCCTTGCTGGTATTAGCTAGCAGTAGGTGATTTTACAACTCTTAATGTGGCAGATTTCTTCAATGCCTTGATTTTGCAATAGTTGGTGTATTCATTTTGCCGGTAGATAATAGTAATAGAGCAGAGGGCAAAATTGTCTACCCACGGAAACTATTTACATTTACTATTTTTTTCAAGCACTTGGTTTACTTATTTTTTGTTTTCGAAAAAAGTTAATTGACTATTCAAATGGCTAATTTTCTTGCACTATTCCCGAACTTCATTCCTTGTTTGGTACTGGATTCGAACTTGGGTAGAGTCATATTTTGCCATTTCAGTTGAAATTGATGTTGCCAAAAAGTCATTTTACTTTTTCTTATACTTAAACTAATATTTTTAACATTAAAGAAAATAACTACTGCTTTTTTGACATTTTATTTTTGAAAACTTTACATGTCGCGTTGTTTCGAAATTGGAGAAAAATATAAGTTCTATTGTAGTACAAATTATAGGCTACCTGGCATCAGTATGGTGACATGAAGGTAGCCATATTGCAAGAGTTATTAGAGGAATCAAACAAACTTAAGAAAAGCATTAGACAGCTTATTCAATACAAAGATTTGTCATTCCTTCATAAATGCGACTTAAGTCCAGGTATTTATAATGCGTACAAACAATGAGTCTCCTTTCATGATATTAAAATAGCATTTAGGTAGTAATGATATTTGATATTCTGATCTAATTTGAAGGTATGTATTCCAGTTGGACTAACTCAATGAGCATAATTAGAGAGAAGCCCGGCTGATTTATAACATTAAAACTTTTAAATGAAAGACAGAAATAAGGTTGGTTGTTGTTTGTCTTTCTACAGATATAACATAGTAATTGTAGTCTTCTCCGCTAGTGATCGTAACTATCCAGCATCCACGCTTTAATAATAAAATAGTAAATTAAAAAAAAAATCAATAGAGATATGTATCAATACACTGATCTCCATGTATAATAATGGATTCGCAATTACCATATTTTGTTTCAATGGTAGGATAATGCATTCAATCCTTCTATTAGATTTTGTCGGTAGAATGTTTTACTATTATTCTCCCCTGAAACGACGGAAGTTTATTTTCCAAAGAAACATAAACAGAAAAATGTAACTTCAATACTTAATATATAAATATAATATCCAGGCCAAGTGGCCAACAGATTACTATTGCAAAAAAAAAAAAAAAAAAAAAAAAAAAAAATCTTTAATTAAATTGAACGACAGGCATATCAAGAAAGTACCGACATTTATTTGTTGAGAAAAATCTATCAACATTTCTTCCTTAATCCTTGCCATACGATTGGGATCCTGATTCCATAATGTTTCGTTCAAACGTACGTAACATACGGAAACTCAAATAAAACATCCTAAAGTTTCTCATTTAGGCAATTCTGACATGTAATTTCGGTCAGATTCTTGGGACAATATATTTTACAGAATTGTAGAATTTGTTAACTAGTATCCCAAAACAAATCTCCGCCATTATTTCATACCATAACAGAATCCACTTGATTGATACCTTCCCCTCCTAGCAACTATATATACACATCTCCTTCCCCTTGCTTAATTAGCACAGCAAAAACAAAAACCAAAAACCAATTTTTTCCTTCTCGCAATCACAAGAGTTTCCAACGCCCGTAAGAGCAAAGGCAGAAAGAGAGGAGAAAGGCCAATACCAAATTAAGATGGCCAGGAAGAAGGTGAACCTAGTATATATACAAAACGATGCAACCCGGCGTGCCACCTATAAGAAGAGAAAGAAGGGCTTGATCAAGAAAGCGCATGAACTTTCCACACTATGCGGCGTCGACACGTGCGTTGTGATCTATGGCCAGCAGGACCCGAAGCCGGAGGTGTGGGCTTCACCGAACAAGGATGCGCGTCAAGTGCTTGCCCAGTTCAAGAACATGCCGCAACTGGACCAGTGCAAGAAGATGGTCGACCAAGAAGGCTTCTTACGCAATAACATGACGAAGGCACGTGAACGCCTGTTCAAGGTTGACAGGGAGAACAGAGAGTTGGAGACAAAATTGTTGATGCATGAGGTGATTACGGGCCAGCGTAGCCTGTCTGATTTAACCATGGCAGACATGACGGCTCTTGTATGTGTTATGGAGATGCGGCACAAGGCGGTTCAGGAGAGGTTGAATCAGCATCGCTCGGGGGCAGGGATGCTTCATAATGTCAACAGTGAAATAATGATTGTTCACGAGGAGGCACCGCATGTCGCTCCAATGGCACCTGCCGTGCAGCCAAACGAGGAGAAAATGCCAGTTGATGCAGAGGTAAGGAGTTGGCTTAACCATGATGGTCTCAGCTTTGGTTGCACCGAGGAGATGACAATGATGATGATGATGCCGATGGGTGTGGAGGGCGCCTCGGCATTTGATAGCCATTTTGCAGTTAACTGATCGTGATGACGATAGATAAATTAAATATATGATTTTGATTATATTTTTACTTGTTTTAGTATTGAAGTTAGCGTTGGTGTATTCCTATATTCTGAAATTAATCATTTCCAAACTAATTCGATTTTGTTTGTGATATTTATCTGAAATGTTGTGCTACTTGCGTTGAATATATGCGTTTGGTTCATTAAGTTGACAGATTCTTTAATATTTTCCTTTCTTTTTCATTATTTTCATTGAAATAAGATTCGTAAATCATCCATTCTGTAGCTCTTCTTATCGTGTCGTTTTGGATCATAAATCTTTGTCATAAACATACCTAGTTGTTAGTCGAGAAGCAATCAGATATAATGTAATAGGAACTAATTATTAATGCTAGCTAATACAATTAATAGAGAGTAATTGCTTTTCATTAAATTTTAATGAAGATTGAGCTTTCAGTGTTTCTATTTATTTTTTTCTCTAATTAAAAAACTCATGAGCTCGAATTAAATAAAAAATAATGATAAAACTGTGCCATCTAAATATAAATTCATATGTGATGTTATGTATAAACATAAACACAGTAATCTTGGATTGTTGAAATTAGATCATATTGTTATCTAGAAAACCCTGCATGTAGGTTAAAGAGATCAAGCAATTATTTAGGAGTCGGATTAGTTTTGATGCCAATCTGATTAACTAGATTTGGATCAGGCCCACAGGTTCGATATTAAAAAATAATAATAAATAAAATAAATAATAAAACTAGATTCGGATCAATTCGATATAAATAAAATAGGGAGAAGTTGGGACCTAGGCAGTAGGCTGCCTTAAATGAAGGATGTTTGGATGAACTTAGGCGCGAGGTCATATCTTTTCTTAATTGAGAAGAAGATGTATTTTGATTTTATTACTAAAAAAAATCTGTAGTAATAAATCATCTTATATTCTATAGCCATTTTTCCAAGCTTATAGTTGTAAGTTGTAACAGTAAATGGCGTTAATTCTTTGGTACTGTATCACGGTATATATACAGTCCAATCTCATCAGGATTTAATTGAAGAAGTAAATAAGCCAGATTTGATATAGTAGATAGCTTTTCGTTTCTTCATAAGAAAGCAGTTTCCTTATGGCGGTGCATGAATTTTTTTAATAACTTATTCTCTGTGTAGTTTAGCTGCTCAGATTACCTTTTTTTAATGGAATTCGGTCCTTATTGGGCCATTTAATTCTTCTCCATTGGTTTCAACTTTCAAGTACTGACTGATTTATTCTCACAAGTGCAATTAAAATATATTAATACTAAGTGAAAATAAAATATTTATCCAATTACGTTCGAATTTTGAGTACTCAATTATATCTAGAACGATACCAATTAGAAAAAGACCAAGACTGACTATAAACTTGGCTAGCTCCCATTTTTATGATCATGAATTATAGGCAAAAAGCAACGCAGTCACATAGCCCAAAATTCATGCACTCTGGTAGATACTATCAATACTATAAAGTGGCTCTGAACACAAAATATGAAAAAAGAAAATATATCTTATAATTTGGTACAAATAATAGTAATATTATAATTAAGTCATTTCATTAGATATATATCATTAAATTAATTAACTTAATTGCTCGTATGATATCGCCATAGCTTAAACAACTCTGACTTGCTTATTGGACGTCTCAACGATATTCATTCATAAACATTCGCTCATAATTAATTATAGGAATGGATTAAGTTATAATTTAAGATTTAAAACTGGTTTGTGTGGCTTAATGATTGGGGATAAAATAGGGCTTGCTCTAGAAGGAGTTTATGGAAGGGGTGAAGGGGAAGTATCCAAACCTGCTCAATGAAGTTAGCATGCTCCTGAACTCAAATTTGAAGGAAAATAAGGTTGAATGGGAGAGAATGCAAGTGAACTCTCTATCCATTTTTTCATCATTTTAGTAACCTCAAAATTTGAGATGTAATTACATTTACTCCTCTTCTCACATTCCTTATCTTTCCTTACCATTTTTTTTGTTGTCTGACTTATTTCTAGAGCAAAACGTTAACGACTAGCATTTTATTGATAATAAAACAATCGATAAACTACCATAACAATATTTAAAAGTTTAACTCTTTTGTTTAATTATTCCCAAACCAATAACACAGAAAAATTACTCATGTATTAATTTACGTGTTGTCATAACAAAAAAAAAAATTACAGTATGTGCAAATAACCGTTGAGCTAAAATATTAATTGAACTTGTCTTGGACTTTGTCCAACAAATATTTCAAATAAATAAAATAATAAGTGAAATTGATGAGTCGCTCAATAAATGCAAAAATAAATAACATATGAGATCAAAGATACAACCGTTGGATTTATCGAGTAAAATTTTAAGTTTTTTATCACTCATATATTTCAATTTGATAATTAGTTCCAATTTTTTTTTAAAAATGAGTGTGAGAATACCATTATTTTGATTTACTCCAATATGCCAAATTTAATTAAGTCTTAGTTAATGTAGTAGTTCAGTTGTATTTTGTAGCTTTTTCATATATTATTTCGGATTTAAATATTGTCCTTATCAACTTCCAATATGTTTCTTACTAACACTTATACATAGAACTTAATATTAAACTCATACCTTGTGCATGAGCTCAACACACGAAATATAGAATTCTCTATATGATTATAACCTACATGAAAATAAAGTTATGAACACAATGTAATTTGAATTGTCAGGCATAACTAATGGATGACATGATAACATGTAATATAACAACAACTAAATAACATGCATGTAACATGAATTGTTTTAAAATGTTATTGTATTTTTTCAACAAATTATAGAACAAGCGTGAATATAAATCGTTGTGCGATCAAGTACTTTTATATATATTTTTTTATTGTCGATGACTTACATTCTTTTGAAACCTATAAATAATTATAATTTTGTAATTTTTTTATACATGCACAGTAATAATTACAATGGTTTTTTTATTTAACATAAATAAAATCCATCATTTTTAAGAAATAAATATTAAGAAGATTGTCTGCATCGATGAATTTGATATGTTGCAAATTTTTATATTTACTAAAAAATGTATAAATCACTTCTAACAATTTTATTTTAATTGTAAGGTTTAGGTTAGGATTATTAAAATTTTAAAAAGGGAGGCATAACAGAAGCATACGAAAATAAATGCATTTCAACCTTTCTCGTTATTATGCTAATATGGAAAAAATTAAAAAACATTACACGGAAGGACAGTAAGATGTTCATCGCTGTTTCAAATATTTCCTTTGGAGTTAAATGTAGGTGATTGAGCAGGCACAAAAGACTAAATTATTGACAAAATAAATAAAAAGGCAATTTTTTTTCTCGTGAAAATCTTGAGATCTGATTTCATTGACTTCTGTCAACAATTAAAAATCCGAAATCATTGTTTTCATTATATGTCGGAATCAGTGCTTACCTGCCAACAATTAAAAGGAAAATTAAATTCATTACGCATTACGTCAATAGGTCAAAATAACGTGTAAAATTAATTACAACTAATTGTTATTTGTTTTTAAGAAAAATAATCCCCGGTTTATTGAAACATTTTTTTAAACAATATTAGAAGGACCTAATCTCTTTTTGGCATAAACATTGACACGGAAGAAACCAACAAGCTAACAAAACTTGAAAATAAGAACGAACTCTTATGTCGCAGCTTGCATATATACCGTATTTATATCTCTTCCAATACCAGCTGTACCATTAGGGCTGTAGAACGGGCAGATTTGTAATTTTTTTATCAATATTTTAATCCAACCTAATTATACCGGATTAAAAATTTTCTTTAGTTGACCCACCCGTAACCCCAACTCAACCCGTATAAATTTTTATCTATGGATTTTTAGGGGCTTCCGGATTAAAACGGTTATGATATACATAAATAAAATTGACAATATTAATTAAATAAAGATAACTTAACATGTCTATTAATTAGAGAAAATGACGGACAAGTTGCAATTAGAATTGAGAAATTTACTTATACTAGAGTGGATCATCGAGTTTCGCTCGATACATTAATTTTTATTGTATCAATATTATAAATGATAGAAAAATACTAATGAAGTAATAAATCTTAATTTAAACTGAAAGAAAAAAATGAGATTGCACATAAACTAAGATTTTAACTGAGATTACCAAGGAACAATGAGATGGCACACAATTATAATCATTGATCAACATAAAAATATTTAAAAAATATATACAGAAGGCATGGGAATATTTTATTCTAAAAAAATCATGTATGTTTCAAAAGAAAATAACAATATTTTCTAAATATACTATGTTTTAAAAGAAAATATTTACAGTTCGAGGAAAAAAAAAACTAACCTAATTATAAATTATAAATATCAATCGATCAACATCAACAAATCGTCATAAAAAGAAATAAAAGAGAAAATTATGATTGCAACATGGTATCTTTTAAGAAATAATAGTTGGCGACAAAACAAAGCACCATATTATATATATATATATATATACACACACACACACACACACACACACACTTAATCCAAATTTATATTTTCTGCTCGTGTGTATTTGAATGCAATTTATTTTCTTAAACTACAATACTTTTAAGCTTAGTTATTTATATTGTTGGTAAAAATTCAAATAATTAGGATAATATCAAAATAAAAAATAAATAAAAGGCATCGAGTTATCCAGACAGTGCGAGACACTGTCCTTAAGCATATTCTGTCTCAACGTGCGACAGGAACTACAACTAAGATAATTTTGGATCTGTCACTTTTTAGAAAACGACCATGAAGCAACTGATGAAAACCTCCAAAAATATCTAGTGGAAATGATTTAATTATTGAGAATAGATTTTGGAATAGAAATATAAGACATATTGAAATATAATTTTTCTTATTGCTTGATCACTTTCCAGATTAATTCTATTTTGAAGAATGAACTTGTGTATATATAGCCAACTCCCAAACAACTAATGGTGTCCAAATAACTTCATGATTGTCCTAATAAATCACATCAATGATATTATAACGACAAAAAAGATAATGGGTATTTAGTGCATTGATAGACCAAAGCATCAACGGTAAATAATTAATGAACTACATTATTAGGTGAGTGATAAAAAATAAATAAATTGAATGAATAGATTGTAAGAATTGACAACTGAAAAAAAAATAATATATTCACATCTTTATGCATATTTTCTATGTATAGTTAAATATTTTATAATAAATATGCTCTAAATTATATTGTAGACAATATAAAGTGCTCAAATATAGATTATTGTGATGTGATGATTTATAATGACTGCAGAATAGCGTAAAATGCTCAAATATTGCACAGAATAGGTTTTATTTGCTAATTTTATGTATATTTTATATGTATAACTAAATATATTATAACGAATAGGCTCTGAATAATATTCTAGACAACATAAATAGATGAAATATAGATTATTGTAATCAAATGAATTATAATGAGTGCAGAATCGCTTAAACTACTAAATATTGCATAGAATGTTCTTTATTTGCTCATTTTATGCATGTTTCCTTTGTATAATTAAAAAATTTACATTAAATATGCTCTGAATTATATTGTAGATGTTGTCCCTAAGTACGGCCTAGAGGGGGGTGAATAGGCACAAGAAGCACAATAAACCGGTTTTAACAATTTTTGCGGAATTAACTAAAAACAAAACAAGGGGTCACACAAGCAAGTAATAAGATAAATAAACAATAGAGAAAAGACACGCAAACTTGATTACGGAGTTCCGACCCGCTAGGAAGTGCTAGCCTTAGTCGTACGTCTCCGGGAGTTTCGCTACCACTCAAAGGGTGCGCTCCGTTCAATTCCAATATGAACGTGTCTACAAATTCGAACCGAATCGCCTCGTCACAATAGACTTCGAGGTGGATCGGCCTAACTCGATGGAAAGCACACACAAGCTTCCTTCAACTTGAGAATGATGCTCACAACCAAAACACTCAAAGATTCTTGCACTAATGAACTTGGAGTTTGATTGAGGCTAACTAATCTCAAAGAATTTGCTAAAATAATGCTCAAACAAGTCAAGTATTAGAAACTAGCTGTTTGGAGCTCAAAGACAAGAGTTTTGCTATGTGTTCAACAGAGAGAAACAGCTCAATAATGGCTGGTATAAATAGAGGGCGCAAACAGCTCCAAAACAGACTAATTTCCTCTAGGGCGTTGCCTAACGCCAGACAGCGTTGTACAACGCCCAAGTTACCGTTATAAATTCCAACGGCTAGTTTCTCTGACACCTGACAATGTCATAGCGTTGTGCAACGCTGGGTAGAGTTACACAACGCTGGTCAAACTGAGTTGAAAAATGAAAGGCTGGTTTGACCAACTAAGCCTGGCGTTACACGACGCCAGACAGCATCACACAACGCTGAACAGAAGCGTTGCAGAACGTTTGTTTTGCGTTAAGCAACAACTCAAAACCAAAACGTTATACAACGTTCTGTAACGTTAAATAAATCTCAGCTCAGAAACACCCCAAAGCAATCAGGGAGTCAGAGCTAAAACGTCGTATAACAGAAGACACCGTTATACAACTTTTAGTCTTTGGACCGTTGTGCAACGCCATATAGCGTTGCCTAACGCTAGACTAGAGGGAATGCATTGATGCAGCGTTGCCTGACGCTATACAGCGTTATGCAACGTTGTTTCACTGCTTGACAGAGATTTTGCAATTTTCAAACGAATTTCAAACTGAAACACTTGCGTTGTGTGACGCTACTTGGCGTTAGGTAACGCAGGACAGAATTTTGAGCATTTTAAACAGCAAATTGATTGAGATTAATTTAAAACAAAATTAACCTTAAACTAATGACTCTAACTGTCCTATAAACATCTCTAGATGCTCCACAACTTGTGTAAAATAATCCTTGAGCATTTCTTCAAATTAATATCTATAAATCACTTAAAATGAGATGTTAGAAACGGGTTTGGTGTTGTTTTGCAAATCGGCAAATAACGGATTAAATTGTTTAGTCCAACAATCTCCCCCTTTTGCCGAATTGCAAAACAACACCGAAGTAAAGTATAATATTTAGCAAATCATAGCAAGGACCTTTACTTCAAAAATCTCCCCCTTTTTGCAATAAGGGAAAAAGGCGTTATTCGGACAAACCATAAACCGCTAAGGTTAATCCTAACACAAATCAATTACTCCCCCTATCTAAATTAATTTTGCACTAAAATATGAGGATTTTTAGAGGGAGTTAGGTCAATAATCAATAAACAAAAGATGCAATAAAGAGATATTGAAATAAAAATGATATGCATGCATAAAAGAGACAATTATAGCATAACTAAAATATCATATAACATAAAACCATGTGAGTTCATATATGACTCATAAACCACAACATCTCAACATAAAGACAAGAAACTACCAACAAATCACAAGCCAAAATATAAAACCACATAGTCACATAAAAGCTAAGATAAAACGAGACTTTAAAAACCAACAAAAACCAAACGATAAACGAAAAGAAAGAGTGGCTAAGTCTCGGCAAGGCTATGGTCTCGGCATGTCAATCACTCGTCATCATCTTCATTTCCTCCACTCCCCGAGCCCCTTGACATGAGCTTCTTGAAGTTCAAATCCACCGAAGCCCAAAATTTATGCAAGTCTTCTTGGTTTTTAGCAACACTTTGCTCTAACTTGTCAAACCTTGCATCAATCTTCGTGTTCAACGCCGCAAACCTCTCATCAATATAGGCGGCCACGTTGGCATCAATCTCATGAGATGCCGCCCGTCCTCCGGGCACATGCAACGGCTCATTGCCAATTTCTTCGTATTGATTCACTTTTGCATTTGGACGGAAGAGATAGGCATTCCGATGGAAAGGACCGGGAGTTAAGATATCATCGATGGAGATCCATCCGGTGCTCTTGAGATAGTGAAAGAGATTCTCGGGCTCGGCAAACTCATTTGCATTTGTTGGAACGCCCCAAATCGGCATGTCCAAATCTATCCCTTCTTGCATGAGAATGCAAGTGATGATGTGTGCATAAGGAAAGCAAGACTTGAAGGAAGTCTCGGTCTTGTGCATATGAGCAAGGATGATGTGAGGGATATTGACTCGAGGGTCCTTTTCCAAGATGGACCGTAGGAGATAAACCGCAAACCTTTCCACATTGGTTTTGATGGTTGCCTTGGGAGTGATAATGTTATTGATAATCAAGAATAAGAAGCGATGAAGTGCCGGCAACTCGGTGGCGGTGAATTGGTTGGCATGAAGATTGCGCCAACAATAGAAAAAACGATGGTACTCCTCATAAGGTGGCAATTCCTTGGGCCAAGAACCATGGATATATACCTCTTCCCCTTCATTATTCAATCCCAATAACTCGCTTAACCGTTCTCGAGTTATCTTGATATGCTTTCCAAGAACATAGGAGTGAGCGGTAGGCACCCCATTTTCCCATTTGACATTGAGATTTGCATAGAAGAATTTGATCATGGTTGGATGGTACTTTTGGGTACAAGATAACAATCCCGGCATATGCCAAAAATTCAACCTTTCATTAATCCAATTCCATTCCCTTGTTCCCAACCTCTCATCTCCACAAGGGTTTTCAAAATAGAAACAATCCGAACATTCCCTTTTGGCCTCTAGAAAGCATTGCCAATTCCTATAACCGGCCGAATCATCAAACAAATACCGATTGTCGGAAGTTAGAGCCCAATTAACCAAAGGGGCTTCGGTCACGGTTTGAGGTACCGATTGCACAGGGGGGTCAGTTTCCATGGAGGTACCCGAGGTTTGGCCTTTGGTACCGGTTCTAGACCTCTTATTTGTTTTTGGTGCCATGACAAAAAGTGAAAATCAAAAACCGAGATCAAACCTTAAAATTGACTTGAGGAAGTGAAGGAGAAGCCCTTGGAGAAGAAGAATCCAAAGCCAATTGAAGATCCGACGGTCGGATTGCCGGAAATCGAAGTGAAGCCAAGATCTAGGGTTTGGGCGAATTGAGTGAAGGAGAGAGAGAAGATGGGTATGGCTAGGGTTAGGAGAGAGAGGAGAGAGTGGAGAGTTTGAGGGTGGTCTTGGTTTGGAGAGAGAGTGAATATGGAGGGAGTATTGTGAGGAGAGAGGTGAAGGGGTGTGAAGGAGAAGGAGAGAAAAGAGAGATCTGTCTCTGGTTGCTCTCGGGTAGAAAAGAAAAGAAGAAGAAAGAAAAACGTAATCGACCAAATAAATTTCCGTAAAGCGTTACTTAACGCCACAGGGCGTTGTACAACGCCAAGCTCCGAAATAATAAAATTCAAAAACTGCAAACAACGTCAGCTGACGCTCACACAACGTTATGTAACGCCCCAAGACAACGTCACACAACTCCAGTTGGCGTTGAAAAACGCTTCAAATAGACTACAGATCAATATAAGGGCGTTAGACAACGCTGGTTAGCGTTAAGAAACGAAAAGGAAAATCAAGACAGATTTTGCAAAAGATTTTTGGTCAATGTTGTATGACGTTATATAGCGTTGTGCAACGCTAATGATAACGTTATATAACGTTTTAAAACAGAGAATAAAATAAATAAAGAAAAAGATTTTAACTTCTGTTTGAGACAAAAATAACGGAAGGAGCGTTGTACGACGCTGTTTGGCGTTGTGCAACGCTGGTACCAGAAAAATCGATTTTGAAGGGAAAATCCTGAGAAAACTAATAAACCAATAGATTCTGCAAATAAGTACCCAAATAACATCAAAATATAGCTCAAAATCAGTACGAATAAATGGATGCAAGGATATGATATGCAAGAAAATAAAATTAAGAGCAAAAAGCACTTTTCTTGAACCATAATCACAAACAATCAATCAAGAATCGTACAATTGATTCTTGCAAACTCTCCCCCTTAAAATTTGACTATAAGAACCGGGGAAGATCAAATGGTTAATCAAGCCTCACTAGAACCGCTTCCACTTGTTGAAGCGGGTGTGGAAGCGACTTTAGGAATCCAAACAACATTTGATGAACCGGGGGTGTTGTTCAAATTCTTAAACTTACATTCTAATGAGATATGGCCATTCTTTCCACAATAGTTGCAACAAGCATTAGTCGGCTTGTTCACTTGTGTGCTATCTCTAACAAAATGAGCTTCAAAATGACGTCTAAGCTCTATGGCCCTAAGCTTTGGATCATTAGAAAAAGTGTTCGATTGAGGATTCTTGAAATTCCGATTTTCGAAATTCCGATTTTGGTGTTGAGAGGCATTGACATTTCCCCAATTTCTTTGAGGTCTATGTTGGGCTCTAGAATTCTTATTGTGAGTGTCATCTTTCTTATTTTGCCCCTTGTTGTTAAACACATGAAAACACCCATCGGGACCCTTGAAATACAACTTGTTTTGAACATTTTTGGAATCCCGATTGTTTTGGAAATTCTTTTGAGGACCCCTAAAATTCTTTTGACCATTATTGAAATCCTTTTTGGCACCATTGAAATTCCTTTTAGAACCATTTAAAAAATTTTGCCCTTGCCCGTGTGGTTTCCTATGATTGGTGCCTTTTTGAAAATGCCTCCCATTCTTTGTTGGGCTTGATGGGTTTCTTGACACAAAAGAGGATTGATTCCCCTTTTTGTAACCAAGTCCCGATTTGTCGTTGGGTTTTTGACCCACATACAACTTTTCAAGATCCATCTTGGTGCTACATGAAGCACTAGATGAGCTTGAAGCCCTTTCAACATTTTCTAAAACCTTTGTCTTGCTCAAATGAGCTTGACATTTTTCACAATCTTTTGGTTTTTCAAGTTCCTCAATCATACCCTTATACTTACTTACCAAAGCTTCAAGATCATTGATTTTAGTCGTCAAAAGACTAATTTGCCCCTTTTGACTTGCAATAGTCTTAAGGGACTCATCAAGATAATCATTCAACCTATCAAATTGAGAGTTTGTGTTATCATTCAAGAAAGGTTCCTTTTCGTTCTCATCATCACTATCACTATCAAGATAAGAGTTTAGATATACCATATTGTCAACCTTAGGAGCCTCATTGTGAGTGGAAGTTGAAGTAGAGGTTGAGCTTGAGCTTTGAACATCGTCCGCTTTAGCCTTGCTCAAAGGATGCACATAAATTTTGCCATTGTTGAATTCTTCAAATGCTTCCTTCACCACGTCATCAAGGTCATCATCCACGGGCATCACCACTTTGGCCACCAATGCAAGGTTGTCGAAGTCGATTTCTTGCTCCGAATCGGATTGGCCGGATGAGCTCGTGTCGGACTCACAATCCCATGTGGCTTGCATGGCCTTTTCCTTCTTTCTCTTGCTCTTGAAATGGCTCTTTCTTGACTTGTACCGGCCATCAATTTTCTTCTTGCTTCCATCTTCATTCCTCAAGTGCGGAAATAGCTTGAAGCAAGAGTACATGGTATGCCCTTCCTTTTGACACACAAAACAAAGAGCACGGTCATTGTTTTCAAGTCTTTCTTTATTGAAATTACCTTCAAAGATCATGATGGCCCGAAACATCTTTGAAAGCACGGCTCCTTGTTGTTCCTCATCAAGGTCGATAATGCCCTTGGTTTTGTCACTAGAATGGTGCTTTCTCCCTTGATGGTGGTCATGATGAGAGTGCCTTCGGTGGTCGGATGATGAGCCACTTTCCTTTGCCGCCAAGGCCATTGACTTGGGCTCATACTTCAATTTCCCTTGTTGCTTGAGCTTTTCTTCCACACATCGGAAGTGAGTGTAGATGATCTCGGGAGTGAGATTGTTGTGAGACCTTTGTTGTGTCTCAAGATTGGAGATGAGGTTGTCGAATCCCGATCTTCCCTCCAAGGACCTAAGCATAACTCCTATAACACGATTGTTAGAAGGAGTCTCTCCAATGTTGGTGAACTCATCGAGCAATTGTATAAATCGTGTATACATCTCCTCGATGGGTTCATCATCCTTTATGTGGAAACTATCTAATTTAGACTCCAATTCGTATTGACGAGAGTTCTTAATTAGAGAGTTTCCCTCATAACGGTTCATGAGAGAGACCCACATATCATGCGCAATCATAGAATTACCAAGAATAGGAGAAATAGACTCATGGACCGAGTTAAGAAGCACATTGACGGCATTGTCATTTTTGGTTTTATCTAATTTGGACTCTACGGTCTCTTTGCCGTCACTACCATACTTTGGTGAGTACCCCTTATCAACTATATCCCAAAGTTCAATTAGGTTGAGGTATACAACCATGCATCTCTTCCAATATCGGAAGTTTTTGCAAGTGGAACCAAATTTGTCCGGTTTTTCTATAACCCTAGAGGCCATTGGAAACTAAGGTTACACAATTAAGGTCGGTCTTAATCTAAGTAACCCCTGCTCTGATACCACTTTGTTGTCCCTAAGTACGGCCTAGAGGGGGGTGAATAGGCACAAGAAGCACAATAAACCGGTTTTAACAATTTTTGCGGAATTAACTAAAAACAAAACAAGGGGTCACACAAGCAAGTAATAAGATAAATAAACAATAGAGAAAAGACACGCAAACTTGATTACGGAGTTCCGACCCGCTAGGAAGTGCTAGCCTTAGTCGTACGTCTCCGGGAGTTTCGCTACCACTCAAAGGGTGCGCTCCGTTCAATTCCAATATGAACGTGTCTACAAATTCGAACCGAATCGCCTCGTCACAATAGACTTCGAGGTGGATCGGCCTAACTCGATGGAAAGCACACACAAGCTTCCTTCAACTTGAGAATGATGCTCACAACCAAAACACTCAAAGATTCTTGCACTAATGAACTTGGAGTTTGATTGAGGCTAACTAATCTCAAAGAATTTGCTAAAATAATGCTCAAACAAGTCAAGTATTAGAAACTAGCTGTTTGGAGCTCAAAGACAAGAGTTTTGCTATGTGTTCAACAGAGAGAAACAGCTCAATAATGGCTGGTATAAATAGAGGGCGCAAACAGCTCCAAAACAGACTAATTTCCTCTAGGGCGTTGCCTAACGCCAGACAGCGTTGTACAACGCCCAAGTTACCGTTATAAATTCCAACGGCTAGTTTCTCTGACACCTGACAATGTCATAGCGTTGTGCAACGCTGGGTAGAGTTACACAACGCTGGTCAAACTGAGTTGAAAAATGAAAGGCTGGTTTGACCAACTAAGCCTGGCGTTACACGACGCCAGACAGCATCACACAACGCTGAACAGAAGCGTTGCAGAACGTTTGTTTTGCGTTAAGCAACAACTCAAAACCAAAACGTTATACAACGTTCTGTAACGTTAAATAAATCTCAGCTCAGAAACACCCCAAAGCAGTCAGGGAGTCAGAGCTAAAACGTCGTATAACAGAAGACACCGTTATACAACTTTTAGTCTTTGGACCGTTGTGCAACGCCATATAGCGTTGCCTAACGCTAGACTAGAGGGAATGCATTGATGCAGCGTTGCCTGACGCTATACAGCGTTATGCAACGTTGTTTCACTGCTTGACAGAGATTTTGCAATTTTCAAACGAATTTCAAACTGAAACACTTGCGTTGTGTGACGCTACTTGGCGTTAGGTAACGCAGGACAGAATTTTGAGCATTTTAAACAGCAAATTGATTGAGATTAATTTAAAACAAAATTAACCTTAAACTAATGACTCTAACTGTCCTATAAACATCTCTAGATGCTCCACAACTTGTGTAAAATAATCCTTGAGCATTTCTTCAAATTAATATCTATAAATCACTTAAAATGAGATGTTAGAAACGGGTTTGGTGTTGTTTTGCAAATCGGCAAATAACGGATTAAATTGTTTAGTCCAACAGTAGACAATATAAAGTATTTAAATATAGATTATAGTGATCAGATGACTTAGATTGAGTGCTGAATCGCTTTAAATGCTCAAATATTGCCCAGAATATGCTTTATTTGTAGTATTTCGTCCATATTGTCAGATACAGAGCATCTGGACAAAGTGGTCTGATCTTGCACCCTTTCATTCTGACTCACTTGTGGTGCCTTCTGAGTGATGTGCACCCCTATATAAGCCTCTGTACTGATGGAATACATGAGGTTTTGCCATTCTTTCAGTTCATCTATTATATAGATAGCAAGTAAGAGAGAATATAAGGAAAGAGATGGGAGACAAGTCAGAACCGACTATTCCCTTGGATACACCATCGAGTATAGGGAAGTTACATCGGTTTCTGTAGTGCCCTCTCGTCAAGATCTCACTGCAGGAAGACACAAGATATGGAGAAGATCAGTGATGAAGGAGACACGCTTGGTTTGCGGGTTTCAAGTTCATCCATTCAACACTCGATTTCGATTAGCGATGGCACAAGGTATTTTACGATTCTGGGTTATTTCCGCATTCTAGAATTATTGTAGAACTTACAGTTGGTATCAGAGCGGGTTATACCGCTGGATTGCCTTTATTGAAATAGGATTTCATAACGGTTTATAAGAAATTCTGTTGTAAGTGTTGAGTGGATTGAGTTTTTGTCTGATTTTCTTGATTGTCTGAATTCGTGGAGCATTATCTCAAGATCCGTTCATTCAATTTGAGTGAGGTTTTCGGAATTGGAAAGATCTCTGAGTCTACTTTCCAACGAGACTAACATCTTGAAAATCAAGTGGGTATACAGTGAGATAATCAAGTCGCAACCAGCAGTGGTCAGACAGTCGGGGTTCTGAATTTTCTGACCTTTCAGTATTACGGGCCAGATTTCTCTCAATTGATAATTCAGTTTTGCATGAAATTTTACTGGGATGTAGATATTTCAGATATCTTTCCATAGAGTGTAAATTTGCAAAATTCCGATAAAGTATGAGTGAGATATGCTGTCTGTAAGATAGGTCATCCTGACAGTTTGTCCTGTTTTGTCTGTGATAGTCTGTCTTTCGAGGGGCATAGCTTTTGATCTGTAAACTTGTTTTTGATGAAACTTGCGTCATAAGAAAGACCTTTGAATCTAGTTTCTGTAATGACCAAGAACACGAAAACAAATAAGTATAGAGAAAGTTATTGTCAGTTTACCAGAAAGTGTTCAGGCTGTCAGAAAGTTTCTGGATGGAACTTTGGACGCACCCTTTCGTGTGGGGCGACCCTTTTGGAGTTAGAACGACCGTTCCAACATAGTTTAGTCCAGAAATGAATTTTAAGATGAAAATTAAGGTATAATCAGACATATGATGGTTCTCCATTGTTAATTAAAGCTTGTAGATTACATAACTATTATGGAATTCTATAAAATAGTCACGGTTTGTCATAGAAAATAATTTTGTAAAGATGGTTGGCATTTTTGGTTAAGATTGATTAGTCAATGATGATATGCTTGAATATACTATAGTAATAAAGTATTGATGTAGTCCACAGACCATCATACTATCTGATATTCTATTAGTATTAGCGTTACAAGCATTACATTGATTAAACAAACTTGAAGAACTATACATGTGGTATAGTAATACACAAATTGTATTTATAAAGGATATGGCAGTAACTGTGCATATGATAATTATTTAGATATAGATAATTATAGTTAGATGATCTATGAAAGTTTACTAAACCCTAACTGTTATATAATCTAATATTTTAATTAGAGGCTAATTATCAGTGAATTAGGGTTTCAGATGCAAATCAAAACGGACCGTTCTGGGCATAGAACGTACCGTTCCAGATTAAATTTGCATAAAGTTTCTGTTTGCATTACTCAGGCACATTGGAACGAATAGTCTAGTTTTAGAGCGGACTATTCTGAATGAAGTTGCATGAGGATACGTCTGGGTATTGATAGATTCAAACTGGGACAAACCGTCAGGTTCTGGAATGGATTGTCTGGAAAAGTTTGAATAAAGTTTTGTCTGATATTATTGTTAGATTAATTAGACAAATAAATTGATCAAGGATCAATTAATCAAGAAAGTTAGATAACTATGCTAGTTATTGAGCATATACATATATATTAGTTATCTAACTATAATATATTATGTCTAGTTGATTAATATATGTTAATTAGTTGAAGAGTAGCCACAGCATCTTCAATTACATTAAGGTATATATATTATATAGTGTATCTATAAATCACATTAGGAAGAAAGGACATAGCTTGTGTCTAGTGATGAATATATATATTAATATATTAAGGAGTAGCCACAGCATCCTTAGTTGGATTAAAGTTATGTATATATAAAGTTTATAAAATCACATTTGGATTAAACAGACACAAGATTGTAATAGATTAAGTTAACGAAGTTAGTATCGTCCCACAGGAATATTGACCTAGTTAACTTAATATATTAGGATATAATAGTTAAATTATGAATACTTAATTTGCCCACAGGGATTAAGGATAAGAATATAATTGACTAGTTATATCATGAAGTATGAAGAATCAAATCATAGTAATTAGACTGTGTAAGAAATTGATTCATAAAGTTGTAATGTTTAATTACATAAAGAGTTATAGCATGATATTTAGCCCACAGGTAATATTATGCAGGAATTGACTCATAAAGATAAATCACTTAGTTCGCATTGGTAAATTAAAGTATAAAGTTAAGTCTCAATATAAAGATAAGCATGTATCGGTTCTACTTTCATAAGGATAGCAGATTCCCTTTAGAAATGATAAGTATCAAAGTTCCTGAGTCGAGGATAATAGTTATAAGGTCTAGAAGGATACTGTTCTTCTTCATTAAAGTTGTAAGAATATTAAATTTATCAACCAGTAGGATCCACTTTTGAGGTTGAACTTATGAACATAAGTTATAATGAACAGTGGGAGCAGTTTAACTGCTTATGTTTCATGTTTATAAAGAATAAGTTCTTTCAATGTATAGTGATTTGGTTGATATGTATATTAATGTAAAGTTCTTACATAAGACATTAGATGAGTAGTTGGCCTCTTAGGTTAAGGCTAATGTAATAATACTCATCATAAAAGTTTATCTTTTATGTTTATTACCATTATAGGTGCGAGAGCACATAATGAAAATGAGGAATATAGTTATTCAACAAAAGAGTCTATATAATATTTCTGAGTCATTACTTGCATATTTTATTTTGAATACTTGTCCAGTTTAATATAGTCTTATCAAGATTACCTATAAGGTTATAACACATATAAAGATAAATGGTCAGTTTGGTGTTTTTGACCATATGTGTTTAATAGGAGAATAGACATATTATGGATAAAGTTGAGAGTGTTCATATGGTTGAGATATGATTAACAAGTAAGAAAATGACTAGCTGACATCAAGCGTATAGCTTGAATTCATCTCTTTAATTGATGATTACTCACAATATATGTATCTCTACATACTTATAAGGTTTTAAGGTGGAACTAGAGAAACAATACAGTAAGCAAATAAAAGATTATGAGATCAGAAAATGGTAAAGAGATTAGAAATATGAAATATGACTAGGATATGAATCTAGAAATATTAAGTTCTAGAGAATGTTCAGATTAGTGGGAGTGATCAGTTTTAGGTCGTACAAAAACTCCCTCTAATTCATAATTGGATATATTATTAAGGATCAATAAATATTGATAATCCAATTATTGACATTCGTTAACCGACATATAATACAATAATAGATCAAGTTGAATATTTAATATTCAATATCAAGGTGATCTAATAAAGGATTAGGTCGGTTATCCTAGTTATAATATGTAGTTTATCTACGAGACTCTTATAAAAGTATTATTGTTGAATAAGATTCTGATATTTTCTAAGATAATGAATTGCAATTAGTCCATAGTATAGTATAATGCCAAGTAAAATCGGTAAGAGTCAATGGTGTGCAATGAAGTCTGAAATTTGGTTAAGTTACTTATGGTTTAAACCTATTGGTTGTAATGGATTTCTTAAAACCAAAATGATTCATAAGTAAACATAAAGTAATACCAAATTAGTCTTGTCACCAATTGGTTCATTTAGAAGAAGTAGTGAATTACATGAAGGTTTTCTCACATGTATTAAAGAAGATTCACTTAACATGATTATGGCATTAGTAGCTCATTCTGGTTTGGAGTTACATTAAATGGATATAAATGTTGCAATTCTTAATGGTGATCTAGAGGAGAAGGTTATATTAAATAACTATAAAAGTTTCTTCTTTAGAGGAAATAGGTATTTAGTTAACAAGTTAAAGTATTCTATATAAGAATTAAAACAAGTATTTCACTAATGATATTAATAGTTTCATAAGGTTATTTCTTCATACGTTTTGAAGAAATATATGATGAACTATTGCATATATCAGGAGATTAGTGGGAGTTGATTTTATCTATTTGTTTTATATATAGATAATGTTCTACTTGTAACTAAAGATAAAAGATGATTATATAAGGTGAATAATTTCTTTCTAAAATATTGATATGAAGGATATGGGTGAAGTTTTGTTTGTGATAGAAATAAAAACCCATGTAGATAGGAATCAAGATATTCTTGATCTATCTCAACAAGCATATATCAATAAGATTTTAGAAAGATTCCAGAAGGAATGATATTCACCGCGTCCAGTACCTATTAATATATATGATAGATTCATTCTAAATCAGTATCCTCAGTATAACTCAGAAAGGAAACAAATAGTAAATACTTCAAGCATTTAGGCAATTTGAAAGCATAAAGTATGATCAGGTTTGTGCACAAGAACTGACATAGCTTTTGCCATTTAAATATTTGGACTGATATCATAATAATTAGGGGATAGACCACAATTAAATTGCTAAGAAAGTAATGATATATCTTTAAGGTACTAAAGATATTGTGCTTATGTCTCAACTGACTGGAAAGTTGAAGTTATTTTGGTACATAAACTGGTTGTGTCAATTTCAGTAAATCGAATTCAGGATACATGTTAGCCAGTGGAAATTGTGTTATCAAGAAGTATTTAACTGACATTGTCTATTACTTCAATATAAAGTCTAGTTTGTTGTGTGTTTTGAGATTACCCTCGATGGTGTTTGAAGAGTTTTATTGTGAGACTTAGAGTCATGAATTCTATATCTAAGTCATTAAGGATTCTGTATGATAATTCTGTCGCTGTCTTTCTAGTCAAGAATAATAAAGGTAAAGGTCGAGGAATCGACATTAAGTATTTGACTTTGAAAGAGTGCATTAAGAAGAATTAAGTGGTCATTAAATGTGTTCATACAGAATAGAAGCTGACCGATTCTTTGAATAAATACTGCAGCTAAAGGAATTCAAAGATCATGTAGCGGGTATATATAGGAATTGATCCTATAGTTAATATTAATCGTACGATTGTCTATTAACTCTTCATAAAAGTGTAGATGTTTTCTTGTGTTGATTGTGCGCACATATATGGTATATATATTTTGATCATAAGGTTAAGAAATACATCATAAAGATTGACTTGGAATAGGCGTCGGGTTTATTCATAAAGTTGTATGCTAATCACATAAAAGGTTGATTTAAAAGTTTCATTGTGCATTGTAATCATGGATAGTAATATTCGCATTTATTAGTTGCTTTAAGCACTAGTAACGATAAGATGACTTACTGTCATGGTTCGTGCATAATGTTTCTTTCATTTCACATAGAGGAAAACAGAAAGCATTATTGCAATAAATGTAAAGGATGCAAGCTCAAGTGGGAGAATGTAGTATTTCGTCCATATTGTCAGATACAGAGCATCTGGACAAAGTGGTCTGATCTTGCACCCTTTCATTCTGACTCACTTGTGGTGCCTTCTGAGTGATGTGCACCCCTATATAAGCCTCTGTACTGATGGAATACATGAGGTTTTGCCATTCTTTCAGTTCATCTATTATATAGATAGCAAGTAAGAGAGAATATAAGGAAAGAGATGGGAGACAAGTCAGAACCGACTATTCCCTTGGATACACCATCGAGTATAGGGAAGTTACATCGGTTTCTGTAGTGCCCTCTCGTCAAGATCTCACTGCAGGAAGACACAAGATATGGAGAAGATCAGTGATGAAGGAGACACGCTTGGTTTGCGGGTTTCAAGTTCATCCATTCAACACTCGATTTCGATTAGCGATGGCACAAGGTATTTTACGATTCTGGGTTATTTCCGCATTCTAGAATTATTGTAGAACTTACATTATTTGCTCATTTTATTCATATTTTCTACGCATAAATAAATAATTTACAATAAATATGCTCTGAATTATATTGTAGACAATATAAAGTGTTCAAATATAGATTATAGTGATCAGATGACTTAGAATGTGGACAGAATCATTTAAAATGCTCAAATATTGCTCAGAATATTCTTTAATTTGCTCATTTCATGCATATTTTCTATGTATTATTATATATTTTAAAATAAATATGCTCCGAATTATATTGTAGACCATAGAAAGTATTTATATATATATATATATATATATATATATATATATATATATATATTATTGTGATCAGTTAATTTAGAATGAGTGTAGAATCTCTTAAAATGCTCAAATATTGTTCAGAATATGCTTTATTTGCTTATTTTATTTATATGTTCTATGAATAACTAAATATTTCATACTAAGTAGTCTCTAAATTATATTATAGACAATATAAAGAGCTCAAATATAGATTATTGTAATCAAATGACTTATAATTGGTAAAGAATCTCTTAAACAACTCGAATATTGCTCCGAATAAGCTTTATTTGCTCATTTTATGCATATATCTATGTATAATTAAATATTTTATTATAAATATGCTCTGAATTATATTGTAGACCATAGAAAGTGTTTAGATATAGATTCTTGTGATCAAATGATTTACAATGAGTGTAGAATCGCTTAAAATGCTCAAATATTACTCAGAATAATCTTTGCTTATTTTATGTATATGTTCTACGGATAACTAAATATTTCAAACTAAGTAGTCTCTGAATTATATTCTAGACAATATAAAGAGCTGAAATATAGATTATTGTAATCAAATGAATTATAGTTGGAGCTGAATCTCTTAAACCGCACAAATATAGCTCAGAATATGCTTTATTTGCTCATTTTATGCATATTTTCTATTTATAATTAAATATTGACAATAAATATGCTCTGAATTATATTGTAGACCATAGAAAGTGTTTAAACATAGATTATTGTGATCAGATGATTTAGAATGAGTGTAGAATCGCTTAAAATGCTCAAATATTACTCCAAATAAGCTTTATTCGCTTATTTTATGTATATTTTCTATGGATAACTAAATATTTCATACTAAGTAGTCTCTGAATTATATTCTAAACAGAAAAAATAGATGAAATATAGATTATTGTAATCAAATGAGTTATAATGAGTGCTGAATCGCTTAAACTACTCATATATTGCTCAGAATATGCTTTATTAGCTCATTTTATGGATATTTTCTATGTATTATTAAATAATTTACATTAAATATGATCTGAATTATATTGTAAATAACATAAAGTGTTTAAATATAGATTACAGTGATCAGATGACTTAGAATGAGCGCAGAATCATTTAAAATGCTCAAATATTGCCCAGAATATGCTTTATTTGCTCATTTTATGCATATTTTCTATGTATAATTAAATATTTTACAATAAATATGCTCTGAATTATATTGTAGACCGTATAAAGTGTTAAATATAGATTATTGCCATCAGATGAATTTGAATGAGTGTAGAATCGCTTAAAATGCTCAAATATTACTTGGAATAAGCTTTATTTGTTTTTTTATGTATATTTTCTATGGATAACTAAATATTTCATACTAAGTAGTCTCTGAATATATTCTACACAACATAGATAGATGAAATATAGATTATTGTAATTAGGGTAATTCTATGGTGGACTGAAATTTCAAACCGGGCTTGATCAACCAAATCCCTTCATAATTTTAAATGAACATATACATAAAATAAGCAAAATAAAGCTAATTCTGAGCAATATTTGAGCATTTTAAGCGATTCTACACTCATTCTAAATAAACTGATCACAATAATCTATATTTAAACACTTTTCTATGGACTACAACATAATTCAGAGCATATTTATTATAAAATATTTAATTATACATAGAAAATGTGCATAAAATGATTAAATAAAGCATATTCTGGACAATATTTTAGCATTTTAAGCGATTCTGCACTCATTCTAAGTCATATGATCACTATAATATATATTGGAACACTTTATATTGAGTACAATATAATTCAGAGCATATTTAATGTAAAATATTTAATTATACATAGAAAATATGCATAAAATGAGCAAATAAAGCACATTCTGAGCAATATTTGAGAATTTTATGCGATTCTGTACTCATTCTAAGTCATCTGTACACTATAATCAATATTTAAACTCTTTATATTGTCTACAATATAATTCAGAGCATATTTATTATAAATTATTTAATTATACATAGAAAATATGTATATAAAATGAGCAAATAACGCATATTCTAAGCAATATCTGAGTAGTTTAAGCGATTTTGCACTCATTATAAGTCACTTTACTACAGTAATCAGTAAGTTATGTATTTAAGTTCTCTAGAATATAATTCAGAGCTTATTCGTTATAAAATATTTAGTTATACATATAAAATATACATAAAATAAGCAAATAAAGCTTATTCTGAGCAATATTTGGGAATCTTAAGCGACTCTGCACTCATTATATCTGATCACAATAATCTATATTGAAAAACTTTATATTGTCTTTAATATAATTCAGAGCATAATTATTGTAAATATTTAATTATACATAGAAAATTTGCATAAAATAAGCAAATAAAGCATATTCTGGGCAATTTTTGGCATTTTAAGCGATTCTGCGCAGATTCTAACTCATCTGATCATTCTAATCTATATTTAAACACTTTATATTGTCTACAACGTAATTCAGAGCATATTAATTGTAAAATATTTAATTTTACATAAAAAATATGCACGAAATAAGCAAATAAAGCATATTCAGGGAAATATTTGAGCATTTTAAGCAATTCTTCACTCATTCTAAGTCATGTGATCACTATAATTTATATTTAAACACTTTATATTGTCTACAATATAATTCAGAGTATAATTAATGTAAATTATTTAATTAAACATAGAAATTATGCATAAAATGAGAAGATAAAACATATTCTGAGCAAGCAATATTTGAGTAGTTTAAGCGATTCTGCACTCATTATAAGTCACTTGATTACAATAAGCTATATTCCATCTATATATGTTGTCTAGAATATAATTCAGAGCATATTCATTATAAAATATTTAGTTATACATATGAAATATACATAAAAAATAAGCAAATAAAGCTTATTCTGAGCAATATTTGAGCATTTTAAGCGATTCTGCACTCATTATAAATCATCTGATCACTATAATCCATATTTTAACACTTTATATTGTCTACAATATAATTCAGAGCATATTTATTATAAAATATATAATTATACATGGAAAATATGTATAAAATGAGCAAATAAAGCATATTCTGGGCAATATTTGAGCATTTTAAGCGATTCTGCTCTCATTCTAAGTCATCTGATCACTATAATCTATATTTAAACACTATATATTGCCTACATTATAATTCAGATCATGTTTATTGTAAATTATTTAATTATAAATAGAAAATATTCATAAAATGAGAAAAAAAAAGCATATTCTGAGCAATATTTGAGTAATTTAAGCGATTCGGCACTTATTATATGTCATTTGATTACAATAATCTATATTTCATCTATTTATGTTGTGTAGAATATAATTCAGAGACTACTGAGTATGAAATATTTAGTTATCCATAGAACATATACATAAAATAAGCAAATAAAGCTAATTCTGAGCAATATTTGATCATTTTAAGCTATTCTACACTCATTCTAAATCAACTGATCAAAATAATCTATATTTAAACACTTTCTATGGACTACAACATAATTCAGAGCATATTTAATATAAAATATTTAATTATACATAGAAAATGTGCATAAAATGAGCAAATAAAGCATATTCTGGACAATATTTTAGCATTTTCAGCGATTCTGCACTCATTCTAAGTCATATGATCACTATAATCTATATTGGAACACTTTATATTGAGTACAATATAATTCAGGGCATATTTATTTTAAAATATTTAATTATACATAGAAAATATGCATAAAATGAGCAAATAAAGAATATTCTGGGCAATATTTGAGAATTTTAAGCGATTCTGTACTCATTCTAAGTCATCAGATCACTATTATCATAATTAAACACTTCATATTGTCTACAATATAATTCAGAGCATATTTAATGTAAATTATTTAATTACACATAGAAAAGCTGCATAAAATGAGCAAATAAAGCATACTTTGAGCAATATTTGAGTAGTTTAAGAGATTCTGCACTCATTATAAGTCATTTGATTACAATAATCTATATTAGAGCTCTTTATATTGTCTAGAATATAATTCAGAGACTAAAATGTTTGAAATATTTAGTTATCCATAGAACATATACATAAATAAGCAAATAAAGCTTATTCCGAGCAATATTTGAGCATTTTAAGCGATTCTACACTCATTCTAAATCATCTGATCACAATAATCTATATTTAAACACTTTTTATTGTCTACAATAGAATTCAGAGCATATTCATTATAAAATATTCAATTATACATAGAAAACATGCTTAAAATGAGCAAATAAAGCATATTCTTGGCAATATTTGAGCATTTTAAGTGATTTTGCACTCATTCTTAAGTCATCAGATCACTATAATCTATATGGAAACACTTTATATTGACTACAATATAATTCATAGCATATTTATTGTAAATTAGTTAATTATTCATTAAAAATATGTATAAAATGAGCAAATAAAGCATATTCTGGGCAATATTTGAGCATTTCAAGCGATACAGCCCTCATTCTAAGTCATCTGATCACTATAATCAATATTTAAACTCTTTATATTGTCTACAACATAATTCAGAGCATATTTATTGTAAATTATTTATACATAGAAAATATGTATATAAAATGAGCAAATAACGCATATTTTATGCAATATTTAAGTAGTTTAAGCGATTTTGCACTCATTATAAATCACTTTATTACAATAATCAGTAAGTTATCTATTTAAGTTGTCTAGAATATAATCCAGAGCTTATTCATTATAAAATATTTAGTTATACATATAAAATATACATAAAATAAGCAAATAAAGCTTATTCTGAGCAATATTTGAGAATCTTAAGCGACTCTGCACTCATTATATCTGATCACAATAATCTATATTGAAAAACTTTATTTTGTATTTAATATAATTCAGAGCATAGTTATTATAAATATTTAATTATACAAAAAAAATTTGCATAAAATAAGCAAATAAAGCATATTCTGGGCAATTTTTGGCATTTTAAGCGATTCTGCGCAGATTCTAACTCATCTGATCATTATAATCTATATTTAAACACTTTATATTGTCTAAAACGTAATTCAGAGCATATTAATTGTAGAATATTTAATTTTACATAAAAAATATGCATGAAATAAGCAAATAAAGCATATTCAGGGAAATATTTGAGCATTTTAAGCAATTCTTCACTCATTCCAAGTCATGTGATCACTATAATTTATATTTAAACACTTGATATTGTCTACAATATAATTCAGAGTATAATTAATGTAAATTATTTAATTAAACATAGAAATTATTCATAAAATGAGCAGATAAAACATATTCTGAGCAAGCAATATTTGAGTAGTTTAAGCGATTCTGCACTCATTATAAGTCACTTGATTACAATAAGCTATATTCCATCTATTTATGTGGTCTAGAATATAATTCAGAGCATATTCATTATAAAATATTAAGTTATACATATGAAATATACATAAAAAATAAGCAAATAAAGCTTATTCTGAGCAATATTTGAGCATTTTAAGCGATTCTGCACTCATTATAAATCATCTGATCACTGTAATCCATATTTTAACAGTTTATATTGTCTACAATATAATTCAGAGCTTATTTATTATAAAATATTTAATTATACATGGAAAATATGTATAAAATGAGCAAATAAAGCACATTCTGGGCAATATTTGAGCATTTTAAGCGATTCTGCTCTCATTCTAAGTCATCTGATCACTATAATCTATATTTAAACACTATATATTGCCTACAATATAATTCAGAGCATGTTTATTGTAAATTATTTAATTATAAAAAGAAAATATTCATAAAATGAGAAAAAAAAAAGCATATTCTGAGCAATATTTGAGTAATTTAAGCGATTCTGCACTTATTATATGTCATTTGATTACAATAATCTATATTTCGTCTATTTATGTTGTGTAGAATATAATTCAGAGACTACTGAGTATGAAATATTTAGTTATCCATAGAACATATACATAAAATAAGCAAATAAAGCTAATTCTGAGCAATATTTGTGCATTTTAAGCGATTCTACACTCATTCCAAAATCAACTGATCACAATAATCTATATTTAAACACTTTCTATGGACTACAACATAATTCAGAGCATATTTAATATAAAATATTTAATTATACATAGAAAATGTGCATAAAATGAGCAAATAAAGCATATTCTGGACAATATTTTAGCATTTTAATCGATTCTGCACTCATTCTAAGTCATATGATCACTATAATCTATATTGGAATACTTTATATTGAGTACAATATAATTCAGAGCATATTTATTGTAAAATATTTAATTATACATAGAAAATATGCATAAAATGAGCAAATAAAGCATATTCTGGGCAATATTTGAGAATTTTAAGCGATTCTGTACTCATTATAAGTCATCTGATCACTATAATCATAATTAAATACTTCATATTGTCTACAATATAATTCAGAGCATATTTAATGTAAAATATTTAATTACACATAGAAAAGCTGCGTAAAATGAGCAAATAAAGCATACTCTGAGCAATATTTGAGTAGTTTAAGAGATTCTGCACTCATTATAAGTCATTTGATTACAATAATCTATATTAGAGCTCTTTATATTGTCTAGAATATAATTCAGAGACTAAAATGTTTGAAATATTTAGTTATCCATAGAATATATACATAAATAAGCAAATAAAGCTTATTCCGAGCAATATTTGATCATTTTAAGCGATTCTACACTCATTCTAAATCATCTGATCACAATAATCTATATTTAAACAGTTTTTATTGTCTACAATATAATTCAGAGCATATTCATTATAAAATATTCAATTATACATAGAAAATATGCATAAAATGAGCAAATAAAGCACATTCTTGGCAATTTTTGAGCATTTTAAGTGATTCTGCACTCATTCTAAGTCATCTGATCACTATAATCTATATGGAAACACTTTATATTGACTACAATATAATTCAGAGCATATTTATTGTAAATTAATTAATTATTCCTTAAAAATATGCATAAAATGAGCAAATAAAGCATATTCTGGGCAATATTTGAGCATTTCAAGCGATACTGCCCTCATTCTAAGTCATCTGATCCTTATAATCAATATTTAAACTCTTTATATTGTCTACAATATAATTCAGAGCATATTTATTGTAAATTATTTAATTATACATAGAAAATATGTATATAAAATGAGCAAATAACGCATATTCTAAGCAATATTTGAGTAGTTTAAGCGATTTTGTACTCATTATAAGTCACTTTATTACAATAATCAGTAAGATATCTATTTAAGTTGTCTAGAATATAATCCAGAGCTTATTCATTATAAAACATTTAGTTATACATATAAAATATACATAAAATAAGCAAATAAAGCTTATTCTGAGCAATATTTGAGAATCTTAAGTGACTCTGCACTCATTATATCTGATCACAATAATCTATATTGAAAAACTTTATATTGTCTTTAATATAATTCAGAGCATAATTATTATAAATATTTAATTATACATAGAAAATTTGCATAAAATAAGAAAATAAAGCATATTCTGGGCAATTTTTGGCATTTTAAGCTATTCTGCGCAGATTCTAACTCATCTGATCATTATAATCTATATTTAAACACTTGATATTGTCTAAAACGTAATTCAGAGCATATTAATTGTAGAATATTTAATTTTACATAAAAAATATGCATGAAATAAGCAAATAAAGCATATTCAGGGAAATATTTGAGCATTTTAAGCAATTCTTCACTCATTCTAATTCATGTGATCACTATAATTTATATTTAAACACTTTATATTGTCTACAATATAATTCAGAGTATAATTAATGTAAATTATTTAATTAAACATAGAAATTATTCATAAAATGAGCAGATAAAACATATTCTGAGCAAGCAATATTTGAGTAGTTTAAGCGATTCTGCACTCATTATAAGTCACTTGATTACAATAAGCTATATTTCATCTATTTATGTTGTCTAGAATATAATTCAGACCATATTCATTATACAATATTTAGTTATACATATGAAATATACATAAAAAATAAGCAAATAAAGCTTATTCTGAACAATATTTGAGCATTTTAACTGATTCTGCACTCATTCTTAGTCATCTGATCACTATAATCCATATTTTAACACTTTATATTGCCTACAATATAATTCAGAGCATATTTATTGTAAAATATTTAGTTATACATAGAAAATATTCATAAAATGAGAAAAAAAAAAGCATATTCTTGGCAATATTTGAGCATTTTAAGCAATTCTGCTCTCATTCTAAGTCATCTGATCACTATAATCTATATTTCATCTATTTATGTTGTGTAGAATATAATTCAGAGACTACTGAGTATGAAATATTTAGTTATCCATAGAAAATATACATAAAATAAGCAAATAAAGCTTATTCTGAGTAATATTTGAGCATTTTAAGCGATTCTACACTCATACTAAATCATCTGATCACAAAAATCAATATTTAAAACACTTTCTATGGTGTACAATATAATTCAGAGCATATATATTTTAATATATTTCATTATTGGTAGAAAATATGCATAAATTGAGCAAATAAAGCATATTCTGGGAAATATTTGTGCATTTTAACCGATTCTGCTCTCATTCTAAGTCATATGATCACTATAATCTATATTGGAACACTTTATATTGACTACAATATAAATCAGAGCATATTTATTGTGAATTATTATTTATTCATTGAAAATATGTATAAAATGACAAATAAAAAATATTCTGCGCTATATTTGAGCATTTTAAGCGATTTTGCACTCATCATAAGTCATATGATAAATATAATCTATAATGGAACACTTTACATTGACTAAAATATAAATCAGAGCATATTTATTGTAAATTATTTATTTATTCATTGAAAATGTGCATAAAATGAGAAAATAAATAATATTCTGGACTATATTTGAGCATTTTAAGCGATTCTGCACTCAGTCTAATTCATCTGATCACTATAATCTATATTTAAACACTTTATGTTATCTACAATATAATTCAGAGCATATTTAATGTAAATTATTTATTATGCATAGAAATTATGCATACAATGAGCAAATAAAGCATATTCTGAGCAATATATGAGTATTTTAAGAGATTCTGCAATCATTATAAGTCATTTTATTAAAATTATCTATATTTCATCTATTTATGTTTTTTAAAATATAATTCAGAGACTACTTAGTATGAAATATTAGTAATCCATAGAAAATATGCATAAAATAAGAAAATAAAGTTTATTCCGATTATTATATGAGCATTTTAAGCGATTCTACACTCATTCTAAATCATCTGATCACAATTATCTATATTTAAACACTTTCTATAGTCTACAATATAATTCAGAGCATATTTATTGTAAATATTTAAATATACACAGAAAATATGCATAAAATGAGCAAATAAAGCATATTCTGGGCAATATTTGAGCATTTTATGCGATTCTGCACACATTCTAAGTCATATGATCACTATAATATATATTGGAACACTATATATTGACTACAATATAAATCAGAGCATATTTATTGTTAATTATTTATTTATGCATTAAAAATATGCATGAAATGAGCAACTAAAACATATTCTGGGCAATATTTGAGTATTTTAAGAGAGTCTGCACTCATTCTAAGTCATCAGATCACTATAGTTTATATTTAAACACTTTATATTATCTACAATATAACTCAGAGCATATTTAATGTAAATTCTTTAATTATACATAGAAAATATGCATAATATGAGTATATAAAAACATATTCTGAGAAATATTTGAGTAGTTTAAGCGATTCTGCACTTATTATAAGTCACTTGATTACAATAATCTGCATTTCATATATTTATGTTGTCTAGAATATAATTCAGAGCTTATTCATTATAAAATATTTAGTTACACATGTGAAATATACATAAAATAGGCAAATAAAGCTTATTCTGAGCAATACTTCAGCATTTTAAGCGATTCTGCACTCATTATAAATCATCTGATCACTATAATCCATATTTTAACACTTTATATTGTCTACAATATAATTCAGAGCATATTTACTATAAAATATTTAATTATACATAGAAAATATGCATAAAATTAGCAAATAAAGCATATTTTGGGCAATATATGAGAATTTTAAGCGATTCTGCACACATTCTAAGTCATCTGATCAGTATAATCTATATTTAAACACTTTATATTGTCTACAACGTAATTCATAGCATATTTATTTTAAATTATTTAATTATACATACAAAATATACTTAAAATGAGCGAATAAAACATATTTTAGGCAATATTTGAGTTGTTTAAGCGATTCTGCACCAATTATAAGTTATTTGGATATAAAAATCTATATTTCAGCTCTTTATAGTGCATAGAATATAATTCAGAGACTACTTATTATGAAATATTTAGTTATCCATAGAACATATACATAAAATATGCAAATAAAGCTTATTCTGAGCAATATTTGAGTATTTTAAGCGATTCTACACTCATGCTGAATCATCTGATCACTATATTATAAATGTATACACTTTATACTGTCTACATTATAATTCAGAGCATATTTATTATAAAATATGAATAAATATACATAAAATGATAAAATAAAGCATATTATGGACAATATTTGAGCATTTTAAGCGATTCTGTACTCATTCAAAGTCATCTGGTCACTATAATCTATATCTAAACACATTATATTGTCTTCAATATAATTCAGAGGATATTTATTGTAAATTATTTAATTATACATGGAAAATATGCATAAAATGTGCAAATCAAGCTTATTCTGAGCAATATTTGAGTAGTTTAAGCGACTGCACTCATTATATGTCATTTTATTACAATAACCTATATTTCATCAATCCATGTTGTCTGCAATATAATTCAGAGACTACATAGCTTGAAATATTTAGTTATCCGTAGAAAATATACATAAAATAAGCAAATAAAGCTTATTCTGCGTAATATTTGAGCATTTTAAGCGATTCTACACTCATCCTAAATCATCTGATCACAAAATTCAATATTTACACACTTTCTATGGTCTACAATATAATTCAGACATATATATTGTAAAATATTTAATTATAGATAGAAAATATGCATCAATTGAGCAAATAAAGCACATTCTGGGAAATATTTGTGCATTTCAAGCGATTCTTCTCTCATTCTAAGTCATATGATCACTATAATCTATACTGGAACGCTTTATACTGACTACAATATAAATCAGAGCATATTTATTGTAAATCATTTATTTATTCTTTGAAAATATGCATAAAATGACAAATAAAGAATATTCTGGGCCAAATTTGAGCATTTTAAGCGATTCTGCACTCATTGTAAGTCATATGATTACTATAATCTATATTGGAACACTTTATATTATATACAAATAATTCAGAGCATATTTAATGTAAATTATTTATTATACATAGAAAATGTGCATAAAATGTGCAAATAAAGCATATTGTGAGCAATATTTGAGTATTTTAAGCGATTCTGCAATCATTATGAGTCATTTTAGTATGAAATATTAAGTAATCCATAGAAAATTTGCACAAAATAAGCAAATAAATCTTATTCTGATTAATATTTAAGCATTTTAGGCGATTCTATGCTCATTCTAAATCATATGATCACAATAATCTACATTTAAACAATTTCCATGGTCTACAATATAATTCAGAGCATATTTATTGTAAATATTTAATTATACACAGAAAATATGCATAAAATGAGCAAATAAAACATATTCTGAGCAATATTTGAGTAATTTAAGCGATTCTATACTCATTCTAAATCATATGATCACTATAATCTATATTGGAACACTTTATATTGACTACAATACAAATTAGAGCATATTTATTGTAAATTATTTATTTATTCGTTGAAAATATGCATAAAATGAGCAAATAAAGAATATTCTGGGCTATATTTGAACATTTTAAGCGATTCTTCACTCATTCTAAGTCATTTGATCACTATAATCTATATTTAAACACTTTATATTGTCTACAATTTGATTCAGGGTATAATTAATGTAAATTATTTAATTAAACATAGAAATTATGTATAAAATGAGCAGATAAAAGATATTCTGAGCATTATTTGAGTAGTTTAAGCGATTCTGCTCTCATTATATGTCATTTGAATACAATAACCTATATTTAATCTATTTGTGATGTTTAGAATATAATTCATAGACTACTTAGTATGAAATATTTAGTAATCCATACAAAATATACATAAAATAAGCAAATAAAGCTTATTCTGATTAATATTTGAGTATTTTAAGCGATTCTACACTCATTCTAAATCATCTGATAACAATAATCTATATTTAAACACTTTTTATGGTCTAAAATATAATGCAGAGCATATATATTGTAAAATATATAATTATAGGTAGAAAATATGCATAAAATGAGCAAATAAAGCATATTCCGGGCAATATTTGAGCATTTTAAGCGATTATTCACTCATTCTAAGTCATATGGTCACTATAATATATATGTAAACAATTTATATTGTCTAGAATATAATTGAGGGCCTATTTATTGTATATTATTTAATTAAACATATAAAATATGCATAAAATGAGCAAATAAAGCATATTCTGAGCAATTTTTGAGTAGTTTAAGCTATTCTGCACACATTATTTGTCATTTAATTACAATAATCTATATTTCATCTATTTATGTTGTCTAGAATATAATCCAGAGCTTATTCATTATAAAGTATTTAGTTATACATATGAAATATACATATATGTTGAACCCAAAAATATCACCACAATTACCTACCATGGGAACTATAATCTTGATGTCGTGCCATATCAAACAATTTCAAATTCCAATCCATTATATTGGTACTAATATTAATATGAAAAATAAAATCATATTAATTTGGCATGCAATATGCACATTTTGGACCCATGAAAATTGCAAGTCATATTTCAAAATAATCATATAATTTCATGTATATCTATATATGAAGTAATATGATCATACATCACATTAATATGATTATGGAGGCATCAAGATTTGTGCAAATTCATGATCAAATAACAATCTACTACTTTCATTGTGGCCCATTTTCATTTCGGCCCACCTTTTACAAATGTCATGAATAAAAAAAAAAAGGAAGAGAGCCGACAGCCCATAGAAAATAACAAAAAAAAAAAGAGGAAAATGAGAGGCCCATGATTTGCTCGGCCCAATCGAGCCTTCCCCCCTTCCTTCTTCTTCCTCCTGTCGCTGTCTCATGGCGCGCTGAGACAAACACGAAGGCAGGCCCCCACACTACTTCCTTCAAATTGGCATCACGTTGCTCCTAGCTATCGCATTAAATGAACAAGGAGAGAATCCCGCTGCTTAATTGCACCTTCCACTGCTCCAATTGAACCCGCCATGGCTCCGCTTGAACTCAATTTCACGATTCCTGAAAAATCGCGACATACACTCGATTGCTTCCCTGTCCTTCACTCCGACAGACGATTAGTTCACATTTAATTAGGCGCAGTGAAGGAGAGAAGAATCTCGGAACCAATTTAGCTTACATCTCTTTGCTCTCCAGTAAACTTGAGAAGGAGACGGCTCAATTGCTCAAAATCTGTGGATTTTAAAATTGCCAAACCATTAAGAATAAAGCTCAATTGATTCCAATCCATGGTCAAGCTATAATCAGGAAGCATTAGTAAAGAAGCATAGCTGGTCAATTGAAAGGATTAAACCATGGTTACATGAATATAGCTATGATGATATCGAGAAGGAGAGAAGGAACCGCCTGGAAATAAAAAAATGATGAAAGAATCAAGCCAGAAGGGTGCTGCCTGTGAATTAAATTTCAACATAAAATAATTAAGAGTGCAAAGTGTATTGAGATGTTCAAGTCAGATTGGAAGCTGTGAGTCGATCTTTGTAATCAGTACTAAGCAATAACAGATGCAAAGGAAAAGGGAACTAAATGAAGAACATAAGCTGAAGAAATTTAAGCCAAACTCCAATACTCAGAATAACATCGAAGAAGGAGAATTTAGCAATACAAATATACATGGCTCATGAAATGGGTGACCTTCAGAGGCTGAGAGAAAATTGAGACAAAAACGGTTGCCTCACTGCTGCCAGCAACAGATAAGGCACAATCACCACAGAAAGAGACAAGAATATCTATTGATTAAGGCTGAGGGATTCTCTGTGAGTGAATGAATTAAGAGCAGTGGAAGCTCTGTGCAAGTTAGATAAAATGACTGAAATAGCCACCAGGGGCAAAACTGTCCAGGAATTTCAAGAAATCAAATCATTGGTGCCCTCTACAGCTGCTAATCTATTCTCTCTATAAATAGGCATGCAGATAACCATGCAGAGGACCAAGCTCTCATACTCTATAATCCATACAAGCACACACGCTGCATAAAAGCTATCTTCAATCCACTACTCAGAGAGCATATTAGTCTATTAGGTTAGCTACTAAAAAAAAAAAAAAAAAAAAAAAAAAAAAAAGAGTGTTCTAGGATATCTTTATATTCTCAGCTGTAAACTACCATCTACCTTATTCTACTTATATAATTTGTGTAAGTAAGGCAAAGAAATACCTTTGTTATATTTGCAACTTATTCTTTCTTCTCATTTCTGTTTACTCTTTCTTGCACATATTAAAACACTTGGGAACACACCAATTCAGAGAAGTAACCCAGCACCAACACACCATCAAGCAACCACACAACACACACAAGTCACACTCTTTCTTGCACTCACTGTCAAGGAAAGAGAGCCAGCCATATCACCCTCAAGCCATCAGCTAGAAAATATCCTTAGGATAGCTACAAAGAAAAAAAAATAAAAAAATAAAAAAAAGAGAGTGAGTTTAGTAGGAGTAGTAGTTTCATACTTCCTGTAACCACCAACTTTACTTCTTTGCACTCTTGTCTGGTGAAGTGAGAGACTTATATTTGCTCTTTTGAAACACTTACATTTACTTCTCTCTTTTGTTTTTTATTTTACACATACATTAAGACATCTGGTCTCACATTTATATAGCACAATGTAAGGAGTAAAAGGAAATCAAAGTTTTGTAAATATGTAAATAAACTAACCTAGCCGTAAGATAATATATGCGTTTATATATATAAAATATGCATTTACAAATAAATATGCACCTACATATAAAAGAAAACAAAAAGAAAAGAAAAAGAATGGACAGCAGGTGTTAACAAAGGACAGCAGGTACTTTTAATAAGGACAGCAGGTACTTGAGATTCATGGTGATGCACATCAAGCCAATCAAAGGGAGGGACAGCCACCACCACCTCAACCTAAGTCATGCCAAGGGCAACCTCTACATCTAAGGACCTTACATGTCGACTTGATGATATGTCATGGCTCAGGTGATTCAATCATGCTCATCAACATGCCAACATTGTTGGAGTTATGTCCTAGAAGTCAATATTTAATGACTTATTTTCTTAGTTTATGTTAATGATGATATTTGATCATTTGTTCCTAGAGTTTATTATTGACAGATCATTCAGGTTGAGGATCTGAATTGTAGATCTCTGTGGATCATTCATTAGAATGACAATAATAAATCTAAATCGTCCATAATCTTGATAATTAACAAGGAACATTAATTATCATAAAAGATTAGTATGTAAGTTAAGTGATGATTAAGTTCTACAAATCATAGGTAAGGAGTTACCAACTTAATTGCATATGTGTATGTTATTGGAACATAGTACAGGACTTGACCCAATGAAATAAACATATGGATTGTGTTATGTGTCATTGTTTATTTCATATGTTGTTGATTCTAAGTTTGAGATGCTCAGCTTTTCCACATGAGGATAGGTTCAATAAATATCGTCTAACGTTGATTCCTGATAAAGGCTGCTATAAGGACTTTATTTATGTTCTCTTGAATTGTGCGGGGAAAAGTTGTTCATCAAGAAAACCGTATGTCCCTCATTAATATACTTAATGAGTGATGATATCTGTTTGGGCCCCTTGATGGAGTTGGATCGTATGCATGCAAACTAGACGATCAACTCTAGATCAAGAAATGTATAATCTGCAAGAATGACACATTCCTATCTTGGATTATACAAAGATATCGTGTGACATAAGAATCAAACAAAGAAATACTTTTATTTCTTATGCAGGATTGAGATATTGTAACGGTACATTATTTATACGAATTGGGAATCATAACGTGTTGCTAGATACCGCTTATGATTATTGGAAATAAATAACGATTTATTTCCATGGCCAACATAGTATAAATCCTCAAATAGGGTCGCACAAATAGGATTCTAACCACTTGGTGCATTTATTGTTTATTCACAATAATGTGTATTGTGAAATGTGATAAGTTAATTAATTAATTATATACCGTTATGAACCGTTATAATTAATTAAATTAAAAGGATCATATGGAAATAATTTAATGCATTAGCTAATCATAGATTAATTATTAATGAATTAATAATTAATTATGTTCAACTTACTTTAATTAGTTTGAGCTAATTGGGCTTCTATTTAATTGGTTAATTAAAGGCCCGATTTAAGGAAGAATGAAGAGACAATTAAAGGAGATTCATTAATTGGTGAATTAATGAATAAAGGCCTTTTATTAAGATGGCCCAAGAGAGCCCATTAGGTGGCCTCTTAGGGTGGATGGCATACTTGTAAATAGTATGAAAATTGGATGAGAGTGGTTGGCTATATAAAGGGGTCTCTTTGGGAGAAAACCCTAGCCGTCATCTCTCTTCCTCTCCCCTCCCTTGCGCCTCCACCTAGAAGAGAGATTTTTCTCTCTTCTCCATGGCTCTTCCCTTCCTCTCTTAGCTCATGTGTTGAGCATCCCACCTCTCTTCCTCTCCATTAAATAGTTAATTAAGAGAAGCAAGGTGATTAGCAAGAGGTTCAAGAGAACTAGCATTCTCTTTGAGCTTGGTGGTGGGTCCTTGGTGGGCTAGAGGCGGCCATAGATGGTGGAGATGGTGGAGCACGCACCCCATCGACTCCCATGCCATGGATTCGAGCCTCATGAATACAATTTCATGAGAGGTACAATTTCTCCTACCTTCTCTCTTGATTGGATGTGTGATTGCTTTAGCACTAGATCTATTGATTTGCTTGTTGTTAATGGTGATTAATTAGTTGTAATTAATCTAAAATTAAAATGTGAGCATTTCCTAACAGTGGTATCAGAGCTATGGTCGTGCTTAAGGTTTTTCACACTTAATTAAGTGAGAATTCGTAATTAATTAAGTTAATTAGTGATGTGCATGCTTGCTGGCCCTGGAAAGGCTGTTTTCTGTCTTGTTGCTTGTTTTTCGTGGTGTAAAGCTCTCTGAAATTTTTTCCTTCTTATTGGAGGTTGTAGCCCTTTGTGTTGTGGTTGTTTTCCCACTGGAATCATTGAAATTCGATATAAAATGAATTTTTAGTGATTTAAACGGTAACGGTGCGCAGATCTGTTATTCTGCTGCACAGTTCTGTTGTTGTGGTTGGTAACAAATAAGTTTGTATACAAAGTACCTGTAACTTTTAGATAGGATTATTCTAAACTTGATGCTCTTTCTGGATATGTAAATTTTGTTGCATATTTCGGATATTATGTGAGCGTTCAAGGATGAAAAGTGATGAAGTTATCAGATCTGTTTTTTCAAACAAACTGATTGTTTTGAAAAACTGTACTTATTGAGAAACTTTTATGGAAAAGTGTTGAAATGGAAATGTTCTCCTTTAAGTCTGGAATCTGTGAAAATTAATTTCATAGATTTTCATTGAGATTTGATACCTCAACCGAGTGAAACCTTTTTGGTCGACGGTCTGTTCCAGAACAGGATACCTTGCTTAAATGCTTGTTATCTCGTTGATCTTGAATATAACTTGTGGATTTTCTTTTCATGGAATGATAGCCTATTGTATGTAGTATTTTTCTATGTAAATTGTTTGCTGGAAAAATATCAAGAGGATGATCATACAGATCAAAAGGTTGAGACCCATAACAGAATTTTCTCTAACGGTGCTTCGCGCACAATCTGAGGATTTGTCTTTTTTGGTTCTCCCTGATGGTAATTGATCTCTCCTTGAGATTTTTACAGGTAATCACAATCTTTGTAAGGAGTTCTCTGGATTTATTTCAGATTTTTTGGAGACCGAATTATTTTGAATTTTTTCGGGTCCCGAATTTCGTATTTTAATTAGTTAAAATAGTTTCTAATTAATCAATTTATTGAAATGTTAATTAGAAGACTCCTTAAATACCCTCCTTTCTGTTTTGATAGTTGGATTTAATTTAAAAGGGCTTAAACAATTAGTTGTTAAGGTTAAGCCTTCTTTGCATTCGAAAAACTTGAGCAACAAGTATGCACAAAGATTCTAATTAATGAAATTAATTAAGAACAAGTGAATCATGTATATTGTATATGTGCTAACTTTGTTTTGTAGGAGGATGTGGGTTTGATATGGCTCAAGATGTCAATGCCTTGTGTGTTGTAAAATGTTGTGAATGCATGTGATTGCTTGTAAAGTGGCCTAAGGTGCCTTGATAATTAAGTGGTTAATTTTTGATGTAACTTGTGAGGCTTGCATGCCCCTAAGGCCTAGGCGGGGTTTTTAGGAATTTTATCACATGTATTTATTTCCCTTAATTATTAGATAGGATCTTAGTAATTAGTGGGAGGGCTTGATTAGATTAGTCTCGTTACATGGAGATGCGACGAAGATTAATGCAAGCGGGAGCCATACAAACCCACAGCAATGTTTGAGATGCTTATTATTATGTGATTGTTTGTGAATGCCTTGAATTGTCATAGGTAGGTATGGGTGTATGCTTACACGACCACCAAACAAAGTCACGTAATTGCTTATGTCCCAAATTAACTTGATTTAGCCAAATCGTCCTCCTTCTCTCTATCCCCTTCAATACAATTGATTGTCTATTGATGCATTCCTGCCGACGCGGACATCGTAGTCCATCATTGTAGTCGGGGTGTAAATCGGATTTACTAGGAGCAAATAGAGAGAAGTTGCTTTACAACGGACCCACTCGGATTGGACGTTGGGACGAAGTTTGTAGATATACTTATGATATCTCACAAACCAAGAATCATATGGACAAGATATGATTGGTTGGAGAACCTACCTTATCTAGTTGTTTTAGGTGTCATGCCGACGCTGGCCCCTATTTCAACGAAAATGAGGATCTTGGAATCCATTACATTTAGGGACATTAATTAAATGTAGTGGGAGTTTTTGTTTATTATTCCATAAACAAAACATTGCATAAACTAAATGACCTTAAATTGAAATTGTTATAGATGTTAAATATGTTAATTTCGTTGCGATCAATCTTTGGAAAACGACAAGCTCGTTTCTAAGGTATTTACTTGGAGAAGAAATACCGATTTCTAAGATATGTTCTTGGAAATGAGAAACTTGAGCAAGTTTAATCCCAAAAACGTTCCTCAACTTCCCGAACATAGCTTCGCAATGATTGATTAGTTTTGACGAAAATTATTCAATAAAGCGAATGCTCATATCCTTTTAGAAGTTCTGGACCTTTGAATTGGAGAATTCATAAGGACTATACTAAGACTTCTATACTCTCATCCACCTACTCAAGAAGGCGTTCTTAGAGAAAGTAAAGATAGACTCAATCATTTATGATCGAGTAATGGAGTGTGAGTTAACCAAGAGACTCTTCTTATAAGAAGATAAATATTTCATTAGCTTGCGAACCGAAAGGTTTGAGTAGCTAATTGACAACTAGAGATACTAAGATCTCCAATATCAAGGATTGTTGATATTGTCATACAATCTCTTTCTATGGATAAAGGATATATTGTTTGCACACTTGTTAGTGCTAAAAGTAATTGGTTAAGTATTAAAGGAATACTTTACCAAGATATGAGTTGAAACTTTGAGATCCTCACTAGTGACCGTGTGTCACATGAGATGTTTCATTTGCCATTTATGGGAGGCATTTGAAAGGTTGTCCGAAATACCATGATGTTCTAAACCTTGAGATATTTGTCGTTCAAATTATCTCACTATCTCTAATTCACACTAGTAATTAGGTGCTAGTTCATGTGCTCGCATTTAACGAAATGTGTAGACAATGATGAATAAGAGAAAGTTCGAGATAAGTAAAGTAAACTCCGTTTTGGAAATGGCTTATACGTCTAGGCCGCTACCATTGAATACGTAGAGTTATCTTTACTAAATAAAGAATTTGTTTAGGAATTTGAGGTTATATACCTTATTCCAAACATCTTATAAAAACCTTATCTCCATTTCATATTTGATGATGGATGATCATGTTTTGTAATAGAGAAATGTCGTTCTCTTATGAATTTGTGTATAAGATTTCACGCATCTTGATTGAATTTGCTTGAAATAGATAAACAAATTTCGAATGACAAATATGTAAGACTTCACATAAAGTATTTGACTTTTATGTAAGATAGTCGCTTAGTCGAATATAAACAAGAATCGCATTATGAGAGTCTACGTAATGTGGAGCTCGTAAATCAATTTGATTGCAAAATCAATTGAAATTCATGCGAATCGTGTTTGTTAAATGACAAAAGCGCCTTTGAACTACGAAGGTTTAAAGGACAAGTAACCTTATTAAGACTTATACATATTGATGTATATAGACCTATAGGTACTTGTGCAATTGAAAGGTTGTTGAAACTTTACCACTTGACCAACAATCATTGTAGATATTAACGTATCTATTTGATATGGTATAAGTATGAATCTTTTGACAAGATCAAAAGGATTTCAAGAGTAAAGTTGAAAAACTATTCAATAAAAGCAAAAGTCTTAAAATGGATCATGGTAAATAGTTAAGTCATATAGTTTGATGTATTACCTAAAGAGTATGAAATACGTTTCACTACTTGCTCCATGAGGAACATTGAAAAATGTATCCAAAGATGAAGGTATCGAACATTGTTTGATATAGTTCGATCGGTAATAAATCAAATTGACTTGTTCGACTCATGTAAGGGATTTGTGTTTGAGGACAATATTGTTTACACTGAATAAAAATTCCATCGAAGTCTATTGAAAAAGATATCTTACGAGATTCGATCTCTAGGTATATTGTTTCTAAAGATTTGGTATTGAGAAGCTTATTTCAAAGTTCGATTGATTGATAAGCTTGGACCCAAATAAGACGCTTAATATTATGTAGGATATCTTGAACTAACCAAAAGGTACTACTTCAACGAACATGATAAGAACAAAGTAGTTGTTGCTCATCATAACGTAATCTTGAAGAATGATATTCTCAAGAAGAAGTAGTGGGAGTAACGTGAGCATTAAAGGAGTTTAATGCGTCACTACAAGAAGTACATTTATAGGAAACTTGTCACTCCATACATGGTGCTTAGTGGGAGTTGAGCGGAACTTTATTCACAAGTAGTTGTGAAAGGAAGAAGTTTATAAACACGCTCACTTCTAAAGAGTGCTCAAACATCTCACGAATGGATGATGTTCGAGAAACTCATGCAATATATTAGGATCAAGAACTTACTCTACAAGATGTTGTAGAAGTAGTTTACTGACCTCAAGCACCAATCCTACAAAGATCAACGAGAGTGAATTGCCTAAACTGAAAGGTACATAGGCTTCACAACATCCTCGTACTTGATATATGAGGATCCGTTGATAAATAAAGAAACGATGGAAAGACCCGATTCCACAAGTATGGTTTGAATTTGTATGATCTTTAAGTGCAATCCATATATATATAACAACAAGGTATAGACCTTGATTGATGTTCAAGAAGGAACGATCCATCTAGAACATTTAGATCTTTAAAAGGAAAGATAGATATGGATAGCAAGTCGACTATGTACAAAGCACAATTTCATGATTGATGCTATGTCTAAGTCGATAACCAGTTGACCATGTACAAAGCACGGCTTCTCGCTTGTAGTTGTGTATAAGTCAATAAAGATCATTCTAACAATAATTATATTTCGTATATATAGATATATGGAAAAATACATCAAAACCGCCTTCTTCGATTGAATGAAGGAAGTTGTTGTGTATTTGACACAAACCGAAGATTTTGTTGTATTGTTAGAAACGTATATATGCTTCAATGATCCATTAATGGATTGAAGCAAGTACTGTGGAAACTGGAATAAACTTTTTGATAAGTAAGTCAAGGAGTTGAACTTCGTCAAAAGTATCTTGTATAGACAAGATATTCAGTGGGAGCATTATTATGTTACATGTATTGTACAAGATACAAGACATTAATTGGGAATAAAATTAAAGAAAGGAATATTGTCAAGATCTCATTGGAGAATGTTTTCTCAATTGAGAACTTGGGTAAGTCACCTAAATCCAAGGAAACAAAATCTATGGAGATAGATTATGATGGATGTCAGGTTTGAGCAAAATGTGCATATAATGACAAGGTGTTATAGTTACACGAAAAGATAGACTCCTAGAAAGGATGTCTAACCATGTTGTATGGCATACACTTGAGTTCTAATCGGTGTGTTGCAACTCAATTCGAGAAGAGTGCACGATATATTTCGAGCATCCTTCTGTTATGAGTTTCATAACGGACGCCATACTTATGCACATGCCCCTATGTGTTGTACCCAAGGAGTATGACAAGCAGTTGTCAAGTGGATACAAAGAAAAACACATTTGGACAATAATCAGGAATGTCCTCGAGTATCTTAAGAGAAAGAGTGATATGTTTTTGTTTGCCTCCAAATTTCGCCACTTGAAGAAATGATGGAATATCTGAAGAAACCTGCAAATGAGAAAATGTTAATCATGACAAAAAAAAATCCACAGACAAGACGATAAAACCCACAAATACACAAAATGGTTAATTAATTGATTAAATTATGTGATATATGCCAATGCCCACATAATTAATGGATTAATTAATTAATTAACAACAAGAATTGCATGATGGTCATACCTTATGCATTTTCCTGAGAATCCATGCCAAACACCATAACTAAATCCTTATACCATGACAATACCAGTCAAATTACTTAGAATTAAGCGATATGGAATTCCGGTATATGGACAGGGCTCAGTACAACAACAAGTACAGACGGCTCTACACCAGAAACAACCCGACAAATACATGTATCTAATTTGGACCCGCTGCCAAATTAATTTATATATTGGATAACTAAACGAAATCAAAGAATAATAAGCCCAATATCAACTATTTAAAGCTAGCCCATGCAACTCAAATCAAATTTGAGCCCAAGTCGGATTAAACCAAGCCCAAATCAATTTAACCCAAATTTTTTTTTCTTTTGACTCAAGCCCATATGCACATATGCACACCCGATGGCGCCTAAGTGACTCAGTTGAGTCATTGACGAGTTCGACACGCGTCGACCTCTCATTGGCTCACGTTGGTGGGTCTCATGGTGTTTCCGTTAATGGAAAAAGAAAAAAGGAAAGAGAGAAGGAAAGGACAGTACCGACAGAAGTCGTTCGACAAGGCGACTGAGAGCTGTCTTTCACCGGCGATATACGCAACCTCGGTGCAAACTAATTAGACCGCTGAAGAGAGGGCTCCATCACGATTCCGCTGACACCGGACACGGCTCCGACTAAGACCTACAATGCGGCAAAATTGGACACATGAGTGACTAGTTTGTAAATTGGGGAAATTTTCCATGACAAATGAATGGATAAAAAACTCAATTAAACGACCTGGGGAGCCTCGTTGGTGCCTCAATCAGAGGATTCCAGCACCAATTCCAGCCAATTTGGTGAGGAAAGGCGAAAATTGTCACCCGCCATGGCCAGGAGCTTCGAGTTTGGTCGAAGATTCTTTAAGAGGTGGAGAAGAGGAGAATTCACACTACCCCTAAATCAATTCTCTCCACGACAGAGTTGACACGAATGTACTTCCCAGAATTGCAAAAGAACCACATAAGGCCGAAGTTTTTGAAACAATTCGGAACACTGGATGCATCCAGTGGCGAGATTACACTGTTGTTGTTGGAATGGAGGAGAAATTCTCTCCTTTGTCGTTTTGGCGCCTGTAAAAGTTAAGTCTACACCTGAGAAAAGAGGTGTAGCTTCGACAGAGGCGTGGGAACAGTACAAATTCATGACCGTTGGATGTACAAGATGGATTAAAAGAGGAATGTGACACTCATGCCTTGTACAACCCCCTGCCAACATCTGCAACGAAGGAATCACCTCCAAGATGTGGTACAAAGAGAGAAGCATACCAAAATCACCTATATAACGAACTTTATACATCCAATGGCTCAGATCATATGAGAGCCTATATAGCATGTGGGAGGTTTATCCTTCTCAGATAGCAGAAAATCACATATGGAGTTAAACCGTATGCAAACCTGCTTTTAAAGGAAGATGTCTTTGAATATCAAGCATGCTGTAAATATTAATAATCAAACATGTGATTGTGTCACATTAACATGCGATTGGGAAATTGATTTACTGAATGACAAGGGATGACAGGTTGGTTTCCATACAGACCCAATTCCTTGATTACCCCTATTAGTTAGTATCAAACAGTACAAAAATCAATCAATCAATCCACAAATCTCTATAGGAAATGCTGGTATGATAGAGGGTAGAATGGGAAACCAATTACTGAAGAAACCACCTAATACCCTCCACAGTCACAAACAAAAAAATTCACATGAAAAATGGGCTGTAAATTACTTGGTTACCCCTGGACTGTTCGCAATTGGTTTAATGAAATATATGCCTGGATGAAGGACCCCACATGCGGTCTCATACCTATACAGCTGCATGAGGAAAGCATATCAAATGACACCATAGCAAATCTAAGGAGGTGACGTAACTGGAGAGGGCTGAAATGCTCACTGGGCAGTCCCCAAATGCATGCACTGGCGCCATAGCCAGCTAAGATGTAGGAAAGATGCAGATAAGTTATAATCACCACCATCCATTGCCTGTGACAGCCTTGATGATTGCCATCTGTCAACTGGCACCAAGACCCCTTTTCCAAGCACAACCAAGATAGTGGAATGAGAGACATGCCCCCACATGTCATGCAGCTGATTACAGGGACCCACATGTCATACTTGGATATGAATAGGTAGTGAGAGCAAAAGTGAATCAAGACAAAGAGACTTAGGCGGTTCACCACTGATGGATCATAGCCCTTCATCAAATTTCAGAGCTACCAGAAGATGCCACCTGGCCATGGGACTGAAGCAAAAAAAACCCTAGCATCCCCTATAAAACATCCTCCAGAAGATAGAGAAGAGGAGGCCAGTTAGTATTTTCTAGTCGAATTGCTGCTATTCTGAGATTTTAAAAAGCTCTTTTGTAAAGTTTAGAAAAGGTAAAAACCATGTAGTTTGTAATTGGCCTCCAATTTATATGAATAAAACTCTTCTGAATGTCCATTCTTGTTTCAATTATTTATTTTTTTTTTTACTGGCATTTTATCCTTAATCTGAGTTCATATGTATTCTCTTTGATCTTTATAAAACCTGCTTTCTCAAGCTTTCTTTCCTCATGAATATGATTAGTGGCGATGGGTTGTGTGAAAGATAATCCATGCCCATCAATACTGTTTTGATTGAGAAAAGCAAGTAAAAAAAATGATATTTCTTTAAATTTGATTTTATTTGGTACTTGTGCTCATCTGATCAAAGCTCGGGTTGACATAAGGGGGGTTGTGTGAAAGATAATCCATGCCCTCCAAAAACGTCGCTTGAGATTAGAGAAGAAAGTGTGTGATGATGGTTTTCCCTGAAATTCCTTTTCTTATTTTACCTCTTCTGTTACCTTTTGACTGTATCATTTTCCAAAATATATGTTCGTTTTATTCCTCAAAGATAGCATGACAGTGGCAGGTTGTGTGATAGATAATCCATGCCTACCACTGTCGAATGCAACTTGGAGAGGGAAACTTATATTAAGTTATTTAAGTACAACCTATTTTAAAAAAAAAAGAGAAATTTCATATTTGACTGTTGCATACTAGGGTCCATAGCTCTTTTGGGGTTCGATGATGGACAATCCATCCCCTTTGGAATGATGTGTTGACCATGGTAATAGCTGAAAGTTTGAGGGCGCCTTTTGATCTTTGTGTAACATATTTAGTAACCTTTATGCTTTCATGCCCCAGTAATAAAGAATTTAAATCAGTTTATATTGTTTTCATACTGAAGTCATTTTGATAAAAAGCTAGGTCTGTAGTTACTAAATTTCTTTATAATTGTGCCTTTGTTCTCTATCTTTTCAGAAAATTAGCAAAACTTGTATGTTAGAATAAATCTCCATTATCCATTTTTACTCCTCTATCTTCAAGAATAAAGAGCGTCTAGGTTTCCTTTTATTGATGATATCTTTGTCCTTGATTATAAAACTTGAAACACGTTTGTTCTAGCTCTCTTACTAACCTTTCTTTTTTTTTTTAAAAAAAAGGGGTTTTAGTTGATATCTTTGGACTTTTATGAAAATGTTGGTCTCCTTTTGTATTTCTATTTTTATTAAGTCAAGTTGCGTTTTCTTTTTAGAAATAGATTTGCATGATTATTCCTATTTAGCAGTTCAATGTTCTTTTATTCATACTTGCATCCTTTCATATAAAAATATAAATAATAATACTCTGACTTGAGCAGACCAAATATGTATTAGAGTAATTTGAATTTATTTCTTCTTTACTTCCTATTTTACCTTTCTGGTTATCCTCAATTTCATATGTAAAGCCATAATTAAGTAGGTGAAAATATCATAGTAAAACAGTGTCACATGAAGTCGCTAAGAAGAAGCACATATGTAACAAATATATAGTCTAGGCTTTGTTGCATCGATGAACAAGATATAACCTCATAGGATAAATACAACAAAGGGAGGGGGTATAGTTAATTTGTTGATTGAGCCAAAGTCTCTCAATATCTCAAAATTCCTTACATAATTTTGCATGTATCGGTCTGCCTTTTTAAAGAAAGAGAGGAGAATACGAGAATAATCAACACATTTCATGTCTCTGATCGACAAGTCGTAGGTATACAGAAATGAACTAATAAAATTCATGAATCGAACAATGCTATTTTATAATATACTTGGGGTTCAAATGAATACAATAAATAGGACTTAAGGTTTGGTACCGCATAGATCCGTTAGAATAAACTGATACAAAAGTATGTGAACATCTGTAGTCCTAATTAATGTCATAAAATTCTTTAACCATGATTAAAATCACATGGAGTCAGAAGGGATATTGATCTAATTGATTGTTGTGACAAGTCGATACCAGACCAAATTCGACATCACGACCAGATTACCATTCAAATGAATGATGGTGAAATGGTGATTGCCATTTTGGTTAAGCTCATGGCAACTTCACGATGCTCAAAGAAAATGATTCCTGACGCAGCTTAAACGGACGGTGTAGATGAATTCAAGCAGCCTCTATGAAAACCCGAAACCTGTCTGCAGCCACTACAATGGTCGGAATCCACTGCTGGTACGAAACTGGAGCCATCCAGTCAGCGACTCAGACCAAAGGGGGAAGACGAAAGCAAATAAAAAAATACAGATGAACTTGGTGTACAGTTACACGCATAGACCGAGCGCCGAAACACGTTTGTAATAATCCTGGATCATCTGTGGTATCAAGGGTGTGATGAGTCACTGATGACATAATATAAAACAGCAAAAATTGTGACCAATAAGAATTTTCTAAAATTCAGAAACTTCAAAAATACATTAAAAATAGCTAGAAAGTCCAGAAAATTCCCATAAAATATCAAAATGCTCAGAAAATTATGAGGAACATTTTTCTATAATACTCCAAGTTTAAATTCCCAACTCAAAGGGAATTAAAAATAAAGTCATGAATGATTAAAATTAATAATGCAAGACTACCCAAAAATTAAATTATTTCAAAATTCAATAAAAAGGTGCATAAAAGTGCAAGGGCATGAACCCCTTTGACAGCAGGTACTTCAAAATAACAGATATGTCTGGACCGCAGGTACTTCAAAAATTTTGGACAGCAGGTACGATTAAAAGGGTAATCACCGCTAAGAAACGAATTTTGTGAGAACCCAAATCCAAAACCCAAACTCAAATCCGGTCTAAATCCAAACTCAAGTCAAATCCAAAACTCAAATCCAGTCTAAATCCAAACTCAAGTCAAATCCAAACTAAACCCAAATCCAAACTAAACCCTGAACCCAAATCCAAAACCCAAACTCAAATCCAGTCTAAATCCAAACTCAAGTCAAATCCAAAACTCAAATCCAGTCTAAATCCAAACTCAAGTCAAATCCAAACCCAAACTCAAGTCAAATTCACACCCAAACTCAAATCAAACCCAAAATCCCAAATTCAAATCTGAAATCCAGACCCAAATTAAATCCAAGCCCAGGAAATCCAAACCAAATCCAGATCCAGAAAATCTAAAGAGAAACAAAACTTCATAATTAATGCAAACTTTCCAGAATCCAGGGACCGAACTTTAAATATGTCTAAAAATCAGAATTTGGTAAATTCTAGAACATATGAAGACCAAAGTTTAAAATGTCCAAAGTGACCAGAATTTCTAAACACGCCTTAATACCAGAGTTTAAAATGTTTTATAACCTAACTCTCGCACGTCACAGGGCCAGAAATTCGATACGTCAATAGTTGACCAGAATCGACACATGCTTAAGGACCGGAACCTCTACATGCCTTAATGCCTGAGTTTCCAGAAACGTCTGATAACCTTGATTCTAACATGTCAACAAATAGACCTAAGTTTTAAAACGTTGATAAATTGAAGTTTTAAAATAGTTAAAACTTTAATATAATCAGAATACCGAAACTTTACAAGTCTATGTCCGTCCTCTTTGAGCTTACAATGCGTATAGTTTGAAGAGAACAAACCAAAATCGTCAAATATAGAAAAATTGGGTTGAATGTGGATTAATAGATAATCACCCTAAATCAAACTCCAGAAGTCTTGAAACTCTAAACTTAAACTAAGTTTCCCTGCGTCATGTTTTGCATCATGTTGATCCTCTCATGGTTGCATCATTCGCTCTATTTATGTCACTATTTGTTTGCGTTCTTTAATGTTAGTATCTTTTGGTAAAGTGTTAGAATGCTAGTTGTTATGCCTAATCTATTGACTATCCCGATCTAGAGGTGCTCTTGACTTGGTTCAGAGGTAATTAACAGTAGGGGCTTGCGCCTACTGGAAAAAAAGGACCTGCAGTAAACAAATCAAACTCTCGAGAGGTTCGAAACCACGTCGGTACGCACATCCTTTTTCAGGTGGGTGCCGATGTCTGAGTTTTGAAACGATCGAGGGGTATCTCGTCCGCAATATTTTTTTCCCCCTTGGGAGCATCCGGTCATTTCCCCCTTCCGAGGATCAGGGTCCAAAAAGGTGCGAGACAGATTCTGGCACGCCCGGTGGGACCTTTTTTCTCCTCTCATCAGGGAATAATCAATGGACCAGGCATATCAGCATAGCATGTCAACGTAGCATGAAATACGTTTAAAATATACAAAGATACTGACGTTAACTTTAAGTGCTTTCCATTTGTAGGAAAAACTCACTCAAAACCGACAACCAACAATCAACATGGTGACCTGGAGTGAAATCGTGAGCGGTGCACACCTCAAGAAGGCCAACAAGTCGGTGGCCGGGACTCTCACTGTGCCCGTCCAGGTGCCCTTGACTGCGCTTGCTGGTGAAGCGCCCGTGACTGCAACCATCTCTCTCAACAAGAAGGCTGGGGCTGGTGCCTAGCGTCTCAAGGTCTCTCTCGCCCCCAAGAAGGCGAAGGAAACCCGAGTCAGGCTCTCGAGGTCTCAAGCCCTCCGCCTGGCCCAGGAAGAAGAAATTGACACTGATCTGCCTCTGAACAATGCGTTCGCTCCTCTCCGCATTGTGAAGAAGAATGCTGACGGTCCGCGCCTGCGCGAAGACTGGGAGCTACCCCAGTATGCTCCTCTGAAGGTTGAGGTGGTTTCCGCTCCCAAGAAGCACCAAGCTGTGGAAGCCATCCATGCTGCATACAAGATAGTCAAGAAACTCCGCGGGGCCCGCAAAGCCTTCGCCATACCTGCCAAGAATACCCAGAAGCCCTCAATCAAGGAGAGGCTCCGGTTCCCAGTCTTTCAGCGCCTTCGTTTCCCCTACTATGAGGATACTAGGATCGGAGATGCTGATTACAGCGCCTCGGAGAAGAAAGTGGAAGTCACACCTCCTTCGGTCTTTGATCGACTCACTTTCCCTCCTCTCAAACCCAACACCAAGAATATGAAAGCCAAGGGGAAGGCTGCTCAGGTTCGGAAGCCCAAAAATGCTTCTGAGCCTCAGCAGGAAGGCGCCATATCCCCGAAGGAAAACAAAAGGGGGAAGAAAGCCTCCGAGATATCTGATATTGTGTCATACATGACGCAAGCCCCAAGAAAGAAGGTCCGCGTGCCCAAGAAAAGAAAGGGTGCAGGATCTGCGTCTGTTTACCATGTTCATGCTGATGTCGATCATGATGATGACCTCACTGAAGTTCACATGGTCGGAACTGGCTCTCAAGAACCCCCACAGTCCGAGAGCATACCAGTTGAAACCCGGAGCCAGAAAAGCAAAGCTTCTGCCTCCGCCCCACCAAAGAAAAACAATCGTCCCCGGATTCCCGAGCCCATTACAGAAGAAAGGGTCAACCAAGCCAGCGATCACTCTGCTGGTGAGGAGGAAGATAGGGGAGAAAACCCCGGTTCGAACAGAGATGAAGCATCTGATGGAAGTGCAGACGAGGAAAATGAAGTCCTTGGAGAAGTTGCCCAGCTCCGCAAGGAACTGGAAGAAAAAGATAAAAAGTTAAAACAGTTGCAAGTCGACAATGTCCGCATAGCTGAAGCCTGTGCGGAGATCCAGAAATACATGGCCAAGAAAGGAGCATGGCCAAGCTCAAACCCAGTCACTTCAAAGCAAGGAAGCGCCCGACACTCGGTGCCTGAGCGCAAGAAGAAAAGAAAGAACAAATCCAGTCGTGACTCAAGCGAAACCTCTGATGATGGGTCATATGGTAAAAAGAATGCTTCCAAGGTCGATCCAATTGACCTCATGGAAGAAATGAGAAAGCAGATGGAACAAAAATTCCAGTACTTGGGAGTTGACGGACCTCAATTCCCCAATAACTTCACAGGAAGACCATATCCTGAGAGGTTTGACAGGGTTGAATACCCAAGGGGTTATGTTGTGCCAAAATTCAAGCCGTTTGAAGGAGTCGGCAGTAAAGTGACTCCCGACCAACATTTGTCTCACTTTCTGACATCCTGTGGAGACACTACCAGAAGACAAGAATGGCTGTTAAGGCAATTCCCCCAAAGCTTAACGGGAGTAGCCTTTGAATGGTATGCCTCGCTGGAGGAAAACAGTATCAAGAACTGGAAAGAAATGGTCGCCGCTTTCAAGACCCGATTCAGAGTCACACCTCGTCGTGTCACTTTGACCAGTTTGGTCAACACTAAACAAAACAAAGGAGAAACTGCCTCGGACTTTGTCGCGAGGTGGGAAAACATGTACACGCGATGCCAGTCAAACATCTCTGAGAAGGAGGCGGTCCGCATGCTCATGAATGGGATCCGTCCACCTATGAAAGTGCTCCTGGCAGGGCATAACGTTGCCACTTTTGAGGGCTTAGTGACTAAAATCATTGAGTTCGAAGGGATGGAGGATGACATCAACCTGATGTATGCTCTCCCCAAGGAAAGGCCAAAGAAAGCTGAAATCAAAACCGTGAAAACAAAAGCGGCCAGCAATCAAGTCGAAGGCACGAGTGGTGTACAATGGGGAGAAAGTGATGAAGAAAAAGACGGGACTTCACAAACCCGTGCCCCAAGACCGACTTTGAAAGAGTTACAAAACAAACCATACTCTTTCAAAAAAGAGAAAACTAAAAAGTTGTTCCAGCAAGCAATGAAAGTGCTGGAAATACGACTCCCGAGGTGCAAAAGGCCCGAAGAAGAAAACAAGGTCAACCACCCGAACTATTGCCCATATCACCGGGTCTTAGGCCACAGTATAGAAGACTGTTATGTCTTCAAGGACTGGATCGAGAAAAGAATCCAAGAAGGAGCAATCCCACTCCATGATGACGCTAGGCAAGAGCCGGCACCTCATGCTGGGCCAACCAGAACCCCAGTTGCCAGCGCGAATCGCGTTTCTGCTTGCTCTGACGGCAGACCACCCACCACTTGGAGTGTAAGCCTCAACAAGAGCACCAAAAAGAAGTTGAAGGTGCTTCAAGCTGAACCCAGGCTCAGATGGAAGAATGCCATCACCCCCATCGTGCCGAGAAACGTTGTCATACCAACGAGATTGCCTCCCAAACCGAGACGTGGTTATGTCCCGGTAGCACGATCGAACAACAACAGACCGTTCTGGAGGAAAGTTGCGTCTCAGGAGATCGAAGAACAATATATTCAAGGAAGACCAAGGCAAGCCACCCTGGCTGACTTTCTGTCCCCCAGGGATTTTACCAAAATTACTGGTAAGGCTTGGAAAGATGTGACAGAAAGAAAGGAACGTGAGAATGCGGAATCTGAAGAGTTCTGGACGGCTTCGTGTCGTCACATTTCCAGCAATGATCAGGGGAATGAGGATCTCTCTGATAAGAAGGCACCACAGTCAACCCCTGACCAGTCAAGTCAGCAAGCCCAAGAAACATCGACACCCTCCGCGGCTGTGCAGTACAGTCAAATGGGGTCATCATCGTCTCGAGGAACACAAACCGAGACCACCCCTACCAAGACCAAGAAAAACCACAGGGGCTGCAGAAACAGAAAATCCAGCACTCGGGCAAATACGCCTGGAGAATCTTCCGGGTACCAAGGTCCCGGGGCTCCGGATTCAGAGCTAATGGTCCTTCCAGTGACCGTCAATGGGCAAGAAAGAAGGATATATGTGGAAATTCCCAGAGAATGTCAAAGTGAGGACGGCGGTTTAAACCTAAACAATTTGGGTTTCAACTTGCTTGTGGAAGACAAAGCAGGACAACCTGAACTCCCTCCTTCTGTGATACAGACTCTAGCCCAGCACGTGTCTGGTCTAATGAGTGAAGCCATAAATGCGACAAAGCTTAGGAGAGAAAGGGAGGCAGCGGCAGCCGAAATGGCAACCACTTCAACCAAAACTCCAGCTAAAACTTCAGGGCCGGAAGAATGCTACTTCGAAGATGAATATTCATGGCCTGGTTCCAGTCCTCCCCGTGATGACATGGATAACAACTATGACTTTGATTGTCACTTCAGTAGTGACGAAGAAAGAGGTGGTTGTGCCGCCGGTGCATGCTGCAATGTCTTCGCGACCTCTGATACTGAGGATGAAGGAGATGGCAATGAAAATTATGATGATTTCTATGAAAATGCTGAAAATGATGCAGTCCAACCATCTGAAGAAACAGAAGTGGAAGATAAACATGTGACAGAAGAAACAGCTGTTGCGACTCCGTCATCACTCTTGAGAGGTGAGGGGTCGACCGCAAGAAATGGTGTCTTTTACCAGGAGGTAGAACCCCGCGAACTCCCCACCCGACAAAGGATGAATATGTTTCTAAGAGCACGAAAACAGTGGCGAGAATTGGCCACTTGGTACCGCACGGTTATATTTCACCCTGAGCTAGAAACGGAAATTTTGGCGGATCCCATGTGGTGGGTCCACGAATTGATGAAAGGAGATGATATCGATCAGTTGCTGGCCGCATGGCTGGTTGGCAAATATCAACTGAGGGTGTCACTCAAGAAACCTCAAAGCACAGAGACTACAGAAACCTGCCGGCATCTAAGTGCTTCTGATGAATCCGAGGTAGAAAATGATAGTGATTCCGAAAGGATCATAATTCAAACCTCTGCTCTCAATTTCAATGACAACTCTGACGATGAGTCGCCACCAGAAGTGACATTCGAAGCGGTGTCTGATTACATCGACTTCTTAATGGACTTGAAAGTCCAAGACTTTGACCTATTCCAAGACGAACTGAAAGTGGATGAAGCCATAGATAATGCCACTGACTTGGATCGTGATGGTATCGAGCATTTGGCCGTGAAAAAGGTGGCCGCTGATATCATTGTGAACAATGGATGGGATAAAATAGGCGTGAGTGCGGTCAGTGCCATGACTAACGACCAGATCGCCTACGAGCATGCCAAGGTATTGGATGCACGTGAGAAACCACAACAAGAGACTCCGTTTTTCGAAGGAGGCCTAGGCCGGTGGTTGCGTCCTAAGCCCGGTGATAATGGATGCTCCACCCGAGAAGAGTTGATTGATGCATATGTCCAGTACCTCAAGAGCTTGAAAATGATAGCCCCTGAAGAGTTTCACAACATGCTGAATCCGGAAGATTCCTCCGAGTTGGAAGACTATGAAAAGGAGGCCATCGCAAGAATGTTCAAAGAAGAGGCTGAATGTACTGGCCTTGAAGAAGGTGAAATCACCCCAGAACCCAGTTCCCCAGAAGCCAATCAAGAGCCATGGATGTATGGCTATAGGCAGCACCTAAGGGAAGTAAGAACTGGAAGACCGATGGTGGAAACCTCCAACCAAGTAGAGACAAGCCAACAAAGATCGCCGGAACAACCACACGACTCTTGGCAATACGAACATGATGAAATGGTAGAGTTCTATGTCTCCTACCTCAAGGATTTAAGGGTCTCTGATCCCAGAACCTTCAAATATGTTATGGATCCTGTGCACTCAATGTTTGCTAGTGAATTTGTTGAGGATTTTGAGAGAGAAGCTGTTGAGATAGTACGGAAGGAGTTGAGAAATGGAAAGACTCCCGCGTACGTATCCGATTCAGACAATGATGATGACGCGCCCTCAGCATCTTGCCGTCATATTACTGCCGATGATGACAGCGATGATGAAAAGGATAAAGGTGAATCATCAAACAATGAGCCACAAGCGCCACCGCCACAAGAAAGAGCTGGCTCTAGGCGGAATCCCAGGCGAAGACCCGGTGAGCTCGGTCCCAATGATGTAGACCCAAATGCGCGTATATTTTTCACAGGAGGGCCCAACTCCTCAGAGCCCATTCTAAATCTAACCCCTGCGCTCGAAAACCTCACTATACATCAATCGGCTGGGGTGGTTGCGTACCTCAGTCATCTGAAACAAAATGATCCGGGATTCATCGACATGATATCGGATAACACCGAAAATGCTGAAGTATGGGGCAGTTTCATGGAACACCCCGAACATGATCCTGACCGAGCCCGGAGAAGGAGGCGGGAGAAATTTATAAGAAAACACCCAGCTGAGGCCGCCCGTATGAGAGAGGTAGCCGCCACTTTCCACAGAATCGTGACTTCTGTTGCGAGTGATGATGACAGCGACGACGATAATTCAGGTGCCGGTCCTTCCGGGTTTTCACACCACATCAGCATCAATTGGGACGATGATTCGGACTCTGAAAGCGAATCTCATGAACCATCCCATCCTCTGAACGAAACTCCTGCTACCTCGACAGAAGATATAAGGCGTCAGAGTGCTGAACTGCACAGATACTTGCAAAATTTGAGGAGAAGGGAAGCTTCTTTCTTCAGATTCGCGAACACCAATCTCCAGATGATAATGCGGTATTTGGAATACCCTTACAACGACCCAAGTCCTATTTGGGTCAGAAATCGCGAATATTTTGTGCGAAGTCAGCCTGTTGAAGCCGCATTGGTGCGGCAGATTGCCGAAACTGCAAGGCACATCTTCACATCAAACGCACCAAGCGACGAACCCAACACTGCTACGGCTTCTTGTCATAAAACTTCTCACGACGGGGAAGAAAGCAATAGCAGTGAGGAAGAACAAGGAACAGGTTCCGGGAATAATACTACCGGAGAAACCTTACAGAATGAAAGCACTCCCAATCCCAGAACACCTAATCCCGGAGCTCCCACCTCCAGCAACGGATACTCAAGAATAAGTGTGTTCTATACCGGGGATTGCGAATCGACTGACCCGCCACTGCGTGTATACTATGATGAAGACCCTGGCTCTAGATGCCCATTGGAAGATGTCTCGGACGCCTTTGAAGGCCTCTCCATGAATCAAACTATTGATGCCTTCTCATACCTCAACCACTTAATTAGGGATGACCCAGAATTCCTGGATATAGTGGAAAGTCATACCCAAATTTTCACTCGTTGCTTGGAGCACCCACATCGTGAACCCAATCCAGCCTGGAGAAGAAGGCGAGAAAGGTTTACAAGAGACCATCCCGCCGAAGCCGCTCGGATTAGAGAGGTAGTTGAGATTTTCGACAACATAAGGCATCCTACTCCATCCAGCGGTGATAACAGTGACGGAAGGAACTCAACCAATACCTCTGGCAATTCTCGCCACATCAGCACCAGCTCAAACCGAGAAGGTAGCCCAGCTTCCGATCAGACTGAGTCAGCAAGTCAGCTGGATCAGACTGAGGAAATGGCAGCACGAGCGAGAGTCGAAAGGCACAGGATGGTTAACTTGGATAATTATCTACGAAACCTGATGAGCACCGAACTCGCGTTTGCCCGATTTGCAGCAGCACATTTTCCAATGCTCCTGAGACACATAGAGTATCCCATGGTCGACCCTGACCCCACGTGGAGAACGGATCGCGAAAGGTTCGTACGCAGTCACCCTGTCGAGGCTACTCGCATGCGAGAGGTTGCAGAGACCACTCGACGCATATTCGGGTTGGATGACAACAATAATCTTGACCCTAATATTTCTGGTACCTCCTTTTATACCGGTACCAGCCCAAACGGAGGAAATGCTCCTAACCCGAACCGAAATCAACCACGCAGGCCAACCAACCCCTTGGTGGAAGAAACACTGGCCCTTACAGGAATCACCAGACGTCAAGGCATCGACCTACACGCATATCTCCAGGATCTGAGGAATAGTGAGCCAGCATTCTTCCGGTTCGCAACAGAAAATTTTCAAACGCTCATGCGATACTTGGAATATCCCATCATGGATCCTGATCCTACATGGAGAAGGAGTCGTGAAAGATTTGTGCGCAATCATCCTACTGAAGCCATTCGCATGCGAGAAGTAACCGAAGCCGCCCAGCACATTTTCAAGCCTGATGATGACAACAACCCTGGAGTCGGTCCCTCCGAATCATCTCGGTACATCAGCAGTGATGAACCTGAGAGCCCTAGAGAAAGGAAATCCAGCCGTCGTGCAGCTAAGATAGCAGAATGGACGGACGATGGTGAACCTTCTCCCAAGTCTCGGGGCAAGTCCAAAGAAAAGAAAGCCCATAGGAAGAATGCACGTATGTCGGTCCGGCCACAACCCGAATGGACTGAAATATTTCCCGAAGGATTAGCGACCCTTATAGCCGCCACCGAGGGGAAAACAACAAGCGAACTCTTGCGAGAACTACAGCTAACTGACGAGGAAGATGCTTTCTACCTCTCTGAAGAAAACGAATTACCAGAAGAAGAAGGTGCAACCAAACCTCTCTTGGTTTACCAGAGGAGAAACAAGAAGAACCAAAAGAAGAACAAGGCCTCAAAAGGTGAATCCTCTCGGAATGTTAGTTCTTGCTACCGAATCACCTGTGAAGATGCAAGTGATGATCAGGAGGATGAATCTGAGGTATCTCAACCACAGTCAAATCCACCTCAACCGCAACCGGAAATCACCTCAGTCCAATCTCATGGACCTGAAGCACCGCGGCCACAGCACGAAGCGCCGCAACCCCAACCCGAAACTTCTCAACCACAATCAACAACTCCCGGCCCGCGCCCTGAAAACCCTCAGTCACAGCAGGGGGCAGGATACGGTTCAGATGAAGAAAATGACGGAATCCAGTACGACTACGAGTTCGTATTGGATCCCGAATACCAAGTAAACCCAGCGGATCTAGAAGGACAGCAAGTCAGAAGAGTAAATCTCGACATACACATCTCTAATATCCCTGGTCATCCTGAGCTTACCTTGGAAGACTTGAGCAAAATTGTGCGCCAGTTGGTCAACCAAACAAGGGAAGCTATAATCATGGAAGAAGAGGACGCCCGCCAAGGACAGGGGGCAGCTGAAACTCCATCCACCAGCCAGCCAAATGACACAACTCCGCCTTCTGATCCTCCTCAAGAAGAGGAAGAAAAAGAAGAAGAAGATCAAGGATCCGCATCCTGCAGAGTCATATACATTTCTGATGATTCATGCACTGAGGAATCCGAAAGGGAAGAGTTTTCAGATGAGAACTATGAACATGACTTGTCAGATCCGATTGGGTGGACAGGACATCTGATAAAAAATGTAGAAAAATCAGGTGAACAAGTCGGGTGGCAAGGCAGTGATGAAGAACTCGAACCTGAACATCCACACTTGACCAGTCTCCGGCCATTCATACTGGATTCATGGCCCACAACTCGTCAATCAACAACAATGAGACAAGAAAGCGAAATCCGGACTGCCCCACTGCCCTGGGTAGAAAGAATAAGATGGAATAGGTCTCGCCGAGAAGTGTGCAACTTGGAATATGGCCGAGTCAGAAGACTGGTATACCCAAGTCAGCCTGAAAAGAAAGAGACTGAGAAAGAGCTTCTCCAACAGTTCCTCCAATCTCCAGTCACAGAAGGAGTGGAGGGTCATGAACCATCTCCTCATTACCCTGTTCCGACAGGATGGGTTCGACACTACATAAATGGAGAATTCCACCGGTTCTATGACCCCGCCATATGGGAGAACATCCAAAAAGATACCTTGCCTGAGGCACGAAAATTCAAGAACGCCCCAAAGAGAATTGAAACTTCTCGCTTCATCACTGTCTCGGAATCAGACTCGGAGGGTGAAGGGAAGTCTCCGGACAGACGCTCTTTTAGCCCAGATAGGCCTGTTCCAATCAGACCTGAAAGCAGGAGAGCACATTACCCTCTCCGAGCGGACAGCTCACGACATGAGGCCGTCTCAATGCCAGATGAACAACAATGCACGAGACCTGAAGAAGGCGGCCCTGCCACCCGCACTCAATCGCGGCAAGCACAACCAAACCCTGTCCCGGCCCATGGACAGGGGGCATTGCAACCAGACCCGGTTAATGACCGAAACGAAATGGCAAGGATTCAAAGGAGACTTAGTATTTTGCAAAATGCCCTTGCTAATGTACTCAGACAAAATGACATCATCCTTGAGTTCTTCCGCACACTGCAAGCGACAAGTGTAGGAGAATGGGCTGACAACCGAAGATCACTCATGGAAATAGAGCGCAAGTTGGCTCACGTTATGGAAGGGCAACGCCTCGAGGCTAAAACCCGGAGGAAAGAACGGAGGAAACAAGACAAGGAAGAAAAGCCAACTGAAGCACAACTCCCTCCTAGGAGGAGAGAAGTAGGCATTTCTATCCAAGAAGATCGACAACCCACAGTCAAAACTAACAAGTCCGTCGGCAAAGGCAAAGCACCAATGCCAGCTGTGGAAAAGAAAAAGAAGCGTGACAAAGTTCAAACTTACCCTCCATCCGGTGGTTCAAATGGCAACAAGATGGAGAAAGGTGAAAGCTCGCGTAGCCGACCCTCTAAAAGCGAAGCTAGCACCGCGAAAGATGGGCCTCCCCGTAAAGGGAGGTACTACATCGATGTAAAGATGCGCCGGATAGAGGAACCCTCCTCTGGAGGTGAAAAGATACCAAAATGGATTCATGTCCATGGTCAACTTCAAAGAAATAAAAAGAAGACTTCTGCACCGGCTGCATTGCCTCTATCTGGAGAAACAAAGCCCGACAAACCAAAAAAGAGCATTCCACAAAAACACCAGCATGTCGTGGAACGAGCCCATAGACCAAAGAAACCCAAAGAATGCGAAAAGTATTGTGAGCATCACGAAGAATGGGGCCACACCAGAAATGAATGCTTAGCCTGGCCCACTGATGGTGACAGCACCTCAGACGAAGAAACATAAAAAGAAGAGTGCCACGTCACAACCTGGTACCCGGACTCTGAAAATTCAGAAGAGGAAGAATCCGAAAAGTCAGACTATGACAGCCCGGAGGAAGAGCCAACTGTAATGGTGACTCACCCCGTAACAATCATGCCTTTTGGGAGTGATTCTGATGAAAATGAGACCGAGGAGGAAGAAGAAATCATGTCGTCTTTCCCGAGTCGACTGAACCCAGCACCCCGACAAGATCAAGCCAAAGCCCAACAAAAACAAAAGGGACAATGCAATGTCAGCTTAAGGTCTGGTACCAGAATACCTGAAAGGCAACCCCCAAGGGAAGTCCCTCATAACAGGCGAAATACTCCGGAAGAAATAGTCACTGAAGGAGACGCGAGGTCAAACGGCGGCAGGCCCAGAATGACTGTTGGTGATTACAACGTAGTAGCACACCTGCGCAAAATACCAGCTTTGCTAAGTGTCTTTGATGCTCTCATGGTGTCACAAGAGCTTCGCGAGTCTCTCATCTACGCCTTACAAAATCCCGCCAGCTTCCAAGCATACTTTGCTCAAGAAACCCGGGAGGAGGTAGCACAAATCGAGCCAGAACCACAAATTACTTTCACTGATGATGATCTGATGGCCGGAACAGCAGACCACAACAGGCCTCTCTACACCACCGGCATCATATATGGCAAAAAGATCAACAAGATTCTGGTCGACCCAGGGTCTTCTATCAGTATCATGCCATTGAAAACCTTGGTTCAGCTCTCCCTTAGCATCAGGGAAACCAAGAAAGATAAAATCCGGATTCATGGGTTCAATCATCAATACCAAAAGGCCTTGGGATCTACCATCATTGACATAGATTTTGGTGAAATTGTCACGCCTGTGAAATTCTTTATCATAGAGGCTGACACCACTTATAAGGCACTATTAGGGAGACCATGGCTTCACGAAAACGGCTTAGTCCCCTCCACTCTACATCAATGTGTCAAGTTCACTCGCGATGGCAGACAGTGTGTAATCAAAGGTGACGACCGGCCTTTTGAGGCACATGAAGCTGAACTGGATGATGCAAAATATTATCAACCCAGGATTGAACAGGGGGCAGCACCCACAAAGAATGCCTCTTCGTCAGACGCTGTCAGAGAGGCGGTGAAGAGAGTGGTACTCAAGGCAGCCATCAAGGCGCAAACAACCCAAATGTTGTGGGGAAGTGATAGTGAGCCAGAATCTTCTGAAAAAGCCGAAGATGATGTCCATACCCCAGTTCGCCCATATAAAGACTCAGGAAGCGAAGGAGAAGGTCAAAGCTCTTTAGCTGTGGAGTTCATGCCCATGGAACATTGCAAAGATCTCACTCCTCGCGAGAGAGAGAGAATCTCCAAGCTGAAAACATTCACCGTCCCACCGAAAATCGAAGAAGTGGAACACGGGACCGTGATCCACCCTAGCATTCACTTTGTCAAAATAGGAGAAGTTGACCCAGAGAATGGCCAAACTCCTTCCGAGGATTGCAAACGATGGCTAGAAGAAAGTGAAAGTGAAACCAAAATGCCTCCCAAGTTACAAAGAAATACCGATGCTCGCCTGAAGGACCTGTTCCGACGGACTCATTGTTTGGAGCCAGTCTCTAAAAGACGGGTCGAGATGTTCCAAAAGCTTTGGAATGGTGATTCAAACGAAGTGACCAAGCTCAATGGAAAGACTTCTAACACCCGGGGCCTTGGTTTCGATACACAACCAGGAACATCAAAACCCAAAACATCTAAGAATACTCAAGTGCACACAAGCCGACACATCTCCTCCACGGAGACATGGAGAAGAAGTGGCTCCAGGAGACAGGCATCCAATGAGATAACCATGTTCGATGTGCTCCAAAGGCGCTTCCAAGAGATGGTTCGCTCGCAACAAGATGTCGAGCGCTCCATGGAACGTCTGATTGCACGAAACCAAGATCTTAGTCGGCAGATAGCAACAAAAGAACAAGAGAATCAAGCATGCCGAGAGAAGATAAAGGAACTCCAACGGCGAGTCAGCAAACTACGTCGGGAGATAACCCGACTCCAAGACGCTGGCGAAAGAATCAAGGATAGAATAATTCTGGTATCTCAAAAGAACTTGTCCCACCAAAAGGAAATAGAGTCACTCAGTCGAATGGTAAGGGAAACCAAAGAAGCCCTCGTCCTTGCTAAAAATCAAGTCCAGTCGGAAGATACTCAGTCACACACATGCCACAGGGTCACTATATCCGACATGTTAGAAGAAAAGAATGAGAATCCTGAAGGTAGCAATGAGAACGATGGCCCTGACGGAGGCTTGCCAATACAAGAGGTGATCTCAATTGAAGAAATGAAAGAATGTTTTCAAGATGTGCTTCAGAATCTGATTCAGTCCCATAAAAGGCTCGAGTGCGAAATGTCCCGCCTTATAGTCGAAAAATCAGACCTACGCGCCCAACTAGAAAGGCTGTGGGAGAGGTACCAGGAAGAAAGGAAAGTTTCTCAAAGAAGAGAACAACATCATGTGTATCAAATCCTCACCTTAGAACGATTGAGGCAAGAAACAGCCAATAGTCTGGAGAAAGAGTACAAGATAAACGACAAACTCCGAGAAAAATGTCGGCGAAGTGCACAAGGCGAGGCCGCCTGTCAACAAGAGATCCTCAAATTGCAGGATCAAATGTCGCATCATTGGGCAGAAGGTCGAAGTGGCAGATATCAAAAAGGGAAATCTCACTCCTATACAAAGAAAGCAGAAACAGAAGAGCCACGTGATAGGAACCAAGGCTCACACTTCGGTAGGTCTCGATACAAGGGAGCCAGAAATCAAGGGCATACCTGTCATCGGGTCACCATAACGGAAGCCGAGGGGGAAGAAGAAACCCTCCAGGTTGAACCTGAAATATCAGAAGGCAAACAGTTTATCTTAGCTGTCAAGAATGCCCCGAAAGAATTGGAAGAAGGAGGCCAAAACACCATTGATGAACTCAAGTCAGTAAATCTGGGCACCGAGGAAGATCCTCGACCTACCTTCATCAGTACCTCTCTCAACCCAGACATTGAAGGAAAACTGACGGAGCTCCTGAAAGAATATCGGGATTGCTTTGCTTGGAGTTACAGTGAAATGCCAGGGCTAGACCCCGCTGTAGTTGTTCATAAGTTGAAAATAGATCCAGGAGTCAAGCCCGTAAAGCAAGGCCCTCGGAGAATGAGGGTTGAACTTGAAGAAAAAGTGATTGCTGAAGTCAAGAAATTGATCAACGCCGGCTTCATAAGAGAAGAAGAAACTCCTGATTGGGTCGCCAACATTGTCCCAGTTAAGAAAAAGAATGGACAAATCCGGGTCTGTGTGGATTTTCGAGACCTGAACAAAGCATGCCCAAAAGATGATTTTCCTCTACCTGTGACAGAAATCATAGTGGATCATACTTCCTCCTATGTGGTATACTCATTTGTAGATGGGCACTCTGGATACAACCAAATCAAGATGGATGAAAATGATCAAAAGCATACAGCTTTCCGCACTCCAATTGGCATTTTCTGCTACAAAGTAATGCCCTTTGGGTTGAAGAATGCAGGTGCCACATATCAAAGAGCCATGACCAAGATCTTCGATGACCTGATACATAAAGTCGTGGAGTGCTATGTTGATGATTTGGTGGTGAAATCCCACTCATACGAAGAACATTTAGCCAACCTCAGGCTGATGTTCGACCGTATGAGAGCTCACACGTTGAAACTCAACCCCCTGAAGTGTGCCTTCATGGTCTCCTCTGGCAAGTTTCTCGGCTTTGTGGTGCGACATAGAGGCATAGAAATTGATCCGGAGAAAATCAGAGCTATCCAGGAGCTGCCGCCTCCTAAAACACTCAAACAGCTCAGATCCTTACAAGGACGATTGGCGTACATCAGAAGATTTATCGCCAACCTTTCAGGCAAAATCAAACCTTTCACTCGACTCACCAAGAAAGATGTACCATTCAAATGGGATGATGAATGTCAGAAGGCGTTCGAGGACATTAAGCAATACCTGTTAAACCCACCAGTTTTGGCAGCACCTATCCCAGGGAAGTCTCTCATCCTATACACCACAGCATTGGATGGATCTCTAGGAGCACTGTTGGCCCAAGAAAATGAAGAAGGAAAGGAAAATGCCCTCTACTACCTCAGTCGAATGCTAGTCGGAGCAGAACATGCCTATACCCCAATCGAAAAACATTGTCTAGCCCTTGTCTTTGCAATCAAGAAACTCAGACATTATATGCTAGCGCACAAGGTCACATTGATCTCCAAAACTGACCCCCTGAAATACCTCATGACTCGACCCATGCTCACAGGCCGATTAGCAAGATGGGCGGTCGCATTAATGGAGTTCGACATAACCTATGCACCTCAAAAGGCGATCAAAGGGCAGGCGTTAGCCGATTTCTTGGCCGCCCATCCCATACCGGACGACTCTCCGCTAGCATGCGACTTTCCAGATGAAGAATCCTTACATACAGACAACCAAGAAGAATATTGGAAGATGTATTTCGATGGTTCTTCTTCTATCCAACCAGCCGTGAAACCAGATTTACCCAAACGACAAGCCGGAGTGGGCCTGATCTTTGTCACACCTGAGAAGGGCATCATCAGATATGCCCTGAGTTTGACAGAACCACGCACCAACAACGAAGCCGAATATGAAGCCCTCATCGCGGGACTTGAAATGGCTCTAGATATGGGTGTTGAAAAGATGAAAGTTTTTGGCGATTCCCAGTTGATACTCAGTCAGTTGGAGGGACAGTTCAAAATACGAAAACCAGAATTGGTAAAATATCATGAAAAGGCTCTCGAGCTTATGGCCAAGTTCACTGATATTATACTGGAGAAAGTGCCTAGGTCTTTGAATGGAAAGGCCGACGCTTTGGCTCGCCTAGCCAATGAACTCAGTGACCCCGACCAAGACGAGATTCAAATCTTGGTTCATAGAAGAAGGGCGCTCTCTCCCTGCTTCCCAAAACTTATGGAAGAAAATGAAGAAAGCGCACTGTTCATGGAGGTAGCAGCTTGGGAAGAGGAAACCATACAAGAATGGGGAGAAGTCACTCAAGCCATGACTATCGAAGATACTGAAGATGAAGACTGGAGAAAACCCTTTCTCGAGTTCTTCCAACAAGGGAAACTTCCCTCAAACAAAGGACTCAGAGAACAGATCAGAAAAAGGGCTCTAAGATATGTGTATGTCAACAATACTTTATATTGGAGGTCATATGATGGTGCGTGGCTAAGATGCATTACCAGAAATGAAGGCCACCAAGTCATGAAAGAAATACATTCCGGGGCATGCGGATCCCACCAATCGGGTTCCAGGATGCGAGTCCACATCAAATTGTTGGGCTATTACTGGCCCACAATGATTGCTGATTGCGAAAACTTCTCCAAGCAATGTCACATGTGCCAAATACATGGAGACTTCATACACCGGCATCCGAATGTGTTACACCCGACTGTGGTGTCATGGCCTTTCGAGATATGGGGAACGGACATCATAGGTCCCATTGACCCTCCAGCCTCGAATGGGCACCGCTTCATCTTAGCAGCAACTGATTATTTCTCGAAATGGGCCGAAGCCCGATCATATAGAGAAGTCAAGGCCTCCGATGTAGTGAAATTTTTCACTACAAACATCCTCTATAGATATGGCACCCCCAGGAAGATCATCTCCGACAACGGGACCGCCTTCAAGAATACCAGAATCGATGAATTCACCAAGAAACACAATATTGAGTGGAGATATTCCTCTGTGTATAACCCCAGAGCCAATGGCTTGGCCGAGGCGTTCAACAAGACATTGATCAAAATCCTCCGAAAGACGGTCGGGGATAATCAGAAAGATTGGCACAACAAACTGTCAGAAGCATTGTGGGCGTATAAGATCACACATCGAACTCCTACTCAAGCCACGCCCTACTCTCTTGTATACGGGACCGAAGCGGTTCTCCCCATTGAGATCGAGCTACCCTCATTGAGAGTGGCTATGGCCTCAGAAATCCCCATGACCAAACAGATGCAGCTCAGATTTCAAGAGTTGGACGGAATGGATGAAAGAAGACTCATTGCACAACAGAACCTAGAGTTATATCAAGCTCGAATGACGCGGGCCTATGAAAAGCTTGCAAGACCAAGAGCGTTCAAGAAAGGTGAGCTGGTGTTGGCATTAAGGCGACCAATCACTGGCCGGCACCATGGCCCAAAGTTCGCACCAAATTGGGAAGGTCCCTTCATAGTCGACCAAGTCTATGATGGAGGAGCCTATCTCCTGGCCACAGAGAACGGAGAACACCCACTGCCAGTCTTAAATGGAAGATACCTCAAGAAATATTACAGCCAAAATCAACTCCCGGAATACACAAAGCCTCGACGGCACCCAGACAAAGACTTCATTGCCAACTGGGCCGAAGCCCACGAGGAAATGACACAACTGTTCTCGCAACTGTGAAACGCAAAATTGGTGAAACTTACCGGTGAAATTTACCAAACAAAGACTCCATGTTGAGGGAGCCTGTGTGGTTCCTGAATACGTGGAGCATGGTGAAACTTACCCCTAAAATCCGCTTAATGAAGGATCCTGTGTGGCCCCCGAAAGCGAAAAGGGTATTTTATGACGCTAAAACCTGTGTGGAAAGCTGAAAATACCTAGACCACTCCCCATGAAGCCTATCTGAGGGCGTGAGTCTAAAATCCCAACCTGTGTTGAGGAAGACTATGTGGCTTCCGAATACACTGGTTGCAAACATTTACCCAATACAACTCCCTAATCCGCTTTATGAAAGAACCTGCGTGGTTCCCGAAAGCGAAAAGGTACTTGAGGAGGCTCAAACCTGTGTGGTAGCTGAAAGTACCGAGGACACGTCCCATGAAGCATATCTGAGGGCGTGAGCCTCACCAATCCATCATGTTCCCTAGTAAGGTAGGGATCTTAAAGGCGATTTGCCTCATGGCCCCATAAGTCGACCTTTACACCTAACAATATGTCCAAACAACAACACCACGGTTCATGTTTAAAGCTATACCTCAAATAGCTATACGTGTGCGTATATCCTCATGACATACGCATACATCCAGATAACAGTCCTACCGGCTATGCCTAAGACTTACCTCAAACAACTATACCCACATGCATATTTCATAACATATGCATATAGCCCTATAACAACAAAATCCCACGGTTCATAATCAAAGTTGTACCTCAAACAACTATACCCACATGCATATTTCATAACATATGCATATAGCCCTATAACAACAAAATCCCACGGTTCATGATCAAAGTTGTACCTCAAACGACTATACCTACATGCATACTTCATAATATATGCATATATCCAAACAACAATCCCACGGCTTATATTTAAAGTTATGCCTCAAATAGCTATACATATATGCGTATCCTCATAATATGTGCATATATTCAAACAACAAGTCCCACGGGCTATGTCCTACCCTAAAACACCCCTACATGTATGCACACGTTCAGAGCATATGTGTATAATCCAATAACAAATCCCACCGGCTATGTCTAAGACCATGCCTCAAATAGATATGCATGTGCGTATCCGTATAACGCATACGCACATCCAAACAACGACTTTATGAACCATACTCCAGTCGTAACTCGACAAGGCTCCATATGCCTAAAAATATATCCCAGACTGTATCCCAGCAACTTGCCATAAAGCAGGTAAACTATTATCCAGACAAGCCATAAACAAAAGATTCAGTCACAAAAACAAACAGTCAACCAAACAACCAAAGCCACAAACAATGTTATCAAAAAAAAAAAAGAAAAAAAAAATGAAAAGGAGACGCCTACGCAGGGGGCAGGGCCATATTCCCTGCCAACTTGTTAACAGCTTCAGACAATGACTGGAGCGTCACCTCTATAGCCTCCAGACGAGCATGTATCTCACCGAGTTGCTGATCTAATAGAACCTGAACTGGTGGGGGATCTCCAATGGCAGACCCGTCATCTGAGGGAGAAGAAGCTTCTCTTATTGGACTATACTGGTTCACAGCCGCGTTCTCTTGCAAGATATATCCATTAACCAAATGATTGGGATCAGGTACTAAATGACCGTCTTGATCACCAACCCACCCAAAGGAAGGCAAAACATCCAGAAGGTTGCGGCAGTACACTATGTCCCTGTCGGATACAGGTCTTCCCCACAACATATCAGGCATTGGGATTCGGGCTCGACGCATCAAAGCCCCTATCAGATGACCATAAGGCAAACACCCGTGTGTAAACCTTACTGTCTGATGCATGTGCTGAAGTATCAAACTAGCTAGGTCGGGCTTGTCGTGTCCGCGAATAAGTGTACGAAGATAAAACAAACCCCCTGGCCGAGAAAGATTGGTCAAACTTCCTTGCGGAAAGAGAATTTGAGTCACAATTAGAAAAAGGGCTCTGCAAACAAATTCAACGAAGTTAGCAATGCTCAAAACTAAAAAAAAAAAATGAATGAAAATTCAAACACACCTGTGAAGGGCAGGTAAGTGCTCGGTGGATACAACCTCGGCCCCTCTTTCATAAGGACGAGCCTTGAACCAGCGACGACATGCGCCAAAGGTCCCAAAACCCTGAGGCCAGTACTCATAGGCATACACAGCCATGCCACCTAGACTCTCGGCAGCCTGGATAAGGGCAGCCAGATCCTCTCTCCCTATATGGAACTCTCTACCGAATAGATAGGAGGAAGCAGAGGGAACCCCGAAGTGATCAAATGTTACCCTGAGATTGGCATAAAACAGACGCACAATCGAAGGATAAAAAGGGCGATTGAACAAAGTCAAACCCTTGAGGTTCCAAGTATTTAACCAGCCATCAAGCAGGCTCTTAGGCTGGCCCGCTATGGCGCCGTCAGGAGCAAAGAAAAAACAGTCGGCCACTGGACGCCGATCACCTCCGGTATTATTCATATGGCAATCGAAGGCTTTGGCATCCCGGAAAAGGTAGCGGTTGTCAGGGACTAAAGACCAGTTGGGAACAGTCGGGCCCGGACTCGCCACCGAAGAACTAGAGGCATCTCGGAGGCGTTTTGGGTTCGAGACAGACATGGTGAAGGGAAACCGCAAAAGCTAAACCCTAAAAAGCAAAGCAGAAAGGGCGGCGTCGCCGCAGCGCTTAAATAAGAGACAGAAAACAGTGATGCCAGGATTCTAACCTAAACGCGTATGAGTTCCAGGCATCAATCGCTCCGCAATTAGGGGAAGATATCACAGAAGATATACAAGATGAAGAAACATAGAAAGGTATAATCCAGAAAGATACCACAAAAGCATAAGCAAAGCACTACAGATATCCGGTCTCATACAGTCATACAAAACAAGACAAGCATAACGTCATGGCTAGCTAAAGACTGAAAATGCGATAAAGGAAGATACAAGGAGCGCAACAACTCCGTAAATCTCTATCCTATCTCAAGGATATCAGAAAACTGGTGACTCAACCTCGTGCTCATCCTGAAGATAAGGCTCAGTCCCACCACTGCCTCCAGAAAGTGACTCAGTGCCTCCTGAAAGCGGCTCTGTGGCTCCGCTATCGGCCGGACTGTTCACAAAAGCAACCCCAGGACAAGGGAGGGCTAGCACGACATCAACAACTGCACCCTCCATGTCATCGTCCCCTGACATCAACTCATCATCATCAGTCCCACCGGGTGGCACGAGTTCCACACCCTCAGGACCAGACAAATTCGTCAACATGACCCCTGATGTAGGAACATGGCTGGTCCCAACATCTGAAGGCGGGATAAAGCCAATGGGGTCCACACCCAACAAGATAGATGCCCACTCAGGATAATCCAGTAATACCTCTGACAAGGGCACTGTCCCCATATCCACATCTGTCATGATGATGTCATGGAAAGTCTGGAGATCACAATCATCAAACAAAGCATTAACCATATCCTTCCCTGCAAAAAAGAAAGGAAAGGTCAACGAACAAGAAATTCACCTTGTTTGATTATGCTCACAAGAGTCATGAAACCAAGGGTACCTGAAGAAGGCTGAACAGCAAGAGCAGCATCCTCCCGAATCTCCGGCTCCACGTTCCCTTGTATCTCCAGCTCTACGTCTTCCTGAACTTCTGGCTCCATACCAGGAACGACGCCTGAAAGCTCGTCCACGCTGGCAAAGCTCCGGCAGGAAAGTCCATACTGGCGGCATAACTGCTGAAAACCTGAGCTCCAGAGATCAACGTCAAAGGCACCTAGCCAGGCAAGAAGTCGCCCTACAAAATGTGTGGCTTATAATGAAAGGCTATGAACGCCAAGAAGCAGAAAATCAGTAAATACAGCAAATAGAGGGAATATAATACCTAACCCTCGAAGTACTGAAGGAATCTGAGGTAAATGAGCCCTCCCACATCCAGATACTGACACTGGAACAATAGCTAAAGAGTCATCCGGGACAAACAAAGCATCATCCTCAAGAAATGGAGCAGGAACAGCAGAGTTGGGGTATAAAGGCTCCTCAAATGGTACCTCCAGTGTCTCTACCTCGATCTCCTCTACCTCAACCTCAGCGGACACAATCACACTGGCCTCTACGTCAGGCTTAGTGACTGATGTCGCAACTGCCCCTATAGTCTCTTGCGCAGTTGTCATCTCTGTCCCACCAGCGCTCGACTCAGTGATGAGAGCACTACCCCATAATCCAGAGCATGAAGTACCTATGAGCCAAATATAAGGTAATTTCATGGAAACATAATAAAATGAAAAATGTTAGAGAGAAAGGAAAACCTGTGAAAGGTGTAAGTAAAGGAGGCTCCATAGAGAATCCGACACCAGATGGCCCTTCTCCCAGTCTTGGCCGCAATTCATAGCGGGATACTTCTTCTAGAAACGGAGAATCCTCGCGGCACCTCTTCCTCAGCTCTGCGCGAGCCTCCTCCTCTGCAAGCTCCTCGGGATACTCCGGCGAAGGACATGAAGACGAATCCGGATCACCCTCAGGAACCGAAGGATCAGACATAGGCTCAAGCGCATGCTCTGACTCAGGCTCAAATACAGAAATGCCTAACATAATGATCTTGTAAGCCCAAATACACGCTAGAGAATGAATACAAGAGAATACAAGAGACAAAAGAACTGCACATACCTGTGTAAATAGCCCAGAATCGATAACTCTTAGGCCCAAACTGGGACGCCTGAGTCGAATCGTCCTCTGTCGGAGAACTACCCTCAAGCTTAAAATGAAAGTGTCCCAAATCGCACTCTCCCAGACCTGTTTGAGATGACGGAAACACATGCAATATAAAGAAGAAAGAAAGAAGTAAAGTAGATGCAAGCTAAAATAAAATGCTAGATTTGAAAGAATACCTGGAATAGAGCCGTCTGGAGATAAAGGCAGCTCACTGAAATCGGCAGGACGAAAAATAAGAGGAAGTCGCCTATCTACCCCTTGAGTACCTCTCAAAGGTCGAAAACCGCTCAAAGAAGCATCTAAACCCGGCGGAATGACTCGAGAAGGTGGATAAACTCGCTCCATGATAAGGGTAAAAGAATAGGAATGAGGGATCACGGCCCACTCTCGAAACCAGCGGTCGTGACCTATAGTCATACAGCCCTCCCTCTCCGGATCAGGCACGTCACACTTGCTCCCTGTGCCCAGGCGCAATGCAAATGCGGCCTGATCTGCACAGTATTGCAAAGACACGTCCCTCGGAGGATCAGGAAGTGAAGATGAAGGAACATCCTGATCATACCCGAATTGCCATGCACACTTCTGGGGTAGATAGGCCTCAGAGATGATCCGATCACCAATACGAATGATCAAACAACCTTCACGAATACTGATGGCATAATCCCTTGGCCGTCGGTTCCTTCGTGACAGCAACCTTGGAGCGGCACCTTCATGCGGCGCTTTAGAGTCCTCAAGACAGTATAGCCTACCATCAGTATTGGGCCAACCCTGTGAGAAAGCCTCAGGGCGATAGGTGGAAATGAACTGACTACTCTGCGTAAAAAACCGATGTGCAGTAAGCTGATCTGGTGGATAAACGGAAGAACCAGCAATGAGACTAAGAGCTGGCTTCGACCCACGCATGCCTCGGGAAGTGGAGGGAGCATAACATCCGCCCCAATACACATTGAACCAACCATGAAGAATGTGTAGCGGCACGGCGACATAAGCTCTCGATGGATCCCTAGAAGAAGTAAGCTCCCGCAGTGAACGATAAGTGTTGACCAAAGCAGCTGAAGCCAATGACACCTTATGCTCCCGCGCTAGGGCATTAGCCATGATAAACACCCCAGGACGGATATGACCAGCCGGCTCGAGAACCACGACAAAATAACAAATCCACCAAGCTAGATATGCTGTCAGAATAGTCTCAGTGTCGAAAACGCGCGAACTCAACTCCTCCCACGGAACATAATGGTTAGGAGCATATGGCTTGTCTGAACCAGGAATCACAGGCTCTAAGGGGTTAGCAAAATCCGCAGGCTTTTCCACCGGGACTCTGTCCATGAAGTAGCCAACCCAATCCTTGAAGGGAACCTCCCGCCCCAAGCCTTGGGAGGATCGGGTCATAGAAATCTCATAATAGATCCTGAATACAGTGCGTAGGGCATCTCTACAGAAGAAGTTTCCACGCTCATCCATACCATAAAGCTCCAGCTCGGGAGGCACTCGCTCCTCATAGAACAAACCAGCAGCCGGCACACCTAATAAACGAACCATCTGGTTCAGATCAATGGTGGCCTGACGATCCTCCAAGACAAATGTATTGTCTATGTAGTTCCAGTTGGTGGCCATCGCCCGAAGGATGATAGGATCCCATGTATATCTGAAAAGAGCCAATGTCACTCCCCCAAATATCTCCAGATCATTCAGTGTCGAACCCATACGGCCCAAAACATGACGAGTCCACTCGGTCTGCCCAGGAACACAACGGAGCTCACCCTGAACATTCAAACCCCCTGGGGACCATGGGATAACATGACCCTCTATCATCTCTGTGCTCAATAAATGACAGTCCTGACGAGATCCAATCTTGCCAACAGGGCCTAAGAAAAGACCCTCAAAATGACGGATAGAACTCCCACTAGCAATACGGCGCTGACTCCCAGGTACAAATGTATCATAAGTTCTGCTGTGAGGACGTACCTCAGTATGAGAGGGAGGATCAGGCCTCAGGCAAGGATACGCATGCTTGAAATGCACAGGGGAGCGAAAATGGCGAGCCAGCAACCCATGGAAGTTGTCTCTCCCTCGAAGAATGGCGTTCCTCCATTTAGCATGAAGATGCTTATGAATCCTCCCAGGATCTAAATAGTTGTCAATATAGTCGGTGATGGCCTCATCAGAAGGACCATAAGGGCCGGTCCTGACAAAACCGAGACGCGGAAGGGTGCTGTAAATCTCCTCTACAGGTCCCATAGCCACCTACAAAGACACAACAACAACAAAAATGAGCAAACACTGAGCTCAACCTCAAAATGATGATCTGGAGGCTGGGGGCACCAGAGTAGACTGTTCGGAATCATACCTCACACTCCACTCTGGTGGGGGGCATTTGTTTGCCTCCAAATTTCGCCACTTGAAGAAATGATGGAATATCTGAAGAAACCTGCAAATGAGAAAATGTTAATCATGACAAAAAAAAATCCACAGACAAGACGATAAAACCCACAAATACACAAAATGGTTAATTAATTGATTAAATTATGTGATATATGCCAATGCCCACATAATTAATGGATTAATTAATTAATTAACAACAAGAATTGCATGATGGTCATACCTTATGCATTTTCCTGAGAATCCATGCCAAACACCATAACTAAATCCTTATACCATGACAATACCAGTCAAATTACTTAGAATTAAGCGATATGGAATTCCGGTATATGGACAGGGCTCAGTACAACAACAAGTACAGACGGCTCTACACCAGAAACAACCCGACAAATACATGTATCTAATTTGGACCCGCTGCCAAATTAATTTATATATTGGATAACTAAACGAAATCAAAGAATAATAAGCCCAATATCAACTATTTAAAGCTAGCCCATGCAACTCAAATCAAATTTGAGCCCAAGTCGGATTAAACCAAGCCCAAATCAATTTAACCCAAATTTTTTTTTCTTTTGACTCAAGCCCATATGCACATATGCACACCCGATGGCGCCTAAGTGACTCAGTTGAGTCATTGACGAGTTCGACACGCGTCGACCTCTCATTGGCTCACGTTGGTGGGTCTCATGGTGTTTCCGTTAATGGAAAAAGAAAAAAGGAAAGAGAGAAGGAAAGGACAGTACCGACAGAAGTCGTTCGACAAGGCGACTGAGAGCTGTCTTTCACCGGCGATATACGCAACCTCGGTGCAAACTAATTAGACCGCTGAAGAGAGGGCTCCACCACGATTCCGCTGACACCGGACGCGGCTCCGACTAAGACCTACAATGCGGCAAAATTGGACACATGAGTGACTAGTTTGTAAATTGGGGAAATTTTCCATGACAAATGAATGGATAAAAAACTCAATTAAACGACCTGGGGAGCCTCGTTGGTGCCTCAATCAGAGGATTCCAGCACCAATTCCAGCCAATTTGGTGAGGAAAGGCGAAAATTGTCACCCGCCATGGCCAGGAGCTTCGAGTTTGGTCGAAGATTCTTTAAGAGGTGGAGAAGAGGAGAATTCACACTACCCCTAAATCAATTCTCTCCACGACAGAGTTGACACGAATGTACTTCCCAGAATTGCAAAAGAACCACATAAGGCCGAAGTTTTTGAAACAATTCGGAACACTGGATGCATCCAGTGGCGAGATTACACTGTTGTTGTTGGAATGGAGGAGAAATTCTCTCCTTTGTCGTTTTGGCGCCTGTAAAAGTTAAGTCTACACCTGAGAAAAGAGGTGTAGCTTCGACAGAGGCGTGGGAACAGTACAAATTCATGACCGTTGGATGTACAAGATGGATTAAAAGAGGAATGTGACACTCATGCCTTGTACAACCCCCTGCCAACATCTGCAACGAAGGAATCACCTCCAAGATGTGGTACAAAGAGAGAAGCATACCAAAATCACCTATATAACGAACTTTATACATCCAATGGCTCAGATCATATGAGAGCCTATATAGCATGTGGGAGGTTTATCCTTCTCAGATAGCAGAAAATCACATATGGAGTTAAACCGTATGCAAACCTGCTTTTAAAGGAAGATGTCTTTGAATATCAAGCATGCTGTAAATATTAATAATCAAACATGTGATTGTGTCACATTAACATGCGATTGGGAAATTGATTTACTGAATGACAAGGGATGACAGGTTGGTTTCCATACAGACCCAATTCCTTGATTACCCCTATTAGTTAGTATCAAACAGTACAAAAATCAATCAATCAATCCACAAATCTCTATAGGAAATGCTGGTATGATAGAGGGTAGAATGGGAAACCAATTACTGAAGAAACCACCTAATACCCTCCACAGTCACAAACAAAAAAATTCACATGAAAAATGGGCTGTAAATTACTTGGTTACCCCTGGACTGTTCGCAATTGGTTTAATGAAATATATGCCTGGATGAAGGACCCCACATGCGGTCTCATACCTATACAGCTGCATGAGGAAAGCATATCAAATGACACCATAGCAAATCTAAGGAGGTGACGTAACTGGAGAGGGCTGAAATGCTCACTGGGCAGTCCCCAAATGCATGCACTGGCGCCATAGCCAGCTAAGATGTAGGAAAGATGCAGATAAGTTATAATCACCACCATCCATTGCCTGTGACAGCCTTGATGATTGCCATCTGTCAACTGGCACCAAGACCCCTTTTCCAAGCACAACCAAGATAGTGGAATGAGAGACATGCCCCCACATGTCATGCAGCTGATTACAGGGACCCACATGTCATACTTGGATATGAATAGGTAGTGAGAGCAAAAGTGAATCAAGACAAAGAGACTTAGGCGGTTCACCACTGATGGATCATAGCCCTTCATCAAATTTCAGAGCTACCAGAAGATGCCACCTGGCCATGGGACTGAAGCAAAAAAAACCCTAGCATCCCCTATAAAACATCCTCCAGAAGATAGAGAAGAGGAGGCCAGTTAGTATTTTCTAGTCGAATTGCTGCTATTCTGAGATTTTAAAAAGCTCTTTTGTAAAGTTTAGAAAAGGTAAAAACCATGTAGTTTGTAATTGGCCTCCAATTTATATGAATAAAACTCTTCTGAATGTCCATTCTTGTTTCAATTATTTATTTTTTTTTTTACTGGCATTTTATCCTTAATCTGAGTTCATATGTATTCTCTTTGATCTTTATAAAACCTGCTTTCTCAAGCTTTCTTTCCTCATGAATATGATTAGTGGCGATGGGTTGTGTGAAAGATAATCCATGCCCATCAATACTGTTTTGATTGAGAAAAGCAAGTAAAAAAAATGATATTTCTTTAAATTTGATTTTATTTGGTACTTGTGCTCATCTGATCAAAGCTCGGGTTGACATAAGGGGGGTTGTGTGAAAGATAATCCATGCCCTCCAAAAACGTCGCTTGAGATTAGAGAAGAAAGTGTGTGATGATGGTTTTCCCTGAAATTCCTTTTCTTATTTTACCTCTTCTGTTACCTTTTGACTGTATCATTTTCCAAAATATATGTTCGTTTTATTCCTCAAAGATAGCATGACAGTGGCAGGTTGTGTGATAGATAATCCATGCCTACCACTGTCGAATGCAACTTGGAGAGGGAAACTTATATTAAGTTATTTAAGTACAACCTATTTTAAAAAAAAAAAGAGAAATTTCATATTTGACTGTTGCATACTAGGGTCCATAGCTCTTTTGGGGTTCGATGATGGACAATCCATCCCCTTTGGAATGATGTGTTGACCATGGTAATAGCTGAAAGTTTGAGGGCGCCTTTTGATCTTTGTGTAACATATTTAGTAACCTTTATGCTTTCATGCCCCAGTAATAAAGAATTTAAATCAGTTTATATTGTTTTCATACTGAAGTCATTTTGATAAAAAGCTAGGTCTGTAGTTACTAAATTTCTTTATAATTGTGCCTTTGTTCTCTATCTTTTCAGAAAATTAGCAAAACTTGTATGTTAGAATAAATCTCCATTATCCATTTTTACTCCTCTATCTTCAAGAATAAAGAGCGTCTAGGTTTCCTTTTATTGATGATATCTTTGTCCTTGATTATAAAACTTGAAACACGTTTGTTCTAGCTCTCTTACTAACCTTTCTTTTTTTTTAAAAAAAAAAAAGGGGTTTTAGTTGATATCTTTGGACTTTTATGAAAATGTTGGTCTCCTTTTGTATTTCTATTTTTATTAAGTCAAGTTGCGTTTTCTTTTTAGAAATAGATTTGCATGATTATTCCTATTTAGCAGTTCAATGTTCTTTTATTCATACTTGCATCCTTTCATATAAAAATATAAATAATAATACTCTGACTTGAGCAGACCAAATATGTATTAGAGTAATTTGAATTTATTTCTTCTTTACTTCCTATTTTACCTTTCTGGTTATCCTCAATTTCATATGTAAAGCCATAATTAAGTAGGTGAAAATATCATAGTAAAACAGTGTCACATGAAGTCGCTAAGAAGAAGCACATATGTAACAAATATATAGTCTAGGCTTTGTTGCATCGATGAACAAGATATAACCTCATAGGATAAATACAACAAAGGGAGGGGGTATAGTTAATTTGTTGATTGAGCCAAAGTCTCTCAATATCTCAAAATTCCTTACATAATTTTGCATGTATCGGTCTGCCTTTTTAAAGAAAGAGAGGAGAATACGAGAATAATCAACACATTTCATGTCTCTGATCGACAAGTCGTAGGTATACAGAAATGAACTAATAAAATTCATGAATCGAACAATGCTATTTTATAATATACTTGGGGTTCAAATGAATACAATAAATAGGACTTAAGGTTTGGTACCGCATAGATCCGTTAGAATAAACTGATACAAAAGTATGTGAACATCTGTAGTCCTAATTAATGTCATAAAATTCTTTAACCATGATTAAAATCACATGGAGTCAGAAGGGATATTGATCTAATTGATTGTTGTGACAAGTCGATACCAGACCAAATTCGACATCACGACCAGATTACCATTCAAATGAATGATGGTGAAATGGTGATTGCCATTTTGGTTAAGCTCATGGCAACTTCACGATGCTCAAAGAAAATGATTCCTGACGCAGCTTAAACGGACGGTGTAGATGAATTCAAGCAGCCTCTATGAAAACCCGAAACCTGTCTGCAGCCACTACAATGGTCGGAATCCACTGCTGGTACGAAACTGGAGCCATCCAGTCAGCGACTCAGACCAAAGGGGGAAGACGAAAGCAAATAAAAAAATACAGATGAACTTGGTGTACAGTTACACGCATAGACCGAGCGCCGAAACACGTTTGTAATAATCCTGGATCATCTGTGGTATCAAGGGTGTGATGAGTCACTGATGACATAATATAAAACAGCAAAAATTGTGACCAATAAGAATTTTCTAAAATTCAGAAACTTCAAAAATACATTAAAAATAGCTAGAAAGTCCAGAAAATTCCCATAAAATATCAAAATGCTCAGAAAATTATGAGGAACATTTTTCTATAATACTCCAAGTTTAAATTCCCAACTCAAAGGGAATTAAAAATAAAGTCATGAATGATTAAAATTAATAATGCAAGACTACCCAAAAATTAAATTATTTCAAAATTCAATAAAAAGGTGCATAAAAGTGCAAGGGCATGAACCCCTTTGACAGCAGGTACTTCAAAATAACAGATATGTCTGGACCGCAGGTACTTCAAAAATTTTGGACAGCAGGTACGATTAAAAGGGTAATCACCGCTAAGAAACGAATTTTGTGAGAACCCAAATCCAAAACCCAAACTCAAATCCGGTCTAAATCCAAACTCAAGTCAAATCCAAAACTCAAATCCAGTCTAAATCCAAACTCAAGTCAAATCCAAACTAAACCCAAATCCAAACTAAACCCTGAACCCAAATCCAAAACCCAAACTCAAATCCAGTCTAAATCCAAACTCAAGTCAAATCCAAAACTCAAATCCAGTCTAAATCCAAACTCAAGTCAAATCCAAACCCAAACTCAAGTCAAATTCACACCCAAACTCAAATCAAACCCAAAATCCCAAATTCAAATCTGAAATCCAGACCCAAATTAAATCCAAGCCCAGGAAATCCAAACCAAATCCAGATCCAGAAAATCTAAAGAGAAACAAAACTTCATAATTAATGCAAACTTTCCAGAATCCAGGGACCGAACTTTAAATATGTCTAAAAATCAGAATTTGGTAAATTCTAGAACATATGAAGACCAAAGTTTAAAATGTCCAAAGTGACCAGAATTTCTAAACACGCCTTAATACCAGAGTTTAAAATATTTTATAACCTAACTCTCGCACGTCACAGGGCCAGAAATTCGATACGTCAATAGTTGACCAGAATCGACACATGCTTAAGGACCGGAACCTCTACATGCCTTAATGCCTGAGTTTCCAGAAACGTCTGATAACCTTGATTCTAACATGTCAACAAATAGACCTAAGTTTTAAAACGTTGATAAATTGAAGTTTTAAAATAGTTAAAACTTTAATATAATCAGAATACCGAAACTTTACAAGTCTATGTCCGTCCTCTTTGAGCTTACAATGCGTATAGTTTGAAGAGAACAAACCAAAATCGTCAAATATAGAAAAATTGGGTTGAATGTGGATTAATAGATAATCACCCTAAATCAAACTCCAGAAGTCTTGAAACTCTAAACTTAAACTAAGTTTCCCTGCGTCATGTTTTGCATCATGTTGATCCTCTCATGGTTGCATCATTCGCTCTATTTATGTCACTATTTGTTTGCGTTCTTTAATGTTAGTATCTTTTGGTAAAGTGTTAGAATGCTAGTTGTTATGCCTAATCTATTGACTATCCCGATCTAGAGGTGCTCTTGACTTGGTTCAGAGGTAATTAACAGTAGGGGCTTGCGCCTACTGGAAAAAAAGGACCTGCAGTAAACAAATCAAACTCTCGAGAGGTTCGAAACCACGTCGGTACGCACATCCTTTTTCAGGTGGGTGCCGATGTCTGAGTTTTGAAACGATCGAGGGGTATCTCATCCGCAATATCTTTTTCCCCCTTGGGAGCATCCGGTCATTTCCCCCTTCCGAGGATCAGGGTCCAAAAAGGTGCGAGACAGTTTTTCCATCTGATAAGATAAAAGAAAGCTCATATAAATTGATATATTGATGCTAGTTTTCGAAAGATTGATATAAATACAATTGAGCTACATATTTTGTTTAAATGTGGTGTTGTAAGTTTAGAAGGTGTTCTAAATGGGATATTACAACCGTTTCCGTCACCAAAACAAAATATATAGCAACTTGTGAAGCAATGAAAGAATGTAGTAAGGATCGTGAAGTTCTCAGTCAAGCTAATATGGTTCTATGCATCTCGAACCATAGCTTAAACTTGAAGAACCCAATATTAAATTGGTGATCCAACTAAGATCTATGACGATGTCACTTGATCTCACATGATGATGATCAAGAACACATATATAGGAGTATATATGTATATAGGGTCAAATAAAATTGGATAGGTTCGCGGACACAGCGAACACTCTAACTTAACCTCTACCTTAAGCGGTATACGAGATGCAATTGTGCATCCATGCGTGATGGACGTATGAGTAACTTGCTTTAAGTGTATTACATCTTTTGAGGTTCGAGACATGTATATATATAGATATATGACATTGTTCTAAGTTCTTCACTGGCTAGAAGTCACTATTGATTGATTCTAGGCCAAGTGGGAGATTGTTGGAGTTATGTCCTAGAAGTCAATATTTAATGACTTATTTTCTTAGTTTATGTTAATGATGATATTTGATCATTTGTTCCTAGAGTTTATTATTGACAGATCATTCAGGTTGAGGATCTGAATTGTAGATCTCTGTGGATCATTCATTAGAATGACAATAATAAATCTAAATCGTCCATAATCTTGATAATTAACAAGGAACATTAATTATCATAAAAGATTAGTATGTAAGTTAAGTGATGATTAAGTTCTACAAATCATAGGTAAGGAGTTACCAACTTAATTGCATATGTGTATGTTATTGGAACATAGTACAGGACTTGACCCAATGAAATAAACATATGGATTGTGTTATGTGTCATTGTTTATTTCATATGTTGTTGATTCTAAGTTTGAGATGCTCAGCTTTTCCACATGAGGATAGGTTCAATAAATATCGTCTAACGTTGATTCCTGATAAAGGCTGCTATAAGGACTTTATTTATGTTCTCTTGAATTGTGCGGGGAAAAGTTGTTCATCAAGAAAACCGTATGTCCCTCATTAATATACTTAATGAGTGATGATATCTGTTTGGGCCCCTTGATGGAGTTGGATCGTATGCATGCAAACTAGACGATCAACTCTAGATCAAGAAATGTATAATCTGCAAGAATGACACATTCCTATCTTGGATTATACAAAGATATCGTGTGACATAAGAATCAAACAAAGAAATACTTTTATTTCTTATGCAGGATTGAGATATTGTAACGGTACATTATTTATACGAATTGGGAATCATAACGTGTTGCTAGATACCGCTTATGATTATTGGAAATAAATAACGATTTATTTCCATGGCCAACATAGTATAAATCCTCAAATAGGGTCGCACAAATAGGATTCTAACCACTTGGTGCATTTATTGTTTATTCACAATAATGTGTATTGTGAAATGTGATAAGTTAATTAATTAATTATATACCGTTATGAACCGTTATAATTAATTAAATTAAAAGGATCATATGGAAATAATTTAATGCATTAGCTAATCATAGATTAATTATTAATGAATTAATAATTAATTATGTTCAACTTACTTTAATTAGTTTGAGCTAATTGGGCTTCTATTTAATTGGTTAATTAAAGGCCCGATTTAAGGAAGAATGAAGAGACAATTAAAGGAGATTCATTAATTGGTGAATTAATGAATAAAGGCCTTTTATTAAGATGGCCCAAGAGAGCCCATTAGGTGGCCTCTTAGGGTGGATGGCATACTTGTAAATAGTATGAAAATTGGATGAGAGTGGTTGGCTATATAAAGGGGTCTCTTTGGGAGAAAACCCTAGCCGTCATCTCTCTTCCTCTCCCCTCCCTTGCGCCTCCACCTAGAAGAGAGATTTTTCTCTCTTCTCCATGGCTCTTCCCTTCCTCTCTTAGCTCATGTGTTGAGCATCCCACCTCTCTTCCTCTCCATTAAATAGTTAATTAAGAGAAGCAAGGTGATTAGCAAGAGGTTCAAGAGAACTAGCATTCTCTTTGAGCTTGGTGGTGGGTCCTTGGTGGGCTAGAGGCGGCCATAGATGGTGGAGATGGTGGAGCACGCACCCCATCGACTCCCATGCCATGGATTCGAGCCTCATGAATACAATTTCATGAGAGGTATAATTTCTCCTACCTTCTCTCTTGATTGGATGTGTGATTGCTTTAGCACTAGATCTATTGATTTGCTTGTTGTTAATGGTGATTAATTAGTTGTAATTAATCTAAAATTAAAATGTGAGCATTTCCTAACAAACATATCCTCAAGTACCTCACCAAATCATGGAGGGAGAAGGCAACAGAATTAGGTGCAAATGAAGGGGATGTGTCAGCTTTATATCAAAATGATATTGAGTCGATATCATATCTCCCCATGAGTATACTCTTGTGTTTCTTGCTGTCATGCTGCCATAAGACCAGTAAAGGCTTGCACGTGCTCAGAAGTATCCTAATAAATTTGCAAACGCAGTTGCAAGTTCTCACCCTCATCAGAAGTCAGGAGTCACCTCAGATAAGCACACACATGACACTGAGATGGGGTTATATTCCAGTCGACTCCAAGCTCAAAATTGACGATACAAAACCCTTCCTTTACAGGTCAATGGGCTTCTCATATCGCTAAAAGATTGTAAAAGTGAAAGAGAAGGTGACTGACAGCTTATATCCATGGCTGAACCAAGGTGTAGCGAAATTCTTAGTTAGAGAAGCTCAATGGACCAATTGGCGATACAAATATCTCCATGAACACTCCATCATGCTCTCAGGACCTCTCTTTCATCACCATGAACAATAAAAAGCTGTAATCACCCATCCATCGCCATGGCCAGATTTAGGCTGAGGCGAAGCATGATGTCCGGGACCTCTACAACCCAAATTGATGACACGCCAAGCTTCCCCAATATCCCACAACACTCCTTGATTATTTAATTCGACTTATTCACTACAGAAGATGACCAATTGCTGTTAGTTCCATTCGGAACCCTAGCTAATTGGGATGGGGTTTAACATGGTAAAGGAGCAGCCTCCATGTCTAATTAATGGGTCCCATGACACCAGGACATTCATGCGACGCTGGACGACCCTCCCTTGGCAGCTATTAACCCTTCAGGCGACTCAATCGAATAGTCATGGCGACAGGCTTCGTCGTCGACTCGAAGGAAGAAGGAGAAGAAAGAAATTGAATTTGTCTGCTCTCGGCGTACGGACAACGATAAAGACCAAACCTCGTCGACATACGGTCCACAAGTTCATCAGGGATAGACCAGGTGCACGGCGAAGAGGAAATAGGTTTTGCGAAAACCGTCCCAAATCTCATGATAATCTGTGGCATCTTCGTGTGGCGAGTGGGATTCGTGTGGCAAGCGACTGACAGCCAACCAGGAACTGCCGTGTGTCCTTACCTTTGACTAAGAGAAGTTTTTGCCGACTCTCTCCCTTCGCTGACTTGGACCAACCAGGGGCAGACACGTGTCATTCTTTGATGACGTGGCACAACCTCATTGCTGGAAATTTCAAAAATTTATAGAAATTCAACCGTAACTCAGAAAAATCCAAAACCAATTTCTATAAATCCATAAAAATGCAAGGAATAAAACCATGCCAAAATCATAACCAAATTCCTTGCATAATATTTTCAAATCTAAATTCCAAATTCCAGCCAACCACAAATTACCAAATCACCCTATGATTTATTCAAAAATCCAATAACCTTCAAAAATTCACCAAAAATCATAGGAAGCTCAGAAAAATGTGAGGAAAATTCCTGCAAACTCAGAAAAATAGGGAGAATCTATTTTGCCAATCATCGTCACCAAAAACCCTACCAAAAAATATTAATACCATTATTCTATTTGAAACCCGACAATCAGAAACCCTTTTGGCTCAAATAAAAAATGACTCGAAGGCTCATAATCAAAATTAAAGGAGGCATGGACAACACTTCAACATGAAGAAAATCTCATACTCACCTAAGGCATTCAAGTAATCTCAGAAGAAAAAGAAAGTAAATAAAAAAAATGGGAGAAAGAGCACCTTTCACCCAATCGGAAGGATCTCCATGTTGTATAAAATAAAATAAAAAAATAAAAAACTTCTCAAGCCGAGCAGATCGCAATAGGAATAACCCGGTGATCAAGAGTCAAGGCTCGCTAGGCCTCATTGAAACAAGATGGTTCAAACTAGTGGATAGTCATCATTATGACTGACGCGGAGCAACCGAAGATATTCAATACTTTTGAAATGAGCAGGAGCATTGTTGAAGTAATTTAAGCTCAATGTTGAGAATCTGATCTCAATATTGTGAGTTTGGTTGAATTGCGACTCGCTAACCAAGGCCGGCTGCAACGAACACCAGAAGTAAATAATCCAGGATGAGACCGACATCAGGACCGTCGAATCAAACCTGGATTGAAGAATTCAAAAACAAAAATCTCTTTGGTGCTTGAGGAAGCTAAAACTGAACGATCCGGTCAGGAACCGGATGTCTTTATCATCATCTGACATTTGGTTAAGGACCCATAGCTGAGGCTATGTATCCTGTTCGAGGACCAATTGTCTTTCTCCAACGGATGGTTAAGGACCCATAACTGAGGTTATGTACCCTGTCCAGGAATCACTGTCTCCACTCAACGATTGGTTAAGGATCGATAGCTGAGGCTATGTTCCCCGTTTGAGGACCAATCGTCTTTTCATCAACGATTAGTTAAGGATCCATAACTGAGGTTATGTACCCTTTCCGAGGACTAATTGTCTCTATCCGATGGCTGGTTAAGGACCGATAGCCGAGGCATCGTTCCCTGTCCTAGGACCAACTGTCACCCCGCACGTGAGAAGGCCACAGGGAGTCCGACTCATGTAGCACCCGCGCGCACCCTTATTTTTGACACAGACCCGAGGGTGGTGTCACGGCGTCTACAAGCCAAATGGACGGCGTCGTTATTTTAACGGTTCGGGTGGGAGCCGAACGGTCTATTGACATCTGACTGGGCACCAGATGAAGTTCAAACGTCTTGATTAGACGGAACATTGATTTGATATCTTGGCTAGATATCTTGTATCACTTCAAATGTTTCGAATGATAATTGAATCGTTTACCCGATATCCTGACTGGCAACCAGGTATCAACTTGACGTTTCGAGTGGCAGTCGAAATGAAGGTCAACGCTTCGAATGGGAGTCGGAGTATTTATCTGATATCCTGGCTAGATACCAGGTATCTCTTTAAATATTCCGAAAGAAAATCGAATCGTCTCTTGAACATCTGACTGGCGACAGATGTTTTGCTTCAACGCTTCAAGTAAACAGCTGGATCATTTGCTCGACACCTTGGCTAGAAACCAGGTATCGAAGCCATGCTCTGAATGGTAATTGAATCGTTTCTCACCGTCTGGCTGGCAACCAGATGTCTCTTTCAACAGTTTGAGTGGCAGTCAAACTCTATCGGTATCTTGGCTGGCAACTGGATATCATTTGTAGGTTTTCGGATGGCAACCGAAACGAAGATAAACGTTTCGAGTGAAAATCGGGTTACATTTTGGTGGATACAAGGTATCACCTCAAATGGCTCGAATAATAACCAAAACGAAGGTCAACGCTTCGAATAAAATCGGGTTATACCTTAAATGACTCGAATAATAATCGAATCGTCTCATTTGAACGCTTCAGACTAAGGCTGGACTGTTCGTGGACACCTGCTGGACAGATGTCTCCTCAACGTTTCAAGGAGCAATTGGATCATTTACCAGATGTCTCGACTGATCACCGGATATCAATGTGATGCTCTGAATGGTCATTGAACCGTCTCATCGTCGTTTCGGAATAGCCGCCGGAACGTACCTCCACGCTTTGAATGGAGTTTGGACCATTTACCTGATATCTTGGCTGGATACCAGATATCATTCTAAATGTTTTGAACAACAATCAAACCGTCTCTTCAAGATTCTGGTCAGAAACCAGGAGCCATTTCAACACGCCGGAAGGGAACCGGATTGTGTCTCTGACATTGCCAGATGTCATTTTGAAGATATCAAGATTAACGAGCGCCAGATCGTCTTTTAATCGCAGTCAGGTTAGACCAAGGGGCAGTCTGCCTGGTTAGCACCCGCGCGCACATTTGACGCCCAAAAGCTTAAAGCCCGGCGAAGTTATCGACATCTACAAGCCCATAGGCCCGATGTTAAGCGTAATGTCTACAAACTCCGCGGCCTAGGAGTCCGACATTATCGAAGAAAAAGAAGAAAAAGAAAAGTTAATAAAGATCCTCAGCATCAAATAAAAAAGGAAAAAAATCAGAAGTTACAATAACCCGATTTTTGGGAATTTCAAATGCCTGTTTCGGGAAATCTATGTCTTCAAGCCACAAGATCTAAGTCCCAAGCCGTAAAATCGAAATTCCAAGCCGTAAAATCCAAACTCCAAGCCATAAAATTCAAATTCGAGAGCCTGAAATCATGAGCCACCACGATAATATCTAAGGAGTCGTTATTCAAGAGCCAACCATTCCTCACATCATAAGGAGAAATTACCGAAGTCCAAGCAGCAAAGATCAACCAAGACCTATCTAAGCCTCAAAAGACTGCTGTCCTTGCAATACCGAGTCCATTTAATAAATAAATACAACACTAACACTGCATAATTATTATAGTAGTAGTAATAATAATAAAAAAAAATAAAAAGATATAAATGCATGCTAGGATAACAAATTGCATATTTACAATTCCCTAACAGCTTACATCTCCTTTGATTTTCTCGATCTAGAGGTTCTCCAGACCATGTCGGAGGTAATTAACAGTAGGGGCTTGCGCCTACTGAAAAAAAGGACCCCTTTCAAATAATAAACTCTCGTGAGAGCTCAAGACCGTACCGTTATTTTTCCTTTGGGAAGTAGCAGTATCGGCATTCTTGAGGCTCGCGAGGGGTATCTGATCCGCATTCTTTTCCCCCTCTGTTTCCTCTGTGTGAAATACGAGGGCCGCGAAAAAGTGCGAGACAGGTTCTGGCACGCCCGGTGGGACCTTTTTCACCTCTCATTGGACAAAATCAAAGGATATAGTATAAAAGCTTTAGGGATTTGCAAAATCTTTTTGCTGACAAATAAAACAAGCATCGCTTACTTGCAGGAAAATGATGAACAAGAGTAACAACTATGATGCGGCGGTCTCAGATGTCGCTACCGAGATGTACATAATCGAATCGATTCCGATCACTGTCCCAATTGTGCAAGTAGGCGCCAACAATTCCTTCCATGCCCCCGGTCACGAGGCGTTTGGCGGAAACATGGTGCAATCCGGCGACCAGAACGAGCAACGCGACATTGGCACTACCCGACGCTTCAGGAGCTCCAAAGTCAACGGTGTTGTTACTGAGACACTCAATTCGGCCAAACCCACACCAAAGCTTATGAAAAGGGTTAAGGCTTCAAAGAAGGAAGCTCTGCAAGCATACCAGAATGAGTTAGAGGTGGAGACCGACTTACCTGTCCAAAACTCCTTCTCACCGCTTCGAGCAGCAAAATGGAGTTCTCCAAACACCCGCCTCTTAGGTTGGCGAGACTTGCCCGCTCGCTTCAAGTCCTTAGCCATTTCATCGGATGACCCGAAACCAAGTTTTTCTGAGAAGATCCGAAAGATATATCGTGTCATAAAAAATCAACAAGGACAAAGGGAAGTTCATGCTCTCTCACAGCCTGACAGTACAAAACAGGAACCCCGTAAATCCATACATGAAAGGCTTGTCTACCCAACAAGAGAATGGCCTAAACTTGAAACGAAGACAAAACAGGACGATGATTCTGATCGGAATCAACGTATTCCGGTTTACAAAAGGCTGACATATCCTCAAGGAGACCTCCGGGCTCATTTGGAAGATAAAAAGAGGAAAAAGAAAATAAGGGCAGTACAAATTGAACAACCAACAGAATATTATGAGGATTCTTTCACTGTGAATGCTCTAAGCATAGACGAAGAATCTGACGAGCAAATCACCTCATATGCCCTTAGTGACAATGAAGATGAGCCTCAAGAACCAGAAAGTGAGATGGCAGTGACCCGTCGTCAAGCCGCAAACGATGAAAAACAATTAGAGACGGGACAGGCCATAAATGATCCAAAGAAAGGGCGAAACTCTAAAAAGAAACCTACATCGAAAGAAGAAGCATCTACCCATATGGTAGAACCTGCCAGAAATGACGAAGAATCTCAACAAGGGTATGATGTTTCAACGGGTGAAAGTGCAAGTGAAGAAGAAGAACATGTCCCGAGAACACCATTGGAAGAAAAGATAGAACAGATGGCTCAGGCACTTGAGGCCCTTCGAAGAGAAAATGCTAGATTTAAAGCTCGACAGAAAAAACAAACATCCCGGGAAGAAAACGAGACTCGAGTGAAGCTAGGAGGTAGCAACAGGAGTCGTGTTGAAGAACCCAAAGGCAGTCTCGCTAAGAAAACGAGGAGGCCTATAGAAGAAGAAGATGAAGAAGAAAGGGGAAGGGGTGTTTCATGGAATTCTCCTAAAGTATCAATAACCAACAGAAGACAAACTTATCCATCGGTAACTCCGTCAAATCAAACGATGGGTGACGATATACGGGAGATGATTTTTAAACAAATGAAAGAGTTGGGATTGGGAATTCCAACAAGACCTAAGAAGCGAGTGGGAAGGCCTTATCCTAGGCATTTCGATGACGAGCCATTCCCTAAAAGACATGTAGTACCGAGATTCCGACTATTTGATGGGATAAATTCGAAAATCACTCCAGAACAGCATCTTGCTCATTTTATTACCACTTGTGGTGATACGGCTAACAATCCTGCTTGGCTTCTTCGCCAATTTCCTCAAAGTCTCTCGGGACCCGCTTTCGAGTGGTATGCCTCATTGGAAGAAAATAGCATCAAATCTTGGGAGGAGATGGAAGATGCTTTTTGTTCTAAATTCATGGTTATAAGCCAAGAGGTCACTTTTATGGATATGGCGAACTTAAAGCCAAAGAGAAATGAATCAATCATGGAGTATATCACAAGGTGGAGAAACATGAGCATTCGATGCCAACCACCATTAAAAGAAGACGAGCAAGTCAAGATGGTCATGAGCAATCTGCCAGGATGGATCCAACCTTATCTAGTACCGGCAAAAATCACAGAATTTCAACCATTGGTTACCTTGGTATCTAAATATGAAACTTTAAACCAAGAAGGATGGATCCCGACATCTCGACCCAATCCAGAGAAAGACAAATTCAAAGAAAGAGGTAAGAAAAATGAGCCAAAGAAAAATGAGAACGCAATGGCCTCAACAAGCTATGAAGTTGAAGAGACTCAACAGACGGATGAGGATGATAACAAAGAGTCGGGACAAAAGAGGTTTAGTAGCATACCCCTGCGAGAACGAAGGAAAAAGCCCTATTGTTTTAAGAAAGAGTACATAGACGACCTTTTCCAACTTGCTATAACCAAAGGCATGCAGTTACCACCATGCAAACGACCTGAAGAGATGGACAAATCAGACGATCCCAACTACTGCCTCTATCATAGGATTCTCGGGCATACTTTAGATGGATGTTATATCTTTAAAGATTGGTTAGAAAGGAAAATACAAGAGGGTGAGATCAAGATACCCAAGGAAGCTCAACAAGCTCCCAAACCGCATTTCCAGGTTAACATGATATCCTGGGAAGAATCGGAAGAGGAAAGAGAGCCTCCTCAGCCTTGGACCCTCTACTTATCTAAAAGATCCAAGAAGGTGCTAAGGAAAATGCATAGTGAACTTCAGGCTGATAAAAAGAGCAATGCACAACATGTGGAAAACATTCCCGCTCCTAGAGTTATAACAAGTCGACCGAAACAAAATGAGAAGAAAAAGGGAAAACCGATAACATTGGCCCAAGCTAAACAACTCGCTGGTATTAGCAAGATGACCAAAAAGCCGCAAGAGGAATATGTACGAGGCAAACCTAGATCCGTCACACTTGCACATTTCATTCCCAAAGAGGTCATGGCAAAGATCTCAGGGGCGAAAGCAAGTACGAACAAAGAACACAATTATGCTGAAGCCAGCACCTCCAAGGAAAAAAAGAAGGCCAATGACCAAGTTCCTCAGTATAAATGCCAACGTTCATATGATCATGAAAGCTGCAACAGTGCCGCAGAATCAACCAATTATCCAGTAGCCGTGAGCAAGGCGACGCCTTCAGCCGGAAAAGTAAGGCGCACTGCCCGTATCTCAGGGGGTTCTCGAGCCTTACAAGAAGAATTAGAATTAGTGAAATCTATCAATACTACAATTTTTAATGAAGAAAACAGAAGGCTCATTGAAAGGATAAAAGAGACTATGCAAAAAGAGATAAGCCAATCTTACATGAAATCCCCGCGGCAATCACAATTCGCAAACAACAATCCACCAATTAAGAATGATTGTGATGGCAGTACTTCTAAACCCCTCCTGGTGTATCAACGGAATAAGGTTCGAAAAATGCATGTAAAATGTGAACACATTGAGCACTGTAACTCGATAGGACCTGTGGGCCCTGCTGAAGAAGTGTCATCAGAAGACGATTTTGAAGTTTTAGAAGAAACTGAGGGACCACAACAATCAGAAGACGAATATCTGTCTGACGAGGATTTTACTTTAGAAGACTATTTCACCCTCTATCCAGAAATGTATCGAGTTATTCGAGCAATGATGAGTGAAATAAGAGTATCTCAAGGGATGGACCCAATTGAATATTCCAGCAGTGAAGAGGAACTAGGAGATGACTTCGAGTTCGATTTCCAACAGGGTTTCCAACAACTGAACATCGAGGATGATGATGTCCCTTGGGATTGGGGAACAGATGGCATCGTCGCTGAAGGATGGGGAGATCCGGAAGAAGAAGACAACCCGGAAGAAGAAAATAATGATTATCCTGATTCCGCCGGTTCAGAAACACCTTCTCAAAGTTCTTGCCATAATGTGGGAGCAGAATATGATTCATCTGAAGACACAGAGGAGGCTGAAGTAGGGATGGAAGATGGTAATAATACGGGAGGTCGAGCTATAGAATTCGAAATTGACCCAGGGCCAATCCTAGGACCTCTAGACATAAGAGGCGTAGAGATTGCATTTTCGGAACATCAAGAAGGTCTACAGTTAGCGGTAACTGTTTCTACAGAAGATGGTGGTAATCAAACTGAGATTAACCCTCAGATAATTGAAGAAGTACTTCGCCTGGTCAGTGAAAAGATGCAAGAAGTAATGCGCGAACGAAATGAGTCTAATTTAGAAGAGTCCAATAATTCTGATGACGAATATGAACCCCTCATAAACCTGGAAAATGAATATGAGTACTCTAATGCTATCGAGAATGATCAGGAGATGATGGAACAAGAGGATGAGCCAACAAGAGAATCTGAACACTTAGAGGCTATACCTGAGTCAGATGAATCAGAATATCATGAAGTAAGAGTTGTGCATATCCCAATGGATGCAGATATGGAAATATGTGCAGCTATACCACCTGAAGGGTATGGGACTCGTAAAAAACAAAGGTATGATCCGATGATCCCATATCCATGGATAGAAAGTCTACGAGATAAAGAAGGAGCTTACCAAATCATAACAAGGCACGAAGCTCGAATGACCAACGATGAACTTCTTAAATATTTTCGTCTGCCACCTAATACCAAAATCACAGTGGAGAAGAGGAAAAGACCGCCTTTAGAAACATCAACAACACGTCCATGGAAGAAGTATCCAAAATGGGGGATGTTTTATGATTGCGAATTAAGAATAACTCCACCTGAGGACTATACGGAGGAGGAACGAACAGAGGACCTTATATATTCGCAATCTGTAAAGCTCTCTCCATGTTCCCTATTCAGGTCCGACCCAGGAATAATATATCTTCCAAAAGAAGTTTCGTACCGTGAAACATGTGGATGTAGTCAAGAACATGGTGAGTCATCACGAAGTGATCAGGATAGACAATCAAACATGGACATAGATGATGATGAAGAAGAAGAGTATGAAACTTGTAATATGATCTCTCTCAGTGACACTGATTCGGATCCCAATGAAATCTCACCTAGGCTTTGTACTGAACTCATCGCTGAAACATCACTCAAGAGGAAGAGTAAAGGAGTCACAATCAAAGAACCAGACCCATACTCTCCGGATAGGAAAGGAAAAGGACCTGCCGAAACTCACGAAAATATCATTGACAGGATTGAAGAAAAGATGAGCATGTTTCTTGACTTGGTCACCGTGATACAACAACAAAATATGACAATACTTGCTACTCTAGAATCATTGTGCGATTTGGCGATTACCGACAAATGAACGAATGAGGAGGCAATCAAAGCAGCGGTTGAAACCTTACAACCTGTGGCCGAAGAAACAAGGGATATCGAGCCTGGAGAAAATTTGAATGAAAACCATTCGACAGATAATCATGTGGCACCTCTACCAGAAGAAAACCTTCAAACAGAAGCACCAGGAGAAACTCCACGAGCAGAAAGCCAAACTAGTCAAGCTTCAAAAAGTAAAAGTGAAAAGCGTCGGAAGAATCGGAAGAAGAAGAAGGATCTTGATCAAGAAACTCTAAAACATCCTATTGAGGAGAGCATAAAGAAAAGTTCTTCCGATCAAACAACAGAACCCTCAAGGTTAAGCCATGACCCAAACGATGAATCAATGGCGCAAGAAAGGCTGCACATAAGGTCTCGTAGAGAAAAGTCTTCAAGAAACGAGAATATGAGAAGTTCGACAAGACCAAACTCTGCTCCAGTAATCATAGAGGGAATTCCCATGACAATGTGGCCAATCCCGCGTATAAGGACTCAACCTACAATGACTGCCCAAGTGCGAACAATACCTCATAGAAGAAACCGTAGGAGAATGCGTCATCGAAGAAATCATAACAACCTAGCAGCCCGGCGAGTCCAATTTGCTCAAAGAGTATTACTTAGACGAACAAGGGCGAGGAATACCTCACGAAGACCACCTACTTCACCTATTGAGAGGAGGGGGTATTACACTTTGCTCAGAGAAGCATTGAGAAACAATGTCTGCTTACCCACCTTGCGATGCATGAGAGCACCTAGGCGAAGAGGCAATTCTAGATTCTGCCTATATCACCAAGAACGGGGTCATTCCACCGACGATTGTCCTAACTTTAGAATGTGGTTGGAAAACGAATGTCAACAGAGACGCAGGAGACCGAGAGGATTTCCTTCACTAGGGGAAGCCTGGTTCCTAAATACAATGGCCAGACAACGTCCTGGATGGGAAGAAACGATGGAGATGCCGGCTAATGAATATGCAAATATAATCACGTGTGATTTTGATCCAGATGAATCGTTATCTTCAATCAATGGCTATGACAGCTCGAGCAGCGTTGAATTTAACGAGTATTATGACAGCTCGGAAGAGGAACCTGTGATTATTCTTCCTAAGCAAACGGATACAATGGCATATGAAGAAGGTCCAGGTCATGAAGAAAAAGATGCATTTTTCCTCAAAACAATGTTCGAAGCAGAAGATGAAGATGATGTGCCATCTACATGTCAAGATGAATGTAATGTCAATCTTCGTTCTGGTACTTACATACCTGAACGACAACCTCCTAAGGAAAAACCGAATGCCGGAAACCAAACGAAAGATTTCTCAGAAAGGAATAAAGCAACAGCAAATGGTTATAACATATTGGCACATCTGCGGAAAATACCTGCTCCACTCAGTGTCTATGATGCTCTTATGATGTCTCAAGACTTGAGAGAAACTCTGATACACGCCTTGCAAAATCTAGAAGGGTTTCAAACTCATGCAATTAATGAAGAGCCCGCTGAAGCCTTATATGTTGATCCAACAGAGTTGATCACTTTTACAGAAGAAGATCTAATAAGTGGGAAATATGCACATAATCGGCCTCTGTACATAACGGGGATAACACGAGGAATCAAGATCAAAAGAATACTGGTGGACCCAGGTTCTTCGGTCAACATTTTACCACGAAAATCTCTGGAGTATCTCTCTCTAAGCATAAAAAATCTGTCTGATGAGACACCATCAATCAGAGGGTTTGATCAACATCATCGAAAATCACTAGGGGCAATTGTCTTGCCACTTCAAGTCGGAGAACTAAAAACCAAGGCAAAATTTTATGTCATAGACGCGGACACGTCATATCGAGCATTGCTGGGACGACCATGGTTACATGAATATCATTTGGTACCTTCCACTCTCCACCAGTGTATAAAATACATTGCTAATGGTCAACAAAAAACGATAAGGCGAGATAAATATCCTTTCTCTGTACATGAGGTTCGGCTGTCAGATGCAAGGTATTTTATTCCCAAGGATTTAAGAGACTATTTGCTTGCCATATTCTATGGGCATGAGTTGACCAAGGAAGAAACAAACACGAAATCTGAACCAATTGAAGGTGGCAAGAAAACGATGAAAGTCAGATTCGTGATAAAGGATACAATGGATACTGAGTCACAATCCAGCGAACCTATTGAAGAACTTAAAAAGATCTCTGGGAATGATGAACATAGCATAGAATGTATGGAAAACTGCTATAAAGATTTAACCCCGAGAAATGTGGACCAAGTCAATCGGCTAGAGGTCTTTTTGGTCCCCGCCAAACTGGAATACATTGGTAACAAAAAGACGATACAACCGCCCATCCTCTTCTATAAAGCCGAGGGAAGTCCAGTTGAAAACGATCAATCCTCATGTGAAAATTCAGAAAAATGGTTAGAGGATGATGACAAGAAATTAATACCAGTCAAGGTGCAAAAATATTATAGCAAGGAACTTCAGTCCCTTTTCGAAAAATTCCAATGTTTCGGTCCCATAGATCCGACAAAAGCAGGTTTCTTTCGAAAAATGTGGGGCAAAACCTCTCAGAAAATCAAGGGAATAGATGGCAAGAAAAGATGCACCAAAGGGTTGGATATCATAGAACTTGCAACAGGATAAGACTCCAAAAAGAGTATGAACGCTTCTGGAATGTGGACAATCCAACATACCTCAGGGTGAAGGATAACCAAACGAGAGAAATGTCCTTTACATGTCATGCGATAGGAGAAGTGGAAGATGAAAAAGAAGAACAATTTATATTGGCGGCCAAAATGGCACCAAAGGAACTTGAAGAAGGAGGGCAAAATACTGTGGACGAGTTACACAAGATAAACTTGGGCACAAAAGAAGACCCTCGCCCTACCTTTGTGAATGCATCTCTTACCCCGGAAAGGAAAGAACAACTCGAAGAACTTTTAAAGGAATACATTGATTGTTTTGCCTGGACATACAGTGAAATGCCTGGTCTTGATCCTGCGATAGCAGTCCATAAATTAAAAATAGATCCAAACTTCAAACCCATCAAGCAGGCACCTCGAAGGATGCGGATAGAGCTTGAAGAAAAAGTCACAGCGGAAGTGAAGAAGTTAATTGAGGCAGGGTTTATCCAAGAAGAGGAAACTCCTGATTGGATAGCCAACATAGTTCCCGTTAAAAAGAAAAACGGTCAAATCCGAGTTTGTGTCGACTTCCGAGACTTAAATAAAGCCTGTCCAAAGGATGACTTTCCCCTGCCTGTCACTGAGATAATCGTTGACCATACCTCGTATTATGAAGTTTTCTCCTTCATGGACGGGTACTCAGGGTACAATCAAATAAAAATGGATAAGGAAGACCAGAACATACTGCTTTTCGCACACCAGTAGGCATTTATTGCTACAAGATCATGCCATTTGGACTAAAAAACGCTGGAGCAACATACCAACGAGCCATGACTAAGATTTTTGATGATCTAATACATAAAGTGGTGGAGTGTTATGTGGACGATCTCGTGGTCAAAGCACATTCCCAAGAAGAACATTTGCAACACCTCAGAATGGTATTTGATCGGTTAAGGCTTCATGCCCTCAAACTCAATCCATTGAAGTGTGCTTTCATGGTTTCCTCAGGAAAATTCTTGGGATTTGTGGTGAGACATCGAGGGATTGAAATTGACCCCGAAAAGATTAAAGCGATTCGAGGACTGCCACCTCCTCGAAATTTGAAACAATTGAGGTCTCTACAAGGGCGATTAGCCTATATTCGGAGGTTCATAGCAAATCTTTCCGGCAGAATCAAACCATTCACGCATCTCACAAAGAAGGATGTTCCTTTTAAGTGGGACGATAAATGCGAGAAAGCATTTGAAGACATTAAGGACTATCTTCTCAACCCTCCGGTATTATCTGCACCTATCCCCGGCAAGCCTCTCATTCTCTACACCACCGCCTTGGAAGGGTCGTTGGGGGCATTGTTGGCCCAAGAGAATGGTGAAGGCAAGGAAAATGCACTATATTACCTCAGCCGAATGTTAGTGGGGGCAGAGCACTCATATTCACCCATTGAGAAGCATTGTTTGGCTCTGGTATTCGCTGTTAAGAAATTAAGACATTACATGCTAGCGCACAAGGTTACACTCATTTCAAAGGTCGACCCATTGAAATTCCTTATGACACGACCAATGCTCACAGGAAGATTAGCTCGATGGGCCATCATCCTAATGGAATTTGATATAACTTATGCACCGCAAAAAGCCATTAAGGGACAAGCTCTAGCAGATTTTCTGGCTTATCATCCAGTCCCAGATGACTCCCCATTAGCATGCGAATTTCCTGATGAAGAAACAACTCAAATCCAGGAAGAGGAACCCCATTGGGAGATGTATTTTGATGGTGCTTCATCAATTCAACCTGCTACTAGACCAAGATTGCCTAGACTACGAGCCGGAATTGGTTTGGTATTCGTGACACCAGAAGGGGGCATTTTACGCTATTCCTTTGCACTCACTGAACCATGCACCAATAACGAGGCAGAATATGAAGCGTTAATTACTGGTCTAGAAACTGCGGTAAATATGGGCATCAAACGACTCAAGGTATATGGAGATTCCCAATTGATCCTTAACCAAGTGTCGGGAAAATACCAGACTATTAAACCAGAGTTGATCAAGTACCATGAGAAAGCTCTCGAACTGATGGCACAATTTTCTCAAGTAATACTTGAAAAGGTTTCGAGAGCTGTGAATGGAAAAGCGGATGCTTTAGCAAGACTGGCCAAAGAGTTGGGTGATCCAGACGAAAAAGAGGTACAAGTTATTGTTCGCAATAGGAGGTCATTGTCCCCATACTTCATGAGCTTGGAACCTGACGAAGAGAACGCTTCTTGCTTAGAAGTCGTTGCTTTAGAAGAGGAAGAAGATGAGGATATAGGAGAAATTGAGAATGAAGAAGACTGGAGGAAACCATTTCTAGAATATTTCCGACAAGGGATATTACCAGAGAACAAGGCTCTGAAAGAACAGATAAAAAGACGATCTCTTCGGTACGTTTATGTGAATGACACTCTTTATCGAAGATCGTATGATCAAATGTGGTTTCGATGTGTTTCTCAAGATGAGGCGCAACAAATCATGCAAGAAGTCCATGCTGGCATATGTGGAGCTCACCAGTCCGGCCCAAAAATGAGATTACAAATTAAACATTTGGGATATTATTGGCCCACAATGATTTTTGATTGTGAGAAATATGCAAGAAAATGCCATGCATGTCAAATTAACGGAGACTTCATACATCAACACCCGAATCCGTTGCATCCCACGGTAGCATCATGGCCTTTTGATATGTGGGGAACTGATATTATCGGCCCAATTGATCCACCCTCTTCCAAAGGACATAAATATATCTTAGCCGCGACTGATTACTTCTCTAAATGGGCAGAAGCAGAGGCTTATAGAGAAGTAAGGGCCGAAGATGTAGTTCGGTTCTTTCGAACTCGGATCCTGTATCGATTTGGGACACCTCGTAGAATCATCTCGGATAACGGGACAGCATTCAAGAATGCCAAGGTATACAATTTCGCTCGACAACATAAGCTAGATTGGCGATATTCCTCTATTTACAATCCAAGAGCGAATGGGTTAGCAGAAGCTTTTAACAAAACCTTGGTGCGCCTTTTGAGAAAAATGGTGGGAAAAGAACACAGAACTTGGCACGAGCGACTTCCTGAAGCACTTTGGGCTTACAGAACAACTGAACGAACTCCTACACAATCCACTCCGTATTCTTTAGTATTTGGAGTTGAAGCCATCTTACCCCTTGAAGTAGAAATCCCATCTCTGAGAGTAGCAATGTACAATGACATGCCGCTCGAGAAACAGACTCAACTAAGATTAGAAGAACTCGACGCAATGGACGAAAAACGATTGGCCGCACAACAAAACTTGGAACTATATCGCGCTCAAATGACACGTGCTTATGATAAACTTGCTCGTCCTCGGACATTTCGAGAAGGAGAATTGATTCTTGTATTACGACGGCCAATAACGGGTCGACACCATGGCCCAAAATTTGCACCAAATTGGGAAGGCCCATATGTGATTTGCAAAGTTTACGAAGGAGGAGCGTATTTACTGATCGATAAAGACGGAAATCATCCCATGACACCTATTAATGGGAGATATTTGAAGAAGTATTCCGCTTAACATGCCGAAATGATGTTACTCTTGTAAAAAAATATATATATATATATATATATATATATATATATATATATATATATGTACAAATGGATGTATAAATAAATATATCTTCAGACAGCCTTAATGACACAAAGATTGAAGCATGCTCATAAGATTGCTTGAAGAATCCAATAACAGAGCTGATAGTGCCAAATAACTTAACCAAGACTTTCATAATGATCAAGTAGAATTTCACTGAAGATCAGAATGATGAATGGCTTACAAATTTTTGAGAAAAATTATTACAAGAGCCATTACAACAAAATACAGAAAAACCACCATACAAGATGTGTACAGAAAATAATCCTGTGTCATCCTTCAACCGTGCAACACTAATTGACGCAAGCACTCATTTCAAGCATTCTACAAGTCATGATCAGCTTGCCGAATTACATTTGGTGTTGATGGAGAACAACAACACTTCGAAGCAGCAACACGTCTTGAGAATCGAAGAAGGACCTCTAAGAAGATCAATAGGCGTATAATTCTTTTCATGAAGGGCCGCTTTCGCAGAAAGAAATTCTGCAAGGAAAGGAGCCGCACCATGAAAAAGACATGCCACCTATGTTTCCCGGAGCAACCTCAACCTCGACGTGTGAAACGTTTGAGCAAATTGTGCGTGATGCCTGGTGACACACGTCCTTCGCTCTTCAAAGTTAAAAAGGATATTGGGACCAGTAATGCGAGGAACTTATGGGTAAAATGGGAGGAATCCCAGAAATACCCTAAGGTTAAGGAAGGCATTATGAAATCCTAAATTCCTAAAAGGTTAATTTGGGAGTTTTTAGGATATTCTCTGTACTTCTCATGGTCTAATGGATTAATGATGGGAAAATGAAGAAGAAGGCTCCTATATATAGACTCGGGTGAAGCCTCATTGTGCACAACCGAACGAAAAGGAATATATCCGAGCCTAACTCCAAACCTCTAAAAGCACATGGCAATAGACGAAGATGTGACACTGAGGCGGTGTTGTGTCTAAAAATGATAAGGATTGGTGAAATTGAAAGGGGGGCACGGTACGGAATTGACCACCGAACAAAAAGGAGATGGTATCTTTTGACAGGCATGCGCGCATGAGTAATAAAATCACGTCAATCAACCTACAAGGCATTACATAAAAGAGGGGGGGCCATGATAAAAAGATAAAAATGTCAAGATCGACAGGGCAAAAAGAATCGGCGTGTTCAGAAGGGTTTACAGGGAAAATTCTATCGAGAAATCAGATCATGAGAATTTATGGAGATAAAATTGGAGACATATGGTAGTAAATAATGGCTGATGACAAGGCACCAGAGCAGGTTGCTCGACCAAGATTCTCCCAACCTACTCTGGCGGGGGGCATTTGTTGAACCCAAAAATATCACCACAATTACCTACCATGGGAACTATAATCTTGATGTCGTGCCATATCAAACAATTTCAAATTCCAATCCATTATATTGGTACTAATATTAATATGAAAAATAAAATCATATTAATTTGGCATGCAATATGCACATTTTGGACCCATGAAAATTGCAAGTCATATTTCAAAATAATCATATAATTTCATGTATATCTATATATGAAGTAATATGATCATACATCACATTAATATGATTATGGAGGCATCAAGATTTGTGCAAATTCATGATCAAATAACAATCTACTACTTTCATTGTGGCCCATTTTCATTTCGGCCCACCTTTTACAAATGTCATGAATAAAAAAAAAAAAGGAAGAGAGCCGACAGCCCATAGAAAATAACAAAAAAAAAAAGAGGAAAATGAGAGGCCCATGATTTGCTCGGCCCAATCGAGCCTTCCCCCCTTCCTTCTTCTTCCTCCTGTCGCTGTCTCATGGCGCGCTGAGACAAACACGAAGGCAGGCCCCACACTACTTCCTTCAAATTGGCATCACGTTGCTCCTAGCTATCGCATTAAATGAACAAGGAGAGAATCCCGCTGCTTAATTGCACCTTCCACTGCTCCAATTGAACCCGCCATGGCTCCGCTTGAACTCAATTTCACGATTCCTGAAAAATCGCGACATACACTCGATTGCTTCCCTGTCCTTCACTCCGACAGACGATTAGTTCACATTTAATTAGGCGCAGTGAAGGAGAGAAGAATCTCGGAACCAATTTAGCTTACATCTCTTTGCTCTCCAGTAAACTTGAGAAGGAGACGGCTCAATTGCTCAAAATCTGTGGATTTTAAAATTGCCAAACCATTAAGAATAAAGCTCAATTGATTCCAATCCATGGTCAAGCTATAATCAGGAAGCATTAGTAAAGAAGCATAGCTGGTCAATTGAAAGGATTAAACCATGGTTACATGAATATAGCTATGATGATATCGAGAAGGAGAGAAGGAACCGCCTGGAAATAAAAAAATGATGAAAGAATCAAGCCAGAAGGGTGCTGCCTGTGAATTAAATTTCAACATAAAATGATTAAGAGTGCAAAGTGTATTGAGATGTTCAAGTCAGATTGGAAGCTGTGAGTCGATCTTTGTAATCAGTACTAAGCAATAACAGATGCAAAGGAAAAGGGAACTAAATGAAGAACATAAGCTGAAGAAATTTAAGCCAAACTCCAATACTCAGAACAACATCGAAGAAGGAGAATTTAGCAATACAAATATACATGGCTCATGAAATGGGTGACCTTCAGAGGCTGAGAGAAAATTGAGACAAAAACGGTTGCCTCACTGCTGCCAGCAACAGATAAGGCACAATCACCACAGAAAGAGACAAGAATATCTATTGATTAAGGCTGAGGGATTCTCTGTGAGTGAATGAATTAAGAGCAGTGGAAGCTCTGTGCAAGTTAGATAAAATGACTGAAATAGCCACCAGGGGCAAAACTGTCCAGGAATTTCAAGAAATCAAATCATTGGTGCCCTCTACAGCTGCTAATCTATTCTCTCTATAAATAGGCATGCAGATAACCATGCAGAGGACCAAGCTCTCATACTCTATAATCCATACAAGCACACACGCTGCATAAAAGCTATCTTCAATCCACTACTCAGAGAGCATATTAGTCTATTAGGTTAGCTACTAAAAAAAAAAAAAAAAAAAAAAAAAAGAGTGTTCTAGGATATCTTTATATTCTCAGCTGTAAACTACCATCTACCTTATTCTACTTATATAATTTGTGTAAGTAAGGCAAAGAAATACCTTTGTTATATTTGCAACTTATTCTTTCTTCTCATTTCTGTTTACTCTTTCTTGCACATATTAAAACACTTGGGAACACACCAATTCAGAGAAGTAACCCAGCACCAACACACCATCAAGCAACCACACAACACACACAAGTCACACTCTTTCTTGCACTCACTGTCAAGGAAAGAGAGCCAGCCATATCACCCTCAAGCCATCAGCTAGAAAATATCCTTAGGATAGCTACAAAGAAAAAAAAAATAAAAAAATAAAAAAAAGAGAGTGAGTTTAGTAGGAGTAGTAGTTTCATACTTCCTGTAACCACCAACTTTACTTCTTTGCACTCTTGTCTGGTGAAGTGAGAGACTTATATTTGCTCTTTTGAAACACTTACATTTACTTCTCTCTTTTGTTTTTTATTTTACACATACATTAAGACATCTGGTCTCACATTTATATAGCACAATGTAAGGAGTAAAAGGAAATCAAAGTTTTGTAAATATGTAAATAAACTAACCTAGCCGTAAGATAATATATGCGTTTATATATATAAAATATGCATTTACAAATAAATATGCACCTACATATAAAAGAAAACAAAAAGAAAAGAAAAAGAATGGACAGCAGGTGTTAACAAAGGACAGCAGGTACTTGAGATTCATGGTGATGCACATCAAGCCAATCAAAGGGAGGGACAGCCACCACCACCTCAACCTAAGTCATGCCAAGGGCAACCTCTACATCTAAGGACCTTACATGTCGACTTGATGATATGTCATGGCTCAGGTGATTCAATCATGCTCATCAACATGCCAACATTGTTGGAGTTATGTCCTAGAAGTCAATATTTAATGACTTATTTTCTTAGTTTATGTTAATGATGATATTTGATCATTTGTTCCTAGAGTTTATTATTGACAGATCATTCAGGTTGAGGATCTGAATTGTAGATCTCTGTGGATCATTCATTAGAATGACAATAATAAATCTAAATCGTCCATAATCTTGATAATTAACAAGGAACATTAATTATCATAAAAGATTAGTATGTAAGTTAAGTGATGATTAAGTTCTACAAATCATAGGTAAGGAGTTACCAACTTAATTGCATATGTGTATGTTATTGGAACATAGTACAGGACTTGACCCAATGAAATAAACATATGGATTGTGTTATGTGTCATTGTTTATTTCATATGTTGTTGATTCTAAGTTTGAGATGCTCAGCTTTTCCACATGAGGATAGGTTCAATAAATATCGTCTAACGTTGATTCCTGATAAAGGCTGCTATAAGGACTTTATTTATGTTCTCTTGAATTGTGCGGGGAAAAGTTGTTCATCAAGAAAACCGTATGTCCCTCATTAATATACTTAATGAGTGATGATATCTGTTTGGGCCCCTTGATGGAGTTGGATCGTATGCATGCAAACTAGACGATCAACTCTAGATCAAGAAATGTATAATCTGCAAGAATGACACATTCCTATCTTGGATTATACAAAGATATCGTGTGACATAAGAATCAAACAAAGAAATACTTTTATTTCTTATGCAGGATTGAGATATTGTAACGGTACATTATTTATACGAATTGGGAATCATAACGTGTTGCTAGATACCGCTTATGATTATTGGAAATAAATAACGATTTATTTCCATGGCCAACATAGTATAAATCCTCAAATAGGGTCGCACAAATAGGATTCTAACCACTTGGTGCATTTATTGTTTATTCACAATAATGTGTATTGTGAAATGTGATAAGTTAATTAATTAATTATATACCGTTATGAACCGTTATAATTAATTAAATTAAAAGGATCATATGGAAATAATTTAATGCATTAGCTAATCATAGATTAATTATTAATGAATTAATAATTAATTATGTTCAACTTACTTTAATTAGTTTGAGCTAATTGGGCTTCTATTTAATTGGTTAATTAAAGGCCCGATTTAAGGAAGAATGAAGAGACAATTAAAGGAGATTCATTAATTGGTGAATTAATGAATAAAGGCCTTTTATTAAGATGGCCCAAGAGAGCCCATTAGGTGGCCTCTTAGGGTGGATGGCATACTTGTAAATAGTATGAAAATTGGATGAGAGTGGTTGGCTATATAAAGGGGTCTCTTTGGGAGAAAACCCTAGCCGTCATCTCTCTTCCTCTCCCCTCCCTTGCGCCTCCACCTAGAAGAGAGATTTTTCTCTCTTCTCCATGGCTCTTCCCTTCCTCTCTTAGCTCATGTGTTGAGCATCCCACCTCTCTTCCTCTCCATTAAATAGTTAATTAAGAGAAGCAAGGTGATTAGCAAGAGGTTCAAGAGAACTAGCATTCTCTTTGAGCTTGGTGGTGGGTCCTTGGTGGGCTAGAGGCGGCCATAGATGGTGGAGATGGTGGAGCACGCACCCCATCGACTCCCATGCCATGGATTCGAGCCTCATGAATACAATTTCATGAGAGGTACAATTTCTCCTACCTTCTCTCTTGATTGGATGTGTGATTGCTTTAGCACTAGATCTATTGATTTGCTTGTTGTTAATGGTGATTAATTAGTTGTAATTAATCTAAAATTAAAATGTGAGCATTTCCTAACAAACATATCCTCAAGTACCTCACCAAATCATGGAGGGAGAAGGCAACAGAATTAGGTGCAAATGAAGGGGATGTGTCAGCTTTATATCAAAATGATATTGAGTCGATATCATATCTCCCCATGAGTATACTCTTGTGTTTCTTGCTGTCATGCTGCCATAAGACCAGTAAAGGCTTGCACGTGCTCAGAAGTATCCTAATAAATTTGCAAACGCAGTTGCAAGTTCTCACCCTCATCAGAAGTCAGGAGTCACCTCAGATAAGCACACACATGACACTGAGATGGGGTTATATTCCAGTCGACTCCAAGCTCAAAATTGACGATACAAAACCCTTCCTTTACAGGTCAATGGGCTTCTCATATCGCTAAAAGATTGTAAAAGTGAAAGAGAAGGTGACTGACAGCTTATATCCATGGCTGAACCAAGGTGTAGCGAAATTCTTAGTTAGAGAAGCTCAATGGACCAATTGGCGATACAAATATCTCCATGAACACTCCATCATGCTCTCAGGACCTCTCTTTCATCACCATGAACAATAAAAAGCTGTAATCACCCATCCATCGCCATGGCCAGATTTAGGCTGAGGCGAAGCATGATGTCCGGGACCTCTACAACCCAAATTGATGACACGCCAAGCTTCCCCAATATCCCACAACACTCCTTGATTATTTAATTCGACTTATTCACTACAGAAGATGACCAATTGCTGTTAGTTCCATTCGGAACCCTAGCTAATTGGGATGGGGTTTAACATGGTAAAGGAGCAGCCTCCATGTCTAATTAATGGGTCCCATGACACCAGGACATTCATGCGACGCTGGACGACCCTCCCTTGGCAGCTATTAACCCTTCAGGCGACTCAATCGAATAGTCATGGCGACAGGCTTCGTCGTCGACTCGAAGGAAGAAGGAGAAGAAAGAAATTGAATTTGTCTGCTCTCGGCGTACGGACAACGATAAAGACCAAACCTCGTCGACATACGGTCCACAAGTTCATCAGGGATAGACCAGGTGCACGGCGAAGAGAAAATAGGTTTTGCGAAAACCGTCCCAAATCTCATGATAATCTGTGGCATCTTCGTGTGGCGAGTGGGATTCGTGTGGCAAGCGACTGACAGCCAACCAGGAACTGCCGTGTGTCCTTACCTTTGACTAAGAGAAGTTTTTGCCGACTCTCTCCCTTCGCTGACTTGGACCAACCAGGAGCAGACACGTGTCATTCTTTGATGACGTGGCACAACCTCATTGCTGGAAATTTCAAAAATTTATAGAAATTCAACCGTAACTCAGAAAAATCCAAAACCAATTTCTATAAATCCATAAAAATGCAAGGAATAAAACCATGCCAAAATCATAACCAAATTCCTTGCATAATATTTTCAAATCTAAATTCCAAATTCCAGCCAACCACAAATTACCAAATCACCCTATGATTTATTCAAAAATCCAATAACCTTCAAAAATTCACCAAAAATCATAGGAAGCTCAGAAAAATGTGAGGAAAATTCCTGCAAACTCAGAAAAATAGGGAGAATCTATTTTGCCAATCATCGTCACCAAAAACCCTACCAAAAAATATTAATACCATTATTCTATTTGAAACCCGACAATCAGAAACCCTTTTGGCTCAAATAAAAAATGACTCGAAGGCTCATAATCAAAATTAAAGGAGGCATGGACAACACTTCAACATGAAGAAAATCTCATACTCACCTAAGGCATTCAAGTAATCTCAGAAGAAAAAGAAAGTAAATAAAAAAATGGGAGAAAGAGCACCTTTCACCCAATCGGAAGGATCTCCATGTTGTATAAAATAAAATAAAAAAACAAAAAACTTCTCAAGCCGAGCAGATCGCAATAGGAATAACCCGGTGATCAAGAGTCAAGGCTCGCTAGGCCTCATTGAAACAAGATGGTTCAAACTAGTGGATAGTCATCATTATGACTGACGCGGAGCAACCGAAGATATTCAATACTTTTGAAATGAGCAGGAGCATTGTTGAAGTAATTTAAGCTCAATGTTGAGAATCTGATCTCAATATTGTGAGTTTGGTTGAATTGCGACTCGCTAACCAAGGCCGGCTGCAACGAACACCAGAAGTAAATAATCCAGGATGAGACCGACATCAGGACCGTCGAATCAAACCTGGATTGAAGAATTCAAAAACAAAAATCTCTTTGGTGCTTGAGGAAGCTAAAACTGAACGATCCGGTCAGGAACCGGATGTCTTTATCATCATCTGACATTTGGTTAAGGACCCATAGCTGAGGCTATGTATCCTGTTCGAGGACCAATTGTCTTTCTCCAACGGATGGTTAAGGACCCATAACTGAGGTTATGTACCCTGTCCAGGAATCACTGTCTCCACTCAACGATTGGTTAAGGATCGATAGCTGAGGCTATGTTCCCCGTTTGAGGACCAATCGTCTTTTCATCAACGATTAGTTAAGGATCCATAACTGAGGTTATGTACCCTTTCCGAGGACTAATTGTCTCTATCCGATGGCTGGTTAAGGACCGATAGCCGAGGCATCGTTCCCTGTCCTAGGACCAACTGTCACCCCGCACGTGAGAAGGCCACAGGGAGTCCGACTCATGTAGCACCCGCGCGCACCCTTATTTTTGACACAGACCCGAGGGTGGTGTCACGGCGTCTACAAGCCAAATGGACGGCGTCGTTATTTTAACGGTTCGGGTGGGAGCCGAACGGTCTATTGACATCTGACTGGGCACCAGATGAAGTTCAAACGTCTTGATTAGACGGAACATTGATTTGATATCTTGGCTAGATACCTTGTATCACTTCAAATGTTTCGAATGATAATTGAATCGTTTACCCGATATCCTGACTGGCAACCAGGTATCAACTTGACGTTTCGAGTGGCAGTCGAAATGAAGGTCAACGCTTCGAATGGGAGTCGGAGTATTTATCTGATATCCTGGCTAGATACCAGGTATCTCTTTAAATATTCCGAAAGAAAATCGAATCGTCTCTTGAACATCTGACTGGCGACAGATGTTTTGCTTCAACGCTTCAAGTAAACAGCTGGATCGTTTGCTCGACACCTTGGCTAGAAACCAGGTATCGAAGCCATGCTCTGAATGGTAATTGAATCGTTTCTCACCGTCTGGCTGGCAACCAGATGTCTCTTTCAACAGTTTGAGTGGCAGTCAAACTCTATCGGTATCTTGGCTGGCAACTGGATATCATTTGTAGGTTTTCGGATGGCAACCGAAACGAAGATAAACGTTTCGAGTGAAAATCGGGTTACATTTTGGTGGATACAAGGTATCACCTCAAATGGCTCGAATAATAACCAAAACGAAGGTCAACGCTTCGAATAAAATCGGGTTATACCTTAAATGACTCGAATAATAATCGAATCGTCTCATTTGAACGCTTCAGACTAAGGCTGGACTGTTCGTGGACACCTGCTGGACAGATGTCTCCTCAACGTTTCAAGGAGCAATTGGATCATTTACCAGATGTCTCGACTGATCACCGGATATCAATGTGATCCTCTGAATGGTCATTGAACCGTCTCATCGTCGTTTCGGAATAGCCGCCGGAACGTACCTCCACGCTTTGAATGGAGTTTGGACCATTTACCTGATATCTTGGCTGGATACCAGATATCATTCTAAATGTTTTGAACAACAATCAAACCGTCTCTTCAAGATTCTGGTCAGAAACCAGGAGCCATTTCAACACGCCGGAAGGGAACCGGATTGTGTCTCTGACATTGCCAGATGTCATTTTGAAGATATCAAGATTAACGAGCGCCAGATCGTCTTTTAATCGCAGTCAGGTTAGACCAAGGGGCAGTCTGCCTGGTTAGCACCCGCGCGCACATTTGACGCCCAAAAGCTTAAAGCCCGGCGAAGTTATCGACATCTACAAGCCCATAGGCCCGATGTTAAGCGTAATGTCTACAAACTCCGCGGCCTAGGAGTCCGACATTATCGAAGAAAAAGAAGAAAAAGAAAAGTTAATAAAGATCCTCAGCATCAAATAAAAAAGGAAAAAAATCAGAAGTTACAATAACCCGATTTTTGGGAATTTCAAATGCCCGTTTCGGGAAATCTATGTCTTCAAGCCACAAGATCTAAGTCCCAAGCCGTAAAATCGAAATTCCAAGCCGTAAAATCCAAACTCCAAGCCATAAAATTCAAATTCGAGAGCCTGAAATCATGAGCCACCACGATAATATCTAAGGAGTCGTTATTCAAGAGCCAACCATTCCTCACATCATAAGGAGAAATTACCGAAGTCCAAGCAGCAAAGATCAACCAAGACCTATCTAAGCCTCAAAAGACTGCTGTCCTTGCAATACCGAGTCCATTTAATAAATAAATACAACACTAACACTGCATAATTATTATAGTAGTAGTAATAATAATAAAAAAAAAATAAAAAGATATAAATGCATGCTAGGATAACAAATTGCATATTTACAATTCCCTAACAGCTTACATCTCCTTTGATTTTCTCGATCTAGAGGTTCTCCAGACCATGTCGGAGGTAATTAACAGTAGGGGCTTGCGCCTACTGAAAAAAAGGACCCCTTTCAAATAATAAACTCTCGTGAGAGCTCAAGACCGTACCGTTATTTTTCCTTTGGGAAGTAGCAGTATCGGCATTCTTGAGGCTCGCGAGGGGTATCTGATCCGCATTCTTTTCCCCCTCTGTTTCCTCTGTGTGAAATACGAGGGCCGCGAAAAAGTGCGAGACAATATAATAAGCAAATAAAGCTTATTCTGAGCAATATGTTAGCATTTTAAGCGATTCTGCATTCATTATAAATCATCTGATTACAATAATCTATTAAACACTATATTGTCTACAATATAAGTCAGGGCTTATTTATTACAAAATATTTAATTATACATTGAAAATATTCATAAAATGATAAAATAAAGCTTATTCTGGGCAATAATTGAGCATTTTAAGCGATTCTGCACACATTCTAAGTCATCTAATCATTATAATCTATATTTAAACACTTTATATTGTCTACAACGTAATTCAGAGCATATTTATTGTAAATTATTTAATTATACATATAAAATATACCTGAAATGAACGAATAAAGCATATTTTGGGCAATATTTGAGTTGTTTAAGCTATTATGCACCAATTATAAGTCATTTGATTACAATAATCTATATTTCAGCTCTTTATATTGTATAGAATATAATTCAGAGACTACTTACTATGAAATATTTAGTTATCCATAGAACATATACATAAAATAAGCAAACAAAGCTTATTCTGATTTCTGAGCAATATTTGAGCATTTTAAGCGATTCGGCACTCATTATAAATCATCTGATCACTATAATCCATATTTAAACACTTTATATTGTCTACAATATAATTCAGAGCATATTTTTTATAAAATATTTAATTATACATTGAAAATATGCATAAAATTAGCAAATAAAGCATATTCTGGTCAATATTTGAGCATTTTAAGCGATTCTGCACACATTCTAAGTCATCTGATCAATACAATCTATATTTAAACACTTAATATTGTCTACAACGTAATTCAGAGCATATTTATTGTAAAATATTTAATTATACATAGAAAATATGCATGAAATGAGCAAATAAAGCATATTCTTGGTAATATTTGAGCATTTTAAGAGATTCTGCACTCATTCTAAGTCATCTGATCACTATAAATTATATTTAAACACATTATATTGTCTACAATACAACTCAGAGCATATTTAATGTAAATTATTTAATTATACATAGAAAATATACATAAAATGAGCAGATAAAACATATTCGGAGCAATATTTGAGTAGTTTAAGCGATTCTGCCCTCATTATATGTCATTTAATTATAAGGGTAATTCTACGGTGGACTGAAATTTTAAACCGGGCTTAAATCTGGACCGTTCATTTAAAATTATGAAGGGATTTGGTCGATCATGATTCAAGCCCGGTTTGAAATTTCAGTCCATCATAGAATTACCCTATATTTTATACTAATTAGTCTCTGAATTATATTCTAGACAATATAAAGAGCTGAAATAAAGATTATTGCAGTCAAATGACTTATGATTGGTGCAGAATCGCTTAAACAACTCAAATATTGTTCAGAATATGCTTTATTTGCTCATTTTGTGCATATTTTTTATGTATAATTAAATGATTTACAATAAATATGCTCTGAATTATATTGTAGACAATATAAAGTATTTACATATAGATTATAGTGATCAGATGACTTAGAATAAGTGCAGAATCGCTTAAAATGCTCAAATATTGCCCAAAACATGGGCTTAATATAGTCTGCCTGCTGATATAAGGCCCATAATTTTGTCAAAATGAATAACATGATCTTTATTGGGAAAAATATTTCCCTGAATCGGTATCCTTTTTCCGTCTGAAGTGCTTTCATGTGTGGAGATGCCGATGCGTGGTTTATAATAAGAAGTCATTCTCCGCCCAATATTTTTTAATCCTTGCAGCTAAAAAGAAAAATAAGAAGAAAAAAACGAGCCATGGAAACTTTGCATGTATTGAATTACCTTAATTAGGTACATGAGTAATTTCAGTATCGAATATTTTAAGTTCTTGTTTGCCTTTAAGAGCTTGCTCCAGAAGATGGGAACGGGAGGGAGAGAATGGGAGAAAAATTCGGCCCTTGCTCCAATTCAATTTTTCTAAGTAAACGGATGGGAATTGGGGGGGGGGGGGGGGCAAACTTCCAATTATGAGGAAAAGACTTGTATCTTCCGATTTTGGAGGGGAATGGATGGGAATGGAGGGACATATTTGATTTTTCAAAATTACCCCTGAACTTCTAGAGACTTTCTCACTTTCTGTTTGAGAATAAAATTAATACGGTAATTTTATGTATTAAAAGAAATGTAACAAAACTTAACCTCCATATGTATATTCTTAAATCTGGAGCAAGATTCACTCATTTCCATACCTTTCCATTGCTTTCTTTCACCTTGGCCAAAAATTCTGGAGCAGTGTCTAAAGCACAACTTTCATGAGAATGAGTCATTCTTCGGGAAAATAGAATGGATCGACAAAAAAAACATTCTTTGACTGGATTTATTTATTTTTCTCTGTGAATGGATTTATAATAAATATAAAAAATTGAAAAAAATATAAAATTTGGTCACCAAGGGTATTTTAGTACGGTAAACAACTTGAACGGTTTGGATTAATCGTTTGAATTTTGAATCTCGAAAAATGACTCGATGGCAAATGAATGGCATGTGCCAACGATGACACGTTAGCCTTCTCTATCTGTAACAATATAATAGTAAGGGTAATTCTAATCATCCATCACTGTTCATAACTTTAAATGAACGATCTGAATCTAAGTTCGATTTAAATTTTCCGTACAACAGAATTTGCCTAATAATAATTGTCATTTTTTTGGTTTATTTAATTTTTAATTGTCAAAAATAAAATTATAAATTGTAATTCAAACTACCATAGTATTAACAGAACAACTGAATTATTATCCAATATAAAAAACTATATGACGTACCAAGAATTTTGCACCTCCACGGATCAGATATAAACAGATATGTAATCTCAAGTTAAATTGACACGTGACAGAAATCAACAGATTCCAGATAATCTTATAATCACAATCCGTGCACTGTTGTTGCTCTTGTGACTTGAGCAATGGGCCAGAAGAAAACGCACCGAGAGCGACTTAAATTGTAGACAAACACTCCATCCGTACAATTCAAACCTCTTCTCTAAATTCTACTCCTCTCCAATTCTTCGGAGAAACCATCCAAGACCAAGTCACTTATCCACCTGTCGCTTTTGACCAGAACATCCGACCGTCAGATCTTACTCAATCCAGTATCGAACCGTCCAGAAACCTCGCGAAATTAGGTGAAACGACGAGCGGGTCCAATACTTTGTTCGGAGATTAAGCGAAAGTCTTGTCTGGTACGGTGTGTGTGTGCTGGTGTCATCGCTGAGGAAAGAATCTGGTTCTTGCTTAGCAAGATTAGCTTAGCCACTATTGGATTCAAACTAGAGTTACTAGACTAGCCTTAGATAAGGATCCAACGACCGAAATAAGTCCGGTCCGATATCCAGATAGAATACAATCCGATCCAGGGACCCCACCGCTCTAACGCGTCATCCTACTGGGGAATTCTCCTTTTGCTTATTCTTGATTCCAAAAGTAATTTTAAAAGTATGTCTTGGGTGGATTAAATATAACAAGTAACTCTGAATTTTCTATTTTGTGCATCGTTAATTAGGTTAATTTTTGGAATATTCATTGTTAATCAGATTTGATCACGCGGTCGCAAGATTATGGTCCCACAGGTCATGCTATTTACAAAGACTTGCGCATAGTTTTCAAAATACTTATAATTAATGTGTATTGTTGTACTTTAGTTTGTAAATCGGTCATAACGCGAGGGATACTAGCTCTAAACCTGCCCTATCCCGCCGCGCGGGTGTGTTTTTAGTATTTTGCAGAAGCATCCCTCAGTTTCAGGTTATTGACATAATGTTAAAAAGAATGTGATTTTTTTTCCCCTTTAATGAACTGAAGACTGTTTGGAAATATGAGTTCTCCAATTATATAAATACAAAGTCAAATATTTTTTATAACTAATATTTTTAACTCTGGTGATATTCATCTATGAAATTAAAATTTTCAATAACGCAAAACGATTTCACATCTTGTGATTTGGATATCTAAATTGTTAAAAAATAACAGACTATTATTTGACATTTTTTTGGTCGGTAATATTTGGCATTCATAGGTCTGAGTCTGGCGAGTAAGTTTATCGAAATTAACTTTTGTAACAATAATTTCTTGAATAATATACATATATAGAAATTACGAGCAAATTAAGTGTACACGTAACTAGAATTTCTAATTTAAAAAACTTTTATTCTATTTAAGTTAATTATAACAATCTCTAACTAAAAACTGCCATGAAGAGCGTTATAAGAATAGGATCTCTTTGCAAATAGGATTTGACAATTATAACTAGGAATTTCGATTAAGTTAAATCAATTATAATAAAAAATACTTTTTAAAATTATTATGATATTTCATCAAAGACTATTATAATTAGATACTACATATTTTCTGATGATTTAATATATTGAAGAAACATCAATATATATACCTATTTCTAAAAAAAATTGAAAAATTGAAGTTGTTTAATTAATTAACCATAAATATCATACAAAAATTATTTGTTTCCCCAAAATATATATAACAATTAACACACGGTGATCTTTAAATAACAATCATATTAAATAAATCGCACTATTATAACATTGAGCTACATTAAAACATCAAACAAATTTAGATGTCCCAAAAATAATGGATTAATTAGAGAAATAGATATTCCTATTGGCGCCTTAAGCTAAAAAAGTTAGGTTTTCCCCAAGGGTATATAAAGAACATTGTCATTCCCGTGTAAATCAAGCGAAGGCAAGCGAAATTTCTAGTTGAGCCCTCGCGCCCCACTGTCTCTCTCTCTCTATAGATTCTCTCTCCTATCTCTGTCGCTCTAAAATCCTTTCTCCCTTTGTGCCGTTTTACCTACAAATTTGAACGGCGACGAGAAATCCGCGGGGATTAAGCTCAATTCTATCCATCTCCGCTTCCCCAATTTCGAAAGGCGATAGATTTTTTACCTAGGTAAAATTTCCCGTGAATTTCTGGTGTTTTTGAGGAGAAATTGTTGGGTTCTTTTATCGATTTGATCGGGGGTTTTTACCTATTGTTTTATTTTCGGGTTGTTTTATCCGTTATTGAAAAAGAAAAAAAAAAAAAGAGAAAATCAAGAGGCTCTGTGAGATTTTTGGTGCTGGGTATTTTTTTGATGCTATCGAAAATTGAGGGTTTCTTGGGTTCGTGATAAGATCCGTTTGTTCTTTTATTTATTTGTTATTTTTTGGTATATGTTTTAGCTCAGTGGAAAAAAAAGAAGATAGAGAGATAGAAACCTATCAAGAAAAAAAAGATATTTGATTCTGAATTAGGGTTTCTTGTAAAGATTGGATAGATTGTTTAGCTGAGAAGGGAAGAAAGAAGATAGAGAGAATTTAATTAGAAGAAAGATTTATTGGGTTTTGATCTAGGGTTTGCGCTTTGCAGTTGGGATTATTTAGAGGAGAGAGATAGGGATAGAGAGAGAGAGTATGGCTCTGGATAATTTTTCCTTTCCTTCGTTGATTGGTTATCAGACCGATCGGGATTTAGATTGCCGATTTGGGTGCTCCTCTTTTGGGTTCACAACTGCACAATTCGGCAAAGGACCTGCATATGACTGGGAATGTGTTGACATGAATTGTGGACCGGCAGAATTTTTGCCACCTGATCCATTCGGGATGAATCTTTTTGACCCGGCAGACCTCCTCCCACCTGACCCATTCGGGATGGATATCCAGACCTCTGTCAGCGCTTGCATTTCAGGTCTGGTTGAGGGTCTCGGGTCTTTGTCCCACCTGGCACCTGCGTACTCATCTTCTGTGGCCTCTGACGAGAGTATGACTTCTAATGCCTCGTCAGAAATGGAGGTGTCAAGTTCATCATCTCCTGTCTCAACAGCCGGTCAAGTCCCTGATGGCATGGTGTATGCTCTTGGTTACTTGGGGGTGAAGGACCTGCTCTCAGTTGAGCAAGTGGGCAAATCTCTGCGGGAGGCTGTGACTGGCGACCCACTTCTCTGGATGTCAATTCAGATTGACTCGACTCTGAACGAGAAAATAAATGATGAGACGCTCTTAAAAGTAACTAGGAAGGCACAAGGGAATCTCAGGGCACTTAGTATGGTGGCTTGTTTGAATGTGACTGATGAGGGGCTGAGATGCGTGCTTGATGAGAATCCGTTGTTAACTAAGGTTTGCCCTTTGTGATTTGAATTTTACTTACTTCATAATTATCTATTAGTGGCATTAATTCCATAATAGGGTTACCAAATACTAATGTCTGTGTGAATATTACTATCTTATCTTATATTAATAATTGAAGGATTGAAAAGAAAGCAGTGGAATTATGATGCAGAGAATTAAAATGATCTGATAAAAACAATGAAAGGAGTGATCACTTGACAATTTTCAAAATGGAATTTTGAAATTGAATTTCAGGCATACTCTGGTGCACATTTTATGCCTATAGAAAATGATGACATTTGGTATATGCTTTGTCACTTGTCAAGTGTTTTGAATTTTCAACAGTCTGAAATTAACAATTCTTGATGAATAGCCAATTTAGATGTACGGAAATACTATATACCCTTTTATTTTGAGTTTAGATCGTAAGATATCAATGTAATAACATTGGGCCGAACTGTTAGAAAAAGCATGCATTTCACCAAAATTTGTCCCTTTCTAAATCATGGATTCAGCTGAGTTATCCTGTTCCCTATACCCTTCTCTTCACCTCTTAATCGTAGAGCACATAAATTATAAAATTTGCTGCGGAGATACTATCTTGGGAAGGTCGTTGAAAGATGCATTTTGCCACTGTTGAACCGATTTAAGTGTTAGGGTCTAAAACAGTTATGAAATTTATGAAATTAAAAGACTTCAATGAACACATGATTCATTTCTGACTGTATATGTGTATTATGTTAAAGTTTAAAGATGCTTAGTGGTAACATTAACAATTGATTTTTTTTTTTCATGTGCAGTTGTATGTGCCAGAATGTGTGAGGCTAAGTTTAGATGGTCTCATATCTAATCTGAAATCTTTCAACTCCAAGAACTACCCTGGAATAAGGCACCTCAAGCTTGGCCGCCTCTTCAACATATCAGAAAGCCACTACAATGAGCTCATTGCCTTGCTAGGTGCCAATTCACATCACCCAACTGCACAGTCAAAACCTCGCTTCTATCATATTGCAAGGTTCTCCATGATGTGCAACGAGGACCGGGCGCTTGACATAGAGGTGTGCCCTGGCTGTCAGAAGTACCGGCTTGTTTATGATTGTCCGTTGGAGAGTTGCAAGGGGAAGCGCGACCCTTGCAGGGCTTGTGAGTCTTGCATTCTCAGGTGCTTGCAGTGCGGGAAGTGTATAAGAGAGAGTACTTATACTGAGACCTTCTCCCTTGAGTATATTTGTGCTAGCTGCTGCAAGCTCCCGTCTGTGTAGTGAGTTATGGATCGGGGTTTCAGTGTGGTTATTGGTATGTTTTCTTTTATTGGTTCTTCTTGTTCTTTTTGGTTCTTTAGCAGTTATCTTGTAGCTGCTAAAAAAAATTGAAAAAAAAAAGAAAAAAAGGGGGGGGGGGGGGGGGATGTGAAGAATAAAGGAGTGGCCAGCCAGAAGTGCAGCAGTGGGCCCGAAATTTGCAGTTGTACCTGTAATAAGGAAAATAAAAAATGGAAAAAAAGAGAAAAGACAAAAAAGAAGAGGAGGAAAATATTATGTGTGGTTTTGTTTTTTTTTTAAAAAAATGCTCAACTTTGAAAGGGTTGGCCTGAAGATTGAGCACCTCCAAAATAAAAAATGAATAAAAAAAGCTATATTGAAGAAAGGAGGATGGAAAGACAGTGAAGCATTCTCTGAATTCCTGGTGTTTCCTGCACATCGAGGTGGCAGTCGGAAACAATTTGGAGCTTTTGGAGGTTTGTTTGTTTGGAAGTTTTTGTTACCATAGTCATGCTTTCCTATTATTGTGGAAGCTAGTTGTGTTGTGCATGGAAAGCAAGTACTGGCGGTGTGGGTAATAAGTTGTGATGGTCAGTCTTTGTTTGGTGTGGGTAATAAGTTGTGATGTGTCAGTCTCTGTTTGGAATTTCTTTTATCGCAGTTCCCGATTGCGAAGACAATAATTTGTAGGGTTTTTAACTTCTGTTTACTGTTGCTTGTATCGTCGCAGTTTTTGACTGCGGAATGTTGTAATGCGACAATCATGTTATGGTTGTGTACTTGTCTTTTAATATGCTTTTATTGGATAATAATACAATGCTGTGTTGTTTTGAGATTTCTCTCCATTCTACATGTTTGAAAGCCCTTATTGGGGATCTGTTTCTTCAAAATCTACACGTTTGAAATGTTTCCTCATATGTCATATGTTTCTTAATTTTTTTTACTAGGTTTTCGCCGTTATCTTTTCATTGTAATGCCGTCTACATTTTTTTTTTTTTTCTGAACGGCACCACTTAGCATCTAACTTTCTGAAAAACATAACACCTTTAATATTTCGAAATTTACTGATTGGGTTAATATAGTGTTGCGTCTAAGTTCAATTGAGCGAAGTTCAATGTCGTTAGTACTTTGAAACAACGTGTAATGCATGTTAGAAAGTGAAAGTTACAGTTCGTGGTGAACGGAAAAAAAAAGAAAGAAAAATCAAACATAAAAATGACATCCCAGCTGCTCCATACGAAGATAAGGTCTTTTTCGAGTCTCAACAGTCAATTACTTATTTAAAATATACCACTCAAACTACATTGCACTCATCGTCTCAACTGTCAATTCTCGACAACAGCACACCATCATATAACTATATTGCACGCATCTCTGCAGAAAGAAATGCTTTTCACCTCATCACCAAATCGAATATGAAAAACAAAGATTCCATGACCAAGAATCCCTTTTGTGGAAGCAAAGAGAATCCCGTTGGACAAGTCATACTATAACTTGGAAGTGAAGGTAAACACTTCCAGCATAGATAGCCAATTCAATAAAGTAACATACAGATCAGATACACAAAGTACATAAGGCATTTCTTTCATTTTGCAATGAAATAGGTAGCTTCAAAGCTACTTTTCAACCAAAATAAATAAATAAGTACATTTAAGCAACAAGGCATGCAAGTTGCCAGTTTACATTTGTTGATGAGGAAACGTATTTCTAAGTTCAGAAAAATCTCAGCTTACGTTTTTATTCTTGTCACTTGAGAGTTATGAGTTGGTCGGTTGGTCCCATTTTTACTACACGTCAGTTTGATCCATAACATTTATTACTGATACCATATTAACCCTTCCTCCGATTCTGGATTTAATTTTTGTTTAGAAAGTTAATTGTACGAATGTAGCATAATGTTCAAAAATGGAAATGAACAACATATCAGAATAACTTTTCATCCACCTAGATCTCATGTGCTGCTTGGATGTGTAATCTTTCAATTTAAGCATAGAATCGGAATAACGGACAAAACAATACCATTAAATCAAGATTCTGGATTTAATTTTAGTTAAGCAAGTTAATTGTACGCATATAGCATAATGTTTGAAAATGGAAATTTACAGCTTTTCAGAATAATTTTCATCCACCTAGATCTCATGCACTGTTTGGATGTGTAACCTTTCAATTTAAGCATAGAACCGAAATAACGGATAAGACAATACCATTAAATCAAGAACCAGTTATATTTAAACTCAGGGCTCAGAATCACAAACATATTTGCTTAACTATTGATACATAGCCTCTTTTTGCCCAAATTATCCACCAGAAGCACTATCAGAATTGCTAAGCTATTGATACAAAGCCATTTGTTTTCCCAAATAATCCACCAGCAGCATGCATTCAAACTCATTAATCTGACCCTGAATTCCCGGTTCATTTAACCATAAATAAAGAATCAAGATATCTTCACTTGAAGAATTCAACATGACCAGCAATGTCCTTGCACACCAACTTCACCTCACGAGCAAGCTTTCTACTCTTAAAAAGTACTAGATTGGTTAGTCCGTGTTTTGGCTGGGGCTCGAATGCCTTTGCAGCCTCTAGCTTCCCCAACAAAACAGCCTCTCTGGCCGGCACTACATGCCCCCACCAGAAATCATGCAAAATTCTGTGAATCAGCTCCCAGTATGCTCTATCTCTATTGACCCTAAAAATGCTACTCCCATTTGGGGTCCAACAGAACAAATCAACCCAATCTCGGTTCATTATCTCCATTTGCCCCTGCACTTGAGGCATATAGTAATATGGCATTGCTTTCCATGGCAAGGCCAACTCAGGCTTCCCTTTGTTAAAGGGGCATTTCACCTCTAAAATACCGCCATCAGGATAACAACCCAAGACTCCATCAGGGGATGCACCAAGCCAGCCTGAACTCGCATTGGTGTGGGTGGCAAACCCTAAAAAACCGACTTCACGACCTGTGATGCTTTTATATTTTTCTATTGCGGCCTCCTCGTTTAGTACTCCCCAGTCCATGGCAGCCCTTGCAGACAAATCTAGTGTCAGGGTTTCTGGTGTGAAAACCTTCTCGTGCCAGAGTTCAGCACGACGATTACCATTCCAGAAGCCGAGTGCAGTGCTAAAGGAACTGGTTGTGAGTTTGTCCTTCCGCAAGGCAAACCACTCATCAGACCTCTGGGGCACATCTGACGAGGCAAATTGCGTGACTATTGGTAAGGCTGGGGAGGTGTTGCACAGGAGTAGTGGTAGATTAGGTCGGGTTGTTACTCGGTGTAATGAGGTGGTGGTACCTTTCCAAGGGATGAAGTTTTCACAGTTTTGTAATGATGGGATCGATCTTATCGTTTTGGTAAAAGGGAGGGTTGCACGTGCCATTTCACTCGAAGTTGTTTCAGACGAGTCAGGATCTGGCTGAAAAGACATGATGAAATAAAAAGTGAGCAAATGTAAGAAGACAAAGATTGTTCACTGGTGAGTATGAAAGGTACGATGGTACAAGAGTCATTGAAAATATGCCAAGAGTGCAAACAAGATTGATTAGAGATAAAAATGAAAGAAACCTTCTACACAAGGAATACCTGCATGGACTATGCAAGTAAACACAAACTATCAACAAGTGGAAAGAACAAAAATATTAAGAAGATTATTGAAGGATGCCATCTGAGATTCTTTCTATGTTTCTTTGCCCCCCCTCAAGATATTGCACTTGTTAGGTGAAGCAGCATGTGTACATTGAAAGAAACAAGCATACTGTTTGACCAAACAAACTATTAAAATACTGATTATGGATACTTAGCTCTTGGCTAATATGTAGACCTAAAACCAACATGGCAACATCTCATCATATTATGCAATGAGTACTAAAACGCAATATCTTTCTAATGGATACTTAGCTGATATTCACAGATAGGATGGACATGTTCTTCTATTTTAAACAGTCTGAGGCTCTGAGCCATATTCACAGCTTGTGAGATTCAAAAGCATTTGAAGGTCGTAAAAATAACACATAGCATTTTCCACAAGTTTTTCACTTTTCATCACTTTCATTACTGGGAACTACAAAATTGCATACCAGTAATACTGACAGTATGTCTTCTTATTATTTTGAGGGCTATATCAGAGCTAATTTTACTGAGAGTAAGTTCCCAGTAACAAAACATAGTGTATACTCATTTACATGTATTATTATTCTATACCTCAATAACTACTATTAACAACCTAATTGAGCACTAACCTTTAAATTTACACCTTAATAGCCGAGGTGCACCAAAGCAGCACAATACCCACAAATGCTTGTACGATTAGACTCTGAAATCGCAACAGCCAGGGATTTTCGTATGAGTGGAATTTCGTCGAACACATGGGGGTCGTTGCTTCTACAACAGTTGGAGTAGGAGGCGACTAGAGAGTGACGACAACAGCGCCCCCATTGATAGTTTGATACTTCTATCTCCTCTTCCGCTGGATCGCTCTCTCGAAGTGATATTTCTGTTGCAAAATATTTGGGCTGGGTTTAACCGTTTAACTAATCTGAGATGTAGTTCTGAGAAATTGGAGATAATAACGGGCTTGTAAACTGTTATATGGGGAGACCTTAATTGGGCTAGAGATGGTAATATGGCACCTAAAATTGGCCCATTTTGAGTAGCTCTTTCTTTTACAGGCTAAGACTGTTATATACATAGCGGGCTGAGACAGTTCTGCGGTTTGCAAATAATACGTGTATTTATACGAAATTTATCATGCGTGTGTATTAATGGCTGAAGTTGTTTATACATCTTATCCACTGATAAAACATGTAAAACGGTTAATTTTGCTCCTATTACTAATTTTTTTGGATATGCTTGAGAGCAGGCAAAAACCAAAGTGAGTTAACAGTGTAAGCAAACAACAAAGAAAGAAGATAACAAGATAAAACTATACGATACTGAGGAATAACTTAACAAATTATCTAATAAACGAGATGGCTTCACTAATGATCATTTCAAGCTACCAATTTTATCTTAGACTTGGTTTGAAGTCGTCTCATTTCAGTCACACCAACAATAAAGCAGTAACAAATAGTATGAAACTTCTTTCTGTCGGGAGCTTGTATGCGATGCAGAAACTCAAGGAATTTCACAGGAGCATCACAAGCAATAAATGTTAGAGAATGACATGTTTGTAAGGTAATGCAGCAGCTGCCAAAGATGCTGAACGAAAAGATGCTGAACGAATATAAATTGAGGATATTATAGGTATTATACAGAAGCTTATCACAAGCATCATATTAATTATATGTGACATAGATACTAAAAAAACAAAAATTAAATTATTAGTGATAACATGCGTAGATAAAACAAGCATCTAGAGAAAAGCTTGCATAAGGACGAAGAGAATAATCTGAAACCCACCATCAGTTGATTCTTCCAAGGGAAAAAAAAAAATCTAGTAATCAATAGATTATTCATATATAAAAATTCAAGTTGATTGCAAAACCAAAGGTGCAAAATTCGTAAAACTTATGCGGGAGTAAATAGAACAGTAAACATCGCAACTAACTAAACAAATAAAGTAACATTAACTTATAGTTTAGTCTAAATCTGATTTCACAAAAGCAAGGGCCGGGCTAAATTGCAGATCCATAAGCAATGCACGCTAAGATCAGCATTGCAGAGGAGGCCCCATCATCTTCTTCATTGCAGTAAACCCTCTTGAACTTGCACGCTTTCCCTTTGTTACACTGCAATTTCACTAATCCTTGCTTGGTGGAATCTTTCTCTTTAACTTCATGGTTCTTGTTACTCTTTTTCATAGACTCTTGCCTTCTCATCTGCACCATTTTGGAGTAGTAGCTTCTCCTCGACTATATAAGAATTTCTCTATTTTGAATCTGGCTAGTATTGTTTTCCAAATAACTTGGTTTGCTTTTAGGAGACTAGTGCATATATGTGGTGCTCCTTTTATAGATGAGGAGAAGGAATAGCTGCCGGTTGTGATTCTTCTATTCATTTTTGTAGAGGATCCATCCTCTCCATTTTGGTACATGTAGATGGCCAGATGGGTTACCTAAATCATGCAAGTATTAATTGGTCTTTAATTCAAAAGTCAACAAAATTGTAAATATGCCATTCATCATCCCAATTTAATTTAATCCATTAAAGCCGTCAAATATTAAATATACTAAAGTTGTGAATATGTCATATTTTGTCATTGAAATATGGTGTATATTTGTTTTGATGCAGTTGGAATTAAATTTGTTTGGTCATCCAATAAAAAATTGCTTAACCCCAACCTATGAAATTTTCAATTGTTTGATAGATGATTAAACGATTTCTAATTTCGTCGAAACTTGATATTATCCTATATAAAGGATGAAAAGTACTTGTACAAATTCAGTTTTGTAGACTCATACGTGTATATTATTATTATCGAAATAATATATTATAATCGATTGATATTTCAATATGCATATAAACACAATAGAAATGCTTATGAGCAGCTAACTTTATAGTTTAAGTATCAATATGATAACTTTATACTTTATAGTTTAAGTTACTTGAACCAGATGATATGGAGGTTATAAAAGGACAAGTCCTGATTTGATAAAAACGGAGGCAAGGTAAATGTTTGTTATGGGGAGAATTTAGAGGATAAGCAGACAAGCCGCTGCAATAATTTTGATTGGAGTCTTTGGATTTTAGTATAAAACGCTGTTGGAAGGACTCAGGAGCATATATTCAACTGCCAGCTTGTTATTCTCAAGCTAAACTACTCAGCTAGCTATGCTGGGTTAATTCTAGTCATTATTATTTCTTAAAAAAAAAAATGAAAGAGTGCCAAGGGTTTCAATGTTTTTAAAATTGACGAAATTTTACCTCTAAGCTTGAAGCTTTTCATTTACTGGTGCTATCTGAAAAGCGACACACCTTTAATTGTTAAAAAGGTAGCTATGCGAAAAAAATGATATGGTTAATTGTTTAATGAATGAATAAATTTCATATGAACGTTTACTTGCTAAAGAAAAAAAAAATAAAGTAGACCAATATTATTAGCAGGGAAAATCTGAGTCCAAATTTCATTTCATACAGCAATAACGACGCAATTCTAACTTGAGACATGTAATGTTGATGTTCGATAAAACAATTATGAAAATTAAAAAAATTAAAGTTATGTATTACATTTAATACATAATTAATGACAATGAAACAATTCAATTTTATCATCACTTAATCGGTGATCAAATAATTTTAAAATCTATCTAAATTATAATAAGTATATTCATAATTAATTTTTATTCTAAGAACAATTTTATGGCTAGTCAAATAACTAAAAAAGTGTAGTCCTCAATATTTCTTAGTTAGGGATATTGTTGCTTTCATTGATGGAGGTTATCTGGACCGCTAGATTTTTAATCCGATCCTCTACAGCAGTATATAAATTACAACCCAGTGTGCCATTCTCTGCATTTAATGGGTCCACATTTTTTTTTTTGTTTGCCTTGGTACAATAATAGAACCGGTTCTGATGACTGACATGTTCTCCTCCCATTGCGGCCACACCAAGTAATGTCAGTCGCGGCTCCAGAGAATCCAAATTATTATACTGTTATCAATCATACCTACTAGCATGGACTAGAGCTCACAAGCATGAATTCCCAGACTTGAAATACAGCTTTTAGATGAATCTATCGGCTAAATGATAACGATGGTTGAGCAACATGATTGGCATGTACTTATAGGCCTTAGCCTTAGACAAGCCATGTGTCTTTGTTGCTTACAATCTTATTTAATCTCACCCATCTTTATGCCCGATTTATCTAGTTTTGATTTGTCCTTTATAAAAGACAACTTCTCCGTGCATGTGTTATAAGATAACTTTTGAAAATGTAGTTAGTTTTGTTTTAAAAAAAGTTTTAAACAACATACCGTAATAAGCATCAATGAACATGAAAGTAGTTACAAATTTTTTGGATGATAGTAACGTATCATTTCAATGGGAAAAAAATCCAATTTCGTTGGTTACAAGTGGCTTTCATCAATTAAACAGGGTAATTGCGTTATTTAGTACCGCTTGAGAGCTATTTTAAATTGCTTTGATGTAGACTAGACTAAGACCAAATTAAATGCACATTCAGCATGGGAGAATGGCATGTTGCCTCGTAGCAGAACAAAGACAATCATGGCCTAAATAGTGTGTATATTACATTCAATTATTTATAGCAGAAATTAAGGCCATTCTAAATTCAAGACGCATTATTTTTCTGACAGGAAGCGAAGGTAAGTTCAATGCACAAGGTTGACGCTCTTCGACTTTACATAATTTTATTTCTTACCAAAAAAAAATAAAAAAATGGTCGGATAGCATCTAATCAATTTCTTAAAATGTTCTTCTCTATTACACCTAGGTTCTGAATGTTTTGATTACAATGATTGTTGCTTGAACCGCAAAATATTTCACATCTCTAGTAAACCGAAAAGAATAAACTTTACCTGGTCATTAATGTTTATTCTTTTTCTCTGGCACTCTCTTGTGAAATTCACTTATTCGTTATCTTTCTTTCTTTCTTTTTTTTTTTTTTTTTTTTAAAATCTTTCTCCCAAGGGGGAAAAAACAACCTTCTCCGCCGCATCTAGAATCTATATAAGCTATGTGGCAATGATTTAGTTTGACAGAATATTGCGGGAATTTTAGTTTTGTTAGTCTAATAATGCATAATATAGTGTTTTGAATTCTTGAATCTAATCATTAACACATGAATAGACAGTTGCATACACATGGTGGGACTTTAGCCGTTAACCACCTTTCTATTCTTAATCATGTACAGTATAAGATAGACCTTAATAAATTAGCCTCGCTCCCTCTGTTTAATTGTAATGTACTTTAGCTAAATATTGCGGGTTCGAAACCCGACTGAGAGTCTTTTGTGACATTTAATTTCGAAATAAGTTAGACTGATTCATCCATCTTATCTTAAAAAAAAAAAAAATTGGCCAAATTGCAACTGTTTGAGGGTTGCGTCGACAAAGGAGAAGCCCTCAATCCACAATACCAGCTAGCCGAAATATGTGAGAATTTTGCTTTAAACCTAGTTAGTAAACATGATAATAACAGAAAAATCATAGTCCAAACTAGCCATCCAAATGAATTTAACCCATCGGATCATACAACACAACTATCTTTTTACAACAAAATTTTAAGGGCCTAGTTAGTTTTTTTTTAAAAAATAGTTGAATGATAGCAGAAAAATTATATTCTACACCAGCCGTTCAATTTATAAAACGCATAAGGTTGGGCTGTTTTCTTTTTTTTTAGGAAAAAAATTATATATTGAAACTAGTTAGTTCTGATGCATGGTACCAGAAAAATTATGTCCGAACTAGTCATCTAATTAAAATAAATACATATGATTAATATACAATATTTAATAAATAATTTAATAACATATGATCTTTTTAAACCATCTATAAAGGCCACAAACAAAAATACATTTCGAAAGATAACCTAACGCAACTTTAGGAAATGCAAAAAAACTGAATAAGGAAATGCAAAAAAAGATAACCTAACGCAACTTTATTCCCAGCTATAAAAGAAATTGCCAAAGATCGTCAAGCTTAATCAATAAAAAAGGACTATATACATAGTCGAAAGAAAAATACGCAGTGACATTAAATTGGGATGACAAAGGTATATATGCAGAGAACAACTGTTTTTTCTTTTTTTTTTTTTTGAATTGAAAAGCATACGGATTTTAATGTAGCAATGCTTCAATTAATTTCACTCTTTTTCCCTCACCATGTTGTCTTTTGAATGTAAACCTGCGGTTGTGATCCAAACCATGACGAGTAATTGACATTACTAAAACCCCACTTCAAAAGGAAACAAACATAAAAAATAAAAAATAAAGAAATGAAAAGGGAAGAATGAGATTTATGCATGACAACAGGAGTGGTATTTTAGAAGCCTGTGGCTGCAGCCCGGTATGACAATAATCTGCCGCTTATTGAATTCAATTTGTTGTTAATGTATTAGCAATAGAGGCTTATTGCTTATCAATTATAGCAAACTTGTCAATCTTTTCTCGGATCTATCGAGTATGGATGCTAGCTAGCTTCACTTTCATTTATTTTTTAACAAGGAATATATTCCATCATGATTAACTATATATAATATATTCCAGTTAATATTTCATCCATACAAAATTTATTGCATGCTGAACCAAAATAATTTGTCAACAACGAAGTACTACTCGAGTAAAATTAATGCCAGTTTGTGCAACAGTACATTACAGAAATAGTCCTTTTTATTTACAAAAATAAAGACAACATGTCATGCATGCATAACTCTTAAATTTGACTATGCATGTATGATCTGGACTCATTAATTCAGGAAAAAAAATATACATAAATTTAAGCGTATTGCGGTTGTGCTCATGCAACCCTTGAGTGATATTTAATAAGCCAACACATGAAATGCCTTTAACCGATCATATCTTTGGCTCCTACTAAAACAATATGTCAATTATATATTACTATATTAAAGTATACTAGAATTACACTTTTACAACTCAAACATTGCTCTTTTCTTTTTATTTTGTAATTTCTTGTTGCTTTCACCATCAAACTAAACACAAATTAGTTCAAAATAAGACTTAACGGGTTTCAGCTGAAGTAAGAACACATTAAAAAATCAAAATTCACTACTGACAATTGTTTATCCTCATTAATTTAGATAGATACCACTAAGGTCTGGCGGTACGTATTAATACTGGGTCTGACCAGAAGACAGTATCCGAAGTACCGAACAAACCTTATGGCTGGAAACCCACCCAATTCAGGTAGCAATTATCATAAATTAAAATTTAAAGTTTGCAACGTTGCATATTACAAACTTACAGTAATATATTATAACAGTAAAGAAAGAAAATAAACCTGCCCTCACCAGACAGACAAGTACCAATCACTGGTACAATGTACAAGAATCCTTTTGCCAATAAAAGAGATAAAGTAACAAAATGAAAAGGCACATGAAAATTAAACAAAACCCACAAAGCACAGGATGAAAGGGAGGAGTTTGAAACTCATACCAGTATCAAGAGGGTACGCGACATGTGCTGGTATAGTGCAGCCTCCATACCAATACCCTGGGGCAGATGCAGATGTCCTTAGTGGTACCACCTGATGGTGATACCAAGGTGTAATTATAGCCAATTTTTCGATCAAAAGCAGTCGTTCCACTTTCCAGGCGGGCCATGTAAACAGAAGCACTTCTGTAGAAACACTCTCTCATTACACTACTTCCACAGAATCTATCAGGATGCACCCAGATAATGCCCTTCTAACATGACAGCTTGGCAGGCTCTTAACCCCTATTGGTGATTCAAAATGAGTAAATATCAGTCTTCTAAAAAAAATCGTCAGATTAAAGTGAGCCTGCACAGGCCTTCATACATTAAGTTGCCAAGCTTCTTCTAAGTATATCTATTACAATAGTGACAGATGAATATATTGGTTATTCAATATCAATTTAACTAACAAGTTGTCAGAATAATCGTGGCCTCATGACTTGTTAAAGTTTCCTGATATCCCCTTCTGATCTTCTCATCTTGTTAAAAACAAAGATAGGGATCAATGGAGAGCACATGGAAAATCAAAACCAAAACAATTAAAGTGGTACTCCGTATTCAAAATGCCTCAATTTCCTTGGAGAAAACTTTTATGCCATTATTTGTATATCATTTTTCGGTCATCCTTGTACAAGGAGAAACCAAAGTGCATCAAAATAGGTGCAATACTTTCTTTTTCTTCTTATATCTTGCCCAAATATCTTTACCAGTGCAAGAAGTGTAATTGTTTGAGGCTTCAACAGCTAAATTATATATTATGAGTTGTCAATTATTTTTACTAACAAATTGTCTATGACCAGAAACAATTATTTTTTTAGTTTAAACAATGTATTCAATCAGCATGGAAACAGTACAAGTATGATTCAAAACTAAATGCTTCCAACTCTGTTGATTCAATTGTTTTTCATTTTTCTCGTTTCATGTTTACTTAAATAATGAAGCTAAGGACTTGAGAGATATTTATATAGAATTAATTAGCAGGCTAAATTAGGTCAAATTGAGTATTGCAAAACTGGCTTGTTGAATGGGTTGAGGTATAGTTGAAATAATTTCATGAGTGGGGAAACCATATCAGTACTGTTCAAAATTTTCAGATACCAGATCAAATGAATAATCCTAAAATTAACAAAAATGTTATTGAGTTCAATAAACGGAGCAAATTCTAATGCAAGTAGTAATAAAAAAACAAGATATCTCACTCTAAGAAAGACTGGAACAAGTAAAAGTCTTGTCCTTTGATCTTGTATGGAACTTATTTCTGAGCAGCTTTGTGGGTTAATTGCAGAACATTTTTTTTTTCTCATACCCTTGTTTGATTGATATTTGAGAATGACTGCATTTCAGTTGTTTGGGGATAGCTTTACAAGACTGATGTTTATTGGAATAAGCAAATATGGAAAATCAGAGAACATGAAAAACTTGAAGAAAGCAGAACCATATTAAAAAGGCAGATTATTAACTGTTTTAAATAATACGTAGTTTTGTATTGCACATTAGAAATTGATACTACTGTACTAGGAGAACCAAATTAGTACTGAACAAGATAGAACTTAGATTGAAATATGAAATTTAAATCTACCACTATCATAAACTGGTTTGACATTCTCTAGGATCTCCTCAATCTCAGCATCTGCATCAGAATCTCAATTTGCACTGAGTGCATCGTTCTTCAATCTTCACACAGTAAACACATAGCCGTTTGGCCTTCCATGAGCTGAAGGGCGCAAGCAAGGCCGCAAGATTTGCCCCTTTTAGTGACTTCTGATCCGGGTTGTAGCTTTGATAACTGAGAGAGAAAAAAAAAAAAATCAAATTAGGATACTCATGAGTCATGTCCCATTGAATCCCAATTCATTGTTAGTATTTTGAATTTGGGAACAACAATATACGTGGCGTGCCAAATTTTGACATAAAACTAGTGAATCAAATTCGATGTATGGCCATGGAATTTTTCACTTTGAATAGTATTTCATCTAAACATGAAAATCGAATATCTACCCAGAAAATTTTCATAGTTTTTGTTGCTCTTAAAGTATTTAAACTTCATCAAAATGAACTAAAAAATTTAAATAAAAAAAATGCATTATCAATTTTAAGCGATAACTAAAATCTAATATACTCAAAAGTGTTATCTTATTTGTATTATTTTAGTATTGTTTACACGTCAATCTACAGATAAACATTGTCAATTTGCGAAGAATGCACTGTCAACCTGACAAGTAGGCCAGTCAGCCTGAATGGAACTCGTACGAATACGGCAATCGGCCAATGGCATGCGGGTCCCCTTGCTCACTGAAGAAAACGGAGCTCCCCAAATGGGAATTGCTTTGCTCACGCCTCTTTTTAGAGATCCATTCCAACTTTTTTCTAAATGACTAAAATAACCTTAACGATTGTTCCCATTCCATCCGATATTTAGCTTGTATGTATGCTCCCAATAACAATAAATCCTGAGGTATTGACAACAGAAGTACAAAACCTACTAGATATCCTCTCAATTTTTTCAGCTCCCGCACGATCTTCTTCTTTCTCGTGTCGTGGATAGTTGTGATAGGAGATTTCATTCGGGATCTAGGGTTTCGAGTTATTTTACTAGAGAAGTAAGGAAGGGTGGCGAGGTTGCCTATCCAAGTCGTCAGCAGGAGCAAGGCAGAGCCAAGGTGGGAGGGGCGAAATCAAAGTTCAGGGGTCGAGCTTTAGCGTTGAGAGAAGGAAATAATCAAAGAGAGAGAGATGAGTCTGTGAGGGTATTTTCGTCATTAGGGAGTGAATCTCTATAAGAAGGAAGGGGCGTCCGCGTGAGAAAAGCAATTCCCTCCCCAAATAAATAAGAGAACAACGTGTCGGACTCGTGACAGCCTGAACTAACTTGGGTTCGATCCGACCAACCCAACCGAATCCATCAAAACCTTCGCGCAATCGCGCCGGACCAGGATAAATCGCCGAAGAAAAACCAGAAGCGACGACAGCGAGTCTCCAGATCGGAGAAAACAAAAATGTACCAGTGGCGCAAGTTCGAGTTCTTCGAGGAGAAGTCCGGAGGGAAGGCGGCGATCCCAGCGGAGATTTCCGGAGGGATCCAGTGCTGCTCCAGCGGCCGAGGCAAGATCGCCGTTGGTTGCGACGATGGCACTGTCGGCCTCATTGATCGTAGCTTCAAGCTCTCCAGCGCTTTCCAGGCGCACTCCTCCGCCGTTCTCTTTCTCCAGCAGCTCAAGGTCAGTTCAGTTCTCTATGTAATTCGATTAGATGTTTAAATTGGATCAATTGAACCAGTGTGAAATTGGGTTGTAGATGGGGTATTCAGGTCAAATTGAAGGTTAGTTTTACTGTTTCGGCTTGATTATGGTGATTGCTGATTAGGTTCATTGCTGCCATGTAGAAAAGCTCTATTCATGATATAACTGATGTTCCGACTGTGGTTTGACCTAGGGGTGGGCAAAAAAATCGTAACTCATGAATTACTCGAACTCGCCTCGAAAAAAATTCGGATATAACTCGATTTAACAGAACTCGAGTTGCCATAACTCGAGTTAGGAGCAACTCGAAATGAAACGAGGCGATTTCGAGTTGGGCCCAACTCGATCGGCACTAACTCGAGTAATTAGTATAGCCCAAAAAAATAATCCCGACTCAGATACATCAAAGTGTAGCTGTCCAAAAATTACTCAAACATTTCCACTTATATACAAGTATATTGTACAGTAATATCTCAAGCTAAGTTTAACTTTGGTGTCTTTTATGATGAATAATAAGCACTATACTAGTGTACTACACAGTAATATATTAGCTTTGTATAATTGCTAAATCAAATTTCGAGTAGAAATGTCGAGTCACGAGTTAACTCACGAGTAACTCGAGTGGTCACGAGTTGATTTCGAGTAAGTCAAGTGAACTCGAAAGTGTGTCACGATCAACTCGCGAGTTAACTCGAAATGTAGCGACTTGATTTCGAGTTGATACTAACTCGATCATAACTCGACTCGAAACCACCCCTAGTTTGACCTGAGATGTGGAACTGAGATGTTTGTTTCTGATCTTATAGACAATAAAGTTTACCATTTTTATTGCTTAGGCTATAAACCTTATGAAATAGGGTCATTTAGACAAATTAAACCTTCGAGTTTAATTAATGGTGAAGTGTATATGACATTGCACTATGTGTTCTATACCCTTTTCCATTCAGCTTAATTCTCAATGGTACTTTGAATTTAATGCTTTTTGGCTCACCTTTTTATCTTTTCACACTCATTTTATAATCAGCAAAAAAATATCCTTGTCACTGTTGGAGACGACAAGCAGCCTACTTCCCAACAGTCTTCTATATGTCTTAAGGTCTTTGACCTAGACAAAGTGCAAGAAGAAGGTTCAAGTACAAGCACTCCATTCTGCGTCCAGATTTTACGCATTTTCACTAATCAATTTCCCGAAGCAAAGGTACCATGGAACAAGTATATTAATTTATCAAAGATAACTACATTCGTCAGAAACAACCAACTCCTTTGTTTGTGGTTCAACAGATCACATCATTTCTAGTTCTCGAAGAGGCACCACCAATAATACAAATAGCAATCGGCCTTGACTCAGGGTCCATCTACTGCATCAAGGGCGACATTGCACGTGAGCGTATAACACGCTTCAAACTTCAGATTGAGGCTGATAATGTGGCGGTCACCGGTCTCGGCTTCAGAGCTGAGGGACGATTTCTTCTTCTCTTTGCTGTAACTCCCACTTCCGTCAATGTGTTCAACTTAAGTGATCAGCCTCCAAGGCGGCAGATCCTTGATCAGATTGGTTGCGAGGCTAATGCTGTAACGATGAATGACCGGCAGGTAATTTTGGTATTGCATATTTTTTGGGCTATTGTGGTATGTTTGTGTTGCAGTAGATTTTGTGGTTTTCTTTTATTTTATTTATTTATTTTTATTTTTTTTTTGTTGCTGAAGTAAGGTGTAAATTGATGAAACCAAAATAAAAATCATTGAAAGATTACATTACCAGGGTCCAGCTTTTCCTCAAGGTCACCATTAGCAGCTGCCAATTTGATCTCTCCTTGTTATCAATTTATTTTTTATTTTTTATTTATTATTATTATTATTTTTTTTTTCCTGAGTTCACATGCGGCATTCTGTTTGAAGTAGGGTATGTGATTTGAGACCAGTTCTGGTTAGGTTGTATGCCTAGGCAGGTTTGGTGTTGGTTTGAGGGACTGCTCGAACTGTTTCATAATTCCCAAGTCTTCTTAAGTAATTATAACGACCAAAATGCAAATTTTACGAACAGCTCTGGCAGTTTGATCTAATACTGTATTTATGCAAGACCTTGGGATCATGTGATATCCTATCATGGAATGCTATCCCATGTAATTCATAATTACACATTTTGTAGAGTTGTGAGTTTTCTTTAGTTATTAGATTATCATGTTTTCACATTTGACTTTTGCTAAATAAGTTGCTATATTTCAACTTTTCCAAACAGGATCTAATCGTAGGACGACCAGAAGCAGTTTATTTCTATGAAACTGATGGAAGAGGCCCGTGCTGGGCTTTTGATGGTGAGAAAAAATTCCTTGGCTGGTTCCGTGGATACTTGCTTTCTGTTATTGGAGATCAAAGAAGCAACAGCAAAAACACGTTCAATATCTATGACCTAAAAAACCGATTAATTGCCAACAGCATGGCTGTAGGTCAGGTGTCCCACATGTTATGCGAGTGGGGCTACATCCTACTTCTCATGACTGACAAAAAGGTGCTTTGCATTGGGGAGAAAGATATGGAGAGCAAACTTGACATGTTGTTCAAGAAGAACTTGTACACCGTTGCCATAAACTTGGTGCAGAGTCAACAAGCTGATGCAGCAGCCACCGCTGAGGTTTTGCGGAAGTATGGTGACCATTTGTACAGCAAACAAGAGTATGATGAAGCTATGTCACAGTATATCCACACTATCGGTCATCTAGAACCTTCTTATGTTATCCAAAAATTCCTTGATGCACAGCGCATTTATAACCTGACGAACTACCTAGAGAAATTGCATGATCAGGGATTAGCCTCTAAAGACCACACAACACTTCTTCTGAATTGTTATACCAAATTGAAGGATGTGGACAAATTAAACCAATTTATCAAGGATGAAGATGGTGGCGGTGATCACAAGTTTGATGTTGAGACTGCTATTAGAGTTTGTCGTGCAGCCGGTTATCATGAACATGCCATGTTCGTGGCTAAAAAATCTGGTCGACATGAGCTGTACCTTAAGATTTTACTCGAGGACCTTGGCAGGTATGATGAGGCCTTACAGTATATATCAAGTCTTGAACCAAATCAAGCTGGTATGACTGTCAAAGAATATGGAAAGATTCTTGTAGAACATAGAGCGGCCCAAACGGTTGACATACTGTTGGAATTGTGCACTAGAGATGCTGGTTTGAGTGATGGTGTTGCTAATGGCGGATCCATTGTTATCCTTCCTTCGCCAATGGACTTTGTAAATATATTTGTGCACTACCCACAATACCTCATGGAGTTCCTGGAGAAATACATAAACAAGGTCAATGATTCACCGGCTCAAGAAGAGATACACAATACACTTCTAGAGCTTTATCTTTCAAATGACTTAAGCTTTCCCTCTATGTCTCAAGAAAATGGGTTTGTTAATGGGTATAGTAATGGGGATTCAACTAGTGAGAGTAATGGTACAAAAAAAGAAACAAACCGAATAGAAAGGCAGAGAAAAGGGCTCAACTTGCTCAAATCAGCATGGACCCATGACATGGAACATCCCGTGTATGATGTGGACCTTGCACTTATTTTGTGTGAGATGAATGGTTTCAAAGATGGACTTTTGTTTCTTTATGAGAAAATGAAGCTGTACAAAGAGGTGATCGGCTGTTATATGCAAACACATGACCATGACGGGCTGATTGCATGTTGCAAAAAGCTCAGTGACTCTTCTCAAGGGGGGGATCCGTCTCTATGGGGTGATTTGTTGAAATACTTTGGTGAATTAGGTGAAGACTGCTCAAAAGAAGTGAAGGAGGTTCTGACTTATGTTGAGAAAGATGATATCTTGCCCCCCATTGTTGTGCTTCAGACTCTGTCAAAGAACCCATGCCTGACACTTTCAGTTGTGAAGGATTACATAGCTAGAAAGCTTGAACAGGAGTCTAAGCTTATTGAAGAGGATAGGAATGCTATTGACAAGTATAAGGTCAGTATCACCGGTTCCACTCATTTGCTGCTTAGTATATTAGCAGGCCAGAATTGTTCCTTTTAAGCTACCAATTCATTCAATCAGCCTACTAAATCCAAACTTGTCTCAATAACTTTTTAATTTAACCTAATTATCCTCACCTACCATCAGTTAAACCTCATTTAATCCGGGCCTGCCATCAATTGTAGAACTAATATCAACAAGCCACTATGGAAACATCAACAAAGGAACATAAGAGTGTACTGTGTTAGCCTGTGACTGATGCACAATACACTTTTGGAGCAATGTGCTGACCATATTGTCTGCTTTGCATGCAGGAAGAGACTGACTTGATGAGAAGAGAAATCGATGATCTGAAGACAAATGCAAAGATCTTCCAGCTGAGCAAGTGCACTACTTGCACTTTCACCCTTGACCTCCCTGCGGTGCACTTCATGTGCATGCACTCATTCCACCTACGCTGTCTTGGGGACAACGAGAAGGAGTGCCCTGAATGTGCCCCTGAGTATCGTGCCATTTTGGAGGATAAGCAGAGACTGGAGCAGAATGCCAGAGATCACGATTTGTTCTTCAGGCAGCTTAAGGGGTCCAAAGACGGGTTCTCTGTCATTGCTGAGTACTTCAGTAAAGGCATTGTAAGTAAAACTGCAGTTCCACCAGGTGATAATGTATGATAGAAGGTATCCTTGATTTTGTATCTTATAGGAGAGATTTTGGTGATATTTTTTTTGTTGAGGCATATGTCATGTTGATCATTTTTATTTATTTTTCCTTTTTGTGAATATGGACCTGTTTGTTCTTGTGGATTCCTTTTATATTTCCTTTTATTTAATAATTGTTGTGATTATATGTTGTTTCATATTTTTGAGAGGGACAAGGCTTTTGTAATTTGTAACATGTGGAGCGTGCAGCATTTTCTTTTGGAGAAATATAGCTGCATTTTTCAGTTGTATTATTAATTTTCTTCTAGCACCAATAATCCCATATAGATATCTTGCCTCGTTTCTAGGACCATTTTCTACATTTTTGTTTGGGAGAGGAGATGGATGTTTTTTGGATGGGTATTGCTGTTGCAGTTGGCTTTTCTTTTCTGAGAAGGAAAAAAAAGGGGGGGAAAAACTAGAAAGGAGCTTTTTTGCGTATGGCTTATGCTTGAATTATTAGGGCCAGGATGATATATGGATCGTCTTTTCCTTTCCCTTTTTCTTTGTTTATGTTAGCCCGTGACCGATATATTTCATTCTGTGATACGTGTAAAGTTGGTCGCAGAGGGAACCAGATCCTCTGGTCGGCGCGATCCGGACCGTCTGATTTAATCTCAACGGTTAAAAGGGAGCCCCGTGAATTCTACCACTCCCGAAAAAAATATTGGCCAGAAAAAAATGAACCGTTCAGATTAAATCGGACGGCTCGGATCGGACGCCGACCTAATGGTCGCTGGATCCGGACCCCGGTCGCAGAGATACTAAATCTGGAACTTGAATCTGCGACCGAGAGTAGTGAACGCCTCCCAGGGCCGGGCCGGGTTCTCGGGAGGCCGGGTCTAAAAGGGCCTGCTCAAGGGCCGGGCAGGGCCGGACTTAGGGAGGCTTTTGGAAGGGCCGGGCTTAGAAGGGCTTAAATATGAAGATTGAGCCTGGCCCTTTTCAAGCCTGGCCCTTCTAGGCCCTCCGGGTTTCAAGAGGCCGGGCTCGAAGGGCCTAAAGGGCCTACTAACAAACAATATTTTTCTTAAAAAATTCGTTTAAAATATATTTAAAATATAAATATTTTATTTATAAAAGATAATAGAAATGGTATAAAATATTTAAATATAAATTGTAAATTTTATTTTTCATCTTTAATTTGAGTTTAGGACATGTTATATTATAACGACATAGAAAAAATTTAAAAAAATAAACTTTTGTTAATATATTAATGAATTAAAATAATTGAAAATCACAAATGCATGAAATAACTAATATTTTATGAGAAATATATATTGTTTTAACTTGTATTAGCATCAATATGTTAAAGAATTTTAATATTATTTAGAATGATCAGTTTAGATTGGATTGGATTTGATCAGATAGGGTGTACTCTCGAGTTGAGATTGTGTCTGATTCTTTATAAGTTTGGCCTCTCTAGGCCCTGGCCCTTCGTAAGCCTGGCCTCTCTGGGCCCTGGCCCTTCCAAAGCCTGGCCTCTCTAGGCCTCTCTTCAGCTGAGATTGTGGCCTGGCCCTTCCTAAGCCTGGCCTCTCTAAGTCCTGGCCCTTCTTAAGGGCTTAGAGAGGCCGGGCCGGCCCTTTGTTTCAGAAGGGCTTGGCCAGGGCCGGGTCCAGGGCCAGAGGCTTTTGGATGTTCACTAACCGAGAGAATTTTTCCCATGAAATTAATTTAGGTGCACAACCAGCTTTTAAGTATTTTAATGTCATTACAGGATCAACCAGCTGTAAGTATTTTAACGAAATTATAGGATTCCCAATATATTTGAGCTTAATGAACGGCCTTCGAGAACCTTGCGCTACTATAAACCCAATAGATTACATTTTCTAGAATTTTTTTATTCATTTTGAACTTTATTTTATTGATTATTAAAAGGGTTCTGGATGTGTAACTGTTTAACTTGTTATGTACACAACACTTCAGAATCTTCCTTGATCCTTGCAAACTGAAGACGCTAAAATATTTTGTCTCTTTCACTTGATCGCACTAGAGACCCGGAGATATAAATTAATCCTCTATTTGAAAAGAAAAGTTAGTAATGTGTAGTCCTCGTCGATAGCGAACTGAACGGCGGATAATTTTGTAGTTCCATCCAGGTCATTCCTCTAGAAAAGTAAGCGCACCTTGTCTTGGATTAATCAGCTTCCGTTTCAAATTTTGGACTCTCATTTCTTCTCGATCCAATCAACGCTACCTATGTTTTCTTAAAAAAATTCAAAAAGAAAGTAAGTGCCATAGGTCGAACTGGATCCAGTTCATCCAGTGCACACCAACTAATCTCTCTTAACTGGAATTCTAGATCATTCTCTATTGCTGCACGTTTGCATTACATGGGCGCCACTTGTCAGTGTCAACTTTATTATAAAGTTAATTTCATCATATAACAAAAACCTTCTCCACATAAGACCGATTCCTTTGATACAGTACACCCGTGTGTCAAACCTCTGATACAGAAACATTAAATGTCAACACCCGCCACACGGTGTACATATAATAATCGATGACAGAGAATCTGAGTATCTGACTACCCGCACCGACGGTGTCCATTTAGAGTTTCTGACAGTAAGGATCTATAATTGCATTAATTAATCTTCAAATTCAAAAATAAATTAATAATAACAAGTAATACCTGTTGGCAAACCCAAGCAAACCTGTTTGGCGGAGATCAGAAATCCAAGAAATTCACATGCCAACAAAAGCGCCTCCCACTGTGGCTCTGTCCATGGCCCCATCTCCATTTCCATCTCCATCCACTTTTTCCTCCCATCTCACTCAACCGCAACCGCTCTCCTCTCTCTCATCCTTCTCCTCACATCTTCACTAGAATAGAAACCCATCATGCCTAGCGTCGCTGTGAAACTCTACAGCGTCTTCTTCAAGCTCCTCCTGCGCCGTCGCCTCCAGTCTCGTCTCCAGTCCCTCTCCTCCGACCAATCCCCCAGCGCCACATCTTTTGGCGTCTCTTCTCGCCCCGAGGAATCCACTGCGCCTCCCAACCCTTCCTTCGCCTCAGACGGCGTTGCAACCAAAGATATCCACATAGATCCGCTTACTTCTCTCTCGATCCGAATCTTCTTACCCGACCCATCAAGGCTTTCCGCTTCTACTCCTCCAGTTAGACGAAACAGCTTCCCTTCTCATCCCCATCCAGTTGCGCCGTCTCCTCCGTCAGATCCCAATAATCGTCGCGCCAGCTTTGATGTCACAGCGGCGTACACTGGCTACCTTCCCACTTCGGATCCGCGAAAGCGGGTCGGATCCAGAAGATTGCCCGTTATAATCCAGTTCCATGGCGGTGCCTTTGTCATGGGTAGCAGTGAGTCAGCTGCTAATGACTTGTTCTGTAGACGAATCGCCAAACTGTGTGAAGCCATTGTTATAGCTGTTGGGTATCGGCTTGCACCCGAGAGCCGATACCCGGCTGCTTTTGATGATGGGTTCAAGGTGATTAATTGGATTGCCAAACAAGCCAACTTGGCTGGTTTCGGTAAGTCGGTTGGGAGCATGGACCCTTTTGGTGCTTCTATGGTGGAGCCGTGGCTTGCGGCACATGCTGATCCTTCCAGGTTTGTTTGATTTTTTTTTTTTCTTTTTTGGATCAATTCATTTTTCTTGGTTATTATTTATTTCAAAGTTGTAAAACTGGAAAATAAAAAAGAAATCACTTCCCTACTAGAGTTATTGATTGGGTAGAAGTTGGGAGAAGGCAATAATGGTTTCTAGATTCTTAGTTATCTGTTTCATAGCTTTTAATTGTAGATCTATGGATTAAAATCCCTGGCATTCTGTTCTGTGTATTTAATTACCATGGATCAGTTCAAATTGTGTGCTTTTATTAGTTGTACTGTGTATGTATAATTGTCAAAAAGAAAATGGAGCCACCTATTTGTTCTGAAGTGTAATTTGATAAATTAGATATCCCATCTCAAGCTACATTAGATCAATCAGTTGAACTGAGATTAATAACTTGTTTATTTTAATGTTATAACTTATGGAATAAGCAATACATACCTAAAAGGAGTGCCCTGCATTGAGTGAGTTGTATTACTGAAGGTGGTATCCATTATTGGATTTGGTATTGGATTTGGTACTGAAATCAAGTACAGCTTAATCTCATTGTATTCTTAGAGCTACTAACTGTACCGGTAATGAACTTGAGAAGGCTAAAGACTCTGTTTCCTGTTAATTTTAATTTCAAATTATACCAGTTTTGTTCTTCTAATAGTTTTACCTTCCTTTCATAAACAGGTGTGTCCTCCTTGGTGTAAGTTGCGGGGCCAACATAGCAGACTATGTGGCCCGCAAGCTGGTTAAGTCACGAAACCTCATAGACCCTGTCAGAGTTGTTGCGCAAGTTCTAATGTATCCTTTTTTCATTGGTACAGCCCCAACCCAATCTGAATTGAAGCTTGCCAACTCCTATTTCTACGACAAGCAAATGTGCATTCTTGCATGGAAACTATTTCTCCCTGAAAATGAATTCAGCCTAGATCACCCTGCTGCAAACCCACTTGTGCCAGACCGGGGTCCACCCTTGAAATGCATGCCACCAACCCTGACTGTCGTGGCTGAACATGATTGGATGAAGGATCGAGCCATTGCCTATTCTGAGGCACTAAGGAAAGTGAATGTTGATGCACCTGTACTAGAGTATAAGGATACTGTACATGAATTTGCAACGCTTGATATATTGCTAAAGACGCCACAGGCACAGGCATGTGCAGAAGATGTCGCTATTTGGGTCAAGAAGTACATATCAACACGTGGCCACGAACTTTCATATTGAGTTAAATTAGAGTTTTTGGTTTTGGCTTTTGATCACTAGCTTCAATTTTCCGGATTAAATTGCGGATAAAAGAGGGTGGTGGCAGGGGCGGGTTGGGGACGATTGGTTGTATTTAAATGGGAATGGGATGTAGTATGCAAATTTTTTATGTCAGCCCATTGCTTGGGTAATGTTGCTTCACATGAGTTCCCAGTGATTTGTACATCGTTTCAGAGTTTTACATGAGAACAGGTTGTCTGTAGGGTAAAAGATGATGGTGATTAATGCACATAGAAACAGGAACCGAATAATTGACGAGTGAAGTACAAAACTTTGCAAGTAACATCTGAAAGGACCACTTCTAGAAACAACTAAAATTTCTGAGATCTTTCTGACAGAAAGAATGAACTGGAGCATTCATTAACGTAAACTGCAGCTGTCTGGGTAGTATAGAATTACCATAGACTTACCACAGTAATTTACATAATGGAGGTGGGGATGGGGGGGGACCCTTGGTATATTAGGTGAAAGAAGATGCACATGCCTCGTACCAACTCTTTCCTTTTTGACATTAATTCTTCCGAAATTCCAAAGAAGGTAAAGCAAGGATCTAGATTGTCCACCTTCAAAGGCAATGTCGTCAAACATTACTACTACTAGAAAGTCTACGAGTTAGAACAATAGACCAAATGAGTAGAGCATTTGCCATCTCTAGTACGGAAAAACGAGAAGGGTCTTAATCGTTTCCTGGTCAAAAGTTTAAAAAGTAATATCTCAGAGACAGACTCTCTATATCAATCTTTTGATTGTGCCCATTCTTTCTTCACCATTAGATATTTTCCCTTGTAGCAACAAACACAATGATGTTTGCACAATGCCAATGTTCCTTACTTATGCCCCTTATTTCCCTTTGTCTATTATTTTTACTCAAATCTCAACTTACTCTCGCAATGAATGCAATTACTGCCAATCAATATCTGACTGATGATCAAAAGCTGACCTCTGAGAATGAAACATTTATTTTGGGCTTCTTCAAACCAGGTAACTCATCAAATAACTATATAGGTGTCTGGTATGGAATGATAACAGAACAAACAGTTGTATGGGTTGCAAATCGAGAAAACCCTATTACCAACACCACCTCATCCAAGCTCGCGATTTCAGATGATGGAAATTTGGTTCTTATCAACCAATTCGAAACCGTAGTTTGGTCTACCAATGTAAATGGTAGCATGCGTAATTCCACTGAGGCTGTTATCCTTGACAATGGAAACCTTGTTTTAAGAGAGAAGTCTAATTCATCCAGGGTTCTGTGGGAAAGTTTTGATCATCCAACCCATACATGGCAAGCGGGAAGCAAGATTGGGTTAAACAAGATCACTGGTGTCAACCAGCGACTCATCTCTTGGAAAAATGAGAACGACCCTGCACCAGGTTTGTTCTCTTTTGAGCTTGACCCAAAAGAAAATGAGTATGTTATTTATTGGAACAATTCAGTCCAGTTCTGGAACAGCGGGAAGTGGAATGGCCAGTATTTTGACTCAATCCCAGAGATGGAATTGTACACCCACCTTAATATATTTTCATATAGCTTTGTTGATGATCAGGAAGGGACCTACCTTACTTACTGGAATAGAGGTAACTGGAGCATCACACGGATTGTGATGGATATTTCGGGGCAGTTGAAGGGTTTAACGTGGAGAAAGTCTACTCAAATATGGGGAACATCTTCGGTAAACCCCAAGGCCCAATGCGATGTGTATAATTGGTGTGGGCCTTTTGGTAGTTGCAACAGTGATTTTCTAGATACCTGCCATTGCATCAAAGGGTTTACTGAGAAAGATCCAGTCAATTGGGGCTTAAAGGATTACAGTGGTGGGTGTGCAAGGAGCACAGCACTGCAATGCAATCAAAATGGGTCAAGAAAAGGAGATGAAGATAGATTTTATGAAATGAGTAATATGGTGTTGCCTGATAATTCTCGGAGAATAGAAAGTAGTGGCATAAAAGATTGTGAATTAGCATGCTTGAACAATTGCTCTTGCACTGCTTATTCCTATAATAATGGATGCTCTTTATGGTATGGTGATTTAATTAACCTAAAAGACGGTGATGGAGTTGGTGGTGAAACCATATACCTTCGGCTAGCAGCATCAGAACTGCCAAATACTAAAAGCAATAAAATAATAGTTATTGTGGTAGTATGTATTGGGGTTTTTCTAGTGATTTGTCTTGCTTTTGCCTTGTCTCTTATTTTGAGTAGGAGGTGGAGGTTAAGAAAATTGAGGAGAGTGGAAGGTAGGATGATGGCCTTCACATATCGTGACTTGCTGTACATAACAAATAACTTCTCAGAGGCATTGGGAAGAGGAAGTTTCGGGTCAGTTTATAAAGGCTTATTACCTGATTCAACTGTGGTGGCAGTAAAGAGGCTTGATGGCATTTGCCAGGGTGACAAGAACTTTCGGGCTGAAGTGAGCACAATAGGTATGATCCAGCATTTAAACTTAATCCGGTTGATTGGATTTTGCTCCGAACATGATAAGAAACTACTTGTCTATGAGAATATGCCGATGGGTTCCTTAGATAGACACTTGTTCGGAAATACATCCGCACGATTAGGTTGGAATACACGTTATCAAATTGCTCTGGGAATTAGCAAGGGTCTGCATTACCTCCACGAGAAATGCAGAGATTGCATTATACATTGTGATATTAAACCTGAAAATATTCTATTGGATGAGTCGTTTGTTCCCAAAATAGCTGATTTTGGATTAGCGAAGCTATTGGGTCATGATTTTAGTCGGGTTTTAACTTCTATGCGTGGTACAATTGGCTATCTAGCACCAGAATGGATATCAGGTACAGCTCTCACAACCAAAGCTGATGTGTACAGCTATGGAATGATGCTTTTGGAAATTATATTTGGAAAGAGAAACAGGAGACAAGAAGAGAACAATGATGTGTCGTTTTTCCCTGCTTTTGCTGCCAAAAAACTAGTTGAAGGTGACATCCAGTGTTTGCTAGATGTGAATTTTGTTGATGATGTTAACATGGAAGAGCTAGAAAGAGCCTTGAAGGTTGCATTATGGTGTGTTCAACGGGAGGAAGATTTAAGGCCTTCCATGGGAAAAGTTGTTCAACTTCTGGAAGGACTCACGAATGTTAGTATGCCTCCTATTCCAAGGCCATTTGAAATTTTTGCTGACTATCCATATTCCATAAATTATTTCTCAAATACTTCATCAAATGTAAGTTCCAGTTAGGAGTTCCTTGTAATACTCAATGAATAGGACGTATATATATATATATATAAATTTTTTATAGAGTTCTTATTTTCCTGTTATTAATCTGGTTAAAAAAAATATAAAATTGTTAGATTGTAACGTATTGGTGAGCTTTCGATTACCTCTGTCAAGTACCGATCCTTTGTGAATGTATATTTTTTATAGAGCTCTTATTTTCTCTGTTATTAATCTGGTTCAAAAAGAAATATAAAATTGTTAAGTTGTAACGTATTGGCGAGCTTTCGATTACCTCTGTCAAGTAGCGATCCTTTGTGAATATACCATAAGAGGAAATTTGAGTTATTATTATGTTGCTTTCTTTTTCTTTAACTACAATTCGTGGTTTTGTAGAATAATAATATAATATACTATTGAAAAGGGTCTGTTCTCTAATTCAGTTAAAGCTGGAGATGGAAATAAATTTCTATATTCTTCTTTTTCATTTTCCTTTTAATGGTGATCGGTGGCATCCAATATGCGGCAATAAATGTGTTGTTTAAATTTAAACTACAGAATCCCATGATGAAATTTTGAACATTGCAGCCAAATTACCTAGATTAGGATGCACATCAAACAGCTTAGACTGAACTTAGATTTCATAACCAAAAATCACCACTAAAGAAAATAATGGATCGGGCTATCAGTAACAAAATCATTAGAAAATTAAAGCATGTAAAAAATATATAATAACATCTAAGAATATCATAAAAAAATAAACAACTTGCAAACTGCGGTACATATAAATGAATCATAAAAAAAATAAGCATGAACTATATAATTTATATAACTAAGTAGAATTGTTTCACATCTTCATACATAACTCAGAATACTCATGATTCCATTGACAATTATTGCTACAAAAGCTCTGATAGCCATCCCAACCCCTAGCAATCCCGCAATTTGGATGTTTGCGTTCTTTATGTTCCCGACAGGGTTAACCTCCCATTTGTTCCATGTAAGGGGTCTAAGAACGTTCAAAACTGTCTCTCTACACCACTTGAGCTGATCATAGTCATCAAATTTTCTCTGATCGGCTTTTAGGGCGTTACAAGAATTCACATCAGAAAGATGATATTTTGGGAGTCGGACGCTTAAGATGTACATCATGTAGAGCGCTGCTTTGTGGCCCTTGCATGTCGCCTTTTTCAGGAGCTCTACTGCTCTGTAAATGTCTTCACGATCAAAGATATTTATCTGCAAAAGCACCAGATTAATTAATTGCAGATAATTAAGTAAGGGAACTTAGTATCTTATGCATATATAATTCACAGAATAGTTTTTGTAAGATCCAATTAGGATAATGCTTTTCTGTACCGGTTAGCTTCCCACTGTGCTCCCAGACACATGTTAATTCCCCCCCTTGTCTCATACTATGTATTAAAGAATTAATGTTATTTACAATTATAATATTGTTCTTCTTTCGAAAAAGTTACCATAAATAACGTTGTTTATTTTAAAGAAAATTAAGGATGTGTAAAGAAGAAACTAGAAAGCAACATTTTTGTATTATAATAATATTATTTTTTTTGCGAAAATGGAAATTAAATTGATTAGATCCTACTCCTAAACTTTTTGGAAAGGCTATAGTTATGGCAACAAATCTCTTACTAGTGCAAGTATAAAGCAGGCTTCAGCGTTTTCAGCATTTGCACATGATTTTAAAATAGGCATGTGCACAGCTCGTTTGCCGTCCACTTCAAAGCTGAAATCTCCTTTTCAAGTGCAATTCGTTCCTTGACCATCTTATCATTCGACACGATAGAAAAAATCTTACACCTATTGAAAGAAAAAAAATATATATGGGGTGAAAAGTAGATCATGTACAATTAGGTCATAAATTAATGTAAGTTTTTCAAAATTTTAATCCACATATCTTGAATAAAGTTTAGCATATAAAGAAGAATTGAGACATTGCAAGTAACAAGAACAACAAAATTTCGCATACAAGGAGAAGCACATCAAGTAGCTAGATAACGGAAAAGATGGAAACATAACAAAATTTACATGCATTAATGAAATATAATTTTCTTACGTTTGTTTCAGGTTATTAAGGTTGGCAAACGGAAAAGGAGAGAGCGAAACGAGTTGTGCCACGATCTCGACAATAATATCTTCTGGGAGTATTGTGATCGACATCGGTTTCGTAGACTTCTTTTTCATTTTCTCAATTGTAGCACCGTTTCTTCTCATTCGCCATTGGTTTCTGATAATCTTTTGTTTTTCTCACTGTTCTAAGAGTCTTTGTTTTTGGTGTTAATATAAACGGTGTCCGGTGCCTTGATAGTTTAATATATGTATATTAGTAATTTAGTATATATAATGTTATTTCAGAAAATAATTAGAAAGGCGAAAACCTTATAGGGAGAGAATTGAGGGTATGTTATGTTCAAGTATTTCCTTGTTTACATTGTAAAAAAAACTACTTCCTAAAAATAAATGGACCTCCGAAGAGCTATTGACAAGTTCTAATTCTGTGCATTTTATTTTGAACGAATGTTAACCTTTCCTAGTTTAATTGCTAGTTGCCTAAACCAGGCGTGGACCGCGTGGTGTTGGTGAAGAAAAAGTAAGAGCAATACCTTTCCTATTTTGTACTAAAAAAGTTGGCGCTGGTAAACCTTTCCTAAAAATGTTTGTTCTTATTGTTTCTAATGTATTTATATCGGAGTTAATGTTTGTTCTGAACTTCTGATATGGACCATATGGTTCCCGGAGTTAATTCTAACTTTAGCCTTTAAAAACCCATTGATATCTGGACCGAGCCTAGATTGGGCCCACACACGATCCTTTTGGGCTCTTGCTACAAGACTTAAAGAAACCCAATTATGAATCTGAAAGCTTTTCTAAACAAGGAAATTAGAGAATAATCATACAGACTTTGCTTCTCTTCCGACTTTTGACAGAACTTTTTTGACCGGATATCAGAGTAAAATTTCATCTGGCCAAATTGTGTCGGTGTCCTTATTTGTTATTCTATATATTTTATTATTTTGTAACAAATTAAGAAGTCTCTCGAAATTACATATTTTCTCTATTTTTGTAGACTTAAATTTCTGACTGACTTGTTGGAGCCACAAAATTCTGACAGATGCTGCACGCTAACAAAAACCACAGAAGTCAACAAGTCAATAATCGTCTTTCTACGCTTTGGACTTATTATCATTACATGACATATCTTGAACTAACAAGTGTCTGGTTACACTTGCTAGTTGAAAATTTTGCTTACATGCGCAGGTCTAATACTTGGACTTAAGTGGTAGCAACATTTGCATTTGAATTAATACATGCTCACGGTTTCTTCTCTCTTCAGTATTTTTAATTTCTTTGTTGCAACAATACAATGGCAATAGCAAGAAAGCATTCTCTTCTTTACACATTCATAACTTTTCTCTCTCTTTTGATTTCACGCAAGCCACATCTAGCTCTTGGTATGAGTGCGATTACAGCCAATCAAACTTTAGCGGGGGATCAAAAGCTGACATCTGCAAAAGGGAAGTTTGTTTTGGGTTTCTTCAAACCAGGTAACGCATCAAACAATTGGTACATAGGTATATGGTTTGGAAACATATCACAACAAACAGTTATTTGGGTTGCAAATAGAGAAGAGCCTGTTACAAATGCAGGGGCTTCCAAGCTTGTTATTTCTAGTGATGGAAACTTGGTGCTGCTAAACCAAAACCGGACCATTGTTTGGTCTACACATACCAAAAATGCCTCATTTGATTCCACAGAGGCGGTTATGCTTGATACCGGCAATCTTGTTTTGCGAAATAGATCCAACACATCTATAGTCTTGTGGCAAAGTTTTGACCATCTAACCCATGCATGGCTTCCGGGAAGCAAGCTTGGGCTAAATAAGATCACCGGTGTGAACCAGAACCTCATCTCTTGGAAAGATGAGAACAACCCATCTCCTGGTTTGTTCTCTTTTCAGCTTGACCCAAAGGAGCAAGAATTCTTTTTATGGTGGCACAATTCAATCACGTACTGGAGAAGTGGGAAATGGCAAGGTAATTTTTTTGAGAATGCTCCTGAGATGGGCTCTTATGAAAACACTTACATAACATTTAACTTTACGAATGATGAGACAGGATTCTACCTGACTTATTGGGTTCTTGATGACTCCATCATATCAGGGAATATAATGAGTATTTCTGGGCAGCTCCAAAGTCTGATATGGAACAAGTTTGCAGAACAATGGTCTATACCCACAGCACAGCCCAAGGATCAATGCAGTGTATACAATCTTTGTGGGTCTTTTGGTAGCTGCATTGATAATAATCTACATACTTGCCAATGCATTAAAGGATTTACTGAGAAAAACCCAGTCAATTGGGGATCTGGCGATTATAGTGGAGGTTGTATAAGGAAGAACCCATTGCAATGCACTCAAAATGGATCAACAAAAGGGAAAAAAGATAGATTTTACAAACTGAACAATATGGTATTGCCTAATAATTTTAAGAGTTTTGAAATTGATAATCTAAAAGATTGTGAAATAGCATGCTCGAACAATTGCTCTTGCACGGCTTATGCATATAATAACGGTTGTTCCCTGTGGTATGGTGATTTGGTTAATTTAAAAGATAATGGTGGTGAAACCTTTTACCTCCGACTAGCAGCTTCCGAAGTGCCTACTACCTCAAGAAAGAAAAGAACAATTGTTATAGTCTCTATTGCTGGATTGTTCCTTTTTCTGTTTCTTACTTTTCTCTTGTTTCCTATAATAAGGAAATGGTGGAGGCTTAGATCTATGAAGATATCTCGAGGTACACTATCTGCATTTACATACCAAGACTTAGTGTACATAACAAAAAATTTCTCAGAGACATTAGGAAAAGGAGGTTTTGGGTCGGTATACAAAGGGACACTGCCAAATTCAACTGTGGTGGCAGTCAAGAGGCTTAGAGACATTAACCAAAGCGATAAAAGTTTTCGTGCTGAGGTGAGCACAATAGGAAATATCCAACATTTTAATTTAATCCGGTTGCTCGGCTTTTGTTGTGAAAAGGGTCGAAAGTTACTTGTATACGAGTACATGCCGATGGGTTCATTAGATAAACACTTGTTTGGTTCAGCAAGCTTGACTTGGAAGATTCGTTACCAAATTGCATTAGGAATTAGTAGGGGCCTACTTTACCTGCATGATGAATGTAGAGATTGTATTATCCATTGTGATATTAAGCCAGAGAACATATTGTTAAATGAATCATTTGTTCCTAAGATAGCCGATTTTGGCTTAGCAAAGCTACTGGGTCGTGAGTTCAGCCGGGTATTGACTTCTATGAGGGGCACAGTAGGCTATCTAGCACCAGAATGGATAGCAGGCTCAGCTATCACAACCAAAGCTGACGTGTATAGCTATGGTATGATGCTGTTTGAAATTATTTCTGGTAAGAGAAATCGAAAAGAAGGGGATGATTTAGGCGATGCATCTCAAGAGGAAGAAGGTAACTTGTCTTTCTTCCCTGCATTTGCCGCCAATAAACTAGTTGAAGGCGATATTCACTGTTTGCTAGATCTGATGTCGGTTGATGATTGTAACTTGGAAGAGCTAGAAAGAGCAGTGAAGGTTGCTCTATGGTGTGTTCAGATTGAGGAAGACCTGAGGCCTTCAATGCGGCAAGTAGTCCAAATGTTGGAGGGGCAGTTCAATGTTAACATGCCTCCAATTCCAAGGCCATTTCAAGTTCTTACCGAAATGCCAGATTCCATTAATTTCTTCTCAATTACAACATCAAAAACTCCTGCAGTAAAAGTTCCAATGAGTACTCTAGATGAATAAGAAGCATAATCATATTTCAGGCCTCTTTTCCTTTTTTTTCTTTTTTTTGTGCGAAATAAAAAAAAATGAGTATTTCTTTTTCCTTTTATGTTTAAATAGTGCTCGTGGACATCTGTAATGTTATTCATATGTTATATATGTATGGAGGTAAACTTCTGTAATGTTATTCATATGTTATATATGTATGGAGGTAAACTAAGAGGAAATTGTGTTATTTATGTTTTACTTTTCTTTTTCTACCTGTGATATGTATTTAATATAATAGTGTTTTAAGGCAACTATTGTGGTATTTAAATTAGTAGTACATGAATAACAGAGTTGTTTCATGTTATGTTTTATGGTATATAGTCCATTGATGAGTATCTCGATTGAAAAAAAAATTCTAAGATGCAATTTTTTTATTGGGCTAATGGTCGAATATAGAAGCCTAAATTATAGCATTCAAAATGCAAACAGTAGTAAGTGAAGTGATTTAGGTCAGTTAAAACAGAAAGGAACCATATGAATCAACAGAAACTGCATAAGAATTTGAACAAAAGTCTTCAAAACCGTATGTTAAGTACGTACAAGTTTCTTACGAGAGATACGAGAGATACAAGGCACTTAAAAAATTGACTCAAAAAAACACTGGTTAAGAGTTTCTACTCAGTTTTACAGTTAACAAATTAACACAAAAAAGTTTTCATCTTTGCAATTTCATTTTAAGACAAAATGTATGGATTTTACTTATCCACAAAAGTAACAGAGACCAGTTAAGCATTTCACTCAGGCATTTCAACTAGTACTTTTGCCAAGGCCATGTATATAGGGCTGTCAAGATTCCACCGTTTCGAACGTTTCCGTTCCGTTCCGTCTGGAACGGAAATGGAAGAAAAATTGGTTTCGTTTTGAAAAACGAAACGGAAACGAAATTAAAATTCATACCGTTTAACCGAAACGGAACACGGAAATGACGAAATACAATGGAAAATTGAAGATGGAACAGAAACGGAACAGAAATATTGTTTCGTTTAACGAAACGGAACGGAAACGAAATCATATCTGTGTTTCGTTGCCAAAACGTAACGAAAACGGAACATGCTGTTTCCGTTCCGTTTCGCATGTTTGACAGCCCTGCATGTATAGTCCCCTATTTTTTTTCACTCAGACATTCAACTGAACATTTTTTGTGCATTTAATAACAGAAAAAGAAAGCACATCAATAATTGCATTTCGAAATGTTCAAAAATAACAAATCGTACCTATTGAAGAAAAATCAGCCTCGGATAACCTCGAAGGCTAGCATTTTTCATCATTGTGGGTGTAGACGCCACTATCTCTCTCCGCCATGCACGAGTTCTTATCGTGTGGCTTGTAGATCGAATTCCGTCTACGTGGATCAGCAAAGAGGCAACAGCCAACAGACATGTCTCTACATAGACATAACCATGCCAACGGAGTACAGAAGATAAATAAATACAAGGGGTACCTTGAAAGCAGAGAGTAATCACTACCCACAACTGGGATGTCCCAAACACATAGGCTGAATTAAATGAATATTCTGAAATAATCACACTACCCAAAATTCCTTTCTTAGTTTCTTAGTCGAAAGTTCTCAACTTTCTTTTTAGCTTTCTCATTTTTTATTATTTTAGTTTTTATTTTTTTTTCTTCGCCCTGTTGGGCCACTGGCTAAGTTTGTACTTCTTATTAATTTTATTGAAATGTATATGAAGATAGGGTCTGACCCCCTATTTTCATTAAAAAAAAAAAGTTAACATGCCTCCAATTCCAAGGTCATTCCATATTCTAATTAAAATTTCACATTCCATTTATTTACTCTCAAATTGGCCACCTAATTTACGTGCTCTTTTAATTTTCCTTTTTTTCTACATTAAGAATAAAACGAGTACTTCCTATTTTTAGTTTAATAATCCTGGACTTTTATATTTTTATTGATGTGTCATATACTCATCTAACAATCCAATGGACGTAAGCTAAGAGGAATATGTTATTTTAGGAAGGCATATCAGCGCCACTCTTTTTAATTTAGTACAAAATATGAGAGGTATTGGTTTAGGTAACTGACATACTATTTTAGGAAAGGAATTAATGTTGCTGTAAAATTAAAAATAAAAATTATCAGAGAACGTCAAAATTCTCACCGACTCCCTTTATTTTAGGAAGGTAGTTTTTCCCTTCACTTAATTTCCTAAATTTTCTCTTCATATATTGGATGCCTTTCTAAATTGTTTTCTGAAAGGAAATTATATATACATGTAGTAAACATTGAGACACCCCATAATATAGACAACCCACAAACAAGAACCGTCAGAAAAACAATAGCAGAGATCGATGGAGCATCAGCCAAAAGGGAGGAACGGTGCTGTAGCCAAAAGAATGAAGAAGAAGGCAAAAAGACCGACATTGCTTAATATGCTGCCTGAAGATGCAGTAGTCGAGATCGTCTCACAACTAGTTTCAAGCTCTCTTCAACCTTTTGCCGATCTTTATAACCTTAAGAGTTCGTAAGTATTCAAAATTCTCTTCTTCCAAATATGTGTATTATTTGAAACACATTTTACTTAGTTTCTTGCACGAAAACATAATTTCTGTTTTCTTATGCTATCTCTTTATTGAAAAAACAAGTATGATATTATCCGCTTGACTAGCTTGCTTCTCCTTGTATCTACGATTTTTTTCTTGTTTTGTTCAATGTAAAACTAATCTTGTGATGTATTAATTTCTCGCATTTAAATTCTGTATCTCTAATTTCTTGCACGTAAATTCTGGTTTTCTTATGCTATCTCTTTATTGAAAATAAAAAGTATAATCTCCGCTTAACTTGCTTCTCATTGTATCTACGATTTTTTATTCAACGTAAAATTAATCTTTGTGATGTATTAATTCTCTTTTAATTGTCTGCATAATTTTATTAAAGATGTTTACCTTTGCATGTATGGTCTGATTGTACATTTAGATATAATTTTTATTCTATTTTCTGTTATTTCATTTTTCTTTTTCTACAGGTGCAAAGCTTTCTTTGAGGCTTCGAAAGACAAGATGGTCAAGCAACGAATAGCACTAGAGAGGGATATTTTAGGCTTGACATGGATGGCAACCGAAGATAAATGCATGACCGTTTTAAAGTCTTGCGGGAATGCCGGGAATGCAGAGGCAAACTTTATGCTTGCATTGGTAAGAGAGTTATTTGCAAAACTATTGCCTTTCCAAATATAGGGAGCAGATTAGTGAATCAAATTCCATTTTTTTTTTCACGTAAAGTAGTATTATTACAAAACTTGCTGCATAACTTTTTTTCCTAAAAACAAGAAGACATTATTTATGGTAACATTATGAAAGGAAGACATTATTTTATTGTAACATTGTAAAAAGGAAGGAAATATTTTTTCGGTAACAGTTATAAAAGGAATAAGACAAATAAAGAAATTTGACTAATGTATACATGAGATCATATAGATGAAATAAATGTTGGGAGCTACTATACTAGAAACCTTGTCCTAATATAACCTCAGTAGCCTTACCCTAATATAACCTATGAATGGTTCAGAGCTAACATTTTAATGATACTGACATGCTAGAAATTGTCATCAGAATAACTTTTCTGTTACCTGCTTCTATGTAAAATTTTGAAGCAAAAACATAAGACAAATCCAAATTTGATCCTAAAATAACTTTCTTGTTAATAATAATATTTGTCACACCTTATAAGATATTTTCATCATGTTCCTTGTGTGGTGTTTTTGCAGATAAATATATTTAAGAAGGATGACATTAATAAAGGAGTGGAGTTTCTCAAAAAAGCATCATCCAATGACCACAAAGCAGCACTTTACATGATGAAAATTTTATGTGTCCGACTCCAAACGAATATTTTATGTGTCGATCAAAGGATATTCGATGACTATGATCAGCTCGAAAGGTGCCGAGAGAAAGTTTTGAATGCCATCCGACTAGTGACTTGGAACAATTGGAAGGATAATGCTGTGGCGAACGTGCGACGGTGCAAAAACTCAAATTGTGGGATTAGAGGATGGGATTCTAGATGCTTTTGCAGCGAAGATTGTCAGTGGAATCACGAATATCATGAGTTCTGCAAGGCGACGTGATGTAACTCTGTTTAATTAATGTGTTTTGATTCAGATTCATGTATGTAAGTTTTGTGATATAATTTTCCCTTCTGCAAGGCGACTTATGTTTGTTTCCCATGTTTTATTTATGAAATGATTTTGTAGTAGCCCGATATGTGATTTTGTATATATAGTGGTATTATTTAATTGACTGGTGGAACTGCTTAAAAACATCTATCTCGGCTTTTTAATCAACGCCAGTAGCATTTAACCACTCATCATGGCAACCTTTCAAAAAAGACCAAAAAAAAAAGAAAGAAAAAAAGAAAAAAGAAAAACAGTAACATGACCGAAATTGAGAGCTTTTGTTATTGCTAAGTACTAAGTACAGTTCAATCACTTATTATACCCAAATTTGATCTACTCTTACATAAAACGCATGAAAAAAAAAATTAATGGACCGAGGCAGATGAAGCTTGACATTATTTTGTTGCACACTAAATTTCAAAAGAGGGGAGACAAACCACAGTTATGATTTCAAATTATTTATGTCGCTATAAAATGAAAATTCTGATTGGCGCAAGGGTTCTTCAATTTCTGCTTTCTACTGAAATTAAAACTGATTTCAAATTAAAACCATTACTAACGTATAAAAATTGTTTACAAATAGACCCCTGAATATGAATCGTTTAATTTAAAGGGAAAATTGAATTGCTTTAATGGGTTTCTAAAGTGCCTTTGAATTTTCAACAAATGACTACATGTCAAGCTATCTAAAATCTAAAATCTAAAATATAGATAAATTTGTGTGGGTGTCAGAGTTTAATTTTTTAATAGGTAAACGACACGTCAAACCCAGCCCGTATTGGTTGGTTTGCATTTTCTGAAGGTATGAGTAATTTGAAAAATAACTCTGTATGACTTCGTGATGTCGCATAGTTTATTAGGCGATCGAACCCATTTCACAAAGCTGAAAGAAATTGTGCACGCATAAAATAAATTTGTTCCGTAAAATTTTTTCATCGGAAAAAAATCAGACGTAGCCGCTGCCTACCTTCTCCCTTCTCTATTTCTCACAAAAATGGCGATCGGTGCCTCCTTTTACTCCCCTTCCTCTCCTTTAACCTCCGCCTACTTACGCTTCCCAACCCTCATCCCCTTCGGCGTTGACCTATTCCGCTGGAAATAGTAAAAGGCCTAAGCCATCTGCCGCTAAAACAAACAAATTAAGCCATGGTGTCTTGGTCTTGCTCACAACGGATGTCCTTGATGCCACGGTGTCCTCAGATGGTTGCCACTCTTTTCAATCTCACCTCCAGATTCTTCTTCTTCAGCCAGCACAGCAGACCTCTTACGCAAGGTATCCCTTATTGTAATTTTGATCTTATTTTTTGTTTATGAGATATTAGAACTGAAATCATTTTGGTTTCCTTTTCTCTATTCTCTCCAAGCAATAATCAAGGATCCCCTCCCCTTTTTTCATATCCGATTCTAATCCTTTTTCTTTTTGAAAAAAAAAATGCAGCGGTGACTCCGAAGTTATCAGTAAGTAGTTCCAAAAAATAAATCAGATATTTTTTCCTCTGATGCATTTTTATCTTATTTTTTGGGGTGAAATTAAAGATGTTTAAGATTGCATGGATGATTTGCAACACCTCTGTAGTCCTATTTTTCATGATTTCTGCGTAATTTGAACTTTTTATTTCAAAACTGTATTATTTTCTTTTATTTTAGATTGTGATAGAGACAAATTGCAGAATTTTTTTTGCTTGATAGCAGTCCCATGACGGAGTTTTTTTGTACTGCCTTTTTTCTAAGAAAATATTTTTTATATAATTAATGATTCTCCTATTTGGTCGTTTAAATTGGTTTAAAGACTTTGGTATTATAGGTGAGATTTTTTTTTTTTAGAATTTGATGTGTATAAATCGACTATCTGTGCAATATTTGTTTCCAAATTGTCTTATTAATGTATTTAGACTACGATTGAAATGTTTTTTTTTTTGAGGGTCAGCAAATATTGACATTTTTCATTAATAAAAGAAAAGGTTTACATAAGTGTTAAATGATTGAAATGTTAGATATTGAATATAATTATCTTCATTTTATATATAACTTAATTAATTATATGAACAAAATAGTTATTTGTACATGGAGGTATTTTTTATATAAAAAGGCTGCTATATTTGTCTATAGATGTTATTTATTTATTTTGATATTAATGATTTGATGGAATTAAATGTGTAATAGTTAAGGCCACTAAATATGGTGAGCTGTGATGTACAGTTTTTGCACGACTAAGGACATTTAAATTATTTATTTACTCTATAATAAATGCATTAAATTTGGGTTATGTTACTATTTTTTTCTATATATGATGGTATGAGAGGAATATTTTATTATACATTTCCAATTGATTCTTTCTTATCTGTATTCTTGCCTTCCCCTTTAACATATCCAGTCTTCAATATCTTTCTTCTTTCCCCTTTAGCATCGTGTCTCTCCAGGACAAAGAAAAATTTTCTTCAAAATCGAAAGTAATATTTTACTTCAATTATTATCTTTTGTGTGTCCGTATTTCTCATTAGGTTTCGCACTTTCTGTAGATTAAGAATTTTTTTATTATTTGGTATTTGTAATATTAAGTTTGAGTAGCCCTTTATTTGGTAAATATAGGAAATAGGAATCTTAAAAGATAGCAATAGTCCTATTTCATACAATTGGTTAATGATTTTACTATTTTTCAATCTGCTGAGCAACTACCAACTGAAATTTAACATAGAGCTATTTTACCAGTAATTAGTGATGCTTGGAATTACTTTAATTAGTCTGCATTTCTAATTTAATGAAAAAATAGTGGTCATAATACCAGAAATCTCAGTTTGTTGGTTTATTTACCTTCTATGTGGAATTTGTGGATTAATTTTAGATTAGATGCTACAGATACTTTGTTTATCAAGTCAGCTATGTCAAGTTCAAACAAAAGATCCCTAGAAATTGGTATTTCTCATAAATTATTGAAATTGTATATTTATTGGTATTTCTCATAAATAAAAGATCCCTAGAAATTGGTACTTCGTATATATGTTGTTTGATGACTAAATTTTGTTGTCTGTGCATGTAAAATGTGGGATTTTAATTGATGGAATAATCAAAATAGATGACCAAAATTCCTCTCTGAGGTGGCCTTACTGACTAACTGTTGTTTGCATTTTTTCCTCTAAGTTTGGTCTTATTTTTCCATTGCTTGGTGATTTAGTGAAATTTCTCTCTTTTAGAATTTTATCAATGGTAAAAATGTAAAGACATTGTTTTATGGTTGTTGCTGTTGCTTAAAATTTTGGTCTCTCTCTGGTAGTACTTTTACTTTCCTTCAGTAAAAGGGTTAAGTGTTCAATTTATTTGTATTAAAATTGGGAATGAAAGGTTTTGATTGTAGGTTTTATAATATTTTTTTGTTTTTCAATCTTGCGCCATAATTATGCAGCAGCTATTAATGTATTTCTTATTACTAATAACTAAAATATTGATACATGGGCTTTAGTGGATGTATCTCCTAACTCCTAGGGAGTCCTTTCCAAGGTACCAATAATTTTGGTTTAATTGAGAGACAATCCATAGGAACTCAATAGCGTAGTTGAAACATCCTTAAAGCAAGTAAAAAGGAAAGTACTCAACCTAACATTTGGTTTCATAATTAAACCAAAGAAGCCCAGTTTTTTAATCTCATACCTGAAAGTTAAAACTTGCTTTGCGACATTTGAGAATGCTCTCTCTTTTTGAGCTAAAAAGATTGATTCTCTCTTATTAATTATAGTTGACATTAAGGTTTTTCTGATTACTGATAATTAAAATATTTATTGATTGAAAAGAAGGGCAAAATTCCATGGATTTATATCTTCATAGAAGCCAACTGTAAAGTTTTAAAAGTAAGATATAATGAACTATAAAAGCTAGCTAGGCTAACCTACCATAAATTAATGGTTAGATAATCTATAATTTCTTATTTCTGATATAGGTGGATTACAAGTACCGTTATGTAGTTATCATGACCAGATCAGTGAAAGTCCATCAGTTGGATTTTGGATGATTACACCGAGCTATGAGTTCAAACTGGTGGACCCCTAACATAGGATCTCTCCTACTGATTGATATTTTCAAATAAAAAAGGAGTTTTTTTTTCTTTGAACCTATCCATGAGCCATAAGGCTATCCCATCCTAAGGTGATACTAAATGCGACTAAGGAAAAGACATTAATTTATTTTGTTGATTTCCACCTCAATGCATTTTGCTTTCAATTTTGGATCTGATAAGAAACTTATTTATAGAGAAACACGCTAAGGAAGGTTACTCCGTTACATTGATAAGGTTTCCTCTTTAGCCCTTTTATTTTCATTTTCTAACTTTATTATAGTTTCTGTTGAAATTATTAATTTCGGTTAATCATTTGGAGCTAATTTTTTATGGGCATTTTGTTGATTGGTTGGTCACCAGCCCTTTGTAAATGACTAAGATTATCGTCTGGCACCCCCAGATGTTGTTTTAAATATCTTTTATTTGAAATTATTGCTTACATAAATTAATTAATCCAATTTTTGCACCAAATAAACTCAATTTAGGAAAAATCTATGGAGTGAAAGGCAACAAAAAGGGCAAAGATGTTGTTTTTGGGTTGATTCAATTCAAAAATAAATGACGGATGCTGGTAGAAAGAAAGACACACAAGGTTGACGGAAGATTTTGGCAATTGCAGCTACTGTCTTTCAATTTCTCTCTTTTTCTAATTGAATCTTTGATCGGTATTATTTTAACCATGTTTGGTTGCATTGATGAAGCGTTGTGCTACCCCTAATAAAAGATGAATAATTATTATTGAAAAGAATTAAAATAAAGAAAAGTAGGAAGATTTAAAGTGATATCTAAGCAGCATATTCGAGGTTGATAGCAGTAAGAATTGGGAACAACATGGGCACTCATTCTTTTCTGTAACTTTAAAACTCACGTATTTGGTTTCGTTTTAACTTTATCAAAGCAATCCTGAAAAAAAAAATAGCACTAAATTTGGTTACATTAAATATAAGAATAATTCAATTTTTTCTGAGATTAATCAACTATGAATTGGTACCTATTAATTGGTACTAATTATATTGAGAGAGGCCCAATAATCGTATTTGTAGCAATTTTTACTGGGTATACAGTGATAGAGAATGGACACAAAACTGAAGTATGGGCAGCGTTAGCTGGTATGTCTGGCACTGGTGATTTTGAAAAAGAGCAAGATTTTGGTAACTTAATCATAGTGTGCTTTGTTATACTTTTCAGGAATAACAATCACCGTTGCAGTGCAAAACTTCCATGGTGCTATACTTTAATTTCTCTCTTATTGTGAAAATACTGAATTCATAAAAAATTATTCTACATGTATAAACATATTAACACATGCGCGCGTACACGCACACATATTTTAAAATTAACATATTAAAATTTAATTTTACAACTAACTCAAAATAAAATAATACCCAGAAAATATTATATAAAACAACAAATAAAATTATTCCAGTTAGCAAAAAATAATAATGCATTAATCTTAAAAATTTTCTAAAATGATAACATAATTTATATTTATTTGTATGTCAAATATCGAGCGAAGCTCGATTAGCCCCTCTAGTATATATATAAAAGTTTACAAAAGGTCCACGTGGCCTGTATAGACCACTGTAGTCAGAGATACTTTTATTTATTTCAAGCATGAAAGATCACGAGGAAAAATTACTCATTAATTAATTTGAGTTAAGAAGAACTTTTATAGAGACAAATTCATAATATTTTGCATGTTATACTTCTTTAATTTCTTTTGCAATTGTAATTACATGTCATAGGTGTTAAACCAGAGTAAAATGAGATCTATGACTACTAAAATAGGACTAATTTCATATGAAACCATTGTCAAAAAAAAAAGAAAATGAGAGATCTTCACTTTGTTTGCTTGATGCAAATGATATCTGAAGATAGCAGAACTATTATACATATATACATTTGGGCTGGCGTGAGATGCACGTGGAACACTGTGGTAAGCACAGTGTTCCGATCTCAGCCGTTCATTTTGTTCGTTCCATCTTGCCCGTGTGATGGTCTTCATCTCTCTCTCTCTCTCTGCGAGGATTCAGCGGAATGGTCTGCGCCTCCCTTCTTCCCCTTTCCTCCTCCGTGCGGTACCTCGCCACTGTAGCCACATTCCCATTCCTTTTGCCAACAACGCTGTCGCTTCCCCTTTGTGCGTTGTCGATTTCTCCCTGGTCGCACGATCCCAGCGCGACGTGCTTGCGCGCGCTTGGTCGGGTCCGATGGGCTCCATGCTCTTGGTGTTTGGGTCTCCAATTTGCTGTCCTGGTGTGCTGCTCATTCGGTCTTATGCTCCTGTTTCATTTGGAGATCGATCGAGGTGCTGTCCGCCATGCTCTTCCGTTTCCAACGCAGCTGCCTGCTTTTGGTCCCATATTCAGAAGAACGTGGTTTCAATGAGTCTCATATATACTCCTGTCTGCTCTTCCTCCTCTTCTCTTCTTTGTCTTTCGGTCATTTTTCTCTTGGTAGGCCATTCTGTCTCTCCTCTCAATTTTTTCTACAAGATAGTGATTGAGGTTTTCTCCAACACACTAATTAAGAAACGGTGGTGATTGATGAAATGCTATTTTAGGCTGGTTTAATCCTCAGGCTTATCACAATGGACACATAAATTGTTGCAATGCTTATACTGCGACTATTCATTTAATTTCTCTGGTTTCTATGTGGATCAATTTCAGATCGTTTCTCCCGTGACTAATATTTCTTCTGTTTCTGTGCACTAATTGGAATTTAGGTTGGAAAGGCTGGCGGTGATTGGTGGAAAACCGTGTCTGAAGCGGTATTACTAAATTTCCAATCTAATATAGCTCTCTTCAATTCCTATATTAAATTGTTTCCCTTTTTATTTTAGTATAAATTAATTGTGTAATTTCCTATCTACTGAAAACATGAGAAGGCTCCTTATATTGCCAAGACGAACAAGCTAAAGTCAGAGTACAACAGCAAAATGAATGCCTATAACAAGAAGCAGGTGACTGGAATTATTTCCTTTTTATTTTCCTTCCTAATTATATACTGAGTTAATCATTTACATTACAGCTTGCTTGGTTGGAAATTTGGACCTTCTGAGGCTATTGTGAGCCTGGTCTGGTAACACTGTCCCTTCTGGTGGCTGCTTTCTGATCTGATCACTGGACCTTCAATTAGCTGTCCAGTAATTTGTCTAAAAAAATAATAATGACTATAGATAGCTAATTTATTTTTGTGACACGATTTATCCTTTTTTGTTTCGTTCAGCTCACCTTGTAGGGAAAGGAAAAATCCACAAAAGTCTCAGGGTTGGAATACAGCTAGAGAAAAAAGGTATTTGAAAACTAATTGAGGATTAGAATTCAAGTTAGTTGTCAATAATACGATATTCAGATAGGCAAACTAAGTAATTAAAAGATTGAAAACAGGAAAATATACATGCTTTCATCGAAGGGTACTAAATTACAAAGAAAAAAGGGTGTAACAAAAATGAGGCAACTTCCCTCGGTTCAATTATAATTCATGCTACAACCACATGTGTGTTTAACTATGTTTAAAGTAATGTATTTATTTGGTTTTGTCATTTATTCTGTTTAGTCCTAATTTCACATTTAGGTTGATGAAACAATCTGGAAAAAAATTGAAGCAAAGGTGATCTCTGCATTTGCTCCTTATTCTAATTTTAAGTAAGTTTTAGTTTCATAAAGTAACCATAGGATGTGGGGTTGAATCAAGTATTGCATATCCCCTTTTTTACATAAAATATCTATGCTTAGTCCCTTCAAATGAAGTACACATTTATTTCAGAAATTGTTTTTCTCGCTTCAATTGTTTCCTACCTTCAATATTTTGTTGGAATTTTTAAGCTTTTAATTGAAGACTTATTAAAAGAGTATTATTTTTGTTTGAAAAATACAGCAATATTGATGCTGAAATTGGTGTCTGAGCTGTGCTACACTTTCGATGACAATAAATTGACTAGGACGGGGACAATAAATGAACATGTGAGAAAAAAAAATTTCTAGAAAGTGAGCTTCCTCTCAGCTGAGACTATTCCAACAGATTTTCTGGTCTGCATCTATTTTTGTATAGGTTGTTTTGGTATAAAGGTGGATGTATAGATTTACTACAGGAATGAGCTTAATTGGTTTAATTAACTGGGTTGGAATCAATATTGAAACTGCAGAGGAACTCATAATGTGATGGTGCAGATCAGGGGTATTTTAGTCAATACTGTGATAGGTATGCATTTGTTTGAAAGGGTGCAAGAGACACCACCTTAATTTGCATTTTTATTTTGTATGAACCTGATGCCATGGTAGGTTAGGATAGAATTTCTCTACTTTATTGCTAATTTTTTTGTTTATTTTCTTTACTTTCATTTTTTGGTAAAATGTTTGTTTAGCTTAGAGTAACATACAATTTGTATTCCTGATGAAATAATTCGTGTCTACACTCTAATATACATTTTTTTCATTTAATAGGTGAAACAATTTTCAGTGTCAGATGCTGTTTTGTTGCAGAGAACAAAAAGAAAATAGTTTGAAAGGTAAAATTAGACTATAAATAGTGTAATATACGATGGGTGAAAAAGAATAATGGGATGGTTATGGAAAGAATATCATTGAAATTTAATTCAATAATTTTTTATATATTTTGGATGCCATTCCTTATTCTGATATGACACTAATTTGATAGCATTCCTTATTCTGGTTATTGCTGATATGATATTGCACCAGTCAGTGCTTAACATTACTGATATATTGAACTTGGTGTCGGTTTTTTCCCAGTGCTCCTCGAATTATATTAATAAATTCTTCATATGTAGGTAGTACATGTTATTATTCTTGATGACTGCTGCCGTTTTGAACTCCAGATATTTTATTTGAACTTCAGCTCATGATTTACGGTACCTCTTTTGCATTGTTTAGGTGCTTCATGATTTTCGCTGCATACCAGATGACAAAAGGAACTCACTTCAATAGAATGAGGTTATTTTTTTTTATCTAATTATGTTGTTCAAAAGTTTTGCTGAAGAGAAAGTTCCTTTGAATGCCTAACTAATATATGGTCAAAATGTTCGAACATTCATCCTAATTATCAACTTAAAAATAAGGGAAATAATGTTTTACAAATTGGCTTAGTACATTCTTGATTCATTTTTAACTTAAACACGTGGACATTTTTATGGTCTAAGTATCTTCAACATAGATGCAATTTCAAATAACACCTAATGTGAGGTAATTTTTGACCTTCTGCACTACACTTGATATTTTATTAGATCGATCTGCACAAGTGATATGACAAGGGATATAGCAGTAAGTTATAAAACATGAGCGCACAAGTGCAATTAAAAAAAGGTCGACAGGGAGTTGAACTGACTTTATAAGAGGAACTTCTGAAGATTATGAGTGAACTTTCCTGTGTTAGTAACTTGGAAATAGCATATTCGCATAACAATGCATGCAGCGGTGGAAATGGCTCCATATTATTTTGGTTACAGCCAAGTTAACAGTTTACTTAGATTAACTCTGTACCACCATACTCTCTTAATACTATGCAGGCAAAATTTTCTACATTTTTCTACAACACATGCATGTACAATGACAATCATATATATATATACCTAAAAATATTTATGATTACTTGGCGAATTAGTATGGACAACCCTACCTTTTTTGTAAAACGCATGAGCAAAATTTATGATTGCTTCAGCGCATCAACAAAATTTCCATAATCATGATGATCATTTTAATGTAAAGAACCATAACGAGCTCTTTACAAACACACAATTATTCAATATAATTTCAATTTGATGATGATCGTAAATATTACATGCCTCTTTGCCGAAATTTTTGCAACATATCTGCACTCATTAAGAAACCATTTCATATGACTTTTGGATTAGGACGAATCGCACAACGCGCGAATTTAGAACTAGTTATATATAGATAAGAGCAATATGTGTTATCTTTATTCGTTCGGACTATGAATAATGAATTTTTATATTCGGCCGGTAAAATTATTACTTTGAATTAGCTTTAAATGTTTTGCTTTTCTCATGGTATTAATGGAAAAGCGGTGGGTCTCCCACTTTATAAAAAAAAAAAAGCTCTAAATGTCATTTTATTCACAATATTTGAGAAAGTGTTATTTTTATTAAATTTAAGTAGTTGAACGGGTGAGGTCAATTGATAATACATTAATACATGGTGATCAACGGAACAATTGGAATTACTTTATAAATAAATTCTTAAATTTTTTAAATCATAAGAATTTCAAGTAAAAAAAAAAAAATTAAGGATATTGCAGTCACTAGATATCCAAACTTTATCATGTTAAGTAAGATTAAGATTGGGTGCTATTAATCACAATTGAAATTTTTAAAAGGAGTCTCATGATAATTTACCTTAAAATGGATTTATTTATTTTCAACAATTGTACAGATGTACAAATAATTTGCCGTTTTCATTTTTTTTCTAACATTGAAATCCCCCGAGTGCCGGTATCCAAATCCTCTGGTCGGCAGACCACCTGGTCAGCATTTGATCCGAGCCGTCCGATTTAATCTGAACGGTTAATTTTTTTTCCGGGCCTATCAATTTGGTATAATTCACGGGACGTCCCTTATCCGTTGAGATTTAATCAGACGTCCCAGATTGAACCGATCACCTGGTCTCTGGTCCAAGTGCCGACCTTAAATGCGAACTCTTCAAACTATACCTGCGGTTGAGATAAGAGACAGCCGAATAATAAATCACAAGCTTTAATCTGAGCCGTCGATCTTAAGCGATGTAATCGAAACAATAAAACTAATACAATCCATTTCAAAATTTCCGACCGTTGTTCACTTCTCACAACTTCCCCAAAACAAACCAAAAATCATTCCCATTTCAATCCCAACACAACGAAATCTCCAAAAGAAACCTTCTAATAAAGAGCACAGCTTCGCTAGGGTTTGGAAACCATGGCGAAGGAGAGTATACTGAGCCCGGGGTTCAGATCAGCAGCTGCCATGGCTGGATGGGACGAGGAGGCGCTCCTCCTCGCTAGTCTCGTTGTAGAAGACACACCTGTGCGTGAATCTCGCCACAAAAAGCGCGTCAATCCCAACTTCAAGACTCCTCCTTCCTCTAGTACTAGTAGGTACGAATTAATTTTAACCCACTTTTTTTATTTACGAATTTTGTATATCTTGGATATATTGTCAATATACCCCTTTAGAATGAGAGATTCCTGACCAAATCAACACAATTGCCGAAAAATTCGCTCTTTTTCTTTCTCCGCACAATTTAAAAGAGGGATGAATAACGAGATTTGTAGGGATTATTGGCTTATTTCTATGAAAATGGAGTTTCTTGTTTTTTAACAGCTTATGATGGGGTATTTTGGGGTTTTGTCGGTTGTGCCCGAGAAATTGACTTTAACTGGGGCTTAAGCTTTCTGGTTCAAGTACCTAGTTTGTTGGATTTTGATTGGTTGAATTGGAATTGGTGAATTTTTGGTTAAATTGGGACTATTGTTAGGCCTGGTCCTTGCCATAAATTGACTAGAATTGGGACTGAAGCTTTCTGGTTCAGGTACCTGTTGAACAGGCTTTAGATTGGTTTCAGTTGAAATTGCTGGATCTGTGCTGAAATTAGACCATTGGTTTGCCTGGGCCTTGGCAATGAACTTTCGATTTTTTTTTAAACTTGATTCGATCAAGAAATAACATCTCACATATAAACTATCAAGGCATCTGGTTCAGATATATAAAAGATAAGCAATGTAGGAAATCCTCTAGATACTGAGGAAAATGATGCAAAAGTTCCTTTTGTACATGTTTTTGCTTGACATTTATTTCCTCTTCGTATTCTTATAAAGGAAAAGAAGATCTCGCAAGAGAGCGTCTGATTCAATCCCCGTCCTTGATTTATCTCTTGATGACGATGATAATGAAAAAAACGACAGTAAAATTCTCTCTCTGACTACGTGTTGGAAATGTATATGTTTGTTCAATTTTTACTGTTACAATAATTGTGGTCGTTGATTCCCAACTTTTGGTGCTTGTTAACAGAGAAGAAGAAGGAACAGGAAAAAGAAGTTCCAAAAGAAGAAAAGAAAGCAGGAGATGAGAATTCTTCAGAGAAATCTTTGCCAAGTAAATTGCCATGTATGGATCGACTGAGAGAAGAGCTGTCCTGTGCAGTAAGCAGAAATAGCCATACATTTTAAAAATCTTATGTAATATTTTCTTTTTCTGTGTTATACCTGACATAAGTTTTGTTGGTTCTTGCTAGATTTGTTTGGAGATTTGCTACGAACCAAGCACTACACCCTGTGGTCACAGGTAAATTCCAGAACTAAAAAATAATTATGTATTATGTAATAATCATTTCAGAACTTAGCAATGAATTCAGCAATGTTTTTTTTTTATAAAAATCTTAGGTTGTGAGCACATAAAAATTTACCTTCTACTAATTACTGTTCAGAAAGCACTTTTGTAATTCATTTGTAAATGCAGATGCAGTAAGACTCTTTGACATTTATTTCACTGAACTGTTTGTTCATAAAGGGTGACCATATTTCCTTTTCCATGTCTTATTCGACAGCTTTTGCATTAAATGTATCAAAAATTCCACTGCTAAGTGCGGAAGGCGCTGCCCCAAATGCAGAGAACTAATAAGGTAAACCAATATTACCTTACTACTCAGTACCAGAAACTGCAACTGTATTGAGTAGCAAAACGGAGTTTGGCTCTAATATAAATAGGCTACTTTTCTTGCCACATATATATTTCCTCTCATCCTTTATAATTACTGAAATTACATTTAAAATCTATAATTTAAGCCTGCCCTAAAGTATCCGTTTAGCACCAAATATTTACTGAGAAAAACAATAATGCTGAAAACAAGAGAGTTGACTACTATGTAACAAGTAAACCACCAATACAGTGATATGTTTAAATTAAAGTCAACTTCATTGTTGGGAAAAGAGATTCCTGGCTATTGAACATTTTCAAGAAACACAAATAAATAAATTTAACATTAAAATCTGCATGTTGGAAAACTTTCAGCAATGGAAGATCATGCACAATAAACACAGTTCTATGGAATACCATTCAACTCTTATTCCCTGGTGAGGTAGAAGCAAGAAAACCTCTTCCTGAAACTGCGGCTGGAGTGAATTCTAATAGAAGCCACAATAACCCCACAAGCTTTGTTGCAGCCTCACAATTGGTTGGCAATGTGAGCTTGAGAAGAAGAGGTGGCCCACATAGAGTAAGTCAATCAGAGGATGCCACACTGGCACAAAGGTTGCAAACAGAGGAGTATATGCTGGCCTTTAGTGGGTCCCCAGAGCAGAGAAGCACCTTCCAGACAGCCCGTGCAAATTTGAGAGCCATGGCCTCGAGAGCTTCTAGAGCTGTTCATATCAGATATAGAAATCGATCCACGTAGCATATTTGTCGTGTTGTGAAAAATGGATATGTGATTATGCTTACTTTATGGTTGTATTTATGTTAGTCACTTTTTGTTTTCTAGTTTCTCTCTTTCTTTCATTTATTTTTTTTCTTGTGTAAACTATTATTGTTGTACTTCCTATGGTAGTGCGGAAAAACTAACGGGAACTTTACTCAGTTCCCTGTCTTACTGCTTGCTTAATAAGAGATGATGAATTGATGACTACATAAAAGAGAAAAGAGGCCTCACTGCCTCAGTATGACTTTTATGCCCTTCTTCCTAATTAATTCTTAATAGCAAATCCTAGAAGTTAATATCTTGTTGAGCCTTGAAGTTAACCTTCCCTTCCATTTTCAATATAGAATATGCTGTAATTTAAAAATAATTTAGTTATTTGATGCTTTGAAAAGCTAACATGTTAGTTCTATTTATATTTACTTGATAACCAAACAATAATTATCAAAAGCACATTAAATTTTATATACAATCTATGTAAGTATTAAGTAGCATAATTATAACATGGTTTTTCAATTTTAACGACTTTGACTCTGAATGCATATTATTAAATTAAATTGACGGAGGAAAGACAGCATGCTATTAGTTTTGTTAACCATGCCATTTTGAATAAAAAAACGTTTAGCAATCTTATTGTCAGAGCGTCACTTTGTACAATACTTTCATTGTTGACTCTCGAAAATCATACCCCTGCACGTTTAGCTGTTGTTTGTTCCTTATTTTTAATTTTGCTCGAAATAAAATAAGCCCGCATATTGGATGGGTACTTATATTTAGACTTTACGAACATCTGCCGCAAATTGAAAGTGAACTCCACAATAAATTAGTATATTAAACATGGAACATCTGTTCATTTTCTTCATTCAATAAAGCATTTCTTTTATAAATTTATCTTTAAACAATCATGTATTTAGCTCAATTTGCAGTTTTCTCATCACCACCTTACAAAAAATAGTAATATATATATATATATATATATAAAATAGCTGAGTTGTGACAAGTACTTCAGCTCGGCAGGATACATTGGATAATTGAATGGCCGAAGAAAGGCAACACAAGTTCCTTTTATCTGTTTTGTGTGGTCGTGCTTAATTCTAAATTTTCGAATTAATATGTTCTAATTCCAGTGCTAGCACGATTTTGTCTTTATGCACTGCCGTTTTGAAACACTGGCTAAATTTGTTAAATTATATAGGCCCATTTTTGGCACAAAAAGACCGTTCTAATCCAATCCATCCCAAAAACTACTATAGAACTCCGCTTCCTTTCATTCTGTGCATATCAGCTCATAACACAGCTAACTAGATTGACGCTATTCGTTAAAATCGCTGCTTTTCTTCTTTGGAAACTTAAATGTTGAGAACTAGACTCCCACTGGGCCTCTATCACATCCCACAAAGAAACCATCAAATCATCTCCTCATTACTTTCTAACTTCCCATCCCATCCACGCCCACCAACTGTTTGTAGAAATGCCTCTTCTACAACTGAACAACAACTCGACCCATCTTTCACAAAACCAAAACAGCCACCAACCTCGGCTTACATTCACCTCCCCTTCTGCCGCAAGCGGTGTCATTATTGTGACTTCCCCATTGTAGCCCTTGGTTCTTCTTCTTCTCAACCAGGCTATGACAATGACCCCAGAATCTCAAATTATATCCAAGTCCTCATTCGAGAAATCAAAGCAACCAAGTTGGAATCTGATATCCAGCCACCTCTTGAAACTGTCTTTTTTGGTGGTGGCACACCTTCTCTTGTGTCACCTCACCTTATTGCATCACTACTTGATGTGTTAAAATCCAAGTTCGGTTTATCAGATGAACCTGAAATTTCAATTGAAATGGACCCAGGAACATTTGACAATAAAAAATTAAGTGAGATGATAGAATTGGGTGTGAACAGGGTTTCTTTAGGTGTGCAATCATTTCAAGAAGAGCTTTTACAGGTATGTGGCCGAGCACATGCACTGAAGGAGGTGTATGAGGCTATAGAAATGGTGTCATCATGCGAAGGCCTTGAGAATTGGAGCATGGATTTGATTTCTTCATTGCCGCACCAAACTGAAAGAATGTGGGAAGAAAGCTTAAAATGTACTGTTGATGCAGGCCCCACCCATGTCTCAGTTTATGATCTTCAGGTTGAACAAGGGACTAAGTTTGAACAGTTGTGAGTGTTTTGGATGTCTTAATCAAATATCATGAATCTTATATGACGCTCAACTGGAAATTTAGGTGGTATTAATGAACAGTAGGTACACAAATTGTTCTAAGTATACAGCAACCTTTATTCAATTGTTTTAATCCAAATTGGAATCTGTCTTCCTTACAAAAAAAAATTTTGAAGGTTTATTTTTTGTTGCAATGTGAAAACTTCTACAGTACTTTTCAGTAAATATGTACTTGATATGATGTAGGATTGTACAATGAAGTCCTAAAATGGATGTTTTACTGGTAGTCTTTCTGGTACTAAATGTAAGTGCTATGTTCTTGGCTTTTTAGATATACACCAGGAGTATTCCCTCTGCCAACTGACGTCCAATCAGCTGACTTCTACAAGATGGCTTCTAAGACACTAACAGAAGCCGGTTACAACCACTACGAGATCAGTAGCTATGCCAAAGATGCATACCAGTGCAAACACAATTTGATGTACTGGCAAAACAAATCCTTCTACGGGTTTGGCCTTGGTTCTGCCAGCTATACCAATGGCATTCGTTTCTCTCGACCCAAGAGATTGAACGAATATGTAGAATGGGTCCAGAGGCTTGAAGTTGGTACAGTGGGTTATGGTACCGGTGATGTGGAGGTGAAGGACATGGCCATGGATGTGGTCATGTTGTCCCTTCGAACTGCTAGAGGATTGGATTTGAAGGAATTTGGAAAAGAATTTGGTTGGCAGCTTGCAAGTAAATTGTGTGAAGCATTTAGGCCATTTGTGGATAGAGGGCTTGTTGTTCCACTGGATCAGGATAGGATAGTGTTGAGCAGTGATGAATTTGAATTAGGAAAGGGAGAAAGGACTTATTTTATCCGTCTGAGTGATCCTGACGGGTTTTTGCTGTCAAATGAATTGATTTCTGTTGCTTTTGGTGTTATATCACCATAAGGTTTTATCTTTTGGAATGTAGTACAATGAAATTTAAGGTTTTATCTTTTGGAATGTAGTACAATGAAATTTATGCAATAATTGTTCAGAACACTGCGTGTGTAAGTATCCAAATAACTTAGCAGAATTTATATTAATACGTCAGCATAGTTATATTATATATAATGCAGGAAACAAGATGTTTTTCCTAGGAGGCAAGCTCGAGCAATTATGTGATTGAATATATTGATCTTTCCAGTCCATATCTATGACGAGAAAGCAAAATCCTTCATCTGTCTGTGCCATTATTGAATTTGAATTATCGTTGTTTTGGATAATTGACTCTTGAATTATTATTTTATGTATTGAAAATATTATTCTAGATCTTATGTTGTTATTATAATAAATGTTTAATTTCTCATGTTTATTTATGTGACATTATTTTAGAGTTGTTTATTTTAAAATTATTATTATACTATGTCTATATTAGATGCAAGGTTTTAAAATGTGTTTTGTGTGGTTTAGCGGTTGGGTGGTGATTTAGCGTTTACTGGTGATAAAACAACGATAAAACGGTTCTATAACGATATAACAGTGATAAAACGGATAAAACCATTGTGCAATATAAACGAAAATCTAGATACAATGGATAAAATGGAGTTTTAAAAACTTGATTTAACATTATGTCATTATTGTAAAAAAAAATTTTCAGTAAAAAAAAAATTATGGACCCTGATGACATGAAATCCTAGCTTCTCCGCTGATTATATCTTAATTCTTTTCCATTCTGTCTGACTGTCTGCGTTAACAGAAAACTCCCCAAAGAATTTCCATTAACTTACGATTTGAATGCGGAGAAAAAATGCAAAAAGAAAAATAAATAAATAAATAGTGCTTGCTTACGCTTATGGGAGATTAAGGAGAGGCGCAAAGGGAGCGCGCCAGAGAGGCAGGAGGGTAGAAAGGTTCCTCAGAAATAACAAACAAAATTACAAAATAATTTGAAAATTATGTAAATAGAGAAATCATGCAGAGAGAAGGGGATAAGAAAAGAGGCAGGTAATCTTTAGAATAACAAGGTGTTCCCCACCAAAATATGAATGAGAAAACAATGAAGAATGAAGAAAGATGAAAAAAATCTGACACGATTCTAATAATAGTTATTTTTCTATTCTCAAATTATAATGTTAGCAACTCAAGAATATCAACTAGAGTTGAATTGTGAAAAGTTTGACTCAGTCAAACTTATTCAAAATGAAGGAAACGTTGCTGCTGAGAATAGAGAGGGAAAAGTGACTCCGACAGTGGGGTCCACAAAGGCTGAAAGAAATAACAGTAACGGAGAAGTCATTGTTAATTGTTCTTATGAGTAATGGGACCCAAACTAATGAATTAACGGCTCAGTTAAAATGTTAACATAAGAGGTGGAGTTAAGTAGAGATGAGCTGTTCTGTTGTCGTGAGGTTGGGGACCAGGAGAATTACGGAAGAGAAGAAGACAAGAATGTAATTTGTGTTTTATCTTTTACTTGAGGTTAATTCAGTTGTATAAAGGAAAGGAGAGAGAGAGAATTAGAGCTAGCCGTCATCTGAGACCTAAACACTCAATTTTATCATTTTATCCAGTTTCTTATAATTATTTTGAATCCCTGTAATTTCTTTCTTGCAATGGCTCAATAGCTGAGAATCATGTTGTTTTGATCGTTTTCTGTAAGAGAACTAGTTTCTATTATCAATTTGAATCTATTCCTCTTTGGTTTGAGTAATTTTATGAAATTCCTGAGATACTTGGTCTGATATTACTGTTTCAGTCTGAGTTACTGTAGCGATTCTGGTATTTCATTGCACTGGATCGTTACATATAATCATACTGATTTTAGGTTTATTGTTTCTAAATTTAATACTTAAATTGTTAGGATCATAAAAAATATACGGAAAGTAGGTAAGAGGAATTCATGAGACAATTTATCATTGAAAGGCAGGACAGGAGCCATTTTAATTTTTTACATCGTTGTTTTTTCTTCATTTTATTCTCTATTTCTTTTAATTTTTCAATAAATTCAGAAACAAACTAGATCCATACAGACACAAGGTAGTGGAGAGAAGATGATAGAAAAAGCTGGAGAGGTTTGGGTAATACTTTTTTTATTATTTTATTAAAGCTCTTCTATAAATTAAAAAAAAAACTAAAAAAATAAAAATAAAATAAGTAAAAGGATTAGATAACAGGACTAGACTAGTTTTAAGTTATCGACGATATCTTTGTTTCTATAATTTAATCATTTTTTATATTCTAATTAGTCTTTTCTTAGAGCCGTATGTCTCGTATTAAATTTTCTTTTCTTTTTCCGATATTATTTTAATTTTTAATTGAGTTAAGATTATAACTCTTTCGCACTAATAGCTTTTGAATGATTATTTTCTTATCCTATTTTAACACACTTACTCAAATGAAACTATGCTTGTACTATTTTTATGTCCGTCCAAAGGCACCCAATAAATTTGCCAATTCAATATCAATTACTTCACATGGGTCTAAGTTAAACACAGACAAGATCCTGCTCGCAAGTTCTACGGAAAACCTACATTCTAACTATTCACCGACTAGTAGTCGACCACAATACCCAACATCATCAATTAAATGATTAAGATGTTCACATCGACTTTTTTAAGGGAATAAAAACTTGGTGGGAAAAAAAAATTTTCTGTATTATTGCAGTTCAGTTATTTTGCTATCAATTACTCAATTAAACACTTAAAAAAAAAAAGATAAAACACTGACGCGCAAATAAAACGGAATGTACTGAAATTAAAAATATTTATCTATAATTATTTCCTGGCATGGAGTTATATGCAACAAACATAAAAATTATATGGAAAAATATTTCAAACATGAATTTATTAAAATGGATATATGAAACTAATTCAAAGTGAGGTTTAACAATAATGTGCTTGTTGCTGGATTAAAATCAAAATAGTGTGGCCTGGTTTCCGCATAATCCGTACAAATTAACAAAATATTGTTGGTCCCAAGAAAATAACAATTAATTTATAACGAAAAAAAAAAAGAGACCTTGTTTCCTACGCCGCATCGGTCGAACCCTCTGCTGCATTAGGACTTGTTTTTCCTCTCATTTCTTTTTCCATAATTATATGACATGCAAAGTTCATAATACATATCATAAGTTTAATGTCAAACCTCAATATTGAAAATGTATAGTAAATTTGGAACCATGTTATATTATATGCAGGAAAGAATTTACTATAAGATTCTTTTACGATAAATAACGAAATATAATTTGTATTCATTATAATTATAATATATGCTCATCAATGAAACTTATTTCATCTTATAATTTGTTCTTGTTATGTCCGTAATACCTTCTTTCAGGTGTCCAAATTTATTTCGGCAGATACTAGTTGACTATATTTCATAAGAATTAACAGAAAATAAGAATAATGTTTATAATGAGTACGGATTTTACTGAAAATAGTAATTGCTTTAGTTTTTTTTCAAATAAGTTGGTAACTGAAATCTGTCAAAAATACTAAAAATATGTACAGGAAGTTCCGATGTTGAGTATAACAATTTTTTTTTTAAAAAAAAAATTTATTTAATGCTTTATTAAATCACAAATAATAATTGGAGCATTCCGAGAAAATGGAGAGGATCGGACCGTATTACGATGCATCTAGAGCGTCGGATTAGACCGTTTCTCCTATCAAGTCCCCAGATTAAAACGAGATTAAATTCATTAAATAGTGCTTAATTTCCTACCAACATTAAATCTAGCTATGGCCCCGCCGACTCTTTAGTCGGTACTTCCGTACATCGCTCCTTCCTTCAAGAATTGTAACGTTACAATTTGTGGGCCCCACATAATTTAGGTACCATAATAGTTTTTCTTTTCGTTAATACAAATTACTTACCGAAAAGGTACCTTTCTCTCTTCCAAGAAAACACACACACACCTTTTCAGATTTGATCTGTTAATTAATCGCCTCCACTTTCTCTCTCTCTCTCTCCCCATTCGAATTTAAACTATTGATTGAAGCGGCATTGAAGTAGAGAAGCAAGAGGAAGAGGAGAGATGGGAGAATCGTCGTGCGCTTATGACGATTTCTCTCTCGCTTCTCAGGCTTCGACCAGCCAGAGAATGGTAAGCGACCAGGGTTTACAAATTTCGTTACTTTTGTCACAATTTGACCTGTTTCTTGCTAGTTCTTCTCGATTTTATCTTCAACTATCAGATTTCTTGTTTGTTTCATTAAATCTTTTGGCTTTTCATCTTTCGGTCTTGAATTTCTCTCTTTTTTGCTTCGTTCTCAAAAGTGTGCATTGGATAGTAGAGAAATTTAGATCTTTAATGTTTTTGCGTTAATGATATTCTTTTTTGTTTCTAAATTGAACAACAGGCTGGTGCTTTATCAGCATTAGGCGAGTCGGTCTCCTTTGGAAGGTTCTTGACAGAGTCGTTAGACTGGGGCCGTTGGTCATCATTTAACCAAAGGAAGTACATTGAAGAGGCCGAGCGGTACTCTCAGCCCGGATTGGTGGCTCAGAAAAAGGCACTCTTTGAAGCCCGATACAAGAAAGCAGCCCATCTTCGCCGTTCAGTTGCGTGTATGGAGTATACAGCTCTGAGTCCTTTTAATGAAGAATCAGAAGTAGATTCTTGTTCTAAAGGTGATTCAGTGTCTAGAGGGAGGGATGAGAGCACAATCGACTCCTTCTGCTCAGCTAATGGTGACTCGGTTAATTTTGATTTGAAGGAAGGAGAGGGTACTGAGGAGGAAGTACAGAAAGGGAAAATTACGGATTGGGTTATTGAAGATAGCGGGTTTCTGGATTCTTGCTCCACAAATATTGTGTCAGCTAGCACTCCAAAGCAACCCCTTCAGGTATCCCAATTTTCTCTCCCCCCCACAAGAATCGAACTTTGAGAGAAGGCCAAACTATGTGTTCATTGTGTTGTGAGCAGAGTTCTACTTTGCCAAATGGGGGAGTAAATGATTTTTTTTGGTTCAGTTTGTTGTAATTACTACAAATAGGCCTTTCTATTATTATATATTAAAGTGTTCTGTTGTTTTGGAATACTTTGGAAACAGAAATTTGATCTATTATATTGCCTCTTTCAGGAGAGCTCTGTAACTAATCAACCCAGAAATTATTTAACTGAAAAAATTCCAAGATCTCCAAATTTAGGATCTACAAAAATTCCTAAACCATTGTTCAGTAGCCCATCCTCCCGCTCTACCAACAAGGCTTCACATCTGCATCCCACAAAGGAGAACATTTCCAGTTCTAGTAGAGTCCCTCGTCAGGAAGGCAATTCAGTTGAAAAAAAGAGACCGACACCAAAATCTTTGCACATGTCTGTTGACCAATCGATTGGTGGGGCCTCAACTCCCTCAAAAGCGGATATTAAAACAAAAATTGCAAGATTTGAAGCTGCAAGCAAGTCGTCCCAAATCTCTGGAAACTATTCCAAAGCAGTAAAACTTGTGAGTCCTTTACATGGATTTTTTGTTACACGAATGAATTCAGGTTTAACTGTTTAATACCAAATAACTGTGCAAGGAGAAAAGGAGGAATTAAATCACTTACACAAACAATCAATCTAATGCGGATCTCTAAATTAAGTTGGTTTACACATATAGTGGCAGTTTATTTCAATACAGGACTGGGTGTTTAGTTTTCCAATTTTCTATGATTCTGTGAATTGTGGCTTTCCTATTTTTTGAAGTTTCTCTGAATTGTGACACCTTCATATTTGAGCCTCACTTGAACTAAAAGTTATCCATCCCAACTATTACTTATTGCACTTTAATCTTTATAGAAAAAGATGGTACTCAGTCTTTAGCTTCTAAATTGCTTGCTATTTTACAGGGATTCCCCAGGATCGTACCAAAATTTACTCCACAAACGCCCCAGTCAGAACCCAGAAAAACAGCATTGGAGAGACCTAGTTTTTCAGGGAGGAAAGGTTCTGCTGCTGAATCTGACGATCTGTCAGCCAAGTAAGTATAGTTTATTACACAATTTCAAAATCACACCAAGGACAACTAGCCACAGTAGGTTTATGAAGTGTGACTTATTTTTGGAAATTCTAGAAGCAGGAATTTAAGAGTGGCCAGTAACAAAGTTGACAGATTACAGTGTGAATCTTCAGTTTCTGTTAGCTGTAAAAGCGAAAGAAAGGACAAAAAGAAGGTAAGCTATCTGTATAAATGATATAAATAATGTTTATAGAGTGGTAATTTCACAAACTAATTTGTACAATATGCATTTGTTTACACAGGATATGGCTGAGACTGAACTGAGGGAATTGAGAAGCAGCCTCTGCTTCAAAGCCAGGCCGCTACCTGTTTTTTATAGCAGAAAGGAACCTATCAAGGAATCAAAGGAAAAGGTAATGCATTGGACTTCACTTAGGACTTCACTTAGGAATCAAAACGAATGATAAATTCTAGAGTTGATTTAATGTGATATCAAATATTAATGTATTCACCTTAACGCATTTCCTACTGCAGATAACACCAATATGGTCCCAGTCACCAGGACTAGCAAGAGTTAGCAGCTCAAGAGAAAAGCTGAGTCAAAATAATACTGCTGTACCATCTCAGAAGCCACCTCTGTCAAGGAGCTCAAGTCGCAAGAGTATAGCAGCACCTACTGTTGCTTCTTTCTCAAAGGACCAGAATAACAAATGGACATTTTCTTTTTCCAGGAGGTGACCAGCAGGAGAAAGTCTACTATTCTCCTGAAGTGTCTCTATTTTATTTTTTGGGGATAAGGGGGGGTATATTTTTTATTATTTTTGTGCAAATTTTGATTAGTGGTTGAGAAAATAACCTAGTAAAATAATAGATTATTTTACGATTATTTTGGTTGTAAAATCTATCTACTGTCTAAATATAGATGTTATATTTGTAATTTCGATATTATATTTTCTCTGTTCCCGGAGATATATGTTGAGGTCAATAGCCAACTCTACCTAATCTTGTCTAGCTTTTTTGTATAGGAATTTAATAATTATAATTAACATTTAGTATTGTTGAAAATGATTATAATTAACATTTAATAATTATAATTAACATTTAATCTGATTATTCAAAAATGATTTAGGATAAATTTAACTAAAAGCGTGCTACTATATATTATATATATATATATATATATATATATATATATATATATAACAAACTAAACGGTTGTCCCTCTTAGCTCTGACCTTTTTTCTGTAACAAGTCAAGAGAACACTTGTTTGTCAAGTGTCAACAGCACTTCGGTTATATGGAACTTGATGAAAAATCAGTCGGAAAAATAAAAAATTTTCCCTAAAAAAAATTTAGAAAAAAGGAGAGAGAGAAGGGGGAGTCGTTTTGCACTTTAAGAAGCCCAATCCAACTTTCAGTCAACCTACTTATGTAGGCCCAAATAGCCATCATTGTTAGGCTTCCTAGCATACTAGCATGGGTTTAGAAGGAGCATCCGAAGTCCTTTTTATTTTTATTTTTATTTTTTCGCTTTTTATTTGGTTGGGCTCCGGAACGACCCCTTTGGGCTACGTATTTTGGGGTTTAGGGTTCAGGGGCTTAACCAAGCCTACGGGCTACGGGCTTCCCATCTTCAAAAAAATAAAAAAAGCAATGTAGCATCCCCAGTCCACAAAACAGTTATTACTTATTAGCGTCGCCTTTAAATGCTTAGCTTAATGGCTTTCATTAGAGGAAAAAAGTAAATGGTGTCAGTACGGCAGTACCGCATATTAATCCAATTAGCCATAAGCAAGCCCTCGGAGGAAGATAAAGTTCAAAGTTCTTATGATAATTTTAATAGATAAGACTGACAAGTCATATATATTGTTCTTCTGTGGCCAACTGGATGTAAGCGTTCTTGTAATAGCAGAATCCAACTTGATGAGTGAAAACTAGATATCCAAATATATATGCTTTGTCTAATTCGTACGTCAACTCAAATCCAATACAACGTAGGGCAAATCAAATTTCTAATATTTTGTAAATGTAAATAATATTAGGAAGTTCTTTGGTGGAGATGAATTTGAAATAGGCTTTAATCGTAATAGGTCGTTTTTAAAAAAGATCAAATCAACGTAATCATTCGTTTAGAATATTTTTTGTTTTGGAATCCGGAATTTTCTTAGTTAATTTATCTACCAATACATATGTTGGTGACAAAATTGTATGCTAATTGTTTCCAATAAGTGTAACTGAATACAATTGCCAATGATTTTTTTTTTTTTTTCAAATCAAGTGAAACTAGTTATGGAATCCGGATTTTCATAATCTACCAATGCATATGTTGGTGACAAGTTTGTATGTTAATTGTTTGCAATTAGTGTAACTGAATACAATTGCAAAAAGTTTCTTCCCGAAATTAAATCAGGCTGGTCTCATTTTAACTAAAGTTCTTAAAACAAAAAAAGACAGGAAAATAAAATTTAGATGGTCTCTCGCATGAGTGGATCTATGAAGGACAAGTGTATCCACCACTCCACCTTTGATTTTTTTTTTTTTTTAATATCATTAACCTTCAACTTTTTTTTAAAGATTTGATAAATTTAATAAAAAAAATATTAGTATTCAATATATAAGACACATGGGGTCTATCTCATATGATTTTTCTCATGTTTTCTCTTTCAAACGACCAATTTGAACCATCTAATATTTTTCTCCATGTTAAAAAAATATAAGATATCAAGTTTTTCACTTTTAAAGTTTGTTTATATTTTTAATATTTTCAAAACTATTGTTATTGGAGGTCCATAATTATTGTATCGTGAATTTTCTAAAATTTTAAATAAATATTAAAAAAATCAGAAAATTATGAAAAATGTTTCTTGTAATTATTCGATTTTAAGAAAAAACATAACGATTCGGGCGGTTGTTTAAAATTTAAAATATGAGAACCATTGTATAGGATGGATGTGGACACTAGCATTTCTCAATTTAACATATTTAAATTAAACTTTTTATGCTTAAAAATCTACATAAAATGTGTTCATTTTTCAAATTATGTTGATACTTATTTGTCTATTTGGTTCGCCATTGTAACGAATCAATAAACAAATTCCAGTTGAACTACAGTCAAACCAAACATGCGCACATTCCCGAGTTATCCAGTTAAAGCTGATTAGTATCCTTTCGGTTCAAAATTTTTTGTCAAATTATTGGGGATTCATTCCAAATAAAAAAAAAAAAGTTAAAATATGCGGAATTGAAATTGGATTTTGGGTATATCAACTCTCTCTTCTTTTTAGAAGATGCTTTGTTCTACAATAGCAAGAATATTCTCCCAATTACTCACCCGATAAAAGTGAAACCGAGATTTTAAGATCCGTTTCGGCGAATAGCTCTCCTGTGTAACATGGTGTGAAACATTTATTTGAATTTTGGCACATTCAGTGTTGAAGAGCGACTCAATCCCTACCATTTTGCCTAATCACGACCACCTTTAATACTCAGCATTTATTATCCGAAATTTGTCTTTCCCGTTGCTCCGTTAATAGAATCTTCATCAATGGTATTGAAGATATGGAAATAATGATGCTCCTACACGTTACTTATTCTATTAATCTTTTTTTTTTTTGATTGAACTTATTCTATTAATCGGGGTATAATAATTCTATAGACAGCAATTCAAAGACAAATCAGAGCAACATAGAGAAAAGATATATATCCCAGTTCTCTGAAATATTTCTACACATAATTCATCAAATTCCATTTCAATTTTTCAATTTAATTTCCGCAGGATTATATAGAGCTATCATTGGCTATTTCTATTGTCATATATTAGGGTCCTCCGGTCCTGCATGTATGAGACGGAATATAACACTTCGACAATATTCGTGCGATTGAGTACAGTATTAAATTTTGTTCATTTTACGCTTCACCTGAAGTTGATAGGATTGAAATTCCTTTACATTCAACGGTGTTATTCTGAAAAAAAATTTGTTTACTCAATATATTATGACAGTCTAGCTAAAATTTAACTCACGATCTGAACTTTTGTTCCATCTTTCCGGAGCGAAATGAAACAGAAAAGAGATGGAACGGAACTACAATCTGATCTTTATTTTTTTTCAAAAGTAGAATTAACAAACTTTTATATAAGTAAAATTTCTGTTAGCTCTTTCTTTAACGCATGCATTAGGTTTATCAATTTACCTGGCACGTGGTAAAAATTAAAATAACCCCAAGGACATACGTACGTACAGTGGTGATTAAAGGATAAAATAAGGTAATAAAGATAATCTTCTCTCTTTTAGGTACAAAGATGCTTCTACCGAGGAATTCAAAGCGCATTTAAGCTTTGATTCAGTGCTTTTCAGCAAAATCCATAAATTATTATGTTCCCATCATTTGTTTCAATTTCCATGTAGGATTCTTTATGTAAAAGATGGACACATTCACAGCTTTGAGTTAATTATCAATATTAATTAATTAAATGAACACTATCTTCTATACCCTCTCAGTTGTAAATTTCATGTTTACCTTTCCAAACTCCATGAATATATTGATCGAGTTCGCTTATCCTAAATTTTGATTTACCATTCAAACTGGTTTCGTTCGAAGTCGAACTACATTACATACTCGTTTACATATATGGCCTTCAGACTTTAAACTCTTAGACAAAAGCCCATAAAGTTAGCATCCATGCGGATAACTAGTACTTTTCCCTATTACATATATATCTCTAGTTATGTTTGGATTAATACTAAATAAGGTTAATACAAGTTCACAATTAATATTTAATTGAAATACTATCCCACATTCGATGGGCACGTAGTAATTAACAAAAAAATTGGGTTAATAATTATTTGAAAATCTAAATTCGAGTACGAATTCTCCTATTAACACTGTTGTTTCTCTCTAACCAAATTGCTCATACAATTGCAAGAACTAAACTTCCTTGATGATTTTAGCGGGGCTTTCTACCATTTTTCTTTCCTGCTTATACATGTAGTAAATATCCTACGACAGGACAAAGATATATTTTTTTTTTGGCTTTTTGCCCTTTCTCTGTGTTTCTTTATTGGTTTTTTTGATGGTTGTTTTGTGATATAAAAGTTAAAGAGTATTTCAGTATAATTGAACGAAAAGGTACTATCTTGCATCAATATTTAGTCTTTGCTAAAAACGAACAAATGTATCCAATGCATTTAATTTTCATATCATGATAACGTTGTATTTTCATCAATTCTTAATTACTAGTCAATTTTAAGACATATTTGATGTAAATTGATAACTTTCTAGGGATCAATCGAAATCTAAAATTTTAAAGATGGAATGAATGACTGTTCAGACAGGACCAATATTTGTATAATTTAATGCCTTCAGTTAATATATATAGACACAAAGAGAGAAAAAGAATTTGCGAGAACACAACAACAAACCAACAGAGAAAGAGTAGATGGAGAGAGGTGTAACAAAGAATTGTTTCTCCAAAATCCTTGCCAGAGCCTCCACCACTGTAAACCAAGCTGTGGCCAAGTCTAGCGTGGGTAAATACTTCAAGCTAGAAGCGAGAAAGAGCTCCTTCACCAAGGAGCTTCGTGCTGGCATTGCCACCTTCTTTACCTTGGCATACATAATCTCAGTTAATGCCTCCATTCTTACCGACTCTGGTGGCCCATGCACCGAGAATGATTGTACACCGGCAGAAAACACAACCGGGCCTGCGTGCAAGTTCGACATGAACCCAGGCTACCAAAGCTGTCTGGAAAGAACCAAGAATGACCTAATTGTGGCCACTTCCTTGGCTTCCATGATTGCATGTTTTGCCATGGGAAGTATAGCGAACCTTCCACTGGCACTGGCTCCAGGAATGGGAGCCAATGCATTCTTTGCATACAACATGGTGGGGTTTCATGGCTCTGGGGCCGTGTCTTACAGCACCGGGCTAGCTGTTGTGATGCTAGAAGGGTGCTTGTTTTTGCTTTTATCAGCAATCGGTCTACGATCAAAACTGGCTAGACTGATACCCCGTTCTGTCAGGCTAGCATCGGCAGTCGGTATCGGTCTTTTCCTGGCTTTCACTGGACTTCAAGTTCACCAAGGCATGGGTCTTGTGGGCCCAAGCAAGTCTACATTGGTTACACTAACAGCATGCTTGAAAACAGACTCCGCCACGGGTGAGTGTTTAGGTGGCACGTTGCAAAGCCCGACATTTTGGCTTGGTGCTGTAGGGTTCCTCATCGCTGCCACTTGTCTATCCAGACAAGTGAATGGAAGCATGATTTTTGGAATAGCACTAGTCACCGTGGTTTCTTGGATAAGAGATACAAGTGTCACCATTTTTCCAAACACACCTCTCGGCAACTCCAACTATGAGTACTTCAAGAAGGTGGTGAGTTTTCACACCATCAAAAGTACGGCGGGGAAAATTAGATTCAGTGGTTTTAATAGTAGTTCTGTCTGGATGTATCTATTAACTATACTATATGTAGATATTCTAGATACCACTGGCTCAATGTACTCCATGACTGAATTGGCCGGATTCACCAATGAAAAGGGTGGATTTGAGGGGGAATATCGTGCATTCCTTGTAGATGGAGGATCGACTATAATAGGGGCTGCTCTTGGGACCACTACACTGACTACCTATGTCGAATCAACAGCTGGGATTAGAGAAGGCGGCCGGACAGGCCTCACTGCAATCACTGTTGGTTTCTGCTTCTTCCTGTCACTATTTTTCACACCATTGCTCACCAACGTGCCACCATGGGCTGTTGGACCATCATTGGTTTTGGTAGGAGCAATGATGATGAAGGTAATAAAAGAAATAGAGTGGACAGATATGAAGGAGGGGGTGCCGGCGTTCGTGACTATGATCCTTATGCCCCTTAGCTTCTCCATTGCCAATGGCATTGTTGCTGGCATTGGAATTTATATTGCAATTCATATGCCTGATTATGCCATTAGAGTTTGGAGGTGGGGAGTACGAATGAAGAATGCAAAATATGATTCAAGAAACCAGATAACTTCCCTAGAGAGCACTGATGTACCAGCAACACCTGTTTGAGATTTGAAATTTTGGTACTTTGAGATTTAGTCTGTTTGATAGGATGTAAGAGGTCTGAAAATGTCGAATGAGTTTTGTCAGTACTCGTTTTAGTTCTCTACTGTTTAAGTCTCATCAGATGGAGGACTCTTAGGAATGTGTAATAGTAAAAATTTCGATTTTGCAAGTGATTTTGAATTCTGAGTTGTGGTGACAAGAAAATCGAGTATGTTTTATGGCAAAAACAAGGACAACAAACAAACCAATCCAATTGACCGTCTGATACTATACATAGGCGTATTTATATTGTTTAATCATTGTTTAAATTTTGCTTTCTAGATGGTAGATAAAGCTTTATGAGCAATTGCACACGCACAAATATTCATGGTAAAATTAATCGCAAATCTCAATAACCCCTGGTGATGCAATCTCACCCATCAGACACCAGTCTTCTTCCTCGGCCAATTCCTTTACAAAATCAACAAAACAGAAACCCATGTCAGCCTCCACCTCTTGTTCTATCTCTGATCCCAATAACCCCAATGCGTCTGCTCCTTCCTCGTCAAACAAAGACAAGTCATCAGAACATTCATGGGACATCTCATACCTTTCATCATCAAATTCATCACAGTTAGAAAAGCTGCCTGTCAATTGATTCAGCAACCCACTGGTTGACTGACCTCAAGCTTAACCCACCGAGCTCTGCATAGACTAATGGATTCATAGTCACATCGTACCGGCTTTGTTTGTGGGTATTCTTGACTTTAGCTGACCAACCATGTTGCCTTCCCTCTCTTCTCATCGAAAGATCTTGATAAAAGCTTCTATCAATTTTGGGCCGTTGAACTAGCTTTGGGCTGCTTTCAAGTACATTTTATGGCAAAAACAAAGACCTTGATCTGTCTTTCATGCATGTAACACAAATTTTAAAGAGTAAAATGTACTTTAAAGAGTAAAAAAAGTACAGTCAAACTCCGGGAAGAGGAAGGCGCAAAGGGAGAAAGTTCTCTGCGAATGGTATTCTTTCGTCATCAGTATATGCCTCAATGTTCTCTGGTTCTTCTAGAAGTTCTCTGGTATGTTGAAATCAAAATCAAAAGAAATATATATCAAAAGATCAAAATCAAATCAAATCAAAATCAAATCAAAAGAAATATATGAATCCGGAGAATTACATCCGCATCCGACACTGCTGTTCTACAGTTCTCCCGACAGTAATCGAATCCCAACCGTCCATTCTCCGCGCGAAATCTTTAGCGTCCGATTGTTTCTTCTTCCTGAGCCTTCCGCCTCTGAGCTCTCCAATTCCTCTTTACCTTTCTCTCTCCAAGCAAGAGACCTCTCTCTCTCTCTCTCACACACACACACTATCGGGAGCGATCCATGAAACTTTTTGTGCGCTCTCCCATTCTCTTTGGGTTCGATTTTGTCCAGTCTTTCAACAACGCCGAGCTTTTCAATCGATCCATCCGATGTGAACTCTTTCTCCCCCTTTTCTCAACCCACTCTTCTGTGTTTCCTTTTTCTTTCCATCGCCACCTCTTAAGCTTCACCTTGCCTTACACAGTCGGAGCTCGGGATGAAGGGACAGGCAGTGATCCGTCGTCAGTCTCGCCTTCTTGCAAGGGTCGCAACCCGTGGATATGCCATTAGAGTTCTCCCATCCTTCCATGCTCCGATCTCGGTTGCTAGGGCTTGGAATTTGAGGCCGATCTTGAGAAGAGAAGGAACTATGTGTTGATTGTTACCAATTTCTTACTGGCTGAAAGGTTTTTTTCTTTGTGTATGTATGTGTGCTCTACACCAGCCTTTTTTATTATGTGTATGTCCGTGTGCTCTAATTAAATCTTCTTTTTTTTTGTTTGATGTTTCTCAGAACTTGGTGATGACACAACATATCCATCTTTTATTCTAATTGCTCCAATGTCACTTTTTATAGGACATGCAATGAAGGTTGGATCAGGAACTATAATTGGTATTAATTTCAGCTTTCGGCTTTGAAGGTTGCAATGTCTTAGATTTGTGGTTGGTGTTCTATCTTTCTATATGGTTTGTTTCTTCAGGTGATGCTTCTTTTTCTTAATTCTATATTTACCTGTTTACTTTGCAATACAGGTTTATTGCTAAATAGATTAGTACTTTAGGGTTGTGATTGCTTGGTGCGTGGTACCATTTTCTTGGGCTATGATGGTTATATGGTAATTCGACAGGCAAGGATGTTGGGTTCCATTTGATAATAGGATGGATCAAACAAGATATGTCTTTTGGTTAATTAGAGCAAATTAAATCCACTTTCTTCGGGCATGATGATCAAATTAGTAATGTAACATACCACATATCCTTCTAACAAGATGTGTCTTTCCTGTTTTGTTTTTGTGCATTCAATTCTATGTTTCAGTTTCATATCTTTTACTATTCTCTATTGGATTTAATTTTTTATGCTTATGAACTAGTCAGGGATCAAGAGTTAATTAGTCAGGAGAAGAGAGTATTTCATCAACCTTGGTGCGTGGTGATGCGCGAAGAAAGCTTATATGTTGTGCAGTGCTATTATTGATATTACTGTCAGTGTCAGGTTTTTTTTTTTTTTGCTTGCTACTTTAATTTATGCGAAAATCCTGAAAATAAATCAAGACATGAGAAGTACAATTGTTGCTACATTGCCAGAACAAAGGAAGTTATTTCCTTTTTTACCCCTCATGACCTATTATTATTGTTTGCTTGGACTGCTCTTAAACTAGCTCTTAAGAATTTGATATATTACTGATAATGTGAAATAATTTTTTATGCAATATGTATATAATGAAATACGAGTACACTAAGAACAATATAGTGATCTGTTTAATTCTTTTCCATATGATATCGTGCATTTAGGAACAGTACACTGAGAACAAATAGATTACGTCAACTAAGGTTAAATTACAAATTGATTTCCTGCCTACAACAGTTTAACAATTGAAATACGGGTTTCCACCAATGTGTTATATTTTGTGTGAATTATAAATTGGTTTAGCTTTATATACAAGTATACAAGCTTACAAACAATCGGATATTTAGGTTATTGCTGGTCATTTTAAAAAAATTATGGTTCTGCTGGTAATTATTTTATTTGGCCTCAAGTTTGATTTTGATGCAAAAACTTTGGGTTCTAATTTTAGGAATGAAGGACAGAAGGAGATACACCTTATTTTTCCCAAATAGTATTGAATACATCAAATGCGATTACTGTTGGTGCTCTATTGTTCTATTTACAACAACTAAGCCTTTTGTCCCAAATTGATTGTTCTATTTGTATATAATAAACCTAATTGTTTTGTTGTTTTTCAGGAAAAAGATATCTTCATCGACTGATTCAGCTTCATTTCTGTACTTATTGATTACATTGTTTTCAGGGAAAAGGTACCGTCTTTTCTTTGTTGTTTATTTATTAGCTGATTAGAGGATATCATTGTGATTTATATTGATAACTTAAAGTATCATAGCTTTTTCTTTTATGTTCGTCTATCTGATGGTTAACTTGATTTCGTTTAAGCATTGTTTTTTGTACAGAATTTATAAGTGGCATGGGTTACAACTTTACTTTTTTGAGAAAATAAATGGAAAATACTAAGGGCTAAGAAATCCAATTCAATTAGCCGTTTTGTCATGCTGTATTTCTTTCTTATTAATCTTATCTCTAATTAAATGATCTGATAGTTTTAATCTCTCCTTTGCATTAGGAAAATGAAAGTAATGCTGGGTTCATCTTGCTCTTTGCAGTTGGTCTGCTCTTTCTTTTTTTCTTATTATAAGCTCAACAGTCAAGTAAATTTTATTATTATTATTTTCAGCCTACATGTACCGGGAGCTTCTTGCTTAGAGAGTAATATAGAGAGACAAGACAAAGATAAGGTCAAATAAGTAATGGACCCAGTTTTTAATTTTATCGATTGTAGCATCGAACAAAATTAACCTCAATTTGTATTCAGACTATCTAAGATGTCATCGTTAATCTTTTGCATTTGATTTTGGCAAGTACTCAAATTTTTTTTGTTGATCGAAAAACTATATATTTTCTTCTTATCATCTATATATGGTTGAGAGTTTATCCGTATATTGTTTATAATGTCGATGCCATGTGAGCATTAAAATTTCCTATTGTATTGTATCGTGTGTGTATTCGTCAATTGATAATATCTCAATTTTTAGGAAAAAAAAAAAAAAAGGAAAGATACTTCGCGCAATGCGAAACCCCGCTAGTTGAACAAATGTATAGTTCTTTTTAATCCTTGCATTGTTGTTAATTGATTTATCATTCGATGTTATTTGGTCAATTGAATGGAAAATTTCTTGGTATCTTGGCTTCTGGTGCAAGTACGATTGTAGTTTTAATTGAGACCTAATGGGTTTGATTTTTGGCTTAATCTGAGAATATCAGGCTTAATTAGGATTCAATCAAGACTAATTTCAAATTGGTGTACTATTAAGGACCAATAATTATCTACTGGTACATCGTAGCTAAATTTTGACATGTAAAATATATGCTTTGTGTTTCGAGATGACATTGATCAACGGCTATTTGATTTGCTTATCTTTTTCTTTTCATACAAAATATAAAGATGATCAATGTTTTCTGTTTTTTTTGTTTCTCGTTATGTCAAATTGGAGGTTTGAGTAAAGTCACACAACATGTTCCTTGTTTTTGTTTTTGTTGTGAATATAGGTTACAGAACATCCCAATAAAAAGTTACTAAAGACATGTTCATCCACATTTCACGTGGCACACCAAAGAAAAACCAAAGTTTCAAATTAATAAGCCGCGATTTAACGTCGGACTTCAAAGTCTGACATTAGTTAATATCGGATTTTGAAAGTTCGACATTAACTAATATCGTTCTTTTGAAAGATCGATCTTAGTTTCGGACTTTCTAAGTTCGATATTGCCGATCTATTGTTGAAATTCCAATTATTTTAGTAATATTTCCAAAATTAAATATTATTTTTAATTTTTTCGGCAAACAGGAATCCTTCCTGACCCTAACTTACTGGGACTTGCCAAAGAACTTAATTTAGGTCGAACTAATTTTGGGCCTCCGGAGATGTAATTGTAGTAATACAAAAATGTTTTTCTTTTCAAGATACTAAAATTAAATCGTGTCGTGTTTTCAGATATTGAAATTGTATGCTTGCTTCCTAATTGAAACATACTACTAGATGTCGTGTACCGATAGATTGTTGCAGCTGCTTGAGCTGGTACATGATAAGATTTTGTTAACAGCTGATAAATGCATATATGCATGATATATTGACTTGCAACCCTCCAAAACGGTTTCCTAATTCTTGAAGCTCTTATGCTTTGTTGTTCCTAACTAAAAGTAGTAAGTCTGTAGAAAGTTGATATAAAATATAAATGTGCGTGGAACATTTTGGAGACTAAATTAATTGTGCAAATATTCCAACAATTCAGTGCAATAATGAGAAAACAATTTTATAAACTAAAAAGATCAAATGAAACAAAAGTTAAAAATGTAGCTCTATTTGAGCATATTCATTTCACCCCTTGATACAGGCCTGAAATTCAAACCGTCTTGTGTTGTATTGATTTAAACCCATTCAGTATCAGGTTTCGTTTTCTGGCCCCTATCTTACTGGGCCGTTATAAATTTTTCTAATTCCCACTTGTTACGGCCTCCAAAGAAACAAGAAAATGTACCTAAAGAAAATAGGAAATTGATTACTGCAGTTTTGCCGTCGCTTGTCATCTCTTAAACAAAGTGAACATATAAAATAGACAAGGTGAACATATAAATGATCAAAATAAATACACACAAACAAATAATTCAATAAAAATGAATTGAATATGCATATAAGAATTGATATGTCCACATTATCTATTTTATGTGTTCATTTTGTTCAAGTGATGGCAAACGACGGGAAAACTGCAATGGCAGTTATCATTTCTCGAGAAAATGTACCGATAACTACAATATTAGTTATGACATACTTCTTTCGCTCTTATTTATATAAATTTAGTGCACTGGTTGAGGATTTGTGAACATATTATTGAAGACCTTATTTTTGAAATAGAAGATCAAAAACTGAGGCACTGAGCATTAATTTGTATGCCTTCTCTGTACCATTCTTCGTGTACCAGCTTTTACTGGTATATATCGCTTTTACTAATCCGAGGGGACTATTTATTAACAATTAACAGTGAAATGCTTTGAGATGATTCGTTATATCATCAAATCGCAATATACCTACCTGTTCAAAACTTTGAACAGAAACAGTATACCATCTTTTTCTGCAAAATAAACTAACTCATCATAGATGATTTAGGTGCTGGATAGTCCCAAAATGTAGCCATTTAAAGGTATATTTTCTTCCATCTAAAAGAAGAAAACTAAAGTTGATCCCCACCCCACCCCCCCTCCTCAAGTGAAAACTATGCATGCTTCGTTATAAACATAAATTTTTTATATGCCATCTTTTTAAGTGAGTTTCTAATTCTTGTCAAATTGTGGTTCCTGCAATGGTAAATTTCTTGCTTGGGCCCTGAGCGGATGATGATGAGTACTTGAATTTTGTCCTCATCTGGACATTATTTTCATCTCTGCAACTCTGCAATGATTGGTTGAACAAATTTTTTCAAATAGTATATGGTTAAGGAAAGCATTGTTTAAATAAGTCAAACTGTAGTTCTACAATACGGGGCCCACTTGCTATGTCAACTTAAGTGGCTTGGATGTTAAATCATTCTCCTCTGTTATATTTTTTATGGCTTATAGTTATATATATATTCACATGCTACACGCATTGTTTTTCAACATTTTAAATAGCCGCCCATTTGATTGCTTTCAGATATTGAAATTGTATGCTTGCTTCCTAATTGAAACGGATAACTAGCTGTCGTGTACCGATAGATAGTTGCAGCTGATTAAGCTGGTAGATAGGCTTGATAGCACTGTGTTGACTGCTGGTAAATGCATATATGCATGATATATTGCCTTACAACCTACCAAAACGATTTTATAGTTCTTGAAGCTATTATACTTTGTTGTCCCTAACTAAAAGTAGCAAGGCTGTAGCAGCAGCGCCTGACTTATTTTAGCGTACAAAAAAATACCCTGACAGAAAGTTGATATAAAATAATTTTGTGCGTGGAACATTTGGGAGATTAAATAACTGTGCAAACATTCCAACTATTTCAGTGCAATAATTGAGAAAACAATTTTCTCTATTACTTATAAAAGCATCCATTAAAAAACATAAACATGTCAGATAAAAGGTGTTAGCAACCCCTAATATCAAATATGGATCATTGATTTTGTTAGTTTGATATGATCTGTGGCTTAGATTTGAATATAAGATAAAAAGTTAAATTTTTATTTGAAAACTGTCTAGGCGCTGTGTGAAAGCATTTCATTAATATAAATCATTTTTGTGGCTAATCTCAATTAATGTAAAAAAAAAAAGACAAAATTAGATAATATAAATAAGGAGACAATTTATTTTGGAAATTTTGATGATCTGCGAAATCTTTTCATTATATGTATTAAAAAAATATTATCATAAATTCTATGCGAAATCTTTTCATTATATGTATTAAAAAAATATTATCATAAATTCTATGTTGATAATTTTTTAGTTTGTTAAAATTCTGAATTAAATTTAGTCTACATATTTGGTGGGCGCGTTTTCTAGTAAACGAAAAAGATCAAATGAAACGAAAGTAAAAAAATGTTACTTGATTTGAACAGATTCATTTCACCCCTTGATACCGACCTGAAATTCAAATCGTCTTTGCATTGTATTGATTTAAGGAAATAGATCACTACCATTTATAATTTTGTCATTGTTTAAACAGAGTGAACATATAAAATAGACAAGGTCAACAAATAAATGATATGATAAACATATAAATGATCAAAGTGAACACATACAAATAAATAAGTTAAATGTGCATATAAAAATCTGAACAAGGTATGGCAAAACTTATTTGTTTGTATATGTTCAATTTGATAATCTATATGTTTACCTTATCTATTTTATGTATTTATTTTGTTCAAACAATGGCAAGTGATGGCAAAACTGTAGGATTATTATTTCTCTTAATTTGAACCCATTCAGTGTCAGGTTTGGTTTTCTGGCCCCTATCTTACTGGGCCTTTATAAGTTCTACTTAAAAAAATAATTCCAACTTGTTACGGCCTCCAAAGAAGTAAGAAAATGTACCTGCAGATAAATACAGTGATAACTGCAATATCAGTTATGACGTGCTTATTTCGCTTTTAATTATAATATCAGTGCACTGGTTGAGGATTTGTGAACGTATTATTGAAGACCCTATTTTTCAAATAAAAAATTGAAGACTGAACATTTGTGTTGCCTTCTCTGTGCCATTCTTCGCATACCAGGCTACCAGCTTTTACCGGCATATAGCCCTGTTTACTAATCCGAGGGGACCATTAATTAACAATTAGCAGTGAAATGCTTTGAGATGATTCGTTATATCTTGGAATACTGCCATATACCTAACTGTTCAAAGTTCAAACTTTGAATAAATAAGTACACCATCTCTTTCTTCCAAATAAGCAAAGATGTTTTAAAATGATTTAGGTGAGCTGATGAGGATGAGTACCTGAATTTTGTCTCTATGTGGACGTAATCTACTCCAATAATTGGTTATAAATACAAACTCCACAAGTATAATTAACAAATGCATTATTTAAATTAATAAGTCAATCTTTAGTTATATTAAGTGGGAGCCAGCTTGTTTCCAGGTCTACTTAAGTGGTTTGGTAGTTATGTCATTCTCCCCTGCAATATGTTATGGTTTATCTAGTTTCCTTATAATAACTAATGTAATGCTATTATGCAATGTTCTTGGTCTGAACTATTCGTCAACCTGTTTCTTAGTAATCTAACTGAATTAGTTTTAAAAAAAAATAAAAACAGAAGTAACAAGGCAACACAGTGTAATGAGAAGCCACCTTTCCAATTGAAGTATAAAGGTTGTTTGATAATTACATTTATTATTACCAAACAATTTCTCTCGGTACCATCTCCATTATCAATGGAGCCATATGTAGATAGAATTAACAATGTAATTGAAAGTTAATGCCAACTGTAAACAGAGAATAATGGAAAGGTGCAAATATCTTATATTATGGAATGTTGAATCGGTGCATATGGAGGAATTCATTTACAACACTTATTAATGGTTGGAGCACCATGATGAGTAGATTCCTTACATATATGTAAGTAGAGTTTTGTCTCCAAACTAGACTAATTTGTCTTGAATTAGGGGTATTTAGGGTAGTTTAATTAGAGTTTTTGTGTTAAGAATGAATTACTACTATAGTTTCTAATTTTATTGCATACTTTGGACAATAAAAGAATTGGATTAATCCATGATGATAAAGAGCTCTTTGCAGGCTTTCAACGGTTCTTGAATCATCTCAATCGGAGTCCAAATGAAAGAGACATGGGCAAAATATTGTCCGAATGTTGTGTTGAAATTTTTAGGACGGACCATTCTGACTCGAGGACGGTCCACCCGAATTTGTCAGATATAGCAGGATTGCCCGTTTTAGATGTTTGGGATGACCCGTCCAGGTCAATACGGTCCGCGCCACCATAAACTGCTAGAATTTTCAAAAATAGTCTAGAGTTGTCCAATTTAGGATTCTATTATGGGATTGTGGTTCCAATCGATTTCTAGCACTTATGAAAGGGATGGAAGGTTCTTTTCAACAAGCTAATGCGCAGTCAGGGAAGCAGCTGAAGACGAAGACCTGCTGAGGCTTTGTTTTTACTTGTTACTTGTTGGATTGGTTTTGTTGGTGTTGTGTTTTGACTGTCTTTTGCTTTAGGATATTTGAACTTTAGGAGTAGGTGAACTTTATGTTTAGTCACTATCTGTGTGACTATTTTCTTGTAATAATTTTTGCATGCTTAATGGATGCCGATATCCTTGATTGGGATACTTTTCTCCAAAAAGAAAAATAATTCAATATATTATGAGTAGCTAAACTCAAGCAAGAGCAAAAAATTCGTAACTCGTGAGCTAATTCGAACTCGACTTAGAAAAAGCTCGGTTGTAACTCGAGCCAACGAAACTCGAGTTGGCAGAACTCGAGCGAAACTAACTCGATTAGCTGACGGGTCAAGTTTGAGTTGAGGTCAACTCAGCTCGCAACTCGTGAGCCGACTCGTAAAATATAAAATTTATATTTTCAGATATGTATTATCAACATAATTTATGAGTATTAAAAATTTATAAATTAATTATAAGAATTTTCTACTTATATATTTTTATTTTAATAATATTACATATGATAGATTGAATTTCAAGACATATTTTGCTTCAAATCAATACAAAAAATATAAAAAATAATAATTTTATTGTTTACAATATTGTATATGTCAATAAATTTCAATACTAGAATAACATATGAATTAAATAATAAAAATTTGTAGGACATATGTTTATTTCAAGCTAACTCGTGAGCCCACGAGCTAGCTTGAGTTGGAAACGAGCCAAGTTTGAGCCGAGTTTAAAAACTCAAAATTGTTTTCTAACTCGGCTCAACTCAACTCGAGTTACAGCCGAGCTGAGTTTGAGTTGTCCCAACTCGCTCAAACTCGACTCGTATAAAGTCCTACTCACGACCTGAACCTTTTGTTCCCTTCTTTTCTTTCTTGTATTTTTTTTTTTCCGAAGGTAGAACTAACAAATTTTTATAAAAGTAAAATTTCTGTTAGCTCTTTCTTTAACGCACGCATTAGGTTTATCAATTTCCCTGGCACGTGGTAAGAATTAAAATAACCCCAAGGACATACGTAAAGTGGTGATTAAAGGATAAAATAAGGTAATAAAAATAATCATCTCTCTTTTAGGTACAAAGATGCTTCTACCGAGGAATTCAAAGCGCATTTAATCTTTGATGATTCAGTGCTTTTCAGAAAATCCATAAATTATTATGTTCCCATCATTTGTTCCAACTTCCAAGTTCCACGTAGGATTCTTTATATAAAAGATGGACACATTAACAGCTTTGATTTAATTATTAATATTAATTAATTAAATGAAGACTATCTTCTGTACCCTCTCAGATTTGTAAATTTCATGTTGACCTTTCCAAAGCCATGCATGAAAATATTGATCGAGTTCGCTTATCCTAAATTTTGATTTACTATTCAAACTGGATCCGTTCGAACTACATACTCGTTTACGTATATGCCTTTCAAATGTCAACTCTTAGACAGAAGCCGAAGTTAGCATCCATGCGGATTAGTACTCTTCCCTATTACATATCCTCTAGTTATGTTTGGATTAATACTAATTATTAAATAATGTTACTCCAAGTTCACAATTAATATTTAATTTAAATACTATCCAGACATTCGATGGGCACGTAGTAATTAACAAAAAAATGAGTTAATAATTATTTGAAAATCTAAATTCGAGTACGAATTCTCCAATTAACACTCTGTTGTTTCTCTCTAACCAAATTGCTCATACAATTGCAAGAACAAAACTTTTTGGTGGTTTTGGCGGGGCTTTCTACCATTTTTCTTTGCTTCTTATACACTAATGTAGTAATTCTCCTACGACAGGACAAACATAAATATTTTTCGCTTTTTGCCCTTTCTCTGTTTTTCTTTATTGGTTTTTTGGTTGGTTGTTTTGTGATGTAAAAGTTAAAGAGTGTTTCATGTTAATTGAACGAAATAGATACTGTCATGCATCAATATTTAGTCTTTTCTAAAAAAGAACAAATGTATCCAATGCATTTAATCTTGATATCATGATAAAATTGTATATTTCATCCATTCTTAATGACTAGTCAATTTTAAGTCATTTTGATGTAAATTGATAACTTTCTAGGTATCAATCGAAATCTAATTTTTTTTAAAGTTGAAATGAATGACTGTTCAGACAGGCCCATTTGTATAAATTTAATGCCTTCAGTTAATATATATAGACACAGAGAGAAAAAGAATTTGCGAGAACACAACAACAAACCAACAGAGAAAGAGTAGATGGAGAGAGAGGGACCAAGGAATTGTTTCTCCAAAATCCTTGCCAGAGCCTCCACCACTGTAAACCAAGCTGTGGCCAAGTCTAGCGTGGGTAAATACTTCAAGCTAGAAGCGAGAAAGAGCTCCTTCACCAAGGAGCTTCGTGCTGGCATTGCCACCTTCTTTACCTTGGCATACATAATCTCAGTTAATGCCTCCATTCTTACCGACTCTGGTGGCCCATGCACCGAGAATGATTGTACACCGGCACAAAAAACAACCGGGCCTGCGTGCAAGTTCGACATGAACCCAGGCTACCAAAGCTGTCTGGAAAGAACCAAGAATGACCTAACTGTGGCCACTTCCTTGGCTTCCATGATTGCATGTTTTGCCATGGGAAGTATAGCGAACCTTCCACTGGCACTGGCTCCAGGCATGGGAGCCAATGCATTCTTTGCATACAACATGGTGGGATTTCATGGCTCTGGGGCCGTGTCGTACAGCACTGGGCTAGCTGTTGTCATGCTAGAAGGGTGCTTGTTTTTGCTTTTATCAGCAACCGGTCTACGATCAAAACTGGCTAGACTGATACCCCGTTCTGTCAGGCTAGCATCGGCAGTCGGTATCGGTCTTTTCCTGGCTTTCACTGGACTTCAAGTTCACCAAGGCATGGGTCTTGTGGGACCAAGCAAGTCTACATTGGTTACACTAACAGCATGCTTGAAAACAGACTCCGCCACGGGTGAGTGTTTAGGTGGCACGTTGCGAAGCCCGACATTTTGGCTTGGTGCTGCCGGGTTCCTCATCACAGCGACTTGTCTATCCAGACAAGTGAATGGAAGCATGATGTTTGGAATAGCACTAGTCACCGTGGTTTCTTGGATAAGAGACACAAGTGTCACCATTTTTCCAAACACACCTCTCGGCAACTCCAACTACAAGTACTTCAAGAAGGTGGTGAGTTTTCACACCATCAAAAGTACCGCAGGGAAAATTACATTTAGTCATTTTAATAGTAGTTCTGTCTGGATGTATCTATTAACTATCCTATACGTAGATATCCTAGACACCACTGGCTCAATGCACTCAATGGCTGAATTGGCCGGATTCACCAATGAAAAGGGTGGATTTGAGGGGGAATACCGTGCATTCCTTGTAGATGGAGGATCGACTATAATAGGGGCTGCTCTTGGGACTACTACACTGACCGCCTATATCGAATCAACAGCTGGGATTAGAGAAGGAGGCCGGACAGGCCTCACTGCAATCACCGTTGGTTTCTGCTTCTTTCTGTCGCTATTTTTCACACCATTGCTCACAAATGTGCCACCATGGGCTGTTGGACCGTCATTGATTTTGGTAGGAGCAATGATGATGAAGTTAATAAAAGAAATAGAGTGGACAGATATGAAGGAGGGGGTGCCGGCGTTCGTGACTATGATCCTTATGCCCCTTAGCTTCTCCATTGCCAATGGCATTATTGCTGGCATTGGAGTTTATATTGCAATTCATATGCCTGATTATGCCATTAGAGTTTGGAGGTGGGGAGTACGAATGAAGAATGCAAAATATGATTCAAGAAACCAGATAACTTCCCTGGAGAGCACTGATGTACCAGCAACACCTGTTTGAGATTTGAAATTTTGGTACTTTCAGATTTAGTCTATTTGATAGGACGTAAGAGGTCTGAAAATGTCGCATGAGTTTTGTCAGTACTCGTTTTAGTTCTCTACTGTTTAAGTCTCATCAGATGGAGGACTCTTAGGATTGTGTAATAGCAAAAAATTTCGATTTGGCAAGTGATTTTTGAATTCTGAGTTGTAGTGATAAGAAAATCGAGTATATTTTATGGCAAAAACAAGGACAACAAACAAACCAATCCAATTGACCGTCTGAATCTATACATAGGCGTACTTATATTGTTTAATCATTGCTTAATTTTGCTTTCTAAATGGTAGATAAAGCTTTATGAACAATTGCACACGCACAAAGATTCATGGTAAAATTAATCGCAAATCTCAACGACCCCTGATGATGCAGTCTCACCCACCAGACACCAGTCATCTTCCTCAACCAATTCCTTTACGAAATCAACAAAATAGAAACCCATGTCAGCCTCCACCTGTTGTTCTATCTCTGATCCCAATAACCCCAATGCGTCGGCTCCTTCCTCGTCAAATAAAGACAAGTCATCAGAACATTCATGGGACATCTCATACCATTCATCATCAAATTCATCACAGTCAGAAAAGCTGCCTGTCAATTGATTCAGCAACCCACTGGCTGACTGATCATCAAGTTTAACCCAACGAGCTCTGCATAGACTGTGTGATACTAATAATGGATTCATAGTCACATCGTACCGGCTTTGTTTGTGGGTATTCTTGGCTTTAGCTGACCGACCAAGTTGCCTTGCCTCTCTTCTCATCGAAAGATCTTGATAAAAGCTTCTATCAATTTGGGGCCGTTGAGCTAGCTTTGGGCTGCTTTCAAGTACGTTTTATGGCAAAAACAAAGACCAAAAAAATCAAGCATTGACCTTAGGAATTTATATACAGGGTACCAAGGGTGCTTATATTGTTTAATTATTTCTTAATTTCAGTTTTCAGCGAGTAGGTAAGACTTTAACAAATTTTTCCATAAAACAAATTAATGGTAAAATTAATAGCAAATCTCAACACCAACCCCGTGGCGATGCAATCTCACCCACTAGACACCAGTCATCGTCCTCGGCCAGTTCCCTTGCAAAATCAACAAAACAGAAACCCATGCCAGCCTCCACATCTTCTTCAATCTCAAACCCCAATGCACCGGCTCCTTGCTCCTCACCAAACATAGACAAGTCATCAGAACAATCATGGGATATCTCATACCTTTCATCATCAAATTCATCATAGTCAGGAAAGCTGCTTGTCAATTGATTCAGCAACCCAGTGGCTGACTGACCGTCAAGTCTAACCCACTGTGTGCTGTTAACACTCTGAGATACCAATAATGGATTCATGGCCGCATCATACCGACGCTGTTTATGGGTCTTCTTGACTTTTGTGCTAGCCTTAGAGACAGGACGATGGTGACAGCCAATGCATCTGGGGGCCCCGCAACACTTGCTGGTGAAACGGGAGTGGTTAGTCGGCTTGGAGGAAACTTTGGTCAAGTACTTGGTTGTGGGCACAGTGTTGAACTCGTTCACCTTTCTAGAGCCAGGATTAGAGAGTTCGGGATAAATCTGAAAACAAAGAACCATGCCATGTTGCCTTCCCTCTCTTTTCATCGGAAGAGCTTGTGAAGAGCTTCTATCAAATTGGGGCTATTGAGCTTTGCACTGCTTTTATGCCAAGCTCATATATTGGAACAGGTTTCTTGGATGACAAAGTCATATAGCTAAGAGAAGGCTTGGGGATCAAGGTTCAGAAGTTATGACCTGATAACAATATTGATTACATCTTACGCGTTTTGTATACTTATCTAGTTGTTGACGCCCAAAAGGCACAAGTTGTGGAGTGCAGGTCCTACTTTGCATCTAGAATTCAGATTAAAAAAAAAAGACATATATATTAAAGACATATTATATAAACCAATAATTAATTACCCACTAGCAATCTGTTCTAATGGGCTTGGAAGTTTCAGAAAATTGAACTAGAGTTTGCAAACGGATGTACTCGTTCATCTCCTAATTCAACTAATAATTCCCAATCCTTAGGAACTGGCTTTAGCATTTCTATCACTCTGAGGTTCTTAACAGTGGACCCATACCTGTTTTACATTTAGGATTTACATTTATCACGAAGAAATCATATGCCAGAAGCAAAGGATCACTTAGAAAAGCATTGCTCACAACTGGAATGGAGTTGAATTGTCCCCACATGCACACTCGTTCTCAATAGAAGTATGAGCTTTGATTTTAGAATATCTATTCACAGATGTTGATATCCTTTACAAAATGTTTGGAAGATAACATTCAAATGTTCACATCCCAAAATATTGAATACTTATCCAGAAGTACTGGATGACAGAAATGATACTATATTCTGAACTTTTGACTAAGAGAGTATCAGCAGTATTAATCCATGGCATAATTACACTTGTGCAGATTCAGGCTTATCTGAAGGCCCCAAGAACGGTTCTGCTTGTTCAGCTGCAGTTACAGCTTTTCCCTTGTCTCTCCTTTCAGGGTAGAGCACATAGTGTTGCACTACAAAGAGCAAATCGAAGAATACTGTTTCCTGTATTCAGTAAACAATATTTGCCCTTAGAAGATTAATTAATAGAACATCTATCGACTATTTGAATAACATTCAATCCACAAAAGAAAAAAAAAAAAGGACCAAAAAAATTAACAGTTCAAATGGAACATGTGTCAGATTCATTTTGGTGAGATACATTTTTACTCACCAAATGGACCAATCCTATGTTGGCATTTGCAATGATTTAGAAAACAAAACAAACAAAAAAGAACAGATTTAGGACTTCAAAACCAAAAGGGACGTTTGGAGTTTCAATAACCAAAATAGCAAATATTTATAGCGCAAGTAGGCTCTCAAGTTGCACTAGAGGCATAATGTTTTTTTTTTTTTTTTTTTTTTGAAGGTAAGGAGACAAAAGTCTCGCCTACGTTTTCATTGAACGAAAAGGTTTCGTACAAGTAAAAAAAAGAAAGAAAGAAAGAAGTAAACAGTAAGCTATATACTAGAGGCATAATGTTGTAGAAACTTTCCAAGAATGACCCTTCAAAAAATGATGACTGTGACAGTCCCTCCAAAATACTTTTCAAGATTTATCACCAAACAACATGTAAGTTTTATTTGCAGATTTTACTGGGACGCATTTTTTTTTATCAAAGAGCAAGTTAGAAAACCCAATGAAAAGTAGATTGCACAATAAAAACCAAAACTCAGATTTCCTTGCTAAGTTTAAGTGTCCAAGTTATGGCTGTTCAGTAGACCAGATAAGCAAATGAACCTAAGTCCAGTTTGAAAAGATGAAAATCTGGTCATGCAGGCCCAGAATTATTCTGGAAAAGGATATAGGGAAGGGTCAAGCTTAGTCGTCTACAAAGAAGACATTTAAAATTTTCCCAATTAGGGTCAACTTTACTCATTGTTTTTAATTTGTACTTTGGAGCATTTAACATCTAATAAAAGCAGCAAACTGAAAAGAAACACAAACAAACAAATAAAATTGCAATGACAGAAAAAACATTAAGTAACAAATATCAGATAATTCTAACTTACCAAGGAGAGAAGTGTTTTCCCAATGTTTCCATAGAAGTTCACAAAAGAATCTGCATTGAGAAAAGTCTAATCAGGCAGACATAAAATGGACCTAAAATACAAATATATGAGTAAACAAAAAATCAATGAATCGGCCAATCCATCAAATGATAAGTTCAAACCAACAATCAGACATATTAGGACAAAAAATAAGAAAAATTAACCATCTGAAATTGCAAGCAACACCAGTCATTTCCTAACTGGAACTAACTATTCTGAATCAAGTACCATTACTATAAAAGATGGAGTTTGTAGAACCGAGCTGTATGTAAATTGTAAAGGTGTAAAAAGAAAAAAAGAAAAAACAACAACAACAACAAGAAGCAATCAACTTACTTTGGTCAATAGACTGCACTCCCATTTGACCAAAATTTAATACACCTCCCAGTAAGTCAAGTATGATATTGCCTATGCTCCAGCCCACCGTGCTCTTGCGACTGAAGTTCATCACAGCCTGAAAGAATAGGAAAAGGAATTAATATATTATGATAAAAGGGATATCATGTGTGTAACACGTACAACCCTCATAGATCCATAGGTCTAGTAGGCTAAATAGAGTGAGAATGTTCACAGTTCTTAAACAAAGGAAATTAACCATGTGAAGTAAACAATATATGTAAACAAAACTTGGACCAACATCACTCTGCATAAAAATCTCTTTCTATTTTTATGAAGCTAAATATGAAAACAGCAGAAAAAGAGTATAAATATGCAGCTGGCACCTAGGTAAAAACCATCAAATCAACTAAAAAGTTACAGCCTCCAGATTATAGACCAAAATTTATTGGAAATGATGGACAGGAGTTTTAAATACTGAAGGATCTGAAGGTACCTGTGGAATATACTTGATTGCTGTCATAACAACTTGTATGGTGCTGAAATAGCAAAGTAAAAAGTATTTCAGACAACAATTTTATTCTCATGGTCATGTTTGTCCATGTGTGAGTGTGTGCATTGTCCTAGTGCACACCTGCGAGTATACCAGAGTGGATCAGTTATTCTTTTAAAAAGAGTGGATGACCTATGCTGTTTTCTCTTAGGGTGAATGTATATTTACCAGTAAGGCCCCACTGGTAATAGCAGTACCTGCTTTGGTTGGCCCATAAAGTTAAGTACTGAGGGATGTGGATCATGTAATAACTTACTTGAAGACAGAAATAAGCCAAAGCCATGAATGGTTTGGCCAGGCCACAATCACACACACCAAAGCAGTTGCCCAAACAATTGCAGTTATTCCAGTGCCAACTTTAGAGACCTTTTGGGTACCACGCTGTTCATATAAAATCTATTAGAAATTGTCTTTCTAATTTCACCAATGACAATGATTGAAGCTTAAATTCATATCATTTTAATTATATTTTCTTTGACAAAAAATGCCATCTATATTAAAGATAATGTACAAAAGTGTATTCGCTTAATACATTTCTGCAAAGTTCTGTATCATTTATCTGACATCCTGGTCACTTAACTTATTTCACAACTGCACAACCCCATCCCTCACCCTAAATTACAAAGAGAATAGGAAAATAGCAGAGCATATATTTACTCACTTCATAAATGAAGACTTGAAACAAGGTAAAAGCAGTCAAGGCAACAGCATGAATGGAGAAACAAACATCATTCAACGCAACGGGAATCAACTGTCAGGGAAAGCACTAGTGAGATACCCTCATTTGACAAACAACACGAGCAATACATACTTAATTGTATTTTGCAACAATTTTGGATATAACTCAGTTAGTTGTCAGATAAGTTTTTTTTTTCTGTAATAAATATACTTTTTAATTTAATACAAAGCCAAATGTAGGAGTGGCAACCTCATCTCCATATTTTTCATGGTACTGCCTCTGAATCTCAGGACTGAAGTACATAGCAGCATTATATATAAGATATGAGGAGTGCTTTGTCATATTCAGCATCAGAAAATCAAAGTTTAACCCCACCACACTGTAAAACAAAAATTACAAATGAAGGAAGCACATATAACTGCAAATAGATAATCCTAAATAAGAAGTGTTTTCATATTTTCTTTTTAACATCATAATACACTATCACACAAAAATAAATAATTTGTACAGAAGCTTCCTTAACTACAGTATTTATTGATAGTATACCCAGACAATGAATTAAATTTGATAATAATTGGCCTATTTTTGCAGCTAAAATTCCTATTAGGCTAATAAAGATAAAATATTTCACTATTTTCAATTTTGTCCATTGAGTATAGACAAATTCTCCTCACTGGTAAACTTGGTACAGTGCCTTGTAAAGTCACTACAGTTCATAATAGCCTTTGACCAGTATCCTGACAAACTAAATCCAGTACACATCAAAAGAGATATTTATGGGTCCCTTAATTCAACGAAAATAGTCCCAAATAAGCATTAAAATCATAAAGCACGGTTCCAATTTTAATGAATCGATCCCAAATTAAGTTCTCTGATCAAGTGATGTACCTTTTTCTGCGGTAGTTGAGAATAACTTGGGGGTAGAAGCTGAACGACCAAGAGAAGAAGGCGATCCATCCGAAGACATTGTAAACGATTTCCCAGTAAACGGAATTCCACGCAGCCATGGTTTCTCCTCACTTCCCCTCTTCAGTTCTTCGAAGATCTTTTCGGGTGCTAATAATTAAGCGATTCTTCGAAGCCTTAAAAACAACGAAATTAATAGATACTTCTTTTATTTATTTATTTATTTTTAGACCAATTAGGAGTTGAGGGAGGGCTCTTACGTTTGCAACAGTCCACCGTTGAAATCGACGGTAGTTTAATGTGCTCCGACTTGGTCTTATTTACGGAGATGCCAGTGGTGGAAGAGAGTTACCAAGGTTAAAATGGGAAATTGGAAATGAGAGAGAGTATTGGCGCAGCAAGAAAGCTATACAAAGAGTCGGTCCAGAATCTGGCGGGGATCTGGGAATGGTTCATTGGTGAGGAATATGGATTCTCTGTACTATTTATCCTGTGTATAACTGTCTATCTTCTGTTGAGTAACTGAAAATGCAACTAAATAGTGAGAAATTGTATCACAGCTATATCAGGGAATCATCACTTCTTGTATAAAAAAATTAAATAAGAGTTGCTCCTTTTGTTGACTTGAAAGGCCCATGAGCTAAAAGGCTTTTGTCCCTAGATATAGAGTAGATTTGGTCTGACCATTTGGAATGAAAGAACAACGCTACAAAACATTCACAGAAGATGTGCACTTCAGATGAAAAGATCTCACTAAAATAGCCATGCATCATGCATGAAGTTTAATGTTTGTCCTAAAAATTATATATAATCATGCATTGTCTCCTATATGTGCTAACTAAAATACAATTTCTTAATACAGCTACAATGACACAAAAAAATAAAGAAAAAAAGAAGATGCCCTGCTGAATGCGAAATAAAATTTCTTTGCTTTGTTTATTATTCACTGGTTCATAATGTATCAAGTAGAATTCACCATTACTTATTGCATTTGAGCAAGTTGAATCAGACTTGACAACGAGATGGATGAGCTTCGTGATGGAATAAATTGATCAATTTGGCGTTCACAGATGCAACAGTCCGGACCAGACAAATGACTCCATATAAAATCTGAAATTACATCAGAAAAGGAAGGTTTATAGAGAATCCGCTTACTTTGCTTATGAAATAATTTCCTGTCAACAACTATGGGGAAAAAAAAAAGGCCATATATTCTTATTTTAATTTAATTTTTTTGAATCCAGTAGTCAAAGAATCGAACAAAATTTTACACAGCTGAGATATCCACTGGAGCACAGAGATCTTGTCTCTGAGCCAGTTCCACCCTTTAAAAGGGACAAAAAAGAAAAAGGAAAAAACCCCTAGTCACATACAGCTTTTCTAAGAAACCATAACCCAATCAACGCCAAAATAGCCCCTTTAGCATTTAAAAGAAGCAAACTAACCCCTAAAAACTACACTAAAATCAACAAAATACAACTTTTCCCAGAGGGAAAAGTACTCCTATATGAGGCCAGATCTTCAAATTGCCCTTCGGTCATCAATCTCCATTGCCAACACCGACCCTGATTTTAGGTCTGGTTTGCCAGCAACAGCTACAATCGTTAAATCGTTGATACCGGTACTGGTACTATCATCTTTGCTGGCACTTCCTTTGTTCCGCTGCATTCCTATCCAAAAGAAAGAGGTGGAAAGGGTGAGGAAGGCAAATGCTTAAACTATACCAATTACCCTGAATACATAAGGTATCACATTCTTCCCGAATTAGCACAACAATACTAAACCATAATCTTCCAACCTCTCTGGTGATGACATAACATGGTACCCTGTTCATACAAATCCTCTAAAATACCACAAGCAAAGACAGCATTATCATGCCAGGCTAACCACACCAAAAATAAGATAACTTGAAACCAGTTTAATACAAAAAAAATACATATAATAAATTTACAGAAAAGGATGAAACTTCAAATAATGACGAGCATTACTTTTTTTCCCTAAACTTTAGCAATAACCCAAACTGCATCAAGACCTAACCAAGTGAGTCTCTTTTTGTTCCCAAGTACTAACGACAAAAAGCTCTCATCTTTCTCAGGTTTTGAAGGGATATGAGAAATAACCTCTTTTTCTATCCATCTCAATCTCGTGTCAGAACCCCTCCTAGATTCCTTCTAAGCAATCAATGACTTACACCTAAAACCATCACAAACCAGAAAATCAGGAACTCTGATAATTTTACATATGAAAAAAATTACTGTAAGCAAGGAAAATTCTACTATCCAAGGTTTTTCTTTCAAACTCTTCTTTTTCAAAATCTCAAGCATCCCGAATTAAAATATTCATGTATCAGCTTCTTCGAACTTCGCAGAAGCCTAAAACCTCCTTATGGTGATATATTTGAACTATGAAGAAACAGCAATATCGGGGAAGAATGGAACCTAGTTACGATATGATCAGTTTATACTTTGGGCTTACCTGAATCTATGAAAGGCTCTGCCTCTTCAGTAGGAACTACCATGTTTCCCTTGTCTCTTTCCTCCGGATAGAGCACATAATGCTGGACTATAAACAGTAGATCAAATAACATGACTTCCTGCAATAAAAAGAAAATATTTTCTTTATTCAGGAAAAAAAAACTATAAACTCATAAACGTAGCTAATCAAGTATCTGTCCTCGACTTAGTCTCGTTGAACTTTGGGTCGATTTTTTCAATATATGCAGCTAAAGTTTTTACCATTAACATAACCAGAAATCGCCAATGAAAGACCAAACTGCACAATTAGTAGTTTATTGTAAGGTTCTTACCAATGAAAGCAGTAGCTTGCCAAGATTTCCATAAAAGTTCACAACAGAGCCTACATGATATTATAAGTCGAATTAGGAAAATAAAGCACCAATAAAAAAATTAATAAACATCAAATCAAGCAGTAGCTGATGTACACCAATACTAAGACCTTACTAACAAGCAGACATAGGGCAATTACAAAATGTAGATATGAAATTGCAATCCATCATATACATGCAAGTTAACCATACCCTGGTCAATAGACTGTGCACACATTTGACCAAAACTGAATAGGCCTCCAAACAAGTCAAAGAAGACAAAGCCAATGCTCCATCCTACTGTGCTCTTGCGATTGAAATTTGTGACAGCCTTCAGTAAATTCATGGAAAATCCAGTCAAATAAATTAACTATGATATCAATATATCATACATTTCTGTAGCAATAGGATTTAGAATATCAAAGTCGTAATAAGAGTGCGAAGAACTGAAGCAGAAAGAAATGATCAATTTAATATAGCAAAGATGGACGTCATCTCAGCAATAAAGATAATGAGAGAATTTAAAAATAGAAAGAATGAAAGAGTGGCAACCAACAGCTTCTGTATTACTGAAACTCGAGAAAGAATATTTTGACATATCAGATGTTCTCAAAGTGTATCCTCTAGGATCGCTACAATATAGAAATTTAAGATACGATAACAATCCATGCTAGTACAAGCTTTGTATTACCTGTGGAATATACTTGATTGTTGTAATGATGACTTGAAAAGTGCTGAAACAATCACGTTGTGAATACAAAGGTTAGATTCTTCGAGTCAACATACAAGTGAGAGAGAGACAGAGAGGGCTTTATGTCACTAAATGTCAATAGATTTATTAATCTAGCTTCATAACATAAAAGAATACTGTGTAACTTACTTGAACACAGATATAAGCCACAGCCACGAGTGCTTAGGCCAGGCTATAATAATACAAACCAATGCAGATGTCCAGATAATTGCCGTTATTGCTATACAAGTCTTAGAGACCTTCTGAGTTCCCCGCTGGGCAAATCAAACAGAAAGGAAAAATTAAAAAATAGTGCAAATACAAGACTAAATTGTATAAAAGTCTCTGGAAACTCTCTATTTTGCTCCTAATTACCTTCATCATACCCCATAACATAGTAGCAGATTTAAAGTATTTTCTCAAATTCCATATTGTGGCATAGTAAAAAGTTCAGCAATTGATGTGGAATTGTGGAGTTTAGGGGAATAACTGCAACCCTTTTAGTAACCTCAATACTTAAGTTCTAGCTAAACTCTTTCCAGAAAGGTATGATAGCAGGATTGAAGACCACAATTGCAGCACAACTTATTTCCAAATTCAGAAGGTGCAGCCCGTATTCTAATTTTCCAACTAGAATAAAACCTAACTAGGATTATATCTGAACTATTTTCAACCCTATAAAACCAACATGCACCTGTAGATAACTTCTCCAATCATTAACTTATTGTTTATCCATAATTTATTTACTTTTTTGCTGCACCATTAGTAATTGATTGAACTGAATCAATGAAAGAAGTACTTAAGTAGCTAGCCTTGATTGAAGGACCAGTCTAATTAGCCGATTATAAGATTTTAACCCAAGCAATCTAAAAGGGATTACATCAAAATTATTTTAAAACCAGTTATGACCTTCACCCCATCAATCAATCACCAAAAAAATAAATCAATTTAAATAAATGGAGCTCAGATTTACTCACTTCGTATATGAAGATTTGATACATGGTAAAAATTGTCAAAGAAAGAGCGTGTATGGAGAAAACAACATCATTTAGACCAACAGGAATCATCTGTTAAGGAAGGCAATTGTAAACTTGTAAGGAATCCTAACATGCTAATAAAGAAATTTCCACACAAATCGTTCACATGATAAATAAATTTCCAAAATACAAACCTGATTTAGTCCATATTTCTCATGGTACTGCCTCTGCACCTCTGGATTGAAGTACATAGCCGCATTGTATACAAGATACGAGGTGTGTTTTGTCAGGTTCAGAGCTGGGAAATCGAAATTGAACCCCACCACACTACATCCATTGACCAATTCATGTCGATGAAAGAAACAAAATGAGAATTTGAACCAATCCACCTCCCCAAATGCCCCAAATAGAAAAGCGAAAATAACTCGCAAAAAAAAGGCAAAAAAAAAAAAAAAAAAAAAAAAAAGCGAAAATGAAATTGAGGTACCTTTTTCTTCGGTAATTGAGGAGAACTTGAGGGTAGAAGCACAGAGACCATGAGAGGAAGGAGATCCATCCAAGTACACCGTAAGCGACTTCTTCGTAGATTGAATTCCATGAATCCATTGTTGTCTCTTCACTGTTTCCCTTTTGCTACTTGAGATATTTAGAAATGAAGTCTCAGTAGTTGAGCTGTTGAAGGAGGAGGAAAGGCAACGAGTAGATATTATAATGTGTTACATCGGTCCCTCCGATCCGCGCCAAGATTCGTGCGGGTCAAAGGATAGGATCAGCCGAAGTTGGAAAGGGGACTCTTCCAAACTCTCTCCTTAGCAATTGAAAATCAGAAGAACTACAACAGAAGATTACACAGATGGAACAAAGAAAGATAAACACCTAGCTTATCAAACTGATTTCGTATTGAATTTATATACGAACAAGGAAAGATAACACCTGTCTACCTTATCAAACTGATTTATTATTGAATTATATGCGAAAATATGGATGGAACAAGGAAAGAGCACCTACCTTATCTTATCAAACTGATTTCTTATTGAATCTATATACGAACTATAGCTGGCATTTTATTTGTCGTGTCATCTGATTTTGTATGTCGCGCGCCGATTGAACTTATATACGTACTCTATAATAAGAACTTGTTTGTGTAGAGAGAATTGCTGATAAAAACGCAAGAGAGACGGAGAAGAGATGATTTTAGTAAAATGAATGATTTCATCGGATTGTTTTAGTTACAAAGTGGTCTATACTCTATACATAACAATCCGAGATACATCAAGGTCTAACTAAAGTGTCTACATTCATTGGAGAATGGAGATAGATAGGGACATGTAGAGGAGAGCGTGCGCGCTTTAGGAAGGTGTTCTCTGGACTCTGTATAAGGAATAAGGATGACGCTTGTACGTCGGCATCAGCATTGGAAAGGAGGTGTCCAGTGCGTACATACGCACAACTCAATAGCTGAGTAGCTGACCTTCTATCTTTCTCTCTCTCGACAGATTCACCGAGTAGCTCTGAAAATTAAGAATGCAAGTTAAGGGTATACCAATTAGAATGGTATACACTGCCGAAAAATCAAACTGTCACGTATGTATTGATTTTGCTAAAACAGTTAGTGCATGTTTGTTGTTTAAAAATCAGGGTAACTTTTTGATAATACTAACAGCCCCGGCATATATTTATACACACTTCTATTTCTATTTTGTTGCTAACTTGCTATGAGAATGAGACATAATCTGAACGTCATCATAAAAGACCGTCGACGAATCAAGGTTGAACGAGTTGATCGTGATACTCGTGATACTAATTTAGTTTGAATTTAAATCGAGCCATATTAAAATCGAAATGAACATGAACTTCAATCAAGAAGTTTGAATGTGAATCGAATTCTAGTCATACGCGAGCTCAGTAATTAATTTTCTTATATTTATTTCATATTATTTTATATAAATAACTTAAGTGCAGAATATTTGGTATTTATTGTTTTCTGATTAGTTTTTTTTATATTTTATTAATTTTATAGTAGATTTTAAATAAACCTTAATATTTATACTAAATATTAAATAATAACTTATATATTAAATTAAGTAGTAGATACTAAAATTTAGATAGCATAATTACATGTTGAGGATAATTGCATACTAATTAAGTACTAATTACTAAAATTTAGTACGCTATCACATTTGAGTTATTTCAACCTGAACTAGTAGAAGTTTAACTCGAAGTGAAATGAATTTTTTTTAGAGCGAGTCAGAAATTACATAATTTTTTTTTTTTTTGTTGTTGTCTCTTAAAACCCGTAGGCACAAATTACAAAATAAATGATGCTCCCAAGTATAATTCGAACTATAAACAAAACCACGTGATACAAATTTTCTATTTCGGACGAAATCATCTCATCTCTTCTCTGATTATCTGATGCAAATTTAGATAGCATAGTTCAAACAAAACAATTTCAAAAACTAAGCACAAAAAATCTTTCCATTCGTAATGCCAAAAATTTGTTAACAGCAATAGATACCAAAATTCCTCTGCTGATGAAGGACGAGATCATGAATCCTCGCCAGCCGTGAGCAGTCTCCGAGCTCCATTATTGACGTTAGCAACAGCGTGGCATCATCCGGAAGCGACATATGTAGCGCATTGAATCAATGCGGCGAAAATTTTGTAGATTTCGCGTAGAATGAGCGAAAATAACTAATAGGCCCTGATCACAATGATTTTTACACGAGATTTCATTTCATTTGAATTGATTTCGTAAGATTTTATAGGATTTCGTTAGACCTAATTACATAAGAATCTCAACCAAATGACATCAAATACGCTCATTGTGATCAAGAATTTTCCAATGAAATGAAATGAATTGAAATCCTACTTTAAAAAAAAGGGATTGTGATTAGGGCCATAATTTATCGCTCGTGACAAGTGCTCCAGTAGAGATACACCGTAGAGAGTTAGCTTTGTGCCTTACAAAGGTGGCTTTTACTGTTTATAAAATACATATTAAATTATATTAAAAATATTTATGACATTATTAATATTTTTTTCTTTCTTTTATTGTTCTGATTCGGGAAAGGAATTCAAGACTTTTATTATGTACTATTTGTAGGAATTATTTTTTTGGCATCATTTTCCTTCCATCACAATTTGTAAATATCAAAGAAAAATAACATATTATTTTTTTTAAGGATAAGATGAAGTTAAGCTCGTGCTATTCATAAAGGAGAATGACTACGGTACATCCTAAAGCACGCAATTCTTTAGAGTTGTTTTTTAAAAACTGAAATTCAAATGGCTAATCAAAACTGTATAACATGTTCTCCATGTTAAAATCTCATTAGCAAAAAGTTTTTACATTTTTTCAATTTTTTTTACTATATTTTTTAGATTTTAAAAAGTTGATGTAAATGGAGGGCCCATAAGAATTTAGATAAAGGATTTTATAAAATTCCAAAAAAAAATAATAAAAAACAAGAAAAACGTAAAAATTTGTGTCTTATTTTAATATGAAGAACAAGTTGTATTGTTTGGATTGGCCATTTAAATTTTGAATTCCGAAAAAAAAAAACTCTAAATATCGCTTGGTCCATGTTTTAAGATTAGGATATACCATAGTCGTTATAAAGAATCTCCATTTAAGTTTTTAAATTAGTGACACCTATTTAAAATGCATTATCGTTTATCTTTACCACTAGATTGAGAATTGGTTATTGAAGAAGAAGTACATTCTTTTGTTTGTTTTATGGTAATAATTGCTACATGGCAATAAAATGAGCTACGTGTGACATTTTTTATGATTTCAGTTGTCATTACTTTTAATGTTAAAAAATATTGATGCATGTGTTTTATGACAATTTTTTTTTTTTACTAAAGAGGGAGTTAATTGGATCTTTTTGTTTTGTTATATTTTAGGTTATCACGTTGCCGTCTCGCTAAATTAGGTATTAAAATTATTCAGATTGGTCATTGTAATCTTAAAAATTGAAATTCAATCGCATATGACGGACTTAAATATCGACGTATTTGACTCTAGCATTATCTTTTGTTTTGTTATATTTTAATTTTATGCATGGTGTTGCAAATCAAGTTTCCGAAAAAAAAAAATCATGTCTAGATTGTTTTATTTTAAAATTGAGATCTGTAGGTAAATTAAACGTCTCGAATTTGTTTCCTCTTTCCTGAAATAAGAAAAGTAATATTTTTGGATTAATTGACAAAATTGGTTATATATAATGCTATTTAATTCCTGAAAAAATTCTTTTGTTGATCGTAGTTCGTACGCGAGAGAAAAAAGCAAAGCACAAATTATTTACAAACCAATAAACAAAAGTCGCTATAATTTAGCAATCTTTTGTAGAAAAAATTTCAAACCTACGACGGGCCGAAGCAACGCGATACTAGTGCTGACTTTATTGTAAAAATGGCTAATTAAAATAATTTGTTTATAGAAGTTTAAAAATTTGTTCTCATCTCATAACATTTGGATAAATATTATCTCGCTTTTACTTGTCAAATCGAATGGAGGTCTAAATTTACCCTAGGCTAGAATCAATTGCGCAAGCCAAGAAGCGCCCAAATCAGGTTGACCCGTCAAAGCAACAGCTAATCATATTCATAGGTGGTAGTAGAACTTTAGAACTTGACAGAAATTTATAAACCATACAAAATAATTTCAGTTGACATCAGAAGAAAACGAAGTATCCATCGGTCAAAATATTGCTTATCTAGCATTTTGCTAGCGGACCGGTTACACAACTTACACTACACGTGGGGCCCAACAAGATCACGAACGGGACATATCAATTGTCACGTTTCCCGTCACACACTTGAGAATCTAGTTTCGCAACCCACATTAAGATTCCCTGTGGCTACTTTGGAGTAACCAAATCAATAACCTCAATGAACTGCCAATAGGAAGTTGCATGACGGATGTAATAGACTCGGTATACGTTAAGCTAATTTGAACTGTATTACAGAGGAATATGAGCCTTAAGCCCACTGCTTACTGTGTTGGGGCGCATTGATGAAATTTACTCGCTGTAACGGCTCCTTTTCCGAGCTCCTTTTATCCTGTAGATCATTTTCTTTAAATCAGTTTTACCGCTCCATCAAAAACCGTATCACTGACAGGACAACCCCACCGCTCCAACAATGGAAGCCACGTCCAGCCAAAAATGTAGTTAAGGAAGCTCTTCGCCCGAAATAAATTACTAAAATACACCGCTCTCTCTGTCTTGCCTCAACCCTCCCACTCCCTCTGTGACCCCTCTTCCGCACTTCCTCTCTCTGCTTCTCTCTCTACTATTTTACTCCGCACACAGCCAAACTTGGGAGGAGCAGTTCGGGGCAGCGAAAGGAGAGAATAAAGCGCGAAACCCTCTGACGAGTAATGTCGATCGATTTGTAGAGAGAAGGCACCATAATTCCAGAGGGAAGTTTGTGGAGAGCACAAGGTTTGACTCTTTTCTCTCAAAGTTCCTTTTCGGTTTTAACAACCCAATGGAAGTGATGAATTGAGGGATTCCTTTACGAAATTTCTCTTCAATGGCGTCAGACCCGCCTCAACCTCACTTGGAACCGCCTCCATGGCTCAAAACCCTACCTCTGGCGCCAGAGTACCACCCAACCCTAGAGGAGTTTCTCGACCCAATAGCATATATACTAAAGATCGAGAAGGAGGCTTCTCAGTATGGCATATGTAAGATTGTGCCGCCGCTCCCGCCTCCTCCCAAGAACTTAACACTCTCTAACCTTACCCGGTCATTTGCGTCCCTTGTCGGGTCCTCTAATTCGGATCCGAAGCGGTCTCTTCCCACCTTTTCAACCCGGAATCAGCAGGTTGGATTGTGCCCCCGCCGGCCCCGTCCCGTCCAGCGGCACGTGTGGCAGAGTGGGGAGCGGTACACGCTGCCCCAGTTTGAGGACAAAGCCCGGCAATTTGAGCGTGCGCAACTCCGCCGCTTTGGCAGCCAAAAAAAAGCTCTTTCACCTTTAGAGACCGAAACCCTATTCTGGAATTCTTGTGCTGATAAACCCTTTACTGTGGAATACGCAAATGACATGCCGGGTTCGGGCTTTGAGAAAAGAGTCAAGACTCAAGAGGAAGTAGATGAATCAGAAGAAGAAGAAAAGGAAAAAAGCAATGTGGGAGAGACAGCATGGAACATGAGAGGAGTGTCGAGGGAACGTGGGTCATTGTTGAGGTTCATGAAGGAGGAGATACCAGGGGTGACCTCGCCCATGGTTTATGTGGCAATGATGTACAGTTGGTTTGCATGGCATGTTGAGGATCATGACTTGCACAGCCTGAATTTCCTTCACTTTGGTGCGGGAAAGACATGGTATGGTGTGCCCAGGGATGCAAGACTTGCTTTTGAGGAGGCAGTGCGTGTGCATGGCTACGGCGAGGAGGTGAATCCTCTTGGTATGTTGGAATGTTTGTTTGTTTTAATTTGTGGTTTGGCCATGTGAGGATTAGTCTATTTTTATTCCCTTCTTAAGAACTATTCTTAGGAATTTCTTAGAATTAAATTTTTATTCTAAAAGTTGGAGAAAAGCTATGGAACTGTATGGGGTGGGTTTGCCACCAACATATGCAAACTTTCGGAATTAATTCCCTCTTCTTCACCTGGTTTGTGCTGAAACAATGCGAACTGGGTTTGCTGCTTGGTTCACATTCAAAGAACTCATCGTCCTATTTTTTTTTATTTTGCATATTAGTGGTTCTGTCTCATTCCTTTTTTAATTTTTAATCAGTAAAGAGAAAAATTGTACTTTCTTCCTTTTGCATTTTGGGATTTCCATTTAGTTAGGGGACCATAGCCCTTTTTCTTACATAATTCTTGGAAAACTAATATTTATTTTATTATTCTGGCAGTGACATTTACCATGTTGAGTGAGAAGACAACCGTGATGTCACCTGAAGTACTTGTTGGTGCTGGAATTCCTTGCTGCAGGTGCGTCCAATACTTTTTGCTATGTTCAAGTTATTTATAATGTTTTCAGATGCAGCTTTACTCTAAAAGCTTGGTTGACACAAAAATGTCATTATAATCAGGTTGGTGCAAAATGCTGGAGAATTTGTGGTCACATTCCCTGGAGCATATCATTCAGGTTTCAGTCACGGTAGGTGACTTTTAATAAATATTCTGCCTCATTAAAGTTGTTTTTGATGGATTCGAATCAAGTATTGCACCCAGTGGTACTACTGAGATCTGTTGCAAAACCTGGCTTCACATCCATACAGATTTTAAACCCTGCTCTGCGTATAAAAACTTAAAATAACACAAGAGCTAGCATCAGTTGCCATGTCCAGTATGTTATGGCACCAACTGATAAGGTACTCTAATATGAAATAGGGTCATTGTTGATCAGGCCTTTCAAGAAATTGCTGCATTTTAATATTAATTTTTTTAACTTTGTTTGGTTGTCTTGCTTTTTTGGATAAACCCATGATTGAATTGTGCTCCTTATGTGATTATCAGGTTTCAACTGTGCCGAGGCAGCCAATATTGCAACACCTGGATGGTTAACAGTGGCTAAAGAAGCTGCAATTAGAAGGGCTTCAACCAACACCCCTCCCATGATATCTCACTATCAGCTCCTTTATGCACTTGCTCTCTCAGTTTGGCCAAGGTTTGTCAATTCTCTTTGAAACCCAATTTTAACTTCCAGTCCTTATCCTTCTAAATAATGCAGTACCTGATTAACTCATTTACCAATAAGAACATACCATTCTCAATTTTGTGATTAAAAATCTGAATATTGGTGTTGTTAATATCTGTCCCAGCTTATACTATGCTTGTATATTGATACTTTTTAATACTTAAATCTTGTCTCTAACAGTTGCCTATTTTTAACATCCTTAGACTATAGATGAGAATGTTTAGTTCTGTTCACAAATTCACTAGACTACTAGGTGTTTTTAAAAGAAAAAGTACAATAATGAATTCTTCTTCTACCAGTTTAGTTGTTTAAATCAACTGCTTGCTAGATTTCCAAATCAATTGATGATTTAAAGAAAATATTATATTCTTCTGTAGAGTACCTTACTTATATATATGTTTGAAGGTTTTTTTACTGCAGTTTGGTGTGGTTAAATACTGACTGTACATTTTTCTTCTATTTTAAAAGGATTCAATTAATATATTTGATATTAGAAGTCAAATTGGGACTGTAAATGCTTAACCCAAAATCTTGTCGTTCACCTTTATTGTTTCCATTTATAAATAGGTGGCTGTAATTTGACAGTTTCAAATTCACCCTATAAATGACCTTGTTTATGTTTTTTTTTTGTTGATTACTGTAGAGTGACCAAGAGTTGCACTATTGAGCCAAAAAGCTCCAGGCTAAAAGATAAGTCAAAAAATGAAGGTGAAGTGATGGTCAAGGAAATGTTTGTCAAAAGTGTACTGAGGAATAATCACCTTATTAGCATGCTTGTGGACAGAGGTGGTTCGTGTGTAATTCTTCCTCCTGGCTTCTCTCCCAGTTCTAATTGCCCGAATGATGTCAGCAGAAAAATGATGATGAAGCCTGGATCGTCAGTATTTATTTTAGGAAATAATGCAGAAGCAACAGGAGATGGTTTTTGTTTAGATAGAAGGCCGATTACACGATGCATAGGAGGCTCTTCTTTGGTATGCCTATCTAAACCTCTCTCTCTCCCTCTCTCTCTCTCTCTCTCTCTCTCATACTGCCTTTTTATCTTTGTCATGTACCTGGATGAATGGGCATTGATAACACCAAACATTGTGAACAATGATTGTTGTTTCTCATTTTTGGAACTTAAAAACCCAAATTCATACATCAGATAGCTCTACTCTGGGCCTGGCGATTTGATATATACCCCTGCTGTCAAAACTATTATGTTCAATTTAACCCTGCACTGTGGGAATGTCATCCACATATTCTCACTAATATAGGAGCTTTAGATGTACCCTCATAAAAGTGAAAAACATTGTATTTGTTACCCCATTTACTTATGAAAATATATTAACTCACTTTTTATCTAAGAAAAAAAAAAAAAGAGAAAGAAAAGAGAAGCAGTTTGGGCACTTTGAAAAGTCAATGTGATACTGCCCATGATTAGCGCTGTCAACCGTGCACAAAATCATTTTCGTTTTCATTTTCGTTTTCCATTTTCGTTTTCATTCCGTTCCAGCTAACGAAATCAACATGCGTTTCGTTTCTGTTCCGTTTCGTTAAACGAAATGATTTTTCCATTCCTTTTCTGTTCCGTTTCAATTTTCCATTGATTTCAGCCAGTTTTCAGTAAAACGAAACAGTAATGTGTACCGCTCCCTGTTTCGTTTCCATTCCGTTCTCAGAAACGAAACCAGTTTATCCATCCTTTTCTGGAACGAAATGGAATTGACACCCTTACCCATGATTCTAAAGGACCATAGAAGATGTTTCATGGGGTATGTGTGACATTTTTCTGCAATGTAGGAATCATTGTATCAATAGTAATAGTAACTAATAACGGTTGAATATAATACTGTATGCCAACACACCCCTACTTCTCCTCTTGCAAACTTCTTCTTTATTTCCTTAAATAATGAAATTGCAGAGTATGATGACTAAAAGAGAACAAGATATGGAAAGCGGGCTCTTGGATGAGGGGCTCTTGTCCTGTGTCATGTGTGGCATACTGAGCTTTGCATGTGTGGCTGTTGTTCAGCCCAGACAAGCAGCAGCCAGATATATAATGTCTAACAATAGTTGTAGATTTTTTGATGATCAATCTGGGAGTTCTGCAGAATCTAGTGATGTTGATGATTTGTCATCCTGGGAGGGAACTAGTCATGATTTCACACCAGTTTCAGGTTTGTTGCCACGTTCTTTTGCACTTTTCTGCATTTAGTAATTGTGGCATCTTATGTATGTCTAGGTAGAATTAATTCTTCCATGCCATATTATCTAATGATCTAATGAAGCAGATAATGGATCAGCCAACAAGTTTTTGAATTCATGTAAATTACTCACTACCAATCTTCTTTTCTTAAAATGCATTTGCTAATTAGATTCAATCCAAACTGAGGCTATTACCATATGATGATCATAGCAATTATTAAAGACACCAGGGAAGAAAATGAATAAAGGCTTTTTAGCACAGCATGGATCATGCCAGAAATGAACTATCTTGCCATCACCATAAATATCAGTATCAGCTAGATCTTTAATTTTTAAATTATCGAACAATGGAAAGTAAGTTAGAAGATGAAAGTATTTGTGACACAACCAAACCATAGTGGAAAAATGGATATCTTACATCAAATAGCATGATGCTGTATTTCACTTCTGTGCTGGTCCAGTGTCATTGTGTACTCCATCATTGTTTGAATCCTTTTAGTTTGTTTTATTGTATATATGAGGTTGTACTGTACTAAAGTTTAGTAAAAGCTTGACACAGTGTGTAATTGGTGATTGTTTTACTTTCAGACAACTGGCTGGTGTTTGGGGTGTTGAAACTAGAAATTCTCTGGGTGTTTCTATTAACTTTTTATTGGTATCTAAGACCTAAGGTATTTCATTCCGCTTCTTTTTTTTTTGTTCAAAACAGGACGAACCTCGATGACGAATGGAAATTCAATACCTGCACCTTTCTCTAGGCAAGTTCTAAATCAGTGTAACATGACACCTAATAAGAGCTCTTGTGGTGCCAATTCTGCTTTGGATCTCTTAGCTTCTACTTATGGGGCCTCTGACTCTGAGCCTGATGAGGATGTGTTAAACAGCAATATTGTGGGGTGCTCCAGTGGACAGTCAGGGATGCATTGGAGTGGAGAGGATTGCAGAGCTGAGGTATTGAGAGATGCATCAGTAGATGAGTCAAATATGTTAGGTGTGCTTAGCTATGACAAGGACTCATCAAGGAAGCATGTCTTTTGTCTTGAACATGCATTGAAAGTGTGGAGAGAACTTCAAAAAATTGGTGGTTCTGATATTATGCTTTTGTGCCATCCAGGTCAGTTGCAAGTATTAACCTGTATTCTTTTGCAGATAGGTCTCTACAAACTGAAAACTCAGAAATCCATAATACTATTGATTACCAATATAGGAGTGACTAGTTAAGGTTAGATCGAAAATTTGCATGTATAGCCTTTAAAGCCTAAGTCGGAACTAGATGTATTAGAGGGGCCTTAAAGGTGAACTTCAGTTAAGCAGGCAGGGGTTTTCAAAAAATATAACACCGAAAGTCCTTTGTCAGGTCACCTACAATATTTCTTGATGGTAGGATGCTTCCTTCTCTAAACATACCAACTTACTCTGACAAGTACAATTTTTCCTTACCTGTAGATTACCCTGCAGTAGAAATTGAAGCAAGACAAATGGCTGGAGATCTTGGAATAGTTTATCACTGGAAGGAGTTAAATTTTCACCATGCAACCAAGGAAGATAAGGATAGCATCAAGTCAGCTCTTGATGATGAAGAAGCTGTACCGACAAACACTGACTGGGCTGTCAAAATGGGTATCAATCTATACTACAATGCTGGCCAGAGCAAGTCTCCTCTGTACACGAAGCAGATGCCATATAATGCCATTATATACAAGGCATTTGGCCAGGAACAGGAGCCGAGAACAAGATCAGGGCCAGGGCGGCAGAAGAAAATAGTTGTTGCCGGAAGGTGGTGTGGCAAAGTCTGGATGACGAACCAGGTTCATCCTTACTTGGCACGTGTGAAGATCCTACCAGGTTTGGAAGATGAGGAGGAGGCTGATGGGTTGTTCTTTCGTGTTCCTGTGGAGCATACTCTTGGTACTAGTAGTCCGGCTACTCCAGTCAAAAAGAAGCAGCTGAATGAGAAAGTGAGACGAAGTGAAAGGCAGAAACGAGCTAAACCAGAGGTAACTAATAAGGTCGATGAAGTGGTGGAAAGTTGTTCTGCAAGAAGTAAAAGACTTAAAAGGAGACCTGCTAAGTTGAGTGCTTTTGATATGAGTGATGATATGGAAGATAAACAAGAAGAGGGAGGAGGACAAGGAGAAGCAGAAGAAGAGGTGCCTGGGACCTCATATTCTCATAAATGTGGCAGGGTACTTCGTAGCAGCTCTGCCAGGAAAAACCAACCGGGGAGAAAAGCAAGAGTACTTGAGGAGTGTATGCTGGATGAAGCTGAACGTAAAGAAGCAGTTAAAGAAGCACCTGCACGTGCAAGATTAAGAAACAAGAGGCTCAAGCAGGAGGATTCAGATTGGAACGTGAGTTTGGAATCTGAACCAAATCTAGAAAATCAGGCAAATGGGAGAAAGGCAAAAAAGAAGCAAACTGGGTTAGAGTTTAAATGTGATCTAGAAGGGTGTGATATGAGTTTCCGCAATAAGCAGGACCTGGCAATGCACAAGAAAAACATATGCCCGGTGAAGGGGTGTGGCAAAAAGTTCTTCTCACACAAGTACATGCTTCACCATAGGAAAGTGCATCTAGATGACCGCCCTCTCAAGTGTCCTTGGAAGGGTTGCAAGATGGCCTTCAAGTGGCCATGGGCCCGTACTGAGCATATTCGGGTACACACGGGGGTGCGGCCTTATGTGTGCAAGGAGCCTGGCTGTACACAGACGTTTCGGTTCGTCTCTGATTTCAGCCGCCACAAGAGGAAGACCGGTCATTCTTCCAAGAAGGCTAAGAAGAGTCGAGCTGATTGATTGATTGATAGATTTATTGGATGATTGCTAATATTTATTGCTTTATCTTAACTAATTTATGTTGTTGTTCCCTCAAAGCTGTTGTGGCTGGGAATGTGATTTCATTATTCTTCTAGAATGCAATTGACACTGTTGCTGTAGGTTAGGTCAGAAACTCTAATTTCGTTCATTGACTAATTTCAATGGCGAGACAACATTAGTCCTTTATCCTGCCTTTGTTATTTTGTTACATATTTTATTTGTTTTTTCTGTTCAATGTTATGATTTAGATGAAGGCTACTGGAATAGTGGAATTTTGTCGGCACAGCTATGAGCACAGGCTGATACTACGATTCCACTCTGAAATGCATTTGCTTGATAAAACCACGGAAACTAAATAGATCAATAATCAATTTCAGTCCTGCTCTGCTTTTCAGTACAAAACATAGAAGTATGGATACCTCAGTTTCTCAATTTGGTCAACTTGCCTATTTGAGCCGTACATTTTTTTTCTCTATTCTTTTTTTAGATGACTTCGGGCACCTCTCTTTTTGCTTGCACCAGCTTTTTTGACAGTGCGCTCATCTTAAGATTTATTATTCTTATTGGCTTGATTTAAATATATATTATATTATTTTATCCTCTTGATTAACCGCTAACAATTAAATTTCTGCAATACTATCAGTCTCCTTGATCTAGATCCCACGCCTGGCAATTAACTAAAATAAAGGATTTAATACCTTCGTAAATCTTATCGACGGACATTACTAACTCAAATGATAGAAAAATTAGTGATCAACATTACTTTATATACACGCCAAATAAATTATAATTTTTAACTATATTGTTATTTGACAACAATGGAAATAGAATAAGATGTCAATAATGTCCTAGTCATTTTCCCCATTCGCAAATCTCTGGTATTGAAGAGATAGCATGTTTGATGGATGGTACTTCATGTTATTAGTGTTTAATCAAGATTAACATCATCGGCACACGCAAAATTTTGAGGTCAGGGACGCTACAAAATTTGTAGTGCTGATGAGGATATTATATGGACTCATCGTTCCAGTGAAAAAGCTTATGGATTTGTGAAGACACACATATAACGTACAGTCTTGCCAACAGTACAAAAATATATTTAAAATGTAACGCTTTCATCGAGTTTTTAACTTACCATGACAAATGTACAAAAATATATTATAAAGTGTAAGAGTTTCAATGAATTTCAGTGCCTTTTTGTCAATTGTTGTACTCCAAATTATTCCGATTTTGCGCTGGGTGTCCCTTTCAAAATTTGACCGTGACTAAGAATTAAAGCAAAGCCTGCGCCAGATTACTTATAGTCTATCCATGGGCCATGTAAGTTTTCATATCGCGTGTTGAAGAATGTTAAGATAATAATTCACTTTGATTTGAAATATCGTCCATATGATTATTGTTATTTCTATGAACAGTCTTTTCCCCCCCTAGAGTCAACGAAAAGTTTCATAAATTATCCTTATTTTACAAACTTTGAAACAGAACACCGATCCAAAATTTTTACTAAATTGCCCTTGAAATAAAAAAAAATTGTCCTTGGGACCACAAACTTTTGCTTGCTAGTTATTAAAAAAAAAAACTTTTGTTATCTATGTCTTTACTTTGGGCCTATGTAATATAACATTGGTCCAGAACTTTTGGGTCAAGGCTATACGTAATGCTTGGGAAGTGATTTGGACACCCCTAAAAAGTGATACAACACCACCAAAATTTTTTAATGACCAATATATCCTTTACACCTCTATTTCTAAACACTCCCATACGACATATATGCAGTTGAACTTTTAATTAAAGTTTATTGCAATTTGGTCCCCAATCAAATATATTAATATTTATTAATTGTTGTTTATTATAAAGAAATGTTAATCTATTTTAAATCTGGGGCACATCGAGCTCGATAAAAAGTAAATAAGTAAACCATATTTTAAATTTGCGTGGACTCCATATAGTATATGAACTAAGTAACAAACACACATCAAATAAAATTAATTTAATTTAGGCATTAATAAATAATGTAATAAAGAATGTTGATGAACTCACGAAAAATACCGAATCATTTTTCCATTAAACTCCTGAAACATATGAGCAGAAGCAAAATCATATAATATAGCAAAAAATTGAACAGAAAAAAATGCCAACGTAAATTCTTTATTACATAACTTCTCTCTCTTTTTTTTATTTGAATCTCTCTTTATATCATAAGTTCATAACTTAGTACCAAATGTTTTTCAACAAAAGAACATTAATCACCGTCAAAAGCATGGTTTCCACAAATAATATTAATAAAAACAACAATAACGTCTGACATATATGTTCCTGCAGCATCAAGTACAGAATAATAAAACGATTTATTGCATTTTTCACTGCATAAAATAAAAATACAAACTTTTAATGTATCAGCATACTCAGGCCTCAGCGTTCAATTAACAGAGCAAGGGTATACTGGTCCTTGAAAAATTTTAGTGGTGTTGTATCACTTTTAAGGGGTGCCCAAATCACTTCCCGTAATGCTTCGAGAGGACCTAATCCTTATCTTTAAATTGATCACCTTTCTCCTTTCATACCCGAAATGGAAATATCCATTGTGCTCTCTGCCCCTTCCAAATTCGGGAAAAAGGCTGAATTTCCTCTTCCCTCTTTGATCCATTTAATCTTACATGTCGAGAAATTCCACCTTTACGTTTACGGTTTAACCATCAATCTTTATCCTTATAAAAACATCAATCTGAGAGTCTAAACAATTGGATCGAAAGGCGTATATAGACTATATAAGTTTTTGATCGTTTAAATTTGATTTGATAAATGACTAGATGAACATATATAAATCGATCGACTTTAGATTTTTAATATAATGAACATTGGGTGTTATAAGTGCAATCTCTCAATTTGTCATCTCGCCACCCCCTTCCGTTTTTTAAAAACTTTCGCTAATATGTTTAGCCAAAAACAAAAACTCTTATTCTCCGTCCTTCTTCCTTCTGTCTTTTTTCCTTCTATCTCTCCCTTCTCCTTTCCGCCTCTCTTTCCTCTCCTCTCCTGATTCTCACCTTCAATCTCCTCTCCACTACTCTCGACTCTGCTCGCACTCATGTTCTCTCTTCCACCTCTCCTTCCTTCCCTCCATTGCTGAATCTTATTTTTCTTCCCACCTTACACTCATATAAAGACGATCCCTTATTACAACTAACCTAACATTTATGCTTAACATACAATCACTTATTATATCCAAAAAATGCGCTAATAAGATAATCATTTGGTACAACTAACTGAACATTTATCCTTATAAGATGATTCCTTATTGTTTTTAATGAACTTTATAAAATGATCCCTTATTATAACGATCCGATCATTTATATTTATAAGATAATCCCTTATCGTATCTAATATATGCACTTATAAAATGATCTTTTGTTGGGACAAACTAATCATTTACGCTTATTAGTTGCTCACTTATTATAACAATTTTAGGACTAAAAAATAGAAGATTTAGAACGAAGCGAGGATTTAGAAAACAAAGGAGAAGGGAGAAGTACGAGATTGGAATGGGAAGGAGGGAGGAGAGGGAGGAAGGGATAGGGAGAGGGAGTCGTCTGGAGTCAGATTCGCGTGAGAGAGAGGAGTTACCAGGGAGGGAGAGGGAGGCGTTAGGGATGACAAGGATGGTATTATGAAGAATGGTTGTAAGTAATTCCCAATGAAAATTATTATTTTTTAACGCTCAATCATTCTTCAATATTTTGAGTTGGGTCTCAGGGAAATATATATAGATATGTGCAAATGAAATGGTTACAAAACTAGCAAGTCAAGTACTCAACATAATACGAACTACATTTCAGATTTGCACCATCTCATGTTGAGAAACAATCAAATTATAACACTAACAAATATGACTTGTTTATTAGTTGTGAACATTGTTATAATTAATTATTAATTATAAATAATATGGTCTATGTTTAATTTGTAAACCAAATTCATTTAATGAAGGGTGCATCAGATTTTGATGGAAAATCTGATGGACCATGTTCATTCAAAAATCTGATCCCTTTAATTGCCTTAGTCAATTAAATACATCTCTCCTGTCATTATTTGGCACCCCTTCAGTAATTTCGCCTAATTAAGAGATATAGACAGAGAGACTAAAAACGTCATTATTTCTACCATCAGTTTGGACTAAGGAAAATTAAAGAAGATCGGACTAAGAAGAAATTCCACTTAATGACATGTCTGCACTTCAATCCTGTAAGTTCTAACTTATAAATTTATTTATTTTATACGAAATACTTGATCTTAGGGCTACTAATTAAGATATTATAATGTTAAAATATTTTACGTCTAACAAACATAAGTCGTTTAAATCATGCAAAATTGATGTTATTGATAAGCATATTCTATACTTATATTTTGACCTTGTTTGGAACCGAATTTAACTTGATTTCTTGTGATTTTCATCTAACTTAGTTTGCATTTGCTTTTAGATAGAGTTGTTGCCGTCGCCCGGCACCTTTTTGTACAGGAGAAGGCCTTGTGAAGATGGAGAGAGAAGATGCTGCATTTTGGAGCTGTTTTCAGACACTGCTCACGGACCGTGGAGACTCATCACAGGCCGCGACCGTAACCGACTTGAAGACTTCCAGAAGTTCAGGCAGTTATTCTATTTCGAGTTGGTTCCTTTGGGGAGCGGTTTCTATCATTAATAGCCGGTTATTTTCTCTCTCCAGACATCTCCAGAGCGCCTATAAAAGCAACCCTCTACTTCAGATTTAGGGATCCTACTTTTGAGACAGATTTTGATAGAGAGAAGTTAGAGGAGCGAGAAGCAGTTATTCTCCGGGTAACGACCTCCGGTCGTGGGCCGAGAGAAGGGGGCAGACAGACAGATAGAAGATTTTACTGGTGTATTCTATGTCTATCTTGTTTGTATTGTTATTTCTCGTTGCTTTTATGGCTTTTTCTGAGTAGTTTACTTGCAGTCTAGGGCGATGGCACAAACTCTTATTTTAGTTATTATTATTAGTTGACTTGTTTTATTTGATCTTGTGATTTGTCTCTTGCATGCTTAATTCTTATGTGATTGTTTAGGTTAGATTAATCAACCTGGTTGCCCGCTTTGATTGTGGCCAGATCAAGTAGTTAGGCACCAAAACCTTGTTCTTTAGTCTTCAACCACTCATTCATAATTAGGGTTGGAAGTACCCGAGAGGAGAACCCTAAGTTTAATGATCCGAAAGGTGAGAACTTAACCAGATCTGAGAGGATTGGAAACCCTTGTTCTCATTAGACAAACGTACAACCTTAGTCAATACGAGAGTAGAGAGTAGGGTGTATGGGAAAACTCGAGTCCGGTTCAGATGACGGATCGACCAAGTAACGAAAGTTGAAGTCTTTCCCCTGTTTAACTTGACCGAAAAGTCCTCACAAGTAATCAAGTAAAAATAACCAACTAATAGTAGTTTAACACGTTTCGTCCGCGGACCGTAGAGAGATCTTACGGGGCGCGGTGAACGTGACTGAAATAAGTAGTGAGTACTGAACCCTAGGCTATTTGTTTGAAACTGATATAAACCTCTTTTTGTGACTTTTAGACTCTTAACCTTTACTTTGAATCAGTGTTTTCATCTTAAAATCAACCAACCATTTTTTGTTTAGTTTAATTAAGATTTATTTAGAGTTTAGTTTCTTAAAAATCCGTCCCTGAGTTCGATAACCCGACTATACTTCTTTAGGTTATATTTTGTGACCGAATAGAGTAGAAATCGGTATTTTTGCTAGACACCTGACGACACGTCTATCAAAATGGCGCCGTTGCCGGGGACGGTGCTAGGAAATTAAGTTTCTTTTTATTCTTAATTGAACTAATCTCCTTTCTTTTTCTTTTTCTTTTTACTTCTCAGAAAATTCCACAGTCTACGGATCGTGACACCAGTCCACAGTCCGCGGACGTGACTCTGACAGAACTTGCCAGCAATCTGAAGGGCAAGGAACCACTTCAACCTCCACTTCCTCCTCAAGATCCTCCCACCAGTGATCAACCAAAGCCAGGGGACGACATGGGAGACCCCATTGAAGGAGATGGATCAAAGAAACCCTTGCGGGAGTATGCTACACCGAAAACAGCGGACATCCAACATAGCATAACCATTCCGGATACTGGAAGAAAGGGATTTGAACTCAAGCCCGCTCTGATCAACCTCGTGCAGCAAAACACATTTTCAGGGGATCCCCATGAGGATGCTAATTTACATTTGCATATCTTTTTAGAATGTTGCAATACCATTAAGATTCCCGATGTGTCCAATGATGTTGTTAGGCTTGGGTTGTTTCCTTTTACTTTGAAAGATAGGGCTAGAGCTTGGATTAGAAACCTCAAAGTCAACTCAATTACCACTTGGGATGAATTAGCTAAGATCTTTTTGGCCAGATTTTTCCCCCGTGTTAAAACGGTCCAAATTAGAAACCAAATCACAACCTTTAAACAATCGGGTGGAGAATCGTTAGGAGAGGCATGGGATAGGTACAAAGAGTTGCAAAGAATCTGTCCTCATCATGGTATACCTGATTGGTTGCTTCTTCAAACATTTTATGATGCTCTAACTCCCACAACTCGTGCTTCTGTTGATGTAACTGCAGGTGGAGCACTCATGGATCTCGCGGTTGAAGATGCGGAGGCTGTCATTGACACCATGGCGCTCAACCATGCGAATTGGATGGTCAAGGAGACTCCACGCTCATCCTCTGCAGAACCAGACCAAGTCTCTTTACTAGTTGCTCAACTAGCAGACCTCAACAAGAAGATAGATCAAATCGGCAAGAAGACAAGCCAACCAAGCCAACCAAGCCAAAGTTGTGGCGTATGTGGAGATTCTGGACACTCAACTCTTGAGTGCAACTTGACAGAAGGGGACGACATGTGTGCAAATGTTGACTCAAACAACAATGATCAAAACTACTTTCCGGGTAGAGATAATCAAGGATTCAACAACCGCAACAACAACAACCGTGGTAACTTCAATAACCACGGCACAGGGTTTTACAAGAAGCCCTATGTACCCCCATCTGTTGAAGAGTTCATGGCCAATCAAGGGAGACTAAATCAAAAGATGAGTGATCAAATGGAGTCCATCACAGCCAAGCTTGAGTTGATCATGTCTCATAGCAAGTTGCTTGAGGCACAAATAGCACAACATGCCAGGTGTTCATCAAGGCAACATGGCAAGCTCCCAGGACAGCCAGAGGTGAACCCCAGAGAAGAATGCAAGGCTATCACTTTGAGAGATGGAAAGACATATGAAGGACCAGCCATGCCAGCAGCAGAAACTGCTGCCCAGACGAATCCCGCGGGCCATGACCCAACTCCACAGCCCGCGGACGAGACTTCTGGCAGCAAACCTGCTGAACAGACTTATGCACCACCTGTTCCATTCCCTCAAAGACTTGCCAAGGCAAGGATTGACAAGCAATTTGGCAAGTTCCTGGAGGTTCTCAAGCAGCTCCACATCACCATACCCTTCACTGATGCGTTGAGTCAAATGCCCTCATATGCAAAATTCTTGAAGGACATCTTGTCCAACAAGAGGAGACTAGTTGAAAATGAGACGGTGGCTTTGACAGAGGAATGTTCAGCACTTATCCAAAATAAACTTGCCCCTAAAATGAAAGATCCAGGAAAGTTTTCTATCCCTTGCACCATTGGAAAGGCCAAGATCAATAAGGCATTGTGTGATTTAGGGGCATCGGTGAGTCTCATGCCAAGGTCTGTTTTTGACAAAGTGGGAGTTGGTGAACTCAAGCCAACCAAGATTACCTTGCAACTTGCTGATCGTACTGTGCGTTTGCCAGTGGGTGTGTTAGAGGATGTTCCAATCAAGGTGGGAAAGTTCTTTGTCCCGGTTGATTTTGTGGTTGTTGAAATGGAAGAAGATGACCAAATCCCAATCATTTTAGGGAGACCTTTCCTTGCCACAGCAGGTGCAATCATTGATGTGAAAAATGGGAAGTTATCATTGGCAGTGGGTGAAGAAAAGATAGAGTTCAACATTGAGAAGGCAATTAAGCAACCCGACCTCTCCGATACATGTTGTTTGGTGGAAGAGGTGTCTGAGTTTGTTGATGAGGTGATGCAGCAGTATGTGAGCCAACCAGAACCAGTGAACTTTGAGCAGGAGCAGATAGCTGCAGCAGAACTTCTCTCAGACGGGGAAGACGACGTTGAAGAGCTTCTTGAGTTGAACCCAGTCGACGTCCACGAGTCACAGCCAGACTCCACAGGCCGTGACGCTGAGACAGAAACAGCACCTACTGTTGAACTCAAGCCTTTATCTCCAAATCTCCGCTACGAGTTCCTTGGTCAGAACAAGACATGTCCGGAGATTGTCAATGCATGCTTCGACGGACAAGAGGGTCAGTTGGCGTGGGTCACCATCTTCAAGGATCCGCCATAATACGACAGAAGTCAGGCTCGCGACGTTAAACAAGCGCTTCTTGGGAGGCAACCCAAGTGTTAAAAAAAAAAAAAACGAAAAAAAAAACAAAAAAAAAGTGATAAAACCAAAAAAAACACAAAAAAAAAAAAGTGATAAAACCCAGAAAAATGAAAAAAAAAAAAATTAGTTACAATTTTGTCCTAACAATTACAAAAATTTTCAGGAAATTGCAGTACCAGAGGCACCACGGGTCTTGGCCATTGGCCACGGGTCGCAGCCTGAAGAAAGATGGAGCAGAACTTTCTGGTTCATCTCCTTCATCATCACAGTAGATCGGTTTGCTTTCTAAATCCCTTTTCTTTTTCTTTAGATTTAATTAACTACATTGGGACAATGTAGTCGATTAAGTTTGGGGGGGACAAGTCGGGATTTAGACTATATTTATGGAGAAATTGATGGGCAAGATGTTTTGAAACTACTGAAATTTTTTGTTTTTGTTGGATGATTTTGGACTTAGTTAGTTGCATGCATGTTACAGTAGTAGTTCGCGAGCCGAGACAAACCCCCGCGGCCCACGAGCAATTCACTGAATTTAGATTTCCTTTAGGGTTGCATTGTAATTTCATTTAGGATTGCATTTAAATCAGGTTAGGTGACATTCAACTATTCAATTGTCATTATTGTTTAATCGAGAATTTCAGAAAAGCTTTCTAGTTACTCATGAAATTTTGTGGGTCTCAATTTGATCGATTAACCCCACTTAGACTTATTCAAATGGAATTGCTGAAAATGATAAGGAGAGCTCTTTAGTTATGACCAGATTAGTTTGTTGAGACAATCGAATAACTCTTTCTAAAAGTTTGGTTTATTAAGCAACCCACACCTCATCTCATATCCAAAGTTTGTTGCTAGAGATCAACTCTACCGGTTTAAATACTTTATTCCACAAAACTTGACCATGTCTTATGTCTTTAGATCCGCTGCTTTTCTGTATGTACATAGTTTACATTATTAAGCCCTCAAAAATAAAAAAAAAATATAAAAACTTAAGAAATAAAAAAAAAACTGAAAAAACGAAAAAACCAAATAAAGGGGAACTAAAAAGCGGTGTTTTGATGGTGACCACTACGGAAGGCTATAGGACGGTGTGGATTAAAAAAGAGTCACCTTTGAAAAGAGGATTAGTGAAGAGTGTAAGGTGGGCCTAGGTGCTGTACCCTTTATATTGCCTATGGTTTTTACACCCCAAGCTCCAACGAAATCCTCCCACATCACTTCTGGCCGACTTCTCCGCCGCGGGAAAATTCCTTGCCCCGGGACTTGTATCTGTTTTCTTTATTTTAAATAAAAAAAACTTTGGAGACGATGGGTGGGGAGTTGTACCCTTTTTTCCGCCCCACTTTAGTCGTTCTCTGATGCGTTTTTGAACTTGAGCGGTGATTAAGTCTTAGACATGGAAAAAGTTAGAACAAATACACCAAAAAGGTTTAAACTGGTAGGGTTTATCCCAATCTTTCATGATAAGAGGTATTTGATTGTCATAACAAATTAAACAAACTTGTGACCAAAGAAAAGGAGGTATCAATTTCAGCAAACTGTTTGATTAAGGGTTAATGTGGGGTGAGCATGGGTCTTTTGGTGAAACTCGGAATTTTATGGTTAACTTGAGCATTTTTCTGAGGTATTTGATTAAATGACATTTATGATTGAGTAAGGGAACTGCTTAGCTTGCACAATTGAAATCTGGTTAAATTGGTTCACTTTTAGAAAGATAGAATTGCTTAGGGACAAGCAAATGATAAGTTTGGGGGAATTTGATAAGCATATTCTATACTTATATTTTGACCTTGTTTGGAACCGAATTTAACTTGATTTCTTGTGATTTTCATCTAACTTAGTTTGCATTTGCTTTTAGATAGAGTTGTTGCCGTCGCCCGGCACCTTTTTGTACAGGAGAAGGCCTTGTGAAGATGGAGAGAGAAGATGCTGCATTTTGGAGCTGTTTTCAGACACTGCTCACGGACCGTGGAGACTCATCACAGGCCGCGACCGTAACCGACTTGAAGACTTCCAGAAGTTCAGGCAGTTATTCTATTTCGAGTTGGTTCCTTTGGGGAGCGGTTTCTATCATTAATAGCCGGTTATTTTCTCTCTCCAGACATCTCCAGAGCGCCTATAAAAGCAACCCTCTACTTCAGATTTAGGGATCCTACTTTTGAGACAGATTTTGATAGAGAGAAGTTAGAGGAGCGAGAAGCAGTTATTCTCCGGGTAACGACCTCCGGTCGTGGGCCGAGAGAAGGGGGCAGACAGACAGATAGAAGATTTTACTGGTGTATTCTATGTCTATCTTGTTTGTATTGTTATTTCTCGTTGCTTTTATGGCTTTTTCTGAGTAGTTTACTTGCAGTCTAGGGCGATGGCACAAACTCTTATTTTAGTTATTATTATTAGTTGACTTGTTTTATTTGATCTTGTGATTTGTCTCTTGCATGCTTAATTCTTATGTGATTGTTTAGGTTAGATTAATCAACCTGGTTGCCCGCTTTGATTGTGGCCAGATCAAGTAGTTAGGCACCAAAACCTTGTTCTTTAGTCTTCAACCACTCATTCATAATTAGGGTTGGAAGTACCCGAGAGGAGAACCCTAAGTTTAATGATCCGAAAGGTGAGAACTTAACCAGATCTGAGAGGATTGGAAACCCTTGTTCTCATTAGACAAACGTACAACCTTAGTCAATACGAGAGTAGAGAGTAGGGTGTATGGGAAAACTCGAGTCCGGTTCAGATGACGGATCGACCAAGTAACGAAAGTTGAAGTCTTTCCCCTGTTTAACTTGACCGAAAAGTCCTCACAAGTAATCAAGTAAAAATAACCAACTAATAGTAGTTTAACACGTTTCGTCCGCGGACCGTAGAGAGATCTTACGGGGCGCGGTGAACGTGACTGAAATAAGTAGTGAGTCCTGAACCCTAGGCTATTTGTTTGAAACTGATATAAACCTCTTTTTGTGACTTTTAGACTCTTAACCTTTACTTTGAATCAGTGTTTTCATCTTAAAATCAACCAACCATTTTTTGTTTAGTTTAATTAAGATTTATTTAGAGTTTAGTTTCTTAAAAATCCGTCCCTGAGTTCGATAACCCGACTATACTTCTTTAGGTTATATTTTGTGACCGAATAGAGTAGAAATCGGTATTTTTGCTAGACACCTGACGACACGTCTATCAGTTATCCACATTAGTTCTGTGTGGGATGATGATATAAATTTGATAAAATTTGAGAATTTAATAAAGATATGCCTTCGATAACAAAAAAAAGTAAAGAAAATTATTTTACTAAATTTTTTTTTTAAGATAAATTGGGGTCAAGCCTCCCAACTTATTTGTGCATTGCTCTTTGTCACTAGACCAAGAGCTAGTTCTTATTTTACTAAAATTTTAGTTGAATAAAATATCAGAGGAAATCAATAAACTATACACTCTACCAATTGTAGTACCCAGTCACCCAACCAATCCATAGAATCACACCAATCATCAACCTTTAACAATCAATTTAAGTTTTAATAGATCGAACTCGTAAAATAAATAGATTTTACATATGACTAACTATTAGACAATTATATATTGTAACAAAAATAATTTATTAACAATATTTTAAATAATGTTAAAGCAATAAATTATTCTCTGTGATTAAAATGATAACATTTACAATTAAAGCAAGTGCATATCTTCCAATGATTGTTTTTCTTTTGAGCCCAATGATCAACTGGTGTATAGCTTCAGCGCAAAAATATGTAGATATTAGGACTAAAATCTTGTGTACCAATTTTGTAGAATTTCTTTTTTTTTTGTTAATTTTTTCACAATAGTTTTAATTTTTTACAAATTGATTTTTGTTATCCATTAATAATAAATTGATTGACTTAACATTGATTGCTGTTTTCTATTTCTAGATCGTACCAAGTAGTGAAAAACTCATATCAAATCAAGCGTTGTTGCTAGTTTTGTATTGACGAATCCGTTGACTTTGATCATTTTCTTTTACATTTTAATTTTCATAAGCACTATTCGATTAACCTGTTAATTTTAAGTTCTGTTGTAGAAAAATAAAATGAGGAGTTAGGTACATAAATCTCACATAAAGTATTTATAGAACAAGTTATTAAAGTAACTTCCCAATTTTCGAAAGTAATTATAAATGTAGAAAAATTTAAAATATTCCGAGAACAACAAACTATCTATGAATTAAGCTGTTATATATTAACCAAATATTAGTAAAACCTAAAAATCGAAGGTAAAAAAATAAAAAAAAACTTTGAAAAATAGTTAACCAGGCTAAAAAAATGCAGCACGATTAACTTGATCACAAACTAGCTCCTTTCCTTTTTGAAAGCACTAGAAACGGGGATAGTTTTTCCTTTTCGTGTTACTTTGTTTTAATAATGTATTTAATAGCTCCATTGAATAAATCACAATTTGCTTATCAATGAGATTTTGTATTTGTATCATCATCACAATGCCATAAAAATAACATTTGCGGGAAGAGGTATTTGAAGGAGACTAGTAATTGCACCCGTCCAATGTCCGGGCAAACTTTATTTGAAAATTTATCATCATCATCATCATCATCATCATCATCATTATTATTATTCTTGTTATTATTGTTATTATTATTATTATTATTATTATTATAACCAGTGACCTATAAGGAATGATAACAATGCTAAAAATAGAGTGAAATGACAAATAGTATGTTTCATCACTAAAAAAAATTGAGATAATTAGTTTTATGTCACTATGAATTTTGTCAATTTGGAAAATGCCACTCTTAAATTGATAATTAAATTTATGCCATCATTGAATTACTATAATTAGTTTTATGCCACTATTTTTCTAGAAACATAGTAAATTCTAAAAATGCCATTACCTAACTTGTCAATATTTTCTTTTAATGTCCACTTTGCCCCTCATTAAAAACAAATCCTAAAAGAAAACATATGCGCTAGGGAGAAAAATAAACCAACGCGGAAGACCTTCCTTGCACGAGTTCCTGAATTTTACTACCATCGTGGTTATGAAAGATTGTCACGAGTATTTTGTTGAACTGGGGCATTATGAAACTTACGAAGTTATTAATTTTCTCATGAATATTCATTTAGAATTGCAAGGGATCGTATTAAAAGCAAGTAGCAAGTTTGATGTTAAAAATAAAATCGCATTATCAAAATGGCCGTAAAGTTGCGTGAGAGATTATGAATGGCAAAATAATGCTCCATGGAGTGGCTGATGCCCTACACATGATAGACTAACCATGTAAATGGCAAAGCAATGTTTCATGTAGAAGTAGCTGATTGACATGATAGACGGATGAAAAAATAATTCCTTTGCCAAAGGCCCAAAGCCCTTGCTTTAATTGAGAGATTTATTGAAATACATAAGGTATTTTTCAGGGATTTAAAAAAGCATGATAATTGGTACGTATGTTGGCTTGGTGAAGTATAAAATTGTATAATCAAGGCATAGAAAAATTTCAATGCATTTAGATGACTAACTTTTTTCACTCCAATGTTAGATAGATGACTAATTAGTTTATGCCACTATTTTAATGCACCAATGAAATATAATAATTTTATAATTTTATTATTTTACAGTGACATAAAACTAATTTTAATTGATTTGTAATGGCTTAAATCAATTATATCTTTTGCAATGGCATATCTCTAATTTGTTTATTTTATAGTGACATATTTAAAAGGGCATAATTGTCATATCTATTGTTTGATGGCATAAAGCTAATTTCTGTTATTTTGTAGTGGCATAAAAATAATTTGTCATTTAGTGATGGTATATCTCTAATTTCAAATATTTACGGTGGCATAAATCTAAATAACCCAAAAAAATTTGTTAAACTAAACGTATCTTTGTTCTCAAATAAAAAAAATATTGACTAGTATATTAATAAATATCTTTTGTGGCCAATATTTCCTTTTATTTTCCTCTAATATGATTTGCTGTGCTATTTCTTTATAATAATTCATCATGGAAATAATACTGCAATCTAGCAATAATTATATTTCCGATTACAATGAAGAGTAGGCAAATTTATATCGGTGATTTGAATCTAGTCATTAATCAAATCAGATTTAAACAATCAATAGCCCATAATATATATAATAAACTAAATGTTTACACTCTTGGATTGGTGTTTTTATGATTTCTAGTAAATGTACCCACCCAATGTGCGTGTAAATTCTAATTTATTTTTTTATAGTTTTGGGTATTTCACTTGGCAGCTGAGTCATTTTAGCTCTAACAGAGGAAACCATATCTTAGTAGTAATATTTAAAAAATAGAAAGAACACATCACATCGAGCCAATTCTTTCCGTACATGACCAAGGTAAAAAGTTATTAAAAAAAATTACGATATAAAAGGAAAAAAATTTGCAATTTTGATCCAGCGCATTTGCTATTTCTATTCAAAACTAAGGTCTCTCGAACTTTTATTTGGAGTATTAATTAAAAGCCGTGGCCGCTATGGATGATGATAATACTTTATAATTGATCCAGCGAAATGATGATAATTTTAGCTAATTTTCAGGGATTGGGGAAGGAGCCAAGTTTTATGAGATTAATAGAAGAGGCGTACAGGGGGCCCACAACCTTGTAAACCATGCCAGAACAGTACCGAGCGGCTACAAGGGTATACCAGACCTCAATTTATGGCCAAAATTTGCAACACAACTTGGTTTTGGATGAACAATTTTTCCAGCAGGTGCTGGAGGCACCACCGTGATTCCTTTGATGTTTTTAGCACCCTCGTTCACCCCTTCTATTTTATCTTTTTTAGGCTTTAAGTTTGGTTTAGTCTTTGGGTTGAGACTCTTGATTAAGTTTTATTTTATTGTAGTAGGTTTTTCTTTTCTTTCTGAGATGGTTTTTCTGGCTTTTGTTTTTTTGCAATTGGGGTAGTTAGAGAGGTTTAACCTCAGTCGGATAAGGGTGCTAGTTTTTATTCTGTTGGATATGTAATCACATTTCTGGAACTATGCTCTCTTTTAATGCAAGCCTATGGGCATCTTTAAACTTTCAAAAAAAAAAAAAAAACCATATACCATAGATTTCACTAAAGTACAAAAATTAATGATGTAGGTCGTATGTAAGGGGCTGGACACACCGTCCGTTTGAAATTTTTACATGATTGGTGCTTTTACAAGTATGTAGGAACAGTTAATTGCACACGCTCAATATGTGGGCAAATTTTTATTTCAATACGATGAGCTATAAGAAATGATAATAAAGTTAAAAATAGAAAATATATATCTTTGGTCTCAGGTAAAGAAAGAATAATGAATAACATTTAAAGTATTAATTAAAAGCCGTGGCCGCTATGGAAAAAGGCCAAAAATATTGTTTTCTTTTTTATAATTTTTTTAAAATAAATTAAAAATAGTCGTACCAATCATTAATATTAACAATATTTTTTGGACATAAAATTTATGTCAAGTTTATATAGTAAATTTCTATGGAAGAAATTACTAATTTTGAACTTACAAATTTTAACAAGTTTTTTAGACATATTTTTTTTTATATTTTTCATTATAAACTTTTATATTTTACATAGCGCAGCGAAACTGCGACTGTCATGTCTAGTATTGATAAATATATACCTTTTATGACCGGACTTGTCATTTTATTTTCTTCTGATATTGATTCACCTGTTATTGTTATTAACAATTCATTATGGAAAATAGATAGCAGCCCAACAATATTTTTTAGGGGCAACTTTATTTTCATTTAAAAATGAAAAAGTCAATAAATTTATATTGGTGATTCGAATCAGAATTAAACGATCAATGGTTCGGAACACATAAAATAAACTAAATATCTACATATTTAATCTAATTATTTACAATCTTGAATTTATGCCATCAATATTTAATCTAATTATCTACACTCTTGAAGTGATAGTATAATAGGAAAGCGATATTGCCATCTCGTAGAAGCGCATCAATAATGCAAAAAGCTTTAATTAATTCTCGATTGTTCAAAGTTTAACGTCCTTTGCAGTGATAACAACGGCCAAAAGATTTTTAATAATTATTATACACCGACAAAACCTTACATAAGTAGTGATAACTGATAACAATATTTTATCTAATTAAAATGAGAAATGAAAATGTAACTGCGTTAAATATTATATTTATACTAAGTCTATGTTCATTTTCATCAAATTTGCGCACACAATGGACGGACACGATTGTTAGTATCATGCAAATATATGTATACTTTACTTTTCAAGTTCCATGTTTTTTTTTTTAAAAAAAAAAATTATTCTGTGGCAAAATACAAATGAAAGTTTATGGGTTAAGTTAATTTGTTTTTGTTACATTCATGAACCAAGACCTCAGGCAGTTCAAACATTATTATTTATTGATTAAATCATCACATAATGTTGCGAGTGAAGCAGTTTAATCATATTATTTTTTTAGCTTACTTATTAATTATATATTATTTATTGTCGGTAAAGAATTGTATAATAAAGACTAGAAAAGACGAAAAGCTAGTTCTGTATGGGCCCGGACATCAGCAATCTATCGCACCTTTGCACTCTTGTTCCCTACACAGAGAATCAAAAAAATATTTTCGCCTACAGAAAAAAAATATCGCCTTTCCAGTACTATATATTAAATAAAGAAGAAAAGGAAGGGAAATTTACAAAATTCTCCTTTCTTCAACAAAGCTTTATTTCCTTCCCTGCATCCCATTTAATTCTTATTCAATTCAATACAATAATTGGACCGAAAATAACTCGCTGCTCTACTAGAGTACCACCACTGTCCCTTGTGCTGTCCCATCTCATTTCCATAGTTAGGGTTTCAAAGTTCGCTTCTTTTCCCAAGCTCTTCCAATGGGTGCAACCGAATCTGACACAGCGTCTCCTCCCGAGACGAAGGGAGAAGTCGCATCTCCTCTTCCCGACGATTCTGTCGAGGTATTAAACGAGGGATTGCGCGATCTGGACCTGTCAGAGGAGAAATCAGGCGATGTTTCGGAGGGATTTGATGGTGGAGAGAAGGAGCTGGATCCGGACTCGGATTCTCCTAAGACAGGTAAAGAGGGGAAGGTGGTCAAGCCCAGGTATCCGCTCCGGCCCGGACAGCCGGATTGTACTTTCTATTTGCGGTATTCGAGTTGCCGGTTTGGAATGAAGTGCAAGTTCAATCACCCTCACGCTTCTAAAAAGAAGAGGAATACCAAGGTGATCCAAATGTAAAATTAGATTAGATGGGTTTAGGAGATAATTGATCGTGATCGTGATTGTTAGTGTTTTGTTTTGAAAAACATTGGATATCATAACAAAAAAAAAGCGCGAAATTGACATATGATCTGCTGCAAAATGTTACTTGTTTTGGTGGTGTGTTTAGGTTGTCTTTTTTTTTGTTAACAAAGTTGAATACAAAATGCTCCACTATGATATTATCTGCTAAGTGTCCTTCTAAACATAACTAGCTTCCTGAAATCATTGTTTCTGATGTTGGCTGTTTGTGCTTTCTTAACTGATAGGTGAAGCCGGGTAAAGCATCTGATTCTGATCAGGTTTTTTTTCGTTCTATCGAACTTATTTGATTGTCATTGTAGTGTTCATTTTTACTGCATTTACTTACTTTTCCTGGATGGTGTTGGTATCTCTTATTTGCTGCATAAAGAGCGGTGAGAAAGGAAAGGAAGTGTCTGAAGAATATGATGATCAGAGAGAATCCCAGGTGAATAGCGGTTACTTTTTTTTTTAATTCTATGAAACTATTACCTAGTTTGGTGATATCGCTGCAGTTTAACTGCTTGTTTTTTCACAACATGTTGTTTACTGTTTGCTACTATTATAGGATTCCAATGAAGAAAAAAACAAGGTTATAATTGAGCCAAAGGAACTCGAGGTGAATTTATTTTATTATTTCTGAATCGGATTGGAACTTTGACATATCACGACAAAATGTATTAGTTCAACTGTTTTATTATTGCTTATTATCTTCATTCCAACAATTGTCAGGAGGCTGAAAAGATTTCTTTAACAAAAAGGAAGGAAGAAAACAATGTAGGTGATGTATTTAAATAAATTATTTTGTTGAAGAAAATAAATGTGTTGGTACCTAGTGCCCCTTTGATTATATTTATTACTGCAATCGTTTTATTTCCATACATGGTTCCATACCTGTCTGGTTTATATGTGGGTTATCTAGTGTGGTTCTTGTAAAGGTCCTATACAACTTACATTAGCCCCAATTAGTATCATGTATATATATAGAGAGAGAAATGATATGGTGCATTGCAATGTATTGAGGGTTTCGTACATGGTTCCATGCCTATATTGGTTTATTCTTTCTGATTTGCTCATTTGTGACTTTGTTTTTGTTTGTTCTTATCTAGGCTTCTAAAGGAAAAGAAAAGGAGTCTACTTCAGGAGTCCTTGTACAAGAGTGCAAGGTCCGCAAAACACTTATTTGATGTTGTGTTATGTTATTTTAAATTCTATTTAAACCCTTGCATGTAATATCTTGCTATCTATATGTCTGTAGAGTGCCTTCCTTAAAACACTTCAATATGAATATTTAACTATCTGCATTATGCATCATAAAACATATTTTGCAGTATTTTTCTATGCCTGGAGGGTGCAAGTTTGGGAAGTCGTGTAGATATTTACATCCCGAAGGAAAACCAGATCTTCCTTCAGTAGAACTCAACTTTGTCAGTCTTCCAATTCGACCGGTATGTTAATCGCACTTGAGACCACACTGTTTAGCTTCTTGTAAAAGCTCTTTACATCTTTTAATATGTTTGGGAAGTCGCACGAAATATTCTCTGTATATTTGAAATGGCAGCCAACATTTCTCACTTTGGCAATAGTACCTCGAACTTTTTCAGGTTGCTGGGTTTTGACTTTTCTTCTAATAATTTGCAACTGACAACTTACACTTTTGGGGGTCCTTACAAATGACATTCATTTATTAAAGCCAAGCTTACTCCATCCAACAACAACTAAGCCTTTTTGTCCCAAACAAGTTAGGGTAGGTAAAAAGAGTCGCCCATCATGGGGTTTGAACCCATGACCACAAGGTTAAGAGCCTTACTTCATCCAAAACTGACTAAATTTCCGTTAGCATTTACCACAACTAATATATTTCACAAACATCTATGAAAGCTAGCAGACCTCATTTTAGACTATTTCGGATGAGAATCATCGGATAGAGTTAAAATTTTAAAAATTAGCGAAACAGAAGTTTTCAGTGATGGGTTTAATGCTAGTAACAACTAATATTATTAGTTGCAAATGCAAATATCAGAAATACAAAATACATACCGGAAGAGAACAGTTATTGAATTTAACCTAGGTAAACTTTTTTACATTTTTGTTCAGAGTGAAAAGGAGTGCCCATACTATATGCGGACTGGTAGTTGCAAATACTCAACCAACTGCAAGTTTCATCACCCTAATCCGAAAGCTGTGGCTTTGGAGGGAGAAAATCATGACAACAATAACAATAAAATTAATACCAGTGGAACCTCCAAAGAAAAGGCTCCACCAACAACTCAAGCACATGCACCAGTACCAGTTCCACCTGTGCCATCTTGGCCTGAGCAGGGAACAGCATTGAAAGAGCCAATGCATTATGTAACTGCACCACCTCCTTCATATCCCCCCGGGATGATTCCACCTCATGGAATTTTTCCAAATCAAGACTGGAATGGATACCAGGTAATAGTTGCTTTGTACTAAATTTTTAAGGTGCATGTCACTGATGTCAGTATCAAACCAGCAGAGTATGTTTATATTTATGAAAAATTCGAATTCCTCTGCACAATGTCTTGATATCTTTTATAAAGCGGCAAAGTGAAATTTATCATGAATAACCTACAGAAATAGGATATATCAGATGTGTTCCTAGCAGAACATGAATAATAGACTTTCTACTGTTCTCTTTCTCATTTACTTAACACGCAGAGCTCCTACAATGCTAAACTTTTCGTTTCATTAGAAAAAAAGAAATGAGGGTAGACTTATGACCTGTTAATAGAGGGAATGTAGACAAAGCATTTCTTCTTATTGGTAGGGTTCAAATGACTATTTAATATGTTTTGTCAGTTCCTTTTGTTGGGCACAGGGATTACTGTTTGTGTTTAGATTGGAACTAAAAGAAGACATTGTTTGGACATTTGAGGTTTAGTGCAATTCTTTTTTATTGGTGGCTTGCCTTTACAATTTGCTTGTATTTAGGTACCGGTGAACCCTTATTTTGTTCCAATTCAGAATTATCAACCTGCAACTGCTAGTCATGCTAGCATGCACCATCAGCCTCCTTTTGATGAATATCCAGAGAGGCCCGGCCAACCCGAGTGCCAGCATTTTGTTAGAAATGGGTTTTGCAAGTACAAACTTGCTTGCAAGTTTCACCATCCCAAGGTTCATGCCCCCTCAAATTCTACGGGAGTACTTACGGCAGTTGGCTTGCCTCTTAAACCGGTACTTATTTGTTGACCTCAGTCGACTTACCTCAGCTTGCAGAATCTAATTTTTGTTCCAAATTATCACCCATACATAATAAAATGGCTCGTTCTAGACCAACATTAATAGAATTTTCTAATATTTTCACTCCAAAAGTTTCAAAGGACAAAAATGATGCAAGTACAAAATTTGCAACTTCTGAAGGTGAATGAAGTATTGGATGGTACCTTTACAATCATTTATGTAGTTTACTTAAATAGTTGATTAGTCCCTAAGTGTCTAGCTATACAAGGCTGGATGACCGAAGCATAGGTATGGTGAACTTTGGTTTTGCGAACTGAATTGTAGTGGTGTCTACCAGTAGTGAAGCGCATCACAGACAGCACTGAATTATTAATGCTGTCAGTCAAAGTTAATATATTTGAAGCATTCAGTCAAAGTTAAGCAAAAGGTCTTTTACTCGTAAATGTGTGCTATAATTAAATAAAATATATTCATACAACTTACGAAGTGCCATAATTTGATTTGCTTTAAGAACCAAAGAAAAGTTGAGGACCTATATGGGCCAAAATCAAATTCTCCTCATGCAGGAACATTTATGCATGTCTACCTCACCTATTGTAGTTCTTTTTTTTTTTTTAAAAAAATAATAATCTCTAAGTTTTAATTAATTTTGATATCCAGGATCAGCCTGTCTGCACGTACTATAGTCGCTTTGGGGTCTGCAAATTTGGACCTGCATGCAGGTATAACCATCCTTTGAATCCTGGACCTTCAGCTCCTCTAACTGTACCGCAATCTACTTGATTTTCAAGAGCTCAAACGTTTGGAAATTAAAGGGTCTTATTTCGAGTAGAATTTGCTTTTTTGTTGCTTTCTTTATGTTATGATGTAAAAAATGTATGGAGGAGTGAAGAGCTGAAAGCTGGTGCTCTAATTTCCTTGTCGAGTAGTTCTTTAACCAAAGAATTTAGTTCCAATGTTGTGTAATGTTGTTTCTTCAAATCTCTGTTGTAGCAAAGTAAAGGCATTGACGAGTACTAATAAAATCGAAAGCAAATAATTAACTTAATATATTATCGCAAACGGATTTTATGCACCCTTGGAGTACAAGTCGTACGCTTGTTGAGTTCACAAAAGTTCTATTTGAGATGTTGCTCGGCAGCGGCTGGCATGAGGAGTTAACAACTAAAGTCGCTATTAGATTATTCTGCTTGGAGGATGTTACTCGGCTCGTAATAAGCATGTGGAATTATAGCAACTTTGTAACATGATATATTAGTCTTTAGCGTTATATATAAGAGGAGGGTTCTGTTGTCACAAGTTTTTAGTATCATATTTTTTTTCTATTTTATTGCTATTTTAAAATTTGAATTAAAATAGTTGATCTTGAAATATTAAAATTGAACACTATTAACAGATTGGATTCAAAATTTGAACTTTGAATTTTGAAATATTAATGAAATAGAAAAGTTATATTTGTGGCACGAAAAAACTTGTACTAGAACCCTCCTCTGTGTACAATACACAATACAGTGGGTAAGCAAATATATTTTGCGGAGCTTGCTGCGTAAGTGCATATTATTGTCATGCCAATATAGTACGTGTCTACTGTCTTCTATTGTAATTTTCAAGCGATTGTGCTTATATTATATAGTGTTACTATACTGTTATCACCGGAAGACGGAAGTCCGGAAATGCGCTTCCACTTCTCCAAAAGAAATAAAAGTCCAGCCCGTTGAGTCAACATCAATTGAATGGTTGGATCTAAGCCACGAAACCACGGCCTACAAATTCAGAAGGGTATTTGGCAGCGGTGACGAATTAAAGTATTTCAAATTTCAAGTATAATTATACTACCGTCTTTAAAAATACTCGTTATTTTAAATTAGAGGAGGTCTTGCCCTCCTTTTTATATTCCCCCAAATAGTCGAAATCCATTTTATTATTATTTAAAAAAATATTAAAGTTCAAACATCGAATCCAAATTATTGATTTTGTTCAATTTAACGAGCGATGTGTTTCGATATAAAATCATATAAATTTTCGTGTTCATTTGATACTCGATCAAGAGATTGAATAATAAATGAATCTTGTTACATAAGACAAATTAATTTTAATACGTTCATGTTTTTAGTTCTTGATCAAGTATCGAATGAACTAAAAAATTTATAAAATTTATATAAAAACGCATCGCTCGTTAAATTGACAAGATCAACGATTTGAATTCGATGTTTGAACTTTAATTTTTTTCAAAAAGTAATAATAAAGTGAGTTTGGGGTATTTGAGGCACTAGAATCCTCCTCTTTAAATTAACTATACTTAAATTTTGGAATGGAAAACAATAACATTAATGAATAATGTCACCATGTGTGGATATCATTGATTCTCCGTAGCATAGGTATTTATTTGGCACATGTGGATGGAAGGAGGTAGAAGGATTTTTTTGCATCTAATATTTTATTGACAAATAAATGTGTGTAAGTTTATGATATTTTTATGTAATGCGCAACATTTTAATAATGATGTCATTGTTAGGAAATGCTCATATTTTAATTTTAGATCAATTACAACTAATTAATCACCATTAACAACAAGCAAATCACAAGATCTAGTGCAAAGGCAATCACACACATGAGAAAAAGGTGTAGGAAGATTGTACCTCTCACAAATGTTCTTGTGAGGTTCGAATCCAATGCGTAGGAGTCGATGGGGTGCGTGCTCCACCATCTCCACCATCTATGGCCGCCTCTAGCCCACCAAGGACCCACCACCAAGCTCAAAGAGAATGCTAGTTCTCTTGAACCTCTTGCTAATCACCTTGCTTCTCTTAATTAACTATTTAATGGAGAGGAAGAGAGGTGGGATGCTCAACACATGAGCTAAGAGAGGAAGGGAAGAGCCATGGAGAAGAGAGAAAAAATCTCTCTTCTAGGTGGAGGCGCAAGGGAGGGGAGAGGAAGAGAGATGACGGCTAGGGTTTTCTCCCAAAGAGACCCCTTTATATAGCCAACCACTCTCATCCAATCTTCATACTATTTACAAGTATGCCATCCACCCTAAGAGGCCACCTAATGGGCTCTCTTGGGCCATCTTAATAAAAGGCATTTATTCATTAATTCACCAATTAATGAATCTCCTTTAATTGTCTCTTCATTCTTCCTTAAATCGGGCCTTTAATTAACCAATTAAATAGAAGCCCAATTAGCTCAAACTAATTAAAGTAAGTTGAACATAATTAATTATTAACTCATTAATAATTAATCTATGATTAGCTAATGCAATATATTGTTTCCATATGATCCTTTTAATTTAATTAATTATAACGGTTCATAACGGTATATAATTAATTAATTAACTTATCACATTTCACAATACACATTATTGTGAATAAACAATAAATGCACCAAGTGGTTAGAATCCTATTTGTGCGACCCTATTTGAGGATTTATACTATGTTGGCCATGGAAATAAATCGTTATTTATTTCCAATAATCATAAGCGGTATCTAGCAACACGTTATGACTCCCAATTCGTATAAATAATGTACCGTTACAATATCTCAATCCTGCATAAGAAATAAAAGTATTTCTTTGTTTGATTCTTATGTCACATGATATCACTGTATAATCCAAGATAGGAATGTGTCATTCTTGCAGATTATACATTTCTTGATCTAGAGTTGATCGTCTAGTTTGCATGCATACGATCCAACTCCATCAAGGGGCCCAAACAGATATCATCACTCACTAGGTATACTAATGAGGGACATACGGTTTTCTTGATGAACAACTTTTCCCCGCACAATTCAAGAGAACATAAATAAAGTCCTTATAGCAGCCTTTATCAGGAATCAACGTTAGACGATATTTATTGAACCTATCCTCATGTGGAAAAGGTGAACATCTCAAACTCAGAATCAAACTCATATGAAATAAACAATGACACATAACACAATCCAAATGTTTATTTCATTGGGTCAAGTCCTGTACTATGTTCCAATAACATACACATATGCAATTAAGTCGGTAACTCCTTACCTATGATTTGTAGAACTTAATCATCACTTAACTTGCATACTAATCTTTTATGATAATTAATGTTCCTTGTTAATTATCAAGATTATGGACGATTTAGATTTATTATTGTCATTCTAATGAATGATTCACAGAGATCTACAATTCAGATCCTCAACCTGAATGATCTGTCAATAATAAACTCTAGGAACAAATGATCAAATATCATCATTAACATAAACTAAGAAAATAAGTCATTAAATATTGACTTCTAGGACATAACTCCAACAGTCATGTGTAATGCAATTTGACTTATATTTTTTTTAATTGTGTTTAATATTGTAATGGAGTTTGGAGATGATCAAACTAATTCTAAATCTTTGTTACATATAACAATCAGAGTGTAACATAAAACAATTAATCATGAAACCTTTGCTAGATTTAATCTTACTTATATTATGATGCCTAAACTAATTAAAAACATAATACATGCAGCAACATATAAAAGAGAAAAATATTATATTCACAACTACATAATTTCCTACAGTTAAGCATCATATTTGGTTATTTAATTGTTTTTAAATTAATATCGTTTTATGAACATAGTAAACAATTAAGAACCAGCTCTTGGTCTAGTGGCAAAGAGCAATACACATTGAGTGAAAGATCACAAGTTCGAAATCCGGCTGGGGGTCTTTCATAGACATTTAATTTAAAAATAAGTTGGGAGGCTTGACCCCCAATTTATCTTAAAAACTTATATAAACTGTTGTCCCTAAGAAAGGCCTAGAGGGGGGTGAATAGGCACAAAACAATTAGTATACCGGTTTGGTCAATTTTTGCGGAAAGGTTCAAACAATTTTGGTTCACACAAACAATTAACTAAGCAAGTGAGTAAAGAAGAAAAGAGTAAGAGAAATTGACACGCGATATGATTACGGAGTTCCGACCCGCTAGATGAATGGCTAGCCTTAGTCGTACGTCTCCGGGAGTTTCGCAACCACCGAAAGGGCGCGCTCCGTTCAATTCCACAAAGAACGTGTCTACAACTTCGAACCGAATCGCCTCGTCACAATGACACTCGAGGTGGATCGGCCTAACCTCTAATTATCCAATAAACAGCTCTAGATTGATGCTCTCAATCAAAACACTCAAAGATCTAGCTAGATGGAACTTGGGTTTGATTGATGCTAAGAAATCTCAATGGTTTTGCTCAAGTTAGTGAGAATAGCAATGGGAGTTGTTTGGAGCTCAAGGATATGGATTTTGCAAGAGTTTCAATCAGTTATTTCAGCTGAAAGGAGGCTGATATATATAGAGGGCGCCAAGAGCTCCAAAACAAAATAAAGTTTGGAGAAATGTTATACAACGCTTCAAAGCGTTATACAACGTTTGAAAAATAGCCGTTAAATACGACAAAACTGATAATGCCGTTGGAAAAGGTCAGAAACGTTATACAACGTTACACAAACGTTATAAAACGTTTCAGTTCTAACGGTCAAAAATAAACAGCCTTTAGACAAAACAGAAACGTTATACAACGTAACCAAACGTTATACAACGTTTCAACAAAAGTTGTCAGAAACGGTTTACGACGTTATGAAACGTCAAACAAATCTGAGCCTGACAAGGTTCCTTGGTTCTCAACAACTTGACAGAACTTCCAGAGCTCTAACGTCATAAGACAGAAGACAAGCGTTACAGAACGCTTCAAAAACAAAACGTTATATAACGCTAGGGAAACGTTATACAACGCAAGTCAGCGTTCAAACGCATGGACTTGAGACTGGCTGCTGAAAGTCTTGCAGTAGCGTTGTGTAACGTTACATAATGGTACACAACGTTACGGCAAGCGTTACACATCCGAAGGAAACGATTTGTAACGTTTGAGAACAGGTTTGCATACAGGAGAAGGAACTGTCAGAAACGTTATACAACGTTTCATAACGTTGTACAACGTTTATATCAGAAAACTCAGCAGAACTTGAGCAATACGATTTTGATGAGTTTTAGAGCCAATAAAAGCTAATTCTATGACCTTTTGAGACTAAACTAAGCCTTCTAAGTCTTCGATACTTGAAAGTAAAAACCAATATCCAATTCTTTGAAGTATTGCCTAGTAAACACTTGGAAATCAAGATATTAGTAAAGAGAAGTTTATTTTGCAAATCGACAAATCAAGAGTTAAGATATTGGAAGTCCAACATAAACAATTAATTATGATTCAAACTCGATTTTAAGTTTTTGTCCACCGCAAAAAATTGAAAACAAATAAAACAAAATATGAAATAAAAAAGGACATGTAATGTGCTTTGGGGTATAGAGTTTTTTTTTTTTTTTTGTATCTATAGTTTATTGTTGGATCTGATTCTTCTTACGCCGAGTAAATCCAAACAGTTAACTAAGTTGTATATGTTCTCAAATTGGTAAGGTTATACCCATTTCATGTGTTTATGTGCATGGTGTTCCAAATTAAAATGTACGACTGTAAGTAATCTAACCAGAACGTTTTTGTAAGAAAAACAATCTTAGTTTGAACAATCTTACAATGGAGTTCCAAAATGCACTCAGCCTTCCGATTACTTGCATAAAATTTAAAAAAAGTCACACTACAAAATCTAATAATAATGAATAATTTTAATAAACATTTGACAAGATCTTAAAATAAATATCCAGCAACTTATCAAATAGAAAATTAGTCAAGTACAGAATTTATAAATAATTTTAATAAACAATAGACAAATCTAAAAAAAAAAAATGTTCGGCATAACTGCAACTTTAAAATCTAGTTAATAATATTTTTTAATGTGACGCTTAATAAAAAAAAGTATTATTTTGTTAATCCGTTTAAAATATAAGCTAACATTATTCTTGTTATTACGATTCTACATCCAAACATATCAAAGTTCCGTTTGGATTATTTTGAAATACCATTCCGTATTTGAATAGATGGATAATTAATCGTTCGAAATAATTACTAATTTCTATCCTGCTATCTTAGAAAATTGAGTTAACAATCGTCCTATTCTGGAAATTAACGTGCCGTTTTTTTTTTTTTTTTTTCGAAAATCTTGACAGAAGCTGTCAAGGCAAACGTGCCGTTCTTGTTGCCGCTCTTCATTCACAAAACTTCCAAAAATGAACTGTTGGATGGACTAGACCGGCTTAGTTGACGTGTCATGTTGAGACTGCGCGAAAAATCTCTAATGACATTTACACTCTGTTTGGTTCGGTGTGGGATTTTTTCTCTTTTTACGACCATATCGCATTTCGACTATTATAGTTTTACTCTACAGAAAAATATATCATTCGAAACGATACTCCTAATTTAGTCTAAGGTTGCTTTCGATCTCATTGCTCAAACTGGGTAATTTATTTTGTGATAATTTTTTAATGAAATTTTTTTTAATGAAAAATTAACATGTTTTAAGTCTCGAGCTAAGAATAATTAGTTGTTAATTTAAAAATAATTAACATATCATTCATGTTAGCGACAATAAAATAAGACAATATCTAAGTGAATACTTTATTTGATTCGGAAACATTTAAATGATGAGCTATATATTATCGAGTGTCGATCTTATATAAAATCATATAAAATTTTTTGCCTTTATAAATGTAAGCGTATCCTATGCAAAATCGTACGGTTATGTGAATCCTGTATAAATTAATTGGGATCCATACTTGAAGAACAAGGTATACATAATTTGCGTTTTACTAATTGTAAAATATTTATCATGTCAAGCAAGGTAACATGGGGTGTAATGTGAATGCTAATTGTAAAATATTTATCATGTCAAGCAAGGTATACATAATTTGCGTTTTATTAATCGTAGATGCAGCATAAATCATCATCACATAATAACACAGTTAATAATTCTATATTTGGAAGCAGTGAATGCTCTCCTAGCACAAAGCTCATTTATTTTACGTGCTTTTTAAAAATGACAGAGAAATTTGGGCAATTTTCTGTGGACGATGTTCAAGGGTTACGATAAATTCATTCCTAATTTACATATTAATTAAGAATATATTTTCCACATGTTTTAAATTTTCCGGATTTCATGGTATTTTCTAAATTTAACCCTCGTTCTACAATGATTTTTTTCTCACGAAATGTATTTGCCATTGCCTACTGTTTTGCAAAGATTTTTCCCTTACGTTACGTATGCTAACTCAACGCAGCTAACCCAGTACTAGTAATCATATCCACTAATCCACACCGTTAACAAATTAATTAATTTTGTTTCTTTATTAGCACCTTTTCCAAAAATAAAGACAATTTAAATAAATTAAATATCTGGGAAACCTTTCCGTGAGTGTGTGTCTGGAGTCTGGACGGCCGTTATCTTCGGTTCCAACAAGGCAACAACAACAAAGTGGCATCCAATCCGGGATCTAGTTCAACTGGGTCAGTATCTGGATTAAACTAAACACAAAAGAGCTAACCATAGAAAGAAAACCATCTCAAACCCCAAAACAAAAACACAAAAGCAAAACAAAAAAAGAGAGAATAATAAAGACGCCATAGGATCGAAAGAGAGATCGCCATGTATAAGAGATAGTTTGCTTGAATACTAAACTACACGAACTCAGTTGTAGAACCCTACCTACCGATTTGGAATCCCCAATCGGAGATCGAGTCGATTCGATTCGATTCGAATTGAATCGACGCGATGACGACGAATGGGGAAATCAACGCATTGTTGGAGAAGGCGAGGGAACTCGACCAAGTGAGGAAGGAACTAGATGATACTTTCATGGAGATCAATAAGTTGCACAAGAAAATCTCCTGTTGTTAGTCTCTTTTTCAAACGCTTTAGTGTCTATTTTTTTGTCGTTTTCTTAACTTTTTTTTTTTTTTTTTAAGGTTTAGTTTTTGTTGCTTGATTTATTTACTTGCTTTTTTTTGATTCTATACCTTGTTGATGCAGCTCCGGAAATGGTTGAGAAGTCGGTCGATGCTGTATTAAATAAGCTCCGATCGTTGTATGCTCAGGCGAAAGAGCTTTCTGAAAATGAAGTCAGGTACTCTAGATTCCCAATTTGTTTTTTTTTCTCTTAATTTAACTGGTTTATTTCTTTTTTGACTGCTATTGTTTTGTCAAACATGGTATAGCTTGTCTATTGTTATTAATTTGGTCATGTACTTTGTAGCTAGATAGTTTCCCATTTAGTAGATCTTTGATCACAGCACATTGAATAATTCTCCTGTTTTAATGAAAATTGTCGGCATTTCACGGCCCGAAATTTTTTTTTTTTTTTTTTTCCTGTAGTTAGGCTTTAAGAATTTCATTCAAAGTACTTAATGTCGCAAGTGGTCCATTGGTGATTCGGGCAGCCCATGCATATAGAAAACACCAAAACTTATTATTAGATGCATGTATTTATTACAAATTTGAAATGTTGTCTTGAATTTGACGGAGCTTATTTCCCGTTCTGCGTCAGATCACTATTACCTAATCTATCAATACAAACCTTTGTGGTAACATGCTTTCTGATAACTCTGTAGTATATCAAGTGCGTTGGCTAATATGCTGGATGGACTGACTCAATCAGGAGTGCCTGTAGCAACAAGAAAAAAGAGTGGTAAGTGAATGAAGTGTACCAAAAGGGGAAAAAAATTATGGCATATTATCAATGATGCATAAGGTCAATCTTCTAAAAGCTAGACTAATAGTGATTGTGTTCAATTGCAGATGAACCAAAGAAAAAGAGGAAGGCAGATTCGGATCTGTCACGATTTTCAGCTGCACCTTCAATAAGAACCCTATTGGACCAAGCTGCCAGCCTAAAAGGAGAGCAGGTTATTTTACTTCTTTATATTGTTTAGATGATATTCCTACCTTGTGTAGACCACCATGTTTATATTGTAGAACTAGAATCATTAATTACACCACAAGTATCATTCACCAATTTCAATGCATTTTTTACACAAAATGAGAAGTATCTCATGTGTGAAATTTTCAAGTGTTTCTCTACATGACGAGAAGTGTTTACCTCACAAACTACAAGTAACCGAACTAACTTTTTATGAACAAGCACTGCTGACAAAATCAAGCACTTTCAGGTAGCAGCAAGAGTCACGCCTGACAATGCTGAAAAGGACGAGTGGTTCATTGTCAAAGTCACACATTTTGATAGGGATGCGAAAGAGTAAGTAACGGAAACAGAAACATAAACTTTGGTTTTTCTTTCTTTTACATGCGGTTAAAAGCTTGAAATGGACTTACCCTTGTTTTGCATTGTGCAGATTTGAAGTGCTCGACGAAGAACCAGGAGATGATGAAGAAACAATGCAGAAGTATGGCTTGAGAACATGTTAAGAATTGTATAAAAAAAGGAATCAACAAGAGTAGATTTAATCTCTGTTATTACTCTGACATCTTGGCCTATGTGAACATTTCCTTTTGTCAGCCTATTTGAAGAAGTCTTTATGACATAATTTACTTGATGTTGTCTAAACATAAATGAACCAATACACACTTTGGCTTTTATTGTGAGCGGAAACAATTTTTCTTTACTTTTGCAAAAGTTAAAGGTATAAAATATTTAATTGCCTGTTTAATTGTTTGCCAGCTTAAAGTGTTTTTAATGTCTCGTTAACAGGAAATATAGACTGCCAATGTCTCGGATAATACCTTTTCCTAAAAAGAACGACCCCTCAAGTGCTCCAGAATTTTCCCAGGGACAGCAAGTTCTAGCAGTTTATCCTAGTACAACTGCTTTGTACAAAGCTACTGTTGTCAATCCTCATCGCAAGGTAATTATTTTATATGTTAATTAATTATTTTTATTTTTTCATTGAGTAGATGTTTTTATTTTTTCATTGAGTAGTTGTCTCTGTACTTATACTGACTTCTTTTTTTATGCCCTCTGATGTTCTCCAAATCATTGTACACAAATTCAGAAGAAATCTGACGAGTAAGTCTTTATTTCCACAATTGAAGTACTTCCATAGTTATGCTTACATGGCTTATTTGGAATACATGTTATTGTTGCACATTTGCACTAAATTAGGAAAATTGGCCACCATCTGTAAAAGCCATGAAAACCCTGCTGAGATTGTAGGCTTCAGGAAGATTAGTGAGGGTTGGGGGGGCCTCCAGAAAAAAACTAAAATCAGCTGCAGTAAACTGCCTTGCTTGGCACTACTAGACTGTACAAAGCTGCAGCTGCAGTAAACCCTTAATATTGATTTTTTTGACAAAAGTGTTCTTTGTTTAGCGTAGACTCTAATTTGGTAAACTTGAATTCTTATTACCAGCTATATTCTTGAATTCGATGATGATGAAGAGGATGGATCTTTACCTCAGAGAAATGTTCCTTTCTACAAAGTAGTCCCGCTTCCAGAGGGTCATCGCCAGTGACAAAGGCATACACGTAATCCTTCACAATAAATTTCCAGTAATTTGGCGTGTTAGATGGAGGTATGCACTGGGACTGATATGCTGCTTGTGGGTTTCACACAGTAATGTGGGGCACGTTGTCATCGGAAATTTGGTATGGCTGTTTCTTGGTAGACCAGCTGTATATGTATATAGGGCTTAGAAGAGATTATGTGTAGATTAACGTTGTGCATTAGGATTTTGTTTCTCACTACTTTGACCTTCGTATGGTGTGAACTTGAGTTGAGAAGATAAAAAGGAGCATGTGAGTTTCCTTGTTTATTATGTCATGGGCAATTCTGTGGAGATGCTTCACCAACTGTTAACATTTGCAGTGCAAATACAACTCTTTAATGTTGAACGGGAGTGAATTCTTATGGTAGGTTGATTAGTTTAAGTGACGTTACCAAATTAATATTTACCAGCGAGGTTACAATTTGCTACATTGCCTGCAAAATTCCAAAAAATTTCTGGTTTATGAAGGATAGTGATAATCTAATGGGTGATGTCAGTTTTAACAGTAAAGATGTTGACGTTACTTTCATTTAATTGTGAATAAAGAAATTGTGCATAAACATGATATTGGAGTGCTGTTTCTAAGTTCTCTGTTTTCTGTGTAAATATTTTTTCAAAAACGTATGTGCCTAGAGATAATTTTGTAAGTGTTTCATTTTCCCTGATAGATCAGGTAACGAATTCATACTTTTGTGTTTTTCACCATTTGAGATGTAAGAGTTCAGGCAGGGATCGATATGTTTGCTATAGGGGTGTTTGACGAATAAAATAAAGTTAAAGCGGGTTAAATCACTTTAACGTGTCTTGTAATAAGTAAAACGAGCAAAGTAAGATTAAATAAAAAATTATGTATTAGTTGATGAAGTGGTAAAAGTAAAAAGTGTTGTGAAGTAAAAAATAAATTTCTGTGAAGGTACATTATTATAGTTTATTACTCACTTTAATCACCTCCACGTTTCCAGCATATACTTTCTTTCCATTTTATGTTAATTTCAATTGTTTAAATAAAGGATAGCGGATTCACGAGTATATTTGTTCATTATATCAAATACATAGTTTAATTTACGTCAAAGTACAAAAGTTGTAGCTTATGTTTTAAACTTTGAATCACAAAATCGGAGCTCGTACGTGAAAATATCCCCAAAATTTGTTAATCTAATGGAACAATCAATGCAGAACACCATGCAGATGAAATTCTCTCAGATCGGACAAATGAATTCATAAAATGAATCTCGAAGAGATTTTTATCGACCAATTTAAATGTCCATTTGATCCTATAACAATGCTTGGTTTGGATCTGCCTGAGACCCCATTATATCTACAATACGCAGAATTGATGCTACCAATAACTACAGCAGCAATAGAAGTGACATTGGGGCTTTATTATGCTAAATTGCTAATAAACTGGCAAGGTATATATCTCTATTTGATTCTCCATTTTGTTTATCTTTTGGAAAAAGAAAATGTAAAATCGATCATATATTAGTTGTTGTCTTACTTTTTGGCTATAAGCAATTTTTATCCACACTTTGCACCTGTTCATATACAAGCATATATTACACTATCTTGTACAGTGAACAGTTTAATTTTGATTGCAGACTTTGTTTTAGCTAACATATTGTTTCTGTAAGAGATCTGCGCAAAATCCCAAATCAAAACGGATCTCAGGAGGGTCACCAATGCAATCAAATACAGCATCAGCGTTTAAAAAGTCTTCTTCAGCAGTGTACCTGCAAAAACATGACAACAAATATTTTTTGTGAGACAAACTATTATTGGAATTGCATAATAGAAAGAGCAGCCAAATATCATCAAGACACAAATTTGACTTCACAAGCTGGTGTGCACTGGTACTAGCTATTAAAGTAATACAACTAAGCCACCATTGGGTTCAAGCCTAAACTTAATCCCATGCTGAGAAAACCAGCTTTTCAAACTCCCAAATTGAACAAAAATCAAGCAATGCATGTCAACCTATTAAGATTCTTGTTTTGAACTTCAAGTGAAAATGAAACAAAGTTGATTACTTCCATTTGATATGAAAATACAAGACAACATTGATCATGTGAGCTTAAGTTCATCAGTTTTAATCATTATGCTTTTCGCTAAAACTAATTCAGTTGAAACCATAAAAGATATGTTTTCTGATAGATGCAAAAGTAGTACATTCTTGGAAAAAATTTGCAAAACAACATATCATCCTTACCCGCTTTTTGTTACTATGCATTTCATGCCAGCGCCTTTAGCAGCAGCTAGTCCTATGGCACTATCCTCTACTACCACACAGCTAGAAAACAAAAAAGGGAGAAAAATATGAATGGACATAAAAACATAATACAATAAATATGTCGTCAAGTGTTCATTTCATAAGAATTGAATAAAGATCAACTGTGAAAATATAATTGTTAGATTTTAGGGGTTTTCTTATCAAAGCAAATATTCAATTAAGTAGTGAAAGAGGACCAGAAAAGAGAGAACAGATTTTCATTGCCCCAACAGTGCGACAATAATCTTTACCAAAAGGACCCTCAAACTATTGGAAACTACATTTATGGATAAGCACCCTTGTATTTAAGGCTAATTGTGTGATTTCTTGAATATGGGAAGTTAACTTACCAGTTCAAATAATTCATTTAATAACCAATTTAATAGTAATAATATGTACTTATATTGTATTATTAGTAAAAAACAATATTTTTATAGAAAACAAGTAGCCACCAATACTTAAAGCATTACCTAGAAGGATCGACTCCAAGAGTACTAGCTGCCAGCAAGTAAATAGCCTGCCGAATAGAATCAAAAGAAAAAAAAAAATAGCACTGCAGTGGTGTTAGGAAGAAAAAGTGCTTTAGATGTTAGCCGCACAGATATGACAAAAAGAACAAGAGCGCTTTCAATGAAATGAGACTGGGAATTTAGAGAATTCTGAAATGAATTTTTATTTCTGCTAACATTATTTGACAGTTTTCTGTTTCATTAATAATGCATCAGCCCCAGTAGAGTTCACTGGTAGGATCCGTAAACATAAAAGAAGGAGATCAAATATTTACCGGGTCTGGTTTTTTACGAGGAACCACATCCCCAGCAAAGATGGTTATTTTCTTTGCTCTTTCAGGACCTAACAAATTGGAGACTATGGCTGAAACCTGGAAATAGTAAGAAGCATAAATTACTATTAGCAATTAAGCACATCTACAAGCCTCACAAGGGCGGAACCAAAATTCTAGTCATCACTTTCAAAATTATTATTATAAAAATTAGCGCTGAGCATTTCATACCGCCTTCTCGTTAGAAGTACTGCATACTGCAACTTGCACACCCTTCGACAAAGCTTCATCTATAAGCCTAAAATACAAAAAAAGGTTGCATTGCATAATTTTCTGGGTGAAATATTTCAAGTTGCATATTTCAGTATCAACTATTGTAAGATCTCATACAATGATTATGGATGTCCAACATTCAGAACCCTGGGTTATGGAAGAAAATATGATAACAATAACAAAATTAAACAAAGTACCATGGTATCAAATATATCACAACGAATAAATAATAAGTAAGCTTTAATGTATGACCTTTGAACACCAGGTCGGAGAGGGAGCAGTTTCTTTTCTATGAGTGCCATGAACAATTCAGTCTTCCTTTTGTGGAGAGAAGCAATGAAATCCTTCCTTTCTTCGTCGGTCTTTGGTGCTTTAGCCGGCCATCCTGTCTTGTTGAAATATGCAGTCATCCTAGATTGATACAAGAAACAACATTACTGACAAGCTAACCTTAGACGAAAATAACATTATTGAAAGAGATATTTCACTGATAGCAGGCGGCGTGATTACTTGATCCAACCCGAAAAACCAATATGAACTTTCTAAGCTTAGAAAAACCCATTAAGCCCGAAAAAATTGGAAGTCAATGACCCAGTTCAAACAGCAAAAAAATTTTGAATTACTCAACACAACTGATCAGGCATAAATCTGAATGACCCAAACCCAGCTGATCTGAAAATTGAAAACTGAATCTAACGCACACACATCAACAATAACCTATTTAGTCCAGGTGAAAAATTAAATGCAACTCCTTGACCAATTTTAGAATAACAAACCTGTCTCAGATGAGTTTCCAAATAACCCTACTATCAATTGGTCCAATCCAAACATATCTTAAATGTGAATTCGACTGATACCCAAAAGACCTGGACCTGACTTGACCAGACTAAAAACCCAAACCATCACATTTGTCCCCTAAATTTACCATAGTTATAGGAATTTCTGCATAGAAAATTAAGTAAAGACCAACCTCTCTTTGCCACCACCAATCTTAAGCAGCTCACCATATAGTTCAACATCCCAAGTGATACCCAATTCCTTCTGTACTAGCAAAGAGAAACTAAGTCAAGGCATGATATGAATATGAAGACATATAAAAAACTAAGTATGATAATGTCATCAAAATTCTCGGAAAAAAAAAAAGAGAAAAATTCAAAACCTCAGCGAAGGTATCATTGAAGGAAATTCGGTGTCCATCCTTTTCGGTGTCAACAAGCACACCATCACAGTCAAAGAGCAGAGCAGCAGGAAGAGGCGCAGAGGAAGCACGAACGGCACTACTAAATTTGCGCTGAGTTGCACCACTCCGATTTCTGAACGAGAGGGAAGAGAGCGAAGGAAGAAATGTAGAAACCCCACTTCTGGTCTTGAAACTTGCATCCACTTGAGACGGTGATCGGAAAGAGGTTAGAGAAGCTCTGGTTGAGGGAACTGGAGAGGAGATCAGAGCTTTTGGAAGGAGTCCAGTTGACGCCATTGTTGTTTTCCAGTGAGAAACTTTTGTGACGCCATTTTGTCTGATAACTGATGCGCGCCATCCTATCCTGGAACCTTATCAGAGAGCCACACACGCTGGAACGGGTTTTAATTTTAAGCGATCGGATTCGGGTCGGATTTTCACATTTCGACGGTCCATTTTACTTTCTTTTACAACTGGGTCAACTACTTCGGCCTGTTAAAACAGTAGCCCATTGGGCCCCAGGATCCGAACTGAACCCCCTCTTAGTCTTAGTCAGTCAAATGGATTGGGCTAGGAGTAACTCCGGATTCGGGTGTGTTTCGCTTTGAAACCGTTTAGAAAACCCCTTGGGTCTTGGTTTCTCTCTCAAATCGTAGCGCGCAGTCCTGAGAGCGCTCGAGAACTGAGATCGAGAATTACGAGAGAGAGAGAGAGAGAGAAGTAGCGGAAGCTAAGGTGTGCTGTTACTGTGGGGAGGAAGTAATGGAGGCTGACGATGGGCGGCGCACCGTCCGTATTCTATGCTCCAAGAAGGCTCTGCTCGGATCCCCGCCGTCCGTGGGGATCCGATGGCTTATCGGATCGCCGCGTTTCATTTCTCCTTTAACAATAGTCGCTTCATTTCGTTGCCTCCATACCCTCCATGACGATCCCTTCTCACCCGATTTCTCCAAAGAAGCAGGTTGTTTTTGCATTATGAAGTTATTATGTTTGGGTCCTCAAGTATTATATGTTTCCTGTTTTGGTCCTTAAAAGGTTCAGACTTGCCATTTTGGTCCCTCAAGCTTCCAATTGTATACATACGATCCTGTCTCCATTTTGGTTAAAAAAAATAGGGCAGCACTGGCTAGTCATTGTTTACGTGGAATTCGTTCTCAATAAAAACAAATAAGTGCTGAGTGAAATTTTTGTTCACTTTTTTATGATGAGAAGTTAACAGTAGGGACCAAAGTGACATGGATTGGAATCTTGAGGAACCAATATGAGATCTGAACTTGGAGAACTTGGAGAACTAAAATAGGAAGTGGATGATCCTTTAAGGCCAATATTTAAATTCATATAATTTTTTTTGTTCTGGTGTACTATTGCTGGAAGAATTGTATGTAGGCAATTGTTTCTGGCTGATTGGGCCTGATTATATTTCTATAATTCTTCTGTAAGCGTCAGTTTTTCCACTGGGAAATTTGCATAGCTTGTAAGAAGTTACAAAAGTTCATCCTTCCTATTGTTTGTAAAATTTTATTTTTTGAGAAATTAAAATTGTATCTGCTTTTGGTCATAAGTCATAACACAACTAATACCATGCCATAAATAGAACAATTCAGCCTATGGCAAGAAAAATTGCTCGTAATCCTACCATTTATATTCTGAAGGTTAGCATTGGTGAACAAAACAGTGAGTAATTTGTATTTTAATGGCTAGTGCCATTGTGTTCTCATAACAGTTCCACTTTTAGAAGATACATGTGATGGTTTAAGAGGCCAATCTAACAATACAGTCTGGGATCTTTGCAAAAAAAAACAGAAAGCCATGTGTGATCTTTATATTTATAAAATTATTAAGCAGGTTGTTAAATTCTTGGACCTTTGAATAAATATAAGTGAGTTTTTTTTTGGGTTCTTTCTGACTTATAATAATGTAGATTACTTTTCTAATTGATTTATAATTATCCTTTTGGCTGTTTTTGCACGCACCTTATCGTGTTTAATTTGCTTTTCCCTGCTTTTTGTTTGGGCAGATGATATTAGGATCCTACTTGTGAGAGGATTTGATATAATTGGAGCATTATTTGTTGGAAGTCAAAACTGGAAAGAGGATACCAACAAAGCAATAGAAGCCTCTCATAAACTAAGAGAATGTCTTTATGATGACAAAGTAAGCCACTCTATGGTAGCGGCTTTGAGTAATGCAGAGTCAAGTGAAATTCAATTTTGTGTCTCTGCTAAATCAACAGTTTCAGAAGTAGAATCTGTTTTGTACGAAGATAATCCAGAAAACATTTTGTGGGATAAGGGCTGCCTTCTCAGGTGCCAAATGGCACTAAAGCTTCCTCTTTACTCTCCTTTGCATGAGAAATTAGGTAACACGTTTTTCTTGGAGTTGTCATTTGGCAGGGAATTTTTATCGGTGGAATTCTGTACTATAACCCTAACTGACTGTTTTAACAAAGTTCCTAACTTTTCTTTTGAGGGGGCAGGGAGGAGGGGGGGGGGGGGGGGGGGGGGGCGCAGGTCTAAGCATCAGCATTTATGAAAATTCAGATGAGAGAAAATTAAGGCTGGGAGGAGATTCAAGTTTCGGGGAAGACATTAATATTGGTTTTTTTGTCCAAAAAACAGTAGGAATCTACAATTTAGGTCCTTTGCTGTAATCGGTGAGTCCTGTAGTGGGGACCTTATTTTAATCCACACAATGCTCAAACATTTGTTCCTTGTTATTAAGATTTCCTTAGCTGTTGTACCTTTCCTCTTTTTTTTTTTTTGTAGATTGTGAAAGAACTGTTTCTTCACTAGCTAAACATGCTATTGGTAGACTTAGAGATCCATGTACCGCTTACCTAGTTGAGTCAGGTGATACAAGCTCTGAAAAACAATGTAGCGTTGTTCATGGGAAGGATTTAGATAGTGTAGATGCAAAATCTCTACTTTGTTCGAGTTTTTCTTTGAGAAAAGGATCCAACATTCCGATCACAAGAGAGGTAACATCAGATTCTGCTTTGAGGACTATGTCTTGTTCATTTTTTCATTTCTGCAGAATTATTGTTCGATATTATTGACAACTTCTTGGTATTTTTCTCTCCTTATTGTGTGTTTGGTTGTTCTTCAGGTTATATGAACAATTGAATTAATATTTTACTCCTTTGTTATGTTCGAAGTTTGTGAATAAATTTGCTATACTTATATTAGTTGGTTACTTCTTGTTTTTCATTAGAAGGTAGATGCAATCCGTGTGACACTCTTTTCTAACCCATCAAGGAGTGAACAAAAACCTGGCTCTCCTGCTATAGAATATTTTGCAGGTGAGGTGTCTCTATGGGTCCTTATGAAATATGAATATTTTTCCCCTATTTTCAAAACATGCATGTTACATGGCATAGTTGTGCTGCTGTTTTTATATGACATATTTAATTTGAGAAGCTTATCCAAACAATTACTCCCAAGATAGCACTAGATTATTTTTCATGAATGCTAATAAAGTTTTAGGCAGTTCATCCCTTTATGTAGAGTGACCTGCATCGATGATGTAGTTGCTTTTTATATAATAATTGTACAGCCAAATGTGGTTTTTTGGGTTCACTGTATGTCAATCACTTGGTAGTAGTGTTTATTAGATGCTTTAATTCTTTTGTGTTAACAAATGATTGCTAAATTTTTAATTTCGAAGTATATTTCTTTCTTCAGCAACAAAGCCTACAAGGTTCTCTACAATCAGCTTGAGGCTAGATATACTTTGCTACACTTCACAAGACATTGATATAGCAACCGCTATATCAGAACTTGTTATTCCTGGATTGATTGAACAGCTAAAGATTATGGCTTATATCAGTATCTCAGAAACTTCAAGCAGCCAAACTGAGGTAAGCAAACTGATTTCAGAATGGTTAGTATGATCTTGTTGATGTGGTTGACTTTTCTATTGGTTATTGCCAGCTTTGTCCATACCACTTCCATCCTACTGGGTTTCTGATTCCCGTCACGGCAATTTACGATCTAAAATATGGAGAGATGGAAGAGAAACAAGGTAGGAGTTTTAGCGATTTAGATCAGATCAAATATGGTTCTTGAATTGTAAACTATTTCCCTAGGTTGGGTTGGGTTGCACATCCCATCTCTGTCCAATCTGTGTTCATCGACTCTAGTTTTGTGACAATGTTTAGTTCTTTAGTGCTCTTGAGTGATGCCCAATATGTTCACAAACCCTGAATAAGCAGGATAAATACTTTTTAAAACTATTGTTGCAGTACAATATTTATTCGTTTTCCTTCGTTTTTCCTTTCAAAACTGAAACATGAGGTTTAAAATGAAAATAGGTGAATTAAGGAAATCTCTTCACTTGCGGCTGGGTTTACCTTTGGACCGACCTCTAATGCGAATAGCAAATGCACTAAAATTTGGCCACAAGGATAAAAGAGGAAGTAACGCAACAAGAGACGGTAGAATCTCCTTTCTCCTAGTTGCATGGAGCACTTCTTATTGCATTACCATAATTTGGAAAAAAATATGTGAATATTTGTATAGAACAGGAGAATGTCATGTCTACCCTGCCAAACATGAAACTATCACTAGTGTTCCTCCATTTTTATTTGTTTGAAATGTTCAAATTATGCCGCACGAGGGAGCAGCACTGAGGAACGAGAGACTGCTTGTGTGTTTCATGAGTGCAATATGGAATGTTCATGGCAATATAGTGGGTGCTTAATCTGATTATTATAAATGTTATTTTCCATGTTTTATGGGGTATGCTTCATGTGTCACCTATTACATGGGTGTTCATCATATTATGAGACTTCACAGTGATCATAAGGAATTTTCCCATTTTGTTTCAATCTCTGGATTAAAATTGCAGGATCTTCTTCACTGCTGAGAAATGTACACTTTGAAGTTCCTGCTAGTGGTGGTAAGTTATCTATTATATTCCTTTCTGGTGTAAGTGACTGAATCTTTACGTTTAAGAATTATTATTCCTTGAATTCTATTGATACCTCAGATTATTTAAAGGAATCTTTAAGTTTTCATTTTAAAAAAAAAAGAAAAAATAATGAAAATCTGAGGGTGGCTATGGTATATACTACATAATTATGCAGCCATACATGTATAATATTTAGATATTTGTCACTATTGGCTTTCAAAACAACTTTATTGATTGATGGTATAAAATGTTTGGCTTTTGTAGTGTCTGGAGGTGTTTTATCTTTGACTGAGGGCTCGTATGAGTATTACCATTATTTACAAGGTGGAGTGGATGACAATGTGAGTTTCTTGACAGCTAGACAGATCTGATCTTATCTCATATTTTATATAAGAGCTTCTTCTAGAGAAAAAGGGAAAAATAACACAAAAAATCAAAAAACAAGAGAAGATAATGCTATCGAAAGATGATTGGTCCATATTACATTACCTATATTACTTGTGTACTTTTTTATGATTGAACCAATGTACAGGGTTGGGGGTGTGCTTATCGTAGTCTACAAACAATCATATCCTGGTATAGACTTCAACAGTACACAGCAATTGACGTTCCTTCCCATCGGTATGGTATTGCGCTTTTTGTGTAACTTCTGTAGGTGTATTTTTTTCTAAGTACATACTGTAGACTACATCAGTTATCTGGGCATGTTGACGGCTTATTTTTCCTTATCAGGGAGATTCAACAAGCACTTGTTGAGATTGGCGACAAGGATCCATCCTTTATTGGATCACGTGAATGGATCGGAGCTATTGAGCTCAGCTTTGTTCTTGATAAACTTCTTGGGGTAATTTTCCCTCTTTCTCTAAATTTTTGGCCTTGTTTTTGGTAAGGTTCAAGGATGTCGTTTTCTATGTGTGTATACATATTTGCCTGTGTATATATCAGGGAAGAAAAATAAGTTGTATAAGTTATGCTTTAAATGTAAGATGTCTCATATCTTGCAAATAACTATTAGCACTTTTTGGTTCTTTCCAAATAACTTCCACACATTTAAGTCGAGGTAGAATTAAACAGAAATAACCAAAGGTCCTTTAACAGTTTCGCGTCGACTGTACTGAATTTCTCTTGTGATGGAAACCAAATACATCACCTCTGAGGTTTTTAATCCACTGAGCCAAAACTTCTGTCTAGCTGGTTGGTATCAGCTGGAAGGCAACATGTAGGGTGATGCGTTGTTTTCTTCAACAGGTTAGTTGCAAGATTATAAATGTGAGGTCTGGTGATGAGCTTCCTGAGAAATGCCGAGAACTTTCATTCCACTTCCAGACACAGGGAACGCCCATAATGATAGGTATCCCTTTCTTTATACTGTAGTCTAATATTTATTGTCAGAAACCTTTCCACTATTTTTTTTTCCTTTTGCAAATTGCACCATTACCTTTCATGTTGGCATTAACTATCAAATTTCTGTTGGCCACGAATACAAGATAGTCATTGAATTAGCCTGGTTGATAGTTATTTCTTTTTAATTTAACATTTAAGCTCCATTTATTTAGATAGGAAATCCAGCCAGGAAAATTCTAATGTTGATTTCCATGTCTTGTGGATCTGTGCAAAGCAATTTGGTTAAGGTTGCAATGGTGACTGTCTTGTCGTTTGTACCTTATTAGGAGTGTCAATGGGTCGGGTCTGGTGGGTCCGGGTCAGGATTATTTTATTATTCTTTTTATTCTGGTCCAACCAGCACTACACATCTAACTAGATTAATTAATAACTAATTATTTTTAACGTATCTATGCTACTTAATCTTTTAAATATATAAGTTAAATCTTAATTAAAACATAATTAGTTAGTGATAAATCTTAAATAATTATAAAATTTCATGGTAACCAATGAATCACGTTTTTTAGGATGAGGTCATCCGTGACCCAATCAACTGAGATGAGTCGAATATTTTAGACGTATACACAACCCATTTAGTCATCAGATAGGTTCGGGTTGGGTTAAGTCGGGTTGGATTGGTTCAGAAATTGACAACCCTACAACCTTTCAAACATCTGTTTGTATTCATGGGTTTCTATTGTTTGTGGGAGTTTAAATTTATGAATTACGCAGGTGGGGGTGTGTTGGCTTACACTCTCTTAGGAGTTGAATACAATGATACTACTGGCGAGTGTGCTTTCCTCATTCTTGATCCACATTATACGGGCAGTGATGATCTAAAGAAAATTATAAGTGGGGGATGGTGTGGCTGGAAAAGGCCAGTTGATAGCAAGGGCCGCAGTTTCTTCTTGAAGGATAAGTTTTATAATCTCTTGCTTCCCCAGAGACCCAACATGGTGTAAGAAACAATCCTGTAGAATCATATATGCAGAGCAAAAGAAAAGGTTCATAAGAAAAAGAAGCTCAACAATTTCTCCCAAGTTAATATTATAGAATTTTAATATGTTGAGCACCTGTCAACGTCATTTTTTCTTCTTACATAAATTATGCTTCAAGGAACAATGACTATTAAAAACAGTTTTGCAACCATGTTCTGAATCTTGTACTGTAGATAAATTAGTGATTGTGTTATGCATATAGTTACTTTGTGTCGAATCAATTCTTTTTTGCATCACACTGTTGTTTTATACTAAAGAATGACATTTCAAGCCCAGAAGAGAAATGAAAACAATAATTTTGGGTTAAGTACATGGTTTTAGATCATACAGATCTCACTGGTGCTGTCTGCAGGGACTACTTAGTCTGTTAACCAATTGCAAGCAATATACTGAAAGCAAGTTTTAAAAAGATTAATTAAGCCCTCATAGTTTAAGCGTCCTGATTGAGCACTAACCTTATTTTTGGACCTCTTAATTACTGAATTTAAAGGAACATGAGAATAATTATATGTTACCCTTCTGGGAACGTATGGATGATACAAGTTAAAAGAGCTATACTCAATCATGAAATGAGTTAAGTTGCATCAATATACACACAATATGAACAGAAAGCATTTAACATGTCAGTTTCCTATGTCCCAACAACTGCTGCTTCACATCAAGTGAATTCCAGGACCTACATTGATACCAACTCCCTACTATTTACATATTAACATGAATTTAAATATAAGATAACATGAACATCAGATGCTTCCATTTTTAGCTAAGGAGAAGCAGGTATATAGATATGAACCATAATAATGAACAAGGAATGAACCAAGCCATGCCATTAGACAGACAGGCAGAGATATCTACAATTAAGTTAGTAATCAATCAACTGAGATCAACTTCAACCCGCTCTGGATGGCCTCTCTCAGTCTGTTGACCAACAAGCTCGATGCCAAGCTGTCCCTTGTCACCGGCCCCAAATGCGTACAGTTTTCCTGAGTCAGTGAGAGCGAAAGTGTGTGCATTCCAGTAAATGGAGTTAGTGAGGCTTATCTGCACCACTCTCTCATTGATTCTCTTTAATGAGGTCACCAGCTGAGGCGTCAGCACATTAGTGTGTCTGTTCTCCTGGAAACAATAACATTTCCTTGTTAAAAAAAATTACTAAAGACAGTATTGCATCAATCAACCTGGTTCCGCACAAAAGTCAGTTATTTACAATGACCACTACAAACCAAAGGACAGAAAATAAAATATAGTACCCATGGTATTAGAATTTTCTTTTGAGGGCAATTTTGTCATTGGCATAGTGTTCAAAAATCAAAGTGTCCGTAACAGAACATTCTGACACGAAAGGAAATAATCATCACAGTGATAAAGACAAGGAAGATGACAGATACATAAACAAAAAATAGAAATAGAGTATTTACAGCACTAAAATGAACCTTGAGAAATCACAAACCTCTCCCTCCTGTGCAGTAGAGTGGCCAAGACTGGAGGATTCACCACAGCCGAATGAATACACATCCCCTTCTTCAGACACAACAAAAGTTGTGTAATCTCCAGTTGCAACATGCACTGCCTTGACATTGTTCAAGGACTCCACCACCTTAGGTACTGACTCACATTCTTCATTTCCATGTCCCAAGCAGCCATAGCGGCCCCATCCCCATGTGCACACCCTCCCATCCTTTCCAACCACAGCTGCATGCCAGGCTCCTGCCGCAACTACAGTTGGCTGCAAATTAAGTTGCTGAAACTGCTCAATAAGTCTAGGATACTTCTCATCTTGTCTTGATCCATGTCCAAGCTTCCCTCCTAATCCACACCCCACCGAGTACACCGACCTATGTGTCAGCATTTTAATAGAATGTCAGAAACTTTTGTTCAAATGCATTATAACACACAGATATTTTGAGGCTGTTATAGCATGTCAGGTTTGTGTCGATTGGCATACAACGTGTCCTTGGTCTTCTTTTGTTTTTATTTGCACATTTAATGTCTTCTTTTGTTTTTATTTGCACATTTAATGTTTAGAGATCCAAATCTCTAATTGTTTTTTTTTTTTTTTATTTTGGTGGATGTTCCTTAAAAAAAATATCTAAATTTCTGAAATTTCATGAACTTTCCTTATTTGACTTCTGCTTGCAATCCAAACAAGACTTGTTATATGAAATGTACAGCTCAAACCAAATAGTACCAGACTGAAGCCCCTCCTTGATCTGGAGTCTCCAAAAAGAGAACCTACTCCGACCAAGCTACAAGATTAAAAAAAAAAAGGTGCACCAAGGGAGAGAAAAGAACACTCACATGCCGCTCGGCTGGCATGCCAGTGCAAGGAGGTAACAATAACCAGCTGCAATCTGGACAACAGGAATATTCTCGAGTGGGCCCATGAGAGGATGTGGCTCCACATCATTAGGCTCAGTCTGGTGCCCCAATTTCATCTCATTGCCCCATGAGAAGGTGTATACACGTCCCTCCCTTGAAAGCACTGCTGTAAAAAAGTTTCCTATTGCTGCCTGCACGACAAACACATCTTTCAAGGATTCAACTATCTGAGGTTTTGTTACTGCTTTTGAACCCTGGGCACCGTATTCTGCCTCCCCAAACGAGTCCTTCCCAAAAGCAAACACTTTACCAGTGTCGCTTATCAGTATGCTTCTGCCAGCTCCAGCTGCAGCCTGTATAATCCTGATGCCCTGCAACGAACTGGAAAGCACCCCCAATAGTTGAGTTAGTGTCACTTTCTGCACAATTTATAGGGAGGAAAAGAAGAAGGATTTAGAAGATGGATACTTCTGTAAGAACAGAAATTTGGCTTGCTTGTGGAATGTTAACCAGTATAAAATGTGCATAGCGTGAATAATACAGTGGAATAGTACAACGTCAATATAAAAAAAGTGACAATACTTTTTTCTTTGTATCTTGATATTTAAGCCTCAGCTAAGACCTGTTGCGGCATGACAACTTAAACGAGGAACAAGTCCATATAATAAAGGAGGCCTGAAAAGGTAAGATGCACACTACACTGAAAATGGTAAAGTACTACAAGTAAAAAAGATGCAGTTGGAGCAGTTTCAGATGTTTACTTTGGCACTATAATCCTTCCCAAATGGAAAGATTAACCCATCCCAACCAGCATGGGTCGGTAATTCGGTATCACAGGTAAAATCGGGTAGGTCACATGACCATCATTGTTTAACAAGCACCTAATAAGACGAGGCCTCCATTCCTCCTCCAAAGTGCCATGCCCAAGCTGGCCTGAGTTGTTTGAGCCAAAAGTATACGCGGCCCCACCAGATGTCACAGCAATGCTGTGTCCTGGACCTGCAATTGCCTGAGACTTCTCTCTCCTACATGCTTCTCCAGCCAGAATGTACCTAAGCACCAGCTTCCAACTGCCACCGCACTTCTGTTTCAATACTTGCCTCTCTTCCTCCTGCATTGGTTTAAATATAGCCCTTTTCTCACACATGTCAAGTGCGGCCAGCTCTGATATGGAAAGCTGGAAATCAGGAGCAAAATTGGCTGGCTTCCTGAAAAATGTACATGTCACCTGGTACAACCACAACAATCTATCAGCTGCATTATCAATTCTACAATTAGGTTATTCAAGAAAAGATACTTGCCTCGAGATGTGCAAGATCTTCAGGATTTAAGTTGCACGAGGTCAGCACATGGAGAACTATAGATGGGTTCGCGGCCAGTGGAAATTCACCAGGGGTTGATTCACCAAAGCAGTGGCGCTGCGACCTCTGGTATGTCTGTTGCAATGGGGACACTAGAGAGAGAGGCTCGTCTATGATTAGGTGCAGTGGGATCGAAGGTGTCGCCCCACTTGTAGTGGCATCCATATTAAGCTTCAGAAAGTGTAGCTAATTCAACTAAATGGAATCTGCAACAGGAATCATACAATTATTATAAACAAACTTAGTGGGTTATGTGTAGTTTCATTATATTTCTAAATTAGTTGCTCTAGCTAACCTTAATCTAAACAGTTTATATGGTAAGCTGCTATGTAATGCAGGTAACTTTTAGTGCTCATGGAAATAGAATGACCAGCTTATTTGGAGAACAATACAATCAAAAGTAATTTTTTTTCTTTTTTTCAAAAAAATAAAAGTAATCTTTTTGTAGATCAGGAAAGTACACAAGCTATTCACGGAGGAACCAACAAAATAATAGCCTGAAATTTGTCTTAGATGTTATCATGTTAATGTAAGAAGTGCTCGCAGATATTCAGAATTGGACGACAATTGAGAAATACCGATTAATCAAGTTGGGTTGCAAAAAGAATCTTAGATCAAATAGGAGGAAACGTTAAGTTTAAGATTAAGTATTGATCAACTAAAAAAGCTCAGTTCTTCAATTCAAGGAAGAAAAGACAAGCATCCCTGTTGGGGAAAAAAGTCTTCTTTTTCTTTAGCCACACGGAATTTCAGATGGCTCTGATTGATCTAAAATCAAATCAATCCCACTAAATTCCCCACAAATACCGGAAAGTTCAACAAAAAATCCAATAAAATGAGACTTCTAACAGATCCCTTCAACCTCAAACAAAAGCAAATCCGAAAAAGAAAAACTCATATTATAAACCACTCAAATAGACATCAACTAGAGAACTCAGATTCCCCAGCAAAAACAAACACAAAAAGAACCAAATCAACAACCAACAACGATCCATCCTTTCGCCAATCAGATCGGGCAAAACCAACAAGGACAGGATCCAAAAGTTAAAAAAAAAAATTCATCAATCAGACAATCAATTTCTCACCTATTAGCTATTGGAAACCGAGATGGTCGTACAACTAGAGACGCTACGACAGTCCGATGGTACAATTCATCTAGAAATTAGTCAACAAATTAACAAAAGTCTAAGGTTAAAGCGCTAAAACAAAGAGGTGCGATTGCTTTTCTTGTTGGTATCTCTAATCTCTCTCACTTCTCTCGTCTCCTCTCGTACGTACCCTCTGTTTCCTTTCGGTGAGGGTCTGATGGATGTGATGATGAGGTGTCGTCTAAGAAAAAGAAATAGAGACTCTCTTATTATGAGAGGAGAGAGAGAGAGACAAAGGGAGAGCGGTGTCAGAGCAGAAAAAGAAAAATAAATAATGGATGAATCCCGTATTTTATACGCATGCAACGCTGCCACGTCAGCGGTGGCCTCTAAATTGGGGCTAACCGAAATAATATTTTTAACCCGCTTCCTATCTAGTGTATCCAAAAAAATATTTTTAACCCGCTTCCCGCGGACAGTTTTCTTTTTTTTACGAAACAACCCTCCCTTTTTAAGCGGATGTCTCCGATTAACTCGTTGGGCCACGTGGGCTTCGCGCCGGCGCCAAAGCTGAGATTTATGGGCTGATGGATTTTAATTGGGCTCATTTTTCGGCTGAAATTTAACTTGAGATTTCAGTTTCGAAGGCGGATACAGGATACTGGCAAAATGATATTACCTTATATTTAATTCTACCTCAATCATTAAAGAAAGACATCAATGATAACAAAATTCAGAAGTCAAATTGAAGCTGAAGCATTACCAAAAATTTGCTAAGCAAGCGTAATGGTTACATTGTGGATGATAACTAAACACTGGGTTTCTCTTTATTTTCAAAAAAAAAAAAAAAAAAAAAAAAAATTACTGTGGTCTTCCAACATCACAATTGGAATTTTTAATCACGGTATGCAATAAATCTAGCCATATCTTCAAGACCAGCCTCCCGGTAACATTCTACTACTCGATCTATAACGTCATCCCACGTCCCTTCAACTGATGCTAAATCCATTAGAAAAGCAGCCTCGTCAAGAGCAACCTGTCAATTGATCAAAAGTTAAATTGTGTTAGATGTTACCAAGTAATATAGAGCAAACATAACTAAAGTTACAAAAAGATCTGTATGCACAAATGTATTAATGCTTTGATGTCCTTTTCAGATCCAAATAGTTCGGTGGTGTTTTCTTTTGATATGAAACAAAACATTTTGACTTTTTCACTAGGTCATCATTGACTTGTTAGACACCAAAATTTGGTAAGCCATTAAATTAAAAATCCAATCACTGTCCATGTACACTTTAATGTGTGTCATGTCTTGTACCTACTAAAAGTTATATCTTTAGCATTGAATTCCTAGAAATCAAGTCACTGAATCAAATGTATGAAGCGACAGAAGTATATACTAGGTTCAGGCCAAGAGGTAAACCAGGAGTAACAGGTCTTTTTAGATATAGAGAAAGGCCAGAGTCAGAGGCTGATTTCAAAAAGGGAAGAGAGACGAGAATGTTTATTGCTAGATATCAGCTCTCGCTTGGAAAATGGTAGCTTTCTTAACATAAAAGATAGCCTAATTAGGGTTCTCTCATGACCTAGGTGTTAAAATAATCTCCAAATGACTTCAAATAAAAGAACATAATGGCCTGCATTTTGTCAACGTCCTTTGTATTTCATAAATGGAGAAAGCATGAGGATGATTTGCAACTAAGATCCATGTACCTGTTCTGGAGCTTTTCCTTTCTTGAGATCTTCACGCTTTCCTTCTTCAGACACCTTCTCCTGGATGAAGTCAATCTGTTCATCTTCCCACTGTGCAATTTCAGCAACCTCCTGTGCTCATTGCGAGAGGATAAAAAAAATTCTTTATCTCGAGAAAAAGCAATAAATAAAATACAATGCACATCAATAAAATTTCTGCTATACTTGGTATCGAGAACCGAGTGTCCACCATGGTGATTTTAGCGCCACTCGAGCTGAATCCTTGGCTTCATTTATGCGGCCCACCCTGTTTAAGGATCAATCCCGAATTACCAAAGAGCAGAGAAATTAGAACTATTAATACAACCTAGTATGCCAGTAAGATGAGTGATTTATAGTGTTATGGTAGAGACAGAAATAGGTGAAGAGCTCTTCTTTTCTTGCTGTCCTGTTTTTATCTGTTCTTATTTCTGTTTTGAGCAGGTGAGATTGTGACCATTACTAAAAAATAGACCCACATATTCAGTTACTAGGATAATTACTCGAAAATAAAATGAAGCAAAAAAAAAAACGAACGAACTTCAAAAGAATTTCTGCATAGCACACATAAGGCCGACCAAATCCTGGGAACTGATTTCTGGTGTAGAATTCCCCAGTGATCAACGCAGAAACCTGTATAAGAACAGACAATAAGTGTAGATTAGTTAAATTAAAAGCGCTAACAAATTAAGCATATTGCATTACTTGAAAAGGAAATTGTTGGAAGTGCGAACCATACTTGATCTCCTTTCTCGAAGTGACGAGCAACTTTCCTCTCTATAACATCAGGAAAAAGACCAACCTGGAATCAACTGCCAATATCAGGTTTTTTGATGACTCTTCTGTTGCTTATTAGGGACTTGATTATTTTATCTAATGACAAAAGAGGTAATGGTGAAATCTAGGGATTCCAGGTACTATGTCTGACGTTCCAAATCGCTCACCAAATTTAGGGTTTATGAAAAACCTAACCCTAATTAAACCATTTTCAAGAAATATCCAAAAATTGTAATTCTTACTACACCAAGACAAATAATATTTGACAGTTTGAAGATAAAATTAAGCTGCTCGATTGATATTAAAAGTTGACAAATTTTGTCTGTCTCTGGAAACCATTATTGTTTGTTAAGAAAAACCCCAATAAACTAGAAATAAAATCAGGTCAACAAAAAACTTTCAAGCTGATCAATGAGTTTGTACAAATTGGTATTAAGTTCAATGTTATTTGTAAACAGCCCAATTGTGAGGAGTCACTATGTCAGTCAAGTTGAGAATGCTTGGTATTTCTTGGGGGTAGAAGAACAAAAATTTGGTACAATTTGCAAAGAACTACCGCCAATCAGATACAACCCATTATAATATCCAGAGGACATGACAGTACTTACCTTTTTCAAAATATATACATCTAAACTGGCAGCACCTGCCTCTTTAGCATCACCCTTTTTATAAAGCTTTTGACCAGCTTCGCCAGAAGCATCCCATAAAATATCATCAGCTTCTACATTGCCCACATCTGCTTCTACAAGGAGCCTATGAATGTACTGGTCTACCTGCAACAGAAGTACAATATTCAATTACACATTTGGGCTTGAGAAGAAAACTGACTGGTGACTGGAGTTACCTTTACATACATATTAAAGGGCCACAAAATGGTCCTCTGTATTCCATGCATTAATTGCAAGTACGTAATCTGTCACATGCTAACAAAAGGATGGATCATTCTTTGAGAGAACAACTGGTGTCCCTTAAGCCCACACAGGGTGGAACAATAGCAAGAATGTTTTTGTCTTATTGTTTACAGCTTATTTCCATTGTAAAATATTTGCAAATAAACTAGATCACCAGATACTTTCCAATTACTCGTGCAAAAGTGCTACAGCACTAATGTATCAAATTATCAATGATCAAGTATAAATAGGCTTTGGAAAAAACCACAATCACATGATTCCATACTTCCACAACTAGAAGTATATATAAAAATAGGCAGCTTACATTTTTTGCCAAAAGCCAAAGACCATGCTTCCGTACTTCCACAACTGGCATTTCCATCCTAATCAAAGGCAGAACTGAAGAATCTTAGTTAATAAATACAGCTTGTGACAGATGAAGAATAACCAGAATATACAAAAAAAAGTTAAAGAAAAGAAAGGGAAAAGGAATTACTCGGGTGGAGCTGTTGGCCATCTCAGTAAGGATGTTAAAGTGCCTGAAAAGTACAAGTGCCAAATATTGCATCAAAAGATCTTGTAGCGAAAATTTTGAATTTGAATTCCGAATCAGACTCTTCTGTATAATAGCAAAGTAAAAAAAAAAATGTAGTATTGACCAATAAAACTTAAAGCATCAATAATGTGAGCTGTGTGTCTTAGTTGGTCAGTACAGTGTAGGGCTTTTTAATTGATGTAAAAAAAGGAAACAAAATACAAGAGGTAACTTTACATATGCTTTAATCACGATTCACGAGAATATAGAATATAGCTTTCTTTTTGTTCATAGTTTATATCATGGTATAGGCATGACACCTGATGGGCTTTCTGATAGAGGAATGATGAGAGGAAGCAATCCTTTTTTTGCTCCAGGGGAAACAATGGTTTCACCTGTACATGTAAACAGAAAGAAAAACTTCAGACCAGATAAGCACTGACACATACAAAAAAGAGCAAATACATGGCAAATTATAAGACCTTTAGCTTGGAGCATGTCTAATAAGCACTGAAGATTATCAGGAGGGCTAGTAGAGGCAACATCCTTTATAAATGGGGCATGATCTGCAAATTTTGACAAAACTTCGTTCAAATAAGCAGAGTGAATGGGGCAAAATATTGGCTCAGCAATTAATTAAATTAAACCAAATTGTTCACCATGCACTTCATTCAACAACAATACAGATACCATTGCGAATTAATTAAGATCTGTCCTAAGGGAGTTAGAACATTCAAAATCATACAATTTATAAATATTATCATACACTTTCCTTATAAAGTACTTCCAGTTCAATACCTCACCTCAGTTCAAATATATACAACTTTAGCTACAATTATGTTCCCTTTTCATGTTATGCAAAGGATAATGAGCTAATCAGATATAACAATGATGAATTAAATGCATCCAATATCTATTCGTGCGCAGGTTGCCAGTTCTAGGCACATAACACTCCCCATTATACAATTTCACTCTCTCTCCACGTTTCACTAGCTCACTGTTACATCCCAGGTCATGTAATCAGTAAGCTTTTCCTGGAACTGGAACAACGCTCCAATGGGGGAAAAGAGGAGAGAGAGTACCTAAGGTGGTTGAAGGGGAGGAAACGACGGCGGCGGAAGGGGACAAGGAGGAGCAGCGAATGGTACGGCCGAGCTTGAGGCGCAGGGATGGAAGCGCCGAAGCAAAGGCCGCTCGACTCGCAGCTGAAGCAGACCTCATCGCTTTTTTTTTTTTTAATTACTATTTTCTTTCTCTCGTCTGTTTTTTTGGGGTCCTCCGAGGATATTTATTCTCCTCTCTCGTCTGGTTTATGTGGTAAACGGAAAGAGAGGCAGTGAAATTGTGAAGGGCTCAAGCTGTTGATGTAGGCACCCAGAGTCCCAGATCCTCAGCAGTCGTTTTTAAACGACTGCTGAGCAGCCGAATTCATTTTTTTTTAATATTTAAAAATTTTAAAATTCAAACACCGAATCCAAACCGTTCATCTTGTTCAATTTTACGAGCGATGCGTTTTCATATAAGTTTTATAAAATTTGGAGTCGATTTGATAATTAATTAAGTGCTTAAATTATGAACGTATTATAATTAATCAAACCAGGTTCGTTCATTTGTTGACCACTTAATCAATTATCAAATTAACTTCAAATTTTATAAAACTTATATGAAAACGCATCGCCCGTAAAATTGAACAAGATGAACGGTTTGGATTCGATATTTAAATTTAAAATTTTTAAATATTAAAAAAGTAAACATTCGGCTGCTGAGGATCCGGTTCCGTTGATGTAGGCATGTAGCAAATGGTCGGAGGAGAGAGGAACCCGAATTTGCATCAATCATGATCCGACTACCCAAATTGCAGATTATCGTGATACATAAATAAATGATTAATTAATTAAATCAATGTTTGTCAATTTCTATTGTATAAGATGCAGATTGGTGTTGTCCATGTACTGTATTATTAATTTATTATTGTTTGTACGAGTGGGTTATGATATAACGACATCAATTATTATCATATCAAGCACATAAATCTTACTTTTATAGTACAACATTAAAATAAAAATAATGATATTTCAAGTACGTTACGAGGAAAGGAATTCCAAAAGAAAGTTAAATCATAATTTAGTATACACGTTTTCATATATCCCAATACAAGCGTGAGTAATTTTTTTTCAAATTAAATACTTAATTTAACTTTGAATTTTGACAAGTCATGTTGCGAACTGAATTTTTAAACCGGGTTTAAAACTAAATTGTTCATTTAAAATTAACAGATACGATTGATCACGAGTCCAGCATGATTTTGATTTTTTAGTGCATCGCATAATCATGCTTAAAATTTAACATTTATGTCATTATTAGCTGGACGGAAGGAGATCAAGCTCGAGAGGAGCCATCAAACCACGGCCCTCCATAGACGTGCTTGTCTCCAAAATTTCATTTCCATAAAACTTGTTCACATCAAAAAAATGTAAAAAAAAATAAAAAAAAATGAAGACTTAAATGGTCAATGATGGTGGGTTATTTTTTTAAAAAAATAAGATTGTTTTATTTAAAGAGGCATGACCTGTCTAGTAATTTGACTTACTCTTCTTTCGTGTTTAGCGGAAAATTAGATCGTTATCTATGGATAATCGACGAAGTTATTAACCATTGTACTAGACTTCCATATTTGTAAATGGTGGATTGTTAAAAATGATAAACTGGATACTCTGCCAATTTTATTATAAATTTCACGATTTGATTTTAAATTAGTTAGATCTCGTACAATAAGTTAGCTTCGCAAATTGATAATATTTTTCTCAAATAAAATTCACAAAATGGTAAGATATAGACGAAAAAAATTATAGAAATAATGTCAACGTTATTGAAAATCATTACATTTGAACAATTGTGAATTTTAAAAATTTCAATAAACGGGGAAAGTTACTTCGAATTATATCATTTGTCGTGTGAATGATTATGCATAAAAATAAAAATAAGATCTATTAACGTATTGCATTTTAGTTTATCGACAGTATCTCACAAAAATTAAAATTGAGATTATGCATAACGTATGTTTTTTTCATTTTGAAAACATTAATAATTATAATTTTTTTATCACAATCATTTATTTTTTAAAAAATAATTCATTATAAATTATAAACTCGAATTCATATCATGAAAAAAATTTCCCTAATAATTTATGAAGTTAATGTCAAGTCCATCGACAAGTCATAAAATTTGCTCCCGCTAATCCGCTATTGGCTGAGCAACGATACACCGACCTTGAGTCTCTTTGTATCGGACTGTCAGTCTGACTGACATCCCGGTCGGACCGAACCAAAAGGTCCAAAAGACCAAAACAAAACAAAACCTAACTACACTGTCAAGCCAAGAAAACCCCAATAAAGAGCGATAAGCAAAGAAGATAGAACCCTTTCTGAGAGCAAACTCTAGCTCACAACAACAAAAATGGCTTCCCAAGCCATCTTATCTCTCCAACAGCTCTCTCGTTCGCCACCGTGTCCCCTCAAAAACCCTAACCCTAGCTTTCCTCTCCTTCCTCCTCGATGCCTCCAACCTCCTCGGCGCCTCCTCGCGCCGTTTATGGTGATCCCTCGTCGGCGGCTCAAGCTCCGCCCTCTCACTGCCTCCTCCGCCGCCTCGTCTCAGGCCGCTCCTGTGGACCGCTCCCACTTGGATGCCCTCGAGCGCTGTCTCTCCATTTCGCATGATTCTGGGATTCCCTCCTGTTCGTCGGATGCCTCTCTGTCGGCTGCTCCGACGTGTAAAAAGGGTCGTGGTGGCGCGCTCAGTACCACTATTGAGAAGTCTAAGATCGAGTTCACACAAGCCAAGAAAAAAAAGAAGCCCCCTGAGGTATTGGAATTTGTTTATCTTATATTTAGTCCCATGGTTTCAATCTTCTTCTTTTTTTTTTTTTTTAAAAAAAAAAAAAAACTTTGATTCTTCGTTGTTTTTTTCGTCTGATATTTACAACGTATGTTTGTTGGTCACAATTATCTATGTAAAATTAGGGTATACAAACACTGATAGAGAGAGTTAACAATCGATGTCAGCATACCACTCACATTATCATTTGGTTTTTAATTATTTAGGTTGCAACTGGGGGAGGAGGTGGAGATATCGGCAAAAAAATTGGCCACGGTGGTGGGGATGGTGGCGATGATGACGGTGATGATGATGATTACTTTGATGACTTTGACGATGAAGATGATGGAGATGATGGTGGTTTGTTCAGGAGACGTATTGTCCTGGAAGAGGTTCGAAAATTAAAATCACATTAGTTTGGTTTGAACTGATCATTTGCTTTAATGTGGATTAGTCTGGTTCAAATTGTAAAAGTACCAGATTGATCTCAGTTGCAAACAACAAGTAGTTTGGTCTTCTTCTTTCAGTTAGGGTGGGAATGAAATTCTGTTCATGAATCAATAGCTTGTTATAGCCTTGACATATAGTTCTGCACTCTGCCTGTAGGAAATAAATGGGATCTCACAGAACCGTGATCTTAAATGTAATAATTTTTATAGGCAGGTAGTGATATATGTTCTCACTTTCATTTTTTTTTTCTTTTATTTTGGTAGCTTTTTGACAAGGAGTTTGTAGATGCTGTCCTTCAAGAGTGGGGTAAAACTTTTATGAACTTACCTGCAGGCCTGCGCCAAGCTTATGAAATGGTATGGCACTTTTAATTCATTTGCAAAACCAAAGTATAAAGTAATCACTGAAGTACCAGCGTATTTACAAGTTTTGGATTTGGGAATTACTTGGCAAGGTCTAATATTCATGATATAAGTATAGTACTGGTATAATTCTGGAATAACTTGTTTTGTTATTATGCATTTAAAATTCTATATATACTTTGAATTATTCATAAAATTCGAATAACTCACGAATGATTCAGGAATAAATTGTAAAACTTGAAAAAATAAGTAAATCAATTATTGTTTGGAAGGTTTTGAAAAACATTCTTGCTAATTATTCGTGAATCTTGTTTATGGTACCAAGTACTTCAGATTTTAGATATCTGTCTTGTATTGATCCAAATGGTATGCAGCCATCTCCTGTAGGTACTAGTTGGCTTCGGTTATGGTTCTAACAAGTGACGTAATTGTGCTTCTTTTTTGTGGAATTAGGTCATCAATCAAGCCTTCCGTTTTCTTCACATTTTGGTCTTTTACCTTGTAGAAGTTCCAACCTATTACCATCATCAACTGATATTTTATAGCTAATACCTTGTGGTTGTCAAATCTAGGACCAATTTGTACCACCAAGTACTGCACTATAAGGTTCAGGCGCAAGCAAAAAGTTAATCCCATCATGTAGCTTAACACTACTGTACTGTAATCCTTGCCGTGTAGTGAAGGGGCTCTTACTTTAGTAGCTGACTTTATTCCTTTGGCCATTTAAATTTGTTGTATTGTTGTACTACAATTGCGCATGAAATTTACTGTAGGGATTGGTGAGTTCTGCTGAGATAGTGAAATTCTTCACTGTAAATGCAAGGCCTACTACTTCAAGATTCATTTCTCGTCTTCTACCTGAGTCCATATCACGGGCTTTTGTTGGGAGGTAATTTTTAATTCTCTGATGGTAGTCTTGACATCCATTAATTGCATACAGGAGTTAACGGGCTCAAATGTGCAATTGTATTTATGGTATAATCTGTTGAGCTATCAAAATTTTGCATCCTAACTCTATTTGTAGACATCATTGTGTGATCTGGTTTTATAATCAGGTATACGAAGAAGAACTTTATATACCATTTGATAATAATGCTCGTTACAAATCTTCTTGTTTGCAGGATTATAGCAGACCCAGCTTTCCTATATAAGTTGCTTCTGGAATCAGCAGCTACTGTAGCAACTACTACTTTGTGGGAGTTGAGGAATCGTAAAGATAGGTTTGTCTTCTTCTGTCTCTACAGGGGCCGTTCAGTTGCTAATGTTTTCTGATCCTATTATGATTTGCTCAGAGACCATGAACTAAGTCTAATTTGATATAAGGAGGTTTGCTGTATTAGATTCTGGTACTGTACAGATGGAATTGTTGCCTAGTTAGTAATGTTTTGCAACGGTTACAAATTTCTTCAAGAAATACTACAGTAATACACAGAAGATTATGTCTTTTTTCCCCCTCTTTTGTTTATTTTGATTAATTACTCATTTCTTAATTGGAATTGCATTTTATTTATGCTTGACCTAAAGAATGCCAATAAAGGCTGCAATGTTGGACTTTCATCTAAATTTAAGATTCCTGTATGGCCTGGGTACAACTGTGTACTTACAGGCAGTGTGGTCATACTTCATTGTTATTATGGTGTGCCGAAATATGAAAGATGTTCAAGTCCATGGAAGTAATCTATGTGAAATGATCCAGCTCATGACAGAGAATGAATTTTATTTGGTATTATTGATCTTCTCCTTTTACATTTTATTTTGTTGTTCAGGATCAAAGAAGAGTGGGATTTAGCACTGACAAACATTCTGACTGCCACAGCTTGCAATGCATTTGTTGTCTGGTCACTTGCACCATGCCGTTCTTACGGGAACACATTTAGATTCGACTTGGAAAACATAATTCAGAAGCTACCGAACAATGTCTTTGAAAAGAATTACCCTATGAGAGAGTTTGACATGCAAAAGCGAATCCAGTCATTACTATATAAGACAGCTCAGCTTGGTATTGTAGGGACAGTTGCTGGTTCTGTGCAGGGACTTCTGTCAAATTTTCTCTCCAGTAAAAAGGAAGGAAGGTTAGTTTGCCCAGTTCCATTTGCTATTTATTTTACTTTTCATACGTATTTTGATACCTTTTTATATGGTGTATGCTTCAGGATATGTCATGTGGTGCTATGCACACAAGTACTTAAATTTATATAGCAGTATGACCCTTTAGCTAACCCTTTTGAATACGATACAAAAAGTTGTAATATTAATTTGCTGTGGTGTTTGAAATGTGAAGGACTCATAAGTTGAACTTGTATTATATCTTCTAATATTTACCTTGGTAGATAAAGCTGCATTATAGATTCTCCAATGTAAAGATTTCTGTCTTTGTTTCATCATTCTTGTATTTTTTTAATATATATTTTGTTTCAACTCCAAACATAAAAAATGTAATGTTTTTGTTATTGTTGTTTTGATTGCCGTTTTTGCAGTTTGTCTACTACGGTTCCTTCTCCTACCACTTATGCTCTTAGCTATGGTGCTTTCTTAGGACTATATGCAAACATGCGCTATCAGGCAGTGTGTGGGCTTGATCGTGTTATGTTTGACCATTTCGATGTTCTTGGTGTGTATATCTTTCTCAGCACTGCTCTGAGGTCAGTATTAAATTTCAGCACCACTCTCTTCAAATTAAATTTTCATGTCAATCAGTTGCATGTGGAAACACTTTACCAACCATGATCTTATTTACATGAAATATATACGTTATCAGTTGCACCTTAGAAACAGTTGGGGTTCTAATTTTTATAGATGCAAATTCTCTAGATTTTGAAATAAAAGGTTCTCGCAACAGCCAAATCTGGTAAATTCGAGTCCATGTTTGTAGTGGATTTGTTAAATTAATTCTGTGTATTTTTGCTTGCTGATGCACAGGACCATGAATACTTATGTTGGAGAGACTTCAAAGCTAGCTTGGCTTGGTGTCCAAGCAGATCATTTGGTGCAGTCTGACACCCTCCTGAGATCATATAACAAGCAGGCAGATGTGATTGATGGGTCAGATTCAAGGTGGTTTATTTCGAAAAATGCCATAATTTCTGGCCTTCTCGGAATCAGAAGCAACGGAGAGGTTGAGGCACCAATGCCCAAGCCTCGTCGAAAAAGAGTTGTTCGAAAGAAAGTGAGCACAAGTTCGGCTTGACTTCCCGTCTTTTGTCCAATGTGAAACAATTTTGCTTTATGTGAGGGGATCTTTATTTTTCTTTTGTCGGCTGCTTGATTCTGTTGCTAGGCATGCATGTATGTAACCAGTAGTCAAAGGAAGGTTCTTAGTCCAAAGGAATAGGTGTTATAGGGCTAATTTATGGCTGTTAAAATCCTTTTGTGCTTGCTTTACCTTTCTTGTTGGGGTCGTAAGTTATTGTGTAATTTATGTTCCCAGTATTTAAACGAGCTGCAAGGGATATTTCATGTTATCTTGGCGGATACTACTGCCGTCATGAGGGCAAATAATGTAGGTACGAAATGTTGTATGACGTTTAATCATCATAGAGATTTTGTCAAGTAAAAATTCTATATCTTCTCCGTTGTTGCTTGCTAAAATGATTTAATTTGTTGGTACATATATTCCAAATGAAGCAATCTTCAAACTTCACATTCCGCATTTCTGTAGCCTTCTTATATAAAAAAAGAGTTGAACTGTTGCTTGTAAAACAAAATTGGAGTATTTTTCATTTTGTGAGAATTTTTTTTCTGCTGTAGGTTACATGAGAGAATGTAGTCACCTCCTAAAATATCTAGTAATAGAAAATAAAATTCTAACGCGAAAAATAATTTTCAAACGAAAAATTATCACCGTCACATCAGTACATATTACCCTGCTTGTGTATTGTGACTTGGTATATGAGTTCACATAACCACATATTCACCGTCACATCAGCACATATTAGCCTGCTTTAAGCGACTCCAAACTTGCAACCTTTATGCAAAGACTAGTAATCATCAATCAACCATCATAAGACAGGCAGAATTTTCTCCTGCCACTGCGACCACTGGAATACTGGATGCATTAAGATTCGTGCAGAAACTTATCTAACCGCGATCTGGAATGGTATAGATTCACTGTATGTTGGGTACTGGAAAGGTGGGACCCAACAGCAGGCGGCTGGTGGCTGACCCAAGATGATATCATCGCTTACACCTAAAAGCCGACAGCGCGTAAAGACCGGGTCTTATAATGCTGCGGTCCACGTACTCCGAGAGTAGACGCTTCTCTTTCCTTGAGCTAAGTTCGTGGATTCATATATTAGTACCGATATTTTCGCAGAATCCGATTCGTCTTTTATTTCTCTTAACTTGAAATTTGATAATTTTCTTTCCGATCGGAATCGCTTCTCCATGGCTGAGGTAATCTTCTCATTTTTCTGTTCGAAATTTTTCTATATCTTATAATTGGATCTGGTAGTGATCACAAACAAAATGTTTTCTGTGGCAATAGTTTTGTGATGATTCTATTAGGGATTTGTAGGCTTGTAATTCAATTCCTCTTGTGTATTTGGATCAGTCGCAGAGAAATTGAATTGGGGATAAAAGGACTGAGGAAAAGGCGGTTATCTCTTGACAAAACTTCAATTTTTTTGTTTGTGTAAATTAAATTGTTTTGATGCCTGTTGCCAGATAGCCTATTTGATCATTTTCCTCATCCAATTGTTAAACTAGCCACCAAATCATTTCTCAGGGTATAATTATATTATTATAGTATGTTTGTAGAGGAACATTTAATTAAGTTTTGTTTCATGCATGACAAAATCATACTTTTAGAATGATCTAGTTTGGAGCTAACACAAATCAACCTCAAGTAATTTTACAATTTGCCCCCTTTATCATATTTTTAAGGCCATAGTTTTTCTCATTTTATTAAGAATCTGAGATTTATCATGTCATGGAAACTAGGTAGGGAATGTATATTTCTTTTCCAAATAGAGGGAATCTATAATTTACATTTATTATTGCATAAATTATTGCCAATCTGTCGGCTTTTTCTGGTGAGGTGGATATTCTATTCATTGTGTGAGGTGTAATTACTATCCCAATTCCTCCAACTTCCCTTCTCCCTCCACTGATGCAATCACAGCTTGAGACAGACTATTGGAAAATGTTTAGATAACGCAGATATGTATGTCCTGCACTCCTGATAGCTGACTCTTATGACCTTCTTACTTAGCCCATCGCATTTGGGTATTCTGGTACTACTCCGATGAATTTGAAGATCACGGTGCTGCATAAAAATATTTATGCAGTGTATGATTATGAATAGATAAAGCTTCCACCTCTCTATATATATGGGAGACTGAAATGATCATTGTTGGGTAACATAGGGGATGGCTTTTGGTGAACCATAACATGCTCTGTACTGTCCAAGTTGTCTCTATTGAAGTAATATTAGGGCATGGTTGAAAAAATTATGGTTAAAAATAAGCAATGTTAGGGTTGTGTAAGATATCTCTGCTGTTTTTAATTTTTTTAGCTGCGTATTTAATGGACCAGAACTAGCTGTATGCCTGTATTAATGATTCACTTCTATAGTGCTATTTTTTATCTGTTTGCTTTTTAGTGTAACTGGTTGCTTAACTTGGATGTTGTTAAGAAAAACTGAGACTTGTTATCATTATTATTATTATTATTATTTTTACCTGTTTGCTTTTTAGTGTAACTGGTCAGTTAATTTGCATGTTGTTAAGAGAAACTAAGACTTGATTTTTTTTTCCTTCTACGCAGACAGTTGTCCTCAAAGTTGGCATGACCTGTGAAGGCTGTGTTGGAGCTGTTAAGAGGGTCCTTGGCAAAATGCAAGGTTCTTTCGTTGATCCTCTCCTTTTTTTTTTTTTACTTACGAGGATACTAATCTTTGGATTAACGATGATAAAAGCATGCTCTTAAGAATCGTACCAGTCCAATATATGGTCGGAAACAAATTTTTCTTTCCAAAATACCGTGTGCTGGTTTTGCACCTTCTATTAAGTCTTTGGTATCAAGGGTGCTATTACCTTCTAATGCATGGCAATGGACCTGAAACAAACATACTGAATTTACATTTCTGACATTTAAGTGTTTTTCAATAGACATGAAGAGTATATCATAATTCACTATGAAACCTCCAATCAGCTCAGGTTACTTGCAATCTTTTTACAGAAACTATTCTACAAAATGAAAAAGAGCACTCTCTAAGCTATTTCAGTTTAATGTACTCAATGCATCCTCTTTAGATTTAGAATTTTCTTTTTTGGAATTATATGCTATGCCAAATTGTCAATGGATGTATATCCAACCTTTTGCATATTCTATGACTATGGACTATTTTGGAACCTTTTTAATGACAGTAATTATTATTAGCTCTTGATAATATTTCAAGCATTGAGTTTTATTTTTAAAAACCTTTTCAGGATTACCTGTTCTTGCAAATGCTAGTAGTTTGGTATTTGTTTACAGATAACCCTTTTGGTGACATTTGTATGATTAAAAAAAATAACAACATTGGCGTACTCTGCAAAAATGACAAACTATTTGATGTAGTGTACAAAACTACCTTTGGAAATGTAATGTTTGGCAGTTAACTGTGGTTTTATATGCAGGTGTGGAGTCGTTTGATGTCGACTTGAAGGAGCAAAAGGTGACAGTAAAAGGAAACGTCACCCCTGATGATGTTCTCAAAACTGTCTCAAAGACAGGCAAGAAAACTACATTCTGGGAAGAGGGCGAAACTGCCGCCTCGGCTTGATCAAAGTAAATGAATATGGATGGTTTTATGTGGTCTTGTTCTCAAAAGACAATTGTTAATGTTGTGAAACGGGTAGTATGTTGATCTATCAATAAATCGGTTTGACAGTGTGGTATTGGTACGTTGGATTGCCTATGTATAAATGTAGATGTTTTGGTATGCCCTTGTGGGATTGGGTTATTGAATATATACACAGCGTAGTGTTGACATGATAGGACTAATTAGCTTTACACAGATCTCAATTTCTCATTTAATCGGGCAAACTTACAGATCTGGACCACCATTTAAAATCGGATGATTCAGATCTGGAGAAATTGGCTTGGGTAGTCATCTATCATAATTCATAAACGGCACGAACCTTATCTACTTTTGTCAGCTAGGGGCGCTAATGCGCTATAAGTATTATTTTATTGGGAAAATTAGTCATAACCCCCTCTAATCATAGTCAATTGGAAATATCCCCCTCTAATCTTTAAATTTGGAAATATCCCCCTCCAATCATCACTATTATAGATATTTACCCTTTTCTCTATTTTCAATGATCTTTTAGTTCTGAAAATTTTTTTTAAAGATTTTTGGACAGAAATACCCTCAGCCCCTGACTATTCACCTTATCGCTCTGTATATGAGAAAAAATAGTACATATCAGATATTTTCTTTCACTAGACACTAATTTCCCTTCCTACTCCATAGTAACATGAAATATTTTACTTCATAGTAACAGGAAATTTTTTACTCCCCTTAAACGGTTGTGACCCCAATCCAAACTTTTAAACCAATTTCATCATATATCGCGTGTTAGTATTTTTAAAAAACTTAATCAAGCAATCCAAATTAATACATTATTTAAAGATTTTAATACTCATCTCCCTACCTCCCTCTTTGTATGAGATACTGGTAAACACCATTGTAAACTACAGTATTTATTTCTCCCAATGGTGATAATTGATAACAAATCACTTTCAAAATATGGGATTGAAACGAAACAGATGATCAATATGCTAACGGTTGAAGGGACAAAAATTCCATTAATTAATGCAAAGATTTTTGGAATTTAATACTAGAACCAAACATAGATGATCTATTTACCTCTCTTTACTAGGCAAAGTCAGTGCACCTAATAGCATCATGTGTAATTTAGATCAACATATAAGTAAAAAAAAAAAAAAAAAGTATTTCCTGGCTGGAATCAGTGATGGGGTCAGAAGCAATTGCTGTCCGATTATTTCCATGCACAAAACAAAAACGAGTTTGAGTCAGCTTTTCGTACAGGAGATGTGCCTCATGGAAGGGAAATTGTTCATTCAAAAAAAAAAAAAAAAAGAAGGAAGGGAAATTGAAGGCATCATTGAAGAGGAAATATAATAGGTAGAGGCGTACTACGAGATCGTTAAGGCCGCTAAGGGAAAAGTAATTTTGAAAATGATACTCGCCCCATTTCAATCTCATATCTCATTGAAAGAGCAATATGCCTATTAAATCATTTAATTTCAGTGTAAAGTTTTAGGAAACAACGGGAATAGGAATCGTCAGGGGCTGCTCCTAAGGGCATTTCTGTCCGATTATTTTAGAAAATAAATTTTCAGAATTAAAAATCATTAGAGATAAGGAAAAGGACAAATATCTATATAAATGATGATTAAAAGGGGATATTTCCAATTTTAAAGATTAGAATGGGATATTTCCAATTGGCTATGATTAGAGGGAGATATAACTAATTTTTCCTATTTTATTTCGATGGTGCACAGTTGATTATAAAAGGAAAAACGGTAAAATGAAAGACAAATATTAGATAAGTGACTCTAAATACCACATCATTGTACATAAAAAAGCGTTTTCTACGTCAATCGAAGGTCATCTCTCAAGTTGATCAAATCCTTTTTAAGATTTTCAGTTTGATTTATAATAAATCATTTGCAGTCCGTTCTAACCATTGTTTATATTGGGAATTAAATTGGATTTTATTAGCAAGTAATTATGGTATGAAAGATGGCATTATTCATCCAACTAACAATAATACACGATGCAACTTTTTGCTAAAGAGCCGAAACATCACAAGACAGGACATTATTCTTGAAAAATATAATTTAGACTAATGCGAGGGGTATTGATGTAATTATTAAGTTCGGAAGTTTTTATAATTTGCGCATAAATAAGGATGTCCATGCAATTACCATTGCCCCCTTGGTCCCTCCGGCTGATACTTTTTAGAGGGCCCACTTTCCTTCTCCGTTGTAAAGCACGTGAGGCATTGTGCGGCCATTTTATACTGAATTCACATCCTCTGCCGCACCGCGATTGGCAGCGGTGCAGCCCGAGCCGTCTGATCTGAATTTGATGGATAATGGAGCCCCGTGAATCTAATAGGTCCGAAAAAAATTAACCGTCCGATCAAATCTGAACGGCTCGAAAAAATGCCGCACCGCGATTGGCAGCGGTGCAGCCCGAGCCGTCTGATCTGAATTTGATGGATAATGGAGCCCCGTGAATCTAATAGGTTCGAAAAAAATTAACCGTCCGATCAAATCTGAACGGCTCGAAAAAATTCGCTGCTGGCAGCGCGCGGCAGAGGATCCGGTTCCATTTTATACTTTCCCTCTTATTCTCGTTTCAAAATTATTATTACTAGTTCTAAACTCGCGCGTTGCGCGATTCATCCCAATCCGAAAATGGTACGAAGCGGTTTCGATAGGCTTTGTTGGGTTTTATTATTATATTGCACTTTGTTGCACATTACGATCATTTGTATATTTTGGTTGGCAACAACAAATAATAATCACTAGACATGGCAGTCGCAGCTTTGCTACGTTATGTTTTTTACATTAAAGAATAATTTAATATATTTCGACAAACTTGTCAAAATTTCCAATGTCAAATATAAAAAATCTGCCTAAAAAACTTGTCAAAATTTATAGACAAAAATTTGTAAGTCTAAAATTGATAATTTCTTTTATAAAAAGTCACTATATAAACTTGATTGGTAGGACTATTTTTAATTTGATACGGCTATTTTTAATTTATAAAAATATAAAAAGGAACGATCAGATTTCAGTGTAAATGAATGAACGGCTCAGATTACCGCATATCATAGCACCACTGCTTTTAATTAATACTATAGATGATTGAATTTCACAATATATATAATCAAAGGAAGAAAATATCATAGTTTAAGAAAAGAAATGATAAGTTAGAGACACCATGGATTTTTTGAATTCGAAAAAAAACTCTATAAACACATTATAATACAATCCAATCGATACCAAAACGATACAAAAAGAAAACAAATTTCTAATCACTTGTTTTATTATTAACATGGAATTGAACAAATAAACCTTCTAAGTGATTGTCTTAAACCATTGAATATCAAATGAATCTCTAAGCCCCTAGATGAAGGAAACCGCCCATATAGCTGAATAAAATCAATCAGTCCTGTATCATCTAATATAATACTATAAAATGTAGAAATATTAAGTTAATAGATTGTACAATCCTGCTAAATGTAATTTTAAACTTCCTTTATTATAACTGCACATGATCTAAAAAAAAAAGTTACATTATAGAAACAAAATTAAGTTACACTCGAAAGAAAAATGGGGATTGTTGTGATGATTAGTAGAATTTCCAAATGTTGTAGCTCGAGAAATTAGAGAACATAATAATTTATGAAGCAACAATAATTGGTAGACTTAACTGGAGAAAAGAAGCTTGTTTCTCAATATAATAATTTACAGGCGAAGCTAGTGCAAGGTCAACTACTGATTTGTCTTTCATCCACATTTCCGAAGTCGAACCCCTTTTGTTTACATCCAAACCAGGTACTAAAAAGTTTAAGGAAAAGAGACATTACCTGAAATAAGCCGCAAGCACTTGTAACATGATCAATATCCACAATTTAGTTATAATATTTCATCTCTTCCTCAGCTAAGTTCTAGGCGCCTCAATCCTGGCATATAAAATAAATAAATTAATATATAAATAAGTATTTTTCTATGTAGTACGAATAAATAAAATAAAACTTTTTTTCTTGATATGACTGTCAATCATCTTCCTCAACCAAGTTCTAAATTTCATAAATAACTGCTTGTTAAAATTAAATATTCCAAAATTTTTATAAAAGAATCAACAAAGAAACTGAGTGAAAAATTACTTCACAATGATGTACAATGTATCAGACTGATACGATGTGCTTCATCTTGAGCAATTACTTCCTCAACTCTTCACAATACCAATATTTGAAATGACAAATGTTCCTCTTGAGCAACAACAATAAAATTACTAAAATAAATTGAATCCGATCCATTTTCCTTTTTCTTTTTCTTTTTTTTTTTTTTTGCTGGCACCCAAACAAATTAAACAACAACTGGTAAAGCATGGTATGTACAGTTGATATTCAATAAAACTGTTTGCACATAGAAATACTAATAAAACTGATACCTTTTACAAATTCTGTACATATTTGCACTGATAAAGCCTGGACACATGTACTCGGCGGCAATTAGGATTGCACCTATAAGAAAATTCATCTGTTTCTACGTGGCACTCCATAGAATAAAACCAAACAACAACTGTATTAAAATTAGTGGCGTCTAAGTAGTATTAATACTAATGCAAGAAAGTATTACCACAATGAAGCATTTTATGCTAATAAGAAAAAGCAAGTATTAAAATGGCTTGCACAAAATCTTTGAAAAGTAAGTATTTTCCTACTGACCCTCTCTTCAATTGATAATACTTGCTTATTATAAAATGGATTGCACAGAATCTTTGACATGCAAGCATTTTATCAGGAAAGGCCATTTGTTTGTTAACTGCAAGAACTAACCAAACACACAAAAGCTTGTGAAGCATATTTTTTGCAAGCATGCATGATTTTTTTTACAATAATAGCATCATAGTTTTTTACCAGCAATTTTTTTTCTTTTTTTTTTTTGGCAGTAATTTCACTAAGTCATTCCAATGTATCACTGGCACTAATTTAAAGCATCATTTTGTACTGAACAGCACTGCACATAACAAATCTACAAATTAAGACCTAACCGGAAATGCAGACAAACTACGACAGCTGAACCGAGCACCATAAACCCTCCGATCGAACAACCGTGTTACAGAACAGAAGAATCCTTTCAATTAGACAACAAAAACAACACAAAGCACCAAATTCGAACAACCAGCAGTCAATTTGAACTAACAGAAACCCTATGTCCGCTCCAAACCATGAACCAAACAGCAAAAAAACTATGACACTGGTATGGACGACTACAAATCCTTTGACCGAACAGCAGTCTCACCAAAGGAACGAATACCCTGAATCAGATAATGCAAACACTATTAAGTACCCAATTTCAATCCTTAGTATGACATTGGAAGCATGCAGAATCCAGGGAATGATAAAAAAATATAACCAAGAGGAAACAATTGAGGAAAAAATGGAGAAATTGACAGAAAGAGAATCCTAGGAAGAGAGGAAGAACAATATACCAAGGTTAGAACCAGAAAAGGAAGAAATGAGACATGGAGCAGGAGAAGGAATGTGCAGCTGTTTCATAAATCGAAAATGTCACACGAACGAAAAGGGAAAAAAAGATGCCTAATTAGCACAGGACCAAAACACCATAGACACAGCACAAAAAAAATACCTGATGACACAACACGGAGACCAGGGACAGCATTGAGTCGGAGCAATCGTGTCGACCACACCCAGCCACCCAGCAATCGACAACACACAGAACGAAAAGCGAGGAAGCAGGTAGCCAATAAATACCTCAATTAATGAACTTCAAAGTTTCTACTTACATGACATCCTTTCTCTACATGTGCCACTCTTCTTGGCTGAATCTAGGAAAGATGCAAAGATTAAAAAACTTAATAGACAATATGAAGAGAAAAGCCAATAACAACACTCATGGATGTAAAAAAAAACTAAAATTGAATCTTCTTCATCGATGTCCTTTTCCTTTACTATCTCGACTAATTGATCACCAATAATAAGGCTAAATGCATTGTGTTAATTCTTTGACACCTGAATGTTAACACTTTGACAGAAGTACTGTATGGACATTAAAAAGCTACACAATGGGAGACTATCAGAGATGTCGCATTGACATCATCACTGATTCACCGTTGTATACAATTGTTTAGAAACCAAAATCTAAAGAAGGGAGGAAGAAAAATAGAGAGCAGTTAGTTACATGAGGGGTCAGGAGAGCTTCTTTGGTGATAACCTGAAACCACAATTCAAAACAAAATCTATTAATTGAGTTTTCAACCGTCACTAAATAAAAACTTTTCTTGAAAATATCTAAGTGAAATATATAAACCTAATATAAAAGAAGGAAGTTTACCATAATATATTTGGCCACAATCTTCGGCCTTGCTTGGATCTCCTGTCTCTACAAATAAAGGCCAAATCTATGAGAATTGACCTGATTAAAGCAACAATGGCACAAAGAACATTTAAGTCCAAACCCCAAGAGAAGAAGGCTGCACAATTAGAACGAATGAACTGCAGATGAGGGAAAAAAACCAAATTAGTTGCTGTCACACCCCGACCGATTGGACGTGACATCCCTTCCGCCACGAGAGCGACGAATCGTTCCCGTAAGGCTACAGACAGATAGTGTAAATTTTTTTTTCATTTTGTATTCCATTTTCTTGATTTTGGCCCAAGGAATGCACAACTAACGGATAATTTAAATTACCTGGTGGCGAGTGCGCAGAATCGTAGCAGTACACTTTAAGCTGGGAATCTCGTCTTTCGGTTGAAAGCATCCTTCCATTCCTAAAGATTTAAATCTTCCCATCTCTCACTCACCTGGAACCCCCAACCGTTGAGGAACACATGCAAAACAAATATACGGATGAGAATAAATCTCAGTGCGGGTTTTAGTTCCAGTACGCGGATCTTGGTACGAACCGGTAACGGAATTAATACCCTTATATTTAAATTCTTTTGAGAGTTCAGTTTTCTTAATGTACAAACGCTCTTTTACAAATGTTTCATATTGTGGAAAACCTTTTTGATTAAATGAATATAACTCATTTTCCAAGATTTTACAGAAAGACACTTTGAAATCCCAAATGAACTTTAATACAAAATATTTTGGAACCCAATGAATTCCAGTACTGTAAGCATCAAGCGAACAGTTCCATTTAAGACATTTTCAATATGCCATTATGCAACAGATTCAAAAGCATAACCATCAGTGGTTCAATACACTCAGGTTCTTACGGCCTATCAGAATCAGAATCAGAACAGAAAGAACCCTTCCCACACCTAGGTCCAACCCTAGGTACAGATCTTCAGAGGGAAATCCAGTAATTAAAGCGCTAATAATTCTGGCCGGACGGGTAGATCAGTCCCACTCCGGTGAGTGCCACAATTTATCATATTGTTATGCTATGCAGACTGAATAAGAATGGTCCGATTTAATTCAAGTCTGATTCTTCTTATCACAAAAGAAGATCATGCAATTAAGTCAGTTTACGGAAACCATTCCAGTCCTTTGATAAGTCTGACGGTCCAAATCAATTAACAAACGGATGTCAATGTCAGACTTATTGTATTTAACTGGTCAAAACGGACAGTTTGATTCAACATGCAGTTTATTATTTATTCAGGGCTTCTATTGTCTACATGCACAAGAGAATGCATTTTCAATGATTGATCAACATGCTATGCATAAATTTAAAAATACCGAAATCCGTGTTCTAACAAAGAAACCGCGTATCCGCACCTTCAGTCGTTACCCGCTCGCTCCGAATCCGTTCCTGTTTATAATTCATAGATCAAGTACCGTTAATATTTGTTTAAAGGGTTCCTTTAACCTGACGGTAAACCGTAACTAACAAGGTCTGGTAATGTAACGGTAACTAGACTGTTCAGTTTGGTTCCAAGTCCCATACTTATTTACTGTGTGATAATATTTAGTTAATTATATTTAGTTACTTCTCCAATCATCAGAATTAATATTGAATTACGTTTCCTAATATCGAAATCAAAATCAGAATCAGAGTCGGAAATCAGAAATCAGAAATAGCAGACAGAAAATTAAGAAACGTTTAAACTCAATAAAATACATCAGAAACATCAGAAATATTCATTAGAAATTTATTCGTTTATTTTGTGGGATCAGAAGTCTGAATTAATTGCCACGGTATCTGTTCTTTATAAAGATCAGACTCAGAATCATCATTTCCCTAAATCCGTCAATTGAATGTTAGACTAATTACAATGGAAATTCCAAGTCGTTTAGTCTAACGGATCATCAAGCTCAACAGAATCTGAATTGCCCACTTAATTATTTTGATTAAACTCTAATCCGAGAGCTTAATTATTAATAAAGCCAACATATTAGTCTGCATTTTTATTTCAGCTTGCCGAAATTTAATTTAGCATCAAATCATTAAACATAACTCAACAGAAATTCCACATGAGCTATCTTAGCCCACAACTTTTATTTGAACATCCAAACAAAGCCCAGCGACAACACAGCCCACAACAAAATCAACCCAGCGTCAAAAACAAAATCCAGCACCAACTAACCAGACTCAGCCAAACGGGTTCGACATCAGTTTAATCGGATCCGATAAGCCCAAGAAAATTACATCAAAGCCCACCAAATTTTCAAAACCCTCCGATCTTTCAATTAAGCCCACAACTATTTATATAACACCCTCAGGTTACAAATAAACCCTTTCATTTATTCATTCAAGCCCTCAGAAACTTGATTTTATTGCGTTTTCATCCCTGAGCCTATCAAACCCTCAACAGAAGCAACAGAAGCATGCTAGATCGCAACTTAGCGTACCAAAAGCTGGTACAAGGTCTCCATTCACTTTATAATGCATGCTTCATAATATCTGAGCATAAAATTTTATCAGAATACATCATATATGCTAAATACACCATAACTATGTAAATTTAAGTTAACATGCTTCTGATATGAACTTAGGTGCATTCCTCAATCATATATCATGTACCTTATTCATACACTCATGCCACAACAAAGCCAATATAAGTTTACTTATATTATAACTATATGCTTATAGTTTACTAAAACTAACCAAATAACCTTAAATCAGTTAGCTATAATACACCATCAAGGATATGAATTGACATATCATATATGGCTAGAGTAAGCCCAAAGTTCATCAGAAATTATTCATATATTCCTATAACCAGAAATAACTCCAACATACTTTAGGCAATTAATCTAAGCAATAATAAGCACAGAAATGAAATAGTTTATTCTTAACAGTCGATAGGCTATTTCTTCATAACAGATATGCACATATATATATATCTATGTTCCATATTTAAACTACTACAGACGCTTATGCTTCTGTACTACACAGAGATGAAATTATCAACTCATAACAGATTATGAACACCTAATCTCTATGTTTTCATGACCCTACAATAGTCTCACTCTCAACAGAAATTATTTGAGCATTGAGTTAGTATATGATTATTCAGACCATACTTTGCATCGACAGTAAATAATAAGCACACCCTAATTATTGAATTAACAGTATACTAATTGAAGGTAGAGAACGTATACCTTTCTCTTGATTCATATTTAAATGCCTCACGAACTCTATAATCATCAAAGCCAAGACCAGAATCCAGCTAATTGAGAGTAAGAACAACTCTATGCACCTCTGAACCGCTCCACTGTCTCCATCGTTTCCCCCTTCTCCTTCTTCAATCTCCGTCTTCTCCCCAAACCCTAAATCGACTACCCCCCTTTTATAGAAATTTCCTGACTTGGGCGAGAAGAGAAGAAAGGGGCTAACGTGGCAGTGGAGAGAAGCCGGCCACGTCGCTAATTGCGGCTTGTGGCGGTGAAATTTTACTCAAACCGAAAGAAGAGAAGATGGCTTTCTCAAGCTAGCACGAGGGACAAGCGTGAGGTGGCAGTAGATCAGAGGCCAGCCCAGAGGCAGCCGCATAGTTGGCCAATATGAGAACGACAGAGAGATTAGGAAGAGAAGCTCGAGAGAACTTCTCGAGAGCAAACAAACGAAAGAGGAAAGCCAGCTCGGCGAGCTCAGCGAGAGAGATGAGTCTCTCCTTCTCTCTCTTGTCCTCTTTTATTAAATAAGCCTCAGATCTGTTGTGGCACAAACTATGTAGCTAATCCAGTAGCGATTAACTGACAATTCGATTTATAATTTAGCTATTCCTCTAATTAATTAAATCAGATCTATTCAGAAGTCAGATTGAAGTGGCAATTATACAGAAAAATTCCATAAAATACGAGGAACATTTTCATGTCCTCAAATCAGAGGTTTCCGCAAAATTTACTGTTGCAATGATTTATTTTCTTTATTTCTTAACCATACCGTTAATATAATTTTATAAAAATTATTATCAGACCAATTGGGACTTGGTTTACCATACGACAGTCACAGTTGTTACAGTTGCATAACAAAAACCGCCATGAAAATAGAAAAGAAAGAAAGCACATAAAGAGAGATAAGAATCTAAGAGAAAGCATAGTACTCGATCAGGAAAACAGACCTGACCCTCATTTTTGTCTTTCTGGTTCTTACCACATTTCTTTTTTGTTGTATTCTCAAGTCATAATATCTCCATAAAAGCTGAAACATGCATTCGATATGGTATCGTGAGAACTTATAATGATATAAATTAAAATCAATGTCGCAATCCTTCTTAGAAAGAAAAACTGGATATAGTCCAAACCATTAGATAAAATGTATATAAGCCAGTCTAAGGTCCTATTTATAATTTTTTTGCAAATCTATTATCTTGTTCTCATCTGTTACATCAACATCTACTGCTTCTAATGGTTTGAAAGAGAAATACTGCTAGGATTATGCAGATTACCCATCAATAACGGCGTGGCGACTCTTTGCCTTCAAGAAGATAGTATTGTAGATGGGGGCTGGTACTATTTGAGAAGCTAGACAGTTTACAGATTTGACCTCATTCAATATTGTAAAGGCACTTGTAATCCCTCAAATGGATTTTGGCACATAGAACTCCATCCTGTATGAGTAAGATAGACCAGAAAACAAATAAGAGATTAAAAATGTGCTGAATTTAGAAAAAAAAAAAGTAAAATAACAAAACCAAGACAGCATGATCTATAATGTATGAAGAAAAAATCTCATAGCAGAAATAAATGCATGTGAGCATCAATAAATACACTTATAGACAGGCTGAATACAAAATGCTTCCACTATTTGGGCTTGTTGCAGTCCAAAACTTGACAATCATTTCTTAAATCCTAAATAATTGTGTTTGAAGTTCTGCTACCGGTATGACTGTTGCTAATTTTCCACGATGAACTGTTTATTAAACATGAAAAAATAAAGTATAAGGAAAGATAAACATGGATATAAACAATGAAATATATATATATGGAAAGGATCCTTTTTACTTTTTTCTTTGTTATTGTTTAAAAAAAAAACATCTTTTTGCCATGTTGACCGTACAAAGTGTTCTGCCATAAGTGAACATATGATAGATGATTTTGTTCTCATATTCCATTACTCTGCAAATAGCAGCATAGTTTTATACATTCGTGTAACTGATCTTTTTTTTTTTGGTCATCTAATTAATCAAATTTAGGAATTGAGCACCTTTATTGTAAGAAAGAACAGTGACATCAGTACATCACCAAATTAATTGATCAATGTATTTACAAAATTTTTACTTTTGCCATGGTTTTGACTTCCAACCAGAAAATTTAGAACGAAGGAGGAGGTCAGTAAGAAATATTACTAATAAAAGAGAAATAACCTCACTTACCTTTTCCCTTGCTTTGCTTTCCACAATCTAGATGCGTTTGCTCCTCTTGATCTCTCAAAATGAGTAGGAGGAGGTCTGAAGGAAACCTACACAGCATAACTCAAAGATGGAGATAGATCTCCGGCACCCACTATTTGGCGACGAAGAGCAGCTCCGTTTTTTTTTCTCTTTGGTCTCCAGATCTGCGCGTCGAAGAGAGAGGAAGAGAGAGTGAGAAGAAAGGTGAATCGAAAGTGGTTAAGGGGAAGAGAGAGGAGCCAGATTCACCGCTGATTTTTTTAGAGAGACGGAGAGAGAGTGGAGAGTACGGAGAATAGAAAGAGCAAACATATGTGATCTAACCTCTGCGACAGATTAGTTGGCCGTAACAGCGAAGCATGGGAGGGCGTACGGAGAGGGTGAGGGAGAAAGCTAGAGGAAAGAGAATGACTTGATTCCATCCGAGACGTGCTTAAAGAGGAGAGATGTCGAGTGGCTGAGATCGATGAACAAAAAACCGACGGCTACGATGAGAGAACTGTTCTAACCACAGTAACCAAGGCCCCTCACGTGCGGAGCACGACAGTCCAAATATATTTTTTGTTAATTATTTCAATCTCCTTAAATTCATAAATATATTACTGGTTCTTGCAGAGTTCTCTAATAAAATGCTCAGGACTTTTTGTTTTATTCCACAGTACGGAGCCATGTGTAGAGAGCGTGTTGTTGAATTTGTAAGACAAGTAGACAACGGGAAGAACTTTGGATAATTTTTTATGTTAATCTGGAGTTTTGGACATTTGATTTGGCAGAATCGGACACCTCTAGTCTACTGCTATTATTTTGTTAAGTCTCCTTTTTATATCACGAGGAATGCTAAAACGCTACGTATAGCACGGATGGCTTATACTACGTGTTCATTTTTAAATTTTGTACTTCAAACAGTCGATTTGAATTGTTCAATATCTTCTTTATATTGAAATTTTGTTGAAAATTAAATTTTACATTTTTTTTTTGAGTTTGTGTACAATTTTTTTCGAATTTTTGAAAACCATTGTTATTAAAGGGTCTAGAACTATTTAGATAGAAGATTTTCTAAAAATCTGAAAAAAATAATAAAAGATTTGTAAAAATGTAAAATTTAATTTTTCAACAAGATTTCAATATAAAGAAGATATTTAACGGTTTTGATAATCGCAATATAAAGAAGATATTTAACGGTTTTGATCGATTATCAAAGTATAAAATTATAAAACAGACGCGTAGCACGGAGGCCATATATGATAGCAAAGCATTTTAGCAATTCCCTTTTATATCATAATACAAACATAAACTAGACAACAATAGGTTTCTCTGCTATTATATATAGAGGCAGGCGTATATATTTTACATTTCAGACAAAAGTAAAAACCGAATTAAAAATTTTATATTCTTTCTTCACGTCAGCTATTTCGTCCTCTTCGAACGCTTCGTCCTCTTGCCTTTCTGCGCTCGAACAGAGCACCTGAAAAGACAAGAGAGAACCTCTCATGGAAGGAGAGGTTGCAAGCGCCAGAGAGGTCCATTGCACCGAACAGAAGGCGCCATTGGAGGAGACGCCGCATGAGGAGAGAGAAACGAACCCTAAACCCTCAGAACCACTCGTCTTTACGCGGAGAAACCCTAAACGCTCCGCTAGAGATGCACAATCAGACTTGAATATTGATAGGTTAACTAGAATTTGTAATCCGAGTAGAAAATCAAGGAGAGAGAAGGAGTCTTTTGATCCCGCATTGTTAGTTAGCCTGATTCGAGACCCCAATTTGACTACCAGGAAAAGAAAGCCTTTGAATAGGAGAGTTGGGGATACTGTATGGGGTGAAATTAAGAATTTGTCTCATATTTTAGACCTCCACCTTGAATGTTGCAAGTTGAAACACGAAAAGGAGGTAATCTCAAACCAGTTTGTGGTAAATGCAAGGCATTTGAAGCAAGAGGAGATGTTGGAAAGAGATTTGAATGGTGCATTAAATGTACAAAGGGCCAAAAAGGGAAGGGAGATAGCTGGTCCTGGTTCTTCACCAGATTCAGTGGTATATAATCCTGTCTCTTGTGAGGCCAACCGTGTGGTGCCGCAGCACAAACAATCTACCAAGAGTAAAAAGAAGAAGAAGAAAGAGGGTGGGAATGTTAATTCCAGTAAAGGAGATGGTGTTCTGGATGCTTCTGACTGTGTAAATCAAGGGGGATTGTACTATCTCCAAGTTGATGCAATGGGAAGGCCAATTTTTAATGGAATAAAGGATGAGAAGGTTCAGGATTTGAGTGCACCTGGAGTTGCAAGAATGTATGCAGGCAACATGCCAGAGACAAACAATGAAGTTTCTATTGCATCGCTTTCTGGATCATTTTCATCAAATGGTAATTTCTTGATTTTACACTAACTCAGTAGCGCTACTTTTTGCATGGAAAGTGCAAATCCACATTTCATTTTGCCACAATCCCTGGAGAGTGGTTTGATTTGGAAATTACACTCAAGTAACAGATGAAATTGGCTTTCTCTATGCTAGGCAAGGAATAATTTGCTGTTCCTGGCATAACTGTAGGGAAGAAACCGTATCATAGAAAAGATTTCTTCTATTAGTGTTGCCTTGAAATTGCTGACAAACCAACATTTTTGTTCTTAATTGTGCTTTTTGATCTTTCAGCATTCAATTTATTTATATATGATTCCTTTTAAATTTTTTTTTCAGGTACTCGAGAACCTTTTAGGTATGAAAGTTTTATGGCACAACTTCTACTACCTGTGCGGCTGTTCGTACCTGTGCCACCAGGTAGTCTACCTGTACCTATGCAGTCTGTTACATCACATTCCATATTCATGCCTGGACAGCTAGTAACTGTGCCTGGACTGCTCAGACAACCTCTTCCTGTGTGCATGGATCCAACAGATTATTTATTGAGGCCATTACATATGCCAGAAAATTCAACTGCTGCGGCAGGAGAGCCTATGCAAATGAAAGAACAGCATGTACTGGTACCATTGCAGCTCGAGGATGTGCCGGCACAGCCAGTACCCGTTACGGCAAAGCCTGCCCCACCCAAGTCTCGTGTGGCTTGGGTCTGTTGTGATGAATGTGGGAAGTGGCGTTGCATTCCTGCTGAGCTAGCAGATGCTATCGATGAAACCAACTGCAGATGGTTAACTTTTAATCATCTTCATTTGTTTACTATTTATATTTTGAATTTTAGTGAACATGGTTGGTGTCTATCTCTTTTCTATTGGGCCAGATGACCAGATCTTACCAACTGCGAGCTATACCTCTATTTTTTATTTTTTCTTGTTTTTTCTTATGCATTGCTGTTAATGGTCATTTTTCTGCAAACACTGTATGAGAACAGTTGCTTTTTATTCTTTATTGATAATTATTTTTGGTTATTGTAAGGCATACCAATTGGGCACACATGTAATTAGTGCAAAGTTTTTGGATTGCCAAAGCTGCCGTTATTTTACTCTTTTGTTTTTTTTTTAAAAAAAAATATCCATTGCTTATAACCGTGCTTGCTTACCTAACAAAGTATGCTATGCTGGCGCTTTTATTCATATATCTGTCAATGCTATTTGTATTAAAAAATTATTAATCCTTATTATTAATATCATGAGCAAATATTTAATTTCTACAGTTTTATCTGATTCCATTTTTAATTTTCTTCTCCATTTTAGGACGTGCAAGGACAACGCTGCTAAGGCATTTGCTGACTGCTTCATACCACAAGAGAAGTCAAATGCAGAAATAAATGCTGAGTTAGAGATTTCTGATGCATCAGGCGATGAAGGCCAATCTGGTCGAGGGAATGAATCAGGAGATGTCAATTATACGAAGCCTTTAGTTGGAGATATGAGGCCACATTTGACCAAATCAGTTAAAAACGGTACGGATATTATAGCTGTTGAAATTTAACCCATATGCATGCCTTTTTGATTTAGAAGTCGTACAATATTTTTTAATATAACCTGTAGAAGCATTCTTTAGACTAGGGTTCAGCTCTAAACTGATATTAAAGTATTTTCGTTGATTATTTGGATCTTTTTATATTATCATTAGTTTTTGGGTTACCTGGAAATTATGTTGCTATTTCAGCTCTGGGACCTGCTCCATACACCCCTCTCAAGATGAACTTTTTTCTCCATCGGAACCGAAAAACTCAAACAATTGATGAGGTTTTTTTTTTTTTCCTTTTATGTAATTTCTTATTATTTTAATTTTTTTTCCTTACAATGGTAGTTGCATTGCTTATTTGTCAGGTTCTATTTATTTGTATAAATTACAGATTATGGTTTGCAACTGCAAGCCTCCTGAAAATGGAGGCTTGGGATGCCGAAGCCAATGCTTGAATAGGATGCTTAGCATTGAATGTATCAAAGGGATGTGCCCTTGTGGTGATCTCTGCTCTAACCAACAGGTAATTTTCCTTTCGTTTTCCTATGTTATGTTTCTGGATGATGAATTACGTGCTTGTGTAAAACCTTTAGATACACTTTGGATAGAAGGAATTTTAGAACTGGAAATTGTCACCTGGGAGTCTCTCCTTTCCTCAGATTTTTTTGAGTGGTACCATAAAGTTGTGCTCCTTGTTTATGTAGAGAGAGTTAATGAGGAAGAAGGGGTAGTTTGGGCAATTGTTTGGATAACTGGTAAAAAAAAAAAGATGGGCCTGGAGGATGGTTTGTGTTTAGGGTAGGAATGCAAATCAAATTTTACCTCTTTCATTGATATCCTTACATATTGGTTATGTAACAGTTCCAGAGACGCAATTATGCAAAATTGATGTACTTCCGGTGTGGGAAAAAAGGATATGGTCTTCAGTTGCTTGAAGACGTGACTGCTGGCCGGTTTCTTATTGAATATGTCGGAGAAGTAAGATTACATTTTTTTTTTGTTTTGGTTCACTAGTGCGCGTGAAAAAGGCAAAGTATTCTGGAATTTGTTCTTTTATTTATTTATTTATTGTTATATTTTTTTGTGGTATAGGTGCTTGATATGGCTACTTATGAAGCCCGGCAGAAAGAGTATGCAACTATAGGCCATAAACATTTCTATTTCATGACACTTAACGGTGGAGAGGTACTTTCTTATTTTGTCTACTCTATGGCATGGAAACCAGCTTCTCTGACATAACTTTGTTATGGATGCAACATGCACTTAGTAAATGCATGATTCTGATGAAGATGAAAAGAATCTTCGAATCAAATTATGTAACTTTTTTTTTTATTGATTATTATTGATTGGATAATTAAATAACGCAATTCGAAGCAGGATACACTTTGGCAGTGAAATGATATGAATTGAATTGTAGGTAATAATTATGTAAGGTCGCTTTATGGTCTTTATGGTTAATAACTTTAGTTGATAATTTGTTTGCTAACTGTAGGTAATAGATGCATGTGCTAAAGGGAACTTGGGCCGATTTATAAATCATAGTTGTGATCCGAACTGTCGCACAGAAAAGGTTAATTTCTTCTACTTATATTATCTTTCTCTATGTAGTTTTCCTGGTAAGTTTCTGGGTGAATATCCAAACAAATGCTATGATATCTGACAATCTGTCAACCGTCCATAGAGTATCAGTATCTGATAAACCATTGGATAATTATAGAAATACTCATCATCAGATTTTAAATTCTGTTGGTTCAATTTGTCCTTGTAGCAATTTCTTTTTTGCTTAATGATTTCTACTTATTTAGTAGGCTTTATGTCCATAATAATCTGAAAACAAAATTTCATTATTAGATTTTGTTGCTAAGTTATACCTTTGCAGAAATGACCTTATTATCTTTCTCTTATTTTGGTGATAACAGTGGATTGTCAATGGAGAGGTTTGCATTGGGATTTTTGCAATAAGGGACATAAAAAAGGTACCTTCTTAGTTTTCATTAAATGTCCATCTTTAATCTTTATACTCAGAATCACTGGTCATCAGCATGTTATAAAATGATGTCATGACATTTATTTTTTTTCAGGGAGAAGAGCTTACATTTGATTACAACTATGTAAGGGTTTTTGGAGCGGCTGCAAAAAAGTGTTTTTGTGGGTCGGTAAATTGCCAGGGCTATATTGGGGGAGACCCGTCAAGCACTGAATTAGTTGTTCAAGAGGATTCAGATGAAGAAGATCACTTTGAGCCTGTCAAAGCTAACAGAGAAGAGAGAAAGGAACCAATTCACAGGGCAGCAGCGATTGCCACTTTATCTAACAGTCTTCTTAACAAGCACCCAGTGCCTAATAAATCTCTTGATATGTTTGGTTCATTCACACCTGTTGTCCAGAAGGATAATTCTGTTGAAATGCACAAGTTAAGTCATAGAGAACGTTTAATGGGTTGCAAACCCGATAGTGCAGTTAGCCTACTTGCTAATTCTCTTGTTAATGGAACAATGGATGAGGCACTAGCTCTACCTGCTAATTCTCAACAAGCTTTTGGTCTGCTACCTCGAGACAACTTCCAATCCGTTATTCATCCTGAGAATTCTCTTAAAGTTTCCAAGTCAAAGAACAGAGAAAACTTGATGAGGCATAATACTGATACTGTGCTTATCAAACCATCTGATTCACAGGGAGTATCTAATGGAGGTGGTTTATCCCGATCCATTTCTGCAGATAGTTCTTTAAAAATATGCAAGACAGAGTATAGAGGTGACATATCACAATGCAAACCTGATTCTATTCTTAGTCTACCCACAAATTCTCCTGAAGTCAGTGAACCGTTGGATAAAGAGGCTGATAAAAATCGAGATATGAAGGATGTATCATTGCCTTCTTCTTCATCTAGTATTGCAGTCCCATCATATAGTTTGCTGAAATTACATTTACCAAAGGTTAATTCTCTTGTTGAATTAAAAATGGGAGATAGAGATGGCTTACCCAATAATTCTGTCAATGAGTACAAGCCACCAAAAAAAGAGAGCTTACTACAAGGCCTGTCTGAGAAAGCTGTTCCACTGTATAATTCTCTGGAAGAATGTGAGCTGGTGGACAGAGAAGAGTTATTCCAGGCCCCACCTGAAGATTGTATCCATGACAATAACTCCCCATATGAATTTTGCACAGAGAACAGAGATGTGGATGATATATCCACGCCTGTCCTACCAGATCATTCTGTAGAACAAGATCCAGTGGGTACGGATATAGACAATTTATGTAAATCTCTGTGCGTACCTGTATCACATTCAAATGGTTTTGCACTGTCATCATCACTGGTGCCAGAACATCTCAGTTCCCCAAATGAAGGCATACTATCAGAAGAAGATGCGCCAGGTACACCTGTTCATGTGACTCGGTATCTGTCAAATAGAGTCCACTCAAGACGGTCAGATGGCATGGAGGCGGACAAGATGAGTTCCAAACCTGGTTTATGTAACAAGCCTTCTGACTCCTTTGATGTTCAGCCGGAGCAAGTGGATCTGGGTATAAAGAAGGTAGACCAGCACGGCAGAACATCGTCTCCTCCAGTAGGTACCTGTGGCATGAAGACTGTTCGGGCAGATGCAGAAGATGAGGGTCTGGCGATGTGCCAAGAGGTCAATGAAATTGTGCACAACACAGCTACTCTTAATTTTGAGGAAGGTAAGAGCCTTGAACTTTTAGCTGTGGTAGTTCTGCTGCTTTACTGACAGGGGGAGGGGGGATGCCAACTAGCTCCTTTAATAAGGTTATATGGAAAACCATACTAACTACAAAAATAGAAATTACAGGAGGTGGTTGGTTTAGTTTAATGCATACTGTTGCAAATTGTGAAAATTTTCTTGTATATCTGACACTACCATACTAGGCATATTATATATTTGTAGCTGTATGCTTCTTTCTGATGTGAATGTATATGATTTATATCAGAGATGCCTGCTTGTATGAACCCCAATACATTTTTATAACCCAAATATATGTCAGATATAGCAGTATCTGAAATATTTGAACTGATACAGCCAAAGGATGGTATTTACATTTAGCTTGCCACAAAAAATCATTCCAGCAGATGATTTTATTTTTCCAGCATCGTAATGTAACAATGTGTTAATAATTGAATTACCTTTGGATTTGAAGTTCAAAATGACTTGATCCCCATCCCTGCAACCTTTATTGTTTGCATTTCTGTATTTCCTCCTGTTATTTTTTAAGCAACTCGGTACCTGTCAAAATAGAATTACCTTAATCATACGGTTTCACATACTATGCTTGGACATGTATAAATGCAACATCACAGTTAGTACCTCATGCATCTCATAAATGAGAAAAGAATGAAAATCTTTTTTAGGGAACTTAGTCAAAACAACTGTTTTGAGTTTTCTTACAAACTATTAACAAATTTCGAGATATTATAAAGGACGCTCAGGAAACCAAAGCTCCTAGTTCTTGGCATCAGTACAGTTACAATATCATTGACCATACCCTTTTAGCAGGGTGAATGAGATCTGAGAAAATCTGTTCATATCATAAGAACTCTCTTGTATCACCTGAATGATGCTACAATGAGAAAAGCACATCTAATAGTTAGACTTCTACTCTAGTGTCCCACTAGCAGACCTGCTATAAGACCTTCTGAAATCTTCCACTGTTCACTCTGTAACTTTCCTTGGTTTATCTCTCTATCACGAGTGACGATACCAGTTTGACACAGTTACTGATGCCATCACCTCCTAGGCTCCCACTGATGCATTCGTCAGTCCACCGGTCGCATAGTCATGTTGCAAAGTCTTTTAAGTACTGTACTTGTTCAGTTCCAACCCGTCGCAGCCTTCTACATGTATATTTCATATTTATATGGGGCATGGATTTTCTTGGGTGTATGTACAACAAACTATGCCAAATTAAAGGGTGATACTTGTAGACTATTACAATTTGGGGTTGGATTGTGGGGTAAAGTTGGTGCTTCCACTTTGTGGCTTAACATACAATGTGTATTTTTTGTGATGTGGCAGTTGAAGAGAAGCTTAATGAGTTTTTGGATAAAGATGGTTGTATAAGCCGGCGCACAGTAAGAACTAAAATTCTAAATTTATTTATGTACCTAGATTTTCAGTTGCTGCCTTCTCTGATATTATAAAATACCCTGAATTATGTACCCTTACAGAATTCTGCCAATGATGTTAGTGAAAGTAATTGCCTACTGTTGAAATTCATCCCTTTCAAAGAACTGTATCACTAAACATTTTTTTTTTATTCGGATCTCACAGAATGCAACTAAGGGATATCTGAAGCTTTTATTTGTAACAGCAGTCGTTGGGGATACTGGTACATCACAGAGGTTGCAAATTCTTATGGAATACTCTATCTTTACCTGTTCTCTTTGTATCATCTCCTTTCTCATTTTTGTTGTATATTATGCAGATTAAGAGACGTGTCCTTAATTCTGGATGCTCTTCTGAAAACAAAATCATATAATGTTCTGATGGACTTGATGAAGAAAAACGGTAACCCCCCCCCCCCAAATTACCCCAAAAAATACAAAAAGAAAAAGAATATCAAACTGTGTATTAGAAATTTAGAATTTTAAAAAAATTACTCTAATACTATGATAGTGCTGATATATCTTATTATCCTCGAAATGTAGGGTTGCAAATGTTGCACACTATCTTGAAGCAAAACAGAGACAACTTCAATTGGATTCCCATTATTCGGAAGCTTCTTAGGGTTACTTCTCATTCTAGTTCTTATACAAGTCAAATAACATTGCTATTATAATATTTATGATAGTATGTGTGAGAAAAGCTATGATCACTAGATAAATATTAAGAGGAGAATGGTCATCATCACTTTACATTCATTGATAACCAACATAGAATCTTAGATCTATTAATGCAAATTTGGGAAAAAAATTATTGTTATTTTCAATCCTTTTTGTTAAAAAGTGATCTTGCCAATCTTCTTCTCTTTTAATTCATGCCGTAATTTGTTCAATACTCGTGCATAAAACTCATGGGTGGGAAGGTTAATTCAACATGAAAGCAATTCTCTAGTTGAAAGGATAGTTTCAGTTTGAATAGTTCTAGTTCTCTTTCCATTTAGAAACTGAGAGTTTCTTTTGCAATTACAACAGAAAGTGGGTTTTTCATGCATAATATACAAGTAGTCTTCCTGTCATGCAAAAGAGCCCTTATATAAATAAATGTATTGATTGTCTCTCTCTTCTTATAGGTTTTGGGTCATCTTGGGAACACGGGAGTCCTGACACTGGAGCAGATGAATCAAGGCCCTCCCTGTCCTGGAATGGAAAGGTTGACTTTTCTCTTGCAACACCCCGCCCAAAAAAAAAAAATAATAATAGTAATAGTAATAATAATTATTATTATTAGAATAATTAAAAGCACCCAATCACCACATGCACGTTCACCCCATACAGGCAGCAGAAATAACAGTATACTTTCATTATGCAGTCTCAGGGAGTCGATATATAAGCTGACAAAGCATAAAAACAATTTGGTATGTTGCAATCATGCTCTGTTTTCTTTATGTGCATTTTACTTGTATCAGATCAAAGTTTGTGCCTGTGGATTGCAGGACTTAGTACTGTACAGTCTGTACCAGTCATGGCACTTGTAACTTAACTGTTACAGCATCATTATGCACCACGTATATTATTCGTACTGTTCTTTGAAAGTAATTTAGAGTTTAGATTCCCATTTTCCTCGGTTTTGTTTATTTTGTTTTGCTGTTGGGTGCAGGTGGGTTTTGTACAAATTGGCTTGTACCACTATAACCAGCCTCCTTGCCTATATAATGCTAATTGAAAATGACAAAGAGGGTTATGCAGCTTTTTAGATTTGAAAAACCATAACTTTTAACTATAATTAAAATTCTGTTGATTTTCTGCAAATAAAAAATTGCAGGTACACCAGATTGCACGTGAATTTTTTGACCGATGGATGCCTAAGTCAATGAGAGTTTATGACTCATTTTCACACACTTCTAATTCCTCTGCACCTTCCAAGCGCAAAAGCCTGTGGGACCATCCATCAGATTCTCATTCTCAGGATCCTAAACTTGCACCATACAACTCACAAAACCAGCAAGTAGAGAGACCTGCTAAGAGACCTCGTTCAGAGTGTTTGGAAGAAGATGCACCACCTGGATTTGAGCCTATTGGGCCTCCACCGGGTTTCGGGTCTGATTTGCCACCTGATATTGAGTCTGTTTCACCACCCGGTTTTGGGTCTGATGTGCAACCAACTTTGGTTTCTGTTTCTGATGTCAGTCCAGTTCAAGTGGCTTTGGGTTTCCGGCAAGAGAAATACAGACCCGGTATCAGTGTGTCGTATGGTATTCCTGCTGCAGCAGCTCAAAATCTTGGTGGCTTTGTTGAATCTGAAGGAAGGTTAGTCTGGGAAATTGCACCGAGCATACCTTTTCAACCTTTTCCACCTTTGCCTCCTTACCATACCATCGGAAACTGCAACGGGGAAAAGAACGGACCAGGTTTCCGCTATGACAGAGCAAGAAGGCGTTGGGGTTCCAATTTGAGAAATCAGAGGAGGTACTCAAAGTCCTGGAATAACAATGATGATGCCCGTGATAGAAGTAACAATAAAAGGTCTGGTAAATATCGGCCTAAATGGCCGAGAGATCGTAATCAGAGGTAGAAGTATGGGATAGTTGTCTGGTAAATATCGGCCTAAATGGCTGAGAGATCGAGATTGGAGGTAGAAGTTTGGGAGAGTTTGTCTCTTTCTAACATCTTTAAGTCGGAAAAGAAACCACAAAAAAAAGTCCTTCTGGTAGTTTTTTTTTTTTCCTTCTCCCCCCTTTCCTCTCCTTTAATGAGGATAGAATTGCAGAAAGTGGTGGCATATCAGATCTTGTTTGGGCCAGGTTTCTTTTTATTTTTCTTGAAAACAATGGGCTGGGTTTCTGCTATGACGGAGCAAGAAGGCGGTGGGGTTTGAATTTGAGAAATCTTAGGAGGTTCTCAAAGGACATGAAATAACAATTATCATGCCGTGGTAGAAGTAATAGTCAGAGGTCTGATAATTGTAGGCCTAAATGGCCGAGAGATCAAGATGGAAGGTAGAACTTTGGGACAGTTTGACTCTTTCTAACATGTCAGGTCCCAAAAAAAAAAAGAAGGGGCCTGTAGTGTTTATTCTTCGTTTCTGTTTTCAGTATATTTTCTTGAGATAGAATTGCAGAAGAAAGGTGGAATATCAAATCTAGTTTGGTCTTTAGTTTTTTAAAGGAAGTTTAGAAAAGGGAATTGGCAATTTTTTGTGCCTTCCTGTTTCATTTTTATTTTTAGGCAGGCTTTTTTTTTTTTTGGTTGTATCTGTTTCTTCGCCAGGATCTGTAATGTAAATGCCAATATTGAAAATTAACCAATATATTTTGTTCATAAGATCGATATTCAGAATATGATTTGCAAACAAAAGAACGGTCATGTAGAATTTTAGTGCAAAGCATGTCCAAATGAGGTCTCATCTCAAGCGGCTGTATCGTTTATGCAATTTGAATAGGATTGCATGAGCTAATCTGTAATTTCGTATGCCTACGTCATTTTCTGTTGAAATGCCTTATTTATTCTGTTTGTACACGGCGGTATGTTTCAAAAAAGAAGAACGGCTTTTTCATTTTTAATTGCAAAAGTTCTAAAATAACAGCATACCGCCTGAAAATCTCATGGGAGGTATTTTTGCCGAACAATTATTTCAAATAAAAATAACAAATAATAAATTGGGACTGTATATTATCACACAAACTGGTCATGGCAAAGAGGAGCGATACCTATGTTATGTACTCCGTTGGTCTGTTCGGCCTGTTTTAATAAAAGAGGAAATATAGGTCTGGTTTTGGAATTATGTGATTTCCAGCTCTTTGATCGACCTTTGTTTTTTGGACTATTTGACGACAATTAAGGAACCAAGCACATTCGCTCCAAAGACTACTTTTTCTTTTCTATTTCTATGTTTCAATGCTTAAAGTTACAGCTGTTCAATGTTGATGTTGTATTTATTTCTGAATTGACTGGTCCCTGACTTCGTTTACAGCTCAGTTGCTTTGTTGTTGTGGTTACCCCAAAACATTATTCTAATTGCACTGAATTTTACTCAACTAAAAGTTGTTCTTTCACCATTACTAAAGTCGTATTATAGTCCAAAATTGTGTCGCTGTAATATAATTAAAATTCAAATATGCATAATTGATTTATTAAAATAATCAATAATGAAAACATGCTATCCTTTTATCTTCAATATTGTAAAAATTGGAAAAAAAAAATATAGTTCTCGAAAACAGAACTGGGAAATTGGGTATCGATTCTTAGTTATACAGTTCTCGACCAATTGACAATGTTTAAAGGATCGAGCGGGACCAGACTAATGAGTCCTACTGAAGAAATGATTTAAGCCCGTTTGAAAATTTTTGAAACATTATTGTTTGGACAAGTTTGAATTTAGTTTCTTCAATAAAGAGCAAGTTTTCACCACCACACTAATTTCACTCCAGAAATAATAAGTATCATCGCTAGATTTGCCATTGCGCGTCATCGCTGAACAGAGCAATTGTCTGTTACAAATATTCAGTTTAATAACCAAATGTGTTCAGTTTAATAATCAAAAGTGTTCAATTAAATGCGTCAACTAATAGTTTTATTATATAGAATCTCGCGTCAGTCTTGAAGAGAGATGCACCAGGGGCATAGTTGGAAAAAAAATTATTTGAACCGGATCGGTTCATGACCCCTTCTAATTTTTTTCATGCGTTTTTTGTCCGGTTCGTGACCCCTTCGCTCACCTATTAAAAAAATCGAAAAGTTATACTGAACATTTATATATAATAACCTGAACATTTGTACCTACTACACTGAACATTTGTTTTTACTAAACTAAATATTTATACTTATCCAAATAAACATTTTTGCTTATAACATTTATATACTTTTGTTACAACCAACTAAATATTTATACTCAATTAACAAAACATTTGTACTTACCCAACTAATCATTTGTACTTGGAAACTAAACATTTATACTTAAAATGAACATTTTTGCTTATAACATTTATATTTTTTATTAAAACTAACTGAACATTTATACTTAAATAACAAGACATTTGTACTTATCTAACTGAACATTTAGATACAAAATAAAACTGGTTGAGGGACCAGGCAGCGCCTTAGCGATGACTTGCCATGGTAAAACCATCTGATTTCAGTAATCAATTTCCATTTCACTCTCTTAGTTAAGAGAGAATATTAAATAATTATATCTAAACTTTAATCAGTTTTAGTCATATTAGCTTCATTCGGTTTATGTCAGCGATCCAACCAGTAAGGCAGTAACTCTACCAATTGGATGTTCGGTTCAATTTTCAAAAACATAGTACATTGACCTATCCCACCGCCAATTTAACAATTACCAAGGAAGATTACGAAATTGCAATTTAATAAACGGCGTTTTCTATATGCCACAGTCAAAATGCCTTGCCTGATAAAGAAGGGAAACTTTTAATTTCTAGTCCACCAAAAGACCACTTGCAGTTGCTGTTGCTGTTTGCAGTCTAGCACTAACCATGAAAAACCCACCACAGAAATGAGAAAACTGAGAGCATCTCCACAAATTTAATAATAGTACAGCCAGCGGGTTTCAAACATACCAGGGGCCCCGTTCTTCACTCAATATAGACCAATCACTATCCCTTTACATCCCTGTTTCCAATCTTGCATCTGTCTGGTCCAGACCCCAGACTTCACACTAGACTAGACACCAGACCAAATTAATCCCCACCATTCTTCCTTCCTTTAAGTTGCATTTTTCTCCACTCATTTCATCTACCATCTCAAAGACTCAAACCAAACACCATGCATGAACAACCTCCCGTCCTGCCTTGTTTTGTTGATCCTGCCTCCACTGGGGGAGCCGCCACGGCAGCACCCAAGCCGGGACAGAGCATTGTGATATCAGTGTACCGCACCAAGATCGCTGGTCACTGCCGTTTGATCACAATCTCTTGGTACCGGGACCTTCTTTCTCATGGCTTCTCTGTCTCTATAGATAAGAGTGTTGATTCTTGCTCCGATAATGGTTCCAGCATTAGCAAGTGTAAAGTTGAGTTACGGCCGTGGCACTTCTGGCGTAAACACGGGTCGAAGCTAGTGCACGTGGATGAGAGGCCGGTGCATGTGCATTGGGATCTGAGGAATGCCAAATTCTCTGGTGATCCCGAGCCGAGATCCGGCTACTATATAGCTGTGGTGTCAGACGAGGTCGAGGAGGCAGTGCTTATGTTGGGTGACCTTAAGAAAGAGGGCTATAAGAGAACCGGCTCCCGACCTGCCTCGATAGATGCAACTCTCGTGTCACGAAAAGAGCACATATTTGGAAAGAAAAGGTTTACCGTGAGATCCAAGCTGCATGAGAGGGGTCGACACCATGAGATCATCATACAATTCAGTGACAGAAACAGCGGGAGCAGTGTCGGAGGCAACATTGATCCCGAGATGGAGATAAAGATCGATGGCCATGTCGTGATATCGGTGAAGCACCTCCAATGGAAGTTTCGAGGCAACCAGTCAATAACCGTCGGCAAAGCGAGGATTGAGGCGTATTGGGACGTGCACGACTGGTTGTTTAGCCCCGGTTTGAGCCATGCGCTGTTTATATTCAAGCCGGTGATGCTCATGAGTTCTTCGACCTCTGCTTCGTCATCTCTAAGTTCTTTGTTGAGCACTTCCGAAGGAAGCGGTGCAAGCGTCAGCGACACATTGCCGGGGTTTTGTTTGTATCTTCATGGTTGGAAGTTGGAATGATTACAAATAATGTTGGGAAATTAAGAAATCTTTAATTTCCATTATTTTCTTTTTGTTGATTTGAGAATATTTACTGTGTGAAAAACTGATTTCACATCCTACGGCTTTTGACCTTAGTGTAGTTTTTGTGAGTAGCTAACTCAATTTTAACGAAATAAGTTATTTTTCATTTTAACTTTGTGGCACCTATGTAATTTTTTGCAGCAAATTTTCATATTTTTTTTTAAAAGTAAGTTGTTAGCAAATGTATTGATCCGGCTTTCACGGGAAATGGGAAGAAAAACAAATAGAGGGGAATAAGTTCTGTCAAAATAACTTTTTTTTTTTTGAACACCAAAATCAACTTGAAATTAATAACCGGATATACTAGCTTGTATATTGAATATTTGAATCTTATAAACAATGCAGATGTGGCAGTTACTTGCAGTTATTATTCTCAACTACAGTACATAGTGATATATACCACAAAGTGCATTAAAGCTGAGAACAGAGGCGATGTACCATAATTAAATTAACAGTAATAACAGAGAAAATAAAAGAAAAACAAGTTAATATGTGAGGCTCAGAAATAGGTATCCAATGACAAATGAGCAGCTTTTTTATATGGGAGAACATGTGCTTCTAGTCAGGTCGACTTGGCCTCTGACTCCAGCGGAGTGGGTACACGTCAGCGACCAGTTCATCTAACGACTTTATTATTTTTCCGCCCGGAAAGTTTGCTTTTGATGCTTTTAGAGATTATTGGGTTCTGGTTTTCTGTGACAATCATATGTAAGAAATTGATGAATCACCGTACATCATGCAGACCGAATTACTGAAATACAAATCTGAATGCATGGGTTTTATTATAGGATTAGGGAGCCGTTTTATATAAATAAAGATGCTCAAATTTACATTATATAATAGCGAAGAAAGTTTTAAGCTCTTTGACTGATACTATGGATATGTCCTTTTTTTTTTTAAAAAAAAAAAATCCTTCCGAAGAAAATTAGCTCTTGCCATTTTTTTTTTTGGAAAGTAAGCTCTTGCAGTCGCTTGCAATTAGTTGCAAATTTGGTCCAAAAGGCACAGAGGCAAAACGACACAAGTCAGTGATGATGATAAATGAAGTACCTCGAGTGGTTTTTTGTCTAAGTATTTGTAGTTAACTAATCGACAAAATTGCTCGTTGCCATTGATGTCTATTTTATTAATTTATTAATTTCTTTTTTGGAACTGAATGGAAGCAAATTGTGTAGGTACAACCCACGCTATTTTTGTCGCAACCCAATCAATAATTTGCTAATTAATATGTTATATGCAACTTGAGATAGTTTACAATTCATGGCACACAAGATTGGCTATCCTCCAGAGAGTCACTACACGTCTCAACTAACCGTCTCATTTAAAATGTTTATAGTCCTTTTAGTGAGATGTGCTTAGACGTGTCATACTAACACCTGGTGGAATTTTCTTTTCCATTATTTCAGAATATTAAAACGAGGCAGATAGTTAAATTATAGCATGATCATGGTTCTTGCTCATTGGGTTCCAATTGGGATGCTTGGTGTGTGCTGTATGCCTGTATGTTTTTATTTCGGCTGGCACATGCTTTGCTTAGACCCAAGAAAAAACCAAGAAAAAAAAATATTTTTATTAGTGGTTTTGGCCTGCTATTGTACAGTTGTCATATTGCCATGTGCTCGTTAGATTACCTGGTTCGTGTCAATAATTGTAAGACATGGATATAATGTGGTTGTTATATTCTCTGAATCTGAAATTGCATAGCTAGCATAGTATGCTCGTTCCATCCACTTTACATATATCTATATTAGACACAGAATATCTGATAACTTTGCAATTCTGCATTTTTTTTTTTCTTTTTGCGTTTTGACTCTTAAGCTCTACAAAATGATTGATCCGCCTTAGATTAGCAAAAGATAATATGATGATGCTTTATTGACTTGTAATTGAGTATTAGATAATCCTCAACAGAAATTGTTTTATGCAATCAACATTCGTATAGTCAAGCAATCAATCAAACGGTTAATAGGTCAATTGTTATTTAAATTAAAAAAAATCATTGCTTAATTTAGTGAAAAATGAAAACACATCTTGAGTGGAGGTTGCATATTCGACATTTGACTATAGTTTTTTTTGTGACATTTAAATTTTAAAATAAGTTAGAGAATTTGACTGATCATATCTTTAAAAGGTTGTCATGCTGATTATATGAGGTAAATAAAATTGATCTTTTGTTGTTCCATGTTGTTAGGATAACTTGACGTTATAACACGTGGTGGACATATTTGAAATAGATAGTTTAGGACATTGTGTTGTAATATTCTACTTATTTATTAGGAAAGTTTTTCAATTTTCATAGATGATATTAGATAATTAGTGCACTCCATCTATTCTCTGGACTATAGAAATAGCGCTAATTTATGTTAGCGACTATTAGAAAATAATATTTGAGATTTGAATGGATCAATAATTGTTTAAAGAGCTTTATTGCTCTGCTATTTTAGGTAAAAAAAATTAGATTATCATTTATTCTTGTTTGGCACGCATGAGGTTAGTGGGTTTAGTGGTGTAAGGTTAGTACTTTTTGAGATTTTCGAAGTATTTTTTGGAATTTCGAGGTAGAATAGTGAGGGAATGAGATTTTCAAGGTAGCTCCAATTAAACCCTCTAACCCCTCTATCCCAAACGATGTAGTGCACATTGTTTGGTTTCTCTATCCCAAACGATGTATTGTATTGTTTGGTTCCACTAGCAATGTAAATATGTAATTGATTTTGATTTGTTTGCCAAAATTTTTTATTTACTAGTTATATGTGTCAACGTGTAGTTGACTTTCTTGTGCAACTCACAAATTGTCGCGTTTCTATTGTAAGAATTACATGTTTTATGTTCACTCTTTTTCCAATAGAAAAACCCACAAAATGTTTATAACACGCGAGATAACGTCCGTAAAAACTATAAACAATGATGAACAGGCTGGATGTCTCTAAAGCTCCTATTGGGACAGGAGAGAAGAAGTATACCATTTTAGGATTGAGAGCGACTAGGTCTCTCCGTGTGGGTCCAGGCCATAAGGGGCTGGAGTCTGGACCGGGTGACCGCTTGTGTTGTGCTGTTGGGATTTCTACTTTAGACGAAACCACGAAGGTGCTACAATTTGGCCCAGAACAGAGGCAGTTGGCATAGGTCTCTCTCTGTTATTTTAATGTGCATTGCAGAAAATCGCAAATAAAAGGTTTAGGACGGAGCATTATAGCACTCCATGCACATAGTTGGGTATCTGTTGTTTGTTTGAATCATATCGTTATTTAATTCTGATGATTATCTTGTTACAAGTAATAAATTGAATCATATAAATCTTTATTTATTTTTTTATTTGAAGTAACTGACATAGGTTGTGTAATTTGAATTAATATTATCTGTTTGATTGACATTTGACAATAGACAGTTTGGATCGTCTCAAAAATCAACCTAACGGATATAGAAAGCTCCGCAACTGTAATAAATAACTTTATTTGTCATATATCTATAAATGTAGCAATTATTTCTTAATCAAATTCAACAACCTCAATTGCGTTAAATTCATTATTATTTCAATATGTAAAATTAATTGATATTTTTTTTTAGCTTCTCTTATCGTGTAGTTTATCCTACTAAATCCATAATATCGCACTTGCATAGTAATTGCAAATTCCTACATGGAACTTTCAGATAAATTGCTGAATTAGCAATTATTTTGCAATTCTGCAAGACAATTTTCAAATATCAACATTCGTAATTTCTCTGCAAGTAATATGAAGATGCTCCAAAAGTTTTATAGCACGATATTAATCACAAGAAACGATTATATGTAAAGATTTAAAAAAAAACGAAAAGAAAAGTGTCTAACAGTAGTAGATAGAGACATGTTACACTTCTCAAAACAAATTATGTTGAAGAGGTGGATAGATCATGATTTAAGAATGTTTAAAAAATATTATTTAAATACTATTACAATAGGAATATTGTTATCTGGCTGTGTCCTGTTGACATAAAAAAAATGTGATAAATAGTAATCTTTCAAGTACTAATCAAGTAGTATTTGACTTAATTATATGACACTAAAAAAATGAAAAGTCAAAAGGTAACTGCCACCGTCAAAGATAGTAATCTGTTTTTTTTTTTTTTAATCATCTTCTGAAAGGCAGAAACCAAATAAATTTTATAATATGCATACTTCGATATCGTCATGTTCATCAGTAGTAAAGTTTTTATTGAATATAACAAAGTAAACAAGAAATCACGTGGTGCAGTATTAAAACAACAATCAAATAACTTTAAGCATTGTTCAGTTTGTCTTAGGTAACGGGGTAAAAGTAGTACAATAATCTCATAATGATTTTAAACTATATACACTATCCTCAAGAAAGTCTCAAGAATATTAATCTGCTTTACAGATATGAAATTGCTGCATAGTTTTTCACTTTTAAATTACTTCAATATTTTTGTCCAAATTAATCAAAATTATCAATCTCACCCCTACTCATTGTTGATTTGCAAATGTTGAATATCGCACAATTTTAGAGTTTATCATGTTGAAGATTTTTTTTTTTTTTTTTTTTTTGAATCCAATGTTGAAGATTAAGAGGCAAAAGATTCACTTAACCAATCAATAACAAATATTCAACAAAACAAATAAACCATTCTGGGCTTAATCTTTGCACAAAGTATATAAGAACATTTTGCAGTTCCTAATACAAAAACTATGATGTGAGCCGTGACATAAAAGAAGGCAAATGTTCTAATTTGCGATTTGACATTTGAACCTCCCTCTAAATAGCACATGCATGTGATGAGAGTATGAGACGCAACAAAAAGATACCCATACTAGATCCCTCATAGCAAATTGCTAAATTTTATTACTCTGCAATTCAAGAAAAATAACATAGGATGATATTCTTAAGCGTCTGATTTCAGATAAATTTACTTACTCTTTGATGTTCATGTCCGCAATCAACGGACAAGAGGTCCGGGCACTAGTGGATTCCAACTAACATAGCGTTTCATGAACCCATGTGGCCAGCCTGGATAATGTTTGTTTCAAACTACAAACTCTCAAACAAGCATTGGATGCCATACCCATATTATATTGCTTGGAGATTAAGCTTATCCGGAAATTTGTTTCACTGATTGATTGATTAAATTTCGTTGCAAGGATATGCAAATGTATCGTGTAGATTCATCCGAAGTATCAGTATCAATGAGCTGTTTTTTGAGTCACAACCTATCTAGCTCTAAATTCCTATCCTAGTTATCAAGTGTCAAATGTTGCTTTTGGATAAATTAAAGCATGATTGGCTGGAAGTGAATCAAGTCTGGGTCCTGCTGTTTTTCAGACACAGACTCAAGACAAGACTTTTGAATTACCTCGTTATGTTATTGACAGGTTAAATTTTTGAATCCATGAATGAACTTCACCGTGTCAAGGGCTTATTAGTTATTATATTACTTTTAAAAAGGAAAGAAAGAAAAGGGGATTATTCCTTGGCATATACATGATGTAACATGACCATTGACCAAGGACCAAGGTAGTCAATAACCTATATATTATCTCTTGCTAAATTTTTCTTGAACTAATATTTGACGCAAATTAGATATCCAAAAATCAGTTTACCCAAGAAAAATTAGTAACCTGAACCTCCAATCATCTCCTACTATACCATATGTCCAAAGAATCAAAACCTCAACAAAAAAGAAATAAAGAAAAAAAAAACTCAAAACTTAAATCAATTGGCCGATATATGAGAAGCCGTCAGGAATCTTAGAAGTCACATCATATATAAAAAAATAATTCCAAAATTTTCAATTTGTTAGAAGAACTATCTTCACTAGCGCCTTGTCCTTGGTTAAAGACCCTTTTACTGCCTCCTAATAAAATTTACCAGAACAACCGTTACAGCACCACTCAAAGCACCAAACAGAAAGTTCCTCCACGCAGTACTTCCTTGTCGCATCTTCTCATCCGGTGCAATTTCAGAATCCGGCATTGGCGGCGCACTCGGTTGCAAACTAGAAATGTTAAATCACATTCAGAAACACAGTTTTAGAGATATCGAAACATGGTTAAATACAGCTTGCTTGGATTTAAATTTAATGAACCTGAGACCAGCTTCTGATTCCGAGCTACTGAACCCATCAATTATCGGATCTGGACCCAGCGACCAGAGGATCCGAACACACAATCGGACAGACGCCGAGACGCGGCCGGAAGGGCGGCGGAGGTGGAGCGTGACGGAGCCGCCGGAGAGTGGGAGAGAGGAGAGGAGAGCGGAGGCGGAGGCGGAGGCACGAGAAAGCTTGAAGGAGAAGCGAGGAGAGAGAACCTGAACAGTCAAGGTTGAACTAGGGTTTTGGAGCGAGTGGAGAGAGAGAGGGATGTGGAGAACGCGGTTGTGAGATCGCGTGGACCGCTTGTGAGCCGGGTCCAGCCAGGCGGAGATGGAGGAGGGTTTTTGTTTGGCGAGAAATGTGTGGGAGGAATGGATGTCAATAGAGAGGAGCGTTAGTTCGAGTGTTGCCTCGGCCGCCTCCGCCGGCGCCGTTCCCATTTTTTAATGACGTTATTTCTTTAATTTTTCTTTGAAATCTTTCAAATAGTAGTCAATTGTAATTGTAGTAGAAGTATAGGACTTCTAGTACAGTAGGATTGTCGTACTAAGCGTGGGAACTGGGAAGTAGGAGGCGCCTTGCTTTTCGATTGGAATAATTAGATATAAAATTGATAATTACTACTTAGGGATGTATTATTAATTTATTATTAAATGATAAACTAACTTTATGTCACTATAAAATAATTCCATATATTTTTATATCATAATTTTTGTTAAAATTAGAAATATACCACTCTAATATTAAAAAAAATCCAAATTGTGCTCGTTGTACTGAATCATTGAGAATAATGAAATTTTAAATTTTAATTTTTCGAATTTCAGATTTAAAAAATTTTAAAAATTAAATTTTCAAATTGGGAAATACAAATATTTAAAAGTTTAAAATTTTAGAATTTAGAGTTTCGACTTAAAAAATTTAAAATTTCGAAATTTGGAATTTTAAACATTTAATTTTTTATTTCGTTTGATGATGGAATGAAATAATTATTTATTTGTGATGAAATATTTATAATTTTATAGTGGCATATATAAAAGTATAATATTGTCAAATTAATTGACAGACGGCATAAGTATAATTATATCTTATAGTGATTGTATAAAAATAATTTGTCATTTAATAACGGCATATCTCTAACTATTATAGTGGCATAAATTTAAACCAATTTTTCTTTTTGGCGAAGTAGTGCTAAAGGAGTAAAGGATATACGCTCTGCGGTTTAAACTGGTCGATTTGACTGTACCAGAGGTGATTGAGGTTTTGGTCCGCTCAACAGAATGTATCTATAAAATTCCAAGTGACAAAATGACTTGCGCATTATAATTAAAATATAAACTTTTAATGTGTTTGATTTAGTTTTGTATTGTTTTTGTCTCGTCTTTTAGAAAGAATTATTTTATTCAAAAAAAATTTTCTTCTTCTTTTTTTTTTTTTTTGAAACAAGTGAGCTTAACGGCTCGCCACTCTTTTCATTAAGACGAAAAAAGCAGTTTTTTTCACATCTTATTATGAAAGTTTACGAATTGTGATGAATTTGTGATTTCAAATTTAGGCACCGAGTAAAATTACAATTTTCACAGGTGATTTTATTTGATTAAAAGTTCTTTAATCAAAATAAACGGATTTGATTTTATTTGATCGAAATTTCTATATAATTAGATCCAACGAAATCAATTTTAATCAAATGAAATTCCACAAGAAAATCATTTTGATCAAAACCTTATAAATTAGTTTCGTAGATTTCTGATATTAACAACTAGATTTTGTTATATCATTTACTATATGCGTGTGGGTTCTACAAATAGGACTATTTAACTAGTTATTATTTGTTTGATTCACCTATGTGATCGAAGAATTGTCGATCCGAAATTTGAATGAGGCAGTTCGGTTCTGATCAAATTGTGGCAAAGAAAATGAAAATGAAACTGACAATAGTGGAGGAGGAGAAAACAAGTACGGGCTTAAATTATCATAGGGTCTGTTTGCTTATTGGGCGACCGGAAGAAATGGAAATTGCCAGATATCTTTTTTGATTTTTGTTCATCGGTCTATTATCATCATAGTAACTTCTAATTTTCTAATAGGACAGTTTGTCACGACTCACGAGTGTTAGTCATTGCGCTGCTTGCTTTTCAGACCATGGACAACACGGAATCCAGAGTTCGAATCAGATTTATATAGATTATGGGCAATAAAAAAGTATCAAACATCAGCGGTATTAGAAAGATGGATGCACCTCCGAACTGAAGATTCCGTGTTGGTCCATTTTGGACGATGCAGATCGTTTGATGACAATTACATATAAATTTATGAAATGTGGACAACTCTAAAGTTTGTTAAACGATCCAATTTAACCAATTGGACAGTTATGTGAAGTTCGTTGAAAAGTTTGACAAATTTAAATTTGAAGGCTTGATGGAGAAGTGACAACAAAAAGTTGTATGAAATGCTACGAGAACTTAATGAGAGAACCAAAATACAGCCGAAGATTACATTGTGAATCAGAAATGTCTATCAGATAACTCAGTAAGGAATTCCTTCAGTAACATGTAACCAGTACATGGTATGGTGAACAGCAACCCGATACTGAACATGGCAGTGAGCAGTGCAACAGCTGGTACAGCAAAAGCATTGTTTCCGTCAGGGCATCAAGCATCAAACAGTTCTGATGTCCATCACCAAGGGACCCATAGCAAATTGTTTCTGTCAGCGAGGGTAAGCATCGAGTTACAACTAAGCTTTTCCAGAGTCGAGTTCGAGTAAACTCATGAGTTATTTTTTGCACACCCCTAGTTGCGCCTCTTCTAGAGCAGCCAATTGGTAGAAATAATATGTTACGTCCAGGGCAGAGCGAGAGTGTTCCTTTTGAGGTGGCCTCATGTGAAACATATTTATGCAGTCAGGCTAATTAGATTGTGAGGTCCATAAATGGATGCACCATCTTCAGCCAGAACAAAATTAACGGCCTATCGAGCATTTGTTTAATAGAGTACAAGTTTGACGACTGTAGTTTTTTTTACTCGAAATAAGTAATATTAAAAAAGACGGTCAAAATCAAAAGAAATATGGAAGGATTCCGTAGAACAAGTTCTTGCACAAGTACGGTTATATAGCAAAATCTTGCAAAGTATGCTTTCAACTCGCGGTCTGCGTATTTATGCAATTGTGTATAAGGTTCATGCCAAGCAGATCTTGATTTGAAGCTAAACTAACATCTATTTCTACCATAAGAATCCAACGGTAACTAAATTTACATTTACAAAGGAAGGCACACTGGCGCACAGTAACTATCACAAAATAACAAAAGGACATTTATATTTGCTACCATCAGCATTAACCAAAAAGGAGCTCTGCATATTCTTCCACGTCAAGAATACAAACAAAATAAAATCCATAATTTACAACAAAAATCTTGTAAATCTAGAGTGCTAGCATTAACCTATTTCAAAAAGTTAGTACTAACTATACTTATGTGAGCACAGGAAGTTCACAGACCCATCATAACACGAAGGTCTTCAATGCGCATCCTCTTCTGCTCCTCAGTTCCTTGCCTCCGAAATGCACCACTTGCAAGCTTCATCTTCTTTTCCTGCAACTCAATTATCCTTTCCTCAATGCTATTTCTTACAATCAGCCTCACCACCTTTACTTCATGCTGCTGCCCAATGCGATGCACCCGGTCCATAGCCTGCTTCTCTACACCAGGATTCCACCACGGTTCCATTAGATAAACCCTAGATGCAGCTGTCAGATTTATGCCAGTGCCAGCTGCTTTCAAGCTAGCCAAAAGAATAGTGGGTGCTCTGGGATCTCTTCGTGAGAATTCTTTAATAACCTCCGACCTCTTTTTAGCAGTCATTGTACCATCTAATCGTAAAATCCCAAAACCAGCTGCCTTCAGGGGAGCCTCAAGCAAAAGAAGCATCTTTCTGAACTGAGAGAAAATGACAGATTTTGTAAACTGATCCTGTTTCTTTGATTCTTGAAGGAACTTCAACAAGGTTGCAACTTTGGAAGAGACAATTTGGTTTTCAGCAGAGGAATTAGGTTCAAGTTCATCAGAAGGTGGTGGGTCTGGGGCAAGAAATAGGTCAGCTTTTGATAGGGCTTGCCGACAAATGGGACAGCGGGAATTGGGGCTTTTTAAAATTTTTAAAATACAGGTTTGGCAAAAGATGTGGGTGCAACGAGTTATGACGGTTTTGGTTGGTGGAGAGAGGCAAATGGGGCAGTCAAAGTCGTCTCCATCTTCAATTAATGATGCAAGCTTCTTCAGCAGCTCCGGATTGTTAGATACATCTGTAGGAGACAAAAGGATTAAATTACATTGCAAACCACTAATGGATCATGTACTTGGGTTGAGTTTTGTTAAAAGGCACATCGGTTATGTAATTTGTCAGGTCAAATCTAGTAGATAAGAAACCAACATGTTTATCAGCTGATATCATTATTCCATTGATGGTGCTCTCAACAGAAATGTTCTACTTGTCCCCTTCTGATTTATTTAACCTTGCTAAACAAAATACTTGGAATAAAAAACATTATCAAAGAGAGAAAAAACAAAAGTATTGCGACCTTCCAAAACAATTTAATAATTCAACTAGAGCAGTCAGAGTTGCCTTTAAAATATTTCTGCACTGACATCCACACAATCTTTGAAAGAGTCAACTAACTCGACAATGACTTCAAGAGAGGGTTACAATATTTTTCATCCATAAGTAGATTCAAATCTCCAAACCACAATAAAATTGACAAAAATTGCGAAGAAAAATTTAAGATATAATTTCAAGTGAGGAACTTTTTATCTGTAGATATAAAGGGAGATACCTTCCAAAGCATTGGATAGAAGCAGGGATTTGATATCAGGAGGGCACAATGCCACATCATCACAGATCTGCCGAAGCCGTAAGATAATGTGCAGTACAGTCGAGTAATTGCGTAACACCGTATCAGAATCAAGGAATTCCCTGACAGTACTCTGAGCTTCAGACTCCATCTTATCATAGCACTCTCTTTCCTCAGCAGAGAGCTCTATCAGACAGGTTTGTACTGTCTTAGGTGGCAGCCCAACCAATGCCTCACCTCCATCTGGCACATCCTTTGTTCTACGAAGAGAGATTGCTCCCAGCAAGGCCTTAAAGAGTTACAATACAAATGACTCAGCCCTAATAAGCTAGATCAAACATTAAGCTATGAAAAAACTCCCCTGTAACAGGTCCTAATCTCACTCAATACCAAACTGCACTTTGAATAACACTACATATTTCTCTAACTTGCGATGAGAATACATATAGGCCCAGTTGCTGTTGCAACTGACAAGTATGGCAAGGTTCAGTCAAACAAAACTTTATTTAATTAACACAACATTGATGACAGTTTCAGGTTAACTTGGCACTTGACATATCGTAATTATTTGAAGTAAAATAAAATTAGCAGCGTGAGAACCAAAGTATACAATATTAACTGGATTAACCTAAACAATCAGGCAAAACAACATGGTCAGGTTCTACCTGCTTAAAAAGAGGATGTTATAAATTACAATTATTTTTCAGCGTGAAATGTGATAAAATTATGGTCCTCGCCAGAAAAAAGGCCAATTATGCATCGTCTATGCAACAATTCACTTCCACTAAGTGCTATCAATAAAGCTAATTTTTAAGAGAGCCAAACAGACCTGTAAGCGTGACAACCCACTTGCAATGCCTTGAACCAAAGGCCTCTGTATCAGGCTTTGCCAATAGCTCTTGATTGAGAAAGGTTGGAACCTCAGAAACAACATAAGAGAAAACAAATCAAAGGAGCTGTTCTGAATCGGTGTTCCAGTGACAACCCACCTCCTCTCAGACTTCAGAGCAACAACAGCCTTGGTTTGCTGAGCAGCTGAGTTCTTTATAGTATGTGCCTCATCTAAGATTACTCGATACCATTCTATCTCCTTCATAGGAGAATTTGGGTCACTAAACTCAGTAGACAATGTGCTATATGTGGTAAAAACAATATCAAACTTAAGTAGTTGCCTTTTGTCCTTTATCCTGTCCCCATGGTATAGATATACCTTCAAGCTACCTGGTCGGGTGTGCTCCTCCAGTTGGGTAATCCAAGAAGAGAAAACTGAAGGGGGGCAAACAACCAATGTAACCTTTGAGCCCGACACCGCTGCATCTTTATCAGTTCTCTTTCTTTTCTTCTTGCTTGAATCGTGATCACCAACCACAGAGCTTTCGCCTCCGTTCTTGGTGGTAGCAATTAGAGACAGTAGAGTGAGGGTTTTACCAAGACCCATATCATCCGCAAAGATTCCACCTTTCAAAGGCTGGGGCTGCTCTTGAGTGGTATAATTAGTCAAGACATTGACATAAGCTCCATCTTTTTCCTCCCAGAATGGGGGCAAATCACACGAGTTCTCTCTACTAAACAACCAACCCAACCCTTCCTTCTGGTGCTGAAACAATTCAGAAACTATCACATCCTTTGGTGGCTCCATTGGACAAACCTTACTTCTCTCATCTTTCCCTACAAGTTCAAAAATCTTATCCAAATCCCGCTTCTGCCCTTTCTTATTTTTGTCCTCGGCCAAGATATTAGCCTGAGAGAGCCCAAATTCATGATCATTCCGTTGAATGAGCTGCAACCCACCATCTTCAAGAGCAACACGCACGACTTCCTCCGCATCAGGCCGGGCAAACAGATGTATCTGACACGGAAGGCGGAAGGGTTTTGCATTAGGGTTCTTTGGGTTTCTACCAGGTGGCTTGGGAACAATGGCCTCGGCCAAGGCAAGGTGAGAGTCGAGAAGCGGCGCGAGAGCAGCAGCAACAGAGCGCTCGAGGTGACCAACTTGGGCCTGGCGCATATTGAGCACGGCTATGGCGTTGGAGTCGTACGGGTTGAGAGGTTGGCGCGAGAGCACGACAAGTTCTCGGCCGCTCACAGTGCCAGTGTAGTAGCGGAGGCCCACGATGTTGGCTATGATGAAGCCGATGAGGTGTGGCTCCGACGCGCCAGCGGTGGAGGGTTCGGAATCCGAATCCGAATCCAAACCCGACATGGTGCGAGAGAGAGAGAAAGAGAGAGAGGAGGGTTTTTTGATTTTGGGGTTTATCTGAAGCCTGAAGGGAGGAAGATGAGTCGGTACTCGGTAGGCTCGAATCATTCCTGACCGACTCACATTCCTGACAAGGTTTTTTGAAAAGGTGCTTGTAATTTCAAATTCAGATTGTAAAAAGCAAAATGCAAAGATGTGCTCGCAGATTAAATATTGCGAAATTTATGCCCGAGATTTTATCGATATGGGAATTGCTTAGGGCACGTCCCGTTTGCAAAACACTCCTACTTTTTTTTTGTGCAAAGACTCATATGCCCTCAATTATTTATGCGTCAAAGTCTTAAAGAGCAGAAGCTAAGGATATTTCAGTCATTGCTTTCTAAAAAATGGGGGTGTTTTGCAAACAGGGCGTGCCCTGAGCAATTCCCTATATTTATGTGCGTACGAACGTGTCATTTCCTTCGCTGATCAGCACAGATCAGGTCCGTCAGTTAAACGTCTCTATTGAAAGGAGAAAACGAACGAAATCTTTTAATAAAAAAAATTCTATAAATCACATTTTTAAAGTTTAGCTCATTTAAATTAGTATATAATATAGATATTGTATAGTTGATACATGTCTGTGAAATCTCAACCTAGGTCCTAGACCCCTAGAGGACAAGTTCTGAATTTTTTAATAAAGAAATCAAAATAGGGTTTAGAGTTGGAATTTATCTTTTTCAAAAAGAAAAAAAGATTTTGGAAGTTATCAAATTAGAAATACACACGAAGGGCAAAGGTTGCATCATTATCCGGCTTTCCGCTTGCTGTACGCTGTAGCTCCACCGCTTTGATTTCTCACTTTCTCTGGAAGGAACTATGAGGTTGTAGGGATCCATTGTTACATATTTGGCGTTTTCATATATGTGTAGTATATCTGTAATCAGTACTCTAATGTTGCTTAGCAACCCATAGCCAGTTAGCCGTAGCACAAATATGGAATTCAGAAATAATCTATCGCGGTTTAAAATTCACGATTTAGTTCTCTCGAGGGTTTAAACTTTAAAATAGTTGATAACATAAAAAATGAGAAAGGCTAGAGTGAAAAGTGTTTGTCGTTAAACATGATATGAGACTCAACGGGTGAAATTTCAAATGGCCTATTCAAACCACTTGATATTAATTTTCATATCAAAATTTTCTTAAAGGTCAAATTTCATATTATTTTGAAATTTTTTAATTATTTTTCGAATTCTACAAAAATTATATCAAACTATCTTTTCTTCTTCTCATTCTGTTTTCAAAACGTAAACGGTCCGGCCCGTGGGCCTTCATTGAATGTGAATAATAGAAACATAGTTCGTAATTCGTACAAACCCAAACAAAGAGCATTTGTAACGGCCCATAAGCCTCAAGCTTGTCATATTACATTTAAAAAAAAAAAAAAAACTTTTAGATGCTGATCTCTCAAGTTATTTTATTTTTTTTATCATTCAAAACCCAATTCAAAAGAGTAAGATAAGAAAAGTCGAATCCAGCACAGAATTGTTAAACCAAAACCACCAGGAAAGTATTTGTTTAGTCAAAAGGCGCGGTCAAAAAGTCGAATTATAAACAATTTTAGTTAATTTGTTAAGACTACAGGTCCAAAATGCTATGCTGTCAAGTAAATTCGAACAGGGAAGTACCAGGACCACCCATTGGATTCTCATTAGCAACCAATGATCCTGTGGGCGACGACGGAAGCAGAAGATAGATATTGTTAAATAAATACAGGGAAATTGAACGGTTAATATAAACTGAACAAAGATTGGTCGCCAAACTAACGACAACAGATTTGAGTCTGTTTGTGTATTAAATGCATGCACCTCTAAACAGCCACCGGGTGTACGTACTCACATCCTTGCAAATTTTGAATAATTTTGACTATGTAAATTTAAACTTTGTTAAAATATAAATATTAATGAAGTATCATCCATGCAATTTGTACGGAAAGAGAGGAGACTATTATCAAAAGAATAAAAAGATAAAAATCAAACGAGATTAATGAAGTCCTTTCTTCTTATGTAGCCGAATCATCAGGGGCGGAGCAAGAAATTTATTACAGAGGGGCAGTGGTGTAGAATTGTGAAGATGGTTTTCTACAGTATTGACTCGTTACAGTTTTTGTTCTAAAGAAAATAATAACAAATAAAACTCGATAGTTACAAAAACAATAGCATACTTTGTTAAACATAGAGGTTATCATTATAATATTTGAGAAAATCTAGAATATTTAACATTGGATGTAAGAGAAATAGCCAGTTAGAAATGCGTGAAAAGTGTAAATGAAGGACTTTATGGGCTGTTGCAAATATTAGGGGGGTCAGGCCCCCTTCGCCCCCCTATTGGCTCTGCCCCTCGAATCATCCAATAACATTGACTTTGTCCGCTAAAGTTTACAAGTCCTAGTGAAAATGCCGCCCAAAAAAAAAGGGGAGGGAGCGTTTTCCACTCTCGTTAAATTTTTCTTTCATAATTCATTAACTTCTATGAAAAATAAAAATATAAAATTTTAAATTCATAGAAATAACTAAAGTACTAAACATATAAAAAGAAAGTATTCCGATTAGTACTCACAATTTAGATTATTCTCTTCATAATCTTATTTATAAAGGTTATTATCATAACTTTAAATAAAAAAATAAAATAAAATATAAGTCAACTATATTCAAATAGTAATAATAATAATAATAAGGCATGAGAGTCGAAAAATTCTAATATAATCCAACACTTTAATAATATTTAAGTTTCTGACAAATAAAAACATAAGTGCAATATAACTTATAAAAAAATAAATTCCATAATACCAAAATATTGATAATTTATGTCAAATAAAAAGAAATTCAATGTATATCAATCATCTTAGTTGATTCACTGAGGAAGGGCATTGATTGTAACTCCAATCAACTTTAATCTCATCGTCCCTCTTTGTTCTGATCAACCAATACAATTTGAAAGGATCTAAGAAATCGACTCTTCCTGAGTCCGTTCAACTCAGATCCCGTCTCTCTCCATCTTCATTCCGATCAGGGTGTTGAAGACAAAATCTTCTTCTTTCTTTGTAGAAGCACAATTTGATGGAGATTTGAAAGTATAATATAGTATTTAAAATTTATATAATAACAAATAATGTACGTTGTTATTAACAATTTTCTACAACAATAACACGTCCGTGGTTTAAAAAATAAAAATTATTCGAACAGACCAACGCGTGATATTTATTTATTCAATATGATAACTGTATCTTTATGCAGGCTTCTTATTCTCCCTCTCAAGGTTTTAGCTCAAGCATTCATCGGCAGAACTAGTCCAGTGCAAGAACTTCATACCCAGTTCCACCAACCCACGTTAGACGTCAGAGTGACAAGCACACCTACCCGTCCCACCAAATCGGGTCATACTCCTAGGACATTGTAAGGAGATTACCAAACACTTTAAGATAAAAACAAAAGACAGTTTTCGTGTAACCATTTTGCTTTATATGGTAATCCCTTTACATGATTTTTCACTTTCTAGTGAAATCCAACGGTAATAACAGACGACAAAATTTATAAGAAAAACAAAAACAAGAAATTTAACAAAATATAGTGATTCTTTTTAAGGATATTGTTTACTTATTCAAAATTGCGTAACTGATTACTCGATATGTTGTGCCGAATTTTTAAATAGTCGGAGGTTTTGACTATCCAAAATTCCAAATAATTGTTCAGCAACGATGTGCCGGAATCTGTTTTCTATATATCATAATATTTTATTCTTATTAAAAATTAAGCACGCATAGCTTGACCCCCTTCATATGATTTTGATTTTATTTTTTTTGGAAATTTCAAATATTTTTTATTGTTCAAGAGCAGTTGGTGCCCTCCAAAACGGAAAAAACGGACGAATATTACCATTTTATTAACAGTATACAACAATGCTAAAACTAAACCTTGAGCCGTGAGGTAGGTAGGGAGACACCTAAGCTTCTTTTCTATTCAAATAAAAAAAATGAATAATTTATTACATTCTTAAATTTCCGTCAGAATTCCAAATCGACCGCTATATAAATCAACGTCCTTCCATCTAGCGACCTAATATCGCTACCAATCCCCTTTGATCTGCGCCACGCTACACTCTGATCTAGAGAAAGAGAGATGACGAAGGTGTTTACACTCGACGAGGTCAAAGAGCACAACCACGCCAAGGACTGCTGGCTCGTGATCGGAGGAAAGGTAGAATTTCGATCCGATTTTCGATTTCTTGTATGATAGACAGCTTGAAATTATGTTTTCTTATAGATCTGGGATTTTAGTTTGGTCGAACTTATTCATTGGGTTGCTTGATTTGAATTTGACACTGTTTCATTTCGCCCAATCGGATCTGGTTTTCTCAGCTCCGACTCCGACTTCGATTCGTTAACATGCAAAGAGGTCTTTGATTTGATCGGGTTTATATATCAGTAGGTTTTGATTGCTTAAGTGACACCGTCTTCGTGTTGCTTACCAAATTTCTGATTAATTAGTTATTGTTTGATCAGGGAGGTCCTGTAATTTCATATTTCTGAAATGTTCTAGAAGTTTCTTAGTTCTTATATTACTGGATTTTGTTCTTGTAAATCTAGCATGTGATTCCATATTCTATTCGTTGGATCAGCTAATTGAATAGTCTCATGGTATTTGTAGATGTGTTAATTTGGGCAATAGATCAGTAGATATTAAACAGTTATAGATAAGATAACACGCGTCTCAGTGAGGTAAAAGATAGGATCCAATTAGCACCAAACTTGTATAACTGGAGCCAGATGTGGTTTGTAACATGTAATGCATGGGAAAAAGATAATCTGATATTGCATCTCTGAGAATTACTCTATCATCAAATTGACTATCTATGTACGATATAGTGGTGTTCTTTATGTAAATAAACAATCAAATCTGTCTATTTTATTGGTTTGCAATCAGCCTATCCTAATTTAGCAGCATTGCAAACCTACATCAATTTCCTTATCTACTTTGGTTTCAGAATTTGATGTAGTGCTTCGTAGTATATTGATCTTATTTTAATTGAATTTGGGGAAACTTTGTCGTCTATGGTCTGTTGCCAGAATTGGTCTAAACTGTAGGCACAAATATAATGGGATGAAGTTGACGTGGCTGGTAAAATATATAAAAAAATAGAAATTCATGTGCCGCATTGCTAGTGGGCAGTAACATTAGGGAACCCCAAATGGTTCAGCTGTGAAAATCTATTTGATATCTACTTATCTTTTTTCTATTCAAAATGTGAAACTATTATAGGTAATCGTAGTTTTTTATCTCCACCTCGTCTTGTGGATAAAGAAGTATCATTCTTTTTCTTAGTTTAGCTGCAAATTTCCTTTTAGTCAATATTTCCCTTTCCCATGGTAGATGCAGCTTCAGTTTCTGTGATTGCATGCAAATTGTGGTTCAGTTCATGGGTGGGGATAATTCTTGGTTATTTCTCCTTTTTTTTTTTTTTCTTTTATATCTCGATTATTTGGGCCTGGGGTACTTATTTGTGATATAGGAAGCATGCAGGCTGCTGGTTATGGCTTTTCCCCTGGTGGGGTTGGTAGGGAATTTATTCTTCAACCACTTTTTTTAACTGATTTGGGTCATTAGGTCAGCACATTTTGAGTTCAAGATAAATTTGAAAGGGGCATAGAAGATTCTGAAGAAAGGTTGCCAAGTTAAAAGTTTGGTTAAACATCCCCGAAGAAGGGGCATGAAGGCGTTGCCAAGAATAAAAGAATCTTAGTCATTGTTTTAAAACTCAATTTTAATCATCATGTGTTTCAATACCTACCAGTATGGACTGATAAGGCTAACCTGAAGGAATTCAGGAACTGGGCAGATGGTGGATATATTTCAATTTTTGGGATTCATCCATGCATTAAACATGTGTTATTTTAGAGTTGCATTACCACAATTTTAATAGAACAAGCCATGTAATTTTCATCTATTTGTACTTGAAAAAAAATTGTTTATTGCAGGTATATGATGTGACAAAGTTCTTGGAAGATCACCCTGGTGGAGATGATGTGCTTATCTCTTCAACTGGTATGTTTCTGCAAATATACATCATAGATGATGATTCACTATTTGTATTTTTGCATTATTTCAAAGCATGTAAAATTGTTTGGTACTTTTGCATAACCAGCTGGTATTACAGTATCAGCTGCCAATTGACTGGTCATACAGGGTTGGTCTATTTGTATTTTGCATATTAAGGCATGCACTACAATTCCAAAAGGTGGGTGGGTGGTGGTGGTTGTGTGTGTGTGTGTGTGGGGGGGGGGGGGGGGGGGGGGTTTGCAGTATATAATTTGGTACATTTGCTTAACCAGCTGGTACATTACTACCATCTACCAATTGACTGTTCATAGAGGGTGGTTACCAAATTTTGTGGTGCGATTGTGCTCAAGTACTAAACGATTAGGAATTTAGGATTATTAACAGCATGCAATAATCAAAGAAACTTCAATGGACTAACCAGAAGGCCATTGACTGGTATGCCACAGGCCCTGGTCACAACTGATCCTGTGATCATTTCGAGCTTTGCTTAGTTGGATTTTTTTTTTTCAGGTAAAGATGCAACTGACGATTTTGAAGATGTGGGCCATAGCACCACTGCTAGGTCGATGATGGATGAGTATTATATCGGAGATATCGACGCCTCAAGCATCCCAGCCAAGGTGAAGTACACACCGCCTAAGCAGCCGCACTATAACCAAGACAAGACCCCTGACTTCATAATCAAGATACTCCAATTCCTTGTTCCCGTTGTTATTTTGGGTTTGGCTGTCGGTGTGAGAATTTACACCAAATCTGAGTAGTAGGATCGTATGTCTGTTTTCTTTTGTCCATTTTGGGATGTTAAACTAATAAAACATTAGCTTTTTGTCCTATATGAATTTCAAGGAAGAATGTGGTTTTGTCATTATAATGTATTTAAGTGCAGCTATTGTTGGATTATAGGATTTTTTACTGCATTTTGGTTTCATGTTAAGTTTTAATTGTTGCTAGATCCAGATGTCACCTAATGTTGTTAGCCTGTGGCACTTTTCACTTTTTAATGGTTTCTGTTATTCGCTACTGCTCTCAAGGGATTATTATGATTAATAAATTTGGATGATGATACTTTTTATTGGGATATCTTTGTTCTACGCATACGTTATTTGGGCTCAGTTGGAGTTGCATGTTATGCTTTGATCTGGACTGTATTCTTGATACATTGCTTATTAACAGCTGATCTCAGCCTCTATCTTTATGGGTCGCACTGGATTCACTTTAGCAGTTTAGCCCCGCAGGAAATTAGAAAATAATCATATAACTGGCTTATTTCCCATGATTCTACCAAACTACCAAAGAAAGAATGTTTTGTGGCCACTTATTACCGACCAAATGAAGATTGACAAGCGCTGTTATCGAGTGGGACTGGGGACTTGCGCTGAAATGCATTGCACTTTCACATGATGAGTGATGAGTTTCTGGTAAGGGCTTTGCAAATGATTACCTGGACCTAATTAGCCCAATTCTTTTTTACTTTTGTTCTTTTATGCAAATGATACATGGTTTTTAGGAAGTTAACATCTTGCTATGTTTGCTCATTCGATAACTTTTGTAGCGGTTTTTTTTACACGTCATCCTGATTGCTGATGACAGATCCCAAAACTAATCAATCCTCCTACAAGTTTGTTCGTAAATCTGGACCATTCAGATTACACATATCCGGATAAATATGGGCTCTTGTCACTGTGTGTCTGTGTCCGAGTGTTAGTATTCCTTCTCGACAAGTTGCAAAGAACATGGACGACGGATTGGACATTTTGGACTAGTCCTCCCTTGGTACTTGGTATTTGTGCTATTTTCAACAAAACTCTATTTGAAGCAGCTGTTTTTTATAATTACATATACACATGCTCTTATACATTTTATTGGGTGCATCACAACTGACAACGATCAGTTTGAAAACAATTTTTTTGTATACTTTACGTGTCGAAGTGTCCCTAACGACATATATGATATATCATATTCCCAAATATTAGACCCCCGACGTCACTCGCGCGCGTGTGTAAACAATATTATCTTTTATCACAAATTTCTTTTGTGTGCATACATAAGTAATTCCTTGAAACCTTATCCTCTCTCAAACAAACAAAAAAACAATGGAAAAAATAGAGGCGGATCAGCTAGTTCCCACCAACAAAATCGGATCGCCCCTGATATCTTTTCTGTCTCTTTCAAATCCAACAAGAAAAACAGAGGCCCACATATGACGCAAATACTCCGTGGGACATATCCATCAGATTTCTAATTTATGTCAAAATTGAGCACATACCCAAAAAAATTTTCTATTTAGAATTATAATTTTCGTCCATTATTATTTCATATTCTTAGTTTTAGGTATGTAATATAACTAACCATAAAATCGCTAGAAATAAACTAATCAAACTTAATTTTATGTTAACTTTTTAAGAGGAATACAAAAGACTGAATTCTCCTTCTAACCAAAATCGAGTTTTTCCTCCTGCCAAACCATTGGGAAGGGGAGGCAAGTTTAATTTGTACATGTTTATATCATAACTTACCTTATAAATAGAGAAAAAAAAAATACTCAAATGTTTTATAAGCTTCGTTGCTAGACCGCAGTGAATTCTTTACATGTTACTTGCACATATCCGTACTATCTGTAGATCTGTATCTCTTCCTCTCAAATTAAGGTTATAAGTTTAGAAATACCTCTGTACTTCGAAAATGGGTTTTAAAATAATCAAATTATAGTCAGTACATAAAATAAGATAAAGTAATTTTTGTAGAAATAAATATTTTGTGATAAATTATAATAATATAAAAATATGTTTATCTAGAAGAATGAATTATGTCCTAAAGTTTATTTTCAATTACATGTGAGATGTTCGGAATTGCCCAACTTAATGTCGAGTCGTGCTTCTCTTTAGACCTACGTCCTTGAAAGAAGTTGAAGAAGGATTCCTTCAATATTCAACATAATAGTAATATAGGAATTCTTATTTTTTTTTTTTTTTTTTTTTTTTGCGAGGGATGTGATAGAAGAGAGGTCCCCATGATAATTGTAACTATTTTGTTTACATGAAGATGACAAAGGAATGTTTGTTTGTGTAGGCTAGAGGGCATTGGCATATATGGTTCTTGATTATGCATTTGACTGGGTCAAGAAAATGAACTTGCATGATACCAAAGATTAATATAATTAATAAAAAGATAATCATCGTGATAATTATTTCAAAAGACTTGTATAATTAATTTTCTCATTTTTGTGTTTTATAATATTATTGTACCAACATAACTGGAGAAAGAATAAGAGAAACACAAATTTTTTTTTTGCCCTTTATTATTCAGTTTGGAATAGAAACAACATAGGATCTAATAGAGACGTCTAAAGTCTGACTCTTGGAATTTTGAATGGTCGGAAATTCATATATCAAAATGTCCTGCCTTCGGTCGAAGTATACTCAAAATCTTTAACTTACTCAGCTCTAATTAAATATATTATGACCCACATACATAAATCTCCTTCGTCTTTTTCTGATTTCTCCGATTGGATGAAAAGTAGTCCGCCTACCTACCTTACATACTTGGGAGTTGGGATTAACATTGCAAACTGAATCAACATTAAAAAAAAAAAAAAATGGCAAACTGAATATGTAATCAGGAAATAAATGAAGAAGATTTGGATACACACATTTAGATGCCACAAATACAACAAATTCTTTCTTATTATATTTTTTTTCTAAATTTAAAAGAATTATATGCGAATTCATATAATTAATCTTATTTAATTTAACGAAGATATATTTTCATATAAGTTTTATAAATTTTGGATTTTATTTGAAACTCTATCAAAAGAAAAATGTTTATTTTTTCATCTCTTGATTGAATATTAAATGAACTTTAAAATTAAGGAAAATAGATAGAAAAGTATCGCTCATTAAATTGAACAAGATCAACAATATTGGTTTGAAATTTTTAATTTTGATGTTTGAAAGTGTGAACCATGTATAAATATAATTTTAATACAAATTAAGTGCTAATTATTTAAAATGCCAAAATAGTGGACCATAAACAAATATATATAGACTAAACGTAAACCATGTAAAATGTATCGAGATGTATTTTAATGCGTAAAAGTATAAATTTTGTACAAAATTAAAATTGAAAATTATGAACAACTTTGAATTTGTAAATAGTTCACTTTATGGCGCATAAAAAGATTCATGCGTGCGACACATAAAGCAGGGAGCAGCGCCAGTGGCCGGATGAAATCAGGCAATTTTACGGCTGACAACAGTAAGCACAACCCAATTTTGTTTAGTTTCAAAATTCTGAATTTTATTTCATTAAAATTCCAACGATTAGAGACTCGCTGCTACCAATCTAAAATTTTAAGATCAATATTATTTGGTTTTTATCTGTCCTGACTCCTGATTTTATGGAAATTGTACCAACTTCCTCCCGAGGAACATAGTATTAGTATATATGTCTATCCTTTCTCTTATTTCGATAGACGATAGAGACTATATTTTTGCTTTTTATTCAGTTTGGATTAGAAATAACATAGGATCTAACAGAGCCGAAATTTTTCTAAACAGCATAAATTAACCTAAGTTTTTTAAACAGAGCATAGGTTGTTATTTTTTTTTAATAGTGGCATAGCTCGTACACCATTACGAACGGGGCTGATAACCATCATCCCCAAGATTCCATCATCCCATCATCCCTAGAATCTGTGGTTCTATTTTTGGAGTGTAGTTAATTAAACTTCATCCCTGCAATTAATCCAGAGCCTCATCCCTCATCCCTCATCCCTGCCTCATTAATTCAATTAATAAATATAGCGCTCATCATTCTTTTCCTTATGTTTCGCTCATTCCCCCTCCTCCTAATTGTTTTATTTCATAACATAATTGTTCTATTTCCAAACCTAATTGTTCTATTTTCAGAATTGTTCTATTTTTTTTAACATAATTGTTCTATTTCAAAACATAATTGTTCTATTTTCAGAACATAATTGTTCTATTTTCGTAACCTAATTGTTCTATTTTCATAAGATAATTGTTCTATTTCAGAATTTAATTGTTTTATTTCAGAACATAATTGTTCTATTTTCAGAACATAATTGTTCTATTTCGGATCATAATTGTTCTATTTTCATAACATAATTGTTCTATTTCAGAACCTAATTGTTATATTTTCATAACATAATTATTTTATTTCAGAACCTAATTGTTATATTTTCAGAACATAATTGTTCTATTTCATAATTTAGTTGTTTCATTTCAAAATATAATTATTTTATTTTCAAAACATATTGTTCTATTTCAAAACATAATTTTTTTTATTTCAGAATCTAATTATTCCATTTCAGTCTCCAGGGCATAAATTGCATTAATAAGAGTAGGCACTGGATGAGAATAGAAAAGGAAAGAGTAAATAGGGGAAGAGCGCTGTATTAATTTCATTAATGAGGAAATTAATGAGGCGCTGGATCTGTGGGGATGGTGGGGATGATAGAATCTTAGAGATGGTCTTAAGCAATTCCGCATTACGAACGGCGTACAAACCCAGAGACCGTACGCCCTTTAAAATGGCGTACCAAGAGCTAAAGGACAAAAAATTTGAATGTGGATGGCCTATGCTATAGAAATTTGTCTGTTGTTTTTGCACGTGATGCAGCAGAGAGAGAAAGGGCCTATAGGCTATAGAAATTTTCCAAAATGGCCTATGCTGTTGTACCAGCACCTATAGAAATTTTTCAAAAGGGCCTATGCTGTTGTGCCAGCACCTATAAGCATATGCATCATGCACAGTTTTACAACTGATACAAATTCCATTAATCTTTTTTTTTGTTCAATCTTTTTTTTTAGTTTATGAAAAAAATTTTCAATAACTAAGCAATTTTTTTTTTACATAAATGTTCAAAAGCTGACTTCAAATAATCTTTAAATTTTTTATTAGAAATAAATTTCTACAAAATTTGTACTCTTAAGAATAGCGTAATAATTTTACATGCAAATTAATCGTGTGCCTGTTTTGAAAATTTGCACTTCTATATATCTTCACTCGAAAAACACCTTCATATATTAGAATTTCGAAAAAAATAAAACAGTTTACTAAATATTAGGCCTAATATGTATTCATGAAACGCAAATGGTATTTTTTTTCTATTAATTAAAAATTGTTTATATTGATAAAAAATTTTAATAGGCACTGCTGGATAGCCTCTGGCGACCATTTATTTTTAAAACTAATGCGCAAATTTATCAGCACCAGGGCCCTTTTAGAAAATTTTTATGGTGAATAGCCATTCTGGAAATTTGAAAAAGACTTCGACCTTTCGGAAAAAAGTCCAAAAAAGGACAAAAGTATACAGATGGGAAATGGCGTACACGTGCAAAAACAACAGACCCTTTCTCTCTCTGCTGGTACAACAACATAGGCCATTTTGGAAAATTTCTATAGCCTATAGGCCCTTTCTCTCTCTGCTGCATCACGTGCAAAAACAACAGACAAATTTCTATATAGCATAGGCCATCCACATTCAAATTTTTTTGTCCTTTAGCTCTTGGTACGCCATTTTAAAGGGCGTACGGTTTTTGGGTTTGTACGCCGTTCGTAATGGCGTACGAGCTATGCCACTATTAAAAAAAAAATAACAACCTATGCTCTGTTTAAAAAACTTAAGTTAATTTATGCTGTTTAAAAAAATTTTTGCTAACAGAGACTTCTAAAGTCTGACTCTTGAAACTTTGAATGGTCGGAAATTCATTTACCAAATTGTACTGCCTTCGGTCAAAGTTTACTCAAAATCTCTGACCTACGCAGCTCTAACTAAATATATTATGAGTTTATGACCCACATGCATAAATCTTCTTGTCTTTTCTGATTTGTCCGATTGGATGAAAAGTAGTCCGCCTACCTTACATACTTGGCATTAACATTGCAGAACATGTCATTAGGGAATAAATGAAGAGGATTTTGGTGCATACATTTTGGATACGTCAAATACACCAAACTCTCTTTTTATACTGTCTAAAAAAAATATACATACGGGAATCCAATTATCAGTCTTACTAAAATTGGCAAGTGAATTCATTTTTATATAATTTTTTTGAATTTTAGATTTCATTTGATATTCAATTAAATGACAAAACCTTTGTAAATTTTTTTAAAATCTTAATCGAGTATCGAACGAACTTCAAAATTTTGAAAATTTAGATCAAAACACATCGCTCATTAATTGAACAAGATTAACAATATTGATGCGAAATTTGAATTTTTAATTTTGATGTTTGAAAGTGTAAGCTATGTATAAATTTATAATTTTAATACAGATTAAATTTAATTATGTAAAATGTCAAAATGGAGGGCCATATACAAAATATACATAGACTAAATGTGAACCATATAAAATGTATTAATATGAATTTTAGTGCGTAAAAATTATAAATTTCGTACAAACTTAGTGTTGTCCCTAAGTACGGCCTAGAGGGGGGTGAATAGACACAAACACAAGTAGTATACCGGCTTGGTCAATTTTGCGAAATGGTACACACAATTGGTTCACACAAACAAATATCTAAACAAGTAAATAAAGAGGAGAAGAGTAAGAGAAATTGACACGCGATATGATTACGGAGTTCCGACCTGCTAGATGAATGGCTAACCTTAGTCGTACGTCTCCGGGAATTTCGCAACCACCAAAGGGCGCGCTCCGTTCAATTCCACAAAGAACGTGTCTACAACTTCGAAACGAATCGCCTCGTCACAATGACACTCGAGGTGGATCGGCCTAACCTCTAAATATCCAAGAAACAACTCAAGATTGATGCTCTCAATCAAAACACTCAAAGGTCTAGCTAGATGGAACTTGGGTTTGATTGATGCTAACTAATCTCAATGGTTTTGCTCAAATTAGTGAGAGAAGCAAGAGAAGTTGTTTGGAGCTCAAAGAAAGAGATTTTGCAAGAGTTTCAATCAATCTTTCAAGTTTCAAAAGGCCTCATATATATAGAGGGCGTCAAGAGCTCCATAACAGTCAAATTTCCTTCTTTGCGTTGTACAACGCAGGAATGTGTTATACAATGTGTCAATTATCCGTTATAATAAGACAAAAACGGATTACAACGGATAAAATAGCCGTTTGAAACAATGATGCGTTACACAACGCAAAAGGAACGTTATGCAACGCATCCTGACAAACGCAAACGGTCACTGACAAGCGTTTGAATGGATCAGGACGTTATACAACGTAAAGATCCGTTGTATATCGTTCTGATTACTGCGTTACATGACGCTTATCCGCGTTACACAACGTGCAATAGATTTGCAGAAATTCGAGAAAAATGCTCCAGCGAGTCTGGGAAAAAGAACTAGTACGTTGTACAATGCACATATGCGTTATACAACGTCCACTTCTGAGGAAGAGATAGAAGTGGAAAAGAGAGCGTTGTACAACGGAATTTAGCGTTGTACAACGTTCTTGAGTTGCGTTATACAACACTATGAAGCGTTGTATAACGGATGACAGCAACAACTCAGAAAATTCGCTGGAACTGGCACGTTGTGTGACGGAATATTGTGTTATATAACGCAAACCCCCAGAAACTGAGCAAAAAGACAACAAACTGATTGAGATGAGTTTCGACACTTACAAAACGTGTTTTTAATACTCTAAAGGGTCTAACTACACCTCCTAAAGCTCCTTAGCTTGTTCAAAGTCTGTTTTGATCAAATCTTCATATAAATTATCTAAAAGATCACTTAAAAGAAATGTTAGAAGAGTTTTGGTGTTGTTTTGCAAATCGGCAAATAACGGAAATGAATTGTTTAGTTCAACACTTACGATTGAAACTTATGCTCAAATTTTAATTTGTAAACAGTTCAGTTTATGGTGCATAGAAAATTCATGAATGCGACATAAAAAGCAGAGCGCCAGTGGCCGGATGAAATCTGTCAATTTTACGGTTGACAAGTGACAACAGTAAGCACAACCCAACTAGGTAGCCTCTAAGTATCTAAAAAAAAAAAAAAAAAAAAAAAAAAAATTGATTAGTTTCAAAATTCTGAATTTAATTTCATTGAAATTTCAACTATTAAAGACTCGTGCTACTAATCTAAGAGTGTAAGATCATTATTATTTGGTGTTTATCTATCCTGATTTTATGGAAATTGTACCTACTTCCTACCGACAGTTAAGAACCATTAATTTTTGTTTGTCTATCCTGAGTTTATGAAAAGTACCCCACACAAGCAAAAGTCGTGGCGTAACGTACTCGAATTCCAGTGCAATGAAACTTCTCAAAAATGGAATAGGAGGATATGTAGATGCTGAGACGGTGACCGTTGTCTCTTCAGGTTTCTTTGGGTTCAGTTCCTCTACAATCCGTATGGTACTATGTCGTACAATACTAATTTATATTTTTGGTCAACTCAAGAAAATTGAAAATGTTAGCAGCTTCAAATAATTTTCTTACCGACGTCTATTTCAAACGATCGAAATTGACTTGTTAGTTCACCATGTACAACCAGAATTATTAAAATTCCTCCAAACTCAAAAGTAGAGTAAAATTTTCCATTTTAAGCAGATCCCGGATGATGAGAGGACCCAAACTTCTAATTTCTAAAAGTTAGACCAAGAAAAAAATTCATAAAGAACTTTTTAAGAATTAAATCCACAAATTAATATTTTTCGAATAATAAAGTCATAATTTTTTAAAAAAATTAATTCATAAAATAATTAGCAAGAGTGTGCTGCCAACACTTTTCTGAACGATGACTCACCAGATTTTCTCCATTTCGCGCGTGGATCCTAATGTGTAACGGGTTCAACTTTTTCACTTTTAGAATCTTCTAATCAAGATAGGCAAGGCAACTCTCCTCGTAAATATTGAAATTTATTTCTTTTAGTTTAGTTTTTTAATTTTTATATATAATTTTTCAATAAGCTTTATGCTGGAGCTTGATAGCTCATGTCTTGTCACACAATGTGACGTAATTCCATCCGTCACAGAGAGGGGTCCACTTCAAGAATCGCCGTAAATTAATGGCCCCACAAGTACTAAAAACTAAAAAGAGTAACCCGAACCCACAAACTGTGACACCCACCAACGGTTTTCTCGAATTTCTTCTGGAATCCGAATAGCCCCCACCGAAGCGCATTCAATTCAATGCCCAGCCGAAAAAGACACATCACCTCAACCTCAAAGCCTCCCCCAGGAGAAGCCTAGACACATCAGTCCCGTACTGACCTTCGCTTCCCTTCCACCTCCTCACCTCTCTTTTCTTTAATTACGTATCCCTCTTTTAATGCTCTTTCCTCCTGGTGCATAACTACCACCGGTCTTCGCGCACGGGTCCATACTCCATACACCAAGGAGTCAAGAGTCAGACCAAACCGACTCTCTCTCCTCCCGCTCTGTGCCTATTTACTGGCGCCAATTATGATGTCATTCAAGTCTCCCAACCTCCTCCTCCACCTTCCCCCTTCTCCCCATATAATTACCTCCTCCTCTTCCTTTTCTCTCCGTAACGGCTCTCTGCTTTTCTTTTCCACTTCGGCTTGTCGCGTCTTCGCAGGTGCTTTATTTATCTTTTTAGAGCTGCTATTTGTTTGGTGAATTCGAGAGTGTTGGGTTGTACGAAAGGTGCTTGTGAAAATGCCTCTTAATCGAGGTTGAATAAAACTGAAGTGTGCGACTTGACTAAGTCATGTCGTACATAACGATGTGCAATAATCAATAAATAAATTATTGTTAATGGGAGGTGGTTCACCTATCTAGTCCTAATTATAATAAAGAATATTATATAAGGTTGATTGAAAGTTTGTTTGCCTCGTTCAAGATAATGCTGGCTACACAAGCTATTTAATACTAATAATAGGTTGAATGTTAGACCTCTATCCATTCCTCTTTGTGGCTTCCCCCAGATAGGAGTTGAAAAAACTTAAATTTGTTCGTTGACAATTTTTATCTCTATTCAATTGATTCAACTCACCACTAATTTAGTTTAGTCATGGCGATCAGTTCAGAGCCTGAATAAATAATTGGTTTTCTGTGGGAGTGAAATCTTAATTACTTTGTTGGTTTGTGGTGCAGCAAAAACTGTTGTGCAGCCTGAAACATCTTCAATGGAGATGATCAAAGAAACTATCAAGCATGCATCAGGAGGCCAGGATCGTGTTGCTTTAAGAGCTGCAAAGAAGAGCTATAGCTACCTTCAACTCGTCTCTTCTGCACTAGATATAACCAGTATTCTTCGTTCCAATGTAAGAAGATATCCTTGAAAGAATGATTATCATACCGATGTAATTTCTATTTGTCTCTACTGTATGTATTGGGAGAAAAAGCCATACCCTTTTGTGTTTCTAATCTCAATTTCCCTTTTGAAATGCTTTCCATGCTTATTTTATTAAAAAAAAGAAACACTGCATTGCAGATAGTTTGAGCTTTACTTTGAGCTCTAATCTGAGATTTTCTTTTCTTGATAATATTCTCTGATCTCACAATTATGCTAGTTCTCATTTTTTTTTTCCCCACTGTTTGTATTCGTCAGGCCCTGGTCGCTTAATTACTTTGACAATGTTTTGCTTTTTAGGTAATCAATGGATCTACATGTCTTGATGGAGCTCGGGTTGGTATTGCAGCTAAACCTTCTCCAGAATTTGTTGCTGGTGTTTTGGGCACTTGGCTCTGTGGAGGGGTTGCAGTTCCACTTGCTCTTAGTTATCCTGAGGCTGAGCTTTTGCATGTCATGAATGATTCAGTTTGTACTCGATTTTTCTCTTTTGTTGTTCCCTTCTTATATTTTCAATCTCTCCGGGTGGTCCTGTTGGTTGAACTGACTGACCTTTAGTCGGCAGGATTATGACATGGCTTGAGATTTCTTCATTGAGTTGTCTGGCATGCCAGGAATGTTCAGTGTGTTCTTGGCCCAGCAAACATGATTCCTTGGAAGTGCAGATTCCTGAATATCATGCATAGCAATCTATTTTATCTTGAAATTTAAATGAAAGAAAACAAGCCAAATTTGATGCAAACAGGACTTCTATTGAATTGCTTATTTGACAATTGTTCATGCTGAAATGATCTTGAAATGATCTTGAAATAGATCCATGCTGATCCCACCCCACCCCAAGCAGATTTTACCTGACAGGAAATAGACAAACCTCCTATCAGCTAATTACTGTGCGTCTTTGGGTAGGGGTGGGATTGTGATTGATGGGGGCAGTTTGGGGTGTCATGTTTTTGTTTAGGCTTATTAATCTTCCATATATATGAACATGTAGGATATATCAATGGTATTGAGTTCTGAAGAGCATCAAGGGATTCTGGAAAATGTAGCTGCTCAATGTTCGGCAAAATTTTCTCTTTTCCCTTCTGTCACAAGCATGTCTCCGGTTACTGAATCGCATGAACACTCACAAAATGGAAGGGCTGGCATGATTTCTAATCTGACTTCTGAAGTAGCAAAGTTTCCAACAAAAGAAGGTAATGTTAATTGTACTTCCCGTACCTCATCTAGTATGATATCGGTACTTACGAGAGGTGTGGTCTTTCCTGCTTCAAGCCAGCTTGATACTAAATTATTTTATCTCTGAACTGGTATCCATGAACTGGCACCACTTTACTTATTGGTATCCATGAACTGGCACCACTTGGACTAAAACTTCCTAGTTTTGTGAAGAAAGAACCCTACTGTACTATTGACATAATACTCTTTTTATTGAATCTAAGATTGATTTTCCCTTGCTACACCTTATAGGAGATGATCCTGCTCTAATTCTTTACACTAGTGGCACAACTGGTAAGCCAAAAGGTGTGGTTCATACTCACAATAGCATTATCTCTCAGGTGTGCTTTATTAACCTTTCATTGTTTCCCTCTGCTTACATTAGCAGCTACCCTTTCCTTATTTAGTTCTGATAGTTTATCATGCTTCTTTTGTTTATCTTATCAGGTGCAAATACTAACAGAAGCATGGGAATATTCAAGCAAAGATCAATTTCTACATTGTCTTCCCTTGCACCATATCCTATCAAATTCATATTTTTTCGATTGTTTAGTTGTTTACTTCTCATTCAATAGTTGGTTCTTGTTTCTCGTCTGGGTTTAAGTTTGATAATTATTGGCGTGGGGCAATAAAAGGTTCATGTTAATTGGTACCAGACGGTACTAGTGGCTGACCTTGTTTAGTCAATACAGGTTCCTTTTCTGCTCTTATTTTCTGTAAATCCTTAACTGCATTATACATGTTCATGGGCTTTTCAATGCATTGCTTGCGCCTCTATATGCTGGAGCTGTGGTATACTGTTGTCCCTTACCATCATTGCAAGTGTTATCGTAACATTTGTCTCGTTTATTATATCTAAACTTTTCTCCTTGTTTACCCATACAGGTAGACTTCATGCCGAAGTTTAGTGTTCGTGGTATCTGGCAGAGATGGCGCGATTCGTACTCCAAAGATGGCTACAAAGCTGATGATGCTATTACTTTGTTCACAGGAGTAAGCATAATCCCTGTATCCAAATATCTGACACAGTACTAAATGAAATTATTTAGATTTTTGGTTGTTCACGTGTACTTATCAAAGAAGTACACTTCTACAAGAACCCTCCCGCATGTTCTCCATTTGTATTGATCTATTGTATTTGATGTTTTTGTTTAATTTATATGTGTCCAATCAGGTTCCAACCATGTATACCCGTCTGCTCCAAGGATACGAAGCTATGGATGCAGATCAGAGAGCAGCTTCTGCCTATGCTGCAAGCCAACTTCGTCTGATGGTAATTCTTATCAACTACAGTTTTCATTCTTTGGTACAAAATTGAGTTTTCTTTAATTTCACAAAGACCCAAATTTTGTTTCCTTTATGCAGATGTGTGGTTCGTCAGCTCTTCCTTACCCTGTAATGAAACAGTGGGAGGATGTGACTGGTCATCGGCTTTTGGAGCGCTATGGGATGACTGAGGTTAGTGTTGTTTGGGCAATGCATGCAATTCAATGAGCAGAGCTTATTCTGAGAAGTTATATTACCTATAATATCTTATCTTATGTAAGCCTGTACCATCAGAAAGCAAGTAAAATCCTCTCTGCAAAATGAGAAGCATCTTTTTTTTTTGTAGTTCATTTTTTTGAGTTTTCCATATTGTAAAAAGTATGCCAAAACAACACCTATCTTTTAATTGAATAAAAGACTTTTCTAAGGAGGATGGTTGTTTTTGGTACTATCATGAAAATATAAGAGAAATTTATCTTTTTCTAACAGGTCTGAATAGAGGGTATTGTTAGTCTTAAAAGATATTTTTTCATTTTTTCAGATGAGATGTTTTCACATAATCCTTGAGTTTTTTACTTTTAATTAGAATCATTACTGAATTTCTGATAGTATTGTTGACAGTTCGTTATGGCAATATCTAATCCTTTACATGGTAAGCGCAAAGGGGGGACTGTAGGAAAGCCACTTCCTCGTGTGGAGGTATGACAACTTTGGTTAATTTGACATTTTAAAATTGATGAAAGCCATTTAACCAAAAGCTATATACAAGGGACAAAATGGGTAAAATCAGTTAATTGGAAACATTCCATTTTTTTTCCTGACTACAGGTTAAGACGTTGTCGGATGAGGGGGTTGAGATCAAAACAGGAGAAGGGGAGCTCTGTGTGCGAAGCCCATCCCTGTTCAAGGAATACTGGAAAAAGGAAACAGTATGTTACAAATTTATTATGATTTATATGCTAAGTTGCATGTTCCCCCGAATTAGCCCCATAAGCCCAGTCCATGGAATTAAGCCTGAACCAAGTTCTGAGTTAAGCCTTGCCTTAGAAATTACAAGCTGTTTATGATCTTATAATTCAGTAAGCTTGATCACAGCCATACTTCAAAAGAAAGGATAAATTAATGGAATCTCTTTTGTTCTGATGAGGTTTTCATTTTATATTTTTTGAATGCTCTTGCTTTAGGTTACTAAGGAGTCATTCACTGACGATGGCTTCTTCAAAACAGGCGATACAGTTACAGTTGATGAGGATGGATATTTTAAAATCTTAGGACGTAAGCTCATAATCCAATTATATTGCTTTTGTTCTATTTGTCATTCAAATACTAGATTTTTTAATGTGAAGAACTTTGAATTGTTATGAGTAAGGAGAATGGAGACCATTTGGTATTCTTGTTGTTTACTTGTTTATGCTAATGACCAGGAGTTTCTTGCATGACATTTTGCTGTCCTTTTTTTTTTTGTGTTTTTGAAGTTGGTTGCCTATTATCAAAGCAACAAAATTTAATTAAATAAAATTATGTAGCAGTACAAAGTTTATAATCAAAAGAAAGGATTGCATAATCAGTTTACCTTCACTCGTAGGTACAAATGCTGATATAATGAAAGTGGGTGGTTATAAGCTTTCGGCATTGGAAATCGAGGCAGTGCTCCTTGAGGTATTCTTCATTATTATTAATTTTCAATAAATGATAGGAACTGAATCAAAGAGAAAAATAAGTATCGACCATACCTGCATATATATTTTACATTGCTTACTTTTGCTGTAGCATGATGCTATCTTGGAGTGTTGTGTGTTGGGTTTGCCTGACAAGGATTATGGTGAAGTAGTGTGTGCAATAATTGTTCCTCATGAAGATGTGAAGAAGAAAGCAGAACAGGAGTCAAAGCCAGCTCTTACCTTACAAGAGTTGAGAAGTTGGGCATTGGAGAGGCTAGCTCCTTACAAGGTTTCAATCTACTGTACAAATTTGACCATCTTGCAGTAATTAAACCAGATTGACCCAAACTGCAGTTCCTACACACTGTTTGTTGCTACTTCTGTACTCTTGATAGAAGTTCGCTGTAGTTCTCCTAAGGGCTTGTTACTTAAGTTTGGTCTTTTTTTTAAAAAAAATAAATAAAGAAGTCATTAGTTCTGTTTGATTTGGAAACGTTGGATGCTTGATTGCAAATTGCAGCTGTGCTTGTTTTTCACATTATATGGGAGCTATTTCTGATTCACTTAAATTTTTTTCAGTTACCAAAAAAGTTGTTTTTGCGGGATAAACTGCCAAGGAATGCCATGGGAAAGGTAAGATCACCCTGCCTCCTCTCCTCTTAGTTCCTGTGTTACCCTTAGTCCACTTTTTATTTGTCCCAACTTATTTCAGTTGGCACATTTTATTAATCTCCATGTACTTTTTTCTCAGGTGAATAAAAAGGAGATGAAGAAGCTATTGGAAGCAGAAGCAGCATGATATGCTTCTTTTTCTTTTTGTCATGGATAGAGTTGAAGCAAGGAAATTAGCATTTTTTTCCATTGGTTCTTCATGACCTGGTAGAATATTTATATGAAAATATGATGAAGCATGAGTTATGCTTCAAATAGGATGCCTTTTTCTTTCCCCCATACCTTCAAAGTTGCTGCAGCTTTGGAAGTGAACTTTGGATCTGCGCAATATAACTAATATTGTTATTTGCAATATGTCTGTAGCTTTTGGATTCTGTTTATAATGGTCAGTGGTTAATATATTTATAGTTTTGATTATCCAAGTTTTCGGGGAATTAATTATGTATTTAATGGATGGATCTGTATTTTAGTTTCCCATACCTTGATCTATGTTTAATCGTATCACCATTCCAACCTTTAACCGCCGATTTTTATTGATAAAAAGGCCTGGTCAAAGGTCGGAAAAGGAACCGATTATGCATTCTTTTAACCTGTGTAAAAGAGCACAGAAATTCAATTTTCAATCTGTTGCATAATTGTATTATCGATAGGTTTTGTCCGGTGTAAGCTACACTCGCAAAAGAGTAAAAGAAGAATATTCAATTTTAATTGAGACAACAATAAACTTTAGAGAATATGCCAAAGAAAAATTACTGTGATAAAAGAGGAGAGTATATTCAATTTTCAATCCTGCATAAAGGTTAACAAGTAAATAAAAAAAAAGGTTTTTCAGAAATTCCAAAAAATAGAAAAGCGCCCACCAAAAAAAGGTTTTTCAATCCTGCATAAAAGCGGTCTACCAAGTTGAGCTAGACGGGCTCCTTGGAAGATAACTGTGATAAAGAACTTATATATTTATAATTTTCAACCAAGGTTAACAAGTTTAAAACAAAAAAAAAAAGCTTTAAGAAATTCCAAATAATAAAAAATCGCCCACCGTGGGGTTCGAACCCACGACCACAGGGTTAAGAGCCCTGCGCTCTACCAAGCTGAGCTAGACGGGCTCCTTGAAAAACTGTTGTAATAAAAAACAATATATTAATTTTCAATCCAATGGTTACGTAGTTTAAAAAAAAAAAATTCCGAAAACAAAAAAATTGCCCACCGTGGGGTTCGAACCCACGACCACAAAGTTAAAAGCCTTGCGCTCTACCAAACTGAGCTAGACGGGCTTCTCGCTGAGTATATACTATTGTTATTTTAATAACATTCAGTAATTATATGCAGTTCATTACATAAAAAGGCAAAAGACTTCCACAAATAAAATATGTCAAAAAAAAAAAAAATCAATTACCTATTCACCTGCTCGCAGTAAGCTTTCCTGCCAAAAAAAAAATAAAAAATAAAAAATAAAAAATAGAGTACCAAACGAAATTCAAACCTTCTAGCTTTGACGACTAAGTTGTAGATTGTAGTCGGACTGTCGGAACCTCTCTTTCATGTCATTGGTTAATGGTCAACCACCTATAATCTCTTCTAGATCTAATACGAAAATGCCGAGATCTGGCAGTGGAGGAGTGTGGACGAATTTCACGTTGGTCTCGTCATGGGTGCTGCACAACGGTAAGAGAAAACTCAGAAATAAGCCAGATGCCAGGGCCATCGAGATAGGAATGAACGTTCCAGATCTTAGGAAACACACCTCAGGTAGTGCAACGAAATACCCGTTCTCACTTCTCAGCTGATAATTTGGATCGGATCGGACACAAGTTTAATTACTCGACCAAAACAGATCTGGTTTCAATAAATTGGATAGAAATAGACGAAATTGATAGAATTGAGATAAGATCTGAATAAGAAATGAAGAGACGATGAGATTCTAAGAATAAATTGCAGTGGAAATCAATTGGTTTTTTGGATACAGAAATTACAAAGAAATTCGCAGGAAAATAGAGATAAAATGAGAAATTGGTATTCAGATCTGAATCAACGTTATCTTATTATCTTTCTCTCTCCTCAACCACTCCTTGTATACTTATAATTTGATGACATCATCTATTTTCTACTTACATCATTAGATTCATTACATGATTATAAAAGCTACAAGGGTAAAACTCATTCCTAAACAGGCGGTCCTTCAGTCACCTAGGTGGGTCCCTTGTGTCATACCTCTACATTTAAACCTGTCGGACCCGGCTTGTTTTAACCCCTTAATTTACTTTTGACCCAGTGAATTTCACCAAGATAACCCTCAAATTTGCTATGTTATTGGGTTCACCCTTATTCAAAGATTCATTTTGCAGTTTGTAACAGGTAGGTACATAACAGAGACAGCGTAGAAAAGAGAAGCTGACTTTCTTAAAAAATCAATGGGCGTAATAAAAAAAATCACAGCTCAGTGACTTACAGGCTCAAAGCCGAGGGCTATGCAGGGATAAACTTCACTGCAACCAGAGTCATGGAAAATTAAACAATAGCACATGCATGGAACAAATTACATTTTACAGGACTTTGCATGAATTCAATGTTTCAAACAACATTTGGATAAAATAAGCTTATAATTTAAAAAAAACAGTACACAATTATCTTCCAAAATGTTCTTGAACAAAAATACAATAAAAACAATTGAAAATTCGACATCTTCTCTCAATTTAGCGAACGAAATTAAAAAAAAAAAAAACAATTGAAACAAATCATTCGAAACAATGAAAACAAAAGATGATGTCCTAAATGCAATAGGACTGGTAAAAGAATATTGGACTTCCCTAATTTCAAGATATATTAAGACTTCTTCAATTGGTAATTCAATAAGCACCCGTACGTCTATATTATTTTGTCAGGAGATATTGCTGGTTTATTAAATAGGAACAGAACGGAGAACGATGGTTTCGATGCTCAGCCCGGGTCCGAAGCCAACAAGCACTCCATACTCGAACCCATTTCCAGTGGTCGACTTGCCTTCGCTAACTGATTCCTTCCGCAACTCATTTAGAATAAACAACACAGTTGGGCTCGACAAGTTTCCATATTCACTCAACACCTTCCTTGACAGCCGTAATTTTTCTTTGTCAAGCTTGAGTTTCGCCTCTACTTGATTTAAAATTGCTGGACCCCCAGGGTGTGATACCCAGAAGATGGAATTCCAATCCGTGATACCTAGTGGCTTGAATGCTTCGAGAAGACAACCTTCGATGTTTGCGCATATGTGTTTCGGTATTGTAGGCGACAAGAAGATGAGGTTGCCAACCTCGCGAAGTTGCATTCCGAGCTCCTCCATTGTGTTCGGGATTAGGGTCTCTCTTGCTGATATAATTTCAAACAGCGGACGTTCAACTTCCAAATCCGGATCGGCACCGACTATAACGGCAGCAGCGCCATCAGAAAACAATGCTTGGGCGACAAGGAAGTCAGCATGAGCTTCATCAGGGCCACGGAATGCATGGAGGATGTTCTCGGAAGTGACAATAAGGATACGTGCACCACGGTTGTTCTCAGCGATGTCCTTCGCCAGACGCAATGTACTTGCTCCGGCGTGGCATCCTTGGTAGTAAAGCATGATACGATTGATATTTGGAGAGAGGCCGAGAAGGTGCACGAGTCGGGAATCAGCGCCGGGGCAGTCAGCACCGCTATTAGTGGTAAAAATAAGGTGTGTGATCTTGGAGATAGGCTGGCCCCACTCCTTGATGGCTGCCAGCGCGGCCTCTTTCCCCAGCTTAGGCACTTCCTCGACTAAATAGTCGAGTCGATCGTCGAGTGATGGTGCCATGCATGCAGCAATGTTTGGGTGCTTCTTAAGTAGCTCCTCTGATGTATACAGGTATTTGCTTTGAATCGTGCTCGCCTTCACTGGAGTCAATTGTAGGTTTTAATGTTTGTAGTCATATTTTTAAAGATAATAAAGTATGAAAAGCTTTATAATTTCTTCCAAGCAAGTTAACAAGATAATTGAACTGACTGCCTGAATTAGCATGCCTTTTGTAAATAGGAAAGTGCATTTTGAGAGCCTAATAAACCAAAATAATGAATGATGAATTAAAATAATACTTACAAATCTTGGCAAACTTCTTCTGGAGCTCAGTGAGGTGCTCTGTGTTGTTGATCCTGAAGTAAGTTTCAATCATATAATCCACAGAGATCTTCTGGGGTGGAACTGCAGTGCCTACTGCCAGCACTGTTGCAAAGCCTTTTGACCGTTGCTGCACAGGATCCATGTTGCAAACTTCTTTCGTTGGCTGTGTTGGTAAATTAAGTTGCTGAGATAGACGAATTTATCTGCTTATGCAAGAATAGTTCACAAGGGCCGTCTTAAATAGAGCAAGAAGAGCGATGTAAGAATTACTTTAGAAACCGCCGGCATAATTTTCAATTAATTTTCGAATTATTGAAAAAACGTTCTTTAAATTATTCAGAACTAGGGCTATTCTTTTACATGGCTGGTCTCAACATCGTAATAGGATATTGCTGTAAATGGGAAACTGCTGGCAACTTAACTCCGGACCATTTGACTATTTGAGATAATGAGATCATAATTAAACTCTGATTATATTTTGACTTCTTGATTACTTTAGTTTGTTTTGGAATATAGATGGTTCTATTTCATTGTAACTACTTGGACGTTCTTATTTTTTTCTTTTTTCTTTTCCTATATAACTACTAAGAAATTCAATATGCATAACAACAGAGCAACACCTTTTGCACGAATATTGCTCTAAGTGGAAGCTAGCTGTTAGCGACTCCATTCTCATTAACAATTTGAAATTAAGATTAACTCTTATATCATCTTTTGACTTCTTAATCTTAGCTCTGATTTTCAAAGGGATCTTTTTCATTTGAACTTTGAATTGTACTTTTCATATGCAAACCAAGTAACCAACCAAGGCAACATCAATTATATACAGAATACTGGTTTCTGTGGGTCTACACATGCCCATTTTATCAATAAAAATTAAAAATAAAATAGCTTAGCTCGTTCAACAATTAAAATATTTGCACCACAAAATTTCACTTATTGCAAGTTCAACACAATCATAAAGTTCCACATAGTTCTGGAGGAAGATTGCAATGCAACTCTACCAGCTGGTTGACAAATTTAATTTATCAAACTTGCAAAACACAGCAATAAAGTAGTATAGCACAATGCAATACAATAATATAACACAATGTCTAAACTTTTATGTCATAACAGTATTAAAACGAAGGTTACAATGGTAATGTAGCCACTGGCTTGTATCAACACAAGCATGACTTGGAGCTGTGTGGCTAGAACCAAGGGTCATCATACCACCGTACCAGTAAAAATTCTATGACTATAGCCTACATGAAATATATAAAAGTCTAAATTTTCACTTGAGCCATTTTTCGTATATTTGCTGACACTTATATGTTCCGAATCTTAGAAATTCAATATACCAAGTTATAGATCTTCTCTTTATCTTTTTAATCATTTTAAATCATCTTAATTAATTAGAGCTCAAAGTATGAAGTTGTGGTCAAAATAATGACTGGTGTGTAAGTGGTACTCCAATGTCAGCCTTCGTTTTTACCATTAGTTGTTATTATTATTATTATTTTGGGTTTGTAAATGTTACAACCGTCTGTCATACGCTCGAGATAGTTAGCACGCATTGATTTTTTGCTTGCCCTCGTATACATAAGAAAATAAAATATTGATATTATTTTTTTATCAATATAGAACTTAATTTACCTATTATAGACAATAAAGATATGATAAAATTAATAATTTGGTAATAAATTAATCTTTTTAAATAAATAGCTAATTTGATAATAATTTAATCTTTTCTAATAAAAAAATCTTGAACTTTTAATCTGAAATGAAGATCTAGACTAATGATAGGATCAAATTACACAAATCAATGGTCCATAATTGATATAAAAATTGTTTACACTTTACACCTTTTTATATGACATGTTTACTCTTTTTATCTGAAATGTTTACATCTTTTTTAGGTGCTTTTATAAGTAGTAGAGATAGAGATAGAGATTTATCCATTACTAATGCTGGATTTGATATCTTTTATGAAACTAGCAAAAATGCTATCAATATGTGGACAGACAAAGAAGTATAATAATGTTAGGCAATAAAAATATATGATTGAAATTTTTAGCGATATATGTAGAATCTTTCCAAAAATTAAGTTTTTTAAGCACCACCTGACTCTTTTTTCTCAAAAGGTATGACCTTTTATCTAAAATCAACATCTAGATCCCACATCAGATCAGATCATACAAATCAATAGTCAATAATTGATGTAACAAATGTTTGAATCTCTCTACTGAAACTGTTATGATATTTTTTGAATGTTTTTATAAGCAGTAGGGATAAGAGATGCAACACTAAATTTCTTTTCTTCGTTTTACTGTATGTATAGCTGAGGTTTATTTGAGCGTTTCATTAAAATAGATATAATTTATTTATAACCAAATTAATTTGTCAATCATGTAACCATTGAAATACCAAAAAATAATATAAAATTGTAGATATCTATATAGTAGCTTATATAGGTCATATCAATTTTGCAGTGCAATATGAAAATTGATTAATCTTCCATTGAAGTGTTGAAAAAAAAAAAAAAAGGTTTATCAGCACTCGATCGGTGACAAAATAATTTTTTTAATTATACTTGATTTGATTTGATGCACGACCTATTCAACTATAGTGAACATTCCTATGATATCATTTTTCTTGTTTTAATAATTATTTTTATCGGTTGTCGTAGTTAATACAAAATTATAATTCAAATATGTCTTTTTTCCCGGCTTAAAATCCTTTGCGAGTTTCTTCAAGAATTTGTCAAAAGAATTACTTAGTTTCATCAATAATGTCAGATTCTTGGAAGCATCATGGCACGGAGAAGCCTAGACATGCATCCTTTATTCCGTTATCAAAAATAAAAAGGGAAAATTGGATATAACCCCTCAAATCTTCCTCAATTGGAAATAACCCCCTCAAATCATTAATATTGGATATAATATCCTCTAATCATGACAACCATGGATATAAACTCATTTCAATCTTTTTTATTTATTCTGGTAATATTTTAAATGGGAGGAATGAACTGTGTAAAACTATGACGGAAATGGCCCTCTCTGCTCATGACCTTTCGTCTCCCCACCGTAGCAATATCAAACAGAAATTAAATAATGATTGTTAAATCAGAGAAAATTTGAAACAACCTCAAAATAGACGAAGCAATATTCAAGTACGATTTGAAAACTTTATTCGATTTTCATTAATACCAAAGTGGCTCCCTCTCTTCTATAGCCAACATTTAATTACCAGTTTTCCTTTGTCAGATTGAAATTGGAAAATTTATCCAAAGAACTAAAAAGTATTGTAACTTTAATTTTTATCACAGGTCGTTAAATATAGAATGGAACTGGGAAAGGTTTTATTTGGTGGAGAACAAAAACATCCATATGAAGTTATGAACAACAAAAGTAGAAACTTAGCCACTCTGTTGGCGATTGCTGGTGGAGAAGATGAAAGGTTATGAGGGGCATTTTTGTCAAGATTCTATTCAATTCAGTTCTCTTATTTAAAATGTTAGTAAATTAAATAAAAAAGATTAAAAAGGGTTTATATCCAAGGTTGTCATGATTGGAGGGGGTTATATCCAATATTAAAGATTTCAGGAGGTTATTTTCAATTGAGGAAGATTTGAAGGGGTTATATCCAATTTTTCCAAATAAAAAAAATATAAATAAAGATATGTGAGTGTCGGAATCATTTAGTTAAATGTGGTTCGACACTTTAAATATTGTAAAATTATAATTTTTTCAATTTCTGTAACGTGATATTTTATAACTATTTGTGTATCGGGTATTATTGCCCATAAAATTGACCCGCTTCACCGGTATTCAATAATTTGACAATGCATTGTTTTGTTTCTCATTTTGGTGACCCCTTTCTATTTTTATTTTCATCCTATCTTCGTCTCTTTTGTATTGTAAGCATAATAATTTATTCATAATCAACCATTATTAAGTAATAAAAGTTTAAATTTATATTAATATGTCAAATTTCGACCCAGCTCGATTGATTAGCTCTAGTTACAATAATAATGATAATGCTCTTTCATTAGATATTAAATATAAAGTAAATTAGTACAATAGAATGTAAACTGGGTTGTTTGTTTATGAACAGAAAACAAAAGAACTAGTTTGATATTTCCGCCTGGTCGATCGTTTAAAAATATTTTGAACCGTGGAAACGACACTGCCATTAAAATATAGTTTACAACATTTTAGTGCTACAATCTTTTATTGATTCAACATCATTGAAGGTAAGCAGGTAACATGTAGAGCTTCCATGTCGATGTTTTAAGAAAATTACTGAAATGAAGTTGTACTAATCTTTTTGTGGACAACATTGATATTATTAATATTTTACACACACACACACCGTAGCATTACTGTCTCTATATATAATATATATTGTTGTGGATTACAGTCAGATAGAATGTAAAATAAATCTTGTTGTGGACTACAGTAAGATAGTATTATATAATCTTGTCGTGGACAACAGTGATCTAATACACATATATTCAAAATATACAAACAAATTTATTTGTTTAGTGCGTTTAAATGTCAAATTTATAAATTTTTAGTTGGTTTGGTATGAAGTCAGTTAATAAAAAAAATAAAGATCTAAAATCAATTGTAATGCATTCAATTTTAGTATTTTATGTATATATAGCAAACTCTACAATTTATAATTTGACATGTAAACACATAATTTATCGAATATACTGGTTTGAACAGTTTAAATTTGTCATTTTGAAGCCTATCCTGTAGCTTTTTATGCTAAGTTTATTTTAGTAAGTTTGATTTAAATTATTATAATTTTACTTGGTGTTATATTAACTGCTTCTTGCCAACACGATAGTGTCCATGTTGCAAAGGTCTTCATTTGTAAATCGAAGTTCGATGGGTCGTGTCAAAATTATTTAGGCAGCGCTTGGCATGCATTTAACATTTTTTTTTTAAATTACTAACTTTAATTTTTGATCTCACTAATTTATGATGCTGCCAAACGGCTCCTTAGCCCATAACAGTTTGATTGATGGCGCACGGGCCATTTAAAACAGAGAAAGAGGAAGAACTCTACAAAATTTTCATTGTTAATTTCGTTTAGTGGCATTATTCTGACTAAGAAAACTTTCATTTTTTAAAAAAAAATAAATAAATTTTGTTTATACTGTCAAAATTTTCAAATAAGTAACCCATGTCATTATTAGGTATTTGTGACAGTAATTGAGAATAATATGTTAGGTTGTTATATACATATTTGTATTTCAGTCAAAAAATAAGCATTTTAAATAATCTCGTTTTGATGATGATGTTGCGTGTTTGCAGTTGCTAGAAATGTAATTGTATCTAGGTAAAATTACACCTCACATCATGATTATTAGAACACTAATTAATCCCTACATAAGCAAATTATTTAAGCTAACTAAAAGATAAATCTAAAATTTTCAAATAAAAATATTTTTTTTTGAATTTTAATTTCTTAAATACTTTCTTTTTGAGAATTGACATTAATAAAATTATTTCTGTCCTTAACTATTTTTCTAAGCTGGGAAATGAGATCTGAGAAATGGATGATTTCTGTCCTCATCAATTTTTCTAGTCTATACATCTGACTATCTGAGAAGTGAGGATGGAAGATATTAAATTATTAGATACTAGAATTTGAACACAAAACTTTTTTCTGCAGCACGACATTATGTTATACAAGTATACAACACACTGATATTCTACTCAGTCACAACGATAAATATTATCAATCTTTTACAATGAGGTTTAGTTGAGATTATGACGAATTATGGCAACTTTAATGTAAGTCGACCTCAAAAAAATGCAACAGGGCACATGGCGCGCGGTTGCCATTAAAAATGTACTTATTCTAAGTATGTACTTAACATAGTATAAATTCACAAAAAATCATTTTAAACTAATATATCATGAAGGGGCGGTGAGGTTCACCAAAACATCTCGAGGTAAGCGTGCTGACACGACACATAGAGTGTTGGTACGATATCATAAATAATATGGCACACATGTCGATGTATCGTGTCAAAATCGTATTGAATTGCGGAGTTTCAAACGTTGATAGTTCAACAAGACACAAGTTGACACGTATCAAAAAATGACACGGCTAAAATTAATATTATTTATCTATTTTATATATTGTCCATAATTTTATTTACATTAAAATAAAATTATATCATAAATTTAATAATATTAATTCATAATTTTTTAATTAGTCATTAAAATTTATCATATATATCAAGTAAAATAAATTCGTACAATTATATATATATATATATATTTAATATTTTTTGAATAAAATTTCTAGTGAAAAAGTTTAAAATAGTTTCTAGATCTATATTGATTGCGACAATAGCACTCTCGGAGCCGTAGGATTTCAATTCTACCGTATCTGATCCGTTGAATTTGTTAGGCGGGACTCGAGCAGCAGAGCGCGCCAGAGAGAAAGGGAGACGCACCAGCAGCTATTTCGGCGAAGAAGGCAACGAGTTTGGGAAAGAGGAAATGGAGACGTCGACGAGTCGATTCAGCGTTGGCAGGAGCTGTACTCTCGCTGTTTTGAGGAAGATGTTTTTTGTGTGAACCGATCTCCCTCGAGAGAATGCCACGTGTCATCTCCAGGTCAGCAGTTGTATCGCGGATTGAGGTCTAGGTGGATGTGACAACTCCACTGATGCTGTGTGCGTGCGTGTGTGATTCGATTGAATTGGTTAAATGCTTGCTTCATTTTGAGGAAGCAGTCTTAGGTTGATTTGGTCTCCTTGAATATAATATTTTGTTATTAAAATTGCACTTTGGTGATCCTTTGATTTCTGTTAGGTTAAAGATGCCTTCTGATATATAGAATTATAGAAAACTATGGTCTTAAAATAGAGAGGGTTTTTTTTTTTTAACGGTCTCAACATTAAAAGAAGAATTCATTTCTAGTTTGGGAGGAAGTGATTTTGTTCCCAACAGCATTAATGTTAAAAGAATAATAAAAATTTAAAGTTTGCTCAATAATTAAAATTCTGATTGTGTTTTTTTATTATTAATAAATTTTGCCTGTGTGGTACTTGCCACCTGGCCTTCAAAAAAAAAAAAATTCTGATTGTGTTCCCAACTTCTAAGTATAAGGGAACATAATGGATGTTAGATGCATGACTTTTTAAATTAGTAATAATTTCATTTAGTCAAAGAGATATATGCTAGAAAAGGTTTGCAATGTGGATAATGCTGTCTTCTTTTAAAATTAAAAATTTAGCAGTGCCAATACCTCTCCAATTAAAAATAGGGGCGAAGGGCAAATGGTATTGCTTCCACTAGTAGGTAGGATAGAATTATGAAACTAACAGAACGTCCAACTTGTTTTATATTTTCTTTTCTTTTTTAGTTTTGAATTTTTCATCAACGCCAATTTATACTTGCAATGTTGGTCCTTTCATAAGTACATTCCTGTTTTGTATTTAGCTTTCAAAAGTGTAGTGTAGCTAACAATCATACGGAAGCACTCTTACAAAGATGGTACCTGGTAGCCATGCATCGTATATGAGCACCAAAGGTATCATAATTGCTTTTGATTTTGTTATATTTTCTATTATTTCTGGACAATAACATAGTATTTGACATAACATTCTATTTAGACAATCTTAATAGAACTTTGTCTATTATACATAGAAAGGAAAAATGGAGTCTTGAATCAACAAAGAGGGCATTGGGCTGTTTTTATTCTTCCTTCCTCACTTCTTAACCCAGTTGTATTATTTCTTTTAATATATCTATAAGAAAATTATTCTGATTTATATTTGTGTTTCTTTGTCCAGACATGTAATGCTGTAGCAGTTGCAGGCTTTTCTAAGTGCAACCTTTGTAATCTCAAATTTTCATTTTCATTGCATGTGGAGGGATCCTAGCCTAGGTACATCATTTTACTCAAGTTTTTAGTCCTATGTCACAATCATGTTGTAATTGAGTGTTTGAGATGCCTCTGTCAAAATAATCATTTGTTGCTAATATGCAGAAGCTGCTTATGTTACAAATCAAATCCATGAGCAGAATAATACTGGTAATGGCTTTTGATTTTTCTGTTGTCAGCATGTACAGTCCAGATCCAGAACATGGTGTGTCGAAGCCAATGGGTTCAGAGTGCTACGAGCACAAGGACCTTGCTAGAACAATTGCCACCACTGCTGGTCATTCCAGTACAGCTGGTATAGCGCAATGAAAGGGAGCAAAGAAGCGGCACCAGCTGAGGCAGTTGGTTCCATGGTGACAGAGACACCAGTGCTATGACGTGGCCGAAAAAAGGCCATGAAAGACCTGCTGAGCTGGTGGCATCACGTTGTCAGCATGGCCTCTATACTGAACTGCATCTTTTTTCCACTCATCTATCACAAATTCAGGTGATATTCCTTTTTTGTATTGCAATTGTAATGACATCTTAAGTTTTTCATTATAGAATCCATCCATTTTGTTGATTGTGAGTGTACAAGGAAGAGTATTTTGTATTGAAATTCAAAGCCTTTGTTCTTTTGTCTAAGCTTTTTGAATGCTGATATTGTTCCCTGGTTCAGTAGAGCAAAGATTCTTTATTAAACTTTCTCATCAGGAGATAGTTTATTATGCACCGTAGTGCATAGAGCTTTCTATGCACTGCGGTATTTTTCGGAGGTATTTTTGTAAATTGACAAATCTAATTTAACAAATCTAATCTATATATTGAAATCTCGTAGAAAACCAAATTTTACTATTTTTGAGATTTTATTACTATTTTTTTCGAATTTTTTAAAACCTGCCATTTTTGGAATGTTGAAATAGTAGTTTGTTTCCAAAAATGGCAGGTTTTAAAAAATTCATAAAAAATAGTAATAAAATCTCAAAAATAGTAAAATTTGGTTTTCTACGAGATTTCAATATATAGATTAGATTTGTTAAATTAGATTTGTCAATTTACAAAAATACCCTCGAAAAACACCGCAGTGCATAGAAAGCTCTATGCACTATGGTGCATAATAAACTTTCTCTATGTATCAGTGTCTCTAAGGAACTCAGGAACTTCAGGAATGGCATTTTCAAAGTGCTGACATCAGACAAAAGATCATACATAGGTGAAAATAATTGTTAGTTAATTGATAAGAGACCATTAATAAAATAATTGAGTGAAGTGGTTTGCTGCTGAGAATGGTATAAGCTACCAGCAGTTAGATACTTGAACAATATGTTATTTGCATTTTGCTGAGAAAATATTTTTCCTTTCCACACTTAATTTCATAGCAAGGATGAGGTCGATGAAAATCTGTCTAAAGACGAAAAAGTTTCCCATAAATAAAACAGAAATTTGTAAATCAAAATGCACTATAGATCCATTTATTTTTTTTAATTTATTTTTATTGTAGTTATCCTTGTGTCTATGTACCGACTCTTTTGAAACTCAATTTTTTCTCTCTCTAAATTTGTTGTATTTTGGTTATTTTGAAAGAATAAGTTGGATATATTCCTGTTAGCTACCTTATTGTTTGCATGATCTTATGAGCACCACCTAAAAGGTTTTATTGCACTTTTTACTTCTTATTGGCTTACATGTTAGGATGAAATTAAACTATTTGCTGACTTTTCATTCACTTCTGACTGTATCTTTCTAAAGTACAGATCTCATTGTTTTATTTTAATTATATCTCATTTGTAGGACCTTCAAGTGTTATTTCCTGCTTCATGCAGATGCACCAAAGGATGAAAAAGTAGTGAAAGAAAATGTTTTATAATAGAAAACAAGGAGAGATCAGCATATGAGAAACCAAATAATGAAGGCCAACTCTAGACCTACAAGGGCTATCTGACATGGAAGGCTTATTTCAGTAAGTCAATTCTGCCAGATTATATTAATTTTGCACACCAACTTTGTTATTCAATCTGATTCTGTATGCAGCGATCAAGGAATTTAATTAAGTTTTAAGTCATGCACAAGCATTAGTTTGTTACTGCATTTTTCTTATTGCAACGCAATTGTAGTTTTGAAAACATTGTTCTGCTGTGTTATTTAGGAGAAGTCTGTTATTGTTCGTTCTTCAAGGAAATGTTTTATGTTGATTATTATTTATTGACATACCAAACCTGAAAGATTCTATGTATCTGAAAGACACATCTTACTTTCTCCCTGTAGCCACAAACCAAGAATTGTTAATATTCTTCATGTTGAAATTATTTTCAATTACTAAATGGTATACATTCATGAAAAAAATCAGATTTAGTCTCATAGAACCATTTTCATGTTTCTTTGCATGAACAGGACTTGGTCCGCCATTTTATACAGGGATTTCTTGTATCATAATGATTTTAGTTGCAGTGAATGGTTTATTGACAAATATTATGCTCAAAATATCATACTTTACAGGGCTACCATCATCGTCCTTAATTATTAAGACTGAATAATATTGTCTAAGTCATGTCAAGGTTATAATATATCTTCATATTTTGACAATGGTTGCTCGCTATGTTTTCCACTGATAGGTTTCTGACGTTGAATCCGTCAGCAGATTCTTGGTAGTCCGCAAATCAAATAAGCCTAATTGTCTTAAGGAAAAAAAAAAAAAGTATATATTGTTGCTTACTAATAAGAGTACTTAATGGACAGTGTGGAGTTCGATCACATCCTGAATTTCATTCATGGGATGTATTTAATAAAAAAAAAAAAACCTACCTACGGTTTATTTTATAAAGAAAATCTTGAGTTTGACCCATCAGCACTACAAGCATCAGCATGTTGGCAATTCTCTGTGGTTTCATCACTTAATCAAGGGGGCACAGAAGATCCCTATGGCATTACTCTTTTTTTTTTTTTTTTAGAAAACATTGACAGCGGCTGTCAATATAGAGAGTACCAGAAATGAAAAAGCTAAAAACCAGAAGCCAAAAACCAAAAACAGGAAGTAATCAGCAACATGTCAGTTCACCAAACCTTGTACTGATCTAGTAGGGTTCCTGAAGGTGCTATTGTTGCGCCCCAACCAGATGGCATAGAGATAGGTGGCCTGTAGAGTGAGTTGAAAGTTGTTCAAACTGGTGCTTTTGAATAAAAGGAGAACAGCTTCCCTGACAGAGTAGGAGGTAGTCACCGCTGGCGTCCTGTAGAGGCACTGTAGTCTCATTTGCAGTTGAGTTGTAAAAGGGCAAGCAAAAAACAGATGCAAGCTATCTTCTATCACCTCAGAGTCGCACAATACACAATCTAACTGTGCAGGGGCGGATCTAAATAATTCTTTTTGCCTAGGCACAAGATTTTGTAGAAGCAAATGTATTTGCAAACAAAGTGGAAATAATCCTTTCTAGGCCAAGCCTTAGCACAAAATACTTCTATCTCCATCAAAATGCCAGGGCACCATTGTTTTTTTAGCCTAGGCACAGCTCAAAGTTACATATACTGACTTTCAATTTTTTAAAATGTAACCCAGGCACTTGCCATGGGATCTCCTGTAGTGGATCCGCCCCTGTAACTGTGTTTGTATACCTCTTTTACTAAGCTGATTCTTAGTCATTAATCTGTCATTGGAAAGGAGGTACAGGAACAGTTTCAAAGTAGGAGGAATGTTTAATTTCCATATCCAATTGAAAGCCGGTACCAATTTACCCGTTGATGCCCAGCATTTGTAAGCTGAACCGACTGAGAAACTGCCATCAATTGACCGACATTACTCTATTAAAGTGCGATTTTGCACTTTGGTTTGAACATTTCATGTATCACAGTTTTATTTTCAAATGGAATGAATCTGATCCACTTAATATAGATCAAATGGCTGAGCATCCATCGTGTCCTCCAGTGGGCTATGCCAGTGAAAGCAGAAGGTGATTCCTGGAAAAGCTTGCAATGAGTTCTTGTGCGCTACTGTCTTTTATGATGATGCAGGTCAGTTTTTTTAAACCCATTTGTACTGCAATTGCTGTACACAAAACGAATTTGAAACTATCAAAAAATAAAAATAAATAAATAACGATGCAACAAGGAGAAAAGTTTTAAACTGGATGATTGTTAGCATGTGCAGACTTTAATGCAGGTCCTGGGGCTATTATCATCACTGAGGGATCAGGGCTGAGAAAATTACATTGCCAACCCTCTTATAAATATTGTAAGTTAAGGAAAATTAAACAATAGCACATAGAAATAAAAATCTTTGCATATGAATTGAAACAAATTACAAGAGTGTGATGTTACAAGGATAGAATAAAATAATTGTTTGGGCAGATGAAAATACAAATACACTGAACACAATTTAAAACATCAACCAAAACAATAAACAAAGATGATATACAAAATAATGGAAACTTGATGAGGAAATAATGGAAATCATGAATTAGAAGATTTACTTCTTCAATCATTTAATTCAAGAGGCACCCACAAATCTATAGTTTTGTCTGATGATGTTGCTGGTTAAATAGGAACAGAACGTAAAACAATAGTCTCAATGCTAAGACCAGGCCCGAAGCCAAGAAGCACCCCATATTCAAGCCCGTCTCCAGTAGTCGACTTACCTTCCTTCACAGATTCCTTCCGCAACTTGTCCAGAATAAAAAAGACAGTCGGGCTCGACAAGTTTCCATATTCACTCAACACCTTCCTGGACAGGCTTAGTTTTTCCTTGTTGAGCTTGAGTTTTGCTTCTACTTGATTTAAAATTGCTGGCCCTCCTGGGTGTGATATCCAGAAGATGGAATTCCAATCCGTAATACCAAGTGGCTTGAATGCTTCAAGAAGACAACCTTCTATGTTTGCGGATATGTGTTTTGGTATTGTAGGTGACAAAAAGATGAGGTTGCCTACTTCGCGAAGTTGCATGCCTAGCTCCTCCATGGTGTTCAGGATCATGGTCTCTCTTGCAGATATGATTTCAAATAGAGGATGCTCAACTTCCAAATCTGGATCTGCACCGACTATAACGGCAGCAGCGCCATCAGAGAATAATGCTTGGGAGATGAGGAAGTCAGCGTGAGCTTCATCAGGGCCGCGGAAAGCATGGAGGATGTTCTCGGAAGTGACAATAAGGATACGTGCACCAAGATTATTCTCAGCAATGTCCTTCGCCAGACGCAATGTACTTGCTCCGGCGTGGCATCCTTGGTAGTAGAGCATGACACGGTTGACACTTGGAGATAGACCGAGAAGGTGCACAAGTCGGGCATCAGCTCCGGGGCAGTCGGCACCGCTATTAGTGGTAAAAATAAGATGCGTGATCTTGGAGACAGGCTGGCCCCACTCCTTGATGGCTGCCAGCGCAGCCTCTTTCCCCATCTTAGGCACTTCCTCGACTAGAACGTCGAGTCGATCGTCCAGTGATGGTGCCATGCATGCAGCAATGTTTGGGTGCTCCTTAAGCAGCTCCTCTGTTGCGTGAAGGTATTTGCTTTCAATTGTGGTCGCCTTACCTGGAGTCAATTGTTGGTTTTAATGTTTGTATTTTAAACTGAAAATTCATGTCTTAAAGTTAAAAAAAAAATGTATGAAATGCTTTATAATTCTCCCTAGCAAGCTAACAAGATAATTAATTGAACTGATTTCCTGAATTAGCTTGCATTTTTGTAAATAGGAAAGTGTGTATTTTGATAGCCTAATAAACCAAAATAATGAATGGCGAAATATAAGTTAAGGATCATTTACAAATCTTGGCAAACTTCTTCTGGAGCTCAGTGAGGTGCTGTGTGTTGGTGACCCTGAAGTAATTGTCAATCATATAATCTAAAGTGATCTGTTGGGGTGGAACTGCGGTGCCTACTGCCAGAACAGTAGCAAAGCCTTGAGACCGTTGCTGCACAGGATCCATGTTGCAAACTTTTTTTTGTTACCTGTACTAATTGGCTGTGTTGGTAAATTAATAAGTTGCTAAAATAAAAAATATTTCTCTACTTATATGCAATGAAAATGCAAAGACGGAGAAGCCTTAAATAGACAAGAAGAGTCATTAGGGTGGATTACTTTGGAAATAGCCAGCAACATTTTTATTTGATTTTGAATTATTCCAAAGACATTCTTTTGAATTTTTCAAAAGTTTGGCTACTCTTGATGTGTCTGTTTTGAACATTATAATGAGAGGTTGCTGTAAATGGGAAACTACTGGCAACTTAATTACTTAAATTCTAATTTCATCTTTCGACTTCTTAATTAATTTAAGATGCTTTGCATTTGAATGGTTCTTTTTCATCCTAACTAGGACTGTTCAATATGCATAACAACAGAGCAATATCTTTTGCACGCATATTGCTTTGAAGTGGAAACTAGCTGTTTGGGACTTAACTAATATTAATAATTTAAGATTATGATCAACTCTAATTTCAGTTTTGGATTTTTTTTTCCCCCCTTTTTTGTGCTTTGACTTCAACTTTCGATATGCATCTCAAACAAGCAACATAATTTTTTTTTTTTTGGGACGAATTACCGAAATTGAATACGTAAGACTGGCTTCTGAACATTCAAATTATCAACCTAGCCAAAATAAAAAAAAAAAATCAATAACATTGGAAAACTGTGTTATATACAACTAGGTAATTAGTGTTATAAAATGACTATTTAATTATTATAATTATCTTTGCGTTCTTAAAAGAAACGAAAGGTTATTTTTCTATATTTTATTTCTTAGTAAATCTATTACCACTTATAAAATCATTATCACGTATTTATCAGGGTTTCTTTCCAATTATCCAATAGAACTTTTTTTCTTTTATCATTCTTAGGTCTTAGAATACAAGAACATTCTCCTGCTCGCTTGATTCACCATCAATAATACGATGATTTGGCATTCTAAATCCATAATGAATAAGATAATTTTGGGGCTCTGTATGATTGGAAAAGCTCGTTTCAATCGTTACAATGGATATAAAGTAAACATACGCCGGGGAAAAAAAATCTTAAGTTAACTTCTTTTTCTGAATTAATTATGTATAATAGAATTCCTCGTATAAGTGATAGCTTTAATACTTTAATCGTTTTTTTCCAAAAAAAAGTTACTGCAAATCTTTACTGTTGTTTAAGTAACCTCAAGAAAAGGAGCAAACAAGAGTGAAATTTAACCAGATTGATCATTTTCCTTTTTAAAAAGCTAACAGACGAGTTTTAACTTTAAAATACGAGAATCAATTTTTGATCTATTAAATGATAATTATACTACGTTAGTGGAGAATACGAGTCTTCGATTGGAGTATTTTTTTTTTAGATATTTAAAGTTAACTGCTAGTCTTTTTCTATCAATCTCTGCTACTTATAAAAGCATCCATTAACAAAAAAAGTAAACATGTTAGATAAAAGATGTTAGCCATCCCTAACATCAAATATGGACCATTGATTTTGTTAATCTGATATGATCTGTGGTTAAGATTTGAATATTAGATAAAAGGTTGATCTTTTATACTGACTAGACGTTGGATGAAAACTTTTCATTAATATAATTTTTTTTTGGTCAATCTCAATTAAAGAAAAAAAGACAAAATTAGATAATATAAATAAATTTAGATGACTGTGATATCTTTTCATTATATGTATTAAAAAATATTATCATAAATTTGATTTTGAGTATTTTTTAGTTTGCTAAAATTCTGAATTAAATTTTGTTCACAAATTTAGATGGGCGCATTTGCTAGTAAGATTAATATTTAAATATAAGATATTGGGATTTAAGAACCAAAACCAGAGGGCGCATATACTTGATGTCAGCCCGCTTAGATCAATAGTTGTGGCTGGGTTTCTTAAGTAGCACCAAAACCAGAGGGCGCAGGGTAGTGGCGTAGCCATGAATATATTATAGGCGACCGAGTTGCGAAAACTCAAAATATCAATTAAAATAACTATAAAATATAATATGATAAATTAATTAAATAAGAAAGTATTAAACTATTATAAAAATTACTTAAGAGCGATGAGATTGAATTAAATCTAAAATTTTATAATTAATCTTTTAATTGTTTGAGTTGAAAAGTAGTTTATGTGTCGAAGAAATCAAATGCATTAACTCAATTGAACTATAACAATGAAATGTATATGTTTGTATTCACTTATTTGAAAAGAATTTTTTTCTTTCTTTCAAGTAGTTTGGACTTTGTAGGGGCCACGTGAAACGAGATTCTCTAGATGGCCGTCCAATGGATGTTTTTAGATCTGGACCGTCTGATTTAATTTCAACGATTAATAATGCTCCGTGAATAATATCAGAATTGATAGGTCCGAAAAAAACTAATCGTCCAGATCAAATCGAACGGCTCCGATCCAAAAACGTCCACTGTCTAGAGGATCCGGCTCCGGGGCCAGGTACCTAATTTAATTAATTCAAATTAATAAATTCCAAATTTCCAATAATAATCATATTTGTAAAGAAAACAAATAATAGAGAGGTCCATGCCTTGCCAGTACCCCTCTCCCACCGTAACTGACAGAGGGTAGATTAGGGGAGACGATCTTTCGACTTTACTCTCAGTCTCTGATCCCCGATTTTAGAGTGAGGCTCACTCATCACCTCTAATCTTTCCTCGTCTCGTCTTCCCCTTCTCTATCTCTTCCGTTCTGGAGCACAGTCTTAGGAGTCGGTAGCGCTTATATATATATATGCTTTATCTATTTCTTTTGAACTCAGGTGTGTTTGGTTTGGTTCCAGAAGATAAAAAAAAATAAAGAATAGAAAATAAGGCGTAACAGCATAAGTCATAACTAAATGTTGTAAATACGGTATAAGCCATGGAATAATGTTACTATATCTATTCCTTATTTCCATAAAAAAATGATATAAATAATTTTTTTCTGGTCCAATCGTTCGAAAGACAAAAGATATGTATCTTTATTTTTGTTCCAGTCGATCATTATATAAACGTAATTGTTAGTTTTATTGGCAAAATTCTGAAAGTGACTGAATTTTTTTTAAATACAATCGAAATCTGAATTGTTCATTTATAAAATTACAAACAGATATGATTAATCAGGATTCAAATCCGATTTTAGATATCTATCCATAAAATAATTACTCTTGTTTATTTTTTTTTAGAAATATAGATATTTAAAGAAGTGATAATTGTGAATTTACTGGATTTTGTTATTAAAATAATTATTTGATTAAATATTGAGTATTTATGAACATTATTTCATAAACAAAGCTTAACTATAGAATGATCTTAGAAACTTGGATAGAAAAGTGCAAATGAAAATACAAATAGAATAGACACAATTAAAACAAATCAATCAAAACAGTAAAAAAAAAAAATTGTCCTAAATGATATAGGACTGACAAAAGAATATTTGAATTCCCAAATTAGAAGACATATTTTGTCTTCTTCAATCACTAAATTTAATAAGCAACCATAAATTTTGAAGTTCATCTGATGATGTTGCTGGTTTATTAAATAGGAACAGAACGGAGAACGATAGTTTCGATGCTCAGCCCGGGTCCGAAGCCGACAAGCACTCCATACTCAAACCCATTTCCAGTGGTCGACTTCCCTTCGCTAACCGATTCCTTGCGCAACTCATTTAGAATAAACAACACAGTCGGGCTCGACAAGTTTCCATATTCACTCAACACCTTCCTTGAGAGCCTTAACTTATCTTTATTAAGCTTGAGTTTCGCCTCTACTTGATTTAAAATTGCCGGACCCCCAGGGTGTGATACCCAGAAGATGGAATTCCAATCCGTGATACCTAGTGGCTTGAATGCTTCGAGAAGACAACCTTCGATGTTTGCGCATATGTGTTTCGGTATTGTAGGCGACAAGAAGATGAGGTTGCCAACCTCGCGAAGTTGCATTCCGAGCTCCTCCATTGTGTTTGGGATTAGGGTCTCTCTCGCTGATATAATTTCAAACAGCGGACGTTCAACTTCCAAATCTGGATCGGCACCGACTATAACGGCAGCAGCGCCATCAGAAAACAATGCTTGGGCGACAAGGAAGTCAGCATGAGCTTCATCAGGGCCACGGAATGCATGGAGGATGTTCTCGGAAGTGACAATAAGGATACGCGCACCACGGTTGTTCTCAGCGATGTCCTTCGCCAGACGCAATGTACTTGCTCCGGCGTGGCATCCTTGGTAGTAAAGCATGACACGATTTATATTTGGAGAGAGGCCGAGAAGGTGCACGAGTCGGGAATCAGCACCGGGGCAGTCAGCGCCGCTATTAGTGGTAAAAATAAGGTGTGTGATCTTGGAGATAGGCTGGCCCCACTCTTTGATGGCTGCCAGAGCGGCCTCTTTCCCCAGCTTAGGCACTTCCTCGACTAGATAGTCGAGTCGATCGTCGAGTGATGGTGCCATGCATGCAGCAATGTTTGGGTGCTTCTTAAGTAGCTCCTCTGATGTATACAGGTATTTGCTTTGAATTGTGCTCGCCTTCACTGGAGTCAATTAATTGTAAGTTTTAATGTTTGTAGTCATATTTTAAAAGATAATAATGTATGAAAAGCTTTATAATTTCTTCCGAGCAAGTTAACAAGATAATTGAACTTACTGCCCGAATAAGCATGCCTTTTGTAAATAGGAAAGTGCATTTTGAGAGCCTAATAAACCAAAATAATGAATGATGAATTAAGTTAAGAATACTTACAAATCTTGGCAAACTTCTTCTGGAGCTCAGTGAGGTGCTCTGTGTTGTTGATCTTGAAGTAAGTTTCAATCATATAATCCACAGAGATCTTCTGGGGTGGAACTGCAGTGCCTACTGCCAGCACTGTTGCAAAGCCTTTTGACCGTTGCTGCACAGGATCCATGTTGCAAACTTCTTTTGTTGGCTGTACTAATTGGCTGTGTTGGTAAATTAAGTTGTTATGACTTATGAGAAAGACAAGTTTCTCTACTTGTGATAGAAACATGCAGATAGGGACAGCCTTAAATAGAACGAGGCAACTTATGTTAGAGGGAATACTTTGGAATCCGATAGTATCATTTTTTAATTGATTTTGAATTAATTATTCTCAAAACATTCTTTTGAATTATTATTGCTTTAAGTGGGGTACTGCTGGCAACTTAATTCCGGACCAATTAACAATTTATGAGTATGGCTCCTCGATTAGGATTAACGATCTGTACTTGCCAGCGTTTTCTCTCTGATCCACTCTAGTCTAGGTAGGGGAGGGAAGGGGGAGATAGGGATCTCTTTTTCTTTTTTTTTTTCCTTTCTTGCTGGCTCTCTTTAATTTTGTAAATATTTTTTTATTTAATCTAATTTTGCCGTCGGTAATTGCCGACAGGCCATCAACAAAATAAAAAAAAAAAAAAATGAAAGTGAAATCAGCATCAATTGAACCCATAAGATATTATTAACTTTTGAACATTCAAACTAATTACATCCTAAAATTATGCGTGTAAGACTGCGCTTTTATGGTATCTGCTATCTATCGCGCCTAGAAACGATTTTTGCATATTTCCTGTTATTTGTTTTATTCTTAAAAACAGTCAAAACTAATATATATGTACATATTGACTACTATTTTTTTTTTGATAAACTAGATAGTGGCTATCCAGTGACATATTGACTACTATTTTTACATTATAACAGGAACAATCACAAATAGTTGTCAAGATCAAACGAATAACACAGTAGACAGTTTTTGTAGCTCAGATAGGTCGTATATATGATGCATTTGAAAGTCGTTTGTACTTTACATGTATACTAATATTATTATGTTTTGATAAACTGAGCCATTAACTTTTATTAAATTTGATGGATGAACAATTAATAAATAACTCAATTAATGAAATCTTTCAAATTCGCAAAATCCAACTACCTCAAAACATAGCTCCGGTTAGATGGTTATAAGTGCTCATGTTTGAAATTATCATAATTAGATCGTAATAAAATGGAATTAACAATCTACACGAACTCCGAGATAATAACCCGACAGGTTTACATTATAACTTATAAGTTTGTGGCTTTGTGGACAACAGTCAGATAAATATATAAGTTCTACCAAGTGGACAACATGAAGTGAAATAATGCATTACAATATCGATTGTGGATGACAGTGTTGTAATACTTACCTCTAAGCTAAAGTTTGGTATTGGTTGCCAACATGACTATGGTGTTTTTGTTGCAAGATTCTTCAATATTATATTTAATGTAACTGAAATTCAATACACCCTGCAAAATCACGTCGTGCATAACATTCCGCTGCTGGCCCAACAGAAACATACAGAGAGATCCATTCTCCCTCTAAAAATTTTATTTAATATAAGTGCATGATTTTGACTAAGTAAACTAAGCTGTTTGAAAATATTATTGTTCAAACTTTCATGTTTTTAAAATAAGTAATTAATTAAATAATTCAAGTGCATGACAGTACGCAGTTGTAATCATATAGCTAGGTTGAGAAGTTAACTATCATAATTTACTGGTGATTTATAAATGAAATACGACGCGGCCGGACTCGGTCCTCGTGAAAACTTGATAGTTCAATAAATTAACTGTTGTGTTGTCGTTATAATTGTGATTCAACGATTTATTAAAATTAATTGGAATTAAGCGATTTCATTTTTTTTAATGTACTTTGAAGCGATATATATATATATATAGAGAGAGAGAGTGTTTTGCTATGCTGAGTTGCAACTCACGGAGCCTTCCGTGAGTTGCGATCAAAACTCTTGGATTTGATTCAAAATGACCGATCCAAACCGTCCAATATGATCTCCATATTGAAATCTCCTTGCAGACCAAATTTTATAATTTTTTAAAATTTTTAAGTATTTTTTCGGATTTTAGAAAATTGCTAATCTAATTAATTATGTACCGTCCAAAAACAGCAGTTTTTAAAAATCCGAAAAAAATAATTAAAAATTTTGAAAAATTATAAAATTTGGTCTGTAAGGAGATTTCAGTATGGAGATCATATTGGACGGTTTGGATCAGTCATTTTGAATCAGATCCAAGAGTTTTGGTCGCAACTCACGGAAGGTTCCGTGAGTTGCAACTCACCGTAGCAAAACTCTATATATATATATATATAGAGAGAGAGAGAGAGAGAGAGAGAATGGCTAATGTGCTATCTGTGGCACGTGCCACCCATTTTCTATATACTCGTTTTTCATGATCCAAAAGCCAATCCAAACCGTTCAAGTTTATCATCATATTGAAATACCCTAGTAGACCAAATTTTACATTTTTTCGAATTGTTTTGCTATTTATTTTGATATTTTCGAAAAATATTATATTTCAGGCCGTCCACTTTGACAAATATCAAAATACATAGAAAAAAAATTTTAAAAAATGTAAAATTTAGTCTCCTAGAGTATTTCAATATGATGATCAACTTGAACGGTTTGGATTGGCCGTTTGGATTTTGAATCATAAAAAACGAGTATATAGAAAATGGGTGGCACGTGCCACGGATAGCACATTAGCCATTCTCTCTGTATATATATAATACAATAAAAAAGAATAAATTCTTAATCAAAAGTATAATAATTAGTAACAAAAGAAAAGCAATATGTGGAGTCTAGGACAGATGTCATGGAACAAAAAAGAAAATCCAACATAGTTTTCTTGTGACATCTGGGTAGAAATTAATTGAACTAAAAAATTATGCAAAAACCATATGTATAAATAAAAGGCCCATGTATTGTTTTCTTTGAATCGGATTCCCAAAAATGTTTCGGAGATGATTGACGGCAGTCCTGACGCCTGTAAAGGGGAAAAAAAAAACCACAAACAAATCAAGCTCTCGTTCAAATATGAATCTATATGAGCAATTATTGAGCATTACAGATTGTGACATGCAAAAGTTTATCGATATTTATATTTTTGAAAGGACATTCTCGCCATTATCAACCCATAATAATAATAAAAAAAATGCAATCAATGCAAACAAACAGCTGAAATGCACTTAAACGAACATTTCGTTTGAGTTTTGTATAAGAAAACGGAACACAAACACGTAAAAAATATACAATTTTAATAAACAGCATGTGGTCTTTTTCGTTCCAGCACCTATTTCGTTTGTCTTTCCGTTTACGAAACACAATGAAATTATTTACTGTTAACTATTCCGTTAATTTTTAACGCAATGGCAAAATGATAAACGAGTATCGTTGACGGGTCTAGGTGGCACCTCTCTCTCCGTGGAGGCTTTAATGCAAATCAATTTTTTCCGTTGAGGTTTTGGAACTGACGCTCCTTACGAAGTCCGGCACAAAATCTAAACGGACAAAATTGGGACTGTAGTAAAACTTTTAACAAGGTGGGCTGAAAAGGAAAAATGAGAAAGAAAAACCTGGCATGAAGTGGGCTATATTAACATCCAGATCTGAAGGAAGACAAGTTGGAAGCAAGGAACGAAATTGGGTCGGTTGTGTATTGGGCTCCGTCGGTAAGTTGTATTTGTATGGGTTCCAAGGCCTAACCTGACCCGTAAATGGACCCGGCCCATGAAGACACTGTTGTCCAGTTCACTTTTTTTTTTTTTTTCCTCAAATCAAAAAATCCCATTTAGGGGTGCATATCGTCTAACACGACCACGAAAATGGTCAGTTGTGTTAACCGTTTCGTTTTGAAAACGAAATTGATTATCATTTGCGTTAACCGTTTTGTTTTGAATGAAACAATTGAAATCGCGAAAATACATGGTGACGAAACCATTTCAACTTTCGTTAACCGTTTCGTTTTTAAAACGCAACTAAAATTTTTAACCGTTTTGTTTCGTTTTGGACGAAACGAAACGAAAAAACGGTTAAAATAATCACCGTTTTCACCCCTAATCGCATTACAAGTAGGAGACCCGGTTCATTAAGCTAAAATAAAAGTCTTACTCTGAAGGCCTAAAAACAATCCAAATCAAATGTTCAACTTTTCCATTTTCATACGAGTTGATGGAAATTTTAGTATTGTAAACACACTCTTTTGGTTTTTACGAGATCCCTTTGTAGATTATTACTATCCAATAGTGTAAGACTAAGCACATTCTGACTACTACAACTATTTCCACCATCGAGAAAAATTTACGTATCAAATTTTATAAATGAAGGCGTGGATTACAATCCAACCAAGGACACTCACAGTCACTAGTGAATTTCTTGGTTCAGCAAAATTGTCTTGATGGTTAATATATTTATCGAGTCTTATCTAATTTTATTATTATTATTTTAATTGATTTTCTTATCTATCTTTTATTTTTTGGAATAACTATTCGTATACAGTGACAATATCGAGTTTGCAATGGTTTCTCTCTTCGTCATTTTAAATGTGCTTTTTCTGAATGTTCAGTTTAATTAAGCTTGTGATCTATGAAATCATGGCGTGTAAAATCATGGGAGTCAAACATGGATGGTCAATGATTCCGTCATTTTTCTAGAGGGAATGGGTACAATTTTTCACTAAAATGAAGAATGAATAAAAATAGTTGAGTATGTTTTCTAAATAAAAAAAAAAAAAATTGAAATTTATGTGTGTGAGAGAATTGGTGGCCGGCTCCATCCCCATTATCATTCATCGCATCAGCCAATCGAAAAAAATAAAAAAGGCGTTTATCATGATATGAATTCAGGCATATGTTCCTCCTGTTTTTTCAATGGATCGTAATATGTTATTTATTTTGAATGAAGAGGCTATCTTTTAATTAGCATTTACCACTTCATATCAATAAACATTAAATCAGTCTATGGTGAATGCCAGTGGATACAGTAGATGATGATTCATGTTAGTAATTCAATGTCTTATTAACCAATTATAAGTTGATATTAGAGGATCAGTTTTAAATTTAAAGGCTAAACAAAATCACTTTAAACTTTTTTTAAAATATGACTGAAAAAATTATTTATGAATTTTAAATTGAGAAGTTCATGTCTATTTGAAAAAACTAATTTCACCACTTAGCAACACAATTTCAAGAATTTTTTTTTATGACGATCGTTATGTTATTAAAGTAGTGTTGTACCACTATTTAGGTTTCATGAATTACAATAACCGAGAAAGAGAAAACATGAGAAGTGTTAAGGTTTAATTAGGGAGTTGGGGGTCCATCGAAGAAATGCAGTGACAGAATAAAAGGAGAGTGACACGAGAGCAATAAAATATCTAATGTTACACTATGCGGCTTTTTCAAATCCAAACTCGCTTTTTAAAAAAGCTTAGCAGCCAGTGTCGTTTAGTAATTAGTAATTTAATAATTAGGCGGGAGAAAACGATCCATAAACCATGATACTGATGCTTTCTATAAAATAAATATATTTGCCAGTTCTACAAAGTCCAATTGACAAAATAAGGTAATTTCCAAAATACGATTTATTACGTCAATTTCATGAATATTAAAATAATTTAATATCAAAATCAGCACTGAAATTATAATTTATTTTTGCGCATAATCTACTTGATGCATTTTTAATAACCTTCTAAATGTAGAGAATCCAGAAACAATTGTAGGTCACTCTGGTCTTAATCATGTTGTTTTGAATTTTGTTTAATTGCACTATTCTAATGGAGAACATAATTCAATTCGTAATTAATGTCAGAAATAACTCGACAAATATGTGAAGAGGTATAAAACTTATCAACGGATCATCGAACAAGTGTGTCATTCTGTCATGTTCATTGAATAAATAAAAAAGGATGTTTTTTAGCAAGAGATTCCATAGATGCATCGAGTAGATACATGGGTAAAAAACCAAAAAAATCAGGAGGTAAGAAGCTTTAACGATCCTCCATTTCGTAAGAACTTACTATCTTCGTATTGTAGTGTACCGAACGGATCCTGAAAAAGAAATTAAAGAATCTCAAAAGCAACAGCCGCCAGGTGCTCTTTCTTTAGTCGCTGTTGGCAGTGTGCGCTCTATATTACATAATTACATCCCATGACCCCAATTAAAAGCACAACCAACAACGCTTCTTTACCAAAACTGGAGAGGAAACATAACAATTGACAATAACAACACTGAACACATTTATTGTCTCCTCAATCCATTCCTTCTTTTTGGTGCTAGTCAAGGCCAAGGCCGCCTTGATCCTCTCAAATCACACAATCCCGTGCCTGGGCCCACCTCTCCACCCCACTTTTCCCGTTTCTTATAAATAAACCCCACCGCTCTCTCTCTCTCCAAAGACAAGAAACACCGCGCCATTTTCCTCTCCACAAAACCAAAAGGTATACAAAGCCCAAACGACTGCTTCTTCTTCTTCTTCTCCGATGGAATCGGCAGCTCTTTCCGCCATTTCTCGGCACCTTCTCCGACCGAGCTCTAACCCTTACCACAACTCTACTTCGGAGGTTCTGCCTCTTCGTTCTTTCAATATAGCGCCTCTACGGCGGCGGTTCAATTCGCTTTCGACTAGGTGCAACCAAGCCTCCTCCAGTGCTAATTCTAGTGCGAACCCTAATTTTAGTTGCTCGGCTGTTGCGTCTGACACGGAGGCTCTGGCTTCTGACCATGTCTCGACTCCTCAGCTGCGCTTGAAACGGCTTGTTGATGAGTTTGTTTCCTTGGAAGAGCCGTTGGATCGGGTTAAGCTGTTGTTGGAGTATGCCACGTCACTGCCGTTTTTCCCTGCTTCAGCTCGAGTTCTGTCGAACCGGGTCATGGGTTGCACTGCGCAGGTATATATCAAGTTGAGAATTAAATAATTGATTTTGCTTTTAATAAAGAGAAGCAAAAGAACTAATTGGAGGGACTTAAATAAAGCTTTGTTGTTCAGTTTAGACTTTGGGTATCTTCTCCTATAAAACTAGTGTGACCCAGCTGTTGTCTACTTGTCTTGGCTTATGTGAATATCATACTGTGCCTGCCTACGGGCTTGTTTGTTTCAAAAAAAAAAAATATATCATACTGTGCCTGTTTATCAGTGTTATTAGTACATGCCAGTCAAGCCGTACATTCCGGGCAGTCAATCTGAAAACAAATTTCATTTCTTGTTATTTGGAATATGTTTTGGGAATTTGTTCAGCATGTAATTGCATATTGACTTGCTGTAAATCTTGATTAAGCTGGCCAGATGAGGAAAAAACCAATTTACATGCCAATTTGGTGGGGAATAAGTGCATTTGTTCTATGTGTGTAACAATTTGTGTAGTGTCAAAATTAGTTAAGAAGGCACCTGATACCTTTTTGTTCTCTTGCATCTTTTTCTCAGGTTTGGTTGTCAGTTTCAACAGATGGCTACACCATGCAATTCTCAGCTGACTCGGACTCGGAAATAACTCGTGGCTATTGTGCATGTCTTATCGCAGTGCTCGATGGTGCCTCGCCTGAAGAAGTTCTAGAAATGCACCCAGAGGACTTTGCTGAACTTAACGTGGTCGGATCATCGGGCAAGGGTGGAGCCCAGTCGCGAGTAAACACATGGCACAATGTCCTGATTGCCATGCAGAAGAGAGCCAAGGCTGCCATTGCTGAAAGGGAAGGCAGACCTCCAGTCGACCCATTTCCTTCACTGGTTATTAGTCCAGGTGGAATCCGGGCCCAGGGGACCTATGCCGAGGCCCAGGTGAGATATATATGAGTATATAAGTGATTTTTTAGCTTTTAAAAATTATGTATTTGTGTGATATATATAATTTTTTTACTGCAAAATAGAGAAATATTTGGGTTTTCATTGAATGCAACTGTTATCTTGAACAAATGCTTGTGGAATTTTAATTATCTGGAGAATTGTATAGCTGCATTAAGTACTTAAATAAAATGAGGACACTCTTAATGTTTCAGTGAACTCAAATCACGCTTTTAACTATTTCCACGTATTTTGAGTATCATTAAATCAAAAGTTGAATCAGTCATTATAAATTTGACTGGATATGTTTTGCAGATGCCTTCCTGCAATGATAAAAATTTTATGTAACCTGGACTTTACCAAAATAATTAGTTAATGTGTACTAAATGTGAGGTCTATACTGAAAAGTGGGTCCATAAGCAGGAGGGAGGTGTTCTTTATTCCAAAATTAGAGGTCCATGCTGAATAATGGGGTCGCAGGTTGGATCCCCATCGACTTAAAAAGTTTCAAGCACAAGGGCGGTTTGGTCCTTTTTCCTGCAAATTCTTGAGCTGAGTTTATATAACTGTTATAGACAACAACGGTAAAAGTGCAAAGCTGTTGTCTTGTCATGCTTGGGATACCTACTTGTAGAAGTTTGGCCCTTTCTATAGGCAATTTTCATTTGGGTTGGGTATTCAAGTTTGAGGTTCTTTTGTATAAGTATGGTGCTAGTCTCCATTGGCAATTCTTATGGGACGAGCATATATCAAATGTCTAGTTGGTGGGTTACAAGGGTGATTAGTCTTAATAAGCATTTTATTGTTGGTTGGATTGTTGCATGCTCTGATATATTATAGACCAGACTTTTGTCTGCAATAGTTCTTTTTCATTTCTTTTCCTTTTATTGTACTGAAACATGTGCTTAATTTATAACATGCACATCTTCCTTTCTTTGATATGTAAATGCAAATGCAGCAAGCAATTCTAATTTTTCTTCATTTTCTTTTATATATTATTACTTGCATGCAAGTTGTTTGAATACACTTTTGTCTCTGAATCTTCTTTGTTGAATTGAATAAAAACTGATGATTTTCTTATGTGAAGGCAATGTTTTTATCACCTGACGAATCAAAGATTAAAGAACTTGTGAGTGTGCTAAAAGAGAAGAAAATTGGTGTGGTTGCCCATTTTTACATGGACCCAGAAGTCCAAGGAATTCTAACTGCAGCAAAAAGGCAATGGCCACACATCCACATATCGGACTCGCTTGTCATGGCTGATTCTGCTGTCAAAATGGCAGAAGCAGGTTGTCAATATATTACAGTACTTGGTGTTGATTTTATGTCAGAAAATGTCCGTGCTATTCTTGATCAAGCCGGTTTTGAGAAGGTATTTTGTTTTTATAGCCATTTACAAGGAGTCTTTACATATGAAATATCTTATAATATTTATATACTCTGCAATATGAGGGATGTCCTGGTAAGATGGGAAGTTCCACCCCTCTATTCCACATATTCTACCAAGTCCAAGCTTATGTAAGGTAGTTTTGCAAGTTTTTGGAAAACCACTGGAACAGGTGTGGGATGTGGGATTATATCTTTTGTTTCCAGGGGCATATGGGATATTTGAAACTTTGAAGCAAACTACCCCTGTTTGTGCTCAGTGATGCGAGAAGGAAATTGGAAAGGAGGTTTCAAGTTTGGGCATCTCTTCAAGCTATTTCTTCTTTGTTTTTTTTCCTGGAGTATATGAAAGCATTTCAAAACTTTTGTCAAAACTGAAATTGGAAAATGCGAGAATATTATATTTGATTTTTTCTGATGTTTGTTTTCTTTAGGTTGGTGTTTATAGGATGTCAGATGCACAGATTGGGTGTTCTTTAGCAGATGCAGCATCAAGTGAATCGTACGTGCAATTCTTGGACAATGCATCAAAATCACCCCCTTCCCTACATGTTATCTACATAAACACCTCCCTCGAGACAAAGGCCCATGGCCATGAGCTGGTTCCCACAATTACTTGTACCTCCTCTAATGTTGTCCAGACAATTTTACAGGTAAGATTACACATTTGTCAATATTTCCATGGATATTATTGATATGGTAAATATACGTGCATCATATTATTGAAGTTGTTTTTGCACATTTGGATTTGACTTCTATAGTTGTATTTCATAATTTGTCTTTCTATTTGTCTTCTTCTTCTTCTTCTTTTAAAAAAAATTAGTCGAACCTCTAAGGTATGCTCATAAAGTTTTCAATATTGATTTCTTTCCCAAAAGCTGCTAAAATTGCGCATATAGTGGATTGTTAAGGTGGGTATAGAATCTTTGAAAGAACAAGTGGGTAGAAGCAAGACCTGAACCATAAGCCATAACAAAAAGGCTGCCATAAGAGACAACAAATTTTGCCTTGCCTGCTCTCGCTCCTCACTTGTCGAAGAATTCTTTCTATATCATGTAATTCTTTCTTGTTATATTTGTTTTAACAGGCTTTTGCACAAGTACCAGATTTGAATGTTTGGTATGGCCCTGATTCATACATGGGTGGAAACATAGCAGAGTTGTTTCACCAAATGGCTGCCTTATCAGATGAAGAGATTAAAGAGATACACCCAGGACATGACAGAAAATCCATTCAGTCAGTATTACCGCGACTGCACTATTATCAGGTACATATTTGAATTAGAAGGATACTCATATCCTCACAAGGTAGTATTAACACAACAACTTCACTTTCAGGATGGAAATTGCATTGTCCATGACATGTTTGGTCATGAAGTTGTAGAGAAAATAAAAGAACTGTACTGCGACTCATACCTGACAGCACATTTTGAGGTACCAGGAGAGATGTTTGCATTGGCAATGGAGGCAAAAAGGAGAGGAATGGGTGTGGTGGGATCCACTCAGAACATTTTGGATTTCATCAAAAACCGTGTAAAGGAAGCACTGGACCGAAATGTGGCTGAACATCTCCAGTTTGTGCTCGGTACAGAGTCAGGCATGATCACCTCCATTGTAGCTGCGGTGCGGGAATTGCTTGGTAAGAGAGGCACAGGCTCGCCTAAAGTTGAGGTGGAAATTGTGTTTCCTGTTTCCTCAGATTCAGTGTCTACTGCTCCTGTGAATGGTTCTCATGATGTGGCTAGTCTTGGCGTGGTTCCTGGAGTGGTAGCTGGTGAGGGATGCTCTATCCATGGTGGTTGTGCTTCTTGTCCCTACATGAAGGTTTGGTCGTCTAATTAATTATACGGGATTGCCCTTGTTTTGAACATTACTTGAACCTAATTGGAGTGTCCAAAACCAACTTGTTTAATTTTAAAGGAAAATGATAATCAAATAAAAGAATAGTTGCTACTAGTTTAGTTTTGACAGTGTATTTGAGGGAAATGATAACTAACATAATTAGAATGCTGACATAGGTTATTATTTAGTCTGGGACAGAGTATTCAATGAAAGCAGTCATTAAAATAAAAATAAATTACAGAAAAAGATAAGAAGCAATAAGATCATTTGAAAAGATTATAGTAGCATAAGCATTACCTGGGCTGGTGCGATGCTGTGTCTAATGAAAGTTTGATTCCTTTATTTTGAGTCTGAAGTTTTTTCGTTCTGTTTGATTTTCAGATGAACTCACTTAGGTCACTATTGAGAGTATGCCATCAAGTGCCAGATGAAAGAGGTGCCTTAACTGCTTTCCAGGCCAGCAGATTAAACGTGAAAACTCCTTTAGGAAGATCAGTTGCTGATGTTGGATGTGAACCAATTTTGCACATGAGGCATTTCCAGGTCAGTGAATTATGTTTTAATGAGGTTACTGACATTATGGCTAAGTTGGTTTATTGATGGGTGTGGTGATCTGACTGAGGTGGCTACCCACTCATGGTTTTTGAAAATTTGGAACTCAATTCATTCCTTGTGAGTTCTGTCACCATGCAAAAGTACAAAAAAGTTATGTGGCTTTTTAGTTCTGTTTTACTTGTCTTAAAAGGCATGAGCGTTTTGTCATTGACACATTTTCTGAATTGCAGGCAACAGGAAAACTTCCAGACAAGCTTGTTGATCAGATTCTCGGTAAGAATGCAGAATCCATGTCATAATAATCACGCTAGGTGTGTCCTACCAATTTGTTTCATGGTGTATGATAGAATATGCTAGTTCCAACCATTGAAGATAGAAGCAACTCCTACTAATGCATTGTATACTCCATACTTTGTCAGAAGCGCAAAGTCCAGTTTTTGCAGCATAAATTTTTTTATTTTTTCTTGATTATATATGTATGATAGAAGTTACAGTCCTCTTGTGTGATGCACCCATTTTACAAGTGGTGGTTTTACGGCTACCAAACAATTTTGCATGGTGCTAACATTGTTTGTTATTGTATTTCTGCCAACCTAGAAGTATCTTTTCTAATTTCTACGAAATAATGATCACCTTAACAGTTTTGTTTGGTCAAATTTGTTCGGCTGATTGACTCTTCATGAAGTAAACTGAGTTTCAAGTATGTTTACCTATAATGTTTCTTTTTCTTAATCTTGTTCCGTTGTCCCTGATCAAGGATTGACCTTATAAAGCAAATTTATCCATTTGGTATTTTTATTTTCCTTTAATGAAAAGACAACAAGCCTTTCAAAAAAGCATTATTTATCGTTTGTATTCTTGTTCAAAGCTATTTATAATTTTATATTCTTATATGCATTCGAGTCTATCTAAAGTATTCAGAGCTTGTGCTTTCATTTTCCTATTAGCACCTTCAAAATTTTAATTTATCCATTTGTCAAGTAACTATAGTAAAAAATTTTGCATCTCCCAGGCATCATTTCAGACAATTATTGCGCTTTGTGCAACACGTAATAATGTTGTGTAGAGCTATGCAAGGTATTGGCTCCGTTTCCAATTTTTCTCATTTTAGACGATGGACCTAAGCAGTGAAACGTCAGCTCAAATGGTACCAAGCGTAATTTAGACGAATCCAAACTGCTATGTTAAGGTACGCAGCCACATAGATCTGAATGCAAACAAACGGCTAGGATTACAGGAGGGAATTATATAGGTAATTGAGAGTATGGTACCAAAAGTTTTGACCTCTAGAGACCCCAAACGACAACATACTACCACTCTTTATCCGGCCTTTGTCATCTGCTCGAATCAAGTTTAGCAAATTATTGCTACCAACTCTTATCTGTAGAGAAGTCGTAGCCTAGTAGGATATTAGTTTTCTAGTGGTTCTCAACGAAAAAAAAAAATGCCATTTCTGCCCAAAAAAAAAACAGAAAGAGACGAAAATATAGCACAAACTAAAGCTTGCTGAATTTCAACCAAAGATAGGTTAATAATTATGAAACTATGGTCACCATCAGACAATAATCCGAAGCTTTTGTAATTGAAATGAAAAGAAGTTAGAATTACCCACTTAGGACTGCGGTTGGTTGAATTAAAAAACCAAGGCCTAAAGAAAAGTTTGAATGTCTTCTCTGAATTTCCTTTTTCCCAGCTCCGTATAAAAGGAAGAATTTTAACGACCTGTGAGGGAAACAGAAAATTGCTGGCTCTCCGTTAGGCTGGAGAGGATTCAAAAGTTCAATTTGGCCTTCCCAGGTCTCAATTCTCTCAACCATAAGCTTAGATTGGTGATTCTAAACTTTTTTTGTATTCCCATTAAAAAAAGAATCTCAGAACAATAATTCTGCAGATTTTGATTTATTCAGGATCCTAATGTTCCAATGACACAACATAACAATTGTTCTGCAGATTATGATTTTTATCACAATTCTCAACATCCTAATGTTACAAAGCTACAACATCATAACTATTGCAGCAATGGTCATCTCAGCAAGTCTGCATTGATTCACGCCGAACCTCACATCCACGTCTAAAAGGTGTAATCTCTTCAACGACCCGATAAATGTGCATCTTCAAATGGTTTTTCTTGATAAGCTCAAACACCACAACATCGTGAATTTCTAGGTTGTTACCCACAGCAGCCTTTCCCCAGCCTCCACTCAGAGCACCCTGCCGGGCATTGTAGCACACGTAATTGACAGGCCAGGACTTCCCTGTCGGATCCCACAGGGTTAACTTAGCATTGGTCTTTGGGAGATTCTCTCTTACAAAATCACCAGGAAGATTCTGCATTGCAATAGAAAAAGAAGAAGTGTGCAACATTAATAACCAGTGTTTTCAACTGCAGTCAGGAAGCACCACAGGGGTAAGCACCTGATTGCCAATAAAAGACATAAATCACATTACCCAGTATTCCACACACAACATTAATAGTTAATAATTACTGTATCTGGTCCAGATACCATTCTTTGTTGCTTGTACCAGTGTTCTTGCATTACTTGTGTTTGTACTGGACCTGTAATAGCTGGCTACAGATATCATAATAACTCAAGCCTTAATATGAACCTATCAATTCACCTTTTAGAATTGGATTAGTACTATAGTACAACAATATCGACAATTAAATTATGCAAAAGGTTGTGAAATATGACAACTAACCCAGTATCTGCTTCTGTACTGACCATGGAAATAGAAATCATCAATATAACATAAGTACAAAATATTACAATAATCACAACAATGTGAACCAGCTTGCTTACATTAATGTCACATTAACCTCTTATTTGTTAATTTATTACTCCTCACCGATGAATAAAAGATATATTTTCCAGACAGTTCAAGAGGAAATTACCAAGAAAAAGCTGCAATACACATAGGAGTTGCGCATCACAATACTCATAAAAGGCTTTTCAGACTCAAATGATTTAGCCTTCTCAAGAGTGTTATCTATCTCTTCTTGTGTGACAGGTCGCCTTTGTGACACGATTGGTGGCACTCTCTTTCGTTTAGTTACTGCATAACAAGAAATCGTTAAATGTGAGAAAACAAGATATGCAACCTTGCATACTTGATGGAATCTATCGAGATACCTACCTTCTGTCAATGATCTGTCATTGGTATTGTGGCTTAGCCATCGTTTGTATGATGGCTGTTCCGGTGTTTTGGTTGACATCAGCAATCTTGAATCAGTGAAATCTGCCTCGTTAACAAGAGTTCAACAATTGAGGAATAAGATAAAGTATGAAAAAACAATAATCTGCAGATTCTAAGATGCTAATTCTGAATTCTAATGACTTTGAGGTCAGTAAAGTACTGAACAGATCCTATGCTGGTTTATCAATTTGTTCACTTGGGAATAAAATTTTAGACTTTATTGCCCCTAATTAATTCTCAAATTTACAAAAAACAGAAAAAAAAAAAAAAAAATCACAAAGACAACACAGTCTTAGTACTAGAAGTTAATTGTACATGTGACACTCCATGCAACGAGAAAAAAATTAAAGAAAATAGGAGCAGAGAAATTACCTTCTGGTTCTTCTTTCTTCACGACAACAAGTGCTGAAGTTGGTTCCTGTTGTAAAATTGATTTCCCACTATGACTCTTTTCTTTGCTAGATTTGCTTGGCTGAGCACTAAATGCTGATTCCTTTTCACATGCTGACCGGTCAAACACTTGAACAGAGAAGTTGCTTTGACCTTCATAATGAAAAACCAATATCTCACCAGCCTGAATGGAGTGGTCAAAAACAAAGTCTCTCCAACCAGACTCAAAGTATAAATCATCTTTGCTCTGCATCAAGTCTACCTGCCATTTGTGCCCGCTTTGGCCTTTCAGCGAGGCTGTACCATTGATGGATTTTTTATCTATTTGTTGGCAAAAGGCTGGAGGAATTCTCTAAAAGGGACAATTTTGAGAAGATTAAAAAGAAGACCTTTCATGAAAAATTTAATATTGTTTCAGTGACGAGTAAAGAGTTAAATTTGAAATTTCACAATATTTAAAGCCAACTTTAAACCATGAAGGGAAAAAAAAAAAAAACTCAATGGAAACACATACCTTTCACTACAACTTTTCCAAAATTGCTAGGATTCTATATTATTAATTTTTCCTCTTATGCTTTTTTCTATAAATTAAGGATGTCTTTCTGATTCGTTCTTCTTTTGTAATCCATTTTTAACATATTTCTTGAGTATATAAGCAGACAAGCACTAAATCAATATAGAAAGCCTAATTTAGGATGCTAAAAAGCATCAGATCTGAAAGCACCAGCAGCAAGAACCTGAGACTGTCTAAAAGCTCATAACCATTTACAGGGTCTATTCTCTTGTTTCTAAGTAAAAATTCGTGATCTAAACTATATACATGAACAATGTAAAACATCATGATTTCTTAATCATAAATTTTGAGTCCTCTTCAAACGAAACACACAACACACGACCTTGATCTAAAAGTAAAAAAATAAAGTACGACTACTTTTTTACCAAAATTCAAAGAATTACAGTAACACCAAGGTAGAAGAACAACGTTTCCATACACAACCAAACAAGATCAAAGGAAATAATAAAGATATCATACCAGACATAGGGAAGTTTCATCTAAAATAACTTTAAAAAAACAAGGTCCAGAGATCGCCATGGGGGAAGGCAAGAGGGAGACGACGGCGGCAGTAGGGTTTAGTCTTGAGTTTATTTTAACGGGGTTAATTCAACAGTGTTCACACATGCCATTTAATGTTGACTCTGGTTTTTGTAATTATTATTACAGATTCCGGTCTCCAATTTTAAAGGACGCCAGGTCAATTAAATATTGAAGAACAAACTTATAACTGGAGAAATCTGTGGGCATAACTGGAGGAGATCTTAAGTTTGGTTAATTCAAAATGAAACAGGGAAAATAAACGTCCTCTTAACAGAGATAGGACTGCCTTCATGAGGTAAATATTATCTGCGATCTAAATCAAGCGATAAAACTTTAATTCTGTTCAATGTTACTGAAATTGATCAGGTTAACAAGAAATAGCTCTAACAGAGGATAAATAAACCATAAAGACTTTCCTAACCCATTCCCTGACTCCTCCCTTTTTTTGGTAATTCCAGAGCCTGTCTATACTATACATATTACTCGTTATCAATTTTTTATATGTTTCTTCTATATCGACCTTGATTCTAGCTTTCAGTGCTAGTGGCTTTCAGATTAACTTTTAATTTTGATAAAGATGTCCCATTTAACATTTTTAACATTTTGAATATTATTGTAGCGAAAATCCTGAACAACTTATGCTCAATGATGCATCTAATTGAAAAGGAATATTCATTAGGAGAATAGGAGTTCAAAATGAAGTAATATTCTTCTAATCCACTTTGTGTCAGATGATTAAAAGCCTAAAGTTATATTAAACAAAGCTTAAGTTTTATCAAAAAAATATATAGGGGTCAAGTCCCTGACTTAAAATTCCTCAGAAAAGAAAATCAATAATTGTAGTGTGAAAAAGGAAAAGAAACCAAAAGATGAGAAAGACAATATCGACTCTAAAATTCACATAACCAACTTAAAATTACAGCTCTAAAGATTTGGGCAATCACTTAATGCTTATATCTTATGAGTTATGATATATAAATTTCTAGTTTAGATTTTGGAAGTCGCAAACATTAACTCAATGTAATATAAGGTTAGTTTTAAGCATTTTGAGTAATAATAAAAACATTCATGCAATGTAAGCTAGTTTTAAGTATCTTGAGTAACAATAATCAAATAAATATCGCCTTTTCATTTTTTTTCATTCGATTTATTCAACAAGTTTGACATTGGTAGATGGGAAGCAGCATTGCTTATAACACTTTCGCACTTCTTATCAAACAAATGGACAAAATTTAGAACATAATTCAAGCATGTCAGAAATGTTTCCCCAGCAAATAACATTCTTACAACACAAAGTTTATAATGCTCTAGACTATTATGGTCCTAATAAGTCCGCTGAATTCCAATGCCTCTCAATGTTTCGATTTTGCTATTTATTCAGCAAATTACATTTTATAATTAATTGAATTTTATGTTCAGCCACAATGCCCGAACCATCATGAAGAATATTAAATTTAACATCACTAATACCGAACAAAGTTTTCACATATTGATAGGATACCTAAATACACTAGATTTACCACTTTTATAAATTCTTTTCCAAGGACATTGCCTCAAATGTTCATGTAAGGTGGGCTTCAAGCAACAGCTGTAAAAAAGTTATATTCTGGGTATTTTACTTTTTTGAGAGAAACATGTTCCATCCCTTGAAATAGTTATGACCAAAAAGGAGAAACAAATCACCCATAAAAAACCAAACTAAAAATGTAAAAGGCATGACCTTTACAATAAAGCGCAGGAAAAGTCTATTACCAGTTTTACAGTAGAAGTGTCCGGGAAAAAGACCTTGAAGAAGCTGTTGCCGCTACTTGTTATCTCCGTTGGAGGTGGAGGCGGAGGCGGAGTTGCAACTGGAGAGGAAGCAATCTTCCTCGGCCTTCCCCTTCCTCTCTTCTTTGATTGACCGCTCCCACCTGAACCCTCGCTAGGGTTCTCGTCTCTAACTCTCTTGTTAGACATTACAAAGCAGTGATCACAGCAAATTTCACTGTGAACTCAGGGTGTTTGGTGTTGGGATACAGCAAATGATGGTGATGTCTCCCTGGTGGCATATTTTCAGGTTTCAGGTTTTCTCCAGTTATTGCGTAGTTTGGGTTTCCATATAAAATGGTAGTAACCCCAGAACTGGAGACGAGGTTGTTTGGGGAGTTATTAATTTATTATTCTGAGAAACAATCGCCGGAGTTAATATTCGTGCCTCGTAATAGAACGTTTATTTTTGTACTTTGTTTTTGTCGGGATTTAAGATTCTCAGCCTGTCTGAAATCACGTGCAAGTCTAATTATAAGTGGATATTAAAAAAAAAAAAAAAATCTAATTATAAGTGCAGTAACGGGGAATTTTAAAGAGAACGCGATAGCATGTTTTTTTTTTTTTTTCTAGAATTTAATTGATCAATTTAATTCAATCATAGTCGGCCGGTCCCCAGAGCCTCCTATTGACATTGACATATGTTTTTTTATTATTATTATTAAAAAGTTAAAAGTTTAAAATAAATCTATAACAAAGCTTCTGCATTTTATACTGGGAGTGGGAATGCAGTACAGCCCGCAAGGAAAATAGACCAAAATAAATAAAGAGGAGCATAATGATGGTAAAAGAAAAGATAAAAGTGTAGTCTCCGCCGGTGGCGAGTCCAGCCCATTTTTAAGCGTGGGCACACACAAATAGAAAAAATGCAAAGTAGGCTAAGCACAATTAAAAGCTCAATTTTGATGTCCAAGGATGGGCACTGTATAATTTTAAGACTAGGCACTTGTGCAAATATCTATATGTGGGTCTTGATTTTTGAAAAATTAAGTGCAGGCAAGTGCCCACACTTGCCCAGGTGTGGCCTCGCCACTGGTCTCCGCATGTAGAAACTAAGGCACTGTTCCAGAATTTTTGGCCAAGGTGAAAGAAAGCAATGGAAAGGTATGGAATGGTATGGAAATGGATGAATCTTGCTCCAGATTTACAAATGTATATATGAAGGTTAAGTTTTGTTACATTTCTTTTAATACATAGAATTACCATATTAACCTTATTCTCAAACAGAAAAGTGAGAAAGTCTCTAGGAATTCAGGGATAACTTTGGAAAAATAAATATGTCCCTCCATTCCCATCCATTCCCTTCCAAAATCGGAGGATACAAGCATTTTCCTCATAGTTGGAAGTATGCTCCCATTCCCATCCATTTACTTGGAAAAATTGAATTGGAGCAAGGGAAGGACTTTCTCTCCCATTCTCTCCCTCCCGTTCCCATCTTCTGGAGCAAGCCCTAAAAAGATACAAACCTTTCCGGCCACTGAGTTACATTACTTCCTTTTCCTTTGTAAATTCGGATTATTTAATTTAATAAATTATAGGGCCCTTCTACACAAATGAGTAATGAGTAATGACATAGTGCAATTTGCGCCAAGCAACCTGTGTGTTTTGGTGCATCTGAACTTTTTTTTTTTTTGATGAAAAGGCTCTTGGGCCGCTTAATTAAAAAGTCAAAGTACACAGTAAACAAGTGCGAAAAGTCCGAAAGATACCATCCACTCAATTAAAGTTACCCTTTCATTTCCCATCTACCCAACTACCCCCTTCCACTAGAACCTTCATCAGCTCCTCCGACCAAAAACAGTGAAAAAGGAAACAATGAAAGAAAAGTAAAAAAAACAGTGGAAAAAAGGAAAAAACGGAGGAAGTGGTCATCTCAACAGCTAAGTTCTCCTTTAACCTCCAAGTTACGGTATTTGTCTTCCAGCTGAGTAATTTTTTAGACCTTCGAGTTGCGATTTCTTTTGTTAACGACTTCTTTTTGTCTTTATAGCCAGGAAAAGCGAGAGGGATTTCATCTTAGCTAGCTGTTTGGCCGTAGGGTATCCGTTGAGGCGCAATCGCTGAGTTCGAGCAAGTTCTGCTAGCTGATGGGCCTGAGATGTGTTGTTTCTGCTCATCCAATTAATTTCGATTCGGCCTTGATTCTTCTGATAAATCTTCCTGAGGTACTCAAATTTATTTAAGATCTGGCCTTGAGTAACTTTAGATCTGTCATTTTCCTTCACCGCTTGCACTAAAGATTGGCAATCTGTTAAGATTAACCAATTTGTTGTAGATGATTGAGCACTATAACCGCATGATCCATGGCATCTTTGACAGCACTTAGTTCAGTATGGAATGAGTCAAGGAAGGGTTCAATCCGAGATATGAAGTGTTCTGCTCGATCTGCCAAATTAAAAACCACAATTCCAGTACTACCCGTTCCTGATTTCCAGGAACCATCAACGAGGATGATTTTTGTCGAGTTTTTTATTTGTAGTTCTAAACCAACCTCAACATTTTGTGGCCCCTTAAAAATTTTATAGTTGTCAGTCAGATGAGAGGCTTTCAACCAGGCTTCATAAGGGTCCTCATTTTTGTTTTGGAATAATTTTTTGTTTCTCATTGTGTGGACTTTTTCGTCATTTCTCGAAGAATGATTGGATTTCCTCAAGAAAGGGAATAAGCCTTAGATTCACCCCTCACGAGTTTAAATTCAAGTGTAAAATGCTTCTTGACAACAAGAAAACATTAACGAGAATCTATTCTCACGAGGGTTTATTAATTTGGTGGATCCTTTCCTTCCAATAGGCGCAAGCCCCTATTGTTAATTACCCCGTGACGAATCACGAGAACCTCTGATTAAGGGATTCGAGAAATTATATGTCGTAGGCTAGAAAAGTTATTATCTCAATTTGTTTTCGACTTAAACTGAGCTCAATTGATGTTACCAAACTTAGTTGACAGGGGCACAATTGAGGATACAAATGACTTATTTCTCTTTGCTTGAATCGGACTTAATTAACGGTACCAAACCTTTATTAGCGGGACCTAATTGAGGACACTTAATGGTTTTATTATTATTTTTATTTTTATTGATTTTCGTTTCTAAGACCTAAGCTTCAAAATATTTCTATATTTTCAAAAAATATCTATTTGAAAATACTTAGTTGGAAAATAATCCTATTTTAATTTGCTTTCGTTTTGAAATTATTAGACTTTATTTTTTGAGATTCCATTGTAAAAGATTTAATATGTTTATAGTTTTAATGAATTTTATTTTTTTTTTTAACGAAAATACTTCAACAATATAAAAGTCTACTATTTTGGAAGATTTTTATATCAAAGTATCAGTAAATTTGATTTTTACGTATTTTTAGGATTTTATAGACATTTTATTTGAATTTTTCTGAGTTTCCTACTATTTTTGGTAAATTTTTAAAGTTTCAGCTGATTTGGCAAACTCGGATTAATCCACGTGTATAAAGGGCCTGAGGTGGCAGCTGACTAGATTTCGATGGTTCATCTACCGAGTTTATTTCACAAAATACTGCATTAGGCTTATTATAACTATTGGGCTTTAATTATTTTTCGTTTTTATATTTCATGTAACGAGTAACGAACAAGGTACGGGGCTTATTGCCACAGAAAATCAAAGGTGCTTAGGCGCTAGAATCTGATCGAAAAGGACGGATCCTATTCTCTTCTTAGCGGGCTCGTAAAATTACGGGTGCAAATCCGCTAGCTACTCCGGCCGTCGCGAGATCAGAGGAAAGGTTGTACAGCATCGCGAGATGACGAGGAAGACAACTATGCGCCTAGTTTTCCTTGCGTTGGCCTCTAATGGCGGGAGAATGAGTTGCTGACACGGCGGCACAGTGAACTGTCGTCGATGAGTTTTTAAGAGCTCAATTGTACCAGAGATAGAGTCTTTGGCATTACAGAAGCGAGGAGAAAGAAATTATGTCTTTTGTTTATGTTGCGTTTGCTTCTTTTAATGGATGAACCATAGGTCGGTACAGTGAAAGGAGAGGGTGGTACAGAGAAAGACATGGGGTATTTTGATTTGGTTTAGTTTAGTTTATTTAGTTTATTTCAATTGATTTTAATGTGCGTTCATGTTAATTGCTTGCTAAGACACTCTAATTGATCGATTCATTTGTGAAATTGATCTATGACAATTCAGGATAGTATGCTCTTTTCATGGTGCTTCATTTTAATATATGTGGTTAGGTACCTGAAGCCAAGGATGGTTTTACCATCTTGCGTGACTTTCATTTCACGAAGCTAGGCAACACATGCATGATCAACTATGAGTGGTTTATTGGACTTCAAAAGTTATCAACTTGTACTTCCTTTTAACTATCAATTACAGTCATGAGACATATGAATCATGGAAGAAGTCAAACTTTATATTAGCTACACAGTTATTCCACGCAATTACAAATTATACAAAAATCAAATTGTCCCCAAACTCTATTGATTAAGACAGCACATAAATGTCCTTTGTACTTTGCGTTTTGGTTCTGGACATATGCTTCATACTTGTACCAGTACAAGAACAATGCCGATTTCAGTATCAACCCTTATATTCATTTATAACAGTACCTGTTTTAACTATTTTTTTGCTACTGCTACTGGGCATCTCAAAGGGGGTCCCAACAGTTATGTAAATTTTATTATTTAACATCATTTTACTAATGACAAGCTTTGGCTGAAACTTTGCGAATCAGCCCTTGAACTTCCGTTGTTTCTCACCAATTGCAAATTTTTATAAAGGAGTCTTATGTAAGTTAGAACTATGCATCCAAGCAGGAATTACAACAAACCTCACTACGCAACTAGCAAGGGAAAGGTCCAATAAGGATTTCTGGCACTATAACCTGTCACTTCCGATTTTTATTAAACAAGAACTGAGGATAAAAAGGTTGCATCTAAGATCATATTTCAGATCAAAAGAAGTATCTAATTTATGATGCAATTCCTATTCGAATGTAATTAAACGTGCAGATCCATCACTTACATCTTAAGAACTTGTAATTTGATCTAGGAATCTTGAACAATCACGTTTCATTACTACTTACTATTTATGCAAGAATATAATCAAATTGCCTTGAAGTTTCTTTTTTTTTTCGCCTATGTCCAGAACTATATGAAAATGCATCAACCTGACGAGAACTTGACAGCATCTCCCCTCTCCTTTGCTTGATTAGCAAGACCTCTTCTTCCATAGCCGAGGCTAATGGGAGGGAGAGATGCTACCATGGTCTGAAGAGACTTCAGCCATGGTGAAAAGTTAAAGATTGAAGAAACTTCAACCAAAGCAAGAGAATTGCTAAGATCTGAAGAATCTTCAGACAAAGCACATGATTAGATCAAAGAGGAGAGAAAGAAAGAAGATGCTGCTTAATTCAAGAAGATCGGCTCAAAGGGAAATAATTTCAAGGAACGAAAAAAAAATCAAATACTGTCAGATCAAGAAACAACAAGAAAAAGAACTCAAATAAACTTTCAAAAGATCACAACTTTCTCAATTAATTGCCAAATTCGATTTGCAAACCTGATTTCTCGCCGTTTCTTCAATTACAATCAGTTACTGAGCCTTGAAATCACCTAATTTCACTATCCTGCACTTGCACTTCAACTGCTTGTTGAAATGCTTACATCAATCTACCTAACCTTTTACACTGTGTCTAGCCTATTGTGCGCATGTGTGAGTTCAGAAAACCTCTGAAGAAGATCGACAGAGGTTCTGAAGTGTGCGAGAGTGCTTCTAAGTGGAAATTGTCCTATCCTCCTTTCTTCTCTTTTTGGTGGAGTATTTATAAGCAGTGATGGCCTAGAACCTTCTACCAGCTGGCATCAGCTGTCTTGATCCTTGCCCTCCATTTGATGTGCCCACGGATTTCCTCTAATCCAACGGTTGTCGTAGTGTTGCGTAGGGGAAGCTTCTAGAAGGGGTTGAACTGAATTCGGCGAGAATTTGTTAGGCAGTTACAACAACGATGCTCGAGACCTCCTCGCGATTTCTCTTCTTTCTGTTGGAGAAGAAGAACTCTTCGTTGGCGGGACCCGCTAGTCAGATTTAATGAGAAACAGAAGAATAACGCCTCTTCTTTGTTTTGGTTGCACACGGTTCTCCATACACCATATAGAGAAATTCATCTCTGAGTTATCTGTGGTGTACGATCAAACAGGTGTTTGCAATTTCGTAAAGGAAGGAAGGAAATTCAAAATCCCCTATTCTCATCCTTCTCCATTTTTATTTCGCCGCCTCTCTCCATTTCATGCAGAAATTGATTTTTCAATACGGCTCATTTTAGAAAAATCATTTAAAGCTCTTCCCTTTGGATTTTTTTCATGAAATTTTATATTTAGGTTCACAAAAATGTGTAACCTATTGGCGCCAATAATTTTCTGAAAAGACATCTCCAATTATTTTATTTATTTTCTCCAATATTAGGGGCCTTTTTGCATAAAATAGAAATTCTGCAATGCTTCTGACCATTTCTAAGATACCATAAACTTCCCCATGCCTCATTGGATTTTTGGGTAATTTTTCATGATTTTTGGAGCTTATTTGATATTTTCCATGAATTTTCTCAATCTCCTTACATTTATTGCTCCATGAATTTATTCAATTATTTCATGAACTTGGCACTATAAAATAGGGTCAAACACTCATTTCCCAGTTAAACCAACAGATATTTCCAAAAAGGGCCAAATTTTCACTATTACCATGTTTTAACAGTTTGGACAAGGTACCAGCAAAGCACCAAGGTTTGTTACTCAAAGGTTCTGGTAAGAGGGATAGAATGAAAGTGTTAGTGTATAACCAGGTATTTCTTGAATTAAGGCAAAGAAAAAGAGCATGTACCTGGTCTTCCTCTTGAGAAAAACATCTCTTACAGATAAGGGCAACAATTTAACTCTCTTATGGATATTTTGACTTACAGGTAAGGAATTTATCAGAGTTCTCCAGAGAAAAACTTTAACCTTTGGACTAACAAATTTCACCTTCCAGAAATTCTCCCAATTGAGGATGGTAAGATTTGTTGCTTCTTTTTTCTTTTGAGACAGTAACCAACTATACCCTTGTTTCACCGAATAAAGCTTGTTTTTAGCAGGGTGCCAGCATAAAGCATCTTCGGATTGTTGATTTAAAGGTGGGGGATCAGTTAGCATGATTTGCTGAGTTGCAGCCAAAGGTAACATGTCTTTCAAGACGTTCACTTTCCAGCATTGATTATCTATGTCGATAGCTTCTGAGAGGGAGCAATTTCTTTTCCTTGTTAGATTCAGGAAGTTCTGCCAGTTATCAAACCATGGATCACCTCTAACTAGTATATTAGTTCCATTCCCAACTGTCCAAGAGATTTGATCTTTCATGTAAGGTTTCAATTTTTGCAAGTTTTTCCAAAACAAACTGCATCCTTTTGTCTTTGTAGAACCCCAGAAGCCCTTAGTGCCACAATATTTGTCCTTTATTACTTGAATCCACAGGTTCTTTTGATCAGAAGCTATTCTCCATACCATCTTCAACATGAGAGCCTGATTAAAGATGTCTAAGTCCTTGATACCTAGGCCCCCTTCGTTTACTGGTATTGCGATTTTTTCCCAAGCAACCATCGAGAGAAATCTATTCTTTTGTAATTTTCCCCAAAAGAATTTCCTAGCCAAAGATGTCAGCTCTCTAATAGTAATTTTTGGGTATAAACTGACAGAGAAGGCATAAACTGGTAAGGAGAGAAGGACGGATTTCAACAAGACCAGTCGCCCTGCAAAGGACAATGTGTGTACTTTCCAACCTCCCAATGCTCTGTTAAATTTGTGTAATAATTCATGTGTGTTGTAATTTCTGTATCTTGGAGGTTGGTGGAGTGTCACACCCAGGTATTTCTCTTCACTCTTTGCTTTTTGTGCACCCAAAAGATTAAGTATCCTTCCTCGAGTCAAGTCATCACAACCATCACTAAACCATAAAATTGATTTATGCGGATTTATCTGTAGGCCCGAGACTTCATGAAAATCATTTAAAACATTTAATAATTGAATTACCTCCTCAGTATTTGCCGGGCCTGCTATCAGAAGGTCGTCTGCATACAACACATGAGTGATAGGAGGAGAGAGGGGCGTTAGTTTGATTCCATGTATAGCTCCAACCGATAGTTTTTCATGCAGCGACCGAGAGAGAAATTCCATAGTCAAAATGAACAAGTAAGGCGACATCGGACACCCCTGTCTAAGTCCCCTTTTAGGAATGATGAACCCACCTCCAGAGTCTCCATTTACACAGATATAAATTTTTCCTTGCGCTAGTGTGTTTAGAATAAGATCAATTAAAGATTGAGGTAGGTTATGTCTCTGTAGGCTCCTCTTAAGAAAATTCCATTGAACTGTATCAAAAGCTTTTTTAACGTCTGCTTTAAGGAGAAAACTTGGGTCTTTAAAGTTAGGTGAATTAAAGGAGTGTAAAATTTCTTCCACAATAATGATATTATCCATAATCATTCTCCCTTTTAGGAAGGCCGTTTGTGATGGAGAAATTAGATTAGCTAGGTAAGGTTTCAGCCTTTGTGCAATAATTTTCATTAGAAGTCTGTAAAAGATGTTACCTATACTTATCGGCCTGTAATCCTCCGGTTTAGCTGCCTCTGGCTTCTTCGGTATTAGGATTAGATTGCAATTTAGCCATTCCGCCGGCGCCTGTCGTTCCTCAAAACAGTTCCGCATAGCGTTGACCAAGTCTTCTTTTATGAGGGGCCATAGTTGCTGTAGAGATCTCGCAGTGTAACCATCCGGCCCAGGGGCCGATTCTGGCTCCATAGTGTTTAACACTTCCTGGATTTTATTTTCATTTGGTGGCAATGAGAGATTATTGTGAGCCTCTTGTGGAATAGTCTCCCAATTTTCAGTATCAATCTGCTGAAACCAATTGTCATAGACATTTTCAGGTACTTGAGGGAAATTTGGACAAAAAATCTCTTTAAAATACCTGACAAATTCCCTTCTAATTTCTTTTATGTCCCCCGTCTCTGTCCCATCTAATAGTCGCAAATATCCAATCTCATTTTTCCTCTTCCGATTTGTAGCCTGCTGATGAAAATAGGATGTATTTTGATCTCCAAATTTTGCCCATCTTTGTTTTGCCCTTTGACGCCAGTAATCATTGACCATTTCTTGAGAAGAAAGATATTGCTGGATCAAAGATCTCTGTGCATTTAGGTCCTGTTATAAAGGATGTAAAGATTGGTGTGCCAAAATTTGGTCTTCTAGACGTTTGAGTTTATCCCCTGGTTTTTCTTTTGCTTTACTCCAAATGTAAATATTTTTTTGAGGGAATCAAATCTATGCACAGTGTTCTGACCTGAGGATGACATCCACCATCGTTCATAATTAGACATGAAGTCTGCTTCTCTGAACCAGCAGTGTTCCATTTTAAAGTTGCGTTTTTGTTTATGAATAGCATCCCATCTCAGTATTATCCCTGCATGATCTGAATATATCCTTGGCAAATGGAAAACTGCTGCTTTATTGAATATTTTGGACCACATAGGATTTACTAAGACTCTATCCAATCTTTCAAAAATTGGATTAGAAGTGAATTGATGATTTGTCCAAGTGTAAGCCGGTCCATTATAGCCTAAGTCAATTAGTCCTGTTTCATAAACAAAATTTCTGAAAAGTTTATTGTGCCAATCAAAGTTTGAATTCCCTCCCCATTTCTCATCGCTTGACAGAATTGCATTAAAGTCACCAATTAGATACACAGGATAACCAAAAGAAATATAGTTGATGAAGGAATTAAATCCTATGGTCAAATAAATTTGTACCTAAGACTTAACCTCACTAATCGTTTATGGTAAAGTTCTAGGGTCGAACCCAAGGGACGGACTATGAATACTAGACTCGTTCTTTCTCAAAATCTAGACGGATGAATTTTAGTGTTTTGGGAAAGGAAATAAGAAAGAAACAGTAATTAAAAGAATGCAAGTAGATATTTTTGGTCTTTTTGCTAATGAAATTAAACAATAAACAAGTAATTGATTTTTGGGTTTTTCAACAATAATAAAAGCGCCTTAGGATTCGGATTTCACTTCAGTTTGGATCCAGAAACTCAAACCTTATCACTTTCGTGCATCAATTTAAATTTCCAGACTTATACTCTCTGTTCAGTCCGAGCAGTGTCCCGCTCGGTCCGAGCAGATCGTATAAGTGTTCTAACTTGACTCCTTTGATACCTTACAACTTGATAAAGGGTTCGTTGGCTAATCTTAGACTTCTACCCTCAGCTGTCGCTTGTTGGAATAGGGTCTGGCTTAATCTCTACTCACCCTAATTAGGTTAATTAACTCACAACTTTTGGTATAGACTTTAATCAACCTAAACTTATTTGTTTGTGTTCTTAGGGATATCTAGAGGTCTTTTGGACTTGTCTAAAAGCTACACTTTTGGTGTCAACTAATCTCCCCTGTCGGATCTACGATTTACCCCAAATACTTGTAAGAACTATCCTAACCCGTTTAACCTTGGAACTTAACTAGAAGCGGCCGTACTACTAGAAGTAAATTAAACTAAGTTAAGCAATTCATACAAGCAATAAGTAATAATACAAAACAAATAAATATCAAGTCATAACATATCAAAATATATCAAGTTATCACATCCAAACATCCATTAATTTCCTACTCCTAAGACTACATAAAATTAGCCTAACATAGTTTGGCAAGCAACAACAATAAACAGTGCACAAATATAAAGATACAAGCCCATAGAAATAATCAATAGAAACATAGGAAGAATAAACCAAATACTCCTTCTATATCTCTAGAATAATCTCTGAAGGCTATGGAAGGTGATGAGGCGTGTCTCAAACTCTCTTTTGCTGCCGTCGCATCCAAAACAGGGTCTCAACGTGGCTGGAGGCTAGGGTTGGTGGTCGATCCCCTCCTCGCTGAAGAACTTGGCTTATATATTGGTCTGGAGCACTTGGAAGACAAGTTAGGGCACAAGGTCGGCAGAATCTTACCAAAATCACATCCTTTCCATCCTCGAAAACTTGCCAAAATCTGTAAGTCGGCACCGCTCGACCCGAGCAAGGAATTTGCTCGATCCGAGTACAGAAGAGGAGAATCATGTGCCGAATACAGTGTCGCTCGGGTTGATCAGTAGAATCACTCGGTCCGAGCATGAGTCATTCGGTCCGAGTAAAGAGAGAAAAGGTGGTTGTGACTCTGTGCCTTGCTAGGTCCGAGCAGAAATCTACTCAGGTCGAGGAGAGGCTGGAATAGAAGTGCCCTGCGCTAGGAATGAGCCATCTAGCATGTCAAGTGCCAAAAACCATCTACAAGCTCGAAAAATCATGAATAACACCTAGAACCCTGTAAAATAAGAGAAGACACGACGGCGTAGCCAAATCCTGGAAAATCATAGTAAAATGTTAAGTATTTAAAAGGTTTGGGTGTAATTTAAGTGCCAAGTACGGTCCAAATACCTACAAATAATAATGACATCAATAGTACTTTAAATCATTCCAAATCTTATATAAAAGTTTCCTAGAAGGATCAGCGTACACGGTAATTAGAACCCAATCATTAGACTGCCTGTGACTGACAAAAGAAGTCTGCACCCTAGCCACAAAATAAAACCTATCCATCTTCATAATACTAACCCTAATTTCATTACACCACATTAATGCTAACCCACCCGATAGACCATTAGCACCTATTACAACACTATTATCTAAACCAAACCTATCCAAAATGTGTTGCGCCTTCTTGCTGGAGCATTTAAGTTCAAAGAGAAAAGCAATTTTGGCTCCAGTCGAACGTAGGAGGTCTTTGATAAACTGATTCTTCCGCGGGCCTCCCAAACCGCGGCAATTCCAACTGAGTATCGTCATATAGGGCTGGGAGGCCCGTTTGGGTGGACCTCCTGAGCCCTATCAGTGAGCATGAGCACATCATTTCCTAAGAACCAAGCGTAATCATGTTCCTTCACCTCCCCTGTGTTAAGTCTCTTGTTTGATCTATACATCCCCTGATCCAGCTGTAAGTCCGGGATGATTGTTTGTCCCACCACTGCTTCCAGTGAGTCTTGCATTGCATTCCCTCCGAACATTTGGTACTGATCATTTTCAAAGAATTGTGGATACGCGAGAGCCATAGAACTAGTTGGAAGGAGAGGGATTGGCCACACTTGTTCTGCATTGGTGCTTATTGGCGACTGGATATCCACTGGTCTGGGCATAATGTTCTTCAGTTTGATCTGCTTGCGGGCCTTTGATGCTATTTTCTTAAAATTTGAAGCCGATGCCTCCTTATTTTTTTGCCCATTTCTTCCTTTGCTCCTAACATTTCCCTGGGGTTGTTCAACTCCATCACTTTCTTCATCCATACTCATTGTGTGCACGGGTTTTTTAGCTTTTGCATCTCTCCCTTTCATTATTGCATTGGCCGGATCATAATACTTGGGGACTTCATCAGCAAAAATCACCTTGTCCTTTGGTAGGGCTGCTACAGTAGATATCCATGGTCCCTTTAGCCTATGTGGGACATTTTTCATCAGGGGATTATCTTGATATTCCGGGTCATCTTGCATTTTAAGGACCTGACCCCTGGGCGGGCATGAAGGAACTTCATGACCAATGCAAGCACAATATAAGCAGGCTCTGTGCACTCTTTCATATACAATAAGAGCAGCCAAATCTCCCAGTGTTGGGTGCTCATAAATCACATAGTCTTCCAGAGGCTTGTCAACCTTTCTTCTAACTTGCTGCCTGAAATATCTAGTACCATTGAGGGAGCCTATGTGAACCTCAGATATTGGTACCCCCACTTGTTCAGAGATAAGTTTGACACCATCATCATTCAAAGCATCAGTTGGTACTTTATGAATTTGGATCCAAATATCCAGCTCTTCGACTACTGGCCTCAGAGTTTCTCTAGCATTTAACACCCTTTTTGCCACTACCAGTTCTTTGCCAATATTCCACACAGATTGTTCGACCAGTTTCTTAAGGTCAGCCTCGTCAGTGAGCTGTGCCAAGAATATATTTTCTCCTCCTTCGTCTTTTTTGACCACTGGTCCTACTGGGTGCACACCCCACCTCTTAACCATAGCATCCGCCAGCTCTGCTGGTTTGCATGTTTGGTCAGAAACTACACGCAACAGGCAGCACAGCTCCCAGACCTTGGTGTTTGTTGCACTAACTGGAATACGGACAGTTGGGGCCTTGCGTTGCATGGGATCCAAGGAAGCAAAATGTGCTACTAGTTCATCCTTTGTGAAGTTTTTGAAGTAGGCCATTTGTTGTTGTAGGGGATGTGGTCCTAGAATAGATTTAGAGTTTATAGTAGATTGGGAGGAAGAAGAGAAGAGCTTGTTTTTAGAAGAGTTGTTCATTTGATTTCTTATCTCCGAATTGTTATTTTTATAGCCAACAGAGGAAAGTGTGACTCGAGGGTCTATCCAATCACTTGCAATCTTTGAGATCATTTTGGATTCTGAGTCCGTTTCTTGGTTTTTCCGCACATCATATTTGTCTAGATCATCATTGCTACCCTTTGGGTTTCCAAGATCATTTCTGAGAAGGCATGGAGGATATATAGTTTTTATCCAATTAGAGACAAGAGGCTTCAATGATGTTTTTTCCTTGAGTCTCCCCTCTATGACACGTGGTGAAAGCCAAGCAGGAGAGTTTATGGTAGGAGATTTTCCTTCAGACATTCCATATTGCTGTAACTTAGAGTCCTGGTTATTTGTTGCCACGTGTTGGCTAGCTCCTCCCAGGCGTTTCGACTTCCTGTCTTTTGGAATCCAAATTCGAGCTATTCCAGTAATATGACAATCATTGTATTGCTTTGTAGCCCAAGTCTTCGAATGATATTGTGTTTGTAACGGGTCATGCATTTTTGGGTGGCATATTAGGTGTGGGCCAAAATAACCAATCCGAGGGCCTTGTTTCTGTTTTGGGAGATATGATCCAAAGTGATTGTTTTGTTGTATGGGTTGCTCAGGCTCCACTATCTCGAACACTCCGTCTAGGATTAACACCCTGAATTGACAGGCGAATAGTCTTCGAAGAGCCTCAGTTGCTCTATTGTCAGTATCAATTATTTCCGCAACTAATTGTTGAATTTGTTCTCTGAGGGGGCCAGGTTCATCTGGTGGGGGGACCCATCCATTGGTGACCCAATCATCTACTATCACTTGACATGGCTCCCAGTTTTGAGCAAAATCTAGTATCACAAATTCTGGAATTGCAAACGGGTCACGAACCAGTACCCATGCTCTAGTTGCTGATCTATCAAAGCCCTGATCATCAGTCTCAATTGAGTATAAGAATTTTCCAAAACCTGCCACTGTTTTTTTGAAGAATTTATCATCCCAGAATGAGAATGGGAAATTTAGGATTTTAACTCGAACCAAATAGGTAAAATTATCGAAAGGCAGATATTCTTCCTCAAAAACTTTAAGTTGTAGGCCAATTCCATGAGCCCATTCTGCATTGTCATTAATAGTGTTGACAATGTCATTCCCTTGTGGAATTTGGATATAAAACAGTTCTTCCGACTTCCGGTGAATTATGAATTGGTTAATGTGGGCAGGATTTCCTTGGGCCAAATGCTCAATTATTTCTTGGACCGTCCATATATGATTTGGGCAAAATACTGAGATCTCAATTGTATGGGCTAGGTCTTCAACTAATTGATTGTAGTCATTATCAGTTGGAAGATTCACATGAAGCATTTTAGATCGACGCTGATAATAAGGATACTGCATTTTGTTTGGAGTAGATAAGAAGAGGGTTATTGGAGAAGAAGAAAAGGGGGTCCTTAGGTTTAGGATTGGAGAAGGGAGGGGAGGAGAAAAACAGGGGAAAGACGTTGAAGGGGAAGTGAGATTAGATTGTAGAAGAGTAGTTGGGTTTGTTTGTGTCGGGAGGGTTGGTTTGTCATGAGTTTAGGTCATTGTCGGATTCTCCAAGGTTTCCAAGGTTTTCCCGAGGAAGGAGAAGGTTTCTCACATGTGATCAAAATATGGTGAATCTGGTGCATCTGAACTTGATTGGCACTTTGGCAGCCTTTTCTATCTTGGTATTGCAATTTGTCCCGGTTACTGATTATCTTTATTTCGGTATCCTTTCTCTCAAATGTACTATCGTCGTAATTAGTCATTTTAATAAAAAAAAATATTCCTTTTTTTACATAGCAAAACTATGAGAAATATTTCTAATTGACCGGTAAATCTGTACGAATAAATCCAAATGAGACAGATTTTTTGATATTTAATATTGAGAGGCTCAGTCTAATCTTTATTTTTTTTTTCAAAATGCACGTTTTTTAAAAGGATTTTTTTTTTCATTGCCCAAGAATACCAGAGTTGGCTGTTTCAGAAAAATATATTATGATCTATTAGCATTTACATGGAACATTTAACTCTAATTTTTTTTTTATCTAATAAAACAAACCTGCGTGCCTCACCTGTTTCATTCTACATTTTTCAGCACTCAAGGGAACCAGATTTGACTGTGGCACAAAAAGGATATTATAAGATATTAAGGTCATGATTAGAATCAGCTTTTTTTTCATAAAAAAATTATATGTGGGAAACTCCATAGAATTTCTGTAATTGGTTTTTTTTTTTTATCAAAACAAACGGATTTTATTTTTATTTGATTGGAATTTTCGTGTTATTAGATCTAGGGAAATCCTGAGAAATCAATTCTAATCAAATGAAATACCACGTAAAAAGCTATCAAAACCTAAATTTTTTACTTTGCATAGTGCATGAAATCTAAACATTTCAAAGAAAATAACAAGAAAAAGATCACATGTATGATTATTACGGTGGTTAAAATCGAGTCATTAGATCGATATTGTCAAATAATTATGTCTATTCTAACACATGTATACTAGTACGCCAAATAAAAATAATAATCATCACACAGTGCAGAAACAAAAATAAATCTATTAAATCCTAATAAGTATGATTTATGATAAGAATATAAGGAAAACCGAGTTTTCAAACTCCTTAGTCATCTCATAGATAGTGATTAAACCGCTTTCATATTAAATACTTCTACTCATTTAAAATGAATGTGTTTGATGCATTCAGATACAACAAAAATATTAAATGAATATAACACGTTTTGTATTTCATTGTATAAATGTTTGTGCGATTTTCTATATTTTTATTTATAAATTTATTTATAGGCAAATTCTGCAATTGACTGAATTTTTAACCGGGCTTAAATATAGATCGTTAATTTCAAACAAAGGCAGCAATTTTAATTTATTATACTACAAAGATGAAGATTGCCAAAATAAACTGTAACTGTGTTATGTTTGTAATCCATTTTACCTCAAAAATATCTTTATTTAAATGCACGCCGTGATCCAAACTTAACCAAGTCATTTAATCTTTTTTTTTTTTTTAAAAAAAAAAACTTGAGACTTGAGAGATTTGATTAATAATCTTTTTAAGATGCTTCCACCAAGTCCAGATAATTCCCGGACCTCTCCATTTCATGACCAAGCGGAGATTATCTCCGGGAGATATTGCAACCACAGCACTAAACCCGCACAAAAACCAAGCGTCCACCTAAGCTACATTTCTCCAACCCAAAACCTCCGGCGAAAATTATTGTTCAATTTTAATTTTTTAATAGATTTTTTTTTTTCAAACCAAGGCATCGATATTAGTTTTACTACAATGATTATAATCGACACGAAGTAAAACTTTAACTATGTTATATAAATTAATTGTAATTCACCAAAAATAATCACTACCTCGAAAACCTTTCGTTTTGATGCGGTGATGAAAACTTAACCACGTCAGTAATTGGCCGAATTGTATTAATTAATGAAAAAAATTGATTATGCCACTCCAAAACACTTCAATTTCAAATATACCATCACGAAACAACTATTTTTGATATACCACAATTTTAAAAAAACACTAAATTTGATTATTGTTAATCTAAATTTTGTTAATGGCGTAAAACTAATCTGTAATTTAAAACTAGTGGTGTAAATTAATTAGTTAGATAAAATATCTCGAAATTTATAATTTGCAAAAAACTAAAATTTTCAAATTCAATTTTATGTTTTTATTGCCGTCGAGGATTTGATTAATGATCTTTGAGAAATGTTAAAAATTCAATATATGAGATGGATGCGGTGACATTGTGGCCTGTTCAATATAATCATTCTTCATATTGAAAACTTATAAGAAATAAAATTTTATAATTTTTCAAAATTTTTTCCGATAAGTTTTAAATTATTGCCATCGGGGTCCACAGTGCTTTAATTACCAAAACAATAGAAAAGAATTAAAAGAAAATATAAAATTTATTTCTTACAAGTTTTCAATACGCTAGAAAAAAGAAATTTGCTATGTATAATTTTGTTGTAATTTATTATATTTTTTATCTAATATTTATTTACTGCTTTAAATTAATTTTTTTCAATAGATACTTTCTTTATCGAACGAATGAAACAGTATTTACATAAATATTATTTTTTTCTATAACCAAGTCATTTAATTTAATTGCTCTAATTTATTTAATTTTTAATACTTGAGAAGATTGGACCAGTTAATATCGTTTTTAGATGTTTCTACAAGTCCAGAAAATTCCCGGACCTCTCCATTCGATGTCCATGTGGAGAACTGGAGATAGTAGTATAGTACAGACCGGAGCACTAAACCCGCACAAAACCCAAGCGTCGTCTAAACCCACCAAGCTGTATTTTTCCCATCCAAAACCTCCGGCGAAAATTCGCCTCCTCCGTTAGAGTTCAACCCCTGCTTCTTCTTAAGCCTGATGCGGATCCGCCTCGTATTTGAGGAAGGCCACCTCCTCACGAAGGAGCAGCGCCTGTCAGGGCTGCGGCGCTGCTGGTTCCTCATCAAACCAGAGATCGAAACCGTCGCTGATCTCGCTTCCGACCTCTCCTCCCGATTCCACCTCCAGCGCAATTGCCCCGATGGCATTTTCTTCTCGGTAAGTCTGAAATATCTCTCTGATTTTGTCAATTATCGTGAATAATGCGTCAGAGTTACTTCTTTCTCTGTTTAAGAGCAAAGAGTATATATTATTGTCCTCATGCTGGAATCTGAACAATTGATTTTGTTCTGCAGATGGATGATTTTGCTATTCCACCGTTTGAGTCAGTAAGCTTTTTCAGAGAAAAGGATATTGTAAGGTAACTTTGCTGATTTAACATTTTGTTAAGGTTATAATTTCTGCATTATGCTGAGTGGGAGGTCTTTTTTTGTATGTTTTACATTGTGAGTTACAGGGTAAAAGTAAAAAAAAAAAAAAATTGGTAGTCCAAGGACTCCACCTTGCTGCACCTACCTTATTTTAGAGTTGCTTAATTGTTTGTTTCTTATACTGTTCCTTTTATCAGCTTGTGTTTTGTTACTTTTCTGTACAGATTGTGGCTGTTATTTCTGTTCTTTTGAGGTTATTTACTGTTCAAACATGTGGTGTGTGGGGTTTAGGTAAATAGATGATGATGGTGCACTGGTACCAGTGCATCTGCTTAAACAACTTAAGAGAGGGTTGCTCATTTGGTTTCCCATCTTTTGAACAATTATATGTATGTTTGTTTTCCTTTTCATTTAAAGAAAAGTGGTGGAGGTGCTATCGTCTTTTTTTGGGAAAAAAAAAAAAGAAGTTGCTTATTGTTGAATCTGACTTTTGAAAATTTATCAGGGTCCATAAAAGGACATGCAAGAAGAAAATGATTACCGGAGGTGATGATGTGCATCTGATCGATAGAGGTGAGATAGCTGGGAACAAGGCTGCTCCTTGCAGTAATGGGATGCTTGCAATTGAGTCACGAGATGGGGTTGAATTGAGAAATAATCAAGTCGTGAGAGAAGGAAGCTCTTCTCCCCAGACACTGCTTGCTGTGACCTGTTCAAAGAGAAAGCGCAAGGAAATGGAGAAACCTGAAAGCTCAAAGTATGTTTGATTACACTTAACCTGTGACAGTTGGCTTGAGTATTTTATTATTGTTTTTCTTATCTAGTGCAACTCTGTGCTTGTTCCGGTAGTTGTCACCAAGGTCTTACATCCAGATTCTCTTAATTGATTTTGGACGGTACTTGAGCCTCATCTTCTACTGAAGTTTGACTTTGTTTTATCGTCCTTGCACTAAAATCGTTTGTCTGTTGGCGTTTGGACATTGAAATACATGGTATATGTGACAACGTGATTTGTTTTATCACATTTTGTATATATGATTGCACCTCCTTTTTTAAATTCTATGCAAAATTGCGGTATTCTTCTGATACTGCCTTCTATAAAACCTTTATTAACTTATTTAACTACGCTGCTGTGCTTTAGTTGCATAATTTACATGGATGTTCTTCATGTCTAAGAAGAGGGTAAAGCAGACTGACTAAAACATTAAGGGGTTACATGCAATAAACCCTTTCATTTGACTTTATTCTTTCTTTCAAGACATATAATGGAATTTAAAAAGGTTCATGATGTACATAAGATAATTGAGGTGAGGTGCATACTTTATTTATTGGTTACTGGACTCGGATGGTTGGGAGTGTGATATAACTCTTTTGAGTAACTGTGGCTAAGTGATTACTGATTAGTCATATTCTGGTTAGTAGCAGTACCATGCATGACTGATACTGATAGTAGTTGTGCTGGTTGGAGGGTTTTTTGTTCCTGCTCTGTCTTGTTTGTCGAACTTGGGATCTTAATGATTGTAACCTCTTCCATCTTGTAGGAAAAAGAAGAAGAAAAGTTGCATACTAAATGGCAACAGCTACCAAACAACACAAGAAGAACCAAATCAACTGTCTCTCCAAAGAGCTAGCACTCCAGAGCAAATTTTGCATGGGAAAGAAAATACCTCTGATGCCAATGAATCATCTCTTATGGAAGTTGTTTCAACTGAAAATGCTTACGTCTCTTCTGAGGCAAATCAGACCATACCAGAGAGGTATGTTCATAATTTATATTTAAATTTTCTATAACATTTACACCTTACATCCTGTTTGTTCAAAATTTATTAATAAATCATTGGGTACCAGAGTGTCATTGAGTGAAAAGAAAATTGTTCTAAATCAACCAAGGAACTTCCTCAAACAGATTTATACATTTTGCATCTTACTTAATATACAATAAATTTGTTATTATTTTGTTATTGTAATTAGGTCTGTTGTCTGATTCTTCATTAAACTCAATTTGTAGGAACATACAATTGGAAGAGAATTGCAATGCAAATGCATGTGAACCTAATTCTAATGGTCCTATTAAGAAGGTTACTCATTTATTTCTTTTTCTTCGAGAATATTTGGCAAGGGCCGTTATTGGTTTTTGTGTAGCGGACTGTATTGAGCTATGCATATTATATGAGAAGACAATGTTCCCGTAACTTTTCAGGGTTGGCATTTGATCCCCCCCTTTTTTTAATATATAATTCTCACTTCTGTTAGCTACTGGTATTTCTGAATGTCTTCCAAAAGTGTACGAGCTACTGGTTTTCATCAAATGAGAAGTATAATACAACTAAGAAGTTCTCTGTCTCAAGTATTACCTGATACATTGCCCTTAAGACAGAAGTCCTACCAGCACAGAGAATTTAGCATAGTTGGCACTTTTCTTATTGGCATCTATACTGTACCAGTATCTTAGATTTTTGTTCTGGCCAGTTTCCTAGTAGATCAGCTCGTCGCAAGTACACGAAAAGGCAGTTGAAGAAGGAAATGAGAAAACAAGCTGCCGAGGTATATGTTACTTGACATCACCTTAAGAATTTTTATTTTATCTGATCTACTACATTAGTATTTAGCTTCACATTCTGACATATAAAAATGCAGAATATGCAGAGTGCTGTGTTATCAAATGGCACCGCTGAATTGGCTACAACAAATCATGTAGCACCTGTGCAAGAGCCAACTGTAAATCATGATTTGGTTGTTGCTAGAGTGGATCGGCCTGGTCACATCCGATTTGAGTCTGAAGGTTCAAGCAATTAAATATACAAATTAATAGAACATCCTATAAATTGGACAATTGAGCCTTTTATTTTTTTTTCTTGTAAACCTTAATATGCTTCACTACGAATATCTTTACAGGTGAAGATGATGATGATGAGGATGATACAGGTCCGAGTAATGTGCAACCTTGCAAAACCCCAATGGTAAGCCCATTTACTTTACTTATTAAACTCAATATTATCATATAAATTTCTTTGTTTCCGCAAAGTATTCATGCAATAATAGTATGTAGTGACTTAAGCTAGAAACTGACAATCTTTGTTTATTTGTAATTGCTTTTTAGCTCCAGGAGAATTTTCAATGGAATGGAATAACCAACAAGGCAAAGGGGCAGAAGTGGGGACAAGGATTTAAATCTAGGAATAATGCAAATGGATATAAATCCTCATCCTCAAACTGGGGAGATGCTAATATTGAAGATAGTTTCACCAATGAGATGGTTATAGAGAAAAGTACTTCTGAGATTGGAAAAGCTTCTGTACAACTTAATTTTGAAAGCCTCTCTCCTTTGACACGATGTCCCAAGGTTGTTTTTACCATTGAGTGTTGATGTCTATTTATGACATTAACATTCTTCTAATGTGGTACATGTAGTCAATTCTTTTTAACTTTCTATCGGTTACAATGAATCCATCAATTTTTTTTTTGAGACAGGAAGGTGACTGGATTGTTTATCGTGTGGTTGAGTTATCATCAACCTGGTGCCCAGATCTTTCTCCTTTCAGAGTAAGATTTATCTAGTTTTATCTCCAATTATCTCCTACTCATTCTGTATCAATATTACAATGCATAGGATAGTATCATAGTAATAAACAAAAAAACTAGAACTAGGGAAAGCTCTACAGTCTCAAAATTTTTTATTTTTGAAAGGTTGGAGAAGTGAAAGTATATGACGCAATGTCCAACAAAATCATTCTCGTGCCTGTGCCCAGTTACCCAATACATTCTGATAGAAAGGAAGATAGTGCAAACAATGGGGAGGAAGATGCACCGAGCGAGAATGACTTGTCACTTTATAAAGAAGATGGTTCATTAGAGGTAGATTTCTTTTGGTATTCATTTTGACAAATTAAAAAGGGGAATAAGGGGGCGTGCAAAATTTGTCTAATATAGCAATATCATATTCATACCAATTTCTTTATTTCAAAGTGAAAACCAAGACCTACAAAGCTGCATTAGTGGTATGCTACATGCCTGTTGTTTACAGTCATGGATCTTTAGGCATGCAGTTTTGTGCATTCAGCATCTTTGAAGTTTTGTTGATCCTTTTGGTAATTTTACTAAATTCTTTTATACTTCTATCACCATAAAAAGATATAAAACCAGGTTAATTTTCAGATTGAGTTTACCTCATTAGTCGATGTACGGTTGCTGAGGGATAATGGCTCAGTCTCACCATCTACAACTTCTGTTGGAAGGAAAAAGACCTCGAGTCAAGCTGCAATAGAGAAAGATAAATCTCTAGTTGCAAATGAACCAAACTCTAATTGGGACGTCAATGGTGAGGTGGCAAATTCTGGAAATACGCAAGCTCAGAAGAATGGTTGGGACATGATGGCAGGAAAGGGTGGTGCTGATAGTTTGGTAAACCGCACAGAGGGCTGCATACATGTCGAGAAAACTCCGTCCTCAAATAACAACTGGGATGTTTCTCTTCAGAATGCTCCTGAGGAGCCTCTACCCAATCCAAATGGTACAGTACTAAATATTATATTTTCCTTCATTTAATATGCATTATAATGGCATCTGAAGTAAATTAATAGGAAAATAGGGAAAAAAAAAAACTAAAATTAAAAGAGAGCTAACCTGCTAAAGCATTGCCAATGAAATAGGACAAACTAGTCAGTGGAAACCGTACTAGTATGTTCAGTCGAAAGGTACACAGCTGTTTCTGTTTGGCAGCAATGCCTAATTTGCCAACATGCTGGAACTTGGCTTTGACTACATTTTATAGAAGTCATTGGGTTGAAGTTTCCAGAAACTGCACAATTGAATTGAATAATAATAATACCCTGACATATTTTGATGTATTCACCAACCAACAATATCTAATCTAATTGGAAATGGTTGTCCCAACATTTGATTTTTTAGGGACTGCGTCAAACTGTAATGGGGAAGTTAATGTTGAGGTAGAAAATGCTGGAATTGCCAATGATCAGCAGAATGGTTGGGATAACTGGGCCCCAAATACATCCACTCCTTCATGGTCATATAGAGCGCTAAGAGGCAGTGCTTTGGGACCCACTATGGCGTTGTTGAGAGGGAGCTATGGAAATGCTACGAGTGGGGATAGCAATGCTGTTAGTGGCAGGGGCAGAGGCAAAGGACGAGGAAGAGGCAGGAGAGGGAGAGGCAACCATGGTTACCCTAGTTAAGCAGGTAATGTTGCTGTGAGAAAAGGTACTTTCTTGTGAGAAGGCTAGTAGCTGTTACTACAGCTAATCCCAAGTTTTAAAAGTGTTAAGATTTTATTGTTTATTTGATCAAAGGCGGGTCAAGTTTTGCAATATGATCTAGTAGTTAGCTATGTTGGCGGGTTTATACTTAGCCTGTTCTCCTTTTTGGAACTGCAGCATTGTAAAGTGCTCGAGGCTAGACATGCTGGATTCTATTTAAAATTCTGTTTATATCAAGTTATTATTTGCCTTATCCAGTTTTTGGACTTGAGCATTTTAAGACCTCTTTTATCATTGCATGCATCCTGCCACAGGACAAATTGGCTCTTTTATTCTTTGCACAGAAGTATCTTCATGGGTGTTACTGTTGGAGATTAAGTTTCTTAATTGTAAAGGTAGAGAGCTTTTCTTAGTTGTCTTTAAACTCATGGGGGAAATTATCATTAGTTCGGGAATTTATGTCATTAATATGAGAATTTGGTGCACTGTTTAGTTTATCAGCAAAGGTGCTATATGTAATGAGAATTTGTTCCACTGTTTAGTTTATCAGCAGAGGAGAGTGGCAGCATGTTTTTAGCGCAAGCCCCGTCGTGGTTCTGATTTCTGACTAAACCAAAATATTTTTTCTTTAGCTGGGACACACACGTGAATTAAGATGCAGATGTAATGAGCACTCAGTAATCATCAGTGATTCACTGTCAATGAAATCCGTCGTATAATCTGAAAAAGTTATCAAACGATAACTAACATTCAAAATCCAGATCTTGAGATTTTGCTATAGACATCCCTTCAACTTGCAATCTGAGTTCTCTTAGCTATTTTACTGAACCGAGTATTGCGTGATTTACGAGTCAAAATATTTTCGAGTTCAGCAGAAAACGTCTGTTATTAAGACAAAACTTCGATTTACACTCTTTAAAGTTCAAGGTTTTCATATTTATCTTTCTAGAATTCCAAATATACCTTTTCAAAATGTACTAGTTATTTAGTATGAATTCTATTTAAAAAGACATTTAGAAAAGTTTATGTGCACTACAAGTGGAATAATTGCTAATTATATTATTTATGAAAGGAATAATGTGCACTACAAGTGGAATAATTGCTAATTATATTATTTATGAATGGAATGGAGTTGATAATGCCATTTGGATAAACTTTAACGTAAATCTCTCACCGACCATATAAAAAAAAAAGTTTTATGTGAATCTCATCCGTCAAAAACTGAATCATCAATTGTGAAAATTATTTATTAATAAATAGCTCGTTTTTTTTTAAAAAAAAAGAAAACTTGTTTATATCTTATCTAGTATCAATCTGTTCGAATAGTATTATTAAATCTCTGATTATTCCGGAGGACACGGACTCCAACGGGAAGGATAAGTGGATAAGGATTTACCCGTTTTTACCTAAATTATTATCTAATCTGTTCTTAGAGAGATAGCCTCTCGGTTACTTGGGACCGCCGTGGCCTCCGACGAACACCGTAGACAGCTCCATCTTAAACTAGCGGAGGACCTTCAATCCATTGCGAGATCAGAAATCTCGAGACTAAGGTACCCCCTTCTCAAGAGCTTCTAATTCTGATCCCTAGTTCACTAATTATGGACGCCATGTCGTATTTCGACTTCACTTTATCATTTTCATACATACTTGTTTTTCGAATTTAGCTTTGCCCATTTGTGTGGTTGGAACTTCACACTGGGATTAATAGTGCGAATTGTCAGACTTATTTATTGTGCCTCAATTTGTAATTTGGCCTCTACTTAGCCCTATGTGGTGGAAAGTTATCTTCTTCTTCTTAATTCATAACCGAATTATAGATTATGTGATGCAACTGCTGGTTGAATTGAATGGATTATATTTTTGCTCTTTATAAAAAAGTTTATTTGTATATTTTCATAGTTCACATTGCCTTTACGTCTGGTTGGTACTTCTATTTAACTGTTCTAGTATAGTTCCAAGTGGGTTCAGACCATTGGGCAGAAACCTTATTATGCAAAAGTTCTATTTTCTTTGATAGAATATTACCTCTGAGGTGAAAAGATGTCTGTTTCTTTTAAATTCATAACAGAATGGATTATGTGATGCAACTACTGGTTAAAGTGAATAAAAACGATGCTAGATGTTTACAATGGTATGTACCGGGCCTTATATTAACTGTGCTGTTTAAGGCAAGAGGCAGATCTCAGTTCAGTCCTGTTTTCTTTACTCCCTGCCTGAATTATTTCTTGTATTTGTTATTTTCTTAGTAGTTGGGCTCTATGTAAGCATGCAAAAAGAATGGTTGAGTGGGATATGAGAGGACGAGCATTTGAGGTATGTCACATTTTTTTTTTTGCCTGTTTATCTGATTTCAGTTTCATTATTTTTTTGCTGACTGACATCACCTGTAAAAACGCTAGATTATGCAGGAAGATGTGTTACCAATTGTTACTCATCAAGTAGCCACATCAAATCTTTTTATTCCTGAGAAAGATGCTACAAGGATAGCTGAGAAGGAAACTGTTGCTTCATACAAAAGAACACAAGAACCAAACAAACAGTCTCTCCAAAGATCTAGCACTTCAGAACAAGTATTACATGAAAAAGCAAACCGCTGTGATGTCAATCAAGCATCTTCTATGGCAGCTATTGCAAGTGAAAATGCTGATATTTCTAATAAGATGACTCAGAACATATCAGAGAGGTATGGTAAGCTTTAACTTGAATTTCGCAATAGGGCTCCACCCCCACCCCCTGTTTCCAAGCGCAAAATCTGTTCAAGCTTTCTATAATCAGATAGGTATTATCATGGATCATTTTGTTGTTGTAAACCAACCAAGGAACCCCCATAAATGGATTCACGGACTTTGCCTCTAATTAGAAGATATAATGGTTGATTTCTCATTTTTTATTAGGTGAGCTGTCTGATACTTCATTCATTTGAATTTGTAGGAATGCAAAATTGGATGCAAACTGCACTGCAAATACATGTGAACCTAATATTAGTGTCCCGTCTAAGAAGGTTTATTCATTATTTCTTGGGTAATTCTATGGTGGACTAAAATTTAAAGCAGGCTTGAATTATGATCATTGATCTTTGTTCATAATTTTAGGTGAACTAGTGTGTTTTAAGCCCGATTAGAAAATTTATTTCTTAGCAGAATTCACTTTATTTCTTTTATTTTAAGAAATACTTTGATAACTGAAAAGTTTTTTATTTTTTTGCAATTAATTGCCTGCTGTTCTATAGAGAAATTGACCATAGTGGCACTCTTTATATTGGCATCAATAGGCACCTGTATATTTTTAATTGTTCATAAATAAACAATAAAAAGTGGCACTCTTATCATGCATTTTTTATTGGTCAGTTTCCTAGTAGATCAGCTCGCCGTAAATATGCCCAAAGGCAGTTGAAGAAGGAAATGAAAAAACGAGCTAAAGAGGTAGTGTTACTTGACATCATCTTAGAGATCTTATTAATCTGTATTAATATGTCAGTATTTAGTTATTTACTCATCATCATGATATATGTGAATTACAGAATATGCAGAGAACTTGTGGGAATACTATGATAACTGCGGAGAAGGATACTGTTTCTTCTAGTAATAAGATTCTGGCAATAGAATCACAAGACATTTTTGAAATAAGAAGTAATCAAGTTAAAAAAGAAGAAAACTCTTCCTTCCAAACACAACGTGCTGAAATGGGTTTAAAGAGGAAGCACAAGGATATAGAAAAGTCTGAAAGTTCAAAGTATACTCCTGCTCTATGTTGGTTTATGCCTTGTTTATTTCATTTTTTTTAATCTGTTGCAAACTTGTGTTTCTTTTGATGATTTCGACTAAGCTACAATCATGAAAATCATTACCTTATGGTAATTCATTAACATCATCTTGTACAAACAGTTAATTTGGCTTCATCTTCAATTCATTGAAATTATTTGTCAGTTGATACTTCAATATTTGAATGCCTAATACATAAGACAGCTACTTGTCTTTCATCACGCTTTGTTTATGTTCGTACAAAACCGTAGTAAACTTACATCTGTAAAATCCTCTGTTAGCTAAATTGATTATGCCATGTTGCTTGACTTAGCCAGTGTACTGGGATTCTAACTTATGTATCACAACCATAATGCATGCGTCTCCATACTTTACTGGAATGAAATGCATTCAGTAAAAGAATAGGGTAAAGTGTACTGGCTGAAAGTCAAGGGGTTATGCATATCTCTAAAGAAGAGGATAGAGTGCACTGACCAGATGGTGAAAGCGGTTGCATGATGACTTCGCCTCTAACTGAAGTATCTGTTGTTGTCAGTCAACCATGGAACCCCTTAAAATGGATATACTGACTTTGCCTCTAACTGAAATATTCAATGGTTGATTTCTTAGTTTTTTAATAGGTCAGTTGCCTGATATTTCATTCAATTGAATATGTAGGAACATAAGATTGGAAGTGAACTGCACTGCAAGTACAAGTACATGTGAACCTAATTGTAGTGTTCCAACTAAAAAGGTTTATTCATAATTTCGTTTATTTCAATATACTTGGATAACTGAACAACTTTATCATTTCTTTGCAATTAACTGCCAATTATGTTCCTCTCCCCTTTAAAAATTTTTGTATGTCTGACTTAGCTGGTTGAGTTTCTAATATGAATATCTAGCTGGAAGCAGAAACTAAAATAGAAAAATTGACAAAGCACACACTCTTATGTATATGCATCAACTGGCACAGGTATATATATTCTTACTATATTCTTTTTTTTTGGTCAGCTTCCTAGTAGATCGGCTCGTCGTAAGTATTTAAAAAGGCAGTTGAAGAAGGAAATGAAAAAACGAGCTGCAGAGGAGGTATATGTTACTTGACATCATCTTAGAGGTTCTATTTTATCTGATTGAATATCTCAGTATCTCAGTATAAAAATACAAAATATCCAGGGAACTGTTGGGGATACTACCAAAAGTGAAATCTGCCATCGTGTCTTCTCCGGGCTTTCACCACCTACAGTATGTGTAGATAGACTTCAGGAAGCTAGCAGTCCGTCCAGAATTATATGCAGATCTGATCACCCAGCTTCTTTACCTCTTGTATGCTCACCTTCTAAGCTTCTTTGTCCTTCCAACAGGGAGATTTGTGAGAAAATCCTCTATCTTTCGTTTATCTGATGTCCTAGGTCTGTTTACTCGTCCAAAATAAAAGAAGACTGAGATCAAAAGATGACTTCATGCAACTGTTTGCTTATATACCATATTAAGAAGAAGCACTGGGTTCTTTTTATTAAACTAAAAAGTCTTCTGTTCTTTTTTTTTTTTTTTTTCAAACAAGAAGGATTGCTCTCAGATATTAGAAGGTTGTGCTCTTTCTTCGTCAAATTGCTTTTTAAGATAGATTACCTAGAGCTGAGGTGATGAAGGCAGTTATTTTGCCTTTCACAAGTAAAATATAAATAAGAATGATGTAATACATCTGTAAATATATTTTATTTTCACATGGAATTCTTGGCCTTGTGTATGTATGCTTGCTGAAGGACAATAGCTCAAGCAGCTGCCACAAGCTGGTTAACCATAGTGGCATTGGTGGTGGTCAAATTGTTGATAAAAATCTGCCCTCGGAGAACAACTGGAGCAGCATATCTGCAGATGGTACCATAGAGTTGCTACGGGATTCAACTGGTGTGTATAGCTTAATAGCTAAAGCATTTTCTTTTTGCTGTTGACATAAGAGATGATGATGTAATTTTTATTTGTATCTTTTTTTTGTTTCCAGGTAATGTTGCAGTTAGAAGAATTATGACAAAATCGATGTTGTACTATGCACCATTAGTCAGCACGAGTGACAATTTTGTCCCTGTCTCAACAATCCAATCTGGCCCCATCCAATTGTCCCATGAAATCAGTATAATTCTTGACGAAGACAATTTCTTATTGTGGAAATCGCAAGTCGTACCTGTTCTTCGCAGCCATGGCCTCATTTGCTTCATTGACAAGTCCAAGACACCACCTAACCCAACCATGGCAGGAACTAATGGAAAAAATGTGCCAAATCCTGAATTTGAAGCATGGGATCAACAGGATCAGCTTATACTGGCCTGGATCTTCAATTCAGTTTCACCTCAGATCCTTGCACAAGTAATCAACTGTGAGACCTCTCTTGAATTGTGGACACGACTACATCAGATGCACTACTCGCAATCGCTTGCCAAGGTTCTGGAGCTCAGATTGCAATTACAGACTTTCAAGAAAGGAGGAGCTACCTGCATCGAGTATTTCCAATACATGCAGTCTCTGGCGGATCGATTGAGGAGCATCGGATCTGACATCTCTGAGCAAGATTTGATTATCTACATTCTTCAAGGCCTTGGTACCGAGTATGAGACATTGGTCACATCAGTATCAATGCGATTGGAACCACTCACCTTGGCTGAACTCCAAAGCCTCCTCCTATCTCATGAGGCAAGGATTCAAGCTAACCTAGGCAGTCTCTCTCCGACCACAGTGAACTCAACAAACCAGTCATCTTGTTCCAATCCTCAACCTTTGGGCCAGTACAATAGCTCAAATAAACAAGCCAATTTAAACCTAAATCAGTCCATGGCATTTACCTCTGGCTCCATCACGGAAGCCTGTTCTTCTCAGCTTGGAGCACAGATTTGCAACACACAAGCAACACCTAATCCCCTCAAAGATAATCAATACCGTTCAAATTCAAATAGCAGCAGAGAAAATTCAAGCAGTAGAGGATGCGGCCACAATTCCACTCCAGCTGCAGATGAACCTCAGTGCCAATTTTGTCTGAAATGGGGACATTTAACTAAAAATTGCCATCTGAAGGTGCCCCTTGAGTCATCTTCTACAGGAGTAAATAATGATAAAGGTAATGCACTTGGGCCCACTAGTACAAGGTTCAGACGGAATACTCATGGTTATACTGGACACAGAAGCAATGCTTCAAGAGAGGATAACAGGTGGAGAGAGTGGGAGAGACACAGGCAGAGGCCACTACAATGAAGGGATGGAATTTCGAAGCAAATTTAGTCAGTTTGGCTAATAATTTTGAATATTAGGTAGTACTAAATAGCGGAAGCCAATAATTTTTTTTATTTTTCGGGTTATACCAAAGCTAATATTGGCTACTTGTTTCCAGTATACAGCGTAGACCTAAAATGCAGGTGAACCCGGTAAACCCTAAGTCGAAACGTTTAAAATTAGGATAAGGGTGACGTCTGTGCCAGATGTAAATATGTTTTTTTTTTATGTTTATAGTTTTGATTCACTTAATGAAAACGGTGTCCTTTTAGGCTACTTTTTTTTTTCTAAAAAAAAATGTCATTCTATCCTTTTTCCTGATTTCTTAGGACTAAATGGCCTGGTTTTAGTGGCTTATTATTTAGGCAATATATATCTTTTTGTCTTCTTCAGAATATGTAATTCTGGATCTTCTGGTAATAGTATTTCAAATCAGTACTGCTTATTTTTTTTTTGTCATTTTGGTGGCAAAATTTGTGTGGCCATTTAAGTTTTGCATTTAAGCATGTAACTGGATAATTAGATGGTCACTTAGGATAGTTCTCTGGTGCAGTCGCTCAGTATATGGATCGTCTTCGTAAACTCATCTTCCCTATTCATGCTTCAATTGGCCGTGCATGGGGAAATTAGACATTCGTTTAGACCACTGGCTTCTATCATTAAATTGTTACAGATGATGAATGTCAACTCTTCATCATCTGTAACAATTTAATGATAGAAGGCTTAGTGGTTGTTGTTGTTGGTGATGAATGTCAACTCTTGACCGGGTCAACATGTATCTGATATAACTCAATTTCAGTTAGAACTATTAGTTGGATTTTCTGTTTTCTTTTTTTTACATTGTTTCATCATCATTATCATTATCAAATTGAGACTGGGTAGGTGCTCTCTAAGTCTTTTTCTTTTTTTAAAATAAAAAATGTGTAAGACCAATTGGAAGATAAATAGATGGGGTAAGGGGCAAAAGCTTGTAACATTCATTTACAAACATATCTGTAATGATTTTTTTGTCCTTCCTGTAGAAATTTTATAGGTCAAAAAAAAAAAATCATGCAAAAATAAACGCAAGCAATTTATTTTGAGAACTATCTATAATCATTACTTTATCTAATCTCTTTATCTGAATATCTTAATAGAATAAATCTAAAATAATATCGCATTTAAATTGTCGAATATGTCTAATCTCTTTATCTGAATCTCTTAATAGAATAAATCTAAAATAATATCGCATTTAAATTGTCGAATATGTCTAATCTCTTTATCTGAATATCTTAATAGAATAAATCTAAAATAATATCGCATTTAAATTGCCGAATTTGTCTAATCTCTTTATCTGTATATCTTAATAGAATAAATCTAAAATAATATCGCATTTAAATTGTCGAATATGTCTAATCTCTTTATCTGAATATCTTAATAGAATAAATCTAAAATAATATCGCATTTAAATTGTCGAATATGATCTGTTTACTTGTAACGTCGATCTTATTTCAGATATGGATAAATTGTCTTGGGAGGAGCATCACATTCACATCACTCTTAAAAGTATGGTTCTTAATATCATAAAAAAAAAAAATTATTTGTTTCTAGTAATAGAAACGGGCCAATGGCCTTTTTTCCAAAAAAAAAAAAATAGTATGGGTTTTCAGTAGTGACTCGTAGTCGTAGTTGTATAGATCTTCTGAGGTTCACTAAAAAAAAATTTTAAAAAGACCTCCCGATTATGATGGCAGGGGGCGCCGTTTTTGACCCGAAGCCTTGAACTGGGGCCATTGTCCATTGATAGTTAGCTAACTCGGCCGTCAAAAAGGCCTGGTAAAGGTACTCTTGGGGGCAGCAGGGCACATAGCGTTCTAACTCACGGTCTAAGCTCATAGTTGATTAGGCCTGTCAAAACGGAGAAAAAAAACGTGATTCCGTTCCGTTTTCTCATAGTTGATTAGGCCTGTCAAAACGGAGAAAAAAAACGTGATTCCGTTCCGTTTTAAAAAACGAAACGGAATGTGGCACCAATTTTCTCTGCCGTTTCAGAAAACGAAACGAAAATGAAACAAATAATTATACCGTTTTACCGAAATGGAACATCAAAATGAGGAATTATAATGGAAAACAAAAACGAAACGGAATGTGACAATAATTTTTCTTACCGTTTCAAAAACAGAACGGAAACAAAACAATTAATTTGTTTCGTTTTCTGAAACAGAACGAAAACGGAATGAGGTAATACCGTGTGCGTTTGGCACATTTGCCAGGCCTATAGTTGACCACTGATCACACTATTAATCACTATTGCAGGTTCCCACCAGGTACGCGACTGCTATCGTTCCTTTTTTATACCTACTCTCAAATTACTTGTTTTTTCTAAAACCTACGGTTTGACGACAGTAATTGCAAATTGAAAAAAAAAAAACTTCTATTGATAAAATTTTTTTTAATTAATTTTTTTGTATAAAAATAATTTGGCTGATTATAAAATTTTAATTTTCAGTTAGGTAAAGGGGTGTTTTTAACCAAATTAAGTTTTATTTTTTATACTAATACTGTTTGGTTGTACATTATATTAATTTCTTACTTGATTTTTCTTTTTATTTCTAAATCATGAAGTTCGAAATTTTGATAAATAGCTGGGTTTTAACGATTGAAGTCAAGAAAACTGAACAAACAAATGGATGGAAATGGCAGTAGTAGTGCAAATAATGTTAGCATTACAATATTACACACGTAAGTATGTATTTTATCAAGTTAATACCTAAATTCATCTTATATATACTAAAATTCATTTTAGACCAATTAAAGTTTATATTCAGTTTGATCATATTATTCGGCCAATTTAGTTTATATGCACACAAACAGACAAAGAGATGGCTTAGATAAATTTTATTTAATTCGAATCGAACCAAACGATGGCAACCTACTCCTGTTTCTTTATTTAATTTTTATTTTTATTAAATCCTCATTTATGTTGACTGATGAAAACCTCACGGTCACTAGTCAAATCCTCATTTATGTTTACAGCACAGACCAGGTGACTAAACTATTAGGCCTGCCGACGGTATGCCGCCATTCGCGTACCGTCGACGTTCCGCTGGAACGGAACGAATGGCGGTATGATTTTGCATTTCGTGGTATTGGACGGAACGAATGACGGAATGAATTACCATACCGTTACCAAAACGGAACGGTAAACGGAACGACCATTTCGCTTCCGTTTCGACTTTTCATGCAGTTTTAAGTGTAAATATACGTGTTCCGTTCCGTTCCGTCCAAACGAAACGAATAACGGAACGAAATGGCATACCGTTTTCTTAAACGGAACGAATAACGGAACGAAATGGCATACCGTTTTCTTAAACGGAACGGCAAACGGAATGGCCCATTCCGTTGCCGTTTTATACGTTAAACAGGCCTATAAACTATACACCCTCGTCAAACAAAAACTGGAAACAATCCAGTCCCAACGTATCCCAGCTGCCCGCAGTCTGAGACTCGTAGGAACACAGTACGGATAGAACAAAAAATCGTTTCCTCTGCTGACGCAACGTAACTTTGACCCAACCTCCCAGTCAAACATCCAGTCAGCGTTTTAATTTGTTTCCCACATCTTCGCCCTTCAACCAGCCGCCGTACACCCTTTCCCATTCCCACGCTCCTCTACCCAATCCCAATCCCAATTCCAATTATCCAAAAATCCCAATTCCTCATTCCTTATTCTCCTTCGTACCTTCTCCGTCTCAATTTTCTATTCCTCTCTTTTCAGCCCACTATTCCTGACTTCTGACCTCATCTCCACCACTTTCTTATTATTCCAACCGTTTACCCGGTCTCCTCCTTCCCCTTTTCTCCCTTCTCCCGAAATTAAATTCATAAATCCCTAATTATAATTCTCGCTAGTTACAACAACAACAACTCTGATCTCTCTTCTTCGCGCTTTTACCATGGAATCCACTTGCGCAGCTGATTCCGACGCGGATGCCACGTCGACCTCCGGAGAAAGCGTCACGCCGAGGAAGATTCTCTGGCGCTCTGCCTCTTGGACTGGGTTCTCTTCCCCTACCTCGCGTCCAGCTGAAAACCAGATTACCCGACCCAAACCCAAACCCAAACCAGACCCGCTTCGGCCACCTAGACGACCGGGTCGTCTAGCTTTGCCACTTCGGCCATCCCTTGCCGGTTGGCCCCGACAAGCTTCGGATGACTCGAGTTCAACCCCGGCTGGATCTCTAGCTGACCCCGACTCGGCTGATTTGTCCCGTGTTACTGACCATGTTTACCTCGGTAGTGACTCAGCTGCTCGTGACCGGGCCGCCTTAAGGCGTCATGGAATTACACATATTCTCAATTGTGTGGGTTCTGCCTGCCCTGATTATTTTCGCGCCGATGGTGATTTGGTTTATAAGACCCTTTGGTTGCATGATTCGCCTGGAGAGGACCTTGCTTCAATTCTCTATGATGCATTTGATTTCCTCGAATCAGCACTGGTGGCTTCACCGCCTAACGGCGGGCGTGTGCTGGTGCACTGTGTTCGTGGGGCCTCCCGCTCAGCTGCTGTGGTTGTCGCGTATCTCATGTGGCGCCATGCGTTGCCTTTTGATGCCGCACTGCGCAAGGTGCGTGCAGCACGGCCTGTGGCTGATCCCAATTTGGGGTTTGCTGCACAGCTATTGCGGCGCCAGCAGCGTGCCCTTGGGCTGCCTGCCTCACCTGGGTCCATCCGTCGGGTCCTTAGGCTTGCACCGCATTCGCCATATGCACCCTTGGTCCTTGTTCCAAAATCAGTACTGCCAACTGGAGACCCTGGAAGCTACCTCGACTCAAGAGGTGCATATTTAATTCATGTTCCCGATGCGATTTATATATGGATTGGTATCAAGTGTGAACCAACAATGGCTGCAGCTGCTTCAAAGGTTGCACGACAGGTTGGGCGGTATGAGAGGGTTTTGGCCCCAGTTGTCAGTGTGCATGAAGGGTCAGAATCGGATGAATTCTGGGCTGCTGTGTCAGATGACCTGGTTGTACCTGATCCTTCGGAGGTTGGGAAAAGGAGAGTGGATATCTATGACCTGGATTTTGAAATTTTTCAACATGCACTCAAATCGAATAGTAGCGAGGAACCACTAGAAAGCGCCACACCTTCCTCTTCTTCATCTACTGATTCTACCTTTTCACCAGCTTCATCATCTTCTTCAGATTGGTATAACTCCCCATCAACACCTGACAGACAAGTATTGTGTCAAACCCCTAGAGTGCCCCTCAGTACAATAAAAGAGAAGGAGTCAGACTATTTACTTCCATCTTCCACTAAACTTGGAATATCAAAATCTGTAACTGGATCTTTAGCTGAACGGAGAGGAGGCACAACCCCTTTATTGAACTTGTCTGAACAGGCCGAAGATGCGCATGAACAAATAATGATGGACTGGTGCCCTTCGCCTACTTTCATCCCTGATTTAGATGAAGAACAACTTGGCATGGATTTAGAAAAGCATTTTTCATTGGATCCTTCGGATGAGTCTGACGAAGGTGAAGAAGAAGAACCACAAGAAGAAGAGCAAAAGAAGTTGGACTTGATTCACCCTGCTCTCTATCGATGGCCCGAATTGGATCAAATTAAAGATATACATCATGACGTATTGGATTCAAAATCAATTTTTCTAATGGTAGTGCCTGATTCTAGGATTCTGACAAGAAAGTCAAAGGGGAGGATTTTATATCTTTGGTTGGGTGCAAATGCTAAATTGGTTGGCAAAGAGGAAGAAGAAAGGGATCATTGGGTGAGAAGTATTGGAAAAGAATTTGTTGACCGGATGGGGCTTCCAGGAAAGATTCTTTTGGAGGTACTTATTTGATGGCTTATTCATTATTTATTGTTTATCTTCTTTTCTTTTGAAATAGTTATTTTGAATAGTCTTCATATGTTTTCTCTATAGATATTTCTTCATGGGTTAAATATTTAGATGCGCCTGTCTGGTTAAGAAGTAATGTCGGAGTGTTACTGTTTTTCTCCTTTTATGGAAGTTTATTTAATTAGTAGTCCGGGCAGAAGCTGGACCATTTATTCTTACTCGAATAAAATATCATAAATCTCTACTAGTAGTATAGTTGGATGGCACATTAATCAGGATAATTGAGTTGACATGATTTAAGAAGCCCCTAATTTTTTAAATTGACAAATAAAACAGTTGTCAAATACATTTGTGCATTTTGGTTTGGCATACAGATATTAGCATATTTGTCTTATTGCCCTTTTTGAACACTTTTTCTTACTGATGTACCGAGATTTGAGAAATAGATAAGCTTGCACCTCTTAAGAGATTTCTGTTCATGTTAAGTTTAAATAGGAGAAGAGGGGAGGTTGGGGGGGCATGAGGTTTTCTTTGAAGCATGTACTCCCAAAGCTGGACACAGGACATAGCCTTTCAAATGATGCAGCTTTATATATATATATAAATAAGTTTATAGTCGTGAGGTGCTTCTAATACTGTGAAGAAGCTGGCCATATCAAGCTCAATTGCCAATTTTATCTGAAAACTTTGGCTAAGGAAGAACAAAAGAATTCATTCAACAAGAAATGAGAGAATCGTGGCAGTATATTGTTGGCTTCCTACAGAAACTCCTTGCATGATTTGACCTGTTAACATGGAATTTGTGGATGATGCAATGTCATTGTGCTGGTTTTTTTTTTTATTATTTTTTTAATGATTGATTGGCCACATTGGATATGGTGACTTTCAGAGAGACTAGAGAAAAAAATCAAAACAAAGTTATGACTTGAACGATTTTTTTTTTTTATAAAAAGAATAAAACATTGAAGGAAAAATGTAAGCTATGTCCTGTCTGAACTCAATTCTAAAGCTGCTTTCCTTTTCTCCTTCTGATAAGCATTGTGCACGGTAGTGTGATATCAGAGTGTTTATATTCTAAGGTGACAAGCAGGAGTCCCTCATATTGATATAATATGTTTGCTCTTTTTCTTTTTAATGTTTTACAGATAATAAAAGAAGGCCAAGAACCAGAACAGTTCTTAAACCATCTCTTCTCCTTCCATTAAGTGATAGACTGAGGTACGTCGTAGTTGATATCTGATGACACTAGTTGGTACCTGATGACAGTACAGATCCCATGGAGAAACAAACTAACAGACATCTACAAGACTCACTTGTTTGTATTTATTTAGAAATCTTCAATATTTACAACAATAATTTAGGAATATCAGCTGGTTCCAAAGGTACCAATGCTTGTATTATAATGGATTACAAGTAGAATTAGTCTCATGACTAGAACCTTTTATGCTACTTTTACTGAGCAGAATATTGCTGGCGCTAAATGCATGATACGAGCAACACAAATGCTGCAACAAGTTGAAACGATTTGGTATAACAAGAATTTAGAATTTCTTGTATTCAATAGCGCAACTTATTACTGTATACTATTAATTTTTTCGAAGGCCGGTTGGCTAGGTGCCAACGGCAAATGTATTAAGATAAAAAGTTTAAAAAGTTAGAACAGAAAAAAAAAGAAAAAAAAAAAAAAAAAAAACCAATACAACAAAGCAGATACGCTAAACAGTAGCACAAGCCAGGGTTAATGAAGCACAGAAGATACTGGCAAACTAGAAAACCAGTTTCGTATTTGGAGTTCAATCTCGAAAAGAACTTTGTGGAGTTCAGGCTGATCGCCGTTAAAAATCGCCTTGCATCGTTGCTTCCAAATCGTCCAGCAAGTAAGCGCCCAAAGCATGTCCCAAAATTGTCTCCTATGTGGTGGTAAACGCTTCCTGTTGAATAGCCAGAACTGCATGGGGGTGGGGTAAACTTACTGTATACTATTAATTAATGATAAACGGTTCAATTTGGCAAAATTACAGTGAGGTCACTGCCAACACCTTTAAATTGGGTCAGGAAACAAATAGAGTAATTTCATGGATGGTCGTTTAAGGAACGTACGAGAAATTTACTCAAATGTTTATTATTGAATCAAAATATGCATAATATAGAAATGTAGATAAAAAAAAATATAGTTACATACTGTAAAAATTACAGAGCATGGGGTGACAGAATCCTCTCCCAAAGAAAAAAGATAAAAAAAAGGTTTATTGAGAAATTGTAATTGACAGACCAGAACGTACCCCTATCTGGTATGGCAATTGGTATGGTCGCCTTTAATGAGAAAAAAAAGAGCTGAAACGTCATGTTTGCTATCCACGCAGGCTAGTACAGAAGCTAACAAAAAGAGCCATGAAAAGCTGTTGTCTTGATCGACAATGTTTGTCATATGTAAACCATTATGTAAAAGTGTTTATTTTATTATGACATCATCTAACGCTTTTCGACCGTGTATAATTAACGAAGCAAATAAAAGAAAGAAACGAGCAACGTTTATGCTGTCGTTGTGTATTTCTCTTTTGATTTTGTTGTTTGTGTGGTAGTTTTTGTTAGTTTGATTTAGGCTGCCTTTTCTCTCTCTCAAGTTACTCCGGCATATGCCATTCCCAGTGATCAAGTGCTACTACCTGCTCTGAATCTGAACTGGATCTCTGGATAGAGTCTAATTTCAAAACTTCTCTTCTTCCATTATTTCAGGCCTAGCAACTCGTACACAACACCCGTGTGTGTGTGTGTGTGTTGGGGGGGGGGGGGGGGGGGGGGGGGGGGGGGTGGGCGGTCGAAAGTTAGGTCTGAGTTCGGTTTCAAAATTCTAATTTTTCATTATTTCTGAAAACTCCGATAGTTACTTTACTTGAATCTAGAAAAAAATTACGCTATCAAACAATTGTCTGCCTACTGGAATTAAATACAGTTTGCAAAAGTTTCAAAGTCTTCTCAAAGCTTAGAATCTATAGGATCTTATTGCGTGTGACATGATCCATGAATCCATGACATGGGCCCGCTTTGAGATGGCTGCATGCCATAAGACAATATTATTACCGTGGCAGTCAGGAATATCGTCTTGGGTTTCATTTTTATAACATGATACGCAGCACAAAATCTCCATTGTTGTGTAGCTTACGGGCCTTCCAACAAAATGGTTTTAAAAGATAGAATTGTCCATGTACTATTGGATCTGATCGGGTAATTAATTAATGTGCAACCCCATTACCCCAGATTGTGAATCTCCATGTATTTATCTCATGCTTCTCATCATGAAATCGTCAAAATATTATTTCAAAAAGCAGCTCAATACGACTTCTATCCTATGTAGGTTCAATAATATTGTCTAAACTAGAACCCAGCTAGTTGTACTTCTAATTAAGTTCCATACATAAAAGAAATTTTTCTCAAGTTCTAAAAGAGTCATAACAAGAAAAAAAAATATTTTGATTCACTTAATAGCAAACACAATTGTGTAATTAAATACCAGACGCAGAAGTCTCTTTACTACGTGCGTAAATAATTGGACTTAAAGGCACGTGGCTTGAATTTTTTACAGTTAGTCACTGATTAATTAATGACCTTACATATTCACCAGAGCATCATATAAACTGACTTCCTCCTCAAAATTCATTCATAGGAGCACACACAAATTCACTAATCACTAGAGTTGCAAGACACAGTCATCCACCTCTCACTCTCTCTAATGGCACCTCTATACCTCAACCTCACAAGCTTTCTCCTGCTAGCATCTACGCTTCTCTTTCTCTTCTTCATCCTAAGATCAAAATCAAAATCAAAATTACCTTCAATTAACCTTCCTCCAGGCCCTAAACCCCTCCCTTTAATAGGCAACCTCCACCAACTAGGCGACCAGCCTCACCTTGCTCTCCACCGCCTTTCCTGCACCTACGGCCCCATCTTTCGCCTCACTCTTGGCTTCATCCCCACTGTAGTAGTATCCTCTGCCAAGCTGGCCCGTGAAGTTATGCGCACACATGATTTAGCTCTGGCAAGTAGGCCCCAGCTTCAATCTGCACGCAGTTTATTCTACGGTTGCACTGATATTGCCTTTGCACCATATGGCCCATACTGGCGGCATGTGAGGAAGATATGCATTTTAGAGCTGCTATCACAGCGCCGGGTTGACATGTTTGCTCCTGTACGTGCTGCTGAGGCTAGGTGCATGATCTCACGCATTGCCACTGCAGCGGCAGAAGGAAAGGTGTAGTATCATTATCAAATCTTGTTCTAATTTAGTAATTGGTTGATTAAATCTAGAGTGACAAATTCAAGTTAGTTTTGTTCTCAAAAATTATCCTTGAAATTTTACAGATCGGGTGTGGAGATGTAATTACCTCATTTTAACACAGAGATCTTCCGTTTCATTGAACTCTTCTCAATTGTAGGAGCAAAGTTTCTTGATAATACTCCTCAGAACTGTTGTCCTAAATTTTTTTTGAAGGTTAACAGTTGGACTAAATTTAGGCGGTACCGCGGTATCAACTATTAATCCTAGTTTTAGCCAAGCAAAAACATACTTTCCTTTTGTTTCTGAAATTATGACATTTTTCATTTATTTAGGCAATGAACCTCAGCAAGATTTTGGGTTTATATGCAAACGGGGTTCTAGGCCGGGCTGCATTTGGGAAAGATTTCTATGGAGGAGGAGATTATGATCGGCATGGTTTCCAGGAGATGCTGGAGGAGTACCAGGTGCTGCTCGGTGGTTTCAGTATTGGCGATTTCTTTCCAGGGATGGAGTGGGTAGGTGCAATTACCGGGACCAATGCTAGGCTAGAAAAGACATTTCAGCGATTTGACAAATTTTTTGACGAGATAATTGAGGAGCATATGCAGAAGAGGAGAAAAGGAAGAATACAGGAAGAGGGGAAGGACTTGGTTGATGTTTTACTTGATGTGAAGGAGAGTGAGGGCCTTGAGATGCCTCTAACTATGGATAATGTCAAGGCCGTCATCCTGGTAAGAACCTTTCACAATGAAAATACTTGATTATTTTAGCATTCAGTTAAGTACTAGGTGCCGGTTTGATACATAATAAGACTATGTCAGAATGAATTCATGAACAAAATACACTGAAATTTTTCATTTATCACCATTCTGCAGAATGCAGTAAATACACGTAAAGAATGATAGGTTATAGTTTTCAATTTCAGTTCATAATAATTTACCTAATTTAGATGTTTTGCTTGCTGTGCAGGACATGTTTGCAGCTGGGACAGACACCACCTTCATAAGCCTTGACTGGGGCATGACTGAGCTGCTAATGAACCCCCAAGCACTGAAACAAGCCCAAAAGGAGGTCCGACGAATCGTTGGTGCAAAACAGTTTGTATCTGAATCTGACCTTTGTAACATGCCTTACCTGAACGCAGTAATCAAAGAGATCTTCAGACTACATCCCCCTGCACCAGTTCTTGTACCTCGTGAATCCATGGAACAAGTAACAATTGACGGCTACGATATCCCCACAAAAACACGCATCTACATCAATGCATGGGCTATAGGTCGAGACCCAGAGTTGTGGGAAAACCCAGAAAATTTCAAACCAGAGAGGTTCCTGGATAGCCCAATTGATTATAAAGGCCAACATTATGAGTTGATACCATTCGGTGCTGGCCGGCGTAGTTGCCCTGCCATAAGTTTTGGTGCAGCAAGTGTACAGCTGGCTCTGGCACAACTGCTGCACAGTTTTGACTGGAAGCTGCCGCTGGGAGTTGAGGCAAAGGATTTGGATCTTACTGAAGTTTTCGGCATCACTATGCATCGGATCCAGCAGCTGGTTGTAGTTGCCAAGCCTTACTTAGTAGAGTAGGTACAGTAAAGTGGTCTGATCGATCAATTTTGACTTTTTATGATGGCTAGGCTGCTCAGTACTAAAGTGTTGCTACAATCACATGTTAAGTTGTTAAAAAATATATCCGAGTTTCCTCTTTTGAGAAAACGGGCTGGAATCTGTTTAGCATAAACACATTGTAATATCTTGATGTTTATTAATGAAAGTTGGTGATTACATAACTGTTCTTAAGTGTGTCTGTGGGACCAGGATCCTCTGGACATTTTTTTGAAACGTCCAGTGGTAGTTTTTTATCAGAGCCGTCCGATTTAATCTCGACGGTTCATTTTTTTCGGGCCAATTATTTTTTTCGGGAGTGTTAGAATTCACGGGGCTCCTTTTAGCCGTTGAGATTAAATCAGACGGTCCATATCCCAAAAACGTCCACTGGATGGCCATCCAGAGGATCTGGTTCCTTTGTGTGTGATAATATTAAATTAGGGCCCATGAATTAAAATCAACAAAGAAAGCCCAAAAAGCTCACTAAAAGTATAGGTATATATGCATTTGTCATCTTTCATTCCAACATTTTGCTTCACGACTTTAGACCGATGCCCATACCTTCAAATTTGGAAAACCACATTTTTGTTTTTAAGCGATCATGTCGCTGTTGTCCGATGTTGTCCGAGAGTAGTTTGGATGTTTATAATTTTTCCATAGAAAAGCTGCGGATGATAATTCGGGAAAAAAAAATAGAATCGTTTGACCTAGTATTCGTAGAATTTACAAGACCTTCGCAAGCGACAAACTCGCTGTTTATGGTCGACAACATCTGGATCAAATCAAAAGCTGGAATTGTGATTAATTTGATTTCGAATATTTGGAACTCATGGGTCGTTTCAAGTCAGATTTCGAGGATTAGTTCGGATTAAATATGAATGATTTTGAGTCATCTTTATTTTTTTTTAATAAGGATTTTGGGTCATATTCGGTATGGTTCAATAAACTTTGATTTGTCCTTCATAATTTATTATTATTATTTTAATTTATTGTAGTTACTGTTAGAATTTAAACGCCTATGCAACGGAAATTTGATTTTAGGTTTGTGGAGGCACGATCTAAGTGCAATAGCGCAAGAATCGCGTCTCTTAGGATTTTCTTAGCATGAGAATCTCAAAATAAAATCAACCATAATTAGATACAACAAAATAAAAGATTTAAGGAGATTTAGTATTAATTTTGTGCCTACGTTCTTCACACAAGCATACTCTTTTTATTTATTTTATGTTAATTTCTGAGATACAATGTAAGAGAAAGGAAATGAATTAAATAGGAAAATTAAAATGGAGATACACATCTCCTTTCCAAGAAACCCTATTATTTCTATTCTTTTTTCCCTTTATTCATACCATAGAGAATAAATTAAATCTCCTCACGTAAGAAAATTTCTCTGAACGAAATAGGGTTTCAAAATGAGAATCGGGGAAAAGACTGAAAACTTCGGTTTCAAAATTCTCTTTATTTTATCATATATGTTTTAAACTTCCATGCATGATAATTTCAACCAAGAAAAAAAAATACACCATGTGATAGGGTTCGGCCCAAGCAGGAATGATAACTGCCATCTGCAGTTTTGCCATCCTTTGTCATCGCTTGAACAAAACATGAACAGACAAACTTAACATATAGATAATCAAAGTGAACACATACAAACAAATAAGTTTTGTCATTCTTGTTCAGATTTTTATATGCATGTTCAACTTATTTTATTATAACCATTTGTCTATAAATGTTCACTTTGATCTTTTATATGTCCACCTTGTCTATTTTATGTGTTCACTTTGTTCAAGCGATGGCAAGGGATGGCAAAATTGCAGATGACAGTAATCAATTTCCATAAATAATACGGACAAAAAGTGTCAGTACAGTAAAATAAATAAAATAAGGTACAGAAAAATGCTGAAGGTTCCGTCTGTATTGTCTAAACTTGTAGTCTAGACTGGCGAGCGCCCGTCGAGCATGGGTCGAGCTAGTGTTTACCAAAAACCTGACGGGTTAGACCCGACCCGCGATAAACCCGTACCGTGGACCGGACCATCCTGGACCGACCATGGACCGTGATGGACCGAGGGGGTTAGCCCGGACCGGGTTTACGAAGGGTTTAGGCCAGCCTTCTTGACAAAATCCGCGTTAAACCCATCCCGTCTTTACCCGTGGACCGACCCAGCCCGGACCGTTAACCCGTTCTAAACCGTGTTTACCCGCGGCTAACCCCCACTAACCCTTAAATCCCGGGCGAAACCAGCTAAAATCCGCATTTTCCCCCCTAACCCCCTCACCCGTTCCTCCTGGCCACGGGCTAGCCACTCCCATCCCGCCACGTGTTCTCCCTTTCTCTCTCTCTTCTCTCCACCCAATCCCTGCTCGACACCTGTCCTCTCTCACTCCCCTCTCTCCTCCCAACGTCTCTAGTCTTCTCTCCTCCCGATGACCCAATCGGCCGATCAGATTTTATGCAAGTTGTATTGGTATGGGGAAAGAAACAGACTCTGGCATTAACTAAGGAAGAAGAGAAAAGATTGCATAGGCATTTCAATTCTCTGTTCGATATTCTGTGTAGTTCTTCCTGTAACGAGTCACTGACAGACTTACAGAAATAGGGTTCTCTTTCTTGAGTGACTCGTTACAAATAATGCATTGAAAAGTTTTTCTAATCGTGAGAGATTTTGATGCAATCAATGGGTATGGTCTCGTGAACTTCTGTTGGCTTTATGCAATCAATGGGTATGGTCCCATAGATGAAGAATTCAATAGGTAATTTAAAAAAAATGACCAAAAAAAATTGACCGAAATATATTAGAAGAAAAAATGACCGAAAAAAAATGACAAGAAAAATTTTGACCAATGCACGTTATTTAGCCATGCACATTATTGACCGAAAAAAAAATATTAATATGACAACCATCATATTAATAGTACTTGTATCTTTAAATTTTAAAGTCCATCATAGTAAGTTTAATTTTTAAATTACGAATCTAAATTATATTTTTTATCTTTTAATTTTTATGCAACATTATACTCATAATATTTTTGATGCAACATTATGTAACATTATAAAAACGTACATTCCATTTCTGCCAGGGCCAAAAAAAAATGAACTTAAAAAAAACAGCAAAAAAAATATATATATATAGGTTAGGACCGGACCGGACCGGACGGGTCTAGCAAGGGTTTGGGTCAAGATTTCTAGGATGGACCGTGATAACCCGTCCCGTGGTAACCCGTCGACCCGTGGAGGACCGGACCGTCATAATCCGTGGACCGTGGCGGGTTGGACCGAACCGGACCGGACCGGACCGGACCGTTTGGTAAACACTAGGTCGTGTTATTTTTAATAAAAAAAATATAATCTCAGAAATTTTAATAAAAAAAAAGAAATTATTTTTTTTTAATAAGGAAAAAGTCCAAACGCGGTCGAATATCGCGTACGGTTTCAGGCTCCTAACGCGGTCAACAAACGCGTTAGGGCGCCCTAACGCGGTCAACTACCGCGTTAGGAGGGGAATCAAAATTTAGTCGTTTCAATGCGCCTTTTAATGCGCTTTTCTCTCTCTCTGCGTCTCTTCTTCTCGGTTGAGACAGAAGAGAGAGCGGCGCCGAAGAGAAAAAAAGAGGAAAAAGAAAGGAGAGAAAAAAAAAGAAGAGAAGGAGAAGAGAAGGAGAAGAGAGAAAGAGAAGGAGAAGAGAGAAAGGAGGAGAAGGAGTCGATCGACGATTTCCGACAAGGGAGGAGAACGGGCTGAGAGACGGCGATTTGTATCGATTTATCGTGCATTCTCTAGAGGTTAGTTTTTTGTTATAAAAATTAATTTTTAAATTTTAATTGATTGGAAATGTATGAAAATAGTATGGAAATTAGTATTTGTGTATGAAAATGTTTGATGGAAATGTATGAAAATGTTAGTGTAGTATGGAAATTAGTATTTGTGTATGAAAATGTTTGATTGGAAATGTATGAAAATGTTTGATGAAAATTGTACAAAAATAATATTTGTGTGCTAAATGATGAAAATTATGTATAGAATTTATTGTGGATGCAAAATATTATACATTTGTGTAGTATATGATTTATGTATGGTAATTTAGAAAAAAATTGATTGTATAAAAAAATTAGGGAATGTATGAAAAGTAGTACGGATGTATGGATATTAAATATGTATGGAAAATAGAAAATGTGTACGATTTATGTGTAGGAATTGTGTAGAAATTATGTAGAAATTTATGAATTATGTTAATATTAAATATGTCATATTTAATTATTATGAATTATGTAATATTAAATATGTCATATTTAATTATTATGAATTATGTAATATTAAATATGTCATATTTAATTATAATGAATTATGTAATATTAAATATGTCATATTTAATTATAATGAATTATGTAATATTAAATATGTCATATTTAATTATAATGAATTATTTAATATTAAATATGTTATATTTAATTATTATGAATTATGTAATATTAATTATGTTATATTTAATTAATATGAATTATGTTAATATTAAATATGTTATATTTATTTATTATTTACAATAGATGAGTTCTCCACACGACGAGGCTGGTCCATCCAGTCCTCCACACGACGAGGCTGGTCCATCCAGTCCTGCACACGACGCTCCGATTGATCCAGCCCCACGTGTTAGACGGCGGAGGCGTCGCACCGGTCGTCCGAATCCGTACAACGTGAACCCTGTGGAGCGAGCCCAAGACGTTGACGGACAGATATTGTTCCTTACTCCCGATGAGCATATTATTGGAGTGCCTGTTGAGGAGGTATACTAATTAAATATTTCAAATATATTAAATATTTAATTTAGTATTAAATATATTTAGTATTAAATATATTATTTAATTTGCAGCGTGAAAGATGTTTAGATTTGAGATCGCACAAGCGTGAGATCGTGATCGACAAACGTATTGATGGAGTTTGCAAAAGCTCGGCCTGATTCACATCTCGAAAGTAAAGCATGTCAATGCGGATATTGCTTTACTAAAAGCATTGGTAGAGTTTTGGCGTCCAGAGACGCATACATTTCACTTTCCTGTGGGCGAGATGACTGTTACGTTGCAGGTAAGAATCTGTTTGAATAAATTTTTCAATTTATCCAATGTAAACTAATGTAATTATTGTGATAATTGATGAGTTCAATCATTATTAGGATGTGAAGTATCTGTATGGTTTGCGCACAGTAGGCAAACCTGTGACAGGCAGCACGACGGGAGTGCATTTTGATGATCAGGTCAGTGCGCAGTTATTTGCCACTGCGAACTGGGCTAGGGAAAAAACGTAAGTTCAATGTTAATTAATTTTTTTAATTTATGATTTATTATTTTCTGATCTGTAAATACTGACAATTATGTAAATGATAATGTAGGGACAATAGACGTAATATTAGATTGAAGTGGCTGCGAGAGAATTGCTCCAACTGACCTCCTGTTGGAGCTTCTGATGATGAGCTCGATCGTTACACACGTGCGGTGGCGATGGAGCTCTTTGGGACTCTGATGTTCCCTGATATTCTGCAGGATTCTGTACCCGCATCTTATTTGGATCTCGTAGCGGTATTAAATTAATTTCATTTCATTTCATAATCATTTCATTTCAATATCATTTATAATATTAGTTAAATCATGAAATGTTAATTAAATCATTTTTTAATTCTCAAATTTATATTTATGTCATTGTTATGAATATAAACTGAAATTTGTGTTGTTTAATTAATTTGCAGGGAAATTTAAATGAAGACAAAAACTGAAACTGGGGAGGTGCGGTCCTAGCATGCCTGTATCATTCGCTTGATCGTGCTGCACTGCGATTCAAGGTTGTGACGGGACCTTGGATGCTTCTATTGTTTTGGTCATGGTCATATATTTCAGTATGTCGACCGAGTCTTCCAGATGAGCCATTTCCTGGATTTGGCCAGCCTGATATAGACTCGTGCCCGCCGTTTGGGAGGTATAATTTTTCATAAATTTAGCTTTAGTGTAATAATCATGCGCGGCATTTTGTTTAATGTTTAATTTTTCGCAAAATTACAGGAAATTTGCTGAAGGTCGGTCATTTTCGAAGAACACTCATCGTGGGGCAGTTGAGTATGCACGGGACCACTTGGCGACATTGGAGGTAGAGGATGTCAATTGGTTACCGTACGCAGATGACCGACCGAGTATGCCACGAGTAGCCCAGTTGCAGTCCGCATCAGATTATGCTCGGATGCCGCTCATTTTTTATCACATAGTGGCATACTATTATCCGGAGCGTTGCAGGCGTCAGTTCGGATTATATCAGCTTGTTCCACCACCGCTACCTCTGGTTTGTTGTTATATGCTTAAGATTGATTTTCATTTCAATTAATAGTTTGTATATTATTTTAATAATTTTGTATTTTTAATATAATAGAGTTGGACCACGATGCGGAACTACATGAATTTCCAACGCAATTCTTTTGCTAATCCGAAATGGAGTACTATTTTTCATGCGGCGCATGCAGCGTGGAGTGATGAGGCATTAGCTGCTCTGCAGATCGACCTTCGACCTTGGACAGATGCTGATTCTCTGAGGTATTAAAAATTAATTATATTTGTTATTTAATTTCAATCGTTGGTAATTTAAGTTAATTTTTAATATTAATTTAACATTTCAAATTTGGATGATTAGGTATTTTCGGTGGTTTTGGAGATGGGGAGGATCGAAACTTCCTACACCTCGCGAGCAGGCCGAGGCACGCATCAGACGTAGAGGTGATGTTCCGATCAGTCGGAGACAGTACGCTCCCATGGGGTCCAAGCTGCGTAATACGGTATTGACTGATTGATTAATTTATTTAAATCAGTTTCTATTTAATTGTTTTTATTTGTTTTGTAATGAATTATTATGATTTTATTTTATAATGACTGATTAAGATTTTATTTATTTATTTAATGCAGGGAAACAACGCATTGAAGAATGCGGTTCATGCAATAAGCCTCCTTGTGAAGAAGGGATGCAGAAGAATTGGTAAGGCAATCCTTACCAACTGTCAATCCCAACTTCGAGATGCATCTATGCCGTTCAGGATCGAGGATCTATTGGAACAGCGGGGGCTACCAACGAAGATAGAAGACATACCAGATTCTTCGGAGGAGTCCCAAGAACCGCAGACCAACTTTGAGGTTGAGGATCTCGTCAATCCGGTATGTATTATTTGTAAATAAATATGCATTGAACATAATATTATAATTAATTTCATTGATGATAGTTTTTTTCTATCTTAACAGGATGGTGGTCTAAATACAGGACGATTAGACGACATATTAGGACCACCCAGGGGTTCTCATTCCCACGTAGATCCTACGCCGGTGACACTTTCAGGTCCTACTCCCACATAGGATGCTGGTCCATCGTCATCGACCTCTCAGTTTGCCGGTATGTGGCATGACCCCACCAGCATTTTTAGTGGCTACATGCCAGGATATCAGCCAACTTTTCCCCCGTTTGGCCAGACTTCTGCACCGTTTAGTACGTTCGGCCAGACTGCTCCACCGTTCACTATGCTAGCATTTGGTACGCCATATAGCATCCCTTCATTTTCTTCGCCATTGGGTAGTATGGGAGGGGGAGAGTCTTTCACTACCTTACTACAGACCGCCACGCACGAGGGTGGTCAGGTTGTTGGCGATGAGGAGGGTGATCAGGGCGGTGACGAGGAGGGTGCTGAGGATGACGGCGATTCTGAGGAGGTGGACGAGGAGATTCAGGCGGAGGATGAGTCAGTTACCCCTTGTTTGGCTGAGAGAAGAGAGAGACGAGTTATTAGGAAACGCGAGAGATTTTCGCCGTCTGGACGTAGGAGGTAGTATGTTATGGATGTTATGGATTTCTATATATTGTGATGTATGTTATTATGTTTTATATCATGTATGTGTAGTTTATGTTGCTTATTATTTTTTGTTGCTTGTCTGTTGCGACTTGTAGGCAATATTCGAAAATAATATTACGACTTGCGAGTAATATTACGATATTTAATTAAAAGAAGCAAACAATTATTTGGCACACAATCAACATTATTTACAAACAATTATTTACAAATGATGAAAAAAGGGTCTAGTTTATAGTTAAATAAAAGATGTTATATAGTTAACAAAATCAAACTTGTTTCATTTGATATAAAAAAAATCAAATAAGTAAAATAAAAATTGTTAACTATATAAAGGTTGTTATATAGTTAACAAAATCAAACTTCTTACATTTCATATTAAAAAAATCAAATAAGTAAAATAAAAATTGTTATATAGTAAACAAAATCAACTCTATCGTTTCATTTCATATTAAAAAAAATTCAAACAAACTCGTTTCAGCTTAAAAAAGCAGTAAATTGATCTGCCTCCTAACGCGTTCGTTGACCGCGTTAGGCCCTTTTAACGCGTTGGTTGACCGCGTTAGGAGCCAGGAACCATACGCGGTCAATTATCGCGTTAGGACTTTTTCCTTATTAAAATTTTTTTTTACCTTTTTTCTTATTAAAATTTCTGAGGATATATTTTTTTTTATTAAAAATAACACCACTAGGTCGAGCCTGGCGATCCTGAGTCCGAGCTCGGGCATGCCCGAGCCTGCCCATGCGAGGGATTCCATCTCATTCTTTCTAGAACTGTAATAGCGATAGGCTAGTAAAATGCATACAATTCATAACATAATTAGTACTAGTAAATAAAGAAGATACTGGTAAATGGACTGATAAAGGAAATATAAGCCATGGTCCGAAAAATTGATCGGCGACGACCGAGCCGGTTTTAGACGGTTTGGAACATAATCGGGTGAGATCATCAAAAATCATCATTGATGGTGGTGTTCATTAACGGAGAGAGGAGAAAGGGGTGTCAAGAATAGTGTCTGAGGTGGCTAGGGGTAAGGAAGACGTGTGGGAGGCCGGTGGAACCGAGTAGGGCGGCACTGTTTCTATTGGGGTGGATCGAACCTGTTTTCTATAGCACGACAAGAGAGGTACACAGGAAATAAAGTTTGGAGGAGAAAGGTAGAACCGGACCAGTCCAGTTCAGTGTTTTTCTAAAATTTGAATGGTCTAGATTTTCTGAATTGCAAAAAGAATGAAAATAAAATTATGCTTGATTAAAAATAGTGATCCAAAGACAGAAAAATTTTAAATTTTTAATCTACGATTCTAATTGATATTTATGGTGTTTTAGTGAAATATTGTTTATCCAATTTTTTTTTTTTTTACAGAAATATCTTACTAATCATGGAATTTATTTTAATTATTTTCACAATTTTATATTCTGATTTTTTTGAGATATCAGATATCACAATGGCTTCATAATTGTATAAATTTTATATTTTAATTGATTTTATAGTTCCAATCTTTTAGCTTGTTTTATTTAAAAAAAAATTCCAAATTTTTATTGTATTTTCTCTTAATTTTAAATTGCACAAAACATGATTTTTGTAAAAAACCGATTTTCTCATCCAATTCACCTCGTTTTTCCCAATTCAACTCCTTCGACCAACAGTCCAATTCCGAGTTTCAAAACCATGATATAAGCTCTTTTATTTAGATTACATTTACCGTGGCTGTCAACTAAAACTATGATATAATCTTTTAACTCATGCTTTTCATTTAATTACGAGAGAGATGTTTACAGCCAGGGGCGGAGCCAGTAGGGGGGCAAAGGGGGGCCTGGCCCCCCCTAATATTTGAGAAAAGACAAGACCAGATATATAGGATTATAGGAAGTCAAATGAGAGATGCATAATCCTCACGTTATTTCTTGTAATTATCCTGTGAATCTATTCCCAATTCCACTTCACATACATAGCAAGTAACGCAAAGGAAGGGAAGGGACTAGGGAGCCTATTTTTGTTGAACAATGCTAATAAAAAAAGGTTTTTGTTTCTTGTCTGGTCTCTGGTATTTTTAATGTTTGCATAAATAACTATTAAGAACTATTGCTATGAGCTAAGACTGTTATATCTGTAGGCAAAATCTAGATTGCTATGAGCTATTATTAGATTTATGATGTCATTAGATTGATAGATGCGCATATGGGTTGTAGCTTATATTTGTACTCACTGAAGCATTGTATGAGACAACAGATATTAATACATACATCTTCAATTTACTCTTACAACTGAAACAGTTAAAAAGTTGTCACTTATTACTTCATTATAATTTTTATTGTTATTTTCCTCAGCATTTTGACATTGGATGTCAGCCATTGCCCTCCCCCCCCCCCCCCCCCCCCAAAATTCATATCCTGGCTCCGCCCTACAGCTGAATACAATAACTTTATATATTGGGGGTACGGTTGTGGTTGTGGTTAGACGTAACAACAGAATTTTCATGATATAATCTAGTTGGCTACTGCTATGTGGGTTTGTGGTTAGAACGTAACAAAAGAATTTTCAGGGATAAAAGAAGCGCAACCAGTTCAACATACCGCTGGATTTTATAGGAGGCAAATTTATTCATGAGATATTGTTAAATGTATCAGTTTTAGACTCTTTTCTTTTCTTTTGGTACTTTGTCTTTTTTCTACCTTGCTTTTAATTAGATAGTCTCTAAAAAAACTTTATATATTGAAGGATAGATACAAATTCTCTAATTCTTAGCCAACTACTGACTGCCATGTGTCACATGTTGAGAGGTGAAGGATAGGACCACTGGTGCGCTGTCCTAACAGCTGATAGTTCGTTGCATTTTTTCTGCCATCTGTTCCTCTGTGTTTATGATATTTACTGGAGTGTCAATTTGCTGCTGTTGCATAACAGCTTGAGATTTTCCTTGAACCACTCTGTAATCCACTATTTGAATCAATAAAGAGCATTTTCATCATCTTCAGCTGTGATTGATCTGTGAGTGTATGTTTAGTTTAGGTCCAGTATTATTAGGCGGTAAGCTACCTGGAATTAGTTTGCATAGTTTCACGTTTTCTCAAATTCGAATTTGTTCGTGTGCATATAAATAAAGGATCTCATTCCATGTGACATGAGTTCTTGACCCATGACGCGTGGGCCCGCGCTGAGATGGCTGTATGCGATCAAGACATAATATATACCGAAGCAGTCAAGGAATATCGTCTTGGGTTTCATTTTTATAACATGATATGCAGCACAAAATCTCCATTGTCGCGTACGGCCTTCGGGCCTTCTAACAAATAGAATAATGAGATATAAATCTCCATGTACTATTGGATCTGATCGAGTAATTAATTATTGTGCAACCTCAGATGGTAAATCTCCATGTACTATGTATCTCATAATTCTCATCATGAGTTCGTCAAAACATTATTTCAAACTCACAAAGCAGCTCAATTTAATTGTATTTGTATCATATATAGGTTCAATATTGTCTAAACTAGAACCCAGCTAGTTGTACTTCTAAGTTCCATACAGAAAAGAAAAACTTCTCAAGTTCTAAAAGAGTTACAGCCAGGAGAAATATATTTTGATTCACTTAATAGTAAACAAAGTTTAATTTAATTACCAGACAGAGAAGTATCTTTACTACGTCCATAAATAATAGGAAAACTTAAGGGACGTGGCTTTCATGTTGTCACAAAAGTTGTTGATTAATGACCTTAAATATCAGTCGCCAGAGCATATCATATAAACTAACTTCCTCGTCAAAAATCATTCGCAGGAGCACACACAAATTCACTAACCACAACAGTTGCAAGACACAGTCATCCATGATCCACCTCTCACTCTCTCTAATGGCACCTCTAAACCTAAACCCCAGAAGCTTCCTACTGCTAGCTTCTACCCTTCTCTTTCTCTTCTTCATCCTAAGATCAAAATCAAAATTACCTTCAATTAACCTTCCTCCAGGGCCTAAACCCCTCCCTTTAATAGGCAACCTCCACCAACTAGGCGACTAGCCTCACCTTGCTCTCCACCGCCTCTCCTGCACCTATGGCCCCATCTTTCGCCTCACTCTCGGTTTCATCCCCACTGTAGTAGTATCCTCTGCCAAACTGGCTCGTGAAGTGATGCGCACACATGATTTAGCTCTGGCAAGTAGGCCCCAGCTCCAGTCTGCTCGCAGCTTATTCTATGGCTGCACTTGTTGGAGTTATGTCCTAGAAGTCAATATTTAATGACTTATTTTCTTAGTTTATGTTAATGATGATATTTGATCATTTGTTCCTAGAGTTTATTATTGACAGATCATTCAGGTTGAGGATCTGAATTGTAGATCTCTGTGGATCATTCATTAGAATGACAATAATAAATCTAAATCGTCCATAATCTTGATAATTAACAAGGAACATTAATTATCATAAAAGATTAGTATGCAAGTTAAGTGATGATTAAGTTCTACAAATCATAAGTAAGGAGTTACGAACTTAATTGCATATGTGTATGTTATTGGAACATAGTACAGGACTTGACCCAATGAAATAAACATATGGATTGTGTTATGTGTCATTGTTTATTTCATATGAGTTTGATTCTAAGTTTGAGATGTTCACCTTTTCCACATGAGGATAGGTTCAATAAATATCGTCTAACGTTGATTCCTGATAAAGGCTGCTATAAGGACTTTATTTATGTTCTCTTGAATTGTGCGGGGAAAAGTTGTTCATCAAGAAAACCGTATGTCCCTCATTAGTATACCTAGTGAGTGATGATATCTGTTTGGGCCCCTTGATGGAGTTGGATCGTATGCATGCAAACTAGACGATCAATTCTAGATCAAGAAATGTATAATCTGCAAGAATGACACATTCCTATCTTGGATTATACAATGATATCATGTGACATAAGAATCAGACAAGGAAATACTTATATTTCTTATGCAGGATTGAGATATTGTAACGGTACATTATTTATGCGAATTGGGAATCATAACGTGTTGCTAGATACCGCTTATGATTATTGGAATTAAATAATGATTTATTCTCCATGGCCAACATAGCATAAATCCTCAAAGGGTCACACAAATAGGACTTTGACCACACAATGCATTATCTATTTATTCGCAACAGTGAGTATTGCGGAAATATGATAAGTTGATTAATTAATTATATACCGTTATGAACCGTTATAATTAATTAAGTCAAAGAGATCATATAGAAATAAATTAATGCATTATCTAATCCCAAAAATAATTATTAATGAGTTAATAATTAATTTTAGATCAACACATTTCAATATAAATGGTTATATTGATTAATCGGGCCGTTATTTAATAGGAAAATATATAGCCCAATTATAGAGCAAACTAATGGGACTTTAATTAGGTGAATTAAAGACCCAAATGAGGTTTTGAGGTGGCCCATATAGGCCCAATTCGTGGCCAGCCATAGGGTGGCAAGAGGTGTAATTTTGGGGAAGTTTTCCCTAGGGTTTGAGCTCTATAAAAGGACCCCTTTGGAGGCTCCAAGAGCTAGCCTTTCTCTCTCCTCTCTTTCTTCCCTTTGTGGCTGCCATAAACCCCTCTTTTCTCCCTCTTTTGCTCATGTGTTGAGCTCTCTTCACCATTTAAATGAAAGATTTAATTGCTAGAAGAGAGAAAGCTAATGGGATTAGGCTTGTTCTTGAGTGTGCTAGCACATACCTTGAGAACGTGGTTAATCTCCTTGGTGGACTCGAGGCCGGCGGCACAACCATGGTGGAGATGAAGGAGGAGGCACGTCATCGACTCCTACGCATTGGATTCGAGCCTCGTGAATACAATTTCATGAGAGGTACAATTTTCTCCTACTTTCTCTCTTGATTTGACGTGTGATTGCTTTAGCACTAGATCTCTTGATTTGCTTGTTGTTAATGGTGATTAATTAGTTGTAATTAATCTAAAATTAAAATATGAGCATTTCCTAACAGTGGTATCAGAGCTATGGTCGTGCTTAAAGTTTTTCACACTTAATTAAGTGAGAATTCGTAATTAATTAAATTAATTAGTGATGTGCATGCTTACTGGCCCTGGAAAGGCTGTTTTCTGTCTTGTTGCTTGTTTTTCATGGTGTAAAGCTCTATAAATTTTTTTCCTTCTTATTGGAGGTTGTAGCCCTTTGAGTTGTGATTGTTTTCCCACTGGAATCATTGAAATTCGATGTAAAATGAATTTTTAGTGATTTAAACGGTAACGGTGCGCAGATCTGTTATTCTGCTGCACAGTTCTGTTGTTGTGGTTGGTAACAAATAAGTTTGTATACAAAGTACCTGTAACTTTTAGATAGGATTATTCTAAACTTGATGCTCTTTCTGGATATGTAAATTTTGTTGCATATTTCGGATATTATGTGGGCGTTCAAGGATGAAAAGTGATGAAGTTGTCAGATCTGTTTTTTCAAACAAACTGATTGTTTTAAAAAACTGTACTTATTGAGAAACTTTTATGGAAAAGTGTTGAAATGGAAATGTTCTCCTTTAAGTCTGGAATCTGTGAAAATTAATTTCATAGATTTTCATTGAGATTTGATACCTCAACCGAGTGAAACCTTTTTGGTCGACGGTCTGTTCCAGAACAGGATACCTTGCTTAAATGCTTGTTATCTCGTTGATCTTGAATATAACTTGTGGATTTTCTTTTCATGGAATGATAGCCTATTGTATGTAGTATTTTTCTATGTAAATTGTTTGCTGGAAAAATATCAAGGGGATGATCATACAGACCAAAAGGTTGAGACCAATAACAGAATTTTCTCTAACGGTGCTTCGCGCACAATCTGAGGATTTGTCTTTTTTGGTTCTCCCTGATGGTAACTGATCTCTCCTTGAGATTTTTACAGGTAATCACAATCTTTGTAAGGAGTTCTCTGGATTTATTTCAGATTTTTTGGAGACCGAATTATTTTGAATTTTTCCGGGCCCCGAATTTCGTATTTTAATTAGTTAAAATAGTTTCTAATTAATCAATTTATTGAAAGGTTAATTAGAAGACTCCTTAAATACCCTCCTTTCTGTTTTGATGGTTGGATTTAATTTAAAAGGGCTTAAACAATTGGTTGTTAAGGTTAAGCCTTCTTTGCATTCGAAAAACTTGAGCAACAAGTATGCACAAAGATTCTAATTAATGAAATTAATTAAGAGCAAGTGAATCATGTATATTGTATATGTGCTAACTTTGTTTTGTAGGAGGATGTGGGTTTGATATGGCTCAAGATGTCAATGCCTTGTGTGTTGTAAAATGTTGTGAATGCATGTGATTGCTTGTAAAGTGGCCTAAGGTGCCTTGATAATTAAGTGGTTAATTTTTGATGTAACTTGTGAGGCTTGCATGCCCCTAAGGCCTAGGCGGGGTTTTAGGAATTTTATCACATGTATTTATTTCCCTTAATTATTAGATAGGATCTTAGTAATTAGTGGGAGGGCTTGATTAGATTAGTCTCGTTACATGGAGATGCGACGAAGATTAATGCAAGCGGGAGCCATACAAACCCACGACAATGCTTGAGATGCTTATGTTATGTGATTGTTTGTGAATGCCTTGAATTGTCATAGGTAGGTATGGGTGTATGCTTACACGACCACCAAACAAAGTCACGTAATTGCTTTTGTCCCAAACTAAATTGATTAAGTCGACCGCCTTCCTTCTCTCTATCCCCTTCACGTCAATAGCCAATCATGGCGCGGTCCGCCATAGCGGACGTCATAGTTGTCAACCTTGATAGTCGGGATACAAATGAAAAGATTTGTTAGGAGCAAATAGAGAGAGGTTGCTTATCGATGGACCCAACAAGTTTTCTTGGACATCGGGGCGAAGTTTGTAAATATACTTAGATATTTACAAACCAAGAGTCGTATGGTTGATATGATTGGTTGGAGAACCTACCTTGTCTAGTTAAGTAGGGTGTCGTGCCATAGCAGGCTCTACTTGATGAAAACGGGGATCTTGGAAAACCAACTACATTGGGACACTAAATAAATGTAGTGGGAGTTTTTGTTTATCATTCCATAAACAAAACATTGCATAAACTAAATGACCTTAAATTGAAATTGTTATAGATATTAAATATGTTAATTTCGTTGCGATCAATCTTTGGAAAACGACAAGCTCGTTTCTAAGGTATTTACTTGGAGAAGAAATACCGATTCCTAAGACATGTTCTTGGAAATGAGAAACTTGAGCAAGTTTAATCCCAAAAACGTTCCTCAACTTCCCGAACATAGTTTCGCAATGATTGATTAGTTTTGACGAAAATTATTCAATAAAGCGAATGCTCATATCCTTTTAGAAGTTCTGGACCTTTGAATTGGAGAATTCATAAGGACTATACTAAGACTTCTATACTCTCATCCACTTACTCAAGAAGACGGTCTTAGAGAAAGTAAAAGATAGACTCAATCATTAATGATCGAGTAATGGAATGTGAGTTAACCAAGAGACTCTTCTTATAAGAAGATAAATGTTTCATTAGCTTGCGAACCGAAAGATTTGAGTAGCTAATTGACAACTAGAGATATTAAGATCTCCAATATCAAGGATTGTTGATATTGTCATACAATCTCTTTCTATGGATAAAGGATATATTGTTCGCACACTTGTTAGTGCTAAAAGTAATTGGTTAAGTATTAAAGGAATACTTCACCAAGATATGAGTTGAATATTTGAGACCCTCACTAGTGACCGTGTGTCACATGAAATGTTTCATTTGCCATTTATGAGAGGCATTTGAAAGGTTGTCCGAAATACCATGATGTTCTAAACCTTAAGATATTTGTCGTTCAAATTATCTCACTATCTCTAATTCACACTAGTAATTAGGTGCTAGTTCATGTGTTCGCATTTAACGAAATGTGTAGACAATGGTGAATAAGAGAAAGTTCGAGATAAGTAAAGTAAACTCCGTTTTGGAAATGGCTTATACGTCTAAGCCGCTACCATTGAATACGTAGAGTTATCTTTATTAAGTAAAGAGTTTGTTTAGGAATTTGAGGTTGTATACCTTATTCCAAACATCTCATAAAACCTTATCTCCATATTTGATGATGGATGATCATGTTTTGTAATAGAGAAATGTTGTTCTCTTATTGTTATAAATTTGTGTATAAGATTTCATGCATCTTAATTGAATTTGCTTGAAATAATTAACAAATTTTGAATGACAAATATGTAAGACTTCGCATAAAGTATTTGACTTTTATGTAAAATAGTTGCTTAGTCGAATATAAACAAGAATCGCATTATGAGAGTCTACGTAACGTGGAGCTCGTAAATCAATTTGATTGCAAAGAATCGCATTATGAGAGTCTACGTAACGTGGAGCTCGTAAATCAATTCGATTGCAAATCAATTGAAATTCATGCGAATCGTGTTTGTTAAAAGACAAAAGCGCCTTTGACCTACGAAGGTTTAAAGGACAAGTAACCTTATTAAGACTTATACATATTGATGTATATAGACTTATAGGACTTGTGCAATTGCAAGGTTGTTGACACTTTACCACTTGACCAACGATCATTGTAGATATTAACGTATCTATTTGATATGGTATAAGTATGAATCTTTTGACAAGATCAAAAGGATCTCAAGAGTAAAGTTAAAAAAAACTATTCAATAAAAGCAAAAGTCTTAAGATGGATCATGGTAAATAGTTAAGTCATGTAGTTTGATATATTGCCTAAAGAGTATGAAAGACGTTTCACTACTCGCTCCATGAGGAACATTTGAAAAATGTATCCAAGGATGAAGGTATCGAACATTGTTTGATATAGTTCGATCGGTAATAAATCAAATTGACTTGTTTGACTCATGTAAGGGATTGTGTTTGAGGACAATATTGTTTACACTAAATAAAAATTCCATTGAAGTCTATTGAGAAAGATATCTTACGAGATTCGATCTCTAGGTATATTGTTTCTCAAGATTTGGTGTTGAGAAGCTTATTTCAAGGTTCGATTGATTGATAAGCTTGGACCCAAATAAGACGCTTATTAGTTTGTAGGATATCTTGAATTAGCCAAAAGGTACTACTTCTATGAACATGATAAGAACAAGGTAGTTGTTGCTCATCATAACGTAATCTTAAAGAATGATATTCTCAAGAAGAAGTAGTGGGAGTAAAGTGAGCATTAAAGGAGTTTATGCGTCACTACAAGAAGTACCTTTATAGGGAACTTGTCACTCCATACATGGTGCTTAGTGGGAGTTGAGCGGAACTTGACTCACAAGCAGTTGTGAAAGGAAGAAGTTTATAAGCACGCTCGCTTCTAAAGAGTACTCAAACATCTCACGAATGGATGATGTTAGAGAAACTCGTGCAATACATTAGGATCAAGAATCTATTCTACAAGATGTTGTAGAAGTAGCTCGTAGACCTCAAGCACCAATCCTACAAAGATCAACGAGAGTGAATTGCCTAAACTGAAAAGTACATAGGTTTCACAACATCCTCATACTTGACATGTGAGGATCCGTTGATAAATAAAGAAGCGATGGAAAGATCCGATTCCACAAGTATGATTTGAATCTATATGATCTTTAAGTGCAATCCATATATATAACAACAAGGTATAGACCTTGATTGATGTTCAAGAAGAAGCGATCCATCTAGAACATATAGATCTTTAAAAGGAAAGATAGATATGGATAACAAGTCGACTCTGTACAAAGCACAATTTCATGATTGATGCTATGTCTAAGTCGATAACGAGTTGACCATGTATAAAGCACGGCTTCTCGCTTGTAGCTGTGTATAAGTCAATAAAGATCATTCTAGCAATAGTTATATTTCGTATATATAGATATATGAAAAGATACATCAAAACCGTCTTCTTCGATTGAATGAAGGAAGTTGTTGTGAATTTGACACAAACTGAGGATTTGTTGTATTGCTAGAAATGTATATGTGCTTCAAGGATCAATTGATGAATTGAAGCAAGAATTGTGGAAATTGGAATAAACATTTTGACAAAGAAGTCAAGGAGTTGCACTTCGTCAAAAGTATCTTGTATAGACAAGATATTCAGTGGGAGCATTATTATGTTACATGTATTGTACAAGATACAAGACATTAATTGGGAATAAAATTAAAGAAATGAATATTGTCAAGATCTCATTGGAGAATGTTTTCTCAATAGAGAACTTGGGTAAGTCACCTAAATCCAAGGAAACAAAATCTATGGAGATAGATTATGATGGATTTCAGGTTTGAGAAAACGTGCATATAATGACAAAGTGTTCTAGTAACATGAAAAGATAGACTCCTAGAAAGGATGTCTAACCAAGTTGTATGGCATACACTTGAGTTCTACTCGGTGTGTTGTAACTCAATTCGAAAAGAGTGCACGATATATTTCGAGCATCCTTCTGTTATGAGTTTCATAACGGATGCCATATTTATGCACATGTCCCTATGTGTTGTAACCAAGGAGTATGACAAGCAGTTGTCAACTGGATACAAAGAAAAACACGTTTGGACAATAATCGAGAATATCTTCGAGTATCTTATGAGAAATAATGATATGTTTTTCCATCTGATAAGATAAAAGAAAGCTCATATAAATTGATATATTGATGCTAGTTTTCGAAAGATTGATATAAATACAATTGAGCTACATATTTTGTTTAAATGTGGTGTTGTAAGTTTAGAAGGTGTTCTAAATGGGATATTACAACCGTTTCCGTCACCAAAACAAAATATATAGCAACTTGTGAAGCAATGAAAGAATGTAGTAAGGATCGTGAAGTTCTCAGTCAAGCTAGTATGGTTCTATGCATCTCGAACCATAGCTTAAACTTGAAGAACCCAATATTAAATTGGTGATCCAACTAAGATCTATGACGATGTCACTTGATCTCACATGATGATGATCAAGAACACATATATAGGAGTATATATGTATATAGGGTCAAATAAAATTTGATAGGTTCGCGGACACAGCGAACACTCTAACTTAACCTCTACTTTAAGCGGTATACGAGATGCAATTGTGCATCCATGCGTGATGGACGTATGAGTAACTTGCTTTAAGTGTATTACATCTTTTGAGGTTCGAGACATGTATATATATAGATATATGACATTGTTCTAAATTCTTCACTGGCTAGAAGTCACTATTGATTGACTCTAGGCCAAGTGGGAGATTGTTGGAGTTATGTCCTAGAAGTCAATATTTAATGACTTATTTTCTTAGTTTATGTTAATGATGATATTTGATCATTTGTTCCTAGAGTTTATTATTGACAGATCATTCAGGTTGAGGATCTGAATTGTAGATCTCTGTGGATCATTCATTAGAATGACAATAATAAATCTAAATCGTCCATAATCTTGATAATTAACAAGGAACATTAATTATCATAAAAGATTAGTATGCAAGTTAAGTGATGATTAAGTTCTACAAATCATAAGTAAGGAGTTACGAACTTAATTGCATATGTGTATGTTATTGGAACATAGTACAGGACTTGACCCAATGAAATAAACATATGGATTGTGTTATGTGTCATTGTTTATTTCATATGAGTTTGATTCTAAGTTTGAGATGTTCACCTTTTCCACATGAGGATAGGTTCAATAAATATCGTCTAACGTTGATTCCTGGTAAAGGCTGCTATAAGGACTTTATTTATGTTCTCTTGAATTGTGCGGGGAAAAGTTGTTCATCAAGAAAACCGTATGTCCCTCATTAGTATACCTAGTGAGTGATGATATCTGTTTGGGCCCCTTGATGGAGTTGGATCGTATGCATGCAAACTAGACGATCAATTCTAGATCAAGAAATGTATAATCTGCAAGAATGACACATTCCTATCTTGGATTATACAATGATATCATGTGACATAAGAATCAGACAAGGAAATACTTATATTTCTTATGCAGGATTGAGATATTGTAACGGTACATTATTTATGCGAATTGGGAATCATAACGTGTTGCTAGATACCGCTTATGATTATTGGAATTAAATAATGATTTATTCTCCATGGCCAACATAGCATAAATCCTCAAAGGGTCACACAAATAGGACTTTGACCACACAATGCATTATCTATTTATTCGCAACAGTGAGTATTGCGGAAATATGATAAGTTGATTAATTAATTATATACCGTTATGAACCGTTATAATTAATTAAGTCAAAGAGATCATATAGAAATAAATTAATGCATTATCTAATCCCAAAAATAATTATTAATGAGTTAATAATTAATTTTAGATCAACACATTTCAATATAAATGGTTATATTGATTAATCGGGCCGTTATTTAATAGGAAAATATATAGCCCAATTATAGAGCAAACTAATGGGACTTTAATTAGGTGAATTAAAGACCCAAATGAGGTTTTGAGGTGGCCCATATAGGCCCAATTCGTGGCCAGCCATAGGGTGGCAAGAGGTGTAATTTTGGGGAAGTTTTCCCTAGGGTTTGAGCTCTATAAAAGGACCCCTTTGGAGGCTCCAAGAGCTAGCCTTTCTCTCTCCTCTCTTTCTTCCCTTTGTGGCTGCCATAAACCCCTCTTTTCTCCCTCTTTTGCTCATGTGTTGAGCTCTCTTCACCATTTAAATGAAAGATTTAATTGCTAGAAGAGAGAAAGCTAATGGGATTAGGCTTGTTCTTGAGTGTGCTAGCACATACCTTGAGAACGTGGTTAATCTCCTTGGTGGACTCGAGGCCGGCGGCACAACCATGGTGGAGATGAAGGAGGAGGCACGTCATCGACTCCTACGCATTGGATTCGAGCCTCGTGAATACAATTTCATGAGAGGTACAATTTTCTCCTACTTTCTCTCTTGATTTGACGTGTGATTGCTTTAGCACTAGATCTCTTGATTTGCTTGTTGTTAATGGTGATTAATTAGTTGTAATTAATCTAAAATTAAAATATGAGCATTTCCTAACAGCACTGATATTGTATTTTCACCTTATGGCCCGTACTGGCGGCACGTGAGAAAGATATGCATTTTAGAGCTACTATCTCAGCGCCAAGTAGACTTGTTTGCTCCTCTACGTGCTGCCGAGGCTAGGTGCATGATCTCACGCATTTCCACTGCAGTGGCAAAAGGAAAGGTATAGTATAATTATCATAACATGTTATATGATTCAGTCGATTAAATCTAGAGTGATGAATCAATTTAGGTCTGTTCTCCAAAAGATATCCTTGAAATTTCACAGATCAACTGGGGAGATGTAATCATTACATCTTAACAAAGGGATCTACAGTTTAATTGAACTCTTCTCAATTGTAGGAGCAAATGTTTCATATTCAATTTTAAAGATCTACATTTCAAATCCTACATTTAGCCAAGCAAAAACATACTAGAATTTTTTTTTTTTGAAATTATAACATGTTTAATTTATCTAGGCGATGAACCTCAGCAAGATTTTGGGTATATATGCAAATGGGGTTTTAGGCCGGACTGCCTTTGGGAAAGATTTCTATGGAGGCGGAGACTATGATCGACATGGGTTCCAAGAAATGCTGGAAGAGTACCAGGTTCTGCTTGGCGGGTTCAGTACTGGAGATTTCTTTCCAGGGATGGAGTGGGTAGGTGCAATTACTGGGAACAATGCTAGGTTAGAAACAACATTTCGGAGATTTGACAAATTTTTTGATGAGATCATCGAGGAGCACATGCAGAAGAGGAGAAAAGGAAAAATATAGGAAGATGGGAAGGACTTGGTTGATGTTTTGCTTGATGTGAAGGAGGGTAAGGGCCTTGAGATGCCTCTAACTATGGATAATGTCAAGGCCGTCATCTTGGTAAGCATCTTTCATAATAATAATACTTGATAATATTAGCATTCAATTAAATATTACTTAATGCATGCTGGTTTGATCCCTAGTGAGGCGTCAGAATGAATTTAGGTTCAAACATTAATATTATTTTTTAAAATACATAGAAAATTTTCATTTGAAAAATACAGTAAATATGTGTTAAGCATACAATTAGATTATGATCTTCACTCTTCGGTTAATAAATGACATAATTCATGATCAGGATTCACAACTTTTAGATGTTAATATGTTATTCTTGCTGTGCAGGACATGTTTGCAGCTGGGACAGACACCACCTTCATAAGCCTTGACTGGGGCATGACTGAGCTGCTAATGAACCCCGGAGCACTGAAACAAGCCCAAAAGGAGGTCCGAGAAATCACCGGTGCAAAACAGTTTGTATCTGAATCTGACCTTTGTAACATGCCTCACCTGAAAGCAGTAATCAAAGAGATTTTCAGACTGCATCCCCCTGCACCAGTTCTCATACCTCGTGAATCCATGGAACAAGTAACAATCGATGGCTATGATATCCCCACAAAGACACGTATCTACATCAATGCATGGGCTATTGGTCGAGACCCAGAGTTGTGGGAACACCCAGATCAATTCAAACCAGAGAGGTTCTTGGATAGCCCGATTGATTATAAAGGCCAACATTACGAGTTGATACCCTTTGGTGCCGGCCGGCGTATTTGCCATGCCATAAGTTTTGGCACGGCAAGTGTAGAGCTGGCTCTGGCACAGCTGCTTCACAGCTTTGACTGGGAGCTGCCGCCTGGAGTTGCAGCAAAGGATTTGGATCTTACTGAAGTTTTCGGCATCACTATGCATCGGATCCAGCAGCTGGTTGTAGTTGCCAAGCCTTACTTAGTAGAATAGGTACAGTAAAGTGGTCTGATCGATCAATTTTGACTTTGTATGATGGCTATGCTGCTCAGTCATAAAGTGTTGCTATGACCACTCGTGATGTAGTTTGGAAAATGAATTCCGAGTTTCCTCTTTTGAGGAAACGGGCTAGAATCTGTTCAGCAAAAACACATTGTAATATCATGTAATTGAGAGTTGGTTATTACAGAACTTTTGTTAGTGTGTGATGATATTATATTGGGGCCCGTAAATTAAAATTAACAAACAAAGCCCAAAAAGTCCACTAAAAAGTGTAGGCATACCGTATATATGCATTTAGTCATTTTTCATTTTCCAACATTCTACTTCACGACTTTAGACAGACTCCCATATCTTAATGATTGGAAAACCACATTGTTATTTTTAAGTGATCATGTCGCTGTTGTCCCGAAAGTAGTGTGGATTGTTATGCTTTTGCCATAGAAAAGCTGCGGATGATAATTCCCTCCGTTGTGAAAAAAATATCTTTTGACCGAGTCTTTGTAGAATTTACAATACCTTCGCGAGAGACACACTCGCTGTTTTTATGGTCTAAGCTCTGGACAAAATTAATTAGAGCCGGAATTGTGGATTAATTTGATTTAGAATATTATCAACTCATGGGTCGTTTCAAATCAGATTCCGAGGGTTCTAAGTTGGATTAAATCTGAATATAAAATTGGATATTGGGTACTTTATTTAAAAAAAAAAAGGATTTTGGTTCATGTTAAATCGTGTCACATTGAGTTAGAATCAGTTTAACTTTCCAAAAATCGAAATTTTTAACAAGAGCATAATCTGCCCCATGAATTTCAAATGGAGGAAAGCTCCTTCATTTTTTTTAAAAAACGCATCACCATTGCGCCGTTCAGAAGGGCGCAATAGTGAGGCCTTACTGCGCCATTTATAAGGACGCAATAGGAAGAAAAAGACAAAAATTGGCGCGTGGTTGCTGCAGAATGCAGTAAAAGGGAGAGAGAGGAGAGTTTATTTATTATTTTTTTTTCTCCTTCCTCTCTTGTTTTCTTTCTTTCTTTCTTTTTCTCCTTCTTTTCTTTCTTTTTTTCTTTCTCTGGCCGAGCTCAGCTAACACCTCTTTCTTCTCTCTTTTTCCTTTCCTTTTCTCCTTCCCCTTTTTCTCTACTCTCTTAACTCCTCTTTCTCTCTCTTTACTCTGCCAAAAAACAAAACCAAACAGAATCAATCACTGGCAACGTTTAAAATTTTTGTCGTAAAGTGTCTATTGCGCCCTTTTGAACGGCGCAATAAGGCCTCACTATTGCGCCCTTCTGAACGGCGCAATGATGATGCGTTTTTTAAAAACTATGAGGGAGTTTTTCTCCATTTAAAATTCTTGAGGTATTTAATTCTGTTGTTAAAAATTTCGGTAATTTTAATATTTTATCGATCGGGTTTGAGTTGACGGAGGGTTATTTGGGTATGATTCAAATTTTGATTTGTCTTTTGTAATTTATTAATTTTTTTAAATTTGTTCTTGTTAATACATTAATTAGGAATGTTAAAAGTGTAATGACATAAATTATTCTTTTTTCTATGATGTTATCCTTGATTTGACCGCGTGAAGATTTTAAATTTCTCCGGCCAACCGGGGCATAATATAAAAGCAAAGCTAATATTGGAAGAAATTTGTACTGTATAATAGGGTTAGATATCTGTCGTTTTTTTATTTCTTGACTTGGTCAGACCCGCTAATATCCTCGACCTAAACCGAAATTTTATATCGATCGTTCAAATTTAGTGGGTGATAAACTTTCGGTTCTTGGAAAATAGTGCGGCTGATAGTTCCGTTATCCTAATAAAATATCTGAAAATATCTTCTTCGTTTTTTAAGGCTGACAAATGCTAGCAATTTTTCACGAATGAAAAAAAAAAAGTTTGCAAATGAATCACAGCATAATTAAAATTTCATCCCAATATTAAAACCGGTACAAAATATTAAAAAAACATTAACTCTTGACAAATTTATATCATAGCAGATATGAGCACCATAACGATACTAACTCAACTAACTCTGCTCCTAACCTAACTGGCACCAAGAGACGAAAACTGGCCGGGCCTGCTCCAAATTGTATTCTAATCCGAAAAATATATTCAATATCTTAAACGTATTCATGTTCGAACATATCCGTACCTGTATTTGTATCGAACAAAAAATATTAATACAGATATGGTTTGACTACTATTCGATTTTTATCCATATTCGACCATAAAATATGCTATCTGATCCATATTTGATCCCTATCTTCACACTTAATTGAATCGATGGCATAAGATGAACAAAGATATGGTCTATTTTTTTTTTTTTTTTCTCAAGTAAACTCTATGTAATAACTTTGTTTTTAAATTCACAAGAGAAGAACTAATCAATAATTTCTTAACATTATCAAAATCTTCCAACTTTTTTGAAATTGAATATCTACAAAAAATTAAAGCCATATTTCAAGTTGCAATATTTTATTACTTTATTAAAAATTGGTTCTCAACTAATCAGCAAGACAGCAAGTCGATTGATATCAGCATGATGAGCTGGTTGCTAACCCCTAACGGTCAATTGCCAGAATGATTCTGAAATTTAAACAAGACTAGATCTCAAATTTTAAAGTCAAGGTCTGAGCCTGTTTGGAAGCAACGGTATCATACGTCGCATTTAATTTGTACTATTATGCTGATTGATTAATTTCCATGCATTTATTATTTCTGAGTCGTCCCTTTGTTTTCCTCGAGTAATTGTAAAATCATCCTGTTTGCTTTCTCTAGAGGGCAAATTAAGCTCATTTATTTGGAATTTGATTCCAATTCAGATAAATTATTTTATTGTATTAATTTTTTAAATTCATGAAATCTACTAGCTTTTACTTCCAATAGAGTCGATAATATAAAAAGAAAAAAAAATATGACTGGTACAGTTGTTAGTTAAAGGAAGCCACTCCGGAGGAGTCGCTATCAAGACTCAATAATAGATTGACCCATGTAAACTTCCAGGAAGTTTCCTTTATTTTAACTTTATTGATTGATCCAATATTCTACATTATTGGTCGAGCCCCACTACATTATGTTCCTTTAAAAATTGGAAAATTTGGTCATCGATGTTTTCTGTTAATAGTGAAGGAATATTTTCCAATTACTAAAAAAGAAACATTTCATTTTTTTTTTTTTTGAAAAAGCTTTCGAGGAAAAAGAGCAATTTTTTGTAAATATATCTTTTTAGTACACCTTCATTATGCATGTCATTTTCTGCACCGAGTGCATGTACATTAAATAAACGCGCTTGCTGGATCCAATATTTGATTTTTGGTCTCCGCTCCTAGAAGTCTCCTCGTTTCGTTTCGATTTCAGCCTATCGGATCGGGTATATTGACCCGATTCAGCAACATGAGTTACCTAAACCAACTTGAACCTTTTTTTTCTTATACGATTTATAACAAACGGATAATTATTTTGTTCCATTTCTGGGCAGTAGTTTAGGTGGCAGGTTAGGTCTGAATTAACAATTAAACCTTTATTGACGTCAGCTAGCATACGGTACTTGAATCTTGCTGATGTGATCGTGGTTGCACCGAATCATTAGAAAATATGTTTTGGAGGTATCGCGTTCAAAACGCTCTATTTTAAATCTCAAACAATCGATCAAATGGATCCGCTTAATATTATCTTCATATTAAAATTTAGTTTAAAAATAAATTTCATATTTTTTTTTTCAGATTTTAGAAAATCATCAATTTAACAAATTATAAACCATTTAAAATAACGATTTTCAAAAAATAAAAATAGGTAAAAAAAATTATAAATTTAGTTTTATACTAGATTTCAATAAGAAGATCACTTGAGTAGTTGAGTGGTTCAAATATGTTATTTAAGGTTTAAAATATGAAAACGAGCACATTGAATGAGACTTCTCTGTCCATTGCGTTAGATTTTAACCTTACTCAAATAAAAAGACGATATTAAAAAAAATATAAAAGTATATGAAAACATATTTCTCATGAATTGAAAATATAAACGGTTCAAATACGATGTTCGAGTCTAAAAATTTAAAATACAAATAAAAAATAGATAGTACCAAACATTTTTAGCATTAAAATTCTCCCCAATAATGTCTACCCTTTTTTATCTATCTTTGTGATAATTTTTCTGAATTATATATTTAAATCACTACTCTGAAATTTACGGGTGAGTAAAAAACTTGTAACTCGTGATTTTACTCGAACTCGACTCGTAAAAGTTCGATTGTAACTCGAGCCAGAATAACTCGAATTGGCAGAACTCGAGTTGTATCAACTCGGTTAACTAACGAGTCGAGTTTGAGCTGGGCTTAACCTGACTGATCAACTCGTGAGCTGACTCGTGACATACTAAATATTAAATTTAAGTAATATTATCAACATGATTTATGAGTAATAAAAAATCATAAAACAAAATAATAATATTTTTTATTGTATATTTCTATTTTGGATAGTTATAAAATATAGAATATTAAGTTTCAAGACATATTTTGTTTCAAATCAATAGAAAGAATAAAGTTGACGACAAATTTTCTTATTTGTAATATTGTATATATCAATTAATTTTAATATTGAAATATTATATGAATTTAAAAAGAAAATTTTGAAGTACAATTACTTATATCGAGCTCGCTCGTTACTCGTGAGTCAACTCGAGTTGGAGACAAGTTGAGTTTGAGCTAGTTTAAATAACTCGAAAGTATTTCTAACTCGACTCAGGTCAACTCGAGTTACTATCGAGTCGAGTATGAGTTGTACCCAACTCGCTCTAACTCAGCTCGTATACAGCCTTACTCTGAATTAGGAAGCATTAGAAAGACAGACCAATATATGCCGACCTCAAAAGATCTGCAAGGACAGACCTTCGTTCTGAACTGTCCGATTTAATATTGACAGATAAATTTTTACGGGTTATGCAAATCTCGACGACTTTGATATTAATCACGGGACACTCATCATTGATAGGATAATTTGGACTACAGTCCTCAAAGAGGATGTGAATTTGTCAAAAGACCAGAGTTCAGTCAATCCAGAGTCTTTGATTACAACTATACCCGCATAACGTCCAAAACGATAACACAATTGGGGTGTTTCGTTAACCGTTTTGTTTTGGACACGAAATTGACTACCAATTTAGTTACCCATTTCGTTTTGGACGAAACGATCGAAATCACGAAAATACACATGGACGAAACCGTTTCAAATTTTCATTAACCGTTTCGTTTTTAAAACGCAATCAAAATTTATAATCGTTTCATTTCGTTTTGGACGAAACGAAACGAAATAATAGTTAAAACAGGTGCCGTTTTCACCCCAAATTACAACCCATAGAATATTTTGTAAAAGGAAAGAGCTTGGTCCGACTTGCCAGGCAGCTAGCAAGTAGCAATATATATCCAATCCAATTCAATCCAGCAAGCATCTTCTCGCTGTCTCGTTTTTGGAGTTATTGTTCCACTTTCTTCCCACTTGCATTATGCAAATAATGTCGGACAAATTTAATATGCATTTAATTTCTCTTTATTTTTTATTATTTAAAAAATTTAAGAGTCCAAATCTATTTTATAAATTTATTTCTCTCTTTGTATTTATTTATTAAATGAAATTATATCTCTAAATATATTATCATTAATTATTAATAATCATGTATTAAAAAAAACTACCAGTTAAATAAATATAGTAAAAGAAAGATGGTCAGGAAGGGAGGGTTTTTCAAATGATGCTAAGCCTTTCACACAAAAAAAAAAACAATAATAATAATGACGGTTATAAAAAACTCTATTTTGCTTGCCCCTAGATTTTGAACTTGCACATCGTTATCTGATAACCTTACTTTATACTTTCATTTCATAATGATAGAATCAAGAACACGCACTTTGGTATAGCGTGCGGTAAACCATCTTTTCCCGCCGTAGAATAAGCAATACATTGGTCATTTTTGTTTTTATTATAATTCAAACGCTATCAAGCTAATCGACTTTACTATATTGTAACGCTCGCTATATTCGAGGTTAAATAATCGATAGCAGTGCAGTAATCCTGGAAGTGACATCGAGAACGACGTCGAGGGAATTATGTGATGCTAGCGAGTAACCTGATATGATCAAGTAACTTCTACATATGTATGTTTTCTCCCCACGAGATTGTAATTAGATTAAAATGACCGTGTTCCCTCCGCTGCTCAGTCCGGCTCTTATTTCTTTTCTCTTTTTTTTTTTTTGGCAGTTTAGTGACAATGACCGTGTTCCCTCCGCTGCACAAAATCCGTCCATTTGTTTTAAACTTATAATTAAGGTCATGATCAAAAGAACTTTTTAGGTAGGACTTGGATTTGAAATTCGCACGATATTGAAATCTCCTGATCAGGATTTAATAAAAGTTGAATTTCATTTCATTTGATCGGATTCTGTGGGAAAATTCGACTCCATCGAAATCCTGGAAATTAGGTAGAATTTGGTCTGTTTTCACCAAATAAAATAGAAAGATCTTATTACCTTTCCTCTCCTTCAATTTATTTATTCTTTTCTTTTGCGGTATAGTAAAATCATTATTATCCGTTGCTAGGCAAAATCCGTCCGGTAGTTTGTTTTAAAATTTGTTCTAGCATCCACTTTAAAATTTTATCCAAAGAATCTACATATCCATATGAATTTTTTTAAAAAAAATATAAGAAAGCGTTTTAAACAATTTATAAAAGGGAATACGTTACAATCTTTGAACATGTGTATGTTAGTTTGATCTTAGGTTCGTTGTATATTTGTTTAGACTTTTTAGGTTTAAGTTTCTTTCTTTTATCCTTGGTTTGCATACGTTTAATGGCAGATCTACTAATTGAAAACGAGGACAATGTCCCTTGTTAATTTTGTAATGTACAAAATATAATTTTAGCGATATATATGTATTTTAGTTAAAAAATACTATATTTGACCTCACCACCCGATCTGGAGTGGGGAGAATGGAGTCATGGACCCGTATGGTCGTATCCTCTGGAGTACTTTAGAGTGTGGCTCTCTACTTTGGATGGTCCGATTAAATTTCTACATAGCCAATTACTGAGCATGTATTAATCACGGGAGATGAATGATCGGACGAATCTGAGTGGAGAACAGCACTCTAGAGTACACCTGAGAATTTCATTCCTGGAAAGCATAGTACGAGGAAGATCTAAATGAGGGCAAACTCATGTAAATGCTTCCGCTAGTGACGGAGTCAGAAAATTTGACAATAGGGTTCAATAATTTTTAATATTAATATTATAAAATTAGACAAAAATTGTCTTGGACGAATTTTTTATTCGGACTAAATCTAAATCATTCATTACAACTGATTACGAATCCAATGGCCCTTGAAAAACTCATCCATGGCTATTCAGATTATCAGTGTCATTTTGATCGTGCAATCAACAATTTAGACATTAACAATTGATAAAATATTTTACAATTCATTTAACTTTTATTCCAATAAATTACTTAAAAATTTTACTAAAAAATATTACAACTCAAAATATAGAACAATTTTATAAAAATTACAAGTTATAATCGATTTTTTATCTTCTAATTTAATTCTTTGAAGTCTTATCTTTTAAAATCATCATAAGATGAAATGTTATAAACAAACAACAAAATAAAACATTAAATCGATTGATAATAAAATATTATGTTACTTATTATATCTTAATCTTCTGTAATATTTGATTAAATAAACAAAAAATCTATATATTAACAAAATAGATTGTAAAGTTACATATTCAAGCTCAATTAATAAGTTCAATATGCATGTGCTAATCATCATTAAAAGTGAAAGTTCATGTAATATATAAGAAGACAAAAATTAATATTTGTAGCAGTCTAATATATATATGTTATATAAATAATTTTTTTCCAACAAGAATAAATTTTTCAAACCCAATATGGGTCCACTAGTGGAATATCTTTTGAATATCTATGGAGTTCAACTACAATTTTTTTTTTCATTTTTCAAGTGCGAACATTTAAATATAGTTTTATTTTCTTAAAATCAATGGGGTCAATTGACCTCCATTTCTGGCACTTAGCTTCGCCACTGGCCTCGGCTTGTTTTTCAACACAATAGTAATTTTGTGTAGCAAAAAGTCCATGTGGATAGAAATTTCTTTTTGAGTGTCTAGGTTTGTAATTCAAATTGTGTGCCCTAGTGCCAAGGCTTTGGATATTTTGTCTTGAATATGTAGACTTTACGTGTGATTGTGCCTACCTTTAAAACTAGCTAAATCCGACACTAGAGCATAGGGTACTGGAGGGAGCCCGGACGGTGTCAGGGCCAAGATAACCCGGGGAATTTGAAATGGAAAAAATGAATGATTTAGAGGCTCGTATAAACAAACCTAATCACAGAAGAATTTCCTTTCTTGGTATTTGAGAAGAACATTGGTATTAGTATTTTTTGAGGTTTCCAAAGGCCGAGTATGAAAAAAAAATTAATTTTGAGATTTGAGGAAAATAAATGTGAATTTTTCATGTTTATGAGGGCCAATATAAAACTTAAAAATTTTGATTTGAGAAAGTATAACTTTGAATTTTTAACGCAATTGGGCTTTTCTTTTTAAGATAAAAGTCGTATATATATATATATATATGGAAAAATTAGTTTAATGTCACTACAAATTTTGTCAATTTGAAAAATGCCACTGTTAAATTGCTATTTATATTGATACCATATAGAATTATTAAAATTAGTTTTATGCCATTATTTTTTTCCAAAAACATGATAAATTCTAAAAATATCATCATTAACTTGTCATTACTTTTATTAATTACCAAATTGTCCTCGCCAAAATAAACCCTAATCTAAAATGAAAAGACGGCGCTGGAGGGAACATGAATGCGCTCAAAGAAAAAAAATGTCATTATTCCTTCTGCAAATACTATCTTCTATTTAGTACAATTATGAATTTTTTGTTCATCTTTATTTTCTTCTTTGATACATAACGATCTTTATTAGTTGTGTGAATATATATACTAAAAACATTCTAGCGTCCACTATCAACTTGGATTCATGTTCTTTAACGAAGCATACTTATTCAAGGTATGTTCATCTTCAGTGGCGGATCTAGGAAAAATATTTAGGTGGAGCTGAGTTTATAAGAACATTGGACTAACATAAATTCATCATATATCCATCTCATACTATGGACTTTTGAGTACTCCAATGGCAGAAAAAATTAGTTGGGGCTAAGATAGGGCTCCATGGACTCGACGGCGTTAGGTGGGGCTCTAGCCCCACCCGACCCAGTGGTGGATCTGCCACTGTTCATCTTAATCTATTTGATTTATAATTGCATAAAACTTGTTATTTCATTCGCGACGACATATCTAAATTTTTCTAATTTTACGGTGGCATATTTAAAAGGGTTAAATGGTCATATCAATTGTCCGATGACATAAAACTAATTTTTATTATTTTGTAATGGTATAAAAATAATTTGTCTTTTAGTGGTTACATTCCTTTATTTTTAAATTTTTTCAGTGACATATATGTAAATCACCCCCTATATATATTTATTCTTTCGGCCGTAGAAGTATATATATTCAATTATCCGCACACAGTTCAGTGGAGAATAATGATAACAAAGCGTAGATTTGACGCTCGAAGCAAACAATTGACTTGCTGTACAACCGCTACCAAAGTAAAGTAATCCATCGGCAAAGGCAACGAACAGAAAAAATCGGCACTTATCCGAAGAGTATCGTCATATGCCAAAAAGTGGTGAAGAAGAAAAGACGATCATGGGGTAATTAGGAACCCCAAATTTCTCTCTCCACTCCCCACAATAAGGTATTTCCAATCGTAGATCTACTAGAAAGCTTGATTTCGAAGCGTGTTTTTCCTCTTGAGCTTCGAATTAGTCGTTCAAGCTTGACAGCCATGGCTAATTTTTTGTGGGTAATTTGTTTATTTATTCCCCGCTTTGTTTCTTTCAAGTTTGCATGTGCCCCACAGCGTTTATTGTGCTTCACGTGTCGATATAGAGCGAAGCACTTGAAGATAAATTTGATTTTTATGGGTGGTTGGCTGCTTATTTGACCCGTTTGCTTTAATTTCTTTCTCACTCATGACTTTTAAGACCTTCTTTGCTACACCTAGAAGTGTTTGACGCGTTCTATTCTGTGGATCCTTTCCGATTAACCACTTTTTGAAAGAATTATGATGGTATGCCTATGTAATTTTGTGATTTTGGTTGAAAACAACCTTCAATTTGTCAATTCGAGTATTCCTACCTTACTTTTCCCTCCTGCTGTATATGAAAATTGTTGGCTTTGAGCTCCTTTTTGTTTTTCTGAAGTAGTTGAGCTATTGTATCTTCAAATTAATTTAATTGCTGTCCGTCATTTTTTTATTCTTTGTTTTTTTTTTTAATTTTTGGTGGTGTTTCGTTTCTTGTTCAACGACTAGGAGAATCATCATTATAAAATTGTTATCTGGATAAATTTTATCCCAAAGGGCTAATTCATTCTGGATCAATTTTCTCTATTTTACTTCTCTGACCATGTGAAAATTGATCTCTTCATCGAAATTCTCAATTGCTGGCGACAGGCTCTCACATCTCTTTTTATAAGTCAAAAATATAGAAATTTAATAATACATAAATTTACATCATTATAGGTTGTTATAACCAAGATCTTCAGCTTCCTGTTATTTCTTATACTTGTTATCCTCGAGATGATCAGTCGAATTATCAAAAAAGTTGCCGGAAAGATTTCATCAGAGGATTCTTCAAGCCAACGAAGTGTTCCCCAGCCACCACAGGTGCCACCTAACCATCGTTATTCACGCGATCGTTGGGACTCTGGCTATCCTCCTGATTATCCTCGCAATAGTTCATCATATGACGAATATTCCCGCTTCGGCAGAAGAAGGTTTCATATCAGTCTTTTTTTTTTTTTTTTTTTTTTTTTTTTTTTCGGTATTTGCAATCATGTCAACATTTTTGCTTTGTTTGCGCGCAAGGCCTGTGATTCCTTGCTTCTGCAACTACCAGAAACTGTTTCTTTTAGTAACTGTGTGTAAATTCAGTGAAGTGCAGAAGAAATGACCAAATTGCCCCTTCTCATTTTGTGAACCAATTTACACGGATGCAGACCCCATCATGGAATACCGGCATCCTTTCTCCATGTTCAATTTAAAAATTAGCTATTGTTTGTGAAGTTGCGTTCATCACAGAAAGATATTGGCAAGAGTTGCTAACATGACATTATGGGAAGTGTTATATGTAAAGGCCAAAGCTGAAGCTCATAATCAAACTGTTTCATTAATAATTTGTACTGTTAACAGGTTTGAATCTGACTATGATTCTGACTCTCCGCCTCCTGGATACCCACACTCATATGCCCGTACTGAAGGCTACCGGTCCCATAATTTCTCCCCTCCAAGGGGATATCCTCCAGGCTATGTTGATGATTACCGCCAAAGGGAATTACATCGAAGGGAAGTTCAGACACAGCATTCGAGTTATCAGATGTCAGCTGCTTCAGTTCCAGTTCAGACTGTAACAGCACGATCACCTCCCATGCAGCCAGCCACATCACAATCGAGTCGCTCAAAGCCAAGGCTTGAGAGGAAGTACTCCAAAATAGCTGACGAGTATCGATCCTTGGACGAAGTACGTAATTTTATGAGGATTTTAACTAAACTGCTAGGTCAGATGTGCCACATCAGCCCCCCGCTGATTTGTCTGATGGGTTAGCCATAAAGTAAAAATCGAATACAACACTACGACCTTGTGTATCGTACTGCCTAACATGGAGTGTCATGCTAGGTTTCTTAAATGAAGTAACAAAGATGGAGAGTAATTTTTTTTAAAATTTTGAAAATGTCACATCAAACTGGTTTTTTTTTTTTTTTTTTTTTTTTCCATTGAGTAAAGTTACACAACAGACCTAAGTGGATTATGTCTAGTTTCTAAAACATCATGTCATCAATATGTATAATAATTTGGTTTAATTTTTCCAGTAGGACTTGGTGGCTTTGCTATATAATATACCAAGTTGGTGGTTCGGCTTACATTCTTTTTTTTTGGAAAGAAGTGGGAATTAACACCACTTTTAATTTCGTTTAATATTTCCGGCAGGACTTGGTGGCTCAGCTATATAATATACCAAGTTGGTGGTTTGCCTTATATATATATATATATTTTTTAATTTTTGAAACAAGTGGGAATTATCACCACTTTTTAATTTCAGTGATGTGACACCTTACATTTTAAAATACTAAAGTTCTCATCCAAATCTTACAAAATTATATGCTGTCTCTAATAGGGTGTTATTTAGTTTAAATAATCACTTAATTTCGTATAAATAGGGACATTTTGACTTTTATCACCTCTTTTACTTATTGGCACTTAAGGGCTTATATGTTGAGAATGACAAAATAATATCTAAATTGACGCTAATTTTGAGAACTTTTACTTCTGAACACCTATTGCTGTTGTTTAAAGAAAGATTAATGAAACTTAGGAATTATGACCTCTGTTAATATAGGCTCCCTTTTATATTAAATAATCTGTTATTTTACAAATAAGATCCTGAAACTTCTTATAACTGTAAATAACTTAACACTTCCCCTCAAGATGGGTGATAGATATCAATCATCCTCATCTTGTTAATAATTTATTGTATAATTTACTGGCTTCATCATTTATATTGTGGTCTGAGAAGCAATGTAATTGTTATTACCAGTGCATCTCAGAGAGTCCCCTTTTAAAATATATTTGTCAGTATGTATCAGCATTTCTAGTTTGTGCTCTTTTCACCCTTTTCTGTATAGAATTACAAATCCTTAGCCGACAAATAGAAAAGGCAGAAAAAAAAGTTTTCATGATCTAAATCACAGGCATACACTTCTTACTTCGCAAGCTATTCAGATCAGATTGGAAGGCTGTTGTGCTTGGTTGCAATCTAAATCTTCACAATATGTTCTGCATTGATTGCTGTACACTCTTCAGTGTAGTTCTTTGTCCCCCTAATTCTTTTGTGATATGTTTCAAGTGAGCTCCTGAGCAAACTGTGGTCAGTGTTTGTGCAGATCCAATCTTCTCTGTGGGTTCTTGGAAATGAACTGCATTTATTTTGGGTGCCACTGACTTGGATATTTCACAGTTCCAGGATGCAGGTTGAAAGCTGGGTTAAGATGAATAAGAGCAGTCCGCCAACAGATCTATAAGAGTAGAGCTTATATGAATCTGTTCTGGTAAGTTTGCAGCCAAATAGAATCAAATATTTATGATTATTGAAAATGAGAATCTCATGGTTTTGAAAAATAAATAATGTGTTAGTTCTAGAGACATATCTCCTGTTGGTTTCATCTGAGAATAATATACTTTGATAGATGGCTCTAGTGCACATAAGGTTGTGTAAATCAGTACTCATTTAATTTGACTATTGCATTAATCATGGTTGTGATGGGCCCGGCGAGCCAACGTAAAAAACACAGCTATATTATGGAAAAAGAATAGGTTGAAATGTATATGCTTCACTCGTGAAGTGGATCAAGCCAGAGATATAAATTCAGGTTGAAGCTGACCAATGGTTCTTGACTTATACGAGATCTAATATTCTAAACAAGATATAGAGCTATGTAGTCTGATTTCTTCGTTGGTTGCTTCTTTTTTTTTTCTTTTGGTGAAACAATATGGTGAATTCAAGATATTTTGGGAAGCAGTTTGAAGTCTCTGACTAATATGGCATTAGCCTTTATTGGGTAATCAATGTATCTGTACATGTTGGGTGGGTTGCCGAATGGCTTATGCCAGTTGGAATGATATCCAATTACAATACATGGATTTGATATTGATTTCTACGAGGATTTGAAGACACTGTGGTGAGGTTGATGGCTGGCTTTAATTGAGAATATAATTACCAAGTATGATACTTGGGATCAAGTAATGTAGTCAAACATCTAACATGGTTATTATTCCTGTACGTGGAAAGTTGGAGGAATAGCTTGATTAGTGCAAATTGACATCAAAATTTCCTGAAGAAATGCTGTTGGAACCAAGCACATCATTGTTCCTTTCGTGATCCTTGAATAGCTGCAGGTATCATGGTTTGATACATAGTGATCTTAATTGAGTAAATACTGTAAGTAGCAATGAAGTATGTTTTGTGGAAATTTGGGGATCTGTTTGTTCATTAGGGCTCTGGAGGATCCAGATTCGATTTTTTATTCTTGTTCTGACTGATAGATAAGCAAAGATTATACATATTGCTCTTCTCCTAACTGAATTCTGTAAATGCTAATCCGTCAGGTTACTGAGGCGCTTGCAAAGGCGGGTCTCGAGTCTTCAAATCTTATCATTGGAATTGACTTCACCAAAAGCAATGAGTGGACAGGTATCAGTATATGAGCAATTCTTGGGAATTACCCAATTTGATAGTATATCCATGAAAACTGTAAATCTAGTGGCTAAAGTTTGTACGAAGAATACACTACAATTTTCCTATATCACACAATCTCACTTCCAGGAGAGATTAGGGGCTACCATGAGCTGGTGGTTTATGAGCACAACCACAAAACCCATTGGATCAGCTTCAAACAACAAATCCAAACTGTTCAAATAGATCATACTGAATAGTTGAATTCGTTGTTGGATGTTCTGATCTAATGAATCTTGAGGTTATGCTTGTGAACCACCTTTGTGAGCTTAAACTCACACTGCTTTACTGTAGGTTATATATTCGTTTCATGTGCTCAATAGAAATCCTCATAGCTCATGTCCAAATTTTGGATACATCCAACTTTTGAATTTTTTTTCTCCTGTGTGTGTGTGTGTCCTCAACCGCTTTGAAAACACAAGAAGAGCCCGAGGTAGACCAAGATTAACGTGGGAAGCAGTAAAAAGGGACTTTAAAGAATGGAATGTCTCCAAGGAGTTGGCGTTGGAGAGAACCGCATGGAAGCTAGCAATCCACGTGCCGGAGCCATGAGATGCGAATTTAGGGGTCAAGTGTTGTCTTAGATTTGTAGGTTAGATTATTAGCTCACGGCTTAGGTGTACGCCTCACTACTACTACTACTACTACTACTATTTATTATTATTATTACTACTACTACTACTATATTTTGTTTTTCTATATTATTTTTTTAGTATTATTAGTCCTATTTTTGACATATACTTCTTATTTTTCGGTGACTTGGTGACTTTTGTTGGGTCTCTTTTCTAGCCTACCCCAACTTGTTTGGGACAAAAGGCTTAGTTGTTGTTGTTGTTGTTGTTGTTGTTGTGTGTGTGTGTGTGTTTTTTTTTTTTCCCTGACTATCTGTGAGTATGGTTTTCTGTTTAATTTCAAATAAGTGCTGGACTGTTTTGAGTATATGCCTCAGAGCTACTCTTCTGCCTGTATAGCAGGGAACCCCATCAGTTGGCAGACCATCAGCTAAACTAGTTTGGTCAGGAAAGTTAAACTGGTTTTAACGGCTTGCAGTTCAGAACATTATCGGCCATAATCTGCATAGCTGCCATGCATGTGGTTTTGTATGTAAGAGTGAATTATTTCTAGATTTTAAATGACTTGCATTATAACTAGGTAAGCATTCATTCAAGGGAAAGAGCCTTCATTATATCAGCGAAATACCAAATCCTTATGAAGAAGCAATATCTATCATTGGCCGAACCTTGTCAGCATTCGACGAAGATAACTTAATACCATGTTTTGGTTTTGGAGATGGTAATTGTTATCTTATATTTATTGCTTGATTAATCTTTCAAAACTTACTTAGCCTCTACTCATCGTGAACTGTTTTTCCAAATGAATTTTTGTTTTTTTTTCTAATAACTTATCATGAACTGTTTTTCCAAACTTCAGCCTCTACTCATGACCAAGATGTGTTCAGTTTTTACCCAGATGAAAGACCATGTAATGGGTTTCCTGAGGCGTTATCTCGATATAAGCAAATTGTCCCACATCTACGTTTATCTGGTAATTATTTTACTCTATGGAAATCAAAGAATTCTGTTGCTTTATAATTAGCTATCATAGAGTTAGGATGATGCTAGAGTTGACGTCTATATCAACTTTGATTCAAATTTCCAGGTCCAACATCCTTTGCTCCAATAATTGAAATGGCAACGACGATTGTGGAACAGAGTGGTGGCCAATACCATGTTTTAGTAATAATAGCTGATGGTCAGGTATATAGCTACATTCTTATTTAAAATCTGTAGATTAAGTGCTGATCCATTTATTTAGTGTACTCCTGAACATATCTACATTTCGTAAAGTTTCATTTTCGTCTTCTAAATGGTGTCGACATAAGTTTATAGAGGGTCCATTTCTCAAGTTAGGTTTTCGTTGGGTTTTGCAATAATAACATTCAACCTGGAAATGCACAATCGCCAACTTAGCCCATGGAAAGTTGATTCACTTTGTAGTGGTTAGAGAGTTAAAGTTTAGGTTTCATTTGATTTATTTAGTAATAGCTTTGAACCTGGCATTTCATGATTTTGATTTTTATTGGATTTAAAGCCGTAAATAATGCAGGTAACAAGAAGTGTTGATACAGAACATGGCCAACTTAGTCCTCAGGAGCAGAAGACAGTTGATTCTATTGTACTTGCTAGGTTGATATCCTATTTAATCTATTACTTGGGTTAGGTAATTACTAAAATTATGATTATGTTCTTACCATATGAGTTGTTGTTTGCAGCCAATTTCCATTGTCCATCATATTAGTTGGAGTAGGAGATGGACCTTGGGACATGATGCGGGAGTTTGATGATAATATTCCTGCTAGGTCCTTTGATAATTTCCAGGTAAAGGAAAGTTGTATGTTGTTGTTAAATGGATAAGCTTTTACACTTATTTTTAATTTTGGAACAACTATGAAATGGAATGTGCCAAACATAAGCAATTGAAAAATATTTACTAACAGCATCTTCTTTGGCAGTTTGTCAATTTCACAGAGATAATGTCAAAAAATGTAAGCTCTAACCGGAAAGAAACTGAATTTGCTTTAGCAGCACTCATGGAGGTTCCTCTGCAGTACAAAGCTACCCTTGAGCTTGGTATCTTAGGGTAAACACTCAAAATAAGAAAAAGAATAATAATAAAGAAAAAAAAAATCTGTATAACTTTGGCAATAGGCATTTATTTATCTTGTCATTTTCATGATCTAGACGAATGTCGTCAAAATCCCCTGGAAGAGTGTCATTGCCGCCACCCCTGGCAAGCTTTAATGTAGCCTCATTTCAGTCCAATTATGTGGAACCTGGGCCCCGCAAGGTGCCTGAACCTTCTCCCATTGAGATTCAATCATCGGCCACAACTCCAGCTGCATCGAGTGATACACAGGTATTGAAAAACTAGTTTCAGTTTATGTGTTTATATTTGTTGATTCTTTCTGATGCCAAGACTAATCTATGTCTTGTGATTGTTTCAGTATTGTCCGGTCTGCCTTACAAGTCCAAGAGACATGGCCTTCGGTTGTGGCCATCAGGTGAAATATTTTGATTTTTTTGTATTGTTAATATAAATTATGTAATTCTTGCATTAATATCTTGTATTTTGTTGCAGACATGCCGTGATTGTGGACCAAATCTTGATAACTGCCCTATATGCCGTCGACCAATCGATACTAGAATTAGGCTTTACTAATCTACTAGAATGTCAATGCTAAGAAACACCTAGATAGTTGTCTGAGCATCATGTCTCCAATTCATTGGTGACACAATGCTCAGACAACAACATTGGTGACATAATGCTGAGACAACTACTAGGTTGTTTCTTAGCATTAACATACTACATAATGTTCAATATATATTCTTTCTTTGCTTTTTTATTGTGTCTTTCCTTAAAAAAAAAGGAAAAGAAGAAGCATGAGCTTGTGTTATATAATGGTGTCATCTCGTCCGTCTAGGTAGAATGTATTCACTGCTAGTTAAAGCTCAATGGTCAAATCTCTTTCATGTGAGCTGTCTGTCCACTTGGGACAATCCCTTTGGAATCGGAAGGGAGGTTATCATATTTTCCATCCTCATATTTAGTTAACCTTAACCTCCTATTAAATATCCGACCAAACAAAAGTGATTTAAAAAAAAAAATTTCCCTCCATTTCGCTCCATTCAATCCAAAAAAGTAGTAAATTTCTTCCTGTACTTTCTAAGTAGTGTTTCTGAATATCAATTGATAAGCTGTATTGGTGTACAGTTATGTTCTTCCGTAGGTACTCGTAGTCTAGCCTTTGTACTTGTAGAAAGTCCAACTATAACCATGGATATTGCTCACTGCCTAGATCACTCGGAGCTTATCCTACCTGTTGTTTGTAGTTGAAGCATTTTGTCAATCACACTATTGTAAATCAAGTACTGATTAGTCTCTCATTTTTATTCTTTTCTCTTTTGATGGAATCGTCTTTAATAGAATGCAGGACAACAAAGTTTGTATTCCTGTACGATGTAATTTTTTTATATATTCCATTTGCAAGTTAAACTAGTAAGTATTGTAGTTTGTATTTAAGTGTGATATTTTATTTTTTTATGTAATTCATGTAATTTATTAAACTGACTTGTTATTGTATATTTGTATTGCACTTTTCACCTCTCGCGTGTATTTTCATTTCTTAGAGTGCTTGGTCGATTCCCGCGTGCCATAATTGATGCCAGCATGGACAAAACTTAACTATTTCTGTAGACTAAGTAATTTCATTGAAGATCAATTTTTTTTAAAAAAAATCTTGATTAGGAGGTAAGTTTTAGCATTCGTGTTGGAGGCTACAAATATTGTAAATGCTCAGATGGATTCAATAAGAAGGGGAGACACTGAAAGGAGGATAAGGTTAACCTCAGCCGGCTATATTCAACTAGGACTACGCCACATGGCCAGACCCAGGAGGATTTGATGTTACCGTATTTCGAGTCTTCTTATCCTCTTTAATTAACGTCTGCCTGCCTCTTTGCCTGGTGCTTGTGCAACTGTAGAACCTTGAATAGTACATGAGATGAGACTTGAGAGAGTCCATCCTTTTTGAAATCGCACTCATACCATGATTCATTAGGATGTATTCCTTTCTTGGAACAGTCTGAATGAAGTTCGTGGAAACCCAATTTTACATAGTCCCATATCTACCTTGCGTATCTGGTCAAATTTACTAGCGTTGTATATATACCTGTCAAACGTGGCCAACGGGCACGGAATAGCTTGTTCCGTTTGCTGTTTCATTTGCCGAAACGGTATCATATTTTATTTCGCAAACCGTTTCGTTTTGAAAACGAAATAGAATTCTGTGCCATTAACCGTTCCACTTCATAAAATATACATGAAACGGTTTGAAATGAGGCTGAAATGGTCGAAACGGTAAGATTTCATATTTCGCTTGCTGTTTCATTATTGGAACGGAATGAAAAAGGGTGCTGTTATTCGTTTCGTTTGGTATAAACGAAACGGTAGCACGTGCTTTTTCCTGTCGTTGACAGGCCTAGTTGTATATATATACTTTTATCGAAGCGATGAACTTCTGAACCGAATGAGGCGTTTATAAGTATATATCTCAATTTCTCACGGTTTATATCTTCAATATTATCACTAGATCATGGCATTCTAACATATTTGGAATTAAAATTTTTTTATGTGGTTTAAGATTCATAATATAGTTATAACTTATAAGGCAAATATTAAGTCTTTATATTAATGCGTATAAGTATATTAAAATACCGATGCTTATCAAAAGATGAAAAGAATAACAAAATTCTGCAAATAATATATAAATTATTCACGTAAATTTATGAATAATTCGTAGATTACGAAAACTTGCAAAAAACCGTTTAAATCCAGGATGGCCATATTATCCGTCCATTCATGATATAAATATGGTTTATTGCAAAATGAACTGTCCAACTGAGGGCTAGATCTCGATCATGCCAAATCTCGTTTCTCGAATCTTAAACTCATCAAGACGTACGCACTTGATCCAGCTCACCTACAGGAAAACCCATTTTTTATGAGCGCCAAATCGGCCTGAAATCTACTGAAACGGAAAGATTTCTTCTCTTTGCCTTATATTATCTAAATCTGCCATTATTACACATAATCCCATATTACCTATTTGAAACATCTCTCCCTCCAATCTTCCATTCTTGTCTCCTTTGGTGTAGCCATATATAACAATTTTCAGAAACACACCCTCAACTACAATATACCATGAAAAGATTATTCATAGGTCTTGCAAGAGGTAAAAGCATGTTTTTCTTACTATTCATATTAATAAACTTCTGTTGTTTTGCCACAGCGGGCCGAGGTGGCACATGGAATCTTCTGTTAAACAGCTCAGGTGTAGTGGCCATGCACATGGTCGTCACATATCATGACACGGTGATCATGTTTGACCAGACGAGTGCGGGTCCATCAGGCCTCCAGTTAGGAGGATGTAACAGGGATTCAGACTCCACATGTTGGGCCCACTCGGTGGAGTATGATATTGCCTCAAACAACATCAGACCTTTGGTACTCAAAACTGACACCTGGTGCTCATCTGGTGCTTTCTTGTCAAATGGCACACTTGCACAAACTGGTGGGCATGGAGATGGGGCCCGCAGAATCCGTTACTTCCGTCCTTGCTCAAATGGACATTGCTGGTGGCACGAGTCAGGTGAAACCCTATCTAATGACCGGTGGTACGCTACAAACCAGATACTACCGGAAACTGACCGTGTGTTTGTTATTGGTGGTTTAAATGCATTAACATATGAGTTTGTTCCAAAATACTCACCTAATGAAGGTGCCTTTGATATGCGATTTTTGCATGAAACACGAAACCGGCGTGAGGAGAATGATAACCTCTACCCGTTCGTACATCTCTTGCCAGATGGCAATCTTTTTATCTTTGCAAATAGAGAGTCCATTTTGTTCGACTATAGGAATCATAATGTGGTCAAGCATTTTCCTAGAATACCGGGAGAAGGTGCAAGGAGTTACCCAAGCACCGGTTCATCTGTAATGTTACCACTAACATATGAAGATGGGTTCTCTAGGGTTGAGGTGTTAATTTGTGGGGGATCTGCTTCTGGTTCCTATGAGGCAGCGAGGCGAGGAGAGTTGTATGAGGCTTTGAGGACATGTGCTCGGATGGTGGTCACTGATGAGAACCCTGAATGGAGTGTTGAGGATATGCCGGGTCCACGTGTCATGAATGACATGATTCTCCTCCCGACCAGTGATGTGCTAATTATCAACGGAGCAAGTCACGGCTGTGCCGGGTGGGATCATGCTGACAGTCCTGTTTTGCACCCTTATCTGTACAAACCATACGAAACAAATGGGTCAAGGTTCACAGTGCTGCACCGTTCTAACATCCCAAGAATGTACCATTCTTCAGCAGTGCTTTTACCAGATGGCCGTGTGTTAGTTGCTGGGAGCAATCCGAACCGGCATTATCTGTTTGATGCTAGGTTTCCCACTGAGCTAAGAGTGGAAACTTTTAGCCCATACTACACAGACCCGTTCTTTGACCCCAAAAGAGCACAAAATGTGACAATAAAGTTTAACCATACTCATCATGGTATCCGATATGGCGAGGAGTTTGTTGTACAATTCGAGTTAGCTAGACGACCTGGTGTTCTCGAGTACAATGCATATGCACCGCCATTTACAACACACTCTTTATCTATGGGCCAAAGGCTGTTAAAGCTTCAATGTACCAACTTCACGAGGGAGGTTGGCGGAAGAATGCGTGCTAGTGTCGTAGCGCCGCCTTCACCAGTAATTGCTCCATCTGGGTATTATATGTTTACGGTAGTTAATGGAGGGGTTCCAAGTGCAGCTAAGTGGATTAGATTTATTCAAGGATGAGATGACTATGAAAGGTTTAACTTTTTTTTCTGTTGTCATTGTTAAATGATTAATCTAGCTAGCAAGGTCTTAATCCGATAATAAGGTGAACGAACCTTCATAAAGAATGAGGGAATTAAAACTTGTATAAGAATTAACACATTAATGGGTGGCTGTGACGAATATTATAATGTATGCTAATGATTCATGAGATTTTTCTCTTCTTCCGATGTCTTTTTTTTTAAGTAAAATTTATTATCTGATTTTTGTTTTCGGTACACTTTGTTACTGGTGACTGGTGAGCTGTTGGACCACAGTGACTACAATCCTTTTGATTGCTTATCTCTTGTCAAAGTATATAATATGCAAGATTTGGTTTGGAAATTAGAAGACATGAAGGCACTATGCGAAATTTTCCGTTTTGCAACGTTCAAAAAAAAAGGCTTAATTTGTAACGTTTGTGGGCACGTTACAGAATCAAAAAACGTTACAGAAGAAGTGTTTAACCATAGTACGCCTCTTCTTTGGAATGTACTAGTTGTTAATTGTTATATATAGTTTGGGGCAGTTTGATGAATGTTATTTTGAATTCTGCTTAGAAAGGTTCCAAGCACGAAAGAGAAACAGGATACTCTTCCAAAAAGAGGCCGCAATAGAGGAAGAGGAGAAATTTTGAAGTACGAAATTTGTGTATATATATAGTGGCTGCTAACCATGACCAGCACCCTCTCTACTATAGTGAAATACCCAATTATCGAAGTGTTTAACCAAATTTTATACAAAGCATCAATTTGCTACATTTTTAAGTGTTATTTTAGACGTGAGCGGCTAATAGTCTTCATAATAGGGATATTATAAGGACCATAATATGGTAGGCCTAATCGTAAATATGAAACTAAGCCCAATATACAAATAATAAAAACTATGAAAGAGGCAACAAAAAAAAAAAATTATTATTGAAGTAGACATCTTTCCAGCCTTCATACGGACGGGCCCGTTTTAGTGGATTCATGGGCAAGGGTGCAACACCCAACTGTATTTTCCCATTTTTCAAAAGAAAAGGAGCAGAATTTTTGAATGATGAAGAAGGTTTTTTAAATGCCTCACTATATTGTAGCCAGTAAAATTTTTAATCTATGACCTCCTTAAAGTCATTTCTATAATTCACCACGTGGTATTTTTAATAAAAAAATAAATACACTCAGAAATTTTAATAAGAAAAACGTAATTATTTTTTTTAATAAGGAAAAAGACCTAACGCGGTCAGAAACAACGTAAAAATCCCGGCTCCTAACGCGTTAGTTGACCGCATTAGATAGACCTAACGCATTTGTTGACCGCGTTAGGGGAGGATTCAAAAATACGACCGTTTTGTTTTTTTTTTTTCTGTTTTCTTTTCCTATTTTCATCATTTATAAATAATTACTTCTAATTGCAGTTTGTTAAATCGAATATATTCAGTAATTTTACAACTAAATAGTAATATTAATGTCGTGTGTCGTATTTTAATTAAATGTTATTGCTTATTAATGTCGTTCATACATACGTGAGATGTTATTGCTTATTTGTTCATATTTATTTACTAATCCAAAACCATTACTCGTGTGTTGTAATATTGTTTTCGAATATTGTCTAGAAGTCGCAATAGACAAGCAACAAAAAATAATAACAACATAAACAGATAAGCAACAAAAAATAATAACCAACATAAACTACACATCCATGATCTAAAACATAATAACATACATCACAATATATAAAAATCTATATCATACATCTTATAAACTACCTCCTACTTCCAGAAGGTGAAAATCTCTCGTGTTTTTTTATTGCTCGTCTCTCTCTTCTCTCAGCCAAATACGGGGTAACTGACTCATCCTCCTCCTGAATCTCCTCCTCCTCCTCCTCCTCGGTACTGTCGTCATTCTGAGCACCCTCCTCGTCACCGTCCTGATCACCCTCCTGATCGCCAACCTCCTGACCACCCTCGTGCATGGCGGTCTGTAGCAAGGTAGTGAAAGAGTCTCCCCCTCCCATACTATCCAATGGAGAAGAAAATGAAGGGATGCTATAAGGTGTACCAAATATTGTCATCGTGAACATTGCAGCAATCTGGCCGAACGTACTAAACGGTGCAGAAGTATGGCCAAACGCTGGAAAAGGTGGCTGGTATCCTGGCATGTAGCCACTGAAAATGCCAGTGGGGTCATGCCACATACCTGCAAACTGAGAGGTCGATGAGGATGGACCTGCGCCCTGTGTCGGGGTAGGACCTGACAGTGTCACCGGCGTAGGATCTACGTATGGATGAGAACCCGTGGGTGGTCCTAATATGTAATCCAATCGTCCGGTATTTAGGCCACTATCCTTTGAAGATAAAAAACTATCATCAATAAAAATAATTATAATATTATGTTTAATGCTTATTTATTTACAAATAATACATATCGGATTGACGAGATCCTCGGCCTCAAAGTTTGCATGCGGTTGTTGGGACTCATCCGAAGAATCTGGTATCTCTTCAATCTTCGTTGGTAGCCCCCGTTGTTCCAACAGATCCTCGATCCTCAACGGCATAGATGCATCTCGTAGTTGGGATCAACAGTTGATAAGGATTGCATTACCAATTCTTCGGCATCCCTTCTTCACAATGAGGCCCAAAGCATGAACCACATTCTTCAAGACGTTGTTTTCCTACATTAAATAAATAAATAAAATCTTAATCAGTCATTACAAAACAAGTAAAGAAATTAAATAGAAACTGATTTTAAGAAAATTATTGATATGACCAATAAATATAAAAAATTATATCATATTACGCAGCTTGGACCCCATGGGAGCGTACTGTCTCCGACTGATCGGAACATCACCTCTACGTCTGATGCGTGCCTCGGCCTCCTCGCGAGGTGTAGGAAGCTCCGTGTTGGAGTTATGTCCTAGAAGCCAATCATTCTGGCTACTTCTATGGTTTATGTTATTGATGATATTTTATCATTTGTTCCTTGATTTATTTATTGATAGATCATTCAGGTTGATGATCTGAATTGTAGATCTCTATAACTCATTTATTTTAAATGACAATATAAGTCTAAAGATGTCCATAATCTTGATAATTAACAAGGAACATTAATTATCAAATAAGATTAGTATGCAAGTTAAGCGATGATTAAGTTCTATAAATCATAGGTAAAGAGTTACCAACTTAATTGCATATGTGTATGTTATAGAACATAGTACAGGACTTGACCCAATGAAATAAACATATGGATTGTGTTAAGTGTCATTGTTTATTTCATATAAGTTTGATTCTAAGTTTGAGATGTTCACCTTTTCCACATGAGGATAGGTTCTATAAATATCGTCTAATGTTGATTCCTGATAAAGGCTGCTATACGGACTTTATTTATGTTCTCTTGAATTGTGCGGGAAAAAGTTGTTCATCAAGAAAACCGTATGTCCCTCATTAATATACTTAGTGAGTGATGATATCTGTTTGGGTCCCTTGATGGAGTTTGGATTGTTTGGCCAACTTGTACAATCAACTCTAGATTAAGAAATGTATAATCTGCAAGAATGATACATTCTTATCTTGGATTATACAATGATATCATGTGACATAAGAATCAGACAAGAAAATACTCATATTTCTTATGCAGGATTGAGATATTGTAACGGCACATTATTTATGCGAATTGGGAATCATAACGTGTTGCTAGATACCGCTTATGATTATTGGAAATAAATAACGATTTATTTTCATGGCAAACATAGCATAAATCCTCAATAGGGTCGCACAAATAGGACTCTAACCGCATTAATTGTTTATTCGCAACAGTTAGTATTGTGAAATATGATAAGTTGATTAATTAATTATATACCGTTATGAACCGTTATAATTAATTAAGTCAAAAGGATCATATGGAAACAATTTAATGCATTAGCTAATCCTAAATTAATTATTAATGAGTTAATAATTAATTATGTTCAACACACTTTAATTAGTTTGAGCTATTAGGACTTCTAGTTATTAATTAATTAAAGGCCCGATTTGAGGAAGGATGAAGGATTAATTAATGGGATAATTCATTGGGCCATTGCAATATTTGATGTAGCCCAAAATGGTCTCTTTGAATTTCGGCTAGCCCTAGTGGCATTGATATAAATAGTTCAAAGAGAGGATGAGAATTGTTGGCTATATAAAGGGGTCACCTCTTGGGAAAGCCCTAGCCATCCACCCCTTTCTCTCTCCTCTCTTCTAGCCGCCACCCTTCTTCCTCCCTTCTCTTGCTCACGTGTTGAGCTCCATTTCTTCTTCTCCTCCATTAAAATAGTTAATAGAAAGAGAAAGTTCATAGAGGGGATTAGCTACGAGCTCTTGAAAGCTAGCACTTTCAAGGAGCTCGTGGTTAGCTCCTTGGTGGGCTTGAGGCGCCATAGGTGGTGGAGGTGGTGGAGCACGCACCCCATCGATTTCTAGTGATTTGGATCGAGCCTCACAAGAACTAATTGGGAGAGGTATATCATCTCCTATCTATTTCTCATAAAAATGCGTGCGAATGACTTTAAGCCTAGATCTATTGTGTTTGATTGTTGTTTATTGCTAATAGTTGGCTTTAAAATCGAAATTAAACACTTTCTAACACTCCGATCCTCCCCATCTTCATAACCACCGAAAGTACCTAACATTCAAAATTAAATGAAATAACTTAAATTACCTAAATTAAATCTTAAATTAATATTCAAAATTAGCTTATATCAAATCTTAAATAAATATTCAAAATTAACTTAAATTACCAACGATTTAAATGAAATAACAAATATAATTAATTTTTTAATACCTGTGTGGACTTTTTCGTCATTTCTCGAAGAATGATAGGGTTTCCTCAAGAACGGGAATAAGCCTTAGATTCACCCCCTCACGAGTTTAAATTCAAGTTTTAAAATGCATCTTGTCAACAAGAAAACATTAACGAGAATCTATTCTCATGAGGGTTTATTAATTTTGTGGATCCTTTCCTTCCAATAGGCGCAAGCCCCTATTGTTAATTACCCCGTGACGAATCACGAGAATCTCTGATTAAGGGATTCGAGAAATTATATGTCGTAGGCTAGAAAAGTTGTTATCTCAATTTATTATTAAACTAAACTCAATTGATGTTGCCAAACTTAATTGACGGGACACAATTGAGAAAATAAAAGACTTAATTCTTTTGGTTTAAACGGACTCTATTAGCGGTACCAAACTTAATTAACGGGACCTAATTGAGGACATCTAAAACATCTTATTTACAACTTTTACTGAATTTATTCGAATAATTTGGCTTTGATGGCTTGCGAGAACTAAGTCTTGGTCATTTGGCGACTTATGAGAATAGAAGGATTTGACTTATTGGTTCTTGGCCATTTGGCGGCTTGGGAGAACTAGGTCTTGGTCATTTGGCGACTTGTAAGACTAGAGAAGCTTGATTTGAGGGTTCTTGGCCATTTGGCGGCTTGGAAGAACTAGGTCTTGGTCATTTGTCGACTTGTAAGACTAGAAAAGTTTGATTTGAAGGTTTTTGGCCATTTGGCGGCTTGGAAGAACCAGGTCTTGGTCATTTGATGCCTTTAAGAGCTTGATTTAATTATTCTTGGCCATTTGGTGGCTTGGAAGAACTGGGTCTTGGTCATTTGGTGACTTGTCAAATTAGGAAATCTTGATTTTGTGGTTCTTGACCATTTGGCGATTTGGAAGAACTAGATCTTTGTCATTTGGTGACTTGTAAGATCAGGAGATCTTGATTTTGTGGTTCTTGACCATTTGGCGGTTTGGAAGAATTTAGTCTCAAGTGTAGGACTTTTGGACTTCTTTGATTTGGGCGTTCCAGGGAACATTTGAATTGCTGTAGGAGTTGGCTTTTGAGAGATGACTTGACTTTGTGAAGATTGACTTTCTTTCTTTTTTTTCTTTTTTTTTTTTTTTTTTTTTACACTTTGAAAGTACTTATCTCAAAATACCTAGTTGAAAATGGTTCTTCAAAGATAGTTTTAATGTTGAAATTACTTATATTTTTGTTTTGAATTCTATAAGAAATTTACTCAATTTTATTGTATTTATTTGTTTTTATAAAATTCAATTTTTTTAACAAAAATACTTCGAAAATACAAAAGGCCAATATTTTGAAAGATTTTAATATCAAAGTATCAGTGAATTTGGTTTCTACAGATTTTTAGGATTTTATGGATATTTCATTTGAATTTTTCTGAACTTCTTATTATTTTTGGTGAATTTACAAAGCTTTTGGCTGACTTGGCGATTTCTGGTTGGACCACGCAAGCATAGGGGTCTGATGTGGTTATCTACTAGATTTTGACGAGTTGGCATTGAAGACTTAATGAAGTATTGGGCTCGATTATTCCCCTTTGGGCTTGGGTCTTATTTGTATTTTTGATTATTATCTTTTTCCTTGATCTAGTTTCTCTAAATCACGTTGAGTTTCATATATCGAGTAGATGAAATTGCTACACACTAGACATCACAGAGGATCTTTAGAGTTAAGACACTACTTCTTCTCTTTAAAACAAACCGACGACGGATCTCATTTCCTTCTTTAACGGGTTCGTAAAATTTCGGACTTGAATCCGCTAACGACTCCGGCCGCCGCAACTCACCGAAGAGGTTTCTAAGGCATCGTGAGGGAGAAAGGATGTCATTGGTGGGGTTGGTTTTCTTCGCGTCAATCTCCACTGGCTGGGAAGTGAAATGGCGTCATGACTGATCCAGTGACCATTGTTGAGAGCATTTAGGAAGCTCAATTATACCAGAAATGGGGGCTTATAGCATTACAAGAGTGAAGCAGGGAGGTTCACATTCTCGGTTTTGTTTGCATTTGTCCAATTTGACGAAGGGGCCAGAGGTTGGCACTGGGTGGTGTAAGGAAAGTGCTGGGAGGAGTATTGGGAAGTTTGGCTCGATTGTGACTGAATGAGGGATGATCTTTAACTTATTTTATATAAATTGCATAATGTATATGCTAATTACTAATCCAAGCTTTCTAATTGGCAGCTCATTTACGAGATTAACCCATTATACTTTATACAATACAAAACATCTTTTCGCATTTCATATGCCCAGGTTTACAATCCGATTTCACATCATACCACTTATCTTTATAACTAGACTTCTAGTTCACAACTGCAGGGGAAGCTAATTATTTACTAATTGACATTTCTTTGGATATATTACTTATCATATCTCCATATTACATGGGGTTCCAGTTCAAAGGAATTCATCATAATTTTCATTTCTATGTCACAGGTTTGGTACAGAAAACAATAACTGGTTCTATTCTGATTATCTTACATCATCAATTAATATTTCAAATGTGGCCATTAGTCATTACAATATACAGTAAGTAAAAAAAAAGAAAATTTGAGGTTCAGTTTCCTTCCTTTCTTTTACGCAAGAACCTGTGACTTCGTTTTCAAAAGAGATGTGAAGAACAATCAGCACACAAGGAATTGAATTATCAATAAATGTTATGTTTTATGTTCTAGATGTTAAGGGGCACAGTTTCACAGGGACTTTCAACTATCAAAAGGAATTCACCCAGGATCTGACCATGATCCCTTTGAAAAGAAAAGCTAATCTGCCTCTCGACTTTTAATCATTACTGAACATTCATGAGGCAGGAAATACAATATTTAGTTTCCTATAAACTAAAATTTACATAATCTATTACTTACAACAGATTAGAGCTTGATCAAAACCATTGAATAAGCATGATTCACCGGGTTTCTAAGAGGTGCAGTATCAGAATGCAATTAAAACCGAAATCAAAGCTTAGATCTATAAAGAAATTTCAATAAGGTCCAGTAGACTCAAGGTACCACACATTTCACCATTATTGTTCAATATTCAAGTATCAAATCACGCTGTTTTGCCAACTCAAGAATTGCAACTTATCTAATTATAACAACTTTTTTTTTAAACTAAGTATTTGAAAACTATTCCTATTATAATAGTGTTTAAAAACAACACACTTATGCAACTAGAGCTGAATCCTGACTAAAATTGGGCAGCACCTCCCCTTAAATTTGTTTCTCAATTCCTCTCTAACCATGGCCGAGGCCAGTCAGAGAAGAGCTACCCGGAACTGGAGAAACTCCAGTCGAGGTAAAGAAACTAGGAGCTGAGTAAAACCCAGTCGAAGTGTTTGAAACCAGGATCTGAGTAGAACTCAGTCGAGGTGAGATCAGGGATCAAGCTCTGAGTAGAACTCAGCCGAGATCAAACTAAAGAACCACGAAACATTCAATCGGGACTTAAAAGAGATGAAATTGAAACAAAAGGGGAAAGAGGAGTGTAATTCGAATCAAGAAGCTCAATTGAGGAAGAACTAATCCTAAGTTTGAATAATTTTTGCACTAATTTGAACTTTGAATCATCTGATCACAGTATAAAGCTAGCAAACTCAATTTGACATTCAAAATCACAAATTCTTCATTGAAACATCAAATTGACTTTACAAACCCTGATATTTACCTTGTTTCTTACCTTTCTCTTCAACTACAATCGACGAATTGGCTTTAAATGCCTTCAGTTTCTCTATCCTAACTTGCACTTCAACTATTCGTCGAAATGCCTAACCTCTCTCTCTTCCCTAACAACTATCCTAAGCTCTTTTTTGTGGAATTTGATTTCTGAGGAAGCCGTCCTCTCTTTCTCCTTTGGTTACTGTATTTATAGGCCAAGTCTTCGCCTTGTTTCCGTCCAGGTGCGATGAACCTACTTTGGAGCCCGGCAGTTTTCAGCAACGAACTCAATCAACCAATTTCTGTTAGAACTCCTCTCCTTACTTCTGTCTTGGTTATGGTTAAACTTGGTGCATGATGCACCATGCTTTCTTAATTATCGCTGCCTCTTTCGGTTCATATGTTCCAGGTGTACTTGTCTTTGTCTTCGCGAAGGGGTCGTCTTTGATTCATCGGCGACATTTCTTCTGTCCATTTTGCATGGGTCTGGCCCATGATGAGCCACATGAAGTTTCAGAGAAGCGTGGAGCAGGCGGAGCATGCACCAGATTTGTTCGAATTGCGCTCTATATTGGGAGCAAAATTCAAATCCTCTTTATCTTGTTCCTGTCCATTTCTCTGTTGATGCAGGCGACTGGAAGGGTCCAATTAATCTCCTGTTTTATGGTTTTATTACAATTTATGCATCCATTTTATGAGATTTTATCTCTTCCATTGATCAGTGCATATTCACGGGAACTTTGTTAATCATGAGCACTTCTGTATATTTTTTTTCTCTTCTTTATTACTTCTTCCATTTTCATACATCTTATTGGCTCATTTTATTCGCATTTATCTTCATGTATTCACTAAAATTTAATGCTCAACAATACCTAAGAGAATCAGCATTTGTCCAAGATCGAGTCTTGACACGCAGGGCAGCTAATGCCTCATCAGTCCACGCTGCATGCGCTGACTCTAAAATAGCACTCCAATTCGGAGTGGCAAAAGAACTGCGTTCGAAATTCATGTAGTTGCGCATCGTGTGCCAACTCTATTACATTAAAAACAGAAAATTATTAAAATAATATACAAATTATTAATTAAAATAAAAACCAATCTTAAGCATATAACAACATACCACAGGTAGCGGTGGTGGGACTGTTGGAGTTATGTCCTAGAAGTCAATATTTAATGACTTATTTTCTTAGTTTATGTTAATGATGATATTTGATCATTTGTTCCTAGTATTTATTATTGACAGATCATTCAGGTTGAGGATCTGAATTGTAGATCTCTGTGGATCATTCATTAGAATGACAATAATAAATCTAAATCGTCCATAATCTTGATAATTAACAAGGAACATTAATTATCATAAAAGATTAGTATGCAAGTTAAGTGATGATTAAGTTCTACAAATCATAAGTAAGGAGTTACGAACTTAATTGCATATGTGTATGTTATTGGAACATAGTACAGGACTTGACCCAATGAAATAAACATATGGATTGTGTCATGTGTCATTGTTTATTTCATATGAGTTTGATTCTAAGTTTGAGATGTTCACCTTTTCCACATGAGGATAGGTTCAATAAATATCGTCTAATGTTGATTCCTGATAAAGGCTGCTATAAGGACTTTATTTATGTTCTCTTGAATTGTGCGGGGAAAAGTTGTTCATCAAGAAAATCGTATGTCCCTCATTAGTATACCTAGTGAGTGATGATATCTGTTTGGGCCCCTTGATGGAGTTGAATTGTTTGCTAGCAACTTGTACAATTAACTCTATATCAAGAAATGTATAATCTGCAAGAATGACACATTCCTATCTTGGACTATACAAAGATATCGTGTGACATAAGAATCAAGCAAGGAAATACTTTTATTTCTTATGCAGGATTGAGATATTGTAACGGTACATTATTTATACGAATTGGGAATCATAACGTGTTGCTAGATACCGCTTATGATTATTGGAAATAAATAACGATTTATTTCCATGGCCAACATAGTATAAATCCTCAAATAGGGTCGCACAAATAGGATTCTAACCACTTAGTGCATTTATTGTTTATTCACAATAATGTGTATTGTGAAATGTGATAAGTTAATTAATTAATTATATACCGTTATAATTAATTAAATTAAAAGGATCATATGGAAACAATTTAATGCATTAGCTAATCATAAATTAATTATTAATGAGTTAATAATTAATTATGTTCAACTTGCTTTAATTAATTTGAGCTAATTGGGCTTCTATTTAATTGGTTAATTAAATGCCCAATTTAGGAAGAATGAAGAGACAATTAAAGGGGATTCATTAATTGGTGAATTAATGAATAAAGGCCTTTTATTAAGATGGCCCAAGAGAGCCCATTAGGTGGCCTCTTAGGGTGGATGGCATACTTGTAAATAGTATGAAGGTTGGATGAGAGTGGTTGGCTATATAAAGGGGTCTCTTTGGGAGCAAACCCTAGCCGTCATCTCTCTTCCTCTCCCCTCCCTTGCGCCTCCACCTAGAAGAGAGATTTTTCTCTCTTCTCCATGGCTCTTCTCCCTTCCAAGCTCATGTGTTGAGCATCCCACCTTTCTTCCTCTCCATTAAATAGTTAATTAAGAGAAGCAAGGTGATTAGCAAGAGGTTCAAGAGAACTAGCATTCTCTTTGAGCTTGGTGGTGGGTCCTTGGTGGGCTAGAGGCGACTATTGGTGGTGGAGGAGGCGGAGCACGCACGCCACCGACTCCTACGCATTGGATTCGAACCTCACAAGAACATTTGTGAGAGGTACAATCTTCCTACACCTTTTTCTCATGTGTGTGATTGCCTTTGCACTAGATCTTGTGATTTGCTTGTTGTTAATGGTGATTAATTAGTTGTAATTGATCTAAAATTAAAATATGAGCATTTCCTAACAGTGGTATCAGAGCTATGGTCGTGCTTAAGGTTTTTCACACTTAATTAAGTGAGAATTCGTAATTAATTAAGTTAATTAGTGATGTGCATGCTTGCTGGCCCTGGAAAGGCTGTTTTCTGTCTTGTTGCTTGTTTTTCGTGGTGTAAAGCTCTCTGAAATTTTTTCCTTCTTATTGGAGATTGTAGCCCTTTGAGTTGTGGTTGTTTTCTCACTGGAATCATTGAAATTCGATGTAAAATGAATTTTAGTGATTTAAACGGTAACGGTGCGCAGATCTGTTATTCTGCTGCACAGTTCTGTTGTTGTGGTTGGTAACAAATAAGTTTGTATACAAAGTACCTGTAACTTTTAGATAGGATTGATTTAAACTTGATGCTCTTTCTGAATGTGTAAATTTTGTTGCATATTTCGGATATTATGTGGGCGTTCAAGGATGAAAAGTGATGAAGTTGTCAGATCTGTTTTTTCAAACAAACTGATTGTTTTGAAAAACTGTACTTATTGAGAAACTTTTATGGAAAAGTGTTGAAATGGAAATGTTCTCCTTTAAGTCTGGAATCTGTGAAAATTAATTTCATAGATTTTCATTGAGATTTGATACCTCAACCGAGTGAAACCTTTTTGGTCGACGGTCTGTTCCAGAACAGGATACCTTGCTTAAATGCTTGTTATCTCGTTGATCTTGAATATAACTTGTGGATTTTCTTTTCATGGAATGATAGCCTATTGTATGTAGTATTTTTCTATGTAAATTGTTTGCTGGAAAAATATCAAGGGTATGATCATACAGATCAAAAGGTTGAGACCCATAACAGAATTTTCTCTAACGGTGCTTCGCGCACAATCTGAGGATTTGTCTTTTTTGGTTCTCCCTGATGGTAATTGATCTCTCCTTGAGATTTTTACAGGTAATCACAATCTTTGTAAGGAGTTCTCTGGATTTATTTCAAATTTTTTGGAGACCGAATTATTTTGAATTTTTTCGGGTCCCGAATTTCGTATTTTAATTAGTTAAAATAGTTTCTAATTAATCAATTTATTGAAAGGTTAATTAGAAGACTCCTTAAATACCCTCCTTTCTGTTTTGATAGTTGGATTTAATTTAAAAGGGCTTAAACAATTAGTTGTTAAGGTTAAGCCTTCTTTGCATTCGAAAAACTTGAGCAACAAGTATGCACAAAGATTCTAATTAATGAAATTAATTAAGAACAAGTGAATCATGTATATTGTATATGTGCTAACTTTATTTTGTAGGAGGATGTGGGTTTGATATGGCTCAAGATGTCAATGCCTTGTGTGTTGTAAAATGTTGTGAATGCATGTGATTGCTTGTAATGTGGCCTAAGGTGCCTTGATAATTAATAATTGATTAATTCTTGATGTAACTTGTGAGGCTTGCATGCCCCTAAGGCCTAGGAGGGTTTTAGGATTTTATCACATGTATTTATTTCCCTTAATTATTAGATAGGATCTTAGTAATTAGTGGGAGGGCTTGATTACATTAGTTTCGTTACATGGAGATGCGACGAAGACTAATGCAAGCGGGAGCCATACAAACCCACGGAAATGTTTGAGATGCTTATTATTATGTGATTGTTTGTGAATGCCTTGAATTGTCATAGGTAGGTATGGGTGTATGCTTACACGACCACCAAACAAAGTCACGTAATTGCTTATGTCCCAAATTAACTTGATTTAGCCAAATCGTCCTCCTTCTCTCTATCCCCTTCAATACAATTGATTGTCTATTGATGCTTTCCTGCCGACGCGGACATCGTAGTCCATCATTGTAGTCGGGGTGTAAATCGGATTTACTAGGAGCAAATAGAGAGAAGTTGCTTTACAACGGACCCACTCGGATTGGACGTTGGGACGAAGTTTGTAGATATACTTATGATATCTCACAAACCAAGAATCATATGGACAAGATATGATTGGTTGGAGAACCTACCTTATCTAGTTGTTTTAGGTGTCATGCCGACGCTGGCCCCTATTTCAACGAAAATGAGGATCTTGGAATCCATTACATTTAGGGACATTAATTAAATGTAGTGGGAGTTTTGTTTATCATTCCATAAACAAAACATTGCATAAACTAAATGACCTTAAATTGAAATTGTTATAGATATTAAATATGTTAATTTCGTTGCGATCAATCTTTGGAAAACAACAAGCTCGTTTCTAAGGTATTTACTTGGAGAAGAAATACCGATTCCTAAGACATGTTCTTGGAAATGAGAAACTTGAGCAAGTTTAATCCCAAAAACGTTCCTCAACTTCCCGAACATAGCTTCGCAATGATTGATTAGTTTTGACGAAAATTATTCAATAAAGCGAATGCTTATATCCTTTTAGAAGTTCTAGACCTTTGAATTGGAGAATTCATAAGGACTAGACTAGACTTCTATACTCTCATCCACTTACTCAAGAAGACGTTCTTAGAGAAAGTAAAAGATAGACTCAATCATTTATGATCGAGTAATGGAGTATGAATTAACCAAGAGACTCTTCTTATAAGAAGATAAATATTTCATTAGCTTGCGAACCGAAAGGTTTGAGAAACTAATTGACAACTAGAGATATTAAGATCTCCAATACCAAGGATTGTTGATATTGTCATACAATCTCTTTCTATGGATAAAGGATATGTTGTTCGCACACTTGTTAGTGCTTAAAATGATTGGTTAAGTATTAAAGGAATACTCTACCAATATATGAGTTGAGACTTCGAGACCCTCACTAGTGACCGTGTGTCACATGAGATGTTTCATTTGCCATTTATGGGAGGCATTTGAAAGGTTGTCCGAAATACCATGATGTTCTAAACCTTAAGATATTTGTCGTTCAAATTATCTCACTATCTCTAATTCACACTAGTAATTAGGTGCTAGTTCATGTGCTCACATTTAACGAAATGTGTAGGCAATGATGAATAAGAGAAAGTTTGAGATAAGTAAAGTAAACTCCGTTTTTGGAAATGGCTTATACGTCTAAGCCGCTACCATTGAATACGTAGAGTTATCTTTATTAAATAAAGAGTTTGTTTAGGAATTTGAGGTTGTATACCTTATTCCAAACATCTCATAAAACCTTATCCCCATTTCATATTTGATGATGGATGATCATGTTTTGTAATAGAGAAATGTTGTTCTCTTATTGTTATAAATTTGTGTATAAGATTTCATGCATCTTAATTGAATTTGCTTGAAATAGATAAACAAATTTTGAATGACAAATATGTAAGACTTCACATAAAGTATTTGACTTTTATGTAAAATAGTTGCTTAGTCGAATATAAACAAGAATCGCATTATGAGAGTCTACGTAACGTGGAGCTCGTAAACCAATTTGATTGCAAATCAATTGAATTTCATGCGAATCGTGTTTGTTAAAGACAAAAGCGCCTTTGACCTACGAAGGTTTAAAGGACAAGTAACTTGATTAAAAACTAATACATATTGATGTATATAGATCAAAAGTACTTGTGCAATTGAAAGGTTGTTGATACTTTACCACTTGACCAAAGATCATTGTAGATATTAACGTATCTATTTGATATGGTATAAGTATGAATCTTTTGACGAGATCAAAAGAATTTCAAGAGTAAAGTTGAAAAACTATTCAATAAAAGTAAAAGTCTTAAGATGGATCATGGTAAATAGTTAAGTCATATAGTTTGATATATTACCTAAAGAGTATGAAATACGTTTCACTACTCGCTCCATGAGGAACATTAAAAAATGTATCCAAGGATGAAGGTATCGAACATAGTTTGATATAGTTCGATCGGTAATAAATCAAATTGACTTGTTCGACTCATGTAAGGGATTTGTGTTTGAGGACAATATTGTTTACACTGAATAAAAATTCCATCGAAGTCTATTGAGAAAGATATCTTACGAGATTCGATCTCTAGGTATATTGTTTCTCAAGATTTGGTATTGAGAAGCTTATTTCAAAGTTCGATTGATTGATAAGCTTGGACCCAAATAAGACGCTTAATATGATGTAGTATATCTTGAATTAGCCAAAAGGTACTACTTCTATGAACATGATAAGAACAAGGTAGTTGTTGCTCATCATAACGTAATCTTAAAGAATAATATTCTCAAGAAGAAGTAGTGGGAGTAAAGTGAGCATTAAAGGAGTTTATGCGTCACTACAAGAAGTACCTTTATAGGGAACTTGTCACTCCATACATGGTGCTTAGTGGGAGTTGAGCGGAACTTAACTCACAAGCAGTTGTGAAAGGAAGAAGTTTATAAGCACGCTCGCTTCTAAAGAGTACTCAAACATCTCATGAATGGATGATGTTAGAGAAACTCGTGGAATACATTAGAATCAAGAACTTATTCTACAAGATGTTGTAGGAGTAGTTCATAGACCTCAAGCACCAATCTTACAAAGATCAACGAGAGTGAATTGCCTAACCTGAAAAGTGCATAGGCATCACAACGTCCTCGTATTTGACATGTGAGGATTCGTTGATAAATAAAGAAACGATGGAAAGACCCGATTCCACAAGTATGGTTTGAATCTATATGATCTTTAAGTGCAATCCATATATATAACAACAAGGTATAGACCTTGATTGATGTTCAAGAAGGAGCAATCCATCTAGAACATTTGGATCTTTAAAAGGAAAGATAGATATGGATAGCAAGTCGACTATGTACAAAGCACAATTTCATGATTGATGCTATGTCTAAGTCGATAACAAGTTGACCATGTACAAAGCACGGCTTCTCGCTTGTAGCTATGTATAAGTCAATAAAGATCATTCTAGCAATAGTTATATTTCGTATATATAGATATATGGAAAGATATATCAAAACCGCCTTCTTCGATTGAATGAAGGAAGTTGTTGTGTATTTGACACAAACCAAGGATTTGTTGTATTGTTGGAAATATATATATGCTTCAATGATCCATTAATGGATTGAAGCAAGTACTGTGGAAATTGGAATAAGCATTTTGACAAAGAAGTCAAGGAGTTGCACTTCGTCAAAAGTATCTTATATAGATAAGATATTCAGTGGGAGCATGATTGTGTTACATGTATTGTACAAGATACAAGACATTAATTGGGAATAACATTAAGAAAAATGAATATTGTCAAGATCTCATTGGAGAATGTTTTTCTCAATTGAGAACTTGGGTAAGTCACCTAAATCCAAGGAAACAAAATCTATGGAGATAGATTATGATGGATGTCAGGTTTGAAGCAAAATGTGCATATAATGACAAGGTGTTATAGTTACACAAAAGGATAGACTCCTAGAAAGGATGTCTAACCACGTTGTATGGCATACACTTGAGTTCTACTCGGTGTGTTGCAACTCAATTCGAGAAGAGTGCACGATACAATTCGAGCATCCTTCTGTTATGAGTTTCATTACGTACGCCATACTTATGCACATGTCCCTATGTGTTGTACCCAAGGAGTATGACAATCAGTTGTCAAATGGATACAAATAAAAACACATTTGGACAATAATCAAGAATGTCCTCGAGTATCTTAAGAGAAAGAGTGATATGTTTTCCATCTGGTAAGATAAAAGAAAGCTCATATAAATTGATATATTGATGCTAGTTTTTTCGAAAGATTGATATGAATACAATTGAGCTACGTATTTTGTTTAAATGTGGTGTTGTAAATTTAGAAGGTGTTCTAAATGGGATATTACAACCGTTTCCGTCACCAAAACAAAATATATAGCAACTTGTAAAGCAATGAAAGAATGTAGTAAGGATCGTGAAGTTCTCAGTCAAGCTAATATGGTTCTATGCATCTCGAACCATAGCTTAAACTTGAAGAACCCAATATTAAATTGGTGATCCAACTAAGATCTATGACGATGTCACTTGATCTCACATGATGATGATCAAGAACACATATATAGGAGTATATATGTATATAGGGTCAAACAAAATTGGATAGGTTCGCGGACACAGCGAACACTCTAACTAAACCTCTACCTTAAGCGATATACGAGATGCAATTGTGCATCCATACGTGATGGACGTATGAGTAACTTGCTATAAGCGTATAATATTTTTTGAGGTTCGAGACATGTATATATATGGATATATAACATTGTTCTAAATTCTTCACTGGCTAGAAGTCACTGTTAATTGACTCTAGGCCAAGTGGGAGATTGTTGGAGTTATGTCCTAGAAGTCAATATTTAATGACTTATTTTCTTAGTTTATGTTAATGATGATATTTGATCATTTGTTCCTAGTATTTATTATTGACAGATCATTCAGGTTGAGGATCTGAATTGTAGATCTCTGTGGATCATTCATTAGAATGACAATAATAAATCTAAATCGTCCATAATCTTGATAATTAACAAGGAACATTAATTATCATAAAAGATTAGTATGCAAGTTAAGTGATGATTAAGTTCTACAAATCATAAGTAAGGAGTTACGAACTTAATTGCATATGTGTATGTTATTGGAACATAGTACAGGACTTGACCCAATGAAATAAACATATGGATTGTGTCATGTGTCATTGTTTATTTCATATGAGTTTGATTCTAAGTTTGAGATGTTCACCTTTTCCACATGAGGATAGGTTCAATAAATATCGTCTAACGTTGATTCCTGATAAAGGCTGCTATAAGAACTTTATTTATGTTTTCTTGAATTGTGCGGGGAAAAGTTGTTCATCAAGAAAATCGTATGTCCCTCATTAGTATACCTAGTGAGTGATGATATCTGTTTGGGCCCCTTGATGGAGTTGAATTGTTTGCTAGCAACTTGTACAATTAACTCTATATCAAGAAATGTATAATCTGCAAGAATGACACATTCCTATCTTGGACTATACAAAGATATCGTGTGACATAAGAATCAAGCAAGGAAATACTTTTATTTCTTATGCAGGATTGAGATATTGTAACGGTACATTATTTATACGAATTGGGAATCATAACGTGTTGCTAGATACCGCTTATGATTATTGGAAATAAATAACGATTTATTTCCATGGCCAACATAGTATAAATCCTCAAATAGGGTCGCACAAATAGGATTCTAACCACTTAGTGCATTTATTGTTTATTCACAATAATGTGTATTGTGAAATGTGATAAGTTAATTAATTAATTATATACCGTTATAATTAATTAAATTAAAAGGATCATATGGAAACAATTTAATGCATTAGCTAATCATAAATTAATTATTAATGAGTTAATAATTAATTATGTTCAACTTGCTTTAATTAATTTGAGCTAATTGGGCTTCTATTTAATTGGTTAATTAAATGCCCAATTTAGGAAGAATGAAGAGACAATTAAAGGGGATTCATTAATTGGTGAATTAATGAATAAAGGCCTTTTATTAAGATGGCCCAAGAGAGCCCATTAGGTGGCCTCTTAGGGTGGATGGCATACTTGTAAATAGTATGAAGGTTGGATGAGAGTGGTTGGCTATATAAAGGGGTCTCTTTGGGAGCAAACCCTAGCCGTTATCTCTCTTCCTCTCCCCTCCCTTGCGCCTCCACCTAGAAGAGAGATTTTTCTCTCTTCTCCATGGCTCTTCTCCCTTCCAAGCTCATGTGTTGAGCATCCCACCTTTCTTCCTCTCCATTAAATAGTTAATTAAGAGAAGCAAGGTGATTAGCAAGAGGTTCAAGAGAACTAGCATTCTCTTTGAGCTTGGTGGTGGGTCCTTGGTGGGCTAGAGGCGACTATTGGTGGTGGAGGAGGCGGAGCACGCACGCCACCGACTCCTACGCATTGGATTCGAACCTCACAAGAACATTTGTGAGAGGTACAATCTTCCTACACCTTTTTCTCATGTGTGTGATTGCCTTTGCACTAGATCTTGTGATTTGCTTGTTGTTAATGGTGATTAATTAGTTGTAATTGATCTAAAATTAAAATATGAGCATTTCCTAACAGGGACAAGCTGATATAATCCGAACTGACGCCTGCAACGCTCCGGATAGTAGTATGCCACTATGTGATAAAAAATCAGCGGCATCCGAGCATGATCCGCTGCTGAATACAACTGGGCTACTCGTGGCATGCTCTCTCGGTCATCTTCATACGGTAACCAATTGACATCTTCTACCTCCAATGTCGCCAAATGGTCCCGTGCATACTCAACGGCCCCACGATGAGTGTTCCTCGAAAATGACCGAGCTTCACCCTATTTCCTGTAATTTTTTCAAATATTATACATTAAACAAAATATAATAACTAAACATTAAACAAAATATAATTAAACTAAAGCTAAATTCATGAAATATTATACCTCCCAAACGGCGGGCACGAGTCTATATCAGGCTGGCCTAATCCAGTAAATGACGAGCCTGGAATAGTCGGTCGACATACTGTAAGATATGTCCATGCCCAAAACAATAGAGTCACAACCTTGAATCGCATTGCAGCACGATCAAGCGAATAGTACAGGCATACTAGGACCGCAACTCCCCAATTCCAGTTTATGTCTTCATTTAAATTGTCTTGCAAATAATTTAAACAAATGACATTTTTATACATTCGTGAATATATAATTTATACATTCATTCCAACTTAGTGTGATAATAATATTAACATTTCATGTTTTAATTAACATTATAAATGATAATGAAATAAAATGAAATGAAAAGTGGAATTTAATACCACTAGGAGATCCAAATAAAAAAAATCGGTACAGCATCCTGCAGAATATCAGGGAACATGAGAGTCCCAAAGAGCTCCATCGCCACTGCACGCGTGTAACGATCTAGCTCATCATCGGAAGCTCCAACAGGTGGCCAGTTGGAGCAATTCTCTCGCAACCACTTCAATCTGATGTTACGTCTATTGCCCCTACATTATCATTTAAAGAATTTTCATTATTTATAAATTATAAATTATAAATCATAAATTTATATAATTAATTAAAAATTAATTTACATTATCACACCAACGTTTTCTACTCGCTCCACAGGGTTCACATTGTACGGATTCGGACGACCGGTGCGACGCCTCCGTCGTCTAACACGTGGGGCTAGATCAATCGGAGGCTCGGTCGGTGGTGCAGAACTGGATGGACCAGCCTCGTCGTGTGGAGAACTCACTCATCTATTGTAATAATAATTAAATATAACATAATTCATATTTTCTAAATTTTTCATCCAATCAAATTTATCAAATATTCTACAAAAATATTTTCCATCAAATCAATTATTCCATGCACAATAATTCTACACATATACTACACAAATGTACAATATTTTCCATGCACAATAATTCTACACATAATTTTCATCATTTATCATTTAGCACACAAATATTTTTTTTCTACATTTTTCATCAAACCTTTTCTAAATTTTCCAAACAAATATTTTCTACAAAACTCCTACACAATTTTTCCTACACATATATAACACACAAATTTTAAAAATCAATTACAGTATTTCCTACACAATTCCTACACTGTGACACCCCAAAACCGGGGGATGCCGCAGCCGCCGCGAGCGTGCGCTTACCTTCGCACGTCCGCAAGGCTTACAAACCATAACACAAAATAAGTGGATATGTAGCATCACAAATCAAGACATGTCTAATATTTAATATTGATACATCATAATAATAGTGGCTGAATATCTTGTTTTCAAAATATTACACGTGGTCATTTTAACAACAAGTCATGAGTTCACATGCTACACACCCTTAACAACAAAAGTGATGGCCTACTCCTTTCCACATGCCCATGCTCGCCTAGAACCTGGAACCCACAAAGTGGAAAAATGAGATAAATAAAGATTTATCTCAGTGCGGTATTTAGTTCCAGCCACACGAACATTGAGTACATGTTTCAAAACTAATTACCGACCGAGTTTTGAAACAAACAATAAAGAAATACTCATACTAAGACAATATAATATTTACATATCAATCCAATCAATAAATACAGTTCATGCAATGCAGCAAGCTCAGCAATCCATTCGATTATCAAAACAATCTCAATTATCAAGTAACAATGCAAATGCCGGCTCGATTTGGTCTCATTCAGATGCAAGTCTAGTTTATAATATCACGGATCACTTGGTCTCTCCCCAGAAACAGGGATCAAGACCTAAAATAAAATCAGTCAACGGGTTCCTCCCCAGACATAGGGGTTAGAACCTACTCCTCCCCAGAAACATGGATCAGAGTATAATCAAGATTCAATTCGGACAAATTGAACTTTCAACAAGTACCTCAAGATGTAACACTGTAGACCTCGGATTAAGCTTAACCACACCAATTGGCACGCCGGGTAGCTAGCCCGCGTACAAACGAAACCAGTGCCATTCAATCGTACAAGAGTACTTAACCATTCATAACAATTCCATTGAAATCAATCGGATAACCATTCAATATGCATACATAACATTTATATCATAATAACAATATGGTAAAATGCAAATATGCTTGCAATTCAATGAATTCAAATATGCTATGCAAGTAATAAGTTCTAACAATAACTCAAGATAGGTGTGGAATCCGCACCTGTAAACAAAAGTGGAGCACATCAAGAACAATCAGAAGTCCTACTTGTCACCCGTTGTATCGGCCTTCCTAAGCTCCGATACGTTTCTACCCGAATCTACACAAAAATACTATCCTAAGTACTTACTTAAATAACTAAATAAATAACTAGTAATTACAAGCAAGGAAAATACAATACAATCTCAAATTATGACCAATATGTGATTGGGTTAAGGTTTACCACGACTTAAACACGAACAAGGACCACACAAGTTAGTTTGAGGCTTAACCATACTTTTCTGATCTAATTAGTATCAAGAAGGTTCTAGTATATTGTAAAGCTCCTCATAAGCTTTCCAACGGTCCTTAAATCATATAAAATAGACTCCGAATGACAAAGTTATGATCGGAATACTAAACAGGTACAGTGCAGGAAATTCTTCGCGGACCACAGAGGATGGCCGCGGGCCGTGGTGAATCTTCCCAGATTATAAAACCCTTTCGGTCCCAATCCGCGGAATGGGTCCACGGGTTGCGGTTAGACTCTGCGAACCACCAAAATACACCTAGATTTTTGTATAACCTCCCCAAACTTGTACTAATAATCAATTGGCTTAAATCAACACTTTTAATCAGCAAAGTTAACTATTTTTACTCTTGAAATTTTCAGAAATTATTATCCAACTAAACAATCAATTTGGAATACCAGAATTACTAGAAATACATTTTAGTCCACAACTTAACGGGTTTAAATCAAAACTCTCAAACATTAAAGGAATTGAAAACTTGTAAGAAAATCATTACATGCAACCTTATAGTTTATCCAAAATCTCATGCATTGGCAGAACTTTACCAAAACCTAAGATATTATTCAAACCTTATATGCATACCAAAAATCCAACATGAAATCCTAATTTCACAAATGTACCATGCATACAACTATTTTCCCTTTCAAAATCTAATTTAATGCACAAATCATTCAAACATTTTCTCAACATTTCAGAGATTCGTTTCAAACTCAAAGCTTAGTTTATGCATGACAAAAAGCTCACAAAAATTGAATAAAATGTTAAATGTACTAAATGACACCTTGCATGCAATTAAACCTAACAGAAAATTCTATTTTAAACCTTTATTTAAATAAAAACTTCAGAAATTAGTTGAAAACCAACACGAGTCAAAGAAAAACGAAATCTTACAATAATGGTGCCCAAATTCGAATTTTTTTGGCATGCATGTACTCTCCTCCTTCTTCTTTTTCTATTTCTTAATTTTTCTGAATTTGTGGACTATTTTAGCTATTTTCTATGGAGGGATTTAAGGAGTTTTGAGCTTCAAGGAAAAGAGTAAGAAATTTTCTGTAGAGAAAGAGAAATGGGCTATGGTATTGGATTTTCTTATTTGAGTAAAGTGGAGATGTTTAGTGTACCCCAACATGTCTCCATGATGCACAATATGAAATGCCCAACATAAACTTAATTAAAACATGACCACTACAAGTCCAATGATGCACAATATTGTTAACTACATTTTTAAATTCATTTTTAGATTACTAATTTATAAATTGCAGTCAAGAAATAAAAGCACATAAACTAGAATTGAACCCAGAATTCAAACAAGCAAATAAAATAAAAACAAAATCTAGCAAAAATTCTAAGGACTCAAAAAGCGAAAATACTAGGTATTACATACACAAATTCCTACAAAAAAATTTCTACATAATTCATACACAATTCCTACACAAAAATTTATACACAATTCATACACACAAATTCCTAAACAAAAATTCCTACACAATTCATACACAATTCCTACACAAAAATTTCTACACAAATTCCTACAAAATTTTTCCAATCAATTACAATATATAAAAAATACTCTAATTAAATTTTAAAAATCAAAATAAAAAAAACTTACCTCTAGAGAATATCAATAGAAATAGCCGGAAATCGATCGAACTCGAACTCATCGGAAATCAGCAGTTCTCCTCCTCGTCGGAAATCGGTCTTCTCCTACGCCGACGTTCTCCTCTTACTCCTCCTTTCTCCTCCTTCTCCCTCTTTCTCTTTCTCTTTCTCTTTCTCTCCTTCTCCTTTCTTTTTTTTTCCTTCTCTTTTCTCTCTTCTTTCTTTCTCTGTCTCTCTATTTCTCTCTATGTCTCTCTATTGAAGACGACGAAGGAAAAAGAGGAAGAAAACGGTAACATCTCGATTTTCGAAAAGATACCAATCCTAACGCGGTCGTTGACCGCGTTAGGAGCTTGGCATGTAACGTGGTTTTTTATCGCGTTAGGACTTTTTTCATATTAAAAAATATATTAACGTTTTTCTTATTAAAATTTCTGAGTGAAATTTATTTATTATTAAAAATACCACATTCACCACTTAAGCTGCTAATTAAATAAAAAATAACTGAAGAATAACAAACCAATCTTAAATAATTCGAACCTTGCTGTAAACTTTTTAGTGAAAAATTTGCAAAATGAATCTTAACTACCCAATAGACTAAAGAGATAAGATCATAAATTTTAAATAATTAGTTACAATTTTGGAATTAAAATATAATATAAAGAAAAAAATGTCTAATTTAACAATCCTTGAATTTATTTTGTCAACTATGTGTGATACATTTATTCAATTAATGTAATAATAAATTTAACAATCCTTAATTCAAATAATAATTATTCGATCATATAATAATTAATAATAATCATTTATAATCAATTGTGTACGGAAGACTTGAATAATGGATAGAAATCAGAATATAAAATAAAATATAAAGTACTATAGTCAACAACCGACCAACCAGAAGAGCCAAACTTATCCTGTGGTTTCAAACTAACAACTTGGACCCCCTATTATTGATCTCTAATAATAGTACTAAATAAACTGGTAGCAGCACCGCCCACTTGCAAATGAACTCCTTAATTAAGGTGCTAATTGATGTTTGAGCTTGGCAAAAGGGATGTTGAACTCAGATGCAACAGTTTAGAGACAAAGGTTGGTGGAACAACGTGTGCACTGGGTACTGGCCTGACCATTGTACATTGCTGCTCCAGCTGGAAACTCTAAGGTTGTTATCAGAGAACGGAGGGTTACCAAATTTGGCAAATACTTTTTTTCTTTTTTTTTTAAGAAAAAAAACTAGATAGAAGCTAGTCAAAACACAAGTTAACAGTACTTAAGAAACAGAGTGGCTTCTATGACTATCCATCTTAGGACTTCATCTTCTGAGCCTCTCCAAGGATTGGATGGCAATCGAAGATATTTTTGGTACTACTAATTAATGTTGGTTCGTTTTACTTTTCCATTGTTATATGATAACCTAACAACTGGAGAACCAAGGAATTTTATTTTGACAGAACTGAAGCTTGTACAAGATCAACTATTAATTAGTGGATAATTGGATATTATTTGATGGGTAGAGTCGTAGAGATGTATTGACATCTAAATCTATTTTGTATTCGCAAAGTTAGATAAACTGAATATTAAAATCAAATACAGTTTTTTATATATCTTCTTGAAAGTTTAGATAGACTATATATAATTATTTATGTAATTTGAAAATAAAAATTAAATTTCCATCAATCAAACATAACTAAAATCGAATTCGTTAGTTTTTTTTTTTCAGACCGCTTGTTGTATTTCCATTAATTCATAAATGACATTAAATTTGATCTATCTAAATTATAAAAATAATATGTTATATTCACTTTTTTTAATTTAAATTACATAATATTTGATCTGATACCGCAAAAATATATCAAATAATTTCAGTATCGTTGTAACTTGTCTTTTATTTGACATGACCAACATTTATAAAGTTGCACATGCAATTCTTGGACGAACTTGTGTGATAAAGCTGTACTTCTTGCTATTGCTATTATTTTCCCCTAATTTTCTGGCCTTTTGTCGTCCTTGTTCCTTTTTCTTTTGCCCACCAATCTCCATCAATATAAAGTCTGACACTTTTCCAAGCAGTTGAACCGCAGAATTAGAACCACATAATCATTTGTCCAGAATTAGAACACATAATCTTTTGTGCTCGGATTAAATGCTTTATTTAGAAATTTGAATTTTTGAAGATAAGATTGGCTCAAGTCCTCTAACTCGAAACCAAATGTCACAAAAAACCCAACGAGATTTCAAACATTTAGCAATTTGAATCTGAAAACGAAGAACTTAATTACAAAATTGAGATTTTTTTTTTTTTTTTTTTAGAAACTAGAAACTTTTACGGTCATTTTATTTGACAAGTTTATTTTAACCTTTTGAACTAGGCTGGCATTCCCAAAAATTAAGATCTGTAAATTTGCTTCATATAGTTTCTAACAGTATGTCTTTCATGTGCAATATTTGCTCATGGTAACAACAATATATAATAGCAGACAGAAGAATGACATCTATGGCACTTGCACGGAAAAGCTTCAGTTTTTAATTTTTGCTCCTATATATGTTGTGTTGTCTTTTGCCTTTTTTTTTTGGTTCAACAAGATCTTCTTTAACTAATTAATGTATTTTCTCAAAAAAAAAAAATAAAAAAACTGAATCAGTAAGGATTGTCGACATTATAAAACTAGTTTCTTTTTTTTTAAAAAAAAAAAAATACTTGACAACCACTGTCAAGGAGTTACAATTTTTTTTTTTAAAAAAAAAAGAAACAAACAAACAACGTCTGAATAGCTTACTAATAGCAACAACGACATTATAAACTAATTTTACTTTTTCTTTATAGAGACACTTCAAATATATCTGGCACTCTCAAATATAGTTTTTTTTTTAGAATTGAAAGAAATATCGATCTAGCTCAACAATAACATAATATCTGATGATAAATTGTGGAAATAAATTGTAGGGGATAAAATTAATTATGTATATGTATTTTGCGCGCGCGCGCGCGCGCGCACACACACACACACACACATATATATATATATATAGAGAGAGAGAGAGAGGAATGCTAAGGTCCTACGCGTAGGACGGATGTGGTCCGTCCTACGTGATCGTATTCGCGTAATCAAACTTCAAATCACAATTCCAAACGTTAGATTGAATCTTTATATTGAAAACTTGTATGAAACCAAATTTTACATTTTTTTCGAATTTTTTTACTATTTATTTCGTACTTGTAAAAAACCGCTCCTAGAACTCATATGGAACGTCCAATAACAGCGGTTTTTACAAGTACGAAATAAATAGTAAAAAAATTCGAAAAAAATGTAAAATTTGGTTTCATACAAGTTTTCAATATAAAGATTCAATCTAACGGTTTGGAATTGTGATTTGAAGTTTGATTACGCGAATACGATCACGTAGGACGGACCACATCCGTCCTACGCGTAGGACCTTAGCATTCCTCTATATATATATATATATATATATATATATACCTCTATATATATATATATATATATCTATATATATAGTGAATGGATAAAATACACTGATGTGTACGGATCGTCCCCGTACACATGAGTCATTTTTCGAGATCCAAAATTCAAACGGCCAATCCGAACCGTTCAAGTTGTTCTCCATATTGAAAAACCCTCGAAGACCAAATTTTATATTTTTTAGAATTTTTTTACTATATATTATGATATTTTCAAATTGGAGGGCCTGAAATACTCCAATTGTAGTGTTTTTTGAAAATATCATAATATATAGTAAAAAAGTTCGAAAAAATGTAAAATTTGGTCTCCGAGGGTTTTTTCAATATGTGGAACAAGTTGAACGGTTTGGATCGGCCGTTTGAATTTTAGATCTCGAAAAACGACTCATGTGTACGGGGACGATCCGTACACATCAGTGTTCTATATCCATCCTCTATATATATATATATATATATATATATATATATATATATATATATATATATAGGGGAATACTAAGGTCCTACGCGTAGGACAGATGCGGTCCGTCCTACATGATCGTATTTGTGTATTCAAATTTCAAACAATCGATCCAAACCGTTAAATTGATTCTTCAAATATATATGAAATATTTTATCATGGATAATGTTTTCAGTAACCTTAAATCAGTCATAATTTTGACAGAATGATTTGATTTCGGACCATTTTTTTAAAAAAAAAAACTAATGCACCCTAAATTTTCCAAAAAAAAAAAAATTATCGAATATCCTCTATCCCGACTTAATTATGTTACGGCTTACGAGCAATCAACCACTTAGCAAGAATAAGTGAAAAAAATTATTCTCTAAAATTATTTCACTTCTAAACAATAATGTGCAATTGTTAACGATTTGTGATCAAGAGCATGAACGGTCGTGTTTTTTTCTGAATGCATGAAATTTGTGAATTGAATTCTTTCAAGGTGATGAGTACACCATCTACATGTTCAAATAATATTTCTCAAGCATAAGAAAGAGATTTACGTGAAAACTCAATTTTACGTGGTGGGCTACCGTACTTCTGAAAAAACTCTCATACTTCAGACTAATTATTCAAAATCCGAACTTCAAACTGTTTATCTCGAATCTTTCAATATATTTTTCATATTAGAATCTTGTTAGATATAAAATTTTATATAATTTTTTTTAATTTTGTTAGTATTTTTTTTTTTTTACAAAATTTTTCGATCGAAATAGTTTTGGACCATCAATAACAAATGATTTTAAAGGTTTCGAAAAAAAATAAAAATATTCAAAAAATATATAATATTTTGTTTCAACGTTGAGATATGAATATGAAAATTACATTGAATGATTCAAATCATCCGTTTGAAGTTGACTTTTTTAGAATTGTTTCTCATTATCACTTCTCACCATGCATGTCTTTTAATTTCTAGAAGATATAACCAATTTTGGACAGATTCAATCTTACTGCCTATTCCCTCTTCGTATTGGCTATTATTTGGCTATTATTTCTCCTCCTCAGCTCTCCCAAAAGAAATTTAAATAAGACTCTAAAACTGTGCTCTACCTGGAGGAGAAGGGCCGATTAGGAAGGAAATGTGAGACCTGGATGATCGACCTACCTGGAGGAGTTAATTATCCTCAACAATGAAGGTGAGACTGAATAAGAAAAACTTGAGCGAGATAAGATAGATTCAAATGCAAGTCAACTTAATCCTGAATCTCTATTTTTTTTTATTTCGATCGGTGCCAGTCAATAATGTCTACCACTCTACCTTCATGAAGGGATTTCGTTAATTACCACTACAAGTCAACACTAAAAGCATTTTACTTTCCACTCAGGCTTCTTCAAAGAGAACTCCTAATAACAACATTTGTGATTTGGAGAGAAAAATATACTAGAATTTTCAAGAGTATTTCTAAAATCTCCTCACTTGTGACTGATGAGGTAATCAATTTGAAAAACCATACACAAAATTCATTGAACTCTCTTCCTCTTCTTCATCTTGCTTCTTATCTGAGTTTTACTTCTCCTTTTTTGTAATCTAGATCAGAGCATATTTGTTCTTTCTTTCTTTATGTTCTGATTTTTTAAAGTTTTTTTAAGTTCTTGCTCAAAATCGAATTTTGTAATTTGTAACTTTTTTTACGCATTCAATTCAAAGTTATAAAACTTGACCTAGCTTTCTTAAAAATATAGAGAGAGAGAGAGAGTTTTGCTATGGTGAGTTGCAACTCACGGAGCCTTCCGTGAGTTGCGATCAAAACTCGTGGATCTAATTCAAAATGACCGATCCAAACAGTCCAATATGATCTCCATATTGAAATCTCCTTGTAAACCAAATTTTATATTTTTTTCGAAATTTTTGAGTATTTTTTTTGGAATTTTAGAAAATCGCTAATCTAATTAATTACGTACCGTTCAAAAACAACCGTTTTTAAAAATCCGAAAAAATACTTAAAAATTTCGAAAAAATATAAAATTTGGTCTGCAAGGAGATTTCAATATGGAGATCATATTGGACGGTTTGGATCGGTCATTTTGAATCAGATCCAAGAGTTTTGATCGCAACTCACGAAAGGATCCGTGAGTTGCAACTCACCATAGCAAAACTCATATATATATATATATATATATTCTCGGTGTAAGTCCACCTCTGCATCCCTAATCTCGCATCGTCTCACTTCCATCCTCTATTTTGTTCTCAAGCGCAGCCTAAATCTCATGATTTTGTTTATTAATTAAAACAAATGCGTGTTCACAAAATAGGCTAAATCTCCTGAAATATGGGCCGAGTTTCAACCGTGTGGCCTGTAAGACGTTCACCAAATGGTCCTCCCGTTACAGAAGAACAACCAATAAGAAAACCACTTCACTGTGACAAATTTAGAAAGGTGGGATTGGTTCCCACTCTGACATGTCTACAACAATAAGGCAGACGAGCGAAAGTGACTCGGATGTGCTCTGGGGCTGTATAAAATCCTGTACCATGAGTCATGGTACTGTGCATTACTGTGTGGTGTAGGGGTGGTTTTGAGTTGAGTTATGATCGAGTTAGTATCAACTCGAAATCAAGTCGCTACATTTCGAGTTAACTCACGAGTTGATCGTGACACACTTTCGAGTTCACTTGACTTACTCGAAATCAACTCGTGACAACTCGAGTTAACTCGTGACTCGACATTTCTACTCGAAATTGGATTTAGCTATTATGCAAAACAAATATATTACTGTGTAGTACACTAGTACAGTGCTTATTATTCATCATAAAAGACACCAAAGTTAAACTTAGCTTGAGATATTATTATACAATATACTGGTATATAAGTGGAAATGTTTGGGAGTAATTTTTGGGCCGCTACACTTTGATGTATCTGAGTCGGGATTATTTTTTTGGGTTGTACTGATTACTCGAGTTAGTGCCGATCGAATTGGACCCAACTCGAAATCGCCTCGTTTCATTTCGAGTTGCTCCTAACTCGAGTTGTGGCAACTCGATTTCTGTTAAATCGAGTTATATCCGAATTTTTTTCGAGGCGAGTTCGAATAATTTATGAGTTATGATTTTTTTGCCCACCCTAGTGTGGTGTGGGCATAATTTACTGTTCTTTATGTCAGGGAATAAAATTCTGTATGTCGAAGATGACAATTTGGAAGGATGGTTCAACTGTTGCATGCAATCAACTCAGCAGCTACTGCTAAGTTCTCGAAACAACTGTTGCATGCAATCAAAGCACCACACATTTTGTAAGGATGACAATTTAAATTTTTTTCCCCCACTGTTTTTACGTCATCAGATTAGAAAACAAAAGGAAAAAAAAAAAAAAAAGAAAAAAAAAGAAAGGAAAATGAGTAAAAATGAATGGGCTATAATCCAATAAAATTATACTTTGCTTGTACAATAGCAAATTTTTTTAAGATAAGACAGCTTCAGCACTCAAATAATTTTTGAAATTTCAATCTTCAAGTAAGGTTTCTTTCGAATTAATGTATGACCTCCACTCAAAAATGTGTTGTCCGTTGTCATTAAACAATTAGTTCTTGTATTATTTTTTTCCTTATACGATAAAATAAGAAGTAAATATAATATTACGCCGAATTATGAATATTTTGTAAGAATCATGTGAATTTATATTTTATAAGAATGCGCAGTCGCATTTTTCCTTAAATATTTTAGAGAGGTATGATTTGTTTTCTTTTGCATCTCACAATACTTGAATTTTCCCTCTTACAAAAAATGAAAAGACAGAGTTATAATTAATTAACCATGTTGAACTTCACATTCAGTATAGCCATGTCGTGAATGTGCTTTCTTTATTTTTTCAGTATAGCCATGTCATGGTTGCAGTAGATCGTTCAGTGGCAACGGTCCGCTTGCCCAACAAGCGGTCCGCTTAGAACGGCTCTGCACACTTTTACTAACATTTTGAAATAATTTTAAAATCCTGGTATACCACTGTGTTCATCGTACACTAATTAAAGTGACACTTTTGTATAATGACTAGCATTTACTTGTATAACAAATCCAACCATTGTGTTATCGCCTTTTCGAGATTCAATTAAATTAAAAAGAAAAGAACACCCCATTAATTTGCCAGCCCTAGAATTTCTTGTATATAGCTCCTAAAAATTAATAAATGCGTGTACGTAGCTGTGAAGTGTGTATACACTAATATACACACACCTGGCTAGTCTCCTAGGAAATGAAATTTTAATCTCGACTTTCTTCACTTGCCGAACGGTAACTAAGTTGTCCTAATATCTCCACCTACTGAGTTAAATATTTCTTACTGTATCAAGGCGATATATTTTGAACGAATACTACGCATGAAGCTGAAGAGTCATAATTTAGTGCAATTATGAAAATTCAAACCGAAATAACAGTTGAACTGTACAACTCAAATCAAACAACCTTCTGTTGTGCCGGAAATTGTTTCACAAAATAATAAATCTCTTGATTTGTATATATAAAAAAAATTGAACAACAAGTTTCATATTTTTATCTTTTTTTAAAAGTTCATAAGTGGAAGAGAAATGACATCATAATTAAACTGTTGATATATCATATTTTTATAGATTAATTTTGGTGAGAGATTATCCTCAAATAATTCCCAAAATTGAACACAGATAATTTAGGCTACGTTAATAATCATCTGCTATCTGAATTATTCATTCGACAATTATATAATTTTTTTTTAAATAACAACAATTTATCATGACTGTTTAATTCTGTCATTCCATTATCCAATATAAAGTAAACAAATAGAATTACAAGGCTCTTTTTCAAAATATCAAAATGAAGCTTGACTGTTCAAAACATTGCGAAAATAAAACGTCATAATGCACTTCATGTTCATGCAAATGATTCTCTCTATTATGCATACCACCTTAGCCTAATTGATTTTTAATGCGATTATCGCAACTCCAGCTATCATGTTATCGATCATCAATGTAACTTGATAAACTTTAAAATTTTAGCTAGTAAACTATATGTTTAGCAACGTGCGATTTGTATTTCTTTTCTTATTTTGATAATTCCATGTTTTTTTAGGAATAAGTAATTTTAATCTGTTGGCTGTTATTTTCAAATTAATGCAAGTAGTTTCTTGTGTTTTATGTTAGAATTTATGATCTTGTAATTCATATAAAATAAACAAATCATTAGTTTAGAACTTACAATTCTGTAGGGAAGACATCTTGATGCGGAAATTCAATCTTCCTCAATTTCCCTTAGTGCTAATGATGGCACAATAATGGCGTTTTTACTCTTTCTGTCTATTTTCTCAAAATTCCGAAATTAAGTGAAAAGGTGCTTAATTAATGACAGGAAGAGTATTTAATCACTAAGGCAATTGAAGGGATTAAATTTTGAATGAACATGGTCCATTAGTTTTTCCATCAAAAACTAATACACCCTTTATTAAATGAATTTAGTTTAAACATTAAATATAGACCACATTATTTATAATTAAATTAATTATAACATTCTCCCACTTGGTCTATATAATATCATAATGAAACACAAATTCAGAATTGGCCAATAAAACTTAAACCTTGTTCAGTCAGAAATACCAAACTAAACTAATATAATCAAAATAACTATTATTGTTATTTGATCCCTATTAATTATAGATATGGCATTCTTTCCAACAAATGGTTAATTAAATTCATTCGATCCTCATAAGTATATTTGCTTATATAAATAAATGCGCAACATAAAAATAAGCAAACATTATAACATAGAAAGTCAATACATAAATGAAGCTTCAATACATAACATAATTAAATACACTATTGTTCATTACAACATCATAAGTCACTAACCAAACCCATGCTAGCTACGTGCTCTCTAAAGAGAGTAGGTGGTAGTGCCTTAGTTAACGAATCAGCTAACATAGCTCTTGTATTGATGTGTTGTATGACAATAATATTATCCTTGACTTTCTTTCTAACAACAAGATACTTGATGTCGATCCACTTAGTAGCACCGCTGGACTTGTTGTTTTTCGAAAAGAAAACAGCAGCCTCGTTATCACAAAATAATGTGATTGGTCTTGCAATACTCTCAATCACTTGAAGTTCAGGTATGAAATTCTTCAACCAAACTGCTTGACCAGTAGCTTCAAAACACGCTACAAATTCTGCTTGCATAGTGGAAGATGCAACTAAGGACTGCTTGGCACTCTTCCATGAAATTGGTCCCCCTGCAAGCATGAATATGTATCCTGATGTGGATTTTCTTGTGTCTACACATCCAGCAAAGTCCGAATCTGAATAACCAATGACCTCAAGGCTATCAGACTTTCTGTAAGTAAGCATGTAGTCTTTAGTCCCTTGCAAATAGCGTAAAACTTTTTTAGCAGCTCGCCAATGATCCAAACCTGGATTGGATTGATATCGGCCTAGCATGCCAACGACAAACGCAATATCAGGACGTGTGCAAACTTGAGCATACATTAAGCTTCCAACAACTGAAGCATACTCATTATCTTCCATTTGCTTACGTTCTGAGTCAGTTTTGGGACATTGAGACTTGCTGAATTTGTCACCTTTGAAAATAGGAGCAACACTTGGAGAACATTTTGGCATTTTGTAGCGCTTAAGCATTTTCTCAATGTATGCCTTTTGTGATAAACCTAAGACCCCACGAGACCGATCACGGTGGATTTCAATGCCTATGACATAAGAGGCTTCACCAAGATCCTTCATTTCAAATTTCTTTGAAAGAAAACGTTTAGTCTCGTACAACATGTCTAAATCACTGCTTGCTAACAAAATATCATCCACATACAAAACGAGAATGATAAATCTGCTCCCACTAACCTTGAGATATATGCATTGATCAAAAGTGTTTTCTTTAAATCCAAATTCTGTTATGACCTCATCAAACTTGAGATACCACTGCCTTGAAGCTTGTTTTAACCCATAAATTGATCGTTTCAACCGGCAGCCCATATGTTCCTTGCCTTTAACAACAAAACCTTCAGGTTGTTTCATGTAAATTTCTTCATGCAAGTCACCATTAAGGAATGCGGTTTTAACGTCCATTTGATGCAGCTCTAGATCATAATGAGCTACAAGAGCTAAAACAATTCTTAATGAATCTTTCCTTGAGACGGGAGAAAAAGTATTGTCATAATGTATACCTTCTTGTTGCGTAAATCCTTTAGCAACTAATCGGGCCTTGTATCGTTCAATGTTACCATGAGAATCAGTTTTAGTTTTGTAAACCCATTTACATCCTACGGGTTTAACATCTTTTGGTAACTCAACTAGGTCCCAAACATCATTTTGTTGCATTGAGTTCATTTCATCGTTCATGGCTTCCAGCCACTGAGATGACTTAGCACTCTTCATGGCGTCCTTAAAGGAAATAGGATCATCTCCATGACCTATATCGCCACCTTCTTCAGTAAGGTATACAACATAATCATCAGGTATTGCAGATTTTCGTTCTCTTTGCGACTTGCGCAAAGGCTCTTGTGGCAGCAAAGGTACTTCTTCATTGTTAGAAACATTAGTAACATTAGTACCTTCATTTAGTGATAACGGAGAAACAGAACTTGTAGCCTCCGAAATGACCGAAGTTGGGACATAAAATCGATCTTCTTCATCGAGGTTTATAGTTCGTTTTTCATTACTCCCACTAATGTTGCCATTCTCAAAAAATACTGCATGTCGTGTCTCAACTATTCTAGTGGTATGTGATGGACAATAAAATCTAAAACCTTTGGATCTCTCTGGATAGCCTATGAAAGAACAACTAACGGTTTTGGGGTCTAGTTTCTTAATGTGTGGATTGTAGACTTTTGCTTCAGCAAGACAGCCCCACACACGTAAGTATCCTAGTTGCGGTTTCCTTCCAGTCCACAATTCATAAGGTGTTGCTGGAACAGATTTACTAGGAACTCGATTGAGAACATGTGTGGCTGTTTTTAAAGCCTCCGACCACAAAAATTCTGGTAAAGTGGCATTGCATATCATACTTCGTACCATATCCATTAATGTACGATTACGCCTTTCAGCCACTCCGTTTTGCCGAGGATCTCCCGGCATTGAGAACTGATGAACAATACCACATTCTTGAAGAAACAAAGCAAACGGGCCTGGACTTTGACCCAAGTCGGTGTGCCTACCATAATACTCACCGCCTCTATCCGATCGCACTACTTTAATTTTAACATTATGCTGATTTTCAACTTCAGCCTTAAAGATTTTAAATTTGTCTAGTGCTTCAGATTTTTCAGAAATTAAGTACACATAAGCGTAGCGGGAATAATCGTCAATAAAAGTAATGAATGATTTGTGTCCGTTCAAACTCGAAGTGGGAAAAGGACCACATATATCGGTGTGAATTAATTCCAATAGTCCCCCACTTCGAGTGGCTCCTTTCTTATTTCCTTTAACAAATTTTCCCTTAACGCATTCAACACAATTATCAAAATCAGAAAAATCTAATGTTGGGAGAATTTCATTCTTAATGAGACGTTGCATTCTATCTCTTGAAATATGACCCAATCTGCGATGCCATAACTTGGAAGAATATCCAACATCACGATTTCTCTTTGTGCCACGTTTATGATCAACACAATTAACATTCAGGGATAATAAAGAATCAGAAAAGGAAGAATCCAAACATAATTTATATAGATTATCACATAACAATCCAGAACCAACAAACTTAGAGTTATGATATAGTCTCAACTCATTATTCCCAAACTGAAACATAAAACCACAAGCATCAAGTCTAGAAACAGAAATTAAATTCCTAATCACACTAGGAATATAAACTACATCATATAAGTAGAGAATAAAGCCACTCTTCAAGACCAGACGAAGAGTTCCAACGGCCTCCACTTCAGCCTCTAAGCCATTAGCTACTTTAAGCTTCATTTTTCCCTTTTCCAGCATCGTCACGGAATGGAATCCCTGCAATGAGTTCGTAATGTGCACAGAGGCACCAGTGTCAACCCACCACGTATTTAAGGGAACATCAATTAAAAAAGATTCACAAATCATATAATTTAAATCATTACCCTTCTTTTCAAGCCATGCCCTAAACTTGGTACACTCCTTCCTCATGTGTCCAGGTTTCTTGCAGTGACGACACTTAAGACCACGCTTTGTACTTGGCGCATTTGCCTTGTTAACACCAGATGTTTGACCCTTATCTTTACCATTGTTCTTTTTCGGTTTTGGACTTTCAATGGCAGCATGTGCAAAGTCAGGTTTTTCTGTCTTAATCCTTTCTTCTTCTTGAACACACATGGCAATCAATTCGCTCATCTTCCACTTCTCTTTCTGCGTGTTGTAATTGATCTTGAAAGGACCAAACTGAGCAGGAAGAGAAGTCATAATGAAATGAACCAGAAATCCTTCAGAAATTGCCATGTCCATGCCATTCAATTTTGCGGCCATATCATTCATCATCATGATATGTTCACGTACACCGCTAGTCCCATTGTACTTGGTAGTGAGCATTTTCATTATGAGGGCACTCGCATTAGCCTTAGATGTACTCTTAAATTGCTCCTCAACAGAAGTGAGATATTCCTTAGCAGTAAAGAGTTCACCTGCAGCATTCTTTTCAGGAATGCCTCCCCGAATTGCCAAAGAGATGGTGCTTTTCATAATCATGAGAGACATGCGATTAGAACGCTCCCAATTTTCATAAGCAGTTTTGAGTTGATCTGCAGCATCATCCTTTGGTTTTTCAGGTTTATCCATACGTAATGCTTGGTCTATTTCAAGAACACCAAGACCAATCTCAATTTGCTCTTTCCAAGTTGAAAAATTAGTTCCATTCAATGTTGCTATTCCATTGAGTTGACTATTGAGATTGTTCAATGCTGAAAATTCATGACAAACATAATGCTTACTATTAACTAATCCACAGACATATAATAAAATTAAATTAGATCAACTATAATCAGGGGACTAATAATTAACTAATCTGAAATAATAAAACGCCAATTAATATTTCAGGTTTAATAGTTGATCCATTAAGAATCAATTCAAATCACCGTTGGGCAGAAATAAATTGAACGAAATTTCATTTAATAAATTATATTTGACAATTAAAGTTGGTGAAATTGACATCTATAATTTATTAAACGTATAACATAATTGTAATACAATAGACATAATGTAAAACATAGTTTCTTTTAATAAAATGGCAGTCACAATTAAAGTTGGTAAAATTGATAACAACCATATATATTAAAAGTAAATTTATATGAAGATAAATTATATATAACATAGTTCCGTTGGGTTACATGATATATATAATATAAGATCATATACTTAAATAAGATTATCATACATAATACCATACTAAAATAATTATGGTTGAAAAATTATATGATAATTGTATTAGAATATGGCAACGTTATTGAAAAATATAAATATTTCATTCTAATACTTACATAAACAATGATCTAATAATTAATTTCTCTTATTGCTTAAAGTCACGTTTTCTTAGTGGGACCAGATATAAGGAAATAATATTTCTTAACTTAAGTTGAGGGGACCAGAAAGAAAAGAGACAGCGCATATGCGCAAAAGGAAAGAAGTGAAAAATAGGATACAGATTCTCTACAATCCAAGTATATAAACATGCATACTTACTCTATCAGACCCGTATATGCAACTTTTCTCAAAATTTTTGTAACTTGACGCATGGTTGCGAAAACCAATGGTTCTGATATGGATTGAATAATGAAATTGTTCAAACCCCTTTGTACCGAATCAAGACTAAGAGGAAAAACACATGTGACGGGTATCTTTTGATTCCTTTCCTTCTCTCTCTACCCAATTAAATGGCAATCTAGTATCCAATCCTTTGTCTCTCTCTTATGTGTTCACAGTGGGAAAAACGAAAAGTAAATAAAGATGGTAATCATTCCCAACTCCAAAAGCAAACACAGAGAAACATAAATTCTGAAATTAGATAAGGATAAATTCCAGAAAAAAAAAAAAATACGAACTTAATTCTGTAAATTCGAAAAATAAATTAATTATTTTATATGAAATTACTAACCCGACAACTGATACCAAATGTTAGAATTTATGATCTTGTAATTCATATAAAATAAACAAATCATTAGTTTAGAACTTACAATTCTGTAGGGAAGACATCTTGATGCGGAAATTCAATCTTCCTCAATTTCCCTTAGTGCTAATGATGGCACAATAATGGCGTTTTTACTCTTTCTGTCTATTTTCTCAAAATTCCGAAATTAAGTGAAAAGGTGCTTAATTAATGACAGGAAGAGTATTTAATCACTAAGGCAATTGAAGGGATTAAATTTTGAATGAACATGGTCCATTAGTTTTTCCATCAAAAACTAATACACCCTTTATTAAATGAATTTAGTTTAAACATTAAATATAGACCACATTATTTATAATTAAATTAATTATAACATTTTAATTATGCACAAAAGAAAATTAATGCTGTATGTAAATTTTATGAATAGGTGAGGAATAGCAACCGACGACTATTTTGGAATTTAGATTTGTTTGCCAAACGAAAGGGCAGTCGGAATAATGTTGTTCTCCAAATTTGACTGGCTTGATTTTCATAGCAACTAATAACCATTTAAACTTAGACACAGGTTATTATTCCTCTGTCATTAATCAATAATATTTTTTTCATTTTCTTGCCTAATTTTCAGTGCTAGTTAGGCGTCCAAAACAATCAAACGCATGATAATTAAAGCCGTTTTCTTAGAATTAAAGATTATTCGATTGCTTTCGGAAAATAAATGAAGCAGACATTTATCTTTGGACGTTGCTTTCTCGAAAACGAAAAGAAAAGAATCATTAGTCCTCATCGGCTTAATTATACTTAGAAAGATATTTAGAACGTACATAGAAAATTAATTAAAGAATACTAGATTACTATAGGGAACATTATTCTTGTACGGTACACCCCACTAATGACTAGTCCCCCCCTCTTCCTTGAGCAGCTCAATTAATCCTTGACAAAGAAGAGTGCAGATTAATGCATACCTAACTGATTAGTAAATTTGAAATTAAATACAGCTGGGGTCCATCTACATATATAATTTTTAGGATAGCGCTAGGCATAACTGCATCTCACCTCCTAAGTTACATGAAACTGACAGTCCTATGGAATTCTTACCATTTATATTTGCAATCTAATTAAAAAAAGGAGATCTTTAAAAAAGTTTCCATTATTGTTACATGACAATGTAAACAGCATTTTACTTTAGATTCCAATAGCTAGATTACCATTTCTCGCGTAAGTTTTCGTTGATGTAGGTCTCTAGCCACATTAATTCCTAGATAGAGTACAATATCTTTTAGACATAAAAATAATAAATAAACATTTCCCTTCTTCCACAATGTTTCCTTGAACAATAAAGCTTCCATTTTTGCAAGTAACATAGCCAGTATTTGTTGTTTATCAAATAAAGTTAAGTGCTGACATCTATTGTATATCTTTTATTTAAGGTTGGTTGACCAACCAACTGATAATTATATAAAATTATTACATCCAAAAAGAAGATGAAGAATAATAAAATTAAAACTAAACATAGAAAGAACTACAACCAAGAAAAGAAAACAACAAAGACCTATTATTTAATGCAATAGTAAATCTCCTCGCAACGAGGAAACTAATTTTCCGCCTACTGGCTACCATCAAAAAAAAAAAAGGAAACTAATTTTCGCTTTCAGTTTTACCTCTCGTAGGAGAAGACTCAAACATCTTTACTGTAGTTATTATTTATAAGTTTGTCCCCTCCCAACCCCCCCCCCCCCCCCCCCCCCATCCCACACACACACACACACACACACACACACAACATGCAAAATGTGGAACCATCAGTGTAGTAATGAATACATATATATATTGTATATTTCTTTTTCAGTTTTTCTTGATATAATTGGGCGTCCGTAGACAATAATAGAAAACGAGTTATTTAGATCTGATGCCAACTGCTGCTAAGTTGTTTTCACTGTTTAAATAAACGAAAGATGCTACAGATAGAAATCAGATAAGGATTAAATTGGTCGGATTTCTAAATTTATTATTTTCAAACAGTCACGGATCGTGTCCACAAATGCATACAGATACATGTAATATAGATATATAAGAAAATGAATAAAATCTAAATCTAAAGTATTAATTAATTAAAAGTCGTGCTGCTATAAAAAGCGGCCACTAATATTTTTTTTCTTTTTCTATAATTTTTTATTTTTGTATAGTTTGTTTAAAATAAATTAAAAATAGTCGCACCGATTATTAATATTAGCAAGATTTTTTAACATAAAATTTGTGTCAAATTTATATAGCAGCAGAATCTTCATGAATCAGACCAGAAGTCTCTCCATTGTACGTGAGTGGATAATTCAAGAGGCTACTCTGTTTCAAAAGTATTGCTGACAGCTTCTTGGCTGTAGTCTTGGTGCTTTTGTTTGGCTTCTATTTTTCCTTTCCTTTCGTTTTCTACTTGTAACTAGATAGCCACTATCTAGCATTCTCTAAAAAAAAAAAAACTTTTATGAAAAAAATTATTAATTTTGAACTTACAAATTTTTGTTTATAAATTTTAACAAGTTTTTATGACAGATTTTTATATTTTATATTAGAAATTTTTATATTTTACCTAGCGCATAGAAGCTATGACTGCCATGTCTAGTATTAATAAAATATAGATTCGTTGGCAAATTAATACATTTTATTACCGTTTAAAAATAATTTATAATATTGAAATACACTTGAGTTGTAATCTATATTATATACTTATCATGTACATAAAAAATGATTAAAATATGGTTCCACATTGTACTGCTCATCTGATTTGTTGAATATCAAATGTCATTCAAATTATAAAATATTGATAATAACACATCTATGAAATGCTTACACAATTCGTTTTTCCTATTTTAATTTTTTCATTTAATTTTCACAAAGTATTATTAAAATCGTCATGAACGTAAAATATTTTCAGTAAATCATAATATATATAAAGAGTTTTGCTATGGTGGGTCGCGACTCATAGAGTCTTCCGTAAATCACGATCAAAACTTCTAGATCTGATTCAAGATGACCGATCCAAACCGTCTAATATGATCTCCATATTGAAATCTCTTTGCATACCAAATTTTATATTTTTTTGAAATTTTTTAAGTATTTTTTTTCGAATTTTTAAAAATTATTATTTTTGAACGGTGCATAATTAATTAGATTAGCGATTTTCTAAAATTCTAAAAAAGATAGTTAAAAATTTCAAGAAAAAAAATATAAAATTTGATCTACATGGAGATTTCAATAAGAAGATCATATTGGACGGTTTGGATCGATCATCTTGAGACAGATCCAAGAGTTTTGACCGCGACTCACGGAAGGCTCTGTGAATCGCAACTCACCATAGCAAAACTCTATATATAAATATCAGTCAAAAAATTGGCTATTGAATTACAAATTTGGAGACAAACACAATAGCCAGAAACTAGTTTTTTTTTTCCTTTTTTTTGGAAGTTAAGATAGGTTAAAGCCCTCAATTTATTTCGAAACTAAATATCATCTACTGTATTTTTTTTTATTGGTCCAATTTAAGAATTTATCGCCTTGATATGTGTTAGGGAAAAAAAAATCTTGCATATAATAAATGGGTTATGGCGTAAAGAATATGACCATTGGTCAAAATTTTGAAAATCTTGTCCAAAAGTTTAGTAGCTAATTTGCGCAAGATTTTCTGAAATTTTAAGTATTTAAATCAAATTGCGAGCTCAGTACGTAATAAATTAATAATACATCCGCTTCCTGCAGATACCCCAATTCAGTCGTAAGATTTCGATCTGACAATAAATGAACAATTTATTCTTCACAAAATATATATTTGAACGATTTATATTGAGCCAGCTGGTATTTCATAATGCATCCCATATATACAGTACTACAATTGCTTTGGGCCGGGACCATCCATGATTGATATATATATATATATATATATATATATATATATATATATATATATATATATATATATATATATATATATATATATATATATATATATATATATATATATATATATATATATATGTATGTATGCTATTATTACTGAATTAAATGAAAGTAGGAACTCATGCGAGTCGTTTATAGCGATTTACTTGTAAATGTATAATGAAATTAAATTATTAAACATTTTAGTCATGCATTCATGTCAATATTTTTAAGTTCTTAACGTTAATGTTGAACAGATGCGTCCGTATTTCTATGCTTGATTTCTCATTTAAGCACAATATATATGTTTTAGATTTAAATATAACAATGTTTTAAAGTGTTATAACTCAATTTGTGTTTGTTCAGCATAGAAATTAATTCCGTGCGACTTATCATATTAGTGTTTTAGAAATAAATTATATGTTATAATATTTACGGAATATAACTTTTTAATGTCATTTTTTATGCTAAGATTTTTCGTTTTCCTTAATAGATATTAATTTTTCAGATCCAATTTATCTTCAAAAAAAAATTCAGATCAAAAACAAAGAAATGTAATCAATTTTTTCACAATCTTAATTATATTCGTCGATATGTCAATTTGATCAATTCTTCGAGAAGTCCCAAAACCAGTGCATCTGTGACATTATTTCAGGTCCTGAAGGCATTGACATCGATCACATCTTTGTCTGTCAAATTTGAAGATGTGGCCGTCGAACAGATATGCTTACAACAAAATTAAAGAATTTGAGTTGAGCGGTCGTCCAAGATTTTTGACAAAATGAAGATCGTTCCAAAATGAAATGTTAAATTTATTATGAGATCAGCCCAAAATGAGGAAAGCAATATCGGAGAAAACGTGGAAGCGGTGTTGTAGACTTGTAGTACTGTTTTGAATCTTTTGATCTCATCTTTGCTGAATTCAATGAATTGTTTGTGTCTGCAGGGCCTGTCAACGGAAAGAATTTTAGCGTTATGCCGTTTCTTTTGTCCAAATGAAATGAATAACGATAGCGAAATATGTTTCGTTTATTTAACGAAACAGCAAATGGCATAGGAATTGAAACGGTTTAATGTGTTTTTGTACATGTCATTAGCAGAAATCATTTCGTTTATTAAATGTAACGGTAAATGGAAGTGAAATCCATTCCGTTTTGATAAGCGATTTTCATATATACATTCAAATCAGGTTTAGGACTTAATTTCATTGAAATATATGTGTTTCTAACTGATTAATTGTAATTTAGGGTAGAAACTAAGTACTGCTATGGCTTCCTTTATTTTGTACAGGATCTACATGATGTGGCTTCTCAAGACGGTGAAAAGACCAAGTTCTGATCATGATTGACGACCCACCGAAGACTTTGGCGACCCACAGAAGAGCACAGCGGGTAGCAGGTGAGACTGGTGACATAGAAGATTTTCAGCGGGCCGCTGAAAAGGTGAAACCGATATCCAGAAATAGATTAGCCAGTTCTGCACCCACCTCTACGCCGCCTTACCTATTTCCAGTGCCTCAACTCACACGTTTTCGATAATTTTGGAGTTTTCCACGCCCATATAAGCAGCAGAGCACATCAGAAACAAAAGAGTCGGGAGTTTGTGAGTTTTGAGGGCATTTTCTGCTAATTGAGAGCACAACCAAGGGTTTTCAACAGGTCGCCAGGAGCATTTGCGACCCGCTGGAATTGAATAGCAGAGAGTATAAAAAGGAGGAGTTCTGGATACAACCGGTTGTAATCTGATTTCTTTCTTTATGTTTTTTATTTACTTAGATACATTTGTTTGTTTTGTTATGTATACTCGTGAGTAGTCGTATATTAGGGGCCATAGTAGTGAACCTTTTTAGTTTATGATTGATAATATGTTTTGAGATTATTTTCTTTGTTTGCATATTGTGTTTTATGCTTTGATTGAATTGCTTAGATTACTTTAACTGATTTGCTTGGATCGAATTGCTTGCACCCGTTAAGAGAGACGTCTTTTAATTGCTAGGTGGTTAAATCCAAACGTTTTCAAGTAATAAAGTTTAAGTATGGTTAACACGAGAGTTGGTGCCGGAAGGTTATACTAGGGTCAAGAAACGGAAATTGAAGTCCTTCCGGATTACGGAAGTATAGGGAGTCGTAGGTCGTAAAGCATAAACTTGTATAACTTAGACTAAGAAACAGAAGTTGAAATCTAGGTTGTATTCGAGGGAATTTAAGGTTAACTATAGGAAACCTGGCCTTAAACGGAAGTGGAATTGAGGAGCATTAGTTAGAATTAGTTCCCTATACAAAGTAACATCTAAACTAACCAAAAAGTTGAGTCTGCGCCAAACCTAGCAGGTCGCATAAATATTCAGCGGGTTGTCTATGATCCCCTGCCTTCAGCGATCCACTTAGGGGTCAGCGACCTGAGTTTCAGCGGGTCGCTGATTCTGGAGTAAACTGAAAAGTATTAGCTGCTAGTAAACCCTTAATCTCTAATTAGTATTTTAAGCTCTTTTAATTCATTGAACTGTTAATTTAGGACTTTTACTTATCTGCAAACCTTTACTTTTAATCTGTTACAAATATTATTCCTTTGTATCTCCAATCTAGTTAATCAAAGTTTAATTAACTTAATTAATTGAATATTTCGTCCCTGTGGTTCGACCCCGATAATACTTAGACGATTGTTGTACGCTTGCAACTAATTTGTAAGTATAATTGGGTATAAATTTAAAAGCGGATTTACCACATCACGTTTTCATACCGGCACAGCCAACGGAATGTCACATTCCGTTGCCACTTACCACATTTGACACCTATTGTGTCCATGTTATGGTGTGCAGCCAGGGGTGGGTAACGTGGATAACGGAAGCAGAATGGATTGTTTTATTTTCAGTTCCGTTTTAGTAAACGGTATGGCCGAAATGATTCGTTATTCGTTCCGTTTCAATGGAATGTGACGGAACGGTTATATTTGCACTGTATTTCACACAAATGAATCACGAAACGCATTCCGTTAACCGTTTCGTTTGCGAAACGAAATGAAATTTCATTCCGTAATATGTTCCGTTTGGACGAAATGGAACGATTTCGCTTATTGACTGTATACTGCGCCCACCCTTATGTGTAGCAGCAGTAGCACTACTTCAGCGGCCTATAGCTAGCAACCTAGCAATAATATAGCTACACAATTACCATAGTCTTCAGGAAGAAATTTGCACTGTACGATGTGGTATGCGGTCATGATGATCAGTCCATATATGACACTCTTGTATATAAGAAATAAATATAATAACCCATATATGAAAGATTTATATATATAAAGTGCCAATGCGCGCGGTATAATTTATTGATAAGGATTTTCTTATTTTGGATACCTGTGTTTTATTTTTAGAATTTTATTATCTCAAAATGTAAGTTTAATGATATATACTATACGATATTGTTGTCCCTAATAAGATAGGTGGCTTAACCAATTTCAATGTTTAGCAGAAGCGATTAGTTGGTTTTAGATCGGTTTTTGATATGAACTACCTATCACAAGTCAATTGGTACCCAAAACAATCAAGCACACACAAGCAATTTAAATATGCAAGTAAATAAAGAGAGAAAGAGAGAGAGGAATTGAACACAAAATGTGATTACGGAGTTCCGACCCGCTAGAGGAAAGCTAGTCTTAGTCGTACGTCTCCGGGAGTTTCGCAACCACCAAACGGGTGCACCCCATTCAATTCCAATAAGAACGGGACTACAACTTCGAATCGAATCGCCTCGTCACAAGGACCTCGAGGTGGATCGGCCTAACTCGAATGGCACAACGGCCTACACAAGGTGGTGGCACTACGACCTCTCTATTCAAAGGAAAGGAGCACTCAAGTGGCTACAATATCTCTCAAAGTGATCTAGCTATGAAAAACTCAAGTGGGAGAATGTCCCTGTGTTCAAAGGCTCTATTCTGGTCTAATTTTACATAGCAAAGCTCTCTAAAGAGAGAGAACAAGGGGTGGATATAAATAGAGCTCGGCTTGAGCTATTTACCAGTAAAAACAGCCTCAAGCATTACATGGCATTACATAGTGTTATATAACGAATATAGCCGTTAAATAAAACAAAATCCGACAAATCCGTTGAACTGTGTAAGAAACGTTATACTACGTTTCATAGCGTTATACAACGTTTGAGACAAAAAAAAGTCCAATGGTCAAAAGGATTGTCAGAAACGTTATACAATGCTATAAAGAGTTATACAACGGAACAAAGGCCAAGCGTTATATAATGTTATGAAACGTTAAACAAATCTGACTGTAACGTTATAAAAATCTGACCAAACGTTACACGTCGTTCAGTTCCAGAGCTAAGTCATCATATAATGAAAGGCAAATGTTATACGACGTCTGAGTTTAGAACCGTTATACAATGTTATGAAGCTGAAAAGTGTTCAAGCGTTATACAACGCTTGAGCCAGAAAACTAGATTTCGCTGGAATCTTGAGCTTTTCTGCTATCTAGACCATTTCAAGAATAATTGAGGACTAAAATATACCTTCTATCCTAGTCTAAGCTAGCCTACAAGCTCCCTAATGACTTGATCTTGATATTGTATTAAATTTTTATCCAAGTCTTTGAATATCCAACTTTTTTCTATAAAAATCAAAGAAGATTGTTAAATGTCGAATGATATTATTTATACAAACCGAGAGTAGTTTAGTACAACAGATATGACTTTTTAATTTGTGGTTAATTCGCCCTGTAGAGGCTCGTATGCACAAGCTTAGTGTATATATGAGTTCTAAACATGACTAAACTGATCCTTCCTCATCTGCAGGGGGGTGGTGGGCAGCTGGGCCTGGGCACTACCAAATTAGTCAATCATCCACATCACATGATCTTAGAGAGTGCATATTGAGTAGTCAGAGAAATAGTACCACAATAGTATTATTTAAATTTGTGCGAATCTAGTATAACTATAAGAAAAAAATTGATCTGAAAATTATAAGAAGAATGTATATAAACTGTATTTCCGATTTATATGCTTATTTCGAAATTTATAACTATAAGTAATGCCTATATATATGTGCTTATTTCGAAATTTATAAAAATATATTATTTTTTCGAAAAACTATATTATTAAAATATTACTAAATTAAATTAATTATATTCTGAACCTGGACTCTATCCTTTTGTTTTCCTTTTTTCCGTTCATGATTCTTCTTTAAATATTGAAAATACTCAATTAATATATATTTATTTGATTAATTGATATGATGGGATGGACAGAACTTATACAGAATTATATTTATGGTGATAAAAAAATGTTTAAAGCCGAAATATTTTCATATGGCAGTGCATGATTTTCAAGATACATAACATGCGTATTGGTAATAGATCGATATGCTTTCTCAACTAACTACAATATTTGTAATCTATATAGCTATTACTAATCTGCGTCTATATAACACGCAATATATAGATCTATAGATTATTCAGGTAGGTAATAACATATATATGTACCTTACATGGTCTGAATGGAAACATATACGTACTGATCAATACCGACACGTTTAACGAGTACATGACCATATTCACCCCCCCAAAAAAAAAAGTTAAGCATATTTCTACTCTGAAGAACAATTACATTATAAATCCATTCATATTCTCTCTTTTTTTTAAATTAACCCTGAGCCCATTTTTCATGTAGAGTGTAGTGGTCAACTTCGGTACCACCTCCTGCTTCTCCACCACCTCCACATGGTACCGCAAAAGAATAGACGCCGCTACCATTTTCATTTGCATGTATGCAAACTTCTTTCCTATGCACAGCCTCGGGCCCGCATTGAAAACGACATACCTGAATGAGTTCTCGTTGGTAAAAATGCCATCTCTCAACCATCGTTCTGGCTTGAACTCTCTACAATCCTTGCCCCATATTCCCTCCATTCTCGCCATGGAATACATCACATAGATTACCCTGGCACCTTTCTTTACTACGGTACCATCAGGAAGTACATCGTCTTCTAATGCCTCTTTGAAATCCAATGGAACCGGCGGATAGAGGCGTAGTGTCTCTGATATTGCAGCTTGAAGGTAATGCATTTGTTTGAGTTCCTCGGCCGTGAAAACTATCTCAACGTGAGAATATACAGTGTAATTGGTTTCGGTTCTTCCTTTGATGATATTATTGATTTCATCTATGATGTGTCTCTCAACATGTGGATGCCGGTGAAGCAACCAGAAGAACCATGCAAGTGCAACTGAGCTGGTGTCCCGGCCTGCCAGGATAAAGCTAATGCAAAAATCTTTCAAAAACTTGTCAGAAAATTTTGCATCTGTTATCATCAGCCGTGATAACAAGTCACACCGCTCAGTAAACCCATTTATATTTTTAAACTCGTTACGGCGGTTCAAAACAGTTTTCTCTGCAAACTCGTGCACAGTTTGGACTGCAGCCTTGAGCTGCTTCTCAGTGCCTATGTTTAGGGCTCTCATCGGCTTCCACACGAATGGTGGAACTATGAACCGAAAAAGAGTATTCTCTGTCGCACTTTCGAATGCATTGGCAAAAGGAATATCTGGCAAGCCAATTGCAAGGCAGCCCGGGTTAACCCCAAAAGCTGCTCTGCAAATGTTGTCGAAAGTGAACCGCAAGAACAAATCCTGCAGATCAACACTGGACTCAGTTTTTGACAACCAATTGAGCACCACAAGCAATTTACTGTGCACCAAACTGCGAACTGTTTCAGCTGAATACTCAGCAAATTTGCTTGAGTGCATCTCTGCTGTGGCAGCCCGGCGCTGCTCGCGCCATGTCTGGTCATCGGCATTGAAAATGCCATCTCCAAGGAGCTCGGAAAACCTCTCGCGGTAATACTTCCCCTTAGGAAAGTTGCTGAACCGTGTTTTTAGAATGTATTCAATATTTTCGGGGATGGCTGTTGCAGCACCATAGTATTTACCAAACCAGATACCCCGGAATGGGAAGGTGCCACCAGCACGAATTAGAGCATTGGTGGCCCAGTCATATCCATTGTGTATGTTGACTAACAAGGTGGGGATGATGCCTAGGACTGGCCAGTGCATTGGTCCCTTGGTAGTAAGCCATTGCATGGCAGCACTACAAATGAAAAGGAGCAGCATGCCAATGGCAATATCTAAAAATGTAAGAAATTCAATAATAAGAGTCATCTTTTCTTAATATTTATATGTAATTGTAGTAGTGTGGCTACTGGAGTGCAAGTGCACATATATATATATATGATGGAGAATGAAACGGACCAAAACGGGAGAAGAAAAAGAAGAATAGTGCCAACTACCTCTTTGTCGTCTTAATAGTAAGAAGAAACAAGTTAGTGAGGTCATGAACTCTTGAACGGTAGCTCACGGTCTAACAACTTACTGTAGTTAATGCTGTTTGAAATGGATTTTGTATTTATCAGAATTTAGTTCATTCTGGTGAGGAAGGAATATATATTTTCAGAGAGTGCCAAAATAAAATAAAAAAATGTCAGTGAAATAACGATCCTCTTCAAACAAAAGCTTTCCTCTTATGTAAACTGTACTTATTCCATAAATTAATTAGCACCTCCAGGGTAGCTAGACGTTCAATTATGCCCATGGTTTATTCTCAAGTGCAATTATGTAATCAACGAGCTGCTCCACTATCCATTTGTCATAAACGGCAAGCTCCACTAGAGAATTTTATGTATTCATCTTTATATATGGTACATTTTAGCTACCCACTACATATTAAATTCAAAAAGAAGCACATGCAACTCTAGTAACTTATAACAAAAAGAGGTAAACATTAATAATTCATGCTATACAAAGTTCACTCGAACTTATTCAGAAATGTGAAATAGCAAAAGGCTACACGTTATTTATAAGTCATGCTCTCCTATTACTCTCCATCTTCCGCCTTAATGCTTGTATTTAAATTATTAATTTAGATGCTTATATATGTACGTAATGCACTAATTATTGCTACAGTTTTGTCTTTTGCCTGGAAGCTTGATATATTCCCATTTGTTCTTTCCATTGTTTTTTGTTTTTTTTTTTTTTTTTTTCTTTCGATGTTCAATACAAATCTGTGACACTTGTGAGGGAGAGTAAATTCCAAATTGGTGCCAAGAGAAAAAATATATGAATAATTGAATACACGTAAAATGAAAGGAAAGAATCAAAAGTAACATATTCTTACTCTTAATTTGTACGCCTTGTACCCAATTAAAAAAAAATATTTGCTTAAGACCATCACCAAGATTCCATCATCTCCATCATCCCCACAGGTAATGCATCTCTAAGCATTTAATTTCTTTCCAATTCCTTTAAAAACGCGTTAATAATTGTCTCATCCCCCATCCCAACAGCACCTCATTAATTGCCTCATTAATGCAATTATCCAACGCTCATCTCATCCCCTCTTTCCTTTTTGTTCTCATCCAGCGCCTATGTTCTCATTCCCATCTTATCTCCCTCTGTCGTTGACCTCACGCTGACCCCTCCTCCATCCTTTAGATAATAACAGTTATAGTTAATATGAGTAATTGTTCCAGTTGGAATACTAATTGTTGTAGTTAATATGAATAATTGTTGAATATCAATTGTTGTAGTTAATATAAGTAATTGTTGTAATTCAAATAATAACTATTGTATAGTTAATATGAATAATTGTTTTAAGTTGGAATACTAACTATTGTAGTTAAAATGAGTAATACTAACTATTGTAGTTAATATGAATAATACTAACTGTTGTAGTTAATATGAATAATACTAACTATTGTAGTTAATATGAGTAATTGTTCAGTTGGAATGCTCACTGTTGTAGTTAACTAGCGCTGGGTGAGAGGGACGGGAGGAATAACTAGCTCTGGATGGGGATGAGGCGCTGGGATGATGAGATCACGCGTTTTATGTTATTAATGAAATATTATCTTCATAAATGGCTGTTATTCTCAGGGATGATGGGAAGGATAAATCTTAAGGATGATTCTTATCAGCTCCGATTAAAAAAATTGTTTCGTCCACATCCAATTACGCTTAAAAAAACGAAAAGTAAAATTACAAGTAGGTAATTAAGACCACTCGAGAGTTAAAATAATGCAAATACTCCGTTTATTCAACCACAAGAACAGAAAAATGATGCGTTATTCTACCAAGATTAATTGGCGTAAAAGCTGATCAAAATGTTGCCTCGGTTATCGGTAGCTACTGTAAAACACAAGGTATAGTAGGCAAAAGATCCCTTATTGATTTTCATAAGCACTCAGCAGTAGTGGCTACAACCTTGCAATAAAAGAATCAACAATTTTTTTTCCAAAGGATCCTACTGATATATATATAATCATTTTTGTTACAACCTTGCAAGAATTTGGATATGCATTTAGTCATGTATTTATAAAACTTTTTTGGAATAGATTTTGGAGCAACCAAATTTTAAATCTGGGATTAGTAAATGCAAGGGAAGTTTTGATCAAGTTAAATTACTATATGGAACCTGAATAAATAAACAAAATTAATAGACGGAGCTAGCATCTTCGGATGGGCTTAGTGGTTAATCGCAAATTTATGGGCTTGTTCCTAATAAGCCCATATAAAGAACCAACGTCTCAGTTTAGACTTTATATACAAAAATCGAGAACGCTACGTACAATCCCAGAATTAATATTACATTACATAATAATGTGAGATTGCATATTAGTACACGTGATATGAGTCCCAAGAATGAATAATAAGAATAAGCCTCACAAAGTATACACGGAAGCTCAGCAATTTTTTTTTTTTTTTTTTTGGGGGGGGGGGTTAAAAAATAAGCTGTAATTAAGTATGATATAAACGGGTACAATATCAAGCAGATCATCGTCTTATGATAAAAACATCTTGGGAACCTACCTAATTTGTATTCCTTCAGGCTTCAGCAGTGTGGTGAGTTTGAAATGTGCAAACCAACTTATTTCATCATTTCTCAGGCCTACAGGTGTTTGTCTGAGGAACAGAGGAAGTCCTTTTAATTTGATCAGACACAAATATCAAATGATCCAATAATACCAGCAACCAAATTGTCAGTCGGTCTTAATTTACACCAAATATAATTATAGCGAGATATGAAAGACGCAAACAAAAATTACCTGCAGTCACATCAGTATTTGCAACATTTTATCTTTGTTTCTATCTAATTATCTATTATGAGAAGTAATGCAGAGAAAAAGAAAATTTAATTGACATGGAAACTTAAATTACTTATTTGTTTCTGCTCATGATTTATGCTAATAAGAACTTCGCCGATTGTCTTGGTACTAGTGGTTGCATAGTAAAGCCTCCCTCAACGACTGGCCTGTTAGTGCATTAATTCTGCCATAGTGTTGTATAGATAATATTGTATAAACAGATCCACGTGCTGTTATAATCCGTTAAGGATTTTTCTCTATCGAAAGATCGATGACTGAAAAACAATTTAGGATATTATTTTCTATATAATCAGGTATTAATATATGCTTCAGCAAAGGTTGTGGACCAGACAAACGTCCCAAAAAATTTAATCAAGATCAAGGTCAACTATCTATTTTCGAGTTTTACAACATGCACACGTCACAGTTTGAGTACTCGCGTCCAAATTAAAACCTTGAGCAGGAACTTATATATGCCTCCAGCTGCCAACATAAATTTCCTTTTCTAAGATTAATAGTAGGATTTTCTACCATACATAGGGTTGGAATAAGCAAATTTTTTGAGATAGTGACAGAGAAAAAAAAATGAATAAAAGAAAATTAGTTAGAAATCCAGTTTGTGAGAAATGAAAACGAAAACTGCTGATTATGCGCACAAGATTGAAAACCTCCCAGTGCATATACAATCCAAGTTAGGCCGCTTAGACATGAAGCGGTAGAGACAGGCAAGGTTGGCTTATACTGAACCCAAAATTGGGTGGATGTATAAAAGTCCTATTGTATATATTGTGCCAAATATCCTTTTGAGTACCATCATATATAAACATGCAGGTCAGAAACAATTAATTTTAGACGATCCTCCGTAACATTCAGAGAAAGAATTTAAGTAGAGATATTCAAGGATTAAAAGGAGAACTAGTATAGATGGATCTGACAGAAACAGCAACACAAACCTAGCCCAGCCCACTTGAGATGCACTGTCTGTGAGGTATTAACAATTTGAATTTGTGGGTGTGGATAGGAGTGCAAACGAAATTCGTTTCGACCGTCTAATCGTTTCGTTTCGTCTATTCGAAACGGTTAATGAAACTATTTTTGTTTTGTTTGTTAAACGAAACAGTTAACGAAAGTGGGTATTTTTGGTTTTGTTTATTTTCCTTAACCTATTTTATGTCATTTTTATGTATTTTTTTATTATTTATGAACATTTTTTTATTAACTGGGAATATTGCAGTATCAAACCAGTCATTTATGCATGCGAAATAGAAAAATATATATAAATATTAATTTTAAAAGTAGCAAATCTGTTACAATTACACGTTTGATTGTTTCGAAATAAAAAAAAAACATGTATAAAAATTAAGTGTCCCTTAATTGATAATGAAATGATTAACACAAATGTTTCGTGTCATAACCGAAACGGTTAATGAAACAACTTTATTTCTGGACCATTGTTTACGTTATGCACTCCTAATTGCACAGGAAAGAATAGACAAGAAGTGTGAACTGATCAATTAGGACTAGCAAGGGACAAACCAACAACTTTTTTAAACGTGTTGATTATTCCATCAAACTTATCCTCACAGAAAATTACATAAACGGTCTGGATTTTATCAAAGAGAACTACAAAAAAAGGTCAGGAAGTACCTCCCATTTAAACCTTAAGATTTTCAATTTTACAGTAGCTCCATCCCTGCCGTCATGTTCAATTTGAAAAGTGCCAACTACCAAGTCAATAGTAGTATTAAATGAAAGAATTACACGGTGCCAGGACAATGTCGAGTGAGACAGATATGGATGCTAATTATGTCGCCATTGCCGGATCCAATTAAGTCTGGAAAATTTCTTGATTTTTATATTGTTGATATTCTGGCATAATTTATTATTTTTTTAGAATTCCTTAATAGTAAGAGCTGACATAATTAAGTTCCACAGCATATTGTAATCCAAAACTACAGTAACTGCATTAACTATACAGATTTTTGTTAAAGAAAATAAATACATAAATAAAATAAAATTGCTGCATTTTCCTCATCCTTTTTGTTAGTCATTTCCTTTTATATTTTTACAATGATCACTTCTCAACCATTGAGATTGTTCTGGTAAGATGAACCAAGTATTTGGTGTACGAGACATAATTAGGTCCAGTTTTTGTATCTTAGACAAAAATTGAAACCAATCAAGATGGGTTATTCCGCGTAGTGATTTGTCTCTATTCTAGTACACTAATCAGCTCTTAGTCTAGTACAAAGAACAACGTCAGCGCTGTAAATAGATTCGAAATCCAGCTGAGACATTTAATTTTGAAATGAATTGGAGAGTTTGACTAGAAGTGGTGTCATTTTACATTCAGTACTTCCCAACAAGTCGATGATTTTTTGAATGTATACGGATAAATATATGTAACCCAAACCTTTATATTCTTATAGCACAGTCTAAAACTTCCTGATATTTTTCCTATCATGAGCTTAAATGCAGAGAGAGAAATCCGCACCAAAAGTGTGATTTAAGAATTCTCTAGTACAAATTCTATAATTTCATTTCGGTATTTATAACGTGACATGCATGCCCATTCTGTTTACAGAAAGAAAATTGAACTTTGAATTTGAAGGAGCCGACAATATCCGGAAATAGAAAGGTCTATCGTAGTAATATGTTGCGAGTTGCGACAAGCTTATAATAATTATTACAGTGATAGAAGCAAAATGTGATCTTTCTAAGATCTTTCCGCACTTAAGCAGACATTCCCTACCGGCCTACCCGCTTTTACACGTGAAGGGAAAGGCCGAAAACCCAGTCCATCCCATCATCATACTACATTTTTGGAATAAATCATGCTACATATTCCTAATAACATGTGATTTTCTTCTTTAAACATATTCTTAATTTTTCTAAATCACTTCCCAATCTGCGAAATCATGCTGTTCACATCCTTGCTGGTCGGCCGCTCTTTGGGATCATCAGCCGTGCAGAAGAGCGCAATCCTCAGCACGAGCTTAACCTGCTCAACGAATTCTCCAGCCGCCAACAATGGGTCAATCGCGACCTCGAGGTTGTTTGCCTCCTTCTGGTTGCGCAGCCACTTAACAAGACTCATTTCTTCTGTGCTTTGAAAGAACTCGTCCGACGGCTCCTTCCCCATCGCCAGCACCGCAAGAATAACTCCGAAACTATATATATCGCACTTTGCCGTGAACTTTAAAGTCTGGCCATACTCTGGTGCTATGTAGCCGAGAGTGCCGGCCACGTTGGATAAGGTCATGTGTGTGTTTGCATCAGGCATTTCTTTTGCCAGGCCAAAGTCAGCTATCCGTGCTTCCATGTCGTTGTCGAGTAATATGTTTGCTGGTTTCAGATCACGGTGAATTATCTGCGGCTTGTGGCTTACGTGCAGGTACTCTAACCCAGAAGCGATGCCACCGGCTATTCTGAGCCTGGTTGGCCAGCTGAGCTCTCGCTGGCCCGCCTTTGATTGCATCAAGATGTCATGCAGGCTGCCGTTTTTCATGAACTCGTAGACTAAGAAATGGCAATCGGGCCGGGATATATGTGCCACCAGAGGTAAGAGATTCCTGTGCCGGATGTGACCAACGGTTTTGATCTCTGATCTAATTTGTCGCATCCACTTGTCAAGGCGTTGTGTCTCCTCTTCACCTGCAGGTTCACCACCACTAAAAGCGCGTTTCATGATTTGCTTTATAGCTACTGTTTTCGGGGGATTTCCTGGCAGCTGTGCTTTGTACACCTTTCCACAGCCTCCTTGGCCAATTACCTCAAGGGATGCGAGCCCTTCTTCCTTTTCCAAGAAAGCGAGGTCCTCGGGGCGTTGTATTATCTTTGGCATGTAAATGGAGGGGCCTGATGAGTTTCTGTACCGACCACGGATACAATTCAATAAAAATCTGAAGAACACGGACACGACCAGACCTGAGATGATACCACCCAAGCAACCAGCTATGAAGCCGAGGATCCAGTTTCGGATCTGGTGCCGGTGTCTACGGCTGTGGTGTATCGTGGTAGAATTGGAATTCGACGTGGCATTTGTAGTCGAATTGGTTTGATGAGAAGTGGAATTGGAATTAGCCGTGTGGTTACTAGGCGTCTCGGCAAGTACGTAACGGTTAGGCAGGGAGGAGGTTCTCTTATGGGAGTGATATCTGGCTGAAGCAGGTCTTTGAACAACATAACGGGACGGGCGTCGCAAGGCGATTTGGTTTCTGCGGTATCGACCTGCCCGGTCATTGCGGACGGGATGGAAAGCATCAGAGATGGATAATTGAGCGAAGAAGATAGAGAGAGCAAAGAGGAGGAGGAGAGAAATTGAGATAGAACGAAGCGCCATGGCTTTGGTTAGGTGAGGTGAGGTTTGTTGGACTTGGAGGTAGGCGAAACCTCCCAGTGTGGAATTTTAAACTAGGGAGGCAATGGGAAAGTCGCTTTTGGAGGAAATATTAGTCAGGCGATGAACGGTGCGGATGCGATGAAGGGATCCTTGGTCTTTGTTGGAGTCTTGGAGAGGACTGACTAGTTTGTGAAGTTGGACCTTGATTTTCTGTGGCAAATAGAGAATCCACGGAACGCTATTACGCTAACATACAGGGAATAAGCTGCAAGATGTTACTGTCAGTTGAATTGTTACTTAGAACGCCTCTTGGTGCCAACCGCAGAAATCCAGGGTTGATTAGGATTGATTAAGACGGAGGTAATAGTAGAATAAAAGGGAAGACTTTGAATATGGAAGTCAAGCAATGAAACCATGAGTGGCCAGTGGCAGTGGGGCGTATAGACCGGGGGAAAAAAGAAGTTACCGAAAAAGCCCCTGATAATCAAACAAGAGAGGAAAATAAATTATAAACATAGAAAATGATTATATTTTCCTTAGCAGCCGCTGCTAAGCTGTCTAAAAAAAAGAAAATGATTATATTTTCTAACTACTTTACTTTAGGCTGGTCTTCTTTGGTATTCGTCTTGGGTTTGTCTACATGTTGATTGAAAATTTGTGCTTATGTATTATATATTATACTGTTTTAGTTAAATGAGTCCGAGTCCCCATCAGAAAACCGCGTACCTTAGGCTTAATGCGTCAAATATGAATAAAAATTCAAGAATTCAAGTTATAAGTCATACCCAGTCAGCTCGTGCTGAAAACATAAACTAAATCATGATTTTAAAGAGCATATTTTGTTTGGTTACAGATCAAATTACAATATTGATGCTGATTAAACAATTGGGCTCCAATTCTGTGCCCATCCAGTGAGTTACAGTATGCATAATATTTTGTACCCAAGTAACCCTACTCTTAATTTGTATATTCCTATTTCTTTGCGCTTGGGTGTTTAGCTTTAGTGAATTTAGCAAGAAAGCCATATAATAATCAGTAACCACTTGCACTGAAGCAGATGATTTTAATGATGCCTGTTATTTTTTGTTAGTCAACTGCGAAGCGTGAGTTTCTAAAGACAGTTCATGCTCATTTTTTTAATTTTAATTTCAACGTTCACCCAAGACGAGATGACCAGGTCAATACTCTATTCTCTAAGCTCCAACCTCAGTGTTTTGTTTCGCTGTTACAATCCTAATTTTGCTCTCTTCTTAATATTCCACCATTTGGTAGGAATGTAAAATATCAATTTCTATACGCGTCGCTAATTTCTACCAAACATTTCTTCATTTAATCATGTTGTAACAAATTAAAAACGCTATTTTGTCTCACTTGATATATACTCTTATTATAGTAATACAAACTTGCCTATATCAGTTAAATAATAATTGTCGATTGAAGAAAGCCAGACAATTGTCGTGGTCTTCCAAAATTATTTTCCTGACCCATGAAAAATACACACTTAACTATTATATTGATTGATTCACAAGTGATTATGCGTCAAATATAACAAAAAGACGGAAATAGTTGAGTTCAACCTTTAACATATACTAAGGTCGTTTTTCAAATTCTATGTCGAAAAAAAAGAAATATTATAGAATTGTAATTAACAATGTATACTAAGGTCGTTTTTCAAATTCTATGTCGAAAAAAAAGAAATATTATAGAATTGTAATTAACAATGTGTTTGAGCACTTTTGTATGGATTCAATAAATTTTGGACAAACAAATATTGTTTCGAAATAGTAATTTGACAAAAGATCGTTCAATGAAAATAACATGACGAGCTTTGTAAAAAGATTTTATACAATAATACAAAAGTTCTGTCTTTTCGTTTTATCAGTTACTTTTGACTTTTGAGGAATCAGAGGTGCGAACAAATTGTGCTTACATTGATAATTAGAGGGGTAATGATGAACTCCCCGAAATAACATGAATACATTTCTTAATGACAAATTAATGTTCCCTTGCTGTTACATTGTTTCACTACTGTTAGAAATTTTTATGCCTAACTCTTGTTAAATAGACTAAGATTATATATGATTTTTCCAAGACATTAGAAATTATGATACTCATTTTTTTTGTCAATCCTTTTGATTTTATATGCGCTCAAAAATACTTCAGAGAGAAGAATTATACAATTACAGAAAAATTAAGTGAAATAAATATTCGACCAAATTTTGGACTTTTGTATTCTAAACATTGATATAACTTGATCTTTTAAATTAAGATCTTGATTATAACTTGAAGACACTAGACTTGTATTATCAAGCCCAATTTATATTGCATTGTACTGAACTAAAATATTTTTCAAAATAAATTTCCAATATAGATATGTTAGTCATGTTTTTCAAATGATAGTGCATGCATACCTCTTCCCTTAATCATGACAAAATAATTGAATAACAAAAGTTGTTTTATATATAACACATAAAGTTTTATAAAATTAAATTTATTTGAACCTCGGTCTGATATTGATACTAAATCAACAACCTCATTTCATATTTAATTACATATAGAGTTTTTTCATATAAACTATTAATTTTTAGATATTGGCGGGAATTGAAGGTGATCAGCATTAGTTGCTTTGAAGGCATCATACGCATGTCCACAACTATGGTAAAGAGGCCGTTAAAGATCCTCTAGATTGACCAAAATGATTTGAAATGATTGTTTTTTTTTTTTACATATATATCAACTCTTGTTCGAATGGGTCATTATTTTATTAACACCATTTTTTTCATTCAATCAAAGTGCAAAAGATATTACAATAACATCTTTATCATGATTCATGAGTAAATTATAGGTCCATGCTAACTCCCTTTTAATTATTACACGCTTTGTAGTGCCTCACATTTCATGATATGATGGATCCTCCATGAATATAATTTGCACATATTTTTTCATCTCAAAATACAAGGGATGGTGAGAAAAAACTTTCTATGAGGCACTCAATGGTCTATTAAAACAAAAGTCTCTCCGGATGCAATTGGAAATAGAGGTAGTTTTCTATGGCTTGTGTAGCACAATCAAAATATTTATTTTTAGTGAGATACTTTGAAATATAAATAACTTATGTTAATTATATAAACTGCAGGCCATTGATAGAAGGGAAACAAATGAATCAAACAAAATTACACATAATGCCTACATAAGGAAATTTAAAGAATTAGCTCTCTCGAAGAGAGATTCAATTAAGGTTTTTAAATTCTCAATGATATGGTTGAGCATCTGTGATGCCATTCCTATAATTTTATTTATTTTGATGAATGTGAAGGAATATATTAAGACATCTAAAGTCCATTACTCAATAAATATATCAAATCTGATTTGATTAAGAAAGAGACAAGTGATTGAAGCATCCTTAGTGTTGGTCGTTACATGTGGCGAATAAAGAGAGGTCACTTACCTTATCAAAGAAAAGATAAGTACTTGGCCTTGTTGGGGTTTTTTTTTTTTTGTGCATTTAAGATGGGTTTTTTTTTTTTTTTTAGAGTTTCATATGAACTAATCTAATAATAATGATTTCTCGTTCAACTTATGACCACCTTCTAGTTAATAAACTTAGGGGTGTGCCTTCTTATTTTAATTTCTTCGGAATTATAGATTGTTTTTTTACAACACTTGACAGTTGTCAAGCAAAGTTTGCAGATTAATTAGACATAGTATATAGAGTGAGACTTTCCATTTTTATAGTCAGTGTTTATATTTAAGTGCTTCACTGAATAAACTTTAGAATCTTTAGAATCTTCAGATGAAACATTTCTGAATTTTTAGCCACGCTGAAATAGAAATTGATACTGCATTGTAGTTTTGTCATCGCTTGAAAAAAATGAACACATGAAATATATAAGATAAACATATAAATGATAAAAGTGAACACATACAAACAAATAAGTTCAATAAGAATAAGTTGGATATGCATATAAAAATCTGAACAATGGATGAAAAATTTTTTTGTTTGTATATGTTCATTTTGATCATCTATATGTTCATCTTATCTATTTTATTCACTTCGTTCAAACGATGACAAAATTGCATATTGCAGTTATCACTAGAACGGCATGTCGAGCTTCGCTCGATATAGATACCTATAATAAGAATATTTTTATTATGTTTCTATAGTTTAATTATGTTCATTTTTTGATATATTGTGAAGATAATTTATCTTTAGAAATATAATTTAGTTATTGCACGTACTTTGATTTGATTAAATTTAAAGAGTTTGATCAATTTTAAAAAAAAATTATATGTGTGTAAATATAGTTATAGTTATCTAAAATAATATGATTTATATTATGATGATATTATTCATGAAACGCAATATGTTTATAAATGACTTAAATAAATATATATATCGTAAAAGATATGATGTTTTTTTCTATTTTTTATTGAATGAGTTTGATTTATATTTTGTAAACCAAAATTAAGAAAGATGATGAAGATAAATTAAGGTGGAGAGCAACACAAAAGAGAGATGAAGACATGATGAAAATGAAAATAGGAAGGGGTCACAAAAAACAGAAACAAAATAATGTGTTGTCAAGTTATTGTCTGCGGGTGAACCGGGTCAGTTTTATAAGCAATAATACCCGACACACAAATAGTTACATAGTATCATATTACAAAAATCAGAAAAATACTCTCTCACAATTATTTCACAATGTTTGAAGTGTCGAATGACATTTAACTAAAAAATTTCGACACCCACACAAATTTATTTATAATATTGATTTCTCTGCTGAAATTACTCATCTTCTTGGCCCAAATATGCTTAATAATTATTTTACCGCCTTAATTACTCATCTTCTTGGCCCAAATATGCTTAATAAATATTTTACCGCCTTCCTTTTGTAATTTATTTTAGTCAGTACCAAACCATATTTTATTATCATAAATGCCGTGGCCTAATTTGACAATCATTGAAAGTTTGCGTTAAAAAAAAATATATATTAAAAGATAAAACGTAATGTGGGCTTTTTCGTAGAAAGTGGGCCATCTAACTTTTTTATCTAATTTATCTAGTTCATTCATTTATTATTTTGCTTAGATTGATGTTACTGGCTAGTAAATAGGGAAAAGGAAAAGAAAAAGTCTCGAAGATGCAAGAGAATCTTCAAACTAAATAATAGAAATAGGGGAAGAGGCAAGAGAAACTGGAAATAATGTATGGGAATCTGCAGACGAAATAGTAGATGAAGTAAATAGCAAATATACGTTTGTTTATTAAATTTGCTACGAAAACTAACTTTGAAGTTTGTTTATTAAATTGTTTTTAGGCCTATATACGTTTGTTTTTTCAACTTATTTTTTTCAATAAAAAATTTTTTGTGTTACCAAAGAAAATGAAGAAGTACACAATCCATACAATTATGTCGATGGACTATATACCAATTCAAAATTGATCAATTGACCAGCACATGACTACACATTCGATACAATTATCTCTGCCAAATTACATCCTAACGGACTTATTGATGATCCACCCTGCCAACTAGGGCCCAAACTAGAACTCCATAGTTATTTTCGCTAAACGGATAGGTTTTCTTTTCTTTTACCTATAACAGTAATGGTAGACTTGTAACCACTAGTCAACACGAAAAAATAGTTCGTTAGTTTAAATTTAAAGAAGCTTGCGATCTTAGCCTCTCATTTTTGTCTAGATTTTCTCTAGATCGAATTTGGATCGTCACATAAATTGCTCTTATTATTTACCGGTTGTTTGGTGTGCGGAAAAAAAATGAAAAGTAGGCTTTCTTGTTCGTGGCAGTGGATAAATCATAAAAAATACATAACTAATCCACGTTAAGAAGATGATCCAAACATCTTAAGAATAAAAATTTAATTCGAATGCTAGACCACTTAAATATAACACTCTAAATCCCAAAAATCTTATTCTTGATCGTTTAGGAATAATATTTTTTACTCCGAATAACTAATCCTAATTTTATTCTTAGATGATCCAAATGCCCCCATATTTATTAATTATATAGAAAGTTGAACGAATATTATTACGGGTGTACGAAAGTGAGGATTAAAAAGCAAGTATATTAGTGGGCGTTTGGATCATCTAAAAAATAAAATTAGAATTACTTATTGGAGTAAAAAATATTGGGTGTGTTTGGATTGCTTAAGAACAAAATTAGAATTAGTTATTCGAAGTAAAAAAAATATTATTCTTAAACGATAAAAAATAAGCTTTTTAGGATTAGAGTGTTATTTTTAAGTTATCCAACATCCAGATTAAATTTTTATTCTTCAGATGTTTGGATCATCTTTTAAATGTGTATTAAGATATGTTGGGACCACTTTTTAATCCGAATTGAAAAGATGATCCAAACACTTTTGGAATAAAAATTTAATTCGGATATTTGACCATTAAAAATATTCTAGATCCCAAAAGGTTTATTCTTGAGCGTTTCAAATTAATATTTTTGCTCCGAATAACTAATCTTAATTTTATTTTAGACGATCCAAACGCCCTAGGAATAAAAAATGTTGGGACCATTATTCATAAATGATCAAGAATAAACTTTTTGGAATCTAGAGTTTATTTTTAATGGTCCATCATCCATATTAAATTTTTATTTCAAGAGTGTTTGGATCATCTTTTTAATCCGGATTAAAAAGTGGTCCCAATAAAAATTTAATCCGAATAATAATTTTTTTATCGTTTAGGAATAATTATTTTTACTTTCAATAACCAATCCTATTTTTATTCTTAGATAATCCAAACGCCCCCTTATATATTAGTTGTATGTATTTTTAAAACGAATTGAGATTGTTTCCCTTTTTATATCGGGTGTGCGTGTGCGTATTAGTCACTTGATAGTTGATACTCTTTTTCCTTGTTATATAACTAGTTATCCTTTGGTATCTTTCTTCCGATTGAATGAGCAAGGAGCCGAAACCATCCTACTTGTGCACAAGCCCCACAGGATTGTGACAGGAGTAGAAGAGAATAATCATACGTACAAAACTACTTGTTAAACCTCGCAATTATTTTGGGGTATTCTATCATATAATCGAAGGTCCCCGAGACAAAACGATGTTAAAAACCGCTTTAGCAAAAACTTGAAGCTTGACCATTAGTTATTACTTGTCCCACCAATCACTAATGTTGCAATCGCCATTTATTTCTCATTTTTTTCTCCCGAAATTACCCTTCAATAATCGAGTATTAGTTCCATGAAAGCAATTATTAAACCTGAACTAGTGGTGTGGATGGCAGAGAATAGTCCATCTAATACAGGAAGCGCAGAAAAGGGGAATCTCAGATAATGAAATTTTGATGCCGTCCAACTTCAGACACTATTGAAATGACATTAATCGCAGCTTAGAGATATTTGCACCATAAATATGAATTTCTTTATCTTTAAAATGCTATTTTGCTAAGTTATAATTTCAAGTAATCATGATTACAGGTTCCCGACGCCACAATTTGGTCATGTTGCCACGCCAAAAAAAAAAAGAAAAAGCCATCTGCAGATTTTACAATGCCTTTACTGTCTACTTTGTTTGTAAACATATTCATTAGCAACACATACAGTTTAATTTTTTTATATAAATAATCGGTAGTTCGGCACAAATTCTCACCGAAGAACTCTTAGGTTCTGATCGAAAGGGTCTCAATTGGAATTGATTTTAGGACAAATGAAATTCATTGATCCGATGAGTGATGGAGGAATGACAGGAGTTCATCTCTAACCACGAATAAGGATGATCGGACGCTTTCCATCGATACTCGCCAAATTTCTTCCTTTTTAATGAGATTTGAGGGAGTGAACTCCAATCAGTTTAACTCACATGGTTAATTATTCTCGAACAACTAATTTGGATGGAATCGGAATTCCAATTCCAGATCCATGCTTAAATTTTCCTTTCCGATCAGGGCCTTAAATTTTTCTTTTTTTATCATAGCCATTATGTTAATTAAAAGTGCATATAAGAAGTTGTCGATCATTCACACTTGGGAGGCTTGGAGGATTTACAATGTCCAAGCTATTCGGATAAAAAGTCCCGAAAAAATTATAACTAACTTTAATTAATTACGAAATTATAAAATAATCCGTTTTTAATAAAATTTTTAAAACTGACTGCGCAGTTTCGGAATCTGAGATTCCGAAACTAATTCTGCTTAGTTTCGGAATCTCAGATTCCGAAACTAGCTAGTTTCGGAATCTCAGTTTCCGAAACTAGCTAGTTTCGGAATCTGAGATTCCGAAACTAAACCTGCTGACATTTCAGCCACTTTTTGAGCGAAATTTAATTTTTAAATTTTTTTAATTAATTAAAGAGAGAGAACTATGTGTTATTTTTTTATATTAATTAAATATGTGTTATTTTTTTATATTATTAAGTTATTGAGTTTGATAAATGTATATATATGATAATTTATATTCTATTATTATTAGTTTTTAATAAATAATTTTTGTTATTATTTTAAAGTATTTGAAAAATTAATAATAGTTGTTTTAATAAATAATTTTTGTTATTATTAGAAAGTATTTGAAAAATTAATAATAATTGTTTTAATAAATAATTTTTGTTATTATTTTCAAATTTTTTAAAAATATTATAGTAAAAATAATAAAATAAAAGTAATAAAGTAGTGTTATATGGTAAAGTATAATAAAAGTAAAGTATAGTAATAAAATAGGATAAAATATTAAGTTTTCTGACGTCTGAGCGGGAATCTAGCTAGTTTCGGAATCTCAGTTGTGTCCCTTCAAATTAGGCTGCTTACAATGATTCACAACGAGTAGCTCAACATATTATATATGCATATAAGAGAGATGAAAGAAAACACTTAAAAAATCGATGTTTTGGAACACTATAACTTCAAGGAGGCTTAACTTTTGATAGGAAAGTCCGTTTTGGGCATATGAGCACTTTTCGGAAAGCTCGCGACGAGATCTACAAGGTTTACCGGGGTTTACCCCGTAACGACCATTTTCGGGGCCAAAAAACGCTGTCTGAGCCTCCAAAATCTAATTTGAAAGTTTTCAAACCTAAACATCACATAAAAAAATTTTTGAGTGCATATTGGAGATAAGAATCAATTCACTATTTTCTCCAAATCATGCGCACAAAACCATCTCTAGTCTCTTTCTCTCTGACGCATGTGAGAAAAGATTATTTCTATACTCAATTGGATTATATACAACTTAGAAATACAGATTCTTAGTCCAACCCCTATCACAGCCTTTGATTTCTGCAACCATTCGCAAAGTAGACGAACTTTTTTGCAAAGTTGCACTTGTGGATCAGATATAGGAAGTACGCTTTATTTTCATCCTAGGTTGTAGAGGGTCCATACAGTATTTCTTTCTCTTATGTACGCACCTTTTCATTTAGTCCCCACAATGAATTAAGAAAGGATAATTAAATTATCTCTCCTCTTATTTACGTAATATTTCTATTTCTATGATATATTTATGTAAGGCCCATTATTAAGATCCCTTATTAGGTTTTATTTTATCATTAACGTGGGATAGATTTATTTCCTTACTAAACTTTTAGTTAAATGTAAGGACCAGTGAGTGCTTTATGAAAGATGGCATGGCATAGGTTATGTAATTTTTCCTCTACTATTATCACATAGAATTTGATAATTTATACTATACTATTTTAATAAATAATATTTGTTATTATTTTAAAGTATTTGAAAAATTAATAATAGTTGTTATTATTAGAAAGTATTTGAAAAATTAATAATAGTTGTTTTAATAAATAATGTTTGTTATTATTTTAAAGTATATTAATAATAAAGTATAATAAAAGTAAAATAAATTAATAAAAATATGTTTTTCTAACATTTGTGCGGGAAATAGCTAGTTTCGGAATCTCAGATTCCGAAACTGCGCAGTCAGTTTTAAAAATTTTATTAAAAACAGATTATTTTATAATTTCGTAATTAATTAAAGTTAGTTATAATTTTTTCGGCTATCCTCAGTAAGAGGTAAAAAGAGGCCCATAGTAACAAGCACTTGCACTTCCTTACCAGGCTTCAAGTCCAAAACTAAAATTTTGAGGCCCAAATCTCAAGTTAATACTTCTTTCCCAAATGCGGAATTTTGTAAAAGATACAAGTGATTATGAGTACCTTGTATTAATGAGGTCGTTACCAGAACCGTACAGTTGCGGAACTCGAGATTGTCTAATATCTCTACATCGACTAGAAGTGCTTTTCAGACGAATGTCTTATGATCAGTCTGTCTCATAGCATACCAGGCAATAATGCCTAAGAAAACAGTTCCTATCAATACCCGAAAATATTATTTTATTAGGAAAAAAATGAGGCTCTGCTCAATTTCTTTTTTCAAATCTTATGTTGGATGAGTGAATGGCAAATATTGTAGTTTTTTAATGTTGGTAATTTACAAGAAAATTATATTAATAACAAAGATATTTTTGCTTGATTTCTTTCGAAAGGTACAACTTGAACACTAATACATTCAATTTATTGAAGCATGAAAAATGAAATATGATATAATTGGTTTACAACTCGAACACTGATATATTCTAATTTGAAGCACTAAATAACTAGCCTGCGCACAAAAGCTTCTGTTAACTCACACATGACAGATGCAGAGTTGGTGCCACCTAAAATCGGATTGATAGCACATGTGGTTAGGAATTAAGAAACTTCGCATGATTATCTTCTTCAGGCTCAATCGCGTGGACCTGAAGTTTCTCGGACCCCACCAAACATACAAAAATATCATTTTCGAAATTTATATGAACCAATCCAAATGCAAATAGACAACGGACCCTGCTCCCTATGCCTGCGCGCTTTTCTTCACACGCCTTGATATGACCATAATTGAACATTGAATTTACTCACAAATAAAAAAGAATTGAACACTGAAATTTTTTTCCAACCAGATTTTCTAATAATATAATATTTGTTTTCAATATCTCAATTGGGACTACTCTCAAGTGCAAATGTGCAATTGATGTTTTATAAGAAGAATTGTTAAATAAGAAATTCTATACTCTACTAATGATTTTTTTTATTTATAACCGTTCGCTTGACATAACACTTTTATTCTTTATGTTGTTTATCTTTTTCACTTGGAAAACCAAATGACAACGATGAAAGATGTATTTTAATGAAGAATAATAAAAACAGTATTAACATTATATCTTTTAAATAGATTCGCAAATATTATTTTTTTATTGCTATTTTCCTTTTTGTTGTTCACGTTCAAACTACAAAATGAATTGGTAATCCAAGGGGACTATTCTTCATTCCTCTAAATACACCCACAAAAACACAGCTTATTATACAGTAAAAAACTTGAAATTTATGGTTTAATGAAAATGGCGAGTTCCTTTCCTGACTGAAGGTACAGGAGGGAGGCTCGAGGCTACCTCAAAATATGCAAGAGATAACACTAAAATAAGTACGTGCGCTATGTACTTAAAGAGAAAAAACACTAAAATAAGTAAAGGCCAAAGAAAGCAAAAGGAGTTTGATACCATAATAATGAAAATTAAATTTAACAAATCAAAGATGGGACACCAGACACCACGCCACGTGCTGCGCCACTGATTCAGATCCCCATGCATGCATTCACTCTGGTCCCTGGTGGACCGCAAAAATGTTCTTCGTCGAGCATATACTATGCACCGGGTCTATACTTTCAAGGTTTCATAATTTGAAAGCACCAGATAAATATAGATATGAAAACACACAATCATAACAGTATTGTTATGAATTTATTGAATTTTTGAAGAAAAAAGTAATTACCGAGAAGTTCAAAATTGGAAGAACAAGAGTTTTTTTTTTTTACCTGTTTCTATTTGAATCTGCCTCTAATGAGGATGTTCGTATTTTAGTATAGAATCCATGAAATTTTATAAGAAGCCATAATAACAAGATAAAAAAAAATTAAAAGCAAAAAATCCAAATTATTAAAAAATCATAAAATCATAAATAGAAAATTATGAAATATTTATGTGTTTTGTCAAAAATTAAGATTTAATATAACGAGTTACGCTACTCAATTGAACTATTATTTTCCTATTTATTAAATTTTCGAAAAATAAATTCTTTAGTCACAGTGACAAGCACTGAAAACCCCACAGCCTAGCACAAAATATAAATAACTTTTCCAAATAGAACTGCGTGGCAGATATACAAATTAATATGTCTTTGAATAGAAGAATGCGGCAAAAGTAGAATGGTCACTTTTTATGTTAGTTTGGGAAATGTCCTTTGCTTTCTTAATGCTGACTTAAAAAAATAACAAAATTGTGGCGGGAAGCAATAACAAAGCAAGCGGATCTAACTTCAGAGGAAAATAGCCAAAAATAATGAATTATAAATTGCACTCGTTTTCCAAAAAACAAAAATACACTCGCAGAAAGCGATATGTTCCCCCACCACCAGGCTACCTTGCATAACATGAGAAAATTAAATCTAACCATATTTTTCTGGAACAAAAAAAAAATAGTTTCATATAATTTTTTTTAAAAAAATCTCTTGGCTTTTCCACATTTTTAAATGAGCATGGCGGCTAGGTGTTATTTTGTTTACAATATATTGTGTGAAAGCACAATGCCCATCTCTAAAAGTAATTAGTTTTATCACCATGAATTAGAATGGCGGAGAAAGGAAAAGTATTATTGATCATGGACCTTGTTTAGCTTCTGAAGGTTATTCTTTGAAACTCAATCATTTATATTTCTCCTCCCGCGGCATTTTATATTTATAATAACTACTAAATTTTTTCGCAAATTCAAAATGAATTTCTTATGATGCAATTTTTTTGGTAAAATTGAAAAATGTTCCATGGTCAGTGACTATAAAATTTTGGTTCTTGAACTTAATAATTAATATCCACTATTTATAATATTTTGTTTCGTTCCTCCAACCTTAACCAGGACCAGTATCCTCTACAAGTTTTAAAAAAATCTACAATGTAGCTCTTTCATCCTGGACGGTCCGATTTAATCTCTAAGGTTAAGATTAACAAGCCGCACGAATCTTAACGAATATCGATATTAATCACGTGACATTCATAGATGATCAGATGGTCCACGATAATACAAAAAAAAAATACTCAACTGCAGATTTTAAAAAGACATGCAGAGGATACGGATTCACCTTAACGCATCCAACGTATAACCAATACAACGTTTTCGTTCATATTCTTCTCCTGCCCTTTTTAAATTGTAACTTACAGGTTTATATATAATTCTAAAAATTAAATGCATGATGCTAAAAATATTGCACAATCTGTCCACAGCTATCAGCGACGCTCGGTAAAATTTTATAATTAATGGTTGTACTTTGATTAAAAGAAAAGTATATTACTTTTGTCAATACTCTTATATTAAGTCGTAGTTTTGCTTTCTGTATTAAAAGCCAGAAAATGGAAAGGAGTTCTTTCTCCTTTCCTAAACCATTTTTTCAATATTCACTAGATCAAAAGATGGAGCAATTACATGATGTTGTGATAATGTGCTTATGAGGTAATAATAAATCTCAACTTTTTGCAACCCGGCAGCAAAATTGCCTGACGGATATACTTTTAACTTCTATTAAATTTTAATGTAATGAAATTATATGTTGTTCTTCGCTGTTTTGTGAAGACTATATCTATTTCTAATGATAATGAGTAATTAATCAATACTCAATCGGTCAACATTCACTACATCAAAAATGGGTTATGGCAAAACACGAAAGTCTTGCCATGCATCCATATATCCCTTGCTAAATTATTTGGCAAGAGGAATATTAATCTTGTTGCATGTAGTGTAGCGAGGGTCTGGGGCAACACGATTTTCCTATGTTGGTAAAGGTCGGAAACGTCTTGCAAATTAGCAACACGTGTCCCTTAAACTATGGCAACACAAAATGTTCTTTCGTTATTCATTTTATTTATAAATACACCAAATGTTCTCGCGTTATTCAATTATAAATATGCACTAAAATTGTAAAAATAAATTATTATTTTAATTGCTAGACCAAATAGTCTTCATCCATTGCTGGTAACACAAAATATGAAATTTAGCAAACAATTAAATTCTAATAAATGCTATAATTATCCACCTATGCAGGAAATTAAATTGACAATAAAAATACAAAATAATTATGAGGATTGATATTACAAGATCTTAACACAAATAATTACAATATCAAAAAAAGAACTTAAAAAATATTAACAATTAAACCCAATAGCATTGTATTCCTAATCTAATGTTTTAGTTTGTTCTAATCAAACTTTTGCTTCTGTAGCCACCAGCAGCACAACCTGAAAAATTGAAATAAACATTTTAAAGATTAGACTTGGTGCAGTAAATTAGCACCAAATTCATAACAAGTGTTTAGTATCGCATTCCTAATCTAATTCCTTAATAAATTTAAATAGAACTTTTTATATATTAAATAAAAACAACACAAATTCGGAATTATATCCAAATTGTCGATTTGGTAAATTATAATAAACTAGGTGGGTTCTACTTTTATCCTATCAACCACTAACTCAAAAGGAATTAAGCAAGCTCATTTCTAAATTGAAAATAAAATAAGAAAGGGAAAAAAAAAGAGTAATTACTAATTATTAATGGACTTTGAAAAAAATGCATAGCACTCAACAGAGGTTACTTGATCCCTGCCACTTCATTGCTTCTGAGTTCTGATCTTGCAATAAATAATTCGGTGTTATCATCTAACTCAAAATGCAAAAGTTGAAAATATTTCAACATTTATAAATATGGTCACAAAATTGAGCATAACAGTAAAGGACTATAAACAAACTACAAATTAGAATTATTTTTATTACAAAAGAAAATTTCATACCGTAATATTCCCAATATCAACTTGCTTAAGGTATCCAAATCCAAGTACACGAAATTCAACACAGGCCTATCCACTAAACACAAATAAATCGAGTTAGCATCAACAAAAAAAAACCACGAAACATTACAGATCGGAGTCAAGAGAAAGAATAATTAAAGAAAATATCTTAAATTAGTATAAAGAAGAAAGACCTCAGCTTGTCCTCCTCTACCAAAACGCTACACTATGGTTGCAACGCAAGAAAAAGGAGATAAAGAAGAGCTTACGGTTGTGGTATGGTCCAAAAGAGAAGAGCGATAGAATCGAACAAGAGAGACCATGTCCATCTTACCGGACTCGAGAAAGACGATGGAGAGGCGATGGCGCCGGATAATCTCGAATGGGAAAAACCCTAGCCGGTTTAGAGAGACGGAGTCGGAAGAGATGAGGCGGACTAAAAAATGAGAGAGAATATAGACTAAAATGAATTGAAGAAGGGGTTTGGGGTCCGGGGATAAATCCAGAAGATATTATGCATTTGGTCTTGCTAAGTTGGTCTTGTGAATTATTTATTATTTATTTCTGCAACATGAAGTTTGATCTTGTGCGTTCGTCTTGCCATAACATTTAACCTCCCAACATAGTACTTCGTCTTGCCAAAAAGTCTTGTGAAATCATATGATTGGCAAGACCATCAAAACATCTAGCCATCTTAATCTTGCTATAACCCATTTTTGGTGTAGTGATTCAACAACACAGAAAGCTAATGGCAGTAGAATTATTGGATTGGATAACGACGTATCATAAGACCCTGACTGTTTCATTCGTCCGCCTGTAGATTTCTGAATTATGTATTAAACGCTAAAATTATATAAATATCGGCATCTGTTAGTGTGTTTTATTTGAAAAAAATAATGGAAATAATTTCAATATTTCAGCCTTTCTTATTATCAGAAACTGTACTTATGGTCAATCTTGATTATTTTTTAGGAATGTTTGATGCTCTAATTTCTTTTTAACAAAGTGGAAGAAAAAAAAATAACTCCATAAGGAAGTCGTCTATCATCGAGAAGAAATAATTAAGGACTAAAAATGATTGCGAAGTATGTGTAGCAATTTTTTTTAAAATATTTTATTTCCTACCCTTAGATAGAAGATCTTTCTTTCTAGATCTTCAAATTCTCCTCTCTCAATTATTATAAAAAAAAAAATATGATCTTTCAATTTCTTTCAATCGTGCCTATATATTATCTAATAACAATGACGACGCTAACAACAAGAACGATAATAATAGTAGCAATAGAAGCACCACTACTAGTAAGAATAACTTAATAAATTGATAATAGGTTAATTGTGATCAGATATCAGCAACAATATTCTTTAATTAATTTAATGTTTATGTAGCTGGATTTTTTTTTTAGTGATTGCTTATTAATATTAATTGTTGTTTCATTGATATTTTTGTTAATTTATTTAGTCTGATATTATTTATGAAATTTTCTCTAATCGACTGACCCGAATTTAACTTGACAATTTTCCAATATGTCACAATAAAAAAAATTTGTGCAGCTCTACGATAATACTATCGAATTAGTAGTTTTGATGAGATATTTGAATTGAAGTGTTTTTGGAGTGTCAAGTGCGCATAAATTAAAATTTTCCAAAAATTACAATTAGTGACCAACAGCGACAATCATAAAAGTATTCGAATATACAATATTTTGCAAAAAAAACAAAAAAAAAAAAGACATACAGTAAAACTATTGGAATAACAGCTTCTCTGTACAAATCATACTGCTGTCCTTATCGATATTTTCTACTTAGTTACAAGGCAGAAGGAAAAAAAATATATTTTCTACTGTTCTTCACATAATGCCACGTCATGTTGGTGCAGACAAATCGTACTCGGAGACAGCCGACATGTACAGCGCACGTGCTAGAGAAAAGGAACTAGAATCCGATTCCTGAGGCGTTTGCACCAGACGTTTTTATTCCCTAAACCTTGTCCGTTGATGACTTAACTCAAACGGCTTGATGACAACTGCACAGATCATGGCACAAGCCAACGACTGAGATTTGTTGTTGTTATTGCTAAATGCAATTACCTTAGACGATCCTACATAGAAGCTCCACAACCGAGGAGCGAGGGGTTCTGGTCCCGGCTTCCGCACTGGGAATATAATTCATTTCTTCATTATTTTTTCTTACTAAAAAGGCTTTATTATTTTTTCTGATTAAACTAAAAAGAGTTATGAATTGGGACATTTTTTTAATAATACCAGTAATAAATAAGACATCCGGAAGGTTATGTCTCCTCTGCAATGTTACAATTTTGATTTGGTCACTTCCAGTTTAAAATTAACGGTTAAACCATTAAAAGTTGATTTTGATTGGATATCTACTTGAACGATTCGAGAATAGTAAAAGAAATAAAAAAAAAGAGCATATCTGAATTGTCCATCATGTGATGCAAATGTATATTTGTAATTATATTAATGAGGAAAAATCTATATATAAACTTTCAAATTGATAACATGCAATCGGAGAGGCATTAAAATAATAAAAAAATTCCTTTGAATTTTTTTATTTTGATTTAATATCATAGATTAAAATTTGTAGAATAAGACACATCAATAAGGAAAATGTGCGCGACTTACCATCGGATATTATTTTTGCGCTGGAACCTATCACTTTCCTCTGCAATCATGCGAAATTCAATTTTTTATGTGATGAAAATTTATATTTATATATAACTGTCCAATAGATTCTATTCAATTGGAGAGGTATGGAAATTCATAAAAAAATCACCTTTGATATATATATTGTTTGCACTCTGATTCGAATATCATAAATAAAGATTTGTTCAGTAAGGCACATCAATGAGAAAAATGTTTATGGCATTATTAGTGCATATTATTTTTGCATCGGAACATATCACTTCTTTTAAAAAGGACTGTTACGAGTACTATAATTTTCACGCAGAATATCTTATATTTTCATGGAAGATGTTAAAGCAATCATGTCTTCATCTGACTAATAGTGCATTGACCAAAATTTATGTTACGCAACAACAAATGTGGTCAACTTGTCAAGTGTCCTAAAAACTTCTTCGAAACAATTAAAAATGTTAAAAAAAAAATCACACCAATCAAAGTAAAACTCGTAGCTTGTCATGATAGGGAACGTCATTATCAAGCATAGCCTAACCCTATATAACAAAACAAAAAGCAAGATTTGAAATATTTGTAAGCCAATCAATTAGTGGGATGCTTCAAGAAAACAAAAAGGAAAGAAAGAAAATAGAAAAGGGAAAAAAGAAAGAAATATATTCCATGGAACCCACACCAATTGGAGAGGTGCAGAGAGGAGGCTGCTCTAGTCCAGGCTTTAGCGAGTGAGAGTGATGGGATTGGGATTGGGATTTGGGAAAAGGCCAGAGAACAGAGCAATGGAGTGCAAGTACTGTCCCCTCACCTCTCTCCTCTCTTTAATCACCTTGCCATCATTGGACTCTGACACCTCACCAGCTCCTCTCCTCTCCTTTAATTAATTATTTAAGAACTCTATCCTCCCTTCTGTTCACTCCTTGCTCTTTTGTTTTGATGCTTTTCTTTTCCTTATTGTCCGATCTCCTCTTGATTTGTACTAGCTCAAATCGTGATGTAATCAAGCGGCTGTGGAGGTTGGAGAACGTAAATCGTGTTGTAGAGGATCTTAGTTTGTTTTTGTAGTATGGCTGTTATGGGTACGCGATTTATTTATTTTAGACGTCTTGTTGATTTTTTATGAATGGGTTGGACGACTCCGGACGATTTGACAAAAGTCGCAACATGAAAAATTGACTCGCTTGTAGCCACTCCGGACGATTTCTCAAATAAATACCAGTATACCACTCGGCAGTCGCTGTCAAGCTCTCTAAAAAAGGTTTCTCAAATAAATAAATATTGACGATAAATTATTTGGATGATGATATGTAACTTTGTTAGCTCTTTGATATTTTTAATCAATAAAAATGGAGGTACTGTTAATCTGTTATCGGTACTGTATTCCAATTTTTCTTTGTGTTGTTATCACGTCAAAAACGATCATATTTCAATTCGTGGTATTTTGATTTGGCACGAAGTGAAAATATGCAACTACAAGAGAGGACCTAAATGGAGCAAACGGAATACAATGTCCCTTTGTTTAATTTGCAATGCTTATACACATTTTTCATAGTTACATATATAGACAATATTTTTTAAAGAAAATTAATATTTTATCCCCATAATTTTGTAAATATAAGTAGAGATAATTTACGACGCATCATGACTGCATGATCCATATTTATTCATCAGTATTTTAAATTTTTGCAAATGGACAATTCAATTTAATTAATCCAATCCATATATTGAAGTCTCAAGACAAAACAAGTTTTATATATTTAAAATTTTTCGACCATTTTTCTATTTTTTAAAACATGCCATTCTTTTAATGTTCTTTCTATTAATTTCATTAAAAATTATAAAAAAAACTAGTTAAAAAAAATTTTAAATAAAATTTTGTTGTTCAATATATAGATGTAGTAATCAAATTAATTTTTTTGATTTAAAAAAAAAACATTATGTAAAAAGTCACGATGCAAAAAAAAAAAAAAAAAAAAAACTCTATGCATCATGATGGGCTGTAAACTTTCTCAGTATAATTATATTGTTGATTCTCATATATAAAACTTCAACCGTGTTTTGTTGTGTGATCATAAATTTTTTTTTTGTTGGTAGAAAAATTTATAATTATTTAAAATGACAAAAAACATGAACAAATTATGAAAATATAGAGGTTGATCATTAAGGTGAGAAGATTTTTTTTCATATTTAATAATAAATTGTATTAATTAAATAAATTAGAATAAAATCAATGACATGAATTATATGATGAGTAATTCATGTTTGAAATAACTCGAAAGAAATTATAATTTTTCTCGTAAACAATATTGAAATAGATAATAAACTGTAACTTTATGATGTGTTGTGCTATGTCAAGTGATGTTTCGTGTCGTGTTAATTCTTACCAATTTTTCAGAGTTGACAACATGAGAACACGTCACAATTTTAGCATGATATGCCAATTTAATTATACCGTCTCAATTCTGTATATGTGTCGTGTCGGTTCCGTGTCATGTCATGCTGGCTAAAATCAATTGTTGTTGTCGTTATAATATAAGCGTTATTAATTAATCAAATTAAACTGTCTCTAAAACTACTAATTGTACACATCAATGGTGTTATTAATTAATCAAATCAAACTGTCTCTCTAAAACTACTAAATGTACACATCAATGGTGCCTAAGTGGAAATTATACCAGACATAATCTTGTCTGATGTTTGAAACTTTGAACTGTTCATTTTTTTTTTCTCAAAGTCATTAATTAGGTTATCTCTGCGCGTGTAACTTTCTTAGTTTCTTCCGATTGGTCATGCGCTCACTCCCCAACGTCGAATAGATAAGAACCGCTTACCGCGCTGTCATGAGCAGGATAAATTACGTTCACGGACTCAACATGTAATAATTAAATTCATGGCTCGGAATATGATAATTGTTGGACTTGAGCCATATGAGGTGGTGCCATATCATTCCTGAACGGTCATTCTTCCCGGATTCATCCGACCAAAATTTAGTACTAAATAGACGTTTGAATGACATGAAGACGTTCTAATATAAATGTCATGATCAGAAAATGACACGACGAAAGGGTTGCATACTTGTGTTGCACGTGTGAAGTGGTCACCGGAAAACTCCCAGGTACTGTTCGTCAATTCACATTTATTTTTCATCGAATAAAAAAAGTCACATTTATAAGATCACTCCAACGGCGCAGATATTTGCGGCCCGAAGGCCGAAGCATTAGGAAATATACAGTAGAAAAAAAAATGTTACGATATTTGTTGTTCCTCGTTGTATTTGTATTTTTTAAAACTGTATCCTTTTACAAACGTAAGCAAATAAATATGATTTACAGTTTCAAAAAAAAATAAAAATAAATATGATTTACTGATTTTACTCGATAGAAAAAGAAACCACTCAAATTTCCCCAATGCCATAGCTATTGGATTTATAAAATAAAATGATATATATTCATCGGATTAATTTTAGCGGATGTCATGAAATATTGGCTATAATCTAATTACAGTCACCAAACTTCAGTTTGTTCTTTTAAAGCCACCAAACTTTCAATTAATAAATTAATAAATAAATTATTTTTTAGAGACATAAGCAGCGCCTACCAAGTAATAAATTAATAAATAAATTTTATTTTTTCAAATCAGATTTTTTTTAGCTGTCCAAAGTTCGTAGATTCTTCAGTTGGTATAATGAATCCGTTCCATGTCGAACATAGATAGTGATTAATGAGCTAAATAGACAAACCTACACAAAACGACCAAATTGACAAATTTGAAAAATTAATGACTCTAGAAAGATAAACTGAAATTCAAATTCAGTGACTAAAACAGAATTATAGACAAAATTTTGGTAACCTCTGAAAATATTAACCCTGTATCCATCATATTTAGTGATATTTCAACTCTAACGCTTTTTATTGTTTTAACTAATTAAGAAAGTGAACAATAGTGTCACTATCGAAATCGGTGCTTCTGGTCCATCAGAGGTTACTTGAATATTTGATTAATTTTTTTTTTTTTAGAATTAGCTGGCCGAAAGAATTTGCAAAAATTCAATGGGAAGTGATTTCTGATAATCTACTTGGCATTTTCAATCTTTTCTTCTCGGTCAGGTTGATTTATCGAGCTTTTGAAAAAATTGAGTGGGCTTTTCGGCGGGATAATGATGTGAAATTGACAAGGACAAAATTAAGGACTTTTGTGCAATGGAACTGGTATGATTTGGTGATGATTTTGTAGTGGATTAGGTTGGCGGAATTGGGATTTAAAATAGATACGCACGTGGATAAAATTTCGGATATGGAGACGATGAACTCTTTTAGATAATTTATAATTAAAAAAATCGAAAGTAAAGCAATAAAAGAGAAATATAATAAAAATAAAATGCTTGATTCAACCAAACAAATGATGGTGAAGAATTAAAAATGAGAAATATATATACGGAGGCTGATTTGAGAGAGAAGACTACCCTAAACCGATGTTAGGTTTAGTCATATCTCGGGTCATCTTCGTCTGATTTATCATGTAGACTGAACAAGATAAAGTTGAATTGGGACGTGATATGAAGGTATTAACCCCTTGTGTAAATTAATAGTTAATTTTACAATTTTCAACGAAGAATATTAAATTACGAAATATATAAGGCGAGTAAAATAAAGTGTCACGGAAGCTCCAGTTAAGATTTTACGAAGAGAGAGGAAGATATTGTGAAAAGGGAACTAACTCAAAATAAAAAAAAATGTGAAAAAGGAATGATAAGAAATTTATGATCAGTTCTAAACTTCTAATCTATCACTTCCAATGATTCAATTCTTATCAAAACATCATCGTTTTGAACGGGATTCCATCCAAATTTCCTGTATAAACTCCAGCGAATGAAATATTTTCAAGCAAGACTTGTCATTTGCATTTAAGTGGACATGATTCGTTTTCTGTTAGGCTGTTTAAACATTAAATAAAATATTTACTTTTTTTTTAAAAAAAAGATTATTTGACAGCTGTACATAATGACAGGTAAATGGTTTTAAAATCTAGCACATGTAATGTGATTTTCATGTCATAACTATATAAAAAAATGATGAACTTTGATATAATTTTACTTTCCGTTAACAAAAGTTACTATGATTTATATTCAATGGTTTTAAAAAGAAGATCAAACAAAACTATACATAAATTAATTGGAATTTAATGGATAACTAATCTACAAGATAAACAAATATTTCCAAAATAATTTATCATTTTTCTTATTTTTACCTATTTTAAAATATTGTTCAGTTAATACATTTCCAAAGAATTCCATTTCAATTTTGAAACCCTCTTCCAAGTTTGAGCATTTGTTCCAGATATACTAAATTAATTTTTGTAACAACCTTAAGTCATCAATAGATAAAATTTACGGACATTTATTAAATGTAGATGTAGACTAAATTAAATTTATGGATAACTACAACATGAACTAACCCAAAGAAATATGGAATGGGAAATTCAAATTAAGGAATTATTCTGTCGACCCATTTCTGCATTTTTTTTGCTTAAACCGGCCACGTCAGATTTGTTCCTTTCTTCAACAACTCTGAGACTTACCTTTCTAAAAAAAAGACTTATCTAACTAATTATTTTTTCTAAATGCACAGATGTCAAAAACTTACGACTTTACTGAATGTATCAAACTCCTCTTTAAATCTTTACTGTATCTTTCCCAACGTCATCGAAGATATGAATTCCACGCTGGACTTGCAAAAGATACACTGCCTCAATTGACAATATAAAACTACACAGAATAGAGTCACAGAAAACCACACTCCCAGTCCGTGCTTTCTCTCTCTCTTTCCTCGGCTCTCTTACCCTTTCTCCCAGGAACGTGTCCCCGAATTCGAGCATTCATTCACAACAATTTTCACAAAGCCCTCAACTCAAACTCCGATGAGAAGAAAGCGAAGAATGTAACCCAACCCTTACCCGATCGATCAAAAGAGCAACAATTTAATTAAATAAAGAAGCAAAAAAGCGCAAGCGTAACGCACATATAATACAAAAGGAAACCAAACCAAACCCAACCCTCCTCCACTCCATTCATTCATTCCCTCAGTACAAACCTCGCTACATATATAAAAACCAAACCAAAGCTAATTAATCCGAGATATTTAACCCTAGAAAGAAAAAGAGAGAGGTTTTTTAAGCAATGGGAGGCGTGACGTCATCAATGGCGGCGAAGCTCGCCTTCTTCCCGCCCCAACCTCCTACTTACGAGCTCGAAGAGGAGCCGGGGTCGGGTCTTGTCACCATGAGTCGCTTTCCTCATAGAGAAAATGTCGAGATCATGCGCCTCACCACTCGACGAAACCACCAAATCGTGGCTGTGTATGTGCGCCACCCCATGGCCGTGTCGACTGTGCTCTACTCGCATGGAAACGCCGCGGATTTGGGGCAGCTTTACGATCTGTTTCTCCAGCTTTCGTTTCATCTCCGAGTGAATCTCCTTGGGTATGTGTGAATTTTTTCTTTAATTTTCCTTTTTTTTTGTAGAAATTTGGGTTCAATCTGGTTTATTTCCATTCAGATCAGAAAGAGCTCGGTTGGGTTTGTATAGTTTTTTGTGTTTTGATTTTGGTTGGGTTTTATACAAGTAATTCAAATGTCTGAAATGCTGTTGGTTGACTTCCTTTGGAAAATTTTTGGAATTGGATATGGAGGGCTGATTTTGGAATTTGTTGGTTTGATTGCTATTTTGGTGATAAATCTGTTAGGAAGGAAAGTTGCAGATCAAGTGGTTTTTAGAGACCTGTATATCTTTTGTGGTGATTTTTGTTTTCCCCTTTGGGAATTTCCCAATTTCTGTACTTTGCTCAAGGTTAACAGAAGTATAGGATAAATTGGCGTCCAAATTTTTTGTAGCTCTAATTTAGCAAAAAGTTGTGCAATAGGCAGTGGCCGCATTGAGACTGGTATGAGTAAATCTCTCCCAATTGGTTCTAGTATCGCAACCCCTCTTTATGGGTGTGCGCTATATTTAATCTAAGCTGCTATAAATTTATTCTGTAATTGTTTTCTGAAATGGTGGTAACTTGATTTGGGCAGTTTCTCAACGTAAACAGCTTCACAATTTAATTTTACTTTATTGTAAAATTGCTGTGTGCTTCGTAGTAGGTTATATCGCAATGGTTAGATTTAACTGATGAACTGATGAAGTATAATTTCCTGTGTTGATATAGTAGTAGTAGTAGGTTAAATTTAACAGTGAAGCTTATTTCTTCAGCACAACTTAAATAGTACTTATGTTTAATTTTGGAGCATTTCACTATTCAAAATACCTATTTTGGAGCAATGCTCCCCTCTTCAAAGATGAGTTATTTTAGAACTCTGGACTTCCTTTCCCTTCTCTTCTATAGATTTTGGAGTGCTCAAGATAGGAATGAGTGTATTAAAACAATTGTTGATTAAGAAAGATTATCCTTCCTAGCTGTAATTAGATTTTTTTCACTGGTAGTTGAAAACATTTGCAACAACTCCGATGATGTTGAGGGAAGTCTTCTTTTGCTGCCTAAATGATACGATGGGTTATATTATAATGCATGCATGTCTTTTTCTTAAGTGTCACACCACTAGCAAGCCACTGCTGTTCTACATAATCTTCTTTTGCTTTTATCCTGTTATAGTCAATTATGCATAGCATAGATTGATTCTTACTGGGAACAAAAGCAGTCAATTGACCTCCATTTTGGTATTAAAACATCCGATATAGGTTTTTTTTTAGCTTTGTTTCAGGATAACTAAAAATGTCTAGATCTTTGACCCATTACATGTGTTGAAATTTATACTGACCACCACCATGCCCCGGAAACATAAGTATTTTTCTCTTTAATTATATTTATTCTTTACACCGATGGATAAAGATCTCTGCTGCCGTCCTTTGTTAGCATTTCTTAAGATCATTACTGCTGCTGTTTATTTAGATTTTATTAGTTAAAAATTTATTACTATATTGCTTTTGCGACATGATGTTCTTTCACTAAACTCTTGCACCGCATATATTGTTTAAGGTAATGGCTTTGTTTTTCCTTGATGTTCTTTCACTAAATTCTTGTACCGCATATATTGTTTACGATAATTTTATTTCTTTTTTGTTCCTCTTCTTTTCTAAATAAAATCAATTTTGTTTCTGCTTTCTAATTATAGCTATTGAGTATTCTGGGCTTTTGTTGTTATGGTGGATTTTTCAACCAAGAATTACTTTTGCAAACTTGCGGAAGATAAACTTCTTTTAAACAAATTTTTGTCCTGTCCATCTTGTATGCTTAAAATTTAATAAAGCTTTTCTTTTACTTCAGGTATGACTATTCAGGATATGGGCAGTCAGCAGGCAAGGTAATGTTTTTTCCTGTTATCAAAACTACTTCAATTCTATTTCTGTACCTATGTCCAGTTTAATTAGCTTTTGTCTATATTTATATTTTAGCCTAGTGAGAATAACACGTATGCTGACATAGAAGCCGCATACAAGTGTCTCATAGAGAAGTTTGGTGTGAAAGAGGAAGAGATTATCCTATATGGCCAGTCGGTTGGAAGTGGACCCACTGTTGATCTGGCTAGTCGCTTGCCTAATTTAAGGGCTGTTGTTTTACATAGCCCTATTTTATCTGGCTTGCGGGTCATGTACCCTGTGAAACGCACCTACTGGTTTGACATTTACAAGGTTAGCAATGTTGATATTCTCTTTGTTATTATGTCAATTATGCACTTTGTTCTGTGTTTATCATTGTTTTGACTTTGTTCCCTTTTGTAATTGCAGAATATTGACAAGATTCCTCATGTAAACTGCCCTGTGCTCATAATTCATGTAAGCATTTTCTAACCTAAAATTTGATTTTGTTGTTTTGCGAGGTTTTATCTTTCTTTAGATCAGTTCTCTTTCCATTTTAAGTAGATAGGTACACGTTACAAACTTTATTAGCAAGTTGAATATTATGATAATCTACATCACAGAACAATCCCAAAGTTCCTAATACTTTAAATAAAACAACAATGCTATGGATATCATTGTTAACAATTTTGTCTGAAGCCTATGTAGTCTTTTGCACCAACTATAGTTTAATAAATTGTATGTTTTGAGTATATGTCAGAAACACTTCATTGGTTAAAACTTTTTATTTGTCTTGAGAGAATTTGGTGTACTTCTATTACAAGATAAGAACATCTTTGCTATACTGGTCAGAGCTATTTTTCTATAGATAGGAATGCTAATTTTTTCTTAAGAACTGAGTCTTTATAAGAAAAATGATAATGAAAAGAAGAAGATGCATTTTAGAATATGCAATTATCCATCATAACCTTGAATTTAAGGGTATTATCTATTGTTGGGCTGATACTTGATATAAATTATATAATTATTGTAGCGTTCTTTATTCGGTTGGGTCATTTATCACTTATTAATCTGTTAAAAGTTAAATATATATTTGTTTTAAGTTATATCTGAGATCTTGTGTTTTTGTTTTGGAATTACTTTGATTTTCTCCAATGTCTCTATAATGTAGCTAAAATATAATTGAAACAACATTGATATGATGAACTTATTACATTTTAGACTTACCAGAATCTTGACAGGATGGAAATTTTTATACACAATCATTTTTACTTTGATTAAATTTTATTTTATGTGATGTGGATAATTTCATATTATTGTTTTCCATGATTTTGAATCATATAGTGCTTAAATGAATAGGCAATTTCTAGGGTGACCTGATTAAAGGAAAATATCAAGTTAAACTTCTGTGCAGGAAAGCATATAGTGCTAGTCTCCTTTTATTTAGTAACTAGATTAATACAATAAAATAATCAACAGTGGAAATGATTATTACTCACAGTTGTGAGTTCCAAATTTTTTAGATTGGTGAGTTCCAAATTGCTGACCGAGTTATAGGAATTTGAGAGATTGCACATTTATTTTTATAGTATATTTGAGGTATTCAAAATGCATGTACATAATTTTTTGCTCTTTTATTTCTCTCCAGGGAACGGCTGATGATGTGGTGGATTGTTCACATGGCAAACAGCTATGGGAGCTATGCAGGGAGAAATATGAACCCTTGTGGATAAAAGGCGGCAAGCACTGTGACTTGGAGCTTTATCCGGAGTACATCAAGCACCTAAAGAAATTTGTCACCACCGTAGAAAAGCCTCGATCTGAAAGGCCTATCTGGCGTATTGCTGACAGGGTAGAACCTTCTCGAAGGAGCACTGACTGTATGGAACCACCTAGGAGGAGTACTGACCGGAAGCTTAAGCTGAGGAACAAGGAGCCCCCTAAGACTGAACATAGGTACAGTAGTGTGGATGGTTTTGACAAAATAAAGTTTTCTCTCGACCATTTCGAAAAGTCCCGAAGGAGTGTGGATTGCTTAGAGAGACCGAGGAAAAACATGGATCAGGTTGAAAGGGGGCGAAAGAGTGTTGATAGGTTGGATAGGATCTGGGCTGGGTGAGGAGAAAAGGGTGAAAAAAAGAGAATAGAAAATGTTTTATTTTTAACCCCCCTTGTAAAATTTTACATAATTGGGTGCTGTTGGATGCGTTGTGGAGATCTGTTGTCGTTTGTTGTTTGTATTAATTTATGTTTGGATGGTCAATGTACTTTGTGTGGATGTTAACATAAAATGGGCTGCTGACATGGTGATTGGGAAAGGCATTATAACAAATGTTTAGGTGTTTAAATCCAATCGAATTTTTCTGTATGTCCGTTGTGATGCTGATATTTTTCGCTCTTTCTAATCTGAAATTGACGTCATGTTTTTTGCGACATGTGGGTCTGAAAGGAGAAAATTGAATCTTTCAAGTGATGGCGACTCTGGCCTGGTACGTCATTGTTTAAGAAAAAGTTTGCAACTTGATGTGTCTCCTCCAGTTTATTTTATGGCTTGATTGATTAGATCAAGCACTAAGCATTGTTGTGATGTTAATGATTAGCGCCTGACAAAATTTTTGCTTTGTAATCCAAGTATTTAACTATTTTGAAGAGAAAATTAAGTCAAATTTATTTCTAAAGCACCTACGCTATAAAAAATTTCACTCAAAGTCTCAAATCCGGTTGCTCCATCGATACATTCCGTCTAATCATTGCCTAATTGAGGCTACTATTTACAGCACTTCTTAGCACAGTTGGCGTTGGTAGACATGCTCTGTATTTTTTTTTTTCCTTAGATTTTTCAGATAAAAATGGTCTCAAGCCCCCCAGCTTTAAACATCTGGAAGTAAATTTCGAGGTGAATTTTGGACTTGCAACCTTCACTGGAATCATGGGAGCAAACTAAAGATTGAGGTTAATTTGCGAACAAACTTTTGTTTTTGTGTGTGTGTGTGTGTGTGTTGGGGTTGGGGGGGGGGGGGGGGGGGGACTGCGAATCTTAAAATACGGTGCACTAATCTTAAAGCTACCATGAAAGGTATCGACCCTTAGTTGGACGTGTTCCATGCAGCGGATGATCAAAATAATAATACCTGTATGTGTATTTGAATTGAAATTTCGACTTATGAATTACAGGACAATGGTTTCTAAACTTTAGGTCAAAATTTGAAGAAGAAAGTTCAACAAAAAATATTCCATGTCATTTGCCGATGTAGAGATTGGCTTCAATTTGAGGACAAAATTTCAATGATAAATATAAGAGCCCTTTAAAGAATTTCAAGGATCGATACCGAAGTAGGAAATGAATAACACCTTTTGCCAATCCAATAGCTTCTAGCCCATATATGTTTAGAAACCATTTTATAAGGCTTTTATGTTCTAGCCCAAGTTGTGGATTCAACAACGTCAGTGATAATTTCATTATTTAGGGCACTTTTGGCATGGGTGAGGTTAGTGGGTTTAGTGGTGTAAGGTTAGTACTTTTTGGGATTTTCGAGGTACTTTTTGGAATTTCGAGGTAGAATAGTGAGGGGATGAGATTTTCGAGGTAGCTCCAACTAACCCCAAAAACTCCTCTAACCCCTCTAAACTCTCATGCCAAACACACCCTTAGAAATTAAAAAAAAATTTGGAGAAAAACAAATGTTGTGCAAAGTACCTCCGAGATTTTTTTTTTTAAATTCTTTTCGGTATGCTATTTTTTGGATCCTCTTACCTATTTTCTTCTTTGTTCAATTTCTTGTAAACTTGTTTTATTTCAGTGAAATTTAGTAGTCCACTTTATCGAATACGGAAATAAAAATATTGAAATTGGAATGTGTTTGCAAATTTGCAGGAATATTTAATAATTATCGTCCCCTCAATTGAATTATAGCAATCGAGTCACCATTTCAGGCCAGCAGTCTATTTCGGTCCAACTTTTTTTGATGGGTATCTCTTACATTTCCTAATCCTTCTCTCTCAGAAAATTTATTAGGAGGGCTATTTTGTAAATTTGCCTTCTCCCAAGTCCCAACCCGTCTTCGTTTGTTTTCGTTTCCGGTAAGAAATTAACCCTGGTAATGCCCTGCAAGTTTCTCTCTCTCTCTTGTCAAGTCGGATACTTTATTCAATTCGTCGATTTTACATAATTTAATTACTTTTTCGTGTCAGTAGTTTAGTCGTCGACTTGCTTCCCGTCAACGATCAACTAGAGAAACAAAAAAAGAGAAAAGAAAAAAAAAATAGAAATAGAATTGGGGACAGGAAAGAGCAAAAAAGAAAGCTAAATTCGAAGTATCATTACATGCCAGTAATCAAACCAAGATGTAAGAACTCTATGTCGAACAGTTTTATTTCTTGCCTCCCAAGCTAGTTAAGTTTGGTTTTCTCAAAATTGCGCTTTGATCTTGTTATTGCGTTAGGATTTCTGAGGAGACAGAGAAAGGCAAGTTAGCAATTAAGCGCGCGCTTAGAGCTCTAAAGAAGCGACATTTGGTTGAAGAAGGTGCTCATGCACCAGCAATTGATGCGCTTTCAAAACCTTACGCTACGCAGGTAGAATCTCTCTTGCGCATTTTGTCGAGCAGGTTGTGGGTAGTGCATAATAGATCTGTTTAGGCACTTTTAGGCTTGTGGTTTTTGATGGGTTGTTAGTTGATGAGCTCTATTTTGTTGCTGTAGTCCTTGGAATGGAAAGAGAAGGCAGAGAAATTGGAGATGGAATTGCAACAGTGCTACAAGGCCCAATCAAGGCTGTCAGAACAGCTGGTAGTAGTTGTAGATGAGTCTAGAAATTTGAAAACTCTTGTTCAGGAAAAGGAAGCTTTGATCACAGAACTCCAAAATAACTTTTATCAAACAAGGTTTGTTTTCTGATGATCAATATGTAATTATCTTGCAGAAATGTGTTTCATAACTTGATGTATTAATGTCTCAGTGAAGAGAACACACAACTTAAGGAGGAACTAGAGGAAAAAACAAGAGCAGTTGATCTTTTAATTGCTGAAAACCAGTCATTAAAATCACAATCAGAAGATGCACTGGCAAAATTGAGAGCTGCTGAAGCTGAGAACAAGAGTTTGATTGATCGATGGATGCTGGAGAAGATGAAAGATGCTGAAAAGCTCAACGAGGTAGTTCTCTTATGGATAAGTATACTTGTGCCGTTTCTTTTGTTATTAGCATGAATATTATTTATTTACTTAGTTTTAGGTTGCTATCCTTTGACAACAGATTAAATTGACAAGCTTTACAACATTTCTCAAATTAAGCAAAAGAATTTTCTGGAAGTAGAAAAAATATTATAGGCATATTGTTGGCATTACAGATTGGTTGCGTTGAAATTCACATTTGAGTGTCATTCACTATCATCAAAGGCTGTTAAAAATGAACTGTTGCAAAATTCAAGTCATTTGATGAACTGTCATTATTTTTATTCATTATGACATGCATCAAGTATATATCACTTTCCAATCGTCAGATTTCAAAAATAAATTACTTCTTATCATTATCATTTGTGATGATTATCTATTTGGTATAAATTGTTCTGATGGTTGTCTATTATCATGATTGCCAACTTTGTTTGTTTTCTATAGATCACTACCCTTTTCTTTTTGAAAGATCACAAAAATGATATTTCAGTTGCATGGACATTTAGAGACTGATCAATTCTGAATATGAGTCCATACTTGCTACCCATGATCGTGTCATTATTTGATATATGAATCGTTTGATCTGCTGACTTAATCCAGGATGCCTGATTCTCCAATTAGTAATTAGTCCTTTTCTCATATGAATCAAACTGTTGGTTTTTAATCAGACAGCTCAGAGGAAATAATGGCATGTCCATGCCATGTCAATAGTTGCAGTGTTTGTAAAGTCCATCTCTTCCTATCATCCTACCCTCTTTTTTGCATAGAAAGCAGGTTCCACCAATGAAAACAAAAACTTCACTACCTTGTTTTAGTTCCAGTGAAAAAACCTTCTAATTTTGATGATAAAATTCCAAAATGGGCAGACCATACCTCCTCCATCAATAAGCATCCCAATAAACTTTCATGTTAACTATCATGACCTATATTTCACTGCTTTAACGTTTGCAATGAAATATCATACACTAAAGTACTGAATGAATTTGCATTAAGTGGCTTAGCTAGTTTGTAAATAGTAAATAATCCGTGTATTATAGTGCTAAGGAGTTATACTACTATGGTAATTTAGACAGTAAGTTCTTAATCCAATCTACATACGGTGTTTGTTTAAATACTTTTTTCCCCTCAATGGTAAAATAGGATTCATTTAATCACATCGATCAGCTTTATCAGGTCAATTTCTGTTATGATAATAAAGAAAGTATTATAATAGGCCAATGCAATGTATGAAGAAATGCTATTGAAATTACGTGCTGCCGGCATTGGTGGTATCCAACAAAATGCACAAAAGCAAACTGACGGCATAATCCGCCGTACTGAATCTGGTTACCTGCACTTCAACGACTCACCTCTCCCTTCCTTTTGCAAAGTTACCATCCAAGCCCACCAAGGTGGGTGTGGGTCCCTTGCTTTCCAGCACAACTCAGACCGCTTGATCAGTGGTGGCCAGGACCGCACTGTCAAAATCTGGGACCCACACACTGGTGCCTTGATTTCCTCTCTCCAGGGTTCAGTTGGGTCAGTGCTTGACCTAGCTGTATCAAACGAGAATAGGTCAGTGGTTGCAGCATGCAGTTCGAATAATTTATATGTATGGGAAATAAATGGGGGTAGGTTGAGGCATACCCTAACAGGTAATATCAATAAGGTGTGTTCTGTGGACACAAGTCGAGTGGCAGCATTCACTGCAGCAAGTGCTTCTCTGGATCATACCATTAAAATTTGGGATTTGAATTCAGGTTTTTGTATTAATACTATTATGTCACCGAGTAATTGCAACTCCCTAGCATTTGTGGATAGAGATACTGTGTGTTCTGGTCATGTTGACGGGAATCTCAGGCTCTGGGATATTCGCAAAGGCAAGTGTACAAGTGAGGTGGCGGCACATCCACAGGTATCTTCTCTGTTTCGAATAATTTCATCCGTATGCCATCAAAACAATATTAGCATTTTATGTGCCTCTCATAAGTATGGCACTGTGGTCTACCCTCTTGTCTTATCTTCAGAAATATTTATCCTTTTTCTTAGCTCTTTTTGTACCAAACACATATTGTTGTAAAGGAAAGAAATATTTAGCATGGATGGAGCCAGATATTTGGATGGGGCTAAGCACCATATCAAATGTTAATTTTAACGTAAAACCATTTAAAAGTTGATACATTGTAACTCCGAGAGTGGGGGGTGGGGGCGATTATGAAGCACTTACTTTTATGGGGGCCAAATGTAAACTTTCTTTAAAAATGTCATATATTATTCAACAAAAATGGGGGATGTTATCACCATTTCCTCTTACTGGATCTGGCAGTGAGTATTAGCAGAGGGAAACCCCTTCTTTTTCTTTTTTTTTTTTTCAGGGGCGCTAGCTGGCTAGGTCATCTGAAATATTTAAATGTTTTTTTTGGTTTTTGCATGATGTTCCCCATTCACAGGCATACAAAAAGTCAAGAAATTCTGTGAGAGCTATAAAAATAGTAAGAGGGTATTTGAATTTAGGGAGTTAAAAAGGGTGGCTGCTGGGGTTTTGTCAGTTCCAGAAGGAGCATCTGTAATATTTCTTGTACTTCTACTGCATAGGGTTTTGCAATTTGCATGAAACTTCTCAGTTTCCAGGCTATAATGTACATGTTTTTCTGTCATTCAGAGTACATATGAAATTGCATTACTTTCATATTGTTTGGAATGTGACTTGCAACTGTTTGGCATTCCACATCATTGATACCTGGTTCTGGTATTGAAATCTGATAAGTTGTTCTGTAATTTAGGTCACATCTGTTTGTGTCTCACGGAATGGCAACTTCATTCTGACAAGTGGGAAAGATAATGTACACAACCTGTTTGACGTAAGGACACTGGAGGTGTGTGGTACTTTCCGTGCTGGTGGGAATCAGGTTGTCACAGGATGGGGCCGACCATGCTTCAGTCCTGATGGGAACTTCATTGCAGCTGGGTCGTCAGATGGAAATATCCATATCTGGTCGAGGGTCAGTGGTGCAGTTACTGTGCTAGAAGGGCACTCTTCTGCCGTGCTATCGTGTGCTTGGAGCGAGCGTGGGACCCCTCTTGCATCTGCTGATAGAAATGGAAATGTTTACATTTGGACATGATAACTGATAAAAGAACATTTTTTGATCTTTTCTTATTTTCTTTTATTGTATTTAATTTTTATAGGATAATTTAGGAGATGAAATGGTGTTCGGTGCCACATGTACAGTTGACTTTTTCTTTAGAATTTCTCTTGATTTGTTTGCTCTATCATTATTTTCTTAAAGGTAGTCTGGAAATGGGTTTAACAAATCAACAAAGTAATGTATTTCTTTTGTGGGCTGTAATCAACAATGTTTGGTCCAGACCAAACTGAAGCTGGTGTGCTCTACTGGGCCGAATTTTGATTCATAACCACCTATCTGGTTTATGTAAGATCCGAAACCAGGGTTTATGTTGAAAAAATATCGAGTCCATTTTAATTTCATAAAGATGCATTCTGTTCGGGCCAATGGAAGGCTATGTGCATTATTGTATGGAAGTGAATATCTTTCTTTATCAAACAAGTCGCTCTTTTCAGCTCTATAATCTCTCGTTCCTATAATGGTCAGAAAAAGAGTTACATTTTTTGAAGCATTCTTATTCGGAAAAGGAGCAATGCAGTTAGATAAAGCTCAACCATATTGGTACCAACCACCTCATCTTCAGTGCTATCTCATCTACATCCGATGAAGCATTTTATTCTTTAACAATATCAATACTGTACAAGTTGATTTATGGTCTATCCGGGCACTCCTTTTGTCAGATTTTGTGGGCGTTTTCATTAGTCTGGGAATGAACTAATATGGGATGGAGGTGGCTCAACTTACGTATTTCATTTTGAGAATAAGAAATGGGTTCTGATCACAGTGTGAATATACTCTTCTGCACTTCATATAATTCTACAAATACTGGCTGCATGCAGTGTGAATATACGCTTCTTCATTTGCTTTGGACAACCAATACCTGATCCAACAATAATGGGCAACTATATATCTCACATATCCAGTATTCTAGTATTTGTTTTCCACAAGAAACAGCAACCAGACTCCTAAAAACAAATACTATATAATATGCACACAACAAGTAGTTCCTTTGTACTTCCATTGGGTCCTAAAACTTACAAAAGTACTTTAACATGTTAAAGATTGTCTTTCTTGCTCTGGCTTTCTTTGCGCTTGCAGCAACTACAGCATCAGCAATACCATTCACTGAGAAAGACCTTGCTACAGAAGAAACTCTGCGTGACCTATATGGTAGGTGGCGGAGCCACCACACAGTGCCATGTGACCCGGTGGAGATAGAGAGGCGGTTCAATGTGTTCAAAGAGAATGTCAGGTACATCAATGAGGCAAATAAGAGGGGCAGGCCCTACAAATTGGCATTGAATAAATTTGCTGACATGACAAGAGAGGAGTTCAAAAGAACGTATACTGGGACCAAGGTGATGTATCATCAGATGAGGCAAGGGAAAACAAACGGAAATAGTGGGTTCAGGCATGGAGATACCAAGGATTTGCCGGCATCCATTGATTGGAGGCAGAAGGGTGCAGTGACAGCAGTTAAGAACCAAGGGCAATGCGGTAACATATGATAACCCTTTTTTTTTTTTCATATTTGCCTTTTCAAGTAAAAATGAACTTGTGTGACTATTATCAATCCCTCATCATCTTTAAAGTACGTATAGAAATAAATTAAAGGAACAATTATAACTTTTTGACACTGTAATTTTGGCCACACGTTTGTAGAAACCATTTTAATCTGTGACTCTGTGTACGTAGAACTCTAATTACAATATAAACATTTGAACAAGTTAGGGGATCTCCCACGGTGTCCTAACTTTTTTCTTTTACTATATTTGAAGGAAGTTGTTGGGCATTCTCTACAGTATGTGCAGTAGAGGGCATAAATCAGATCAAAACAGGGAATCTCATCTCTTTGTCGGAGCAAGAACTCATGGATTGTAACAGTGAAAATCATGGCTGTGATGGTGGTGAAATGGACTATGCCTTTGAGTTCATTGAGAAGAATGGTGGGATCACAACCGAGTCTAATTACCCGTACACTGCAGTACAACACGAGTGCAATAGAATAAAGGTGTGCCATTTTCCTATGAACCAGATAGTATCTGTTGTGCTGAAAATAAAAGATAATATATTGCATTGGTAAGCATATGAATGTGTGTCAGCCTGTCAGGTGTATACAGGTCAGCTCATTTGGTCTTGATTGTTAGATTTTATATTATAATAATCTGAAAAACAAGTATTATTCTGTTTAATGTTTCCATGTCTATAGTACGGCAATATTTTCGAGGACATGTCCCAGTTTGATGACCAATCAATTGAACTTCCTTGGCCGAAATGTCAACATGAATATTTCATAATCTTTTGCATGATTGTACAGAAGAACTCTCATGATGTCACTATTGATGGGCACGAGGATGTCCCTGTTAACGATGAGGAAGCATTGAAGAAAGCAGCTGCAAATCAACCCATAGCTGTCGCCATTGAAGCAAGTGGTTTTGATTTCCAGTTCTACTCTGAGGTTTGTGTCTTTCAGGGGAAAAAAAAAAAAAAAAAAAAAGAAGGAAAGAAAAAGGGGGGACAGTAAAAAAAACTGTTTTGTTAACTAACTGATATAAACAAATTGACTTCGAGAATTTTTGCAGGGAAGTTAAGTTATTTATACATATTTCTTTTTACAAGCAACCGTTGTAATAAGAAATGTTCTTTACAATTCTTTCAAGGGTGTTTTTACTGGAGATTGCGGCACCAACCTCGACCATGGAGTTGCAATTGTAGGCTATGGGACAACTCAAGATGGGACTGACTATTGGATCGTGAAGAATTCCTGGGGAGCCAATTGGGGAGAGAGGGGTTATGTCAGGATGCAACGCGGTGTTTCAGCCAAGGAGGGACTTTGTGGAATTGCAATGCAGGCTTCCTATCCTATTAAAGATTCTTCCAACACTCCTAAAATGAATTCTACTTCCAAGGATTGAGCTCTAATTAAGTTTTTACTTTCTAATGCACTCCTTAACATAAAGGGTCAACTGGAATAAGTGAATTATTATCTGCCACAATGTACGTGAACTCTGATGGTTTCCTCATCAATTGTGACATGATTTTAGAAATTCTTTGAACTTATTTGCAAATTTACCATTATTTATCTAAGCAATTTGGGCATTTATTCTGTACCGCATAAGTTTGCAGATTCAATGAGAAATTTGCAACAAAATTTAAATAAAAAAAACTCTGATCTCTTCAATAGTTTCTAAGCCTTCATGACTGCTTTTCTGTCGGTGCATCTTGTAACTTTCTGCTTTCAAGTTCACTTTTTTTTTTTTAAAAAAAAAAAATTACATATTGTCAGTGGTGGAGCTTTCTTTAGATAAACTACGTACATTATACATTGCTGAAATAAATAGTCCCTTTTTTTGCAATATAAACAAAAAATAATATTTTTCTGGTGGGACGATTGGAAAGTACAATTCACTAAGTTTGACATAATTGATTGTACAAGTACTTGGATATCTTTTAATGATACTTAATAACACAAAAGACCACATGTTGTTTTCATTAATCCTCCCCCCCTCTTATTTTATTTATTTATTTATTATTTTTTTTTTGAGAAACAAGTATTTATTACCTATTCATATATTGAATTATATGGATTGCATTGAAGGAATACAATTTTATAAGACTCGATGCAAAATCAGGATTAGGAAAAAAGCAAAGAACTATTTTTACGTCCCCACAGAAAACTGCAATTATAAAAGACGGGATAATATCTCCCTGACATTATCTGTATAATAATGCACCTGGCCAATACCAAAAGGGAAAAAAAAAAACAACAAATACATTCGCCATTTTAGTGGCACAACAACTATCGTTGCTAAATCTATGGATCAAACCTGTGATGGATGGGCTTTCTTTTTTTCACCCGTGAATAATCCATGTTCCACCACCACGGCATCATCTCCTTCTCTTCATTTTTTGATCGTCTCGATGGCACTGGATTCTCAGGTAACCTCGCATGACCTGACAGTACTTTTAAAATAGTAAATAGTCTCAAAACAAAAACTGTTAAACATAAGTTTAGTCGAAAGACATTGCAGTAAAGGCTGTATGAAGAAGAGAAAATTCATCCCTACCTGGTCCAGGCTGAGTGAGCAAAGATGGACCCAAAATCATCGCCATATACACCCACACAAGAAGCCTCATGATATCATTTCTACTCTCTTCTTTTCTTATATATCTCTATTAACTTTTCCTCCAATATTAGTATATATAGATTCAAAGGTTTTGAAAGTTTGTCCCTATAGCTAGTGACCTAGTAAATGCAAAACTTTTTGTTCGGCGTATAATATTTGAGGAGGAATTATTGTTGGTAACTTACTGCAATCAGCAAAAAAAATCTAATGGTCACGGCATTCAAAGTTGCAAGTGGGTTAATTATTGTACACTACCTCGATTCTGTATTGTCTCATGTGAGCTCCACTCGGCCGTGGAAGCACATGCAATTAAGATATATTTAAGGCCTATTAACATGTGCTTAGCTTAATTATCATCTGTTGCTAGAATAGGCTTCATAATTACACGGCACAAAACTTGGAGTTAAATATTAGCTGAACAAATAGTTCGCCTCTTAAAACGAAAAAAAAAAGTTCGTTAGATTGGTTATGGGTATGCGAAGTATGATAATGGCCCAATATGGGTTGGGCTTGTATGGGCCTAATAAGGAATCCCAAGTTCAAGAAAAGTGGCCTAAATCAGAAGGATAGATTGCTATTTTTACATATTCGGAAAACGGCATTTTCTCTCTGAAAAAAAGGACACTAGATTACATATACTACTTTCTCCAATCTTATGTATACTTTCTCTAAGCTATAAATGAGTTAATGAAATTGCCTACGGACATATTTTGTTAAAAAAAAATAACTAAAAGAATGTCATCTGGGCCGTCTGTTTGGATAAATCAAATATGAAAACTAATGGTCCCTTCCATTTTCTGCAGCAGACCAAAAGAACTTTAATCCCTGCTCCCTTCCCCTCTCATATGATGTTTCCGCTCATCTTGTATGTTCATGAACTTTAAAGTGCAGTAGGTAACCCAAAAAAAAAATCTTTATCTAGTGACAAGCATCTTTTTCATAAAATATTACCCCAATTCCAACTGACAAAATCGTTGAAATATGAGAACTAATTTTGTTTTAGTAATTAAAGGACACATTTCTAAAATGAACTCTAGCATTACTCTTTAAATAAATACAAATTTTAAGTTTGACTCGCAAATTTTCAGTGTACATTTTAGAAGTTGAGAGACTCAATCTCTTTTATTTATTAAAAAAGAAAAGAAAAGGAAAAAAAAAAAAAAAACGTTGCAGGGTCATGTGGCCATATCGGATTTGTAGTAGATCTCCATCATGTCAGGAATTAGAAACAGTGAATTGTAACGGACCTTTTTGCCTCCAATGAGATTTCATCTGACATGCGCACCCCTAAATCGGAGACATGCATACATGGTCCGAAAGCTACAATTTAGTCTCCTCAGTGAAATCAAGGAGATTCACTGTGACATGATATAGCAAAAGTTGTTCAAAGTTAACGAATGCATTTTCTAGTCTCCAGTAACAACTCGTTTAATCCAAATAGTGTCTTGTATAATTACAAATATAAAAAGTTTATTTCAAACATTATAGTCAGGCATGTTATGTTATCTATATTTCAATTGTTTAATCGTGCTCCTTTTTTTCACTTATCTTGATTGAACAACTTATATCTTCATATATTTCTTTTGTTTCTGTCCACCAGTTGATAACAATTATAGATAAATTAACCAACCCTTTGTGTTCCTTTTATATGAACTCACGCTGTTGCATCTTTATATATGTATAATTGTCCTGTGACTTGTGTGTTATTTTCTTTTACACATGATATTATCTCTTCAAAAAAGGAAAAAAAACCGTAAAATATTTTTGAACTTCAGATTTTTTTATAACTTAATTTATTGAAAATTCTATTTTTTAAAATAAAGTTTTCCCGGAGCAAAGTTCAAATATAAATCTATTTACATTTAATTTATTACCACACAAGACAGACATTAAAAGATTGTCATATGGCCATTTCTCTTATACCCTCTTAAATATTAGGTTATTTCTTCAGTGATAAAAAATAATAAAAGATTGTATTCTCAGATTGCCTGGTTCAAATGAGAACTGACCAGCACACTATCAATTTTTATTTATTTATTTATTATTATGATTATTATTTTGTAGTGGTAGGTCATGTATAATTTCCTGTTTCAGTTTAATTGCCTGGTTCAAACGAGAACTGACCAGCACACTATCAACTGTAAACTGGCTTGGCCCTTGGCCGAATCCAAGCTTGTATCTTCCTGAAGAACATGATAAATGTTGAAATTAAAAGAAGCTACTCTAATGCACCCTTCCTGTTACTTTTTCTTGTTTTACTTCTGCATAACGACATATATCCCAATATATATATATAGCGCTATAGATTAATTACACACAGACCTCTTGAGCAAGAAATTTAGCATTGAATAGGAGGTGAAATGGATTGAATTACTCTACAATTTGACTTGCATCAGTCTGACCAAATATATTGGGAATTCCATCCCAATTTCCCTTTTCCCTAGCTTCCCAATATCCACCTACATATCTATAGCAATCATCCTCTCTATCTTTTCTGAACCATCTTGGTTGCCATCCTTTCTCCTGTAATTTCCTTGCCTGATATTTCGGAAGGAAAATTTAGTAAGAAGTAAAAGACCAAGCACACATTTGTTTTGAGCTGAATGCTCGTGTACTGCTGTCCGTACCCACTCTAACTGTAAAAAAGCTACCCATTCTAAATAGGTGTGTGAGAGAGAGAGTGTGTCACCACACTTGTAATCTAACTAATTCATCTAATGAGGAAAGTAAATGTTTTTGTCAAATTTATCAAGATGACTGGGAAATAGCAAGAGTATTGATGATTTAACTAGCTCCATAAGGAATCCATGATGTTTGATTGATTTATATCACATTTATAAATATTCAGATTTTGTTGAATGTGTGTGCCACCTTGAGGTTTGGTAGGGAGAAAAATGCATCAAGGCATTTTTAAACATCTATATAGTAATTTTTGTTTTCATTTCAATGTTGAATTCCAAAAAGTATAGGGTGTTTTCAGATATTAGCAAGTTAAGGGCTTTCTGCAATTCCCAATATGTAAGGGCCATTTTTTGCAATTTTACTAAAGAAATCTTTCATCCTTGACTAGTAATAATAATACCTGTCTTTGCAAATGCTCCAGTCTAAGCTTCTCAGCATTAGCCATTTCATACTCCCCATTCTCCAAAAATCTCTGATCAGGCCTCAACCGGGAATCAGTTGGAGGTAGCTTCTCGAGCAAGCTAGGCGTAAGCTCATTCAAAGATATAGCAAAAGGGGTGAGGTTGTATCTTGTTTGGGTGACAGACTTGTCCCGTTCCCATAAAAGCACTGCCTCTGACATAGGGTCATAACCCTTTGGTTTCGTGCTTGGGTCGCCTAGAACATAGTACATGGCCTCGTCCCATTTGCCGATCAGCATTGCAACTTTTTCCCCTGTTCTGTTGTCTTGAACAAACCATGTACCTAAATTGTTGAGAACAATAATAAAGTAGATATTTTAGCCTTTATTAGTTTATTTGGAAATAATGAATTTATAAACCTCCAGTAACAAGGACGCACAAAAGAAAAAATAAAAATGGCAACTAGAAAACTGTCAAGAAAACACAAAAACAAATGGTGAACAAGTAATTGATCTAAGAAAGTACTTTACCTGATGAGGATTACGATCAATTATTGACTGCTCTTTAAACTTGAGCTTGCAAGAGTACTGCCCACTCCCCTTGATGCGCATTGTGCCATAATGGTCACAATAAATCTTGCCGATTATTATATTGTATATAGATGTTGTAACTTTGCTCCATTGAAAGGTTTCACCATCCTCAAATTGGAGAGTGAGAATGCCAATGGGATCCAGCTGGATCGACCGACCCCAAAACTTACCTTTCAGATTGGAGTCTCCCCAGAAGTTCCAACCTTGCCCCTCGCAGTGACATGCAACAATCATGGGATGATGACTAACCTGAACTCAAAAAAGGCATTTTAAGGAAAGCTTAATTACACATCAACGAGAACATTAGATCATTTTTTTATATACTAACTGGTTTTGATGCATACAGTCAGAATAAAAGTAAGCAATTACATTGATATATATGTTGCACATGGAAAATAAGGATCCAAATATTATGGAATCTTATCAAGGCTTCTGTGCTGACTGACACTGGATATATAGGTACCTGATCCAGATAAGAAGTGGGATTGGCACCTACAGGATTGCATTATTCTTTGGGCTCCTTAATTCTGGTTTGAACTTGAAGTGAAAAGGCTAGGTAAGATTGAAGCCTCAGCAATACCAACCTTTTCAGAGAAAAATCTGAGCCCTTTATCAGGATAATTGGCTTCATATGTCTCTCCAAGAAGAGGATTGAAAGGTTTGCACTGACGACCTTCTGTCGAAGCATAGCCAGATACTGCAAATGCTGCCATATGTAGAATTCTCATTAGGCTATTTCCCTGCAATTAGGGGGAAAAACACCGCTTAACATTTTGAAATAGCCAAATCAATCAGCACATAAATGATATCTCAGACCCCATAACTTCATCTCAAAATTAGCTGGTACTACAATTTTCAGGCCCCATTCAGCATAATCTTTAGAAAATATTTTGAACACTAGGAGTGAAAACTACCTGCTTGCCCCATTCTAAGGCACGATCCACTAAGTACGAGTGCTCGAGATCTTCAAAGCATTTCTGCAGAGAAGAAAGAGGTTCGTTGAAATAAACTGGAAGACAGACACCAGATAAATCCTTCCCAATATTTTCCTTGATTATTGACCACAGTCCAACAGGCTTCTCCTTCTCCTTCGGTTCAGGCAACCTATCCCTTCTCTTCACATATGGATATTCAGAAGTCTTGATGCCAAATGGGAGATCATGCAATCCACCACTGAGGCGGCTGGTTAGGGAATCTCTACTCCTGTATGAGGCGCTTCTGAGAGACTCGACTGACAAGAAATCTTTCGTGTCAAAATACATCCCTTCTTCCTCGTCTGACTCTGCATTGGCACCTTGGCTCTCATTGTCTGGATCAGACTCGGTTGCACTGCCTTCTGACATGACTGAGTAAAAATCTGCACTAAGATGAAATTAGAGCCTACAAAAGGTAGGATTTTATAACCATGCAAATTAGAATGCAGATATTGTGTTCAAAGTTACTAACCACTATATCTTCCATTGCACACACCACCATGTGCTTCCCGCTCTTTTGTTGCATCTATAACTGTAGTTTCCAGTTCAAATTTCTCAGTCTGGAAAAAGAAAGAAGAATTGAAACTTATTTCTTAATTTCAATTACACACACAGAGACCACACAAATATTGCAACTTGCTTCTGGAATGCAATTGAATTTTCCAAGAAAATTAATAGTTAAAAGTATCTTACCTCCAATTGCCTGAGTTTATCAAGCAAAATCACATGCTTTTGACGAAGGGACTGCAATTGGTTCTGCAAATCTGACACTTCTGATAACATGATGGATTCACATTCCTTCACAACCACCTCACTTAGGCCCTCCTGCAACAGCCGGGCCCGTAAATTCTCAGTTGATACAATAATCTCCACCGTAGGCCCAAGATCAGTACTTGTTAGAACACGGGGAAATTGGTCCTTAGCCGATACCAAGGCTTCAACCCATAAGTTCCGGTCTTCCCTAGACTCACATCTTAAATGAAGGGTTTTTGTTCCACTGAATATGTAGAGCCTTTTGTCATCTGACTTGCTTGGGCGGATGGAAGAGACCTGTCATAAGTCATATATTTCATTTCTATTATTTGGTTTTTTATAGAACGAATCAAGGTGGGAAATAAAGCATGCATTATAATATATGATACTTGACTGAGTAGGTGCTTTGCTGCTTATACAAAAAAAAAAAAAAAAAAAAACCTCATTATCTTACTAGTTATTTATTTACTAATTAAATATATTACTTATTTTTGCAAGCTTGCTTTTTCAGAGGATTTGTATGTACAAGATTTCTCTCACACTCCCACTTCATCCAGTGAGAGTAAGAATCCGAAGTCATAAAAAACACCAACATATAGAATAAGAAATTACTAACTTAAGCAAAAAAAAACCCAATTGTGGACATTGAAATATACCAATTTACTGTTATTTTGAAAAGGCTCGTTCTCTTGTACATTATTGCTCAAAAGCCTAAAAAAAGTATATAACTTTTACAGATAAAAAGAGTACAAAGCAATGCAAACAGTATAGATAAAAGAAAATAAAGTTCATAATCTAAAACCTTCAAATGTATCTCTCCAAATGGCTTCCACCTCCTTCCACTTGCTGAACCATAAGCACACGCCTGATCCCTCCTAACTCTTCTCAGAGAATCTTCCCCAATCACTCTGACTCCACCATTGGCCCCACAAACGGGTCCCACTGAGATCCTATCGGGCCCATGCACCTTATAGTACGACAAAACCCCGTCTTCCAAGACAAACCACCTCGACCTCCACCCTTTCCCATAGTTCACCCATTTGTATAGCAATCCTGCTACCACAGTCGCACCATTACTTGCTTCATTCGATCTATTCTCTTCTACCACTTGAGATATGACAGGTTCGCCTGGATTGGTTGGAGATTGCGTGAGCGCGAGAGGTTTAGCGGCACTTGGAAGAGGAAGAGGTCTCGGTTTGGGAGAGATTAGAGGTGGTGCGCTGGTGGTTGTGCTGTCAATGGCGTCGAGAGAAACAGGAGCAATGCAACAGAGAGGGTTCATGGTTTCAGATCGGAAGGAATTGAGATCGGATCTTCGCCTCTTGTGGCAGAGGAGAGGAGAGAACAAATGACATGAGAGAGAGAGAGAGAGAGAGAGGTTTTGATGGGAAGTAATAATGGGGAGAGAGGAAGCAGAAGCAGCAATTAAGGTCGGGAAAGGTAATAATTAAAAGAGGACAGAGAGGGAGAGAGATCCATTAAATTCGCTGATCAAGCGGGAGCAGTGTGGCAGAGAGTGCAGCAGTGCGCGCAGTGGGGAAAAAGAAAAGAAAAAGGAAAAATGAAACGGACGGAGTGAGTGAGTGAGACGTGAGATGGGATCTGGTACAGGTCTCAGTGCGTCAAAGCAATGTACGACGTCATCATTGCCTGACACGTCGTTAGGGGAGTAGGGGTGTTAATGGGGTCGAGAAGAGAAGGTTATTGGTTGGCTGATGTGGGGGATTGGTGAGACATGAGGGCTTACATAGGTGACACGTGGATGGAGCAAAGTTTAGGTGTCTGGTGCTTTTGGCTCTGTTCTGTTCGGGAAACAAAGGTGTGTTTTGCGTGAGCAGAGGTTAGGTGGGGGTTGTATGTTGGGTTCCGTCTCTTGTGTCGTGTATTTATATGATATTGAAGTTAAAGAGGTACACATGAGATCAGCCATATCTATAGTTTAATTTGGACAATATCTTGAATATGAAAATTGTTTAATTTGAACCACCATAGTGGCAGCAGAAAGTACTAGTCCCATTTTTTTTTTTTTTTTTTTTTTTTTGAAAATGGCCCGTAGGCAGAGAGTAGTACTCAAATTGTCATAAAACAATTGAAGCTCCTAAAATAACTTGATCTTTAAAAAAAAAAAAAAAAACGGGTTGATCCATGAAGCACTACACACGGACAAGACATTAAAAAAAAATTTTACAATTTGCATAATTCTTGCTACTTATTTTGGTTACATGATCAAATGTAAATGCTGTGCCCATAAGTCCCATTGGGAAAGAAGGAAGTGGTGAAATACTATGAAGGACAAGAACAATAGAATTACAAAAAAGAACACGGAACCTCATCCAGCCTAGTTAGGATATTATCAAAAAACATCACCACATGAAATGTTTTTTGAAATACCTGTGGAATCTGGCAGGTCCTCAATAAATTACACTCGTGAAAAAATAAATAAAAACAAAATTATTTGTGAGTTTTGTCAAGCAGAAGAACAAAATCAGTCCAGATTAGCAATGACTGCATCAACAACCTCCTGAGTGGTGCTGGTACCGCCCAAATCTTTGGTCCTGTACTTGCCTTCGGCAATTACGCGCTTCACAGCTGTCTCCAGCCGATCAGCAAACGAGGGGAACTGCAGATGTCTAAGCATCATGGCAGATGAAAGAAGCATGGCAATAGGGTTGGCTCTCTTCTCTTTGACCAGCTTATCAGTTCCCACATTACCAGCTGACGCACCCTGCTCAAACACGGCATGGTCTTGGCCGACATTTCCTGAAGGAGAATCACATCCAACACTTTGTAAGACATATGTACCATATAACCACTGATAGGATGTTAATAACATGCTAAGTAGATTGTTTGAAACAAACTTCTCAGTTGGAAATTGTGGTGTAAACAGTGCCAAAGCACTAAAAAGAGGAAAAACATGATTAACTTAGAAAATACCTCCGGGCATGACACCAGTGCCTCCAGCAATACCAGCAGCTGTATTAGCTACCAGATTTCCATATAGATTCGGCGTAACCTGTCAAATTACCCATTACTAAACAATTAATATAGAATAAAAGGACAGACATAGCAACAAGGGGACTGCTCAATAAGCCAGATCTAATAACAAATCTCATGTTAAAAATCAGAGATGGACAAAAGACAGAAAGAGATCACAGAAAATATTGAAGCTATTTACCTGTAGAGGACATCATCCTATCCTTTCCATTTTTTTTTATTTTTTAAAAAAATCAATTGAGTGGATAGGCTTACCAGAATTTATCATGACAACCTTTCTTATATACAATGCGAAGCACAAAACAAATAAACAATATTATTTTACTTAACGGAAAGCACATCAACTGACTGAAATGTTCATACCATGACATCAAATTGCTCAGGCCTTGAAACAAGCTGCATGCAACAGTTGTCAACAATTATCTCGTCGTACTTAATTCCTGGGTACTTGGTAGCAACCTCGCGACAGGACTCCAGGAACAGTCCATCAGCAAGCTTCATGATGTTTGCCTTGTGCACGGCAGTGACTTTCTTTCGGTTGTTCAGGTATGCATACTCAAAAGCATACTTAGCAATGCGCTCTGAGCAGAACTTTGTTATTACCTAGTTGAACAATTCAGTCAGGGACAGACATGGAATTATGAAATATAAAGTAAAAGGCCTCAAAATGTTATTAGAAGTGATTTTGTTGCTCTGCCAGGTAGTTTTTCTTAGTACTAAAAAATTTAAGGACCTAAGCAAATGCATAAAGGAGCTTAAATATTATTTTAAGATATTGTTTTCAATTTATTTCTTTCATTTTTTTTTTTGCCATAATTTAGTCTTTAGGTCACAAAACTCCAAGCAGTAGTGAATTTCACAATAAAGTAAGTCCCAATGGCATACACATTCACTGCCAACCATTAGTTAGGAGCAGCAACCGATATGAGTGATACCAAAATGGTAAACACCACCTTTTCAAAGTAATAATATTCCAGAATTTGATAATAATTTTAACACAAGGTCTTCAATTTCAGTACAAACCAGACAAGTTACTAGGTATCGGGTCTGATCAAGATACACATTACAAAACAAAGAGTGAGAAGTAATAACTACCTTGAGACTTTCAACAACACCTGGGACGACCTCATGCTCAAGCCCTGAGTATTCCCCTTCAGTGTTCTCCCTGATCACCACAATATCAACATTCTCATGCCGTGTAGGTAAGCCAGGAAGATTGAAACAGTTGACAAGAGAAGCATAGAGATCAAGCTCTTTTCTCAATTGCACATTAAGCGAGCTGACACCACCACCTACAGGTGTCTTCAACCCACCTTTTAGGCAGACCTTATTGCGCTTGATTGAATCAAGCACCTGTTACTTAGCAAAAACAAGTACTCACATCAAGGTACTTCCATTCATCTGGTTGTATATTTAAATTCAATTGAATTTATCGTATACTTAGTGTCTTTTCTTCTATCGAGAAAAATTGATACTGTACTTGTCAAATTGGAATTTGATCAGGGATAAAATCTCCAATAACTGTTTATGATCATCTAAACTGGCTAGTTTTTGGTTCTCATACCTTGGGAAGTCAAATTGGACATTGGTCAACTCAAGGCTAGCTCAGTACCAACCATATACCACTAATGGGCCAGTACACTTCAGCTTGGTATAAAACCCTTGATTTAGAAATAAGAAGCAAACAATCAGCTCCAATTCCACAAAAAAACAAACCCTAAACAACCAACATCTTACAATTCTATATCATTCAACTACTAATAGACAATTCACCTCGGCCGGTACGCTAGTCAAGTCACCGTGGACATCATACGACTCGAAATAGACGGGAGCGTGCATCGCCTCCATGACCTGACAAACGGCTCCTGTCACCAACGGCCCGATTCCATCGCCGGGAATCAGCGTCACCGGCCGCGGCGCTCCGTCGCCGGGTCGGGGCATGTAGGTGACGGATCGCCTCGTCTCATTCAAGTACGGAAGCGGCGTGGTGGCGTCACGGCGGAGCACGCGGCTGATGAGCGAGAGAGATTGTCGTCTCGCCATGATCCGTCGTTGAATTTAGGGTTTCAAATTTCGCATATGAAGAAGAAAATGGAAAAAGATGATCGGGAGGAGAGAAGGCGATGGAGGTCAAAAGTGGAAAGGATGTCCTGGACATGGTCTTTTTGTCTCTGACGTTAAAGGTGGGTCCCAGATTTTTGTAAAATACGTGGGTCCTTATTGTCGCTTACATCATTTTTTGTAGACCGGGTTCATTTGATATGTATAGTTTTTGTAGGTTCACGACAAAGAGTGTTTTATTTGGTGTTGTGAACTATGTAGAGGGCGCTTCTTCGTCAAGCTAAAATTATGTTTGTAGAGAACTCGTTATATAGTGTACTGCATTTAAAGAATTGTATAGAATCTCATTGGGTCGAACAGGTTGTCAATTTGTCGTGGACTTTTCTATTGGGATCCGATGGACCGAGTCCTTCTGAAATTTTAATTTCTGGTTTGACCTTTGCATGTCTTTGTATTTATTTGTTCTTTCAATTTGATTTGGAGAAGAAGTTCGACTTTTCTTTGTCATGCAATTGGCCACGTTTTAAGCTTATATAATATGAGTTTGGTTACGGAAAAATGGAGGTTCGGTCACATACATCATATATAAATTATGAAATTTTCAAACTACCGATTTGAATTTTAAATTATTTTTCAGATTTGTAAGTCTTCTTATTTGAATTTTTAAAAACTATTATTATTGAAAGGTCCATTATTAATTAGATTGGTAATTTTTTAAAATTAAAAAAAATATAAATTTGGTTGGCAGGGAGTTTTAAATATAAAGATCGCATTAGACAGTTTGGATGGGTTATTTGAAATTTTTATATTAATATATCGTAGAGTTTAACCGAATTTTTCTTCCATATCACTTTGACAGTAGGCAAACTTAATATTAAAAACAATAAATTTCAAGGTTTGGAATTAGAAAGTGCGTCGTTCTATAACCAACTGTTTGAAATATTGTTAGATCCGAAAAAAATTAACTCTTCTATCTAGTCCAAACGAGAATCTTATGAAATGTAAAAATTCATTTCCGTACGTTTGATCGCACCGCATTAATTTAAACACGTTATGTTGGAAATTTCAGATTTTATAGACTATTATTTAGTTTTACACAAGTATCAAGTGTCAAGTGTCAACCTGTTGTCGCAGTGGAGATAGTGCCAAAATATGAGTAACAATCTAATTAATTATCCGATTTCAGATTTTTTGGAAACTTAACAGCTATTTTGAAAAGTTCCAAATCTATACTAGATTTGAATCAAACTGCTCTGTTCGTGTGTCATAATTATGATACGATTAAACTGTGAGATGTCGCAAATACGAAATTAATTTCATCTACCAAACTATCGCTCAACTACTAGAAGCTGGAAAAAGAATGAGGCACATCTCAATAATACAATCGGCATGAATGGAGGGGGAGCAAGACAAAGTTCATATGCTTAGTTTGTCTAAAATTTGTAGTTGTAATCAAAATGAATAGTGATTTAGTGCTTCGTACTTTTTTTATTATATCTCCAAAACTGTGAAAAATGTTTTCAGTTGTCAATAAATTGACAACTTTATGTCTGCTTTTGAATGTGATACAAACAAGAAACAAAACAAAAAAAGAGGAAATATTAAATTTATTACCATATAATTGAATGGAAATAAATTCTAAGGCAACCAATTAATTGATTTTTTTTTATTTTCTCCCTGCATTTATTCAACTTATGAAACAAAAATACAAAAGCAAACTACAAAGTGTTTTTCTTTCTTTTTCCTTGTTTTTCCATTTCCTTCTTTTACAGACTTGGGAGCAAACCCTGAGTTTGATTGCATAGTAAATTTAGAGAACATTCAGATTCGGGTATTTGAACTTTTTAAAAAAATTCAACCTGGTCCTAAATTGATCTAGAACTTTTTCATATATAAAAAAAATAAAAATAGTTGGTTTCTGAACATTTAGTTGCGCCAAATTCAATTTGTGAACTTAAGAAAAATACCAAATTGGTAACTTCTCTGAAGTTAATCAAATTGACCTTTCCAATTTTTTTTTTAAAAACAAAACTCGAAAGACTAATTCATTTGTTGCATGTAGAAATTTGAAGGCCAACTTTCTCATCTGTTTATAGTTGAAAGACCAATTTAATTTTATTTTAGAAGTTTAAGACTAACGTCATTTATAATAAAAATAACGGGACCAATTTAAACCCCAAGCGAAGCCGAAAAAATGTACCCATTCAGCAAGAGTGTACAATCGATCAAATAATATCGGACACATGTCAGTGTTAGAGAGGAGTGCACTACCGTGTGTATCAGATTTTCTGTAGCCATTTATCAACAGAGAGCAACCCGGTTGCACTTTAACCCATCAAATTCTTTCTCGTTATAATATTTCTCCGTTCCAAATTACAAAGCTAGATATATGAATCCTATTCTGGTGTCGCGCGACACCGCGTGTAGCGCACCCTCAGCCGTTAGATTTTGATCGGGCGGTTCAATTTTTTTCGGGCCTATCAATCTGTTACATTCACGGTGCCCCCATATCCATCAGATTCAAATCAGACGGCCCACGTCGCGCGCTACACGCTGTGTCACGCGACACAGGATTCGATTTGCTAGATATATACATCCATCAATGCATTATGATCTACTACTGACAAGAAGTCAATTTTCGGCAACACTATTCATGGCACTATGCAACAAGGTCAGAAGATGTGAATATTTCCACTATGGCCACTGGTGATACATGATACTTTGATGCGGATAAGGTTGATTGGTATAATGCACTTTAAATTGGTCCAGTCAATTTAACGGTGGCAGACAACATTGGTACCTCCCTTTTAGTGGCACAGTATGGTAAGTCAGTGACAAACAAAAAGGTAGATCCTATTTTACTGTTGTTCCTGTCTGGAGTCAGCAAATAGAAAATTCAAATTATAAAGTTTAAGGGGACGGGCATTTCAATGATAAATATGATGCACTGATAATGACTGTCCCTAGGTACTGTCCTAAAAGGTTCTTCACGATAAAAATTGTACATCAGATTTACAAAGTGTGGCAGATTTTTCTTCGGTGGACCATAAATAACAGCTTTTGCAGACTATATTTGCTTTACACTAATAATGAATTACTTAGCGCATTAAGTAAATAGTCATTTTGTTGAATTTTGGGTCCCATATGCCACTTCACTACAGCATTATTTATGTTAGCGTACCAGCGACATTTCACAAACAACTGGACCAAAGCCACCTCATCTTGTCAAATTGTCATGGCTCCTAGCTCTTCTCTCCTATTAGTTCTGAAGCTCTCCATGGGGTTTTTAGCAGCCGCATGGGTCAGTTTTTGGATACTCAAGCCAACAAAATCCTGGAAAAGATCATGGCATATGGCCGAATTACTAGCGAATGACACCTTTCTGCGTGATTGTGGTAATAATTTAAATGCTCTGGTGATAATTTAATCAAATTTGGTCGAGGAGATTGGCTACCAGAAAGCAGGTTTAACTGAAAACATAATGTAGATTAATATGGACTAAAGAAAGAGAAATTAAAATTAAACAAGTTCGTGTTGATATATGTTCATGCAGGTCTTAATGTTGTTGTCTTTTGCTTGCCGGTGATGGGTTTAGCTATACTGGCATTTATCCACATGCACTTCCATCAGGAAAGAAAGCTAAGGTTAACTTGTATAGGTTCCAGTTCCATTTATTTTTGGAAAACTATATATTATTATTGTTGGCCTTGTCAATTTCTAAAGTTCAGACAAAAATTTATGCAAAATTTGATCAACTTACTGTACATATATTGAAAATAGTGTTGGCATTATATTGAGTTGTCTTGTTGCTATGGGTCAGAATGACTAACCTTGCACCCGTTGTGTTTGGAAGTGACGTGAATAAGGAATAAGCCCCTTATTCCTTATTCAAGTGAAAAACCAAACAACACGAGAATAAGGAATTTGGGCTGATTCGGGCCCTTATTCATATTCTAACAAAACCTTGGTATTTGAATATGGTTTATTCCTTATTCGAGTGAAAACCAAACAACACGAGAATAAGGAATTTGGGTTGATTTGGGCCCTTATTCATATTCTAACAAAACATTGGTATTTGAATATGGAATAAGGAATAAACTCTTCTCTATTCAAATTTCCTATTCTCACTCCATCCAAACATACATCAGTCAGGGGTAAACCACCTGTCCCACATACTTGAAAAAAATACATCTATTCATTTTCATTATATTTTTTTTTTGAGCAAAAAATATTCATTTTCATTATATTATGTAATTAACAAAGCTTGTGCAGTGATGCTGGCTTACATCATTATTTTTGTCAATAAAGGAAACAATTTCAAATTTTATTTTGGATCATGACCTGTTAATTCAGGTCAGTCGTACAAAGGTTTCTTTGGATTGACCCATTGGGTCAGCAGAGATTGCTGGTCCATGTCACAGCTAGACAGACGATTCTAAATATCGAGATAAAACATGACCTGACCATCATGGTGTCAATCAGCAGTATAATAACACTATTCTTCATCTGTGCTATTTTTGATTTAAAGTCTATAGCTTAATTGAGGTGAGTCTAACCATACAGTAGTCCTGTACTGGCAAACAGACATTTTCTGATCTATAATTCATATTGCTATAGGAAACATTTTGTATGTGACAGGAAATCATATAAGGTGAAACATCCTTTTATAGCTGTCAGATATAGTAGCAATATATATAGATGGTCAATTCTCATGAAGTAACGTATAACAGAAAGCTGACTAGAAGCTGCAGTGCCGCTTTCTCCAGGCCGATCATTGTAAAAAGCTTAACTGGTGTCGTTTCCCTTGGTGAACTTCTTGCAGTTTCTCTTTTCTTATGCTTCCTTTTTTGGACCTACTATTCTGATGTCTCAAGCGACTTCAAGAAACTGCTGCCTTATGCTTCTTTAGACCTGAACAGGTATACAAAAATACCCAAGTAACATTCTTTTGTCTGCCTTCTTAATTCGAAAGCTTGTACTATTCTAGTATAGCTTTGGACCTCCACACTTATTATTGGAAATACAAAGAAAAATTACAATCTAAACCAATCCCTTTATTATGAGCTAATTATTGTTTAAAATTAACTCACATATGGGGATATCTCTTACAATTGATTTTTTTTTTTTTCGTACAGGAGATCTGTGTATATATACATAAACCAAAGTAATAGACTTAACTCTGAAAGCTGTGCATAAATAGAAAGGCTTAAGTATGATATCTAAAATAACTAATAAGTAATAAATATAATTTATCATTGTGTAGCAGTTCGTTCTTCATCTAAGGGACTTGTTGCTTAAATCATATGATAAAATCTAGTAAACATCATTGACTCGCACTTCAACCATTTTCTGTCAGATGGCAGCTGAAGGTGATGAACTTGGGTATACGTGCTGGTACTGTAAGCGAAGTTTGTCTAGCAGTCATGCTATTTCCTATTTTAAGAGGAATGTCTTTCCTCAGAAATTTTGGAATCCAATTTGAAGCAGCAGTTCGGTATCATACCTGGATTGCACATGTATTTCTCTGGTTGTGCACCTTGCATGGGGTGATCATCATGTTCATATGGGGTCAAAAGAAAGTACTTCTCAAAGAGGTGACTAACATTAGGAAATCTAAGACAAAAGGGATAAAAAGTATAAGAGTGGTTATTTAGATATTGGGTTAGCAAGTATATGAAAAAAAATTATGATTTACTATGGGGTTTCACTGTTGTACCAATCCAATTAATCAGCTCTGAAGCAAACTAATTATCCAAATAGAATCATATTGTCCACTGCTACTATATGTGTGTTGGTGATCCCCTTGTCTAGAACAATTGTGCATTTAAGGATGGAGAAAGAACCTACCAAAATTTAAGAATCAATTATATTTAATGTTAAAATTAGCACTATTAGTGTCAGAACATCCAAACAGTAGCTGGTACTACTGTTACAACAGGGTACTTCACAAGGCAGAGAAGAGAGGTAAAATTAGGGGGAAAAATGATAGAACAATCTAATACTATATGAGAACTGTGCCAATTTACTAAAATCCTGTATTTGTATCGTCTCTTCATCCAGATTCTTTACATCATCCGGATACTCTATTGATCAATTTTTATATTTATTTCATTTCAGATAACAACCTGGCAGAGAATTGGCCGTGTAAATCTTGCAGGTGCAATTGGCTTGATTGCTGGACTGATAATCTGGATCACATCTCTCCCTGTGATTAGAAGAAAATATTTTCAACTTTTCTACATCACTCATCATACCTATATTGTATTCATCGGCTTTTTCCTTCTGCATGCTGGCGAGAAACACTTCTATCTGGTTTTCTCTGGAGTTTTTCTCTTCGCACTTGATAAAGTTCTTCGATTCATTCAATCAAGGAGAGAGGTGTGCATTGTATCTGCCCGTGTACTCCCATGTAAAGCAGTTGAACTCATTCTGCCAAAAGAACTTAGTAAGTTGCAAACATTTTGCTCTTAAATATAAATCTCATTGGAAAGTTCAGTTTTACCCTTGAATCGTTGTGTCTTGTAGGTATGAAGTATAAACCGATGAGCACAATATACCTCAAGGTACCAAGCATATCCAAGTTCCAGTGGCACCCTTTTAGCATAACCTCGAGCTGTAATCAGGATGAAAAAAATGTCTCGTTGCTAATAAAATGTCAAGGAAAATGGACTGAGGCATTGTATTCCAAGATCAGTTCAATGAAAGATGAAAAATTGGGCCAGTTCAAAAGCCTTATTGTTGTATTTGAAGGACCTTATGGGCCTTCAGCTTCGCTTTATGAAAGGTTTGCATAATTTAGCAACCAATTTGACCTGGAACTTCATCAGTAAAATTTACTGGATGGTATTGGTGCCCATATTATATAGTTAGGTATTGCCAAGGAATAAAGATATGGAAGAGTTGCTCTTAACATTTGCTATACTTTTAACTGTACCAGTACCAACAAGTATGGTAATCCTGACTTTATTAATATATTATTTACTCAATCAAAACATTTTTTTTCTTTCAATGAAGATGAAACTAGAGATATCCAATCATTCATTTGTTTCAAAAAGAAACTTGCCCTGTTTATTTGACAAATACTTCTATATTCTATATGCTGTACATATCCTGAGTTGGTTAATCTATTCTAACCAGGTATTCCAATTTGGTTTTAATTGCTGGAGGATCCGGAATAACTCCATTCATGAGCCTATTAAATGAGATATCTTCAAGTGCTTCTACAAGGTCATATCCTACAAAGATACTTTTTATATATTGCATCAAACGAACACAAGACCTGAGCATGCTGACACCAATTTCTTCATTACTTTATGCACCATCACCTGAGCTCAAAAATTTAAAAATGAAAATATTTGTGACACAAGATGAAGAATCACCTGGTACAGCATTTAAACTTCTGGATGAAACACTTCAATCGGAGAAGGATACTTTTGGTACAGAAAGATCTCATATATCGGTTGGAACTGTTCAAGAAGGGCTTCTGTGGAGAGCTACTGTTGCTGCGATATCCTTTACTGTTTTTCTCGTATCATTGGTGCTTTTGAGTAATATATTTGTACACCAAGTTCACGGGAAACCCAGTAGAAAAGCTGATCCCTCTTGGATCAATGAATTGCTTGTCTTAGCAGCCTTTATTATTGCTATGAGCTGTAGTGCAGTGGCCACTGTTCTATTTAGCCATCAAAGTTCAAGAAAAAAACATAAAGATATTAAATATTCTGAAAGTACCAAGCAGGGATCTAACTATGAAACAGACAAGATGTGCAGTTCGCCGATCAAACCAGAAATGTACTTCAAACAAAGACCCATTTTTTCAGGTCATAAACTTGTCTCTCTTCTTTTCTCTTATTTATTCTGTTTAATAAATTTTTCACTTGCTTGTTACCTTGTTCTGCAATTGAGTTATCTATTAGACATATGAAATACACATGAACCTTTCACTTGAGGTTCTATGTTTTAATAGTACCAAGTACCACCGTACCAATTATGCTTGATACTAGACTGCATCAGAATGCAATTAATACAATTATACAGCAATTTTATTATATACAGAATCAGAAAACCAATAATTCGCATTAAATGTGAAAATTGCAGAGGTGCTTTCAGACATATCGAAAGAAACAGACAATGAAAACATAGGCGTGTTTGTATGCGGTCCTGATTCAATGAAGGAATCTGTAGCATCATTTTGCAAAAGCAACCCCAAGATCAATAATGTCAACAATGGGTCGAGCTCTTCTTTTGTTTTTCACTCAGTTAATTTCTCGCTGTAAACGCTGCGTCAAATAAATAATTTAGTCCTTGGAATGAGTAGCAGTTGTAAGCTTTCTATTGGATAGTGCTCCGTGTGTATATTTGCCAAGTGTACATCACTCAATCTTCTATGACATATCTTTTAAATTGCTTCATAGAAGTAGACTATTGGAAACTGAGTAACTGACCCACTGGTTGCCAATTTTAAAACTATTAGTATATTCGAATAAGGCCCAAGCCCATATATTTTCATTATTTTGATGGATTATTCCAAAGTAGCTAAACTGAGCATCGAAACAACCTTTAATAATTGCTAATCTACCTTTTTGTATTAAGAAATTTCTTTACATTTTTATCATGTATAATTTAGAAATGTCTCTAGCTGATATTTAGTCAGTATTAATTGTATGAATTAGTGGTAAATACCTGTGTAACAAGTGTCGTAAATTAAATTTAAGAGTCATCTTATAATTTAAGACTTGTACAGTTGTACTCCTTTTCAATTAAAAATATTTATTAACTCAAAATTTGAATGTGGTTCGCATATCCACGATCCGATTTATTTGTGGCAACGCGAAACAAAGATCAAACGAAAAACGCTAATGTTCTATTTCTAACTAGTGCTAATCTCGCGCGTTGCGCGATTCATTCCTATACGAATATGTTATTAAATAGTTGTGCGATTTATTTTACGTTATATAAAAAAATGACATAAAAAATTAGAAATACTATTCAAATATTATATGAAAACTGTCATAGAAAATCCTAAATACTATATTGCCACAAAAGATCACGCGCCACAGAAAATCACAATCACTGTGTTTACTACAGTAATTTTCTGCTCACGTGTCGGGCACGATGCAGCAGATTTATATAGTTATAATTATAATTTAGATGTTGCGGAAAGCTTCTTTTCTCCAATAGGCAAAGCTACATGGGAGCCTGCTATATGGGAGATCTGAAAGAGAATAGGAAAGGCACTATGTAGAAAACTAATTGTCATGAAACATCGAGCTTTAAGTTCAAAGAGGAGAAGACGGATAAAAAAAATTAGTAAGAGTCATTAAAATAGTGTATCAAGTTCAGAGAAGACAAATTTAACAAAAATGAGAGAATTTTAATTATCCAATTTGATAAATATATAGTTACTGCACTGAAAAGGATTATGAACAAACTTACTCTCTCATGGTACGTTTGTCATGCATGAGATTAGCCTAACTTTTATGTTAGTAAATTAACTTGTTAATCCATAATTGCCAAACAAATTTGAGGTCAACGTGGTTAGTACAAGTCCTCCAAAAAAATTTACTAACTTGATCGCAAAGATTAACTCCAAAAGTACTAACTTTAAACCCTAACTCCATTAACTTGTTGTGTTGCCAAATGACCCCTTACTAATTAGATGCGATTAAATATCATTTACTATATATATTTCATTTGATATATTAGATGAAATTAAATAACTGCCTGGCTGTCAAATACTTCACCTAAATTATTAAGGTAGTATTTTAATAAGAGATTAAAACATTTTGAATTTAGTCTAACATATGTTATAAGATAATAGAGAGAAGCTCCATCTGAAATCAGTAACAAATTTATTTTAAATAGCATTTCTTACTGCAATCAAATATATTTTCTTGCAGCACTAGCACTGATGCATAGCTGAAAAATATATAATTCAAAATTATAAGTGGATTCAAATACTTATTATTAAATCGTGAAGTAATGATACCTAATGTGATCTTGTGTTAGGCAAAGGCATGAAAAGAATTTTCAAAGATATAGTGGTGCAGAGGTGGGCCTAGTGTCATGTACCAAGCCTATAGGCACTTAATATAGCACTCAAACAAGTCCTTGCCAAAAAAGAAAAGTAGCACTTAACGAGTGGAGAGAATCCAATCCCGAATGGGATGTGTCGCTGTTTAGACTGTTAGCTAGTGCATGTTTTGCAGTTGGCACTGTATGATGACCGATGAGTCTTCCGTTGATATTTTTCTACTACTGTTTTGATTCGTACTCACTTGACAGCGTGTCTTATCTGCACGCAATGTACCTCAAAAAGATGATAAAAGTTACAAGACCCATCCCTCTAGAGACAGATTTAAGAACTTTCATAAATTATGAGGTCACTAATATATCAAAATGAGCCGCCTCTGTTTATTGTGAGCTCAAAAACAATTTGTTCTTAGATATTTATTTGGGTGCGTAATTGAACTATCCGATTGTATATATAAGCGCCTAACTATTTCATCATGTGAAATATTATGCAATGTTAAGAGGGAAGGAGAAGAAAAAAAAAAAAAAAAAAAAAAAGAGCCTGGCACCCCTCAAAAAGTAATAAAAAAAAGTATCCAAAGAGAAAAATATTCTACTTACTTATTTATTTTATTTTTTTTTTGTTAATGAATCAAAGGTACATGTCAAAATTTTTAGCCTCGTCCATGTCAGAATCCTAATTCCATCCGAGCTTCTAAATATGAGAACCAGGTTTAAGAGAGATTCAGAAAATTGCACCTCGCAAAATTGTCGTGTTATTTGTTAAGGAAACGATCTGAACGTGTACAATTAATTAATCATTATATATAAATTTAGTGAATATTGATCCCTTCCAAAAGTTTTTGCATTTATATTTTTTAAGGCAGAATTATTTTTGCTTTATGTAATCAGTCAGATGCTACAAATAACAGTAATAAACTTTGTCTGGAAATTAACCCCTTTTTTTGTGTATGTTCCTAGCTAAAAAAAAAAACCCAGCAATAGAAAATCCTGATGCTTGTAAAATGGTCGTTTCGCTTTCCTGATTAGTACGCAAATGCCAGACCCATTTGAGCCGACGAATACCCCTTTTTGCACAGTGGTTAAAATAAAAATTGATTTAAAGTCGACCAATGTCCGTTCACCTTTTTATTTTAATTCATTATCTATTTTTCTTTCCGCATTTACCATAAAGGGAAGAATTGTCCAAAGCAAAGCATTTCTAGCGGAAACGAAGGTCGTGTCGTTCGAAGATAATTAAATAAATTAATATAAACTTTGTTCTAAATTTCGAATACATTTCTTTTATATTGCAGCAATATGAGCATTGATCGATTTCAGCCGTTTAATAACGATTGACATACGGCAAAATATATATTTAGCATTAATTTTGTTGTAATAAATCTAATAATTGGATTGTTATAATAGCCAGCTCGACACGCATTGGAGTTCGCTGCGTTTGATGATTTGATTTATATGTAACTGTGATTAAACTTCAAACTGATATTATAGTGAGCAAATAAAATCAATATGGATCGTACAAAATTTTTTAATATACTCAAGCATCAACAAATGAATAAATAAATCAGGTTATTGTGAGATATTAATATGAGTATCGGATTTTGGCAGTGTCATCATGCTTAGTTGTACTATTTGCCAATTTCTTTCTTATGGCTTAACATGTCCCACGCACCTCACTAGTTGTTAATTTTTTTTTTTTTTTAATTCGCTCTGCAAGCAGCACATTGCATATGTTGTCATGCTGATAAAAGTTTTTATTGGTACTTGATATCTTGAGCAATATTACTTTGCAAAATTCATCAATTCCAATGATAAAAGATTATGGAGATAAAGAGTGACATCGACAGCCACCTTGCTATCCTGATAAATCCAATATGCGACGGCTCCATGACCTATAAAGGGGACAACCATTGAGCAGTTACTTTGCTCAAACTTGCAAACTTACCAAATATCTCATAAAATTAGTGAGGTGATCATGGCCCATAATTCAGCTCGGTTGCTTGCTCTGAAGCTCTCCATGGCGCTCCTGGTCGCAGCATGGATCAGCTTTTGGATTCTCAAGCCGACAAAAACCTGGAAGAAAGCTTGGCATTCTGCCGAAGACTTGGCTAATGATACATTTTTGCGCGATTATGGTAAACTCCCGATTAAACATCTCTCCACTTGAGCATAGTTCCATTGGAAATATATCATTAACTAAGAATATGTGCATTTAATTTGTCTTGATGCAATGGAAACTGATGTATATTCTGTACATGCCATGTTAACGCAAAAAAATAATATAAAAGGAGAATGAAAATTTCAACATCTAATTGTATTGATTTTTGTAGTACAGGTCTCAATGTTATCGTCTTTTGTTTCCCAGTAGTTGGTTTTGCTATATTATCGTTCATTTATCTGCATTCCTCCGAGAAGGAAAGGTTAAGGTGAGCTTGTGTTCATATTCTGTACATGATATGACCAGAGTGGTACCAAGGTAGTAATTAAAATACCAATAATGTCCTAATGATTATTTCTCTTGACTTGAATTTGTAATTTGGTTGCTGCAAATAGATACAATTAAACAACCAAAAGGCCAAGAAAAAGAAAATTCAGTACCAAATAGCACGAGTCCTGTACTGGCTAGTATATGCAGTACCAGCAAGACCTCACTGATACAGAACTGGTATCAAGTTTGGAAAGCATTGAGTTGCACATGCTTCTTAAGCTGTCAAGTCTACAATATAACAATAAAAATGATGTTTATTCTTATGGGGGTAACCGTTGACAGGAACAGGACAAGTTTGACAGCCCACTTTAGAGTCGCTTTCTCAAGACCTATGATTGTAAACAGCCCAATTGGTGTTGTTTCTCTCGGCGAACTTTCTGGGGCTATGCTTTTTGTGGCGTTTCTTGTCTGGACCTATTACTCCAATGTATCAAGTGACTTCAAGAAATTGGCACCCTATGCTCCTCTGAAGCTAAGCAGGTATTTGTAAAGGGTGACCCTTCATTTTTTTTCTTTTTCTTTTTTTAAAAAAAAAATTATAAGCAGCCGCATGGACAACCTGCCCAATAGACTTTTTTTGAAATATAAACCATTTGTGCATTACTTACTTAATTTCTATTGCTTCTTCCATGTATGGTATTTCTCCCCTTAAACCATTTATACCTTATTGTTCTTAATGGGTCTTGACAATTTTTAATATATAATATAATAAGTTGATAAGCCCTCGCCATAAAGATAAACAAATTACATGCATTTCCGAACATATAATCTTAATTTAACAGGTAGAATTTTTTTTTTTTTATTTACTTAGACAGCAGCTGAAAGTGATGCATATGGGTGTACGTGTTGGTTCCTTAAGCGAAATTTGTCTGGCTGTTCTGTTGTTTCCAATTCTGAGAGGAATGTCACTGTTCCGAATATTTGGAATAGAATTTGAGGCAGCAGTTCGGTATCATACATGGATTGCAAATGCACTTGCGTTGTTTTGCACCTTGCATGGCATAATCATAATGTCAATATGGGGTCAAAAGAAGAGACTTCTAGCAGAGGTAAAATCGCAGTAAAATGTTCAGGGAAAATATAAATAAACAAAATAAAATGTTCCCTGTGCTATTAAGAGAGTAGTAAGATGAGAAATATATGAAAACAAGGTGAACCAACAATTGAAAAAACAAAATTTAAAGACTCCATTTCTTCAATTGCAGATTACAAGCTGGCAAAAAATAGGCCGTGTAAATGTTGCCGGTGCAATCAGCTTGATAACTATACTCGTAATCTGGATTAGCTCTCTCCCAGTGATTAGACGGAAGTATTTTCGAACATTCTACGTGACTCATCATCTCTACATAGTTTTCATCTCATTTTTCCTTTTGCATGCTGGAGATAAACACTTCTATTTGGTATTATCTGGTATTCTTCTCTTTGCACTTGACAAGATTCTTCGTTTGATCCAATCAAGAAAGGAGACTTGTATTATTTCAGCTCGTGTACTTCCATGTAGAGCAGTGGAGCTCATTTTGCCAAAAGACTCTGGTATGTCCTGTTATACTTTTCTCCAGTACAAGTACTATATCAGAAACTTCTAGAACATATCCTGCATCAGTATCATATTGCATCATATTGCAGGTATGAAATATTCACCAATGAGCACCATATTTCTCAAAATACCGACCGTATCGAGGTTTGAATGGCATCCATTTAGCATAACATCAAGTTGTTACAAAAATGAAGAGCATTTATCAGTGCTAATAAAAAGCCAGGGGCAATGGACCAGTGAATTATACTCCAAGATCATCTCTGTCAAAGATGAAGAATTCGGCCAGCTCAAGAGCCTCACTGTAGGAGTAGACGGACCTTATGGGCCTGAACATTTACTGTACCAAAGGTTTGTTCGTTTAAATTTAATATTTGCATGTCAATATGGTACTACATATAATGAGTGGTACTGGGTAAAAGATCCTCCGACTGCTGTTTGCATCAGTCATGTTTGATCATTTCAATTTCAGTCGTGACAGATGGAGTTGGCATGATATAGAAGTGTTTTTCCAGCTGAGCCAGGATTTGAATTTTGGTTGCCACGGATTGGTTCAGGTCACTTAGGACAATAGGTTGATTTGGATTCAGGTCAGGTTGGGTTTAAGTTGGTAAGTTCTCAGAAATATCAGGTCAGGAACTCAGGATAGGTTCAGTATTTCTCCCACCAACTATTCCTTTTCCGGGTTGGCTCAGATATTGCCAGTTCTATGTAACAAGCATGGCAAAACGTGTATATCAATACAAAACCTTATTAAAAGGACCTAAATAGTCTCATACTAGCACGTCATTTTCCAATCAGAACACATCACATTGGGCTAATTTTACCCATTGACTGGATTTATAAGCTATAAATTCTCATATCCACTAGTATAATGCTTTAAACATCATTTGTATCTTCTTCTATCAGGTATTCCAATTTGGTTTTGATTGCTGGGGGATCTGGAGTAACTCCCTTCATGAGTATCCTGAATGAGATATCTTCAAAAGACAGTACTACAAACTGGCATCCTACCAACATAGTTCTCATATATTGTGTGAAACGGGTACAAGACATAAGCATGCTCACACCAATCTTGTCAATACTCTGTCAACCTGCTGCTGAGATCGCAAATTTTAAATTGAAAATATTTGTGACGCAAGAACAAGGATCTCCCATCTCTGCATTAGAAGTACTAAACCAACCACCACGTGTCATAAAAATGTTGCCGACCCCAACAAATAGGTCAGCTGGTATCACTCAAGAAGGGCTTATCTGGAGAGCCATTATTGCTGCCTTAGGGTTTATTATTTTCCTAGTCTCACTGGTTTTCCTGAGTGACATTTTTATACAACAAGTTCATGGAAAACCTTCCAGAAAAAGCAATCCCTCATGGATCAATGATTTGCTTGTTTTTGCTGCCTTTGTTATTGCAATGAGTTGTTCTGCAATAGCTACTATAATTTTCGCTCAAAGACGGTCGAGAAACAACAGAAAGGCAATGGAAATTCCTAAAATGTTTATTGAGGAAACTAAGGGAACAACTGATAAGAAAAATGGTTTTCTATTTGAGCCAGAGATATACTCGGGGAAAAGACCAAACTTGTCAGGTAAATAGTCATTTTCTTTTGTGTTCTCTATATTCCTTTATTTATGTAATTTATGTGATCACGGAATTTTCTAATTATTTTTACTGATAATAAACTTTATTTAGTCATAACCATTACATTTTTTTTTTTTGTAAAACCAATAATACAGCAATATTACTGCATTCTTTCACTAGCAAATGAAACGTTTCTACTATTACTGGCATATCCTAATTTGAAGCAAATACAAATCTGATGACAACACTCAATTACTTTGTGCAGAAGTTCTTTCAGACTTAACAAATAAAACAACAGATGAGAGTGTCGGTGTATTTGTATGTGGTCCGGAATCGATGAAGGTTTCTGTCGCATCATTTTGCAATAATCACACTAAGATCAGTTGCAAGAATGGTTTGAACCGATCTGTTAATTTTCATTCAGTTAACTTCTCTCTATAATATCAATCCTACACTTCTATTTGTAAGTACAGAAATTTAGTATATCCTATGCTAAGCTTCAATGGTCTTGTACCTATGTACTTATGTACTATGCATCTGTGCATTATGTGAAGGATAATTCAATGAAGGTTAAGTACCTAATAAGTGAGAAACATTACACTTTGATGATTAAGCTACATTGTGCTTGATCCACAATCCATGAAGTACCAATAGTATTATCATATACATCCAGTTTAACTGTTTGACAACATAAGAAGATAATTGAAACCTTCAATCACAGCAGTCTTTGCTACATGGTTTAATTTAAGAAGTATGAATGAAATGGAGTACTGTAGACTCCTGTGTTGTGATATGTATAATCTTAAATTTGAAGGTTCTTTAATAAAGGAAACCATTTCTTTTTATTTGGTTGAATAAAATAAATCAAGACTGAAACAATGGAAAATGAGCTCTAAAAAAATCATTTGACAATGTCAAGACAATAACAACAATCAGAATTCCCAAAATTGAAAATAATATGTACATCAACTTTCTATGCACTCACGACTATAATGGACAAGGCAACAACTGAATACCAAATACAAAACAGAAAAATTAATAGACTCTTACCTATATAAACACTCTTCACTTAAGTTCCTTAAAATTTAAGCATGATTTGAGAACAATAGTGCATAATCTGGTTGTGTCTACAAACCTTCACTGATTCACAAAATTAGGCTAAGACACGTTAAAATCACAGGGAAAAAAAATTAAAACATGAGCCAAGAAACAGATTATTACCATCTTACAAGGAGATTCGACAGGATCAAAGATCGAGAAATGCCATAGTATACTTTATCCATTCAATACCTGCCTTCAACTGTGAAATGAGTAATTACAAGAGCGCCACTGACATACTATTTTATTGATCAGTCATATTTCTCACGCCAGGAATAGAAAAGAAAGAGAACCCAAGAGAGACCAAGCACTATGTCTCCGGCCAGCTGGCGAGGCCAGTCTCGTGCTAGAAACTCCAGCCGTCGCTCAAAGTATACTCGCCAAAGGGCCATCATTGCATGAAGCAAGACACATCCTTTCGCAAAGAAAGACTGCAAGTATTGAAAGCAAAAGAGATTTGAATCATTGAAGAAAAACTGATCAAAATAAATGAGTTTAATAAGTACTGGAATAACACAAGTGACCATGATCTGTGCTACCACACAAGATTCTGAGACTGTAAACCTCACTTGCAGTTAATAACCAAGCTTTGCAACACAATAACATAACTCAGTTGGATTGCGCGATTGAACAAAACCTTTGTTTTAGAACAAAAAAGAAAAATGTAGCTAATGAAAGAACAGCATGCTTATCTCTTAAAACTTGATATTTATTTATCCCTGGCTATGTGGGAAGGTTGATTAATTAATAAAATGAAGCTGATTGTTGCTTTATTCAATTGAGTACAAGCTGGCCAAATTGTTGACCAGTCGTCCTCTTGAATGAGAAAGTTTTGATTATGACTATCAACCCTGAATTATTACTATTATTCTTTTCAACAAAGGGCCTTCTTTTAGAAAGGCAGTGGCTGATAGGCTTATACCTAAGATACCCAATTCTGATATTTCCCCATTCACTACCAGTGAATTCTCAAATCAAAAGGCTTCTAGCAAAAACCCTTATTCAATGCTCATTAGCAAATTAAACACCCAACTTATGCTCCTAGAGTCTACCGGTATCCGTACTTTTCACTCGTGGAGGAATGCCGGTACGACGGACCATCCATACTAGACCCCATCTTCACCCCCAAATTAATATTATATGGTCATAAATGACTCTCAATTTTCTGAGCATGTTCCTTGCTCAGTGCCCAAGTACCTAAATACAAAAAGGAACGCTCAAAATATTCTAAAGAAACAAAAAGAAGAAACCCAGCTTATAGGACACACATTCTTCAAACTTAATTGCTGATCAAGGACAAGATCAATTCCTTAACTTTGCTTAGCTTATAATCCACTATCCTAATTATTATATTGTTCACCACGTTACTGTCACTTCTATCCACTCTACTTTTTTTCCTTTTTTAAAATAATTAAATTAATCATTCTTCTCCCCAAAGGCTATAGCTCTCTATCTCTCGCTCTTCAAAAGAGCCAAAACAAAAAATAAATAATAAGAAAAATATTTGGACGAGTCACTGGATAAAGGACCCCACTGAGTGCCACGTATATACCAACCTGGAAATCACGATCTTTCACAAAGGAGACCATGAAGAGAAGGAACCCAATTGCAAAGAGGAGCAACCCAGCGAAAGAATCCGAAGTCTGGATGAGCAATTGGTCATGAGGCGTGGAACCTTGGAGCTTGCGCGCCGTTTCTTGGCCATGGCCGAACACGGCGATCTCGTTGAGGTAGAACATCATGAGGGTCCCACATGTCAGCGCTACCAAGGAGTGAACTAGACAGATCGCGAAAAACCCCGACGAAGAGGGAGACGCCATGAACTACTCGACAACGATACTTTAGCGAAGCAGAGAAGAGGTTATGGGAATTGAAAGAGAGATCATGGAATTGGAGAGTGTGAAGAGGAGCACGAAAAGAGAGAGGGGTTTGGAACTTTGGGGGTTGGAGAAGAACTGGAGACGACGAGAGAGGAGGCGAGGTGTAATTATGAGGAGAGGAGGAGAGGAGACACGGGTGGGGTCATGAATGGGCAATAACTCTTACCAAGATAAGAGTCGGGACGGATTCGTCTTTAATTCCTCTCCAGTGTTTTGTACGGTGGACCCGCTGGCAGTGGAAAATGAGAGGGTAATTGGAGAGTTGAAATGGAGGTGTTATAAAAAGATGTCGGCTCGTAATTTCTTTTTGACCCTCGAGACTGCAGTTTTTCTTGAGATAATCTGCCAGCTGTCGTGGAGAGAATTTACGTAGACTCGGTCTACCAATTGGATACGGGTTAATGGGAGGTTTGGCCGTTTGGGCGAGATTTGTCTTTTGCGTCCACTGTCAATGCCAAAGAACTTGTGTATATAATTAAGAGTGCTCTGTTGTAATTTCATCAGATTCTGATTCTGTTTCCATCATAGAGATGATCTTTATATGGATTTTTACACTTTAAGACTTTTATTCTCGTCGCATTTTGAATATATTATAATCTATTTATTCTCTGATATTCAATTACTTTTACCAATTTTGACAAATATAATAAGCACTCTTCTATCTGATTGTTTCTATAATGAAACAGGTGGTCCTAATAACAGATTGAATTCGCTCAAAATTTGAACTAAATTGATAATAGCAGATTTTTTTTCTTTTATTCGACCATCCAAAAATCTATTCAACCCTATTTAAAAATAATTTTAAACTATTTTTATTCAAGTAAGTCCTTGAACTTTTTTATTCAAACAGCCTCATCAACAGTTCAATTTTGTTCAATTAATTAAGTTTTTTATGCCCTTCCGACACTTAAGTAGTGTTTACCAAACGGTTGGTCCGGTCCAACCCGCCACGGTCCACGGGTTATGATGGTCCTGTCCTCTACGGGTCGACGGGTTATCACGGTCCATCCTAGAAATCTTGACCCAAACCCTTGCTAAACTCGTCCGGTCCTAACCCCACGGGTAAGGACGGTCCGGTCCGGTCCGGTTTTATATTGTTCTTTTTGCTTTTCTTTTAGTTCATTTTTTTTGGGCACTGCCGATTATGATTTTTATGTTAAAGTAACAAATAAAAATAATATTTATAAAATGTAGCATTTCGATGTACATTCATTTTGATGATTTGCATCAGAAACTTAGAAAAGCATGTACTGATGTACGGGCTGTGGGGGTATTAGGGGTTTAAGACGGGTTTAAGGTCCGGTCCGGTCCACGGGTTAACACGGGTTTTGTCAAGAAAGGCGGCCTAAATCCTTGATAAACCCTTCCCGGTCTAACCCCTCGGTCCATCGCGGTCCACCCACGGGTCGGGCCGGTCCGGAATTATCCTGGGTCGGGTCTGACCCGCCGGTCCAAGTGGTAAACACTACACTTAAATACTTAACCATTGTTTTGTGTTACCTAATATGTTGACGGGTCCCTTAATCCCTCTTTTACGGTTTTACCACACCAAAAGGGAGAGGACCACTCTTTCAATTGACAGCCGCTGTCAATTTGTCGAAAGAAAAAAGGGAGAGGAGCAAATAAAATCCATCATATTCATTGCTATTTCTCTCCCCGTTCCTTTCTTTGTTCGTACAACACTTGAGTGAGTGGTTTTAATTCTCTAGGCCGTCTGAGAGCTGCTCTGCATGTTGCAATAACGTAATGTAATCACCAGTCCAGAATGGGCAGATTAAAATGGGATGCTTCAATATTTTAATTATCCTTATATATCAATTACTTCCCATATTCTTCGGACGTAAATGAAAATTTGTCTTATGAAGTAAGGAACAAATGGATGAACTTAAAAAGGAAAAGATATATACATTAATAACAGAGAAAACACCAGGAAAAGGCTAATACTGTAAAACAATATTGTTTTATACTTACAAATTCGTTAAGTACATCTCAATTAAAAAAATCGAGTCCAATTTCTCAAGGAAAAAGCATTGTTTTAGTCCCATCTAACTCGTAATTCATCATAAAAGTTTTTATAATGTTCTTAATTAGGTACAAATAACAAGAACAAATAACGAAGCTACTTGAGCAGTCGGCAGTCCGCAAGTCTAGAGATACACTCAACCTACATAAATTATTTGTGATGAAATTACGGATCAATGTCGATAGCGATAGACATTTTTTTTCCTGCTTTTTTATGTCATTTTTCTGTTCAGTGGACCAATCACGTTTCTGCCTTAGCCTTTTGTGGATTCCGTAACAGCTGTGTTTATCTTATCCCATAGTATACCTTGCTATTTCTGTAATGCTTTTATCTGAAATGGACGGTTCTGATGGATATACTTGCATATAAAAAGATTGATGTGATCTAGATTGTTCATCTGAAACCGTTGTGACATTAAACGAATGATATGATCTCAATTATTATCTGAAACTGTTCAGACTATTAACTGAAAATGAAAGGGTTGTATTTGAACATAATTAGATTGACGAAACACCACCACTCCTTACAAACGCATGGATCCAAGAGCGTATCTCTTGTAGATCTAGCATGTACCCTTGTCCTATGTGGTTGATTGATTAAATCAATGGTTGGATGTCAATCAAGAAATAATATTAAATTTTGGTTTTACATGTACAATGGAAATAACACCGATTAGAATAATAATAATTTTTCATTTTGGAAAGAGAGCATATATCAAAAACATTTATCACCTATAATTTTTCAAATATATTTGTTATAAATAAAATAAAATTATATTTTATTAAATTATATTTTTTATGCTAATATGTTGATTTTATTTCTGTTAAAGTATAAATATTTTTTTCAAAAAGAATTTTCTCGCACATGGTACGTTTTCTATTATATATAATTTTATTCCCACAAAATATATTGCAATTCCCAAATCAACAAAAAAAAAAAAAAAATCCTTCTCATTTGAAATTATAGTTAACTGAGATTAATGCCCACGTCCTTTTGTTATTTTTGGTTGGGCTCGATGTCACTTAGATATTGACATTTAATAAATAGGTGTATGGCCTAATGCTGTGCCACGATTTCCCATTTATTATCAACTACTAACATTAATTACACATTTTACACTACAGCTTAGGAATTATCTAGCTAGTTTAAATATGTTTCAGAACGAAGCAGTAGACAAAATGCCAGAAAATATTTCCAGTTCAGACGTACACATTTCAAATAGCAGTGGGGAAAAAAAAATCTGAAAATGCGGGGTTACAAATGTAAATTTAGGATTCCTTAAGAAGACGCCTGAAGCAAGGAATCAAATGGATGTATATAGTCTTGAAAACGACCTGGATTCTATATTATCCATGATTGACATATTTTTATCGCCACTTGTAATCTTTGTATGCTCTGGCAAGCCTTTCGTTTTCAAAAGCATCCACGACAGAGAGAAGATATTTTCAACAACAACTCAAAGATAAGTTCGGATAAATGGCTTAAATAATTGTATATTGTTATATGAACTGCATGTACGGTCTCTGATTCAGAGTATCTGGCCAATGGAGGAGTTGCAGAAGCCCGATCGGATGAGGTCAATCGAGCCCATATTATACTAAAAAAATAAATAAAAATAAGTGAGCCCATATCTGCTGACTTCAGCATAGAATTTTATTTTCGTTAGGTTGGATTATTAAAACTAAAAAAAATGTTTCAGATTGATCCTTTAATATTTGTTGATTTTTTTCACATTTCACTGTTAAAAGAAGATAATTAGTTATTTGCAGTAGGCTATTTGTGAAAAGTAATTTTTTAAAATATAATAACTCCTGTAGAAATTTTGCATTAAACTAATTATGAATGAACACAATTAATTTCTAAAATACTAAAGGGATGTAGAATGGAAAATAACATAATATGTCATATAACAATTTAAAGTCCATATCTGCTGACTTCAGCACATGATTTTATTCGTTTTAGCTTGGACTATCAAAAATAAAATAAATATTTCAGATTGATATTAATTAAATTAGTAGGTTTTGATATCACATTTTACTCTAAAAAGAAAATTATTTATTTGTGAAAAAATCGAATTTTTTAAATAAGGTAACTTCTATGTTGCATTGAGCAAATTTTGAACATAAATCAAACCATTTTTTTAATATAATAGAGAGAAGTACAATGAAAAATAACACAATAAGCAGCCGCAACAATTATTGTTGACGATTGACAAAACATTATATTTTTAATGTTTTATAATTATGGTACATCAAGCATACTGTCCTTAAAAACGAGAAAAACATGAGGGATGAAATATGACAAAGGTATTTGAAACTTGACCATTTTATAAATTCATAAAATATAATTTACAATGTATAATTTAGATAATTATTAATTTATGACTACAACTAATCGAATCAATATATTTTTTTAATCCAGTTATATGGGTCGAAAAAATAATAACTATATTTGACTCCCAGATAAACAAGAAGGGAGGTGGTTTTTATTGACTCTGCTTTTATTTAACTCATTTATATCGTTCTCAAATCATAATTCAATTATTTTTCTGATATTTCAGGTCCAAACAAAATTATATACGACAGTATGCATGAATGTGGACATTAAGACCGTACACTGGCACCCAAAAAACGAGACGGGTTCAAAAGAGGGAAGAAAAAAACTGTTATTACTGCCTGCACGCAATTTAGAATTTTAGATTCAGTCTTTGCAATTTTTCTTCTACAAAATTATTATTATAGTCATTAAGGCTCTGATCGGAACGCTGAAAATAATTGCACGATTTGGAAATGGAATTCGTGCGATTTGAAAAATGTGATCGGAAGAGAGGAGAACGGAGGAAAAGAAACGATTTCGTGCGATTTCAGCGGCTACAAATCCCGTACGGAATTTTCGCCCAAAACATCGAAATTTGGCGAGAATTCGTCGCTCACCGCTTCTCCTTCCTCTTTCTCTCTCTCCTCCGGTGGCTGATCAAATCGCATAAAAATTCCAGCTTCGTTCGCCGATCGACGGAAATGATTTCGACTGAAAAATCTTCTCGTTTCTTTTTCGTCGAAATGAACTCTTTTCTCGTTATTCTCTCTTCCGATCAGAGCCTAACTTTATTTTTTCAAAAGGAGAAAGAGACGAAGTATATATCCACACTGCCTTTACGCACGCCGCTTGCCCGCTTCTGTCCACGAGAAATTAAAGTGTAATATCTTGAATGCTTAAAATATGATTGCAAAGAATAATAATCAAGGTCAAAATGATTTTATTTATTTTTTGTTTGGAAAAGTTCCTTTTCTGTTTGTTTTAGAGGGGAGTAGAAACGCATGATCTGATGACAGTTGTGTTTGGTGAGTTTAGACATGTGAGCAGATCTCAAACTGGAGATATTTAAAAAAAAAATCTCAGAAACAATAATATTTAATTTATTCAACTACGTAGTTCTAATTTCTATTTCATTTACTATTCACAATGATATTTACATTAATATTTAATTTATTCAACTACGTAGTTCTAATTGCTATTTCATTTACTATTCACAATGATTACCAATTTCTTAAACCATAAAATTCCAAATGATCAAAACTACTTCGAGTCTGAGTTGCTTTTTTAAATGCCTCATTATGAGAAAGAGCAAAAGAAAATTAATGGTGGCATTTGCATTTTGGACGTACTGTTGTCCAACCTAACCTTGGTCTCATCTTCTTGTTCTTAACAAAAGATAATTAAACTAATTAATGACAACAAATCTCTAGGTCTCATCTTCTGGTTGCTATTCCAAAGTAACTCTTGATTCTCACACCTAACCTCAATTAAATTAAAAAGAATCCAACAATAGCAAAAAAAATAAGAATCAGCTTTTTGAAGTTTGAAACCCCGCTAAGAGGTCTTTATAGACATTTAATTCAAAAATAAGTTAGGAGGATTGACCTCCAATTTCTATCTCTACTCTTTATAAAAGCACATATCTAAGAGGTGTTACACGCTAGATCTAGCATAAACATGCTTTTTTGTCGCTCGATCGATTTGATCTATGGTTGGATGTCAATTGCCAGACGAAACAACAAGATATATTGGTTTTCTATGTAAATTAATCAAAAGAGATTTTCAAGGCCCGAATAAGTATTATTTTTGTAGCAATTGTGAGAGTTTTAGTCATCTCTTTGTTGACTGTATTTCTATTAGAAGTTTTTGGGCAAGTTTTAATTTGTTTAATCATAGGAACATTAGTTTAGATTGCTTCTTGTGTTAAATATTTGGAAGTCATGTATAAAGGTTTATAGTGTTAATAGGAATTACTCTTTATGTTTAATGGCTGCCATAATGTGGCAAAATGGAGGGAATGGAATAGAATTGCTTTTGAGAATGGTAAAAAAGTTAGTTCCTTTTCCATTTTTCTAGGGCTTTAAATTTTTTTCATATTTGACAGGAATTCGCTCTGGCATGGAGGGTAATTTTGTTGATATGGCAAGGAATTCCCAAGCTCAAATAGAGAGAGATAACATGGTGATGCAAGTGAAGATCACAGAAATGGTAAGCTTCTTTATGATGATACTGATTTTCTAGACTGAGTCTCTTGAGTGTCATTTCTGGTTTTTTATTTTTCTGCTACTTGTTTGGGTTCCCAGTGGAACTGACTTCTTTTGTTTTTCTTGGATGTAATAACTAATAAGAAATGATTAGCTTAGATAGTTAAGTTTAGCTTAGATAAGCTGAGTGTTAGTTTTTCTCTTTGTACATTTAAAGAGATTTCTTTTCTGTAGTCTGTAATATTTTTTTGGCTATTAATGCAGCCTGGTGTCCCCATAGGGGACACTGTTATTTAAATAATAATAATAATAATAATAATAATAATAATAATAATAATTGAGTAACAAAATTATCTATATCATTGATAGATCGAGTAATATATTTTTATTGTTTAATATTATTTTGTTTCTTTATAATTCAACTACGTATGACAACTTTTGCTAGTTTATCTTAAAAAAATAATAGCCAAAAAAAGTTTATTTGAAATCAATTCAGTGATCAACCATTGATATTCTAATACAATCCTGGTATTTCTTCCAAATCCAGGTCACCAATACCTGAAAATATTGATAACTGCAATAAACAGTATCAAGATTATCAACTATATTACTTATTTTTTTAAAAAAAAAAACGACGAGCAACTATATTGATCTCGATCCACCCTTGAATAATTCTTGCAACAAAGAAACACGATTCAAATTAACTCCATAAATAATAGCGAGTTAAAAGTTACACTTGTACTCCAGCCTTCTTAAGGAATTCATCGAACCCGTTAACTGAAGAACCACCTTCCTTCCAAGCATTCTTCATCAAATGTTTAATCTCTCTTGCATTCATCCTAATCTCCTTCCCCTTCTCACTCTCCCCCATCACCATTTCTATCACTTCCCTCACCTTCTCCCTATCCACATGAAAATAATCGTAATTACCCCTTGCCAATTCCACACTAGCACCCCATTTCTCTAGCATCATCACATTATAAAATTGTTCTGCAGATAGAGGCCAACCAATAATTGGTACACCATGTACCAGGGACTCAAGTGTTGAGTTCCATCCGCAATGGCTCAGAAAAGCACCTGTGGGTTTATGTGCCAGTATACTGATTTGTGGGGCCCACCCACGTATCATCAATCCTTTTCTCTCCTGCCTCATCCTTTCCTCAAAACCTTCAGGTAGCCACTCAGGTTTAAATTCGTCTCCTACATCATACCCAACAGGTGGCCTAATAACCCACATGAAGGGTTGGTTGGCTGCCTCCAGACCCAGTGCTAGCTCCATCATTTGTTTTGCTTGTATTGTGTTTTGAGACCCAAATGAAATGAACAATACTGAACCCACCTTATGAGAATCCAACCAATTTATGATGCTACTATCATTTTTTGATGTTGTATGAAGGATGCGGAGCAATGGTCCCATGGTCCAAACCGGTATTTTAAAAGTTTCTCTAAGCATACCAAGCCCAGTGAATTCAAACTCTTCTACGGTATTAGCTAGCATTGCATCAGTTTTATAGCAGAGTAAAATCTGACCTTGAAGGAAATCACCCCACTGTTTGGAGACACTCTCATCAAACCAAAATTTCGGGAGTTGAGTTTTGTGAAGCACCACTTCAGGGTACTCTGGCAGGAAAAATTCATCTCCTCTTCGAATATTTTTTGGAAGATGAGTGCAAATAGAGAAGTAAACTGCGGCACCAAAACTCCCACTTGAGATTAGAATCGAATGGAAGGCATTGTATTTGTGTGCGATATTGACCGACCAAGCGAAGAACACGTCAGACACAATGGAGACAGGGCTAGAGTTGGATGAGATGGAGGCGATGAAGGAATCAAATGCAGGGAGGAGGGAGAGCGAAGCATGGAAAAAGGACAGTAATTGGTCAAAGCGAATGGAGGCGGTTGTTTCGGTCTGTGGGGGAAGATTGAAAGATTCGGGAAAGAAGGGAAGGGGGTGAAGACGGAGAGGCGAGGATGGTGGGAGGGAGGAGCGGATGGATTCGAGGGCTTGAGTAGTGGTGACGAGTGTGACAGTGAGGTTGGGGCGGTGCTGATGGAGCAACAAGGCGAGAGAGATGAATGGGTTGATGTGGCCTTGCGCTGGGAAGGGAAAGAGAACAATGTGTGGGGCCAGGACTGAAGTTGAGTCATTGGTGGCCATTGGAGGACATGGTGAGGAAGTGCTCAGCAATGCCTCAGGTGATGTTGCAATATTCTGTGACATTGCAACTGCTGCAGAGAATGCCTCAGATAGTTATTCAAGACGATTGATGACGATCTACTTAATGTGGTACGTTTTGTTGTATCATCAATGCTTTTAACTTAGTGGGCGACTGTTGACCTCTCCAAATCACATCTCACTGAACTTTCTCACTTGTTTTAGTTTTCTCTTTTGCCGCCAACTCATATAAGATAAGAGAGGATGCATTGAGAATGAGCAATTTTAGGGAAGGGGCAATGGGCATGCCGCAGATGTAGGCAAAGAAAAATGTGAACCATATCCGGAAACATCGTGGAAATGGGATACGATGGTCCAAAGCAAATGGCGTCATCTATTGACTTCCTAGCAGTGCTCCATACGAGGGAGCACTTTACGAGATGCGTGAGTTGAGGATATTTTAGAAGCAAAAAAGTGAATAATATGTGTGACAGTGTGAGTGAGTTGGCTTCACGGCTCTCGTTCTCTTTGGATTCGCTTCCTTAACTGCACAAATCACCAACCAATAAATTTCTTGTGCACTGGGTACAAAGTAATTTAGTAACAGACTGACAGGTCACCACCAGAATAGTTAAGATTGTAGACAACATTGTTTCCGGAAAATTCCAGTTCTTTGTTTTAATAACTAGCGTTGTATACGCGCTTCGCGCGTGAGGTGTTACTGATGTCTGGCCAGTTAAGTTTGGAGGTGGGAAAGGAAAAAATAATACACGAAGGATGAACTTGATTAACATGATATATCTATCAATGAATATCATTTAAATTACATAAATATTGATAGATAAATTAATATATTAAAACTCTAAAAAATATTAATTTATTTACGTAATTTTTGAAGACAATCCACAAAATTTAATACAAACAAATCTAGAAAAATCTTATAAACAATCAAACAAAAGTGGAAAGAAATGTATAAAAGAAAAACCTATATCACTTTGATTTCATATAATTTTTGTTGATTCATATAATATCATAAGAATATATTATTATAAGATAATTATAATTACTAATAGTCATATTTAAATATTTCAGGAAAAATGTTGTGTTAAAAATAATTTGTGTCTCGAAATAGAAAAAAATAAAATATTTACAATTTAGATGAAAAAAATTAGCATTTTGTTACGCGCTTCGCACGTGATGTTTTGTTATGTTAATAAAGGAGGAGTAAAAAATTAGATTGGTTTTCTTACGTATATAAAATTTTATAAATCAACAAATTTTGGAAAGGTTTAGAAACAATGAAAAACAAAATTATATTTATGAAACAATAGAATTGAGTAATCAGATTTAGAAATTTGACAAAAATATGTTAGAACTCTTTAACTATGAAATTTTTTATTGCAGGGTATTTCATTTTTTTTTTTGATGAAGGATATAAAATTTTATGGTCAATTGAATTAATAAATGTCCTCAAATAATTTTAAAAGCACCAACCATATTCCATATTTCATATAATTATATGATTAAATTTAAAATAGCTCAATGGCACGATTGGATTTGTTATAATCTTCACATCATTTATATAAAATTTCATATACTAATAAAGTTGTAAATATCTTAGAATAATTAAAAACCTAATGACATTTATGAAATTACGGAAATTCAATTTTTGTGAGATTCAAAAAACTATTTAAAATATTTATAGGTTTGTAACTTTAAAATTTAACATCAATTAATTATTCATATATTTTTGAGCAAGTACATAAATTTTCATAGCCAAATGATTTATTCAAGGCCTCCAAACAATTTTAGAAACTTTTATGCATATTAAATTTTATGAGATTCATAAAATTATTTAAAATATTTTCTAAGTCTATAATTAAAAAAATTTACATCTTTAAATCCTTTACATTTTTATGAGCACACACATAATTTTTCATAGTCAAATGAATTTTAAAATGTAGCTAAACAATTTTAAAACTAAACTATATTTAATCTGAAATTTCTGAAATGGAGGTGTCCATTGTTTTTTCAAAATGGAGATATGACTTCATCCAAAGTTACTGTAGATAATGTACCCAACATTGTAGTATTGTTAGATAATTAAGACACACAATACAATGCACTTCAACAAAAATTACACACGAACTCTCGAACTTGAACTGATATCACATGAAAGTAAGCAACTGAATGAAGAGTTGTATTAGGCGCTGATTAAACATAATACTATGATTAATTAAGATTAACAATTTGCAGTTGACATCATATCATAAGATAAATTATACGAAAACATCACATTTTATATTTAAATTTATTCCAATGATTACCAATACCCTTTTATATTTAAATTTATAAAACTTTTGCATGAGTTTAAAAGTTGAACAAAAATTAAATTTTAGTAATTTTACCTAAACTGCTTAAGTTACAGTACAGCTGAGCTGCCATGTACTGTTAGCTTACAAGTCGGCCCAAGCCCATAGCCAAAGCCCATTTCAGAGCTAAAGCAAAAAAGCTAGCTTCTTCCACTCACTTTCTCTCCTTTTCTCCTCCACAAAACCACTAATCTTCCTTTCGCTTAATTCAAAACAAATAAACAAAACCAAACACCACTAATGGCAGATCCATCTCCATCTCCACCTCCATCACCTCCGCCGCCTCCATCTCTCACCTCCACCTTCCCACCATGGAGTCTCCTCCTACTAAAGCTCCTCAGCAAGCGCCGCACGTGGGTGTGCCTCTTCCTCCTCGTCTACTCGGTTCTCATTCTCTCCTCCTGGAGCCTCCTCCTCTCCATCCGATCATGGTACGCCACCTCTCTCGCCTCCTCCGATTCGCCAATTCCCGCTCTCTACGCCTCAGTCCTCTACGGCGCCGTCTTCGGCCTCCTCTCCATGGGCGCGGCGCTGGCCATCGCCGTGCCAGCTACGGTGGTGATGTGGATCACTGTGCTCGTGCTTCTCGCCTTCGCTGGAAGGAGGCGGCGCGCGCTTGTCGAGGAAGGAAGGCGCGCCACTAGGGATGTAGTGGTGCTTGTAGCTAGGGTTTTGTTGAAAGAAGGGAACTTGGCGGCGGCGCTTTGTGCTTTGGCGAGTTTTGTTGCTTTGATTGTTAGGAGAAGTGGAGGCAGTGAGGCGGGAAACACAGTTGATTTATAGTTTGTATTTTTGCAATTTTTGCACAGGTAGATTGTTTTGTTTGTGTACATTTAGTTTTATTTTGGTTTTTTTTTTTTTTTGTTTCTTTTGTCTGGTTTTAAGTTTTGGCCTATGTGCAATTTTAGCATACGAAATCTGACTTGTGTAATATTAAAATGGACCAAATGGGAATTGATTTAATGTATTTAATTGCATGATCTGAGATGAGAAGAAAGCAAAATGGGGTTTTTGTTCTTGTTTTGCTTATTGAAACGAGAATGTGAAGGAGATAGTGCTTTATTTTGTTGGTAGTTGGAACTTGGAAGCGTTGTCTGAAAAATACAAAATTGAAAATTCTTTGCTTGTTGGGTAGAACGAGGAATTTTTTGAGTGAAGGTAGCAGCACGAGGAATGTTTATATTTTTTTTTTTTTTTGGGGAATGGTATAAAAAGGCAGCTTGTTATATCGGCAAGTTAACTTGTATATTACAATGCAGGTGCTTATGTGGTTGTGAGTTGCTAATTGAATTTTTTTTTAATACCAAATCTGGAAGTTTCTATGAACAAGCTGACTGCTTTGACTGAAATTAGTTAAGTCTAAGTTGTATTTTAAACTAACAGATCAGTTCCAAAATATCTAAAATCATCCAAGCAGTTAGGTGATGTGGCAGCTATACTAACCACGCCACGCGTTTCCATTTAACTCAAAGAGCTTCGAATAAAGGAGCCACGTGTTTCCTTTAGCTTAAATGGACTGCAAATTGAGAAATTAAATTTACTGAAAAACGAATATGTTGTTGTAAATCAAATATGTGTTGTGCGATTATCATAGTGAGACAACAACAATCGCAAAACATCTAAGGATTACATATTAACATGTTGAAAATTGATTATAAGCTAGACTAGTATAATAGGACTGGAAAAATGACTAAAGGCACAAACATGGTGCCTGCCTCTCGTGGTAAAAAAAGAAAAAACAGTTTATGAACAATAAAGCGGAGCCTTAATTTTTACAGATGGAATTTAAGAAAGAAAGAAAGAAAAATACAAGCACCAACTTGCATTTGCTGCCTAATTTTAAATACATTCCGGCGTTCACAAACAAAACAAACGCCTACGTATTTTCGTTTCCGTAATAAATATAGTTGTGGATATTCTCGTAATTCAATATTCTCATCTAAGAATTTAAGAACTTGTCAAATGTTCCCTTTTGTCATTACAAAACTCATATAAGCTATTGTTTATTTGCGAAAGAACATGTGAAACAGTTTGAGTGTTACAAATTGAACTACACTTGTAAGACTTGTGTTCTTTTCCAGTTGCACAGTTCTGTAAAATTTTTATATTTTGTTCCTACGTGCAACATTAATTAGTTCGACGAATTTGAAGCAGTAGAATATGGTTGGATTTTGACTCCGGTTTATTGCAACGAGCTGCGGTAGAATAATAAGAATTAATTCGTAATATATAGCTCTTTTATCAAAATTAATTTATGCTGCAATAATAATATTAGTTGTTTCTTTTGAATAAAAAATGTCACATTTTTTTATTTTACAAATAAAAAGAAAGGACAATGTTTGAAATTTTCAAAATTTTAATGAAAATATTAAATATATGATGGTGATTGTAACTGTTTATAAAATGTCAGAAGGTTTTTATTAATTTTTAAATATAAGAGAATTTTTAAGATTCCGATGCAAATTTAGAAATGTTCTTTTGTATGTTTTCAAGGAAAAGTGAGGACGAGGTTGATCTTGAAAGCCTAAAGAATCATCCTTCAAGACCCAATTCTGTGTAGGCCTGTTTCTTCTACAATTAAACTTGCAATAGAAGGCTTAATTGTTTGAGTTTCATCCATAGTTAAATGGGCTGAGTCGGTCCGAGTCGGTAGCAGATCTTATTCTTTCCGCAAAATTAAGCAAATTCTACCCATATTTTAAAAGGTTAGATAACTTTCTCAAATGTAACGCTTAAAATTAACGCGCACTGGCAAAAAAAAAAAATTTCCATCAACATGTAACGTGACACAGAAACAATGTAACAAAAACTTACAAAGGGGGCGTTTGGTTGTGTAGTAAGGGGTTACATAAGTTAAGGATGCCTAAGTATTTATGTAGTGTTATGTAATAGATGTTTGGTTGTGTAGTAAGGATGAGTAACTTTATGCATGCATATATTCATGTCAAAAGACTAAAATGCCCTTAAAATTGAATTATTTAATTTGAATTAGTATTATGTATTAATAAGACTTTATGACCTAATTATTGTTAATTATTAATTATTATAAAAATTAATCAATTTTATTACTATGAAATATTAATAATTATTGTTTATTAAATATTATAAACATTATTAATTATTTAACAATCAAAATTTATTATTGATTAATTATTTTTCATTAATTATTATTAGTTAATCGTTATTATTAATAATTAATATTTATTATTAATTATTACTTTTAATAATTATTGTTACTTATTAAATATTATTATTTATTATTTATTATTAATTATTTGCTAATTTTTAAATATTATTAATTAATTATATATGATGAAAAATAAATCATTTTTGTTATTATGAAATATTAATAATTAATTTTCATTAAATATTATTAATTATTTAATAATAAAAATTTATTATTGATAAATTATTTTAATTAATTATTATTATTAAATTGATATTATTAATAAATAATAATTAATCTTTATTATTAATTATGATTTTTTAATAATTATTATAACTTATTAAATATTATTAGTTATTAATTATTTGTTAATTATTAATTATTATTATTAATTATTATTAATATTTCTAAGGGGTATTGTTGGAAAAAAAATTAAAGGGGATGGGTGCATAACTTATGCAACCAAAATAGGTTGCATAATTTATGCACCCTTAAGGCGTCTTATGTAACGGGTGTTTGGCGACTTAAGGATGCATAACTTAAGTTATGCACTCCTTAAGTCACAAACAAACGCTCCCAAAATAACCAGTCGATGCAGACTGGGATTTTGGATCTGTTTTGCCGACAGGTTATTGCTCCGACTTCGGGTCAGTGAGTACAAAATCAATATCACGTGAAACCTGACTAAGCGGTTTCAGAAATCACAATCAAATCAGAATAACTGTTCAATCAACCGCGATGTAGAGTTCAAATTACAATCGGGCTGAGCTACTCAAATAAAAATTCATTTTAATGGCTTTACTAGATATGAGACAGAGTACCAACCGATCGAAATTTGAAAATATTATTCCATTGGATTTGAATTTGAGTAGCTCGGCCGATTGGAATTTGAATTCTACGTCGCGGACGATCAAAAAGTTTTTTTGATTTGATTGTGATTTCTGAACCGCCCAGTCAGGTAATCGAACTTTTCTATATTTAATTTCGTATTAATTGATTTGATTATCAGTTGATTTTGATTGAATCTCTGTAATCGGACTTCTCTATATTTAATTTCGTATTTATTAATTGATTTTATTTATCGTTTGATTTTGATTCAATATGTTTACTAAAATATTATTGGTATATTTTACGGGATATCGGATATCAAAATTAAATTTGAATCTTAATTTGAAGCCTTGATCCTCGTGAGTTCGGAGGAGGAGGCCGGTCCTGATCCTCCCAAGTTCGAGGAGGGACTATTCTGACAAACTGACTGTCCATACTCATTTGTCTTCATAAAATATATTATCCGTACTGTAGATTAATATGATATTATTGAATATTTTCGTATTAATTAAGTATAGAGAAGATGCGTCGTTAAATAACTGGTTATAAAAGTTTATATCTGACTCTTTTTGTTTTTCTGTTGTGACGTAGTTCGACGGACTGTTGGAAAGATATAGAAGATACAATTTCTCCTCGTGTTCCACGATCTGTCAATGCGGGATGTGACACATGAGGCACCCATTATTGATAGATGCACACTCTCTCTACAATTCCCGGTGGATATTATTCCCTCTGAGGCTTTATTAAGTGATGTTAGAAATTTGATTAATGTTAGTATAGTGAGGTATCTTGGCCCTCCCTACTTAATCGCAATAGAATTGCTACTCCATGGACTACGAATACGGTATGTTTATTTTTTTTTTCGTCTCAATATATACCAAGTTGATATAACTAGATTCCACTGAATTTTGGAATCATATATGAAATTACGAGTACAAAATTTATAGGAAAGATATACTCAATTGTCTAAAAAGTAAAAAATCTTCAGCATCTTTATTATAACTAGAGTGGCTAATCGAGCTTCGCTCGATATTTGACATAGTAATAAAAATTAAATATGTTATCATTTAATAGATGTTGATTGTAATTAGGTTGTTATGTTTGTAATTAATTTAAAGTTTAATAACTTGTAGGATAGAAATAATAAATTATATCTCCATATGTTGAAATATTTATAATTAACTATCACAAATAATAAATATTATTCCATCATTTATCATAGAAGCAACTAAGAAAGGGAGGTTGAAATAAATTATGTGACAAAAATGATGCAATATAATCAAAATGGATCTCAATAATGCAACATAAAAGAAACACAGCTCTAAGCAACACATATGACAACAAAATAAGTAACACATAAAAAATTAACATACATCTAAAGGAACAGACCAGATTAAGTCGGAGCAGAAAAATCAATGGTCTTTATGACGTGTCGCACTAATACTAACTAAAACAGAGACCGACACCCACACATCTTTATTTATATTTTAGATTAATATTTGATTTTAATATTTTTGTGTACGATGTCAGAGCAAATCAGTAAAACATTTTAAGATAAGTTACATTTTTATGCGTCGCAAATTAAGAGAGGATATATCTGCTCGTTACATTATTTTCCTTTTTCTATAAAAAGGTGTACCGAGAATGAAAATTTCTTTCCTCTTACCTCTTTTCTCTTTCATTTTCCTCACACAACCAATCACATCTTATGGAGAGATTTGGTTGTGTAGTAAGAAAAATTAACTTAATGCACATATATTCATATCAAAAGATCAAAATGCCTTTGAATTTGAGTTATTTGATTTAGTAAACAATAGTGTCTATTTAGTACGCAATACATACTTGGACCGTCTATTTTAGATTAGACGATTGAAATATAATCTTATATATGTTGTGAATTGATAATCACACTATGTTTAGTTTCATTGAGCCGAATATTACTATGTATCTATTTAATTTGCAGAACCGGTATAAAAAAAGTTTCACTTTAAATTATACCAAGAAAACTATTTAGATATTTTTTTAATTATATTAATGCAAGAATTAGACTAAAAAAAATACAAGATTTTCACAATAATAAAGGAAAGTCAAAATGACAACATAAATTATGTGAATTCATATTATGAACAACAAACAATTTTAACTGACGTATATATTATATACAAGATCCGACCCAAGTATTACGTACAATAACCACCGACACCATTAACATATTATAAACTAATGCATAAGTATTGGATATTGAGAGCCGATAAGAATTATTAAATAAAAGATACAAATGCCAAATAAAATGAAATGAATTCGGTACCTAAATTATGCGGCCTCCTTTGAATGTAACTAGCTACAATCTCGCGCTTCACGCGATTAATTTAGAAAATGTTGACATTAATATGTCAGTAAAATATATTTTTAATATAATTATAATTATCAACATTCTTATATAAACATATTAACTAATATGACATTTTTTATGATTATTTCTAATACAATGTAATAAATACATTAAATCAATATAGTAACAAAAATAAATACTAATGTATCCAATTATAAAAATAATACATAAAGGATGTAATTGATCAACATAATACAATTTAACAATCAATATTATTTAAATTATGTAAATATTTATAGATATATTGATATATTAACATAAAAATATATTAATTTATTTTTGTAATGTTTTAAGACTATCCATAAAATTTGATACAAAAATAATATAGGAAAAACTTGCAAACAACTAAGCAAATGTCAAAAGATTAAAAAATTAGAAATCTATAAAAGAAAAAACTATATCTATATCACTTAATTTCATGTAATTTATGCCGAATAATATATATGTACTATCATAGAGAAAGTATAATTTTGTAACATAATTATAATTAATAATAGTCATATTAAAATATATCAAGCAAAAAATGTGATAAAATTATTTGTCTCGGAATGTAAATAGAAATCAATAGAAATATATCACTGGATTTTTTTATAATTTCTTAAGAATATCGACACAAATTTCGTGAAAAAACAAATTTGTAACGACATCTAAATAATTAAAAATAACTAAAATTTATGAAAATTGTATTATATAATAAAGGAAAGTAGTGGGTCTAAGAAATCACATGAAATATGAATCCAAATAGAGAAAAACCGAGGGTTCAGCTAAAAAATCCATTTAACTCCCAAGTTTTCAGCAACACATGCACGCTGGATCCGTATCCTCTAGCCATCTTAAAAGGATGTCTAGAGTGCACATCTCTGTCGCTGACCGTCCGATCGAAATGAACGGTTCGATTACCAGCGTTCTATTTATACTTAAAAAATAAAGCGTTGAACTCTCCTCTCTCCCATCACTGGAGCTCTCATCTCTTTCCTTCCATCACTTCACCTCTCCTTTCCTCTCCAACTCTGTCTCTCCTTTACACAAAAAGATAACATAAATATGCTGCAGAAAGTGCCAGAGACGTGTTGTAGGAAACCTCCCATAAATTAAAATATTTTTTGATGATCACCATAATTTCGTTATACAATACATCAACCATAGGTGCCACATAAAATCAAAAGTAAGTAATGTAGAAAAGCTCTTCAAAGTTGTAGTATCTTTTGATGATGACGATTGATTGATAAGTTATATTATATACACACTTACATAACCTCCTATATACATGATGATTGATTGATAAGCTCTTCAAAGTTGTAGTATCTTTTGATGATGTTTGGTTGGAAGTGAAGTTAGTGAAGTTAGAGATCGACGTTAGGACTTTTAAAGTTAGTGGTTGAAGTTAGGGAAGTTAGAGATTGTGAAAAATTAGTACTAACTTGAGGTTAGAAAATGTTGTTTGGTACTTTGGTGTGATATGTTAGGGTTAGAGATAGAACAAAATAATAAAATATTTAGATTATATATTTCTACTTTTATAACTAATTACATCTACTATCTTAATTATTGTATTTATTTTACCATTAATATATTATAATTACTCGATTAAAATATTAATTATTATGTACCTTTTATAATTATAATCATCATTAATTATACAATTATACTTATTATTGTAATTTTTATCAGAATCAATGTTATAATTATTACTAAATAATAATAATTAATTATTATTATTTATGTTATAATTATTACTATATAATAATTATTATTATTATTTATTACAATAATTACAATTATATTTATTATTATGTACCTTTTATAATTATAATAATAAATATTATTTTAATAATAATATTATTATTATAATTAATAGTTATTAATATTATAGTAATTCTATTGAAATAATAACAACAACAATAATTGTTATTAATATTTAATATTATAACTATAATTATTATGTATAATTAATATGAATTAGTACACTAATTATAATATAATAATTGTTATTATTATTATTTTTATTATCATAATTATATTACTATTTATTTTTTAATAATTTATTATTATAATTATAATTATAATTATAATTAATGTAATGTTACTAAATAATAATATTCATTGTCATTTTAATATTATAATTATAATTTATATTATGATTAGATGATCATAATAATTATATTATTTTTTTAAGTTGATCATGAGAACAAACATTTCTAACTCAACATTTTGTCAAGTTAGAGAAGTAGAGTGAAGTTAGCACTAACTTTACTAACTTTAGATGTATTTGGTTGGTGAGAGTTTGAAAGTTAGTACTCTAACTTCAAATTTGTTAACTTTTCGTGCAACCAAACATATCCGAAACAAAAGCCCTATGTCCTACGCGTAATATTATCGAATCTTTTTTCAGCAACTAATTTCTGATTTGTTTCGTTTTATTCTTCACTTGGCACTCTGACAAAGTACTCATTAAAGCTAGGACATAGACTACATTGATGGGGCTAGACGTGTTGGGGTGACTTGGTTTTGATTGATGGATGTAAACTGAAACCAATAAAGGGAACATTGCTGAAATTCGCCGCTTGGAGATCATAAAGCAAAAAACAAAGAATCAAGGAGTCAATCCAAGCAGATACGGTATATTTCAAATCTGACAATACGTGTTTTTTGCTTGCTTCCGAGGTCTAAACTGCTAAACCACCAAAGGCAGAATTAAAACACCCATCTGACCAAATCAGCAGAGCTCATTAGCACTAATTTTCTGGATTGCTACTCCCGCTATGATTTGATAAAGATTACATCTAATTCAAAGAATGCATTTAATAGTTTTAACCAAACTCATAATTTGAGACAACTAATAATTTTTTGCCTAATACAGAGTGAAGTAGTTTGCCTTGCAAATGTATGTCTTGATAAAATAGACCTATGCGGTTACCAAACATTTTAAAATGGAGACATTGCTGTCAAATATTAGGTCTAATACAGACTGGAAGTGGTATGCCTTGCAAATATTTCTCCAGTATTTTTACATTTTTTTTTTACAAGAGTTTAAATTTTCAAAAAAAAAAATTGAGTTTGACCTATTAACTCGTCCAGCTTGTCAGGTTTTACAAAAATTTGAGTTTGACAAAAAACCAATCACTATTTCTAATTCCCGTTTAGCATACGGAAACAGTTTCAAATTCTTTCCTTTAAGGTATCACTTAATTTTTAAACTTTAAAACATAAATATAAAAAAAATGAAACTGTAAAAATTAACCGTGTACTAATTTTTCGACACAAATTAAGACATTTTTACAATTCGTCAGGTCCACATATCGTATATATGGCATAATCCATGATTTTTTTATTTTACAAATTTTGTGAAACATAGAAGCTACGCAGAAGTAGTGCTAAAAATCAGTTCCCATATGATGCCGGGCGGACTAGATCGAGTCGATAAAAGAAATAATTAATGGATGGAGGCCAATAAGATACAAAATTTATTATAATATATTCTTTTACTATTATCTGTTTTAAAACATTCACAAGTTTTAATAGAGACAAATGATTCTTTACATATAACATAGTTCAAATTATTTAATTATTTTATAAATATTTTAACATTTAAACATATATCTCAGGCAACATGAATTTTTTTAATTTCTTAGCTGAGATAATAATTCATAAACGGTACCGCGAAGTGTATCTTACTAGTTAACTTTTACACCAAACCTTACTGTTTTCAAGAGTTATTTCTTGCAAAAGTAGATTTAAACTTAATACGTCGCAATTTTAAACCACAATTTCAATTGAAGCAAACACGCTTTAGTACAATTAGTTTAATTATAATAAATCTCAATTCGAAGTCGTGCAATATCTTCGTCAAAATAAGCCAGCATCATATCGTCTGCAAAACACGTTGCTCTCGCTATTCAAAATACATGTGAATCCCCAAAAAAATTACAGCCATGCTACATGATTTTGCCATTCCACTCGGAAATAAAAAAGTAAATCAAACTACTGATACATTGCATTCCCACAGTAGCATTTTAACTCCAAAAAAGTGGAACTATATTAGTTTCCAAAAAAGTGGAACTAAATTAACTAATATAAGTTAACATAAGGACTGCCTACAATACAGATTAGCAAAAGGTGTTATACCATGATAATAGATTAACATAACGTGACACTGCCTAAAACACAACTTACGAACTACTAAGTCTTCATGACCTTCTACACAATAGAACGTCACTATGTTGTTGAAATAGCTTCCTAGTTCCCTTCCATTCTGCATCAGCCATCCACCACCTTCTCCAATCAGTCTGTCAAACCTACAAATTAATAACTAATAAACATGAGTGTTTAGTAAGGAAGCATGGAGGAAAAAGTAAAAAATAATTTGAAATATGTTTTTTCTCACTGTCAAATCACTAAATGCATCGTCGCTGTCGCTCATGCATTCGAGAGCATCAATTGTCAGATCAAGATCATAATTGTTTGACCTCAAAACCTTTAGATTCAATTCTTCATCATAAAACCCCATATCAAAGAGCTCATCCAGCAACTCCTCCAAATCATCATCTTCAACAACTGCTTTCCCTTTCTCCAAATTAACACGAGGACAACGGGACTTTGATGCCTTAGATTTGTTAACAACCTTAGGGATCTCAGTGCCTGTAGTGGGCTTCACATTTATAGCATGAGTTATGCTTGAAGCAATGCTACCCAGACATCCAGGCTTCACACTTACTGCTGTTGCATTCTTAGATGCGCTTGACTTGCCCCCAACCTGAATTTTTGGACGATACAGAGAAGTTACTAGCACAACAGAGTGTAAGCATATTTGTTGTACTAAAGAAATTCATGGTTCCATTAAAAATAAAATGCATGGAAAGAATTATGGCTCACAACCAGTAAGTTCTGGCAAAAAAGGCCTTTTCTCCAAATAATACAGAGAACAAACTTATATCCAATTGTTCGCTGGAAACTCAAAACCTTCAGAATATATTTAATTTTCAGAATTTAGTCTTTTATATCATTGTGAACGAGCAGATTGGAAAAGCAATTTTTTTATGCATCTAAACCTTTCAAAAACAAAACATATCCAAGTTTTGGTGTTTTCCAATTGATTTCTTATGCAATTGAAGTCTTAATTTTCTAGAAATTTCAAAATACCAACAGGTAATAATTTCTAATGGGATTCATTCTTTTGTGAAAAATAAATCACAACTCGTGGAGAACAGGAGAAGGCTCCAATTAATTTTTTTTTTTTTTTTTTGGCAGAAGCTAGCTAATCACAAACAAGAGCTAATTTTAATCAAATACTAACTCTTCTTTCAAGGCAAACAAAAATTACAAGATTGGTAGAAACATACATCAATAGCTATTAAAAGTGGCTCCCCGAATGATAAGATGCGAGTTGGAACTTCCAATTTATATTGAGCATAATAGCTACCTGGGCGTGATGGTGCTTTCAAATCCAGAGAAACATCAACACTATCATTTACTGCAAGACCTTTTTCTGGAATCTACATGTCACCAAATGATAGTCATGTACAGCTTATAGAATATTGGATCATTTATACGAGAATCTGAAATAGTGTATCAAGTTTTTAATTTCTGACAATTCAAGAACAATGAAAAAATTTATGACAAGGCTTTTATCAATATTTAACAATAATTTTGGATGCCGGGATTAAAGTTCCACCAGCAACATCGAGTAATGGGCATAGTTGACCCATTAATAAATAATAAATGAATATTTTTATAACAGGCAAAGAGAAGATCAGCAGAAATTGTGACACACCTCTAATTTAACCTCCCATGGAACAGTGAACCCATCAGAAGCACCAATTCTTGAGAGTAGGATACCATATGGCCACCTGACAGAACCACTGTTCTGGATTTCCCAAATTTTGGTGAAAGGTGTGCTAGGTGCCAGTCGAGTTCCCACTGGGATTGTTACATCTCGAACGAGGCGTTTCCAAGACCTATTTGGATCAAAGAGACTTAATCTTTCACTAGTTGAGAGTAACATGGTTCCTGTTGGAGGATTATCATCAGAGGTGACAACCATTCGAGAGAAACAAAAGCTGCAAATATGGAAGTTCTCTTTCCTGCAAAAGAAAAAAAGAATCAAGAATTATTGCATCTTCAAGGTACACCAACAAAAATGAAGCAAAATTCTTAGGTTCAGAACTATACAAATTAGACTTGTAACTTGTCCCTAGGATTGGATTAGCTCCACAAACTTCACATTTGCCCTTTGGAAACGGCTTGGAGCAATGTCCGAGATAGGTGTCAGGTTGCTTGTGGGGTTCAACCATAGGCATACCTCCAGAGAGGGATGGCGCAAATGCATGAGCCTGTTTGAAAGATCTTTTGCCTGTTGCTCCATCAGTTCTTACTTCTGAGTAATTGTTGCACTTGTCCCATCTTGGGAAGCAGTTTGCGCACAAATTGCAATTTTCTTTGCTGGAGAAAAGAGACAACTAATATTAAGATTGATGTGTTATTCAATTGAGTACTTCGTTGTAAATCATAGAGAATATAAACTACATAGTTTCAAAAACATGCTAAAATAAACAAAGAAAAATAGTTGTTCTCTTCTCCAAAACATATTTTCATTGAAGAAGTGACTAAAAGAAATAGAGACTAAACAATACACCTATTAGATTTGTAATAAGTCCCAATAATAGGATTTGCCCCACATTTATAGCACTTTACTCCATGGTGTACAGTCAACTGTTCAACCCGGCCATTAGTAATGGGTGAAGTTGCAAGTGCAAATTGTCCACCAACATATACATCATTAGAAACATGCACCGCCGCACTGGAACTAGAAACAGAACTCCAATTTGGTTTAGCATGTTTCAACATTGGTTCAACTTGAGCCTGCTCGGAAGAGTTGTGGCATAGCTTATCTGATGGTGCAAGTGACTTCTTAATATAAGTGGTTTTGAAGTTTCGGTTTACGTCCTTCCCTAAAGATTTCACCTCATTATTATGGTCAGGATTAATCTTTGCTGGAGGATTTAGAGATGGAGGTGGAATATGTATCAGTTTTATGTCAATTTTAAGGGGGTTCAGTCCCTGTTTAATTAATGCATCATGCAAATCAGCATCATCCCTGAGCAGAATTGTATCACCATCCTCGTCAATATAGGTGAGAACAAACCCTTTGTCAGGGTTTATTGAAAACCATTCATGGATTTTGGACCAGAGCTGAGCCACATTCAGATTCAATTGTTGACAGTTCAAGGATCCATGGATGCGCTTAATAATGTTGCCATATTTCACCTACAAAATACAAAAGGAGGTAGAGAAATGAGTAAAGCATGCATAAAGACTATAGAAGGTTGGTTAGAGAACTATATAAGATAAAAATAACTCAGGAATAACAAAATGGATTCAACTGAAATGCTGACAAAATTAATTGGAAAACTGTACTATGTTCTTAAAAACCATTTAATAAATAGATTTATAGTGAAGCACAACAGGGAAGGAAACAATTTCGGCTTCAAAGGTCAAACCTCTCTCAATTAAAAGTAAAAATTGATTCTAATCCAGAAAAAAAAAATACTACTTAGGTAACTAAAGCACTATAGACTTCCCATTTAACCATATTTATCTAGTACGGTTGGATGAATGAAACAAGAAAAAGCATAGTCTGATCAGCTATTTGCCCTCAGGTAAAGTAAATGATAAAAACTAGTGTAACGAGATAGAAACGCTGCAATAGTATTGTTCTGCTTTCATAATGAAAGTGATAGTGCTTGAGGAAAGACAGGGTCGAATGCACAAACTATACATCATCATTTTCGGGTTGATTAAACAAAAATCACACAAGCAAAAGAAAACCTATACACAATTTCTTACCTTATGGAGTATATAAAGCTAAAATACCTGTAAGAATTTCTTTTGATTTAACGAGCAAAGACAGGAAAGGGTGAAATATACCTTGAAAACCACATCTTTCTGGGTTGCCATTTTCTACTCTTTTGGGATAGGTTGAGAGCTGCAAGGAAATGAGAGAAGTGCTAGTCATGGAGACAAAAGTAACAATGAATACTTATTGACAATGATATAATTATCAAAAGTACGTATTCACTGTGATGAACCGAAAAATTGCTTTTGTGTGAGATTTATCTGACAAGACAAGAAGATTCCAAGATAAATTTATAAATTGTGGGTCTCTTGAAACAAACAAAAAGCTGACGCAGTACGCAAAGATTACTTTTTCCTTTTTTAATGCAATGTATTGTTTGCGTTTGGCATGAGAGGGTTAGTACTAGCCTACTAACCTTGCTTGGTTCACCAAATGAATGAAGGTTAGTCGGGTTAGCAACTAACCTCTTGCTACCCTCCTAACTCCATCAAAGGAAGAGTTAGCCGAGTTAGTGACTCGAAATTTAGTGTTAATTCAGTATTGATAATGGTAATTGATATTAAGTATAATAATTAATAATAATGGTTTATTATGTAATAATTCATTATTATTATTAATAATAATGGTTTATTATGTAATTCATAATTAATTAGTATTATAAATTTATAATTAATAAATAACAATTAGTATTGATAAATAACTAATAATTAATAATACTTAATAATAAATGCTAGTTAACAATTAATTAATAAATAATAGTAATTAATATATTTAATAATAAATAATAAGTACTTATTAATGGTAATTATATAAATTTAAAATAAAACTTATATAATAATTACAATAATAATTACAAATAAATAATAGTTAATAATAATTAAAACATTAATAATCACTAATCTCAAAGTACTAGCATTGATAGTTAATAATAATTGTATAAATTTAATTAATCCTTAATATAAAAATTATAATAATAATTATAACAATAATTTATAATTAATTATTAATAATTAGTAATAATAAATTTTTTTATTAAAATTAATTATTATTAATAACTTTTTACTAACCTTAACATACTAACTTCAACATATCACACCGAATAACATTCACTAACCTTAGACTAAGCACTAATCCCACCGAATCACTACCATCACCATTTTACCCCTCTAACACCAAAAAACACTAACCCTACTAATCTTACCTGTTTACCCTGTAATATGCATTGAACTTTTGACATGGGCTTTATTCTTCAAGCCACTTCCATCGTTCTCCTCCAACAATTGAAACTACGATCCATGTAAAATGTAAGAACTCTTTTCATTTTTTACGTTCGGCGTTTTAATTTAATTAACTAGTATGAATTTCGTGGATTGCGCGACCATTTTTTTTTATTGATATTGTCTGACGATGAAAAGTTTCAGTTTATTCCTAAAGGATTTTTGTTTGTTTAAAGGAATTAGAAGTTTGAATCTAAAACTTGAGATAAAAATCCCTTCGAACCAAATGGTAAAGCATTTCTCTAACCAACACAAAGCTCAGTATGGGCGTTACCTAAAGGGAAAAAAAATACAAAATTCATATATTTTCTAATTAGAACTGAAATGTTTGTAAAAAAAAATGTTATTTTAATGTAGCATTATTTTTGCATGCATATCATGACAACAATATAGGTGGAGTTATTTTTTTATGAGAACCAGCATGAAGAACCCACTTTTAGTTTAGTGACAAAGAACGATACACTTTAAGTTAAAGGTCGCAGGAAATCCGGCTGGAGATCTTTCATAGATATTTAATCTAAAAATAAGTTATCCCAATTTATCTTAAAAAAAAAAAATTTTGAGGATCGAGAGGTCAATTAATTAACTGATAAAAGTTGTTATGTTTCAGAGCCCAAAAGCAAGGAGTTTTTTTTTTTTCCTTTTCCGACATACGTAATATTTAATCATCTCTATACGGAAAAATGAATAGGGACAGCAAGCTCAATGCTAACTAAGTGTATATTAAATTTCTTTGGCTACAATGCACGGCAATTGTGAATGTGATTATTTCTTCTTCGCTACTACACTGTGTCTTTCATGTAGGTGAATTGGAGAAATCGTGTTGAATATGGAAATCTCGATGAATGTTCTTTGCTTGCGTTTAATAATCTTCATTGTGAAATTGGTTCGGTAGAGCTATATTCCTTAGGTTTCAACATGCTCCAGTAAGTTTACTTGTGTTCTTCAGAAAGTTAAAACTACGTTGGTTAATTTAATTGAAATGTGCGGTGATTCATACCGGAATCCATGACCTTTTGAATGAAAAGCAAAATAGAGAGAGGAAGAATCAATGTTCTTTTTATTTCATTTCTTTTGATTACAAGAATGATCTTTACATTGTGTATTTATATGTGACTCTATACAACCAGAGAGCTAACTAACTAACAGCGCTGACAATAATTATTCTAACTAACTGCCTAATCACTCATCTCTATCTCCAGTATCAGCATGACTAGATTTATCCAGTTGTTGTGTTTCTACAGCCCCCTTCAAGCTCAGCATGGTGGGACACACTGTGAGCTTGTCCCGTAACATCTAAAATCTACTTTTGGCTAAACTTTTGGTGAATACATCTCCAATCTGATCGTTTGAACATATAAAAAGTACTGTTATCTGTTTAGCATTGACCTTTTCCCTGACAAAATGGTAATCAAGCTCAATGTGCTTGGTTCTGGCATGAAACACTGGGTTTGCTGCCATGAATGTAGCACTGAGGTTATCACACCATAGAGAGGGCAGAGTAGTTGATTTTTGACTTAATTCACCCAGCAATGATTGTAACCACATCAATTCAGAGGTTGCTGCGGCCATGCTTCTGTATTTTGCTTCTGTGGAGGACCTTGCAACAGTTGGTTGCTTCTTTGAAGACCATGAGATCAAATTAGGACCTAAGAACACTGCAAAACATGTGGTTGACCTTCTATCATCTGGATTGCCTGCCCAGTCGGCATCACAGAAGGCTTGCAGTGATTGATCAGATGAAGGGGTAAATTTCAGTCCCAAAGAAAATGTTCCTTTAATATATCGCAAAATTCTCTTCACACACCGCCAGTGTTTATCAGTTGGTTGTGCAAAGAACTGAGAAACTTTATTTACTGCAAATGTGAGATCTGGTCGTGTAATTGTTGCATATTGCAACATTCCTACCACTTTTCTGTACAGATGGGGGTCAGCAAGAGTGTTACCTTCAAATTTTGACAATTGGACTCCTGTTTCAAGTGGAGTGCTGCATGGCTTAGCCCCAATCATTTCTGCTTTCACCAGAATGCTCTTGAGATAATTTGTTTGTGATAGGTGAATAGTAGAGTTGTGTGTCTCCACTTCAATTCCTAGAAAATAATTGAGATTTCCTAGATCTTTAACAGCAAATTGAGAGTCTAGTGTGTTGATCAGAGTTTGAATTGCATGCTGATCAGTGCATGTTATGATGATATCGTCCACATATACTAAAACATATATGACAATGTTATTAGTATTGTAAATAAAGAGAGAGTGATCTGCCTGTGAGGATTTGAATTGATGAGATAGGAGAAATGATTTCAGTTTCTGAAACTAGCACCGTGGAGCTTGTTTTAGACCATAGATGGCCTTTCTCAGTTTGCACACAAAATCAGGTTTGAGTGTATCCACAAAGCCCGATGGCTGAGCCATGTATACCTCTTCTTGAAGGTCTCCATGCAAAAATGTATTGTTAACATCAAGTTGATGTAGTTGCCAGCCATGAGAAAGTGCAATGGATAGTATCAGTCTTACTGTTGTTGGTTTGATAACTGGACTAAATGTCTCCAGATAATCAAATCCCTCTTGTTGACTGTACCCTTTTGTTTGCCTCTAAAATTCGGCAAATTTAAATAAGCCGACAGGAGACGTCAAGATGCATGGGAGAATGCTCGTATAGAGCCACTCGAGTGTAAATGGCGACATGTATTTGATGAGTTCAAATTAAATTGATTTCAAGCAATATTGGGCTTAATCAAATACATCAAAGGGTTAACACCATAATGCTACAACATAAGCTATTTGGCCGAGCCCACAAATTATACAAGACATGTACGAGGTATGCATGCAATATATATATGAAATACGTGCCAAATACGTATGAAATATATGTACAAAACCATGCATACAAAATCACATGCAAATAAATATAAAAGCATATAGGCCGGGTTTATTACAAACCAAATATAAAAAAAAGGGAGAGCCCACGTCGGCCCACAATGAAAATCAGCCCAATTAGCTAATCGACTCGACCCGGCCACATTATACCTTTGGATTCAACTCAGATCCAGTCGGGACTCACGCGCAACCCGAGTCCAACAGCGACTTGACCCAGCTGCGTCTCGACTCAACTCAACAGCGTCCAGACGAAATCAACTCAGCGACGAGTACTGACAAGTGGGTCCCAGCTGCGTCTCGACTCAACACGACAGCGTCCAGACGCAATGAAGCGTCTAACTCGCCTCAGCGACGAGTGCTGACAAACGGGCCCCACTGAAATTTTTTATTTTCTTTTAACTGAAAAGAGACAGGTGGCAATCTCTGATTAGCCCAGGGATTTCTGTTAAAAGAAATAAAAATAAAAGAAAATAAGAAAATGAGACCTGAAAAGAGTCGTCTTCTCCGTCGACTAGGTTCGAGTCTCGCCAGAGCTACAGGCCATCATTGCCTCAACCAATAGCACCGTCGTGCAGGCGACACCACCGTGAGCTCAATGACACCAATCTCGAGTGTTCTCTCGACCTACAGAGAGAGAATCGGAGAGGAGAAACTGTTAGTTAGCGGATTTGGGGATGAAAAATGCCTCAAAATTAATAGCAAATAAATGGTTAGAGATGCTTACAATAGTGAAACGGAAGGTTTGCTATGCTTCTCTTACTCAATTCCTCCCCAATTTCGCCGGAGCAAGGGTATCGCCATTGACAGTCCCAAGTGTCGGGCTCAAGGCATGAAGAAGGAGAAAATGCATGAGGTTAAAGGAACTGTGGGTTTCTACGGAGCAAGGAAATGCTCTTAAAGATATACACAGAAGGGAATTGTGCATTGTACCTATAAAATGGTACCAATGTCAGCAACTGGAGACATCCAGTGCAACATCGCAAATCATATGGCTAAATGGAGAGAACATACACTTTCCCCAGCCTACAAACTGAAAAAGGTGGCCTAGCCCTGTCGAAACAGTGTACCCCCTGTCTGTGGGAGTAATTAGAGAGAAGAGGGTGCATTGCATCATCTTCAGTGGTCCCTCTCTCTCTCTTCATGAAAAGTAAAGAGTGCACAGAGCCAAAGCACAACATAAAACCATACTACAAGAGCCAAAGCATTATTGCTTCGCTAAATTGTAAGCATAGGATCATCCCAGCCACCCAAATACATATCAAATTCAATGGATGGTTGGATCACAGCTAGGTTGAACAAAACATGCATCTATGTGCATATGCCACCTAATATAGGAGGGAAAACATCAGATAGCACCTGGGATAACCTTGAATGCATGTCATTCCTCGACCCATGGGCAAATCAGGTATTATCATAAGGGGACAAAGGAATGTTGTGCTCAAACCATTGAGAAAACATGATATGATGCCACATTTGCCCCTGGAATTATTGCCTACAGAATATCACACAAGAAACTACACAGAAACTAGCAAATAAAATCAGCTAGCTTAAGTACTTGTACATGATCATCTGTGGGTAAATCATCACCTCACTTTGAGTGACACCTAGCCTCAGACCAAATGAATATGCAATTTATTGCCAATGTTGGTTCATCATAGGCCATGGGTGTACTAATTGATGCACACAATATGGGGGAGGCACCAAATTGAGATGAATTATAGCCAATCTCACTGCCAAAGCCAACACAAATCCCTCAATAGGACAAGCATGAGCCAAACTTGCCAAAACATGGCAAGTGTTAACTCAAATACTTGCCTACAAGTGAATTTTGCCACAGAAATGCAACCCACAAGTTGTATTAAATCCAACATAGCCTCATGTTAAATCATAGGCTGGAATTGACCATCATTAGCCACCAGTTGAGGCTAAACAAGCCAAGTAATATGCATATGAGTATCAAAGGACACGTATCATGCCAAATGACAGCTCAAATATGCATAATTACAACCTCAACAGTTACAGAAAATCCACAAAAGGTAAAAATACCTTCATACCTCATCAATTCTCTCCAAAAAGAATGTACCAACATTCAGAGCAAGCATTGCATGCTCTCAGGCGCCTATGCCAACACAGCCAACACAAAATGGCACCAATGAAGGCATGACACCTACACAAAAGCAACAACAACAGATTAAATCCAATGGAGATATCAAGTAGACTTTGAAGACAGAAGAAATCAAGTTTACTCTTCCCATACCTCAGTTGGGAACAGTGAGGCCACCATGCTGACCAATGAGTCCCATAGGCAACCTCAATCCCCAGAAAGCACAACCAAAAGGCTATACAGTCAAACCTATATTAAATCCAAATCCAGATACCAACTGGAGAGGATCAAATACTCTCCAAATACACTGCCGAGCCTCAGACATAGGCTTAACAGCTATACACAGCTGAAGATACCCTCACAAGTGCATCTGCACCATCGAAATCCAATGAACCATGGATGTATGCCATCTGTCCAGGCCATACTTTGGCGCCAGAATGCAACCCCTTCTCTAAGCCAAAGGAGAGGGAACATCTCCCCACAGATAAACATGACAAGTGGCCCCATGGCCCACCTGTCATGAAAACATCAAACAGCAAGTAAAATGAAGTAAAATTGTGCCAAATGCCCACTGCCCCTGCCAATGCCAGATGTCAAGTGACCAGTGGATAGTGTAGAAGACAGTAGAAAGGCTCAAGTGCATGAAGACTTACAATTTGAGGCGGCAAGGAGCAAGAGAGCATCTCAGCCCTTCATCAACAACCAAAAATCCCAGGAAATGCCACATGGCAACACCCAGATAAGCTCAATCCAAACCCTAGAAGACATTCTCTTCTATAAAAGAAGCTCTCCATCGACTGAAGAAGGAGAGGCAAAGTGCTATATTGAAACTCTGCCCATTTTGAAACTCAAGCTATTTTCTGTAAAACAAAGAAATTATTTAGTTTTATATACAAGGTAATTAGCAAAAATGTAATCCTATAGTTTGAAATAAAGCTTTTATGTATATATTTATGCTCTTTTCTTTACCTTTTGCATCCTTGTTTCATCTGTTATGCTGTTATTCATCTATACTTATACACTGTTGCATCTAAAACCAGTTTAATGTGCATGTTTTAAACTACTAGAAGTAGCTATAGGATTTAATTGTTTAAGCATTAACATTATCTGCATCAAAACACAAAAAAATACATACTAATCATCATCTACAGAAGTAATTTACAGAATAAAAGTGCTGTGAAAAGTAAAAAAAAAAAGAAAACAAAGATATACCTGCAACAACCCTTCTCTTCTCTCTTCTGTGCAGCAACCAGGTGGCAAACTAGAGGCAACCAGAGATGAAGTTTGAAGTGAAGAAGGGTACAAGCCCCTAAAGCTTGCTGTATAAGGGTCTTAGGGGAGCCATGCTAATGGGTGTGCTAGCCACTGAGCAGTCACTCTTGGCTTCCCTTGGATCCAGATTTTGAGCTCTCAATGGAGCATGGGTCAGTTCTGATGAGTGTGCTTGCCTTTGAGCAGTCACTCAGGGACTGGTTCATGTTTCATGGTTTAGTGAGTTACACAAATCCCTGTGATAACCAAATCCATAATCAATACCCCAGCCAAGTTTCACAAATAGCCCCATACTCAAATAAAATACCTCCCCACAACCCAGTACTAAGACCATGTGAGACCACCATATCATATGACCACATATACACCCTTCCCTACACCATAAAGGCCTAGTTATAATGCCAAAATTTTACTAGGAATCGCCAGATGACAAAACCATGACCAACATACATCAAATACCTAAACCAGTCAAATTACCCCCTTTTCAATTCCATAATAGCACCCCATAAAGATACTATGCCAAGCCAACATAACCAAGTTTCTGTTAAAACCCCAATTACCCAGTTATAATGCCCAATTTTTGCTGAGACATAACCAGGTAGTTAAGCCCCGAAGACAGAAAATACCAAATTTCCATACATCCAAATATTACCTCAGATAACCAAATTAAAGTCCATATGACCCAATTGGGTAGTGCCAACACCCAAAGAACCACAGTCTACCTATCAATTAGCCCCTATATGTTTAATCTGGGTCTGATTATAACAGGAAACCATGTAACTCACGGCTCAGAATGTATACAGCAAGTTTTAGTGGTTTACCTCAAATTGATGCTCAAATCGACATGAGGCACCTCTCTGGTTGCTCAGGCATGCCGCCGATTGGCCTCACCTGAGCCAATTTTGGTTGCAAACAAGCTATCGGGAAATCCCAAATCGAGCACAGTGACACTCTCCAACCCTAATTAGCAAGGGACGACCAAATCGACCAGCTGAGAAAGAAAGGGGAAGACACGACGATCTCTTTGACACTTCCCGACAGAGAAATGACCCCCTCACGGCGGAGATCGAGTCGACCTCGAAAGTTTGACTCGAGTCAGCGCTTCGTCAGAGGAGACGAGAGAGAAAGAAAGAAGAAGAGAAAGGAGCGTTGAAACGTTGACCCACACGAATCTTGGCGCAGATCGACGCCCCTCATTCGTCTCCAACGGATCGAAAGAAGACTTCGGACAGACGCGGTGCACGGTACATCGGGTCACTGACGGTGGGACCCACAATGTCAGGACTCGGGTCTGATGGCGCACAAACGCGTGCGTGAACCAGGCGATTCGATCAGTTCACCTCAGCGACATGGAAGGATTCTCTGTGGCACCATGCGTGTAGCGAATCTCTGACATCCAGAACACGAAACAGCAAGCTTCCAGCCAATCAGAATTTGCCAAAATTGCTGAAACTTCAAAAATGCTTTAAAAATAGTTAGAAGGGTCAGAAAATTACAAAAAAATACCAAAATGTTCAGAAAATTACAAGGAACATTTTTGTATAAGGCTTCAACACCAAATTCCAAGAGAAGAGGGGATTTTAATTAAAACATCATTAATTTCCCTTAAAAATGTCACTAAAAAATGTCTTAAAAACTAAGTTGACATTAAAGACACCGAATGTCTAAAAGTTTAAGTGTCTTAACCACTTGGACAACAAGTACACTTGGACAACATGTATACTTGGACAGCAGGTACTTTGAATTATCAGGGACTGACATTCCCGGTATTCAAAATGAAACAAAAAAGCCATGGCCAGACGGACCAGAACCGAAACCCAATCTCAAGAACAATCCAAGACAGCCAAAATCTAAATGAACTCAACACAGTCTCAAGCTCAGGGACCTTCAAACAAAATCCAGATTCCGAGATAGCAGATTCGAGGAACTTGAAATCCCCACAAAGACAAAACCAAACACACATTCAAACACCCAGACTCAAAAGATAAATCTAGAAATCAAATCCAAATCCAGGAAACACACATCCTCCAGAAAACCAAATATCCAAATGTCTGAAAATCCTGGGCTATTAAATTAAAATGTTTTAAGGCCTTAGAACGCAAACCAGACTAAAGTGACCTGAACTTTTGACATATCTTAAAGCCAGGGTTTAGAACGCTTAAGCCAGACCCTAAAAAGCCAAAAGATTAAAAGTTCAAACAAGTCCACAAATGACTGAGGCTACAACACGTTCAAGAACCAGAGTTTCTACACGCTAGGATGCCTGAAGCTCTCAACACGTTCGATAACCTTAGCCTCGACACGTCGACAGCAAACCTAAGTCTCAAACACGCCGCAACACCGAAGGTCTAACACGTTCGTCATACCAGATCTTCAAAACGTCAGAAGGCCGAGGCTTTACACGTTTACACTTGTTCCCTCATACACGCGATGCGTCTCGGATATGAGAATGACAAGTTCTGAAATGATCTAATACCCACTTGGTTAAAGATCTACCGGACCACATCAAAGTACAGAAAGATTGCTCGTGCAGTACTTTCTAAAAAAGTTTAAATCTTCTTCACAGTTACCGCAACGCATCATATGCATTCATGTCACTCCAAAACACTTATCCTGCATTTCACACTCACTGTCAGTTTACTTTATTTACCAACATGGTCGTCTTAAACGATCATTTAACAAGCTTGAACACATTTGATATGCCTGGTCTATTAACATCTCCGATCTAGAGGTTCTCTCGACTCGGTTCAGAGGTAATTAACAGTAGGGGCTTGCGCCTACTGGAAGGAAAGGACCTGCAACAAACAATCAAACTCTCGAAACCCCTGAGACCACTGCGGTATCCTCATCCTTTGTCAGGCGGGTATTGACAGTCGTGTCCCAAGGAGTTCGAGGGGTATCTGATCCGTATTTTTTTCACCCCCACGGAGGTATCCCTAAATCCTAACCGAGGTGCGGACCCGAAAAAGTGCGAGACACCTTTAGCTACTAATCGAGCTTTGTATCTCTCCACAGTCCCATCACTCCTTCTCTGTTTTAAAGATCCATTTACAACCTATCACATGTGCATTGGAAGGTGCAGGAACTAAGTCCCAAGTAGCATTCTTTGCTAGTGCTGTTAATTCAGAAGCCATTGCCTGGCGCCAGTGTGCTGATTTGCATGCGTGTGTGTAGCAGGTTGGTTCTGGTTCAATTGTTAGAGGAGAAACTTGATATTGAGTAGCTGTGTACACATGATGATTAGGAAAAAGTTTTGGTCTGAGAGAATTTGTTTTATTTCTGGTGAGCATGTGGTGAGAGGAAGTGGAGACTTGAGGAGATTGATTTGGTGTAGATTGAGTTGAAGCAGATGAAGATGTTGCTGAAAGTGATGAGCTCGTGTCGGGAGGATCAGGTGGCAGTGTATTAGCTAGTTGAGTTGGTAAGGGTACAATGGTCAACTTAGTGGAGATAGGTTGCATTGTGTTCTCAGACGATTGGCATTGTGAGTAAGTGAATGGAAAGTCAGTCTCATTAAACACAACATGTCTTGAGATGTACACTTTGTTAGTTGATAAGTGTAGACATCTATACCCTTTATAAGTTGTGGAGTACCCCATAAAAACACATGTATCAGACTGTTGTTGCAGCTTATGGGAGTTATAAGGTCTGAGCAATGGGTAGCAAGCACATCCCAGCACTTTTAGAAAATTGTAATCAGGAGCTGTGTCGAACAGTTTTTGATATGGTGTGATTGGAGATGTATGATTAGAGGGAAGCCTGTTTATAACAAAGTTCACGCTTTCAAACACCCAGTCCCAGTATTGCAAGGGAATGTTGGCATGATACATGGTTGCTAGGCTCAATTCAACCAAGTGTCTGTGTTTTCTCTCTGCCATTCCATTCTGTTTTGGAGTGTATGGACAGGATATATGAAATGTGATGGCTGGATGTTGAGCAAAAAGTGGTTTAAACTCTGTACCTCCATCACATTGTACTGTCTTGATGGATGCAGACAATAAATTTTCAGCTTTGGATTTAAAATCATCAAACAATTTGGAAATATCTGATTTAGAGGCACAAGCATAGAACCAGCTGAACCTAGAAAACTCATCAATGAAATGCACATAATATCTGTTCCCATTATTTGAAATAATTGGGGCAGGTCCCCATACATCTGTATGCACTACTTGCAAAGGTGCAGTAGCATTATTTCTAGAAGCAATAAATGGTAATTTGTGGGCTTTTGCATTGCTACAATCTTTACAAAAGGAAACAACAGTTTTTGCAGCAGTAATGAATTTATTTCTACACAGAGACTGTAAAACTGGAGTAGAACAATGCACTAATCTAGCATGCCAGACATCTGAAGAGTTGTTGGCAAGATGATAAACTTGTGGTGAAGATGTAGTATGTTGAACATCATACAACCCATTATGCAGTGTACCATGAAGTAGGATCTGTTGAGTTGCTCGATCCTTTATAAAACAAGCAGATTGTGAGAATTCAACCAAAACATCATTGTCTCTAGCCAGTTGAGACACACTAATAAGTGATTTTGTTATTGCTGGTACATGCAAGACATTGTTTAGGTACACTGGTTTTAACTTAGTATGTAAAACAGCTGAGCCACAATTTGAGATTGACAAACCTGATCCGTTGCCAATCTGAACATTATCCTTGCCAGTGTATGGTTGAGCATAGGTCAGGTTGTTGATGTCAGGAGTCACATGAGTTGTGGCTCCAGAGTCAAGAAACCAAGAGGGACTTGGAGAAGGAGAGGGTTCAGTCACAAATGCTTGATGAGAAGGAGACTGAGCTTGATGAGATGCTTGACTCTGAGTGTTCTGAGGTTGTTGTTGATCTGAAGGCGGCCCAACATATCTCAAATCAAATCTGTGATGACACTTATAGGCAGGATGACCCCATTTGAAACATATCTAACATTTGTCAGAGTTCTCAGACTGTGAATTATACCTGCCCCTTCCTCGACCTCTATAACCACCTCTACCCCTATTGAAATTTGATCTGCCTGAGTTTTATTGATTGGCATTAGAGGGTCCAGAGGTGTAATGTGCAGACGGATGAGAGGAATTGGTGTAGGTCATATGAGAATTGGGAGTTACTGCATTTGAGTTGGAACTGGTACCAGTATGGGGTGATTAAGTTGTATTATGTATCACAGGGTTTGATGTTGACTTGAGAGAAGCTTGCACTCTGGCTTCATGAGCCAAGAGTAAATTTTGAAGTTCAATCATGTTTATAGGTTGAGTTCTCAGGGACAAGGCTGTAACAAAAGTTTCAAACTCACTACCCAGTCCCTGAAGAGTGTAAACTACCAAATCTTGATCTGAGATCTCAGAACCTATACTATGCAATCGATCAGCAATAGATTGCATATGTTGCACGAATTGAAAACAAGACAATGCTCCTTTCTTAGACGTTTGCAAGAGTAATTTCAGCTCAAGAACTTTTGCAAGAGATTGAGAAATATACATCTGATGTATCATTTGCCATAACTGAGCTGAGGTTTCACAGTTGAGTACCTGAGCAAGAATTGGAGTTGAGATGAGCTGAACAACCACGCAAGGATGAGGTGATCTTGTTGATTCCACTTCGAGAAGTCAGGATTTGTCAGAATAGCACCATTTTCTCCAGCAATTGTGCTGTCTGGTGGCGTCTTGGATCCATCAACATAGCCAAGGAGATCATGACCTCGCAAGATCGGTAGCACTTGAGATTTCCAGAGAAGGTAATTATCTTGACTCAAAATCGTGTTGATTTGATGAGAAAAGTGCACAGGATGATCAGATCTGGGAGTAACTGGTACAGAAGTTGTTTGATTCGCCATGGAAGAAAAGGGATCGAAGAATACAACGGAAGCAAGAATGGATCGATAAGAGAGAAAAGAGAAGAGAATTGAATCTCAATTTGAGAGCTGAAGATCTAATTTTGAAGATGAATTTGGAAATTATGTTGTGTCTTGAGAGCGTGAGCTCTGACACAGTGGCTCGATACCATGAATGAAAAGCAAAATAGAGAGAGGAAGAATCAATGTTCTTTTTATTTCATTTCTCTTGATTACAAAAATGATCTTTACATTGTGTATTTATATGTGACTCTATACAACCAGAGAGCTAACTAACTAACAGCGCTGACAGTAATTATTCTAACTAACTGCCTAATCACTCATCTCTATCTCTAGTATCAGCATGACTGGATTTATCCAGTTGTTGTGTTTCTACACCTTTGCATCTTTATTGATTAGCTGCAATACAAGAAGTAGAAGCATGTAAGATTAAATATGGTACGTACCAGCATAATGAGCTCAGATGGTTGTGGGAGCATTTATTTTATTTTAATAGATTTTCACGAATTTACATATACAAGATGGATTTATGTGAAAGGCTGATATTAAAATAAGTTCCATAAAGTAAGCACATTTCCGTAATTATTAGAGGAAGTTTCCAGTGCCACAACTTAGAGTGCCACCAAATGCCACAACTTAACTTTTCATCAATATTTAAAAATTTTAAAATTTAAATATTGAATCCAAACCGTTGATCTTGTGCAACTTAACGAGCGATCTGTTTCCATATAAGTTTTATAAAATTTAGAGTTGATTTGATACTTGATCAAGAGGTCAAACCATGAACATATTGCAATTAATCTGTTGTAGTTAACAAGATTCGTTCATTTTTAAACTTCTTGATCGAGTATCAAATCAATGATTTGGATTTAACTTTTAAGTTTTAATTTTTTTTAATATTGATGAAAAGTATAGTTGTGATATTTGGTGATATTTTAAAGTTGTGGCATTGTAATCTTTCTCTAACTATATTATAAATTTAAAATTCAGTTCATGGTCAGGCAGTGATTTACTAACTAAACTTTTTTTTATACCAAATCTAGAAGTTTCTACGAACATGCTGACTGCGTTGACTGAAATCAATTAAGTCCAAATTATCTCTACTACTTATAATGCACAGATCCAAGAGATGTTAACATGATAGATCTAGCATGCTAACACGTGTTTCCGTCGTTAAATCGATTTGATCTGTAGTTGGAAATCAATCGTCAGACAAAAGCAACAACATATATTAGTTTTCCATCTAATAATGAAATAAATTAAGCAACACATCTACATGTATCACCGATAAATTAAAAAATATGTTTTTATTACCTAACATTTGTTTTATTATGTGCGATTTTGCTACTATTCTAAACTAACATATTAGTTCCAAAGTATCTAAAATCATCAAAGCAGTTAGGTAATTTGTCACACGACGTGTTTCCATTTAACTCAAAGAGCCTCAAATGAAGGAGCCACGTGTTTCCTTTAGCTTTAAAATGAACTGCAAATTAGGAAATTAAATTTACTGACAAACAAATATGTTATTGTAAATCAAATATGTGTTTTGTGCGATTATCATAGTGAGACAACAACAATCGCAAAACATCTAACGATTACATATTAACATGTTGAAAATTGATTAAACAATTTTGTAAGCTAGCATAATAGAACTGGAAAAATGACTAGGCACAAAACATGGTGCCTGCCTCGTGTGTAGGGGTGCATAACGCTGAAACGGTCACGAAACAAAGTCGTTTACCGTTTTGTTTATGGCACGAAATAAAAATTTATTTATGTTAACTGTTTTATTTCAAAAAACGATCAAAACGATCGAAACGATCAATTAACTGATAATTAATTTTTATACATGATTTTTTTTTTCGAACAATAAAAACGTTTAACTGCTTCGATTTGAGTCTTTGACAATTAATTTTATACATGTTTTCCTATTTTACATGTATAACTGACCGATTCAATACTGTAGTATTACTAATTCATCAAAATTTGTTCATAAACATTAAAAAAATGACATAAAATGGTTAAACGAAAATAAACGAAACAAAAGAGACTAGTTTCGCTAACCGTTCCATTTAACAAACGAAACAGAAAAACAATTGTGTTAACCGTTTCGAAGGGACGAAACGAAACAAACAAACAGTTAAAACTAGTTGCGTTTGCACCTTACTCGTGTGGAAAATACTGTTCATGAACAATTAAAAGAAGCCTTTACAAATGGAATTTTAATAAAGAAAAAAAAGTACAAGCACCCTCTTGCATTTGCAGCCTTGTTTTATACTAGTTGGAAAATCGCGACTTCGCCGTGGCTTTGCAGCTTTTTCATATTTTAATTTTAAGAACCATGCGATATAATAATGTTAGGAATATTTATTAGCCCTAGAAAATAGTACGCCCCAGACAATAGTACTATAAATCAAAGTACAAAACCTTTCCTGATTATTGAAATGTACTCTTGTCTTGTTTTATTTTCCATTGAAATTTCATTTTATCGGTGGACTTTCAAATTTCATTATTTATTTCCAATTCAACGTTGCCGATTAGTATTTATATCCTTAAATAAAAACTGACACGATAGATGCGTTTATAATTTATTTTGGGCTTTATTTTTAATGGTTATTAATCTATATGAAACTATTAGTCGTCGTTGAAGAGAATATCTACATATTAAAAAGCATATATAGATGCGGCCACTACAAATGAATGAACATTCAATCAGTTCAAACCTCTTTGCATGAACATTCACTCAGCTCAAACCTCTTTGCATTAACCAAAAGGCAATAATATCCCACCCTACTACTCTTGTAGTTGTCAGACGATCTGAAAAAGGAAAATGAAAATTCTTAAAAAAAAATAGAGCATAAAAAGGATTTTATGTACATAACAAACAATACTACAATTACTACGTACTTATCTTAATTTATCTCATTTTTCCTGAATTTTAGGTTTTTTTCTTTCTTTTCTTTTTCCCTTTAAGCCATCTTGGGTTTTGGTCTGATACATAGTTAATTGTTAATTTCTCTAATAATATAATTATTATTTAATCCATCCCAAAACCCATATGTGCAAAGATAGTAATATTTTCATACATGCATGATTCATCAGCTAAAATGAGTTCCTATCAGACCTTGTTACTTATTGAGGAGATTAGGTACCATAGGTTTTATGTTAGTCAAGTCAGGAACACAATCAAGTCCCTCCAAACAAAGCAGGTTCTCGTCAGTTTGCTACTTTACCACTATTAAGTAAATATAGAAGTCAATTATAGTTGTTCGATTTTATCTTAGAGTTGTTTGATGATTGTCTCAACAGCTTTTGTCCGATGCATCAACTAATATTTTGTCTTGCAATTTTAACTAGACCAAAACTAACAACATATTATCCATTGAACAAATTGAATAAAAAAAAAGGAAGAACATAACCACAAAGAAGCTAGAGAAAATAGAATAGTGTACATATGTTCAAGTCTACCATTTATTTTGTGTTGATTTGTTACCAGGTCCATCAATGTGGTAGGGGTAGTTTTGGAATAGAAAATAATATTCAGGAGATTTAAAAACTGCCATACCAGTAGTAAAACATATCATAGAGTATGCATATGCATATAAATAAGAGACTAATTTGTATATTAATTTGCAAAACATAGGGAGTACAAAATCGAATTGAGAAGTGAACAAATTCATAAATGCAAATTAATCTACAAATAAGAACTAATAGTTAAGGAGAGATTTTCAATTACCATAACAAATTGAATTTATGAGAGTAAGAGCCCACTTCTTCGTTAGCTTCAAACTTCCAGCCCTCACACCTGAGACCAAGATCCCAATGCATCATGTAAAAAAAACAACATAAAGTCATTAATTAAAATAATTTTTTACTTATAAAGTAAGATAAAGTATTAAAAATATAAAGACTTGAAGTTTCATTACCAAATCAGCACATTTATAAGTTTAGGTCTCATCCCTTCTCAGACGATGTTCTTCACAAAAATAATTCTAAAATTGGCAATATTTTCATGAAATGATCAGGCGGCAGGACAAATAAAAAAATTGGTGGAAAAGATTTACAACATGATCATAAAGAGGAGCAATATAAACAATACCCGATTCTTAATATAAATTGAACCAATCAAGGGATCAGCAGAGGAGTAGCCAACGGTATTTGAAGGGATCGAAGGCATGGAGAGAGACGAAGAATAAATTTAGCGGAGGATGGGTAGTGGGCAGGGCTGACAGAGCGGATTCGGCGGGGATTTGTCGAGGGTTTTGAGGTACCGTGAGTTTGGCGGGGAAGAAAAGATGGAGCGTCGGGAGGAGATGGGCTGCGATTGGCGGACGAAGAGGAGGAGGAGGAGGAGGAGGAGGGGGTGGAGAGATGGCGAAGGGGTGGTAAGGACTAAAGAGGGGACCAGTATCCTCTACCCATCTCCATCTCTACCCATCTCAATAGAGATGGGTAGAGTGCCCATCTCATCACGACCGTCCGATCTAATCTAGACGATTTATTTTTTTCGGGAGTGGTGGAATTCACAGGGCTCTTTTAGCCGTTAAGATTAAATCAGACGGCTGACGAGGAGCGATGGACACTCTACTCATCTTAATGAGATGGGTAGAGGATACGGTTCCCTAAGAAGGAGTTGGATTTGATGAAAGAGGAAGAGAGAGGCAGAGAGAACGTTTTGAGCACGGGAGAGAGAAAGAGGCAACCCACATCCTCAGCAGTCGTTCTCAGTTTTTTTTAATATTTAATAATTTTAAAATTTAATTGTTGAATCCAAACCGTTGATTTTGTTTAATTTTACGGGCGATGCGTTTTCATATAAGTTTTATAAAATTTGGATTTAATTTGATATTTGATTAAGTGCTCAACAAATGAACGGACCTGGTTTGATTAATTCTAATATGTTCATTTGTTGAGCACTTAATCAAATATCAAATTAAATCCAAATTTTAAAAAACTTATATGAAAACGCATCGCCCGTAAAATTGAACAAAATCAACGGTTTTGATTCAACAATTAAATTTTAAAATTATTAAATATTTAAAAAGAAATGAGAACGACGGCTCAGCAGTCGTTTTTTTCGACCCCTGAGGATGTGGGTTGGAGAAAGAGGGCGATGGCTGAGAGACAAAATTAGACGATCAGATATCAGCGAAGTCCGAACGAACGGCTCAGATTCCGCAATATTAAGCGGATCGAGATTTAATTAATATTTTAATTTCCTAACAAAACAAACCTCTGTATTTCGTAATATAGTTTTTTTTTTTTTTTTGACATACTAGATAGCGACTATCTAGGTATTTCGTAATATAGTTGCAAATCTTTTATTAAAGAAATCATATACGCTTTGTTTATTTGCGGAATAACACGCTGAAACGGTTTGAGTGGCAAAAATTGATATTACACATTTACACGCTTGAAAGATGATCCTAAAAGCCCGAAGAAATTGAATCGTTCAAGATCCAATTATGTGTGGGCCTTTTGCTTCTACAATTGAACTTGCAATAGAAGGCCTAATTGTTCTAGTCTTATCTTTATCTATAGTTAAATGGGCCGAGTCGGAGCAGACCAAATTCTTTTGGTATAATTAAGCAAATTCCACCAGCTGATAGTTTAAATTTTAAAAATTTAGATAATTTTCTCAAATATATATAAAGCTTAATGAACGTACGCTTGCAAAAATAAATTCCATCAACACGTTGCGTGACACAAAAAACAATTTAACAAAAAATTACAAAATAACCAGTCGATGCTGACTGGGACACTGGATCTGGTTTCCCGACAGGTTATGACTCCAGCTTCGGGTCAGCCAGTACAGACCCACTAGCACATGAAACCGAACGAGTGCCGATTTTGTTATAATCAAATTTACTGAAATAGCTGGACTACAATTCCTAAGCAAAACCCTTCTGCAATGAAAAAAGATCTACCTCTCTACATACTTGTAGCTTATACAGCGACTAAACACTCCAGCAGCCATAATCATGCGAACAACTTCATTGAATTGCTAAGTTTGGTTTAATGGTGTGAATATTGCCTGGATGAATCTAATATGATGAAATGCCACGGATCCTTAATTTCAGCAGAAATGACACGAACAGACAATAAAAAAAGGTAAAACTGGGATCTATTGTTTGCCTTTTACTCTTTTAGCAATATTTTAAAAGCATTTTGTGAATTTTGTATATGTTAGGGACTAAGGGCCAGATATACGACACACCAAAATATTTTATAATTATTTTAAAACAATCCAATCAGTTTAACAATTTTTGCGACATATGTGATATTTGTAATTTCGTATTAACTTATTTTGTTACGGACCTGTTTTTCCCTTTAATTAATCGGTCAACCGTAAAGCGTGGCCTCTGTTTGATATAAAAATTAATATTTTGTAAAAGCAGAAAGCTGATTTCCTCAACGATTTGCTTCCTATATATTACAAATTTATTTTATACTAGAAAAATTTGAAAAAACTTCTAATTGATTAATTCAAAAAGGAAATTGTTACGGACGTATTTTTTTAATATAAAAACATAAACGTGTTGCGCCACTTCTAGACATCATAACTCGAGTGGCACAGCCTGCTACAGCCACTATAAAATTCCTTCAAATCCATATTTTCTTTTTTTATAAGTTTAAAACTCATGTTATGGAACATTTTCTTCTATTTACATTTCTAATTGTTTTGTTTTGTTCGGTGCTTGTTTATATATCCTCCATCCAGCAATTTACTAAGGCTGCAATGATGCAGCGTTATTTCTATTAAGCGAATACACCTCTTTGATTAATATAGGATATTTGTAAATTTGGAAACTTATAAAAATAATAAATAAACAAATAAAATAATATTGATTTCATTTGTCACCATACATCAAAAAACTACATTAATAATACATCATCATATGTAATCATCATGATAAGGAAAAACAAAAGATTAATTTTTATATTATTCAGATGTTTACACAGTTCATCTGGTTCGCATATATATGACGTGATCTATGGACTATGATTTGAACTGCAAGTGTGAAACTTCCGAGATAATAATGCTAAAAAATCAGTTCTAATGTTTTGCAGGGTGGACTGCTAAAAGATTTTAGAACCAGGCCCAAAAAAAATAAAAGAATGGAGGTAAAAGAAATATAGCAAATAACTAAATTAATTATTTAGTACTTCCCGAATTGATACATGCATAATTCTCATACAGATATTCGATCTTCTTATAATATATAATCAGTAAAAGCATGTTACAACGACCGGTTTATCTCCAAATAAATCTAACCATGCATAGGAAGGAAACTACTAAACCATACCATAGATATATTAATAGGTTCTAAATATTTTGATATGCATCTGGATTTTCTCCTCCCGTCATCAGTACAGGAAGCCTACAAATTCAAAACTAATAAAAATGAGCATTCAGCAAGAAAAACGAATGGAGAAAAACAAATTGGTAATTTGAAATCTGCTTTCTCACCGTCATCAGTCATCTTTAGGTAAATCCTTGCGGATGCCATCCAGAGCATCAATCGCCAGCCCAAGATCATAATTGTTTGACCTCAAAACCTTGCGATTCAAGTCTTTATCAATGTACCCCATTTCAACGAGCTTCTCCACCATCTTTTCTAAACCATCGTCATCTTGTTCAACAATTACCACCTGTTTGCCCGAATTACCAGCAGGCACGGGCTCCTCAGATTTGTTAATTACCTTGTTGTTCTCAGTGTCTGTTGTGGGTTTGACATTTTTAGCATGAGTTTTGGTTGCAGCAGTGCTGCCCAGAGATCCAGTCATCACATTATTTATGGTTGCATTCTGAGAAGCACTCAGATTGGCCACAACCTGAAATTTTGCATGATACATATTGAGTCACTATTGCAAACAGATTGCAAATACCATATTTGATGTACTAATGAAATTCATGGTTCCTTTGAAACAGTAGTCCAGAAAACCAGACATTTCTCAAAATTATTACATATGACACAATCCGTATTGGCAACGAGAATAAACATTCTATAAAATAGAACCTTTTTGAGAAGCAAAAAATATCAATATTTTGGTGTTTCCGACTTCATCACTTGGGCAATATAAATCTTCATTTCCTAGAAGTTTCAAAACACTAACTGCAAATTGTTTCCAATGATTCCTAATTTTTGCACTATGATGCATAACTATTTTACTAAAACAATAGAATGAAAAGGCCCCAATTACAATTTTTTTTTCAGAAGCTAGCCAATCACGATTAAGAGTTAAAAATACTCAAATAATGATTGATCTTTCAAAATAAGCAAAAGATAAAAGAAAAGTAGAAAACATACATCAACTGCAACTAAAAATGGCTCCCCGAATTCGAACCCAGAAAAACTTGCCAATGAATAGCACGCAAAATATTTACCCGGGCAGGTTGGTGCCTTCAAATCCAGAGAAACATCAATGCTCTTTTGTACAGAAAGACCATCTTGCGGTGGAATCTATATATATGCCACCAAAATAATAGTCATGTACAGCTTTGAAAATTGGATCTTTGACAAGAGAACTAATAATGAGAGCTCAAGTTTTTAATTTCTGACAATCCAGGAAAACTCCTGAAATGTATGGATAAGTTTTTTAACATTACTTTTTGATCTTTGGACATTAGGTAAGGACACAGTTATGCCATTAACGAGTAAAAAGAAAATCACAATAAAACACCTTTGGGAAGTAGGCAAAGGGAAGATCAACAAAATTTGTGACCCACCTCTAATTTGACCTCCCATGGAGTAATGAAACCATAAATACCGCAGATTTTTGTGAGTTTTGTGCCATACGGCATCCTGTTTATTGTCGAATTGTAATTGACTCGCCAAGTTTTTTTGAAGGGTGTGTTAGGTGCCAGCCGAGTTCCCACTGGGATTGTTATATCTTGGACAAAGCATATCTGAGTCCCACATATGCCTCTCTGTCTTTCATAACCTACTGAGAAATATATTTGATCCTTGTGCGCAACTGAATCAAATGATGCAAACTGCAAACAAAATTATAAGATTTAAAACTATATATGGTCAAAAGGATTGAAGAAAATTATGTGTACAAAGTTTCTATAAAGTTTCATACAATTTTGTCATAAGATGGGGTGGCAAAATCCTCACAGGAGATAACCATTCGATAGTAACAAGTGCTACAGACTATGTACTTCCCTTTCCTGTAAAAGAAAAGGAAAGAAATGCAAAAAAAAAAGATATATTATCAAGATAAAAAATCAACAAAAAAGAAACCAAAATGAATAGGTTCCGAACTATACTTCTTGTAGCATTGCCCTGCGATGACATTCACTCCACATACTTCACATTTGTTCCCATTTGGCCTGGAAGATTGTCCGGCAACCATTGGCTCCACCTGACCACCCATAATAGGCAAAGTTGCTGGCGAAAATTGTCCACCTACAAATGAATTTCTAAGATGCATCTGTGGTCTGGGACCAAAACCAGAATTCCAGTTTGGTTGAGCATGCATCAAAGTTGGTTCAACTTGTGCCTGCCTAGGAAACTTGTAGGGAGGCCCCATATCACATGCTGTAGATGAATCTTGAACAGAAGTGAAGCTCCGCTTTTGGACAGCATCCATTCCCAAAGACGTCAACCTACGAAGATCTAGACCGTCGTGGTTAACCTTTGAGAAAGGATTTTGAGTTGGGGGGGGATTATATTTCAGTTTAATGTCAATTCTGAGGGGGTTCAGGCCCTGTTTAATTGCGGCATCATGCAGATCAGCATCATCCCCTAGCAGAACTGCGTCACCATCCTCGTCAATATAGGTGAGATTAAAGGCTGTTCCATGGTTTATATTAAAACATTCACGGATTTTAGATCTGAGCTGAGCCAACTTCAAATCCAGTATTTGATGGTGCACGGATCCATTGATGCGCTTAATGTTATCGCCATACTTTACCTACAACATACAAACATGGTGAGAAATAAAAGGAACATACAAACTATAAGATAAAAAATATTAACGCACGGTTATAACAAAATGGACCACTAAAATCTTGACAAAAATAGTTGGAAAATTATGTTATATTCTTCAAAAATCAATTGATAAGCACCTTCAGAGTAAAGCAGTAAAGCACTACAGAGAAGAAGATGACTTACGCTACAAACTTTTGACTAAATCAAAGAAGCGTAATTTTTTTAGCCAGAAAAAAATTCACGTCCTTTATCAGTCTATTTATTTATCCTAACAAAGGCAAAAGAGTTCGATCAGCTATTTCTTCAAAAAAAACATTATACCTACAGAACCCTATCTTGGACCTTCTTAATTAGGTCAAGCAAATGAAAACATTTCAGAAATCCAGGGTGCATGTAAGAATTAAATCTCAGTTCTTTAATGAGACAAAAATCAGCCAAACGAAAGAAAACTTGTGAATAATTTCTTGCCATACGAAATACAAGCTAAAATGAAATCACTGTACAGTTTTATGTAGCTTTTCATTTTTTTTTTTCTTCTTTTTTTAGTCTTTTAGTTTTCCTTCTTTTCTTGTAAACCTTGTAACGCCTTGTTTTAAATTTAATGAAATCACTGTTGCTGTGGTGCTTTTCCAATTGCCACCCGACTCAAGAAAAAATATATATATACAAGATAAAAATACCTACCAGGAGTTTTTATATATTTACACCTTGATCGAAATTAATGATCCACAACATGATTTGATTTGATTGGATTAGAGTTGATTGGAGATTATTTCCATTTGAAATTTGGTGATCGGAAGTTCGGAACCAATCTAAAATGAATTGATGGGAATTGAAATTTGATGATAATAAACCATATGAATATGAGAAAGAAATTATTTTGCCGTGCTATCCTTTTTTTTTAGCACTTCAAAGCAATAAGTCAAAAACCAATGCTAAGACTTCAATGGTGTTTCATACCAGTGACAAATATGCATGTATGCATGTCTTTGAAAACAACTTATTTTTCCCTTTCTGAACTTCCAAAATGGTAAAATATGCATGTACTTAGATATAAATATCTATAAAAAAATAGCATAAACAAAAATTTCAAAAGATTAGTGCTATATTTCAATCAAAAGTTAGTAGAACCATTAAAAAATCAAAGGATGTAAGGCGAGGAAAAAATACTAGTACTACAAGACATAAAGCAGACGAATTATACAGCGCATGCCCACAAAAAAGGGGGGAAAAAAACAAATAAGAAATTTGTAATGGAATCATGTACAAATGCAGGTGTCAGTAAATAATTCTCAATCGTTTCAACTTTGTTAGAAGGAAAGCAGGATAAAAATGACAACAAGAAAGAAATTGGAAACAATCGATTTAACAGTAGATATATCAGCAATATAAGTTGAACAAAAAAAGGCCTTAGAGTTGATTAGAGCGAGAGATCGACTCTCCCGTGCGAAAAACGAAAAAGCTTGGAAAACGATAGAGGAAAAGTATCTGAAATTTCGATTTCTTTCATAATTTTCCTTTTAATCTAATCTCGCTTTGATTCTTAGTATGAAGATTTCTGGGGGAAATAAGAATTGTACAGAAATAAGAATCAAAGCAAGATTTTGGTTCCGATAAGTAATTAAAATTTTAGCATCGAAGGGTTTTTAATCTCGGTTCCAATAAGTGAATTGAACGGAAATAAGAACTCCGATTCCAATTTCACTAGAGGATTTTGGATAAAGACAAAAAAGGGTGATATGGCTGTCAAATAATAGAAGGAAAAAAAGGTGAATTGACACCTTGAAAACCACTTTCTCTGGAGTCGCCATTTTCGAACTCTCTTCTGGAAGAAGCTTGAGTTGCAAGGAAAAGAGAGAAGTGGAAGAGATGAAGAGAAAGAGGGGCAATGGATGGCTATTTATAGAAGGTATTGGCACCTGGATACTCAAGAGGTGTTTGCTGCGACGGACCATGATGTAACTTTTCGTGTGTGGTTTGTCTGACAAAAAGTTTACGCGTTAAAATGTTGTCCCAAGAAACAGGCGAAGGGTTTCTTCATGTACGAACGCAATTACGCAACACATCGAAAGTATATTTTTCCCTTTTTAATATCCAATGCTCCGCCGATACTATTATTTAGACGAGAACCAATTTACATCTCCTCTTTCGATTGTTTCTAATTTGATGATGATTTCCCTTTCGTCTTTCCTCTCGCACCTAATTAATTGATGGTGGATATCTGATATTTGGTTAGTTTGCTCTTTTTTTTTTTTTGTTTTGATTGCATCCTTATTTTTACTCTTTGTTTTTCCTGTACAGATCGATAATATTTCCCTCGATTTTGTTGTTCAGCTAAGGGTTGTGTCTGCCTTTTGTTGTTCTTCCCCTTCTTTTCTGTATGTTGCTACCTTTTTTTGTTTCTTCCGATTTTTTAGATAAAAATAGAAAATCATTTCTATTTTCATGAGAAATAATGTTTTCATGTGAAATTAGTTCGAACAAAATTTCTTTTTCTCACTTTTTGCGTTTGTTTGAAATTCCCCCCTTTCTTTCTATTTTCTTGGATCTAACCAATTTTAATAAATCTAATGTACAATGGTTTTTTTATAATGATTTCTCTATTTTTCATCTAACATTAAATAGTTTTTTCTACTTTTTTTCGTCTACTGATTTTTTTTTTATAATTGGAGATAAAATTTAGAAAACATGATTGACAATTTGTACCAATACTTAATTCTATGAAGTATGATAAGGTTTAACTTGATTTGCAGATGACAATTTGTATGCTTGGGTTGCTTTTGTTATGAATAATGGATTTAGTTGCATGAATTTCTTGAGAATTACTATTTACGTGGTAACTAATGTTCTTGCTATCAAACTGTTGAGGCCGAGTTTGATCAATGTTGGATTCTTAAATAAAGTTGTTGGATTTTTAAATAAAGGGTGATGATTAGATTGTCTGCAAATTAATTTCAAGAATGGAAGCACTGCCACGATTGGACATGATATGATCCCAATAAAACTTTTTTTTTGTTGTTCTTCCGATTTTCAGATAAAAATAGAAAATCATTTCTTCTGATTTTTTGTGTTTGTTTTCTGGGATCTAACCAATTTTAATAGATCTAATGTACAAGAGTTCTTTTATAATGATTTCTCTATTTTTTCATCTAACATTGAATAGTTCTTTTTGTTTCTTTTCTTCTACTGATTTGTTTTTTATTATTTTAGATAAGAGAGCAGTTCCGCTGCCACAGGTTTTCTGCTGCCACAGTTGCCACAGATTTGCATCCGTCCGATTAAAACAGATCAATGGACGAGATTATATTTTAATTAAGCAACTTTTCATTACTTTTAATAACTTTGTCTCCTTCCCGTAACTTCTCTGTCCAGGGAATACGAAACGGTCAATCGACTCTCAACCCTTCTCTTTGCTACCGCGCCATCTTCTCACTCTGTTGCTTGTGCGCTATTCTCTCTCGCTCTCGTGTTCTCTTTTTCACCGCTGGTGTGCTCTCTGTCCAATTCTTTTCTCCAAAGAAGATGAGCATCTCCCCAAATTCAAGGAATAACGATGAGGTATTTTTCAACTTCTTTCTTTTTTATGGGAAATTTCATTATATTTTCGATTAAGCAAATGAGTGGCCTATTCATTATTCCTTGTGTCTCTTATGTCTTAAATAAGTGGTCTTTTTCATTATTTCTCACCAAGATGGCTTTATTTTGGATAGGATGACAGGTGAAATTAAGATGTTATTTTTACAATGATATGGAATCAATTTGCCACCTATTTTTACATTGCGAGTTGATAAGAGTGACGTATCTGTGGTCTCAAATAAATTAACTTTTCACATATAAACCCATGCTGCTATATTTGAACAATTTAATGCGTTTTATTTTCAAAATCAATTTGATGCTATTAACATTTCCATTTTCTATATTTTCATCTTGGTTTGATGAGAAATTCTACTGCATTTTGTATGTCAGGAACCATTAGTTTTCATAGATACTGTCATGAAGGATACTGTCATGGAGGTGGCACCTGAAATTGAAGCCAGTAACAGTAACGCAGATGGTCTGAAAATTTTTAAAGGCATGATTTTTCCATCTTTGGAAAAAGCTGAACAGTTGTATAAAGCTTTTGCTAAGGCCAATGGGTTCACAGTTCGTATACGAAATACTCGTGAAGGTAGTAGAGGAACTGTATCAAGTCGAGAATTTGTTTGTTCTTGTCAAGGATTTTGGGAAGAAAAAAAGGGAAAGGCTTTAGATCAAAATCAAGAAAGAAGAACAATGACTCGCAGATGTGGATGCCTAGCTATATTAATTGTGAAATGGGATAAGAAGAAGAAAACATGGATTGCACACAAGTTTGATAATGATCATAATCACCTTATGGTAAGTCCTAAAAGTAAAGGTTACCTTCAATCCAACAAGTGCATGCCAGTAATTGCAAAGAACCTTGTAGAAAAATTTCATGAGACGGGTCTCTCAAGGAAAGGTTCCAAAGATCCTTGGTAATATGGAAGGTGTGAATTTTAATGAAAGAGATTGTTATAACCACATGAGAGATAAAAGAAGAAAAGATTTAGTTGTAGGTGATGCACAAGCTGTTCTAGAATATTGTAGAAGAAAGCAAACTGAGAATCCAAATTTCTTTTATGCAATAGATTGTGATATGGAAGATCGGATGATCAATTTCATGAGTGGAGTTGAGGTTTCAATGCAAAAAAGGCGCAAGTGTTCTAATTGTAAAGTGTTAGGCCATGATATAAGAACATGTGAGCGACACAATGAAGAATGTAAGTTCTTTCATGATATTAGTTTATAATTAGTTTTATATCTGGTGCATCCACAGAATGAATATAATTTAATTCATTTACTTATAAAAATGTATTATTTGTAGGTTGAAGGTCAAGAGATGATGTTATTGATGCTATGCAAGTTACCAACAGCATGCTGGAATCTATCTTATATAATTTTTTTTTTTTTCATTTTATTTTTTCTCAAGAGATTACGTTATTGAAGATCAAGATATTATGTTCTTTTTTAATATATTACGAAATATCTAAAGTTAGCTATCTTGTGTTGTATGGGATTGAACCCTTTAATTACATTAAGGTTTCTATACTTTTGCTGTTACTTTGTAGTATTCTTGGTGTGTTACAATTTACTAGTTAAATGTGACAACAAACTTTTTTTTTAATTGGCCTTTTTTATTCAAGCCAATAATGCTATACTGGTGATGCAATGAATTTACTGGTATCGGATCAGTTTTTATTATCATACTTGGCGTGGGTTTTAGTAAAAAATAATTTATGGGAAGGAACTAGGGACATGCATGAACTCTTGATAATTTTTTATTTTATAGTTTTTTTTTTCATTTTTTTTACTTTGAGGGAATCTTATTTGTTCAAGTTTCATTTGATCAATGAACTCAAGAAGAAAATTTAAAAAAAGGACTATTCAAATGAATTGTCAAATTACTGGTAAATTGGAATAATGGAGTAGGGGTAGAAAGGAAATTAAAGTGTAAAAGGAAGAGAAAAGAATAGAAACATACAAAAAGATCAATGAAGTTTTATTTAAATAAGTTCCATGTCAGTCTACGAGTATTAATTACCTTTTATTTATAAGTTACAAACTTACAATCACATGCAATTTTCACACTGTTACATTTTTTTGAAAAAGAAAAAGTAGTCTCTGGACTTACTTTTCTTTATAAAAACAAAAAAAAAATTACTTCAAACTGCCAAAAATTTTGAAAAGAAAAAGAAGTCTGAGTGCCCCATGTATAATTACTAAACCACACGCCTTTGTCTTGTTTTGTTTTTCAAGTTTGCCACATCATCCTTGTACCAGTAACAGTGAAAGTGGTACCAGCGCCCTTCATCTCTATTTGTGTCCACATCATGATCTTGCATCAAACCTGTCCAGTGATTTATCAAGCATGTATTAGCATTAGCATGTTCTTCATACTTTTAGGAGTTTCTTCATTCCAATTTTCAATCACCTCACACAAGACGCCAAAGAAAAAAAAAAAACTTGAAAAAAAGCTTGAAGGGAAATTATGACTAAACTGTACAACAACATGAATATTGAGCCAATCAATATAATGGTCTATAGCTTCGCCCAAGGAATAATGAATAGGCCACTCATTTGCTTAATCGAAAATATAATGAAATTTCCCATAAAAAAAAAAAGAAGTTGAAAAATACCTCATCGTTATTCCTTGAATTTGGGGAGATGCTCATCTTCTTTGGAGAAAAGAATTGGACAGAGAGCACACCAGCGGTGAAAAAGAGAACACGAGAGCGAGAGAGAATAGCGCACTAGCAACAGAGCGAGAAGATGGCGCGGGAGCAAAGAGAAGGGTTGAGAGTCGATTGACCGTTTCGTATTCCCTGGGCAGAGAAGTTACAGGAAGGAGACAAAGTTATTAAAAGTAATGAAAAGTTGCTTAATTAAAATCTAATCTCGTCCATTGATCTGTTTTAATCGGACGGATGCAAATCTGTGGCAACTGTGGCAGCAAAAAACCTGTGGCAGCGGAACTGCTCTCGATAGGTAAATTTAAGAAACAAGATTGATAATTTGTACTAGTACTTAGCTCTATCGAGTATGATAAGATTTGATTTGATTTGCAGCTGACAATCAAATTTTTTTTTAATGATCAGCTGAGATTTATTTTTCATTATGAAATAGTTTTTGTGAGATAGGAGACAAATGCTTCAGAAGCAATGTACTTGTTTCTTAGTTTCTTTCACACAGTAATTGTATTACTTATCCATTAAATTTTTAGTATCAAGAGCAACAATTAGGAAAAATTTCAGTATAGAAATTAATAAACTTATAATTGTATTACTGCTTTGTTTCCCTCACAACCTCTTTTTTTCTTTTCTTTTCTTTTTTTTTTTTGGCGCATTTGGCTGTTCAAGGATGCTGGCACAACCATGATTTTGCTAGAAATGTCAGATTTCTTCTATCCGGACATTATCATAATCATGATTTAAACTTAAACTTTGTTATCTTCATGATGGTGGTTGACTGTTATTAACAAAGCATACACGAGATTTCAATTTATGTATTGCAAACTATCTCAATCCCCATTCCCGTACTGGTACAAAATCCTATCTTTTCAGGGACTTTCTGAATTATATTCGTTTCGAGGGCTGTATTGTAAATCTATTAAAATTCCCTCGTCAGAAGGACTAATATGTAAATGCGCTGGTTGGTTGGGTTCGGATCTGTTTGGTTTTGCCGGATTACATAGGGTTCTCTGGATCCGTTTCTCCTTGACTGTTCGAATCTGTGTGAAATAAACGCTGGATTTGTTTTGAACCAAGACTGTTTTACTGGTCGGATTTTCATAAGCTAAATGAATATTGATTAGTTATTAAAACTTATAAATAAATGGTTACTCGTGTGCCATTTTTCCTCTCTGAACAGAACCTGAAAGAATTAAATTTAACTTGTTTGATTTATAAAGTATAAAACCTAATTTCTTTCTTGATGAAGGCATATATTACGTGATGAATAATGATTTTTAAAGTTGCATCGATCTCTTGAGGGCTACTGTTTACGTGATAACAATGTTGCTGCTATAATTTTTGTATTTTAGAAACTCGTTATTATTGGACGATCCATAATTTTTGTATCAAGAATTTTCTATAATACAAAAAAAAAAGTAAAAAGTTTCTTAAAAAATAAAAATTTGTTTCTTATAAATTTTCAATACGGAAGACATATTGAACGTCATTTGAAATTTGACATGTGAGAATGATCATATTGGAGTATTTTTCATGATCCCAATTAAACTCTTGAAACAAATTGTTTCTTTTCTTCGGAGGTTATGCAATGTCTCTAATTGAGTTCATCTTTTTTATTGAATTTTTAATCTTGTAAAATAAAATATTATATTTCTTATTAAATTAAGAAACACAAGTTCTTTTGGTCAATTAAATAGATGATATCGTCCAGCATGATCTAATCATCTTTTTTTTTTTAGAGGAAACTGAACCAACAAAATTTAAACATCCGGTCTGACCATGTCATGCAAGTTCAATAACTCTGATTGACCGGCTTGCTATACTCCGGGCATCGACACCTTCATTTTAGCATGATTATTTTATTTGATAGAAGTTTGATACAAATAGCGCGTAATAGTTTTTTAAAAAAAGATTGCATGTAATAGTTAGGCTTGGAAATGTATATCTCCAGAAAAATAAATTCATAATGGTCAAACATTTGAAAATGATATATTGAATCATTATTGATGGTAAATATTTCGTACTGTGTAATGATAAAAATAAGAGGAAATTTGAGGGGGACATTTGTCAAAAGTCAAAACCTTCTGGGCTGGAATTCACCACTCACCTATTGCCATGTGCTAGGTTTTCTGTTAAACCTTACAAAGGTTTAATTTCCTGTCAGGTTCAAATATTGTTTTTTCTTTCAGCATTTTAATACGTTGTTTACAATAGTTTTACTTGCAAAATAAAAACTTCGGGTTTGACCCGTATAAAAAATTAGAAACTATTTCTGAATCCCGTCATCTTACGGACAAATTGCTCTTTTTCTTCTTTCACGTGTCATTCAATTTTTTGAATCCAAATAATTCAAAAAAAAATGCAAAACTAAAATCGTACCCACAATACTAATTTTTTTACTTACACATACAAATTAAGACATTTTTACAATTCATCCGGTCCGCATATACATGACATGATCTATGATTTGATTTTTTAAGTTCGGAACTTCTCAAGGTGCACACCAGCCATGGTAAAAAAAAAAAAAAAAAAAAAAAAAAAACAACAGTTCTAACACATTAAGGCTTGCAGGGCGGACTGCTAAAATTTGTGAGCTCTCGATATAAAACAAACAATTGGCAAATTCTCAGAAGCAAATTAAGTTATTAATACAGTACTTCTCGAATTTAAAACATGCATCATTTCGATACAAAATATTCGATAATTTATTACTAGTGGAAGCATGTTATAACGACCAGTTTATCTCCAAATAAATCTAACCATTCAAATATAGGCAGTTTCATGATGTTGCCATCGCACCAAAAAAAGTATATCACATAGCAACCAGAAACACCAGATAATATTATATATAACCTTCGCATAGTTGCATCACTAATAATACACATAAGTTAATATAAAGTAGACGCCTAAAACACAGATTAGCAAAAGGTACCACCATAATAGATTAACTAACAAAAGGGTGCCACCGCCTAAAAGTCTTAATACAAATCTAAGGGGACTACTTAAACCATCATAGATATTATACATAGAAGTATTAATAGGTCCTTAATATTTTTTAGTTGCATCTGGACTTTCTCCTCCCATCAGTACAGGAAACCTACAAATCCAAAACTAGCAAACGTAAGCATTTAGCAAGGTATGAAGAAAAACCAAAAGAGTAATCTGGAATTTGTTTTCTTACCGTTATCAGTCATCACTCGGTGAATCCTCACTGGTGCATTCCAGAGCATCAATTGCCAGCTCAAGATCATAATTGTTGGACCTCAAAACCTTACGAATCAAGTCTTTATCACCATACCCCATTTGAACGAGCTCCTCCACCATCATCACCTCATCTAGATCATCATCATCTTTAACAATTGCCACCCCTTTGCCCAAATTACCAGGAGGACAGGAACGCATGGACACCTTAGATTTTCCAAGGACCTCAGAGTTGTCAGTGTTTGACGTGGGCTTGATACTTACAGCATGAGTTTTGGTTGCAGCAACATTGCCCGGAGATCCAGGCATCTTTATTGCAGTTGTGTTCTTAGAAGTACTCGGATTGGCCACAACCTGAATTTTTTTATGGTTCAGATTGATAGCAGAGTCACTAACACAACAGAAAGCAAATGCAATATTTGACGTAACAATGAAACTCATTCCTTTGAAACAAAAAATAATTGGGAGTTGCTTTCAACCTCAAAGTTCCGATGATTACAGATGACAAACTTTATTGGCGAAGGTTCACTCAAAAGTTGCCTTCAGAATATACTGAATTTTCAAATTTGGCAAGTAGTTGCAAATGAATATACTTTGGAAAAATAAACTTTCTATACAACCGAACCTTTCAGCACAAAAGTATATCAAAGTTTTTGTGCTTACAAATTGTAATTCAAATACCAACTGCAAATTGTTTCCGATGATTCCTATTCTTTTTCATGCATTAGGATGCATTAAATTAGTCTTTATTTCCTAGCCAACTTCAGAAATTAGTCTTTATTTTTTTTTCATTCCTTTTTTTTCATGCATTAGCATAGTTCTATTTTTTTTTAAGCTAGCTAGCGAAGACTAATTAAGAGCTGATTTTATTCTAATACAGATTGATCTTTCAAGACAAGTAAAAACCACAAAAAAAAAGGTAGAACACATACTTCAATGGCGATAGAAATTGGCTCTCCAAATTCGACACCGTTTAGAAATGCCAATGAATACCATGCAGAATAATTACCCGGGCAGGATGGCGCCTTCAAACACAGATAAACATCAACACTCTCCTGTGGACCAAGACCACTGCTGTTTGGAATCTACACGTCACCAAAATAAAAGTCATGTCAGCTAGGAATTTTGGATCTTTAACATGAGAGCTCAAGCTTGTAATATTTCTGACAATTCAAGAACACTCCACCAAATGTGTTGGAATAAATTTTATTAACATTACTTTTGGATGTTTGGACATTCAGGTAAGAAAATAGTTGAGTATTAACAAACAAAAAGAAATCCTAGTAGGGCACCTTTGTGAAGTAGGTAAATACAAGATCGACAGAATTTGGTACACACCTCCAATTTGACATCCCATGGAGTACTGAAACCATAAATACCGGAGAGTTTTGTGAGTCTTGTACCAGATGACCACCTGAAAGAGCTAGTGTTCCTGATACGCCAAATTTTTGTGACTAGTGTGTTAGATGCAAGCCGAGTTCCCACTGGAATTGTTACATCATGGACTAAGCATATCGGAGACCTATGTTGCACTAAGTGTATGTTCCTTCTGTATCTTTCATAAGTTCGTGAGAAATACATATGATCGTTGTGCATAACTGGGGTTCCATCAATTGATGCAAACTGCAATCAAATTTATAAAAGATCATATGCTATCAAATGGATTGAAGAAATGACAAGTTATGTAGTTTCTACACAGTTTCTTACAGTATTGTAGTGAACTTTATGGTCATTAGATGGAGGGAACGTGGTTCTTGGTGGGGTTAATTCCTCACAGCGGACAGCCATCCGAGAGTTACAAAAGCTGCACACTTTGTACTTTCCTTTCCTGTAAGAGAGGAAAAAAAATAAAGCACATAAAAATGTATCTTAAAGATGGGAAATCAACAGGAGAAACAAACCAAAATGAATAAGGTTTACTGTTTCAGAAATATACTTCGTGTAGCTTTTCCCTACAATTGGATTAGCTCCACAAACTTCACATTGGCCCCCATGATGATAATTTGGAAACGACTTGGAACAATGCCCAACAGGAATGTCATGTAGCTTGTGGGTCTTATCCATCATAGGCATGCCTCCAGATGAAACAACCGTTGACATGCGCAACTCATCACCTTCGAGGTGAGCATTGAGAGATCTCTTGCTACGTGCATCATCAGCTTGTACTTCCACGTAGTGTCCATGTTTTGGGCTTCTACTGAAGCAGTATGCGCAATAATTGCAATTTTCTTCACTGAAAAAGACAGACGTGCAATATTAAGATATGCCATTCATTTAGTACTTTACTGTAAATCAAAAAAGGACTGAAACTTTAAAGTAAAAGAATCAAAGGAAATAGTTGCTTTCCTCCAAATAGATATTTAACAGTGAATATCTCAAAGAAACAGGGACCAAACAACAAACCTATAAGATTTGAAATAAGACCCAATAATAGGATTCATGCCACATTTATAGCACTGTACTCCACGGTGTAGTGTCAACTGCTCAACCTGACTACCAGTAAAGGGTGAAGTTGCCAGTGCAAATGGTCCCGCAAGAAATGCATTATCAAACAAATGCATCGATGCACTGGAACCAAGATCATAACTCCAATTTGGTTGAGCATGCTTCAAAGTTGGTTCAACTTGATCCTGCTTAGTAGAGTTTTGGGAGGGTGGCGGCGGCTTATCCCATGGTGTAGCTGACTTCTTAAATGAACTGATTTCGAGTTTTTGATTGACATCCTTCTCAAGAGATTTTACGGCACAAATATGGTCAGGATTAATCTTTGCTGGAGGATTTTGAGGTGCAGGTGGATTTTGTTTCAGGTTCATGTCAATTCTGAGGGGATTCAGTCCCTGTTTAATTGCGGCGTCATACAGATCGGCATCATCTCCTAGCAGAACTGTGTCACCATCCTCATCAATATAAGTGAGGTTAAAGCCTTCTTCAGGGGTTATTTTAAAACATTCAAGGATTTTAGATCTGAGCTGAGAGAAATTCAAATCCAATTTTTGACGGTTTACAGATCCATTGATGCGCTTAATGTTATCACCGTATTTCACCTACAAATACAGAGGTGGTAGAGAAATTAATAGATCATACAAACTAAATGAGTTAGATGTAAAATATCATATTGAAGGCTTAGCTGGGTAGAAACTACAAGTAACAAAAAAAAAAAGAAAGAAAGAAAACCTCAGGGATAACAAAATGGACCACTGAAATGCTGACAACATTAGTTGGAAAACTATGTTATGTTCTTCGAAACCAATTGTTAAGTACCTTCAGAGTGAAGCACTACAGAGATGAAAACAATTTAAGCATCCAACTTGACTATTTAAGTTAAATAAATTCCTAGCCCGAAATTAAAAAAAATATTTTTTTTAGCCTATTTAATTAACCTAATAGTACTTAATTTGCAAAAAAAAAAAAACAATAGATTTCCTCTTTACCCCTATGAAATCAAGAAAAATTTGATAAATAAGACAAAAATAAAATAAGCAAGTCGTTCCTACATATTGCATGCTAACAGAGGCATTAAATCATAGTCCGATCATTTAATTGTTAAGAAATATAAACCTAAACGCCTAAAACCCACAGTTCCGACCATTTTGGTAGGATCATATGATAAAAGTTAGCGATCCAGTGTGGAATGCACAAACCATACACCATTTCTGGTCGAATGAGACAAAAGATCACTCAAAGAAAAGAAAATTTACAAACAATTTCTTACTTACAAAATACAAGCTATGGTACCTAACAAAAAATTCTATATATTTAAGAAGAAAGGCAAAAGTTAAAACCTTGAAGACCACAGTCTCGTCCTGGGTCGCCATTTTCGAACTATATTTAGGAGAAGGTTGAGAGGCGCAGGGAAAAGAGTAAAGTGGAAGTGATGAAGATGAAAGAGTGAATGGATATTTATTGATACTTTGATAGCTCGATAATCGAGAAGGTATTCATGTGACCGCTTTTGTGTGAGGTTTATCTGACAAAATTTCTTAACGAACGGGTTACAAATAGAAAAGTGGGTCCCTGAAACATGACAACAGCTTCTACATTATTATCCTACTTAATATAATTATATGTTGTTTAGGAAAATAAATATTGTCAATTTTAGGTTAGTAAAAAAATGATAAATGCATTTCTCGGAAAAAAAAAAAGATTTTACGGGTTACACGAAATTTAAACATGCACAAACCAAAAGGAAAAAAAAAATTACAATATCCTGGATAATATTTGGGAAAAAGGAATCTTTTAAAAAGCCTGTTTCGACGGGTGTTTCTTACATTAACATTATGAATAAACAAAATAATAAAATAAGAAATTTGCACGACACTTGGCTGTTGCATTGTGCCATCTGGCTCGCATGCATCCTTGCTTTTTTTACACTTGTCGCTACTCTTTCCAATACGTGGCAGCCCAGTAACAAGTCCCTCGTATTTAAATACCATAATCCACTTATTCTCTCAAGCCCAGTAACAAAGTATTCAATTATTCTATTTAGATTCCGTTTGGTTGCGGAGAGAAGAAATAAAATAACTCGTCTAGTATTTCGCATTTATATAACCAAATAAGCGTGGAGAACTCTACGTAATATTTCACAAATTGATTAAAAATATATGATATAACTTGAGTTGGTAGACTCAGAAGTGGAAAATAATAGAATAGTATTTTTTTTTTCAAACTATAATGACACAGAAGACTACTTATTATTATTATTATTATTATTATTATTATTATTATTATTATTATTATTGTGTGAAATTTTATTAAGAACTTGTCATGTAAAATTTATGTGGTACTCAAATCGTATGTTGAGAAATTTTTTAGCACAGCCTACATATGATTTGACTGAATTTCTATTTAAAAAAATCAAATTATATCATTATACTCATGAAATATAATTAAACCCTTTGAAATTATTGTGTGAATTAGTCAAATTAATAGAGATGTTGTAATATAAACTAATTATAGAGAAACATGTTGTTAAATAATCGGTTATTGAGTTTTATAACTGACATCTGTTTACTTTTTGTTGTTGATGCTCACGAGACACGACGTAGGTCGACGTAGGTTCACTCAAAGGTTCACCCCTCATGTTTTGGTGCGGAGTCGGTGTAGGAAAAATTACATCTCGCGTTTGACAATAAAATCATTAGAACCTTGTCCCTGTAATAAAATATACAATTATAGAATTAATTAATTAACGTGCTCACTTTAGAAAAAAAATATATAATTTGGTCATAACATTCACATTAAGATTCAAGCAACCACATTAGCGTAATAAAACAATTCTCAATTGTTTCTGTAGTATATTTGACTCATATAATTATTTCAAGTCCAAAAATCTGTTCCGGATCGCATCATTTTAAGTATAAGAAATGCTTTTTTTTTCGCTACGAAAATTTCTTTAACAGGATAATAATTATCTCAACTAAAAAAGTTGCTTTACGCTGTTCTGACTCAAAAACAAAGAAATATAACAATGAAAATATATTATTCGGGTAAAAAACAATTATTTTTTTGAAGTTGAGTCTTGATAATTGATTTACAGCGAACTGAACCGATTTAATCTAAAAAAGGAAAACTTCAAAAAAAAAAAACAAAGTCTTGTTTGTTTCGCGCTGAAAGATGTCCTTTTTAAGCTAAATATGCTCGTCTCAAGTTAAAAATAAAGTACAATAATTTTATCAAGTTAAAATAAATTATTGCCTGGTTATGGGAAAATAAATGTGCATCTCAATTCTCAAAACAAATGAATTTTTTTAGCAAAAAAAATGAAATAGCTGCGAGCCTGCGAGTAAAAAAATGTGTGTTTGTTTTCCAAACTAATTTTACACTGAAGAGAATTGTTTTCAATTAAAAGTATTTTTTTTCCATCGGCACTTATATATCTCACATTGGAAATATATTGCTTTAAATAAAGGTACGTGTCTCGACATAAATTAATTAATTTTACACAGAAAAAAATTATATGTTCCAATCTGAAAATGTATTTCTTTTATTTGCTTCCCATATAAAAGGTATAATTGTCGTTGTTATGCTTCTTACAATTGCTTTATAGTATTAGAATCTAAGATAAGAAGTTTTTTATTAATTTGAGAACTCAAGAGATCATTTAAAATCCCGATGCAAATTTAGAAGGGTTCATTTTAAGTTCTCCAGGAATAGGAGAATAAGAGTGATCACGAAAGCTCGAAGAACCAGATCCAGTTCTAAAAGTAGGCCTTTTTGCTTCTAAAATTTAAATTTAAATTAGAATAAAAGGCCCTGATTTTTTTTAACCTCATCTAACAGACCCCTTTTTTGGTTTAATTAAGCAAATTCCAACCGATATTTTAAAATGTTCGTTAAAATTTCAAATATAACGCTAAAAATAATGCAAGCACGCAAATTATTTTCCATCGACGTAATAATTGAGAAGGAAACAATGTAAAAAAAAAGTATAAAAAGTCTATGACCGTGATATTCAAACAATCCAAACTCGTCCAATGGATCTCGCTTTATTTTGTGCTCCGGTAACTTTTTTGGCGAGAAAGGGGAATAAACGAGGAAATATAAGTTGTGCACGAGTGTTGATTTTGTTAACAAAGTTTGATGAAATAGCTGGACGACAATTTGCATAGCAAAACTCTTTACTCACTGTTTTCGAATTTTATCCGCAACAAAGGAAAAATGTCTGCCTCTGTATCTTAAAATTTTTGCCAGGATTAAACACTCCGAAACTCCAACAGCCCATAATCATGTTATGAACTTCACAAAAAACTGCCAAGTTTGGTTAAATTCTATGAATTATTGCATGGAGGTATACAATTTGATGAAAAAGGCCAATTCTTGGATCCTTAATTTCGGCAAAAATTGCATGAACCGACATAGAAAACGACACCAAGCTGCAAGTATCCGTTAAACTTTGCAAATTGCGACTTCCTATTAATTATGAATAAAATAATACTCATTGCTAAATGAATATTGATTAGTTACTTATAAATGACTGGTGTACTTGTTACTCGTGTGCCATTTATCCTCTCTGAACCGAACCTGGAAGAATTAAATTTAACTTGTTTGATTTATAAAGTATAAAACCTAATTTCTTTCTTCATGAAGGCATCTATTACGTGATGAATAATGATTAATAAAGTGGTATCAATATCTTAGGGCTTACTGTTTTACGTGATAACAATGTTGCTGCTATCAAACTGCTGAGAGATTAATCAATGTCGGATTCTTGAATAAAGTAGTTGGATTTTTAAATAAAGGGTGATGATTAGATTGTTTGCAAATTAATTTCAAGAATGGATATAATGGTACAATTGAACATGATATGATCCCAATTAAACTCTTAAAACAAATTGTTTCTTTTGTTCGGAGGTTATGCAATGTCTCTAATTGAGTTCATCTTTTTTATCGATTTTTTAATCTTGTAAAACAAAATATTATATTTCTTAAATTAAGAAACGCAAGTTCTTTTTGTCAATTAAATAGATGATCCCGTCCAGCATGATCTAATAATCTTTTTTTTTTAAGAAGAAATTGAACCAACAAAATTTAAACACCCGGTCTGACCATGTCATGGAAGTTCAGTAATTCTGATTGACCGGCTTGCTATACTCCAGCCTCCGGGCTAGGCCTGTCAATATGAGAACGTTTTAACGTTTTAACGTTCCGTATATGGGCCACGAAACATTAAACGGAAGGAAAAAATGGTTCCGTTTGGGCCAACGAAACATAAACGTAATGGCCCATTTACGTTTCGTTTATTTACGTTATACCGTATATGATTGCAAATTTTGGAATATGTTGAATTACAGAGGAATGCGGAGAAATCTAGGGAGCAGATCGATTAAACCCTAAATTGCGCCGCTTCTGTCCTCACCCCTCTACTTCTTCTCTGATTAGTACTCATCAAATTCCTCTCTCTCACTCTACTTCTTCTCCGATAGCTATTCATTCTCTGATCGCTGCTCACCAAATCCGATCGGTACTTCTTCTCCAATCACTACTGACCCTCCTCTCTTCTCTCCTTCTTCCCTTCCACCAAGCCGAGCAACTACCTTCCCCCCTGCTTCAATCGGAACCTCCCCTCTTCACCTTCCTCGTTCCCTCTCTCCTCCGACCGCCTCTTCCTCACCTCTCCCCTCTGCTTCGACTCACGAGAAAGAAGCTAAAGTCGACATCCCTCTCTCGAATTCACTACTGACCCCCACCTCCTCTCCCTCCTTCTACCTCTACCTCGAGCAACAGCCATGGCTGGTTTGGTTGGCTTCTGACATACCTCTCTTGCTTCGAACACCCTTTTCACTTCACTCCCATTTTTCTCTCTAGCTTGTCTGGCTTCAATGGAGACTGGTGGCGACTGGCAGCTGGTGGTGGCCGACAACAGCTCTCCCTTTCGCAAAGTCTCAGCCATGTCGCCTTTCGACAGAGCTCAGGTTGGAGATTCCAACAACCATTTCTTGTAAATTTTGGGTTGAGCAATTTTGGGTTTTTCTGGTGGGTTGAGCAATTTTCTGGTTTTTTTGATTTCGGGTTTTTCAGGTTTACTGGTTTACTGGTATTAGTGTACAATCTGTAATTAAGAAATTATTGAGAATTTGTTACAGTTTTTACTGGTTTACTGCAATTTGTTGCAATTATCGAAAATTTTGGGTTGAGTATCAGTTTCATTGAAACTAATGGAGAATTGATTATTAAATATAGATGGTTGTTGTTGTTTTGTTTGATTTATCTTGCTAATCTTAAGGATTGTAATTGGTTTGATTTAGTTCTGTTAAATAAAGAGGATATGATTAGATTTCAAAGTTCAATTGCTTGGTTCTGTGTTTGCAAACTCAAATTGTTGCTCTAATTCCTTCACTTTTTTTTTTGTGAGAAACGGTTAAACGGCTCTAAGGTAGCTTATTTGGAGAAAAAAAACGGAAGCAACATTTATAACGTCTTTAACGTTTGTACCGTTTAAACAAACGAAACATTAAACGGAAGAAAAAATTCTTACGTTAACTAAACGAAACATTAAACGTAAGGGATCATTTACGTGGACGCTGTGCACGTTTGACAGGTCTACTCCGGGCATCAACACCTTGATTTTAGCATGATTATTTTATTTGATAGAAGTTTGATAAACATAGCACGCAATATTTTTTAAAAATGATTGCATGTAATAGTTATGCATTGGAAAGGTACTTCTGTAGAAAAATAAATTCATAATTGTCAAACATTTGAAAATGAAATATTGGATCATTATTGATTGTAAATATTTCATAGTGTGATAACAAAAATAAGAGGAAATTTGAAAGGGGAATTTGTCAAAAGTCAATACCTTCTGGCTTCTGGGCTGGAATTCACCAGTCACGTTGCCCTGTGCCAGGTTTTCTATTAATCCTTACAAAGGTTTAATTTTCTGTGTCAGGTTCAAATATTGCTTTTTCTTCCAGCATTTTAATATGTTGTTAACAGTAGTTTAACTTACAAAATAAAAATTTCGAGTTTTGACCCGTATAAAAAATCAGACATATTTCTGAATCCGGTCATCTTACGGATAAATTGTTCTTTTTCTTCTTTCACGTGTCATTTCATTTTTAGAATCCATTAATTAAAAAAAAAAATACAAAACTAAAATCGTACCCACATTACTTTATTTTTTTCCTACACATAAAAATTAAGACATTTTTACAATTCATCCGGTCCACATATACATGACATGATATATGATTTATTTTTTAAGCGTGGAACTACTAAGGTCATCACCAGCCATGGTGGTAAAAAATAAAAAATAAAAAAATATAACAGTTCTAATACATTACAGGCGTGCAGGGCGGGCTGCTAAAACTTATGAAGCAAATTAAGTTATTAATACAGTACTTCTCGAATTTAAAACATGCATCATTTCGATACAAAATATTCGATAATTTATTACTAGTGGAAGCATGTTATAACGACCAGTTTATCTCCAAATAAATCTAACCATTCATATATAGGAAGTTTCATGATGTTGCCATCGCATGAGAAAATAAAAGTAGATCACATAGCAACCAGAATCACCAGATAATATATATATTACTTTCGCATAGTAGCATCATTAATAATACACATAAGTTAATATAAAGTTTGACTGCCTAAAACACGGATTAGCAAAATACCACCATGATAGATTTTAATTAACAAAAGGGTGCCACACTGCCCATCGCCTAAAAGTCTTAACACACAACAGAGGGATCTAACTTCGGAACAACTAAACCATCATAGAAATTATACATATAGAAACTTCAATAGGTTCTAAATATTTTGATATGCATCTGGGTTTTCTCCTCCCATCATCAGTACAGGAAACCTACAAATTCAAAACTGATAAACATAAGCATTTGCAAGGAAAAGGTATGGAGGACAACAAAAGTAACTTGAAATTTGCTTCTCACCGTCATCAGTCTGTTAGGAAATGCTCATATTTTAATTTTAGATTAATTACAACTAATTAATCACCATTAACAACAAGCAAATCAAGAGATCTAGTGCTAAAGCAATCACACGTCAAATCAAGAGAGAAAGTAGGAGAAAGTTATACCTCTCATGAAATCGCATTCATGAGGCTCGAATCCATGGCATGGGAATCGATGGGGTGCTCTCCTACGCCTCTTCTTCTCCATGGATGGCGCCGGCCTCGAGTCCACCAAGGAGATTAACCACGTTCTCAAGGTATGTGCTAGCACACCCAAGAACAAGTCTAATCCCATTAGCTTTCTCTCTTCTAGCAATTAAATCTTTCATTTAAATGGAGAAGAGAGCTCAACACATGAGCAAAAGAGGGAGAAAAGAGGAGGTTTGTGGCAGCCACAAAGGGGAGAAAGAGAGGAGAGAGAAGGCTAGCTCTTGGAGCCTCCAAAGGGGTCCTTTTATAGAGCTCAAACCCTAGGGAAAACTTTCCCAAAATTACACCTCTTGCCACCCTATGGCTGGCCACGAATTGGGCCTATATGGGCCACCTCAAAATCTCATTTGGGTCTTTAATTCACCTAATTAAAGTCCCATTAGTTTGCTCTATAATTGGGCTATATATTTTCCTATTAAATAACGGCCCGATTAATCAATATAACCATTTATATTAAAATGTGTTGATCTAAAATTAATTATTAACTCATTAATAATTATTTTGGGATTAGATAATGCATTAATTTATTTCTATATGATCTCTTTGAGTTAATTAATTATAACGGTTCATAACGATATATAATTAATTAATCAACTTATCATATTTCCGCAATACTCACTGTTGCGAATAAATAGATAATGCATTGTGTGGTCAAGGTCCTATTTGTGTGACCCTTTGAGGATTTATGCTATGTTAGCCATGGAGAATAAATCATTATTTATTTCCAATAATCATAAGCGGTATCTAGCAACACGTTATGATTCCCAATTCGCATAAATAGTGTACCGTTACAATATCTCAATCCTGCATAAGAAATATAAGTATTTCCTTGTCTGATTCTTATGTCACATGATATCATTGTATAATCCAAGATAGGAATGTGTCATTCTTGCAGATTATACATTTCTTGATCTAGAGTTGATCGTCTAGTTTGCATGCATACGATCCAACTCCATCAAGGGGCCCAAACAGATATCATCACTCACTAGGTATACTAATGAGGGACATACGGTTTTCTTGATGAACAACTTTTTCCCGCACAATTCAAGAGAACATAAATAAAGTCCTTATAGCAGCCTTTATCAGGAATCAACGTTAGACGATATTTATTGAACCTATCCTCATGTGGAAAAGGTGAACATCTCAAACTTAGAATCAAACTCATATGAAATAAACAATGACACATAACACAATCCATATGTTTATTTCATTGGGTCAAGTCCTGTACTATGTTCCAATAACATACACATATGCAATTAAGTTGGTAACTCCTTACCTATGATTTGTAGAACTTAATCATCACTTAACTTACATACTAATCTTTTATGATAATTAATGTTCCTTGTTAATTATCAAGATTATGGACGATTTAGATTTATTATTGTCATTCTAATGAATGATCCACAGAGATCTACAATTCAGATCCTCAACCTGAATGATCTGTCAATAATAAACTCTAGGAACAAATGATCAAATATCATCATTAACATAAACTAAGAAAATAAGTCATTAAATATTGACTTCTAGGACATAACTCCAACAATCTCCCACTTGGCCTAGAGTCAATCAATAGTGACTTCTAGCCAGTGAAGAATTTAGAACAATGTCATATATCTATATATATACATGTCTCGAACCTCAAAAGATGTAATACACTTAAAGCAAGTTACTCATACGTCCATCACGCATGGATGCACAATTACATCTCGTATACCGCTTAAGGTAGAGGTTAAGTTAGAGTGTTCGCTGTGTCCGCGAACCTATCAAATTTTATTTGACCCTATATACATATATACTCCTATATATGTGTTCTTGATCATCATCATGTGAGATCAAGTGACATCGTCATAGATCTTAGTTGGATCACCAATTTAATATTGGGTTCTTCAAGTTTAAGCTATGGTTCGAGATGCATAGAACCATATTAGCTTGACTGAGAACTTCACGATCCTTACTACATTCTTTCATTGCTTCACAAGTTGCTATATATTTTGTTTTGGTGACGGAAACGGTTGTAATATCCCATTTAGAACACCTTCTAAACTTACAACACCACATTTAAACAAAATATGTAGCTCAATTGTATTTATATCAATCTTTCGAAAACTAGCATCAATATATCAATTTATATGAGCTTTCTTTTATCTTATCAGATGGAAAAACATATCATTCTTTCTCATAAGATACTCGAAGATATTCTCGATTATTGTCCAAACGTGTTTTTCTTTGTATCCAGTTGACAACTGCTTGTCATACTCCTTGGTTACAACACATAGGGGTATGTGCATAAATATGGCATCCGTTATGAAACTCATAACAGAAGGATGCTCGAAATATATCGTGCACTCTTTTCGTATTGAGTTACAACACACCGAGTAGAACTCAAGTGTATGCCATACAACTTGGTTAGACATCCTTTCTAGGAGTCTATCTTTTCATGTTACTAGAACACTTTGTCATTATATGCACGTTTTCTCAAATCAGAAATCCATCATAATCTATCTCCATAGATTTTGTTTCCTTGGATTTAGGTGACTTACCCAAGTTCTCTATTGAGAAAACATTCTCCAATGAGATCTTGACAATATTCATTTCTTTAATTTTATTCCCAATTAATGTCTTGTATCTTGTACAATACATGTAACATAATAATGCTCCCACTGAATATCTTGTCTATACAAGATACTTTTGACGAAGTGCAACTCCTTGACTTCTTTGTCAAAATGTTTATTCCAATTTCCACAATACTTGCTTCAATCCATTAATGGATCATTGAAGCATATATATGTTTCTAACAATACAACAAATCCTCGGTTTGTGTCAAATACACTACAACTTCCTTCATTCAATCGAAGAAGACGGTTTTGATGTATCTTTCCATATATCTATATATACGAAATATAACTATTGTTAGAATGATCTTTATTGACTTATACACAGCTACAAGCGAGAAGCCGTGCTTTGTACATGGTCAACTTGTTATCGACTTAGACATAGCATCAATCATGAAATTGTGCTTTGTACATAGTCGACTGGTTATCGACTTAGACATAGCATCAATCATGAAATTGTGCTTTGTACATAGTCGACTTGTTATCGACTTAGACATAGCATCAATCATGAAATTGTGCTTTGTACAAGGTCGACTTGTTATCCATATCTATCTTTCCTTTTAAAGATCTAAATGTTCTAGATGGATCGCTCCTTCTTGAACATCAATCAAGGTCTATACCTTGTTGTTATATATATGGATTGCACTTAAAGATCATATAGATTCAAACCATACTTGTGGAATCGGGTCTTTCCATCGCTTCTTTATTTATCAACGGATCCTCACATGTCAAGTATGAGGATGTTGTGAAACCTATGTACTTTTCAGTTTAGGCAATTCACTCTCGATGATCTTTGTAGGATTGGTGCTTGAGGTCTACGAACTACTTCTACAACATCTTGTAGAATAGATTCTTGATTCTAATGTATTGCACGAGTTTCTCTAACATCATCCATTCGTGAGATGTTTGAGTACTCTTTAGAAGCGAGCGTGCTTATAAACTTCTTCCTTTCACAACTGCTTGTGAGTCAAGTTCCGCTCAACTCCCACTAAGCACCATGTATGGAGTGACAAGTTCCCTATAAAGGTACTTCTTGTAGTGACGCATAAACTCCTTTAATGCTCACTTTACTCCCACTACTTCTTCTTGAGAATATCATTCTTTAAGATTACTTTATGATGAGCAACAACTACCTTGTTCTTATCATGTTCATAGAAGTAGTACCTTTTGGCTAATTCAAGATATCCTACAAACTAATAAGCGTCTTATTTGGGTCCAAGCTTATCAATCAATCGAACCTTGAAATAAGCTTCTCAATACCAAATCTTGAGAAACAATATACCTAGAGATCGAATCTCGTAAGATATCTTTCTCAATAGACTTCGATGGAATTTTTATTCAGTGTAAACAATATTGTCCTCAAACACAAATCCCTTACATGAGTCGAACAAGTCAATTTGATTTATTACCGATCGAACTATATCAAACCATGTTCGATACCTTCATCCTTGGATACATTTTTCAATGTTCCTCATGAAGCGAGTAGTGAAACGTATTTCATACTCTTTAGGTAATACATCAAACTATATGACTTAACTATTTACCATGATCCATCTTAAGACTTTTGCTTTTATTGAATAGTTTTTCAACTTTACTCTTGAGATCATTTTGATCTTGTCAAAAGATTCATACTTATACCATATCAAATAGATACGTTAATATCTACAATGATCGTTGGTCAAGTGGTAAAGTGTCAACAACCTTTCAATTGCACAAGTCCTATAAGTCTATATACATCAATATGTATAAGTCTTAATAAGGTTACTTGTCCTTTAAACCTTCGTAGGTCAAAGGCGCTTTTGTCTTTTAACAAACACGATTCGCATGAATTTCAATTGATTTGCAATCGAATTGATTTACGAGCTCCACGTTACGTAGACTCTCATAATGCGATTCTTGTTTATATTCGACTAAGCAACTATTTTACATAAAAGTCAAATACTTTATGCGAAGTCTTACATATTTGTCATTCAAAATTTGTTAATCTATTTCAAGCAAATTCAATTAAGATGCATGAAATCCTATACACAAATTTATAAAAACAAGAGAACAACATTTCTCTATTACAAAACATGATCATCCATCATCAAATATGAAATGGAGATAAGGTTTTATGAGATGTTTGGAATAAGGTATACAACCTCAAATTCCTAAACAAACTCTTTATTTAGTAAAGATAACTCTACGTATTCAATGGTAGCGGCTTAGACGTACAAGCCATTTCCAAAACGGAGTTTACTTTACTTATCTCGAACTTTCTCTTATTCATCATTGTCTACACATTTCGTTAAATGCGAACACATGAACTAGCACCTAATTACTAGTGTGAATTAGAGATAGTGAGATAATTTGAACGACAAATATCTTAAGGTTTAGAACATCATGGTATTTCGGACAACCTTTCAAATGCCTCCCATAAATGGCAAATGAAACATCTCATGTGACACACGGTCACTAGTGAGGGTCTCAAAGTCTCAACTCATATATTGATGGAGTATTCCTTTAATACTTAACCAATCATTTTTAGCACTAACAAGTGTGCGAACAATACATCCTTTATCCATAGAAAGAGTTTTTATGACAATATCAACAATCCTTGATATTGGAGATCTTAGTATCTCTAGTTGTCAATTAGCTACTCAAACCTTTCGGTTTGCAAGCTAATGAAACATTTATCTTCTTATAAGAAGAGTCTCTTGGTTAACTCACATTTCATTACTCGATCATAAATGATTGAGTATATCTTTACTTTCTCTAAGAACGTCTTCTTGAGTAAATGGATGAGAGTGTAGAAGTCTTAGTATAGTCCTTATGAATTCTCCAATTCAAAGGTCTAGAACTTCTAAAAGGATATAAGCATTCGCTTTATTGAATAATTTTCGTCAAAACTAATCAATCATTGCGAAGCTATTGTTCGGGAAGTCGAGGAACGTTTTTGGGATTAAACTTGCTCAAGTTTCTCATTTCCAAGAACATGTCTTAGAAATCGGTATTTCTTCTCCAAGTAAATACCTTAGAAACGAGCTTGTCGTTTTCCAAAGATTGATCGCAACGAAATTAACATATTTAATATCTATAACAATTTCAATTTAAGGTCATTTAGTTTATGCAATGTTTTGTTTATGGAATGATAAACAAAACTCCCACTACATTTAATTAATGTCCCTAAATGTAATGGATTCCAAGATCCTCATTTTCGTCAAGTAGAGCCTGCTATGGCACGACACCCTACTTAACTAGACAAGGTAGGTTCTCCAACCAATCATATCAACCATATGACTCTTGGTTTGTGAATATCTAAGTATATTTACAAACTTCGCCCCGATGTCCAAGAAAACTTGTTGGGTCCATCGATAAGCAACCTCTCTCTATTTGCTCCTAACAAATCTTTTCATTTGTACCCCGACTATCAAGGTTGACAACCATGACGTCCGCTATGGCGGACCGCGCCATGATTGGCTATTGACGTGAAGGGGATAGAGAGAAGGAAGGCGGTCGACTTAATCAATTTAGTTTGGGACAAAATATGTGACTCTTGTTTGGTGGTCGTGTAAGCATACACCCATACCTACCTATGACAATTCAAGGCATTCACAAACAATCACATAACATAAGCATCTCAAGCATTGTCGTGGGTTTGTATGGCTCCCGCTTGCATTAGTCTTCGTCGCATCTCCATGTAACGAAACTAATCTAATCAAGCCCTCCCACTAATTACTAAGATCCTATCTAATAATTAAGGGAAATAAATACATGTGATAAAATTCCTAAAACCCCGCCTAGGCCTTAGGGGCATGCAAGCCTCACAAGTTACATCAAAAATTAACCACTTAATTATCAAGGCACCTTAGGCCACTTTACAAGCAATCACATGCATTCACAACATTTTACAACACACAAGGCATTGACATCTTGAGCCATATCAAACCCACATCCTCCTACAAAACAAAGTTAGCACATATACAATATACATGATTCACTTGCTCTTAATTAATTTCATTAATTAGAATCTTTGTGCATACTTGTTGCTCAAGTTTTCCGAATGCAAAGAAGGCTTAACCTTAACAACTAATTGTTTAAGCCCTTTTAAATTAAATCCAACTATCAAAACAGAAAGGAGGGTATTTAAGGAGTCTTCTAATTAACATTTCAATAAATTGATTAATTAGAAACTATTTTAACTAATTAAAATACGAAATTCGGGACCCGAAAAAATTCAAAATAATTCGGTCTCCAAAAAATCTGAAATAAATCCAGAGAACTCCTTACAAAGATTGTGATTACCTGTAAAAAACTCAAGAAGAGATCAATTATCATCAGGGAGAACCAAAAAAGACAAATCCTCAGATTGTGCGCGAAGCACCGTTAGAGAAAATTCTGTTATGGGTCTCAACCTTTTGATCTGTATGATCATTCCCTTGATATTTTTCCAGAAAACAATTTACATAGAAAAATACTACATACAATAGGCTATCATTCCATGAAAAGAAAATCCATAAGTTATATTCAAGATCAACGAGATAACAAGCATTTAAGCAAGGTATCCTGTTCTGGAACAGACCGTCGACCAAAAAGATTTCACTCGGTTGAGGTATCAAATCTCAATGAAAATCTATGAAATTAATTTTCACAGATTCCAGACTTAAAGGAGAACATTTCCATTTCAACACTTTTCCATAAAAGTTTCTCAATAAGTACAGTTTTTCAAAACAATCAGTTTGTTTGAAAAAACAGATCTGACAACTTCATCACTTTTCATCCTTGAACGCCCACATAATATCCGAAATATGCAACAAAATTTACATATCCAGAAAGAGCATCAAGTTTAGAATAATCCTATCTAAAAGTTACAGGTACTTTGTATACAAACTTATTTGTTACCAACCACAACAACAGAACTGTGCAGCAGAATAACAGATCTGCGCACCGTTACCGTTTAAATCACTAAAAATTCATTTTACATCGAATTTCAATGATTCCAGTGGGAAAACAACCACAACTCAAAGGGCTACAACCTCCAATAAGAAGGAAAAAATTTCAGAGAGCTTTACACCACGAAAAACAAGCAACAAGACAGAAAACAGCCTTTCCAGGGCCAGCAAGCATGCACATCACTAATTAACTTAATTAATTACGAATTCTCACTTAATTAAGTGTGAAAAACCTTAAGCACAACCTGGCTCTGATACCACTGTTAGGAAATGCTCATATTTTAATTTTAGATTAATTACAACTAATTAATCACCATTAACAACAAGCAAATCAAGAGATCTAGTGCTAAAGCAATCACACGTCAAATCAAGAGAGAAAGTAGGAGAAAGTTATACCTCTCATGAAATCGCATTCATGAGGCTCGAATCCATGGCATGGGAATCGATGGGGTGCTCTCCTACGCCTCTTCTTCTCCATGGATGGCGCCGGCCTCGAGTCCACCAAGGAGATTAACCACGTTCTCAAGGTATGTGCTAGCACACCCAAGAACAAGTCTAATCCCATTAGCTTTCTCTCTTCTAGCAATTAAATCTTTCATTTAAATGGAGAAGAGAGCTCAACACATGAGCAAAAGAGGGAGAAAAGAGGAGGTTTGTGGCAGCCACAAAGGGGAGAAAGAGAGGAGAGAGAAGGCTAGCTCTTGGAGCCTCCAAAGGGGTCCTTTTATAGAGCTCAAACCCTAGGGAAAACTTTCCCAAAATTACACCTCTTGCCACCCTATGGCTGGCCACGAATTGGGCCTATATGGGCCACCTCAAAATCTCATTTGGGTCTTTAATTCACCTAATTAAAGTCCCATTAGTTTGCTCTATAATTGGGCTATATATTTTCCTATTAAATAACGGCCCGATTAATCAATATAACCATTTATATTAAAATGTGTTGATCTAAAATTAATTATTAACTCATTAATAATTATTTTGGGATTAGATAATGCATTAATTTATTTCTATATGATCTCTTTGAGTTAATTAATTATAACGGTTCATAACGATATATAATTAATTAATCAACTTATCATATTTCCGCAATACTCACTGTTGCAAATAAATAGATAATGCATTGTGTGGTCAAGGTCCTATTTGTGTGACCCTTTGAGGATTTATGCTATGTTAGCCATGGAGAATAAATCATTATTTATTTCCAATAATCATAAGCGGTATCTAGCAACACGTTATGATTCCCAATTCGCATAAATAGTGTACCGTTACAATATCTCAATCCTGCATAAGAAATATAAGTATTTCCTTGTCTGATTCTTATGTCACATGATATCATTGTATAATCCAAGATAGGAATGTGTCATTCTTGCAGATTATACATTTCTTGATCTAGAGTTGATCGTCTAGTTTGCATGCATACGATCCAACTCCATCAAGGGGCCCAAACAGATATCATCACTCACTAGGTATACTAATGAGGGACATACGGTTTTCTTGATGAACAACTTTTTCCCGCACAATTCAAGAGAACATAAATAAAGTCCTTATAGCAGCCTTTATCAGGAATCAACGTTAGACGATATTTATTGAACCTATCCTCATGTGGAAAAGGTGAACATCTCAAACTTAGAATCAAACTCATATGAAATAAACAATGACACATAACACAATCCATATGTTTATTTCATTGGGTCAAGTCCTGTACTATGTTCCAATAACATACACATATGCAATTAAGTTGGTAACTCCTTACCTATGATTTGTAGAACTTAATCATCACTTAACTTACATACTAATCTTTTATGATAATTAATGTTCCTTGTTAATTATCAAGATTATGGACGATTTAGATTTATTATTGTCATTCTAATGAATGATCCACAGAGATCTACAATTCAGATCCTCAACCTGAATGATCTGTCAATAATAAACTCTAGGAACAAATGATCAAATATCATCATTAACATAAACTAAGAAAATAAGTCATTAAATATTGACTTCTAGGACATAACTCCAACACAGTCATCACTAGGCGAATCATCGCTGATGCATTCAAGAGCATCAATCGTCAGCTCAAGATCATAATTGTTAGATCTCAAAACCTTAAGATTCAACTCTTTATCACCATACCACATTTGAACGAGGTCCTCCACGGCCACTTTCATCTCATCTAGATCATCCAAATTACCAGGAGGACAGGAGAGCATGGACACCTTAGATTTTCCAAGGACCTCAGAGTTGTCAGTGTTTGTTGTGGGCTTGGCACTTACAGCATGAGTTTTGGTCGCAGCAACATTGCTCGGAGATCCAGGCATCTTTATTGCAGTTGAGTTCTTAGAAGCACTCGGATTGGCCACAACCTGAATTTTTTTTATGGTTCAGATTGATAGCAAAGTCACCAGCACAACAGAAAGCAAATGCAATATTTGACGTAACAATGAAATTCATTTGAAACAAAAAAATTAGGAGTTGCTTTCAACCTCAAAGTTCGGAAGATTATGATTACAGATGACAAACTTTATTGGCAAAGGTTCACTCAAAAGTCAACCTTCAGAATATACTAAATTTAAAATTTGGCAAGTAGTTGCAAATCAATATACTTTTTGGAAAAGTAAACTTTTTATACAACTGAACCTTTCAGCAGAAAAGTATATCAAAGTTTTTGTGCTTACAAATTGATCACTTCAAAAATTAGTCTTGATCTTCCAGAATTTTCAAATACCAACTACAAATTGTTTCTGATGGTTCCTATTTTTTTCATGCATTAGGATGCAATAAAAATTCACACTTCTCACAAGGCCCCAATTGCATTTTTTTTTTTTCAGAAGCTAGCTAAGACTAATTAAGACCTGATTTTATTCGAATACAGATTGATCTTTCAAGACAAGTAAAAGCCACACAAAAAGGTAGAACACATACTTCAATGGCGATCAAAATTGGCTCTCCAAATTCGACACCAGTTAGAGACGCCAATGAATACCATGCAGAATAATTACCCGGGCAGGATGGCGCCTTCAAACGAAGACAAACATCAACACTCTTATGTGGGCCAAAACCACCCACTTTTGGAATCTACATGTCACCAAAATAACAGTCATGTCAACTAGGAATTTTGGATCTTTAACATGAGAACTATAATGAGAACTCAAGCTTGTAATTTCTGACAATTCAAGAACACTCCACCAAATGTTTTGGAATAAATTTTATTAACATTACTTTTGGATGTTTGGACATTCAGGTAAGGAAATAGTTGAGTATTAACGAATGAAAAGAAATTCCTAGTAGGGCACCTTTGTGAAGTAGGTAAATACAAGATCGACAGAATTAGGTACACACCTCCAATTTGACATCCCATGGAGTACTGAAACCATAAATACCGCAGAGTTTTGTGAGTCTTGTACCAGATAACCACCTGAAAGAGCTACTGTTCTTGATTCGCCAAATTTTTGTGACTAGTGTGTTAGGCGCAAGCCGAGTTCCCACTGGAATTGTTACATCATGGACTAAGCATATCGGAGACCTATGTTGCACTAAGTGTATATTCCTTCTGTATCTTTCATAAGTTCGTGAGAAATACATACGATTATTGTGCATAACTGAGGTTTCATCAATTGATGCAAACTGCAATCAAATTTATAAATGATCATATGCCATCAAATGGATTGAAGAAATGACACATTATGTAGTTTCTATACAGTTTCTTACAGTATTGCCGTGAACTTTATGGTCATTAGATGGAGGGAACGTGGCTCTTGGTGGGGTTAATTCCTCACAGCGGACAGCCATCCGAGAGTCACAAAAGCTGCACACTTTGTACTTTCCTTTCCTGTAAGAGAGGGGTAAAAAAATAAAGCAAATATATATAAATGCATCTTAAAGATGGGAAATCAACAGGAAAACAAACCAAAATGAATATGTTCACAGGCTCAGAACTATACTTTGTTTAGCTTCTCCCTACAATTGGATTAGCTCCACAAACTTCACATTGGTCCCCATGATGATAATTTGGAAACGACTTAGAACAATGCCCAACAGGAATATCATGTCGCTTGTGGGTCTTATCCATCATAGGCATCCCTCCAGAAGAAACAATTGTTGACATGCGCAACTTATCACCTTCGGAGTAAAGGGATGGTGAAAGTGCCTGAGCATCAAGAGATCTCTTGCTACGTGCATCATCAGTTTGGACTTCCACGTAGTGTCCTTGTTTTGGGCTTTTATTGAAGCAGTATGCGCAATAATTGCAATTTTCTTTGCTGAGAAAGAGAGACGTGCAATATTAAGCTATGTCATTCATTTAGTACTTTACTGTAAATAAAAAAGGACTGAAACTTAAAGTAAAAGAATCAAAGAAAATAGTTGCTTTCCTCCAAATAGATATTTAAGAGTGAATATCTCAAAGAAACAGAGACCAAACAACAAACCTATAAGATTTGAAATAAGACCCAATAATAGGATTCATGCCACATTTATAGCACTCTACTCCACGGTGTAGTGTCAACGGCTCAACCTGACCACCAGTAAACGACAGAGTTGCCAATGGAAATTGTCCCGCAATAAATGCATTATCAAACAAATGCATCGGTGCAATGGAGCCAAGATCATAACTCCAATTTGGTTGAGCATGCTTCAAAGTTGGTTCGACTTGATCCTGCTTAGGAGAGTTGTGGGAGGGTGGCGGCTTATCCCATGGTGAAGTTGGCTTCTTAAATGAACTGATTTTGAGTTTTTGATTGACATCCTTCTCAAGAGATTTTACCGCATAAATATGGTCAGGTGAATTTTGAGGTGAATTGTGAGGTGCATTTTCTGTAGGATTTTGAGGTGCAGGTGAATTTTGTTTCAGGTTCATGTCAATTCTGAGGGGATTGAGTCTCTGTTTAATTGCGGCGTCATACAGATCAGCACCATCTCCTAGCAGAACTGTGTCACCATCCTCATCAATATAGGTGAGATTAAAGCCTTCTTCAGGGGTTATTTTAAAACATTCAAGGATTTTAGATCTGAGCTGAGCTGAATTCAAATCCAATTTTTGACAGTTCACGAATCCATTGATGCGCTTAATGTTATCACCATATTTCACCTACAAATACAGAGGTGGTAGAGAAATTAATAGATCATACAAAATTACAAACTAAATGACTTACATGTAGAATATCATATTGAAGGCTAGCTGGTAGAAACTACAAGTAACAAAAAAAAAAGAGAAAAAAAAGAAAGAAAACCTCACGGATAACAAAATGGACCACTGAAATGCTGACAAAATTAGTTGGAAAACTATGTTATGTTCTTCGAAACCAATTGTTAAGTAGCTTCAGAGTGAAGCACTACAGAGAAAACACATTAAGCATCAAACTTGACTAAAGTTCAGTCAAAAAAATTCTTAGCTCGACAAAAAAAAAGCCTCACTTATCAGCCGATTTAATTAACCTACTAGTGGTTTACCTGCAAACTAAAATTGATTTCCTCTTTAGCGCTATCCAATCTTCAAATTTTGATAAATAAGACAAAAAAAAATAAGCAAGACATTCCCACAAATACTAAGCTAACAGAGGCAAGAAATCATTGTCCGATCAGTTATTTCTTAAGAAATATAAACCTAAAACGCCTAAAATCCACAGTTCCGACCATTTAGGTCGGATCATATGATAAAAGTTAGTGATCCAGTGTGGAATGCACAAACGATGCACCATTTCTGGTCGAATGAGACAAAAAATCACTCAAAGAAAAGAAAATTTACAAACAATGATTTACTTGCAAAATACAAGCTATAATACCCAACAAAAGTTTCTAATGTTTAAGAAGAAGGCAAGAGTTAAAACCTTGAAGACCACAGTCTCCTCCTGGGTCGCCATTTTCGAACTATATATATATTTTTTTTTTGAAACTAAAACACCCCGTAGGGTCATTTTCGAACTATATTTGGAAGAAGGTTAAGAGGCACGAGGAAAAGAGTAAAGTGTAAGTGATGAAGATAAAAAAGTGAATGGATATTTATTGATACTTTGATAGCTCGAAAATCAAGAAGTACACTATTTAGTGAACAATATTTGCTTCTTCCTCCTCTTTCTTATTTCGTAATATTTTTTTTCTTCTTCAACCGACCTTTAGTAGTATATACACTATTCTTCTTTTGTTGTGTTTTCATTTCTGAGTGAAGAAAACTAAAAGAATCGTCTCGATTTTATTTGAGCCTTTTTATGCTTCCGATTTATTTGAAATATCCCAACAGGTAAGTATAACGAAATTAATTTATTTTTTCTTCATTTAATTTTAACTACAACTTCAATTTCCTCACAAGAGCATCTTAAAATTTTTTGTTGATATTGTTTAAAAACTAATTAGCATTTGATTATTATATTCCAATATTATTATGATCGGCTCTAAAACAAGCGATCGAATATAATTTTATTTTCCAATATTATTTTGTAAATTCTGAATGCGAAACACTATGATTTACTAATACAGTTACCAAGACTAATATACAATTGCACCTTAAAGTTTCATTAAGAAAAACAAAAATTATAGTTTTATTTTTAAATTAAGTCATATCCACATTGCATATGTTGATGATGACTACATAAAAATCTTATGCATAGTTTTTGTTTATGTTCTGTTCTTGCAATTTATAATTATAATTCATTTATTTGCTCAATTTTTTTGTATTTATCTTTTTTCTTGCAAATAAAATTGAATTCTCTCTATCGAAGCTTAGCAAATTTAACTACATGCATATAGCTTTCGAGTTTTAAATCTACATTAATATTACGCAAAAGCATGTCGGAGGAAAAAAAAAAAATTGAATTGAAACAATGAAATTGCTAAAACAGCTACCACAAAACGTGAAGGTACGGTATTTATAAAATCTTCCATCAAGAGCTAAAGTAAGAGAAATATCTTTTTCTTTTCACCATATTCTTACAATTATTATAAAATGGAACTATTCTTCCTCTATAGGCAGTATAATCATGATGGTTTCTTTTTCTCTATGATTTAGACTACCTCAGATGTAACATTTAAAGTTCTTGATTGCGTGACTGTTTGTAATTAGTAATAGTAATATTTCATATAGTTTATATGTGTTATAATATATGTCAAATATTGTTTGAATAGTAAATGAGATTATAATTTTTATTACTTAGATTTTTACCGTATATTTTCAGAATTTTCAACCCATTATGTCGCGACGACCATGCTATTCTCTTTTTTTTTCCCAATATCGTGGCCATAGCAACTACTGTTCAACACAACGTATGTTTGAAGGCAATTACATCCTAAACAAATATGTCATAATATTGTAAATTTCGCTATATATAATAATAGTAGTAGTAATAATAATAATAATAATAATAATAATAATAATAATAATTATTATTATTATTATTATTATTTCTTTTTTCCTTCCCGAGTTCTACTAATATTTAATTTAATATATCTTTCAAATGTAGAATTTTATATACATACATATTTATCTACATATATACCTACTTGTATACATTATCTACAAATTTCAATACATAACGAATCACACTATTTCATTATTAATATTCATTCATTATTCCAGTACTACGTTCTAACTCATAAAAAATACCTAATAATACATAATTAAAATAACTAGAACATGGTTGCGGTGGAGCCGCAACTGGAACGAGATCCTCTGGACGGCCGTCCATTGGACGTTTTTAGATATGGACCGTCTGATTTAATCTCAACGATTAATGATGCCCCATGAATAATACCAGAATCGATAGGCCCGAAAAAAACTAACCGTCGAGATCAAATCGAACAGTTTGGATCAAAAAACATCCACCGGACGTTTTATGAACTTCACAAAACTGCCAAGTTTTGTTAAATTCTATGAATTATTGCATGGAGGAATACATTGTGATGAAAAGGCCAATTCTTGGATCCTTAATTTCGGCAAAAATTGCATGAACCGACATAAAAAACAACACCAAGCTTCAAGTATCCGTTAAACTTTGCAAATTGCGACTTCCTATTAATTATGAATAAAATAATACTTATTGCTACTCGCGAGGAGAAAGCCACTATTAATTAATCACAAGAAGATGTATCCATTATGAATCGTAATATTCATATCTGATTCTTCCAAATTTCGATATTAATATATTGTTTATCCAAAAATATAATTTTGAATTTTGCTTTTATTAAATAAAAGAATTAATGTATTTAGACATCCTCTCAAATTAATGAAATATATTGAGAGTTCACAATGGATTGGTCAATTTTCTAAAAATAATTGCACAATGCACGGCCCTCTGTTGGTTAAGAAATTAATATGATTCAGAAAATTGATTTCAAATTTTCAAGAATTTGCTTCCTATCATAACAAATTTCTTTTATTCTCAAATACTTTAACTCAATTTGCTTCCTAACATAACAAACTTCTTTTATTCGGTTATTCTCAAATACTTTTTAGAAACTCAATTTTCCTCCTAACATAACAAATTTCTTTTATTCTCAAATACTTATTAAATACTCTAATAATGTTTTGATAATTTCAAAGAAGAAAATTGCTAGAGACCTTTGTTTGAAATAAAAAAAAAAAAACTAAACGATGTTGCCCACTTCTAGAAAATTACCCCCTTTCATTTTTTTAAAAATCTCATGTTAGAAAATTGATTTTATGCTTTCAAGTAAAAATCAACCCCATTTTCTTTTTTGTTACAGGACATTTCTATATTATGAATTGTTATATTTGCATTTCTATATCGAATATAACAATTTATAATATATGTTCTCTCTCTTCAAAACTTTTGTTTTATTCTTTATTCCCCAGTCGGCAGTTGGCACTAACATAGGGGTTTTTTCTAGAAGGGCTTAAATTTCTTTCGAAATATCAAAAAGGACTCTGGACATTTAAAATTATCCAAAAGGACCAACGGTCCACCGTGTCGCTATGCACCTATATCTTTTGTTTTTTTTCAAATTAAACGTCTCTTGGATTTGCGGAGACAAAATCAGTATGCACTAATTAAAATTAAAATTGTGTGCACTAATTAAATTACCGATTACATTCTATAAAAAATTTTACCTAAATATTTTATTTCTTAACACATGGACATAAGTCATTTACCATACAAACTCAAATGTTAAGTAAAACAAATATTTTTTAATTAAATTTATTGACGAACACTTCTAACTAAAAACTTGTTATCACCAATTAAATTTAATTAAATTAAAATAATTTCTTACATGTTTAACACGTTGTGTCATGTCGTGTTGTGTCATTTTGTGTGTCGTGGTAGTCAATTCCTTCTCTCGATAAGACATGACACGTTCAAAATATTCACTCGTGTCAACACGAAACAAGTTCTAACACGCATGTATTTGACATGACACGACACTGCACGTATTTGTGACTCATGCACGTTATAATTTTTAGTTGATAAAAATGTCTATTTTATAAAATAGTTCCTATTTAGTTGCATAATTTATAAAAAGAAATAACTTCTATTTATAGTGTATACTATATAGTGTAGACGGTACTTCAATTAGTGCATACTAATTTTTGTTTTTTTCAATTGTAGGGACATTTAATTTGGAAAGATATAAGATAGGTGTACAGCGACATGGTGAACAATTGGCCCTTTCAGAAAATTTCAAATGTTCGGAGCCCTTCTTGATATATCAATAGAAATTTAGGCCCTTTTAGAAAAAATCCCCTAACATAGCATTAATTTAAGAGCCGAAGGACAGAGTTATATTGAGGCGACTGGACGTGCTGGGTTTTTGACTGATGGATGTAAGTATGACACTGTGACAATTGACCGAATTTTTTATTATAAATAAATAAATAAATTTAGTAAATCGACAAAATAATTTATGACATAGATAATTTCCGTTCGCAACCCAACTGGCAACCGGGGCTCATAACTATCATCCCAGAAATTCATCATCCATATATTCTCAAAATGTGTTCTTTATTTTTAAAAATGCATTAATAAATATTTTCTATTTTCGGAATATTTATTCATCGTCCCCTGAGTCCCCTCTCTCCCTTTCTGTTACGCTCCCTCCCACTCTCCCCTACCCCTCCACTTTGTTTTCATTAATAATTATCATAATTATTTTTTTCCATAACAACTAGAACAATTAGCATTTTTTTTACGACACAATTATTTTTTTTTTCTAGAACAACTTAGAACAGTTAGTTTACCAACTAGAACAATTAGCATTTTTTCCAGCACAATTATTTTTTTTCCAGAACAACTAGAACAAATAGCATTTTTTTTCAGCACAATATTTTTTTTTCAGAACAACTAGAACAATTAGTTTACCAACTAGAACAATTATTTTACCAAATAGAACAATTAGCATTTTTTCCAGCACGATTATTTTTTATTAAGAACAACTAGAACAATTATTTAATGTTTCAAATAACTGTTATAGTTGGACGACTAATTGTTCTAGTTGGCCTCTGAATGCTGAAATTTTTTTTTCACCTAAAAAAAAAAAAAACCATCTCTGAAAGGAAAGAGATGATTAATTGCATTTCGAAAAAAGGAAAGAGGGATGAAGTTTATTTGCATAAATTGCATTCCGAGAAAGGAAAGAGAGGATGAGGAGTTAATGAAGACATGAGATGATGGGGATGATGGAATCTATAGGATGATAGAAAGCAATTCCCCTTTCGTAGAGTAATTGGGTTAGCGAAAGATTAGTGCTAACCTCTACTAACTCATTTTCATTTAGTAAACTAACTCTGGAAAAGATTAGTCACTAATCCAAGGTTAGATGCTTGTTTCGTGTAATATGATATCGTACTTGTACCGTTGTACGTTTTATTTCGGAATGCTAGTTATTTTTATAAATTATTATTCTTAGTAAAGTACTGTTCAGTTTAGTTTTTTGCTTGAACTTCAACAAATAGGTTGTCTTAGCTCCTTCTTAAATGATTTTTATTTATTTTTTAATTATTTTTTTAAGATAAGATGGGAGTAAAACTTTTCAACTTATTTTGAAATAAAATATCATAAAGGATCCAGTCAAATTTCGAACCCGCGATTTTAAATGAAAGTGTGTTGCTCTTTATCATTAGACCAAAAACTACGGCTAATGATTTCTTTTAGAGAATTTCGTATGACTATTACAATGCATTTTTTGCGACCAAAAAAAATTAGATCCGTTCATCCTACTACATCAGACTCTCAAACAAATGCGAAGTTAATAATTCTATCTTGAAATTAAGACATCTTATTTGAAAATTAATACCATCAATTTTAGCTTAATATATAATAATTAAGAATCGTCCACAGAATAACAATTTAATTGTTAATATTTGTACAGAAAGCTTTTGTCTTATTTTTTTCATTTTACTTACTTTTTAATAAATGCGAGGAGGTTGGAAAATGCTAATGGTCAGAGGTGAGAAAGGATTGTGGATTTTTAACAGAGCGAATTAAGGTTGCGCCTACATGTTCGGAATGGATAGCAATCCTGAAGGAAAATTAAAGCTCGCATTTCGCAATAAAAATAATTTTAACTTGGTTTCTGGATTAAATGTAAAGCTCATAAAAATTAATTTTAACCAGGTACGCCTCAGCAACCTGCTCCGCATCAGTTTTAAGGAGGGAAAAATCAGTGACGATAATAATTCTTATACCAAGCAGTAGCGTAAAAAAAAAAAAATCAATTATCAATTCTTTCGGCAGTATATTTTTAAATTTTATTTAAATGTCCAAGTCGAATAGTTGATTTTGTTCGTTTTAATGACAAATGTGTAGCCATAAAATTTATAATTTACGGAGTTCACTTAATAATTGATCAAGAGGTAGCTAAATAAATATATTGGAATTATTCTAAGATTTGTTCATTTGATACATCAAGTTTATTTCCTAATTAATAATTAATATTAATGTTATAATAATAATAGGTGCGTTATTAATATTAATATTATAATATTGTTAATATTATTATATTATACAAGGAATTTAGTAGTTGCGTTATTAAAGGAAAGCCTACGAATTTTTATTGTCATAAAAAAAAAACACGACGTTCTAAATGGAGAGATGAAGGAAGCTGTGAGAAGCAAGCCAATTGACAGTATATAGGATTTGTCAGATAATGAAATGACAACGAAAAAAAAAATTAGTCAAAGAGTCAATTCAAGGAGATACGGTTAGGGGTGTCAGAAACCTGCCGTTTTTAACGTTTTCGTCCGGAACGGAACGAAAACGGAATGGAAATGTGTTTCGTTTTCAGAAACGGAACGGAAGCGGAACAGAATTTCGTTTCGTTTCAGGTATTTACCATGAAAATTCAATGTAAAAACGGAACGGAACGTTAATTCCGTTCCGTTTAACGAAAACGGAACGAAAACGGAATGATTTTTCAGTTTCGCTGACTGGAACGGAACGAAAACGGAACTGGTAAGTTCCGTTTCGAACGCTTGACACCCCTAGATACGGTATAATAATTCAAATCTGTCACTATTCTTTGCTTGCTTCTGAGGCTCTAAACCAATAGAGTAAACTCCGGTCTGACCAACTCTGGGCATCAATTAGTACCTTGATTTTTTTGTGACTATTTTACTTCATGACAGTTTGATAAATTAGGCGATATCAATTTTTTTTATAGAATGCATTTATTATTTTCACTCTGATGTTTTATTTTTGATGAATATAGGGTGAAGAAGTAAAAATTTTTTACCTGCTGGAATAGAAAACGAGGAAATTAAATTTTGATGCAGCAATTGTCATAGGCCATTGGCCCTCATCACCTCATGGAATGGTCTGTATCAGGCTATCTGTGTTAAAACTTTACCGTGTCAGGACAAATCAAGGATTCTGCCCGCAGAATTATTAGACGTAATTCTTTTGAAACATATCATGTCGTCCAATATTTTATTTTTCAGCATTTTTTTTATATTTTTCTTACAATAGTTTAATTTTGCAATAGTTGAGGGAGGAGCGCAAGAAGAAGCAGCAGTCTCTGTACACGCCCGTTCCCGTTCCATCTTTCTTTCATCTGTCTTTTTTTTAGTTCTAAATTCTCATCCATCCTGACATCGTAATATGTAGGTAATTAACCTATCTTTAATCCCTTTCTTATCAATCCAAATTCCTAACAAAACCCATTTCACAAAATCCTTGAACTTCTTTCATGGCATTCCAACTTCAATCGGATATGCACTTATTCAGTCGCTATTTCTGAAACCCGATATCATACATCAAATTCTTCCCTTTAATGTCATCATGTGTCACTCAATTTTTTAAATTTTAAAGTCAAATTTCAAAATAAAAACCGCAATATAACTTCATATAATATTTCTACAATTCAAACTAGAAACCGTAAATATTACTTGATGCAAAAATTTTCTCAAACTTCAAGCTAAGCAAAAACAACATTTTATAGTTACTATATACAAGTCTACATCGAAGTCACGAAATATATCTGCCAAATTAAGTGGGTATAATAGTCGGCAAAACAAGCTGGTCTCGTTATTCAAATTCAAAATACATGGTTATCCCCAAATAAATATAGCCGTGCTTAGGAAGTCTCGTAATTTTGACATCCCACAAAAAATAAAAGTATATCAAACTGCTCATCACGTAGCAACCTGATATATATATTACATTCACAGAGTAGCATTAACTCCAGAAAAGTTGAACCAAATCAAGTGACTGCCCAAAACACAACTTAGCAAAAGGTGCCATCATAAAAGATTAACAAGGTGACACGGCCACAAACACAACTGGGTAACTACTAAGCCATCATGCATGCTATTAAACATAGAGGGTAACTACTAAGCCATCATGCATGCTATTAAACATAGAAATATTATCAGGTCCTTGAGTCCTTCATAGTTGAAATAGCTACTCTTCCAAATTGCAGCTGGACCTCCTCCCATCAATACAGCAAACCTACAAATCCAAAAGTAACAAACATAAGCTTTTTAGCAATGAAAAAGTTTGGAGGAAAACAAAAAAAAGGAATTTGAGATTTGCTATCTCACTGTCATCACTAAGTGGATTCTCACTGCAATCAAGAGCAGCTCTAGCCAGCCCAAGATCATAATTGTTTGACCTCAAAACCTTACGGTTCAAGTCTTCATCACCATACCCCATTTCAACGAGCTCCTCCACCATCATCTTCTCTAAATCATCACCTTCAAGAATTGCCATCCCTTTATCCAAATTAACAGGAGGACGGGAAGAAATGGGCACCTGAGATTTGGTAACAACTTTAGGAATCTCAATGTTTGCTGTGGGCTTGACATCAGTGGCATTAGTTTTGGTTGAAGCAATGCTGCCCAGAGATCCAGGATTCACATTTATAGCAGTTACAGTCTTAGGAGCACTCGGCTTGGACACAACCTGAATTGTTGCAGCATACAGATTGATATAGACAATAGCACAACAGATTGCAAGTACCATATTTGATGTACTAATGAATCTCATGGTTACTTTGAAAACAAAAAAGTTTGGAAATAGTTATTGCTTGTGACCTAAAAGTACTGGCAAATTTAGAGCTTCTCCACAGTTATTACAGATCAAATCATATTGGCAAAGGATCATTCAAAAATCAAAACCTTCAGAATATATACAATTTTCAGATAGGATCCAAGCCATTGTGAATGAATAGACTGGGAAGTACACCTTTTATATAACTGAAGCATTTCAGAAGCAAAACATATCAAAGTTTTGGTGCTTTCCAACAATCACTTATCCAATTGAAGTTATGATTTCCCAAAATTTTCAATACAACAGCTGCAAGTTTCCAAGTATTCTTAAATTTTGCAATAAATTAGGATCTCAATAATACAACAACAACAACAAGAAAGTCTTTTGTTCCAAACAAGTTGGGTATCTTCCAATAATAATGTACCAAAATAATTAAGGGCTGATTTTAATTTTATACTGATTGATATTTCAAGGCTAACAGAAATCACAAGAATGGTAGAAAATATACATCAATAGCGATTGAAAATCGCTCCTCCAATTCGATCTCAGTTGGAGCCACCAATAAATAGCAGGCATAATAACTACCAAGGAAGGATGGTGCCTTCAAATCCAGAGAAACAGAGATGCTCTCATTTACAGCGAGGCCATCCAACGGAATCTACATGTCACCAAAATGATAGTCATGTACTACACATAATATTGGATAATTTACATATACACTAATGGGAGCTCAAGTTTATAATTTCTGACACTTCAATAACACTCCTAAAACATTTTGTAAGAAGTTTTAACATTATATTCGATGTTTGGAGATTGGTTGAAGGATGCATTGATTCCATAAACAAATGGGAAAAAAATCCCAGCAGGACACCTTTCAGAAGCTGGTATTGAGAAGATCAACATAATCTGCGGCACACCTTTAATTTGACATCCCATGGAGTATCAAACTCATCAGAACTGCATGTTTTTCTGAGTGTCATACCATATGGCCACTTGGCAGTACCATTGTTCTTGATTGCCCAAATTTTTCTGAAGGGCGTTTTAGGTGCCAGCCGAGATCCAACTGGAATGGTTACATCTTGGACTAAGCATCTCCAAAGCCTACGTTGCCCAGAATATGTCTTGATTTTGTACATTTCATCCTCGTATGCAACTGGAGTTCCATCAAACAATGTATACTGCAAAATATTCATCAAAAGGACACATGTCAAAAGGACTGAAGAAAATTGCATGTGTACATAGTTAACAGTTAGCAACTAAGCATAAAGTATCATAAAGAATTGGAGCGAACTTTCGGGTCATAAGATGAAGGGAACATGGTTTCTGCTGGGTAATAATCATCAGAGCTGACGAATATTCGAGAGTAACAAAAAGTACATACGTTGTAGTTTTCTTGCCTACAAGAAGGGAAAAAAATAGCAAAGAATCAAAGCATCTTCAACATAGGAAACCAACATATAAGAATGCAAAATTAATGGTTTCAGAACTATACAATTAGACCTGTACCCTGCGATAGGATTAGCTCCACAAACTTCACATTTTTCCCCGTGATATTTTAGAAACGGCTTAGAGCAATGCCCGGCAGACATGTCAGATTGCTTGTGGGTTTTGTCCAAAAAAGCCACAACATGAGAAGGTGGAACTAATGGCCTGTGCAATTCATCAATTTTGGGGTAAGGGGATATTGGAAATGCCCATGTTTGAGAGATCTCCTTTGTGCTCCATCAGCTTGTATTTCCGAGTAGTTTGCGTGCTTTTCATCTCCTAAGAAGCAGAGTGCGCAGTACTTGCAATTTTCTTCACTGGAAAAGAGAGAAATGCAATATTAATATATGGCATTCACTTGAGTATTTTACTGTAAATCAAGGCTTAACTAGTGTTTGAAATAAAAAGTAAAAACAAAAAATAAATAGTTATTTTCTTCTCCAAAAATATATTTAGCGTTAAATGTCTCAAAAGAAACAGAGACCAAAAGAGAAACCTATTAGATTTGTAGTAAGTCCCGACAATAGGATTCATCCCACATTTATAGCATTCTACTCCATGGTGTACAGTCAACTGCTCAACTTAACCAATAGTGACAGGTGAACTTGTTAGTGCAAATCGTCCACCAACAAACGCATTGCCAGAAACACGTAGCTGTGCACTGGAACCAGAAACTGAACTCCAATCTGGTTTAGTATGTTTCAGAGTTAGTTCAACTTGAGCCTGCTTGGAAGAGTTGTCGGAGGGCTTATCTGATGGTGTAGATGACTTCTTAACAGAAGTGATTTTGACTTTCTGGCTCACATCCTTCCCCGAAGACTCCATCTCTTGATTACGGTCAGAATTAATCTTTTCTAGAGGATTTTTAGATGATGGAATACGTTTTAGTTTGATGTCAATTCTAAGGGGGTTCAGTCCCTGTTTAATTGCTGTATCATACAAATCAGCATCATCCCCGAGCAGAACAGTGTCTCCAATCTCATCGATATAGGTGAGATTAACGCCTTTGTCAGGGATTATTTTAAAACATTCACGGATTTTGGATGTGAGCTGAGCCAAGTTCAGATCTAATTGTTGACACTTCACAGTTCCATTGATGTGCTTGAGGTTATCCCCATACTTCACCTAGAAATACAAAGGTGATGGAGAATTAAATAGAGCATACAAACTAACTAAGCTAAAATATGGAAGAGGTTAGGTAGAATCTATAAGATATAAATAAAAAAAAATTAACTCTAGGATAGTAAAATAAACAAGACAGTACAGTTTAACAAAATTACTATGGCTTATTCCTCAAAACCAATTGATAATTAGCTTCATAGTGAAGCACTACATAGGAGAGCAATTTAACCATTTCTTTACTGTTGAAAGCAACTTAAGCTTCAGAGTTTACTAAATTAAAGTCAAAATAATTATTAACCATAAATACTTCTTGAGTCATTCAGTTAACCCAACAACATTTTACTAGCAAAATACTATAAATTTACCTTTCAGCCATACTCAATCTAGTACAGTTGCATAAATAAGAAAGGATAATCAGATAATCAAAACAAAGCTTTCGCACAAAAAAACATGCTATCAAAAGAAAGAAACCATAGTCCGATCAGCTATTTCTTAAAAAAAAAAAAACCAAATAGCCTTAAAATCCATAGCTTCAACCCTTTTAGGTCGAGTAATGAAAAAATGCAGCGATCCAGTATGGAATGCACAAAGTATACATCATTTCTGGCTGATTAGACAAAAATCACTCAAACGAAAAGGAAAACTAGCGAACAATTTCTTACCTTTAAAGTGCAAGTAAAAAATCCTAGAGATATTTCTACACGTTTAATGACGAAAGAAAGTAATAAAGGGGGAGAAAAAAATCTTGAAAACCACATTCTTCTGGGTCGCTTGACTCTCCATTTTCGAACTGTTTCAGAGAAGGTTAAGAGTTGCTAGGGAGATGAAAAAGGTGCAAGTGATGAAGACAAAAATAGCAATGGATATTTGTTGATGGTGCTGACAGCTGGATAATGAAGATGGTATTTGCTGTGACGACCAGGAAATTACTTTTGTGTAAGGTTTTTCTGACAAAATGTTTCTCTATGAAAGGGTAAGACATGTGGGTCCAGGGAAACAGGCGAACAACTGCTACATCAAGGGACTTAGTATGCAAGGAATGTTTTTTGTCCATTCTGATGCAATGCTCGTTAGAATTTTTTTTTTTTAATGAACATAAGGTCTAAACCCCATCTAATTAAGAAATTTTTATTTCGATTTTTTTTATACATTTCTATATTTCTTTTCCCTATAATACGCTTTGAACGAATAACAGAACAAGTTCATTAATTTATCTGAAATTGAAGTGAAATTATTTTATTTAGAAATTGTTGCTTTATTTTTGGTTGAATTACTACTTTTATCAACTTGTTGTCTTGGTAGGCTGGCAACGGGTCAGAATTCAAGCGAGCTGACTTTAGTCCAAACTTGATTTAAAATCAACTCAACCTTTATCGAATCAAACTAACTTTGATTTTCTAATGAGCCTGTGGAGCTGCAACTTCTATCAATTTTTATACATATTTTAAGTAAGAAATATACAAATTAGTTATTCATTAACTAATATTTTATTTATTTTATAATAAGAATTTAAAGACAATTAGTATTTATATGTAAGAAATAAATATATTATATATCAAATTAGGTACTAAATATTATATATTAATTAAAAAAAAATTATATACCGATCTAGTTCGTGTTAAATTCGAGCGAGCTGAATTAGCTTCGAGCCCATACGAATTGAGCCAATTTCGAATAAAAGTCGAATTGATCTCGAACGAGTCATGATCCATGAGCTTTTTTTGCCATCCTAATTCTTGGTGGTGGTAATGTGCTTGTTTCATCTAGCATGAGATTGTCTCTTGTTTCATCTAGTATGATATGATATTGCATTTTATTTTTCCCTTCTCTCGGATTGATGCTTATTTTTTTTATGAGTTATTTTATTTGTAAAATAGTGTCCAGTTTAGATTTCACTTTATTTGAGATAGATTATTTAGTGTAACTTTTGTTCGATTGGATGACTCAGAGAAGAAATTGAACTTCAAATCAACAGTTGTTAGTTGTCTTCCTGTTATTTTTCTTACGTAATGATTTTCTCAGTTGTTACAACAATTTCAAAGAATTGGCAACGCATTCTTTGTGAGCCAAAAAAAAAATAATAGGTAAATCTTTACAACAATGTGTTAGTTAAAATTATTGTATTAATGTTTTGTAATACATTGAGTAGTTTGGTTACGTTTTTTATTTTTCAGTTTTTTCCTTTGCAAAATTATAGCACTGTTCTGCGGTAGCTATATTACATGGATACTCCACTTTACTAGCGTATCCCGTGTCGGACACGTGTCCGACGCGGATACGTGTGCGATTCGCGTGCGCCACGTGACGCACTATATTATTTTAATTAGTTTGACTAGCCGATTCGGTCTTCGACATGCCACCGACACGCGTATCTGATTGAGTATGCGCTGTAAGCACAGTCCAATCTCGCGCGCACAAAGGGTTTAACGTGCTCCGCACCTCATTCAATATATACCCGCCATTAACACTTTGCATATCCAATGTGGGACTAACCCCCTATTTCAAAACCGGACAAAGCTAGTGGGCCTTTAATGGGTCAATGACTTTCGCTCCTGTTGCTTTCACCATTTTCTACGTGGATCAAAGATCTAATGGCTAAAAAATAACAAGAATCCCACTTGGTAATTGCTCCAACACAGTGTATCATAAGGTGATTGATTAAAGCATTATAATACAATGAATTTGTTTAATGGCCCTTTAGATTATAATGTTTTTTTTTTAATTTAGATATTGGTTAAAGCACTATAAATTAAAAAACAAATTGTTGAACGAGCTATTTGCATAATTTCCATCTATTGAAAAATTAGTGCTATAGTTCAATCTATTAAAAAAAAATTTTCATATACACCAAATTACAAAATATATAAATTAGTTCTTTTAAATTACATAATATATAAATATAATTTTTTTTATTATTTTGATTATTTTATATATACTGCCATATCCTAATTTTTTGAAAAATGACGCATCCCCGCACCCGCAACGAATCCGACGCGACACCCGCACCCGCACCCGTGCAACATAGTGCGGTAGTAGGGTGGCTAATTAGACCATAGTGCAAGAGAAATAAAATAGCAAGATTTAAACTTGTTCATGAGTGTCTTGATGGTACGCATTCTAAATTATGAATTCAGTCATGAACTTGCGACTATTTTGATGTTACAATATTACAACACACATTTGAAAAATAAAATTAAGTCATTTTATTCATGATAATATGCTTAATAATTGTTATGGTGTTTAAAGTATAAAACTGATATGATAAAATTCTATGTTGTATACTTTTATGCATGAATAAAACAAATATTAAAATTATTTTTAAAATGAATTTTTATATTCAAATCAATTTTTAGGGATGTGGTCTCTTGGGGAAGATCAACATGTTATCTCTATCCCTAGAGTAGCTTTTATCCATTGAGCGACCACCCTTCCACTTAGCATCGTCCGACTAGCATACTTTGCAAAGTTAAGCAATCATGTATGTTGTGGGTTTAAACTGTCGGATGTATTTTTATATGTGTGTTGCTTGAATGCTTGGTGAGATCAGAGTGCGAAATTGAAAGTAAGTCGCTGACTTTCTGAAGAAAAAAAAAAATGTACCGATTCACGGACTCTTCGTATAACCCCTCCGCACAAGGGCAGACTTAAAGAGGGGCGAGCCCAGGCATGTTCCTGGGCTTGTTTCTTGAAAATCAAGGACCGGTTAGTAGTGTAATGAATTGTGCCCAGGCTTAAATTGAGGTTGTTCCTTGGCTTTATTGAAGTTGTGTCTGTGCTCGTCCTCGGGAAAGATAACATTGGGTTCGACCTGGAATTAAAATTCATTTTCGTGTTCCGTGCCTAGGCTATCAGTCTATCACTAATAGAGTAACAGAGTGGAATTAGCTATATGGGTATGGACTTGGGAATTGGGATATTTCATATTTTGGAAATTAATGCATGAAGCACAAACAATGAAGTACCTGATCAATTTAATAAAATGCTTGTCTACGTTCTACAAAAGTACATGATCAAATCTATAAACAAAATTTATCCCAATTTATAGTCAAAATTTAATTTGATTTGAATGTTCTAGATATGTAGATTTTTTTTTTAAAAAAAAAAAATCTCACCATCAGTTGGAACTCAAGAGCAACAACCAATTACGTATTAGAAAATTAGAACTAGAAATCTAGATTTCTAAGGATATATTTAGAAATATTCTTAATGAAGCAATTATATAATGATTTAAAACTATGAAGCAGCGTAACATATTGTTAATTGCATTAGAAAATTAAAATTAGATTTTGTTGTAAAATTAAAGAGAAAGGAGGAAGAAACAAAGAGACAAAAGTAAAAGGGAGAGACAAATTTCTCTTCTGTATTTCTATTCTCAATTGTTTTGTACAATATACAAGTTACATCTCTCTATTTATAAGCCAAAGATGAATCTCCTAATAAATGCTAAAGATCTTTTATAATTAATGTAATTAATAGGAATAATAAAGATGGACAACCATATATGATTCATATCATTTATAACACTTCCCCTTGGTTGTTCATCTTTCATTATACACTATTAATATGATACTTCAGGATCAATATTAATATGATACTTCTGGACCATTTATATTGCCTCATTAAAAAATCTTATCAAGAAAAATCCATTGGGATAAAAACTTGGATAAGGAAAAAAGAGTACAGCGTGTATAATGTTTCCCCTCATTTTAATATTATTGGATATCCTTCAGTCGATGTAGACCTATCTTATTTCTGAGTTGCTCAAAAGTTCTTGTTGGCAAAGACTTCGTGAATAGATCAGCCAAGTTGTTGCATGATTGAATTTTTGAACATCTATTATACCATCCTTTTGTAGGTCATGTGCTGAGAAGAACTTTGGCGCAATATGTTTAGTTCGGTCTCCTTTGATATATCCTTCTCTAATTTGTGCTATGCAAGCTGCATTATCTTCATATATTGGAGTAGGATTTTCCTTAATGTTTTGAAGCTCACATTCTTCTTGAATATTTTGAATTATTGACCTCAATGAAACACATTCTCGACTCGCTTCATAGAGAGCAATTAGTTCAGCTTGATTCGATGAAGTAGCAGTTAGAGTTTGTTTTGTCGATCGCCATGAAATCGCAGCTCCACTATAAGTAAATATGTATCATGATTGAGATCTTGCTTTATGCGGATCTGACAAATATCCTGCATCTGCAAATCCAACTAAATTAGATTTTATATCATTTTCATAGTACAGTCCCATATCTCGAGTTCCGCAAAGATAGCGGAAAATATCTTTAATTCCATTCCAATGTCTTCGGGTTGGTTTGGAACTATATCTTGACAATAAATTTACAGCAAATGCAATATCAGGTATTGTATTATTTGCAAGATATAACAACGCTCCAATTGCACTTAAGTATGGTACTTCAGGACCAAGTACTTGTTCATCATTTTCTTGAGGACGAAAAGGATCATTTTCTACATTTAACGATCGCATGACCATTGGTATTTTCAAAGGATGAGCTTTATCCATATTAAACCTTTTTAAGATTTTTTCTATATAATTTGATTGATGGATAAATATTCCATTCTTTAGATGCTCGATCTGCAGGCCGAGACAAAATTTAGTTACACCAAGGTCTTTCATTTCAAACTCCTTTTTCAACAATTTTGCAGTATTTTCAATCTCTTCAGGAGATCCTATAATGTTTAAATCATCAATATACACCGCAATGATTGCAAAACCTAGACTTGATTTTTTGATAAAAACACACGGACTAACTGTATTATTCTTATATCATTCTTTTAGAAGATATTCACTAAGTCGATTATATCACATCCGACCTGATTGTTTTAGTCCATATAAAGATTTTTTTAACTTTATGGAGTACATTTCTCTAGGCTTTGATTTATATGCTTCAGGCATTTTTAATCCTTCAGGGATTTTCATATATATGTCACTATCAAGTGAACCATATAGATAGGCTGTGACAATATCCATAAGTTGCATTTTTAGATTTTCTGTGACTGTGAGACCTATTAAAAATCTTAGAGTTGTTGCATCCACTACATGTGAATAAGTTTCTTCATAATCAACTCCATATATTTGTGAAAAACCTTGCGCTACTAGCCTTGCTTTGTATCTCACGATCTCATTTTTCTTATTTCTTTTAATGACAAATACCTATTTGTAACCTACAGGGTTAACATCTTTGGGCGTCTGGACTACTGGTCCAAATACTTGTCGTTTATCAAGTAAATTTAATTCAGCTTGTATGGCATCTTTCCATTTAGGCCAATCATTTCTTTGCCTACATTCTTTTATGGTTTTGGGCACATTATCCTCTTCGCTTATAACATCACTAGCTACAGCGAATGCAAAAATTTCATCAACTTGAGTTTCATCCCTATTCAATGTTATACCATTTTTCACGTAATTTATAGAAATCTCATGATCATTTGGTATTTCAGTTTCTTCCGGAACTTCATCAACCTCTTCTGGAGTTTGAGTTTCTTTTGGGATGTTATTAATCTCTTCTGGGATTTTATCTACTTCTTCAGGAGTTTTAAAATTATTTTCTTTTGTCATTGTACCAACTGCTTTATTCTGTCCTTTTCTTTTACGTGGATTTATATCCTTAGAACCAATTGGTATTCCACGTTTTCTACGCTCATGAGATTCATTTGATATTTTTGTAATATCTATTCGAGCAGGTGCATTTATATAGCTGGAATATGTGATTTAGTGACTCTATTTATATCTGTGAATGCATCAGGCAATTCATTTGCAATTTTTTGTAAATTTATAATCTTTTGAACTTCAAGTTCACATTGACCACTTCTGGGATCAAGATAAGATAATGATGAATTCCAAGTCACTTGTTTATCCAGTTTTTGTTTTTCTTCCCCTAAATTTGGGAATATTGATTCATCAAAATGACAATCAACAAATCTTGCTGTAAAAACATCTCCTGTTAATGGTTCTAAATATTTAACAATAGAAGGAGAGTTAAAACCAATATAAATTCCCAACCTTCTTTGAGGTCCCATTTTTGTGCGTTGTGGAGGAGAAATTGGAACATATATTGCACAACCAAATACCTTTAAATGAGACAAATTTGGTTCTCTTCCGGAGACCAATTGTAATGGGAAATACTTATGATCAGCAGTTGGCCTTAATCTAATTAGTGCAGCGGCATGTAATATGGCGTGTCCCCATACAGAAGATGGTAAACTAGATTTCATAAGTAATGGTCTAGCTATCAATTGTAACCTTTTAATAAACGATTCAGCTAGACCGTTTTGTGTATGAACATGTGCCACTGAATGTTCTACAATAATCCCAATAGACATGCAATAATCATTAAAAGCTTGGGATGTAAATTCTCCTGCATTATCAAGTCGGATTCTTTTAATTTGATAATCCGGAAAGTTAGCTCTCAATTGGATAATTTGTACTAATAATCTAGCAAATGCAACATTTCTTGTTGCTAACAAACACACATGTGACCAACGTATTGATGCGTCAACTAAGACCATAAAATATCTAAATGGTCCACATGGTGGTGTAATAGGTCCACATATATCTCCTTGAATTCGTTCTAAAAATGATGGAGCTTCAGGTCCAACTTTATTTGGAGATGGCCCAGTAATTAGTTTTCCAAGATAGCATACTTGACATGTTAATTCTTTAGATAATAGGATCTTCAGGTCCTTTAGGGGATGCCCATTTGCACTTTCAATTATTATCCTCATCATTATATTTCCAGGATGACCTAATCTGTCATGCCATAGTGTAAATAAATTTGGATCAACTAACTTCTGGTTAGTCACCATATTTGATTCTATTGTACTTATATATGTACCATATAGTCCATTAGACAATGCTTGCATTTTCTCCATAATATTTTTCTGGCCATTTTTATTAGATATGATATGAAGATATTCACAATTTCTCTCATTCATAGTTTCAATATGATAACCATTTTTCGAATATCTTTAAAACTTAGTAGATTTCTTCTGGATCTACTCGGAATATAATGCATCATCTATTATCAATTTTGTTCCTTCAGGTAACAAAATACAAGCTATTCTGGAGCCTTCAATAATGTTACTTGAGCCAGATATAGTTTGGATATTAGTCTCACCAAGATGCAATTGCATAAAATATTTCTTACTTTTCAATATGGTATTTGTAGTACCGCTGTCAACCACACGTGGATCTTCATTACTTAACATTGCATCAGTCATTTTTCCTACGGACTTCACTTTAGCAATTGTTAAATCTAACAGATTTATAAAACTTCATGCTACATCGCATGGTGATTTACCTCCTTGCAACTTGTTTGTAGTTCCTCCCGAGCAATTCGTGCTGATAACGTGTTGTAAAATTAAAGAGAAAGGAGGAAGAAACAAAGAGACAAAAGTAAAAGGGAGAGACAAATTTCTCTTCTGTATTTCTATTCTCAATTGTTTTGTACAATATACAAGTTACATCTCTCTATTTATAAGCCAAAGATGAATCTCCTAATAAATGCTAAAGATCTTCTATAATTAATGTAATTAATAGGAATAATAAAGATGGACAACCATATATGATTCATATCATTTATAACAGATTTACATTTTTCTTGTGCATTTTGGTGATTGATAGAGAGTAAAACACTAAAAAAAAGACTATAGATATAAAAATGATGTGTTTTATAATAGTACTATTACATATGTTGTAAATGACCCTTTTTTAAATAAATAAATAAATTTATTTTTAATATTAAATTTAATTGTATTACATGTTGTGCCTAGGCTTAATTTTTTTCTATATCCGCCACTGCCTCTGCATGATTGCACATGGCTTCCTCTCACCTAAAACTTCCTTAGTTTAGTTCGTTATCCATCCCTACCTCTCTCTTGCTCTCTCTTACTCAATCAGGCAGAATTAAAGCTCACTTGTTTGGGTTTAAAAGGCGGAACTTTTTAAAATGCTTTCCTCTCACTTGCTCTCACTCGTTAATCCTAGCCCTAAACGCTTGCTCTCACCACAAATAGAAAAATTATCTATCTACAACATACTACAAGATCATCTAATGCGTAGCATGTGCTATTTGCCTCTTTGATTCAATCTTAGAATGACAAGGAGAAGCATACAACTTTTGACTATGAATCAAAAAGTGTTGCAATGTAGAGCACAACTTTTGCATAACTACTTCAATATAGTCGTTTCAACTTTCAAGCAAGCACAAAACTAATGTCAAATTGAAACCATGCTGAAACATGACTGGTCTTTGTTTTTGGATGTACCTAACTATGTTGCCTAAATTGAATATAAAAAAAAAAACAGTTAGCAAACTTGATCTAAAAATGAATCATGTAACACCATAAGCAAACTAGAGTACAGTTTCACCTCAACTTAGAATCCTTGCCCTTTCTAAGTTCTCTCAAGATGCTTCTTGATTGGTTGAGAGCAAATAATGAATTGAAAAAAATAAATAATAGGTACTACTGACTAATATCTATTTGGAAAAATCATAGATAATTAATTAAAAAACTAACCATGCCAAGTAAAATTGCAGAGCAAATATCAGTCTCTTCTACAGATGCAATTACCGAACTCTTCTTGCTACACACAATTGTAATAACTTGAGACTAAATTGAGGTTGAAATTCCAGGATGCATTGAATACTAAAAAGTGAAATCGATCTGAATATGAAATTAGTTGAGCATAGTAAAATTATGGAGAAGTACTCGATGTGATTTGTAATAAATATGTTGATTTTTCAGAACAAATTGCAATTTATTAATTTATACTTAGATTTTTTTTTCTCACGAGTCCATTAACTCTATTCATTTGTAGGCAACTTGGTATGGTGAAGATCAGGCTATATTAAATTTAAGGACTATAGATTTTTCTCTTTTCTGTAATTTTAGGTGTTATGGACACTAGACACATGGGAACAAAATACAAATATAACATGTAAATTAATGCCTTTATTACTAGGCCTCCACAATCTTTATATATATATGTGTACCCCTCAGAAGTGAGGAAATAGAGGATTTGTCCCCCGAAAGTTCAAACTCTTGATTTTTGTCTCCTGAAATTTTGACTGCCTTTTGTATTTGCCCTTCTGCCATTTTTTATAATATAAATAATGGTGAAATAATAAAACTAATAATTTGTGACCATTTTATCCTTGGATCTAACCCATTCGTTAGATCTACGTTAAACCCATTTGATCCAGACTAAATTTCTCTTCATCTCCTTCTTCTCTCTCAAAATCTCTTCGTCTCCACACTTAGATTGATCGGCCTCGTTGGAACTGTCCCGCTGTCCGTCTCCGCCCCAGATCGCACGACCTCAACGGAACTGCAGCTATTGTCTCGCACGGCCTCCATCTCCGATTGCACCGCCGTCTGTATCCACCCCAGATCGCACGATCTCCGTCTCCTCTCCGATCTCCTCACCTAGAGGTTCGTCTCCTTTTTCTTATTCTTTTCTAAACTACACCTTTTGTAAACGGCAACTTTTTCATTTAATTTTATTTTGATTGTTTCATTTCTTGAGTTCGAATCAGTTCAGCTACTTAGGTTTAGCTTTGCAAAATTTTCATTTGGTATGATTCATGGTCCAGTCTTGACAATTTCTAATTTCTATTTGATATGATTCATAGACTGGAACAACTTTATACTGAACCTGCCCTCTAGAGAATTGTACATATATTTGATTAGAGATGAAACAATAGGCTGTAGACCTTTAAAGGATCATGCCATATTGATGCATTTGACCTGTCTTCTACTGAACAAGTTAGATTTATATCAGAACAAATTGAAAAATTCACTTGTGAAACTGATTTTGTGCTAATTCGACTTGGCTGAATAGTTGATGGTAGTTGAACCAGTTAGATATATATAGTTGATGATCAAGTATCAAATTCTAAAGTTTATAAAAATTCTGTTTATAAAATTGATGATTAGTTGATGGCAATTTTGTGCTAATTGTGAGTAGTTGATGTTAACTTGAATATTTTGTGCTAAATTAGCAGGGAAGAGAGTTGGGTGGCTGCCTTTAAGGACACATGACTTGTCAATTGAAATGGTACAAGCCTTTATGCAAAGTTAATTTCTCGTTGAAACTATTACTCTGGTAGAAACATTACAAGGGATAAGGGGCAAAATGGGTAATGGAGAAAACTACAGAATGTGCACAGTCAGTGGCAGTAATTCACCAGGCAATCAGACTGATCAGTGCTTTTATAGATAGAATTTTGATTTGTCATGTTAATGGGCCAGAAGGAATAGAGCTGTGAGTTTAGAGAAATTATCTACCTAATACAACAAAAACAAACTACCTAACTAGCTTGAATAAACAAAAAAACAACACATAAAATACCAAAAATTACACTTGACGGAGTTAAACAGAGAAAAAGTAAATCTATTTACACTAAGACCTAACACTCTTGCTAAATTAGCTAACATGTGCTTCATATGCAGCAACACCCTAGACACATGAACACAATTAAATCCAATTCCAGCACTAAAGATCACAATTTTACTACCATTGAGCGGTTGCAAGAACTTACTTGATTACAACCGCTAGTATAACGCATGTCACAATAGGTACTCTATTAGGTGTTATGTCTATCACAATGCCGATAACACGGACCAGGTTGTCACTGATCGGCCTATCAGAAGATCCAGTATCAGTGGTTATTCTAACAACTTGAAACACATGGATGTGAGAAAATCGTTGAAAAGTGGTTGTTCTAAAATCTTTAGTGAGGAGGGTCCCTACAAAAAAAAGTGTATATCAATTGTCTCGGTTGACCCACACCATAGACTTTATCTACAAGCAGAGCTGGTAGATTTTCCTTATATAGTGCAAAATCATATCTCTCATGCATCTGCTCATCTTCGAACTTAAAAACTTCTACATCATAATTAATATCAGTATTCATCCTAATAAAATAAAAGTACTTCTCTGAAATGTCACGACACTGTTCTAGAGTATTTTGGCATGTCAAATACTACTTCATTGGTGGATTGTTCTAATAAAATACGATCAATTATATTACACAACTTTATCAAAATTTATCAAAATTGATAATTATTTAAAAAAATGAGATAGACTTTCTATTTCTCACTTTGTCGGGCTCAAATACGGAAATCATTCCATACAGCGCCACTGAAAATCCTGAACCGAAATCGCACCACAGCACCAGTTCCACCTCTCTCTTCCGTCGCCTTCCTTCTCTTCCTCCAGTTCTCCTGGCCTCCTTTGCTCTCCAGTCTCCACGCAGCCAGCCGGATCGCTCCGGCATCGGCCTCCGCCTAAAACCACCACAAGTGGCCCAAATCAGAAACTAAAAAGCCCCACTAACACTAACTCCTCCCCCTAGATCTGGAGGTCAGAATCGGAAGGAGAATTTCAGAATGGGGTGGGGGCGGAGAGTGTTCGAGGGATTTGTTATGACCTCGTCTCTGGGGCTGCTCGGGTGGGCGGGTCTCTGGTTTTTGAATCGGAGACTGTACAAGGAGTACGAAGAGAAGAGAGCATTCGTGCAGATTCTCTTCAGTCTTGTCTTTGCCTTCTCTTGTAATCTCTTCGAGCTTGTTCTCTTCGAGATCCTTCATGTTCTCTCCAAAGAGTAAACAATCTCTCCTTATTAATTTTTTTACTTTTGTTGGGTTTCTATTTATTAAGCATCAATTTGTATAGCATCGGTTTTTACAAAGTAACCTTGATGGCTTGATCATGTCAGTACATCAAATTAATGCCTGGATGTATAATAAATCCTCAATATAATCAAATTGTACCTGAATTAATTTCAAAAATTGTGCAATTGAAGAAAATTAAAATTCAGGAAGATAAAGTGAACCGTCAAATACATGTTGAACCAGCACTTGCACCATCTCACTGGCACTGGATGTGATACAGAACAGCTCATACCTTCACCAGAACTATGCTGAAATGGCACCCATGCTTGGTATCTTCATTAAGAAATCTTAAAAGAAATTTATGTTGCCTGGCTTTGCTATTTTTGTATATACTATATTTTCTGAAGTAGTTGAGTGTTTAGAACCTTGATTAACCATTATTTGTTGCTTTGATTGGCATTTGATCCAATTTCTATCTGTATAATCTCAATTTGCCATCAATTATGCAACTGGACAAAAATCAGTCAAAAAGTAGACAAAAAAGGGCCAGACAGGATACCTTGCCAACTATTTCGTACCAGTACCTCACTACACTGAATTTCCACTGAGATCTCATGTATTAGCAAACGTGGCTCCATTAATTCCGTCTTTGTTGTCTACTTCCTGCTTTTGTAAGTTTCTATTTTTTTTTTTTTAATTGCTTTTTCCTTTGCATTGAAGGGCTCGATGGATGAATTGGAAGATAGATCTCTTTTGCTTGATAATGCTTCTTGTTTTCATCTTGCCTTATTATCATTGCTACATAATGCTTCGCAATAGTGGTACATAAATTGTTCTTTTACTATTTTTCATCAATCAGTAATATTACAAAAAAAACACATAATATTTCCTTGGACCTTTGCAATTCTTTCCAATATTTAAGCTACTTGTATGGTAATTGGTAAAGCTATATATTGCACTGGGGTCTCTAACAACTTCCCCTTGACCATAGCAAACCTGTCTTTTATTATGCTGAACTACAACCACAATCAAGCCAGATGGATTCACATGTTGGGTTTAAATTGATTTCAAGTAGTTATGAAGAGATTTAGTTACATTGACATGGATTAGCTGGAATATCTTACAAGGAAGCCTGTTGTATACCAGTATAGGGTTATGTCTAAAAGATAGATGATAGTAGGTGATATAAAACATGAAGTAAATTTTGCTGAGTGGCAACAATACAGCTTTATCTTTCTACAGTTCATGAAATTAGACAATGAGAATGCTTCTTATGGTACCACTTTGGGAAATTCTCTATCTTATGTTGATATTCAAGCATCAATCTGGATTTAAATTTATTGCTAACTATGTTTTGGATTAGCAATTTGTACCACATTTGTAGGGTTGAATAATGGATGTAAAAACAATTTAAAAATATTATTAGGCTACTTCCAAAGGGTACATCCAATGTTTATTTTTAAATAGATTGTCCAGGAAATCCTCTGTTTGTTTTTTTCTTTGTTTTGTTTTTTGTGGCATTTGTGATTTAAAAAGAACCAAATTTATTTTGTGAAATTTAGGGGTTAGAAGAGAAAGGGCTGGAACAGGAGCAATCATCTTTTTGCTTGCATTTCTGTATGGCTTCTGGCGCATGGGGATTCACTTCCCTATGCCTTCTCCTGAAAGCGGTTTCAACTTTAAACTTATTTTTTCTATGCATTTCCTTCTTTGGTCCTTTACCTCATATTTTAGCATTACTACTCATGGCTTGTCTGGCTTCATTGAGCATTTGTGGGAGTCAAGGGTATTTTACAATTGTTTGTTTGCACAGTTGGTCATTGAGTGAGGCAAACTTAAGTCCAGCTGAGGGTTAAGTATGCTGTGTTGTGGTTCAATGTACCTCGAACATACAAATAGTAGTGTAATGTCATTACCATTCACAAGAATGGCACTAAAATGTAGTGTTGGAGGGCCAATTTGTGGTCAGCATAGGTTTAATCAGTCCAATATGGGCCTCAGATATTTATTATAAACATATAACAGGCAACTTTGAAATCCTTCTTACTGAAGAAAGAGAAAGGGGAAATAAACGTAGTGATTGTAATTGCAGGATTCTTCACAATGACACAGTTAGTAAGCAGAATTGGGGTAATAGGTGTGTCAGTCATGGCTGTGCTTTCTGGTTTTGGAGCTGTCAATCTCCCTTATAGCTATTTGTCGCTCTTCATCAGGTTTCTTTTACATATTCTCATTATACTTTTGTCTGCATTTTTTGTTGCATACTGTATATTATTAAGAATGCATAGTTATTGGGCAGGGATATTGATGAAACAGACATAAAGGCTTTGGAGAGGCAATTAATGCAGTCAATAGAGACAGGTATAACAAAGAAGAAGAAGATTATTCTTTCTCAAATCGAGATGGCACGCATCCAGGGATCTGAGGAGGCATGTCTTTTCTTGTCTAATACAACTTGCAAGTTCAAAATGAGTAAATGGATGACTGGTTTTCCATGTAGTGTTCACCCAAGTCAAGCTTGCAATAAAATACTATTTCTCCATCTTCAAGTTGATTATATACTTATACAAAGGAATGCTTATGTACCTAAGATCATGAGACAAATAAATTATATCTGGTTAGAGAACCTGAAATGTGTCAAAGAAAACATGCATTTGGAAAAGTGAGAGGGCAATAAAAATTTGTACTTGCTGTTAAAGTAGTGTGTGACTTTCCTTTTCCCTGAGCTTACCTAGTTCATTACCAACCTAGTACATTATAGCTACTAAAAGAGGAAGTAAAGTTAATTTTGCAAATGTGGAATTTTTCAGAAGCTGAAGGCCAGATCATTCCTAAAACGCATTGTTGGAACAGTTGTGCGCTCAGTTCAAGAAGATCAAACCGAGCAAGGTATCAAAATATTTGTTTCTGTTTTATCAATTGCACCAAATGGATTATTCTCACATGTGTTAGTTTGGCTCAGGTATTTTTAGTTCTGAAAAATAAACAGTTTGAAAATTTACAATTGTGGGAAATAAATTTCTAAGTTTCTGCAGCACAGAGAATCCTTCTTTTAGAAATTACACTATAATTTTAACCATCAGTATAGCTGGATGTGGCAAAAATAGCCCTAACCTTTTTACCTAACACAACTGGTTTTCTTAACAAGTCCAAAAAATGCAACCTCTGCATCTGGGATTTTTCGATTTATTGTGCCTCTATAGTGATTTCTTCTTATTAAAGATATCCTAACAAGTATTGGCATTGCTTGCAAGCATATCTATATTTGTGTTTAATTTGTAAAATGGATGCTTGAACCTATATTGTTGCTTCAGTGAAAGTTGGTGTTAAGACGAGGAAGCTTAGTAAAAATCTGAGACTTGAAAAGATAAAGGAGGAACTCAATTTTTTTTATTGCCACTTTTCTCAAGGATTTTTTGTTATGTTCTTTTTTATTTAAATGGACATAGTGTACAATGCTTAGGTTCGATTACAGCTTTGTTCTGGGCTTCTGGCCTATTTGGCAGGAGCTATTACCATTTTCCATGTATTTTGCAATCTTGCTTCTATATTGCTAAAGCTTGTTTTTGACTAAATAAATCTAACATATTAACATGAGCCCTTATTTGATGTTTATTTTGATAGATATAAAAAACCTAGAAGCAGAGGTGCAAGCTTTGGAGGAGCTATCTAAGCAACTCTTCCTTGAATTATATGAACTTCGTCAAGCTAAGGTTTTCTCTTTTATCTTATATTTTTAGTTCTACAATTGCGCACAAAATTTTTCTTTACTGTAATTTTCAGTGTGACCTACACAGGCTTGAGCATGCATCCCTCAGGTAAACAACAAAATTAATATAATCCATAAAATCCCACAAAGATGATAAATTGTCCTCCATGTGTCAAGTGGCAACTTTTTTTTTTTTCAAATAAATGCGAAATGAGTATTGTGCAAATAGTAACTTTTGTATTTATCTTCTATAATTTAGCCTAGCTTGTCTGGTGAGAGTTATTTGATGTTTTTCAGGATTCGCGTGAAAATTTTTCGTATTACACAAGTCATTTCAGTTCTTTTCTATTTCAGTTTCCTTTTCCTCTTTTCTGTTTTTTTTCCCCTGTATTGCTATACTTATGTAATGCCCATCAGAAAACAAACTTCCTCAGTAATTTAATTTAAGCACGAGATGTTACCATGTAGAACGAAATACTTGCTTGCTGCAGAGTAGCTTAAGCAGATTTCATTTGTATATCAGTTGCTCAAACTTTCTTTTTTTTTTTTTCTGATTTTGAATTCAGATAGCTGCAGCTTTTTCTCGGACATGGAGAGGACATCTGCAGAATGTGTTAGGATACGCATTGTCAATCTACTGTGTTTACAAAATGATCAAGGTACTTTATTCATCTCCAACAAGACAACCTGGTTTTATGTGCAAACTTTCATCTGTGGTGTTCGATCAATTTGCCAAATGCTTGTCTGTGTGTGTGAGCGTATGTCTGCTGGATTATGGCTTGATTTAGTCCAGTTCATGAACTTGACTGGATGGATTCTATTTTTACTCTGTAATGTGTAACACAGTGATGCCATTCTAATTGCTTTTTTTCCTCTTTGGTATTGTTTTGCAGTCACTCCAGAGCGTGGTTTTTAAGGAGGTAAATGCTTCTTGCTTTATACAATTTACAAAGCACAGCTTTATTATTGGGAACAATATTGTTCTCAGAATAAACATAAGACGAGCATCTGCATACGCTTACATTACAAAAGTGGGAATTACCATCAAACCCCCCTCCCTGACATGCTCTAAACCCAAGCTCCCCCCACCCCAAAACCAATATGAGAAGAGATGTCATGGCAATTTTTTTACATTTCCATAGGAAACCATTATTATAATTATGATAAAAGCATCATTAACATTACTAGTAACAATTCTACAATAGTAATGCCACTGAGCCTTTAATAACTCGTGTTTGTGACAGGCGGGATCGGTGGATCCAGTGACAATGACGATCAAAATATTCTTGCAATACTTTGACATTGGCATTGATGCTGCTCTTCTTTCACAAGTATGTTCTTGTTACTCATGTGATACCGGAACAAAAAATAACCTCCACTTTAATTGGTCTAAAGTTGTGGTTGTTATTATATTCGCAGTTTCATGTTTCCCAAGTTCTTATACAAGTCCATGTTGTCATATAATTTCATATGTTAAAACATGAGTAAGATACGATAGAATATTATGTAAAGTTGGTACCTTTTATTAATCATTTGTCACAAAATATATTGATGCCAGTATTTCTTTTAAATGACAGTATGTATCCTTGATCTTTATCGGCATGCTGGTTGTGATATCCGTTCGTGGTTTCCTTGGAAATGTCATGAAGGTTCTATTTTCCTTCTTTATCATCTTATAATGAAATTATTTGATTTTGTAGCTGAAAAATAATGTATTATTGCTCTTTTAGTTGATGTGTTTCTCTTCATCTAATTAAAACTGAGATAAATTGAGTTTAACTTAGGCTATCTTGACTGTTACTCGAGTTAAAATAATACATATGAACTTAGTGTACCAATTTTATGATTGGGACTTAATTAGCACTGGGTTAAGCTTAATCGTGTCTTAGTTCAATAATTACGTACTGTAAAGGTATAGAACAGGGTACTGTTTGCATTATATGATCTGCTGGGTATATCTAGCTTACTCTTTTTTGTCAATGGTGTACCCAGGTTTATATCCAGTTCCACAACCAGAAAACAATATTGAAGTTCTATTATTACTAGCCAGTACTTGACCAGCTCAGTCCGTCATTGGTTTTGGCAGTACAAATGTTCCTGATTAGTTGGGCACTTGGCAAAATCAAGTTAACTGGGAAATATAGCTCATGGTTGTGGTCATCCAGTGAATGAATTATTATAAGAAAGATATCAACTGATCTCTGTTCTTGTACATGTGTGCAGTTCTTCTTTGCGGTTTCTAGAGTCGGGACTGGTTCAACAACAAATGTGGTTCTATTCTTGGCAGAGATAATGGGAATGTACTTTGTTTCTTCTATCCTACTAATTCGGAAAAGTCTTGCCTCAGAATACAGGTACTAAAAAATTAAAATGCTTTTACTTCTGCAAATATCCTACTGGTCATCGTTTAGCATGAGAAATTAATACCTAGCATTTTAGGGAGATCATTACGGATGTTTTGGGTGGGGATATACAATTTGATTTCTACCACCGCTGGTTTGATGCAATTTTTGTGGCGAGTGCATTTCTCTCCTTGATTCTTATATCTGCACAGTACACCTCACGACAAGCTGACAAGGACAAACACCCTATTGATTGAATTTTCCTTGTCCTTTAATTTTGAAGATTATGTGCATAGCCATTCTTTGAAGATATTACTTCCGGGATGCTTCTATATATTAGATATCAGGATGTGTTTTTTTCCCCCTCCTGTGTTAGCTTGTATGTTAGTTGATAGGATAAAATTGCTCAATGAGCTATTTAATACAGGGACTGTTCTTCTTAGGAACTATATTTTGTGAAATTATAGTTTTTTTTTTCCTTTTTTGTCCCACATGTACCTGTGCTTGGGAATACTTTGTGTAATACAATGTGAATTATAATCAGTTAAGAGCATGAGGAGGTGATTATATTTCTATTTCAATGCAATACCCTGGATGTAGATTTGTGATACAGCTCTGACTGTTAAAAATCGTGTACTGGTGTACTAACAGATATGGGCAAAGTTGATTTTGCGTACTTAGAAGATCTCTATCTCTATTCTACCTGTAGTGATCTCTTTTAAATTTTTGGGTGGAAGTGTAACTCGAGGACAAATTTCACCAAACCCAATTGTATTTTTAACTACCATGAGTGTAAAGCAAACGATCCGAGAAATTAGTGAGATGAAAAGTTTGTAACGTCTAAGAAATTAGGAGAAATTTCTTCTGTGATGTAATATCTAAGATCTGTTCTAACTTCTAAGCGACTTTTGTTGTGGATTTGGATTTGAGCTACGTCAGTTTGGAAAAGGATTTTATGTCGGCCCATATATGGAGACGGTTAGTCAGTGCAAATTAAAATCGTCTTTATGAGCTTGAGCCCAAAACACAATGAGCCGAGTTAAATAAAAATGTCGTTACCATTACGGCATTACCAGAATTTCTTCTTTTTTTTTTCTTGGGTCGAACATGTCAAATTTTTTTTAGTTTTTGGGTGTTTAAAGTCCTTGGGCCATCGAACGTCAACTTAAGCGGACCTGGAGAAGACTTGGGGATATCATATTTTGTTTTATTTATTTATTTCCTGTGAAGACTTGAAAATACTACATTAGAATTCTTCTTGCATTAGTTTTATTTTAATTTTCCCTTACTTAGATTTAAAAATGAGCTTCGACTTTGATAGTCTCCAGCAAGCATCTATAGCTCATGCAAAACCAATGACCTGAATTTTTCAGCTTTTGAGTATTTACTTCTCTTACATTAAATTTTCAATTATAAGTAACAAATACAGCATTATAAGCGGGCTTTAGTTGAGGTTAAGAGGTCAAGAAATAAGTAGGCCACAGAAGAACAACTTTTTAAAGAAATCTTTAGTCTGCAGACGTGAAACAAAAGTGAAAAGTGGAGATTATTTTATTCATGCAATTGAATAGATCTGAAGATATTTTATCTTCTGATTGGGTTTCCTTTAAGTTTAGATTACAAAATGTGACATGCGGGACCAGACTGTTATACTTTTTTATTATCCAAGCTATTTAAAACTTTTCTTCGTTCCAAGAAAAAATAAATAAAGAAAATGCTCAAAGCCTCAAACCAATTAGACCATTACAAAGAGCGGTAATGTAGATAATCAGACCAGGAATCAATGAAACAGAAGTGGAAGATAAAATAAATCAGCAACTGAACAAAAGGAAAAAAAACAAGAAAAAGACAGCAGGCTAAAAACAAATATTTGATTGTTGCGAGTTAGGCAATCTGCACACCTTTAGGAGGTGCCTTTATCATATCATTAAACTAGTACAAAGTATATATTCATATGCTATGACAGCCAAATCATGCTTTGGTTATGAACTTTGGGTAGCTGTCTCATGAGTCTATGTCAAGCTTCCCAAACTTGGCAGTAAATAATGGTATATAGAATCACTACTTTAGTTGTGTTCTGATTCTAGTGTGTAACATTATTCCATGAAAAAGGCTGTTAGAAGAATTGGATAACCAAAAAGATATGAAAAGCAAAGTAGCCAGGAAAGTAGAAGGAAAAAAGTGGAATGTGTATCACAAAGCCAAACAAGTTCACGCCACACTATTGATATCTATCACGTTGCAACATGTCAACATGTTGGGTCTGATTATTTTGGCGGTTTCTTGTTTTTATCTTTAGAAAAAGATGCTTCAGAAAATCCACAACAACCATCCAAGAAAAAATTGTTTGTTCAAAAAATAAAAAGAGTCCAAGTACAAATCCAATAGAGATATTTAACAACAAAAAACTCCAAAAAAAGCAAATAAACAAAAGAGTACAACAAAAAATATTGTATTTGATCTCGACACTTTGCCACGTGCTTTTGACAGAAACCCGTCCAAACATTTTCTCAGACGTTAAGATATATTAACGGGGAGGAATTATTTCACAATTATATACATTGATAATTTTGTGAATTATTAAAATTAAAATTTATTTGATATCGAACATTATAGGAATGATCTACATATTACAAATATCATGCCAACAAAAATATATTATGATTTTATCATGCTAATAAAATAATTAGTTGTAAGCTTCTGTGTGTACAGTATTCTTATGACTTATGGATATGCGGATTGGGTTATTCGTGTATACCTGGTTTTTATGTGTTTGTGAAACTTATTTAATTGCTTTTTAAATGAAGTAGCCCCCCTACTTGGGAGCTGTTTGTTTTTAAAAAAATACAATATGATTTGTGCAATAAAGATTAAAGAAAATAATAATAATAATAATAATAATAATAATAATAATAATAATAATAATAATAATAATAATAATAATAATAATAATAAAATAATAATAATAATAAGGAACATTATTTGAAATTAGGTCCTCCAAGAACCAGGATAAATTCGGTCCTTTCCTTGCACTAGGATTGTAAAATTTGCTCCTATCATTGAGTAAAGATCTGAAAATCAGATTTTAGTGAATATTGAATATCTTTTTTCGCGTCAAAAAGAATACCGAGTCAGAGGTTTAATTCACTAATTAAATCCTCCAAAATTTTTTCCTAAAAGTTTTAAATAGTATTTTACTATTACATATTGATTAAATAAAAAAATTCGGCGCACTCCCATATTTATTTATTGATTATTTATTTTTTTATTTTTTTTTGAAAACGCGCACTCCCATATGTAGAAATATGATTGGAAATATCTCCACTATAGTCTATAGAATCAGTCTTCGCAGAAATTTCAAATTAATTTCATCCGAAGCTCCCAACAGCAATCAAGTCGCAAAACCATATCCACATGGTTTGATATTGAATGGTTGGTATTCCGGATAATAAAAATGATTAGTAAAAAAATAAAATATCAATAACTGCAAATAATTATTTGGTCAACTTCTGACGAGTCAAGTCAACGGCGAAGACAGTCAGGTCTCCACAGTTCATAGTGCATCGGATCAATTGACTTGACCCAAAGAGCAAGAGCAACGCCTAATGGACCAAGTCTCCTTCGCCTCAGTCAATACATGTTGGCACGCGCTTCAATAGTCACTTTACCCAAACGTCTTTAATACTCTTTGCTACTACAATTACTAGGTTTGTTCTTTTCCATTTTTCTATACCTCTCTTTTCGGAAGATATTTTCAAACCAGCGTGTCCCACATAGATATTTGATAATACTTAAAATTTCTTTTAAGAAAAAACACAAATTACAAACCAAATAATTTTTATTAACCATGTTTGCGTTTGATAATATTTTCATTTTTTTTTAAGAAAAAACACATATATGCAAACCAATAATTTTTATTAACCATGTTTGCATCTACAGAGGTAATTATTATAATCTAATTAATTTACCTCACCATTTTATCTACTAAATAATTTAATATTTTAAACATTGTCTTATATTATTTTTGTGGAAGTGACATTGTTTTTTATTAATTGGAATTTGGAAGGATACATTTACAAAAATGCTTAGCATCAACAATTAACTGCTGTTTCTTTACATGACCGTTAGTCTATCTCCTAATTACAACTGTGCTAAAATGGCGACTGTAACAGCTATATTAAGAATATTCATTCTTCTGATTTTAAGGTTTCCATAAATGAAAGAACGGCTACATTCTTCAATTTTTGGCAAGCTGATTAATTGAGTTTAATTCCACATTTGCTGTTAATTCTTCTGCTGCTTCCTATGCTGTAGCATTTTTTTGTCTCAATATTCTTTAAACAATTGGGGAGAAAATGAGAACGATGGTACTGGTACCACTAAAGGTGTCCGGTACCAATACCAGACGATGTCTGAACTCTGAAGTGCTTATACCTATAAAAAACCGTAATTTATTTAACTAACAGATGGAGCACTACTGATTTTTAATTCGTTGTCAAAAGCCTACAAGGACTGATGCTAAGTGAATTATTTATTTATTTGAGAACTGGCATCAAGTGATGAAGGTTGGTAGCTCACCTAGTTCTGAAATTCTCACAAATATGGACCAACTTTATAGATGCATCAGCAATGCAATTTAAAAGCTTCCTTAATTAAATTATAAGGGAAGAGAGAGACACTTAACTGAGGTATAAAATACTTACTAGCATCACTGCCCCAATTTAATAAATTCATCTCCAAAAAAGAGATAATATTTCAAATGAATCAAATAAATACAAACCAAGTAAAACTTTAATTCCATCATATGTGGAACCATAAATATCCTCCAACTTTCTATTCTAGAATATAATCCATGCCATCCACCTCAAATACCAACAACAAAAGAATAACCAAAAGAAACCTCTCAGGTGGAAGTGACTCTGTTGGCAACAAAATAAATGGCCAAATTGATATTGATCCAATATTTCCTAGTTGGAAAAGATCCAAGGGCAATAATTCCTATCAATTCACCCCAGTAGAATGATAAGGAAAAAAATACTAAAAACAATAAATTCCTAGCCACCATCTCTCCTACAGTTACCACTACCCGGTAACAAGTACTTGTATTGATCAGCATTTTGCAACAGATGGCTAGGTAAGTTCACAGCAGAGTGAGATTTCAGTATTGGCCCCAATTTCGCGATAATCTCTTGAAAAGTGTACTCCTCAGGAAACATGTCAAATAAATCAGCCCCATTACAGATCACCTCTTGAATCCTTACCGGGTTGAGAAAGTAGGCAAATCGGACCCGATCAACATGGCTGTATGCCTTCATCTTAAAAATAAAGTCACTGATGCGGCGGAAGCAGAAGCTACAATGCCAGCCTGAGTCAGCCAACAAATCGTCCGTCTGGCGAAAATGTGCATAACGGGTCTTACCCGCCTTGTACTGGTGCACTGAAGCCCGCCAACTCTTGTCATCCAAATGAAATTCGAAAGAATATAAATAATTCCTCAACTGCAAGTGCAACTTCTCAGGTATACCGTCACACCACCTCAGCAAATCAATCGTATGGCCGCTGGGTATTTCATCCACATCTGACATGATCAGCAAGTCATCCTCTTTAATACCAGCAATTTTAATCAGCTGATCCAAAGCAACTCTCTGGTATGACTCCTCAACAAATGGATTCTCTCCTTTAACAAATCTACCCCCAACTGTGCCATATGTCAGTCTGGACTCCGCAAATGCAAACTGAGCCCGGTTTTCACTGAAAAAAAGCGGCTTGACTGACCCAGTAAAGGTAGAATTGGATTCGAGCAATACAAACTCTGAAACATAGGGACTGAGTTCGTTCCAACGAACTGCTAAGATGTCAATCTCATTGCTAAAGAGCACCGCATCAAACACCCGGCGAGGTGACTCACGCAAGCTCCAGCCATGGAGGCGGCACTGGGTTTCCATGGACACATTGGGATGGTAATAATGTGGAATCATGTTGAAAGGTTTTGGAGGCGAATCCCATAGCGGTCGAAGGAAATAGGTTATCTTCTGTCCATGAATATGTATGAATAGTACAAGGAGAGGTACACCGATGAAGAGGAGGAGGAGAGCCTTTATGTCGAAGCCGCGTAATGCACATTTCAGCCGGGTACTAAGGGGTGATCTGGAATTCTGCAAGATTCAAAAGAGAAAGAATGGGTATTAAAACAGATAATCATGATCAGGGTTGTAAATTTGATTCATTAAAATTTTCTAATTTAAGAATTTGAATTCTCCCCAAGAACGCAGAATTGCAAAGTTGATTTGGAGGATAATAAAAATAATTGGTGTTCAATTAATGAATATTAATCTGAGTATTTTGACCGAAATTAGAGCAATGTTTATACTATTCAAAATTTTGTGGTAGTATACTTACATAGAGATATAAAATCTCAATTGAAGAAACTCAGAAGAGTAAAAATTGGATTGTATTTGTACGGTTGCATGCAAAATAAAAGAAAAAATAAAAAAAGTAAACCCCTTCATTACTTTTTTTTTTTTTGAAATTTCCCGCAAACGGTACTTTTATTTACCATATAAGAAAGAACAATACCATGATGCGAGATCAATAAGATTGCGAACAAAATTGTAAGGTACGCATGATTAATTGAGGACATCAATTTTTTTTTTAAAATGTGCACAGAAAAAAAAAATTACATCTTAGCATTTCAGGATACAAATTCAGACAATATTTCCTTTAATGCCCCAGCAAAAATCCAACAATGCAAACCCTCCGGAATAAAATACAAAACCCAACAAAACACAAATTACAAGAATAACAAATAAAAATTCCCCATTGGGCGAACCACCGCACATGCAAAAGGGGGGTAAAAATCAAAATGAATACAAACAAAACAATTAGATCTACCACGCTGAATCAAATCAAAAAGCAAATACACCCAAGAATATTCTCACCTCTCCACAGAAATCCTCGCAAAGATCATCGCTTTTCTTCGAATTGTAATAACCCGACTCTGGCATCGCAAAATCGCCAAAGAATCGCGCCTTCTCTTCTCCAATCTTTGACAAAACCAACCAAAAATCTCTCCTCAAGTGTCTCTCTCGCTTCGCCTCTTCTCTCTTCTCTCTCTCTCTTGTCTCCTTTCTTTTCTCTTTCTCTCTCAATTTCTGTTTCAATTGGAACCGTCTACAAATAGCCGTTTAGAAAAACCAAAGGTTATGTGTGTGTGTTTGTGGGTCTCTCTGTCTAATCCCAAACCTTTTATATTGTCTTTTGTATGTATGACCACTTGTTTTACCGTTTTATCTCAACAACGAAACGAAGCGCTCTCTTTTCTGTTCAGCCAACTCTTTAAAAAGCGAATGGGAAAGATTGATTGGTTGATTATTTAATTATTTCGGAGTACAGGGGCTGCTCCGAATAATTAACAATTAATTTCAGTGGAAATTGAATTGTTCGAATCACCACACCGCCTTTTTAAGAAAGTGGGGGGATGGACGTGGTTGGAAGAGACGCAAGGTGGACCCGTTCCACGGAAAGACCTGGTCTACTAGGCACAACTGTGTATGCGGGACCCACGCGTCAGTGAGCGTAGGTTGAGATAGACCCGGTCCCAAACGCGGTTAAGGAATTTGTGCGGCCCTTCGCGAGTAAATTGGATAATTGCTAGTTCCTTAACCGTGTACAAGGAAACTTATCGGGTTTGGGTCGTGATTTTATTTGATCCGAATGCAACTCATGTTTATCTGAAAATTCCCGGAAACTAGCTTGTCAAGTTGTGGGATTTTTAAAAAGGTAACACGCTGTCTAAATAATACTATTGAATGAATTCTCGTATCAAAATTTTTTTATAGCTTGGTCAGATAATGCAGGCTCCGATCTTACAAGTTACAATTAACAATTTAACATTTTTTGTCGCTACAATTTACAACTTGAAATCAGACATTCCAAAATGTACTCTTTGTATTTGGTGAGGATAAAATCTTAGGGTCAACCCAGATTCAAATTTAAGAGATTGTGCTAGTATTACATATTTTTTAAATTAAATATATTTTTTATATTCCATCCAAATCAGCTAAAGGAAATTAGCAATAGACCTTATAAATTTTTCTGTCATTTCGTGAACAATAAAGTTTAAAGTAAATTTATACGGTTTCTTATTTTTATAATACGTATAGAATTTAGATCTCATTTGAAATGCTGGTTAGTAAAATTGTAAATTATTGTATATGATAGTTTTTTTTTTTCCATTAATTTCCAACCAAGAAGAAAATATGACTTATCTCAATACAGTAGCATTTTGTCCGAACTCCGGTACTAAGCCGTTAAACACTTAAACTAATTAAATTATTACCGTTACACTTAACAAGAATTATTGCATATATTGGATAGAGAGTGCAATTTCAAAAATAAAAAACGCCGACTCCAACCGTAAAACAGGCCCCATCGTGCGAAATTTGTTTCTGTTAAATGTATGGTTTATTATTACTTTTTAAGGGTTCTAACTTCTAAGTTCTAACCCTCAAAATCCGGGTGTCATGTAATCTTAAATTAAGTAATAGCTGTTCAATAAAAACAAATTGAATTTTGACAGATATGTTGACACTATTTATATTCTTTTCGGAGGTTTTATGCAAATCATTTGAAAAGTACTCATCTATCAATTTATTAAAAAAAATGTCAACTTTGTAATGACTCTTTATCTTGATATTTTTGAAATTCAAATGTGCACTTGATATAATAGTTTTTTATGGTTAGTTTATTTAAAGAAATTATTCAGATACGCACTGGGGAGCAACCAACGGTGCCACATGGCCAAGTCCACCTCCGACATTTGACTTAGCACAAGTTTACTTTTTTTTCTAAGACTAGGCTGCCCAATTGCATGCTGGTTCCATGTGGCAATTGTCTTGTAGTGGAATCAATACATAGTGTGCAAACCATCTCTTCTATTACAGTGTTAAATAATTTTTTAGATGAGTTCCAAATATATTTAATTTTACGTTTATCACATCTAGTATTAACTTTTATGTTAAAAAAATAAAATAGTTATCAATACTAATGTTATTTCTCTTTTGGTATGTACATTTTCATATGTTATTTCAACCTCATTTTAATAACAATTATTCACTTCGGTAAAGTTTTACATGATTTAGTTCCAAACAGACAAAATCAAAATATTGTATATTAAACATGAAAGTATAGGAATAATTTCCCTAAATATAATTCATTAAAGGGTATATAACATGTGATTTGTATTTTTTTTGGACTTATTTTGATGAAAAAGTCAAACTCTACGTTTTATTTTCAAACGTTCTCGGAAATTATCCTAAAATTTATTGGTGACCCACTAGTACATCTTATATACAAATATACAGTTGATGTTGTTTTTTCTTTTTTTTTTAAAAAAAATTTCAACGAAAGTATTTGGATGGTACTCCGTACCTCGTATGAAAGAAAAGAACAACTTATCATTTTCAAAAGTATATTTATGAAAAGTAATCTCTTACATTTATTAGCAATCATAAGTATGTGTTGTATCCATTCACTGCGGTTCATTATTATTTATCTGTCAATTCAAGTTGACGATGAAGAGATTAATTTCACATACAAAGATAGGCACAGAAGATTGAAATATATTTTGCTGGCTAGTGCCAGCAACGCGCCTTGCCATTGACCAAGTCTTCTCATGATAATTTCTAAAAAATAATTTTCATTTTGGCCCCTAAAAAAATCACCATTAAGCTAAGTGCCCATTCATTCCAGCTTCAATAAAAAAAATGTATAAATATCTCTTCATTCCAGCTTGAGGGAAAAAAATGATAAAGAAAGGATAAATACCAATTCACTGGCAATTGCATATTGTCCTCTAAAATACGGAAAATATCACCATCACATCAAAAGTTTCTTTGTATTACAAAAATTGGATCATCTTTCAAAAAGTTTATTCTTTGGGTTGACATGTCAGACTGCCATTACTACATACGGCCGTAGTTTAAGTTATCAGCAAAAATTAATGATAACAAGATCCATGAAAGAAAAATGAACGATCCAAATCGGTTCAAAAGAGGGGAGCGATGACGTCATGCTGACTTCATCAGCATTACTGTAGAAAATCTACCTCACATTGGAGTATTTATAGATTTTAACTAACAAGAGTACGAGTTGTCAATGAATGAGTTCTCTGGTAATATTTGAATATAAATTAAACAGAAACTTGAGTTGAGAGTTTTCTTCTTTCTTTCTTTCTTTGTTTTCTCTCTCTCTTTCTTTCTTTCTTTCTTTTTTTTTTTTCTCTCTTTCTTTTTTTTCTTTGTCTTTGTCTTTTGCACTCTTTCTCTTTTTCTTTTTTTCTTTTTTTTAAAAAATAGGTTCACTCTCTGAATCTGTCTTTTTTTTTTATAAATAACTTCTTTATTCAAAACAAAAGTTACGGTGCTTGATCCCTAATTTAATTCCAAAAAATTAAACTTGAGTTGAGAGTTAATAAAATTATCAATCTCGAGTTCACATTTAAAATCCCGAGAAAAATTCGACATGTGTAGCTAAAATTAATTTAAGTGCAAACTAATCAATATTCGTTATTGTTTGTTATATAAATTTAATGATTGATCCCAAGAAAAAATTTGACATGTATAGCTAAAAAATAAATTTAATATATAACATATATAGACGAAATACTAAACTAATTACATCGAGATATTTTTAGTCTGTCGAGCGAGTCAACTGAGACGACTTCAAGTGATCTCGAGCAAAAGCTGGAATTCTAATCCAACGAGTAAAAGATAAAAGTAAAATTGATTTCAAAGGAGCCCACGAATAAGTTGCGAGCTATTTTAACAGTTTTGAGCCAGGAGCACGTGGCAACCAAATATCCTACAACGCGACAAAAATAAATTTTAGATTTTATTTTAGGGTACAAATTTAACAAGGTTGTCTTGGGTCTTACTTTGTGGAATTAACACCTTTGCTTTATAGTATTACTAAATCAAAATGTCCTTTCACATATTTGGATAGCAATTTATATTATCTTATCTTATCTTTCCATCCCAATTTTTTCTATATAATATACTATCTTAAGAACTAGCGTGTAATAATTTCACATGCTAGTTAGCTAGCTTCTTAGTTATACTGAAAATTAATTAGTTTAATTAGCTTCCACAAAAAGCAAATGATTTAGTGAGAATAAAAGTAAGCAAATTTCAAAGAAGATGCTACTTTTGCAATAGTTTGAGTCAATCTGTAGTCTACCTGTCTTTAAAATGAAGCCACTTTATTCCCAAACATCAATTGCCACTTGTGATGAGTCGCTAAGCCGCATTAACGTAATACGTGGATGGGAATAAAACTGGAGAATTGCAAGAATATCCGAGTGGCGCTTTTGCTAATCTATAAGGATAGCGATTGCTTGTGGTTCTCCTTGAAATTAGAAAGGGACTTCAACTAGTGTTGATGTGCTCCCAATCAAGAGAGTTGCAATAATTTCTCTGATGCGCATTATTTCATGTCTCCCTTCATGTTTGTTTATTTTTTTTAACATTATTGTTTTGGGCTTCTGGTACATGCTGTTGATCTTCATGTTGAACTCAGAGTTGCTGGACAAGTTCTTTGCCCATTTTGGCAAAATCAATGTGCATCTTGCTAATGCAAAGACAATAGTGCAGTGTTTAGATAGGGTAGAAGAAATGAGATTACTAACACCGCTTGAGTTCACCCTGCGTATCTTGGCAAGAGAAAGAGCTTATGCTTTAGCTAATATTTTGGAAAGTCGATGGCGCCAGCGATCTCGTTCTAAGTGGCTCAATTCAGGGGACAGGAACACGAAGTATTTTCATGCAATAGCTACTTCGAGAATGCGAGGGAACCATATTTCAAAGCTAGTTGTGCACGACAATGAGATCAAGTCAGTTACTGAAATATGCAAAGCTTTCACCGATTACTACGTTCAGCTTTTGGGCTCAGAAACAGTCACAGCTCCATTCTCTCCAGCAGCTCTCTACTCAGATTCAGGACCTGATCTTCAATTTCTAGCCGACCCTTTCAGTGAATCGGAAATCAAGCGAGCTGTCTTTGCCCTGGCAAATGACAAGTCCTCGGGCCCTGATGGAATTCCAAATGAGTTTTACAAATTCAATTGGGACCTTTTGAAGGACGACCTACTTGATATTTTTGACTCCCTCTACCAAGGGCAGCTGCAACTCGCCTACTTTAACAAGGCAAATATTGTCCTCATTAAAAAAGAGCAAGATGCTGAAACACTATCAGATTTTAGACCAATCAGTGTGATAGCTTTTATTCCTAAGCTAATTTCCAAGGTGTTGGCAAATCGCCTAGCAACTTGTATATCTGAGCTTATTCCTGAAACACAAACTGGCTTTATAAAGGGGCGACTTATAACAGAAAATTTTGCTGTCGCTAGAGAACTAGTAACACTCATTCATAAGCAGTCTGAACCAGCTTTTCTGCTCAAATTAGACTTCAAAAAAGCGTTCGACTCGGTGGCTTGGCCCTTCCTCTTTGCAATCTTAATTCAGAGAGGCTTCCCGCACGCTTTCATTTCTTGGCTTCAACTTCTATTTTCCTCTGCCACCTCTTCTGTGCTTGTCAATGGATTTGTGGGGCCCTCTTTCCAACACAAGAGGGGCTTACGACAAGGCGACCCTATTTCGCCGTTCTTATTCAATCTGGCAGTTGACGTTCTCAACAAAATGATACAAGCAGCGGCCTTGACAGTTCCTCTTGGTATTTGCAACAAGTTTCCTGAACCGTTCTTTCTGTTGCAATATGCCGACGACACGTTACTTTTCTCTACTGCAAAGGGCACAGCGGTTTCTACTTTACACCACATTTTGAGCGCCTTCTCTCACTGCTCAGGGATTGAATTAAATTTCAATAAAAGTTTATTGGTTCCCTTTAATTTGTCTCAGCCTCAAGTGGAGAGTATTCAAGCAGGTTTGAATGTTACAATCTCGACTCTCCCCTTCAAATACCTAGGTTTGCCTCTCACTCTTCGCAAGCCTGACAGACAAGCCTTTCAATTGTTAATTGATAAAATTCAAGTTAGACTGGCAGGATGGAAAAGTCGTCTCCTGTCAAGAGCCGGGAGGATTGTCCTAGCAAACTCAGTTCTCTCTACAATACCAGTGTTTTTCATGTCGGTATTCCAGCTGCCAATTTGGGTAGTTAAGGCTTTAGATCGTCTTAGAAGAAACTTCATTTGGGGTTCTTCTGATACAACTGGAAAATCTATGCATCTCCTAGCATGGGATAGAGTTTGCTTACCTAAGTCTGTTGGCGGTTTTGGCCTGATCAACCTCCGTCTTCAAAATATTGCGCTACTTCTCAGATGGTGGTGGCGTTTATATGACCAAACAAACTCACTCTGGTCGACAATTGCTACGAGATTGTATAGCAAAAGAGACTTAAACACACCTCCAATTGCGTGGAACACTTCCGGGTCTTTTTTCTGGATTACTCTGTTTTCGATACGAAATTACTTTCAATTAAGCACAACTAATGTCATTGGCTCTGGAAGTAATACTTTATTTTGGTACAACAATTGGGGAGGTACATGCCTTTTCTACTTTGGTTCCCCTACACGGCCACCTTTAAGGCAGTTCATTTCACTCAATGCGGCTTTGCCTATTTGGAACGAACTGATGCCCAATCCACTAACACAGCAGCAGGCATTGCTGTACAACATAGCATCTTCGTTAAATTTCAATTCAGACTCAGATCGACTAGTCTGGAAATGGACTTCTCATGGCCGTTACACTGCTGCTTCTTTTTATAAAGCTTTCATTTTGGCTGGCAAAGTGCGTTTCCCGCTGCACTTTGTTTGGAAGATCAAAGCCCCCCCTTCAATTAAAGTTTTCTTAGTTCTCCTTACCCATGGCAGACTCCTGACGCAAGACCAATTGTGCAAGAGAAATATACCGTGCACTTTTGCCTGTACTCTTTGTCAGCAGACGATTTGTGAGACAGCTAGCCATCTATTCTTTGACTGCCCCTTCTCTACCAGGTTATGGCAACTCTCGGGGGTACCTCTAGTAAATACACATGCGGGCCTGCAGCATGGAATGCTACAGGTTTTCCTACCAGTACTCAATGACAACCTCAAAATGACAACCATTGCCACTACCTTATGGGCTCTCTGGCTTGAGAGAAATAATAGAACTTTCAGAAATCGTGTCAGGTCTCTGGAAGCTATTCATCGCTGGATTGTCTGTGAGGCAACTTTGTTCATGAAGTTCTGCTAGCGACTTTGCTTCAGCTTTTTCGTTTTCTTTTTTTCCTTTTCTTTTTCTCTTTCTTTTTCCTTTCTCTCTTTTAGCTTGGCAGCCTCTGCCTAGATTGTCAAAAAAAAAAAGTTCTTTGCCCAAGTCAAAATTTAAATACAAAAACTTGACCCTTTTTTTATTATTAATTTTTGTACAGAAGGAATCACCTAGAAAGCTCATTAATAAACAACTTTATTAAATTGTCCGAAACAGATTGTATAACATATCTTTGGAACCAATCTAACTCTGTGAGACAAGCTCAACCTAAAACTAGACATATAATTAGTTATTCTCATGATCACGCCATATCTATAACATGCAAAATGTCAACCCAAGAAATCATTTTATTCCTTCTCTTTGATTTATGGTATAATCATTTGTTAACATGTCATTTGCACTAAAGGTCGGTGAATTGATCAGATATAATGGGTGGAGCTTTGTGCCAATGTGAGACTATGGCCAACTTGACAGCCGCCATCAAGCTATCGAAAATAACGCAAGGCTATGGTGCTCAAAATGACTGAATTTGAAAAATTAATACACGCAACACAATGTGTACTTGCAGAAGGCCAAGTCTATTCATTTTTAGTTCGATCGAATTTTTAATTATTTATAAATATATTATTTTCATCTACATAGATTTATCGAATTTATAATGCGATCTATGTATAACAAATTACAGAAATTGAAAAATTATTTTTACTATTGTACTGATTTTTTTTTTTAGTGAAAAAAATATGCATATCAAAAGTCAGTTTTTGGAGAAGCTATAATGTACATTAAGCAATTGAACCTGAGGGTATAAAAATCTTTTAAAGCGTTAATATATCTCCTAATAACACTTTATTATTAAAACTTGTTCTTAAAAAAATACAAACTAAAAAAAGAAATGCTAGAGTCGGATGAGATCCATCTCAGATGATCGTCCTCACATTTCAAATTTCAAACCTATCCGAATAGTTCATATTGAAAACTTATTAAAAAAAAAAACTAAATTTTATAAAAAAAAATTTCAATTTTTTTAATATTTTAGAAAATCATTACTATTGTACGTGGTTCATGTAAGTTTTCAAAAAATTATATATATAATTGATTTCTCATAAGTTTTCAATATAAATGGCATACTGAATTGCATTGAACAAAATTCATTTGTCTTGTATATTGAACTCTAGCAATTTTTTAACTACAACATAGCCTGATTTGTCCCTCTCGCGTCAACTTTATAATTTTGTGGGCAAAAGAGGGAGACATAAGTCAGAAATTATGAACAACAAATATGCGCTTTGGGGTATCACAATGTGCGGTTCTACCGTTCAGCCAAATTGGAGATCGCTAGCCTCCCACTTTGATTTGTCCCTTTACCCATCGTGGGAGATTTTCCATGGCAACACTTTATATAGAAACTGTGTTTCCAATAGCTTAAATGTAATTATAATTATATGAAATAATATAATTTTAGCTTATATTAATTTTGAATATGTGGTTATGTTGAGTATGTTTAACATAAAAGACCGACATATATTAGTTTATTGCTCCATTTTCTGGTGTATGTTTTGCATTGATATTTGAAAATTAAGTTTTTTTGCCACATGAAATCCTTTGGCTCCCAGCATATTCCGCCAATTATTCCTATCACAGTCAGGATACCTAGGTTATCAAGTTTCATGTTTAGCTATTGGTTAGAACATGGTCTCAGATTCTCTATTTATCTAATACATTTCAATCCTATATTTTTTTTTTCTATTTTGTTATGTCTCTTTATAAAATTTATTCAGCAGCTGATAAACGTCTATGTAGCGCGACAAAATTTTTCCAAAAGTATTTGGGAAAAATATTGACAACTACATTTTGCTAATAATTAAGAAAATCTATAAAACTGCTACGAAAATAAAAATATATAATTGTAGATTTATATTTCAAAAAAATAATTTAGAAAATAGAGACATAATAACATGCAAAACTTGATTTATAATACGTGAAAAGGAGCATAAAAGTAGCCTTTGAAAGCCGAAGAGAGAGGGACGTTGATCTGGTGTCGCGCAACACGCATGTAGCGCATCCCACGAGCCGTTCGATTTTGATCGGGCGGTTCAATTTTTTGCGGGCCTATCAATCTGTTACATGCACGAGGCTCCCATATCCATCTGATTCAGATCGGACAGCCCACAGTCGCGCTACCCGCTGTGTCGCGCGACAAATGATCTGAATTCAAGAGAGAGGACGGAGGGTATGTAATAGAAGTTACTTAGGCCACTGTTTTGATACGTTCTCAGTCCTGATTGGGTTATTTTTTGTAAACTTATAAGTACACTGTTTAATGCAGTATATAATTTTCAATTGCAGCTTTAAAATTTCAATTTTTAAAATTTTCTGGCAGATTTGACAAATAGAGAAAACAAATTTTTTTTATTATTTTTTTAAAAAAGATCCTCCACTGTAGTCTGTAGGCTGTAGCTATGTCGCTTGCTCTAGCATAATTGTTACTTGTTAGCGACGACGCGCACAATTTTGGCTATAAGGGACGTCTCCAGTACTTGGAAGAAGCGAGAACATGCAGCACATTATTTTATCCCTCATCAGTCATCACCCATTATAGAGACAAATGTAGCGTGAGACACGCTAGTAACTTCCTTAAAATAATTACAAAAACGGAAAGGTACATTTTGCTTTATAAAATTTGAATATACTTTTCTTACTCATCTATTTCTCTTATTGAATGAATTCGAGCGACAACGAACTTTGCACTGATAACAATCTCCTGTGACCCGTGCTTATATTCCTCACAAAATTAACAGTTCCGAACTTCAAAATCATGAATTTTTGTATAACTAATCTACACTAACCCAGGCAAAATTTTATGGTGAGCATTATAAGTAAGTATCCCGAATAATTGCACACAACCCGATGCACCAGAATTGCGTCATTAAAATATTATTTGTTATTGGTTACAAGACAATTCCAACTAGATTCTTGACTCGAACCTCAAATGATTTTTACTATTATCTGATCTCTGACTGATTCGTCTGATCCCGCCGTAATTGAAACATGTAGGAGATATTAACGCAAACAAATAAACAATAGATCTTTTTGACAATTAATTTAAAAAAACATAATTAGCTCCATATATAGACCAAATCGAGATAGTATCTATTTGTACTATAGTAACAGAAAAATTAATTTTATCTGTATATAATTTATTACTTATAAATATTTACTCCTATATATTATCCAGGTTTGTGTATTATACGTACTTTTAACAAATTGCAAGCTGAACATAATAAACATGAGCATTTCGCAAATTAAATCAGGAGGAACAAGCTACATGCATGATTACTTAATACTATCAACACATGTTGAATTGTACTAGTATCCAAGTGGTAAGATATAACTCTAATGAATTACGATTTACAAACACAACTTTTATTGAGGATAATACGAAAAAAAAAACTAATGGACCTTTCTCTGTCACTCGACACCAAAAAGGAGAAAAAAAGAAAAAAGAAAAAAAGCCATGTGAAGTCCTTATATATATAAAAATGAAACAAGTAACATAGCAAAACACATGCATGGTTATAAAGAAAAAGGGGTTAAAAAATTAGGGAACATAAGCTGCATCAGCTCCCACAATGTCCCGGTGTGAATGCGCACAGCAGCAATGCGTGACCTTCATGGGACATATTTTTAAAAATTCTCACCATGTGTTGCTCTCAGGCTCTCAGGAACTATTTATGCGACATGAAACATGTTAAAATTTAACCAATCTTAAGAATTTCTTAAGCAACTCAGGCAGTGGGGGCAATTTCGAAAATAATATTTTTTTTTCAAAATTCTTTTTTCACCTGAAAAGAAATTTTAAACTAAACGGGCTGAATTGCTACTAGCGATTTTGTCGTTGGGCCGAAAACCTGGCTCGAATGGTCTGAAACCGGGCTTCAATGGTCGGACAACCTCTCTAAGTCTAACAATGAATTTGGTATGATTCGTATGAAATAGGTAGCTACATGTGTGTGCAAATCAAAGTAGATGTTGGCATACTAGAGAAGCAAAATAATATATTGGCAACGAGTTCCATGACAAACTTGGCAACCGTAATATAAACAATTAAACATACACAAGACTAAAGCATTCAACATTGGAAATTAGTGAAGAAAAGTCGACCCGACAACCCCTATCACTTTCCCTCTTGAATCACATACCTAAGAAACGAAGGCTGCATAGAGATGAACCAAAGTTCTTAAATAAAGCAAAATCGTATATTACAATAAGCATTCCTACATTATGAACCAACCACAGGAAGAACTGTACCAATTGGTTCAAATGTATGTGTACCAATTTTTGCTACAGCATCACTGCAGCATCTGATTGTTATCATCTCTTCCATCCGCCAGAACCAGGTAATTTTACTACAAGATTTTACTGGTCTGAGAGAATATGCAATTTGACAAGTAGAGACGAAACCGATCATTCTCGTCCTTATTTTTTCATCAAAAAAATTGATTCAATCTCATCTTTCATTTATTTTGCCCGTATCCTTCGCCATCTTTTGTAGAAGTAAATTGCACATGATATGGTGCTTCAACATTAATCTATTAAAATTTATATAGCATAAATACTTCCTTATTTTATTTGTACTAATTACACTACTAACTACATGAAACAAAATACAAAAAGGACATGGCCATATCTACCATGGTTCATAGTTGCTACTCCAATAACTTGTACTTGAACCTGGTTTATTCCACCCGTCCTCCGCCATAATAAGATTAACTCGCGTTTTAAGAATATTGACCGCATCATCTTCCAACTTATTTATGAAATTTGTCTTATGTTCTCTTTCCTGCAATACACAATGCATGAAAAAATAATTTTAGTCCAAGATAAAGACAAAACCTAATCTATCGGGAGGCGACCTGATTGGTAGGCAGCATGTTCGAATGTATCAACCTTCATTTGTGTAATACTGACTGGAACAGTACACTAGTGCATAACTAACTAAAGACATAGGCCATACAATCTTAATTCCCACACAAAAATATAGATTTATTGGAAATACCAATGTGGAGACACGTATCAAGATGTAACTATAGGTTTTGGGCTCTGCCGAAGTGTTGGGTCCTGCTTAGAGGGGAACAGCACAATGCCAATAGAAAAACACACAAAACAAGACACCAGAGCTCTTGGAGCCCAGTGCAACCAAACTCCTACGTGGGGGCGGCCGCAACAAGGTTCCGATAGGTAGTGTGACCGCATGACGGGCTATGGTGCAGCAAACTTCTGCCGCTTTTTTGCATTATGTTTCAAACGCTTTTTCTAACATAATTACCTGAGAAGCTTCAAAAAGTGTCAAATGCTTCAAACAATCTTCATAATATCCGCAATGGTATAGTAGCACCGCATAGTCTCTCAGTTCTTCGTTGTCTCCGTGTAGTAAAATAAGCCGCTCGCATGCTGCAAAGATCGATACAGAAAATATGAAAGGATTTATACAAAATGCCAAACATGAATCTTTATTTTTTAAACTAGCAGAAGTAAAAGCATTGGCTGGTTACCTGCCAAGGCACGGCGCATATCACCAAATCGAACACTGGTCCATACACCACGCTGAAGCCGGTGCTGAGCAGCTTTGGCAGAAGCAATCTCCATTGGGCTGCAATGCAAGCAAAATTAGTTAATTTACAACACTTCATAATTACAAACTACCAAAGATTAGTGGCAAATAAATTGCGGCTCTATTACTTTGCTGGTTCATGATTCAGTAATGAGCTCGTCACATTCTTATATTTCTGAGTGTTAAAATTGAAAGTTAGCAAAATAGAAAAATGCTCACCTCACATTTTCATTGGCAGTAGTAGGATCTTGGCTCACACTATTGCCATAAATGCGGTTAGCAGCATGAACAGCTCTTAGAAATAAACTGCTCGATTGGCCATATTGGAATGGCCAGAAAGCGTCCTTGAGATTTTTCAATATCTGAACTCAAGATAAAAGTGATTAATTTAATAAAAAAAGGGGATGAAATGAAATGAGTAGAGTAGACTCTCTTTATTATACTTTAAAAGATTGGAATAGTCATTGCTTAGACTCACCTTGACTATGAGAGACCTGGCTGTCATGATATGGGTTTCATCTGATATCTTGCTTTTCTTCTTGTCGTAGCCTCTAGGAAGGCTTTTTTCTAGGCTATCAGGACAGTATATTTCTGCATCAAAATCTAGGAAACCAGTGATTCTAACCATTTTCAGAACTTCGGAGTATATTAGTGAGAGCATGGTAGCAGATCCTGAGCGGCATGTCAAAGTCTGCCAGTACCAAAGAGGAAAAAGATTCAAAATATAAATGTTTCTTCAAGCATTGATATAAATTTAAATTAGAATGGAAAAGAAGACAAAAGGTGCTTACAGAATTAAGATATAAAGACCGAGCATCTAATGCACTGTCTATTCTGCGAAATCCCTGTAGAAGGATGAATCATACAAGTCATGAAAGGTATAGCAGTGAAAATAATAGCTTCGAAGAAAGCATAATAATAACTAGAAAATCAGTAGTGCTGATGCAAAGAAAAGATATCATCTGGCAACTGGACCAGTGTTTGAAGAATAAAAAAAAATGGGGGGATGGGAATTATAAATTTAAGGCACATGAATATAACACTAATGTGTAAATGGCTTTGGAGTTGAGATCCACAAATTTCTGGGTGGTGGAAAGAGATGCTTAGATATAAATATCAAGATGTGAAGAATAGGAAAAATGCTCTCCTGTATGGAAACATGCTAGAATATGGTGAGATAATACATATCAATAGTGCATATAAGGTAGGAAATGGCCTTTCTACCTCTTTCTGGACAGATATATAGTGTAAGAAAAAATTTAGTGTGGCATTTCCTTCCTTATTCAGTATTTGTTCAGATATAAAACATTAACAACTGCAGCTGTGCTATGAACTAACTTTGAAATTGTTCATTTCCAAAGGCAGCTGATTGATATTCAGAGAAAGGAATGCCAAGAGATGCAATTAAAAACAATTCCTTTTTTACCCATTCCCATTGAATCAGATCATTTAGTGTGGCTAAGGGAAAAAAAAAAAGAAGGGACGTTCTCCACAAGATCAGCTACATCACAGAGGAGTGTGCAATCATCTTTATAAGATCATTTGGTACTTAAAATTGCCCCTCACAATCAAAGCTTTTATTTGGCTAGTCAGTAGGAGAAGTATACTGGCAAAAGATGTTTTGAGACATCGAGAGGTTGGAAAGGTGACAACATATGTGTTTATTGCAGTGAAATTGAAACCTTGGATCCCCTCTTCTTTCTATGTTAACCGCATAAATTGATTCGGCAATGGGTGTTGAAACGTCTCCAGGTGTCTGATCCTAGATGTGTTGAGGATTTGAGTAAAGATATATCTAATCCCAGCTCCAGATTAAGGGGGTGCATTTTTGTTATGCTGTTTGCAGTATCATGGACCATATGGAAGGATGCAAATGAGCATTGTTACAGATCAACTTAATACTTCTATCAGATCATTAGAAATGCTAATCAGATGTCTTTTGTCATAGTGGTCAGCTCTTTAGAGTATCAATATGAGAATTGCAGTTGAAGAGATGTTGCCACCAGGGACAGATTCGTCCCTGCAGCTAACTTGGAGGAGGGACCAGGAGGTGGAGGGATGAACTGACAAAAGAAGCTTGCAGACTAGAGATGGGAGGAAGATCATTTTTTGATAAATTGTCCTGCCTTTGGTTGTTTGCCCTCAGTGCATGTTTTGATGTATCTTCAAACTTTGTGTTGTTGTCTCTATAATGGTAATAACAGTAATAGTGAATAACTGCAGTAGATAATAGTGCGGTACAGTGCCGAAATAAGGGGTGACAGGGTTTTCATATTGCTGATGTTTCTGCTGTAATTATGAATACTTCTTTTGATAGGAACTGACGAGTGAGATAAATAAACTGAACCAGACCCAGCTGAAATCAGGATATACCTTGTCAACATAGAGATACCGCTCAAGGTTCCCCAAAAAAATTTCAGGTGAAGAGCCAGGTGGCGGGAGGTAGTTCGAGCAAAAGCCGAATGACAAGTCATCAAGGCGGCTAATAAATGAGCTTACAGGCAGGGGCACTGACGAGTGGGACACAAGCGAATCATCTTCTGCTGCTATCTGCAATGCAACTTTAGCCAGGTCTGCACCTCCGCTAATGGCAATGCTTGATTCACCATTGAGTTCAGTCATCCGGCCGATTTGACTACAAAAACCCTCCCTCGCATCCTATGTGGTCCAAATATCAATTTATGAGAGATCATATTATGTACAATCAACATACCTGCATTCAGGTCTTTTGCATGTGTTGATCCTATTTCAGTTACAAAGGAGAATTGATCAAAGTACCAAATTTAGGATGTCAACACAACAGAAGGATCTTTCGGTACATTCAAGTACCTATTTTTGGATTTCTCAAATAGTATCAATTACCAAAGTAATTGTATTTCTTGGGAGAATGTCTGAATTGAATATATGCATCTAAGGCCATAATTACTCAAAATTTGAACATCTTTTTGAAATAGAGAGCATTTATTATTTAAAGATATAATATTTATATAAATTAGTGACTGAATGATTGATGGAATGAAATGTCTTAAAAAAAATGCAAATTAAAATACACATATAACTAAGAATAAGAAAAATGTAAAGGGAGGAGGAGACTAACCCGGGCATGCCGGGTGTCGATGCCGGCAGCTTCAAGGGAGTCATGGAGGACAAGGTGAGGCAGATCAGAAGAAGGCTTTGTTTCAGTTGCAATTTTAGAAGCTCTAGGGGCGCATTGGAAAGATCTTCTAATTTTGCGAGAGGAGGAATTAAAATGGGATTTGAATTCAAGAAGAGAAGAGGAGCTCCAGGCACTGCAACTCATGATTGTACAGAATTACGGATACGAATCATATACTATTTATCGCTCTAATGACGATATTATACTGAGGAAATGGGACAAGGAGAGGGAGGTGAAAATGGAGGGACTATCTATTAAAATCTAGAAAGGGATCAGGAGAATTGAGAGTGACATTGTGACTATGGCAAATTTTGTGACTTTTTCACAAATATCTTCGTGCTTTGTTTTCGGATGTCTGGAAATATCTATTACTTAGAACTATGAGCATTTGTTTATGATCACTATCGGATACCAGCACGGCAGTACCAAGTGCATGAAGCACGCGGGTCCAAGAGAGCAATTTGTTTATAGCCTGATAGCCCAACAACAAGTAACGGATCCCTGTCGGGTCCGGGTTTTCGATAGGGATTTTCTATGCGTAAATATAGACATTTTTTTTTCGAGTCAAAGAGCACTTGGCTAGTCATTAATATAAAATTAAAGTCTTACAAATAATAAAGGCCACCTATTACTATCCACCAAACCCCAAAACAATAACTCCCTTCCTCCCCATCTGTTCCCAAAGCCTGCTTACCGGGACCAGCATCCTCTCCTGCCGTTCAAACGACAGCACCATGCTGTCGTTTGAATTTTTTTTAAATATTCAAAAATTTTAAAATTCAAATGTTGAATCCAAACCGTTCATCTTGTTAAATTTTACGAGCGATGCGTTTTCATATAAGTTTCATGAAATTTGGAGTTGATTTGATACTAGATTAAGTGGTCAACAAATGAACGAACCTGGTTAGATTAATTCTAATACGTTCATAATTTGACCACTTAATCTAGTATCAAATCAACTCCAAATTTCATGAAACTTATATGAAAACGCATCGCTCGTAAAATTTAACAAGATGAACGGTTTGGATTCAACATTTGAATTTTAAAATTTTTGAATATTTAAAAAAAATTCAAACGACAGCATGGTGCTGTCGTTTGAACGGCAGGAGAGGATGCTGGTTGCTGCTTACCGAGCATTTTTAGGCTGTGCTCCAGGATCCATTCATTAAAGGAATGGAAAGAAACGGGAACCAAGGGTTCGTACCCCCCGATTTGGAGGTTACAAATCGGGAGTAAAGAGTATATATTTCTGTGTCTTTCTCTCACTTCTGAACCTTCCTTTCACTTCTTGTTACTTCGGTTCTGGAGCAAGTAAAGAGGTCGGGCAAGCACGGTCAGCTGCAAGTTTCCTCTACCTTCCGTTCCATTCCCTCAGATTGTCGATCCTGGAGCAGACCCTTAGAGAACAAAATAAACACCATTGAAGAAACCCAAAAGGCAGCGGAAAAAAACCAGAAATCCAAATACTAGAACCTAGGAAAAAAGAAAAATACTACTTGCATTTTACCAATACAATAACAGGTTTTATCTAGAGAAAAACTACTCATGATCCAAATCAATGTAGAACTTCCTCATCTTTGCCAAATCCTGTGCATTCGGGTATCCATGAAGGTTAAGCTGACCCTTTCTTGCTGCAATCGCCAGTAAATTCACCGAATGTAAGCAATCTCTCCCGACATAATCCAAAAGAAATTTATCTTTAACTCGATCCATCAAATTTCTGAAGTTTTGCATTTTTTGTGAGCAACTCATGCCATTCGGTGGATATCCATCGCCTGAGGAAATGAAATCAACCAAATTTTTGCAATCGGAGAAGATCATCCATTTTGTTGTAGAGCTTTGTGGTATTTGCTGCGCCGAATCAACTGCCATCTCCACCGCCAGCATTTCAGTGTGAAAAGCATCATCCGCCTCAACTTGTTGACACCTTAGAAAATTCACCTTATCTTCAGAATCCATGATGAGAATACCAACTCCAGCACTTGAGGTACTTGTCCATGATCCATCAGTTATTATAACCCTGGTACCCTTATCAATTTTCTTCTTGTACCTATTACTATCATTCATACTGATAAAAAGCTGAGTTAGATTGGAAGCCTTTGCACAAATTGTAACTGGATTTTCTTTTTTCTTTTGGAAGATAAATTCATTTCGGCCTAACCAGATACAGTATAGCAAATTTAACAGAAAAGCCAATTTTCTGGGTTGATGGGTATGAAACCAATTTGTTATGATTTGGGAAGCTGACTGATTTTCATATGATCCATGAGAAATGTTAGTTAAATTCCAAACTGATACGGATTTGATACAATTGAAAAGCATATGGTTAATTGTCTCAGGACCATTCTGACACCTGACACACATTGTTGAAACCGAATGTATTCTGTAATTTAGCAACTGAGCCACTGGTAACCCATTCCAACATAATTTCCAAATGAAAAACTTGACTTTAGGAGATATGAATTTAAATTTCCAGAGTTTCCTCCAATTGAAATCAGGTATAGACAGGGTAACATTACAAATTGATTCTTTAAGCATATTATACCCATCATGCACATATAAATTCTATTTGCAGAGCATGTATACTCAAGTATATCCTCTGTGTGTGCTTCTAACCTGAATCTTCTATCATTAACAATTACAGGCACAGCATTTGCAGGAAGCATCGACTTTAAAAGAGAAACATTCCATCTGTTATCCTGTAAATCAAAAGCATCAGCAATGAGACAGTTTCTTTTCCTGGTAAGTGTCAAATAATTGTCCCAACCTGGAAACCATGGATCCCCTCTAATTTTTATTTTGTCTCCTTTACCTACTTTCCACCAAACTTTGTTTTCAAGATAATGCTTAATTTGTTGAATATCCTTCCAAAAAACACTACTGCCCCTGATTTTCTTTTTTCCCCAGAGACCATTAAAAGACAAGTATTTTTGTCTGATAATTTGTGCCCACAAAGATTGATTGCCTACTGCCAACTGATACACTAATTTAAGCATAAGGGCCACATTAAAGGAATAGAGATTTTTAATACCCAAACCCCCCTCTTCCATTGATAACTGAACCTTGTCCCACCCAATCATATATAAATGCCTATTTTCATTTGACTTAGCCCAGAAAAAATTCCTCATAATTTTAGTTAACTCATTGTGAAATTTTTTCTTGTAAATTTGAACAGAGAACCAATAAACAGGCAGAGACATGAGCACAGATTTTAACAAGACCAAACGACCAGCAGTTGATAACAACCTAGCCTTCCATCCCCCTAGTCTTTGTTGAAATTTTGTTGTAATAATGTTAAAAGAGTTTTCTGTATAACTAGGGGGATTAATGAGCAGAACACCAAGGTAAGTTTCTTCTTTCTTTGCTAATTGTGCACCCCACAAGTTAGTAATATGTTCTTTTAAATTAACATCACACTTTTGACTGAACCACACAATTGATTTTTCCGGATTTATCACTAATCCTGAAACATCTCCAAAAGCCATTAAAATCCCTTTAAGTTTTAATACCTCATGACCTATTGCTGGTCCCATGATCATCAGATCATTCGCGTATAAAACGTGAGTGATAGGATTAGAAAAGGGCGTCAGAGCTACTTCTTTGATGTGGCCAATCTCCACTTTTCTCTGCAAAACACGACTTAGACATTCCATTATCAAAATAAAAAGAAAGGGAGACATAGGACATCCCTGTCTAAGAGCCCTGCTTGGTCGTATAAAACCCCCATTCCCGGGGTCTCCATTAATGTTAACAAAGACTGCTCCATTATTAAGTGAATTAAGTATTAAACAAATAAGTTTCTTAGGAAAATTGATATAATCTAGAGCAGCCTTAAGAAAAGTCCACTCAACAGAATCAAAGGCCTTCCTAATATTGGCTTTTAACATGAAGGATTGATGTTCAAAACTTGTAGAATGAAAAGAATGGAGTACCTCACGCACCAGAATCACATTGTCTGAGATTTGTCTCCCTTTCACAAAAGCCGATTGGGTCTGGGAAATAAGTCTAGGAAGATAAGATCTTACTCTATAGGCAATAATCTTCATGAGTAATCTGTAAAATATACTACCAATGCTTATAGGTCTGTAGTCTCCTGGCTCTAGTGCTGTAAATATAGACATATAGTGCAGCCATTTCATGTTTCTTCTTTTTTTTAAAATTTTTTTTTTCTAGACGTGTTTTCTAGTGTTATTTTATATTATTTCTTTGTATGCTATCACATTCTTCGGAAACATTAATTAAAACATTTTTGCTAGTTTTTTTTTTTCCCGAAAGGTAGAGGTTCACTTCTGTTACTTAATCTAACAATCTTGATGATAGTTTTTCAAAGCATGTTCAAAATTATTTAAAAAAAAAATCGACATATTTTGACCTTAAGATTGGTTGGGTTTCAAATTATATTATTTTTTAAAATACTATCTAACGTTCCATAAAAAAAGTATAAATCCACGGTGTTATATAACGTATTGGCCAAAATTAAACCTTAATCTACCTATTTAAATCGTTTGCAATATAGGTTAAGGGTAAGATTACAGGAAATGAACTATTCCTTTTTATTTTAATCAACTTGACAAAAAAATTCTAGTTGGGAAAACAAACTTTGGGGAATTTATTTTTGGGTTTTATACTTTTTAAAACTAAAAATAACGGATACAATGGTCAAACAGGTCTAGGGTAATACCAACCTCAATTTAATCTCGAGAAAATATATCAAATCAAACAAAATAAGGGTCTGGATTTGAACACTTTGACTTTTATCAGAAGTGGAACGGGTCGTTCTAGCTATGGAACGGCCCAGTCCAACCTCTGTTGACGCTCTGGAATTGTCCATTCTAACATTGGAACTACCCTCTTGGGCAGTGCATTCCAGTGTTGGATAAGTCCATTCCAGACGTCAATATTTAGTTTATTAAGTTATTTAGTTTTCTAATTGAGTGTTTATGCAAGTTTTGGTGATCCTGACAGAGATTAGCTTAATTGTTACTCTCGTTCACGTTAAGAATCTAAGTTTAAATACCTCGCTTCTAAAACTCCTAAACTTCAACTCTCATTTCTTGATTTAAGTGCTTTAGTTTATTCCTTAGATCTAAAGGAAAATCCTAATTTCTCAATAACTTGATCTAACCTCTCGAAAATTAATCTACCAATTTATATTATTGTTGTGTTATGATTCAAGTTAATAGATTTTATATCATAACTTCTAGACGTAGCCTTTGTCTAACGGGATAATCGATCATCAAGCATCAAACACATCAATAATAAACATCAATTCAAGAAAAAGGGATAAAACATAACTATCATCAATTAATAAACAAAATATCCATAACAAACATAAGCAACTAATCAAAGGTTCTCAACCATAGTCTTATAGTACGACTACTCACAAATCATCATGTCAAACAAACAGGTATAATCATAAGAACAATATATAGAGATAGAAAATAAGTGATACAAAATAAACTCGTCTTCTTCTCTAAATTGTGCTCTGCACCGTTTGGAACGGGTCACTCTGTCCTTGGAACAAATCCAAGGAGGTCTTCTCGTCTTTGACGGCAACTGTCTTGAGTTTAACTTTGGAAGGTGGCTAAAACCCTAGAAATTGCGATCTCTTGACCTAGGGCAGAGCAGAAGCCATTATAGTCCCCCAAAGAATCGTTTCTTTGTGGAAAATACACTTGGAGTTGCCTTGCAGAGAAGAAAATGCGTGGAGAAAACTTGACAAAATCAGCATCATAAATGGAAGGTCTACGGGACTTGTAACGGACCGTCCTGAGAGTGGAACGGTCCTCCCCAAGTGAGTTTAGTTGTATGTCTGTTGTCTTCCTCTGCAGTCTAGACTGGTCCGTCCCAACCTTGGGCTGATCTGTCCCAATCCTTTAGAATTGCACTCCTTTGTCGATTTATCGTGCCGATCCAGCGATTATCTTGCAAAACAAAGTTTGAGCTACGGCTGCACCTTACTCACACAAAAACTTAATAAAAAATAAAAACAGGTAATTTAGAGGAAATTAAGGGCCAAAATTAGATTGGAATGTATGCATGTAACCCTAGCCTCCAACTCATATTCCAAACCTTATTCCATCAATACTGATCCAAAACCCTTGGAAAAACCTTATTTTTGACGCGACGGCAGCAAGACGGAGTTTGTGACACGCCTCTACGCCTTCCCACAGTCCTAGAAGTTGAAGATCTCACAAAGAATGAATATTTGGTTTATTCCTATATTTTTATCTTTTATTTCTAAGGGCTTGTATATTTATATTTCTGCACTTGTAATTATTGTTTTATGTGAGATTTTTTATTATTCTCGCTAAGCAACAGATTTCAACGGGAGAGAAATATCCCACAAGATTTATCCTTCACGAAACCAAATTCAAATGCTAAATGCTTCTCAACAACAAGAAACATTGACGAGAAATCGCCTTCATGAAGGTTTATTATTTGTGTATGGGTCCAACTTTCCAATGGACGCAAGCCCCCATTGTTAATTACATCAGGACGTACCACGAAAACATCTGATTAAAGGGCTTAAAATAGATTCTATGCAAAGGCTAGGAATGAAGTCGTAAAATGATTTTTCATTTGGCTCAACGAGACTTGATTGATAGTACCAGAACTAACGGGACCCAATTGAGAACACAACACTCGAAAAGATACACTTTTGTTTGGAGTCGATTGAAGATACATTTCTTTTTGGAGTCGTTTCGAAGGTACATTTCGTTTGGAGTCATTTCGAAGATATATTGCAACTCTTGGGCTCCTTAGAGACGCTTGTAAGAGTTTGGTTCCTGGGTCTTTGACGACCACTTGTAGGAACGAAGAAGAAGAGTTGGCAATCCTTGGGCTCCTTGGAGACTCTTGTAAGGATTGGTTCCTGAGTCTTTGACGGCCACTTGTAGGAACAAAAGAAGAATACTAGACAGCCCTTGGGCTCCTTGGAGACTCTTGCAAGGGTTGGGTTCCTAGGTCTTTGACGGGCATTTATAGGAACAAAAGAAGAATTAACGATCCTTGGGCTCCTTGGAGACTCTTGTAAGGACCGATTCATGGGTCTTTAACAGCCACTTGTAGGAATAAAAAAAAGAGGAAATAGACAACCCTTGGGCTCCTTGGAGACTCTTGTAAGGGTTGGTTCCTGGGTCTTTGACGGCCACTTCTAGGAACAATTTTTCTCGACCTTAGACATATTGCACACAGCTCAGTCCAAGAGAAATAAGGTATTCTCGGGACATTTGGCAGCCACTTGTTGAGAACCCGATATTTTCAAAATTCCTAGGGCACTCTTCATGAACACTTTTTAGGAATCAAGTTTCAAGTCTTCTAAGGTCGATCTCAACCTTAGATATGAACTTATTTAACTCAAATGAAGAGATTTCAGTTTGACTTTGATTTTCGTGTTTTGACTTTTAAATTTCTAAAGTTTCTATTTCGGGAGAATTTGTGATTTCTATGCTTTTTCTTTTCTTTCCTATTTCTTTCCGTTTTTATTTCTTTTCTTTTTAGTTTTGAAAGAAAGATAGACTTTAAAATTTCTATTTAATATGTCGAAAGTATTTATTTTTGAAGAAAAGGCTTGGTGTGAAAATATTTGTTTATTTTGAAAGTACTTATTTCAAAAGTATTTACTCATTTTGGAAACTATTTTTAGTTTGAAAGTATCTCCTCTGAAAATATATGAATTTTATTTATAATTTCTTTAAAGATTTCTATAAGACGAGTATAGACTTTCCTAAGTCCTAATTTGTAAACTACAATCTAGGTTCTAATTCTACGATTTAGATCCTATTCCATCACATTTTTAAATGTACTTATTTGAAAATATTTGATTATGAAAAATAATTATTCTTTTGAAAATTATTTAGTTTTGAATTTACTTAGATCTTATTTCAAAGGAGTTTTACTTTAAAAATGTTTATTATAAAAGAGAAGTTGAAATGCTTATTATTTGTATAATATTTGAAGTTAATTGTTATAGTGAAAACACTTCAAATCAAGGATCACTAATTATACTAATTATCCTATGATATTAGTCTATTTATTTTTATTTAGATTTAAATAATCTATTAATATTTTGTTTGTATTATGTGGGGGTGTTGTATTAAATAAAATAAATTTTTTAAAAAATTTTGGAGCTTATCTAGCGTCTTTCGATTTGCTCCACGTCAGCAGCTGTGTTGAGATGGCATGCCACGTCAGCAAGCTGTGTTGAGACACGCCGTGAATGGAACCGTATCCTCGACAGTCCTTTAAAAGGACTGTACCGAGCAGTCGTTTAACTATATCCGTCAGATCGCGATCCAAGAGTGAGCAGTCAAAATGCGCAAAACAAACGTCCCCAGCCTCTACCCGACCTGCCCGGGTGTCACTGAGAAATAAAGAGGATCCCACGTGCTCTTCATGCCCTCTCCTCCAGACCTCTCCTCCTCCGAAACCCAAGAAAAAGAAAAAAGAAAAATGCAGATTTGCATTCTCACCTGCGAAGTTACTCTCTCTCTTCCTTCTCTACCGATATGACTCTAGGTTTGAGCTTTCCTCTCGCCATCACTAACGGAACAGAAGCCTCTCTCCGTCTATCCGGTGTGTCTTCGCGCTATTCCTCCGAGAAAGGTAAACATATTTAGCCTATAATTTTTTTTTCAGTTTCTCTGTCTCTTCTAACAAACTCGGCCACTGAGGCAAGAAGTGGTTAAATTGCTGGTTAGAATAATAAAATTGAACTAGAATCGTGCTATTTGGTCAAATTAGATTCTTAATTTGGAAACCCAGCTATAGTTCTGTGAAATCAATGAATCCAAAACCAAAGAAAAAAAATATATAATTGCCTGGGATTTGGTACATGATTTGGTACATGAGGCAGCTCTATTTTGGCTTGATGAAAGATGTATGTAGTAAAAATTTTGTTTGTTTTACTCTAATTCTTCCTATGTTTTTAGCATTATGGTAATTGATGTGGTTCTAAAAATTTGTGGTCTCTAGTGCAGATGTGGGTCTCAGGTCCATCAATTGTGCACAGGAAGTGCTTCTAAATTTGTCAGTGGATGGAGGGTATTGCAGTTGTGTTCTGGTTTGGGGTGTTTATTATGAATTTTTTTTTTTTTTAAGTTTCTATGAGAGATATCTGCTTATGGTGTACTTTGGTTGGGGTTGAAAAGGTAAGGACCATGTTTTGTTAGGGATATTTATGTAATTTGGATGTTATGTACTACTGGAAAGCATTATTAAAAATGATGTTTAGTTAGAATGTAATATTGCTTAATGGATGTTGTATTTAATGAAGAAATAGATGTTGCTTTATATCCACTTGCAATGTTTCTCTGAGAGACTGAGATTGTAAAATATGCTTTTATTCACTTGGATGTATAATGGATGTATCTAAGAACTATAGATTTTATTATTTAGCATGGTACATGTAGTAGTTGTAGCACATATAACAGACTAGATAGAATGGGCAAAAAAAGGTACACTACAATGGTACCATAAGTGGTAGGTACCAGTGAGTCAAATAGCTCCCAAACACATAAAAATAATTTGCCACCCTATAGTATGTGCACAACTATAGTAGCTATTGGATTGTCCTGAAACTGAAACCTCAAGTAGTACTGCTATTCCCTTTGAAAATGAATTGTTTTATGTATCAAGAGGAAAACAATTGGGAAAAAAAACAAAAATAATTGGAAAAACAAAAACAAAAGAGGAAACCAAGATTACATTAAACTAAGGTTGAAAAATAATTGGAAAAAAAAAACTTCTGTCATGATCCAAAACACTGACACCGAGTCCTAACTACACTTGAGAAAACCCAAAAAAAAAAAAAAATCATTGTCCTAGTAAATCTTCACCCTCTATCATCTCCTCCTTTGAATCAGAAAAAACAACTCTAAGGTCACTGCAACAATATTGCCCGTAAGTCTTTCGTATGCTTCTCCATTGTACCAGATTGTTTATCAAAGGACCTAAATGCAAAATGAATTAAAAAAGCATAAATAGTTGGGCAAGTGATAACAAATTAACTCAAAACTGATAAGAATAAAAAAAAAAGAAACATGCTACATACATTTGGATATTCTAATATTCATCTTCTTGGAGAATCCTGAAGATGGTTGATGGACATGCCCTTTTCTTTGATCGACTTCTACCAGCATTTACTCCCCTACAAAAAATATTTGTAATATTATTGAAAGCAACTAATAAGCAAATTTGTTTGATCATGATTACTCAGTTATGCATAAGTGTCCAACAATGATCTTCTTCCGCATGTTTCTTCATTCAAGGTGTTTTCAGGTTATTTGAGTTGGCTTGCATGATTGGGGCAACAACTTAGCTGACTGTTACAACTCAATTTTTACATCAGAGAGAATGACAACACCACCTATGTAACAGATTAAAAGGAACTCGCTTGGAAATGCATAATGTTTGAACAATTGTTTTTTCCTCTTTTAAGTGACTGTCTACTTGGGTATTTTGGGGCAAGTTGCAAATTAGAGCAACATACAAGCTCAGTTGAAGCGTAAATATACAATTTCTAATATCAAAACTGTGCACCTGCACCAAAGCTTCTCCATATACCAGTATTAGCCCACACAGAAACCCACTCAGGCAGAGAGAAAGAGAGAGAGAGAGTACCTTGGGGCGCTCAAGAGTGATGAGGCGGAACTTCAAATTGACGGTGTCGGCAGTACATGAGAGAGAGATGAGAGGCGAGAGGGAAAGGGAAGAGGATGCGGCGTCGGCCACGAGATCGCTGATGCAGCAGTCTAGCTCATCGTCACTGCCGTCGTGGAGGCCCTTCTCACGCACCAAATCGCTGATGTTAAAGTGGCGCATCCAGGTGGCCGACGAGCTTCTTGAGGCCGCCAATGGTGCTCGAGTAAAGGAGAAGGGAGAGATGATGCGGTCGAGAGTGAGAGAGGCAGAGAGAGGGGATGAGATCTCGTTCAGAGAGAGGGAAGCCGGAGTGAGAAAGCTTGAGAGAGGAGGGAGAGGAATCGGGCAGGGAGGGCAATAGCTATTTTTCGCTGAGTCTTCGGACGCCTTTGGATCTAGATTGGACGGACAACGTAAAATCACTGCTCGGTACAGTCCTTTTGAAGGACTGTCGAGGATGCGGATCCCGCCGTGAATGGATTTGGCGACATGTCGTTGAACTTTGGGTTTCTTCTTTCTCCTTTTAATTTTTACTACTGGGCTCAATTACGTCTTTGGGCCTTCATGCTTGGGTTACTGGGCTCGTTACTGCATCCGACATTCCGACTTACTCTTTAAGTTATTATTTATCATTCATTCTTATTCACTAATCCAATTTGAGACCTCATTTGTTGAGTACATACCAAACTGGTACAGGGGACTATAAGCATGAACACACTATTCGTTGCACAATATTCACCTATGAACTTTACCATTTTTAATTAACACGTTTTTATGCTTTGGATCTTAGACACTTATACCATGTTCTCAGTTTGTATTACCCAATTTCCTATGATTGACCAAACCGTTTACATGGAATTGAGACCGGTACAGGACTCAAGCTAAGTTACTTATTTCATAAAGCCTATTCACATTCATCAAAAATAAACAACTCTCACAGGAAGCACCTGCATGGGTAATGCCGTACGGTTCATATGTTTCTCATGGTACTTATAGGCATGACATTTTATATTGATACCACCCTTTTCCTAACGCTACCCAAATATCATGTACTTGACTTCGGCCATGGTTGCAATTGCATTACTGTTACACATACCAAAATCTTTATGAACTAAGAGTGTGTTAATTATTATTACAAACCATTACATAAATTTTGCAAATTTCATTAAAGGAGATATAGACAAAGAATTAAAACCTTACTTCTTCAAGTATACCTGGATACAAAGAAACGTAAAATAGTCAGTAAGCGGTATTGGTTAAGTAATTTTAACTTAGATCTTATACTCATTCCTTTCATACATATTTCTTTTTTATTAATTATACATATTATTATTGCAGGGGACTAATGCTTGTTAAGCACACCGTACCTCCTAAACCTGACCATATGTCCCTGAGTTTCTTGCATCTTGGTCCCTAACTTTTCAACAATTTTAAATTCAATGGTTCTGGCAAACATGGAATGACACTGGATATTAATTGGTACAACAAGCTGTCATGATTACTCAAGGGATTTCAGTCACCACTAGTATGGGCAGCAGATATATGATGGTGTAAAAAAGATCCTATGCTCATTATCACCACATGACTGCCCGATCATCAGTTGACGATTTCATGCAACAGAATTTAATAATAAACCTCTATAAAACTCTTTTCCTTTCTTTACCAGACCTGGGATTTTATTAATTGTTATAGGCTAAAAGAGAACTATCAGAATTTAATTAAAGGAGAAACAAACCCTGACAAGGACAGGGGTATATTTACCAATCAGATCCTGAATCCTTTATTTATTATATTTTCCTTTTTGATAAAGTCTAATCAGGTCAACGAAGTCTAGTATAAGCAGTTCTATACAATAATATATGACCACAATAAAAAGCAAATGACATCCAAAAAATAATTAAATTCACATTTCCCACAATACCCTTGACATTCGTTAGATTCTTTTTGTATAGCTGGGACAAGATCTTTTAAGTTCTTTACAGTGCCTATAGACTATCATTTATTTGTCTTAAGCAAACACAGGAGCAGTTCAACCTATTCTTATCAAGCTGACTATTGACCCCACAATGGACCAGCCTTAGTAATTAAAGAAATGTACTACAAAGTAAGCAGCAATTCCTAGTTATTTCACCTAATTATGAATGTAGTTATCAATATTGCAATCAACTTTAAGACCACTTTAATGGTTTATTTACTACCTAATTATGTATGTAGTTATCAATACTAGTGGGTCTGTCGCGCTTTGTGCGACCTATTTTTAGCCTCATCTTTTTTTGTTGAATTTTACTATTATGGTATTTTATATTTGTATTTCAGTTTATTACATTCATCAAACATAATGAAAATAGATAAATTAGAAAAAAATTTAGATGATTTTAGTTGTTGGGCAGGATATTTATTACATTCATCAACCATAATTTTTATAGTATGGACAGAATATTTATTTATTGGATTAGTTATTATTTGTCAATCAAAAAAAAATTTCTATATTTTTTTCATGTCTAAAACGAAAAAAAAAATTGTTTCGTTGGATCCTCTATAACTTTGAGCATGCAAACAAAGTTTGGGAAGGAATCCGAATAATAAAAAAAACGTAAAATATTTTTTTCATATTATAAAAAATAAATAACTTGAGAACTTAAAAATTATTTAAAATAATATTAAGTCAAAAAGCTACGATTTATATAACATAATCATTACAATCTTGTATTAATGCGAATAAAATTTTACATAAAAATAAAGTTACTAAGACCTGAAATAATTTAAAGAGTGAAATATATGTCACATGGAAATTGATGAAATGGAGTTATTCATTCATTTATGAAATGGAGAGGAAAAAAGAAAAAAAATGGAAGGATGGTTTTCGGAATTTTTGTATATTAAATCCAAAAATAAAAGGTAAGGACGCAAAGCGCCAAAAGCACTTCAGAAATGGCTGAAATGGCCTTCTCTAAGACGACACCAGTAACTGCGTCCTAGAAACACCAAAAGGTCCCACCTGCAGATGCCACCTAGATGCCATGTAAATGTAAACATTAAAGATCATTTTGGGACTACGTTACTAACGTCGGCCCTTTACTTTTATTATATCAAAATTTCAATTATTCTAAGCTTTGTTATAAATTATAATTTTTATAAAAAATATATAAATTCATTTTATAATATCAAAATTTCAATTATTCTAAGCTTTGTTATAAATTATATTTTTTGTAAAAAATATATAAATTCATGTGATTTTTTCTGATTATTGCGAGCTTTTATATGAGACTGAAAAAGATAAAACCTAAACTTGAATTTAAGTTAATTGTATCTTTAATATTCCAACTAGTGTATTGCAAATGTGTCGTGTCGTGCCGTGTCGTATTAAACACGCATGTGTTATAGATTGAGTCATGTCATCTTGACACGATTTAATATTTTTAACATGTCGTGTCGTGTTAAATGAAGAAATTAGTTAACATGACATGTGTAACATGACATGTTAAACGTGTCTAAATCATATTATAATTTATTTTTATTTATATTTTTATATTGATCTATTCTTCTTATGTTTGAATTTTTGGGCCTTGGACGACATCCCTACTGTCGTCCCTGCGAACGAAGTTACCAACGTCGTCCCTATCTCGATCAATGTGTTTTCCCCCTTTGTTTATATTTATTTTAACCCTGGACGACTTTCCTAATGTCGTTCCATTATGTTCTGTGAGCGTGAGAAGTGGCATCCACACATCGCCGTGGCACTTAAGAGTGGGACCATTTCTTACTATGGGACGCAATTAGAGATGTCGGTCTAGGGAAGGCCACTTTAGCAAAATCTAGAGTACATTTGGCGCAAACCGTCCTTAACTTTTTATTTTGGAGTTAATATAAAAAAATTCCATAGTTTTCTCAGCGACGTACTTTGCAGGGAGAGATGAAATGGGATGGACATGGAGTAGAAAAGAAGGAAGACATAATTGGAAAGGAAAGGAAAGATCATCTAGACCGGGTGTAAATGATTCTAAAACTGCATGGGCCCACAACCATGTGATTGGAGAAGAATATAATGGGTCTTTTGTTTGCTGCATCTGCATTCGTATTTGTTCGTTACAGCAGCTCTCAAAATAAAAAGGATACATAATATACACAGACTTGCCTCTTTTTTACTATTGCAACAAAAAATCAAACGAAAATCACTGTTTTTTATTTTTTTTGAAAATCTCTGTTCGAAGAACTGTTTAGTTACAGTTATTTCGGATCCGGATCTAATTGCGGAGCTTAATAGTATAAATAAAATAAATGATTGCAACCAACCACTTTGATGGTTTATTTACTACCTAATTATGTATGTAGTTATCAATATTCCAATCAACTCTGAGACCACTTTGATGGTTTATGTACTCCCACGCAAGCCACGATAAAAGCATAAAATATAGAACCGAGGTTTATTTATTATATTATGGAAAACACAATTATATGTTTATCTATTATGGCAAACTGTCGACCCATTAGAACTTGTCCTCTTGTGCACTGTACCAACTACCAACTCGCCAAATAAAATCAGGTACACCGTACACCCTACAACACTCCCACATGGCCACATCATATTCACATTCCCATATTTTTTGAGAGAACTTATTCAGAAGAAAATTAAATGGCATCTCCATCCATTTCCCCCACCGTGCGCACCATCAAAACCTACGCAGTGATCCCCGAGCCCAATCATCAGGCGCCACGTCAGCTTCACCTCAGCGCATGGGACCTGAACATGCTCTCTGCCAACTACATCCAAAAGGGCCTCCTCTTCACACACCCATCTGACCTCTCCGTGGAGCAAATCATCGAACAGCTGAGGAATTCCCTTGCAGTGGCGCTGTACCACTTCTACCCATTGTCGGGTAGGCTGAGGACGGCCACGTGCGAGGGCGGTGGCGTCACGTGCCACGTGGAAGTGGGATGCGAAGGGGACGGGGCGGAGTTAATGCATGCTGTGGCGGATGGGATCGGAATTGCTGATGTGGTGGCAGTGGACGGTCAGGATTTACCCAAGTTCATAAAAGAGTTTTTCCCACTTGACTTGGCAGTTAATTTTGATGGCTGTACTCATCCACTACTGGCTGTTCAGGTCAGTTGAGAGTTGAGACCACCTATTTCATTAGATTAATATGAAACTTAATTTTATAAAATTTGCTTCGTTGTGAACAGATCACAGAAACACACATTTTTCTTTCTTTTTCTTTCTTTTTTTTTTTGCATTTTGACAAACATAAACTTTTGCAGTTCACTAGATAAGTAAGCCATGCATGTGTCAAATGAAAAAAGAGGATGCCACTAAAAAGAAAAAAAAAGAACGTCAATCACTTGTTTGGGAATAGGCCGGATAAGAATAGGAATAAGAAATAGAGGACCGGATCTAGAATCCCGTGCCAATTCCTTATTCCTAATTCCAATTCCAACATTTTGTTGGTATAGGAATTGGGCCGGGAATAGACCTCTATTCCTTATTCCCATGATGTTTGGTTTGGCACCGGAATAAGGAATAAGGGGCTTATTCCTTATTCCCACCCCATCCCACCCCATCCAAACACACCCATATATACTAAGAGTCAATTACTAGTTGCATTTTTCATGATACGATACACGACTAGAAATTAAATGACTTGCAATGTTCAATTGGAACACAATCCTAGATCCCTCAGGCTTTCTATATATATTTTTTTTTCATTTTTGCATTTCAACTTCCATTTTGTGCTGCAAAAATAATAATGATTGAAAAATTGCTGAGAAGGGACGTACTAGAAAATATTCCTCCATGAACTTAAAAAAAATATGTCTTTTTTTTCTCAAATGGATAATTGTGTGACAAAAAAAAAAAGAAATACACTGGCAGATAATTTTGTGCTACATTTCTCCGGTTCAGGAAGTTTACCATGCATCATGGGCTTGATCATTTTAATAAAATTTCTTATGCATCGTATGGTCAACTTTGCAGTGGTTTAGAATAATTTACCTCTGCAACGCTAAACTATATATTCTGCGCAGAATTCTGTACCAAATAAACTGAATATGCAACCCAATTGCAACTTAAGTGATCAGTATGTTGAAATATACCAAGCTAATATATTCAAGCTGACATCATCATGGATTACTATCGATTATCATAATTTATGAAGTTATATGCGCATGTGGTAAATTTTTTCTTGGCATTTTGCATATTTCAATAGTGCTACAATATGCTCAGAAAATTCTTTAAGACGCCTATTTTGGGGGAGAATCGTATTTATTATCATCGTAAACTTGAACTTTATAAAGAAAATCTTATCTATTTTGTGACTTAAAAACAAGTATAGGTCACGGAACTAATAGGAGGTGTCTTCATCGGTTGTGCATTCAACCACCTACTTGGCGATGGCTCTTCATTCTGGAATTTCTTCACTGCATGGGCTGAGATTACCCGATGCCAGATAGCAGGTAAGGAAGTGGTTCTCTCCCAAACACCATCGCATGACAGATGGTTCTTAGGAGGCTATGGAGAACCCCCCATCAAGCTCCCTTACTCTTCTCCTGAGGAGTTTATTGTCAGATTTTCTCTTCCACCTTTAAGACAACGGATGTTTCACTTCTCCAGTGAATCTCTTGCAAAGCTGAAGGCAAGAGCCAACCAAGAATGTGGAAAAGGTACATCCTAATAATTTAGTTATTTAAGCAATCGGTGGGAAAATATTATTTGGTAAAAGAAATGTATGTATAATTGTATATATATATGTGTGTGTACTCGTGTCACTTCCATTGAATGAATTGCTTCCTAAGATGCTTTGATATATTGAAGAGCTATTCTACATTTTCAGAAGATTATGGTGTTAATTAATGAATATTTACAAATTAAATCAATATTAATTCATATTGAATAATAATTGTTAATTTGTTATCTATTTAATGTAATTAGGTATAATATCAACTTTTCAAGCTCTGAGTGCATTGATGTGGCGCTGTATAACACGTGCTCGACGATTCCCTCCTGACCACAAAACAAGTTGTCGACTGTCAATTTCAAACAGGACAAGATTACAGCCCCCGCTCCAGCCAAACTATTTTGGCAATTCTATCTCCCTTGTTAGCACAACTACAACTACAGAAGAGCTTTTGGACAATAACCTCGGTTGGGCTGCATGGTTGGTACACCAGATAGTTTCTAACCATACCGACTCAGCCATCAAAGATCAGTTGCACAAATATATGGAACATCCCAGGGTATACAACATGCGTATGCTTGACAATCATAGCATAATTATTGGGAGCTCTCCGTGGTTCAACATGTATGGTTGTAATTTTGGTTGGGGTAAGGCATTGGCAGTGCGTAGCGGTAGTGAAAATAAAAATGATGGTAAAATTACAGCATATCCAGGATGGGAAGGAGGCGGGAGTGTTGATTTGAAGGTGTGTTTGTCGCCTGAGTTCATGTCTGCATTAGAGAGAGATGAAGAATTCTTGAGTGTGGTGTCTCGACCGATTGAGTTGAGTGTGTTGTTGGAGATGTCAAGCAAGCGATTCAGTCAGTAATGAGTTGATTTGGTACTATAGTGAAACGAGTCATATGCGCGCTATGTTTTCTGTATGAGATGTTAGTGATATATTGTATATTTGCTTCCGTGATTAACTCCGATCTAGAACGAACAACTCAAATGTTAATTATGAGGCAATGTTTGTGTGTATCAATGTATTAAATGGGTCACAAAACTTTAGAACAAAGATTTACTATATGCACATGTGATATTTGTAATATTTATATTCAATCTTTTTTTTATTTTTTGTCATAAGAAATAATATAGGAATACAATATCATCTTTTCTTTCTCTATGCAAGTTGAAAGTCTTAGTTTGTGTGAGCATTCCATGAGAAGCTTGATGTGAATGCACATCTCATGAATTTCGTAATGCATTGGTCATGTTGAGATTCGATTACTTCAAGCCCACAGCGAACTATGAAACATAATTTTAGCACCCTAGTCATAAAAGAACAGTTATTAGCCGTGAGTTCCAATTTACTAGTAGGCTAGTACGTATATATGGTTTTATTTTAGATATGCTACTATATGTAATCTTGTTCAATGAACAGTGGAGGTCTACAAGATGTGTAATTCTAAATTTAATAGGAGGACGTTAACCAGATTGCTACTTTCATTAAAGAAAGAGAGAGGTTAAAGTCCAATACATTGGACGGAGGGTCTGTCCAATTCGCTAGTTTTTGAATTTTTAAGCATCAAACAAACAATCAAAATCATTCAATGTGATCTCTCATCTCTATATTAAAATCTAGCAAATGTTATACTATTTTGAATTTTTTTTTACTACAGTAGAATCATCTGAAAAATAATTTTTTTTTTAAAAAAAAAGAAGATATAAAATTTAGTTTCATACTGAAATGGATATCACATTGAATAGTTCTTGATAGATTGTTTGATGCTCACTATCAGGATTTGGTGTCATTATTATATTGTAATGTTCCAATCTGTCTGATCTAAAAAAACCATATATAATCGTCTTTTAGGCTGGAGCGGCAGGGTTTGATGGTCGAAATTCAAACTTCGTAGCAAAAATAAAAAAGCATTAATTGGAGACGAATCGTCGACACTCAACAGTATCAATTAAACCATTTAAAATCTAAAATTCGACTTAAAAAGATTATTTTTTTTCGAATATTTTTTTTTTTTGGAAACCTTGACAGGAGCTGTCAAGAGCTTTTTTTTTTTTTTTTCGAATATGTTGACTGAAGCAAACCAAAAGTTGAAGTTGATAATTTGATATTGTAATTTTGCTCCTTTTTCCTCAGTAGAAAGGCCCAGAGACAAAAACATGGGCCTAATGGGCTTTGAGGAAGAACAAAAACCCTAGAGTTTGCAAACAATCTGCAGCCGACTTCTTACATCCTTCCGGTTTTCAGCTCTACTATATCCCACAAGGTATTACTACATATTATTATTACAGTATATATACAGCACTCGGCATGACACGAGCACGACCTTACTTGAACAGGATCTGTTCTATAGGATCGTACAACTGTATCCTTGAGAGCAAAGGAGACAGACAAGCTAATCTGGTTGATGAATCATGACCACTGGACCAGAGCGTGATTAACGGCCCTGATCTCTCAGAGGGATCCGGCGGCTGTAGAGGATCGTTCCCAGCTGGCTTTGGTCTGCTGGGGTGGCCCAGTGGTTGTCTGACAGACGACTCCAAATTCTCTTTTTTGAATGCCACTTCTTTTTGCAATTACACTGTTTGATATATTGTCTGTGAGAAAAGAAGTATGAATATGATGATTTGCTGCTCCAGGTTACAGAGCCGCTTGATGGGATTATATACTGCAGCATTTGTTGAGGACCTCTCACATATGAACTGGTTTAATTTATTTTGGTTGAGAACTTCGCGTATCTTTCATTCATTAAATTATTCAAAGTTCGGTTGCGAGTTAATGGCCTGGTACGCATTAGGTAATGAAGTAGAACTGTTGTTACTGTGAAACTGAAATGCTGAGGCAGCCATCGAATGTGTGAATCATTTTGTTTTTCTTTTTCCAGGGCCTGTTGGAGAAGTGTCAACCGCAGAAAATTTATAATTTGTTCATGTTTTAATTAACTCAGGCCTCACGTAGCGTCTCACTATGATTTCAATAATTGTGTACTGCTTACAGAAAGTACTTATTTGTGCAAATTCTGTAAGTTCCATCTGTTCTTTTCCTTTTTCTTCAGATAAAACTTAGACTCTGCACCCTATCTTTTTGTATAATTCCATATGATGCAATGTTCAAAAACCACCGAACAGAATGGGAGAATTATGAAAGCACTTCCTTTTATACGAAGTCTAAGGACTCCAAATAAGTTAACATTACATAAACTTAAAACCAAAAAAGACAAAAGAAAATTTCCAAGCTGGAACCCCTAACATTCAAATTTGTAACCTGATCTACTCTATAAAAAAAATATATGCATAAATCTTTTTTCCCTCTTCATTTTTTTTTGTTCAAATTGTTCGCTCTCCTTTGTAATAACTAACAAATAGAATATTTGATGGCTCGACATGAATCTATTTGAACTTTCACAGTTGGAAATTTTTGTATTAGTCAGACTAGACTAAAAAAAATGAAAAAGTTAGACATGGTCTAATGCCATTAATCTACTGTGGCTCTTAGCTATTCCGATTGTTCCTCCATCCATCCTCGGCCAAAATAAGGTTGACTCTTGCTTTAAGTATCTGGACTGCTTCATCTTCCAACTTATTTACAGGATTTGTTTGAATTTCAGTTTCCTGCAAATGAAAGAATGATACCCCTTTTATAAGAACTCAAGTTTAAAGCCTAATAATACTGTATAGAATCTTTATCCCAACAAAAACATTCTATATGGAATCTCAAAATACCTGTTCTTCAAAAAGCGTCAAATATTTGATGCAATCTTCATAGTGTCCACAATGGTATAGTAGTACTGCATAGTCTCTCAATTCTTTGTTGTCTGCATGTAGTAGAATGAGCCTCTCACATGCTGCAAAGTTTTAAAGAAAAATCTCTCATAAGCGTTCTCAAGATGTAAAATAGAAATTTAGTTCAAATTATGGAATCCCTATAACAAAATTAGCAGATTTGAAAATGTAGTAAGTTCAGCTTACACTGGTACTGGTTATGGTGCCGATTGGGTACTGGTGGTACCGGTCATATAGTGCTTTTTCTTTTGGTGTTTTCTCTGATTTATAATGTAATTTTTTCTTATCTAATTTACTGAAAAGTTCTGCTTTGTCCAGCCTTTAAAAAAATATTGTAGTAAGTTACCTGCTAAGGCACGGTGCATATCACCAAACTTGAGGCTCCCTGTATGCTGAGCAAATTTGCCATGAACAGCTCTTAAGAATAAGCTGCTCGAAGGATCATACTGGAATGGCCAAAATGCATCTTTCAGATCTTTCAATATCTGCAAACAGGATTAGATAAAATAAATAAGATCAATTGATGTAATAAACTTTAAAATTACTGCTTTTGAACTGCCATAGATCACACTCACCTTTACCAACAGGGATTTGGATGTCATGATATGGGGTTCATCCGAGATCTTGCTTTTCTTCTTGTCATAGCCTCTAGGGAGGCTCTTTTGTAAGATATCAGGACAGTATATCTCAGCATCAAAGTTGAGGACACCGCTGATTCTTAGCATTTTCAGAACTTCAGAGTATATCAGTGACAGCATTATAAGAGAACCAGATCGGCTAGTCAGGGTCTGCCAGTGCAAAGAAAGAAAAAAAATGAAAATTCTGTCAGATGAACCCCAAAATCCACTTTGGATAGAAATGAAAGGTAGAAAAAGACACTTACAGAATGAAGATATAAAGAGCGAGCGTCTAGGGCACTGTCTATTCTGTGAAATCCCTGTAAAAGGATGAACAAGTTCAGTTATCACTTATGAAAGGAATTTAGTACCTAACTGGCACTTGTTTAGTAGATTGAATACTATAACTGAACATGTCGCACATGACAGACACACTACTAATTTTCTCAACTAATCTAGTGAAATAGCTTAAACAACAAACAAATACCTTGTGGACATAGAGATATCTCTCAAGGTTGCCGAGGAAAATCTCAGGTGGAGCAGAAGATCGTGGAAGGTAGGTCGAGCAAAACCCCATCGACAAGTCATCAAGGTTATCAATAAATGAGCTGACAGAAAGAGGCACCGAATGGGACGCAAGTGAGTCGTCCTCTGCTGCTATTAGCAATGCCACTTTTGCCAGGTCAGCACCTCTGCTGATTGCTATGCTCGATTCGGCATTGAGTTCTGTTAGCCGACCAATTTGACTGCAGAAATCCTCCCTTGCAGCCTATGTAGATTCAATAGCAGTTCATGATTAAAAATTTATGCATATATAGAAATGTTGGGCTTGCATATGTTCAGTGTTGTTAGCTGTATAATAAGATGCATATCAATTGATCAAAGTACAATTTCACATCGATAACTTGTACCCACTTTAATATTAAGGTTTAAGATATTATCTGAATTAAATGTATGCATCGATGGTGAGACTATTCTGATTTCCTTTTTGTTTTGATCAAGATCATTTTTAATTAATAAATTTAAAAGGAAGGTGTTGGAGACCGACCCGGGCATGCAGAGTATTGATGCCAGCAGCATCAAGGGAGTCATGGAGGATCAATCGAGGCAGATCAGAAGAAGGTGCTTTGTCGGTTATAATACTAGAAGTGCGAGGATTGCATAGTAAAATTTTCTTACTCCTGCAAGAGGAAGAATGTGAATGAGACTTGAATTTGAGAGGAGAAGAGGTGCTCCAAGCGCTGCAACTCATGGTGTGAATTATGAATTATTTCGTCAAATGCCCTTTGTCAACAGTTTGATAAAAAAAATGGAAGTTGTGGGGAGGTAGGGAAGAAATAGCACAAGTATTTATAAGAAAAGAACCAGAGAAATGAGTGAGGATATATGATTTTGACATTTTCTAATATCTTGTCAAGTTTTGACTTGTTTCGTGGAAATTTATACAGGGCCTAAAAATATCTGTGGCTTTGAAATTGGACTGTGGTTTTTGATTTTTCGACTTTGTTGTTTTTGTGGTTGTTCATTAGCTGGCGTGCTATCAAAATTCCCAAGAGGATTGGAAGGAATGCGCCAAGTGGATTATCCTCTATTACTTTACCTTATCCACCTATCCTACTCGGTTCGGTTTTGCTGTTGAGCTCTTTTTTTTTTTTTTTTTTTTTTCTGTGCGTCATATGCGCAGCCGCCTCCCTTAAAACGATTTTTTATTCACCACAAACACAATTTAAATATAGAAAAAGATGATAAAAATAAATTACACCCACCATGTAATCATAAGTTTGTATCTTCGTTTAAATTTTCTTACACACACAAACTATGTTGATTATACTTCTTAGATTATTACTTTAACAAAACAATTCACCAAGTTGGCAACTTATAATTGCATGACGCCTTACAAATGACTAAAATAAGATAAATATATTTATATAGAGATTAATATCTCTTGCAATCTGCTAAATTGATAATTTGGACAATCATGAAATATAATCTTAATTTGGAATCCCACATTCGAAACACAATCTATACTATACTTACATCATTCCCATTAAAAAATGGATCAAAATTGAATTGAGTTTTACAAGTTCATCAAGAGTTTTTTTAATTTACAGCTGTCTAAATTTAAGAACATGCGATGAAATATCAAATAAAGTTAAATTATGTGACATTACCAATTAATTTGTAGGTCAACAATGTTGTAAAAACTTGAATTAATTTGAGATATATTAATTTATTATCAGTGCTTCCGCATGTATCCATCCGTTGGAGCTTGAAACCAGGCTTGATAAGATAATATCCGAGGCCATGCCGAAATTAGCTGGATAAGATAGGATCTCTGTCCCAAAAGTCTTTCCCCATCCTTATTGGATAGAAGCCTTTTTGTATGCATTCAAGTGTGTTTCTCATATAGGGGGTATGTACTTCTCTCGGTCGCATTCGTCATACGCCACCTTCTAGACTCCTAAAGTGCGGTGCCGGTGTGTTGGGCTTGTCCGGTAACGTCTAGTTGAGAGGTGTTCCCATCAAACCGTTAATCTCAACTAATAGTTGTTGTGTGGTAAGCATTGCAAAATTAGACTACTACATAGAATTCAAATATTAGACATGTTATCTCATTTTTTTTTTTTTTTTAATCTAAGCTAGTGCTTTTATTTAATACATATAGGAACTTATTATTGTTTTCTAACTATGGCTCTATAATTTCTGTCGCCAACGTGCCTTGTGAATGGCATTATACTATTATGAGTTATCACTGAAAAAGCTCTCAAAAAATATATTTGCAGTATTTTTGTCATATATGTCTATTTGGAACCAAATCCTCTGCGGGCCATTACAGTGTTAAGTTTTATATCCGTGACCGTCCGATCAATAATGAATGCCCCGTGATTAATACCAGAACCGTCGAGATTCATGCGGCCCGTACAAATCTGCCCGTTGAGTTTAGATCGGACTGTCAAAAACGGAAAACTTGCACTGCGTGTTTTTAAAAAAAAATAATGCAGAGGATCCAAATCCATGTCTATTCACCTCTAATTTTACTTTTACGTCGCATCAGATATTCTGCTCACTCTGAAAAACAATGCCAATAGCAAATCAGAGGAAGTCCAGTCATTTTATATTTTCTGGTCACGTTTTATTGATCCAAAGTATTTCAGCTAGTCAGCCGACCTGCCCAGCTGGTTCAAAGAAATTGTGACATCATTTAAGTTCAATTATACTTGCCTCATACATCAAAATCAATCTTTTAAGTGATTCACATTTAACATATCCACAATTATATGTGTACTTAACATGCTTAAAGGAGGCACGAGCAATCTAACATGGTACGCATACGCAGAATTTTCAGCATGCTGGATAGCAGATGAAATAATATATAGAGAAATCATGAATCAACTTTACCAAACACACAAAAATAATTATCATAACTTTTTTCCTATCAAAAAGTTGAAGAAAACGCTTCCAATCACGCAATATCACGCGATCTGAAATTACAGAAAAACAAAATTTGAACCTGAAACCTAGTAATGTTGATTTTGCTAATTTCTTCCGACTTTACACCCCACAACAATAACAGTGCTTTTGCTTCAAATCACTTCTTAGATGAACCTTTTTGGTCTGTTTGTATTGTCTTCAATATGCTAAACTCAGCACCTTCTTTGCTAGCAACAGTGGCTGCTTTGACCTCATTGCATTGGTTTATGAACTTGGTCAATTCCTATAGCAGCCAATTAACAAAAATCAGCAATCAACAACAAACTAGATATAGATATTGGTAAACAGGAGATAGAGAAGTAACAGAATGACACAAGCTTACTGGTACAAAATTGTATTTACAACTAATTTCTAAGGGAGGTTGTTATTGTTCTGTCTCCTGATTCAACTAGTGTTTTATATAACCATTAGCTAATTTCGGCTTAATTCCAGCTCGAACATCAAATTTAGTCAAAACACTATACTAAATCCTTCAAATTTAAGATGAATGTGGAACAAACGAACCCTCTTTCCTTAGTCAATTTTTAATTAAAATTAAGAGAAAAAACCAGAAGAAATAAAACGAAGATCGAAAATAAAAGATCATACCCGATCGGTTTCCATGTCCTTAGTCAATTTCGCTGCTTTCACAACCCTCTTTCCTGCAAAAATTTCTCAATTAAGCAACCTATTCACAGAATAAACTTCAAAGGGACCCAACAAGCACCTCTCACAAAATTGGAAGGTTTAAACAACCAAACAAGTACCTTTGCGAACATGGGCAGTTTTGCCATGGCGATTTGGAGGGATCGATTTCTTCTTCTGTTGTCCCTTGAACATGTTCCCCTTCTGCGTCATTTTCGCAAACAAGAAAAAGAAAAATGGCGGATTAGGGTTTAGAGTATTTGCTCTGACGCCGCCTAGAGTTGCGAGTTTCGAGTACCTTACTCAGCTTGATTTTTCATTTAATGGGCTTTTGATGGACCGAAAATTGGCCCATAATGGTTTCGTCTAATTTTTCGTTATGTTACGTATGGCCTGAAAGGTCTGTACTGTATTGAATAAAAAATATCAATATACGCTTGGAAGTTGCAGCATGCCATAAATTCGTTCTAGCATTATGTTTGTATAAATATCGATATATTATTTTAAATTAGCATGAATAAATTTTTTTATATGTATTTGTTGCTATTGGAGATTGATTGTCTGCTTCTGTGATTCTACGAATTAAAATGAAACCTGAATTTGTTTAAGAGAATGAATAGACACATACAACATGCTCTAAATGTTTTCCAGCGGTATACATTTACAATAATCAATGTATTATATAGAGTTGCCAGAAAGAAATTTATTTACTCTATAATTGCTAACGTTTTTAACACCTACAATGATGAAACCCAGATATTAAGAACATTCATACGCATACAAAGCAATCTACTTGTGTATCAGTAAAATAGTGCAAAACTGAGAAATGATTTAGGATTACACAAATAACTTTTTTTTAGCATATTGTGGATAACAATCGAGGGATAGCTGCAGGTATTTGTAAATTGTTTAGTACATATATAGTTGACTAAATTTTGTAACAAATTTAGTCGACTGATAGTTCTTCTCCAAATCTTTTTCATATTAAATATGTCTGTCGTTTCTGTACATTTATTTTATTTTATGCGTCTCATTTATAGTGATCGTTTAGCTTCACTTTTCCTGGTTCGGTTATTAGAAGCGCTCTCTGTGTACTTCGTACATCTTATGATATACTGTTCGGATTACAAGTTTATAGATAACAGCGATTCAAAAATTCCAAATGGTATATAAAGATGCCTCATTTTTTATTTTGGAATGTAAGTTTCTTCACCTCAAGAAAATCATTATCCAGTGGGGGAGGGAGGGGGGGCAGTCAGAAGTGGGAGATGGATCTAAACAAGAAATGATTTGATGAGAGGACGATTAGGTTAACTGGTTCCATCCTTTCAAATGCGACCCATAACAAAATTATGCACATGTAAGAATATATTTATGATGAGTTCATGTAATTGCTTTACTACCTCATATTATCATCCTCATAAGAATGAGCGTCAACAACTAAGCTGCTTCACAAAATTAGATTTCAAAATGGATTGCAAAGAATTCTAAAATAGACTGTTTTGTAAATTGTAATATATAAAAAGTAAGATTAACCATCACCACTTGCCTATATTAACAACCAAGTTTACTTCACCCAACCTTGAGATGAGCAATTTCAAGCTTATTGAACTTGGAAAAAAAAAAATATGATTTTATACTTGTCAATCTCATTTGACATTTTATATCCTCAAACTCAAACTCATATCATTTTACTGGTTGAAGCTCGCAAAGTGGAATGTGAACCAGGTCTCTGCTTCAGCCCACTTATCATACCCCCAAAACTCTTCCTAGGTGAAATTCTTGACTTGAGAGGAGAAGCCAATCTACTGATCATCTTCACAGGCGAAAAAGAACACCTCCTAGGCTTCACTGGTTCCACTTTTCGTACCGGTGACTTGGCAGCTTGTACTGGGAGTGCCTTCTGGTACTTCAATTGGGTTCCTAAGCATTTAGGTGGTGACTTGATCACAAACTTATGAGGTGTCTGCACCTTTGTTGCTTTAGGTATGATAGGAGACCTTGTCTTGTAGAACCTTTGCTTGCTGGTACCACTGACCGGTACAGGTGTAGATGTAGATGGCATGAAAGTTGGGTTCGGAAACAAAACAGTCTTCTTAGCCCAAGGTCGGTTTTTGGGGGAGATCCGATTTGCTGAAGTTGAAGGTCTATTAGGGGTCGGTGAGATAGACTTGAATTGGATCCTAGCCCGGGCACGAACCTGAACTGGTGGTGACCTGGATTCGCATCTGGTACCTCTTTTTTGTGGATTTTGCTTCTCTTTGGTTCGCCTGGCTCGCAAGGGTGTATGGTTCTGATCCATGATTTGATTTAATTTTGTTTGAATTGGAGTTTTTGGAGCCATGGAGATTTTATTTAGGTTCTCAGCAGTTGCCACCAATTGTTTTGCAAATTGACTTGCTTGGAGGATCTCTACTACTGTTTCACCTAGTAGCATTGCTGGCAGTGATGTACGTCTCCAGTCACCTGCACAGAATTTTGTCATGTTATTACAACGAGGCTAATTAATTGTAGAATTTGTACTTTTCATATAAAATCTGTGATTGATGTACTACCTTTTTTTTTTTTTTTTTTAATGTCATGATTGATGTACTACTGGAATAGTTTTAACCATTCCAAAGAACATTTTTCTTAATTGATTCTTGTTTTTTATTTATTTATTTATTTATTTTTGGGGGGGGGGGGGGGGTTAAGTTCTGATTAAAGATCTAGAAATAGAAGAAGCAGAAAAGGGAGTTGCCAGTGCTAGTCGGTCTACAGTACCCCACACCCCAACTCCACAAAAACAATTGAACGGAATTAGTAATTTTAATTAGAATTTAATTATGTCTATGATCCATTCCCCAAACTTAATGTATGAGATGTGGGTTGTAGATGATGATGGTGATGCATTTAATAACAAATTTAAAAGTGAACAGCAACTGAACTAAATTTCAGAAGATATAGGTAAAAGGTAGCTGTAACATTAATAGCAGATTATGATAGAAATTAAAATTCAAAATTTGAGCAAGAAAATTTGGACAATTTCCAGATACAACAAACAAGAATCAGAAATTGTAACCACCATTGAGGTAAATTATCAATCCAAACAACTATAATTCAAATTCCTCCAGAAAGTACCAGTAACATATATGGTGTGGGGGAAAGTTACCAGTAGTACTTCCTTGAAATTTTCCCATCGGTGATTTCTTAGCTGGAGTACCTTTCATCCTACAAAGAGATCAATTCGCACCTCAATCAACAAATCAGATGGTAAAGAAACAACTACGAAATCAGGAAATTATAGTACACACCGAAATTACAAAAAAAGAAGAACCAATTGACAAATTTCACAACCTTAAACTCTCCTGTTTACATCTGAGGCTAGTTCTGAAATAAGCCCTAGTACTCCTCGGGCTAAGATTCACACCAGAAACCACCTTAGATCCACCAGTAACAGTATATTGAAGTTCTTGCAACCTCGCCATGCATTGATCCACCTTCAATTATAAAACCCAGTATTCAATCGGCCAAATTCCAAGAAAAAAAGAGAAAATTCTACTAAATCTGGAGAGATTTACCTTCTTTAACGTCTCTCTGACTTGATTAGGATTAAGGGGCACCAGAGCTCTTCTCTGCTTCGTAGGTGGAGTTTTCGCCACCATCTCTCTCTCTCTCTCTCTCGTACACTCTTCCAAGTATCGAATTCGAGAAGAGTTCAAATGGGGCTTCGATCGATGTCTAACGGTCGATAATAGAGGAGAGGAGAGGATAGCTGCGTTAATCGAGCAAAAACGGCTGCCTTTTGTTTTTTCTCTTCCTTTAAGAAGCAGCAACGGCTACTTTCTACCTCGTTTCGAATTTTAATTTCCTTTTTTGTCAACCTTAATATCTGGAGCGGAGTAGGTGTATTCTAGATTGTTCTTCTCCAATGGTCGCTGTATCGATGTATCCGATGAGGTAGATCTAGAGCGTTCAATTTAGATCCAAGCTACACGAATAAATAATAGGTTTGACCTGAACTGTTAGATCTATGATGGACAGTTGAGATCAACTAAGGATGACCTAAACTACGACTAGAGGGGAGCAAATCCTTCATAGTATATCCCTTCCATTTTCGAGAATTGTCCCGTAGGTCTCGTTAAAAATTTGGATTATTTACCTCTAGATAGCCACTACTACTTAGTTTCTTAAAGAAAAAAAAAATTGGATTATTTACTTTGTGTGAAAAACAAAAAGTAAATCCATTATCCGGAGTCTTCCTAGTTGGGCCAAGAGTGGGCCAGCAGCACGAGTTGTTGGGCCATGCTTCTCAAGGGACAGCTATTACTATCATAGTAACTGTTATATTCAAAACAGAAATGATATACACCATCCAACAAAAAACCATCCAATACCATCCAATTGAACCAGCGCCATCCAACAGGCCAAAATAGATTTTTTTTCCGCGTACTGACGTCAGCAAATTTTTTTGACCAATTTCCGAAATTTTTTTGGTGCTGACATCATCAAATATGCTGATTTAAGGGTTCAGTTAAATGATTTAAGGGTTCAATTAAATGTTTTAAGGGTTGAATTAAAGTGTATAAGTGTTCAGTTAGATGCACCAATAATTTGAAATTTTAGTGTTTTGTGTTCAGTTAAATACGTTAAGGGATTATTTAAAAGTATGTATGTGTTCAGTTAGATACAGCAATAATTTAAAATTTTAGTGTTTTGTGTTCATTTAAATACGTTAAGGGATGAACTTAAAATGTATAAGTGTTCAGTTAGATGCACCAATAATTTGAAAATTTAGTGTTTTGTGTTTAGTTAAATACGTTAAGGGATTATTTAAAAGTATGTATGTGTTCAATTAGATACAGCAATAATTTAAAATTTTAGTGTTTTGTGTTCATTTAAATACGTTAAGGATGAACTTAAAGTTGTATAAGTGTTCAGTTAGATGCACCAATAATTTGAAATTTTAGTATTTTGTGTTCAGTTAAATACATTAAGGGATTATTTAAAAGTATGTATGTGTTCAGTTAGATACAGCAATAATTTAAAATTTTAGTGTTTTGTGTTCATTTAAATATGTTAATGGATGAACTTAAAGTGTCTATGAGGTTCAAATATAATCACCAGCAACCAAACAAAAGATACATAATCAACTAATCAACATATAACTAAACCCATATACTTGTTTAGCCCAGAACTTGTATAATAGTATCAAATTCCCATTTGCAAGAAAACAAATTGACTCGCACACGAGCAAATTTGCATCGAACACCTCGAATAACTGACAATTTATCATCAAGCAACACCAATATTCAAAGTTCAAACCACCTGAAGCAACCAGCACCAAGCGTCAGATCAACCGGAGGAGTTGGCGCAGGAGGTAATAGGGAAATAGCTGTGGAATACATGGAGGACAGTGGAGTCAAAGTCACGGTTGTAGACCTAGTCGTGGCAGGAGCAGGAGAAAATCTCGGCGTGGAGGCGGCCGACGGAGATGTGGTGACCGGCCGACCAGGAGAGGAGATGGGGTGGGAGGAGGCGTGGGAGGGACATAAAACCTGCGCGTATAGGATAGCAAGCGAGGAGGTGAGGCGAGGAGGAGAAAGAGGTAGTGGAACTGGAACAGAAGGGGAGGCACGATCTGGATAGGGAGAAAGGAGGGAACGGAGGAGGATAGGGGAGGCGCTATATAACAAGGAGTGTTGGATGATATTTTCGTGGATGGTAAATAGTAATTACCTATTCCAAACTAAACGATTTTAATATTTTATTAATTACCGTGACGAAATTGATACAATTCAAATTTTACTATTACTATTAATTCTAATAATAATACTAATTATTACTATTATTATTATTTTTTTGGTTTAGAAATACATAAGTTCTATCACTCTTCATTTCTGAAAAATAAAAGGGAAATTTAGAATTATGCCACCTCAAAATTTCAAAATTAGAAAAATGCCACCTCAAAATCAACTCTTAACTTATTGCCACTCTAAATTCATTTTATTTATATAATTGTCACCTAATACAATTATTGTACTGTATTTTGATAAGTATTCCCCATATGCCCTTCACCATTTCTCTCCTTTTCTTTCCCACTGCGTCATTTCACAAACCATATAGATGGTTCAGCCATGGGAGTAGAGCTCCATTAGTTAACGTGCAAGTCAATTTGATAATTTTTTTGGTTGTATCATCTGATTATGGATTGAGTAAGAATGAGATTGTCGTAGGTTCTGCGTAGTGCTGTTCTAAAACAACGTTTATTATCTTTCCATGCCCTTTCGTGGATGGAAAAAGAATGAGTTAGTTCTTTAACCCCACCAAAATACCAAACTTTGTTTGTTTGTTGAGCCTGAGTTTGCAAATCAAGTGCTAGTTTTTCATAAAAAAGGCTCTTCTTTGTCTTCGGTCTTGTAAAGTTTGCTGATGCCCACCCCATATTTCCTTCACAGTAAAATGCTCTGGTAAATCATAAATGGCGCAGGAAATAACTTACAAGGAAAGCAAAACAAAATGATGGTCATTTTAACAACGCAAAAATAGAAAAGGTAACATGTGACAAAATTACATGGCAAAGTGGAAGAAGCAGTCAATATATCGCATTTTACTTTTGTTACCTTTTTTTACCTTTTGTATATTTTCATCTTAACTTTACGTCCTTTTCTTCTTTGAATCAAAACCAAAATGGACTTTCCGGCTAAATAAAAAAGACAAAGAATAGCTAAAAAAAATGATCATAAGAGACCTCCAAAAGCGTGTAGGCGAGCTGTCTTGATCTTAAAATGGCAATTTCAAAGTATGAATTGCACCTAAATTGACACTAAACGACATATTCAGTGCGCCCAAATTCAGATAGAAACATGCTAAATTTTGAGAAGACTCGTGTTATTTCAGGAATGGGATTCCACCAACCAGGCAACCACCACTAATGCACTTCAACAGCGATGATGATTGCTGAGTGAGGAAATCACCGAATGATTTTCTCTTTCTTTATTTAATTTTTTTTAACATATGATTAGATCAAATTTTCTTACTTATTTCAAAATTAAATGTCACAAAAAATTCCTTAACCAGATTTCGAATATGTAACCTCCACTGAATGTGCGTTGTTCTTTGCCACTAAACTAAAAGTTTGATTCTCCTTTACTTAAATTCTCTATTAATTTATTATATATTTTTTGAAGGAGTGATAAATACAATCTAGAATATTTCAGTTCAAAATTCTTCGATTTGGACGTCTATACCCCACATACCATCCCAACTGGTCCAATACCGGGTTTTCAGACCGCCTTCAATAATATGCTCAAACCAACATTTTAAAAAATGTTTATACTATATAAAGGACTTTGAAAGTTAAAACTGTCCAAGTATATATTCTTAGAATAATTTTAATGCATTCTTACCAAACTATTTACATTTCTTTCAGAAAAATGTTTATAACGAATACGTGAATTATTCATTTATACATGATTATTGTCAAATTTGATAAGGAACGCCGCCATCTTGCCAAAACCTTTCAGGTTTTCTATAAAGTTCCAACATGATTTTCTCGTTTTTTTTTTTTGGATAAAAAACCCGTAGGATATGTAACATCATACCAAACGATTATTAAAATAAAATGAAATTACAGATATATATTTATAGTTTAGAAAAGATTGTTTATTAAACTTAAATTCATTTGAAAATCAACTAGTCATCTATCAAGAGATTTGAAAAAAAAAAGTTAAGGACCTGATTAAAATGAGTTCTTTTTTTCCGTGAGAATTCCATGAAATTACCATGTTAATTGAAATTCTCAAAATATATGGATTTGGTTTCATTTGATTGGAATTTCTATGTTACAAAACCCAAGAATGTCCTAAAAAATAAATTATAATCAAATAAAATCTGGTGTGCTCCAGTACCGAGAGACAAATAAGAAGAGGTTAGCAGAGAAAAGAGTACGAAGAAGTTCAACCGATTTTAAGGATTACAAGTTCTAAGTAAACTTTATTCAAATATGTCTAAGAGTTCTCCTCATCGCCCCTCCTTTCACATCTTCCTAATTTTCTTTCTGAAGTAGGATGATAACTTATTATATATGGTTAAGCTCAGCCAATCTAATTTTACCTCATCTCCCCTCCTTTCTCTTCCCCTTCCCTCCCCTCACCTATATATATCGATTCTGGAACATAGCCTAAAAGACAATTTCATAATAATACAATAATTGCAATTACAACCTAATTTGATTTCTCCTTTAGTCATTTTCTAATATTAAAAGTTTGTTAAGTACTAATGCTACTCTTTGTATTCCCAAAACACAAATAACCAACTTCTTAGGTTCAAAAAACACAAATTCAAGACACAAAATATGAGCGATTTTGTTCGGAGTTAATAGTTATATACAATTTAGTATCATGGGCTACAGGGCTAGATTTGGATAAGCTGGTACCAACAAAATACTAGTATATTGAGGTGTAGAATTTGTCAGGAGTTTATAATGTTCGTTTTTTGGGTCATATCAGTTTTAATACTAGTGTTGATGTTGAGTTGTTATATTTTTATAAATTTTTTATTAATAAAAAATTATCAGTGTTTTTTTGTCCTAAACATAATATGAACGGCTTTGCTAACTAAATAACATCACACCATTTTCACTTTATCTAATTATAGCACGCAATATGACCATGTTGCCTTCATGTTCTGAAAAAACTCAAAACATAAAAGTTTTAGTTCACCGTACAAAGTTCTCACAAAATTTGAATCACCTCATTAAAAACTTGCACGAAGATGGTGTGATCAAAATATTGGAACGTACTAATTTTTTCTATGGAATCGTCGAGTAAGTCTAGCTTCGACTCGAGCCAGATCCTCCTGGTTGTGCTCGAGTAGCTGATTTAGGATGGAAGTGGAAGGAAAGTAAGTTGAAAATAACATATTTTCTTGCTCCAGAATTATCAGCGGGTGGAAAGAAAAGAAAGAGGACATAAGATTTGGTTCTTTACCATCCCTTGTATAGTTGTATATCATTCCGGAGCAAGTAAAGTTTTTGTTAAGGGTAAAACTAGTACCTTTCTCCTTCCGTCCCCTAACTTTCCCTAATATTCCATTCCTTTTGTTGTATTGTATCACCACCTCGAGCACAACCTTACAGAACATATAAAGAATAAATAGGGTTGATTGGGTTTGTCGAAGGCTGACATAAAATTTAGGAAAAATCGGATATAAACCCCACTAATTTCCTCTATTCAGATATAAACCTATCTAATCTTTAAAATTGACGGACCCTTTGTAAGTTTGCTTTCCCAATTTAATGTTTTAAATTATATTAACTGTGGACAATTATAACAGAATTTCATATTTACTTTTGAGTAGAGAAAATAATATATATTATATTAATTTTTGTTTACTTTATCATCTGAATTTTAGAAGTTTTATTATTAAATGGAGGTGAAAGTTGAAATTTTTTTACCTGATCGACGATTATCTGCACCATGGTTAGCTTTATGCACGCTGTGGCGGGTCACTACGGGATCAAGAAACAAGACATTTAAGTCTCCACTGTGACTTGTATGTAATTTGCATCCCGACGAATAGAAAAAATCAACCCATTAAAGAACACCAAATATAGCCCGTAAGCTGTCATCGTCCCATTACGTTTCAGTTTCTCACAAGTCACTTCTTGTGTCGGCTCCAAAATCAAATACGAACCAAAAAAAATAGAAAATTGGGTGGACTCAAACTTTATTTCTTGTAATTATGTTCCGTGAAAAACCTGTGAGGTTGGAAGTCTTGTGGTGTGATTTGGGTATTTAATGTTAATATGTTATATAAGTGACGTTGAGTTCTCTCATCAAATTTATAGTTTCAAGTTAAATCAAACTAACTGAATTGATTGAAGATTCATTCAATTAAATTTCAGATTGACAAGTGTTGGACCAGTGACACCAGTCACTAACTTTCGCCTTTTGTGGAGACTCTGCGGAAATACCCTTTATATTTTTTCCCCCCTTTTGAGTTTCTGTTTTTGTCGGTGTCCTAAGTGCAGTGCTGGGTAGTGGGGAGTTAGGCATGCTCCGGGATATTCTTAGTTTTAATAAAGTCAGGAAGTTATAAAAAAAATATGAGTACGGTTCCAGTGCAATTATTTTTAGGTGCCAACAAAATCACAACTTCATATTTCATCAATATTTTAAAATTTTAAACTTAAAATTCAAACGTCGAATCTAAATAATTGAACTTGTTCAAGTTAACGAATGATGCATTTCAATATAAGTTTTATAAAATTTGAAATCGCTTTGATACTCGAACGGAAGGTCAAAATATGAACGTATAAGAACTAATTAGACATGAAAGTCACAGCTTCGCTGCGCTATATCCTTACTACTTATAAATGTACCTAGAGAAATGTGTTAAACATTTATATAAAAGGAGTAAACAAGTCGTATAAGAGAGTGTAAATAATTCTTATATCAATTATGGATTATTGATTTATGTAATTTGATCAAATCAGTGGTCTAGATCAAGGTCCGACTTTTTAATAGAAAAAATAAAGTTACTACCAAATTAGCTATTTATTTAAAAGGAAAGACTAAATTATTGATTTTATGTTACCACATTTTTATTGCCTAACATGTAAAATTCTATATGAAACAAAAATAATATAATATTTTATTTTCTTATTTGCCTACATATTGAGGGCATCTTTTGCTAGTAAAATATAAAAATTTCTAATGTGAAATATAAAAAATTTGTCATAAAAAACTTATTAAAATTTATAAACAAATTAAGTTCAAAATAGTGATTTCTTTCATAAAAATTTGTAACTTTGACATAAATTTACTATCCAAAAAACTCTTGCTAATATTAATGATTGAAACGACTATTTTTAATTTATTTTACACAAGCTATAAAAAATATATAAAAATATAAAAAAAATAATTGTGGCCGCTTTTCATAGCGGCCACGGGATTTAATTATATCTTAGATGTGTTATAATTAACCACATTTGTTCATGATTTGATATATTTATCGAATATAAATTAACTCTAAATGTTATAAATTTATATATATTGCTTGCTATATTGAACAAATCAACGATTTGCATTCAAAGTTATGAATTTTAATTTTGTTAAATATTGATGAAATATGACGTTGCAGCATAACCCTTCTCAAAAAATATATATATCTTGTTCTAAGTCATGTATAATTATTAAAGTTTAATATACACGTTTTTAATAAATAAAATTATAATATAAGGTTAAAAACTAAAAGCCTTATTTTAAGAACATAATTTCATAGTTTATGTTCTTTACACGGAAGCTTAAGTCAGTTATTAAAATTTATCCGTTACCCCGTGAACCCTCATCCAATAAAACTTTGAACTGATAGCAACACTGAACACTCTGAAGCCTTGAACTGATACAATCATACAAGGCCACAAGGGACTGAAGCGGGTTTCAAATTTATTATTTATCAAAAAAGCACCAACCCAACTCCAACTCTATATTACCCCTTGACCCATTGTCCAGACAGCCACAGTGCTCACACATACTTCATTAATTCATTTCAAAAACCATATAGAAAAAAAAAGAAAGAAATTCTTCCATTTATCTCCATGGCCTCTTATCAAGCTCTCCTCACACTAACCATCTTGCTCCTACTAAATGTCCCTCTTGCAACTCCCTGCAACTTCCCTGCTATCTTCAATTTCGGCGACTCCAACTCCGACACCGGTGGCCTCTCAGCAGCTTTTGGTGCAGCACCACCGCCTAATGGCGAGACCTTCTTCAAGAGGCCGGCTGGAAGATATAGTGACGGCCGCCTAGTCATTGATTTCATAGGTTAGTTGCTCATCTCATTTCTTTCTGACATACTCAGATGTTGATTTTTATTTTATTATTATTTTTTTTTTAGTTTACAACATTTGACTGGTTGGTAAGACAGTTATTATCTAGTTACTATGGGTAGTACTATCTTCCAAGTGAAGTCCCATTTGATTGCTTTTATTAATTCTATATTTCACTTCGCACGTTTGGATAGAATTAGATATATCTGATTGTTTGTTCAGAAAAAAAAAATAGTATATATAAAAAGAGAGAGACTTAGTTTGTGCTTGTTTTAGATTGAAACGGAACTCTTTGTCAAATTGGGTTTTCTTCTATGTATGTATCATCAATGTATCCATTTTAACTGGCCCCGTGCATAGTAGTATCTTCTATTCTTCTCCAATATTAAAATAATGCTGGGAAATCTAATGGAAAGATTGCCTCAAAAAGCAGATTCTTACAAAGGGGTCTTAAGCTCAAAAGCAATCATTGTCATGGATAAAGTCAGAATTTGTTTATGAAACACAAAAGAATCTCATGCTTAAACAGATTTTATTCTATTGGCTAGTTTATCAAATTGTAATCTCTGTACCAATAATATGGACCACCGTGTACATATCCCCTCAATAAATTGGAACAATAATATGGTCTATTCAAAATCGGATGGTCTCCAATAGATAGTACAAAGTTTGATTAAAGTTCAAGCTCAAAGTTCAAATATAATATTTATATCATTATAAAAAGAATGTAATATAAGATTATCTTCCTATGAAAGAATGCCGAGTAATTCAAAACTAAATAATGCTGATTACAGACCGTTTGGTTTTTTATGAGACAAACTGAATTAAATACCACTCCGCTCATGCCATCACAAGTAACACATGGTAATGGTAGCAACAAGGGACCCATATAAGCTATCATTGCTGTAGACTGTAGGTTTATTTGATTATATTCACTTTAAGGTGCAAAAATACATTATTGCTGCTTCGGTGCTTCCATTTCCATAGCAAAGCACCGACTCTGTGCTTACGGAGACTTGAGGTTTGAACCGAATGATCAAATATTGATAAAGAGTAGGAGCTTCTAACATTGCGTTTGACAATAGCCGATTAAAAGCATACTAATAAGGTTGCCGAAGTATATTAGTACATATATTTTTTTATTATTTTTACTAGTTATTTTGAATTTGTCGAATTGTATGAAGATACATTACAAAAATATAATGTATCAATTTTTTTGTATTTATTAAATAAAAAATATTATATATGGAAACATTTTTTATCATAAAATAACAAACTATTTCTAAAATATATTCATATTATATTATTATGAACTTTATATCTTACTAAATTCGAATTAAATATTTTTATTATGATAATGGAAGTCATCTCGCGTCTACCATAAATAGCATTATTGTTGATATGTACTTTGGTCAAGTACAGAGGGGATAAGGAGTAAGAGGCAAATTTTAAGAGTCGTGAAAATTCTAATCAGACAAAAAGTTCTTCCGAGAAGAATTTGAATTTGGGGACTTCTAGTTCTAGTTTGGACTCTTGACTATCTAAGGTAGTGTCGTAGTGACTCGGTGCATAAGAATAGTAAAATAAAAATAAATAAAGAATAATACAAAAGGGTGCCGCTGGAGTTTAGTTTAGCTAGAATTTAGATTATCTTGAAATTTCTCTGTTGTAATCACTGACAGATATGATCCCCTAATGTCTATTCATGCAATACATGCAATAGGCTCTATTCCAGAGAAATTGTAACAAAGAATCAGTAGGAAAACTCGATCTGGAACAATATCTTTGTCAGTGACATGCCATAGGCTCTGTTCTAGAGAAATTGTAACTGAGAACCAGTAGAAAAGGATGGAATAGGAATATAGGAAAAGACAGTCTCATTTTTAGAGAGCGCATGTGATGCTCAGAGAGTGAGCTGCGGCTTTTGTCATGGGACGGGGGCAGCAATGCCTCAATTAATGCCGCACAAGTACTCTGGAAGGTACAATAAAATAATTATTACTACGGTAATAATTCAACCAGGCTTCTTTTACAAATCAAAGAATGACGCTAGAAAAACATATATTTACTTGTGTAGTGAAAATAAAATAAAAATAAATAAAATTATTTAAATATTTTGGAGTATAGTATGAAGTATGAACATATATATTGTTTGTATAGTAAAAATGAAATAAAGATGAATAAAAATTTTTAATACTTTGGAGTATAGTATGACTTTTGAGTTATCCAGATATGATTAATTTTGAGTTTTGAACTTTTGATTTGTTAGAAACTTAGAATAAATTGAAAAAGGGACTCAGATATTGTACAAGGGTTTCTAAATGAGTTTTTGAGTATAATGTCAGTCTCATAAAAAAAAACTTCATAGCATTTGTTCCAGATAAGTTGGATAGATTAGAAATAACATTCCAACTCTGGTCTTTTTTTTTTTATATAACTATAAACTATATATTTACGTTGATTCGTTGAGCCTATCACAACTTCACAAGCATTGAGCTACTAGGTCATATGCATATGCATAATATCACCGTCTCTTAAATAAAAATAATATTTTTCCCCTGATATGCATGACTTCGTTTTACATTTTAATTTAGAGAATTTGCAAATACTTGGGCGAAATTTGCATTACATTGTCATTTTATTTGCAACATATACTTAAATAATAATATATAAACTATCAAAAAATCTATTTATATACGCAAATTTGAATTGGAAAATAAAACCCCATATTACTGACAAAATAGGTTTGGCTCCGAGACTGAGAAGGACATGACTACATGAGTTGCAAACTTGCAAATAAAGGAGGCGTTTGGTTGTGTAATAAGTCATGATATAACTTAAGGAGGTATAAATACTTATGTCAAGTTATGTAACGTATGTTTGATTATGGAATAAAGAGGAATTACATAATATTTATTTAAAGACTAAAATGTCTTTGTTATCTTTAAAAGAATCATATAATGATAGGGTATTAATGGAAATATTGTAAGATTTTTTTTCTTTTTATATTGTGGGACCCAGTTACATAACTTATACCACCTATTTAGATGGTATAAGTTATTCCCCTTATGTAAAGTTATTCTCCTAACGTTTGGCAACATAAAGTAGAATAAAATGGTTTTATGCCATCTTATTCCTCAAACAAACAAGGCCAAAGAGGTCTTATCGTTTTGGAGATGTTTTGGTATGGTGATGCAATTGTCCCATTAAAAGTCTTTGTCCCGTTGCAGACAATGGTGACATTGTGGTGCCAGAGAATTGCTTTGTTTCAGTTCAGCACCATTCTGCTGTTTTGCATGCGCCAAACTAGTGGGGGCCCATCATCACCATCCAAATGGATATTTAAGAATAATTATCAGAAATGTTATTTTAATATATATTTCTATTTTTACGAAAATTCCTTTAAGGATAATTTCTGTTTTTTTAAAGTTAAGCCTGCTAAAGGTTCCATTTAATTTTTAAATTTTATAGTCTAAATTCTCTCACCAATTCTCATTGGTGAGTCCTAATCTTTAGGACCAAAATTCCTCAAAAGATCTGCTACAAGGCTGACTGAGGTTTGCTTTGTTATTTAACCTCTTCAAATTACATCAACATTTAAATATGCTAATGCCAAATGGACCCGACAGCAATTTTTCCCCAAGTCCCATTATGTAATCGTAATGAGAATACTAATAAAAGTTTATGTATATATAAAAAAAGTACTCTTTGTAATGTGGTTAACAATTAATTGTTGGCATACAACTTTTTGTAATCCTGTTGATGTACAAAATTTAAGTATTTATATGATTGTATTTTCTTTTTAGCAAATAGCTTGGGGCTTCCTTATCTGAATGCGTACCTTGACTCAATTGGAACCAACTTTTCACATGGAGCAAATTTTGCCACGGCTGGTTCGACGATTAGACGGGAAAACAGAACTCTGTTTCAAAGCGGATATAGCCCCTTCTCCCTGGACGTGCAAACATGGCAATTCAACCAGTTCACTAGCAGATCTCAATATGCTTATGAAAAAGGTTAGTCATGATTTAAGTTTGAAAACATGTATGCTTATTATGGTTTCTGAAGGGAAAAACAATAATTATGTCTCAAATACAGGAGGGGTATATAAGGAAATTCTACCGACACAAGATATATATTCTAAGGCGCTCTATACCTTCGACATTGGCCAAAATGACCTCACTTCTGGTTATTTCTCTAACATGACAACAAGAGAAGTAATAGACTATTTGCCTGATCTTATGCAAAGATTCACTAATTTAGTCCAGGTAAGAAATCCTATAAAAATAGTAATCTCAGGAGATATAATATTAGCATTTTGCATAATAGCAAGTACAATGTACAACTCATCTTAATTTATGCGTTTGACACTCACCTGAGGTTTTACAATTAATCTATCAAGGTTAATTGAATCTTGTACATCAATGTCGGCCAATCAGATAATCTCTGTTTCCATGAATATTTTTCTGACTTATTTCTCATCTACGAGTACATGGCTCTATGAAAATTGGGTACAAATGTATTTTTTATTCGGATAAGGGGGGTGAATAAATTAATACTAGAATTGTAAGATGATTTTTGTAGTCAATGAAACAATGAAAAACTACGCACCCCATCTGGCGCTCTATTTTTGTGCAGGCTATATATGATCTTGGTGCAAGGAACTTTTGGATCCACAATACGGGACCAATAGGATGCCTTCCTTATGTCTTGGTGCGTGTCCCAACTATAGCTGCTAAGAAGGATCAAATTGGTTGTGGGAAGGTTTTCAACGAGGTGGCTCAGCTGTTTAATGCAAAGCTCAAAGAAACTGTCGGGCAGCTCAGAAAGGAACTGCCTTCAGCTACACTAATCTACGTCGATGTTTACTCTGTGAAGTATGAGATGTTCAAAAATCCTGGCAAGCATGGTAAGTATTGACAGCAATTATTACAGAAATAGTTGGTTTTCATTAGGTGATACCAAGCTTTAGGCTGTAAGCTATCTTAAACCGAAGCTAAGTATATGACTCATGGCTCATTATTCATTAATAACATGAAGGACACAATGTCATCTGAAACAAAGATGTTAAAAATTTAAAGGAGGGACTTGTTTAGTTGGGGCCTATTTTAACTATAAAACCTGACACAACAAGCTCTTGAAAAAGACATGATCCTGTTATATTATAATAACTTGAGGATCGTTGTAAGTAGAAGTAGCAACTTTTAATTATGAGCCCACGGGCGCTTTAAGCTTCAAAAAAAAAAAAAAAAAAAGCAACTCTTAATTATGCTGGTTTGTTTTGTAGGATTTGAGAACCCACTTGTATCTTGCTGTGGTCATGGCGGCAAGTACAACTATGACGTGAACGTTGGATGTGGAGCCACAATAAGAGTTAACAACACAGATATTCTATTAGGGAAATCATGTCCTGATCCATTGAAGAAGGTTTGCTGGGATGGCATCCACTACACTGAAGCTGCAAATAGATTCATTTTTGAACAGATAGCTGATGGAAAGTATTCAGATCCACCCGTCCCGTTAAATTCAGCATGTAAATCTCTCCAGCTATGAGGAAAATGGCAGCGTTCGGAATAAGGCTATTCCTTATTCCGAATAAGGATTCTCTCTCCTCTCTCCTCTCTCCTCTTATTCCGAATAAGGATTCTAATTCCACCATATAGGTGGTATTAGAATTAGGGGTTGAATAAGTCTTATTCGGAATAAGACTTATTCGGAAACGTGTTTGGTTTCATCCCGAATAAGCCTTATTCGGAATAAGGCTTATTCCAACCAAACCAAAGGTGTAACAAACACACCCGTAATCAGCACAGCACATGATGTCCATTTTCAATAAGAGCCCTCTCTTTTCTTGATTTATAGAACTAACGTAAATTTCTCTAGCCTTGTCAGTTGCAGAGGTTTCTCGGTAAACAAAAAAAAAAATTGGTGAAAACTGAGGATTGATTCAAAATTTAAATTCTCAGTGAATGTACGTCAAAATTAATATTCGCAAAATTTGAGTATTAATCATACGGATTTTGCTCGTACTAAAAAAAAAAAAGTCGTTGCTTTATTTATACCCATTTTTAGCTCAAGCATATAACATGTCCATCTCAATGGCTTATTTCAAAAATTAAAACATCTTGCTTGGAAAGACTTTCAATTTTGATTTTTGCATGATATTCCCTAATCTGAATTTCAAAATTTTGGAGTCCATAAAATTTTCGTTATTATCAAATAGAAGTTCATATATATATATATTTTTTTCATAGCATGCTATGTGAAAAAGAAACTTCTTATTCTTAGATTGATTGCGGCCGTTTGCATACCAAGATATAGATGGATTTGATCTGCAAAAATCCACTTTACACTAGTAAATCAGTGCTTTCGCACTTCCGTCAAAGTAAAACTGTGCTTTTCATAATTAATTCATTTAATAATGGTAAGCTATATATACAACTGATGTAGGTCAAACATTTCATTTCCCTTCTCCTGTGATGTTAAATTTCTATGTTGTGCTAATGTAATGGAATATTGTAAGCACGTAGAACAAGAAGATCCCATTGAGCATGCCTATTCCTGTCTGACCTAATACAAATGCAACATACATCAGGAAGATAATCTAAAACTCTATGCTTTATTAGGTAGACTAATTCCCTTTTCCTTATAGTATGCGTTCTCTGCTTCAGTCATTCTATTTTGAAAGATTCCCCACTCTCTCCTGCAACGCTCCCGTACCTAACAAAGATCAATACACAAACAGTTAAAATGTGTAAAAGAATATTAAAGGAAAGAACAAGTAAATGAGGATTTAACTAGTGCATGGTCCGTGAAGTAAATGGAAAAGCAGTTAAGGTCATTATTAATGGCTTACCCCTTCCCAGGGAGCCCTTCCGTTCTCTGCTTGACCCTGAAAATTACCAAAAAAGGTAAAAGGAAATTAGAGAACTGCATTTAACACAGAATAAATACTGCAATGAATGTGTTGCAGCTTTATATGTAAATGGCCTCAATATTTTACTTTCTATGTTCTACATTCTGTCAAACATTTCTTATTTTGCAGATAAACCCAGCAATTCTGGAAGTACAGCAAAAAAACAGAAAATCATTATGTAGCAACTCTTTTATGAGTGAACTGATAAAGTTATGCTCAGCTGAAAATTGAAAATTTTTGCTTTTTGCTGGAATGACCTTTTAGTCAGAATCAGACTATATGGTGAACTAATAAGCCACATGACCTTAAAATACTTGCATCAGGTTTATAAAAGTATAGTTGCAGATAAATTTTGTAGAACATCAAGGGCATCTGTTGATAATTTATTTGAGAAATTGTTTGGTTCAACTGATTGGTATTATTAGCAGAAAACCTGAAGGTGGTTTAGGTAAAATAACAAATATGGGAAATACTATGAAAACAGATCATAAATTATTAAAAATAACTTTGCAACTAACAAATTGTTTCATTCATATATAATGCAGAAATTGTTATCCTTCCTGTACATATATCTAATCAGACCCAAATGCTGCAATTTTTATATTCATTATTTGTAGCATTCGTAATTGATTGCACAAAATTAGTGCATTCAAGGTATCCTATCCCTAGTAATGTTTTTTGTTACCTGATTTCCAAGAGATGGCACAACCTGGTGAACAATCCACTGTGCATCCACAACTCCTATTTTCTCATGAGCAGGCTGTATGTTTGGCAAAGACAAATAATTTGTTAATTTATTAACTAATTTTCCATTGATTAAGGATATATAGAGGCAAACAGAATTCAATACCTCCACACATTTCCTCAGAGCAAAATCAAGACCCCATCCATGAACCAAGTCATTCTGCCACAAAAAGAAAAATAAAGAATTATTTTACTAATTGTGTACTTCAGTGTGAGTCTATGTGTGCTAGTGTACACACATGCACATCGCAACCTAATGCCAACTGATAATCCAGAAATAAAGTACCTGGAGCATATGCCACACACATCTCCATGCATCTCTTGAAAAGACAGTTGCCATAATCTCAACAAATCTGTTAAAACAAACAAAAATTGGACAAATAAAGTAAATTTCATTCTGCATGGAACAATGTAAAATTTAATTTATAAAGACTGCATAACAAGGAAATTGATATACAAAGTATAAAGAAATCATACGCAGCACAAGGTGGGAGATGCGGATCAGAACACCATCCTGGCCTCTCTTCTGTTACTCTGTAGGAGACAATTGACTCTTATCAGAGTAAGTCTTAGAGATATACACCGAAGGTAAGAACAACTAAAGCAATGATAAACTAATATAAAAGCAAACGAGAAAATTATACCCACTTCCTCCTAGTACTTAATACATGTATTGTTGTCATTTGTAAACATGATGAAACTGAGCAGTTCAAATCTTTTTAAGGACATTGATGGTATTCCTTTGAAAAAAGGAGCACAAGATATTTTGACTGTCTGCAAGAGAATCATGGAATTTTGCTAAAGAAATAACATCACATAATCTTACTTATGAACTTCACGATCACCTCTCCTTTTGGTCATTTGCCATGTTAATCCCCTGTTCGGTTCTAAGCCTGGCTGGGATATCTCCAGCCCATGTTTCTTGACCAACTTAATATACCTGCAAATTTACTTTGTCAACTAAAACATAATATATTTTTCTTCTTTTATTTTTCTTCCTTGAAAAGAATAAAATTAACGCACTCTTCTGCATTAAAATGCTCAACTCCAAGGTCTTCATCCCAAACAAATATGTAGTCATAAGGAGCCACAATATCAGGGTGTAGGAATCTCTTTGCATACCACCTTATATCAGAGAAAGAGTATTAGTGAGATATCGAGTTCTCCAAAATATGTTTATAACTAAAAAACATTGAAGATTAGTTGTTTCTCAGTACCATTTTGCTTGCTTTCTGACACTGACATGGATCGCTCTTTTGGACCACTCAAGGTCGTCCCATTCACTGACTCGGCCGTCATAATGAAATAGCAAGATTGTAAAATTTTCAGAAAACTGCAGGAATTAATAAAAAATATAACATGAGAAATGACTTCCAATTAAGATTAGCTGAGCTAGTCTTCATGATTATTGGCTCAAAAGAAAATCAAAGGTGATTATGTTAGATTGGGAATAATGTGAGGACCAATTGTGAATTTTTTTCCTACTTAATTTTTACATTTTGATTTACCTTTTTCACAGCAGCATCTATGTTGGCCTTCTGACCATATCCAACAGTAAATGTGACAAGGTACCTTGGTTTGGAAGGCAAATCCTGCCAATTTTATTGAACAATCAGTGTAACAAATGTCTGCATTAAGAAAGCGATTAAAAAATGTATTTGATAAGTGAAGAAGTACCTCATTTGGATCTCCCCATAACCGGCGGGGATAAAGATCTGACTCAGCCGCCACAATTCCAGGAGGCAGTCGTTCTGCACCCTTAGGGTTTGTTGGTACGAAAATCTACAGACGTGCATTTTATCTACTGTTAATAATTAATTGATAACTCTCCTTTAAATGGCAAAGTGTTCTATTAGTAAAAAATGACACCAAAAGTTAAGAAAAGTATTCTTGCATTATATGCATGTACCTTCAGATCCTCGGCAGAAAGCTCGTTAGAATGATTACTATTTTGATTCTTTTCGGAACTAAACGCGTGATTCAACATAGCCTCGGTTGCTTGGCCGGTGTTTCTGTCTTCAATAAATGAAATGATGCCAGATGGCAAAAGAACCTGGAAAAATTAAAATAAACTGAGAAATTCTGTAAAACATTTTTCTTTTGTGGATTTTAATTATGTATTATTTACATAATAACAAAGGCGACAGAAAAAGTACCTTCGTTATGCTAACAGTGTGGAAAGAGTTACCAATGAAGAAACCAGCTACTATTCCGATAATAGCTGTTATAATAAGCCTCGTGGTCTCACTGGGTTTTCGCATGAATGCACTAAAACCACAAAACAGGGTTTTACATAAAGCAAGGAAACTTCTAAATTTTAAAAAGTTACATAAAATAAGACCAGAGTAAATCACCTTGGGCTATGAGATCGATGTTTCCCCATCCTATTGTAGTGTCTCAGAAGTCTGAACTGATTGTTCCTTAATAAAAATCTTCAAGTGAGACTTTCTAAATAATGAAGTCTGTGATCTGACAAATTGATATAAAAATAATCAATATGGATACACAAATTAATTTAGAAATAATAAAAATGATAAAGAATGAATCAGAACTGCACTGGAAGCACAAACCCTCTGCTGATCCTTTTTCAAGTACACACACCAAGGAGGTATATATATGTAAATGCGGTCATGGTAACTAAACAGTAAAGGATCAGGTAACAAAAGATAACTACATTGAACTGGGACCAGAGCAATAACTCCCAAGTACTGTTATTCATTAAAAACAGGCTTGGTAAAAACAAAATATTACTTTTCTATTCACCTTTTCCTGGTCACTGTTACCCAGCCCCTATAAATCAACTACAAGTCAACTAAACTAATAGAAAATTTACACTAACATAACTACAATATAACTAAATTGCCCTGTCAAAATCACCATAACAAACCTTCAATCCCCAAAATTGCATACCCAAAGTAAAAAAATAATAAATTTATAAATCAATAGCCACAAAAACAAACCCACAAAAAATAAATACACCCCATTACAGACAGGCTCAAGTAGATTGAAACTACAAAAGGTACAGACCAGAGTATACTGCTAGCAGGCTGGTACTTCTTCTTCAATAACCTTTCGACATGCTAAATTAGTGCTCGTTTGAGGGTATTTAAGTGAAATTCCTTCAATACCCAAAACCAAGCTCGAGTGTACAATTATCGTACCTTAACAGTTAAGTCGCTAATCAGAAGAATTCTCTCGAAGTAGAAACCCTAGAGAGTGGAGACTCCGCGCATAAGTAAATCTCCGAAGAAAAGAAAAGAGAGGGAAGAAGGAAGAAGGGACGCCTTTTTTTCGATTCTCTTTTCTTTTTATTATTATTCTCTCTTTCTCTCGGTACTAAAATAGTCTCGTATAAGAAAATATAAATAAATCCTCGGAAAATTCAAAACGGAAAGGCATAGATAACGGAACGACAAACCGAAGCCGCAGGAATGGCGACAAAGATCCCTCGTTGCAGTCATAAATTCCCCTGAAAATTGGTAATTATATCCAAGGGGATGTTCTAAATGTGTTATCTCCAGTGTTGAAGAACTGGAGAGTTATGGCTTCTTCATTTTTAGAGTGGAATATAGGACCTGGAGGGGTTAAAATGGAGGGGATGGTTGTTATGGAATAATTACTCATCTTTTATTAGAGATTTAATGCGTGTTTATTATAGGAAGAACTGATGGGAATTAAGAACAGCCACATGCGACCAGACAAGAACCGGAGGTCCCAATCTCAGTTCTCGCCATTTTCTACAATATGGATCATCTCCATTTGAGAATTGAGGTCTTTGAAACAGGTTTGATGAAGTAATTGATGATCACTTAATTCAATTGTGTTGTTTAAAATAATAATTGACTTAGTGATAAATTAAATATCAATATTTAATTCTACGAAAATTAAGAATTAATTATGATTCTAATGATGCTTTACTTTGTCCACTCTTCTAAACAAGAAAATTTGAAAATCTATCAAAATTTCTATTGTTCATATTAAATACACTATATATTATGTGTTTCGCATGCATGTTACAGATATGTTTTTGATAAATTATAAATAAACGTTTTTAAAAAATATCATGAAAGTCATCATTTATAATTGTTGGTTCAACTAAAGTTTATTATTTCTTGATACTAAAGCAAACGCAATTATTAGCCGGCTTCATTTTCTCACCTACTGGAGATGGTTAATGGAATCAAATGCTAACACGAAATTGTGACGCGCAAAGCCGCAAATCAGGCGTTGACACTTCATCACTGGCGTGATGGTGAACAAAAGCCCCCACTGTTTTGTGGTCCCGCGTTTCTTACCAAGTCTCTTTTTTGTTTCATTAAGGCAGGTATATGTTATATTCCGCGTACCGAGTCACTGATGTCGCTTTTTCGATTCCTAGGCTCGTTAAATCAGCAGCAGAACTTGCAATGAGATATATAAATTCCGTCACTGAGAATCTCAGATTCTTCATGCCGGAAGGCTGGTAGTTGGCTTGGCTACTAGCATTCTAGTCATGCTTTTTTTCCGGGATCATTCCACAGTCCGCATACGCTGTTCTCTCTTTTTTTTTTCCTTTTTTTTTTCTTTATTATTTTTTCCCTTCCCCATTGAGTATACACAATTACACAAATTCAAATCCTCGGTGAGAATTTTTCTTGCATAATATTCCCAAGAGTCTCACCGGTCCATATATATAAAATAAATAAATAAATAAATAAAAGTTTATTCGTCCGTCTGATTATGACTTGTAACAAATAACATGTCGGAGAATTATTACAGTTGACAGGGAGTCTTGGGAAAAATTTGTTTTAGGATATGTTTTACTTCATGTAAGCAAAAATAAAAAAAAAGGTAGCGTTAATCAATGAAATATTAACACGTCAATTTATCATTCTTCTATCTGCATAGGCAAAAAATTAAAAAAATAAGGATAATTCTATGGTGGACTGAAATTTCAAACCGGGCTTGAATCATGATCAAACAAATTCCTTCGTAATTTTAAATGAACGACCCAGATTTAAGCCCGGTTTAAAATTTCAGTCCAACATATTTTGTATAATAATAATAATAATATCGGTATTGGGGTGGGGGGGGGGGGGGGGGTGCTACATTTTACGGACTCTCTCGTTGAAAAATTTTATGTCTCGTACATATCTAACACTTGATTGCAAATTATTGAACTTTACCAATCAACAAAAATAAATGCAGTGCAATGAAACAGTTGAGAAAAAAGATAAATAAATGACCCTACCATGTAATTTTTCGGTCCCCGGAAAGACCCGGTCACCCGGTCAATACTTGGTTGGAAGCGTCGCGTGGACTGGGCATGACTTAACACGGAAGTCGTTTTGGCAGAAAAGGTGTTTTTTTTTTTTTTTTTTTTTTTTAAGATAAGATGTTTTCGTATAGTTTTTGGTTTGTACTTTTGTCGTTGGTTTCATTTGGGTCAATCACGGAATCAAATGTCGGCATAAGGTTAATTTTAGCAGGGTGTAAATGTAACAGACTAACCGATTAGACTAATAAATTTATCAAGGGTGTATTAAAATCAGTCGCGATTATGTTTTAATTTTTGAGATTCCAATAGCCGATTCGAACGGCCTAATTTGCTCTCTATATTAAAATCTTATTGATGACTAAATTTTATATTCGTTTGAAATTGTGTGATTTCTTTTGGTATTTTATAAGATTCTTATTCTAAATAATTATGGACCATCTAATAATGACGATTTTAAAATATAAAATTCTCAGATGAGATTTCAATATGAAAAACACATTGAACAATTTAGATTGACCATTGAAATTTTGAAATTGAGACATAATCGCGACCGACAGATCCATATGTCAATTGTGACTAAATCAAGTTTCATTATAATTATTTTTTAATTAAAAAATGCAAAAAATAAAAAAATTTTTACTAAAAATATATAGCGGTCACGGCTTTTAATATATAATGTACTATAGATGCGCTTATATAATAATATTTATTTTTCTTGACATATTAATTGTCAAAAATTATATACGTGGAAGGTGTCACAAAAGAGAAACACAAAAAGAGATTGAGACATGACAAAAATAAAAATATGAAGGGGTCACAAAAATCATAAATAAAACAATGCGTTGTCAATTTATTTTTTGTTGGTGAAACGAGTCAATTTTATGAGTAATAATATCCGACACACAAATAATTATAGAGTATCACGTTACAGAAATATGAATAAATTCCACTATATTTGAAGTGTCGGACTACATTTAACCAAATAATTTCGACACTCACACATCTTTATTTATATTTTTTATTGATAAATTATATATCATATTATCCGTTCAACCTTGGGAACCTTAATTATCACTCGGGGCTGATAACCATCACTGCCTTCAACCGTTCATTTCCCCGAGCCTCGAATCATAGGTTCCTTACTTCCTTTCATTATGACTTCCAAGTTTCAAAATGTCTTTATTCAGTTCATATATGTCATTTTTTGTTTTCATAAACGAAATGTTGTCTATATTCAATATGATTTTGTTTAATTCCTCATCTAATGTTAACTAATTTTGTTTTCATATGAAAAATTATTAGTTGGTTACATAATGGATATCGATTTGTAGGTACATATTCGATAGCTATGCAAATGTAGACCAACCAAACCGTTTTTGTACTGTAAAGCTCTCATTAGAACCACCCCCCCCCCCCCCCCCCCCCCCCCCCACCACCACCACCACCACCACCACCAAAAATTAAAAAGAGAACATTGGAAGTGATTCACCGAAAATCCCAACATTGCTGATGGAAAAACGACGGGCATAGACCGGATACATTTTTGTATTGGCTGAAGAAAGCAATATCTGTAAATTATCTTCAAATATTGAGTCATCTCTATTGTTATCTTTCCCTTTAATTTGATTAAAATAATTTATAAAGTTTGAATATCAATAGCCTAAATAATGCAACATCTTTCACCACTATTTGAATAATAAATATAGAATTTTTTAAACAAAACATCGTAATTTTGAAAAAATGAAGATGACAATCAAAGAAGTGAGAATATATAGCTGACACAAGATTGAAAGAATTTTGGCAACTCTTCCAATATTCCATACATCCAAACCTAATTCCTGCAAATAAATAAAGAATAGAGGAATTTAGCGCTGGTACCACCACTACCAGATACTCCTAATTTTAAATTTCGAATATTTGAGTCAAAATGAAAACATAACCACTAATTGCGAATTCTTATTATAATCTAATTAATTAATACATAAAAAGGGACATGAAAGGAGATCTGATCTTGCAATAAATCAGACTTAAATATTGTGATCATAACTCATGAGATGATGTTTCTGATATATTATGTAAGGAGATGTGATTTTGCAATAAATAGCCAATTTCTATTGAGATGATATAATATTGATGAAAATGGACAATGAAAGAGCCAAATTGAAAATCTGCATTCAATATAATCATCGATGTAATACAATGTTGACCAGCATTAAGCAGCCAAAATCGGATCTGATCAGAGGCGCCGATTTAAGATGAGATCGGACATCACATCATTCATTGGCAACCCTTTTGATGGACAACTGTCAGTCAAAAGTACAGAAATTTTCTGGTCAAAGCGCGGACATTTAATTTTCATAAAAATGAAAATGAGTGAGGCGGTTATCTAGAAAATGAAGACAAGAAGACGTATCAAATTTGTTGTTTATCAAAACTCTCCATTTTAAAAAAGGGAATAAAAGTTAAAATCAACGAAAAATTAAAATTTGTGTGAATACGAATAATTTTTTTTGTTTTGTGTTATGAAGAAAATAATAGTAGTCTGCGGCGACATGATATCCGTTTCATCAAAAGAAATAGAAACTCACAAAATAATTAGCTATCAACAAATACAACCCTCTTAATTCACAATAAAAAATAACTCTGGACACCTCAAAAGGTTAGATGAATACGTAAGTAGGAATCATTAATTATCTATCGTGTGATATTTATACGGAACATATCATATTGCCCGTTCAAAGTATACTTGCGTTCAATAATTAGTATGTGCCCTTAGAATTTTCTTCAAAAAATATAGTGATTTGGCCAATTTAGTGTAAAAAAAAAGAGAAAATAAACAAAAATAAAATAACATAAAATAAAGAGACTCGGACATTCCTATAATCCTATGTCATGACTCGTGATCACCACCAGAGTAGAGTGCAGTCTCTGTTAGTCAGGGCGCTAACATTATATTGCATATAAGATATGAGATTATATTCATGTATTTTGGCACTAAATTTATTCATGTGAATTATCTGATACTCTTGAGTGACGGACCAGGATCCTCTGGACGTTTTTTTTGAAACGTCCAGTGGATGTTTTTGATCGGAGCCGTCCGATTTAAATCAGACGGTTCATTTTTTTCGGGCCAATATTTTTTTCGGGTGTGGTGGAATGCACGGGGCTCCCTTATAGCCGTTGAGATTAAATCAGACGGTCCAGATCTCCAGCCTTCCACCAAACGTCCAGAGGATGGACGTCCAGAGGATCTGATTCCCTTGAGTGACATTGGGATAATAATCCTAAATTGCTCACGGTTATATTTCTCATTTTCTCTACTCTTGCTTGAATTTTGGGCCTGTTGTCGAGAAGTGGTCTGCCTGCTAAAAGTCTAATTTCTTCAGACTTTCACCATTATTTTGGGCTTGTTTCAAAATCGCGCATATCGGTGGTACTTTTCTGCCGTGGAAACATGTATTAGGTTAGATGTTGAGAATTTTCGCTTTTAACTGTACACATATCGTGCTTTTATCATGTGATAGTGCTAAATCAAGCAAAGCATACTTGTATTTGGATGCAAAATATTAGAAAAGACGTATAAACTGTCCTTAGTTAATATATATATATTTTAAAAAAACTAAGTATCAAGAGGCCCGTCACTGATTCTTGCCTGACTCGATATATGGATGTTATGAATTCACTACACCATAAAGTTTCTTTAACACCGGTTTCTAAGAAAACCGGTTTTAAAAATACACGGGTCTTTAGCAACGGTCTCTTTAACACCGATTTTTTAGGAAAACTGGTGCTAAAGCTTAGCTGGGGAAAAAAGAAAAAAACCGATGTTCTTTAGCACCGGTTTTCTTAAAAACCAGTGTTATTAATATTTTCTTTAACACCGATTTTTAAGGAAAATCGGTGCTAAAGAAAATCGATTTTTTGTTTTTTTTTCCAGCTGAGCTTTAGCACCGGTTTTCCTAAAAAATCGGTGTTAAAGGGTCTCGAGCAATTATTGCTCATAATGCATGTGTGTAGGAGTACTTCAATTGTTGTCCTTGCTAAGCAATAATTCTGAAGTTTAATCAATGAAAAGGAAAGAGAATAAGATTTTATTTTTCTTCAAATCCTTTTCAGACATTTTTTATTTTATATCCTTTTAGAATTTTTTTTCCGGGCAGCCTTATGTCAGAATTCTCACTGTGAATTGACTCAGATGGAGGAGCAGTTCTCGTCAGTTGATTATGGCAAAGACAGACTCATTTTGACAGCCTCCAGGTACCCTTTTGTAGTTGTGTTATTAAAAAAGAAATTAAGATCAATCCATAAGATTCCTTAGTTGCATGGCATTCAGCATAAACCTATTTCTAGAACTTCAGCTTAATATATATTATCTTTATCAATGGTTATTCCTCAATTTCGGCATTTTTATTCACAATCATACTCATAGAATTGGAAAGAATGGAGCCATTTTTGTACTGGTAAATATCAATTTTTCACTTCTACGGATGGAGAATAAAAAATAATCTTAATTAAGAAAATATTTAATCATTAATATTTTACTTCAATGTTGGTTGCAAGCAGGATGGGTGTTGGACATGGAAGAGAGGTAAATCTAAATTGATACTGAGTTTGTTTTCAAAAATGGCAAGTTAAGAAAAATGTATAACTTGCCATTTTACCATTTTTTTCGAATTTTTATAAAGAGATACTGAGTTTGTTTTACTATTTTTTTTCGAATTTTTTATAACTTGCCATTTTTGGAATGTTGTAAATAGTAGTTTGTTTCCAAAAATGTCAAGTTAAAAAAATTCGAAAAAATAGTAATAAAATCTCAAAAATTGTAAAATTTGGTTTCCTATGAGATTTCAATTTTTAGATTAGATTAGTTAAATTAGATTTGTCAATTTACAAAAATATTTCCGAAAAAGTCCGTGGTGCATAGAATGCTCTATGCACTATGCTGCATATTAAACTTTTTCTATAACAATTGCATCTAAGATCGAGATGTACATAATTTTTATATCAATTTGTGGACCATTGATTTGTGTAACTTTTATTTGATCTTTAGTCTAAATCTTGATTTCAGATAAAAGACCAAACTTTTTATTAAAAAAGAGTCGAGTCTCTACTAAATTAACTATTTATTTAAAAATAAAAAATAAATTATTGAGTTTACAATATCTTTATTGTCTAACATACAAAATTTTATATAAAACAAGAGTAATATCAATTACTTTGTTTTCTTATTTGTCAACCTATTGAAGGCATTTTTTGCATAGTATAACATAAATTAGAAAGAAAGAATTTGGCTCATCTGAAAATTCCCATCCCTGACTTGCCACCAGTCCTAAAGGGGAGAAAAGATAACAAGTCACTAGACCAAATTTGATAAGTTTGGGCAAAATTTTTCGACGATTAGTAAATCCTATCTGGAAAAATAATTAAGAAACCTTAAATAGACAAATAATTAGTTTTCTACATATTTACTTTAAAAATTTAATCTCACAACCCCTCTTTATTTGTAAACAAATTATTTCATATTGAAAAGATAAATTCTACTAAATATTTTACATGGACCCAAAATAAATTATTTCATTAATAAATTAAATTATAAATGATCAGCTCAAACCAAATTGACAATTTAGCCTACTACATAATATCCCTTAATCTCGCACTTTGTAATGATCTTTTCTTCAAAATAGGATATACATATCGTTCATTTTCCGAATCAAAAGTGGAAATCCATGTCTGTTTGTTTTGAAGAAGTTCTTATCTCATGATTTTTTTTTTTACCTAAACTACCTTGTCAAAATTATTATCTTATTTGACTATGGCCAATAAGTCTGAAAGTTCGTTGATCGACTTTTATTTAATTTGTTATCGATCGACGACAGCATCGCTGCATCGGTGCGTTACTTTATGCAAAAGGCCACTATCCTACAATGATGATTGATGAATGACCTTCAGCTCCACAACCCTCTAGATTTGTTGCGCCATTGCAGTATGTGGCCTCCTGTGTTTTTCTGAAAAGAACTCGTAAGATACAGTCATACGTCTGTGTTTCCTAATGATCCGAGAACAGTATGCGAATTGCGATATAAGTTGTATTGTATTTCGATTCTTCTGCAAAAATAAAAGTGAACAATTTGGATCATACACCTAAATGTTACAACAAGCACGCAGGTAGCTCTAATTACCTCGGGAAAACCAGATATACACAACTAATGACCACTCAGGCACTGACCAGGAAGAATTATTCCCCACGTTTGGGAGAGAACTTGGGGGCCAATTATCCTCAAAAAGCCTGTATATTTTAATTTTAGGAGTCGTCGTTTTGGTTGAGAGAACTTGGGCGCCAATTATTCTCAAAGGCCTATCCTTTTTATTTAAAAAATTTAAAGTGCTGTCGAGTTCGAGTATCCTGGGCCCCACGTTAAGAAAAATTAAGACGAAAAAAGAAAAAAAAATAAGTGAATATCCTCAAACTCCAAGGGGCAAAGAATCAGAAATGCTGGGCCCCACTTCAAAATAAGCTTGTGGGCTTGTGGCATTTGATTGGTAATGTAATCAAAGAAAGAGTGAGGAACAAAAAATCAATATGATGCAAAGGATAGAACCAAGTATTACTTAGGCTTTATTAAATTTAAATTTGCAGCAAGTTGCCTTGGTGAGGAAACATAATACTTAAGTTGACCAGAGCAATAAATAAAAATAGATTCATAATTAATCGTCCATAACTCTTCTACTGACATTTGAGACCCACCATTTAATTATCTGTTGCTCGGAATTACTGAAAATTAGGACATAACAAGAGAAAACTGGTTTTACTGTTCGATGCGTTGTTACATAGACGTTTATTGGCTTGGACGAAAATTTTGTTGGGAAGGACTAATTCTTTGTTTATTTATTTGGTCGAAAAAAATTACATTATTAAATTAGTTAGCATTCCAACCGAAAATAGTAACAATTGAAATTTCAATTTTTAATGTTCGTAGGGAGGTGAATTTTGTTGGGAAGGAATAATTCTTTGTTTATTTATTTGGTCGAAAAAAATTACATTATTAGATTAGTTAGCATTCCAACCGAAAATAGTAACAATTGAACTTTCAATTTTTAATGTTCGTAGGGAGGTATTTCTAAAGTAATGATGATTAGAGGGAGGTATTTCTAATTTCAAAGATTAGATGGGATATTTCTAGTTGGCTAAGATTTGAAAGGTATACGGCTAATTTTTCCTTTTAAAAAATATGACAGATGACATATTTTAAAGTTCCATATTTCTAACTTTAACTGTTTAGAAAAAAATAATAACATAAAACTAATTTTAACCATTTTAAGTGGCATATAAAACAAATTAGTAACTGAAAATTGATATTTTTCAAATTGACAATTTTCAATATCTAATTATATTATATTTTAATATTCTGCCAACACGGCACTTATCCTTTCAAATATAAAACTCCGTCTTAAGGGAACTCGCGGACATATAATAAATATATTTTCCGAAATAAACCGTCGAACATAGTATGTACTGACAGTAAAAAGAGATTTTCACGTGCATTGCACGACCGCCTAAATGAATATAGTTATAATTTATGAGGAAAGTTCACTGAGAGCATTTTTGTCCACGATATCTTCTAAACGTTGCTCCAAGTGAAAAACAGGTTTCCAAAGCACCTCCCAATTGGATGCTGTAATCTAGATATAGCAAATATAACTAATTTAATCAGAAGTAAAAAGGATACCAACTAAAGGAGAAAAACAAACTAACAGATTATCTTAACTAATAAGAATTCTACACACCTACAAAAGTACAAAGAGGAAATAGTCAAATTTAGAGAGAAGGGAAAAATTGATTTTAAGATGAGGCAACTTTCAATCAACTGGTTTGAATATGATTTTTTTATATATATATTTTAAATAGAACAACAACTTTATATCCATATGAACCTTAATAAACGTGACAAATATGAATCTATTTTCATGACAAACAAGTTGAAAAAAATAGTTACAAAAATGGATATAAACCATAAGCCTCATTTTCTCAATTAATTTTAATCCATTTTTTAATTGTATGGAATTAAAAAATATATATTGTATTTTTATTCTACATATGTTATATTGTTACATGAGTAGCATTTTAACGAGCTGGGTCCGTGCCAAATAATTAATTAACATTCTCGGCAGTTTTTTTTTTATTTAAATTCAGCGCCTTCTGTTTTTAATTTTTTTTAAGGATTTCATGAGGGCAATTTAGTCATTATTAAAAATAATGATAGGTTTAATGCTGGCACTTTTGGATTTAGTATGTTTTTAGAGAAAATAGTGAGATAAAACTAATTTCAGTACTTTTATCCTGGCATAAATTTAATTAGCAATTTAAAGATGGTATTTTCCAAATTAACAAAATTTATAATGACATAAAACTAATTATTATAGTCACAATTACTTTAGGCATATATTTAATATGCTGTCAACACTTCAAATATAAACCTCCATTTAAGGAACTCGCCGACATAACCGACATATATGTATATAAATTGAAGGTACCTTTCCAAACCTTGTTTTCGATAATATAAATCAATCTACTTTCAAAAAAAAAAAAAAAAAGATAATAGTAAGAACCAATCTCTCTCGGAAGATTATTACGGTAATGGCGCATCATAATAACACCGCATGTAGAATGTACGAGGCCCGATATCCTGACGTGGGTATGGTTGTGATGGTAAGTGTGAAGCGCATCACAGATGTTGGTGTCTACGTGTCTCTAATCGAGTACAACAATATTGAGGGTATGATCCTCTTGTCTGAGCTCGACCGCCACCGCATCCGTTCGGTTTCCTCTCTTGTCAAGGTTGGGCAGCAGTTTCCTGTCAACGTGCTTCGGGTTGACCGGTAATATTAACCTTAAGTCCTTAATATAAACCATTCCAAAATTTCAATTTCCTACTCATGACATGTTGGTTTTAGGCCTGTATACAAAGAAGCTAATAATTGTTAATTATGTGTTAAAACAGGGACAAAGGGTATGTCGACATGTCGAAGAGGAAGGTCTCGATGGAGGATGTGCAAGAATGTGAGGAGCGATATGGCAAGTCAAAACTGGTGCACTCCATCATGCGCCATGTTGCAGAAACCCTTTCAGCCAACTTGGAAGACCTTTATACAGCTATCGGATGGCCTCTTTACCACAAATATGGGCATGCCTATGATGCCTTCAAGTTGATAGCGAAAGATCCCGACCCAATTCTTGATTCCCTTACAAGGGAGGTAAAAGAAGTGTGCGAAGATGGTGAAAAAGCGGTGCCGCTGGTGTCACATGAGGTGAAGAATTTGCTGGTGAAAAACATACGACATAAGATGGCATCTCAGCCTGTTAAGATCTGTGCTACCGTCGAAATTAAATGCTACCAGTTTGATGGAGTGCTCCACATCCAGGTTTTATTCTATTTCCTGACATCTGAAATCGAAAACTGATTTTAGTACCTCTAAATTTGCCGTCTGCAAAATTGTTATCGATAAAATTGTTATCGGTTTTAGATGTTATCTTATTTGATATGGATCTATTATGAATCTATGATTAAATTATGTTAGATGCACAAATTCTTTACTACCTAAAATGAAATTATACGCGGTGCAATATAATTGAGATGCCATCTTTTGTCGTACGATTGAGATGTCTAAATTAGATGTCCCATCCTTCTTTTTCCACCTCTCTGAGAAAATGAGAAAGATCAGGGTTGTTTCACACATCCTTAATGAAATTTGGTACTGACTTATTTAGATTGAGCTTAAAATACCCAAATATAACCAAAACTATCTTAGTTACCTTCAAAAAACTTCTGATTAAATTTACATACTCTGGGACCAATTTTCTGGAAGAAATTTGTTGGATCAACTCTTTTTTTTCTTTTTTTTCCAAGAGAGCAATGACGAAAGCACAGGGAGCAGGAAATGAGGACTGTCCAGTAAAGATGGCACTGATAGCTGCTCCTCTCTATGTCATATCAACACAGACACTTGACAAGGTTTCTGCTGATCTGCTCTCTAATTATTTTTTCTTATGTAAATTGTACCCTTCATATTTTAATATTATCTACTGGACTCCCTGCATTTTATGCAACTGTGCAAAAAGACACGCTTCTTTGATTATTAGGATGGAAGAGATATTCTTTGAAATGCTGACAGACTCGCACTTGACTCAATCAGGAGTAATTGTATAAAATCAAGCAAAGTTAATTCATTGTTGTTGGTTGCCAAATTCAAAATTTCCATGCGCTGGTTTGGAGTCAAAATTATATATATTTATAAGTTGATTTAAATTTTGTTGACTTGACCTTGATTTTAGAGGTTGAAGCTTTTTTTACAAATAATTATATTAGGCCTGACGGTTACAAATAAAATATTATTCTCATTCTCTTGATGCACGAAAATGCCATTGCTTTCATCAGCATGGAATAACCGTCTTAGTAATTAAACCCTCAAGCAAAGTTACATATCAACTAGGAGTACCACTAGTAGACCTCATTGTCATACATATTAGGGTGTTAGGCAACAAAACTGTTGAGAATATTGCAAGAATTGAGGAAAAATATTTAACGATATAACTACACAGAAAATTTGACAATTATACAAATAATAGACAGACTGATCCATTGCAGTTTGATCCATTATGGTACTGTATCCTATTAATATAAGATGCAATTTTAATGATGAATTGATGTACTTCTTGAACAGAATCAAGGGTTATTGGTGATTGCAAATGCTATTAAGACTTGCTCAGAAGAGATAGAAGCATGCAACGGAAAACTCTTAATTAAGGAGGCACCAAGAGTGGTAAGTTCATTCACAAAAATTACAATAATTCACCGAACAGTTCGCATATTCAATGTATTGCATATTAGTTATCACAGAATTTATAGATACCCATCAAAAAGTTCTCATATTCAACAAGTCTAAATTATTTGCAAATTGCAAAAACAATACAAAGGATTTACATGCTCATTCTTGCTTTTATGTACTGGATGGAACATGTAATAGTAGATTCAGCAACAAACTCACAAGCAGTTTAGTTCAATTTTGGTGGTAACTTTTGTTTCTTGCAAAAGCTCAAATGTATTTGTATTAATAACATAATAAATATAGAAAAAATTGAGGTGCTATTTGTAAGAATGGTGGTTGGAGGTACAAAGATGCTCATTGCATTGTGTTTCATGTATCTTGTGATACTTAGGTGAGTGAGCGGGAGGAGATGCAGCTCCTTAGTGAAGAGGAGGATGGCACTAACATGGATGATGAAGTCTAAGACAGAGAACTAATATCATTTTGCCTCTCAATTTTGGAATTGTACAAATTGTTAAAAGATATATAGTTAATTCAAGTATATGTCGCACCTTTTTAATGAATTTTTAGGTCTCTTGTTAATCGAAGAAGTTTAATCTCCTTTTTATTTGTTCTTAAATAAGAAAAAGTCTAACAGATCAACAAACAACAACAGCTTGAGAAACATGAATAGAAATTAGTATTTCTCCTGCAAATCAGTTGAAATACCAGCTGTAATTTAAATGATGCTCAAAGTAAGATCATAAACTGTTAACTTTGCATGTTTTGCCATTTTCTTGCTTGGGATTGGGACATCTCTACATAATATTTATACAAATTAATGTTCAAAACTCTTCACTTTTGCGTCGTGTTTTGTCCCAATAGTTGTTATCCTTTTATTGGACTAACGCAATAGGAAAAGCGGATTTATATATGTAGTAACCAGAGCGCACGTCGTTCAGCATAACCATTTTACCCAGACATGCTAGAGATGTAAATCAAGTAACTTTTCACAACTCACCAGCCGCGCGAGTCTAATGAAAACATACATTTCTAATTTTCAGGTGTCGTTTGGATGGGTTAGGAATAGAATAGGAATAACATAAATTTAGGGAAAAACACTATTCACAGAAATTGTGGGAATTGGTTATTCCGAAAATTGAAAATGTTGTTTGGATGATGAGTTTAAGAATAGCGTTGAGAAGTGTGAAAAGTAGAGATAAAAGTGTTATTGGAAAGAGTGTTATTGAAAATTGTGTTAGGATTGAAATTAGCTATTCCAAAACCGTTTGGATGAAAAATTGGAGAATGGAATTGCCAATTCCGGAAATTGGCCAATTCTCATGCATCCCAAACGACACCTCTATTGAACAAATTGCCAAGTACAATTTTCACATCAATAAAATAATTACCACGACAACACATTGATAAATTGAACAAATTGCCAAGTACAATTTTCACATCAATAAAATAATTACCACGACAACACATTGATAAATAACTTGTTAAGAGTCCGCGGGAATAATAGCTCAACCACAAAAACAGTACAGATTACAGTGTCCCTATGTTCTACTATATATACAAGAAATTTCCAAGGCGAACTAGCTGGTAACCAACTCAAGAGGTCAGAACATTTTTTGCTCTATATGCAGAATTATACAACATGAGCTCCCTCCCATAAAGAACTTTACTGCACAGAAGGCAACCACAGCTCTATCCGGGTCCGACATGTACCAAAAGCTGAGTCTACCTTTCGAGGCTATGTGACACGCACAACACAACCAAAGCTCTCTAAAGAATTATGCATCATGAGTTCCCTCCCGTAAAGAACTTGACTGCACAGAAGGCAACCACAGCTCTATCCGGGTCCCACCTGTACCAAAAGCTGAGTCTACCTTTCGAGGCGATATGACACGCACAACACAACCAAAGCTCTCTAAGATTTCTCGAGCAACAGTTAGGCCAGCAATGAAGTTCCATGCCATGTTGTCTTCTAGCATGCCTTCAGCTAACAGATCAGTACCAAATGGCGTGAGGGAGTGCATCTGGGTCTGCCATGGCAGAATAACAAAAATAAAAGAGAAGGCGGCAGTGTCAGACAAAATTTATTATCTGTGCTTCTGGCCATTTGCAAATAATACTCATCTATAATCAAAGACCATTTAATTGAAAATGAAATTTTATATGATCAAGACACAGCAAAACAACATTCAACTTTCCAAAAACAATAAAAAAAAAAAGCTTCTGGTTTCTTGAATTTCACACAATACATCGTGTAAGCAGCATACTCTGCCATTAAAAATTTATAAGAACATGAAAAATAAATACCTCATACTAAACCATATTTATATGTATTTTTTTTTTTATATCAGCACAGTATAGCTTAAACAGAATTTACTAAGCATGTTTCAAAAAATGGAAGGATGACCATTCCATTCGACTAAGTTATTAAGTGCACAATACTAAAGGTTTCAGCATCACACAATCGTATTTTGTTTTTTTTTTTAATTTTTTTTCTGAGGGCTTATTAGGCAACAGCCTTCAGCACCACATTATCAAAAGACCTTTTTTCTTCTTTTGCATTTGTTCAACGAAGCAACCTAGGAAAGGCAGGTGCTATTTTGCAATTTCTCGATAAGGCAGCGGTGATTTACCAACTACCAAGCAATCGTAATATGGAAGTTAGACATTACCATGTATTGCATATCTGGCCCATCATCGTCTATAAGAACAAGAGCCCCACCTGCAGGAGCTCCACCTGCGTAAATCTGCACTTGACCCCCGATCTGTGTGCGCAATAGAGCCCCTTCAATGAGGTTGCTCAGTGCTTGCCTCAAAGCTGATTCTTCAACTGCAACTTGTAGGGAAGCAGAGGTCCCACTGAGTTCCACTGACCGCTTCTGCTTGTAAGCCAGCACAACTGCAGCCCCGACCAAATCTTTTAGAATTTCAGAGACATTACATGGTCTACCTGACATGAATAAATCCTCAGACAATCATATATGTGGTACAAGCTGATATAGAAACTGAGTGAAATCTATTTATATCCAAATTAAACCCTACTTTAGATTCATGCAAAAGGAGACGAGATTAAGTGTTTAAGTACTAGAATGTTGTAAGTTGCAAATTCCACTATTCAAATTATCACAAACCCAGCAAACAATATGTCACAGTTACAGGGGTATAGGCATCCATTACTCCAATAGCAGTAATAATAATACCTTGTATCATGCTGTTGGAGAGGTGCGAGCCAAAGAGGTGGCATAGGAATTTCTATATCCTGCTTCTCGGAACTCAGAGATGGTACCAGTGAATCAAATTTGATTATGTTTTCTGTTTCCTCATCCTCAGAATTGTAATCTAGCAGAAAAGGATTTAATGATACATTTGCTTTTTGCCCATTCATTCTCTTCATTGTATCTTCATTGTGCCGGACTATATTAGCCTATAAATGCAAACTAGTTAAAACAGTGAATCAAAAACAAGTGATTAAAACAAATAAACATACATAAAAATAAAGCTACCATATATCCCATCTATGCTATAGCGAAAAACTAGACAGATAATGTCTTTTTTTAATGTCATTTTATTTCCTGTTATGTTATATAGCAGGGGTATAGATAGTTATAGGAGCAGCTGGGAAATAATCTTCAAACTGGATTCTATAAGAACCAGTACTACCTTGGTAAGGTAAACAGCATCTTGGATTTGTTGCAAAGCATCCCTCATGTGATCACCTTGAATGAGAATGTCTTCAACTATATCATAAGGAATCTACAAAAAATTTCCAAAAGAAGCAAAAATTAGCACCCACCATCTGCTCTTAAATTTTGCAAATAAGACCCATTGCCATCTTGTATTTACAAATGACACCCATGATTTTTATCACACAACATAAGCAAGAAAATAAAATTAACATCCAACCATTCAGTTGGGAGTGTAAATCTAAGTGAAGCCAACAACTGTGATTCTCAATGAACTAACTGTCTACAAAATAGATGGTTAACTTCAAATAAAAAATATTAGTGCTAACTCCGTCATTTGGTTGACTTGCTTTGTCTCAAATTAAGGCTTTAATTATGAATGAATAAACCAAACTTCGTTATAAGTGCCAAATATCTGTGTGAAAATAAAAGTCATTATAATTTAAACAATAAAACTGGTCTTATTCTCTTACTTGGCTTTTCTTGACATAAGCAGTCAGCATCTTGGCAAGAGCTCGGATACTAGAAAGAGGCCCACGTATCTGCTCAATAATCTTAGAATTTAGAAAATTATGCAATAACAGAAGCTCCACTAATTGAAAGAGACGACAAAAAGAAATTCACCTGCTCAACCAATTGGCCCATTCTCACATTATTTTGCCATGATGTTTGTTGAAGTAGCATAGCTTTCTAGCCAAAAGAAGAAGAAAAAAAATAAAACAACATAAAGAAAAGGTCAAATAGAAATATTAGCAAAAATACAAGAAAAAAGAACAAACCGAATAACAAATCAAAGGTCAAATAATAATAGATGCAAGAACAAAAAATAGGGAAAGTGAAAAGAAAAAAAAAAGTAAAATAATAACAGAATGCTCGAGTAAAGATATTAGAAAAGACCAGTACAACAGAAATGTGAAAAATCATACCTGATCCATGACATATGCAGTAGCCAAAGATTGTGATATCATTACAGCTCTTGATCTCTCCTCGAGTGTAATGTGACATGATTTCACTAAATCTTCTTTATATGGCTGAATCCCCAATGGTTTCTCATATGACCCGTGATGTTGTGATAAATGAGGTACATCCACTTCTGTGCTTTCTGAGCTCATATAAGTTTCAGGTTCAAGATTCGGAATCTCTGCAACTAGAAAGCCCACAATAAATGGATGCTTCACCAAAGGAAAAACTATAGCTCCATATTCAGGTATAAAGTCAAGCTGCGCAACATCAAAATTAATATGTTATTTGGCTTCCAATGTTACAAATAAGTTAAGTCTGAATGCAATAGAGCATAGCTGGGATTAATAATTAAATAAGGAAAGAGAAAAATATACAATAGTCCAGTCCAACTAAAATATCAAAAGGGATAAAAAATCTATTGAAACACATCCAAACTTTATTATGTTATTTGGTTTCCAATGTTACAAATAAGTTAAGTCTGAATGCAATATGGCATAGTTGGGATTAATAATTAAATAAGAAAAGAGAAAAATATACAATAGTCCAGTCCTACTAAACTATCAAAAGGGATCACAAATCTATTGAAACAAGTCCAAACTTTGTTGAAGCATTGAAGAAGCAGTGAATGATATGCATGGTACATTAAACGGTTATTTGTGCTTAAAAATTTACTTCTTGTTTAGATAAAGCTGCTTCTGCGCCTCTTAAACCTGCAACAACTGAAAAATTGCAGACCAACGCCACGCAGTCTGAGTGGTCTGACACATCAACTCCAGGAAAGAATACAACTCTGTGCAGTTCTAGCTGGTCCATGATGTAACTACCAGCTGGCCTCACATAAACCTACAGAAGCAATTGATTCAAGTTATATATCAGCAACTATCACACCATACTAATTGATAACTGATAGTCTGATACTAAGCTAAAGCACATAAATCTTGAAAATTTACAGGCTTAACTAATAACCTAGGAACATTATTTTGATCACTGTGCTCAAGTTTCTAATTTTGGTAACCAGCTAATCAACTAAAGTACCAATTTGTCCATCTAAACTGTTAACAATGTTTATATATTGCCTATAAAAAGAAAATCTAAAATATCATCCAAGTCCATGTTTTTTTACTGTTTTCTAACAAATAAATGTTTAATTTTGGGGAGTAACCAATCATCTCTACTATTAAGCTACAGTCTTCCTAACTTGTGTTACATAAAAAAGTCAGAAATTGGACAAACTGTCAAAAGTATAAATTAGTCAAACTAACCGATAAAATTGCGTCCGATGTAACAACCATCCGAAAGAGTTGAAGCTGTTCAACGCACAGCCGCTGGAAATCGGAGCTAGGCATGAGAGACCCACCACCCTTACCGGCCTCCTCATCGGGCCGACGGCGTGTGAACTCCACTGGCGAGGCTGGAGACGCCCGGCGGATGACCGCCGCCACAGCCGCGGCGGATATGGGACTCAACTCCTCATCCTCCTTCGAATTCGCCACAGGGAGTGCGACTGAGCGGACCCGAGAGTGGTTTCGTCGGAGAGGACGAGTGTGGGAGCGTTGGTTAGGGAAGGCGGGAAGGAGGCGGCGCAAGGAAAGGCGGGAGTGGTGGTGACTGGAGGGGAGCATGGTGTGGAATGGAGAGGGAAGGAACTGGAGAGAAGAGAAGAGAAGAGAAGGGAAGAGCCAGTGATGGCTTTGGTGCTCTGGCGCTATAGCATCATGGAACGATGGTTGCGCGCCTCGTGGCAAGAGACAATTGAAGCGGGTTTGGATCTTATCTTGACACGCCAAACTGGACGGCTCTGCTCGTTTCGGTTTCGGTTGGGTTGCAACGTGGTGGATCCGTGGATCCTCTGCTATCTAGTATTGGACATTTTATCTTACTACTAGTCTACTAGTACTAGGAATTTTGACACGAGACTTTCTATTAAAGAGAGATGATCACTTTGTGCTCACTATGGTTTTTTTCTTTGTATTTTTACTCTACAAGTATACAAATAAAATTGGATGCATATCAAAGAATTGAATAATGATAGTGTTATGTATTTTTTTCTCTCAAAAAACAATGCTATAAACAACATTAATAATGTGAATGAGATGTCATATGTGTTGTGCTAGTATTTGACTTCTTAATTGAAGGATCTTCTCGTAATTGGTCAATCCTGAGAAATATGGTGGCAGAAATAAAACAAGATTTTGGACACTGAATTAAAGGCTGCTGATTTTGTAGGTTATTATTTTGTTCTTTTTATTTGTACTTTAATTAACTTTATCATCTTATTTACTTGAGATCTCTCTATAAATAACCTATAACATTATTTTTTTTTTCATTTAGTTTAATATAATATTAAGCAGACACCTGGCTGTTTTACTTCAAAAGCAATGCTGAAAATGCGCACTTATCTTTTGACATTGCAAGATCTTTATCAAACATTGATCAAATTCTCGATACAAACTTTATTAACGAAAAACCTACTAAAGGATTTATTAGGCCATTTCCCAACAGTCAAAACAAACATAATTTCAGATGACCCCAGAAGCCACTGCTCCAATTAGTTCAGTCTTGATCCTAGAAAAGAGACAGCAGTGATGCCCCAAATTTCTCTTTGGCATTCTTGTCAAATGGTTCTTCACCCAAGTACAAGTGGAAGTAAGCTCGGCACAGTAATTCACTTTGAACCGTGCTTATCACCTCATCCTTAACTGCATTGGTCAATTTATATTGGTTTTATCAAAATTGCACAAAAAAAAGGTTAAGATATGTAAACTTATGATCTAAAATCATCCTTAACTAATTAGTTAGCGCTTTATCTTTTTATTTTTCAGTCCCATCTGTTTGGTTGAAATATATATTTTTTTATATATATTTAGTCGTTTGCAGCTACTAAGAGATTGCACACAATTGGTTAACATAATTAATATGCTAGCTATCAGACCCATGCACAGGTCTAGAAACAGAGTCTTGTAAGAAAAATGATGTCAATAAGATAGAATTCAACAGAAGATATTATATCAATTGTAACTCGTAAGGTACCTTTTGTTTGGAGAGTATATCCAGGGAGCCGTGTTATCTCAATCACTGAGCCAGATGACAACTTGATGCCATCAGTAGCCTCTCCCATTAGTCTGTCAACATGCAAAGTTCAAATCAAATAAGCACAAAAAACTGAAGTTGGAGAAGAAAAATAAGTAATAACCACGCATTGATTTGTATTTAGTATTGTAAGGTTTGACTGGGCTAGGTTTAGTACTTGTTTGATTGCTGATTAGGGGAGGTCAGTACTGTTTTTTCTCAGACAAATTTGGGCTGACTTCCCTTTTCATTTTTGTACTTAATTGTCTTAACTAAAAACTAACTTCTTAAACTGTTATGCATTTATATGATTCCATACTAATGGAATTAATAGCTCAAAGAAAAGACACTACATTTTTTTTAGAAAAAAAAAAATTGACTATTCCATGAGAATTATTTTCCTGTAAATAATTAACACGTAACAATGGTATCAGACTCGTGCCATTGCAAAATTCAAGGAAATACCTCTTTGCAACTTCGAAATCCTCCGGCGCACCATTGAGTTTTTTTAAGACACCGCCGAGCACTTCATCGAAGTTCTTTCTGACCATGTTCATTGTCAGGCCAGGAAAGACTATCACTAGCCTCACCATCAAGCCTACATCACTGTCTATCACTGTTTCAAACAGCTCCTTGGTCGGTTTCTCTGGCGCTTTCTCGAACTTGGATTTTAGAAGCTGCTTCAGCTTATCATTGTCACCATAAATGCCTGATTTGTCATAGTGGGGTTGAAGATTTCAATTCAATTTTAGAATTCGTTTGATGTTTAAGATAAATATTCAGTCTTCCTAGAATAATAGTTGCCTTCGCCTTTTCAGGATCATATGAAATCACAATAATTCCATCATGTATATAGAACATATAGGATTATTATTATTATGTTAAATTCCTGAAAGTTTGCATCATATATTAATTCATAATTCATTTCTGTCAAAAAAAGTATTAATTTGTAATTCATATATGAAAAAATGTTTTTTCTATGATTATAAAAACTGAAGTACATGATTGACCCACTTAGATGGAGTATACCATATTACTATTCTTCCATTAAATTTAGTACACATTTATCTTACTAGCTAACATTTAAAGATTATGCAATTGGGTGTAAATTAAATTAAAAATGGAAATTACCAAATCCGTAGACGGTAACATTGAGAACAGTTACTCTCTTCTTTCTTACTCCCATTGCATTAAGTTGCTTCCCATCAGAAACCTTCACCGGAAACTTAACTCCGGTACTTGGCTCGACCTCCATTTTCACATCCTCTTCTTTCTCTTCCTTCACCACCTCCTCTTCTTTCCCATTCTGTTTCTCCTCATTTGTCACAGACTCTTCTTTTGCATCTACCTTCAATTGTTCTTCCTCCTTGGCCATATCAACCGATTTCTCTTCCTTTATCTCAGCTTCTGTTGTTGCCATGGTTTCTTCTGGGGTTTTGATTTGCTAGTTGGTTGGTATGGAAGGAAGAGGAGAGGAGGATGGCATAAATAGAAAGGGCAGTTGCACTCCGATCAATGAATACTAAATGGTTCTATCCATTGCACGCTCTGATCAATGCACATTTGCCTCTCAACTAACAAGTCATTCTATTGAATTTTTTTTTTAAAAAAAATCATCCTATTTATCTCAATGATTATATAAAGAAATTAATTAATTAATATATAAATATAAAATAAATAAATAAATAAAGAGATAAAAATATATATATCGCCCTGGATTCCATGTGGCTAAAATTGGTGTAGACCAATCGGAAATCCTGCATCCCTAATACAATTTATAAACTCATGGATAGGGAATTAGTCATTAATTTAGTAATTAAGGATACATTTTTCGAGCATGTTTAAAACCCATTAAGAAATTATTTATAAGTATTTATTTTTTAAAATTAAGACTTAATTCTTATTTCTACCTAAAAAATATTAATAAACTTCTGAGCATGAAAAAGATTGTGAAACTTAATTTCACTTGGACTGAATATTTTTTTTCTTCCCGAGGCCGGGGCAAGTAATTATGTAAAAAATGTAAAGAAATTCTACTAATAGATGTTGTCGAGAAAGAGTTTCAGATTGTGCTTCATATAGCATCGAAAGAAAATTCCATACAGCACAGCACTTTGATAAATCCTTACCTTTGATAAGGTAAAATATTCTTCAGATTTATCATCTTGTAATTGTTAGCATACACAAAAAAAGTTCAATAAACTTTTGTTTTGTCAAGAGGGATCTGGATGTTGATACTATTAGGAAATATATATTTCGGTATTTTGAACCCTTGGAATAAACAGGACGCACGTTTATACTTCTTCTTATTTTAATTTCTTTTTTTTACTAACAATAAATGGCCCGTAGTGTGCGACAGACCATTAGTTGTGTTTATATTTCTGTCTATATGCACCTGTGATGAGTCTGCAATAGTACAATATTATGGATATGCATCTCTTTTTGCGTCTTAATTGTTCATTGGCCAACTGTCCAACTGTTATATATTGTACAGAATACATCATGATATATATTTTCGTATCGTGACAAGCACTCCTACCGATATAATAGCTAACTTATTAACTTGTGCACTGTATTTAAGAATTATGACAAAATAAATGTATACGCATAATATACGAAATAATTTAAATATCAGGGTCTTGAAACAAAAAGAAATTTTGACAGCGCAGCAGCTGAAAGAAATTAACTGAGTTCAAAAGTTAAGATTAGAACTTTTTTTTCTTTCATTTTACTACCGAATTAATTCACTACGATTCATTTAATATGTTAGATGTGGATGTACTACAAGTCGGATTTCACTTGAAGCCAATCTAACTAAACAATTTTCCTCTCTCTTTTTTTTTTTTTTTTTTTTTTTTGACAAATGATTTGACTGGATTGTTGCTCTTCATCTCATAAGTAGAAAAAACGTTCTGTTTGGCTCCAAAAAGATGAAGAGATGTGGAAAACTAAGGATGGAGAATAGACAAGAATTGGGCACACGTTTTCTACTTTCTTAGTTCATTGGTTTCTTTCTATTTATTACACTTTCAATTTGAAAGACTGATAGTTTATAAGTATTGTGTGTCAAAAAAATATGAGTATTAAGAGATTACATGAGATTAAAATATTCCTCTTTATTAACGTCATTTTATTACTATCCAATAAAAAAAAGAAGTTATGACATGTTTCTTTTCTTTATTATTTGACACAATACTTTTGGAGCCATCTATCCGAAACAAAGATGATAGTAAACACAAATTTAGAAGTGCAATAATTTTGGAGTAAGAGTGGAGTAACTCATTAATCCATCTTTACTTTTCCAAACATGATTTAAATTTGGTGAAGTAGTATGGAATATGAAGGAGTGAAATACTTCATCAATCAATTTAGATGGAGTAATTTACTTTACATGGATCAAGAGATGGTTATCATTACTAAATACTTATTATAATACTAATATATTATCATTGTTAATATTCATATCATTATATAATAATAATAATAATAATAATAATATCATCATCATTAATAATAATATATTATCTCTTTAACAAGAATATCATCATTCTCTTGTTAAAGTTTTCCAAATTTAAACTATAATTAGATTAATAATTTGTTAATTGATATTTATATTATTTTTGTAAAAATATTGTTATTAATAGTTTAACTTTGTAATAATAATAATAATATTATTATTATTATTTTATTATCTTTACTTTATTATTCAATTAATAATTATCATATATTGATAATATATTATCATTATTTTATTTTAACAATAATTATTCTTAATTAAACACTTGTAATTATAATTGTTAATCTTATATCTTACTCTTATTTACTCCATATTTTCATACCAAACATTACATAAATTTGGAGGAGTAGAGTGAATTAACTACTTACTCCTTAAACTACTCGACTTAGTTCTCAATCAAACATGGCCACCTGACTTCAAAACAGCAACAAACATATCATCTGCTTGCATTGCATCTCGGAAATTAATTTGACAACTCATAAGTGATATAAAAAATTTAAATCCATTTAAGTTATCAACATGATATCATCATTTATTGAAGTTGCATTAAATTCAATCATTCATTATGTACTCGATAATTTCGGGGGCCCAACGAACCTTATGATCAAGTCCCAACCAATCTTTTTCTTTCCTTTTTATTCTCAAGACACTACCTAATCGATTTAGGTTTATTAGATGAAATAGACAATATATAACTTTAGTTGTGAAACTATCCTTTGAGGCAGTGTTTGGAGCAAAGCTGAACAAGGATATAAACAGATTTTTACTCAAAAACGAAAAAGAACATAAACAGCTTGTTCCGAATAATTCTTGGTTTGTTAGAACAAGAACAAAGGCTATACTTTTAAGAACAACTTGTTTACATGTTTTCTTAGTCATAAAGTCGCTTTCGCTCACATCCTAAACCTTAAACTTTCAAGGACTGCTGCTCATGGGCCTGATTAATTATAGGCTTTTGAAATTTTCAATAGAAAAATAATTCAGAGATTTCCAAGTTCGCTTTTGGGCCAGAATGAGAGGTCGTTTTGGTGATTTTATGGGCTCACTTTATGTTTTGATTAATTCAAACTCAATCAATCAACTAATTAATTGATTTATTTCTTGCTTAACGCATAAGCAAGGAAAGATCATATTCTTTCGTCATCTCAAAAATTAGGACGACAAAACTATAAACCTCGCGTTATCTATTATAAACATAATCATTTTGCCAATTTCTCCTCTAATAGACCTCTTCCTCCTTTTTCGTCTTGAAGAAACCATCGCATTTGTCTAGCATTAGGAGGATCGCATTTAGTCATGGATCATCAATCAGGCGATTGGAATTTGGTGATCAAGGTCTGAAATCTTTTAATTTGATTGATTTTAGAATCTATTACTATCTACTTAATTATGCCTCTGCATTCATTGTCAAAGTGGATTAATTTGCAACTTTTCATTATAGTTATTTGTTCATTTGATATCTGAAGTTCCTAGTATGGATTATTTCATCTTTATTTTATATGAGTAAAGTTACTTTCTACTTACACGCTATTGTTGTTTTATCATCTATTCAGGTGAAACATGGGGATGTTTTAAAACGCTTCAATGTCTTTGTCAAAGAAAGGAGATTGGATTACAACATGGCCAAATTCATATTAAAGATTAAGGATACTTTCAATTTAGACCAAAATGCTGAGCTGGCACTTACTTATGAAGATGATGATGGTGATGTCATCACACTGGAGCAAGATGAAGATTTGATCGATGCCGCCATAAATCAGCAGTTGAACCCTCTTCGGGTAGAGGTTCAATTAAAAACCCCTGATGCTAAACTGGTGCACCATTTCAGGAACATGTTGATGTCAAACTATCCTACATCTGCTAATAGTCCAATGGTGCAAGCATTGGATTCCCAGATGAGAGTTAATTTGGGCGGAACTCGAGACATAAATCAGAGTTTTCATAGTGATGTAAGACTCTTCAAATTACAAAGTGAAAGGACTCTATGCCTCCATTGTGCAGCCAATTAACTTATCAGATTCACTCTATACTTGTCTGGCCTTTATGGCAATGTAGGGAGTAGGGACTGATATTAAAATGTTTGTTTGATAGATGTGCTGGTCTGAGTTGCCATTGTTCAGCCCCATCTTTTCTCTTATAACTTTCCAATTTATTATTAGACAGATTAGGGAAAACTTAAGATTAATTTTGATATTTAGAAACTAATTAATATTTGGTGCATAGAGGACTAATTATTGCTTAATTGGGGTGATTACCTTTACTGGTTTTAGCATTGTGGATGTCACTCTTCACCACATGTTTGTGGCCTTAGACCCAAAAAGTTGAAGCTGAAAAGCCGCTTCGTTCAAGATGTAACTATACCAGATGGAACTAGGGTTTCAACCTCTACTCCATTTACTAAAGTCTGGCGCATATATAACAATGGTAAAGATCCATGGCCACATGGTACCCAACTTGTTTGGGTCGGAGGTGATCAAATCAGAAGCTGTCATGCTGTTCAATTACCGGTATGAAAAATGGATTTACTTCTAAAAACTTTTAGTCATTTTTTGTATCTTTCAATGAAATTTGTCTATAAATCATGGCTGCTGACTTATTCTGTAATATTTATGCTTACGTAGCAACTTTCATTTGGGCCTTCTTTTACCGAGTATAGTATTAGGGAATTGATAGCGCTTGTTCTGGCAAAGTTGCATTAGGCCCACCAATATCATCATGCCACATCTGAATCCTGTATCAACTAAGCATGAAAATTAAGCATGGAATAATTAATCTTGTACAAATTTCCAACCAGTATGAACTTCCTATGCATTTACATATGTTCAAGGTCCACACTTTTGGACGGAGATGGACAGGTGATATCGAAATGTTGGGGACCTCAGGGCTAAAATGCTCTGGGTGATGGTTAGAATGCTTTATTTGTTGTGCGCATCTGGAAATAGCAGCCTAACATTTCTCACAGTACCAAGTGACATGAAATGTGATATAAGAAAGTATGAAAATTTTTTTAAAATAATACTGGTAAACTTTGTGGTGGAAGAGGTATATTGTTGAATGTTGAGAAGTTTCAGTCTAACTGTACAAATACTGTCTTTCCCCTAAGATGAAGTTAAATCAAGCAAAGCATATTTGTATGTTGGATGCAAAAATATAGAAAAGATATATAGATTGTGCTGAGTTAATTTAAGAAAACTAGGAACCAAGAGGCCCTTTACTGATATTTCTCTGACTTTTTAGTTTGGAGTTTGGATGGCTGTCTTTTTTATGAAGAACTTAAAGTTATTGAGTGTTATCCGCAATTATGTCAAATATTATTGCGTAATTATAAGTACAATGTCAGATGTATCTGAAATGCTGTACAAGTTGGTTGAGGACTGTCATAATTTCAGTACTGTACCTATGAATGGCTGGTCATCTTTATTGACTGGCATATTTGGCACATTTTATCTGTACTTAAAAGAGTTTATTTTATCGAATCTTCACAGATTCCTCCCACCGGCTTTCCAGTTCGAGAGAGTATTGATGTACAGGTTGATTTTATAGCTCCTTCAAAACCTGGCAGGTATATTTCATTCTGGAGACTGGAATCACTGTCTGGGGAGAGATTCGGCCATTGCTTTTGGGTTCTGATCAAGGTACTTATTCTCTGGAACAATATAAATTCTTTACATACTTATGCGAAGAGAAATTTCACTCCTTCAGGCAATGGTTCAAGTTGGACCTACCAGATTATCTTGAAATGCAAGCCAGGACAGTTGCATGAAATCATCCAGCTGGCCTGATATAGGTCTCATTGAGTTGAACGAATATGTCGCTATTGATAGTTGGCCTTTCAATGTATATTGAACTTTGTTTCTGTGACTTTATTAGTGAAAAATTGGTGTAAGAGGGAATTTAGTCATTATATTGATTAATAATATACTAGGAAGGAAAAATATCAGAGTCTTTAACCCACATTCTTCTGGGTCACAAAATCAGTGCGTGGAGCCAACCTTGGCCAGGCAGGGTCCACAAACTTTGTAATCCGAATTATTTTGAACTTAATTCCTGGATTGCAGTGTGTCAGTATATACTAAATGAGATATCCATAGTTGCTGATTGCTCAATGTGCCTTTTGGGTTTTCAGGTGGATTTGCCTAGAGTTGCTGTTGGCAGTACCAGTTCTTTCCCTGACCTTAAACAATGTCCAGAAAAGAAGGGTGCTGGAGCAGAATTATTCAAAGCCACTGTTCCAGAAGATCAAGCTATGCATTTTGTTGTTAATAAGCCTGGCACATCTGGCTCTTCTCAGCAATCTATTAAACCTCTTATTGATCTTAATGAAGACAGTCCGAACATCAATTCAACTGGCGTTCTAGATAACAATAAAGAGGCAGTTTCTGAGTGGGGACTGCTGCTTGACGAGCTTCGTGACATGGTTAGTTGCCTTTTTTTCATCTTGTTAGTACGTACAAAATAATCATATTAGAAGAGCAGTGCTGTTTTAATTTGGTTTGCTACCAGCATGCAACAGTACTTGTTTGAGAGGATTTGTTATAAAGGTACAGGGCATAGGTGATATTTGTTCTGGTTTGATGCTTTGCTCTGACACTTGATTATATGAAACTAGTCCGTTAACCCCCCTTATTTGGGGAAGGAAAAACAAGAAAAAAAGGAACAATTCTAGGAAGGAATATAACAAAATTGATGCTGACATGTAGAGGTTCCATTTCAGGGTTTCTATGACGAAGAGCTTAACAGAAGACTATTGACGAAATATGACGGAAGTATCAAAATGGTTGTGCTGGATTTAGTTTCAAGAGAAAAGATTGTTTGATACTATTTTAGCCTCATTTAGCTCAAATTGTAAATATGTATATAATGACAAAATTGGACGAATATACATACACATATGCTTTGTGTTGGTGGTCATGGCATCCTGAAAAGGATAGTAATAGTATGCATGTGGTTTGTTTTTCCAAATTGAAAGCATATCTTATGGGTACCAGAAGTTACACTTTTATGACCTGTATGAACCAAAGCATACCTAAATTCCAAATTAGCGGAGGATCTATGTGCTTGCATGACGTGAAGGGATCTTGGGCATTATTGCTAAAGTCTAATTCAACAAAAATTTCTGGAGTCATACATTGAAAATTCGGAGTATCATCCTAATCAAGTCTATTTTAGCTCAACCATGTGTCTCAGCATATATGCTTCAGGGAAAAAGTAAATAAAATAAAAAAGAGAAGCAGAGATGAAAGTAGGAGACATAGTATGCTTTGAGGCTTTTCTTAGAGAACATGTGGTTTCTACTTAGCATATTCCAATTTAGAGCTTAGACTGGTTCCTTCCAGCGATTGACTTGTTGAAGAGTCCAGCTAAGCCTGAGACTTGTTCAACAGGACATGTCAACTTCTCGGCCGTTTGGGGCATAAGAAAAAGACATTGCACCAAGCAAATTAAACAAATGGCCTCTGAAGTATATTTACACCTTTGGATTTAGGCCTTCAATTTAGATGGCCTCAAATTGTTTGTCTACTCCCTTGTATTGTCAATAGTCAATTCTTTTGAATGGTTGAACATAATTAAACTGGTACAACTCGCAATGTTTATGACCGAGAGGAGGAATTTGAATTTCAGATCCAAATGGAAACATGCTCAACTTCGTTTAAGAAAAATAATCGACGGATCAAGGATCATATAATTTGAAACGAATATTGTTAGTTCTCTGTACCTAAATAGGTATTTCAGCAAAAGCAAGGTTCCTGGTTCCCTGGTCTTCTGGAAAAGCACCGAAATCATTAAAGCTCTGAATTGTTTAAATTTGGTAGGAAGGCGCTCGACTGTCCGAAGTTCGATTGTTTTCAACAGGGGCACAATTTGCCAAATTGGACCTTGTGTAATAATAAGTACTACTTATGTAATAACCACGAGCTGCTTATGCAATGACTACCACACATGGTGTTATTTAAAAGTAAAGTATTTTTTCTCGAGGCAAATAAGAGAATTTAGCTTTCTTTCGGGGAAAATTGAACCTATATAACCTAAAATATGCTCCAAAATAATTATTTTTTTTGGTAGTATACTCCCAGAAACAATTGAAAATGCGACCGAGAGAATAAATAAATGATGGTAATTGTGCCACTTACGAGCAAAAATTCGCAACATATTCCATACACATGTATTATCTATTAATAAATTGAACTCTTCTTCAAAAGAGAAGTTTTAATAAGTAACAACTTGTTGGTGCTAGTTGGACACTTTTCTGAGAATTACGCGTCGGAGCTGCATCATAAGATAGCTATAGAATTCTTCAAAGAAAAGGAAAAGAATATTGTGCTTACATCGCTTTGGGTCCTTATTAATGTACCGACGTGTCAACCTGCTGGATGTGATGCATTTTGTTCCTATTCCATTTGTTTTTATTATTTTCCTCTTCTGAGGATACAAAGCATTCTGGTTCCATAGTCCTGCCACCTATTATTTGGTAGGATGCCACTTGAATGTTGGGTTTAGCTAACAAATGGTGCACGTATTGTGTTTGCATCCATTTGGTATCTTATCTATTTGGTGGTACAAGTATAACCATGAAATTTGATTGGGTTTCTATAACCGCCTACTAGGAAGGCAACAAGCTCCAACTTATCCATTTTTTCAGGCACTTGTCCCACACATGAACATGATACATCCATATCTTCTTTTAGATTTCTGTGGAACCCTCAATTATAGTATACCTTGAGGTGTGTCACTGAAATCCATAAAACACCCAAATAAAAATTCTGTACATATTAGGAACGTACTAATATGGTATAAGTTTTTGGGTAAAACCATAAAACAATTTAGATGGATCAGTTAAATAAAACATTTTTCCAAATTTTGAAAACATATATAACATGTATAAATTGTAACTAATAAGATTCAATAATTAAACAATGAATATTTAGTAGGTTTCAAATACATGTGTAATATGTTAAAATACTATATAACTAAATATATTTAAAAAAATTGCTATAATGCATGTCTCTCATTTTTTGTACTAAGATCCGCCAGTGGATGTATGATTATGTACCCGTGACACTCGCGAGTCGCGACACTATGGGGCTTGATAAAAGGCACAGTAAATCTAGACTCTTCTAAGGGAGTCCATTTTTCGTAGGCAACCGATGCGGGGTCAGTCGCTCTGAAACTAGAAACCATTTCGTTCCAAATTTTGTGACACTTGTTATGTACATTTGTTGATTTGTATTGTGATCTTTCTTCAGTTTAATCAATTTTTTAGTTTAAAATATAATTGAAGTTTAATACTGAGCAAATGGATATTATGCGGATCCTAGTGCATAATCAAACCTAAATAAAGTAAAAATACCTCGTCTTGAAGATGCCATTCATCAGTAATTATATAATATATATGGATTTCTTTTATTTAACTCTAGGTCAATATTGGTCAGTATAAGTTGTGGACATCTCAAAGATATATATAATATGGACTTTGGTCTCGTTTGGATGGGTTAGGAATTGGGTAGGAATAGCATAAATTTAGGAAAAAACACTATACACAGGAATTGTGGGAATTGGCTATTCTTAGGAATTGGAAATGTTGTTTGGATGGTGAGTTTAAGAATAGCGTTGGAAAGTGTGAAAAGTATAGAGAAAGGTGTTATTGGGAAGAGTGTTATTGAAAATTGTGTTAGGAATGAAATTAGCTATTCCAAAATGGTTTGGATGAAAAATGTAAGAATGAAATTGCCAATTCCATCCCATCCAAACGGGCCAATATTTATGAAGGGTAATTGAGGCAATTTAGACGAATGGCTTTTATTGTTTACATTTTACTTTACATATGTAAAGCCTCCTTTTGGAGGGGTAAGGTCAGGAATTTCGATCCTACGTCGCGCGACACGGCGTGTAGCGCGGGCTGTGGGCCGTCTTATTTGAATCAGATGGATATGGGAGTCCCGTGCATGTAACCTGATTGATAGGCCCGTAAAAAATGAACCGCCCGATCAAAATCGAACGGCTCGGATCCGAGCTATACGCAAGGTTAGGTGTCTGAAGACAATTTTTTTTTTTTTTGCACCCTGAAAAATTAAAGCTCGTTCACTACAAAAGGAAGAAAAAATAAATAGTGATTACACTAACCATCTAAAAATGTCACGTTCCATTTAAAATAAAATCTAATTAAAACTTTGATTTAGGGTAGTTAAAATAGTTTCAGACGGAGGTGACTAATAAAAATTCTATACATGATTTTACCCATATTGAAGACTTGATAAAAAAATTTAAAATTTACTGTAGCACGCCTGAAATCAACACAAACAAGACTATTAATTTACGATATACAATATATATCTTAATAGTAATTAAAGACTCCCCAAGTAGAACATGTTAGTTTCAGACAAAAGTAATTTCCACCAAATATTAAGATGAAAGTATTGTTAAATCAATCTTTCATTTTAATACAACAATTGATTATTCCTTATGAATTAGTTCTAATGGGAAAAAAATGCTTCAGCACTTGCATTGTGTTCCCTGAGGTCATTTTATATTCAAATTATTCGCACTAATTAAATCAACAAGACTTGATTTAAAACGTGCTCAACTGCTCATGCCGTTTAAAATTTGCAACACTACTTGGTCACCGCCACGTGGAAAGTTAATCGTTGGCATGTGTTCACGTGTGTGGGTTTTACGTCAGTATACGTCGCATATTCTCTAATTTAGATTAACTAGTAACGATGCAAACACATCATCACCGTGTCACTTATAAGGCTATAATATATATATGCCTTACCTTGAATTTTATATTATTGCGATAGCATCATAAATCCGTATTTATGTATGCAAGTTGAATCATTTAATTTTTTTTTGAAACTTAGTTGAATCATTTAATTTAAATCTTATACATATTCAATAAGCCTTTTAATAGGGAAACATAAGTAACATAAAGTACAGTACTATTTTATTTAGTGGTTAATGCCTTAATGGTGATGCGTAGTTAATAAAAATCGCAAATGCGAAATTTGATAAAGAGATTTTTGTAAATGTTTAAAGTCGAGAGATTTATGGTAAATTTTGCAGTAGTCATCGTGAAAACAAATTAAAAGTTGTGGTAAAGTTTACAAAGGATCATTTTTAATATGATCTTAATTTTGACTTTTTATGTAAAATTATGAATGGCTGTAATTAATCAGAGACCAAACTAGACTGGGAGAAATGATCCACGACAAAATACCATATAACTTGTATATAGTTATATATAGTCATTTATTCACTCAAAAGTCAATTTAATAAACTCAACAATAATAATAGGTTTATGTAGAAAAATTGATCTCCGGATGTCTGCGATTCCCTTCAAGCTGCAGAAGATCGGTACGCTGGTACGAGATCAATTTGTCCGAGCTTCTTGCTGACTCACAATAGCTGCCAATATTGTACGCATCCGTTCTTCATTAGAAAGAAAGCTACATTGTTTTTAACTCCTTTTGTTCTTTATGGATCATTCTAGGAAAGATTTTTAATAATTGCGAATTAATACTTGGTAGATAAGATAGATGAGATAGATAAGAAAGCCACCTGCCTAAAACAATTGTCTAGCAAAAGAACCAAGAAGCAGTGGCGAAGCTAGGATTTTGTGTCAGCAGGGTCCGTAATTTTTGTTGCTGAAAATATATGTCTAATGTAACGTCTAATATAAACATAGTATAATAATAATTTTTAAATAAGTAAATCTAAAATAATGTAACATAAAAAATTCATAAGAAATCAAATATATAGTATAATAACAACATAAAATCTAAAATAATATATCCAATATACAAAATAATAATTCAAAAGTGGAGACAATAAAAAAATGCAACAATTTTTTATGAATTTTTATTTTCTCATAATTTTGCATAATAGGTTCATTAGAAATCTTATTGAACACTTCTTTTTCTATATTATAAATATATAAAGATGGGATGCGTACTGAGGAGTTCAGCCATAGCATTTCAAATTTTTCGTGCTGCTCGAGTGTTTAGAATTTTTTATTCATGTTTTTATATAATACCTGAATAGTAATCTTCTGTGATAACTTTTGTTTGTTATGTCCTAAAGTTTATGAAATATTAAATGGACGAATCACGCAATGCGCGAGATTAGCGCTAATATATATATATATATGCTACAAATAATCATTCATCCAAACATATTTCATTTTATTCTAAGTTTTGTCTTAATAAGATTCATTGCGGAAGAAGAAAAAAGGCGATTCATCAGGCACAAATGTTACATGGGTCCTATGTAATTTTTTTAGGTATCATTATACAATTCAAATCAAACACGACATGCTCAGCTGGATCCTTCAAATTTTTGAGATGGATCCATGACTTCTTGTATATAAATATTTTTTTTACAGAAATGTGTAATGTCTAAGTAAATTTTTTTTTTTAAGGTGGGTCCATGGACCCACCAAAATGCATATAGCTTCGCCCCTGCCAAGAAGAGTCCATAAGAATATTTCCATTCCAGCAGTCAGTGACGAGGCACTAGCATATAAGATGCGATGCATGCAAGAATTTTTTTTTTTAAAAAAAAAACATTTCAAAAAAAAAAAACATTTCATGTATGATAGAAGGAATATTTCCATTACGGTAGTTTTATTTTTAAAAAAAAAATGCTGATAGTTTTGAATTTTTTATATGGTGACTTAAAATTTATTTAAAAATATAAAAATGATCAGAATTGATTATATTTTTTTTAGGAATTGATGCGGTCAACTCGATTTGATGGAGAGGTTCGTCAAACCTGAGTTAAATCTTGATATGAAAATTTCAAATGACCGATTCAAAACTTTTAATAAATTCTTCATATTGAAATCTTCTCGATAATACCAAATTTTATATTGTTTTGTGATTTTCACAGTTTAATCTGATTTTAAAAGAAATCATCAATTTAATTATTTATTGTACCCCTCTAATAACAATGAATTTTGAAATTCGGGAAAAAATTTTGGAAAATATAATTTTAATTCCAAGTAATTTTTAATGTTAAGATCAAGTTGAACGATTCGGATTGATCATCTGACATTTTTCAAATTGAGATCTCATTGGGTTTGGACGGACGCATTTATCAAATATGTTGTTTAAAATAATAAAAAGATGAAATAAATTTCTCATACACAACTAATTTGTATTATAAAAAATGATGAGTTTTAAAAAAAAAAATAACTGTTCAATAAAGTCATTTGAATATTTCAAGAAATTTTAAATTTCACGACTATTGAGATATTATTAATTATAGGAAAAAATTGTTTATGTCACGCAAAACAGACGTGAAATGCTTTGCTTCCTAACAAGAAAAAAAAAAAATACTTTGCCATTCCATTTAAGTCTCATTATTACAGTTTAATATTGATTGCGGAAAACAATAATATTTTTCTGAAAAACCGGAAAACAATAAAATGGTCATTCATAAGTCGTAACTAACGGTCACAAGTCGAGAGAGCTGCCGCCTAATACAAACACGCACGGTACACGTGACACACTAACACCGGTCCGACGTGTCGTAGGCTCGTAGCTAGGAGAACTGAGGAAGAGGTTGAGCTGAGGAACCAGAACTCTGGCAAAGCGTGGTTGCGCAACCCAATGCACTCAATCTCTGGAACCATCCTTAATCTCTTCCTCAGTCCTCACTGTGCAATTCATTGATGGGAATGGGAATGGGAATGGGATGTCAAAGATTAACCGAGAGACGCGTCAGACTCGACTGGGCCCATTTGTTGTATCAAAAAAGCAACCGAGATTCGTCACCTAATCGCCTTGCTGTGGCGTGGCGCTTGTGCAATCCGACACGTAAGGGCCTATGACACGGCGAGGCGGTTGGTATATATTGATTGTGGTGACTGATGACATCTGTTGTTTGTTTGTATCATGGGCACAGTTAGAGGGAGTTGGGAACTTGGGATCTGTTGTTGTTTAATAAGGATTGCGTTTGTGACTTCTTTTTATTTTTGAACCGTCTGGTTTAATGTGTTTTATTTTTATTTTTTTTATATTAGTAACGGTGAATTTATTTATTATTTATTAAAACACCAAATGTTACGTCAACTTTTTTTTTATCATTTTTATTTATATTGTATGTATCATAAAGTATAGATAAAATTCCAAATATCGTATTTCGAAATTATAAGTTATTTTAACATTTTATGTATAGAAGGCTGAAACTTAATTCGTTATTAATGATTCTCTTAATTAATTAATTTATATATTCTTAAAAATTTTGAATTAAGAATATGTATTTAAAGAGACATATTTTAAGAATTTTTTTTTAAAGAGACGTATTTCCAGAATTTATCTAGCTCTTTAACTAACATTGACGAATATCACTGTTCGCTGCAATATACTGTACCTTTGCTTTTTCTGGAAGAAAATTATAACTGTATTTCAATGTGTTTTTTGTCAATCATGAGACTGTAGGTCAGTATGAATTTGTTCGGTTGAATGTAATGATCACGCTTTGATTAATTTTCGGGTCATACTAAAGACCATGATATCTGATACAATATTAAAAAAAAATTTATGAAATATTTTAATTTTTTTAACATTTAGGAATCAAGGTGATTTTTATAAAATCATTGGATTTATAATGCAGATTCAGGAACTTGTCTTGCCACCAATGTCCAACGCTAAGCGCCAACACTTTAAAAAAGAAAAGAAAAGAATATACTAAGTGAACAAAGTTGTAGAATGCTAAAAGAATTAATGTCGCTTGCTCGACTGACCCACCACGACGAGTGAGATATCATCCAAAAGAATATTATTATGATTTTTAAGAGAAAGATCTGAACTATTTAATATAATTTTCACATATAAACTTTAAAAGGAATTTAATTTAAAACTTTTTAATATATATATAAATTAAAACAACCAATTATAATAATAGTGGTGGTAGTAGTAATGATAATAATAATTAATAATTAATAATATAAAAGAGAGAAAAATGGTAGGATGCAATGATTGTGGGCACTATGCTGTAGCCCTGTAGCATTATTGCGGGACCGCCGGGATAAGAGGATAAGGCGACGAGTGAAGATAACGCAATGACAGTTTTGGCCACTTATAAAATTATCAAAGGACCCCCTCCGAGGAGAAGAAAAGGAGAAAGAATAAACTAAAACCACAATAGGGTCTCAGAGAGAAAATAGCTGGAAAATAGTGACTTGATGGGAATGACATGGATACCATGTCCAGCCCATGCGGACCCACGTAACTAGCTAAATGATGATATTTTAACTTAGAAAAAATATATGCTGAAAGTCGGATAACTAAAATATTTTAAAAGCCTGATATCTATGATGGTGATAATGGATTAAGATGAAACAGAATCATAACTTTAAAATGAAATTCAATGGTCATATTAAATATTGAATAAATATAAAAATTATATAAAAAGTTAGATTATATAATATACATATGCATAAACTTTTTATTACTAGATCCGCCATTATCGATATCGGTGATGATTAATTAAACTTTTGTTCGCTTGCAGTGGCTCGTGAGTCGTGATGTTCTTTTTTTTTTTTTTTTTTTTTTTTTTTTTTTGGTTCAATGTAGATCCACCTTAGTGCCGTATTGAAGCACTCACTAGACATTAATTAATGTATTAAAGGTTTATGTAATTCATTAATTAAAAGACGTACCTTGATTACAACACCTCTCCCTTTCGATATCACGAAGATAAACATCACTCCGAAATTACGAAGTTTTTTGTTTTTAAATAAAAAAGGATAAAGATCTCTGCCTAGATAGCGCCATGTGGGGTCCAACGCAGAGCTTAAATAGTTATAATTCTGTCAGAAGAAATTGCATTGAAAGGGTCTTGTTTGAAATTGCATTTATTATAAATTACTTTACCATATGTATGACGAAATATTTTAATTAACGGTGCAAATTTTGTGACAGATTAGTTAGAAATTAGAAGCAGAGTAAACGGAGATAAATTAAATGGATGATCTGTCTGATTTCTTTGCTTCATTCTCTTGAGCTGATAAGATCTTAAATAAAATAAAATAAAAACATATTTTTCTCCCTATATATCAGCGTTAAGAAAAAGTAAATTATTTTTCTTTTTTTTTTAAATTTTCAGATGTTCATTTTTATACTATTTCGAATTTTGTATTAATTGGTGAATCCGTATATGGTGAGATGCATTTTTGACAATATTTATCGTATCGGGTATATTACACCTTTTAGTCCGTAACCGGATATTTTTTTTCCCATCTAAGATTTAAAAAAAAAAATCCCGGAAACCCTCTTTGGCGAAAGAAAGAGATGGAGAGAAGATATTTCTTAGGAGTGAAAGAAAAAAAGGGAAACTGCTTGAGAGGTAAGTAATTGATAAGCAGACAGTTAAAAGTAATTGATATATTTACATTATGAGTTTGATTAAAATATTACTCTATTAGAAGGCTGACTGGATTTTCAAAATATTATTATTTTATTATTTTTTTTGTGATCTTGAAACATTTTATTTTTAAAGTGGGCTTTGCCACGAAACAGTAATGTTAACCACCATTTCTAACGACAATTATTTCATTCAAACGTGGAGTCAAATTTCAAAATAGTCAATAATTTGAATTAGCGTTATTTCTTATAAATCAAAATAGAGTTAGTAAAAAAAAAAATTACGGTGCTATTGAAGACGCGGATGTAGAGTAAATGCTTAAAACTAGATGTGAAAGATATGCCAACCTAAATAAAAAACAACACTATCACACAATATCAGATCATTAACATTTGGCAGTTGATAGTTTGGTTTCAGGAGAATATCTATTGTGAATCATGGTTTATTTAGGCCTTCGTGAACCATGATCGTTTGATCGGTGGTTTTGCAAATTGACAAATCTAAATTAATCAATCCAATCTATATATTGAAATCTCATAGAAAACCAAATTTTACAATTTTTGAAATTTTTTTGCTATTTTTTTCGAATTTCTCAAAGCTTGCCATTTTTGGACTATAATTAGTGAATTATCGTCCAAAAATGGAAAGTTTTAAAAAATTCGAAAAAAATAGTAAAAAAATTCCAAAAATTATAAATTTTGGTTTCATATGAGATTTCAATATATAGATTGGATTGGTTAATTTAGATTTGTCAATTTGCAAAATCACCGATCAAATGATCATGGTTCACAAAGGCCTAAATGAACCATGGTTCACAATAGATATTCTCTTGGTTTCAGAGTATTACATCAGTGATCAGTATAATGATAGGTGAATCAAAATACCGTGTGGATAACATTATGAATCTACTGAATCTTTTCATTTGCTCCATAATGTGATTAAATTGACATGTCAGTTTCGTAGAATACACAAACTAGTAACATCAACTTTGTCTTCTAATAGTGCCACTTGGTCGATATATATACATGTATAACAGTAATTAAAGTTCAATGAACAATTGGAAGACCATGAATCGAATTTGTCTGTTTATAAATTTAGTTATTAGCAATCATTAATGTGTTGGAGTGAAGATAGGAATACGCATATAGAATATCTCTGTAATAAAATAAAAATTTTAGTTTTACTTTTCCTGAGAATAATGATCAACTGAGATCTGATATTATAATTTAAGAACGGAAAGCGCCTTTAGGAAGAAATAAAATAAACTTGCTTCCATACAAATACAGTCGCACGGGCCATATATATAGTATCCATATATATGCAGATATGCTTAATCATTACATAAAATATAATTCTAGGGTCCATATGGAATAATTTTAAGATTGCAATTGCAAAATTAAAATTTGGAGGCATAATATAACATTATAAATTGATTTAGCAAACTTAAATGATTTGGGAGGCATCATTTATTCATTTTAATTTAATGTGTAATTTATCCGTATGTGTTTGTTATTTGTGTTATTTGATGAGGTATAAAATAAATATTTATATGTTCCCTTACTAGATAAGCTCATAGAAAATGATTCTTATCTGTATCTATATTACTGAATATAGTATATATCATTTGATAATTGAAAAAATGAATTTTATGGACATCGTAGATATGGATATTCAAGTGAATCTTAGAAAATATAAAATTTTGTGAAAGTATCCGGTGTCTAACCCCATGTAGCCTGTCTGGCGAAAAAAGAATGGAAAAATAATTAGACACCGGATGCATCCGGTGTCTAACGCACAGATTTTTGTGGTAAAACTGTAAAAGTAAATTTAAAATCCATGTAAGAACATACAAATTTTGAGAAAAACTCCTAAGCTCTAAAACCATGCAGCCTGTTTGGCAAAAAAAAAAAAAAAATCCTAGACACAAACATTTTTGTGGTAAAAGTAAAATTCAAACTCCAAGTAAGAAAATATATATTTTGACAAAACCTCCTATATATAGTCTAACACAATGCAGCCTGTTTGGCGAAAAATGGAAAAGAAAAATTTTAGACACAAATAAGATCACAGATTTTTGTGGTAAAAGGAAAAATACAAAATCCAACTAACACGGCATAATTGCAAAGATATCGTGTGCTTACAACTGTCATAAAAAAAACTCTATATTTTCCTTATATCACCTGCCACACAATAACTCTGTGATGCACAAAAGCAACAGCACCTTAGTACCTCATCCCAGTTTCCCTTCCACTCCATGAACTTTGGATATTCTGATGCAATGGATCTGAATTTTGTGAACTTCAGTTAATTTTTTTTCTACACCTTTTAATATATATGGAAAAACTAGGACAATATCTTTTCGTTTAAAAAAAATACCACAAAATAAGTAGAGTGCTACTGTGCTGCTACGTGTCCGTCTGTCATTTTCAACAGTCAATCATTGATACCGGAAAATCAGAAAATTACAAATTAGTTTTCCATTATGAAAGCTAATCGTAAAATTCCAGAATTCAAACATATATCATGAAAGGCAGGAATTATCCTGTCAGGCACTTAAACTATCTTTGAATTTTTTTTGTAACAAAAGTTTTTTTCTATAAAAGTACTATAACCATTGATAGATATATATGTCAGGGATGGGGCACCGCACATTGTCCTTCATTTTTTAATTATTCATCAGCTTATGCGGATTTTTTTTTCAAATATTTAAATTAACTATATTTGCTATTCACCACTACATTTGAATCCCATAAATTTCACATGAAAAATCACCAATTGAACCCTAAATTTATAATTATATTCATAAGAATAATCTATGAAATACGATATTGAACCATCAATTTTTTTTTTTCCAGCTCCGCTCATAACTATAACATGTGTTTTTAAGATCACTGTCATTTTAGTTCTAAAACCAATACACATTGTAAATATTTAAAGTTAAGAAATTGGATTTTAATGTCAATTTGACAAAAGCTTTATTTCTAGCCTTGAACAAGAAAACGATTAATGTCAAACTAAGCGTGATGGTTGCTGGAGGGATCGCTTGTAACTAGCGCTGTCAAACGTCTAGAACGGACACGGAAATGAGGTCTTTCGTTTATGTTTCGTTATTGTGCACGGAAATGAATTAGCTTTCGTTTATGTTCCGTAAGTAAAACGCAAATGAATTAGCTTTCGTTTAATGTTCCGTTTTTTATTAACGGAAAAACGAAAATAACGTTAAATCAGTTTTTGAACATACACAGTTAAGTCAGTTTTATTTCTGGAAGTTGAAGGACCATCTAAAGTCTATGTATATAATATAAGTATATTTATATAGTAAACTTATCATATCCTCAGCATAAAGAGACAACTGTTTTTGAACTTTTTTCTGGAGAACATAGAAGTTATTGGCACTTTGCGTGTCAACATATAATAATGAAGAAAAATACAGCATTGCAAATAAACTCATGAAATTGCAGTTTTTCCAGATCGTTGGTGCCCAGATGGCATTCTTTGGATTCTCTCAATAGTTAAGTCTACAACAAAATCATAGATTGATAGATTACAACTTACAAGTTCAGATCATAAATTCAAGTGAAATGCCAATATATATATAGTCATATTACCATAGCATACATGATACATCATACATCACAAAACATAGATTGCTCTTCCTAAGATGATCAACCTAGAGTCCCAACCAGTACGCTCAACCTAGTCCCAAGCCATCTTCTCAGACTCAAATACCTTTCTCAGCCAATGGCTACAAGTTAAACACATAATGACATAGATCATCATTGAAGAATATTGGCTTGAGACTAAGGAGCCCAAGAGTACAAGACTCCAGGCTTCACCTACTACTTGATCTCATTGACAACAAAATCCAACACACAGTTAGCATTTCACTTGACACCTTCACAAATCACAATCCCAAATCTCCAAAATATAACCCTACAGCTGCACTTTCAGACCAGCAAGGCAGCAACAAAATATGACCCTACCACTTACAGTGTCATATGTCATTCTTGTGTACCACAAATAGTATCACCTGATACCACTTCATTTTCCCACAATGTAGCACCAACTTGTACACCATTCTCTGCAAATAAACACAGCTTGCAATTATTTTTTTTTTTACCACAAAGAAGAAAATAACACAAGTTCAAAGAGTTTACCGACAATACGAGCACGCAACCAATCTTGAGCACAAATGAGAGCTTCCATGCTCTCATCATTCAAACAATTTCTCACAGATGATAGTGTCCTGCCACTAGTAGAGAATGTGGCTTCAGATGCCACGGTTGATGCCGGTACAGCCAGAATGTCTCGGGCCAGTTGAGACAACACTGGATATTTAGGCACCTTCAACTTCCACCATGTGAGGATCTCAAATTCTTCATCCAAACCAGTTTCATCCAAAGGCTCACACAAGTATTGCTCAAGCTCTGATTTTATTGGTTCTGAGGTTTTCTTTCCACGCAGGAAATCTTTCAGCCCAGCTCTTACATCATTGACATTGGCACTGTTAGAAGCTTGTTTACTGAACCAATAACAACAACTTGTTAAATTAAGTAATGCCCATTTTTTTAATTGAATGACTAATTAAATTAGATGCCCTTGTAAGTTGTATCATACATTCATACCTCTGTCTCCGAGGCCTTGAACTACTAGATTGGCTTTGCAAGTCAGTGGCGTATGCTTCGGAGTATTCCTTGAACAAAGAACTGATGCAACCATTCAAGTTTGACATATACCATTCATAGTCAGTAGGGTATATTTCTCTAAAATAGTATTCAACAACTGATAGCTTGCATCTTGGATCTAGAACACAAGCAATGGCTAATAGTGTATTCCCATTAATCCAATATTTTTCCCACTTACTAAACATTTTCTTTTCCATAAGAACAATAAAAGGATAAGGACTTTTGGCCATATTTTTCATGTTCATGTACACCTCACACATTTCAGTAAAGAAATAATTAAGTGAGGGATACTTGGTTGCACTAAATTTCAATGTGGCATTGTAAAAAACTTTCAAACACTGCATCAAGGCCCCCACTGCCTCCCATTGCACATCATCCAGTTTGCACTTGTAATTCTTATCAACCTTGGCAAACCTATCAATGGCACATAAATGATTTTTATTAATAACAGAAAGGATCTCTCAATATGTTGTTAATAGTGTAGAAAAACAAACCTATCAATTGCCGGTTTGAGCTCCAAAGCTAGCTCCAGCATTAAATATGTTGAATTCCAACGTGTTGGTACATCCCATGCCGGTCTCCTATTTGAAGCCCGAACCTGAAAAAGAGTAAATAGTGCATAATTATTATGTAATGCAGAATTATTATTAGCATAGTGTAGAATTATAATGTAGAGATCATATTTAAAAGCCCATAGCCATAGTGCAGAATTTAAAGGCTATCAGTTGTCTACACTAATAATGAAGCAAGGGGATGAGGGTTTCTTAGTCAATTAATTACAAAACAATTTTCAACAGCATTTTTTTTTTAATAATGATACTTATGTTTCATGAAAAAAAATGCTTGTAGCATAAATGATCAGTTGCAATATCAGAAACCTATCAATTGATAGGTTTGTTTATATCAGAAACACTTAAAAAATGCTTGTAGCATAAATAAAATAAAACCATACTAGTTTTCAGTTGCAATATCAGAAACAAAGCATGATCATAATGCACTAATCATTTAAAGCTAATCATTTAAATGTCCACAGAATTAAAGCTAATCATTTAGAGTTAAAGCCAATCATTTAAATGTCCACAGAATCATAATGCACTAATAATTGTGAAGCTTATTAATTGTCCACAGAATAATGCACTAATAAGTGTCAGAATTAAATGCACTAATCATTTAAATGCACTAAACATATTTAATTCAGATCATTAGTTCAAAGAGATCATTTATTATCTGACATTTAATTCAGATAATTTAATATCTGACATTTAATTCAGATCATTTAATATCTGACATTTAATTCAGATCATTTAATATCTGACATTTAAGTATGAAATATTCATATCATTAACTATTGATATATAACTCAGATTTTATTAATATATAACTATTGATATATAACTCAGATTTTATTGAACAGAGATCAATTTAAACTATTTAATCGAAAAAGGCAATAGTTGTAAGTGTGGACCTGAGATGCCGCCAATTTAAACTTTTCCATTCTAGATTGCGAATGACGAATATACTTCATCGTGTCGCGAACTTTTGCAATCTCATCCTTTAACACAGAAATGCCATCTTGAACAATCAAGTTTAAGATGTGGCATCCACATCTTTGATGAAAAACAGAGCCATCTACGGGCAATGTCTCTTTCTACATATCAACAAACATGCACAATATATTAGTGACCGACATATATTAGAGATAATTAGAGATATTAAAGATATTAGAGATAATTACCAATGGTCCATCCAATAGCTCTTTGATGCAAGCATCATTTGATGATGCATTGTCAAGCACGAGGCTAAAAGCCCTTTTGTCCAAATTCCACAAGACCAACATACTATACAAAGCTTCGGCAATGTGTTTGCCGGTGTGTGGAGAAGGGAGAGGGCAAAAATTAATTATCCTCTTCCTAAGTTTCCAAGTATCATCTATGTAATGACATGTGAGTGCAATGAAACCCCTATCCCCCGAACTACTTGTCCACAAATCACTAGAAAAACTCACTTTACAATCTAATTTTGCAATTTCTTCATACAAATCTTTCCTTTCTTGTTCATAAATGTCGATACAATCAGACCTAAGTGTATTCCTAGATACCAACTTAAACTCTGGTTGAAGACTTTTTAAAAACACCCTCAAATAATGATGAGTCACACAATTAAAGGGGTACTCATGCACAATGACCATTATTGCAAAGTTTTTCCTACACGTGGCTTGGTCAAATTTCCATACAGCAACTTTGTTCTCACCTAAAAGAAGAAACAAACAAGTTAGTTTAGAAAATAATGAACTTGAACAATTAACTAGGCTGCTTAGAAAATAATGAAGTTAATTAACTTGAACAATTTATTCTTTACCTTCCACAAGTCCAGTTTGCACTTCCAACATCTGTTGCAGTCTAGAGCGTTTTCTTGGCATTTTCTTACATCCACTCCTTACATGATGGTTCATTGACCCAGTACCCCTTTGATTTCCCATTTCATAAACTTCCCCACAATATTTGCAAATAGCATCGTATGAACCATCATCAAGAACTTCACCTTTCTTGAAGTGTTTCCATGCCTCTGCGGTCATATTTTGCTTATATCTTCTCTTTCTAGTGTTTCTAGGTGCACCTTCAGCAGCTGCATTATCACCTTGAGGTGCAGCTTGAGGGCCTTGTGCATTAGCATCATCCACAACTCTTTGAATTTGTTCACCCGTCAAGTCAGGATGTAAACCCATGCTAATAGGCAGAGAGAAAAAATTAGTTCAAATAATTAGCTAAACAAAAAATAAATTAGCTAAAGGCCCAAAGGTAGTTAAAGGCCCATAGGCAATTAAATTAGTTCAAATAATAATTAATTCTTTTTTTACACTAAGTGAAAAGGAACATTTAAACAGTTAAATTAATTCTGCTTCATAAGTGAAACAAGGAAAAAATACTAACTAATTAATTCATATATCAATAAAGGAAAAATGACATACTCAAACAGTAACTAGTTGCTTCATAATTTAACTAATGTAACAATAATGACATCCAACAATCAATGATGGCTTCATAAATGACATACTCATTTAATGTCTACTAACAATGGTCTAACAATTAATCTGTGCTAAAAATTTTCATAAATAACAATTAATGTATGCCAACAATTAGTTTTCAGTTAATAACTAATGGAACTAGTTGAGAGAGAGAGAGACATGACATACTCATTTTCTGCTGCTATGTCTTCTGCAATATCTGGCTCTGATGGCTCTGACTCGACAATATCAGTTACTTCCTCTGGATCTGCCATTCCAAGACAAGTACAAGTGTACAACAACACTTCCTGTTGCAAATTAGAGCAACAATAGAGCAAAAAATAAAATTACTAAGTGTTAAATCAAAATTAAATAAAAGAAACGTATTTATTTCTTTTTTATGAGTACAATTAACTTATAACCTCTTTGAACTCTTTTTGCACAATCTTCTGAACAGCCTTCTTTTGCAACAATCTTCTAAATTGCCTCGTAGTTTCAGAAAATAAAGAAAGTAAGAATCACAAAGTAACAGTTCAGAATGAAAAAAATCTCACAAAATAGAAGCCAAAGCTCAAATTTGCATAAAGGCACTGAGCTAAGCTTACCTTACTTTCCTTTGCGCACTTTGCTTTCCTCCTCTCGCTGTTCTGATTTTCCCTCTTCTCTCGACATTTGCTATATAATGGCAACAATTGTTTGCCAGAAAAGTAGAAATGATTGCCTTTGTAGACTGTACCATACTGATTGTCTCCGATTAAGCGATGCAAAGTACAGTCACGCTCACAATCGAGCGGCCTCACATCTCACAAAGGTCAATCACTGTCTCACTGTCACTCTCACTGTCTCACACAACTACATAACACAAGGCAGACAGAGAGAGACTCACGCGCGGCGCTAGTTGAGAGAAGAGAGAAAAGAGAGACTGAGAGAGGGAGATACATTCGAGGGAGAAGCAGACAGCGTCGGCGCTTAGGTTATAATGACTAGGGCTATTAATGACCACTACTTTTCAGCTCACGCGACCTCTATCTCTCCGCAGAATTATGGGCCGACTGTATATTGGGCCACCAACGGAAATAACGTTAAATAACGGAACGAAATAGCATAGTTTCGTTTCTGTTTCGTTTATCGGAACGAAACTGAAACACATTCCGTTTCCGTTCCACAAGTCCAAACGTAAGCAAAATCGCTTCCGTTTCTGTTCCACCAGCACGGAAACGAACGGTATAACGTCGAAACGGCACAAAACTGACAGCCCTACTTGTAACTGACGATTGCAAGCTTAAATGATATCTTATGAACCGGTAATGCACGAATCCAAATCTTCTGACTTAATACCTTTTAAAGGTGATCGTTGGATTAGATCCAACGGCACGCTAGAAACATAGGGAGAAATGGCTGAAATGAAGCTTGCCCGACTACCCTCTTCTCTCCGATTGCTCTTTACAAAAATATATATATTTTATAATTCCAGTGAGCTTGCGGTACAGTGTACTTGTGCCCTGAGATACACATCAAGTTAACATAATTTTTGCACATAAAACCCAAGAAAAAAAAAATCAACTATAGTTCAATGCGGCCAAATACTTCCTTCCAACAATGCCAGTAAGCTTCTTCCAGTGAGCATTACAACAATACTTCCAAATACTGCCAAAAAAGAAAAATATGTAACAAAACTCAAGATTTTATGTCCGTTTATTTTAAACAAAGCTTCATCAACTATAAATTTGGCTTAATACATAGCAACACTCAAGATTTTAATCTAGCCTAATTATCTCCTCCAAACAGTATCGACAAATACTGTACCAGTGCCAAACAAAACAAGCTGCAGGGGTCATAAAATATCAAGTGTCCAATTAGAACTCTAATTGAAACCAAATTTGTTTCATGAAAACAATTGCTAGCTACTCTCTTTTTATAAAACAATTTTATTAAAATTCCATCTCAGAATCATAAACCGCTGAAGAACTCGATATTAGAGGGGAAGCCTTCGCCCGTCAGAGACGAGCGGGCAGTGGGAGACGATCGGAGAACTCGATTTTTCTCTCGATCGATCTCGCTTTGTGTTTCTTTCTCTCGATAGATCTCGATCTAAGTTTACTTCGACAGTCTACAAGGAGGAGACGAGCGGAGATTAATAAAATAATTTTTTTTTATATATAAAGAGCAATCGGAGAGAGAAGAGGGCAGTCGGGCAGGCTTCATTTCAGCGATTTTTCTCTACGTTCCTAGCGCGCCGTTGGATCTAATCCAACGATCTAAATAGAAGGTTGGCACTCTGCAAAGCAGAGGATACGATTCCCCCTCCAAAGCAGCATTCTCTGCAGTGATTTAAAAAAAACTGCAGCCGGTGCTTTCATGTAGGATCGTTCGATCTATTTTTTTACGGCTATGATTAAGAGATTGTATGAATCTCGATATTTAATCACGGACGTCCATCATTAATCGGACAGTCAATAATGAAATCACTCCAGTACAGTTCTTAAAAAAGAACTGCAGATACGGAGATTACCCTCCCCCCTCCCTCTTTCTCTTTTTTTGTTTAACTTTTTTTTTTTTTTAGCTACGTGTCTAAAAGAGAGTACGATGGAACGAATTCAAATCCTATGTTGCGCTACACACGGTGTAGCGCAATCACGGGCCGTCCGATTTTGATATGATGGATGAGGGAGCCCCGTGAAAGTAACCAGATTCCTAGGCCCGAAAAAAATGAACCGCCCGATCAAAATCGAACGGCTCGTGGGTGCGCTACACAACACCAGATCGAGGTCCCGATGGAACGGTGGCCTATAGCTTTTAATTAAAAAGAAGTGTTGTCCCTAATAAGGTAGGCGGCTTATCCAATTTCAAGTTTTGCGGAAGCGTTTAGTTGGTTTTAGACCAGTTTTGGTATGAACTCCCTAGCACAAGTTAATTGGTACCCAAAACAATCAAGCACACACAAGCAATTCAAATATGCAAGAAAATAAAGAGAGAAAGAGAGAGAGAATTGAACACGCGATGTGATAACGGAGTTCCGACCCGCTAGATGAATGGCTAGCCTTAGTCGTACGTCTCCGGGAGTTTAGCAACCACCAAACGGGTGCTCTCCGTTCAATTCCAATAAGAACGGGACTACAATTTCGAACCGAATCGCCTCGTCACAATGATCTCGAGGTGGATCGGCCTAACTCAAGTGTGGCACAAAGTGCCTAGCTCTAGTGGCAACAACGGCCTCGCTATTCAAACGGCACAAAGGCCTTCAAGGTGGGTGGCACTACGGGCCTAGCTCTAACGGCTCAACGGCCTCGCTATTCAAGGGATAGGAGCACTCAAATGGCTACAATATCTCTCAAAGTGATCTAGCTATGAAAAGCTCAATTGGGAGAATGTCCCTGTACTCAAAGGCTCTATTCTGGTCTAATTTTGCAAGGTATTGAACTCTGATGAGAGAGAACAAGGGGTGGAGATAAATAGAGCTCGTCTGGAGTTGTTTACCAGTAAAAACAGCACCAAACGTTAAGTAACGCTCCGAAGCGTTAAATAACGCTTCAATATAGCCGTTATAATAAGACAAAACTGACATATCCGTTGGAGGTCGTCTAAAGCGTTAAGTAACGCTACGAAGCGTTATACAACGCTTGAGACAGAAAATTCCAACGGTCAAAATATTGTCAGAAACGTTATACAACGCTATGAAGCGTTATACAACGTAACAGGCTAAGGAAACGTTAAGTGACGTTACATAACGTTAAGAAAATAGAAAACGTTACTGACTTATCACAAACGTTACCGATCTTTCAGAAGAGTCAGTAGATCAAGCGTTACATAACGCTACAAAACGTTATAAGACGATTCAAAGAACAATCGTTATACAACGTTATAAAGCGTTATACAACGTTTGAGCCAGAAAACGAAACTGACTAACTGTCTGGGCTGAGTGTTCAAGCGTTATACAACGCTATGAAGCGTTATACAACGCTTGAACCAGAAAACTGGATTTTACTTAGTTTCTTGAGCTTTTCTGCTATCTAGACCATTTCAAGGATAATTGAGGACTAAAGTATACCTTCTATCCTAGTCTAAGCTAGCCTACAAGCTCCCTAAAGACTTGATCTTGATCTTGCAATAATCTTTATCCAAGTCTTCATAAATTGCATCTTCTTCATATAAATTCCTATAAAACTCAAAGAAGATTGTTAAATGCCAAATGATATTGTTTTGTAATCGACAAACCGAGAGTAGTTGAGTACAACAAGAAGATTAGAGGGTTATATCCAATTTTTCCTTAAAAAAAAGAAATAATGGTTTTGTTCGTCTATAATAATAATAATGAAAAAAAAAAAGATGTTTCGTCTGCTTAGAAGAAAATTACGTTTTCATTATGCTGACTCGTTTTTTAATTTTGTTTGGCTGTATATCAATTTTGTAAGATTTTAAAAAAAATATTAATTTTAAATCTTAGAAATAGTTCATATTTAGGAAGAAGTGATGTAATGAAATAAATTGGCAGACGAATGAATTCAATATGAAAATTTTACAGACGATTGTAAGCACATCTAAACATGATGGATCGGCATTTGGTGCTAGCTACCAATAGTTTTTCTGTTGGATGAGCCATATTTTAAATCAATTGAACTTGAAAACTCCAATTTAACTAGTCGGTACAATATATTAATACGAGCTAGGGAGATTCATTTAACATAATGTAGAATAATTTTAGAATAATCGACTTTCTAAAATTTACTATTTTCTCATTGAAAAACTCACACACAATATTTAAATATTTTAAAATGGTTAAGAATCAACCTTTGATCTAAATCTAATGACAAAGCAACATCAATTCTAAATTTCTAATAAAAAAAAATTAAAATGATATCCCGTGCATGTATAGAGAAAAAGTTGCCAATTCGAAGTTCATATGGAAATTTCTTATAAGTATTTAAATCCAGAATGAAACGTTAATTGATCCTACTTATTTCAAAAATAAAACATGAAGTTGGAAGTACTTCCCATCTTTCCATCGAAAAAAGAAAAATTTCACCCTGATCAACTAATGCTGCTTGTCTTATTTCCAATTTTATTTATGGCTATTAATTCCCTATTTCTTAGTATAGTTGATTCCCATCGTTTTCTCCACGACTTTTCCTTTTGTGCTTTTTTCTCGAAAGGTTTCTGATCAAAGAATATGGGATTAACGACTTTGGAAGTTAACCTCCACTCTGAAGAAAAGTACCTTCAATCCATATATGTACCAGGTATTTTTCAAAGATTCTTCATTGAAGCTTACTTGTCTTGAGGCCGGAGAGTTTACTGTATTTATGTTTCAGGTCACACAAGTCAAAACCACGGTTTATAATTTAAGAACTTGAGATGTTCAGTTAAGATTGTCTCAAACATTGTAAAAAGTCAATTTGTTTGATCAGTTGATTTTGCTTGAATATAGCGTTGTAATCAATTAATTGATGTTTCTATCTTCACTTATTTCTTTGTTCCACACCTGCCAAAATATCTAAAACTTTCTTTGAAAATAGGGCAATGACTTTAATACAAATGATCAATTGTCTTTGAATATTGGAGAGTTCTAGTTAGATCTTTAAATTTTATTTTGTACCAAAAATTTGTTCCAGCTTCCAAAAGAATAAGTTTTTATCCATCTTCATATCATTTAAAAAGAAAAAAAATAAACTATGTTGATGTCGTCGCACAAACAATATCCATGATATGATAGTAGTATCGATATATGTACGTAATTATATATTTACCAAAAATAATAAAATAATATTAACATAGTAGATATCACCATTACTAACTTTTCAACGTAATTTATAATCTTATCCTTTTAATTAGCAATAGCGCCTATTTGGTACAAATTGTAAACATTAAAGATCAATATGCAAATAAATAAATAAATAAAATAGAAACGAAAATTTTTATAAGAAATACTTTTCAGGATCATTTGTATATTTTATCGAATTTAAAATTTAGGAGCCATAATGGAGATGTTATAAATCGGTGTTAACAAATGTATAAATTTTTAATAACGATTTTTTCTAGAAATTTCAATATGAAGACTAATAATCGAATACATAATACATGTCATGCACAACATCCATACAAAAAAAAAAAAAAAAAAAAAATTATACATATTGACTCCATTTTATACGCTTTAAGTGCTAATAAAATCAACGTTTTTTATTTGAACGACTTGACTCTCTTTTTTTTTGTTTGCTAAATAAATAAAGTTAAATTTGTATTATTGATAATTTCATATACATATAGTTTAAAATATAACAAAACATCTGATAATTTAAATTTGTAAATTTAAACAAAAATTAAAAAAGTTCATACTTTTTAGACCGACGAGCTGTGGCACTGGATCCGTGTCTATAATTTCTACACCTGGAGATCATAGTAGATCAAGTTCTGTCTCGATCCTCCATTCGTGGACCATAATTTCAGATTTTGTTCGATTTAGATAGTCAAACATGTAACCCGAAGAAAATTCTAACAAATGCAACTTTTCCAACACTTCTCTACTCTTTGTTTACACGTCAAGCAACAGTATCCTAGGTTATTAAAATCAGGGCTTTTTTTAATAAGAGAAAAAAAAACCCTCAGATTTTTAATAAGAACAGAGCTAACACGAAATTTTTAATAAGAGCACAGCTATTGCGCCATTCTAAATGGCGTAATTTGAAAATACTAATTGCGCCAGTCAAAACGGCGCTAAAGGCCCTACTACGCCTTTCAAATGGGCGCAATAGGGAAAAAATAATATTTAATAAATAATATTTGATTAAACAACGAAATCATGTATTTAATAAATAATATTTGAAAAAATAATAACAGTTATTTTAATAAATAATATTTGTTATTATTTGAAAGTATTTGAAAAATTAATAATAGTTGTTTTAATAAATAATATTTGTTATCATTTGAAAGTTGTTGAAAAATTAATAATAGTTGTTTTATTAAATAATATTTGTTATCATTTGAAAGTTGTTGAAAAATTAATAATAGTTGTTTTATTAAATAATATTTGTTATCATTTGAAAGTTGTTGAAAAATTAATAATAGTTGTTTTATTAAATAATATTTGTTATCATTTGAAAGTTGTTGAAAAATTAATAATAGTTGTTTTATTAAATAATATTTGTTATCATTTGAAAGTTGTTGAAAAATTAATAATAGTTGTTTTATTAAATAATATTTGTTATCATTTGAAAGTTGTTGAAAAATTAATAATAGTTGTTTTATTAAATTCAATAACTTAATAATATAAAAAAAATAACATATATTAATCTTTTCTCTTGGATTCCCTCTCTCTCTCTCTAATTCTCGCGCAGAAACTCAGAAAAGCAGCAATCAACGGGCAAAAGTGCAGGCCACGCGCCTTTATTTTGTCGTTTTCCCATTAGCGCCAATATGAAAGGCGTAATATGGCTATTTGCGCCGATTTGACTGTCGCAAATGGTTTTTCGTCACTACGCCTCTGTAAATGGCGCAAAAGCTGTGTTCTTATTAAAATTTTCGTATGACCTGTGTTCTTATTAAAATTGTGAGGGTTTTTTTGTTTCTTATTAAAAATCTCCCTTAAAATCATTGCCATATTAAAAAAATTTTTGGGACGAATTTACAATGTTTACTTGAATGGACCGGAAGGTGTTCCATCAACTTCATGTGGCTATCTGTAGAGCGAACTGTTAGCAATTTACTACACTCAAAATTAGTTGCTACGTAGAATACTTCATTTTCTATACTGCAAATAATCCTAAATTTTCATCTATCCCAAATTCCCAATCGGAAGAAGAACAAGCAGCGGATATTCCGGCGGATATGTTTTCCGGCTGATTTCTTTTGTATTAAGAGAAATCATTTTTTCAACTCCTTTTTCACATTATAAATAAATACTAACTAAATTAAATTATATTAACTTAATTTTTTCTATAAAGTAGAGGCATGCTGGAGACAAAGATACTTGCATTTTTTTTTTTCCTAAATGTATTTTTTTGAATGAAAAATTCTAAAGAATTTTTATAATGAGTTTGAAAAAATCAAAATAGTTTATAATAACCGTCAAAAACATATAATTTCTGTTATCAATATTAGATTCAAATTGGTATGTTCGCACAATTTTGGATGCAATATTTTAAGGAGTATTTGATGACGAGTTTTGAAATTTAAAGTAATTTATAATAACTATCAAAATATATGTTAGCTTCTCATAGTAATATTCGAACTGAATTAAACGTTTATTCATTTATATCCAATTTAAGTATATCCGTATTCGTATATAAACTAAAAAATGACTGTGTATTTTGAAACGGGCTATATGAAAAACCGTGCCGACATATGAGGACTCAGATTCTGAGTTGTTTATTTGGACGAGGGCAGTAAATGAAAATTACAAAAGCATTCATTCTATGACGTAAAAATTCTCCGTGCTTTTACCATCACATCCATTCACTATTCACTATTTGCGTGTACACCCCCCTTTCCCTTTCCCTCCATCTATAAATAACACGGCCTGGTTGCAATGGTAAGGCTTGAAGCCGGCTCTAGAACAAAGCAAGTCTCCTCTTTCTTTCTCCTTCTAGAGTTCCCAGCTTCTAGCTTCTTCCAAAATTAACCTCACTTCAAACAAATTACCTTTACCTCTTAAACAATTCGAAATGAGCATGGTGGGTGCTTCTTCTTCCTCCTCTTCGTCATGTGCTTCGTTTAGTTCGTTTGATGACGTGTCAGATAAGCCGTCCGGTAACAATTCCAATTGTGTCAAGTTTCTCTGTAGTTATGGCGGTAAAATTCTGCCCCGTTATCCCGACGGTAAACTTCGTTATGTCGGGGGTGACACCCGTGTTCTCTCTGTCGACCGATCCCTCCCCTTTTCAGGTACAATTGTTCGTCCATTATTTATTTTAAATATTTTTTTTTTCATTTACTTATTTATTTATATTTATTTATGTGTCATGTTTATTGATGTCGTTTACATTTTTGTTACAGAAATTGAAGCAAAGATGAAGGAGATGTGTGGCTCAGATACGGTTAGCATACGTTGTCAAATCCCGACCGAGGATCTCGATGCACTCGTGTCAGTTACGTCAGACGAGGACATAGCAAATCTCTTGGAAGAATACGATGCGGCGAGCCGGGAGCAGGCACGGTCATTAAAGATCCGCACGTTTCTCATGCCGAAAACACCGAGCCCACCTTCGACACCTCCCCTTTCTGCCACCGCGAGAATTACCGGAAAGATGCCAATTCAACAACACGTATATGCGGCACGTGCACAGCCACCGGCAAACCTTCGTTGCGTGCACCAAGTTCAAGCAGTGAATCCTGCCATGATTAGTAGACAAGCCGGTTATGGAAATTATCAGCACCAGCAATTTAGTAGACACCACCATCACCAACACCATGCCGGCCACAGCGAACCGAGGCCGCATCAGTACCTAGTTCACCATGCCAAACTTTGGCAATAGTTGTGGCACCGAATGAGGCGGTTCATCAACCGATGGATCTCCAATTCTAATATTTGATAGATTTGAGATCGTCGGATTGAGAATCAGAGAACACTTGAGAAAAGGTAAAGTATTTGGACGGAGGATGGACGGAGTTGGAAGTTGTGTAGGAGACTGGAACTGTAATTAAATCATGTCCGTTTTTTTTAATGAAATACCAAAAATGCTAATAATATGAAGTGGAAGAGCTAAAGAAAAGGGAAATTGGTTAATTTTAGAAAAAAAAACGAAGGAAGAGAAACATATTATTTTCCTCTTAGTTGTCTCCTTTGATTTCACTCTTCCTGTGGCTTGATTGGTGTTGTTTGTTTGCTGATTGATCCCCCCATCCCTGTTATGTGTTGTGCATGTCGTTTTATGTTCCGTTAGGGTTCCGTTTGTTTCATCCGTTTCCTTCGTCAACATTTCCGTTCATTCCGTTATTTTTTTCTGTTGCATTAATTGTGCATTCCGTTTTCATTGTGTTGCATTAGTTGTGCTTTATTCCTGTCATTAGTTGCTTGTGTGTGTAAATGGTAGCTTTCCGTGTGTTAGTTGTCAGGAGATTCTTTTAGAATGCTTTAATTTACCTTTTGGATGATTTTATTAATGCCTTTCTTTTTCTCTATTTTTGCAGGGGGCACGAATTAATGCCGACCATTGAAGCGTAAGAAGGCCATCTCCTTTTTTGACCTCTTTAATTAGACTAGATTCCTTTGATATTACATAATTTCGAGAGTTTTCCTTTTTATTTTTATTTATTGGTTCTTTTCTTTAATTTTTCTTTTTTAGTAAAAGGGTGAATTTGCTTTTTTTCTAAAATTCGTCCACACACATGGGGAGAGGGTTCTCCTCTTTTATTATTATTTTTTTTTGTTATTTCGTAGAGATTTTCTTTTCTTGATCTTAGATACTTCGAGAGCTTTTCCTTATATAGATGCAGAAAACAAAAATGGAAAACCTTGCTTTTTTCTATATTAAGGTTTTCCTTTTCTTTTTTTCTTTTGATAAATTAGCCTGTATATAACTTTATTTCTAGAAATAAATAATACCCTTACTAGGAGAGGTAAAAAAAAAGGGCATTTTTTTAAAAAAATGGTTCGTTATTTTTCTTTTACTTCGCATACATGCAGACTTAAAATCTTACTCTTTTGAAAAATAAAATGATTTAACTTTAGTGCTTGCTAAGATAATTATACTCAACAAATTTCTCTGATCAGATGCTTAACTCTTCTGACTTATGAAAAATTATGAATCGACTTATCAAAGATTAAGGAGTCAATTGCGGACATCAAACAAATGAGAACATTGAACGGAGACATGGAGGCATTTTCAGACTGGGTCATAAGATAAAATTAAGGTAAGAGGAAGAAAGAGACTACATCAAATTTAAGAGGACAGGTGCTTCAAGAAGAACATTTTATAAACTCAAGACCATTTAAATGCAGTTGAACAGTCAAGTTAAATGGACTGCTTTGACCATTATTTAATAAGAGAAAAATGATACAAGTACAACAAAAGCAAAGAACCAAAGTTAGTATTGGAACTTACATAAAATTTAGAAATTAATATTTCAAAATTAGCAAAAGAAAAATTATTGAAGAAAGGAAAAAGAAGAAAATGACAAAATGGGAACAGCTCGGAAGGAGGCGACACGTAAAGCTACGACCAATTGGCTGGTCTATTTCCTTATCAACAAGCTGAGACGCTAGGTGGTCAAAAAAAAAAAATTAAAATTTATTTTTGTGACCCAACTAGCTGATGAGGTGAGATCGTGTGGAGACGTGGAGTATCTAATTCCCCTTTGTGGGACCCACCAACAAGTGGATCATTTCAAAGTTGGTGTGGCTGGTACCAGCCCGAATTTTCTGGAGTGGGTTGAGACAGGTACCCAACTTAGCGTGTCGTTCACATTTGACAAGTTTTATACCTTTGATTATGTTGGCAGCCGATTGATGTTGATTAACCTAATACATGTTTATCCTGTCGGTAACCCACCAGGCAGATTTATTTTTTTTTTCCCCCGCTCATATTCAGCTCTGCAAATAAAATATAAAGGATAGCAAAAAAGTAACAAAATGAATAGCACAAAATTGTGAAATTACTACATCATTTTAGCACAACTTTCAAAGACTACATAAATATAGAATAGTTCTTAAACAGATATTTCCTAAAAAATTGTTTTTTTAAAAGATAGAAATTAATGATTTTTGTAGCAACCCGTAAAAAATCTAATTATTGATCTACAAAAAATATCCGCCACAAAACAACAAATAATAAAAAATAAATAATGCGCTATTTTTTTTTTTTTAAAAAAAAACGAAGACTTCGCCGGAAGCATCCTAGAAATCTGTTTCTCCTTTCACACGGCAGAAACTTCCTCTTGCCAAAATTAATATCAAATGTGGGGCCCTCCCTCATTTTAAAAAATTACAAACATTATCAAGTAAAATACTATTTGGTAGAGAAGTGGCTTTCCAAACTTCATTTTGTGGGGATATACACATTTTCTGATGAGATAAGATTTTTTATACGTATCGGCTAGTTTGCATGGAAAATGATTACGTTTGAAATTTTTACGGACGTGGATTTATGATTAGCAAGTACCTTGTGTTATTTTAAGAAGATACAGGATTCTGACATTTGATGAAAACCGTAACCTATTTGTCGCTATAAATGATTCCTGAGAGAAGGCATGCCCTGTTGGCTGTTGAGACTCATGTGAGCAGGGGTGTCAAACGTTGATATGTGGAACGGAACACCCCTGTTTCGTTTCCGTTCCGTTTCATTAGATGAACAGAAAATCATTTCGTTTCCGTTCCATTTTCTTTAAACGAAACGGAAATTCCGTTCCGTTTCGTTTTTACATTCATTTTCCATGGTATATCCCTGAAACGTAACGAAATGTTGTTCCGTTCCGTTCCGTTTCTCAAAAACGAAACCAGAAATCCTTCCGTTTCGGACGGAACGGTAGAAAACGAAAGGAAATTGACAGCGCTACATGTGAGGTACTTTCTTCTAGAAAAAAACTTTTATAGTCACCTTAACGGCGACCTTATATTTCCGTCGATATTATAACTTTACGGCAAATTCTGTTGTGACTAAATTTTATGACCGGCTTAAATTTAGATTGTTTGATTAAAATTATGAACAAAAATGAATAATTAGATTTCAAAGTCCGGTTTAAAATTTCTGTCCACCTTAGAATTACCCTAACTTTATTATTATTATTATTATTATTATTATTATTATTATTATTATTATTATTATTATTGACATCATTATTATTATATTATCATTTAATGTGGAGACATGATATTAATATTCTTCATTTCTCTGAATCATAGTACTACATAAATATTGAATGATATAACTTGAAATAAAAATCCGTAGAAACTTCAATCTTAATTATATACGTTAATACTAATGAACTGTTGCTCGCTCAAAATTTATTTGAACCCCTGCTTAATCAGTACATTGTTTAGTCAGGAAAAAATATCATTAAGATAACTTCAATCGTGAGTCCCTCATTCATTTAAATTGAATACCAATTACCAACTATAATTTGCATAGCAATGAACCGATTATATTTTTGGTCAAAATCGGTTCAACAAATTAACATTAGATGGAAATTTCTCGATTTTTTAACCTCTTTATATTTAATTTCTTCAGTTCAGGCTCGGCTTGATAAACCATACATTAAATAAAGTCATACTAGAAGTCTAGAACACATATATCAATGCTTAGCGAAGTAGCTTCGATTGCTAATTAAGCATTTTCTAATCTATCCTGAAATTACCAAAAAAAAAAAAAAAAAAGGAACAAATGGACTAAGGAACGATCCTTACGACAACTCATGGTAGTTGAGCTGTCTGGAAAAATGTTTGAAATAATAAACAAATTTTAGTCCAAGCAAGTACTTTCAAAATTAAGCACTAATGATTCCCGCCTCCAGACTTCTATCTTTTATAAAAGTAAGAAAAAAAAATTCATAAAGTACTGTCTTGTAATTGTAGCACCTTCCTGGAGTACATTCAATAAAATTTAAAAACAGTAGCACCTTTTAGAGTACTATCTTGTAATTGTAGTATTAATCAATACTACTTCAAAGACAAGACAAAGAAGGAAAGTTTATTCTCAGTAAAATATTCAGCCTTTACATGAATATTTGCACTATAGAGGTAAATAATCCTTTAGATATTAGGTATCTTTAAAGAGCAGAAATTCTTAATTAGGAACGAACAATTAACAAGAAACAATAAAGAGCAAAATGAAATGAGCGTCCAAGCATTGTGAATCTGTGATCTGTTGAGGCCCACGATTTATATTCTCGCAATGCAACTTGGGTAAATCAGGCAAGTGCAATGGGATTATCAAACTTGAATAAACCATCTAGCCCAAAACAGTTTTCGGCCTAATATCTCATTAGGTTTAATATATAGTTACACAACGATTTAGCAAACTTTACGGGTTCCACTTTACAGTCATATCATCATCATCTTAAAAAAGCAATAGATACAGGACATTTTACATCGTTACACTCGTCCAACCTACAATTAGTTTGCAGAATATGTAATAACTGATCATTTTAACAACGATTTATCAAACTTTACTGTTTTCAGTCATATCATCTTCTTACAAAAGCAATAGGCAAAGGATATTTACATAGTTACACTTGTGCAATCTACTACTCTACATCTGATACAACATTTGTGGAAAACATATAACTAGGTAGAAATAAAGTTTGAGAATATTTTATATAGTAACACTTAAACTTACGAATACAGGCCTTATAGCTAGTTAGCATGCTTTCTCTCTCCAATTTTACCTTTAAGCTTCTCAATTAAGTCCTCCAAATAAGCGTTTCTCTTCATCTCCTCTTGCAACTGGAAATGCAACTCCTCTACACACTGTTCCAAGTTCCTCACATACTCCTCCAGTTGCTTCTCTGTCTCTTCCCTTGTTTTCTCCTCAGTGCTCTCAGTGTTCTCAATGCCTACATGTCCACATCCTTCCAATACATTAACTACCATTCCCCTTTGCAGATCCAAGCTTGCCAAGAGAGACACCAAGCTTGGCACCAACATCTGTTTCAGTACAGAACTATGGGATACCATCTTCTCGTCTTTCTCTTCTCCTTCTTTGGATGGGTGTTTGAAGTTATCGGTGTTTACATCTTCATCTTCTTCTTTTTCAGCATCTAGATGCATTTTTGGAAAAACAGGTACTAGTTCGAGGCCATCTAAATTGAAGTTCCAACCGCTGACTCTCCTGTTCTTTACCAAGGGAGACAAGTTTCCAGGGTTATCTGTTTCAATTGTGTTATTATTTTCAGATAGATTTTGATCAATTCTTGTTTCTCTGAACCTCTCTTCTGCCTTAGGTAAAGTTTGGAGCACATTTTTAACCAGGTACTCTGATGACTTGCAATTTTTGAAGAATGGGTGCTTTAGTAGCTTGTCAGCAGTTGGCCTCTTTGCTGGGTCTTGTGCGAGGCATGAGGCAACCATGTCTTTGAATGCCTTTGAGAATTTCTTCTTCTTTTTAGGAGAGTCCTTGTCACCTTTATCGTGAGCATCCTCGAAACGTAGTTGATTGGTGATTCGCATCATGAATGATTTGGAGAGGGGAAGATGGGAGAGAGGTGGACGACCATGTGCGAGCTCAAGGGCCGTGATGCCAAAAGACCATATGTCAGCCTTGACACCATATCCGACGTGTGAGTGGATAACCTAATTATGCAGAAGTATTTTAATAAGACATAACAATTTTGTTATTAAAAATTTAAAATCCTTCTAATTATGAAAACAGCGAGTAAAGGTATTCAAACAGTGTATTCAAACAGCGAGTAAAGATGCACCGGTATGTAGATGGAGGGAGGATACCGGTGCGGTATTCTGGTTCTTTTATTGATGGGTCTGTGCTATTTTGATTTCTTTCGAGATTGATCGTATGTAACATTTTGGGTGGCTTTTCTTAATGAAAAGAGGTGGAGAGATGCTCCACTAGTTTAAAAAAAAAAAAATTAATTGACAGGATTATTAGAGTGGACACATATTTTATGAGTGGTATATTTCAGTCTTATTTAAAAAAAAAAATGAAGGCCCTTATATTTGGTTTTTAGACTTGACGAAGCTGCAGAGACATGGGACCGAGTGTAGGACTTTGGATGTTTTCACTTTTCAGGCCATAGTTAGTATCACATGCTCATGTAGTCATAATTGTTTAAAACCCCATGTTAATAATCTTACTTTGTAACGTTAAAACCCAACCTATGCCAGCTTAGAAAATTTCACTAGTAAACAGACCTCAGGCGCCATCCAGTATGGAGTTCCAGCCATTTCATTAAAGAAAGATGCCGGGGCTGCTGACACACGCAGAAGACCCGAAGACGAAGACTGCTGTGCCTCATATATCGAAGCTGAAACCCCAAAATCAGCAAGCTTAACTGAACCATCAGAGTCAACCAGGATGTTTCCTGCCTTGATGTCCCTGTGAATATGGCCTTGGCCGTGAAGGTACGATAAAGCGTGAAGCGTCTCCTTGAGAACTATTGCGACGGACTGCTCAGGCAGACCATCCGGAAAGGAAGAAGAGAGGATGGATTGGAGTGAACCGGCAGCCATAAAAGGCATGACCACCCACAGGTGTCGGTCAACAATGAATGAGCAATGTGCACGAAGGATGTTCGGGTGGGAAAGGAGCGCCATTGCCTTAGCTTCCTGACGGACATCGTCAAGGTTTGCACGGGAGCGTTCTAGGTCGATCGATTTGATAGCCACGGTTGTGGAGTTTAGGGGTAAGCAGGTGGCCTTGTAGACCACTGCACTGACGCCACTCCCGATTTCATTTAGGAGCCTGTAAGATTCAGGATCAAGAGGGAATGATGCAGGCTTCTTTTCTTCACCTGCCATGGATTTGAGGTTTGCTGAAAGTTGGTGTGAGGAAGGAATTAGACTTAGTTACCTTCGATATTTATAGGACCTGGATGGGGGAAAAGAGTTGAAGTCTCCAGGATTTGTAACCTAGATTGCTGTAATGCTGTGTTACTGATAAGGAACCGTGCAACAATATTTATGACAATTGTTCAATTTATATATTTTTTATGAATAATATTTCGAGTTCCTTTACAATAACATTAAAACTAAATATTAAAATTGTAAATATGATCCCCATCCATTAAGTTGATTACATCAAACTGAGGCCCATTTAAAGGTTGATAAATTTTCGATTAATTGATTTAAAACAATAGTTGAGTTTTAACTCAACCTTCATGGAAGATGAGAGACAAATTTTTAAATTGGATTGAAATTGACACACAAAATTTGAACGACAATACATCTGCAACATTTTTTTTTAATAATCTCAAAAACATTTTAATCCAAAGTGACAAGAGAATTCTTATGTTATTCATAAAATAAAACCATGCAAACCATTTAATAATTCAATTACATATGCTGCCGCATAATATTCTTACTACTGTTGAAGCAGATTATAAGAAGTTGCAACTTTGAACCATTCAATCCAACTTCCAGGTTCCAATAAACATTAACCAAAACCTTGAAATGCTCCTCAATATGATTGGCAGGAGCAGGGATCATTTTTGGGTCTTATATCAAACTCATCAATTACAATGCTGTCCCTTCAGATATGGAAACAAAAGGCATAGCGGTCTGGCCACGAAAACATGTACCCAGATGGAGAGCTTAGGAGCCACATGATGAGTGCTCGAGAAGATGGACATTTTAGTAAAGTATGATTTCATGTGAAGAGAAAAAAAAGAGAGGCGAAGAGCTCTAATCTGGTCATTGTACCAGTTGAGATTCCCGTGATATTACCATGTATGATGGGGTGCTTGTGAGCTTTTAATTCCCTTGCAGTTGGTTCTCTTTTGCATTTATCATGCAGCGGTCATTAGAACAATATCTAGTGTTGCCGCGGGCTGGTATAGTGGTATTGATACTTAGCAAATTATAAAAAATTCGAAACAATATGGACTGAATTATGGAAATATGAGAGTCCACAAAATAAATAGATTTAAGAATATATCATTTTAATGAGAAACGGATGATTTTTTTAATTAATTAGAACATGACTATTCTCTCCTAAATATTCAACTATGTGAAACGGATGATTTTCAGTAATAATTGTGCATTAGAAAACTGAAATTGAATGAAAACTTTCGGCCGAATACCTAAAGAGGAATAAACGACAATAAGAAGCCCAGCAAATATTTTCAGAAAAAAATAGATGTACTTTGCTGGCAGGCGGCAGCTACTGCTTTTCAATATTATTCAAAATACAGAACTACACTTTTACTAACTGAATCTCCATAGCCTAACAAAGTTTCCACCGTGAGTTGTGACAACTTTCTTCATACCAACGGCAAGGCAAGTAATTGATGGTCGTGAGTTTCTCGGTATAACATCCACCCGAAAGTCTTCGTCCAGAGACACAGCTTGTTTCTTTTCAATGTTCTGATTTTGAGGCTTTGAAGTATTTGACTGTGAACCCCTAGAGTCTACAATATAGCTCTTGAGAATCTCTCCTGTGCTTTGATCTAAGATTCGAAGAATACCATCAAGACCCCCAACTCCTAAAATTGATTTGTCCTTAAACATATGATGTGTTGAGTATATCACATTGGGGCTGACACGTTTCTCCCATAGAGGCTTTAGGGTCCTCAAGAGAAGAAAAGAAGAAATTTCAATATTATTCAGATAATATCAAGCAAATGGGTACTATATCAGCCAATTAATAGAGGGATGGGGGTTAAACCTGATACTAACCTTAGATCCCAGCAATGAGCAAATCCAGAGGTGGATCCTGCAAATAGCATGTAGGACTGTGCATTGAAAGATAAGCATTTCATCCCTGCACATTGAAAAGATAGGAATGAAAATGCAGAATTAAAAATAATAGATGTATGAAAGAAAGGTAGGTTCAAAATGTACAATAGGTATCTCTAGCAAAAGATACTTTTATACATCTGCCTAAAATTTCAAATTTGTGATTTTGCCTTTTGAATGGTGTATATGGAAATTCTATTTGTAAAGTTATAGATAGTTAGATATCACAAGAGCGTAAACATAAAGTTTCAAGTGATCAATTGGTCAAAAAAAAAAAAAAAATGAAAGAAACTTAAATTTAGGGGCTTAACAAGAATGGAATTGTGGAAAAACCGAAAAAGTATAAAAAGGGAATTGGGTCAGAATTCTGCAATCAAGCCCTTTTTGCAGTTTGGTCCCTCTTTTAAAATATCCACAGAGAGCCAATTCTTTATCCATGGGGAAGGAAAATTTGCCCTTTCCAAGGGAGAAAATTGGGTCATTTTGTCCATTTACTTTTACAATTCCAATTAATACGGATACTACTTTTATAGTGCAACATGTAAACTAGAAATCAATTCCCTCTTCATTTTTCCTCTCTCCATTGTTTTTCCAAAAAAAAAAAAATTAAAGATCGAGCTCATATGTTCATATAATGAATGGAAGACATCTGAAAACTAAAAGAAAAACCTGTAGGTGAAAACGATGACTTGAGCAAAGCCAATCTTTCTCCAGATGTGAGGTCGGCAATTGCAACACTGCCAAATGTAGAACCACCAGCAATCAATTGATCCTGTGTTATTGTCAAGCATGACAAGGGTCCTGACTGAAGCCTGTAATTTAATTAAAGATGTTGGTTATGATTTGTCAAACCTAAGAGACCAAAACAGGTTTTTCTGAAACCGTGCCCAACATTTTACTTCATTTGCAATGTCAACCAATATCTCTCACTCAGATTCTTTAAGAATACAAATTAAACCACCTATTAAGACCACAGTGATGGAATAGAGCTTGCTCCTTAAAAAATTGACAAGTTTGCAAAACCTTTGACATGCTTTGTTACTTGTAACCCTAAGGTCAGGTGGGATTGAGATATATTGTTCATAGTAGGCAAAAGGCAGCTTTTAATTGTTTTGGGCCTATTGGCTAAATTAAAATTAAAACATAACCTAAGATGTAATCATATTATCTTTGTTTTGACCTTAGTCTCACCAATTGATGCCATTCACAAATATCCTAAAACTATGCTGGATATTAGCTGAAGTAAACCAGGTGCAGGGTATGTTGCAGGTTATGCAGAAAGAATGTAGCCATAACATATATACAACCTGATTATCCTGGAGCAACTTCTACTGTACATGTCGAACACGCGAGCTCTACCATCCTCACACCCAATCACGACCTCTGGATCAGCATAACTGCATAAGAAAAGAAATATAAAAAAATGAACAGAACAAATAAAAAAAAAAAAAAACATACCAAAAGAAAAATTATACTGACAGGCATTTACTAGTTTATGTACCTCATACATAAGCCATGTGCAAACAACCCTTTCTGGGACTGTACTACACCTCTTTGACCGTGACGCCTCCATATACAAACCTGAGACTCTGTCAAACCTACAATCTAGGAAAGAGAGAATTTGTCATTTATTTACTTCTTTTGAATATGCCTGCATCAGCCTAGTATAGGAAGCTGTATAAAATATAAGTGTAACACAAGAAAATGCAAAAATGTTTTCTTTTGTTAACTCACATTTGTTGCATTGGTATTAACCACCAAACATCACAACTTAAGTAACATTCAGCAAAAACTGAATTACTCCAATATTTATGCAGAAGCTTTGCAAAAAGTTTGTTAATATTGAACTCAATTTTCCTTCCAACACTAACACTTAATGTAAAGTGTCATTCACAAAGACCCCTAAGAAAGTTACTTGCATGCACAATTGAACGATGTGATTGTTGGCAGAATGAAAATTTACAGAATTGAGAAAATAAAAGGAGCATGATAATATGCCAGAATCAGGTAAATCCGTAAATGTAAATTATACAAAAACATAAGTTATTCAAATTCAAGCAAGCTCGTTCAGCAACCCTAGATTTAGAATCTAATCAGACTATACCTTATTCTCATCAAAATCATAATCAATTACAGAGCTGCCAGTGGGAATGTGAAACTCGTCCATGTATTTGCAAGTTTGTGCAGACCACAGCCGAAGAACCTGATAGAAATTTTTTTTTTTACATTAATTTTACTTAATCATTAAAACCATGGATATCTTCAACAAATAAAATTTAAGGTATGGATCAACCAATTACAGAACATTTTTCACACAACCTTGTCTCCACCAGTCAAGATAAATCCTCTATTCATTCGACACAGAGTGGCTCTAAAAGGAAAAGAAACAAAGCATAATTATATAAAGAGACTTAAAAAAATAATAATAAACCCAAAAGACAACTCCTTAGCGATTAATTCACAAATTTGAGATAATTCAAGAGATAATATACCTTATTGGGTGAGCTTTCCACTGAAAGACTTGAGCTGAGCCAGTAGAAAGGGCCAATTCATGCTGTTCCATCGCCAATTCCTCCAAATATCGCTTCATGGATGATTGAGATGGAACAGCCAATTTATTTTTCTTGACTAGAGGATTCATCTTGTAATACAAATCTCTCATCAAAGACGACGTATATATGGTCTTATTCCTAATCAAACAAATTCTCCAAATTAATAAAACCCACCTTCAATTCAATCATTCAGTTAACCATGGGGAAATATGAATTTGAAAAAGAGAAAAGAAGGCGGAACCATGACCGGCAGACGGCGGAGCAACGAACGAGGTCGAAGTGGTTGAGGAGGGAGAAGACTGAGCAGAGGATATCGGATCCAAGCGAGTGGATCGGAGCTTCTCGACCCGTTAATACCCGTTTAGAGCTACTTCGACTCGTGCTTGCTCTCTCCATCGGCATCACCTCAGGTGATTCACCTGTACTTTCCCTGTGCTCTGAGTCAAACTTGGCGCGGTCTCTCTATTCTCCCCAGTGTGTGGTGGATTGATGTACGAAATGAGAGAGCGCCTAGAAACCTTTCATTCAACAGAGGAAGCATGGGTTGAAGAAAGGCCTAGTCAGGTCCACTGGACGGCCGTCCAGAGGATCCGGACCAACTAGTCAAACCAGCTCGGAGCTGCCTGGGAGTGGGAGCTTCCAGCAAATTCAAAATGGGCCTGTTTGTGAGATAATTGATGTTTTAATCTCAGTCCAAAATGAGAAATTACGGGCCGGCTCAATATTTCTAGTATATTTACACAGATGGGAATTGAACTTGTATCTCCTCCGTAGTAAAATAAAAGGAAGTCTCTGAGATATTCTAAACTACGTATAATGTGTATATGGTCTACCAATATTTAATAGTTTAATTCTGAAATGAAGCACGGCATGATTTGGAATGGTAAGATATGATGCGTCCTCAAATCCAAATAATGTAAATCTCGGCACCTTATGGGCTTAGTGACTTTTGATGCAATAGTCATTGATAGAATATCATATGCAATTAAGAATTACATGTAATATAACAACCAATATATTTAGAAGATGAACAATATGTTTATAAGATTTTTTCTATTCATAATTTTTTTTTCTCATGTTTAAAGCAAATAATAAGTTGGTTTTGATAGTTCCTATCAGGAAAATCGGCTCATTTGTATCAGTGATGATTGCTACATTAGAGTTCAAGCTGAAGCTGTTTCATACTCATACTGTTATCACTAGGAAGCCATTTGGAGAACTTAACATGAGTCGCTACAAAAGAGCATCGCCTGTGTGGAAAGATGCTATAGACAATCGGAATACTGCTGCTTGCAACATTATTTTTTACTAAATTACTAAACTACCCTTATAATTCCAAGTCTTAAAAGAAAACAATATGATAAAATCTTAAATCAAGCGAAGGGGCAATTTAGTCATTTGGATAGAAATTGTGTTGCGTTGCAAAAATGCTGTTGTCAAAAGCAATTCCCCAAAAATGAGCAACAGCTGTATAGACACAGTTGTTTCAGCACTTCCAGAAGAATTTCTAACGACAGTTTCTACTGGTAAGGTTTCACCATGATATCCACATTAATCGCTAAAATGAAGTAATTTCAATCCTAAATTCAATATCATAGAACTTTTTCAACATCCAAAAATGTTAAGTATACAGCATCTAAAAACAAAAGATCCATACCAGCTGGAAATACAAATTTATCATTTCAACTACATGAGTTCTTAATTGGTAAGAAGCTCTGCATGAGCTTTAGTACAATGCAGTTGTCTATGGTTCTGCTGTTCAAGCCGCTATTCTGAGTGGAAGCAACATAGCCAGAAGTTTAGCTGATTGATGCTTCAAGATGTCACTTCTTCATCGCTAGGAATAGAAAGTAAGGGGGGATGCTCATTCCAAAGCAAACTCCTATACCAGCAAAACACAGAACTGCTCTTCACCAAATGCTCAGATAAGCCGACGAGCGTCTCTAGAGAAGTTCATGAGTTTTGAGTTGGCATCCAGTACAGAGCCTTTACCCTATCAGGCATTCCATCAAAAGAGAGAGGCCATTCAAGAATTAAAATATATCTTTCGAGGTTTATTGCCATGATTGCACAAATACTTCTTAATATATTCATTCCCATCTGTTAATGTAGCAGAAGCATTAGTTACAGGGTGTCAGGGAGGTTATCAAGAATAAAAGTGCCTAGCTTCCCTGTTCTGAAAAGAGTTAGCAATTTCTTTGAAATCATCAGGCGTGCTTCTTCAGACTGCTTTTGTGGTATCCTAAATGCCTTCTGAAGGGCATTAAATTGTGCATCAATCAAACTCTCTAAGTCAGTTTCTTCCTCTACATTTCCCTCAAACTCCTTATATGTATTGAAAAGTGCTCTCTGCACATCATTCACCATATCCTGCCACAGCATATTAAAAAATCAAAACCAAGTCTCTCAGTTACATTTCATTCTAAGAAAATTCGAACTAACGACATGTTTTATTTATAGAAATAGAATAGGGTAGTCTTGCATAAGTCTCTGAGTTACTACTTTTGAATTGATAAATAGATAAATATTTTGTTATCTCTTAATGTTTGAAAGGAGTTCGTACTTACTCGGACATATACAATATCTGACCCATCGATGGGCTTCGAATTTTTCCTCAGAACTGAATCTCTCGATAAATTACCAGTTCTTTGAAGAAAGTCCTGATCTGATTTATTAACCAACCGTTCCCAGTATAAAGGTGTTCCCCTAGTATTTAAAACAGAAAGCAAGTACTTGGCAAGGCGCTCTTCCCCGACTACAGAGTCTTTAACTGCACCTGCAAGAGATAACAGAATGGCAGAGGAAATAAAAAGTTAAAAATCCCTAAGGAAATTACCACAATTAACAAAAACTAATAGAAAATACCCCCAAAAATCTAAAAAAGCTATGTACACAGGTATACCTGTGAGAGCAAGCTTTAGACCAGTCTCCATATCTGGGATGCTAGGAACAAGAACACCTGGTGTATCCAACACATAAATGCTTGGCTTATTTGCAATCTGTCAAAAGAAACCTGAATATAAGAGCACATTAAGGTACCTAAACCTTGTATTTATATCAATGGCTACTAATCAAGTACCTTATAACCAGAGATATCCTGAGTGACACCAGGTAATGGCCCCACAGTAGCGCGCTTGACCTTGTCTTGCGCTGTCAAGTAGTGAAATTAAAAAGGCCGAAAATTAAAATAGTGAAACATGTGTACTTAAACTAGTGTAGGAAGAGCTATTTAAAATTTACCAGGAAATCGAGAAGTGGCAATACGATGGATAGAATTTATAAGAGCTGATTTGCCTACATTAGGAACACCAACTACCATAACAAGAAGTGTAGGTTCTCTTGAGATTACTTCCTTCAGTTTAAACTCCACAAGACGTAGAAGCTGCAGTTAGAAAAAAGCAAGAACTTCAGGATTTCACAAGTAGATGGACATTGTAAATTTTGGCATAAATTTTGTAATAATGACTTGTCCAATTTCTACAACTTTCATGTTTGGAGACATCCTTACTTACAAAAATGCCTTCTCTAGACAAATTATTGGGAAGACAAAGACATAATTGATACAACACAAATATGGTAGAAGGACAAGAACTCAAGGTTCGTGTAAATTTGATACTCAGCAAATTGGTTGTGATTTTATGGCACCCAAGCTCTGCTGTTATTTTGCTCTCCCTGCATAGCTATCAATATTTGAATACTCTTTAATATTGATATGACTGGTGTTTCTATTGAAATTTGAATACTTATAGTAGCCTTAATTAATTACATGGATACACGCTAGTTCTTTGTTGCTATCTCATCCATAACATCATAAGGAATGACATAAATAATATAAAGAGAAAATAAATGCTACATCATAGGAATTAAACTGACCTCATTCACAGAACTCCTGCTATGCGCATTGATTGACAGACAATCCTTTGTGGATGATTCAAAAAGGTGAACCCATTGCTGCCAAAAGAGGGGAAACAAAATACATAACATGAAACAGCCGGAAATCTAAAAATCTGACTTTCCAAAAGCAGTACAATCACAGGATCACTTGAAACAGCTTACACGCATAATATTCTGGTTTGCCAGATCCTTCTTGTTCAAGGCAATAATGCGTCTCTTATGCTCAAGTACACTCTGGAGATCCTCATTCACAGAAGAAAGGGGGATCTGAAACATTGCAAGTTTGAAGCCTTGAATTAAAATAAAACTTTGGTGCTTTTAAAGTTATCTACACAAAAATGGTAATCATTCCTTTAAATTTGAAAAACAAAAACCATAAGAATGGCAGACAATTGTTTACTAGTGCAATACTTGTACAATTTTAACTCTTACACAGGTAACCACAACTTGGGGCACTCTCAATCATTTCATCAAACACATGATAGGTCTATCTACAGGAAGATAGTAAGCATCCCTTTCCATTTTTAAAAAAAAAAAATAATAATAAAGATGGCCATTTGTTTTACTAGCTCGATACTTGTACCACTATAACTTCCATACAGATAAGCACAATCTGTAGTTCTCTCAGGCATTTCATCAAACACCTGACAGATCAATCCTACAAATCATAATTTGCACTGGGCAAAAACCATAAATGGAAGCAACCATAACCGATAGTCTTGACATAGCTTACGCGAGCATCGCGGACTTCGATGACGAGGTCGGCGAGCTTGAGGCGGTGGCGAATGGCACGTGTGGCGGCTGCCATGTGGCCAGGGAACCAGTTGATTACACCTCCGCCTGAGTTGAACCCCATGTCCGCCACCCGCTTCCCGGCCTTCGCCGCCCCTGCCATCCTGATTTTCAGCTATTCAAATATCTCTGGTTTCGAATGCAGCCTGAGCTAATAGTTGGGGTCGCTTTTGTGTTTTTAAATTTTTTCTCTTTTGATTTCGTTTTTTGTAGGTGCGACTGGAAGTAGGGACTGATTGTTTTGAGTGTCCCGTCGATGGGGGTGTGGAAGTCCGGTTGCACTGGTGCGTGGAGAGACGACGATCGAAGACAGGAGTAAAGCAAAGGTAAAGACGTAAATACGTAAAGCGGGGTAATCGGATATTCGGATTTTGTCATAAATTAGGATCCTTAGGATGTGCAACTGAAATAGGATTTTTTTTTAAAAAAAAAAAAAAAAGATGCACGTATTATAGTCGGATTGATCGGATTAATTTGATCGATCCGGAAACTGCACTTTTCAGTTTAATTGATTATGTATGAATTTGATATTGATTTTTTTTTAGAGATGTCCACTTTATCCGATTTGACGGATCAACAATACCTAACCCGACCCTGTTGAACTGTTGGTCTTAGACTGATCCATAAATAAATGAATCGAGTAGAGATCCAAAACATTTTATTGCATTTTTTTTAACGAACTTATTACTTTTGTATATATTCATGAGTTTTTTTTTCCTATTTTCATAAGGAGGCCTGCATCCATAAAGTTGAGAGACGTCACGTAAGGGCGATTTTCCCAAATTACCCAAACAAAGGCAGCTACCGAGGTCTGGAAATACAAGCGTCTCTCTTATGATAAAACTACAGCCATAAGCCCGGATATCAGTAAAATTATCACACTGTAGCAACAACCCTTAGGATTGTGCCTATTAAAAATGTGCCAGGAAGTAAAAACCACAGGACATCCCAAGAAAATATGATCAATTATTCAATTGTTAGTGTTGTCCACTTGTCCACAGAAACAATTACAATTGGTACCAGTCGTACCTCTATGAATAAGATTATGCACAGTCAAACATTTCCCTTCAACTACCAACCAAATAAAAAGTTTTGACTTTGAATGGCATTTTCAAAGGCCAAACTTAAATCCTTTTTATTAAACTTAACCCCCCCCCCCCCCCCCCCCCCCCCCCCCCGCGCGGAAACAGACCAACTGTACATGAAATTTTACTATGAGAAAAGATGAAAAAGATGACCTTGAGCAATTTACTATGAAAAGTGACATATTTATCGATTATTCTACATCATATTTTTTTTTATCAAAATATACACTATAACATTCATATAATACCTTTTATATGTAAATGGATGAATCGGTTTGACCTGTTTATAGAATAATATAAACATAATTCCTACTATAGGGCGGAGCCAGAAAATGATTTAAGGGGTCCAAATATGTAATTTCTTTTGCAGGGCCATTATGTATTTATGTTCATATTTTGACTAAATTACTCTATGATTGCATTATCAAAATATTTACTATGACATTCTTGACCTATCCCAATTGACAGCCGCTGTCAATTATTTTTAATATATATATATATATATATATATATATATATATATATATATATATATATATATATATATATATATATATATATATATATATGTTGTACTAAATTATCTCGGTTTGTCGATTACAAAACAATATCATTTGGCATTTAATAATTTTCTTTGTGCGTTATAGGAATTTATAGGAAGAAGATGCAATTTATGAAGACTTGGATAAAAGATTATTGCAAGATCAAGATCAAGTCTTTAGGGAGCTTGTAGCTAGCTTAGACTAGGATAGAAGGTATACTTTAGTCCTTAATTATCCTTGAATTGGTCTAGATAGCAGAAAAGCTCAAGAAACCAGCAAAATTGATGTTTTCTGGTTCATGCGTTATATAATGCTATGAAACGTTGTATAACGTTACAGATCAGTTCCCTGATTGTTCTTAACTGCGAAATCCACATTCAAACGTTACACAACGCTCCATTCCGTTGTGTAACGCTACAGAGCAAAACAAATGCGTTTGAACGCAATGCTGACTTTGCGTTGTATAACGCTTTCTTAGCGTTGTATAACGGCAGAGTAATCTAACGTTGTATGACGCTTTCCTTCTGTTGTACAACGTTAGAGCACGGGAAGTTTCTGACCGTTTTTGGGAACGGCCTGTAACGTTTGCTTCAGATTTGTTTGACGTTTCTGACAAGCCTGTCAGGTTCAGATTTGTTTGACGTTTCATAACGTTATACAACGCATCTGACAAAGTTTTTGAAGGTTGAGAATTTTCTTCTTCCGGTGTTGCATAACGTTCTGTAGCGTCGTGTAACGCTACTGACAGAATCTAACGGGTTTGTCGGAATTTGACCGTTGGATTCAAACGTTGCATAACGCTTTGTAGCGTTGTGTAACGTTACTGACTCAGTCCAACGGATATATCGGTTTTTGTCTTATTTAACGGCTATCTCTGTAGCGTTGTATAACGCTTGGGGCTGATTTAACTGGTAAACAGCCCCAGCCGAGCTCTATTTATATCCACCCCTTTGTTCTCTCTCCTAACAGAGCTATACCTTGCAAAATTAGACCAGAATAGAGCCTTAGAGCACAGGGACATTCTCCCACTTGAGCTTTTCATAGCTAGATCATTTTGAGAGATATTGTAGCCACTTGAGTGCTCCTCTCCCTTGAATAGCGAGGCCGTTGAACCGCTTGAGCTAGGCCGTAGTGCCACCACCTTGTGTAGGGCGTTGTGCCATTGTTGTAGGTCGTTTTGCCATTCGAGTTAGGTCGATCCACCTCGAGGTCATTGTGACGAGGTGATTCGGTTCGAAATTGTAGTCTCATTCTTATTGGAATTGAACGGAGAGCACCCGTTTGGTGGTTGCTAAACTCCCAGAGACGTACGACTAAGGCTAGCTTTTCTCTAGCGGGTCGGAACTCTGTAATCATACCTTGTGTTCGATTCCTCTCTCTCTTTCTCTCTTTATTTTCTTGCTTATTTGAATTGCTTGTGTGTGATTGATTGTTTTGGGTACCAATTGACTTGTGCTAGGTAGTTCATACCAAAACCGGTCTAAAACTAACTAAACGCTTCCGCAAAACTTGAAATTGGTTAAGCCGCCTACCTTATTAGGGACAACAATGTATATATATATATATATATATATATATATATATATATATATATATATAGAGGTATGCTATGGTGCATCGTGATGTATTTAGGCTTTTGTACATCACGATCATTATCCGTCAATCGTTATATAAATTGACAAATATAATTAAACCAATCCAATCTACATATTGAAATTTCATAACAAACCAAATTTTATATTTTTTGAAATTTTTTTACTATTTTTTTCCGAATTTTCTAATACTTTCCTTTTTTGGGTACCAACTAATAATAAGAAATTTTCTAAAAATGACAGATTTTAAAAAATTCAAAAAAATTAGTAAAAAAATTTCAAAAAATATAAAATTTGGTTTGCTATTAGATTTCAATATATAGATTGTATTTGTTCAATTAGATTTGTCAATTTGTAAAACTACGACATATATGGTCGTGATGTACAAAAGCCTAAATACATCGCGATGCACCATAGCATTTCTCATATATATATATATATATATTATTGACCTATCTCTTCTTTTTATTTTTTTAATCAGGACTTTCTCATGTTTTTAGTAACTAGAGTATGTTATACTTTTTATTCGTAAATTAAATACAAACATTGAGGGAAAAAAACTTCTTGTTCTTGTTACTCGTGGTTTTTTGCATATTTTTTTTGCGATAAAACTCGCCAAACCTGACTACCTAAAAAAAAAAAAAAAAGCACAGATAGAAATTGTTGTGCACGACCTAAATGAAATGGAACCGATCAATCCATTTCAGCCTCTAATTTTTTTGCGTTCATCCGCCGTTAATTTATTCAATTCGAATTTTCAAATACAGTTTCTTGGGTTATATAACAATATTAACTAATTTCATTTATTTAATTTTTTATTTTGTACATTAACAAATTCAACTAAGTGCACAGACGTTAATTTAATAAGATAAAACATTACGATCGCAAACTATTAAGACGGATATTGTAGCATCACGCCCCACAATCCCTCATATCCAAAATATTAACAAAAAAGAATCATAGTTATAATGCCATAGCGCCATATATCTATCAAATATACAAAATATGATATTCGGATTCTAATATTGATGTCCCGTGATTGCTCAAATATACAAAATATAAAGATTATGACATTGATGGTATAATTTATAGGCTTGCTCACAGTAAAATAATTACATGAAAATCATTTCACTTTACTCCACCAGTGGGCCCATTGAACAAATTCGCTGATCTTTCGGGAGATGTTTGTCGGCCCTTCTCATTCGGGAAGCTTAAACGCGTCCCAGCAGAGTTTCTACAAGTTACAAATGTACAATTTCGTTTAAAAAAGTTTTAAACTCGTTTTTCCAAACGAGTTTAGTTGGATACCTACGCCAGCATTGAATTGAATCTTATAATTAATTAAAGTCGCCAACACAACACAACCTCCTCCATGATTCCATCCCATCTCCAGACTTTAGTAATATCATTTCTTCTTTCCACCTCCTTTTATTTTCTTTCTTTTTGCCACAATGTTGACCTTCATTGCCATTGTGCGACTCGTGCGGTTCAGCACTAGCGGCGAATCAACGCACGCCACGTTGCTTCATCCAAAGCAAGGTTCGCTTTCTTTCTTTTCTGGTCTATAGTCTATAGTCTAATAGATACATGCTCCCAAAGCCCAAAGGCCAAAGCCAACGACTTCGTTTCCTAAACGCAACTGGAACACTCCATTTCTTTATAATTTACACCTCCATACTCTTTAATCCAAAAAACTTTCCACTTATTCTAGTGAAAATATGGAAGAATTAAATAAATATAATTTAAAATTGGATTTCTCCAAAGCAACAACTTTTTCAATGAAACCAGGAGAGGGACATGTAATAATTCAATAAAATAAAAAACAGGAAAAAAAAAAGGAAGGAAAGAAGATTCACTATTGAAGAAAGACAACAATAGAAGAACAAAACAAAAACGGAGACTGGGGAACCTGTGGGCCCAAGTTCCCACCATCAAAGCAATATTAACCTCACCTTTTCCCTTTCTTTTCTCTGCTCATTTCAGAATCATCTCGAAAATAAAAAGAGAGGCTCCATTTCAGCACGAGCGCCACAGACTCCCGCCGTGGCGGGAACTTGTCGGAAAGGAGAAAGAAGACCAAAAACCCCAAAAAAACAGAAAAAAAAATAAATTATTACACCATGGACGCGGTGTTGTGCGATGAACTAATCGAGGAGATATTGCAACGCGTCCCCAGCTCATCGTCCCCATCAGTCTCTCTTGTATCCAAGCGCTGGCTCTTCCTCCTCCGCTCCGCCACCACCTCACTTTCGCTTCGCATCCCCAGACAAAACGCCAATAACCTCTCCACGGATGCGAGTACAAATACAAATACCACAGCCTCTTTATTATCTAATATTCTTTCACACTACCCGTTTCTATCCAGTCTAACAATCGTCTCTTCAAACCCAGAAGAGAACCTCACAGCCACCTTGCCTTCTTCGGATAACCTTCTTTGGTCGATTGCGAACGCGCCATGTTCGAAGCTTCTCTCTGATTTGAGGTTTCTTCCTGATGCACCTGTTTCGCCGGCCGCCTTGGTTGCTGCGGCTTCTTCGTTGACCCGGCTCACATCTCTCCACATCACCTCGCTTCTTCCCCTTGATTTCAGGTGGTTGACTCGATTCCCTTTCCTCAAATCCTTTGCTTTAGTCAATACCTTCTCAAAACCCATAAACCTGAACCCTAATTTGTACCAAAACCTTGAAATTGAGGAATCTGAACCGTTGATTAGCCTCCCAATTGAAAGTATATCACTTTCTGGTATTCGTGCCAAGGACCGTGGTCTCGGTTGGCTATGGCGCAGGTGTACGAGGCTCAGGTGGTTACAGCTTCGTGCTTGTGAGGGTACTGGGGATGGACCCACGTCCGCCGCCTTCTCGAACTGTCTCACCGGGCTTGTCGGTCTCGAGCTTCGCACGTGCCGCGCCATAGCTGACCGGGTACTGCTGTTAGCAGCTGACAGGTCTCGCAATCTCGCATCTCTCTTGCTCTATGATGGCGGCAGTCGTGATGCTCTTCATTTGTTCATTAATCGGCGTGGGGCTGCGCTTCGTACCCTTGATTTGCGCCTCCCGCTGGATCTCCACAACGACCATTTGCTTGCTATGGCAGGAGAAGAGTCTGGTCTTGCTGCTTTGAGATTACAAAGTTGTTGCCTTGTTACGGGAGATGGGCTCAGGTCGCTTGCACGTGCACCGGCCGGTGCAGCAATAGAAGAGTTGGCTTTGGTGAATTGTGATGTGGTTGAGAGAGAGCCGGGTTTGTTGACCTTCATGGTACAGAGTATGAGAAGGCTAAAGAGAGTTGATCTGTCACACAACGAAACCTTGTCAGATAAAGAGATTGGTGCTATGCTGGCATCTTGTCAGAACCTGGTTGAGATTAGGCTTAGAGGATGCCGTGTGCTAACAGATGCATCACTCGATTCACTAATCAAGCACTGCTGCAAGACATTGGAGATTATTGATATTACTCGGTGCGCCGGGATTGGTGGAAATGCAATCGAGAGACTTCTAGGAGAAATGAATCAGTTGAGAGAGGTAACTGTTGAAGAGAACAAGGTATCTGAGGTGGCCAAGGCGATTGCAGCTCAAAAGGGAATAAATATTGGTTGATTGGATTTCTGGTAATGAACAATAGGAGGGTAAATACAGTAAATTTGTATATGGTTGTACTTTATGCATATGGATAACTTTTTATTTTTGGGTGTAAAGCTTCCCTTGGTTGTGCAAGCACATAAGTGCAATAGCCAGGAGGTTTAGCTTGGTGTTGTTGTATCTATGCAATTGTAAATAACCAGGCTGGAGGCAACTGTTGTAAAAAATATGAGGTCCGTCTGAGATCAATACACAATCCTGTATGAATTATTAAGAAACATGTTTTATCTAATTGTTTTTTTTTCATCTTTTCCCTCCTGCAAAATTAAGTTTTCATATTTAATTCCCTTATTCGATTGGCCAATAGATATGAGTTGTACTTAATTATGCCTCAGAAAGATTTGGCTTAGTACAAAAAGAACTGGTATGCTACTAAATAAGCTCTCCAGTTTCTTTGTAAGAGGATCTGAACTTAGCAATTTTCCATACAAGAATTTTAAAATCCAACTTCACTTTTTTAGGGAAATTTGTACTAATTAAGCAATTAATGGTTTGTTGGTGGTCAAATATATATTTGGTAAGTAGTGTATCAGCTGCTACGCTGACTACGCTATCCAAATTCAGGTCTTCCCATTAATGATCAGGTAGACTGGAATGAGGAAACATAAAGAATTGGGTAGGCTTTTAATCTGACTATTGGTGGTTGAGGGGTTGTACTTTAAAAATGTTATAAAATTTACATGTGATTTGTTAGTGTTGTTTGAATATTTATAGACTATATTGTAGTGTAATTTTCTTACGAAACTTATTGGTCACACCTTTGATCAGTCATAGATAATAATTGAAAGCCTTGCTTTGAGAATGAGGGCACGCTCAATTTTGTAAAACCTTTATAAAATTTTCAATTAGCAGTTTTTGGACTATTGATTTTCATGTACCTTCATTTGGTGTTATTCAAACGGTGCACTTTTCCTTTCAGAGACTATGGGGCAATCTGTTACAATGTCACTTCCATTGATAATCACAATTATGATGGGATCTTCGTGATTTAAGCACTTGCAATAAATAAGGATGATTTCATTTTCAAGTTTTATATTTCCCCACCTACTAGTAACAAAGACTTTCAGTATGACTTATTGATTTGTGACGTTACGCTTGAAACTCATATTAATCTTGTTGCGTCATTAGGGCTGATTAGTCTTTGGTTTCAGGGAAACATTTCCATTGAGAAAATTGTCCAGATTTTGTCCGGAATTGCTGCATGATTTTAGATGCATTCAAAATTTTAATATACTACAAATACATAAGTATGGATTATGATTTAATTTAATGTAAACTAGCAAAAAAAATGCCTCATATGTGGGCAGATAAAGAAACACAATAATATTAAAAAAAAAATAAAGATATGTTGCTCAATCTACCCACATGTAGATATGTTATTCATTTTGTTTCTTTATTAGACGAAAAATCAAAATATATTATTGTTTTGTCTAGGTGTCTAGTTATTGATAACCAACCACAGATTAAATCGATCGAACGACAAAATCACGTGTTTACAAGTTAGATCTAGCGTGTAACACCTTTACTGTCTGTGTGTTTATAAGCAGTAGAGATTAAGTATGAATTATTAAATAATATCAAGTGTGAACTACGTACAAAATACATGCAAGTATGAACCATACACAATGCATTACAAGCGTGGGAAGTTGGAATCATGTATGAATTGATCGACAATAGATTTAAATCTGTATGTGGTTCATAGTTTTTAGATAATCAAAATTGTGTGCACGTCGGTAGATGATACCTTAGAGTATTTTCCACTGACCATGGTTAGCACATCTTTTTGTTTTTTTTTTAAAAAAAAAAAATTCCTTTCTGCAATATTAAGTATGAGGTTTGCTTGCCCAGAATGTAAGGGATATAATTATTTATATTTTTCTTATTTTACTCTCGTTATGTAAATTATGTTGCATAATTCTCAAGTGTCAACTCTGGCATGAGTACAGTACCGGCATGTTACTATTATAATTTGCAAATAGTATAATGCGCATGTTTTTTTAGGAATGATCTATATTATGTGTACCGTGGGTTTGTAGTGCCTTAAAAAGGGTTTCCTTAGTCCCTAGAGAACAATTTGTGAAAGGTTGTCCATAGCACTTCTGTCGAGTTATGCCGTACTGAAAATGAAACATAATTTAACATTGAACTCATTTGTAGTTGGTATAAATCACTACAAGCGTAAATCCCTTTCAAAATGGGAACGACTATTTGATTTTGACCTCCGCACTCTCATCCTGAGAATCAGCTGTTTCTAAAGCTTTGTATTAATTTCAAAGGTTTATTCATTATATATGGGTGGTCCATCGCTCTCAGCTTTGATATGGAATGCAATTTAAATTCATTCCGATACACTTGTTGTATCGAATATTGGTAGTTGAGAATTATAAATTTGCTTCACGCTATACTCTAATTATTTTTATTTACATGATTTTCTAATATCGTGTTTTGCATGACAATCTCTCTGAAATATTTCATTTGTTTCTTCTTTTTTTCTGCCACAACAAGAAAATTGTGCTTGTTTTTGTTAGAAGTTTTGCACATTCTAGAATTACATTCAAACAAATCCAATTGCACAATGCCACTTTGTTGTTGGACCTAAGATCCTGTTTAGATAAATGCAAATTCAGATCCAGGTCTGTCTCTCTGCTTAACAATTAGGCAGATGCCCAATTTTAATAGGAATGTTCAGATCAGATTACCAAAACTACCAAAATATCTTGAAGGATTAGAGTTTTTTTTTTTTTTTTAATAATTCTAGAAGTATTGATTATGATGGTTTTCAAACAAAGTGTGGAATTCAGTCTTTACAATCTCAAACAATACTTCATCTTAAAAAAGAAAAGGAAAAGATGGCATCAACAGACACTGAAAATTACATTCACAATAAAATAGGAAAGAAAGCTATTTTTTTATTTATTAAAAAAAGAGAAGAAAATTGTGAAACTCTTTAAAAATTAAATTCTGATCTGAATCAGGTAACACTTAACAGATACTGTTCCAATCATATATGCTCAAGCTTTTCATTGTAAACATCTTCAGGTTGCGGGACCTGCCGATGTGGCAATCCTTTAGGCTTCTCTTTCATTGCCTTTTCACCTTGTTCGCTTACCTTCTCAGATTTCTCTTCTTGTTGTAGAACACAAGAATTTACATTTCCTTCACTGATGTTGGCTTCATTCCATAAGATTTCTCCTGATTTTTCTCTGATATTTTTTTGTTAAATTATGGACAAAAATTGGGAATTGGGACTTGGGACAATAATCGGATTGTTGGTCTCTTCTCAAGCGGTGTTGAAGCTTCTTTTAAGTATCCTAAAAATTGTTGCATGTCAGCCACGTGTCAGATAAGAATAGTGGGACAAATTTGAGTCGATATTGTAAAAAAAAAAAAAAAAAAAATCCTCCAAGTGGAATTTTCTGGGGAAACTGCACTATGCTGAAAGAATCTTTTTTTTTCCCAAAAAAAAAGATAACTAAAAAAGCTTGTGGTCTACTGGTCTAAGATATTCCATAACCTAATGTGATCAGGACAAAACTCAGCACATCTCATATTGATTCCAACACTTTGTTATTTACAAAATTTAAAAATTATGACAGAATTTGTACATGAACTTTTTGGGAATTCCAAATGGAATTATCCAGGGAAAAACAGAATGACAAATTGGGCTGGGCTGAATCCCAAAATCAATTATAAAAGTGGACCTGATTGGGCTATAATACTCAAAAGTTCCTATTTATTAAAGCGTATATTATTTGCGTGCTTAATCCTGGTCTGGTGGGTTGGATACCAGTACCAATCTGGTATAACACCATATTCAATTAGATATGGACTCCAATTAGTATCCCATACCATATTTTTAGATATCTACTTATATTGGAGGAATTAAATCCAGGACCTAAATCATGAATTGAGAATTCACATGGACTAAAATTACAAATGTAAAGTTCCCACTACAGTTGAAATTAAATGTGACCTTCAGAAACAAAGATGCTTGTAAAATTGCAATACTTAGGAAATGAAAAATAAAATTTGAGGATCATGATATAAAAATAACTAAATTTGTCACCATATTAAATAAACCAATCAAATACTCAAATATAAGCCGCCGATCTGGAGATTAAGCCACGTGGCACCATCATCAACCAAAGATATTCCAGCAAAAGAGGTTAGTTTTATCTCCGGGCCCACCTCTCTCCTTACTCCGGTGCGCGTAACTGCCTCTCTCGACTCTTAATTAGATTTTGAATTTGCACTTTATTCCAAATTTACCCTCCAGCTGACCAGCTCTCGTCCTTTCGCACTCTTCCCTGCTAGTGCACTACTACAGAAATTGAAATTAGAACCTTCTCTCTCCACCATTTCTCTCCTCACTAGTCACTACACATCGTAAGTTCTCTCAACTTTATTATTAGAGTTCAATTTCCTTTCAAATGATCCTAAATTGCATTGATCCTAAGTTCTCTCAACTTCAGAGTTCAATTTCTCATTCATAATTCATTACAAACGATCCTGAATTGCATTGATCCGAGTACATTTCTCACAAAGATCCTTTCTTTTACAGCGAATCATTAGTAAAAAAATAATGGAGAACCACAGCCCTCGCAGTTCCTTCTTCAGAGGATGCGCTTCAGACCATCCACTGATCACCTCCGGCCACGTCATCACCTCCAGCAACCTCTACATCCCCTGGATCGGCTCCATCGGATCTGCTCGGCGATCCAGCTCAGCCTCCATCTCCACTGGATCGATCGGGTCGCCGCCACCAGACTCGGCCGAAGAAGCGAGGAGGAAGCTGAAGCGGATCCTCCACCTCAGATCGCCTCTGTCTTCAATCGAGAATCTGAATCCGCTTAGAGTGGCGGGGCCCGCTTCCAAGGTCGTTTCTCCAATGAAGGTTGGCACCAAGGAGGATGACGTGTTAGTCATGGATGCAGTGCCGTTCCAGGTATTAAAACAATCGTATATTCCTTTTTATGTTGAAATAAGTAAAAGTTTCTATTTTTATTGTTAATTATTTTTTACTTGGGCTGGGCCCACTGTCCATGTTCCCTATAGCCCAATTGTATTTCTTGCATGGTAGGTCCGGTAGATTTTTAACCTCATTATGGTTTAAGCTAACTTAACCATGATTAATTACCTGTTAGGGGTAATAGCATTATAGGAATCTTATGTAAGGTTATACGATGTTATATTTATAAGTGATAGTAAGAGACCCGACAGTTCAAAAAGAAAATTTAAAACAAGAAAAAGATAGTGAGAGACTTGTGTGGGAAAAGAGAGAAAGAAGCCGTTTTTATCTCTCTACATCCATTTAACGGAGCTGTAAAAAGAGGTAATTTGTAATTCCTTGTGCTCATCTTAGTTAAAAAGCTCTGTTGCATTGTTCTGTAGTATATACATGCTTGTGTTTGGCCAACCACATCAAGTTCTTCATCTTTCTTATATTTCTTGCTTTGTGGTTTGTTTCTTTCACTCTTTGGTAATTATATGTCTGGCTTAAGCTATTGTGTTGACTGTTGGTTATTGTAATAACTAGTAGCTGTGCATGTAATGGGTTGGCTTTGTTTATATTTCTTGCACCTTGCTTTTGAAAGGAAGCTCCTAAAAATGACAATGCCCAATTCCCAGTGTATCAAACCAATCTTGCGCCGCTAGATATATTGCAGATTTAAGCCAGTATTTCACTGAACCATTTCATGCTCTTGATTCTTGTTTTCTTTTTTTCTTGGTTCTTTCTTTGATATATTACCTCAAACCTGTGCTTTCCTTCTTGGTAACTCAGTGATTGTAAATGTAAAGTACTTGTGAAAATGCCTTAGATGCCCACCAATTCATGACAAACATCTGACTCAGTTTGATTATTTCAGTTTATTATCTATTGCATTTGAAGCACATATTCAACACAGAGGTTTACAATCAGTACTATGCAATGTTCAGGAACACAATAAATTGAATAAGATGTAGAAATGAGATTGATTGCACTTGAAGAACTACATAATTTAACTTTTGTCAGAAAACTGGGATACTGAATGCAAGTTTAGGAGTGATCAAAAGCCATCAGTGAATTCTTATAATTTCCTTTTTATAACAATAATGTAAATTTTATTTTCAGATTTCTCATGAGATGGCAGAACAGCGAGGGTCCCGTTCAATGAAGCCTAACAAATTTGAGGTGAGAGTAAGTTCTTATCCCTTATCAGATTCTTAATAAACTCATAATTATCCAATGCTGATAGTGGTGCAACCATGTACCATCTCAATGTGGTTTCTAACCAGTTATATACTATTGAAGTTGATGTTCTTGTTTTGTCCTCTTGCTTGATTAAGATTCAATAGAGGATTCTAAATTCCTCCAAGCACATACGAGTATTGGTAGTCATCCAAATGCTCCTACTACCACAATCAGCCTAATGATTTCACATATCTTAGGTTTGGTACTAATCAATAAGGTTCTGGTAAGTACCCTACCATGTAATGTACCAGACAGTTTCTATACAACTTTTTTTTGTCACTTTTTTGCTTTTGCATTCTTAATTGATGATTTATTTTTGGTGGATTTAGGAAAGGCTAAAAAATGAGAAACTTTCAATTAAAATACCCACTATCTCTAATCAATGTGTGTTGCTAGTTTACCATGCTAATACTGGCATTGTCAGGTTTAGTTCCATCCATAAACACAACCAATTTGGGCACTGGGAACTGAAGTCCAATTAACCGATATTATATGGGCCTCTATTTGTAGGAGGAAAGGCGGGCTCAGGGATCAAGGGTGACCAAAATTCAGCCACCCACGACATCAACAACGGGACCAAGGCCGACCCAAATGCCCCCAACTGCGGCACCAACAACGGGACCAAGGCCGACCCAAATGCCCCCAACCGCGGCACCAACAACGGGACCAAGGCCGACCCAAATGCCCACAACCGCTGCACCAACAACGGGACCAAGTGTGACCCAAATTCCTGCAGCCACAGCATCAAAATCAACACCTTTGTCAAAACAGAAGAGCCCTCAAAAGGTAGAAGCTCTGCCAGCAAAGAGAGAATTCATCTGGCCGGCAAAGAGAGCATTCATCTGGCCACCCACAAAGGAAGAAAATAGTACCATTAGAAAGGTGCTTTATGAGCCTTCTGACAAGAAAAGGCTGCCTATTTTTGAAAAAATATGCCCAGACGGGCCAGACCCCAAGTGATGGGTTTGTCACTTGAGTTTCCAAGACTATTAAACTTCATTAAGATTGGAATTTTATAGGAATATTCTGTTTGGTTGCTTAAGCAGTGAGCCGAATTGGCTTGAAAATGTTGAGAAATAACGAGTAGTTAGAAAAACTGTAGCATTGGTTTTATTTTTTCACGGCACAAATTGAAGAGCCGTGTCTCTAGTATGAGTTAGCAAAAAATTTTCCACATTGGATGTAATTTTTCTCGGTACTACTTGGGAGCAAAGTTCCCTCCGAGGAATTGAGGTCATTGTAAAGAAACAGTGTAACTGGTATTGAAATTTGAAAGCTGCTTCTTTAGCTCACATGCTGGCTTCCTCTTTGACTTGTATGTCTTTTGTTTTGGTATTGTGGTTTAAGCGGCATTGTTTTATATTTGGAAACTCATATAAAGAGATAGCTAAGGATCTCTGCCCCCGAGCTTGGAGTAAAGGGAAAATTTGATTTGGAGACTATAACAAAAGATAATCTTCCTTTAATTAAAGACGAATTAATCCTTGTCCTGAGTGAGTTGAATAACAGATTTGCTCTGATGAAGTCGCTTCTGGAAATGGTTTGATGGCATCATGTGTAATACTAGTTCAACCTCTCTTTTTTTTTTCATTTTAGCCACCAACGTAAAGTGAAAAAAATAAAATTTAAATTTGAAACAAAATTGTTTAGAGAGGTAATTGTTAACGTGTTATGTATGTACTGTAGTCTCAGTTATAAATCTATCAAAAAGACTTGACGCTGGATGAATTCGTTTCGGCCTAGTAAATTGTGAAAATAAACTCTGTGGGCCGACTCTTCAATGGGTCTATTTCAAACACCTAAATAGACCGTGTTTTTTATTTGACAAGCAAGTGAAGTCTAAAGCCTGTCTTTCTCTTTGGTTAACAAACTGCCACTGTGCCACACTGTCTCATCAAAACATTGAAGCCAGAGGAACATGATATCAGCCTATCAGACCGAATAAGATCTGGTGGCTTAACTAGACCCAGATCAAGTTGGGATCCTTTTCTCTATCAAGAAAAAACTGTTCAAGAGTCAGAAAGGAGCATCAATTTAAGGCTTTTGAAGCACAGTATTGGTGCACAACTGCGTAATGGACAAGGAAAGGATAAAATCAAGGGAGTCACGTTGGCATCTGCCACATTATACCTCTTCACATTTTCAGACCTCTGTACTGATAGGAATCATGTGCTCTCCATTTCCCAAACAAAAAAAGGAATGCTCTTCCTTGATGCTGTCCCATACTGTATTTATTTATATTTGGTTGATTTACTGTATTGTCATTATTTCGTACTTTTCTGTACTTAGTATTTATTGTGCTGAAATTACTATTGCATCAGAGTTATTATTACAGCACACATCATCATGAAGTCTTGGAATCAATTGTTTTATGTTCCATGCACAAGCAATTATTGATCTCAAGTGCAAAGTTAATTGTAAAGAGAAGTGTTTTACATTAATACTACCAACTGCAGAATCAATTGCAAGAAGACAAAACTTTTCCCAATAAATTAATTTCAGTTTTTGTTTCAATAAAATTAACTCCAGATCCTAGAAGGAGCTTTCAACTATTTTAATCATCAGCCCCCGTGACATCCGTAGGCTAATTTTGACATCAAGATATATTAGTTGGAGATGATATTTCTCAAAAGTATTAACAAAATCTTGACAATATCTCAAAGTAAAATATAACATTTAAAACTATCAGCAGGCCATTTGTTGGTTGCGTTGTTTGTTATCCGAATCATACAACTTGACTGCAATTTGATAACCTATTGATAAAATTTATATTATATCCACAAGTGTTATAAATTTCATGAATACGAAAATGCATGTATATATATGAAATCTTATATTTTATTATGCACAATGTATATATTAAGAAATGACATATCTTGTCTCAAGTTCCACATTTCTTTAGATATTGTTGCAATTATCAAGTTAAGGGATTGTTAAAAGATCCGCGTGTGTTTTTTATTCAAGCTAAAATATTTATTTTTCTATTGAAATAAAAGTCCGAATGTCCGATCATGTCTTCCTTCCATGCTTTTAGTATATTTAGTATATGGTGGCTTATAGTTAAACAAGATATATAGCCACGTGTAAGGAAAATGATTATAGATCTTCTTCGTCTAAGTATTTAAACTGAAAAGAATGAATATTTCTGCTATTTTGTCATTTTCAGTTACACCTACATATTTTTTAATGTAAACATATAGCTTTACCATTCTGTTACGATATACGCACTTATGTTCTGTTTGATCACGTCTTGTTCGTATAGTGCTTCAATGCATTCTAAATACAGTTTTTTCTTTCATCAAAACTGGTAAAAAATAAATACATGCATGTGTCAACTGATAAAATTACTAAATATTAAAATAAAACATTAATCTAACATAATAAAACCCAAAGAACGTAAAACAATATAGTATTTTTGCAACGCAATTAATTAACCTGTTTTGAATATCGTATCCTGTATTTTGAAAATTGATTTTTTTTTTCCAGAATGTCTAGATTGTAGTAAATCTTTTCAATACTTCATTTGTATTTATTCATATTACTTTGCTAGGTAATATCCATTTTTTACAACATAACTATAGTTGGATTTATATATATTAGTTACATTGACAACTTTAGTGTCCGAGTAAATTAATTCTCGACTTAAAATGGACGGAGAATATTGAAGTTAATTTAGTTTCGGAAAATCTTTTTAATATATTCCCTTCTTTTTCCCCGCATGAAAAATTCTTCTTTCATGAAAAAAAGTAACTTCTTCTGTTTCAGATAAATAGAGATGATTGTACAAGATTAGCTGGACCCTGTCGCGCCATGCGTACCTCTTTGGGTTCCCCTCCATTACAAATCGCATACAAATAACTCTTAAAGGAATCTTGACAGTAAATTTAAGATAAGATAGTTCAACTTGTGGCTCAGATCCGTCAAACTATCAACAAACTCGGTACACTTGGAGACAAACGAATGTTGGTTTCTATTCATCTCCAGCGTCATACCAGGAAAAGAAACAAGGACCAAAGAAAGAACAGAAAGAAAAGCGTGGTGAGGCTAGAGAGACAACTCGCACCTTATTCCACATGTACCTAAGTCCAGTTCTTATCATGGGCCCCACTCAGTATTTCATGCGTTGTGTAAAAGTTGGTAGATCTGCTTGATGGATGGATGGGGCTAGTAGCGTTTCTTTATAGAAAAGGAAAAAAAAAAAAAAAAAAGAAAAGAAAGAAATTGAGAGAAGAATCATGCTTGCAAGAAGAAGCTTTCCTTGCGTACGACCCAAGCGTTTCTTATTCCCTGACAAGCGATGCACACGGATTGGGACCGGATCCTCTCGTCATGAGGAGTACATTGAATATTTTAAATTGATCTGGGTCGTTCAGTGTAAAATGAACGGTTCAACGTCTATTGAGAGAAAAAAGTTTGATTAAGCTATTCTATCTTGGGTAACGTATAACATTGCAGTTTAATTAATGTTTTCATAATAAAAGAGTTTCTTAAATGTACAAAAATCTAAGAAACATTAAAATATATTATTTTAAGCAGTATCTTATATTTTCATCAAAATATTCAATTTATTTTTTATTGAACTGACAAAAAAAGTTAGAGACTTAATTAAACTAAATAAGATACTTTTAGAAGTAAAAGCAGACAACTCACATTAATTGTTTTGATGACAAAAAAAGCCGTTTCTTTTTATTGAATTTTCTGAACAAATTTAACTTAAGAGTATCCAATTGTGCAATAGAGTTGGAGAGGATCTGAAAGCTTATAGAAAATGACACTTCACTAGTCTGCAATTAGAGAAGCTTATTGCACTGTCTGCAGCTGTTTAGTCTATTAAGCTTGCAGGCTATTATTGTCCAGTTAGTTTATACTTTAAGCTCGGGATGCGTACAAGTTTGATTTGTAACTCTGAATCGGCAGTTTTTTTAATTTTAACCTTCCAAATTCCAATTAATTAGAGTGGATCTTCTAAAATTGTTTTGCTGATATATTTTGAGACCGACAACTAAATATCTGAAATTTTATTTTATAATAGTACTTAATTTAAAAATATTATAGCGTCTCAAAAATAAAAAATGGACCGGACTTATAATTATGTTCTTTATCTATTTTTTTCTAATAAAACATGTTATCGTGTCCCAAAATATAAAACAAATAATATTTTTTCGTCTCCAAAAAGTATATCTTTTCCTACTAATTTTCTTCCCTCCCTCCCTCCCTTATTTGGTTGGTGAAAAATATTGGGACGGAAATACACTATCTGATCTTATGTTTGAAACGTGACAACACTTCTTATCTTTAGTTAGCTTTGTATGTTTGTTAGTGTAAGAAAAAAAAATATATGTTATCGTCCGCATTTCAAGGCCCCATTTTTTTTTAAGTTGACGTCTCCAAATGCAAAAAAATTTAGTTATTTTGCCGATTTTCGAAAATAAAACATTACCGTTATTTCGTACTTGGTTGTAGTAGTGTTAATGTGTTTTGCTCCAAAAAATCGTTAAGTTATAACGGCAGTAAAATTTAAAAGCTTGATCCTAACTTTACAAATCTTAAAATGTACACTTGTTTCTTTGTACCAATGTACAAATATATTTCAGTTTAAAACATAACTATTAACAAGTCACAATGTGTTTTCAGAAATTTATTATTTATACATTCATTTACGAAACCGATCATAAAATACATATTCTTCTGTTGCATGTTATACATAGACTATTGTATAATTTATATTTTATTATATCAGGTTGGACATACAATACTCCTTGCAATCATTACACATTGCATATTTTATTATTTCACAACAAGACTCCTTCCGATTAGTAAGTTCAATGAACTCGTCAAGATTATTTACTAGCTTCTATCACTAAAAAGAAGATATTATCATATACTAATATAAAAAATTTGAATAATTTAATGGTGAGTAAAATTGCAAATAAGTACGGAATATTCATTTTAATTATTTAACTATATTCGAACCCAACAGTGGAAAATCTATTCACTTAAATGAACTATTTGATGTTTGAGATAATAACCCTTGTTCCTCATAAAATTTAAAAAATATATAAACTAATTTGAAATTTTTAATATATAATATAAAAGCCATAACATTAAATTTTATCGAATTTTCAATTTGTTATTACTAGAGCTGGTTGGGCCTGACAACAATTTGAAATTGTTCGGGGAATAATTGCAGAGGAGTATGTTTGTTTAGAGACACCGCTCAGATCGGCGAGGACAAAGCGCGACAAGAAAATAGGATTCCTGAGAAGGTCGCACCTTTCCTCGTTTCAGAAACCAAAAAGATATAATTGATTAGATACCAAAATTAACTACAACAAAAGAAAAACAAAACAGAACAAAAGCCAAAGTAGAAAAGAAAGAGGCCACACCTCCACTGTCGCTCATCTCTCAAGCAACCTCTCTCTCTCTCTGTCTCTCTCTCGTCGTCGTCGTTCAATGGCGACTTCTCCAGCTTGAGCTGCGCCGGTGCGACGTGCGACTGTGGCTTCCCATTTCTCAAAGGTGAGTGTGCAATGTAATGTCTCTTTGATTCGTGATCTTTCGAGGTTTCGTTTTTGAAAAGATCGCTTCTTGATCATTTTCTTCTTTGTTTGTTTGTTTGTTTGTTTGTAGAAAGAAAAGCGAAAATTGTTTGGCATTGATTTCGTTACAATGTATGTTTGAATTGGAATGTATTTTGTTTCTGAAAATGTGGATGTACCAAATGTGGTATATGCGATTTGATGTCCTATTTGGTAGTTGTGTAATTTGTACCTTTTCCTTTAATTACGCTTGTACATGACGACAAAAATCGTCAATAAGATCTCCTTACCAAAATGCATTGTTCTAAATTGCGCAAGAAGTGCACACAAATTCACCATCTAATATGAAACCATAAAAGACGAAGATATGCAATAGTTGATGTAATTCAGCACTGAGATCTTTGATTAATCACTTGGATTGATCAATACGTGATCTCCTATTGTTAATTTGTTTATTTTGTTCAGGTGAAGTTTGCATTAGCATAGACTGAAGAGATGAATGGGAATCGTCAGATGGAAATTCATTACATAGACACTGGATTTCCTTATACTGTCACTGAGAGCTTTATGGATTTGTTTGAGGGCCTCACATATGCTCAGTCTGCTATTGGTCTTTCTGATCCTTTCCATGATCAGGTAGTTGAAAAGTTTTTCACTTTTTTGGCAATTTGTTCAAATTTTACTTTTTCATTTTTCATGCTGGTTTTGTTCAGCTAATTTTCATCCCTAAACTGGCCTTGTGTTGGTCATAGAGATCTGGCCTTATGCTTGATCCAATAACAGCAGTACCTTTTTTAATTTGAAGGTTGGTAGACAGCTACCTTTTCTTTCGGTAGCTTATATTTGATTATTAAAGCTAACCTAACCAATGCCAATCATCAATTGGTAGCTTAAATATAATACAGATCACAGGAAATCATTAGAAAAAGATAGACAAGGTGCATTTCTGGTCAGCGCTATTTTCATAAAATTCTCCAAAAATATTGAAACACCAAAAGTCCATCTTGCCCCTTAACCTGAAGTTAGCTTTTAAATTTTATACCAAATCTTGTCAGTTCTAGAGAGTAACACAATACTCATAGCTCTATAATAAGGTTGCCAATATTTATTGCACAACCCAACCCGAGGATGCCCTGATCTGATATAACACAACCCAACTTGGCATTTGTACTAGTTGATCTATATTAAGCATTTCATATATGATATTATGAGAACTAATATGCTTCTTATTTTAGGTGAAATATTTTTGTTTGACTATTTTTTCTGTGCATTGGATACTTATTGTTTTCAAGTGCTATTGTTGTTCGAATTACTGCTGTATGCCTCATACTTACAATTTCTTATTTTGCCTGACAGAATAACCCATACTGGTCAGTTATGCATGCAAACACATACAAGTACGGTTATTCTGGGGCCGAGAGTAACTTTTATTATGGTTTTGACCGTGCATATGACCTGAACGAGTACTTCAATAGAGTAGATGAAGGAATGAGGGTTTGGCATAACCCCACTACACGTTTAACAAATGCCAGTTCTCCACGAGACAGTCAAGGCCACAGTCCTAGTTCAAATGCTAGCTCTGAACGGCGTAAGTAGACTGTAATTAACGTTGAAATTTTCATGCATCTTGTATTGATTTGTTTCAACATTGATATCTCTATATCTGCTATTTCCTTTTCCAAATACAGGGATCAGAGGAAACGCAAGTTCAAGTAGCCCTCAGGTACAGAAAATTATTTCTTTTTTTTTTTTTTCCTTTCTTTTTCTTATGAGAAAAATAATATGTACTTTAGGTTGTTGCAGATGTTTGCTTGAGATTACTAGTATGCTTGTCTTTTGGTTTATAATAAAGTATTTGTGGATATCACTTCTTTTATTAACAAAATTTAACCTTCCCTGGCAGGTGATTTGGCAAGACAATATTGACCCTGATAATATGACATATGAGGTTCTTCCTTTTTCTTAATATCAATTCTGTTTTCAAATGATTGTCCCAATGGTTGTATCACCCTTTTTTTCTATGCTCTTGTTTCGTTTATTTGTCTGTTTTTATTTGGATGTGATATCCAATTTGTTGATCTTCTGTGAACTTTCTATAATAACAGGAGTTGCTTGATTTGGGGGAGTCAGTAGGAACTCAGAGCAAGGGCTTGTCGAAAGAACTTATCTCCATGCTTCCAGTGTCAAAATACAAGTGCAGTTTCTTCTCCTTGAAGAAGTCACGAAAAGAGAGGTGAGTTTGTTTTTGGCAAGGAGTTCTACAGTTTGATGTTGTATATATAGCTCCGAAGTGTTGATTTTGCATTCTGTGACAGGTGTGTGATATGCCAGATGGATTATAAAAGAGGGGACCGGCAAATGACTCTGCCGTGCAAGCATGTTTACCATGTGGGCTGCGTGACTAGATGGCTTAGCATTAACAAGGTTAGAAGAAAGGAAATATTGTGATTTTCAAACAATTTTGAACTCCTATACTGGTTACCTGAAAGCTCTGCACATGCCAACATCATACTAAACATATATTATGTTGTTGTACAATATTGGTTTTAGTTTTTGTAATAGATTCTTTGTTGTGTTAAGTTGCGGCTTTCTGATTGGTCTAGGTGTAATTAGATCCTTCATTACCATTGTTCTGTACCAGTATTCTACTTGTCTTATTATTATTTTCTATCTATCTACTTATGTAAGGGCACTCTTTTTGACGTCTATGTTAATGTACTCATGTTATCATTACAGGTGTGCCCTGTGTGCTTTTGTGAAGTAGTACCTGAGGAATCAAAAAAGCCCTGAAATTTTTCTGAACTCGAGTTCCTCCATTGACTTTGTATACATGTTGGCTGGATAGATCTGTTCTCATTATCTGTTTAGGAAAATATCTTTATAGGGTGATTAGGTTTGCATGCACATGGATTTGAACAACTGCCAATAGAAAATTCTAGTTGTGCCACTGTGTTGTAAGACAGTTTGTTTTCTTATCCAAAGAGAAATATCGTCTAGTTTGTTTGATAGAGCATCTATATATGCTTATCTCGTCTCTGATGAGGTTCAGTTCATACAGGTGAATTTGACCGTGATTGTAAAGCGCTTTTTAAACTTGTTCTTCTTCCTTTCATTTTTGTTTGAAGAATTTGCGTTAAACGCTTCCTTCGACAACAAGCACCTCTTTTTCTTAAATCTTTTGTTTTGTTTACAGAATGCTTTCCTTTCTGTGTGTTTTTAGGTGAATTCTTTTTTTTTTTTGACTAAAGTTTTTAGGTGAATTCTAAAAATAGATTGCAGAATGATATTAAATTGCATAATGATAAAACGTGCTTTTAACCTATTTAATTTTCAGAATTTTTAAATTGGAAAACTGTACTTATTATTATTGTTCATAAAAAAATAAAACTAGAATGATTGCTGGTCATGTTAAATTCTTATTCTGATCAGATTTTAGTACTATACCGTCAAAAAAAAACAAAAAACAAAAAACGTAGAGCGAATGAATTAGAGTGTCATAGCAAGTTGAGCAGACCTTCACAGAACTCATTAAAAAATTTTATGGGTGTTTGGTTTATTTTTTTTTTTTAATTGTGGAATGTCCGGGAATCCAGTAATTCCTGGTAATCTTATATCCATTATCCGTATATACAATTTTTCTGGTAATATTATTCCCACTTATGCAATTATTAGGAATGAACTTGTATTATATTTGGATTTTATTCAGGATTCAAGGAATAGACAATTCGGATTGGAGTTTAGCATTGATGGTTAATTACTCCATTCAAATTCTGCGAAATGCAAAACTGAAACTTGTTGTCAAAAATGCTAACTCATACCTCTCTAAATAAATTTTGATACATATTTGAAATATGCCCTTGTCGACTTGTCGTTCAACGTTAAAAATGTAAAAATTGAACGTTTTCGGCTTCAAATTTACTTATATAAAATATAGGCAAAATTAGTTACATACCCTTCTAATCTTCACTAATTGGATATTTACCCATCAATTCTATTTAAACAAGATTATATACAATTTTTAATGATTTTAATAAAATTTTTAATTTAAAAAATTATTTTTTTTATAATTATGACTAATCCGCCCCTGCCTACTTAAAATGAAAATTATTCCCAGTTCGCTGATTCTCGATTATCTGTTCAAGTAGGGCCATAACTTTGTCAATTGCTAAATTTCCTTGTTGAAAGTATTATCAATAAGTCTTAACTCTTAATGATCATTGGTTATATAGAAAAAAGTGTGTTCGTATAATCTTGTTTATTTATCAAATCCAATAATATGAATGGATTATTTGTTTTTTAAAGAAAACATTACAAATAATTAATCAAGTGTCAATTGAAAAGGATCCAATTCTCGTGCCACCATCGTTTTATGAGTGAGATGGAGATCCGAAGAGAAGAGACATAACGGCATTGGATAGATTATTTCATTAACCAACAAGTATAAAGAATTAAAATCGGTATATTGACTGGGGCTAGAGGTGTAATATTGCAGGTACAGACTCTGGTGCTGGGATAAATGAAGTTTTGGAGGATGGATCTATGACTGATCAGCCGGATGAAGATTTATTGGGAAATTTTCTATTTGACTTTCAGGTTTTGTAATTGTCCAAGGGATTGGTGGTTACATTGATAAGAATCGTGATGGTGGACTCTGCGTAGGCTTTATCTTTTATTTGGTGGTTTTATTTTTTGTTATTTCTAAGTACTACGTACACTGTTGGTTCTTGAACAATGAAGCTGGAGGTTTTTTTTTTTATCTTAAACGGCTTTGGCCTCTTAAAAATCTCCGATTCTTTTAATAAGAGAAAAAAATGAATCAAGAATTTTAACAGGAGCACAGCTCACCTCAAAGTTTTAAAAAGAACATCATGTTAGCGTCCTCATGGCTGACACTATATGTCAGGCTCTATAGCGCCATCATGAACGGCGCTATAAGAGTCAGTCCAAAAAGTACTCTATCCGTCGAGCTCACGGTGAAAATACCAAAACAAAAGGTAGTGGTGGGCCCAGTAAGACAGAGAAGACAAACATTATATATTTTGGAACAAGGGTGGCGTGAACAAGGATAAATAGCTGATTTTTGAAAGTGCAGCGAACAAGGATAAATAGCTTTTTAGTGAGTAAAAATTGCGAATAAAAATTAGGATGAATAGTTTATTTAATGAACAAGAAAGTGTTGTTTAAGTGATGTATTAGAAATAAAAATTAAGAGAAAGAAATATAATAATAATCTATGTTAATTTATAATAATAATATTTTTTCTTACTTTCTCTTTCCAACTACTTTTGATTCCAGTTGAACCAATTTTGTATTATTCGCAAGTTCTGAAGCCAAAAGAAAAGCTGAATGATTTTTTTATTATTTCGCATCCTAAGTTCGGAAGTTAGATGCAAGAGCAAATGAATATATTATTATTTCGAAGAGTCACGCCACCCTTTACATGTCTCGCTGGCTCCATCATTTTTCAGACCTTTTGTTTTGGTATTTTCACCGTGCACTCGTTGGACAAGAGTATTTTTTGGATTGACTCTTATAGCGCTGTTCATGATGGCGCTATAGAGCCTGACATATAGTGCCAGCCACGATGACGCTAATATGGTGCTCCTTTTAAAACTTTGAGCTGAGCTGTGCTCGTACTAAAATTCTTGAGCCATTTTTTTCTCTTATTAAAAAAATCGATAAAAATCTCAACAAATAGCCTAATGCATACTAATATTTACACAAAGGGTCGAGCCGCAAATGTCTTGTGCGCCTAAAATTCGCATGGTTATAAGGCGCTATCTTGTGCACATTTTATTTCTTTTTATTTTTTTTCACAAATCAATGAGTTTTAACAGGAAAACAAAAAAAAAAAGACAAGGAGAAGAAAAATAATCGATATAAATTATTTTTTTTTTACTTTTCGGAATGCAATCGAAAAGTAACTACATACCTACACACGTACTCCTAGTGTAGTTGTTTTTATAATGTTGATTGATATTTTTACTACAGTTTTTTCTACATACATATTAAACTAAATCTTAAATGAAAATAAATATATATTACGATGTCATACATATTAATAGATATATTGAAATAATTCATATTTATATATTTTATACTTATAATTGTTGATTTTGTTTTATTTTGTGAAAATAATAATCATAGGGTCATCGGGGAATCAATTCAAGATAATATATGATGTTTTATTCGTTTTATACTTGAGTGACCCTAAAAAAATTTATTATTATTATTATTATTATTATTATTATTATTATTATTATTATTATTATTATTATTATATAATATCCAAATTCAGTTACAATAAATGCTAATGATAATTATAAAATAAAAATTGATCAAATGTGGGTAATATGTAAGTATACATGCACAAGTATATCATAAAAGTATATTACACATCTTACACATATTATATATGCATTTATACATGAGAAAACCTATGGTGCATTGCAATGCACGGAAGCTTCGGTGCATACTGATCCAAACTCTTCAATCTGCTTCGAAATGACCGATCCAAACCATCCAATATGATCTCCCTAATGAAATCTCCTTCTGACCAAATTTTATATTTTTTAGAATTTTTTTACTATTTTTTCGGAATTTTAAAAAACGCTAATCTAATGTTTTCTGAACTGTTCAAAAAAGCCAGTTTTTAAAAATCCGAAAAAAATACTTAAAAAATTTTGAAAAAATATAAAATTTGGACAGCAAGGAGATTCCATTAGGGAGATCATATTGGACGGTTTGGATCGGTCATTTCTAAGCAGGTTGAAGAGTTTGGATCAGTATGCACAGAAGCTTCCGTGCATTACAATACACCATAGGTTTTCTCTTTATACATACATATTATATATTATGTATATCATATCGTTTATATATTAATTGTACAATTACTATACTTTAAATTGATGAATTTGGATTTCTTTGTTAAAATAACAAGTTTAGGATTATTTGTGAATAAAATCAAAATAATATATAAAATTTTATTAGTTTTATCGTCGATGACCCTAACTTTATTATTAAAAAATCGAAATTCTATAAAAAAAATATATATAAGCACACATATGTAAAATAAAATAATTAATTATGTAAAATATATAAGCACACATATATATTATGTATTTATAATCTTAAACATATAAATTATATATTTTTGTATGTTATATAGTTTATATGTTGTAATTTATGTTTGAGTTTGTAATCAAGCTAAATGGATTCTTAATATTCGTTTTTTAGCTGAGGACATCTAATATTCACTCCTTGATTGAATGAATGGATAGAAAATAAATATAAAAAAACAATTAATCTTTTTTTTTTCCGCTTCTCTTTTGTATGTCATCAATAAACAATTGATTTTCTTTTTAAACCATCGATTTTCAAGTTCCTTTTTATTTTTGAGTCTTCATTTTTTCATGTCTGATATGCTATGCACCATCCATTTATTTATCATCCAATACCATCCAACAAGCTTCAACAAGCCAAATTGGACTTCAGTCATCCCGCGTGCTGACATCATCGAAAATTTTGCGCGAGTCAGCGACTAATTTACGCATGATGACGTCATCAAAACACGTACTGACGTCAGCAATTGTTGTTTTGTTAAAAATCACAATGGTTGAATTTAAAGTATTTATGTGTTCAGTTAATTACATTTCAAAATTGAATTTTCGTATTTTTTTATTTAGTAAAACACATTAAGGGATGAACTTGAAGTGTTTATGTGTTCCATAAGTTGCAGCAAAAATTTGATTATGAAGTTTTTTGTGTTCAGTTAAATACGTTAAGGGATGAACTTTAAGTATTTATGTGTTCAGTAAGTTGCAGAAAAATTTGAGTTTGGAGTTTTTTGTGTTCAGTTAAACATGTTAAGGGATGAACTTTAAGTGTTTATGTATTAAGTTAGTTTCACCAAAATTTGAACTAGTTAAGGGATTAATTAAAATTGTTTATGTGTTCAGTTAATTGTGATCAAACACGTTTAAATAGCAATGCAATGAAGTGAACACTGATCATTTATTTAGAATAATATCTATTATTTCAACAAACTGAATAATTATATTAATAATAATGTCCATCAAAGAACCAAATTAATGTCACAAAGGATTAGAATAATTTTGAAAAACAAATTATATTGAAGAGAATCGTGTTGATCTTCTCAGCTTGTCAAATTTCAAATCATTTGAAACTTTAAAGTTCAGAATTATGCCAAGTACATTAGTTAGCATCATCAATTGAAGTTGATTAGGTGAGATTCTTAGTCTCTATGAAAATTATCTAAGATTCGACTAATGGAAATTTCATTATATCTCTAATGCCTAAGCAATTGAAGAGAATTACACGTTCCAGTCTTGTACAATCAACCAAATTTCAACGACAGGTATAATAAAAACAATCAATTGACAAAGTAAGAAAAAGAAAAAAAAATTGTATGAATTGGGAAATAATCAATTGACAAAATAAGAAAATAAAAAAAATTGAATGAATTGGGAAACAATCAATTGACAAAATAAAAAAAAAAAAAATTGAATGAATTGGAACCTTAGCGGCAGTGAAGACTTCTTTTCAACTGAAGTCACGTTTCTCACCACCACCGACGTGCTGTTGTGACCCGACCTGCTTCTAGAAGGCTTGGCAAAGACTCTTCTACAAGCTTCAAAGACTTCTTCTCAACTGAAATCGCCATGTGAGGGAGTGTCAAGCTCGTCAGGCTCTATCTCTATTCTACGCTGATTTCAAGGGGAGATGGTACGAAAGAGATAAGAGAGGTTTTGAGTCGTTTGTTTGTATTTGATTGGCGCCGCGGGAGAGGGGTTTAGAGAGAAATAAATAGATTGGTCAGTCGTTAGGTTCATAAAAAGCATGTTTAGAGCACGTGGATGTTTGAATGATAATAAAGAAGATGTAGATACCAATTACCTGATCTTTTTGCTCCTTTTTAAAGTAAAATGCATTTATACGTAGAAATAAAGGAAAGGAATAAAGGTCCATACCCTATCTGTGTCACGTCCCGCACCGACGGGTCGCGGGACGCGAGGTGAAACGGTATCTTCTGCATCCATTCGACGGCCCGTCAACCTACGTCGCAACAGATAAACAAACAGAGTCAGGTACAAACCTCAGTAACCGGTTATTTAACGACGCAGCTTCTCTATACTTAATTATTATAACAAAATTCAATAAGATTGGATTAATCCACAGTACAAATAATATATTTTACGGAGATAAACGGATTTAGCCAGTCAGTCAGTCAGAGTGGTCCCTCCCCGATCTCAGGAGGATCAAGACCGGCCCCTCCCCGAACTCAGGAGGATCAGGGCTTCAAATTCAGATTCAGATCCATATTCTAAATTCGAAATCCCGTAAAATATATCAATAACAATTCAGATAAACATAATTAATCAAAACCAACCAATAAATCAATCAACCAATAAATATAGAGAAGTCCGGTTACCTGACTGAGCGGTTCAGAAATCACATGCAAATCAATTCGACTGTGCGACGTAGAACACGAAATTCGAATCAGCTATTCAATAAAACTTTTCAATCGGCAATGATCAATTTCATGAATATCCAAACTAAACCTTCTAATATTATTTGAGGTACTTGAACAACTCATTTCAATAAAAGGAACGATGAACAAGTGAATTTTTATGGATTGGAAAAATGGCAGAAAGTGACACGTAATGGAGGTGCATAGGCAGATGGCATTGTGCATGCATGTTAAGGTGGGTTGCGTGGATGCTACCATGCTAGGGAGGGTACAAAGAACATGTGGCAATATTTTTCCTTTTCTCATTCGGTGGTGTACACATACACGAACCAAGGTGCTTTAATTTTTCTTGGTCAACATCCACTTTATGGTCAAAGGTCAAGATCTGGTCAACATAGTCAAAGCTGGTCAACATTGGTAAAAAAATGTTTTCAAAGTTCAAAATTTTTGTCAACAATGGCCAAAGGGTGATCAATGTCGGTGGGATGTTACAATCTGCGCCAGATGTCCATGCAAATTTTAGGCGCACAAGCCCACTGCGCGTTGGTCTTTTGTGTAATTATTAGATAAGATACATTATGCTCTTTTGTTGAGATATTCTGAGTGATCAGGCTCAATTAGAAAAAAAGAAAACCGCAGGAGAGTCTACTTTTTGAAAAGAAAAAAAAAAAAAAAAAACAGCAGATTGTTTGGGAAAAAAAATGACAGAATAGAAAATGTGGTTGGCTAGACTGTATATTAGTACTAAATTTTAAAGTTAACTGTTTATATCTATAATTTTATTAAAATTATTGAAAAGGGTATACCTATCATATTTAACAAGAATTGAGAGCTAATAAACATCCAATTTTGAAGAATTGAGGAGTAAATTTATCTCTACTACTTATAAATGCACGCATACAAAAGGAGTAAACAATTCATATAAAAGGAGTAAACATGTCATATAAAAGGGTGTTAAACAATTCTTATATCAATTATGGACAATTGATTTGTGTGATTTGATTTGATCAGTGGTCTAGATTAAGGTCAGACTTTTTATTAGAAAAAATTAAGTTACTACCAAATTAGCTATTTATTTAAAAGGAAAGACTAAATTATTAATTTTACCGTATCTTTATTGTCTAACATGTAAAGTTTTATATGAAACAAAAATAATATCAAAATTTTATTTTCTTATTTGCCCGCATATTGAGGGCATCTTTTGCTAGTAATTAATGAAGAAAGGAGGGTATGAAACATATTGTTCGAAATTGACCGACCTCGTCAAATTTATATTTTAGTGAAGAAGATGAATTTGTATTAGTACAATAAGCATCGACACACTTGATTAATTAATGAATAAAAATTCTTTGCAAATTATCAGGCCAATTGTATGAAACAATAAAAAAAAAATTAAATAAAAACTTAAGAATTTCTAACCGCTTAAATTAAAACAAGGTTAATTGAAAGAAAAGCTTAGTTAGAAATCTCAATTTCATTCAAGTCCCATTCTTTATACTGCTCACCACTTTGAAACAACTCTATTATATTGTCTATATAAATTACCATAGATTACTCGTATTGTTTAGAAATAAAAACGTGTATAATATTTCAAAATGTATTTTCGTGTCAATTATTGGGATATAAGTGCTCATGCAAAAAATGTCTTATCTAATTATTTATTTTCTTTAATTTTGTAGAAGTAAACTGTATGGCCAAAGAATATCTAAGGACCTTTATTGCTAATAACTTCTTTTCTAAAACACAACTATACAATTAATAAGTGTGATAATCGACATTTTATTTTGGTGGCATGCATTAACCATGATATATACGAAATGGAAGTATTCACGAGAAAACTGCAAACTCCATGCATATAGCATGTTGCAAATATTAATACACAAGAGTAGGGAAAGAACTCCAAAAAAAAAAAAGAAAAAAAAAAGATTAACGAAATGACAAGAAAGACTGTTACATTCGTTAAGTATTTATAAAAATTTGAGTTTAAAATAAGTTATTGGAGAAAAACAAATACATTTTGAACAAGTAGTAGTAAGGTTTTTTAATTTATGAATCAATTTTAGAAATACTTACAGCTTCCCTCGACTACATATTCTTTTAACTATTTTAAACAAACTTTTGAAGGTGATTGTCAATTTGTGACATTGGTAAAATTCATTGTCGAAACATGTATTTTTTTAGAGAAATTTTTATAAATTGCTAACATATGCATCTGTTCCATCTGGTTCTCAATTTCCCAAGTAAAACCTTTAAAAACATAATATCACACTATTAAATGCATCTCAAAATGATGTAATATCAATGTCCACGAAAGACCGTTCCAAAATGATGTAATATCACGCTACTAAATGCATCCCAAAATGTGTAATAAGGTGAAGCAGCAGTTGTGATATCGAAAATGAAAAGGAGTAGGAAATCAGGATCTGTAGCTGGATCGGACGATAGTACCGTCACGTGTTATAGACTGTTGAGAGTGCTAGATATTATGGTATTATATTTGATGAAATAGGGGGGATAAGCATCAGGATCAAAAACCACATTTTCTTGGTTCAATTGGTTTAGTGGAGGAAGGGTGTGGACTGTGGACTGCACCAGTGACCGGGTTTAGAAGGGAGATGCACGAGTCCAAATCGAGGAGTATCAACCAGTCGAAAGATGTACCAATTTGAACGGTACCGTTGACGTATGCCAAGTGGCGAAGTGAATGAAATGGAGAATCCTCAGCTGGATGCATATCCTTTTGAGGAATCTTGATAACGGTGCTAATAGACGGCATTTGGTCAACTTTAGGTCTCGGTGGCAGGATTAATTAAGAATGGCTAGAAAAAGAAAGTGAAGGCACTTCAAGGCTGTGGTACCAACATGGGTCGATTCGGCACAAGTGAATGAAATCCTCGATGGTGTTCACGGACTTTGAAGTGATGGATTCGAGTATGTCTGTTGGGAGGTCCGACCACGGTGATTTCTTGGAGTACTCCATGTTGTTTTCTTTAAATCTTGGAAAGAGAGCTCAGAGATGGAGAGGGAGAGGGAGAGGGAGAGCAAGTGTACCGTGAATGTTCGCTTAAAACAGTTCTGTATTGTGAATGTATAATGTAATAAAGATTTACTTTGAAAACTGATAAATCGGATGTTTAATATTAGAGAATCAACGGTGCATATGTGGTGCATGGGTTCAGTGTAGACGAAGGTGCATCTTCACTGATTTTTTTCTTTTTTTTTTTTTAAAAAAAAAAGAAAAACTTTCTGTGCTTTTTGGTAATAAAAAATGCTTTGTTTCAAAAAAATAAAAATATAATAATAAATAAAAATAATTCTCATTAAATAGTGTCCATTACATGGATGTTTTTTCGTGTATGCCTAATATCATTATAATCACGTCTTCTATTATCATAGCAACTTATGCAAAAATGGACCAAAGAGCAATTGACGTGTTATGGTCATGTAATGCTTTCATTTCACCTTTTTCGAACTGTTGTATTTTTATGTAGTTCTTCAGATCATGCTGAATGATATTAAAAATATATGCATCATAATACATATTTTGTCACTCGTTTTGTTCTTCAAATGTTGTTATTCCAACCAGCTGTTCAAACGTCTGTAATTATTAAAATTTAGCTTCTAACAGATTATAGATGCCAACAAGAACTACGTCGAAGGACAAAAAAAAGGAGCTAATGCTTCAATATATATCCCAAATTGAGATGGAAAAAAATTCAGGTGCACGACAAGTACGTTGCATCAATTGCCTGATCAATTGACCGAAATGATACCAACATAGAACTTCACCCCAAAAAGAAAATAAGACTACGATTATTTTATTTGCTTCCATAATTTGGGGAGGGTGCTACAAACCTACAACATTCCATACTATAATTCTCTCCTAAAGCAGGCTATTTTTTTTTCCCTTTATGTAGAATTAAAGAAGACTATTATTAGTCAAACAGAATTTAACCCATGGCCTCACGCTTTATTATAAACCCGGCATTGATTGCCATAGCATAATTACACCCATAATCCTCAAGCATTTGGGAGAGAACAGTGGAATAGCGGAGCCCACTCACTTGAATCAGGATCAAAATCAGACTTATGCACGAATACGACCTCGAGATACATTGAAGCACGGTTCTTAAGGCGCAATTCACGGCGCTTTGTTCTCTGCCAGGTGGCTGACAGCTTGTGCTCATAAACGAGAGTTATCCTCTCAAGGACCCGCCCATGCTGGACAAAAAATTTCACAAACTCCACCTCGGTTCTCATACCAGAGAAATTAATCATGGTGAAAGATCTCAAGTGCTGTTCAAAGAACCCAAATGGGGCCTGCTTCTCCCAGAACCCTATGTCCGGGGCCGGTCCAATAGACTTGATGCACTATAATTAAACACAACCGATAATTAACACAGACAGAAAGAATAACACAGCAGCAGCAATTAACAGGTAGTAAAACATTGCGATAAGTTTTCAAAATCTCACCTTGCTTTTTTATATTGGGGTTATAATTTTGCTCTTGACCATATTCATATTTCATCCTTCATTGGGGTTACAATTTGGCTCTCAATCTTATTTATTTAATTTTATCCTTAATTTAGGTTACAATTTGGCTCTCAACCTTATTCATTTATTTTTATCCTTAATTTAGGTCACAATTTGGCTCTGAACCTTAGTCTGTTTCCTTTTTCAGAAAATTGGGTTTCAAACATTAGGTCAGAACCAAATTAATCCAGTAAACCATCCCTGATTCCCTGTAAAGGCATTGGGCAACTAATTAAGCTGCACCAAGACCAATCAGCAGCAACAGCAGGTACAGGAGTCACATATTCAAAGATAATTTTACAGGGTAGAAAGCTTGTACCTTTATATCCAAGGTTTCAAGGCAAGGGAAACATCTTAACACAGCTGAAAGCAAGGAGCGCTTAAACCCATCAGCAAAGCCTACAAGAATAGCTAGTTTCTTAACCGTCGGCAACCCCATACTTCCATTCACAGACATTACATACTGTCACCCAAAAATAGTAAAAAAAAAAAACATAAATAGGAAATGTTAGCTAAAATATTGAGAAATAAGAAATTGTAATGACAACCATTCTATATATAAAGGTTTTTACCTGATTACAAGACTTGGAGAAGGTGCTACCAATCCTCATATTTGCATTCATGGAGAACAATCCTAGTACCTCAAGTTTTTGCACATGTTGTACCGAAAAACTTATGCAGTCTACAGTACTTTCACCAAACCTCAACTCCCGTAGCTCGGGTGCATTTTCAATTACCACCTCCTTTGCATGGCTACCATAACCCTCCTCATGAATCATCAATTTTTGCAATTTGGCACAATTGAGCCGTACATACTGGAGACCCGAACAGTTCATCAACTGCAATACCTCAAGCTGCGAGCATGATTTCAAAAGGCAATCCAGAAGATCATCCCAGAGAAACACAAACTCAAGAGTGAGCTCTGTTAGGTTCGGGAAACTCGAATTCACAACAGGGCTTGGCGGGATGAAACAATCCGAAAGCGACACCTTGCGCAACGTCGGGCACTGAAGAAGCGAGACAGGTAGTCGGTATCTCAACCTACCTTGATGCCCAAAACGGAGAGAAAGCTCTCTGATTCCTTTTTGGGTAAGGGTTTCAATAAGATCATCGACCTCTCGGCGAAAGTCGAGGTCGAATTGAGATACGCGAAAGCTGTGAATTGGGCCGGGGTGAACGGAGGTGATACGGGACACAGCTTGGCTGGTCTCATACCCATCTAGCTGATCGGATTTGACTGCGGAGTCGTCGAGGTGGAGAGGGTTTAGTTTCCAGAGATGGCGAAAGCGGGAGGAGAGAATGCTGGTGCGAATCGAATCTTTGATTGGGAGAAGGGAGATAATAGAGGAGAGAACGCAATCCGGAAGGTGGCTGATTAGGTCCGTCCGATTTTGATCGGAGAATTCAAAGAGGGTGTTGGGTTCGGGTTGGGGTAAAGGGAGGTGGACCAGGTGGTGCGGTTTCGGGTCGGACGGAACTCCGACCCGTCTCCGACGGGAAGAAGGAGGCATTTTGGTAAGGAGGAGAAGGGGTTTGGCGAGGAAGCTTCGTAGCTGCTTCCGAATGGGAAGAGGAAAGGAAAGGAAAGGGGTTGGTGTAAAAAGTGAAAGTGGAATAGTAAAGAAAGGGAAGGTGGAGACATAACGGGTAAACGGTGCATTGCTTGGTCAACTTTCGTTTCGGTTACTTTTCCGTTTTTATGATAACGAGAGAATTAATTAATTACCGTGGGGTTTTTGCATTGCACCACTTCTAAAAATTAAAATATTTCCTCAGTTGGAAATTATTCGTTGAAAACTTTCTGTTTATACATTTGCCAACCGTAATAAGCAAGCTCTTTTAGAAAATGCATCATCCTTTTGTAGCATACGGAATCCAGGGATTGTTTTTTTTTTCCCCAAAAAATGAACTCTCAAAATATTTACAGTAATACATATATGTAAGAAAAATGCTACAGTCAAAACAATTTTAAATGACTGATCTAAAACTGCTTAATGTGTTATTAATATTAAAGTTTCTTTGCCGAGCAATTTTATATTTTTTAAATTTTTTTTATTTTTAAAAACTGTTGTTATTGAAGAGTTCAAATATTCTAAGTTTTAAAATTTGGTTTAAAAAATTCAATATATCACATTTAACGATTCAAATTGATCATTTAAACTTCTGAATTTGAAATAAGGTTGAGTTTGATAAAACCCTCAATCCATATTGTTTTGATCATAGCATTTTTATATTTGTAAATAGTAAGATTAAGCGCAGAGAGGAGAACAATTGACGTTGTGTCAGATTTGGGGGTTGCTGCTAGCCGAGATCAAGTTTAATGTTCCATTATAATTAATTTCGAGAATTCTGGATAAATTTGAATTAAGGGTTACAGTGTTCACCTGTTGTGTGCCCCAAATGTCTCCGAACTTATTTTATTATTACTTTTAGAAAAATAAGTTCAAACGTCGAATCTAAATCATTGATCTTGTTCAATTTAACGAACGCTCAATTCGATGAAAAATTTGTCTTGAAAAAATAAATATCACCTTTTATATGTAATTTATAAGATTGAATAATTACAACATAAAAGTAATGACTAATAATAATACTATAATAAACTACTAATAATATGTTTACAGTATTATTCTTTTTAAATGTCACGTGTCCATTTTTATGTTCTGTATTTCGCGTTATTTATGTACATCGATATGTTTATAATGGTGTCCTGTATATACATTCCGTTCTTGTTTTAATAAAACCTATATTGCACAAGTAGAGACAATTCAAAGCTTTCAAGGAGATATATACCAAGCTACTCCGGTATTTCTTTCAGATTTTAGCATATTCTTTTTTAATCTTTTTCCCAAGCAAACACTCCAGAAACTGTATCTGTCATTTGATATGCAAACCAAGCTACATATTTCAAGCTCTACTTTTTGTGTTAGGTGGGAGGAAAATATATTTACATCTTCAAAGTTCAACGAATTTAAAAATGATATATGAATTAATTTGAAGAATTAGCTATGAGTAGATAAATAGCACCAATTTAATAAAAATTAATTTAGTGATAGTACTTGTTGCCAAGAGTACGCAAAATAGATTTTCGATAGAAAATTAGAAATACACAAATAGATAATCATGATTTTTTTTTTAAGATTTAATTAGTGATCGGTACCGAATAAGTCAGAAATAGGTACGCATGGATTTTCTTTCTGAAGGGATGTCCCGCTGATTTAATATACAAAATTACGATGTATGATTGCCAGATTCGTAGTAGCAAATAACATATTTTAGAAGGTGCATACCATTAATGTGATTCGATACCAAAAAATTAGACAAAAAATAGACACCAAATTAGTAAGATTTAGTGATAGTACAAAAGAATATACAAAGTGATAAACAAGAATTTTATAAGATTTAGCGATGGTACCTTTCAGAATAATCCAATATGCCACTAAGTATGTTGTTTGACTTTGAATACGTCTTATTGGTTCGTTGTACCACTTAATGACACGCTTACTATTTTGAGCAGAAGAGATTAAATTTGCATTAACGTCATTGTAGGATAATACTATGTTGACTGTTAACCCAGAAATAGTCAAACAAGAAGTACATATTTACTTGCACAAAGGTCAACTTTGTTGAACTTAATTATAAGGTTCGCTGGATTTGGTTTACTCATTTATTTATTGAGAAAAGATATGGTGTCAATCTAAACAAGGGCCCTGGTCTTTCCAAAGCACAGAGCGAGTCATGAAGAAGTGTAATTACTTTATTATACCATTGTACATATCATAAATGCATGAGAATAGACAATAGACACAAAAAACAGAGGGATGAACAATGAAGTTAATTCATCAGCATTGTGTTACAGAATAATTTCTAAATGCCAATAGGCTAGATTTCTTAATATGTAATAGCCTTTATATTTGGGGCAGATTCATTTAATCTAGGAACTACTGCTATTACTCCGGTCAGTGCTTTCGGCAGCAACTCTTTTCTTTTCGAAAACTCCTCAAACTTCTCAAAGCCGAAATTATCCCTATATATAGTTGCTTTCTACTGTACACTAGTTTCATAATAATTTCATGCACCAGGAAAATAATTTTATGATCAACTCATGGTACAGAAGAAATATCAGTACCTGGTGCGGTGCTTTGGACAGCATACCAGCCATTACTTCATAAATTGTAAATATAAGAGATGTAATATCAGCATTTCACCTTCTTAAGTTTGTAATTAGACTGTGCGCTCAACAAAAAACAGACAAAGGTAAGATACAGAATCGATCGCTTATACTCTCCAGAACTGGTTTGGTACTGGTTGGCACAGAAATCAGGTCTGACAAGTACAGTACTGAAATAGAGATAAGATTGGCCTATTATCAGCAAATATAAGAAAGGTCACAAGGCCACAGTTCTGCAAAATCAACTTTTATGTGGGTTAGCCACTTAGCATAATAGAGCTGCTTGGCAATATTCCAAATTGGAAGATACATGTTTGGTTCGAGCAGCTTATCATAATGATACTATTCCTTGGGTAAGCGGAACAGCACCGCATCCAAACAGAAAAAGTTTCATTTGATTTTATAAATTCTATTAGGTGCAAAAAAAACCTACAACTCCCCCATACTATAAATCTCTCCTAAAGCAGGCAATTACTAGTAAAATAGTAAGTTAAGTCATTGCTTTACACTACATTATAATCCACATTATTGATTGATACAGCCCCAAATACCCAACTCGCATCATCTAATCCAGCATAATGACCCCTAAAATCCTAAGTGCCTGGGAGAAGGTAAAAGAGGGGCACCCACTCACATGAATCAGACTCGCGTAAAAATATGACCTCAGGATTTAGTGAAGCACAGTTTAGAAGGCCTAATTCATGGCACATTGTTTTCTGCCAAGTGTCTGTGGGCTTGTGCATGCAAACAAAAGTTATCCTCTCAAGGACCCGTCCATGACAAATAAAAAATTTCAGAAACTGCATCTCAGCACTCAGCTCAGAGAAATTCATCATTGTCACATATCTCAGATGGCGTTCAAAGAAACCAAAAGGGACTTGCTGCTCCCAGAACCCTTCGTCCGGGCCAGGTCCAATAGACCTGATGCACTGTAACCAAAGGTAGCCGATAATTAACAGAGGTCAAAAGAAGAACACAGCAGCAGGGATCAATAGGTACTGACGGATATCATTACAAGTTCCAAACTTTTGCCTTGATTACTATTCTATTGGTCATTAATCGGGGTTACAATTTGGCCCCTGACATCATTTTTTTTCATTTCAGTCCTCTTGGGGGGGTTACAATTTGGCCCTCAATTTTATTCTGTTTTTCATTTTGAGGGAACTAGACTACAAACATTAAGTTTGAACCAAAATAATAGAGCCAACCGACCCTGATCCCCTGTAAAGGTATTATGGAACTAACCAAGCCGCACTAAGACCAATCAGCAGCAACAGCAAACAAAGATAAAAATATGCATCTCACATCTTCAAAGATATTAATATCACAGCATAGAAAGCTTGTACCTTAATATCCAAGGTTTCAAGGCAGGGGAAGCATCTTAACACAGATGAAAGCAAGGAGCACTGAGAACCATTACCAAAGTCTACAAGAATAGCTAGTTTCTTAATCATTGGCAGCCCCATACTTCCATTCACAGACATTACATGCTGCAACCAAAAAAAATAGGATAAAAGATAGATATGAAGATGTTATCCAAAGAGAATGGAGATATCAGTTTCACCCATGAGAGCAATTTTCTAAAGAAATGTTCTTACCTGATTATAAGTCTTGGAGAAAGTGTTACCAATCCGCATTGTTGCATTCATGGAGAAAAACCCCAACACCTCAAGTTTCTGCACACGTTGCACTGAAATCCTTGTGTGCTCCACCGTACCTTCCCCGAGCCTCAATGACCGTAGCTCGGGTGTGTTTTCAATAGCCACCTCCTTGATATAGCCAGCACCATTATCCTCATGAATCGTCAATTTTTGCAATTTGGCACAACTGACGCGTACATACTGGAGACCCGAACAATTTATCAGCTGCAATTCCTCAAGATGCACGCAAGATTTCAAAAGGCAACGGAGAAGATCATCCCAGAGAAACACAAACTCAAGAGTGAGTTCTCTGAGGTTGGGGAAACTAGAGTCGAGAACAGGGGACGGCGGGAAGAAGCAATCGGAAAGCGACACCTTGCGCAATGTCTGGCACTGAAGAAGAGAGAGAGGTAGACGATACCGCAACAGGCCCCGGAGCCCGAAACTGAGAGAAAGTTCTCTTATTCCTTTTCTGGTAAGGCTTTCGATCAGATCATCTAGCATTCGGTGGTAGGTAAGTGTTTCGAGCAGAACATCTACCGTTCGGTGGTGGATAATGTCGGTGAATCGAGAGATGCGGAAGCTGTGAATGGGACCGGGGTGGACGGAGGCGATGCAGGAAAGGGCTCGAAGGGTCTGATACCGGTCTAATGGATCGGATTTGATGGCGGAGTAGTCGAGGTGTAGAGGGTTTAGCTTCCAGAGGTGGCGAAAGCGGGAGGAGAGAATGCTGGTGCGAATCGAATCTCGGATTGGAAGGAGGGAGAGGATATATAAGAGAACGCAATCCGGGAGGTGGCTGATCAGGTCCGTTTTGTTTTGGTCAGGGACAGGGACTCCGATAGAATTGCGGTTGGGTGGGGGTACAGCCAGGCGGTGATGTTGCGGGTCGGAGTCGGATGGAGCTCCGACCCGCCTCCGGCGGGAAGAAGGGAGCATTTGGGAGGGAGGAGGATCGGTAACGGGAATTGCTTAGGAAGTTAGGAGTAGTTTGCAAAACACTCCAATTAAAACCAAACTACCCTTTGTTTGTTTCAGATAAAAGTGTGATTATAATTATAAATAGTTGAGGGTATTTATGTCTTTTTACTGAAAAAGTAGGAGTGTTTTTACATGAGCAATTCCCATCGGAAACGTGGCGGCGGTTGTAATAAAAAAACAAGGGAAAATTGGTCGTATACCCCTCTAATTTTCTCTAATTGGATATATACCCCTCACTTCTATAAAATTGGACATATACCCCTCTAATCTTATTTACCATGTATATTTACCCTTGTAAATACATTTAAGGACAACTTAAATATAAACAATTAATTTCTGAATTCTATGACGAAATTACCCTTGTCAGTCTCATCTCTGTCAAGCCTTATGACTCGATGGCTAACAAAAAATTTTCAAATTTTTTTCACTTTCCTCCATGGTGATCAGCGATTAAAACCAAGGACTTTGGTGAAAGATGCACAAATTAAATATATTTTTTCTCATTAAAAGTAATATGGAGACAATACGGAGACGTTGTGATACTTCTTTCATTTTCTTATAAATTTTTATTATGAACACCTAGCTGTAGGTGAAAAAAATACACGGAAGCAATATTTTTGAACCAACTAAACTTTTAACTGTTGATTGGAAGAGCATTGATTGGTTTGAGGCTTCAACCTGCAACCGTTTGAACCGATCGATGGTTAATTGCTGCAAACATAAATGGATTTTAAATTGGGTTGATATTAGATTAATAAAAAAAATGATTTTACATTGGGTTGATATACAGATTACTCCTATGAAAAAGATGCAAGGGAACAAAATAATTTTCAATCTGCACCATGTTATTGCTAGTATTTTAATGAATCCAACCTCTCGAGCAACGTGAACATATTGAAATTCTTAATAACAGTCTGTTAAGTAGAAGTTGTTACAAGTTAACAAAGAAACATGGTTGATGAAGGGGTCATTATTTAAAAAAGCATATTGATAGACGAGATATCAAAATAAATTCAGGAAGTGTGATGGAAAGCTTGGCGATAGACAAAGAAAATTTGAGAGAGATGAGACTGACGACAAGGATAATTTCGTCACGGAATTTAGAAATTAATTATTCATATTTAAATTATCTTCAAATGTACTTATAAGGGTAAATATACATAGCATGTAAGATTAGAGGGGTATATATCTTATTTTAAAGAAGTGAGGGGTATATATCCAATTAGTAAAGATTAGAGGGTATACACCTGATTTTCCCATATAAAAAAATGAACTGGTTGCCGCTCGAATTATTAGAAATAAGGAAAAAAGGAAAACAGAAACAATTCTAAAGCACAGAACCAGTGCACAGTGGCGAAGCTAGAAATTTATATAAGCAGGGTCCATAATTTTTTTTTCTGAAAATATATATATGATATATTGTCTAATATAGACATAGTATAACAATAATTATCAAATAAACAATTCTAAAATAAATGTAACATAAAAAATTGATGAGAAATCAAATATACCTACAATAAAAATCTAAGATCTAAAATAATATATCCAATATCCAAAATAATAAGTCAAGAGACATTCAAAAAAATAAAAAAATACAATAATTCTATATGAGTTTTCATTTTATGATAATTTTGCATAATAGATTCATTGGGATTATCTTTGAACACATTTCTTTCTATGTATATATATGCTACTAGGCAATCATTCATCTAAGAATCTCCCATTCTGTTTTTTGTTTTGCCATAATAAGTTTCATCGCATAGGAAAGGATAATGCGATATGGGTCCCTTTGCGAATTTTCAAGAGTCGCTATGCAATTCAAATTAAACACGACCCGTCCACTTGGGTCCCTCAAGTTTTTGAGATGGGTCCTTCCATCCTTATTTTTTATTTTTTATTTACAAAACATTACTATCTCAAATAAATTTTTTTTTGAGGTGGGTCCATGGATCCACCAAGAAGCATGTAGCTTCACCCCTGCCAGTGCATTTCATAAATATAGTTTCATGCAATTTTGCAAGGATAAGAAATAATAAACGCAAACATCAAAACATGATGAACTCTCGAAGAAATATTATCCAGGGTGATATATACCATCTAAGGTTTTTCATCTAGCGCCATCCAACAGGCCTGGACAGGCCAAAATAAATTTTTTTTTTCCGCGTGCTGATGTCAGCAAAATTTTTTGGTGCTGACGTCATCAAATATGTTGATTTGAGGGTTCAGTTAAATATTTTAATGGTTGAATTAAAATGTATAAGTGTTCAATTAGATGCACCAATACTTTGAATTTTAGTATTTGTGTTCAATTAAATACGTTAAGGGATGAACTTAAATTTCTATGTGTTCAGTTAGTTGTAGCATAAATTTGATTTCGTAGTTTTTGTGTTCAATTAAACTAGTTAAATAAAAAAATAAATTGAACATATACAACAAACATAGCGAACATTTACAATAACAATATGAACATTTACAACAATAAACTGAACATATATACAAATTGCCTGAGTAAGAAATAAATGATCATATTCAACATACAAAGTGAAATAGATTATTGTTGCATCTAACTGAACACTTACATACTTTAATTCAACCCTTAAAACATTTAACTGAACCCTTAAATCAGCATATGTGATGACGTCAGCACCAAAATTTTTTCCAAAATTGGTCAAAATTTTTTTGCTGACGTTAGCATGCAGAAAATCTGAGTTTGGATGGCGTTGGATGGAAAACCATGGATGGTAAATACCAATTCTGAATATTATCTCCTAATGCAGCAGGTCCTTGAACTATCTATAACAGCCCAAAAAGTTGTTTATAACACTAGGCCTATAAACTCACTGTTGTTATCGGCTTTTGAGCAGGTTGAAAGCCCAAATTGATGGAAAATCCAGAGCAGAACAGAACAGATTTGGAAATATGGACTGGGGTCTGGGAGTCTGGGATAAGAAACCTGTCAAGCAGCGGAACTGGTGTGTATGTACTGCCGTACTGATGTACATCCCTAAAAAGAAATAAAATATTTATCATAGCATCGGCATACGGCATATGATCAGACTTGCACAGGAGCAATAGAAATATGTCCTTTTGACCTACATTCCAAAGCACGGATGTCTGAACCTATTTTTTCTTTCTATATTTACTTTTTGAGAGAGACATGGCTTCGTCCAATTTTGATTAATTGCGGATAGTCTGATTGTACTGTATCTCATATTATTTTCGAATTGATAAAGTTTTTTTAAAATCACATAATCCGATAAAAGAATCATAATCTTACAATATGATCTAAAATAAGAGCGTATTAAAAAAAAAAAAAAAGTCCAGTCTTGCTTTCTTGAAGAACAGATCAGATTGATAGTCTTTTGACTCTTTTTTATTTTTACTTTTTGCTTGAAAAGTGACCGGCTTGATAGTCTAGAGGTTAAGGCCTTACTTTCTGTTTTTATAGGTGATAGGCTCCTCAATGAACTTGGGAAAACATAAGCAAAAGGCAAAAGGGAAGGCAAAGGAATGCCAAAAGTGGAGTCAAGGGACTATTAAGACTGGGACCTCTTGATCTTGTTCTCCTAACTGTCGCCAGTATAGCAATGATAAAAGGAAACCTGACAGCAATTTTGTATACTTTCAGCCAGAAATTGTTTATTATAACGTGTTACAATATATTGTATACTAGCATGAAATGCTGGGGTACTGTCAATAATTGATTATCATATTTTTATGCATAATTCATATTTTATATAAGCGACATCAACAGTCTGTATTGTCAGTGGCTGTTGGTTGTTTACAATTATATGTTTGAGATATACAGTTATGGAAAGTATGGCTCGTACTTGCGGAGATAACCAACAACATTATTTAAATATATGATTCATAGATAATAGATATCGTCTCTTTTAGCAGCATAATTTTGCTAGTTGTAGTTAGTGTTTATTTTCTTTTCATATATAAAAGTTCACACTACATACAAAACGATATCAACAGTCTATAAATCACAAAAAAAAAAAAAAAAAAAAATTCAACAGTCGACATCATCATTTATCAATAGAATTATTTGTATATAGGATTCATATGTGATGTCCCATTTACATTAAGGCCCTGATCACAATGATTTTTACTCGGGATTTCATTTCATTTGAATTGATTTCATAAGATTTCATAGGATTTCGTTAGACCTAATTATATAGGAATCCCAACCAAATGATATAAAATTCGCTCATTGTGATCAAGAATTTTCCAATGAAATGAAATGAATTGAAATCCTACGTTAAAAAAAAGGGATTGTGATCAGGGCCTAAAATAATTAACTATGATAATATGTTTCTGTTCTTGCAATTTGAACAAACGAAGTACACTTACACTAATATATTTTTTAAAAAGAAATTAGTAATGTTTTGTTTTGATAATACGCCTTAAAATGATTTCACTGTCAGGATGGAAAAAAAAAGAAACACAAATACAGACGGCACCGTATAAATGGCTATCTGACGTTGATTGGACCATGCTATTAATTATAATAAAAAGATTTACAAAATAATAGAGTAATTAACTAAATCGACTAGGAGAGCCAGAGGAGTCAGAGTCGGAGAAGAAGAGAGGCGTGATAGACCGGGAGAGAGGCGCTACTGACTAGGAGTCAGAATCAGAGTCAGAGAGGTTTTCATTTGTCGGAGACGAAGATGAGTTGGATTTGGAATGGAAGAGAGAGAGGCAAGAGAGATCTAGGGTTTCATTTTGTCGTCAGAGAGAGAGAGAAAGAGGTTCTCTGAAGCCTGAAGGAAGCATTTAGTCGAGAGAGAGAGAGAGAGAGGAGCGGAACAAAATAAGTGACACGGAACATCTTAATTTTTTAATCCAGTGACTTTATCTGCACGAATCTTGAAGCAGATCCAACGCTCTGGATTAGTATGCATTGAAGCTCCAATATATTAGAATGCGCAGTAGATTTTCTCTATATATATAAAGAGAATTTTTATTGTGAACTATAATGCATAGAGGGTTCCGTGCACCATGACCGTTTGATCGGTGATTTCACAAATTAACAAATCTAAATTAATCAATCAAATTTATATATTGAAATCTCATAGCAAACAAAATTTTATATTTTTTAAAATTTTTGTATTATTTGTTTCGAATTTTTTTAAAGCTTGCCATTTTTGGAATATTCTACCACTAATTTGTAGCAAAAATGGCAAGCTTTAAATAAAATCGAAAGAAAAATAGTAAAAAAATGTCAAAATGTAAAATTTTGTTTGCTATGAGATTTTAATATATAGAAATAATTTGTTAATTTAAATTTGTCAATTTATAAAATCACCGATCAAAACGATCATGGTGCACGAAACTCTCTATGCATCATGGTTCATAGTAAAAATTCTCTATAAAAAAAAATCAGTGTTTATCTATCACTAATTAAATAAAACAAGAGCATGGTAAAAGATGAAGAAGCTTGTAAATGAAGGTCATGGATAGGGGTGAGCAAAAAACTCGTAACTCGTGAGCTAACTCGAACTCGACTCACAAAAACTCAATTGTAACTCGAGCTAACAAAACTCGAGTTGGTAAAACTCGAGCTAAACTAACTCGATTGGTTGACGAGTCGAGTTTGAGTTAAGGTCAGCTCAGCTCATAGCTCGTGAGCCAACTCGTGACACAATAAATTTATATTTGAGATATGCATTATGAATATAATTTATGAGTATTAAAAATTTATAAATTAATAATAAGAATTTTCTTCTTATATATTTTTATTTAAACTAATATTACACATGATAGATTGAGTTTCAAGACATATTTTGTTTCAAATCAATAGAAAGAATATAAAAAACAACAATTTCATTGTTTATAATATTGTATATGTCAAAAAAATTTAATACTAGAATAACATATGAATTAAATAAATAAAAATTTGAAGGATATATGTTTATTTCTAGTTAGCTCGTGAGCCCACGAGCTAACTCGAGTTGGGGACGAGCTGAGTTTGAGTCTTCTTAAGAAGCTCGAAAGTATTTCTAACTCAGCTCAACTCAACTCGAGTTACCGCCGAGCTGAGTTTGAGTTGCCCCTAACTCGCTCAAACTCAGCTCATATACAGCCCTAGTCATGGAGCATGATGAAAAAGCATTCACAGGTCAAAAAAGCTTCTTATAAATAATCATTCCATCGACCACCAGTCGAGCTACTGATTGATCGATAGACCCAACCAATTATCACCATTTATCTCGGCTCTTTTGCCTTTCTATCTATGCCCCCTTGGGAAACAAATTGTGAGGGGAAAAAAAAAAAAAAATGCAACCAGCATGTACATGCGTCCCTTTGACCGCTATTGATGGATCTGATCTGACCATTGTGTTGTGTTGTGTCCAGCTCTGTGCGCCCGCTATGACTAAAAAAATATTTTTTAGTAATACAAAAGAGAAAATTTTGAAAAGTATCCAACTTAAGAAATAGGTTAAGGTACTTTACAAAGCAGTTAAGAGTTGGTATATTGAACTGATAGAAAATCAAATTTTACTATTTAGATTTTTTAAATATTCTATTGGACATTAAAAATGGTAAATTTTTTATTCCAAAAAAGAATAAAAAGTTTGCAAGTTCAAAAATCATAGAAATAAAATTTCTTAAGCTAAAACTAAGCGAAAAGAAGAAATAAGTGAGGTTACTATTCGACATGGACCTTGAATTACTATTCCAATAAAAAAAATTTAATTCTTTTTCAAATGAGATTAGATTTTTCATAATTTTCGGTTAAACAGTCTTATCCATTAAGTAATACTATTTAGGTTTCAAGAATTGATAAATTAAAAAAAAAATATTGAGAACTTTTCGCAATTAGGAAAATTTTAATTTTAATATTAATCGTTTCATTCTATTTGATTTATTTTTTTTTTAAACTAGCAAATATACCCATCCAATGGGTGGATAAATTATAACTGAGAAAATTTTACCTATGCGTTCTATTTCCAAAATAAAAAAGATAATTATTTTATTATTCTAATGAAGTTTTCTATATATGTTGTGTTTTTTTTTAAATATAGTGCACAATCAATCCAAGATAATTTTTTTTTTATATTTTGATCGGTGCACAACTACTAACAATAAATTTTTTGTTATATTAAAATGAAGAGCTTGTAAACTTATATCCATTGTTTACGTTCAGTTATTGATTTAAGCGATCAATGGTTGAGATTGCATAGAGTAAACATTGTTTACACCTTTCGCTTAATTATTTTAGTCTTTTTTATTTTTTATAAGTAGTTGGGACAAAGAATTGTAATAAATATCAGTTACAATTAGCAGACTTAATATTGCCGACAGTAGACATTTTCTCGTAGATAGAGAGTCTCACTTCATTTAATTGACATTTTAGTATCCATATGTAGGAAACAAATATGTCGGACAAATGGTTACTATAGAGTATATCCAACATCACATATAAAAGTTTGCTATTCTTCTAAGAATATAACAAAAAAAGAAGCCAAAAAAGAAATGAATTGCAGACTTGCAGTAATTACCCTCTTTCACGCCTTTGCACTGAGCTTACCTTTACTAGGCTTTAGCTGCTGAACTGGAACTCGAATAAAGCACTACACTAGAAAACAGTCTGAATAATAAAAAAAGCAACAAAAAAAGGGAAGCTAAAAGAGAACGAACAAAAAGCACAAGTTTCATTTCATTTCATTCAAAAGAGAAACAAATTGCATTGCGCGACCCACTACCTACACCTCAATGGATTGCACATCAGCTGTTTGATGAAATGACACCGCACAAACACTTGCTCTCTCTTTCCCTTTGTCTCCTTCTTAGTTCCTGCCTTTACTCTGTCATTCCTTTTGCCTTCTGATTCTTTTTCTCCTTGCCATGGATAGAAGCTTCTTCCACCATGAAGACCACCAGCGTCATGCTCTCGTACCAGTTTGTTCGTCTTCTCCACTACGTCACACCAACTGGTAAGATTTTTGTTTTGCCTTTGAATTAGTGGTCCACATTTTGTGCTGTCCTCTTGTACTAAATTGGGTTTTTGAAGTTCTCTCTTCTCTTTTGGTGATGTCTGTTTCTTTTTTCATTGATGATGATGTCAACTTTGCCACTGTTCTCCTTTGAATGGGATGATTTATTATTCTCGTTCTTTGATTTTATTTTTCAGGATGCTTTCAGATGTTCCAAGTGATATTACAATTGAAATAGATGGTATTAGTTTGGCGTTGCACAAGGTAATTCTTCAATATGTTATTTTCCACCAATTGTTTTTTACTTATTTAGTTTATATTCGGCAGAAATTGTTTAACAAATGAGCCAGAATATGCCATGATATCTGACCAGCATGTTCGGGAAGTTATTTACTGTATCTTAACTTTAAAATGCTATTTTTTTATTTTTTTTTAATCTGAAATAAAGTTTGAGCTTAGATACCTCTTAATTTTAAAAAGGTAAATGAGTAAAAATAAATGTGTGAGACTGGATTGATCAGTTTAGTCATTATAGTATCCATATATATATCAGCTGACATGACATATAGAGGAACTATAACATAATCAAACTTGTTAAAACCTGACATTATAATTCTTGGCAGTTAATTTTATCACTATAAGTTCCCCTGAATTTTATAAAAGGAATCTAAAATAAACAAACTGCTGCATAACACGCATATCTTTTTTTTTTTTTTGTATCTGTTGAATTGCAGTTCCCTCTCCTCTCCCGGTGTGGTCGGATACGCAAACTGCTCGCTCAGCACAGAAATGCTGAAAACATAAAATTAGAGCTGCTAAATGTCCCTGGTGGCCTCAACTCATTTGAACTCGCTGTAAAATTTTGCTACGGCATAAACTTTGAGATAACCACCACCAATGTTGCCCAGTTGTGTTGCATCTCTGACTACCTTGAGATGTCAGAAGAATATTCAAATGAAAACCTTTCACTTCGCTCAGAGTCATATCTAGAAACAGTTGTTTGCAAAAGTTTGGAGATGTGTATCGAAGTGCTACACCAGTGTGAAAACCTTCTTCCCTTAGCTGATGAACTAAAAATAGTTGGAAAGTGTGTCGATTCAATTGCCTCCAAGGCTTATGCTGAACAGGTTGCTTCCAGTTTTTCTCGGTTAGAGTATAGTAGCTCAGGTAGGTTGCACATGAATAAACAAGTAACGTGCAAGGGTGACTGGTGGATAGAAGATTTGTCAGTACTTCGTATTGACATGTATCAGAAGGTTATAGAAGCAATAAGATGCAGAGGGGTTCGACCTGAGAGTATAGGTACATCTCTAGTGAATTATACTGAGAGGCTTTTCAAAAGGAAGCCGAGTTATATTAATCCCACTTATGAGGAAAAGGTGGTGATAGAGACAATCTCTGCTCTCTTACCTCAAGAGAAATGCACAGTACCAGTAAGCTTCTTGTTTGGGCTATTGAGGTCAGCTGTGATGCTCGATTGTAATATATCATGCAAATTGAACCTTGAGAGAAGGATCGGTGCACAGCTTGACATGGCCACATTAGATGATTTGTTAATACCTTCTAGTAAAAGCTCTGGTGAAACTTTGTTTGATGTCGATACAGTGCATAGAATCCTGGTAATATTTGCTCAACAGGATGACAGTGAGGATGGTGAGTTGGGATATGATTATGATTCAGAGGGAAGTATCGACCCTCCGTCACAATCGGCGCTGGTAAAGGTGGCAAAATTAGTTGATAGTTATTTGGCAGAGATAGCGCCTGATGGGAATCTTAGTCTCGGTAAGTTCATTGCCGTTGCAGATACGTTGCCAGGATACGCACGAGTGACTGATGATGGGTTATATCGCGCAGTTGATATTTACCTAAAGGTATGTAGTGCTTTTTAGGTACTTAAAACAAGCCAGATGGATACTGTTATTTATTCACTAATGATTCTTTTTATCATCATAACTCCTTTTTTCTTAAATGACTCATTCAGAGTAGGAATAAAGTTCAATGGAATTTTATACTTTACATGATTTGTATGTTTCGGGTTATTATATAATTATGGAACCCTGCGTAATTTGAGCCTATCTTTCTGTTGTTTCTTTGCAAGTGAGCAACCTCTAAATTATTCGGTACATGGCCAGTTCTCTAATTTTCATCTCCTTTATAGGCACATCAAGGGTTATCAGATGCAGAAAGAAGGCGGCTTTGCAAGCTAATTGATTTTCAAAAGCTGTCAGAGGAAGCAACTGCACATGCGGCACAAAATGACCGACTTCCAGTACAAGCTGTGGTACAAGTTCTGTATATAGAGCAAATCAAACTCAGAAACGCCCTTTGCTGCACAACCCCAGAGGGACCCCAGAAAGTACCATATCTACCTCATCAGGTAAATAATGGCCAGGTGCTGAGTGGAGCAGTGACGCCTCGAGATAATTATTCAAACTTAAGGAGAGAAAACAGAGAGTTGAAATTAGAGCTCACTAGGATGAGAATGCGGCTTAATGACCTGGAAAAAGGTCATGAGAACATGAAACAGGACTTACAGAAGTCGAGTTCAAAGAAAGTGATGAGCAGCATCACTAAAAAATTTGGGCGTCTCTCTTGGTTTCGTGATAGAAGTCCCTTTAAAGGATCAGCATCAGCATCAGAATGTTCAAAAAGCAATGTTTCTAAGCATACTCCCAGATCTTAAATATCTAAAATTGGAACATGTATGGTTTATGTGTGGAAATGCATGTCAGTTTCAAATTGGATGTATGTATGAAATAACGAGATGTTGTTCCTTGTATATGTGATAATGTTAGGTAATAGAAACAGCCGCTTTTGTAAAAGTTTCCGGAAATTTAAGGAAAAATTGGCATTTTTTTAGAGCTTTACGTTGAGCAGTGTTTAAGCATAACTAATTGGCGCAGCCGCGCAGTCAATAAAATAGAAGGAAACAAGACTGGTAGATATTTGTGCTACTCTTATAGCTGTATGCTTCTCCAGTGATTACGCTTAGGGACTTAATTATGAACGCTAAAATAGAAAGCTCCATTTGTATTGAAAATGATAGAAAGCATTTTAGGAGGTCCATCCGATTGGCAATATACAACAGAGAAGTATTTCAAATGCATCAAGTACAATCCATCCCAGACCAATATAATGGGATTTTAATTACGGAGCCAGAAATTCTACCTAAATAACAAGTGGCCCAGATAGTTCTACCATATCCCCAAGATAACACACATAATCACCAAGCAGTACATAATAATTACAAGAGTATTGAAGCTTGAAAGCCTACAGGTGATCTAACAATTGGGAATACCTTCTAAGAGGTGGTAAGCGCCGTCACGGTGGAAACCATGTTGTCGACTCCACAGGAGTTGTAGCCACGGCAAATCTTATAGTACCCGCTCTCACCCCAGTTTTGACCCCAGGAGTTCTTTATGATCCAGTATGGCTTGTGCTTCAAACGGATTGGAGAGAAACCAGAAGCCCCGTAACCCACAAGTAATACACCATGGTCCAAGTAGTTTTTCAGGCAAATGTATGGGCATGATACACCCCCAATATATGTCTGCATGAATGCTGCGTTGATTCCAACTGCAAAGGAATAAAAGAAAATTATGTTTGATAAGACAATCAGAGTACAGTTGATGCTTATGCATGGTAATGTGTGAACAAATTTTGAGATATGACATTACTTGCAAGAGGTCCATGTTTAACAAGATTAGCAGCAATCTGATCCTCATCTGTGGAGACCACGCTGAAATTCTGAACAGAAGCAACGATTTTTTTGTTGTTAAACTTGCAAGAGCCATCTGTGCCAGTGTAAGGATAATCAGACTCGCTCTGTAGCCCACCAGATTTTTTCACGTACTCAAAGGCTGTGGTCATCAATCCACCATTACATCCAGCGTCGCAAGTGTTGTCTTCATCACACTACAAGATACAGATTGTATGAGTGAAAAGAAAGTACCATCTGTTTCCGGGAAATGAATAGTGGATTAAAAATATTTTGAGCTATCCTTTTTTTCTTTCTTGCCAGGGACTCAGTTGCCAGTGAAATGCACTTCTAACTTTACGTTTTTATGTGTAACTAAACTACTCGGTCCCAGTTTCAGCATTTCTAATATTTTTAAGCTTCTTTTAATTGAATAAGGGTACATCAACAACCAATTGAGGCCAGAGCAATAAGTGGTTGTTGATATTAGATATTTGGAGTCCAGGTATATTATTAACTTACTAATTGCTAGTTTGAAGTGGGAAATGAATTTTCAAAGAGACATGATTATCCTTCGTCCTACCTAAAACTTGTCAACTAACAATAATTTCTTTATTAATGGATGTTGACAGGACAGCAAAGGAGCCGTGCATATCTTAACAATTGATTGTCACATTAATAATTTAAGTCTGGTCATATTAAAGAAATTATGAGATAAATATCTTCAAGAATACAGAAAAGTCTACAAAGAAAGAATCGACAAACCTCGTGATCGCAATCTACGAGCTGCTGCTCACTCAAGCTCACAAGTTTCCCATTGGCCAAGAAATTGGCCCCTTCAAGGGCACCGGTAGTACTAAAGCTCCAGCACGACCCACATGAACCCTAACCCGATCATGTCAAAACAGGGACAATTACTGAATAGAAGACAAAGACAAACTTGCAAATTGAACAAACTCCAATGGTTATCAGGATAAAATCATGATGTACAATTGTGGAGAGAGTAGGAGAAAGCAACATCTTAACATCTTGATTGAAAAAGGGTAGTATAGAGGATACAAATTTTCAAAATTGACGCTTCTAAATTTGTTTATTTAGCATTAAATTATTTTTAGTACGGGAAGATTTTGTTCATTATATTTATTAAACTCTCCTCTGTTAACAAAGGGTGCCCAGATAATTCTTTTCGACAGAATATAAAATAATAGCTAGATCAAACAGACCGTCTCAGGCTTACCTGATCCTTCACATCTGTGACGGCACCCTTATCCCTCCAATCAAAATCCTCTGGCAAATTATCTGTGGGGAGAACTGGTGCGTTACTTGCCGAGCTGAGCACCCGCTTCAAACTCTTAGAAGCCCCCTTTTTAAGACCAAGGTAGGTACGGCGGAACTCCGCCGGGGTCATATCAGAAAACTTGGTCATGCCTATAGATAATACAACAAATATTTTAATTTAGAAATATTATTTCAAAAGCAAAATATTCATCCTTCCAATTATTTGAAGGCTGAGTTGCTAACACTGCTATACTTTAAAGCCTATTTTTGGACCTTGTATTAATCCGTCAGTCTCTTTTTCTTTTTCTTCTAGTGACAAAAATTATCTGTACCAGAATACACTGGCTTAACTGAAAATAATCAAGTGCAGTGATCCAAATAGCCCTCTTTTTGTTTTTATACCCCCTATGTCAGCTAAAAACTAGAGTAATATTCAGCTGTCATACCATGCTCAGCAGTGGGGTCAAGCAGCTGGTGCTGCCGGGCCCGGCGCAAGTTAGCCTTGAAAATCTTGAACCGGCGGTCGTGCTCTTCTTCATCGGCATAGGTTTTCCCGAAAGTTGTTTTGAAAATCTCAAAATGTGCCTCAGCTCCAAGTGTTGTTGAAACATCATCTGAGACTACTTGTCGGATCAATGAGTCGTCGGCACCGGACTGCGGTAAGGATGCCGAGATGGTGACAGCTAGGATAGCTAGGAGGAGAAATGGACGGAACTGATCCATTGTTTTATATATCTACTTTTCTTCCTTCTTCTCCTTCTCTTTTTAGTTGTGCTTCTTACAAGATTTTTATCCCCTTTTATATATGTGAAGGTCTACGCTTTGGTTTCTTCTTTGGACAAGCAAAGTCTTGTAGAGGTAGGTTTTAATTGGTTTAAATTCGGCCATTTATTTAATTCCACATGGCAAGTTAGAAATAAGTAGTGGTGTTATCTTCAACGCCACAGAAAAGAAAAGCAGAAAAATAAACCGACAAAACTTAAATAGGGATAAGATTGTAATGTTAGTCTTCTCCATTGTATCCCCCATATGAGCCGAAGATAAAAAAGTGACACACGACGTTATACCTTCCCTTACTAACTCCTTTAAATAACCCAACTGCACAAGTCTAAAGAATGTAGTAGTAATAATAATAATAACAATAATAACAATAATAATAATAATAATAAGAATAAGAATAATAATAATATCTGATGATAAATTAATTTTAATTAACTTTAAAGTATCCATATATAGTAATTCCCAAAAAAAATCAATACAAAATCATTACTGTGAATATGTTGCCTTTTTGTTTCCTTTCGGCTCAGAAAATCTCAATATTTTTATTCTATTTTCTAAACACGTACTCAGGGATTCCAATTCCATTTAGGATAATTAAGAAGAACAAGAAGTATATTTTTGCTGATACTAAAATCTTTTTTATATCTTGAGTTATATCAAATATTGGTGATATTTATCTTAGTTAATCTTAAAATGCGTGCTACTTTTATAAAATTGTATAATAAATCGGATTTTATTTTGTGTCAAATTAGCAACATATACAACTCAAAATGTCTCTACTCTCATGGAATGGTGGTAAAAATAAATCTGACAAAACAATAGAGGTGGCAACAACATTTCCTTTATAATTACATAGTAGTATCTTCACAAATTACTCCTCATAATTTTGGAGTATTTATAGTAAATTTTTTTAGGTTTATTAATTTCAGTTAGATTAGAAAGTTATATTTTTATTATAATAATTTGTTCTCTGAGTTCATAACGTTGTATATATTTAATAAAACTATCCTCCAAATGTTGAACGAAAAACGACAACACGTGCAATTGCGTAAAATTCGGGTGCTGTGTAGTATAAATGCAAATTTGTCCACATAAGTAAATGAGCTTAAATCCACTGAAAATATCTCGTAGAATATTAATAGTTGATACGTATACGTGTAGTCTAAACAAAATCAAGGATCCGGTACTTCTGGGAATGTAAAGAAGATTTTTATTGTTCATTTACCCAGGCCACCCCACCATCTGGCAAAATAACACCAGAATAACGGACCAATATCCTCTGGAGTTCGCTCACGCGTAGACGGGTTTTGTCCGTCCGATTGAATCTCGACGGACAGTTTTTTATTAGCTGTACGAATTTCGACAGCTCTATATTAATTACGGGACATCCATCATCCATCGGACGGACGAAAATTGATCTGCTACACAGCAGAGGCTATAGAGGATTTTGTTCCCCAAAATAACACCATGACAAAAGGTTCATTGTTTCTTCTGATACTCTCCGCGGTATTTATGTTTTTCGTTTATTTTTTTTCCCAAATTAGCACTAAAAGATTTAATTAAGAAAAATTGAGAATGAAAATGAATTTTAATCTGACCTTGATTTGTGACCGGATTAGTTCATTATGTATAACTTTGAAAATATGATTCTTTTTAACCCTGCGATGTTAATTCGTATTTTTTTTTTTTAAACAAAATAGTTTTCCACTTCACCCGATCTTATTCCACCAATATACCTTGTCCTTTAAAAATATTTCAATTTGCATGTTGTATAAATTTAATTCAGGTGAAATTGTCCTTTTCTTTAACGAAAATTTTTAGTTTTCTCTTTTCCTCTAATTGTTTCCTTTTATTTTCTTCTGAACTCTTTTTGTTTCTTGTAAGCTCTATCATACGTAATGAAAAGAAATATTTACATTTTACCTTAGATCCAGTGGTAAAAATTAAAATCCGACCAAACCACATGGGTGAGGACTGCGTGTATTGTATGTCTGTCCTAGCAGTGACATTTCACACCTAAATTGTACGTGAATATAATTGCCGATCAGAAAAATTCTTGTTTTAACTTTAATCATTGACTCCAAATTTTTCCCGAAGTTAAACTGAGAAAAAGTCTGAGCCCTGTTTTGCAAATTCCTACTGAAATATTTTGGCAGTATAGTGACAAAGTCAAAAATAAAATAAATATAGAATATAAAATTAAACCATTCTACAAGCAAGCATGATTAATTAAGATCAATTTAGAAGGTACCATTAAATTAAATTTTAGAATAATCTTTTACAAAGTACACTCTTTGTTATTAATTAATTATTATCATCTGGAAATAAAAACAGCCTTTACGGCTCTTGGTTGTTTGCAATTAGCTTAATTTGGAAGATAATAATTAGTAATAATGAGGATATTCCGTGCAAAACTGCACTTCTTACGCACAGAGAGAAGCAATTCCTCTTATGAGATAAGGGACAAGATTAAAGGACCTTTCATTTTGGAAAAAAAATATTTTCTAAGCCTCACAAGTTCAGTAAATCAGTGATTGATATGCTAAAATATCTACTCTAATGTCTTTGGTCATAAAAGAGATTAAGATATGACATGGACAGCAAGACCGATTGAGAACCAACTGGAGCGTGCATTGGAATCTATACAGCAGATTCCTTCTGTGTTTGTAATTGACAATTATTGTTCCGGAGATGCTTTATGCGGTTATGCCTCAAAAAAAATTGTTATGTCAATAAAGAATTTTTTTTTTCGTCCAGAAAAAAAAGCTTTTCTGATTTTGTTCATCGGGTCTGCCGCGTGTATTAGTTTTATTTATTTTATTTTTTTTGGTATAGAGTTTGTGTATATGATAATATTTCATTTGGTAATCGATAATTAACACTCTTCTTAACATTATCTGAGCTTGCTGATTTGTTTTTCCTTTATCCCTTAACTATTTTTCTAGTTCAATTTATTACTCGGAACCTTTTTTTTTCCCCCTTTTTTCATTCTATTGAAATAGCTTTCGCACATGGTTTAATTAAGTTTTTCGTGGCCAAATTATTCTTGTGAACTTTTATATTGATTCAGTCAGATCTTAAATTGGTCAAAACTATTAAATTATGAACATGTTACTTTTTTCGTGACTCGATTATTCGTTTGAACTTTTTATATCGATTCAGTCATATCTTATATTTATTAGTCAATACTATTAAATCATAAGGATATAATCATTAAGCAGACGTTACAACTTCGGAAAACATCAGATCGTTTGTAAAAGCTACAACAAAAAATGTTAATTTTTACATTGGTTATAAAAAAATGTTAATTTGAATATTGGCCGATAAATAAAATGGCCTAATTGAGCTGTCACAGAAAGTGCAAAGCCCTAGTCAAACCAATAAAAATATTCATAAATTTTAACTGCCCCATGTGAAATAGCTGAGTCAGGAACTCAGGATAAGATTTGTTCTAAATTAATCTTTTGAGTGTCAGAAGAACACAAATTTTTTTGCACCTAGGAATGCTCGCTGTGACTTTTAATATTAAAAAAAGAATAGACAATAATTACCCCATTGGACCATAACATCGTTATTAGTTTCATTAAGGCACGAACTGTGACTTAAAAAAAAATAATAATAAATAAAGGCACGAACTGGGACAAAAAGTTAATTTTCTGTAAACATGGAACCAAATTGGCTTTCATTAATTAGTAAGAATTGAAAGTATCAAAGATATATACAGCGAATTTACAGAGTGTTGATCAGCTCCCAACTCCTGAGCATGCGAAACTAAGTTAATTGAAAGGCCAAAGAAAAAACTAGCCTATATGCCAACAGCATACAAATTATTTAGTTACTGCCGAGATAAGATAACCAGAAATCATAATCAGAAAATTTGTGCAGACTCAACCGACTGAGATCAGTTCAAAACCTTCTCTTCTTTGAGAAACCCAGGTCAGAGCTCAGAATGCTGTACAAAGGTTAGTCTTCCAGTCAAGACCAGTCGGGGCTGGTACAGGCCCACATAATCGGCTCCTCTTCGGTTCTGATATCTCTATACGTGATATTGCAGCTGTAAGGACATCAACAATTTCATCATCCCCTTCATTCGACTCCTGACTCGACTCATGATCCCTTCTTCCGATAGGTACAACTCCAGGTGCACACCTTGTGATGTTGTCAGCAGTTTGCAGATTAGTACGATTAGCTGTACTGTCTCTACTAGCACTACAGTCAGTGTACATCCTGATCCATGGGTGATCTGAATTAAACAAAAAAAAAAAATCATAATCAGAATATCAGAACACCCAATGCATGGGAATTATAGAATTTACAAATTACACTAATAATCTCTCAAAATTGCAAATTTTCACAATATTAGCCATACTGGTGCCAGATAGTTCCTAACAGTACCAGATCCCAAGAATACCCAAGCCAGTCTCCCTTTTCTATTTCTTCCCCCCAACTTTCTTCTTTTATGCTAAAAATTTGTTATTTCTACCTTTAATACAGAAAACTTGACTTGAGTAAAAAGATGTAGCAATATACTAAAAAAGATTTACGGAGCAAAAGAATAAAAAAAGTATAAATCTTACCAAGAACTTCATTAGCACTAAATCGGGATGACACATCACGAGTAAGCATTCTGCTTATCAGATCACGTGCAGGGAGCGACACAGATTGCCAAGCAAGGCCATGGAAATCTAGCTCGATTGTCTTGACAGCCTCAAAAACAGCTTCACGTGAAGCACCCCCGAAGGGAAGGTATCCAAGTAATAGTAAATGCAAAAGCACTCCTACACCCCATATATCAACTTTTTCATTATAGAGTCCAGTGAGCACTTCTGGCGCAACATATGCAGGGCTCCCAAAATAACCGGATAGCATTTGACCTGTTAACAAATTTAAAAAGTCTTCTAATCAGAAAGAAGATCTACTGTTCAAATACACAATCCGATCAAATGCAAAATACTCTAGCAAAAATAAAGGATTTGATTTTATCTGAGGTTCTAATAACATTATTCAGATCAATAAATTCTCAAATAACTTGGCTTTTTTCTTGTTGGTTGTAGGTGAGTTTTATAAGTTTCAACAAAATAACTAGGGAGCAAAGCTGGTATGAGGTTAAGCTCGCACTGTTTGTGAGCCTGACTTACGAACCCATCAGATCAGAGATTCAAATGACAAATTTGAACTGTTAAGCTTGATCAACTAGACATGCCAAGCATTAAATGCCAAACTCATCAGATATTTTGTTTCATTCTATAGAAGACCGAGACAGTTCATTTCTCAGCAATTTTGAACCACTTAATATTATCTAAAATTGAGTCGAAAAATCAAAATTTTTAAAAGAAAACATTTGGTTCAAGTGGATCAAGATCAACATAGTCAAATTCGTTGTTATAACCAATTTGATGGTATTTTAAGTTAGGCCCACTCAGATTAGTACTATAATTAATAAATAGAAAGATACCAGCTACCGGAAAGAATAAAATAAAAATGCCCTACAAAATTACCAAGTACCCTTGAGAGTTGAAATACTTAGATTGACTAGACTCGGAAGCCTAATGCCTACTAACTTCTATTTTAGTCAAAATTACATATACATATAAATAGAAACACAAAGACATAATAAAAACACTCTAACACTACCTTGTCCCTCTATTACCTAATGATTAGAAACAAAGCCACCTTTAATTTGACGAAATTTACTCCAGACAGAATTGAACCAAATTAAATTAATTTGGACTTGATTTTTCCGAACTCCAACACACTCGACTGAACTGGACTGACCCTGGTATGGATTAGGGACTCAACCCGTGCGGCACCAATCTGCAGAAGTTATTCACACAACAAAAGGTTACTTTTCAGGCTATGAACCAACACTATCTACAGCACCAACGTCAAGGTTATTACATTACTTTGCTAAGCTTATACAACACGTGACCAGAAATTTCACAATTACAACTGTTCCTCAGAAGCACTAGTAAAGCACACTGCTATAAAGAGGGGAGGGTGGGGGGGGAGTTAGAAAAACTAGAACCTAATTATTTTGATGTGCACAGTTTCATTTTCCCCATTCCTTCAATCATAACTCAGTGAGATTTTCAAGTAAAAGATCCTATCAATTCCCTTTAAATTTAGTAAAATATCTCAAAAGAAAACACAAGTTACAAAAAAATACCATCAGCAACCCGTGTAGACAACCCGAAATCCGCGAGCTTCATTCTGCCTGCGTCGGTGAGTAGAACATTCTCAGGCTTTATGTCCCTGTGAACCACCCCCATTTCATGGCAGTACTTCACGATCCCCATCAACTCCTTAGTCACCTCAGCAGCATTTCTCTCGCCAAACTGAGATCGCTCCTTTGCCAGAAAGTCTGACAACCGACCACCAGAACACAACTCCATGACCAGGTAAAATTTCTCCGAATCCTCAAAAACTTCTTTGAGGGTTACAATCCCAGGATGGCCCGAGAGGTGTTGCATTATCTCAACCTCTCTGTGGGCCGTATCCTCCTCACCAGTATTCTTCTGGATTGCCTTGCATGCAAAACACTCCCCTGTAGATTTACTGTAGCAGAGAGTCACAGATCCGAATTTCCCTCGACCGAGCTCTGAACCTGATTTGACAATTAGAAATTGTCAAAAAATTACCAGAATCAAATTAAACCAGTTCAATCTAAAATTAACGCCCACCTAACAGAAGAACCCTAGAGAATTAAAATCCTAAGAAAAATTTAACCTAATCACTTATTCAGTAAGCAAAAAAAAAACCCTAAAAAAAAAAACAATATTTCAACCTACTTCATACTTTCCTTCTCTAAATCTCATTATTCTTTCATTAAAAACCCATTTTTCCCACAAATTTGTTCGGATCGGGTAAATCTAAATACCAATCGAGTAGAACTGGTCGAGATTCCTCTTTCTCCCGAACTGAGCGGCGGCCTCGACGCAACCAATCTTTCGCTTGAGGCCACGGCCAGATCCGTTGGGCGAGACGCTCGGCGCCGCTTTCCCTCTCCTCTTGCTCTTCTTCGTCGTGCGATCCTCGTCGGCGCTCTCTCCGGAGGCGGATTCCGACGACCGCCTCGTCGACTTCCTCTTCTTGCTCGGCGAATCCATCGAATTTCGAAGAATTGAAGAATAGAAAGAGAGAGAGAAAGAGAAGTTGTGAAAATAGAGAGGAGCGCTTTGTCTCGGAACAGATCGGGAAATGAGACTCAATTGGGACCAGTGGAGGAATGTGTGTTTATTTATACAAGAGCACTTTTCTCACACACTTTCCTATTTTATTTAGGGAAAATATGTGGGATGGTTAATAGAATTTTCTGGGTTAAATAATAGAAATACAAAATAGAAAATCGAAAAAAGTGTAAATGTATATTTGTTTTATGTAAATTTAAAATGTATTAACGGTTATATAATTTAAAAATTAGTGTTATCTATATTAACTTTCCATTTTTAGTTTTGTCGAAGTTCATTATTTTTGTTAAGTAGTGAGATTTAAGTCTTTTCAAGAACGGTAAATCTTGAATCAGATCTCATAATATTATGAATATCTGATTTTAAACTAAAAGATATTATGATGAGTGTTAAAATTGCCAAAATGACGTATTATTATTTTTTAAAGAATCTCAACTCTTATTATAATTGTTAAAACAAAAATATTATTATGACCTTTATAATAATTCTAAATATAGACGTACAACTTACAAGTCCAGTTCTCCGAAAATCGTAGTCCTAGAAGTACAAGTGACAATTATAGTATCTGTTATAAAATTTGAAATTAACTATTAAACGGGTAATATCATTGCTTTCCTTAAGTTTCACTTTGCAGCAGCACAACCTCTAAATGTTTAAGTGTTGGTATTGTTTTTCTAAAATTTATAATGCACGACAACCATTTTTCTGACCATCAATTTCACATTATTTGGTAATAATAAATAATAAAATATTCTTGAAGATGCACAAATTTATAAACTTATATTTAGAAAAAAATTAATGATGACTAGATGCTACAACCTTTTTTTTAAAAAAAAATAGAAAAACAAATAACAGTATATGCACCACTATAGCTATTATTTTCATCTTACACAATGAATCAAAGTATTATAGAAAATATATACATCAAAATAAAAAACGCTTTTGTATAAACCTATTTTATTTTAACATAAATATCGAGAAAATTTTGGAATTGTTTATTATTTTTACTTTCAAATTGAAAAAATGACATATATAGTTTCTAAATTAACAAGAGCACCTCATTAAATTCTAGAAGTATATAGGTGCCCTCGTCATTTATTAATATAAAATATAATTAACGGTGTTAAGGGAGTTTAATAGCGGAGGTTGCTTGTCACAAAGGAGGTTGCTTGTCACAAATTAAAGTTCCAGAATAATAAAATTAAATTTAAATTTTCTAAATTAGTTTAGCAATAATACTTTTTTTTTTAGATAAACTAGTTTAGCAATAATACTTAGTAGACTTTCCTTTCAATTATTTCTGTGAACTTACTAAAACAGTAAATAGAATTAAAAATAGCGAGAGAAAAATTAAGATTTAAGAGTATTGGTATAAACAAATCGTGATTTGACGATTCTAAAATTATATCAATTAATTGGTATATCAGACTTGTTTTAAATTATTGATTAGGTAAAAACAAAAGCGCGTCGCCAGACAACAAGAAATACCATATGAAGATCGAAGCAAGAAATACCAAAATGAAGATCGAAGAACCGATGCAAAGCTCAAATTTAAAAACAAATCCTTATAGATATTCTAGAAGATTTTTTTGGTTGATACACTTGAGGCGAAAATTTTGTCCATTTTACTGAGATTTTCCCATCGAAGAAGCTCAATCCCTTGCGAAATGTGTTATCTTTGAACTAACAGTTTTAAAAGTACATTCATGACTCAATTTAAATATAATCGAAAATCAATTTATTTTTGAATGAATTATGAACTGATTCCATTTAATAATAATATAATATTGATGAAAATGTCGATAATAATATCACCCAAAAAAATTATCTTGTTGATATTGTGGGATAAAACGGTAAATTAACAAAATTTAAGCAGCGTAGGACGAAATGGCTACTAAAATACGCAGTCCGTGAATGTTTGCAGAACGTGGTGTATAAAAATAGCCGATGTTTGCACTTCCCAAAATGTTCATAAATAAATTAGAAGCTAGAGTATTGTTAACAAAGATATAAAATAATTAAAAGCTACGCATCATATAATAATGAATGTTTGTAGAGAACAACATGTACAAAATTGCGCACTTCACGAGGAGCCTTTTCTCGCACTGCAAACACTGTGACTGTGTTGTCTGTAATGTTTCACGCAATGTGATAAGATACATCTCTTTCATTGGTCCTACTCTGAAATAGCATATAATTGTTTTCTCAAAGCACCAGGCATGGATACATATACCTTTCGGACATGCAATTATTTAGTGATTTCGGTTGATACTGGGACTGGGTATATAGAATTTTCAACTAAAAATTATAAATAATGCATCCAAAAAATGCAGAGCACACTAAAAGGGCAAATTAGTTATTTAACTTCCTCAAAAACATGGTTAATAACGCTAGCAAGACTCGGGCAACTGTACTTTTGATTTGGCGAACTCAAAATAATATCAGGCAACTGTACTTTTGATTTGGCAACTCAAAATAACATCACATACACTAATATTCAAGACAAACAATTTCATTTATACTATTAACTAAAAGATCCACTACATAACCATAAATTGTTCGAGTAATCTAAATTGAAGAGAAAAATACTAAATACAGTTGTTAGTGTATATTTTTGCAATCTCGGGCCCCACGACATCAAAGTCCTGAATGCCAAAACTATCTTGTTCCATTATAAATCAATTTCAGATGCCGATAGATATTGTTGCACATAATCTTAACTTCCTACTAAGATAAATTTAAATAAGTCCTCGAATCCTGTCCTAAACCTGCTTTTATAAAATTGCAGCCTAAACCAGCTATTACAAAATTGCAACCTAAACCAGCTATTACAAAATTGCAACCTAAACCAGCTATTACAAAACAACAGCTTTGCCATTTCTCTATTGGTTTGCTTCAAGATGTTCAGTAAACCCTGCTCCAAAATCAACCTCATTTGCTGCCTTCAACTGATCTATACACCTGAGTAAAAGATAATCAGAATGTTATGCCGAAAACTTTGATTTGGGAAATGTAACAAGCAGACAACATTATACAAGTGAACTAAACTGAAAAGAGATTTATTTAGCAAGGTCTTAAAGTAAGATGTTTCTGTTATCATTTTGGAAACACCACCATCAGATCGACAAAACAATATTTTTTTTTTAAAAAACTTATTCTTATATTTCTTTAGTTTGATTTATACTTTATCTGGGAAGACTTCAATTGTGCAGCTTGCACATACAACTGCATACATTCTGTTGTTACCCAAGAAAAAAATTATTAAAATAAAAAAATTATGAAATTAAGTCAGGATATCATCTGAGAGAATAAACTCTCACATTGCTAAATTGCTTAGTCAACTTCCATCACTGAGACAGATTCCTCCAAGATAGTCTTCAACTCTTGCATTCTTCTTTTTGTGTGAGTAATGCATTCCTAAATGAAACAGTCACTATATTAGCTAAAGAAAAGATTTGGCAAGGTAAAAGAGATTAAATTGCTTGAACTTCTAATTCCAACTCGAACCAAATCTCTAAAAAGCAGCTCAATAGCTTGTATAATCTTAAGAAAGAGCTTGCTTAAGCTTAGGGAAGCAATCTATAAGAATAATATGTAAATATTCCCAATAGGCCAATACTTCTTAAGAAAGAGTTAAGTCCCCATCAAAATAACCTAATATCAGGGTTAGTCACTGAAACAAGATACTTTGGTGTCAATAAAACATAGAGAAGTATTTATATTTAGCAAATAAAATATAAGAAACCTGCCCAGCTATGAAGAAAAAGGCCAGAGAAAGTAAAAGGATTTGAAAACCTTCATAATTTCTGTGGAGGCTAGGCCCACACCACCTGGCTTGTATATTGATACAAGATTTCCCAATGTATCTAGAACAAGAGTAATTGAGGTTTCCATAACAGTCTCTTCTTCAGCGGTAGGGTCCACTAAAATGTGATCTTCATGAATCACGCATGTAAGGGGCAAAGGGATGCTACTAAGAGAGAGCTTCCTTTTTTCTTTGTTCACCAATTCAAATTTTGTCTTCTCCTCTTGCTCACTTGAGACGGTGAACACCCTTCCTTCCTCAGTCACAGAAACTAGAGGAATTTGCACTGAAGTATATTGAAAATTGTTATAACATTGCTGCAAAAATGATAAGTACAGCTGAAGTGTTTTGAAAAAACATGTAATTAAATGAAAATTGGTACCTACAATGTGTAAATGCAGCTACTGCTGAAAGCAATGCAGCATCAAAGAGAGAGCCATCAGCATTCAAACAATATACATCCTGTAAATGAAAAAGGCCATATAAAACACAAAACAAAGCAATCCAGTATTTTTTTCAGGCTAAAGCTGCCCAAGGGCAACAATCTGGCAATTCAATTTTCAAAACCAGTACCAAGTACAGGTTATAAACACCAAGACAGTGAGGGAATCGTATCCTCTGCTCAACTCTAAAAGGTGAGCAGAGTGCCTGCCTATCGTTTGGAGTGTTGGATCCTAATCCAACGGAGCAGAGATAAATTTCTGAAATCCTACCCTGCCCCAAACTGCCCCCACTTCTCCGATTCATCTTTAAATAAAAAAAATCTCTGCAGCCCCCTCTTCGTCTCTTCCATACAGTCGAAAGAAAAAGAGAAAGAAAGAGAGGCAAATACCACGAGCCACCCTTCACTTCCGAAGCCAATACTGTGCTTTCTTCTCTTTCCAGCTCTCCAAAAAAAAAAAAATTAAATTAAAAAACCTCTCTCTCCCACTCTTTCCCTCCCAAATATTTCAGATTTTATCTGAATAATTCACAATTTAGCCCATTACCGAGTTAAGACTTTCACATCCAAAGGTGTAATTCACAGGAGTGATCAAAATTTGAACCGTTCACAGCTGCAAGATTTACAAAAACTGCTCTGTCATTTGCATCTGACAGTCTGAATTGTCTGACCTGACTTCCACTAACAAATTCCTAAGAAAATGAACTAACATTCAGAGGAACCTAGGCTCGAAAAGAAAACGCAAAATAGAGAAATAACATAATAATAACAGACAGGAACTAAAATCAAATTAAAAATAGACCCATAAAAGTCCATAGAAATTTGCATAAAATATAAACATTTTGTAAAAAAATGTAAAATTAATATGCAAAGCGCAATATCTGAAATTGAGGGAAAGTGCGCTCAAGGTGAGAAATAAGAAAAAAAATTGAAAGGATCAGCACATATTTTGTGATCAGTGAAGAGAACACAATAACTCTCAGGAAAACTTGGGGTAAATTAAACGACGACAAATGTTGGGAGAAGTCTAGACCAGCACTCAAGCTTAAAATGAAGCCCATGCCTTTTAATCCAACCCATATCCACATGCAAACGAGATGTTTACATTTGTAGAATTACAATGTAGAAGAGGTTGCGACAGTTGCAATGCCACACTCTGGCAAGGAACAAGGGCCCTCTTCAAATTTCATACCCCAAAAAAGCTCACCCGAGATGGTATTGTTATTGCGTTTGTTTTCTTGCTCAGCCCTTTTACTATACCATCATATCCTTTCATTGTTATCAGTAAAAGAACAGACAAGAGACATTGACTTGCAAAATTAAAAGGCAAAAGTTGCGAAGAAAAGTTGAAAAGAAAAGAACTTTAAAGAGGACCAGAGAACCAACAAGCTAAGACCGCCGTCTAGGTTGCTCCGAATACTGGTTCAGATTTTGAGTCACAACAGAAAAGAGGTAGGTGGGAGAGAGAGGTTTTTTAATTTAATTTTTTTTTTTTTGGAGAGGTGGAAAGAGAAGAAAGCATGATATTGGCTTCGGAAGTGAACGGGAGGCTCATGGTATTCACCTCTATCTTTCTTTCTCCTTTCCTTTCGGCTGTACTGAAGAGACCAAGAGGGGGCTGCTGAGATTTTTTTTTTTTTTAAGATTAATCGGAGAAGTGGGGGCAGTTCGGGCAGGAAGGATTTCAGAGATTTATCTCTGCTCCGTTGGATTAGGATCCAACGCTCCAAACGATAGGTAGGCGCAGAGGATACGATTTCAGACAGTGAGCCAGTGCAACACAAATAAAGACCTACCAAATTAGTTTCAAAAGTATAGAAGGAAAGCAACAGTTTACCAAGTAGGCTATCCATGATGCCTTTCCACTTATTAAACAAAGCTCCTTCAGATTTACCATCCCAGAACTGCAAAGTAGTTTGAGGCGTCATGGAACCTTCTCAGATAAAAAATATCTTTAAGGTTTCTTAAAGGGTGAATTAAGCCAAGTTATAGATAAAAAAATTTCTGTACTGGGTATGACATAACTGTTCCAAAATACACATACTAGGAGTCTCCTTTTGTGAACCATTTCTCTGTTATTTTGTTACTTTCATTTTTATTTCCTTTCTGTGAACTAAATTTCTCATTTGCAAGAAAACACACCTCCTTATTACATCCAACAACTGCTTGGAAATGACTGGTGCCACCTCAGCAGGCCTTCCAGGCCTCACCATAGGTGAGCAAATTGGAGGCATATAAAACTCCACCACTGTCCATGCATACATAAATAAATTACCACACAAATACTAGCCATTTTAATAATTAATTGCAGAAATTGGAATACTCTCTTAGCAGATTTTAAGTATGACCTCTAGCTAACATTCTTCAGTTCACAAAATCATACTAGAAGATTTAACATTTTCTTTTTTAACTTTCACTATGCACTAGAAACAACCGGACAAAAGAACAACCATGAAGATATAAATGATAGTATATAAATATCAATTAATGACAAACCAATTGATCCTTCATCAGGTCTCTCTGTTGAAGGGGTCATGACCTCTAGCTTTATTGCAGCCAACATGCTCTGTTCGATAGGGGAAAAAAAATTGCCATAAATAAACTTAAAACGTTACATGTTAGATAAGAACTACGATAGCAAAAGATATTCATATCTTAGGACTGGAATCATCAACAAGAATCAAACCACAATAGCGTTCAATGATAATAGCCTACTGTACCCCTAAACCCTAAACCTCAGAATTCATTTCAGCACCGATGAGAGTGAGAGACTAACAGTTTCACCGATCTTAACCAATGCGGAGCCATCAGCAGAGGCAACCGGGCCAAGAGAGATAGTGGTGTCGCGAGCGGAGTCGAGCGCTCGTGCGTCGGGTCGAACTGACTCGAGTAAGTGGCGCTTGTAGAAAGGAAGAGGAAAGAGGCGGCGGAACGCCTCCACCTCCATCTGCGCCGCTATCCCGGTGGCCCCTCCTCCGCCTCCCTCCGTCGTCTGAGTCGTCTCCATTTGATCGGAGCTAGTAGGTGTGCGGCGCGGTGTAAAATTGAGAAGAGAGTGAGAGAAGGAATTGAGAGTTGGGACTTGGGAGTGCCGTTGTTTGTTTTGTTTTGGTTGTTTGGGCCTGATTTTTAATGGGCCGGTTTGGAAATTAATAGGCCCATATTGTATAATAGCTGCGTCCTGCGTGGTGGTATCCCTTAGCAGGAAGCCAGGAACAGGAAAGAGTATGCTGCTTTAGCACCTCTCATCTGCTGCGTCTTTATAGTTTAATATACAATCATCAACGTTGCTGATCGGATAAACTTACTCCCAGGTCACTAGGTCAGCGGGCAATGAGTGAAAGGTCCTGTATATATTTACTATACAAAACATGGCATGTGATATAATAAGCGCAATGAGTGAACTGTGTGAATTTGGTGGCAAGATGTCCTCATGTCATGTGGGGGAATGAAATTGAAAGATGCTAATCTCAATTTGTCTGACGGCAGTGCTAAACAACTCAGCCACAAGTCTTGTACAGTGGTCTATGGACTTAGGATCAAAGTTTCTCCCAATGTTTTCAATACCGGACCGGGTACCGGAAAAACCGGAAAATACCGGGTTTCGGACCCTGATCCGGCATGAAAATGGCTAAATATCGCTCTCTGTCTATACCGGGAAATACCGGCCAATATCGGAAATTACCGGAAATACCGTCAATCCATGATTTCCGAAACCTTTTCAGTTTTGAGTTTCACGTGACACAAAGGCCACTCCCGAGGCATATTAGTTTCCAACCCAACTTTTTCATCTTTCCCAAGGCAACTATTTTTAATCTGAACCTTTAATTTTGACAAATTGCATATTTTCTCTTTCTATTCTTATTTTTTTGTAAAATTGTCCTTTTCCTTCCCATTATTTCCAAAAAAGATAATAATTAAATTGCAGAAACTTTATTTATATTTTCAGAATGCTTATGTATTAATTTATTTATTATCAAAATACTTATTAAAGTTATCCGGTTTTTAAAAACGGTACAACCGGTTATACCGGTAAAACCCCATATCCTTTGCTTGACCGGTTTGACCTCCGGTACGGTATTCAAAACATTGGTTTCTCCCATATGAGAGAGAGCAGCCAGCGCCTTAATACGCGTGTAATATGTTCGGTTAGAAAATTGAATTGTCAAAATGGCGTGAGATAGGTTAGCAGAACATACAAATTGTATGGTAAATTGGCAATTCATTATTATTATTATTATTATTATTTTAAGCTCTTCAAGTATTGTGCAGAAAACTATTTATCTCGGTGGAAGTATATTCAAGCAGCTCTTTTAGCACGTCAATCATCGTACAATTATATATTTTTTGAGAGGATGCTTACATATTTCTATGTTCACGCCTTATCAAACTTTTATTCTTTAATTTTATTTTAAAAAACTGGTCACATTGATAATTGTAATAAGATTTTTTATGTCTTGATGGCATTCACAATAATAATAAAAAATATCATAATTTTTAATGTGTGCAAAAAGAAATTTTGCATTCATTTTAAGTCATTTGATCACAATAATCTATATTTAAGCTCTTTAATATATCTAGATTATGTTTTTGTTCTTATTTATTCAAATAATTAGATTATACATAGTAAATATGTAAGTGCTACAACAATTCTAGAATGCGGAAATAACCCAGAATCGTAAAATACCTCGTGCCATCGCTGATTGAAATTGAGTGTTGAGCGAATGAACTTGAAACCCGCGAACTAAGCGCGTCTCCTTAGTCTCTGATCTTCTCCACGTTATGCAGTGAGAGAATCGCTACAAAGCCAATGTTGCAACCCCAACTGATGGTGTTTGACAGGGGTTAGTCGGCCTTGACTCGTTCCCTCTAGAAACACGTTATCTTCTCTCTCTCTTGTCTAAACTTTGGTTAGAACTGAAAGAAGTCTCTCACATACCCTCTGCCATCACAGAGAAAGTATATATAGAGGGTTCAAATCGCTTAGAAGATGCAAAGGCAGTGTTTTGATGAAAGGGTGCGATGTTCACAACATTCTGTCCAGGTATCGGAACGGACCATTTGAACACGAATCTGAAACAGTCCGTCTCATCTAAACTGGTTCGTTTCATTTGACATAATACTACATTCTCCCACTTGAACTTGCATCCTTTGCATATAAATACCTTCTGTTTTCTTTATGTTAAACATTAGAAATGTAACACATGAACTGTAGCAGTAAGTCATCTTATCGTTACTAGAGTTTTGAACTACTAGTAAATGCGAATATTACTTTCTACAATTACAATATGCTACACAACTAATAATTCAACCTTTTATGCGATCTTGAATTCCTTTATGAATAAACCCAACGTCTATTCCAAGTCAATCTTTATGATGTAATTCTCAACCTTATGATCAAATATATTCCATATATGTGCGCACAATCAACACGAAAAAACATCTATACTTTTATGAAGAGTTTATACACAATCGTACGATTATTATTAACCATAGGATCAATTCCTATATATGCCAGCTACATGATCTTTGAATTTCTTTAGCTGCAGTATTTATTCAAAGAATCGGTCAGCTTCTATTCTGTATGAACACCTTTATTAACCACTTAATTCTTTTTAATGCGCTCTTTCAAAGTCAAATACTTAATGTCGATACCTCGACCTTTATCTTTATTGTTCTTGACTAAAAAGACTGCGACAGAATTATCATACAAAATCCTTAATGACTTAGATATAAAACTAATGACTCTAAGTCTCACAATAAAACTCTTCAAACACCATCAAGGGTAATCTCAAAACACAGAACAAACTATACTTTATGTTGAACTAACGAATAATGTCAGTTAGACATTTCTTTATAACACAATTCCACTAGTAACATGTATCCTTAATTCGATTTACTTGAATCGACACAACCAGTTTGTGTACCAAAATAACTTCAACTTATTAATCTGTTGAGACATAAGCACACTTTCTTAAGTACCTGAAGATATATCATTACTTTCTTAGCAATTTAACTGTGGTCTATTCCCTAATTATTATGATATCAGTCCAAATATACAAATGGCAAAAGCTATGTCAGTTCTTGTGCACAAACCTGATCATACTTTATGCTTTCAAATTGCCTAAATACTTGAAGTATTTACTATTTGTTCCCTTTCTGAGTTATATTGAGGATACCGATTCAAAATGAATCTATCACCTATATTAATAGATACTGGACGCGGTGAATATCATTCCTTCTGGAATCTTTCTAATATCTTATTGATATATGCTTGTTGAGATAGATCAAGAATATCTTGATTCCTATCTACACGGGCTTTTATTTCTATCACAAACAAAACTTCACCCATATCCTTCATATCAATATTTTAGAAAGAAATTATTCACCTTATATAATCATCTTTTATCATTAGTTACAAGTAGAACATTATCTATATATAAAACAAGTAGATAAAATCAACTCCCACTGATCTCCTGATATATGCAATAGTTCATCTTATATTTCTTCAAAACGTATAAAGAAATAACCTTATGAAACTATTAATATCATTAGTGAAATACTTGTTTTAATTCTTATATAGAATACTTTAACTTGTTAACTAAATACTTATTACCTCTAAAGAAGAAACTTTTATGGTTATTTAATATAACCTTCTCCTCTAGATCACCATTAAGAGTTGCAACATTTATATCCATTTAATGTAACTCCAAACCAGAATGAGCTACTAATGCCATAATCATGTGAAGTGAATCTTCTTTAATACATGTGAGAAAGCCTTCATGTAATTCACTACTTCTCCTAAATGAATCAATTGGTGAGAAGTCTAATTTGGTATTACTTTATGTTTACTTATGAATCCTTTTGGTTTTAAGAAATCTATTACAACCAATAGGTTTAAACCATAATTAACTTAACCAAATTTCAGACTTCATTGCACACCATTGACTCTTACAGATTTTACTTGGCATTATACTATAATATGGACTCACTGCAATTCATTATCTTGGAAAATTTTAGAATCTTATTCAACAATAATACTTTTATAAGAGTCTCGTAGATAAACTACATATTATTACTAGGATAACCGACCTATTGCTTTATTAGATCACCTTGATATTGAATATTAAATATTCAACTTGATCTATTATTGTATTATATATCGATTAACGAATGTCAATAATTGGATTATCAATATTTGTTGATCCTTAATAATATATCCAATTATGAATTAGAGGGAGTTTTTGTACGACCTAAAACTGATCACTCCCACTAATCTGAACATTTTCTAGAACTTAATATTTCTAGATTCATATCCTAGTCATATTTCATATTTCTAATCTCTTTACCATTTTCTGATCTCACAATCTTTATTTGCTTATCGTATTGTTTCTCTACTTCCACCTTAAAACTTTACAGGTATGTAGAAATACATATATTGTGAATAACCATCAAATAAAGAGATAAATGCAGCTATACGCTTGATGCCAACTAGTCATTTTCTTACTTGTTAATCATATCTCAACCATATGAACACTCTCAACTTTATCCATAATATGTCTATTCTCCTATTAAACACATATGGTCAAAAACACCAAACTGGTCATTTATCTTTATATGTGTTATAACCTTATAGGAAATCTTGATAAGACTATATTAAACTGGACAAGTATTCAAAATAAAATATACAAGTAATGACTAAGAAATATGATATAGACTCTTTTGTTGAACAACTATATTCCTCATTATATGCTCTCGCACCTATAATGGTAATAAGCCTAAAAGATAAACTTTTATGATGAGTATTATTACATTAGCCTTAACCTAAGAGGCCAACTACTCATCTTATGTCTTATGTAAGAACTTTACATTAATATGCACATCAACCAAATCACTTTACATTGAAAGAACTTATTCTTTATAAAAATGAAACATAAGCAGTTAAACTGCTCCCACTATTCATTATAACTTATGTTCATAAGTTCAACCTCAAAAGTGGATCCTACTGGTTGATAAATTTAATATCCTTACAACTTAAATGAAGGAGAACAGTATCCTTCTAGACCTTATAACTATTATCCTCAACCCAGGAACTTTGACACTTATCATTTCTAAAGGGAATCTGCTATCCTTATGAAAGTAGAACCGATACATGCTTATCTTTATATCGAGACTTAACTTTATACTTTAATTTACCAATGCAAACTAAGTGATGTATCTTTATGAGTCAATTCTTGCATAATATTACCTGTGGGCTAAATATCATGCTATAACTCTTTATGTAATTAAACATTACAACTATATGAATCAATTTCTCACCCAGTCTAAATACTATGATTTGATTCTTCATACTTTATGATATAACTAGTTAATTATATTCCTATCCTTAATCCCTGTGGGCAAATTAAGTATTCATAATTTAACTATTATATCCTAATATATTAAGTTAACTATGTCAATAGTCCTGTGGGACGATACTAACTTCGTTAACTTAATCTATTACAATCTTGTGTCTGTTTAATCCAAATGCGATTTTATAAACTTTATATATACATAACTTTAATCCAACTAAGGATGCTGTGGCTACTCCTTAATATATTAATATATATATTCATCACTGGACACAAGCTATGTCCTTTCTTCCTAATGTGATTTATAGATACACTATATAATATATATACCTTAATGTAATTGAAGATGCTGTGGCTACTCGTCAACTAATTAACATATATTAATCAACTAGACATAATATATTATAGTTAGATAACTAATATATATGTATATGCTCAATAACTAGCATAGTTATCTAACTTTCTTGATTAATTGATCCTTAATCAATTTATTTGTCTAATTAATCTAACAATAATATCAGACAAAACTTTATTCAAACTTTTTCAGACAATCCATTCCAGAACCTGACGGTTTGTCCCAGTTTGAATCTATCAATACCCAGACGTATCCTCATGCAACTTCATTCAGAACTGTTCGTCCTAAAACTAGACTATTTGTTCCAATGTGTTGAGTAATGCAAACAGAAACTTTATGCAAATTTAATCTGGAACGGTACGTTCTAAGTCCAGAATCCATTTCAATTTGCATCTGAAACCCTAATTCACTGGTATTTAGATTATATAACAGTTAGGGTTTACTAAACTTTCATAGATCATCTAACTATAATTATCTATATCTACATAATTATCATATGCACAATTACTGTCATATCCTTTATAAATACAATTTGTGTATTACTATACCACACGTATAGTTCTTCAAGTTTGTTTAATCAATATAATGCTTGTAACGCCAATACTAATGAATACCAGATAGTATGATGGTCTGTGGACTACATCAATACTTTATTACTATAGTATATTCAAGCATATCATTACTGACTAACCAATCTTAACCAAAAATGCCAACCATCTTTACAAATTTAGTATTTATGACAAACTGTGACTATTCTATAGAATTCCATAGTAGTTAAGTAATCTACAAGCTTTAATTAACAATGGAGAACCATCATATGTCTGATTATACCTTAATTTTTATCTTAAAATTTATTTCTGGACCAAACTCAATTGGAATGGGTCGTTCCAACTCCAAACGGATCGCCCCATACGAAAGGGTGCGTCCAAAGTTCATCCAGAAACTTTCTGACAGTCTGAACACTTTCTGGTAAACTGACAATAACTTTCTCTATACTTATTTGTTTTCTGTGTTCTTGGTCATTATAGAAACTAGATTCAAAGATCTTTCTTATGACGTAAGTTTCATCAAAAACAATTTTACAGATCAAAAGCTATGTCCTTCGAAAGACAGACTATCACAGACGAAACCTGACAAACTGTCAGAATGACCTATCTTGCAGATAGCATATCTCACTCATACTTTATCAGAATTTTGCAAATTTACACTCTATGGAAAGATATATGAAATATCTACATCCCAGTAAAATTTCATGCAAAACCGAATTATCAATTGAGAGAAATCTGGCCCATAATACTGAAAGGTCAGAAAATTCAGAATCCCGACTGTCTGACCTCTACTGGTTGCAACTTGATTATCTCACTGTATACCCACTGGATTTTCAAGATTTTGGTCTCGTTAGAAAGTAGACTCATAGATCTTTCCAATCCCGAAAACCTCACTCAAATTGGATAAGTGGATCTTGAGATATTGCTCCACGAATTCAAACAATTAATGAAAATCAGACAAAACTCAATCCACTCAACACTTACAACAGAATTTCTTACAAACCGTTATGAAATTCCATTTCAATAAAGGCAATCCAGCGGCATAACCCGCTCTGATACCAACTGTAAGTGCTACAACAATTCTAGAATGCGGAAATAACCCAGAATCGTAAAATACCTCGTGCCATCGCTGATTGAAATTGAGTGTTGAGCGAATGAACTTGAAACCCGCGAACTAAGCGCGTCTCCTTAGTCTCTGATCTTCTCCACGTTCTGCAGTGAGAGAATCGCTACAAAGCCGATGTTGCAACCCCAACTGATGGTGTTTGACAGGGGTTAGTCGGCCTTGACTCGTTCCCTCTAGAAACACGTTATCTTCTCTCTCTCTTGTCTAAACTTTGGTTAGAACTGAAAGAAGTCTCTCACATACCCTCTGCCATCACAGAGAAAGTATATATAGAGGGTTCAAATCGCTTAGAAGATGCAAAGGCAGTGTTTTGATGAAAGGGTGCGATGTTCACAACATTCTGTCCAGGTGCACCATATCTATCGGAACGGACCATTTGAACACGAATCTGAAACAGTCCGTCTCATCTAAACTGGTTCGTTTCATTTGACAGAATACTACAAAATAAGCATATAATGTGCAAATTCAAACTCTGAGCATTATTTCAGCATTAAGAGTGATTTTTGTTTCGTTTCATGTCAATTGATAGCAATAATTTATATTTAAGCTCTTTATATTGTCTATAATATGTTTCTGATTCTACTTATTCAAATAATTGGATTATACATAGTATTACACATATAATGTGCAAATAATGCAAATTTTGAGCATCATTTGAACATTTCGAGCGATTTTGCATTCATTTTATATCATTTGATTGCAATAATTTATATTTAAACTCGGTATATTGTCTATAATATGTTTCTGATTTTATATATTCAAATAATCAGATTATACAAAGTAAATACACATAGGATGTCCAAATAATGCAAATTGTGAGCATCATTTGAGCATTTCAAGATATTTTGTATTTATTTTAAGTCATTTGATCGTGATAATCTATATTTGTGCTCTTTAATTTATCTAGAATATATTTCTGTTCTTTTTATTCAAATAATTGGATTATACATAGTAAATACGCATATAATGTGAAAATAATGCAAATGCTGAGCATCATTTGGGCATTTCAAGAGATTTTTCATTCATTTTAGGTTATTTGTTAGGAATAATCTATATTTAATATCTTTATTTTGTCTGGAATACGTTACTGATTTTATTTATTTAAATAATTGGATTATACATATTAAATATGCATATATTGTGCAAATAATGCAAATTCAGAGCATCATTTGAGCATTTCAATTGATTTTGCATTCATTTTAAGTCATTTAATCATAATAATCAATATTTCAGCTCTTTATATTTTCCAGAATCTGCTATGATCTTATTTATTCAAATAAATTTGACTACACATAGTAAATACACTCATGATGTGCAAATAATGCAAATTCTGAGCATCATTTGAGCTCTCAAGCGATTTTGCATTCATTGTAAGTAATTTGATCACAATAATTTATATTTAAGCATTATATTTTGTCTAGAATATTTCTCAGATCTTTTTTATTAAAAATAATTGGATTTTACATAGTAAATACGCATATAATGTTCAGATATTGCAAATTGTGAGCATGATTTGAGCATTTCATGAGATGTTGCATTCATTTTATTTTTAAAACATTTATTCGCAATAATCTATATTTAAGCTCTCTTTATTTTGTCTGACATATGTTTCTGATCTTATTTATTTAAATAATTGGATTATACATATCAAATACGCATATAATGTGCAAATAATACAAATTCAGAGCATCATTTGAGCATATTAATCGATTTTGCATTCATTTTAAGTCATTTGATCATAATAATCAATATTTCAGCTCTTTATATTGTCCATAATATGTTTTGATCTTTGTTATTCAAAAATTTTGACTCTAGATAGTAAATACGCTCATGATATGCAAATAATGAAATTCCGAGCATAATTTGTGCTTTCAAGCGATTTTTCATACATTAATTTATATCTAATCTCATTAATTTATTTGTCTAGCATATTTCTCAGATCATATTTATTAATAATTGGAATATACATAGTAAATACGCATATAATGCAATAATGCAAATTCTGAGCATCATTTGGGCATTTCTAGTGATATTCATTTTAATTCATTTGATCGCAATTGTCTATATTTAAAGCAATCAAGCTCTTTATTTGTCTAGAATATGTTTCTGATTCTCATTTATTCAAATACGCATATAATGAGCAAATAATGCAAATTCTGAGGATCATTTAAGCATTTCTAGAGATTTTGCATTCATTTTAAGATATTTGTTCGCAATAATCTTTATTTAAGTTCTTTATTTTATCTAGAATATGTTTCTGATCTTATGTAATCAAATAATTGGATTATACATAGTAAATACGCATATAATGTGGAAATAATGAAAATTCTGAGCATCATTTGATCACTTCAAGCGATTTGGCAGTCAGTTTAAGTCATTTAATCACAATAATATATATTTAAGCTCTTTATTCTGTTTAGAATATGTTACTGATCTTATTTTTTCAAATAATTGGATTACACAGCGGAAATATGCATATAATGTGCAAATAATGCAAATTCTGAGGATTATTTGAGCATTTCAAGAGATGTTTCATTAATTTTAAGTTACTATTTGCAATAATTTATATTTAAGCACTTTATTTTATCTAGGATATATTTCTGTTCTTATTTATTCAAATAATAAGATAATACATAGTAACTAAGCAAATAATACAAATTCTGAGCATCATTTGTGCATTTCCAGCGATTTTTCATTCATTATATTTCATTTGTACGCCATAATTTATATTTAAGCTCTCTATACTCTCTAGAATATGTTTCTGATCTTTATTATTTAAATAATTGGATTATAAATAATAAATACACATATAAGCTAATAATGCAAATTCTGAGGATCATTTGAGCATTTCAAAAGATTTTGCATTCATTTTAAGTTATTTGTTCGCAATAATATATATTTAAGCTCTTTATTTTTGCTAAAATATGTTTCTGATCTTATTTATTCAAATAATTGGAGCATTTCAAGCATTTTTGAAGATTACATTAATCTATATATAAGCTCTTTATAATTTCCAGATAATGTTTCTGATATTGTTTATTCAAATAATTGGATTATACATAGTAAATACGAATATAATGTGCAAATAATGCAAATTCCGAGCATCATTTGAGCAGTTCAGGCGATTTTGAATTAATTTTAAGGCATGTGTTCGTAATAATTCATATTTAAGCTCTTTAATATATTTCTGATCTTATTTATTCAAATAATTGAATTATGCATAGTAAATACACATATAATGTGCAAATAATGAAAATTCTGAGTATCATTTGAGCATTTCAAGGGATTTTGCATTCATTTCAAGTAAATTTATCACAAGAATCTATATTTAAGCTCTTTATATTGTCTAGAAATTGTTTCTGATCCTACTTATTCAAATAATTGTATTATACGTAGTAAATAGTAAATACGCATACAATAATGCAATAATGCAAATTCTGAGCATCATTTGTGCATTTCGAGCCATTTTGACTTCATTTTATGTCATTTGATCGTAATAATTAATATTTAAGCTCTTTATATTGTGTAGAATATGTTTCTGATCTCATTTATTCAAATAAATGGATTATACATAGTAAATACGCATATAATGTGCAAATAATGCAAACTCCAAGCATCATTTGAGCATTTTAAGAGATTTTGCATTCATTTTAAGTCATTTGTTTGTAATAATCTTTATTTAACCTCTTTATTTTGTCTGGAATATGTTACTGATCTTATTTATTTAAATAATTCGATATACATATTAGATACGTATATAATGTGCAAATAATGCAAATTCAGAGCATCATTTGAGCATTTCAATCGATTTTGTATTCATTTTAAGTCATTTGATCGTAATAATCAATATTTCAGCTGTTTATATTGTTTAGAACATGTGTCTGATCTTATTTATTCAAATAATTTTGACTATACATAGTAAAGACGCGCATGGTGTTCAGATAATGCAAATTCCGAGCATCATTTGAGCTATCAAGCGATTTTTCATTCATTTTTATGTCATTTGATTGCAATAATTTATATTTAAGCTCTATTATTTTTTCTAGAAAATATTTCCGTTCTTATTTAATCAAATAATTCGATTAGACATAGTAAATCTGCATATAATGTGCAAATAATGCAAATAGCACCGTAGAAAATTTCGAGCGATTTTGCATTTATTTTGTGTCATTTGATCGTAGTAATTTATATTTAAGCTCTTTATATTGACTAAAATATGTTTCTGATCTCATTTATACAAATAATCGGATTATACATGGTAAATATACATATAATGTTCAAATAATGCAAATTCTCAGCATCATTTGAGCATTTCAAGAGATTTTGCATTAAGTCATTTGTTCTCAATAATCTATATTTATGCTCTTCATTTTATCTAGAAGATGTTTATGTTCTTATTTATTCAAATAATTCGATTATACATAGTAAATCTGCATATAATGTGAAAATAATGCAAATTCTGAGCATCATTTGTGCATTTCGAGCGATTTTGCATTCATTTTTTGTCATTTGATAGCAGTAATTTATATTTAAACTCTTTATATTTTCTAGCATATGTTTCTGATCTCATTTATTGAAATATTGTATTATACATAGTAAATACACATATAATGTGCAAATAATGCAAATTCTGAACATCATTCGATACTTTAAGCAATTTTGCATTCATTTTAAGTCATTTTTCGCAATAATCTACATTTAAGCTCCTTATTTTGTCTAAAATATGTTATATTTCTGATCTTATTTATTCAAATAAGTGGATTATACATAGTAAATACGCATATAATGTGCAAATAAAAGCAAATTCTGAGCACCATTTTAGCATTCCAAGCAATTTTGCATTAATTTTAAGTCATTTGATTGCTATGATTTATATTTAAACTCTTTATTTTGTCTAGAATATGATTCTGATCTTATTTATTCAAATAATTGAATTATACATTGTAAATACACACAAAATATGCAAATAATGCATATTCTGAGCATCATTTGAGCATTTAAAGAGATTTCGCACTCATTTTAAATTCTTCTGAGCAGAGTAATCTATATTTGAGCATTTTATATAGTTTATAATATGTTTCTTATCTTACTTATTCAAATTGATTAGTTTATATATAGTAATTACGCACATAATTTGCAAATAATTAATATTATGAGCAAGATTTGTGCATTTCACTAAATTTTGCATTCATTTTAAGTTATTTGATCGCAATAATCTGCATTTAAGCTCTTTATTTTGTCTAGAAAATGTTTCTGTTCTTATTTATTTAAATAATTGGATTGTACATAGTAAATACGCTGACGATGTGCAAATAATGCAAACTCTGAGTATCATTTGATACTTCAAGCAAGTTTGCATTCATTTTTCATTTGTTCGCAATACTCTACATTAAAAGCTCCTTATTTTGTCTAGAATACGTTTTGGATCTTATTTATTCAAATAATTAGATTATACATAGTAAATACTCATATAATGTGCAAATAATGCAAATTCTGAGCATCAGTTAAGCATTTCAAGTGATTTTGCATTCATTTTAAGTCATTTGATCGCAATAATCTATATTTAAGATCTATTTTGTGTAGAATATATTTCTGATCTCATTTATTCAAATAATTGGATTATACATAGTAAATACGCACGTAATATAATTAATATTCTGAGTTTGATTTGTGCATTTCAATCGATTTTGCATTCGTTTTAAGTAATTTGATCGGAATAATCTATATTTAAGCTCTTTATTTTGTCTAGAATATGTTTCTGTTCTTATTTATTCTAATAATTTGATTATACATAGTTAAAACGCTGATGACGTGCAAATAATGCAAACTCTGAGTATCATTTGATGCTTCAAACAAGTTTGCATTTATTTTTAAGTCATTTGTTCTCAATAATCTACATCAAAAGATCTTTATTTTGTCTAGAATATTTCTCAGATCTTATTTAATAAAATAATTGGATTATACATTGTAAATAAGCATATAATGTTCAAATAATGCAAATTCTGAGCATCGTTAGTGAATTTCGAGCGATTTTGCATTCATTTCATGTCATTTGATCACAATAATTTATATATAAACTCTTTGTATTTTCTAAAATATGTTTCTGATGTTTCTGATCTCATTTATTCAAATTCAAATAATTCAAATAAATGCACATATAATGTTCAATTAATGCAAATTATCACCATCATTTGAGCTTTCAGGCGATTTTGCATTCATTTTAAGTCATTTGAGTGCAAAAATTTATATTTTAAGCTCTTTATATTGTTTAAAACATGTTTCTCATCTTATTTATTCCAATAATTGGATTATACATAGTAAATACTCATATAGTGTTCTAATAATGCAAATTTTCAGCGTCATAATCATTAGAGCATTTCAAGCGATTTTGCATTCATTTTAAGTCATTTTTCTCAATAATCTATATTTAAGCTCTTTATTTTATATAGAATATGTTTCTGTTCTTATTTATACAAATAATTCGATTATGCATAGTAAACGTGCATATAATATAAAATACAATTTCTGTTCTTATTGTGCATTTCGGGCGATTTTGCATTCATATTTATGTCATTTGATCACAATAATTTATATTTAAGCTCTTATTTTGTCTAGAATATATTTCTGTTCTTATTTAATCAAATAATTCTATTATACATAGTAAATATGCATATAATGTGCAGATAATGCAAATTTTAAACATCATTTCAGCATTTAGAGCGATTTTTCTTTCATTTTATGTCATTTGATCGCAATAATTTAGATTTAAGCTCCTTATTTTTTCTAGTATATGTTTCAGATCTAATTTATTCAAATAATTGGATTACACATGGTAAATGCACATATTATGTTCAAATAATGCAAATTATAAGCATCATTTGAGCATTTCAAGCGATTTTGCATTCATTTTAAGTCACATTTTAAGTCATTTGTTCTCAATAATCTACATTTAAGCTCTTTATTTTATATAGAATATATTTCTGTTATTATTTATACAAATAATTCGATTATGCATAGTAAATGTGCATATAATACGAAATATAAATTCTGTTCTTATTTGTGCATTTCGGGCGATGTTTCATTCATTTTATGTCATTTGATCGCAGTAATTTATATTTAAGCTCTTTATGTTGTCCAGAATATGTTTCTGATCTCATTTATTAAAATAATTGGATTATACATAGTAAATACACATAAAATGTGAAAATAATGCAAATTATAAGCATCATTTGGGTATTTCAAAAGATTTTGCAATCATTTTACGTTAATTGTTCACAATAATCTATATTTAAGCGCTTTATTTTATCTAGAATATGTTTTTGTTCTTATTTATTTTCGATTATACATAGTAAATTTGCATGTAATATGAAAATAATGCAAATTCAGAGCATCATTTGTCCATTTCGATCGATTTTTAATTCATTTTATGTCATTTGATCGTAGTAATTTATATTTGTGCTCTTTATATTGTCTAGAATATGTTTCTCATCTTATTTATTCAAATAATTGGATTACACATAGTAAATACTTATAAAGTGTACAAATAATGCAAATTCTGAGCATCATTCGAGTATTTCTAGAGATTTTGCAATCATTTTAAGTCCTTTGTTCGCAATAATTTAGATTTCAGAGATTTATTTTGTCTCAAATATGTTTCTGAATTTATTTATTCAAATAATTGTATTATACATAGTAAACTCGTAAAGTGCAAATAATTCGAATTCCTTGCATCATTTGAGTATTTCTAATGATTTATCATTCATTTTAAGTGATTTTATCGCAATATTAATATTTAAGATCTTTATATTGACTAGAATATATGTTTATGATCTTAGTTATTCAAAAAATCTAATTATGCATAGTAAATAAGCATATAATGTGCAAATAATGCAAATTCTGAGCATCAGTTGAGCATTTCCAGCTATTTTACATTAATTGTAAGTCATTTGATCGCTATAATCTATCTTTAAGCTCTTTATTTTGTATAGAATATGTTTCTGATCTTATTTATTCATATAATTTGATTCTACAGAGTAAATACACATATAATGTGCGAATAATGAAAATTCTTAGCATCATTTGAGCATTTCAAGATATTTTACATTTATTTTGAGTCATTTTTAGCAATAATCTATATTTAAGCTCTTTATTTTGTCTAGATTATAATTATGTTCTTGTTTATTCAAATAATTGGATTATACATAATAAATACGCATATATTGTATAAATAATGCAAATTCTGAACATAATTTGAGCATTTACAGCGATTTGCATCATTTTATGTCATTTGATCGCAATAATTTATATTTAAGCTCTTTATATTGACTAGATTATATTTCTGATCTCATTAATTTTAAAAATTGGATTATACATAGTAAATAGTTAAATACACATATAATTTGCCAATAATACAAATTCTCTGCGCCATTTGATCATTTCAAGAGATTTTGCATTCATTTTAAGTCATTTGTTCGCAATAATCTATATTTAAGCTCTTTATTTTATCTAGAATATCTTTCTGTTTTTATTTATTCAAATAATTCGAATATACATAGTTAATTTGGTTATAATGTGCAAATAATGCAAATTCTGAGCATCATTAGTGCATTTCTAGCGATTTTGCATTCATTTTATGTCATTTGATCGCTGTAATTTATATTTAAGCTTTTTATATTGTCTACAATATGTTTCTCATCTTATTTTTTGAAATAATTGGATTATACAGAGTAAATAAACATATAATTGTAGTATTCTGTCTATAGAATGGACTGGTTCAGTCAATACGGTGCACCTGGACAGAATGCTGTGAACATCGCACCCTTTCATTGAAACACTGCCTTTGCATCTTCTGAGCAATTTGAACCCTCTATATATACTACTCTGAGATGGCAGAGTGTATGTAAGAGTGTCTCTTTCAGATCTAAACAGTTTTTAGACAAGAGAGAAAATAGAGCATAAGGATTTTCTTGAGGGAACGAGTCAAGGCCGACTAACTCCTGTCAAACACCATCAGTTGGGGTTGCGACATCGGCTTTGTAGTGATTCTCTCACTGCAGGATATGGAGAAGATCAGAGACTAAGGAGACACGCTTGGTTTGCGGATTTCAAGTTCATCCACTCAACACTCGATTTCAATTAGCGATGGCACGAGGTATTTTACGATTCTGGATTATTTCCGCATTCTACAACTGTTGTAGCACTTACAGTTGGTATCAGAGCGGGTTATGCCGCTGGATAGCCTTTATTGAAATAGAATTTCATAACGGTTTATCAGAAATTCTGTTGTAAGTGTTGAGTGGATTGAGTTTTTGTCTGATTTTCTTGATTGTCTGAATTCGTGGAGCATTATCTCAAGATCTGCTTATCCAATTTGAGTGAGGTTTTCGGGATTGGAAAGATCTCTGAGTCTACTTTCCAACGAGACCAACATCTTGAAAATCCAGTGGGTATACAGTGAGATAATCAAGTCGCAACCAGCAGTGGTCAGACAGTCGGGGTTCTGAATTTTCTGACCTTTCAGTATTACGGGCCAGATTTCTCTCAATTGGTAATTCGGTTTTGCATGAAATTGTACTGGGATGTAGATATTTCAGATATCTTTCCATAGAGTGTAAATTTGCAAAATTCCGATAAAGTATGAGTGAGATATGCTGTCTGAAAGATAGGTCATCCTGACAGTTTGTCCTGTTTTGTTTGTGATAGTCTGTCTTTCGAGGGGCATAGTTTTTGATCTGTAAATTTTTTTTTGATGAAACTTGCGTCATAAGAAAGATCTTTGAATATAGTTTCTATAATGACCAAGAACACAGAAAAAGAATAAGTATAGAGATAGTTATTGTCAGTTTACAAGAAAGTGTTCAGACTGTCAGAAAGTTCCTGGATGAACTTTGGACGCACCCTTTCGTGTGGGGCGATCCGTTTGGAGTTGGAACGACCCGTTCCAATATAGTTTGGTTCAGAAATGAATTTTAAGATGAAAATTAAGGTATAATCAGACATATTATGGTTCTCTATTGTTAGTTAGGCCTTGTAGATTACTTAATTATTATGGAAATCTATAGAATAGTCACAATTTGTCAAAATACTGAATTTGTATAAAGATGGTTGGCATTTTTTGTTGGAGATTGGTTAGTAAATACTGATATGCTTGAATATACTATAGTAGTAAAGTTTGATGCAGTCCACAGACCATCATACTATCGGGTACTTTGTTAGTATTAGCACTACAAGTTTTGTATTGATTAAACAAACTTGAATAACAATGGATGTGGCATACTAATACGCAAATTGTATTTGTAAAAGATACGACAAGTAATTATGCATATGGTAATTATTCAGATATAGATAATTATAATAAGATAATCTATGTTCTGGTTAAGTCTTTGAATGCAGACATTTTAAACGGACCGCTTGAGTCTTTAACGGGCCGCTAGGTAATATGTTTGCTTTAAGATTTGTTTCGTTTAGATCATTCGATTAGTGTTTAAACGTATCTGTCGGTAACAGTAAAGGAAATAGATGATTATCTATTGAAATGAATGGTTACATATGGATTCATTTGTTGAAACCCATAGTATGTTCATGATGGATTGTTGTGTGTCTAGGCGAACCGCTTACAGGTTTAACGGGCCGTTGAAGTATCAAGCGAACCACTTGTGGTTTTAGCGGACCTCTACAACTGGTGATAGATAACAAAGTTATATGTCTTGTGATTAATATATGATAATTGATTGAAGTGTAGCCACAGCAGCTTCAATTACATTAAGGTATATATATTATATAGTGTATCTATAAATCAGATTAGGAAGAATGGACATAGCTTGTGTCTAGTGATGAATATATATATTAATATATTAAGGAGTAGCCACAGCATCCTTAGTTGGATTAAAGTTATATATATAAAGTTTATAAAATCACATTTGGATAAACGGACACAATATTGTAATAGATTAAGTTAACGAAGTTAGTATCGTCCCACAGGACTATTGACTTAGTTAACTTAATATATTAGGATATAATAGTTAAATTATGAATACTTAATTTGCCCACAGAGATTAAGAATATGAATATAATTAACTAGTTATATCATATGGAGATCAAAACATAGTATTTAGTCCATAGGTAATACTGTGTAGGAAATTGATTCATAAAGATGTAATGTTTATTACATAAAGAGTTATAGCATGATATTTAGCCCACAGGTAATATTATGCAGGAATTGACTCATAAAGATACCTCACTTAGTTTGCATTGGTAAATTAAAGTATAAAGTTAAGTCTCAATATAAAGATAAGCATATATCAGTTCTACTTTCATAAAGATAGCAGATCCCCTTTAAAAATGATAAGTATCAAAGTTCCTGGGTTGAGGATAATAGTTATAAGGTCTAGAAGGATATTGTTCTCCTTTATTAAAGTTGTAAGAATATTAAATTTATCAACCAGTAGGATCCACTTTTGAGGTTGAACTTATGAACATAAGTTATAATGAATAGTGGGAGCAGTTTAACTGCTTATGTTTCATGTTTATAAAGAATAAGTTCTTTCAATGTAAAGTGATTTGGTTGATATGCATATTAATGTAAAGTTCTTACATAAGACATTAGATGAGTAGTTGGCCTCTTAGATTAAGGCTAATGTAATAATATTCATCATAAAAGTTTATCTTTTAGGCTTATTACCATTATAGGAGTGTGAGGGCACATAATTAAAAATGAGGAATATAGTTGTTCAACAAAGGAGTCTATTTGATATTTCTGAGTCATTACTTGTATATTTTATTTTGAACACTTGTCAAGTTTAATATAGTCTTGTCAATATTTCCTATAAGGTTATACCACATATAAGGATAATGGTCAGTCTGGTGTTTCTGACCATGTGTGTTTATTAGGATAAAAGACATATTATGGATAAAGTTGAGAGTGTTCATATGGTTGAGATATGATTAACAAGTAAGAAAATGACTAGCTGACATCAAGCTTGTAGCCTGCATTTATCTCTTTAAATGATGATTATTCACAATATATGTATTTCTACATACCTATAAAGTTTTGAGGCGGAAGTAGAGAAACAATGTGGTAAGCAAATAAAGATTGTGAAGTCAGTTAATGGTATAGAGATTAGAAATATGACTAGGATTTGAATTAGAAATATTAAGTTCTAAAGAATGTTCAGATTAGTGGGAGTGATCTGTTTAAGATCATACAGAAATTCCCTCTAATACATAATTGGATGGTATTTATTAAGGATCATTGAATATTGATGATCGAATTATTGACATTTGTTAACCGGCATATAATACAATAATAGATCAAGTTGAATTTTAAGATTCAATATTAAGGTGATCTAATAAAGAATAAGGTCGGTTATCCCTAGTATTGTAACGTAGTTTACCTACAAGACTCTTATAAAGATATAAGTGTTGAGCATAATCTGTTACATTTTCAAGACAATGAATTGTGATGAGTCCATATTACAGAATAATGCCAAGTAAAATCAGTTTGAATCAATGGTGTGTAATTGAGTCTAGAATTGGGTAAGTTACTTATGGTTTTAACCTATTGGTTGTAACAGATTTCTTAAAACCAAAAGGATTTCATAAGTTAACATAAAGTAATACGAAGTTAGACTTGTCACCAGTGGTTCATTGAAAAGAAGTAGTGAATTACATAAAGATTTTCTCTCATGTATTGAAGAAAGATTCACTTCATATGATTATGGCATTAATAACTCATTCTGGTTTTGAGTTACATCGGATGGATATAAATGTTGCAATTGTTAATGGTGATCTAAGGAGATGGTTATATTAAATAATCATAAAATTTCCCTTTTGAGGTAATAAGGATTTAGTTAGCAAGTTAAAGTATTATATATAAGAATTAAAACAAGTATTTCACTAATGGTATTAATAGTTTCATAAGGTTATTTCTTCATAAGGTTTGAAGAAATATAAGATGAACTGGTGCATATATCAGAAGATTAGTGGGAGTTGATTTTATTTACTTGTTTTATATATAGAGAATGTTATACTTGTAACTAATGATAAAAGATAGTTATATAGGGTGAAATAATTTCTTTCTAAAATATTGATATGAAGGATATGACTGAAGTTTTGTTTGTGATGAAATCAAGGCCCATGTAGATAGGAATCAAGATATTCTTGATTTATCTCAACAAGCATATATCAATAAGGTAATAGAAAGATTCCGGAAGAAAATGTATTCCGTCCAGTACCTGTTAATATAGGTGGTAGATTCATTGTGAATCAGTATCCTCAGTATAACTTAGAAAGGGAACAAATAGTAAATACTTCAAGTATTTAGGCAATTTGAAAGCATAAAGTATGATCAGGTTTGTGCACAAGAACTGACATAGCTTTTGCCATTTGAATATTTGGACTGATATCATAATAATTAGGGGATAGACCACAGTTAAATTGCTAAGAAAGTAATGATATATCTTTAAGGTACTTAAGATAGTATGCTTATGTCTCAACAGATTAATAAGTTGAAGTTATTTTGGTACACAAACTGTTTGTGTTGATTTTAGTAAATCAAATTAAGGATACATGTTAACCAGTGAAATTGTGTCATAAAGAAATGTCTAACTGACATTGTTCGTTAGTTCAACATAAAGTATAGTTTGTTGTGTGTTTTGAGATTATCCTCGATGGTGTTTGAAGAGTTTTATTGTGAGACTTAGAGTCATGGATTTTATATCTAAGTCATTAAGGATTCTGTATGATAATTCTGCTGTAGTCTTTCTAGTCAAGAATAATAAAGGTAAAGGTCGAGTTATTGACATTAAGTATTTGACTTTGAAAGAGCACATTAAGAAGAATTAAGTGGTTATTAAAGGTGTTCATACAGAATAGAAGCTGACCGATTCTTTGAATAAATACTGCAGCTAAAGGAATTCAAAGATCATGTAGCGGGTATATATAGGAATTGATCCTATGGTTAATATTAATCGTACGATTGTGTATAAACTCTTCATAAAAGTATAGATGTTTTCTCGTGTTGATTGTGCGCACATATATGGAATATATTTGATCATGAGGTTGAAAATTACATCATAAAGATTGACTTGGAATAAACGTTGGGTTTATTCATAAAGGAATTCAAAATCACATAAAAGGTTGAATTATTAGTTTTGTAGCATATTGTAATTGTAGAAAGTAATATTCGCATTTACTAGTAGTTTAAAACGCTAGTAACGATAAGATGACTTACTGCTACAGTTCATGTGTTATATTTCTAATATTTAACATAAAGAAAACAGAAGGTATTTAATATGCAAAGGATGCAAGTTCTAGTGGGAGAATGTAGTATTCTGTCTATAGAATGGACTGGTTCAGTCAATACGGTGCACCTGGACAGAATGCTGTGAACATCGCACCCTTTCATTGAAACACTGCCTTTGCATCTTCTGAGCAATTTGAACCCTCTATATATACTACTCTGAGATGGCAGAGTGTATGTAAGAGTGTCTCTTTCAGATCTAAACAGTTTTTAGACAAGAGAGAAAATAGAGCATAAGGATTTTCTTGAGGGAACGAGTCAAGGCCGACTAACTCCTGTCAAACACCATCAGTTGGGGTTGCGACATCGGCTTTGTAGTGATTCTCTCACTGCAGGATATGGAGAAGATCAGAGACTAAGGAGACACGCTTGGTTTGCGGGTTTCAAGTTCATCCACTCAACACTCGATTTCAATTAGCGATGGCACGAGGTATTTTACGATTCTGGATTATTTCCGCATTCTACAACTGTTGTAGCACTTACAATAATGTGCAAATAATGCAAACTCTGAGCAACATTTGAGCATTTCAATAGATTTTGTATTAATTTGGAGTCATTTATTTGTAATACTCTATATTTAATCTCTTTATTTATCTATATTATGTTTCTGTTCTTATTTATTCAAATAATTGGATTATATATAGTTAATACTCTGATTATTTTGCAAATAATGCAAATTCTAAGCATCATTTGATGCTTCAAGCAAGTTTGCAATCATTTTAAGTCATTTGTTTGCAATAATCTACTTTTATGCTCCTTACTTTGTCTAGAGTTTGTTTCAGATCTTATTTATTAAAAAATTTGGATTATACATAGTAAATACGCATATAATGTGCAAATAATGCAAATTTTGAGCATCATTTGAGCATTTAAAGCAATTTTGCATTCATTTTAAGTCATTTAATAGCAATAATCTATATTTAAGTTCTCTATTTTGTGTAGAATATATTTCTGAACTTATTTATTCAAATAAAAGGATTATACATAGTAAATACGCATATAATCTGCAAATAACGCAAATTCTGAGCACCATTTGAGCATTTCAAGCGATTTTATATTCATTTTAAGTTAATTGATCGCTATGATTTATATTAAGCTCTTTATTTTGTCTAGAGTATGTTTTTGATCTTATTTATTAAAATAATTGGATTATATAGAGTAAATACACATATAATGTGCGAAGAATGTAAATTCTGAGCATCATTTGTTCATTTAAAAAGATTTTGCATTCATTTTGAATCGTTTGTTCGCAATATGTTTCTGTTCTTATTTGCATATTCAAATAATATAAGCACTTTATTTTACATTCATCTATATTTAAGCACTTTATTTTATCTATAATATGTTTCTGTTCTTATTTATTCGAATAATTCGATTATGCATAGTAAATTTGCATATTCAAATAATACAAATTCTTGGCATCATTTGTCGATTTCGAGTGATTTTGCATTCATTTTATGTCATTTGATCGCATTAATTTATATTTAATTTAATCTCTTTATGTTGTAACTAAGCATATAATGTGCAAATAATGCAAATCTTGAGCATCATTTGAGTATTTCAAGAGATTTCAGAATCATATAAGTCATTTATTTGCAATAAGATATATTTAAGATATTTATTTTTGTCTAAAATATGTTTCTGAATTTATTTATTCAAATAATTGTTTTATACATAGTAAATGCACCTGTAATGTGTAAATAATACAAATTCTGAGCATCATTTGAGCATGTTAGCGATTTTGCATTCATGTTAAGTTATTTGATGTCAATAATCTAATATTTAAACTCTTCATATTGACTAGAATATGTTTATGATCTTATTTATTCAACTAATTGGATTATACAGAGTAAATACACATATAATTGTGGAAATAATTCAAATTCGGAGTTTTATATGTGCATTTCAAGCGATTTTGCATTCATTTTAAGTCATTTGTTTGCAATAATCTATATTTAAGCTCTTTATTTTATCTAGATTATGTTTCTGTTCTCATTTATTCAAATAATTTGATTATTCATAGTAAATACGTATATATTGTGTAAATAATGCAAATTCTGAGCATCATTTGAGCATTTGGAGCGATTTTTCATTCATTTTATGTCATTTTATCGCAATAATTTATATTTAACCTATTTATACTATCTAGAATATGGCTCTGATCTTATTTATTCAAATAATTTGATTATGCATAGTAAATACACATATAGTCATATAATGTGCAAATACTGCAAATTCTCCGCATCATTTGCGCATTTCAAGAGATTTTGCATTCATTTTAAGTCGTTCATTCTCAATAATCTATATTCAAGCTTTATATTATATCTAGAATATGTATCTGTTCTTATTTATTCTTATAATTCGATTATATATAGTGAATTTGCATATATTGTGCAAATAATGCTAATTCTGAGCATCATTTGTGCATTTCGAGCGATTTTGAATTCATTTTATGTCATTTGATCGCTGTAATATATATTTAAGCTATGCATATTTTCTAGAATATTTTTCTGATCTCATTTATTCAAATAGTTGGATTATACATAGTAAATACGCATATAATGTGCAAATAATGCAAATTCTGAGCATCATTTGAGCATTTCAAGCATATTTGAATTCATTTTAAGTCATTTGATTGCAATAATCTATATATAAGCTCTTTATTTTATCTAGAATCTGTTTGTGTTCTTATTTATTCGCATAATTCGGTTATTCATAGTAAATTTGCATATAATTTGCAAATAATGCAGCATCATTTGTGCATTTCGAGCGATTTTGCATTAAGTTCATGTCATTTTATCGCATTAATTTATATTTAATCTCTTTATATTTTCTAGAATAAGTTTCTCATTTATTTTCAAATAATTGCATTATACATTGGAAATAAGCATATAATGTGCAAATAATGCAAATCTTGAGCATCATTTGAGTATTTAAAGAGATGTTACAATCATTTTTAAGTAATTTATTTGCAATAATCTAAATTTATGATATTTGTTTTCTCTAGAATATGTTTCTGAATTTATTTATTCAAATAATTGTATTATGCATGGTAAATACACTTGTCATGTGTAAATAAAGCAATTATGAGCATCATTTGAGCATTTTTAGCGATTTTGCGAATGTTTTATGTTTTTTTATTGCAATAATCTAATATTTAAGCTCTTTATATTGACTATAATATGTTTATGATCTTATTTATTTAAATAATCGGATTATACAAAGTAAATACTCATATTATGTGCAAATAATGCAAATTCTGAGCATCATTTGATCATTTCCAGTGTTTTTGCATTCATTTTAAGTCATTTGATCGCTAAAATCTATATTTAAATTCTTTATTTTGTATAGAATATGTTTCTAATCTTATTTATCCACATAATTGGATTATACGGAGTAAATACACATATAATTTGCAAATAATGCAAATTATGAGCATCAGTTGAGCATTTCAAGAGATTTTGCGTTTATTTTGAGCCATTGTTCGCAATAATGTACAAGTAATACAAATTCTGAGCATCATTAGAGCATTTCGAACGATTTGCATTCATTTTATGTTATTTGATCGTAATAATTTATATTTAAGTTCTTTATATTGTCTAGAATATGTTTCTAATCTTATTTATTCAAATAATTGGATTGTACATAGTAAATATACATATAATGTGCACATAATGCAAATTCTCTGCATCATTTCAGCATTTCAAGAGATTTTGCAATCATTTTAAGTCATTTGTTCGCAATAATCTATATTTAAGCTCATTATTTTATCTAGATTATGTTTCTGTTCTAATTTGTTCAAATAATTCGAATATACATTGTAAATTTGCATATAATGTGCAAAATAATGCAAATTCTGAGCATCATTTGTGCATTTCGAGCTATTTTGCAATTATTTTATGTCTTTTGATCACAGTAATTTATATCTAATCTCTTTATATTGTCTAGAATGTGTTTCTCATCTTATTTATTCAAATAATTGGATTATGCAAAGTAAATACACATATAATGTGCAAATAATGCAAATTCTGAGCATGATTTGAGCATTTCCATCCATTTTGTATTTATTTTAAGTCATTTGATCGCTAAAATCTATATTTAAGCTCTTTATTTTTTATAGAATGTGTTTCTGATCTTATTTATTACATAATTGCATTATACAGAGTAAATACACATATAATTTGCAAATAATGCAAATTCCCAGCAGCATTTGAGCATTTCAAGATATTTTGCATTTATTTTGAGTCATGTTTCGCAATAATCTATATTTAAGCTCTTTATTTTGTCTAGATTATGATTCTGTTCTTATTAATTCAAATAATTGGATTATACATAGTATATACACATATATTGTACAAATAATGCAAATTCTGAGCATCATTTGAGCATTTCGAGCCATTTGCATTCATTTTATGTCATTTGATTGCAATAATTTATATTTAAGCTCTTTATAATGTCTAGAATATATTTTTGATCTTATTTATTCAAATAATTGGATTATACATAGTAAATACACATATAATGTGCGAATAATGCAATTTCTGAGCATCGTTTGTGCATTTCTAGAGATTTTGCATTAATTTAAAGTCATTTGTTAGCAATAATCTATATTTAAGATCCTTATTTTATTTATAATATGTTTATGTTTTTACTTATTCATATAATTGGATTATACATAGTAAATACGCTTATAATCTGAAAATAATGCAAATTCTTTGCATTGTCAATTTCGAGTGATTTTGCATTCATTTTATGTCATTTGATAGCAATAATTTTTTTATTTGGGCTATTTATATTCTCTAGAATATATTTCTGATCTTATATATTCAATTATTTGGATTATACACAGTAAATACACATATAATGTGCAAATAATGCATATTCTAAGCATTTCAAGTGATTTTACATTCATTTTAATTAATTTGAGCGCAATAATAATCTATATTTAAGCACTTGATATAGTCTAAAATATGTTTCTAATATATGTTTAAGCACTTTAAATATATAATATAATTGTCAGTTGGGCATTATATATTAATGTATATTCAAAAAATACAAAAAACCTTAAACCTCTTAATCAAAAGCTGAAATTTTATGGTATTTTGAAGAACTATTTTATGTAATGAGAAATATCAAATATGTAATTTACATAACAAAGGAAACAAAAAAGAACGGAAGAAAAGTCAATAATGAAAAAGAGAAAAGCGAAAAAGTTGAAAGCAACAAGAAGACAGGCAAGGCTAAAGGAGGAAAACAGCCCCATCCGAAATCGTCCCTCTCCCTCCACTCCCTCCCCACCCAAAATCCAAACCAAACTCTCTCTGTCTGTATGTGCGCGCGCTCTCCTCTGCTCTCCCCCTTTCCATGGATGGGGAAGATAACCCCACCAATACCAACCCCAACACCTCCACCAACAGTCCCCATTTCCCTCCTCATTTCTACCACCACCACACCAACCCCTTCTCCTCTGCTCGAAACACCACCTTCCCTCCTGCCTCTGCTCTCTCTCCCGCTCCCGCAGAACCCGTCAAGAAAAAGCGAGGCAGACCTAGGAAGTATGGAGTTGGTGCAGCGTCTGTTTCGGCATCTTTAGGTGCTTCGTCGTCTTCTTCTGTGAAGAAGTCTCAGTCTGCTTCTGGTTCTCTTCCTTTCTCTCGGTCGCCTGGTGTGGGGAACTCTTCTCTTTCTGATAAGAAGAAGAAGGATGCTTCGGGTTCTTCCTCGTCAAAGAAACCTCAGATCGGGTCTTTAGGTTTGTGTTTAAGCCTGAGTGTAATTTGTGAATTTTCTAATTACATAGATCATCTTTCTTTGTGATACCTGAGATAAAATGGGTATTTTCTATCCTGAGATAGTATCTCTACATTGTTCATGTCATGTAAATTATAGTGTTTATTGGCTGAACGATGAAGGTCCAAGTAACCAGAAATTACAATGTCAGATTGAGTTGTCTGAATTTGAAAATGTTTTCAATTTCGAATTTTGAACAAAAAAGATAAATTACTTTTCCGTTGAATTTAAAACAAAAATAAATCATTATCGTTTTCGTTTGTTTTGTTGACCTTGTTTTCTTTTCTTCATGCAGGTCAGGGTTTCACTCCGCATGTCATAATTGTTAACAATGGAGAGGTGCATTGCTCAGTTTATGTGAATAGTAATATTTCGATTTTAACAATTGTACAAAAGAGTTCAATTGTTTAGCAACTGCACTCATATGCCTTATAAAATTCTCCAAAATAAATAATAAATAAATAAATATAGAACAATTAATAAGACTTGTAATAAAATTGGTTATGACTGAGATATGCGGAGTAATATGATTGGCTAGTCAACATGGTGGTGGTGCAAATAGAGTTCTTAAGGCTAACAAACAACAGAAACAATTGTTGTTTAGTTCTTAGTAGGCCGATTCTCAATTATTATTTTTTTATTTATTTATTTTTTTTATAAGGACACAATTTATCACAAATCATGCTCCCTTAATTTTTCTACCTTTTCTTTTCAACAGGATGTTGGACAAAGAATTGTACAGTTTGTGCAACAAAGCAAACGTGCTATTTGTATCCTCTCTGCTAGTGGTTCCATCTCATGTGCCTCACTACGCCAACCAGCTGCTTATGGTGGACAAATGACCATAGAAGTACGTGTTGTTATTATGTTGTTAATTTATTACTATTGCTTGCTGCTACTATACTGTTCTAGTTGTGTTTTCAATAATTTCTGATTAAGTCATTTTTATGACTTTGGGTTATGTTAATTTCTACAGGGAAGATATGAAATTACCTCACTAAGCGGATCATTTCTTCCTGCTGAACACATCGGTGTATCAAGAACTGGTGGATTGAGTGTATGCCTTTCTGGTCTAGACATTAGTTCTCTGGTTGGTGGTGGTGTTTGTGGTCCTCTGATCGCTGCAGGTCCTGTGACGGTATGCCCGGATTACTAGCTTTCTGATATCTTTTAGTTCTATAATCTCTTCTCGCTTGTATAGTTCTATGTTTGCACTGTCTATGTATTATACAATATTTACCCTGCTAGCTGAAAGAAACTGCCTTTGGTGTAGCAGTTTCCAGGGTTTACCAGGAACTTGTATTCAGTCTTACTATTTATCAATTCTATATTGACCATCTCCTTGCTTGTTTTTTAAGTTGATTTTATCTTATATGGCATTTCCAATTCACTCGCTTGCTATACGGGTTGACCGGTGTGAAGTCAGATTCAACCTGTGACAAATCTACCTTGCGCTTAATGCCCAGCAGAGTGTGAAATTGAAAATTGCATATAACTAATCAATGTATGACCAGGTAATCGCTGGTTCCTTCGCAGTAGATGTAACTGACCTGGAGCCTAGTACAATGAAAGCTATAGAGACAGCACCGGCCAACCAGGGATCAACTCTTGTCACCCCAGTAGCATTCCGGCCAAGCATGGGATCCACTGAAAGGGTCTCAGGAGCTGGAGTTGGCGATGATCAACCGAGCACAGGTGGAAGTGATTACTTCATGCAACCTAACCTCATAAGCATGAATTTTATGGCCCACCAATGGAAAGGTTATTTTCTCCTGTTTGCTTCATCTTCTTATTCTAACAAAGACATATTTCTGATTGTACACGGATGATATTGACCCTTTTAATCACAATACTGGCACCAGCCCTGATTAGCATGGAATCAGTTTCCACTTTCCAATAATTATTAGCATACAATAATCTATGGCTATTTTTTTTTAGTAAACATTATATGATTGATTTGCATACCAGCTAATTTTGTTCACTTCGAAAATTATGTTTCTGTAACAACCTATGATGTCATTTCTCTCTAAATTGTTTCAGGGAGTCAAGACGAGCCAAGCCGGGCATCTCACTCTACCGAAGATGATATTAAATCTGGTGGAAGCTAAACTTTCTATAATGGTTCAGCTAATATTTAACATTGTCGATGATTAGTCATAGAAAAGTTTTACAAATTGAGCTTGGTCTGTATATAACATTTCAATGTTGATTTGTAAAAGGAGATGTGACAAAATGTCCGATACAAAGTAAGATTCAGCAAAGACATTTCATGTTTTAATTATATACGTCCCTCGACATATATAGGGAACACTTTTAATGGTTAATTTTATGATTATTGATTTATTATATTGTTTTGTTTTTCAGGATTGCAATCTTATATATTATTAGAATTAGAATGAGACATACATGATACATGCACATCAAAAAAGGGTACACTTTCGGGAGTATAGCTTGCAGTGCGTACAGACAACATAATTTTTTTTTCAGTTAACTTTTTGGTCCTTACAATTTTAAAAATATCATTCCATTCTTAATTTTTGAATTTATACTTAATTAGCCTTGTTTATACAACAGTCAAAAACCTAAATAGAGACGTACATATTTAACATTCTTATATCTACTACTTATAAAAGCATCCATTAAAAAAAACGTAAACATGTTAGATAAAAGAGGTTAACAACCCCTGACATCAAATATCAATAATTGATTTTGTTAATATGATATAATATGTGGTTTAGATTTGAATATTAGATAAAAGGTTGACCTTTTATGTGAAAACTTTCTAGCGCCGGATGAAAACATCTCATTAATATAAAATTATTTGGTCAGTCTCAATTAATGCAAAAAAGACAAAATCAAATAATATAAATACGGAGACAATCTATTTTAGAAATTTAGATGATTTGATAAATTTTTTCATCATATGTATTAAAAAATATTGTGATAAATTCTATTTTGATAATTTTTTAGTTTGTTAAAATTTTGAACTAAATTTTGTTTACACATTTGGGTTGGCGCATTTGCTAGTTATAATATATTTATGATGAAACTTATATAAAAATTTATTTTATTAATTTAAAATGATACAAAACAAAAAGAAAAAGAAAAATAAAACAACAACAAAAACTGCACTTAAATTATTAATTAATTAATTATAAATAGTTCTTAAGATACATCATTATCGTCAATTGAATTGAACTGGATATCTGATTTCAGTGCCATGCAGTATAAACATCTCTTTAGGTCTACAATTTCCCATTTTTAACTGTTTCCACAATGATTATTCGGCCGCTATCAAAATTGGGATATTCGGCCTTATCTGAAGAACTGGATATATCCTGTTACGTAAATGGAGAGGAACTCAACACCTCTATGTCAAATTTATTTTTTCGCCCAGTCGCCCACCATGGACCATTATCTGTGCAATATATATATAAAAAATAAAAATAAGATAAAGAGTTTCGAAAACCGGAGTAGACCGACCGTTGAGACATCGAACCGGAAAATTATTCCGGTTCAAATATTCCCATCTGTAATTGAACTGTTGGAAACCGGACGGTCCGATTTCTGGTCGAATCGGAACCGCCATTGTTTTCCTTTTTTCTCTTTTATAATATTTATATATTTCGGGCGTCTTTTAATTTACTTCCGAGTTCCGACTCGATGGAACCCTAGACCCCTTTTCGAAGCTTTCTCGCTGTTTCTCCTTCCGATTTTCGATCTGCCTCTCGGCACCACCACTCATACCTCCTCCGTCGATCTTCCAACCTACTGGGCCCACCTGCTCTGCCGTTTGCTCCGCTCTTCTCCTCCGGCGCCGGCGCTGCTGGTCCACCTGCGTTGTGGGTCCTCCTGGTTTACCTCCTATCTGTGCCGTAAGTCTCTCACATACTTTTTTCTCTATCGATAATTGCACAGGAACAAAGAGATTGTTGCATACTGCATACAAACTTAATCTTATAATTTTCACAGAAGTTTTGGATTAGTAAATTGGTCATAGTCGTACGCATAGTTTGAGACCAGGGTTAATTTAGAAGCTGTATAAAATGTTTCTGTGCAAGAAAGGACTTGCAAGTTGCCAAAACATTTCAGTTTCACCTTTTTTTTGTTTGGTTTACAATTTTACTTTTTGTTAAGCAATTGAGATAAGTAACAGAATCAGCAATGAACTACTTATGCAAGAATCTCTTTGTTCCCTAATTGGTGTGGGGGACTTATTGCTGGTGGTAATAAAAAAATTGCAGTTTTATTTAGGATAGTAAGACTTGTTAGCACAGACCCTGGTGTTTTAATTAATTTTGGAAACTGTTTGGTGCTCGTGTAATGGAAAGAAATGATTTTTAAACTCTTTTTATCGCTGGTACCACTTGGCATCAGATAAGAACTTTGTTTCTGGTAAGTGGTTTGAGATATGTTTATCATTTCACCTTAATGGTAACTTCTATTTCTCCTATCAATCGGTCAAGTTCTAGCTCAGAAAACTCAAATATTACGTTTTCTACTAGGTGAGCAGTCTTTCTGGTTCTTCTAGATTTTCCTAATCCTGATGTCGCTGAGTGAAGATAATAATCAACTTGACTGTTTATTAATTGGTTGATTATGCTGCATCAAAAATGTTATTTCTACCTTTTCTTTTTTTGTATGGAACCTGATATTTATGTTCCTTCCTTTCATCAGGTACATAATCAACTACACCTAAAATGGCAAGCCTGAAGGAGATCCTTCCAGCTGCTACATCTACTGCAGTTACATTCTATGACCACTCCAGTGATCCGTGGTTTAAGGAACGATACGGGTCTGGTCCTGCTGACGAGGACAAAACCAAGGTTACCAAGCCCAACCCTGTCCCACCCTATGGCAGGAGGTCTGGGTTTGTGCCTCGAAAGCCCGCAGATTTTGGGGATGGCGGTGCATTCCCTGAAATTCATATCGCACAATATCCCCTTGGGATGGGTCGAAAGGATGAGAAAACTGGATCCAAGATCCTCCCACTGACAGTCGATTCAAATGGAAATGTCGCCTTTGATGCGATAGTCAAACAAAATGAAAACTCAACCAAAATAGTTCACTCGCAACACAGAGACCTTGTGCCAAAGGTTGCTGTAGAGGAGACTACGGAATTGGATGAGTATGAAAAGGAAATTGAAGAGACTACTGAGAGAACAAAGGTGGCTTTAGAGAAAATTGTTAGTGTTAGGTTGAGTGCTGCACAGCCGAAAAATGTACCTACTCACAACTCAGAATCACAATTTATCAAGTATAAGCCATCACAGGATTCCGCTGCTTTTAACTCGGGTGCCAAGGAGAGGATTATACGGATGGTAGGGACACAGATTGATCCCCTTGAACCACCAAAATTCAAGCATAAACGAGTCCCCAGGCCATCCGGGTCACCTCCGGTACCTGTTATGCACTCCCCTCCCCGACCTGTTACAGTCAAGGACCAACAAGACTGGAAGATCCCGCCTTGCATATCCAACTGGAAGAACCCAAAAGGATATACAATTCCCCTTGATAAGCGTCTCGCAGCTGACGGCCGAGGCCTACAGGATGTACAAATTAATGATAATTTTGCAAAGTTATCAGAGGCTCTGTATGTAGCTGAGCAGAAGGCAAGAGAGGCGGTGGCTATGCGGTCTAAGGTCCAGAGAGAATTGGCACTGAAGGAGAAGGAGAGGAAGGAGCAGGAGTTGCGGGCACTAGCCCAGAAAGCTCGATCTGAACGCACAGGTATCGCACCTGCGCCAGCTGGACCCGTTATGAATGATGACGAAGAGATGGCTGACGAGGAGGCCCCACCTCATCCGCAAAGAAAGGAGACCCGTGATGAGAGAGAGGAGAGAATGCAGAGGGATAAGATACGTGAGGAGAGACGCCGCGAGAGGGAGAGGGAGAGACGTCTTGAGGCTCGTGATGCAGCTATTGGGAAAAAGAGCAAGACCACTAGGGACCGTGACCGCGATGTCAGTGAGAAGATTGCGCTTGGGATGGCCAACGCAGGTGCAGGACGTGGCGGTGAGGTCATGTATGACCAAAGGCTCTTCAACCAAGACAAGGGCATGGATTCTGGTTTTGCAACTGATGACCAGTACAACATCTATGACAAGGGTCTCTTCACAGCTCAACCAACTCTTTCCACCTTATACCGGCCGAAGAAGGATGCTGATGGAGAAATGTATGGCGGCGACGCTGATGAACAGTTAGACAAGATTATGAAAACTGAGAGGTTCAAGCCAGATAAGGCATTCTCGGGTGCAGCTGAACGCAGCAGCAAGAGAGACCGACCTGTGGAGTTTGACAAGGCTGAGGAGAATGACCCATTCGGTCTGGATGAGTTCTTGACTGAGGTGAAGAAGGGAAAGAAGGCAGTTGAGAAGATTGGGGGTGGAGGGACCATGAAGGCCAGTGGTGGATCATCAATGAGGGATGATTATGATGGTGGGTCGGGTCGGAGCCGCATCAATTTTGAACGGGGCCGGTAGATTTTGAAACTAACGTCATCTATTGCTGTTGTATTTTAATATTTCAGTTTAGTTCTGGTGCCTATTATGGATATCATACTGCTAGTGCTGTTTTATGTTGTCTTTGTCTGCAACAAAGTATTATCATCGGATTGTTCTATTTTTTTGAGCTTTCAATAATTGTTTACTTATGAAATGTTTAAGCTAACTTCTCTAAAGTGTCGTAGCTTGATTTACTCTCCAAATAAAAGCATGTCCATTTAGCAATACGCATACCAGGCGGTGTATGTGCATCAGTATGCAATAATTTTGTTTTCTTTTTGGTTTTTAATTTTTTTCATGCCTAGCATCTTATTGGATTTATCTGAGTGCATATGTTGTTTGTCATTCTTATTGAAAAAGAGGGAAAATTCTGATTTTTGTCGATACCTTTATAGTATGTACACTTTGCTTGCAATCTGATCCGTAGCAATTTTCATATTTACAGTGAATGAGTAGCTTAGAGTCGATGAATGCTTTCTGAAGCAAGATCGGAAGTAGGTGATTTGGCTGATGAGAAATTACCTGTTGTTGAGTGTGCTATTTCTTTGTAGACAAAAGCATTTAATTATACTGGACTAGGTACCCAAGTTATACTGAATTTTCTGTAAAGTAAACAACGGGTTTTATCAGCATATTTGATTCTCAAAAGTTGGCTGACTGTTTCTTAAATGTGGACTATGATGTGTAGCTTGTATGGAACATTTTATATTGGATCATTTATTAGACAAAACAGTTTGCTTGTGTTTTCTTCAATTTGTTTTAGATGCCTGCGTGCGTATTCTCACCATATTACTTGAGAATTCAATTTATTTGGTGTATATAGTGATCTCGCCATGACAGCCACTTGTTGCAATACCGGGCGCAAGGAAAATTATTAAAGAACGGTATATTAAACCAATAAGCTAAAAAGGCTCATTTTACCAAACGAGGTACAAAGGGCGGTAATCCATTTGTATGTTTGGCAAACCTTGAAATGGCTACCCTACCTTATTTCTTTTGGGAATTACTTACGGGCATCCCTGTTTTTGTAATCCCAGAGCATCCGCGTCTCTCCTTTCCTTTCCTTCCCCTCCGTACTTCTCCAGCGTCATCCTTCCCTCCCTCTTACGGGACTCTTCCCCTCACGCGATCCAGCATCCTCTGGCGACAATCCTCTCGCGTGACTCTATCTTCCTCCCTCCCTCCCTCCCTCCCTCGAGGCCTCTCTCTCGTGTGACTTCTTCTCCACGCGACTCCGTTTCCCTTCCTCCCTCTGGTGATTTTATCTCTCCTCCCTCGTTCTCGTTCCAATCTTGGACTTTTTCCTTCTTATATGTTTCATAAATCCTTTGTTTTCTACTCCTAAAGTATTATAATAAGTGATCAACTAATATATATAAATGATCAGTTTGTAGCAATAAAGAATAATCTTATAAGTGCATATATTAGATACCATAAGAGATTAATTTATAAATATAAATGATCAGATTATTATAATAAGATATCATTTTACAAAATTTGTCAGATATGATAAGTGATCGTGTAATACGCATAAATGATCAGATTGTGGCAACAAAGGATCATCTTATAAGTGCATATGTTATATACGATAAAAGATCAACTTATAAACATAAATGATCGGATTGTTATAATAAGATATCATCTTATAAAGGATATAATAATGATCAACTAATAAACTTAAATGATCAGTTTGTCACAACAAAAGATCATCTAATGAGCATAAATGATCAGTTTGTCACAACAAAGGATCATCTTATAAATATAAATGATCGAATTGTTACAATAAGGGATCATTTTATATAAAGGTTATCAGATGAGAGACGAAGTGAGAGGAAACAGAGAGGGAGTACGTGAGATAGAACAGAGAAGGGGAAGTGGAGCGTCTTTCCTCAGGATAGGGAACCGCTGGAGTGAAGAGGGGAGCGGAAGTGAAGAGAGAGAAACGTAGGTAGGGGAGCGGAAGTGAAAGAGGGACGCAAAAACGGAAAGGGCGCTTCCCAGAGCCCTTTCCGTTTTTGGACGGGATGACGGGGATTCTTATTTCGGGGATTTCACTTATCAGCCCCCATTTCTTTTTATCTCTTTTGCATTATTTTCTTCTGTCCTGGTGAAAAGCTATATAATAGGCTTTTATATCCTACAAACACTTAAAAGTGAGGCCTACTGAGGCCTGAGGGGTAACCGGGTAACCACCACTAACATGTACTGGTCTGTTGTTAATCCGTCTCTGCTGATTCGTCTATTTGCACTGTCCCTTAAAAAGAAATTTAATACGATTGTAGCCAGAAATTTGAGGCTTAGGCATTTCTTTTGAAGGCCCCTGGCGACCTATAGATTATAGAATGGTCATGAACAAGTAATAGAGATTATATTGAACGGTTCGGATTGGTCATTTGAAATTTAAAATGTGAGAACAATTGTATTGAATAGATGAGACACTAGCATTTTTCTAAGCAGTGACTAATAACTCGTTAGAAAGTTAGAACTGCCGCACATTTGTCTATAAGAAGATATCCACAGATGATCTGAGAAAAACTAAAATTGTTTCATTAACAAGTGTGTAAATTAATAAAAAAAGAAAAGAAAAGAAAAACAATCATGTAAAGCCGGGAGAAAAAAAAAATATAAAGAGAGACAAACATCTCCTTAAAACTGGAGAAAGCACAGAACGGATTGGAGATTAGGCTTACATATTTAACTTTGTCCTTCTTTGAAAAACAAAAAGCACTGCTGTCCTTATTTGTTTTAAATATTCCTAAATAAAAACAAAGGTAGATGAGCTTTCATGTCATATAGTGCCAAATCTCATAATCAAGAAAGGGTAGTTGGTTACACACACAGTGACGAGCACTGTTAACTAAACCATGACTGGTGCGAGTATGAAAAGAAACATGGGTAACTTTCTAGTCTCTACTAGGTTCTTAGATAAAGAACAACTATCTTAGGTGTCTATTTTTGGTACTGAGTCGCTTCTTAATTACATTCCAGAGTATAGTAGTATTATAGCACTGAGGCGGGAGACTTTATGAACCGTAGTATGCTTGTGATTATAATCAGACCGCTCAGATTGTATGAACTGATCAATTAACACTGTAAATTATTTTTAGAGGATGCATTTCTTGCGACTGTAATTGATAGTTGTATAATCTTAAATTATGGTTCCGATGTCTTTGCATTTTCCTTCTTCCACTTTTGAATAAAAACTTACAAGTCAACTAGTAAAACAAAATTATAATATTTTAAATAGATATGCAACAAGTCAGAAACATTATTTTTTTGATATCTTCAAACACGATGACATAATTGCATACACATGAAAGAACAAATCAAATCACGTCAAATAATTTAGTGTATTATATAATTTTAACTTTATTAGATCTTTCATTTTTTTTTAAAAAAAAAATAGAAGCATTTGAAACCTTCTAATACCTTATTTCCAAAGTGCAGGAGTGGGTGAAAATCGTTGTCTGGCTAGGTGGGCTTAATAGATCTCTCACCATAGATAAAATTACTTTTCTTCAAAACACATGCATGATGCATCAGCAAAGATCTAAATTAGATTGACAAGTCTTCTAAGCCGCCAATAATTTTGTTTTCAGCCGACAAAATTTATGTACATTTTCAATTTGAATGATGAAAGATTATCAATTAGTCGACAAACCAGACCCAAAATCTTTGCGTGATAGCTTGTCGAGACCACTGTCTCCTAAGATAAAAACAGAATGTTATGTGATTTAACACCAATTCCCATTTGATTTAACACCTAATTACCTTATCTCCCTCGCGATTGGCCTTTCATGCGTTGGCGTACAAATTGACCTTTACGTTTTTAATCTCTAGTTTCATATGCAGACCTTTTTCTTTTCTTTTCTTTTTTTTTCCTCTTATTTGGTCAAAATTGTCCATGATAACCACATAGACAGGATGACTGAGATATATTCACATGGATGCTAATACAAACTTTTAGTTTAAGAAGCTTCTTTTTTGAAAAGAAAAATAAGAATGATTTTGTCAAAGCTCAGCAAACTTAATATCAAAGTCGTATTTTGTTTTATTCATATTTAGTTATGATAATTCTATCAAACTTTTCACTCAAAACGTTAATTTTTTCGTTCAAATATGTTCACGTTTACTTAGTGTTTCGATGGAAAATTTGACGGAGTTAAAAAATAATAAATATTTAAGTTTTAGTAATTAAAATGGATAAAATCTAAAGCAATAACTGAAATTTAATTTCATATCAAATTTAATGACCTCGGACAAAATTACAATAACCATATAACCTGATGCGTAGTGGTATAAATATATAAAGTTAAATTCGGATAATTGCACTAAAACATCCCAATAAATAAATATACATTACATGAACTCATATCTCCTTGAAAAGTATATATACTAGGTTGATATTGATACATAGTTACAATATGTTGCTGTAGTTATGATGGTAGCATTTGATTGGACCCATCCAATTCGGATTAAACGCACCAGATTTGCCTTGTGTTTTTAAGAATACAGTTTGAAATTAAATCTAAATTAAAATCAGATGACCCAAGTCGCATTCAACATACTATAATGATGATCATAATTGCGGTATTATTGAGCAGTACATGTGAACATAAAATATGTAATATAAAAAAAAATTATACTGATGACGACTTATGATCGTACTATTCCATCCAAAAGAAATATTCAAATTTGAAAACTGATTAGATTCTGCTATTTGACATTTTAATTAGGCCCAAATTAAGGCGCGCCTACCTGAACACTACAACGCGGTTACGCGGCAGTTGGACATTCCGACTCTGCTCTTTACTTTTTTTGATACTTAAAATGCTTCTTCGACATCATACTGCACCTTAAAATATCTACCTTGTATTTTGTACCTAGCTCTTCATTTGACTATCGAAATTTACCATCAAAATGCAAGTTTTTAATTAAACTCGAAAACTTACCGTCTAATGGTTAGCAAATAAAATATAAAAAATTATTATTATACTTTAAGAAAATAAAATTAGATATATAAATAGGAGGAAAAAATAATTTGATGAAAATTGATATTTCTTAGAAAAAAATTATTTGAGTGTAATATTTGTGCTCTATTTACAATAGATCATAATATTTTTATTTTCAAAAACCTGCTAAACTAGAGTGCAATGCTTTTATCTTTTAGTTGAAAAGCCAATAGTAAACAATCTTTCATTTGAAGATTATCTGATTAATTTTTTTTTTAAAATAAATGATCTAGATTATATATCTTGAGTTAGATACACTCTTGATTAGGACTTGGATGTACTTTCGGATTGTTCTTTTTATAAAGAATATAGATTAATCAAGGCATGAGTTTAAATGAATCACATATCTTCTCGATTTTACTGTATCTGATATTTATAACTTTCATTTTTCTTTTGTTCAATGAAGACTCCTTTTATTTATTACATCTGGACCAAAAAAAAAAAAAAAAAAGGTTTGGATGCATTTAACCTTCAATTTTTTTTAAAAAATATTCAGTTAATATATATATCTTTTTGGTATTGCGTCAAATACCGTTAAATCGAGTAGAAGAAAGAAATGAAAATTATATTATTATGGTTGTTGTTGTTGCCCTTTAGCTATTAATATTACATATTATTTATGGTTGTTGTTGTTGTCCTTTAGCTATTAATATTACATATTATTTAAGCATATCATATACGAAAAATTCAATACAATATACCTCCAACTAGTCCGCAAATTAATCTATACAAATTCATTGTGTTTTTCTTTATAAGTGAAAGCTGGAAGAACACCCATTTTATTGCACATCCAATTATATGCCAAAATGGCTTCCATCTATTATGGAGCCTCGAGTGTGCATATAAGGTGCCCCGTAACAAAACCTTTGACCTCTTCTCAGACGGCGGTATTGGTCATTTTATTTCAAGACTTTGTCCTCGCTCGTGACATATATCAAATTTGAACAAATTTATTTGTCAGACTCGTGCAAAACACCTAGAAGGCTCATCTCTTACGATTTACGAAATCATGACTTTGAAAAAAAAAAGATGAAAAATAAAAAATAAAAATACATGGCTTACAAATCAGAAATATCAACCAATCGGAATTCCCACACAGATTTTGTCTTGTGTCACAATAAGAAAGACAATTATCTTATCTCATCTAGGTGTAAAATCAACTCAGGCACGAGATCACTGGACGCTTGTCTAGTGGTCATATGGCATCTCACTTTCTCACGAGCAAATCTTTTTGTTTGAGTAGTGCATGCATCCAAAATGAAAATATGATTTCGACCAAACCTTTCCCCCACTTTATTTTATTTAGTCTATCAAGGCACTAATAGCGTTCACCTTTCTTGCACCCGTGTCCCAACTTCGTGCCAAACATGTCAAACCCCACACATTTATACACCCCTTTTCTTAGGCCAGACACCAAACCTTCTCCTACCTCTCCCTCTCTTTTTCTCTCGTGTGTGTGTCAAACTAGGTTCAACATCCAACTGCCCCGCCTATCCATCTCTCTCCTTTCTCCAAGCATATATGCCCGTAATTCATGTTTCCACCACTAATTAACACACCTTAATACTCAGAGCCATGTCAACTCTAAAGAAGCTATGTTTTGTTCTACCACTCGACTCAGAAGAGATTTATCCTTCTGACAAGAAGAAAAAAGTATGTAAAAATCCACCAGTCTCCAAAACCGACTCCAAAACCAAACGCAATGTATCATCCTGCACCCGCCGAGCCATTCGCTGGTTATGTGGTAGCTGCCAGTTATGCAGGTGTATAGATCACCATGACCCGTTCCGAGACTCATACAAGTTTGAAGACATAGATGGTACTGATGACTCACCCAACAAGAAGGTCGCCGGGGGCAACCCTCGAATATTTAGTTATTCAGAGTTGTACATCGGTACGAATGGCTTTAGTGAAAAGGAGGTGTTAGGCAGTGGTGGTTTTGGTCGGGTGTATCGTGCAGTGCTCCCAAGCGATGGAACCTCTGTTGCAGTGAAACGTGTTGCTGGACAAGGCGACCGATTCGAGAAGGCTTTCATGGCGGAGCTGCTGGCCGTGGCACAGCTTCGTCACCGTAATCTTGTACGCCTAAGAGGATGGTGCATTCATGAAGATGACCTCTTACTAGTCTACGACTACATGCCGAACCTAAGCCTTGACCGGCTTTTATTCACCCCTGCCTCGTCAGGCACACAACCCCTTGCATGGAACCAGAGGCGAAAAATCGTGTCTGGCCTTGCCGCTGCTTTGTATTATTTACATGAACAACTTGACACACAGATAATCCACCGTGATATTAAATCGAGCAATGTCATGCTCGACTCTCAGTTCAATGCTCGGCTTGGCGACTTTGGGCTGGCACGTTGGATTGAACACACCAGTGACCTTGACACACCAACCATGCGTTCCAATTCAGCTAACATCTTTCAATTTAGGATCACAGATACTAGCCGAATAGGAGGTACCATCGGCTATCTCCCACCAGAGAGCTTCCAAAGAAAAGGAGGTGCCACTGCAAAATCAGATGTTTTTAGTTTTGGAATTGTTGTGTTAGAGTTGGCAACTGGCCGGAGGGCTGTTGACCTGACGTATCCAGATGACCAAATTTTCATGCTGGACTGGGTGCGGCGGTTATCTGACGAAGGGAAGTTGATGAATGCAGGGGATAATAGACTGCCGGACGGGTCATACTCATTATCAGATATGAGCTGGATGGTGCACCTCGGCCTACTCTGCTCGCTTCATGACCCACGCTCGAGGCCAACCATGAAATGGGTCATAGAGAATTTATCAGACAGCAATTTAGGCAACTTGCCCTCACTCCCTTCTTTTAAATTACTTCCCAATTATATTTCCATTTCGTCTTCCACTTCAACCACCACAACTGCTGTTACAACCGCCACAGACATCTCTAATTCGAGATCAATTTATGTTACTGCTGTGGATAGTACAATTTTTGTCACAGCAGACAATGGTGATGCTGGCAATGGAGGCAACTCAGGCAACAGCAGAATTAGTCAACGGTCTATTAATTCAATCTCTAACATTGACACACCAAGACAGATATCATACAAAGAAATTGTCGCAATCACAAACAATTTTTCAGAGTCCCAAATGGTGGCTGAGCTAGATTTTGGCACCGGCTACGAAGGTTACCTTGAAAACAAGCATGTGCTTGTCAAAAGGCTCGGCATGAAAACATGCCCCGCATTACGCACCCGGTTCGCTAATGAGTTATCTAACCTTGCCAGATTACGGCACCGTAATCTGGTCCAACTGCGTGGCTGGTGCACTGAACAAGGTGAAATGCTAGTTGTGTACGACTACTCTACTACACAACTGCTGAGCAACCATCTATTTCACCGAAAGAATTACGTTCTACCGTGGCATCATAGGTACAACATTATCAAATCCCTTGCATCGGCAGTTCTTTATTTGCACGAGGAGTGGGAGGAGAAGGTTATACACCGAAACATCACCTCATCGGCTGTTTTTCTGGACCATGACATGAACCCACGGCTGGGGTGCTTTGCCTTAGCCGAATTTCTTTCCAGAAATGAACATGGTCATCATGTGGTTTCTAGTTCAGCTCGGGGCATATTTGGATACATGTCACCTGAGTACATAGAATCCGGCGAGGCTGCAACCATGGCTGATATCTATAGTTTTGGTGTAGTAGTACTGGAGATGGTAAGTGGAGTTGCCGCTGTGGATTTTCGCTTGCCTGATGTGTTATTGGTTAAGAGAGTGCATAACTTCGAATCTATTAAGAGGCCGTTGGAGGAGTTGGTTGATCAGAGGTTGGACGGACAATATGACAAATATGAAATGATGCGTTTGCTAAAATTGGGTGTGGCGTGTACACGATCAGACCCGAATTCAAGACCTAGTATGAGGCAGATTGTGAGTATACTAGATGGAAATGATGAAATTTTGGACATGATTGGTGACAGAAAGGAAGCAAGTGAAGATTGGGAGGGGAAGAACGAGACTTCTTTGAGCTTGGTTAGGCGAATCAAGGCTCTTGGTATACATTAATCTAGACAAAATTGGACAGGATTTTCAAGTTAGCATAGGTTAGTGTAAATAGTGAATAAGTGTACTCGGCAGTTGGAGAAGATTATGCATGCTTGTGTTTTATCAACTTATGTATAGTGTAGTAGGATTGATTTTGCTATATATTTATACTATATAACTATATATTGAAGAATGCTACTTGAATTTTCAAAAATATTATTTCATCCTTTCCTTTAACTAAATTCCTAACCAAAGATACTATATAATTGGAACTCTGACACTACTGACCACTGTAAAAGAAATATATATAATATTTAAATCAGACGCTTCAAATTAAATATGGTTTGCACTATATATATCATAACCGTTAAAAATGACTAATTGAATGCAAATATATATTACCACCCATCAAGGTCGAAATTTACAAAAATAAAAAATAAAAAATAAAAATAAAAAAATAATAAAAAATTATATTTTGCTATCTCTGAGAAAGATCAAATTACTTTCAAGTTGCATGGATTTTAATTCACAACTAATCTATAAAACTAACGTATCTATAAACTTTCTATTTTTAAGATTTTTTGACTTGATTTAAAAGATATTAGCAAAGATATCAAAATAAAACTGTTTCCAATACATCCTAAAACCTACGTAAAAAACCATCAACCCCAATACCTTTTAATTAATTAATAATAAAAATTTAGGAAATACCCTTTTTAATAAGAAGCATCCTTCAGACGGTGAGCTACCCTACCACTGGAAGTTGTGCCAGAGTGGTCCAAGTACACTAAAGTTTTCTTCATATTCGGTGAAGGATAATAATGTAATGTTACCTGCCCCTTTTTTATTCTTTTATATGTACACGTCACGCTACATTGACAATCCTAGGTGTCGCATTTAAAAGTTACAATAACTTGCGCCACCAAAATTTTGGCCCACAAATAAAAGCCATTGACTTTCTTTCTTTCCTCTCGGTATCAACAGTCATGTTTTTTTATGCTTTAGTTAACCTTACATAGTTTTTCAACGAGATTGGTTAGGAGGTATCTAACGTTAGTGTATTTGATGGATAAAGAAAATGATTAAACAAACATCACGAAGGAAGGAATACACACTTGGGAGATTTTTCACTGACATCCAATAGATATTTTTATCAGGTTAAGTGCAATTTGTCCCAACCTTTTTGGACTTGCATACAAATATCAGTTTTAGCTGACTCTAGCAATTCATCAGCAATATTACAAATAAAACGACCAACCAATTAATACATTAATTACTTCTTAAGGTTCAGTTTGCATATAGTGCTTATTTTTCAATGCTTTGTAAGGATCAGTCTCTTTCATCGTTCCATGTCATCGTCAGAATCAATCCCTATCCATTTTATAATACAAAAGAGAAATCCTTTCAAAGTTACTTGTCCATTTTTATTCAGGTCCATCTCCTCTGCATTGTTTCAAAATAAAAAGCCTTAAACTTCTCAGTAAAGAAGTTTCTGGAATGCGCTTGGGTTTTAGACCAATTAACTAGGTGTCAATTTCAACTTGAAACAATATCAGCTGCCAATTAATTGCAATAGCCACTTGGAAATCCATTTTTCATATTCTGCTTTCCAACTTTACAGCTAGCCTTTTTGGGTTATTTTTCATCTCTAATTATTTTCTTTCTCCAAAGCATTAACTTAAACTAAAATTGAAGATCCAAAATTTGGGCATCTAGTCCTTTTAATGAATTGGCATCTGGCTACCAGACATCTTATTTGGTATTAATATGACATGAAGGACAATTTAGTCATTTTTAGCTAATTAATGTATCAGAGAAATGTTCAGTGCTATATGCAATAATTAAAGATACTGATTCTATTTTCTTTTTTTTTTCAAAAAAAAAAGACATTTCAATTAAGTCTGCACTAAATTCTCAAAAGAAAAGAGTTTAAAGGAAGAGCAACAATACTAAATCGCCTTGAGGTCACATGACCTGGGGACTTCTCTTGATGGTAAGAATCATTCAATGAAAGAACCACGTCCTTCCTCTTTAGCTTTCCGTCTCCATCTTTGTCCAAGAACAGAAAAGCATCAAATAATTCATTAAACATGTAGCTGAGCTGTTCTGATCCTAGGATGGCAATCTGAAATACCAGACAATTAAACAAATTAAGTATTACAATTTCAAATTTGGCAATAAATAGCAAAACTAGAAAATATTCACTTCTACACATTTGAGTGACACTGAAACAATTCAGACTGCTACTACAACAAAAAATCAATATCTGGATGCTTTTCATTTTCTCAAAAACATAATGACTGGCAGTTACTAGTTTGAATCCATTTCTCCAAGTATTAATTTGGCAGAATAACCATTTTTATATTCAAGCAGGATACACTGGTTTTTAATTTGTTCTCCTTTTTATTTTTTTTCTGAGATTTTCGCTAGCCTGGTAATAGTTATTGCTATTTGTTTCATATTGAAGGTAGTAAGTAGGGTTCAGTCAGAATTCACATAACACCAATACATAGTAAACCAATTAACCTGTTGATTCAGGTCAGGTCGGCATATAGGTTAGCACTGTTAAATTTGGTTAGTTGTTTACCCAAACCCATCAACCATATGGTCTGCATTAATTGGGTAAGGTCGGTCAATAACTGTCAGACCTTATACAAATTATATTGATGTGATAAAATTACACTGCAAATTATGTTGACGTGTTAAAATTACGCTGCTGACTGCAGAAGTTGTCAGAAGATAGGCGAGGCAAAGGAGAACAATGAATTCTGGATACTGTATCCCTTTATTTCCATCAATGTCACAATAGCGATACAAGCTATGCAAATCCTTGTCTGAGAGTTGAATTTGCATTTTATCGAAGCATTTCTTCATTTCTTGATGGTCTATTGTGCCATTTCTATCCTCATCTGGAGAATAAAGCAGAAACATACGTGATGCAATTTCGTTGGATATTGTTTGTTTTGTGTGAATCAGGAATTTTCTTTTACAAATTCATTATTGACTACAAAGATAAATCCATCACCAAACTATCTACAGTAAGAGAGCAACACAACATACGGATAAGCATATAATTTTTCTGCTATAGTATGTACCTTTGGACCTAAGAAGTTTTTGGTGTTAATTACAACTTGCATAACTGCCCCAACTTGTTATAGTTCTGATAAAATCTCAGAGAGGTAATTTATTTCTTTCTGTTTAAATTTGGTCTGTCCTGTTCCTTTCCCTGTGCAATCATTATCATTTCTCTGTACTTAACTAAACTTTGTGATGAACTTGGATTTATTTACTGTTCTCTGGCATGGACTTGACTGACTATTGCAATGTTGACAACATGAGTTACCTGTCAGATTTAATTGACTATTTGAAACTGTTGAAATTTATTAATGTCTAACAATAAATGTCCATTATTGATTACTTGCACAATTATACTAACATTAATAGCCAAAGAAAACCAAACCAAAAGGTTAAAGGGAAAAAAGATGAAAGAAAAAAAATAGTGGAATGTTTGGTTACCATATTGATTGAACAGGTGATTGATGTTTCTCAATCCTTCTTTCAACTGAGGAAACCGCATTGTAATGCTATTCACCGATCGGAATATCTTTTGGCCGGTTGATCTATTTCTCTGTTTAATTGCTTCTATCAGTCTCCTTTCAAGGTTCTGATCTTCTTTACTGCAGTTGCCCCAAAAGAATGACTTGAGAGCATGCAATGGATGAAACAAACCTGATAGCACATAATTACAGATTAAATACTTGTTATGACATGAGTTCTCAATAAATTTGAAATTTCATCTAAACTATATTGAACTTCCAATAAACTTCTAAATCATGTAATGTTGTTGGAAGATATTACCTGAGGCACCTCTCATTATTTCCACTTTCCTGGTGAGTACTGAGTACCAGGCTCTTTGCTGTCCCTTTCAACGCAGAATGCAGGTTTATAGTGAAAGAGCGGGTCTAGTACCACTCCATTTTGCCAAAACCGAACAGGTCCATTTTGGGTTAGACATCTTTGTGTGCTTAGTCATGCTCTTCTTCAACATGAGACATCTGTGTGACAAAGCCGGAGAAAATTCACTTGCATCATCGAAGCACGTGCAATTTTGATTCTCTTTGAAAAAGAAAGAGGAATGGGGTTCCTCGTCGCTGTCAGGGGACAACCAGAGACTCAACTCAAAGAAGAAATTCTACAGGCCTAAAGATCAAATCTCGGCCCATTTGTGGCCCATATATTTCAAACCCAACAAGATTTTCTGGCTCCATTTGACTTGAGAAAATCACTCCCATTTGCCGAAAGAAAAAAATAATAACCCCAAAGCACGCTTGTTTGCCTTTTGCACTCCTTTCTCAGCTTGCAGTAATAATGGCTGTGACCACCTTTTACCTCTTCTAGAGTAGAAACCTTCCTCCTGAAGACAAGCAATCAAGCACTACCAGTTTAGGCACTCATAGAGGTGAGACCATGCATGTTTCCTGTCTCTCTCTTTATATATGGTATGCTATGTTATTGTTCCTTTTTGAGTTTAAGAGACTGAAGCTTAAAAATGGTTCTGGGTCTGGTCTATTTTATATTACGCATGTCTGGTTCATTCCTTCTGTCTGTACTTGTCCTATTATGTTCTGCTGGTTTCTCACATGCCGATCCTCCTGGTAAGATTATGTGATCAATCCAATTAGTCATCTAGCTATTTGTAGTCAAATGTTAACTTTATTCGAGTTAAATTGCTAATTAACCAGTTGCATAAATGCATTAGGTATTTAGCTTCTGAATTCAATCAATATGGTAATTTGTGTCTGATTGTGGTATCTGAAACAAGGAACGACAGTAGTTAGTGGCCTAACAATGAATTTGCCTACTGCTGTTATTAAGTTATTTAATGGTTTACGAAATCATAATTAATAATGCTGATTTGGTACTTTACCACTAGGGTTGTATACAATCTATCATACTTACAGAAGATTAAACTACCCATCATTTATTCCAAAGTGAATAAAATTGTTAGTCAGCACATTATGGAATCAGTCATCCCAATGAGATATCTTTGAAGAAAATGAGCCACACCTTATCATTCACAAGATTTTTTTTCCTTTTTGGCTTTAATTTTTTTTTCTTCTAAAACTGGCTGTATGGTCTAAGCAGAAACAATTCAGAATTTGAAGGAGAACTCGATGATGAGTCTAATTTACTTTTTTTTGTTGTCGAGTCTTAACTCCATATACTTTGATTTTCCAACAAGGTTTCTTAAGCCTCTCGTGTGGAGGCTCAACAGTCTACACCGACTCTCTAAACCTCACCTGGATACCCGATACAGCTTACATTACAACTGGCTATGCATCTAGTGCAAGCTCCATTGGTATCGAATATCAAACACGCATCTCTGTCCGCGTCTTCCCAACCTCTGACAAGCATGCCCCCAACTGCTACAAGCTCCCCACTGAAAATTCCTCCCTTATTCTCATTAGATCAAAATTTTCTTATAACAACTATGATGGAAAGGAGAAGCCACCGGCATTTTTTGTTTCTTTAGGAACGGCCAATGTGACCCTTGTTAATTTAACAAAAGTTGATCCATGGGTTGAAGAGTTTATTTGGAGGGTTAAGAAGGATACTGTCAGATTTTGTTTGCATTCACTCGCTAATGGTGGGTTTCCGGTTATTTCTTCTTTGGAGATGCGGCCTTTGCCTGATAGAGCTTACAGTTCAAATTTGGACGGGATTAGTGGTAGTTTGTTAAGAAAAAGATTTCGAATAAATTGTGGTTATGGCTACAAGAAGTCATTAAGGTATGCTGATGGAATTTTATGGTAGTAAATTGAATTTCAGTAAACAGATATTAGTTTAGGTGTCAGCTAGTATTTGTTGGAGCAATTCACCTATATGCCCCTAATGTCCTTCATGTAGTCGCTTTACATGATAAAAAAAATAAAAATATTCTAATGGTTTGGTATAGAATGGCTCATTTTTTCCTATTAGCTGCAAATGCTTTTTAAAGGAATTTTTTTTGTTATTCATTTTTTGGTTAAACTTACCATGTAATATGTCATCTGTCTATACTAAATTTACATTCTTTTTCTTTATAAAACTTTGATATATATTTGCAGGTACCCATTTGATTACTATGATCGGGTGTGGGACCCAGATAAAAAATTTTCTCCTTCCCTTTTAACAGCTGGGTTCAAAATTCTAAAACCGTTAGATGTTTCAGGCATAAATGAGAGACCTCCAGTCTCAATTCTACAGACTGCGCGGGTTTTAGCAAGGAAAAGTGTCATGACTTACAAATTTCCCCTCAGGGAACCTGGAAATTATTATCTGGTCCTCTATTTTGCCGGAATCATTCCTGTCTCATCTACTTTTGACATTATAATAAACAACAATGTTGCAAGCTCGGGTTACACTGTACAGCATGGTCAAGCTAGTTCACTTGCATTTACCATGAAAATGGTTGATCGGGCATACGTATCATTTCGAAACATCAGCTTTTACCCCCAAGTTAATGCCATTGAAATTTATGAGATTATTAATATGCCTCCAGAATGCCCAGCTGCTACAGGTAAGGATAATCATGAACTAAATTTTCTTTAGATTTCATTGCAAATGAAACTGAGTTTTTACCTTTGTAAATATCAGCAAAGCTTTCAAGAATTTGCAAATGACGCACAAACAGTAAAACCGAGGCTAAGTTAGTGAAAATGTTATGAAAGTTGCCACTGAGATTTTCATCTGAAATTGGCCAATTTACTTTGTGAAATGCTCATGCAACCTAAAAACCATCATCACAAACCTGGGATTCAGATCTTCACTTTTATTAACTAAGTAATATGCAATTTATGTTTCAAAGTTAAACAATTAATGGAAAAAAGTATAAATATTTTACAGAATATATATCTTTCATGAACCCTAAAAGGGTGAGTATAATTTCAAATATTCATAAAAAAACACACTAATCTATATACTGCCAACATGTCAGGCATGATTTGCGAAAGAATATTACTTAATTTATAAATTTACTTCCATTGTCAGTATCTGCTCTCAAGGTAATTCAAGAAACCACTGGAATTGATTTTGGATGGGAGGATGATCCATGCTCTCCTATGCCCTGGGATCATCTGAGATGTGAAGGCAATTCAGTTGTAGCACTGTAAGTAAATGATAGAGTAAATTATTCAAATGCTCCTAAAGAAGCATTCCCATTTTGTTCCCAGATTTTAACATTGCTCCCTTCGGTATTTGGTCCAAAAAAGTATGCAAATTTGAAGTCAGCATTTTTGTGGTATTGAGACATATTCTAGCCAAAAAAAAAAAAACTTATTCTACTCTGATATAACTAAGAATTTATGTCTACATGTCTTACTTAAAAAAGGTAGTCAGTTATAACCATAATGTCAACTCTGAAATATAGAGATCAAATCAGATCAGGTTAATTTTTTCAGGATACTTGATTTAATCTACGAATTATAATTTGAATGTAAACAAGAATAGTTTGAGAAGTCTAAACTGAATGTATTATTTTTCACTTTTAATTACAGGGAAGATTATCACAAATATATAGCCTAAGGCCTAATCAAGAACCCAGCGCCAACAGCTGTTCTTGAACAATACTTGCATCACTAATTACATCAATCATAAATACAAAATCAGTTACACAGTTAATTAAAATATCTGACTAATCTTCTGGACACTCCTGGTCTTCTGTGACAGCAGTACTGGTATGCTGGTTCCAGTGACAGTGCTGATCTTCTCTGATAGCACTGGTTACTGGTACTGTGGTGTACCTAATCGAACATTAAAACTTATTCAAAGTACGAAGTGCTGGTGTTTGTATGCAATTAGGTTTTAATTTGGCAATTTTCCCACTGTGATTACACAGTGCATATTAGATATGTTTATGTTTTTTGTTGATTTCAGTGAGCTCTCTAACATGGATCTGGGAGCAATTACTCCTACATTTGGCGATTTACCTGACCTCAAATCATTGTATGCTAATGATGTTATCAAAATTTCATTTACTTCATTTTTTTTATTTTTAATTATTTTATTTCATCCTTTATGGATGTAAAATTACTTTTCTAAAAGAAAATTTGTTTTCTAGGGATTTGCACAATTCCTCCCTTTCTGGAGAGATCACCAACTTGGGCACTCTGCAACAGCTTGAAATATTGTACCTCCTTACACTTAATTTCAAACTTTTATTTATATTCCTTTTTCTTTTCATCCGACTTTTATAAGGCAATTGAATTTTCATTTGTAGAAACCTTAGCTTCAACAAACTGACTTCCTTTGGATCAGATTTCGACACTATGATTAATCTTCATGTCTTGTAAGTATACTGTTGCATTATGCTAATTTCTTCTGATGGGTGTTTCATTTTGAAAGTTTACACAATACTTTTTAATGTGAAGGGACTTGCAAAATAACAGTTTGGAGGGAGCAGTTCCAGAGAGCCTGGGAAGCTTAAAGGAACTTCACTTGTTGTAAGTTCTTTTTACATGTTAATTTTGTTAATTTTGTTAGTTAATTCCTGACAGATGTCAGGGGACTACTACAACAACAAAGCCTTTAGTCCCAAACAAGTTGGGCTAGGCTAGAAATGAAACCCAACCAGACAAGAGACCCAGAATTAAGGTAGAAAGTAGTAATAATAACAATAAATAATAATAATGGTAGCAATAGCAGTAATAGTAATAAGGGCCGCAATAATAATAGTAACCCCTTTTTTTTGTGAATGATAATGGAACCCAGGAAATTACTCATATTATGCTATGGATCTGCATTAATTTTATATATTTGGTTTTTTATGCAGAAACTTGGAAAATAATAAACTCCAAGGAGTTCTACCTCGCTCTTTGCACAAGAAAAGCTTGGAAGTAAGGTATCAATATACGAGAAAAAAAAATGAAAACTTCAAAAAAAGAAAATGGGGAACTTAGGTACAACCATATATGCTGAGGACTTGAGGTATCCTAATAGTTGATAGGACTATTTTCCATATTTTACAGAACATCTGGAAACCGGTGTCTCTCATTTTTTCAACGGGCTTGCAAGAAAAATGACTTCTCAAATCACACTCAATTTGAAGTACCTCAGGTTGTTGCAGTTTTTCCTTCAGAGAAGGAGAACTCCCACACAAACCGCACTAAGATAATACTCGGAGCAGCTGGCGGTGCATGTTTTGTGGTTGTTTTTGGGCTGTTTATGTTTGTAGTATTTCGAAGAAAGAAGAGGAGATATCAAGCAGCATCAGAAAGATGTGAGATAAAAGAAAAAGTTTGTATAGATCGTTATAATTGGAGTACGAGTTAGCTGTTGTAGGTGTTATTGGGCTCCAACTGGATCTTATTGTTTTCCCCAAAAGTTCACTTTGTACCTTTCTGATCCTATACTGACTCAATTATCCAATTGAACCCCATTTAGTTAAGCCCCATTTGAGTGGCAAAGTGCAATACAATTTGACCTAATATTGTTTGAACATGCACAACTGTGCAATGGTGTTTATAAAGTCACATGTAACCTAATTTAGCTTTACTTGACCAACCATTGTTGAATAAGTCCTCATAAAACCCTCAACTATGCTAACAAGGTCAACAACAGTTATGTAATTAAAACTCTTTAAATTCAATTGGGGGCATTTATAAGCTCCTTTACCCAATTAAACCTCAGTTTTTTAAATGCCTGTGCAAGTGAATTTTAGTTTAAGCTAAATTTTGCTTGACCTCAATTCTTCAACCATACATAGTTCTGACTACTGAAGTTGAGATTTCGAATGGCTAAAAACATGTGCATTGTTCTAACTTCTATCAAACCATCTATTCCAGAGATTGTCCTAGATATATAAATTTTTTTTTTTTTCTGTCAGGGACAGCTAGAGATATTCAAGGATGTACATCAGCTAAGGTTTTCACCTTCAAGGAGATAAAAACTGCTACAAACAACTTCAAGGATCTTGTTGGCCAGGGTGGTTTTGGGTCAGTTTACTTGGGCAAACTTTCTGATGGCAAGCTAGTTGCAGTAAAAGTACGTTCTGACAAAACACAACTGGGTGCAGATTCATTTGTTAATGAGGTCAGTGATGATAACAAGATTGTAATACCCAAGTTAAGAATGGAAGTTTTATATGTACCTTGCATCATGTACCATATATACCTTGAGGGGTATGGATGGCATTTGCGTTCTTTTACTGTGTGAATGATGCTATGCCTAAAATAATTTCCATAATTACTAGCAAGTATTTGTGTGTGATTTATTCAGTTGGAATAATTAGTAGAAGCAACTCTGCCTAACATTTCGTATTGTGGATCCTTGTTTTAGTAGGCCAAATATGAATTATGTTCTAATGAATAGCTATTTATGATCCATGCTTTTCCTTGTTTGTAATTTTAGGTGAGGATTTTATCTCAGATAAGGCATCAAAATCTGGTAGCTCTAGAAGGTTTTTGCTGTGAGTCAAAACAACAGATTTTAGTGTATGAGTACTTGCCTGGTGGATCTTTGGCTGACAATTTGTATGGTAAGGCTGGTTACTCAAGTTTAAAAGTTTGAAGTTATTACTGTCAAACAAGATATATGTACTTTTTACTAAAGTTTGTGTACTCTTTAAGGATCGCACAGCAAAAAGGCTAGCTTGAATTGGGCTCGTAGACTGAAAATTGCAGTAGATGCAGCTAAAGGTAGAATTTAAAGCTATAACTCAGTGCTTTATTATTGAAATTTCAATTCAGTATCAGATATAACTGAGCGCTGACCTTTTTAAATATTCTTATTATTTAAGGACTGGATTACCTACACAATGGTAGCAACCCAAGAATTATACACCGTGATATGAAGTGTAGCAACATTCTTCTAGACTCAGAAATGAATGGAAAAGTCAGTGATTTTGGGCTCTCTAAGCAAGTTTTATCTGACTCTTCACATGTCTCTACTGTTGTGAAAGGGACAGCTGGTTATCTTGATCCTGAGTAAATCTTCACATTATATTTTTATTAATTGTTCTTACTCTTTGTGTGTTACAATTTTAGTATATTCTATTTGAAATCTTTATAATCCTGTAGATACTATGCGACACAGCAGCTTACTGAGAAAAGTGATGTATATAGCTTTGGAGTGGTACTTTTGGAGTTAATTTGTGGACGTGAGCCGCTTAGGCATTCTGGTGCTCCAGATTCTTTCAACTTGGTTCTATGGGTATCTCTATAAATACATTATTTCTTTTTCCTTTATCCTGTGCCTTGGTTTAACTTAGATATAGTTTTTAATATAAGCTCTCATAATTTAGGCCAAACCATATCTGCAAGCAAGTTCTTTCGAGATTGTGGATGAAAACTTGATGGGAGAATTTAGTGTTGAGAGCATGAGAAGAGCTGCCTCTATAGCCGTGAGATGTGTTGAAAGGGATGCATCACAGAGACCAACTATGTCTCAAGTATTGGCTGAATTGAAAGAAGCATATAGTATCCAGCTAACTAATCTTTCATTTAGAGGGGATTCTCTTTAAACTTAAATTAAAAAAAAAAAAAAGTGTGTTCTCACTTAGCTTTGAAAATTGTGATGTGTCTAATGGACTGAGAGTGCTTAATTAATCGTACAGAGATAATTAGTAAAAGAGCAAGCACAATGTTGCTAGCATGTGGAAGTTTTTCCTTTGTTAATTTCCCTTTGGTAGCTTGTATTCCTGTGCATTTTGAAGTTTAGAGAGGCGAATGGAAGTTTATCGCCTGTTGGCTCACAGTTCTGACTTCTGGCAATTCAGCTGTTTGGACTAATATCACACATGTGCATCTTATTTTGAATTAGACAGCAAGCTATTGGAATGCTACATGGGAAAGAACCTCACATCAGTCAGCTAGACACCAACATTTTCGTTACTCATGCTAATGCCATATTAGTTGTAACTTGTAAGCAGATATGTTATGACGATTTGCTGTTGAAATGAGTAAATGACGTCTCCTTTTGTTTTGACTTTGGATACGTTTGAGATAGCGTGTTTATTATGACATTGCAAGAATGAAACTTCCGTTATCTAGTCATGCTATTGTTGATATGCCTAAAAACCACATAAATTGGGCGAATCGTATGCTTGAAGCGGAGAACAAAGGTGCCGTTGTCGTCTTCAAATTTGACAATGATATCAATTTAATTTTGCAATAGATTCTCTATTATTTTAGAGAATAAGAAGAACATTAAAAACGCAACAACTAAGACTGAGGTATTAGATGGAATAGGAAAAAAATGACAAATTTGCACATAATTGTTGAAGTATTAAATGTGATTATTCTTCAATTGAAATTGTTGATCTAGTTACTCAGTTCATAGAATTTGTGTTGATGTTCGTATGTGTTTCTTGATATCAAAATTAATTTTTCAGACTGCTTCGTGGATGATTAATCGGTTTTTCAAACTTCATCAAATTCGATAAACAACTTATGTAAGCAATATAGCACGTACATGTAATTTTGTCTTATCAATTGCCAAGTAGGCTTGCTGTCAATATCATCTACCCCTATTGATTTTTTTTTTTTGAAATAATATAACCCTATTAAAATTGGCAAAAGGGAAATAATATCATCACACTTTGTACTAATAATACTGGATATCACAACATTGGCACACCCTGTAGCCCTACCCATCAGCATGGTACTAATTGCTATTCTACAATCATAACTGTACCTCACATGCAAGTGTCCAACTTGACTGTTCTTGAACAGCGTGCTTGAAATTGCCACCTGCAACTAGAATTACTTAGATGATGTGCTTGAAATTGTCACCTGCAACTAAAATTACTTAAGATGATGATCTCTCAAATCAGAGCTAGAACTGTTATTAAGGAATGTGGTGCTGCTGCTTGAATTCTAAATTGAATTTGGTGATTTTCAAATTTTCGAAGGCAAATTTGTGATTTTCTGATTGTAGTGATTATACTAGGAATAAAATCCACAATTCAAATCTCCATCTTCACAAGGTTGAGTTTTTTTTTTTTTTTTTTTTATTGTCCAATGAAAGAAATTGAAAGACTGCTAATGCGTGCCAGTTGGGTCTGTTACCAAAATGAATTATTTCACTAATGTATCTCGTTTTTGTGAGGACGACACAAAAGTTGATTCAAATTCTTCCGTCAAGTAGATATTGATGGCATGCTTAATTGCAATTTAAAAAATGTAACTAAGTACCTAAGTACCACATATCAACAGAGACCCTTTTTTTTTTTTTTTTATAGAGACGGTATCAGATACCAAATGTATTAGCAGAGACTTATAAATTAGAGGACTATTTCCTAAATTCTTATTCAAATTTCCAAAAGGTCGCTCACCACAGGCGCAGATATTTTCCAAAATGGCGTAGACGCTCTTAGCTTTTACGCTTATTGCGGTTAGACGCCAAGTACCAATTGCGCTTAAAGTCCACCCAGTGTCTATCGCTTCAATATTGACATTTTTTGGCGGCAGGAAACTTGCCAACTCTTTAACATTTTTGACATATTGTAAAATTGCCTTTCAAAATTTCACCGCACATGCAAAAATAAATGCAATCTGATCATAAGATTTGTTAGCTTCGATCACTGTGATTTGTGACCCCATAAAAGGTTTTGAAAATTTCATGTCATCAAAGAAAGCTAAGTACAAGCTATCCAAAAATTGTATAAATAAAAAATCACGTAAAAATACTTTTGTGTCATCTCCGGTCGGCACATCTCGATCTTACGAGTCTTCAAGGAGCCAAATCTAGGATGGAATGTCGAAGTAGGAGAAGCACTGGGAAGCATCCCATAGTTATTTGCTGTCGACATGTTATCCAAAATTTTGGATCACATTTCAAGGATAAAAAATTAATTCCACTCATGAAGAACGTTTTTAGACAATAAAAAAAAAAAAAAGGTTTCACAAGGCAATGGATTTCTTGGGCAATAAAAATGCGGACAATGTGGTGGTTACATGGGACCGATGACCCAGTTGGAAAAAATTTAGAGTACAAGCCTTCTTTGATATTTTAAATGAAATTTAGGCTCTTTAAGAAAAAAGCCCTGAATTAGATATCAATTACAGCTAGATAGCCATAATTTCAGCAAACTATCCTAAATAACTTGCATTGAACGTGAAATATAAACATAATTAATTAATATGAACTTACCTGTTCAAATTGTTAGAACGCTCCAAACCATTTTTAAGTCCTTATTTACATAATAATGTAATAAATGGAACCGGCAATGGACTGCTTTTGTATCCATCACAATTTGCTGCACAGTAGAAATCTGTCTGAGTCTCAATCGAGAGTTATTAAGTCTAAACTACAAACAATAAGAAACTTCAAGCTCACCAAGCAAACAAGAAGGAATTTGATCAGAATATTAAAGACTGTATTGTAAAATGAAAAAAAAAAAAATGAAACTTGAAACATTTTGTTTTTGCCTTTCCTTGATTCTGCTATCAACATTAACAAATGAAATATGCAACAAAGAGCCAATAAGGTAAAGAATATCAAAATAAAAAATTACTCGTCTTTAATAAATGACCTGGATTTATCTGACAATGATTCAGAGGAATCTACAACTTGAATATCATGCCCTTGAGAAAAGGTCTGGAATCCAGTAGGGCTAAACAACTGACCAGACCCGCCACTGCTAAGGGAAACCGACCGCTCTATATCCTCTCTGTTGGCCACGATTGGGATCTGACGGTCAGGAATGGGTGGCAATGCCAAGTCCGTCTCAAGGATCTTGAGCACCTGATCCATGGTGGGCCGAGCATGCAACTGAGGATGGGTGCACAAGACTGCGACGAGCACGTGCCTCTCCATCACATCAGCAGGACCGCACTCCTCCATTCCTTCCTCTATGACGCCGAGAGTGCGGCCACACCTGACGAGCGACCATGCCCAATCAGTTATGACAAAGCTCTGCCCTTCACCTAGTGATATAAGGGCTCTCTTCCCGCTCAACAACTCAAGAAGCACGACCCCAAAGCTGTAAACGTCGCTCTTCTCAGTCAATTGACCGTACAGAGCATACTCAGGGGCAACGTAGCCCATGGTGCCGGCGACCCGAGTGCTGACATGGGTCATCCCTTCGGGAGCAAACTTGGCGAGGCCAAAGTCAGCCACCTTTGCCTCAAAGTCGTCATCGAGCAAGATATTGCTGGCCTTGATATCCCTGTGGATGATGGCAGGCCGGGCACCATAGTGCAGGTATGCAAGGCCACGTGCTGTGCCAAGGGCGATCTTCTGACGGACGGGCCAGGGGAGGCGGCGATGGGTTTCCTCTAGTTGATCATCAGACTTGGAAAGAGGAAAAGGTGGAGAGAAGAGGTGGTCATGGAGGCTGCCATTGGTAATGAGGTCACAAACAATGATCCTTTGGTGGCCCTCGAGCGGGGTTGTGCAGATGCAGTAGCCACGCAGAGCAACCAGGTTGACATGGCGCACGCTGGCAATCACCTCGACCTCATGGACGAATGTGTCCTCCCCGGCTGCAGAGCAGTTTTTGAAGCGCTTGACGGCGACGTGGGACCCATCGGGCAGCACCCCACTGTAGACATTTCCATAGCCGCCGCGACCAATGATGTTGTTCCGGGAGAAGTTCTTGGTGGCCTCTCGGATTTGGTCCAGGGTGAACTTGGTGACGGTAGTGCTGGCAGATATGGATTCCAAGGAGCGGGGAGTGAGAGTAGAGGATGCGAGTTGCTGTCGCAGGGCTTCCTTGCGTCGTCTTCGTCTGCGAGAGAGGTAGACGAAGCCGAGCAAGAGGAGCAGCAAGAGAAGCAGCACGAGGAGACCAGAGAGCAGACCGGGAAGGTAGGACGAAGAGTGATGAGAATTGGAAGTGGAATTGGAGGTGTTGAGGAGGAAGAGGCAGAAGGCAGTGGAGGGGTTGGTGGGGCCGAGGGAATTGAAGGCAGCGGCGTAGATGAAGGGGTAGGCAGAGCAGGGGGTGACGTTGGAGGGGTCGGGGCCGGGGAGATAGGAGGCCTTGAGGGAGTTGAGGGAAGTGGTGCAGGCGGTGCAGGAGGGAACGGGGGCGAGGGAACGATTGAGGCAGGTGGAGGAGAGGGAGGAGAGAGCGGGGGAAGGGATGGCGGTTTCAAAGTCGGCCCGGGAGGAGAGGTTCATGCAGGGGAGGGAGAGGGAGAGAGAGGAGAAGCCGCAGGAAGAGGGGAGAGATAAGGAGAGGGAGGAGGAGAGGCGGGACCAGCAGTCTGGGTCGGAGGAGGGAGGGGGCAGGAAGAGAGATGTGTTCAGGAGGTGGGCGGCCAGTAGCAGGTGGAGGGCCTGAAGGGCGAAGGAGCAGTCTGCTGTTCCTGGGTCTGGAACTGGAAGGTAGGGCTGCAGGAGGCTGAAATCCAGGGGGCAAGTGGAGCTGTTACTGCTGGTGTTGGTGCTGTTGGTGGGTTGTGAATCTTGTGATTGAGCTGCTGGCAGCATCAGCAGCACCGCCAGCAGCAAAACAAGACTCTTCTTCTGCTTCTTCTCCATCTTTGTTTCAACGGCATCGAACTGAAATTATCATCATCGCATCGCACCCACTCTACAGACCACAGAGGAGGCTAATGGCGGCGGCGGCGGCCGCCAGAGAAAGAGAAGAACAAACAGACCAGCGATTTGAAAAAAGTGAAAGTGACTGCTGGAACTTGAAAGAGACGGAGTGACCCGATGCGATCCAAATCTCCATCCCAAATTCCCAACTTCCATTAGAATAATATTTAATATAATAAATAAGAATATTTATAAACAAGGCAATAAATAAATGAAATTAATTTATTTCTCTTCCTAATTTTCCTCATACAATCCATTCGTACTATTATATTCATTCATTAGCCTACGGGCTTTTTCGTTTCAAAAAAAATATATATATTATATTCATTCATTATTCTCATTGACAACTGGTCCACGGAATGTCCACTACCACAACTCCACAAGACAAACAGACACACCCACACTGCACACTAATTTCTTTTGGGAATTCTTCAATTGAAATTGTTGATTTAGGTTACTCAGTTCATAGAATTTGTATTGATCTTCATATGCGTTTCTTGATAACTCTTCAAATTAACATTTGCATTTAGGGCTCAGTGTGAAAAAGTAGAGCTTACTTTTTTATTTAATCATTGAGAAATGATTAACGTGGTACTCTATAAACTCCAAAATAGCTTATAGAAACATTCCCCTTTGTGTTTTGGACTAAGTGTGAAAAAGTAGAGTTTTTTTTTTTTCTAAATATATACGAGTGTTAAATATAAAAACAAAAATATCTTAAACAATTTTACTGATGATATTAAAAATTTCATCCTTGTGTGAGTTTAATGGATCAATTTGATAATTCTATGTTTTTGGTTTTGATCAAAAGAGTGAACATTTAAACGATTGAGGTTGAATAGCCGTATGTGCAATATCAGATCAGACAACATGAATTAAAAATGAAAAACAATATCAAATCAGACAACATAATTAAAAATTCTAAGACTCGCAATATATAAGATTCTAGTCTGTAAAATAAAGTTGAGACATTTTTCATCAGAAATGGACACTCGCTAATGTGTCTACTTATTATGTAATCGCCCAAGAACATTATCGCATCAATAAGCTAGCATTTAATCGTCCAGTGAGAGAAAATGCTTTTGGTGTATCTGGAAAATTCGAAATGATTTTTATCTTTAATAATATTGCTGTTAAAACAATGAGACAAACATTACTTACAATATTTTAATTTGATCATGTATTGGACAGGATTTGAAAAATAGAGAAAGTGAAGGTAGACCAGTGGTTGTCTTTTGACTAGGACGAAATTCTTGATGAGCATATTCTATATTTATATTTTAATTTTGTTTGAAACCGAACTTAACTTTATTTTTTGTATTTTCATCTAATTTAGTCAGCATTTTATGTTAGATAGACTTGTTATCGTCGTTGAGCACCTTTTTGAACAGGAGAAGACACTGAAGATGGAGGGATGTTGCATTTTGGAAGCTGCTTAAAGCTCTTCTTGCGGCCCGCAACCTTCGTTCGCGAGCTGCGGGCATACCTGACTAGAATTCTATAGAAGAATTGACAATTTTTGTGTTTCGAGTTGGTTTCTTTGAGCAGTAGTTATTTTTTGCACGACTGCGACAATTATTTCCCTCTCTAAGGTCTTCCAAAAGCCTATAAAAGCAAGCCTCTACTTCGAGTTGGGATTAAAAAAAAAAAAATGAATTTTAGAGAAAGCAAGGGAGAATCAAGAAGGAAGTTAGAGGAACAAGAAAGCAGTTCTTCCCGTAGGCCGCAACCTCCAGTCACAGATCGCAAAAAGGGCATAGACAAATGGATAGGAGATTTTATTGTTGTATTTTATTTCTATCTCGTTTATAGTATTATTTCTTGTTGCTTGCTTGCTTTCATGACTCAAACAATGACATAGTAGTTAGGTTGCTGGTCTAAGGCATGGTGCAAACTCTTGATTAGTTTATGATTATTACTCGACTTGTTTTTATTTGATTGTGTGATTTATTTCTTGCATGTGATGTCACATTTATATATATGGTATTCGGCCGGACTTAGCCCCAAAATCATAACTTAAACACTTGAAATTGTGTGTTTTCAGTCTTTATTTGTAGGATTTGGTACTGTTTTTGGTTTTTCTTTGAATTTCAGGAATTTGGAGCAAACTAATGAGAATCGGCACATTTCGGGCACCACAGATGGACTTGTGCGGCCAACAATGGATCATGTGCGGAATGGACTAGTGCCACATGACTTATGCTTGGCTCGGGTCATGATTGTGCGGCCTACAACCTCTCAACCGTACCCTGGACACCTCCAGTCAGTCTACAATGTCATTGTGCGGCTTACAACTCCTCTGGCCTGCACTGGACATCTCTTGTGCGGCCTACGGGTCTCATTGTGCGGGATACACTTGGGCCGGATGACTCATTCCCGGCCCAAAACTCTGCTGTGCACCGAACTGGACTCTTCTGTAGCTCGCACAGCCCATATTGTAGCCCGCACAGCCCATATTGTACCCCGCACAACTCACCAAAACCTACATAACCCCCTATATAAAGCGCCTCCAACGCCCAAATTAGGGATTCTTCTTTCCATTCTCGACTCCTGGGGGCTGCTAGGGGCGCCGCCGCCACTTTCCACCATTTTCACCTCTGGTGTACCCCGCACCAGAGGAACTGTACCCCGCACAGTATCTCCGCCGTACCCCGCACAACACCACACCGTACCCCGCACAGCACCACTCTCCCCTTGCCGATCCACGCCGCCGCACCGATTCACCCCACACTGCCACCTCCGTACCCCGCACAACGCCTCCGGAACTTGGATTTTCATGCGACAGCAGTGATTTGAGTCCCGATTTTGACTCTATAAGCTTGCAAATAGGGAGAATAAGCTGGGTTACGCTTGTATCTCTCCTTTTCCTCTTGTTTGCTTGACTATGGAGTTTGTATCTTGCATTTCATCATTTCCTTTATGTTTTGAGCATATGTTAGGCTAGATTGCATTGTCTTAGGGCTTAGGTTAGATCTTGATGTTTGGATTGATGTATGACACTTGATATTTGGTATTTGATGTGTATTGCTTGTTGGATATTATTTGTGCATGCTTGTTTGTGCTTGATTGATTAATTGAACCTCCTATTAGATGAATGGCCACATCTAATCTAGGTCAAAGGTGTAGGTTAGTTGATTGGGTTGAACAAAGTGACTTGAGGTAGGACATAGGCCGAAAGGTAGTCCAATCGGTACCCGAAAGGGGAAAGTTTCTGCTAAGGCGAAAGTCTAGTGGATACCTTTGAAAACAACAAGTAGACTTAGATAGATTAAGCCAACAAACGAAAGTTGAGGGTTAACCGACCTAATGGGAGTGTTAGACTAGGTTCCGGTTCCGATACCATGGCCAACATGCGACGGCTGAGGTCTAGGGAGTCCAAGTCCGGCTAGATCTGCCCCACACAAGCCAAAAACCAACTTATTGAGTCGAAACACCATTAACTGAGGGTTGTGCGTGTTGGAGTTATGTCCTAGAAGTCAATATTTAATGACTTATTTTCTTAGTTTATGTTAATGATGATATTTGATCATTTGTTCCTAGAATTTATTATTGACAGATCATTCAGGTTGAGGATCTGAATTGTAGATCTCTGTGGATCATTCATTAGAATGACAATAATAAATCTAAATCGTCCATAATCTTGATAATTAACAAGGAACATTAATTATCATAAAAGATTAGTATGCAAGTTAAGTGATGATTAAGTTCTACAAATCATAGGTAAGGAGTTACCAACTTAATTGCATATGTATATGTTATTGGAACATAGTACAGGACTTGACCCAATGAAATAAACATATGGATTGTGTTAAGTGTCATTGTTTATTTCATATAAGTTTGATTCTAAGTTTGAGATGTTCACCTTTTCCACATGAGGATAGATTCAATAAATATCGTCTAACGTTGATTCCTGATAAAGGCTGCTATAAGGACTTTATTTATGTTCTCTTGAATTGTGCGGGGAAAAGTTGTTCGTCAAGAAAACCGTATGTCCCTCATTAGATGCATGCAAACTAGACGTCAACTCTAGATCAAGAAATGTATAATCTGCAAGAATGACACACTCCTATCTTGGATTATACAATGATATCATGTGACATAAGAATCAGACAAGGAAATACTTATATTTCTTGTGCAGGATTAAGATATTGTAACGGTACATTATTTATGCGAATTGGGAATCATAACGTGTTGCTAGATACCGCTTATGATTATTGGAAATAAATAACGATTTATTTTCATGGCCAACATAGCATAAATCCTCAATAGGGTCGCACAAATAGGACTCTAACCACACGGTGCATTAATTGTTTATTCGCAACAGTTAGTATTGCGAAATATGATAAGTTGATTAATTAATTATATACCGTTGTGAACCGTTATAATTAATTAAGTCAAAATGATCATATGGAAACAAATTAATGCATTAGCTAATCCAAAGTTAATTATTAATGAGTTAATAATTAATTATGTTCAACACACTTTAATTAGTTTGAGCTATTTGGGCTTCTAGTTATTTAATTAATTAAAGGCCCGATTTGAGGAAGGATGAAGAAGTAATTAATGGGATGGTTTATTGGGCCATTGCAACATTTGATGTAGTCCAAAATGGCCCTATTAATTTCAGCTAGAGCCCTAGTGGCATACTTGTAAATAGTTCAAAGAGAGGATGAGAGTTGTTGGCTATATAAAGGGGTCACCTCTTGGGAAAGCCCTAGCCTCCATCCACATTCTCTCTCCTCTCTTCCTAGCTGCCCTCTTCTTCCTCTCCCTTCTCTTGCTCATGTGTTGAGCTCTATTCCTTCTTCTCCTCCATTAAAATAGTTAATAGGAAGAAGAGGTTCATAGAGGGGATTAGCTAGGAGCTCTTGAAAGCTAGCACTTTCAAGGAGCTCGTGGTTAGCTCCTTGGTGGGCTTGATGCGCCATCCATGGAGAAGAAGAGGCGTAGGAGAGCACCCCATCGACTCCCATGCCATGGAATCGAGCCTCTTTGTTGCTACACAAAGAGAGGTATAAATCTCCTACTCTCATCTTGAAATGTTTGTGAATGATGTTGAAACCTAGATCTCTTGTGTTTAATTGAGTTTATGGCTAAATAGTTGGCTCAAAAATGATTTTAAACACTTCCTAACAGTGCGGGCTACATTTGTACCTGTGCGGCGTACATAGGTCTAATGTGGCCAGCACTGGTCGGTAGTGGCGAGACAGCTGCCGGTTCCGACGACCCGAAGCCTGACTGAAAGTGAAACTGAAACCTAGGACACTTTTATTGCATATTTTATCACCAAAACACCAAACTTTGGCTTTATTGTCTTTGTTTTGTTTGTATTTAGTTTATTGTTTTGTTAATTGTTAGTTTAAGCCAAAACCCCTTCATTTGATTGTCTAGATTTTGTGAATAAGTAAGGTTTAATATTCAATCTACCGTCCCTGTGGATTCGACCCCTAACCACATCCAACGATTTACCGTACGCTTGCGGTATTTTTAGGACCAAATTAGGGTATTATTAACTACACATCAGCATGCTTAATCTAATAATTGATTGTTTGGTTTAGATTGAAAAATATGGTTAGCCTGTTTAGATAAACAGTCGTATCAAAGTAGTTAGGCAATTAAGCCAAGTTCAATAATCTATCATCCAAACTGTTATGATTAGGGTTAGGAAGTACCTGAAACGAGAAACCTAAGTTATATGATCCGAAAGGTGAAACTTATTCCAACTAGAAAGGAAAAGGTAACCCTAGTTCTCATGAAATAAACATATAAACCTAAATTGATGTGATAATTGAATGAAGGTGTATGGGAAAACTCAAAGCTTGTCTAGGATAGGATTGACCAAGAAACGAAAGTTGAAGTCTATTCATGTAATATATGATTGAAAAGTCCTCACTATCATCAGATAAGAACAAACAAGTGATAATAATTTAACATGAAGTATCGCAGATCGCAGCAAGAGCTCACGGGTCGCGATAATCATAGTGAAATCAAGATGTTGAAACAAAACCCCTAGGCTGATTTGTTAGATATCAAACCAATTAAACTTAGTCTACAATTCTTACCATTACTATCAAACTGTTAGAATCTTGAAACGAAAACTTGAAAGACCTGTTTAATCTTGTTAGCATGAGTGTTTTAAAAGTTATATTTTCTGAATATCCGTCCTTTAGTTCAACAACCCCACTATACTTGATAAGGTTATATGCTAGTGACCAAATAAGATAGAAACCGGTTATATCTGTTAGACAACCAAACAACAATCCTCTTCGGATGTGACCAGCTAGTGCTCTAATTTCAAGGATGGAGAGGATGGTTTCATTTTGGAGGGAGATTGCAGTGGCTTGAGCTGACTTGAAGAAGTCTTCATAAGCTTATTTTTACTGAGTTTTTGCACTTTCAATGAACTATGTTTTCTTACCATCTTTTTTTCTTGTGATATGGATGATTAGTTTAATTGTGGTGGTGTAATGATTTAGCTTTTGTGTGGGGGATTGTAGTAGATAATATGTTTCAGGTCTTACAAAGAATAAGGTACAGAGTCAGGTAGCAACGTCGTGTTGCCTTTAGTATATTGATGCATTTGCTTAGGTTTGAGTCGGTTTTTACTTTTTCTTTTTTTGCATCTTTTTTCATTTTCAACATGAAAGACTCGCCAACATTTTATCAATAAAATTAAGCTAGCATTTATTTCAACTTCGCGAATTAGTGAGACTTAAATTATGGCAAATTTTGCAATCAAATGACCGGGACTTTATTGCATCAAATTTCCGCTCAGATCCGCATTTCCTTCAAGGGGCCGCAAAACAAAATTGCAAATGTAGGCAAAAATCTGATGCCTAAAAGTTAGCTCGATATATGTGAGCAATGCAATAAAAAACCACGGGCATGACCAACAAACTCTACACGACATTTTCCAATTCTAACTAATCAATTGCGCACAAGTTAAATAAAATTAACTCTAATTCGATAGTTTTCGACAGCCTAAGTAGGCTTTCCGCCTACAGAGGAGGAAAAAAAGTTTTAGACAACAAAATGACTACATAAAAAACATTCCTAGTACGTTGTCCAACAAGGCGTTGCTTCATGCTCGTTTTTCTCAGGAGAAGGGGCTAATAAGCAAAACAAATTCATAACCATAGCCGATTTTGCAAAGACCACTGAACATTTAAACTGGGTCAATTCATGCCACCGGGTCTTCTATGGACGTATCCTTCTTGTGTTTTCTGTGATGTCAGACAACTATCAAGGGAACACTCTCCAATCTGAGGTACTTTTGTGTCCACATATTTCTCGTCAGTGCAAGATAGTGGCGGCAAATTGGACTCACACTGATAACTGAGGCATTCTGAAATCTCTCCGGTTGGCAACTCGAAAGGCACATTACCAATAGAAGCAAGATCTGTTGTAGCAATATTCATGTTTAGTAGTGCATTGCATGCATTTTCAAGCATGGAGTTGAAGTACTTCGCCTGAGCCTGGATTCGGACCTCAAGATGGCGTTGAACCTGTTATAGAGTGGAGGCAAAACACTTAAGAAACACATAAAATGCCTAGACATTGCAGTTTCTTCAAATTTTAAATATTTAATTCAATACAGGAGATGATAATTCTTTTTTTAAGCCAAAAGACCTAACAATATACCTAACAAAAATAGAATAACAAAAATAGAAAAAGATACATAACCAAAGTAAACTTAAATGCCTCCTATTTAAGCCCAAAGTATCCTTCTTTTACCTTTTGCAAATCCTATGTGAAAGAGAGAGGGATGTAACATTTATTTTTTTTCATTTGTCAGAGCATATTAAATTTTCCTTTGCACATGAGCTTTCTTGTATCAGTCAGTTATCCAATGGTAATTTTGACAGTTAACCAGGTAGACATGAAATTATACATGACGATAGATAAGCCAGACAGACCTCAAGTTGTTCTTGTAACCTTCTTTGAAGCTCCATTTGTATTCTCATTGCTTCATTACATTTACTGTCATAAATATTTAAAATTATACAAGCACGTAAAAAATACATATATATATAGAAGCTTTGCAGAAGAAATTTTAGGTACAGATTAGGAGATGTGCATACTCATTTACTTCTTGAGAAACAGATCGTGATTTTGATGATGACGCTGTACTTCCTTGGTTTTCACCAGCACAATCTACAGAAATTAACAAGGACTATATATAATTCACTGATCAAAAAGATAATTTAAAATCAAGCTGAATAGTATCCAAATTTGTTAGGCCTCTATGGCTCAGCACAGATCAACACACCAGTTTAATTCAAATAACCTTTCTTTTATTAAGATAAACTCAATACCATCTTTAGACTTGTCACTTGATTCCTTGTTTGATTGCCTTCCCATTCTATATTTCTGCATGACAAGCCCAGTAACATGTCAGGAAGGAAAAAATGTAATTCCTCTGATTAAAAACATGTAATATAACAATAAGAATAAAACAACATAAACAATAGGTGTGACCAATACTTTATATTGATTGGATTACAGGGATTTTTTTTTTTTTTTTTTTTTTTTTTAAGGTTGGACAAGCATGCCACACTTCTTTCATGACTAACTGGTAAACTGGTGGTTACTAAACTTCATGTAGAATCACTTAAAAGATGAGCTAATTAGAATGCACGACTAACTGGTGACTCTGTGCCTACAAAAACTTTCTGAGTTTCTGTAGAAGCACATGAAACATAAACATGAGAACTAATGTGATTCGTATGTACTGGTTGAAGTGAATATTAGAGTAATAATACTGACAAGCTAACAATATAGAAGTTTTCATTGAGGTCATGCTCGATGAAAACCAGAGATTTCATTTGCAACAAGTCATGGAGAGAACCAGCGTAAGGCAGACTTTTAAGTGATTGTAAAACAGCATAACAATAAAGGTCATCTTTACATTAAGTTTGTTATGAACTTCGATCGACACCTTCCTTTTAGATTATTAAGGACGCAATCATTCTAATTTGCTAGAGATGCTTAGCATCTCACTAAAAAAATAAAATTCTCTTTTTTTTTGTAGAGATACAGTCAAGAAAATTCTGCCTAATTACAAACAATAGCATTTATAAAACTTGTAGATTATTAATGTTTGTTTGTGTGTCCAGGATGTGTGTACGGCTACAAATCTCAAGATTACAAGAGTATCAAAATTTACTCATCTGCACTCTAATCTTACAAACAAGATGGATAACATGAAGATACATTACTTGGCAGCCGCTGCCAAGGGTTTCTAAAAAACATGAAGATACATAAGATATACATTTCAATATTTTCACAATCTAGTGACCCTTTTATACCACAACAAAACTAAATAAATGCATTCAATGTCATTAGAGGTTTTAAAAGAACTATCACCAAAAAAGCATACACCATATAAGTATGGACAATTTTTGACAAAGCAACAGTTTGCCCAACAAACTTTGGCATTTGTGATATCAAATTGAGAAATCAACATTCTTTATGATAGGAGAGGAGTAGAACTAATGTAACCAATAATACTAAAGGCGCCTTTTCAATGTGTTGAGAATTGTAATTAGTTTGTGAATAAGATGAGATGCTAATTGACAGAAGGTTAAACAACATTAATCTGTGACACTAAAGAAAGCAAAACTAAGTATTATGAATGTTAAATTATTTCCCATTGTGTCAGTACCCTTATCACAATTAAGCATAGAGGACTCTGCTGTGCTCAAGCAAAGATACTCTTACTCTTGCTTTCTGCTTAATTACAGTCTTATTGAGTACAATTACACTAAATTACCACTTATAGTGTTGCTACTTTAATTATCTACCGTTACTCAGTGAGCACACTACTTAATTAGAACAAGACCACAAAAAAAAAAAAAAAGATCTCTAGAACTCAGGAATCAGTTACAAAAAGGGAGACAAACCTGAAGATGGCTTTTCAAGTGGTAAAGAGTGAGACCCTTAATCCCCATTGCTTTCAGAATTGTCTTTGGTGTTGCTTCTACAAAAGCAAAGAAACATAAAAAAGTTAAAATAGCACCAAAATCAAACTAAAAATAACCACAAATTGGAGGGAAAAAAAAATTCCAACTCACTATCTGGGCCGCCAAGCTGTGTTACAGCGTCGACAAACCGGTCGTGCAGCTCGGCTGTCCACCTCAGCCGAGGCTTGGGGTCGCTCCACGTGTGACATGGGCCCACTCGAGGCAAATTCGTTCCTTCAAGAGAGCTTTCAAAGAACCCACCTTCTTTTGGGAACATTGCGCCTCTCTCTCTCTCTTCTCTCTCTCCAACCTTCTATCACTTCAAAAACCCAAGAGACAAGTGTGGAAGGAAGGAGAGAAGAAACCAAGAATTAGAAATGGAGAGGTTGGGTTTGGTAACGGGAAATGATAAATGATAATGTAAGTATTTGGAAGGCACATGGGGATGGTTGTGAGATTATAAATGAGGTTAGTTTAATGCAGGAGGCATAATTGTTTGGCTAATCATTTATTTAGTGCTTTATTTATAGAGCTAATCATTTTGGTGCCGTCCTCCTGTGGGGTCTCAGACACAACACCACTGTTGGGTCAACTTGGTTGATTATTTGAAGCCATGGCTACAACAGCCAACAGGGTTATTAACTTATTATTCTGTTTTTATTGCACAAATTGGAAAATTTGGACGAATTAGGGAAATCGGTTGGTTTTGTATTGTTTAAAGAATTTTTTGAGAAATTACGGATGCAGACGATTGTGCTGGAAAATATTTTGGAAACATTTTTAAATGGGTTGGTAATGAAATACAATGACGCGGTCTAAATGAGTGCCGTGCTTAGTGCTTGTTAAATATGATTCATTAACAAGTAAAATGCTTTTGTTGTTATTGCATAGAGACATATGAGCTAGACTTTATTTGATACTTGTTTCACTCTAGGAAGTGATCGAATGTTCTTATTATTATTTTTTTTTGGTATTTATTTCAAAATTTTTCGTTGTACTCATTAGTGTTAATTAATGTTGAATTTATATACTATAAGTCCATATTTGGCTATATATAATTAGTAAATTTTAAAAAGGCAAGAATGTACGATTATAAGTCCATAATCATCCCACAGGGAAGTCGGAACAATACTAGAACAATTAATTAATTAATTAATCTAATGTAACAGCATTCATCTTTCCCAATAACTAAGAAATATTATTATACAAGTAATTCAAATTATTTATATCTAGGGGCAAAAAAGTAACTGATACATATTGTAAAAAAATTTAACAATGTTCAATTGTTCCTCTCGTGAAAAAAAAACAACGCACTTTCAACGGAGGTCGCGGATTCGAAACTAATTAAAGGATCTTTATGATATTTAATTTTGAAAATAAATTAAAAGGTTTCACCCATTTATATAGTTATATTCAATAACAACGTTAAGCTGTACGTTTTACAGAATCTTCAAAAGGTGTATACCCTTTTTTTAAACATTAAAATCAAAACCACTAAGTTTGCGTAATTCTACATTTACAGACCACCCACAAGTGCACTGAGATTTGCTTAACCTTTAAATCTCTCTTTTGATTGAAGTTACGATCTAGGCACCATTTACTTTTCGGACATGCTGTTAATCCTACATAGAAAATTATGAGTTTGAAGGATGAATGCCTTAATGGGAACAAAGTACATTGATGTCCGACCAGTAAAGTGTTAACTTCAGCACGTGGTATGTGAATATAGCAGTGTCCGACAGTATATATTGTTTGTACATATATCCACCAAAACGGTGGAAAAAAATATACACAAATAAATTTCATATTTGTTTATTGGTTTCAGATCATTTCTTATTGTTTTACCTTTTGCATGTTTTATTGGTGTAACGTGGATGATGTTTTTAAAAAGATACACATTTGATCCTATATTATTTTTCATCAAAAAGTTTTATTTAATTTGGAAAATAACTGTGGTTAAATCGGTTGAGTTTCCATTCGAACCAATGAATCGATGACACAGACTTTAAATTGGAATATACTACTTACCATCCTCTTAATATGATGTCTTTGACATCCTACGAGGCCCTCACACATCCAGTCCAATATTCCCTTTATATTCACGTGGGGTGCACGTGATCTCGTTCAAATATCTCTCTCACTCATATTTCTCGACATATCTCTCTTGCTCTGACCAAACCTCTCTTCATTTTTCTCTCTCTTTCCATATCCGATCTCTCTACTCTTGGCATCGCCATGGCAACGTCGGACCTTCCTCGCATCGAAGATAGATTTTCGTTAGAGTCACCGACGACGAAGTAGAGCGCTGCCTCCTCCCTCGCGCCGAAGATAGATCTTCTCAGTGAAGATTTGGAAAGATAGCTAAAACGGGAGGGATTCTGCTTCACTTTCAAGCTTTGTCCAGAATCATCAAACTAAGGTAGTCTCTCCTTTTTAGATCTGAAGAAATCAAGCTTCTCACCACGGTCGTATGTGCTATTTGATCCCTTTCCTTGACTTTTTTGTTTGATCGGTCTTTATCAGAGTGGTGATGTCAGCGAGATTGCTAATTTAAATACCATTGCCATCGATCTTCTTCATATTCACGGGAGCATTTAATTTTTAAAAAGTGCTCACTTATTTAGATAGAAGGGAGTATTTAAATATCTATTCTAATTACTAGAATTTATTATGATCATATTGTACTAGTGTAGGTATCAGTGTAAGTAATTTACAATAAGGAAGTAAATATATTGTGGAAGGGAGTATATAATACAGAAGAATATATATTAGTTATTTTACCATCTTCTTACCTGATGTATTAATATTTATTTGTTTGTTTTATTGTAAGTACTTTACAATGAGGGAGTAAATATATTGTGGAAGTATATTGATTAAGGGAGTATATATCTAAGTATGCTAAATAAGGAATATGTGTTAGCTAATTCTTCATTCGAGTAGTGATTTTAATTCAAATTTTCCATTCTGAATCAAAGATTGATAATGTCTGAAATAGATCAATTTTATAAATCATGAATTATTTTTAATGTTTGAAGCAGATCACGATGAAGCACCACTAGTTTGAAGCAGACGATATTTTTAGGATGTTTTTGTATTTCTTGAAGTCAGATTGAAGAAGATCTGATTACGACACCAGATCAGGTTTGAAATCAGATCTTTAATGCTTATTTGAACCCTTTATGAAGAAATTTATACTCCCTTATTTAGAAGTATATTGAATGCTTATTTGACGAATTTTGGTTGTTTCTTGAATGCTTATTTGAACCCTTTATGAAGAAGTATATGCTTTTTATGAAGAAGTATATACTTTCTTAGTATCTTCAATGTTTATTTGAGGAATTTTGGCTGTAATTTGTATCTTGAATATTTGAACCCCTTATGAAAAAGTATATAATCCCTTATAAAGATGTATATACTCCCGTAGTATTTTCAATGCTTATTTGAACATGTATCAACTAATTTTATAAAGGTAGTATATTCATCATTGTAGGGAATTAAATATATTGGTTACGGGAGTATATATCTAAGTATGATGAATAAAGAACAAGGGTTATCTATTTTGTTTAAGGGAGTATTTTTATCAATGTACGTGGTTAAATATATTGATTAAGAGAGTATATATTCTAAAATTATATATTTTTTCTTTTGCAGATTGATGTAGGCGCTGATAAGCGCGTTGTTGCTTACCGATTGTTATTAGACCCTAAAAATTAAGTGAAGGCTAAATTCTAGATGTGAGCGAATGTGTTCTCCTTGATTTTGACTAGGATGATTGAAGCTTTGTTGTTGCAATGTCTATTAAGTTTGTTAGCATGTTTGAACTTGGTTGTAATAATTTTATGTTTGATTTGAATGAATAGTAATTTGAACTTGATTTTGCTATAAACTATTGATATACAATTAAGCTTGGTAAAATTTGTATCTTAAATGTTTATTTGAACCCCTTTATGAAGAATATACACTCCCTTATGAAGAAGTATATACTCCTTTAGTATACTGAATGTTTTTTTTTAGGAATATTGGCTGAAATTTATATCTTGAATTAATATTCAACCTCTTATGAAGAAGTATATACTCCATTACGAAAAAGTATATACTCGCTTAGTAGCTTCAATGCTCATTTGAACAATCTTGGATGAAATATATACTCCCTATGAAGAATTATATACTCCCTTGGTTAATATATTTGCCACCTAATAAACATTTAAACACTTTTTTAATACTAAATGCTAAAAAAAATAAGTATTGTATTATTATGTATAATTAAATTTCTTGTGTACATATATATACTCCCTTGTGTATAAATACTTACATTTTGATGTATTAAGGGAGTATCAAATATGTTTTCAATTATCAATTTACATTAAAAGAGTGATTAACTTGTCTCACGAGAGTAATTATATCTACGTAAGGGAGTATATATATTAATCAAGGATGTAAATATTTATAAGAGATGCGAGGGTGACGCCAGCAACTTAAAAACGCGTGATGACGTCAGAAATGCGCATGATGACGTCATCATTTCGCTGAACATTGTAGAATGCAGCACGTAGGTCCATTATCCAGCCCATAATTGCGCGTCTGATGGATTGGTATGGTAGGATGTCAAAATATTGGAATGTCCCAATCTCAGGACTGTTTTAAATTGCTCTTAAATTGTACCGACATTTAAAGGGCCCCTACAAACCCAGTACCGACGTTCCTAGGCCGAACGTCTGTACAATGTACAAAGCCCTCTTTGGGCAAGAACAAAACTGACACAAACCAGACAAATGTGGAGAGTGGACCACTGGAAGAGTAAATTTCGAACTGAGTCTAAATTATTTTATTCACTTTTCTTCAGGCCAATTAGCCAGTCTCAAATTTAAAATCTCCTTGGCGGACGGAAAAAATTTTTCACCTGAGGCGAGTAACCAAAAATAAAGCCGCTTTAGTGACAATTTTTCTGACTTAGTCAGGTGCCATTGCTTCAAGAATTAATATTTTCTTTTAGTATATATGTTTATATATTGGAATTGTACATGAGACATCAGTAGCTTCTGTCAGGTCAGGTGCTACTGCTGCCTGTCAAGAAAATATATACATGTATAAACTACGAAGGCTGTAAATTTCATGCAACTATATATATATACATCAAGGAGCTTGTATAAAAAATGGGGAGCTTATACACCAAAATTAAACTGGGAAGCGAACTTGTTAATGACTATAATTAGTTCTGCTGCATCTGTACTATTTGCAAACTATGTCCAGCTTCTAGTTTTGGTTTCAGCCTTAAGACAGACTAGCATGATACTAAAGATCGGCTCAGCTCTTCCTTCTATCTTTTAACTGGGTAGGCCTGGCAACTCTTCAACCAACATGACCTCTGCACAATAGAACAAGTTAATCAGATTTTCATCTCAATTGCAATACTAACATTGTACGGTTAAGAAAATTGGTGCCATTAGCTCAGTGTTGTCAAATAATAAAAATGGAAGTTATTCAAAACCATATATTCTTTTGAAGGCTCCCGAAGAGCGTTTCATTAAAATAAGAATATTCTACAAAATTCAAAACCATAATTACACACAGTAAATGTTTAGCTGGACATACCTGTAAGCTAGACTCCCTCAGATACTCAAATGTCTCTGCCAGCTCTTCTTGCTTTAACGAGGTCTCATTCAAAGTCTGCACAAAAAATTCATGTTATCAAGAAAGGGTATATATACTGAACACACTTCGAACATCCATTTAATTGTACTCACATAGCGTGTCTTTTGCAGATCATTTTCAAGAGTCCTGATCCGATTTAAAGACTCTGAAATCATGATATCCTTCTCAGGAGGGATATTTTTGGGCTTTTTATCCAGCTCTTCTATCAATTCTTCCAATCTCTGCAACCTCTCCAAGCATGGATGGAAAGAGGCACCTTCATCATCTCGACTTAAGGAATCTCCATCTCCTGCAGTAGCAGTAGTCGATTGTTGAGGTGCTGTTCCATTTAGAGATTTCATTTCTGCCTTGTGAAAAATGGTATCCCTAACCCGAAATAAAATAAGTACGAGAGCTAATAGTTTAAATATGATGCTTGCCACGCATTGCAAGAGTTGCTTGAGGTACTTGAATGATAGCATTGATGAATCATCTGCCGTGATATGAGAAAAAAATAAAGAAATGTAAGAACATTGGAATTAGGACTGTAAAATGCATGCACATTTCATAGTTGGATCTCATGTGAAATTGAAAAAGTCAACAAAGAAACTAATGGTTACAAGAGTGATGTACCAAGAATAATTTGCTGTTCAATCTTATATTCAACAATCTTGCTAAATACGTCTCAAATCAAGCTTAAAAAGCTCCAATCTCAGAAACAGAATTTATAGACACGTCTAATTTATTAGACACACAGAAAGGCCCTATCAAGTTGTATACAAATTGAGTATGGAGTATGGACTAATAATGCATCAACAATCATTAAGAGTGGGTAGAATGCAATTAACATTAGACAGATCATTGAAAAGTTCACATCTTTTGATGAGTGGTGAAACATGCATACTTCTAATTACTTTTTATATGCATGAATTTATCATCTAAATCATGCCTCATAATGATTCGCCGAGATATTCAAGTTAAATGATTCTTAATAAATACCATACCCTACAGCCCCTGTCAATCATTCTACAAAAAGAAATACAGTAGCATACAAATACCCAAAGAACTTCTACCTCTAGTATTAGATTCATCACATTGGTTAATCACACTGTCTGAAGCCATTTGTTCATAAACCTGTTAAAGGTAATAAGTAATAACAATAAGATGCCAAATTTCAAATTGAGGAGAACAGTAATTTTAAAAAGCACATGTTTCTCATGTAAAAAATGAAGTGAATTAAATGAATGGCCAGCTCCTAAAGTCCCACTCAACTTCTGTCCAAATATTGACAGTTCTTAGTTCGGTCCTAAACCTTTTGATTTGTACTATCTCAATAGTACATTTAAGTCAGTTGTCAGTAATCTTGTGGAATTAGTCACTTTTAAAAATTATCACATGAAATTGACTTCAGTTGTCATCCATCCATAGGTGGAAAGACAAAGCATGTATAACAAAAAGAAAGATATATATTACACTTTTTATGAAACAAATTAAGGAAATGGGATCTTTACAGACCAAGGTGTCAAATGGTCAGATAATATACTTGAGAATGATAACAGACCTCTTCTTTGTTCGTAGGAATAGATTGAGCTTCTGAATTTGATCTATTATTCTCTAAATTATTTGAACCCAGATCGATCAGTTCTCCAGTACTTGCATCCTGTTGATTTACAAAACGAAGACCGATTACAGCTAGAGAAACAAGTTCAGATGATTAAGAAAATCATTTGGATAAACACTAGAACCTGAAAATTTTCCTCTTCCTCGTCAGATGATTTTGCTGTCTCCATGAGCGCTTTTTTGGGTAAAAGGGATCCCTATACAGTAAACCAGTTGAGAGTACATTAACTTCAAGCATTATAACTCAACATCTTATAGCATATCTTGAATTATTATTAATTATGTATCTCAAGTATTGATTCTTTTAGAATAAAATTATATTTTTAAGGTAATTAAGTTGGTAAGTAGCATCTCTTATTAATCAGATTTTAGAAAAAAAAAAAGAAAAATAACTACACTAATAGGTGTATAATAATTTCAGACTGGTTATCCACAGGATTCCTTCAAGAAAACCAATGTCAGATGCATATTTATAATGAAGGACAGCAAAGCGCCATTACAGATACGGAAATGTCATGAAATAAAACAAAAATAAACAAATATCCCGATCTAAATGAGAAATCCATACATAAGTTTGTTTAAAGTCTTTCCAAGGTCCCTTATTTGACTGAAGGCAACCTCCCTCCCTTGAGCAAGAACAAGCACCGCCAAGAAAATCAGGCAGCTCACTGAAATTTAATTGAAAAGTGTATTCAAGTAAAAACACAAGTAAATATAATTAATAAGGATACAGCCCAATACAAAAGTTTCATTAACTACAGAAGATAATGTACCTCTTATTTATATACTCAAGCAGTGTGCTTTGGTATGAATCTCCTAGAACCTGTTATAAAAAATAAATTCTTCATTTTAGTATTCTAACTTTGTGACTAAAAAATGGATCAAACGATGAACCAATGAGTATAAAAAAAAAAAAATCTGATTACTTGTATCTTTTCTGCAGTTCTTGGATCGATGAAACCTTTTAAAGCATTCCACAATAATCTAAAGCTGCTACTGGCATTGATAATGAACAACTTATGCAAAATCTGCAAAAATGTTAAGGCATGCTTTAAAAAAAGAAAAATGTAAACTCAGCATATAGAGAAGGAAAAAAAATGATAGCAGTGTTTATCACCTCAGGGTAGTTGTCGCTATCGATTTTATTGATGCGTAAAACAACATCACTAGCCAATTTACGCACTTTCATCCAATTCTTCAAGAAAATAAAAGGTGGAAAGTAAATGAGTACATGTTATCCATAGGAAATTCGGTGTAAAATAATGATGATTGGTTTGTACGACACAACTTGATAATAAAATTGAAGGTCTCCTTAAGACTACATCTCAACTGAGTATAAATCAAAGAATGTCAAAAATACATAAATCTTTTTGAGTATTATACAGGTAATACACTAAAACTGACCAATACCGATATCTAGGCCTATAATACTTAATCATTTACTCGAGACAAAGCTGCTTTGTGTTAGATTTTTTCCAGGTCCAGTAAACCCAAACTAGCCCATGCCAAAATTGTAAGAATGTAGTATCTTCTCTTGGATGCTCTATAAGGTACCATTTCTTTATACACAGCATGACAGTATAAGAGATTGTGGTTGCTTTGCTGTTTAGAAGAGTGTATGAGGGTCACACTTGTCAAGGGAGGGGTCTCTTGGATTGGCTTGGAGCTAATTGGAATACAGACTCGGACCACTTGGTCTATTGAGAGATTGTATTAAGCACAATAAAAAATCCCTAAAACTATCCCTTGTAATTTCTTTCTGGTAAGTGAACTGCCTATTGCTTTCCAGTGAAAATGTCAGCAAGTTAATTGGCATTTTGTCCATTACTCTTGGTTGCACTAAATCTTCCTGTTCTAGACTTCTAGGTACTCCAATTTCCTTTTAGAACAGTTTCACAAATGGCTTTAGTATCTTGGTTGTGATTGGTGGTGGCAACATGCTTCTGTTTTATTGAACCAGTGAATTATTTTCGCTTTTCTATAGCAACCTTGGTTTGCACTAAGGTATTTGATAAATTATATCTAAAAGAGACAGCAAGGCGCTCAAGAAAATTGCTGGATACATATCTACTATGTGAGACATCAAAACATTAAGAGCATCGACAACATTCAAGTATGTCAATTATGCCATATTAGTATCAATCTTTGAAGGCAACTTTAATATCTGAACCTAATTCACAGGACACAACTTGAAGCTGGATAGAAGAGAATAAAAGACAATAAGCAAGAAACTTACCACACCTTGGACATCTAATATTGTAACAACTGTATCAATATGCTTTCCCGCTTTAGCAAAACAAGCAGGAAACTTCTCAATAAACAGCCTCTCCAATTGCTGGACATGGTACTTCAAAAAACGGTCTATTGTAGTAACGCTCATGAGTTTGTTGAGGTCAATTTTACCAAGTATCTCGATGTAAATAGGTCTGCCTTCTTTGTCTACACCATGATAGCCATGTGGATAGTGCCGCAACACCTCTTCCCGTTCAGTGAAAACAAAGTTCTGAATAAGCGAGTTTAGTTGTTAGAGTTTTTTTTTCTGCTGCCATGTGAAAGCTTTATACAATATAAGTGCAAGCAAGAAAGGGAATGGTTATTTGGTCACCTCCAAGATGGAATCTGCGCCAAATTCTGATCTCCACTTAAGCATATCTGACCACATAGTGATTGCTTTCTCGACATTAAATCCTCTTGCCTTCAAAAACCTTTAAAAAAATTGAAATGTAAAATACTTGAAGAGAACAAAATTGTGTCTATACGAACATTTTTGTTAGTTTCTGAACAAATACAAGGCATAAAGTCCCATCCCACCTATGTGGTTATGAAAATAAGGATTTAAATAGTCATCAGAGGCTTCACCCCTAAATTGAGCATTAACTTCATTAACTCTTTGGAAGAAGAGACTACTATGCAATACCATACTATTGTACATGTGATTCCTGGCTGATTTGTCCAACGTAAGAAATTTGCAGATATTTGAACTTGCAAGTTAATGCACTTATCCTAATTTGAAAGCTGGAGGCTAAAAAATCTTAGACTTCTCGTGATATGCACAGTAATTCTTTGCAACTGGTAAGTAATCTGTCATCTTCCACTTCACATTTTTCCTTTCATCAGCCTAAATAAAATCTCCAGCCTTACTAATTTCTAAACCTTCTATAATTTGATTGAAAAGGTGTTAAATCCCTTTGACCTAAAATTTGCAAAAATTTTAAGGTCAATCCTTCCTAATCAAACATCATATCAAACGATCAATTCTGATCTCACAAACTTGAATAATCAACTCAAATGATCAAAGTTAAAACTAAATTAAAAAAATACACACCTCTTAAGTTTATAATAATCGTCATGACGCGGGGGCAACAAATCTCTCTCAATCAACGCCTCTCTAAATTCAGTAACTGCTCGTTCATCAATTGCATCCTTGATCGTCTCCATTCACTCCTCGCCTCAATCAAATCCGTCCGAATTCTCCCTCTTATCGCACCAATTCAGAAAAATCAGAGCGATAGAAGATGGAACGAACGAACAAATTCGAGAAGCGAATGGGGACAGGTGGCAGGAAAAGTTAAAAAAAAGGGATCGAATCAAATTAGATTAGATTACTTGAAAGTTGAAAATTGCACTTCCTTCCTCCTTTCGGAAAGGGTATTACAGCGCCTTTTGAAATTTGGGGCTTGGAAATGAATTTGGAAAATTGAAATTTGTTTGTTGACGGGACGGGAGAGACACAAAAAAGTGAAAGCGCGCACGTAGCCATCCGATATATAAAACTAAAAAATTGAACCGCTAGAAATTTGGAAGTTTGATGAGTGGATCGCGCTTCCATTCGGGCTATACAATTGTTCCTGGACCTGGTTTTGAGTACTGTGGGTCCCACTGTAGAGGCTGAATAGTGGGGTCGCATCTTGAATTGAGAGATTGACGGTGTACGGATGGACAAAGTTGGCCTGATTTACACCGACGGAGAGAGATGCGTTCTGTGGAAACAGGGTTCCAATGGGCTTACGCATCCGTTGACTGTATTTCAACTATTGATTACAGATAATCTCAAAAAAAAAAAAAAAAAAATCTGTTGATTACAAATTCAGAAATGCTTAAAAGTGCATCTCTCTATTTTGGAGTCTCGCGTCTAGCTATTTTTGTCAAGACTAGTCAAATTAAATAAAAGCTCAGATAAAAAAATATATATATTTTAGCAAGGATTTTTTTTTTTTTTTTTTTGAAGAAAATTTTAGCAAGGATTTGTCATCGTCTAAGTTGGCTCCTCGATTACTAAATTTGAATTTGTACGTAGTTCACATTTCTGATTTCTTATCATTTTGTATACCAAAACCAAAAGCTATACTGACGCATCAAAATTTATGTTGACGTATTAACATCTGTGCTAACAATCTTAAAACGTATTATGGATAGATATTTTTCTTAAATTTTAATAGTCAGACAAACGAATTGAGTTTTATATTGGTATCTCTTTTAATTTGAAGGTGGAATAGAACTAAATTGAAGAATTTCTATTTTTATTCCAAGTTGACAGCTACGTTAAGTATCACATAACTAAATCGACTTTCAAATCACATTTAAATCCAAAAGACTTAGTAAAACTGACAAAAACAAGAGAAGAACGAGCCAAAATAATAATAATAATAATAAAAATTCATATGCCAATTATACTGTATCCCATAAAAAAGGAAAAAAAATAGCAAAACAAAACCTCCAGTGTAAAATAAAACAAGTATATTTAATGGGGTTAGCATTAATCATTATAATAACTAACCGATCATAGGTTTGACTTAAAAATATCGATTTTCTTATCTTGAGGACAATGTTCAAACCTGGAGTCTCAAGAATTATTAGCTTTGGAAACTTATTAGAAAGAAGAATTGATTGTAATAGAAACTTATGTTCATTAGAAATCACTAGTTGCCTTTGTTTCGATTAACACTTTTTAGGATTAAAAATTCGACTTCCAAAGGCCGATTATGTTCATATAATATTAGTATATTACTAACATAGTAAAATCTTCTAGAGAAACCAACTCTATTTATCTCTTAAGCTTTATTTTACTAGTCTTTTGATATACTGGCGCTACTATAATTGGGCGATATAAATTTATTAAGTCAATGGTTTTCTGATTAAAATAAAGACGCTAAGAAAAAATATAAAAATTGTTCGATAGCAACTACGAGTTCTCTAAAAAATAATAATAATAATTACATGCAGTTTCTTACAAGATTTCGATGTATAGAGATTGCATGACTTAAATTTGTCATTCAAAATCCAACAATAGAGACTAGAGACCGAAAGTCTAAGCACCGATGATTTCGTATATTTCAATGCATGTTTTTTTTATCTTTAATTATTTAATACTTTATTACATGCCTAGGTTCCTTATGGCATAAATATTGCGTCATCTAGGAAGCACAATACCAGTCTATGTTTAATTTCAATTAAATACGATTGAATATCAGTCTCTTTTTTGGAGTTTCAAATAATCAATGAAGAACCCGTATTGAAATTTGATAGAAAACCAAATCTTACATATGAAATAAAGTTATTATTATTTTTAATTTATTTAGAAAATTGTTGTTATCAAAATCTAATAGTCAATTGATTTTCTAAATATTTGGAAAAATATAAAAATTCGAAAAACATAAATGGTTCGAATTTCTTATTTGAAGCTCACAAGTTAAAATTCGATCGTGTTTGATGTACACATTCGTCAAAGCTTAATTTCTAATCGAATCACAAAGTCAACCCAGCAAACCATTAATTCAAACACTTGCAACGAGGATAACAATCATTATATGTCATCATAAATTGTTGAAGTATACAGTCGTTATTTGTAGGAGCCGACGTTTTCTCTACAGAAGAACAGGTGCTCAAGAAGTGATCTGCACGTTATAAAGAGACGCAAAAAAGGCGAGTACATACACGTACCCTTTTCAAAGTCAACTTAAAACTTGAAACTTGTATTGTGTCAAACTTCTTTATTTATTGCTTCTCAAGCTTTCTAGAATAAAAAGTGATATTTTTGGTTTCGCCTTCCAGCGATTTTGGTGAAAAGTTGAAAACCCATGCTCAGGAAGCTTCAGAAAATGTTGTTATGGAATACCGCGTCTCCAATCCATAAAACTGTTCTCTGGGACGGGCTCTGAAAAGTACTTTCTTTGAGGGCGAGCCCAAAATAGTTATTTGGATTAATAGGTCCATTATCTGAAAGCCCGATCAAGATGGAATAATCACAAATTCACAATACTAATCCATATTCCACCAGTGATTTTATTATAGCTCAAAGCCTTAAACAAAAAAAATCGAATCCAGTATCATAGACATAATCGAGGCAGGTCGGAGCCGAAAAGAGCCCAAATAAAAAAAAATTCAAATAGAAATTTTCAAGACAATATTGAAATTGATGATATAATTATCTTTTAACCTGATTCAAGTCGAAATGTTATGATTAATTTGTCCTGATTAATAAATTTCGTTCATTTTTATATTAAATATCAAATAAACTCTACAATCTAAAAAAAAAAACTAAAATCAATAGTTGTGATATTAATAAAAAAAATAAAGTTGTGATATTTGCTTACACATGAAAATTGAGGCATCAAAACTCTCGTCTTCCGAGACATGCTGTGCTATTTCAAATTCCTACAGATGTTTGAACCTAAGTTCTTCGACGTAGAATATTTAAGTATAAAGCTTTGGTGTCGACGCATTTAGTTTATAAATTTCTAATGCTTTTACAAAATAATAATAATAATAATAATAATAATAATAATAATAATAGAAATTTATAAATTTCTAATGTTTGAACCTAAGTTCTTTGATTTTTTTTAAATTTGTATACATTAAAAATTTATAATATATATTCACGATTTCGGACGTATACACGTACAATTTGATTATCATCAGAAATTCATCAATAATCATTAATCTCAACTTCTTAAAAAAAAACATCGATCGTTAAATTATAGATATACAATTCGAATAACGATTGATAATTATCCAAATTATTGAACTCAAACGGTCAAAAAATTAAAAATGTTTGCTGCTGAACTGAGTGAGCACAAATGTCTTTATTATTAAAATCAAGCTTTTAAAATGCGTTTTTTTCGGTATGACGGTCCAAAGTTGATTTAACGGTGCGGTGTTTTTTCGGCAAAAAAACGATGATAACAATCTTGTTTAAATATTCTTCTTTTGGGTCTATATTCTTCAGATTGATAATATTCTATGTATTATATTCTTTAAATTTGAGCTAGCAATGATAAATTGTCATTTTCACCATTATTGCTTATTGATATTGAAGTACAAAACTTTGTTCATTGTATAAAATATTTCAAAATGCATATGTCAACAAAATGGTTTATGATCATGGGCAAAACTAGAATATTTTTTTTTTCGCCGAAAAAATAGAAATGACGCATATAATCGCTGAAAAAACAGAAATGACGTGTTACGTATTTTGTCATTTTTTCTGTGACATTCGTGCGGTTGGATACAAAATACCGCTATTTCTGAAAAAACGGCGTTTTTTAAAAGCTTGATTAAAATTAAAGTTATTTCTCGAGTTTTGCTCCGAAAAAAAATTATTATGAAACTCAATTTTTGAATAAGATATTTTTTATAAAACATAATAAGCTGTGAGAAAATTAATGCGGAAAAAGTACAAAAGGACTTGTATTAGATTTAAGAGTTTTAGTGTATATTACACACCACAAACATCTCATTGAACGGAAAAAAAAATGCATGAAAACACATGAGTTATAAATAAGGCAAAATCGGATATAAACCCCTCTAATCTTCGCTATTCGGATATAAACCCCTCTAATCTTCAAAATTGAATATAAACCCCTCTAATTCAATTTTGTTCAGACATAACCCCTTTTCATTTTCTTTAATCATATGTTTAATAAGAAATTAATATTAAGACTGATACACCCCTGCCTCGCCTGCCCCAATTTTCTTCTCGCCTCCTTGTCTCTGTATACTCGCTGCAAGCACTCTGACGAGTGCATTTTTTTTCTGTGTGTTTACTTAGCAAAGCCATATTACTATTTTGTGTTTGTACATAACTATATTTTTCTATGTTTCAAACTTTTTTTGTATTTTGCGGATAAGCTCGTAACGTACTACAGCACAACACAACTTACTGGATGCACTAGTATAGTTGTGCTTCTCACCCAGCTGAAGAATCCGCAGAAGACAATTCCAATCAATGATTAATATGAATAAAAGACGATTAAATATAAATATGAATAAAAGTCAATTTCAGTCAATTCTAATGAAACTAATATAAATATGAATCAAATCCGGTACAAATAATATAATATTAAAATAAAACAAAAAAAAAAAGAAAACATACAAAAGAGAAGCATAACTAGTATCAACAAGTGCCGACAATACTACTCACCAGTAAATCTGATGTAAACTTTATCTTGGGCCTTGTCGAATATTTTTTATTGTCTTTCTTCTCGTCTTTAATTTCTGATGGATTTTTCACCAATCAATGATAATTGATATTGAGAATCATGCTCAATAATCAACATCCAACTTTGTGTCTCCATTATTGGGCGAAGAGAGAGATACAACGAGACAAAGGCAGAAAAGAAAGATAAAGATAAAGAGAGATAAGAAGATGATCATATCTAGGATTTAGCAAAATCATCAGAGTAGAAATTTTTTTCTTATCAATTTGGGACGAATAAGGAAAAATCACCAATTTGGGAAGATGAATCGTTAGGGCAAAGAAAAAATAGAAAATTGAATCATCGTTGCCCAGTCATTATGTCTAGGTTAGGGGTATACTAGTCATAACACTAACTTCTTTTATTTTCTTATTTAAAATATGATTAAAAATAATAAAAAGGGGTTATGACTGAACTAAATCAAATAAGAGGGGTTTATATCCAATTTTAAAGATTAAAGGGGCTTATATCTGAATAGAGAAGATTAGAGGAGTTTATACCCGATTTTGCCTATAAATAAAGTATCATGGTTAAGAAAAAAAAATGAAAAATGTAACCATTTATTGTATTTATAATCATAGTTTATAATCGGTACATGTGTTAGAGGGGAATTGCTCAGGGCACGCCCTGGTTACTCACTCACTCCCCATTTTATTGGAAAATGACCAAAATACTCTCCTCTTCCAAACTGTCTTTCTCAGACTTCAACGCTGCAGAGGAGGGTATATTGGTCATCAAGAATATAGATAAATTTGTGTGGGTGTCGGAAGTAAATTTTAAAATTCTTACCGACACGGCTAGGCTTTTTTCAGTGCGGTAAATATTTGTTTCACTTATTAAAATTGGAACTATGTAGGAAAATTTGTTGTTGACCCTTAATTCATCGGTTTGACCCGTTTCATTAATTCAACAGTAATTGGTATCACATTAAAACTCTTTCCCTTCCGCCCCTTTATTTCTATTTTTTATAATCTCAGCATGCCATAGTCCCTATCGAATTTCTCTGAATTCCCTATCAAATTTCTACAACTTTTAAGATTCTATTTTGTCTCTTTGTTTGCTTTTATGTAACAGTGTCCTAATTTCACAGTTTTTGGTGTAGTGTATTGAATCACGATTTGCAATTGAACATAGTCACATAGAGCTTATTTGTATGAAATTTTTACTATATCATATTATTAGTATGTCTGTTAAAAAAATAATTAAGGAACCTTTTGTTGTCTAATGTCCATTGATAAAAATATGAAGAGAATTACTTTTTGATCTAATATTACAAAATGGAAGTTTCTATCCTTGGAAAAAGTACTGTAAGCTGGTTTAGGCTTTACGCCTATTTTTGGTTGACCTTTTTTTTTTTCATTTCAGATATCCAACCTTCATGAAATAGAATAATGAATTTTATTAAATTGCTATTGGTAGTATAGCTCAATTGCTACATTAGTTTCCAATTCCATAAAGGATATGTACTGGTAAAGGAATCAATTGCTAATTGGCAGTGATATTTACCATATGTATATTAAATAAATCAATTTCATACTAATTATTTTTTTTCATGAATTGCTAATATATTCAAGAAATTAATTAATAATTAGATTTATTTACCATCGAATGTACTTTTCTCATTGTTTTGATTTGCACTATAATAACAGTTGGTGTTTTTTTTCAATGTACATTAAAGCTTAATTTTACGTTAATGATGATCATTAATGATGGTAAAATCTATTGTTAGCAAAAAAAAAAGAAAAACGTACCACAACTGGCAGATTAGTATCTACAATCTTCAATTTTTCAATAACGTTTAATTTGCAAATATGAGGGAGAGGGAGAAAAAAAATCCAAATCCATCCTTAAATGCGGTTAATTCTCTATACGTTGCTACCACATATTGTAATTGGGGAAAATTAACTGCCAAATCCATCTTCTCTTATGCATTAATTGATATTATTTTTTAATTAAAATCTCATGCGCAGTCAATTCCCTGTATGTTACTGTCACATGCGGTAAAGATGGCAATAATTTTTTGGAGTTATTACACATATATTAATATATATATATATACGTGCATATGAAAAAAAAAGGCTATATATTATGTGCCCTGTTAAGGTAGATTTCTTAAACTATTGATTGTGTCTTTTTGTTCATTTCGCATATTTAGATTTAGGTTAGTTTTCCATTTTCCATTATGATTTATTTTCATTTTTCTTATTCAGATCTAAAGTTTCATTTTTTTTTTGACATACAGGACCATGTTGGAGGAAAGACAATGATAGTTAACTATGTTGGAGGAAAAACAAAGATAGCTAACATTTTTTTTTTTCTTTTTTTTATACTTTAACAGTCATTTCTAATATTCATGTTTTATTCTAATTTGGAAATACAGGCTTTGAGCGGCAGAAAGATATATGACAGATCGACTTTTGTTCACTGAAAGGAGAGGTACAAATTATTTTTATTGTTTTGCTTTATAACCTGAGAAGTGTTATTTTTTCAGTTCATGTTCCAAGATAGGTAACAACTAATGTACACATACGATGAGCTAATTCTTAGAGCCATTTCGAAAAAATTCAAATATTATATTATCATGTGTCCATCAAGCATACATAGCTTAACTACAAATCATTTAATTGTTAAATGTTTTTCATTTTTTCAGGTTAGTTTCAAGGCATATGTATTTCGATTTTATTTTTTGGAACCACCACTACAATGAATACACCATCACCTGGACCCGCAACTGATAATGATGGTTTCAGTGACAACTGCCGGTATGCAATTTGTTGGTTCCACCCCCTAATCATAACTCACCAGCTTAAACCTTGAAAGAAAAATTATGTAGAATTAATGGTTTTTGTTATCTTCATTTTTGGCAACGAAAATTGTTTGCCGTTTATCTTTTTTTATTTTTATTTTAATCGGTCAAATTTTTAATTCTTACACCTACTTAATCAGTTAGAATATTTAATAAAGGAACTTCGAGTCATATATTATCGATCCAGCCACGTTGATATTTTGGTAGCGTGAAACTATGTTGCAAGTAAAACAATAGAAGAAAAATTTTATTAACATATATTCGATTAAATTTATTTGTGTTGGTGCTGCATTTGGTTAACTGAAGTATGATTGAGATATGTGGTGGATTATCTGAAATATTAATTAAAAAAATCATATTTGATATCAGGTCTGAACCAATTTGGTTGATACAATGAGTTTTGTACTTGAAGTTCAATTTTAAAATACAAATTAAATTTATATTCAAACCAGTTGATAGAAGTTTGTTTCTTCTTAAAAAATTTTTCTTTTGGTTTTTCTTCTGAGAATTGCATGCTCAGATCTACAAGTTCTATTTGTATGTTTTTCAATAAATATATATTCAAGTCAATTGAATAAAAAGTTAGAAAAAAAATTTATATGAGTGAAGCTCGATGTGTCCCTTTATTTTGATAAACTTCCTCGAGTTCTATTGATGGCAAAATAGTAATTGTGAGATTTCAAAATTTGGATATAATACATTTGACTTTGAACTTTACTTTGTATAAGGGAAGAATGTAGATGTCAATTGATATAAACGATAATTTAAAAAATAATAACATATTTTATATTTATTAATATGTCAAATATCGAGCGAAGCTCGATTAGTTCCTCTAGTTTTCTAATAAAATGGGGAGTGAATGAGCAACTGGGCGTGTCCTGAGCAATTCCCGTGTTAGAGACATAGGCTGAATTTTTAATTCCATCATATCATTGCAGTGTCTCTGGTTACAACTTACAAGTGAAAGACTCCAATACATTCATTACTTAAATGGTCAAACTAGCCAAACATTTCTTAATGCACTTGTACATAAATCTATATAGTCATATCAGTCAACCCATCCTAGAAACCTGCATGGATATTTCCTAAACAAATATTCATGTCATCTTTATTTACAGATCAGGGTCAGGCTTAAAATATTTGATATCAAATATACATTTTATAGTGAATAGTTAAATAAATACATAGATGATTATTGAATCCTAAGTTCCTAACAATATCTAGGATCCTAATAAGCCAGCAAAGCATGAACATTTTCACTTATATATTAACTTCCTTCATGTACGATTTTCTTTAGTGGGGCCAATTCATGGTCGCAAAGAGAATAAAATCATTGTCGATAAATTGTTCCATTGATTTCTATACATATGCAAATGCACTGTAGCTGTTTAGCTCGTGGTGTGAATCTTTCATGCACAGTATTTTGCAATCTTTGCCTGCGGAAACCACCTAAAATTTACAACTCACAAGTGGTCCCATAAAAAATTTATTTTGGTACCATTGAATTTTAGTAGGCAAACTTTAAAAAGAAAAATATATTGTAGACTGTAGCACATTAATTATTGCACCAACTAGAAAGCTACGAGATGCCCGTGATTTCAGATAAGAGATGGAGGCGGAGACTTTTGCTGTTGTTTTCATTATTTTGGTAATATGGAAATTCAATTTTAAATAAGTGATTTTGTTGTGGAAATTTTGTTAATTATTAGAAGGAATAGAGATAATTTCACGGTACTTACGTTGCTTAAATTTAAAATATTAGTTCAATGACGATTAAGTTTTTTCCTTAACATTAAATTTTAATTTTATAATATTTTTCTATACATTAGCAATATCATATCATATCATAATTATGATATTATTCGATTTTTTAAATCAATTCGACCGATCGAACCCAAGAAGTATACATGGTTCGGTCTTCAAAACATTGTTTTTCAGTCCTTATCCTTACTGACTATTGTTGTTTAAAGAAGCAAAGCCGGTTCCGTATTCAAAACAATAGTCTTGTTCTTGTTTGCGGAGATCATTAAGATCCTCATAATTTTTTTATATGGAATTTTATTAATTTCACTAGAAATTTTTTTATCAAAACGAACGGATTTGACATTATTTGATTGGAATTTTTATATAATTATATTAAAAAATTCTGATAAATTAATTCAAATAAAATGAAACGAACTGAAATTCCGCGTAAAAAAATATTTTGCTTGGGGCCTGAATTGATAAAATGATCTTTCCAATTAACATCAAATTGCACTTACCGCACGGCACGGTCTTAATTATCGAACCATTTAAACTCGGCATGGGCAGCAGCGGCATTCGGCGACAGGACACCAATCCGTGAAAGACAAGTGGGTCCCACTCTCTCGGTATATGGTGGGGCCTCCTCCTCCGAGAAGAGAAGAGAATCTGGTCGTATCGGAAACTGCGCTAAAAGCGCCTGTCCTTTTCCCCTAAACCCTGATTTTAGTACATAAATTATATTCTGGTTTTAATTAACTAGCGCTTGTCCTTTTCTTTGTAGTCTGATTTGAAAAATTTAACTATGCTTAGAGTTTAATTAAATAGAGTATTAGGTACAACAAACTCAGAGCCATCGGTATTCATGCAACAAAAGACTTTTTTGTGTTCCAATGTAATTTCAAAAAGGAAAAAGGTTTATTCGAAATAAAGAAAGGAAAAAGGGTTTATGTATTATTATATTCAGTAATTAGATTGTTCATTGCATTGAAGTTAAACCGGCTGTGTTTTCATGCTGCATTGAATTGTACATGGAGTGCATCTTGGTGAACTACACTAAACATTACGAAAATCATTTAATAGTTGGTCTCTTTATATGCAAATCGAAAAGATTTTGGAGTCAGATTTATTTATTTGACATATATTGATTACATAGGTACTACGGATTTAATTGAAAAGTTTTGGTGTCATATTTATTCAATTTGATGTATATTGATTTTATAAGTACTTAGCCTTGTAGGGGGAAAAAAATGCACTCCATCTAGTCTCTACTGAAATTCGTCCCTGCAAATTATATACTAATCATATAGAATGTCAAGTTGTCAACACTATGAGTTTCTAAATTGTACAATCGTATATAAATGTCAACACTATTGACACAAAATGCCATTGTTACCAAATTAGTTGTGGACCCTAGCTCCAATAGACATCATAAGCATATATGCATTGTCAAACTTATATACGTTTCTAATATATGATTCACCATCTATGTCCTCATATATCCAATTACGTTTTCCTCTTTTCATTTATTTGAATTTGAACAATCCCTATGTCATGAATTATTTTACTCAAAGTACATCATAACTCCTTAAGTATAATACAATGTCCAATTAATTGTAATCGGAATGTTTATCTTTACAAACATTCTTAGCATTTAAGAAAGATACATATCAGTACACGAATCTTCCATTATTGAATGCAACTTTTTATACGTATTATTTATCATTTTAATATTAAATTATTTCTTCAATATATTTTTATTCAGAACGAAAACAAAAAAAACAATTCCAATTGCTCATTTATCTATATCAACTAAAATTAACTTTTAGTTAATGTCTTGCACTTAATTACAAAGTGATTGACATTGAACGCTGAGCTTAAGCTCATCTATAGCTTGAACTAATAAAGTTTGTCATGCATTGTTCTATTTCAAATAAAAATGGAGTTAAGTTTTTCTGCTTAATATTTATAAAGATTTATTTTTTGCCGGTTTCCAGCTTGTAATCTCCACTTAAAATAATATTAGTTTTAGTCACTAAAAGCTTATTCTAAAATATCCTTCTCAAAATCTGTTATGTCTATATCATGACTGCACCTCACCTTTTGAGTTTCTGAGTAAGAAATTCAGTGAGAAAATACATTGTCTTCCTTGAGAAGCCTTCGTCGTTTTTACTTCAAAGACTGCCATTCCTCTCTCATCTTAAATTGCTCAAGGACCAAACTTCTGTTTTGTTTTTGCTTAAAGGCTGTTTCAAATCGTCACAGAGTAACAGAGTTTGGCGCAGCTGGTGCACTTCTTCCTCTGGAGACACATTACTATAGATACATTGGTAGCATCAAGTCAGTAACAAACACAGTCAGTCAGAACTGTAACCTTGACAAGCAGTTTTGTTTTTCCTTTCTGGTTTCTTTTTTTTTTTTATCTTTTTTTCGGCGGTCAGTTTTTCTCTGATTCCAAGTTCAAATTTCAAATATTAGCTCGCTATTGAAAAAAGAACAGGATTCGCTTAATAATTTTTTTTTTTTATTTTTACTAATCCTGATAAATTTCTAAAGTAAAGAGTAAATTAAAATTCAACGGTATAGACGTGAGCTCGAAATGAAATGTATCAAGTTTAAAATGAATAACGAGATTTGGTATTTGTTTCAACAACGTTTATCCAGTGATTTAAATTTTCAGCAGTTCGGAATTTACGGTATTTAATAAATCATAAAACAATGGAAATTCATTACTGTCATATGTAATTTTGTCATACCTTATCATCGCTTGAACAAAATGAACACATAAAATAGACAAGGTGAACATATAAATGATCAAAGTGAACATTTACAAACAAATTAGTATAATAAAAATAAGTTGAATATGCATATAAAAATCTGAACAAGAATGACAAAACTTATTTGTTTGTATGTGTTCACTTTGATTATATTTATATTCAGTTTGTCTGTTCATGTGTTCACTTTGTTCAAGCGATGACAAGGATGACAAAACTGCATATGGCAATTATCATTCATGTAAAACAATACTCAGATTATATCAAATATTTGAGTTTTAGGCTATCTATACGTTCAATGGTACACCAATAAATTTAATATTCTATTTTAAAATTTATTAAATTAATTTGGAAAATCATTGTAAAATAGTCAGGTGATATCTCTTAAAAGAATTTCCCCTACGTACAACCAACATGTTGTCGATCGGCATCAAACATCAGAGAATAATGGGAGTAAATATATGAATTTTCTCCTTAATGAGTCCTTTTGCATAATTTCATTACAAGTAATAAAAAAAATTACGGTTGCAAATAACATGTAAATTCTTTTAAAATATTGCAATTATACATTTGATATGTCATTAACTAACTTAGAAATGAAAAAAAAAAAATGCACATGGAAGAGAGATTTGGCCTCTTAAAACTGCTTGTGTACTAGATTTTTCTGAAAGACAACTAAGAGAAACTCTTACCAAAATGAATAAAATTTCTCTTACTATAAACTTTAATTCATAAAACCTTGATGCACCAAGCACTGCACTCAAGTAGCCTGAGGCATTTCAAAGAGAAAAAAAAAAAGTAACTTGAGGCAAGCGAGGGAAAGCCTCATAGTCCATACCAGAAAATGAAAAGAAAGAAGGAAAAAGAATCTTCTGGCAAGATAAGAAAAATAACCAGACAGTTTCATAGTGCCGCTCCTAATTTTCTTTGTTTTTCTCGGACCAACATTGGTCTTTCACAAGCACTATGATTTGTCGTGCCATGTCTTATTCTACATGGCTCCAGATGCTCTTAACCCCACTCCACCCCTCTCCAGTACTAACTAGCTAGCAAAACACTGAAATAATAAAAATATTAAAAAATTTATTATTTAATACTAATATAAAATTATATAAAATATTTCACATTGTAAATCGAACAATCTATTTGATAAAATATTAAAAACCTGAACTATAAGAGGAATATTAAATTTACCTGTTCTAAGTTTTTTATATAATAAATTACAGTCGACAATTTGAATTGAATAACTCAATCAAATTGTTTTTTTATTACTTCACAAAATACTGACTCAGCAGAGTGCAGACGACGACCATACAGTCTCCAACAACGTGACTCTCTCTTCCATCTCATTTTTTTGTTGCTTTCTATCTGTCCAACCTCGCTACACATTCAGCCCCGTGTTAAAAGATAAGAGGTTAAGTAGATGCCTTTTTGGTTACGTGGCCTTGAAATTCTAAAAATTATTTTTATTATGATAAGAGATGTTTGATTCGTCCTTACAATATAAAAAAATTTTGAAAATAGAAAGGGACATACATTAACAAAAGGGCTAATGCCACGAGGTTGCTAATTTCTGAAAAACAAATAGCACCCTCCCTCTTCTTACGTTTAATGCTCACATTTCCCCATAAAGAAATCTTAACAATATGCTTCTTAAAATTGTCATTTTTGAATTTCATTGGAAATGACCAATGTATTCTTAAGTGTTTATTTGGGGTGATTTTTTTTATACAAATATAAAAAATTATCTAATTGTCAAAAATAAAAATATATAATTTGCAAAATAATAGAAATTAAGTAATACATTAACAAAAATCAAATATTCAATTTTGCATGCCTTAATTTCATTTGTATAGAAAAAGATTCTCACATGAGCAACCAAAACTAGTATAATTATTTAAATTTTTAATTTGAAATAAATATTAGATAATATGAGATAAGTATATAATACAGAAATCACCAGTGGAATTTATATATCAGTAAATTCATTAAAAAATTAAGTAGGAATAACATTAAGGTCACTATAGCGGAGATGCAAATGTATGTCTAGTTTGTTTAACATTCTATACAATATTCATTTGATCCTATAAATTTCTTAGCAAAATATTTGTCGGAGGTCACTGAATTTATTATGGAGTCCTTTTTTGGTCCCTGAATTTTATTTGTGACTCAAATTTGATCATTGAAATTAAATTTGATATTATTCAAATTTAGTTACATGGTCAATTTACTCAAATTTGTTTCTTCGACTATAACACGTCATCCAACCCGGCCAAACGGCTATTATGAGGTTTAGGGGGGGTTACTAACCTAAATCTCTTTCTCTCAGGTTTTTTTTTTTTTTTTTTTTTTTTTTTTTTTTAAAAAAAAATGTGCTTTAAGCCCTCGGGTACACGCAAAATTAACCCCAATGCAATAATAGTGAAATCATTAGAGAAAAAGGTAATAGCAAGCGGCTAGGATGTAGGAGAGCATCAGAACTCATAGCCAGCACAAGTTGAAAAGCCATGAAAGCCTCACTATCATCCTCTTCACTCAAAATGCCAAAATAAACATGTGAACCTTTCTCCATCCGTCTTTCCAATCCCCATCTCCATCTCAATCCAGAACCAATACCCACATAACAGAATATAAAGAAAAGGATTGACGTACAAAGAAGTTTGTTAACCAGAAAACCAAAGCAATGAGCACATTACTACAAATCCTTTTGCTCTTCTCCCTCCTCTGCTCTATTGCATCAGGCACTGAGCTACCAGTGCCATTAAATGATGAGGTTTTATCTTTAATTGTCTTCAAATCTGCCATTACTGACCCAAATGCAGCTCTCGCCACGTGGACAGAGTCCGATGCAACGCCGTGCAGCTGGACCCATGTTGAGTGCGACGCAGCCACATCACGAGTGGTTCGTCTCTCCCTCGATTCTCTTGGCCTTTCTGGTGAGATGCCACGTGGTCTCGACCGACTTACCTCCCTCCATTCTCTCTCTCTTTCTCACAACAACCTATCAGGCCCGGTACCAGCCGGTCTGTCTCTCCTCCCAGATTTGCACTCGCTCGATCTCTCATATAATTACTTTTCTGGCATTTTACCCGAGGACATACCTCTAATGCCTTCCCTTCGGTATCTTGACCTGTCCTTCAATTCATTCTCGGGCCCATTACCGGGTTCGTTTCCTTCGTCGCTCCGTTTTCTCATGTTATCAGGTAACAGGTTTTCGGGACCCCTGCCTCCAACATTGTCACAATGTAGCTTCCTTCTTCACATAAATGTGTCAAATAACCAGCTGTCGGGTTCGCCTGATTTCTCTAAGGGTTTCTGGTCACTTGCTCGGCTAAGAGTAATTGATCTTTCCGGTAACCAGTTTTCAGGTGTTCTTGCTGAAGGCATGTCAAATCTTCGGAGCTTAAAGGTGTTGAACTTGAGCAGAAACCGGTTTTATGGGTCGGTACCGGCTGGGCTCGGTCTCTGCCCTCATTTGGCTACAGTTGACTTGAGCTACAATGCGCTTGATGGGTCGCTACCTGATTCGTTTCGCTATCTCACCTCTCTTCTTTCTCTTTCTGTATCAAACAACCGGCTTTCTGGTCATATACCAGATTGGATTGGTAGCATGAGTGCATTGCAAACTTTGGATCTATCCAACAACAAGTTCACAGGAAACTTGCCATCTTCACTTAGTGGGTTAAAGGATCTGAGTTATCTCAGTTTATCCAATAACCTGTTATCAGGAGCAATCCCTGATTCCGTGTCACAGTGCACCCGCCTAACCGAACTGTACTTAAGAGGAAATAGCTTCAACGAAACTATTCCCCAAGCTTTGTTCAATCTTGGACTCGAATTACTTGATCTTTCTTCAAACGGGTTAACCGGCACGATGCCAACTGGTTCAGCCCATATAGCAGAAACCCTGCGCTGGCTGGATCTGTCTAACAATGACATTACCGGCACTATACCAGCTGAAATGGCATTGTATTACAATTTGAAATATGTAAACTTGTCATGGAATGGTCTGAAGTCACAACTGCCACCAGAACTTGGGCTATTTAAGAATTTAACAGTTTTGGACTTGCGGTCCAGTGAGTTGTATGGGGCGATTCCTGGCGAACTTTGCGATTCGAGTAGCCTTGCGGTTCTTCAGTTGGATGGCAATTCACTTTCCGGCCCGATTCCAGAGGAGATAGGGAATTGCTCTGCACTCTATTTACTGTAAGTGATGACAATTTGATTTGAAGTTGTTCTTTGAAAACTCGTTTGTAGCTCGGTTGATGTTTATCTTGTTAGTGAATTTCAACATACTATGATTTATCTTGACAACTTTTGATAGTTCTAATTCATAATGCTTGCCGGAACAAATTTGGAAAAGAAAGCCTGGTTGTGTTTTTAAAAAACTTTTGCAAAATTTTAAGATTGATTAATTACTTTTTCCAAGGTGATAAATCCTTCTTAACTTTTTCCTATCTTATTCCCAATGAACAGGAGCTTGGCTCATAATAGCTTGACTGGCTCAATTCCAGCCTCCATATCCGACCTGAAAAGACTTGAAATTCTTCGAGTAGAATACAACAATTTGACTGGCGAGATACCGCAGCAACTGGGAACATTACAAAACCTATTAGCCGTGAACATATCCCACAACCGACTAGTTGGGCGGTTACCGAGTGGTAGCATTTTCCAAACTCTGGACCAGAGTGCCATCGAGGGAAATCTTGGCATTTGTAGCCCTTTAGTTTCTGAACCGTGCAAAATGAATGTTCCCAAACCTCTAGTCCTTGACCCGAATGCATATCCCCATGGAAACGGAAATGACCTTGTCACCTATGGCAGTGGGCCTGGCATACCGAAAAGACGTAATTTCTTAAGCGTCTCCGCGATAATTGCAATTTCAGCTGCACTTCTGATTGTCCTTGGGGTTATGGTTATTACATTGCTTAATATATCGGCTAGAAGGAGAATCAGTTTGCTAGATAATGCATTAGAGAGCATGTGTTCTAGTTCCACTCGTTCTAGTAGTCCTGGTGTGGGAAAGATGGTCATTTTCGGGCAAAAGAATAGTTTAAGGTCAGAAGATTTTGTTGATGGTGCTGAGTCATTAATGAATAAATCTACAGAATTAGGCCAGGGTGTCTTTGGTACAGTTTATAAAGCTTCAACTGCACAAGACAGATTTGTGGTTGTCAAGAAATTGTTTACTGCGAACATAATTCCGTACCATGATGATTTTGACCGAGAGGTAAGGATCCTTGGCAAGGCGAGACACCCAAATTTGATGCCACTTAAGGGTTACTATTGGACACCTCAGATGCAACTTCTCATTTCGGATTATGCGCCTCATGGAAGCCTCCATGCCAGGCTGCATGAAAATGGAGACAAAATGCCGGGTCTGACATGGCCTGAGAGATTCAAGGTTGCACTTGGCACGGCCAAAGGACTTGCACACCTGCACCAAAGTTTCAAGCCACCAATCATACATTACAACATCAAGCCTAGTAACATTCTCTTGGATGAAAACTGCAACCCTAGAATATCTGATTTTGGCTTAGCAAGATTGCTGCCTAAACTTGATAAGCACATTATTAGTAGCCGGTTTCAAGGGGCAATGGGTTATGTGGCACCAGAGCTTGCTTGTCAGAGTCTAAGGGTAAATGAAAAATGTGATGTATATGGATTTGGCGTGTTAATTCTTGAATTGGTGACAGGTAAAAGCCCGGTGGAGTATGGAGAGGATGACGTGGTAATATTGATCGATCAAGTGAGGGTTTTGTTAGAACAGGGTAACGTGTTGGATTGTGTAGACCCGGTTATGGGTGAGTTTCCAGAAGAAGAGGTGTTGCCCATGTTGAAATTAGGTTTGGTTTGTACATCACAGATCCCGTCAAGTCGGCCGTCAATGGGAGAGGTGGTGCAGATACTGGAGGTGATCAAGGCACCTATACCGGACAGAATGGATGGTTTCTGATCTAAGAGATGTTGTTGCTTTTATTAATTTGGGTGTTGCCATTTAAAATTTTCCTATTTTTTTTTCATCCTTTTGCTTTCTTTCAGTTTAGGTTTAGGTTTCTAATTGTACTATTCTGTGATCATTAAGTATATCTTGTTTTTATTGCTCAAGTCAATACTTCAATGAATGCAAGTTCTGATGAGGTTGTACCTCTTTTATGGTGCTCTGTCAATTATTGCAGTCATAGAATCTCAATTAATGAATTGTCAGAAAAAGAAAACAGTCTCAAACAAGGGCCTTCTGAATATGTTTTCTGTTTGATTGTACTAGGCCAGACTCTAAATTAATTCTGAACTCTGCTATCTTGGGTTTAACTGGCAGGGGAATGTCATGCTAAACTACATTATTTTGAACAGGAACCATGCATTAAGAATTGATGCTTTGTCAAAACTACGAAACATATGATACTTCCTCTTTCTCTAAACTAAAGCTTTCATTTGTCCCTACTTGGTTATTCATGCAACTACAGTAACTTGAAAATTCTGTTATACGATAGATTGTATTAGTTCCGCATTTCAAGTTACCATAGATTGTGTTAGTTCCACTTTTCAACTACTATTTGCAAATCTAGCTAGAAAAAGAAAAGCCACTCTGTCCATGCAAAGGGACCAGAACCAACCTGATATATGAATTAATAGATCTCAAATTTAGAGAATAGGATGCGGATCTCTTGTTCCAGTATGGACGTCTTCCTTGGCTTCTTGCCTTCTTGTCATATTTTGTTTGTTTTCTCACTTTTGGACCGTTTCAATGTGGTCCCTTTACTCACAAGTATACATTGACGAACGCAGAAATAGTAAGATGCGTTATTTTAATTTTTGAAAAGTGAAATAGTGAAAGCGTGATGTTTAAAAAGTAACTCAGTACCATAAAGTCAATACAATAATAGAGGAGTTTGAAATTTTGAATCAGTCCATTAAAAACAGAAAAATGTAACATTCAAACATGAATGGTACAATATGCTTGTCAGCATTGGGATATATTGGCATATAACTAAAGATTGAGCTGTCCTCCAATGGTACAATTAGTTCAAGCTTACCCAAAAAAAATGTTGCAACAGTACTTCTTGAACTTATGTTGTGGTTCTTCTCTAAAAAAAAAAAGAACTTATGTTGTGGTTGTACCAATGGTTGGATAAGCACAGCAACAAATTAATGCTACAGAAATCATGTGACACCTGGATAGAGCAATGTCAAAATTGGGATGGAATAAATGAGGTGGAAGGTACCAGACCAGCCAGACTACCTGTGGTACGGTTTTGTCTTAGGTTTCTCGGGTTAGTACAAAAAACTATACGTTATTGGTTTCACAATATTCTCCCTGCACAAAGAAACGTCACAAAGCCTGGGTATTGCCTTTTTTTTTTTTTTTTTTTTTTTTTTGGGAGAATGATTTTGATATTTTCCTTTTCCTTTAGAAGTATTGGCGGAGGCTGCCAAGATTTACAAATACAGGACTGAAATTCAATCAAATCCGTTATCAAATTAGATAGGTAACATCATAGATATCATCTTTACGATTTAGATAAATTGTGTATAAAAGTTTGATGCAATTTTAAAATAGTTTGACCATCGATTGAGTACCGCAAAATTAAATTATGTAATTCTTCAAACCTCTTAATAAGTAATAAATTGTATAATTTCACATAGATAGCGACATAGCGTGAAAGAAATTTGCTAGTCAGACTTTTATTTCGGTTACACACAAAAATACAAAGCTATCTTTATAAAGTGCATCATATCTTATTTCTCTCATTTCATCTATTATGTGCTGCAAAAATTTTATAAAATAATATGAGGTTTGCTTGCTTATTGATTTTTTCGTATATAGATAGTTGAGATCCATTTCCTTTTTTGGGCGAATGACGGGAATCGAACCACCTGACCTATCCATAGGAATCAAAGCAAAAGGTATAACTTCCGCCCGTCACAGTTGTTGAGAGTAGAAATGGAGGTAAAATATGGAATATCGTTTGTATATATATTTTTTAATTGACTAGTTTTTTCACGAACAGAAAATCTCGTCATTAGACTTTAGTTTGTCAAACAAGGATTTATTAATAAGGATGCTCACAACAAATATTTGTTGACAGTTTCAGGGTTTCCATTAAAATTCCTTTGATCACTTTGCAGTTTGCACTACTGCAATAGAACTGATTGTTTAACACATTTTTTGACAGCGATGGGATTATTAGGCCGGACAAGGATCTAGAAATTAGTAAACAGAAGAGACAGAATCGTCCGTGTTTTGTTTGCTTGTTTTGTATCGACGGAGGGAATGATTGCATCGTTTTTATATGTAGTCCATTCTTTATGTCTTTCTATGTTTTTATAAGTTATTATAACTAAAATATGTATATATACCGAATGAAATTTGTAACACAATTTAAAGCAACGCAATTCACATTCGCACAGATTCCTCCACAAAAATTGTTACGCGTACAAACAAGTTAACTTTCTAACTTTTTTAAATCACATCATTTATATTTCTAATTTGTTACGCACAATCGTTTATATTTTTTTTAACCTACTTAACTTTCTAACACACTATTTATATTTTTAGCAATCTGCTTTATACCTCTCTTTTAGTTCGATCAAATGACTTGTATGAATAGTTTTCTCTTTTTATTTAAACAAGATGCATTTGATATTTGATATATATATCAAATTGCAACAAAATTGAATTTTATTTTGTTCTTTTATATAATTTTTTACAGATTAATTGTGTTGTCTACAATTATGTATGTCTTTAACGTTTCAAAAATTATATTTATTTGTCTAAAAAAATTGTTTGATTTTAAAAAATATATAGATCATATTACTTTCAAACTTTTAACCGTTTAATAAATATTTATTTTCTAGGTGAAACTCGAAAACAACCTTAAGTTTTGAGAATTCTGCTAATCCAACTCACAAAACCTAGACATTTTAAAACCCAGAGCTGAATTCTCAAAACTCTTTGCGTCAATAACGGAACTTAATTATTTTGCGTGTATAGATTCATTGCGGGTTGGATCGTCTCCGATTACAATCCCAAACATTGATACGTGCTCATTAAAGATCAAGCAGCAGATTTTCATTTTTTGTTTTGTAAATATTATGAAACAGTGCTCCAGTTGATCTGGACCGTTTATTCCTAAAACGCACATACTAGATCAGGATAAAAAGAGGTTGAAACACAGGTCCTACCACAAGGGACCAGTATAATTTTGACTCATTACACAATATATACATAAACAACGATGTAAGGAAACGGGCTGTTCTCTCAATCACCGTGGTGTTTGTTTTAATGATTGAACAGCGATGCTATTTTGTTGTAAAGGAAGTGGAGCTGTGGAGAGGTGGATGGCACATGGCGGGTTGCAGTAACAAACAAACATCTTTCTCAAAGAGAAAACGACAGAGCATGGGGTAACTTCAGAGTGTGCCACACCAAATTAACCATTTTAGAAGAAAAATTAATTGGTGTGCACATACTGCATGTGAGTGCCTCACAGGCGAAAATACTTTGAAAATGTTGCTTTTTGTTTGAGGATGCATGGTCATATTTGGTCCATACCGAATGTTTATGGGCACAATTATCTTATAATTTCATAAACCGGATAAATAGGAATGGATTGCATTCATCTTTCGGCTAAAAATAAATGACTAAACATCAAATCATTTACAATTTACAAAAAAAATTAAACCATTTATTTTGAGGGCATAAATCAAACCATTTATTATTGTTACGAAGATTAATTTCAGAAATACCTAATTCTGTGAGTTTAAGTTTAATCGTCTGGGCAGCGTAATAAAATAAGCAAACTCGGATGTTGTTAAGTGAGTGGTTTATCTCAGCTAATAACAACGAAATGCATTCTTTCCTTTTTTTTTTGCAAGGCTTTTTGTAAATGGACAATGCAAAAATCCTAGCTCCTATAATGTGGGCATTCAAAGCTTTGGGCCTTCATTAGTCAATTTCATTTTCACAGACCATCCCCATTTCTTGTCTCAAGAAGGATAACAATTCAGGTTAGTATTTAAACTTTGGGCCTAATTGGCATGACCAGAGATTATTGGGCTCAGTTTACTCTGACTCTGTGACAAGATACGCCGGAGGAGTTGAGCTCTGTGACTGTGCATTGTTTTGTCGCTTTTATGCTATGTACTTTTTCTACACAACAGCTGTTGCAAATCAATACCGCCGCAGTATAATAAGCCGACACGTTTCACTTTATGTAACAAACCGTGCTACCTGTCGTCAAGTCTCTGATTCTGAACCTGTCCCATTATGTTGTCGTCTCCAGTCACACAACAACAGAGAGTATATTACTATCAGCAAAAAGGGACAAGCTTGTGTGATTTTGTTAGCTCCATGCTCTTTACTAATTCAGAACAAGCTTTGATCATCTTAATACTTCCAAATTATTTATTACAAGTGACACCTTTTGTCACACACTAAAATGTGGAGTCTAAACATGGATAGTGATCACAGATGATCTCCTCTCCCTCTCTATTCTCACACGGCAAGCCATCCTCTTAATTTTTTGCTTTCAATTTGTTCTGTCACACGTCCAATTAATGGAGTCAGAATTCGACCATCTTATGCAAGAAAGCTACACCAAAGTAACATACCAAGAACCAACATACACTGGCCACCTCTTCTCTCTTGACTCTCCGGCCGGCTGGTTTGTCCGGTTCGCAGCATTTATTTTTGAGCTCATCACAAGCTCTTTTCTGAGCCTCATTGCCCCTTTCATCTGCCTTCTACAAGAGTCACATGCACTCCCTTCCATTCTTAGACGTCGATTCATCTCCTTTCTTCGCCGTATCGCATTTGGATTTGCCGGGGCATTCTCTGCTTTGGCAATCCTTGTTGCGCTTGTGCTAGTTTCGTTTGTTATTGGGGTTCTGATTGTGAGATTTTGGGTTGATGAGCCAGTTAAAATTGAAGAGGTTATTTATTTTGATTATACAATGAAGGAACCGAGTGCAGTAGTATTCCTTGATGGGCCGAAGAGGCGAGGGATCCCTACGGGCCATTCAGTTGTGGTGGTCCTTGACTTGGTCTTGCCAGAATCGGATTACAATAGACAACTGGGTATGTTTCAGGTATGAAATAATAGGGGTTTTAGGGGACAGTTTTGTCTTATTAATTTTTTCTTTTGTTCTTTCCATGCTTAAAAGGGGTTTTATGCAATAGTAAAATTCAGTGAATCTTGGTTACTAAAAGACTACTTTATCAAGAAATTTGCCTGAATAAGATGGTACAAGCATTTCTGATAGGGGAGTACTCTCTATTCACAGAAATTTGGAAAAGTATTTTGCCTGTGCCACTGTTCTAATTAATAAACGATTATCTTAAAATTGAGATACTAGGACATCAACCGGATAGTTTGTGAAATGCTAGTTGGCACAGTTTATGTGTTTGGAATGGGCAATTTTCAATCTTACTAAAAGGGACGTTTACTGACCTTTGTACCAAAAGGTATTGGTCTGGTACCTGGTTTGTCCAGACAAAAAAAATGATATATACTCACAATCACATGTACATTTGTTCCTCTTAGATTACTGCTGAGGCTATCTCACGCAATGGAGAAATCCAAGCAGCATCAAGCCAACCCTACATGCTTCCTTTTAGGAGCCTTCCGATTCGATTGATGCATACCTTCTTCATGGGCCTTCCTATTTTACTTGGCATATGTACTGAGACCCAGAAATTAACCATTGAAATTCTTCGCTATACTGAGGGCCGCCACAGAACAAATCTCATATCAGTCAAATTGAAACCAAGAGCTGGAATAGCAGACCTGCCACAACTGTACACATCAGAGGTGAAAATAAGAACACAACTCCCTTGGATGAAGCAATTGGTGTATAATTGGAAGTTGACATTGTATGTTTGGACGACATTTTACGTGTACGGGTTTATTCTGATACTGATAGCATTCTACTTGAAACCTTCTGTTTTCGGGTTGATGTCGTGGATGCCAAGTGCAAAGCCTTCTGTTGCTAAGAGGGAAATGAAGAAACCAATAGAAAGGGAGAGGGATGGGCAGGAGGAATTGACTGAAAGACTGAGAAAATGGAGGGAGAGAATGAATAAAAGGAGACAGAGGATAGAGCACAGGAGAGTGTCGGAGTCGGCCGAAGGCTGCGGGTCTAGCATGAGAGGTGAAGATGTTAGTGAGGTGATCGATGATTCTGGTGATTTTCCAGTTTCTGAGTCATCAGAATGCATTTGATCTCTTTAAGTTAATTGCAAATTACTACATCAAATGTTTGTTGTATTTTACATTTGAGGACTTTGTCAGATCAAGGTATACATTTAATTGAGAGAGAGGGTTGGCAAATGAATTCGTATTTTATTTCCTGCTTGCTTGTTACAAATAGTAAATAGATATATCAAATATATGCAGCTTTCACGGCCATCATCACCAAATCAACTGGCCAAAGTTCCGAAATATTATTATTTTTTTTTGCAAAATCAATTTTACAAAATATTCCTACATATATAAAATATATTTTTGCTTCATTGGTACAAATCCAAGAGATTACAGAATTTAAAAAATACTAAAATTTATTGAATACAATCAACTAGATCATTCATTTGTTAGATTCTCCATCTTGCATGAACAAATGCCAATACAATTTTATGTCGCTTGTAAAAAAAAATGTTAAAATTCATTGTCACACTTAATATTAATGGAGGAGGAAGAAAGTTAACATTCCTTTTTTATTGTGCCTCCATTTCGAAAACATATTACAAACTCAAATATCAACATTATATCATTAGATTTGTGATTTATTACCTTTATATATGCACTTGTCAAAAAGTACGGTACTTCATTTTTAATTTTGATTGGTTTCAACTACTAAAAATGCACTGACGCGGACAATGGACGACTGTAGAATTTCTGAAGTATTGGTTCTTGTCAAAATAAACTTGAAATTCTGTAATTTTATTTCATAACAAATTTTCAAATATTTATTTATCAACATTAAAAAAAATATTTAGTTATTAAAAAAATAATGATTAATGGAGATAGAAAAATATATGTATGTAAACTCTTCTCAGTGAAAATATTATGAAAGGGAAACGTTAACAATTACCATCGCGTCAGTGTAAAACGACTCAAATGCGATACAATATTTACAAATAAAATAGGAGAGCAACCATACACTGTTCGATCTGACACGAACGATCCAGATATATTTTGACTATCTAATTAATTCCAATAGTACAGCGGAAGTCGGAAGAGCAGCCGCGGCTTTCGCTCATTGATACGGTGCACCGCCGTACTGTACCCAGAGCTGTCAATAGTTAATCTGCTTCTCGCTCGCAACAGGATGCGATCTATGGCTGCAACCTGGAAGAATATAGCAAGAACGATCAAACCCAATTCTTCTCCGACCCGATCCGATCTTCTCCAGTACATACTCCCCGCTTCCTTTTCCAGTCGGAGCTCCAAATCTCACTATACGGTACGCGCTTCCCCTTACCTCTTCAATTCCTTTTGTACTTAAACAAGTAGTATAACTCTCAAGGATAAGTGTATAAAATGAGTGCTTCTAGTCATTTCTTCAACGCCTTTGGGTTTAATGTGTGAAAAAATGTCTGATTGTTGTAGAACCTGTGATCATTTGTAAATTGAATAGCTAGAAGCATTACTCTTCCTGAATAAATGTGAAAATATCAATACAGTACCTTCAAGTTTGTTCTGAGGAAAAGTGCTGTAACAATTTCTCAACTTGCAATTAAGCTGAATTTTGCTAATTGATGCATCCATTAATGTTAAATCTACCTTGTTAGTGCATACATTTCATCACAAACACAATTATAATCTGTGTAGGTTTAAGTTATTTGACTAAACAGTAAAAAGATGTAATCACCGTTCACCTTACATTGTACTTGTGCATTGAGTAAACCTCAATTAGCCATTAATGTTTTAGTTTTTGACTCCATATAATCCCCTTTATAGTCCGTGCACATTCAAATTCAGTAGTTATTTGCTGAACCGATACAGCAACAAAATACAAACTCCTTCTGGTACTTCACTGGTCAGTAATATATAATTACAAGGTCTTTTCATACTAATTCTGGTCTTTTACTGGTCAGTGCATGCTGATTCATGCCAGTTCCAGACTTGATTAAATGGCACCAAAATCAGGACTAGTTTTCCTTCATTTGTGTTATGTTTTTTTTCAATTATTGGACTTACTGTATTATTGCTTATCTCAGGAAACATTGGGGAGCCAAGATTCATCTAAGGTATAAGCATATCATGCTTTTTCTTTAGGTGTCTAAACTCTTCCTAATGAACATGTAATTATTTTTAAGTGGTTGGCATGGGTGAATATTGATAATTTCTCTCATTTTTTCTCTTGAGAGGACTGAAAGTACCTTGTTTGCTCCCTACTAAAATTTTTAAAGATGCTTATGTTGGCCACATAGCTGATTTTGTTCTATTTAACTTTTAAGACCCAGGAATCTACTCTGAGTATATCTTTCACTTTGTTATTCTAGGTTAGATTGAGTAAAAGTTGACCAATTTGCTTTGGGTTCTTGCAACATAGTTTAGTATCCTACTTATTGGCAGAGCTAGATAGATTTAAACAAAATTTTTCCTTAGATTATTTACTGTAGCATTGGAATCCTGATATTAATTATTGACATGCGGTAATTTAGCACCTGGTCAGTTGCACTTATCATGTTTATTATGTAACTATGGTTGTAAATTTGTAAATTGTTGTGTTTCCGTTTTGTATGTTAATTTGTTGGTTCTCTTAAAACACTGATGAAGTTGACAAAAGTTTGCAATAACCTGAAATTCCTTTTTTCTTTTATTTTACAATGTACAAGGTGCATGTCAGAGTCACAATTCGTCAGAAGCGGGCTGATGCAAAGAGTGCACTGAAAAATCTTCTTTTCAATGGAAAACCAGTTCAGGTAAAGTATATATCATGATACCACAGAGAGTGATAACGTACGTGACTTCTGATCTCCTTCCTGGTGGGCTCTCAAGTTTTGAAATTAATTGTAACTGGATTAACCAAGAGAAACTTTTGCAATAGTGTCCAATCTGCAAAAATAGTCTGAATTTATTCTGCACTGTGTAAAGCTTTTAAATATCACGAGTGCCTGTTGTGTCATTTAGTGTTTACCATTTTAGACGCAGCAAATATTCTTTTAGTCTGATATTTTATCTCTTGTTTGGGATTAACTAATGGATGATTTTGGAATTCTGAATTTGGAGCAATAGCAGGGTGTCCAAGACCAGACTCAAAGACAGAAAAAGTTGAAGGCTCGCCATTTAAATTCTATGAAAGAAAAGCGTCAGCTTCCTCATTCTCTCTTCCCCCTCACCCTCTCCCTAAATTATGTATAGAATTATTACATATGAATTGGGGAGTTCAAAGCTTACCTCTAATTAACTGACAAATGCTGAACCAGACCAATAAAGTTGGATCTACCTTTATGTCATCTTGCCTGACAGGTAAAGATATAGTAGCCTGGACCAGAATACTACCTGTTATCAGAATACTGCCTGTTATGTAACCCTAATATAGTCCTGTTGTTTGCCATAACATGCAAACATCCAATGGTACAATTCCTCCCTAAAATGTGCATGACATGTTTGCCAAAATGACAGGTAGACGAGAGAGAGGATATGAACGAGGTAATTTCACATGGACTTGGGGTGGAGAGAGCTTTACCTTTCCAAATTCTTGCCCAAATGGATTTGAATGGAGAGACAACTCCGACCGGCATCAGAATCAAAATAAGAAATTCTTGAACGAGAGTGATGTAGAAGATGAAGGTGAAGAGAGATGCAATGTTTCTGATCTGATGATCCACAGAGCCACACTTGGGTTGCCTCACACTGGGTCATTAGAACTAGATCAAATCAAATCTGCGTAAGATGTTGTTTGCCTATATATTTATTCCATGTGCCATGTATGCCATAGTAAGGCTGGCTGATTTAGAATTGGTATAAAGTTAAACTGAGGAAGATTAAATTTGTAGTTGTTCATTAGGGTCTATAAATTGATGTATTCTTTGAATGGATTTACAGATTTAGGTCTGCTGCTTTGAAGTGGCATCCAGACAAGCATGAAGGCCCTTTAAAGGTTATTCCCTTTAATTTTTTGTTTCTCAAGTACTAAATCAATATTTTAAACTGAAATTAAAAATGAACAAAATCTATGTAATAGTCAAAAAGAAAGGATCAGACTGTACTGAAGGTTCTGTATTAGTGAGTATGGATTGGTGTACCAGTCATATGCGATCCAACCCCAAGCTACAGTAAGTTCATATTTAGTATCACCACATAGAGGCTTTCCCAACCAAAGACAAAAGTTTGTGCAGAACACAGCATTGACGTTTCTGTTATGGCCCGTTGAGATTTACTGTTGAGACATTTTTGTTTTTGCAGGCAATTGCAGGGGAGAAATTTAAACACTGTGTCGATGCGTATAAGGCTTTATCTCTCTCTTTATCTAAACAGCAATGAATGGTCTTTTGTAATTATCTCATTTCATGGCTATTTATGAATATAATTTATTATGATAAGGTTCGATGCCACAATTTTGATACAGCAAAATATCACAACCTGACTCTTTTTCTTTATTTATATATCAAATTTTTATATCGAATCTCAATCATTGTTCTTGTGCATAATTATGTGGGATACGTCCACATATATTTTTATGATTTTAGAGTTTGTTTTATACTAAGATCAAGATGTCAAAAAATAATGAATCTAGTTAACTATAATAATTGATTTTAAGATATTTTATTTTTTTGGTGTAAAACTAAATTTGAAAATCATAAAATTTTATTTGGGGGATTTAACGTGAATTTGACGAGTCAGCAGTATAGATTGCATTTCAATGTAAAATTTAAAATGTAAAATATATTTCGTATCACCAAAATCGTTTGACATTATAAGTCTCCTCATTTATGTTTTTACTTTTTTTTTTTTTAATTTAAACACCCGTAGGCATTTATGTTTTTACTTGCTTTAGCTAATTTGTATAGTTTAGTTCTTGTTTGCTTTGCGCATGAAGCATGGGGTTATACTGCCTTATTTTTTTTTCTAATTTATAATATATTATTGCTTGTAGAGCTAAAAAATTGTCCGTGGCGCGAAAAAAAGCAGTGACTTATTTCCGTTCGGGTAAGATCTGAGAAACCTCTGATTCACCCGATCTGAAAATGGACGACCCAGATCTGATAAAATTAGGGTTTAGGGTTTAGAGAGGGAATAATCCCCGTTAGACTCCTCAGATCCGCCCCACAGTTAATTCACTCATGGATCAGGCCTGGGTATATTAGCCCAAATTGTGCTCGTCATATCGATTGTTTAAGATGACATATGGATTGAAATTTGAAAACATCAAATCAAAGCTTATTAATACAATTTCATTCAAAATCAACTGACAATCACTTACAGTGTGAAATTATTAGCTAGTAAACACGAGTTCTTCAAGTAAAAGAGTAGATGCAAGAAAGAGTAAACTAAATTAAATCCCTTTGAGACACCCAAACCAAAGTTGAAAGCACCAATATACATGCGAACATATATAAACATATAAACATGCACTGTTGCAGCCTTCTTAGTTGTACCTTGACCTCCCAGCTCCTTGGTAGCTACCGTTTTTCTTTCGGGTGTCAACCCTTCTTGCCGGGCTAAGCTGCAGCTCATAGTACGCCTGGAGCTGGTAATCCCTTTCCTCCATCATTTCCTCTCCATTCTCCGTAAAAGTCCTTGTCACCGTCCCCGTCTGTGGATACCCTCTTCTCTTCTCAACTACATGCTCATCTCTCCTGCCCCAAAATCCCTTTGACTTGCTGACAATCCGCATGTCATTATTATTGGGATTATAGTAATAGCCTGTTTGATGGTCTTCGTCGTATGTTTTGTTTCTGTTTTTCTTTGGTTTGTGTCCGGAAGAGCTTGATGGGCTCGGGCTTTCTGGGTAGTAATAGTGAATAGGTTGGATTTCAGAATGATCATATCCGTGGTCATCAGAATAAGAGTGTTCATCATATGAGTTTGGATCAGAAGAGTTTTCATTATTGCCGGCCTTGTTGCCGGTAATTATGTTGGAAATAACAGCTGCGAAAAAGGCGGGGATTGGGTGGTGTTTGGCTAGACTATCTTGCCAACCCATATTTCTCACTTCCTACTACGGTGGGAAAGCAAAGCTATGCAACGGCTATATATATCAAAGGTATGAAAAGGGTTTGGTAAAGTGAAAACTTAAATATGACTATCTCGATGATGCAATTTGAGTTCAACTGTTGGATTAACTGTGAAATAGAGTATGTGTATTGCATCAACATGTAACATGTCCATAACCAGCACCTTGACTCGTGTCAAGTTTATCATCTCGGCATAGCGGGACAGCAATGGATCCATTTCATAATTATTTTGTGTTTATATTTTTATTAATTTAATTTGTCTTTCGTGTGAATTTTGACAACGTGAATTTCTTGCTGTGTGAGAGGATAAATGCTGAGCTGGAAGGGACCACCCCTCTGCGTTCATTAATATTTCTTGGTTGACTCCCAGTAGACTTCATTACTTAGAATTAGTTAAAATGTAATATTATAACTAAGTTGAATAGTCAAATACGGATCATGCTGTATTCCTCTCAAAGTAGTCTCCATTCTTAGAGAAGCAGAGACTCATCTGGTATGTAAAACATTATATCCTAAATCAACTCCATGATTAGGTAACAGTTGTATTTTCAGTGAAATTGGCTTGCTAATGTTACCATGACATGATTGGACCATCAGCAGCAGGTCAAGCCTGTTAAGTACAAACTGGAGAAATACTGAGGTTCAATGTATCTTTTATTTCATCCATGTCAGTAATTACTCTCGTCACTTCCAACTACTTTCTGAGCTAAGGAGATCGAAAAGCTTTGAATTGTTCAACGTAAAATCTATGACTAGACATATTTAACTACAAGTTGGCAATACAATACTTGTTATACCTGTTTGTACAAGTTAAGACCAATGTTCCTCCGATTACTCAATAAGTAATTCCTACTGTTCTTATCCATAAGAAAATTTATTTAGAAGCTTAACTAGTTGTATTAGTTTATTCCATTTTGCATAGTAACGATAACAGTAACATGAACCAATTTTTATTTTATTTTTTTATGGTACATGCTTCTTTCGTGATCATGTAATAGCAATAAAATGTAAAAGTATTAAGAAAAATATACCCTCAAGTTCGGAAACATTATAAAGGATATAAATGTACCATGCGATGTGGTTTTGTTTCATCTTGAAAATACCGTTCAAATTAAGAGACCAAGCTCTGAAGCTCTGTTTTAGTTTCAAGCGAGTCAATGCATGTGTTACCTCCCCTCGAAGTAACATGGGTAAATATAGTCAGATTGATAAAGATATCTAATTATTTATTATAGTCTCGTTTTCATTCTCCTGTTGGGGCATTTTTTTTAAGTTGAGCAAGCCGGTGTAGTGTAAGTAGTGACTCTTTTTCCGGAATAACAGTGGAATTCTCACACATGGATTAACGCAAAAGCGCAAAAACCAATTATAGCCTTGAATAATTGGGCTATTTGAGAGCGAAAGGTTTATGGACTTCTTTGTGCGTGAATTTGTTATTGGCACACTTTCTGAGAAATTTCTGTCTACTTGTTACATCACACTACACTTTAATAATTTCAGCATGACACACTATAAGGTAACTACGCCAGCAAAACCGATGTCACACTATATAAGTAAACCACTAAGTATAGTATAGACATCACAAAAAGTACCTATATCTATCTCAGTGAAGAATAACAACATTCTTCAATGAATCAATGTATATGGTGCCCCATATTAATTTCCTCACTATCTGCATTTATTTATTATGATCTACTAGCTATGAGCCTAAGGGCCCTAAAACAGTGGTTCCAGTCATCTCCTTTCACTCCTTGAGATGAAATATAGAAAGCCCAAAAAGCCACATCCATAATTATACAACGAATGGATGGCTCATGGATAATTTGAGCATAATCTGTTGATACTTGATAATCATCTCAAAGAGACAAAGAATCTTCTAGTACTGGCTTATATATATTTGTCGGACCACATTTATACAAAATTTGTAGTGCAAGCATTTGTACAGATACTTTTGCTATTTGAATATTTATTACTAATTTGGTATGCGCTTGAAGTGAGGCCGAGAAAAGGCTGGAGTCGGGTCGTACCATCCATAGTCATTAGTTTTTGCCATAAGTATTCTTGCCTGAACAGCCTCTCCATCATCTTCAGCATCTGTATTATCCTGATATCAAGCAACGTTAACATCAAAATTTAATCCAACAATTCTGTTACTGGTAATTATGTGCTTTAGCAATAATTAGAACTTGCTATGCTTTTTTTTTTAAAAAAAAAAATAATAATAACAACAGCTTTGCTCTGTTATACCTCTGTAACTGTTTGACTCTCAGGTACATGATTTGCTAATTTCCTGTATGGATCTGCAAATGAAAAAAAAAAGTTATGTTTGTTTTTTTTTGTAATAATCGCTTTTCTGAGGAAATGCTGTTGTAAATTGAGTTTTGTTACTCTGAAACTCCATCACTTACCTACACAGCTTTCTTCTTTTGTAATTTTCAAAATCTAAACATAATTAATTTTGTAATCATACCTGTTGCCATTGAAGCTGAAAGCAATGAAGCTAAGAGAAGGAGGAACAAAACAAATTTCTTCACTTCCATGTAGTTATATTTACATTGAAAATGGATTAAGCACTAGTTAGACACAGCTCCCTTTATAGTACTGGTTAGTACATTGAAGACATCACATAAGACTGTCATGTTTTATAAGGCTAAAGAGAAAGAAGTACTTAGTGCGCCTTTGGAAATTATATTATCATGAAAGAGAAAAGTTAATGGTGTGCACTTTCTCAAAGGCCTATGACTGTGTAATCAATACTAGTGTTAGTGGAGATTGATAGATGCTACCAATTATTTGTGATAATCCCAAAACAAATCAGAAGTTAATGTTTAAATCGTCCTTGCAGTACCAATTACTTGTGATAATCCTAAAACAATCAGAAGTTAACGTTTAAATCGTCCTTGAAGTTTTATTCAACTTTTTATTGATTGAAGAAGTTAGAATGCATCAAAATATCATAAAAGTTCACTAGTGTGCCAAGTTTCTCTCTTTTATGTTGTATCAATTAATTAGAAAGCATATTTCCATTAAAAACAAAAAAGGATGACGATTAAGTAGAGAATTTTGATAATAGTTACAAAAACTTAACTGGTTTCAAGGATTTCAAACAGAGTCGGTTGAAAATAAAATTAAAAACCTCCACGTGTTAGGCACGGCAGGCCAAACAACATAACTGCATACACTAATTTTTCCAATCAAAGCATGTCACTTAAGCCTTAAGCAAATTCAATACCAAACATTATCGGAAGACCTGATAGTTAGATTAGCATTTTGGTTTAATTATGAATGGCTCTTAAGCATAAAAGTGCAGGTGTACTATACTGCCAAAAAGATCATGAACATTTCAGGGTACGGATCAAGCACATTCAAAGTTTAAACTCTTTTTGGCTTGCACAGTTGCACTATATATGTATAAGATGATAACGATGAAATTTCGTCTGGTGTGACAAGACTGTCTATAAAGCTATTCTACATGTTTTGCATTTGGGAAGGTAAATAAAGACATAAGATATAAAGGGGCTTTTTGGAAGCATAGTGCCCCAACTTAGTCCTGATGAGAATGACACTTTACCAGAATTATTAAAGCACCCAGTTACAAGACAATTTCAATGGCGTTTAAATAAACTCTGGCATAATAAAGTTATGCTCCAATTGATGGATCTAAGGATCTCCATCATAATCCTTTAGCACTAATTGTATAGAAGGCAATTAAACTTTGGCAGCCAAAAGCCTTAAAATAAGGTAGCTCCTCTTTTTGGACCACCTCTTAATGCGCTCCATCTGTTCCTGTTTACACTAAACAGGGGCTATTTAGAAGGAAACATCTGCGACAGCATTATGAGAACAAATATAATAAAGTACATAATTTGCCAAGCTAAATTGACTTCACCAGCGTTACCATAACCATTATTAATATAAGATATTTTTTGTTAGTAGTTGGTAAAAATGTCAAAATAATTAGAAAATCACTGCAGATGTATATGTTCAATTATAATTACACAATTTTTTGTTACAGTAAATGACACATTTGATCTTCTTGATCCTTATTTACCCCTCTTTGTGCTGGTGTTTTTTGTAAAACAGCATAGAGCCTGAGAGCTTGTGCCGCCTCATTAAGGAACCAAGTACAAAAGTAAATAATCCTGACCGTTCAGCCCAAAATTTTTGGGCCCATTTAATTAGGCCTAAATTAATGAATTGTATTTGTATGATCAAGTCTCAGAAGATAGAAAATGGAGTCCTTTAGGCGTAATGGTGGGTTGATCGAATTATCAAAAAATAATTCGTCAGAGCCACACAAAACATCAAATTTTATCCAGGAATTAAGGTAGTTTCCATACTGGAGAAACATGTGCTCCTACCGCTCCCAAGTTCTCCTTCCAATAAAATAAGAATGAGGGCAATTTATTAGGACATAATGATTTATGCGTACCAAGGTCAATGAGGAACGAACATTAGACATGGGGCCAGCATGCGTGCTCACTTTTAGGCATGAAGGACATATTACAATTTCTTGTTGGTAGGTACATGATATTTTAATATTCTGCGCATTTGAAAGTCCCCCAATTGCAAAAGTTTCAACTTTTTTATTCTTTAAATATGATTTGAAGAGTTGAAGTCTTGAACTTATAATAGTTAAATGCGGTTCGTCGGTTTGGTAATGTGTTGTGGAATTCTATTTTTTTTTATAATATTATACTTATTTTTCAAGTCCTCGTTTCTAAATATTCTTCAATTAATTTATATCATCATTCCAAAAAAAAAGAAGAAAAAGAATAAACATGTATACGTGAATATAGTTGGTAGATAAGTGTTTTATCAAGCCCATATATATACAATTATGCATTTCGGTTCGAAAATGAATCTGAAATATCAAGATAATTATTTGACAACTGTTAATACGTATTTTAGCTTAATTAGATTCATTTGATAGCCGTCAACAATAATTTATAACTGAAACAAAACATATTTTGTCAGTATAATTTTAAGTGTGTGAAAGATTTGTATAAGGTATTTAAGAGGTAAGACAACTGTTGGCTCTGTTAACTTGTTAAATTTTTTGACAGGGAAAACTTAGATATTTATTTCGCACCACTAATTTCAGCATTTTACACAACCACAGGCTCCGTTTTCCAGAAGGGGCTCTATTGTCATGGCTAACTGGAGATGATCCACTAAAAAGAAGGAAGCACCACATGTTTTTGCACGGAGGGAGATTTTCGCTGTGTTTTATGTAATCTCAATTTTTTAACACGGGAGATGTTACGCAATAAGGCCGTTTGTTTGTGACTTAAAAAGGTTGCATAACTTAAAGTTATGCATCTTAAGTCACCAAACGCTCATTACATAAGACGTCTTAAGGATGCATAACTTAGTTATGTAATGGTCCCGTTTAATTTTTTTTCCAACAATATCCCTTAGAAATAATTAATAATTAATAATTATCAATAATTATTAAAAAAATATAGTTAATAATAAAGATGAATTATTATAATTAATAATTAAGTAATAATAACTAATAATATTTAAAAGTAATATTAATTATTAATAATAATGAATTAATAATAAAAATAATTAATCAATAATTATTTTTTTATTATTAGAGAATTAATAATATTTATAATATTTAATTAAAAGTAATTATTAATATTTCATAATAATACAATGATTTATTATTATCATTAATAATTATTTTTATAATACTTAATAATAACTAATAGATAATAATATTTAATAAGTAACAATAATTATTAAAAAATCATAATTAATAATAAAGATTAATGATAATAATTAAATAATAATAAATAAATAATATTTAACAAGTAATATGAATTATTTATAATAAAAATTAAATAATAATAATTAATTAAAAACAATTAATTAATAATAATTTTTTATTGTTAAATAATTAATAATGTTTATAATATTTAATTAAAAGTAACTATTAATATTTCATAATAATAAAAATGATTTATTATTATCATTAATAATTAATTTTTATAATAATTAATAATTAACAATAATTAGATCACAACGTCTTTTTAATACATAAAACTAATTCAAATTAAATAATTGAAATTTGAAGGCATTTTAGTCTTTTGACATGAATATTTACATGCATTAAGTTACTCATCCTTACTACACAACCAAACATCCATTACATAACACTACATAAACACTTAGGCATCCTTAACTTATGCAACCCCTTACTACACAACCAAACGCCCCCTAAGCCAACAACACCACAGCAACGAACCGGTATCCTCCACTCACCTTTTAAGGTGAGCACGGTGTCTATCTTAAATCCGATCCATTCGATTTAATCACGACGGTTAGATTTTTTTCGGACCTATCAATCTGGTATTATTCACGGACACCATCATTGATCGGACGGTTCGGATCTAAGGTAAGCACCCCTTAAAAGGTGAGCAGAGGATTTCATCTCCCACAGCAACTGATTCCGTCATGTCAAGAATGTAATACAGAATTATTAATAGCCAATTTTTTTTTTATTCTGAATGAATTATAAATTGTTTTAATGACCCTCAAAAAAAAAAGAATTATAAATTGATTTATAGGATCGTACGACTAGTCCTTGAGAGCAAAGAAGAGACATCCAATTTTGTACTAAAATTTTTTACACTAATTATCTTGACTCATTGAACAAGATTGTTGAGACACTAATAATTGCACTCATTATATATGGCCTTACAATAAAAATATTGGTCTGAGATACTGAACTTATAAGAAATATACTTAATTTTAGAGCGCATTCCGTGCATGTCCAGAAACTATACTTCTATATTTTTCTAAGGGGAAGATTAAAATTTGCTTTGTATTACTGTTAACCTCTTATTATAACCAATAAAATATACCAAGTCAAAATGACAAGGTTTATTGATTGCACATTGTTGCGTTGATTAGCAGCGGCTGCAGTGCGGAGCGGAATCAAAACAATTATAGCTCGAAGGCAACTTTATAAGACCGCTGTTTCATTCCTCCAAGTTCAACCCCTGATATAACGTTTACAAGATTATTAGCCCCTTCTGTACAAAATTAACTCATTTAACTTAAAATTGTTCACACTCTTCAGACTCATTGAAAACATTATAAATACTCAATGCAATCAAACAAAATTATATTGTTGAAATTATGTAATGTACTTCGCTTCATTCCTAGCCTGACTTATGATCCTACATGAAAACAATTAAAAAATCAAGTTGTACTGAAAAATAAATAAATAATCTATGATAGTATTAGTCACATGTTTGACTTGTCAACTGCCAAAGTATACAAGCGCTAACACTAATTGACCCAAGTTGGAACTTGGGGTGTTAAGTTAAACATCACATCTCCCCACAACTGTACTGGTTACAGACTTCTCAGTTCTCAGTCCAAAACAGACTCACAAAAGGAGAAAAGCAAACAAAGAAGCGAGAGAGAGAGAGCCAAAAAAAAAAGAAAAGAACTCTTTGAATCATGTCGACCTCTCTGTCTTTGATCCAGACCCCATCGCGCCTCTCACGTTGTCTTTTAAAATCAGCATCTCGCCGATTCACAGCGCCTAATTATTGCATATTTGCAAATTCCTTGGCTTCTTCCTCTTCTTCTTCTACTTCTTCGCTTAGGTTTGTGCGCTCATTGGTTCCTTCTTCTACCAGACCCTTCACCAGTTCGACTGCTCTCATGGCGAAATCTGATGCGGCTGTTGTCGATGCTGATGCCTCCATGGACGCTGTCCAGAAGCGGCTTATGTTTGAGGATGAGTAAGCCTGCTTCTATTTCTTTTGAGAATTTCCTCTAATTTTGTGTCAATTTAATCCATTTTGGGTTGTTTTATGTTGTTAATCGACTGATGAGAAGTTTAAGAGTAATGTATTGACTGAATGGGTACTGGGATTTTACCTTATTTTGGAGCTATTCTAGTTGAGTGATGGAATAAGTAGTTTGATGAAGTTGGGTCATCATTGAAATCCACGTGTAGAATGTGATGGTCAAATATTTTTGCAATTGAGTTTGAAAAAAATGGTTGGTGAGAGTTGTATAAAAGAAAACAATGATCAAGACTAGCATGAATTAGGGCTTTAGAGCAATTTGCCTTCTTATAATGGTCACTAATTAGAGTCATGTAAACCGAATTAAAATAAAACAGCAATTAGCAAAGGATCTGGTTTTAATCAAATTTCATACCATGCAGGTGCATTTTGGTGGATGAGAATGACAAAGTTGTCGGACATGACTCAAAGTATAATTGTAAGTATAAGAAATATCTATACATGTTTCATTTCGAGAATATTTTCATTGAAATCGGCAAAAACTCCTGTAGAATTTAAAGCAGCTCACCTTTTATATATATATTTTTTCTGATTCATCCTCTGTTGTGTATTAGGTCATCTAATGGAAAAGATTGAGAAAGAGAACCTTCTCCATAGGGCTTTCAGCGTGTTTCTCTTTAACTCAAAATATGAACTGCTTCTCCAGGTGCTTGATTAAAAATTTCAGTCTGTAAGGACAAATATGAAACATTAATTTTGCTGAAGAGAAAATTGATTTCACTTTTGCCTCTGAAAACTGTATTATGAGGCATCCTACCCTAGTTCAAACTATTCTTAATTTGTGCATTAAATTCTTGAAATATTCGTGTCCTTTTTACAGCAAAGGTCAGCAACAAAGGTAACTTTTCCTCTTGTCTGGACAAACACTTGCTGTAGCCATCCTCTTTATCGGGAATCTGAGCTCATAGAGGAGAACTACCTCGGTAAATTTTCAACATTAAAAAAAACGCAAAATGTATCCTTGCCTATGTGATTAACTAATTATGGTAATGGACATATTATTTACAATTTTTATCTCTCAGGAGTGAGGAATGCTGCACAGAGGAAGCTATTTGATGAGCTTGGCATACCAGCTGAAGAATTACCAGTTGACGAGTTTATCCCTCTTGGACGTATTCTCTACAAGGCACCATCTGATGGGAAATGGGGCGAGCATGAGCGTATGTTTATATCAAAATGCCAGTAACGAATAGGATTATACCAAATATTACCCTACATTTTACTTTAAACTGCAAATGAAGTCTATAACAGCTTCAGGTTTCTTGCCAATAAAACCGAACCATTAGGCTTGTGTAGTGGAAATGATAAATACTATAAAGTAATGTTTTTTAGACTCCTGTTACTGAGACATTGTCTCTTCACTTGGAGGAATCAAGCAAACACTGAAAGTGTTTTGATTTTATTAGCAAGTTACAGAAAGAGTTTTTGTTCTTTTCAGGGGCAGTTTGGTCATCATACGAATGGACTTAACATTTGGGGTATTGTTTTAGTTGTTAGTACCAGATGTTTAGAATTAATGGTAGATTTGCAAATACAGCAAAATAGAGAAAAATGAAAGCAATTAATTGTTTTTTTTTGGATTTGCTAATTTTTCTTTCAATTACAGTTGATTACCTGCTTTTCATTGTACGCGATGTAAATGTGCACCCGAACCCTGATGAGGTGGCAGATGTAAAGTTCATGAATAGGGAGCAGATAAAGGAGTTGTTAAAGAAAGCTGATGCAGGAGAAGTGAAACTCTCTCCTTGGTTCAGGCTGGTTGTAGACAACTTCCTCATGCAATGGTGGGACCATGTGGAGAAGGGCACACTTCTTGAGGCCGCCGATATGGAAACCATCCATAAGCTGTGATAAAGGAGTTACATGATGCCTGTATCATACTGTTTAAGTTGAATGATACAGTGTACTCTCTAGATATCTAATTTTAGAAATAAAGGTATCATTGTTAGAAAAGAAAAAAAAAATACATGGATGTTATGTGTTAGACTTTGTTTATGGTCAGATAGCTTAATCTGTGAAATTTTGCATAAGTTCTTCATGATTTTTGTTTTGTGTTTAGGAAAAAAGAAAATAAAGTCAGCTTTATTATCATGAATTGGAGTAGTGGAATACTACCACATAATTATGATTGACATTTTTGTGTAGTTCATAAGCTTGCGACACCATAAATTTCTCAAGGCAAGAGTCCAATGCACCTAGATCAATTAAATTCGCAAAAATAGTGCTGGGCTCCATTTTTATTCAATTTTATTTTAAGCTTGCGAAAAAGAAAGTAGAACGATGTGTACATGTGTGTAGCAGTATAGATCATATTTTACATGTGTGAAACGCGATTTACAAATGGAACTAGACATATTTTTTTTGGCACCTATATTAGACATTTCTCATACTGAAAGGTTTTTATCCATAGTTCTACTTTCTTTTTCGCAATCTATCCGTTCTTTCAATCGAATTGTTAGGTGTTAGATTAGCAATTCTCTATCCTTGAATTTTTACATTTCCTTTATTTTAACCTTCTCTGAGATTGAAATAAAAGATGTCAGGAGAGTGCAAAATGTTCTTATAAGAACAACATACTTTATAAGAACATTTTTATCACAGAAATTATGTTTCTTATTTTATTTATGTAATTTTTTGGCAAATGAAACCCGTAGGCAGCATAAATTCTGCTTTCTACTTTCGCATGTTTGTTCTATCAACACAAGGACGATTCCTAAACAATATATATATAAATTTTTCCCTAAAAACTAATTTGTGAATCGGGTTTTGATCGCAATCTTTCATGAGCGTTAATGAATTAATATCTCTTGATAGCAGTCAATAATTTTTGTGCTATCCATTTTAAAACTCAGCAAGTAAGCCTACCACTTCATAGTTCATAGCAGGGGGAACAAAAAAAGGAAGAGGATTCTGCAAGTCGGAATTGTTCACACATAATGTTTGACCTTTTCATTGCGTATTTGCGTTCAATATAAAAAAAAAAAAAAAAAAAAAAAAAAAAAAAAAAAAACAGTAATACAGCATGCCTTTTCTAACAATCGGAACCAGCACACACATGGACACAAGTCACCCAACACGAGACCGATTGGAAATTGTACAATTAAGAAACGATAACAGAGAGAGGAAAATTTGATTCTTTCCTTGTCAATCTCCTCGCATTACCTTTCCGAATCGCCATTCGCCAGTCAAATACAAACAAACAACTCAAAACCTCTCTTATCTCTTTAGTACCATCTCCCCTTGAAACCGGCGTAGAATAGAGATAATAGCTTGACAATACCTCCCCATGGCGACTTTCACTGGTGTTGGGTCCCACTCCTCTCTCCTCCCTGTCTCCGCCAAGCCTTCTAGAAGCAGGTCGGGTCACCGCCGGGCGTCGGTGGTGGTGAGAAACGCAATTTCAGTTGAGAAGAAGTCTTTGAAGCTTGATAAGTCCGAAGAAATCTTCACTGCTGCTAAGGTTCCTCCCAATTCATTCAATCTTTTTTCTTTTGTTATTTTTTCAATTGATTGTCTTCATTGTCTATGTCGTCTAAATTTGGTTGATTGTACGATACTGAATGTGTGATGCTCTTTAATTGCTTAGGCATTTGAGATATAATGAAATTTTAAGTAGTCAAATCTTAGATAATTTTCTTAGGATTGAAAATCTCACTGAAATCAACTTCAATTGTTGATGCTAAGTTGCTAACTGATGTACTTGAGATAATTCTGGAATTAACAGTTTCAGTGATCTGAAATTTGTGAAGAACAGTTGAGATCACCAAAAGTACAATTGGGTTACAGTACATTACAGTCAGCATTGTTACCGGTTGCATTTACCTCATTCAAGTCGTAATTGTTATGTGAATTCCATGGATTTTTTTCTTAACATATTAAATCACACTTTGACTTGTTATGTCCTTACATGGCAAAAATTAGCTAGCTATCAGTAGCTTTATCTAAACATCTACACTCCGGTGTGTATCAGGCCAGGAATTTCAAAATGTGTGTTCTTCTCAACTAATTGCACTGATTGGTGTGTGATTGTTAGGAACTATTGCCAGGAGGGGTGAATTCTCCTGTTAGAGCATTCAGGTCAGTTGGGGGACAGCCAATTGTGTTTGATTCAGTGAAGGGTTCTCGTATGTGGGATGTTGATGGAAATGAATATGTTGACTATGTTGGCTCATGGGGCCCAGCTATCATTGGCCATGCTGACGACAAGGTAAGATTTTTGTCCTTTTCGTAATTTCTCCTCTCTATTTAGGACCATACTTTTTACTTTAGGGTGGCGGGGTCCTTAACTTAGCAATGGTGATTATTATGTAACTTGTTTTGATTGATCTGTCTGAGTACTTGTCTTAATATACTGGTTGTGTCCTAGTCAGCACAATCGTGTACTCAATTACCACATGGTTGTTAAAGGAAAACATTCAAATACACAAGTCTTGCTTTTTTTTTAAAAAAAAAAAAAAAAAAAAAAACTAACAATATTTGAAATTCTTGATAATTATATTTGGTATACTTGATCGCAGGTGAATGCAGCATTAATTGAAACCCTAAAAAAGGGAACGAGCTTTGGCGCACCTTGTCTCCTCGAAAATGTACTTGCTGAGGCAGTGATTGCTGCTGTACCAAGTGTTGAAATGGTTCGCTTTGTGAACTCAGGGACTGAAGCCTGCATGGGTGCCTTAAGACTGGCCCGTGCCTTTACTGGCCGTGAGAAAATCATCAAATTCGAAGGTTGTTACCATGGACATGCTGACCCATTTTTGGTTAAGGCTGGTAGTGGAGTTGCAACCTTAGGTCTGCCTGATTCTCCAGGTGTTCCCAAAGCTGCCACTTCAGAAACACTGACTGCACCTTACAATGACATAGATGCTGTCAAGTTGTTATTTGAGTCTAACAAGGGTGAAATTGCTGCAGTAATACTTGAACCAGTAGTTGGTAATGCCGGGTTTATCACACCCAAGCCTGGTTTTCTGAATGCACTAAGGGAGATAACTAAAGAAAATGGCACACTTTTGATTTTTGATGAGGTCATGACTGGGTTCCGATTGGCATACGGTGGGGCCCAAGAGTACTTCAACATTACACCAGATTTGACTACGATGGGTAAAGTTATTGGCGGTGGCTTGCCAGTTGGTGCGTATGGTGGTAGGAGAGAGATAATGGAGATGGTAGCACCAGCAGGACCCATGTACCAGGCTGGTACACTTAGTGGCAACCCATTAGCCATGACGGCTGGTATACACACTCTGAAAAGATTGACCGAGCCAGGATGTTATGAATACTTGGATAACATAACGGGTCTACTCGTCAATGGGATATTAGATGCTGGTAAGCAGGCTGGACATGAGATGTGTGGTGGGCACATAAGGGGCATGTTTGGGTTTTTCTTTACATCCGGCCCGGTATATAATTTTGAGGATGCTAAGAAGAGTGATACTGGTAAATTTGCAAGATTTCATAGGGGAATGCTGGAGGAAGGGGTTTATCTTGCACCATCTCAATTTGAGGCGGGCTTTACTAGCTTGGCACATACTTCTAAGGATATTGAATTTACAGTAGAGGCAGCTGAGAAGGTGCTTAAGAGGATATGAGGTCCTGATTTGAGAAGTTCATAATTTAGATTCTATTTTTTTTGTTGTTGCTAGTTCTTTTTGGCGTAGAGACTGTGTGCTTGAGTTTTATTCACAGTTTTGCTGATTTTGCACATGTAGGATAATTATTGTTGTGCTTGTTGTAACTTGTAATAAATATGCCATTTCGTATTTCATTATTTTACTAAATAAATGCAGCTGAGAGGTCTTCCCAAATTGCGAAATGCATGCACTAAATAAATGCAGCTGAGAGGTCTTCCCAAATTGCGAAATGCTTATACCAGCATGAATCACATTTTTGCTATTTTAAATTAGTGTAAATAATCAAAACGTCGTACAAACGTCGTACATTCTTTTCACTAGGATGCGTGTGTTCAAAGGTACATTGTGGGGTGCTCCACTTACCTTTTAATGATGTGCAGTCTAAATTAGAATTCTTTGCGTTCATGTTAGTGAAGGTATCATCACTAACTTGTTTCTTATTTAGTAAAAGATGAAGCATGGTAAAGTTTTGTACTCAGCACTCTGGGGAATTGCTTTATACACTCCTCATTTTTTGAGATTCACTCCATTTGGACGAAAATGCTCTTCGAATTTCAAACTAATTTCAAACTGATGTGAACTAAAAGACTAATATGAAATAACATAAAGGGTATTTTCGTCCAAAAAGAGTGGATCTCCAAAAGTGAGGAGTGTATATAGCAATTCCCAGCACTCTGCCAGTTCTAACAGCAATTGGTTCAGTTTAGATCATTCTAAGGTCCATTATACTATAACATATATAGAGATTGATCAATGGTGTATAAGATTCAGGCTGTATTGTTTTTTTTTTTTAAATATTTTTAAAATATTTTTTTTAGAAAGTATTGAGATATTACAACCTTCATTAAATTAGGTCAGCCCATGATAATGCAACCTTTATTAAAATCTACCGGAGAAACCTCAGCCTATTAAATTCTGATTATTCAAATATTTATTATACTTCAATTTTACCATGATTCAGATGGAAGAAACCCATAACAACAATGTTGAGCCGTAAACTTGGCGCCTACTACTTTGTGAGAAACATTTTTGAGGAAATTCAGAATCAATGACATTTTCTTCTTGTAAAATACTTGTTGATACAATAATTACATCATCTTAGTTGGTCGTAATCAATTATAACCACAATTAACAATGGAAAATTTTCTTCAAAAACGCAAGGAGCCCTCCGGATAGTCCAAAGTCCAAAACTATTTAATCGAAGAAATTCGCCCCAAACTTATATATACTAGAGGTGCTAATCAAGCTTCGCTCGATATTTGACATAGTAATAAAAATTAAATATGTTATCATTTAATAAATGTTGATTGTAATATTGTTATATTTATAATTAATTTAAAGTGTAATAACTGGTAGGGTAGAAATAATAAATTATATCTCCATATGTTGAAATGTTTTATACTGATAATATAATTTTTGTGAAGTAATTCGATGATAAGAGAGGAATGCGATTGAAAAATATTAGAAACATAAAATATAAATTCAAGCTAATATGAAGAACTATTGAAATGTACATTGGTGATACTATAAAAAATTAAAATATAAATATAAATTTCTACAGAAAATATTAATCGTCAAACATATCGGCAACAGGATCGTACTCATCATCAGGATAATAACTTTCGCCATCAATATGAAATTCAGCAAATATATACTGTCATCCTGGATGAATGGAGGAATTGGTACCTAAAAAAAATTGATGGGAAAGAATTGTGAAGATATCTAAAATTGCAAAAAACACAGTAGTAAAATAAAGCAAGATCTATATCATTATGAAAATTTTAACAATTAGTAGTCTGCTTAGGCATTTGAATTACTTTTCTTGACTTAAGTTTCTAAACTATCACAAATAAAAAATTTTGTTCCATCATTTCTCATAGAAGCAACTAAGAGAGAGGGGTTGAAATAAATTATGTGATAAAAATGACGCAGTATAATCAAAATGGATATTAATAATGCAACATAAAGGGAACACAATTCTAAGCAACACATATTACAACACAATAAGTAACACATAAAAAATTAACATACATCTGAAGGAACGGACCAGATTAAGTCGAAGCAAAAAAATCAAAAGTCTTGATGGAGTGTCGCACTAATACTAACTAAAACAGGGACCGACATTTTTAGAAAGTATTGAGATATTACAACCTTCATTAAATTAGGTCAGCCCATGATAATGCAACCTTTATTAAAATCTACCGGAGAAACCTCAGCCTATTAAATTCTGATTATTCAAATATGGGGGATTCTGCCGTGCGGCAGAATCAGACCCGATCAACAGTAATTAGAGACCCGCACAACTTTTTTTTATGTGGGAATTCTGCCGCACGGCAGAATTTGCCTTCAAATATTTATTATACTTCAATTTTACCATGAATCAGATGGAAGAAACCCATAACAACAATGTTGAGCCGTAAACTTGGCGCCTACTACTTTGTGAGAAACATTTTTGAGGAAATTCAGAATCAATGACATTTTCTTCTTGTAAAATACTTGTTGATACAATAATTACATCATCTTAGTTGGTCGTAATCAATTATAACCACAATTAACAATGGAAAATTTTCTTCAAAAACGCAAGGAGCCCTCCGGATAGTCCAAAGTCCAAAACTATTTAATCGAAGAAATTCGCCCCAAACTTATATATACTAGAGGTGCTAATCAAGCTTCGCTCGATATTTGACATAGTAATAAAAATTAAATATGTTATCATTTAATAAATGTTGATTGTAATATTGTTATATTTATAATTAATTTAAAGTGTAATAACTGGTAGGGTAGAAATAATAAATTATATCTCCATATGTTGAAATGTTTTATACTGATAATATAATTTTTGTGAAGTAATTCGATAATAAGAGAGGAATGCGATTGAAAAATATCAGAAACATAAAATATAAATTCAAGCTAATATGAAGAACTATTGAAATGTACATTGGTGATACTATAAAAAATTAAAATATAAATATAAATTTCTACAGAAAATATTAATCGTCAAACATATCGGCAACAGGATCGTACTCATCATCAGGATAATAACTTTCGCCATCAATATGAAATTCAGCAAATATATACTGTCATCCTGGATGAATGGAGGAATTGGTACCTAAAAAAAATTGATGGGAAAGAATTGTGAAGATATCTAAAATTGCAAAAAATACAGTAGTAAAAAAAAGCAAGATCTATATCATTATGAAAATTTTAACAATTAGTAGTCTGCTTAGGCATTTGAATTACTTTTCTTGACTTAAGTTTCTAAACTATCACAAATAAAAAATATTGTTCCATCATTTCTCATAGAAGCAACTAAGAGAGAGGGGTTGAAATAAATTATGTGATAAAAATGACGCAGTATAATCAAAATGGATATTAATAATGCAACATAAAGGGAACACAATTCTAAGCAACACATATTACAACACAATAAGTAACACATAAAAAATTAACATACATATGAAGGAACGGACCAGATTAAGTCGAAGCAAAAAAATCAAAGGTCTTGATGGAGTGTCGCACTAATACTAACTAAAACAGGGACCGACACCCACACATCTTTATTTATATTATTTATTATTGATTATTGATTATTGATGTATTTCTAACAAAAATTCAAATTAGAAAAACCAGTCTTTGACCTAGTGGTTAAGAGCAACGTTTTCTCAAATGAAGTTCGTAAGATTTCAAAATTCGATGAAGATTTTTTTTTATAAATATTCAAACTTAGAAATATTTGACCTCCATCTTTTTAATAAATAAATTAATAAACTTTTGGAAATAAATTTTCATGATTATTCAACAGAGGAATTAACAAACAGTACATAATACTTCCATATAATCGTATGATTTTATTTTTAATCAAACTCTTCGAAGCCAACTAGAAAGTGCTTTGTCTAAGATTTCATGTTTACAAATGCGCATGATAGATCCACAAATTGGGTACCATTATTGGGGGCCATCCGCATGTAAGACTTTTTCCCGGATAAGAAAACTTGTAGGTTGATACACTTGTTGGCTTGTTGCGCACTTGCGCATATTTAATATACCATGACTATTTTTTGGGCGACACGATGACCCCGAGGCATCATATACAAACATAATCTAAGTGCTAGGGACCCATTTTTGAGGGATACCGGATACGTTTTCTTCTCCTCTTTATTTGGATTACTTAATTTGAACTTAATATAAACACTGATCCTTTTCCATTGCTAGAACTGAAACACATGTGTATCCTTTTAAGGATATTTAACCAAAATTATTATAGTTTGTAACCGTCCCACTACTGGGACATTAACGTTTAGTTGAGTCACTTGCAAGTCTAGCAATTAGTTAGGTAATAATTTCGCTTGCGTCAAATTTATTAATGGATGCATACAATATTGTCCGTAAATATTAAAATTAATTTTAGTTGTTTTTACGATATACAATATACATGATTTTCGCGCATTGATGGACAAATTCGAAGCGAGTGATCTCTAAAGATAATAGTTATGCATTTCTAATCAATATCAATATTTATAAATAAAGATGTGTGGGTGTCGGTTCCTGTTTTAATTAGTATTAGTGCGACACGCCATCAAGACCATTGATTTTTCTGCTCCGACTTAATCTGGTCCGTTTCTTTAGATGTATGTTAATTTTTTATGTGCTACTTATTGTGTTGTCATATGTGTTGCTTAGAGTTGTGTTTTCTTTATGTTACATTATTGAGATCCATTTTGATTATAATTGCGTCATTTTTGTCACATAATTTATTTCAACCTCTCTTTTAGTAGTTGCTTCTATGAGAAATGATGGAAAAACGTTTTTTTATCTGTGATAGTTAATTATAAAATATTTCAACATATGAAGATATAATTTATTATTTCTATCCTACCAGTTATTACACTTTAAATTAATTATAAAAACATAACAACCTAATTACAATCAATATTTATTAAATGATAACATATTTAATTTTTATTACTATGTCAAATATCGAGCGAAGCTCGATTTACCCTTCAGGATATAATATATTATATCCTGACGCAAGACGCGTGGAGAAAATGATTTGTTCAACAAAACCGTATTAGCTGGTGAGTTTGGTATTCGTGCTCATTTGGCAAACATGACAATCGTCAGTGCTCGTTCACCTTTCTTAATTTTAAATTTAAAAACTTGTTTGAATAGCTACCATTGTGGTTATAATAAATGAGTAAACATGTTGAGTTCAGATTATAGTTTTTTTTTTAAGAAAGAGGGAGGTCTTTGTCATCCAATTTTTTCTGAAATTAAAAGTGCATGCGGGGCTTGAATCCTTTACATCTTGGAGATCAGTCTAGTGCTCTTACCACTGAGCCACTAAGCACATGCAAATTCAAATTATAGTTTTTGAAATGTTATGTTTTAATGTTACACCAGAATGAGTTACTAAATATCATCATCAGCGGCCCCACCGAATAATTAACCTTTAATTAGCTAATATAAAAAGGGAAAAATTTAAGTTCAAGATTAGAAAAAATAGCTAACGAAAAAAAATTCAGGAATAGAGAAGAATGGATATCGGCGGAGAGAATAGAATAAGAATATTATTATTATTATTATTATTATTATAGGATAAAGTAGACAAAAGTTATTAGAAAATAAAAGTAAGTTAAATTATTTCGAAGGAAGATGAGTTGAGCCGTAAATAAGATTGAATTAATAAGGTCAGATGAAGCTCCTAATTTTTTTTTTTAAAGATAACAGCAAATTTATGAACTTTGCCAGTGAGTACAAAGAAGGGTAGCTAACTAATCTCATCTCTAAGCAACAGTAATAAGACGATGAAGTTTGACATGAGCAAAAAAATAAATAAATAAAAACTATAAAAATAAAATGCATGGAAAACACCTCGTGGATCAGAAACCACCACAGCTTGCTGAATTACAACAATTTAAACAAGATATGTCGCAAGTCGCAGCTCACAAAGTCAGTTACAATATGACAGCATGTCAGCATTCTAACAACTCCATGGCTCCACGATAGCTTTTCCAATCAGGCCTAAAATATATGTACTTGAAAATCCACATAATTTCTCTTTCGGTTTCATACATAAGTTCGATTAGAAATTCGTAATGGATAATTAAAACTGGAAGAATATACTTATGACTTATCTTTATCTAAAAAAATTGAATATAAAAAATTTAAAATGATGTCACTCATATCTAAAGTCCTAAATTTATCCTTTCCTAGCAGAAAACATCTAGTTAAAACAATTATAATGTTAGTTGGTCGTTAATTTTTTTTATTAATATCTTAAATTAAATATCAAATTGAAATTGTTGAGAATTTTCTTACGAGAAATGCATTCATGAAAAATTCTGATAGATAAGAAGGTAAAAATAAATAAATAAAGAAATAAATAAATGAATGAATTAGCTAGATTATGATTCATTAATTTTGATACATTTATTTTATAACATCTTAATCTATAAAAGAATTAAAAAAATCATAATGTTTTACCTGGATGTATATATCTCTCTAATAAAGTAATCGATAATCAATGGTTTGAGTTTGATACTTGATATTTAAAATTTAAAATTCGAAATATAAAAAAAATGAGTTTATAACCATTGTGTGATATACCAAAACTTATCTTAGAATTCTGATCTTCTAAAAATTAAATAGTTTCTTCGTGAATTAGTATCAACTGTTCAATTTTTGTAAATTCGTTACACATATAATTTGATTATTTTAATATCCGTTTTGCATCCATATATGTAACAGTATACATCAATTGAAAATAACTGTTTCTCTGTTAAAAAAAAGTTGAAATAATAACTGTCGACAGAAGCAAATCGCAACAGTTGCATTATGGCATTATCCTGTCCGTTTGTCCACTGAACTGGTTATGTACCGGCGGACCGTACCGTTCGCATCCGACAATGGCTGATGCCAATTTCAGAGCACATGGTTGCACAAATTCATCTTTTCGATCTGAATCCTGATCTCTGTTTCAAGATCTCTGGTAACTATTTCTGTTGCCAGTTTATGACAGGGAATCTACAATATTTTCTTATTATAAAGACCACTTTTACTGCCATATAAGATAAATCCGCATTACGCAGTGACTTGTTGCAACATGAAAAAATAAAAGGGAGTTGACAATAGAGGACTTGGATCCATTTTGATCATAGATTCATTTTGATTCCCAAGATAGATCATAGATGGCAGATCCCTATAGGCAAAGCACAAAATAACCCATCAAAAATCCCAGCCAGAGAGGCAGAGAACCTTGACCCTTGTTAATTAACTCGCCACATATCGTATTACACAGAACATTCAATAGGAAATTCGATCTACTCTCCTATTGGAGGATGAGCCCACCAGTCCACCACGGAGCCATTAATCTTTTTTATTTTTATTGTTTTGTGTTTTGATATTTTGGTCTCTTTCTCTTTGTCGTGCCTTCTTTACCCAACAATCACCGTCTCGATTTTCATTTTTGGGATTGGCAAGAAGAGGAAACCTGTTACTTCTTCTTCCCTCTCTCTCCTTATTTATTTTTGGAGAGGCTATTTTTCTCTCCTTATATTTACATCTTCATCCCATCACTCTCTGACTCCATCTAAACTAAACCAACAAGCATGGCTCTTTCTTTCTTCTCCGTGTTCTCTTTCTTTCTCTTTGCTACACTTCCATTGTTGATCTTTTGTGCTCCAGAGAGTGCTCTTATCACCCACCTTCCTGGCTTCAGTGGTGCTTTCCCTTCGAAGCACTATTCTGGGTATGGTTCTTACAAATTAAACCTATCGGTTTATAATTCTTTTTTGTTTGCATCATAATGAATTGCACATAATCACTGTATTTATTTATTTATTTTTTTAAATATAAAGCCCGTAGGCATTGGGTACCTGCATTTATCAGTATTTAAAAGAGGGGCCTTGGACTAGTAAGACACTAAGATACCAATGATCACTGAATTATTGACGCCTCTCCATAAAGTTTATAAAGACAAAGTAATATTATCATTTTTTTTTTTTTTGGTAACCTGATATAAGGACCTATATGGTAGTTATGGCCTTATGGGTAGGTGATGGAAGTGTTTATTTATTAGCAATGCTAAAGTACTAGTTACAATACGGGAAAAAGTACTTTTTGATCTGGAAATTGAAGAAGTTTGTGTTACATTAATTTGCTTGACCATCCTAATTTTTAATGATATCAAACTCAACCTGTACATAGCAAAACCTGACTATCTCTGTCGGACATTTGACATTCTTTTTGACTAATGCTAATGGATGACCCTAATCTGAGCCTAAGCAAATTTGTTGGTGTTCTAAAGGTATATTACTGTGGATGAGGTGAATAAGAGAAATCTATTTTACTATTTTGTGGTTTCTGAACGGAACCCAGCCAAAGACCCGATTGTACTGTGGCTAAATGGAGGGCCAGGTTGTTCTAGTTTTGATGGATTTGTTTACGAGCATGGTAATATTTGTTCTTATATTTTCCATAATTATATTTCTTTTATTTGAGTGGTTTCCTCCATAGAAAAGAATATACCCCCCATCTGGCATTAGGATTGAGATTAATACTATACCAGATACCATGGATCTTGCTATTATCAGGGAATCACAACTACAGACAACTTACAGTATATGTTTAAATTATAAAAGTCTATTGGTAACAGTTTAATATAATGAAAATCTAATGTTTCATATGCAAAGTCGATAATATTTCTGATCTATCAATAAGTATTTCAGGCCCATTTAATTTTGAATCTGGAGGATCTACAGGGAGCCTTCCAAAGCTGCATCTCAACCCGTATAGCTGGTCAAAAGTAAATGATATTTGTATATATAAACCTCTCTGAAGTTCATAGTTGTGTATAACCATCTCATAGAGAACAGATTATAAAGATGTCTTTTGTCAATTCAGGTTTCAAATATTATCTATTTGGACTCACCAGCTGGTGTTGGTTTGTCGTACTCAAATACCACATCAGATTATAACACCGGCGATCTAAAAACTGCCTCTGATTCTCATACATTTCTTCTGAAGGTAGTTACTTCTCAAATTAGTTTTCCTTAAAGACCCAATGTAACTCATATTTGGTATAGCACCCTCCTCAAACTTTTGCAAGTAAACCCAATGCAATTTGTCAATACTTCTGAGTACAGTGGAACTAAAACCAAAAATGTGGATTTAAAAATTGAGTTTCACCTTAGTATCAAGCTAATTTACCAAAATAGCTGGACGAGATGAAGACACCTAGTCATAATAATTTGCTGTGAAAATGTTTGAGACAGTTTAGCCTTTAATGGTTAATGTAAGTAGGGAACCATGTTCATTTGTCTGGTCATTTTCATTTGGGTCGTACTGTTTTTATTTTGGTTAAATTAGTCTGACTTTCATTTTGTTCACATTTGTTAAGTTGGCACCTCTGTTGTTGGTTTTCAATTTTGATTTTAGATAATTTTAAACCGAATAACTGAACCTAGTACATGCCAAGATATCATGAAATTTTTTTTATGATTGCACTCTAATGCAAAAGTAAACTAGATAGCTAATAGCAGGGTTATGGTTAATTGACAATTATTAACAGTAAAATTTTGACAATCATCTTAAAATTAAATTTATGGTACTCTCATAAACTATCTGGATATTAGACTCCTATCTGAGATATGAATATGGTAATATGATTACAGGATAAATATGTTTAATGTGTATGTGTAACCATAAATGTGAAAAATTCGCAAGAGTAAGTCTTTATAATATATTAGAAATATACATTCCTAAAAATTACTTTTTCAGATAGCGATGAAATTATAAATGTACCTATCAGAAAGCCGTCATCATGTATTGATTTCAAAAGTCTCCTAACTCTCACACTTTGTTTTCCCTTCTGTAGTGGTTTCAACTCTATCCTGAGTTCCTGCAGAACCCATTTTTCATAACTGGAGAGTCATATGCTGGGGTATATGTGCCTACACTTTCATATGAAGTTGCGAAAGGTATAATTAATTCTATTTAAACACTTTTGTCTTATTTCTCTTTGGTTTTTTGGGTGACAAAGTGAGCTCCTGATTTTCTCTTGTAGGGATCCAAGGGGGAGCCAAACCTATCCTCAATTTCAAGGTTACTATTTTGTAGCCACATACCTTGTTTACTGATTTTAAATGGTTATGTTCTGTGACTTATTATTTTCTCTTTTTTTGTAATTTGTTTTACTTAGGGTTATATGGTTGGAAATGGAGTGTGTGATACGGTTTATGATGGAGATGCTCTGGTGCCTTTTGTGCATGGAATGGGCCTCATATCAGAGGATCTTTTTCAGGTATGTTTCGTTCTTAATTTTGATATGGACTTTATATTTTTGAGAAATTTGAATGAAGGTCCATGCATTAGGTCTTCTTGATTTCTAAAATTCTCTTGGTTATTTACAAAAGTAGAACAGTACAGCCTATTTTGAGCTTGATTAATCTAAGAGCTCTCTTAGCTTAAATTCATAAATATGTTACTTAGCACACTTCTAGTAGGTAATTAATTAGCCTCATTTTCCAAGCATTGTCTTCTATTCACCAGCAGAAGCATAGTTCTTGTGGGCTTTATTGCAAGTACTTGAGCAGGAAAAAGTACTATAGAGTAGCTTTCCACATCTAAATTCACAACAGGTAGTAGCGTCTATTATGCTGAAGTTCGTATTATATAAAGATATCATTGTGGTACTTCATTACTACGATTTCAACTTCAAATATGAAGCACTGTTGAGTGATACAGTTGCAACTTGAGTCCCTGATTAGTGGCTGGGCCATGTTCCCCTCCTTGTCAAGCTCAAAGAACCTGAAGTGAATTGTTTGAATTATTCTTAAAGTTACCTGCTGAGAATTGAATGGGGACACTCACTTAGGTAGCCATAAAGGAATGGCTTTCTCAGGAGAAAACACTCACCTTACATCATCATAGTTGGATGGTTGAGATCCATTGGTGGTTGTAGGTAAAATGGATATTGCGAGAAGGGACAGGCTGGTGTTATTTATGCATGAAAGTTTTTGGGTTTGCAGTTAGGACATATTGTAGGGACCTCTTTGCAATTTCTCTTGGTAAATCTAATTCTAGATTTATGAGACATGTGTACATGTGTATATTTTTTATTTTTCACAGAATGTGCAATTTTCCTGAATAATGTAGGAGGTGAACAATGCTTGCAAAGGAAGCTATTGGAATCCAGTTAACGAAAGTTGCCAAAGCCTCTTGGGCAAAGTTGATTCAGTAATATTTTTATCTTCTTTAAATAAATTCAAATAATTATGCTTCATATATCTCTTTTTTTGGGGGCTATTTAAGCTACGAATAACTAATTCCAAATGTACTTGTATTTTCTTGGAAATGTTATGTGTGTCATCAAAGATATTAATTTCTTCTTTTTTTTTATTTGTTACTTTATTTTATTATATTTATTTTATTTAATTTATGTTTTTGAGGTAGGGGAGGGGGAGGGGTAGGGGGAGGGAGGGGGAGTATGGTTGGGGCTGTTGGTGCCTTTTTTTAGTTTGTTACATCAAAAGACAATCTTTTCACCTAGTCACATAGTCATGGAGATACCTTTTAAATGATCGAGGTAAGAATTTTTCCGCTTTTCCTCATTCAAACACATCTTATTGTTTCAAAATATCTCATATGAAGTTTTTCCTGCTTGACTAGGAAGTCGATGACTTGAACATTTATGATATCCTTGAGCCATGCTATCACGGCTCAGAGATAAAGGAAGTGACCCAAAATAGCAAGTTGCCCTTGAGTTTTAGAAGACTCGGTGAGACTAATCGACCAATGCCAGTCAGAAAGAGAATATTTGGTCGTGCTTGGCCTTTGCGAGCCCCCGTTAGAGATGGCCGGGTCCCATCTTGGAATGAACTTGCTAGTACTGGATTAGTTCCTTGCACGGTAATGGTTTTTCTTTTCTTTCTGTTTTCTTATGTTTAAAAGAAGGTCAAACGGCCAATTGCTCTTACTGTCATGATGACCAATCTTACTTGATCAGTTGCATATAAACAAAAAATTTTCAAAATACCTTGAATAATCAGGATGTTGCTGAAGCTTGTCCCCTTTTATCTTGCATAAGAAAACGTACTCTAACCCAGAAATAAGAAGGTTGAGCTGCTCTTCTTAGTATGTTCTCCCCATGCATTGTAACCTGCAAATTCAATGTATCTGTTAATATTTGGGATTCATTTTCATAATAAATTATATATATTTTTGAGAAATGATCTAAATCCCAAGTAAAAAGAAGTGCACTTTGGCTTTTCATCACTTGCATTATGTATTTCCCTACTGGTATTTGGGCATTTGACAAAGTGGTTATCATTTTCGTGGTGTGTTAATGATTTTGTTTTCTCAGTTTTCTTTATGGAAACTTTTGTGCTTTCAGCAGGTTCTTTGGTTAGTTCCCCCCAGTACAGATGGTTGTCATATGTCAAATGTGGCAATTTTGCTTCATTGTGAATTCTGCCTGAGTGGTCTTGAGTAAAGTAAAATTTGATTGTACAGTCAAGTACTTTAAGAAGTATGTAGATATTGAAGAAATAGCAAATAAAGAAATAAAAATTCAAGAAATTGCAAAGGTAGCCACCATGTTTTGATTATGCATAAGAATTACATATGTCCTCGAGAAACTTAAAGTACGCCCCTATGAGTTTAGTCTTCAATAGTATAATCTTTAACAATGTGATGCAACTGCAGAATGATGAGGTTGCAACCGCATGGCTGAACAATGAGGCAGTAAGATCAGCAATCCATGCACAACCGGTAATAATTGTACTTTTAATTTAGTTGCCTGTTGCTCAAGTTTTTCTTTCATGTAGTTTTCACCAAATCATCAACATTACCATAGGCATATATACACCAGCAAAACAAGAAATTCTGGGCACTATCCTCTTAAGAAATAGAAAACATCACATACACATTTCACCTTATTTTGTAGAGACACGCAACTGAAATTGTGTTTTGTGACAATGAAAGGGATAAATTGTGGAAAATTTTATAATGGGAAATGAAAGGTTATATAGGACCTTGTGTAAATTTTGCTGGATATCAGTAAACTTTACCTATATGACAAGCTGATTGCTGAACTTTCTATTTCTCTATGAGTGACCTTTCACTTTTGTCCTAATTTGGAGTCATGAATCTTGCCTGTCTTCCTTTGTCAAATAAAGGAAGGGGACTACTTTTCTATTTCTCTATGACAGAGTATATTTGATGGGACAATAATTTTATCATAGGACATGCTTTGTAAGGGTATGCATAATATTCCGTATTTTTTATGTGGAAACACAATACTCCTCATTTGGAAGTGTTTTAGGTGATCTATTGACATTTTACAGGGGGTTAGGGTACTCTTGTTTAAAATTTCTTAGTAATTCTTACTTCTTTCTTAGGTAAGCTCGATTGGTGAGTGGGACTTATGCACAGACAAATTGTACTTCGTTCATGATGCAGGGAGCATGATTAAGTATCATAAGAACCTCACTTTACAAGGGTATCGTGCACTTATATATAGGTACGATTGTACGAAGAGTATCAGACTATTATCTGCTTATTTACATCCATTGTAATGAGGTCATGTTTTCGATCTGACAACAACTAAACATTTAAGCCTTTATTATTCTTAAAAAAGGACAAGCATGACCAAAACATTTTAGCTCCTAGTACCTCATATTATTTTGAGATAAAAATGGGGTTCAATCCACACAACATTATATCTCCAGGAGGGATTCCCTGGTGGGTTTAGGACCTGCCGCTCACTCCAGCTGCCACTTGTTCCGTACTTCTGAGTAATGTAACAGTAACAGTGTAAGGTTTGATGCTGGTGATTAAGAGACTAAACTTGGGCATAACGGTTCTGAGTATGACAAGTTAACCCAAAGATTATATGTTACAATTTTACATTATTTTCATCCGAGCAACTTTGTTCAATTTTTATGTCTGAGATTTTGCGACTTGCAGTGGTGACCACGACATGTGTGTGCCTTATACTGGGTCAGAAGCATGGACCAGGTCTTTGGGCTATAACATCACTGATTTGTGGAGGCCATGGTATACAAATGATCAAGTTTCAGGGTACTCATCTTTTTATGCTTTATAATTGATCTAAGGCTCTTTGCTTTAATACTTTTAGTACAGATAAGTAGGATAATTACATTTGTTAATTCCAGTCTATTTGCTTTGTTACTCTCAGTAGTGATACAAGGCATAATTATTTCAAATTTTCAATTGAAACAGGTACATTCAAGGTTATACCCACGATCTCACCTTTCTCACAATCAAGGTATGTCAACTAGGCGGGCTATCACCTCTCTGATACTTTACTATTTTTTTTTTTTGTTCTTTTTTTTTAAAATTTAGTAACATTTAAAACATCAAACTTTTATATTGCTTTGCAGGGTGCAGGGCATACTGTACCAGAGTATAAGCCACAGGAAGCATTGTATTTCTACACTCATTGGCTGACTGGCCAGAAAATATAAATAACCAATATTTAACCACTAATGAATCAAAGGAAAAAATTGCGAGCTTGTTCCGTATATAATTCGGTTCAGAGAAAGGGGCTACTCCTTTCCATTTTACTTTTCTTTTTTACTATTTTGCTTATTTTATAGACAGAATAATTCAATGACCTATTTTAGAATTGAATGGAAGATTTTTATACAGTGTCTGTTCAATTTCTAATCCAGTTATCCTTTTACTTTATTCTGGCAGTAATTCATAAAAAAGAAAAATCCAACTTGTCAGGCTGGAACTGAATTAATACATCTTTATTCATCTTGATATATATTATGTACCGTAATTTGTTTGAGATAATCCGGTTCCAGACGTAATGCATCAATACTGAATAAAAAAAAATGGAGGTTATATATTATTGTACCGTAATTTGTTTGAGATAATCCGGTTCCAGACGTAATGCATCAATACTGAATAAAAAAAAATGGAGGTTATATATTATGTACCGTAATTTGTTTGAGATAATCCGGTTCCAGACGTAATGCATCTATACTGAATAAAAAAAAAATGGAGGTATTTGTTATAGAAAAGGGTGTCGGTACTACCACTATGAAAATGCGAAGATGAATCTCACTATGAAAGCAGCGGCAGCATGGGTCGTACATTCAAATACCAGTCCTTAAGGATTGGAATTTTAATTAGTGATACTTGCAAGGGCCGAATTTGAAGTCCTTGCTCTTAGTTTTATTATATGTTTTCTTTTTTTTTTTGTTATTATATGTTTTCTCTTATTTTTAACTTGACAATGGGCGTGGGCCATGAATCATATCTGGACCTTCGTAAATTTTGAAAATTATTTATTATTTATCGAAATATTTAATTAATAATTTTTTACTTATTAAATAAAAAGTTTGGAATATTATTTGTTCAAAGATCAAATAAAGTTTTAAGTTAGCATTAAACATTTAACATCTTTTTCACCGTTCCATAATTTTTCCTTCTAAAAGCAAGAAGTACATAAGGCGTATTCGTAAATTCGTAACGTTAAATATTAAGAACAGTTAAAAAACTTACATAATACATAAAACTTTTGAATTTATCAACTAGCAAAGGATCTAATAAAAAAAGTACTTCCGCAAAAGAAATGATACTAATAATTGAAAAGGCTGTCACATCTCTGATGCTTTTCTTTGAAGTTTTCTTTGGTATTTTTTACTACTTTAATATATATCTTAATTAATCTAAACATTTTCTCCGGTACTTTTTTGAGGGTTAAGAAAATAAAAATATAACCTAATTCATTTTATTGTCATTGAAAAAGTTCAAGCAAAACTTTAAAAATAGAAAAGATATTTTTTTTAGAAAACTTGGTGGTGGCTACCATGTGAGACATTATCCAAATGTTGCGCGTTGCATTTTCTAAATGTTACGTTAAAAATAATGCTCTATGCTGCCCAAATGTTTACTGCTCTAGCCTCTAGGGACTCAAAAGAAAATAAAGAACAAACAATCAATAAATTTTAGATAAGTTTAGGGGTTACCAAGGGAAAGTGTAAATATCAATAGAAGATTGTCAAATCAAAATGACTAGACAGCATTTGGTTCTTTAACCACCTTATTAAATAAAGCACGTGGCCGGAGCATCTGCCATCACCACCGTATTCGCCTCCTCTAACACGCCAGATCCGCTGCGATAGAGGTTATGGCAGCCTTGCACTATCAATCTTACACACCGTCCGATTAAGATCAAACGGTCCTTAAATAAGAGTACTTTTTAATAAATTACATAGTAGCCGTTCGATCTTGATCGGGATGCCCACTATCTACGCCAGCTGGGCTGTCATCCCACTTTATTGGCAACCGATTCGGACAATTACCTCCACCGCCCTAAAAGCTTGATATTTCACCTGCACATGGTTCAGAATATACTTTTTATACCCTGAATTTTTTAACTACCTTTTATTTCATTATTCCCAGTGGTTCACACGTTAACTCAAGAGCCCGATCTATTTAATATTTTACCAATGAAGAAACTTTCTGTATATATTTAGATGTGGTGTTACAGATACCATGCGAGTTGACGCAAAACCTTTATGCTCGATTAAACAGTGTCATTTACATTAGGTCCCACTTTTCAGCGACTCGTTATACAAATAATCGTAAACAGTTTGGTACAGAGAATTCTAGGTTATTATTAATCTGTGTTTTTCTTTTATAGGAAGCCAATCTCGTGCCGACCTTTCTCCTTTCTCTCCTTTTTCTTCTCCTTCTCTTATTCTTTGTTCGGGTCTCCGTCTCCGAGTTCTTCGTCGGTCATTTAGATCTTCATCTGTCTTGGTTTATGAGGTACAGTTCTGATTCAATCGCTATTATAAGGTTTCATTTTTTTTTTTCTGTATTTGTTTAGATTTAGTGTATTTGTAGGGTTTTGTCGTTCGATTTGTTGATTTAAGACATCCGAGGAGTGAAATCGGAATGAATTAGTGGTACTTTTGCGCTATATTATTAGATCAAGCTTAATTATTGAACATGCCTTATCAGATTAGGGTTAATTAGGTTTATGGCTGCTCCGATGGTTTTGTAGATGTCAATTCCTATTTTTGAGCTAGATTGTATTGTGTTAATAGATCAGGCAGATCTCTTGCTTATTGTTGAGTTCTTGAAATCTGTTCAGAGCTATTTTCTTACATTCTTGTTTTATTATTCTGACTCGCAAATGCTGTTTCACCTAACATCATTCTTTTCTTTTCTTTTCTCACAGCTCGAAGGAGAAGCCGACTCTCGGGTAAGGCCTTTTTTCAATGATTTCGCCATTTTTTTTATATTTTATACTTGCCAAGGGAAATTCCAAATCTGTTTTACTTCTTTATAAATTCAGTTATTATACTCAGAGCCAATTTTTGTTCTTTGGAAGGAAATACCACACTTTATGTATATTTTATGTGTTTAATTCATCTAATCTTGAAAGTATAGATTCCTTTGGAACATCTTCAGTTTAAAGTTTATAATGAAATTACTTGAAGATTCTTTTGGCATATATTCATCTCTATTTTTTTTTCTCATATTTGTGGTCTGAATGGATTGATTTTGAATAAACTCTAATATCTCCTTTGTTGTCTATATTTCAGAGGTCAGCGGATTAAGACCCGCAAACGGAATATAGCAGCTCCTTTGGACCCTACTGCTTTTGCTGATGCAGTGGTCCAGATCTATCTGGATAATGCTGGTGATCTGGTAAGCTTGCTGATGTTTTATCTTTTGTCGTTTGTGCCCTCTAATTATAAATACTTTTCTCAAGTTTATTTCTGACTTTGGATGCTAAATATCGTGCCTTTAATCGTAGGAACTTATTGCAAAAAGCATTGAATCTTCAGATCTCAACTTCTCGCGTTACGGCGACACCCTTTTTGAGGTACCTGTCCTTTTGAACAATTATCCTTCTGATCTTTTTTAACTGAAAGGGACTTGTGAAGTATATTAATTTCTCTTGACATAACAGTTTATTTATTTGTTTTTTTAATTTCCAGGTTGTCTTCACAGGAGGCCGCACTCAACCTGGCACAATAAAACCGGATGAAGGAGAGAAGCACTCTTACTCAGTCCTAGATTGTGAACCCAAACGTGAAGCTATCCTACCCTATGTACTTTACATACAGAAAACCCTACGGAGACGCCCCTTTTTGATAAAAAATCTTGAAAATGTCACTCGCAAGTAAGTTTAGAGTTGGATTTCATATGAATCTCATTTATCAGAAGTGATTGCCAGCTAATTATGTGATTAGTATAAACTTTTTGATAATTTGTGTTCAGAATATATGTTTACTGTTTACTGAAGTCTCAGTAACTTGGAATTGTGTATGTTGTCAGCAAACTTATGTGACAACTGTTCAATTGGCCAAACAATTATAAATCATGTCTTGGCTAGCAACTTGTAAATCTACAGAGTTATTCTTGCCTGAAACTCATGTCAGTATATACCTTTTTTTAAGATAAAGATGGGCGTTAAATCTCCCAACATTAAATATCCACAATGATCTCCCATCCATGTTTTGAACCTGCAACCGTCAGTAGATTTTCCTTTTTTTCTACTTTATAGTTTTTTTTTTTTTTTTTTTTTTTTTTTTTGCTGTTGCTCATTATTGCCTTGTTGGACGGCAGGTTTCTCCAGTCGCTTGAGCTTTTTGAGGAGAATGAGAGAAAAAAGATGGCAATCTTCACTGCCCTTACATTCTCTCAGAAGTTGGCACTCACACCTGAGACTGTGTTCCAGCCACTGCTCAAGGACAGCCTTGTTGCCAAAGGGATAGTGCTCAATTTCATCACTGATTTCTTCAAGGAATACCTGAGGGACAACTCTCTTGATGACCTTATTTCCCTTCTCAAGAAGGCGAAAATGGAGGATAATCTGCTCGACTTCTTTCCCACTGCCAAGCGCTCTCCTGAGGCCTTCTCAGAGCATTTTATGTAAGTGTTTCTCTAGATTTATTGATGTTTTCAGAATTTGTTGTTGCCAGCATGTGGGATAATTGAGTTCTCTATATTTTGTTTTATTGTCATTGATGATTGTTGTAAATTACATTGCTGTTGCTGTGAACTAGTTCTTTTAGCATAATTTAAGGAGAAATTGTAGCATGATCATAAATATTGGCAATTACAAAGAAGTACAGGTTTGTACAGTTGAATAATATATAAAATTTATTTATAAATGTATTTTTTGGTAATGCAGGAAGGAAGGCCTGGCACCTGTGGTGGAGTACAACGAGAAGAAAATGTTTGAAGTGAAGCTGAAGGAGATAAAGTCGATGCTGACGACACAGATCTCAGAGGAGACAGATGTTGATGAAGTGATAGACACAGTGAAGCAGCAGGTGAAGGAGGCCAAGTTCCCGGACATCGAAGTTGTGCGCATGCTGTGGGATGTCCTCATGGATGCTGTCCAGTGGTCTGGCAAGAACCAGCAGCAGAATGCCAATTCTGCCCTTCGTCAGGTAGGTGTTCCTTGATTTGATTATGGAGTTTACATGTAGCAATTGATTTGCGCCTGGATTGGTGGTAGTTCAGTAGGTAGGGCGGCATTAATAAATGTTTGTTTCCAATAATTTTAAAGATCACATATGGGGTGTATTTGTTGATAAGAACAACTGGTTTAATATTAGTGGGTTGGGTTGACCAGTCAGGTGAGAATTACTGTATGTGTGTTTGGCAGTGCATTAATATTTAACATTCTTCTTATGAACTGATACATAGTTGAATATCTCAAGTATTCTTCAACCTATTAGTCATTCTTACACTGTGATTCCTGGTTGAGAATATGCACCTCACCTGTACTTTACCAAGGTTTCTTTCTTTGGAGTTCTTTCACCCACTTGATTGCTTTGGGACAAGGGCTCTTTGTTTGCTGCTTTCTTCATGAACATCCAACTCAATTTGGCTTTAAGTTTCTTTCCTCTCTTGTATCAGGTTAAAACATGGGCAAAGCTGTTGAATGCATTCTGCTCCACTGGAAAGCTGGAGCTGGAGTTGATGTACAAGGTTCAGGTACAGTGCTATGAGGATACAAAACTGATGAAGCTCTTCCCTGAGATTGTCAGGTCTCTCTATGATCTCGATGTTCTTGCTGAAGACACCATCCTTCTCTGGTTCCGCAAAGGTTCCAACCCCAAGGGCAGGTATGTATTTTTTGGATATTTGTCATTATAATCATATTATAGTATATTATATACTTTGGTGCTAATTTTATAGTATGAGTATCTATTTAATTAGTTGCTTGGTGGTGCAAGTTTTAGTTATTTACTCGTTCTTTTTGTTGATGTTTTTGGGCATTTCTGCATTCTCCTTTACTTGATGCACCTTGGTAAAATGCTGCAATTTGATCAATCTGTGTAATTCTATACTTTTACCCCATTGATTTGGAAACCACACTATGACCAGCTTTTCATTTTGGGTGGGAATTTGGGGCCGCAACTGAATAGTAGAACTAGTTTTAAGTTATTTGATCGGTAAATGTGCAGGCAAACATTTGTGAAGGCGCTGGAGCCATTTGTAAATTGGCTCGAGGAGGCAGAAGAGGAAGAATGATGAACATGTTGCTATATCGAATTAAGGATGTGATGAATTTGTATTTTTTTCGTTTTTACCTTTTATCACATGGAGATCTGTAGTATTATGTATTATGTGATATGGTTAATGTTGTTGGGATTTATTAGCTTCTGAGCTACTTAATTGCGTGAAAAGATTAAGATTGACTGAAGTATGGAAATCAAATTACATTACCTTGTTGGTGCAGTAGTACCATTGCTTTTCATGAAGCCTATTGGCTTAATTTTGTTCTTTCTATCAGTAAGAATTAATTTGCGTAAAGCTGTCATGAATTTCAGTTCATCCACGTCCCAAGGTGGTCTGTGATCTCTAAATGTTATTGTGCTGACTTAATCGATTAAAATCATTCACATTAAGTCATAACACCAGTGCCGCATCACTCTAGCTTCAGATTTATTGACCCTTGTACGTAGTTTAACTAGTTGGATGCTTTGAAAAAGCAAGTTTGGTTTGATGCATGTGACTATCTTGACATGATGTTTACACTCCATGCCTCCATGCCTCCATATGATGTCGATCTTTATTTGACAAATTAAGTTCCGAAGTAAATCCTGTTAGACTAATTGTTCGCGCTTGTTACACGTGGAAAAAAGATACGACTCAACTTTCAATCATATATAGTTGTCAGTCGTAAGCTGATGCTGCTCTGCTCGACAAACTATCATCTCCGGTTCAATTATAAAATAATAAAGTTAATTGATGGCTGTAATTTCATCTACAGATATATATCATCTAATCTAAAATCTAAAAGTATAATTAAGTCTCATGCCGCAACAATTGCGGAAATCTGAGCCGTCTATTGTTTTCCGCGATCGAGCGATAAATCTGATCCGTTAATAATTTTCTTTCCCGTCTCTTCTTCCTTCGCCAGTCGCCACTCTTCTCTCCTCTCACGTAAACAGAAACGCTAAAATAGGTTGCCGACTCTCTTTCCTCTCTCCTCCGACACATCTCTACCGCCTCCTCCGCCAACTGCTCGCCTCACCTCGAGACCCTCCTCCGCCAACCTTTCTCTCCTCCTTTGCCAACTCATTGCTTTGATTTCCCCCTCTGGATTACTTGGTTCTGAACCCAATCCCGCCCCACTTCCTCCTGGCCCACCGCCTCCTTGACAGGCGCAGCAAGAAGCTTCCTATCTGCCAATCCTGCCCCACTTCCTCCCGGCGCACCGCCTCCTTGACAGGCCAAGCAAGAAGCTTCCCAAGTTCCATTTTTTTTAAGATTGAGCACATCTCTTTTGGGTATTAAATTTTATCATCTTTTTTATTTTTCCTGATTTGCTCGGTTAACCACCTCAGATTTTTTCTTTACTTGGAAGTATTTTGGGTTTATTACTTTTTGAGTTAGATAATTGATGCAAAATCAAAGGCTACGGTATCTTCAAATTTGGACAGCATTTGAGCAACATGGCGCAGGTACCAAAATCACAGTGCAATTAAATCATAAATGTCAATGAAACTGTTGCAACACATGCCACACTCATTCAAATTATGGGATTATTTTCTCTTCAACATAAATACACCAGTAGTTACTTAATTATACATTTTTAAGCCTCTGACATTGGCTTATTGAAAGCTATCAGCATTTGTAATCTTATCTCAGAGTTGTACGCCGCAATTACAGTTCCGTAAGGGTAATATAGAACCAGTTGAGACTCTAATTACAAGGAAAATAATCTAGCCAATTTGAAGATATATCTAATTAATTATAAATTGAATCATAATTGATCGTGTATGCAGGAATATATCTGATTTGCATCTAGGATCTCTACCGTGGGTTCAATACCTCCTGTGTTGGTATGATCGTCTACTTTGGCATGTATGATTCTCTCAAGCCAGTTCTTCTGGTTGGATCTCTTCAGGTCAGCATTTTTAGCCTCTATGCCATCCTTTGTTCCCAAGAGATGATTGAAAGAATTATCTATTGACATCCGACTTCCCTCCACCAGGCAGCAATTGATGAGGTATTAACCCAAAGCAGCTTTTTTTTTTCAATGCTGTTAATTTGTTAAATCTCAAAAGCTGATACATAGGGTATAGTAGTATTAGCGATTAAACATGTTATGGCATAATTGCTCCTCCTCAAAAAACTGATTGATTTTTTACTGGTACGTGCATCTGTTTTCAAATTAAGATGAAAATCTGTTTGGAAAATGATTTTGCCCATAGAATAAAGGTAATATGAAAGTATTTTGTTTGGTTAACCTCTTACTCTCTAGAAACTGGTGCCGTGTTGCAATATCATTTATTTCATTGTTTGGTTAGAAAAATAATAATAAACTGTAATATATTATTAATTGTCATTATATTCTGATAATTGAGCTATTTTAAAGATTCAGCATAAGTGTATCTGATAGGAGCCAATAGATAAATCTGATTCATTTTTTAGGCACCAATTACTTATGGTGTGTAGTTATTTATGTACTGAAATTTCAATGAACAATTTGATATATATTCTAATAGATTTGTTTTAATGGGTCCAGGGATAAAGTACCCTTCAAAATTAGTTAGGAGTTTGGGGTTCAAAGAATGCTTTTATTTTTTTTTGTTTTGTACTTCAACTTCACTGCATTTTCCTGCTATGCCACAGGAGTTTGTACCAAATTAGATAACTTGGAGAGTGTTTACTGATTGAGAGGGCCAATGCTGAGAAAGAAAAGTGGGTGTCTGCTATCAACACGCTTGACGAAAATTCAGAGTTGACACTGATTGGTTCCTTCGTGCCAGTCATGCTCATGAAGGGGGACGATGTTTAATGAATGTCAGGGACAGTCGTGTTGTGCTCACCACAAAGTCCGGTAGAGGCTTGTAAGGAATCAATGAGGATCTCTTGAACGATTTAGTGTGATTTTTGCCAAGCTTATCGGCTGTTTAGCTCACGTTAGATCCCGATACCTGCGCTGAAGAGGTCAGTGTTCTTTGTGCTTCTCTGGTTTACAAAAGAAATGGCTTCAGATAGGTCTTGCTCTTAAATGTGTGGCAATTGCAAAATTACATAAAGATAGAGAGCTTCTTTGGCTACACCAGTTGCTAGGAACTGATGAAGCATATGAAAAGTTGATCTATCATGTTGCTTGTCAAGAAGTGCTTAAGTCAAAATATCAAGAATTAGAGCAGGAGACTTCAAAATTTATAAAAAGAACTATTGAAAAACCAAATCAGTCAATACATTAGAATTAATATTTACTCTATTTTTTCATTTTTTTTTTTACTGATAATGTGGCAGGTCGAAGCAAATGACCAGTAATGGTATAGTATTCTGCACATCGGTATCAACTTGATTTGGGTTTCTTAGCTTTTGAAAGGTTTGTTTACTCCCTCTTCTATTCTAAGACTCCAAAAATTTGTCCCAATTTTTCATATCTCCTTTTTGCCACCACATATTTTAATTTTTTGTTAACCTTAATGTTAAAAAATTTATAAGAAGTGAAATTAAATAGTTCAATAAATCCAAACCTTCTGGTGATTAATATTGTAGAGGTACAGTTTGTTTTTTTGTGTTCTTATTATTTATTTATTATTTTTTCCTTAGCGTGAAATGTTGTAAAGTGCAATCTCAGATATTTATGTCAGAATAATGTATTCATGTAAGTATGTAACATATAGTTATTGAAATGTTGAATGAGTAGGAAACTTTGAGATGCAGGATGATGATAATGACATCATGGAAGCATGCACACCAGGTTAATTCTTGGACATAAAAGGCACTCCATGGAAAGTCCCAACTCGGCCAACCTCACTGTCACTCAACCTGCAGTCACTCCTCTGTCCAGCCACTAGATTCAGCTACTGGGTCGGGTTGCTGAAGAACACTGGCAAGCCAGAACCTGCCAACCCATTGGACTATACTGGTGTGAAGCCTCCTACTTTTCTAATGCCTGGGGTTTGCGCCAAGGCAACACTTGGGAGAAGAGAAGGAATCTGTGGAGAGAGAAAAAGAAGAAGAGACGGTTCCGGGATCCATACATTGATCAAGGGCTTGATGCCGGCCCGGTCTTTGTATCTCCTCATTATGAGCAGAGGCTGAAAATGCCACATATATGCTGTTGTGTCAGGAATGTTAGGTATTTATATATACTGTGTTTTAGTATGCAACGGTTTGATTACTAGACAGAAGTATTGTTTTGGTCATTTTTTATTTCCAGCAAAGATATTAATTGTGCCACGTAGCTTATTGTTTCAATCATCTGTAATGATGCAATTAATTTATTTTTCCCTTTTCTGATTTAGGGAGAAATTATCATCGATCTTTAATGCAAATAATTATCTTTTATGAAATTTCTAATTCCTGTATATATTATTCTTTCCAACGAGAAATTGCATGACCTTTAATACGATTTATTAAGTATTAACCTTTTGTGTACCTCACAATTTCTCAAATTATAGCATTCTTTCAATGAGATTAATTAATTTCTTTTTTATTTTCTTTGCATCCTCAAATTCTCTTTATTTTTTTCGTTTGGTGTGTTTTTGTACTTTTATGAAGATTTACAGTATTGTTTAGGGTCAATAATTGCTCTTGACATTAATCGAACAAATTAAGGAATTTTTTGAAGTTCAATTTTTTGTCTAAAACAACTAAAATACAAGGCATTCATGTTACATTTCTGCAAACTTACATGCGGACATACATGTGTTTGTTCAGGATTTAAGATGAAAAACAAAGGCTGGGGCCCATCTAGTAATAAGTAAGGTTTAAAAAGCGGCTATTGCGGCCGCTATATCGGCGCTATAACGTTCTATACCCTGGAACGCTACACCGCTACAAATTTCGCGTTATGTCCGATTGCGCGCTGTATAGCGGGATTAGCGGCGATATATCGGTGATTTAGCGCTCTATAGCGGTTCTTCTGATGTATTCGCGGCCCACAAATTATAAAGCCCAATTTGGCCTGTATAAGAGTTACGCATGTACATCTCTTCTCAAATTACAGACTACGGAGACTTCTCTCAGTCCCAAATCGCACAGTTCCTGCCTTTCCGCCTAGCCCTGCCGTTCCTGCGATTCACAGCTTCCACCTCCCCTCCGCCTCTCCATCTCGTGATCTTCGAATCTCATTGCGACATTGCCAGGTAACCTGTCATGTACTTTGTTGCGTTGATTTTGGAAACGTTTTCTAGGGTTTGCTGCTTGCAAGATGATGCAGGTGATTTTCAATTGAATAATAACTATTAATTTGCAAACTTAACCAATAAGACCGTCTAATAGTATCATATGAGCTTAAACTTGGTTTCAATATAACAATCACATGTTAGTTTATTAAATAATAATGAAATGAAAATTAATTAAAGAAATATAAAATTTTGAGAAATAGCTGTCAAAAAAGTTCTCTTAAATTTTTGTTATTTTAGACGCTCCTTGCTTTTACTACATTTGCCATTTGCCATATAAATGGGCCATAATCAATTCAGACCGACTCGACTTGTTGGGCCCCCAATTAACCGTCTTTTCTCCGTCGTCGTATTGTCCGACGCGCCACCGTGGATCGAACCTCCCTCCATTTCTTCTCTCTTTTCTTTCTCGTAGTTGAGATTTTTCGAACGAAATAGTACAAGGATAAAGAGATGGCCTTGCGTAGTGGTGTTGGGAGACTGGGAAGAGATCTACCGTCGTTTATTTCTCGGAGCGCTTCTTCCCTCCTCCATTCCCATGCCACTAGCTTTGGTAAATCTCTCCTTATTATTATTATTTTTATTTAATCGCTTGGAGAAAGTTTAGTCTTGGATGCATTAAATTGGCAATCGACATGAACATAATCTTTGACATTGAATTTGGTTGTGGGTTTGGCAAATATAAGCTGAGATTGACTTCATTTTCTTTTTTTTTTTAATTTATTTTTGTATCAAGGCTTATGTAGGATCCTCTAATATAACAGGTATTGCAATTATGCAGAGTATGGAATTATAAGGTTGTGTGTATTGGTGTTGGTTTGTAGGTTTTAAGGAAGTGAGAGAGGAAGAGAAGAGCAAGCTGGTGGGTAATGTTTTCAGCAATGTTGCTTCAAGTTATGATCTCATGAATGATTTTATGAGCGTTGGACTGCATCGGTTGTGGAAAGATAGGTCTTTACCTTATTTTTTTATTTTATTTTTTTTAATTTGTTCTGCATTTCAGTTAAATATTTGATTTTTGTTTATTTAAGAACTTAAAATTTGTCAGGTTGGTTTCGAAACTGAATCCCTTTCCGGGAATGAAGCATCTTGATGTGGCCGGAGGAACTGGTATGCTTATATGGTTATTCCTCATGTTACTTCTTCGCATATACACTAATATTGTTTGATCATACATGAATTTGTATAATGTTTATATTTATTCAGGTGACGTGGCATTTCGGGTTCTGGATAGCATCAAGAGTGTCAGTCGAAGAGCCATGCAAGGCACTCTGCCTGAAGTGGAAGAAGAAACACAGATTTATATATGCGACATTAATCCCAATATGCTATCTGTTGGCAAGAAGCGTGCTGCTGATAGAGGTAAATCTGTAACTGACACTGAATTTCTAAGATAATTTGATATACATGTTTCTTATAACTTCTAAATTTTTCATGCGTGAAGGGTTAGGAGAGGAGAGGTGCCTTAACTGGGTTGAAGGAGATGCAGAAAAATTAACTTTTGAGGACTCTTCAATGGATAGTTACACGATTGCTTTTGGAATTCGAAATGTGACCCACATTGAGAAAGCTCTTTTTGAGGCTTACAGGTGGGCAGTTAGATTATTTCACTACAAATATGTTATATTTTTCCTTTTCTAACTATTATATACTTCTTTGTAAAAGTTACACCAAACCATATTTGCAAATAGGATCCAATATTCTTAAAATTTAAACTTATTTGCACATACTGGTAAAAGCAAGTTTTAAAAGGAAGTTAAATTCATACTAAGAACAAATAGTGTGTCAGCCCTTCATTTTTGTTGGTTCAAACTTCAAATTATTAACTGTTAATCTGTTAAATAACATGAAACTTTGATCTTTTGTAGATCTTACTTCAATTTGGGTTAGAAAGAAAAAAAAAAACTAGAGCTCTACTGAATTAAGATAAACATTTTGGTCATTTGATAAACAATTTTGGTTGATTATGTCGTCCACCTGAAGTGGTGATCAATGGTGGCATTGCCCCAACCTGTTAATTTTTGTAAACATTCTCAAATTTTGTGTGTAAGATATAAGAAACATTAGGCATTATTTGGAAAATGTCTAAGTACTGTTTGAATAATTGTTATCTGCAAAGAAGCTTAGTATTTTATCTGGATCTTTTACAATGCTGATTGCTTAAGAATATATTGTCTATTTCAGGGTGTTAAAGCGAGGTGGTAGATTTTTATGCTTGGAGTTGAGCCATGTGGACGTACCAATTTTCAAAGAATTGTGAGTTCATTATTACTAAATTACATCAATATGCTATAATTAAAGAGATTTAGCATGTGTTTTCTGATTGAAACTAGGGTTATTAAACTCACTATGTTAAAATGTATATGCTGTGAGATATTAAGTGGATGCATGTTTTATCAACGAATGTGGATGAAATACTTTCCTGTTATTTCAAAATGCATAAATTAGGGGAGAAGCTTCAGCAGTAGTGGTTATTGATCTTTATTATTTTTTTCACCATGATGGGTCTCTGATCCTTTGCTTTTTTTGGTTTGCAGTTATGATTACTATTCATTTTCAGTGATTCCAACTATGGGAGAGCTAGTAGCTGGGGACAGGGAGTCGTACCAGTACTTGGTTGAGAGTATCCGTAGGTTTCCTAATCAGGTAATTATATTTAAATTTTTCAACATGGTTTAACTGAGACGAAAGAAAAGAATCAGTTGTGCTAGGTCTGACATTTGTTCCTAATGTAGGAGAAATTTGCTCGAATGATTGTTGATGCCGGTTTTCAAAAAGTGGAGTATGAAAATCTTGTTGGCGGAGTTGTTGCTATTCACTCTGGACTGAAGTTGTAACAAATCTACGGACTTAAAAAAGTTCTTGTCATAATATTATTTTTATTTATATATTTTTTCCTAATATGTTATAGGGGCTGAGTATGTGCCGGGCATCCTTAGAATCATTACCTTTTCCATGGTTTCAACTTTCTAGTTTTCTGTTTATCTTATTGTTACCTTAATAAAATTTTGCTCCTCGTTCTGCTTTATACAAAGGAAAATGTAGGAACCTTTATTATTTATTAATACTTGGAAAAAGTAATTTATCCTTTTATCTGTTTGTAAGCTTTTCTTATTTTGGTGCTGCACCAATTCATAAACTGCAGTCTGTAAGCATATATGAATGCATCCAGATCCTGTCGCAAAAGACACGTCAATGATTATTGTATTATATTTACTGCGATGATGCAAAGCAGGACTGGATTCCAGCGCTAGAGTGTGGCTCAGCCCAGGCCCATTTAAAGAGGCGGCACCTGTACCGATTCCACTTCACCAAAATCACCAGGGAAGTACACGTAATTATCTGCCCTTTCCACGTGTTTCTCTGCATGTACCTCCTCTCCACCGTTCCCTTCTTTCAGATTCTGGATGTAATCATGTAATTCGCAATCCTCTTACTATTAAATCAGATAGAAATTGAGAGTGAGAAAGAGAGAGAGAGAGAGAGCAGTCTCATCAACAAAATGGCAACTTCTCATGTTGATGTCCCAGGTGAGCCGACGGAGACTGGTACGGCTCTTTTGGAGACGGCCGCTGGTACCATCCAAGGCTTTCAACCAATTAACAACATTCACCAGCACCTTTGCGCGTGTGTATAAACTTTGATAAATATCCATTTAATTCCTTACTTTTCATACTATAATTTCAAATCACGAGTTGGCTTATGTTTCTATAGGTTTCACTTCTATGCACACGACATGACAAGGCAAGTCGAGGCACACCACTTCTGCGGGCACCTTAACGAGGATGTGCGTCAGTGTTTAATCTATGACAGCCCCAACAAAGATGCCCGGTTAATTGGGATCGAGTACATTGTGGTGGAGTCTCTTTTTCTCACATTGCCTGATGATGAGAAGCCGCTGTGGCACTCCCATGAGTTTGAGGTGAAAGGCGGGTACCTGTTCATGCCGGGTGTGCCGGGTATGGTAGAGAGGCAAGACCTGAAGCAAGTGTGCAAGACCTATGGGAAAGTGATCCACTTCTGGCAGGTTGACAGGGGGGACCCACTTCCTTTGGGAATACCTCAGATCATGATGGCTCTCACACGCCCCGGGCAACTCCAGGAGAACATTGCTAAAGGTAATAATATAGTTAGGTTGACAATTTGACATGAAGAATTTGCTCACGAGTTGGCTCATGTTTCTGAAAGACCTTGCTATATCACTTAAAAACGAAAGTAATTTGCATGGCTGTTTTCTTAGCGAAAACTGTCAATTTGCATATCAATTTCAATTCCTATAAATTTAATGAGTAAAATAAGTTTTCCTGGACTGACATATCATTGCTGCAATGATATTTTATTTTTGTTTGGGATTAATGGCGTTATTGTTCAAGTACTAAGAATATGGTGGTAGGTCAACGGAAGGTTGACTTTGATTTTAATTGTTGCGTTTTAACCTTTTGAGAGGTTGTACACTGCTAGAAATGTGAGTATCATCAATTTTTCCCAGGTGATTCTCTTTGGACTATTTTCTTGAAACTAACATGGAATTAATTTTTCCACAATAAATATCTAAATCGTTGTTCTAATTTGTGCTATTTTGATTGTACCAGATGTGGAGAAGAGGTTTGGAGTGTCATTTGATGAGCAGAGGGAACAGAGGAAGGATTTGAGTGGCCCTGATCATGGGATCCATCCCCTGGCAAATGCAGCCGGTAGGGGCTTGAAGACCGAGTTGCGGGAGGTTGACATCCCACCCGCAACTTCCATGCCTAGAGTCTTTGTTTGACAGAAAATGTATTTGCCAATAATGTGGAACCAAGTCTGTGTGTTTTTGCAAATGTTTCTGTTTTAAATATAAGTGCTACTTTTGTAAGTGTGGTCAAGGGTTCAGGTTGTCTTGTATAGTAGTTTGTTGTCAAGAGCTGGGCTAAAGTTGTTTCTGACTGATGACGAAAACGAATGTGTTGGCTAAGAAATCCTTCCCGTTATATTCTGTGCCTTCTATAGTTGCTAATTATGATCGGTGATTGGTATGTTGGGTCTTTAACATGATCTCAAACGTCGAGTAAATTGTTCAAAGTGGATCAGATATAGATGGATCTTCACTGCATCACTGCTCAAGAAAATAATATGTATGTGGAAAATGTTAATTAATAAGTTTAATTCAGTTGATACTTGATAGTTATGATTAATTGCATTTTTATACTTCACCCTATTAGGGACCAACTATTTAATTTAGCTGATTATCGCAAAATGAACAGTCAAACGTACTTTTGAAATAATGCAGTATTTCATAATATGCTGTCAGAATATGTGAATGTGGATACAGCAATTGCTTTTTGTGTATCTTATTTTTAAAGATTTTAAGTATGGAACTGATAATTATACAGCTGTCAAAATATTTTTTTTAACAGTAAAAAAGTTTTGAGAGCTGCCAATATTTGTCAAAATATTTTTTGACCAATCAAAATGTGAGAGAGCTGTCAATATTTGGTGTAAGAAATGTAAATGAACGCCTATTTCTGTAACGCATTCTGTAAATAGTTGAGAGACATTTAACAATATTGCAAGTGTGTACATTTTACAGCGAGCTGATCTTGTAGTTTCTGATATGCATGAAAAAATGTACTTGAGAAATGAAATGTTTACAAATATTCAAAATAGTTTTTGGAAATATATGATGCATCGTTTTGTTAATTAAACTTAATTATTAGCGACTGATTTATTTTTATATTAAACATCTGAAATCAGTATTCAGTCATTAATATTTTTATTGAATATTGGTTAGTAAGATATGCATTACTACGTGAATAAAGTGTCTCTAAAATTTAAATAAGGACTAGCAAAAGAGGAGTACAAATATTTCAACATCAATTATATTTTAACTTAAAAAGGGTCAAACTTTTCTAATTGTTTTCAAAACTCAATATTCACGAAGAGATTTCAAGGTGAGTTGCTGAGTTAAACTCAAGATGAGTCATTCCCTAGATCAAAGACTGATTTTTTTTTTTTTTTTTTTTTTTTTTTTTTTTTTTTTTTTTTTTTTTTGTTCTCAACAACGTGATTGTCTTCTAATTTTATACGTTCTCCTCTTTAAAAGAGTCAAAGCATTTTCCTCCTTTTAGAAAAAATATTTTTGTTTCGTTCTTAAGAACTTGTCATCAAGCATCCCCAATTTAAAAGCGATAAAATAACTTTCATTAGGTTTTCTATTGAAAACATTGTCTTAAGTTTAAATTCCTCTATTTCGTTGTCAATAATAATTTCATTTGTGAACTAAAAGGTACACAAATTTTAATAATAATAATAATAATAATAATAATAATAATAATAATAATAATAATAATAATATCTTTTAGAATATATTATACGAAAATATCAAATTAATTTCCTGTATTATATTTTGTCCCCCACTTTGTTAAATTTGAATACACGCCAACTTTAATTTGATACTCTAATTTAATAAAATTTACTTTTGCTTTGAAAAGACAATTCAATTTGAAAAATAAGTAAAATATTCTTGGATTGGAAAAGTTCATAAAACATAAGTTTTTTGTATAGATAGTTATGGGAAGTCATCTACTATTAATTAACTCCAAGCAGTTCTCAATTAGGCCGAAAACGAAGTACGGTTTTCACTTTTCACAATAATTACACGGCTTAGAAGTGCACCGAACAGCAGTTGGTTGAAAAACCCTATGCGAGTAAACAAGCTCAAGAAAACAACAAAAATCATAAGCGAATTGCATGGAACCACAATATTTGCACTATGCTAAAGAGTAAAGAATGACTCAATTAATATATCACCATATATTTCTCACAATCGGGTAAGTGAGATCATTTTAACAGAAATGGCAAACGCTATAGTTTGGACAGTTTGATATATACTTGAATATTATTTAGTAAAGTGAAGCAATTTCTGATAATATACACTTCCACTTTGCTCTGTCCCCCGGAGGGGGAGGGGGGATATATAATAATATATAGAGTGTATTTTGCATTTTCTTTATTCCCAAGAAAAGTATGAAAGGACATAATTAAAGAAAATGTGTAACGTTTTCTCAGTAGTAATTTTTCCCTCGTTTGTTCATTCTTTATTTCTTATCAAAAATAAACGATAGTCTTGAACTGCCTTTCTAGCTTTGAAAAAAAAAAAAAAAACTACATGATTGCTTATAAATCACATAACTTCAACAGCAATTTAATTTCTATAGATATATAGGTATTTTTTTAACATATAATTTTTCATCATTAATAGTTATGTACATTATTGCAACGTACGATACGTTAATTAAAAAAATTATGAACAATGGATTATAACTCATGACCTGGAATTTTACAGCACTTGCAAGCTGAAAGTTTAAGGCTCTAGAATATTGCTATCCAGTGATTAATGTACAATATTCAAAATGCTACACTCCTTTAGAAGTAAGAGTATGAGTAATAGCCATGCGTTAGGAACTTCTTGCCATGCATGTCAATTAAAAATTGAATGCATGAGTCACCAGATAAACCTTAACCCACAAGGTTGTTTTCAATAAAAATAATATAAAATATTAACACGTTTGTTGGAAACTTGGAATATCTTAAGCTTGAGTCTAAGGTATCTTCACATTTGTATAGCATCACCAACATTGCCACAACAGCATCACCTATATATAAGACAATTAAGGAAACAAAGTACTAGCTAGCTAGTTCACAGACTTTTACATTAAGGAAATTAAAAAAATTTTCCAAAGAACCGAGAGCTTTCTCAAACATTAAGTACAGATATCTAACTCAGTAACCTAACTAACTAGTAAAAAAGATAGCTTTGCAGCACTAATTCTGTGATCATCTACTGTTCATTTCAGAGTAAAACATGCAAATAGAAAAGTAGTTCAATGTATGCAACAAGGACAAGTTTCTTAAGTACTTAGCTGTGTTAGTAGAAGGTCAGAATATGGTCTTCAAGATATAAAAGCAATGAATATTACCACCATGCATACAAGGCCAAGAGAAGAAGAGGGAGGGTACAGCTTGACCTTTCTCCTCAGTTCAAATAGTGTGGTAAGAGAAATTAAGCTGTACTCTCTCTCTTCTCCCATTAGTCTTGATGACTCGAGTGATAAGAGACTTGATGCGCTCTCGGGGCATTTATATTGAAGGATATGTATGATCACTACTTTCCTTCGCAATCATTTTGGTCGCTTTGCACATGAAAGCCTTAATTCATTGTCCAATAATTCAACAAGTTGGTGCAACCTGGGCCATGAAATGATGTGATAGCGTAGGCCTACCCCATACAAGTCTACGTCTACCGGATCAAATAAGCGCACTGTTTTTTTACTATTACCTTTCTGCATATAGTACTTAGCTAGACTTATTGCACCACTAAATTTATATAGATGTAAACCATTTAAAACAATTATTTCAGATGCATATAATGTACTACTCAAATTTGTATTGCTTCTTTTGTAGTTACATAACAACTTTACAAATTAAAACAGTTATTGTATGTATAATGATCAAAATTACACTAGTGGCATGAGCTTCGTCATAATAACATGTCGGTGTCGTTTGGGATGGTTAGGAATATGGTAGGAATAGCATAAATTTAGGAAAAAATACTATTCACAGGAATTGGAGGAATTGGCTATTCCGGAAATTAGAAATGTTGTTTGGATGGTGAGTTTAGGAATAGCGTTGGAAAGTGTGAAAAAGTAGAGAGAAAAGTGTTGTTGGAAAGAGTGTTATTGAAAATTGTGTTAGGAATGAAATTGGCTATTCCAAAACCGTTTGGATGAAAAATTCAGGAATTGGCTATTCCTAGGAATTGGCCTATTCCACTCATCCCAAACGAGTACTTCCCTAATTAGTTGAACACCGATCATGTCAAGAGTAATTACCTAGCCCCAAGAAGTATATCCAGATGATATTTCTTAGTTTGTATTTTTTCGTATATTATCAAAAAGCGATGGTTAGTCCGGCCCAAACGCATCCTTAATTATATATGTGTGTCAAAAGTACTGAAGGTATTCAGATGTCTATTAGACTGATTGTACCTACAACTCCCTCTCCATGGCCCCTCTAATTAGACCTAAACAGTGAGCAAGGTGATGGCCAATTGGCCATGAATGCTTTTGGAAGGGTTATAGACACTGTGCGGAGAGGAGAAGAGTGGTGCAATGGGGGACGTGTCGGCAAAGTTAGCTGCATGTGCTACTTCCAGGGCTCATGATCTGGACTCTTGCTGCCATCCACTAGTTCCATATATAGTGGCTTGACTGTATGCTGCTTCAGATAATACATCGCTGATTGTTGATGGAGAAATATCCACAGGACTATTAATACTAATAGTCGAGAGAGACATTAATATTCTGTGCAGAAACTTCATCGACTTCATAGGTCAAGAACTATAACAAACTTCATTAAAAAAGGTTTACTATAACCACGATATATATCAAATGCAATGTAAAATAAAAATACAAATTATTGAAACCTTAAGAAGAGTAAAAACATGTTTTGTTTTTCCCTTAAAGAATATCATAGTATGGGTCTCAAATATATGCTATTTAAATTAAGTTAGGTAATATTGACAACAAGTTTATTTGACAACTGTGACACCACTTTTATATATTTTTTTAATAAATTACAAATATATTATAAATTGTTTAGATAAGTTATATATATATAAAATTTTGTGTAATTTGTAAATTAATTAGTCATTTATATAGCTTTTTTAAAAATGAATGGTAAAGTTTTAATATATTGGCTCTGAGTAGCTACTAAAAGAATTTAAATTACACTTGATTCAATACACAATACAGTGCGGGGCCGTGCTGGCATGTGCATCCAATTAGACATACCATGCATGTCAAAGAATTTTAATATATGAATATATGATTATATGGACAAGTATATGTCTAAGAGCACGCAACTTGCAGCACAATATTCTCTATCATTTTCAAGTGTGTAAGTAGTTTACAGCAGTATATATCTAAGGTACATTATATAGAATACAATCTAAGGTACATAATTTTTGTAGCAGCTTCAACATAAAAACACGGTTTTCCTTTTTTTTATTAAGCCACTGGCTAAAATTTGTAAACTTTTTTTTATCTATATATAAAAAGATGAGGGCTAGACCCACAATTTTTCCTTAAAAAAACATAAAAACACGGTTTGACATCATTTTTTTTTCTTATTGAAAAATTATTCAAAAAAAAAATTAAACAAAATCAGATCGTGTTTAATTGTGTTAGTACGTGACAATACATGCTCCGAGGTGTATCAGGCGAGTGTTGTATATATATAGTGTGTGCTATACATGTCATAGACCTGTATCAAAGAAACGACCATAGTGATATACACATTAGGGACTTTTTTTCTAAAGGACCGAAAATAAAATCAAAATTTCCACTAGAGCTCAACTCCTCCTAATATTATCTAAAAGGGCCTTTTGGGTAAGCTTTTGCGCAAGAAATGTTTTTTTTTTTCTTTAGTCTCGGAGCACAACCTGTCGTCCACTGATGCGCCTCATCACATATCTATCCAAGCATATGAACGGGCGCTTGCAATTGAATATGTTCTGACACCTTCAAGAGATACCAACGTTGTTGTATAGATGCCATTTAAGGTCGTAGCCAAAATGAATTTGGCCAAGGCATGTGACTTGTAACAATTAAAAGATATTGTATTTTTTTTTATCAATTAAGATGCCTTGTAAGTTTAATCACGTGTTCATTCTGAAAATTTGCACTCCTAAACAAATGCTATGTCTTCATTTGAATAGCACTATTATAGATCGGCACTTTGAGAAAAAAAACGTCTTTTATCAAAATGTTGGGCCTAGTATGTATTCATGAATAGAAAATAATATTTTTTATTAATTAAAATATAAATGGAATATGGACATATATAAAGGGAAATTGAAATAGTTCCATGATTCAAACTACACTTAGGCATCATGATTCAATATTGCTCACCTTCAATTGTACATGCACACGAATTTCAAATAAATGGTATATAAAGACAAAAAGTGTAGTATGATCCCATTTTGCCTCAAATACAAGAGGTAAAGACAAAAAGTTAACACCGTGGGAAAAAAATTATTTGACAAAGCAAGTAGGAAAAGTGACATTAATAAGTGGATTCCTCCTCAATATAAATTTTTTTTGCTTCGTATAGTGTGGTCTATCGGTCTATTTTTTTTTTTTTTTTTGAAAATTTCAAACACCCCGTAGGGTTGTGGTCTATCGGTCTATTGATATTACGTACTCTCTAAAATATAGTTCGGATCCAACAACTACAAGTCCACGCCTAAATTAAGTCTAGACCCTTTTGGATCATATTATAAGTGTAGAGCCCTAATGAAAATTTTCATATTAATTTAAGCCCTTTTGGAAAAAAATCCCACATTAGCAGCTAGCACGTGTGTGGAATGTGCGGCATATATATATGCCCAAATTTATTTTCACTATTATTTCAGATCAATGTTTGAAAAACCGAACTTAGCGTTGAATTGATTGATGATGGCTCCACTAGTTATAACCATTGAACCGGTGACAAAAATCGATTAAACAAACCAAAAGAAATCTACCTCACAGGCTAGACACCTTGACCGCATGGATTTGATTCCCCAAAAAATGTACTTGCAAAGATTTTAGCCTCAAAAGAGGCTGAGTATACCCACAAAAAAAAAAAGGAAAAAAGAAAAAAACTATGTTAACTGGCCAGTTCGATTCAATTAATTGCATCGGCGCATATATAACCGTTACTGATTCCGTAGATTATTGTCCAAAAAAAAAAAGATTCCGTAGATAATGATTAATTGGCATTTCCTTTGAGAAAGAAAGAAAGGATATCTATTCAAATTCAAAGTTTGAAGGAGCAGTTTAGATTTCGACCTATATAAAAATTTTGTCCCTGCAAAATTTATCCTAATAAAATAAATGAAGGTTGCATTGCCATATTAGTGAAAGGGAATTGTTTAGAACCATAAAAAAACAATCTTCTCATCACCATCATGACATACTTTTTCTCACCCTACTCTACTCAGCGATTACTCAATATCCAGTGCTTATCTAGCATCAAGCATTTATCCAGTGCTCTTTTCGTCGATTGAACCCACCTCCTGTACCGACCCACTACTATGCACCCTCCACCTCTTCCTCCACACATACCTCTTCCTCCACACATAGTCGATTATCGCAAAATACGTCATGGTATTTGATATAACAAATAAGACAATAGAGTAATATCCAGGACAATTAGAGCAACAACTAGGACAACTAAAAAAACAACAAGAACAATTAGAACAACAACCAAAATAATTTGAGTAACATTCAAGACAATTAGTGTTTCTATCTAGAACAATTACTGGATTCATTAAACAAATATATAATAGTTCATGAGTATTTAGTGTAATAAAGAAAACAACTAATTAAAGTAATATCTAGAACACTTGGAGACTTGGAGTAATAATTAGGAAATTTAGAGCAATAACCAGGACAACTACTGGAATAATAACTAGAACGATTAGAACAACAACTGAGATAATTAACGTATTATTGAACCAGGGGTCAGCGGCACATGGTAGGGAGAGGAGGAGGGTCGATGGTGTCGGGGCAGGAGGAGGCGAGAGGGTGGATGGTAGGGGATGAGCAACAGGAAAATGAGTCAAGGGAGAGTAGGGCGAGGAAAAGTACGGTAACAAAAGGTTAGCTTTCATTTGACAAGCAACACACAACAATAGAAATTCACTAGCAATATCTGGACAAGCAATTTAAAAATAGAAAGTTATAATGCGTGAATGATGATGGTGATTATGCGAATATGTGATGGTTATTGTCAGTCTGTTAATGGAATTGGGTGAACTCAAAATATTGGTAACGCGCTAAGATAATCACGATGCGCCAATCAAGGGGGTAATCCATTCTTGCTTAAATTACATATATGCGTCAATTATTTTTCCCGCATGATGAACATTTTTCATGTTTTTTTAGACTTACAATTACAATTGGTGCGGGTTGATGGGCACTGACGGCACTGTGTGTTGGTGCATGCACTGACAAATTGAGGTTAAAGAAATTAACTCAGAAACCGAGACAAAGCACAGTAGATGTCACCTGTTTTCAAGCACTCTGTTTTCCAGCACTCTTAGCTCTCCATTTTCCCCACAGGTCATCTCAAGTCGTCCCCACATCACATGCTTTCCTTGGAAACTCTTCCTTTATCTCTCCTTTAATTTCCATCCAAGAAAAAAATTAAATATATGAATTGGTGGGTCATCCGGTTAATGTAATTCTGGGAACAAAAACAGAAAGACACTAAAATCTATCAATCAGCTCTTGATCTTCATTTATAGGGGAGTGTTGACTACTAGCCTACCCATTTTGGGTTCTATCCGATCATCTAAAATCTGAAGTGCATTTTGTATATTCAAAATTTTTGTGCGATGAAATATGTTCCGAAACTTATTATTATTATTATTTTTTCTAAGTTGAAGGTCAATTTCTGGAGCTAACAATTAATTAGATTTACTCTTTATCTTATACCTTGATCTGTCTTTCATGCATATAACATAAATTTTCCTCTCTTATGTATAGGTTAACGGTATTTTAAGTTTCTCCATAAATTTTCGTTTTATAATAAAATTTGCCATCCTGAATGTTAAAAGCCAGTAACATTATGTATGTTTATCCTTAATATGTATAACTGCAGACAAATTACATACACTTTTTGCCATAGATTCACAAGAAAAAGAAACACAGCAATAGTTCAATATGAAATACTTGATTGAAGTTGGATTACCGAACCTGATTGATATGCCGATATATTGATTATATCAAGTATATATGTATCAAGTTTGGTGTTATGATTATCCATCTAATCAATATTATAAATAAAGATGTATAGGTGTCGGGATCCTTTAGTTAAATATAATCTGACACTTCAAGCATTGTGAAATAGTTGTGAGATAACATTTTTCTGATTTATGTAATGTGATATTCTGTAACCATTTGTGTGTCGGGTATTATTGCTCATGAAACTGACCCGATTCACTAGAGACAATAATTTAGCAACACATTGTTTTGTTTCTTATTTTTGTGATCCCTTCCTATTTTCATTTCCATCATGACTCCATCTTTCTTTTGTGTTGCTGAGAGTCCCATCTCCAAATTAATTTCTGTTAATCGTCATTCTTAATTTTAATCTACAACATAGAAATCAAATTCATTCAATTGAAAATAAAAAAAACATCATTTATTTATTTATATATATATATATAAAGTCATTTATAAACATATTAAATTTCATGAATAATATCAACATGATATAAATCATATTATTTCATATAACTATAACTATATTTACGCAAATATAATTTTTTCTTTAAATTGATCAAACTCTTTAAATTTAATCAAATCAAAGTACATACAATAACAATAACTAAACATAAATATATCTTAACAATATATAAAAAAATGAACATAATTAAACTATAGAAACATAATAAAAATATTCTTATTATAGATGTCTATATCGAGCGAAGCTCGATATGTCCCTCTAGTAATTATGAATATTTAACATTTCAATTTATACGTACTTGATCATGCATATATGGGCATACGAATTCCAATTCTTATGTAAAATATTATTTTTAGTATCAATAAAAAAAATGATATTCAAATTATTGTTGCAAGAGTGATTTCAGAGAAGACATGTCAAATAATTCATGCATGTGAATGTTTTAGGGCAGATAGCCCTACATCCACCAGGTTTTGTCCGATTCGACAGTGCACTTGCGCCAAATCTCAGTTTACTTGTAATAAGCATTACTTTAATGCGCAATATATGCACGATGAAAACAATCTATCACTGTTTAATAAAATGTGATTTACATTTGGCACAGGCAAAGTGTACGCCCATTTGTCAAGTAAAATAATAATAATTATCATCACCATCATCATTATTATAAAGAAATAAATAAATTAACATACTCTGTTGGAAGTGCTGGATCGAGTCTCTACTGGATCAAACAAATAAAAGAAACTTTATAACATTGTCTCCATTATTTATTTTTCATGGCGACAGTATACATCGTGGCATGGTGTTTTGCTGGAATAAGAGGCTGTTTAAGTAATGCTTCAGGAGAAGATCCAAAATATATAGTGATCTAAAAAGGGGTTATATATTTCTGAAAAATGGTTATTAAACACGTATTTGAGCAAAATAAAAGATGAAATTGTTTAGTAAATTGATTCAATCAAATGTGTTTGACTAAACTTCCGGTTAATTCAGCCATATATATATATCTCAAAGTTCAAGTGATCAATTGGAACTGTTTAATTCAGCCATACATATCTCAAACCATTGTTATTTGAAGGGTCCATAACAATTTGGATTGAATTTTTTTTTTAAAATTTCAAAATATAGTAAATAAATTTAGAAATGTAAATTTTTGGTATGTAAAAATAGATTTCAATATAATATTCATGATGAACTGTTCGGATCGATGATTTTGAACTTTAAAATTGAGATTGTACAGATTTTAATCGGGAGTCTGATCAAATGCACCTGATTAAATCTATGATATTTATAATGTCTTTTATTGTAAAAAAATATATGTATTTAATTATCACAAAGATACATTAAATTATAAATAATTATTTGATTAAACATACATAGGTGGACATGCAACTGGATAATTCCAAATGTATTCAATCTTCTAGTGTCCTCTCTCTCTTCAGATTTGGAATGCCTTGGGCTTAACTTCAGCAGTGTCTCAAACATCCTCGTCGCTGAATCCCTCGGAAAACATGTTGGTTAGTTTCCAAGCTGTTGGTCAAGACCGCTCAAAGCTCACGACTATAATTGCTACCACCTCGTGGGGTATTTGGCTAGAAAGAAAGGACGTTCAGACAGGACAGTAGAAAGACCAGATGCAATTCAACGCCGGATTGTCAATGAATCCAGTCTGTTTTTTAAATTTGGCTAGCTGTGCTTTGTTGTTTTAGCTAGTTTGTACTGCTTTTTTCTTTTCTTTCCTTGTTCACTAGACGTCCCTATCTAATTTATCAAAAAAAAAAAAAAGTTTAATCTTTTAGGAAACGTAAGAACAATGAAAAAGAAAAGAGGATAGATACAGGGGGAAAAAAAGAAAGGAGAGTCCCGATATCCATTACTATTTTAATCAAAATATAAATCGTGAAATGACGATTGTTAGGATGTTATGCGAAACATCGTTATGCATCTGAATCATTTAGCATTCTATATAATAAAATCTCATTTGAAATCAAATTTTATAATATATATATTTTTTACTATTTTTTTAGGATTTTTGAAAACTGTAGTCATTGGAGGGTTCCAAAAGTAATTAGATAAAAAAAATTTCGAAAAATCTGAAAATAATAGTAAAAATATTGTGAAATAATGTAAAATTTGATTTTCAATGATATTTCAATATAAAGATGATATTGAACGGTTTGAATCGATTGGTTTTAAATTTAAACACAATTTTTTTTTTTTTTAAAAAAAAAAAGAATCGCGTAACACCGAGCACATCCATATTCATGTTACGCGTGGTATATTTTAGCAATGCTCTTGTCAAATTGCTCATATAATATTACATACCTTATATTATATCCTCACTCCCCGCCGGGTCCAGGTAGTCGGTGTGATATTAATTACCGGCCTATAAGAACGAACTAAACGTGTCATAAATTATTAAAAATCCCAACCTTTATTTGGTCATAAACTTTTTACCATTCCTGGTCTAATTAAGCAACCATGACAGTATAACATTCAGCTTATTAAATTGCTGTTTTCCCTAACTCAAGTACTTTTAAAACAAAAAAAAAAAACTTTCTAATCGTTTTTCCAACTAAAAGGAATCTTTCTAATTGCCATTCTCAACAGGAGTACAGAAAATAATAAATAAATAAGAGACCCAGTCAGTCATTCATACCCTCAAATATTGGTGGGATTGAAGAAGCCAGGCTTTTCCTTGATTCCTAATCAGGTACAATTGAACTGAACTTTTGTTTCCTTTATTTATTTATTATTATTTATTTACAAGTGTCACTTCTTATTATAATCATAACTTGTTTTGTAAGTTCGATGCAACGCACGAACTCCTGACATGAGAATTTGCAGGAAGCACACAAAAAAAGTTGAACCAAAAGCAAAGAGAAAGAAAAATGTACTTAAAATTGGATCGTTATCCAAAACAGCATCGGCATTTATATGCAAAATATACAGTCCGATTTCATCGTCATATATTGGAGATGAATTAATTTTGAAGAGATCAGACGGCTAACGGCAATCATCAGTTTTGTGTGCGCAACAGAGGATCTTCAATCTAATATCCTTAAAAATTTGTTAGTGGATGATTTCTGCTCTTACTCATCCTATAAATTGGGAAATTAACATAGAACTTTTTAGATAAAATTATATTTAAACAAGTTTATACATTTAGATAAGCATAACTCCATGTGTGAAAATATATACATTCTACTCATTTTATGCTCTCAGCAAAAATTGAACTTGTTCACTCTAAAAAAGTTATAGAGTCATTTACTATCTTTGTTGAAGTTTCACGATCCTTTCTAGATAAAGATAGAATGAACCATTCGAACTTAAATATTTATAAAATTTGTACCTATATATGTTTCGAACATGCGATCCTCGCTTCAAAATGCATTATTTTGAACTTTAGGCCATAGATTTTTTTTTTTGATAAAAGCAAAAAAAATTATGATTGTCTGCTTTAATGAAGTCAATGTTTAACTAATTACAGCAAAAAATGGGATACAAAAGCGCACTACTACAAGCCTCTATCATCACTTAACAACGAGCATCCGAGAGAGCAGGCATCAGTCTAGAAGATCTGTGCCAGTATCCTCTTCATCATCTGAATTATATTCATCTGATGCACTATATATTTGGATTTTGGACTCTCTTATCAGGAGTATCTCAATGCTGTCAGTGTCAGTATCCTCAACTGCTGTGGCTATGTTGGTAGAAATACTGAGAATCCTTCTCAACTAGCTTTCTTCCCTGACCGAAAGTAGACAAAGACTAAGAGCACTTAGATAAACATAATGTTTTGGGCTGTTAGACAAACTACCGAATCATTTTTCCATTCTTAAGGAGCTAAGAATGCCATAAAAAGGTTGCAAAAATGCATTGAAAGTGAACCCTGGTAGTGCATCGTAATGTAATACTGTAATTCCAAATAGAGTTTAGATTTGAAGGTACCCCACGCCACCCAAATGTGATATAACAGTTTAAGATGTGGAATGTTGAGGAGATTCATTTTGATCACAATACATGCAAGTGGGGGTCCTGTCCAGCTCTTTTTGAGAAGATTATCGTTTGTTAGAATTCTATTTTTAAGACAAAGTCAGAAAAATAGTTTAACTTTGAGAGGCATTAGAAGTTTTCTAAAATCCTTAATTTTACATGCTTTAATCCCCTTGAAATTTAGAAAATTGTAAAGAGATTTAATATAAAGAGAATGACTATGGTACACTCTAAACCACAGACAGAGTAATTAATATTATATATGATTAATATAAACTCCATATGGATCCCATGTTTTCTCTTTTCCAAAGATCAAAGACTAAATCTTAAAATAACTAAAATCAGATTCACCTCATTCGCATCTTAGAATTTAATATTATATATATGATTAACTAATTAGATAGTTCTTTGAAAAATTTTGTTATGGATGAATTTATTACCACCACCACCATCATCATCGATGTGACATAATTTTACATATAAATCAGACGGTTTTTTTAAAAACGTCCAATGGATGGTTTGATCGGAGCCGTTGAGATTAAATCAGACGGTTCATTTTTTTCGGGCCAAAATTTTTTTCGGGTGTGGTGGAATGCACGGGGCTCCCTTATAGCCGTTGAGATTAAATCAGACGATCCAGATCCTGAGACGTCCACCAAACGTCCAGAGGATGGACGTCCAGAGGATCCCATTCCAACTTGATGTCCCAACTAAATATGATCTATAAAGGACCAAAGCATTTAAATGAATTGTTGGGCCACCTTCGATTTAGCCCATGTTGAGGCCTAATACCTACCGCACTATTACCACCAGTGCCGTACCGATCTCTTAATGAGATATGTCGGGCTGTTTCAATTATTTTCCCACGCGTTCTCGTCTTTACCCTTCTAATATTCCAAGATCTCCTGGATACTTCACAATTCGCAAATTCCAATCTTCATATCTTCTACACTGTAGCCCTTGGATTTATCAGAGCACAAGTTTCAATGTGAAGATGGCACCGCGTTGGAATTCGCAAATCGCAAGATCGAAGAAGATAGCGACCTTATCGTCAGTGTAGTCAGCTGAAGGACAGACAAAATTAAGACCAGAGATATTCAGATCCAATAAATACTTGCTTGCTTGCATATGGACAAGTCCGGAAAAATGTTACACAATGTTTTTGGTAGTATTTTGTATAAAATTTACGAAAATTTTGCATTCTGTGATTTATTATGGATTCAAAATGAATGACAAATCACAATACACTATGACAGGTCAGCAATGTAACAACAAAATGAGACTAAAACAGATGATACTCACAATATAAACTTATGCATATGCAATTATGCATTGTACCATTAATACTTAAGGGTTTTTCTTTTTGCAGATAGGAACTATACTTTGAAACAGTAATACGTAAATTAATTTACCAGGAACTCACACCTCCTCAAACAGAACTAGTACTCAATGCATTAAATGTTTTTCAACTAGTAACTACTGTTAATGTTTTGTGATACCTAATATTCAACAATTTGTCTTCTGTATAAAACTTTGTTTGTTAAAGAGTTTATGCCACTCGGAACCCAATTCACCTTCTTTCATAATCATCATCACGAGCGTCGCATTGCACCAAACCGTGAGTTCTTCAATTTTTATTTGGAAAATTCTTCCATAAATACAAATTCTGAACCGGACTTTAATCACACTCGTCTATTTAAAAAAACATTAATTTAATATAAATTATGAATGGTTGCGATTGAAGTGATATCCGTGGGCGAAATTTTCTTTTTTTAGATAATTTGGAAGATCTTTTCTCAGAGAGCTACATCATGAACACTCTCAGACAGGGAAAATCTCTTATTCAAACGGTCTGAAGTTTGAGAAAGTTATAAACCGTCTAAATCAAAATTTTCCAACAGACATGAAATTTTTCTCCGTTGGGCTTCTACATAAACAAGCTTTTGGGTTGATGTCTTGGGCTGATTGGACCCAATGTCAATTTCCAAGATAAAGTATCTATCAATCAATCTATGTTGTTTCTACCCTTTTGGAACTAATTAAAAAATGCAAAGAGAAAAGCCTACGGGCTGTTAAATTTCGGAAAAAAAAAATGCAAAGAGGGGTAATTTCTTGGACAAAAGATATGCAAATTTTTATCTATGCCATCACAGGGGGAAAGACCTTTCTTCTCGTTCTTTTTTATTTTTATCTTGTTTCCACTAACTTCTTCCTTTTTTTTTTATCGTAAAAATTTGTACAAGAGTTCTAGTAATGTGATCCTCTTCTGATCCTAAAAAAAAATAAATAAGAATGTGATTGTCTTATGCGGGTATTATGATGCTCCGTTTTTAAAATACATATTTCGTCTTCCATCATGTAAGAAAGCATGCACTTGTTCTTCTTTTATTCTCTATTAATTATATTGGACATATCATTTCCTAACCATAAGATTGTCCTTGTATTGGAATCAACAACTATTTAACTAATGATCATTTGCTTTGTCCAGTAGTTCTAATAAAAATAGTATGATGGAAGTATACTCGGAGGTTTAAATGTCTTTAATTTGTCTCATACTTTTACTTAATACAAATTCTTAATCACAAAAGTTTAAAATTAAACAACAAAACAAAATTGTAATTATTTTTTAATATATCACTCTTTATGTAGATGTTAAGAAATTGTAAGACATTTAAATTTTGTGTTGAGAAATATTAAAAGAATGAAAAGTAAATACTAGAAGCAGATCAATTGATATTTACAGAATTTTTATGTTAATGAAAATACATCAAAACTCTATAGAATTGTATACGAGAGAAGAATCAATAGCGGAAATGTTTAAGGATATCATTTATTTAATATTTAAGTTTCAAATTTAATTATTAATTTCTAATGATTAATTTTTAATAATATTAAATAATTATATATTCGTATTAGTATTTATATATATTTAATTCTAATATTAAATTTTCAAACCCTTTAAGGTAGTTGGGCGGTATCAATGAATACCCAAGCCCCAAGGATGCCCCAGTTCCTTCAAAACCAATATATATACCATAATAAATCTCAAATTTACGTCCTCTATGAATTATTTAAATTTATGAAACCTAAAACTAAATGATTTTCTCGTTTAAAGAATATAATAAAAAAGATGACAGCCTATTACAGGACCTGATCACCTGACAGTTCAAGTCCCAAGAGCAAATAGTTTTATTTTTTCAAAAAAAAAAGAAAAAAAGAACTGCCAAGAAAAAATCGTCTCTCAACTCTCAAAGCCCATAACAACTTGTTAAGCTTCTCCCACGTGTCACACCGCAACCTCATGCATAGACACGTGTATTACCGTTCTCTCATTTCTACTCTTCTCCGGTTTTCCCTTCGTTTCCCCTCTCTCTCTCAGTTCCATCTGTGTGATTCAACCGCTTCCAAATATGTCTACTAAATACACTACCGATGATGACTCCACTGAGCTCGGCTGGGTTCAGACGGGTCGAACCCTCTTCCGCTACGGATGGTACGTTGGAAAGAAGGTGGCGATCGCCGGTGTAGCCATCAGTGTGGCACCATTGGCGATCCCTCTTGTCATATTATTCTCAGCTTTCGGTCTTGCTTTGTCCGTACCGTTTGGGATCTTCTATGTTGGTATGATGGGTGTAGAGCGGCTCATGCAGTCTCTTTTGCCGCTCGACCAAGGTCGAGAGGTCAGACAGGGAGATCAAGAAGAGGGAGATGATATCGTGGAAGGAGAGAAGGGGTATCTAGATGAGAGAGAGTTTAAATATGAGGAATTTTTGGAGAGGGAAAGAGATGATGAATATGATGAGGTTTTGGATGAGATTGTGGAAGAAGGAGAAGTTTATGTAGGCAAGAGGGATCCTAAATCCGAGGAAAATGGGGAGGTGGGAGAAGATGATGATGATGCAATTGTAGAAATTCCAGGTGAAGTGGATACTGTCACTGAAGAACATGGAGAGAGGAATAACAATGATGTGGTTGTGGAATCCTTGGATGAGAAAGCTGGAGAAAAAGATGAAGTTGTAGAGATCTCGAACGAAAGGGTTTCTGGTGTTGAAAAAACTGGAGGGATAAAGAAAGCTGATGATGATGCGATTGTGGAAATTTTAGTTGAAACGGATGCTGCTAGCAAAGAACATGGTGAGACGAATACAAATGGTAGGGTAGAATCCTTGAATGTAAGCAAGAAAGGCTTTAAGCCTGAGAAAGAAAATGGAGGGATGAAGAAAGATGGTGCAAAAGGAGATGCCGACAATAACGAAATTGCTGTTGAAGGGATAACTGATGGAAATAATGGCACTGTTGACAAAGGTAGGGAAAGAGGACCGGAGGAGGTACAATTTGAAACAGGAAACACTGATATGGTTGACGAAAAAGAGGTGCTGATAGATGGTACTGATAGTAAAGTTTCTAAGAAGGGAGACAATGAATTGAGTGCAGTTAGCTCAGAGAGTGACGATTTGTCAGAGGTCAAAGGGAAGTCTAATTTGGCAGATGCTGAGACTCGGTCATCAGCAGAGCATGCTGAAGCAAGTGTGGAGTCAACTGTGACTCCGGATGTGGAGGTAAACTAATATCACAATTTACTTTGTATCTAATATTGTTTTTTCTAGGCATGCATCTAATCTCCTGTTCCACAAACAACAGAAACTCTTGTCTATAATTGTTGATCATTTTTACACTAGGATATCTTGAACATTTGTACCTGATTACCAGAATAAACATATAAATACACTGAGATTTTTGGAAATGGCCTACAATAATAGTTAGCTTCTTCAAGTGGTTTTCCACCAAATTTATTCGGAATGTTCCACCAATAGATAATTAACCCTGCACCGCAGGAAGAAATCTACTATTTTTCAATTCAGTTGTTACTTGTTACAAATGCATCAGGTTATAAGTTAGAAGACCTCAGTTGACAGCAAGCACATCAGAACTTCTATCATGCACATGATTCCATTGACCTGTTATTTGTAAATTTTGACACTCATAACTTGTCTTTCTAAAATTTGGCAGGAATTCTATACCAAAAAACAGCTGTGGGACCAGTTGCGTGCTCTTAGGACAATTGTAGGATACAAAGTTGCCATTGCCAAGACACTACCAGATGAAATGAGAGCCCTTTATGTGTTCACTGGAGTTGAATTGCCATCGACTGCTACAGATGCTTCAAACCTGCTGGATCTGAACTACAAGCTTCAATTTCTGAAGTCGGTTATAGGTGTCAAATGAAGAAAGCTCAATTGGACCATTTTTTAGTGCTTCAGACTTTGTTTTGTTTTTGAGCATGGATTTCCAAAGGACTTGTTATGGGTTTTGGACATGTTTTAATTCAGTTATGGACTTATGTTTAATTTGGATCATTGCTAGAGAATTTAGTTTTGTAGGCGTAATCTTTTGCATTAGTTATCTCAGAACAAATTTTGTGCAGGGTTTACAGCTTTATAGGTGTCAAATACAGGTTGCCTCTTCGATCAGAGATTTGCAACAAATGATATTGTAACATTTCTACAGTTTGGACCAGATACCAGTCTCTACCAGCTTGTGAGAAACCCAAATTGTCTTGACGATCAAAATTTTTCTGGAAGAAAATAAGTAACAAGTCATGGCGCAAGTAGATTTTAAACTGAATTAGTAGACTCATGTATTCTTCGTCTCCACCAGAGACGTTTATTAACATCGTTCAGTTAAACCAAAGGATTAAAGAGAGAAAAAATGATGTAACATATGAAAATTTACCTAATCAAGTACATCTAGACTGAAAATCTCTCAGGGTTGAGGCCTACTTTGGACTATAAAAATATCTTGCCCAACAACACAACCTTCAATATCTTGCGGAGCCCCGAACTTCTGCTCCAGAAAGCACCCAATCGCACCTAACCTCTGGCCCAGCTGCCTCCTGTACACTGGATCGACGGTCAATGGTTTCTTACTGTAATCCACTGTCAGTTTGACAATCTCACCATCAGCAGGACCTGTTGCACTAACCGACATCTCCTCGCTAAAATTCGCAAAAGCCAAAGTATTAACATCATCATCGAACTTCCCGCATGAAAGCCTCCATGGTGTCCCGCGTGTCCCAGATGCCAGTGTTTCACCCAGTCCTGGTGCCACTTCAGCCTGGACCAGGCGGGGATCCTGCTCAGTTGGACTAACTGTGTGGAGTACAAATGAAAGCTCTGGATCAAGCATCTCTTGTACAAGCACAGCCATGGATGCCTCCATTTGGGGCACTTTTGCTGCTCTACGGCTAAGTATGGCCCGGCGGGTGTACAAAGAAGCCCAAACTTGGGCTACAGAAGATCCAAACTTATCAAGGTTTGACAGGCTCACATTGGGGATGGATTCGTAGAGACCAGCAGCTGACATGCCAGCAAGGTCTTCTACATTGGCACTAGATCTCACTATGAGTCGAGCATTAGATAAAAAGATACTAGTTAGTTGATCTAGGGTTTCTGGCAATGGTCGGAGGGTTGATATGAGGGTTTGCAGTTCAGCTGAGAGTTTGTCAAGCTGGCCATCTTCAAATGTAGCAGTTTCAATTTGGCCTACTAGGGTTTTGAATAATTCCATTGACCCGCTTTTTTCAAGTGCAACTTCCATCGACCCAAAAGGGATTACTGCTCCAGAAGGGACATTAAATGAAGCCGGTACTCCATGGTCACTATAAACTGTAAAAAAGTAAGTTTAGATTAGTGATATTACATTTTTCCAAGAAAACAAAAAACATCAAACAGAAGTGTGGAAAAATTAGCACAATTTTACAATGCTCGTTATAAACACACGTCTTTGGAGCTGGACAATTGCATCAAACAGTCCACCTCCACCCAAATTGCAGAGAACCTTGAAACTAACTCTCAAACTATAAGACATTTTCAAATGATGCTAATGTTTAGATTACAGTGATCAAAGTTTTCCCTAAAGGTTGATAATTTCAAACCTACTCACTCGTAATAAACCACTACCTGAAAGCAGATTTCCTATATTTGAAAACTGGACTGGCGCTTTAGCATCCACAAGTCTGCACCAATTGCATTAACTCTGAAAAGTTCTCATAGTTGCAACTGACACTCAAAATTTATAGATAAACACCCACCTTTAATAAAGGTAACCATGGTTTGTTCAGTTAAATGTCGACAATTTCGTCATTACCCATAATAACAACAATTACATAGGTTACCCAACCTTAAAATCATCAACAAGGATTTTGTATGTACAGATAAAAAGCATGTTGCCGTCAATATTACTAGTTGGATGTTATTTGCAATAGCCTCAATATTGCAAGTATTGACTCCTCACAAGCAAAATGCTTGAGTGTAACTTTCGATATAACAACATGTACCTCTCTCTGCGAGAGAAGCAAGAAGAGCGAGGCGACCACATGAGGCAGCTTTTGCACCAGCCAATTCTACTGTTGCTTCCGAGAGCTTAAGAACACTTGTGGCGTTTACAGAATCAAAAGAGCTATTTATCTGTACATAAGTAACCAATAAAGAAGCAAAGATGCATCAAATTTAATAACAATTCGAACAAAAAGACAAAAAGGAGGTACGCATGTACCTTACTGAAGCTGGGTGATACCGAAGGTGTCTCCTCAGATGTATTTTCATACTTCGGAGATAATACATCATTGCTGGAGCCTGAAGAGATGGACAAATCAACATTGCTAGGTGATGCTTCCAGTCTGAAAAGGCAACAAAAAGGAAATCATAATACAGTTATCAGGTTAATTCAAGCCAGTAATGCACAAATTTTAACACAATAACCTTGCGTATTTCCCATTAAGGCTTCTGACAAAAGCAATTTTATCATCATCTTCGCATGTCACAAACACCACCTTTTCCTGCACAATAGAAACACCACTCATTTTCCTCCAAATGAAACAGTAATAAAGATAGAATATGGAGCCCAGCACAAATGATCAGCACAGGTGATCAGTGGCTCCTCCGTTATTCTATAGATAACCGGCACACAATGGGCTATGCCTTTCTACATAAACAGCCTTGTTTCCAAATAAAAAAAATAATAATATAGTTTAGAACTATCAAGAATAATAAATCAAAAACTCACTTGCCGGGCTCTCACACCGAGATGTGACAAGTGAGGCAATTCTTGTAGAAGAATGACTCCAGCTATGTTTTCACCAGCAGCTTTCACCTGTCAATAATTGTTTCCGTTTGTATCAACTAGACATTTTGATTAGATAACTAGTCCAAAGATGGTGAGGAAAAGAGATTAATTTGGACCTCCTCATCTCCATCAGCCTTGTTGACAACCAAAATCACTGGGCCTTCTACAGAACGAAGTGAACCAGGAACAATAGTATTCACCTAACACAATAGTACAATAATAATATAACATATGCATCTGAAAACTTAACAATATATGACCATTGAATTGATGGATTTCAGATAATACCTCAACAACATTACCATGAGCTACTCCTGGTACAAGCACATCCCATCCTGACGATCCCAATATAATTCGAACAGATTTTAGAAGCATGGTGCAAAGTTTTGAAACCTGAAATATAACACTAACAAGAAGCACAGAGCAACATAAGATGCACTTCATAGGCTGACGTTTCATAACCAAATTTGGAAAGCAGAAAGATCTGTTACCCAGCTCGAATCTCCGCTTCAGTGTAGGTCCTGACATTCTCCTCTCGTATTCCAAATGCTTTTCCTAGAATCTGAAGTTAGGAACAAGATATGTCATTGATATAAAATAAAAATGAAAGAATAAAAACAACTTCAGAGAGATCATCAAGCTATATATTCCATACTGTGTTCCTTAATTTTTTTTAAAAAATATGCATTGTGTCGTTTTAGCCCCATGAAACTTCTAAAAAGTAAACTTGAAAAAAGAAATCAAATAAAAAAAAGTTAGAGAGCCATTCTGTTTACTTGCTTTAGGAGCTTTTCATGGAGTTGTTCTGATGAAGTAAACCTTGTTTAATTTTTTTGGCATCAGATTAAAGTATCTAGCACAGAAGTTGTGCAAATCATAGTCGCAGATACGTTGTGCAAATCATAGTCGCAGATACGTTGTGCAAATCATAGTCTAAATTGTCTTGTTTAATTTTTAGGGGAACAAAATGGAAATGTTTGTTCACGGATCTTTATGTAATTTACTGAAACTAAGCTATAAGGTCATAAAGCAATTAAGAATTGCACAAGTCATGCTCTTTTCACTAAAAATATTGAGCCTAAACTCGGCCTCAACAGAAACAGAAAAAATAAAAGGTAACATTGTCAACCTCTTTTTTTTTTTTTTTTTTTGCTTTGCTAGGAGATCACTGGTAGCCGGATGTTGGTACTGGTTTTGCTCTTTCTTATTTTTGCTATGATATTTTGTAACCTCTTTTTTATTTATCAATGAAAATTGTCAGCTTTGCTGGCCCTCAAAAAAAAAAAAAAACATTGTCAACCTGAACTTTGTCAGGAAATAGAGACAGGAGAGCTTCAGAGTACTCTTCTGTCAATCTCCTTGCCCTGTCAAGCGTAGCCTTCAGCCTCAGTGTCCAGATGTACTTCCCATCTTCACTTCCTATCAATTTCATAAATGACAATACAGAAGTTTAACCAACTTAGGTAAAAGAAGGCATTACACATTAACACAAACTTTTAGCATTATTTCCAAAATACATACTTTTTTTATGGTGTAAACTAACACTCATTTTTTCAGTTAATGGCATACAACAATGTTACAGCAAATTTAAATGCCTAATGTGTCCCTAGAACTTTCATATTAAATCCACCAAAGTTTATAAAAATTCAGAAAGGTACAGTAAACCGTGTTAGCTTGCTTTTAGTTCAACTCATATTTACTTTCCCATGAAAGAACCAGTTGAGTTGAGCACAAAATGGTTACAATTGAACAAGGAATTTACCACCATACTACTAAGCTAATGGTTTGTTGCTAGCCAAAATCTTCTAGATATGTCAGATGTTAGTCTAACTTCAAATTAAATCTTCTAGAAAAATCAGATGTTAGTCTAATTTATAATACCTTAAATAAGTTGGATGTTGGCCAAATGTAAAAATATTAATTGCAGTATATGTAGATAGCATAAAATATTCCCTATGACTTGTAAAACAAAGCCCTTCATACATTGTTCAAGTACCTTCATTTTCAGATAAGACTTTATTTTTCCAAGCATCGAGTTCACTTGATATAGCACTGCACTCATCCGGCCTCCAACCTGAGAGGCTTACTTGATTAACCCCAGCTATCAGTGCATCAATGGGGGCATTGAATAACCCAGTATTTGTTGATTCAACACTCCGGGCAATCCATGATGAGCCACCAGACGATTCAACTGCATTGAGGAACTGACTTAACAGAACAAAAGAATAATCCTCCAGGCCAATTTCACAAAGGCGCCACTTTTGTCGCATTGCGATGGCTGTGTCTGGAGCGTCATTTCTTAGGCCGCTTTTTAGGCCTTTTGCGATAGCCGATCTTAGACCAGTCAGAGATCTCAAGGTCTTCATTAAGAGGTCAATGCTGGTGGTTGCAAATTCAGCATCTTGTATCTTGTCGAGATTCTATATAATGGTTAAATAAGTTAGCAATTAGTTGCAAGTGCAAACTTACTGTAAAAAAAAGTAGCAATTAGTGATTAAAACAGAAAACAAGAAACAAGACGAAGGGTGATACCTTTTTGCACTCTAAGAAAAAGTCAAGAGCTTCTAGGTTCTTCTCATCAAAAGATTCTTGAATTGATTCTAACTGCTCAACAAGGCTGTAAGTTGTACATGCAGAAATTTCACTTACATCAGATACATGAACAAGTGTTTTGTATTTTACTTGCAAATCACAAATCATAGCATGTAGCTGTTAATGATAAAAACTGCAATTACACACCAGAAGAAAATAATTATTACAAGCACGACCACCCTATTAATAAATATGGACACAGTAAAATAGCAACAATATTTATTAGGGAATTAGATTAAAATTTATCAAACCTCCCGGCGTTGAAGAAATCCTTAAGTTCCATATAAAATATCTTAAACTGCTCGACGAAATTTTCACTATACTCCCTCGGATTCTTTGTAATTCGAGCCAGCATAGCCTCTGTAGCAATCAAATCTTCCGGTCCAGCATTCCGATGAAGTTTATTTTGAATTGTATGTTTTATTTCTTGCTGCATATTGCAAACAACAAAAAAAGGATAATATAAAAAAATAAATCATGAGATGTCACTTATTCACATGCCATTTAATCAAATCGGAAGAACCTCAAGTTTTATTTACGTCAAACAAAAATACATTTGACATTTGAATGTATCCGGAAATGACACCCAAAGTATTGAATTATTTACAAAAAAAAAAAAACACTAAAACCAAGGTTAATTGCTGAAGAAATTGTCTAAATGCCCCTGTATTGTTCTTCAATTAAACACAACCAAATTAATTCAAATCATGCAAACTTGGAACCTACTGCTTATACCTTATAGCAATTCAGCTTGATTTAGCTCAATGAGGACATGCTAATTAAAAGTGCCAGCTTCATATTTAAGATATATTTAATGTCATTTGCAATCTAATATGGGTTTAATTTTGATCAAGATCAGAGCTAAAGAAGAATTTACCTTTAGATCATGGGGGATGTCATTACGATGTGCAATGTCACGAATCCTCGTCAGAGGAACAGAAGCTGTAAATTCTGCCTTGAAAGATGGTAAACAAGGATGAATCTTCCTAATGATAAGTAACTCGTGAGGAGTAACATCTTTACTGTAGTAAATCCTCTCCAGTTCACGAAAAATGACCCTAGATATCTCAGCATGACGGTTTGGCCTATGATGGCCACCATCTTCAAAGCAGGGTATTTGTCCTGTGTTAATCCATTTGAGATAAATGGAAGAGTATATAAGGGCCTCCATGCGATTTCCCTTATCACTGTATCCTGTCACAAGGTCTCGCACTATCTCTAGCTGAAGAATCAATCAAATATAGCAAAAAGAATAATTTAATTAATTATGTAGCTAAACAAAATTCAAAAGAATCTAGTATAATATTGCACATCCATAGAAAATTTTCAAATATTTTATGTTTGTTCCAGTTCCCTCCAGCAGCAGGCTAGACCTGTACCCAACCCATTCATATGCTCTATTGAAATGGAAATTGTGTGTTCTTTAAAATTTAAACATACCTTGCGCCACCAATTCCTTGAATTTTTATCACCCTTGACTAATTCCAAAGCTACCCCTTCAAGCCCTTCCAAATTCCAAACTCTCTCCACCTCTCTATTTCTATGCTCATTTGACCGCATGAATGAAATTTGTTGCCCTTTCCACTCCTCCCCAAACTTTGTCGACTCACTTGCTTCAATGCTTTCCTCCATTTCAACTACTGCTTCATCTACAATTTGACCATCCTCCTTTCCCTCCACTTTCACCACCTCACCAACAAATTGCTCTACCTCAGAAGGAAGAAGATCAATTGACTCTCCAGTCTCATTCCAATGGCAAACCATATTAAAGCTCCCTTGCCCTGGCAAATCTAAAACCCGGTTGCCACCATCCTCCCATTTTCTATGCTTCTGACCCTTTTGAAAAATCACAAACTTATACTCTATCGAGGCTCCTCCAGGTAATTCAAGCTCAAAAAACCATCCATTAGGGGTCCAATCTAGTTCAACAGGCTCTTTCCATGAACCAAGTTCTTCTAATGACCCAATGATGCCTACATGCTCTCCAAATTTTACTTGGTGTTCCAAAAGAACCTGAATTTGGACCTTTCCTTCTTTCCCAGATGACTTTGTCTCTTTGTCCTCAGTCCTAAATCAATGTATCCAATTCAATTCTCAATTTTATACCAACAAAACAACTTGAAATTCCATAATAATAAAAAAAAAAACATTACCTTTCAACCGAAGTCGCGCTTGTGGCACGGCAGTAGAACCGCCGTGCAGGTACAGGATCTCGTCTCCGCATCTGCTTCAAAGGAAGGAATCGATTGAAAGAGAGTCGGTTCGCATTTAAATTGGGTTTGATTGGCGAAGGGTGTATGAGCAATGAGCGGATCGTAGACGCCATTTCTCCGAGGCGATTCGTCGAACAGGTGATGGGCTAGCTTGAAGAAATGAAATGATTCGCATTACTTGAAAAAGGTTTTCATGGAGAGTGTGAAGCGGGTATCAGTCGCACGGTGCTTGTAAAGAACGGACCAATAGATGAAAATCTATTTTTAAGTCTTTTTTTTTTTGGCAAAATTGGATATAACCCCCTACAAACTTTGCTAACCGGAAATAACCCCCTCCAATCTTTCAAATTGGATATAACCCTCTATAATCATTGTACTCATGGAAATAACCCCTTTGATTAAATTCATTATTTTTTTAAATAGAAAAAATCATTTATCTATTTTTATGACCAAATTATCCTCTTTCCTTTGCCAAAAATGTTTCGTCTTTCTCTTGAATGCAGGTACCATTTTTGCATCCTTAAAATTACGATTCTCATTTTTCCTTTTGCATACTTTCATATTTAATGGGTTTAGTCAATAAAACAATCTTGAAGCAATAACACTCCCAGTATAGGTCCCAACAACCCCTATATAAATCAATATCTTGATCTTTGCCTCTTCAGTACGAATTGAGATTCCGTGCAATTTTTTTTTTTTTTTTTTGGTTCGGCCTGAGGCAACATTTTTTTTTCTTTTTTTTTTTTTGATTTTAAGAAACCATACCGTGCGAATGAAGATGAAGGATTGTTTTGTAGGCCGAAGGGTTGCTTTGTGGGCTATTATTATTAATCGTTGTCCATTGAGAAAAATGATTTGCATTTCTTTTCCACAAAAATTGGTTCTTGGTTTATACTAATTTGTTGAGTTTAACATTCCAACGAAAGTTTTAATTTGATATATTCAGAGGAAGATGAAACTTTGGGAGAGGAGAAGGGCAGTTTGGTCACAAAGTTAAGCATTTAATTTTTTTTTAATTTCAATTAGATGAATTTAATCAAAAGGGGTTATTTCCATGAGTACAATGATTATAGGGGGTTATATCCAATTTGAAAGATTGGAGGGAGTTATTTCCGGTTAGCAAAGTTTGTAGGGGGTTATATCCAATTTTGCCTTTTTTTTTTGTATATGTTTGTTCAGAGAATGAAAAGAAAGGGTCGGGGTCGAGCGAATCAATCAATCGAAATCTCCGTCGGCGTATAAGATCACGAGCTTTGCTTTGGACGGAGACAAAGCGTTAAATGATCACGAGGATGATCTAACGGCTCACGGTGTCATCGTTAGATGTTATAGCATCACGAGGATGATCTAACGGCTCTTGGTGCCGCTCTCAACTGTATAGGATCACGGAAAATCAAGCAGCTCATGCCTGAAGGACACGTGGGTGGCGTTGAATGTCAAATTGAAATTTATCTTTTTGAATTTTTTTTTAACTAGGAATAGATGTTTTTATTATTCCCGAAAAATTGGGCATATATGCTCTAACGGGTTACGGGTCATGATCTCCAGATCCCGACTCGCATCCTCAGCAGTCGGACTGTTTGGGACTCGTTTCCCATTTTATTTAATATGTACAAATTTAAAAATTAAAATGTCAAATCCAAACCGTTGATCTTATTCAAATTAACGGGCGATGCGTTTTCATATAAGTTTTATAAAATTTGGAGTTGATTTGATACTTGTTTAAGTGCTCAAATTATGAACGTATTAGAATTAATCAAACCAGGTTCGTTCATTTGTTGAGCACTTAATCAAACAGTTATGAACAGTATTTTTTGCTCTTCCGCTCCTCCGATTTCAATCGCTAGAATGTTGTCCGGTCACAGGCTCAAGCCTATTTCACATAAATTTTGAGTGTCGCGGGTCAGTTGCACTCCTAGTTGATCTGTCTGAGCAAACCCCGTGAAGGTCTTCAGGTTAATGCCCACAGAGTTGGCTTTTTCATGATTAGTGGGTCCCTTCATGGAGAGATTGGGCAATGTTCCACCGGATAAGCTCGGTGCATTGTTTTAAAAGGTTACTTCTTGGTGTTCAAATTTACAATTAAACTGCTGCCCTTTTCCTCCATGTCAGAGTTATATAATTAAATTGCGCTCTCCGTGTGTCCTAAAAGGAAAAGAATGTCTGCCTTTACCTCTTCCTTCCACTATTTTAAATACCGGATCAGATATCGGATTTATCGGGTATTACCGGTACCAATACCAATCCGGTAGGAAAAGACAATAAACAATGATGTATATGTTTCGGATCATACCGGTCAAAAACCGAAAATACTGGAATTATATTAATATCGCAACCGGTATCAACTTTTTACCTACTTCTTGGGCTAACCACGCATTACGTGATATAGAGTTATGGAACCTATGTTTACTTTTTGCAGGTCCTATACATAGGTGACAGGTGTTTGGATTTTTCTTTTTTTTTTTTTGAAATTAGTACGGATCCTAAATAAGAAATATGCAGTAGTTTTATTTTCGATTAAAAAAAAAAAACAGAAGTGTTTTTTTTTTTTCCATTAGCATGCAAAACTAAAATTATATTCAAAATAAAAATAAACTTTAAACTTTGTAATCGTAATTTTAGTTTCCTCAACTAATTAACTCTGAAAGCATTTATTTTTTGTCCGATTTGAATGTCTATTTATTACATTTTATTTTATTGTCAAATTTCTTGAGATTTATGATTAAATGGTATTTATAAATTTGTGCTATATTAGCTTTTTTATTCAACGACTCAGTTGTCGTATCATCATTTCATGATTATATAATAAATTTATTTTATATCAGATGTAATGACTCTGAAATTTTTTAATGACATTATCCAGTTTTGAATCCGATATAATCGGTTAAACCGGTAATACCCTATAGGTAGGGTATTTAAAAAATTGCTTCCTTGTAGGACTGTCAATGAGTACGGTACGGCAGAATGTATTTTTCATATTCGTACCCGTTAAAATTTTCTTTACCCATACCCTAACCATACCAATTAAAAATGACTTTACCTGTACCATGTCCTTATCCGTTAAGAATTAATGATAAGGGAAGGATAATGGTGCATAATGGGTATTAATAATATTATTAATTTAATAAAAATATATAACATGCTAAATAAATTATGACAAAAATAAATTATGTGCTAAATAAATAAATATTTATATAATACTTTAGATATGACAAAAATTATGAAATTTATTCTCATGTCAATTGACATTAAAAATGTCTATATAACTAATTATAAATTATAATATTTTAGAGTGCAAATTAATTTTTTCATCAACATAAATAAATTTTGATGAAGATCAAAACTAATGTCATATCTTACGAATTATGTTAATAACATAATTATATATATATATATATATATATATGTTTGTAAAATTTTATTTGTTAGATAATGGGTACGAAATAGCCCTTATTAATACTCGTACCCAATAAGTTAACGAAAATTTTTCTTTACCCATATCCATACCCGTTATAACATGAGTTGTCCTTTAAATCATACATGAAATTGCAACAACAACAGGAGCGACTGCTGATTTTGTTCTATCAACTCTTTAAACTTTCATTCCATGATATGTTAATTTATTTTCATTGCGTTTATAAATTGACTTGGTTTATCATGTCTTTTTTTTTTTTTTTTGAAGTTTAATAGAACCGCAGTGCATTTCTCATTCTAACAGGTTACCTAAAATACTTCAAAAATAAAAAGAGAAAAAAGTCATTTGAAAGTAGATAGTCTTGGTTCTGCATGATGTTATGGAATATATCATTATATGATTTACTTAAGAGTTCCATTTTTTTCTTTATCAATTTGGTTTGGTGTACAGGTACATCATACATTTATATGTACCGAGTTTCATGGTACAACCAACATTTAGGACAAACGGTAAAGAAAGGCTCAAGTTGACCTTGAACGATTCAAAAACAAAAAGGAAGATGAAAAAAAAAATAGTGCATGTAAACAACAATTTAATATATGATATTGTTGAATGTATGTAGTTTATTCAACAGTTTCATTTTTTTCTCAATCAAAGTGTCATTATTGTTAAACATGTCAAAGCAGAGCAAACTTAATTAAAGTTAAGAATATTGTCTGTGGTAAGCTGAAAAGGCGCACATCTCATAAAGCTGGATAGTATTATGTACCTGTACACATTTCTTTACGTGGGAAACGAAATTAATACCACGCAACAGATAAAATGTGACTGTTTACTGTTATTTTTGTAAAGTATAAAAAATATTATGAGGTAGATATTTCATCAGTTTTGATCTGAATTTTTTATTAAATAGATTATAATCTCCACTAGAAGAGGTAAAGACACATGTAGTTTTATTTGTCGTCTGTGTGAGTAGATAATCTGAAAATGAGAATTGCAATACAAAGATGATACGATACCCGTGAGTGTTGGTAATGACTGCGGTACATACAGCTCATGATTTTTAAAACTCATCTCCAATTATTTTAAACCTATTTACTCAGTGAATTTTTATCAACGTACACAACAAAAAAATCAAGCCAATTTTTTCCAGAGCAATTTGTTCCGACGGAGCCGGAATGGGTCTATCTAGTTTTTCTTAGAAGTCAAACAAGAACATGAATAAAATTTACTTATTCAGCCCTTATGTAAGGTCAGAAAAAGAAAATGGCGACCCCCCCCCCCCCCCCCCCTCCTAAACAACACCCACCATTTTGTATTTTTTTTTATAATAGTGTATCAGATTTAAAAAACGAGAACTAAAATCACCACCTTTCCGAGTTTCGGAATATTTAGATATTAATTTCGTGCTTTATATTATCATATTAAAAATAGCCGTCAAAGGGATCTAGAGTTTCTTCTTTTTCTTTTTCTTTTTTTCTTTAGATTACGAGCTTTGATTCTCTAGGTTGAAAATTAACTCAGAGTTAGGTTCGTCTTCAGCTTCTGGTATCTACTAGGAAATTGTAGTAAGAATTGGGTTTTGTAACTGGAACGATGAAAAGTAAAAGGCTTAATTATTTCCGTTTCTCCAACAATCAGTAGCTCTCACAATAAAAATTAAGAAAACTTAATAAAATATGATATTCATTAAACAATAATTGTAAAACTATTAATGTGACAAATTCAATTTAGAGATGGAAATGTTCTCAGATTCAAAACAAACTAATAAGCTTTTTCTAAACTCACAAATCTTCTAATCATATTATATTCATTAAAATTGAACAAATAGTCACTTATAATTATTAGCATATATTATTTTTTATAAAAAGCTCTTAACATCTTACCACTCGATTCCTGATTTTTTTTTTGTTTCTTAAATCTTAAATTATAATTTTATTTTATTAAGTTCTCAAGTATGGAATCGCCTGTCTTGGTTCTAGAAAAAAAAATAAAAAATAAAAAAGAATATAGATATACTAGAATCTCCTCTACAAGTATGAACGATGCTCAGCTTAATTAATCTCTATTGAGTCTATTCCTACATTGTCAACCGCATTAAAATTATTCCTTTTACGCTTTTTTTCCCATGTGATTCTCGATTAAATATTTGCTTTCCATAGCGTGATCGCAAAACGCTAAATTGCTAATTAATAACGTGTACTTCCACTTGATCCGTGTGGAGTCCGTCAACATATAGTTCTTCCGGTGGCCGGGTTTTACAATTTAATTCATAGGACTCAGAATAGAAGAAGTAAGAATAAATTTGTACGTTACACTCGTCATAAAAATTCTCATTTCACAAAATGACTATTTCTAGAATTAATGCCTAAGTAACATACAATTTTTTTTTTCAATTGTTTTTAACTTAAATTTGTAACCAGGTTCGCAATAATTCTTGCAGCCATATAGGGCTGTCAAAAACTTTCATAATTTGTTGCCGATTTTTAATTTTGGCAACCAATTAATTGTTCAAACCGTTGATCTTATTTGATTAAACGTGAAGGTTTTAAATCAAAAAAATAAAATGAAAAATAAAACGTGAAGGTTTAGATGTCGTCTCCGATTAATAACCTGTCTTGCCACACTAGGTCCATAGTTATTTATGTTTAGCTTAACTGAACACAAGGTCCCCATGTATTTGAAATTTGAAATAAAAGCATAAGTCCGCGTACATTTTTTTTTTCTTTTGTATACTATTTCCCTAAAGTCAAATTACGTATCACTAAATTTATTCGTAGGTATATCCTTATTTAATAAGTAATTTAAATGATGTAAGAATGTTTGTCATGCGCATCAAATTTTCTATATAACAAGCATCGCAGACTCCAGAGTCCATACAATTCATCTCATTGCCAATTTCTTAAGATCATATATAGATTCATAGAATTTTCTTGATGGCTCTTTTCTTTTGTTTCCGACGGAGTATTCTTTTGGGAGCTCTTTTGTGGCTCTTCTATGTAACATTAGTATTAGCAACCTCAGCAAATGATCCATCATTAATGTCGGCTTTTGAGAAATGGGCTGGTGAACATGGTAAAGTGTATGCAACTGACGACGAAAAGCTACTCCGCTTTGGTATCTACAAAGCTAATCATGAATTTGTCCAATATGCAAATGCACTACCTGGACTGACATATACTGTTGCTCTCAATAAGTTTGCTGATCTTACTAATTCCGAGTTTCTTGCAAAATATACAAGCTATAAGAGCCCTAGTAAATCAAAGACGTCGACTCCATTCATGTATGCAAATGTAGCCTCGGTACCAGAAGCAGTGGACTGGCGAGCAGTTAATGCAGTCACTCCTGTGAAGGATCAAGGCAGTTGTGGTAAGTTTAAAAAAATAATTAAAACTCAGTTACTGTGATAATCTTAGTAATTTTCAAAAGTATAGTTTAAATCTGAAATTGAACATTAATGGTAAGCATAATCTAGATGATTTATAAATATAGTTTTTATAATTGATGAGATTTGATGTGTGTTTCACTTGTCACCAAGACACCAAGTAACTTATAATTCCAATGGCACAAATTAATGGCCATTGATGCATCATAATTTTATGAAATTCAAATTGTATATAATTGCTTGTTTTGTTATCTACGTCTTTCATAAATATCAAGTAGTTTACCTTTTGAATTTAAATTTTCATTTGTTTTGTTTTGAAAAACCATTGTCAAAATAATCATTATTAAGTTATCCCTTCTAAAAAAAGGAGGAATTTATATATTGTTTTAAGTATCTTGTATGTCACTGTGCATGATATTAATACTAACCTTACACGATGAATAATATTTTATCAACGGTCATAATTGCAGGAAGCTGCTGGGCATTTTCTGCAGTTGCTGCAATTGAGGGAATAAATGCCATAAATACATCTAAATTGGTGAGCTTGTCAGAACAGCAACTTGTAGACTGTGATACTGAATCAAGCGGTTGTAATGGAGGATACATGGATTATGGTTTTGATTGGGTAATAAATAATGGCGGCATTACAACTGAAGCAGATTACAATTACACCAGTGGGGATACTGGTATAGAAGGAACATGTGATACTACTAAAGCTGTTAACCATGCCGCAATCATCACAGGTTACCAGGATGTCACACCTAATAATGAGACAGCTCTCATGAATGCAGCTGCAAATCAGCCTGTGTCAGTAGCCATTGAAGCAAGTGGTCTCTTTTTCCAATTATATTTTGGAGGAATTTTCAACGGTCCTTGTGGAACAAATCTAGATCATGGTGTTACAGTAGTCGGTTACAATAACACAGGAACCAAGCATTATTGGACAGTGAAAAATTCATGGGGTGATTCTTGGGGTGAATCTGGATATATAAGGATGAAAAAAGATGTTACAAAATCTTCAGGGGTATGCGGGATTGCTATGGAACCCTCCTATCCTACAAAGTAATTTGATACTAAAATATCTATATCATGATAATGTGTGTGTGTGTGTTGTATTGTTCTGTAATTGATTTGGCTTGGTAAATTTGCTATCTTTATTGTTTTTTGAATGAAAATAGGAGTCTGGCTCCTATCTTTATTATACTATCTTCATTGTTCATTCATTGTAACAACCAATTAATAATATTAATTTCGTTGTTTATGACAAATTCATTTCACTCCAAGCTCAACATGAACCTGTTTCTTGTGCTAATGTCACGTCACCATATGCACAAGCTGTTAATTATAACAAATGTCGTCAGCTCCATTAATGGGAGCTCTTGAACTTATTGACCTGTCAATCAACCTCTCGGTCTCTGAGTTCGAGTAGCTTGACGAGAATGGTTCTAGTAAAAGAACAGTCTGAGCTCATCATCTATTTCTAGAATATGTTTTTTCTTTATAATTTAGTCCAGCTAATTTGAAAGTCTACTTTAGAAAATTTAATAGTACATAGTATCAGGAATTGTGTTTCTGCAAAGCGAGAAAACAGATGCTTAATTTGAAATATATATTTAACTATTAATTTTGTCAGCACATACATGTTATATTTTTGTAGTTTTGAGTTCCTCGGTTGTAATCATTCATGTAGGGGACTATACATCTTTGATATATATCAAGTAAAAACTCGGTACCAGAAACAACACTCTTTCTAGATGTGCAGAGTAGGCGGCAGAGCCAACTTTTGATTCCGTTGTATAACATAGATTAAAATCGTTGTGATGCATCTTTACAGCTCTATCATTATAAACGCCGCAAGCGGATCCATGCATGTTTTTTCTATATCCAGAGACCATATGGCATAAGGTCAACAAATATGTTTTAGCTAGTACATGCTCCTGTTTTTCTTGCGTGTTCCAATATTGTTCCTTTCCGTTATATATATAATCAGAGTTCAAATATTTCATTTAATTTATACACATAAGATACGCAATGCTTTGCTGAAACTTCTAGTCAATTACAAAGAAAATTGCAAGCACGATGTTCGATGTTATAATTCAAATTAACCACACTTTCATTGACCAAAAATGTGCTTGAAGAATACATTGCTACAGGAGATGCCGGAGCTTGTCTCGAGATGATAAGCTAAAATGAGCTTGAAGAAACAAAATTGTTTTTTCAAATTAAATTGTTTAAAGCTAAACGTTTCATACAATAAGAATACATTACATTATATCCACACACGCAGATCAATAATTTCTTATCGAGAGGTTCAGGATTTCAGGCACTCTGTTTGACTTTTTAATTTTAATATCATCTATGGATTACAATTCGTTCGAAAATTAACTACAAATTGGGGAAAATATTTAAATATTGGAGTACCTTAATAATATATTAACTTGATAATCTTGATAATCATCAAATTAGTTTTTTTTTTTGTAATATAATATTTGAAACATGATCGGTATTATATTTATAATCATTCACATTCAAAATTTGATGAAAAGTTTTATTTATTCATGAAATTTACAATGGTCATGATTTAATAGCCTTTGATGGAAATATTAAAGTAAACTTAAATTACAAGCAACGGAAGACAAAACCAATATATAAGGCTAGCAATGTCTATAGATTGTTCTGTAATTTTAGAATCTTTATGTGTTAATTTGATATGGCTTCGTCAAATTATCAAATTAGTTTATTGTCAATTGATCCCATCTTTGTTTTTTTTTTTAAAAAAAAAACACTTTTAGTATCATTAAAAAATGTTTTCATCTCGAATTTAGCTAGGGAGGATCGTCTTCAGTTTGAGTTTTTAAGAAAACTTCTTTTATGGTGTGTTATTTTTAGGGCTGTCAATGGGTAGGGTACGATACGGTAGAGACATTTTTCATACCCATATCCGTTAAAATTTTCTTTACCCGTACCCTACCCTTACCCGTTAAAAATTTACTTTACCCGTACCCTACCCTTATCCGTTAAGAATTAACGGTAAGGGTAGGGTAACGGTAGAAAATGAATAATAGTGTTAATAATTCAATCAAAAAAATTGTACAATATGAATAAGTAAATAATATCAGATAAATATATTAATAAAGTGCAACATTTAATAATACTTAAATTTTATAAAATTATACAATATTTTCTCATTCCAATTGTCACATGAAAATACATAACTAATTAGTAATTATTAATTATACAATATTTTCTGAAACGATGACAGAGAAGAAGGGATCTTTTGAAAAAGTTTTGTATTTTTTTTAATGTAGTGCGTGAATGAACGATGTAGCGCATGAACGAAAATCAGAAAACAAAAATAATTAACATATCAATTGAATCTTAACATCATATCTTTCCAATTTAATACAGTATTATCTCAATCAAATGCAGCAATTTAATCACGTAACTTAATTAGTAACGCATCAATCAAATATTTAAATCTTACAATCATATCTTTCTGATTTAGTTTGTTATTAACGTATAATTATATCTTACAACTATATCTTTTTTATTATGATTTAGATTATAAACTATATATATAACGTTACGGGTAATTAATGAATACGAAATAGCCTTACTCTTACCCTTATCCAATAAATTAACGAAAATTTTTTTCTATCCATACCCATACCCGATAACTTAACGAAAATAAAACTTTACCCATACCCGTCTTATCGAATACGATACGGGTAGAGTAAACGATTAAAAGGGTACATATCTAATACAATGTAAAATACTCCAATTGTAGTGTTTTTTGAAAATATCATAATATATAGTAAAAAAATTCGAAAAAATGTAAAATTTGGTCTCTGAGGGTTTTTCAATGTGGAGAACAACTTGAATGGTTCGGATCGGCCGTTTGAATTTTGAATCTCAAAAAACGACTCATGTGTACGGGGACGATCCGTACACATCAGTGTTCTATATCCATCCTATATATATATATATATATATATATATATATATATATATATACTTTTACCAAAATCATAATATAGCGTGAAACACTGGTTTAAAATAAGATGAACATTTTAATTGTGATCCATTAAAAGATTTAACACTCTGCCTCCAAATTATCTGCCTATCTGGTATAGTCCATCTAAAACGGGTTGTGGAACCCAGATTTTCGACATCCACTAAAATGCTCCAAAATGACTTCCAAGATCCAATAAAAGAGGACATCCCAAATCCGATAAAAACAAGCGCACCCGATAGCATTTAAAATTAAAACAACGGAACTCCCCTACCCTCAGATCAGCTTATCCTTCCTTCCCCATTTCATTCTCCCAAAAAGAAAAAAAAAAGGAGGTTCTTGAAAACAAGAATTGCAATTCTGATACCAACGCCGCCACCTCTCCTCTCCAATGGCGGATCAGGACTTGGCTACCCAGCGCTCGTCCTGGGCCACTCTTCCCTGGGAGATCCTCTCCAAAATCATCTCACATGCTACTGACACTGCCGCTGAATATGTCTCCTACCGCAGCATCTGCCCGGGCTGGCGCCGCTCTCTTACCGACTACTCCCCCATACGTCCCCTCCCTTCCCCCCAACTCCCCTTTCTCCTTCTCCCTCATCACGACAGGGACCCCCACCAACCCACTCCTCACATAGGCAAAGTCTTCCCTCTCCCTTTCAATCCATTGCGTGCCCCGAGATCTTATGATCTTCCCCAGCTAAAGAACACTCAAGGTTTCATCTGTGTTGGCTCCTCCCATGGCTGGCTTATCACTCTCGGCCGAGACTCGTCTTTATCCCTTCTAAACCCTGTAACCGCTGATTCACTCCCCCTCCATTTTTTGTCCTGTATCGACCATCAAAATATCTCTTTTCATCGTCTTTCTTTCCCTGAATACCACCTCATGCGGCACAACATATGGCACTCTCAGTCATCCATAGTCCGCCGTGCTGTCTTGTCCTCTGACCCAGCAGAAGATCACAACTTCACTTTGCTGCTGTTCATCTCTGACGAGAACAACTACTGCTACACATGGAGCGGCAGAGGTGGCCCCTGGATCAAGCATCAGCACACAAAATTCGTAGTAGAGGATGTCATATCCATTAATGGGATGTTTGTTGCCATTAACCGGTGGAACCAACTAGTATTCTTTGACTTCAGAAATCGCAACACTGGACTGGACCTCATATGGTTCAACATTCAGCAGGAGCTACCATCTGGAGACGTTTTTCTGGTAAACTCAGATGGTCATTTGTTGATAGTCTCCACACTCTTCTTCCTTTATCCTAGCCAAGATATCTTCCCAAGAGGGTACATCAAAATTTTCGAATTTCCTGTAGAAGAGTTTCGCAACAGAACGGTTAGACGCATAAAGGTAATGGATCTCAAAGACCATGCATTATTTCTCGCTCATGGATGTTCTGTGTCTGTGTCTGTCTCTGTGAGGCATTTCCCACGGCTGACCAGGGACGCAGTGTACTTCACTCATGTCTATTGCAAATTGGGGGCGATGGTGGAGGGAGAAGAAAGGAGAGATGTAACTTTGTATCAGGGTGCTGTCTATCGGAATATTGTCAGCGCCGGAACGATGTCAGAATCCATCAAAGTGTTTGATGTAGAGAATTCGCGGGTTGCTGGTCTTTGGAATGGCCGGAGACCTTTTTGGGTAACTCCTAATATCAATCGTTATGTTTTGTAGATAAACTCATAGTGCTTTTCTTTTTGTTAGACTTCCACCGAACACATGATGAAGCAGCTAACTGTAGCTTGATATTTTCTCTCATTGATACTTATGTGAACAAATTTGTATGCTGTGCATCTACTTGTTAGATCTCTACTGAACACGTGATGAAGCATCTAAATTTGGCTTGATATTTTTCTCTCATTGATACATGTATGCTTGTTATAGGGTACTTCATATGCCCTAGAATGAATTCTTGAAGAATGTTTGTATCGTTTGATTGCTAAACTACTCAGTATTGGAAAAGGAAAGTGTTTCAAGTTTATTCTATGGCTTATCTTTGGTATTGTGTTTTAATTACTGCAGCTGGTTCTTTTTTCTCTTCAGCACCAATTGATCATGTCCCGTACTGTCGATTTGACAAATCAATTTTGTTTGGGACCCAAGATATGGATTGTTCTGCTATTGATCTGATCAGCTTCCTTGCTGAACTTTGTTTTAAGATTAAAAATCAATTTTGTTTGGAACCCAAGTTATGGATTGTTCTGCTGCGGATCTGACCAGCATCCATGCTGAACTTTGTTTTCAGATTAAAACTTGATTTGAGAACTTGACAGTAGGTAGGAAAAATTCACACTTTTTTTATTTATATCCAATTAAGGAACACTATTATTCACACTTCGTTATATTTTATTAAAAATTCCGTCCTTATCTGGTTGAGTTTGTCTAGAGTCCCTTTAGATATTGTTGATGGTGTTGATATCAAAGTTCGTCACTGTAATTCTAAATACAAAACTGTCACGACTCACGAGCAACTCTAAAATAAATTCTCCTTTACAGTTATTGGTTTAGGAGAAAAAACCAAGCATTGTCAATGCTATTTCAAGGTAGTCTACACAAAATGCGTATTTCCAAGCAAAGCATCTCCCAGCCATTTCACCAACAAGAAGAAAAAATAAAAATATTAAACACAACATTATTATACACCAGAAGAACTTCCTTTCTACATTCAGATGTTAGAAAGTTAAGCCTAAACTATGACAATGTTAAAAAGCTGGCACTACATAAAAAGCTGGCAGAAAACTACATAAATATACACCAGAAGAACTTCCTTTCTACAGCTATTTAGGAGGTCATAGATTTACTTGTTTCCCAAAATATAAAAGCAGAGAGAGCTGACCGTCTCCTTTCTTTGTTCACCAGCAGAGAATCCAAATCACTTCACCAAAATCTCTCTTAACTCCAGGAGATTGTTTTTCTTTCACTAGTGTAGAAGTCTTCAGGTTCAAGGGGAGACATTTCCATTTTAACATTGTCACAATCATTTGTTTCTTCCTTTTTAGCATCACAAGACTCACTATCCTCTTCAATTTTGTTAGTATCTGCAGCATTTTGCAAATACAAATGGTGAACATCAGAAAAATAAATAAATAAATAAATAATATTAAAAATCTAGCAAATTTTACAAAAAAAAAAAACTTCAGGGCCTCTTTAATGCACTCAGGACCATCAAATGATGTTTTGCCAACTTCAGAGTTGACTGGATGCCATACCTAGAGACAAATCATTGACCATCAATTAAAACGGGAAATAAAACATAACTTACACTAATATATTCCAAGCCTGAATTAGAAACATAGAAATATAATAAACACAAGTGCACAATTCAGACATACTAAATCAAGACCTTCATAAGAACAAGAAGGGATTCAAATTTCTGATTTGAAGTATGAAGCCACAAGTCAATGCAGCTCCTGGAACCCAGGATTACTGGCATCTGATCTGGAAATAAATTGACATAAAAACCATCATGCATATTTGAAGTAGTGTATTTAGATGTTTCATTATTTACCAACTAAATTAAAATACACTACGTGATATGAAAGTAAACCATGAAGCCACTCCAAACTGGTTAAGCATCGAATTGTCAGAATGGTAAAAGAGTGAAGGACCTCTCCTGTAAACCAATATAAATTAAACTTAAACATAAGAAAGATGCCATGACTATCATTCGTTATAGCAAAGTAATAATTAAGCAAAATTTCAGGTTGACAAACCTGCCAGAAATTCAAAACGAGGAGTGCAAGGAGTCGTCTTAGAAATTTTTTTAAGTTAAAGTATAAATTTTAGTGCAGAGAAATGGAGTCGGAGAGGGAACCAGAGAGGAATTACCATCAGAATTTGACCAATAATCATAAAGAGCAGAAAATACAAGACGTCTGTGATCCTTAAAGTGAATATGGTATGGCTGCTTTTGGAGCCGTCTTTTTTTGCACTAAAAAAAAATCTGCATGGAATATTACAAACATGAGTTAATTACGTAGTTAGCATCAAAGGCTTTTAACACAGGAGAATGGTTTTGCCTAATTTGACACTATTCTATTTTATAATTTCCCATTGATACTAAGAATATCTATTGAAATTGTCCGATTAAAATTTAATAGCGCGAAAGAAAAATAACACAGGGACTGAATTTATACCCTTCTAGGCTTCTACTGCCATGAGGCACCTATTCGCAGGAATTAGTTCCCTAAATGACGCTTTCTCTTTTATTGATTCAGACCGAGCATTGAACTGCAAATGATTTAATATGCCAAGTCAAAATCAGGCAATACAGAATTTTCAACATTGATATTACTGGAAGAATGGGTTAAATGTGAACCAGAGTTTGCTAGGAGATAGAACTGAATACCTCTAGCATGTCCAAATGGCTCAACAATATACAAACAATATATTTTGACTTCGTTCCTTATTGGGCTGCATTCTAATTTAACACAAAGAAAAGGGTAAAATTTTGCATAATTTCCCATATGGTTACAAACTTACCATCTTGTAATGGTCAGGTTTCTCATTTTTCTTAGTGAAGCTAGGAACTAGGCCCCACTTCATGCAATGCACTACAGGTATAAGTACAACCACATTTCCTCCATTCTCTCCATTACTGGTACATATCTATCAGGTGATACATTGTACGAAGGCTGAAAACTGCATCAGAAGCCCTTCAAATTAGACGAATAATATAATGGAAATGAAATAGGTACTTTAAAGCCCCTCAAATCGCAAAATCAACCGTGGAACTGCAATCTAGTAAACATTTAGTAGCATTAGACACACTTTTGAGGGGAAATGTGAAAAAATGAGGGTCTAGAAGTTCAGGAGAGAGGAGAAGTGAAATACCGATTGGCGTCGACCGTACATACTGAAGAGCGGCCACCGCCTTTGCCGCTGAACCCACAAGCGGCAGTGACTTGGTTTAAAACTCTCCCGCACATCCTCTTTCTCTCTCTTCGACTCTCCCTATGCTCCCTTGTAGTTCTAGGAGAAGTGCCGAGGCGCGAAATGAATAGACTCAATAGAAGCACTTTCTTTTGTCATCTGTATCCTTACAATTAGTCGTATTTATACATCAGTCCTTCAGAAATTAAGGACAGGAAATGAAAGGAGGGGAGGTAAATCCGGTTTTATGGGTAATTAGTAATTAATTTTTTGGTGACATCTAGTAGCTAGATACGACATAATATAATTGGAATAAATCATTTTGTTGATAAGGAATTCTAACATATTTTTTTCTGACATTTGCTCTCCATATGTTATATTTTTTTTAAACAACTTGGAAACAGTACTTATAATGTGTTAAATAGTCTAATATGTAATATCGTTGCAAATCAACTTAGACATTTTAATGTGGGTATTTCTATTTCCAGTGGCAGAATTTCATTAATATATGCCATCGCCTCCAAATCGTGGGATCAAGAGTCTTAAGTTCAGGTTAAGGTCCCTATTTTACTTTTTAATTGAATATTTTCTGATAATTTTTTTTAAATATGGAATACCTTAACAATATGCTAACTTGTGAATTTATTTTTATCCATATTTTGAAACGTGATCTATATTATATTTATTATCTTTCAGAAAAGAAAAAAATTTGATGAAAACTTGTACAACGGTTATGATTTTGATAGCCTTTGGTGAAATAATAAATTACACTTAAATTGCAAAATACATAATACAAAACCAATCTATACAGCTAATTGTCTATAAATTTTTTCTCTAATCAATATCAATATCAATATTATAAATAAAGATGTGTGGGTGTCGGGATCATTAAGTTAAATATCATCCGACACTCCAAGCACTGTGAAATAGTTGTGCAGTAGCATTTTTTCTGATTTCTGTAATGTGATGCTTTGTAACTAATTATGTGTCGGGTATTATTGCTCATAAAACTGACTCGGTTCAAAATCAGTTAATAAGTTGGCAACACATTGTTTTGTTTCTGAATTTTGTAACCCCTTTCTATTTTCATTTTCATCATGTCTCCATCTCTTTTGTGTTGCTTAGAGTCCCTCTCCACCTTAATTTATCTTCATAACCATTCTTAATTTCAATTTACAAAATATAAATTAAATTCATTCAATTGAAAATAGAAAAAATCATATCTTTTACGATATATATTTTTTTATTTAAGTCATTTATAAACATATTACATTTCATGAATAATATCAACATAATATAAATCATATTAATCATATTAATTCAGATAACTATAACTATATTTACACACATATTTTTTTTAAATTGATCAAACTCTTTAAATTTAATCAAATCAAATTACCTACAATAACTAAACTATATTTCTAAAGATAAATATATCTTAACCATATATCTAAAAATGAACATAATTAAACTATAGTAACATAATAAAAATATTCATATTATAGATATCTACATCGAGCGAAGCTCGATTCGTGCCTCTAGTTTAAAATATTTTTGGGTTAATTTGGTATGGTATTGTCAAATTGTCAAACTAATTTATTGTCAATGAATCCCCATCCTTTTGTTAATGTATACTTTTGCTATCGTTCAAAAATGTCTCCAGCTCAAAGTTTTTTTTTATTATTTTTTTAGAGATCCTAGGTAGCGACTATCTAGTGATCCAGCTCAAAGTTTTTATAATACACAGGATCGTACCAATTTGAGTTTTCAAGAAGCAATGCAAGGAATTTTTTTTAGTATTATTTCTATTGTTTTCAATAAACAATTTAACAATAAAAAGTATTATAAAAATAAAAAATCTGATGAACGTAATTTATTTCTTTAAAATTATTTTTTTAGATATTTAATTATTTATTGTACTTTTATGAGAAACCTCCTAAAAAATTTAAAATTTTAGATGGGTCCGGTACTGCTGTTATTCATCTCATGCATTCGGTCTATCCGGTCTAAAATAAATGGATCAAATTAGCCCAACTGATGTTATTATAAACACTTTTTTTATATAATATAGTCCATTGGTCGTAGATTTAGATGAAATGAAAATAATGGAGCATTCATACGGTTTTTGCAATGCACTACTACGTCTCCCAAACATCAGGTGTGTTTAAATCATACTGAATGGTCTTAGATTGTATTGATGTTCTTTTTTTTTTTTTTTTTTTTTTTTTTTTGAGGATCAAGCCCGTGGGCGATTGTATTGATGTTACCATTAACAAGAAGATGAACAAAGTGATGCTGGATACTTATTCGAACGATCTTCAGACCGTTCGATGTAAATTAAACCGTCAAAATTCCTGCATTGGAGATTTGGAGAAGATCCCAACTCCTTTATCCTACGGCTCAATTCAACACTATCCATACTACATTCGCCAAGGGAAATCCAAGAACCGACAATAACACGATGCGCGCCCGATAACCCAAGTTCAAAATCCAAATAATGAAACGAGAACTCCCTCCATCTATCCATCATCACAACCAGTTCTTCTGACCGATAAAGCCCTTTCCGCTCCCACCGATTGGTTCCTCTAATCCTACTCCCTGTCAGATGGATCTTGAAACAAGAAAGGAAGAAAACTAAATTATATTATAGCTCTGAAAACAAGCACCTCCCCTCGATATCCGACGCAGCGAGATGACTCCATGTACGCAGAGACGGCTGACCCAACAAGGCTTACGCTGGGCCAACCACCTCCCATCCGAAATCCTTTCCATCATCGCCTCCGAATCTGGCTCCGCCACCCGCTATGTCACCCTCCGCCGCGTCTGCAAAGGCTGGGGTGATGCCCTCTCCATGGCCCCCTTCCCTCCTCTCCCATCCCCTCAAGTCCCCTTCCTCCTTGTCCCTCCTCGAGACATTGATCCCACTGCTCCCGGCCCTCTTGGCTATGCCTACCCTCTCCCCTTTCCAGTACCGTCCCAAATCGCCTTCTTTCCACTTCCCCAGCTACAGGGAACTCGTGGCTGCATATGCGTTGGATCCTCTCATGGTTGGCTAATCTCCCTCACCCGTGACTCTTCTCTCTCCCTTATCAACCCGGTAACTGCTGCTTCCATCCCTCTCCCGCACCTGAGCACAATGGACAACACTGTTCTCTCCTTCGACAAAGATTCTTTCCCTGAATACCACCTCAGGCAGAATGGTAAAAGATTCAGTCGATTCTCCATAGTTCGTCGTTCCGTTTTATCATCTGATCCAGTACAAGACCCCGGGTTCACCGTGCTCCTATTCCTCTCTGGCTTGACCAAATGTTGCTTCACGTGGAGGAATGGCAGTACCAGATGGCACCAGCATTTGCACGAGCCGTTCTTGGTTGAGGATGTGGTTTTTGTTAAAGGGGTTTTTGCTGCCATCGACCGGTCAATCAATCTCGCGATCTTTGACTTCAGGAATCTGGAGACTGGCCTGATAATTACATACCAGGATACCTTTTTTAAGGTTCTGCCTAAAGAGGCTTTCTTGGTTGAGGCAACAGGTGACTTGTGGGTGGTCCTCAAGTGGGTGATTTCTGGAGATGCTAGAATGCATAGAGGAGCTATAGAGGTTTTTCAGATTAAGATGCCCTATGTAGATGGTAGCAAGGAAGCTGAAGCAATTGAAATAGAAAGTCTTACGAATCGGAATTGTGTACTTTTTGTTGGACATGGAAGCTCTGTTTGCGTCACAGTGGATAAGTTTCCATGGTTGGCTCCAGACACTGTATACTTCACTCACTTCTACACCAAGGTAGGGAAGGCCCAAAATATTGCACATCATGGTGTCGTGTACAAGTTTACTGTCAGATCAAAGGTTGCACGCAAGTTGTTTACTGTGGGGCAGCCAAGGTATTCTGTGTTATGGCATTGCCTGAGATTTCACTGGGTTACTCCTAATCTCAATCGTCTCAATCCTTGATGAAGAATGTCGTGCGTTTCTAATATGTTTTGTTTCTCTTTTTTGCAAATATTGAGCAGAATTTGTTGCTTGGTTATACCAGTACTGCTGTGAATAAGCTTAAAAAGGTTGATAATGCCTCAATTTGATAAGATGCTTTATTTTATTAATTTGTGTCCTGTAATGCTTTTCAGGGAACCTTTTTGGTCGCGAATGCTTAAAATTCATCTTATTTGACAGGCATGCTCTGGTTATTATCATGGTATTTGGTGCCAGACTATATATAAGAATAGGTATAGTTTGCTGTTGATGACCTGACCAGTACATATTTCTGTCCCGTTGAACTGTAATTTATAATCTCATTTGTACAAGTTTTACTGCATGGCTGCTCTTACAGGACTCAAATCCTTGGTTTCAAACATATAAATATGTGAATATGTCCCATTTCTTACATCAAAACTAGTGTCTCTCTCTCTCTCTTTTGGTTTTGAAGAAAGTTCAGTCCACTTGAGATTAATTACTAGATGGTGAAATTAATATAGCTAGGTTTTGTCATATGTTTAAATTTGTATTTAATGTTAAGAAGTAGCTTTATTGTGCGAATTGCTCTCTTATTCCATTGGTTGCCATTATTAGCCAATGCTGGAATCATTTAATTTTGAGATGCCATTATGATCTACTTCTATAGTCTAGTAATGTATTATTAATATTAAGAAGATGCAAATTTTTTAGTTCAGTTGGAAATTCTATCGGCTCATTTGGATTGTTATACCAACTGTGCTTCCAAATATGTAAGAATAGTGCAAGTTGTCGTTCAGAACGGATCAAATTCATTGACCTATGACAATCGCTATTCTTTTGTCTCCTATATAGGCTTCATTCCAATTATTTCTTGATCGTTTTCCCCTTCATTGTCATTTCTGTTTATTTGTCAAGTTTGAGTGTGGCAAACTTTGCTTTGTGTCCGCTCTTTGATTCCAACCTTCATGACAAATTGTCTGGTTATAAACTTTTATTTCTGTGGTTAAACTGATTTAGGTGTTGTCTTAGGTTCCATTTTGCATCCTTTGCCTACCTTTGCTATTTTACTCGCTGAAGTTGCCCTGAAAGAGAATATCGCTGCTGTGGTTTACTAAATTTGTATACATTATTATGTCAAAAACTAAAATTAAAAACATAGTACCAAGAGTTGCTTTATTCATTGCCAAATAAAACGGCAAATTTTATCACACTTGATCGCTTCTTCTCCATCAAGAGTCTCGTCTCAATCGTTTAAGAAGTTCATAAAACGCAACTCTGTTCACGTCCAAATTCTAACATGTAGTAAAATTAAATGGTTTCAATATAAAAATTAATGCATATAACCGCAACAGTCAACAAATATGTTTATTAAAAAATAATTAGTAAATAAATTCTTTAAATTAAAGATATGCATTTTGGCACAATCTAAATATACTTTGATAATTGATCGAGTGTTGATAAAATTGTGAATTATTGAATCATTATTTTTTAACTGTTTCGTAAGATCTCAAATTATATGAAATACTTGATAAACACTTTATCTATACTACAAGAATCTATTCAATAATTATCAATAACTTTAGAATTTTAAAATTCTTTAATAAATTTCTCAAATTTGAAAAAGAAGACTTTCTGATATGAAAATGTTTTTTTTTAGTTTTCATTATTTTAGGGTCAAAGCTATTAAACAACTAATTGAGGCTGTAAGAATATTTATGTTTTAAAAAGTGTTATGTCGAATTCTGTTGGATACTTTTTAAAACTAATTCTGTTGGATACTAATACTATACTTTTAACGAATAAACATAATATAGCGTGAAAAAAAAAGAAAGGATGGTTGTTTTTCACCGTCTTCTCACAACTTTGAAACAATCTGCCCCAAATTGTCTGCTAAAGGCGCTCAAAAAAGGGTCATGGAACCAGATTTTGGACATCCATTGAAGATGCTCCAAAATAACATCCAAGATCCAATAAAAAGGACATCCAAAATCCGATATAAAACTAAGCGCACCCGATAGCATTTCAAATTAAAAACAACGAACTCCCCTCCGATCAGAACCCCAGTCTTCGTCTCCTACCTCATCCATTTCCCCAAAAAGAAGAAAAAAAGAGGTTCTTGAAACCAAGAATTGAAATTCTGATACCAACGCCACCAACTCTCCTCTCCAATGGCGGATCAGAATTTGGCTACTCTTCACTGGAAGGTCCTCTCCCTCATCATCTCAGAACCCGAAACTGGCACCGTCACTGAATATGATCCCAACCACAGCAATTGCCTGGCCTGGCTCCGCTACCTTACCGATTACTCCCCCATACATCCCCTCCCTTCCCCCCAACTCCCCTTCCTTCTCCTCCCTCATCATGACAGGGACCCCCCGTGCCAATCCACGCCTCACATAGGCAAAATCTTCCCTCTCCCTTTCAACCCTTTGTGTGTCCCAAGATCTTATGATCTTCCCCAGCGAAAGAACACTAAAGGTTTCATCTGTGTCGGCTCCTCCCATGGCTGGCTTATCACTCTTGGCCGAGACTCGTCTGTTTCCCTCCTTAACCCTGTAACTGCTGATTCACTCCCTCTCCATTCCCTGTCCTCTATCGACCCTCAAAATCTCTCTTTTCAATATCATTCTTTCCCTGAATACCACCTCATACGAAAGAACATACGGCACTCTCAGTCATCCATAGTTCGCCGTGCTGTCTTGTCCTCTGACCCAGCAGAAGATCCCAACTTCACCTTGCTGCTGTTCATCTCTGACGAGATCAACTGCTGCTACACATGGAGCGGCAGAGGTGGCCCCTGGATTAAGCATCTGCACCATCAATTCTTAGTTGAAGATGTGATATCCTTCAATGGGAAGTTTGTTGCCATTGACAGGAGGAACCATCTAGTATTCTTTGACTTCAGAAATCACAACACTGGACTAGTCCTCATATGGTGCATCCTTCACCAGAAGCTACCATATGGAGACGTTTTTCTGGTGAACTCAGATGGTCGTTTGTTGATAGTCTCCACACTCTACTTCCTGTACTCAAGCCAATGTATCTTCCCAAGAGGGTACATTAAAATTTTCGAATTTCCTGTAGGTATGATCCCCAACAGAACCGGTACATGCATGCAGGTAATGGAGCTCAGAGACCATGCATTGTTTCTAGGTCATGGATGCTCTGTGTCTGTCTCTGTGAGCCGTTTCCCACAGCTGACCAGGGAGGCAGTGTACTTCACTCATGTCTGTCGCAGAATGGAGGTGGTGGTGAAGGGGGCACAAAGGAGAACAGTAACTTGGTATCAGGGTGCTATCTACCGTAATATTGTTAGCGCCAGTATGATGTCAGAATCAATCAGAGTATTTGATGTAGAAAATTCACAGGTTGCTGGTCTATGGAATGGCCGGAGACCTTTTTGGGTTGCTCCTAATATCAATCGTTATGTTTTGTAGATAAAATCATAGTGCTTTTCTTTTTGTTAGATCTCTACTGAACACATGGTGAAGCAGCTAAATGGGGCTTGATATTTTCCCTCATTGATACTTGTATGCTTGTTATAGGTACTTTATATGCCCTAGAATGAATTCCTGAAGAACGTTTGAATCGTTTGATTGCTACTGAGTATTGGAAAAGTAAAGTGTTTGAGGCTTATTCTATGACTTGTCTTTGGTATTGTATTTTGATTACTATAGCTGATTCTTTTTATCTCTTCAGCACCAACTGATCCTGTTCTGTACTGTCGATTTGACAAATCAATTTTGTTTAGAACCCAAGATATGGATAATTCTGCTGTGGATCTGACCAACATCCATGCTGAACTTAGTTTTCAGATTAAGCCTTTAATTGAGAACTTGAGAGTAGTAAGGCAAAATTCCCAAATTTTATTTATATTCAATCAAGCAGACACTTGGTTATATTTTTATAATGACAATTATTTTATTAAAATATATTGTTTTTTGAAAATATCATAATAAATATAAAAAAATGTATAAGTTTGGATTGACCGTTTGAATTTTGGATCTCAAAAAATGACTTGATAGAAAATCGATGGCACGTGCCATTTTTTTTTTTTTTAAAGAATATGGCACGTGCCATCGATGGCGCGTTAGCCATTATATATTGAATTGAGACTTTAGATATTGTTTATAGCGTTGATATTGTAAGTTAATCACAGTAATTCTAAATAAAACACTACGACACTGTCACGAACTATTTCAAGGTAGTCTATACAAAATGCTTATTTCCAAGAAGAGCATTTTCCAGGCATTTCACCAACAAGAAGAATAAAACACCACATTACAATACACCAAAAACGTCATTTCTACATTCAGATGCTAGAAAGCTTAAACCTAAACTATAGAAGGTCAGGAAACTACATAAATATCCATTAACAAAAACAGCAATTTAGGAGGTCAGAAATTTACTTTTTTGCTAAATATGAAAGCAGAGATAGTTGACCAGTCTCCGTCTTTGCAGCCTTTCCTTTCTTCACCAGCAGAGAATCCAAATCACTAACTTCGCTGAATTCTGTCTTAACTCCAGGAGATTGCAAAGTGATTATCATTTGTCATAGAAAAGTGATAATAAAGAAAATTTTCAGGTTGACAAACCAGCCAAATATTCAAAACAAGGATTGCAAGGAGTCGCCTACTCTGTGTTTGGAATTTTTTAAGTGATACTAAAGTATAAATTTTAGTACAGAGAAAGGGAGTCAGAGAGGGAACCAGAGAGGAATTATCATTAGAGTTTGACCAAGAGTCATAAAGAGCAGCAAATACAAGAGGTCTGTCATCCTTAAAGTGAATTATGGCTGCTTCTCGACGCCGTCTTTTTTCCACTCATATAATCTTCTTGGAATGTTACAAACATGAGTTAATTACTTATCAAAGGCTTTTAACACAGGAGAATGAGCAGGTTTGGCCTAATTTGACAGTGTCCTATTTTATAGATCACTGATAATAAGAATAGCTATTAATATTGTCTGATTAGAATTTGATAACAAGAAAGAACAATAACACATGGACAGAAATTACACCCTTCGACTGCCATAGGCACCTATTAGCACGAATTGGTCGCCTTAATTATGCTTTATGCTTACTCTATAATTTATTCAGACTGAGCATTGAACTGCAAATGATTTATACTGGAAGCATAGGTTAAATCTGAACCGGAGTTTGCTAGGAGATAAAATCAAGAGGATTGTTCCGCTACCAACATTTTAGTTGCCCTCAAATACCAACATTTTTTCTTTTTGATTAATTTTTCAAATTTTAAAATTTAAACGTTGAATCCAAACCGTTGATCTTATTTAGTTTACTGAGCGATGCATTTTTATATAAGTTTTGTAAATTTTGGAGTTTATTTGATACTCGATCAAAGGCTAAAACATGGATGTATTAGAACAAATCTATCATAGTTAATAAGGTTCGTTTATTTTTTCTATCTCTTGATCGAGTATCAAATAAACTCCAAAATTTACAAAACTTATATGAAAATACATCGCTCAATAAAATAAATAAGATCAACGGTTTGGATTCAACGTTTAAATTTTAAAATTTGAAAAATTAACTAAAAAGTAAAATGTTGGCATTTGAGAGCAACCAAAATGTTGGTAGCGGAACCATTCTCTACAACCAAATGCCCCTAAACTGTCCAAATGATTCAACAAAACAGCAAAAAATGAATTTTGTGCTTCTTCCCTTATTGGGCTGCATTCGAATTTAACACAACGATAAGGGTAACACTTGCATAATTACCCACAAGGTTACAAACTAACCATCTTGTAATGGTCAGGTTTCTCATTTTTCTTATTAAAGCTGGGCCGCACTTCATGCAATGCACTCCAGTCTACACGTTCAACCTCATATTCTCCATCCTCTCCGCTGTTGCTACTGTTACAAAGGCCGAAAACTGCATCAAAAAAAAAAAAAAAAAAATGCAATGGATAATATGACTAATTACTTTAAAAGCTCTTCAAACTACACAAAAATCATAATGAAAATTAACAAAGGTACTTTAAATTCCCTTAAAGATGCATTAGACACTCTTTTGAGGGGGCATGTCACATGTGAGAAACGAGCGGTTAGATAGTTCAGATTCTTCAGAAGACACAAGAAGCGAAATACCCATTGGCGTGGACAGTACGGACGGAAACCACAAGCGGCGGGGACTTTGTTAGGGTTTAGTGTGCACCGAGCGCTCTCTCTCTCAAAGACTCAAACTCTCCCTAATCCCTATGTAGTGAACGCCTCCCAAGGCCGGACCGAGTTCTCGGAAGGCCGGGTCTAAAAGGGCCTGCTCAAAGGCCGGGCAGGGTCGGACTCAGGGAGGCTTTTGGAAGGGCTGGACTTAGAAGGACTTAAATATGAAGATTGAGCCTGGTCCTTTTCAAACATGGTCCTTTTAGGCCCTCCGGGTTTCAAGAGGCCGGGCTCGAAGGGCCTACGAACAAACAATATTTTCTTAAAAAATTTGTTTAAACTATATTTAAAATATAAATATTTTATTTATAAAAGATAATAGAAATGGTATAAAATATTTAAATATAAATTGTAAATTTTATTTTTCATCTTTAATTTGAGTTTAGGACAGGTTATATTATAACGACATAGAAAAAATTTAAAAAAATCAACTTTTATTAATATATTAATGAATTAAAATAATTGAAAATCACAAGTGCATGAAATAACTAACATTTTATGAGAAATATATATTGTTTTAACTTGTATTAGTATCAATATGTTAAAGAATTTTAATATTATTTGGAATGATCAGTTTAGATTGGATTGGATTTGTCCAGATAGGGTGTACTCTTGAGTTGAGATTGTGTCTAATTCTTTATAAGTTTGACCTCTCTAGACCCTGGCCCTTCCAAAGCCTGGCCTCTCTAGACCTCTCTTCAGCTGAGATTGTGGCCTGGCCCTTCCTAAGCCTGGCCTCTCTAAGGGCTTAGAGAGGCCGGGCCAGCCCTTTGTTTCAGAAGGACTTGGCCATGGTCGGGTCCAGGACCAGAGGCTTTTGGATGTTCACTATCCCTATGCTCTCTTCCTCTAACAGCCTGTTTGGTTTTGGGGAAAGCGAAGGAAAAATACGGAAGGGAAGGATGTACAAAGATATTCGGCAATTACATGACAGATGTAATGTAATCATGGCCCGATACTTGATGATGAATATTTTAACATCTTTTTGGTTTATGTATAATAAGATTTTCGAGTTTAGTCTGAACAAACTAAAAGAGTCCAAGGTCATAATGGTCATTTATTATTTAATTAACATATTTTACCTCTATTTAATTAGAACATCCAAACAAGGGAAAAGAAGGGAAGAGAATTTTTTTTCTTTCCTTTCATTAATAAACCAAACAGATAGATGTAAATAAATTTTCATTCCATCCTTTTTCCATTCCTTTCCTTTTTATATTTTTCTTTCCTTTCCATCCATTTTCCCAAAACCAAACACGCTGTAAGAGAAAACGGGACGAGGCGCGGAAAAAAAAGAAAAAAAGGCACTTACTTTTGTCATCTGTATCCTTGCAATTAGTCGTATTCATATATCACTCCTTCAGAAATTAGGACAGGAAAGAAGGGGAGGCGATTCCTTTTTAATTAGTCTCACTTGGATTTGCTTAGTGATTTTTAATAATTATATGAATTGTAGTTTGATTATTTCAGTATTCAAACGACAGTTAATATCGGATAGATAGTTATTAAGCATTAGAAATGCTGCAGACACAACTGAAGTCATAAATAATTTTCTTAAAAATAGAAATTGATGGTTTCTCAGGAATAATTACTTTTCGGGCAGTTAGGTAAATATTATTACCATGGATGAAATCAATAATTCAATATCCTGTGGTTTAAAATGGAATTACTATGAATATTCATATTCGTTGGTAAATATGATTTAAAATTCTGATTTTGGTTGTCATTATGGATATGAAAGGTCTGTAGTTAAATTTTCAAGAAGTTAAAGAAATAAAAACGGTTGAAAGGTCTGTAGTTAAATTTTCAAATTGTGTATATGAGATATCTAATGTGTCATGTTGGTACACTTTGTTACCTCCACCTCTCCTTTGTGGTTTAATATATTTCTATGATTGGCTGTCTATTATTTTTCATGTATTATTGCTGGTAAAAAATAACGTTTATAACATTAAAATTCACGCTCAGCATTTGCTTAACCAAATTAAAAAAAAAAAGAGACGATACGAAAATAACGTTCAACATTTCTTTCAATGAGATTTTTTTTTTTTTTTTTTTTTTTTTTTTTTTTTTTTTAAGAGAAGACCCACGAAAGGGGAGTCATGCATTTTTCATTGCGAAAAATGCCAGATACAAAACTAGTGAAAGTCACAACCTAGTGACTTAAGAACAAACAAAACAACATCCTGCTCCTTAGGGCCTGCTCCAGAAGAGTTTAATTGAAGCTAAGGAAAGGTAAGGAAAGACAAGGAAGATGAAGGAAGTTTATGGAAAGACAAGATGATCTATAGTTACTTGCTCCAGCTTTCAAAAAATATATATAGAAGTTACTAGTAGTAACCTTCTATTTAATATATGTAAGGACAATATTACCCTTTATTCAAATCTTGTACAACCTATGTAATTTTTATATCTCTTGATGTATAGACTGTGTATATATAGGATGTAATACTGAATAGAAATGTAATCCAATTTGGTTGTGTTTCACAGTTTTGCTTATTCTGACAAACATGAGGTTTCTGGACATTGATTGAATGGTCCAAATAAGATACTGATACACACTGATGCACATTACACTACTATTCAAAACATACAATTGTCTACATCAATTCAAACCAAAAAAACAGCATACCCCCTGGCATAAAAGCCATCAGATATTAAAAGCAACTACCCTCCTTAAAAACAAAGAAAGGTACTAAATAAATCGTGCAAATATAAAAAAGAAAAGCAAACCTACTAGGTGGGTTCTCCTGCACTTGCTGGTAAAAACTGGCATCAAGCCCCTGATTCATTGTACGAGTTGCTTGCCCCATGTAGCATGTGCTGTTCCTTCTTGCTTCATTGGCCAGATCATGTGCAATCTTCACCGCTTCTTTCTGTTGTTGGACCAAAGAAGGAGATGTGCTTTATATAAAGAGATAAAGAGATACTTTACCTCAAAAAAAGTTGCTGCTTTGGCGGGAGAGCACCAAATTTTCGGAGGGAATGGCGAATTTTAGGTGGGGTCCGATGTCAGAGAAAGAATGGCGTAAGGGAAATTTCAACAGATCTCGCATGCTTCATCGTTACACCCCAAAATCGGGGGTAATCGGTCTTCTCCAACAATCACCTGTTGAGAGACTGTTGAGAGACTGTCGCTTCCTTAGGTTTCCGCCGATTCATCCAGCATCGACGATGGGAGCAGGGTACATCCGTTCCTCTACCTTTCCTTAGCTTGGGTTAACCCCTTCTGGAGCGGGCCCTTAAGGGAGACTTCTACCAAATAACTCCATAAGGGAGTCAAATTAATCAATCCAAAACAACATAGAGAACAAAAAGGCAATGCAAAACACCATAAAAAACTTCTTTATGCTTCTCTTGCGCCTGCCTGAAACACTTCTTGCTCCATACCTGTACTTTCACCTGTCCAAAAGAAAAAGAGATTGAATATGGAGGAAAACATAGAGCCAGCTATACTCCCAGAAACTCCATCAAACGCCCTAGTATTCCTTTCCTTCCAAACTACCCACATAAAAGCACAGCAAAAACAAAAAGCAGGGTCTCTAATTCCCTTTGGGAAGTTACCAATGTAACGCCAGATTTCTTCCAGACTAGTAGTAGGAACTAATAAACCCCATTTATTGTACCTATTAAAAACAGTCCAGAAATTCTGAATAAAAGTGCAAGAGACAAATAAATGGTCTATGGTTTCATGACAATCACAAAACAAACAACCATTATCAACATTACACCCCCTGTAAATTAAATTGTCTCTAGTCAAAATTCTGTACTTGAAGGCCAACCAACAAAACAACTTAAATTTTAAAGGAATTTTTAATTTCCAATAAAACTTGGCCAGCCAATCTATCTGCCCTCCATGCATAATAAAACCATACAAAGATTTCACAGTAAAATTTCCAGACTTGTCTAATTTCCACAAAGTCTTGTCAAAATTATTGGAAAAGGAATGATTATGCAACAAAGATAACACCTGATCTTTTTCTATTCTTAATTCTCTAGAGACCCCTCTCTTAAGAAAAAGTCTAATGTTTCCATTATGCCAAACTTGATGCACTCTGACATGTTGTTTCTTTGTTTTCTTATACAAATGAGGGAATTGCAAGTCTAAAAGACCCCCAGGAGCCCAATTATCTGTCCAGAACAGAGTATTGCATCCATTTCTTACTTCCTTTTCAGTCCCAAAACTAATAAGTTGTTCAACTTCATGAACCCCTTTCCAAAAAGGAGAGAAACTAGAGGGAACCCTATGATCATATTTAACTCTAATGAGTGCCTTCCAAATACCCTGAACAGATCCAGAATCATAGTTCCATTCATACTTTCCTAGTAAAGCCTGATTTATACTTTCAATGAGATATTAAAGAGGCGTTAGTATGGGGAATAGTTAAATTTTCAAATTATGTATATGAGATATCTAATGTGTCATGTTGGTACACTTTGTTACCTCCACCTCTCCTTTGTAGTTTAATATATTTCTATGATTGGTTGTCTATTATTTTCATGTATTATTGCTGGTAAAAAATAACGTTCAACATTAGAATTCACACTCAGCATTTACTTAACCAAAAATAAAAATAAAATAAGAGACGATAAAAGAAAATAACGTTCAACATTTCTTTCAATGAGATATTAAAGAGGCGTTGGAATGGGAAAAATTGAATCCCTCTGAATTTATTGCCTATATAATGGTAAATTAAGATTTTATTTTTCAAGGTCTCTGAAGAAAAGAAGGAAAATTCAAGCTGCGATTTATTATACACTGGTAGAATAGCATTTTAACCACATAATGCTTTAATAGGTAGACTAATACATCTAATAGCTGAAATTCTGGGACATCAGGATTGAGAGGTTATCTCATCCAGAATCAGACCCATGAATTTCTTAATTTCTCATATTGGCAACATAGAAGGTGAATTAGCCAGAAGGTATTTTGATCCAGAGACGAAGCCGACAAAAACAACCGTAGCCATAGGGAGCAAGCCACAATATAAAGATAAAGAAAGCATAGAAAGAGAGACAAAGGAGTTGCCGATAATCCTCTCTGCAGCTCTCTTCTCATTAATTGTTCAAGCCCAGTAGAATCTTTAGGCATTTTAGGAATTAATTTGTTTACTCGATCAGCATTGTCCTTTGTTGATAATCAGCAAATGCAAATTAGTGTCTTAAAATGTTGCTTACCTGAGGGTAACAAATTTGAACGGGACATTGGACAACCCAACTAATAAAATCAGGAAACCTGTTGGTTGTTGCCAATATCAAACCATGACAAAATAGCAGATATGTGAACATAACACATTCGTTATAATATTATATTGGACATGACAAAGTTTGCACAATGCAGAGTACATAAATGAATTTTCATCACCGAATTAACTGCTTCCACAACCCACAAGTAATTAAAAAACTTAAAAGTTTAATTAGGAGAACTCCTGCAGAGATACGTTGAAATTAATTGATACAGAGCAGCATCAATATAAAGTGAGAAACCTTTTATATCCTCGAAAAAAAGGAGAGAAATATTTTAGCAAAAGCTTCCATATGTTGTGCATGCAGTGTCACTGCTACTTCAACCGTCCCTTCTTCTTTTCCCTTTGCCATCACCACCACCCCATCACGATTCAACGTTGCTAACTTGAAGCGATCAGGCTTGCCCCACCCAAAATCCGTCTCACAGAACTTGTGCCCTACTGACCCAGAAAACATCACCACTCGTTCAGTAAATTTCAAAGACCTGTTAGTCCAACCTTCGCACCCGACAAGTGGTTCTTTAGTTGATTTTATAACAGCCTGTCACAAAACCAAACAAGCTTATCACATTATTAAAAAAAAAAAAAATCAATTAGCTAATAGAAAAATCCGACCTGACTGTGTTGTTGCTGACATATTTGAGATGCCGGATTATTTAAACATTTCATGACTGATTCGAATCGACTAGTGCCTTTATTTTTTATTCAGAAATGCAAATGAAAACAAATTAAGTGAAGGGCCAGCATCAGCGAAGGCCAAAATGTACCCTTCAAGCTGACGTAGGTCAATGCATTTTCTGCTGTTTACAAGGATTACCATAAATTTTGTGATGCACTGACAAGGGCAGAAATAATAATAATAATAATAATAATAATAATAATAATAATAATAATAATAATAATAATAATAATAATAAAAAAAAAAAAAAAAAAATCTATCATATCACTTCTCATACCCAAAAAAAAAAAAAATAACAGAATGGTTAAAAGTAAAACCATCTTTAGACACTCGACTCTTAAATAGAAAAATTAATATTCCAGCCAGAAGGCTAAATGTTGCATTAAGAAATTCAATTATTAGTTTTTTGTTTTTTTTCAAAAACCTTGAAGTGGCTGTCAAGTTACAAGAAATTCAGAGTTGCAAGGTGTCCTTGACTGTTATCTTAACTAGTGAACGTCTCGAGAGGTCAGGCTGGGCTTTCGGGAGGCAGGGTCTAAAAGGGCCTATTCAAAGGCCAGGCCAGGCGGGGCTTAGAAAGGCTTTTGGAAGGACCGGATTTAGAAGGGCTTAAATAGAAAGGTAATTAATTTAGGAAATTATCTCGCTTGTACAAGATCTGTAATTTCACAAAAATATAGCTAATGCTGGTTAATTTTATGAGTTGTTGAACCAACCAAAATATAAAACTTTGAAGTGTGCATCAAATCTGACCTCTTTCAAGACTGCACAAGCCCGAATAAACCCACCAGGCCCTGCAACCTCTGATGCAGTCATCCGAGCAAAGCATGGTGAGCTGCAATTCCCAGTGTAACCGTCATCAATTGGAGGGTTCCAGCGAGAACGACAATCAACAGGGAAGCCAGCAAGAAAGGGGCCGTCATCATTGGCAAGTCCGCGCACTCTCGCAACAGTCGCCACCACTCGTGCTGATATGGATATGAATGTTGAAGGACTCGGATGGATGCCATGTTTCTTCCAGAATTTGATTGTTGCTCTGTCTAATATAAAGGTCCTTCTAGTCAGGTGAATGCGTTCTTGAAGTGAATGATTTAGTTCTGTTATCTGGTTCAAGAATGAATCAAAACTATTATAGAGATATAGATATATATTACTGACAGATATGCTTGATATAGAAGCTAAGACCTACGTACAATTAATGAGGAAATAAGTTAAGCCCGTTCTAAATGCAACAAGAGAAACTATATAGAATTTATTGCATGCCTTCCTTGATCGTGAGTTATAAATGAAGTTTTAGGAACTAGCTTACTTGTATATTATGACTAAAGTTATCTTAATTCAACATCACTGTATGCTTGATCAAAATTCTTTTTTTTTTTAACTTGGGATTTCATTTCATTTCAATTTATTAGAAATTTTCCGATCAAAATGAATGGATTTGGTGCGATTTGGTTGGAATTTCTATGTTATTAGATCCAACAAAATCGTGAGAAATCAACTGAAATGAAATCTCGCTTAAATAACATTTTGATCAAGGCCTAGCTTTGTTTGATATATACCCTGGGCAAAGTGGGAGCCAATTTCCTGGCAAATTCTTTTGCAATCTCATCACCACCAGGATACTTGATGACTGCCCGGTCATGCACTGGTACAAAGCCTGATGGCACACTGCCTATCCGACATATGGAAGCCCAAGCCTCGAAAAAATGCAAAATCCCTTTTCCATCACCAACCGTATGGTGCACAGCGATACCCAGTGCCACACCACCTTTCAAAAACCTCGTAATTTGCACTGCAAGAACTACTGTCGGAAGTTCCGGTATTGTTACATTTGGTACAAGTTGCGCAAAGGACTCGAGGTCGGGTACTTCATCTTTGGCAATACTATGTATGTCGAGATCGGACTCTGCCTCTATGAAGGTGATGCCTTCGCTGATTGCTGATGCGGAGCAGTCGATAACTGCTCTGGTAGCAGAAGGGATGTATGTGAGCTTACCAGCAAATGGATGAAAGAATGGCAGTATCCTTGTAAGGGATGACTTGAGGGAGGCAATGATCTCAGGAAAGGAGGCATTGGCAGTGTTGGTAAAGAGAAAGATGAATTGGAGGTGTGGAAAGTCGACAAACATTGAGTCGAGGAAGGATAACTCTATGGCTTTGTCGGGAACTGGGTGTGGACTTGGCTGGACCGCAACACGGGACACTTCAAGTACCCGAACTCCTAACATTTTACAGTCTGCACCGGAAGGATAGAATGTGAGTAATGGAATGGAAGAAAAAATTCTTCACCTGCCCCCAGTGTCCTCTCTAAGGTGAATGGAAATGAAAGAGGCAATTCATGAGTTCCTGGAAAAAAATTGTTCATCCCCGATTTTGGGGTGTAAATGGTGGAAATGGGGAATTTAAATTTTATTCCAGTATTACCCATTGGAGTCTCTAATAGATAGATGTTAATGAAAATTTGAAAAATGGATAGTACAGTCATATTATACTTTAGAATCGACTGACAAATTTTAACTTTAATGAACTATGGAGCACTCGGATATCATTCATTTCCTACCATTGATCCATCAACTTTCTTTCCATTTCATTCCATTACCTCCTATTAAATTTCTGGAGCAAAAGCCTTAGTATCGATAATGAGGTTTCTTCCTACCTTTCGGGATATGTTCAGAGTTGAGCACAGCACACGGTAATGGCGAGGCGAGGTTGTTGCGAGCAGAGAGGGTTTCAGTCGGAGCAGCAAGAAGAGGCGTGACTGAGGATATGGTCATGAAAGAAGCAGATAAAGATGAGAAGAAATATTGGCTCTTCCAATACTCCAGGTGACACAAATATAGAGAGACAAATGACAGAAGATTTGCAACAACTTTGACAGTACACATGTGGACCTGTGGTCCTATAGTGGTCCTGCTCTTCTCTTCTCACACAGTGACACTTGCAGCCTATTTGGATTGAGGAAAACGGAGGGAAGGAATCAGGGAGGTGGGAAAAATGCATTTTTACCGTGCTTGGTTGTCAAAAAATCGGAAGGAAAATTCAACATCGAGGGGAGGTATTTTCCTTGTCAAATTTTCTTCCTGTACAAAAAAATATCTCCTTCGATTTGGAGTGTACAGGAGGGAAAGAAAAATGCTGGCTCTATTCTTCTCACCGAGCTAGATGGTCAAATGGGGTGCACAGTGCGGAGGATAACATTTCTAAAAATTTTTGAGAACGCACAGAGATGGGCATTTTTGGAAGATTTATTGTTGTTTTCTTTGGATTATTACTTGAAACCAATATCAATTAATATTGTCTGTTTGTGTTTGTTGTTATTAGAGTTTTGTAATAAGTAGGGGTTATTGCGCATAAGAACTGGTGTGGTACCAAATAGGTACCGGGTTTCAGGACCAGTGGTTTGATTCTGATGTGAGACGTTCTGATGTTTTTGTGTTGGGATTTTTGGATGTTCCTCTGTAAATTGTTTGCAAGTTTTAAAGTTTGTTGGATGCGTGGGCGCTCCCTACTTATCTCCAAAAAAAAAAAAAAAAAAAAAAAAAAAAAAAAAAAAAAAAAAAAAAAATCTTCTCACCGAAATATCAAAGATGCCCCTCCCCTGCTTTTTTACAGCTCGCCATTGGGAGAAAGCTTTCGGACTTTGGGCTTTGGCGATTTGAGCTGTTTGCTACCTTTGGAGAGATATGAAGCAACTAGTGTTTCAATAATTCATTAGTAATATTTTTTGGTCAAATTCAGTAGCTAAATACAAAATAATATAATTGGAACAAATTATTGTGTTTATCAGGAATTCTAACATATTTTTTTATTACATCTGCTCTCCGTATACATATATTTAAACAACGCAGAAACATCACTCATAATGTGTTAAACATGTTAAGTTAAGGGCAAAGACCCTTATTTTAAGTAAAAAAAAAAATGTGTTAAAAAAAAGTATAATATGGAAAGTCGCTGCAAATAAAATATTATAGTTCTTGTGATTTACTTGAGTTTTAAACAAATTGATGCAGGACAATTATTCGAACAATCCTGATTTAGACCGTTCGATTTAAAAAAATAAACAATGAAAAAAATTGGCGGCACCATGCAGTTCATTCCCTGCATTGGAGAAGATCCCAACCCTTTTCTGCGGTTGCACCAAATTAACCACTATCCACTACTACATTCACGAAGAAAATCCAAGACCCGACAAGAACCCGATGTCCGCCCGATAACACAGTTTAAAATTCAAATAATGAAACGAGAACTCCCTCCATCTATCCACCATCACAATCAGTCCTAACCAATAAATCCATTTCCGATCCCACCGATTGGTTCCTCTAATCCAACTCCCAGTCAAATGGGTTCTTGAAACAAGAAAGGAAGAAAGCTTAATTATATTATAGCTCTGAAAACAAGCAATACCTCCACCTCCCCTCGATTTCTGCTGCTCCGAGATGAATCAAGATCCCCACGAGCCACCGACCGCCCAACAAGGCTTACTCTGGGCCAACGACCTTCCATCTGAACTCCTCTCCATCATCGCCTCCAAATTGACCGCTGCTGCACACTACGCCTCTCTACACAGTGTCTGCTCCAGCTGGCGCCGTTCCCTCTCCATGCCCCCCTTCCCTCCACTCCCATCCAATCAAGTCCCCTTCCTCCTCATCCCTCCACATGACATTGATACCCCTTCCCCTTGCCCCATCGGGTATCCCTTCCCTCTCCCCTTCGAGACACCTTCCCAAGGCCCTGCCTTGTTACCACTTCCCCAGCTAATTGGCACTCTTGGCTGCATATGCGTTGGATCCTCCCATGGCTGGCTTATCTCTTTTGACCGCAAATCTTGTATCTCCCTTATCAACCCGGTCACTGCTGATTCCATCCATCTCCCTGCCCTGAGCTCAATGGGCAACACCATTCTCTCATTCAACGAACATGCTCATCGGGATCCCCAATACCACCTCGGGAATGGTAGACGTTTCTTTCAGTTCTCCATAGTTCGACGAGCCGTCTTATCATCGGATCCAGTACGAGACCCCGGGTTCACTGTGCTTCTGTTCCTTTCTGGATTGACCCATTGTTGCTTTACGTGGAGACCTGGCTGTACCAGATGGCGCCAGCATTTTCATGAGCCGTTTTTGGTTGAGGATGTGGTTTTTGTTAAAGGGGTTTTTGCTGCCATCGACCTGTCAATCAATCTCTTGTTCTTTGACTTTAGAAATCTGGAGACTGGCCTAATAATTACACACCAGAAAACCTTGTTGAAGTTGAAGTTTCTGCCAAAAGAGGCTTTCTTGGTTGAGGCAGCAGGTGATTTGTTGTTGGTCCTTAAGTGGGTGGATTCCAGACATTTAAGTACGTCTATAGGAGCTATCCAGGTTTTTTTGATTCGTGTGCGAGGAGATGTCGAAGGTATCAGGGAATCTGCAGTCATTGAAATAGGGAGGCTTAAGAATTGTGTACTGTTTGTTGGCCATGGAAGCTCGGTTTGTGTCTCAGTGGATCAAGTTTCCATGGTTGGCTGGAGACACAGTGTACTTCACTCACTTCTACACCCAGCCTGGGAAGGTCGAAAAAGTTGTGCATCATGGTGGCGTGTATAAGTTTACTGTCAGCTCGAAAGCTGCACACAAGGCGTTTGCAGTGGGGCCACCGAGGTATTCTGTGTTATGGAGTTGCCTGAGATTTCATTGGGTTACTCCTAATCTCAATCGTCTCAATTTTTGATGAAAAATGTAGTGCAATTCTAATTCGTTTTCTTTTTAGTTTTGCAAATATTGAGCAGAATTGTTGCTTGGTTGTGCGGGTACCGCTGTGAATAAGCTTAAAATGATTGGCAGTGGCTCAATTTCAAAGAATGCTCTTTTAATTAATTTTGTATGTCCTGCAATGCATTCTGATCCTTTTCGCCTGGAATGCTTAAAGTTTCTCTTAAAAGGGTTGCTCTAGAAATTATTTATATATGTGATGCCAAATTATATAAGAATAGTCATTGGTTATGTCTTTTCTATTTTTTTTATTTATTATTTATTTTTTATTTTTTTTTTTTAAGAAGAATAACAAGGGTCCAGCCCTTGATTAAGCTGTTAATGGCCAGACCAACGTACATGTTTTACTCCAAGTTATAATCTCCTATGTTCAAATTTTACTGGTTGCTCTTTGACTGGTATGGCACGTACAGTGCTCAAATACTTGGTTTCAAACATATAAATATGTTCCATTTCTACCTACTAAATACTCTGTTTCTCTTTTGGTGGTTGTGAAGAAAATTTAGTCCATTCAACCATACAAACAAGGCCTTTCGAGATTATATTACTAGATGGTGAAAATAATATAGGTTTAGTCATCTGTTTAAAAAATTCTTATGTAATGTTAAGTAAAGTGTAGCTTTGCTGTGCGAATTGCTTTCTTATTCCATCGGTTGTCAGTACCAGCCAAGGCTGAAATAGTTCAATTTTGAAATAACATTGAGAATCTACTTAGTGTAAATAATATATTTCTAATATTAAGAAGATGCAAATTTTGGAGTCCAGTTCAAAATTTTATATGTTCATTTGGATTGTAAGAAGGATAGGAACCTCCTCCTCCTCTTCTTATTCTTCTTCTTCAATGTGTGTTAGGATAGTATATGGGAATAAGAAAGGAAGAATTTTTCTAGGAAGAAAATTTTGAAGAGTGTTATTCCGGGAAGAAGAAATGTAGATCATTGGATGGAAGTTGAAAATAAAAATGAAAGAAAAGAATAAAATAATCATTTATTATTTTCTCCAACCAATTTTTGATTTATTATTATTTATTTATTTATTTAATATTTGATATTGTAACCTAAACTAATCAGTATTAGTTAATACTAATAATAAGTAGAATATTATAATAATACTATAAAATAATTTACATTATTGTATTATAACACAATAATTAAAAATTAAATAATATTTTAATATTGTAATATAATAATAATATTATTATAATAAACTAATTAATGGTATTATTATTATTGTACCTAGTACTAATAATCAGAATAAAAATAAGTAATCATAATACTATACAAGTAAAATAATATTGTAATATTATAATATAATAATACTATTTTTATTATAATATTTTTAAATATTATTAATTCTCTTCCTAATTTTTTCTTCTTTCTTCTTAATTCTGAAATAAAGGACATTTTGATGTTTTTCGCATTGAAATTTGGATTGTATTGCAAAGCTGAGCAGTATATTTTAATAATTGAAACTGTATGGATTTTTTCGTCATTTCTCGAAGAACGATTGGGTTTCCTCAAGAACGAGAGCAAGTCTTAGATTCACCCCTCACGAGCCTGGGTTCAAGTACTGATGCCCCTTAACGACCAGAGAACATCGACTAGAATCCATTCTCATGAGGGTTTATTAATTTGTGGATCCTTTCTTTCCAATAGGCGCAAGCCCCTATTGTTAATTACCCCGTGATTTCCCACGAGAACCTCTGATTAAGGGATTCAAGGAACTAAATGTAATAGGCTAGAAAATCGTTATTTGAATAGTTTCGTGTTTAAGTTAATTTTAGGGCTTGGATCGGGCTCAATTGTCGGCACCAAACCTAATTTGACGGGGCGCAATTGAGGGTATAGGTAGTTTATTTCTTTTGGGCTAAGACTGGATTCAATTGATGGCACCAGACCTAATTGACGGGGCCCAATTGAGAAAACCATTTAATTAAAATAATCAAGAACATCTAAGACTATTTATTTGAAATATCCAACAAAAGTCAACCTAAACTATTTAAAACTATTTACTTGAAACTTTCCTTATTGGGGTCTTTTAAATTTTGATTTGGTTTATGATTTGATTTTGATTGGAGGAGAAATTTTACAACTCTTGGGGCCTTTAATGGCCTTCTTGTAAGAGTTGGTTCCTGGGACCATGACAGGCCTTCTTATAGGAACAGAGTTTTATAACTCTCGGGACCTTTCACGGTCTTCTTGTGAGAGTTAGTTCCTGGGACCACGACGGGTCTTTTTGGAACAGATTTTGCAACTCTCGGGACCTTTCACGGTCTTCTTGTGAGAGTTGGTTCCTGGGACCATGACAGGTCTTCTTGTAGGAACGATCCTCAATCTTAAATGAATTGCCCACAATTCAATCTGAGAGAGGTAAAATCTCTCAACTCCCGGGGCAACGGGAGGCCTTCTTTTGAGAGTTGGTTCCTGGGGCAACGGGAGGCCTTCTTGTAGGAACACGAGATATAAAATTTCACAACCTTCGGGGCCTTTCATGGCCTTCTTGTAAAGGTTGGCTCCTGGGACCATGACAGGTCTTCTTGTAGGAGAAACTTGATCTTGGATTTGAGTTCTTTTACTTTAATTTGAATTTGATTTGGACTTGACTTAATTTAGTTTGGCTTGTTTTCATTTGATTCAATTTGATTTGATTCAACTTGACATGATTTGATTTAATTTGACTTGATTTGATTTATTTTGATTTGGTTTAATTTGATTTTACTTAGCTGGATTGATTTTGATTTGGTTTAGATTGATTTATTTAATTTAAATTATATTTGATTTGAGTTTAATTTGAGTTAATTTGATTTAGTATCATTTAATGTGATTTATTTGATTATGTTTGATAAATTTATTTGTTCATTTATCATTTATCTACTATTCATTCCTTGGTTTATTTATTATTTATTTATATTTTATAATTTATTTAGTATTTATTTCTAATTTAGTATCTTAAAATTTATTTATTATTTATGATGATATTATTTATTATTTGATGATTTATTTATAATTTATTGTAATTATTATTACTTTTTTTATCTTATAAAAGCTAAATAATACCAATTTATGTTTAAATTCAATTATACTTGATAAGAAAGTGATAAAATTATTTGGAAAATTTATTAGAGTATTTTTACCATTTTTATAAAATTTATAGAATTGGGTTTTCATAATAAAAATACTTCAAAAATAAGAAACTATTTATTTTTACCAAATATCATATGAAAATAATATTAGATTTGGTTTATTTAGATTTTTTAGAAATTTTTGGATAGTTTATTTGGATTTTTCTGAGATTCCTACTAATTTTAGTGAATTTTTGAAGTTTCAACAATTTATAAAACTCAATTTTAATTAGAAAATACTTTGAAAATACAAAAGAGGCACGAAATGACATACTTTCATATTAAAATATCAGTAAATCTAGTTTCTACAGATTTTTAGGATTTTATGGATATTTTATTTGAATTTTTCTGAGTCAGATACTATTTTTAATGAATTTTTAAAGATTTTTGCTGATGTGGAAAATCGTGGTTGGGCCACGTGGGTGTTGACTGGGTTTAATGGACGCTGACTGTTCTCTGGAATCCGTGTAGCGAGTGATGCAACCTGCCACACGATTCCTACCACAGAAGATCCCGAAGAAGTCGAATTCGAACCCCTTTCTTCTCCGACAGATATGGCATTTTTGCAGAATAGCCCCTACTTCTTCTCCGGCGAAGTTACGGCGCCACAGGCCGCCATTTTAGTCGATCTTTGGTGATTTAGAATCGTTAAGGTGAGACGAAGACGTTGGTGGGCTCCGGTTTTGCTGGGGAGGACTATATCACCGTGTAGCACCTAGAGGTATTCGAGCTGCCATTAATGGCGATTAAAGCTTTCTGGTGCTCTTCTTCTACGAGTGATAGGTTTCCTACGTTCGCGAGAGTGTATTGGAGACATAGGTGAGGTCAATTGCACCGTTAGATACTGGGAAAGATGTTGATTCAACTGAGGCAAATCGGCCTAGCTTTTGTCTGATCTGAGCCTCTGCCGTGGAGCTCACAGAGCCATTTTCTTGCACCATAAATCACTTTTATAACTTCAGGAGTCCAGTTATATGGAGTTTGTACCTTTAATTTGGTTTGGAACGTCTCGATTTGGGGGGGGAGTCATAGGGGCAGAGAGCGCATTTTTGTTCCATTTTTAATTTGCGTGTAAGTGAACTTACAGCAACTGAGTTCAATTAAATGCTCAATTCAGGTCCAATTGAATGTGTTTTAAGTGTTCAGATCAATGTAGAGACTGAGAGTTAGTCATTTCATATCTTTCTCAACTCACTGTTTTTCATTTTTATGATGATTGTCCACTATTTTGATGATTTTGTACCTGAGTTGCTCAAATGCAAGAAAGTTATTTACAGGGGGGTCCTAATACACATAAACAAAGTACTTAAAACAGTCTAAGATACTCAATTGAATATTATGCAATATAGTTGCTTGTTATTCATTTTATGCCATTTTTCATGACCTATTGAGCATGGTTGGGCCAGTGCTGCGCTCTGGATCCACACCATGTCAATTTGAGGCATTCACATGAGAGAGTTGAGCCAAGCTCCAAACCTCTCATGGAAGCCACTGCTGCCTTGACAAACAGCACTAGGAAACCCCATGAAGCAAGGTGCTGCGCTCCAAAGCTTCATAAAGTATCCCACTTGAGCTTCCTTATGGCCATGGCTGATGCTGCGCTTCAGACCATGGTCCATAGGAACTGTGATTTCACAAGTCAGATCCACCATTACTTGGTGACTGAAGTAGGGGAAGACCAATAGGATCCCATAGATTTGGCACTTAAAACCCATTCATTTCATTGATATAAGCACATTTACAGATTAGAACCCATCCTTTACCTTCACTTCTTTCTCTTTTACAACTGCTCGATATAATGTCTATTACCACTCGAGCTCTATCTAGCCTAATTAAATACAATAGTGATAATCTAAACCTAGCCTGAACTTCTGGTGGCTCTCCTCCTCCTCTTTGCGGCCTTAATTGGGGTTTTTATAGGCTTAGGGCCTAGGGTTTGAATCAAAGCCCTGGTTTCAGTTCGGTTAGACCATGGCCCCTGGATTTCGATCCAATGGCTCAGCTGGGGCTGCTCTTAGGGTTAGGGCTTGCCAAAACTGGCCTGGAGAGTCCATGGTTTTGGGTTAGCTGGTTTCAAGAAGGGCACGTCAGCGAAGAACGGCAGTTTCACCCCTTTTACCGGCATTGGCGCGGTTAAAACTCGCGATTTTCTTTTTACTGGGGAGGAGGACGAAGCTGACAATGCGGACCCCACCTGTAAGGGTTAATGAGAGACGGAGAAATGGTTGGACTCGTTTCTCTGTGGACCATCGAAAGTTTGAAGAACTCGGTGCACGAACCAGGCGCATCCAAGATTCACTCAGAGGCGGGTAATTTTTAAACCCAGCGACATTTCCTTCCCCCCGGGATCCGCTGCAGTTGGTCGGACGCGCCAAACTTCAGGATTTTTGTGGGATTTTCATTCGATTTCTACAATTTCCTTTATATATTTTTGCTGCCAACACAAAATAAATTATTTGAAGGCCTTTCCTTGGTTATTTTTGGATGAAATTTTATGTGTAGGTTCATAAAAATATGAGAGATTTAATGGTTTGAACAATTTTGGATAATTTCTCATGGATTAATTTTGGTAATTTTATGCGTTTTGTGGGTTTCTTTGCAAAATGTGAGGGTTTCTGTTGGCATTTTTGGCATTTAAGATCATGATAATTCATCATAAATCTTAAGGGATTTTTGGGTATTTTTTGGGAATTTTTGGAGTTGTATTGATATTTTTCGTGGATTTTTAGGCTTCTTGCATTTATTTGTCATTAAATGGTGTATTTATTCCATGCATTTTGGCATAATATTTTTGGGTCAAACAGAAACATAGTTGATGGTTCATTAGTAATAATTTTTTTTTTATCAAATTTAGTAGCTAAAGACAAAATAATATAATTGGAACAAACTATTTTGTGATCAGGAATTCTAACATATTTTTTATTATATTTGTCTGCATATATATGAGGTGTGTATATATATATATAATGTGTGTGTAAACAACTCAGAAACATCACTTATAATGTGTTAAAAAAGTATAGTATTGAAACTCGTTGTAAATCAAGATAATGGCCACGGCAGGAAAAATTAGATTCTCTCTGGTCAAGTTATGGAAGTTCAAAATACCTCTGTCCTTGAAGCTGTTCCTATTGCTACTGGTGCATGGTAGGTTGCTAACTCAGGACCAACTTCAAAAAAGGAAGATACAGTTTCAAGTGGGATGCGTTTTTTGCCAGCAACATGTCCTAAAGATAGCTGAACATTTGTTCTTTAATTGCCTTTTTTCTGCCCAGTTGTGGAGATCATTAGGAAAGCACCCTGGCACCTGTGTTTCGAGTGAAACAACCCTCTCTGCACTCTTCTCTGATGCGTCCCAAAACCAGTTTAGTAATACTGTGATTGCTACTTGTTTGTGGGGAATTTGGCTGGAACGTAACAACAGAACTTTCATGGGTCAGAGCAGAGTCTCGAGTGCAATTCATGACTGGATCGTGGCTGAGTCTACACTTTTCTTCAAACACTGCTGATGTTTTTTTTTTTTTTATCTGTTTTTTTTCTTGTTTGTGGGTTTTTTAGCCTGTTACCTTCTGTTTTTTACTTTTTGTTTTTCTTCTAGGTAGCCGCTACCTAGCCTATCCTAAAAAAGAAACTCGTTGTAAATCAAATATTATAGTTCTTGTGATTTACTTGAGTTGTAAACTCTATTCATATGATAATTTGTGGAATGCTTTGTTCTGTAATTGCTTTGGCTTGGTAATAATTTACTATAATTCATTGTTACATCCATCCATCGTACATAAAAAATTATTTTGATGTATTTTTAATGAATTGTACATAAACAATTATTTTGCATTTTCTTAATGATATCCTCTTCCCTGTGCTCAACATAAACATGTGTCTTGAGCTAAATATCATTTTGGCATGTGCACAAGCAGACAAGCTTGAAACTGGTTATGTAAAAGACAGCCTAAAAGTTTATAAAATGTTGTTCTAACCTTCATCTAATAATCTCTTTTCTATTTTCTAGAATACCTTTTTTTCAGAATTGGTACCTATCATCCCTCATTTTCCCATCCCAACCATCCATGGACTCTAAACAGGCCAAATTGGGTCCAGAGACTGACCCAGTCTATTTATATCCCTCTGTACCTTCTCTTTCATTCTAAATCCAAACCCTAACCGCAACAGAGAGAGGCGATTCTGCACGGCCGTCACCCATCCCCGCCATTCATCCCCGCTACCCGCTGGTCTCTGACATCGGACATCCTCCGCTACCTCTCCTCGTGCCGTCACCGTTGATTTTGGTGTCCGCTGCTTCTCCAAAACCCTAGTGCCGCCTCTGCTCCAAAGGTAAACCCGCCTCATCTGGTTTATATACACAGATCTGAGACAAGCGAACTCAAACTCTTGCATTTTTTTTTTTTCAAATTTTGGATCTACGCAATTTTGGTGTTTCGCTTGTTTGTTCATTTCTGAGATATTTTTTTTCAAGAGAATTGAATTGAATGAGAAATTGCGCAGTCTTGTTGGAAAGAAGCAATAAATCTCTATGGTTCAGTTAATTCACGGTCTTGAATTTTTCTCATTTTTGCTTCGTTCCCTAAAGTGTGCATTGGAGAAATTCAGATCTGTAATAATTTGCGTTAATATTCTTCTAGTTTTTCTAAATTGAACAACAGTGCGTTAAATTTGAATTTTTAAATTAAAGCAATGATTATGTATTTGCAGGTGTGGGGTGTCGTGGATTGGCAAAAGGGAGGGTGACTTTGCAAAAGTTCACAAAGATAATGCGAACTGGAAATGCTTTGGAGGAAGTACATAAAACTATATACAGCATATCAACAAAATGCCAGGAGAATAGATCGTTATTGATTTTTTTTTTCATGTATGTTGATCATTAGTGTCAGGTCTTTGCAAATTAGTTTATATATATGTGACCTTTTTAGAATAATGCCAGAATTTTTGGTAAAAGTAATTAATATTCATTAGATTTGTAATAGTTGAATGTAATTTAGTTGTGTATTAATTTATGTATTGGAATAGACAATCATTTGTAATGAATGCTATTATTAGTAGAATTGTTCAGTTTGTATATATGTTTAGTACTTTAGCTAATTGTTGTAAATGTTTATTTTGTTATTGTAAATGTTCGCTATGTTTGATGTATTTGTTCAGTTTATTTTTTTTATTTAGCAAGTTTAATTGAATACAAAAACTACGAAATCAAATTTCTGCTGCAACTAACTGAACATATAAACACTTTTAGTTTAACCTTTAACGTATTTAACTGAACACAAAAGTATGAAAATTCTATTTTTAGATGCAACTAACTGAACAAATAAAAATTTTAGTTTAACTTTTACCGTATTAAACTGAACACAAAAGTACGAAAATTCCATTTTCAGATGCAACTAACTGAACACATAAAAATTTTAATTCAACCTTTAACGTATTTAATTGAACACAAAAGTACGAAAATTTCATTTTCAGATGCATCTAACTGAACACTTACAACTTTTAATTCAACCCTTATGGCATTTAACTGAACAAATAAACCAGTACATTTGATGACGTCAGCATCCAGAAATTTTCGAAAAAAAATCCGAAAATTTTTTGCTGACGTCAGCGCGCGAAAAATTGAATCTGAGACCCATTTCTGGCCTGTGGATGGCGCTGGATAGGAAAAGGAGGGATGGTGTATATCAGCCCTGCCTTTTTTTAAATATAATTTAGGCCGGTTGATTTGAAATGGTTAGACATGCGAGTCTTCAAATTTATATTTTTAGGGTAAGATAAGTAGTTTTGCCAGTTTTATATATTATAACTATATACAGACGGAGAAGCGTGCAGTGCACATGGGCACTGTGGTAAGAACAGTGTTACTTCTGATTTTTTTGTGGCAGACTTCGTGTGGTTTAGTTGAAAGAGCCATCAAGTGACCACATCAGATCCGAACGCTCAATAGATCTGGAGGACTTCACATCTTCACCCGATCCAGATTTTTCTTGCGGAAAGGGCTAATTCGATCGGTTTTTTCTGTTCAAACTAAAATAGCCCACTCGAATCTGATTCTCCACACGGTTTGGTGGACTGCTATTTTATATCTCATCAAAGTAGTGTTCATTCATAATTGTCAGATTAAAAAAAAATGGTATCTTGAACAAAGATTTAGGCCCTTATACTAGATTTATCGCATATAAAGAAATTTACATCTCCATTTATTTATTTATTTAAAACAGAACGCATTTCACTTTGTTTTTTATTATTTGATGGACTATCTTAATTCATTTGTATACCAAATTTTGTATACATGTCCAAAATTATATAAAATTCGATGATATAAAATTCTTCATTTTGTACTTTCAAAATATTTTAAATAACTTTCAGACATTATATTATTTTATTTACTCACTTTGAAATATGTCCCTAGCTTTTAAATTAATTGGAGCCCTTCAAAAATTTGTTTTTCCATATAATTTTACATATATGGACACAAAATTATAAGAAATCTAATAATACTAATTTTTTTTAGGCTTTCAAAAAAAAAATATGAAAAAATAAATTTATCGCGCAATGCAAAGTGTTTATCTCTTTTTCATGTTTATCGAAAATGCACGTGTAGGTCATCGTGCAATGCACGTGAGTCACTATGGTAAGCACAGTGTTTTTGATTTTTTGTGATAATTTTGGTATGGTTTAATGATGCGCTGTCCATTTTCTGTTATCGTCTCAGCAAAAAAAAAAAAAAAAAAAAAAAAAAAAAATCCCTCTTATTCTAATAATGATTCTCAATATTCCGCATCTATTTGCAAAAGTTTCCATACCATATCCGTACTTATTTGGAAAGCATTTCATAACATATTTGTATAGGAATGAATCGCACAATGCGCGAATCTAGCACTACTGTTAATTATTATGTCGGTTGTAGTCATTTGTACAGTCGCCTTTCACTTCTTTCGTCTCTCATGTTCAACCACCAGCTGTTTCGTTTGAGACGCGATATTCCAAACTGTTAATACGGTGCATTTTTTTTTTTTTTTTTTTGAGCCGCGATCTGGGTTTGTTCTTGCGATTCTCCACCAGGTTACATAATTGACTTGGGGATCTTTTAATTATTTGCAAAAAAAAAAAAAAAAACCTTGATTCAGTAAACAAAAGTGCTTTATTTTATTTGCTTGTCCTACTCTGAATTTCGGCAATTTTTCACATTACTCAACTCCAACTTCTCTCTCTAGCTGTGCACCACTTAAAATTGAATCCCCTTTGACCTTTAAGTTGCACAAACTAGTGATTAGTTGAGTTGGTATTTGGATTAAATTGGTGATTGGATTCTGGTTGATTTGGGAGTTCAGTGACTTAGTAAGTTGAGGTGAGGTGAATTGACACTTTTAGGTGTGATACTGTGAATTTCAAATTTTCCCAAATAAAATTTTTAAAAAAAAAGAAATTCAAATTTTCAATGCAGTCATATCTACTTGATCGAGGGGAACCACGTTCAAAATAAAAATCTCGTTTATCCGATCTAATCGTTTGTGATAAAGCTTGAGGGTCGAATCCACAGGGACGATGTTGGAATATCGATATTTTACTTTACTAAATTAGTTTTGACGGTTCAACTCTTAAGAATTCAAGAATTGCAAGTGGTTCCAAATCCTAAGTCTAGTTTCGAGGTCAAAACAAAAATTAATGAGAGAAATTCAACAAGTCACGTAATTCTAGGATTTTTTGTAGTTTTATTCTTCAGTTTACTCCAAAACCAGCGACCCGCAGACTTGCGTAGTGGCCCGCTGAGAACTCAGGTCGCTGAGGAGGCACAGACAACCTGCTGGATCTTCTTGCGGCCCGCTAGGATTACCGCAAACTCGACTTTTAGGCTAGTTTATTAAATACTTTGTGTAAGGCATGTGTTTTAACTAGGGCTCCTGATCCCACTTCCGTTTAAGGTCAGGTTACCGATAATTAAACCAAATACCTTCGAATACAACCTAGATTTCAACTTCCGTTTCTTGGTCTAAGTTCTACAAGTTTATGCTTTACGACCTATGACTCTCTATACTTCTGTAATCGAGAAGGACTTCAACTTTCGTTTCTTGATCCTAGTATCTCCTTCCGGTCTCCACTCTCATGTTAACCATACTTGAATTTCCTAACCTAAGAACGTTTGGACTTAACCACTTAACAATTAAGCAAGACCTTTAACTTAACGGGTGCGAGCAATTCTTCATTAGGCAATTCAATTCAAATAATATAAAGCAATTAAATCAAAGTATAAAACACAACATGCAACAAATAAACTAAACTAAAAGTATATCATCAATCATAAACTAAAAGAAGTTTACTACCATAGCCCTAGAACAAACAAATCAACAACTAAGAGACATCATACAAACACAAGAGAAAAGGAAAAAAAAATTACAACCAATTTCTCTTGCGTGTCGAAATCTCCTATCAAACACGTCTATTGCTGTAGCAAATAACTTGCTTGGCATTGCCACGATCTGGACTTGAGACTCAACTCTCAATTTCTAACCCTAACTTTGAACGTAGATTTAATCCCTCTCCTTGCATATCTCAAAATCTCCTCGAAGTAGTCTTAAATAGACATTGGAAATGTGTAGAAACGCTGGAAATAACTGAAGACACGCTCTGGATGCACCTGGAGTCCGTAGAAACTGTCTTTCAAACATAGAACAACTAAATCGGACAATTCTGGTATTTCTGGCGGTTCCACGACCGGCGGGCCGCTGGAGCTTTCAGCTACTCGCTGGAAAAATCTAGCATTGCGTCCTGTCAGTATTTTGGCCATATCTCCTTCATTCGGACTACGTTTGAGGTGATTCAAAAATCGTTGGAAAGCTTAGAACAAGCTCTACAACTTCATGGATTCGTCCAAGCCATTTCTTGTCCAAAATCTACAATAAAATTAGAAACTATGGTTGTAACTCATTCTTGACACAAAACTCTAATTAAACTAACCTTAATTATCTAAATTATCAAAACTCAAGGTAAATTGTTTAGTTTGGAGTCAAAATCCTACCTAAATATATGTATAAAATTCACTCATCACTACTAAATTTGAATTCGAGAAATTCGATCACACAACTAGTTTTGTGCTTTGGAAAGTGAAAATGAAAGAAATTTTGTCTAATTTGGGGGTGAAGGCTGCCATTACTGATCGGCCTGAGTCGTTAAAGAGCAATGACAAGAATAAGGAATGGGAAAATATGGATGATAGAGCTCTTTCGACAATTCACTTATGTCTGAGTGATTAAATTGTTCAACTAATTCCTTGAGGGACGACAGCAGCAGGTGCTTGGAAGAAATTGAAGGATATAAAGGAAACGATCACCTGCGCTGAGCTGTCGCAGGCACATGCGCATCTCTCCCTAATTTATTTGATTTTTCGATTGCTAATTATTGATCCTCGAGGCCAATAGTACTATTATGAAGATAGCATAATTATGATATCATTTTTAATGTACGATCACCTGGGAATTATTAAACGTCAATTTAGTGTTTTATATCGATGTAGTGATGCATGTACAATATTAAACTAACATTATAAACTGTTTTTTTAATTTCTTTTTTCTTCTATTTTGTGATGAAAACATTCCAACCTTAACGTCCTTAACAATCTAAACTGTTATATGTTAAAATCTAACTTTATTTAGGCTTTATGAAATTTAACATAGAAATTGTGGGTTGGTTAGTTTGGGGAAATATGGTCGGCTACTTCTTTAATGCCTCCTTCAATTGTTCTGCCAGAGATATATTGGATGATTTTGATATCTCCTTCAATTTTACTGCCAGAGATATATTGGTTGATCTTATTCAGAGAACATTTTTGCATGCTTCTTTTTATTCTGCATAGTTTGAAGAAAAATGTGAATGCTAAGACTGAACTGGTGTCCGAGAATAAGAGCTGTATTGAAATATGCTGACAAGCCATCCTCAAACAATGATTTGGAGAAAGTTACTGAAATATACTATTTCCTCGATCGTCTGATTTTCTTTGTGTTCCAAAATTACCTGAATTTATAATTGTAAAATTTCAATATATAAAAAGGAAGTCACAACTATAGAGGAAGGACAAAAAATATTCTGTTACAAAATGGCTATTTTATACCAAATTTGTGAATGTTCAACGATAATTATTCATGCCTGGGTATGCAATGCCAAGTGATGGTCTCCTATAAATACAGGATCTGTTTAAATTATACTGGACGGTCAAGATTGGACTGATCTTTTACCATTAACCACGAACTGAACAAATTGATGTTGGACAATTATTCAAATAATCTTTATTTAGACTGTTCAATGTAAAATAAATAAACAAACAAAACATTAGCGAGTAGGCATCCATTGAACTAGATCCCAATCCATTTATTCAACGATTCCACCCTTAATTAGCCACTATCCACTGGCAATAGTACATTCGCCAAGGAAAATCCAAGACCCGACAAGAAGTCAAGAACCCGTTGCGCGCCCAATATCTTCCCAAGTTGAAAACGAGAACTCCCTCCATCGTCACATCCCTTCTTCCTATTAAAACCATTTCCAGGCCCACCGATCATGTCCTCTAATCCTACTCTCAGTCTACACTCTACTGGGATCTTGAAACAAGAAAGGAAGAAACTAAATTATATTATAGCTCTGTAAACGAGCAATACCTCCACCTTCCCTCAATCTATGTGACTCTGAGATGAATCAAGATCCCTATGAGCCACCGACCGCCGAAGAAGGCTTACGCTGGGCCAACGACCTCCCATCCGAAGTCCTTTCCATCATTGCCTCCAAAACAGGCTCCGCCGCCTGCTACGTCACCCTCCGTCGTGTCTGTAAAAGCTGGTGCCAGTCCCTCTCCATGCCCCCTTTGACTCCGCTCCCAGCCCCTCAAGTCCCCTTCCTCCTTGTTCCTCCTCAAGGCAGTGATTCCCGTGCCCCTTGCCCCGTCGGCTATGCCTTCCCTCTCCCCTTTGCCGCACCGTCCCAAACCGCCTTCTTTCCACTTCCCCAGCTACAGCAAACTCTTGGCTGCGTATGTGTTGGATCCTCCCACGGTTGGCTAATATCCCTCAGCCGTGAATCTTCTCTCTCCCTTATCAACCCGGTAACTGCTGATTCCATCCCTCTACCGCACCTGAGTTCAATGGACAGCACTATTCTCTCTTTCGACAAAGATTCTTTCCCCGAATACCACCTCAAGAATGGTTTACGCTTTGGTTGGTTCTCCATTGTTCATCGGGCCGTTTTATCATCTGATCCAGCACAAGACCCCAGGTTCACCGTGCTTCTATTTCTCTCTGGCTTGACCAACTGTTGCTTCACGTGGAGGAATGGCAGTACCAGATGGCACCGGCATTTGCATATGCCATTCTTGGTTGAGGATGTGGTTTTTGTTAAAGGGGTTTTTGCAGCCATCGACTTGTCAACCAACCTCGCAATCTTTGACTTCAGGAATCAGCTGGTCCTGATAATTACAAATGAGCCCTTGTTGAATCTTATGCCAAAAGAGGTTTTCTTGGTTGAGTCAGAGGGTGATTTGTTGTTCGTTCTTAAATGGGTGGATTCTGCTCATTCTTGGATGCCTAGAAGAGCTATCGAGGTTTTTCGGATTCATTGGCGAGATGTAGATGGTGTCATGGAATTTGCAGCCACTGCAATCAGAGATCCTATGAATTGTGTACTATTTGTTGGCCATGGAAGCTCTGTTTGTGTCACAGTGGATCAGTTTCCATGGTTGGCTGAAGACACAGTATACTTCACTCACTTCTACACCCAGATTGGGAAGACGAAAAAGTTGTGCATCATGGTGGCGTGTATAAGTTAACTGTCAGCTTGAAAACTGCAAGCAAGGCGTTTGAAGTGGGGACACCGTGGTATTTTGCGTTATGGAGTTGCCTGAAATTTTACTGGGTTACACCTAATCTCAATCGTCTCAATCCTTGATGAAGAATGTAGTGCATTTCTAATTCGTTTTCTGTTTAGTCTTTGGAAATATTGAGGAGAATTTGTTGCTTGGTTGCACCAGTACTGCTGTAAAGTAGCTGAAAATGACTGATAATAGTTCAATTTCATAAAGCACTTTCTTTAATGAATTTATGTCCCGTAATGCTTTCTGGGAACCTTTTTAATCCCGAATGCTTAGAGTCTCTCTTATTTGAAATGCTCTGGAAATTATCATGACATTTGGTGGCAGATTATATGAATAGGTATAATTTGAACTGTTAATAGCCAGATCAACACATATATTGAACTGGAAGTTATAATCTCCTATGTTCAGATTTTACTGGTTGCTCTTGACTGGTATGGCAAAGGACTCAAAATCCTTGGTTTCAAACATATAAATTTGTTCCATTTCTGTGTGAATTTCTTTCTTATTCCATTGGTTGTCAGTACCAGCCAAGGCCTGAAATTATTCAATTTTGAGTTAGCATTAAGAATCTACCTCTTAACGGAAGTAAAATATTATTAATATTAAGAAGATAGAAATTTTTTGAGTTCAGTTGGAAACTTAATGATTGTGAGGAATAATACTATAAACACTGTACTTCAAACTAATATGTAAGAACAATGCAAGTTGTCTTTCCGAACTGATCAATTCATTGACGGATTGACCTAAGACAATCTCTATTCTTTCGTCTCCTGTTCAGGCTTCATTCTAGTTACTTCTTTTTTCCCCCCTTTTATTGTCCTCTGTTTATTTGTCAAGTTTGAGTATGGCAAACTTTGCTTTGTGTCCGCTCTTTGATGCCATACATCATGACAAATTGTTAGGTTATAGATTTAAATTTCAATGGTTTTACTGATTTAGGTGTTGTCTTAGGTTCCATTTTGTGTTGCCTACTTTTGCTATTTTACTGGCTCAAATTTGTGAATATAGTATGGCTGCTTTTTGGACAAATAAACCACTCCAAACTGGTTGAGCATCGAGTTGTCAGAATGGTAAAAGTGTAAAGGACTTCTCCTGTAAACCAATATAAATTAAACATAAGAAAGATGCCATGATTGTCATTCATTATAGCAAAATTAATAAAGAAAAAATTCAGGTTGAGAAACCAGCCAGAAATTCAAAACAAGGAGTGCAAGGAGTCATCTATGGAATTTTTGAAATGACACTAAATTATAAATTTCAGTGCAGAGAAATGGAGTTAGAGAGGGAACCAGAGAGGAATTACCATCAGAGTTTGACCAAGGGTCATAAAGAGCAGCAAATACAAGAGGTCTGTCATCCTTGAAGTGAATATAGTATGGCTGCTTTTTGGAGCCGTCTTTTTTCCACTCATAAAATCTGCATGGAATAATAACAAACATGAATTAAGTACCATCAAAGGCTTTTTTAACACAGGAGAATAAGCTGGTTTGGCCTAATTTGACACTTTTGTATTTTATAATTTCTCATTGATACTAAGAATAGCTATTGAAATTGTCTGATTAAAATTTGATAGCACGAAAGAAAAATAACAAAGGGACGTTTGAAATTTCTGATTTGCTATTTAGGTTCCATTGACTTGTCCGTGTCCCCCCCCCCCCCCCCCCCCTCCTTTTCGATCAGCATTCAGCATTCCAGTATCCTTCTCCTTCCACATCCATTCTCCCAGGGAGGAAAAAAAAATGGTTCTTGAAAACAAGAATTGAAATTCTGGTACCAAGTACCAACGCCACCACCTCTCCTTACCAATGGCGGATCAGGACTTGGCTACCCAGCCCTCGTCCTGGGCCACTCTTCCCTGGGAGATCCTCTCACTCATCATCTCACACGCAACTGACACCGCCGCTGAATATGTCGCCTACCGCAGCATCTGCCCGGGCTGGCGCCGCTCCCTTACCGACTACTAGTCCCCAATACATCCCCTCCCGTCCCCCCAGCTTCCCTTCCTCCTTCTCCCTCATCACGACAGGGACACCCGCCAAACCACGCCTCACATAGGCATAGTCTTCCCTCTCCCTTTCAACCCTTTGTGTGTCCCGAGATCTTATGATCTTCCCCAGCTAAAGAACACTCAAGGTTTCATCTGTGTCGGCTCCTCCCATGGCTGGCTTATCACTCTCGGCCGAGACTCTTCTGTTTCCCTTCTCAACCCTGTAACTGCTGATTCACTCCCTCTCCATCCGCTGTCCTCTATCGACCCTCAAAATCTCTCTTTTCAATATCATTCTTTCCCTGAATACCACCTCATGCGAAACAACATATGGCACACTCAGTCATCCATAGTCCGCCGTGCTGTCTTATCCTCTGACCCAGCAGTAGATCGCAACTTCACCTTGCTGCTGTTCATCTCTGATAGTACCAACTACTGCTACACATGGAGCGGCAGAGGTGGCCCCTGGATTAGACATCTGCACCATCACTTCTTAGTAGAGGATGTGATATCCTTCAATGGGATATTTGTTTCCATTGACCGGAGGAACCAACTAGTATTCTTCGACTTCACAAATCACAACACTGGACTAGTCCTCATGCCGTACAATCTTCACCAGGATCTACCATCTGGAGACGTTTTTCTGGTGAACTCAGATGGTCGTTTGTTGATAGTCTCCACACACTGCTTCCTTTACCCAAGCGAATATAACTTCCCAAGTGGGTACATCAAAATTTTCGAATTTCCTGTAGATATGATCCCCAACAGGACGGGTACATGCATGCAGGTAATGGAGCTCAGAGACCATGCATTGTTTCTTGGTCATGGATGCTCTGTGTCTGTCTCTGTGAGGCGTTTCCCACGGCTGACCAGGGATGCAGTGTACTTCACTCATGTCTATTGCAGATTGGGATTGGGGTTGGTGGTGAAGGGGGTAGAAAAAACAGCAACTCTGTATCAGGGTGCTGTCTTCCGGAATGTTGTCAGCGCCGGAATGATGTCAGAATCAATCAAAGTGTTTGATGTGGAGGATTCACGGGTTTCTGGCCTTTGGAATGGCCGGAGACCTTTTTGGGTTACTCCTAATGTCAATCGTTATGTTTTGTAGATAAAATCATAGTGATTTTCCTTTTGTTAGATCTCTACGAAGCAAATGATTAAGCAGCTAAATGCACCTTGATATTTTTTTTTTTCTCGTTGATACTTGCTTGGACAAACTTGTATGCTGTGCACCTACTTGTTAGATCTCTACTGAACACATGATGAAGTAGCTAATTAAATGTGGCTTGATATTTTCTCCCATTGATACTTATGTGCTCCTTATGGTACTTGATATGACCTAGAATGAATTCTTGAAGAATGTTTGTATCGTTTCATTGCTAAACTACTCAGTATTGGATAAGGAAAGTGTTTCAAGTTTATTCTATGGCTTGTCTTTGGTATTGTGTTTTAATTACTGCAGCTGGTTCTTTTTTCTCTTCAGCACCAACTGATCATGTCCTGTATCTGTACTGTCGATTTCACAAATCAATTTTGTTTGGAACCCAAGATATGGATTGTTCTACTGTGGATCTGACCAGCATCCACGCTAAACTTTGTTTTCAGATTAGACTGGAATTGAGAAATTGAGAGCTGTATGTACGAAAAACTCACTCTTTTTTATTTATATCCAATTAATCAACACTGTATTACTTTGACTTCATTATTCACACAACTATTTTATTAAAATTCCGTCCTTATAAGGTGAAGTTTGTCTAGAGTCACTTTAGATATTGTTGATGGTGTTGATGTCACAAGTCAATCACTGTAATTCTAAATACAACACAGCCAAGAGCAACTCTACAAAAGAATTCCCATTTACAGTGATTGTTTAGGAGAAAAAACGCAAACATTGTCAATGCTATTTCAAGGTAGTCTACACAAAATGGTTACTTCCAAGCAAAGCATCTCCCAGGCATTTCATCAACAAGACAAAAGAACTCTAAAACACTACATTATGATACACCAGAAGAACTTCCTTTCTTCATTCAGATGCTAATAAGCTTAAACCTAAACTATAAAAGGTCAGAAAACTACATAATTATACATTAACAATAACAGGAGGTCACAGATTTACTTTTTCCCAAAATATGAAAGCAGAGAGACCTGACCGTCTCCTTTCTTTGCAGCCTTTTCTTTCTTCACCAGCAGAGAATCTAAATCACTTACTTCACTGAAATCTCTCTTAACTCCAGGAGATTGTTTTTCTTTTTCACTAGTGTAGAAGTCTTTAGGTTCAAAGGAAGACATTTCCTCTTTAACATTGCCATAATCATTCGTTTCTTCCTTTTTAGTATCACCACACTCACTCTTCTCTTCAGTTTTAACTCTCGTCGACTGATAGTCAGAAGATTTGTCTTTTTTCTCAACACTTACTGTATCAGCTTCCTTCAAATCTTCTTTTTCTGGCTTGATACCACCCTCGGATTTCTTAGTGAAAAATTTTGAGATAGGGTTTCTGGCAGTAGATTTTAGTTTTATCTGCAGAATTTGGCAAAGACAAATGGTGAACGTCACATAAAATAATATTAAAAAAAGTAAATAAACTTACATAAAAATAAACTTAAGTACCTCTTTAATGCACTCAGGACCATCAAATGATGTTTTTCCAACTTCAGAGGTGACTGGATGCCATACCTAGAGATGAATCCCTGACCATCAATTAAAAAGGGAAATAAAACCATAACTAACACTAAAATAATCCAAGCCTGGATTTATGAAGGTTCCAAAGTTTCAATAATAACCATGTGCAGGTTATGGCTGGTAGCAAACAATACAGAAAGATGAGTAACATTTTTTTTAACATTTTGAGTAGATTCAAATTACAATTTAAAACATAAAATAAACACAATGGTAAAGATGTCAAGATGTAAATCAATTTTACTGAGCGAATGCACGATTCAGACTTACTAAATCAAGACCTTCATAAGGAACAAGAAGGGATTCAAATTTCTGATTTGAAGTATCTAGCCACAAGTCAATGCAGCTCCTGGAACCTAGGACTACTGGCATCCGATCTGAAAATAAATTGACGTAAAAACATCATGCATAGTTTAAGTACTGCATTTAGATGTTTAATTATCTACCAACTAAATTAAAATACACTATGTGATATGAAAGTAAACCATGAAGCCACTCCAAACTGGTTGAGCATCGAGTTGTCAGAATGGTAAAAGTGTAAAGGACTTCTCCTGTAAACCAATATAAATTAAACATAAGAAAGATGCCATGATTATCATTCATTATAGCAAAATTAATAAAGAAAAAAATTCAGGTTGAGAAACCAGCCAGAAATTCAAAACAAGGAGTGCAAGGAGTCATCGATGGAATTTTTGAAATGACACTAAATTATAAATTTCAGTGCAGAGAAATGGAGTCAGAGAGGGAACCAGAGAGGAATTACCATCAGAGTTTGACCAAGAGTCATAAAGAGCAGCAAATACAAGAGGTCTGTCATCCTTGAAGTGAATATAGTATGGCTGCTTTTTGGAGCCGTCTTTTTTCCACTCATAAAATCTGCATGGAATAATAACAAACATGAATTAAGTACCATCAAAGGCTTTTTTAACACAGGAGAATAAGCTGGTTTGGCCTAATTTGACACTTTTGTATTTTATAATTTCTCATTGATACTAAGAATAGCTATTGAAATTGTCTGATTAAAATTTGATAGCACGAAAGAAAAATAACAAAGGGACTGAATTTATACCCTTCTACTGCCACGAGGCACCTATTCGCAGGAATTAGTCGCCTAAATGACGCTTTCTCTTTTATTGATTCAGACCGAGCATTGAACTGCAAATGATTTAATATGCCAAGTCAAAATCAGGCAATACAGAATTTTCAACATTGATATTACTGGAAGAATGGGCTAAATGTGAACCGGAGTTTGATAGGAGATAGAAATGAGTGCCCCTAGCGAGTACAAATGACTCAACAACACACAAACAATGAATTTTTACTTCGTTCCTTATTGGGCTGCATTCTAACTTGACACAAAGAGAAGAGTAAAGATTTATGTAGTTACCAAAAAATGTGCAAACATACCATCTTGTAATGGTCAGGTTTCTCATTTTTCTTAGTGAAGCTGGGAACTAGGCCCCACTTCATGCAATGCACAACAGGTTCAACCTCATTTCCTCCATTCTCTCCATTATTGACTCTTCTCACTGTTGCTACTGGTACATATCTACCAGGTGATACATTGTACGAAGGCTGAAAGCTGAATCAAAACAAAAATGTAATAAATCTGACTAATTACCTTAAAATCCTTCAAACTACACAAATTGCGTAAAAAATTGTTGCATTAGGTACATTTTTAATGAGTAGATGTTAGAAAACGAGGGTTTAGAGACTACAGAAGAGAGGAGAAGTGAAATACCGATTGGCGTCGACAGTACGGACGGAAGATCGTCCACCGCCGTCGCCTGTGAACCCACAAGCGGCGGCGACTTGGTTAGGGTTTAGTGTGCACCGAGCTCTTCCGCACATTCTCTCTCTCTCTCTTCTCTTCTCTCTCTGTGCTCTCTTCAGGAGAAGAAGGGTCGAGGCGCGAAAAAAAATAGATTAATAGAGGCACTTTCTTTTGTCATCTAAATCCTTACAATTCGTCGTATTCATACATCACTCCTTCAGAAATTAGGGAAGAATGACCGGAGGCGGTTCTGGTTTAAATACCGGGTATGTTTGAACCACTGATAAATAGTTGCTAATTCATTACTTGTTTTTTTTCCTTTTTTGTCAAATTTAGTAGCTCTGTACGAAATAATATAAGGGAATAAATTATTTTGTTGATCAGGATTCTAAGTTTCTAACACATTCTAAATTATTTTCTTCCATACTTCTTGTTTTTTTATAACTTTTTCGAAAAAACGTCAAATGTAACATTTACAATATGTTGAGGAGACTACTATGAAAACTCCTTGCAAATCAAAGATTATAGTTCTTGTGGTTTACATGAGTTTCAAACGCGATTCAAAGTATATTAGAGGTTTAGTTTTGCATCTCTCATCAAGTCACCATTATACAAAAAATTACTAAGTTACCGTATGAATCAATACTAGATCTACATGTTGAGCTCCGCTCAACAATATTACAATTTATTGTAAACCGTACATGGAAAATTGTGCCACTATTCTTTTTTACTGTCAATAGATGATTTTTAATAAATGATTTTAATGGAAATGATCTTATTTTTTTAATATATTTGCTATATAAGAAATTTTAATAAACTTATATTTTATCAGAAAATAAAAGTAATAATAGTTATAAAATTATAAAGTCTAATTGAATTGAAGTTAAAAAAGTGAATCAGTAAAATTGAAAAAATAATATATTGAATAGTAAGTTCCATTACATAATTTACACACTATGGCCCTGATCACAATGATTTTTACTCGGGATTTCATTTCATTTCATTTGAATTGATTTCGTAAGATTTCATAGGATTTCGTTAGACCTAATTACATAGGAATTCCAACCAAATGACACCAAATCCGCTCATTGTGATCAAGAATTTTCCAATGAATTGAAATCCTACGTTAAAAAAAAAAAGATTGTGATCAGGGCCTATATTCGTTCAATATGAAACAATATAAGGAACATGTTAAAATCATACCTAAATGTACATTTTCTGTTATATTTCTAATACGTAATAGAAATTTAAAGTAAAGTTTGCTACTTCATAATCAGCTTGTCTTCAAATTCTTAATTCTTCACCAGATATCTTTTTATGATTAAGAGGCATTGGCTCCATTATGTAATTTTCTTCTTCACTTTCACAGTCTAGCATTTGTATAGATTAGTTTTCTTGTATCATTTCGATCTAATGTGGTTGTATTGGTTCCGTTGGGTTATATTCTCCTCCACGTTCACTATCTGGCATTTGTATAAAGTCATTCCATATATGGTTTGGTTTTCAATATGTTTGAATTAATTTCATGTTAGGATATACCTTCGTATTCTTTCAAATGACAGAGCTACATGCAAAATGATTCGCAATTCATTAGAGATCGCTTCAAACTCTTCAATGTTTCCAGTATCAATAAAGCTTTCCCATAATACAATATCAATTAAATGGCCTCTGCATAAAATTAAATACAGAGTTCAAATTAATAAAGACATGAGTTTTTAATAATTTTTTTATTAATAAGATATTCTATAAATATAAAATGCGTGGTATATGTTTAAATTTGCAATGTGAGAATCATAAAACAAATTTTATATATATATATAAATTTAATTTTGGAGAAAGAATAAAATAATTTAAATGACAGTTATGTTGACATTATAAAAGAAAAATAACTTTGATCAGTTAAAATGTATTGTTAAGATTCGTGTCGACCGTCCTTTTGCCATTATTTTTTTGACAGAAAAAAAAAATCCTCCTAATGACATCTACATTAATTAGAAATGTAAATGTAACAAACTACAGTTAATTGATAATAATAGTCTCTTTTATATTGATAATTGATATTGATAAACGCTATTAGGAACACTAAATTTGGATTGAATTAATAAGATTTTATTGGAGCTTAAATATAGATTATGAGAGTGATCCATTGTATTCGAATGAAATATAGATTATTGTGATCGATCATATTCGCATAAATTTCTTAATAATGCTTCGAGTAATCCTTTCACAAAATATGCATATGTCATTCTGTATGCACAACGTTTGAATAAGGAGGATATTAATTGACCACATAAAGAATTTAAATATAGATTATTGTGATCAAATGGCGTCGGATTAATCAAAAATCACATAAAATGGTTAACTGGAGCTCCAAAAAAGCTTCAATTGCTCATAATATGCATATTTCTTCATGTTTAATGCAATATTTTTAATAAATAGGTTCTGAATTATATTTTGGGCAAATCAACAACTCAAATATAGATTATTGTGATCAATTGAGGCAAAACAAATCAAGAATCATTTAAAATGCTTAACTAAAGCTCCATATAAGCTTCATTAGTACTTTACATGCATGCTTCATTATGTATAACACAATATTTCTAATAAGTAAGATCTGATTTTCATTCTAGACCATATAAAGAGCTCAAAATTAATTTTTGTGATATTTTGTCGTCTCAAGTATAGCTTAAAAATATCCAACTGATGTTTAAAATAAACTTTATTTGCACATATATGAATATTTCTTTGTGTATAACACGATATATTGAATAAAGAAGATATGAATTGTACACTGAACCATATAAAGTTTCCTAATATAGATTATTGTGATCAAGTGATATCTAATGGAATCATGAATAGCTTTAAATACTGAACTGAAGCTCCAAATAAGCTTTCTTTGCACATTTTATGAAAATTTCCTTTTGTGTAACGCAATATTTTGAATAAGTTCTAAATTATATTCTTGACCATATGAAAATATAAAATATAGATAATGGTGATAAATTGACGTCGAATGAATCATTAATCACTTAAAATGCTCAAGTAAAGTCCAAATAATATTTATATACACATCATATACATATTTATTTATGTATAAGAAATATTTTCAACAAGTTAGATCTGAATTATATTCTAGACCATATAAAGTGCTTAAATATGGATTATTGTTATAAACTGATGTCGGTGAATCAAGAATCACATAAAATGGTCAACTGAAGCTCCAAAAAAACTTCATTTGCACATTATATGCGTATTTCTTCATGTTTATTGCAATATTTTTAATAATTAGGATCTGAATTATATTCTGGAATATATCAACGAATTAAATATAGACTATTGTGATCAATTGATGCCAAATGAATAAAAAAACCGTTTAAAATGCTCAACTAAAGCACTAAATATGTTACATTAGCACATTTTATGCATATTTCATTATGTATAACCCAATATTTTTAATAAGTAAGAGCTAATTTTCAACCTTGACCATATAAGAGCTTAGGGTGTGTTTGGATGGATAGGAATAAGACATTACTCTGGACTAAATAGCTATTCTGGATTAAAGCCAATCCAAACAGTTTAGGATTAAGAGTTTACTCCAAATCAGAGTCGGATTAACTAATCTAACAAAATGTTTGAATAAAAAGTGAGATTAAAAATTTAAAGGAGGGGAAACAGCTCATTTGGTCCAAAGTTCATTATTTTTTCTTTCATCATCCAAACAAGAAGTTTTATTCCGAGAATAAGCTTATTCTTAACAATTAAGAATTAAAAATTTTAATCCTGAATAATTAATCCTACCCTTAATCTCGTATGATCCAAACGCACCCTTAAATATTAATTTTTGTGCTATTTCGACGTTGAACTAATCAAGTATAGCTTAAAATTACCCAATTGATTAGTTAAATCAGCTTTATATTTTGAATAAAGATGATCCGAATATTTCTTTGTGTATAACACAATATTTTGAATAAAGATGATCCGAATTGTATTATAATCCATAAAAATTGCCCTAGTACAGATTATTGTTATTAATAGATATTCTTCTAGGTAGCTTCAGCAACTAGGAGGCAGGATTTTATTTCTGTTGTTGTAAATATGTTCTCTTTTTCTTTTATTAAATGAAATTTTGCCACTGGCACGTTGCCAGCCAGCCTTCAAAAAATAAATAGATATTCTAATGAATCATGAATCGCTTTAAATACCAAACTAAAGCTCCAAATAAGCTTCCTTTGTGTATTATATGCAAATTTCCTTTTGTGTGATGCAATATTTTGATTAAGTGAGTTCTAAATTATATTTTTGAACATAAAAAGTTATTAATATAGATAATTGTGACCAATGAATCTGGGAGCTTAAAATGCTAATGTGAAGCTCCAAATAAGCTTTATTTGCACATCGTATGCATATTTCTTTATAAATTACGCAACATTTTAAATTAGTTTGATCTGAATTATATTATTTACCATATTAAGTTCTTAAATACATATTATTATTAGAAATTGACGTTGAATAAATCAAGAATCGCTAAAAATGCTCAAGTCAATAATTTGACGTCGAAATAATCAAGTATACTATAAAATACCGAACTGATGTTTTAAATAAGATTTGTTTGCAGATATATGAATATTATTTTATCTGTAACACAATATTTTAAATAAATAAGATCTGAATTGTATTCTAAACCATATAAAGTGCCCTAATAGATTATTGTGATCTAATGATATCTAATGAATCATGAATCGCTTTAAATAAATAACTGACACTCCAAATATAGATTATAGTTATGAAATTACTTCGGACGAACCAAGAATTTTATATAATGCTCAAATAATTCTACGAGTAATCCTTTTTTGCAACATATATGTATATGCCTTTATGTATGACACAACATCTGTATAAGTAAGACATTAATTGTATTCTAGACCACATAAAGATCTTAAATATAGATTATTGTGATCAACTGACATTGGATGAATATCAAGAATCACATAAAATGGTTAACTGGAGCTTCAGAAAAGCTTCATTTGCACATTATATGCATATTACTTCATGTTCAGTGCAATATTTTTAATAAATAGGATCTGATTTATATTATGGGCCATATCAAGAGCTTAAATATAGATTATTGTGATCAATTGACGCCAAATGAATCATGAATCGTTTTAAATGCTAAGCTGAAGCTCCAAATAAGATGCATTAGCATATTATATGCATATTTATTATGTATAACGCAACATTTCTAATAAGTAAGATCTGATTTTCATTCTAGACCATATAAAGATATTAAATATTAATTTTTGTGATAATTTGACGTCGAACTAATCAAGTATATTATCAAAAACTGAACTGATGTTTTAAATAAGATTTATTTGCACATATATGAATATTACTTTATCTATTACACAATATTTCGAATAAATAAGATCTAAATTGAATTCAAACCATATAAAGTGCCCTAATAATTAATATAGATTGTTGTGATCTAATGATGTCTAATGAATCATGAATCGTTTTAAATAAATAACTGACACTCCAAATAAGATTCAGTTGCACATTACATGCATTTTTTCTTATGTGTACCACAATATTTTAAATAATAAAGTTTTGAATTATATTCTAGACCACATAAAGTGCTTAAATATAGATTATTGTGATCAATTGATGTCTAATGAATCAAGAAACGCCTAAAAATGCTCAAGTGAAACTCCAAATAATTTTTTTTTTACTAATCTTATGGCCATTTCTTTGTGAATAACGAAAACTTTTAATAAGTTAGATCTGAAATATAATCTAGACCATATAAAATGCTAGAATAGAAAGTACGATGATCAATTGATGTTAAATGAATAAAGAATCGTTTAAAATGCACAACTGAAATTCCAAATAAGCTTCATTAGCACATTATATGCATATTTCGATATGTATAACGCGATATTTTTACTAAGTAAGATCTAATTTTCATGCTAGACCGCATCAAGAGCCTAGATATTACTTTTTGTTATAATTGATGTCGAACTAATCAAGTATAGCTTAAAATTCCCAGCTGATGTTTTAAAAATGCTTTATTTGCTCATATATGAATATTTCTATGTGTATAACATAATATTTTAAGTAAATAGGATCTGATTTGTATTCTAAACCATATAAAGTGCCCTAACATAGGCTATTATTATCAATTGATATCAAATGAATCATGAATAGCATTAAATGCTGAACTAAAGCTCCCAATAAGCTTCTTTTGCACATTATTATGAATATTTCCTTTTTTTTAATGCAATATTTTGAATAAGTTCTAAATTATATTCTTGACCACATAAAATGATTCAATATAGATAATGGTGAACAAATGGCATCGAATGAATCATGAATCACATAAAATGCTCAAGTAAAGTTCCAAATAAACTTTATTTGCACATCATATGCATATGTCTATATGTATGACGCAATATTTCAACAAGATAGATCTGAATTATATTCTAGACCATATAAAGTGCTTAAATATAGATTATTGTTATCAATTGACGTCGGTGAATCAAGCATCACATAAAATGGTCAACTCAAGCTCCAGAAAACCTTCATTTGCACATTAAATGTGCATTTCCTCATGTTTAGTGCAATAATTTTAATAAGTAGGATCTGAATTATATTCTGGACTATATCAACAGCTTAAATATAGATTATTGTGATCAATAGATGCCAAATGAATAAAAAATTGTTCAAAATGCTCAACTTTAGCTCCAAATATATTTCATTAGCACATTTTATGCATATTTCATTATGTATTACCCAATATTTTTAATAAGTAATATCTGATTTTCATTTTAGACCATATAAGGAGTTTAATATTTTTTTGTGATATTTTGATGTCGAGCTAATCAAGTATAGCTCAAAAATACCCAAGTGATGTTTTAAAAGCTTTATTTGCACATATATGAATATATCTCTGGGTATAACAAAATATTTTGAATAAAGAAAATCTGAATATTTCTAAAACTATATAACGTGCCCTAATATTGATTATTGTGATCAAGTGATGTCTAATGATTCATGAATCGCTTTAAATACTAATCTAAAGCTCCAAATAAGCTACCTTTCCACATTATATGTAATATTTGAATAAGTTCGTTCTAAATTGTATTCTTTACAATATAAAGCGATTAAATATAGACAATGGTAATCAATTGACGTCAAATAAATCATGAATAGCATAAAATTCTCAGGTAAAGCTCCAGATAATATTTATTTGCATATCATATGCATATTTCTTTATGTATAGCGCAATATTTCAACAAGATAGATCTGAATTATACTCTAGACCATATAAAGTGCTTAAATATAGATTATTATTATCAATTGACGTTGGTGAATAAAGAGTAACATAAAATGGTCAACTGGAGCTCCGGAAAAAGCTTCATCTGCACATTATATCCTCATGTTTGGTGCAACATTTTTAATATGTAGGATCCGAATTATATTCTGGTCCATACCAGCAGCATAACTACAAATTATTGTTATGCCAAATGAATAAAATATCTTTTAAAATGCTCAACTTTAGCTCCAAATATGTTTTATTAGCACATTTTATGCATATGTCTTTATATAACCCGATATTTTTAATAAGTAAGATCTGGTTTTCATTTTAGACCATATAAAGAGTTCAAATATTATTTTTTGTGATATTTTGATGTCGAACTAATCAAGTATAGCTCAAAATTACCCAACTGATGTGTTAAATAAGCTTTATTTACACATATATGAATATTTCTTTGTGTATAACACAATATTTTGAATAAAGAAGATCTGAATATAATCTAAAACTATATAAAGTACCCCAATATGGATTATTGTGATCAAGTGGTATCTAATAATTCATGAATTGCTTTAAATACTAAAATGAAGCTCCAAATAAGATTCCTTTGCACATTATCTGCAATATTTATATAAGTTCATTCTGAATTATATTCTTGACCATATAAAGTGATTAAATATAGATAATGGTGATCAATTAACATCGAATGAATCATGAATTTCTTAAAATGCTCAGGTAAAGCTCCAAATAATGTTTATTTGCGCATCATATGCATATTTGTTTATGTATAATGCAATATTTCTACAACATAGATCTGAATTATATTCTAGACCATATAAAGTGCTTAAATTTAGATTATTGTTATTTATTGACGTTGGGTGAATCAAAATATAAATAATGGTGACCAATAAACATCGAATGAATAAGAAATAGCTTAAAATTCTGAAGTAAAGCTCAAAATAAGCTTTATTTGCACATAATATGCATATTTCTTTAGGTATAGCGTAATATTTAAAATTAGTTAGATCTGAACTATAATCTATACCATATAAAGTTCCTAAATATAGATTATTGTTGTCAATTGACGTCAAAGGAAGTAAGAATCACTTAAAATGCTCAAGTCAAGCTCCCAATAAGCTTAATTTGCACATAAAGAGCTTAAAAATAGATTGTTGTGATCAAATGAGATCGAGTGATTCAAGAATCGCATAAAATGGTTAACTGGAGCTCCATAAAAACTTCATTTGCACATTATATGTATTTTCTTCTTGTTCAGTGAAATATTTTTAATAAATAGGATATGAATTATATTCTGGATCACATCAACAGATTAAATAATATCGTAATCAATTGATGCCAAATGAATCAAGAATCGTTTAAAGCCATTGAAACTATAAAGCTTGAGGAAGAGATAATGAACAGGTCTGAACTAACAGGTTTTTGAGTATTGGAAAAAGAAAGTCATAAGCTTTCTCACTTCCACCATTACTGGCGGGGTAGAAAGGCATATTTCTAGAAATCCTCAACTGAAGCTCTAGATAATCTTCATTAGCACATTATATGCATATTTCATTATGTATAACGCAATATTTCTAATAAGTAAGATCTGATTTTCATTCTATAACCTATAAAGAGCTTAAATAGTAACTTTTGTGATAATTTTCCGTCGTACTAATCTAGTATAGCATATGATACAGAACTGTTTTTTTAAATAACATTTATTTGCACATATATGAACATTTCTTTGTGTATAACACAATATTTGAATAAATAAGAATTGAATTGTATTCTAGACCATAAGTACCTTAATATAGATTATTGTGTGCTAATGATGTCTAATGAAACATGAATCTCTTGAAATAAAGAGCTGACACTTCAATAAGATTCAGTTGCACATTATATGTATATTTTCTTATGTGTAACGCAATATTTTGAATTGGTAAGTTTGGAACTATATTATAAATCAGATACAGTGCTTAAATATAGATAGATTATTGTGATCAATTGATGTCGGATGAATTAAGAATCGCCTAAAATACTCAAGGAAAACTTCAAATAGATTTTTTTTTCTTTTTGCACCTCTTATGCATATTTCTTTTGAGTATAACGCTAAATTTTCAATAAGTTAGATCTGAAATATATTCTAAACCATTAAAATGCTCAAATAGAAAATACCATGATCAATTGACGTCAAATGAATCAAGAACCGTTTAAAATGCACAACTGAAGCATCATTAGCACATTATATGCATATTTCATTATGTATAACACAATATTTTTACTATGTAAGATCTGATTTTCATTCTAGACCACATAAAGAGCCTAAGTATTAATTTTGGTGATAAATTGATGTTGAACTAATCAAGTATACCTTAAAATAGCCAGCAGATGTTTTAAATAAGCTTTATTTGCCCTTATAATGTTTCCATGTGTATAACAAAATATTTTGAATAAATAGGATCTAAATTGTATTCCAAACCATATAAAGTGCCCTAATATAGATTATTGTGATCAATTCATATAAAATAAATCATGAATCGCTTTAAATGCTGAACTAAAGCTCCAAATAAGCTTCTTTTGCACATTTTATGAATATTTTCTTTTTTTGTAACACAATATTTTTAATGAGTTCTAAATTATATTCTTAACCATATGAAGTGATTAAATATAGATAATGGTGATCAATTGACGTCAAATGAATCATGAATCAATTAAATTGCTCAAGTTCCGAATAATCTTTATAACGCAATACTTTCAACAATTTAGATCTGAATTATATTCTAGAACATATAAAGTGCTTAAATATAGATTATTATTGTCATCAATTGTCGTGGGTGAATCAAGAATCACATTAAATGGTCAACTAAAGCTCCAGAAAATCTTCATTTTAACATTACATGCGTAGTTCATCATGTTTAGTGCAATATTTTTAATAAGTAGGATCTGAATTTTATTATGGATTATATCAATTGCTTAAATATAGAATGTTGTGATCAATTAACGCCAAATGAATAAAAAATCGTTTAAAATGCTCATCTGAAGCTCCAAATATACTTTATCAGCACATTTTATGTGTATTTCATTTTGTATAACCCGATATTTTTAATATGTAAGGTCTGATTTTCATTCTAGGCCATATAAAGAGCTTAAATGTTAATTTTTGTGATATTTTAACGTTGAACAAATCAAGTATAGCTCAAAAATACCCTACTGATGATAAGTTTTATTAGCACATATATGAATTTATCTTTGTGTATAACACAATATTTTGAAATAAGAAGTTCTGAATTATTCTAAACCATATAGTGTGCCCTAATATAGATTATTGTGATCAAGTTATATCTAACGAATCATGATGCCTTTAAATACTGAACTGAAGCTCCAAATAAGCTTCCTTTGCACATTATATGCAAATTTCCTTTATGTAACGTAATATTTTGAATATGTAAGTTCTATATTATATTCTTGACCATTTAAATATAAATAATGGAGACGAATTGACATCGCATGAATCAGGAATAGCTTAAAATGCTCAAATGAAGGTCCAAATAAGCTTTATTTGCACATCTTATGCATGTTTCTTTTTGTGTAATGGAATATTTTAAACGAGTTAGATCTGAATTATATTCTATACCTTATAAAGTTCCTAAATATAGATAATGCTTATCAATTGACGTCGAAGGAATCAAGAATCGCTCAAAATGCTCAAGTCAAGCTCCAAGTAAGTTAATTTGCACATTATATGCATAGTTCTTTACGTGTGATGCCATATTTTGAATAAGTTAAATCTGAATTATATTCTAGACCATATATAGTTCTTAAATACATATATTATAGTTATGAAAGGACGTCGGACGAACCAAGAATCGCACAAAAATGCTTAAAAATGATCTGAGTAATCCTTTTTTTGAACAGTATATATGTATGACACAAAATTTGAAAAAGTAGGATATTAACTGTATTCTAGACCACATAAAAAGCACAAAAATAGATTATTGTGATCAAATGACGTCGGGTGAATCAAGAATCACATAAAATGGTAAACTTGAGCTCCAGAAAAGCATTATTTGCACATTATATGATATTTCTCCATGTTTACTGCTATATTTTTAATAAATAGGATCTGAATTATATTCTGGGCCATATCAACAACTTAAATATTGATTATGGTGATCAATTTACGTCAAATGAATCAATAATCGTTTAAAATGCTCAACTGAAGCTCCAAGCAAGCTTCATTAGCACATTTTATGCGTATTTCATTGCAATATTAATAGGTAAGATCTGATTTTCTTTCTAGACCATAGAAAGATCTTAAAAATTAACTTTTATGATAATTTGACGTCCAACTAATATAGCATACTTACTGTATACTGAACTGATGTTTTACATAAGATTTATTTAAACATACATGAATATTTCTTAGTGTATGACACAATATATTGAATAAATAAGATATGAATTGTATTTTAAACTACATAAAGTGCCCTAATAGATTATTGTGATCTAATGATGTCTAATAAATCACGAATCACTTTAAATAAAGAACTGACGCTCCAAATAAGATTCAGTTGCACATTATATGCATATTTTCTTATGTTTAATGCGATATTTTTGAATAAGTATGTTTTGAATTATATTCTAGATGTCCTTAAATATAGATTATTGTTATCAATTGATGTCGGATGAATCAAGAATCACCTAAAATGCTCAAGTGAAACTCCAAATAAATTTTCTTTGCAAATATTATGCATATTTCTTTGTGTATAACGCAAAATTTTCAATAAGTTAGATAATATTGTCTAGACCATATGAAATGATAAAATCGAGAATACAATGATCAATTAATATTAAATGAATCAAGAATCATTTAAAATACACAACTGAAACTCCAAATTAATTTCATTAGTACATTATATGCAAATTTCATTATGTATAACGCAATATTTTTACTAAGTAAGATCTGATTTTCATTCTAGACCACATAAAAGCCTAATTTTCGTGATAATTTGATACCATATAAAGAGCTCTACTATATTGATTATTGTGATCAGATATCACTTGATCAACTGAAGCTTCATTTTCATATTATATGCTTATTTGTTTATGTATAACATATATTTTTAATAATTAAGATCTGAATTATATTTTAGATCATATAAAGAGTTTAAATATTAATTATGGTGATAACTAGACGTTGAGCTAATCAGTACAACTCAAAATATCCAACTGATGTTTCAAATAAGTTTTATTTGCACAATATTTGAATATTTCTTTGTGTATAACACAATATTTTGATTAAATAAGATTTAAATTATATTCTAGACCCTATAAAGAGTTCTAATATATATTATTGTGTGACATTTAATAAATCATCAATCGCCTTAAATGCAAAGCTCCAATCAAGAGTTCTAATATTTCTTGATGATTTTTTGAATTGTGGAGAACAATTCAAAAAATTTCATAAGCTATCCAACGCCCCCTCTATGAATATCACGACTACAATTACAAATTCAACAAAACTAAAGTAACCCAATGATACACTTCCTATCGGACAAAAATACAAAACTAAATAACCTAAATATACCAGCAAAACTGAACTTTTCTCTTCTAGACCACAGGTTAATGCCTATCAACTGATGATCATTTAGCATTTTACCACAGTTGGCTACCATTCACCGACCCATCTTCTGCTTGCGCAACTTACGCATAATTGCCTTCTTTCTCTCACAATCCATGAAATCGTTCGGGTTTACTGTGCCTTTGCTCGTGCCGACACTTGCTGGTTGAATTTGGGTACATCGTCCCAACAGTTCTTGGTGGTGATTCCTGACCTTTAATGTCTGGATTTGGGGTAAACATCCCGAGACTTCTCGGAGGTATTTTCTGAGCATACATGGCTGAATTTGGGGTTAACGGAGAAGCAGATGGTGCGTTGACACCTGAAATGTCAGTCACTGTCATATTGACACTTGCCTTTGCTGGAATACCACGCCTTCTCAAACCATTTGACATTTCTCCAGAGGTTCAAGGTACCTCGAACCAAAATTTTACTATTTCAACATTAACGAAAACCATCGCTATGTCGTATATTTCTGAATGTCAATATTTAAATTATATTGAAAGGCCCAAATCGGTCCGTCAAATATCAAATTCTGAGCTAAAACAACAGAAAAATCTCTACGAAGCATTTCAGCAGAGTCAGATAAACTGAATTATATATAACACTAAAGGCATCAAACAATACAATTGCAACGTATAGAAACACAGGTTCTTAGTTCTTCACCCCAGAGCTACAAGATGCTTGTCAGGCAGAGGATGAAATAACAAGATGCTTGTCAGTGATCGGGACAATCTAACCGGATCTTGACCAGACATGAAGCATATAGCGTCATTGGCTGTCCTAATTTAATTTGATAGAAAAGATACTATAAATAGAGAAAAAGGAGCTACATGTTCTCTAATGCTAATTATATCTCATGAACCTAAAAAGAAGAAAATTATTTACAAGCCAAAGTTAAGATCCTAATGTCACCATTCCGATAAATTATAAGAAAAAGAAGGAAATTTAATAAAAAATAAATAAAAAATCCGACTCTATATCACACTACAGGCTCATGACAAATTTATCCCCTATAAAGTTGGAGCGTAACAATTCACTTAAACATCCCTGAACAACACTGAAATCATTTTCATAGATTAGCCCTTTTCCCTTGCATATTAGTGAGTCCTGATACTACAAACAAATATAATATTCCACAAAAGGTGTTTTCAACGTCCCATGTTCTGTTGGATGATAAATATAGAAACTCAGCAGAAGGTTGCAAAAGGGCACTTCAGAGGCTGCTAAAGGAAATTCTGGAAACTTTTCAGGGTGTGCATGCTATTTCAGTTTATCAATAGGATGAAAATAGAAAAAGGAGAGAGATGATTAACAAGGGAATAAAATAGGAGATGCATCTCTCTTCAGCTTCCCATCACTTGATAAATCAATCTTACTCATTTTTTCCTCACACCACAACAGCTGCTCCTTGCTAAGGTGAGCCATGCGCAAGACCCTAGCAACTACTTTAATGTCAATCAGTGCGAATAGTAGATCCAGCTCCTCCGATGAACCAGGCCATGTTTTGCTTTTACGCCCCTTCTTTTTCTTTAACAACTCCTTCACCCTCATCTCCTTCTGCAGCCATTGTTTCACAATAGAAACCATCAGTCTTTTTTGTCTTTTTTGCATTTAAATTAACATTTGCAGAACTTCTCATATTGAGAACTGTCTGGTCCATAACTAAACCTTAGTACACTACAAGTCTACAATACTGGCATTGTATGTCCTGGTTTCAGTCCCCTTATGAAACATCATTCTAAGCAAGTCCTACTGTTTTAGACATTGTGCTGGCTAAACAAGTAGTAAACAGCAGGACAGAATATGTAATACAATGCCTGCAATGATAAAAGGCGGAGAAAATCACAATACCTTATCGAGAGAGGCCTGAACCTGGTGAAGGGAGCTCCCAGCAGTGCTATGGGCCCCCAGATGAGCACCTGACTTTGCCTTATCCTTCTTCAGGAAGAGTCGAAAGGTCAAAATAGACTCCTCTAGTACTTTGATGAGATCAGATGCAACAATTGCTGGTTCACTCCCATCTCTTGGTTGATCTACCCGATCCAGACCTGCACTCAAATCATAGATTGCATCACATTATTTATTGCTCCCTAGTAGTTACGTTTTTTTACATGCATGCATCTTTATGTAGCACATAATGCAAATACTTCCCAAATCCCAACAACTTTGCAACTCAAATTATGATGTTCCATCGATCATCATCAGCCAAACACGTACCTAGGCAAAATTTCCAAACCATAAATATACACAAGGCATGGAATTTAAAAGCAGTTTACCTTGAAAATTTGGAACTTGCAGCAACTTGGACAAATGAGCCCGTGAACTGGTGTAAATCTCAACTCGTGAACCAGGTTCAAATGGCTCTGTCTCTATGAACCGTTGCAACAGAACCTGAAATTGTTGGAAGGCTTGAACTGCGCAACTGTAGGACATGGAGCTGTCAGGCTGAGATGCTATCTTTAGCTTTAGCTGCGCATATTGACAGTGTAACACCTCCCAGCTAAGCGACAGGTGTGCCACATAGGCAGTTTCTAGAGTTTTGTATGGGTCTTGTGAGTCTTGGTCTGCATGGGGTTGGAGGTGGTCTAAATCTTCAGGTTGGTTTTGATCGTCCCTTCGCTTAAAGGAGAGGTTGCGGAGTGTTGATGCAAGCTTGCCTGCAGACGATCTTGGGGACTTTCTGGCAATGTTCACTGATCCAATGAATAATATAGAAACATTTGATAAATAAGAAAATCGAGAAAGAAAGTAAAATTTGCAAAAGTTTGATGCTGTCCATTTGATTGATAGAAGCTTAAACCATGAAGAAATTGCAAGCAAAAGGAAAAGGAAATAGGAAGCAAATCCTTATGAGTTTTGAATGTAATGCTGTCAGTAAAATAAACCCAATTGAGGTCAGGTCAGACATCTTAACGGTTATAAAGAGCAAAGAATTATATAATACTCGAGTAATTGAGTTAGTTTGCACGAAGTTTCATGAAGCTTGCTCTATTACAACTTCGTCCAACCACGTACTTGACCCTAGTTGTTCATCTCTCTCCATTTTATAAGCACCACAACAACAATGGTATTTCTTTATCTATCAGGTATGCATGTAGTATAATTTGAGCGAAAAATAAATCACCCACTCTATGTTGAAATTGCAAACCCCATCGTTATCCCAAAAAGAATCCCAATTTTAGAAGGAATATGAATATTCTGATTGATTAAGTGCGCACTCAGTTACTTTCTTCTTAAAGAATTCCAACAACTTAGACCCATTCTTCTTTATACTCTATTAATAGCTAATATAAAGCAGGTCAGGGTGAGGGTGGACCCATTTGATACCTGGGTGCTCCCGTAAGAGCTGCGCTATGATCCGATCAAAGAAGAGCATTCTCTCACAATACTTATCGTAGAGAGAATCAAAACCACCGAGCAAAAATGCGCCTAAACCATCCAGACCCAATCCAAACCCAAACCCGGATCCGACCTCAGCTGAATCGATCCAGTCTCCATCTCTGTCTCTGGCAGTGCTGGAGCTGCTCTCCTCCTCACCTCCTTCCTCGTCCGCTTCCTCCTCTGCTGCCTCCGGGATCAAAACCATGAAGCTGTTTTTCCTAAGCTCCTTCAGCCGCCTCTTCACCTCGTTAGTAATGAAATCGTCGTCGTCTTCCTCCTCCTCTTCCACTTCCTCTTCGTCGGGTTGTGTCGCCGGGTTGGTAGTGCCGGGATCCATTGCAGTTGGGTTCGGGTTTTTCGCGTCAAAGACTGGGTCTTTGGCTCTGGCTTGGTCTGGGTTTAGAGAATCGGTTTCAATCTGATCGCCATTGGAGTTATCTTTGGTGGGTGTCTTTGATCGCTTCTTGAATCTCCCGATCTTGAACAAATCCATGATCAGACGATTAGTTTTCTCCTTTTATTTATAGTCTAGTATTGACACTCGAGAGCGCGAGAGAGTGAATAATGATAACGTCTTGATTCGAAAATGTGGGTTAAAGGAAGGAATGGTAGAAGAAAAATGGAAGGCGAGGAGGTTTAGGAGCAGGGTTAGGGTTTTTGTTTTGGGTTGAGGAATGAGGAGTGGTGGGGGTACTGGGAAGTGGTGCTGTGTGCAAAGCGTGAAGTGAAGAGAGAGAGAGAGGGAGAGGGAGGAGGGATCAGGAGGTGCGTGCAGTACGGACTGGAGTAAATTTAATGTAACGTACTAATGATGATTAATGTGTAAATCGATGGTGATTGACCAACATAAATTTGGTGATTGACCAAATTTAAATCATGGCCATTGATTCCGTTTTGGACCTTTTGGGCCTTTTGGGCCTCAATCATTATCATTGTCATCGTTATTAGGAGGGCTAGCATTCTGGATGATTCAAAATATCAACGTTTCACGATTTAATGTCGGTATTGAAAGTTTGAAACCCTTCTCTATTATACTTTGCTGCAGGTTATTATTATTGCAACATATCTTCACTGTGTATCTGTAACTTGATTAATTTTCAAATTAGTTAAAAAAGTTTAAGATCTGTTCAGAAATTTTAAGAAACAAAATGGTCGATTATAGCTCGGTTTTAGTAAGACGTGAAATTTTTTTTTTTTGGTTGAAATTTGGATGAATAAAATGGTGGATAGGATGTATTTATACGACTTCTATTATGGAACGGAAAATTAAATTCGATTCAGCAAGTTAAAATGGTGAGTTCGACATGTTTGACCGGCTCAAGTGTCAAATATACTCGACTCTAATAATATTCATTTTGAAAGGAGAAATTAGAATCTTAAATTTTGTCATTTTTTATAGGTAAGATTACTCAAAATGAGTAATGCTAGAGTCAAATGCGTTTGTCACTTGAGCCCGTCAAACATGCTGAACTCTCCATTTTAACTTGCTGAATCAAATTTAACATCTAGTATGTAAGTTTTCTTCATTTTAACAGTTATTTTTCCACAAAGTAACTTACCCTTTATTTTATTTTTTTTTCTTTTCGGGTTAAACTTACACTTCAAATTTAAGATTACAAAAATGACAAAATTTATACAGAGAGTTAACTGATTTTCTCTCCTTGTCTTCTCCATTTCTTAAAACTTCTTTTTAAAAAAAAAAATCACTTAAAATTATTTTAAAGAAAGTTAACTTTTTTTGGACATATTTGATCACGTACCGCTTTTTAATTTTTAGAAGCCAGTATTATTAACCTTGGTGGGAGGGGGTCTAGTTTAGATGTTTTCTATTTTTTTTGTTCAAAATTTCTAGCAGGCTAGCAAACTCTCTTAGGTATCCACAATATTTTCTTGATGCGATTTGTTTGCAATATAGGTATCTGGTAAGAAGACAATCAGCCTGAAATTTAAAAAGGCTCTTAATCGAAGCCGTTAGATTTGATTGCCGGTCCAGATAGAGGAGAGATTGTCAATTTACTGGCTCAAACTGGTAATTTTTTCTATACAAAAAAATGCAAATATATATGTAAAAAAAAAAAAAGTGTACAGAAGTGTTTTAATGTTTTATGACTTTTTTATTGTGTGTTTCAAGTGTCAATGTGAAGTTTTATAGTTAATCTTCCGTGCTAAAATTCATTTCGACGAGCACATGACATCTAAAAGGATGGCATGTTTAACAGACGTGGATATCGTCCCTAAATATACAAACACGTAGAATCAGTTTTTTGTTTAGGTGCCGCAAGTCAAAAAGTATAACTGTATAACACAACCAGTCAACCATACCTTCCTTTCTAATTTCCAAGAAACAGTAAATTTGGTACAAAAGAAGTTAGATACCCCCTTCGTTCCACTCCCGCAAAAAACATATAAATAATGTGATGGTATGATATTCAAGTGTGAAAAACATAAAAATATCGTGAGAAGAATGGAAAAAGAGGTGTCACACTTTTTAGAGAAATGCATCAAGCATGATAATAGAATATGAGTTAATTAATTGTTATAATAATAATAATTGATTAATAGTTTTTTTTATGGTCAATTAATCAACAGTTAAATAGTTATTTAATTTTATATTACTGAACAGATTCTCCATTTTTCACCTTGCAATACACATAAACTTAACTAAAATCACTTTGAATTTTAGTTTAACAAATCGTTTATACGCAATTAAAATAAACTCTTTATATTATCCATTAAAGACTGCAACTGTCAACTTGAATTGCAAAAAAAAAAAAAAAGACTATAAATCGGTTTTAATAAGACGCATTTTTTAAAAAAAAAAAAAAAACATATAAAACCAACCTCAAGGGAATGCCGTTATTATAAATGAATCAAGAGTTCAATTACAAAAATCAAAATATCACGTAATTTACATGGAAACGAAAAAAATTACAAACATTTTTTCTCTGTAAATCTCACAAACAATTGACTCATGTCTGCCTCTGCCGAAGCAGGGAGAAAAATCCGTCGTGTCCTCTTCAATCAACAACCACTGCGTCCTCTTAAAGGGTCGGCGTCGGCCTTCGCCCCTGCTTCCTTCCTCACAAGTCACAATGTTATTATGTTAACAACCTCATTCCTGCTCCGAGCCCAACGCCCCAACACCAGACTCCCTTACGTTTCCTTTCGTCTTCCTAGCCCTTGCCGGCCTTCCTGCTTTGCTTTGTACCAATCCGCATCTAATCCATTCCCTTTATCACAATGTAGCATGCATGCTGTTATCATGTGGCCTCGCATGCTTGGTGTTCGACGAATTTCCTCTTAGTCTTAAGGACTAAGTGTCCTCACTCCTCAAACTCCATCATCTCTGGCTATGTCAAATGTGTTTTACCAACAAGGCATTGGGACTCTACGGGCAAATGCTTTCTGACGGGTGGCTTCCAATGACGTCACAGTACTCCCACTTGAAGGAGTCCAGACTTTTTTTTTTTTTTTATGGCTTCAATAGATAATCTCTCTTTATTTGGATTTTGGAATTCAATTATCACAGGGTACGTTACTGGTACACAATTCTCTTTTATTGTTTTATTTCAATTCGAAGAGTTCTGAGATGTGGCATGTACTCGCAATTTTGGTTTTGCCCATAACTTAATCATTATATTGGTCAGTATTTACAGATACAAATGAATTTGTATGTCCAATGAAGCCATTGCCTTTCCACTACTTGAGAGGAATGCAATGTGAGCCCTAACAAAATAACATTAGTTAGCATTTATTTTGTCTGCCTGTGTATTGCTTGGAATCCTAGCATTAGGCAAAGAATTATAGGATTGTGCTTTCTACAATGGCCTGTATGCCAATGTCTTTACTGGTATGGCCTTAATTGACTTGTTTGGCAAGTACAGGTACCTTGACAGTGTTGTTCCAGTGCTCCATAAAATGCTCGCACAATTACATCATTGAAGGTGAAACACGTTCATATCTGCCTTAGTGCTTGATGATTGTGAAAGACATTTCATTAGTGTTTTAGAAATGATTGAGCAACGAATTTGCACCGATGGTATCACATTTAATGGTGTTTTGTCTGCACGCCTGCATTCTGGCTTGGTAAGAGAAAGTCATGAATGGATCAATCAGATGAAAGTCAAATTTCATGTAATCCCAAGAGGGAGCATTATTCATTTTTTCCCCGAGAAGTCGGCAGCAGCTGCCAATTCAGCTACAGAAAACAGAAATCACACATATGCATAAATCTGATATGACTTGAGTTAGCTTATGTTTCAACGATAAGATGCAGAAAATTTTGATTGTAGGTATGACCTTGAAACTCCAAACTATATGCAGTGGGGAAGCAACTTGGCGGTGGAAACCAGCCTTCCACTTCCACTTGATGTGATCTCAAGAAGGTAATATTTCCAATAGCCTTCCAGAATGTATGCTCTTGTGGGGTAACTAGTGTGTGTAGCATTGTAGGAACCGGTACCATTGGTTTGCAGCTTGAGCAAGTGTAGTGTACCATTTGTACAGGTTTGGCAGGTTCCCTATGTTGAAAAAACACAAAAGATGGAATGTCTAACTAAGAATACAAATCTCGTCTTTTGTGTTTAATAGAAAAGTAAAATGTCTAACTTTCTGTTTCAAATTAAAACCTAGCTTTGATCTAATTAGATCAATTGTTAAATTTGTTGTTGATCTAAATATAAAAAGGCTGAGATTTTTTTTTTGTTTTTTTTTTCAATTTAAAGCTGAATTTCGTATCAGTTTTTGATCGAACACACACTTTCCATATTACAGTTCATTTGAAATCTAGTTGTATCTTTCACTTCGAATCAAAACCGAAATTTCACCTTGCTGTTTCAAGGGAAAACTGATCCAGCTTTCAGTTTAAATTAAATCAAAGCATGGCCATCTTGTTGTGATTGAAATTTTCGTTTATTTTCAATGACCTTAATATTTTAATTAAGCATAATTGGAATTGTGTAGTTGAAAAATATACTTGTAAAAAGCAAGTTATCTCTTATCTGTCAACTAGTGACAGAATGACCTACATAATTAACTGCCAAAAAAAAAAAAAAAAAGAATCGCCAACGGAATCAAGATGTAGAAGATTGAAGCGTGAGCAGTTGAATGTATCAACAAGATGTACCTATCTTCATGCAAAAAATTATACTGAAAGGAGGGGAACTGGAGAGCTTCAGTTGTTTTTCCACTCCCTGATGCCACTAAATTTTCGCTTACATATTATAAATTTATCCCCTGGAAAGAAATGGTCTTGTTTTTCTACTAGCATATTAATCCAGAGTTGTCCGGTACCATGGACTGATAAAACCTGTTTTTTACGGTATCGTTGCCACAAAACCACCGAAAGTTCAAAATCCAAATTGGTAATTGTAATTTTATAAATAATATTTGAAGCACACAACTCAATAATAACCAAAACATGTTTATCCTTGACGACAAGAAAATTTATAAAGTCGAGATTGTTTTTCTTATTTAGGGAATTAGAGTGTGTTTGGTTGCACCAATAATAAAAACGAGGGGAAAGGAAAGAGAGAATAAAGAAGACTATTTCTTATACCATTTCTTATGGGAACATAAAATATGATTTATCTCTATGTTTATCTCTTATTTGATGATTGTGTCTATACACTCTTTCCTCTTCCTAATGCTTTATTCTTGGTGAAATTACTTGCCTCTTGTTTGGTTGAACACTTGAACCAAAATAGGGTTCAAGTTTTGTATAATGAATAATGAATATTTTGTTTTTAACATTTGAAAAGGTTTCACCGTACCAACTTTTATTAAAAATGAGATTCATTAATTATTTTCTCGAATATAGTTATTTTCCCGTTTTTCAAGTTTTGTAGTGTATCATCAAGATAATGTAGTCCAAGGACTTTTCTTTTAAAAATACCTTTCGTTGTTTGGGTGGGAGAGGAATGCTCGCGAAATCAAGTTCGCCACAATTCCGATACTTGAATTTAGTAGTCAAATACATGATTGAAATTGAAATAGCATTATTTCGTGATTCATCCTAAAGTCCAAATAGTATTTTTCGAATTAACAGTGTTTTTGTTATCCAGACTCTCCATCCAAATATATCTAAAAAAAATGTGAATGCATTAGCAATGCAATACTATTTTGATTGCACTTTCTCTTTAGCTGTCAATTTTGGTTTTCGGAATAGTTAGTACTATGAGTTAGTGACTAATGCCAACCATCCAACACATGCAGAGACGTAATTTCGTTTTTGGAGACCGTGGATAAAATTCTATACTATAGAACTTCTTTCAATTTTATCAATTACGAGAAACTACTTTTCTATGAAACAATACATATTTAAATCTTTTAAATGAATCTGACACCGCTTTTTTCTCACTTTATTATAACGGTACTTTAATCAAGATCTAATGATGCGAAAATAGTAACGGTCTAACTCACCGTTAACACCCGTTAAAAAGTTGATTTATTATTTTCCCTTAAGTAGACAAACAAAACCTAAAATAAAGGTATCATGGTCGGGTACTTAATGGCTCCATTTATGAAGCCTGTACTTGTTCCGAGTTAATGATGCCAGGCTGACAATCATTCCATCCATCCATCATCCATCATCCATCATCCATCCATCCATTAGGTTTTGAATTTAACAAATCAAATGGTGAAAAGAAGGATCCAATCCAAAGTGAGGCAGTTAATGGTGGCGCAAGTAACAGTACAATGGGTTCAGGATCCATTTATTGACTTGTGTAGGTCTCAGTGCCAAAAACTATTTAATTAATCTTTCCTACGAGTTACGATTACGGAGGTGGTATTGGGGACAAATGTATGGTGTAGCGAGTTGCCGAAGGGAAGGATGCATGAGATTCATACACGGCATTATTGTTATATTTTGTTTTTTTTAATGGGTATACCTTCTCTAAATTTTTTATTTTATTTTTTGAAAATTTCTCTAAAATTTTCATGTTAGCGTCCATGTAATTATAAGCTTCCATTTTATCAAAAAAAAAAAAATTAATTTTCTGCACAATCACGTTTACAACAATTTAGTTCATACAAAATTGAAACGCATAATTAGTTTTTATTTACTTTAAAAAAGCGATCATCGTAGGAAGCAGGAAAAATATAATTCGGTAAAGAGAAAAATAAAGCATAATTTGTAATCTATTTTTATTAATTAAAGTATAAGTTTGAAAATATACACATTTAGCTCACGCTTCTAAGTTAGATTACTCCTTTTAAAGTTTGATCTCTAAATTTTCATCATAAAGTACCGCGTTGTTATTATCGAACTTAGTCTTGATGATACTAATAAAAATGTATCAAAGTAGTCGTTTTTTGGAACATATGTCGTTCTAAAAAGCCCTAAAGACCAAATATCCACCCTAAATTCAATTCCTAAGCCAAAAACATGAAATTGAAATTCACCCAACCTTGCATTTGAACTTTAATTTCTTCTATTAGCATAATATCCAATTACATTTATATCCGAAGCAAAATGTAAATTAGGAACAAAACAAAATAAAAACATTGATCTTAGATAGTGTCCAGTGATTGGTAGACATATCAACACGTCTCGAAAATTATAAAAAAAACACATAAGTTATATAAATAGTGTTACACGTTTTTATCGTATGAAAAGATCTTCGTACCACACTAATACTGTTTATCTAAAGCTTACAATCTTACATGAAATATACATTTACAAATTATAATATTTTTCATAACAAAACTTTTTGTGTAAAAGCAACATATCTGTACTGGGACTGACAGAATTAAAATAGAACCGAGTTAATAAGTTATTATTGAGAGGCATATGCAAGATTTATCCACATATTAGACATGAATTTATTAGTGCTCGATGAGATCTATCGGGATTTTATATTTGATTGATACGTCGGTACAAAGTGGAGTCGTATTAAAAAAAAAAAAAAAGCCTTTCTTATCTATATGCACTATCCGTATACGTGTATGTTGTGTTCATATCAAGTTATCAACTATCAAGTTATCCTTTGCGTAAACATTAATTTAAATTAGACAATTTGATTTAATGGAGTAAATAAAAGTTAAGTGTGGATTATACTACACCAATATTGTTGAGTAGAATATCATCTCTAAAATTCTGCACAAATTTCGCTGCTGACAAAAATAATAAACGCACAGAACGGATTATATTTCGTGATTCAGAATCAGCACGAATCTTAATACGGGCGAACGCTCCAAATCATACCTGTCCTCAGAAAAACGCGCCGACCAACGTTGCCTATTTTTTCGAGCTTTTATTAAAAGGCGTAGATGTAGATCTGTACACAATACATAATTTACTAAACGCCGTTTACGTAGCGTAAGATTGGTCAAAACAAGCTACACTTACATCTACGTTCAATAGACCAAATAAAAGCATGTCACAAAGAATTTGAGAGAAGCGAGCTAACCAAATAACAGTTCGAAAAAATAAATGAAAATAGCCTTAGCTAGGGAATCCAATACATGCCTATTAACTTTATTTTTTTGAATTTAGCATCTCTATTTAGTAGACTCTGTGCAAATAGCATGCGTCGTGTGAAACTCTATTTAAACAGTAAAACTAGGGGTTAATTAAAGAGTAAGCCATCGATCCTTTGCTCGAGGTCATGAAAATAGGTAAATGGAAATGCACCAACAAAAGGTTTTTGACTTGTTACTTTTTCTGTTGCGTGGAGACAAAGCTGGAAGATGGCAGGGGCGCAGGGCTTCAACTTTTTTGTTCTTTCTACCCTCGCATTACGAGCCCAAAGATTTTAATTAGAACATAAAAGAGATAGCTTGTTTTGGCAAAAAGCTGATCTGAATTGAAGCAGATTTGGAAATATGACTTTTGACAGTTCCAAATAATAGGCCAGACCATAGGCTTGCTACCGAAGGAACAATAACTAAGGAATAGGGCTGACCGTTGGCTTTTGGGATAATGTGTTAACTTCAACACTGAGAAAATAAAATTAAAATCAATTTTAAAGCTTTTTAAGAAATAAGAACATTTATATGATTATTATTAATTTTGCAACTTCCGATCTTGAAGGAAAGCTGGCCCAAATACCGGCCCAAATTTGCCTAGGGGCACCTCGTCCCCTCGTGCAAGGCTATCAGCACGTATTAATTATAAAAATAAATTACAGTATTTCGTTTCTAGTTTTTATGTCCTTGTTTCTTATTTAATTACAAATAATTTATTAAAAGAAGAAAAAAAATGTTGACAATACAATTTATTTCCTGCTTGTTAAAATCTTGTCTGTCTCAAAAGTCAAAACTTTATCTGAACAAAAGACCTTCAAACACTCACAACAAAGAAAAATAATTACTACCATGCCATCCCCAAATCTAATTGTAGCGAACCGGAATATAGTAAATCTTCTTCTTACGTGGGCCTAATATGATATTCATTGATCCGATACAAGGACACAAACAACTAATCATGAAATAATGCTAGAGTAGTGCTATTTTAAAAAGTCAATTGGAATGATGACAGAAGAGTGCGATGTGGTGGAGACTTAAAAAAAGTGTTATTTTCGTACTATTTAAAAGAATAATAATAATATTGTTTCTTTTATGAAATAGTGACGCGTAATCAGGGCCAATTGTTTTGATATTTTATCCTTATAGAAAAATACGAGAAAGCAAAACAATAAATTTTTTTTCGGTTTTCTAATACATTTTTTTTTTTTGGCGTGTGCTATCAGTGAAATTGTCCCCGTAGCATCTGTCTAAACTTGTTAGAAGAGTGCTATTCTTATGCTTTGTCGTTCTTCTTCTCCGTTAATTCTTCCCCACCTAATAATAACGACGGATAGCTTTTTATACCTCGCCTTTTCTTTTCACTTCGCTTAACTTATCATGATAATAACAATTTGCTATTTCATAAATAGCTATTTACTCGTTGTCACTCAAGTCCTATCAAGTATGTGTCTCAAGTAATGATTGGACAGTGATGTGTCAAATGACCTCGATAGTAATTTTTCCAGTTCCGATCTAACTATTTGTCTAGTTGTTCGAAACATCACATTTTCCAAATGACGGAGATTAAAAGTGGTCTACTTATTAATTTATTCCACCTTTGATCTATCATCTATGAATCTGCTTGATGGCAACATACAATAAAAAGAAAAACATATAATATATAAAATTTGAAAATAGTGCAAAAGACCAAAATACCATGAAACGGGTGTATAAGATTTTATTATTTTAAGAATAATTAACCACAAATTAGATTAATTTAATAGTTCTCCGAAGAACATAAGTAATATATACTGTGGGACACGTATTAGTTTTAAGAACGTCATTTTTAGCAACTCTATTCAACTTCTGAGGTAGAAATTTTATAGTAATAAAATCCAATTTCTTTTGGTTTGAATGCAACAGAGGATTTTATTCACTCCACTTTCAAACCAAAATTGTGATTTGTTGACTCAAATTCAATTATTACATTTAAGTAATAGCTTTGCGCTGCATTGTTTGCCCAACATGCAAGTATTAAAATGTTTCTATAAAATATATCGGTCTCCTTTCTGGCATTCACATTAAATAAAAGCTTATCCAGCCAACTACTTCCTCCCATGTAAAGCTTACAGAGCACAACTCCTTGCATCTTGTCTCCCTATGAACCATTAAATGCGCTTTCTGATTCTCATTCCTTCCTTTACTCCTTTCTGTAACTAGCTACCTCCCCCCCCTTTTTATACACCCAGCAGAAGATACAGTATCACACTATTCCATAATCCCTCTGCTTCCAACAATTTCAAAACAATGGAGGTATACTTTGTTTGTTTCCCTCATTCCCTATTGTTACTTTTATGTAACCAGCTTTTTAATGGTTGTGTTTCCTATGTTTAATGCATCGTAGAAAATGAGAAGGTCTAGAGTTCCAGCATTTGGAGATTGGAATACTAGCAACGAGTTTAGCATTCCACGGTACTACTTTGACTCGATCCATGATCATTATTGGATTGATCAAGAATACAACCATGATCGCTTCTATGTTTCTTCTACAAGCATTGCTTCTCACCATAGAAATGTATGTTTAAAATGTTTCTCTTTTCATCTCATTTGTTGGGTTTTTTTCTAAGAATTATGTGATGAGTGATTACTTTGCTTTGGTCAGGTTAATGGGAATAGAAAGGAGAAACAGCAAGTGAAAAAACAGAGGAGGATATCTGGTGGTGCAGTAAAGCCTGTGGATGAAGATCTCTACAAGATCCCACCTGAACTTCTCTATTCAAAATCTAAGAAGGTGTTCTTGCTAATTACTATCTAATTACATTTTGGTTCTTCTTATAAAACTGTATTTAAAAATATATAAGGTTAGTCAGAAAAATGTAAACCAGAGTAGTCTCTTATTTGAGAAAAAAAAAATAATTGCTTTGGTTTGGGACATTTATGTTCACAAGCAAAACTCATTATTAACCTAAAGTTATAAATTTTAAATTTTTAGGTTACATTGTTTAATAATATAATTTATCTTTGCAGAAGAGGATGGTGAGATCTTTGTGGAGTGGATGCATGAGAGTAACCTGTGTTGCTTGAGAGATGCCTTGGAATTTACTAATTAAGTGCAGTTTATTATAGTAAGACCGGGAAATTAATGTAATTTAGTGCTATTGTACTAAGTCTATAGTACATTAGTACTGCGTTACTATTGTTTAACTAGTGATTTCCCTATAGAAATAGTATTGTGTAGTATATGATTCTGGTCAAAAGCTTCCGTTCCTCACTGTTTTGTTAGGAGTACTAAGTTTGAGGTTTTAATGTTGATCAGTTGATCTTGTGATGTACCCATTTTCACTATTTGCATTGGAATTCATGTTTTGAGGAATCAATGCTAGATTTGATATTTCATGAGATTGGCATTGTCCATTTTTTTTTTTTTTCTTTTGTAAAAGGCATTGTCCATTTTATGCAAAGGTACGTCAATTGTCAAATGTCAAGTGCATGTGTGGTTTTCTTGACATCATTTAAAAGTTAAAACTTTTGACAGTAGAACAAGGTAGAAAATGAATGGTTGAAAAGTGGAAACATTCCTCCCAAATAAACACTGCAAATTAATGCACTGGAAAACAGGGCTGGATTATTAGAACTTAAATGGAGTGGGGTAACCAGTGAGAAGTATATTAAGCCAGCCAGCTCGAGGGCATTTATAGCAAATTGAAGTACTTAGACGTTGGCAAATGCTTATCTCACAATGCCTCGTATAAAGGAAAACAAAAATCTTACGATGTATTTTAATATTCATAATTTGACGAGTAAAATTGGTTAGAGAAAATGTTTTGGTGAAAAAAATACTTTAACAATTTAACTGGGTTGACAATAAAACTTATTTACAATTGTAAGAACTAACAATAGTACTTTTCGAGCAGGTGCAATCCGCAAGTCTTTGAGAGCTAAATTTCTTCAACAATTGTAGAAATTAACAAGATTGATACTTAAGCAAGGCCTAATATTTAAGTGTTTTTTTTTTTTTGTGCCGCATGATACACAACGCGAGAACTTATTTATTTATACATTAAAGGTTAAATTTTAATGTGAATTTAAACCGTTGATATACTATTTATTGCCATAAGTTGTAATTGTAAATCTTAAAAGTTCACAATTTTTTTTTTTAGTTTGTTTACAGTAGATCACATAACATAACACACAAATGCACTAAAAATAAACCTATTATAATCAACTAATTTTTTTCATTTTTTTTACCACTTAATTTTGTATAAAATAAATTTAAAATTGCAGACATATTGTGTAAATGCATGTGACGTGAAAATAAATAATATCAACAGTTTAATATTCATTTTTTTTGTTATAAATTTTGAAATTTAAATAAAACATCGAGATTGTGTAGGCGTAGTATGAAAAAAGAAAAAAAAAAAAAACTATTATTTGATCTTTTCAAATTCATCCAGCTGTGGCCGTCAAAATTCTCCGATTGGTCAAAATCAAGGTCTGAAATAGTAAATGAATTGATACATGTTCACTTTTATTCCCATTCAAAAACTGTAAACTCTGCAACTGGATTCTGATTGCCACGAAAATTTGTTACATGTTAGTGGCATATTGACAATCTTTTCCCCGATTTTACTCCAATGTCATATGTCGCCACCACAAAGTTATGGCACAGGTTATGACAGTTTTGTTATCCTTCTGTGGTCATGGCCTAAAAAATCATAAAATATAATAAAATGAAAATGAAAATGCCACTAAAAAGCTCTTGCTTTTGGGTCGTTCATTCCCCAAGTTTTCCATCATTTCATATCCCGGAGCTGGTGTTGCAGTTCCATTTACCTGCATGTCTTATCGCTTCTGCTCTTGTCTGCAAAATGGCATGCATCTTTCGCTACCTATTGCTGTTAATATTTTTTTTCCATCTGCTTCTCTGTTTGCTGGCCAGAATTTCTGGTTTTATGTCTCAAGACCTTAAGCACTTATAAATATGTGATTTAATTTTTTTGGGACAATGTTATTGATTGATTGCAGGGGAATTAAAAATTTGTATATATTAAAACAAAGTGATAAATATGATACGCTGTGGTTATGGAATTCTCTTGTTCAGTTTAACGGCTTGGTGGGTTGGGAGTTGAGAATCAATATCAAGCCGTATAGTCAAAATCAATAAATGTAATTGACGGTGCATAGGGGTGTCAAATTTCTTTTTGCTCGTCTAGCAAAGTAAACTTGAAGTGTGAACTCAAGCGAGGAGTAAAACGAAATTTTTGTTTCATATGTCCGAGGAATCACTGAATTGTAACAAAGGGTGAAAGTTTAACTCAAAATAAGCCAAGTATAGAAAAAACAGAAAAACAAAGTGTGGTCTCGCTTTCACAGCAAAAACAGGTTTTCTAGCCAAGTTAGAGACTTGGTCTCATCTTTACCAACAAGCTAACTGGTGCAGCTTTTGAAGCGGAAATAGAGGTTTGGTCTTATCTTTTTTTTCATCAATAAGAAGAAAAGTTTAGAAGATAAAATGCTCAAAACATTTGAGCCAAAAGCAACCGAAAAAAAAAAACAACTGATCCAAAATACCGTACAATAAATACAGCTGTCAAGTGCCTGATATTTTAATTTATTAATTAGTCATCAAAATGAAATAATGAAGCAACATCCTTGACGACGTCTCTCAACAAATTATTTGTCCCGCTTATCCAATTTACACTATAAACATGCTGTCCTGACTAATATCATTCACAATCAAATTGAACCTTCCGAAGTACAATTCACAGTACATAATCAATGTCCACCATTGGATTCAAAATGGACACTTCAGATCCACCAAAGCCCACCAATTCATACTTCTACAAATTGGAGAGGATTGTCATAAGCTGAGGCTGGTTCTTACCAATTGGTCGGTTGAGAGTGGTCCGCAAGCTTCTGGGTAGGCGTGAAGAGAGAATTTTGAGTTCGGTACAGTAAGGGTTCCCTTTTTCGTGCTAACCGGTACAGAGGGGCTTAAATGCAACCTGTCCTTGGGTTCATGTGGCGTCTTTACTGCTTGCTTACGGATTCGAGACTTCTTAGCGCCTTTTGCTCAGACTGTCAGGCCGGCTGCAGTACGCGGTACCATTACCAAGCATACGCCATAAATTACTAGAATTTTCGCATGTTATTTGACGCAGGTAATCAACGCTGTTACCAGTACTTGCAAGTTGCAACAAACAAGCAACTAGTAGTAGAAATTATGTACTACCTAGTTGTTGTTGCTGTTGTTTTTATTTAAGAAATGATTCAAATGTTTTTTTTTGTTGAAAAAGGCCTGAAATTCAAATATTCAGTCGTTTTAATTCCACGGGCCAAAAATTGATGTGGTTTTCAAACTATTATAAATTACGTTAATGGAAATAATGAAATGTGGAAAAAAAAAGAGAAATCAATAAACAAGACAAATTAAAACAGCTTCGAAATAGGTGAATGAAAATTCAATTGATTAAAACAGCTTCGAAATATAGCATTTCCCACATATGTAAAGGTTAAAAATTCAATTGATCAGGAAAAACATTAAAAATAGAATTACATTTAACTGCCATTAAAATGCTACCAAAAGTAATCAAGTCTAATTGGATAGGACAATGAAAAATCAGTATAATTTTGTTTTAGAGAACTGTTTGAATAAACCATTGACACCCTCGGTCATTGTACATACTTCTTTCCTCTCTGAAAAAATGTAATTCTCAAATTCAGTTTTATTACGGATTTGCACAAAAATAGAAAATAACTCTTTACATCCGCTTTTGCGAATTTTTGGAAACAATTATTTTACCCCATAAAAGTATTAATAATGTGTACTTTTTCCTTTTTCTTTTTGGACAAAAATCTAGGGTCACGTGAGGAAGCATACATTTCAAAGACAAGACATGGCCAAATTTCCTGAGAAAGAGGGGGGAATGACTTGCTTAACCCGGCGTCTTTACTCTTTCTTTACCAAATTTCCTCTGCGATCAACGCTCGTTAGAAATACGTCACATCAAATCACGTCCCACATTCCCCAACCCATCTCTCTCATCAGCCCGTATTGTATCCTCCCCGCCAGGTGCTTATAAACTGGAGGGATAGTATGATTTATTTGACCCATAAATGTGAACCAAGCTTGCTTAAAAAACTGCATGATCATAACGACTTTATAATTACAAATGCTTTGCTGCCCAGGATTTTGGCAAAGCAATTCGTTACAATTTTTTATTTAATTTTTTTTTTGAAAAACTCGACTAGCCAATTAAATCATATCTAATTAGTATGCAAAGTATGCTTTTACAAACATTTTGAGAGAACTAGCCCAGCGTGAAAAATAATATTAATTTGAAAGAATCTTTTAAATTATGTAACTAGAGTATCTTGAGATCGAAATATTTGTAATTTAAATTGATTTGAGTATTTCTTACAGCTATTAGGGTTTAAAATCTTCAAAGTATATATATAAAAAAATAGCCAATGGTGTTACGCAGTACTGGCAGTCGTACATTGAACAAGCGATTTTCTTTAGCTTCACTTGCCTTGATATGGAGCTCATGAATTTAACTATTTTTAATATTGTGTATCACGACTTAGTTTTTTTAAGGACATTCAAACATATGAAGAAATTCCTGCAATTACTGTAAATATAATTTAGAGTTTTCAAATGCAAACTTTTAATATAACATCAATTTTTTAAAACCACAATAGACCTTAGACAACTTATCTAATGTGAATGACCTACAGAATGCTTTGAATTTTTTTCCCACTACTATTTTTTTTTTAAATATCGTTATTGAATAAGTATTGAAAATTGAATCATCATAGCATTATATCTTTAAAAAAAAGTATAATGTTCACCAACATCGAAATATGAATCTCTGAAAAAAATGAAATCTTAAAGGAACTTAGTAACAATTTTTAATCGCAAATATATTATTGTATAATTCAAATTAATGGTTAATCAAAATCATTGATTGTTTATTTTACAGTGCTAAAAGAGAAAACAATACAAACTTTAGAACAATGTTATAAAATAGCATGCATAAATTGAAATGAGAATTTTAATAACAAAAGCAAACAGATAACATTCGAAAATGACACAGTGAGAGAAGGGATATCCAAATTTAAAACAATATTTTGCGGCTTAAACAATTTTAACTGTCAGTTTCTTGGTAATATAGATATTTGATTAAAAATATTTAAGGATAATTAATCTAATTATAATTTTTTTATTCAAAAAGAATATTCTCAGCAAGAATTTATTTTATTTTTTCCAAATATTTTCAGTTTAAATCTTTCCGTCGAAACCAAACTGGAGAGGGTTCATTTGACGGGAGTTAAATCTTCACCTTGGGATGTGTGCCAAAATTGAAAGGGTCAAAGCTTATTTATTTATTTTATTGAATAGCAGTGAAATCCTTAACTAGAGCTTAGACGGAGTGAACAAAGAAAATAATTTAAAGAAAAAGGAAGATCTCCAGTGGAAAGTCAAGTGGAAAACCTCCATGCTTCATAAAGAACCCAAAACTACTACTCCCACTTTGTCCCCTTCCTCTCTACATAAAACACCTCACCCTGCCATATTTCATCATCAACTTTTCTCACTTTCTTCTCAGCTACTGTTCTCTTCCTCCTTCCATCTCCATCTTTCACCTTCTTTACCTATTTAAACGCAAACCTTTACTCACTTTTTGTTCACTTTCTACTTTCTACGTCGAATTATATCTCTCTCTCTGTGTCTTTCTTCTTTTCCTTTTTGTAAATGGAGGTACTAAATGATCAAGTCACCGAGCTTTCTCTCATGTTTGGTACTCTTCAAACTATCTTTTGTAACACGCTTGTTCATTTTCTCTTTTTATTAGAAATCGAGGAGGCCACAGATCCCTTCCTTCGGAGATTGGAACTACTACAACGAGCTTCCCATAACCCAATACTTCGAATCCGCCATGCAAGCTGGTCTGGTGCGAAGCAGCCATTGTTCTGAAGAAGAAGAAGTAGAGAACCGTGGTGCATTCTATCTCGCTTCTCCAGTCAAACCAACCTATCGTCAGAGCCATCCTAAGGTGCGTAACTTTACCTCTTATCCTGTTGTTTATTTGATTCTTCCCAAAGAATGTGCTATTTAATTTGGTTTTTGAACAGGAAAGGAGAAGTATTGTTGAGAAACAGAAGAAGAGAGTTGCTGTGAAACCTGTGGATGAAGATTTATACAAGATACCACCTGAACTGATTAAGAAGCCTAGAAGGGTATGATTTATTTTATTAGTCAACCTTATGCTTTTTATGAATTTAATTTAACTAAGTTCAATCTTATTTCTACATTACTTTATCGATTATATATGTTCTTTTATTTTTCAGAATTTCCTTAGGAGCTTGTTGACTGGATGTCTTGGCCTTAATTGCATTGCTTGAGAGGAGATAAAATCATGAAGATGAAAAGAAAGCAGATGAATATCACAGTATGAGTAGATGGATTGGATGTGTGTTTGTACGTGGGGTTGTGTTGTTTTGTGGATATAGCTGTTAGCTTTTAATTTTCCCTGCTTTGTTTTTTTGGGTTTTTCTTCTTTTGAGATCAATGCGATGTGATGTGTCGTTTTGTAATATATGCTACTCTCGATCAGTGACAGTTCTGGCACGGATATTGTAAGCTTGCTAGCTCTTTTGATGTGAAAAGAAGTTTCTGCTTCGGTGAAATAAGTTTGACTAAGGAGAGAGAGCTCTAATTTTAGTGAACCTTGGTAGAGACTTTTGTGCTTACTGCTTAGTGCATCTGTGCATGTGCATAGTTAGCTTGTTCAACGAGACGTCGAATAAACGAGCCCACTTCCCAATTACTGTTTAAAATAATGATTTCATGTTTTTAGAGAAAGCTTGTCCTTTTGGAAGATTGTTTGAAAAGTTCGAGAATCTTGTATCTTTATGTAGGGTCAAGCTTGTTTGAACTCTAATGATATTTTAATTAAGGGAAATTTTGCCTAATTTGTGAAGCGAGTTTCATCTTAACCGTTCTTGCAAAATTTCTCTTTAATTATATATATAATCATTAAAATATTTTAAAAACATCTTAATCATAATCATATATTGTGTATATCGGGTCAAGTGTTATTTAGTATTTTGGGTTATTTAGTTTAATGGATAAATGTCTCATATCACCTTTTTCTATCTTAATGTAGAATTTCCTTGTTCTGTTGACTTCAAAATTTTGTAATCTTCTGACAAAAAATTGTAAATATTACATACGTGCTTCTCCTGGAAAAGAGATAGTTGCAGTTCAATGTTCTTCGTTATATTTTGGGTTTGAACTTTTTAAGGATCAACCGATCAACTAATTAGGTTCTTACGTCATCGGATTCTTTCCCTACTTAATTTTATAATTCTGATTAATTAATTAAATTGTAGCCTATCTTATTATTACTCGGCTACAAACAAGATAGTTAAGAGTTCAATATTCTTTGTTAAGACGGGGGTTTTTAAATTTTCAGCTCATTAATTAGTGTTAGACTGTCAGTCTGGTAGGGACATGAGACATTGGTCATGAAGTCCCCAATACTCTTCCAAACTTAGAATAATTAAATTTGGTTTAGTTAATAAAAATTTAGCTTGCCAATTGGATTAAAATATGTCATTGGTTATGGAAATCTTTGAGTGCCCCGAGAGTCAGAAGTTCATAAAAGTCTTCTTCTTAGGGACAATTGCTTGTTTTTAACTTTTTTTAGATAGAGGGGCAGTTACTTGTTGACCTATTTAATATAGGTTGTCATTAGGCTATGATGCCATATATTATTACGACATTAATATCGAGTTAAGTTCCCTTTTGGTACCCTCTAAACATTTATTGTCCTGAGACAACGGTTCTCAATACATTTACTCAAGCAAAGATGCTTTTTACTGCTTTTACTTTTATAATAGTACACTAGAAAAAAAATTTAACCGGCTAGTACAACAAAAATTATTTCTCAAAAAGAAGTACAGAAAATTAACATTTTGTCGGCTTCTGGAGTCTTCACTCTCGAGGAAAACTTTTTTCTATTTTAACTTACATTTTTCAATTTTGGCGTCTTTAGAGAGATCAAGGCCTTTATTTTTTTTTTTACACTTTAACCTGAGCTTAAAATTGATCTTTGAGCCGCATCTAACAGAAGAAGGTGCTTATGAGAGATTGCATTTTTCTTTTGCCTTTTTATTCATGTGCTTTGCTTAAAACCGGCTGCAAATATGGGCCTAAACTCTCCAATTGCTTAAACGGCTTAGCGCATCTACCAATCGAATAGTTCCTCTGTTTCAGTTGAGTTGAGTACTTAACGACTTCATATTATATTCTATTTATATAAAAATTGAACAAAAATCAAGAACGAGTACTCGGCGACTTGGGAGATTAATATTGCTAAATTCGAAGCAAGGAATCTCAATTTTCTTGCATCCAGTACAGACACGCTGCATTTGTGTGGTGGGTCACCAATGATAAACTTAGGCCTGTCAACGGTACGCGTTTACCGTTTCGCCACTTCAGATTAAACGAAACACAAACGAAATGACGAAATGTTCCGTTTTCTTAAACGAAACGGTAAACGGAACAGCGAGTTGTACCGTTTCGACCGTTTCAGTCTAGTTTCAAACCGTTTTATATGATATTTCTGAAGTGGCACGGTAAACGGAACGAAATTCTGAAACGAAACGGTTAACGAAATGGTTTCACGTTCCGTTTCGTTAAACGAAACGCAAACGGTTTGGGCCCATTCCGTGGCCCAATAACACATTTGACAGGCCTAGATAAACTGCATCATGAAAATGAAAACGAGAAACATTATATCTTCGACTTCGATGTCTTTACTTTGAAATCTTCAAAAGAAAAATGTTTTACAATATACACATAACAAAATAAAATCATTCAATGTGAACTATTTTATTTTTCAAAGCACAGCAAAATTCCATTGCGCTTCTTTAATTATTTCAATACGGATCAAGAAGTTTGTAAATATTGATCAACGTGGATGACTTCCGATTGTTGAATCAATGTACCACATAAAAAAAATTAAGTAGCTCCAAATGAAATCAATGTACCACTAAGACTTATAAACAAATAAAACATCATACATTACAATTAATAATTGCAAAGCATTCACTACATTAATTCCTATCTACCCACTGCCACAGTTGATCGAAACTCATATTTTTTCAGTAACAAGTCTCCAACTCTCCCATGCCGTACAAGTTCATTTAGTGAAGCTGCTCTTTTTGTACCGTAGACATGGGGATGCAACCTGGTCTGGGACTTGCTCATGGCGCATCCACCCTGTACTTCCTTTCCCCTGTGGTAACTATTTCATGGTGGTCCCTTATCTGCCTGTTCGTATGTTGAGATTCAATTCTTAACAGTTCTTCCTCTGCTGCTGCGCTGTTCCCATCTCCACCATGACATGTTCATTTGTTCCCACTATTTTCAGTTTTCACTCTCAAGTCCTTTTCTTTTTTCTAGTTTGTTGTATTTTATATCCTTTTTTTTTTTTTGTAATTTCTACACCATCCTTTGACTTTTTGTTTCAAGCTTCATGTGGGCCTTTTATCTCATTTTTAATTTCATTCGGAATACAGAGCATTTTCAAATAACAAACTTCATGGTCTGCTCTTTCCAATGTACAGTTAACTGTTTACCAAGTTAAAAGAGAAATCTGGCCGTCTGCCCCAACTTAAGGCTAAATTGGATTTTCGCTTAATTGTACAATGGGCTGTAGAGTTCTTTAATTCGAGGCCTGTATTGCGGCCAGCCTTCATAGATTGAGGCGCTGCGTCACCGGTCAAAACACTGGAGCAGTGGAGCAAAATATAGGGAAAAAAATTAAGATAAAATCAGTTGCACTCTGAATCGGAGATTCTTTTCATAAAACCTTAATCCACAACTCGATTAGCATCACATATCCATAAAAATTTTGTCAGTTTTTAGATTGCCAATTTTTTTTTTTTGAATATTTTAGATTTTCGATTTACGAGGACAAGTTTGCGAACAAATTACCAATAAACTTTCTCCAAATTTCATTCCTTTTGGTACGTAATGATTTGACAGAAAGTGTTAGCCAGAAAGTCACCACGTCTGTTGTAAGATATAATGGTTAGGCAAGTAGTAAATTAAACAATGTAAAATAAAAATCTACTTCCTCGAAATTGATGTTCAATTTGATTCAAGTATGTCAAAAGTAGAAAATTTAAATAATATGGATCCATCATAATATGAATACGAATAAATCTAAACACAGAAAATTACAACAGTAAGTATCTGAACTGAAAATGGTCGGAATCCGAACTAACTGTTATATTTTCATTTTTAAAAAAAAATTAATTGCGAAGTGATTCAAAACTTAAACATTCAAAATATAATTTCCAAATATAATCTCATAAAATATGATATCCAAGCCCAAATTTACCCAAAGCTAGTTCGAATGCAACTCGATTAGCCTTAACACATTCAAAACCTTAATCCACATCTATATAACCTGACACACTGTAATCTGCAGCAATATAAACCGAAACATATGTTTAGCTGTATCCACATCAAGTTTAAACATCTGGTAAAATCTGAAACCTGCATAACCGGTATGTACATCGATCGATGTAAAATGAGATAAAATTTGACACATCAGTCATAAGGTCTTAACAAACTTATAAGCGTACCGAATCTGAAATAACCTAATCTCATATAATTTACATATAAGGCCACCTCATATACAAGTTGAAAGTGATCTATATCTGAGGTAATCTGATTCAAACATGATGTAACCAGTCAGATTTTAGAGATGCGGATGCAATAGAACGGATAATATCGATTTAATTTACACCCCTAAAAGTTCATTTTCTTGAATTTCTGAGATACAGTAAAAGATACTAATGAGTTCAAAAAATTTTGCAGAGAGGGCGCTAGTTTCATCCCCTGTTGTCACTTTCATATCACAAAATTTGAATGAGTCAGAATGCCCAATTTCGTTGCTTGTCAGCGGATAATGGTTGACTTGTAACATAAATGACTTGAGATTTACTTAGTTTTTGCAATTTGGCCACTTGATGAGAATACAAATAGCCATATAATCGTGGATTGCCACCATTGCAGGTTCAATTTAGGTCTGGTATGAACTCGAGTGCTTTGATAATGGTCAGGTACAATGTATAAAGTTTTCTTATTGGATTAAGAATTCTATGAAATAATAGATCAAGGAGGCTGTGCTAAGAGATGCTCTCTCTATGGTAGCACTTATCACCAGAGAACGCGATTCATCAGCAAACAGGACAGAAAATAATAGTTTGTTTGCAAAATTCCAAAAACTAGACATGATGCATTGATAGCGGGCTAGATCAGGATACTGCTTCACTATCTCTGATGGGATGGAATTATCTAGTGGGCCATGTCATGGCAATCGTGTACATATAATGGGCCAGAAGGATAGGATGTAATGTTACATGCCGGTTTGTCCATGTTTTTGGTGCCTCTCTTTTGGAGTTTGCTTTTGCTTTGTACATGCTCCGGTGTCCAGAAAAAGCAACAAAAGAGAAAAATACACAATTCCATTTTACTGTGGGGCATTGAAGGAACTTAATTGCTGTAGCAAAGTATACTATTTACTAGAGAAACTTAGTAATCAAATAGTTTGTACAATTGATATGCTTGGTTATGGAATATGTACTTACAAATGAACCAGTTGATAGCTAGCAAAGCTAAAATTTGACTAAGACTGAGAATTGTGCTGGCATAAATAAATTAACTCGATGTAATAAGATGATAATTAAGTAAAACGGAAGTCTTTGTCAAAGAGAAAGTATGCTAGAATATGGATATATGATAATTGTATTAGGTGATCGAATGACTAAATAAATATTTTTTTTTATTGTTCTAATTTTGTAAACGAAGCAACTATTGGGGAGAAAAACAGAGAGAGAGAGAGAAACATGCAAGAGATGAGCACTTGTGGTGGTGTATATAGTTGGGTAGGTTCAACTTATTGTGAGTTGAATGGATCCTTCCTTATTTTTTTTTACTATTTTTTTTTCCTTCCCTTTTGTGCACCGAATTGGCATCAAAAGCAGTTAATTCTATAGTATGATTAGCGGGCTAATATGATTCAATCCGTTTCAATGCCGATTTTGATCCGAATGATCAAATGTAGAAAATAATTCTCTATTTATCTTTACAAATTTCTTAATGTCGATTGTAATTTTTTTTAAGGTTGGTTTTAAACCAACAATTCTATTATTAAAAAAATTAAAAATAAATGCTTCTTCGTGATTCGAACCAAGAACCACTTCGTTGATAGAATAGAGCTAAATCACTGGGCCGAACAATCCAACTTCTAAATGTTGATTGTAACTTTTCTTTATTATTAATTATTTTTAATATGAAAGCTTAATTTAGAGAATCATGCTCTGTATTTTCATCAAATTTCTCTTTTGCATCCCTTGAAGTTTGAATCCGTGCTTTATAAAAACCAGCTAATTATAAATAATCCGTAGTTCCGTACTAGACTCTGTGTTCTTTCTTCTTCTTATTATAAATCATTCTTTCTTTTAAGTTATCTAGTTTTAAATTAATTAGCTCGAATCAACTGCAGCCTACTTTTTTTCGGCCAAGAGTAACTATGGCTCAACATCAGAATGTAGGCCTGTAAAATTTTGTGCACAAAAGTTGAAAAGTTGCACATGTCACCCAAAAAATAAGATATCTACGTCGGTCGAAACTGTTGTTTATATCACCAACCCTTTAGATCATGCATTAGAAAATTAGCAAACTGATCTAATTAAAACAATACATTTGAAAATGGAAAAATTAATATTCAGACACCAATAAGATAGATGAGGCGAAATATTGTAAATTATTTATTTATTTTAACAATAATAAGTTCTTTGTTGTTCTTATCATTAATATTTTTGTTTAATTTAAGATAATTTAATTTCTTGGATCAATAGTACTAATACCCGGGGAGTTAGCATGTCAAAATCCTTTCAATAAAGTCCAATTTCAAGCTGGCCCGATTCCAAAAGGAAGAGGGAAAAAAAATAATGATAAGGTAGTACCCAAGAGGCCAAGGAATTCAAATCCTGTGTTGCGCTACACACGGTGTAGCGCAATCACGGGCCGTCCGATTTTGATCTGATGGATGAGGGAGCCCCGTGAAAGTAACCAGATTCCTAGGCCCGAAAAAAATGAACCGCCCGATCAAAATCGAATGGCTCGTGGGTGCGCTACACGCCGTGTAGCGCAACACCAGATCGGGGTCCAGAGGCCAAGACCCCAGCCAAGAGAAATCAGAGATTTCAACCGGAATCAAATCAGACTGCAGATGCATGATTCCCTTTCACCTTTTTAAAGGCGATATAGACCGGATGGATTCCTAGTTCAACTACACAACATCTCTTGACACAATCATCAATGGAAGCTTGGAAAATATTCAAGCAAAATCCAATCGTATAGCTTGCCATTATTCTACTTACATGAAAAGTTGATTTGCAGAGTTAATGGCCGTCACACTCCAAATATATATATATATTGAAAATCACTCCAAAAAGATATAACACCATCATATTATGCACACAATTTTACTTACTTCTTCCTTGGTGCTATGATTAAATCCAGGCCTTGTGGTCCCATTGTGTTTCTTTTTTAGAAAAATTTGAAATTTATTATCATTTATAGTTTTACCTCTGAATTAAATCATTTCAAATTTTTCTTCTTCTGTTTCAAAAATTGGAGTAGTTGTTGGATTTTTGCGTTATACAGGCAAGGATGTACTATGGACCATGATATCCATGTGGTTTCGATATTTCATTTTTATCAAAACCCATATATGGGGAATTGCTCCGCTCACTCCTCAAATTTGAGATCCACTCCAAATTTTTGGTGAAATGACTAAAATAACCTTGATATATTGCACTTGAAAAAAATATATTTATTGAAAACTGAGGGCATTTTGGTCTTTATTGGAGTGGATCTCCAAGTTTGGAGTGAGCGGAGCAATTCCCCCCATATATGTGATATATGGGGACCGAACAAGGCATAACACATTCGTTTCTATTCTCAAGAGTATGCATTTTCTTTTTTGTATTTTGTTACAAAAATGGAATTAAATTGAGACGCACAAAATACCCCTGTCAGTTTTTTAACTTCTATGGTCCATCCGTTTTCCGAAGAAATAAATATTGACACAGCGATTGTTGAGTAACGGGTAACTATACTTTGAGCATATTTTAAAATATTAATTACACATACTTATGCATCAGGCTTATTTGATGAAATTTATTAGAATATTGATCAAAAAGTTTGTCTGGGACTCTCGAAAAATTCAGGCATCTCTTTTTTAGAAGTTATCAATATTTTGAATTAAACAGCAGCAAATAGAACAAAAAAATTGGCCTAGTTTGTGAGGCTAAATTCTATATAACTAAAGCCAAATTATAATGAACAAGTTATATTTAGTATATTTGAGAACTCAAATATGGCACGAGTTCGAACTAACTTTTGTTGCTCTCCTAATTAAATTGTTGTTTGTATCACGAAATTAGCTGCATATTATTTGAAATAATAAAAAAAATAAAAACTAGGTTGATCTCAATTGAGTGATGGAACCTATGAATGGTGAGCAATCATCTTTCACGGTGTCAAAAACTTTCGGCCATGTCGCCTAGTCAGATCTAGTATGTGTGGGGACTACAATCCAATTCTTTTATCTAAAAAATTTCTTTTTCTGATGATGTGCTCTAAAGAGAAATCTATTATTTATCAATTTATTACGATGGTAAAGGAAGTGCTAGTTGTTGGCTTTCTCCTGTTTCCTTTCTTGTACAGAAGTTCTAGCTGTCATGGCCACCAAAAGAGAAGTGGCTACCCATGAATTAGTAGTCATCAGTGCTGGTTAAAGAATTAAACCACCGATTTTGAAAGATTTGAGCCAGTCAGTAATAAATATAGGAATAATTGTTGGTATGTGCTGTCCTAGTTGTGATAATAAAAGATTACAACGTACGATTTTTAATTTATTTGATTTAAAACAACCTAGAGATGTTATCAAAATCTGTGTAAATTTGGACCAACGGCGAATATTTGTGCTGGCAACACTACTTTGATAGCGGATATAAACTTATCAAAAAATGACGGGATTTTTATATTATAACTCGTAAACAATACTCAAATTATAATGCGTATTTAATTAAAAATAAAATAAAATTATGCTCTTGTATCATTTCTCTTTACTGACTTTGAATAGTACTTTTTTTAGCAATAGTACTATTTCAACATGTATGTGCTCCGGCTTTCCCTGTTCTTGAATCTAAAATACATTGTTAAGTTATTGTGCGTTAACGAAACTTTTTTATTATATAAACTCTAACCCAAGCTGGTTTTAATTATTGTACCTCTTATATAGTATTTAAGGTTTTAATCAACTATCATAAATAATATATTCACATTAAGTAAGATATTTTAAACTAATTTATTTAAATTTCAATGCTATGTTCATTGACCATTTAGGGAGACTTGTTCCCCAGCTTCCTTGCTTGATATCGTATGACTAGAGTACATTTATTTTGAATAATAAAATCATTTTTAGTTTTCTTAGTTATTTATTTGCATACTGAAATACGATATCTGTAAGACTATAATGGTTTAACAACTTACATTTTAAGATAACAAAAATTACGACGTCATTATTATACACAATAGGGAACTTAGTAGAGTGAATTACAAAAAGAAAACACTATCAAATATGAGTGTCCTATGTGACTTGATCATAATTTTTAACACAATACCAACGTACATTTTGTAAACTTTGTACCGCCAGACGGAAATTCTTGCGGCTGAAGATAAAGATGAAAAGATATATTCGATAAAAATTTAAGGTAAAAAATAAAAATTATAAACGACCAGACATTAAAATCTGACCATTCTTATTTTCAGAGAAAACAAAGAACAGCTTTTAACCCTCTAATTTAACCATTAATGAATCCCTAGTTAACTTTATACAAACACGAATAAATATTCATAGAAATTCTATTATTTATTCGACTCGAGTACGCTCTCGGACCGAAAGTCCGAAAGCATTTAAGAACTCATCAATGACGCGGACCAGGAACCGAATAAAGAAAGAAAGCTGACGTGTCTGCGGGCCCCAGTTTGAAGATCCAATCAGCTTGTGGACGAAGGAGCTGAGTCGTGAGGTACTTCGCTGCATTGCATTTGTTCCCTCTGTGGAGCCCGCATGGGGTGCTTTATCGGAAATTCGGAATTCATCGCAATGTGCAATACCAAATTACCAATATTACGAATCACCGAATTTGTGTTCATGTCTTTGGGCTTTTGCTGCCAAAATAAATAAAAATAAAAAATAATTTGTGCTCATAGCATTGCTTCAAACGTGTCAAAGAAAATAGTGCTTTAAATTAAAAATATCTAAATTAAGACTATGAGAGTATGTTCAACATATTGTCACAAACATTGATGTTTTTAAATTATTTTTCTTAGAAATAGAAGTTTTGGAAGAATCGAGGCGAAACAAACAATTTACAAATATGAAATGACATGCTCACACCAAATGTAATTGATTTTTCTCGAGGCGTGACATTATATTATATATGTTTCTATATAAAGAAGCAAAGAACCCTAATGAAATATACCCTAAATGGGTATATAAGTTATGGATGTAAATCACATAAATATTATTCAATGATGCACGTAATTATATAGTTAACACCTTACACTTCCTCTTAAAAGGAATATGAAAAAACACGTGACAACTAAATGAAAAAAATGAGAAAGATTCATGTAGGATGCAAGAAGAAGTGGGGTTTTTTTTTTTATATATATAGTTCATATGTTTGATGAATTTCATTTTATGAGATACAATATATATTTTCTTTTTGCATAAATAGGTGCTCTAATATCATCGAAATCTTTTTTAAAATTTTACAACATGCTTACGAAAACAAACATATCTCATTAACTTGTGACTTTTTTTTTTAACAAAAGCAAATAATAAAATCGAGTTGGGTAACTATTAACGATCTCAAAATAAATATATTAAAGAAAAAGATTTCGGAATTTAAAAAAAATGTGAAATCAAGTCCAAATTTTAATGGCCAAATTCTACCATTTACCTTGTTATTGAAATAAACATTTGACAATGGTTCTTTGAATAATAAAAAATATCAATGCTGCACAACAACATCAATGCTTTAGAATGTTATCAGAACATTTTACTGTACTTTTTTGTTGGGGAAAATAACTGGTTACCTGAATTATTTTGGATGTAAATAAAAATATTTCATTGGAATTAACTGAATAGTGAAAAGGGAAAAAAATTAAAATACGTTCACTTATAAGATTTTGTTATGTATACAAATGATTGATTTAGATTGAACATTTAAATTTGAATGTTGAAATCTAAACTCTTATAAAGCATCATAGTCTAATTTATTAAAAATAAAAAAACAAAGTATCCGCACCTTTATTAATTGCTCGAGATTAGTATTCTTCTCCTGTGATTTAAATCAGCAGTATCCTCGCACGCCAATTTTAAAAAAGGAAAAGAAAAACTATTTTTAAATTATTTCTTGGATAATCAAGTTCTGCGTCTTTTTATACTCAAACATTTCCAACTTATTCTTTAATCTGCTGAACACATTTCTGGGTACAGATTGGAGAGCAGGAACAAATCTAATCCTATGAAAGCAGCAGTGCGTTGTTTGTCCGGTCCCTTGCAAGTGGGCCAACGTTTCATTTGTTATGACGAGCAACGTGGACTCTGACCGAATTGGGCCCAAAAACTGAGCTGTCATGCACGCGGCTGCCTTCCTGCCACGTCATATCTCTCTATCTTGTGGGGACCACCAGCACCGCCCCTGTCTACGAGATATTCCTGCCCTTTACCTATGCAATCCATAAAATTGGAAATCATGTTATTTTTTCGTTAACTTCGTAAACCGTTGCATTACTCAAAATTAGACAGTTGGAGAATTATTCACATAATGCTATAATATACTTTAATTTTCTTTTAAATATTTTATTTTCTATTAGTTCATTCAATAATTTTGTTATTTGACACTTTATATTTTTTTATGATAATTGTTTTGTTGTGAAGGAACATCCTAGGAGGAAAGATGTTCAACCACGGTGTAATTAGGAGTAATTACAGATGATGTGGACTAAGAAAATTGGACGGATTTGAGTGGGTCTCACCCGGACTACTTTCCAGGTGGGAAAAACTTTCCCTAGTTATTTGCCCCACTCTTTACCCAATATAATAATGCCACGTGGCAAAAGTATCTTGGGATTAGTGAAAGTTTCAGTAATAAGGTTGGAGGAAAGATGGGCTGCCTACTTTCGGACAATTGTATTTATCATGTTTACCGAATGAAAGCATATTTGCCAGACAAACAAAGTTGTCGAAATATCACAAACTTTTGGATATAACATTTCATACTCTGATCGGTTAATTCAAAACGAAAAAGAAAAAAAATCGTGGTTATTTGTTTTTGGTCGAGTTCCATCAATCTTTTACTTTATTTGAATGTTATAGTTTGCTAACCGATCTTCAAAATGAATTTTGATTTGTAAAATTTGCTTTTAGTTTCGTGTTTCTGTAAAACTCTTAATTTAAAATAGCAGTTGATAAATAACCACACAACTTAACATTAGTTTATAATAGATCGTGGATAGCACCAATTTACAATAACTTGGTATTGGCACAAATTGGACATCTAATATTTGCAAAGTTTCTTTAACGTGGGGAAAAAAATGATGTTAAAATTATAGGAGTATAGGTTATCGGCTAATCAATACTTTTGACTCAGCTCTGAATTACAGATAGATTTTTTTTTACTTTTTTATTTATTTATTTTTTTTTAGAAATTATTGGTAGGCTAGTTCCCAATAATTAGTTGATGAAAGTTTTGAAATTATATATGTAATATGTTAAATAAACCTGACCCGATTCGTGCAACTTCAGTGACGCTGTAGGCTTCAAAACATGTGGATCATAGCTGCAAAAATAAAATAAAAAAGAAAAAAAAATGTTAACAACAATTTTAAACTAATTAAACAAATCCATGAAGGTGAGATATTAGGCCGACCATGCGGGAAAACCAATTTTCAACTCAAATCACTACTATATTTTATATGAACTCTCGACTTTAAAAATAAGCCAATAAAAATATACTGCAAATATTAAAAAAAAAAAAAAGCAAATGAAGAGCTGTTTGTCAATCGGGAAACATTCATTTTACTAGCACAACAACAAAATATTCTAAGGTGATTAAAATCAAGGTTATGTTGTGAAAAAATTGAAATCAATCTTTGCTCAAATAGGTTGAGTTTTATACTTTGAACAAATCCATATTATTATTTTGAACGACGAATAAAAATATTGCGGTTTACCTTATAATTTTTCAAGTAAATAAACACACAAATTTAATTTCCAAGCCTCTGATCTTAAGCAACACAAACATACAAAAATGAAATTTTAAAACGTGAACATTGAATGATCTATATTGAAATTAATTATTTCATTTCATCATTTTTAACACATATTCATGGTTTATTAACATTAAATTTATAATCTCTTGGCTACGGTCAAGTTGTTCAAATTAGCATTTCCTCCATTTAATTAGTATAATATGAATCATCATGGACAGTACAGCAACATGATTTTTTCTATGCGAAGAATCCAGAGACACTTCACTACCAGTATAAATAGTCATGAAACCCCTCCAAGCATTTCCATCCACCAGCATTTGCTCTCTTTCTACTCTCTTTCTAATACTCGACAGTAAGCATCTCAGTTCCTACTTCATCATCTCTCCATGGCTTCTGTTGAGGTTAGTTTTGATTCGAAAATTTAGCCCCACTAATTTAGTGTTATGATCTTCTATTTTAGATGCATATATCTCCATATATACTTATTAGGATCACAATGATATTTATATTTTTGTATACTTCTGCGTGATGATCTCCAAAGTTGATCAGCGCTATACATAGGTACATAGGCCGAATGCATTTACAATGCATGCGAAAGCAAGGTGATCATTACTCTGAATGCCGATCGTTAACAATGTGAAAAAGTACAGAGTTAGTAGTTTGAAACATATATATATTTTACATTGCCATGTCACAGTTCCGGTTTGGACTTTGGACAGAGCAATATGTGAGAAAATATTTTTGAAACTATAAGGAGTGATCAAAGCTAGGTTACTAAAAATTTATGGTACCTCAATATGAAAATTTGTATTATAATTTCTTCAGTATTTTAATTCCCCTTATCCAGTAACTGATGATCTTAAAGCTTTAAAAACAGTGGAACAAGACCCGTAACAAAAAATATAGTTGCAACAAAATTACAACAACCATGGCTTAGTTTAAAATCAACAACAAATACTACAGAAATCATGTCTTAGATTTGAACATATTTTTGGATTTTTAACAGCTAGAATCTTTTTACATATTGCAGGTAGAAACTGCTCCAGTTACTGAGGTTCCAGCTGCCCCTGCCCCAGTAGTAGAGGAGGCTCCGGCTGCCCCTGCCCCTGTAGTAGAAGAGGCTCCCGCTGCCCCCGTAGAGGTACCAGTCGAGGAACCAGTATCAGAATCTACTGAAGTTGAGGTCCCGGTAGAAGCCCCTGCTACTGAGGAACCACCAAAGGAGGAGACTACAACAGAAACCCCAGTTGAGGCTGTAGAAACAGCAACCGAGGAACCTGCTGCCACAGAGGCCACACCAGAGGCCCCAGTTGCCGAGGAACCAGCACCAGTTGAGGCTGTTGAAGAAGCAAAGCCTGTCGAGGCTGAGCCCGAGACACCGGCTGCCGCTCCTGCAGAAACAGCTGAGCCTGTGACAGTAGAGGAGCCGACCGTGGCAGCAGAGCCGGAGGCACTGACAGAAACCACCACAGAGTAATTTGTTACGAGCTTTTAGTTGGTGGAAGAATACGTTATCTGAAAAATTCGTTGGGGTTATGTTTTTTTACTAGTTATGAAAGAGGAGATGGCTGGTGTGAGTATTCTGTGTTGTTGTTCTGGTTTAATTATCTAGTTGTGTCGTTTATTAGAGCAGTTTTTTTGGGTTTAATTTGTTCATGATGTGTGAGGTGTCTGTTTATGTAATAATTAAGAGCTATCTTTTCGCTTAATTGAAATTTCTAGCGTTGTGTTGTGTGCGTGATAAATGCATGTTATCATTGTTTTTGTTATGCAGTAATGTCGATCGGGTGAAGTAGAATATTTATACAATATTATTGTATTAGTAAGATGATCTGTTTTCAATTTCTTATGTGTTTTATAGCTACGGACTTAATTATGGGTAGAAGATCAATCACCAAAATAGTGCGATCCCATTTTGTACAAACTTGTACAGTGCAAACAGATAATATTGTCGCCATTTTGTGAACATCATGCGTCTTGGTTTGATTAATGCAATTGTCCTTTTTGCTAATTATAATTTGGCAATGTTTTCGACAAAAGCCACTGATACTAATCCAGATTTGTTAAGCACAAATATAATTTAGCGAGAAAGCGTTGCTTACTTAATTTTTTACTCCCCCAAGCCCAAGCTGAGACATTAATTATGGTAAAGAACTTTATTTTTATTTTTTATTTTATTTTATTTTTTGAAGGTTGGTTTGAAACCAACAACCTAGCTTGAAGAACTTTAATTTTAAGCGCAGTTTGTTCTAGTGAGCGCAATAATAATGATTATCCCCTTCCAAATATAGGATGCATATATGTTTTTCTCACTGTAATTAGCTGTCCCTCAGAAATCAGAATGAAATTCTGAAGTGATTCGCTTCATTTAATCAGAACCAAGTTTGAAGTTGACTTCGTTTAGTGATGTGCAATTTCCTTTTGTGGGAATTAAGGAAGCTTTCTCCAGAAAGAAAAAAGTGATTCTTTTTGTAGTTTTTAAATCAATGGAACTACTGAGAACCAGCTTTATAATTCAAGATATAACAATTGGGTAAAATTTGTTTGTTGAAATAGTAGCAGTTCTTGCTTTCCTACTGGGTAAAGACTTATGAGCCGCTGACATCTTTAAATGACTGCTGCATTTACGATACAAGGAATCCTAGAGCAGAGTATGCATAATAACTAGTGTAAATTTTATTTGATGTCAGCAGGATTGACTATTTAGGTCTATGATATGATATATAGTGATCGACAACGATATTATTTAGGTATCCAGCTATGTTCATGTAAGTCAGAATTTTTTTTTTTATGCACGCAATATATTATTTTACTTGTACAATGAGAATTCGTGCTGCAGCATCAGGAGCAGATTTAGACCAGATATGTTCTTCAAGAATAGGAAGAAAAAAAAAATTAGACTAAGTGTTATAGTTAATTTCTAAAAATATAGTTCAAACAATAAGTTTCTCTTTAAAAATGAAAAAAATTAGTCTAATTTTTTTATTCTTCCTATTCTCTTATTGAGATGTGATACTAAGTTCTTCATTTGTGCCAAGTCTTATTTAAAATTTAAATCTGTCACTGTGCATCATTATTAAAATATGCGCAGGAACAGATTGCATATTTACGCATCTTGTACATAGGCCTCTTTGGCGATTCAAGCATACATTAATGATAGTTTGGTATAGGATCTATGTATCTTGTTGAAACTCATCTTATATACTACTACTAACAAATTTAAGGTCGAATACCTGGCCTGTTAATTCAAAATAATAGAAAATTTAAGTAACAACTTTATATGTTTAAAGTTTAAACTCTTTAATTAAGTAAGAAAAAATAAGCACTCTCACAAGCACAACAATTAGCTTCTGTCCGACTCCGCACATAAAATGGAGTTTTCACAACGTGCCAATTTGGGTTGATTTGTGCCTTAAAACCTGACATGATTTCATATCCTTTTTTCCCGTGAATTTTGCGGCGCCGGACTCCTTTTTAATTTTTAAATCTCATTAGAATACAAAAAAGGCTGGGCAGGGAGAGGAAAAGACCTCCAAAGCATAGCATCAATAAAAGTGTTAATGAGAACTGGTAGTATTTAAATTAACAATTTTCATATGCGTTTCTTATAGGCTGTCTCAAACTGTTCTGATTCCATTTGCCTGGTGATCCAAATGCAATCATATTACACAATTGAAACCCAAAGGCCGAAACCAACTTACTAAGTGACGGACAGAGATCATTTATACAGAAGAAAATCGGCAAATTAGTTGAAATCTCCGGAATTTGTAATTAAGCCATGATGGTTTACAGTACAACCGGTCACCATAAGAGTTCTAAGTGTTAAGACTAAAAAGAGACCCAAAATGGTACAAACAAAACGAGGAAAGGGTTCAAATAGGATTTTTTTTTGTTTTTATTTTTATTTGTACGAATTGTGTGTGTGTGTGTGTGTTTTTTTTTCTGGCGTATAATTCCAATTGGTGAAATTACTCCTAAAAGAAATATCATTACTAATGAGACATGATATTGACATTTTTTTTGCTGTTGTATGGGACAGTGTCAAATATTAAGATGATTCAATATTCCAATAAAAACTGAATTAAAAATGACATGTTATATTTTTTCTACTTTATTTTTGTAGATTCAATAGATAACTTTTATCTTAAAAAAATATAGAAATCAAATATTCGATTTAAAATATCTAAAAAAATGTGTTCCGTACGTACATAAAATTACTATTACAACATCAAAGTTCGGTATGCCACGAGACCAACATACAATAATTACATGATACATGATATAGCCTACTTAGCTCACGTAGCACACAATTGTGTAACTTACTGCATTTGACTTTTTGAATTTTTAAATTTTTAAGCGCCTGATAACTACAATGTATATGACCTGTCCTATTTATAGGCCCACATAACTGACTTAGATGTGTCAAGCATCAAACGATGATGATGCTAATTTATGAGCCAATTCTACTTTAAAAAACATATCATTCAAATAACTTAGTGTCCTTGACTTTATTTAATTTTTTAAAGCGCGATAACTACTTCAAGCTTGTCAAAAGATTTGAATTTACATGGAAAAATTAGATCCATTCTGAAATTCGATAAATTCCATCCCAAATTTATTTCTTTAAAAAATAGCACCCCAAATTCAATTAAGTTAGAAAGTTTGCAACTTATGCAGCTATCTTCATACCCAATTTTTTGTATTGACAAAAAAAAAAAAAAAAAAAATCTCTTCTCAAATTTGATTTTTTTTTACTTAACATTGAAAATTTTAAATCGAACGTTTCAAAATATAGATAATGTGATATTTCTAAAAAAAATCTATAAAATATTCTTCTTTTTATATATTAGCATCTCCCTATTACTTCTGATTGAGCGTTTATGATTTAATATATAGGATCCATTGTACACGAGCTGCACCAATTTATTACACTCTTAAGTTTTTTTTTTTTTTTTTTACTCTAAGTTAACTAGCTTCCAATAAAAAAGAATGTTGACTTGCTTCCGCTGTAACTGTTCCCTTTTTTTTTTTTTTTTCCCTTCGGCAAACAAAGAGTTGAACAGACCCAACATTTTTGGGATTTTTATGGATTCATTTCGGCCTAATATCTTCGGCCTGTTAGAGATGAGGACAACAAGAGGTAATGCAAAGCATTTATTTTCTTTCCTTTTGTTTTCCCTTTTTGGGTTATAGGCCCATAGGCAAAAATATTGGGGTTCATCATTTTATCCTAACCCAGTTTCAGAGAGCTGAATCAGCTGATACATTAGGCCTGCATAACATCTAAAACGGAGACGAAAATACGCATTTGCGTCAACTGTTCCGTTATTAAACGAAAATTTTTTGATCTTTGCGTTTTGCATTCCGTGCTACGAACAGAAGAGAATTTTTTTGCGTTTACTGTTTCGTTTTAAGTAACGATCAAAAACGATTTAAACGATTAAAATTTCGTTTTTCATAGAGAGACAACAAAATTTATAACTGTTTTTCATTAAAAAGCATGGAATACCAGTACATTAGTGTTACAACACATCAAAAGAATTACACCCCAGATGAACCAAACCCGATAAGCATCTATAAGTAGTGAACCAGCAAATAAACCCCTTTACCAAACCAGTAAGCATCTATCACATCACGCATCAATTTATACAACAAAATCCAGATCAATTTAAACTCTATAAGCATATTTAAATTACCCAGAGTACATATTTACCAGTATAGCCAAATAGAAAAAAAAAATCTGTTCAATAGAAAAATAGTACAACCACAAGAAAAATCACAGCCAAATTTACCAACTAAAGAAAGAAATTACTCATATCTCAAAAAGAAATCGAAAAATGTCTGAGTATATAGGGCTTATAAGAGCAAAATACGAAGAATTGAAGATCTATCAACCGGCTACCAATGACCTTGGGCATGATGGTGACCCTCTTGACATGGATGACGCACTGACCTTGATCAGAAGCTTAGTGCTTTTCTGGTACTTCCTGATCTCATGAAGCGCCACTGTACCAGGTCAAGAGTGAGGGAGAGAGGCAGTGAATGAGAAGGTGTTTAGTTGGTGTTTCGGTTTGAGAAAGGAAGAGGGATGAGTGAGAGAGGGGGCAGAGAGGGAGAGGTGAGGGAGAGGTGGTCGGAGGAGAAAGGGAACAACGAAGGTGAAGTTCCCGTGGGGTTCCGATTGGAGTTGGAGGAGGAGGTAGTCGCTCGGCTAAGTGGAATGGAAGAAGGAGAGAAGAGAGGAGGGTGAGTATAGATCGGAGAAGAAGCTGTGGGGTTTCGATTGGAGTAGGAGCGGCGGAGAAACTAAACCCTAGCGCAAAGGAGAAATGAATGAACGGCGGAAAACCTAAGGTATTCTTAGTTTCTCCGCATTTGTTCCCTGTTATATTGATAATAGCAACAATGTAGAATGTTGCACGAAACAGACGATTGAAACGAAACGAAACAGACCTGTTTCGTTAACCGTTCCGTTCTGAAACGAAATTTTAGTTCTATTTGCGTTAATCGTTCCGTTCCTTAAACGAAACCGAAATCTTTAATCGTTATCGTTCCGTTTCGGACGAAACGAAATGACGGTCGAAACGATCACCATTTTCAGGCCTATGATACATCATATCAATATTGTTTCTCTCTCTACTAATTTACCTTCCAACCTAATATAATCTCCGAATGTATTTAGATGTTGCTTTTAAATACTCCCTATGATACTCCAACAAAATATAACGAGTTTTGTCAAAACTAAGTAAGATGAGTATTAACATATTTTAATTCAACGTCAAAATTAGATAAGATAAGACAAAATAAATGTAAAATCGTTTTTAACAGAATACTAAAGCAAATTGTTATGATAATTTCATACTATGGTTTTGACTCAAACCCAAATTGGCCCTAAATTATACTTGAATTTATGTGTTTCTAACTTTATTTCTGCATATAATTGTTAGATATAGGTACTTCTATGCCCTTTTAATTTTTATTAGGATAAATTTTGGATCTTGATGATTTTGCACGAAATTGGAGCATTCAAGCGACCTGACAAGCTTTTGAGCAGACAGACAGAAAGAGACAACTGAAGAACAAAACCGCAGACAATCCAGGCGGGTAGCTTGACGTTCAAGCGGACCGCTAGAAATATGATTTCGACAGTTTTCAACAGAGCAATTACTCTCAACATAACTTCCTTACATGCGCTTACTCGACAAAAACCGCTTGTATGCACACGATCTTTCAGCCTGGAGATTACAAGGTAACATTATATAAGGGCCTGAAGTCGAAGAAGAAAGGAGTCCCGGAAGGAGAGAGAAAAATAACCACATAAGAGATCTAAGAATACGACTTCTGAGATTTCAGGCAATCGCTTGACATCCAGGTTGGCCGCTTGATGCTCAGAACAGAGAAGAAAGTTGAGGGAATTCGAATTGATTTGTTGTAATCTTTTCTTTTCCTTCATTTTATCCAGTGTGATTTGTTAATGATTTGTATAGGCTGATACAGTTTAGGTGCATAGTTGTGAACATATGGTTTAGTTTAATTAGTATGTTTAATTAGTTTTTATTTGATCTTTTGTGTTTTGATCTTTACAATTTATTCTTATTGCTGTTTTGATTTGTTTCGAATAAATTTGGTATTTTCCTGTTGAGTTTAGGCTAGACCCAAGCCTAGGAATTTAAACCCAACGAAGCTTAGAACAATTCAACAACATCTTATCCTTAGATGGCAATTAATTGAAAGATTAAAGCCTAGACTATGAATCATAAATGATGAAGTCTAATCTCAATATACGAAAGTTGAGATATATCAAAGACCCAAAGATCAGATCTATCATCCCTTAGTAAAGAAATGAAAGTTGACGCTTAGGGTCGATAGGAAAATAATCGTAACGGTTAGTCAAACCTTAACCTACACGAAAGTTAGGATTAAGTACGGTTAATCGTTAGATAATTTACACAAAGGCCAAATAGAACTAATCAGACTTGCGTAATTATCGGTTGGATTAGGATTGATGCTTGGATTATTCGATTATTGTCTGTGCAAACTTAGAAACAAGTGATTAACTCAAGTCCTGTCGACCAGTGATGCGAGCGAACCGCTACGAAAGTAGATTGATCGCTCGTATCAGGAATTAAATCAGAAGTTAGCAACTTAATCACCTAGTTTACAATTTCATTCGTTTTTATCTTCACTTCCCTGACTTTTTAGTTTAATAATTAGTTTTCAAAGTAGATTCTTTTATAATTGTTGGAATCCTGTTTTCTAATCTTTTTACCATCGTTTCATTTGACTGAAATCTTAGATTTAAATACATGTGTGACTGAACAATCTGTCCCTGAGTTCGACAACCTGACTATACTAATTAAGTTATCTTAGTGGCTGAATTAAAGTAGAAATCGATTTTATTTTCGGTAAGGCTTCTAACGCAACGATAAAGTAAGTCCTCATCACAAATTAAGATGGATCCGGGCATAAAAAAGACCCTTATGATCTTATCTATGCTCAAGATAATTTTTTTCAAATAATAACCAAGTTAGTAAGCTTTTCGTTATAGACGTGAACAAAAGATTTCCGAATAGCTCGTGTTTGTTTGCAATTCAGGTTTTTGAAGTGATGCGCCTTCAACCAAAATAATAATAATAATAATAAAATAAAAAAATTAAAAATTAAAATTAAAGTAATGAAATAACGGACGAAATATTTAACATTCGACGTCGGAGTTTTCTAACACTAACTAAATAAGGTGAAGATAAACGCAAGTCACAATAAATTTAAAATTAGTTAGAGGTCAAGAACTTAAGGCTGAGTCTAGCTAGGTAGAGCAATTATTCAAAAGTTAAAGATAAATTGATAAATTCACAATATTAAATGTGTTTCATTTCCTCTTCTTTCCTAATCCTAACAAGCTATTTTCCCTTCTCTTCAACCAATATTTAAAATATTGTATCATCGAACCAGTAAAGTAAAGGATAAATGATTTTATCGATTTGACCGGTGGCTGCCACAACTTTTCTCCCTCTTTTGCTCATGTGTTGAGCTCTCTTCTCCATTTAAATGAAAGATTTAATTGCTAGAAGAGAGAAAGCTAATGGGATTAGGCTTGTTCTTGGGTGTGCTAGCACATACCTTGAGAACGTGGTTAATCTCCTTGGTGGACTCGAGGCCGGCGGCACAACCATGGTGGTGGTGGTGGAGAAGGCACGCCAACGACTTCCAAGCCATGGATTCGAGCCTCATGAATGCGATTTCATGAGAGGTATATTATCTCCTACTCTCATCTCTTGAAATGCTTGTGAATGACTTTAAGCCTAGATCTATTGTGTTTGATTGATGTTTATGGCTAATTGTTGGCAAAAAGTTTGAAATTAAACACTTTCTAACATTGGTATCAGAGCACATGGTCGGTTTTAAGCTGCTTTGCACATTAATTAGATGAGAATTGAGTAATTAGTGGAGTAATTAAGTTGCTGCCTTTGTTTGCTGCCTGGAACTCTGTTTTTCCGTGGTTTTCTGTATTTTTCTCATAGCAAAGCTTTCGATTTGATTTTTCCTTTTGATGGATTTGAAAGAGGGACAAGTTTTGAGCATTTTCCCACTGGTTTCACTTTACTCTGATTTATTATGGATTTTTAGTGAATTTTCTCATGACGGTGCGCATGATAGGTTCCTGTGCGACCAGATCTGAATTTATGGGTGTTATCTGAGTTATTTTGATAAAGAGACCCAAATTTTAAAAACGGTCTGATCGGTTTTCTGTGATTAGATTGTTTTGAAAACTGGTATTGATTGAGACTTTTTATAGAAAAAGTGTTTAAATGGAAAACTTCATTTTGAAGTCTTGAATCCATGAAAATTAATTTTATGTCAATCGGACTAGTTTTGGTACCCCAACCACTCAAAATCAATTTCGCCGACGTGCTGTTCCAGAGCAGGGGACTTGTATTCAAACCCCTTTAACTTGATGATTTTGAATGAGTAAAATTGGAAATCTTTCATGGTTACTGGCCTTATATTTGTGGTTGTTTACTGTAAAAATTGTTTTGCATTAAAAGTTTTTAGAAGGTGGTCAAACAGCCCAAAAGGTTGAGATCAAAAAACTGAAAGTTCAAACCGGTGTTTTAATACACAACTTGAAGTTTGTTATTTTTTTTTCTCCCGATTGGTAAATGATTTCTTCCTGAAATTTGAACAGGTAGTTTGTCTCTTGATAAGGATTGCTCATGATTTTTTCTGGATTTTTTAGAGACCGAAAAGTTTCTTAGTTTTTTCGGGTCCCGTTTAGTTAAAGGTGTTTGTTCTAATTAATCAAATAGTTGATATGTTGATTAGAACTCTCCTTGTTGTCATCCATTGAATTTTGAATGTTGATTTTATCAAAGGGTTTAAGAAATTAGTTGTTTGAATGTTAAACTCTCTTTGCATGAAAAATACGAATTAGCAAACAATACGCAAAGATACTTGAGAACTCACTAGTTATGAACAACTTAGACATATATTTGTATATTGTGCTAACTTATTTTTGTAGGAGGATGTGGGTTTGATATGGCTCAAGATGTCAATGCCTTGTGTGTTGTAAAATGTTGTGAATGGATGTGATTGGTTGTAATGTGGCCTAAGGTGCCTTGATAATTAATAATTGATTAATTCTTGATGTAACTTGTGAGGCTTGCATGCCCCTAAGGCCTAGGCGGATTTTTGAATTTTATCACATGTATTTATTTCCCTTAATTATTAGATAGGATCTTAGTAATTAGTGGGAGGATTTGATTAGATTAGTTTCGTTACATGGAGATGCGACGAAGACTAATGGAAGCGGGAGCCATACAAACCCACGACAATGCTTGAGATGCTTATGTTATGTGATTGTTTGTGAATGCCTTGAATTGTCATAGGTAGGTATGGGTGTATGCTTACACGACCACCAAACAAGAGTCATATATTTTGTCCCAAACTAATACGATTAAGTCAATTCGTCCTCCTTCTCTCTATCCCCTTCACGTCAATTGCCAATCATGGCGCGGTCCGCCCAAGCGGACGTCGTGGTTGTCAAGCTTGATAGTCGGGGTACAAATGAAAAGATTTGTTAGAAGCAAATAGAGAGATGTTGCTTATCGATGGACCCAACAAGTTTCTTGGACATCGGGGCGAAGTTTGTAAATATACTTAGATATTCACAAACCAAGAGTCGTATGGTTGATATGATTGGTCGGAGAACCTACCTTGTCTAGTTAAGTAGGGTGTCATGCCATAGCAGGCTCTATTTGATGAAAACGGGGATCTTGGAAAACCAACTACATTGGGACATTAAATAAATGTAGTGGGAGTTTTGTTTATCATTATAAATAAAACATTGCATAAACTAAATGACCTTAAATTGAAATTGTTATAGATATTAAATATGTTAATTTCGTTGCGATCAATCTTTGGAAAATAACAAGCTCGTTTCTAAGGTATTTACTTGGAGAAGTAATACCGATTTCTAAGACATGTTCTTGAAAAGGAGAAACTTGAGCAAGTTTAATCCCGAAAACGTTCCTCGACTTCCCGAACATAACTTCGCAATGATTGATTAGTTTCGACGAAAATTATTCAATAAAGTGAATGCCTATATCCTTTTAAAAGTTCTAGACCTTTGAATTGGAGAATTCATAAGGACTAGACTAGACTTCTACACTCTCATCCATTTACTCAAGAAGACGTTCTTAGAAAAAGTAAAGATAGACTCAATCATTTATGATCGAGTAATAGAGTGTGAGTTAACCAAGAGACTCTTCTTATAAGAAGATAAATATTTCATTAGCTTGCGAACCGAAAGGTTTGAGTAGCTAATTGACAACTAAAGATATTAAGATCTCCAATATCAAGGATTGTTGATATTATCATACAATCTCTTTCTATGGATAAAGGATATATTGTTCGCATATTTGTTAGTGTTAAAAGTAATTGGTTAAGTATTAAAGGAATACTTCACCAAGATATGAGTTGAAAACTTTGAGACCCTCACTAGTGACCGTGTATCACATGAGATGTTTCATTTGCCATTTATGGGAGGCATTTGAAAGGTTGTCCGAAATACCATGATGTTCTAAACCTTAAGATATTTGTCATTCAAATTATCTCACTATCTCTAATTCACACTAGTAATTAGGTGCTAGTTCATGTGCTCGCATTTAACGAAATGTATAGGCAATGATGAATAAGAGAAAGTTCGAGACAAGTAAAGTAAACTCCGTTTTGGAAATGACTTATACGTCTAAGCCGCTACCATTGAATACGTAGAGTTATCTTTACTAAGTAAAGAGTTTGTTTAGGAATTGGAGGTTATACACCTTGTTCCAAACATCTCATAAAACCTTATCTCTGTTTCATATTTGATGATAGATGATCATGTTTTGTAAAAGAGAAATATTGTTCTCTTATTATGGATTTGTGTATATGATTTCATGCATGTTGATTGAATTTGCTTGAAATAGATAAATAAATTTTTGAATGACAAATATGTAAGACTTCACATAAAGTATTTGACTTTTATGTAAAATAGTCGTTTAGTCGAATATAAACAAGAATCGCATTATGGGAGTCTACGTAACGTGGAGCTCGTAAATCAATTCGATTGCAAATCAATTGAAATTGATGCTAATCGTGTTTGTTAAATGACAAAAGCGCCTTTGAACTACGAAGATTTAAAGGACAAGTAACTTTATTAAGACTTATACATATTGATGTATATAGACCTATAGGTACCTGTGTAATTGAAAGGTTGTTGACACTTTACCACTTGACCAACGATCATTGTAGATATTAATGTATCTATTTGATATGGTATAAGTATGAATCTTTTGACAAGATCAAAATGATTTCAAGAGTAAAGTTGAAATACCATTCAATAAAAGTAAAAGTCTTAAGATGGATCATGGTAAATAGTTAAGTCATATAGTTTGATATATTACCTAAAGAGTATGAAAGACGTTTCATAACTTGCTCCATGAGGAACATTAGAAGAATGTATCCAAGAATGGAGGTATCGAACATTGTTTGATATAGTTCGATAGGTAATAAATCAAATTGACTTATTCGACTCATGTAAGGGATTTGTGTTTGAGGACAATATTGTTTATACTGAATAAAAGTTTCATCGAAGTCTATTGAGAAAAATATCTTACGAGATTCGATCTCTAGATACATTATTTCTCAAGATTTGGTGTTGATATGCTTATTTTAAGGTTCGATTGATTGATAAGCTTGAACCCAAATAAGACGTTTAATATTTTGTAGGATATCTTGAATTAACCGAAAGGTACTACTTCTGCGAACGTGATAAGAATAAAGTAGTTGTTGCTAATCATAATCTTGAGGAATAACATTCTCAAGAAGAAGTAGTGGGAGTAAAGTGAGCATTAAAGGAGTTTATGTGTCAGTACAAGAAGTACCTTTATGGGAAACTTGTCACTCCATACATGGTGTTTAGTGGGAGTTGAGCGGAACTTAATTCACAAGCAGTTATGAAAGGAAGAAGTTTATAAGTGTGTGGACTTTTTCGTCATTTCTCGAAGAATGATTGAGTTTCCTCAAGAATGGGAATAAGCCTTAGATTCACCCCTCATGAGCTTAAATTCAAGTGCAGAAATGCTTCTTATCAACAAGAAAACATTAACGAAAATCTATTCTCATGAGGGTTTATTAATTTCGTGGATTCTTTCCTTCCAATAGGCGCAAGCCCCTATTGTTAATTACCCCGCGACGAATCACGAGAACCTCTGATTAAGGGATTCGAGAAATTATATGTCGTAGGCTAGAAAAGTTGTTATCTCAATTTACTATTAAACTCAATTGATGTTACCAAACTTAGTTGACGGGGCACAATTGAGAATTTAAAAGGGTTAACTCTTTTGGTTTAAATCGGACTCAATTAACGGTACCAAACCTAATTAACGGGACCTAATTGAGGACACCTAAGATACTAAGTCTTGGTCATTTGATGACTTGTAAGACTGGAAAAATTCGTTTTTGATGGTTCTTGGCCGTTTGGTGGCTTGGAAGAACTAGGTCTTGGTCATTTGGTGACTTATAAGACTGGAGGAATTCTACTTCATGGTTCTTGGCCATTTGGTGGCTTGGAAGAACTAGGTCTTGGTCATTTGGTGACTTTTAAGACTAGATGAATTTGACTTCATGGTTCTTGGCCATTTGGCGGCTTGAAAGAACTGGGTCTTGGTCTTGATGATTTTTAAGACTGGATGAATTTGACTTCATGGTTCTTGGCCATTTGGCGGCTTGAAAGAACTGGGTCTTGGTGACTTATAAGACTGAAGGGATTTGATTTCAATTTTGACCTTGGGACACCGCATTTGGCTTTTAAATTTCTAATGCTTCCCTTTGGACTTAAGCGGAAATATTTATTGAAAACACTTAGTTGAAAATAGTCTCTTGAAGATTGAAATTATTTAAATTTCATTTGAAAAATCTATAGAAAATTTATCTAGGTTTTATTGTGTTCACTATTTGTATGAAATCCAATTTTTTTAGAACGAAGGTACTTCAAAAATATAAAAGCTATTATTTTGAAAGATTTTGATATCAAATTACCAGTAGATCTGGTTTTGACGTATTTTTAGGACTTTACGGATATTTTATTTCAATTTTTCTGAGTTTCCTTCTATTTTTAATGAATTTTCAAAGTTTGTGTTGAAATTCTAATTTTCCTATTGGTCCACAGGCATGACATGTCAGTTAATGCGTCTGCTGATTCAGCAGCGTCTGATCGACGCGTTTAAACGAGCTTTCTCCGCGTGATTTTCATTTGACTTCTATGTAGCGGGTTCCTAACAAACTAACAGGTCGTTTGGCTGTACAAGATCCACTCGTCTTTGGCGCCGAAGCTTCATTGAGGGAGAAATTTTTACCACGCGATCCCCTCAATAAGTTTATTTACTGAATGGCTTTTGGCGGGAACCTTTCCGGTGACCTAGGCCTCCGCTGACGACGAACTTGGGTTTATTGGACTTGTGAATGAATGGAGATTACCGTGGGGTCATCAGTTTTTGTCGCGTTGCCTTGGCATGGTCGGTGGAATCACGTTTTATCGACAGTTTTAAAATTTTCTTATTCGGTTTGATCCCTGGGGTTTCTGATTTTATTTCTCGAAGACCTGAGCCATCATGGACGACACAACCTATCTCTCTAGGCTTACGAGAATGAGGAGATTACCACAGTATCTTTAATTGATTCAGAGATTATCTAATTTAGGGGACGGACCAAACAGTGGAATGGCATAGAATTAAGGAACAGTACTGAGTCAACTTCGTGATTTACTTAATACATTTATGCACTAATTGGTGCCACTTTATTAACCAGCACTCTATACTAAGAACATGAACCTATGTAATCCCTGCTGTGCACAGTCCAGTAATTCATTTGATAGTATTTATGTGCGATACAAGTTTTATACAGACAGGAGATCATAATTAGAACGTTGAATTAAGATTAAACTTTGAGCTATGAAATGTTTACATACGCGTCCATACTCAGTCGCACATTCTCGTTCCTTGTTTATTTTGGGATTACAGAATCAAAAAAGCATTTGACCAAATTAAAGACTAAGTTGCTGCTTGCCAGCAGATAGAAATTTGATAGAAGAGCAGTTACTAAATAACTCGAAATACAGCACATATGCATATAAGATACAGTGACTTCCTTGGGGCTTCCCATGTACCTAATTCATATGTTATTTCGGTCCAGAGAGTTCTAAGTATGGTATTTCACACTGGTCTTATATTATTTCCTGAATCTAAGTATGCTACTATAACATATGAACAAACAAGTTATGATCTTTAATTTAAATGCAACTAGGTATCTTATTTCTTCTCCTGGGTAATGTCCTGAGAGTACCTAAAGTATTTATGTATGTCATAGTCATGTAATACAGTCCAAAGGATTTTAGATATTACAACTCACTACAGTCCTTTGCCAGTTTGAACCTTTTAAACTATATAGTTATTGTAATGATGCAGTTCAGTCCAAAAACCTTTAAAAGTTATACTTCCTTGTTGACACAAGAAACTTACTACCTTCTGTGTCTAGATACTGTATTTGACTTTGAACCTAAGTTGTACCTTTACAATTAACCCATTTCCAGTAATCAAAGCTTTCAAATTTGGATCCAACAGTCATAAATAAATTGAGGGAAGTGATCGAGGTCATCAAGGCAAAGAAAATACCAGTCCACATGCATGGCATGGCTTATTTTATCAAAATCAATAGTGAATGCATACTTAACCAAACATATAACCAATGTGACATTCCATATTAGTGATACATTTGATTCAGTAGCAATCTCTTGACTAGGCCTGCCAAAGCTGTGCTATGGAGGTGATCTAGACAAGTTTCGAAGATCTGATTTCATTTCTCAAGCGCTATGCGCCATTGAAATGTAACCAGAATGAAAAGTGTGGAGCCTTTTTGATTCAGCTCTTCAAGCGCTATGCGCATTCAGAGCTGGACCAAAATTCTACTAAGTTACTTCATTCATGTCTCGATCAAGCGCCTTTCATGCGCCATTGCGCAATCAAGAAAACTCAACCAATCCATGGATGAACAAAATAGGCCATGCCTCTGCCTTTTTAATTAAAGATGAAAGAAACGAAATCTTTACTGGTAAAGGAAAGGAGAAACATTAAAATTCAAAGAGACTGAACTTCTCATTCCACTTGACATCAAAGATCTAATTTTCTTTCAAGTTTGGCTCGTTGAAGCCTTATTAAGATCTAATCTTGATCAATTTCTCATTTACTTACTTTCCTCATGCGCTGTGCGCGCTCAGATAATAAGCAAAGCTCAGAACTGTCAAGTACTTCAAAATGAATTCACGTTTAAGTCCTACACACGCCACGCGCATGTTAGATTTAAACATAAATTCATTTTAAAGCCTTAGATCGGGTACTCAATCGAAATCATCAAACGCCAGGCGTTGTCAGACTTGATTCCATGGTCAACGTTAGTCAAAAGGGGTAAAATTGATGTCAATTGAAATAAGAACTTACATCCATCGCATAAATCGAGAAAGAATCAATAGAAAGAGAGCAATTATCATAAAAGCAAGATCTAATCAAAAAGGCATACTGCTGAATTTGAGATCACAGATATAAAGTCGATTCAGGTTTTTGATCCAAGAATTCTGCTCTTATTCAACAAAAAAACACATCAAATCCGAGTTACAAACTCCGAATTAAACTCACCTTTCACCTTTTCCTGATTACAATTGCTCAATCTGCTCAGACTTTGCTTAGTTTTCTCTCTTCTACAATGCCTGACAACTATTTGTGAAAATGCCTAAACTAATTTTCAATCGGAGTGTGTGTGTGATTTTCCTAATTCTCCCAAGAAAGCAGCTAGGCGCTTCTTAGAAGAGTGTTGCTATGTGGAGAGTGAAGTAACCATCCCTTCTGCTTCAATTTCTCAGGTATATATAGGCCTCAAGGCCGGGTAGCTTCTTCGAGAAGTTTCTTGATCCAGTTGTATCTCTGCCCTTCATTCAGAGGCACACGGATCGTCGTTTGATCCAAAGGCAATGAGGGCATGACTTTGTGCTTCTTTTGACCAGTCTACGAGAGGGACAATGCGGATTGACCATGGCAGTTACAGCGCTTTGGACGCGGTTTATTCTCCTCCATTGATTGGTTGTGCTCTTTGATCCGAGGGTTAACACCATGACACTTGGAGGGGCTTAATTGGGCAGTCAACCGTCGAATGGGGGTTTTGACCAGGCGGTTGGAGCTCACGCCATTTCTCCTTTCTTCTTCGAATTTCATTTCTTTTCTGTTGGAGAGGGAGGATCTGTTTGTGTGGGGTCCATCTGTCTGATTTAATGAGAGAGAACTTCAGCGCACCCCAGCGTTCTCTTGCTTTCGTTTTCTTCCCTGCACTCGGTCTTTTGTACACCGTGTAGCTTAACTGATTTGAGAGGTGTATGCGGTTCATGCGCCCAGCTCACTCACAGTGAGTACTGTACGGAGGGGAGTTTGAAATTAAGAGGGTGATTCCTCTCCGTTCCCGTAAACACTGGAGGATTCCATTTGAAATGTATATTCTGTCATGTGGTATTTCGATACCTTTATTCTCGCATTTTGTCATCATTTTTCTCATGTAGCTTGACATTTAGCTCACTCCAAATGATCAATCAAGTATTCTTAGGGATATTCTCATCAATTCTGAATATTTCTTTATCCCCTTATTTTTTATTATGCCATTACACCATTCTTTTGTACTTTTCTCTCATTTATTACATTATTCATTTGTCATAAAAATTTCTCCCTCAACAATAAGCACACTCGCTTCTAAAGAGTACTCAAATATCTCACAAAAAGATGATGTTAGAGAAACTCGTGCAATACATTAGGATCAAGAACTTATTCTACAAGATGTTGTAGAAGTAGTTCATAGACCTCAAGCACCAATCCTACAAAGATCAACGAGAGTGAATTGCCTAAACTGAAAAGTGCATAGGCTTCACTACATCCTCGTACTTGACATATGAGGATCCATTGATAAATAAAGAAGCGATGGAAAGACCAGATTCCACGAGTATGATTTAAATCTGTATGATCTTTAAGTGCAATCCATATACATAACAACAAGGTATGGACCTTGATTGATGTTCAAGAAGGAGCGATCCATCTAGAACATTTGGATCTTTAAAGGAAAGATAGATATGGATAGCAAGTCGACTATGTACAAAGCACAATTTCATGATTGATGCTATGTCTAAGTCGATAACAAGTTGACCATGTAGAAAGCACGGCTTCTCGCTTGTAGCTGTGTATAAGTTAATAAAGATCATTCTAGCAATAGTTATATTTCGTATATATAGATATATAGAAAGATACATCAAAATCGCTTTCTTCGATTGAATGAAGGAAGTTGTTGTGTATTTGACACAAACCGATGATTTGTTGTATTGTTAGAAACATATATATGCTTCAATGATCCATTAATGGATTGAAGCAAGTATTGTGGAAATTGGACTAAACATTTTGACAAGGAAGTCAAGGAGTTGCACTTCGTCAAAAGTATCTTATATAGATAAGATATTCAGTGGGAGTATGATTGTGTTACATGTATTGTACAAGATACAAGACATTAATTGAGAATAACATTAAGAAAATGAATATTGTCAAGATCTCACTGGAGAATGTTTTCTCAATTGAGAACTTGGGCAAGTCACCTAAATCCAAGGAAACAAAATCTATGGAGATAGATTATGATGGATGTCAGGTTTGAGCAAAAATGTGCATATAATGACAAAGTATTCTAGTTACACGAAAAGATAGACTCATGTAAAGGATGTCTAACCACGTTGTATGGCATACACTTGAGTTCGACTCGGTGTGTTGCAACTCAATTCGAGAAGAGTGCACGATACAATTCGAGCATCCTTCTGTTATGAGTTTCATTACGTACGCCATACTTATGCACATACCCCTATGTGTTGTACCCAAGGAGTATGACAAGCAGTTGTCAACTGGATACAAAGAAAAATACGTTTGGACAATAATCAAGAATATCTTCGAATATCTTATGAGAAAGAATGACATATTTTTCATCTGGTAAGATGAAAGAAAGCTCATATAAATTGTTATATTGATACTAGTTTTCGAAAGATTGATATAAATACAATTGAGCTACGTATTTTGTTTAAATGTGGTGTTGTAAATTTAGAAGGTATTCTAAATGAGATATTACAACCGTTTCCGTCACCAAAACAAAATATATAGCAACTTGTGAAGCAATGAAAGAATGTAGTATGGATCGAGAAGTTCTCAGTCAAGCTAATATGGTTCTATGCATCTCGAACCATAGCTTAAACTTGAAAAACCCAATATTAAATTGGTGATCCAACTAAGATCTATGACGATGGCACTTGATCTCACATGATGATGATCAAGAACACATATATAGGAGTATATATGTATATAGGGTCAAACAAAATTGGATAGGTTCGCGGACACAACGAACACTCTAACTTAACCTCTACCTTAAGCGATATACGAGATGCAATTGTGCATCCATGCGTGATGGACGTATGAGTAACTTGCTTTAAGTGTATTATATCTTTTGAGGTTCGAGACATGTATATATATGGATATATGACATTGTTCTAAATTCTTCACTGGCTAGAAGTCACTATTGATTGACTCTAGGCCAAGTGGGAGATTGTTGGAGTTATGTCCTAGAAGTCAATATTTAATGACTTATTTTCTTAGTTTATGTTAATGATGATATTTAATCATTTGTTCCTAGAGTTTATTATTGACAGATCATTCAGGTTGATGATCTGAATTGTAGATCTCTGTGGATCATTCATTAGAATGACAATAATAAATCAAAATCGTCCATAATCTTGATAATTAACAAGGAACATTAATTATCATAAAAGATTAGTATGCAAGTTAAATGATGATTAAGTTCTACAAATCATAGATAAGGTGTTACCAACTTAATTGTATATGTGTATGTTATTGGAACATAGTACAGGACTTGACCCTATGAAATAAACATATGGATTGTGTTATGTGTCATTGTTTATTTCATGTGAGTTTGATTCTAAGTTTGAGATGTTCAACTTTTTCACATAAGGATAGGTTCAATAAATATCTCTAACGTTGATTCCTGATAAAGGCTGCTATACGAACTTTATTTATGTTCTCTTAGATTGTGCGGGGAAAAGTTGTTCATCAAGAAAACCGTATGTCCCTCGTTAGTATACCTAGTGAGTGATGATATCTGTTTGGGCCCCTTGATGGAGTTGGATCGTATGCATGCAAACTAGACGATCAACTCTAGATCATGAAATGTATAATCTGCAAGAATGACACATTCCTATCTTGAATTATACAATGATATCATGTGACATAAGGATCAGACAAGGAAATACTTTTATTTCTTATGCAGGATTGAGATATTGTAGCAGTACATTATTTATGCGAATTGGGAATCATAACGTGTTGCTAGATACCGCTTATGATTATTGGAAATAAATAGTGATTTATTCTCCATGGCCAACGTAGCATAAATCCTCAAAGGGTCACACAAATAGGACTTTGACCACACAATGCATGATCTATTTATTCGCAACAGTGAGTATTGCAGAAATATGATAAGTTGATTAATTAATTATATACAATTATGAACCGTTATAATTAATTAACTCAAAGAGATCATATAGAAATAAATTAATACATTATCTAATCCCAAAATAATTATTAATGAGTTAATAATTAATTTTAGATCAACACATTTTAATATAAATAGTTATATTGATTAATTGAGCCGTTATTTAATAGGAAAATATATAGCCCAATTATAGAGCAAACTAATGGAACTTTAATTAGGTGAATTAAAGACCCAAATGAGATTGTGTGGTGGCCCATATAGGTCCAATTCGTGGCCAGCCATAGGGTGGCAAGAGGTGTAATTTTGGGAAAATTTTCACTAGGGTTTGAGCTCTATAAAAGGACTCATTTGGAGGCTCCAAGAGCTAGTCTTCTCTCTCCTCTCTTTCTTCCCCTTGTGGCTGCCACAAGCCTCCTCTTTTCTCCCTCTTTTGCTCATGAGTTGAGCTCTCTTCTCCATTTAAATGAAAGATTTAATTGCTAGAAGAGAGAAAGCTAATGGGATTAGGCTTGTTCTTGGGTGTGCTAGCACATACCTTGAGAACGTGGTTAATCTCCTTGGTAGACTCGAGGCCGGCGGCACAACCATGGTGGTGGTGGTGGAGAAGGCACGCCAACGACTTCCAAGCCATGGATTCGAGCCTCATGAATGCGATTTCATGAGAGGTATATTATCTCCTACTCTCATCTCTTGAAATGCTTGTGAATGACTTTAAGCCTAGATCTATTGTGTTTGATTGATGTTTATGGCTAATTGTTGGCAAAAAGTTTGAAATTAAACACTTTCTAACACTTAGGGGGGCATTCCATTCTAATAATTCATTTTTCTAAGAGAAAACAACAAACTTCAAGTTAATGGCTGCGTCATAATTCTTGCAATCTTAAGCCAATGAAAATTAAAACCTAATGGAAAATAGAAATATTGAATGGGGAAAAATCCGCTTGATACAATATAAAGGATTTTCTGATTTTTATTTATTCATGACCAATACAATTTTATGGTATTTTCCTATCGTATTTTTTATTTAATAGCCGATTTTATCAAATTTTTTCGGTATCCAGTGGGATATTAAACATATATTTCTTTAAAACTAGTTATTCCAACTAAATCAAATTGTCCCAAACAAAATATAACTCGATACCGCAAACAAATTCATTTTAACGTTTTTATTTAAGTCCTTCATGTCTAAATGTCAATTGACATTTTAAAAATAAAAGAATTATATGGTTATATAACTTTTTTGTTGTTATATTATATTTTACGATTAAGTTGGTTCTCTACAATATCTGAACAATTTTTAAGCAGGAAAAAAAAGACTGTATTTGATGCTACAATAAATGATTATGTCTAGCTAGTTAAATTTGATCAGTTTACTCTTTTTTTACTTTTCTTTTTTATTTTTTTTGGCAAAAGAATTTTAAAGGTCTCGTAATGAGAAACCCAGATAATATCTACGAAAAAGTACTCTATAGTCATGCTTTATGGGTTCTAATTTTTAACATGGATACTTAGACCGTGAGTAATTTCACAAAGTCACACCTGTTGCATAGGGATGAAAACAGATCGGATATTATCCACTCCGGTCCATATCAGAATTCGAAAAACAGCAGATTCGGATGTAAAAATCTGGATCCAAATAGATACGGATGCAGATTTGAAAACGAATATTAGTGCGAATATGGATGCAAATACAGATAAATATCCGGATCCGAAATATTTGTAAAAACGAATATCCGCAAATTTGAATTTTCCTGGAAATCAGAATTGGTTACTACCATCCTCTCTTTTCCCATCCATCCCATCCACAGACTCTAAACAGGATTTTATGGATCCAGCAACTAGCCCAATCTATATATATTTCTCTAAACCTCTTCTCTCCACCAAACCCTAGCCGATTCATCTCTCCTCTCCCACTTCTGTCGCCACCAACTAGATCGGCGCCTCCCTCCCTTCGCCTAAGCTCTGCTACCTCTCCTCACGCCGCCGCCGCCTCTCCTCGCGCCGCTGTCACTCCTCGATCTAAACCTCCTCTCCCTTCAAGCCGCAGCCGAGGCGATTCTACCTCTCCTCGCGTCGTCGCCACCTCCGCAGCCGTGACGTCCCGGGTTTACCTCTGGGACCCTACCATGCGAGGGATCCACAGTCTATCCGTTCGGTTGCAAGATTTTGAGGATGGTTCTGAGACGTGGGATCCGGTCTCCGTCGAGGCAGTCGTGCCATCTGAGGTATGGTGTTCTAATTTTTTTTAGGTTTTAATGTTTAATTTCATACATATGGTGTAGGCTTGTTTGTTTTTCCAATTGTTTATACTAATTCATGTGCAACTCCAGTAAGTAATAGTGACATTAGGCAACAGAAGAAATGCAAATTAATTATCACTCACCAAATCTGATCTGTACTACCCGGTACTAAATGTTCTTGGAGTTATAGCGAAATTTATATGGGTATTGCAATTATTTGTGGCATTATGTTTAAATACTTGTCACTTATTTTAAAATTTTGATTGGTAGACTCTGGTCCCAACTGTTCAAGTCACACATGAGGTGCACCAGATCTCACTGAATAAAGATGGATCATCTCTGCTAATAGCTGGATCGGACAAGCTAACCGAAATCAGCATTTTTGACAAGACCTCTACAAATGGCGAAACAGTAATTTGCATGTCTATTTTTCTTCATTCCTTCTTCTTCGAGAAGAAGTCAGACCTGGAGTAGTGATGAATTATATTTTTGTAAAAGATTAGTTAGTCATCATATGTTTTCACTTTGTTTATTGTAAATGTTAACTATATTGTTATATGTGTTCACTTTGTATATTGAATATTGAATGTGTTCATTTTGTTTATTGTAAATGTCTACTATATTGCTATATGTGTTCACTTTGTATATTATAAATGTTAACTACGAAATCAAATTTCTGCTGCAACTAACTGAACACAAAAATTATAAAATTTCTATTTTTAGATGCAACTAACTGAACAAATAAACTTTTAGTTCAACCTTTACCGTATTAAACTGAACACAAAAGTACGAAAATTCTATTTTCAGATGCAACTAACTAAACAAATAAAACTTTTAGTTCAACCTTTACCGTATTAAATTGAACACAAAAGTACGAAAATTCCATTTTCAGATGCATCTAACTGAACACTTACAACTTTTAATTCAACACTTATGGTATTTAACTGAACAAATAAACCAGTACTTTTGATGATGTCAGCATTCAGAAATTTCTGAAAAAATTCCGAAAAATTTTCGCTGCGCGAAAAAATGGAGGTGAGGCCCATTTTTAGCCTGTGGATGAGATGGATGGGAAAATGGTAGATGGTGTGTATCACACCTGTCCGGAAATATATAGACCTGGGCAACCTGGCCCATTATCTCTTATTGCCCTTTATTCTCAAAGCCATAACCCACAGCTACGAGTCCACATGCCACACTACAAATTAAATATTGGTATTCATTTTATTAAAAGTGGAGCCCGCTTTTTAAGTATCCGACAAAATTAATTAGGAAAAAATATTGAATAAATGAAAAATATATTTTTTCTCGTCCAGAGACCACTTCTCTTTCAAGTATATTGAATATTATTATATTTACAAAAAAGTGCTACATAAATAAATTAGAAAAAAAAATCTCGAGCAAAATACAATTTGTATCCGATAAAATATATTCGTATTTGGTTTTGTATTTGACAATATCCGAATCGTATTCATATTCACTTAATATCCAGACCGTATATGTATTCCAATATATCCGTATTCATATTCGTATCCAAAAAAAAATATGGATTGCAGATATGATTTGACCACTATCCAATCCGTATCCGATCCGTTTTCATCCTAGTTGCATGTTATCTCCTATTCCTGTAGCGGCCGTACGTAAATTTTATTGATTACTTTTCATCGATAGCACTAGAAGCACGTAATGAATTTATTTTTAGACGATATATGGAACTCTCACACATCCAATTTTTTCTCATCCATATATCATTTCTTGTTCTGACTTTTAATCAGGGATTATTTTATACGGTAATTACTTTTAAACTCCTCATTTTAGCAATTCACTCCAAATTTTGCGAAAATGATCTAACTATCCTTAAATTTAAAGAAGTATTTTCTATGTTATTATATTTTTATATTATATGCTAATAAATTGAGGACATTTTAGTCAAGGAATATAACGCTAAAAAGGAGAGTGAGCAAAGCAAGCAACTGATTTTGAACTTTGAAGTTTGAAGTTCGAACTCGGTGATAGTGTGATAATCGTGTTCCGGGCAGCTTCCCTTCTCTGTCTCTCTCAAAGAGAAGTTCGAAACAAAACAAAACAATACAATGCAAATTCAAACGCTCCACTTCCTGCACTCGCCGACTTCAAATCAGCCATCACATCTCCTAGACTGTTATCATGTCCATTCAATTCGAACTTCACCGCCTCCGATCCTTGTGAGTTCCCCTGCGGCATCTCCTGCGTCATCTCCATAATTCTCGACCCAGCTGGCTACTCCTGCCGCATGGCTGCATCTTTTGCCATTTGCCAACCTCACCGCTCTTCAACACCTCGACCTCTACATCAATATATGCATTATAGACCCGAATTCCAGGTTCGCTCTTTACACTTCTGTCCCTCAAGGCACTTGTCCTTACCTCAAATTCCTTCACTGGCCCATTACCGGCATCAATCGCTAAACCCTCAGCACTTCAGAAACTCGACCTATCACGTAATTCAGTCACCGGTTGGGTCAGATACTTGAATGTTGAGATGCCCGTGGGCTTCGTGGAAATAAAAAGATTTTGCGGGGAGCTTTACAGACAATTACTTGGAAGGATGCCCCTGCTTCCATGCCGTTTTGTCGCCCAGCTCACAAGCCGGAGTCGGTTTGTAAGAGGAAGCAGCACACAAATTGGTTTTGATTTGTAACTGTATCGAGTTTTTGGTGGATTTCTGTATCGTTGACTCACGTTCAAATATTCTAAATAGCAAATAATACATTTTTGCGCCTAACTGCCTGAGCATATATACAATTGGTATCTGTATGTTTGTTCCCCCTGATTAAAGTTTTTGAAAACGTTAATCTGCATAATAATTATAGCTTATATTTAAAATTTATTCGTTCATTAATTCTTATGTCTTAAATATTATCTAAAAAAAAATTATGTCTTAAGGGCGATGTCAGCCAATTTCTGTCAATTTAAAATTCAATGAGCCATTTGTTTAAAATTGTTATAAACTTTAATTTAATGAAATCCATGAACTTAATACTTAGCAGTAGTTATGATCCTAATTTCTTTATAAAGAGGCCTAAGTTAACTATAGCAAGAAACACCATGATTAACGTATCTGTATTTTTTTTTTACAAAAATTATTATTCATGAAAGCTTTAAGCTAGTTTTAACGTTGTCAAAAAATTTGATCTAAAACATCAAAGTATATAACCTCATAAATTTTTAACTACAACATTATATTTTTATGATATTAAATTAATACATGATAATTGTTAAATGTCCAACAAAACTATTTAAGAAAATAGGCAGACTCTATTGCCACTAATTTTTTTTTACCCGAACAGACAGGAATAAACCTAGCATGTGAGAAGCGATAATTATCTCAACAAATCAAGTGACAATTTGATTTTTTTTTCAGAATCAAGTGGAAAACAAGTTTAACTGAGTGAACAAAACTGGAATCAGAGTAAATCTGCACTTCATTCGTACTTACCAATCTATATTTTATATGCCCGGCCCTTCATATTAATAATATTTCTTAGTTGGCGTCATAAGTAACAAGGAACATAGTCCCAATAATTACCAAATTAGTTTAAACTTAGTCACACCAGATTTAAGTAAGAAAAAAGAAGCACGAATTTCAAATCCACTCGACTTCCAATTCTTGTTTGTGTGGGAGTTCAATCTGCTGGGTACAACACTAGCACACACAACACTGCCCAACATAAAAATCCTGCAGAAAAGATGAAAAATTGATCAACCATCATCGAGGACACTAGCTTGTATATGTAGATGATTATCATAAGTTGATCTAATATAAGTACCTCTTTTATTCTAAGGTTTCAACTTATAGTAATAACGTCAGCAGTCGGTGGGCGCTGTAATGCCGCATTTGGCCGGCAATTGCATGGCGAGGTCGGGGTCAATCCCAAGAGCCGGAAGAAACCCGGAATTCTTATAAGAGCAGAGGCATGTCAAGTCGGCTTCCTTAAGACCATTACAGCACTCGGTTGTCGGTGGTGTTGGGTCTGACCCACTTACCGACGGTTTACACGCCTCCAGCTGCTGCTCAGTCATGTTACATATCTTCTCATCTGCACCCACTTTCATCAATGCGACATTACCAAGTGCCAGAAATAAAACCAACAGCGCCGCTAGAGCTAACTTGGGAGAACGGAGGTGCTCCATTTGTGTTTTACTTGGGTTGGTTTCCTTTTGTTTGAGATTTGGACAAATTTGGCAAGGTTTATATAGAGAGAATGAAAGTGAATGTTGTTGCTTGTAAGTATTGTTAATTTGGTTTGAATTTAATGAATTGAAAATTTGGAATTAATTATAAGTGTGCAAAACAAGTTTCAATGACCATGTGCATGGAGTCCGTGAACATTTCTTCGATAGTTCAATTTGTGATGTGGATATAGTTTTCACGGATCTTTTGATTTTATGTGGATAACTACATATCTAGGTAATTATGGTGAGCATGTAACTCACAAGAATCTGATTATTTGTTGCATACTCGCATGACCCGCCAATCCTTACAAACGAAGTGATCCCATAGGATTTCGCACTGAATTTGGAACGGAAGGAAGGATTTATCAAAAAAAAAAAAAAAAAAAAAAGATGGGAAGGAAGGTCACGGGTAGGAACGACAAAATTGTGAAAGAGGATTTTGTTAGTATTTTTCTGCCATGAAAAGTAACTTCTGTTTGCATCTTTTTGCAATATTGGCAGCAATGGCAGGGATAGATGTGACCTTGGACCGGACCGATGCAATTTGCATGAGGTTACCATTCGTCCGTAGCGGACAGAGGAGGAGCGTACAATTTATAAATTTATAAATCGAACTAAATATTATTATCGACTATTGTTTAATTTAGTTTGGTGATTCTGCAGCCAAACCAATCAATTAATTAAATTAAAAAACCGGACTGAATCACTGAAGTAACCCAAATTTACTTCGGTTTCTTCGGGCAAAATCGCATAAAGTAACATACTGAAAGGCTGATGAAATAATAAAAAAATTATTAGAAGAACTAGATAATCCAATATGATTTAATTGAAAAATCAAGAACATATATTTTAGCAAGGTCACAAATTAAATCTCCTCTCCCCTCTATCGTCTGATCTTAAGAACTTAAATTTTTCAATAGTGCAGAACACAACATAAAAGAAAGTAGAGATATAGAGCATTAAAATAATACATGTTGTGTTCTTTGCTTCATTTTTCTAATTAATGAGTTCGACAATACTTTAACTTAGTTATTTGGGAAATGTGCCTCATATATATCCCATTGTTGCAGACAATGACAGAACTTGACTAGTATTTTTGCGAAATTGCATTGTACCCTACTAAAATTTCATAATGGTCAGCATCATTTCATGATTAAAAAAAAATAAATAAAATCGAACCATTATAAATATAATAGTATGACCTGATTTATAAAATTGAAGATTCCCATCTTATCTTAAAAAAAAATTGAAGATTTAATTCTCTTTCCGTATTATACGTTATCATTTATAGCATCTTCTTGTTACATCTGATTGAGCGATTGCCGATTGTGATTAAATTTCGGGGTTGAAACCCAGGCCCGTTGGCAGCTCCCACTGTAACGTTTGGATGATGGGCTGTTAGAGATTGGACTTAGATAATAGGCAAACTATTGGGTTTATATGGACTATTAGGGATGAGATTCGCTCAATTTTTCCTAACCCGACTTCAGAAAACTGATAGACCAATACTGTATTATACTATTTTATCCCCTTACGAATTATCTTTTTATTTTTTTAAACAAAATCAACTTGTCAGGTAGGTAATTGCATTCATTAATGGCGTACTCAAAAAAGCACAAAAAGAAGGTGCCAAGAGAGGCTCCTTGATGGCGAGAACAAGCTTAGGCCCAAGATAAAAATTTCCAAATTAGAAGTCTAGTAGGTTCTCTTTCTAGATGGGAACAAAACAAACCCAATAGTTATTTTTTAATTTTTCTTTTTAACATTCTAATTTTTTTAAAAAAAAACTAAACTTTTAACACGAACCTGGAGTGTTTGTTTTCATGATAGTTTACCACTGTCCCACTGGCTAGATAAGGTGAAGACAGACGCAAGGAAAGAAACTAAAAGAGCTCAATCAGAAGTCATCTAATGTACTATCAGAGTCGGCTTGAATTTATCGGTAGTTAAGGCTGTGCTCCAGAGGGCAGCTGCTTTGGGCAACATCCGATTTGCTTCATACAACATTAATGGACAAAATTACCCCTCTTCCTAATCAAATACAATTTAACATTATATTTCAACTTATAATTAAACTATCGGTGTTAGATTAAATCACGTTATTTAGATTAGATTATATATATTACATACATGCTGTTAGAAAATATATTTGATGAATTTATTTACACTTAAAAAATACATTAATTTCAATAGTTATTTTCGATAAATTAATTTATTATATTTCTTTGTTAGACTAAACTTGATTTTTTTTTCTCACACTCTTATTTTATATTAATTTAATTGATTGCATTTATCTGCTTAGTTAGAAGGGCAATTTTGTCCAAACATGTTGTACGAAGAAAATTGGACGCTGCCCGAAGCAGCTCCCCTCAAGAGGTTCTATATTAAAGGAAGGGAATGTGAAGTAAAAATAATAGAGAGGAAAAGAAAGCTATGGAAAGGAAAAAACTGTAATCATTTACATGCTCCAGAGGGTTCACAGGGGAAAGGAACGAAAATAGTTATATTTGGCACATAAATTAAATATTATATGCACTTGACTATTTTGCCCTTGCTCGTTACCCATGGCTTTATTTTTTAGAGGACATTTACGTAAATTATACAAATCTTACTCTATATACTCTCCAAATCGGGAGTAACAAAATTAAAGATTCTGATGTAACTAGCATACCCTGGCTCACCTTCTATTCCCTCTCATTTACCATACTGGAGCAAGTAACATGTCTCACTTTATCTTACTCTCGGTTCCTTTCTATCAAAAACTACTCCCTAGAGCAGACCCTAAGAGTTCATATACTGTTCAAATTTTGAATGAAAAAACAAAATATTGACAGGATAAAATAATCCAGAGTAAATTTCCTGTTTCTTTTGCTACTCAGCGTTAAAGCGGGACTCTCGGACATTTGCCCAGCCGAAATAACTGTTGAGGATTTTTGTTTTAAAAATCGTTTGTCCTTTAAAATAATACCCGAAAATTTGTAAAAAACGGCATGCATGTTCTTTCTTCTCTTTTGATTTTTGAATGAAATTCGTTGAGAAAGATATTTATGGGATCTGATAAATTCTAGATGGAGGCCTAAAAATAAAATAAAAATAAGAATTTCTGATCCAAAAGAAATGATCCATTAAATTAATATGTCCCATCTGAAGTGTGTAAAACCTACAACTTATGATACGATATATTGGAATTAAATTGATTTGTATTTGACAAAATAAAGAACGGATTGAAGACGTATCAAAATACTCTATATTGGAAACTAGAAGCTTTAGCCCAAGGGCTTTCATCACAAAAAAAAATAAAAAAAAATAAAAAAAAAAGAAACTAGAAGCTTTTATATTTCATCTGTAAAAAGAAGGCGAAAAATGCCTAAGCTAAGAGTCAACATTTATGCTCTGATCGGAATGGTTGATTGGTGAGAGTCGATTTCAATTCAATGGGAAAGAATTGATTGTCAATTGACAAGAATTGAAGTTTGATGATCGGAATCAATACAATAAGAAGGATTTCACACTTTTAAATTGGCAATTATACCCTCATGGAGCTGCTACACCAGGCCATGGCTACATAAGATCTAGTAGGGAAGAGAGAGAATTGATTTCAACTGTCTCTCTGTCTCTCTCTGCACGCAAGGAAAGAGAAAAATGGAGCTCTTCTTCCTTTCCAAGTACACAATTGTATAGCCGTATGTCTAGATCCCTTGCATACTTCTCTTTCCCAATCCCAATCAAGTAAATGTAAGAAAAGGAAACGAGGAAGATGAGTATCGGAAGGGTATTTTGGTCATTCATCAGAAACACTCCTGCGCATAAATCAAATCGTGCGAAATTTCTACCTTTTTCATGGAAATTCGCTGACCTAATTTTTTTCTCTCCAAGTCAGACCGATTGAAATCAATTCTCCGCCTTCCCTCCTTTCCGATCAGGGGAATTGTTAAAAAAAGAATTTCATTTCCGATTCTTGCGTGATTTTTTTGGTTCCGATCAGACCCTTAGAGACCACTAAAAGGTTTTAACTAAATAAATGACACCTTGGTAATTGACTTTTTTTAAGTTAAAATTATATTTTCAAATAAATTTAAATAAGGTTGAAAATAAATAATAACTTATAATAAGTATGTTTTTTGATATATAAATAGGGTACCAAACATAATATGCATCAATAGCTGTTGAGGTGATAGTTGATACTAGGGGTGTTCACGAGCCGAGCTACGAGCGAGTTAGCCCTGTCTCGAACTCGTCTCGGCAAGATAACGAACAAGCTGGCTCGTCTCGTGATACGGTCACGAGCTCATATACATTGATCGATCTCGTCTCGTTAAGAAACGAGCTAGCTCAGGCGAGCTCAAGCTAGCTCGTACAGAGCTATCTCAGGTGACGAACAGTGTCCCCAACCCAATTTAGATCATTTCCTTAAACATTTTCTGAGTGGCGATGGCTCGCATTGTGAAGAGAAGTAGTAGAGAGAAGCGATGATTATCAGTTGAGAGTGGTCAATGACGCCGTCGGAGTAGATTTCTAGAGAACAGTGGCAGCGAGGTGGGAGATGGACGAAGAAGAGACAAGTTGGAGAGTGGGAATGGGAGATAAGAAGAGGCGGTGCGGCGGCCGGCGGAGTACAACAACATGGTGTGAGCTGTGTTGGACACTTGATCGAAGAGAAGAAGACAAAAGGGTGGGGTTCGGGAATTGGGGTTGGGTTTGGGAATTGGGAGCAGCGCTGAGAGATAAAGGGAGTAACGGATGGTTGTGATTTATTTGCACTTTAATCAATGGACCATATTAACTCGTTAACATATCGAGTCAGTAACGAACGAGCTAGACAAAGTTCGAACTCGTCAATTTAACTTGCGAGCTAACCGGCTCGTCTCGTAACAGCTCGAGCTATAAACGAACGAGTTGTTAGCGAGTTTTTTCCGAGTCGAACACGAGCGAGCTACGAGCTACGGGCTTTTCTTGCACCCCTAGTTGATACTATCGAAAAGTTCAAATTACTTGGCCACTATTGTTCTCTAAAATGATGCGACACATGTGCGTGTTGACACAGTATGACACGACACAATTATAGATTTGGCACGACACGATCGTGTTGGGATATTAGAAAGTTTGACACGACCCAACACGACACGATTCAACACACACACAAACACAAATTGACACGATACATTAACATACATTTAGTTATTAATAATGATTATTTTTACAAAATTAATAATTTAAATTCAATTTATAATACTAAATCATATTATTTACTATCGTTTGACTCCTATATTTCTTATCTAATTATAATGATAATAATAATTTTAAACTCGACTTAATAATTACCCTTAATTATTATGTTTTAGTAAAATATTTCCTTTACATTTAATTTTTTAATACTTTTTAATTTTAGAAATAATAAAATGATCTGATACGAAAAACATGACACAACATGATGTGCAAGTCGTGTCGTATTGGCTCCTTTGAATATTTATTATTACACGAACACTACACGAGACTCCAACACGATTGTGTTTGACACAACATGCACGGTTGGACAAATCTCATTATTTTTTATAATATTTGGACAAGATGTATCTTGTATAAAATGTTGAATTTCAAATAAACTTTTATGATTGTAAAAATTATCGAGACAAATAAATAATTATGAAGTGTCTCCTACTGTTTGAAAATAGATATTTCATAATTTCCAAATAAATTAAAAATTAATAAACATGGGAAGAAAAAGTATGCTACGAATTTTTTGACGTACAAAGGAAAAAGATATAAGGGTTTATATTAACATCTGGGGGTAACAGCTCGAGAGACAATATAAATTATAAAATGCAATAGTTCTAACGTTCAAATTCAAAAATTAAAGAAATAGTTCTTGGTCGTCAAAAAGCAACGTCATCTTGCTACCGTAATCCATAACTGAGTCTATGTATTAAACAAACTGAAGACTGTCATACAAATATAAAATTAAGAAATATAATATAAAACTAATCAACTAAAGGCCATAAAAGCATAGAGCCAGATAAACCATGGACCCACATTTCCCGGATAATACATTCACCGCAATAAATGCAATCACTAAAATATTAAACCTCAAATAGTAGTCAAACAATAGGTGAGAGAAATTGACAGTAAACAATGCTAATGAAACGGCCTTATCCGTCAGTGGTCCAGTTCTAGAAAGATAATATGTTTTATGATGATACTAGAAAAGATAATAGACAATGCCAAACAAATCTTTAAAAAATAGTAGAAAGGTAATTAGCAGATAAAAGGGATCGGATCGTCTGCATCCTGCCCTATCTGCTAATGGTGCTAAACATGCAATGACCAATTACGATAGCATACCCAATTTCATTTTTTCTTTTTCCAAACTACCTCATAAGCTACCACATAAGAATGCCAAAAACGAATTAACAATGCCAATATATAAACACCTGAATACTCAACAGATATCAAAACCAACGCCATAATTATCATAGCAAAACTCAATGACACGCAATCTAAATCGTCCAACTCGAATCGAATCGCATGCAGGACAAACATGATTTGAAATAAACTTTTTAAAAATTCATAAAAAATTCTGATGAATTCCAAATTTCATAACAAAACTATATCAGCCGAATGTGAATTTCATAAGTAATTCTAGTGCAACTCATTGCAGATCAACAAAAAAGACTGATCCCTGCAGTTTCCACTTTGCATTAAGGATTTATAAAAACAAACGAAGATCAAAGCAATAGGCATTGAATAAAAAACATTTAAACACCATTCTAATATCGAAACCGGCATGTTCATTTCCATCATTGTCTGATTAAACTTTCACAAAAAGCAAACTACCTTATGTGCTTCACTAACGCACATTTGACCCCTTTTGACTAACCAATTTCCAATTCCCCAACGCATGCATCACAAGAAATCACAAAACACCTAATTGCTAGTTACTACCAACAACTACTAAAATTAACACTACTACCACTGTTATATCATTTTTCAAAAGAAACAAAGACCAGATAGATAGATGCCTCATTCAATCAGGCTTCAACCTCCGTAACCTTCGCTGGAGCAATCACAGCCCAGGACACGCCAAACGGGTCAACCAGCTTTCCCAGGGACCCACCACCACACGCTGCCTCGTCCTCACAGATTTCTCCCTGCAACTGGGCCCCAGCCTGCACTGCCTTGGAAACTGCAGCCTCCACGTCATCAACTTGCACACGGATCAGCACTGGAGCAACATCTCCTTTGCTGGTGCAGAAACACAGAAAGTATTTTGTTAAGACAATAGAACTGTGAATATATTAAAAGAAACTACGATTTATCACCAGATCTGACAACTTAAACCCAATTTTTCAAAATTTTAGGGATTAGAAACTTATTTTACCTAAAATATACACAAAATAAATAGGGTAAATTAGTAGAATACATTTAGAAATTGGACAATAGAAGTACATTTATCCACTTAGGTCTAGAAATAAAAGATAACTATTAATAATCTAAAATCTATACAATAATAGTACCAAAAAGTTACCATTTGACCAAGAGTACCAGTAATCAGTGAGAACACTAAAGAGTTGAGCAGCTTCAGGAAAAGGAGGAAACATAGACAAAGTTTGCAAAAAGTAAAGGTAGAAAACAAGCTAGGCTAAAGCTCTCAACAAAAGCACCTTTCAAAACAGAACATAAACCTAAGCAATAGATTAAAACAGCAGATCTAACACAAACCTAAGCACAATGCATCATTCAAAACTCCTAAGTTGAAAGAAGAAGCAGTAATGAAAGAGATCTGAGGAAAACACTTACACAACAGTTGAATCCTCGATCTGACCACAGATAAGGAAGGAGGAACCGCCGATCTTGAGCTCAGCGCAGAGGAGAGAAGGCTGCTCCTGGTCGGCCTTGCGCTTGGAGCAGCTCGAACGACGCACCTCCTCAGCGCCAAAGGCCGCCTTGTAGAAGGTCACAGCGTCCTCAGCCTTCGTCGCCGGAACGGAGACCTGAACCAAGACGCCGGAGATGGCGACGCCAGTGGATGCACCGTTTGTAGCTTCCTCAGCCATGGCAAGAGAGAGAGAGAGAACTTGAGAAAGGAATAAAGGAAGACGAAAGGGTTTTGTTTTTTGTTTTCTGGAAGAGAAGGTATTAGTGGAAGGAAGAGGAAGGAGTAATGGGGGTATTTATAGGAAAAAGTGCTCACGAGGAAAGGATTGGGTTGTGTTTATTCGCATTTAATTTTTGTCCGATTTTGAACGGTATGGTTGTGTTGTTTATTGACCAAATTGCCACTGGGCTCCTTGGGTGCAAAAAACGGTAAACAAATGTACCTTAATTTCCTGTTGCTCTTTTTGAACGCACAAATCCGTGCACCCGGAGATGTTTTCAGTGAAATAAAAATATTTATTGTATGATTTATATGATGGCTAATTGGGGAAACTTTTTAATTTCAAAATAAGATAGGGATGTAATATCTGGTGCTGAAACTGAGTGAAATTTTTATGTAGATTATATTTCGCAATTAAATTGTTGTAACTTTGACATTTAAACACGCTAGCTACTATTTTCAATAAAAAACAATTTTAACTCTGCGGTACAATTTTGGCGACACGAATCATCCAGACAGAAGATATCAAGGCATGCTTTTGGTCCCTATCGATGGAATGCCATACGGTCAAAAGTTTTTCAAGTGTCCGTTGATTGACAATGCATCATCCACCGTTCGATTCGTTGAATCCCGGACGTTGATTTCCACTATGGAGCTCGGGCGTTGCGAGACCACATAAAAACGGAAAAATAAACCAGGGGTAAGGCGGTAAAATCGAGCTGGTTTTCTGGTTTTATCTGTAATTTGGTCAAATAGTAGGGGCATTTTCGAACTTAGCAGGTCGAAGGGGACCAGTGCCTTGGAAGTAGGCCTGCTTTTCCTTCCGTATCACACGATCACGTTTTTTCACCTCGCTTGGAGAGTCTGACGTATATTCCTACTGTAGCGATCGCCACTTATAATCATAGCCACGCATCTAACTTGTGTGATGCATCTGATGGTTCTGAATAGTGATGCGATCGCATTTGTAGTTGAAATGTATAATATTCTGTTGTTTATCAAATCCGTTGTTATCATTCCTGGCCCCACAACCTCTGCAACAGTCAGTAGAGTGCCCCACTTGACAATTGACCTGTCCGATCAAAACGGATGGTTAAAAAGAAGGAGAAAATATTCTCTCCAAAATGTTGCATGTAATTTGTGTGGTTCGATCTTGATCGCACGGTCCGAAATTATGACAATGATTTTTCTGGCAGCAGAAGGCCAGAAGCGACTTTTTCTTTTCCGAGCTGATTCATTAAGGGTTGCATATTTTGCCTTTACTGGTGGATTTTAGGGGATATTTAAACTACAAATTCAAATACATAAATGAAATATCTTACTAGATATTTTCCAGTTTTGCTGAGTGGATATTTCTTCAATGAAAAGGGTGAGCTAACTCACCTTTCTTCATCAGAGAACAAAAAATGTCTTACTAGCGCATGTGTTAAATTAAAATGTAATTAATTTTGATAGAAGTTCTGTAGACGATGACTCAATTTATGCTTTCTATCTATTGATGCGGTCGTGAAATTTATGTAATAAATAAATCTCGTTTTGCTCTCGTAATGATGAGACATGTATTGAAAATAAATTTGGGGTTATCTAAAATTTAAATTACGTACATATGTAATAAATATGTCGTTTGGATCGTGTGGGCATAGCCTATTCCGGAACTAAATTTTTCATCCAAACGCAATTACCAATTTTAGAAATAGCCAATTCCAGAAATAGCACTATTTCCAACAACACTCTTCCCAACAACACTTTTCTCTCTACTTTTCACACTTCCCAACGCTATTCCTAAACTCACCATCCAAATAACATTCTTAGTCCCGAAATAACACTCTTCCTACGCTTCCCGAAATCTCACTTTTTCCTTAAATTTAGTCCCGAAATTACTATTCTTACATATTCCCCACCCATCAAAACGACCTCATACATTTTAAATAGTTAGAAGCATGCTATATTAATGGTTTTCATAATTTACAGGGTTGTATGTTTATCCTATCTAATTCATGTGATGATTTTGCCACCATTCAATTTGGAAAAATAACGATTTGATTGATAGAGACTGGAGTACGATTGTACGATAATACATAAACAAGCAAAGAGAGATCAAAACCTTATCGTTACAGTAGTATTAAATGAACAGGACTTGCGATGTTGATTTTATTTGTCATTTTCCACTGCAAAGAAACATTGTTGCCTTAAATACTTACATAAATATGTTACCGATATATTGTAATATTGGATTGAAAAATAAAGGTAGCTTTTTAATTATTAAGGAAAATTCTGCACTGTAATAATTTTTAAATGAGGTGAAATACAAAATGTTTCTTTTAAATAATGAATAGTTGTAAACTTGTAATTGATTAGGGTGCTGACAAAATCAGCCTATGACAAACACATCCCTTTGATTAATGTTATGCTCAAATATTGATACATTGCATGACATGTGATGGTGTTGATATAGTGTATATATGTAGTAGCAGAGCCAGACAAATTTTCTATACCGTCATCAATTGATTAGAAAATTAATTTTATATCAATATAATAGAAGTATCACGTTAAAAATATGAATTTTAATTATAGAGGTCAACAAATAAAATTATATTCATATTTTTACGGAGCTGAAATACATAACATTTCATAAAAAATTAGGGACACCGGCACACCGCACCCATTGCACTTGGACTCGTCTGTACGAGTGTGTTGGAACAAGTGAAGAATAAAAATAGCTCGCTTGAACAAGTTATTTTATGTTTGATTTGTTCTCGAACAAACTATTCATAATAAATCATAAAAAAAAAATGACAAACGTGTTCCTTGTTCAAAACTCGAATATGCTAATTCTAGCCTATATCCAAACATACTTGCACCTACGCATGACAAAAGGTTACTACCCATGCGTAGCCTCTGGCCTCCTCATTTTTCTCTATTCTTTGAATTTTTATATAACCACTTAACCAGAGATAATTTAGCAATAAAAATATCAAATTAGACCATAAAAATTGTTTGCGCTAAATTATTAAATGTCGGCCGCTCATTAGTTCTCTGAGCAGACAACTAGATAAGAGATCAAATGCATTACAAACCCCCAATAGCACTAGCGCTCTTTTATGAAATTGAAATCACATCACTTAGATTATGGGAGACAATTTAGGTCCAAGCTATCAACATTTGCTTGGCACATGACACGACATAATCATCATTAATGAGATAAAATGACAATATGATTATATTATATATCGTAATTATAGAAAATCAATTCCCACTGTAATAAAGCCTACAAAAGTCCCAAGCCCAACGCCTAATAGGCCTATAAATTTTATACTCAAATCCATCCCCCAATAGGCCCATATATTTATTTGCTACAAGATTCCCTTTTCCCCACCACCCAATTCATCAAAATATAAAATTGTAGAAACCACTGCAGCTCAAGTGCTAAGCAGGCTTGTAAAGGTGAGAATTGAGAGCACCTGCGCAAATGATAAACCTCACTCTCTCGCTTCCTCTTCCCTCTACCCTCCCAAAACCCCTTCGTTTCTCTGCTTTCCACTTCCCACCATCTCTGGCCACAACCAACTACCATGTTTCGAACAAGCAGAGAAGAACCTCCCGTCTCTTATCCGCTTACACCGAGTATGGCCCAACTCAATTCGAACATCAGTGGAGCGACGATGATAACGAACCATGGAGTACCGCGAAAAGAGATGCGTTTCTCAAGGGAGGCGAGCAGGTCGTCTCTATCATGCAAGAGATGATCAGCCTTGTACGTACTCTTCTTTACTCTTTTGTATTCATTCTGATATTATTATCATTATTTATTTGTGACAATTTGGTCCTAGGGAATTAGTGCCGAGTGGCTAACTAAATGGAAATGTTTTTTTGGCACATAACCAATGAAAATGCCAAGAATGTGATTTGTGATTACTCTGTGTTCTATCTAGTTAGAGGATATGGAGGTGGACATGGACAGAGCTGCTGAACCTGTAGCGCTCGAGTTAGTGGCACAAGGTGTGATAGGGAAGAGAGTTGATGAGATGGAGTCGGGCTTCATGATGGCTCTTGATTACATGATCAACTTGGCCAAGAAAGACAATGATGACCAGGTGCTCGATAAAATGCCTAGCTGAGTATCACTTGCTATTGCCTTCTGGAATACTATTATGAGAAATTTAGATGAGAAACCGATTAAAACTATAAAGTCAATTAAACAAAGAATACGGAGAATTTATCTATTTTTTGTGTAGTTCAAATTTGCAAGATGCTGTCTAAATTGGTAAATCCTGAATTATGTATTTTCAGCGCAAGTCATTGCTGGAGGTGATTAAGCAAACAGTTTTGGACCATCTCACGAAAAAGTGCCCCCCACAAGTGAGTAGATTACCTTAATAGCTGTCTTGGCTTATATGTAATTTTTTATTGGTTCTCTACTTCTACCATCTTATTTATATATTTTTATGTCTGCTGGCTTGTAAAATTTCTCTGAACTAATGCCGTTGTATTGCATTGGTCGTTTGTCGGGAGCAGTAACTCACCATTTGACAAAGGGTTGTTATATTGATCAGTGCAGCTTAATTTCTGATTTATAAATAATAAATTAGTTAAACATCGTTCAACAACAACAACAACAACAAAGCCTTTAGTCCCAAAGTTGGAACAGGCTAATTAAACATCATTCAAGCTAGTCAAATGTTAAAGAGAGAAAAAGAGCCAAAATTGTAAGCGAGAACCAACTGTCCTTAACACTGCTAACATGTCTGAAACCCACGCCTTTGGAAAATGATACACAACAGGTTCAAGTGGTGGGGCTTCTTTGTCAGACAGCAAAGAAGGAAAGTAGGCATGAATTGTTGCGGCGAGTAGTAGCAGGTGGAGGAGTTTTTGAAAGCGAAACAGGGCTAAAAGTTCATCTGCCAGCTTCTAATTTAAATGATATTGCTAACCAAGCAGATGATCTTTTGGAGGTATTTTCTAAGACAATCAAATAATTTCTGCATTTACTTTATGTGCAATGGGATGACATGGATCCCTCTGTTGTCCAGTTGGAATGGCTTGGGTCAACTGATGGAGCACGCAATTTTTATTCTTTGAAAATTGGTTCATTAAATGGACTCTGGTACATCGATTATAATGGGGATACATTTTTGTTCTTTTTTCCATAGTTAGTAATGATCAACATGTTAGAGAACAAGAACAGTTGTGATGGTTTAATATATTGTTTTGCATTTCAATTTTTTGGAGTTATCTGTCAATGGATATGTTAGCAAAATTCTTGATAATCTCAGGCCTTTCCCCTCAAATTCCCAAAGAGTACAGGAGATGAGATATAATTATGTATTTGTTGTCTGTCAATGGATATGTTAGCAAAATTCTTGATAATCCCAGGCCTTTCCCCTCAAATTCCCAAAGAGTACAGGAGATGAGATATAATTATGTATTTGTTGTACAATATAAAGAAGTATTTATATTAAATAAACCATAAATGTTGCAGAGTATGGAGTCAAGACCTACTATTCCCGACAGAAAGCTACTTGCCAGACTAGTTTTGGTGCGTGAAGAGGCTCGAAACATGATGGGTGGTGGTTTATTGGATGAGAGAAATGACCGTGGCCTTAGCACACTTCCTGAAGCAGAGGTCTTTCAATCTTCCTCTCTGTATTTTTTCTATTTTCTTTTTTGAAATATGGGAGTGGCTGCCTTTTTATTAAACCTCTCTGTCCCTGTCTGTCTCTCTCACTGTTATTCAGTCTTTGTTCTAGAAATAACGACAAAATTGGCTCTCTGAAGTTTCTTTTTTGTGCATTATCATCCTAATAGTTTGGATGATGGTGTAATTGCTTGGGCCCATGTAGGATACAAAAGATCCATGCTGAATCTAATTTCTGTTTGCCCCATCAAACAAATCATAGAAAAGTTGGGGCTTTTATTTGGTTTTCTTATTTTTATCAGACTGCTGTGTAGGTGAACTTTCTGAGCAAGCTAGTCATGTTGAAACCAGGAGAAGCTGTGAAAATGATGATTAATGATGTTATGCATGGCAGAGCCGAAGGGGAAGATATTCCAGATAGTGGAGATGAAGATAGGGATCCAAGAGCAGCTCCAAAAGGGATTTTTGGAAGGGTAATGCTGTCAGAAAAAAAGATCAACTTATGACTCCCTTTTCAGACATATCATGACAACATTCTTAATTCAAATTTAAATTTAGGAACAAACTTGAACCTTGAATTATAAAATGTTACTAGTAGTATTCAATCTCAAGAATTATAAAATTTGGAGTCCATTTGGTACAAGATCAAGAGTTGAGAAATAGCAATGCAAATAATTAACTGAACATTGGATCTTGTACTAATTGAACTCTGAACTTTATTATTCTTATGCATAGCTCATGACATTGAACAAGATCGACAGTTTACATTTATCATTTAAATTGACATGTCATTAAAAAGTTGCAAGTAAATCTCTCTAGTATTTCTGTGACCACTGTTTGTAGTTTTCAAGTAAATGGAAAGGTAAATGAATTTAGATGTGGTTTCGTATTCTAATTTATGACTTGTGAGTTTCATCTGGTTAAATAGCAATAATATATGGAAGACGAGCTGTAATGGAGCCAGAGAGGGGATCTGGCCCTCATCTGGGTATTCTGGCTCTAACGGCATCACTCTGCGAGCTATGCTTGTTTAGCATAATTTTTTAACATACCTTGACACTTTGCAATCTGTTGGTCTAGAAACTTGATAGGTTCAGGAATATTGACTGAATCCATTAAATCACTGGACTGGAAATCAAATTGGTCTTCATGTCCCTTTTGCTCTGTTACTCAGATTGAGACTATTTATTATTTTTAATAGCAAAAACAATCATTTCAGGGAAGTGTATCAGGCCGTAAACCACGACCAGTCCGTCCTGGAATGTTCCTTGAGACCGTCTCAAAGGTACTTAGAAGTGCAACGCTACTATTTTTGTCTGCATCATGAGCCTAATTTTGTTCATAATTGTCGATGTGTGATCTTGTAATGTTCTTCACAGGTACTAGGTGGCCTGTACGCTGGACATGGATCTGGTGTGACAGCGCAACATCTAGAATGGGTTAGGTCTCTTAAAACTCTAGTAAATCCTTGAAAATGGCCAGTTTTGGTTGCTTTCCAACCATAAATTCAAAAGTCCCTCTTTTTAATCATTTCCATTTTTTGTGTTTCTTCCCATCTTGACATTTTGTTGTTATTTAAGATTTCCTCCTAGAAATGGCTGGTTCACGGAATTGGTGTTGGAGCCCTTGGGGCTATTGTCATTTTCAAGATACAAAACTAATGTTTGCCTTTTTTTGGTCAGGTGCACCGAAAGACCCTTGAAATCCTTGAAGAAATAGCTTATTAATATTTCATGCAAAATCTGAACTCAGTTCAACTTATTCAGATGCTTACTAGCAATTGATGGTCTAATTAAGACTACATGTATGTTTTCTTTTTTATACTTAATGTTTGTCCTTTTCAAGCTATTATTGCTGTATGGCATATAGATTACCAAATGTTCAGAAGTGTTTAAAAGTAATCCTACTAATTGTCACTTTAGCTCAGGACTTGTATGTACAAAGTTTTGTAAAGACTGTAGTAGCTGTAGCTTGTCTAATATATAAATTCTATTTTCCCCTTTTTCCATATGACTGTGCACCTTGTCTCCTTATTTATGTTACCAGCAGGTTTACCTTGTCTCCATTACTCGCACATTCCTTTCTTTCTGTTTAGTTTTATGTTTAAATTTGAATTTCGAACAATAATATGAGAAAGTATTAACTCTGTGTGTGTATGTGTGTGTGTGAGAGAGAGAGAGAGAGAGAGGGGGGGGGGGGGGGGGGGGCATGGAGATGCGAGGTCTGTCTGAGGTCTGCAGGACTAACAGCATGAGACCCAAATTGAGAACCAGAAATTATGAGCTAACATCAAATTTATTCAAATTGGCGTTAAGAATTTATTATATTCTCTCTACAAGAGCTTTCTCTTTTCTACACCTAAACTAATCACATAGCTATACACAAAGAGAACAGCCATCCAAGAACACCTTGTAAATTAGGTAGGCCTAAACTCACCTCTTTGCATTATCTCTTTCTAATTAACATCATATGTAATAGTTCATACCAACTTGAAGCAAGTTCTTGTTGGGTATCTGTAAATCCACAAATCCTTGCCTGAAGTTCCTCCTGAGAAAATCATACACATAATTTACCACCACCTTCTTCAGTAAATTAGAATCCTCACTGGCCTTGACCGAGCTATGGCCCAACATGTATACCACACCAGCCTGTCGAGATGTCTCTAGAAAATGAATCTCGTTCTGTACCTCTTCATTTTTCTCTTTCCGATCAGAGTTCTCATCACGAATAAAATTCTTAAGATGCTCCATCAGTAGCTCCTCAAATTCGTTACTTCCCACACGACGGTCTCTGTACCCATACCTAGCAATGCACCGGTACATTTTATACTCCTTGGGACCCACTCTTCGGAGCAAGAATCGCTCCTCAGGGGGTACCTTATTAATTGGCAAATACTTCACCGAGACAAAAATTAAAACAGAGTGAATTGCTGGGAGGTTGGTGAGAAAATGTGGGAAGATAGCAGGGATGCCTTGTGTCAACTCAGTGTAGAGAAGGCCTACGCCAGGTACATGTGCAATGCCAAGGCTAGAACCAAGTCCATTCAGGTATTCCATCGAGACCTTTGTCTCTACCTCGAAAGCATGACGTTTGGTTTGGACATAGTGCCATACATACATGATAAAGAACAGAAAAGCTGCGAAGGTTAGAGGAAGGTAACCTCCTGTAGTAAATTTGTAGAGAACCGAAGAGAAGTACAGGAGCTCAAAGGAGACAAAGACCAAGACAAAGAGTGCAACTAATCCTAGGCTTAATTGCCATATCATCAACATGATTAAGATGAGGAGAGATGACGTCACAAGCATCACAGCCACCACTGCAATTCCTGTTTAATTTTAAATGAAATGGTAAGTTAAAATTTTTTATTCACATGTATAGAAAAAAAAGGCCTAAATTTTGTGAAAGTCTGCATTTCTTCTGAATCTCTTTTGAGCCAATACTACCAGATGTTGTGATTTTTTTTTTCATTAATTGTTTTGCTTTTTTTGTGAACCTTTTGCACATTAAAATAAATATAAAGATAAAAAATTTAGTGAAGAGGGGAATGTTTTTAATTAGAATAATCGACAAAAGAATAAGAGCTTTACCATAGGCATTCCCGATATTGGTAGTATCTTTGAACAAAGCAGTGACGAATATACAAGCAAGCAAGAGGAGAAAGTTGATCTCAGGTATGTATACTTGACCTTCATGCTTGTTTGAGGTGTGAACTACCTTTACACGTGGAAAGCAACCCAAGGCCATTGATTGTTTTACAATTGCAAATGTGGCTGAGATCATTGCTTGACTAGCGATTATTGATGCAAGCACAGCCACTGTGAACACAGGCCAGTACACCATCTCTGCAAGAAAAATCAGTTTAGTTGTTTCAGCCAAATTTCAACCAAGGAATCCTCAATGAATACAAATTTTATGAAACATTTTTTTTTTGAATGGTTCAAGAAGGTACCAGGAGTTGATTTGTAGAAGGCATCTGGAATATGCTCTGGAAACACAGATAAATAAGCAGCTTGTCCAACATAAGCACATATCAAACATGGATACACCAATCCAGCAAAAGCAATCTAGAGAGAAAAAAATAAATTAAGATATAATCTTCTCATAAGCATCAAACAGTACTATAATTGAAATCTTAGAGGGGAATTAGGGTGGGTAAAGACTAAAATGTGTAAAACCTGAATTGATCTGACAGAGAAGTGACCTAAATCTGCAAACATGGCTTCTGTTCCTGTTTAATTAAATACATGAATTGATCAGTATAATTTCACTTTATATGTCCAGTGTGTGTTTTCCATTGCTATCTATGCTGGTATTGTATTCGCCTTGTTGACTTGTATTTTCACTGAGTTGATCTGGTACCTATGGAATGATCCTTTCTTTTTAAAACAAAAAAATAGGACATGTAGAAAAGCATACCGGTCATGCAAAGAACAACACCTCCGAGAGAAATCCAAGCTTTTTTTAGGTCACTTCTGAAGTAAGAAACTATGTATATTGGATTGAAAGCCTTGAGCACAGTGGAGTCGTGACGGATCAGGTTATATATGCCAACAGTCCCAATAAAGATGTACCAGACAAGTATAGCTGGCGCAAATGTGTATCCCACTTTGTCAGTACCGAATCTTTGGATGGAGAAGAGGACCACTAAAATTGCGATGGATATCATTGCAATTGCATCTGAAAAACAAAATACGAATTGCATAAAAAATTGAGTCTTATAATAATGTTAGTTTGAAGTTTAGAGTTTTAGTGAGTATTTTAAATATTTTTATAATAATTTGCATGCATACCTTTGCTTAGTGCAGCATCAAATTTTTTCACACCATCTACAGCTGATAGAACTGCATAATTTCCAAGTAATTTGTTAGAATACAAGTTGTTTTGTCAAATTGTCTCTGAGAAATGCGCACATTAATAAGAAGTCTTAATTCTATTAATTGCTCTTTCAAAATCTTTAGGTATCACCATTTTCGGCCAATAAGATATCAAAAAACAACGGTAAACAAATAAATGCTGTGTAATAAACCAACTCCACTAGGAAAGTGTGCCTCTGCATAGGAAACGACTTGGTAAGTTTCTTGTAAAAATCGAATTTCCACCCTATTTTCCGTGTCAATGTAACATCACAAATTCACAACAAAAGAACAAAAGGACCAGGACATAGCACTCATAATGGAAGTTTAATTAACCTGAGATGCAAGGGGTCAGAATGCCGTCGCCTATAACCATGCAAGTACCAAGTAGGGCCAGAGAGAGAAGTGCTGTCTTAGCAAAGCTGCTCCTCTCAAGTGCATCTCTGATCTTCTCAGCTCTTCTTAGGTACCTGTTTGGTAGCTTCAACTTGTATGCAGAGAGCTCCTCCATCACCTCTGTTTGTTGGTTTGGGAGTGCATTCACGTTTGAATACCGGCATATTAGTGAGTACATTGCAAAAGTACCTCCTGAAAAAAAAAAACCAATAATTTATCTTCTTTGTCAGATACATGACGTAGTGCTCAACAGTTGCTGTTTGATACTGTCTTCAAATACTCTGCATTTTCTGTGAAGTACAAAAAAGCTGCAAATTCTAATTAACTAGCATTGCACGTCCAGTAAATTAATTCAAAAAAGGTATTTCATACGAAAGGGGAGCTCTACCCTCTCCATTGTCATTGGCCCAGAGAACAATGAAAACATATTTGATGAGAGGGAAGAGAGTGAGAGTGTAGATGATGAGAGAGAGCGCCCCGATTATGTCGCTTTTGTCCGGGACTCTGTCTGCAAATGTGCTTGCGAAAACATACAGAGGAGATGTGCCGATGTCGCCATACACAACTCCAATGCTTTGAAACGCAAGTTGCAAGACGGCTGCTGTTGATAAAACCTAGCAATGGTTGAAATATTGGATTAGTACAGAAAGTAAAATATGAGTTATAAGTGACATGAACAGGTTACCATGCCACCTGCATTTTTTTTCCTCCGCGGCTCTAAAAGCTAAATTTGTGAAGTCGCAACCTTGATTTTTTTTTTTTTTTTTGGGTATTATTTTCTTGTCCCTGGCATTACTTCATCAATTGAGGTACAGAATATTCTTGCAATGAATAGAGGAATACTAATTACTACTGACTGCCTAATTTATTGGTCTCCATTACATCCATATATAAAGGACCATTGAATATATTAATTTATCATTCATTAACTTCTTTTTATATGAAGAAGGTTAGGTGTTGATAAGTTGATACTTGATCGTTTCAAAGTTAGAACGCTGTGGTGGTCCATTGTATATGGTGATTTCAATGCACTTTTCTAATACCAGAAAAGATTCTATATCATATTTAAAAAAATAAGAAAAAGAAACTAGAGAGGTTTAAGGACATGAAAGCCTCCGGAAAAAGTTGGAACAACAAGAAAATATTTCACAAAAAAAGAAAAAAATATATATAGTACAAAAATTTGAAAAAACCAAAAAAAAAAAAAAAAATTGCCATACCTTAGATGCAGCCGGCATGCCTGAGACATGGCTAGCCTCTTTGTCAAGAGAATCCATTCTGTGGAAATTCTTTCTAAGGGGCACCTCATTTCTCTGTTCTTCTCCATTTTCTGTCTCATTTTCTTCCTCCATAGCCTTGTCATTATTTTTTTCTTTTTCTCCCTCCTCAATCATCTCTATATTCACCTTTACTTCATCAACCGCTACCTCTCCCATTGGAAGAGATCTCTTTGTTTCAGTTCAGGAGATTATTAAAGCGAAGAAATGTTCTACTATGTACTATTTTGTTATTATAATCCTCTTCTCTTAACACACTTCCTCTTGTTTAGGAGCTGAAAGTTGTTGTTTTATAGCCAAAAACTTGGGGTAGTAACCTAACCGCGGCTTGCTTAACAATGTTTTGGGTAGACACGGATATGAATCTTAAATAACACCAGATTCTTTTAGGTGTATCTAAAAATTCGACATCATTTTTGGGTGATTCTAAAATTCAGATCATTTAACTGAAGCGCGTCATAACAATTTATGAATCTATTTTTCACACAAGTGAATAAATTAGTAATATTCTTTTAGACGCATAATGACCTTTATCGTTATATGAAGATTACGGATAATTAGTAATATTAAGCTAATAATATATTTCCATCCACTAATCAATATTAACAAACATACTATCCTGGAGCAGTAGAGCAAGAAACTCAAAATGAATAAATTATTTCATCAAATTGTATTTTAAATTTAAATCTTGCAAATTACAAATTAACTTATATAAAAAAAAAAGAATGTCCGGAAAACACACGATAGTATTATCAAATTTAATTTGCACGCTGAGAAATATAAAATCATCGTTTTCAAAACTTAATGGTGAACCAGGTCCACGTAAAAGATTGGTATCTCTGTTTGGTGTTATTGACTAGAGGCAGCGACCCGGCACGTGAGCAGCTGATGAAGTGAACTTGTTTTAGGCTTAGCTAGCATGAAGATTGAAGCTACCTATGCTATGCTGGTGGGGAAGTTTCCTCCGAGGAAGGCAATGACTCCTGTTCTGTCTCTGATTTTCTCCAATCATAGAAATATCAATGAAGATTCCAAGCCGATCTAAACTGTTAAAAATGAATCTGACAGTTGATATGGACGGCTAAATTCCGCTCCACGCAATTTTGTACTACAAAATTTGAGAAGATCCGCACGTTATAGACACGTAGTAGGTACTATTTTCTCACGTAAAACCCTCCCCAATAAGCTTTGCAAATAAATATAGAAAAATTATCTACAAATATACAATATATAACGTGTTAAATATCCTTAAAAACCAAATAGCTTACTATAAAAATTTAAAATTTAATTGATAAGTTGTTAGACAGATTTAAAAATCAAATGGCTTATATTACACTATTTAGAAAGAACAACAATCATTATTAAACTTTTAGTTAATTGTCAACCTTCAATTATGTGATAGTTTTCTTTATGCTTCTACACAATGGTAGAATATAATAGAGTAACACTGAGTAGGGTTTATGTGCCTAATAGACCCAATAGCTGTGAAATTTTGCTTTTCAAAACTTTAACAACGAGTGTGACTCCAATTTTTTGCAAAGCTGGATTCATCTTTTTTTGTGTGATTGATTCATTTGTTTGTGTAGGTATATTTCAGCTCCTTCCCAAAACATGTCCACGCGTTAATTACCTTTTTTTTTTTATGGGGAAGATAAAGCCGTAGACTCACACGTTAATTACTATTGATATAAAGTAACTATTGCAAGTATATATAATATATCAAAATAGAAACGAGTAACGATTCCCATATAGCTTGTCTGCTTCAATTTAATGATGGTATTAATACCACAGCTACCTGTCTCTCTTGATCTGTGATTTACTAATTACAAGAATAAAGACTTGGTGTTTCAACGCGTTACTGGAAATTGATGTAAATCAAATTCATTCAAAACATTAAAAAAAAATCAAAATTGTTTCATTATTTTGTAAATTAATCGCATTACCTTCTAATTATAATTTATAATTTAATTCAAAAAATGACCCAAAATGCATATCGACAAATTTTACTAAAGAGATTTAAATTCATTATTTTGTAGGTACCTCACGCATGCAATTGATCTATAATGGCGGTTATGTTTTCATGTTTATTTTAATTATTGTAGTTTAATCCGATGATTTTCGTACCAGAACAAAATTATAACATACTAATAGCGGACAAAAAATATTTGTTACTTCCGATATTTTAGAATAAGGAGTCCAACATAGATAATCAGTGACTTTGTCTTTTCTTTAGGAACGGATTGAAATTTGACAAAAAAAGTACAAAAAAGAAGAATGATATAAAAGACAACATACCATATTTATTGAAATAAAATTTACTGTATCAAAAGATTATAAACATTTTGAATGCATGACTGTTTTTTTTTTTTTTTTTTTTTTTCCATAGTGCCATATTAGAAACAAAAAAAAAAAAATAGTCTTCAGCAATGCTTCTGTCGAGCAAAGATGATTCAAATTAATGAGCAATGCTTCTGTCGAGTAAAGATGATTCTAATCATTTGATGCTATTTTGTAGGGTTTCTAAAGCTGATTTTGCAAGACTGATGTTGCAATGTTAATTAAGAAGAAGTGCATGTTTTTCCTATATAACAAAATTTCTATCACCTGTAATTTGTTACTCACATCATAGTGGAGTATTCAGTGGCGGAGCCAAGCGATGTAAATGGGGTGCAAATGTCCCCTATTTGTATATAAATTAAACCTATAAGCATAGAATTTTATGTGTCATTTAAGCAAATTATTAGAAATTTTTCATTTTTGAACCCCATAGATATATAAAAATTACTCTATTATGACCCCCATAATTGAATTTTTGTGCTTTAAATATGATTATTGAATTAATTTTAATTTTTAATATTATTTTTGAATCCCATACCGAAATTTTTTGACTCCGCCACTGGGCGTATTCCGTCTATTCAAACAATCTAATTTAAAAATAATTTGACATGTTGATCCATAAGCGTTTGTTAATAAGTTGATCTTATATATTTGTTTTAAATTTGACGAGCCAAAACTTAAAAAAAAAATTAAGATAGATACAAATAACAACCAAAATGAAATATTTACGTGTCATTAGAAAATTTGTCTACTCTAAAAAGTTCTGCTCGCTTGTCCAAAGATGTGGCTTGGGGTCAAAAGTTTCCAACTATTTTACTCTAAAAAGTTTAAAAATATTTGGCTGAGTTAACGTCGTGCAACCTCTAGAGCTTTCAAATTTCAATATAGATAAAGCTAGACATAATTTTTGTTTCCTTTCAGAAGCTGTTATGCACATAATTTTTTTTAACTTATGTAACTAATTATTTTATGTGTCCCTGCAGTTAATTTCATAAAAAAACTTACACAATAATACTGTTGAACTCGATTTTTTAATTTTTAATTTTTAATTTTTATTTATATGAAACATTCTAAAATATATTATGTTGAACATGAAATTCATCAATGAAGTTTTTGAGAAAGCCCATGAGTAAGATTATTTTTTGAGTTGAGTTAAGCACTATTGTCGGATTGTACATTTACTAATTTCTAGCCATATTAGCTCTTTCAATTACAATAAAAAATTTATAAAAAGACAATGCCAGAATATCCTTGTTTAATCAGTCTAAAGATCCACAAAAGACAATGACACAGGCCGGGGCCCGAAATGATATCTTCTTTTTTCTTGTTTGTTTTTCTGATATGAAAGTTGTAGAGAAAGATATCTTCAAAAATCTCCTTTTCAATATGCATATTTTAATACAATTACCATGTCATAGACCTACTAAGCTTGTCAGTTGTGAACACCAAAAATTCCGTACAAAATTAGTTCTCTCTACAATGATTGTTTATAGAAGACATGGAGTTTGATTACGAGGGCCACTAATTTCTCAGGTGGGGGTAAACACAATCTTGATTCATGTCGCGTGAACACGTGTCATTCAATGATGCACTTGCAGTTTGATCATGAGTTCTAACAAGATTTTGATTATCCTCCTAACACAAATGCAAAAGCTGGCTAGATTCACACTAGAGAAATTAAGACAACCATGAAATGATGAACTTATATTCTATTGTGGCATTAAGAGTTTTGCTTTAGTGTGGTCACAAACAGAGCTAGCCAGACAACATGTTAAGATTTAGAAATGAGAAAAAAAAAAAAAGAAAGAAAGATAGATGGATGCTGAGACGAGACCCGGATAGATTATAGATACGATGAAATCTTCCAACTGCGTTTTTGGTAGGTGCCATATGTTGAGCAATTAGTCCGCAATATGGCCTCAGCAACCAAATCTTGACAATATATATCTGTAGAATGAGATATAATATTACAATATCGTATTTGAAAAGATCGATCAACTAATATTGATCGATTATCGTAAAAAGAGAATAAGAGATACATATCTATTCTCATAAAGATAAGCAATTTATTTTTATTTGAATTATAAATATATATTTTTATATATGTTTTGGTGAACGTTAAATTATTGGTAAAAAATTTAATTAATCGACAACATATAACTGCGAATTCTGCTTTTACAACACCGATTCAATGGTTTGGATCCTTTCTAGTAGAACATTAATCATTGATTTGTCAATTTTGACCTACCTAGAATACACTTCCGGGCCTTCTGGCTATTTCAAGTAACCAAAAAAAAAGGAAAATAGTTCTGGTTTTTGTGCTCGATAACTTTGATTTTTCTAATCTCTGCTTTTTTTTTTTTTGGGTGTCTTTCGGTTAGTTTGTCAAGTTGTTTTTCAAGGTAGAATAGAAATATATTGTTCAGATTTGCTTCACTAGTTGATGTGATTTATGGTTAGATTTGCGGGTACTTTGGCTTTACATTAATTGGAGTAAAAATTATTTCACCGATGCATATGATTTGAAGTACTTACAAGTTTTCTTTTTTTTTCTTTTTTTTTTTAGTGGCGATCGATTGCCACACCAGCAAAAAAATTTATTAAAAGAAAAAAAATTACATGATTATAAAGAGAAAAATAAAGAAGAAAAAACAAGAAAATAAAAAGAAGAAACTATGCTAGCAAATTCCAGGATTGCACAGTCGAAAAAATCTAGTGAAGGAGATGATCCGGTTGTGTACGAACGGAGTTAAAAATTCGAGCATTTCTTTCTTTCCATATAGTCCAAGAAACAGCTGCCCAAATGATGTCCTATTGTTTCCCGGTGTTTTATGATTAGATAGCCAGAAACTTTGAGGATCATATGTGAAAATCACATTAGGAAGATTATAGTTGAGCTGTGTCGACAATCCAAATATTCAATACAGTGAGCTGAACTTCGCATCCGCGTTGTATGTCTAAAAAACTTCGCATCCGCGTTCATAATCCGTTTTCCAGTATGTGTTATACTGTTATGATCAAAAGTAAATGGTTTGGTTCAAATTGAAAAATTTATATATCTTAATATATCAAAATATGAAGTTGTGATATATACGTTGCTTTGTGTTAAAAGGTTATATTTTTAAGAAAAAATCTATTGTGGACTAAAATTTGTAGTCAAACTTAATTTCAGATTGTTCATGCAAATTTATGAACATAGATGAACGATTAGGATCTAAGCTCGATTTAAAATTTCTGTCAACCGTAGAATTACTCTGTATTTAAATTTCAAATTGTGTTCAATTTGATATGCATATTAAAATATTGTTAGAAGTCTAATTTCATATCATTGAGATAATTGGAAACTTTTTTAGATAGGAAAAAAATCGTTATTTCTTGATGATTCATAGTTCTTTAGATAAATATATTTTCTTCCCATTAAAAAAATAAAACATCTAAAAATTTGAGTTCTGAACGAGAACGTAATATGAAAAGTCATTCTGAGCGGATTGAATTGATTTTTCAAATTTGAAAATTATAATTATGTGAAGTATCTGTCCTTTGCTTTGCAAAAAATCATATCACAAGTTATAATATATTATAGACAATTTAATCACAATTCAATAGTTCGAAACAATTTTAATAATATCTTTGTGACTTAGCAACGATAACAGCCGAGAGTTTTCCTTGCTAGAGATCGAAGAATAGATCTCACCAACTTTTGAAATTTGATGTTTGGATCATCTAAGAAATTGCAATGCAATAATAGCGTTTTCAGAGAGTAGTGTAAAAGGAGTAGTGTAATAAGATTGTAATACTATTAATATGAAAAGAATATACAATTTGAAATAATGCAAATATTAGTTAAATTAATATTGGAAATAGTGGTAATTTGTTACTCTTACAAAATCTTAGTAGAATAATAGTATTTCAACACTAATTCAAAGGGGGAAAAATCGAATTACAACCAAATAACATAATAAAATTATTTATAAAATTAATATAATAACTTTATTTTTTAAATAAATACAATAAATTTATTTTAAATTAATATAAGAAATTGCAATGCAATAATAGCGTTTCAGAGAGTAGTGTAATAAAGATTCTAATGCTAATAATATGATAAGAATATACAATTTGTAAATAATGCAAATATTGGTTAAATTAATGTTGGGAATTTTGCTAAATTTGTTATTCTTACAAAATGTTGAGTTAGTAGAATAATACTAATTCAACACTAATTCAAAGAAAAAAAACATCGAATACAACCAAATAAACATAATAAAATAAATATAATAAAATTATTAAAATTAATATAATATTTTTCTTCAAGCATCCAAACACGCTAGAACTAAGACTAAAGGCAGGCATAAAAACGGTTGTGGAATTACGGGGAGGACAAATGGGCGAAAATGAGAGCGACACCAGTAAACGCATGTGCTAGAAAGAAAATAGGAAGACGAAAGGGAAGTATCTAACTTCGTTATTCTTTTTATTAGTATTTTGAAATATCAAACTTCGTTTTAGAGAAAAACAGAAAAAATATCTAAAAAGTGGACGTCAGGTCACATGAGGACAAAAATGACTTCCATAGATAGCGATTGAGCGATGGTCACAGCAGCAGCAATATTAATGCCTAGAATATTCTAAAATGATCTCCTTTACCTTATAAAATAAAATATTTGCTTTTCTCACTGTTATAGAATAAATAAATATAGTATAAGTCTGACGTGCTTACGCTTATAAGTACGTATAAGATTTCTAGTTTTATTATCTCTAAATATGTTACTCACAAGAGATCAAAAAATCTTCATATATATTTGAAGTTGGGTTACACAACAAGCTGCAAAATATACGTTGTGTACGAAGTTGTATTTTGAACTCATATTCATTTATTTTCAAAATTGTATTCTGATCGCTTTTCATGCAATCACAACGGTCAAATTGAATTTAAAGAAACGTAAAGAAACTTATACATAGGGAGATGATAGTAATATTATATATTTTTATAACTTAATAAATTATTAGATTTATTATTTTCTTTCCGAAGGTTGGTTTGAAACCAACAATTTTATCATAAGAAATTTAAAAATAAATACTCTCCCTGTGAATTGGAATACGGGAGGACTCTTTACAGTCCACGAATTTACAAAGAGTGGGGGATTCCAGCTTGTTTCCGCTGCCTCATTTTGTAGACTTCAAGTCAACTGAATCATAAGCAAAACGTTGGAAATGAATGCAGCCATCCTTCCTTGCGTTAATACTTCCATTGAAAAATACACATCACCAATAAATGAGAAACTACTTTCCTTACAGAGCAGTACCTATTTTGACTGCTCTTTTTTCCCCAAGCAACTGGTCCAACAAGCTAGCTAAGTAACTCACAAATTTCTAGGGTGGCGTTTGGTAAAGGAATAACTTAAGAGGTATAAGTTAAGGAGGAAAAATTTATGACAACTTATGTCATGGTTGTTTGGTTATGTGAAGTGAATGAATAAGAATATAATAATATAAAAATTATTATAATATTATAATCACTATCATTAATTTGCAAATATTAATCATGGTACTAATAATAATAATTATTATTATATAAACTATTTTTATTCGTAATATATCAATGATAATTATAATTATAATAATTAATATAATAATTATATTTTTATTCTTCATGCTTAGTGGTTGTCATAATACTAATGATAATGATGATGATGATGATGATGATAATACTAATAATACTAATAATAATAATACTAATAATAATAATAATAATAATAATAATAATAATAATAATAATTATTATTATTATTATTATTATTATATAAATTAATATATTATTAAATATTTGTTCTACTGATTATCATATTAATGTTCATAATAATTTCAATGATAAAATAGTAATATTTTCTTTATTGAAATTAATATATTATTTATTATTTATTATTGTAAATAAAATATTATAATATTACAATAATGTATTAATTAAAATTAATAATGAAAATTAATGATAGATTATTCGAAATTAAAGACTAATCCATAATGGGTTCCACCATGGAAGAAGTTATTCCACCAATTTTGGTGGTATAAATTCTTCCTCCTTAAAGAAGCTTAAACCTCTTGTGTTTGTTGAGTTATCCCTCCTTAAAGAAGCTTAAAGAAGCTTATTCCTTCTACCAAACATATAAAGTGTAGTCCTTTTCCTTGTTACCCTGGCATGCAAATAAATTGTTAAGAATCTCTTTTGCATGTGCATGAATCTGAATTGATATTTTGTTTATCAACTAACTAGCAGATCTGAAGGATATAGTGCAACGGCTAATTGACTAGGGTAGACAGATAGTAAAACCTCTAGCTACAAGAATATTTTAATTATATTGTCAGTTTGCTCACTAGCATAGCCGCCTAGGTGCAGAGAAAAAACTAGTTTTTTTTTTTAAAAAAATTACTGAAAGGAAACATTTCCTTTAGTTTTCTTTACCCCTAAATGCCGTTACTTTTAATTTGACAATGCAAAGAAATTCACTATTTGAGTATTTGACAATACCAAAGCAATTCACAATATACAATTTATTTGCATAATCACTACTCATCACCTTTAAAAAATATGCCATATTTAATGATTTATCTAGTTCTAGCCATTGTCAATGATGGGCTGGAAAATATCTTTGTTAATTACAGGACTTGTTGTTGTTTGGAGAGTGGGAAAAAAAAAAAAAAAAAAAAAAAAAAACGGAAAGCCGTCTAATTTGAACGTAGTTGAGTTTCTTGAATAGAGGACCCGAAGTTGAAGAGAGAGACTTTGTCAGCAACAGAATTCATGCTTTTGAGAAATCCTTACCTGCATCAAAATCAGAGAGTAAAAGTTGCTTGATTATTTAGAATATTTGAAATTTAACTCGGAATATTGTTTATCCTTAGCGTGAAGGAACTAGGACTACACGACAAAAATTGTCAATTATTTTGTTTGGCAGTAAAACTTGTCAAATTTCGTTATCCCCTAATGAAAATATCAAATTTCTTTTTCTCATGTTTCTTAAAAAAACAACAGTGCTGCGTGCATGCATGTACAACACTATCGTAACGTTTACTTAAAAGCAAGATTGATGAGAATTTGTACAGATCTCCACAATAGTGACTGTTTTGATGGTATGCGTATTGCACACTTTAAAAATATTTTGTTAAAATACCAACAAATTTTATTTTCAATAGAAAATGCAAAATACCAACAAAATTGCCTACATTATGGCCACAAAAATTGTCAAGGTTCTTATTTTGTCAAATGTACTTTTAGTGCATTGATTGCAACTTTTAAGTTGCATTTCGACTGTCTTTCTGTTAAATCGTTCGAGTTTCTATTTAAAATGTAAAACCAAAAAAGAAAACTTCCAAAGAAAAAAGAAAATTCTAAAAACTAAGATTCACTTTTCAGTAATTTATGGGCCCAATTTGTCTGCAAAGAAAAACCTTAGACCAAACTTAAATCTTAGTTAACCCTCTCCTCGAATGGAAGCCCAAAATAGTAAAAGCCCAATGCGATCCGATCCAGATTGAAAGGAATAAGGATGCACTTTCAATTTTTAGAGAGTCATTATGAAACCAATTCTGGGGAAAAAAATGCAGTTATTTTGAAATATAGTAAGATAAAACCTCTCTGTTAAAGCAGAATCAGGACAACTTGAAGTCTAATAAACAAGAATCTCACCAAATTTTTTGTTCTCAACTTGCTTGTAGCGCCATCCTAAATTTTATATGAAATAAATGGAAATACTAGAATCTAGTTGGTTTGTTCACCGAGTTAATATCCGAAATCCAGCATTACACAAATTCACTCTTCTAGAAACTCAGTATGATTTTCTTTTAGAAAATTAACAAAATTTTGCCCCATGTTACATGTCAATGATGTTGGGCTGCCTTCAAGTTATGCATATTACAATTTTTCCTAATCAACATTTTTAACTGAAAATTGCTTCACCATTTTCATAATTTTTTTTTTCACTCTAAAATTTTAACAAAAAGAGTCCTATCCCAAACAATAAAATGTATGCTTATATCAGCAAAAGAAATTATTCATACCGACAACATGCGATTTATGATAGTCATTAGTTCGAAATGCTGTAACCTCCTACAAATTTACACAAGAAATTAATTTCTTCACTGCACCGGGTTGTAATTAAGAAAATCGCAAGAGTAAAACAGCTTTGATCAAAATCATTTTGCGCAGAATTTTATTTGATTAGAATTAACTTTTTAGAATTTTATTAGATCTAATAATATAAAAAATTAAAATTCCGATCAAATGGAATGAAATAATTTCTAACAAATGAAATCATTTCATTTCAAGTAATTCCCATTCTAATTAGCGCTATAATAAAAAAATTAATTTCCCGCCGAAACAGAACACGCAGAAGAAAAGAAACCACACTGTCCAAGCTCTTCTCCTTTCACTCCGAAAACGTTAACCTCTTCTTACCTCCTTGGCCTCCCAACGCTTGCTTCGCCTCTCCTCCTTTCTTTCCCCTCAATTCCTTCCCAAGCAAAGCATCCTCCATTCCCTTTCCATCATGCCTCTTCTTAAACCACCCCTTCGCCTCCCATCTCTCCCAACAACTCACTACCACCAGCAACGTATTACATATTACATTACCAAATGGATTCTCTCAAAAGATCACAGATCAAATCGATTGTGGGTTCCGACAATGGAGGGGCCCAGTTTGTCGGACAAAGAGTGCTTGTCGGCGGATGGGTCAAGTCGTTCCAGGTCAAGCCGAAGAAGGAGGTGGCCGTTGATTCTGGTGGCCCTGATGTGCCGCAAAGGGATTTGAAGTGCGCCGAGGCTTTTTGTCTGAGGATTCCTTTGTTGAGGTGCATTGTGAAGATTTTGAACCAGGGAGGGAATCCAGTGGGAGAGAAATTGGAGGCTGTAATGCAGAAGAAAATGGAGGGGATTGCTTATGTTAGAATTAATGATGGATCCTGTGTTAATCACCTTCAGGTTCGCCTTTTCTCTTGTTCCTTTTTACTGATGTTGTGTTAATGTCATCTATGTGGTAAAGATATTATTAACCGTTATATATATTTGGAAAGCTTAGTCTAGCATAATAACTGGATGAAAGCTATTCCGACTTAATAATTTGTTTTTCGATAGCCAATATGATTGGTTAACTTTTAGTTCTAGTAAAGGGTGTTAATTTGAGTATGCCATTGAATCACATGCATTTAGGTAGGTACAAGTGACCAAATTGAAGATATAAATTTTGTTATGGACCTCATTATTAACCATCATGCCTTATATGGTTCCAATCCTTTCTATATCTCACTTCAAAATTTATTCCAGATAGTTTTGGATTCAGATTTACACCCACTTGAGCAAGTTATGGCAATTGGTACCTCGGTTTTATTGGAAGGAATGATCGAACAGGCACAAACAGAGGGAAAATATACAATTGAGCTTAAAGTGGATAAGGTCCTACATGTTGGACCTGTTAACCCGGTCAAGTACCCATTAACGAAATCAAGGCTTTCTTTGGAGGCTATTCGGGTTTATCCACATTTCCGTGCCCGTACCACCACGGTAAAAAATTTTATTCCTAGTAACTTAGTTTCTGTGTTTGTTTCATCTTTTTTTTTTTACTAAGAAAAAACCGCACCTTAACTTTACATCATCTGCAAACAACACCCAAAATTGCCTATGCTTCTCAGGTAACACCTCAAATTTGAGATATTTGTTACTTAAGCGCCACTGAATGTTACAATAGAAACAATATACTCTCTTAATTTTTGGTTTCAGGTGTGATTTTTCAAACAATGGAAACAACTTGTTGGTCATGACTCATTTGTTTATTTACTCAGGTCGCCTCGGTTATGAGAATCAGAAGCATCTTGACTTATGCTGTGCACAAGTTTTTCCAGGAAAACAACTTCCATCATGTCACCATGCCAGTTATCACCACCACCCCTTCCCAAGACCATCAAACTGCATTCCACATAACTCAACTTTTCTCCGTTTCCAATAACGAGAAAACCCAAGTTGATGGTGTGACTATAGAAGGGATTCGATCTGCAATAAAGGAGAAAACAAAAAGAATTGAAGAACTAAAGAGAAGTGACAGCAACAAAGAGGCAGTAATTACAGCAGAACAGGACCTCAAAGCTGCAAATGAACTTGCACAAAAGTTGGAAAATGAAGAGAAGAAAATGGAGAAGATTGTGAAGGTTGATTATTCGAAAGATTATTTTGGGTGCGAGGCTCATTTATCAGTTGACCCTGGGCTTCATCTGGAGAGTTATGCATGTGCTCTTGGTGCTGTTTATCATTTTGGGCCTGTTTTTCAGCCGGTGGAACAGCAATTAAGTAAGAGTTTGGCCGAGATGTGGGTGGTTAATGCAGAGCAAGTTTTTGCTGAATTTGAGGTATGATTATTGTCAAATGTCCATTTGGATTTTGAATTTTCACTTTAATATGGTGTATAGTACATTTTGTGGAATGCTTTAGTGTCCAAGTAGTAAGATTCAGATAAATAAATATAAGTGTTATTTATTAATACTAGAGACCATATGAACAAAAAAGGAAACAGGAAGCTGTTTTGCTGGTATGAACCATGTACCTGTGCTACTTGGCACATTACTTTGTACTTAACATCTAAGCAGTTACAGATTTCTCCTAGCTCTTTAATGTAGCCATTTCCTAAAGCTCTTGTTGGTATTATCCTTACTAGATTGGTACTGTATAGGTTTCAGGCAGTACATTATTTCTTGGTTTTGTTGTTAGGAACGTAATAAATTCAGTTATGTGTCCCCCCCCCCTCTTTCAGTGTGCAATGACGTGCGCAGAGGATTGCTTGAAGTCCCTATCCAACTCAATCATGACAGGCTGTCCTGATGACATAAACTTCTTATCGACACGATTTGACAACAAATGCGTGAACCGGATCCAGGCTGTGCTATCAGAAGGCACCTTCCCTCGGGTTAGCTACACTGAAGCAGTTGAGGCGCTCCAGAAGGTATGTAAATGAACACTGCAATTAAAATCTTTATGGTCCTGGAGCAGGCAGCACAAATGCACAATAGGTGGGCTGGTCTGGGTTAAATATGGGTTGGTGTCATTTTGGTTCAAGCCTATTTCAGGTCAATATCAACTTGAAATTGGATTAATTTTCTTTCGGCCTTTGGGCTTATTTCATATTGGTTCAATATAACAATTAGCTATTGGGTTTTTTAGGCACAAGTCATTTGTGTATGTCAGGTTTGAGATTTGGTCAAATTCATTTTATTTTCCAAAAAAAAAAAAAAACCTTTATTGGGTATTGCACTCTGTTAAATTTGTTTATTTAAACTCTTTATGGTCTGATGCCAAGTTGCATAGGTTTAGGCTTGTTTTGATCTAAATTGTTCTTTAGTTAGGACTTAGGAAGGGTAAACAGGTTTTGACTTTAAATAACTTAGGTCTTGTGGGTATTATCTGTCTAGTTCAATTTATGCCAGTTCTAGGTAGCATACTCTAAACTAATACCGAGGTCCTTGTCCTTGATTGATGCATTGTTCTCCAAATTTATTTGGTTCTTAACATTTCTTTTTATTGTTGTCATTAGGTCTCAGATCACCCATTTGCAACAAAAGTTGAGTGGGGTATTACTTTGTCTGAGGAGCACAGGCGGTATTGTTATATCATTCTTTTTGTTTTATTATTATTTTTTTTTTAATGTCCACTATGACCTTCTCTCTTCTGACAAACTATCATGACAGATACTTGGTGGATGAGTTGCATAAGAAGCCCATCATAGTTTACAACTATCCAAAGGAAGTCAAACCATTTTATTCTCGCTTAAATGATGATAATAAAACGGTTTCTGCTTTTGACATTATATTGCCCAAGGTAAAAAGAACAAGACGTTTTCAGGTTTGTTGATTTATGTATCAATCTTAATTGTTTAGCTATTACATCAATTGTGTTTTGACTTAAATATAGGTTGGCACTGTGGTCTGTGGCATCCAGAAAGAGGAGAGGAATTACATGATTAGTTCACGGTAATTAAAAATTGTGTAGAATTGCTATTTCCATTTTTTTAATTATTTGTAAGTGTTGATACTGATGGTAAACTTTGTTTGCAGGATAAAAGAAGTGGGATTAAAAGAAGAACAATTTGACTGGTATCTGGACCTTAGAAGGCATGGCACGGTCAAGCATGCTGGTTTCCAAATCAATTTTGACCAACTTGTGATGTTCTTGACGGGCTTTGGGGACATCAGGGATGTAGTTCCATTTCCAAGAACAAAAAATGATGCTAAATGCTGATAAATTGCTTAATCGTGTAAATAGTCCCAGATTCTGAGTGATTGTATATTGACTGTAATATGACCAGCTGTTTAAATGCATGTACAGCTTCATGTACAGAGATATTTAATGCTGTTACAGCAAGTTTAAATGAATTTGAAATTCGTACAGCTTTTTATTTTTGTGTGGTTTAAAATGATTGCTTCTGTTATATACTTAGTACATATGTCCCAGACAACAAATATGCTGTCAGAAACACCAACATATTTTATTTATGTGCTTTTATGTGGCTCTCAGCTTGTTAAAGGATGGGATTTAATTGCAGTGTCGGATCCAACGAACGTTAAATTACTAACTGATCTAGTAATCTTAAATTCTTAATTACTTAACGACGAGCCATCAAATTCTAACTTCTAAAACGGTAGCTACCAGATAAATAAGCTTATACAAAAAATCAGTTCATTAACATAAGTTCAACGATTAGTTTTCCAAAGATAATTGACCTTCTCATGTCAATAACTCGCTTAAAATCTAAGTTCATCCTAAAGGTTCCTACATACACAATGTTTTTTACCAAATTATTTAAACATGGTTACTGTCTAAAAGAGTAAAATATATTCTACTTACATATACAAAAATTACAAAGATTATATAAAGACTAATAATTATGTAAATTGTATCTAGAGCTGTTGCAGATTCCACTTTACTTCATGAGCACGCTTCATTTAAGCTCATTTAATGGACTTGCTGCTTTACTTTGGAACTATTTTTCCGGGAAATGCTTTGGGCAGCCGATATTTTCTTTAGAGCAACATATCTTTTTTCTAAATGTCTAAACTGCCCTTAATATCAATCAAAATTTGTTGCCTTAATTAATCTCCTTAATAATAATTCCCTTCTTTTATAAATTTCTCGTTAAAAGATAATTCCTTAAACTTCTTATTGCTGCTACTTTTTACAATTTTGTGTTTTGCAACATACTTGTACAAACAATCTCAAGTCATGTGTGGTGATAAGAATTCCAGTAACAATATAATTATGTCATTTTTTTTACTTTTGTTGCTTCTATTAGTTATTTATGCTTTATTGTTGTAATTCTAAAAGATGTTCAACTGAAAATCAATAGAGTAAATACAATAAGATATTAAAAAACTCAATCTTTCTTAATAAAAATCATCGTAAGGAACCAAATTGTAATGTATACAGCCCTTAACTTTCAACGCCATGACACCAGCTCTTTCACGAGATGCCAAAATTCATAAAGGAATAAATGGGTAGATAAGGGAAAGAAACAATCGAATTTTCAGAGGGGAGGCAAGGACACTTGGGGCAATCCATGATTGGATTGTAATGGAGGCAACGGTGTTCATGAAAAATTATTGAAGGTTTTGTATGTTGTATGTTTTGTGTGTGCTTGTTTTCTATAGACGTTTTTTCTTTTCTTTCTTAGTTTTTTTTTTTTTTTTCTGTAGCTGGTAGTCTCTACCCGGTGTATCCAAAAAAAAAAAAAAAAAAAAATGAGTAGATAAGCTGGAGGGAAGGGAGGTGGAGATGAGCATATCGATTGTTGAGATATGAGATAAGCTGTCAAGAGTGAAGGGATGAGGGGACTGAAATTTTTCGGTGGAGAGGGGAGGAGAGAACTGACAAGATTTATTTGGAGATCTCAGCAAATTTACGATATCTTAGAAAAACAATTTGGTCAGTTAGCAAATAATAATGTTGCTCAGAAAATAATCGGTTGCCCAAAGCACATCCCTATTTTTTCTATTTTAAGTTTGTAACTAATATTGAGGCGGTCCATCCTGTGTGTTAGGACTTAGGATCGGGATTGCTATGATGCTATCCCAGCTGCTCTGTGTATTAATGTCTGAGGCTCTGAGCCAAAGAGGACAGGAAAACAGAAGGAAGTAAAGAGAAGGCAAAATGGTAAAGTAACCGGATAAAACTAAGGGCCGCAGTAGAAAAACACGCCGTGCCAAATTTCTCTGCAAAAGCCACGTGTTCGTATATTGTGGTACAAAATAATACGCTCATAATTTTTTAATTCCATAAATGCAAACTCTATATATCGAGATCGATATTTTTTTTTATTTATTTATTTTTTTTTTTACCGAGGCATCTCGAATGTCTCGAGACTCGTATGACTCGTATGAGAAAAGAGCACAGTACAAGCTTCGTTAATTTCGTTTTCTTTTTTTTTTTTGAAAAAAATCCAAAAGAACAAAATATCGTGTACAACTAGATTGTTTGACCCGGTAATTTAGCTCTATTCCATCAACTTATTGGTTCGATTTAAAAAAGAGTATTTATTTTCAAATTTCTCATGTAACAAAATTGTTGGTTTCAAACAACTTTAAAAAAAAAAAAAACAAAATCGTGTCATATACTATCTAAGAATTACTTTTAGTGGAAGCCAAAAGGGAAAAAAATAATAATGCAAAGGAAATCTTTAATTCGTTATATACTACAAGTTATTCTAAAATATTGATGTCTTTATAAAATAAATAAAATATTATAAATTTTAGGAACTAATATAAATTATTATTTGAGTGACGTGCTGACTATATAATTTTTTGTAAAAAATAATTACTCTATGAAGAGCTGGGAAAAAAATACAAATATATGAAAAATTATATAGTGGACTAATTTCTTTATACAGAGTGAAAAATAGCCCATCTGTTTAATATTATGAATAATTATAGTAGATCAGTTCTCAAATCGAATTGAAAAAACTAACCCACCTTAAGATCCCTAAATATATTATTTCAAAAACCTATTAACTAGATAGGAATATAGGATTCAATTAATGCACTAGGCGTCAAGGCATGAGGATCAAAAAATCAAAGTACTGCATGGTTGCAGCTGGCAACCTGAAGAGGTTAGATGATGTGGTAAACGAAATACGACAATGTGGCTTTAACCAGACACAACAAATGAAGCCTATCTACAAGCTAAGCGGTGTTTAGCCACTTAGCCTTGCGTATGCAAATTTCCGTATTCAAACTTGACGTCACGTAACCGTGCGCCATGTCCAATATCTTCAAATCAATGATTTGAAGATATTGGACAATGCTTTTTTACAATGTCCTGACGCAACCAGAAGAAATATCTTCATACCGGTCCAAAAATATATTTTATGACGAATATTGCTACATGCTTTTTTAGAAGAAATTATTTTCAAAAGTATTGTCTAACTATTTTTAATAAAAAAAAAGAATTAGAAAAATGTGCATTGTCAGTATTCAACTATGAAATTGCATGTTCATATTTGCAAAGAAATTAAGGATCCGATACAGTGGCAGAGTTTGAAAATTTGACAATGGGTTCAATAATTTTTAGTATTTATATTATAAAAAATTAAATAAATTTATATAATATATATATTGGAAAAATTCTATCTTGGACGAGTTTCGTATTTGGGTTAAATCTAAATTATTCATTATGACTGATTATGAATCCAATGGCCCTTAAAAAACTCATTAATGGCTTTTCGGGTTATTAGTGTCCTTATCGTGCAATCGACAATTTGGACATTAACAATTGCTAGAGATATTTTACAATTCATTTTGAATTTATTCCAATAAAGTACTTAAAAACTTTACTGAAAAATAATTAAGACTCAAAATATAGAACAATTTTATAAAAATTACCAGTCATAATAGATTTTTTTTATCTTTTAATTTAATTTTTAAAGTTTCATCCTTTGAAATCGTCATAAGATGAAATGTTATAAATAAACAACAAAAATAAAAGAAATTAAATCGATGATAAAATTATTATGGTTACCGACTATGTCTTAATCTTTTGTAATATTCAATTAAATAAACAAAAAAATCTATATATTAACAACGTAGATTGTAAAGTTACATATTCACGTTCAATTAATAAATTAATAAGTTCAATATGCATGTGCTATCATTACTGAAAGTGAAATTTCATGAAATATTTGAGAAGACAAAAATTAATATTTGTGGCAGTCTAATATATATTTGTTATATAAATAAATTTTTTTCCAACAAGAATAAAATTTCTAAATCCAATATGGGGTTCACTAGTGGAACATCTTTTGAATATCTATGGAGTTCAAATATTACATATCTACAAAATTTTTTATTTTGCAAGTGTGAACTTTTAAATATAGTATTATTTTTTATAAATCAATGGAGACAATTGATCCCATACCTGTGCTTATCTCCGCCACTGATCCGATATCAAAATTATTGCGGGTCGGCAGCTTTTATTCAATTTGACTAGCTCTTTTTTTTTTTAACAAAAATCAAAATGACAAGAGCAAATGCCTTCTCCATTTCCGTTATTATTTTCCAAATCCTACTTGGATTGAATTTCTTTTTGCGTTTTAAACCTTTTAATTTAAAACAAACAAATCAATCCATTAACTGATTTTGATTAGGACAGTGAAGGTAAAAAAAAAAAAAGTTATTTATAATCCGCCTCTGAAAATAAATTCAAACGTGACACGTGACGTGCGACCGGGGTCCATTATTATCCACAATTTTACTCCACGTATGACGTAACAACGGAGTTGTGCCACGTGGCTAGATCAGGTGCTAACCCAGATAACCAAATAATTATGGGCCCTGTATCTTAAATAATGTAGATTCCAAAAACTGACTTTAATTCAAAACAAAATAATTCTTGTCTATTTTGCAAGCATTCAGATTTCTGACATCTATGGAAAATTTATAGTATTTCTATTTTCCTCTATTTATTTATTACCGAGGACTCCTTCATTTGTACATTTAGGATCTTCTATTGTTCATTCTGTGTTTCAAAGAATGTTGTCGGTGGCACTTCACATGCATTAACGACCTAAAATCAGTGTTACCAAACACCAAATAATAAAAAACATTTTTCAAATGCTTCAAGTTCGTGTTCTGGAAATATATTAAATATTACAATAGAGTTTTCATTATCTTACAGTTATTTGAATTAAGAAATATATTATATTTTACTAGCTAGTTACCCCCCAGCTTAGTGCTACATATTTTAACAAGTATATTTTTAGTCAAGCAATCAATATCTGTGCACTAATTTAAAGGAAATAAATAAGAAAAAATTACAATAAAATGTTGACAACATCTAAACTTGTTGAAAATCTGGTAGCACGATGACCCGCTATACACACAAGTCTCAGCAAAAGCAAACCACAGGATCCAATTGTGTTATAGTGCCAAGTTATATATGCAAATCCTGAAACATGGCATTGTCGTCTGGCAGATTATTATTGGAAATCAAACAGCTAGTGATGAGCGCCATAACTCCTAACCTCACCACTGTCTATCTTTGGTTTCTCATCCTCTTCTTTCTTGGCATCCTCTCTCTATGTAAACACCTCATAACACTCCTCAGATGGGTTCATGCCGCCTTCTTCAGACCTGGAAAAAACTTAACAGATTATGGCTCATGGGCCCTGGTCACTGGTGCCACTGACGGCATCGGTAAAGCGATTGCCTTCGAGTTAGCAAACAAAGGCTTGAACCTACTTCTACTTGGAAGGAACCAAAGCAAGCTCCAAGATGTGAGCAACTCCATCAGATCGAAGCACAACTCTACCAAGGTGAGGTGCAGGATGATCCATGTTGTTAAATAATGTTTTTTTTTTTATCATTTTCTTCTTGGTCTGTTTCGTCTTGAAAATTGATTTTAATTGAGTATTCATTAGGTATTAATGTTGGTGAGAACTAAATATTTGTAGCATGTTATTAATTATACATAGTTATTTTAAAAAAGTTTGACAAACTAGTATATGAATGAAGAGTGAGATAAAGTAAAAACCATTTTAATATTGGCTTGTGCGGTTGTGCCTGCTAACTGTCTTCTCCGTATCTTTGCCAAAAATTAAATAAAAATTTTTAATAATGGAAAGGCTCAAATTTTTACTCCGTATCTTTGCCAAAAATTAAATAAAAATTAAATCTGAAGTTACAAATTAAGCTCACGATGAGTTATCCATCTTATTTAATTCCTGACCATGTTAAGATACTATACTATAGACTCATTCTTGCATTCTTCCGTACAGTGCTTTTTCTAACCAACATTTGATTGTCTTTTTTTTTTTTTTTTTTGTGTTCTAACAGATCAAACTAATCGTGCTCGATCTTACAATTGATATGTATATGGGTGTCAACCAACTGAAAAGCGCAATCGAGGGATTGGATTTGGGGATTGTGGTAAACAATGCGGGGGCTACATACCCCGGTGCCATGTATTTCCATGAAGCAGACGCAGCGGTGTGGGACCCAGTTATCAGAGTCAATGTTGAGGCCATGACATGGGTCACATCAGTGGTGGCGCGAAAAATGGCGGAGAGGGGCAAGCGAGGAGCAGTAGTAAATATTGGATCAGGGTCTTCGGTGGTAGTGCCGGCATTTCCATTTTACGCTGTTTATGCTGCTTCAAAAGCGTAAGATCATTTTAGTATCTTTTATTTTTAGAAGATAAATTGGTCAAACCTCCCAACTTATTTTTAAATTAAATGTTTATAAAAGACTCCATCGAATTTCATTCAAAGATGCATTGTTCTTTATCACTAGATCAAGAACTGATTCTTTTTTTTTTATATCTTTATAAAAAAAACTGTTTCTTATTATGCTTAATAATGCGTACATATGCCCTTATGGTTTATACTTCATAGCATTTAAAGTCATGCCGGTAATTTCTAGCTAGTTTCCTTTTTGCTTCATTTCAAACTCCTTTTTCGTTCCTATTTTTAGATAACGACAACACAGACGTACAAATATCTTCTGTTCTTACTTTTATTAGTTCATTGACGTCTAACTATCTTTCTATAAATCAATTAAATTAATGTTTCAGCATATATATATATATATAATTTGTTGATTTCATTTTTGCATCATGCATGGACAACATACTTATATATATTGTAAGATTTAGAATTGTGGGTTTGTTTTAGACGAATTCAGGGATCAGAAAATATGATTTGATGACTATTATTTATTTATTTATTTATTTATTATTATTTTTTTTCTGTTGACTAAGTCTCTACCAAGAAAATACTTCTAGGCTAAATTAAGCAAATGTGCTGCTGAGAGTTTGAAAATTTCATTTCCTTTTTTATTCCGCATTTTCCTTCAAAGTAGATAACAAAAGATATGTATTAATTGCTATATAAATACATGCTTGTCCATGCAGTGCTATGATAATAACTCCCTTTTGTACCATGAAACTATATATTCCTATATATTAGGTCTGTAGGCACTTAACTTTGACGGGTCTATATATAAACTCAATATATAGGCAACGATGAAAATCTCAAATCGCTTGTATTTAAGGCTCTGTGTGGATTGCGTGAGGCTATTTTTCTTGGGTGGTAATTAATGGGTGCACACGGCAGCTGCACCCAATCAAACACAACTTCAATCCTTTTTTTTTTTTTTTTTTTTTTCATATCCCTTCCTTGGGGACACAGCTTCAAATTTAACTGCAGGCTGTCAGTATTTTAGTTATCGTTATTTGAGTTTTGTTATATGATATCACGGATAGGGTTCCTATGCCAGGCTAGAGGTTATAGATTTGGCTATAATAAATATGAGATCTGTGACGATGCTAGCTGCTTCATTGCATAAGGGCCTCGTGATAACTATAAGTCCTTTTTCTCTGTTTTTTCCTTTCTTCTTTTTCTTTTTAAAAACCAATTTTATTTTTCGTTGGTGCTAATATAATTCAAAAATTCAAGTTAAACAATAAACGAATTGTAATGATTTTGTTCTGCGTCATAAGCGATGCATTCATGACTTAATTATATAGTAAAATTGTAAGCTCATATTACCATACAAAAGGAGTTCGTTTCTTATCTTGTGCATCTATTTTACTTATCTTCTATTCTTGCTTTGTCCAAGTAATATATGAATTTTTTTTTCGAGATTAAAAAAAAAAGGATAAAAGAACGTTAATGTTGATTTAAAAAAAAAATTAATATATGCTAACACTATTTATTTATTTATTAATAAAAGTATATAATTGCTAACTTTTATATCTTATCTTAAAGCAAATTTTTAATTTGTATATACTCACATATGTTATGTTAATTATTACTGGGTAATGTGATTTAATATATGAAGGGTGGCCATCATAGAAGCGGACTATGGACTAGGGTATGGGCTTGATTTATTGTCTTCTTTACAGTCGCTTTCGCGACCGTATCGTTTTTATTTCTTGATTCGGCATAATTTTTTTTTTTTTCTTATTGTGTTTGGAAAAGCACAAATAAACATTCCAACTAGGAGTCTAGGACAACAATCCCAATCAAAGCACTTAAAGCTGTTTCACCATTTGGAAACAGTGTCATAGTACCATTGTACCAGCTTATGCATACTTTATCCAAAAAAAAAAAAAAAAAAAAAAGTTAAGGATAAACTTTCCTCCTAGCAATAGTGTTTTCAATACCTACCGGTTACCGAAAAATTCCGATAATACTATGTACCGGAACAGTAACCGAACCGGAGGTATCTGATATTAAGTGATGAAATACCGGGGAACTTTTGGGATACTACCGTATTTCGGTCACTAACCTGTATGGGTGCCGGTATGGTATTGAAAACATTGGCCTAGCATTATTTCGGAATGAAGAAGGCTGTTACCTATTGCAATAAGCGCATTAAATATTTCAGTACTTCCGTTTTCAATTTAACAAAACTTTATTTTTTTATATGAAATGATAAAACTAATAATTAAGTTATTTGACGTGTCTCCTATCCGCTGTATTAATGCACACTGCAGTTGGGCAGCCATGTGGTCCGAAGTGGACGATTTGGTATCAGATCAGAAAAGCGCCCTTATTTATTTACTTAAAAATGTTAAAATGATGAACTGCTCTTTTCTTTACTAGACAAAGTATACAAATATAACTTTCAAAAAATTATACAAATATGATGATAATACAAAAATTATACATATATGAGGGGAAGTTCATACGGTCAAAGTAATCGAAACAGATATGGAACCCATGTTAGAGTGTCCAGCTTTCAAATTAAGTTTAATGCAAATGTTTATATATGGGACCCATATACGTCCAGCGGCGGATTTAGAAACAAATTTTTACATTTTTCTTTTTTTTTTTGCTATTTTTTCAAATTTTACAAAATCGCTCTAAATGGAGGGCCAGAATATTTTAGATTAAGGATTTTGCAAAATCTGAAAAAAAAAATAGCAAAAAAATTTCGAAAAATATAAAAATTTGTTTCTAAAAATATTTCAATATAGAGAACATATTGTATGGTTTGGATAGGATATTTGAATTTTGAATCTTGAAGAACGACTCTAAAGCACCGCTTGATCCGTTTTTTACATCGGATACGGGTGAAGACCAAAGATCTTGAGTGACCAATCCGGCATAACAACTCAAAACTTCAGGGTGTACCGTAGTCATTCTCTCTCTATATATATATAACATAGAATTTATATAACAAATGTATGAAAATGATTTCATACCGATTTCGTTATTGCAATCTAAATGATTTTTAATTTGATCATTATATTGACATCTGTATTTGATGTAATAAGTGAACTTTATCCAATCTACCCATGCCCACATAAAATGCTTATTATATGCGAATAGAAATTTATGATCCTTTTTATCTCATTTCTGTATATATGTACTTTTTCTAGAGAGCCAGTTTGCATAAAGAATGCATGCATGGTTGTACCAGAATGTACACAGGATCTTAAATTAGTAAATTACACAATTTGTTCTGTTTTGGTACTTACACGTTATATCAATGTAGATGCAAAATGAGATGACATTTTTTTTTGGTCTCTGTTTTTTAAAAAATTACAAGTTATGCTAAACAACAGGTACATAGCACGTGCAATAGGACATATTTGATTGATATGTGTACCTAAGTTTGTGATCAGCAAGCAAAGTATACCAAATGATTCAAATATGTGCATTATGCGCATGCATTTATTTACTTCAGAAGCGGATACTAGGTACAACACGTCAGCAACTCGGGTGCCATTAATCTAAACTAATTAATAGAATTAGCCCCTAAATCTGAACTTAACAACTGCACAGATCAGTTCATAATTTAGATATTATTACGTCATGTATCAGCAGTGAGGCAAGCAAGAACTGAACATTGTTAAATTAGTTCACAATTTCATATAGGTCCTCTGAGTAACAAAAGTTGCAAGCTAAATTGTTTGAGATTTTTTTAATTTATTTATATCTACTTTTGTTGTTGTAATTTTTTTGTATATAATGGCATACAATTCATTATGAAATTCAGGAGAAATCATATGCATGCTTTTTCACCCGAACCTTTTCATTTTCTTTCAATTAACAGATTTGTCGATATGTTTTCGAAATGCCTAAATGCCGAGTACGCGAGCATGGGAATTGATGTACAGTGTCAGGTACAATGTACATATGTCGGTTCACAAGTTTTTAGAGTTTTCTTTTTGTTACTGAGACTCTAACGATATTGTTATCACTGGATGCAGATCCCTATGTATGTTGCTACAAAGATGGTGTCTACTGTAAAGACATCCTTCTTTGTACCATCTCCCGAGCAGTATGCGAGACGTTCAGTACGCAGGATAGGGTACGAATCAAGATGCACTCCATACTGGCCTCATGCAATTCAATGGTGGTTTTGCTCTCTTGTACCGAATTTTATTCTGAATTATGCGCGCCTACAGATAGGAATCCGCAAAAGAAGTGAGCGGTTGAGAGCAATTATCGAAGATGACAGTGTACGACTCAGTTGATTAAACATGAAAGTTCACATTAAGTGAATACTTTTGACAGGAAATATACTGTAATGATATGTGTAGGCGTATGTTTCTAATTAACTTTGCTGCAGCGCTGTATTATTTTTTATTCTTCCTAATTTCTGTATCTGTTTGTGAGATTCTGACAACATGAACATATCAAATGATTATTCTGTCCAATAGGTCCTGCGCTTGGCTACAAGTTCTGTATTATTTATTCTGTTAAATTCTAAAATCGATCAGTTATGCAAAATCAAAGAGTTACAAGCTCCTTTTGAGACATATTCCATTTACAGAGTTACAAGCTCTGTATTATTTATTCTGTAAATGTCTAAAATCGATCAGCGACACTGATAATCATTGGAAAAAAGAAAAAGAAAAAAAGTAATTGAAGCAAAATCTGTAAACCTTCATTATTATCTGAACCCCCTTTAGTCCTTTTACCACATATACTGATGAAGTTATCCGTAATATGTCTAAAACTACCACCATGCATGCATGTTAAGATATTCTAGGTGTACTCTAGTAATTAACACAAATATATATCGCTATACTCAAACCTATATATACCCATTTTTGTCCTGTAGAAGAAGCAGGTATGTGGCCGTCTTCTTAATTAGCTTTTTAACACCTCATTGCTAATAGGGGATACGCTAACATTATTTAGCCTCTTAATTATTACCAAATAGTTTAATTAGTAGATGGTGCAAATAATTTTCTCTTTTTAACGTTACATTACTTCATGGATGAACTTTCGGTTGTGATTGACGGACTTCTTCTATATGATTTGAAAAACTTAATAATGGCTTGATTAAGCTTCATGGTGAACACTAAAATGCTTCCCAGGATGTTGCATGCGAGTTGCGACCGAGTTCGGACAATATATTATATCTCTACAAGTTCAAGATTGTTTAAGACCCAGAAAATTATATATGAAACATAACACATCTAAAGTGAATTCTAAACTTAAACAAGGTAAACTCCAACATGCTATTCAAGTGCTCCGAGCCTCCGACGAACATCTTATGACTTATGGTCTTTGTGAAGATATTTACGGTACTTAAAAAATAATAAAATTAATAAAATATTATTCAAAGTATATTAAATATTTTAAAAATTATTTGACTTTATAAAAGCTGATCTTTGTGGGCTCCACAAACTTTATTGGTACACGGTGCAAAGGATGTGGTCTCTATTATTCAATACCCTACCGACAGGGGAAGATCTAGACAAACCATAACTAATTTCCATAAGAGGAAAAAAAGAGGAACATGGAGCGCACTATGCTTTATTTTTTACTACGTGCCACTTTCAAGCACCCCAACGACTTTATCTACTTTTTAATTGTAACATTATGGACCAAAAATGTACCATGCGTGTACGTCTTTATCTGTCATTTGCTGAGCATAACTAGCTGGTCCAGTTGTACAGCCGAAAACAAAGAGTAACCAATTCTGATAGAAGTATAGAACATTTTCTAGAGTACGTACACTGATATATGATGCATACTGTTCTGATTGTATCGATCGAACTGGTACCTTTAATTTCTTAACCAGAATGTCGGCAATGTGCATGCCGCACAAACCAGACTGTGTTGGTGCAAATTCAAATAAAATTGATAATCGAATAATATGGAAATGAATAAAAGGAACAAAAGGAACAAAGTTACCCGAATCGCGCTAGGCGCTGTCCTTAAACGTATTCCGCCTGAACGTGCGACAGGAACCGCAACCAAGATAAGACGGGTTTGTCACCTTTTAGGGCACGACCATGAAGGTGACTGATGAAAGCCTCCAAAAATATCCAGCAGATTAAAGGAATCGAAATTTGAATGATCAACTATTATCAAGAAGAATATGATGAATTGGACAAGCTGTATATCTGTTTTTTTTTTTTTTTTATATATATATCTCTTATGAACGAAATGGCTGTTTATATAGTAGATCAACTAACGGCTAATACAGCCTCAATATTTATTATTATTAATCCAATTAAATTCTCTAGCTAATGAACGGTAAGAAATTGATGATGATATTTATTAGTGGGCCAAATGGAACACTAATGAATTAATTAAGAAATTTATTTAGTGGGTACATGAGAGAACTGCAACGGAAAGAAAATAAATGAATTTATGGACTGCATATAAAAAACGAACAAGTGTAGTAAATTATATGCATTTGCATATCAACGCGAAGGATCAAATACAGATTTAATTTTAATGATCCACAAAATTATTTCAGAATAAAATAAGGAATTTTGAGTTTTCCAAATATATTTCCAACAGACTGGACAGTTACCAGAAGCCTACATCATTCAGTCAACTCAGGCAGGAGGCAGCACGCAGTTGTCAGTTCTGGCATGTAATAAGAGATTTTGATGAACTGACACACAATGTCCTTACCAGGATATATAGAAAGGCTGATGCAGGAAGGGGTTGATACTTGATACTCGATCAGGCTCACCTTTTTTATCATCTTTCTAACCATCTTGACTTTTGTCCAATGTATATCAGCTCTGTAGGCACAAGCAGCATAAGTGCCGATGGACGCCTCTGCTAAACTTTTAATTTGTAGTGTTTACATTAGATGTTTAAAAATCTGGACAGCATATATAAATATGATCCCATTCTTAATCAAAGACGGAATTTGAAATTTTGTATGACTCGGGCCATGTAAATAGGAAATAAATGTTGTATAAATCTATACATGCAACACATTTATGAAAGATTAATACATGATAAGTTGATGTATATGTTGGTACAACAGTACAAGTAACCACGATTGAAGCTTTAGTCCGATCATGTTTTTTCTGTTATGTGACCAGGGGAGTGCTAATTAATGTTAATTTTAGCTTACTGGACTGAAAATACAAGATTCTTTTTTTCTTTTTCGATGAAAAAAAATACAAGATTCTCAATGAGATATATATAGAGAGATGGCCTTGCATGCGCAGCATAGATAATATTATGACCCAAGTTAAATGAAAACAATCCAACAGATCGAGACAACTCTGATAGATAGATAGAGAGAGAGAGCGCAATATGCTAAGCTCTGTAGTAACTCCACGATATTTGATGGAAAGGATAACTAATTAATTTCTGGGTGCAAATAAATAAAGACTTGGATTGGCTCAAATTTAATGAAAACAATCAAACAGAGACCGTTCTAAGTAAATTTGTTGACAATTGGATCTGTGGATCTTGCGATAACTCTGAAAATATGAACGTGTTGAATAATTATTCTCCGGTCAATGATTCAATTTTCAGTGGCACTGAGCTTAACAACTTGTTCTTTGTTATTCTACGAAATTCCCAAATTCAGTGATACGGATAATCCTCTGAGCAATAAAAGATGTGCTTCTCTGTTTTTCTTTTTTTTTTCTAAAAATATGTCTTAGTGCTTTCAATGTAACAACTGCGTAATGTTCGAGTAAACATCAATTGCGGCTATATTTCAAAAAGCATCCAAATTTTTTTTACTTAATTATTTCCTTGTTTGATTTTGAATCTTGATTTATATCTGATATCTTATTTACAGAGTCACTTTTAGCTACTAAGCTACATCTAGATTTACCCGTATTTTTGCCTAAATCTACCACCATATAGAATCATAGTCTACACTAGTTAACAGACTTAACTCCAAATCATATATTCCTCTAACGTAACCTAGATGTGCCCGCCATTTTAGCATCCTAGAGAGGTAGGTTTCAGGCCCTTAAATTAGTTCCTAAATGGCGCATTTACTATCATTTAATACGTGCTGACGCTTAAATCAATTACTATCATGGTCCTGTAGTCCATACAAAGTTCCATGAATTTTTACTGCACGTACAAACTTGCTAATAGGCAGACTATATGTTCTATATGGTGTTATATAACATTAATATCAGGATCAATTGGTTTCTAATAGCATTAATTAAAGAGATTGAAATCAATATTTTGAAAATCGAACCAAATTTGGAATTGGTGGAGCTATCGGGAATTGCTCAGGTCACGTCTTTTCTTATTCATTCACTCCAACTATTTTTATAAAATGACGAAATGACCCCTTATTAGATAGAAAGTCTGAGAAAAATACGATTGGAGAGGAGAGGGTATTGTGGTTGTTTTTTAGAAAAAGTTGGAGTGGATGAGCAAGAGAGGCGTGTCCTGAGCAATTTCCGGAGCTATTGCGGTCGAATCAAGGTAGCTATCGATTTGTCCGGTCGAACCGATAACAAAAATTAATTAAACATCTGTTCTATTAAGATTTCAAAACATTTTTGTTCAGTTCTTCTTAATAAAAAGGTAACATTAATAGAAGTTGCACTTTATATTTACAAACTTCAATCTCGTCATGTACTAGTATATTATTACTTCCTCAAATACTTTTTATTTTATAACCGCAAACTAAAATTAAAATTAAAATAAAACAGCTCAGATTGTACAATGCGGTCCACGTAATCATTGATTAAAATGAAGAAGGAATAGGAGTATAGGACTGTTCGACCGTGGGGAAATTTAATTATTGAAATTCTCCCCCAAAATATACGGGCTCTCTTATTATTGAACGCCCCACAGACGGGGACTTACAAGTACAAAAGCAAACCCAATTCTAATCGCAAACAAACACGGCATCATGCTTTTTGATGGGACTACCTCTCTCTATAACAGCACGGCTTTGTCTCATTAGTGCAAGAATTTATACAATGAGACTGGTTTGAGTTTCTCCTTTTAATTACATGGATGGAGATTACACTGATAAGTAACCTGATAATTTTAATAATGGTTTTGTATTAAGTACAAAAATAAAATTATATAAATATATATAGAGAGATGGCCTACAATTGATTCGCGAAGTAATTCATCTGTTTTACTTTGGTCTCATTTCTCAAAATATGAGTTTTTTAAAACCAATCCAAACTGTTCAATTTTTCATATCGAAATCTCCTTAGAAATCAATTCTTTTTTTCCCAAATTTTTTTTTTACTATTTTAATCATATCATTTTATAAAAAAAATGCTATTGTTGAATAATTTCAGACCCCCTCGCAAATATCATATTAAATGGTAAAAAGATTTATAAAAATATATAATTTTGTCTCCAGCGAAATTTGGAATAGAAACAAATTGAATAGTTCGGATAGATCGTTTGAAGTTTGACTTTTCTGAAATTAGACAAAAATAAAATGAACGAATTACTTCACAAAGTACCGTAGCCATCTCTAAATTTGTTGTCTATAAAATTTTACAAAATGTAATAGTGTTGATGAAATATTAAAGTGTTATCTGATATTTCATCAACACTATTACATCACGCGGTCAATTTCAAATATATTGATACAAGTTATAATGTATCATTAATACTGCCTAACTCAGTAAAATTTCAAAATAGGACATGCATTTTTACAATGCAAATAGTGCATGCATAACTCAGCAAAGTTTTTATATTTCTTATATAATATTGATATAATTTCAGAAATGATTCATAAATTTCAAAAACACTACGGGCATATTAGAATGCAGGGAATTGTACTAATCTGTGAATAATATATCTATTCTTTTGAATGCAATCCGATCATATTTTTCTCTAGTACTTAAATTAGCATTCACTATTGAGTTAGTGCTATAGCAACAATTTTACAATTTATAGAATCACAATATTAGCACCTTTTGAATTAGTATGTTTCCTACTTATCATTCATGCAATTGAAACAAATGTTTACACTACTTTGAATAGCACAAAGTTTGCATTTTCACACATTATTCACTTTACCACTTTTCTTGGACCAGTACAGTACACATTATCCTGAATAGCACTATTGTTGCACTATATATAGTTTGCAAATTATTCATAATTTTTGGAAAATCAACAAATAATACATTAGACGAATTATTTGCATTATTGTGAATTAGCTTTTAGCGCAGCAGATGGCCGCAACAGACTCAACGACCTGGCTCTACTACTGTTTAATAATTAGAGAAGGATAATGGTCCAGGAACTATATATCGAGCTTACATGTGGAATGTCGCACTCTATTAGGCTTCCTGTGGCTGGTCCAACTGTACAATACCAACAATAATGTTGTTAGGAATTTGAGTTTTGGAGTTCACGTAGCGGAAGTCGAGTTTTAGGTTCGAGGAGGCACGATCCAAGTGCAACTGCACAAGAACCGTGCCTCTTAGGGTTGCTCAGCACGAGGATCTCAGAATAAACAATAACAATTAAAATATAAAGAGAACACGAGATTTTAACGAGGTTCAGCACCAACTCGGTGCCTACGTCCTCCACACACACGCACACTCTTTTTATTTATTTTTCTAAATAATTTCTGAGATACATTGTTTGAGGGAGAAGAGAAGAATAAATAGACATTAAGAAAATTACATAAGGCAACTAGCCTTTTTGGTAATAAAATTAATTCACACAATCTTGTCTTTATTCTTCTTATTTCCTTCTCTTCTGACACACATCAGATCCTCTTCAATATGGAAATACACCATCCTTCGTTTCTTGCCAAATCTCATAAATATCTTACCAAATATGCTAGGTCGGTATACCATTTCGGTCCGAAATACAACCATTTCGCACCGAAATCATTCCTGTGTTGATCTGTTTTCTTCATACGAACCTCACGCTACATAATTCGGTCTATACACACACATGTAGACCTCATATATTTCAACACTCTCTCTCAAGTTGACATGTACACACTTGGAAATGTCAACTTGCCAAATTACTTGTTGGGCTTGGTATCCGTGATTGGTTCTTTTCCTTATTTTCTAACTTTGATCAACATTGCTCTTTTTTGTTAAGTGTCATGCATTCAATCTAGAGCATGATCTTATGCAGCACTTCTCACACTCCCCCTCAAGTGGACATGTACGACTCGTCATGTCTCACTTGCGTGGAGTGCTGCACACCGGTACACACTGTCTTTTAAGGCACACACCTTTTGTCTTCATTGGTACACACATGCCACAAAGTTCTTATTTCAAATCATCCATGAGTCGTACACACGACGACGACACACACCGTCACATGGACCAAATTCTTTTATTGGCACGGGTCACACAACTTGTGCTAGACCCTAGCGCGTTGCATCAAACACATCTTGCCCGGTCCGTGCCTTCTTGGCACGCCCCGTGCACATAAGTCAAGTAATCCTTTACCTCAAGCCACCTTCACATTTCATACCGTCACACATGAGAGATATTGTTTTAATTACTAACCTTACACCAAATAGATTACTCATGATCTTCTTCTTTTGGATTAAGGTCTAAGTCTTGACTCGCCTTGACCACTTGACCCAACTTGGACCATATGACATGACTAGAGCCACTTGTCTCACATTGATTATATTCTCTCATCCTTATACTCTTGATATCCACCTTGGACACCAAATATTTCTCTCACTTCAACACTCCCCCTGAGAGGGATATTTGGTGGCTTGCATACTCGGTTACAACTCTTGATTTTACATGCCCTCAACTTGAAGACATCTTGCTCCTCTACTCGAAGAATCTTTCAGACTCGACTTGAGCCTCTTTTCTTGACCCGCCATGGGCCACGTCTTGATTGATACCAAAGATCTCTCTCAATTTTGCTCTCCCCTTGAGAGAGATATTTGGTTACACATGCAAATTGCTTATTTTAACCCGATTAGGGCCACATTGTTGGACCCGACTTGGGCCTTTTCCTTGGACCCGACTTTGATCATTTCCTTAGACTTGACTTGGGCCTCCTTCATAATCCAACTTGGGCCATTTGAAATTCATTTATTGTCGCATTTATCATACCCAAAATCACAATTTTACCACATAATCAAAAAATTTCTAAACAAGTCACCACAACATTACACCATTAATTGTCTGCTATACTACACTACACCTATCTGAATCACCATATTTTTTTTTTTATTTTAGCATAAAAAACAGTCTCCAAACTATGATTTCGGACCAAATTGCCTTCAATTTCGGACCGAACTCCCTTAATTTCGGACCGAAACAACCTCAGTTCGGACCGAATTACCCTGATTCCATACTGAATTCTTTTGATTTTTCACATGATTTGATTTCCAGATGATGCTTGACCCGTATACAAACTTCACAGACAATTATTTTGGTATTCTAGACAGATCATGGTCACACAACCATCAAACTTTGTTGATTTAATCTCCTAGAACATAAAACATATACCTTATTTTGTTGTGGCTTGACGTCTCCTTCTTTATGGCTGTGGTTAGGCTCCAATCACCGCTCATGAGTCACACAACTCGAGCAACACCTCTGCGACAACTTCATATGACTTACTTGGACCCGACTCGGGTTACCATAAGTTTTTTTTTTTTCTTTTTTTCACCCGAAATTTTTTTTTTCTTATACATACATGATACACACCATCAATAACATGGAAATAAACTTCCAAAAAACCAAAACATCTCGGCTTTCCCAAAAATGGCAAATTAAATTTTATGCCAAAAAACCAATTTCACGTTTCCAAAATACATGGAAATACCAATTCGGCACAAATACAACATTTCTTTTCTTTCCTTTTTTTTTTTTCTTTTTTTTTTCTTACCACGTCGGTTTTTTTTTCCTTTTTTTTTCTTACATGACAAAAACGTTTCCTTTTTTTTCCTTTCCTTTTTTTTCTCTCTACGTGATCTTCATCAATTTTTTTTTTCATTTTCTTTTTCATGTTTTTCTTCCTTTTTTTTTTACTTTTTTTTTTTTAAATCCAGTTACCTTTGCACCATGCACTTGTCATAAATCGCTCGACTCGAACGATACCTCCATGACAACTTCATGCAATTCGGTAGCACCTACTTGATGTAGTCGATGCCCCTGCTCGTGCTCGAAAGTCGATGTAGAAAGCTACTCGAACGGTTGCCTATCTCCATACACCTTTTTGGTTGAAGAAACACCTGCCTTGCACTTGCCTCGAGTCGTTGTTTGCCTTCCATCGCCTTCGTTTTGTCCTCCCATCTCTGAACCACGCTCTGATACCATGTTAGGAATTTGAGTTTTGGAGTTCACGTAGCGGAAGTCGAGTTTTAGGTTCGAGGAGGCACGATCCAAGTGCAACTGCACAAGAACCGTGCCTCTTAGGGTTGCTCAGCACGAGGATCTCAGAATAAACAATAACAATTAAAATATAAAGAGAACACGAGATTTTAACGAGGTTCAGCACCAACTCGGTGCCTACGTCCTCCACACACACGCACACTCTTTTTATTTATTTTTCTAAATAATTTCTGAGATACATTGTTTGAGGGAGAAGAGAAGAATAAATAGACATTAAGAAAATTACATAAGGCAACTAGCCTTTTTGGTAATAAAATTAATTCACACAATCTTGTCTTTATTCTTCTTATTTCCTTCTCTTCTGACACACATCAGATCCTCTTCAATATGGAAATACACCATCCTTCGTTTCTTGCCAAATCTCATAAATATCTTACCAAATATGCTAGGTCGGCATACCATTTCGGTCCGAAATACAACCATTTCGCATCGAAATCATTCCTGTGTTGATCTGTTTTCTTCATACGAACCTCACGCTACATAATTCGGTCTATACACACACATGTAGACCTCATATATTTCAACAAATGTCTCCACTAATTTAAGTAACAGAAAAATGAGCTTCATTGGGGGGTGGGGGGCGCGAATGAGCGGTATTATACTTGTACACGCCATCAGCCATTTCCTGTTTTTGGGCATCATTCATTTGTACCACCTTCTGTTATAGAACTTACACTTTTGTTTTTTTTTTAAAAAAAAAATTATTATTGTTGTTTTTGGTCTAGTTTGCGGTTAATTATCATTTTTAAATACTGTTGAAAACTGCATTTTATATATTTATATTTATATTTATTTCCGAGAAAATGTTACAATCAAATCGATATGGAAGGAGGATTCTCTCAAATCTGACTTTATCTCAAATTCAAAAGTTCAACTAACCTTCATATTGAAATCTCTTTTGCCGACCAAATTGAATATTTTTTAGATTTTAGAAATTTCTCAATAGTATTAGTTTTGAATCCTCCAATAACAATATTTTTTAAAAATCTGAAAAAAAAATTAAAAAAATTGTAAATTTGTTTGCCAGGGAAATTTTAATTTGAAGAACACATTGAGTTGTTCGAATCGGTTATTTAAATTTTTAAATTTGAGATCTAATTGATTTTGTTAAATCACTTTGACTGTATAATTTCTCTTTATTTCCGATATTTTGAAAAAAAAAAAAAAACACATCCTTTTGAAACGTTTACTTTTGAATCAACATTCTTCATTCTATTTGAAAATAATAAATCGTCATTAACAAGGATAAATTTTAGTTTTATAAAAGAGTTGATATATAGATAAATGAAAAGGTTGAGACTTCAGGGTGACCTTTTGAGTTGTAACTCTCTGGGTAAAAATGTTAAACTTCAACAGGTAGCAACTAGCAACGCAGACGCAGGAGTATAACTCCAGGTTTATGGGCTGAATACTGGTTATTTATGAATTATGATTTAACCCACTATCCTATCCAATCAGCTTGTGTGTTTCCCCTCAATTTCTCTCCAGGCCTGGTAAGAGCCCATTTTCTAATTTCTCCTCTTCCCTGATACGTCCAGTTATAGTTAAGCCCATTAATATGGGCCCAAGAATCCCAAATTATATGGGCTTAAAGAAACTAAGAATTCTCTCTATGGATCCAATCCAACCCTCAATCGAATCAAAAGCAGTCCATCATCACTCGCGCACCAAATCTGAAAGACATTAAACCCCTCGGACTATAAATAAAACTTACTCGTTAGGGTTTGCGTTCTTCCGCGCGCCGCCTCGAGCTTCCTTTCTCTTTCGAAAGCTTCTCTGCTTCCAAGCCTTCCCGCTACCGAGGAGCGACAATGGCGGTCGTCGAGCAAGAAGTCAAGCTCTTCAATCGGTGGTCCTTTGAGGATGTCCAGGTCTCTCCCTCTCTCCCTAGCTTGGCCTAGTTGTTGTCCTCTTTAGATCTGAAGTCGTAGGAGTGTGGTACAGAATTTTATTATGTTTGGCTTAGTTCTCTACATGATGTTTCCATGGTAGTGAGTTTGTTTATAGTGCATGTTTCAGTGTGGATGTAAAATGTTATTAGTCTATTGGAAAAATAGGAGACTCTCGTCTTAATTTTATTAAATTTAAGAAGTAAGCGATCCCCAGTCAGTCAGTCAGTTCATATTTTCTCTAATTAAAAATCTTTGATTGCTTAATTGCTGGCTAAGTTTGTTTGTTATATGTAGAATAAATGCACAATCCCTTTTGTATAGTTCAATTGGGTGGTAGTTTTAATGATGGAATAATGGGTAGTTCTTATTGTCCATCTACTGTAATAGTGCTAATAGTTGTTTTAAAGTCAAGCTTAATTGATCTAGGCATCTGCCAGGGAAGTTGATAGGCCCTTACAAATAGAAGGGAACCAATGTTGTATACTAGTAAAATGATGAACACTGTGTCAGAAAAGTTATTAAAAGATACTGGTTATATGAAAGTAGGACCCAAATGAATGTCGACTGCATTGTCAATTGAAAGGCTGTGTGTTTTAGGTTACTATAGTTAGTATCCATATATTGCTGTTAATTAGTTGCTGCTCCTCTGACATTCTCTTTTCTTCATCGTTGCAGGTAGGTGACATTTCTCTGGCTGACTATATCGGTGTGCAGCCAACAAAGCATGCTACATACCTGCCACACACCGCTGGCCGGTACTCTGTTAAGAGGTTCAGAAAGGCACAGTGCCCAATCATTGAGCGTCTGACAAACTCACTCATGATGCACGGACGCAACAACGGCAAGAAGCTTATGGCGGTGCGCATTATTAAGCATGCCATGGAGATCATCCACCTCCTCACAGATGCCAACCCCATCCAGATCATCGTTGATGCCATCATCAACAGGTTTATAATCTGGGCTGAGATTATGTATAATGCATTGGATATATTGTTGTCACAAGAAGTACATGTAAACATGTTGAATGAAAGTAATGTTTTTTCTTGTAGAATGTTGCGTTGTTAATAGTCACGAGAACTTATTAGTTTGATTTTATTAAAGTGAACTTGGTTTAATCAACTTAACAGTGGTCCAAGGGAAGATGCTACCAGGATTGGGTCAGCTGGTGTTGTGAGGAGGCAAGCAGTTGATATTTCTCCTCTCAGGAGGGTCAACCAGGCTATCTACCTTCTGACAACTGGTGCTAGGGAAAGCGCTTTCAGGAACATCAAGACCATTGCAGAGTGCCTTGCTGATGAGCTCATCAATGCTGCCAAGGGTTCTTCCAACAGGTAACTATTGCCTTTGTGCCTTCTCAATGTGGAACTCATGAATGTTAACTGTCTTTGCAATTAAATCTTTGTACCTTGGTCTTTATGATATGGTATTGAGTGAGTTGTGAATGGACGTTCTTTAAAATGACATTAATACCAAAATGAGGAGCAATATTTGAGTTCTGTTTACTCTTATGAAAGATAGAAATGGCCCCTGAGGAGAAAGTAGAGGGAGAGAATTTCAAGGGTAGGCTTACTTAGTGTAAAACAGGTAGAACTTGTGAAGTAAAACTTTACCTGTTGACTAAAATAAGTAGAACTGGTTAAGTAAAACCTGAATTTTAATATACTAATTTAAATGACTGCTTGTTGCTTGCATTCAGATCTTTTTCTTTTTGTTTGATTTGTTTGATAACTGGGCCCTGCTAGTGTTTGGTTCAGCAAAATATTGTTTTTCAATCAGAAGGCTATTACCTCAATGCTTCCTGTTAGACATGAGTGATTTCCATTAGTTTCCAATTGGTAGCCCAACTTTTCATTTGAAAGAGAAGTTTGTGATAATAGCTTAATGGACTAACATAGTTTTGGTATTTATACAGCTCTAAAACAAATTCCCTCTAGACTGCCATTCCATTGACTTCCATTGAATACCTCCTGCAAATTATCTGTCTGAAATTAGTCTCATTTAAGATGCATTGTGTACTATCCACTTATTCTTTCGTCTTCTTTTGAACAGCTATGCCATCAAGAAGAAGGATGAGATTGAGCGTGTTGCCAAGGCCAACCGTTAAGCATCAGTTAAAATTTTTTTGTCAGTAAAAGTTCTGTTTTCCTGGATAAAACAGTGTGGTCTTGATTCGAGAGTCTTAGTTGAGATGGACTTCAGAGTTTTGTTGTTGCAAATTTGCTAGTATTTAGTACAACTTTTAGAAGGCTATTGTTCAATCAGGATTCTTATATTTTTGTATTATGTTATGGTTTTTTTGCTGGAGTATTATGCTATTAACAAGTTTTTGCCCATGCCTGCCTTTTCTATAATTTTAGTTTTAGGTGACCTTAACATTAGTTTGGACAAGAACTAGTACCCGAAATGCCTGCCTTTTCTATAATTTTAGTTTTAGGTGACCTTAACGTTAGTTTGGACAAGAACTAGTACCCGAAATGATTTTCTACCTAAGATGATTAGGACTATTCTTATATTTAAAAGCCATTTTGACGTCATGATGAGACGCTCATTGCAAATATTTTAGAATTCATATTTATATGAGATACATTCTTCAAGTATGCATAATATTCAATCAAATTAGTATTTACAAATGAAGTTAGATTTGTAGCTATCTTTATTTTTGTAATAAAATATTATTACATTGGCAATAAGCATGTTCCATTAGAATTTTGTTGTCGGGATATCAATAACAAAATGTTTTAGCGGACATTATCAAACAATAAGCCAGCTTGATTTTCTTTTTTGTTTAACTTTAACACGATGCAAATAATGCAAGAACAGAGTATTTACTTGACCGGGAATGGAGCAGATCTAAGTTACGGACTGTGGAATGACTAGCAGCGAGGGCTGTCAGGAATGTTCGATTAGAAATTTGATCAATTTGAGTTCGAAACTAAAAATCATCATAGTGGACTCGTCCCAAGTTTGATTCAAAATAATTCCGCACGCAATGATGTTATCTAATTTGCAATATCTAGTCCTTGATATGACATGCTAATATATGTAACATTTTAGTCATAAAGAGTTATTTGACTTCAAACAATTAAGTTTACCGCTAGCGAATTAACTTTCTTTTCCGAGACCGAGCAGTCCAAACTTTATCTATAAGAGACGTTCTCGCTAGGCTTTGGCACTGAATAAGCTCCTTGCCTAATTGCCATCCAGCGACTCTGCTCCTTCTCCCGAAGTTAGTCATTGCCCAGTTCCTTCAATATGGTTCTCTCGACGTCTAGTATACTCTACTTGTGATCCTGTGTCGGTTAGGGGGTATGGTCAGTTCACCGGGAGGATCGGCCGTCCCAATTTAAAAGTTTTTTTGTTGATAATTTTATTATAAAATCAATAAAACATAGCAAGCAAATAAATTTATCAAGAAAATCATAAATTATAATTAGCTTATACTTTAATTATGACAACAAATATAAACAATATAATAATTGGGCTTACCTTTTTTTTGATGGTATAATTGGGCTTACCTAGCTCGAGCGTAACGAGTGTTGAAATTAATTTGAATTTCCATTGCTCAATTATCTTCAACTCCAATTGAACCTGGCTTGATTCCAATAATCAAATCAAATGTTGAGCAGAGTCAGCTCAATTTAGCTCTATTCGTTGACAGCTCTACTCACTGAGTATGTTTTATTAATCCTTTCCCTTACTTCTGTTCTATTTACCTGGAATATATGTTTCTTTTGAATGATGGTAAATGGTATGAGTTATATTGATAACATTTTTATTTAACAAATGTGATGAGTGATTGCTATTAGATACCGCATTGTCTCCATGATCTGCTCCAGAAGACGAGAGAAGGGAACACAAGCAAAACCATTTTCACCTCCACCCTCCAAAGCAAGTTTATTTTGCCACCACCAACACGGTGTATAGATATGAAAAGTGATTCTCTCTTCTTTTTTTTTTTTTTTTTTTTTTTTTTTCTTTCCTGGAGCACAGCCTATCCGGGTTTATAAGGAGGCAAAATCACTTCCATTTAGCCCATTACGCTACATACACATGCGACCACGCCGTACGAATTAGACTTCGTGGGGGAAAAAAAAAATCATATTTTCCATTACAACATGTACTATTTATTGCAGCGACTACAAATAAGCATACAAGATATTAACCATCATATCGCTAGAAAAAAAATATATAATAATAATAAAGCAAGTACTACAGCAAGCTAAAACCTGATGTGTCACAATTACGTCACTAGTCCTGCAGCAAACTAGTTTACAGTAATTAATACATGTTGCTTGAATATAGCTATAATTAAAAATAAAGAAATATTATAAATAATAACAAATAGCAAAAGACAACAAAATTTGACCTTATTGCCCAATTGGAAAAGACATTGCTCAGTCAAACAAAAGATATGGTGAGGTCACGACACAAAAAAATTACCAGATAAAAACAACACTCACAGGAACTCTAAACAGCCTCTATGAATAATCCCAAACTAGCTAGTCTCATTTTAATTAATAAAATTTTAGAGGCACTTGTACATGTTTTTTTTCTTTATCATGACTGAACAGCAAGCCTTTGGAGATGCTCAGAGAATACTTGGAAGCTGACATCGTCAGTGAATATGATGTCAGAACCTGGAGCCACTTCATGCGCCGTGGTGTATGTTGCTGATGGGTTAAGTTTAGCCAACAAAAACCTTGCCTGCATTAATGCACCAAATGAGGTGTTAACCTAGCAAATCATAGTGCAAAAACACATTGCCAGAAAAAGAAGAAAGTTAAGTACCTGTGAGCCATGTTGATCGCAAACAACTAATCTAGGGACAGGGAAACGGCCCTTTATTATGATTTGTGCTTCCTCCTGTGGAGCCTGCAGTAGCTGTGCAAATGCCTATACAAAAATGTGATGAAGCAGAAATTATTGCCCATTTTGTCATTCACCTAATGTTTTGGTTTAGCTGAACCTTGATTGTACCATATTCTGAACTGACCTAACAGGTCCAGCATAACTTGCTGGAAAAGGTGCATAATATTTACTTGAGTTGCCAATTTGACAGTTTTGAGGGGATCTAAATCATGGTTTTATTTGTTGACTCATACAGTCATACTCTATAACCTCATCCAAGAAATAAAAATAAAAAAGAAACCCTAGCAATACTCACACAATAAAAAACAACAAAAAGAAAACTTTTAATTACAGTAAAAGAATACCTGATGCTCGGGTTGGTTATGATAGCCCATGTTGCGCCATTGGGCAACAGTGAGGCCATGGAAAATCACAACACTGAAATAAGCATCGAGTAGCAATATACGATCAGCAGCAATGGCAGCAACATCAAGCAAGACAGGAGTAGGAGGAGCACTAAATGAATATGCAATGAGTGATGGCTGAATCATAGCCACCGAGTTTGTTACAGTCTCTCTGTTCAGAATCATCCTAAAGAATGCTGTCTCATCTGGACTATTGTTGAATACCTGTACAAATGGAAGAATAAGGATATAATAAAATTGTTTTGCACTGGATCTCATAAGCTAAAAGCTGTTTGACTCTCAACTTCAATAATACTTTTCACTTTTCAGCCAATTTATTTTTTTTCCTGCTATCCTCTTTACATGTTCATAAACAAAACTCTTTATTTATTGTATATAATGCATGGACAAAACCTATTTCAAGCCAAAGACAGGTATGCACCAGCACCAGCAGGTATATAAATCCTTGGAAAATGCACTGAGTCAAAATTAGAATAGTTGTTACCTGGACAAACTGAGAGCGTCTAAGGTTGAACATGAATTGAGGAAAGAGGGAGAAATTAGAGTGCAAGTTAAATGAGGCAGGGTCATCCTTGCGATAGTCGCCGAATCGTGAACACAGCCTTATTAGGGATCTGTCTATCCACCTTGTTGCATCAAACTCCTCCTGTAGACAATAACAAAATAAATAAACTTTTTCAATTGATACAAAATAAAAAATATTGCTCTACGAAATACGATAACACATAAGAGGGCAAAGAGATTAAGAAATTATTAAATTCATACCTCCATCTCCATCTTCAATGAGATATATCTTGCCAAAACGACAGCTGCTGTTTCTTGGTCAAACCCTTGAACTAATTCCTGCGCATTGAAATCATGATCAGAATTCAGAAACGAGTACTTTTGAAATAAACATTAGATATCTTGAATCTGCTATGATATAATTATATAAATAAACCATACGAAAAGTAAGAAAAAAAGTATTCAGCCAAAAGCTTGCTACGAAACAATGGTTTTTCTAGAGATATTACATCTCTCCAGGTATTTGCGTCTAACAAGTAAGAGAAAGAATGTCTAACCTCTGTAACACTGCTATCAACCCAGTTTCGGCAAATAGTTGTAACCCTGATCTTCATTTGACCCTCAGGGTTCTGATAACTGAGCATAATATGCAGATTCTTAGCAAACCAGACAAAAAATAGTTCCGAGGCAAAAGGTTTAAAACAAGAAAGTGGAAAAGACAAATAGGCTGGTACCTAGTAACAAATTGAACATAAGCATGGGGATTCACATGCCCAGGTTGGCTAGAGCGTTCACTTGGCGACACATCAAAAAATACAGTCAACGATGTGCTTCGATCAAGGCCGCACAACTTCCATGCAGTTGTGTTCCCTTGACCAACAACTGATTCCGCACATAAAACTCCTTTCTGAAATAAAATTTCCGAGTAAGATTTTACTACTTTGGCTTTATATTTAAGTTTTGAGGGGAAAGACTATAGCTTATTACCTTCTCCAAAGATGTACATGGTCCTATTACACCCTGTATCTTCAAATCCTTTGAGCAATTCACTTCAAGAGTCCCACTGTAAAGGTAAGTTAAACACTAAAATTATTGACATAACTTAAAAAGTACCATGCTGTCATTATTTGAAAAACGTTACTCATAACTGGTTTAAAGTACAAAGAGGTTATTATAAATATTCTATTAAGGTTGCCTTTGCTAAAAATTGTCTAGGACAATTTGGCTCCTGAACTTCACCAAAATATTTCTTTCTATATCTCGGTACCCTACTCTGGCCTCCCTCTAAGGTCTCATGTGCCCAATATTAGATCGACTAATCAGGTGAAAAAAATGCATTGCCTTCTCAGGTCACATTACATTAATAGTGTAATTTGCTGCATTGAGACATTGCGGAACTATGAGGTGAAAATGCGACAACAGATGACCTTGTGGGATTACACAAGACAACAAAACATGCCATCGTGCAACGCTAGACCCAATATAATGAGTCTGTGGAGGACCCAATAAAATGCATGTATGCTTGCTAGTTGCTAAGGCGATGGAAGTGAAAATTTGAGTCTACTGAGCCAAGTCTAAGTCTCTAAGAAGTGCACAACAAATTAAGTATGTTGTCCTGGAAGAAGTCAACTTATATGGGCTGAAAGAGGCTGAAACTACCATATTATGATAGTAACAATCTAATTTGTGTAAAAAGCTTAGAGCTGGAGAGAGGTCGAAAGAACTAGGGTAAAAGGACAATCTGATCAATAAATCATGACTTCATAAGTACAAATTTTACAAACATAATTGGGTAGAACCCAAAACTGGTATGTTCGTCTCTCCATCTCTTATGTCCAGTTCAATTTTTTCAAGCATACAAATATCTTCAATTTATCTCTCCACAATTTCAAACTAATACTATATTGTTCTTCAAAAATTTTTAACAACATATTTCATGTTGTTGGGAGTATACATATTACATGTATCTATAAATACCCACTAGTCAATATAACTCACCATTGAGTTTGGCATTTATAAAATCATTAATACTGACAAACTTGACTGCCTAAGAAATCATAAGCTGAACAGTTTTAAGTTTGTCGTACATGGGTCACAGATTGAATAATTCTAAACCTCACCGCTAAAAATCAGATTGAAAAGCTAGAAGAAATCTGACCAACCATACCTTTACACCCTAAGAGAGAACAAAATCACAAAGAGTTTTGGTGCACATGTAGAGAGATAGATAAAACTAGGTCAATTACGGGGACCTATTTACAGTTGCAACAGAAAGAGTAATATCACAGAGGTACTCATTAATTAATCCAAAGGGATAATACAGGTTTAGAAATTTTTCATTCAAGGACCACCTTGATACAAATGAAAGCTCAGTCACCTGATTGATCTTTTAAGTACAAGAATAAAATCTGTTGGTCTATTGATTAAACTAAGAATTCATGACACTTGTACAATGATGCAACATGTGAATATAGAGAAATAAGGCTTAAGGCATTTCACTTGCCACAAAACAAGTAATTTGGTATCAGAGATGGAACAACACCAGTTAAGACTCATAAGGGTGAAGTAATAAACTTAATGTAGGTAATGGCCATCTATATAAAGTTGACCTTTTACTTGTTGAACTAAATGTGTTCTTTATGAATGCTTTACATGTATAATTAATTAATTATCGAACAGATGATGCAAGGTACCATATCAACTGCCAACTGGATAAGAAAACTTACTTGAAAGAAAGCCCTAGAGCATTCTCCCCCACATCAAAAATGCGCTTGAAGGAATCTTTGAAAACTGCATGGCCAAAGCTCTCTGAAAGTACCACCAGTCCCCCTGTCCTCTCCACCACAACTTTCATCTCTGCAATTCCCACCTAAATTTTTATTGGAATGGTCAAACATTTAACTGCTTAGCATACCTCATTGCAGTAAATAAAATAAAAAGAAGAGATAAATGGTAAAGAACCTGGTCAAGTGCAGAAGCAAAGAGGTCCAACACGTGACCTTGACTGACCAACTGCTTGGCAAGGGCATCATAAAATTTGACTGCCTTTTGGAAATGTGGAGCTGCATCCTTAGCTAGATCCTTGTGAGACCGCACCGGCTCAGACAAGTCTTTCGACACAATCTGCCAAATCAGAACATGTAACGACACTAAGTCTTTCCATAAATACATACCCCTTTAACTCCTAACAATAGTCACAAATGCCACAAAAACTCTTTGAAGAAATAATTTGTACCACTTAATGATTCCAACATCAGCTGGCAAGACATAATCTCCCTGTAAAAGTTGGTAATGTACTCACCAAAACTCCACTGCCGTTTCATAATACCCTTTTTAAATAGTTTTTTCGTTTCTAATTTTATGCCTTTGCCCATGCTACTGTACCATTAAAGAGCTTCAAATAAACTTTATACAACCTTGAGTTAAGACATTAAATATATCAAATGTCCATTATGTCAACCAGAACAGATTAAAATTTGATTGCAAAGAGCAGTTTCAGAAAAGACCAAATTGGCTATTAAGTTATGAAATTTAATACAATCATCCCTAATACAACATTGAGGTGAGCAAATTTACCATTCCAGGGCCTTCAGTGCAGGGCCCACCAAGCAGAGCAATAATGCGGGCTCCAGTACCAGGCATGCATGCGCCGAGTAACCCTGCTGCAACGCTTAGTGCAACTCCAGTACACCTAATCGATCTATTTCCTGCCTCTACTGGCCATTGATCTGTTTGTAAGTCATCCAAGAGCTGCCAAAGAAAAAGGAGGTAAAAAATTAAGCTAAAATCAAAAAAAAATTGCAATCACTGTTACGTTTTGCAAACCATAAGTGGATCGGAATCCTGGTAGCCTGGAAAATTAAGGGTCTTGCTACTCATTATCCAAAATATACACCCACAAAAAAAAGGGATCTGTTTTGCAGTTAAATAAGAACAATATCCACTAAATTGATTCCATATTTTTCTAAGATTCCAACACTGAAGGTCCTGAAGTCCTGATGTTGACATCTATGTCAGAGAAGGATAACTTGGGAATTTCATTATATCACAATGCTGAATCAAAAAAATTGTCAACTTATAATGGGCTTCCAAAACTTATAATGATTTTGTTTAACTTCAAAATGAAATGCTTGCCTTTTAGGGTACAAAGTTTGTCCATAGACAGCATGGTAATTCATTGAACCTTTTGAGATACCTGGTAATTGAACTAAACAAACAAAAGTGCAAGTACTAGTCCGTAATCCCAATTTTGATTTCCATTGTTTATTTCCTCAGCATTGAATATGAATCTCAGTATAAAATCAAGCACAAAGCATTCCTATTACCAGCACTATGGACGAAAAACCAATATCCTAAATAAGTTAATTATCTATAACCTACCGTATTGAGCGTGTATTCGCATTCTGAAGCAGGAAGTAAAAACCGATTAACTGCTCCAGATGGATGGTTGAAACCATTAACCTGTGGATGGGGTCCCCTGGGCCCGACAGGCCCCATATGCCTCCCTGACAACCCCAGCTGATCCAAGATCTGCTCCTTTGTTATCTCCTTGGTCCCTCTAAACACAAAAATCTTCGTCAGATCCGCAAATCCCAACTCATGCAGATGCACCTGAGTTCCAAAGGTGATCAAACCAACAAGCGCATTATCTGGAATCAACCCGATGGCCTGCCTCATGGCTGATTTAACGAATTCCAATTCCTCCTCTATCACACATGTATCGATCACGAACAGAAACACCGGCGGTGGCGGGGCCGGCATCGCGGCTGGATTGGACTCATACGGCGAGTACTCTACCGTGGTGCATGCCGAATACAATTCTCCCGGTATCCGGTCCTCGGAAATGCTCTGATAATGAGGCGGAAAGTGGTTGCGAGAATAGCAAATGGGGCAGATCCAGATCTTGGCATTGAAATCGACTTGCGAGAAGGGGTTGAGAACGGCGAGGCAAGGCTGCTTGCAACGGAGAGGAGGGTAGGGAAGGGATACAACGTTAGAGTTGGAGCGGAGAGGAGAGATGCACGCGGCGAGAGGGATGACGCACTTGCTCGCCTCAAGCTTGGATCGAGGCAGAGAGTTCCATGTGAGGCGGATCGCGTCGAGTCCGTCGGGATCGGGAGCGCCGAGCGCAGAGGGATCTGTCGCCATGGATGGATTTGAGAGAGCACACCAGAGGAGATACAAAGAGGAGGTTGCGGAGGCGAGATCGGGAAGAGAGAGAGAGAAGGGCTCTGCGTTTATTTCGTTTGCTGTTCTGTATTCATCTCTGCCAATTTTTATTATTTCGCTATATTGTTTCTCAGGGAAGACGTGTATTAGGACACTGGACAGTGGGTCCCGCTTATTTGATTTTATTGGCTGAGGCGTTATTGAGGTGTGGCCCACTGGTCAATGACAGAATACGGAGGTCGATAGGATTCTCTGTGAGTGGTTTGGGAAAAGGAAAAGTGCAATTGAGAATCTGAATACATCCAGCATGGAAGTTCCTTGTGTTACTAGTTACTACTTACAATTATTACAAATACAAGGCGCAACTGAGCTGTTTTTTTTTTTTTTTTTTTTTTATGAAATTGATTATTCGGATCTCACATCAGTTGAAATTAATTATTTTGATCTCACATCAATTGAAATATTTTAGGCTTCGTTATAATTTACTCCTAGGAGTATAACAGATGCAAAAAGTAGAAACTGTAAAATTAGGTGGTTCCACTGGTACAAAAGTAGAAATTGTAGAATTTGATGCATGTTGAATCTATTTGATTAGTAAGTACATCATTATCATTAGGATGTTTGATTTTCAATCTTTCGAAATTCAACTATGTAGGGATGTTATTACAATTATTTGTAATATAGAGCTTTTTGCTACGATTGTGGAAAATGTAGAATTTTCTGTAACACAAACCCAATATAAATAGATAAAGATATAAAAAGAAATAAAGAGCTACGGAAAGAAAATGAAGTCGGAGTAGAGGTATAAAATAAAAGTTAACTTACTCCAAATTGTAAATGAAGTTAAATTATTTCACTCACTGTAACATTAACTAGTGCGCTATAGTGTTTTTTTTTTATATTATTATTTCGTGGTGCAGTTCGTCGGCAATAAAAAACAATGAGGCGGACTAAATTCAGCCGGATGGGCCGATCAGCCCCGATTAAATCTCAATTTTTGAGATTTTAATGGTTAATCTGAACCGTTCAATGTGTTTTTCACATTAAAATCTCATTGAGGACCAAATTTATATTTTTTTTAAAAAATTTTAGTATTTTATTTGGTATTTTGCAAAATTCTTCATCTAAATAATTTTGGACCTTCAATAACAACGAAATTTAAATATCTCAAAAAAAATGGTAAAAGAATTCAGAAAAATATAAAATTTGGTCTCCAATGAGATTTCAATATAGAGAACACATTGAACGATTCAAATTAGCTATTATAGAATCTCGAAAATTGAGATATAATTACAACCGACGGATCCATATGTCAGTCGTGGCTGATTTTTCGCGACTGAAGGGAATTATAACAAAAGATCAAATATTGATAGAGAAAATTTCAAATCTATGAAAAATACCGCTCTCGGATTATAATAACTAAGGCAATTGAATGAATCAAATATTGAATGAATATGGTCCATTGGGATTTTCATCAATATCCAATGCACCCTTTAGTAATATTCATAAATTAACTTGGTTTATATTAAATAATATAAGCCACGTATTAATTATAATATTAATTATAACAAGAACAAGTCTGTGTTATTAACATGACAATTGAAACATTATGGGATGGTCCAAGAAAATAAAAGTTGGGAAGAGAAAACTATACAACAATGCCAAGCCAACGAAATAAATGACCCAACCAACAAGGGGGAAAAAATATATTTATATACTTCTGAGATGTAAATGTAATGGCACTTCACTGGCTTGAAATTGCCTTGTGTGGTGCTATTTTGAGCGTTTACGAGTTGCAATCTCAGTTTGCATTTGTAAGACAATTTATGAATTTTTTCGTCTCCGTATTCATCATGTGTTATTCTTTTGCCTTTAAGTTGAATTTCCAAGTCGAAGAATCCAGTCTCATTTGATCTCTTAAATGCATTGACTCCATTACTTCCTAGATCTATGGTAGAGTTCCCATTACTAGAAAGGTTTAAAAGACGGGTCCTTATTTTCAGCTTCAAGTCCCCTAGTTTTCTCGAATCAAACTTCTTAGTGTTGTAGAAGCAATCAACCTCCATGTCACGGTAGTCAGCCTTACAATACTTGATCTTCATTGTAAAGCTGAGGTTGTAGAAAAGAGTAGTTGGATTAGCGGCAAGCTCGAAGCGTGTCAAGTTCGCATCTGAAATAGCGACCTTTTCTGCCGGAAGGACTATAAGAACTATGATGCCGCCGTAGAAGGTTGCAAGTGCAAGGAGAGAACATGTATAACCGCATAAGCGACCTATCTTTGATTCACTCATGATGCGTCAATAATTATGTGTGAGTGTGTTTGTGTGTGGATTATTGTATCTTTGAGATGGAGAAAGCCAAGGGCCGATCTCTTATATAACTGTAACAACTAATAAGCAATTCAATTCAATTTATAATGATATCTTATCAATTGGAAAGTTCTTGGAAGGTAGCAAGAAATTGTAATATTTGCTCCGTTCTAATTGTTTTTTTTTTAGAACAACCAGGTAGAGGCTACCAAGTTAGTGGCCAAAGGAAAGGCCAGAAAAAGAAAAAAAAAGAAGGAAAAAACAACTGCAACTACAATTACAAAAACCGAAGGCCACGTTAGCAGTGCTTTTGAAACAGAGTATGCTGCATCAGTAACCAGCGAAACAAAGAGTCGACACGCCTCTCTTCATTTCGAAAAATGCGATTGTTTCTCTCTAACCACAGAGCCCAAAGAACCGCAATCGAGATAGCAGTCTTAATCTGAGATGTTGTATTAGACGAGTTCTTTGAAACATCGTCCAAAAAGGCTTAAAAGTCACTGTAAACAGGAGTGACTTGTGCAGGAAAGCGAAAATGCACTTTATGCCAAAGCTCAGCTGCATACTCACACTGAAGGAAAAGATGAGATGGTGTTTCCAGGACCTGTTGGTGGCATAGCACACAACCTTGTTGAAAAGGGATGTTACGTTTTAACAAAGCGTCCTGCATCAACAACCTGTTATGCAACAGTAAAACTGCAAAAATCTTCAAGGAAGGGGGTAATTTAACTTTCCAAATCGCTTTTCCTGCAAAAATGTCTTTCCAGCTGCTATCAGCATTTTGTAAGCACTGTTAACAGAAAATTTACCAGAAGAATGCCATTTCCAAGTCAGATTATCGCTGCTGAAATTGTAAGTCCCGTTTTGAAGGCCAGAGATTGCCAATTGGACTTGAGACTGCCATGGCCGAGGTAGTGCAATAGGGGAGGTAAGAGCCTTAAAAACCGTCAAACTTGGTTTAAAAGGCTTGGATGAAAGAGGAAAGAAATGTAAGTTACCTGATCCCCAGTCGGCATACCAGAAAAGTGTCTTTTTTCCATCTCCAATATGCACAGAAGTGGAAATGGTGAAGAGATGCCTAAGTTGCAATAAGTCCTTCCAAAAGAAAGATCCATGTTGTACCCAGGCTAGTGGTCCATCATTATTTCGAGAAGCTATTAACTGGTTAACCATAGAGGACCATTGTGAAGTAGGTTCATCAAACAAGCGCCACCACCATTTGAGAAGCAAAGAGATGTTAAGGAATTTCAAATTAGGAACTCCTAATCCTCCCACTGATTTCGGTAGACATACTCTGTCCCACGCAAGTAAGGGAATTCCTTTACCAGTACCATTAGATTTACCCCAAAGAAAGCTTCTACGCAATTTATCAATTGCTTTGAGAACCCAGGAAGGCAATTTAAAAACTGTCATGTAAAAAATTGGGATCGAGGACAGAACCGATGTTACTAAAGTTAAGCGACCTGCTCTTGAGAGCAATTTATTTTTCCATCCGGCCAACTTCTTCTCAAGCTTTTCTAGCAAGTGTTGGAACGTGCCTCTGTTTGGTCTGTTTAGAGTTAGGGCCAAACCAAGATAAGTGAGAGGCAGCGTTGAGTGGTCACAAAACAAGATATCTTTGACACGCTGTGTCAGAGTTATTGAGAGGTTGAAAGGGACAAAAGTGGATTTAGCAAGGTTCAGGTTGAGACCAGAGCACAGGTTGAGACCAGAGCACAGTGTTATGACCAGAGCACAGGTTGAGACCAGAGCACAGTGTTATGCTCCGTTCTAATTGTTAGCTTATACAGCTTAACGAATGAACTTGGCAGCACTGTGTTATGATGTCAGCCGAATAACGCTGGTAAGGAACATTATAGAAACTATGTTAATTCCAAACTTTTTATTGGAGAAAACGAATTAATTTTAAAATAAAGGTAAGTTTGTACTTCTTCGTCTTTAAATTTCTTTGAATCCAAGAATTCGAAATAATTATATAATGCTGATAATTTCATTTCCTTGAAGCTACACATGCACACAGGCGTTCCTATCAATTGGACATGGCATTAACAAACTAATACAGCTTTCCTACGTTATATTTATCTTGTTTTTCATTTGCATTTCATACTTTATTCCAGTTTCATACAGTATATGATATTTGTCGATGCTTTCCTGGCGATAAAATGAAAAATGCCGCGTTTGCTTGTTTGATGGTATCACGTTGAAGATTTCATAAGTTCTTAAAGAGATAAAGTTGCATGTTTACTTAATTTCATTGGCCGAGGCATTAAATTGAGGTGTGGCCCACTAGTCAATGACAGACTACGAAGTTCACTTGAATTCTCTGAAGTTATTTGTCAGATGGAAAAGTGAAATTAAAAATCTGAAACCATCCAGCTTTGAAATTCCTTGTGTTAATTACTAGGTGAAACTGAGCTCTCAGGCCACTTTTGCTCACTAGCTACAACTTAGTTGTTCGAGGAAACTGACTATTTGAACTTACATCAATTGAAATATTGTATAACTTATGTAAGTAAAGATTCGAAAATTAGGTGCATGGCTCTCCATGGTCCAAAAGTGGAAATTTGTAAAGATATCAATTGGAATAGCTGACGAAAACAAAAGACTTGACTAACGATTTCCGAAGATATCTATGTCAATTACAAATAATGCTAATATGATAATTACCACAGCAATTGCGAAAAATGTAAAACAAACTGGTAATTAAGTTTATAATCTTTTGTTAGCGATTATCGTTAGAATTTGCACATCTCTATTTCTAATTAAAAAAAGGGATATATCCATATAATAGTTGAAAAATGGTGTTCATTCATGGCTGTAGAGTTCCAAATTTTGAGATGGTGAGTGAAAAACATTTTAGACCCAAGATTTTGTAAAATTATTGTTTTCATTAAACTCAACGAATGGTGACAAGAAAAGAATATTGAACATTAATTATTGTGATTAATTTTTTTAAATAAACAAAAGGGTTGTAAATTACACCAGTTTAGTGAGCTAAACTAAGAAAGGAATAGGTTGTTTTAATGTATCAAGTATTCAAGTGAGAGCGCTTGCTCCATTGCCAATGCCTCTGCATGAAATGGTCTGAATCAACCCCACTCGCAAAAGCCACCAAAGAAATCATGTAAACCGACCGCGACGTGCCCGCGCTGCCCAATTAGTCCTTGCATCTTCATGTTGGTGGTATAGCGAACGGGTTGCTCATTGGAACAAAGTCCAAAAACATTTTAGTCGTGTCTTCCTAGATAGTAGATAGCGACTATCTAGTGTATCCAAAAAAAGCATTTTAGTCATCTCACATTATCCTTTTTTTTTTTTTTTTTGCACACATTTACATAATTACTAATTGTATTTTTACAATGGTACGTGTATTTATCCTTTCGAGTTAAAAAAACAAATATATGTATTTATTTACAAAATTTGCTGAATATATTTTTTATATAGTCACATTTTGAAAACTATTTTCTTAATAAATGTTTCTTTGCTTGGGTTGAAACGTGGGATATAGTTATAAAATCCCAAACCAAGAAACTATCACCTTGCAATACAACTAATAAATTTACATCTTAACATCACAAAACACAATAGCAAGAGAGACTTATTTTTTTGTATTTTATTTAATTCATTTATTTTGGTTTCAAAACTAATAGGTAGTCCACACAAGCAGCGCCCAGATCTGGCTCAAGCTGAAATAATTTGTTGCATGCTCCAAAAATTTAATAAAAAGAATAGAAAAGGTAAAATGAGCAACTTATCCTCTTCAACAGCCAAATTTCTACCCTCCGTTTGAAGTGTGGACAAGATGAAAGAAATGGCATGCACCTTCCCTCTTACCTTCCCTTAGCTGCTCCCTCCCTCTCTCAACATTCTGAAGCAACCTCTTACTTTTTTTTGTCCTTACCGCGTCTAGTTATGTAAATAATAAATATCGTAGGACGGTAATGTAAGAGCTCACCTAGTCAAAAGTCAAAACTATTTCATCTTTTTATTCACACAAAAAAAAGTTCATTTCGTGGAACAGAAATATTAACCGACGGATCCGTCCGAATAGGAGCACGTGCTTTCCGATCTCTCTGAAATACACACCCGACCAATCTCGTGTAATCAATTGAATTCTATCCTCATACAATGCCTAATTGTAGATAACACGTGCTTTTCCTCCAGTAGTTAGGTTTCCTTTGTGAGAAATCAATTCGCACAAGCTAAAGAGAGAACAGAGAAATTCCCTCTCGTCTCTCTCCACTAGTAGACCAAACAAACAAACAATGGGGTCTCGTTTCTTCTCTCTAGCGACGTTTCTCTTCCTCCTCGCCATCTCCGGCCAGTTCTCCGGCGCGGCGGCGAATGACGTCGAGAGCGACGACGACGACTCCCCCAAATTGCCTGGCTGTAGCAACAAATTCCAGCTGGTTAGTTCAATCCTGTTCTCTCTGATCTGAATTTTGAGTTTAATTGTTCAGAATTGGGTTTAGTGAAGAATCTGAAAATTAGTGGAGGAATAGGATGTGCAGTTGCCTTAATTGATTGGATCACTAGAAATCTGGGTCATTTATGCTTAATTGGGGTATCATAGATATGGTTTTGCGATTACAGGACAATTTGGGGAAAGTTTTTGATCAAGTAGAAGGAAAGTACTTATAAGTCAAAGGCCAGATTCATTGTACTAAATTTGCTCAAATTGTTGTTACTGGTGCTCGTCTGAAATTAAAATTCATATTTTGGGACTGTGATAATGAGTGGGGAATTGGGACCAGATAAGTAGATTTGATAGTGGGAATGGAAGCAAGGCATTGAGATTGAAATGAATGACATCGTCCTCATGAGCTTATGTTGCTCAAAATCTCTTATTCTTCTTAGATTTGTTATATTTATTTTCAATTTGTTTTCAGGTTAAAGTGCAAAATTGGGTGAATGGAACAAAAGAGACAACATATGTAGGATTAAGTGCCAGATTTGGTCTTATTTTACCAAAAGAAGCTTCTCAGACCCAAAAGCATTTTGCTGTTCTCGCAAACCCCTCCAATTGCTGCTCAAATTCTTCCACCAAGGTAGCATTTCGTCAATTGTATGTTTGCTTGTTTTTCCTTTTTTGATAATTTAATTGGGTTAAATTAGTCTTCTGTTGATACAGCTGGAGAATTCAGTTGTGTTAGCAAAAAGGGGAGATTGTGCCTTCACTACTAAAGCAGAAATTGCACAGTCAGGAGGCGCTGCAGGTTTACTTGTTATAAATGATGATGAAGGTATAACTAGCTATATGGTATTAATGGTTCTTTGTTCACATCATACCAATTGAGAAACCTGATCATTTAACTGTTTATTGTCCAGAGCTGTACAAAATGGTTTGTTCTGAAAATGATACATTGATCAATGTCACTATTCCTGTTGTCATGATTCCGAAGTCGGCTGGTGAAAAATTGACAAAATCCTTGAGTAATGGTGCAAAAGGTACACTTTCATCCATAATAAGTCTATTTTCTTTTCATGTCTTTCTGAAATTATTCCTATTTCCATTTGAAGGTTAACTTAGCTACTGTTGTGTACTCGCATGTTTGTTAGAATGGTTTGTGGTACATTGCCAAAAGCTTTTACATACTTGCTGAACAAATGCTAGAAGATTGTCGATTCAAATAAGCTTTATGAAGAAAAGAAATGCCATGTGGATACATGTTTATTGTTATGAACATTTTGGCCTCTTTTATTTGTCTAATAACTGTCATTGTTTTTTGTAGTGGAAATTCTATTATATTCACCATACAGACCAATTGTTGACTTCTCGGCTGTATTTCTGTGGATAATGGCTGTCGGAACCATTGTCTGTGCTTCCCTGTGGGCTGAATGGGTTGCCTGTGAGCAAGTGGAAGAGCAGTATAATCAGCTTACCCGCAAGGTCATTTTTCTCTCTTATCTCTCTACTGGTCACCTCTTTTATTGCACTGCACATCTATCATGCATGGCCTACCACCTCAATAGACTTGTACCTGCATGTGCTCTATGGGCATAGATATACAAGATATGGTGCAATGCCCACTCGATGGGTTTCTCTTCTGGGTGAAAGTTAATATTGCAGCTTCTGAACTCACTGTCTTGATTTATTACTTTTGATTTTGGACAGCAGGATGGACCTAACACTGGGTCATATGCAAGGCAAGATCCTGAGAAGGAAATACTGGAGATCAATGTAAAGGGGGCCATTGTATTTCTTATAGCAGCATCAGCTTTTCTGTTACTTCTTTTCTATTTTATGTCGTCTTGGTTTGTTTGGCTGTTGATTGTGCTATTCTGCATCGGAGGAACTGAGGTAATCTACTATTCTTGTTTTGATTTGATGTTTGACATATTTCTTTTTCTGTCAATCCTTGTTGAATGTAGTAATTGTTGATTTCGCTCCTTCCTGAATTTCTTCCTTTTTGTAATTGAGATGTAAGTGTATCCAATTTTTCAGGGAATGCATGTCTGCTTGGTGACAGTTCTTGCCAGGTACGATAGCTCTTATTGAAATAATATGAAAAAAATCAGAAGTTGCATCATTACTACATATAATGTGTTTTTCAAAATCGCTCAGAAAATCTGATTTTAAAGCTAATTAAATAGATAGTCATTTTTCCTACTTGTCTTTATGCACAGAGCAGGAAGTATCTGTTCTAAAATTTTCTGCTTTTGCCCTCTTTTTTACAGAGTATGTAAAGAATGTGGACAGAGGACAGTGAATCTCCCCTTTTTTGGTGAGGTCTTGCTGCTGTCTGCTATAGTCTTCCCTTTTTGTGGGGCATTTGCTGTTCTTTGGGCTGTGTTTCAACATGCCTCATTCGCTTGGATTGGACAAGATATTCTTGTCAGTCTCTCTCTCTCTCTCTCTCTCTCTCTCTCTATCCCCCCTCCACCTCTCCCCTTTGTTGCTATTTGTTTTCTAATAATGATACTTGATAGAGTAGTGACCCAAGTGATCAGTCAATTTGAGCATTGTATATGTAATTATGTATAGACCATCTAAAATTCAGAATGGACAATTCAAGTGGCAATAGTTGCAGGGGTTCTTATTTTGGAAGTATGATGTATGTTGGTTATTTTTGACCCTTTGTTTTTCCTTTTCCCATTTATTTTCAGGGTATATGTTTGATGATAACTGTTCTTCAAATGGCTCGATTACCTAATATCAGGGTATCTGACATTTTAAATAATTTTTGTAACTTCCCTGATTTCTTTTTTGTAAAGTGTTTAAAATTTGAATTGCAAATCTTAAACTGTTTAGGTTGCATCAGCTCTTCTATGCTGTGCCTTTATCTATGATATTTTCTGGGTTTTCATCTCACCTCTCATATTCAACGAAAGTGTTATGATTGCTGTAAGTTATCTTGCTTTTTTTTTTTAGTTTTCTGTTACAGGTTTACAAATAGAGAAAAGCCTCTTTGTGGCCCTTGAATTATCGCAATTGGCACAATTAAGCCCCTGAACTTTTTTTAGGTTCAAATCGAGTCCTCAACTATTGTATCTGGTTTAATCTAGTCCATTTATTTGACTTTGCTGTAAATTATACTGCTCTGGCTATCTTACTAGACTATTGTATGCCATGGCATCCATAAATTCAGGGGCTCAATTGAGCCAAATGCAATTATTTCAGGGCCAAAAATAAACTCCTCTCTTATAAATTCATTGAGGTTGCATAGTATGGATTAAGTTGTTCGCTAGTTATACACGTAAAGAACAATTTATATTCAGTCCTGTCCACTCTAGCATTATTATTGTGATCTTTTGGGTTTGCTATTTAGGTTGCAAGAGGTGACAGCGCAGGGGGAGAAGCAATTCCAATGCTATTGAAGATACCACGATTTTTTGATCCATGGGGTGGTTATGACATGATTGGTTTTGGTGACATTATATTTCCTGGATTGCTCGTTGCTTTCAGCTACAGGTTAATTTGACACATCTAGAATATAATCTGTTCTTTGGAATCTTGTTATAAATAATTAAATATAGATGTCACTTACGTCATTACTGTAGATTTAACTCTTTACCTTTATACTGGTTTCTCTAACTGTAAGTTTTTTTCATTATTACCTGCCAAAAGGAAAAGGAAGCAGGACTGAAACATATTAGAGAAAAAAATTGACACGATGTATTCAACTTATTATTAATAATTTATTTGCTCTTTGTAATGCAGATACGATAGAACAAACCAAAAGGGCACCCGGAATGGGTATTTTCTTTGGATAACAATTGGCTATGCCTTTGGTAAGATGTTAATTTGATACTTGGCTGCAATTAATTTCGGGAAACTCACTTGGCATGCTTATCAATTTATTTTACAAATTCTAATTATATTTTTTTTGTTCTGCTTTTGTAGGTCTGTTCCTCACTTACATAGCTTTGTTTTTGATGGACGGCCAGGGCCAACCCGCCTTGCTCTACCTTGTTCCATGCACTTTAGGTAGTGAACTTGTGTATTGAATATAATCTATCATCTTATATTTTTCCTAACATCTGAGATTCATCATGCTAATTTAATTATCTATTATTTTGGGTTGTAGGTCTTTTTGTCATTTTGGGATGGCTGAGAGGGGAATTGTATGACCTGTGGAACTACGGGAGAAGTCAACGTGAATTTGTTCCAGGCGGTGAAATATGATTGGAAACATGTAGTTTCCTGGAAAGCAAGCAAAACCATAGTAGTTAGGTTCCAAAGTTACAAATTTTATTATTTTTTGATGTTGTTTTTACTTATTTGTGCGAAAATAAGTTTAATTATGGTCTTTGGTCCTCAGCTGTATAATAGTTGTATGACTTGTATCACATGTAGAGCTCTATATGAACGTTGAGAAGCAGATACCATAGAAGTCAAGTTAAAAGCAAATTAAAAGTGCCACTAGAAGCACTGGTTCAGAGAAATATTTCAGTTTTAACTAAAAGGCCAGGTTTTTAATTGTCAAAATCAAACTTTATATAACTTCCCACTTGCGATCAAAGATCTTGTGCTGTTCGTTTCTTTTAACTTGGAACCAGAAAAGGTATAAGAAGGGTTCAGATTCTCTGTTATGTGGTGGCCTGCATGTTGCAAGCAAGACGAACTGTAAGCGTTGTCTCAAGCTTCCTGCAATTATTTATTTATTTAATTATTTTTTTTTGTTTTGTTTCGAGATTCTCATAAAAACTTTCACAGCAAGTCTGTCCTTTGAGAAAGCCAGACACATTACATTATTTTTAAGAATATATGCACTGAATCTGCCAATAATGTCATACACTATTAGCTGTCAGGAGTTGCTGACTTGCTGCCAATATTATTTCACCAAATTACTCTTTTAATTATTTTTTAAACAATTTGCTCAATATGACCATATCTAATTAGCATGTGATCTTCAATACAACTAGATTTCAATATATCTTACATTGGTTGGGATAGTGTTTCACAATCCAATAAACAAGGTCTGCATTACGAGTTCATAAAAGACAGCATATCAATTTGCAGAACTTTATATATATCATGATTGCTTCTGACAAGCAGATAGACAAGGAGCCAATAAAACAACTAAACCATTTCAAGTCCTAAACCCAAAACATGATGCAGCCTTGAATGAAAATAGCATGCTTAATATCTCAACAAAAGAACAGGGCTTGAATAACTAAACAAAAATCTGAGCAAGATAACCAAACTTATCTGATAGTCAAAAGAAGTTGGCAACAAAAATGCATCACATCACTAATCAATTTTAAAATATACTTCTTACCCTGACAAAAAGAAAAGAAAGAAAAAAGATGCTTGAATAAAGAAATCACTCATCCTCCTGGCTGCGCAACCTGGCGAGCTTGTTGGTGACAACAATGTCAAGCTGTGCTGCACGCTCAACTATCTCTTTACGTTTCTTTGTTGAAACATCATGAGCAATTTCAGCACAGTAGGTCCTGCCAATTTTCAAATATTTTAATTTGCAAAATATCAGTATGTTCCAAAATGGCACCAGTTCTTTCTATAAAATAACAAAATTGACCTTCTGAAGTAGCAAGCAAAGGTATCAGATCCTTTGTTTTTTTTGGCAGGACATATAAACAGTATATTCCCACATTCTAGTCCACAAATTTGCCAAAAATTCTCAAAAATAATAAAACGAAGTGTACCTGTTATGCATCATGAGCAACTCAAGCTCAGAGACATTGTGCACAACAAACTTCTTGAACCCATTGGGGAGATAGTGGCGTGTCCTCTTGTCTGACCCATACCCAATGTTTGGCATGAGAGTGCATCCCTTGAACTTACGTCTCACACGAGAATCAATACCCTTAGGCCTCCTCCAGCTTGGCTGTCAACAGGACCGAGTCAAGGAGCTAATTAGCAGTGAACTATATGTATATATATTTTTTCTTAATAGTGATTAGTGAGCGAAATAAGATTTGATCAATGGAAGATGAAAGAATAACAATTAGTGAAAAACAGTTTGAGTTTGTTGGTTCAATTAATGTAATCACACATCCATCTAATTGTACTTGCTAAACCAGTACAAAACATTTTCTGCCGAATTAGCATCGGACCGACAAACTAAGCTTGACAGATAAACTAAGTCATTATCAATAAGGGGAATAAAACTCTAAAATAACAGAACTAATTAAATTCTGGTACTGCTCCAAACAGTCGTACAACCCAAATCAGCTGACAGTCTGACACTCATTTCTTAATACATGATAATCACAATGCAAACCATTAAGGAGGGACTTCATAACCAAATTTTGTACTGATCTAAGAATCAGTACATCAATGTCGATATAACTGGTGCAAACCTAACAACCAAATCTTCTATACAAACCAAAATAATAAAAATTGAGCTGGATAGAACAAATAAATGGTGAAATACTATCAGAAGTCCTCTCAAAACGACCAAAAGACGATATACAGGTAAACCAATCATACGAGCATACGAACTCGACTAAACTTATGCAAAAATGAAGCAATAATCGTACTAGAGCATTACCTTAACGCAGATCTTCCTATCGCTCTGGGGCCTCTTGAACTTCTTAACTCTCTTCTTCACGATCTTCTTCGTCAGCAAAGGCACCGCCATCTTTCCTCCCTCTACCTAAACATTAATCATAACAATGGAATTTTTATTTAGCCTCCATTTGCACTTGAGCAATGGAACGAGAGAGAGAGAGAGAGAGAGAGAGAGAGACGTACCGCCGCAGTGTGGACAAACCCTAGTTCGGAGTTGTGGGGTTAGGGTTTCTAACCTTGTATACTTGAGATCTTATAGTATAGAAAATTTTCTGAAAACTCTCCTACACCGCGTCACTTACATGTGGGTCATGTTCAATTATAAGTTGAAGATTGGGGCCCAGTAGTCTGTCACTGATCTAAGCCGGCAAATACGAATAATTCTGATGTAAGCCCAAAAATAAAGCCCAAACTAGTTGGGCCGAAATTAAACCAGAAGATGCAGCCTGGATCAAGCTAACCTGTAAACCCAGAAACTGTTTTTGTGCAATTGTGTTAATATATAATATCATTGTACGAACACAACTTTGTTAAAATCTACGGCGTTTTGCATCAGATACTAATTCATAGATAATAAATTCAAAAAATTCAAAGTTATAATTAAAAAATCTGCCATTTTCAAATTACAAATAGACAGTGATTGTGTGTTGGCACTTGCCCATCACTGTCTATTTGATCTGAAAAAATACACTTGTAACAAAATAAGGAACTTCCCACAAATCATACATAGCTACCTATCCTGGTGTCCGTACTAGAATACTTATATGCCACGTGTACCTTTTCCACCAACCAAAATCATTCACCCGTTATATAAACCACTAAACCAGCCAGATATCGCATGCTTTGTTGAGAACTTGAAATTTGAAACACATACACCTACGCACACACTAATTAATTACGAATCATGGCCATAGCCATTACCTTGCTCTTTTCTATCATCCTCCTATTACTACCAAATCTCTCTCTTTCACAAACCACTACAACCTGCACCACAAAAACCTTCTCCAAGAACCACCTCTTTGCTTCCTGCATCGACCTGTCTCAGCTCTCTGCCTCGCTACACTGGACCTATGACCCCACCAACTCGACCATCAATGTCGCTTTCACTGCACCAAATCCTAATTCTAACGGCTGGGTTGCGTGGGCCCTTAATCCAGCCAAACCCTCTATGGTCGGCTCTCAAGCGATTATAGCATTGCATGATTCAGATGGAAAAATTGTAGTTAAAACTGCTAATATTAGTACATACGCCGGGGTCGATTTTTCGCCAATCATGTATGATGTGTGGGGCTTGGAAGCCGAACAGGAAGAGATTGGCGGGGTCCCGGTAATGACATTGTTTGCCTCTATCAAGCTGCCACATGGCACTACAAAAATGAGCCACGTGTGGCAAGTGGGCCCTGAGTCAAAGAGCGGGGAATTACAGAAGCATGATTTTGGGGAAGAGAATTTGAATTCTAAAGGGGTTATGAATTTTGCATCAGATGGCGTAAGATATGGTAGCAGCAATAGCGGTTTGAATGAGCAAAATGTGTGTGAGAGCTCATTTTGTTCGGTTTACAGCTTTACGTCATTACTTGAATACTTCTACAAATTTATTTTCCTTCAAATAGGATAAAAAGATATAAAAATACAATCCTTAATTTACAATTCATGATTGGATAATTCAAACTCGGAAAAAAAAAAAAAGAATCAGCACCGTTGGGGCGTTTGGGCTTTTGTGGGTGTAGCAGTTGAATTTTCCTGGACAAACAGTTGCCATACAATTATACAAATAAGGAAATTATCAATGTCTTCATGAAAAATGCTATACATGTCTAGAAAATGGTAGAATAACTATTCTTTGCCGTAGGCAAAAACCCAAAGGAAGAAACGATTTTCTGATAATAAAATTAACCCACCACTGAGAAAATTGAAAACTATTGTAATAAACAATAATGATGGTACAGATTATACTTTCTTCTTGTATGTTTTCTTAAAGTTTTGTTTCTTTAATTGATTCATTTATTAGGTACATGGTATAATAAATGCCCTAAGCTGGGGAGTTCTTCTTCCAACCGGAGCAATCATTACCAGGTACTTGAAGGCATTCAAACCCTCAGGTACCACTTGGTTCTACCTACATGTGTCGTTCCAAGTTGCAGGTTACATTCTCGGCACATCTGGTTGGGGAACTGGTTTGAATCTAGGAATCAAGTCGAAAGGGGTGCAGTACACGGCACACCGAAACATTGGGACAACTCTGTTCTCTCTTGCCACCTTGCAGGTATATATAACCATATTGGGAAAGTTTTAATTTGTGCGATTTTGATTATGGGTCAATATAGAACCCTATCTTAATGAATAGTTTGTCTGATTGTACATTTTCCTGATGCTGAAATTGTGGGAAAAAGAACAACGAAAAAGAAAAATTAATATAAATATTGACTATAATTTTGTAGAATTTAACCAATTTAAGCAAACCAGTTTACCAAACTGGCATCTGAAAATGGTCATTTTCCTTCAAGTGAAGAACATGATAAAGTACAGTCATTTTTATATTTTAACAATTTTAAAATTTAAAGAACAAGTGATTACCATCTGTCAATGTTCATCTCAGGTAACTGCATTGCTTCTGAGGCCCAAGAAGGATCACAAGTACAGGAAATACTGGAACCTATACCACCACACATTTGGTTACACCATACTCGTTTTAGGAATTCTAAACATATTCAAAGGCTTATCAATCCTAAATCCAGGCCACAAGTGGGAGATTGTTGCAATTGTTATTGTTGGTTTCTTTATTGGTATCACTCTTGTGCTTGAAATCACTTGCTTTGTTAGATCTCATTTGAAGAAGAAGAATCTAGCCACGATCACAAATCCAAATAAACAAGATCAGGATGTGCAGTCTGGTGTTTAATACCTGCTGTTTGTTTAGAAATATGTCATGAGACACATGTTGCTCTGTACATGTATTAATTCCATCTTTTAATATCAGTGTCATAGCTTAAGTAGTTTTGTTATGTGAGTGATGTACCTAATTGGTGGTTACAGAAGTAATTGTATTTAAGCTATCAGTTGTTGTCTACTTATTTGTACTCTGTTATGCTTGTCAATTATTAAATTACTCTATTGTAACTGATAGTTATTTTGTTTATTGCGACTGAAATATTTGAAGCTTGAATCCAGTAATCAGGTGCATGATTTTGGAAGTAATATTGGATAATCAAGTTAACATAGGCTACCAATCTGAATGCTGCAACTATAATAAGAGCCTAATTCTACATACAACAATAAACAATTGTACTTTGCAGTTTGAAGTACTGAAATATTAGGATGAATTCTATAAAAATTTTGAATTTAACTCATGTCACAATATGGATATGAAATATGTGACAAATACCTTCTTCCTTAATTAAAAAAATTAGGACATAATATATTGATCCATGTTATGGGATACAAATTTTAATGCTTACTAATTCGACTGGAAGAAAATCCATGTAGAAGTGATGAAGATAATGCTTACTGCTACTAATTAGCATAAAGTATTCCTCAATAATCAGTGAGTATCTGATAGTATTTGATTCATAAATCTTATAAGTTTTATATGTGGAATATAGATTGAAAAGTACTAATTTTTGATATTCATATCACATTATAGATTTATTGTGAAAAATAATGAGATTTGATTGTTCATTTGTTTTGTCATTTTGTAAACAATTTTATTAATAAATAATAATTAATGTTTTACGACGATAAAATTAATCCAGTGCATGTTATCCTAATTCCTAAATTTATTATTAATATTAATATTATTATTTTTTGTCATTATGTCATCCTTACCACAGTCCACAAATTTGGGGCCGAAACTAAAGCGACGAAGACTTGACAAATGACTTAGACAATAAGATTAATTATGGGATTCCAGATGCTTCTTAACTTCTAGACATAAGTGGTTCGTTCACATATATCTTGTATATAAAAAGATTATAGACTAGCTAGTTGGTAAAATAGGAAAAGTTACAATATGTTCCCAAAATTAGAACAAAAGTTGGCAACTACTCCGCTTTTTTTCTTTAAGGACAGTAGTTGGATTGGCATTTTCAAGTAACATGCCAATATGCCATGCATAGGAAAGGATCTAGTCAAAACGAGAAAAATGCTACTTGACTCCAAGTCTCCAACTTCTGTAATGTGTGTACCGTACCTAAATATATTTTATATACTCTACTTTTTTTGGTACTCCTGTCAATAATATGAGTAGTTTTTTGATGCCGAACTATTTGGTGTGTCAATTTCACTGCCCCGCCAGAAAAAATTAATCTTCCAAACATCAAAACAAGGAAAAATTAAAATTGCACATGCTATATCGACCAATCAATTTGAAAAATTATTGTTGACTTAATTAATTCTGAAGCTAATTCATTTCTTAAATGACACTCTATGTTAGCTACCTTTACCGTTGGATCAAGTAGTCAGTACGTCGGTTTAATTAGTTATGGTATATATCACTAGGCACTGTTTGGATATATGCATATGAATATATATGATGTTTAGGATTATTAATGCTATTTGTGTAAACATATAAGGATATACAGTTTTTTTTTCTGTATTAATTATTGAATGTAAACATTCATTATAGTCAAGGGTTCAAAGTTTTATGATCGAGGTTCAAAATTTTTTAGTGGTCGAAAGAAATAAAATAAAAAAATTCGCATTTGCATGGAAGGCATAGGAAAAAATGTGTTTAACAGTTAGTTAATACTTTGTTGAATGTTTGGAGTAGCCATAAGCCAATATAAGTATGTTAGAGTCATTTGATCATGTAAAAGACAAGAAATGAGCATATAAATAAAAAATTCTGTTGTTGAGTGTTTAATATTTATCTTTTCCTCCACCAAATAATTTATCTAAAAGATTAGAAGTGATTTCTAACATCAATGGTATTTGTGTACCTTCTTTTAACTTTTTTTTTTTTTTTTTTGACAAAAGAGGAGGTCAGCCCTCCATATATGATTCTTTGAACGTATTTGTGTATCTATATTAATTTAGTTTATTTTTTGTTTAGAAATAAAATTTCTATGATCTTTATCCATACAGATCGAGGTTCTAACTAATTGTTTCGGTTAAGTCTTTAATCTCTGTTTATTAAAATACTCACAATTCATTGATGAGAAAATTTATTGTACTGACGGCAAATTTGTTTGCACATCGATTGCAGCATTTCATTAATTAACAACGATTGTTTCGCATATAAAAAGTGCTGAGATATAAGTATACATTTTTAAATATTTTTAGTAGGTGCTGTGGAATAGTGTATAATTTAAATTAAAGGTGAATTTAACAAATTGATACTTTTTCAGAATATATTATTGTAAAATTAATTGTTTTATGATTTCATTAGATAGTCATGAGTTATTTGATTATTGTCTATAATAAATAAGCAGTTTTTTTTTAAGATATATTAATAAATAACCTGTTGGTTAGTTAGGTAGGGTATATGTTGTATGTAACCGATTTTTTGTAACTAGTATTATGATCTGCTTAGTGAGAAAAATCACCCTCCTTGTGTTTTTTTTTTTTTTTTTTATTTTAGGAACATTGGAAAATTTTGCGTGTATTACAGCTAGTAAGAAAATTGAGACAAGCCAAAGGACGACAGACAAGGAAAAGATACGAGGCCCCATCTCCTGTGCACACTTGTGGGTTCGTGCATTTTAGCGTGCCTTGCTTCGAGCTATTGATAGCGACAAGTTTTTTTTTTTTTTAAAAAAAATCTCATAAATCAACCTCACTTGCTGCATTTTGTGTTGTATAAGAAAATTCCAGGCGTTTTTTAGGCTTTGTTTTTTATTGAGAGTGCTTTCAGATATTTCGAGCGATCGAAAAGAAGAAGGAGGAGAAGAAATTGATCTTTATATTATTCTTGTCATGTCATATCGGATCCCAAACTTTGTACCTGCATTGTCATTTTCTGTAATGAGAACTTGCATGCGTGATATACATATTTTTGTGTACTTGGTTTGGGGTAAGAATGTAATATTTTCTAAAGGGAATGCAAACTTAAAGTGGCTCGTTTAGAATACAGCATGTCACGAAACTTAACAGTACTGGACAATAAATACAGCATGTACCAAATTAGCTTAACATAGTTAACATCATATATAAATACTAATAGTCCATAGATTATGAAAATTATAATGATCGGTGATGAATTAAGCAATAAAGACGTCTAGCTAGATGCTAATTTCTTTTCATGTGTTAATACTTAACAATTAATTTTACTATTGCATGAACGTCGATATTATAATTAGTGTTTGACATTTACACTTCTTAATTGGTGTTGACCGCTTGCATGTGTATCTCAGAAAATAAAATACATAAACATATCAATTATTCACACAGTGAAAGAAAGTCGGAGACTCCATGCAAGTTCATTTCATTCGTCCCAAAAATCTTCCAACTGTGGATTTGTGACACCGAACGGACAGCAGTGTTACAAGTCATGCACCTCTCTATGATTATTAATTTACGTCGAAATCAATTAGATGTAAATTGATTTAGTAAGGATCATTTTAGAAGGTAATGCTATTTGCGGTTAATAACGCACAATATAACTCCATCAAAGAAACTTAATTATATAAGGGTTAATCAAGGCTTCCCACAGTTGAAAATTCAAATTTAAGTTTGTATTATAGAATGAGCATTAAGCCCCCCAAAGTTTTTAGCCATGATGTCATTTATCTTTTTCTCCATCTGATTTTGTCCTCGGTCGGAAAATTCCTATCTTGCTTTTTTTTCTCTCCTCACTTAATTAGAGATGTTTGACGTACCTAAATAACAAAATAACTCTTAGTTATGTTTATTTATATGAATTACAATTATCAGTAATTGAATAGTCTACATTCATACATGTCTTAGTATACTTAAAATTTTCCGCATATAAATATTTTTTTAAAATGATCTCACTAAAACATTTTCTTTAACAGATATTTTATTATCAAGAAGAACTCGAAATATGCCTCTAATTAAAAATAAAGGAGGAGCTACTTAGGCCGCTGAGAAGTGAATTTTGCCTCTCTCTTTTTTTTCCTGGTCTGTTTCCATGTCCGTGCTTCGCTAGAGAAAAAAAAAAAATCTAATTTAAAATTAACACTAACAAGATACAATTGGTAAGAGAGGATGAGCTTAATAATTATATGGTGTACATAGTTCCCAGTTTTATTTGAAGTCTCTACTTCCTAAATTTTTCCCAGGTAGGACTGTCGAGATGATCAGTGTTTTGAGGTTTATGCCACTATAAAATTTAGAAAATAGAAATATGTCATCACTAAATGACAAATTATTTTTATATCATCACTAAATGATAAAATTAGTTTACGCCATCGGCATTAGTTTGACTATTATGCCTTTTTAAATATGCCACCATATACATTAAAATTAAATTTATGCCATCGGTTAAAATTCGAAATGTTAAACTTTTTAAATTTGAAATTCAGAATCCTAAAATTTGAAATTATGATTTTCTTACTTTGAAAAAATCGCAATTTTTAAGTTTGAAATTCGAAAATTTGGAGATCTGAAATTTCAAAATTTATTTCATATCAATAAGTTTGTTTTCATTTCTTAATGATTTAATCAAGTGAGGACAATTTAGAGATTTCTAAAAAGTTGGAGTGGCATTTCTCTAATTAGAGTGATCACATCTCTAGTTTTGATAAAAATTAATGACATTATACTAATTTTATCTATTAAATTGTGGCATAAAACTAATTTACTATTTTAAGAATGCATATCTCTAAGTATCAATTTTCTTGTAGCACATATCTAATCATCAATTTTCATGTGGCATAGATCTTATTATTCAGCCATGCATCTTGTCTATTTTTTTTTTTTATTGTGTTGCCTTTAGAGAAATTTCAAGTCAATAATTGAAAATATGTCAAAATTTGATTGAACCTTCAAAATACATGAAGGGTAGAAAAATAATTGTGCCATAGCAAAGTTGCAAAAGCAAGTTGGCAGATCCAAAGGTAATAAGCGAGCGAGAGAGAGAGAGAGAGAGAGAGAGAGAGAGAGAGAGGCGTGGTGTTACTACAAAAAAAAAAAAAAAAAGAAACCTACGTACAAACTTATCAGCGTGTTACTATAACAACAGAAAATATAACCATGAACTCTCCCAAAATTCTAACTACCAACCATCTGATGAATCTATATCAAAACAGTAATCACTGATGATATAACCATACCAGTATACTACCCCAGTATGAAATTCCAAAACAGTAACCCATATGCCACTTCCGCCAAATTTCAACAAAGAGAAGCAGAAAATTACAGAGCATTTACATTGCAAGGGGCCAAGAAAGAACTAATCATTGGTCCTAGAGTTCGGGAGACTGCACAAATTATGTACTATGATTATGAAGTGGAACCTCTAACAGACCTCCGGGTAACCCTTCTAGGACCTTCTGGAGGAACAGCTACTCTGCGGCGCTTCTTGCGTGGCTCTTTATCCAGATTCTTATCTACAGACTCCTCATCCTTGTCAGAAACTACCACCTCCCCAGATGAAACACTAGCACTCTTGGCATCCGTTTTTCCAAGATCAACTATGGTGCTAGCGGGCCTTTCTTTGTCCCCAATAAGAACATCTTTTGTTGCCTCATCAATTTGCATATCAACTTGCTGAGTCTCAATATCATTAGTTTCTTTCTCCCCATCAAGAACCTCTTTTTTTGTCTCATCAATTTGCATACCAACTTGCTCAGTCACAGTAACATCAGCCTCTTTATCACCTAATTGATCTTGGGATAATATTGGGCTCTCTGGTACATACCCACAGCGATCTGTCTCAGACAACTTTTCTACCTTCTCGCAACTCATACTTGATAATACCTCTGGTGCAGAAATGCTAGGAGTCTCTGGCACGTACTCGCAACACGCACTCTGCAAGTGATCAAAGGATGATTCGATAGGGGTCTTTGGTGTATCCCTGATTTGTTCTGCAATTTGCTTTTCGACTTTTTCACCGTCATCCTTGTCAGTTATTTCAATTGTCTTATTGGATAATACCTCTGCCGCAGAAATGTTAGGAGTCTCTGGCACATACTCACAACACTCACTCTGCAACTGATCAAGGGATGGTTCAATAGGGGTCTTTGGTGTGTCCCTGACTTGTTCACCAATTGGCTTTTTGCCATTTTCACCATCATCCTTGCCAGGTATTTCAATCGGGGTATCTGGCACGTAGTCAAATTGACTGGGTAGAGGTGAGGCAGGATTATTCATGATATCATCCATTTTGCTTGATTCTTCCAAAAGGCCATCAGTACCAAGCACAGAATTTGTTGTTGCTAAATTACAGATTACTGGGGACTTAGAGCAGACATGGTTTGGACCAGGTCCACTGCAGTGGTTCTCATCAGGCTTTTCTTCTTCATTGGGTACGGTTGAAGGTTCTTCTTCTTCATCATCCTGCGTCAAATTATATATAAATCACGAAGAAGAGAAAACAAGAATTAAATTAAGATGAAACCAACAACTCTTTTCCTTTTTTTTCTCTGTTGTTATGACAAGGAACATGTGCCTAGTACAGAAAGATTGGAGTCTGGAGTTCCCATGACACAGTATATGGCACTGTCTACAAATTTTCATTCCAGCCATGCATATTGTCATGTTTTTTGAGCTGGAATAAAGGCTCATAAATTTTTGTTAATTATATCCAAACAACCCCAAGAGGAGAGAAAGACAACAAACATAACCACAACAAAACCCAAAAGTTCTATTACTGTAACAGGACATCCAACTCGCCTGAGTTGTCTCACAAATGTTTTTCAGGTTACCCATGATAAAACTATTGTTCTGTTTCAACTGGTAACCAACACAAACGATAACAGACTAGTAAAAGTAATGATAGTACGATAAAATGGAGGAATCAACTACTTTACCACTAAGATACTAGTTTCTGGTTCAACCATATGAGTTGCATCACAAGAATCCTCTTGGCAGTGAGAGACACCCTCAACAACATTTTTCTGCACATTCTCTCCTTCCCCCAGCTCATGACCATCGTCATCTCCATTTCGACTTCCACTCACCTGACAGACAGAGACTGAAGTATCGACTGGGCAGACTGGACTGACAACCCTCTCAGTGGGGTAACAAGGCTGAGAAAGAAGCTCCACACAAGTTTCCTTTTCAAGCTCAATATCACTGATTTGAGAATGTCCATTGGCGCTGGTAGTGGCAACAGTTCCAGTTTTGTGAGATGTCTCGCGTAAAAGGCTGTATATCAGATTCCTGATAACAGACCTCTTGAAAGAGGCTTCAGATGGTGGGAACCATTCTGGAGTTAACTGAAAAGAAAATAATGAAAGACCATTCACTCAAAGTACAACAATTGAGCATTAGCCACTTATCAGAAACTAAAAACACCTTGAGACAAAAAAGACTCACAAAACTTGAAAACTTCGCAATCATGAATGGATTGACTTCAGAAGGAGCATCATCCAGAAAACGCTCCACATAATTCAGTAAAAATAGTCCACAATCAAAAGAATTCTCCTGTTGAGGCAACTGGAGAAAAGGAAGAAAGTAGGATTATTACACATATTGGGAACATGATCAGAATGATGCTATTGTAGAAGAGAAGCACACCTCAAGAGATACAAATCGCAGGTTTAAGAACTTGGACGAATCATCTTCAGTCGAGTCAGGGTGTCTTTCCTTCCATTCCTCCCACAAATAACTGCCATCTCAACCAATGTAAAAAGGGTCACTTAAGGAAAGTACAAACCAAGTAGATTTTCTTATATTATTTTTTTTTTATTATAAAGGGATGAACTATACCTTTGTATTATGTCCTTTAACCCGCTATGACTCCCTTTCAGAGAATCCATGTGGAGTATGCAAGGTACCTTGGGAGATTCCATGACATGATCATCTAAATACCAAAACTATATTACATATGATAATGTGAAAACAAGAAAGTTTAGTATTACTATAAGAATTTTGGTAAATATTTACCTCTTAGATTTACAATTTCACCAGGATGGCAAATAACCAATAAGCTCCAGTGCAGACTACAATTTGTAAAGAGGAGAAAAAAAAATTACTCAAATGAAGATTGATAACCTTATTACAGAGAGAGAGAGAGAGAGACTTTACTTGAAGTTAACAGGGATAAATATGAAATCTTTGTCAAAGATATTAAACTTGCGGGTCCACTTTCTGACACGCAGGAAAGCAGCCCGGCCTTCAGCTGTCTTGCCAGGATCTTTGTCAAGATCTGCCAACTTGCGAAAGAAAAAGCTATTGAAAAAGTGCAACCTTTGCTTCCTGTTGTCTGGGATTCTGTTGCTCAAGTATCTGCCACCAGCAAATTACAATGTCATTACTTAAATTCATTTTACAAAAATAACTGCTGTCTGTTAAAAAATGAAAATGTACCAAGTAGCAACAATGTCTAAATTGATCAAGTATCTACTCCCAGCTACAAGAATAAATACTGTCCATATGAAAAATGTAGCAACAATATCTTAATGGACACAATACATTTTCTCTATCAGCTTTCTTATCTGACTTAGGTTCTTCACTGATTACTTGAGGTTTAAGGTAGGGGCAAGGGCTTCACAAAACCTTCTTAGTTAATATCAGTTCAGAATTATTAGCTCAAATGACAATATGCACCTTGATTACTTGAGTTTTAAGGCAGGGGCAAGGGCTTTATAAGACAGTTTTTGTGACAAGTGAGGACACAAAATTATTGGACTAACTCACTTGATATAAAAGTCTATGATAGTGTCATTGACAAATGTCTCCGGAAGTAAGAGATCCACATCTCTTTTGCTTATAGAGACGGCATCAGGATCTCCTTTAGGGTATATGACATCTTCAAAGGTCGCAATTCTATTACCAAGAAAAAACACATTTAAGAATAGAGATGTTGTTATGATTAAAGAAGTAAAACCCAAGAAGATGAGAAACAACATTTTCAGTCACAGCCATAAAGACTTACTCAGAAAAATAATATTTGGGAAAATACGATGCAGACTCCATGTTGCCATAATCATCACTATCATTCCTGTAAATGATAATAGGAGAGAAAGCTGAGGGATGTAAGATGCCCTTTTTTTTTCTTTCTGAAATCAAATCTGACAAGAAGATGAGATAGAGAAACTTGAAACATAAATAATTATGATTAACAACAGTCAAGTGGTGGAAGGTAATTTACTACCGCATTAGTTATTAGCTCATACTCTATTGCACCGCATATTTGATGTATGACTATATGCAATGGAGCATATGGAAACAGAATTTCTTGGTACGGAAATACTTTAAAATAGAGAAAGTGCGGAAAAAAAAAGAAACTTCAAGACTTACATAGGAACGCAGTTCCAGATTTCTTCATATCTTGATGCAAGATTCCTGATCATATGTTCTTTTTCTTGCCAGTATATATCAGAAAGAAAACAGGAAACCTTAACATCACCTGAAATAATTAAAAAAAAAAATTACCTACTGCCCTTGCTAGGAAACAATAAGGTATAAAGGAGGACTCCAAAAACAGAAATAAGGAAACACAAAATCACCCTCTTTTCCAGAATAACTAGTTGGATCAGTTTGGAGTAGGATTTCCATCAAGACACCCTCAATCTGTAATAAAAGCAAACTCATTAATAACCAAAAAAAAAAAAAAAAAAAGTGACAACTCATGTAAGATAAACAAGAATACTTTATGTTAGACGACCATTACCATATCACATAACAGAACTATAACCATTTTAAATAGGTTTGACAGAAGATCAGGCCAGGTCAACAATTTTTAATGACATTTTAAAACAGGTCGGTCATGACAAAACCTGCCTTGAATAATTCCAACCGGCTGCCAACCTGATGTACCACAGGTCAGCCCAATACTCATCAATATGAACATGGAAGTTCGAAATCTCACCAATTTCTTGTGCTAATTTTCACACAAAAGTAAGCAGCGTAGAGGCTAAGATCGTTGGCTACTTTTCAGACAAAATTGATCAGGTTGAATTGAAATGGGTCCTAAATTGACAGCCCAAATCCAAAGAAGCTCTAATTAAACCTTGTTTAACATTATTTCAGCGTTTCATTGAGGTTTCCGAAAAACCTCAATTTAGTATGAACTACACCATCTTGGACTTGCATGATTAGTTATTGGCAGTTAAATACTGCAACTGATATATCTAAATATGAAACTTACACTTCCAATCCACTTGCAATTAATGTATTTTATATCAGAAATTTCCCATTCCATAGATATCTCTTCATCATAGGCTGAACCTGTAGTTTCCATCTTGATGCCAACTGCTGCGAAAGTCAAACGAGGTTCCATATATAACGTCGCGCCATAAGTGATATAATCAGGGCAAATGCTAACCTCCCCTTCTTCTTCATTCTGTAATTACAAAAGAAAACCAAACAGTTGGTGTTATTGTAATCTATATAATTGAATGTGTCCTGGTAATGAAGAACTGCAAAGAAGTCTTCCATTATTTTTTATCTCAAAATTATGCCAAAAATATACAAAAAAAAAAAAAGCTACATTAATCACTGCTCTAATTGGTATCTCTCTTCATTAACCTGCAAATGACAAATTAAACCTGAAATGCTATCTATATTTTATTATTCTTTTATTTGCCAATGTGGTTCGAATTCCACTCAGTTGCTACAGCATTTAATGGTTAATGACTAAATAAATTAAAAGAGTAAGAAGAACTGTGAGCAAGTGACTTTAATTGACCAGTTGGGATTACTTAAGAACAAGATAAGAAAATGCCGAGTAAATAAAAATTTTGTTATCCTTACCATATCACTATGCACACTATGAAAATTTTCAGATGATGGATCATCCATATACTCTGAATATACAAAAAGAGTCAACAAATTAGTTTAGGAAGTATGGACACCAACAATAGATGATGAAGTAGGAATTACCAAATCAATTAAGTTTTATTCAGTCAGCTGCAAGAAAAAAACAAAACAAAGAAAAAGAATCAACCAACAATTAAATAAACTTGCCATCATTATCTGGAGCATCAGAACAAGGACTTGATGAAGGTTCAGATTGAGAATTCCAGTTGTCTTCTTCCCCGTCTGAATCCATATTTACTCCCATTCCCTGTCAAAATACGTCAAATTTAACAATAATTTATTAAAGTTGGCATTCCAAATCTTCTATGATTTACACTCACATGCGAGAAAATAATATAACCACAAAAGTTACTTGGTTTGGTAAGAAATGAATTACACAGGTAAAATACTGACATCCAACCCTGAAACCATTGCTTCAATATATGATTTGATTTTTTTGCACAAGTTCTAGTGCTTACTACTGAGGTAAGATGGTCATGCTCATCATAACATGCTGAAATTCCAAAGATGCCATTCAACTGAGTTCTCTGTATTGAATCTGTTATGTTTTCCTCTGTCAAGCCAGATGCATATGACCGTGCCCCACCATCAGCCTCAGGGATGTCAATGCACATGATACTTTCCACAGTGGTTTGCTTGATATCTGAGTCTGAGGTAACTATAAAATGTTAAAGACGAGAAGTCAGAACTCCGTAGCTAAAGTAGTTGGGTTATACACAAATAGACATAGCATGTTATATCGCTTGCACTTAGCAATGTATGAAGAGGCCCAATAACTACACTCCAGTAAACATTCCACAACTGGACAAGTTTCAACCAAATCTAATTTAAGTATGATCCAATAATTAAAATGATGAAAATTTGTGCATCAAATACACTCCAACTGATAAATGACACATAAATAGTCAATTTGTCTGCCTATGTATCAAATGCCAGCCAATTTGAGTGTCAATCTATCCAATGTGTTGACAACATGGATATTCTACTGGGGACCCAAAAATTCCTCACAGAAAGAATAGCAATAGAAATATTGAAGCAAAGGTTAGGATAACTTTATTCATCAGGTAAGACCCACCCAGTAAATTCAGGATTAACAAAAATGGTGCCTATCATTATGCAACAAAAATTGGGCTAACTCTGGGCTTAATTCAGGAAATACTTGAAAATAAGGTCTTGGAGGCAAATATAGGTAGAGTTTGGCATATTCTCATAACAAATAAGAATCAGGCTAATAAAACCAAAATTCAGCCTTACCTAAACACATGGGAACATAGATGTGGCAGACACCATAAACCTTAAACTACAGTACCGCTATGTCTTATATTAAACGAACATAATGAGCCATATAAAAGACAAGTGCGTCTTCATTTTTACGAAAGACCATAGTTCTAACTTGCTTGAACTGACAATGAACACGAAATGCCAATTCAACTACAGTGTGCTTTAAAACTTACACATGCAATTACAGAAAATTCTCAAGCATCACATACCTAACTCCTAATTAAGGAGAGGAGCTTTCGACTGAAGCCCCAAAATTCTTTAATTTGGCTTCAACACTGATTTAACTAGATTATACTAAAAACCAGTTAAACTATTAGGGGTTTGAGGCGGATAGTATATGCTGGCAAGCAAGTCCATACCGTACCTATCCAACACCACGCAACCTAACAAACCAAAATTCTAGTCACAATTTCCAACTTGATCTAGTCCGAGTCGACTCTAATCAAGCATATAACAAAAACCTAAAATCCAAAGGTTAAAATTATCGGAGAAGAGGCTTACAATGTTGAAGAAAGGTGTATTTGTCCATAGGATGGTCGTGATTTTTCGGTTGAAATTTCGCCAGCAACTGCTGAGAAGTCGCCTCCGTGAGCTCTTCTTCTTCGCCAAAATCGAACACTGTTGCATCCTTCTCCGACGAACTCCCCATCTCGAAAAACCCTAATCGCTTCGAGCGGAAGTATCGAGAGATCGAAAGCGAGGAGAGAGAGAGAGAGATTGGCAGTGGCGACTTGATTGGGGAATGCCACGACGAGGCGAGAAATAGAAAGTGCACCTGGTCTTTTTAGAGCAATGGGGTCTTTTGTGACTGACGTATAGGACCCACTTAAAGCGGAGGAGTTCCGAAGAACCGGTCTATGAAATGCTTCCTTTTTTATTTCGAAATCAGCCGCGTTTTGGAAATGTTTCGCTCTATAAACGGAACAACACAAGTGCAGACAAAGCAAAACATTAGACAGTGAATTTCTGTTATTCGCATAATATAATTTTATTACTACTAACTTGATCGACCTCGAGCGAAGCTCGATACGGAAAATCTTACTGACATTTTGCAACAAATTGAGTTTCATTATACGAAATTTTTTTAAAAATTTTAATATTGATTATCATTTGTAATAATTATATTGCAAGTTAGATTATATCATATTATTTTAATTTTATAGAATTTATTGTATAAGAATTTAAAGTAATGATTGAAACGGGCAAATAACAATTAGATATGAATTACCTTAAATTTTCAAATATATTTAATTCTTAAATTAAATAATGATTGAGTATTTTTAATATATTTAACAAAAAAAAGAGAAAACAATTTTTAATGGAAATTGCTTAAGACAATCAAAGTCTTAAGCAATCAAGCAATCAGAGGAGAGCACGCCTCCCTCCCCTCACCCTCACACGCTCCCTTCACCCTCACCCTTACGCGTTCCGCTCCTCTCAACCTCCCCTTATCTGACGCACATCTCTTCTCCCATTTAACCCATGCGGCTTTCCTCTTCACCATATTCTCTCCTTCATTTCCAAACCTCTTCATCCATGCTCCTCTCCTCCTCTCCTCTTCACCTTTTCTCCTCCATTGCGATTTAAGCTTCTGTCTCCTCCACTTTCGTTTCCGTCCCCGTCGCTGCCTCACCTTTCCGGCTTTCACCCCGATCTAGATCTCCAATTCATTTGCCTAGCCTCAGCCGATACCTCACCGCAACCATGACAAGGCGCGACGCTCGAGCAGGTACTTATCTTGTGAGTAGATAGGGAGAAGAAAGACGATCATATCTGATATAGGGAGAGAAAAAGTAGAGATCGAGAAGGGTGAGAGAAAAAACATTCAGATCTGATTCTGTTACTATTTGGGAGTAACTAAATAAATATAATGAAGTAAATAATTAGTATAAGGAAGTATATATGTAAGAGAGAATAATATTCATATTCAATTCTGCTATTGTTTGGGAGTAACTAAATAAATGTAAGAGAGTAAATAATGATTATAAGGGAGTATCTAATACATGTAAGGAAGTAAATAATATTTAGATCTGATTATGCTATTGTTTGGAAGTAACTAAATAACTATAAGGGAGTAAATAATGGGTATAAGAATACATATAAGTGATAAGCGGAAATTATGCATATAAATACCGCTTATATTAGGGCTTAATTTCATTAATTATATGTGTTTCTAATGCTTTAATTGTTAATTTAGGTTAGAAGCAAGGTACTGCTATGGCTACTTTTATTTTGTACAGGATCTGTTTGATTTTGCCACTCTTGAAGCGAGGAAACTGAAGTCTGATCATGATCTGCGGCCCACCGAAGGTTTGTGCGACCCACAGGAAAACCCAGCGAGTAGCAGGTGAGACTTGGCAACTTAGAAGATTTCTGCGACCCGCAGGACTCGACAGCGGGCCGCAGGAGAAGAAACCGACAGCCCAAAATAACTGACCAAGTTCTGCACCCACCTCTACGCCGCCTCATCTATTTCTGGCGCCTTGATCACACGTCTTCGACAGTTTTGGAGCTATCCCATGCCTATATAAACACCAGAGCGCAATTGAGAAAGGAGTTCGTGAGTTTAGGGCAAATTCTGCTAAGTAAGAGAGCAATCAAGGGTTTTCAGCGGGCCGCAGGGAGCATCAGCAACCCGCTGAAAGAGTGGCAGAGAAGGCAGAAAGAGAGATTCTGGGTTTCAATTGTTGTAATCTTGTTTCTTTCTCTATGTTTTCTTATTATTCAGATACTTTTTGTTGTTTTATGATGTATACTCGTGAGTAGTCGTATATTAGGGGCCACAGTAGTGAACCTTTTTAAGTTTATGATTGATAATATGCTTTAAGTTATATTTTCTTTGTTTGTATGTTGTGTTTTATGCTTTGATTGAATTGCTTAGATTACTTTATCTGAATTGCTTAAGTTGAATTGCTTGCACCCGTTAAAAGAGACGTCTTTTGATTGTTAGGTGGTTAAATCCAAACGTTCTTAAGTGATTAGGTTAAGGTATGGTAAACACGATAGTTGGTGCCGGAAGGTTATACTAGGGTTAAGAAACGGAAGTTGAAGCCCTTTCCGATTACGGAAGTATAGGGAGTCGTAGGTCGTAAAGCATAAACTAATTTAACTTAGACCAAGAAACGGAAGTTGAAATCTAGGTTGAATTAGAGAGAAATAAGGTTAACTATAGGAAACCTGGCCTTAAACGGAAGTGGGATTGAGGAGCCTTAGTTAGAATTAATTCTCTACACAAAACAACAATTAAAATATGCAAAAAGTTGAGTCTGCGCCAAACCTAGCGGGCCGCAGGAGGTTTCTGCGGGTTGTCTATGATCCCAGACTTCTGCGACCTTCTTAGGGGTCAGCGACCTGAGTTTCAGCGGGCCGCAGATAATCTCTGCGGGCTGCTGATTCTGGAGTAAACTGAAAAGTATTAACTACTAGTTAAACCCATAATTCTTAATTAGTGTTTTAATCCTTTTATCTCATTGAACTGTTAATTTAGGACTTTTATTAATCTGCAAACCTTACTTTTGATCTGTTTCAAATATTATTTCTTCATACTCTTTTAATCTAGTTAATCAAAGTTCATTAAACTTAATTATTTGAATATTCCGTCCCTGTGGTTCGACCCCGATAATACTTAGACGATTGTTGTACGCTTGCAACTGATTTTTAGGTATAATTGGGTATAAATTTAAGAGCGGATAATTCACATCAATAAGGAAGTAAATAACATTCAGATCCGATTTTACTATTGTTTGGGAGTAACTAAATAACATAAGGGAGTAAATAATGAGTATAGGAGAGTATCTAATATAGGAAAAACAAGAATATCAGTAGAATCAGACTCACGATTGCTTGACTAGAGAGTACTTAATAAGGGAGTATTTTATCTGAGGCACAGAGATGAGGGAGAGAGGTGAGATGAGAGATGAGGGTGAGCGGAGTGACATGACAGAGGAAACGAGGGCTGGAGAGACGCGATGAAAGATGGGGAAGAGAGGGAAGACAGAATAGAGGAGATGAGAGAGAGAAGGGAGACGAAATAGAGGGTGAAGTGGGGTGAGAGGGAGGGAGGAGAAGCGGAAGTGAGGCGCTAGAGAAGGATTTTCATTTTCGGAAAGGGAGAATAGCGACTTTTTCTATTTTTGGATATTGATTGCTTGAAATTTTGATTACTCTTATCAACCCTGATTTTTAATATATTAAAAAAAAACTATATTTAATTATATTATAGAAAATGTGGTCACGGTTTTAATTAATACTATAGATTACGCCACTAATGTGTAGACAAATTTTATTTAAAAAAATTATTATTATTATTTGTTTAATTAACGACCAATAAAAACTTATAATGATATTTTAAAAAAAGTGAAGTCATGAACGATATGATTCACTTACACTCTCTTTATTGTAACTTTTTTAAAATAAAAATTAAAATATCGAATCCAATCTATCGATTTTGTTCAATTACGAGTGATGCGTTTCTATATAAGTTATATAAAATTTCAATTTCATTTGAAATTTGATCAAGAGATCAAAATATGAACGTATTAGAAGTAATCTATCAAAATTAATAAGATCACTTCATTATTCAATCACTTGATCTAGTATCAAATGAAATTAATTGAAAATTTATGAAACTCATATAAAAATACATTGCTTGTTAAATTGAACAAAATCAACGGATTTGATTTGATATTACAGTTTTAATTTAAAAATAATAATAATAAAATGGGTTTGGGGGCATTTGGGGTATTTGGATGCACATAATGGTGGACATTGAATCCTCCTCAATAAAATATATCTTTAGTCTCAAGTAGAGAAGTATATTGATTAGGTTATTAGTAAATATATTTTATGACCAAACTTACTTTTTACTGATCGATAATGTTTTACATGTTATCTATTTCTAATAATTCATTGTGAAAAACATATATAGTTCAACTACTATTGGGAAAGATAATTCTCATCTAAACATTAATTAAATCAAATTTAATAGAAAACTGAATGTTTACATTATTTGTACAATTGTTTAGACTTTTAAATTAGTATTTTATAAGTAGTAAGAATAAGAATATAGATGTCACTAGATTCCTAGTACCATTCTGAAGAAGATAGATAGAATTAGAGCAGATTTTTTTATGGCATTCTGGTGCCAATAATAAATATCACTTAGTGAATTAGAAGATGGTATGTAGGAGCAAGGACCAAGGGGGTTTGGGTTTATTAGATTTGAGGATAATGAATATAGCTCTTCTTTGTAAATGGCTATGTAGATTGAAAGAGCTTAGTTCATCTGGATGGTGGAAAGATATTTTGAAGCATAAATATGCTCTTAGTGGAAGGAGATATGAAACTTCCTTTTTTTGGAAACAAGTGATATAATATGAGCCTTAATAAGCATTAACTGTAATTATAAGGTGGGGCATGGCAGAGGGGTCTACTTCTGGACAGATAAGTGGTGTAAAGATACCCCTCTTTCCATTGATTTTTACTCACTTTATAAAATCTGTTCTCAACCTGACATCATGGTTTGTGATGCTCTAATAGATATAACTAGGTCGATTACTTTTGTTAAACAGTTGAGTATGGTTCAAAGAGAGGCTTGGTATAGTCTCAAAGAAAAAATAAGCTCTATCTCTCTTTGCATCCTCAGATAAAGTGTACTGGAATTTAACCAATGATAAAAAGTTTACTGTGAAATCTTTGTACCATTGGTTAGAACATGGGGGGTTATTGGGCCTAATTATGATTTACTTTGGAAGTTAAGAATACATGTCAAGATAAAAGTTTTTCTTTGGTTGATGATTAAAAATAGAATTTTAACTAAATGTAATCTCATAATCAGAGGTTGGAGTGGAGATCCTTATTGTGAATATTGCTCAAATAATGAAACTATGGATCATCTATTTTTTCATGTGATCATAGTAAATTTGTTTTGTTGTGGTATGTAGGAGCAAGGACTGATGTAGGATTTTCATGCACACAATTTCAATCCAATTTAGGCCCTAAATTATCTTTGAATACTTGTATTTTTAGTTGAATTCACTAATTTTAGGTTAGTTTAATTAGTTTTTGTGTTAAGAATGAGTTACTACCATAGTTTCTAAATTTAATGCAGATTTTGGACAATAAAAGACTTAGACTAATTCATTAAGTTGTAGAGTTATGAGATCTTCTATTTCCAATATTTGACTCCTTACTTACTTGGAAGTGCACCGAACTCGTTGCAAGCTTTCCAACGGTTCTTGAATCACCTCAAACGAAGTCCGGATGAAGGAGATATGGCCAAAATACTGACAAGACACAATGCTGAAATTTCTGGAACGGACCGTCCCAAATTAGAACGGTCTGCCCCATCTGAAATCGTCAGAATTTCTAGAAATAGTCCAGAGTTGCCAAATTTAAAGTTCTATTATGTTATGATGGTTCCAATCTATTTCTAGCACTTTCAGAACATGTTTTCTACTATTTTCATCATCTTTACACATTCCCGATGCTTATTTAAACATAGTTTGAGCCTTTGAGGGGATTTTTAGATATACAAGAGAGGAGTCCCATCCTAGGTCCAAGTTAGGGTTAGATATAGTTCTATTTGAGAGTTTAGTCTCAGGTCTAGATCATGGCAGCGTCGAAACGGCCAATTTGTGGCAGAAATTGGGTGTTTCGATAGGAGGCTTCGACATACAAGAGGAAGCAAGGAAGTTTTCAATTGTATTCTTCCTTTATTTTCTATTTCTCTCTTGTTTTGCATGATGCTTTTTAGTTATTGAGTTGATTATTCTAGGGCTATGGTTGTAAACTTTTCTATTTAGTTGTTTGTGAATCTTTAATTATTAATTAAGTTAAGTTTATGTTTCATTTCTTGCACTTTAATTGATTTATTTGTTGGTATGATTGACTAATTGCTTAATTGATTATCTCGTTGAACAAAGGTAACGTTTAGTTAGGATTTAAATTCAATTGTAATAATTCGTAGCATAGCAAACAATACAATTAGGTAGGTAATATTCCGAGAGGATGAACCAAGTCACAAGTAATTGAGTCTTTACTTTAATCGGGATATTAAAAGTTTATCTAGACCCAAGAAATAGACTAGAATATTTAAACCAAGAAACAGGAGTTGAAATTTAGGAATTCTAGAAGTTAAGTAATTAAATATAGAAACTTGATCTGAATTGGAGTTAGAGTACAAGCCTTTCTAGTTAGAAATTACTATAACTTGCATAAACACTTAATTAATAAATTAAATATCATGATCGAACAAGAGGTTGAATTGTTTGAACCATAAATCCTAGAATTGTTTGACTTGCTGATTATCTCTTGTTTAGTTCTTGTTTTAGCCTTAATACTAGACTTAGGATTACAACTCACCTTCAACCTTTAATTCACAAAAGAGTTGCACTCATCTAGCTAATTAATTAAAATAAAAGATCAATATTCCAACACCGTCCTTATGGATTTGACCCTCAAGTTGTTCTACAAACGATTAAATCTGTAGACACGAGATTATTTTGACCTAGGTTTCCCCTCGATCAAGGACCAAGGGGGTTTGGGTTTATTAGATAAATTCCACTGTGAAGTGCCTTAATCTATAGAGGACTTGATGACTTTAGTTAGCAGCCAAGATGGCCAATCAAATGGCTTTCTTGCACTGGTGTTCAGCCATTTGTTGGGTAATTTGAAGGAATAGAAATTGTGTTTGTTTTAATAATGCTCAACATCAATCTATTTAAAGGAATAGAAACTGTGTGCAGCCCTTGGTCCTTGGTCCTTGTAGGAGCAAGGACCAAGTCATCAGCAAATAAATATTGCTCAAATATCACACAGTGTATGTTTTCATAACATTTTTACCTTTAAAAATTTCAAAAAGCAATTATTCCTGCCCCGTTAGTAAATTTTAATATATTTTCAATCATTTTTAAATAAAATGGATAGGCAAATCATTTAATCAGATTCATTATTATTTCTCAGATACGACTAATGATGTAAATAGTTTCCGGACATAAATTATAGATCATCAGATATTAAACGAATACCAATATAAAATTCAAGGTAGCAAGAAAATTGTTATAGTGTAGAATTGGCCTGAATTAAATATTATCGAATATGAATACGTATACAAATGTAAATCAAAATAATAAAATTAAAGAAACTATATATTGGGAGAGCTAATGCACAGCTAAAAGAAAATTTTACACAGAATGAAAGAATTTAATTTATTATTCTAAAGAACAGGTTGTACATAAACCCTAGTGGCTTGATCATTTTGTACGACTTTAATTCAACTTGCATTCCTAACAGATTAGACTCGTTAGTGAATGAAGTGTATAATAAATAAATTCAATAATTTAATAAAAAAAGGTGCGTAAGGGGGCTTTGTAGCTAATAGAGAAAAGTGCATTGGGTAGCAGTTGAAAGAGGTATAGATTATTCACTTTTAAGTAATCTAACAATTATTTCCCTCAAAAAAGTACTCTAACACAAATATTTCATGTTTGAAAAATATTCTACTCTAAATATTTGAATTTAGGGATTCATTTTTTCACTTGGGGGAACAAATTAAGAACTAAATTTGTTCTTGACACTACCTGACACTATACCCAATAACTCGCGATAGTGCAATTTTGGGAACAAAAGCGCTTTCTCGAACACTTGCTACTTTTTTAATTTGTAGACAGTGTTTAGCAATATAATAGTAACTAAAATGGCAAATACGGAATTGAAAACCTTTTCTTTTGCATTCCATTCGTTTTCGGCAAACGGCCAAAGTAAAATAGAGTTAATTTGGAAACCAGTAAAATATTTCATATTCTAATTCGTGTTTGGATGTGGAGTGGAGTGAATAAGGAATAAGAAATTTGAGGTTTATTCATATTCTTTATTCATGGCTCCGTTTGGATATGAAGGAATAAGGGTGAGAATAAGAGTTGGGAATAAGGGTGGGAAGAGTGGGAAGTGTTATGCCGGAAATAAGAAATATTATTTGGATGGTAAATTGGGAATAAGGTTATTGGAAAGAGTGTTATTGGGTGAAAAGTAAAAGATGAGTGTTATGTAGGAAAAAGTGAGAAGAGTTGTTATTCTAGGAATAAGAAATGTTGTTTGGATGAATTTTTTGTTAGGAAGAAGGATTTACGCCGGGAAGAAGCTATTCCATCCTTATTCCACCACATCCAAATGAAGCCATGGGATGTTTGGATGCATAAGAATAAAGGGTGAATAAGAACAAGCTCCAAATTTCTTATTCGCGTGAAACCCAAACAACACATGAATAAGAAATTTGGACTTATTCAGGTCCTTATTCATATTCTAACAAAACCTTAGAATTTGAATAAGGAATATGAATAGGCACACATTTCGAAATCTTTATTCATATCCCTTATTAATGTAACATTAAACACAAGATTTTTGTTAGAATATGAACAAGCACTCGAATAAGCTCAAATTTTCTTATTTACTAAGCATGGCAGTCGCAGCTTCGCTACGTGATGTTTTTTTAGATTGAAAACAATTCAATCTATTTTGTCAAAGTTGCTAAGATTTCTGATATAAAACATAACAAATCTACCATAAAAAACTTACCAAAACTTTTAGATAAAAATATGTTAGTTTAAAATTAATAATTTCTACCATATAAAGTCATCATATAAACTTGGCACAAATTTCCCTCCTAAAAAAGAACTTGCAAAAGTAACTTCTAAGAAGGGTAATTAAGGAAAGATAAACTTCTCACATAAATTCAGATTGATCGATCAGTGAAAATTAGAGGGCTCAAATCGCATGTCATAGGAGGGAATAATACAGACCACAGTTTTTAATTAATACTATAAATTAGACATGAAATATCTTATATTTCTAAATATCTTTAATTCTTAAATTAAATAATGATTGGTACGTCTAATTTAACATATAGGCATGAACTACTTTAGATTTTTACATATATTTAATTCTTAAATTAAATAATAATCGGTACTACTATTTTAAATATATTTAACAAAAAAGAGAAATTATTTTTAAGTATAAAAAATACAAAAAGAAACTAAAAAAAATGCAATGTATAGCGGCCACATAATTTAATATATATATATATATCTTAGATATGTTATTTAGTTTCACGCGAATAGAACTTATTCGCGAATAGGCTTATTCAAACGCAAACAAAAAAAACATTCGCGAATGAGGTGGATAACTTGCTAAGTCCAAAAAACATTCTGTTATATTGGCTAAAATATAAAATAACAAGAGAAATTTCTCCTCAGTTTTAAAGCTGAAAAAAATTTCCCTAAGCCACATTATGAACCATTTTTTCACAACTAATTAAAAGGCTCCTAGTCTTACTCTGTTACTCAACAAGATGTTACACAAAATCCAGTACAAATATCATTAAATAAATTAAAGGAAAACATAAAATATTAAAAGCGAACTTAAATGAAAAAAATATAGAATTACGAGGAAGAAGATTCTGTTATCTGAACCTAGGATAGCAAAGGCAAACCGTTAGCTCAAACCGTTAGCTCCTACAGTTTTCTTAATGATAGAGTACATAGAATTATAAAATAAGAAAGACAAAAACGGAGAATTAATATAAAAGAAATAACAAACAAAAAGATTGAAGAAGGGGAGAAAATCGGTCCATAAACATAATATTATTGGTTGAATGGTTTGAGAAAGAGAAAATCTTTGAAAACAAAGGATATAACTTTAACTCATTCTCTATGTGCTTCACACAAGATGGAGTTGGTCGGATTATTTTAGGAGAATAGCATAAGATGCCTTTATATGTGGGTAAATAAAGAAACAAAATAATGTTAGACAACACAAATATGTTGTTGAATTTACCAGCGATACAAATAGATGTGTTATTCAATTTGTTTCTATATTAGATGGAAAACCAAATAATAGAGTTGTTTCGTCTAACGATTCACATCCAACCACAGATCAAATCGATCCAACGGTAGAAATACATGTTTACTATTTAGACCTAGAGTGTAACACATTTTTGATCCGTGCATTTATAAGTAGTAGAGATGCAGGAATTTTTGATCTGAGCAAAATACCACTTAATGTGAATACACAAACATAAGAATTTCATGATCTCATATATTATTTTTCTTTCTTATATTTGTCTTTATACGTAGGAGGAAATTGTGGCACTGACACTTTTCAATTTTATGCTTAAACATAACGTACTCCAGAGAAAAAGTAAAAGGAAGAAACGCATTTATTTTGTACCTTGTACGAGCATCAACCAGTTAGCTAGCTAGACTAAGTAAAAAAAGAATCCTTTTTGTAATATAACTGTCCCGAGTACACTTAATCGTGTCGAATCATCGATAGCTACTTGAAAGCTTCCATTTATTTTTGCATCGTAAAATTCCACTTGACTCTTTTTTCCTCAATTTTGTAACGTAGAGATCTCTACAATATCAGCTTGACTGGGTTTTCAGTAGGGAATTCTTCATATACTGCTTCTTTCAGTGCTCTTGTTGACTCAGAAATTCTTTCACAAACCTTGCTGATCCTATGTATATATACAGACATTGTTAGAAGTATATATGTACATGTTTCAGTATTCTTGTCCTTTTTCGTGACATATATATCAATTACATATAACAAAAATATGCTAAACTTTCTATTTGATTTCCCGATTCAGTGTAATAATTCTCAAATACAGGAGAGGAGCTCCGCTACACTTTCTGCTTCAGCATCTTTTGAGTACTGCTACTATATATTCGAGCTATATATATAATATACGTTTAAGCATTAATTAGTACGTGTACATTTTTTTTTTTTGAGAATATGTGTACATCATAACTCACAATAGTTAATTTACTTAATTTAACAGACTTTTATCTATTTTTAGCTGGTTTTTTGTACTTGAATATGAATAAACACTACAACAGATTTGATTATTAAAACTGGTTTTTAAAGATTATTAGAACCGGTTTTGCACCGGTTTTAAAAATACGTGGTTCTAAAAATATATAAAAAACCGGTTCTAAAAATGGCGGTGCTAAAAATAAGCTATTCTTGGAAACGAATTTCAGAACATTATTAGAACCGATTTTTAGTAAAAATCCGGTTTTAATAAATCATTTTTAGAACCGGATTTTTATCAAAAATCCGGTTCTAAAAATAAACTTAATTTTATTATTTTTTAATTCATTTTTTTTTTCGAATTTTAAATTAAATGCAGATTTTAATTATATTTTTAGAACCGGATTTTTTATAAAAAACCGGTTCTAAAAATGAACTTAATTTTATTATTTTTTAATTTATTTTTTTCGAATTTTAAATTAAATGCAGATTTTAATTATATTTTTAGAACCGGTTTTTAGTAAAAAACCGGTTCTAAAAATGAACTTAATTTTATTATTTTTTAATTCATTTTATTATTCAAATTTTAAATTAAATGCAGATTTTAAATTGAAGGTATTGATCTTGCTTGTAGGATTTTAACCATCTTAGGCCACATATGACTAACTAAATTAATTTAAGTAATGATTAGCTTTTCAATAATCTAAGCAATCCCTCAAGTCTAACGGAAAAGCATTATCAACTCAAACAATTCAATCTCATAATCCAGTAAATAAACTATGAGAGATATAAAACAGAAATTAATCACTAAAGTAAATAAACGATTAAGCAAATACTAAACAAATAAGTTTAAGGCTAGCACTGTTTCACTACAATCAAGTAAATATCCTCAATGATTCAAAACATTTAAAAATAAAAGTAAAGAGTACAACAGCTAAACACACGGCTTCTTGCTGTCTCGCAATATACTCTGTCAAACAGTTCATATGCTCACATATATGGCCTGTTTGAACTTCTTTACTTGATTTCTACAGAAAAAAAAATTCTAAATTAAAATTCTGATTCAAAATGAGATGAAATAGCATGATTGAAATGAAAGGTGCTTGATAAAATTAATACCAATCTGCCGATGTCGGCTATTGTGGTTCTAGGCGTCAAGCCACCACTAGTCATGACGGAGAGGAACGGAGGATGAATCGGTTAGGGTTTTAGGCGCCGAGTTGTCGATTGAGACTTGAGAGGAGGAGCAGAGGAGCTCGGAACGGCGGAGAAGAGAAGATGAGCTTGTGGCGGCAGAGAGGAACGGAGGAGCAGATGGCTCAGTCGGAGGAGTAGAGGAAATTTTCGGACTTAGAAAATTTCGAGACAGTAGTGAAGGACAGAGGAGATCGAATGCCCTTTTATTTTCAAAAAAATTACGAAATCATTTTTAGAACCGGTTTTTAATTAAAAAACCGGTTCTAAAAATCATTCTGTATTTTTGTGGACATGATCTTTAGAACCGGTTTTTAAGTAAAAAACCGGTTCTAAAAATACTTCCATAATTTTTTTAAACTTTTAATACTGTTTTTAATTTTTTTATTTCTGTTTTTTTATTCAAATTTTTAAAAATTGTAAAATTCAGATTTTTTAAATTATAACAAATATGTTTATTATTTTTTTAAAAATATATTAGGGTTTTATAATATTGAAAAATATTTTATTCTGTTTTAAAAATATTTTTTAGATTTAAAAAAATAATTTTTAAATATAATATTTTTTATTATTAAAAAACGCAAAAAAAAACAGAAACGAAAAACAGAAAAGAAAAATCTGTGTGATTTTTAGAACCGGTTTTTAATAAAAAAAACCGGTTTTAGAAAAAGACTATCTTTAGAACCGGTTTTTAATTAAAAACCGGTTCTAAAAATCATGTAGATTTTTTTTTTCTTTTCTGTTTTTTATGTGTTTTTTAATAATTCTATTTTTAGAACCGGTTTTTTATTAAAATCGGTTCTAATAATAAACCGTGTTTTTTTTATTTTGTTCAGAAATTTAGAACCGGTTTTTATAAAAAACCGGTTCTAAAAATAGAATTATTAAAAAACAATTGTGTGCGGAGAAGATGTTGCATAAATAATATTACTATGCATATTTTGGTGTTTATTTATGAAAAAAAAATTAAAAAAACACTTAGGCAGCCTATTCCCGTCAAAATATGCTTCTATTTATTAATCTGTAAATACAAATACAAACAATTTCTTTTTATAATGAAAAATTAAAAACCGAGAAGGAAATGATTTAGCAAATATGAGAAATGAAAAATTACCACGTACTAACAAAAGCACATTCCAGATCAAAGAAGTTTATAAATAGGATGCATTTTTTGCAATTACCCATAATTAAATATGCAAGGGTAGATATTAGGAGATACGCTCGGAACCTTTCAGAAATTTCTAAATTGAGACTTGATGTGTCCAAAATTGCTCGAATTAGTATAAAGCTATGTGCGTGTACATATATAATGAAGGTACACTTAGGGAACACAATAGATATGTGAAGAAAGACGTGGCCGTCGAAAGGTGGTTTTTTCAACCAGTGTCTGTGACCAAAATCAAACCAAGCTGAAATTATATTGAGAGGACGGGTTAACTTAGAAGAATCAGGAAAATTTTTTTACGGCAATGGCTGCTGAGATGTCAAGTCGTAATTACTGGTATGTAGTTTTAATGATCACGTAGGTCCCGTTCTTTCTGATTAATTCATATCTCTTGAAGATCAGCCGACCTGCTCAACAAAAAATAAATCATAATTAATTTTAGTCTTCGAAACGTAGACTTAATTTAGTGCCCTAATATTTAATTTTGATTTTGATCATGCATGGTTCGATAATAATATATGATTTAAGGGCTAAGTAATGTATAACTTCACTTAGATAAATCCACTTAAATTGATAATGGAAAATTAATATTATAAACATGCATCTATGGTAAAATCACTATTCTAAAAAGGAAATAGCTATATTGCTACAGTAATCGCAAAGAAATTACTATAAATTTACTTGAAAGCTTTCCAGCAAAAAGAAATCACTTTAAAGCTCGAAAAGCCATGTTAAGTCAAACAAATGTAGCAGTAGGATAACAAAAACTATTGTGAGTAATTTAATTAGTAATGTCACTATAAGAAAAGATGGTTCTTAGATAGATTTTTTTTTTTTTTTACTAGACTTTCTTATATGTGTTGGACATTGTTTTATTGCTAGACTTACTTGATACATTAAATCTAGTAGTTTTTTTTAGCAAGACTTAATTTTCTATCAATACATACTAGATATTGCTACAAACACTAGCAAGATCTTGCTACACTAGATATTGCAAGATTGGAAAAAGTCTATCAAAAATAAATTGCTAGATTTTTAAGTATGTATTGATAAAAAATTGAGTCTTGCTAAAAAAAATTATTAGAATTAATGTATTAAGTAAGTCTAGCAATTGAACAAGGTCCAACACATATAGAAAAGTCTAGTAAAAAAAATCTATCTAAAGACCATCTTTGTTGTAGTGTGTGCAAACTAATAATTAAGGCAAAACTAGCAACCACCGTACGCTATATATGATCGCCTGATACTCATAACCATAAGGATTTCAACGACCAGTGATACTGACAGCTGATTGTGCTCCCTTATAGAGAGGTAAGTTCCTGACATGGCCATTGACTTAGCAGAATAGGTTGTTCAAAAGTCTAGAGCCGAGTCTGATAGCCGACCGGAGTATATTGATAAACTTGAAAGAAAGCAATGTCAGCTGTTAGTTGAGTTATGACTTGCGAGCAGTAGAGGAACATCGGGCGGAATGAGCTAATAGAATGTATGGATGTATCATGTATTACATTGCTGTGAGCTAATTGATAAAATTTTCTTTTACTAATACTAGATTGTTGGCTGCAGGACAGGCAATCCAATGACTAGATCTGGCCAGAATGAGAAAGCTTGGTTGATTGGTCTGGCAGACAGGCTACTCCAGAAGGTGATTGGTCAAGACAAAGCAGTCAAAGCTGTGGCCGACGCAGTCCTTAGGTCTAGATCTGGGCTTGGCATGCCAGACCAGCCAATTGGGTCGTTCCTTTTCTTGGGTCCCACAAGTGTTGGTAAAACCGAGCTTGCAAAGGCACTCACAGAAGAGCTGTTTAATGATGAGAATCTGCTTGTCAAACTAGACATGTCAAAGTACGGGGAGAAGCACTCACTTTCACGCTTGATTGGTGCCCCTTTTGGGTATGCGGTGATTGTTCAAATTATTTTGTTCTTCTTGTGAAGATTCTATTTTACTAATTTTCCAATGCTGAACGTACCACGAATCAAGGCTTTAATTAAGCTGGCCTATATATATTGAATCTCATTTGAAATAATTAATCAACTAAACTTACTTTGAAATAACCAGACTACCTGCCTGTGTACTAATTAACTACTAACATTCTATATTTTGTTGTTGAAACAGGCATGTCGGACATGAGGAAGGAGGCCAACTGACAGAACAAGTGAGGAGGCGGCCTCACAGTGTTATACTCTTCGACAAGGTAGAGAAGGCCCATGCGGCAGTGTTGAACAGGCTGCTTCGAGTTTTTGATGATGGTAAATTGATTGATGGTCAAGGCAGAACTGTTAATTTCACCCATACTATCATCATCATGACATCAAATCTTGGCGCTGAGCACCTCATTAAAGGGATGCAGGGTCAGACTTCCATGAAGAACGCCCATGATCTTGTCATGAAAGAGGTTTTCTTTGCATATATGATATTTCTAATATTATGAAGTAAATGGGCTGGAAGGGTGTCAACCTTGTTAGCCTTTGTATGTCACCGTTGGTATGCCAAGCTTCGAAGCAAACAATTAGTAGAAAGCACAAAATATAAAGGAAAATTATTGCTAAAATATAATGTGTTGTATGGATTGGCTATATCTAAATCTTCTGCTTACAAATCTTTATGGGAATCAAAATTTACTTTTTTTTTTTTCAAAATTTTTACTATTTTGTAAAAGTTTTAGAAAATTATTATTATTATTATTATCGAAAGATTTAGAATTACTGGATCAAGGATTTTTAAAATACCCAACTAAAATACTGGTTATTTTTTTATGAAAATATAAAATTTTGACTTCTAGAAGATCCCAATGCAAAAAAGATATTAAATGGTTCGAATCAGTTTAATTTGAAATACAAAATTCAAGAATAAAAGTGTTGAATTTTAGCAATCCCTTTTTTTCATTTCTAATTGCTTCTTGGAGCAAACACGCAATAACTTAATTTCGTATTAATTTTTGTATTCAGGTCAGGAGTCATTTTAGGGAAGAGTTGCTCGACAGAATTGATGAAATTGTTATATTTAACCCACTATCACATGATCAACTCACGAAGGTGGCAAGACTCCAAATCAAAGATGTTGCGAGACGCTTTCCTGATAAAGGCATTGCCTTGGTTGTATCTGATGCAGCTTTGGATGTTACTATATTAAAAGCTTATGATCCTGTAAATAATCCCCTACATAATCCTAATGAAATTGAATATCGGTGGTATTTCGAAAAAGCATATCTTTGGTTGGTGGTTTTAAACAATACAGTAGATTATGGAACGTAACCAAATCTTTTCACCTTTTATATGCTTAATTATATTGCACAACTTAATCTAAAGGTGGTTCCGTATTTTTGTAGGTCTTAAACTATACCTAACATACTAGCAAAAAAATCACAGTCCCTTTGTTCCTTGATCTTCGCATTGATATATTCCTTCAATATTTCTTGCCCCCTTGATACTCATTTATTTACGCAGGTATATGGTGTGAGATCAATTATGATATGGATAGAAAAGCAAGTGGTGACCCAGCTAGCAAAGATGTTAATACGAGATGAGATCAATGAAAACTCAACTGTGTACATAGAAGTAGCTCAAGGAAAGGACGAGCTGATGTACCGATGTGAGCAAAATGATGGGCATGTGAATTAGAATATTAAGTAATAAAGTTCTTTTAATTTATCTGCAACCTTTAATTTTGAGCTGTTTAGAATATTAATCCTTTTGTATCCAAATCTAATTAGACAAAGTTTAATAAACTTAATTAATTAAAAAACCGTCTTTGTGGTTCGATTCCGAAAATACTTAGACGATTGTTGTACGCTTGCAACTGATTTTAGGTATAATTAGAAATAAATTTAAGAGGAGATTATCCACATCAAGGACGTTCCAATCACCGTGAATAAGCGCTTATATCCGGATCTGAAAGTGTTCATGACTTATATTTGTATATATGATTGTCTGAATTGTGCTAACAACTGTTGATAATCCTCATAGAAGGTGATTCGCAGTGTGATAGTAAACCGTTGGCAACACTCGTAGAAGGTGATTCGCCGTATGATGATAAATCGTTTGTAACTTTCATAGAAGGTGATTCGCGATTTAGATTGACTAATCAGAAACCAGACATGCATATTAGATAGTTGTCCAAACCATTGAGCCGGCTTTTGTATATATTTTGAAATTTGTTTCGTTATTGGTTATGTGTCGAGCTCTCTAGATGATGCATCATGTGATTGAATTGATGTTTTTATATATTTGTATTAATTAATAATAAAATATCTTTGTGTTTTTTTTTATATGTTATTGATTGACTCGGTTGGGTAATTAGTTCCAAAACATACATTTAAAATTCGTGGCTGGAACTGAATACCGCATTGAGAGAAATTATATTTATTTCGCTCTTTGCTTTTTCCATATTTTTTCCTCCTCCTTTCAATTTCGATTTTTTCCAGATTTTTGAGAATTTTTCTAAATTTATTTGAGTGGAGGTTATAAGCTTGAGTTTGGAGAGAAGAGAATGAGAAAATTTTCAGTAGATAACAAAGTGGGAAGAAGAAGAAAGAGATGGTCCTGCTCATGGCTTTTGGAGTAAAAAGAGTGGGATTGGTTTTTGCAAAATAACCCCTTAACTTTTGTCAAATTAGAGGTACCACCAAATTTTCAGATTTGAGCCTTGTAAAATCCAAAATTCTAACAATAACTTATTATACTTTTACCATAGCTTTAGTACACAACATAATATTCATACTATACTAACGTACTAGCAATAAACCATACAATCAAGCATGCAATTTTGATCAGAAATTCAAAAAATTCAAAACAACATAAAATTGACACACTAATAGCTAATGACTCTACAAATTAAAAACTTAGATATTACAATTTTTCACTTGGGGGGAACAATTTAAGAACTAAACTGTTCTGAACAGTATAGCCAATAACTCACGACAGTGCAATTTGGGAACAAAGCACTTTCTCTGTGGAACACTTGTAATCACCTTTTAATTTCTTGATGGTGTTCAGCAATAGTGAAATGGAGAATACGGAAGCGAAAACCTTTTCTTTTTTGTTTTCTATTCGTTTTTCGGCGAAGTAAAATTGGCTTAATTTGAAAACCAGTGAAAAATTTTTCATATTTGAATCCATCATGAGGAGGATAGCATTAGCATGCTAAGTCCAAAAAAAAAAAAAAAAAAAAAAATCTGTCACATTCGCTAAAATATAAAACAATGGTGTTATTAATTTTGACCTAACAAGATAAATTTTCCTCGGTTTTAGAGCTGAAAAAATTACCCTAATACTGAACAATTTAGGGATTCATTTTGAAAACAGTATTATACAGAAAGTTCGGACAAAAATTATTTCCAAGATGCATATTAACGATATATTTTGTAGTATCAAATTATTTAGTTTCTATTGAAATTCGGTAAGAAGAAGTTAATTCAGAACTTCTTTGTAAAGTGCATTCTTAAATTTTTGACGTGGCAAAAAAGGGTTAACAGTTTTTTTTAGTAGAATTGCTCATTTTGTAAGTGGAAAATAAGAAACAAATAAATTAGAAGGAAAATATCGAGAAGGGAATAGCACGTGTCATACTATTCATATCCAATATAATATTTGCACGAAATTTAAGCCTAATGAAAAATTTGAACAGGGAAAAAAAAAAACATTTTACTAATGGCACAACAATTGCCGCATACTTGTAGCAGCAGGGACGAAGAAATTAACAGCCCACCTTTACCACGTTTAATTATGGGCCCAAAAATTGGATAAGACAATTAAACAGTCCTGATATGGGACATCCTAACATTTTGACATCCTGCCGTCCCAATCCACCAGACGCGTGATTATGGGCAGAGTAATGGGCCTACGTGTTGTATTCTACAATGTTCAGCGAAATGATGATGTCATCACACGTATTTCTGACGTCATCACGCGCTTTTAAGTTGCTGACGTCACCCTCGCTTCCCTTATAAATATTTACTCCCATAATTATATATAGATACTCCCTTAAATAAAAATATATACTCTCTTATGTTATAATATAATAAGATACCCCTTACGTAGATATAATTACTCTCGTGAGATAAGTTAAATATTTCTTTAAAAGTAAATTGATAACTGAAAACATATTTGATACTCTCTTAATACATCAAAAAGTGAGTATATATTAATACACAAGGGAGTATATATTTGTACACAATGAATTTAATTATACATAATGATATAATATAGTACTTTTTTTTAACATTTAGTATTAAAAAGTTTTGATTGTTTATTAGGTGCAAATATATTAATTATCAAGGGAGTATATAATGCTTCATAGGGAGTATATATTTCATCCGAAATTGTTCAAATAAGCATTGAAGATACTAAGAGAGTATATACTTCTTCGTAAGGGAGTATATACTTTTTCATAACGGTTTGAATAATAATTCAAGATATAAATTTCAACCAATATTCTAAAAAAAAACATTTAAGATACTAAGGAAGTATATACTTCTTCATAAGGGAGGGTATATTTCTTCAAAAGGGGTTCAAATAGGCATTCAAGATACAAATTTCATCAAGCTTAACTGTATATCAATAATAATAGCAAAATCAAGTTCAAATTACTATTCATTCAAATTAGACATAACATCATTACAACCAAGTTCAAATATATCATCTCAGTCAAAATCAAGGAGAACACATTCGCTCACAACCAGAATTTAGCCTTCACTTGATTTATAGGGTCTAATAACAAACAATAAGCAATGACGTAGTTATCAACACCTATATCAATCTGCAAAAGAAAAAAATATACAATTTTAGAATATATGCTCTCTTAATCAATATATTTAATCCCTACATTGATGAAAATACTCCCTAAAACAAAATAGATAACACATGTTGCTTTATTCATCGTACTTAGATATATACTCCATTAGTCAATATATTTAATCCCTTATAATGATGAATATAGTCCCTCAATAAAATTAGTTGATAGATGTTCAAATAAGCATTGAAGATACTAAGGGAGTATATACTTCTTTGTAAGGGATTATATACTTCTTCATAAGGAATTCAAATATTCAAGATATAAATTACAGCCAAAATTCCCCAAATAAGCATTCAAGATACTTAGAAAGTATTATACTTCTGAAGAAGGGAGTACATAATTCTTCATAAGGGGTTTAAATAAACATTCAAGGGAGTACATAAACCCCTTATGAAGAATTATGTACTCCCTTCTTCAGAAGTATAATACTTTCTAAGTATCTTGAATGCTTATTTGGGGAATTTTGGCTGTAATTTATATCTTGAATATTTGAATTCCTTATGAAGAAGTATATAATCCCTTACAAAGAAGTATATACTCCCTTAGTATCTTCAATGCTTATTTGAACATCTATCAACTAATTTTATTGAGGGACTATATTCATCATTATAAGGGATTAAATATATTGACTAATGGAGTATATATCTAAGTACGATGAATAAAGCAACATGTGTTATCTATTTTGTTTAAGGGAGTATTTTCATCAATGTAGGGATTAAATATATTGATTAAGAGAGCATATATTCTAAAATTGTATATTTTTTTCTTTTGCAGATTGATACAGGTGTTGATAACTACGTCATTGCTTATTGTTTGTTATTAGACCCTATAAATCAAGTGAAGGCTAAATTCTGGTTGTGAGCGAATGTGTTCTCCTTGATTTTGAATGAGATGATATATTTGAACTTGGTTGTAATGATGTTATGTCTAATTTGAATGAATAGTAATTTGAACTTGATTTTGCTATTATTATTGATATACAGTTAAGCTTGATGAAATTTGTATCTTGAATGCCTATTTGAACCCCTTTTGAAGAAATATACCCTCCCTTATGAAGAAGTATATACTTCCTTAGTATCTTAAATGTTTTTTTTTAGAATATTGATTGAAATTTATATCTTGAATTATTATTCAAACCGTTATGAAAAAGTATATACTCCCTTACGAAGAAGTATATACTCTCTTAGTATCTTCAATGCTTATTTGAACAATTTCGGATGAAATATATACTCCCTATGAAGCATTATATACTCCCGTGATAATTAATATATTTGCACCTAATAAACAATCAAAACTTTTTAATACTAAATGTTAAAAAAAAGTACTATATTATATCATTATGTATAGTTAAATTCATTGTGTACAAATATATACTCCCTTGTGTATTAATATATTCTCACTTTTTGATGTATTAAGAGAGTATCAAATATGTTTTCAGTTATCAATTTACTTTTAAAGAAATATTTAACTTATCTCACGAGAGTAATTATATCTACGTAAGGGGTATCTTATTATATTATAACATAAGAGAGTATATATTTTTATTTAAGGGAGTATCTATATATAATTATGGGAGTAAATATTTATAAGGGAAGCGAGGGTGACGTCAGCAACTTAAAAGCGCGTGATGACGTCAGAAATACGTGTGATGACATCATCATTTCGCTGAACATTGTAGAATACAACACGTAGGCCCATTACTCTGCCCATAATCACGCGTCTGGTGGATTGGGATGGCAGGATGTCAAAATGTTAGGATGTCCCATATCAGGACTGAATTAAAGGTGCATGCCCCCAAAACCCTTCTCCTTTCCGTCTATGTAACGCCATTATTTCTCTTCTGTCTCTCAATCTGAATTCTGAACTGAACTGAAAGATGCTCCTGTGTGAACGCAGCATAGATGCTTGTGAACGTCATTATTTTTGCATTATATAATTTCTTGGTGTAAGTAAATCACATGGCATGATCGGGAGTAACGCATTGGAACTCGAAAAACGTACGAGCTGTGGTAGTCTAGGAGACATTTCGAACTTCGGCCATCGATCGTCCTGACTTGTTGTATTTCGAAAACCATATATGGTTTTTGTTTGATAGACTGCCCAAGTGCCCAGAGACTCAATCGAAATCCAGCGGCCGATGAGATTCTTTGTACCTTTTGACATATTAAAATTCAAAAATCATGTGGTCTTAGTGGGCTAATGAGATATTCCAAACTTTCTGACACATTGAAATTCGAAAATCATGTGGCCTTAGCACGCCAATGAAATATTTTAAACTTTTTGACACATTAAAATTCGAAAACCGTGTAGTCTTAGTGGGCCAATGAGATAGTTTAAATCTTGTTCACCTTTATAGGAGAGCTATATGAAAGGAGAGTCTCACTGAGAATTCATCAGAAATTTGAGCAAGTCGAATTCAAACCAAAAGAAAGAGAAAAACAATGGAAGCAACAGCGCTCAGCTGGGCTAAGACGATGGTGGGTGGTGTACTCCAATACGCCTCAACCACCGCAGTAGATGAGGTGGCTAAAATGCTGGGTGTTCGCCAGGATATCTGGTAAAATTTTCTAGTATTAGATTTTGCTATAGCAAAATAATTCCGAGGACAGTCGTTTCTAATTTACTTTTTCAGCTAGCATGTAGGAAAAAGAAAAATTATGCGGGCGTAACATTTTCCGGATATAAATGACAATGAAAAGAAAAATACAATGTACAAAAGTTGAGCAATCCAAATCTCACCTACTCTTTCATGCAGGGCCAAGCTGGTGGAATATCCACCAAAATATATGTCCAATCATTGCATGAATTTAGTTACTCATGTCTAGTGTAGTCAAGTTTTAGAATAGTGTGATCAATTTTATCTTACAAAATCCTCTTCAGTTGTTGAAAAGGTACTATTGCAAAATTAAGAGATGGAACACATGCTTACATATGCACGTGCGCAATTTATTCTGAAACTGATTGGATTTTTAAATGGGCCAACAATAATTCTGTTGAGTATATTTAGTTGAATATTGCATGAAAATTTGCAATTATGACTTACTGAAAACTAGTATCTCCTTTGGATTCTGTTCTCCTTTGTTTCTTCATACTAGCTATTGAAGAATTTTTATATCTGGCCGAGTCTAAAATTCACACTATTAAATAGTGTCAGCATTTTCCTATTTCTAACTGAGGATAACGCATTGAACACGAAAATGTTATTTAAGCTTGTGTTTGGATTGCATGGAAGAAGTCTTATTTCCGGAATAATCTTCTTCCGGGAAGAAATTATGATCTAAACAATAAAAGAAGAAGAAAGGAAGAAGAGTTATTCCAACTAATAGTTGAAATAAGAATTTAGGAAGAAGTAAGAAGGAATAAAAATATATTTTTCACATCTCTATCTTACTTATAATGTTATTATTATCATTATAACAATAATAACAATAATAATATTATAATATTACAATATTAATTATTTTTAAAATATTTTTATTATTACTTATTTTATTATTCTGATTATTAGTATCAAAAAATAATTATTACTTTTAATAATACTATAATAATAGTAATAATAATAATAATAATAATAATAATATTATTATTATTATTATTAGTAATAAATAATAACATTTAATTATTTTACAATATCAAATATTAAAATAAATAAAAAATAATAAATTAGGTTGTAAAAAAATGATTATTTTATTATTTTCTTTTATTTTTATTTTCAACTCACCATTTAAATAATATTTTTTCTTTCCGAAAGAGTTATTCCCGGAATAACAACTAATGATTATTGTTAGCTAGCTTCCTAGAATATTCTTGAATGAATTTAATTAATTAGGCGCACTTGATGCATGGAAGTTGGAGATGATTCATTTGCGTATCTTCTCGAAAATAATTTTGTTTATTCTATGAGTAGGTATATCAGAGGCGAGTTGGAGATGATGCAAGCTTTTCTAGTAGCAGCCGAAACTCGACAAGATAGCAACAACGTCATGTTAATTTGGGTCAGACAAGTGAGAGATCTAGCATACCAAATTGAAGATTGTCTATCAGAGTTTTCCCTTCACCTCCAAAATCGTAACTTGTGCTATAGGCTATGGACGTTACCCACTCGGCATCGGATTGCCTCCAATATAAGGGACATTCGAGAAAAAGTGAAGGAGGTGAGTCAGAGAAATCTCAGATACAATCTCATAAAACCTATGGATTCTAGCCCTGATGCAAACGATATCATAAAAGGTCGTAATTTCACAATTGGTGTGGACGAATTTGTGGTGGAAGAGACAGAATTAGTCGGCCAAACTCGATCCAAAAATAAACTTATTAAGATGGTCACAGAGAAAGATTTACACTTAAAAGTAATTTGGATTACTGGTATGGGTGGCCTAGGTAAGACCACTCTTGCCAGGACGGTTATTGGTAGCCGAGAAGTGGGTAACAATTTTAAGTCTCATGTGTGGTTTACTGTTTCGCAAAATTTTAATCCAAAAGATCTCTTGAGGGAGATTCTAAAAAAATTTCCTGGAGAAAAAGCAGAAATTAGTAATAATTATGAAGAACTTCGTCAACATGTGAGATCTTCACTAGACAAAAATAATTACTTGGTAGTCCTCGATGATCTATGGACCATTGAAGCTTGGGATGTAATAGAAAAAATATTTCCGGATAATGGAATGGGTAGTCGTGTGATAGTTACGACGCGGAATACAAATGTTGCAGAACATTGTAATTGGAACTCAAAGGATATCTACCCAGTCCAACCTCTTTCAGGTGAAAGTTCCCGTAACCTTCTTTTGAGAAAGGTTTATAAGACTAATGATTTTTTAGAACGACATAGATTTTTAGATGATGTGACTGAAAAAATAATTAAGAAGTGCGGGGGACTGCCTCTTGCCATAGTAACAATAGGTGGTCTTTTGTCAACTAAGCCAATAAAAAAAGAGGAGTGGGAGAAATTGCTTGACCGTCTAGGTCCGGAACTAGAAAGAAACCCCACTACAGAGGCGATAAAACAAATTCTAGAGTTAAGTTACCGTGATTTGCCATACTATCTAAAACCTTGTTTATTGTCCCTTAGTAATTTTCCAGAGGATTTTGAAATTCGACGCATTCGATTAGTTTATCGATGGATAGCTGAGGGATTTGTGAGGGAAAGACGTGGAATGACCCTTGAGGAGGTGGCTGAGGAGTACTTTTATGATCTCATTAATAGAAATCTCATTTTACGATCGAATGTTAGAGATGATGGGACGATTCGGAGCTGTCGAGTCCATGATATCATGCGTGAGCTCCTTGTAGCAAAGTCGATAGTGGAGAATTTGGTTTATATTACCGGTGAGCAAGAAAATATGACCCTGGATGACAACATCCGCCAACTAATAATAACAAGTTCAGATGAGATTAGAAGAGAAAATTTACATAACATAAGGTCAATATCCGTGTTCGACGCACATGTACCCTCATTTCTCTCAGCTCCGTCCAAATTACTGAAATTACTTAGGGTATTAGATTTGCGTAACATGGCCGCTTCAGAAAAGAGTAGTTACAAAAATTTGAAACGAGCTATCCGGCATTTGGGGCAATTTGAGCATCTGAGATATATTAGCATTCCAGAACACAATTACGTTGGGCTTCCAAATTCCCTTGGGAACCTCCGAGATCTACAAACATTGGACATCAGACGGGCAAGCATGGCAACAGTACCAAATAACATTACCAAGCTTCAGAAACTGCGACATCTTCTTGCTTCCGAAGGTAACTAATTCTTGTTGATTTCATTAAATTCCTCAATATATAGTTTATAAATAGATTTTGATTGCATCCTTTACTATGTTGGTGGGTCCAACTACTAACCAACCTCTTAACCAGACTATGTATACAATATTTTGTACACCGTTAAATAAAACTGTGTTAGAATTGACAAAGAGACTAAATCTAATCAAATCAGCTGGTCTACTTGAAGTGTCAGACCCAGTGAGCTAGGGGTGCGCGCAAAATACCGTTAAGTCGCGAAATCGTTCCGTTCCGTCCAAATGGAACGACTAACGGTAAAATAATTCATTTTCTTCCAAAAAAATGGAACGGTAAACGGAATGAGAAATCATACCGTTACTGAAATGGAACGGTAAACGGAATGAGTGATTTCGCAAATTTATGTTGAAATAACGGTTGTTCCATTCTGTTCCGTCCAAAACAGAACGGCTAACGGAATAGAAAAGCATTTCGTTTCTGAAAACGGAATGGAATGGTCATACCGTTGATGGAACGGCACGGAAAATGAAATGACCCATTCCGTTTCCGTATTACACGTTACCGACCCCTACAGTGAGTCACAAGCTAATCGGTTAATTTTTGAAGTAGCTAACACAAAAGCTTACTAAATCATATGAAATATAAGAAATATCGACAAACTACTTGCCATATCTACAAGAAAAAAGATGAAGGGAGGAAAAAAAAAACTAAAAAGCGGTGAAAAAAATAAAAATAAGCAACCAAACAAAAAGTATAAACATCTTAGAGCTTACACTAGATCGTAAACCAGTTCCAAACATTTCAAGAATGTACATATATAGTTGGAAGCAGTGTTTTTAATACTGTACCGGCATCCCTACCGGGAAGGGGCTGAAATTCAGTATTTTATCTCACAAGATCGAATACTGCTGTTTCGATCTTTGTTTTAATTCCTGGTAATACCGAAATTTTTTGGTATCCAAGACGGTATTGAAAACAATATTGGTTAGAACTTCTTTTATTAGTTTTCCTTTTTTTAATAGATTCAGAAAGTCAACATTTCGGAGCGTAGATTGGGTTATAATATAAAACTAAGGACAATTACTTCAATTTTTTATTCAAATAATAAATATATATTTATAAAAATAATTTTAGTATTAATTATTCATGTAAAGTTTTATAAAACTACATACTTGAACTCCAAAAAAATATTTCCATTATTTTATTATTGGTTTCAATAACTCCAAATTATACTTTATGTAATTATTCTCGAGTAATGCTAAAATCAAACACGTTTGACACTTGATCCATCAAACGCAATCAAATTTCAATTTTTGAAATTGCAACTGTCGAACAGTTCAATTTGTTCTCCATGATGAAATTTCTTTGGAGATCAAATTTTATATTTTTAAATTTTTTTTACTATTTTTATTGAATTTTAAAAAATCTTCAATCTAATTAGTTATGGACCATCCAACTTAAAAAAAAAACTAAAACAATAGCTAAAATTTACAAAAAATATATATAAAAAATTTTGTCTCCATGTTAATTTTATTATGGAGATCACATTTAACCGTTTGGATCGGTCGTTTGAAATTTCAATATTTGAGTTTTGGATCGCATTTGATTCTAGCATCACTCATCATCATATGATATTTGTCTAAAACCTAACATTTTTCATACCACGTTGAAAATTTTCTAATGCCAATAATTATGAGTTAGAAAATTTTAGTATGACGTTTTATATTTAGCATCTTTTCGTGTAACTGGAGCAAATTAGTGGAAGCGAATTAAAAAGAACAAAACCAAAATAAACAAAATCTACCAATAAAGATCTCTTGTAGGTTTTCTATCTTGATATTCGATGGACACGGATCTATTTAAAAAAGAGTGACGGTTGATTCTGTCCTTTATACATAAAACTTTTTAATACAAATACATATACAAATAAACTATCAAATACATATAGTTTTTTGTCTAATACTTATCAACTTCCCATGTTTGACCCCTTAATTAGGAAGTTAATATTGGTATTTACCGACGATCACCGGGTATAATAGATCTTATACATTTCTTAAAAGAAAGTCAATTAGATTAGATGGGATCAGATTCATCAGAACATAATTTGATTTCTAAAATTGTGGATTAATTTGTTCATCACTTGAAGTGCAACTGTAAACAGTTTTCATTACATTCAAAGTTTCAAACTGCTAAATTAATTCGAACTAGTTCAAATCTGTGATTTTAGTTTAATTATTTACTTTTTTATTTTAAGATAGCTGAAATATATATATATATATATATATATATATCTTTGATAATTTCTGTATATCCCTTTCTGGTGAAGCAGTTGCAATGCCTAGAGGAATAGGAAAGCTCAAGGAGCTGCAGATGCTAAAGGGGGTCGACATAAAAAGGAGCCATCCCAGAGTAGTTGAAGAGTTAACGCAGCTACGACGACTGAGAAAGTTAGGTGTGAGAAATTTGGGAAAAGGGCAATATGAAAAGTTCTTCGCCTCCATTAGTAAACTCAGCTCCCTTCGTTCACTTCGTATTGGGCTAGCAGAAAGCGATACGGCAGTTGCTAGTTTTCAAGATAGTGTCTTAGCACCCTCAGAATACCTCCGAAGCATCAATGTGGATGGGTGGATTGGAAAATTGCCCGCTTGGGTTTGTTTCCGATATAACTTGGCCAAGGTATCTCTATTAAATACTAGATTAGGTGATGATGCCATAGGTGTTCTTGAGGACCTCCCCAACCTGCTTTACCTCCGGCTTTGGAATTATTCATATGATGGGGCCAAGCTGACTTTCCAGAGCTCAAAGTTCCCAAAGCTCAAGACATTTGTTGCTGCGGGGTTGATGAATCTGCAAGAACTGCTTTTTCAAGAGGGCACTATGCCAGAGTTGCGATGGTTGTGGATCGGGAACTGTAGACTGAAGTCCGGTATCAGTGGCATAGATCACCTTGCAAAACTCGGAAATCTTGGACTCGGTTGGGGGGTTTATGTGGCAAACCTGGATTTAGTGCGGAAGCAACTTGAAGAACACCCCAACCGTCCTGCATTGGAAGTAGCTCACCCGGAGTTTCAAGATTATTATTCAGGTAAGCAGAGAAAGGCAGGAGTTGCATATTAAATGCAGAACCTTCTTATATCAAATTCAAATACACATTTGCGAAAATGCTCAGGTGCTATATTTTTATTTCTAATCTGTTTGATCTCTTTTTCTCTCTTGTTGTCTTCTTCCAAACAGGCTCCAGCTCTGGTGAACCACCAGCAGACGAAGATTATTCCAGCATCAATGATGCAGAGGAGATGGAGAACAGCTAAGCCGCTGCTCTTGGTGCATGCCCCACTTCTGACATTTTTTCTTTCCTGGTTTTGTTCTACGTTAGGATTTTGCGTGTGACATGTGCAATATTTTCAATTTTGTATGTTTCTTGTTTATTTCCGGTTTTAGCAGTGTCATCTACGTTGTTTTTTGATCGGCACGAAAACCAAGTCAAAACAAGTCCTCAGTATCACCGATGTAAATCGTTTGCAGTGATAGCTTAAGGGTCGAATTCACAGGGACGGAACTATTCCTCTTCTAGGGTTTTATCTAATCCTAATTTAATTGATTCGATGGAAAAGAGTCGAGGTACAAACAAGTTCAGGAATCAAGGTCAATCGTTCGGTTTCTGTACCTGGCTATTTTCAGACGGGTGCGACTGAATTCAGTCGGGTCCGATTGAAAACGACGTCCGATCATATTACTTGGTTAAATATTCTGTTTAACAAGATAAACCTTTAAACAAGCAAGACAAATCGAATTAAACAAAACATCAACTGAAATAGATATGAAAACGACGTCCGATCAGTTTACTTAGATAAATATCCTATTTGACAAGATAAACCTTTGAAAAAGCAAGATAAATCAAATCAAACAAAACACCAACTAAAATAAACATCACACAACAACCAAGTACTTAGTCCATAAAATTAACCATAATTAACTAAACTGACAAAAAACGAAGGAATTCATTGTATCAATACATCAGCAAAGAAATTAGAGAAAGAGTACAACAAAACCTCTCATTTCTGGTCTCAACTGGTGTCCGGGCGGATCCGACAGGATTCTGTCGGACCCGCCAGAACGCGGCGGCTGCTGCTACTGTGCCCCTTCTCCAAAGTTGCTCCAAATCTTGACCTAAAAGTGAAAAGTTGCTTTCTCTCTCTTCCTAGGCGCCTAATCAAGCCAGGGACGCGTCCTGGGCGCCAGCTAGCAAGTTTCCAAAGTTGTTCTGGCTTCCTGGGCAAAAATCTGGCTTCCAAATCTGCTCTCTGTCTCGTTTCTGTCGGGTCCGACCAAATCCTGGCAGAAGCGATTTTTCTTCATTTTCGAGCCCAAATTGGCGCCAAATGCTCCAAAAATCTGCAAAACACAAAGGGCAATAGCAGTACCTCTATTCTAACATAGAAATAACATAAAACAAACTAAAAACACAACTTTTTTATTGGAATTGGGGCCTAAATGGGGTTGAAATGTGTGCATGAAACCCCCCGATCATTTTTCCTCTTTTTGAACTTGGATTATTGGGTTTCGGTTTTGGAGATTGGCTTTGCGAATTGCGATTGGCTTTCCTCCTTTCGAATGTATGGACCTCAGTGATTATAGTACAGTGTTCGTTTCTCTTTTTTTCTTTTTTGGTTTGGTTGGGATTAGCACCTGAACTGCATAACATTTAATGATTTAAATGTTTTGGGTAATATATAGCATGTATGCAGTGGCGGATCCAGGAAATTTGTTTAGCCTAGGCACGATTATAATATAACAAAATTCTCTAAGTCCAAAGTCCAACACAGTCACACAACAGGCACAAACGCAAAAAACAACCCAGGCACTATATTTTTTTTAGCCCAGGCACCAACAGAAATATATATATCAGGTCCTTAAATTTTATTTTTTTTTACCCTGGGCACCTGCCATGGTACCCAGTACATTGGATCCGCCCCTGCATGTATGTGGCAAAAAAAACAAAGGAACATATGTGATTGCTCATCTGAAAGTTTGTAGTTGTTCTTATTCTTTTATTATGACTAAGGTGCGTTTGGATGTGTTAGGAATAGGTTTGGAATATCAATTCCGGGCATAAATTTAAGGAAAAATACTATTTCGGAAAGAGTGGAAAGAGTGCTATTTCGGGAATAAGAAATGTTGTTTCTATGATGAAGTTGGAAATTGCGTTGGGAAGTGTGTTATTGGGATGAAAAGTAGTGAGAAAAGTGTTATTGGAAAGAGTGTTATTCTTGGAATTGGACTATTCAGGAATAGGCAATTGCGTTTGGATGACACATTTACGCCTGGAATAGACAATTCCTGGAATTGACCTATTCTTAAACAATCCAAATGGCACCTATAAATACATACATTAGCCTATTCTTATCAAGCTATTGAACCTTGCAATGACTGATTAAGTTGCTGACATTGTCATGATGCAGTTCTGTTCGAACATCAAAATTAAAAATCTATTCTACGTTTATCTTGAGTGACATGATTGAGATATATTCTCCGCTCAGAAATCAGAAAGAAAAAGAAAAAAAAAAAATCAAGTTTTACCATTTCTGTTGAGAACGTCGGCTGATCTATCAATCTATTAAACAAACAAGGCCAGGTGCACGCTACGACAAAATTTGGAGCAAACAAGGCAAAGATGATTATAACTAATGCTAATTCCGCCCAACGTGCGACAGTTTATGTTTTGATTGATCCTCCGTGATTAGAGGTTTGAACATTTTCACAAAATAACTTGTAAATTATACCTTAGAAAATTGATTTAAAATGAGTTTGGACTATACTCAAAACATGGCTAATATTAGGTTTGGGGTATACACAACCTACGTGAAATAATCACCACAATTTGGAAAAATTGACACCCATGCCCAAAATAACAATAAAATATGATACCTCTTTTAGTTTACTTTCCAGCTTTTCTGGCACATTAGTTCCTTCTAGGCCGAGGCTTCCAGGCTTCTAGCTTAGCACATAAAATTTAGCATTTCTTCATCACGTAGTGATTCAACCTACAAAGTTTGGATGGTTTGATCAAATTATTTGTGTTTTGCCTCAATCAAGCTCAACTAAGCCTCAAACGTGCATCTGTATGGAACCATCACATTGGTCACACACACACACACAGAGAAAGAGAGGGGTATGCAAATTTAGATGTCAAATACATAAATTAACAATAACATATTTGCAAATTCATATAAAATTAGAAATGACAAGGTTCAGATGACTGTTAAGTGTTGACCCAAATTCTTTTTCAATTTGAAAAATCCAAGTGCTATGGGGGTGTAACAACAGTTAGTTGCTTTTGTCATATTTTACATTCTGACAGCAAAGTTTAGCAAAAAAAAACACTACCTTACGGGAAAGCAAAATTAATCAGAGAGGTACTGACTAAATCATCCCAACATAACTATATCATAAAGTCATTGTCATGAAAAAGAAACATTGTCTAAAAATTATTTCAAACTATGATAATATTACAATGCTCTTGTATATTCTAGAAGAAAACAGTAAGCCAGTAAGCATCACATTTTCAAACCTATAGGTGCAGGGACAAATGCAAAAACTAAAGATCAGAGTTTATAATTTTGCATATGTTAATAATATGTTTATGTCCAGGGACAAATGCAATACAGGAAAAATTGCTTTGCAAAAATATTTTCACTAGATGTTTTGCAAATTTATTGCCATAAATTTTGCTTTAATGATTCTTTAGTTTGTTAAAATTTTATCCATATATTGGGCGTACGCTGTCTGCTGGTGTCAACAATATTCATATCTAATATAATATGCTACGAAATTTAAAACTAGTCGCTTCCGTCGATCGCTGTAGATAATAGTTTAATTGCTCAATAAAAATTTTCAACTGCAAAAAAGGAAAAAAAAAATACATTTTACTAACGGTACCGTCGGCACGGCTAGTGACTGCCGCATATTTGGAGCAGGGACAAAGCATCCAACACCCTTTCTTTACCCGTTTAATTATGGGCCCAAAACTCGGAAAAGATAATTAAAGGTACAGGCCCAAAAATACTTCTCCGTCGAAGCAATGTCATTACTTCTCTTCCTCTCCTCTTGTGTCCGGCCTCGCGGGCGGGGGGGTGGGGTCGGGGCCGAAGGTGGCCTGGCCTTCGGGGATGGTTGGGTGGGGAGTTGGGGCCTTAGGCCTCAGGGGGTGTGAGGCCAGGGCATGTTGCGCAAAGTTGCTGTATTGAAGTATGTATCATTCTTTTCGTCTGTTGTTAATTTGGTTGTTTTCTTATATGCTAAAAAAGATTTTGTAAGCATCGTCTTGAATCTTGATTTACTAGGTCAGACTCTGCATATTTAGTGCAAGCAAGTTGATTGACTCATGATATATTGTAATATTCAATTTAGTTATAGGCAATTGCAGTTTCTTCCAATTTAATTATCTTAAATAGTACGTAATTCTAGTGAAACTCAACTGTTTGCTATCAAAAGCATCTTAGTCAAACAATGGATCAGAGATATAGAAGAGAAGACAAATAGAATAGATAATAGCCTGAGGACGCTGTGAAAATTTATGAAAACTTCTGCCATTTACAAATTAGTTTTTCCCTTACGCTGGCGGCATGCTTAGGAAATGAAATTGTAACACATGCAAGTCAGACGGGAAGTGGTGTTTCCAGTGGCGGTGGCGGACGGGTGAGTAACGCGCAATCCTTGGGAGTGGAACAACTGGAAATAATTGCTAATACCCCGTAGGCTGAGGAGCAAAAGGAGGACTCCCTTCGAGGAGGAACTCGTGTCTGATTAGCTAGTTGATGAGGCAATAGCTTACCAAGGTGATGATATTGTAACTTTTGCATTTGGATCACTAAATTTTTCAAGTAATTAAGTTGCAGAATATTTGGAATACTGACATGGATCAGTAGCAGGTATCAAGAACATTATCAATTCAATCTACAAGAACGCCAACCGTGATTAATGCATGGCTAAGGTTTAATGTTTAATGCATATAATAGGCCAGGGTTAACAATAAGTGTTTGGAACTTACGTTCCTTTGTAGTTGGAGTTTATGATGATAGAATGCATCCAACCTGTCACCCAAGAACCTCTTTTTCTTTTCTTAATGCTACCTTCCTTTAACGAACCTGACTGTTTGGACTGAGAATAAGGAATATATCTACCACGGTGGATATATGAGGTACTTTAATTTATTTGATGAAAGGGGTTCCTTTCAAAACGAATGTACTTCTAGAAGTGATCATCTGTTAATTATGGAGTCTCTTAATTTTTTCAAATTTTATCCGTTTAAAGGTGTCCCTACAGCATATCAAAACAACAGACGAAAAGAAAGTGTATTGCTACATAAGTTTCTCCGCATCATATTTTGGTTGTTTATCGGTTTTAATCAAAACATAGCCTTATTAATTTGAAATGGTCCAACACTATATGGAATCTTAATTGCGGTTGGTTGATCAAACATAAAAATTTGTCAAACGGATTGTCAGATTGACTGATTGATATGTTTATTCTCCTCAAACAAATTGATCTGTCCTATGCCACCTCTTATGGGATCCAGCTTACAGTACCTCCAGTCTCTAGAATAATGATTATACTCTCCATTTTTTATTCACTGAACCTCTCCATTGTTACTGTCAGTGGCATGTCGACACTAAATTGCATCAGCAAAACACTATGGTGTATTATTCTTCTTTTGTATATGGTCATGAGAATCATAACGAGCTTTTCCTATGATTTTTGTAAGCACACAAAATTGTCTTCTTTTTTTTTTCGAGTAATAAATGGGCTTGAATATCTGTTAGATGAAAGTATGTGATTATCTCTCAGAAAATTATTATGTCAAGCGTAAGAATGAACTGAAAGTTCTACTCTGAGAATAAGACAAATTAACTAAGTATGGTGCTTATGAGTTATAACACGAGCAATTCCATTGCTGGGCAATGAAAAGGACTTCTCCACTGTTCATAATAATGGAGGGAAGTAATAAAATAGTTGGTTCATCGGTTCCTTTAGGCATATTTTCCAAAGCTTAGTTGGTATAGGGTTGGTGTATGGTACTTGATAGAATAAAGAGATGAAGATACTATTGATATCTTTTGTATTGATCTCCAGCTCATAGAACCCCGCGATTTCATCATAACAGTAATTAGGCACATAATTTCCCAAAGCCAGCTGGTTGCCCAAAGATGCCTTTCTTTCCTCAAATATTTGTCATACAATGGAACATGTTAATTTGTAGAATGTGGATTGATATTTCTCTTATATTAGGTTAATTTCTGATGTTAGAATTCTCATCACAAATTTTTCACAATACTTACTGTAGAAGAAGTTATACAAGAACTAGTTATCCATAAGACCGTGCCAAAATAAATTTTCTTTACCAGCATGACATAGTACAAACAGATAAAGGTTATTAGCAAATGATAATTTACAAATTATAAAATTGAAAATGAAATTCTCTACTTAATTTGATGATCAAGAATAATTCTCAGCGACAATACAAAAATTAACATAATTCCTCAACTGTTTCTCTTGCAAAACCTCACAACATTACATAATTACGTGAGGCATTGCAGGAAATCTTTTGCACACAATACTGTGCTCTGGACTTACCAGTCCCAGTTAGTTTCAATTTTTAACTAATTTTTTCTTTCTTGTTTTTCTTTTTCAGAATGGCCGTGTTTTGTTTCTTTATGTACAGAGGCTTCGTGCACCTGCTTTAATGAACTTGCTTCTAAAGTTCAATCTTCATGTCTGATGATGATGGTCCCGAACCTGAAAACAACAGCAGTGCAACTTACTAATTCGTACTTAAAAACTTTTTGTTTCTCAGAAGTAGATGTTTTCTGTGAAGAAGTACATATAGACTTAATAATACATTTGGTCTCTACTCTTCAATTTTAGCATTTTACTACACTACCTCTATTATATTTTACATGAGGCTTGTATCAAATAAAATTATAATTAAGAGATAACAAGGATACATGCATAAAATAAGAACTGCTTGGTTAACAACTTATCCATTTTCATGCAAATAGCCTATCATCATCACAGAATATATTTATAGGCAAACTCGAAAATTGGGCAAGTTCCAAAGATCATATACTAAATTTCAAGAATACAGAGGTGACAAGAGAAATAAAAAAGTTTAGAGGATATATATGAAAAGGTTTTTGCATTTGTACCTTGGAAGCTTTGAGAAGATAAAGCAGCCTCTTGGTTCTGACCAAAACCCATCTGAACTACGCTCTGAAGATCATCCTCCCAAAATCCCCCAATCTATATAGAAAGAAAAAATTAATCAAAATATTTCAATCTTTTTAATATAGACCAAAAAACAGTTATCTAGTTGGCCCCCATGTACTGGGTATGGCATGAAAAGCAACCTCACATTATTGGTAAATTTTAGCATAAAAAGAGTTGTTCCTATAGCAAAACATATGTATTTTCTACAGGCATTCTTCATGTGATTCTCTTAAATGTAATATTTGAATAATTTCAAATATTAGTATGAACTCATAGTTTTTGTAAAGAACTTATGGACATCAAAACGTTACTAATATATGAATCAAGCTACTTGCCTAACTTGTTAAAGATAAAACTCATAAACAAGGTCTCCATATATTGGAATAAAACTAAATCAAAAGGTAGCTGGCATAGCCTGAATAAGCACAGTTCAACTATTATTACTTCCACAATCAGCCAAATGAAATTGGTATTTACCTGAGAATTGGTATTCCCAAATCCATCAAAAGGCAGATTACTAGATGGTTGCATCCCCAAATTAGGCATGCTATTGGTTGTTAGTAAACTATTAAGTGGGCCTACTTGAGGCTGATTAGGATATGGAAAAGCTGAACGGTAGATCGGCTGTTGCATCGACCCACCACAGGCTTGAGACATCTGAAAAAACACAGAAAACCCAACTAAAAGATAAATAATTATTAATGCACCATAAAAACATTTCTTCCTTGATGATTATACTACTCATTAAGGATGTTCATGAAGTAGTTAATTGTTTTTGAAGAGTAAATAATTTCAAATTTGTTGGAATCTTCTATATTAGTTAGACTAGGATGGAAAATGTGAACTATACACTTATAGGAAGAGAAATAGAAAAAGTTGCTTACATCTTTTTGAAGAAGGTTGTCCATATTAACATCACTTGGTGTATTGACTGTTGCAAGCTTCATTGACAAGAACTAAAAAAAGAAAATAAAATGAGATGTCAGGATTTTGAGTACGGAATATATTTACAATTCCAATCTTGGGATTTTTTACAATTAGCTAGTTACCTCAACTTGGCGCTGCAATGATTGTACATAGTTGATTATCTCATCAAGCATCACAGCTTTACCTGTCACCTACCATTCATTTCATCAGAAGAAGGGGAAACGTGAGCAAATTACAAATCAGACCAACTTTAAAAAAAAAAATAAAGTTCGAAGGCCAACCCCTCCCCCCCCCCCCCCCCCCCCCTCTATTTTACAAGCTTATGCCAGCAAATTTTTTTTTTATATATTTGATGTTACTCATGGTCATGGGCAAAAAAACAGCATGTAGCAAATTTCTGTTGCTCAAAATTGAAGCTCCTTCAGTAATATATTGATATACAGAGAAGTGTTTCTGAAACTAACAGATATAATAAGAACAAACACGCTTACTTTATTACAGCCAGGTACAAGGTCCTGCAACAGCTTCATCCTTTCACTAATCTTTTCTCTTCTTACCTGCAACAGCATACCAACCATAACAATTAAACACAGAATTGATTAGGAAACTTTCAAGTCAAATTCAATCAAAATACAAAGTGGAAAACAGAACCCATCAGATATAAAGTGAGCATATAATGCACAATTGGCATGCTAGTGATCAAACATACTGCTACCAGTATATCTTGAAGATGCATAGTGCATATTGAAAAAGAAATGAACAAAAATGCAAAACAAAAATAAAATCAAGTGTGATAAAAAGATGGAAATACCCTTTCGGCAAGGCTGTGGCTATCAGTGGCTTGACCTCTCCTGGCGCGTACATGGATATAGTCTTTAGGCGGCTCAACTGGTTTGCTATTTGTATTATTACTATCTGAATCTTTTTTATTCTCTCTATCTCCATTATTATTTTCAGAGCAGTTACCATTCTTCTCTTCTATCCCTCCCTTTTTCTCCCCTGCTTTACAGTCTGGTCTGCACCTTTTTGCACTTTGATCCTCCTCTGATATCTAAAAAATTTGGGGAGAAAAAGGAAAATGCTATTAGACAACCTCACAAAGCTGATTATGTATACATTGGCCATTGCAGAAAGGAACTTTTCTTTGTATTTCCCTGTGAAGTTCAGAAATTCCAATCTCAGCCCATGGTGAGTCGTTTTTTAAGTTGAAACTGCCAATAAAGTCATTTTTTCTTTGTAAATTTCACTGCGAATCTTTGTGGATATCTTGTACAATAAAAAATAGAAACATAATTTGTAAAATAAGAATAACGTTAAATTGGGGATATTAATACGTCTCCTTCAATCAAGTAGTTAAATGTACGAATACTATCTTTAAAAAATAAAAGAGAGACATATTATGTTTATGATATTTTTTTGCAATAAATTTTCTTCGAAGCAAAAAGGGAAGCACAAGACTCGACACGTGTCCTCTAAAAAAAAAGACATATTGATATTACACATGCCCAACCATGGCCGGGCTAGGAACTTGTTCGACGATATGCCTGAGAGAACTCATAATTGAAAAATACCTTAGAACTAACAGTACCAGAGGAGGCTAGAGATGCTTCCTTCCCTTTCCCTTTGACTCCAGCCTTTCTCTTTCTCCCATTATTAGCACCACCACCACCATTTTCTCGCACCGGCAATTCCCCTTCCAACTGGGGCCCACCGGGCATCCCGGCGTCCATGAGCGACTGGCTGCTCGACACACGCGAAAGCTGTCCGGACATTGCCATGTTGGGTCCACCGCCAAAGCAAGCCATCCTCGCCACCCGGTCCGCAAATCCCGGGTCAGGCGCGAACGGCATCGGGTTCGGGTTCAGGTTCATGTTCGGCAACGGTTGGAGAGAGCTCTTGGGAGGAGAACTCAGAGGAGTGCTATAGCAAGAGGTGTTGGCACTGTGGTCCCCACCACCTACCGAGCTCTTGTTGTTGCAAATGGTGCCGAGGCGACCGATGAGTTCGCGTATCACGAGACTGTCGTTGGGGCCGGGAGGAGGTGGAGCAGCGGAGGGAGAAGAGACGATGGAGCTGAGAGCAGAGTCGAAGTGGTCGTAGTTGAGGGAGAGGTAGGAGATGGAGTTGAGGTCGGTGTCCATTTGGGAAAAGAGGTCTCTATCCATGGCAGAAGAAGAGATAGGTGGTTAAAGGAATTGATAGTAGATAGTGGTATATGACAGGAGAAAAAGAGAAAGTGGGGAAGTGAAAGGTGAGAGAAGAGGAGAGAAGAAGTGGAGTTGTTGACCTTTCGGGGTTTATATATAAAGAAAATGGTTTGAAGGAAGGAGGGAGAGGTGACGGGCCGTGAACGGTAAAATCAAATTAATTGAAAAGAGGCAAAGTCCCCTATGCATTGGGGAAGGGCCTTCCTTTATTTCTTTATTTTTTAAAAAAATTTACATTGTTGTTTTTGGGATTTTTATGTTCTTTTTTTAATAGTTTTGTTGCGTATTATTTTTTAGATAAAATGGACTTTGGGTTGGAGCTTTGTTGCCGCAATGTTTCAGGAATATGGTTTTTTACGGCTCTTTTTGTGGGCTTATGTATGTTTGTACTTGTCTTTTGCCCTAGTATAACACTAAGAGTTGGCATGATGTTTGAGATTAAATATACAGGTCATATTAAATTTAAGACACATTATACAGTGTACTAATAAATTTTTAAATAAAGATAAATCTAGATAAATTAATTTGTTTTAATTCAATAAAAATATCTAATATATTATGTGAACTAATTTATGTACAAATTATAAATAATATGTTGTGTACCATATTGCTATTCGGATATTGTATCGTGTAGAAAGAAGATAAACAGAATATTTATCTTCTAAAAAACAACGTCAGTAATGAAACTTATCACATAAACTTATCACAAAGACAAGTTGAAGAATGATTCTATAAAATTAGATTGAATTTCTTTTGAATACAATTCATTTCTAATTTTACTTTCTCCTATTATTTTATGTTCATATTCACGTAATGTTTTGGATTGAACAGATCGTAAATAATATAATATGATACCATTGCTTTAAACTTGTATTGACAGTAAACATTCCCTTTTAACGGCAACAGATGAGAGAATCTTGAATTCCAAATTTAAGTTATCAACTAGTGCAGTACAGGCATTTCTAAAAAGAAGTATGATTAAGCATTTCTAAAACAACTAGTGCAGTAGAGCACATGGTTAATCTAGTTATACGGTTTAAGCGTTGGTAATAGGTGACAAATAATCAGGACGTTTTAGTGTTAGATCAAATTTGGTAATAGGTGACAAATTAATGATGCAAATTTAGTGTTAGATCAAATAATCATTATCAGGACATTTTGTACTGTGTCTCTTTTAGTCATAACAACAAGAGTGATTTCGCAACTTCATCAAATTTTCTTTTCTTTATATTCTCGTTTAAAGGACTGATATTCTGGTTCAATAATTTTACTTTAATTGACGCCTCTCTCTTACCTAATTACACTATACTTTTTCAGTTTTGGGGATATACTTGAATTGGTTTAGTAATAACCTCATTATGTCGTGTTACATATAAGAATTAGGTTTATAATTTTCATTTTCGGCTCGTTTACTCCAACACGGAATTAAAAATTCCCCAACCAAATACTCCAACAGAATGCTATTATAATACTGATAGAAATCCATGCAAAAGATATTGTACGGTGGTTTCATGCTCTTAAAAATTTTGCAGTCTGCTGCAAATGGTTGTTTTATATAGAATCTCTTGAAATTATTCCTCATTTGATCACCAGTCAAACTTAAATTATTGGAGATAAATTACTTTAAAAAATTCAAGTGGACACTTACAGCGCATACCCTTGAGGTAAATGCTGTTCAAAAAGATGAAAAGCAAAGTCTCTACAACAAATTTTTAATTGAAATTATTTTATGCAGTGTGTGGAAGATTGAGGTGTATTGTCACCGAACAATGTATTATTAAGTCCCTTTTGCCATTTAATGGTGACTAATCAATTGTTAGTGCCGCTGGATTGTTGTTGACAGTCACATGCAAGTTAAGAGCCAAACAAAAGTTCATTTGGTAGATGTGGGTCCCACAAAAGCCCCCTCCTCTCTAGGTTGTGGTTTTCTTGTACCATTACACGTCCGGAACTACGAGGGATAAATAATGTTGCTTGCTTCAATTGCCTGAAGCCCTGAATTCTCAAGTTACATATTGATGCCATGACGATTAGAATTGGAAACATATTAGACTAATATAAACATAAGTATGGTATTCTTTATAATATTAATACAAACTCTAGTTATAATTTTAAAAGTTTATTGTCATTCCAAAATAAAAAAAGGAGCCTTTCAACCAAGTTTGTGTTCTTGGGTTGGGTTTTGGGTTGCTACACAATTAGTTATACATGAAGAGCCACAGAAGATGCTAACAAGTTCTTCCAACCCCTCTGGCCGGGTGGCCGTCTTTAGGTTAAGAGTAATTTAATAGTCACGTCTCCTTTTAATTTGATATTTGCTTAAGTTAACTTTATACATTAGTTTACTAAGATCAAGGTGATATAGGCAGAGCAGTTTCCAACCAGAGTACACCTTTTTCCGTGTCATTTGTAATTATTGCAATAACTTTAGAATCAATTCCCCGGCACTTGCTAGTCCAAACAAGGGTGTCATGTCTCGTTTCCGTTGTTACTCCATAGTAATGTTTCGATTAATAATTCTATAATTCGGTCTATTTTTCTATCATAATTTGGGAATTATCTTCAATTTTATAATGTGTACACAGTACGTTATTCATTCGATATTAACATTCGATAATATTTTTTTTAACTAAATGTTAATACTGATATATTTCATATATATTTATACTATTAAAGAACAAACTATTCCTGGATTATACATGTAGATAGGCGAATTAAGATTTCTTTTAATATCACTGTATATTAATATATTAATTTAGTTCGCTGTTTCAAATCAGACATTTCGAATAAGAAAGTAAAATTTAACAATCTGAATAAAAAAAATAATAATAATAACTGAACTCAGCCTAGTTGCTAAATTTCCAGATTCACAATTCACATTGTTGTGATTATATTAAAAGGATATTCTATTGAATTTTTCAGTTTATTTATGTCGTTCCTTTTTTTCTTTTCTTTTTGTCTTGTTCGTATACATTCTGTATTTGATAATAGATTTTTTCCATACTGATTATTAAATCAAATTATTTTCAATGGTACATTGATAAAAATATTTTGGAATAGGCATAGCCTTTTATGCCCCTTTTTCAAATTTGTCGGTGCTTTGGAGCTGCCAATGATTCGGTAATTAGCAGTAAATGCGTTTGATGTCAAGAGTTGCAACAGGTGTTGCTATACATGTATAGGCCATGTAAGATCACTCAGCTAGGTTTTGTTTGATATGTGTTTTTTCCGTCTCGAGCAGAGTAGCAATGATTGGGGTCTAAAGAAAGGAAGGCCGGTCGTTGGTAAATGTAATGGTAAATTGGACGCATTATGGACTAACTAAATATTACAGAAGTAATTATCCAACTCCCACGTCCCACCTTTCTTTGTTTAAAGAAAATTCTGTACGTACGCTAGAGTGCACCATAAACTTATTTACAACGGAAGATTAATACTTTCGAAATTGTTCGACAAAATATCCTCTCAACCCTTTCTCGCCTCCCCTCACATTTTTAAAGCATTCGAAAATCTAATTAAATGTTTACTTTATTTTAGTTTTTTCATCGGAGAAGATACATGTTACTTCATTAGTTGATACTAATACGCCAACCAAAAAATAATCATATTATTTATTATAATTAATATCAATTTATTTTTGGTAATACTTATTATTTAAGATCAATATAAAATATTCAAGCTGTGAAATACAAAAATAAAATTCTTTTGGCACATAGTTTCAAAAACTTAAATAACAATCACTGACAAAATTTAATATAAAAAGTGAAACATTTTTTTATGAGAAAATAGAATTAAATATGAAACAACATGTGTGTACTACGAAAACATTCATCAGTCATCACATTTGCATAAAAACTTAATTAATAATGATGTTTTATATTATATCCATATCATACAAAAACATTCATCAGTCATCGTGCAATCATCTACACAACAACAATCAATGACTATTAAGGGACACTCATGTGTTTCCATAACAAATTTCACGGAAAGTGGATTCGAATCGCCTTTTAGATTAGAAAAGAAGGATCCGTTACGGCCGGTCAATCATTGCAATTAATTCAGGCCGCCTCCGATCGACCCGGACCCGGTCGGGTTCAGACGCTGGTTCCAAGCCCAAAAACTACAAGCTCCACTGTTACCGCATCTTGTGCCTCGCCTACGTTTCGCTAGCTAGCTCCTCTCCTTTCCAGCTGTATAAATTTCGCTAGATCAGATAGATCTGGACGGTCAATTGGATCGGACGGTGAGGATTAAACAGAAACAATTCTTTGGAACGGAAGAGTTTGGAGGGGATAACGCATAGAAAAACCAAACCGTACGATTTATTCCCGTAAGATTCGTAAAGGTTTAACCATGCTTAAACAAATATTATTGGAGCAATGGAATGGAAGCAGGTAGCATGCTACTCTTTTGAAAATAATTAAAAAAATAAATAAACATTTAAGAAATAAGTACCCTTCTAAGCAAAGCTAAATCTTAATTTGAACTGTTATTATATATAATAGATTTTTATACGGCGAGCCCAGTCCAGTTTCTTTTGTAAGAGGCCTGTTTCGATGGTTTGTTGAATACCTTCAGTAGTTCTTTGTCCATACATAATATGGTGATCTGTACAAGCAAAATTGATTGCTTTGTATTAATTAAAAAGTTTCCTTTGTCCATACATCGTCATTGATACTAATGGTAGTAATATCGTTTTAAAATTAATGTGAAAATTCAGAATTAAATTTCAATGGGAGCTAGATTTGGACTTATATGCGAAAATGTATTAGTGATTTAGTGTCAACAGACTCGTATGTCGTATCTAAAAAATATATATATTTTTTAATTAACAGTGATAATAGAATATAAAATGCAGGCTGAGTTTTACCACATTTTTTTTTTAAATATAAGTTTGATAAGTCAGCGTCCTAAACAATTAACAATCTACGCATCATTCACGTCCTATAATCATGTGAATCTTAACAAAATATAGTCAAATGTTATAAATAATTATTCTATGTCCGTGGACATAGTTAAAATTAGCTGGATGGCATGTATAGAACATGAATTCGGAGCTCTGTATTAAAATGTTGAGAAGAGATTTAACAATTTGGTGTCTTACTGCGATCACATTTTTTTTTTAATTCAAATTTCAAAATCAAAATTTCAAATGAAAAATATGAATATTTTATCTTGGCTTATTTTTATTGCAATGCATCCACGTCAAATTGTCATAAACAATCGAGATCGATTTTGACATGATACATATTGAAAATAATTAATTATGCACATTAACCCAAATAAACAGCTAATAAAAGAACATTTTTTTGCATTTTTTTTGTTTGTAATTAGGTATTAAATTTGTAATAAAGAAAAAATAATAGTCATAATCGGGCATTGTGAATTTGATAATTGATGAACTTTCCCTCTTACTATTTACTAAAGTAAAAAAATAGTAGAATGTATTCTGAAGATACTTAGTAGAGATTAGAGGCTATACATATAGCTATTTGAATATGTTGCCATCTGTTGTTTGCATTGCACACCAGTACAAAACTTGTAATTAATCTGATGCAATCAACAGGCGCAAGAATACAAATGAACTCATGAGTTATAAATTAATGTCCCTTACATATCGGGTCATCCACATATATGAAACATGAAATAAAAGACAAAAATATTTTGTATGGATGCAGAAGGTCGTTCTCCAACGTCACAGAAAAGCACAATGGGAAAAAAGTATTGATAGATAAAGCAAAAGGAAAAAAAAAAAAAATCAAATCATATGAATTTCTTAGCAGCCTATATAGGTATATATATGAAATAATTCAAGCGCTCACGTGCTTATTATTATGCTATAGTGACAGTGGTGTTGATGATTGGATCGACCTGATTTCAAATTTCAACCAATAGACATGCACGTACTACAAATTCTGGTTATTTGGAAATATGCTTTGTTCTGAGAGTCGAGAGATCACTTGATTAATTGAAAATACCAACTTTTTGAACAACAAGTGTATGAAATTAAAGTAACAATATCTTATTAAATAGAACCAATATTCAGCCATTAGCATCGCTTTTAAATTAATTACAATTTTTAATTTGTAAATAGACCAAGTAGCTCAATATAATCTGCGATTGAAATCTTATTGCAAACAAAATTTACATTGATGCAAGATTATAATATTTTTAATTGAGAAGGAAAAAAAAATATTCTGATAGTTTCAAACCATCCAATAAGAATATTTTTTCCACATTGAAAAATAATAAAACAATTCTAAAATATAAAAAATATTTGTTAGAATACATCAATATATAAATATATAATCGAGTTGAGTAGTTCGGATCAGCAAATTAAGTAATTTTTTTTAAAAAAAATTGAGATTTTAGAACCCGTAACATAGACCAATCATTACCATGCGTAGCACCACATATCTATCAATGAAATCAACCGAAATCATTCAAAATAATTTTATCTTAACTTTGTTTTGTCGATACCCCATACTCACTAAACAAAGAACGAGATAATTAGAAAAGGTCTTATTATTTATTCAAGAGAAAACTTTAGGCATGCAATTAATTAAGCTTTGTTCAATCACCATGAAGCACCTCAGATTCCCTATTTTCAACTAGAAAAGGATCAAAACCAAAACCAAAAAGGTGTTTCTGTTAGCTACAATCGAGAACAGTGATTGGTTGGAAGTCTGATTTCAAAACAGAAACAGGTCAGGTTGCACGTGGAGCCTCTCTCCCTCTTACAAGCTCACACGTGTGCACCTAGACACAACTGTAAAACTTTACTGCACTTCTCTTTTCTTCTTTTTCGTTTTCTTATCTACTCTTTTTTTAATATTTCTTTTCATGAATATAGACACATTATCGCAGGGCTCAGAGAACGAGAGATTTTTGAACTTACAACTTTTCTATCCATATATCTACCAACTAATTAAATGAGGACCACATGGACGATATTTTGTCCATAAATTTTTGCAAATGAATCCCCTCCAATTTTGTATATGTTCTCTCAGAGATCGTTTTTTTATGATACGTCGTATCAGATGCTATTGACGGTGACGCTGTTTTCCATTTTTTGTTACATTGGATGCTTTTTCAATTTCATTTATGGGTTCAGAGAAATTATAGACATACATTACCAAATTTATGCATATAAAATAAAGGAAATATTGCGAAGATGATGTAAGATCATTGAAGGTTGGTCCATGTCTTTTGACAGTGGTACATTCTATAATATTTATAGCTTTAATAAATTCTGTAATTTTATCTCCTTAATTAAAAATGCTATTGCCAACTGAGAAATATGTATGTATACCCAAACCCAAGTATTCCTCCATGGATCAAGCAAATTACCAAATTAAGATAAAGCTAACTAAAGAAGTAGCTAAAGTTCTATTAGTTTAATGCATGCTGATAATGTAATCTACTACTAAACACAATAGAACCATATATATTAAACGGTATATTGCTGTAATGCAAACACGATTTGTCCAAGGACAGAACAAAGTAACAAACTAATGACTTCGGCAAACAAGGACTTATTCCTTGTTTATTTCGGAGATATTCTTCTGGTCTGGTGATCTGGGTTGCGCCACGTATACAACATGGAGTTCCTTTTATAAATCAGAACATAAAACTTGATAATGTACGAAATTATCAAAATCATATGTGAAATGATTATGTTCTCCATGAAGGTCCCCCAATTTCTCATCAGATCTCTCAGCCTCCATAAGTTGGACCAATTTCAGAACCTTAAATCAGCAATTTTTTTTTTTTAAATTCAAATTCAATGCGAAGTGAGTTTTCACTGGTTCCCAAAAAAGTTATTAATTATTTTTTTTTTAGAATGGGATATATGGGTGCTAACATTATTTAAAAAAAAATCTTGTTAAGTCAGGATAATAAACCAAAAGATATATATGGGTTTTAGTTCTATTCAAGTTCAAATTGAACCAAAGAATTTGAGGAGGCCCACTTGTTTCTAGGAGCACTGTACCAATGCTTTTTGTTAATTATTATTATTTATTAAAACTAATTAATATTGTTACATAAATGTCATCTAAATAGACATTAATTTGCTTCTATGGAAATTAATCTCAGCAACATTTCAAGATATATAGGTCATGTAGGTGGACTTCAAAGATTAATGGTGTCAAAGGCTAATTATTACTAGGATCATATTTAACTTTATGAGAAAATTTGAATCCAACGTAAGATTACTTTCAAGAAATTTCAGAGTCAAATTCAGGGAATCTATATGATGGAATGTAATGAAAATTGAATATATCCAGGAAGCGGGTTTATTTTTCTAGCCTTCCTCTAATTCATGAAATACTAAAATATATAGGCAAATTCTTCTGTTAAAGTCCTTAATCACGAGTCTGTATGTTTTTTGGTTAAATAAGATTTCCCCGAACAATATTATTGTGAGCATAGGGTCTTTTATTTCCAAGTCAAGTATAATGCCGTTTTTTTTCTCTGTCATCAAGTCCTCTTTACTTTGATTTCCTTTTTCTTTGTTTTTCAAGCCAAGCCTTTTTGTTTTGAACACAGGACCAGTTTGAAGTTGAGGGGACAATAACTATGATTACATGGCAAGGAGACCGAAAATGCTTCCGACTTGCTTGCTAGTTAGTAGCACACACTCATCTATAATATATCTATTGTAGATCTATCATGGCAATCTTATACCTTGATATATATTTTGTCCCCCACCAAAAATGCTAGAAATCACCAAATTAGTGAATTCCCGGAGACACTTACCAGCGGCCTTTTATAAATAAATACAAATTAATATGTAATGAAACATATATCACACCGACAACTTACTTATGCGGTCAAGATCTAACAACCCTTTAATTTCGTGGGTTGTATAGCGTTGTTTAAGCTTTAGCTAGGCATGCACCACTTCCTTTGTCATACCAAGACACAACATCTATTATGCAACCCCACTCCTTCACATATTCCCCTCTCTCATCAAAACTTGTGTGCCATTATTTTAGAGAAAATAATTAAATTGAGTACAAATTCCCAGTCATATTTTATAATGAAGTACATTGTTTATTTGTCTCGTGTCAACTTAATTACAATACATTTAACAGATTTAGCCTCTTTAGATTCAAAAGTTTTTTTTAGAGACACTAGACTCTTTAGATTCAAAAGTTGCATGGATTAGTTCATCCAAAATGACTACTACAACAACAAACAAATGGATTATATTTCTGTTCATTAACGAGATAATGTCAAGCATAACGATAGAACACACATATGTGATATATGTAGATTTAGTAGACAATATTAAAAGCTATTGTTTTCTTTCTCAAAATAATCATAGCCATTGTAAAGGTGTCACTACAACATATTTTCGATTCTGCAACGGTTAATAAAACGAAATAGAGACGGGTTTCGCCCGTTGCAGAAGCCCCTGTTGCTATTTACATAATAACCGTCGTAAAATTAGAGACGGTTTTTATATAAAACCCGTCTTTAAACCCAATAAATAGCAACGGTTTTAAACAAAGGCCCGTCTCAGGCCCAATAAATAGCAACGGTTATTTTGGAAAAAACCGTCTCTATTTTGATACAACAAATGCGCACTAAAATATACATGTAAATTTTGCAACGGTTATCATCATAAAAACCGTTGCTAAAATGTTAAAAAAAATTTTTGCATGTTTTCTGTGGCTAGCCCAATGTTGCTAGTCGTACCAAATGGTACCAATGTACCAAACAATAAGCAATCATACATATTCATATATATATCAACATCTCACACAAATAATCCAAAATCACAAATAAAGATAGCAAATTAAACTTGAAGAGTATCAAATATTTACAAAAATTAGTACATGATTCAAATATATAAAGAAATTCTCCAAAATCCAATGAGATTCGAGATTTTTTCTTTCCTTCTGTCTCTTCTTCGTCTCTTTCTTGTACTTGATCTCTTTCTTCTCGAGACATGTCTATCAATTGACGGCCAGTGAGAACGGAGCTTGACGGCGGGGTGGGAGAATGGAGCTCGACGGCCAGTGAGCCTGGGGAGGCGCGACCTCGTCGGCGGGGAAGAACTGGCAGGCGGGTGACGAGGTTGAGGTTGTTGATGAAGGAGAGCAGAAAAGGGTTTGGGAGAGGAGCTCTTCGGATGGGATCCAGAGGAGAAGAAAAGGACTTAGGAGAAAATCGAATGGGATCGATCGGGAGAGAAGAATTGATCGTCTTCACGCTATAACAAAAAAAATTCAAAATAGCAACGGTTTTGAGGTAATAACCGTTGCTATATTAAAATAATAATATTTTATCAATTCAAAATAGCAACGGTTTTGAGGTAATAACCGTTGCTATATTAAAATAAAATATTTTATCAATTCAAAATAGCAACGGTTTTGAGGTAATAACCGTTGCTATATTAAAATAAAATATTTTATCAATTCAAAATAGCAACGGTTTTGAGGTAATAACCGTCGCTATATTAAAATAATAATATTTTATCAATTCAAAATAGCAACGGTTTTGAGGTAATAACCGTCTCTAATTGGAATATTTTTTTAATATAAATTTTCTGTTTTTGTCGAAATTTATAAGATAAAATAAAATAAAATTCTAAAATTTAAAGTAAAATAAAATAAAAAATTTTTTGTCGAAATTCTAAAATTTTCTCTTTTCTGTTTTTTATATAAATTTTCTATTTTTCAGATTAAAAGAAAAAAGAATGGAAATTGGTGGTTGGCGGCTGGATCTGTCGAATGAGGAGAGGAGGGAGGCTACGGGATAACCTAAATCGCAAAAATAGCAACGGTTAAAAACATAAAACCGTCTGTATTTAAATAGCAACGGTTTTTTAATAAAAACCGTCTGAAAATGTAAAATCAAATAGCAACGGGTTTTTTAGAAAACCGTCTCTATTTGGACCCAACATTTTTTTAATATTTTGGGCCGAAAATTTAGCAACGGTTATTATATAAAAACCGTTGCTATTTTTCTCTCTGATTTTTTTCTCTCTCCTACTTTATGTCTTCTGACGGTTATTTATAAAAACCGTTGCTAATCTCCCGTTGCAAAAGCCTCTCTTTCTGGTAGTGTGTACTAAACATTCACATTCGGCAGTGTAATGGCATTTTGGCGGTGCTTTTTCTCACCCAGAATAATTCCCTTTTCAATATTAGAGGGCCTATTAAAAAAAATTAACTACTTTGCTGAACACTGACATATTAAATAATCCTCTGAGAGGCTCAAAGATGCTTCTTTGTATGTGCATGAATGTGCACTGTAGGAACCAGTAAGCTTTTTCCTTTCTTCTAATCTCCTATTGGTTGGACATAACATGGATTTTAATCATTGATTTTATGTAATGGGCCCCATATGCTTGTTTTATTTGAATACTTTAATTATATGACACTTTTTGTGGAGAAGAGCTCAAGTGTTGCCAAGTGTAAGACGCACATAGATAAGTTATTCTGAATTGGGTTCGCGTTCTAGTGTTGAGAAGATTTATTATACCAAAAGCAGGAGAGTAATTAACAATATAAATGAGAAGTTCTTCATGAATGCGCTTAATCAGCGGTTACCATTCAAGCAAGGTCAAATATCAGAAAATAAAGGATGACCAATCTATGATTGTGAGAATTAATTCACATTTATTTGTAAGTCAACTTCATTTTGGTAAACGAAGGTAAGAACACCCCCAATCCTTAAAATAAGAACATCTCAAGTGCACTGTTTCTTTTTGATCAAAATACTGGGTTCAAATTCAGTTAAAGATGCGGATTGACATCTTAACTAACTTCTCATCAATATTCATGATGAAAAAGTTTTATTCCTTTTATTGAAGAATTGAAGAAATTAGTTTGAATCTTAGAATTAACTACCTCAATGCGGAATTATTAACATTGATAAATTGAGAATCACCTCTTGGTTTAGTGACAAAAAACAATGTATTTTTATTGAAAGGTCGCAAGTTCGAAACCCGACTGGCTTCTTTATAAACATTTAATTTAAAAATAAGTTAGAATGCTTCACCCCAATTTATATGTGCAGTTTAAACTTTTTCTTTCTTTGATAATGGATATATCCACCGGTTGGTTGCTCAATAAAAAATAAAAGTTTATTTTTTCAAGGCAAGGATGCGCATTTTTTTTCTTTCTAATTTTTGAAGTTCAATTTTATAAGATTGAAAGGTTAAATTCTAAATCAATTTGATACATTTATTTTAACAATTATTTGTCTTCTTGATCTAATACCAGAAAAACTTGAATAAAATGTAAATATTTGAACGTTGGAGTAGATCAAATTGCACATTTCGAATTTACAATTTGACACTTGTTTGATAATTGTTTCAATTGTAAACGCAAATCGTTTTTAATCTTAAATTCATTGGAGCTTTCCTCGATAGGTGTCAGGGTGCTGATATTATGCAAGTTGCTCTGCTTTCTTCTTTTGAGTCCACGTTTGCAAATCCAAACCACAAAAAGATTTCACTGCATACCACCACACCATGGACACCAATAAAGGCGTCTGATTTTATACAAATACGGCATTTCCAAGAAATAGATAAATCATACTGACCATATAAACAGTGCACAATATATATTATATATTAGGAGAAAAAAATCATTGTTCTGCAAATAATTAGTTGACCACATTTCGATGATTAGTTTGAACTGTTAAACCAATTTATGTAATACAATTTTCTTTAAATTTATATTGAGTTTCAATTTAGCTAGTATCTGAAGATCTGAACTACTTGTTTTAATAGATTTTCCAGTCCAACTGATATGCACAATGAAAGATAGTCTTATTTCTTTATCTCTATATTACCGTTTGTTGAATGTCTTTGCAATTTGCTGTGCATTTAAGGCATTTCAAAACACCAATTTGACTAGAGAGGTGAAATTATCTATTTATAATTGGTGTAGTGTGTCTTTCTGGCATTCGTTGTGAGATCTGAAACTACAGCGCACTTCACTGAAAACCATGAAAAGCAACAGAGAGGCATTTTATCTTTTGTTGCTAAAAAAATATTCAATGGCTATGAAACAACCATTCACAGTTCCAATCATTGGAGAAGTGAGTTGGCTCTCAGTATCAGTCCATATATTATATAAGAAGCATTTGTGGCATAAAATAGTACAGTAAAGTCACCAATTTGTGACTTGGCAACACAGTGGGACCATATATGTTACTGTTGAAAAACACGTCTTGGTTCAAAACTTTGAACTAGGAGGTATTTTATGCTGAGGAAATTTTACAGTGTCCGTTTCCAATTTCACAAGTATTTTCAAAGATTGGTAGGTTCTAAATGATGAGCTACATATATCACGGTTGCATAGTCGAACTAGCTTAAAAAATAAGTTGATTTTAAAGTATTATAAAGAGTTATATGTTGTCTCATAACCATTTGAATATCTGCTTCAGTAATTTAAATTAAACTATAGATTAAACTTTCAATTATATGATCTCCTTTAACAATTTTCCGTTGTGCTTAATGAACTGGTATGCGCCATTTGAATATCTAGTTCGCGCTTAATAAGAAAATTGGTAACATGAGAGTAAATTTTGGCTGATTGTTTATTTTAAGAAGTACATATTTTTAATATTTTGGAATGGACAAGACTATTATATTTTCTTGGTGGAGAGGTACAAATTTAACCATCCATGTACAGTTGTATACACACAAATGTCACCCATATATGTTAAAATTAAGCATCGCCTCTTTTGTAAATTATATTTGTAATCTCTCCTGGACATCTCGACCTGGTGCTTTTATGTTCTCAACCAAACATGTGATCTTTACTTCATCAAAATTTTATATGTTTACTTCGTTTTCGATGTCAGAAATGCTCTGCTGTATGATTGGCTAATTAATAGATTTCTTAATCATTAACTAATCATACAAACAAACGATTAAACATACAAATGCAGTACACGTGTCACCTGTTTATCTCGAAGCCGAACTATAATGGACAAGAATTAATATGCATAGTACTATATTTTTAAAAATAGTTGCTAGTTCCAAATAAGAGGCCACGTGAGCACGTCCTTTAGTCTACCAACCACACCAAATATAAGAGCTTTCTTATTTAGTAAACTAAAATCAAAAGGCAACGAGAAAACTAAACAAAAAATTCTGAAATTTAAAAGATGGCAGACAATTCATTTTCAGTAGCAAATAGTATCCGGCCCAAATGTAATACATCACGAACTTAAAAAGGACCAGGAAGAATGTCTGAAATCTTCAAATTTTATGAATGAGTTTTTTTAGTTATGTTTTACTGCTTTCCACTTTGGCTTGCATCTTTAATTATTTTTTTGGAGTAAAATTGCATAAATAATCCTTGAAATCACATTACGAGGCATGTTAACGTAGATTCTTTTATCTATATACTGATCAGTAACAATGGCAAAACCAATTTGGTACAAATTGAAAACTTTAAGGGTCACATTGATACTTTTGAATTTTTAGGACCAAAATGTCCAATGGATAATACTTAAGGAACAATTGTGTGATTTAATTTTTATTTTGAAAAGAGGTGCATGAAATCTATATAGCTTAGTTTGAAGAAAAACAAATTAAAAAAAAAAAGCTATCAGAAAACCACAGCTCGTTCCTCGATTAGCAAATTCCTTTCAGCATCTTATATACAAAGACAAGCAATGACAAGTTCAACAAGTGGTGCAATGTTTTCTTTTTTTTTTTTTTCTCCCCCTTCTTCTTCTTATGCTGGAACTTGATTTAGACCATAGTTTGTTATGTTGTAAGGGTCCAAATCACTCTTGAAAAAAAATAAAAAATGTAGACCAAGCAATTTCAAATTCCTAGAATCTTTGATCATCAAAATGACATTTAACATAAAATCTTTAATTAATCCTACCACAATTATCAGGAGATTCTGATTATGGAGATGTGAAGTGTATTATTTTGACAAAATATAATTTAATCAAATTCTGATACAACAAATTTTGCCATACCTCCAAAATTAAATTTGACTTTGCAACTTAATTCAATAATAGATTGTTGGTTTAACAGGGAGATTTATACTATTGTACTTTTGCCCTGTGTCCAACTTCGGAAGCTTTTCTTTGATATGTACATTCACTTGCCAATTTCGGTTTAACTTAATCTATTGATCTACGCTATAACGGAGCTTTGGCTAAAGCTTTTATGAGAAATGGACTCAATTCTAACGAAAACGAGATGTTTGGCTTGCTACACACTGCTCGCTAACAGTATGTACTAGCTGGGGACACAAGCTGTGCTTTATTACATTGCATTTATAAAGCAAAATTATAAACAACACCATATCATCTTAAGTTTATACAAACAGAATCGATATAGATTATAAAATGTCATATCCAAACAAAAATTGCAAGAAGGAGAAGCAAAATAAAAAAGTTACAAATTCTTATCCCCCAAGTTTTAGTGTCAATATACATAGTTTTAGAAACTCAATGCAATGTACACTAAGAAAGCAATGTATCGTTAACATTTATTCACACATCCCTCCTGGGAGAAACAGAAGGAAGAACCTAAAATAACTTATTTTGTGTAGGCCTATTAATCATGTTGTTGTGTTTGGTTTTGGTTAGGATTTGCAAACTTATTAGCATAAGTGCTTAAACCTAACCTTAACTTCTCAAGATTTACTCCATCTTCCACAAGAACACATGTCACCCCCATTCTTGAAGCCTATTTTTTTCCAAAAAGACCAAAAAAAAAGGTCCAATGTTAAAAAGAAAAGCATTCCGATTGATGGCGCAGACAGGATTCTTACCATAACTTCTTTTTCCCCCTTCAGGATAAGGTTCACATAATACCGGGCATTAAATTTCTTTACATGAGCCTATGGTACTAGATAAGAAACAGTTTTAGCATCCATTGCAGTATTGTATGCTGATGCGAGTGTTTCAAAACATGGAAGTTACAAAAAGCAAGCAAAAATATATCAGAAAAAATGTAAAATCTAGACAACCCATAAATTTGCATGGAACAAAATGTTACCGCTTGAGTATTTCTGTAATCATCATCAAAGAAAAGCATTGAACCGAATGGAATGCCAGTTGTTCGTTGTATTCTTTTAAAATGCTCTGTTTTAGGAGTCCAGCTACAAAATATTTCCTGCCAGATGCCAGTATGTATAAAAGGAATGAAAGCATTTATACTTATCAACAGAATTAAGGATTAAAATTTTCTTATTGCTCTAACTATCTATGGTTGTTGAACTAAAAACATCACATTGCATAAGAACCATATTAATTAAAAGATCTACATGAAATTGGCTGTAAAACGTTGGCAAAATACAGAACATGATTGATTGATTCTACATTTTTTCGCAGTAATTCATAGTGCCTGCACTCCTACACATGCAATGCTGGTATTGAAAGTACTGGTACTAGGAATATAGGATGATAAACTACCCATTCAACATAAATTGTCTCATATATATTGGAGAGCATGTATAACTAGGAAAATGAAGACACATCATAGTTGTTTACAAAATCTTATAGAAAATGAATTATTCTATCAGGACACTATTCTTTGACAGTAGTTTGATGCTCTCCACAAATTGCATTTTATGGGTCTATTGACGGGCCAATAGACGACATAAGTATCTAATTGTATGCAATTTGATCCTTTGATGATGCCTTAAGGGCAGAAAATAAACTATTGGAAAGTTCAGTCTGTCCGACAAACAACAAAATATGCACAAGGGATCAAAATGTTTAGTGAAGAAAGAGGGGTTAAACTTAATTTCTTGTTAAAGAGGTGGCATCTCTTAGTATGCAGTAAGGGACCAGGCTCTATTAATTGGTTAAGGAGGCTAAAGAATCTTAATTCACTGGAGACTTATCCTGAATCATGAATAAATTCTTAAAAATTTATTATGAAATGGGGGACCATTTAGAAATAATTTTTTCAATCCAAACAAGCTATAAAATGGTATAACACTCTTAATCATGAATGAAAAACGTCTAGTCTTATTTTCAAATGATCCAAATGCACCCTTGAATAAGATTAAGGTGGATTACCAAACAAGTACGTAATGATACATTTAGTATATACATTTAAATACATCATGCCTATATAGTTCAATTTCAAACATAGAGTTCCCTCATGATTTATTATTAGTTGCCACTTGCCAGTGGCACCAAGCTCCAAATTATGAAAAAAGAGGTATAAGCTTTACATTAAAACAAAAAAGGGTGAATTGCTTACCTGTGCTATAAATAACGACTGAATACCCATTATTTCCAAAAACGACCTCGCAATATCTGGCCTTGGTGACCGTGAAGCAATCGCAACATCTATTCCTTTATCTTTAAGTGCTCGAGTTATTCCCGTGGCTTGAGGGTAAGGAGGATACGGCAATTCACCTTTTGAGTAATGATCACTGGTACACAAAATAGGTTCCAAATATCAACATCCCAGACATCAGTTTTACACTAGCCAGTTTGGTACCAGTCAAATTTGATCAATTGTAATTTGTTACAATTTTTTGGTGTGTACATGGAGGTTTCATGTAAGATTTGATTCCTTTATCAAGGCGTAAAATATCTGACTAATCCAGCTCCATAGATTACCGCTTATATCATGCACCACTGTACCAGTATGTACCATTACTATGTTTATTAAGGACCAACATATATGCCTTTTCCAGTATGTACCATATTGCTTAAATTGAGATTTTATGCAAGATTTAATGGCTTGAATGAGGCCTAAATATCCATGTGCATCAAACCTGATCCATAAACTACCTTTTGCATCAGGTACAATTTGTACCAGTACTGGTACTCCTGACTATACATGCATTTTCTAATATTTTGACTCCAACCAGCAACAGGATTATGTATGAAATAAAAGGCAGAAGTATGAAGCTTTCTGGTACTGATCGCTCTTCAAATGATTTACCAGACCATCAAAGTAAACCAAAAAAAAAAAAAAAAAAAAGGTAGGGGTTTGGTTTAGAAGCATAGAAGAGAAAACGAACCAATCGTAAGGCCAGATGGTGTAGTCAAGGTCAAACACCACCAACTTGGGAAGAACAGGGAAGAGAGAGATTATCTCTGTCGCCTCCGCTCTCATCTTCTCTTCCTCCTCCATTCTCTCTCTCGTTCCTTCCCTCTCTCTCTCTCTTCAACAGTTTTATTGGTCAGACCTATATTTTCTTACAAGTGGACAACAGGACAAGTCAATGCCGTTGATCTGATCCAATTTAAATGCATCGACGGTCAGATCCGTCAATAGAGTTCAGTATCCCTGATTTGTGGGACCCGCTCTTATGAGAACTCCTTTTGGGCTTAAAAGGCCGCGTTAGAAGTCAAGGCATGCCTCAACTTCCTCTCTGAAGCGTTCTTCCCAACAAGAGGAAGAAAATGCAAGCGAAGAGTTGGATGAACAAGATGAGGTCTTAATTAAATCCATCGTTTTCCATAATTCAATGGACTATGTCAGACTTATAGAATATGATGATGATGATGATTAAGATCTTGACATGGAAGTAGGATCCTCTGTCTTTAGCTGTACCTGTGAAGCCAAAGGGCTCATTGGATGATTGGAAAGCCAACTGATACCTTAACAAGAGCGAGTACTTCTGAGTTCTGACAGCTCAAAAGGTGCAATACTGCACCAAATGGCCTCCAGGCACTTTGTGTGATTTATAGTCCAACGAGAATGAAATGAATCAAGCAACTGTATTAGTTATTAACGCAACGTAGGCCTGTCAGACGTGCAGAAATCGCACGGAACAGGCCTTGCCGTTTACCGTGCCACAAATGAAACGGAACATTTCGCCATTCCGTTTACCGTTTCGTTTACCGTTTAACGAAACGGCATATACAAAAATACCAGATTTCAGTAAACGGCATATACAAAACCGTTTCAGCCACCTTACCGTTTGCCGTTTCGTTTATGAAACGAAATGAATTTCGCTGCCGTTTGCCGTTCCGTTTCACTTTAACGGAACGGCATAACGTGTTTTTCTGTTTCGTTGACAGGCCTAACGCAACGAATGATGTTGACTAATCTTCATCTTACTTAGCTTATGTTAGGGATTAATTGATGCTGTATATTATGTTATTAACCGGGAATTGATTTGCACACCCCTCAACTTAGTCCGGCCACTCCAAAAATAAATTTAAAACCAAATTACCCTCACATGTTTAAAATGATGACATACTTTGAATTTTTTTATCATAATTGACAACCATCGACCATCACCGTTCAAAGACAAAAAAAAAAAAAAAAAAAAAAAAAAATGAAAAACAGATCCTAAACAATTTTATTTATTTATTTTTTTTTTGCATTGATATTAATTATTTTGATGATTTATATGCAGAGGTCATGTGTGCCAGTACGTACCAAACTTCAATCTAACTATCATCTTCCAAGATCCACAAATACATTTCAACGTGCAAAAAAAACATGTTGCCAAAGGTTTAAATAGCGGATAGCGGGTTCATAGCGGACAACCTCAAGTCATAGCGGATAGCGGTCATTTAGCGGCCGCTATGGGATCGTAGCGGGCATGTATAAATATACTTGTTTATTATATCATGTATATATTTTAATTAAAAATTAAATATCATATCACAACATATGTATATTTTAATAGTTAAATTTAATACTTAGACTTTAAAATATATTATTTTAATAGACAAATTTCATTGTATTTAATATTGAATCAAGTCAGTGCTAAAACAAATGTTCGTAATACTGATTCTATATTAGCAGGTAAAAACTTGTGTCGCTATATTTCGTTAAAATACAACTATAATGCATATATATGTTGCTAATTTTCACTATTTTAGCCACCATAAGAAATAAAACACAAACAATAGATATTTTTTTAAGTAATATTATGGTATATCAATGAATACCGCTATAGCGGCATTTTTAGTTTAGCACCGTAGCGGTCTACTAGGTCGTACCGCTATAGCGGGGCTATTGCGGTTCATAGCGCCGCTATTTAAATCTGCAAAACAAATCAATCTCCATATTATCATATTTAGTGGATTTGAACGGGCAGTGTTCGAACCGAGAATGTTCATATATTTAGAAAGGTTAGTTCAGTTATTTTCAAAAAATAAGAGTGACCGGACTAAATTGAGGGGTGTCCAAATCAATTACCTTATTAACCCTGCTCCGTTGTTTTAGCTCGTTAGATTCCACTTTAGCTCATTGCTTTTACTTTAGACCACCTCAATGGTAATCGTTTCTTATCATGTGTTTTTATCCTCCTGTTTTGTCATTCTATGACCTCAAGCTTTATTGATGTTTAAGTCAAAATTCAGCAAAATTTTTAACGGAATCTAATAAAAAAGAACCTGTCTTACTTATTTTGAAAACAAAAAAGAACATTCCTAAATTCTCCCAACACACCGGCAACTGTTAGTTTGCACTTTGCAATATTCCCTTGACAGTTGTCTGTCTCAAAAGATAATAATACATTATGTAAATTCAAACTCATGTTCTTAATTTAACGAAAAAAATTCCTTAACGAGAAGAAAGAATTGGATCAAATATATACGTCTACAATTTGCTGTACTTCTCAACCAGTTCACACTAAACTTCTTTCGATAAAATGTATGAAGATATATTGCCCCATATGATACCAGTAAATTTCTTTATTTAATACTTCAAATGCGAGCGTTCAATAAAAAAAAATTAAAACAAGTAACTTGCTGTCAATTAGAATAGCCAAATATTTAAATTTGGAATATCAGTGTTATCCTTTAAAAAATGCAGGATAAGGAAATAAAATAGTTCAATTAGGAATTGATATAAGCCTATAACAACACCAAAAAGGACTAGAAGAATGTAGATAACAAAGAAGCATTCATATAGTTGGCAAAGCTAAATAATAGTAATAAATAATTACTATATGACACGTTCTCAGAATTTTTTTTTTTGGTTTATTCTACAAGGATTGCTATCTAGTTGGCAAATCTAACGTTGAAAAATGGTTGTTTACCCAAATAATTGTATTCGGAAGGCCTCCACCAATATTTATCATATCCTGACTAATGTCCTTATTATAAAAAAAAATAAAGAATTTAACTTGATCCCTGTCTTTGAATAGCTTTTACTGCTTCATTACATCTCGCACACCTGTATGACCTGGCAGCTTCGCTACGAGTTTTGATACAATAATAACAATACCTGGAAAATTAATAAAAGGTAAATAATGGAAATAACGAACAACAAATATTCTTGGCCAAAAAAATACAGGTCAGTTCATGTGTGTTTATGTGTGGTTTCTCCAGTTGTATTTGCCATACAAATTTTCATCTATCCCCATTTCCTTGCTTATAGAAGCACATTTACATCCCCCAAAAACAAATGAGAAGAAAAGTGAATCACCTATGCAGACAAGGAAGAGCAACAAAAGGTATACTAGGGAGGGAATGACAAATGGGACACTCAGCTTTATCATCAGCAGTACCATTTGATTTTTCTTTAGAAAAAGGTGAGAAAAATTTCTTAACCGATGGTGAATTTAATAGAGGCAGAAGCAATAGAAGCATTTCCTGAAAAATGAAGAACCCATTTCAGTTGAGTTTTGAGGAATTGACAGAGCAATATAAAAAATTCATCTCTATCTCTATGAGAAAAGATTTTATGCCAAAAAAAACATTACTAACTGAACTTGATTATTCTGAGTCAGTAAATGTTCTCTTCTTATAATATGAAGGGACTGCCAGTGTTTCCAAGTGATGAGAAATGCAAATTATTCCTACTTTTTGATTTACAATTTTGAATGTTATGAATTTACAACAAATCACAAGTTTTTCGAAAAATTTCTTAGAATCTAGGAGGAGATACTGGACAGAATTTGGGCTAAATATTATAAGACTGCAATACTAAATCAATCCATGAAACACAAAAAAAAAAAAGAGAAGAAAAAAAAAACTTAAACATTTGCAGAGATAAATAATTACTTGATTATATCTACTGTAGAAAATGAACAAAATTTAAGCATACCGAGAATTCATTCCAAACCAATTGGCGGTTCATATACTCAAAGCTCACTGATCTATTCATGTTAGGGCTCTCATAAACTAGCCTAGCTTTCAAAAGCCTTTCAATTATACTTCTATACCTACAAACAAATATTGGTTGTATATCAACACCAAAATTTCATCAAATCAAATCAAACGATTGGTATGCACAAATTGGTTAACAAAGTAATTAATTAACCTGATTCCAGCTAGAATAAACAGCATTTACTGTTATCTTGACATTTGTTTAAATTATTGTAGATATAAATGTACTCATGGTATATATCACGGCAACATATCTATAGAACTTTTTAATAAAAGAAAAGAAGATTCTGAATGAAATAAGAATTGGTAGGTACCTTCCCCCATAAAGAAATAGCAACAAATTCAAGAAAGAAGCAGCTTTATATAAACCCTCAACATGTTGCAACATAACCCATGCACGGCGTGCCAATTGTCTCTACACAAATGGAAGAAGATTTAAGTCAAAAATTCATTTGATACACCATCAAATGCAACGTGAAGCACCAGTTTCTTCTTTTTGCATGTGTACTACCAGCTTTTGCTCTAATTTAATTTTAGGTTTGCAACCACACACTCATATATTAATGAGGTGTGCTTACAGACTCCTATCAGGATTCCTCCATGTGATTAAATCTTTTGCAAATAACACTCAATGTTTTACTATAATGCAAGAAAAACATAAAAATAATATATTTTTTAGCCGTTTGTAGCAATTCAAGCTCGGCATTTAATTCAAGGTCGAACAAAAAAAAATTAAATAAATTACCCAAGAATCCTTTTTTTTTTTTTGCATAAATTACTTCCATTTAGTTTCTACAGAGTTGGGAACACTGTGGGTTCAAAGGTGAAGAAATAACTACAAAGTAGTAAAGAAAAAACCCACCTATCATTTGACTCCTTGAACAGTCTAGTGACTTGAAAATATAGCATAACATGAGAGGTTTGTGGTTTTCTAGAATCAACTAATTTACAGCAACCAAATTGCCAAAAAGGGGTTACAAAAATGTAAGATAGCATCATCATGCAGTACCTGCTCAGAATCGCCCCATCTACGAAAGGCAGAGAAACCCTGAAAGCGGGACCATATGTACTGACCACCAACCGTACCAAGGCAATACCAGATTTTTTGATAAACTGAAAGCCCAGGTCCCTCAAGACCAGTTCTAACTGATGATGCAAAGAAAACAGCACAGGAAATAAGAAGCTGAATTTAATTAGAAGGTTACAACAGTTTACTGACAAGAATCAAGCAAATAAGGTCCTATAGTTCCATAACAACAGGAACCAATCCTGGAAACCTGGGTTTTCAAGAATGGAAGAAAGGAGGCATAAAAGGGAGTGTGATTTGGCTGGTTATGATTACCTTCATTTCCAGAAACTGGTACATGGCGTTCATCACGGTACCGAAGATTCATCAAGGCATTACCGGGAGTAGGCTTGTCGACCCAAATAGAAAATCTCCAAATGAGAAACTCTAGAAATGCATCCAGCTCTGGTTCATATTGATATAACAATCCCGGCTGAGGAAAACAAAAGAAATCAACTGCAATCAAAAACAGTGCATCTAGAGTAAAATAGAGTTACAGTGAATTAAAGAACCATATTCCTCGCACCCAATACAAACACAGTGCCATAATAACATAAAGGGTCTGCTACACAAGAATTCGTGTGGTTCCCCAACCATGAAGATCTGGTATGTTACATTCATCAGTATTGTGTATCAGGACCAATATTACTGGTAAAATAGTGTTGACAGGACTATACTTCCAAAAAAGTTGTAATGGCACAAACCTTTATGAGAGTGAACACTTTGACAAGTTGTTCTTTAAGCATGGCTGACATTTCCACATCTAACCTCGCTGCATCAAACTGGTTTACTCTCGATATAGAGATTGGAAGGAAAACCTAACAAATAATAAGGTCAAACTGGCTGAGATTGCCACAGTTATTGGAACCAATATAAGAAAAAGCAACCCAAAATTGCAAAAAAGTAGTCGAAATTAGGAGGACAAACCCTAGAGGATTCCTGCACAGTTCTCCAAAGAGGTTGCAATCTGTTGTATTCAGTAAGCCATGCATCTTTTAATGGTGCTCGGGCTCTGGTTTCCGTCCCCATAACTACAGACCCACAAACAAGAGATATAAATCAACTAACACAAGTTTCAGGCATAATCCAAAAGAAATATTGTCTTTTGATGATTGATCCAGGAATCTAACAAAACAACTGAAAGGGAGAAATTTAAAGTTATTGTTTCGAATGAAGGAGATATTTAATTTTGCTTTCCTTCTCAAGACGAATTTGAACTAAACCATAACCAGAATTGGCATCCATATAACAGATGGATTGCCTTGTATATATAAGTTCCCAACTTCGTCTATCAATTTGTGGAGAAATAGGCCTTCTTCCCCAGAAATTATTTGATCAATAGTTGCTAGAAGAAGATAATGAACTAAGAATTACAGGATAAAAATAAAAAGAAAGCCGAAGAAAGCCGAACCTAAATTAGAAGAGGAACATACGGCACCGCCAAACAAAAAGTGGGTTTCCCTTTTCTACTAAAAAACCCTAATTGTAATCTACGTATACAATACTCGGGTCGGGACAAAGAGGAGGAGAGAATCTTAATAGAGAAGGAGAGAAGAAGGAGAGAGAGGAGGAGAGGTAGGGAAGTAGAAGAGAGCGTGAGGGGTTGAGCATGAGCACGACTCCCAGAGTCCCAGTGCTCGATGTATTATCGGATCGGGTGGGAGTTTACTCGTATCCACTAACCTTGTGATATCCAATCCGCGGCCGCTGCAGATTCCGAACTCCAAAGACCAGTTTTTTTTTTTTTAAAAAAAAAAATGAATTCTTTTTTGTTGTTTTTGTTTAATAAAACTGGTCTGGCCACCCTTTTTTGTTTGTCGGAAATCGCTGTACAAGTTATGACTTATGAGTAACAAAATGATGGTTACTACCAATCAGACTGCTCTCAATCATACAAAGTTACAAACCATTAATAAGATAATTAAAGTTCTAAAGAAGTTTGAAAAATTGTGCACTAATTTTTTTTATATGAACTAAAATGCAATATAATTATTCAAAATTATAAATTATTGTGATTGATGGAGATCAATCTAGACTAAAAAATAGTTCACCACAGAACATCCTAATATTATTTTTTAAATAAAAAACATCCAAGACAGATAATCTGAATATCCCTACCGAAAGCAAAATATATGATATATATCAACGGCGGGCCGGCGGCCAACTCCCCTTTCTGGCTTGGATCTGGTTTTCACATTACTAATAGTACCATCTCCATACTATTTACCTTGAATCCCGATCAATTATCCTACAATACTTTCACCGTTGGGCAATATAAAGACATGTTTGATTGCACACAATAAAATGTTGTTCCATAAATAATTTAAACAACTGAAATTATTTTTTTTTCATCAGAATTTGAAACCATTTACAAAATACTCTTAATATTTTTATAAATAAAATATTTAATTTTTAATAACTAATTCTAAATGATCCAAACTCACTCTGAATTTCTAATACAAGTGTCAAGCTACAAAACCTATGTAATTGAGTCATGATGTGCCCGAAATTGCCACCAGCTGCTCAGCTCAATTGGAAGGAAAAAAAAAAAAACAAAGAAAGAATTGCATTATTATCTTCAATAAAGAAAATTGAGAGAAATTGAATTATTGATACTTGTTGGTCGTTGCTGTATTGTTACCACCTAGGTTGCATGGGTTCGGGTACGAGAACCGCACCTGGTGCGGTTCGGGTTCGAGAACCGCACCTGGTGCGATTCGGGTGCGGCAATATTATATATATATATATATATATTTCTTAATTATGTTGCAATTGGAGCGGTTGCATTAGTGAAAATTTGAGCACTTGCATTTTCAACAATGTCGAACACATTTGGCATGAAAATAATGATTTTAGACCTAACCGCAACTTACCGAACCGAACCGACTTAGTCAAATATATTAAAATAAGTGGGTACGCCACGTGGCTCATCCGATGTGAACTGATGCCGAACCCGCACCCGGTGCGATTCGCCTCCAACTTGGCTGAACCAGGGTAACATAGGTTACCACAGGTCACCTTCTACAGGAGCATGTAAAGTGTCTTATTTGCAAATACTGGACGATTATGTAATGATACTAATAAGAGAACCTGATCATGTAAACAAGCTTTAAATATATAGTAAAATACTGGGAGCATCTTAGTTGGGCTTGCAGACCTGCTGGGGCTGGGAGAAATAGTCATTGTAGAGCCCATTACAAGCATTGATTTGTTTCAATATTGTTCCCGCCGTTTTGGGGGTCAGATTTAATCAGAAGCCGACTTAACAACTTGGATTTCAACATATGGATTAAGCCCATTAGCTTGATGAATTTGCGTTCAAAGAAAAAGGAAACAATTAAATCCATTGAATAGTGTGCCGAATGTTGCTTGATGAAGACACTTGTGACCTGGAAACAAGAAGACCGTCTATGTTATGAGCAACACTATTTGCACACAGAATACTTCCTGTTTTCCAAAGTCGTACGAGGAGCACATGATATGTCCCTATCAAGCTTGATGAGCCTCCTTTTTTTAAACGGGAACGTCGACTTAATCAAATTTGATATCTGGTTAACATGGAGTAAAATGCGAGCTACCCATTGATTCGGACATATATGTTACACTCATGCCAAACTTGAACAATTTACATCAACTTACAAAATTATAATAAAGCTAAAGAACATTATCAGGAGATAAACCATTGGAATGGGTATATAGACGCAATTCATAAATAAATACAACTCATTTGTATTTATCGACATAAATTATCATATATATAACTAGTTATGTTGTTTTGCAATCATATGTGCCTTTAGTAAAAGATATAGATAATTTATTCTTAAACTTTACCAAATACATTAAATATATTATATATCTTATCAGCACAACCGGACAAATTACTGCAATATTTACATTTACTATTCAGAAAGTGCCAGAAGGCGCATCGCCCTATTTACATACTTATCTTCATCATAATTCACATGTTGATTATATATATCTATCTAACAAGTTGTCACTTGTCGGTTGTCGCTATCAACTATCATATATGCGCTAAACACAACACCAACCCCTCCTACAATTCGCCGCATATTCCTTTCGTTCATAATTCTTTTTTCTTTTTTTTTTTTTTTAAAAATGTCTCGTTCCCTTGGGAAATCGTTCATAATTCTATACCCTGAGACTGAGAGCAAAGCCTAACGGCCCCACCTGGTTCTGACCGTCTATACCACTAAACCACTCTACCGTTGGATCCCATCACCATATATCCAAAGGCTGATAATGTAGGAATGGAGGAATTGTTGTAGATGAAGAATCATAAGTTCATAACCCCGCTACCACTAAAAGAATACCAAAAAAAAAAAAGAAATAATGGAAAACAATGATCATCATAACATTTCATCACCAATCATCCGCATTGTCGCCGGAAATTGCAACACCGGGAACCCGACTGCACGATGCTTGACATCAGATCCGGCTGCCATTTGCACCGATGCTGACACTTGATTTGTTGTTCGTCTGTAAGGACCGAGCCACTTGGCCATAAGAAATTTCCTTTTCCTCCATGGTGGCACACTCAAACCCCGACTCTTCAATGACCTTTTTGCCTCATCTGCCAAGATGCGTAACACTTGCTTCATCTACTAGGCAGAAAACAAAAAAAGGCTTACTTTGTCTTTAACTTTTAACTTTAATTTACAGAACAGTCTGGTGGTTGATATTATGATGTCCCTTTTGTGAAGTAGTAGGCAAAGTATCATTTTGGATTTGGATTTGATAAGGAATCTGACTAATACTATGTGGAAAAGAAAAGAAAAATTAAGATAAAAAAAATTTCAAGTTCTTTTAATTCAGATCAATTACCTCTTCTGGGCATACCAACATCACTTCCGGCAGTGTAGACAACACAGTTCGGTACTCATCTGATGGCCCTGCCACCTCAGACTCGGCAATAAAATATACATCGACAATAAATCTCTCCTTCTTCCCGTCTACCAACATTTGCACAACGTCTATATACTCGTAATTGCCTGGAGCAAGACCTTTAGATCCCTCCCACCTTGCCTTGCAAAGGCCAGAATCATAACCTTTCTCTCTCAGTCGAGTCATAATTTCTCGGTTGAAGCCAGATCGGTTCGCCTTGAGTGGTGCAAGTACTTCAACTGCTTCCTCTATATCAGAATAGAGTTGTCGGCGAAATTGGTCGCGTTTTTTTCTTGGCTTTAGAAGCTTCCTAATCTCCTCTGCTGCTTGGTTTGCACAATCGGTTGATTCATCAGAATCTGAATCATCTTCAGAGATTAGAGGCAAGGTAGATTTGCCAACTTCATACTCATTTTCGAGAAATACATGTACAAGGTAGGAAAGCGAATCATGCTCACTGCCACTGGTGGAGTAGCTACAAGCATGTGGTTCAGTAGGGTAGCTAAGACGGGCCCTCGCATCAGCGTTAAGGGGCTTCATTGCAGGTTTTGTCATTTTGTGCCGTTCAAAGCTGATCATATGGTTGTTTGAAGGATTGGACTGCTGAGGAGTACTGAGAGAAGATGGAGATATTAGTTAGGGTTTGAAGATATATAAGGGTATAAGTTTCATTTAATTAGTTTATCTTTTTAATACATGTCGACATGCTGAGGTCATTATGGTACACTAATAATTGAGATTGAGTTGTAAAATACACATAGAGATCCCATAGTGGAAAGGTTTGTTTTTCTGTATATGGCCATGATACAGTAATTTGAGGTCAATGGGCCGGACTGTCCCCAAGAAATGTGTTTGGAATGCAACGAACAACGCTAGTTCCTGAACTAGCTTGTTCTCAGAAAACTATTATGCTAATAATAAAACTATTAGCAATAATAGCTATTAACAATACTAGTGATGGTTTCTGGAACTGCTTAATTTTATTCCATTTGATTAATATTTGATCATTTTTTAATATAGTAGGTAGTCCATCTCCGGACACAATACATGTTGGGTAGTTTTTACATATATGGAGTTGCTTTACACAATATGTTTGAACAATATTCTTCCTGATTTCACCTATTTTTATTATCTGATGATTCCATTGCTTTCTTTGTGAACCTTTTCTTAATTTTCCTCAGATTTACTACATAGTCAAGTTAATTTTATTTATATATCTAAAAAAGGAAATGAAAACGAACCACAAACAATAACATAAGAGAGTTGTTGCAGAACAGTAACATTAGGATTGTTCAAAAAAAAAAAAAAAAAGAATCACAGAGAGAGATAGAATAAATTACATACTTACTCCTGATATATTCGGCCACATATGTTCGATACTGATCACATTTAATTGTCAGATTTAACTATGATCCTTGGAATGGGCTGAAATGGTGAAATTAGAAAGGCCATCAAACCGGCTATGCCTCCGAGCGCTTCTCGTTTCAGATGATTGCACGTGACAAGAATGTGATTAATGTGATTTATCTGAGGTTAAGAGCAAAGAAGACCTAAGTTTGGACGGAAGACGGCCTTTTTAAAGAGAAGAATGAGGTTTATTTATGCGTCCAGATGCATGGTACTTGAGAGATTGTCCAGGTTCAATGAATGCACCAAGGGAGCACCTGAATAATTGTTGAATTCGTTATATAGTGAAGTCAAGCTGAGCCTAAGGAAGCATCAAAGGTCACTGCTTGGAATTTACGAAAACATACACAAGAGCATTTCAAGACTCAAGCAAAATGCTGCTAATTATGTGGATGAACAAGTTACTTCCAGTAAAACTTCTATTGTAGTTTATTTTAATAAAATGATCACTTGATAATTAGTAACTGATTAATTTATAAAAAAAAATGCCTTGTGAAAATTTCTATGACATGTAAAAATTATAACAAGTCCGTGTTGAGTCAAACAAAGAGAAACTCCTGGTGGTGCATTGTGATTGTTTTATTTCACTAAATTATTTCCTGACATCAAAATTGAAATACTTGTTTGATACTAAGAATTTAACATAACTGGACAAACAATAATACAACAAGGGCTAGAAAGTTTATCACTCACATAGGGCCCGGTGTGTATGGCACGCATGAGGTTAGTAGGGTTAGTGGTGTAAGGTTAGTACTTTTTGAAATTTTCGAGGTACTTTTTAAAATTTCGAGATAGAATAGTGAGGGGATGGAATTTTCGAGGGAATCCAACTAAACTCGCTAAACCCGCTCACCCTGCTCTCCCAATATTCTTGACACTTTCAGCATGTTTCTCTCGCGGAGCATTTGTCTATGCAATATTCTTTGTTTTAACATTTCTAAAAAATGAAAAAGTTTTAGCAAATTGATCCCCTTGCAAAATACAATGCAGATTGGGTCCTCAAAGAATAAAGTTATATTTTAACGCAATTGGAATTTTGTTTCTATCTTTTAACAGTTCCAATCATTCCTTTTCCTTCTGTAAGGAAGCTATTCTATCTTCCGTGCTTATTGAGAAATTTGGAAGTAATACAATAAGCATGTTGATAGAAAAAGGGGGAAAAAGAAAGGCGGCTTAATATCAGTGTTTTGCACAAAGATTAAACGTGGATACTTATCATGCCATATTTCCCACATAACAATCCTCATTCTGTTGCAACTTAAATATTATAACTTTTTGGGAAAATTTTTCCTGTACCCTCGAAACTAAGGAAATAAAGAATTTGCCCCCGAAAGTTCAAACTGCTGATTTTGCCCCCCTAAATTTGAACCCCTTCTCTATTTGCCCCTCTGCCATATTTTATAATATAAATAAGATTAGAATAATAAAACTGAAAATTTTGGACCCTTTTACCCTCGCACCCAACCAGATACAGACTCAATCGATCGATACTAACGCGAACCCTAGACATTAATCAATCTCGTGCCATCGCTAATTACCTTTCTCAACCAATCGATGAAGTCTCTATCTCCTCTCTCACGATGAGCCTAAACCTAGATCTCCTGCCATTGGCTCCGTCGTCCCATCGGCTTGCTGAACCCTAGATTCTCGCACAGCACCTCCGTCAGCTTGCCTCTCTCTGCGATTGGAGACCGGTATTTGAGCTATGTCACTGTGAAGAATGGAGATTCTCATGCTGAATGGGGCCGGCCAACATGGTTCAGCTGGGATGATAAACGTGCTGGCACACAGGCGAGTACTATCTTAATTAGCAGTTTTACTGTACAATTTGATACCAGACTGTACTTGGCACTGTTAACACAGAATGTGTGGCTTTATTCTTATGTCCTTTTATTTATTAGGAATTTAGGATATAGTCAAAACCCTTTTCAACTATTTCCATACTGATAACTTATTCCTGATTAACTGATATGAACAAAATCTAATACCTTCGGTTTTTTACTTTTTCCCCTTTTCTTTGTATTTTCCAGGTTCTTTTGTCAAGAGTGAAGTTTGGTTCAAAAGAGGCCACGAATGCAGAAAACAATGGCCTTGGTATGTACAGGAAACAGTTGAGGCTTTAGTGTGTGGTCTCTTACCAGATTCACCAATTGCCACTACTAGCCGAACAAGTGGTTAGTTCCCCAATTATTTTTTTTAAATCTTCGCAATTTCTTTTCCACATTGTGATCACTGACGTAACATAACTATGTACATGCCTTAATGAAGATGCCATAGTAGACAAACTAAAAAGTCTAAATACAAGGTTGTAATTAGGAAGTAATAACATTCCCGACATGAAAATATGGCAAGTATGGTGTCTGCATTGTTGAGAAATAAGCTGATAGCAGTCAATTTGCTATAAACTAATGTAAATTTTCCAACTTTTTGCAAGCCCCAATCTTGACAACAAAAAAAAATAAAAAAATGCAGAAGCTGGTCACATAAAGGTTGACTGCATACAGTGTCTGTACCAAATAATAAAGAGTTTTCTCGTGTTAACAAATGGCATATAGTAGTCAATGGGCATTCTGTGTATAATTTCTTGGTGGGCAAAAATTGTTCCTCCTTTTTGTTAGCTGATTTATCCATCTTTAACTGGTTTATTTGTCTTGTTGATTATTTTCAGGAGGTTTAGTTTGGATAGATGAGTGGAACGCTATACAACATCCTGTGGCTGCCGCTTTAAGTGTCATTGTCATTATTGCTCTTTTAGTTGTCGTTATTGCTCTTTTAATTGTAGTTATAGGAATTCGCAAGTAGTGTCTTTCTAATCATATGTATGTTCTTGTTTTTTGGAAAACCTCATGTCAGATACTCTTGTTTTCAGCATTTCAAATTGTCTCTTTTTTATTTGATTTTTCTACTATTCTATATTACTTTGTTGCGGCCAATGTGGCCAGTGGTACCTACAATGGTACCTATGCATGTCTACCTGGAAATCATTTCGATGAGTTTTCTCTTAAATAAGTTGTGACAAATAAAAAAAAATATAGAATGAGTTTTCCCTTAAATGAGTTTTCCCTGTAGTGGTACCTACACGTTTTATATAGTATAAGTTGGTTGTGACAAACAATAAAAAAAAAGAGAAAAAATGTATAGAATTGTTAGTTTTCCCTTAAATATGAGCAATGGTACCATGTCGCTTCTAATTCCACAAAGCAAACACATGCATGATTATGGTACCTACAAGCAATGGTACCAGTAATTGAAACAAGACAAACGAAGCATTGAAACCTACATCTTGGGAAAATTTAACTTACTTTTTTTTTTCCACAAAACACTGAAACAGACTTGCTCAAAACAAAGCACTGAAACCTTCATGGTTTTAACAAGGTACAACATGGTTCTGAGGACATTAAAACCAAGGGAAAATACCAACTCTTGCAAACATTAAAAAATAAAAATAATAGATATTGTTTAACGCCAACAGAAAGCAAACGGATCAAATAAGAATAAACATGTTAAGATATGACGAGGCCTGAAAAGGCACATCAATCCACGATCAGTGGTAATCATCCATACACAAAATCAATAACTAAACTAATCATCCATACACAAAATAACTGACCATCCATAATATATTCATTCTCTAATATAGACAAAATATTTTGCTATAACTGATCATCCCCTTCTCTGCTCTTCCGGCATGTTTTGCTCTTCTCTTCCTGTAATAAAAAACAAATTGTAAAGTTTCAGTGTATATTTCAGTTAATATAAGCATCCCAAATTGTAAAGTTTCAGTGCATATTTCAGTTATACTAAAAAACCTTTGTAAAATAAATTGGATTAATAGATCAGATACTTGAGTTATTAAATTAGATTAATAGATCAGATAATTGAGATATTACATTTCAGTTATTACCTTTTTCTATTTCTGAAAAATCGCACCAAAACTTTCCTTAAAAAATCTATTTCCAAACAAAATTGGTTTCATGTGAAAATTTAGAACAAGATGTAAACGATTATAGAAAAAACAAATCAAGGTCGTCCTCCATCAACTGCCCCACAGCACGAAATAACTGATCCAGCAAAAGTTTCGTATTTCAGAAAGTCGGAATCAAAAGATGAAGAAAAAGAGACCAACCTCTGGATGAAAGAGCAAAAGCACAGAGAAGAAGGCCGACCGGGTGGCGAAGTGCGAGTCGGTCGATCGAAATACAGAGAGAAGAAGAGAGCGCAAGGTTCGTGCAGCGGAGAGGAGAAAATTAGGGTTCAGAGAGTGCAAGGCGACGGAGGTGACGGTGAAGGACGGAGATGAGGGTGGTGGCACCTAGGTTCGCGTTCATCGTGCGAAGATGGGTTCGAGAGAGAAAGAAGACTGGGTTTAGTATCGATCGATTGAGTCTGTATCTGGTTGGGTGCGAGGGTAAAAGGGTCCAAAATTTTTAATTTTATTATTCTAATCTTATTTATATTATAAAATATGGCAGAGGGGCAAATAGAGAAGGGGGTTCAAATTTAGGGGGACAAAATCAGCAATTTGAACTTTGGGGGGACAAATTCTCTATTTCCTCAGTTTCGAGGGGTAGAGAAAAAATTTTCCCTAACTTTTTTAGATTTATTTTCTCTGGGACTTCATTTTCCATTTAGCCACAGCCTTTTTAACAATGGAATCAGCTTCTTTCGCCTCTTGCACAGTAAATTTGTGCTCAATAATTCCTAAAGGACCAGGTTGTAAGACAGTAATAACAATCTCCGCATCATTCACGAGTTGCCTGACGAAAAAAATAAGAATTTTGGAATTATCAAAAGTGATTTTATCAAGTTAAAATGGAAATGAAACTACCATCTATATACACAGCATTCAAGGACTTAATACAATGCCACGGTACAGTACATACTGATTTTCTTGCATTATTTTTAATCGTTATCCTTAAGAGGTCTTATAATTTTGCACAATCTGAAAACCAGGTCGTATAACAGCACGAGTGATTTCATGATTAGTTTTACTGTCATTTAGAACTTTATTTGCAAAGTATATACAAATTTTTACTGTCAATTTTAACGCAATTTTTTTTAATAAATATGGTCTTAATTATATTTTAGACCGTATAGTGAGCTTGAATATAGGTTTATTGTAATCAAATGATGACGAATAAATAAAGAATCACTTCAATTGTCGAACTGATGTTTCAAAGAAGCTTCATTTGCACATATGTGCATATTCCTTTGTGTATAACGCCTTATTCTTAATAAGTAATGTTCTAATTACATAGAAAATTGTACAATGAGCATAAATATTGAATGGCGATCAAATGAAGTCAAATGTATCAAGAATTACTTTAAATGCTTAACTGATGCTCAAAGTAAAATACATTTGCACAATACATGCGTATTCTTTTAGGTATAACAATATTTAGATTCAGGAAGGTTTTAATTATATTCTAGAACATATCATGATTTTACATATAGATTATTACGATCAAATGATGCATAATGAATCAAGAATCCCTTAAATGCTTTACTAATACTCCAAAAAACTTTATTTGTACGTGCATATTTCTTTATGCATAATGTAACATTTTTAATAAATATGGTCTTAATTATTTTATAAACTATATAATGAGCTTGAATATAGGATATTGTGATCAAATGAAGTCGAATAAATCAACAATCGCTTTAAATCTTGAACTAATGTTCAAAAGAAACTTCCTTTGCACATATATGCATATTCCTTTGTGTTGAACGTCATATATTAAATAAGTAACGTTCTAATTGTATTCTATATTTCTGTACCATATAATGAGTTTAAATATGGATTATTGTCATCAAATATCATCGAATGAATCAAGATGCATTTTGAAATACTTAATTGATGCTCCAAATAAACTATATTTGCACAATATATGCGTATTCTATATGTATAACGCAATATTTTGAATACGTGAGGTCTTAATTATAATCCAGACCGTGTAATGAGTTTAAATATACATTATTGAGATCAAATAACGTCGAATTAATCATAAATCGCTTTAAATGTTGAACTGATTTTCCAAATAAACATCATTTGCACAATATATGTATATTTCTTTTTTCTTTATATATAACTAAATATTTTAATAAAAAGGTCTTATTTATATTCTTAACCATATAATGATCATAAATATGGATAACTGTGATCAAATAATATTGAATGAATCAAGAATCGGTTTAATTGCTTGACCAATACGAAAAACTTTATTTGTACATTATATGCATATTCATTTATGTATAATAAAACACTTTTAATAAATATGGTCTTAATTATAGTATAGACTATAATAAGCAACATTTTTTTAATAAATATGGTCTTAATTATATTATAGACTATATAATAAGCTTAAATTTAGGATATTGTGTTCTACTGATGTCGAATGAAGTAACAATCATTTTAAATGTGAACTGATAAACAGAAGAAGCTTCATTTGATGTATATGCATATTCCTTTGTGCATAATGTAATATTTTGAATAATTAACGTTTTAATTATATACTATACAATATAAGTGAGCTTAAATACAGATTATTTTGTTTGAATGACATCGAATTAATCAAGAATCGCTTTAAATGCTCAACTGATATTCTAAATAAGCTATATTTGTACAATATATTCATATTCCTTTATGTATAACGTAATATTTTGAATATTTTAGGTCTTAATTATATTGTAAACCATATAATGAGCTTAAAAATACGTTATAAATATCAAATGACGTGGAATTAATCATGAATGACTTTTGAACTGATACTTCAAATAAACTTTATTTGTACAATATTTGCAAATTCCTTTCTTTATTACGCAATATTTTTGTTGAGTAAGGTTTCAATTTTATTCTAGGTAATATAATAAGCATAAAAAATATATAATTGTGATCAAAAGGTGCTGAATGAATCAAGAATCACTTTACATGCTGAACTGATGATGCAAAGAAACTTTATTTGCATATTTCATGCGTATGCCTATATATAACGCAATTGTTGCTAATAAGTATGGTCTTAATTATGTTTTAGATCATATAATGAGCTTAAATATAGGTTATTGAAATCAAATGATGTCGAATAAATAAAGAACCGCTTCAATTATCGAACTGATGAATCAAATAAGCTTCATTTGCACATATAATGAGTATGAATATAGATCATCGTGATCAAATGACTCTGAATGAATCAAGAATTGCTTTAAATGCTTAACTGATGCTCCAAGTAAACTATATTTGTACAATACATGCACATTTCTTTTAATTATAACACAATATTTAGATTCAGGAAGGTCTTAATTAGTTCTAAGCATATCATGAGCTTAAATTTAGATTATTATGATCAAATGATGTGGAATGAATCAAGAATCGCTTTAAATGCTTTACTAATCCTCCAAAAAACTTTATTTGCATATTATATGTATATTCGTTAATGTTAATGAAATATTTTTAATAAATATGGTCTTAATTATTTTCTAGACTATATAATGAACTTGAATATAGGATATTGTGATAAAATGAAATTGAATGAATCAACAGTCGCTTTTATATCTTGAACTGATGTTCAAAAGAAGCTTCATTCCTTTGTGTTGAATGCCATGTTTTAAATAAGTAACGTTCTAATTATATACAACACCATATAATGAGCTTAATACAGATTATTGTCATCAAATAACATCGAATGGATCAAGAATCATTTTGAAATACTTAATTGACTCTCCAAATAAACTATATTTTCACAATAAATACATATATTCCTATATGTATAGCGCAATATTTTGAATACATGAGGTCTTAATTATATTCCAGCCGTATAATGAGCTTAAATATACATTGTTGAAATCAAATCAAGTTGAATTTATCAAGAATAACTTTAAATGCCGAACTGATGCTTCAAATGACATCGAATGAATCAAGAATCGTTTAAATGCTCAATTGATAATATCACTAAGCTATATTTGCACAAGATATGCATATTACTTTTTGTATAACACAATATTTTGAATATGTTATGTCTTAGTTATATTATAGACCATATAATGAGCTTAAAAATACATTATTGATATCAAATGACGTCAAATTAATCATGAATGACTTTAAATGCTAAACTAATACTCCAAATAAACTTTATTTGCACAATATATGCACATTCCTTTATGAATAATACATTATTTTTTATTGAGTAAGGTTTTAGTTATATTCTAGACAATATAATTAGCTTAAATATAGATTATTGTGATCAAATGGCATCAAATTAATGAAGAATCACTTTAAATGCTGAACTGATGATCCAAATAAACTTTCTAACACAATTTTTTGATAAGTATGGTATTAATTATATTTTAGACCATATAATGAGCTTAAATATAGGTTATTGTGATCAAATAATGCCAAATGGACAAAGAATCGCTTCAAATGTTGAACTAATGTGTCAAAGAAGCTTCATTTAACACATGTATTCATATTCCTTTGTGTATAACGCCATATATTAAATAATTAAAGTTCTAATTATATAATATACCATATAATGAGATTAAATATAGATTATTGTCATCAAATAACAAAAAATGAATCAAGGATCTCTTTAAAATACTTAATTAATGCTCCTAACAAACTATATTTGCACAATATCCTGTTTGTATAATTCAATATTTTGAATATGTGAGGTTTTAATTATATTCTAGATCGTGTAATTAGCTTAAATATACATTATTGAGATGAAATAACATCGAATTAATCAAGAAGACTTTAAATGCAGAACTAATCCTCCAAATAAACTTAATTTGCACAATATATGTATTTTCCTTTATACATAACAATTTTTTTAAAAAAAGTAAGGTCACATTTTTATTCTAGACCATATAATGAGCTTAAATATATATTAATGTGATCAAATGATGTTAAATGAATCAAGAATCGCTTTAAAAGCTTAACTGATACTCCGAAAAACTTTATTTGTACATTATATGCATATTCCTTTACGTGTAATGCAACATTTCTATTAAATATGGTCTTAATTATATTAGAGACTATATAATGGGCTTGAATATATGATATTGTGATAAAACGAAGTCGAAAGATTCAACAATTGCTTTAATTGTTGACTGATGTTCAAAAGAAAATTCAGTTGCACATATATGCATATTCCTCAGTGTACGACGCCTTATTTTGAATAAATAACATTCTAATTACATACAAAATTATGTAATGAGCATAAATATAGATCAATGTGATTAAATGACGTCGAATGAATCAAGAATCACTTTAAATGCTTAACTGATTCTCCAAGCAAACTATATTTGCAAAATATATGCATAATCCTGCATGTATAAAGCAATATTTAGATTAAGGAAGGTCTTTTTCTATTTTAGACCATATATTGAGCTTAAATATAGATTATTATGATCAAATGATGTGAAATGAATCAAGACTCTCTTTAAATGCTTAACAATACTCAAAAAAACTTTATTTGTACATTATATGCATATTCGTTTATGTATAGTGCAATATTTTTAATAAATATGGTCTTAATTATATTAGAGACTATATAATGAGTTTGAATATAGAATATTGTGATAAAATGAAATCCAATGGATCAACAATCGTTTTAAATGTTCAACTGATGTTCAAAAAAAACTTCATTTGCACATAAATATATATATATACCTTTGTGTTCAATTATATACTATATAATATAATGAGCTTAAAAATAGATTATTGTCATCAAATAACATCGAATGAATCAAGAATTTTGAAATACTTAATTGATGTTCCAAATAAACTGTATTTGCACAATAAATGCATATTCCTGTATGTATAACGCAATATCTTGAATTCGTGAGATCTTAATTATATTCTAGACTGTATAATGAGATTCAATATATATTATTGACATCAAATAACATCAAATTAGACAAGAATGGCTTTAAATGCTCAACTGATGCTCAAAAGAAACATCATTTTCACAATATATGTATAGTCCTTTTATGTAGAACACAATATTTTAAAAAAATTAAGGTCTTATTTATATTCTAAACCATACAGTGAGCTAAAATATAGATTATTGCGATCAAACGATGTTGAACGAATCAAAAATCGCTTTAAATGCTTAACTACTACTCCAAAAAACTTTATTTGTACATGATATGCATATTCCTTCACGTATAATGCAACATTTTTAATAAATATGGTATTAATTGTATTGTACATTATATAATGAGCTGGAACATAGGATATTGTGATCTACTGATGTCGATTAACAATCGCTTTATATGTTTAACTGATATTCAGTAGAAGCTTTATTTGCATATATATGCATATTATTTTGTGTATAATGGAATATTTTGAATAATTAATGTTTTAATTATATACTATACAATATAAGTGAGGTTAAATATAGATTATTATGTTTGAATGACATCGAATGAATCAAGAATCATTTTAAATGATCAACTGATATTCTAAATCAGCTATATTTGCGCAATATATGCATATTCTTTATGTACAACATAATATTTTACACATGTTAGTTCTTAATTATATAGTAGACCATATAATGAGCTAAGAAATACATTATTAATATCGAATTACGTTGAATTAATCATAAATGACTTTAATTGCTGAACTGATGCTCCAAATAAACTTTATTTGCACAATATATGCAAATTCCTTTTTATATAATGCAATATTTTGATTCCGTAAGGTTTTAGTTGTTTTCTAGACAATATAATTAGATTAAATATATATTATTGTGATCAAAAGGTTTCGAATGAATCAAGAATCACTTTAAATGCTGAACTGACGATCCAAATTAAATTTATTTGCATATTTCATGCATATTCCTTTATACATAACGCAATTTTTTAATAAGTATGATTTTAATTATATTAAGACCATATAATTTGCATCAATATAGGTTATTGAGATCAAATGATGTCGAATGAATCAAGAATCGCTTCAATTGTCGAATTTCTGTCTCAATGAAGTTTCATTTGCATATATATACATATTCCTTTGTGTATAATGCCATATTTTAAATAAATAACGTTCTAACTATATACTATACCATATAATGATCTTAAATATTTATTTTGTGTTCAAATAATGTAACACTAGTGACTGACGTATGGTAAACCAAGTCCCGAAATTGTCCAGTAAATAAATTAGGAATTTTATTATTGATTTTTTTTAGGAAATAAAACAAATCTGACAGGAAAAATTTTCGGAAAAATTCTGTTTTAAAAATTGTAAATGTCCAGTCTGAATTTTAGGATTTTTCTGTATGATTGCCACGGGAAATTGATGTCTGGAAAAGCTTAAATTGAGTAATTAGGGAAATAGCTAATTTACAAAAAAATTCAGCTATTTATTGGTCGCTACACACATAGCCACACAGTTCTGGCCAAAGAAGATCTGAGGGTAGTTTAATAAAAGAAAACGACGAAATAGAGAGAGAGACTCTCGTCTCTTTCCTTCTGTCTCGCCGATCTGTCCGCTCTTTCTTTCTTCTCTTTCCCTCGAGATGAGCTCGAGGCCATTTCTCTTCCGTCTTGCTATTACTCTCTGAGTGGTCGAAGTAAGAGGCGCCGATGAGCTGTCCTCTGTCTAGTCGCCACCTCCTGCTTCTTCCTTGTGCATGCACGGGAAGGCATTCGTCCCTTCTCCTCTACCGATGACGGCTGTCAGAGGAGTAATGGAGGAGGCTTACGTGGCAAGCATGCACCCTCTGTAAGTACTACAACAATTCTAGAATGCGGAAATAACCCAGAATCGTTAAATACCTCGTGCCATCGCTAAATGAAATCAAGTGTTGAGCGGATGAACTTAAAACCCGCAAACCAAGCGCGTCTCCTTAGTCTCTGATCTTCTCCATGTCCTGCAGTGAGAGAATCACTACAAAGCCGATATCGCAACCCCAACTGATGGTGTTTGACAGGAGTTAGTCGGCCTTGACTCGTTCCCTCAAGAAAATCCTTATGCTCTCTTTCTTTCTTGTCTAAATTCTGTTTAGATCTGAAAAAGGGCACTCACTTATACTCTCTGCCATCACAGAAGAGTATATATAAGAGTTCAAATCGCTCAGAAGATGCAAATTACAACGTTTCACGAAAGGGTGCGATGTTCACAATATTCTGTCTAAGTGCACTGTATCTATTTCGTTCTAACTGACAGAATACTATATTTTCCCACTTGAACTTGCATCCTTTGCATATTAAATACCTTTATGTTTACTTTATGTTAAATATTAGAAACACATGAACTGTAGCAGTAAGTCATCTTATCGTTACTAGCGTTTTGAACTACTAGTAAATGCGAATATTACTTTCTACAATTACAACATGCTACACAACTAATAATTCAACCTTTTATGCGATCTTCAATTCCTTTATGAATAAACCCAACGTCTATTCCAAGTCCATCTTTATGATGTAATTCTCAACCTTATGATCAAATATATTGCATATATGTGCGCACAATCAACGCAAGAAAACATCTATACTTTTATGAAGAGTTTATACACAATCGTACGATTAATTTTAACCATAGGATCAATTCCTATATTTGCCCGCTACATGATATTTGAATTCCTTTAGCTGCAGTATTTATTCAAAGAATCGGTCAGCTTCCATTCTGTATGAACACCTTTAATAACCACTTAATTCTTCTTAATGCGCTCTTTCAAAGTCAAATACTTAATGTCGATACCTCGACCTTTACCTTTATTATTCATGACTAGAAAGACTGCGACAGAATTATCATACAGAATCCTTAAGGACTTAGATATAAAACCAATGACTCTAAGTCTCACAATAAAACTCTTCAAACACCATCGAGGGTAATCTCAAAACACACAACAAACTATACTTTATGTTGAACTAACGAATAATGTCAGTTAGACATTTCTTTATAACACAATTCCACTAGTTAACATGTATCCTTAATTCGATTTACTAGAATTGACACAACCAGTTTGTGTACCAAAATAACTTCAACTTATCAGTCTGTTGAGACATAAGCACACTATCTTAAGTACCTTAAGATATATCATTACTTTCTTAGCAATTTAACTGTGGTCTATTCCCTAATTATTATGATATCAGTCCAAATATTCAAATGGCAAAAGCTATGTCAGTTCTTGTGCACAAACCTGATCATACTTTATGCTTTCAAATTGCCTAAATACTCAAAAGTATTTACTATTTGTTCCTTTTCTGAGTTATACTGAGGATACTGATTCAAACTGAATCTATCACCTATATTAATAGGTACTGAACGTGGTGAATATCATTCCTTCCAGAATCTTTCTAATATTGATATATGCTTGTTAAGATAAATCAAGAATATCTTGATTCCTATCTACATGGGCCTTTATATCTATCACAAACAAAACTTCACCCATATCCTTCATATCAATATTTTAGAAAGAAATTATTCATCTTATATAATCATCTTTTATCATTAGTTACAAGTAGAACATTATCTATATATAAAACAAGTAAACAAAATCAACTCCTACTAATCTCTTGATATATGCACTGGTTCATCTTATATTTCTTCAAACTGTATGAAGAAATAACCTTATGAAACTATTAATACCATTAGTGAAAACTTATTTTAATTCTTATATAGAATACTTTAACTTGCTAACTAAATATTTATTACCTCTAAAGAAGAAACTTTTATGGTTATTTAATATAACCTTTTCCTCTAGATCACCATTAAGAGTTGCAACCCTTATATCCATTTGATGTAACTCCAAACCAGAATGAGCTACAAATGCCATAATCATGTGAAGTGAATCTTCTTTAATACATGTGAGAAAACTTTCATGTAATTCACTACTTCTTCTAAATGAATCAATTGGTGACAAGTCTAATTTTGTATTACTTTATGTTTACTTATGAATCCTTTTGGTTTTAAGAAATCTATTACAACCAATAGGTTTAAACCATAAGTAACTTAATAAATTCTAGACTTAATTACACACCATTGATTCAAACTGATTTTACTTGGCGTTATTCTGTAATATGGACTCAATACAATTCATTATCATGAAATGTATCAGGATTATGCTCAAAACACTTATATCTTTATAAGAGTCTCGTAGGTAAACTACGTAACAATACTAGGAATAACCGACCTTTATTCTTTATTAGATCACCTTAATATTGAATCTTAATGTTCAACTTAATCTATTCTTGTATTATGCGGTGATCGGTTGTGAAACCAAGTCAAAACAAAACCTTAGTATCACCGATGTAAATCGTTTGCAGTGATAGCTTAAGGGTCGAATCCACAGGGACGGACTATTCAATTACTAAGTTATTTATTTAATCTAATTAGGTTTACAAAGAATACAAAAGAAACATAATTGGAATAAATATATTTTTGGTATTTTGGGTTAAGATGCAGAAAAGTAAGATACATGATGCAATCCTTGGGTTTAGACGATCTCAACTCAACTACGAAGCATGGTCTTTGAACAATTACCTCTGTCAGAAGTGGAACGGACCGTTCTGCGACTCAGGCGGTCCGTTCTAACCTCTGTCACCCTCCAGAACTGCCCGTTCTGACTAGAACGCCCCCTCTCGGGCGATCCGTTCCAATACTAGAACGATCCGTTCTAAAGGATAATATTTCAATTGCTAAGTTAATTAAGATTAGTAGTCTGATTTAATGCAGAATTAATGATTTAATTAGGGAAAGATCTACTCTAACTCTCGTTCAGGTAGGATTCCTTAACCAAACCACATCTCCTCCTAGAATTCCTAAGTTTCAACTCTCGTTTCTTGGCTTAGTCTCTCTAGGTCTATCCCTCGATTCTTGTGGTAAACCCCAAATCTCTCAACTAAGGGTAAAGACTCGATCTCTCGATGTCTTGGTCTCACCTCTCGGATTTCGACCTACCGGGTTCATTTGCTAATTGTGTTCAACGTCAAGACAACAAGGTTTTAGTATCCTAACTACTAAACGGGCCCTGTCTAGCGGGATAACCCTTGTACTTAGCACCAAACACACAACAATAATCAATAGAGTGCACAAGAGATAAATCATCAATCAAGTCAACTAATTACTCAATTAAACATAACAAATTCAACAACTAAAGTAGAGGTTCTCAACCATAGCCCTAGCACAGCGAATACAATCATACAAAACAAGCAAAACAAGACATAAAAGATAAAACCAAAGATTGGGACAGGGTAACCGATGATTCCTCCTTTCTGTCTGGCTGCGCTCATGTCGGGGCGGGTCGTTCTGCGACTCAGGCGGTCCGTCCCGTGCTCTGGCTAGTCTACATGGCTGCTGCTCCTTAATCGAGTCGAGAGAGGGGCTAGAACCCTAGAATATGCATCTATGGTGGAATCCCGCGCCAAAGACGCAAGAACAATGATGGAAGAGCCTCACGGCGTGGTGGAACCAAAGAAAACAAAATTATCTTCTCTACAAGAAAGGAGGCACTTATATAGCAATTCCTGGCCTTCCTGGACGTCCTAGCATGTTTCCATTTGTTGACAACCGACCTAGGAGTGAGAAACACGCCTGGAGTTGTCTTGGGAAGCAGGAAAATGAGTGGAGAAAACTTCCCAAAAACAGTCTCGTCAGTTATGGAAAGTCTGGCTGAATCTGGAGCTGAAACGGACCGTTTCAGGGATGAAACGGACCATTCCAGGCATGAAACGGACCATTCCAGGCTAGAACGGGTCGTTCTGGGATGGAACGGACCGTTCTGGGCTCGAAACGGGTCGTTCTGAAAATTTCAGCACAGCGCTCCAATAGTATTTTGTCCATATTTCCTTCATCCGGACTCCGATTGAGGTGATTCAAGAACCGTTGGAAAGCTTAGGATGAGCTCCACAATAATATGGATTCCATTGATCCATTTGCTTCTCCTAAATCCTCCATTTTATGCAATAATTGTGTCTAATCCATCAGCTTTCTACAAAATAAGTACCTGGGCTACGGTTGCACCTCATTTACACAAAATGTTAGTAAATTAATATAAAAACACATGTATTTAACTATAATTAAGGGCCTAAACTGGGTAAGAATATATGAAAACCACCCATCATGCGGTTAACGAATGTCAATAATTGGATTATCAATATTTAGTGATCCTTAATGAATATCATCCAATTATATATTAGAGAGAATTTCTGTATGATCTAAAATGGATCACTCCCACTAATCTGAACATTCTCTAGAACTTAATATTTCTAATTCAAATCCTTGTCAAATTTCTAATCTCTTTACCATTATCTGACTTCACAATCTTTATTTGCTTACCGCATTGTTTCTCTACTTCTGCCTTAAAACTTTATAGGTATGTAGAAATACATATATTGTGAACAATCATCAAATAAAGAGATGAATGCAGGCTATACGCTTGATGCCAGCTAGTCATTTTCTTACTTGTTAATCATATCTCAACCATATGAACACTCTCAACTTTATCCATAATATGTCTATTCTCCTATTAAACACATATGGTCAAAAACACCAAACTGACCATTTATCTTTATATGTGTTATAACCTTATAGGAAATCTTGATAAGACTATATTAAACTAGACAAGTATTCAAAATAAAATATACAAGTAATGACTCAGAAATATTATATAGACTTTTTTGTTGAACAACTATATTCCTCATTTTCATTATGTGCTCTCGCACCTATAATGGTAACAAGCCTAAAATATAAACTTTTATGATGAGTATTATTACATTATCCTTAACCTAAGAGGCCAACTACTCATCTAATGTCTTATGTAAGAACTTTACATTAATATGCACATCAACCAAATCACTTTACATTGAAAGAACTTATCCTTTATAAACATGAAACATAAGTAGTTAAACTGCTCCCACTGTTCATTATAACTCATGTTCATAAGTTCAACCTCAAAAGTAGATCCTACTTGTTGGCAAATTTAATTCTTACAACTTTAATGAAGGAGAACAGTATCCTTCTAGACCTTATAACTATTATCCTCAACCCAGGAACTTTGATACTTATCATTTCTAAAGGGAATTTGCTATCCTTATGAAAGTAGAACCGATACATGCTTATCTTTATATTGAGACTTAACTTTATACTTTAATTTACCAATGCAAACTGAGTGATGTATCTTTATGAGTCGATTCTTGCATAATATTACCTGTGGGCTAAATATCATGCTATAACTCTTTATGTAATTAAACATTACAACCTTATGAATCAATTTCTTGCACAGTATTACCTATGGACTAAATACTATATTTTGATTCCCCATATGACATAACTAGTTAATTATATTCATATCCTCAATCCCTGTGGGCAAATTAAGTATTCATAATTTAACTATTATATCCTAATATATTAAGTTAACTAAGTCAATAGTCCTGTGGGACGATACTAACTTCATTAACTTAATCTATTACAATTTTGTGTCTGTTTAATTCAAATGTGATTTTATAAACTTTATATATACGCAACTTTAATCCAACTAAGGATGCTGTGGCTACTCCTTAATATATTAATATATATATTCATCACTAGACACAAGCTATGTCCTTTCTTCCTAATGTAATTTATAGATACACTATATAATATATATACCTTAATGTAATTGAAGATGCTGTGGCTACTCTTCAACTAATTAACATATATTAATCACTGGACATTAATACATTAATATATTAATACTATTAGATAACTAATATATATACATATATAACAGTCTGTAGTCAATTAGAACGGTCCGTTTTACTTGTCAGGCGGTCCGTTCCAAAATTTCTAACAGTCCGACTGAACATCAAACGACTCGTTTCACTTAATTCACAGACAAATGTAAATCTATATATATGTGCTTAATAACTAGCATAGTTATCTAACTTACTTGATTAATTGATCCTTAATCAATTTATTTGTCTAATTAATCTAACAATAATATCAGACAAAATTTTATTCAAACTTTTCCAGATGGTCCGTTCCAAAACCTGATGGGTCGTCCCAGTTTGACTCTGTCAATACCCAGACGTATCCTCATGCAACTTCATTCAGAACGATCCGCCCTAAAATCAGATGATTCGTTCCAATGTGCCTAAGTAATGTAAACAGAAACTTTATGCAAATTTAATCTGGAAAGATACGTTCTAAGCCCAGAACGATTCGTTTCAATTTGCGTCTGAAACCCTAATTCACTGGTAATTAGTCTCTAATATAAAATATTAGATTATATAACAGTTAAAGTTTACTAAACTTTCATAGATTATCTAACTATAATTATCTATATCTAAATAATTATCATATGCACAATTAACGTCTTAACCTTTATAAATACAATTTGTGTATTACTATACCACATGTTTAGTTCTTAAAGTTTGTTTAATCAATATAATGCTTGTAACGCCAATACTGATAGAATACCTAATAGTATGATGGTCTGTGGACTACATCAATACTTTATTACTATAGTATATTCAAGCATATTATTATTGACTAACCAATCTTAATAAAAAATGCCAACCATCTTTACAAAATTAGTATTTATGACAAACTATGACTATTTTATAGAATTCCATAATAGTTATGTAATCTACAAGCTTTAATTAACAATGGAGAACCATCATATGTCTGATTATACCTTAATTTTCATCTTAAAATTCATTTCTGGACCAAACTCTTGATGGAACGGTCGTTCCAACTCCAAAAGGGTCGTCCCACACGAAAGGGTCGTCCCACACGAAAGGGTGTGTCCAAAGTTCATCCAGAAACTTTCTGACAGTCTGAACACTTTCTGGTAAACTGACAATAACTTTCTCTATACTTATTTGTTTTCTGTGTTCTTGGTCATTATAGAAACTAGATTCAAAGATCTTTCTTATGACGTAAGTTTCATCAAAAACAAGTTTACAGATCAAAAGCTATGCCCCTCGAAAGACAGACTATCACAGACAAAACACGACAAACTGTCAAGATGACCTATCTTACAGACAACATATCTCACTCATATTTTATCGGAATTTTGCAAATTTACACTCTATGGAAAGATATCTGAAATATCTACATCCCAGTAAAATTTCATACAAAACCGAATTACCAATTGAGAGAAATCTGGCTTGTAATACTGAAAGGTCAGAAAATTCAGAACCCGACTGTGTGACCACTACTGGTTACGACTTAATTATCTCACTGTATACCCACTGGATTTTCAAGATGTTGGTCTCTTTGGAAAGTAAACTCAGAGATCTTTCCAATTCTGAAAACCTCACTCAAATTGGATGAGTGGATCTTGAGATAATGCTCCACGAATTCAGACAATCAAGAAAATCAAACAAAAACTCAATCCACTCAACACTTACAACAGAATTTCTTATAAACCGTTATGAAATTCCATTTCAATAAAGGCAATCCAGCTGCATAACCCGCCCTGATACCAACTGTAAGTACTACAACAATTCTAGAATGCGAAAATAACCCAAAATCGTTAAATACCTCGTGCCATCGCTAAATGAAATCGAGTGTTGAGCGGATGAACTTAAAACTCGCAAACCAAGCGCGTCTCCTTAGTCTCTGATCTTCTCCATGTCCTGCAGTGAGAGAATCACTACAAAGCCGATATCGCAACCCCAACTGATGGTGTTTGACAGGAGTTAGTCGGCCTTGACTCGTTCCCTCAAGAAAATCCTTATGCTCTCTTTCTTTCTTGTCTAAATTCTGTTTAGATCTGAAAAAAGGCACTCACTTATACTCTCTGCCATCACAGAAGAGTATATATAAGGGTTCAAATCGCTCAGAAGATGCAAATTGCAACGTTTCACGAAAGGGTGCGATGTTCACAGTATTCTGTCTAAGTGCACTGTATCTATTTCGTTCTAACTGACAGAATACTGCACCCTCTCCACTGCATCTCTCCGTCCTGTCTTCTTCTTCTTCCTTCTGTCGATAGGTAAGTTTGGGTTCTCTATAAATTAGGGTTTCGGATTTGGGGAAAAATCAGGAGGAGGAGACAGGCGGATTGAGGCGGCACTGGAGAACGGTAACATGCTTTGAACTCTAATTAGTGAATTTTTTAATATCAATTTTGTGTGAATTGATATCAGTTTGGTTATCCGTGAGTGTTAGGTTTATGGAATTGGCGTTGTTCTTGATTAGTTTGACACTAATCTTTGCGTTGGTTGTGCTCGAATTCCTGAGGAGATTCCTCAAAGCTCACGAGCAAGGTATATCCTCACTGTGGCTTGTTAATTTGTATAGTTAATGATTAATTAAGTGTGCTATGTTGTGAATAATGCTTATACTGTGATCTGTGAGTGACTGAGTATGCTAGAATGTGCTAGGAATAGTTTAATTAGGCTAATTAAGTTATGTAGTATGCCAATTGCACAATATGTGATGCTAACTGATGGCTAATTATTGCTATAAGGGATTAATACTATGCTGTTAGGGATTCTTATACTTGGTGAAGGGAAATTCTGTAATAAAATGGTTACTGGTAGGATTGAGATGGGAATTAGATACTGATACTAGTTATAAGCGAGTACATACGGCTATTTTGGGCAATAACATGATTAATTGCATGATTGGCATGAATAGGAAGCATGATTTAGGGCGTATGAATGTTATTAGGACATATAAAAGCATTTGAGTTTCATATAAACATATATATGTACATATACTTGCAACAGGGCATTATAAGTTTGATATATACATAAGTAATTTGAGTAATTATATGATTTTAGGCACTGTATACTCATTCAAAAAGCATGAAAATGTATTTAGTAATAGCTTCAGTAGACAAATTCTAAGTTTGGATTTAAAAGGATGCATACATATATTATATATGGGCTGGACTTTGCATACTTGCATGTTTTAAGTGTATGAACTTTCTATAGTAGGAATATTTGATATTAAAGGCTTGCATGCTTGATTAACTAAAAGAAAATGATGATTTAGAGGTATTGCATCAGTCTGGAACTTGCATGAATTAAAAAACATGTATTATATATGCATATACATGTTACATCGGGTTATATGCTTAAATTTTGAACATGGCATGAGTTAAAAAGGGAACTGAGGCTTTTAAATTGCATATAGGAGTGGTATGGTAAAGGTACAGGGAGTCAATACCATACTGGTATCTGTTTGCGTAGGCCAGGGATGACTCTGTGAAGAAAAATCTATTTTTGGGCTTTTCTGTAAAATTCTAGGGGTTGTTTTATAACATAGGAAGCATTAATGAATAATTATGGGCTTAGATGTAAATTTTAAGGGTCTGTAGTTTTTCTGTGGACTTAGATGAATAAAACCTATGCCTAACGGTTCGGATTGCTAACTGTAGGATTCTGGATCCGTTACGGATCTCTGGCGGACCCGTTACGCATCGACCCAGTCAACTGGGTCAGGTTGACTGGGTTGAACCCGATGGTTTGTGGGTTGTTTTTTTTCTGTTGTGGGCCTTGGTCGGACTTTTTCCTTGTGGGCCGAGAGAAAAAAAAATATAGCCTTGTAGGCCGAGATATATTGTGGGCTTGAATTTGGAAATAATTTCGGATTTTTAATTAGCTTTCGGATTTAGATAAAGCTAATGACGGACTTTTGTTAAACTAAATGACTTGGAAACAATGTACTTAGTTTAACTAATGATAGTGGACTTTTTAGGGAAATGATGAAATTTAGTCTGACTTTCAAAAAGAACAGATATGTGGCAAATCATTCAGACTATCTGATCCCGCAAAATTAAATAAAGAATTTCTGATTTATATTTTTCTATTATGTTTTAATTGAGTTTCCTAAATTTCTATATAATATTTCTGATTTTTGATTCTCGATATTAGGAAACGTACAGTTAAACATAAATTCTGACAATTGGACCAATAATTAAAGTTTTAATAAAATGTTATTAATTAAGGGACTTGGAACCAAAACGTACAGTCCAGTTACCGATAAATTACCAGACTTAACTAGTTGCAGTTTACCAAACGGATTTAAGGAACCCGTTAAACATATATTAACGGTACTTGATCTGTAATGTGTAAACAGGAACGGATACTGAAGTGCCCCCGGATCACTAATCTCAAAAGAAGGTGCGGATACGTGGAATCTTTGTTAGAACTCGGATTACGGTACATTTAAATTTATGCATCGCATGTTGATCATTCGTTGATAAATACATTTCCCTTATGCATATAGACGACAGGGACCCCCAAAATATACTAAAATCATGTTGGATCAAATTGTTCGTTTGACCAGATAATTTAAGCATAGTCTGACATCGAATTTCGATCGTCAATCATTTGAACACGTCAGACTATTATAATAGACTGGAATGGTTTCCGTAAATTGATCTTATTGCATTATCTTGAAGATAAAAGAACTGAATTTAAATCGGACCATTCTTATTCAGTCTTGTGTGGACTTTTTCGTCATTTCTCGAAGAACGATTGGGTTTCCTCAAGAATGGGAATAAGCATTAGATTCACCCCTCACGAGTTTAAATTCAAGTATAAAATGCTTCTTAACAACATGAAAACATTAACGAGAATCTATTCTCATGAGGGTTTATTAATTTTGTGGATCCTTTCCTTCCAATAGGCGCAAGCCCCTATTGTTAATTACCCCGTGACGAATCATGAGAACCTCTGATTAAGGGATTCGAGGAATTATATGTCGTAGGCTAGAAAAGTTGTTATCTCAATTTATTTATATTTTTGGTTTGAACTAAACTCAATTGATGTTACCAAACGTAGTTGATGGGACACAATTGAGAATTTATTTCTTTTGGCTTAAACTGTACTCAATTAACGGTACCAAACCTAATCAACGGGACCTAATTGAGGATATTTAAGCATTTGTTTTATCAGGTAGGTTTTGGGCGGTAGCTTGGTTTCGGCGACTTGTAGAAGTTAGTTCTTGATCATTTGGCGACTTGTAAGGACAAAAGACTTTGGATTTTATTCCTGGGACTGTGTGAGTCGCTATAGGAATTGGTTTCTGATCGTTTCATGACCTGTAAAGACAAAAGATTTTGGATTTTATTCCTGGGACTGTGTGAGTCGCTATAGGAATTGGTTCCTGGGACTGTGTGGGTCGCTGTAGGAACAAGGAAGAATTTAATTCCTGGGACCGTGTGGGTTGCTGTAGGAATTGGTTCCTGGGACTGTGTGAGTCGCTGTAGGAATCGGTTCCGGGGACTGTGTGGGTCGCTATAGGAACAAAAGAGATTTGGATTCCAAGGGCTATGTTGGGCCGCTGTAGGAATCGGTTCCTGGGACTATGTGGGTCGCTATAGGAACAAAAGAGATTTTGATTCCAAGGGCTATGTTGGGCCGCTGTAGGAACAAAGAAGGATTTAGTTCCTGGGACTGTGTGGGTCGCTGTAGGAACAAGGAAGGATTTAATTCCTGGGACTGTGTGGGTCGCTGTAGGAATTGGTTCCTGGGACTGTGTGGGTCGCTGTAGGAACAAGGAAGGATTTAATTCCTGGGACTGTTTGGGTCGCTGTAGGAATTAGTTTCTGAAAAGATGATTTGACTTCGCGTTATCGTTGATCTTGATTTCGAGGAGTGACTTTTCTTCAACTGAAGAGATTTTGGCTTTGACTTTGGGCATCGTGTTTGGACATTTAATTTTCTAATGTTTTTTTTTTGAGTTTTAGTGATTTTTATTATTTTCCTTTATTTTGATTTTTAAAAAAATCCAAAGATTTAAAATTCATTTCCATATTTTTTTGAAAATACTAATTTGAAAGCACTTTATTGAAAATAGCCCTTTGATGGTTGTTTCAATATTACTTAAATTTTGTTTGAAAATTTTATAGAAGACTTATCTTAAATTTATTGTGTTTATTACTTTTATGAAATTCATTTTAGCGAAAATACTTGAAAATAGAAAAGGCTAAAATTTTGAGATATTTTTATATCAAAATATCAGTAAATCTAGATTCTACATATTTTTAGGATTTTATGGATATTTTATACGCATTTTTCGGAATTTCCTACTAATTTTAATGAATTTTTAAAGTTTTTGCTGATTTGGAATACTCCGATTGGGCCACGTCAGCGTGGGAAATGATTTGGCGCTGACTGGGTTTGACTGGCTCTGGTCATTGACTTTTCCACGCGATCTTCGTATAACGGGTCTCTGACAGGGTTACAACTTGATTCGCCGCAAAGGATCCCAGGGGATTTGGCGCTGAATTTCGACGGAGGAAGAAGAAGTGGATTTTGCAGAGGGACCCCTAAAATAAAATTATTCCTACCTGAACCCTTCCATATTCTGTTACGATGATTTAGATCACAATAGACGATGAGACTGAGGGAATTAAGATCGTGAAGTCAAGAAGAATGCGGTGGTGGTCTTCGTTTAATTCGCATCATCTTCGTTTGGCCAAGAAATTAAAGGTTCTCTCCGGTTTTTATTCGCTTTCGTCCCTAAACTTTTCTATACTCGTTTTCCGACGAACGAGGTTACCTCAGTCGTCCCACCTGAGTTCAATAGAATCACGAAAGAGAGAAGAGTTTAATGGTGGCCTTGGTTTTCCTTGCGTCGGCCTCTAATGGCGAGGGAATCGAGTACGGCTACGGTGTGACAGTCGACTGCCGCTGATGAGATTGGGAGAGCTAGGCTTTACCAGAAGTGGGTCCCACATATATTCGATGAAGTGGAGAGTGCAGGGATAAGGTTAATTTCTGTTGCGTTTATCTAATTTGATTGATTGAGCCATGGGTTGGCACGGTGAGTCAAAGATTTGGTACTGGGAGAGAGATGGACAAGTACTCAAGTTGCTTGGTTTGTATTTCAAATTGATTTGGATATTAGCAAGGCAGCACAACATACATATAATTATAGTTCACATCTTTATAACTTGAATTAAATTAAAGATACACGTGGGTTGGTTTGGTGAAGGTCATTACAGAAAGAAAGAGAGATATGGTATGTTTTGTTTTAATTTGGTTTAATTAAAGAATGAGCTCTGGTCTGTTTTGTACGAATTTTGTGTTTGCAACAATTAATTACTCATGGAATTAGCTTGTAACAATCCTAAGTAGTGCATGGTTTCCTTTATGTTTCACTACTGTGTTTCGTATGGTCAGATATAAAGAAACATAGCTCATAATGATATAGTCTATACTTGTTATAAGTCTTAGTGCATAGTACCAACTTAGCTGCTCTACACAATTCACTCCTATAGTACATTTACATAGCAAGAAATTTTAGTTGAACACTAAAGTACCTTTATAAAGAGAGATTTAGTCAATTTTAGAAATCGTATTTTACTTAATATGCTGAATATCTGGAAAGACATGATTATAAAATAGCTAATTACAATTCTATGCAAGTTCTGAGGCATCAAGGTCTAGCAAAAAGGTTTTATATATTTTTGGTTCACTGTAGTCTTCTACCCTTTCTAAACTCTGAATACACCACTTTGTCAAGTCAAACTATATAGTTACTGTAAGAGCCACATTTATGCAGTTCAATCCTCCTTATATTGATCTAATCTTGGGAAATAGAAGGTATCAGGTTCTAATATGGCAAAGCAATGAGACTCAATTTGGTAGCAGATGGTACAGGATAGAGAATTTGGTTTGATTTAGCTAGGATAGTGGGGGTCACATTTAACTCGTTTTACTTGAATTACCTATATGATGATTGCTGCCAAGACTCACCAGCTTATACACTTTTGAATTAACATATTACTCATGTAACTTATTTCATATATGGACTGGTACTAGGGATTTCATACCATGCACTTAGTACAGTTCTTATTAATACAACATGAAATTGCTATAATTTCATTCTAGCAGTTCAATGTCGCCAGCTACTATCTCACATATCCACATGACACATCCTGGATTACCTGTGTCGCTATATCCACACAGGTATTAACAAGCAGAAACTGACAACCAATTTACAATTAGAACACTGTCTAATGTACCTCTTCAATGTAGTTGTTTATAGTTGTGGAGAATAGAGAAAGAGCAATCCTATTGCTCAAAAGACTTGTATTTTCTAGCAGAAATTAACTAAAAGGGTATTAAGCCAGAAGGACAAACAAGAATTACACAAAGGCATGATTACAAAGGTGAAGTATATCACCTGAATACAAAGTCACAACATTTGATTGATTATATAACAACTGACAAAGCTTCATTCTACCATGCTCCTGAATGTCAGATTCTACACGGTTTTACCAATCAAGCCTTAATTTTTGAATTATCACCAAATATAAAAAGGTCAGCGAAATCAAACTCTTTTGCTGATCTAGAAATGGGATTTGCTGAAACAAACAAACTACAAAGTTAGACCTTATACTGCCTAATCATTTGCAAAGACTGAGATACTGGCAAGGCTATTGAACTCATGCTATACTGAATTACAAAAAAGGTGTATTCACTAACTGTACTTCTAGTTAAGGCATAGATCTAAGAAAAGGGTTTATTGAATTCAAACAAGTTTTAGCTATCACACTATCCTATTGTTGTTCAACATTTGAACACTGAATCATGATCCAGAGACAATTTAACTAAAGGAACTTCACACAAAAGTCTTTGTAAACATCACTATTGTGTGATTTAGCTCAGGTTTCTACAGAATTGCAAGAAGTATTAGTCTGAATATAAATGGACAGTATTTCCCCTCTAAAATTTCCTATGATTCATCTCCAACCATGGCCATAGCCATTTGGAGATGAGCTACCCGGAACTGGAGAAACTCCAGTCGAGGTAAGGGAGCTAGGATCTGAGTAAAACCCAGTCGAAGCGAAGTACAGGCCAGGAATTGGAGAAACTCCAACCGAGGCAGCATCGAACTTGAGTTGAACACTAGAGATTGCTCAAACGAGGTTCAAAACGAGTCAGAATTGAGAAGGAAAAGGGAAAGGAATGCAATTCGACTCAAGGAATCCAATTGAGAGAATTAAAGCTAAACTAAACAATACAACATGAAATCAATTACCGAAAACATCAAACCAAGGCACGGCCTACAGAGAATTCAATTCATCGTTCAAAAATCACAAATTTCTTCACTAAACTTCAAATTGGATCTACAACTTCGACACTTACCTCATTTCTCACCTTTCTTTCCAGTTACAACAAATCAATTGGCTTTGAATTCGCTCAATTTCTCTCTTCTATCCACACTCTTCAACTGTTTGTTGAAATGTCTTTCCTCTCTCTCTTTCTCTGTCTATCCTAATACACTTTCTTTTGCACCTCTTTTTTTTTGTTCGAAGAAGCCCCTCATCTCTCCTTTGAGTGCTCTATTTATAGGTGAAGTCATTGGTCGCTTTTCCGTCCAGGTTCGACGAACCTCTGCTGGAGCCCGGCGGTTTTGCGCAACAGACTCACTCAACCAATTTCTGTTGAAGCTCCCCCTTTCCTTCTGTCCTGATTATGGCTGAACTTGGTGTGCAGTGCACCGTGCTTTCTTATTCTATGGAGTTAACCACTGCTGCCTCTCTCGGTTCATGTATTCTAGGTGCACCTGTATTTGTCTTCGCGAAGAGATTGTTTTTTAACTCATCAGCGACATTCCTGGTTCTTCTTTTGAGTGCACAAGGTTCACTATACACCTTTCACAATCCTCATATCTCTTTGCATTGGCGTATGAAGGAACAAGTATAGCCAAATTTTATTTCCATCAGGGGGGGAAGAATTTGAACGCTGGTTAACTCTTCTCCATTTCGGATCAATGGACTTGTCCATTTATATCATTTATTGGATTTTTCATAGGCTGCTGAAATTGAATAATTTGTTTGAAGCACCTCCCAATCGAATTTCCACATGAAATTTTGTATGTATACTCAAAAAATTATGTAGAATCTTGTGGCATCAAGAATTTTCTGAAAATATCCCTCCAATTATTTTATATATTTTCTCAAAAATTAGGGACCTCTTTGCATAAAATAGGAGCTCTACAATACTTTTGATCATTCTGAAGATACCATAAATTTCTTCATGCTCCATTGAATTTTTGGATAATTTTTCATGATTTTTGGAGACCATCTGATATTTTCCATGATTTTTCTAGATCTCTTTTTATTTATATATCCATGAAATTGCCCAATTATTTTCATGAATTTAGCATCATAAAATTGGGTCAAACAAATGCCCCCACTGGAATTGGTTGTGACAATTCTGAAATGGGAACAAGTAATTCCAGTGGCATCTCTTCTTGACCCTTTTAACATGGTCAAATAGTCTTGCTGAACTCGTTCTTGGTTTGTGGCTTTGGATGTCGCACTTTGGTATTGTTGTGACATTTTGTCGTTGTACCTGCTTGTTCATTCTCTTGCATTCCTTGTTGCTTATTATTGTTGTTTGTTGTCTTTATGTGTGTCGACACATGTTGATTTTAAGCTAAGCCTTCATGCTTCGGGACCTCTCTTTCGTGTCTTGCTTTTATGGAAGCGAAGATTTCTTCCTCCAACTTCTGTTTTCTCTTCTTTTCTTTTACTTCATTTGGACTTGGGCTGCACATGAACCCGAGACTCAATTTAGGCTGGGGTATTTTGGCCCGCTCCTGTATTTCCTTGGGCCGGATTCATATGGGCCTGTCGCTGTCTTGAATTTGAACTTTGACCCTCGGGCATTTCTGGCTCTTTATGCGCTTCGACTATTGTACGGTTATTGCGCATAATCAACCATACAAGCAGTTTCTCTCCCACGATGTGCCATTTCCATTTCTTTTCCACACCTTTATGCTGCACGTTTCCACTACTTAGCAAGTAACGTCCCTGACTCCAGGAGTTTATATAAACCAGGACCTCGTATCATTCTTCTCATCCCATCCTCAACACCATATCCTTCGTGTCTTTGACATCTCTCTTTTAACCTTTCTTAATCATGTCTACTCATAAGCGTCCAAGAAACACTGTGGGTTCCTCCTCTTTGTGCATTAACCCCATCGTGCTGAACTGGTCCTTTGCCCCAGACAACCGCTACCTTTTTCGTGATGAGGCGGCTTTCAACAGTTATAATGATGATATGGGCCGTGAGGAGCGACCCGTTGCTGAGTGCTTTTTCTTTCGTCACCAGAGGCGTATCCCGGTGGAGCATATCAATCTTATCCATGGTTGGCTTGACTCTTGGAGTCTTCATGGCCTTGTCAATCTGGATAATCCCTATAATCCCCGCGTCACTCGCCTATTTTATGCCAACCTGCGTATCTCTTATGATCACTATGGCAATCCTTCGGCCACCTCCTATCTTTTTGGTCAATATATGACCATTACTGCCGAAAGCCTAGCCGAATTCTTGCAGGCTTCAAACACGTTGGCTGGCTCCACTGCATACGCTTTTCATCGCTGGCCACGAGGTTTTGGTAGTTATCAGAAGTGTCTTCGCTGGTTCAGGGCCGTTCCGGCCGGAGGTGACATTGAGATTGCCTCAACTGAGCATCTTCCCGCTCTTCATAGGTACTTGCTTTATTATCTTTCACCTTTCTCATCTTCTTTTCCGTTTCTCCTCTTCTTTAACTTCTTTTCTTTTCAGATTCCTTTTCATGGTAATCAATGACATCATATTTCCTCAAGGAGTCATATCCAACCATGCTCGTCCCGGGAGTCTATTCTACCTTCGCCACCTTATCTTAAGGAACCACCCCATCAACCTGGGTCACATGATCATCTTCTATATGCACCAAGTAGCCATGGCTTCTCATAGCTATCGAGCCTTGCCCTATGGTCACCTTATTGAGGCTCTTATGCGTCGTGTATATATCCCCATCCCAGAAATGTTGTGGGGCAACCGTATCTCCGAGGCTCATGTGGCATATCCTCGCAACCTCCTTGATTTGTTTGACTGCACAGGATGGATGGAGTCTTCAATGAATATGCTGGTCCCCGATCCCAACCAACCAGTTAATGAATACATCTTGGCTCCTAATGCTGAACCCAACCAGTACAGTCCAGTGAGGATAGCATCTCCTCCCGATGATGATTCTATTGCCTTAGCCCTTGAGGCTCCTGCTTCTGCCTCAACTCGAGCTCTTATCGACCAACACTTTGGGGAGTTGAGCACTCACTTGGAGGCAATAGAAAGAATGCTTCAAGCCATCACCGCCACTCTTAACAATTTGGGAGGTGGCGTTGCAGCGGCTGCGGTCCCGGAATAGAAGGGGGTCTTTTATTTTTGGTTCTTTGTGCCTCATGCCCATGCATCTTTATGTTTCCTTTAGTTTGTAGTAGGTTTTTCTTTCTCCTTGCTTGTTGTTGTACCATTTTCCTTCAAAACTGGTTGTATTTGTATCCCTTACGATTAATAAATGAAATCTTCCTTTCAACTTTGTTTCTTCTTTGTCTTTGTTTCTTTCTTGTGTTGTGTGGCTGCCCCAATGTGGTTGATTATGAGCACTTGCTCCAATATGGTTGATAATTAGCTCTTTAGTGTTCACTATATTTATAGATACCGAATACAAAGCGTTATGCTCGTTTTGATATTTATGAGTCAACATTGAGGTTGACTCTTTAGAAACTAGAACATTGAGGTTCTTTAATGTTTTTTTGACATTGAAGTCGATATAGAAGGCATGAACATTTAGGTTCTTTATTGCCTACTATACTTTTAAATATCGAATACAAAGCTTTCTATGCTTGTGCGATATTTAAGGATCGACATTGTGGTCTATAAAAGAAGTAACATTGACTTAATGTCAGTGGGGGATGGGTGCCCTCAGATAGCTTCATAGGGCAGTGCCTTAATGCCTTCAGACGCCACACAGGCTTCTTCATTAGGCATAGGTGTTTTCAGAGAACCACTAAGGTTCTCTTTAACACGACCTCGCGTTCTCTGAGACCCGAAAGTCCCTTCATCGACTGCAGATTTGTAGGGTAAATTTTATTTTTGTGCATTCGGAAACCACACAGGTCTCCTCAACACGATTTTCCTATCAAACTATAATATTTGGCTAGTGAATTTTGTGGAGCTGAAAACTTTGTGGAAGGGTGGACTTATGGAGCCGTAAAGGCAAGTCACCCTTTTTTCCTTACCCTCTCGCACTCACCCTCTCATTAGGTATAGGCACTCATTATAATGACTCTCAATCGGCATTGGCGTATTGACACGGCATTGGCGCAGTGAACGTGGGGTTTTAGGATTTAGGTAATCTTTTTTGTGGTTTTGGATTTTAGAATCTTTTATTGAGGTTTTGGCCGACTTTATTCCTTTAGTATGTTCGGGACCTATTGAGGCCCTTTATTCATGGCATATCATATATTTTTGTTGGTTATGGCTATGGGTTTATTTTGGTAATGGCATTTATTTGTAGTGAATTTTTTCGGTTTTGTTGAAACGATTCAAACTTTATAAAGATCTCAATCTATTGGTGATAGGATAGCAAACGACTCGAAGTAGTTTTAGGTTTTGGGTTTTGGTATATTAGATCTCATACCAAAGGATCAAATCCTACTCATGCGGTGCGGGCCTTTGGAGGACATGTTCAGGAAGTGGCAACATGCCCGCTCGGTATTGCCCCTCAATCCAATCTTTAAACACCCAACAATCTTCCACCTTGTGCCCCAAGATTCGATGGTAGAGACAAAAATTAGGATCATCTGACTTTTTCATATCGTCTGGGCGCTTGCATGGTGGTAATTCGAACATGTCCCTGAACTCGCAAAATAACTCTAGAACTGCCTTCTTCTTGAAAGAATACGGTTTGCTTGTCAATGTTGCTAATGACGGGAGCGGTTTGGGATTGTTATTGGAGCTACCCTTGGATTTTGGTGCGTTTGAGCTTGTGACCATTCGTGTCGGGGCCATCCTTTTACCCTCACTCCTTCTCTTTTGAGCATTTGAAAAGTAATCTTCTTGTGGAGGTCCTACTCTTTCTAACGTGCATACCATCTCAATGAGTTTTTTATAGGAGTTGATGTCGGCCGTAATGAGATGTCGTTGTATCCATGCTTCTAAATTTCGCGATAAAATTCCAACTCCTTCTTCTTCTGGTATTTGGTATTCGCACTTAATGCTCATTTTTATCCACCTATTGACATATTTGGAAGCGCTTTCTCCTTTTCTCGATTTTTCATGTAGCAAATTGGCCATTGTCACTTTTCTCTCTTCAAACCCTGCACTCGATGTTCCTTTGAGCTTTTCATCTTCCCCAAATACCACTTTTGGTTTGTTCTTATCTCCTTTTGGTTTTGGCATGTCTCTTTCATCTTTTTTATCCAAAGGTTCCTTAATGAGCTCCTCCTTCTTAGGTGGTGAGTCATGCTTTCCATTGAAAAATTCATCATACAACCATTTTCTTTGAAGGAAGTGCATAAGATTCGTCCATAATGATGTTTCTTCCTCCCGTTTCTTCTGTATCTCCTTTAATTCTCTTTTCACCCTTGATAACTCATCATCTTTTGATATGCATTCGTTTTCTTTTTCTCCGCCGCTCATCTCTTCATCACTTATCCCAGTGAACGGGTCGTCTTGATGACTATAGGGAACTTCATTATCATCTTGTTCTATCATTGCCACTAATGGCCCAGAGACTACGCCCTTCTTTTTAGTCGTGTGATTAAAGCCATGCATTTCTACCTCTTCATCTATCTCACAAGATTGTACATCACCCTTGATCGTCTTTTGCACACCATCCTGGATATACTTGACACATTGATGGAGTGTCGATGGGACTAGGTAGTTCTCATGTATCCAGGGCCGTCCCAATAAGGCTGTATATGTGGTATTTGACTTAATCACTTGAAATTTTACCCATGTTTCTAGCCTTCCAAACTTCATAGGAATCACAATAGCCCCCATGACACGCTCAGACTCCTTATTGAACCCGTGGATATAGACATTCTCATCAACTAAGTCATCTTCTTCAAAGTTTAATCTCTTCAGGGTTGTTAGCGGCATAATGTTGACCGATGCCCCTGTGTCTACCATTATTCGGGTTAACCATACTCCATTGGACATGCCCGAAATGTGTAGCGGCTGGTTGTGATAAATTGTGCCAAGTGCTAGGTCATTTTTTGTGAAAGTGATTTGGGTAGGGGAGTCTATCTGAATTGCACTTAACTTCGAAGCCTTAGACACATGATTGTTCGTCTCTTCAAATTCCTCATATCGAATCACATTGCACTCGGCTTCATTGTTTGAGTCTCTCCGCCTAACTACCGCATAAGTTTGGGCATGTAATGCTGGATCTTGCTTGAATGTATCAGGAATGGTCAAGTACCCCCCCTTGATCATATCCTCGATTATTCCCTTGATCTTAAAGCAATCATCCGTTGGATGCCCCAACACTCGATGGTAAGCGCAATACTTTGGATCATTGGTCTTGTATTGCTCTTCTGGTCTTTTACACGGTGGCAATTCTATGGCCTTCATTTCTAGCACTTGTTTTAATAGGGCTTCCGTCTTTTCCTTCTTAAACGAATATGGCCTATTCAGTCGCTCGACCAAACTCTCAGCGGGGTGATTGCTTCTATTATTATTGTTGCCCCGACTATTTCGACTCATAGGGGCATCATGAGTTCTTTCATGTCTCTTTCCTTTCTGATCATTTCGACTGTAAGTGAACGGTGTCTCTTTTGGCGGCCCCACGTGCACCACCCTTGCCACACGTGTTATCAGGTTTTCATAAGTGTAAATGTCACTACCAGAGAGCGACCTTTGTATCCAATCATCCAAATTTCTCAACAAAAATTCCACAGCCTCACTTTCGGGCATTTGGTGGGTGCATCTTATGTTTAGATTTCTCCATCTATTAATGTATTCAAGAGCTTCCTCTCCTGGTTTAGGCTTTTCGCTCGCCAAATCGGCCATTGTGATCCTTCGGGTTACCATAGCAAACTTGGCCCTAAACAACTCCTCCATTTCATCCCATGACTCCACTGAATCATTCTCTAATGAGGAATACCACTCAAAAGCGGGACCGGTCAAACTTTGAGAGAATTGTTTCAGGAGAAGGGCTTCATCATGAGACGTGTTGCCACATGCATTTCTGAATTGCACCAAATGTTGCTCAGGGGTGATGTTCTTTTCACCCGTGCCATCAAATAGATTAAACTTCGGCACTTGGTAGTTGGACGGGTATTGCACATGCTCATACCTCTTTGGGTAAGGCCTACCACATTTCTTTCGGGCATTAACCAGTTGTCCCGCACCTGAGGCTTGTAACTGTTGGTTTATCATTTCTTGGATGAATTGTTTTGTTGGTTCGGACCTTTCTGCCCCATTCCGGGATCCTGCCCCTGGGACCTCGTCCTCATAAGACCCATATTTATTTTTACCTTTTCTTTCTTTAAAGGGTCTTTTTTCTACTCTTTCTTCTTCTTCATCTGAAGAGTAATATGTGTTTCTACTCTTCCTTCCCTTGAGAGATTTTCTCTTGTTCATTTCTTCTTCATTGTCTGAAGACTCATACTTGCTTCTGTTTTTCTTTTCTCTAAAAACTTTCCCTCTATATTTATTTTCTTCTTCTGAGGACGAGGAGTAGTCTTTCTCAAGTTCTCCCAATAGGTTCTTCTTTTCTAAGAACTTGTACATCTTCTTTATTATATCTCTTTCTTTTTCTCTTTCATGCATCAATTGAGAGATCTTTCTTTCATTAATTTCCAAAATGCTTTTCAATCGAGCATTCTCTCCTTCAGCCCATCGGCCATCATCATCGCTATTGCCTTGATCATTTTTAGCATGATCTTTTCCTTTCTTATTTTCTTGATAACTTGTTGAAGGCTCGTCCTGTTTATTCTTGCCATTTTGACGAACCACAGGGATTTCCTCGTCACTGGCCATATGCACAAATGCGTGCATCTCAAACCTTTTGTCAACTTCTACCATGTTGACATGAGCATGAATGATCGGCCTTTTCTCTTGCCATACCATGCGTCTCCTTTTATTTGATGGCCCTTGATTAGTCACCTCGACCATCAAACAGGTCTTATCCTTAGGTACCCACCTTTTCTTAGGTCTTTTCTCATCTTTTATTGGCCCCAATCGCTCCTTGACTGGGGCTGTTGCTATTTCTTTGACATTTTCTCCCAACCTTTCTTTCACGGGAGTAGATGCTCTCACTTTTCCCTTTGGTCCCAATCTCTTATGGACCGGGGTTCGAGAAAACACAAGTCTTTCCTTGACAAATTGTTTTGCTTGAGGTTTTATGCCCCTGAATCGAGCTTGGTATTCGGGAGGAAATTCTTCCACCATTTTCAACTCGGCCACTGGGGAATTTCTCTTAACCAGCCGAAGTGGCGTGAAAGGGTTGCTTACTGGGAGATTAGGCTTTGTTTCCAACTCCCGTTGATATGTCCCTTGAATCTTTTTGAGAGTTCTCGTACTGTTGACAGTTTGAGCATAAACCTTCCTTATTGCCCTTTTCTTTTGAGGAGAGCGACAATTGGGTCGACGCCTCCTTGGTGAGGCTATTGAAGCCTCATGAACTCTTTTCCGTGGGACCGGGGTCTACTCATTTTCATTGTTCACTTTTTGCACTTCGGGCACAACTTCTTCGATGCCCCTAATGTCTTCCTCCAAACATGAATTGATTGTCAAAACGGATGGGGACGGCTCCAATGGTGAACATCCCGCTCGGCTTGCTCATCTCAACACTTGCATTGAATGCCATTTCAATCCTACAACAACAAATAACTCAATGTTATCGTTAGTAGCGTTTATTTGAAAATTTTAAGAAACAACGTATCTAGCCTATACATTATATTCCTCGAATCCCAAAGATGAGAGGAGAAAGATGTCCCACCGGGCGTGCCAGAGAATCTGTGTGGACTTTTTCGTCATTTCTCGAAGAACGATTGGGTTTCCTCAAGAATGGGAATAAGCATTAGATTCACCCCTCACGAGTTTAAATTCAAGTATAAAATGCTTCTTAACAACAAGAAAACATTAACGAGAATCTATTCTCATGAGGGTTTATTAATTTTGTGGATCCTTTCCTTCCAATAGGCACAAGCCCCTATTGTTAATTACCCCGTGACGAATCACGAGAACCTCTGATTAAGGGATTCGAGGAATTATATGTCGTAGGCTAGAAAAGTTGTTATCTCAATTTATTTATATTTTTGGTTTGAACTAAACTCAATTGATGTTACCAAACGTAGTTGACGGGACACAATTGAGAATTTATTTCTTTTGGCTTAAACTGTACTCAATTAACGGTACCAAACCTAATCAACGGGACCTAATTGAGGATATTTAAGCATTTGTTTTATCATGTAGGTTTTGGGCGGTAGCTTGGTTTCGGCGACTTGTAGAAGTTAGTTCTTGATCATTTGGCGACTTGTAAGGACAAAAGACTTTGGATTTTATTCCTGGGACTGTGTGAGTCGCTATAGGAATTGGTTTCTGATCGTTTCATGACTTGTAAAGACAAAAGATTTTGGATTTTATTCCTAGGACTGTGTGAGTCGCTATAGGAACTGGTTCCTGGGACTGTGTGGGTCGCTGTAGGAACAAGGAAGAATTTAATTCCTGGGACCGTGTGGGTTGCTGTAGGAATTGGTTCCTGGGACTGTGTGAGTCGCTGTAGGAATCGGTTCCGGGGACTGTGTGGGTCGCTATAGGAACAAAAGAGATTTGGATTCCAAGGGCTATGTTGGGCCGCTGTAGGAATCGATTCCTGGGACTATGTGGGTCGCTATAGGAACAAAAGAGATTTTGATTCCAAGGGCTATGTTGGGCCGCTGTAGGAACAAAGAAGGATTTAGTTCCTAGGACTGTGTGGGTCGCTGTAGAAACAAGGAAGGATTTAATTCCTGGGACTGTGTGGGTCGCTGTAGGAATTGGTTCCTGGGACTGTGTGGGTCGCTGTAGGAACAAGGAAGGATTTAATTCCTGGGACTGTTTGGGTCGCTGTAGGAATTAGTTTCTGAAAAGATGATTTGACTTCGCGTTATCGTTGATCTTGATTTCGAGGAGTAACTTTTCTTCAACTGAAGAGATTTTGGCTTTGACTTTGGGCATCGTGTTTGGACATTTAATTTTCTAATGTTTTTTTTTTGAGTTTTAGTGATTTTTATTATTTTCCTTTATTTTGATTTTTAAAAAAATCCAAAGATTTAAAATTCATTTCCATATTTTTTTGAAAATACTAATTTGAAAGCACTTTATTGAAAATAGCCCTTTGATGGTTGTTTCAATATTACTTAAATTTTGTTTGAAAATTTTATAGAAGACTTATCTAAAATTTATTGTGTTTATTACTTTTATGAAATTCATTTTAGCGAAAATACTTGAAAATAGAAAAGGCTAAAATTTTGAGATATTTTTATATCAAAATATCAGTAAATCTAGATTCTACATATTTTTAGGATTTTATGGATATTTTATACGCATTTTTCGGAATTTCCTACTAATTTTAATGAATTTTTAAAGTTTTTGCTGATTTGGAATATTCCAATTGGGCCACGTCAGCGTGGGAAATGATTTGGCGCTGACTGGGTTTGACTGGCTCTGGTCATTGACTTTTCCACGCGATCTTCGTATAACGGGTCTCTGACAGGGTTACAACTTGATTCGCCGCAAAGGATCCCAGGGGATTTGGCGCTGAATTTCGACGGAGGAAGAAGAAGGGGATTTTGCAGAGGGACCCCTAAAATAAAATTATTCCTACCTGAACCCTTCCATATTCTGTTACGATGATTTAGATCACAATAGACGATGAGACTGAGGGAATTAAGATCGTGAAGTCAAGAAGAATGCGGTGGTGGTCTTCGTTTAATTCGCATCATCTTCGTTTGGCCAAGAAATTAAAGGTTCTCTCCGGTTTTTATTCGCTTTCGTCCCTAAACTTTTCTATACTCGTTTTCCGACGAACGAGGTTACCTCAGTCGTCCCACCTGAGTTCAATAGAATCACGAAAGAGAGAAGAGTTTAATGGTGGCCTTGGTTTTCCTTGCGTCGGCCTCTAATGGCGAGGGAATCGAGTACGGCTACGGTGTGACAGTCGACTGCCGCTGATGAGATTGGGAGAGCTAGGCTTTACCAGAAGTGGGTCCCACATATATTCGATGAAGTGGAGAGTGCAGGGATAAGGTTAATTTCTGTTGCGTTTATCTAATTTGATTGATTGAGCCATGGGTTGGCACGGTGAGTCAAAGATTTGGTACTGGGAGAGAGATGGACAAGTACTCAAGTTGCTTGGTTTGTATTTCAAATTGATTTGGATATTAGCAAGGCAGCACAACATACATATAATTATAGTTCACATCTTTATAACTTGAATTAAATTAAAGATACACGTGGGTTGGTTTGGTGAAGGTCATTACAGAAAGAAAGAGAGATATGGTATGTTTTGTTTTAATTTGGTTTAACTAAAGAATGAGCTCTGGTCTGTTTTGTACGAATTTTGTGTTTGCAACAATTAATTACTCATGGAATTAGCTTGTAACAATCCTAAGTAGTGCATGGTTTCCTTTATGTTTCACTACTGTGTTTCGTATGGTCAGATATAAAGAAACATAGCTCATAATGATATAGTCTATACTTGTTATAAGTCTCAGTGCATAGTACCAACTTAGCTGCTCTACACAATTCACTCCTATAGTACATTTACATAGCAAGAAATTTTAGTTGAACACTAAAGTACCTTTATAAAGAGAGATTTAGTCAATTTTAGAAATCGTATTTTACTTAATATGCTGAATATCTGGAAAGACATGATTATAAAATAGCTAATTACAATTCTATGCAAGTTCCTGAGGCATCAAGGTCTAGCAAAAAGGTTTTATATATTTTTGGTTCACTGTAGTCTTCTACCCTTTCTAAACTCTGAATACACCACTTTGTCAAGTCAAACTATATAGTTACTGTAAGAGCCACATTTATGCAGTTCAATCCTCCTTATATTGATCTAATCTTGGGAAATAGAAGGTATCAGGTTCTAATATGGCAAAGCAATGAGACTCAATTTGGTAGCAGATGGTACAGGATAGAGAATTTGGTTTGATTTAGCTAGGATAGTGGGGGTCACATTTAACTCGTTTTACTTGAATTACCTATATGATGATTGCTGCCAAGACTCACCAGCTTATACACTTTTGAATTAACATATTACTCATGTAACTTATTTCATATATGGACTGGTACTAGGGATTTCATACCATGCACTTAGTACAGTTCTTATTAATACAACATGAAATTGCTATAATTTCATTCTAGCAGTTCAATGTCGCCAGCTACTATCTCACATATCCACATGACACATCCTGGATTACCTGTGTCGCTATATCCACATAGGTATTAACAAGCAGAAACTGACAACCAATTTACAATTAGAACACTGTCTAATGTACCTCTTCAATGTAGTTGTTTATAGTTGTGGAGAATAGAGAAAGAGCAATCCTATTGCTCAAAAGACTTGTATTTTCTAGCAGAAATTAACTAAAAGGGTATTAAGCCAGAAGGACAAACAAGAATTACACAAAGGCATGATTACAAAGGTGAAGTATATCACCTGAATACAAAGTCACAACATTTGATTGATTATATAACAACTGACAAAGCTTCATTCTACCATGCTCCTGAATGTCAGATTCTACACGGTTTTACCAATCAAGCCTTAATTTTTGAATTATCACCAAATATAAAAAGGTCAGCGAAATCAAACTCTTTTGCTGATCTAGAAATGGGATTTGCTGAAACAAACAAACTACAAAGTTAGACCTTATACTGCCTAATCATTTGCAAAGACTGAGATACTGGCAAGGCTATTGAACTCATGCTATACTGAATTACAAAAAAGGTGTATTCACTAACTGTACTTCTAGTTAAGGCATAGATCTAAGAAAAGGGTTTATTGAATTCAAACAAGTTTTAGTTATCACACTATCCTATTGTTGTTCAACATTTGAACACTGAATCATGATCCAGAGACAATTTAACTAAAGGAACTTCACACAAAAGTCTTTGTAAACATCACTATTGTGTGATTTAGCTCAGGTTTCTACAGAATTGCAAGAAGTATTAGTCTGAATATAAATGGACAGCATTTCCCCTCTAAAATGTCCTATGATTCATCTCCAACCATGGCCATAGCCATTTGGAGATGAGCTACCCGGAACTGGAGAAACTCCAGTCGAGGTAAGGGAGCTAGGATCTGAGTAAAACCCAGTCGAAGCGAAGTACAGGCCAGGAATTGGAGAAACTCCAACCGAGGCAGCATCGAACTTGAGCTGAACACTAGAGATTGCTCAAACGAGGTTCAAAACGAGTCAGAATTGAGAAGGAAAAGGGAAAGGAATCCAATTGAGAGAATTAAAGCTAAACTAAACAATACAACATGAAATCAATTACCGAAAACATCAAACCAAGGCACGGCCTACAGAGAATTCAATTCATCGTTCAAAAATCACAAATTTCTTCACTAAACTTCAAATTGGATCTACAACTTCGACACTTACCTCATTTCTCACCTTTCTTTCCAGTTACAACAAATCAATTGGCTTTGAATTCGCTCAATTTCTCTCTTCTATCCACACTCTTCAACTGTTTGTTGAAATGTCTTTCCTCTCTCTCTTTCTCTGTCTATCCTAATACACTTTCTTTTGCACCTCTTTTTTTTTGTTCGAAGAAGCCCCTCATCTCTCCTTTGAGTGCTCTATTTATAGGTGAAGTCATTGGTCGCTTTTCCGTCCAGGTTCGACGAACCTCTGCTGGAGCCCGGCGGTTTTGCGCAACAGACTCACTCAACCAATTTCTGTTGAAGCTCCCCCTTTCCTTCTGTCCTGATTATGGCTGAACTTGGTGCGCAGTGCACCGTGCTTTCTTATTCTATGGAGTTAACCACTGCTGCCTCTCTCGGTTCATGTATTCTAGGTGCACCTGTATTTGTCTTCGCGAAGAGATTGTTTTTTAACTCATCAGCGACATTCCTGGTTCTTCTTTTGAGTGCACAAGGTTCACTATACACCTTTCACAATCCTCATATCTCTTTGCATTGGCGTATGAAGAAACAAGTATAGCCAAATTTTATTTCCATCAGGGGGGAAGAATTTGAACGCTGGTTAACTCTTCTCCATTTCGGATCAATGGACTTGTCCATTTATATCATTTATTGGATTTTTCATAGGCTGCTGAAATTGAATAATTTGTTTGAAGCACCTCCCAATCGAATTTCCACATGAAATTTTGTATGTATACTCAAAAAATTATGTAGAATCTTGTGGCATCTAGAATTTTCTGAAAATATCCCTCCAATCATTTTATATATTTTCTCAAAAATTAGGGACCTCTTTGCATAAAATAGGAGCTCTACAATACTTTTGATCATTCTGAAGATACCATAAATTTCTTCATGCTCCATTGAATTTTTGGATAATTTTTCATGATTTTTGGAGACCATCTGATATTTTCCATGATTTTTCTAGATCTCTTTTTATTTATATATCCATGAAATTGCCCAATTATTTTCATGAATTTAGCATCATAAAATTGGGTCAAACAAGTCTGCATAGCATAACCATGATAGTATCGCTCTCCGGAGTATGGTTTGGCCACCTACCCGGCCGGAATTATTAGCACTTTTAATTACTGGAAATTCCCTCTGAGATCTGTACCTAGGCTTGGACCTATGGTGTGGGAAGAGTTCTTTCTGATTCTGTTGGACCGATAAAGAACTTGAGTGTATACTAAATTCTGTTGACTGACGAGTTATACTTGATTTGAATCTATGCATATTTCATGTTGCAGTATGCCTGTTATTGGACCGTTGCGGCTTGTGCCTACGGTATTAATCATTTATGATTGAATTTGCTTTGAAAAATGAAAATTGATTTCTAAAGTTATTTATAAAAGAAAAGGGTCTTAATTCCGTTATCAGTTCGTACCAAGAATTCGCGTACTGGAACTAAAACCCGCACTGAGATTAAATTCTCATCTGAAATTTTGTATTGCCTCATTTTTTAGGGTTCCAGGAGCGTAGAAACGGTGCTAGGAGACGGTCAGTTGCTACGGTTGAGTGTTCTTGTTTACAGTTCGCTGTCCATATCCCGAGTTTAAATTGCAATGCTACTTTAGCTCTGTATTTAGATGAACTTCCCGATGTACTGGCGTATTTATACCTTGAGATTCCTCCTCCGAGTCCGCCGCATGAGATGGAGGTTGAACCAGAGTCCGAGGATCACTCCGCGAAAACGTAAGCGTTGGGATCGCTAGCGTTACCCGGAGGTGTAATGATGTCGAGTGTGTCTAGTGTTTCATCCTATAGTGTTTTGTCTTGTAGTTGGGATCGCGGATGGTAGTCAGTGGTTGGAAAGGTGGTTGTAATATATGTACAAATGTAAATAGAGTGAAAATGAGTGAACCAGACTTAGGTTATAATAAAAATAATAAGCCTAAGCACAAGTGTGCCTTTTTCTTTTATTTAGTGTGTATTAAACATTGTATAATTATGGCTGTGTTTGGCACATACGTGAACAACGAACAGGGGCCTGTTCCTAGTTCGCGCGCATCCCAAACAGTCTCACGAACAGCGAACAGAGCCTGTTCCTAGTTCTCCCCATTTTTCAGAACTGGGAACTGGGAACAAGAACAAGGGCCACGTGCCTGTTCCTTGTTCGTCCCATACCCATCCAAACATACCCTATGTGTGCAATAATATAAGACTTGGTTTGTTCATCTATATGTTGTGTGATTTCTAGGCCAAAATCAAGAAAATGAAATAATGAATTGAAAAAAAAATTTCACTATCTGTCTGTAGCCTTACGGGAGTGACTTGTCATTCTCGTGGCGGAGAAGACGTCAGCATCCCAGGACGGGGTGTGACAAATAACGTCGAATGAATCAAGAATCACTTTAAAGTATATATACACTATTGAGTCCTGTATATAGTATACACTATTGAGTCCTGTATATACACTTTAAAGAATATAATTAAGTCCTCAGATATTAAAATATTGCGTTACACATACAGGACTTAACTATATACTATATGCATATTCCTGTATGTGTAATGCAATATTTTGAATATCTGAGGACTTAATTATATTCTTGACCTTATAATGAGCTTATATATACACTATAGAGATTAAAGACATGTCAAATTATTAAAAATGGCTCGAAATTCTGAACTGATGCTCCAAATAAACTTTATTTGCATAATATATGCATATTTCTTCATGTATAATAAAGAAAGGTCTTATTTATATTCTAGATCATATAATGAGCTTAAATATAATTGTGATCAAATGATTTCGAAAAAATCAAGGATCGCTTTAAATGCTTAACCAATACTTAAAAAACTTAATTTGTACATTATATGCTTATTCCTTTATGTTATACGCAACATTTTATTAAATATGGTCTTAATTATATTAGAGACAATATAATGAGCTTGAATATAGGATATTGTAATCAAATGAAGTTGAGTGATTCAACGATTGCTTAAATTATTGAACTGATGTTCAAAAGAAACTTCATTTGCACATATGTGTATATTCCTTTTGTTACGCCTTATTTGAATAAGTAACGTTCTAATTACATAAAGAATTATATAAAGAACATCAAAAACAAAAAACATAAGATAAAAATGTGTGGGTGTCGAGATCGTTTAGTTTAAATGTAGCCCGACACTTCAAGTATTTTGAAATAGTCTTTTTTCGATATATATATATTTATATAACCAGAAGACCCTGTGCGGCCGCACAGGAATTTTATGTGACCGCACAGGCATGTTGGACTCGCTGAATGTGCACGTGACCTTTGTGTGACCGCACCATATCTCTATGTGACCACACAGAGCTCCAAATCCTACCCCGACCTGTCACACCCCGTATCCGAAATACGAGGCGCGAGGTGATACAGTATCTTTCGTATCCATCTGACAGCCCGTCAACCTACGTCACAAGAAATAAATGCGAAACGAAGTCAGCTTCAAAGCCGAATAACTGGTTATTTAATGACGCAGCTTCTCTATAACTAATTTATATAACCAAAATATCAATCGATTGGATTAATCCACACATCAATAACAAACAAATTAAATATATTTTACAGAGATCAATGAGTCTAAGTTTTATCAAATCCATTTTCTCATACCACCTTCACACTAGCGCGAATCCCTCTCTAGACGACTCCGTTTCATATTCCATTTTATCCACTTCAATTTAAATCACATCAGAGACCCGTTGACTCGCAAAATACATCAGTCACAATTCTCATATATCAATTCAATTCAATCAAATAAGCCAAACGATATTTAAATCAATCAATACGAAAATTAAATCATAGAGAAGTCCGGTTACCTGACGACGAGCAGTTTAGAAATCATAATGGAATTGCAATGATTATCTGGACTTATATGGGACGTCGGATTAGGACTTCAATCGGTAGACCATCAAATATCAATTGGATTTTTCAAATAGAATTTGTATCAATTCTCTTTGGGAGAATCAAAAGCAGAGATAAGAAAAAGAATTATTTTTGTTTCTTTGAATAGAGGTTGGGTTTCGGATGCCTGGACATAATATGGAGCAAATGAAAGTTAATGAGAATAATTAGGGAACTGGATTTGTGCACGGATGGAACCGACACCTCTCAAGGAAGTTACCATTTTATTATTATTATAACCAGCCAATCAGATTTCAAAGAGGAAATAATGGGCTGCCTTAATAATAAGAAAGAAATTAAAAAGGTCAATTTGGTTTCTAATATTTGTGCCCGGAAGGATCATTTCGGATGGGACAAAGGGATGATCAAAAATTGATTTAATTAATCATGCACTAACGGAAATGTTTGAAAGGGGTGATGCACAAATATTTGGGCGTATTTTAAGGAAGCAACAAAGGAAAAACAAAGGGTAGAGATTGAATCAAGATATGTTGAATACGGTTATTATAGAAGCAAATGAAACTTGTAACCGTATGAGAAAAGAATGTGTCATTTGTGGTCAGTAAACAAAGAGATACAAAATAATAATTCAAAGGAAAATAAGAACGTGGGGAAGAAGTAATTGTAAATCTTAAAAATAAAGAAATTCTTTTTAGCCAAATTAATCTTGGTAACTACTATTTACTTTTAAATGCTAAATCAGGTAGATGCTAAAAAGATGTGGCCCAAGGGTCAAAACATTTTCTCTGATTTCGCACATATATAGAGAAAAATAGATAGTAAATTAGAAAAAAATAAAATGCGTTCAATAAAAATTAAATCGATATATATATATATATATTTTTTTAATGAAAGAAAAATCCTTTAATACATGCTTGAAACAAAAAAAATATTAAAATAAAATAACAATATTCTATAAAAATTTGGGGTGTTACACGACCCCTATATATATAAGGTGCCCGAAGCGCTGAAATTAGGGCATCATTCATTTCACCTTCTTTTTTGACGGCGCCGCAACCAGAACCTAACCCTATCCACCTCCTGTGGCCCCTACGCTACCGCACAGGGGTCCCATGCGACCGCACCGCCCCTCTGCCATCTTGGAAAGCACCATTTCGACCTCTTTCGCCTCATTCTTCCACCCAAGCTACCTCCTTGCAGATCTAGAAGTCAGAAGAGGCTTCAATAGGAGCTCTGGCCTTCCTCTTCCCCTTTTGGTTTTCCATGGAGTTTGTATCAAATTGCTTTCTTGCTTTTGCTTGTTTTTGCATTATATTAAGTTAGATTAGTTATGTTCTAGGGCTAGTTGAAACTGAGGTTAGGTTTGTTGATTTGACTTGATACTTGGTTTCTATTGTGTACTACTTGTTTGATTTCTATATGACTATGCTTGTTTGTGTTTGATTACTTGATCGAACCTCCTATTAGGTGAATGGCCACATCTAATCTAGGCAAAGGGTGTAGGTTGATTAGTTGAATCAAATAAGTACTCAAGGTAGGTTAGGAGCCGAGAGGTGACCAATTTAAGCCCGAGAGGGACAAATTTCTGCTTAGGCGAGAGTCTAGTGGATGCCTTAGAGAATCAACCAGTGAACTTAGGATAATTAAGCCAACATTACGAGAGTTGAGGGTTAATTAACCTAATGGGGGCTTTAAACTAGGTTCCATACCAGGTTCTGTGACCAACATTACGAGAGTTGAGGTTCAGGAGTTTAGATATGGCTAGATCTGTCTCACACAATTCAGAAACCATGTTATTGTGTCAATTCGGCATTAACCAAGGGTCGTGCGGTCGCATGGGAACCCTGTGCGGTCGCACAGGATCTCCAGGCACGCACGAGTCAACGATGTGGTGCGAGAGCGACGCACGTTGACAGCCCGAAGCCTAACCATGATGGAAACTAAACCCGTAGGACATTTTTATACTATATTTTACCTCCAAAAACATCAAAACTTGCTATTGTTTTGTTTACCTTTGATTGATTATTTTTGTTACTCGTTGATTAAGCCCAAACCTTTATTTTACCGTCTAGATTTTGTGAATTAGTAAGGTTTAGTACTCATCTTATCGTCCTTGTGGATTCGACCCCGACTGTACCAACGAATTACCGTGCGCTTGCGGTTGTTTTTAGGTTACTTTTGGGTATTATATAAGCTCACACATCAATTACTGTCGGAGCTATCAGATTGGCTAAGTAATTCTTCAAGTGTTTACCATTCGTGTCAGCTGCTACACAGTATCCGCTTACCATATTAGATCCAACAATCTCACTCACTATATCAAAAAAAACTCAAGGGGTTTCAACTTGCACTTGTATAACTTTCAAATTTTTTTAATGTAATTTTAAAAAACAACTTATCAATAAATTAATCAAAAGAAGCAATGCAAATGTAATTGAATGAAAATGATATGTATGGTAAAAGTGCATCCTTTAATTCCTCCCATTCGTTTTCAAGACCATATGCCACGTGGTTAATAGGATCCAATCCATCATGTCTTATCGACACATCTCTTGTAATCATAAAAATCATACTTAATTATTTTCAATCGTGTTGTAGTTTGTGACCATCGTGTGTTTAGTACCGACTGTGAATTCATAGCAATAGCTACTCCTTCAAACATTTGTATGGTGAAAGTTCTTGGACCAGCGACTCGAAATGCAAAGTTGCTCTTCTCGTATCAAATTTAACAGAAGCGTTGTTTGCTCGTTATTCCAATTTGGCTCCTTATTTTTGGAAGATGATTATGCATTACCCTTCTTCTTATTTCCTATATTGTTGTGTCCCTTCCCGATTGATCCATGCGAACTTTCTAACTTTTTTGTTGGTTGTCCAAAATGTTCATGCTTGTAATTTAAAAACTTTTACCAAAACCAACATCTGTGCTTATTTTTATTTTAAAAAAAAAAAACACAAAGACAGATAGTACAATAGTACTTGCATTCATCCATAGTTATGGGTATGCATGGAAAAAGAGAAGAAAAATGCAATTTATTTTAGAGCTATTTTGATATAGAGATGCTATACCTAAAACTTGAAATTAAGTAACATCTTAGTTTAGTATGATATAAATTTATGATATTCAATTAAAGAATCGAAATACTAAAAAAAATATTTGAGTAGTTGTTTGCAATTTAACATAAAACTGTATTTGTTTTTCTTTGCATGAGATAATTCATTTAGGACATTTAGGACCTGGTATTAGTGGGTTTCAATGGTTTACTGGCTGCTATCTAATAATCGACAATGCCATGTGCGATAACAAATTGATGCTAAGGTAACATCAAATATTTTTAAATGAATGTCTCATATGGACAAATTTATTTTGGATTTGAAATTTAAGTACTTACACATACATCAAATGCAACACCATCTTATGTCTACAAATTCCAAAGACACCCCCCAATTTTGAACTCATTACGACAATGTAATTGAAAATTTATCTCTATATTTTTTAGATAAAATTAACTCAAATCAATCATTTTATCAAAAAAATAGAACAAGTTTTAATGCATCGAGGAATAAATACTGAGAAATTAATGTAGAATACAAAAAACTTCAATCAGTGAAACACTCATGACTATGCACATCTAGTTTTAGTAATTAAAAATTCGAAATCTCCTACCTCAACATATTCTTACAATGAAATTATATGATCTTTCACTTATGCTTCAAAAAGAGGACCCAAATATTAAAAGAGAAACTGTTGGACATTTAATGGAGTTTGATAATTGCTTGAGAAAGACAAGGAATCACATGTATTGACTGGGCCCAGAGAATTTTAGCAAGAATGAGACCTGATTATTGTTTTAAGACCATGAGAAAGAATGAGAGCTGATTAAGGGAAAAAATCACATGAATATAAACAATTACACCTAAAATTAGGAAAAAAAATTATACATGGTTCAGCGAGGAGTAACCTGAGAGTAATCACTAGATAAAGGTCGCCTAGGTTTTGTAAGCGAAAATGAATGATTTTCTATAAGGATCACTATAAGTTTTTATTAGGATCGATTTTCTATTTGAAAATTGGGAGCTTGAAAGAAGAATCTTTTCTTTTCGAAAGAGAGAAGCGGCGTCATTAGCAAAATTTGGGAGTTTTTTTTTTGAACGAGCAATGGAAAAAAAATTAGAAACTATTTTTTCAAACGAGAACAAAGATGTAATTGACATTAAGGAGTCCTCTTTTCTTAATTTTAAGACATCCCTGAAGGTGTCTTAATTTAATATGCCATGTCAACAGTTTCTTTCTTATCTTAGAATCCTAGTCAGCACTTAAAGTAATTTTAGTAATTCAATTTTAAGACATGTTTAGTGTCTTAGCTCATTTCTTTCTTCAAATTCATGGTCACTTCGAAAGTTCAAATATAAAGCTAACATATTTTGCACAATTTTTATGAAAAAAAAAATTAGAAGAGGTTAAGAACCGGTCCGGTATAGTGTATAGAGAAAAAGAAGGTGTTTATGAATCGAACTTTATATGCGAAAAAAATAGAAGGGGTCAAGAACTGATTCGGTACAACATTATAATTGTAAAAAAAATAAAATTCAAATTTTCCCTTGGTTTTGTTTGATTTGGATATGTTTGGTACACAAATATTCACAAACAAATATTCATGAACAACGAACAAGGGGTAGCTCCCAGTTCTCAAATTTTCGCGAACTGCTTATTCATCCTTTCGTGGGTTGTACCAAACACATCCAAAATACTACATAAGACCGCAAACATATTTAAATATATTTTTCGAATTAATATGTGTAATTAATTAAATTATACAAGAAAATTTATATTTTTACATAGATAAATTAAAATACTATTTTAATTTTAAATATTGATCATCAGCATAATTCGATTAATTTGTGACACCCCGAAACCAGGGGATGCCGCAGCCGCCGCGAGCGCACATTACCACTCGTGCACCCGCAAGGCTTTACTAATCATCATATACAACTCTACATTCAATATCTTCAACTATGTACAATGTCAAGTTCTAATTTTACATATTTCAACTTGAAATATTATTAAGCTAATTTAAAATATATAAACAACCGTCTGGTTCACAAGGTATTAGATGCCAACCAAATGTACGACGGCCTACTACTCTCCAAGCTTCCACTGCGCCACTCAAATCCAAGACCTGGAACCCACAACCAATGTGGAAACAATGCAACAAGCAGAGAATGAGATAATTATACAATTATCTCAGTGCAGTATTTAGTTCCAGCCACACGAATCTTGAGTACATGTTTCGAAACTAATTACCGACCGAGTTTAAAAGCAGCTATTAAGCAATACATATCTGAATTTTGTTAATTGCTTATCTTAATATATGTATTGCTTAATAGCTGCTTAATAAGCAATTAACAAGATAATCACTTGGTTCCTCCCCAGAAGCAGGGATCAAAGTAAAATTCAGATATTAGTCAACCGGTTCCTCCCCAGACACAGGGATCAGAACCTACTCCTCCCCAGAAGCAGGGATCAGAGTATAATCCAGATTCAATTCAAACAAATCGAACTTTCAACAAGTACCTCAAGACGTGACACTGTAGACCTCGGATTAAGCTTAACCAAACCGATTGACATGCCGGATAGCTCGCCCGCGTACAAACGAAACCAGTGTCATTCAACCGTACAAGAGTACTTAACCATTCATATCATTTTCATCTAGATCAATCGGATAACCATTCAATATGCATACATAACATCTATATCATAATAACAATATGATAAAATGCAAATATGCTTGAATTTCAATGAATTCAAATATGTTATGCAAGTAATAAGTTCTAACAATAACTCAAGATAGGTGTGGAATCCGCACCTGTAAACATAAGTAGGCACAAGCAAACAACAAGCAATCCCAGTTACCACCAGTGGTATCGGCCTCCCCGAGTTCCGATACGTCTTTATCCAAATCTATACAATAAAATTACTCTAAGTACTTACTCAAGTAGTAAACAAAAGAAGCAAGTAAAAACAAGCAAGGAAAACAAAATACAAACTCCAATTATGACTCATTATGTGGTCGAGTTAGGATTTACCACGACTTAGACACCATTGACAATTGTACAAGTAAATTTAGGGTCTAAACCATACTTTTCTAATTTCTAGAGTCTCAAATGATTCTATGAGGTTGTAGAGCTCTTCAAGAGCTTTCCAAAGGTCTTTGAATCAGCTAAAACGGACTCCGGATGACAAAGTTATGGTCATAAGAAAATCGGTTCTCAGAGGGAACAATTCGGACTGAATTAGAATGGATTCGGACCGAATTAGAATGGATTCGGACCGAATTTTAGAAGCTGAAATTTCCAGGGAGTCCAATTCGGACCGTATTGAATGATTTCATGACGCGAATCGGGTAATTTTAAAAATTTTATTAACCTATAACATCTAGGATCGTTCTTATTATTGCTAACTTTCTTTATTTTATTTGCATCACAATCAAATATATTCCTGTAAGAAGGATTGTAGAACCATACCTATGGTCTTTAACGAAGCTCTATTCCTCTTCGGTTCACCTTGAATCTGAAACAAGAATGACAGTCGAATCCGTGCTAGCGAACTCCCCGTCAACACTTAGCTCCGTCGCCCGTATCTTAATCGATAAAATATTTTAACAAATATCTAGAAGAAAATAAGAACAAAGCTTCAACACATGAAGACTTACTTGTACACAAATTTTCTGATCTGTTTTACCTTTAAAACACAAGAAGAAACCTTTCAATTTCATATAGCATTTAAAGCCACTAAGCAGAAATTAAAACAGCACTTTAATTTCTGACGTTGCAGCACTAAAATCTTGATAACTCTCTGTAGAAAACTCCAAACGTCCTGAAACTTGGACCATTGGATTCTACACTTCAAGGGATCATATATTATTTGTCCAAAATGGTTATCGTTTGCTATACTAATTTTCTATTTAAAGTTGGCTCAAATTCTGACCCGAATTTAAAGCCTTCTTTCTTTTTCATTTGTTAAATTAATTGGGCTTGGGCTTCAAATAAATTTATACATTTCATAATAATATTCATATATTATTATAATATGTGAAACTTATATTATCCTCATAATATACACATATTAATAAATTTATTCTTTGCTAGTTAATCACGTCATGTGATGTAATTTTCTATTTGTACTTTATATCATGCAACATGAAACTTTGTACATAAAAAATATATTTCTTGTTTCCCACTCAGTTGGTGTGACCTATGTTGAGGATCCATATTATGTTGGCAATGGAATAAATATTTTATTCTATAAACTGTAAGCGGTACTCTAGCATACATTACAACTACCCAAATAATATAGATGTTTAGCAAATCCTTTTACGAAACACGATCCTTCTAGTAATGTTATTAACATTACTTGTGTCTATTCCTTGCCATATGACATTATGACTATTATACAAAGTAGGGCTGTGTCATCTTCGTATTATTATCTTTTCTTGGTCTCTAATAAGTAGGATTATATAATTATAACTGCACTTCAGTTATATTGGATCCATTTATAATCTCACTTTACCAAGGGGCCCTTTATAATATCATTCCTCAATTAATGAGTGGCAATTAGCTATTGATATATATATATTTTTCTCCTACACAAGTTACATACAAAGAACTATTACTTTTATCACCACTTGCTTCAAATGGTTTTTAATAATAATGACGTTGCATATCCCTGGTATGAAAAATATATCATATCAATCTTAGAATTAATGACACGATAAAAATATTAATGACGCAAACAAAATCCATATAATATTTTTATCAATTAGGTCTGTTCAATATATGAAACTTTTCATATACTCGTGTTATTAAATGATAATCCTTTATCAACGTTTACAGAACTACAACGTACTTTTAATCAACACGACAGTCTTATATGGAATATTAGTGTTCCTGCTAATATCCAAGACATGTGAACATTTTAGAGTTATATATTCATTTTATTTAGAGTTCTGCGGTTCAAGACCAAGAGCATCTTCTTGAACACTTCTAAATATGAATATAAACTCATGGAACAAAATGTAATAACATCCAATTCATAAATATAACATATAAAAGTAATCACTATAAGATAACTTTTAGAACACAATTCCAACACGTATTAGAATGAATTCGGACCGAATTCTAGTCTATGGCTGAAATACTGAATATAGGCAGAGTTTGTAGCCAAACTTAAAGATTATTGCAAAATTCCTTAACACTAATACACATAATCACATTATTAATTCCAACATTGCTTAGCCACCATAATTAGCCACTTAAACTATTGAAATTCTAAGAAATTATATCTAACTCAACAAACAACTACCCTAAATTTGTACCGGTAACTAATTGGCTTAATCCAACACTTCTAATCACTATTAAACTCTTAAAATTTCTAGAAAATACAATTTAAGTCAACCAACAACTTAAATATGCAAATTAACAAACAAATCATAAAACACTTGTAAAAATACCATTAACGAAAAGTCCCGAAACATGTCGGGTTTTGTTCAAACTTCAAATCTAAACTTTTGAAAGCTAATTAAGTTGAAATCACATGAACATAACTACGTGCAACTCTACTAAGTTACTAAAATCCACATGCATTTCATAATGCATTTTAAAACCCGACAAAAATCATAATCTAGTAAGAACACCATGCATGCAACTATTTATCCTTTCTAAATTCATTTTTTCTAGTCCAAAAATAAACCATCAAAACTATTTGTTAGTTTCAAAAACCGAAATAATAGATGCAAAACTTGAAATTCCTAAACAATGCTCAAAATTCATTTTAAATAATAATTCTTTTGCATGCATGACCAAAACTTTGAGAAATCGACTCAAATGCTAAATGTCGCTAATAAAACTTTGCATGCAACTAATCTTAATTGAAAATATCATTTCCAAACCTTTATTCAAGCTTAAACCCCAGAAATTAGTTGAAAATCGAAATAGTTCAAGGAAAAACGAAACCTTACAAAAATAGTACTCAAATCTGAATTTTCTTGGCTTGCATGTACTCTCCTTCACCTTCTCTCTTCAATTCTGAATTTTCTAAAATTTTTCGGAATTTTTATCAATTTATTTTGGGTTGTTTTTTATGGAGCATAAACTTGGAAGAAGAGGAAGAAAAATTTCTATTGGAGGAAGAAGTGGGTGGGAGAGAGAGCAAAAGAATGGTTGATGGGGAGAAAGAGAAGGAAAATATAATATGTGAACTTTTGCAAACTAGTCCTTCATTTCCTTCAAAATCACTTGTTCTTCCAATTTCAGATTTGTGCACTATTTCAATAAGTTTGAGGTCCAAACTAAATAACAGAAAATTCACAACCAAAATTTTAAAACTCAATAACCATAATGCTATGAAATTATAATACTTTTATACTATATAAAGATAATTTGAACAACTAAAAATATTAAGCACACAAAAATTAGAATATGAAAATACTGGATATTACATAATTACAAATATTAATTCGAAAAATATTTAATTCTGCGTGCGGTCTTATTTAGGCTCTGATCGGAATGGTGGATCGGTGAGAGTTGATTTCAATTCAATGGAAAAGAGTTGATTGTTAATTGACGAGAATTGAAGTTTGATGATCGGAATCAATAAAATAAGAGTGATTTCACACTTTAAAATTGACAATTATACCCCCATAAAGCCAGTGGCGGATCCACCACTGGGTCGGGTGGGGCTAGAGCCCCACCTAGCGCCGTCGAGTCCATGGAGCCCCACCTTAGCCCCAGCTAATTTTTTCTGCCATTGGAGTACTCGAAGGTTCATTATATGAGATGGATATATGATTAACTTATGTTGGTCCAATGTTCTTATAAACTCAGCCCCACCTAAATATTTTTCCTAAATCCGCCACTGCATAAAGCTGCTTCACCAAGCCATGGCTAGATAGAAGAATGAAAAGTCAGATCGCCAGAGCTTATCAACTGACTGAGTGGTACTACTTAAGTCTTAATTGATTTCAACCGTCTCTCTCTGCTCGCAAGGAAAGAGAAAATGTATAGTACCTATCTTTCTTTTCGATAGCACACAATCATATCGCTAGATAACTGGACCCCTTTCAGATTGCCATGGCTTGATAGAGCTTAGTAGAGAAGAAATGTTAAAAACGATAAGAGATAGGTTTTAAAAGGGCAATTTGGTCCGATCCTCAGACAAAACTCAAATCGCATGAAATTTCATCACTTTTGACGGGAATTGTCAGGGGCTAAATTTTCCGATCAAATCGCACAAAATGAAATCGTTTATGCTTTTATTGATGGTTCCGATCAGAAAAATTGAGAGAAACGGAATTCCGTTTCCGATTCTCATGTCGTTTTATCTATTCCGATCAGGCCCTTACTCTGGGCTGAAACATGGTCTATCGCACTAACAGTGCAACAAGTAATCCAAAATTATAGTCAAAACTGTAGTCAACAAAATGACCCGCATCCGCATCCGCATCCGCATCCGCATCCGCACTAGCGGATCCTCGTCGCCGAGACAAGTAATCAACACTCTCGCTGTGTGTTCTCTCCCCTTTGAATCCCTCTCCTCCGTCCTTTCTCCTCGCCTTTCCTCTCTCCGCAGTCCGCACAACGGGAAAGTAATCTCGACGCATCCTTCGCCTGGGTTGAGAAATCGGAAATAAAATTCATGCTCGAAGCGCGATCTGAAGCGGAGAGGTAGACAAAAACTGCTCTAATGCAATTAAGCTGCCTTCCTTTCAATCGTCTGTTGTTGTTACGATACTCATTTTGTTTAACCTGCTGTTGTGTCGAGATGTCCGACGAAATGCCACACAGAATGGTTGTCCAGCTTAACGAGCTCTGTCCAATTATGGATCTAACGTTGTGTTCATTAACTTAATTCTTCTCTGTTGTTTTCTCACTTGCGTTCCACCAGATAACTAACTTAACTGACTTGTATGTTTTGTGCATTCTCCATGATAATAGGAGAATACTAGTTTCGTATTGTCATTTCTCAAAAAGCCCTCTTTCCTCCATAAATTCCCAGCTCTAGCATAAATTCAATCTCAACCTGAGTCTGACAACACGGTAGGAAAAGAGGGAAAAAAAAAACAAAGAAGAGGTGGAAAGAGAATGACATAAAGTGGTGGAGTTTCTGTTCTGATCTCTGTATCAGAAACTATGTATTTTTTTTGGGGGGGGAATTTATCTAACTTTTTGATTGCTTTGGTGTTAACAGACCTTCTGGGACTTCTCCAATTCTTTGAGAGGGTTGATGTATATATGATTGGATTCTGTAAACATGAAGCGCTTCGTGTACATAAATGATGATTCATACCAGGATTTGTACTGCGATAACTGCATATCTAACACCAAATATACCTTGCTCAATTTCCTTCCCAAGAATCTATGGGAGCAATTTAGGTTTGTTTCTCTTTCCTGATTTTACCTGTCAATTAAAATGTATTAGTTTAATTTACACAAGATTGCCGCCTTGTACTTATGATGAAAAGTTAAGCAAACATGAGTGCATATTTTATGACTTAATTCAATTGAGATCTCGGGGAGGTACCAAAATTTAATTACGAGACAGTGACAAGCTGTTAGACATGAATGGTACTGTGAAGAAGAGTCTTATATTGCACTAATTGAATTATTCTAGGGAAATTTGGTTTGAACTTGCTCTTTGGATTTTTTTTGTTGTATTAGTAAGTGTTCATCAATGAGCTTATAATAGGGTATTTCATGGCTCAAACTTTTGATGTTGTACTTCTCTGGCCACTGTGTTGTTAAGAAAGAATGCAGATAGATATACATTTGCCCCCTTTTCTACTTATACTGTAAAGAGTAGAGTATTCATGTAGTAAACTGAAATTATGTAGTTATATAGCACAGCTTTTACAACTATAACATTTTTGTTTTAAAAAAAATGATCACATCAAACCATTTGGCCTTAACTTGATGCAAAAATATTATTTAAAACCTGGTAATACAAAAGCTAGAAGGGCTGACCTTATTTTTTTTACTTGTATTTCAAAATAATAGCCGTTTCATGAATCAATATTTCCTACTGATCGCCTGCCTGCAACTGTGGTCCCTGATTACACCAGTGAACCCAGCCAGCACATGGGGCCCACTTATCTTCATATTCGCTGTATCAGCCACAAAGGAGGCATGGGATGACTACAACCGCTATGTATCTGACCGACAAGCTAATTGCAAGGCTGTTTGGGTGGTGAAAAATGGTGCTCGAAGAAATGTATGTTTCTTTTTAACTTCTATCCTTTCTATATGACAGGCTAATTGCAAGGTTGTTTACAAATTCTCCTACATTATTTAAGAAGTTGGGGAAAATCCTGGTATTATTACAAAAGCTTCTGCTTTGTACAGAAATTAATGGTTAGCCTTATTGAGTGCAATAGAAATTAGCAAGTATATCTCTTTTTTTCTCCTGAAAAGGAAAGAATATCGATGATGATTGTTCTCAATGAAAGGCCAGCAGCGGCCCTTAAATTTTTTGCACATTGAATATGGTCTCTGAACTGGACAGTGGAGGCCTTAATATTTGGGCTCTTCTTGTCCCTTTTTGTAGTCGCTGACAATGTGGCTTGTACATGGAGGATGAAATGTGAAGAGCTAGGACCCACATTGTAGATCAAAATATGCATTTCATTTTCTCTTTCTTAGTCTGGGTACAAACATTCATTATATTATCCTAATCCTGGATATGCTGCAATATTAGAAATAAGCAAGGAATTGAACAGAAAATAAAATACAACAGCTCAAGAACTAGAATGATAGTATGAGAGTGGTTGTACCCAGACTAAGACGAAACATTTGGTACTTCATCATGACTCATGACTGTTGGACGAGACTAACTATTATGCATGTTTGGACTTACAAATTTTTACACATAATTTTTACACATCCAGAAATGGTTTTAGTCAGAATTCGTAAGTTTGGGTTGATTGCATCTTCCTGTCAGTTTATGATGTTGAATTGAGCTGTATGTGCTAAATTTTGGAGTGTGAAATGAAATGTTTGTGCTTCTTGTGCAGATTCAAGCCCAAGAAATACGTGTTGGTAATATAGTATGGCTTAGAGAAAATGAGGAGGTCCCTTGTGATCTTGTCGTGATTGGAACTTCTGATCCACAAGGCATATGCTATGTTGAGGTCAAAAAATTCTAAAATAGCTTTTTACCATTTTTTTCCTTCTCTATATCAGGTGTTTCACATTTTGATATATGGGTGTTATACTGTTATTATATCGTTATAGCAATTTGAAATAGGAGTTTATCTATCATTGACTGGCATAGCAGTAAAATAATTCCAGTATGTTCTCCATAGCTAACATAAAGTAGCTGTCTTTGTCTACCAGCCTATAACATGCTTTTCAGTATATTACTATTCTGAAGGTGTTGTTATGTATTTGTGATTTTCTAGAGATATATATTTTTTGTCATTCCAGACAACCGCCTTAGACGGAGAAACAGATCTCAAAACTAGAGTTGTCCCACTTAGTTGTGCTGGCCTGGACTCTGAACAACTTTGCAAGATCAAGGTAGTCAAATGAACAACATTGCAATCAGACCTTCCTTTTATATTGGTCTTGCTTTATTCTAATTCCTAAATTTCTCATGCTTTAATGGAATGCTAAAGGGGGTTATTGAGTGCCCAAATCCGGATAAAGATATCAGAAGATTTGATGCAAATATGCGTCTTTTTCCTCCCTTCATTGACAATGATACATGTCCATTGAGCATAAACAACACTCTTCTACAATCCTGCTACTTGAGAAATACTGAATGGGCCTGTGGCGTGGCTGTTTATACAGGTTAGTTACCTCAAAGAATAGTATGGTCATGTTCTTTGTGCATGGAAAGTTACTTCTGTGATTGTGATCTGATGTATTGTGTTTTTACTTTTTACAAAAAATGCTCTTATGCTGTAGCAGTTTCAGGAAGCAGTTAGTCATAAATGCTGGTACCCAATTCTTCAACATGACCAATTCTGCCTTTGTTCCAATCAATTTTATAACCCTAAATTTGAATAAAAGTTATTGTATACTTACTTTAAGGTTAATTTCCATGCATGCATTTACTTGTTCATGTTTACATTTACACATTGCTAGTGAATTGTGTGTGTGTGTGTGTGTGTGTGTGTGTGTGTTATCTGCATGTAATGGATCTGTTCATTATAACTAGAAGAAATTTAGTTCTATTTGCAATTGTGGTAAAATTGTTTTCCCTGCCAAACCTGTGGAAATTTGAGTTGCAGTTCTCTGCGTATATTGTAACAAAAACCAACCCTTTGAAAATTTTCTTCAGGCAATGAAACAAAGTTGGGAATGAGCAGGGGCATACCGGAGCCCAAGCTTACGGCAGTAGATGCAATGATTGACAAATTGACGGGTGCAATTTTCTTGTTTCAAATATCCGTTGTAATTGTTCTAGGATTTGCTGGCAATATTTGGAAGGATACTGAATCTCGTAAGGTAATGTCATTTTATTATTTCAGCTGAGTAATGATGTGTGTTTCAGTTCGTTACTTTTCTAATGTCAAATAAACGACACAAAAAGTAAACAAAATGTAAGCCCCAACTTATACATAGACCTCCCTGTAGTGTAGATGAAAGAAAAGGGAAAAAACAAATGCTTGTGGGTGGTATCTCCCTGGACCTATGCTTTCACTTTATACATTGTAAATTGATCTGTACCAATGGAAAGAATGTTTGGCATTCTGGCCGTTATGTAAGTACAGTGTCCGATCTGTACCAAATGGCAACCACTGTCTGCTGTACCTAATTTATTGTTGAATTTATCATTTCTTTTTATGATTTGCACTATTGTTTTGTGTAGCAATGGTATGTTGCATATGCTGATGAAGACCTGTGGTATGAGTTCATAATAATACCACTACGATTTGAGCTGTTATGCTCCATAATGATCCCTATTTCTATAAAGGTACATAATCCCTTTTAGTGATTTAAACCTTAGCTCTATGTTTTGAAAGGAATTAATGAACTTACTTTCTTGTAGTCTAAGGGCTCTTTGGAAGGATTTCTCGCTCTTCTTTTTTGCTTTTGATTTATATATAAGCTGTGCCATGAAAAAATGTTTTTTCTTTTTAGGTTTCACTTGACTTCGTGAAAAGCTTATACGCAAAGTTCATTGACTGGGATGAAGAAATGTTTGACCAAGAAACTAATACTCCTTCTCATGCTGCTAAGTAAACTGCTAGCATTATTATTTTTTGTTATGTTTTTGAATTGTCACTATGAGTTCATCACTTCTAATATGCTATATGAGTTCGCTATGTGAACGAACTGTCAGAATTACTGTTGAATGAATTTTCTGATATGCAAAATCCTAATAAGCATGGTTCAGTGTACTTCAAAAAGATATTATTTACTCTACCATTTGTACTGGCTGTCTGGTACTCAATACCAATCTGCAAGACATCTTTTGTGTATTTAATTAAATTTCTTACTTGGTTTTTCAGCACAGCAATAAGTGAAGACTTGGGCCAAGTTGAATACATCTTAACAGACAAAACTGGGACTCTGACTGAGAATAAAATGATCTTTAGGAGATGTTGCATCAATGGAACTTATTACGGTAGCGAGAGTGGTGATGCTTTGAAAGGTTGTGCTCTTCCTGTTCAAACACTGTATATTTTTCTATGACTTATGATCTAACTCTGTATGCATTTGTTTGCAATTTAGATACCCAACTTCTGAATGCTGTTACTGGCAATGAGAGTCCTGTCATCAGATTTCTCTTAATCATGACTCTCTGCAACACTGTTATTCCTGTTCAAAGGTACATATTGGATAAACCATTTTCCTTGTATGGATGAAACAATGGTTGAAATCTGATAATTTTGCTTAGTTGGAGTTATCAGTTTATGAACATAATATATCTGTTTAGTTTCTGTTGTGTACCAGACTAATAACATTGTTTTTGGTGCCTTCAGCTGTTTTTTTGGGGTTAATTTACTGAAATTGAAGCTTAGTTTAGCCATAACATTTGGTATTGAAGAAAAACATGGGGCACAAAACCAATGGATTCCATGTATATACCACAGTATGACTCTGTACTCAGTATTACTAGTGTAGTTTGACTCTGTGATTTAGAATGCTTATACTATTTCGGTATTGGTGCGAATAGTTCTGCTTGCTGGGCGCAAGACGCTTATATTCAACTTTCAGTTCATCGTATTGGATGACTAGTTTTCTTAATAATTGATCTGCTGTTTTGGATTCTAGCAAAACTGGAGATATTATGTACAAATCACAGTCTCAAGATGAAGATGCTCTTGTTAATGCTGCTGCTTGCTTGCATATGGTACTTGTCAGCAAAAATGGTAGCACCGTTGGTAGGTAATCCCTCTTAAGAAATTCTTTTTTTTGGTAGAAAGCTACTCAAGTGTTCATTGGTGTACGCCCTTTGCTGATATTTTGGTGTTGAGGTTTTTAGTTTCCATTTTGATCCTAGGCTCTCAAATTTCTACCAACCGGTCTCACCAATATCTTCTTTAAAAGGTGGACAAATCAACATAAGAAAACAGTGTATACGCAGGCATGGAATTATCCCTTTTTAGCAAAAAAAATTTTGGCAATACTTTTCTTCCTTGATGGCTTGGATGTTTGTTGAAGTTTCAGGATTGTCTTTGTTGGTCCCTGAACTCAAGTTTTGGGTTAGTTACAATTAATCATTATACTGTCACACAATTCCCAGTTTAGTCTGCAAGTTTGAAGTAGGACTAAACAGGGAAAAAGTTTCGGGCCAAAAATGGGAATATTAAATAGTCGGATTACAAGGAGAAAATCCTAGAATTGGAGTACTTAAAACCAGAAGTTTCTATCAAAAGTTTCTGAACCTTATAAGTATTGCTTATGTGATTGCCTGGTTGATTCAGATGTGGGTTTCCAACTAGGACCCATGTAGCAGACATTGTATAGTCTAAGAGCCTAACGGGATTTTTTTTAATCCTGATGTACCCTTAGCTCGAATTGAACCATACCCTCCAGTTAGGACTTAGCAAGGAATACGATCCAATTGTTCTCAAATGGATCGATTCAGTGACAATAAATAGGAATCCCCTCTTTATTTTGAGTCTGTTAGGCGCTATTGTATCTAAAATAACGTTTATTCATTTTCTAATTTTGTAACTCATAATGAGATCTTATTAAATAAATTTTTGTTCCCTGCCTATTTTGACAATTGGTTTGATTTTTTTTTTTTGACAATTTGAAAGGAAGGATTGTAAATTAATCATCTTATTTTCTTTCATGGTGTTCCTACTTTTATACATTATTTTTTTTAAAAAAAAAACAAACTACTTGGACATTTTGCCTTTTGTATGGTTTGTGGTCAAGTAAATCTTTGTTTTGAAGAAGTATGAATTTTTTTTCCTAATATTTTTTCCTAATTTTGTTTTAGAAAAAAGAAGAGAGAAAAATGAGCTAATTAGGTTTGGGCTGTGAAGGCAATTCTGACTTCCTGTCTTTTTCTGTTGTGTCCATAATCTCTCTTCTGCACAGGACTAATATATAATGGCCAACGCATGCTGTATGAGGTACTTGACATACTAGAGTTTACTTCTGATCGGAAAAGAATGTCAGTTGTGGTAAAAGACTGCCAGACTGGTTCAATTCTTCTCTTAACCAAAGGCGCTGATGAGTCTGTTTTCCCTTGCTCTTATCGAGGTAAAATGAGATCACTAGCACTCTTGTTAATCATATAACTTTTAGGTTGTTTTCAAGTTATTGGTTAATTGATTAGTTTTAGTTCTATCTTTGATATCTGGTGCAATGTGGAAATCATTCTCCTGAAATGTAGTTCAAAAATTCAATTGTCCCATTGCAATTCTGGTGATTAGCTCCCAAACAACTTTAAATTGCACAGAATATAATATACGACCTATTGTATGACGGAGAGAGCCACAATTTTAGTTTTCAATTGTGCCATTTTCAACAAAAAGTGAAGCAGCTGTCAATGTAATTCAGTCAAGTATAGTATTGGTGTAAATGAGCTAGTTGAGGAAATGCAAACAAGGACATTATAAAAATGGCATTGCTTTCCAAGAATTTATGGTATATGGGTGGTTATATTTCTCATGTTTGGTGGTAACAGATGATACAGTTTTCAATTTTCATGGGGCATGTGTATGTTTAGGCCAACCTATGTGAAATGTCTCCTTTAAATGCCGAATCTGGTCTACACCCACTTATTTCAACAAAAAAAAAGATGCCGAATGTGCATGGAATTGAGTAATGATACATAAACTGGGATATTTCTGATCATTATCTATACATGTTTGTATTTCATAATAATTGGATGCTTTGTTAGGATTTACTGAAAATTTGTAACAGCTTGAAAATATATAAATCAGTTGCTTTGTGATATAGTTTCTCTTCTGATGCTTAAATTTCAGGCCAACAAATCAGAGTTTATGTTGATGCGGTAGAACAATATGCACAATTAGGATTGCGAACTCTCTGTTTGGCGTGGCGCGAATTGAGAGAAGATGAGTATTTAAAATGGTCGAAGTTGTTTAAAGAAGCTAACAGCTCATTAATTGATCGAGAGGTGATGCACTAGTTTAGATACATTTTTTCCTAGAAGAGAGACCTTTATTTTTTTACCTTACATTGCAAATTGAAGCATGTGGTCTAGTAGTCAAGAGGTAAGAGCACTAGATGGATTTCTAAGAGGTCAAGGGTTCAAGTCCCGCATGCTTGCGATAGGCTTGCAAGCCAGCATAAAATCTAGCCATATACAAAAGAAATGACCAGGGTCGGGGGTGTCATTTCTAGCCTACCCCAACTTGTTTGGGATAAAAATAAAATGCTTTGAACTTTGAACTTTGAACATTGCAAATTGAAGGTAGACACATTCTTCATATTGACTATTGATTTGCTGCAGTAGTGTTGTTGGATCATAATTGCAGAAACTAACTTCTTCTGGTGTACCTTGAATGTTTTATTTTTTGGGAGTTGAAGTACGCAATTACAATGTTTGCTTACAGTCTCCTGTTTGTAATGTAGTGGAAAGTTGCTGATGTCTGTCAAAGATTGGAGCATGACCTCGAAATCCTTGGTGTGACTGCAATAGAGGATCGTCTTCAGGTACTTCTGAAGACTTATCCTTGCTATCAAAGCTTTGGTTGTAACTTTGAGTTCGCAATGATTCCTCAAGCTAGAAGGAAATTATTATGTATAGAGGCTTTATCTAGAGGGCATTTTGATCACTATCCTAGAATGTGTATATTGTTTGACTTTTATCTACCCCAACTTGTTTGGGATTAAAGGCTTTGTTATTATTGTTGTTGTGATAATTTCTGGATCCCTGTATGACAATTGTACTTATCCTTTACTGTGGTAAACCTTTTTGTTTATATTATTTTACACCCAGAGTGGTGTACCAGAGACTATTGAAATGCTGAGGCGTTCTGGAATCAACTTTTGGATGTTGACTGGTGATAAGCAGAGCACCGCCATTCAAATTGCATTACTGTGTAATTTCATTTCTTCAGGTACTTTTGATAAAAATAGATATGGTGTTTGTTAATTAATTTCTGTCTATTAGCTCTCGAAAAAAAAAAGTAATTTCTGTCTATTTCTCTGATAACTATCTGCTGTTGCTTTCTAGAACCAAAGGGCCAGCTTTTGCATATAAATGGAAATACTGAAGATGAAGTAGGGAGGAGCTTGGAGAGAGTCCTACTTACAATGAAGATTACATCATCTGAACCCAAGGTGAGTTTTGTGGTAAGTACCCAAACTTGCAGCAGGAAACATTGTCACTACAGGGACTGAGTGCCAGTTGTAGTGGTAGTTACCTCCTGGGATTTTCCCCCTACGGATCTAAGATTTCAGAAACATAATTCTTTTAGTTAGTGCAACTGTGCAAGTGATGAAGCTCAATCATTGCATCTATTTTTGTTTCCTGAAAATAGGATCTGGCATTTGTTGTGGATGGGTGGGCCCTCGAGATTATTCTCACACACTACAAAGAAGCCTTCACTGAATTGGCTGTGGTGTCCCGCACAGCGATATGTTGCCGTGTCACTCCTTCCCAGAAAGCACAGGTTCATTTGACCTTTTATTTCTTGGCAGATTGTTTCTTTTCTCCCTCATGGCTAGTTCAGTGTCTAACAATGGTTCCTTAGTATACCTTAATTGACCCTAGAGCAAACAGTAACCATCGAATTTTGTTAGTTATTACCTTTATGGAGCTATGTAACTAATTATAGCTGCTACTATTAAAGTGCATGCCGCAACTAATTTAGAGAAGACTATTATCAGAGTTAGTGCAATTACTGTAGAAAAGAAGATGCAGTTCATTTGTTGATTGAAGTATCATGTAACTACTGCAGCTAGTGCAACTCCTAAAATCTTGTGATTACCGGACATTAGCTATTGGTGACGGTGGAAATGATGTGAGAATGATACAGCAGGCTGATATAGGTGTTGGAATTAGTGGCAGAGAAGGGCTTCAAGCTGCAAGAGCAGCTGACTATAGCATTGGAAGTATGCCATTACCTTTATGCTGCTTTAGGAATTTCTCATATGATTTATCTGCGACTCCTTTAAATTTTGACAATTTATTCTTTGAGGTTTGTAGAGTTCAGATTTTTGAAGAGGTTGATCCTTGTTCATGGCCGATACTCTTATAACCGAACTGCCTTTCTCTCACAATATTCCTTTTACAAGTCACTTATGATTTGCTTTATTCAGATCCTGTAAGATAATTTTCTTTTTGCACATATAATAATTTTATCTTTACACATGATCCATGATATGGACTCTGATCATGTTCCTTTTGGTAGCTTTTCTTTTCTTTCAGGAATTGCTGGAACTAGCTTATTCAACTCAGTAAGCCTAATGGCTTACAATGTGTTTTACACAAGCATACCTGTCCTGACAAGTGTGCTTGACAAGGATCTGTCAGAAAAGACGGTGATGCAAAATCCTCAGATTCTTATTTATTGTCAGGCAGGAAGGTAAAGATCAAAACATAGACCAGTTAAAACCATTTAACTTTTGATTTATCTATGTCAAGGCAGGCATAGGTCAAATATGCAAAGCCACAAGTACATTCTGCAAATAATATAATCTTGTTTGCCCATTTATGGGAACTTGGGAAGTCAAAGTCCTAGTTTCTTTTTTCTTTTCCTTTATGTAATTTATCTTATTTTTCTTTGTTCTCCTCTCCTAGAGTCATCTTTTCCTGCTCTTATTTGTATTTGTCATTTTTTATTGGAAGAGAGATTTGGATTTCTGATCCAGGCAGGCATTACTTGAGATTAATTAAGAGGTTTCCCAAATTGTAGTAACTGGATTGAGCACCTTAAAACTCGAGGATAGCCAGAAAAATAAGTGTCAGAATAGGAGCATTTCCTGTTATTTTTTATTCTTTATTTCCTCTAAGTTCAATGTTCAGTACATAAAGATCATTCTCATTTCAGGCTCCTAAACCCAAGCACCTTTGCTGGATGGTTTAGCCGATCATTATACCACGTGAGTATTATTATTATTTTTTCATTAGTTGCCTTCTTTTACCAATCTTCTGACATGCGATCGGGGTATTGGTTGTTTTACAGGCACTGGTAGTCTTTCTAATAACAATTCATGCATATGCTAATGAGAAAAGCGAAATGGAAGAGCTTTCTATGGTTGCCCTTTCAGGTGCTATTTGGCTACAAGCTTTTGTTGTTACACTGGAGTTCAAGTGAGTTCACCATTATCACATATAAGCCCTGTCAAAACTTAAATTTGCCTATCTCCTATATTAGTTTCAACTCGATTTTTTTCTGTGTTCTCTCTTTGTTTTTTCTTCTTTCGCAGTTCTTTTACATTTGTGCAAGTTCTTGCAATATGGGGAAATTTCTTCGCCTTCTATGCAATTAATTTTATGATTAGTAGTATACCATCGGCCGGCATGTACACAATCATGTTTCGAGTTAGCAGAGATCCAGCTTACTGGATCACTATGCTTGTAAGTTTTCTATATATGATTAGTGGTTATTTCTCATCTGTGCTACATTTTAAACTAGACATTAATGGGTTGCTTTTTGCATGGAACTATTTTCTTTTCCCCCTCTGTACTTGAATAAACCTCCTGGAGTTGCAAAAGACCAAATAATAAAAAAAATGCAGTACTTTAAGCTCTGAAAGACTATGAAATTTTCTTGTTACACCCTGCAAAGATGAAAATTATCCTCCATTCTGGATGATGTTGGTCCTTCCAAGAATATAGTACCATATTAACCCTCCTGTCCTATCAACATAATTTGGAGTAAATGCTATCATGTCTAAGATATGTCATATTTACCCAAGATCATATTTTTGCACTGAAAAATGTGGTAGAGTGATCAAATGGAGAGATAAAGGGCTAACTCTTATAGTTATCACTGCTTACCCATATATCTCTACCAAAATGTTCCAATAGGACACTACTGTTTTCTTTTCTCTTTTCGAGGAAAGAGTTGGCTTCTTAGTATAATCATTTTCGAATTTCAGCTAATTACTGGGGTGGGGATGGGCCCAATTCTTGCTTTGAAGTACTTCAGATATACATACCACCCTAGCGCAATAAACATGTTGCAAAAGGCTGAAAGGTCCCACGGACCCATATATTCCCTAGCAAACCTAGAGTCTCAGCTTAGACCTATGGAAAAGGATGTGGCACAATTTGTCTCAAACACACCCAAAATGCGAAACCCTGTGTATGAGCCGCTATTATCTGATTCGCCAAGTGCTGCAAGGAGATCCAGCTTACCTTCAGCTTTTGATATTTTTCAGTCTGCACAGTCCAGGCTGTCGTTGTCTCATGCTAGGAATATCAAAGATAATTGAATATTGAATTTATGATATATACATTATGATGTCATTGTGATAATTTTTTATTTCTAATTATCTACAAAATATTACAGTATAGAAGTAGAAATGTTACTAATGTATTGTATTCAGAATTTTTTATGCTGATATAGGAAATTAGGAAAACGAAATGAGTTAAGGAGATGCTATTTTGTGCTGTACTTTGTAGACGGTAAAGCTAACGAGTAATTTTCATATGTTCTTATAGTTTTTTTTTTTTTTTTTGTCCTAAATTTATGGCGTCGAGTGCATAACAGAGTCCTTGATTTCTGACACCCAATCCTTTGGGATCAATTGATAAAGACTAATTTGACAGTTTCGAAAATTAATTTTTTTTTTTCAAATCAATTAAAAAATTCTAAATAATTACACTTTATTGCACCTTTGCTCTATGATTGTAAGTTTTCCCTTGAAATATTGTAAATTCCAAATCATTCATTGATAGATCTAAATTTTAGTTTGTCTTAAGCTAGATCGCAATTGAATTAACAGCCTAACAAAAGACGGTATGGTACTGGTACGAAATCTATGTAGTGTGCTGTCTTTTTCTCTTTTTGCTTTTTTAGATAGTATGGTATGTCAGATAAAAAAATGCTTAATAATAACGGCCTCTCCTTATTTATTTTAATTCAATTTAATATTTATTTTTATCAAATAAAAGAATGGGATAGTGTCCCTTTTGAATCAAATAAATAAACCCTCATGTTCTTTAAAAAAGAAAAATATCTTCAATTTTGATAAAAAGTGCCGAATTATACGGAGTATGGACCACACATCAAGCAGCAAATCTGTACGCAAATTAAGGACGCATTTTTCTTGGTTCTCAACTGTTGATTTATTAATGAATTATTTCTTTGATAAGAAAAAGTCAAAACATCGTTCTTTTATTAAAAAAAAAAAAAAAAAATAAAAATAAAAATAAAGGTAAGCGCTGAAACCGACCCAACAAAAAGCAGCCGTTTCAGGTAACATGCCCACATGCCGTATGGTTTAAAGCGAGCCAAGAATGAATATACGTGGTATGCGATTGCATATGTGGATTAATATAAGCAGTTTAATTACAGTTCTTATTTGTCGAATATGTTTTTCATGCTATGCAACGCAACACAACCCATGTGATTGGTTTATTGGTTGCATGGTCAAATAATATCTGTTGTTTTGAGGAACTCTTTCTTTTCTATATTTCTCACTTTCTTTAATTAAATATAAAAGAGTATGTCCTCTGTAACAACAAAAAAGAAAGATCTAGTTTGGTTATGAATGCATCCACGGAACATTCCACATGCGGCTGTGGTTGTCATGTGATGTACTGATTTATGCCGTTTAATTCCAAGCAAAATTTGTGTGATGAAACATGTATTAATTGCTCCGCTAACCACATTAAATTATTCTCATTCATTTTGCCCGTTGCTATCAACAGTCAATAATCTTAAATTCAATTCATATGCTTTTTATTAGTCGTTATCCGTATCCATCGAATTAAGGCTATATAAATTTTACAACGAACCATTGGTCCATTTATGTTACTTTCATCCTGTTGCACCTTGGTCACTTGCATCAAGAAAAAAAAAAAGACAGAGAACCATAAACAAAAAATTTTCATTGTTAAATTAAAATAGATCCGTATATAGAAAAATTCAATTGGGAACCTGATGCATTTCCATTACCTATTCTCCAATGAACTATGTATCGTCAGTCACTTGTATGTAGGCACTCCATAAGGGATGACAACTCCGAATTATTTATAAGCAAAAAGACAAAATACAAACTACTTTTTTTTATCGCCTTCTGGTGTTTTCTAAAATTTGTTGTTGCAAAATACGAACACCTTATACTGTTTTTCTTGACATTCCTAAAAGTTAAAATAATATATAAATCTAGCATCCTAAGAACATGTTCTACCGTCACAAGTTTTTAATGCCACAAATGTCACAACTCCTCTTTTTCATTAATATTTCAAAATTTTAAAATTCAATTTTCAAATCCAAACCGTTAATCTTGTTTAATTTTTACGAGCGATGCATTTCTATATAATTTTAAAGTTTATTTGATATTCGATCAAGAGGCCAGAAAATGAACAAATATTGTTAATTATAACAGATTAATTTTTTATACACGTTCATGTGTTGCCCTCTTAATTAAATATCAAATAAACTCCAAAATTTGTAAAAATTACATAGAAATGCATCGCTCATAAAATTGAACAAGATCAACGGTTTGGATTTGAAAATTCAATTTTAATTTTTTATAATATTAATGAAAAAAAAAGTTGTAACATCTATGGCATTTGAATCCTCCTCTTAGTCTAACTAGAGAGATACATCGAGCTTCGCTCGATTTTGAAATTCTTACTGATATTTAATTACCAAATTTTTTACAAAAAATCAAGTTTCATTATAATTAATTTTAAATTATAAAAAATATAAAAAAAATAAAATTATTTTTAACTAAAAATATATAGCGGCCACGGCTTTTAATATATAATATACTATAGATGCGCTTATATAACAATGTTTATTTTTCTTGACATATTAATTGTAAAAAAATTATACACGTGGAAGGTGTCACAAAAGAGAAACACAAAAGAGAGATTGAGATATGGTAAAACAAAAAATATGAAGGGGTCACAAAAATCAGAAATAAAACAATGTGTTGTCAATTTATTTTCTATTGGTGAAGCGAGTCAATTTTATTAGCAATAATACCCGACACACAAATAATTATAGAGTCTCACGTTACAGAAATATGAAAAAATGCCATTTCACAATGTTTGAAGTGTCGGACTACATTTAACCAAATGATTCCGACACCCACACATCTTTATTTATACTAGAGAGAATATCGAGCTTCACTCGATGTAGATATCTATAATAAAAATATTTTATTATGTTTCTATAGTTTAATTATGTTCATTTTTTGATATATGGTTAAGATATATTTATCTTTAGAAATATAATTTAGTTATTATAGGTAATTTGATTTGATTAAAGTTAAAGAGTTTGATCAATTTAAAGAAAAAAATATATGTGTGTAAATATAGTTATAGTTATCTAAAATAATATGATTTATATTATGTTGATATTATTTATGAAATGTAATATGTTTATAAATGACTTAAATATATATATATATATATATATCGTAAAAGATCTGATATTTTTTTTCTATTTTCAATTGAATGAATTTATTTTATGTTTTGTAAACTGAAATTTAGAATGGTGATGAAGAGAAATTAAGGTGAGAGAGACTCTAAGCAACACAAAAGAGATGGAGACATGATGAAAATGAAAATAGGAAGATGTCACAAAAATCAGAAACAAAACAATGTGTTACCAAATTATTATATGATGTTGAACCGAGTTAGTTTTATGAGCAATAACATCCGACACACAATTAGTTACAAAGTATCACATTACAGAAATCAGAAAAAATGTTATTGCACAATTATTTTACGATGCTTGGAGTGTCGGATGATATTTCACTAAATGTTCCCGACACCCACACATCTTTATTTATAATATTGATTTTTGATGACTCAATGGTAAAGCACTAGGTTGGTTTCAAAGAGTCGAGGATTCAACTACATCATGTGTTTGTTTGATAGCAAAATCTCTCTTTTTATTTTTTTTAAAAAAAACAAGCAAATTATAAATATGATTTTATAATGATATAATTTGCTTCAAACGACAATTGGGACCATTGATTCTCTTATACTTCACAAACAAAATATTACGTTCTAAGTTTTTCATTTAAATTTCATTATATATAAATAATCAACCTCACAAACAAAATATTATGTTCTAAATCTTTTATTTTAAGCTAATTTTATACAAATCAAGAGGTAAAGAAATAAATTTGCGCGTTAATTATTCAACAACTTTCAACCTCTTAAATTTACAGAAACAAACTCGAAAAAAAAATGAAAACCTTATAACTGCTTAGCTAGAAATGTTAATCAAGGTCAATAGCTCATTATAATCGTTTTGACTTCAATTTGATAATATTTAATATCAAGGGCATGCAGTACAACTCAATTAGAATAACCTTTTTTTTGTCTTTAGTGACTTAATGATTATTATGCAAAATAGACATATTATAATGCAGTGTGATCTAAAATTTGTTGTCCATTAGATTTTTTTTTTTTTTCGAGATAGTCCATTAGAATTAACTAAAGGAATACTAGAGCAATTTCTGGCACATGTAACTTACGGCGCCGAAATATCTAAATAAATATTAGAGCAATTTATGACACAGGTAACTCACGCCCAAGGGCTCAATTCGAAAAAAAAAAAAAAAAAAAGACATACGTAACTTACGGCGCCGAATCCTGCTGCATATTTTAACCCTTTTTCTTGGCGGAGTTTGACTTGGGACTTGGGAGCACTTCCATTTTTTAGTTTTAGAAAGTCCCTCTACTTGACTTTTTGTCTCCTTTTTTTTAATAACTATTAACTATATTCGTGTCAGTGCAATTAAGAGCATCGGCCATGTTGTCTGGCTTTGGGCCTTCCAATTTAATTCAAAATAATTTAAAGTACAAATAATTTATTTATACTACATAAAATATTGTTGAGGAAACTAGTAAACGATTGGATTTGCGTATATGTATAGTCTGCTTAATGTATCGCCAAAACGAAAATTTAACCTTCTTTCATTTAAGCATCCATGTTTGAAATCATATATTAATGGCATATCCAATAAGAATTTGTTATGTTAATCAAATTATTCACTGAACATAATAAATATATCCTAACAAAAATATTGACAAGCTATACTTTTATTTGGAAAATTATAGATACATCAATGATGAAATATTTATAACTAACAATTTCTATGGTGGACAGAAATTTTATATTAAATTTAAATCATGATAATTCGTCTCTGTTTATAATCTCTATCTCTATCCTTATATACGCACGGGCGCTAGATCTAGTATGTAAACACGTGTTTCTGCCGTTCGATCGATTTGATTTGTGGTTGGATGTCAATCGCCAGACTAAGCATTGGTTTTCATCTAATAAGGAAACAAATTGAGCAACATATCTATCTGTATCGCTGGTAAGTTTAGCAACATATTTTTTTCGGGACCAATAACCATCATCCCCAAAATTCACCATCTCATCATCCCCAAGACGCGTTTTCCATTTTTTAGAAATGCATTAATAACAGCTTTTCATTTTCGGAATGTTTTCCCATCATCCTCGAGACTCATCCCTTCTCTCCCCCTCCCCTTCCTCTCTGTTTCCATTAATAACTACCATAATTATTTTTTTCCATAACAACTAGAACAATTAGCATTTTTTTTTAGCACAATTATTTTTTTCCAGAACAACTAAAATAATTAACTTACCGACTAGAACAATTAGAATTTTTTTCCCAGCTCAATTATTTTTTTTTTCCAGAACAACTTGAACAGTCAGCTTATCAACTAGAACAATTAGCATTTTTTTTCCAGCACAATTATTTTTTTTTCCAGAACAACTAAAACAATTAGCATTTTTTCAGCACAATTATTTATTTTTCTATAACAACTCGAACAATTAGTTTACAAACTGGAACAATTACTTTACCAAATAGTACAATTAGTTTTTTTTCAAGCACAATTATTTTTTTCAGAACAACTAGAAAAATTATTTAATATTTCAAATAACTGTTCTAATTGGTCGACTGATTGTTTTAGTTAACCTCTGGATACTAGAAAAATTTTTCACTTGCAAAAAAAATATCTCTGGAAGGAAAGAGAGGATTAATTGCATTCCGAAAAAAGAAAAGAGGGATGAGGTTTAATTATATAAATTGCATTCCGAAAAAGGAAAGAGATGAGGATTTAATGAAGACATGAGATGATGGGATGATGAAATCTATGGGATGATAGAAAACAATTCCCTATTTTTATTGTTTAATATTATTATTTTTATTTACCCATGTATGAGAGAAACTTTTGCTAGTTTTAAATAAACGATCTAGATTGAAATATAATTACCATCCAAACCAGAATTTGTCTTTTTTAATTACCCGAGAGAATGAAACTACATGGATGCAGTACAAGCTTGCACCGCATTTGATCTACATAACACGCTTTTACTTCGCGATTAATTAAAGAGACCTGGTAGGCTCCGAAGTGGTTTAGGCAGATGGCCCACCTACAGGAAAAAAAATAAAAAAATTGGGATTTCATTAAAATATTTATCACAGCATGACGCCTTGACCGGAAAATAATTCTACCGTACCCATGCAAATCCTGGAAATGTCAATCTTCCCTTGAAAGAAGTGACAACAAAACTCAAAAAAAAAAGTGATATTTTCTGTTTTTTCTCGTATGATCCCCTCTCAATCTATTTGTACCTTGCCAAATTTGTTAGTTAAGGACTTATTTGTTGTCAAGTTATTTAAAATATTTGTTTTCAATAAAAATGGAGACGGTTACATAAAATTTTTAAATACATTTTAAACAACACAAGGCTATAAAATTATGTTGCCAGCGCTAGAACAGGTACTAAAATCTTCTGACCAATTGAGCCAACCAAGACAAAATCTCTTTTTCCCTAAAATTTGTATAGACCCAAAAAAGTGTAGCGGGTCATTGATATATAAAGGAGCAGCTAGGCACCGACCTAAGTTACCGAAAGAGATGCACACATAATAATTAATTCAGCTTAAATCGTCCTGTCGGGTGCACACCATACGGTTGGCAGTGTCTAGAGGCACCACAAAATCCAACTTGTCATGACATGTGGTCTCGGCAATAAATATGCAAACCAAACCCTCCTGCCATGCACCCGTCTCTATCTTTTATTTTTAACCCTATGCTTTAGCATCATTCATTCCCATCTCCATCCATTCTCTGCTTTTCTCCAACTCAACGTGCGCATTCTTCCAACAAACAGCTCGACTCACCGAATCACCCTTCCTTATTCATCGCCCATGCTTGTCCCCAATAAGTTTTCCATACATAATACATAGATGCAATTCTAAGTGCGTTGGAGAAAATGAAATTAAAAGAAGAGAAGTAATAAATGAGAGATATTTATAAACCTATTTAAAAAATATGTTTTTTTTTGACTGACGAGTGCATATTTTATTAATTAGTGATATATAACATTTTTCATTCTATACTTTAAATATTTTATTTTAATATTGATGAGGTTAGCATCGTCTCACATGTCACATCAACAACAAAATTATGTCATCAAAGTCCATAATAAAAATCAAGTCTATTAAAATTTATGCTCCCCGTGAAGAGTATGGATTAATTTAAATCGATCCGACGAAAGAAAAAAATGATTGATACTAAGAAAATAATAGAGACATAGTAAATAATATGCTAACGACACAATGAAGGATTGGAAGTTTACTAGTTTTATTGTATGAACTAATGTACTGCTTTTTTTAATTTCAATGGATGCCCAGCTCGGACCCCTTTAGATCAAAAAAAGAAGTTCAAGCAGTTATCGCGACATCTTGACTCTTCTATGTTTTCAATTGAAATAGAGGTCATGACAGATCGATACAATCTATGTTTTTGTCAATTTTTAGCAGTTATATCTTTCCATTTCGTTTGAAATAGTAGTTTTTTTCCTTGTTTTGGATAATAATTATTTTTTTTAACTTGAATCAAATGGAAAGACTAGAGGCTATATTGAGAAATTAATTATGTTGGTTTTCTTCCGTGCAAACTCTATTTATGAATATCCTTTTGCTTCGTCTTCTGGGGACAAATTGGGAATGACAAGAGATTTCACATCTCGGACAGGCACACAACGGCCCCCTTACTAAAAAAGGCAGGGAATAAATAAATCAACAAACTAAAACGGCCTAGGGTTGATCCCGACTCTAGAGTGTGATAAATTAGCTTACTCCCGGCGCATCTGTACCGAGCACACACTAATAAGTTGTCAAAATTGTAAGTGTCACATTTCGATGCTTTGCAGTTTGTAGCATGCAGTAGATGTCATTCTATCTTCATTGCAACGTATTAAGATTTTAGTATACAATTACCAAGAGTGACCTTCTATAAATAGAATTTTTATCCTGCACAATTTGATAATATCGGATAAGATGTACATCTAATCAAATTTCTTATCAAATAACGAATTGGCATTTAATTTCTATTATTAAAAAAAGAGTCAGTTCATAATATTGTGAACTGTGTTGATTACTTTAAGTACATTTTATATATTCAATTAAAAAAGCAAAAAACATATAACTATAATTAAGATATGAACATTACCTGAGTACTAACTTTACATCTTAGTTAAACAAAATAAATAAAATCTGTAGAAAAATAACATTGAAACAACCAATAAATTCTTTTACACTAAATAATCATAATACTTCACCATGAATCAATACAATAAAACATCATGATTTCCTCATACCAAACAACCAAACATACCAACAGCAAAAAAACAGACCATGTGGAAGCGAAACACCAACCCCGTTCATCAAACTCCAAGTCCAAACAACAATACCCAACACGCTTTTGCCAGCCCAGACTTCAGGGGACGCTCGCTCTCAGAGGCCAGAGCCGCTCTCCTCTCCTCTCCTCTCCTTCTTTCTCCTCCCATCCCCTTCCCTTCCCTCCTCACTTCCTCCCACCTCCGACCACCCCCACAATGGGCAAGAAGGGTACCACATTCCCCTTCCCTTGCCCTTTCCTCACCCTCCTCATCCTCCTCCCTCTCTCCCTCTCCAAATCCGACGACTCCAACGCAATGTCCGACCTCGCCCAATCCCTCTCCAACCTCCCTCCCTCCTGGAAATCCAACTCCGACTTCTGCACCTGGACCGGCGTCCATTGCGACTCCTCCTCCAAGCACGTAACCGAAATTAACCTCAATAGGCTATCCATCTCCGGCTCTCTCCCCACCTCCATTTCCTCTCTTTCCTCTCTCAAATCCCTCCAGCTCCAGTCCAATTCCATCTCCGGGGCCGTTCCTTCTCTCTCCTCCCTTGGATCTCTCCAGCGCCTCAGTCTTGATTCCAACTCTTTCACCTCTCTCCCGGCTGATTTCCTCTCTGGCATGACCAGTTTGGACTCTCTGTCTATTGACGACAACCCATTTGAACCGTGGACCCTGCCGCCGAGTCTGGACCCTGCTCCGACTGCTCTCACCTCCTTCTCGGCTTCAAATGCATCACTCTCCGGGACGTTTCCTGAGGTACTTGCCACCCTGCCAACTTTGCAAAACTTGCGGCTTTCTTACAACAACTTATCGGGCGTCCTACCCGCGTCTCTTAACGGGTCCTCTATCAAGTCTCTGCAGCTGAATAACCAGCAATCAGTTGCTAAATTGACAGGTGGTATTGAAGTGATTGCTTTCATGCCGCAGCTGACTCTAGTCTGGCTTCAATCTAATGGTTTCACAGGTCCTATACCGGATCTGTCGAGCCTCAACTCTCTCCAGTCTTTCAATGTGCGAGACAACCAGCTTACTGGGGTCGTGCCCACTTCTCTCACCTCTCTTTCCACTTTACAGAATGTTTCTCTCTCTAACAACAAGCTTCAAGGGCCCTTTCCTTCTTTCTCTTCGAATGTAGTTGCTGACGTGGATAGTGGTAATAATTTCTGTAATAAACTTCCTGGGCCATGCGATTCACGTGTAACTCTCCTTCTGGCTGTTGCAGCCGGCTTCGAGTACCCCTCAAGCTTTGCAGATTCGTGGACAGGCGATAACCCTTGTGGAAGTAATGCATGGCTTGGGGTCACCTGTGATTCTAGTGGAAAGAATATAACGGTTTTGAATTTTGCGAATCAGAAGTTGACGGGTGTGATCTCACCTGATATTGCAAACATCACTTCTTTGACAAAGCTGGTTTTGAGTAATAACAATTTGGTTGGTACAATCCCTGTTACATTGACCACCCTACCAAATCTTCAAGTTCTGGATGTGAGCAACAATAACCTTACAGGAGATGTGCCTAAGTTTGCACCAACTGTTACGTTAAAGACATCAGGTAACCGGTTTGGGCAGTCAGGATCTGGATCCAGTTCGGGTGGGAGTTCTCCTGGCTCGCCTTCTGGCGGGTCGTCAGACTCAGGTGGCAGTTCTGCTGACGGGTCTAATTCCAAAAAATCAAGCATAGGTTGGATTATTGGTGTAGTTGCTATAGTTGTAGCATTAGTAGCATTGATCATTGCGGCTGCGATTGTTCGCCGACGAAACAAAAAGAGCATAAAGAAATTCAAACCGGTGCATAGTAGCATGGATAGTGACACAGACATGGTTAAGATACAGATGTCTAGTACCGATTCGAGTGCAAATGTGAAAAGTAACAATTATGGACTTCAAGGGCTTTATAGTCAGGGGAGTAGTGCCAGCGTGAACCTGAATGGACATAACTTGTTTGATCAGGGGATGAACATGTCAATCGAGTCCCTTCGCAAAGCAACAGAAAATTTCAGCGAGGCTAATGTACTGGGGCGCGGTGGGTTTGGTGTAGTATACAAAGGAAACCTTAATGGCATGTTGGTGGCTGTTAAAAGGAGTGAATGTGACCCGGTAAGCAAGAAAGGGCTACAAGAGTTTAGGGCTGAGATTGATGTGCTAACTAAAGTCAGGCACCGAAATCTAGTCGCCCTTTTGGGCTATTGTGAGAATGGTTCTGAAAGACTACTGGTGTATGAATACATGTCTGGTGGTACGCTGGGTGATCATTTATTTGACCGGCAGAATAGTAGCGGGCATCAACAATTGACATGGATGCAAAGACTGACAATAGCACTTGATGTGGCAAGAGGAATTGAGTATTTGCATAGCTTGGCGCAGGAGACATTTATTCATCGAGACTTAAAGCCTTCAAATATTTTATTGGACGGAGAGATGAGAGCAAAAGTCTCTGATTTTGGGCTGGTTAAGCTTGCTGCCGATAGAGAAAAGTCGGTTATGACACGGCTTGCCGGGACTTTTGGGTATCTCGCTCCAGAATATGCAAGTAAGTTCATCTTCCTATTAACAATGTTGCAGTAGTTAGTTGATGTTAATGTTTTGGCTTAATTTAGGCTTGTGTGAATACTATTGGCGAGAATTACTGGAATACAGTGTTGCCGAAGTAGATGCTCTACTAATTAGAGACTAGTATGCACTGTTACATTCTTTTTTTTTTTATTATTTTTTTTTTAAAAAAACAAAGCTGTTTGGCGAACAGCCAACCGACCAATTTCATTGAAAAATTTAAAATATTACATAGTTAGCAAAAGAAAATATTAACAAAGCATCCAAGAACCTAAACACTTAACATACTCAAACCACAGGCGAATATCAATTTCAAAGTATGCATTTTGTATTTTGATTTATTTGCTGCATTCAATTTTTTCTAGTTTGTCTCGTGAATTTAATTTTTATTTGCTTAACTGACTTCATGCATTATAATGGTTATTAAATTGTTAAGTTGTATAACAGTGGCCCAAACAATTAACTCCTTAATTAGACAATTTACACAGTAGGTAGTACTTCTTGGTGGACCTGTACCTGGAAACCAGGAATTATTGATTTAATAATGCTTGATTTTCTCTTTCACAATTATCTTCCCACCAACTCAGATCTGGTAGCATGTTTGTGTATGTAGCCTTTTCTTTAAAGTAACGGTTTTAAGTTTGGTAATCTTGTTGCATTCACACCATACTGAAAAAGGCACTGAAATTTTAGTCTACTTGGTCAAACCATAGGAAAAAGGGAGAAAACAATTGAAAACGATGTATGCTGAGTTCAAACTGGCACCTGAAAAACTTCTACTTCCCTTTTAGATTTTTTTTTTTTTGGGTTGTGAGGGGGGGGGGGGGGGGGGGTGGATCTCCTGTCCAATTGTAAAGATTTGATTGTCCAGATCAATTCTGACCATATATCAGCATTTATCTGCTCATGAGATATTAGGTTTTTATCTGATCTAAAATCAACAGTTCAGATCTGCCTGAGACATTAACTAAATTTGTACAGTTGCAGAGGATTCAAACCCTTTGGGGGGGCCCTCCATAGCACTGGGATTCTTAAGATCTTTTTTTTTTTATTTTTTTTTTTGTGTATCCAGGAACAGTGTCAATTACTTTGTTATATTGGATTCCCATTTCAACACTGTTTACCGTCCTATAATGGAAATTCTTTTTCATTAAGAAGTAAGACTAAGTGCTGTCCATTTGCATTATCTACTGTTGTAAGATCATGAATACAAGGAACCATGCTGGGGTTAACATCATTGTTCCCATTGATTTTGAAGTCTAGTGCTCTTTGTCTGATATAGGAGCCTGTGAGGAATGGGTCCTGATGGACAACACAAAATGGGGAAAAAATTGAAACAACAAAGTGACAAACCTCAAAATTGTTTACCAAAAGTTGCACACGCCAGGGGTGAAAAACAATAAAAATGTATTTTCATGAATGATCTGTTAGACTAAAAAGCACATCAGCAGGTTTTGTGAATGATTCTGTAGCTAGCACTAATTACTATAAATGACTCAAAACTGATAATCCAAAACATAATCCTTGTTTCTTATTGTTGCACAAACAACAGTCACAGGGAAAATAAGCACAAAGGTAGATGTCTATGCATTTGGTGTGATTTTGATGGAGCTAATCACTGGCCGCAAGGTGCTTGACGATTCTCTCCCTGATGATGAGAGTCACCTGGTCACGTGCTTCCGGCGCAACCTTCTTGACCGGGACCGTTTCATGAAGTCTGTGGACCCATCACTGGATCTATCTGACAATGAGTCCCGAGATGCTCTTCTTGAGATGGCAGACCTGGCCCGGCACTGCACAGCACGGGAGCATATTCAACGGCCTGACATGAGCCATTGTGTCAATAGATTGGCCCCGCTTGTGGACCAGTGGAGGCCCACGAGTTATGCAGAAGAGGATGAAGGGGATCTTGATTCGGGGTTTGCACTCAGTGAAAAGGTGAAAAAATGGAAATCAAATGAGAACACTTCTACTGCAGATTTTAGCACATTTGGGTGATGGAGGACATTGAGGCTTTTTGTTGGAGTGGTGGGGGTTGTTGAGTTTTTGGCGGGATAATGCAAGGGGGGGTGAGGTTGAAATTGTAATTATTTATGTTTTAGAGGGTTATTATTTACACCGTAGATGGTTCTAATACTGGACTACTTGTGTTGTTTTTTTTTAATTATTATTTTGTTCATTTTTTTCTCATTTATTATAGTAATTTTACTCGATTTATACTAGTGCAATTTGCAAATGTGGATTTTTCCCATCGTTCTGTAGTCACACTTAATGCATAGAGTCATGGACAAATGAATCTCACTATACAATGAAGCATGAATTCAGAACTTTATTTTAGCAGAAATCATGATATGATAATAGGTAAATGATGAAAAGTTCGAGGTTATTTTCACGCGTCTCAGAAAATTTTCGTCTCCTTTTGGTTCTCCTTCAATTGCATCTCGGTTCTCTGTGAACAAGTGAAAGTTCACTGACCAGCTGGCGAGTGACAATTAATAAATTACTGTGTCCTGTGTCCTTTTTTATCTCAACTGTCTAATGTATATCACATTAGAGACTAATTAATTTATCATTCTAATTGGTATGGAACTTGGACGATTTGCAGAACACACAAATGAAAGCATGTTGTTTAGAATACGAGCCTAGTTTTGATTCCGGGCCACTTTTTCAAAAGCAGCCCAAAATTCTATAAATTATGAAAATTTGGTTGCTTCTATTTTTTTTTATTAATATGGTATTAATTTTTTATTCCTTGATGAATAGGTTGATATAAGATCAACGATACTGTCAAAAAGACAATTGCAATGGCATCTTTACTCCTTAACTCCAAACCTTGTTTAAACCTATTTATTTTTCTCTTTTTTTGTTTTTATTTTTTTTCCTGCTGTTTGTCTCGGAATGCAGGTATGAAAAATATATGTCATCTCTTCTTAATAATGATAATTTAACATAATCGGGCTGAAGGAGGTAACTAAAAGTCTAAAACTTGGGCCTCAAAATCAGTGGAAACTGGAAAAGACAATTTGGTTGTTTGAAGAAACGCTCTTATGGAAAACAAAATTCACCGTCGAAAGCTTGAAGTCGTTGCAAATTAAATACAAAATCAATTGTTTAAGGTATCCATCTAAAGTTCTAAACTGATTCTTGTCAGATCGATATCAGCTTTTTTAGCGTTTTTAGAAGGTTCATCACGAAAATAATCCTTGGTACCATTCTTCAATCTATATAAAAATTTAACTCAAGTAACACGCATCCTTTTGGTCTATTTTCAGGGGAATGAAAATTCTAATTTTAAGAATCTTTATTTCTAAAAGTTGAATTTCTAAACATTTATAAACGTGAAGCTTAGTGTAATTTAGAAATTACCAAATCTCGTAATGCTTTTCTCCTTCCTCGATCGGCTCATTACTTTTGTCAATGATTTCTGCTCCTTTCTATTCCATCATCACATTAAATTCGTTAGCTTATTCTCAGGTCAGTTCAGAAAGCCTAATATATTTGCTGTTTGCATTTGGTTTTAGTAGCCATCTCTTGTGAATTTTTTCCTTCTTTTTTTTATATTGCTGAAAAAGTTATGAGCTTACACTTCCAATTTTGATTGAACTAGTTTGCATCTGATGTTTATTTTTTCAATATATGGTTTACTTGGCTCTGTTAAGCTATTACGTTGATGCTGCATATTGTTTATTCTTTATTATAGGTATTAGGTAGTCTGTACCGAATTTTCTGTCACCATTTTTGTTAAACAACTTTGTTAACTTGTTAGTGATATAGATAGAAGAAAATAATAAATTTAGGCTATCTTTATTTATTTAGAATCTTAGATATTATATTATTTCCAGATTTAAGTTTATTGAATTAGAAAATGTGTCAGGGAGAGATTAGATTGATTGTTAGGCAACAATTATATTAGTGATTCTTATGTAATAGAAGATACTAGAAAGAAATAAACAAGTAATCTTCTTCCCCAAGTCTTCTCTCCTTTTTGTATCTGTTAGGTCAGAACCCAAGTCTTCTCTCCTTTTTGTATCTGTTAGGTTAGAACCACGGCGAGGAAAGGAGTTTGCCAGGGAAACAACTCTAATCGTCAACCATATTCTCACAATTATAATCTAAGATCATCTATCCCTTTTAGAGACACATCAGTTAGATGTGGTTTTGAATTGATAGACATCAATTTTGAAACTTTGTAGTTTATTTGCCAACGTGGACAATACAATGTTCTGTTTTAAAAGCTAAAATCTGTTTGCATATTTTTCAGGGCTTAAAAGGGACGATCATTTTGTTTCAGGGCTTAAAAGAACAGATATGGACGAGAATAAGAGGACAAAACTATCCCAAAGGCGACCACAAATAACAGACCAGGAGAGAACCCCTTGTGCAAGAGAAGACGAAGGGAGCGTTAATTTATCAAAAACAAAATTGCCATATGATGTCCTTTTCTTAATCCTTCTCAAGCTACCAAACCAGTCATTAGCACGTATCAAGTGCGTGTCAAAAGAGTTCAAGGCAGTGATCTCACACCCGGACTTTATTGCTCTTCGCAAGCCTTCCCTCATAATTCAAATTCCACGTCGTTCTATTACAACTTCCACCCCTTATTTTAAAAATTTTCGTGTTGGCTTTCCCAAGGTTGAAGAGATTCCCTTAGAAATGTCAAATCATATGACCATGGATCCATACTTAATTGGCTCTTGTCATGGGTTGTTGTGCTTTGTCGATTTCAAGCAAGCCGGTAAAATTCACTACGTGTACAATTCCCTGACAAAAGAATGGAAATCCTCGCCGCCAATTGAATCTTCTGGGAAAAGATTCTGTGTACTCTACCATAAAATGTCTACAAATACATACCATCTATTGACTCATGTTTTAAGTAAAAACAATCTCTCCACTCGAATTCATATTCTGGACGGACAGTACAAGGTTCATGAATTAGGCACCTCAGCATGGAGAGCAGTGTCAGAGGAAAACAATCCCTATGTTCCTCTTCAGTGTAAGCAGAGTATACCTGTTGCAATTTCCAGCTGTTTATATTGGATTTGTCTTTCGAATAAAGAACATGAAAGACGCATGATCCTGGCTTTTGATGTGGAAATGGAGAAGTTTAGCTACATTAAGGAGCCTATAGGTGTAAATTTGCCTGACAATAATAGTGAAGCCTTGACATTGGTTGAGACTGATGTCGGTTTGGGTTATCCCACATTCACTAAAGACATAATGAACATATGGGTCATGAGAAGCCGGGACAGAGCTTGGGAAAAGTTATATGCAATAAATCTTAAGCCTATTCAAGTTTCTTTCAATACTTGGCGTTTTCCTTGTTGTGTGGTTCTGCTGTGTACCATGGGAGAGATCTGGTTTTCAGACCATGGAAATCGTATTGGTGGTACCAACAAGCTAACTATATATGATTGCAATTTGCAGACATTTAGATCGATTGACTTTCGAAGTTTGTTTCCAGAGTGCTTCGCAGGAGTTATAAACTACACAACTTGTCTTTGGAAAAGCTCCATCTCATTAAATGCCTTTTGACATGGAAAAAACGGCTTCGGCAAGTTCATGGTGGGGCAAAGGATCTATAAGAGTTCTGGCCTCGTTTGGGATGAGAGGAATAGGCCAATTCCTAGGAATAGCCAATTCATGAATAGCTAATTCCTAAATTTTTCATCCAAACGGTTTTGGAATAGCCAATTCCATTCCTAACACAATTTTCAATAACACTCTTCCCAACAACACTTTTCTCTCTACTTTTTCACACTTCCCAACGCTATTCCTAAACTCACCATCCAAACAACATTTCTAATTCCCGGAATAGCCAATTCCTCCAATTCTTGTGAATAGTGTTTTTCCCTAAATTTATGCTATTCCTACCCAATTCTAAGTTTTCTATTTTATGTTTCTTTACATTCTGGGGGAATAAATGAGAGTTCCTTTTAATTTAAATAAAAGTGAAAAGATAGACTTTGCAAACTGCATACGCATCCATTTTTGTTACATATTTCTAATTGAATTTAATTGCAAGTTTACTGAGGAGTGTCATGCTTTTTTGCTTGGCCAATGCTATTCTAAAAGCTTTGTTTTCCTTTTGAGAAAGATTTACTATGTAATATGCATGTTACATGAAGGTATACTTTAGGAAAAGAATGTAATTTGATGGATGAAATTGGGATGTAAAATTTTGATCTTACTCAAATTCACGAGAGGTGGTTGCATTACATTCGATAAGTTTAGAGAATTTGATACTAGTGTCAAAATGTAAAATACAAACGAATTTAATTAACTAAATACATTAATTCTAAATTGTTTAATTTTTTGATATCTTGTTCTAATATTTATGATCCGAATGATAATTGTTAACATATGTTGAGCTTAAATGTTGATTTTTGAGGTCAAAAGTCTTCAAACGGCTAGAATCTCACAAAATACTCAGCAGGTTCTCAAAATATATTTAAATCACTAAAAGAAACAATAATGAGATAATTAGGATACTTACAATCTAAATGTTAACTGGTAACATATATATATATAGAGCACAAAATGTGAATTTTTGTGATTTACATACTTCAAAAGTGGTTAAAACTACGTATAATGCTCAATAGGTGCTCAATGAGCACTTAATACCACTATAACATAGATGATAAATTAGAATATTTTTGATCGGATTGTTATTTGGTGATATATGAAGAGCTGAAATGTTAATTTATATATGGACTTCAAATGTGATTAGGATCATTTAAAATGCTAAATATGTACTTCAAAATGATCTTTTTAATGTACTTCATGAGCACTAAAAACTACTATCTTTAGATAATTTTAATAATGTGAAAAGATATAAATTTGATTTCACATAAATTCTCAATGTGAAGATGCAATCTAACGGTTTGCATAAATTTGAAACGTGAGAATGATTATGTTAGATGGATCTCATCCGTCTTATACTTTACTTTGGCATTTTCCTACAAATAATTATGACAATTAAAACATTCGGGCTGAAGAGTAAGTAAAATGTGGATCCCAAAACCAGTGGAAAGAAAATTTGGCTGCTTGAAGAAATGCTCTTATCGAAAACATAATTCCAAATATAATCGAAACAACGAAAATCTTGGCGATTTTGTGCTTGCAAATGTAAAATCCAAAATCAGTTAGTTATTAGTTATTCGTACAAACTTATTTTTAATGATGTCAAACCAGTATCACCTTTTTATAGAGAGTTCGCCGCTAAAATAATCCTTAGTACCATGCTTCAAACTATATAACGACTTTAAATAAATTAACAGCATGCATCTTTTTGTTATATTTTCTAATTTTAGGATCTTATTTCTGAAAGTTGAACTTTTAAGCGTGTTTTAACATGAAGCTTAGTGCAATTTATATATAACCAAATTCCATAATGTTTTTCTCCTTCATCGTTTCATCAGTTTTCGGAAGAATTCTGCTCTTCTTTCTCTAGCGTCATATTAGTTCCCAGGTCAGTTCAGAAAGCCTAATTTATTGGCGTTTGGTTTTAGTGGCTTTCTCTCTTGTTAAAATTTTTGTCCTTTAAAATTTCCACGAGTATAGACCTTCTTTCAATTCCCACATTGATTGAACAAGCTTGCTTGTGATGTTTTATTTTTTCGATATATGGTTTTGTTGGTTTGCTAATAGAGTTCATTAAAAGATGCTTATTGTTTATTCTTTATGTTGCCGGTACAGAAATTTTCGTCATCACCATTTTTGTTCACCCGATTCTGTTATCTTCGTTAGATGTGGTTTTATATTCATACGCATCTATTTTGAGACCTTGTGGTTAATCTACCAACAATGTTCTCTAGTAATTTTAGAAGTTCAAAAAAATTGTTTGCATATTTTTTCAGGGCATAACAGTAACAATCTTTTTTTTTTTTTTTGTTTCAGGGCTTAAAAGAACAGATATGGACAAAAAAATAACAAAACTATACTGCAGGCGAGCAAAAATAATTAACAAGAAGGCTACCCCTTGTGCAAGAGAAGACAATGAGAGCATTCATTCAACAAAACCAATTTTGTCATATGATGTCCTTTTCTCAATATTTCTCAAGCTACCAAACCACACCCTAGCTCGTTGCAAATCCGTGTCAAAGGATTTCAATACTATAATCTCGGACACGAAATTTCTGGCCCTTCGCAATCATTCCATCATAGTTCAAGCTCAACGTCAATCGATTACTACTTCCACCCCCTTTTTCAAACATTTTCGCATCGGTTTTCCAAAGGTTGAAGAAATTCCATTAGAGATGCCAAATGATATGCCCTCAGATCCATACTTAGTTGGTTCTTGTCATGGACTGTTGTGCTTTTTTGGTTTCAAGCACAATGGTAGAGTTCACTATGTATATAATTCTCTGACAGAAAAATGGATTTCGTCGCCGCCAATTGAATCTTCCGGAAAGAGATTTTGTGTCATCTACCATAAAAGGTCAACAGGTGCATACCATCTCTTGACTCATGTTTTAAATGGACTACAGTTCATGGTTCATGAATTGGGCACTTCGCATTGGAGAGCAGTGTCAGAGGAGGACTTTCCCTATGTTCCTCTGCAGCATAAGCAGAGTACAGCAGTTGCAATGTTTGGCTGCATATATTGGATTTGTCATTCATTAATTGGACATGAAAGGCGCATGATCCTTGCTTTTGATGTGGAAACTGAGCAGTTCAGCTCTGTTAAGGAGCCACCTAGAGTAAGACGACCTTACAACGACAGTGATGAGGCCTTAACATTGGTCGAGACTGATGTCGGTTTGGGTTATCCAGCATTCGACGAATCCACAATGAACATATGGGTCATGAAAAGTCGGGAAAGTGCTTGGGAAAAGGTATACGCAATTAAGCTCAAGCCTATTCAAGGTTCTTTGAAAACTCATTGGGACTACCCTTTTTATGTGGTTATGCAGTGCACAATGGGAGAGATATGGTTTACAGACCATGGGAGACAAACAGGTGGTAACTGGAAGTTCACTGTATATGATTGCAAATCGTGCACATTTAGATCCGTTGATTTAAGGGATTGGCTTCCAGGGTGCTATACTGGAGCTATAAGCTACACGCCGTGCCTTTGGAAAAGCTCCATCTCTTCAAATGCGTTTTGACATGCACAAACACGGTTTCAGACTTCAGCGAGTTTGTATCCATTTTCAGTTAGAACTAAAACTATGAACTTGTAAAAGTGCATACGCATTAATCATAAAAAAAATGCATATGCATTTATTGCATTTATTATTTTGGCATGGACAATTTTACGCAGGAGCAAAGCTAGAAATTCATATTAGGAGGGTCCATAATTTTTTTTTCTTGAAAGCATAATTTTTTTTTTTCTGAAAACATACGTACAACATAACGTCCAATATAAATATAGTATAACAATACTTTTCAAACAAATTATTCTAAAACAATGTAACTTAAAATAAAATTAATGAGAAATCAAATATACCTATAATAACAAACACAAGATCTAAAATAATATATCTAATATTTAAAATTATAATTCAAGTTAATAAAAAAAGTAAAAATTACAACAATTCCCTATGAGTTTTCATTTTCTAATAATTTTTGTATAATAGTTTCATTTAACAAATTAAAAGGTCAAAAGTTTTGTATTAAAATATAATTTTGGTTAATTCAAGTTTAAAAAATCATGGCAGGAGAAAACAATTCAATTTCTATTTTTCTGAGATGGATTCTCTGGGTCTGTAATTTTTTTTTTATTTACATATAGGTCTTACTTCATGTAAATTTTTTTTTTTTCAAGGTGGTCCATGGACCCACCAATCAATGTAGGACTTGTTTGTGAAAGGTTTGTTTTCCTTTTGCGAAAGATGTATGTGCCATATGTAATATGAGATTTACTTCAGAAAGAAAATTTAATTTTATATTTGAAAAGATGTATGTGACATTTTCGCTCGAATTTTTTGGGATCATCCACGCTTCTTTATTATGGGTGTGTTTGGCAGCCTGTTCGAACATCTTGTTCGCGAACAAGACTTGTTCGCTAGAACCAAACAAATCACGAACTAGCGAGAACAAGAACTAACCCCTCTGTTCCTTGTTCCCCGAATTTTACGAACTACGAACAGCGAACTTCTTGTTCGCGAATACTGTTCACACACCTGTTCGCACCCCTGTTCCCACGGAGTAGGGTATGTTTGGATGTGCTCACGAACAGGCTGTTCGTGAACAACCGTAGTTCGCGTGAACCAAACAACTCACGAACTAGGCTGTTCGTGAACTTCTCCCCTTGTTCCTAATTCCCAGATTTTCACGAACTGAATTTGTTCGTGAGCCTGTTCGTGGGCCTCTCTGTTCGTCCCTTGTTCGTGAACCATCCAAACACACTCTATATGTATATGTATGTAGGTAAGATGTAAGATTAAGAGTTCTCTGGTCCAAAGCTGGAAAAATAATTAGTCGGGAATAGTAAAGCGAATAGGCCCAGCAACTAAAAAAATGCTAAAAATTGGACATAGAATTATGTTTTTATTATATCTAAAGGCCCAGTTGAATATTTAGTTGCCTCTTTAGACTGATATTAGGCCCATATTATACTGGGCCATGCGCAGCTCAAGTTTTTCTTGCAAAATGTTTGGAAGCAGTCCAATTATGCATGTAAAGTGACGAACCAACTCATTGCGGTTCTCGTAATGTAATAATGCAACTAGATATAATGCAGCTGCACATGCACTTATTCAGTTCTGTTAATCGAGTAATATTGGGTTACGTCGTTACGAGCTTAAATAATAGAGTTAGGATTCACAGATTAAGTCCTGATCACAATGATTTTTACTCGGGATTTCATTTCATTTGAATTGATTTCGTAAGATTTCATAGGATTTCGTTAAACATAATTACATAGGAATCCCAACCAAATGACACCAAATCCGCTCATTGTGATCAAGAATTTTCCAATGAAATGAAATGAATTGAAATCCTACGTTAAAAAAAAGATTGTGATCAGGGCCTAAGAAACCCGATATTAATATGAATTTGAATTTGAAACGCAATATTTGAGCTGTCATTGGTATATTATCCTGTAAAGAGCTGAAAAAAAAATATAGACGAAAGTTAGTCCAAGTTTTGATGCTAATCGAAAAAAATGGAAAATAAGTGGTTAAAACAATCCTTCCAAATAAAAAAAGGTAAACGAAATTAAACCAAATAATTCTCTTGAAATTAAAATCTTCTAAAGTTCGAAATAGTTAATATAATCGTCGATATTTCATTCTAGCATTCTGAATTTCAAGAGCACGAGTCAAATAACGAGCGTACTATTTTCATTATTTTCCATCATCTTCCTCAAATGTTACAAAAAAATGAGGTCGGAAAATATATTTGACTAAATCAACTCTCGAAATAATTATGTTATAGCAACAATTAAGTGTTTTTGAAAAATATTAGAGGTTGCCCTATAAAAACCACCTTATTGGTAATGCATCAAGCTTATATATTGCCAAAAAGAGGGGAAAAAAAAATACTATCAGAAAAAGGCTCTGTTATTTCAAAGATCGGCCAGAGCCCTGAAGCCAGTGTTAGCATTTGAGTAATAAATTATTCAGATGCTACATACACATTACACAACAAGCAAAGAAACATAACTACGTCAGCTGGAAAGTAAAAAGCTCCACATCAGCTGGTACAAAGCCCAGAAAGTAACTACTAACTACCAAACAAAAAAGCAGTTGTCTATACTCTGTACCTCGTTTCTTTTGCTAGCCTGTGACCAATCTGTGTCTCCATCCACCAGTCTTTGTGTAGCATCTCTTGTGAATTCGTTTCCACTATAAAAGAGATCTAACTCTATTAGTAACTGCTGAAATCGGAAACAAATTAAACAATGGTAGAACTAACAATCAGATATCCCAGGCACTTGATTATCTCCATATTGATAATTATTCTGATTGGCTACACCCACATACAGTATACTACGGCGAACGCTTATGAAGGTAAGAATGTTGATTTATGGAAAAGGGTAGTCACAGAGGAAGATGAGTTTCAGTTTGGCTCAGAAATATCCAGGAGGATTCTTGCGCAATCAATAAAGCCCGGAGTGCTGAGACCAAACGCACCAGTATGCATCGGTGGTTCTTGCGTACCTGGCGCATCGAACATACGCACCCGGCCTTGCTCAAGCAAATATCAATGTCCACCTCACTAGATAGTCATCCTTGATTTGTATGTCAGAAAGAGGAAATTGTATCAATAGACAGTCTTAACGAGTTTGATTTCTCTACAATTAATTAATTGTAGCGGTGAATTGCATCTTTCTCAGTCTGCATAACCCCAATAAGGCAATGAAGAGTAGATTCAATAAATAAAAGAACCGGAAAAACTAGCTCCCTAAATGTAAATACACTATTATATATAGTGCAAAAGATCCCTGTATCTTCATCAGCATGTAAAAGACATTATATATAACCTTTCGCGGAAGATAATGATAAAATACTTTACCATTATCTAATTAAGAATTCCATCTTCTATTGGTTTTTGTTGTACTTGTATATGTGCTTTTTACATGAACGTCCTCCGCATTATCTCGGGCCTTTACACCACTGCATGATATGATGCTAGAAGTACAAATATATGTATGCCTATGAGCAAATATTCTTTGTATGTGGAACAATCTGTGAACCCAAATTGTCAGGAATTTGACCAATTCTCTTGGGAAACCAATGCAACAAAAATAAAATAAAATAAATAATAGTAAATAAAAAAATGAAACAAATAATAATAAAAGAAAAATAAAAAGAAACATGAAGTTAGAATTCAACTTTCAAGTTCTTCTGGTATCTCAATATGATTTTCAGTTTGCATTATTCTTAAAAGAAAATCAAATATTTTTTTTTTAATTCAAACAGCCCACTTCAACTCTTGAATTAATATGATTTAACCCCTTCCCACCATTACCGTTAATTATCACTAAGGATTAATCAAACATCAAAATAATTCATGTACAGGAGCTATCACCACAGCTGACAGGTCAGCCCCACCCGTCAGTTCCTAGATTTACAAAAAGTTTTTCTTGTTCTAATTGAAGCTTGTTTATAGGAAATGTGTTAAAAATATTTTTCTTGCTTAGGATGTCAGAACAGAAAGTTGAAACAGATTTCTAGAGCTACCATAAATGTTATAGTTTATCCAGTGTTTCAATTATATTCTTTTAAGTTTCTAAAATTCTTCAAAACGAGTAAATAGTTATCTACGGATGAATCAGAATATTTGTTTCTCGAACTTAGTACTATGATTTTACTAGAAATTTATAATTTTCAAAATCACTCATCTTAGTTTTATGGTATTTCATTTAAAAAATATCGCAAAAATAGTCATTTTTTCTTTTTTTTTTTTTACGATATGTCGTTCTTAAGTAAATTTTAAATATTTAATTTTTTTTTGAGCGTCAAATTTTTAAATATTTCAGAATGTGTAATTTAAACACTGGGCATCAACGTATAGTTTTTCTATTTTTTTATTTATAAACTGCTGAATCTGAGAGATTGTCCTCCGATTTACCAAAAACAGAGGAATATTAGTCCTAGGTTATTTTAATGAATATTTAAATATTAAATATGCCCTCTTTTCTCTTTTTGAATTACCAAACTATATATGTCCCTTCATTATTATGTTACGGTTATTAACGTAGTTGTAGTCGAATTTGGTCGTACCATGGTTGTGGTTAGAGCACGGCAGTCTTGTGGAAGTATATATTTAGATGAAACTATGAAAGGGACTTTGATGGAGATAGAACGCCTAACCTTGGCATGTGATGCTTCCTGCCAACGTAGTCGGACCTCCAAGGATGCATTGGATTGGGCATAGTGGCCCATTTATATTATTGTTATGTGGTTCTTCTTTTGGATGTATTATTATGTCATATATTAATATATTATATATTATACTGTGATTCTACGATTGGCGCGCACTAGTTAATTGACAATTTATTTATATGATTAAAACTAAGAAGGTAGGTAGTATTTCTTATTTATTACCTAACTGAAAATTTCAAAAAATGTAACAATTTACTAATTATATATTTCATTAAGTAAAAAATTTTATATTTTATATATAACCATGGAGAGATTGACTTGTATTACTCGTGTGTTTCGAGATCTTGTTAAATTATACACGCGGAAGCATTTCAAAGGCGAAATACTTAGACATGAACCTGAAGTCCTGAATACATCACATATCACATCTGCGCATTGCCACGTCAGCATCGAGCTCCACATCTCCCAACAAATAAATAATAGCTTCTGAATTCAATTATTTTATATTATTAATTTATGGCAAATTCTGCCGTGCGGTCAAAGTACACTCGTTTATTTTTTTACTCGGCCCATCTGTCCGCACGGCATAATTGCCCTTAATTTATTATTTTAACAGAACTTTTTTTTTAATGAAGAAAGAGTTTAAGCTCTGTTATTTTATAAGAAAATTAGCCGATATTAGATTACAAAGTTTAATTGGCTCCGTCTTATTTCCGTAATATAGATATGATTTGAGTTGGGTTTCAATATAGGAGTGACTAGTAAAGAAATTATCTATATATTAATTATTGTACAGTCGCAGTGACAATTCATGGTGAGATGAGACCTACCCATTGCACTTTAATAGACTTTTAATTGTTGCAACTGAATCGAAATAAATTTGAACGGAGCCTTTAAGCAATCAGAAAGAAAATCCTTGATAACACAAAATTTTTTACTTAATCAAATTAATACTTATTTATTTATTTTTAATTTTAAGGCTAGTCAGCGAATTGCCATACCAGAAAATATTAGAGAGGTACAATAAGAGCAATTACATAATCAATATTTTGCTTTTAGTTTTTTGGAAGTCCGACTCAACCTTAAATTGCCTGCAAGAGCTCCAACCCACCATGTCAAACTCACGAGCTCTCCCAATTCTTCATACTTAAAAGAGCAAAACCTCATTACTCACCAGGCTTGCTTGAGACTTCATAAATCATAAACAGAAAAGATGAGTTCAAAAATTTTTAGGAACTTATGGCGCGCCTATCTTCTTCTCCTTGTGGGAGCACTTTTCCTCTCCTCTCAGCTTGCCGAAGCTGCCATGGCTCACACTCTAGGCTCTATTGGTTCATTCTCGGGCGAAGTTGAACTGTCACTGGATCTTGAAATACATAGAAGGATCCTCACAAGTTCCCTTGGGTACCAGTCAATAGCGAATGCTAATAGAGCCGCTTGCAATCCGAATTGTGGCAACCTGGGGACATCTTACACTGCCAATAATTGTACCTACAAAAATCGTTGCGGTTAGTGATTAGAGAAGTTATCACCACAGTCAACAAATTCATTAATTCTTTCTTTGTAGCAAGAGATAATGAGAGAATCATTCTCCTGATTGCGCGACCAAATGGTGATTTCTAGTGGCTTTGTTTTCTTGGTACATTGGAATAATTTTGGGGGTTATTTCTTCACTATAGCTTGATTAGGCTAGTAGCATGTTGAATGTACGGTGAATGTTATTCATTTTAATTTCAGAAAGCTAGAACATGTATCATGATATGAGTTTAATTTAGGAAAACCTCACAAAAATGGGATTTGGGTCAATTTAAGAGACATTCAAGAATAGATCGATCGATATATAATTTTAAAACAATGAAATCTAAAGAAAAAGATGAAAGAAAAAATAATAAGAAGAAACAGAAGATAGAACATGGAACGTGAATACGCGAGATCGGTACTGGAAGGGAGAGAGAGAAAAAAAAAAAGAGGAGGATGAGGCCGCAATTCCAGTTCAACAGTTTTCAATAAAGATATAATATTTATATAACAAAAGAAAATTGACTTATATTGCATTTTCATTTATGTTTATTTTAAAAAATGAGACCAATTATCATACTACTTTATATATAATGTTGTTGAAGTAATAACCTTATTTGAACTACATACTATTAGAACATAAAAAAAAAAAAGAAAAATCTAATGTTCAACAGTTATCCGTTTATCTTGACGAATAACAAATTAACAATAAAAGACGGGTAAAAGAAATGCTTATGGATGTTGTCTGAATTGAATAAACAATTTTAAATAAAAAATTTGTTTCAGAACTAATCCGCCAATTTTTTTTTTTTTTTTTGTGAAAACTGAATCCGCCAAAATCGAAAGGTAGAACTGCCTGTATTGTTAGAAGAGTTGGTAATTAATTAGTAACTCGAACGATTTATTAAGTCGATTATGAATTGGGACCTGTCAGTCGACCTAATATTGCTTACAATTATGTAGTCGAAGTGTGTCCTGTAGCCCATTTGTCTATCTTGACAACATTTAACCAAAAAAAAACCTACGTCATCTATCTTGATAAACCCCTTTTTGGCGAGGTCGATCAACAGGAGGAGGAGCCTCTCCTTCCGCCAACCAACCGCCCCATGCGGAAGGGAGGAGGCTCGTGTAGGGTTTTGTTGTGGTGGAATCCCTCCATCTCTCTTAGATGAGAGGTAGATGTTTTATAGTTGATAATTAGGGCTATATTTTAGATTTGGGCCGAATTCACAATAGACCTTAGCAGGTCCTATTAGGCCAGGTCCTCAATGGACTTTTCTAGCTTGTATTAAGGCCGAATCTGTGCTGGACCTTACGAGGTCCTATCATAAGCCCTCGAGCTTCTAGTGAAAGTAATTTCAATAGAAGTTAAGATAGTTCTGTCATTCCTTCGAGGTTGATGAACCCTCAATCTGTATGGCAAGGTGAGGGAGCCCTCGAGTCGATCAAGGTTGACAAGCCCTCGAGTCTTTGACGAGGTGCGCGAGCCTTTGACGAGGCGCGCGAGCCTTCGTTCCTTTCAATGAGGTGTGCGAGCCCTCGAACTCTGTGTGAGATGTGTAATGATGTTGACACGGCTCTGGCGCTGGATTTGCTATTTTGGGTGATAATTGTTCTTATTTGTGCATTCTATGACATGTTTTAATTAGAAAAATGATTGCGGGTCATTGTATCACCAGCGCTGTCTCACGTAATGTATCTTTCGTGAGGATCGAAGTTTCATCCTGTTCTTCGCTTGTTATCATGTCTAGCGATAGAATGCTTGTTTATAAATTGTTTTGATGGACAAATGGATGATGCTTCCCTTCCACCAACCAACCACCCCATGTGGAAGGAGAAGCGAGGTGCATGTCATACACTTTTTATGCCTAGAGTGATTGGCAGGTCCTTTCAGCGAGTGCTCACGCAATTTGGCAAGGTGTGTAGACCCTCAAGCAATTAAGCAAGGTATGTGGACCCTCAAGCAATTAAGCGAAGTGCACGCGCCCTCAAGCAATCAAGAGAGGTGCGCGAGCCCTCGAGCAGTTGAGCGAGGTGTGTAGACCCTCAAGAAGTTAAGCGAGGTATGCAAGCCCTCAAATCTTTGAACTTAGGTTAGCCTTTAAGCTTCCAACGTCTTGTCTCATTGGATCTTCAGTGCTATGAAATTAACATGTATGTAGGATAGGTTGCCTCGTTGATTCTGAAGTGATGAAAGAAACGAAGCCAAGTTTCATGTGAAGAAGTTTTAACCTATTTTTGTCAAGAACGGAGTTGTCCATTCTATAAGATTTGGTAATCGCTTTTGTTTTGGCCCATTACCTTTTAAGCTATAGAGACTGAGGTGCACATGCTACTTATGTATGCACTTCGATCGATATAAATTTGTCTCATCATTTCAGATCAGAGAGCCCATTTAAGGAAAATAATGCATCAATATAAATGAAGGTTTTGAATAGTGGAAGTTTCTTGGAAGGTCACCTGACAACCACATTATTGACTGTGCAATACCAAAATTTTTTTACTAGAAGCTCGCCTGATGTTGAGAGGGACGAGCTGTTCCTTAGTTCCTGCACCTGACACTGGAAGTCATTCTCCACCGATTTATTTTCTTTCGATAATATGATATGTTTGAATTCACATGGCCTCCCTTCACTTTGACAAATATAATATACGAATATATATCAACGCATTATTACATGCAATTTTTAGAGATGGAGGCGATACATATCAATGTGACCATTTCATATTTGAGGTCTTCACCTCTTTCTTCGCTGTTCGCAGGCTTTCAATGTAATTGTAACAACATGACTACGTTTATAAGGAAAGTCAACTTCGTTGCCACAAGTAAAGAAACACACCTTGGTTTTGGAGTTCGACACCCATATAATGCATTCCAATATATGAAGAACACGCGAAGGATAATTTATCATGAAAAGGTTTTCTTTTCACAAGTTAATAACAATAATCACAAGGAATATAGGAACTGATACGAGCATCACATGTCTATCGGTGCCCCTTTCCAAAACAAATAGTTAGTCAACTTAGACCCATTTTGTCAAAGCAGTAGTATTTACTACCTTTATTGTAAAAACAAAGGTATAATAAGTGCTTCCAATATCGGCCTCAATTCTTACTCATAATTGAAAAGTATTATTAACTTGTAACACTAATTCATTATTTGTGGTGCAATTAAAAATAAGCCAATGTTGGGTCTAATAATCGAATGCCTATGTATTTCTAATTTTCACAGATGCGAAGCGTATAAGAGGTCAAATCAATGGTATCCATGCTGACATATCAACTAAATATTGAGAGCAAGACAGAACGTTTCAAACCCATATTGCAGAACCTAGATTGCGCTTGCTTGCGACTTATGTCTTGTAGATATAGTTCGAGAGGCGCATCGGCGACTTACACTCGTGTAGTCGAGAGGCGCATCGGCGTCTTACACTCGTGTAGTTCGAGAGGCGGTTCGGCGTCTTACACTCGTGTAGTTCGAGAGGCGGTTCGACGTCTTACACTCGTGCAGATCGAGAGGCGCATCGGCGACTTACACTCGTGTAGTTCGAGAGGCGCTTCGGCGACTAACACTCGTGTAGTTCGAGAGGTGCATCCGCATCTTACACTCGTGTAGTTCGAGAGGCGCATCCGCGACTTACACTCGTATAGTCGAGAGGCGCTTTGGTGTCTTACACTCGTGTAGTTCGAGAGACGCATCGGCGACTTACACTCGTGCAGTCGAGAGGCGCATCGGCGACTTACACTCGTGCAGGTGAAGAGAATTCACTTGCTTATTGGCCAAGCTCTTTTTAAATAAAAATGAAAAGGAAGAATGAACCTTGTTTTTTTTTATCAATGATGAATGTCCATCTTTCGCTGGTTTGATGATCTTCATACTAGTATGCGCCTGATGATGTAGACGCAAGCTTGATGTTACCACGTTGCACATCGATCGAGATGATCCTCTGATTGATCGTGCGAATACTCCCCAGTCACAAGAGAGAACTGCATATTGCTTCATAAACATGACTCAATGTAAACGGGTCAGTTTATATAATAATTATAGTTACATACCATGTACTCACATAACTTGGTTTGCCTCCTAATTTCCAGCTTCTGTGTTTTCCCTTTTTTTTTTTTTTTTAGAAGCAATAACCTTGATAACTTAAATTTATCAAATAATATTGCTGAATCTTCATGAAGCAATAGCTATAGCAATTTAAAATTATCATGAAATAAAGTTGTTGTGCAGAATTTTCACGAAGCATATATCTTGGCAAACAAACATTAAAGTTACTTGGTATCTTATCTTATTCTTTAATTATTTAACGAGCGCCTCATGTCGAGGTCTTACCTCATTCTTCACTTGTTTGTAGAATCCAAATAATGCTTCATAAAGAAAACGATCTCATTAGAACTTCGACTGCACTCAAGCGACTTATATCTGGCTTGAAAACTTCGACTGCGCACAAGCGACTTACGTCTGGCATGAGAACTTCGACTGCGCACAAGCGACTTACGTCTGGCATGAGAACCTTCATTAAGAATCACCTTGCCAGGTGAGGTGCAAGGTCGATTGAGGTCGATTTCTGGGCTTTTTCTCAGTGCTTGAAACAGTTGTTCGGTGGTGGAAGACAAAGGGTCGAGCAGTGAGGATTTTTGTCGGTGCTCGAAATATACTACTCGTAGCGAGGTTCCTTGACATTCTTTCACTGGTCAGTGTTTTGTATCAGGGAATCGACACGAGAATCATGTACTAAAAGTTTCAATCGCCAATGCTTGACCTGCCTTTTGTTCATTTCAAACTTGCAAGAGCTTAATTAGCTATTTAAAGATGAGCATCATTTTTAAGTCCTAACCATCAATCATATTTGAAAATAAGAGTGGCTACTAGTGTCAACGCCTGTTGTAATACTACCAGTATCATTCATCATTTTTTTTATTTATTTTTTTTATAAAAACCCATAGGCCCTTCACTACTTCATGCAGAACTATGTGAGAAGAAGTAATTATAACAATCTTTTTATATAATTTACTAGCGGTTCCCATATCATGTGCCAATAGATAGATAAAGAGGGCAGAAAATGATAAGGACATACATGCTGATGTCCTTTATTTTAAAACAAAATTAATATAGGAATAATTTGACGACTACTCTTATTCATATATGTCAAATTTTTCTTATCAGCACATGTTCTTTCTTCACACTCAACATGTCTTTCTTCTCTAATATTATTTGATAAAAGCCAGATATAGACATGTACTATGACAAACACATTAAAAAAAAAGCTTTGTGTTTTTACACACACAACACATTTCTGACGGGTTATTTATTTTGCCAATAGTACCAAGTTTGGCTCCATGACTTGTCCACTTAATTAGAAAAATATTCTGAAGCTTTGTCAAACTGGTTCACTATTACAAATTTCTGCTCTCGAGGATTTGTGGTCAGTCTTGTTTTGGCACAGAATTAACATATCAACTTGATAGGGCCCTAAAATACCCACTCATTGGGCTCAATACCAACCTGCCCAATAAGCCCAATAGGCGGAGAGACGTGATAAGGCCCAAAAGGCCCAGAACGAAGATTCAATGTATTAGCCCACCTCGGATGACTTGGATAAGGGGAAAAAGAGGGGTAGCGTGGTTATTTCCACCCCGCCCCAGCCAGGAGAGATCCTCGAGGGGAGACAACGGTTATGATCGTACAGACAGGAGAGACAGCTTAGCAGACAAGCATACCGGCCTCTGACAGGACTGACGTCACTGGAAGGTTCCTCTAGATTAGTATAAATAGACCTCTTTAGGACAGAAGGGGGGTCGGTTCTTAGGTCATTTTCTCTAGGGTTTACCATTTATTAAGCTTTAGAGAATGATGTAAAGCCACCAAGAATCATGAATAAAGAGATTTACACTTATTTTTGAGATCTTGTTGTTACTTTACTTGCATTAAACTTGTTACCAGGCTTGGTAGTAACAACCACCTTGGGGCTATACCTTCAGCAAGAGTTGTAGCTGATGCTAGATCGTGGGAAAAGTCTCGAACCCAGGAGATTGTCTTTCGATTTCCTCATGGCAAGAGACCCATCTAATCACCAAGCGCAAACCTCTGCGCAGGGTGAGCGCACCCCCTTGGGATGCCGCCTGAGCTCTTAGTGGGGGTCGCAGCTCAGGAGACCGCCCAAGTGGTACAAAATACACCGGTCACTCCAACGACCCAGGTGGGAACCCAATCCGCTCCTCCTGGGTATCCTTGGCCGGTCTACGCCCCTCAGACCGCGGGACCGTCGGGAGTGAATGCGACTAGCTCGACCACTCCCAGCGGTTTCGTTCCATCAGAAGCCCAACAACTCCCAGCCTGTCCGCCTCACTCTCATGTTCAGTCGGGGCTGAACCAACTAGGCTCTATCGTACCAATTCACCCAAGCGGACCAAGAATCCCTCCAGTCTGGCCCACCCAGTCCGCTCCGGCTGATCCATTTAGACAGATCTGGGACCAACACATGCTACAGTCATGGGGACAGTTCTTGTCTCTATCCTCCCCTATGTTGGGAGCTAACCCCACCCCGATACTGACTCACGTCGCCCAGCAGCCCGGTGAGCGGGGACCAGTACAAGAAGTTCATGTGGCTCCTTCCATGACGGGGCTGAGAGCGCCCCCCTACGAGGGAAACATGGGAGGAATTAGGGGAGAACATTACCAAGGCACCCCTTCACTCCACCCCAACCAGTATGGCCGACCGGCCCCATATCAGGAGTATTTCCCGCCATACGGTGGTGGCGGGGTCCCATCTAGGGCCCCCCTCCATCGAACTCTAGACCCAACTCATTCACCCAGCCACCACAGTACCGGAAGCGTCACCCATTCCCCGCAAAGGAGGCGACGTGAAGACACCCCTGGCCCGGGGCGGCGTAGGCAGCATTCCCCAGCAAGAAGGGTCTTCCCAAATCATTTCTACCACAACCCCATCAATGTCAACAGCTTTAGTAACCTCCCCAAATTCTCCACAAAGACTCTGCAGTGCCCAAGGGAATTCCTTTCCAGTTTCAAAGCCAGGATCTCTCTCTCTTCCCTGGACAAGAGTGTATGGTGTCGGGTCTTTCCCACATGCCTGGAGGCAGCGGCATGGAAGTGGTTCTCAGAATTGCCACCCAACTCTGTCAGGGACTTTGCTGACCTGGAGGATCAGTTCTTGCAGAGATTTCCAATTATCCAAGCGCCTTCCAAAAAGTCTATAGACTTGATGAGGCTCAAACAGGGTGAGCGGGAATCAACAAGAAAATTTCTCAATCGATTCGCTGAAGAAGCCAATCAAACCACTGATTACAATGATGGAATAATTTTGGCAGCGATAAGGCAGCGCCTAAGGCAAGGGAGCGCCTTGCGCTGGAGAGCCGTCGAGGAAGATTTCAAAACGTTTGCAGAATTCAGAGCTGCAGCGGAGAAAACCTTGCAGGCAGAGGAGGACGCAGTGGTTATGGGAAAACCTGCTAGTCGGGGAGCGACCCGCAAGAGTCCCGACCAGCCACGACGCAACCCTCGACCTGCCTCTCCTCAGAAGAGGCGGAGCTCTCCCCCGTCAACCCGCCGGAATACCCCTCCCCGACCATACGGTCGGAGCCATTCATTGCGAAAATATAAAGGTTTGGTGGCACAGCCTCGATTTTCTCCTACGGGGGAAGATTATAGACAAGAGTATACCAATTATCATGTCTTCTCGGTCTCCGCCGACACACTCTTACAGGTCGCCCAAGCCGATCCAGAGTTCAAGCGGCCAGAGCCCCTTTCCAGAGAAGAGACAAACCGGGATGATAGAAACAAATATTGCAGATATCACAACGGATATGGTCATGCCACCTCTGAGTGCATCAAGCTGAAAGATGAAATCGAGAGGATGATCAGGAATACTAGAGTACTCGAGCGGTATCTAGAGGCTCCACAGTGGAACAATGGAGGAAGGGGAAATAGGGGTGGTCACCAGGGAAATAATACTGGGCGGCGGCCGCGGGATCAGGATAGGCCAGTGGATCGACCGCGACCAAGGACCCCGTTACACGCTGATCAAGATAAACCTAGAGCTTCTCCCACTCCCGTTTTATATATAGCAGGAGGACCGGCTGCAGGGGGAGACTCTGAGAAGGCCAGAAAAAGATATGCTTGCCCCAAAAATCTCCACAACCCGTCTAGGAGAGAGGTTTTCCAGATTAGGGAGAGCAATTCTGTGGCAAATGTGCGCATTACTTTCGGGCCTGAGGATTATGAGGGAGTCCATTTGCCGCATGACGACGCTATCGTCTTAATGCTGCGAGTCAATGGCACCCGGGTCGGTAGAATCCTCATCGACACCGGCAGCTCCGCTGATGTCATCTACTATGAAACGTTGAAGAAGCTGCATTTGCATGATCAACCTCTCAAACCCATGACAACGCCACTCACTGGTTTCACGGGTGATCAGCTCATGCCCATGGGGATTATAGACTTGCCAATTACCTTTGGAGAGTCACCAAGAGATGTGGTATCTCGAGTCAGCTTCATAGTGGTCAATACTCCGTCTCCCTATAATATTATCCTCGGCAGGAAGGCTCTGAATGATATTGGGGCTATAACTTCTACACCTCACCTCAAAGTCAAATTTCCCACCCGAAATGGAGTCGGAACATTGCGGGGTGAGCAGCAGGTTGCGAGAGTATGTTATCAAGCATCAATTCCAAAGCAAGTGGCCCAGATTGAGCATGTCGGGAAGCTGTCCAAGTCTTATGATCAGGCCGAGGACATTCTGCTTCACAATCCAACCCGCCCGGCAGGCGGACCAATGGAAGATATAGAGGAAGTCGATCTAGGAGATGAGAAGATCACAAAAATGGGCACTGTGTTGCCTAAAGAAGATCGAGACTTGGTAAAGGCCTGCTTTCTTCGCAATCGCGACATCTTCGCTTGTGAGGGCGAGGCCATGCCCGGTATTGACAGGGAGATAGCCGAACACCAAATCACTACTAAGGAGGGCATGAAACCAGTTATTCAGAAGAAAAGAAAGCAGAGTTGGGAAAAGAGGAAAGCTATCAAAGCCGAGGTAGAAAAGCTGCTAAAAATAGACGCCATAAGGGAAGTCAAATACCCACAGTGGCTAGCTAACCCAGTCCTGGTGACAAAATCCAATGGACAGTGGAGAATGTGCATAGATTACACTGACCTGAACAAGGCTTACCCAAAGACTCCATTCCCGCTACCCAGCATCGATGCAATGGTTGACTCCACAGCCGGGTTTAAGTACCTTAGTTTCATGGACGCCTACTCAGGCTACAACCAGATAAGAATGAGCCCGGCTGACGAAGAAAAAACTTCCTTTGTCACGGAGGAAGGTTTGTATTGCTACAAGGTCATGCCATTTGGCCTTAAGAACGCAGGTGCAGAATACCAGAGGATGGTCTCAAAAGTTTTCAAGGAAGAATTGGGCGAGATAATGGAAGCATATATAGATGACATGGTAGTAAAGAGTTGTACTGGCCCAGATCACGTGTCCCACCTTGAGAAGGTCTTCGCCAAGATGAGGCAGGTCGGGATGTGGCTTAATCCCAAAAAGAGCTTCTTCTGCCTCTCCAGCGGAAAGTTCTTAGGATTTATCATCTCTGAACGTGGCATTAAAGCTCACCCCGACAAATGCCAAGCGGTAGTGAACCTCAAATCGCCTAAATCGATTAAAGAGGTACAAGGCCTCACTGGAAGGATAGCAGCACTTAGCAGATTTATCTCGCAGTCTGCCATGCTATGCAAACCTTTCTTTGATGTCATTAAGAAAAAGACACAGGAATTTGTCTGGGGACCAGAGTGCCAGGAAGCCTTTGAGAAAATCAAGGAGTACCTCTCCACCCCGCCCATCATTAGTCGACCTATAAAGGGTGAGCCGCTTTACCTGTACATCTCAACCAATGATGATGCCATCAGTGCGGCTTTGGTAAGAGAAGAAGAGGGTGTTCAGAAACCAGTATACTTCATATCACGAATATTGCGAGATGCGGAGACAAGGTATCCAATGATAGAGAAGAGCGCGTTTGCAATTGTGACAGCAGCCCGCAAGTTACGACCTTACTTCCAAGCCCATTCAATCCGCGTGGTGACTAATATGCCTCTACGCAAGGCCTTAGGTCAATTCAATGTCGCTGGCCGGCTGCTGAAGTGGGCCATTGAACTGTCAAAATTCGACATCACCTATCTCTCTAGAACAGCCTATAAAAGCCAAGCCTTAGCTTATTTCATAGTCCAAGGGACTAGTGGGAGTTTTACCCCTGTAGAAGCGGTTTGGGAAGTATATGTTGATGGAGCCTCGTCCGGCAAGGGCACAGGTCTGGGTGTTGAGATAATCAACCCAAAGGGAGACAGGTTCAAATATGCTTTGCAAGTAAATTTAAATCCGTCCCACAACGTAGCCGAGTATGAGGCCTTCATTGCTGGGTTACAATTGGTCGCAGCCACAGGAGCCAAAAGCATTAAGATTCGCTCCGACTCCCAGTTGGTGGTGAATCAGATACTCAAGGAATATAAGACTCAGGATTAGACATTGATCAAATACCTAAAAAAGGTAGAGCAGCTCATAGGCGGTTTTGACAGCGTCCTCATTGAGCATGTTCCCAGGGGGCAGAATAAGACCGCTGATGCCCTGTCCAAACTGGCCAAGAGCGGATTGGATAAAGAACGCCCCATAACAGTCTTGGAAATTCCCTCGCCCAGCATAGAGCTTCCAGAGCCGACCGTCTTTCAGCTACATCATGAGGAGGAATGGTATTCCCCGATATGGTTGTACCTGGCTGAGGGAATCTTGCCACAGGACAAAAATTTAGCAAGGAAAATCAAGAGGTGTTCTTTGGAGTTCACTATAATAGAGGATGAACTGTGCAAGAAGGGGTATCATCACCCTTGGCTGACCTGTGTAGGAAAGGCCAAAGCCGCTGAGCTCCTCAACGAAACTCATCAAGGCATCTGTGGGAGCCACCAAGGACCCCGTACTTTGGGAAAAAGGATCATGCGTCAGGGCTACTACTGGCCCACCTTGAGAAAGGATGCAGAGGACCTGGTGAGGAGGTGTGCTCATGTTGGAATTGTGTTCTAAAAGTTATCTTATGATGATTACTTTTATATGTTATATTTATGAATTGGATGTTATTACATTTTGTTCCATGAGTTTATATTCATATTTAGAAGTGTTCAAGAAGATGCTCTTGGTCTTGAACCGCATAACTCTAAATAAAATGAATATATATCTCTAAAATGTTCACAGGTCTTGGATATTAGCAGGAACACTAATATACCATATAAGACTGTCGTGTTGATTAAAAGTACGTTGTAGTTCTGTAAACGTTGATAAAGAATTATCATTTAATAACACGAGTATATGAAAAGTTTCATATATTGAACAGACCTAATTGATAAAAATATTATATGGATTGTGTTTGTGTCATTAATATTTTTATCGTGTCATTTATTCTAAGATTGATATGATATATTTTTAACACAAGGGATATGCAACGTAATTATTATTAAAAACCATTTGAAGCAAGTGGTGATAAAAGTAATAGTTCTTTGTATGTAATTTGTGTAGGAGGAAAATATATATATCAATAGCTAATTGCGACTCATTAATTGAGGAATGATATTATAAAGGGCCCCTTGGTAAAGTGAGATTATAAATGGATCCAATATAACTGAAGTGCAGTTATAATTATAATCCTACTTGTTAGAGACCAAGAAAAGATTATAATACGAGGATGATACAGTCCTACTTTGTATAATAATCATAATATCATATGGCAAGGAATGGACACAAGTAATGTTAATAACATTACTAGAAGGATCGTGTTTCGTAAAAGGATTTGCTAAACATCTATATTATTTGGGTAACTGTAATGTATGCTAGAGTACCGCTTATAGTTTATGGAATAAAATATTTATTCCATTGCCAACATAATATGGATCCTCAATATAGGTCACACCAACTGAATGGGAAACAAGAAATAAATTTTCTATGTACAAGGTTTCATGTTGCATGAAATAAAGTACAAATAGAAAATTATATCACATGACGTAATTAACTAGCAAAGAATAAATTTATTAATATGTGCATATTATGAGGATAATATAAATTTCACATATTATAATAATATATGAATATTATTATGAAATGTATAAATTTATTTGAAGCACAAGCCCAATTATTTTAACAAATGAAGAAGAAAGAAGGCCTTAAATTCGGGTCAGAATTTGAGCCAACTTTAAACAGAAAATTAGTATAGCAAACGATAACCATTTTGGGCAAATGATAATGAAAATTATAGCCCTTGAAGTGTAGAATCCAATGGTCCAAGTTTCAGGACGTTTGGAGTTTTCTACAGAGAGTTATCAAGGTTTTAGTGCTGCAACGTCAGAAATTAAAGTGTTGTTGAATTTCTACTTAGTGGCTTTAAATGCTATATGAAATTGAAAGGTTTCTTCTTGTGTTTTAAAGGTAAAACAGATCAGAAAATTTGTGTACAAGTAAGTCTTCATGTGTTGAAGCTTTGTTCTTATTTTCTTCTAAATACTTGTTAAAATATTCTATCGATTAAGCAATCGATTAAGATACGGGCGACGGAGCTAGGTGTTGACGGAAATTCGCTAGCACGGATTCGACTGTCATTCTTGTTTCGGATTCAAGGTGAACCGAAGAGAAATAAAACTTTGTTAGAGACCATAGGTATGGTTCAACAATCCTTCTTATGTAAGAATATATGTGATTGTGATGCAAATAAATTAAAGGAAAGTTAGCAATAATAAGAACGATCCTAGATGTTATTGGTTAATAAAATTTTAAAATTACCCGATTCGCATCATAAAATCCTTCAATTGGTATCAGAGCATAGGTTCTTTATTATCGCTAATTAGACTATTTTATTATGTAATTTTAATTACATAAGTGCTTAGTTAATTGTTTTTTTATTTTGCGGTTCTAAATTCGTACTGAATTTTTGTTACACGTTTTGCAATATTGTAATAAGATAACTGGTTAATTATTTTTGTATTTTCTAAAATTCTTACTACAGTAGAAAAAGTTTAGAATAGGATAATTATATAGATCAAGGTTTTTGGACAGATCTATGAGATTAAACAAAAATAAAGAAAATAGTGCGATGCTGGAATTTTTTCAGCAGCAGTAGCAGTTTTTGCTGAAATCAAAATAACTTTTTCTCTCAAATGGATTAACATATTTTGATGAAACTAGTTTCTAAATTTTGATATTGAAGTCTAGTTTTGAAATAATAAAACTTTCCTATACAAAAGTTTTATGGAATTTCATCACAAAGGCAAAACAGCAACAGTGCGCAGTTTTTCCGTGACAAAAGGACAATAACGGTTTATATTTTCTTTTAAATGATTAAAAGATTATTTTTCAAACTATGGTGCAAATTGTGACAGAGAATTATAAATCATTTTAGGGATTTAAATGATTTAGGGAACCGCAATTACTTAAGAAATGAAAATTAATTAAAAGGTACAAAATAGTGCATCGGTATGCAATTCCTATTATAATTTTGTTTTGCAGGGAACTGAGTTTGTATGTCTCATTCCAATGCCTTGTGTGATGTAAATTTTATGTGATGTGCATGTTTGATTGTAAGCAATTTTAATAAGCGTTTATTAATTAGGCACAAAAGGTAATTTATGTATAGGATGCCTTTATTTATTTTTACATCATATGCATTGTGAGAATGAGATGGGTTCCTAATACTTGCACTTAGCAAATTTTATTTTTTGAATGGATTCATAATAAAGTTTGGGCAGCATATTTATTTTTATGCAATTTTTCATCCAATGGTGCAAGAAGACAAAGCAGTGGATGAAGAGAAGCGCAAGAAGCATAAAAACTCGCAAATGTTTTGTGATTGTTTTATGTTATGTGCTTTATGATTATATGTGAATGATATGTTAGGATAGGTATGGGTGTATGAAAATATGACCTACCGAACTATAGTCACATTTGAAATGTCCAATGAAAAATTAAGTAATTTTTCTTCTTATTTTATCCACTTTAAGCTAAAGATTATTAAGATGCATGAGTGTAATTTTTAATCTTTAGAAATCGTGGAATGTGTTAGGATATATTATCAGGCCATTGATAAATGGATTAAATGTGAGGCATTTGGTACATTTATTTTATGGAGATGATATAGCCAAACATATTGACCAATAAAATAAGTTTACTTAAAGGGAAGTCAAGATCTAGGCTTGAAGTCTCGGGAAAATCGTTTAATAAGAAAAGTTTCTTAATAAACAACAAGAGTCATAAAGTTTAGAAAATTGCAAACGATTGCAAAAGTTTTTCTAAAAGGTTATGATTAGTAAAAGATTACTTACCTTGATTTTATAATTCGGATGAGTTCGCTTTATTTATGATAGGATCTTGAATATGCTGCATAATGGACAAATTTAAATATGTAGTATGAAGTGTTACATAAATATTAACATGAAATCCTTTAATTTTATTTCTATAGAATGACAAACAACGTACTTATCCAATCCATAACTCGAAAAGTACTTGATGGAAAATGTTAGTTTCAATTTTGTAGATTAGAAAGTAAAACTCCAACTTATCATCAGATAGGAGGATCTTGTAAATGTATTGGAGCACGATGCACCATTACTAAGTATGGAACCCTCTGATGAAGAAAAATGCTAGGCGTGAAAGGTATTGCAAAATGAATTGGATGTTCAAGGTCTCATGTTGGCAAGTATAGTAATTGAACTTACTAGAAAGTTCATAAACAATACTCTCCAAAAGAGATAATGGAACTTCATTCAATATGTTTTTGCAATCACAGAATAGCAAAAATGTTCAAAAGAAAAAGGCAAAAAGGAAGATGCCTAAAGGGAACAAGGGGAAAGGAGAAGCTCAAGTGAGCATCTGCAAAGGCGAAAATCAAAAGTTGTTAACTCTGCAAAACGAGTGCTATTACTGTCATGAGTAAGGACATTTCAAGGCGAATTGTCCAAAGTACAAGACTGACTTAGACTCGGGCAAAATAGAGCGGAAGCGTTCTAAGGTTCCAAACGGTATCTATGTTATTGAAATTAATTTAATTTAACCACATCTATTCATGATTGAGTAACTGATACAAGATCGAGTGCTCATATTTATGCAAATATGAAGGCACTAGTGAATAGAAGACATCTCAAGTGAGGTGGAGTCACTTTGAAGGTGAGCAATGATGTTAGTATCTCGGCAATGGTCATTTACTCAGTAAACCTTCATTTATCCAGTGGTTTAATAATTAATTAATTTGGATAATGTTTATTATGTTCCATCTATATGTAAGAACATTATATCTGTGTCGTGTTTGGACAAAGATGGTTATGTATTTACTATTTCAAACTCATGTATGAGTATTACAAAAGATAGAATTTTCTATGCAAATGCTACTATTTATGATGGTTTATATTTGCTAGAAGTGAATGATAAACATGTTCTAAATGTCAATAACAAAAGACTCAAAATATCTCATGAAAATAATACTCTCTTATGGCACTATCGTCTTGGTCATATAAACGAGAAACGCATTAAGAAATTACAAGATAGTAATCTTCTTGGTCTCATGGATTGCGATGCAATAGAGACATGTGAATCTTGTTTAGTTGGTAAGACTAAGAAACCTTTCAAGAAGAAAGGTTCAAGGGTAAAAGACTTGTTGGAATTGATACATTCTGATGTATGTGGTCCAACAAGAACAAGTGCACGAGATGGTTTTAGGTACTTCATTACGTTCATAGATGACTATAATCGTTTTGGCTATGTTTATCTAATGAAGAACAAGAGTGAATCTTTTGACAAGTTCAAAGAATTCAAGAATGAAGTCGAAAATCAACTTAATAAGAGAATTAAGATTTTGCGAACTGATCGTGGAGGAGAATACTTGAGTAATGAATTTGGTATATATCTGAAAGAATGTGGTATCATACCACAATAGACTCCACCAGGAACACCTCAGTGGAATGGTGTATCTGAGAGGAGAAACAGAACATTGCTTGATATGGTTCGGTCAATGATGTGCCAAACAGAATTGCCTCTTTATTTTTAGGGACATGCATTGCTAACTGCGGCTTACACACTGAATATTGTTCCATCTAAATCTGTCGAGAAAACTCCATACGAGTTGTGGACAAGAAAAACTCCTGAATTATCTTTTCTCAAATTTAGGGATGTGAGGCTTACATTAAACGATTGATGTCAACCAAACTAGAACCCCAAGCGAAAAAATGCTTTTTTATAGGTTATCCGAAAGAAACAAAAGGATACTACTTTTGGCACAAGTCAGCAAATAGAATATTAGTTGAAAGGGGTGCAATTTTCTTAGAGAAGAGTTTCTCGAAAGAATCAAAAGTAGTGGGAGTAATGTAAAGCTTGAGAAAACTCAAGAAACATTAAGAGACCTCGATCAGATCATGGATGACACCCATGTAGATCGAAATAACCCAACCATAGTTCCGACGGCTAGTGGGAGCATTAGTGTACAAGTTCCTCAGCCTATTGAGGAAGAGGTTCACGCATCACAACATAGTGTTCAATCGAGTATTGAACTAATTCCACAAGAAATTGTGCAAGAGGTTCAAGATACTCAAAATGAGAATGAAGAGCCAAAGAACTAAGAAGGTCAACAAGATCTAGAAAGAAATCTGATATATATCTAGGGCTTCATGAGATCTTGGTAATGGATACGGATGATCCAAAGACCTTTGAAGAAGCAATGAAAAGAGAAGACTCAAAATTATGGTATGAAACCATTAAATCTGAAATGAAATCCATGTATGATAACCAAGTATGGATCTTGGTAATCTTCCTCAAGGAAAGAAAGTTGTTCAAAGCAAATAGGTTTTCAAGAGGAAGATGGACATGGATGGAAACATGACAACATACAAGGCAAGACTTGCAGCGAAAGGGTTTAGTCAAGTTCAAGGGATTGATTATGACGAAACTTTCTCGCCTGTTGCAATGTTTAAGTCAATTAGGATATTACTAGCCATTGCCGTATTTTATGATTATGAAATATGGCAAATGGATGTCAAAACAACATTCCTTAATGGAAATTTGAAAGAGGATGTGTACATGGTACAACCTCCAGGTTTTGAAGATCCAAATCATGGTAGTAAAGTATGCAAACTTCGAAGGTCTATATATGGACTGAAGCAAGCATTAAGGAGTTGGAATAAGCGCTTTGTTGAAGAGGTTAAACGCCTTAGATTTATTCAAAGTAAGGAAAAGTCTTGTGTATACAAGATGGTCAGTGGGAGTTGTATAACCTTGTACATACAAGATGGTCAGTGGGAGCTATATATTTTTTTTGGTTTTGTATGTTGATGACATACTATTGATAGGGCAACTTTATTCCCTTAATGGAGCAAACAAAAACTTCATTGAAAGAGATTTTCTCAATGAAAGACTTGGGTGGAGCCCAATATATCTTAAGAATCAAGATATGCAGAGACAGGTCACGTAGACTAATTGGTTTAAGTCAATGTACATACATTGGCAAAATGTTGAAACGATTCGACATTCAAAATTTCAAGAAAGGAAATGTACCAATGAGTCAAGGTGTAACACTTAGCAAGTCTTAACATGTCGTGACATGCAAAAACGTTAAAATCATGAAGAATGTAGAATATGCTTCTACAATTGGTTTTATCATGTATGCTATGGTGTGTACACGATCTGATGTTGCGTATGCTTTAAGTATGACAAGTCGTCATCAAGCCCATGTAGGTTCTGCACATTGGAGTGTAGTCAAGAATATCCTTAAGTATCTTAACAGAAGTAAGGATAAATTTCTTGTGTATGGAGGGAAAAGGGAACTCGTTGTAGAAGGCTACACCGATGCGAGTTTTGCAATTGATTATAATGATAAAAGATGGAAATTTGGATATGTATTCATTCTGAATGGGGGTGCTGTTAGTTTGAAAAGATTCAAACAATTAGCAAACAGCTGACTCAATCATCCAATCAGAAATGATGGTTGTTGTTAAAGCCAACAAAGTAAATGTTTGATCAAAGAGTTCATTGAAGAACTTGACGTGGTTTACACTACAAGATCAAACATTTGGATAGAAAAATAATTTGTCATTCAATACTTCATTAAAGAAGATAGATTAAAATTATTAAAGGTGAACACAGATAATAACACAACATATCCACCAACAAAGCCTTATTCTCAAGCCAATGGCAAAGTCCACTTTGATTCCACGTGTTTGAAGATGCATGGAGAGTGGATAGAGATAACAGAATGAGTCATAAGGCAACCCTAGTCTTAGAGTTAATACATAAGAATGTATAAGAAGTAACTTTAAGAACAAGTGGGAGATTGTTGGAATTGTGTTCTAAAAGTTATCTTATAATGATTACTTTTATATGTTATATTTATGAATTGGATGTTATTACATTTTGTTCCATGAGTTTATATTCATATTTAGAAGTGTTCAAGAAGATGCTCTTGGTCTTGAACCGCAGAACTCTAAATAAAATGAATATATATCTCTAAAATGTTCACAGGTCTTGGATATTAGCAGGAACACTAATATACCATATAAGACTGTCGTGTTGATTAAAAGTACGTTGTAGTTCTGTAAACGTTGATAAAGAATTATCATTTAATAACACGAGTATATGAAAAGTTTCATATATTGAACAGACCTAATTGATAAAAATATTATATGGATTGTGTTTGTGTCATTAATATTTTTATCGTGTCATTTATTCTAAGATTGATATGATATATTTTTAACACAAGGGATATGCAACGTAATTATTATTAAAAACCATTTGAAGCAAGTGGTGATAAAAGTAATAGTTCTTTGTATGTAATTTGTGTAGGAGGAAAATATATATATCAATAGCTAATTGCGACTCATTAATTGAGGAATGATATTATAAAGGGCCCCTTGGTAAAGTGAGATTATAAATGGATCCAATATAACTGAAGTGCAGTTATAATTATAATCCTACTTGTTAGAGACCAAGAAAAGATTATAATACGAGGATGATACAGTCCTACTTTGTATAATAATCATAATATCATATGGCAAGGAATGGACACAAGTAATGTTAATAACATTACTAGAAGGATCGTGTTTCGTAAAAGGATTTGCTAAACATCTATATTATTTGGGTAACTGTAATGTATGCTAGAGTACCGCTTATAGTTTATGGAATAAAATATTTATTCCATTGCCAACATAATATGGATCCTCAATATAGGTCACACCAACTGAATGGGAAACAAGAAATAAATTTTCTATGTACAAGGTTTCATGTTGCATGAAATAAAGTACAAATAGAAAATTATATCACATGACGTGATTAACTAGCAAAGAATAAATTTATTAATATGTGCATATTATGAGGATAATATAAATTTCACATATTATAATAATATATGAATATTATTATGAAATGTATAAATTTATTTGAAGCACAAGCCCAATTATTTTAACAAATGAAGAAGAAAGAAGGCCTTAAATTCGGGTCAGAATTTGAGCCAACTTTAAACAGAAAATTAGTATAGCAAACGATAACCATTTTGAGCAAATGATATATGAAAATTATAGCCCTTGAAGTGTAGAATCCAATGGTCCAAGTTTCAGGACGTTTGGAGTTTTCTACAGAGAGTTATCAAGGTTTTAGTGCTGCAACGTCAGAAATTAAAGTGCTGTTTTAATTTATGCTTAGTGGCTTTAAATGCTATATGAAATTGAAAGGTTTCTTCTTGTGTTTTAAAGGTAAAACAGATCAGAAAATTTGTGTACAAGTAAGTCTTCATGTGTTGAAGCTTTGTTCTTATTTTCTTCTAAATACTTGTTAAAATATTCTATCGATTAAGCAATCGATTAAGATACGGGCGACGGAGCTAGGTGTTGACGGAAATTCGCTAGCACGGATTCGACTGTCATTCTTGTTTCGGATTCAAGGTGAACCGAAGAGAAATAAAGCTTCGTTAGAGACCATAGGTATGGTTCAACAATCCTTCTTATATAAGAATATATGTGATTGTGATGCAAATAAATTAAAGGAAAGTTAGCAATAATAAGAACGATCCTAGATGTTATCGGTTAATAAAATTTTAAAATTACCCGATTCGCATCATGAAATCCTTCAGCTCAATGCCAGCTCCATGCTCGCATCGACCATAAGCCCCCTAACAAGTTGAAGCCGATCACGAGCCCATGGCCTTTTGATATTTGGGGGATGGATATATTCGGTCCTTTTCCTCAGGCAAAAGGGAACCTCAAGTTTATTGTGGTAGCTGTGGAATATTTCACCAAGTGGATCGAGGTCAAAGCATTGTCTCTCATCACTTCTCAGAAGATCACAGACTTCCTGGAACAACACATAGTGTACAGGTACGGGATCCCCCACACTATCATTACCGACAATGGCCGCCAGTTCACCGGGGCGCCTTTTAAGAACTATTGTCGCGGATTGGGCATCGAGATCAACTTTGCATCTGTATGCCATCCTCAGTCCAACGGGCTGGCGGAGGTCTCAAACAGAACCATTTTGGAGGGGCTAAAAAAGAAGATCGAAGGGACAAAGAACACTTGGCCGGAATATCTCAATGAGGTGGTATGGGCATATAACACCACCCCGCGGTCGGCCACAGAGAGGTCACCCTATGCTTTGGTTTATGGAATGGAAGCAGTCATCCCTATGGAGATTGTCCATCCAACACTCCGCACCATCAGCTATTCCACCTAGCGTAATGCGGAGCGAAGGATTGAGGAAATCGAGATGGTTCATGAACTCAGGAAAGAAGCTTCAGCGCGCCAAGCGGAGTACCAGAGGAAAATGATGAAAGCCTTTGACAAGAAGGTAGCTCCAAGGCATTATCAGCCAGGGGATTGGGTGTTGAGGAGAGCAGCAGCAGCCGGAAAGCACATCGGCAAGTTAGATCCTGCTTGGGATGGTCCTTTTGAGATTGTGAAGTCAGCCGGAGAGAGAGCATTTCATCTCAAGGATGCACAGGGCAAGACGCTAGCGAACTCATGGAATGCATCAGACCTGCGCAAATTTTACACATGAAGTTCCCAGTAGAGCTGAACCATTGTATATACCTTTGTATCTTCTTTTTTCAGCACTGCTTTGTACTTTCAATTAAGGTTGCAAACTTGTTGGCAGCCAAGGGCCATGAGCTCGCTGGTCCATTTCTTGTGAAAACATTTTTAATGATGCTTGTTGGGTAATATGTGTTGTGTATATGATCAGTGGGAACGAGCCAGTGCGTTTTTATGAAGTTCAGTACCTTAATATAAGGGAAGGTTTAACTTCGCCAAACCCTAGTACCTTTGCGTAAGGGAAAAGGCCCAGGCAGCCGATTCAGTACCTACTAAAGGGAACGATCCAAGTGCATGGGAAGTCAGGATCCATAAACCCTAGTACCTACACCAAGGGAACGGTCGGATTCAATATTTCAGTACCTATCTCAAGGGAAGTCAGGATCCATAAACCCTAGTACCTACACCAAGAGAACGGTCGGATTCAATATTTCAGTACCTATCTCAAGGGAATCATGGGACTCATGATCCATAAATTCTAGTACCTACACCAAGGGAATGGTCGGATTCATTGGTCCCAGCACCAGTCCTAAGGGGCAGTCGGATCTGACATCTATCAGCTTAAGCAACCGTCATTAGTCGAGTTCACTTCAACCAAGTCCCCACTTCTCCTCTGCTAAAAAAAAATATATATATATATTTTTGATGATGACAAGGCAAGGAGACGTGTGCATGACATCCTACAAGAAAGGCATGATATCTACTCAAGATGCATGATTTTACACAATTTACGCATGAGTAACGTCAAGTTCGAAATCTGAAGGATATAAATAACAGCTCACTTTGAGTTAATCCAAATGCCCGTTACAAAATGAGACAAAGAAAGAAGAAAAAGTTATCATTACAAGTACACTTCGGTGTCTACTGTACACATTATTAAAATAATGGGTAATCTCGTAGAATAGCTGAGTAATTAAGTAATTAACAGAAAGATCTAACTTTCTCAAAGAAAAACAGTCTTGCCACAGACAAGTCAAAAGTTCCTCGTTGACATTGTCAAACTCGCCCTCCACAAACGGATAGGGTGGCGGGACTACCCAATTAAGTCAGTGGTAAAAAATCCGGGAAATATGCCATGTTGTCCCTAACAAATGTTTAGTGTAGTTAGCTACGCGACATCAAGGGCATCATACTTAATTGAAAGCGGACATGGCGAACTCCCCATGTTTTGATGATCTTAAGTTCCCATGATTATCTAACATAGCGGGATAAGTGCCTTCCAATCCAACAACCTAATCGAGGTGACATTAGCAACACCAAACGGTGACTGATACGCTCATCCGAAAACGGTCCCTCCCAGAAACCGTAAATACACAACTGCATGCGTCAGAACAGACAGCACTTCCAACTCGAGATGATCCCACATACGTGCAACAAGAAGAGTGTTGATCCCGCACCATTCAATTAGGAATAGGAAGCGAGCGGTTTTATAACGGCGCTGGGCGAAGCCAACACCATTTTCCGGTAAAGCCACATCGCCCAGACTAACATGAAGACTTTATCTCGCCTTATAGGCTAGAGAGAAAATTAAAATGTACTTACAAATTTTTATGAATAAAGTTTTGCTTCAATTAAATTTGGACACCGCGTTCATCAGCGCCTTGCGCTAAATTATAAAAGTACGTTAATATTAATTGAGATCACGATTTGGTCTCGTTTCCCTCAACTCATTGCGCTAAATTGCGTATAGAAGCGCGTCGCGCTCGTCACAGAAATAAATCAGAAATGATTAAAATGCACATTACTCCAAAATATTCTTTATAAGTTGTCTACAACACGGGCAGTACATTAAAGCAGGAGTAAAACCCTAAGAATTCACTGAAGGCTCCCCGTCATCATCTCCACTGCTGCTTGACCCAGATGATGCCGCCGCCAGCAGTTGAGCCCGCCTCGCCTCTACCAGTCGGACGCTATATGCCTCCACTGGCTCAGAAAGCAACGCTTGGAGGAAGGCATCATCATACTCTTCCCCCTCCACAGCGTACCAGACTTGAAGGCGTTCCACGCGAAGTGACCCAGGTGGTCCTTCACGGAAGAAAGTCAGAGTTGCGGGAATAGCTTCCCTGTTGGGGACTGCAACCTGAGCCCGCGCACACCGACCCTCAACCCCGGCGCGAGTTGAGGGGTCAAAAGCCAAATAAAGGCCAAAGGGAAAGAGTTTCCCTACTTGAAAGCCATTCAGCCAGCCTACTGAAGATCCGACCGCACGCACCCAGTATCTCTCAAGGCTGACCAAAGAATAATTCCACAGACGACGGGATTGGAGAAGAGCTCGGTCATCGCTGACTGCTGAGGCCATAAAGATAAAAGGCCCCGCCCTGGCATGCGCGGCTTCTAATGCCCGTCGCTCCCAATCAGGAGGCCCCCAAACTTGGAACCTTCTGGCGCACACCTTCTTCACCCTCCAGCGAAACCTTGGCCTCACGAGCAAGAGAGCGGCTTCGACATCGACCACTGTGATGGGGTCGGGATTATAAAGCATGATGCCGCGATATAAATGATCTTCAGCTTCAATACGAACAGCTGGGAGAAGAGGGTAGTAAGGGACGTAGGCCATCGTAAAGATTGAGGAGAAAACAAGTGTTAACAAAAAGAGTAAAGGTTGAAGAGATAATGCAGAATGTAAGTTCTATTTATAGGCTTCCAAAAGATGCAACGAAACGACAGATACGGAACCCAAAGCGCATCTTCATAATAAAGCGGTGGGTACGGAATCCAAGACACCTCTCCACAACTGTGCGATGGGTACGGAACCCAAGGCGTCTCTTCATAATGATTGAAATGAAGTGGTGGGAACAGGAGTCAAAGCGTCCTTTCGTGACGATAGGAGCAGATAGGGATGAAAACGGATCGGATACGGAGCGGATGTTAGTCTTCCCATATCCGCATCCATATTTTTTTTCGGATATGGATACGAATACGGATGTGTTCGGATACGGATACGGTTCGGATATTAAGCGGACACGGATACGGTTCGGATATTATCGGATACGGAGTCGAATACGAATATATTTTGTCGGATATGGATTGCATTTTAATCTTTTTTATTTATTTACAATAGCAGTTTGAAAATATAATGATATTCAATATACTCAGTGTCTATGTTAGTACAAATATGAATATCATCATGATTAGAAAAAAAAATTAATTTTAGTATTGTTATCATATATAATTATCTCAATAATAGAAAATAAAAATAATTTTATGTCACTAGTCCAAATGAAAATATTATTGTAAGAGAATTTATCTAATAGAAGTTAAGTATTATCTAATTAATAGTATTCTCTAGTATAGAGAAGTAATTATATTAAACATCTTATGTCGTTAAAGATACGGATAAACGGATTAATATCTACCGGATGCGGATAATATCCATATTTTTTTTGTCGGATACGGATTCGGATCGAATAATGTCAAATCATATCCGCATCCATATTTTTATGGCGGATACGGATACGAATACGGATATGTTCGGATACGGATACGGTTCGGATATTACGCGTATTTTTCGGATTCGGATACGGATCGGAGCAGATAAAATCCGGTCCGTTTTCATCCCTAGGAGCAGAACCCAAGACACCTTTTCGAAAGGCATTTGATGCACGATAAGAAAGGGTTCATAAGCTATACCGTGCAAATTGAATCCGCGCGTCGTGGTGAAAAAAATATCTTCCCTAACCTCGCCCCTCGAGCGAGACCCAACCGCACCTGAGCAGTGCCTCCAGCATCCTTGCCAATCCGGCAGGATCATAAAGCACAACCGATATCAGGTAAACCCGTTAGCCACCAGATTTAACCTCGCCTCTGCCGAGAAATGGAACAGCGGCGGGATCACTAAGTGGCAATCATGATTTTAAACACTTCCCAAAACTGGCGCCTACACGACAAAATGGATAAGGACAGAAGGACTAAGTCTCCTACAAACCAGTCAAAAGGCTGCACAACCTCTGACGACCAGAACCGTATGCAGCACGAAAAATAAATGCTCTTTATTGACAGGGGATTTTCCAATATGAATCCCGAAAAATCCGGATATTCAGAGTACGAAGAGATTTGGTATAAATGCTAAAATTAAATGAATTCTGGAATTAGGTAACGCCTCACACCTATAAATACCCCCTCAACCCCACACCAAAAACGCATCCCCTCAACAATATTCTTTCATCTTCTCTGAATATAAGAACCACCCGAAAGCTCTGAAGATAGCAAGAAAAAGGGGAAATAATGAGGAAAAAGAAGAGAAAAAGGCAATGGGGAAAAAAGACAAGATATGGATAATCTCGTAGGATAGCTGATTGGGGGAAGATAATCTCGTAGGTTAGCTGAGATCCAGAATCAGCTAACCTCGACGATTGTTACCCCCGAATGATCCGGTGCATAATAGCTGGCACCACGGCTACACGATCCGCCTCGGCTCGTCTCCCAATGTTGCCAAAGCAATAGAGGAAATTGGTGACATAGGGAGCGGAATAAAATACGCGGGGTAGTCGTAAGTGCTCAGCAGGAAGTTCTTCTGTCAAGCGCCGAGATCATTCAAAACCCGTACCCACTACGCCAGAAAGGTGTATAGTGCGAGCAAATCAACACGGCTCGGTGGGCGGGAAAGAGACGGGAGTTGCCGATGTCGAATCCTTTTACTAGGAATCCTAGCAGCTCCCATCCCAGAGAAGTCATTCAATGTCATGGCGACTTCAAGGTCAACCTGCTCCGAGATCCCCACCAAGGTAATTTCGCCAGCATAATCTGGGTATGTCTCTAACAAACGATGGCTGTTTTCAGTCACCGGTATAGAAACAGGGCGGCTTCAAGATCAGCCGACCCCAACAACAGGACGACTTCAAGATCACTCCGCCTCAACCCTCAAAGGATGGCTCTACTTGGACCTCAATAATCACTAAGTGAAATGTAGTACTTTTAATCTATTTTTTGTAAAAAAAAAATGTGTAAGGGAATAGTGCTTCCAGGCAGCTTTATAGCGCTTATGACTTTAATCAAAGTCAATATTCGAAGACAATGTACAAGAAAGTTTATCAATGAATAAAGTTTGTTTATTGATTATTTCTGTTAATGAGATTTAAACTCATCGCACTTGCACCTATCACAACTAACGAGTTCAGAACTTTAGCGAAATGGCTAGTTCGCTCGACATTAAGCGAGTTTGAGCGATGTTCGAACACAACCAGCTATAACAAAACTCGGTTAATACAAACATATACAAGCTCCTAACAGGCACGCATTACTTGAGTAGAGCGGACTCAACTAACAAACAATATACTCCAAATAGCAGCGAGGCGATCAAGCAACGCTAGACTTGGGATAAACCTCAAGTAATGCTTAAATAAGAGTGATAGCAAAAAATACTTACTAAAAAGTATTATTGCAGATTCCTAAAAGAACTTAAAGCGCTACATGAGTCAGGCGAACTCGATTAGCAAACTACACCTCGCCTATAATGAGGACGGAAGTATTAGCGTGCTCAAGGCAATGGCGGGATGGTCAAGCGACGCTTGACTAAGACGGTTTATACAACAAATAAACTTGACCATGAAAAGACTAAACAAATGAGTGGAAAAGTAATAACACAGCAATCAAAAACCACATCATCCAAGCAAGTAGAATAAATAACAACGAGTAGCAGTTCAGCACAACCAACAAAAGCAGTTCATCACTGTTAACATAATCAATAAATTACAACCAGATCGAATACTAGTTCAAGACAAAGTAAAAAGGTAAAACCCCACTCGGCGGGAACTATTCTTCTTCTTCTTCTGACTTCACTATTTCAGGCTTCTCCATTCCCGCAGGCCACTGGTCTGGTGGATAGATAAACTCAGGCGGAGTACGCTTCTTGAAGAGAACTGGTAACTCATTGAATACATTGCCAGATGGATCGTATAAAGTCTCAGTATCAGGATCCCAGCGGAAGTTACCCCAGTCCTTAATCTTCAGCTCTTTGGGCGTCTTACTATCCAATCCAACGTTGGCCAGTGTGAAAGGATAAAAATGCCTCAGGAAATTAGCCTGCTGCTTCAAAGTAGAGCGGAGTCGATGAGCCAAGCGATAAGCAAGCGCTGGGATGCAAGCATCCGACTCCAAGAAATCTGCAACGGCCTTGCTGCTGATTTGAGAGATTTCTGAAGAAGAGATCGGGCGAGGTCCCTCCAGGGCAGGAGAACTCTCCACGAAGGTGTTCACTTGTTGCATGAGTTAGGAATTTTTGCCTTTCTCCTTGGCTAGCTCCTTTTCCAACTCAGATACCTTGCGCTTCTCAGCCTCGATGGTAGAGTAGCATTGGTTCCGATCTCTACGCGCTGCCTCCGCCTGGGTGGCTTGAGCATCCAAATCCTTTTTCAACCTTGTCAGCTGGTCGACCTGCTTGACCGCCTCAGCCGACAGACGCTCCACCTGAAGATTCAGCTCATCTACCTGAGCCTGCAACTTAGATTTCTCCAAAGACATACCACCTAGGTCATCCCGTACCCTCTCGTAAGCGAGTTTATTTGAGAGAAGCTCCGCCCTAGTAGTCTCGAGAGCCTTGCGGCTCTTGTCAACCTCATCCTCCAGCAGAACTATCCAATCGCGGGTGTCGCAATAATACCGCTGGAAGGCCTGGGATGCGCTTTCCTGAATCATCACATCGCCTTTGGCCTTGAGTGCCTCTTCATTGGCTTTCTCGTAACGAGAAGTAAGAGAAGCCACCGCTTCAGTAAGCTTCTCAAAACTTTCCCGGGCTGGTGTAGGGAGACGGTCGGGATCGAGATGCGACAGGAACTGCTCAACAACCTCATTAGGAGCGCTCTCCCCAGTGAGCATTGGGGCCTTATCTTTCTGGAGCTGTTCTCGCAAGTAGGTATTTTGAGCAGCGGCTGACATAGTTGCCTGGTCAACCTTATGTCGGAACTCAAGATATTGAGCCAAGGTAAAAGAAGCTAGGTTACCTATGTGCTGAGCGTGCTCACACATAAGAGCGAGCCCATTCTCAATATCCATTCCGGCATACTCGTCCTTCGCGGCCCGCGGGATTGAGATTTTGCTCATACCGGCAGCAAACCGTTGATGGTCAAGTCGATCATCTGATCCTGCCATGACCGCATCATAGCCCGGCACATAGGCCACAAAGGTGTCTTTCCGCCCCGTCACTTCAGCTATATGGGCGGTGCGCCAGTCATTAGAGGCGGTGGCCCCCGGCGGTGAGAAGGCAAGAGATGACCCCACGCGAGCCGAGTGGGGACGGGGCAGAGGAGAATGTCCGCTAGGTGGCACTTGATCAAAGGGGATCTGTTTATCCACCTCCTTGGCTTTTTCTGCCCAACGAAGTCGATCCTGCTCCCCAACTCGACCAGGGTCGTTATCGATGTCCGCGCATTCGCCCTCTGACCCAGGAGAGCGGGCTCGCTTGCGAGGAGCGACCGAAACTTTCCGCCCGGAGGTAAAAGCGGGCTCGTCAGAATCCGAACTGGACTCGTCGCTATCTCCACCTAAAAATAGTCCAGAGTGAGAGAGTGCATTCATTATTTCTGAAATAGAAGGTTTCCCCATGCCAGGAACATGAGGGCTCATCTTAAGGGGTTCCGGAGGAATCTCACCTGCAGCGGCTTTATTTTTAGGAGTTGGTAATCTCTTCCGCTTGCGGCGGGAAGAGCCAGCCTCATCGAGATCGTCATCTTCTTCCTCAATTTTTTCAATTTTTCGAAACACTAGAGGATAAGGCTCCAACGATCGCCCATTAAAAGCTATGGTTATGGGCCCTTCAACAATTAACTTAGCATCCGGTGCTTTCACAAAGTCTTTATCGGCCTGATCGCTTGGACGGGGAAGCTGGAGTTGTGCCCACTTCCCAGCGAGTTTTTCATTCCACTTCAAAGGAATGTCGAAATCACCGTACAACTCCTTAGAAGCAAAGACAAATTGCCTCGCCCAGTCCGATATCTTCCAGGGACGATGGAAAATGTTGGGCGTCCTCATCCTTAGGTTGCAAAGATCTAAGGTTCCAAAAAAGTCGAAGTAATGGCCCAGCAGCTCCAAGCTAGCAGGACGATTCGGGAGGCCCAGAGACTCCAGTTGCTTTGGGCGCATAAGAAGATCAAAGGTGTTTATGCAACACCATGCACCGGGATGAAGCTGACCTGGTGGGATCTGGGCAAATCTGAGACAGTCGCTGAATGGAGTAAGTAGACCACAACGCACTGTCCGACCAAACAGGCATATTCCCCGTTCGGTCAAGGTGGGATCGTCCTCTTTCTTGGGGAGAACAAATTTGGTGCCAGGCGGCAAGATCATTTTCTCCCGAAAGTCGCTCATAGCGCAGCCATCTCCCCAACCTCTGCTGCGATATTCTCTGACTTTTTTCAAGGGAGGAGTTTTCTCCTTAGCCGGCTTCTTAGCTGGCTCTGTCATATTCTCCTTGGCCTTCTTCTTGCTAGCCAATATCTTACGCTGTTTATTGCTTGGCCCCGCCTTTGAGGGTGGCTCGATGCCGCGAGGTGGAACTACCGGCGGAGTGGACGCTCCAGGTGCAGCGAAGCCAGCAGGGGATTCGGCAGAAGCCCCGGCTGCAAAAGGGTTAGCGGTTGGCCGGAGGGGACTTTGAGGAGTCTCACGACCCTCGTTGTGGGTAGGAGCAGATGAAGACGCCATGGCTGTCGAGTTTTCATCCATGAAGAGAAAGTCAGGACAGATAAAGAAGGAAGGGAAAGAAACAAAAAAGAAGAAAACAAGAAGGAGATGCTCACCGAAAGTAGAGATCTGAAGGAAGAATGACGAACGCTGAATGCTTGCAAGAGAGGAGAGTGAGAATGAACTATCTGTGGGAAAGAAAAGCAGAAAACTTCGAGAGCAAGAAAATGATGGGAGAACGGCGAATGAAGAGTATATATGAAAAAGAAGGGGAGAAACCCGAGGCAACACAATCATCAGAAGATCTACAGGACGTCGGTTCGTTTTTCCCGCCAAAAAGACTTGACCAAACATCTCTTCGAAGGCGTCGCTTGGTCCCAAGACCCATAGAACATCGTCCACGTGTCACCCACTGTGAAGACACCTGTTCGAAGGAGGTCAAGTCGCTGACTCGATTCCCTAAGAGACGACATTGGGAATTTCGAACCGACTATGAATTTTGTTGACCTTTTTAACCCGCTCACAACATGATCCCGACTCTATTAAAAGCTTTCATCTCACTCCGCTCGCTAAAAGCTTGGGGACAGGTGATAGGGTCTCAAACTGCCCTCGTGGTGGGCCCAGATCTTAACTACACTAAAACTTTCATCTCGCTCCGCTCGCTAAAAGCTTGGGGGCAGGTGATAGGGCCCTAAAATACCTACTCATTGGGCTCAATACCAACCTGCCCAATAAGCCCAATAGGCGGAGAGACGTGATAAGGCCCAAAAGGCCCAGAACGAAGATTCAATGTATTAGCCCACCTCGGATGACTTGGATAAGGGGGAAAAGAGGGGTAGCGTGGTCATTTCCACCCCGCCCCAGCCAGGAGAGATCCTCGAGGGGAGACAACGGTTATGATCGTACAGACATGAGGGACAGCTCAGCAGACAAGCATACCGGCCTCTGACAGGACTGACGTCACTGGAAGGTTCCTCTAGATTAGTATAAATAGACCTCTTTATGACAGAAGGGGGGTCGATTCTTAGGTCATTTTCTCTAGGGTTTACCATTTATTAAGCTTTAGAAAATGATGTAAAGCTGCCAAGAATCATGAATAAAGAGATTTACACTTGTTTTTTAAATCTTGTTGTTACTTTACTTGCATTAAACTTGTTACCAGGCTTGGTAGTAACACAACTTATCCAAATTGATGCGATATCAACTTACATAATATGCAGATTCAGTTAATAACACCATTTTTGCATGAAAAATTTGAAGTAACTGAACCAGGATGTAAACTTGTCGCTAGTGAAACTTGAAGTAGATAGGTTTTGTTGACGGCATGAGCGATGATCGCTATTCTGATCGGAGCATGTCGTGCGAGGTAGAGTTTTCTCTTGTCACAACGTCGCGCAGCGGAAGTGGATAAGTTGCCGAGCAAAGCACGAGGTCGAGTGAATAGGTTTTTACCGGTGCTTGAAACAGCAGGTCAATGGTGAAGATCGGAGATCCGAGCAGCAAAGTGGGGCGTGACAGAGGATCATGTAGGTCAAGTCACAGTAATGAAAATCAGATTAGTAATTTGACTTGAGTCGAACCTTCATCTAAATTGCTTATTAAATATGATATGCATAAGGGTGCAATAGTATCTGTGCTTATGTCGCACATCTTCTAATATTTGGAATCCTTTACCGGTACCTTAATTGAGGCGCTATGTTTCTACATGTGCACACATGGTAGAGAATCATGTAACATGGTTAATTTCCCATTAATTTGTATCCACGGTATAGGATATTCCCTTCCTCTCTTTTTTTTTATTTATTCTAAAAAACTATTTGGTAAATTTTACAATTCTTGTCACCATATCACCATGTCATGTGACTACAGATGTAGATTTCAGACATGCCATACTTTGTGTTTCAATGTACAGTTACAGAGATTAGAGAATACCATGGTTATACAAAGAATTTACCATTGTAGTTCACAGGTTGGTACAATTAAAGAATACCCAAGTTATTCACATCAAATACAGATATATTATAGTACTCTCTTCTGTTTTACCATATAAGTACCGACATTTCTCAAAGAAACTAAATGATGCTCAGTGTGTGCCTCTGTAGTAGGTATAGTATAAGCTAATTTGCTTAGTAGTATAGTTGATTGGGTGCAATACAAGTAGAGAACTATAAATTTTCTCCATTAAAGAACTTTGGTACGCAATCAAATTTACCCTGTGCCTCAAATAGAAAGATTTAAGGGTGAATGATATTTAATATTACAACATGAGAACCCTCAGAAGCATTTCATCGAACGGTTGCTCTTCGTTGGCTCCAACACCATAAGTGTGTCAGTCAGGATTCAGGAACAACAAGTGAACATACCACATGACCGAGAGTATAGAGCAATCAAATACCATGTGAGATATAACAACCACAGTAATAATTTAGGAAAGGGATAAAAACATGTACCAAACCAGTCCACCGATCAAGGAAAGTAAAAGTGAAGTCCTAGTTCAGTTGACCAAAGCGGTAACACTTATGCCTTTCCCCTTTTGCGTCTCAGTGCTGGTTCACATGTTTCCCTCACCTCAATGGCTGGATCAGTGGTCTCATGTGCAATCCAGTAGCTCTACGAGCCTCGGCGAGCCTCAAGCGACCTTGCATCTGACCTAGGATAAATGTTGCCCCTTGAGCGAGCGAGCTAGGGCGATCGTTCGGAGGTGGGTCTCCATCTCAGGTGTCGATTTGAAGGGTCTGACCTTGCAACCCATGCTTCATCTCTGTTGCCTCCAGCGCTTCAATGACAGAGCGCGTGAGAGAGTGATAGACAGAGAAGAGAGGTTTTAGATCTTTTAGTAGTCAGAGGGAGGAACTGCTGGAGGACAGATTTTGGGACAAATCCTTTGGTGAGACCATTTGAGAAAGGAGAAAGAGAGAGATCCATGACCCTTCTTCGTGTCTCCTGGCTCATACACCAAAAAATTTATGAAAGGAAAAGGAAGACTAGGCGTAGAAAGAAATCGGAGCGATTGGTGATTCTCCGACGATCTTTTTAAGCCATGAGATTTACGGTGGGCGTCATTTGATAAATCCTTTTTTGGCGAGGTCGATCAACAAGGAGGAGGAGCCTCTCCTTCCGCCAACCAACCGCCCCATGCGGAAGGGAGGAGGCTCGTGTAGGGTTTTGTTGTGGTGGAATTCATGAGAGGTAGATGTTTTATAGTTGATAATTAGGGCAATATTTTAGATTTGGACCGAATTCACAATGGACCTTAGCAGGCCCTATTAGACCAGGTCCTCAATGGACTTTTATAGTTTGTATTAAGGCCGAATCTGTGCTGGACCTTACGAGGTCCTATCATACCTGTATCAATTTGCTACATCTTACCTCTTCGATTATTTAACTGGACCATAGAATGATCGCATGCATACGTATATAGCTCCAAACAAATTTTTGTTTTCTGCAAATGCAGGGACATTTAATTTGGAGAGATATAAGATAGGCGCACAGTGACAGGGTGAACTGCTGGCCCTTTTAGAAAAGTTTAAATGTTCATAGCTCTTCTTGATATCAATAGAAATTTAGGCTCTTTTAGAAAAAAAGCTCCTACCAATATACAAGCTTAAAGGGGCGAAGGGCTGCAGCAAATAAAAGCTAAAGCTCAAAAGGAAAAAAAAATAAATAAAAAATGAGAGAACCCAGAGCGAGATATTCACGCCTTTATTACCATATTCATACTACTAGTACAAGTAAATTGCGTCTACTGTACGACCTATAAGTCTATAACATACCCTGTGGGAAAATCAATTCGGAATGGGAGGTTCAAATCCTGGAGGTCCCTATACACGCTGCAGCCCAAAGTATTATTGTCCTAATCACTAGAAGATTGTTATTTTAATTTGTATGATTTTTTGAACTATGTTAATTTTCATGCTACTATATAGTCTTATAAATCAATTCAAAAAATGGGTAAAATTAGATATACCGTAACAGAAATTGATCGAATAGTCTAGACTCTTCTCGAAAACGACATTGCAACCCTCGTCCCTCGACTTCTCCTTGCTCTCTCCCCGTAAACGCCGATACATTACCACCTAAGTTAAAACTTAGCATTATCTTTCACGATCTCAAGATCCGGTTGACTTGTGCGTGTGTTTTTCTATTGCTCCAAGCAATAGGATGGTCTCATCCCTCTCAAACCCTAAATCTCTCTGTTATGGTAGTGCACACATAAGACAATTCTTAGACCAGAGAAGAAGTAATTAGGAGAGAGAATATATACAGAGCAATATGAAAATCGACTTTTCTATTTTTAGGTGTATTCCAGTTCGTTCCCAATTTGGAACAGTTCGTTTGGAACAAGGCTCCACGTACTTATTCTAAGGTGTCGTTTGGATGGGTTAGGAATTGGGTAGGAATAGCATAAATTTAGGAAAAAATACTATTCGCAGGAATTGTGGGAATTGGCTATTCCAGAAATTGGAAATGTTGTTTGGATTGTGAGTTTAGGAATAGCGTTGGGAAGTGTGAAAAGTAGAGAGAAAAGTGTTATTGGAAAGAGTGTTATTGAAAATTGTGTTAGGAATGGAATTGGCTATTCCAAAACCGTTTGGATGAAAAATTGGAGAATGAAATTGCCAATTCCGGAAATTGGCCAATTCTCATGCATCCCAAACGACACCACAGACTATATGATGTTTGCTTTCTTCTAATAGAAAGTGGCGGGTCAACCTGCTTATCTTAAGAAAATAATAATAAATAATCTAACTGTTAATTGTGTTGTTTAATATTTATGTCTCCTCCTGTCTTCTCATAATGACAGAATCTGGTGATTATGCCATGTCAAGTAAGCCTTGTGATACATCATGCGTGACATTTGTAAGAAGTGTCTGGCATGTCATGTCTCGTGACACCAAGTAAACATGATTGGAAACAATATCGTTTGCGGAGAAAAAAAAATCTCCGTAGAGCGCGGAGATCAGGAATTCAAATCCTGTGTTGCGCTACACACGGTGTAGCGCACACACGGGCCGTCCGATTTTGATCTGATGGATAAGGAAGCCCCGTGAAAGTAACCAGATTCCTAGGCCCGAAAAAAATGAACCGTCCGATCAAAATCGAACGGCTCGTGGGTGCGCTACACGGCGTGTAGCGCAACACCAGATCAGGGAGATCAGATCGCGTATGTCTGATCAGTGAAAAATATCCCATGATTAATATCAACATTCGTGCTGTCCGCTAACCTAGTAATCTTAACAGTCAAAATTTGATTGGACGGCTCTGGCATTGATTTCCATAGAGGATTTTTGCTCGGCATGATTGGTCTCAACCGAAATCATTACAGCCAACAACACACGAACAAAAACTAACATGTTATAGCATGACATTTGACACGTCACACAATATGATACGGCACGACACGACGTATGGCATTAATGTGTTTGCACAGCACTACACAATAAAATTTAGTTGTTTTTATAGCCCTTTAGAACACTTTCAAAATTATTCGTGCATTTTTCATTTTCTTGATTAATTTGGTTTTAAAGTAATCAGACCGAAAAAATAGGTAGAAATATAAAAAAAAAAACTAAAAAAAACTTTTTTAAAGAATGTTTTCCTGATTGTTTCCGAGGTCCCTAGCATTCTTTAGACATTCTTTAGACATTCGACATTACAAATTTAGTGAAAAAAATATGAGGAGGGTTCTAGTGCCACCGTTTAATGGTATTATTAAATGCCACAATTCTTCTTTTTATTAATAATTTATAATTTTAAACTTCAAACGACGAATCTAACCCGTTGATCTTGTTCAATTTAACGAGCGATACGTTTCCATATAAATTTTATAAAATTAAGAGTTCATTTAATACTCGATCGAGATGCTAATAAATGAATGAATCTTACTAACTACAATATATTAATTCTAATACATTCATGTTTTGACATCTTGATCGAGTATCAAATGAACTTCAAATTTTACAAAATTCACATAGAAACACATCGCTCATTAAATTAAACAAGATCAATGGTTTGAATTTTTGTTTAAAGTTTAAAATTACAAATTATTAATAAAAAGAAAAGTTGGGGTATTTTAGTGACACTATAAAGTGGTAGCACTATAAGATACAAAACACTTTAGAAAACTCTTGATTTCCAATTTTGAATCAATATGCAAATTACAGTACCTAGACTGTTGACCCGAATACAAAAATCTAAGTGTCTAGCTCCTTTAACCCACAATCATGGCATGCTGCACCTCATTTGGGTAATATTCCACATTCACGGTCGCCAGGATATTCCTCAAGCATGCTACCTTCAACTATTAATTGTTGCTGAAGGAACGGTGAGTGTTGAGCCGGAAAAACCCCACTACAGGAAACTGTTTCAAGTGCATCAATCATTCCGGATGCAATCGAGGCCGGTTGCATCCGTTTGCTGATGCCACAGATCTATGGCATCCGTTTTTTTCCGATGGGACTGCCCTTGTTGCTACTGATTCAATAGCATGAGTATTTTAATAGCATGAGTATTAAGCTCATGCAACAGTAATTATCAGTTGCATCAACTAAAGCGGATGCTAAGGTCCATCCTTTGCATCCAATAGGCGGATGTAATTGATTTTGCTAGCATCAACCAAGTGGATGGCAATATATGTTCTTTGCATCAAAAGAACGAATGCTACTATTTTTATTAGCATGAACTAAAGCGGATGCCAAGGTCCGTTTTTTGCATCCACTAAACGGATGTAGTTGATTTTGCTAGCATCAACCATGTAGATGACAATATATGTCAAATGCATCAAATAAGCTGATGCATTTGATTAGTTTGGCAACATAATATTTTTCATTTGGCATGAATTTGACCGATGCAATTGCATGATTTTGTCAATAAAAATAGCTCTATAATTGTCTACAATTAATTTAATTATGGTGAATATCAAGCAAATAATATCCAATAATAACATTTCATGACAATTATCACATACTTTATATCACAAACATAACAATAAAACAATCAATTAAAATTACCACACAAATATTAAATATCATCTGCATACATAAAAAGTGATCCACAATATTTAAATATAATCCACATCCAAATATTATATTATACTTCGTAATTAAGTTAATAACACAAGCAACCTAAATTTTAAACAAACTCCATCACTTGATGGTGCTTCAAAATCTTCATAACCAGATTATGATCCCTAATGCTACAAGAAGCCAAAGGTTGTACCATGCCCTGGAAAATCAAACATCAAATATTTTAAGAGTACTAAATATTGTACACCATGTAGAATAAAAAGAATAATTGTGTTGCAAGGGTGGAAAGGGTACAAGGGCTAAACCAATGAAATTAAATAACCAGTTCAGCACCATCTACACCATTGGATTTCTTGTTTTAAATCTGAATTTTATCCAAGCAGCATGTAATTAATATCCTAAGTAAGTGTGTTGAGTAGTTTCTTGATCATATTGCACACAAACGATATTACTAAATAAATTTAACAAACGAAGGGGACATTATTGTCAACTTTTTATTTAAGAATTCTAGTGTCATTTGTCGTACTGAATCAAACAACACATGGTTCCTGATAGATAAAGAGTAGCCATAAATGAAATCAAGTAGCACATAATTTCTATAAAAGATTAACCTTGGTTGTCCCGGTTTGTGCCCTTAGACCATTTTTGAAAGAAGTGATTCAAACTTGTCTGTCTGAAAATGATGGAGAAGTCCTATTTAACAAAGCAAAAAATTATCATTTCCAGTATTCGAACAAATAAAAGGATTGAAAAGAAATAAACAATTAAATATAACTTGCTTGTGTTATATATTGATCAGAACACATTGATACACCTGAACTAAACTGACAAACAATCACTAAAAAAATGTATAGTTTAATATTAAATCTGACCAATGTTTGTAATAATATAGTATAATTTAATAATTTTTTTTAAGAGATCTAAAACTAATACTACTAACCCTTGCAAGCTCTAGAATCAAGAAACTAATTCATACCAAATCAATCATAACAGGCCACGTATAGGATCCAAACCAAAAAAAATACTCAATGAATGATGAGAGAGAGAGATAGATAAATCTTATACCTGAGGAAAACTTGCATTTCCAGTTCAAAAGGTTGCCATCATGGCCGATGATGGCTAGGAGGTGGCCTACTGCAGAAGGAAGCACGATGAAGCTCTTTCATGGCTAGCGTGTCCTAAATCAAACAAATCAAGGAAAAGGGATAGATAGCGATGAATAACACAGACAAAAGCAAAGCAAGAGAGAAGGGTATTAATGGTGATAACGGTAGAAATCGGGTCATCCTTAAACAGTTAACATGTGTTTAACACAAATACTGGTATTTTAGTTATTTCGCAACTGATATTTACCGGCTATGTATTTCTTGCATAAGTACTTGTTGCAAATTAAAATGAATGAAAATACATATGAAATTCACGATTATTTATCCCTCAAAATTCACACTTAAATCAAACAATAATTTGTAATTTATCCTAAAATTAACTTTACCCCTAGAAATTAACAGAGAAGAGAAGGATAAGCAAAGAAAAATTAAACAAAATTTGAATGGGGCGGAAGAAAAGTCCTTACTTGTACGCGATCTATGGCACCAGGTTGAAGAAAGAAAATATTTTTTCGATCTATTGATGATTTCTCTGCGGCTGGAGTGAGAGGCGATGAGAGACCACAGAGGGAGCGTTCTGATGGAGAGAGACAGAGGCGAGATAAAACCCTAGAGGGACGGTAGGAAAAATGAAAATAAATGCGATATAGGTTTTGCATTTGAGGATGAGGCAAATTAGGTTAGCGCCCAAAATTCTACGAAGGAAATAAATTAATATTCTATTGAGTGCAATTGACATGCAATTGTTACATTCATGTAATTGTACCCTATTACAATTATTATAATCATATCACAAGTATTGTCTAGAATATTTGGTGGGAATCGGTACCGCCAATGATTAAAATTATATGGCAAGTATGTCAAATTTGATGTAAATTTGTTTAATTTTTTTCATAAATTAAAACTAAAGTTGAAATTTATTCAATAATAACAAATGATTGAAATTATTTAAGTATTCTAATTGAAATTGTTCAAATATTCTGACTAATTTGTTCAGGACTTTTCTTAATTATGGCATAAATGTGTACTAGTATGACGCATTCTCTTAGAAAACTTATCACATAAAAAATTATATAAGTGATATATTTCGAACTATCATTTTTGTCCAATATAAAAACATTGTTGATATTTTGACAATATACAAGGATACCGGTACAAGGCGGTGAACACTTCATTTTGACACAATAAGACACGACACAATCATATTGATCGTGTCGAATGGTGTCGAAAATTTTATTTTTTGTTATTAAATATTTTTAAAAAAAATTAAAAGCAAAAAATTGAGAAACATTTGTATTAAAATTTAGAATCTGATTTCTACTTGGTAGCCGCTACCAAGCTTTTTCTAAAAAAAAACATTTAGAATCTGATTTTTTGGTTGAAAAAAAAAATTAATGATATTTTAAGATAGAAATGTTATAATTAGATTAAAAATCATGTATCAATCTATACATATTAAAGTCATGTATCAAAACAAAATTTTATATTTTTTGAAGTTTTTTTTTTACTATTATTTTTATTCTTGCAACATACTATTTAGAGTTGTCAATGGTACCCTTTAACCGTTTATCATTCCCGTATGGTATTCGATAAGACGAGTATGGATAAAATTTTCATTAAGTTATTTGGTATCGGTATGGATAAAAAAAAATCGTTAATTTATTGGATAAGGGTACATGTAAGGCTATTTCGTATTCGTTATATACCTGTGTCGTTATATATATAGTTTATAATTTTTACCATAATCGGAAATATATTGTTAATTTGTTATAAAATTAAATTGATACATTGATAACTAATTAAATCAGAAGCTACTTGACAGCCACTGTCAAGTCTTTCTAAAAAAAAACTAATTAAATCAGAAACATATGATTATAAAATTTAATTGATACATTAATAACTAATTAAATCGGAAAAATAGATGTGATTGTAAGATTTAATTGATATGTTAATAACTAATTTAATCAGAAATATATAATTGTAAGATTTAATTGATACACCAGTTTTGTAAGATCGGTTCTTCCCCGTCATTGTTTACAATAATATTGACAAAAAGCACCGTGAGTCAACAAAGGCCATATGCATCATGATGTAGTATTTGTCATCATAGTTTATTTTTTAATAGACAATATAAGAAATTGTATGAGATTATTTTAAAAGATCCACTATTTGTAAGGAAATGTTCCTTTTTTTAAAAAAAAAAAAATGAATGCTTAGCAAATGTTTCTTTTGCCATCTTTCGTAGAACGCTATTTTTATGCGTGTGAGATTATTTAAGAATTAATATTATTTGTAAGAATTTTTTCTTATGTTTTAAAAGTTCCCAACAAACACGAGAATGTTTGACAAAACAATAATTATATTTCTAAGAAAATGCTTCTAAATGGTTTAACTTCTTGATCATGTATTTATTTCGAAAAGTTCCACGGTTAGTGTAAATGGTTTAATTTTTTTGTTGTCCAATACTTTTGGTTCCTATATGAATTCAAATGTGGAACGAACTTGATGAAAAGAAAAAGAATATGATGTAAGTTATTATTATTATTCATTTATTTTCTCATGAAATTTCCACTGAAAAATATTATTACGAAAATTCGATCATCATCCTCATTATTATTACGAAGTTCATTAATTTTATGTTAAATTCATCAGCAACAACTTTGTCAAAACTCATGATTTCCTTAGTTTTATCCTTCATAGGGTTAACATTTTATTTATTAAAAAGAACGATATATACATTAGAACTATTATGGTCATCATTACTACTTTAATTAAAATTGTGAACTTTATTTTATTGTCAGGATGATTATTATTACTCATACCTTTATTTCAAACTAACTTAGCAATAAATTTATTTTAAAAATAGATTATTTGTTTTAGTAAAATCCTATATATTTTCGTTTTAACAAATTAACACGGTGTAACAAAATAGCGTTTTAGAAAACTTTATTTTGTCAATTTAATTTATTGCCCTTGACAATCCTTGTTCTTTTCAACTTGCACAACCACAATTTTCTGCTTCGTCAAAAAAAGAAACCTTATTTTTTCTGCAACAAAATAACGGCATCACACAATCAAATTCAACATTTTACACATTACATCCCTTCTCCCTAGTAATTAGGGAGCTCACATCCACCATCAACAGTCGCATTTAATAAATTAAGAAAGCCACCTACAAAAGTAAGATATTAGTACATTTCTATTTTCTAACCTACAAAAGTAAGATATTAGTACATTTCTATTTTCTAACTTGCTCAGTACTCAAGCCGAAAAATAATAATAGACAAAAGTACAAGGAGCAATCTTGAAAGTTTTTAGCCAAAAAGAAAAATAAAATAACTTGGTGTGCTTATTATTATTATTGTTACTTTTTTTAGTTGACTAATGATGCAAACGTGATATAATGGCAATCCAATCAGGTGTTATTTACTGTCAATCAGAAAATGGCAAATAAATATGAATCAAGATTTAAAAGAAAGTATTTTAGTACTTCTTATTTTCTTTTTGATGCGGCAAACATAATAAATGCTTTTAGAAGGTTCAAATGACCAGTAAGCAACCGAGGGCATTTTTTACACAAGTCCCGTCCTAATGAAAAATTGAAAACAATTATTTGCTGCAATTCACAATTTAGGTAGTTTGTAACTAATTTTGGTTCAATATCAAGTTCAGAGAAGATGTTCCCTAAATGAAAATTATTCGTGTACAATAAGAAATAGGTCAAATACCTTTTGTATCTGTTATGCGTTCTCTTCTCCGGCTCTTTGCAAACCTAAATATGAGATAAAAAGGGGTAAATTTGACACCCTTCCTTTGATTGCCAATTTTTTTTTCTTACAAAGTAATTTCCTTTATTTAATTTGTTCAATTAATTCTGCCATCAAGTTTAAAATAATTTACAAAGCAATCCTTAATATTTGATCCATACCAGTATAGAGAAAAAAACTGGTACTAATTGGTATTGATGTTCCATAGTCCCATAATCCATCTTTTGATCTAAAATATTAAATATATAATAATTGAAGCATCAAATGGACCAATGAATTTAGCAAGCAAAGAATATAAACTTCCACATACTGTCTCCAGATAAAGATGTTAATTGAGCAGGGTTGATACATTAGACTAGAGTGTGAATTTCACTCTAATGTATGTATAAATTGGAAAAGAGTTTCCAGAATAAAAATTCATAAATTGTCGAAGCCAATTTAGTCGAGATGAAAATACATAAGATAATTTGTTTTTTTTGACATCTGTGCTTGTTTATCTATTGATTTTCATTGTAAAACAAAGAGTAAATAGTAGATGTCAAAGCTGAACCAGTAACGTTTGAAGCCTCTTATATGGAAATAGTAACAATACAATGATCATGATTCACAGACCATGTGTAATTCCAGGATATAAGGTCATCAAGTAGCTCAATACTAATTAAAGTTAGATTTAATAAAGTGAGAATTGGACTGTAATTAGTTTAAAGGCTTAGTTTAATGTAAGGTTGGAGCTGCATAAAAAACCCTTCCCATCACAGTGAGTTAAGTCAAAAGGAAACTTCTTGTAAACCCTTCCCTACATCAATGTTACATGCCTTCTCCTCTCACCATACCAACCAGTGGCTCCCCCACCAAAGCAGGTAGCTGCAACAAAAATTAACCAGGAAGCCTCCTTCTCCCCATTCCTGTAATGCTAACTTACCTTTTTCTGGTACAACGCTTTAGAACCCCAACGTGATCAGTACTGTACCGCCGTACCAGTTGGTGGTCGCACCACCAAATCTGGCTGACGCACAACAAACCATGCCTATGGCTGTATTTCGCTCAGCCCCAGGATGTCGTAGACCCCCTCCTCGTCAGTAGTGACGGCCGGATATACTAACGGGTCCAAACCCGTTACCATGGTGAACCCATTTACTTACGAAATAAAATCCGATAGCTCCCTGTAACTACTGTCCAATCGGTGACATACTGATAGCCTTTTTACTCCCTAACCAATGGGATCATGCACAATACGCACTAACCCTGCCATTTTGCTCTCCTCACCTCCACGATCCCAACAAACCTAAACTCATCAATTGCCGTGAACTAAGTAGCCGTAACATCGTGGAGAAATCAACTCGAAAACAAAAATAAGTGAAGGAACTTATCTGTAAAATTGCTGCCTCTTCGCTGGTGTGCAGGTACGGAGGTTGTGGTGTATTGCTACCTTGACTTGTATATGGCCCGACGGCGGCTCTCTAGGGTTAGAGCCAGAGAGACGAAGAAAGAGACGAGAGAGGGTTGCTTCAGAATTCAGATAGCTAAAATTTTTGGGGGGAAAGAAAAGAGAGAATTCAGATAGCAAAAATTTTTTGGAGGGAAAGGAAAGAGAGGCTCGGGGTTTAGCTAAATTTTCTGGAGCGAAATTTTGGAGCGAAAGAGGTAAGAGTTTGTGATTAGTAAAAATTTTGGAGCGGAAAAAGAAGTCAGTACTAAGCAAAATATTTGGGGCGCTGGATATTTGGGGTAAATCAGAGAAATAGTTTTGTGGGTTGTTTTTTTTTTATTAAACTAGATAGTGGCTATTAAGTGAAGTTTTGTGGGTTATTATTTGTACAAATAACATGTTGGTCCTGATAAGAGGAGCCCATAAAAAATTATAGGAAAAATGTAATATTTACTAGCATCAGACATGTAAATGCAACTGAAAATTAGTTGCATGCACAAAATCGATGCGATCGAATAAAATATGACGGCATCAACTTATTTGATGCCATTGCTCTTGTTAGCATGCACACAATTGATGCAAGCGGCATAGAGATATTTTTTTTGTAGGCATCCAAATTTTACGGATGCAACCGATGAAGAGCTCATGCTATTGTTAGAAGGTTGATGCTATTGCTGCAGTTTCCTGTAGTGCCCAAACAGAGGAAGGAGGCTGAGCTGTCGGAGCTGATGAGTTTGTAAGAGGCAATGGCAACACAGAGCTGATTAATTGTTGGAGCACATTTTAATTAATTAAAGATCCTAAAGGTAATGTAACCGGAGAAATTTTTGTAATTGAAGTGTACAGTGCAAGTCATCAACCGCGCGTTACTGGTTCATTTAATTAACATAATTATCAAACATAACAAATTAAGTAAAACCTACCACACGAACGTAAAACCCAAATAATAAAAACACGATTAAAAAACAGTGGATGATTTTAAGCTATGATGTAGTAAAAATTGGAGGAAACATACTATATATTGTGTCTAAAGAAAATATTAATGGCCACTAAGCCACGTTGAATTTGGTGGGTCCATGGACCCACCTGAAAATAAAAAAAATTTCATGGCAGTTAGTATGTTTGTATATAAAAAATTATATATGCGAATTAATGGACCCATCTGAAAAATTTGAAGGACCCAGCTGGACATGTCGTGTTTGATTTGAATTATATAACGACTTCTAAAATGTCGCACATGTACCCATGTCGTATTCATTCTAACGAATCACTTTCTTCCTTTCCGTAATGAATCTTATTAAGATAAAACTTATAATAGAATAGGAGATTTTTGGATGAATTATTTTTGACTCTTGAATTATTATTTTGTATATTAGATATATTATTCTGGATCTTCAGTTGTTGTTATAATAGATGTCTGATTTCTCATGTTTATTTATGTGACATTATTAAGTTGTTTATTTAAAAATTATTGTCATACTATATTTATATCAAATGAAAGGATTTCAAATGTGATTTATGTAGTTTAGCAGTTGGATGGTGATTAAGCATTATCGGTGATAAAAAGACGATAAATCGGTTGTGCAACGATAAAATGGTGATAAAACGGATCAAAAGATCGTGTGATATAGACCAAAATCTAGATAAAACGGATAAAATAGAGTTTTTTAAAAGCTTGGTTAGACATTATGTTATTGTCGTACATATATTTTTTCAGCAAAAAAATTTTATGGACCCTGCTGACGTGAAATCCTAGCTTCGCCACTGTTAATGGCAATGGAAACAGATTTATTTTTAAAGAAAAAAAATACAAAATTTTCCCAATTCCAAAAATCGTACCAGAAGTATTACATGAGAGATGAATCAATGAATTTACTGCAAATTTGATAGAGATGGAGCGCCTACTTGGCATGTGACGCTTCCTGCCAACGGAGACAGAAATCCAAGGTTCGGCTGGATTGGGCCTAGTGACACTTTGCATAAATCAAGACAAGGAGCACTTATTTATCAAAAAAAAAAAAAAAAAAAGACAAGGAGCACTTTGGTACATTAGATAAATAAATTAGACAAGAAAGTTCGAAGGAATTGCAAAAATGAAATTTCCTAATTATAAATGTAAGTAAAAATTTTACAATGGAAAACTTATTGTGAGTACTGAATGCCTATATTTGTTTGGTGTGGTAAAAAAAAAATCCGCTTTTGTAGTATAAGGATAAGCACTATATTTCTTGCTTGCTTTAATAAAAAACAATATTGATTGGTTGCCTAACAATAATTGTATCAAATGATCCGCACACGTACATTTGGAATCGGGTTATCAGATTTAAAATACCCGTCCATGGTCCTATAAATTGGCGAGCAGGGCAAGATCCAAAACGCCAACTCATTTCCAATTCAAGAGAGAGCAACAATGGAAAACCACACCCTCCTTATATATATTGTTCTCTTGTTAAGTACTGCTCTCGCCAGTTCAGAGGACTATAGTCACGATGCAGTAACCAACCCAAGTGATAGTAGCAAAAATTATGAGCTTTGGTTAGAAAACGACGAGTTCCAACTGGACTCGGTTATACATCGAAGGATTCTACAACAGTCAAAATATATATCGTACGATACGTTAGATCGCAACCGGCCGACAGGAAGAGCTAATCCCGGCCAGTCCTACACCCGGCCGTGTACCTATTGTTGAGAATTATGAAAGAATTAAAATTGACTTAACAAATTTTGCACTGGGCACAAACTGAAGCTGATTAATGAGTGAATTTAAGTGGGTACACGTGGTCATTTGTGGGAGAATAAATTATGGATATAAAGTTCTTTAACTCTAGTTTAATATGGTGAAAAAGAATCAAGTCAATTGGATATTCTTACAGGAAGTTATTAATTGGTGTTTTAATGGAGCAGCCGCAGAGTTAATGTCCCCCAATGAATGCTGTTTTTCAGTTCTTTTAATTTAATGTACTAATTTTTAGAGTTGTTAACTGATGTTTAAGCTTATATTTTTTGTTATTGCTTGATGTTATGTAAGAAGATTATTAAGAAAATAATAAGAAATTAAGTTATTGAGTCTTCTTCTTCCTTCTTCTTCATTTTGTATTAACCACCATTAATTGTTGTCCACCAAAGCTTCCAACACCTATCAAGGAAAGTGCCCGCCTTGGTGAAGGATCATGATATATTGTTCTATGAAAGTGGCAGGGTCGTGTAATTCCTTTCAACAATTTCCACCTTCTACGTACCGTACTGCGTTGTAATACCGCATCATATATAGGGATTAGTTCCAGTTTTACAGTTCGCGAGGGGTTATTTCAGTTGCTAAACACAGAAGATTTGATCCTGGACTCGGGTTGAAGGAACCAATAGAATGTACATGCTTTGCGTAGAGAAAGCAATAATAATTAGTTAACGTGAACTACACATTTTTTTTTTCAAAAGTATCTCCAATTCTCAAATTAATTTCTGAAACTAGGATAACTCATTCAATAAAATATTCAAAAATATCTCAAAAACTCAAATTCATGAAATTAGATAAATTAATTGCTTAAAAGACCTAAAATTTCGCTGGAATACCCAAATTTCCAAATTCATGGAATTTGCCAAATTAATTTCTTGGATATTGGAGATCCTAATTTTAAGAGATTTATAAAATTAATATTATAAAATAGACTAAAATTCTAGTTTAAAAAGTTTGAAATAATTTAAAAGTCAATGAAAATATAATAAAACAGGGGGAGAAGTGGGAAATGGACAACTCGTTTGTTTGAAAAATGAGAGAGATTGTCATGTGATTTATCAGAAACAGGGGAGAAATTAGTAGCATGTTATCAAAATGAATATTCAGATATTAAGTATGTTCTCTTTTATTTGTTTAGGTGTTATATATCCTGATGCAGAAAGTGCAGACTGATCCATATGTTAACAGTTCTTATTATGATATTATTGTCATTTCGGTCGCACCATTGAGTTTAATTTCAGGGGACGAGGAGAATTTTTTTTCCTTTTTAGCTTAGCTTCTCCTTTTATTTATTTTACCTTTTCTTCTAATTTTAGCCACTGGCTAAAATTTTACTTGGTAACCTTTCAATTTATTGTAATGCAAAGGTGGGGGATTGACCCCCATTTTTCTTCCAAAAAAAAAAAAAAAACTTGGTCGCACCATGGTCGAGGTTAATATACACCTTGTGGAAGTATGTATATATATTGAGATGAAAACTTTCTTTTTTTCCTCCGACAGGACGTGGATGGAGATAGAATGCCTAACCTTGGCATGTGATGCTTCACGCCAACGGAGTGGACGTGCAAGGATAGGTTGGAGAAACCAAATCTGCTGCCGCCGCGGCAAACGTGTTGCGCAGCATTCCAACCGTTCGATGGATGATGGGTGCCCTGTGAATAACACCAAATTGATAGGCCCGGAAAAAATTAACCGTTGAGATCAAATCATATGGCTCGGATTCTGCGCGGCACGCTTGCCGCGCGGCACGGGATAAGGATTCATAGGTTGGATTGGGCAAAGTGACCCATTTAGGACTTTAGGATGTATATTAAACCATTTTCAGTTCGCCTTTTTGATGTATAATTATGTCATATATTAAACCATGCGATTCTAACAGTTGGTACTAGCTGTTAATTAGCGTTAATTATTTATTACCTTACTGAGAAATTTTAAAAATGTAACAATTTATTAATCATTTATTTAATTATGTAATATTTTATGATCATGGACAGACTGGCTTGTGTTAATGAAATATAGATATAATTTGAGATGGGTTTCAACTTGCAATTATAGGAGTTACTAGAATTAATGAAATTAACATATTATGGTGCAGGCGCAGTTAATTGAGACCTACCACACGGCAATTAATTCAATAGACATGTAGTGCAACTCTTTGTGCTACGGATCCCTTCGATTGATGTTGCAAGTGTATCAAAATTAATTTGTATAAGCCTATAAGCAAACCAAAAGAAAATTATTGAAAAGATAAGTAACTTTAATATTGGAGAATAAGTTGGATTGTTTGGCCTAGTGGTTTCGCTCTATTCCGCCAACCAAGTGGTCTTGTTTCGATTTATGGAGAGAGTATTTATTTTCAAATTTCTTATTCCAAAATTGTTGGTTTTAAACCAACCTTAAAAAAAAAAAAACTTTAATATTTTTGAATTTGTGGCTATCGTACTCAAGAAAAGACATGGGGCAGCCTAGATAATCACCTTATTTATTTATTTATTTATTTTTTTTTAAATCACAGGCATGCTTTAGGACGAGTTCAAGCATATTGGTTGACGTCAGAAATAATTTTTATTTAAATTAACATAATATATACTTTTTTCATTATTTTTATTTTTAAGGCTAGTCAGCGAATTGCCATACGAGCATTATATCTTGAACCAATTTTTTTTTTACAGAGTTATAGTAAGAGTAGTTTCAAAAACATTACTTTGCTATTTGGTTGTTATTTGGTTGTAAAGCTACTAAATCTTGATTTGCCACATAAGATCCAACTCAGCATGCCGAATTTCACTTTGATCTTTTTCCTACTTTGCTTGGTGCTTCAAAGAATCAAAATCACAAAATCATAAAAAGAAAAGATGAATTCAAAACTTCTAAGGAGTTCATGGCGTGCCTATCTTCTTCTCCATTTGGGAGGACTTTTTCTTTCTTCTCAGCTGGCCACCGCTGCCGCAGCTCACTATGTACACTCCATCGGTTCATTCTCGGGCGAAGTTGAACTTTTATTGGATCTTGAAATACATATTACATAGAAGAATCCTTGGAAGCTCCCTTGGTTACTACTTACCAATCATTAGCGAATGCTAATAGATTGACTCGGTTTAAATCCGAATTGTGGTAACCCCGGAACATCGTACACTGCCAATAATTTTTTTTGAAGAAAGAATGAGGGTCTAGCCCACATCTTTTATAATGAATAAATTAGAAGTCTTACAAATTTAGCCAGTGGCTAAACAAAGAAAATAAGCGAAAACAAAAGGAAAAAAGTAAAACCAGAAGAGCTACATGAGAGAAGTAAAGAAATAAAAAAGCAAAAGTTGAAGAAAGAAAAAAGAAAAAAGATTAAATGAAGGCTTTCCATTCTAAGAGAACTTCATGCAGCAGCTCGTTGATATCCTTCTCCCTCTCTGTAAAGATTCTTGCGCATCTCTCTCTCCAAATGACAAAATAAATAATTGCAAATAAGTCCTTGACTTTCTTTGAAATTAGGTTGTTATCCAAGATGGAGCAATGGTCAGCAGGCATATGAGAATTTTGAAGCACAGTTGAAAGGGAGGCATTTGTGAGAAGCGCTGCTTTAAGAGAAAGGAAAAGTGTACAGGTATTGAACATATGAGATACAGACTCATTATCCATTTTGCATAAAGAGCACCTGTTAGTGAGGCACCAACCTCTTTTCTGTAAAGTATCAATGGATGCAATTCTGTCCTGGTACATCTGCCAAAGAAAGACCCTGAACCTTGGCGGTATTTTGAAGGACCATAAAGAACTTAGGTTCGAGGTTGGTGATGGATAAGATTTGATGAAATTGTATAAAGAACTTGTGGAGAAAGTTCCATTGGCTGCCGTCAAATTCCAGAAGGACAGGTCAGGACCTGTTGCTGCTAGCTGGTTACACCATGGAGCCATGAAATTGGAAATAGTGAGAAGCTGATCCATAGCTGTAGCAGAGGTAACATAAAGCGGCAAGAAGAGAGAATCAGGATTGCTGTAGTTTAAGAAGAAAGAGCGCATAGAGATGTCGGGATCTATGGCAAAGGAAAATAAGTCATGAAAAGTGTACTTGAGGATTTGTCCAGCCCAATTATGGTGCCAGAATAGAGTATCAATGCCTGAGACCAGATTTTTTGACAAACCAACAGAGAAGCAACTGTATAAGGAGCTCAGAGTAGACGTAAGTGTGCTGTTGAGTGGATACAAAGAGGGCTCGCTATCCTGTAGCTGGGTTGCAAAAGACTTCCAAAGACATGGCAGTGGAGAATTCCATTTCCATATCCATTTAGATAAGAGTGCATTATTGAAGGCTGATAGGTCCAACACACCCAAACCACCAATTTTTTTTGGTTTTGTAACATTGCTCCAAGCAATAAGAACCAACTTTCTGCTGCTCTGATGTGATCCATGCCAAAGAAAAGACCTTCTGTAGCTGTCAATTCTTTTGATAACCCATGCCGGTAATTTGAAGACTGTCATGAAATAAACAGGTAACGATGATAAACAAGAGTTTACCAGTACTAGTCTACCTGCAATTGACAGCAAAGAGGCACTCCAACCTTGCAACTTAGACTGAAATCTTGCTAAAAGTGCTTCATAATCAGTTCTTTTTAGCCTCTTGTCAGAAAGGGGTAACCCTAGATATTTGAGAGGAAACGAGGTAACTCTGCAACCTATAATTTGAGCCAGGCCATCAGCATTGTTATAGTTTATTGTCACCAGGTCAGACTTAGCGGCATTAAGTGACAGACCAGAGGCAGAACCAAAGGTATCAAAAATAATTTTGAGAAAGATAGCCTGCCGCAAACTAGGCTTGAAGAATAAAATTGAGTCATCGGCATAAAAGAGCGCTGCATGCATCCCTTGAATAGGCATCGGAATTGCACCAACCCTATTTAACTTAGCAATCCATCTTGACAAAAAATCAAACGCTAGAATGAAAATATAAGGTGACATTGGATCACCCTGCCTAACTCCTCTCTTGAGCTGAATCGGCTTTCCAGCGACTCCATTAAGAACAACCCTAGAAGTATCAGGGAGCACACAACCAAGCACAAAATCGATGAAAGAAGTTGGTAAATGCAAAGCTGAAAGCACTTTGGCTGCGAAAATCCAGCTCAGGGTGTCAAAAGTCTTGTGAATATCTGCTTTGAAAATTACCAGTGGTGCATTCGACTTAGTAGCAAAGGTTATTACCTCCTGAGCATAGAGAAAACTAGTGGATTATTTAGCAATTTGAGGAAGTTATCACCACTAATTGTACCTACAAACCGCATAGGTTATTGCCAATAATTGTACCTACAAAAAATCGCTGTGGCCAGTGATTACAGAAGTTATCACCACTATCAACAATTTAGCAATCCTTTGCAATAAGAGTTAATGGAAAGAATCAGTTCTTGGTTACCGGCAAAAAACAATGCATCTTGAGTGAAAGGTTGCAGGTTCGAAATCCGATTGAAGGGTCTTTATAAATATTTAATTTAATTTAAAATAAATTGGGAGGCATGTTCTCCAATTTATCTTCAAAAAACAAGAGATAATGGGGAAATCATTGTCCTGATTGCGCAAACAAATGGAGATTTCTATATCTGGTAGGCTAGTGACATGTTGAATGTACTTGGTGAATGTTATTCATTTAAATTTATTATGTTTGTTCGTTCTTATTTTTTTCTCCTTATTTTCCTTTTATCTTGTGATTTTTTATTTCTTCGTATGGCCACATTAAGTAAGAATAATTAAACATCAGAAATTGACCGATTTTATTTACTAAATTAATGTCTTAAAGCGGTCCAAATCCCATTTTTTGCGTATGCTTAGAAAATTAAGGACTACTTGAAAGATTCAAGTCTTCCATTTATTAAAGCATACAATTAATTTTGTGAACTGCATAAATTTTACGTTTTCTGCGTATCCATGATAAATTATTAAAAATTTTCAGAAATCTAGCATATTTATCGTGATATGAGTTTAATTGAGGTAAATTTCACAAAAAAGGTATTTGGGTCAATGGAAGAAACCTTCAAGAACGGCTCGAATTAATTTTAAAGTAAATGAAATCTACAGAAAAAAAAAATGAAAGAAGAAATAATAAGAAGTAACGGAAGATAGAACTGTAACGTGATCGATGTTAGAAAAAGTGGGGAAAAAGGGGGGACCAAAATCCACGGCAGCAGTGCTGCTGATAGCGATTTCGTCCGAGCCGTCCGATCAAATCTCGACGGTTAATTTTTTACGGACCTATCAATCTGATATTATTCACGGGGCACTCATCATCCATCGAACGGTTGGGATGAAAACGCAGCGGGAGGAGACAGGAGGAGGCCGCACTTCCTGCCAATTGAACATACACAGGACAGGATGATACTTGTGCAATCAAGTCGCGGTGGAAAAATTGCACTAGACCTTGATAAAGTAAAAAATAAAAATTAATGTTTACCGAGGTAGATAGTCCTTATTTTTAAAAAAAAAAATTCTGGAAATAGGCAGCCGTAATTACATTCACCACCGCAGGGTGATTCACTGATTGTTCTCTTCTTTTTTTTTTTTTTTTTTTGGCTGACAGGTGGTCCCATCTGTTAGTCCAAAAATTCTTTAATTAAAAACCGAATCACATTTCTAGGTTCCAAAAAATATCGTATTTTTGTGTTTTTTTTTTCAAAATATTTATTAGGTTAATTCCTGAGTCCTGACGAGTAAAAATTATTTCTCCACGGTACCCAAGAGCCCCGTGGAAGTACCCGACACCTAACCTTGGCATGTGATGCTTCATGTAAACTAAACTGTTAACTGAGTCTCTCTGACGACCAAGGACAGGTTGGACCGGAACTAGCTAGTAACCCTTTTAAAGCAGAGCAACCAGTTTTCTACAGATTTAATAAATATAATAATATATAATAAGTGAAATTAGTGAAATCACACAAGAAAGAAATCTTTTTTTTCCTTAAAAATTTCGAAAGAAAAAACACAAAATCTTCAATTTGGAAGAAAAATCGCCGGAGGAGGAGAAATAAAAAAGCAAAGAAATAAATCATCATTTCCCAGGATGCAACAGTATGTGTAGGCGGGGTATTTAGCCATTACATTAATTTTGTATTTTAAATATGATTAAAATTAGTGAAAAGAGTTTATATCCAAACAAAATCGAATTAGAGGGTTCAAATCCAATTTTTAAGATTAGAGGGATATATCCGAAAAAAGAAGATTAGTGGGGTTTATTCCGATTTTGCCAATAATATTTCTAACAAAGGAAGATTTGCTTATATAGTTATATTGGATTTTGTACTGTTTCATTTGATTAGTCGTTTATATTTGTTTAAAAAATGAGACCAATTAATGTAATCCTTTTATATACATGTTGTAGTTGAAGTGATACATTTATTTGGACTATATACTATTAGAATTATTAATTTATTGAAAAATAGGCTATTGTTCTATAGTTTTCCGCAAGGGCCACGAGCCCACGACACACATGGTTTGGTGGGTCCAGGGAACCACCTCAAAAATAAATTTACAATAGATAATAATAATTTGTAAAAAAATGCATAATGAGGTAGGGACCATTTCAAAAATTTGAAGAACCCACATGGACAGATTGTATTTGATTTGAATCACATAGCGACTCCTGAAAAATTGTATATGGAGCCAGATCACATTACTTTTCGGTGAGTAGCCTCCTCTCTTCCTCTATAATGAAACTTATTAAGACAAAGCTTATAACATAATGTCAGATGTTTGTATGAATTATTGTCTTGTAGCAAATAGAGGCGTTCAAAGAGATTTCTAATGAATATATATTGCAAAATTGTTAGAAATAAAAATTCATAGGAAATTGTTGTATTTTTTTATTGTTTTGAATTAATAATTATGGATACTGTTTTTTTTTTTTGGATTTTTTGTGTTGTTATTATAGATATATTTAAGTTTTTCTAAATTATTATATTACATTATTTTAGAATTGTTTATTTGAAAATTATTGTTATACTATGTTTACATTACACGTCATGTCGTACATATGTTTTCAAAAAAAAAAAAATTATAGATCTTGCTAATATGAATTTCTAGCTACGCCACGGTTTTCATTAATGTTTTTCTCTAAGAAAATGTTAGCGGTAGCTGCCAAACAGTAATCCGTTAATGTTTACGAATGAAAATAAAATATGGGTAAAAGAAGTGCTTTTAAATAACAATTTTGTTTTTTCAGAATTAATCCTTGAAAATTGAATGGGAGAAAGCCTGTATTGTTAGAAGAGTTGGTAGTAATTAGCAAGTAGAACAATTTATGACGTCGATTATGAATTGGGACCTGTCAGTCGATCCAAATTAGGAATTTTTTCTTAAAAATCCTAACTTTTTATTCGAAATTTCACATCAGTCCTAACAGCACCAAATAATTTCACAAGTGTCCTAAACCTAGCCGTCACTTCAGTTGGTGGCCTGCGTTTGCCACCTGGACGCGCCACGCGGGACGCCACCTCAGAAAGGTCCGAAAATATGAATTTTTTTCTTCCCTGGCCGCCATTTGAGATGGCTGCCAGCATTTTCTGCGCACTGTTTCGTATTTTAAGTGTATCTTTCTAATACGATGTCCGATTTGGATGATTCAAATTGCGTTCGAAACTTAAAAAAGAGATCTATAACTTTTATATTTTGAGTATCTTTCAATTCGAAATTTATAATAATAAAAAATTTAAGTAAACATTAGACGTACGTTCTCTCCAACACTTACAACCACTTTTCAATCATCATTCATTACGATTTGGAAGATTTTCAAAATAGAAGAATTGTAGAAGTTTCTCTTAAGATTCTAACAAAATTTGAATCATACTAATCGGGTATCGTATGAGAAAAATACACTTAAAATAAAAATACAATACGTGATAGATTGAAAATAATGAATAATTCAATTAAAACATAATGTATAAATAGTCTTATGACAATTTAGGTAACTAGTATCTAAATAAAAAATGAAATAATTTTTTATAATAAACACAGATAACATTCATATATACCTTAGATCTGCGCTATAGACCAGACCAAAAGATTTCATTTTCTAGCACTCAACATTGTGAAGAAAATGACTTTCTTGGTGTTTTTTTTGCAATTTATTGTGATAAAATGGCTTGTTCAAAAATTTTGAAATTTTAGGATATAAAAATAGGTATGCTAATATTCATTGTATAATTTTTTGAGATTTTTTTTAATCTTCTTTCTTGATTTCCTAGTGCCAAATTTTTGTTACCTAGCATAGTTTTTTTCGTCTGAAAATGAACTATCTAGTTGCTTTGTGCAATTTATTGTGATGCAATGATTTGTTAAAAAAATTTAAAATTTTAGAATATGAAAATAGATATACCAATGTGCATTATGTATGTTTTTTAGATTATTTTGAAACTTACTTCTCTGTTTTCTAGCGTCTTACTTTTCTTACCTAACACAGTTTTTTCTTTTGAAAATAAACTATCTTGGTATATTTTATAATTTATTTTAATAAAATGGTTTGTCATAAAATTTTCGAATTTTAGTATATGAAAATATGTATGCCAATGTGAATTGTATAAGTTTTTGAGATTTTTTTTAACATTCCTTCTTGTTTTTCTAGAGCCTAACATTTGATACCCAACACAATTTTTTCGTTTGAAGATTAACTATCTTGGTGTATTGTGTAATTTATTGTGATAAAATGACTTGTCCAAAAATTTTGAAATTTTAGGATATGAAAATAGGTATGCCAATATTCATCGTGTTATTTTTTGAGATTTTTTTTAAACCTTCCTTATCGGTTTTCTAGAGCCCAACATTTGATACCTAGCACAGTTTTTTCGTTTGAATATGAACTATCTTGTTGTATTTGTGTAATTCATTCCTCATTACCTTGTTCATACTACTGGTACTAGTAAATTGTGTCTACTGTACGACCTATATAACATACCCTGTGGGAAAACGCAAATCAATTCGGAATAGGAGGTTCAAATCCTGGAGGTTCCTATACACCCTGCAGCCCAAAGTATTATTGTCCTAATCACTAGAAGATGATATTTTATCATTTCATTGGTAATTATCCTTCTTTAATTGAAAAAAAAATGTAGATTATAATGATATTTATCACCTAGCTCGAGCTCGATTTGATTCTAACCAAAATGAGACGAGCTGATCCTGAGTTCTTCTAGCTGCTTTCATGTGGGAAAAGAGAAACTCGTGTATTTTCAGTTAGTCCCAGAAAGTGTGCCGCTCAGGGGGGGGCGATTCTTGGCGAAGATATGTGGTGTTCTCCTGTTAGTTGTTTTAGTTGGATGTTTAGTACTTTAGTAGTACTTTAGTGGCAGTGCTTGTTTTATGTATGCAACCTGTATTTTTCATTGTTCCTTTTCTTTTACCTTTGTATCGAGAATTAATACCTCTGTTTTCAATGAAATGCCATAGTAGGCTCTTCGCCTAATACTTATATAATTTGACATATGTTTATAGCGATTATTGGTAAGCCATTAATCTATAGTATTAATTAAAAGTTGTGGCGCTGTGATATGCGGAAATCTTAGCCGTTCGTTTAGTTTCCGCTGAAATCTAATCGTCCTTTTTTTTCTCCTACCTATCAGCGCCTGTAACTCATCTCTCTCCTCTCCCCTACTCAACTCCTTTGGTTAACGCTCTCTAATACTTTCTCATTTTTTCCGAAGCCTCCCCCTCGGTGCGCTTCTCCCTCTCCTTCTCTTCGCGTCCTCCTCCGTAATACCCGCCTCACCCCTGCAACTCACCCCTCTTCTCCGTCGCTTTGGTGGTCGCCAGATCCTCCGCCTCTCCTTCTCTTTACTTCCTCCTCCAATCCCAACTCAACCCTTGCCCCTCATCCCTCCTCTTTGTCGCCCCCTCATTCGCTAACACCGCCACCTCCTCATTTTCTCCTTTGTTTCCTCCATCTCTGCCAACACCGTCTGTCATCCATCCCCTCTGCGGCCTCCCTGTGCCATGAGCTTCATCCCCTCTGATTTGCTCTAGCCCTTCGATTTGGTACTATCCCTCTTGTCTTTCCATGATTTACTGGTCTTTCTCTTTAATAACTAAGAATTTTATTTTCAAGTTTTTGTTGCAAATTTCTGATAAATATTTGCATTTGATTTTGCCTTCACTCGCAATTTTTCTTTGTTATTATAAAATTAGTATTATCCCTTTCTTAATTTTGGTCAATATTTCATATCCCTTCTTAATTTTTCTTTCTAATTGAGAAAACGTAATAGTGGATGAAAAAAAAGAAGCCACTTCTCTATATAACACTGGAAATTAGGACCTTGAACAAATTGACAAAATTCAGTTGTTATTAGTTTCTCACTTTCTCTGGATTAAGAAAAATGATTTTTTACTGACAATAAGTGACCAGTTGTAAATTAAATCCTTATGAAAATTTATATGCGGCATGTATTGGCATTTACTGGTATAGCAATATTATGTGCAGGAAGGATAGGAATTTCAAATAATAAAGAATGCATAATTGGTATAATAAAATTGGCAGAGATTTATGGGTATTTGAAAGAAATGAAATATAATATTTTAGATTTTTTTTAAAAAATAAGTGAATAGTTTGTACTTAAGTGCTTCAAAGTGATGATTCTTCATTACTGAGATTATGCGTGTGTCTGAGACTATAAGATTTGCTTTCTACTTCAGATTCTCGTTGAATAAAAACCAAGTTATCTAAATATTAAATAAAAGGATTGATCCATAATGACCTTGCAAACAAGAGCTGGCAGCTTGAAACCCAATAAAATTTTAATTTCTTTTTCTTATTTATTTATTTTCAGTGCTCCCTTAGTAAACTATAAGGAAACTGTGAATTGTATCCTATGAAGACTATTAAGTAATGTCAAAATTAAAGTTATTTTCTTCTGGCGGGGAAGAAGATGAAGAAACAAGATTTGAAGGCTTGCAAAGTGAGTTTTTGTATTCTTCAATTTGTGTTTTCTTAAGTTGCCATCTAGGAATAATTAAAATGCTATATTACAATTCTAACATTAAAAATTGAACTCAGAGATCTATTAAATAAGGCAAACTATCTTCATGAAATTTTTGTTTGCAATTGTGTAATTTTTCTACATCACTCTAGCAAATGTAGATCAGAGATGTCAATATTCGAATTTTTCTATTATAGCTAACGATGCATGATTGATTCGAATTGATATGCCTTTGCCATAACATCTCAAGTAAATTCCATTTAATTCTTTCTGATTATAAGTATAAAGTACATTGCTATAGATGTGACTACTTACCAGTAAAAATTCATTTATAAGGGCATAATCAGAAAGTAATCCCAAATTCCTTAACCCTCAAGTTGATGTATTTGTGATGCAGGTAAAATTGAGTGCCAGTAGGTGTCAGTGCAATCTAAAACAAACTGAATTTGTTGCATGAGTTCAAGAACTCATTGGGACTTTATTTGAACTCAAAATTTAGATATATTCAGTTAGTACTACTTTATTTTTTTTTAAATCATTTATTTAAATCTTATTGCTCTATTGGATAGCTATCTGTTCCAACTAGATACACACTATTCATTCAGATGATATGTGGTCAATCCCTTTAAAGCAACACTTCATTTATTTCGTCTCCAAAATGACCTCTAGCAGTTTTGTCTTTTAATTGTATATCTAATTGCTTTGTTTTGGTGTGTTTGCAAGAATAAAGATGTATGTTACTGTTGTGTCATCCTAAGTATATTATAATAAAAAATTGTTCGCTAGACAGTTATATTTTTAAATTTTTTTGTTAATATTTTAATTTTTAATACAATCTATCTTTTGATCAGAAAAAGGGTATTTTGACAGTTCACTATAATTTTTATTTCATAAATGGTTACATTAGTGAATAAATGATTAAAATTGAAAAAAAAATTATCCGCTAAAAGAGCAATTGCCTGGCATGAGAAGATTTGATTTATTGTACTGTTGATATTTGAACAGGCATCTTATTATTATGTTACTTAATTCAGATCAATTGATAGTTTGTGTTAATCATTCTTTTTTTCTTTTTGATTTCTGAATTGATCAGTAGTTCTAATTTCTAGACTCTAATTTCGGTTATTTGTCTCTTGCTATTTCAAGGTGACATGGCTGCTGTCTCTGTCCGAAGAATAGAACAGCTGAAGAGTAAAATGGCATCTGGTCCCGAGCTTTGACAGACAAAACCTGAAAGTTACCTTCTTCAAACTTAAACTCCTTACTAAATTCTGGTTATTTATAAGCAAAAATTTCATGAAATCGGCAGCTGTTGGGTACATGGGGGTTTGATCATATTGATAGTTGATATTGTATAGTGGGCTCTATATCAAGATTATTGTTTCGTAGTAGATATGCTTTTAATGTAACTGTTTTGTACATATCATATACTTTGATGGCATGGTTTTTCAACAGAAAAATAAGTATTTTGCAAAAGTATTATGGTTAAGCTTGTCATAAACTTATCAGATACAAGAGTGCTGTTGCATTTGGAGCTGTCATAATTTTCAAGAGCATCTCTGAAATATATGAAATATGTTTGATTTCATGCATAATTATCATTTGCTCCCGTATAATACATAGAGATGTATAGGGTGGCTTATGTGAAATGCAGAAAAAAAGAAATCACATTGCGACACTGTTGCATAGAATAGCTAATATAATTCGTTACACTTCTTTGTTGGGTAAAAGGCACGCTTAAGACATAAAGGTCAATGAATATATTTGTGGTTGTAATATAAATAATTAAATTAGTGACCAAACAGAATAAAAGGAGATGTTTAAAATGTATCATGTTGACAAATTTATGAGAACTTAAAGTTGCTCAGTACCCAATAGGAACACAATGACATGGTTTAGCACTCGGATTTCCTCTCGGTTTCACTACCATTTAATTATGTTAAATGAAAATAAGTTTAGATATAAAGGTATGGTAGATGGTTGAAAATAATATACGTCACTATGGGTACCAGTTGGCTCCGAGCCTGTAACTTAATTTTATCAGTCGTTTGGCAATTCCATCAAAACCATGTCAACGCATAACAAACTGATCTATAAAATACCATCTCCCATCGCCTCAATACCGAAGAACCCATCTCTGGTACGAGTCGTACGACACAATCTTCCTATATGTCATCAGTACCAACTCCCTCTCCAATTACCGCTACAATCTCCGACTAGCCTTCATATCTATACCTCTATGACAGCAGACCCCACTCCATATTTACTCCAGTATTTATATTTTTTTATGACAACAGACTAACTGGAATAAAATATTTTTCAGTTTTCCATTTATGATTGTTACATTGAGGTGTTTATGGATTGCGTTTCAGGAATTAAATTTACGGTGACAATTATAGTTCTATGTTTCTTTTTTAGGAACAAATAGGCTCAAATGATTATTACATTGAGGTAATTATGAATTGCATTCTAGGAATGAAACCTATGGGGCAATTATAGTTCTTTGATTCTTTTTCAGGAACAAATAAGGCTCAAATGATTGCGTTTAGGAACAAGCTAAAAAAAATTAATAGATCAAAAAATTTGACAAATTAATTTGAATTATCCTCAATCTAAAAAAAACATAGCGCATCGAAGCTACGACTTCCATGTCTAGTAATTAATAAATACTATAATAGGCTCTTCGCCTAATACTTAGTTTCTTTACTTGGATGGTTAGATAAGATCCCTGTGCGATAATTTGACATGAGATGATTCAAGCTTGATTAAAGATAGATTCTCTGTATGAATCTTCAGGACCTTTCATTTTTTTTAAAAAAAAAAAACCCAAATAAAGTAGAAACAAAATAGGAGTATTTGATGTATTTCTTGAATTATTCTATAGCCTATATAGGATTGCAATTTTTGGACAAGTTGGGTCTTATACCTGTCTAAAGAAGTCACCAGATCAAGGACCTAAATTTGGTCTGAAACTGATGGTTGAGGAGTAATTGAGGACGAAACTTTATATGTTTATGGGAATTGCTTAAGACAATCAATCTTTCACACAATCAAGCGATTAGGCGCCGGCTCCTTCCTTTTATGTCATGTGGTTTTCATTCCATCCCTGTCAATCACATGCCAATCACGCACATTTTCAAAATTTAATCGGAAACTTCCGTATAAATCTCTCCCTCTCCGAAAAACCTCTCTGTAAAAACCTCCATCGCTTTTTCTCTCTCTACAAAAAACCTTCATTGATCTCTCTTTCTCTCTCTCTATCTCAGATAAGCTTTCTCTCTCATGTAACCTTCATTGTCTAAGCTTTCTCTCTCTACGAAAAACTTCATTGTCCGTTTTAGTTACTCCCCATAAATGAACTACATAGTTAAATCTATTACATAATCCCTTATGGATATTATTTACTCCCTTAAACTAAAATAATTTACTCCCTTGTTTGAGGTTAGTTACTCCCCATAAATGAACTACATAGTTAAATCTATTACATAATTCGTTATGCATATTACTTACTCCCTTAAACCGACATAATTTACTCTCTTGTTCGATATTAGTTACTCCGCATAATAGAACTACATAGTTAAAATTATTAATAATCCCTTATGGATATTATTTACTCCCTTAAATAATTTACTCCCTTGTTTGATATTAGTTACTCCCCATAAATGAACTACACAGTTAAATCTATTACATAATCCCTTATGCACATTTAAATAATATAATTTACTCCTTTGTTCAGTATTAGTTACTCCCCATAAATGAACTACATAGTTAAAGCTATTACATACTCCTGTTTCTTATATTTATTTACTCATTTATAATTATTTAGTTATTCCCAAATAATAGCAGGATTAGATACTCCCATTTATGTAGCGATTGACTTTGTATGAAATAAGGGAGTATCATTTATTCGTTGATGATACCTTGTTTTCGGTAACCAATGTAGTAAGTTATTTGTTACAGGGAGTATATTAGCTTGACGAAGGGATTATATTAACCGGTGGAGTATGTTTTCTAATCGCTTTGTTCTTATTTTTTTTTCAGATTCAGATTGACGGTAACAAGTTTGTGGTTGCATACAACTTGATGTTTGACAGTACTAATGAGGTGTTGGTAGAATTACCTGCAATGTAATACAACATATGGGGGGGTCAAATAATTTCAGTATTATGGATGTTGTTATACATTGGATTGGCTACTGTGTTTAGTTTTGTTTTGTTGTTGTCTGTAATATGGAAAATGTACTTGTTAGTAATAGATTTCTTTACTTATTAGTTATGTTTACTCAAAAATTATGAAATAGATATTCCCTTATATTAGTTTTGTAAGAACTTTTTGAGAAATAGATACTCCCTTATGTTACTTATAAGTTATATGTGTATTTTTTTCATAAATTGAGTGTACTAATTGATAGTGCAATGTGCTATTTATTTAAAAATTTCAATACGTTTTGTTAATTTAGTTACTTCCTTAAGTGGATTTGTTAATATTGTTTTGCATATCTATTTATCCCTAGAGTCACTTAACGTCAATCCATCAGAAGGCATTGAAAACCTCATGCGGAAGGCGCACGTGACGTCAGCTTCAGGCGTAAGCGCGTGTTTTGATGCGGAAGGCGGGTGGAAAGCGCGTGTGACGTCATTTTCATGCGAATTGTGATCCAGCGCGCGGTTTCTGTTTTTAACCGCTGATTGTTTGATTGCCTTAAGGCTTGATTGTTTATTTGTCAATTTGTTCATTAATTCTTTTATGGTCTTTCTTTGAAGTTTCGATCCAGTTAGGGAAGATCTTGGCCCAAATATAAAACTAGTACAACTAGCCTCATTAGTAGTAGGCCGAGTCACCAGTTCTAAACTTTTTTTTTCTAGGCTCATTAATTACCCTACGAAGCTTTTTCCAAAAATAATAAATTGCTCAGCAACACAATCATGCCAGCCCACTATATGTCTATTGAATTGACATGTGGTACGGTGGTCCATTGCGCGCATGCACCACAACCACAATAAGTTGGGTTCACATTAGTAGTCACTCCTCTGTATAACCGAAATAAGACAGTAAATTAAAATTCCGTTAGGGCTCGTTTGTATGGGATGGAATTGGTCAATTCCTAAGAATTGACAATTTCATTTTTATATTTTTTATCCAAATCATTTTGGAATAGTCAATTTCATTCCTAACACAATTTTCAATAACACTCTTCCCAATAACACTTTTCTCTCTACTTTTCACATTTCCCAACGCTATTCCTAAACTCACCATCCAAACAACATTTCCAATTCCTAGGAATAGTCAATTCCCACAATTCCTGTGAATAGTGTTTTTCCCTAAATTTATGTTATTCCTACAAAATTCCTAACTCATCCAAACGACACCTTAAATCATTTTTGTGAACTGTTTATATAAAAAAGTCTAATTATTATTAATATAAAATAATAATTGCAGTTAACGAAATAGCATAAAAACTTAAGTTGCCAATGCAAAATAATGGCATTATGGTAACTATAAAGATAAGAATTTTCACATGGTTCTCCTTGCTAGAACGATTGCTCTTTCAGGAAAATCTTCTCTCCAGCAGGTATAAACATTCATGAATAATGAATAATGAATAATGATTGATGTCAATTGCACTTTTTGCTGTTTCTTGAAACTTGAATAGCAACACCATTTATTTTGAGCTGTTATTATACGATCGAGGTGTTTTGGATTGCTTTCGGCTCATACTTTAAAACCGATTCTCTGGTGAGTTGTCGATGATTCCGTCCGGGTTCCATGTGGACAGGAAATTGTTGACGCTTAGGTAGCAGAAAAGTAGAAGATTTTCTCGAAATGAACCATATCATATTCACTTAATCACTTTATTTTCTTAGTATTGTCTGAGCTGACAGATATTAAAGATAAGTTTCGAGATTTCTATTTATGTTTTTCAATTTGGTTTATTAATTAATCATTTTATTTATTTATCGTATTTTTCTTGTTTTTTTTTACAGAATTAATTATAGATTTATAATCACCAACTGGATTAAATAAACAATGCTTAAATTAAACTTATATTTAAAAGTATCAGGCTAGTTCGAAACAGATATATATAGGCCTCTCAACTGCCATTCTATTGCGTAATGGTATGAAAGCACGCGGATAGTACCAAGCATAATATTGAAATATCAAATATGCGATTATAGATTTTTGCTCCGATTTAAACGAGGATTACATCATCCTTGAGATCATTCCTTCATCACTTTGTTTATTCAATTCTCTTGTATACATAAGAATGATAAATAATACAGGCGTTAACAATTCAAGATTCAGTCTCCTGAGCCCAAACGACAATTAATGTTCTTAAATCGTTTTTTTTTTTTTTATATAAGAAAGCATGGAGTCAAGTCCAAAACTTTTCATTGAAATAATTTTTTTTTTCCAAAATACAACACAGAAGCAAGATCAGAAAAAGTTTTCTAAATGAAAACTGGAAAGAAAAAAACGAAAAGAAAAAAGTACAACACGAAAGCTAAAAAAATGAGAAAATAAAGGAAAAAATGAAAAAAAAAAAGAACAATAGATCTACTAAAACAGTAGAGTCGTCGTGACTCACACATGGTTCGAACCCAGCAACCAGAATCCCATGCCAAAAGTACATGTCGGACACACTGAATATACCGACTTCACCAAGTAGACCAGTCATTGCTCCCACAGACTTCGCACACGCCGGCCACAGTCACCAGCCATGCTGCACACACCCACTCCACTACACTTATCGTTTGCTCCCACAAGCTATCTCGCACACGCCGGCTTCACATGCCGGTTATACGAATATTGCACCCCACACACTGACCATATCACTGAAATCTGGATGCCTCATCGCCAAAGAAGAAGGGAGAAGAAGACAAATAATTTAGAAGGAAGAAGAGAGGAAGATTTAAGATTTGTGCTCTCTTGTGGTAAGGTTAGGGGATGGAGGATAGAAAGATAAGGACAAGGGTGGGAGAAAAAAAAAAGAATGGCAGGCTTAGCCAGCGTCGACTCTCAAATCTAGAGGTTCCGCTTAAAGCAACACCACTAAAAGTGGACAAGAGTTGGGAAGAGAATGTAGGAGTAATAGAAAAAAATAGAAAAAAAAAAAATAGAGTGGGGCTGGACAGCCTTCCCGCTAGAATTTTTCAAATTTTGAAGAACTCTCATTTCTCTGGATGCGTCCTTAAATCGTTTCGAATAAGGATCAATTATTTAACCTATTTCATATATATCCGAATCAAACTGAATTGTTAACAATTTTCTTTGATAATGAGATCTGCGGGGTTGATTGATGTTAATTAATTTTATTAATACTAAATTGCACTTGATTAATCAAAATCATTTTGTAAATCAAACGGCTGGAAGCCCTGGATAAAAATATTTTAGTCTTAGGGGCATCGAACATATCAACACTTTTGTTATTACAACATCACTATTGACCAATTGTTTGCCTTGGACTAGGACTATTGTGAGAATCTATAATGCCTGACGTACATTGTTTATTTTGTTATAAAAAAAATAATAGAAAGACCTTTGTTAGAGTATAATTGTATTAGATTATGGTTAGGTTGGAGATAATTGGGGTTATACAATATTGGAGATGATTATCATTGTAATGGAGAGATGAGAGTATAGAAAATGCATAGTTGGAGATGGTTAATAGTGCCGCTTAGATTAGTCTATAAATATTCATGTAATTGTATTCATTTCAACATCAATTCAATACAATTCATTTCTTATTATAATACAACGTAAATTGAAAGTAGTATTTATTTCAACATCAATTCAATACAGCCTTCCTGAGTGCCGCTATTATGAATTAATGAATATTTCTTCTAACGTCTATAATTAATGAGGCAGTATTGATAGTTTAATAAATTAAGACAAGAAAAACCTAAGTGCTTTTTCATGAACATGACAAAATTAATGAGATGAGAAGTCAGCGTAGTATCGAGGAGTCAGATGGATGCAGCTGTTCATTCTTCATTTAGCTAGGCTTTATATGTCCGACTAGCCAGGCAGCAACATACATTATTCACCTTATATATAGTGTTTACCATTTATTTAAGTTTTGTATGATTTACGTTTTTGGCTCTTACTTAACCAATAGTGTAAGCTTTATCGTAATTATTATTATTGTTGTTATTTTATTATTAATTTTTGTATTTGGTGACTTCAATATATTAATTTGGATTTCATAGCTATATCTTCTAACAATATTGAATTTGGTGAGATGATAGCAATTTGTTTAGCATCGTTATTATGTGTGAAGCATCTGAATTTAATTGTTTATAAATAAGTAATAGTATAGTCGACGAAGGTTCTGATATCACAACTTTAAAGTGTCACCAAATGTCACAACTTTACTTTTCATCAATATTTAAAAATTTTAAAATTTAAATGTTCAATCCAAACTTTGATCTTGTACAACCCAACGAGCGATGCATTTTCATATAAATTTTGTAAAATTTGGAGTTGATTTGATACTCGATCAAGAGATTTAAAAATAAACGAAGCTTGTTAAAAATAACAAATTAATTATAATACGTTCATGGTTTGACCCCTTGATCAAGTATCAAATCAACTCCAAATTTTATAAAATTTATATATAAACGCATCGCTCATTAAGTTGTACAAGCTCAACAGTTTGGATTGAACATTTAAAGTTTAAAATTTTAAAATATTATTGAAAAGTGAAGTTGTGATATTTTGTGGCACTCTAAGTTATGGCACCGGAACTTTTCTCTAGTATAGTCTGTATATGTCATTTCACATTTCAACATTTTTATATTTTTTCTGCTTACTTTAATATTGATTTATTGTTTCTTAAGCCAACGGATTGTGATAATTATAAAAATCAGTTTGTAGTCAAAGCATTAGATTTGACACAAAATATTGAAATTTCAAACCATATATACGTACCCAAGACACATGGTCAAAAGCACTCATTTAATGAACATAAAAAAAAAAAATCCTTCATTTTCTAGCAAACAAACTATGATAAAAATATACACCATGTGCAAATTCCAAAAACTAGTGAGTACATAGTGACACTATTCATTTCCTTGCTGAGGATTTACATAATTTTAATAATAATATCTAATATTCCATGGTCCTATAAATTGGGGAGTAGGGCAAGATCCCAAACGCCCAATACATTTCCAAATTAAGAGAGAGCACAATGGAAATCCAGATTACAACCCTCATAATCGTTCTCTCGTTAACTACTGCTCTTGCCAATTCAGGCAATTATAATAGTCGCGGAGCTTATTCCAGTGTAGATGCAGTAATTCGCTCAAATGATAGTAGTAGCCAAGATTATGATCTTTGGTTAGAAGAAGATGAGTTCCAACTGGACTCGGCTATACATCGAAGGATTCTAGCGCAGACAAGCATAGACTATAAAACGTTAGATCCAACCAAAGCGGCAGGAAATACTAATCCCGGCACCAAGTCCTACACCCGGTCGTGTACGTATCAAGAAAAGTGCGGCCAGTGACAAAGGATTTAGGATATATTTTTATATTTTCGTTATATGATCTATGAGAGTGGCAAGTTAATGGATTTCCTGCAAAATTTTCTCGTTCCACGTAGTACCACAATAAATGCAAATTTGCAATAATATGCTTGGTTGATATATCTTTGAGTCTATCTTTCTTTTATTAAATTTAAATTATGTCATGCCTGATGTTTTGAAGTCTATACAAGTATTACCGCCAAATAACCGCCCTTTTTCTTTTACGGTGATGTCTAAATGCCTTTAATAGATCCGACATATCTACTTGCATTCAGCAAATTAAAGGGGAAAAAAGAAAGAGATCTCCATTTCTGCCGGTTTTTCGTTTATTAGATATGATGGAGGATTTATTTCGATCAACCAGAAGGAACAATTTAAATATAATTCATACGTAGTAGCACTATTAAATTTCTTCTTTTTTCTTACAAAAATGTTGAATAGATGATGAAAATTGATGAAAACTAAAATGCTAGAATCGACTAAATTGACCTTTCATTTCTAGGCCATCTATATATGTTAAATTTCATCTCTCTTGTTGTGTTAGTAGGAATTTAAGTTTGGCACTTGTGATTTCACATGCGAACGGGTCAATTACACTATCGGTTAAGGACGTAACTCTTTGATATTTTTATTTTTTGTCTGTTCTTTTATTGTTTTTTTTTCTTTACAATAAAAAAATCTTTCTTTGGAATAATAAATTTTCGGTAGAAGGTAGACCCAGTCAGGAAAGATCTTGGCCCAACAGAACTAGTACAATCAGCCTAATTAATTAGTAAGTAGGCCGAGTAACCAATTTTATACTTTTTTCTAATGCTCATACCTACGAAGCTTTTTCCAGAAAAATAATTTCAATTCATCAACACAATCATACCAGCCCACTAATGTCTAAATCTATTGAATTGGCACGTCTACCATGTGGTACAGTGGTCCATTGCGCATGCACCGCAAACCCACAACATAGTTGAGTTCACATTGGTAGTCACTGCTATAATTGAAACCCATTTGAAAAATTGAAACTCTATATAGCCGAAATAAGACGAAGCCTATTAATATTCCGTTAAATCATTTGTGAATTGTGTCAACTATATATATATATATATATATATATATATATATATATATATATATATATATATATATATAACTACGGTGAGTCGCGACTCACGGACCCTCCGGTGAGTCGCGCTCAAAACTCCTAGATCTAGTTCAAAATGACCGATCCAAACCGTCCAATGTGATCTCCCTATTGAAATCTCTCTGCAGAACAAATTTTTCATTTTTTTGAAATTTTTAAGTATTTTTTTCGGATTTTTAAAAACTGCTATTTTTTAATGGTTCTGAACTAATTAGATTAACGATTTTCTAAAATTTCAAAAAAATACCTAAAAATTTCAAAAAATTGAAAAATTTGGTCCGCATGGAGATTTCAATAGGGAGATCATATTGGACGGTTTGGATCGGTCATTTTGAATTAGATCTAGGAGTTTTGAGCGCGACTCACCGGAGGGTCCGTGAGTCGCGACTCACCGTAGCTAAACTCTATATATATATATATATATATATATATAAAAAGTTATATTTTTCTTTAAAAATGATATAACAGTTAACGAAATAGCGTAAAAACTCTAAGCAACCAATGCAAAATAATGGCAACTATAAAGATAAGAATTTTCACATGGTTCCCCTTGCTAAATCGATTGCTCTTCCAGGAAAATCTTCTCGCCAGCAGGGGCACATTCATGATATATTCATGTAAATTGCACTTTTTGCTATTTCGTGAAACTTGAATTAATGCACTACCATTTATTTTGAGCTGTTCTTATACGATCGAGATGTTTTTCGATAGCTTTCAGCTCATGCTTTAAAATCAACCATCTCCGGTGAAGAGTCGACAATTCCATCGCGGTTCCATTTGGACAGAAATTTATTGACGCTTAGGAAGCAGAAACGTAGAAGAGTTTCTCGAAATGAACCATATCATATTCACTTATTGAGTATTTGTCTGAGCTGATAGAGATTACATATAATTAAGTTGTGAAAGTACTAGTTATTTATGTTTTTCAATTTGGTTTATTTATTTATTTATTTTTTATCGAATTTTTCTTATTATTTTTACAGAACTTAATTATAGATTGATAATCACCATCTGAATTTTATAAACAATGCTCAAAGCTAATATTTAATTAACCAGACTAGCTCGATACAGATATATATCCATATAGGCCTCAAATTTGCCATTCTATTGTGTAATATATGGTACGAAAGCACGCGGATAGTACCAACTGTAAGATTATTTGGAAACAATCTATTTTTGTGGGCAAATTTTGCTTGGTTTCCAAGTCAATTAAGATATGGTAATATGCTAAACGTGGTTGTAAATAAAAGCAAGATTTTGTGCATAGATGTGTTGCCTTTTGTACGTGGTTATGTTTGGAAACAAATCCATATTGATGATGGACCAATATGGAATTGTTTGGGTGCCAAGAAGCCCTTGGTACTATATATACGGGGTTGGTCCCCAAGGGACAAGACAACAACGAGCACTGCTGTATACATGCGTTGATAGCAGCATCTCTGCCCCTCTTTTTAATACTTCCATCAATTAGAGAGAGATAGTGCTTTGCTTTAGGCGTAAGGCATCAAAGGGCGTGTCTTAATTCTTTGGAAGATCTTTTCCCCAACCTTGGTGCGTGTATAGATATTGTTATGGTGTTGCTGGAGCATAGAAGACATATTCAAGATCATTAAATAACCAGATAGAATCAGGTAACGCTTCCGCTTAGTTTATGTAAAGTTTCACATGAGTCGTTCCTTGGTTTTAAAACCCAACAAGTGGTATCAGAGCCATCTCATGTTGAATCATTATGCTTTTGGTTTCTACCTGGTTAAAATTTTTTTCTTGAGTATAGACTTTTGATTTTTTTTTTTCGAAATAATTGAACTTTTGGATCCTTGTAGCGTTGAAAGTTTTTTTTTGTGTAATAAAAAAAAAAATTTATACAGCGTATTATTGATGTTTTAATTAGCAATATTTAAAGTTTCCTTAAAAAAAATAATAATAATAATAATAATTTTTTTTTTTTGCACGTCAAAAAAAAAATTATGTAAATCAGTTTTTTTTTTTTTCGGCACCTTATTATGAACTTGATATTTTCATAAATTTGGTGATTGATTAAGGAAACTAATTATAGTTATTTTTTTTGCTAATTAAGATATATATGGTATTTAAACAAGGATATTATGCATAGATTTATTTCAAGTCTATTTTTTGGAAATTAGCATGATTTGGTAATAACAATTGGAATATTGTTAATTAAGAAACTTTTTTTTAAGTTTAGATTTGGATTGTTTTTTGGTAATTAGCATTATATGGCAATTGAACTTTCCAAATTCTTGAATTTTTTTTTTTCAAGCTTAACTTCTGTTTTTTTTATATATTTTTTTTATATAAGAAAAAAAAATATTTATATAATTAAGTTAAGTTTAAAAAAAAAAAATTGATAATCTGACCTATTAAATTGGATGATTTAGAATTAGAGTAGATATTTGGATTGGGAGAGAAATCTTTAGGATTTCTCGACTTAAGAATATGACGACTTCTTCTACTCTATCTACGGTCCATTAACGATTTGTTTCACTCCGAGACAATCATTCCACTTCAGTTTTGGTTGCAAACTTTTAGGTTATGACCAGAATCGAGTTGTGGGCTCGCTAGATGCCATAGTGACCTGCTAGGTAAGATTTGTATGGTTTTATTAGGAACTGACCAAAAATTCAGTTTAACAATCCTCTTATATGGTTTGTACAAGTTTTGTACAGTCCGTTTTTTTTTTCAGTTTTTTCTTCTCTTCTTATCTCTGCCATGGTTTTCATTAGTAAGAGCTGTAAGCGTTGGATTACACCATGTTGTCATGAGGACAAGTTCTGTCGCAGAAAATAAGGTCGGCGCCTAAGTGTCCATATGACCCTGACCTTTTCTGGGAATCTTGCCTGGATGTGGTGTAATTTCAATGGCTGCTGGCTGAAGAGGAAACCATCGCTTTCTTTTCTTACCTTAATGTAATGCATACTGATTTGTATGGTTACATATCTCTATGGTTCTCCTTCTGGTCTCTTTGGGTAGTTTGTTACTTACCAAAACAAACTACATAAGATTTAGTAGTCTATATAAGTATTATATGGTCTATTGTATTTGCATGTATACCTTAAGGTTTTGCAACCGGGTCTTAAATCTAAATCATCATAGGTCAGTATTTGGTTAGACTTTTCATATTAAGATTGATGTGCATAATGAAAAGTCTAAGTTTAGGTATACTTTAAGTCCAATATAAAGGTATTTGAGTTGTATTTAAGCGTTGAGCCAGCTATAATGTCATCCCGCCAAAGTGGGCTCTCACATTAATGGTTGTCTCAAGTGTCCAAATACAAGTGTATTAAGGTGCATGTAACTTTTAAATCATGGATCGGCCCAAAGGAAGGACATGATTTAAAGGGCTACATGTACAATGTTTTGGTAGTATCAAAGGGATAATGATTATAAGGTTTACGTGTAATCAATTAATCGGCCCAAAGGAAGATTATTTGATTGACATGTTCTGAATCGTTACATTTGGCACTACACCTAGTCAATTGAAGTTTGCTCGGAGACTCCAAAGAGCACTTGCAAATGAATAAAGACTAGTAGATGGGATTTGGACCTTTATATTATGATTTATTGCTATACAATTTAAGATTAATGTAATTGCATATATTAAATATCAAGCATCTTTAACATTCCAACTTAAAATTTAAAATCTCTCAATTTGATATGATCTCGACTATGTATTAAGGACTGATAATCCCATTGAGGTCAAAAACACATGTGTCTTATGATCATTCTTGAGAGAGTTAAGGGACATTGTTTCTAATTTCATTAAGGCTAAAGGATTCATATGAGGAATTACTATTTTGCATGAATGAGATGGTAATCAATTGAAATCTGTCAGGAGACTCCAAAGAGCACTTACAGATGGATAGTGGTTACATTTGTGTATTTCATGGCAAAACGTTTAAGTCCCTCAATATGGTTAAGAATTCTTGGAGAAAGTTTAGAAAATGTATCTGCTAAGAAGAATTAGGTATTTGAAGTCTGTAAGGAGACTCCAAAGAGCACTTACAGATGGACAATAGTTACATTTAGACATTCATTGCAGAAACACTTTAGGTATCTAAATAAATATAAAATCAACATAAGGGAGTACATTTGGAGATATTATGTTTATGCTTCAAAATTATAAGCACTAAAATACATCGCAAGATAATAAGGTTATTTAGTGCTTATTTTTCTTCCTATTTGGTTCAAGATGAGTTATGTAACCCTCGTTAATCTCAACTTGCATATGGTGAAGGAAGAAAATAAAATTGAAGATAAGACATATGATACTCAAGTTGATTTTGAATCCAAGAATATAAGAAAATTAGAAACATAAAATTTAAGAATAAAACTGCAATTTTGAATCATAAAAGAATCCCAATAAAGTTAAGGCTCAAAAATTGATTGAAAAGTCAGAATCTGAGGGGTATTTCTTCTATGAAAAATAAGAGCATTTAAGAAAATATTATACTTGGGGTACCAAGAATAATATTGTTGTCCTTGCTAAAGTCTATGCATAAGTTGTTTTTATATAGATAGTGGATTGATTCGGATGAAACTTCCCACATTTGTATTTCTAGGATTTCCTATGATTGTTTTAAGTCAAATTGATGTTGAAAGATACATTCATATAGCGGTGACAACAAGACAATCAATTTTGGAAGCTATAATGTCCATATTTTGTTATTTAGTAATGGATCATATTTGGACATACATGAGACATTTATAATTTCATTTTAATGAAATTTCAACTCTATCTCAAATCAACAAATAAGAATTTATTTGTTCATTTAAGAATAGAAATTTGGTTTTGTCTCATGGTCCAAAATCAGATAGATTCATTTCTTCTTCAGTTTATAACAATCTTATATGGAAATAATAGCTTATATATAAGGAAAATCTATAAAAGATACTAAAGTTTTATGCATAAAATTGAGAATTTATGAATACTGTACAAAAGGTTAAGTTATATCTCTAAAGGAGATAATATATTTTTGTGCAAAGTTAAAAAAAAAGTTCTCACGAATAGCAGTTTGTATTCTATATCAACTAAAGGCAACTATTATAAAACCCATATAATATGTCGACTGGAATGTCCATAATATTATATTTGGGGATATCTAACAAAACTCGGCATAAGCCACATGAGTAGTTGGATGAAAGGATAATTAGTTGTTTTGTTAATTATGCTAAAAGATCCAGGAATATCAAAATTATTATATCCCACAATTTAAGATTGAGTTTTTAGAGACAAATAAAGATAAGTTCTTTGAGGATGTTTTGGTTGTGGGGGGAGATATGACACATCAGGATATTATCTTTAAATAAGAAACTGAGAACACTGACCTTCAAATGGACCGCGACAAGACTGAAACAGACCGTTTGATCATAGAAACAGTGTCCAGGGTTGATCCTGAAAATGATAATGATCCTTTGTGGACTCAAACGGATCGTTTGATTAAGGAAACAGATCCTATTCCAGATCCTATGGACTTAGACTCTGGAAATAATTAAGTTGAAGATAATAGTGTCATTGAACAACTACAACCACCTCAAGAACTTGTGCTTGCAAGATCTATAAGGGAGAAAGGACAAACAATATCGGATGATTATGTTGTCTATCTTCATGAACATGAGTTTGGAACTCATAAAAGTGGATTGATGCCATATGAATTTCATGTGTGACAATGATATTTAAGACTTAGTAACATTGCCATGAGGTAAGAAACTCATTGGTTGCAAATGGACTTTTAATACCAAAAGGGATTCTAAAGGCAATGTGAAAAGTCATAAGGTACATCTTGTCACTGAGAACTTCACCTGAAAGGAATAAATTTACCATAAAGAGACTTTCCTTCTAGTTTTACTGAAAGACTCTTTTAGGTTAATCATGGCACTTGTAGCACAATTTTGGATCTCGAGTTTCATCAAATAGATGTTAAGGCTGTGTTCTTCAATGGTGACTTTGATGAAACAATCTATACGGTGCAACCACACCACTTTGAATCGGATGATACAAATAAAATGGTTGCAAATTTAAATCTATATATGAACTCAAAATAGGCGTCTCAACAGTGATATTACAATTTTCATCAAGTGATTATCTCATTTGGTTTCGAGATTAACTTGGTTAATAGTTGTATATATCACAGGTTCAGTGGGAGTAATGTTTTGCATTAGATGATTTACTACTTGAAATGATATTATCATGTGCATTTAGCCTCAAGGTTCTTGAGCCTTTAAACAAATGATAAGTATCAATTAGACTCTCAAGTAGTATGATAAGATAAAGCAAACTACTGGATATTCTGTGATTGAGGTATATTTATATTTTATTTTTAGTATACCCCATATATGTTGATTAAGTAAAGTTGGAAATAAAAGTGCTCCGTATGATTCAGTTATAAGGAATTTGATCTAAGTTCGTATACATGTGGATACTGTATACATAATAAAGATGCAAAGTCAATATCTACATGAGTGTAGAATTATGGAATGCAGTCAAATTTAGTTATTTGATACAATTACTCTTTTAGGTTAATCATGGCACTTGTAGCACAATTTTGGATCTCGAGTTTCATCAAATAGATGTTAAGACAGTGTTCTTCAATGGTGACTTTGATGAAACAATCTATACGGTGCAACCACACCACTTTGAATCGGATGATACAAATAAAATGGTTGCAAATTTAAATCTATATATGAACTCAAAATAGGCGTCTCAACAGTGATATTACAAATTTCATCAAGTGATTATCTCATTTGGTTTCGAGATTAACTTGGTTAATAGTTGTATATATCACAGGTTCAGTGGGAGTAATGTTTTGCATTAGATGATTTACTACTTGAAATGATATTATCATGTGCATTTAGCCTCAAGGTTCTTGAGCCTTTAAACAAATGATAAGTATCAATTAGACTCTCAAGTAGTATGATAAGATAAAGCAAACTACTGGATATTCTGTGATTGAGGTATATTTATATTTTATTTTTAGTATACCCCATATATGTTGATTAAGTAAAGTTGGAAATAAAAGTGCTCCGTATGATTCAGTTATAAGGAATTTGATCTAAGTTCGTATACATGTGGATACTGTATACATAATAAAGATGCAAAGTCAATATCTACATGAGTGTAGAATTATGGAATGCAGTCAAATTTAGTTATTTGATACAATTATGCACTTACAGTTCGGATGTCAGAAATAGATTGAGGTCTTTTTTGGTGTTCTGACTTCGATTTCAGTGAATGTCATGATAACATCCTAAAGAATAATTCCATTTTTATGAAGAATGTTAAACGAGTGTGAATTAACATCTCTCGCAATGGAAATAAGGCTTATAGTATGTTATAAAGCATTCAAATTTAGGAGTATGACTATGAATTTTGTCACTAGGCTGCACATTATGGATGTTGTTTAACATCACTATGGATATATTGTGACAATAATCATATACTCCAACAACAGAAACTTCAATAAGTTAAAGCACATAAAACTTTAAGTTTCTGGTTGTAAATAAAAGAGTTCAGAATGATTTAATGTCAATCTAGCACATTACAACAAAACTCCATATTTGCAGATCTGCTCATAAAACTTGAAACACCCAATTTGGTCACAGAAGCATGTCGCTCCTGTGGGTGCTAATTCAAGTTGAGGGTTTAAGACTTGAGTGGGAGTTTGTGTTCAGTGGGAGTGCATGATTGGACATATATTCAGTTTTCAGTTTATTAAGCATGGGAATAATTTCTGCAGAAATGATTCAGTTTTTAGCTTTCAGTTCTCATTCTGACTCTAAATTAAGTTGACCTCACTTCAGTTTTGGGTGACCAATAAAAGTTGGAAATAGGCACGTGGCAGTCACACTTGCGTGTATTTTCCACACCACTTACACACATCTAAATTCAATGTCATTCATTTATGAAGGTATTGTGATCATTGTGGGTTTAGTTGCGACGGCTTTACAGGATTAGAAGCCTGTAATGGCTATAATGTAACGAAAGCTTCAATGGTCTTTTATCGTTATGAATGATGGACGGAATTAGAGGCACAAAATTTATTACCATGGAAATATGAGCTCATAAGTTAAGGACTTTGGATAACACTAAGCATAATAGCCCAAGTGGGAGATTGTAAGATTATTTGGAAACAATCTATTTTTGTGGGCAAATTTTGCTTGGTTTCCAAGTCAATTAAGATATGGTAATATGCTAAACGTGGTTGTAAATAAAAGCAAGATTTTATGCATAGATGTGTTGCCTTTTGTACGTGGTTATGTTTGGAAACAAATCCATATTGATGATGGACCAATATGGAATTGTTTGGGTGCCAAGAAGCCCTTGGTACTATATATACGGGGTTGGTCCCCAAGGGACAAGACAACAACGAGCACTGCTGTATACATGCGTTGATAGCAGCATCTCTGCCCCTCTTTCTAATACTTCCATCAATTAGAGAGAGATAGTGCTTTGCTTTAGGCGTAAGGCATCAAAGGGCGTGTCTTGATTCTTTGGAAGATCTTTTCCCCAACCTTGGTGCGTGTATAGATATTGTTATGGTGTTGCTGGAGCATAGAAGACATATTCAAGATCATTAAATAACCAGATGGAATCAGGTAACGCTTCCGCTTAGTTTATGTAAAGTTTCACATGAGTCGTTCCTTGGTTTTAAAACCCAACACCAACTACCATGCATAATGATAATATTGAAATATGAGATTATAGATTTTTTTGCTCCGGTTTAAACAAAGATTACATCATCCTTGAGATCATTCCTTCGTCACTTTTCATAATCTTGATTTCTATTCATTGTCAGCTTATAGCTCCTCTAGAGTTTGTTCAATTCTTTTGTGCACATAATGATAAATGATAGGGGGTTAACAATTCAAAATTCAGTCTCCTGAGCCCAAGCGTCAATTTTCTAAAATCATTCAACCTATTCAATATATACCAAATCAATCTGAGTTACTTGTCCATCACCTCGCCAACAATTTTCTTTTTGATAATGAATCTGCGGATTTAATGCAGATTGATGCTTATTTTATTAATACTAAATCGTGCTTAATTAATCAAATTCATTTCGTAAATCAAACGGCCGGAAGCCTCTGGATAAAAGTAATAATAATAAAAAAAAAAAGAAAAGATTAGGTGCATCGAACCCATCGGCACTTTTATTAGTACTGAATTACCATTGACCAATGGCCGTATTGGATGATAAGGTCTAATTGTTTGCCTAGGACTAGGACTACTAGTGCCTCACTTCAATTTGCGTTCGCACTTTTAGCGCCTCTGACAGTAAATAAAGCCTCCCCCTAATACAAGTCTCGAAACAAGGGTAAGCATATATATTAGAGCTTCAGGCTTCAGCAAACAATGAGATATACAAGCGAAATGGTCATAGTGTTAACAATTCTCCTCCTCATCAGCTGTGCTCAGTATTCAACGGCCTCCATTTATGATGGTAAATATGTTGATGTCTGGAAGCTTGTAGGAACAGAGGCAGATGAATTTCAGATGGACTCCGAGGTACACCACCGGATTCTCCAGGAAAATAAAAATAGTATAGGCTACAAGCCATTAAATTCAAACAGGCCAGTAATAGAGCCCTCTCAGCCAGGAGGTTCTTATACTCGATGCCGTGGTGGTAGTTCCTATTGTCCTACAACAACTACTCATCCCTGAAAAGTACTCCACTGCCACTGTGTATTTGTATTGTACTATTGTTACATGTAGTTTCCCTATTTAAATCATTATGTCCAATTGACTCCTTTCAGTTATTAAACGTAGTGAAGCTGTAACATGCTTAGTTGTTCACATATGAACTGGTCAAGATAGAGCCACTACTGTTCCTCTTTAGACGAAAATACCTGCAGCAAACAGAGGATGTTAAGGGTGTTTGTTTTTTATGGTTTACTTTGCAAATTAGTGTTTAAACTTGTATTACATCATTGATTTACTATTTGTTTGGTTTCATTGATGAACTGTTTGCATCAAGCATGTTTCCATCAAGATGTACCTGTATCATAAGGTTAAGAGAGGTGACTGATAAACAGTCATTCTGTACTATAATCATGGTCGATACTCCCGTATATCAAGTTTAACGCAACAGGAGCAGTGGAATGCATCGTGTCATCAATCTTACAAATGACACTAAAAAATCTGGATGCGTAACCCATTCTATGATTGGGCTAATTAGGACATATGCAAAACAGAACAATTGGATCAATGAACAAGTTCGGGTCAATCAAGTAAATTATTTCTTAATTTGGAGTTGGGAAGAACGATTAGAATGCATTCAATGCTTCCTGTGGAGAGAGCAAAAGGAATGTATCATTTTCCCTTTTTATTGGAAAAAAAATTACCATGAAACAAGCAGTGTACAACACAACATAAGATATTTAATTCCTGCACTCCCTTACCCTTTATTCTTGACAGTCTACGGCCTCCAAAAAATTGCGTCAGACAACCTAATCCTACCAGTTTAGCAGTATCCAAATAGTCTACGGCCTCCATATAATTGCATCAGACAACCTAACCCTACCATTTTGGCAGTATCCAAATAGTCTACGGTATAATTGCATCAGACAACCTAATCCGACCAGTTTTAGCAGTATCCAGTGGCGGAGCTAAGTACATTCAATGGGGTCAATTATCCCTATTGAATTATAAAAAATAATATTATATTAGAAAGTTCACACTTGTAAAATGAAAATTTTTGTAAATATATAATATTTGAACCCCATATATATTCAAAAAATATTCCACTAGTGAATCCCATATTAGATTTAAAAAATTTATTCTTGTTGAAAAAATAAATTATTTATATAATTGATATATATTAGACTGTCACAAATATTAATTTTTGTCTTCTCGAATGTTTCATGAACTTTCACTTTTAGTAATGATTAGCATATGAATATTGAACTTATTAATTGAACTTGAATATGTAACTTTACAATCTACTTTGTCAATATATAGATTTTTTTGTTTATTTAATTAGATATTACAAAAGATTTAGATATAATCAATAACAATAATAATTTGTATCGATCGATTTAATTTGTTTTATTTTGTTGTTTGTTTATAACATTTCATCTTCCGAAGATTTCGAAGGATGAGACTTCAAATAATTAAATAGAAGATGAAAAATCTATTATAACTTGTAATTATTATAAAATTAGTTTATATTTGGAGTCGTAATATTTTTAAGTAAAGTTTATTTTATTGGAATAAAATCGAAATGAATTGTAAATATCTCCAGCAATTGTTAATATCTAAACTGTCAATTGCACAATCAAAAAGACACTAATAATCCAAATATCCATGGATGAGTTTTTCAAGGGCCATTGGATCTGTAATTAATCATAATGAATGATTCAGATTTAGCCTAAATAAAAACTCGTTCAAGTCATAATTTTTCTAATATATATATGTATGAATTTATTTAAGTTCTCATAATATTAGTACTAAAAATTATTGAACTTCATTGTCAAATTTTCTAGCTCCGCCACTGGCAGTATCCAGTATGCTACCATCACAAAATTCCTATAGACACACAGCATCGACCCAGCTTATTACTAGGATCACCAAAACAGAAAAGCTTTTACCAGAAACAATAAAACAGAAGCATTTAAAGATCAACATCATCTTTCTGAGAAACATCAAGCACACAGCACCAATGGATGCAAATTGTCTGAAAAGCCCCCTAATATAGTTCAAATATCACATCCTCCACTGATTGAAATGGATCAAAAATTTTCAAGGGAATTTCATCCCAGTTCATTGGCATCCAGTAATTTTCCCCTTAAGCTTGTCATACTAAGACCGGATCATTGGCATCCACTAATTTCCGACCTGCCTAACTTCGAGTCTCAATGGCAGGCTTCTGCGCAAGTAATTAATTGAAACACCTGGACTATCAAATTTAATGAGGGGAAAAATGTTAGAAGAGATAGAGAGAAATAAAAAGTAAGAAATTATAACGGTACATCTGATAACCCAGATAATGTATTCTGGGTTTAAATTGTGTTACAAATTTTTTTTTCTTTTTGTGTTTATTTATACTAGCAGCAGTCCCCACCCAATTCATCATACACTTTTTATTTCTCTCCAGCAATTGTTAATATCTAAACTGTCAAATATTAACAAATTTTTTTCTTTTTGTGTTTATTTCTTTTTTGGTGCATCTAACTGAACACTCATACACTTTAATTCAACCCTTATAACATTTAACTGAACCCTTAAATTCATCATATTTGATGTCAGTACCAAAAAATTTTCAGAAATTGTTCATAAAATTTTGCTGACGTCAGCAGGCGAAAAATATTATTTTTAGCATGTTTAAGCCTGTTGGATGGCGCTGGATGGGTAAAGCTTGGATGGTGTATAATTGTATATCATTCATCGATTTCTTTTGATTGTACTTGTAGAAGAAGTTCGGGCTGAGATATTATGAGCCTCTTAATGAACCTGGTCTTTTTTGGGCTCAAACCCACCATAATCTAAAAGACCAGAAAATTGGTCCATAGCATTTGGTCACCTTGCTTACTATTTTAACTCTATTTTAAAGTACTATTAAACTATATTTCAAATTAAGAGGCTTTATCTATGGACATGTTGAATATCAAATTAAAGTACATTAAACTATATTTCAGAGAATTTAAATTACATTTTTTTTAATTCGTATAATCTACAAAATTAAATACTTATGGTGTCGTTTGGGATGGTTAGGAATAGAGTAGGAATAACATAAATTTAGGAAAAAAATACTATTCACAGGAATTAGAGGAATTGGCTATTCCAAGAATTAGAAATGTTGTTTAGATGGTGAGTTTAGAAATAGCGTTGGGAAGTGTGAAAAAAGTAGAGAGAAAAGTGTTGTTGGTAAGAGTGTTATTGAAAATTGTGTTAGGAATGAAATTGGCTATTTCAAAATCGTTTGGATGAAAAATTTAGAAATGTAATTGGCTATTCCTAAGAATTGGCCTATTCCACTCATCCCAAATGAGCCCTATACGAATTTATATGGTTAGATGAATTAATATTTAGTTGGATTAACTCGACAAATGTTTCTAACCGAACATTTTTCTAATCGGGTTCGAGTTTTGGCCAATTTATTTTCGAATCCAATATAATCCAATTGGATTTACACGTTCGAATACTTTATAGTTTGCACAAATTCATTTCCAGACCAGTTCTCCGACCGTCTTGTTACCAAGCGTGTATAATTTGACGGTGAGGAAACAACCACGGTCTTAAATCTGCAAAACGTTGTGAACCTAGATCAACAACTATTATACAACTCCATGTATACTTCAATGCTATTACTAGAACCTAAAAAAGAGATGGAGCTAATCTATGACTATGAAATTCTGCTTAATCTCTAGTTTAAAATTATTTTAGATATGCAACTCTGATGCTGCAAATCCTTTGATTTTTTTTTTTTTCCAATTTTCAAGTGTAGGGAAACTTTGTGCCAACGACCATGTCAAATTTGTCAAATCGGTACGTAACAAAGTAACGCAACCCCACCCAAAAAAGTGAAAAACCACTTGAAGGAGGTGTCACTTTCTTCCACCATGTCAAGCTGGTTTACGCTCTCATTTTTCCTATTTAAAGAGCAAAACCTCATCATCATTCAACAAGCTTGTTTAGTATACTTCCAAAACTATAAACAGAAATGATGAATTCAAAATTTCCAAGTCCATGGCGCATCTATTTTCTTCTCATTTTGGGAGCATTCCTTCTCTACTCTCAGTTGGCCGCCGCTGCCACAGTTCAGTCTCTAAGCTCTCCTAGTTCTTGCAATGGCAGCGACATGGCATACCGAGTAGAGTCGCAATTATCGGATGAAGTTGAACTGCCGTTGGACCTTGAATTACACAGGAGGATCCTTGCCGGCTCCCTCGGGTACCCGTCGACATTGAATAAAGATAGACCTGCTTGTAATCCGAATTGCGCTAACCCGGGAAGGTCGTACACTGGCAATCACTGTACCTACAAAAATCATTGTGGGCAGTGATTAGAGAAGTTAACACCGCTGTCAGAAAATTCAGCAATTGTTTGTAACAAGAGATACTGAGAAAATATCTCTTTTCTAATTGTACGAAGAAATGGAGATGTCCGATAGATTTGTTTTCTTGTTTCATTCCAATAATCTTGGGAGTTATTTCTTCAATGTAACTTGTACAATGTGGAGTAAACGAAAGTTGAAATCTTTTAAACTGATGATTGTGCTTAATTTATGACATTTTTTGCCTTTTTTATATGATGTTATTAATTATATTTCCGACCGATAAAAATTGAAAAATTCAATGGGATGATGATAACTGCATTAAATTGGTACGTGAAAAAGTCAAAAATATGCAAGCTCATGCCCGGACACCCACCCACCCCACCCACCAACCCACAACCGAAAAGGCCACTTGCATGAAATGATTGAAATTGGGAGTTTAGGTGGTTTTCAACTTTCGACTTTGTATTTTTCTGTACTGTGTAATCCGAAAAAATTAAAAATAAATTCTGTTGTGGAGTCTTCCTAACAAATTTTAGAGCATTCCCCAAAACTTTTCTTAAAAAAAATTCGGAAAGGTGTATACTCTAGTTATTATTAAAGTAATATAAAAGTGGACCCTGATATTTGTGGCCGGACACGCAGATAAAGATGCGAAACAATCATAGAGGTTGTAGATAATGTACTCTTAACAAAAGAGGAAAGCATACATGTTTGATACGCAATAATAATAATAATAATAATAAATTAATTAATAATGAAAAAAGTTAAAACATGCATGTCTGTAAGAATCATATTCTATACTAAACAAAAGATCATAAGAATGGGTCAGCTCCTTTCCAATAATGTTGCATATAGTTCCAACAGGATATGTGTTATCTTGATGTCATTCAACCATCAGATCTGAAATCGGCAAATAAGACCTGCATTTGGCATTAAATGAGTTGTAAATCTAATGGAGAGAAAATGAGGTACTGAACCGAACTTGACAAGGAGATGGCTTCTTTTCTTTCCGGTGTCGGTGGCCTCTTTCATGCGTTTACAGCGTGCCTTTTATAGTTTTATCAAGTCTGCATCAAGCCATCAACTGTTGTTCTGGATTTAGAACGCATGTGCTGTGTGTTTTCTCATAATCTTTTGATATAACAAGTTAAATCGGTTAGTCGGCATAGTTTGAAACAAGTTTTGTAAATTTTTTATGACTTCAACAAATTAATGCAATGTATTTATTTAATTCTAAATAGTTCGAAATTAAAAAACCTGAGATTACATATTTCTGGTCTAAAATAACAATGAAAATGAAGATTACTAATGATTGTTAACCAATTTCAAATAATTTATTAATTTTGTAATCACTCTGCTTCTAATTGATGCCATGTTACGAATTAATTAATGCTATATCAGCAAATTTGATGATCATTAAGCATTTGTTAAATATAATCCCTGTAATTCATTCAATATTTTAATGTGTATATAGCATTTTCATTTCTTATTTTATATCTTTGTGATTCATACAATTGTAATATTTTTATAAACATAGTTAAAATAATAATCTTATTATATTACAAACTATGTTAATATGTTAAGTTCTAATAATAAAATTACAACAGCTGCATTGAACAATCATAATTAATTTATAACTAAACTGTATATGCTCTACTAATTTAGTCGCGGAACAATTTTCTAGCTGACTCAATTAAGTCAATATATATATATATTCTAATGGAACAGCAAGCCGGACAATTAACTTTGCCACGCGTGCAATGCTTGAAATTTTAGTGGTTCTGCCACTAGGTCATGTACACAGTAATGCTTTGGCACCTGAAATTATAATAATTGACAAATAGAAAGCTGCCTTGTATATATTATCTTCTAGGTCAGCAGTACCAACAAAAATTAGTAGTAGCTCGAATAAAGTAAGATTGAGTCATGGAGGAAATTGTGTCATGAGATTAAGGGGGAAAAAAAAGAAATGAAAAACCCATTAAAAATTAAATAGAACATCATATATATATATATATTCATGCATCTATATTATCAATATTTTTTTTAATAGCCATCTATTTTATCGATAGGGGGTCGTCAAATGGCAGATTTTACTATAGTTTTTCAGTCAATCTTATCCAGACAAACTGTCAGGACAAATGTCTAAACCATCGATTGATATACACAAAGGTCTTTTAATCAAAGCCGTTAATTATCTATTAATATGCACCCTTGGATAAAAAAAAAACGAATGGATTTAAAGGATCCCGTTGTTTTTTATATTTACACGTACTGATGTCTCCATAGCCGTTGTAGATCGAGATTTTTATTGCGGTATATGACCATCCAATATCTTAGAGATGTGTAAACGCTTAATTACATGATGTATAGGGTGAGTCAGGATTTTGAAATAAAAAGGCTGATAAACATAGATCCTGATCAGGCTACTTTTTTCTGTGGGAATTCAATGAAATTTCCATTTGATCGGATTTCTTTATTATTAAATCAAATAAATTAAAAAATAATTCTAATGAAATTAAATTAAACGAAATCTCATGTGTAAATCGTTGTAATCAAAATTATAGTATAAATTTTTTGAAGATTTTAGGAAGGTCAATACAAGAATTTTTTTTTTCCATTCTGAAGGAGATTAGTACAGAATTTTAAGATTTATAAGAGTTTTTAATAATGTTGGGGGGACAGGTACATTTTGCGCAACACCTAGTGCCTATTAATCGATTTTTTTTGCTGCCTAAGTTTTGAGATTTATAAGGGTTTTTAATACGGCAACCCCTCCCTAAGTCGCGCAACTGCACGACATTCTGTGCCTAAAATAAATTTTTTGTACCTTTAAACATGTACCAGACATTAATCAAATTTGCTCACGGTAAATTATCTGCCTACACTTGTCAGCACACAGCAAGCCTGATAACTAGATACGGGATCTCTAACCTCAACCAATGTTTTGCTACTTCATGTTCTCTCTTTTTCGTACATGTCAAATTACAAAATATTATAAATGCAGTGGAAATGGACCAAACCCATTAAGCACACACTTATTTTGCCGTATTATGTACTATCTTTCCTTTTTGTTTTTGTTCGTGCCAAATGTCAAGATATTACCTTTCAATGGGCTGAGATTTCGGATAGCATGTTTTGGTTCTATACTCCAGTATATAACCCAATTAAACCTTACAGGCCCGTTGTCAGTGGTCCCTACTCCTAAAGACCTTCTAAGACCAACTGACCAAAGGACCAAGGATGAAAAGTGAAGAAATTTGTTCCTACTTGTGCGGCTACTTATTTTAGTGCCATACGTGCCGTCGTAGTATTACATGCTCTCAGAGCAGTCAGCACTAAACCTTCACTAGTGATTAATTGCAACTGAAAAATGAAACTGGAGTAGTCCCATAAATCAGAATCATAATCTAAATAATGGAATTAACATTTAATAATTTTTTTGGTGACTTGATGTAAAAAAAATTTACTAAATTATGATCATGCGTGCTATTGAATTGATATTAACTAACATGTTGGTCTTATTATCTCAGACAGTTTTTTTTTAGTAGTAAAAATTAAAAACTCAAATAACAAAGAAAAAAACATTTGATTTATCTATATAACTTCCACTGCAGAGAACATATTATCTGCAAAGTACCGACGCTATCAAAATAAAGGTGGGATGCTATATATATATATATATATATATATATATATATATGTATTTTTTTTTTTAGCGTATAAAAATGTGACAGATCATGTTAACATTTTGTTTCACATTTGAGTTTTAACTTTTCAAGTTATAATTTGAAACTTTTAAACGTGAAGAATCAGAAAAGATAGCCATTTTAACCTTCGTCATTTACTAACCATAGGATAACTAACCTCATATCGTTAAGTCAACAAAATATTGAATTAAGACAAATTAATAATATCAGTACAAAAAATCGGTTCCTTATTATAGCTGAAATCTCAATTCAACGAAATTGAAAATATGGTTATATTCCAGGAAAAAGACAATTTTGTAAAATAGATCATGACAAAAAAAAATACTTCGCATTAAATATTAATATTAATATTAATATTAATAAAAAATTTCACTATCATGTCATAGCACGCAATTTCTTTTTGTAATGATACAACTGCATGAACCATAACGATCTTTGCAAAAACTTTGCCATAGAAAAACTCCAGTATTTCTGCCGGGCCTGACCAAAGCTGGTGCCATGACCTTCATCAAACCTCATTAATTCACTCAAGAGAAAAAATCACCCCCAACCCCAATCATCCAACAGAGAAAAAAAGAGAATGAAAACCCTAGTCCCACTCTCCCTCTTCCTACTATTACTCTCATGGCAATGCAATGCAGGAGAAATGGAGGTCAAATTGGGTTTCTCAAACCAACCAATGGAGAAGGAAATTGAAATGGAGCTGGATTCAGAGATCAACAGAAGAGTATTGTGGGATTATCCCCAAAAGAGGTACATTAGCTATGAAGCACTGAGAGGAGATGCTGTGCCTTGTGAAAGGCCAGGTGTGCCATATTACAACTGTAGATCTCTACCTAAGGCTAATCCTTACACCAGGGGGTGTGAGATTATCACCTTGTGTGCTAGAGATTCTTCCCCTTGAAGTAGATCAAAATTGGGTTTTCAACGTTTCTGTGTTTGGTGGTTTGTATTTTGTAAGACTAAAAATTAGCACCTTGTTGTAAATGAGGTTTGATTTTGTGTTATTTTATTGTGCTATGGTAAGATCTATATTGTGGGTCGGGTAGTTGGGTTGGTACTTCATGATTTTGGCATTTTGCTTGAAAGTTGAAACCAATGCCTAAGTATATTGGTTTATTGCTAATTGAACTGAAATACTACTGAATATTTAAAGTATTAGCTTTTTTTTTTTTTTTTGGGTGATACAAAAACAGGGTGGACGAAAAAGAAAATATATAATGTACTGTACTGAGAGGATAAAAACCTTTTAGTCGTACCAGATGAGTCAGATTTGATACCAATTTGAACTAGATTTTTTTGTTGGGCATCAAGAAGCGGTATTTTGGTAAAGTTAATTTGTGTTTTACATGGGTTTCAAATCCATACACCTCGCAATAATAATAATAATAATAATAATAATAATAATAATAAGAGATATAGATCAAACTCTTAGTATGAAGTATGACAGGGGATCATTTGAATAATTAATTAGTTTCCAATTAGTTTTGGCTCTTTGCAACGGTTTGCATACATGCAGCAACAATTGTTTGACATTTTACCAGTAATAGATTCTTGCTGTCTCTATGCCTTTAAGTTTCAACTAGAAAAGCAGCTATTTATGGACCCTTCTTTTTTTTCCTCTATGGATGCTTATAGTGGTCCATTTCATTATCATGAAAATGAAAATTTTTTAAAATCCGGAAAGAAGCCTCTTAGAATAAGGTGAGTTGAATTTGTCGGTGATGAACTTCGGTTAAGTTGTTGACGTGAAAAAATTATAAAGGTTGTGAAAATGTTTTTTCCTCTTTGATCTTTGAGATCACAAAGCATTGGTTTTGCTAGACTGGATACTGCACAGGGTGTTATTTTCTTCTGTCATTTCTTTTAGGAACACAAGTGAGGGTGAGTCTCTAATTTTTACTGAAAGTCTGAAATTAAAGTATTCAGATTTTTAATTCGCGTCTTTCCTTCGAGGTATGTAGCACTTAGGACTTAATCACTAAATCAAAAGCTTATTCGCACTTTCGCAGTGACATGATGTTTGACGTTTTTTTTCTGGTCTAGCGCTTTTGAGCTTCTGTTTCCGTAGTTCCTTTTGTCGACTTTGTTATTGTTTAATTAATGGACTCACTTCCATTTTAGTACATTGAAAATTAAACTAATCGTACTATACTACTACTACAGCAAATAAGATTGGCCTAGCGAGGTTAAGGTCGTTACATAATTACAACAATGATAGCTTTAGCTGGATTAATAAATGCAAGTTGTCTAGGTAATGAAAAAAAACGTTGCTTTGAAGGTCACTTTTTCGAAGGGGATAAAAGAGGAATGTTGGATTGGTATAATTTGTTTGCGTTTGCGATTTGTTTTTCTCTTCATTTTCGGCTAAAATTTTATCTGACATCCTCTTTGTAGGCCGCGGGCTTTCAACTATTTTTAGCTTCATATTTACTTTACTAGCTGAATTTTTCCTATAAATGCCCGTGCACAGCTCAAACAATAAAAGAAGCCTAGCGCCGCTAGCGTAGCTGGCGAAGGCACTTATCTGGTTCCATGGAGATCAGGATTCGAATTCTAGCATTTGCTGATTGAGAGTGTATGTGAGTGAACCTATGGGTAATTGTAAAAAAATAAAAAATAAAAGAATACTCTCACTGATATTAGGAAAGAAAATATTTTCCCATTCCTGCACAAATGAACAGAAGAACAATTTTGTTATATAAATTAGAATTTATTTTTTTTTAGATAGATAATTATCTTGTAAATTGTCCACCCAATGAAAATGGCTAGGATGCGAAAGATAGATAACCCTCAATCCAAGCAACTGATAGCGCATTATATTGGCTATCGAATGAATAATAAAAAAGAAACGTAGTATAAATAGGACTATGACATGGAAAGGGATTATGATGTTAAGATTTTTTTTAATTAAATTGCTCAGTTTATTGTTCAAATTTTTCTTTCTGTATGCTAAAACTGAAGGTAACATGGTGTGCGCGGTTAAAATAATTAATTCCTCTAATATATTTGAACCTTCAATGAAAATTCAACAGAACGACCTCAAAATACTGCTGTTATCGTCCAATAAATGTTCTTACTTTTTCAAAAACAGACAGATTACATTCACATCAAACTCCCGTCATCAACTGCAAACATCGTAGGACAAGGCCCAACTATCCTAAAAGAGCTTTAATAGATGACACATTATATGAATCCCCCTTTTAAATAACAGTGCACAGCACGAGATTTCACCAGGGTTATCACGTTATCAATCAAAATCATAACAAAGCCACAAGTATTGTGCTTTCTGAATCTAAAGATATGACATTAACAAACCCCAAACCACAGCTCCACAGGAGTTGATACATTAAAAATCCTATTATCATCATTATTCAACCAGCAGATCAAAATCTAGTGTATTAAGGCATAACAAAACTCTTTGTAATTCAAGTGATACCATAGCCCCAAACAAATCAAGGTACAACAAGTAATATATAGAGAGTTCTCTCTCAAGGGGTGTTAATTGAAACTACTCGTATAGACCAATCAGTCCTTGTACTTCATCTCAGATACCTTGAACCCGGGCATCTCAAAGGAGGAGCTGAATTTCTCAACTGCAGCTTTCAAACTTTCTATTTCAGGGTTGTTAACCAAACCCTTGTTGAAGTCCTTGAGCAATTTTCCATGCTCCTTTTGCACCTTAAGGCATATGGTCACAGCTTGGTGAAGGAACTCACCAATTTGCTCAAAATCCTTCTCAAGTAAACCCCTTGAGGTCATGGCAGGTGCACCTGAAAAATAAAGAGAGCACTAGTTAGTTATCAAATGACTCAAACTGATGTTCAAAGTTGTTGTAGTGTATCTGCATGATTAGCATTTTGTGAGAACAATTCAACAATACGATGACGAACTTCCTTTTTGCATAAACAATAATCGGAAGTTGAAAGTTGTACTAAGAGACATCTAGGAAATAAATAACAATGATTTTTGCTTAGAACAAACGACAATATAAAATATAACACTAATTGCTAATGTAAACATTAAATAAGTGAGAATCTAACCAGACCAACTAACTCATTTTATTTTAAAAGAGGTAAGAACCTATAGTAACAGGACTCTGGCTATACCAAGCACATGATAGTCAGACAACACATGGCCCAGTGACTGACTGCAACCAAAAGAAGAGGATATAATTTAATTTATCTTACTTCCAGACAAGTGGTCTCAAAGTATACTGCTCTTTATATATAAGCCAATCCAAGGGGCTTGTGTGATTCAGAAAGAAACAGTAGATCTGAAAGAACAGATCTACAATCATAACTGTGAGGACAAGCATGCACACATTGACCCCTCTCACATGACCTTTGTGGTAGTTGAGATTTGATAAACCAATTTGAAAGTCGAAACAAATCCATGCCTAGATCTAGGTCCAGAAAGACATGATAACAAGTTTCCTTAGATGCCAAGCTAAGCTCAAAAGTAGACATCACCAAAGGAAAACAAAATACAAAAAAAAAGGTAGGAAAAAGAAAGATAATGAGATACTAACCAATGCGTACGCCACCAGGAGCCAATGCACTGCTGTCACCAAATACAGCATTCTTGTTCAATGTGATGTTGCACAGGTCACACAGCTTCTCCACCTTATTTCCTGCAGAACAATTCAAAGAATAAATTTTAAGGAGTGGAAAAAAAAACCGTATTCTGCTGTGCTGTGTATGGAGGAGAAACTTATGAAAATTCTCATTCAGATGCCAAACTGAAATAAATCTGATGTGTACAAGAGTAGCTTGCTTTTCTTTCCTTTTTTTCTCTTTTTGAGTTTCTTGATAGCATTGAGTTCTTGATTGGATAACATGGTTTGTTTCTGATTATTCTTAACAGATATGATGTTCATAATTACTATGACCTGAGGAGCAAGCTACAACAAAATCACAAATCCACATAAACGTACCAGTCAAGCCAAGAGGGCGGAGGTCCCACAGTACAAGATGGTTCTCAGTCCCATCCGTCACCATCTTGTACCCCTTGCTCATCAAATAATTTCCTATTGCAACAGCATTTGCTTTGACCTAGTTCAGAGCAACCGGTTATGTCACAAGTCAGATATGTAAAATAACTTGATTCAAGAGTAAATTACTGACATTTTACTCAAGAGTAAAATATTTTTTGGTCTGTAGGAGTCCTAAGATCTAACAAGAACTAAGGTATAATTTGCAGGGGAAAATGTCCAATTTTTAAATGATTTACCTGCTTAGCATAAGCTTTGAATCCAGGAGACAAGGCTTGCTTGAGGGCAACAGCAAGAGCAGCAATCTGATGGTTGTGGGGCCCACCCTGTAGGGAAGGGAATACAGAGAAGTTGATCTTGTCCTCGAAATCATACACTGCACCCTCAGGTTGCCCCTTCTTCGGCGGCTTTGGTCCCTTGCGGTAGAAAATCATGCCTGACCGTGGACCCCTAAGACTCTTGTGAGTTGTTGTTGTCACCACATCACAGTGCTCGAAAGGATTTGCTGCTTCCTACATCAATAAGAAATGAATAATTAAACATAGTTAAGAGATATGAATCTCAGCACTCATTTAGTTAAACTACATCTAATAAGACAATTGCTCAACGATAGAGTCATCAAATGATATTCAAGGTTTAAAACTTGCATCAGGCAGTTTACAACACTAGTTATACACACAGGCAAATTACGAGCTAATTTAAAGCACTAATAATATTACAACTAAGTTATTATTATCAACAAAAGAGGTCAAGTTGGTAAAATTGTATTCATATTACATACATAAACCATGCCTGTACTAGATTCAACTATTGTTGTACCTAACATTGATGCATATAGAATATACATATATTAATATCCCATTTTCCCAGAAATAATGCAATACAGTATAAGAATGTCAATATTATAATCCCCTATGTGAGTCAAAAGAACAAACCTAATATCTTATAAAATATCTGCTGCATCGTTGACTCACATGAGCCCATTGAGATACATCAATTAATAAATCAATGCCTTATGCAAAGCTATTGGTATGGGATCTAAGAACCTAATTCCAGAATAAAATTCTCTGTGGTTTCCTGAAAATAGACTTGACCAGGTCAAATGGCACATGACACAATATTATTAAATAGAAACATAATTGATAAATACTTAATTCGATGCCTCTAAATCTTCTAAGATACTTCAACACTTGCAAGATCAGACTTGAATAACACAAAAAAAGGACTGGCCAAGCATTTGTCAATTCATCAAACACTTTATGGGCAAACCAATTTTAAAAACACGAGCACGCATAATACTTTTAAAATCGAGTTTTGAAGATTTCCTTCAATAATCAACGCAAGATTAAATCTGCATGATTCAATTAGTATAACAAAAAAGTTATTCCCCAATGTAAACTTATAAGACATTTCATCAAGCACCATGCAAGCAGATCAACTTTACTAAAAAAAGAGCTCAAATCCTGTTCTCACTGCTGCTCAAACATCATTTCCAATAACGCAGATCTACTCCAGTTACCACATTCAATCAACACTGCCAAATCAACCAAAACAAGAAGATATTACAAAATTATTTTTTTTACCTGAGCCGCAACAAGGCCACTGATATGTGCCATATCACAAAGCAACAGAGCACCGCACTTGTCAGCAATGGATTTAAACCTTGCATAATCCCAATCCCTTGGATAAGCACTGCCACCGCATATGATAAGCTTGGGTCTAAAATCCATGGCCTTCTCCTCCAATTTGTCATAATCAATGTAGCCAGTGGCAGGGTTCACCTTGTATGGCAAGCTCTCGAAATAGATCGAGGTAGCTGAGATCTTCTTCCCACCAGAGGTATAATACCTGTCAACATTTGCATAGCAAAAGCATCAAACATTTATCAATAATAATAAGGTACCAAAACATTAAATCCTAATTTCAAATTTAAACCATACCCGTGTGTAAGATGGCCACCGGATGGTAGATCGAGACCCATGATGCGATCATGAGGCTGAAGCAAAGCCGTGTAAGCAGCGAAGTTCGCCGGGCTACCCGAGTAAGGCTGCACATTGACACCCCACTTGGTTGCATCGAGGTGAAACGCCTCAAGAGCTCTAGATCTACACAAATTCTCAATATCATCAATGAACTCATTCCCACCATAGTACCTGTTGCCAGGCATTCCCTCAGAGTACTTGTTTGTCAAGGCGCTTCCGAGTGCCTCGATGACAGCGAAGGAGGTGAAGTTCTCAGACGCGATGAGCTCGATGCCAGTGCACTGGCGGCGCTTCTCGCGCTCGATCAAATCATAGATTTCAGGATCGACGGAGGCGAGAGGAGTGAGACCCCATGAGGAGACGGGATCCATGGTGACGGAGGGGGTGGCGGCGGTGGAGGTGGAGAGAGCGAGAAGGGGTTTGAGGAAAGAGTTGAAGGGGAGAGAGTGAGGAGAGATGGAGGTGGAAGGGAGACGAGAGAAGAGAGGAAGAGGTGAGGGGTTTATAAGGAGGCGAGAGGTGGGGGTGAGAGTGAACATAGAGAGGTGGGGGTGAGGTGAGGTGAGGTGTGGTGAGGTGTGAGGTGGATTGAATTGGATTTGGGGGTTGGTGTGTGGTGATGACCTGTGAAATCTCTGATGGTATGTTGGCGATGGCTATTTTCGGACTTTTTTATCCGAAGATTTTATTTTACCATTTCGCAAGTTTTTGGACTGTTTATTATATAGTCGGACTCGGTGCCGGAGGTACGCCGCCACTTTGCAGGTGTGTTTACTATAAATACGAATATACGATACGAGCGATCGTTTTTAGCCTACGGCTAGGGTTTGGTTTCGGCGGGAATTGTTTGGGGACTACTCATTTTAGCAATACTTGGGTGACTGACCCAACTACTCCTATTTTTCATTTCTTTTTCCTTTTATTTTTTTTGTGCAGACAAACACAAATTTAAGGGTATTTTATATTATTTATAAAAAATTGGGAGTGAATTGCTAAACAGTAAACACCGTGCTTTCCAGTTTTCGGTGAATTGCGCAGTATGGGTTTGGTCCGGTTGGGTGGGGTTTGGTCTGACAACAGATCGGTGGGTTGGCGGATTGCATGAGTGAAATGAAGTGATAAGTATTGAGGAAGTGATCTCAGCAAATTTTCTTAAATAAAATAAATTTATTTGAAAATTTCAAAATTGTCTGAATCCCCTAAAGCGACGATATTTTCTTTCAATAAATAAATGAAATTCAGGCGACTTCGTTTTTTTTTTTTTTACTTTACCCATTTTATATTTTATGATTATTAAATTCGAGGATAATGGATGGAGATGAAATCAATAGATCATACTAACAAATTTGGTATGTTTAACGGAGCCTTGATCGCTCACGCTTGTCCATAATTTTAATAGACCAGTCTATATTTCAGCTCATCTAAAATAAAGTTCGTTACAAAATATATCTTTAAATTTTTATTGCACTGATTTATTTTCTTTAACCCTTTTTTGTTCCATTCAATATTTTCGGAACAGCTCTAATCTGACAATTTTTTACTGTATTCTAAAGCAAATGCATCATCCAAAATAAAATAAAATTTTGTTTTGATGAATGAAAATATTCAAAAAACAGATATTTTGATGCACAATGGAAAAATAAAATGTTGACTATGGTTTTTGGTTATGGTAAATGTATGATCATAAAATTTTTATAGTTTATTTGGTCAGTCTGTGTAAGTTATATTATGCCTTGATTTCACCAAAGTCTGTAAAAAAAAATAAAATTAGTTATTAGAAAATTTTTGGAATCTAGGGAGTTAGAAATCCTACGATTTATATGGCAAGTTGTAGAGGCAACTTGCAAGTGCCATTTGCACCTGCATCTCTGAAAAAATATATTAAAAAAAAAACTAAATGCTCATATACATTGTAATATTTTTGTGAAAACTAGTATTTTAAAATCTAAAATTAAATATTAAATGGATAATTAAAATTCCAATCTAATTAAAATTTATAATAAAAGCTATATAAAGTTAAAATTTTATAAAGGAATTCTTAATAAATCACTAAATAATAATTTTATGGTTCGAAACTAAATAGGTTTTAATTGAATTAAGATAAAACAAATATCAAAAACATTAGAAAACTAATTTCTGAATTTTTCTGGCCGTTTGATCTGCTGTTTAATTCTTGATTTTATTTCTACCGTTGGATCTATCTCCGTTAACTCGTTACACCATCTCCTTTCAATCTCTGCCACAGAAGATCCCGGACGCCAAAATCCTTCTTCACCCCAGCTTTCCGCCTCTCCTCCCTCATTTCGCATCCGCGATCCCCACGCCTGACACCTCCTCTGCGACGGAGAGAAACCGCCTGGTTTCTGCCCCTCTCCGCTTCCTCCTCTGCAAAACAGCTTCCCTCGACCCGTTCTGTCCCTAGCTTCGAGACAGCGTGGTCTCCTCTTCCTCTTTTAAACCCATCTCTTCTTCTCCGTCCTCACTCACTCCCGAATCAAAGAAAACCAACCCCAGCTCCGACCATCTCTCTCTCTCCCTCCACTCTCACTGCCTCACACCCACCATCTCTTCACCCACTTTTCTCGCCCTTGCTTTTCTCCCAATCCGAACCCTAAAACTTCCCTCTCCCTGTCACTCTCTTACCCTTCCTCTCTCTCGAGTTGCTTGGCTGACATTAATGGAGGCTGGTGGCCAGCGACGCCTGGTGGTGGCCGTTTGCAGCAACTGAGCTCCTCTCCTTCCCTCTTCTCTTTGCTTTGCCATCTCGGTTTGCTATCTCTTCCTCTTTTTCTTTTGTCTGTGTTGTGATTGTTTGATTGAATGCTTGAGGCATGCACTGATTGAACTGTTTCTGTGATTGCTTTGATTAATTATCGATTGAATGTTGGTGTGCATTGCCTCAATTAAATCTGTGTGCTATGCTTGCCTATATGTCTGGGACAGTTGTGAAATTAGCTTAGAATGTTGATACTGAAGGTTTTAGGTTATCTCGTGCTTGTTTAGTCTGTTGAGAAACTTACTTGGCAGTAGTTGAGTCAAATGCTTGTTGTGCAGGTTGTTTTTGGGTTGTGCGATGCTCTCGACTTGGTTATCAGGCTGGTTCAGGCCTGGTACCAGCTATGTACCCTTCTGTACCACCTACTGGTACGCTATATCAGTGTTTCAAACCTCTGTGTACCTTGTCAGGGACCTGTTTGTGAAGTTTTCCGAATTTTGGACTTGTTTGTAAACATTTTTGAACTGCTTTAGGACTTCCTTGTGAATAATTCTGTTATTAGGGTCTGCTTTGCAATTATTTAGGCAAATGAAAAGGTTTCAGGGTCCTATGTGTAAGTTGTCTAGCGGGTTCGGATTTCATCCCTGAAACCCGACTTTTTTTTCCTGGGCTCTGTCCCTTTCCTTTTCCTCTGGGTCGCGTTGTTGGCCTGTTGGGCTGTACGAGCTGGGCCCCTTTTTCCTTTCCGTGTGGGCTCAATAGGCTGAGCCTTTTTCTCCTTCTGTTGGACTTTTCTTTTCTGGACTGGGCCAGGTCCAGAATATTAAAGAATTTTAATGTGGGCTTAATTAATTAAGTTAATTGATTGGTTAACTTAAAAGTGGGATTAAAGAATAAGTTAAGAATTATGTTGAGATTAGCTTAGTGGACCGAGAATTGGTATTAAGTTGTTGCCATTTTAAAAATCGGACGACAACGTAAACTTAAAGACGGGAGATGATTCTAACTAGTCCAGAAATAATTCAAAACTACAGATACAATGGAAAAACCAATCTGGACTCATATGATCCCAAACACACTAAAACACCAACACATTAAATCATTAAACAACATTATAAATTATATCTTAGTATTATTTGGTTATTTCAATATTTATCTAACTTGCTTAATTTGATTTCTTGTAAAATATTTTTATATTATTGAGTTTCTTTTACATAGATATTTCATACTTGAGCAAAACACTATTATATTTGTAACTAAACTATTTGTTTGATTTTCGAAACTTTAAATTGATTTCATACGACTCAGACGCGTAGATTGGACTGTAGGAATTCGTCATAACGTCTTCCTTCATACCTATTTTTATAAAGAAAACTCTGTCAAATTTTACAAAGTATTTTACTAATTATTATGTTATATTTTAATACTGAGTCCTCTTCGGAAGTTCAGAAAACTATAATCTAACACTTAAGTAAACTAAACTTAATCACAATGGAGGGTTAATTATAAGAGACCGTTAGCTTGAGCGTTTCGTCTGAGTGTTGTTTTGCTGAGTTTAGTCTTTTGTGTTGGTTAGGTGATCAGCAGGACTACTCGGGTGTTGCGGAGGACGCTTAACCAGAGTACGAGGGTGGTGACACTGAGCAGGACTTCACCGACCCACCAGCTGAGTAGTCGCTCTACGCCCTACTTTCCAGGTGTGAATGCCTTAGGTTTTGTTTAAACTTTAGATTAAGAATTAGATCTTTAATTTAATGTGTGCATAGCATGTCATTAACATTAAGTAAACAGTTAAGCACATCTCATTTATTAAACATTAGTTTTGCATGAATAGGTTATCATCCATATTAATAAAAAGTGATTTAAATACTTAAAAGTGCCCTAAATCAACACTTGCATTTGGTATGGTACAAGATAGTGAGACCGAGTGAGATAAGAGCGTTGTTGACTGGGATTTCTATTATCGGAAGATTGCACCCAAGCTGAATGCCGGTGGTCTTCTTATAATGGCGATCACGGATGAGGCGTTACTTATGATCACTCAGCAGACCGACCGTCAGGCGGTACTGCGGTCATTTGGTTATTGTTTATAGTATATATCCGATTTGTTTAGCTTGACTGGTCCTTCGTAGGATTTTATGCCAGTATTAGACTACCTCTCGATCTCCCACGTTTCAGTACACCGGTACCGCGTCTACTGACCCACTCCTCGACGGGGGCTGTGGGCTTGGAGCTAGCCTTCGGGGCTCATCGAGCTGGCCTTCGGGGCTCAGGCAGATCTAGGCATAGGTCCAGTTCATTATGGGATTGTGAGATTGATTCCGGATTTTATGTGACTAATGACTTGACTATTGAGAGTGGGTGTTTGATTCTCTCGTATAATTATGTATATTTATTTCTCGTATATTTTATATTCCAGGAAATCCAGATATTCTTCTCTTCTCTCTTGGGCACATCATGTTAGTTAGAAATGCATCATAAGATCATTAGATTCACACTTAGAATTGCATTGTTAGGAACTTAAAAGTGTTTAACTTAAGTATGGTTTAGTTCTAGCTTTAGTTTAACCAGAACCTTGTAGGCTTAACTATCACCACACTGAGTATTCGCGTACTCATCCCACATACTTTGATTGTGGAGACAGGTTCAGGTTTGGCGGATCTTGGAGATGGAGTACTAGTTGACGACCAGACCTAGCTGGATTAGCATTAGTATTATTTATGTTGCATTTTGTGTATTTGTATGACTGGAGATTTTGATGTATATTTACCAGTCATTTTGTTGTATGACTACACGATGCCTTTATTTTTATGCTGTCTATTTGTGATCATTGTGTTTTGATACTTTATTATAGCCTTGCGTGTGTGCAACAGACTGCGCATGCGTGGCGGGGGTTGTCCTCCTCGAATGTGGATTTGGTTCGGGGTGTGACAATTTTATTGCGTTACAAATAAATTTCAATATATTGTCTTCCTTTTTCTTCTCAGTCAACAAAAAGAAACATGGTTTCACAGTCACTGGCATACATCATGATGTGATCTCACACGCACCCAACCAGCTAATACTGGAATCAGACAAACTCAATTAAGGTTGATCTCATGATTGTTGTTTATTCTGAATAAATGGCTGCAATTCGTTGCAAGTCAAATGATGATACTAACAGTGAAAATTAAGTCATGCTAGTCGACTGTACGTCTTACCTTATTTTTTTTTGGAATCTGAAGGCCTTTACTGCAATTGTAAGCTAAAGATTCACATGAATAGACAATATATTTTCATTATTTTGTTACATAATTGCATGGCACCTTTAATAGATTTCAAAGTATGACAACTGACTCCAGCATGTGAGTACTTGTATTGTTAATGAAATATAACATATTCATTTAAGAATGAAAGAAAAAAAAAAAAAAGAGGAGTATTTCTGTCTTCTGAATCTCTGATTATATGTATATAATATAGAATATAAAAGGTCTGGTGGCGGAAAAAACTGCTCCGTACTCCCGGATTAATTATACTCTACCTACTAACAGTGGACTGCATCTTAATCATTTCTCCTAATTTTTAGGTTGTTGGTGATGTGGATTTCTGGACCCACACACCAAACCCACCAACCTCGGGTTGTTGGTCCCACTTGTTTTGGATCCAGATTCTTAATCTTGGATCCGTTATCCCGTTATTAATCGAGTTACACAATAACCCGAGATGTAAGTTGGTATTCCAAATAATTATTATTCATAATATCGGATAATAATTATTTTCAGAATTAAACTTAGGTTTAATATAGGACCCGCGTGCCCGTTAAGAGCAGATATTTTTACAACCCGACAACCTCGGATCCCGAGATCCATCCTCCATGACCAAGCATGTGGTGAACGTAAAGGGGAATATTTATTGGGGTCGGGGATATTAGGAAAATTATATTTTATAGTCGGTGGAAGGTATTTGTTGGTATTAACAGAGTAGGTGGTATTGCGTTTCTATATGCCCAAAAATGCGTGGATATTTTCCCATCTGTAACGTATAATCTGCCGTGTTACCATGGGATACAGGATACTATAGTGACTTTCTTTAGCACTGTCTCTGATTCGAAGTTTTCATAAAAATAATAAATCATCTGCTAAATTTAGAACAGAATATATTATTCATGTTGTATTTTTAAAACAAAAAAATAATCCGTTATCTCAAGACTGAAGATTTAAATTTTAAATTTTCATTTTTTTAGTTGGAACTTAAAAGCCTGACTCTTAAACTTAGCTAGGATTTGATTGTTTGACCAACCTTGATTCTTTTTTCTTCTCATTAGTTCTAGTCAGATATAAAAAGGTTAGGGGCCGAATGTTTGTATATCGGTCTTTTTAAATTTCAATTTTTATTTTGTTATTTTTTAAAATTATTTTAGAACTTTATTATTATAAAGTAAATATTCTCTTCGCACAAAGAATAATCAAGATATTTATTCCTAATTTAATAATAAATAAAAGAGCAACATCACACTATCCCTTTTTCTCGTGCTTCGTTATATAATTTAGAGTTTATCATTTATACGCAGTGGCGAAGCCACGTTTAATTTGGTGGGTCCATGGACCCACCTCAAAATAAAAAATTTACATTAAATTTATTATATTTGTAAATAAAAAAATATATATAAGAAGTTAGGGACCCATCTCAAAAATTTGAAGGACCCAACTGAACATGTCGTGTTTGATTTGAATTACGTAACGACTCTTAAACATCGCACATGGACCCATGTCGTATTCATTATAACAAATCAACTTCTTTCTTTTCTCAGCAATGAATCATATTAAGATAAAACTTATAATATAATAGGAAATTTTTAGATGAATGATTCTTGACTCTTGAATTATTATTTTGTATATTAGATATATTATTCTGAATCTTCAGTTGTTGTTAGAATAGATGTTTGATTTCTCATATATTTTTTATGTGACATTATTAAGTTGTTAATATAAAAATTATTGTTATACTATATTTATATCAAATGAAAGGTTTTCAAATGTGATTTGTGTGGTTTAGCGGTTGGGTGGTGATTAAGCGTTTACCAGTGATAAAACGATAATGAAACGGTTGTACAACGATAAAACAGTAATAAAACAAATAAAACGATTGTGCAATATAAACCAAAATCGATCTATATAAAACAGATAAAATAGAATTTTTTAAAAGCTTGATTAGACATTATGTCATTGTCGTACATATATTTTTCAGCAAAAAAATTTTATGGACCTTGCTGATCTGAAATTCTAGCTTCGCCGCTGTTTATACGCATGACGAATTTTTTTAATCATTGACGATGTCCCGTATCAAAAGCAATATATGTTTAAAAACAAACGCTGAACTTATTTTGTAGTGCGCAATTGTAGTTTTAGATTACGATTGTTGAATTAGTTGATTCAAAGTAAATGAATTACCACGTAAGCATCTGAATTTTATTTGCGACAGCCAAAGTTCTTAAAAAGTTATTTTCAGTTTTCAATACACAAGAGTATGAGATTTATATAACTCAATACATCGCGCCAAATTTATATCGACTTCTTTTATAAGATCATATTAAGGGCACTTTTGGCATGGGTGAGGTTAGTGGATTTAGTGGTGTAAGGTTAGTACTTTTTGGGATTTTCGAGGTACTTTTTGGAATTTCGAGGTAGAATAGTGAGGGGATGGGATTTTCGAGGTAGCTCCAACTAACCCCAAAATCCCTCTAACCCCTCTAAACTTGGGTTGCCAAACGTACCCTTACTGTAAATGTAGAACGTCAAATGAAAGCACGAGTCAAGTACAACTAGTCAGTGCCTCCATCATTTTACCTTTAGAATTTGAAATTATTAATTGCGGTATATTTTTACTGTTAAACATTATTAGATTTTTTTGTATTTTTGTTACCGAAATTAGGAAATTTTAATGCCACCAGAAAAGAAAACGTTGGGACCAAATCTTCGTCTAATTTTTTCCCTTCCTTTTTATTATATTATAAAATTAAAATTATGAATTCGTGGTCTGTTTAAACTGTTTTACTGTCCATTTTCCATTTGTATCCCAAAATTCTTATAAAATTTTACCGAGATGACGAGATAATTCAAATTTTTTTAAAAAATCGGATGGGCAGATGGCACGTTATTTTATGATTTAAGGAGTGAGTCTAAACCTAACCATAAGAATAAAAGATCAAGTGTTCCTCTAGGTGAGGGAGTTTAGCTGATTTATGCGTTGCAACTAATCATGATTTTGTTTCTTTTGAGACTTTTTAATTGAAGAATCACCTTACTTCGTAAGAATCGCAACAGCCTCATATCTGACGAATTATTTATTTATACAAATAAAATAATATGAAGATGACAGGGAGGCTGGTGAATTTTGACATTTTTATCATGCTTTAGGATTTTCAATACATTTAATTGCGTTTGAAAATTTAACTTCGGAGTTGGGGGTAGAAAAAAAGGTGCGAAAAAAGGAATAACTTAAAAAGACTAGACAACAACTAAAAAAAAAAAAATAAAAAAAAAAAAAAATAAAATAAAATAAAACTAGAGAGTAGGCATGCGGCGCGTACAAAAGGTTGGTACACCTATTTATCTCGGACCTCATTTTCCAATTTCCCTTTTCGTCGGTGCTTTGAGTTGACTAAATATTTATTAAAAAGGACGCATTAGTGGAGCCAGTAGTTTACTTCATGGGGTTATGATGTCACAATAAATATAGTAATTATTAATAATTTAATATTAATGATTTTTATATAACGATTGAAAGAAAGGCTTAATGTCAAATATTACTAGTGTCAATTGGCATTTGGCAATATGGGTCATTTAGTAAGTAAGTTACCCGCAACAGTCCTTTCAACTCTGATCTTGAAAAGGAGTTCGATAATTGAAGTTAAAAAAATATAATATGCACGAATATGCTATATGGTAAATTGGTAATTATATTGTATTTCGAAGATCCATAGACCGGGAAATAAGAGCTCTTATGTCAGCGCACAGGTAGATGCATGGAAAAATGCACAGAAAATCTTTATTCGTATATAGTGCTGTCTTGAATAAGAAAAGAAAAGGATAGAAAAAAGGAAAGAAATACATGGCGCATCTGCTCATGCACTGATGCACAGCTATGCAACCAGTGATTAAGCTATTGGCATGCATGAGATCTCTGTTTGGGTTGGTGAGATTTGGTTAAACAAGATCTTTTGTGGCACTTAGCAATTTTTTTCCATCTTGGGCAAAAGATTCCCATGACATGGCAACAATAGCAATAAGGTTAATATGCAACGTATGTTGGTCGCTAGTTGGGAATTTAGCAAGACGGAATTTATAATACATAAAAAAAAAATACTGTATTGAAAAACAAATAATACATCAAAAACATGGGGGCGTGAATAAAAAGAAAAAGGCTGCCTTAAGTTATGAAGGAGAAAGTAGTGAACAATTTTTGTCAAACATTTGACTGAAGCACCAATCATTCAAGTTCTTGGTTTTTTTTTTTTTTTTTTTTTCCCCTAAGGTCCTCCGCAATTTTCTCATGACGAGTCATAAGAAGCGGACGAAAAAGTCGATAGCGTGAGATGATATTGTCATAAATAGTGATGGTCAGATTTTCTATTTTCCATTCCGTGGAAGATTTAAGCTTGGTCAGTTAATTTCTTACTTTCTTTTGGCATTCAATGTCTATCACTCGAAATAGGCCAGCCTTTTCCCGCACACGATACAAAAAAAATGAAAACTGAAATTTGGGTTAACGTGACAAAAAGTTTATGTGGTGAAAAATTTATACTTCACTCCCTCCATATTATTTATCCACCACCGTGTACAATAAAATGAAAGAGTTGGAGCATCGATAATATTTCACCTTGCTTCGTAATTTTATTTATTCTTGAATCGATGCAATTTTATTTATTCTTGAACTTGTAGTCCGGCGAGTTCTTTCTGTTTTTTTTTTTAAAAAAAAATTTAAGATAAGATGGACGTCAAACTCTTAACTTATTTCAAAATTAAATATTATAATTGACCTTCCAGATGGATTTTGAACGTGCGACTTCAGAGACGTTTTTGTCACTAGATTAAGAGTAGGTTTTCAAGTTTTTTTTTATATTTATAATAGTAGTACTTCACTTTTGTTAACTATCAAATTTGTGCATGAATAAACATAATTTTAGATAAATTTACATAAAAAAAGGATGCGACATTTTTTTGCTTTATTATTAAATTACATTGAATCTAAACAAAACATGTGTTCATTATATATTGCATACAGAATATAGACAAATGTCCTCCCATTTAGACGATATTTGGGAGATACTATTAGAAAAAAAAAATGACTCGAGAGAAGAAAAACATCTTGGATTGTGACGTTATGAAGTTACTTATTTTATTTTATTTTATTTTGAGAGAGAAAGTTGATTCTTCTAACTGTACGAAAGGTGTGCCAGAGATCATTAGCGATAACAAGAATTTGGAGTGTTGTACAAAGTAATAGAATGATTTGACCGTTGGCAGATTACCCCTGTTCAAGATGTAGTTTACAACTTGTGCAGAATTTTCCACATTCTTAACATCGTTAGCCATCAAGAGTTAGACAAGTACGAAAAAGAGTTAGACAAGAAAGGTAATTAAGACGAATCAATAAGGAATTATATTGTGATTTCCATTTTGATTCATTTCTTCGTTTTGTTTACCGGTAAGTTATTTTTATTTCGTTTGTCTCATTTAATTTGAAAGGTACGAGTACGACATAGTATTCGGAGGGTAGAGAAATTTAATGATCGTTTTTTTTTTTTAAATTTAACCTTTCTTTTACAATGTACTTAAAAATCAAATAAAATTGATTAATTAATTTCCTTTTACTACTCCTTCGATTACCTTCCCAGCAAATATGATGCTGGCTGAATTAATTAGTTGAAGCCTTAGGGTTTTACTAAGAAATCTCATCACGAGAAATCTTTTAGTTTCAGGGGGTTTTATCTTGTGTTTATGGGTGGAGATCAATATCAAGTTTGATGGATGCAAGCTGAATGTAATGATTTCCTTTTTTGATCAAGCATTGCCTACGGGCTTTTCTTTCAAAACAAAAAAAAAAGAAAAAGAAATCTTTTAGTTCAGTTTCCGAATGTTTGTAGCGTGATTGGTTTTTAAGTCTGTTACGCATTGACGTGAAATGTTAATGAGGTTAATTTATAATATTAAGTGAATGTCAGTAGTATCATGTTTTTTTTTTTAATCCATAATTTTATATGCTTCTCGTTAGTGCGCTGTGCTTTCAACCATCATGATTTTTTTAAAACCATACGAAATTGTTAGAAAATCGTGGGTAAACACATACCGCAGCGGAAAACGATTTTCCAGGATCTCTTGCGATTCCTTTCACGGCATGACACGCTAAGCCCTTCCACGTCTTCACGACCACCGTCTTCATACGCTAGTGGACAGTAACCACAATTGGAAGTCGAGTTCCAACGAGTTCTGCCACACTATCCACAGCCACGGTGCCAGACGGACTGCCACGCGCCAACCTCTCGAATCGGTTGCGGTGTTTCACTCTCCATCGAGTGCTCCTACCGATTAACAAGTAGAAGAGAAGTGGATCTCTCTCTCTCCCTCTATTCTCTGTCTCTCTCTCAAAGAGAAATGACTCAGATCTGTCCAGAAATGAATCTGTTTAGAGAATATATAGAGATAAGGACCAGAACACCAAAAGGTGCGTCCTGTCCAACGGCCCGCTGAGATTTCCAGCGACCCGCTGAAAATATCTCCACTTCAAAATTCCAACATCTCCCTCTTGGAGACATTTGTTGAAAGCAGTCATTGTCTTCATACGGCACATAGACCGTGCGACTAGCGCATATACCTGCATGCGGGAGCTACAAGGCCAAACTTTAACCTAGGTTAAAGCCAGCCAGGAGGCATCGACCCTTTTCTAAAAATAAGCAGTTTATATGTATATACTCATACCCTAGATTATTTCAAGATCAAACACTAGACATACACATCGCCAACCGCACTTACGTGGCCTATGTGTTATCCCTTTCAATCTAATTTGCTCAAATGTTTCCAATTTATGTCCATATGACAAAAAAATTGGTGGCGCCAAACACAAGCAAATTCCCGTGTGCGATCTGAAATTAATCTTCCTTTTGCACTCATGTCAATCCAAGTAAAATCAACCGCTTTCCCAGTAATGCACCGGTAGACCGAATCATACATAGCCATAGGTAACATACCAAAGAAGCAGAGCATTGACCTACTCTTCATGATATAGTCAATAGTCATAAGGGTACGTATTTGGAACTTACACAATGAGGAGACAGCGGTATTAGTCCTGGGACCACTCAACTCATTTTCCAACGTCGCCAAGCACACGTGGTATGAACACGTGCTACAATGAACCATCTATCCAACAGACATATGTTAGTTCATTGTACGAGCCTAGGTCTAGTTGCAAACCAAACGTCTATGGTCTAGACCGCATACATTGCAACTCACCCTGAAAGTCTCTACAAGTCCGCTACCTCGAGCGACAAGGAAACTCTCACCTCGGCTAGCTATAGGCTACATGAATTGTGGGGGGCAATTCATATCGACTCGCTTAAAAGAAGACAAATCTCATCTTAGTCTCAACACTAAGGCGACAACGAGCTTCGACTGCCATAAGCAGCTCCTTAGTCCTCCTCGACTAAGCGCACATAGCTCGATAAAGTCTCATCTCTGCCCACCCCAGGTGTCAGAGGCGATTGGTCGTGTGAGCGACCCCAATCTTAGCCTATTAACATACTACCATATAGTGCTAACATATACTTGAAGAATAATAAAGTCATCTTTATGTTCCAAGTTCAAGTATATATCCAGGCGAGGATCTGATCTCTAAACGGATTGTCTGAAACAAGCCGTATAACATCTCTGGCAACACCTCAGAGAATATTGTATATCCTGAAACGATCGATTAGCATCCTAACGAACCATTCCATATAGGAATACACTCACATCAGATCAACTCTGTGCTATCATGTCTCTAATCAATATCTGAATGTTTGGTTTAGTCCATGTCCCCACAATATGCATCACAAACATACTGTTACAATGAGTTGTTATTGACTCCCTCGAAGTCACAACAACTACAAATTGTAAAGACTATCTCAACCAAACTCACTCTGACATGAATATCCATCATGTCAAGTTGCTCAATCTCACAAATGAGAGAGCATGTATGACCACTCAAACATGCTATTGACTCAATCTCCACAACAAGAGAGTCATACTCTATCTCTAAATCGAAAGAGTATATGATTTACTCAAATCTCCACAACGAGAGAGTAAACTTGTTTCTTGTCATGAAGAAACAATATTTTATCAAGTTAACTTTATCCACAAAGTATACTTGCACTCATATGAATTACCTATCCAGAGGTAAATCAATTACAAGTATTTAAACTTGATACTTAACATGTCACTTGTCATACTATTCAGATATATATAACTCACACACCTACACAAATAGGTATTTTGTATGGCTCAATTTAATGTCAAACTCCTAGTAAAACTAGTGTGACTTATCTCAATCATGTATGAGGGAAACCTCTAATTATAGGATTTGCATTTTGAATGCTAATGTGCCACAACGCACAATTTCCAATAATGCTCATCAAACCCTTTATCATACAGATATCTTCGTAGCTTTCTTTATGGACTTATATCAAAAACTTATTACAAGTTTTATTATCTCACTATTAAATAAGAGTCTCTCAACTTATTCATCCAGCCAGTAGTGCACAACCACGTGCTATGTTGATCAGACATATATATATCTTAGAATAAGCTATGTGAGGCAAACTCATCTTCTAACAAGAGAATTTCCTCAAATTAAACTCTCTCTGTTGTGTGCCATACGAATTGTTTAACCACAAAACGAATCGTTTCACATAACCAACAGAGTCTCTGTTGCTAATCAGTGTCATACGAATCGTTGAACCCTCAAACGGATCGTTACACACTTACAACAGAAAATTATTTAATGTCTCACAATTGATTTATCAAACCCTCATTAATCTCAAGAACCAAAGTGTTCTCTAAAGATTAATATGACAAATCAAATAAGTCCAATCATATTATTACTTCATTTACTCTATCTCATCTTATATATATAGTATCTTCTCATAAGCTTTACTGTATCTGAACTTGTGCGAGGATGTGAGGAAGAACCTATTTCATTTCTCCCTCTCTTCCTCAACAACCGAGTCAAGTTCACAGTTAGGAAGCTTGTATAAGAAACTATAAGTGATCCTCTTACATGGCACTATTATGGTTTCTTCTCCAATAAATTTCTACAATTTATGAGAAGGTCACTTCCTCATGTGCAACTGAACTTATGATCACAAAAACATCCATCCAAGGAGTTATAGTAAACCATAGTTCAAACCATAGACATGGAGATTTCAAATCTGTCACTGACTAGCTCTAGCGGTCCGCTTGGCAATTCAGCGATCCACTTGCAGTGGAAGCAACCCGCTTGCCCAGCAAGCGACCCACTTAAATATTCGAGCAGAAATTCCATAATTAGAAATTCTCTCTACTGTGTATCTATTGTTGCATACTGTATGACCAGTTTGCAGATCACAGTAACTGCCACTTAGCCTTATAAGAACCATACTTAAATAGTCCTTCAACTCTATCACGCAAAACAATATGTCATGTGATATAAGAAATAGTGAATCATCCAACTATTTCAATTTTGTCACAACTCTTAAATTTGTCAAGCAGGTTCAAATAACCGCGACATATTTAAAGATATTTCACAAATTTCAAGACTGAATTAACCCTAGTCATGAATGTGACAAAATAAGGCTTCAAGTGCAGCGCACATGATGAATCTCCATAACTCGAATTACTTATCCAACAAGCAATCAAGTTGTCTCAAATTACTTACTATCTCTCTAAGTTGGCAAAATTGAATTGGAAATCTGATTAAAATCAAATTCAATCAATTACCCTCAAATTACATAGTAAAGTGTGCCAAATAATCACTAATGAGATTATGTAACCATGAAGCAAATAATAGAAAGAAAGCTCATTTAGTACCTTAAACCACAACGTTTAAGTACTAAGAATCATCATACATATTTTCAATGCCGAAATCCAACACCAAAAGAATAACCAGAAGTACTATACTTTGTCAAAATCTGAAGTATATAAAGTGTTATGGAGTAAAGATATGTGTCTCCCTCACGGAAACATCAAATTGCATGTGCCAATTTCCAGGATTGCACCAACACAATCTCCATTTAATAACTTTACTTCATGTTATGACAAGTAACTCACATCTAAACCATAAGCTAAATGCTATGTAACTTAAACCTCATTAAGATACAATGAATAAGCATTTGCGGTTTCAGATTATAGTACTTTAATAAGTCCAGAAGCATTTGCATTTAAGTTCACAACTATAACCTCTTAGTATGTCAATCAATTACTTGACTTGTCATCAAATATAACCAAATGAGTAATGTCCGTTTAGAAAACGAACAACACCAACAGTAAGATTTACTCGCAATCAAGTAAATACTATCGCTTAATACTCAAGTGTTAATTTATGACATTTATTATGCAACTCAAAATTTAATTGACTTAATTCCAAGATGCTAACTCATTGTGCTCCTTGTACTTGTCAAAATTTTATTGAGTTTACAACCCTCAGTCAATGATTGATTATACTATTCAACAGAGATTATAAATGTTGTAACTTAACAAACTACTCAGCAACACAAAGCGAGAAGAAATTATTGCAAATCTGTAACCCTAGCGGCCCGCTTGAAAGACATGCGACCTGCTCGGTTACACTCCCTCAGTTTCTGACTACTCATACTTTTGGGATTTCACATTACATGTGATGATCTCACGTTCATCCTGATCCTCTATAAGACAATAAGGTATTGTAATGCCCTGCAATACATGTACACCAATGTCTTTTCTCATTAGAGATCAGCGACTACTTATAATTAAGCCAAAACCACATAGAGACAAGCACTATGTTAGCACTCTCATAAGTCATAACATCTCAGTTATAACTATATAGCCTCGCAGCACAATTCGAGTCATTCCTAAGAAATATATATAGCTTAGCCTATATGACCAAAAGAAAGTCTAGGACAATCAATCAAATCACAAGAACTAAGCATCAATACCCTTACATAACTCAAATCGACGCAAGGATCAGAATTTAGATGAGATCTCAATAGTCTACCAATCTAAATTCACCCAGTGTGTATCATCACACATTGCTAGCAAACACCAACATGTGTTATGCAAGCCATCACAATTAAGTGAGATTGTACCACATGTACCATCCATCACCATCAACAAGCAAATAATAGAGGGTTATTGATGAAATTATCGAACGGATAACTTCAATCACAATTTACAATTTTTTATGCTTGTTCTGGTTAAATCATATGACAATCAGGAATATTTCAAATGATCTATTTGAGCCATCAAATAGTTTATTACCAAATGAAATGTCTATAGATCCGTTTGTAAATCAAACAATCTATTTAGATATCATAAAGACACACCAACATCTGGTTGTCTACCCTCGGACTTTGTCATGGTTCGTTTTGACACGAAACGATCCATCTCGCACAAAGTATATTGATATCTTGATTCTAGCATTCTCCCTCAGAATCAATATCTGATTATCATCAAACTTTCTAGACCTTGATAACAGCACTCAACTGTGTCATCAAGTCTAGATGGGACAACACCAATAGATGATATCTCTCATTTCGGTATTTGGTCCGGCATAAAGTCATATACACAACAAGGACCATTGATTATCACTCAGATAATCTTTAAAACAAGTGTGGTTTAACTCTTATGACCTCTGGTATTCATGTGTCTCAATTTCTGATGATATATATGGTGTTTTACTCACTTAGACTGTCTAACAGTCATTTTGGCTCTCAGCCAGCAGTTTCAGCGGCCCACTGGCAAATCCAGCGACCCACCGAAAAATCAGCGGCCCGCCGGCAATTCTAGCGACCCGCTAGAACTGGGCAGAATTACAGAATCGACAGAAATCAGATTCTGCACCCTGATTTCAAACCCGCGATATCTCGATCATACTTCGATGAAAAATTATGTTCCATATATCACTGGGAAGCACACTCAATGCTCTATCCAATCATGGCAATCATAAATTTTCAATAATTTCAGAAGTATGAAAAATATCCTTTGAAAATCAGATCTAAAACACCAAGTTCTGATTCTTACCAGAACAGACCCGACTTGCGAGCGCGATTTCTCACTCACCGTTTATCCAAAAATTACAAACTTAGACTTTCTGGAAAGATCTCTAAAAGCTCTATCTCCAATCCAAATTTGACAGAAAAACGAATTACGATGTGATCACAAATCCACTCGCACTACAGAAAGGTCAGAAATTCCAGAAACCAGACAGACTGACATCCTCTGATTGCGAGGCCATTATCTCTCTGAATACTTGCTTGTTTTTCGAGTTCTTAGACTCTCTGGAAACTAGACTTCAAGCCCGTTCCAACGCCACAAGTTTCACTCGAAACAAGTTAACAGATCTCGAGATATGCCTCCGCAAATTCAGGCAATCAAATCTGAAATTCTGTTTCTGGACAGAATTTAGGGTTTCCCCTAATTCTCCCTCAAACCACGAAATTAGACACACAAAATCACTCAATAACGACCAGAAATCACAGAGAAGAGGCTTAGGTATCAATCCCTACCGAAAAGAAACCTAACGGCTCTGATACCACTGTTAGAAAATCGTGGGTAAACACATACCGCAGCAGAAAACGATTTTCCAGGATCTCTTGCGTTTCCTTTCACGGCATGACACGCTAAGCCCTTCCACGTCTTCACGACCACCGTCTTCATACGCTAGTGGACAGTAACCACAATTGGAAGTCGAGTTCCAACGAGTTCTGCCACACTATCCACAGCCACGGTGCCAGACGGACTGCCACGCGCCAACCTCTCGAATCGGTTGCGGTGTTTCACTCTCCATCGAGTGCTCCTACCGATTAACAAGTAGAAGAGAAGTGGATCTCTCTCTCTCCCTCTATTCTCTGTCTCTCTCTCAAAGAGAAATGACTCAGATCTGTCCAGAAATGAATCTGTTTAGAGAATATATAGAGATAAGGACCAGAACACCAAAAGGTGCGTCCTGTCCAACGGCCCGCTGAGATTTCCAGCGACCCGCTGAAAATATCTCCACTTCAAAATTCCAACAGAAATTATGGGGGAGAACGGGTCTTGTTCTCTTAGTAAACGTGGCTTTTGCAAATGCAAGTATGTAATCAGGGAAATTATAAAGCACCACGCCCCAAAATACTTTCAGGGTACGTATCAAGGCTCAAATAATTTTTTTATTTTTTGTTTGTGGTTAATTAATATGATAATATTCTGCGAGATTAATTGCCTTATAATTACATGTACAAAAAAATAATAATATATTGAATCCGAAGCCGAATCCCAATGAAGATCCTATACTTGCATATAATATTTTAAACTGGGTAATTCCTGTGAATTGATTGTTTGACCATATGACTTCGATATTAACGATAACAAGGTATAACATATTTTTTTAAGAAAATTAAGGTGGTACGATCATACGAACGTATCGTTTATTTTTAATTAAAGAGACATGTTTTACATTTCTTACTACTTTAATAACATTATCATAACTACCAACCAATTAAACAAGTATCATAACAATCGCATAAAGCACTAAAGTAAGATGCCTTGCGATAAACATTATAATTTTCACAAAAGCAACATTTAATACAATAATACACCAGCTACCGGTGATTATTGACCCAAAAGCTCTATAGACGAGGGGGAGATCCAAAGGGGACTAGAGAGGCTTTGTCCCCCGACACAATTTCCATGTGTATTTTCATTGTATCATAAGAAAAATTCTATAATTTGGCATACCAATTAAATGTGAATAACTTAATTTAAATAAGAAATATTTTCTCCTATAAACAATGTTTTATCTTCAATTTTATTCCTTCCTATGTTAAATTTCTGGCCTTGTCCCTGCTCTAGATTTGTGAGGACAGACAAGAACTTAATCAGACTTTGCACCAACACCAAAAGACCTGCAAGGTCTCCGGGCACAATACCAACCACCACCTGTCCTTACTCTTTAATCCTTATACATGCGTTCATGCATTGGAATTTGGAACCAATGCAGTATTGAATGACACAAGAACTCGTAATTCAATTCCTTTTGACTATTTCAATGAGCAATTTGCGTCTGTGTTTGTGAGACATTCAGGGCAGCAATAGAGCTGACTAGCTTAAGAATACTCCACAAAATATCAAACTAAGCTAGGCTTCAACCGCAAAAATAGCAAGAAATAATCTAACATTTTTATAATGGATTTCTATAAATTTATAGTATTAATATTATCATATTATAACTTTATAAATTCATACACTATTCGATATTTATCGATTGTAAATTCACTTTTTTTTTATTATTATTGCTATTCCAAAGCAAAGTCTAAAGAAAAATTGTTGTGTTGAAAAATTGTTTTATTCTCGTTCAATACTCCTTGATCGGGAGTTGGATTGTGGAACTAGAAAGATATCACGGTTCATGGAGGCTCGATAGTTAATAACAACGGTAAAATTCAAATCATTGAGGGCAGCCCTGCTCCGCCCCGATTGTCACATGATAATTTATTATTATTTTTTTGAAAGTGTTATAATTGATCTTTAATGGAGTTCAATTGAACAATATCTATTTTTTTTTTGTAAGTACAAATCTTCATGTACGTCATGATTATTTTTAAAACATCAACGAGACATTGATCCTCATTAGATTAATTTAAATTTCTGGGCACAACAAATGCTCTTACCACCGCAACTGAGCACAATAAATCATCATTACATTATTTTATATATTTTTTTTTGGATAGTTCAGTATTGGATATATATATATTTTTTACATAAACTCAAATCTAGACCGTTCATCCAATTCCTAAAGAATCACAACTATTTATCATTCTGAATGAGAGTTTTAGATTTAGGCATATGTAAAAAAAAAAAAAAAAAATTAATCACAAAAGTACCTTTCTTTCAGTATAAATTCGAACTTCGGAGATAGAAATAATGGTAACTTTTCTTCCCATTCCATTCTCTTTACTTTTTTTTGGTTAACCTTACTCAGTTAATTTTCCACTTACGCTAAACTAAAAACAAGTAAATAAACAACTTTAATTCACGCTTAACGCTTTCACAGCTGGCAGTCGATCCTGCTCCGCGATACGTCGCCGCTCCACGCTCCAATGTCAGTGGTGGGCCCTCCGTAATATCACACACCAACCCCCACCGGATCTAATGTTGTACTTATGCATCCCATTCTTTACTTAAACATTATAGCGACTGGATAAAAATTAGAAAACAACCCGCTACACGAAATGTTACAGATAATGTCACCAATCATTCACACCGCCCAAACCCCTCCAAAAACCCGAGATCCAACGGCTAAGATCACTCGCACTGCCTTTATATCTTCTCCCCTTCTCCACTTCTCACTGCGCCACTCTCCCCTTTCTTCTCTGTATCGCATCTCAGATCCAAACCCTTATCTCGATCGCCATGGCTCTCTCTGTCGAGAAGACCAGCTCCGGCCGGGAGTACAAGGTGAAGGATATATCCCAAGCCGACTTCGGTCGTCTCGAGATCGAGCTTGCTGAGGTCGAGATGCCCGGTTTGATGGCTTGTCGCGCTGAATTCGGCCCGTCTAAGCCATTCGCTGGGGCCCGCATCTCAGGCTCTCTCCACATGACAATCCAGACCGCGGTCTTGATCGAAACCCTCACTGCTCTCGGTGCAGAGGTGAGATGGTGCTCTTGCAACATCTTCTCAACTCAGGATCATGCTGCGGCTGCCATTGCCAGGGACTCGGCAGCAGTTTTCGCCTGGAAGGGAGAGACCCTTCAGGTAAATTTTGGTCTTTATTGTTTGCTCAATTTGATAATGTCTTGATCGAATCAGTGGTTTTATTAGAGTTAGGATCGAGAAGATCAATGAACGTGATGCAATTTTTCTGGTTATAGTTGGTTTGCATTGAAGAAGGTTCGGACCTTATCGATGCTTTTTTTTTTTGTGTGTTTAAACGTAGATCTGAGTAATTTAACCTTATTTACGTAACTTGTTATCATTGGTCACTGTTATCAAAGAAAAACAGAAAACAACAAAAAGATCGATCTTGTTATATGCCTTGTATTTGGTTGGCATTCTAATAGCTGCAATAGCAGAAAGATCAATATTTTTGGCACTAACTGTACATTTTATATTTTTCTGAACACCAGGAGTACTGGTGGTGCACAGAGAGGTGCCTTGACTGGGGTCCTGGAGGAGGCCCCGACCTAATTGTTGACGATGGTGGTGATGCCACACTCCTAATCCACGAGGGAGTTCGCGCTGAAGAGGAGTATGAGAAAACTGGCAAGCTGCCTGATCCTGAGAGCACTGACAATGCTGAGTTCAAAATTGTGCTTGGCTTGATCAGAGATGGCCTTAAGGCTGACCCAAAGAAGTACCACAAGATGAAGGACAGACTTGTTGGTGTGTCAGAGGAGACGACCACCGGTGTCAAGAGGTTGTACCAGATGCAAGAGAGTGGTACACTTCTTTTCCCAGCAATCAATGTGAATGACTCTGTCACCAAGAGCAAGGTGAGATAATTTTTTTTCCTGGATTTAGATTTTGGTAAATCATTTTAGGTATAACTAATTATTCACCTTTGGTTTCCCGGTTGGTGGAGTTGGTATTTTTAGGTGTTTGAGTTGACTGGGAATTTAGGTTTTGATTCAGATCTAGGGCTGGCTGTAGCTTTCACTTAACGTAATGAGGACTTACCTAACTTAAAGTATTCATATTTTGATTTAGCTGTACATTTGCTTGATTACTTTTGTGATGGGTACAAGTTGGTCTCCAGAGTGTCTTTTTCTGTAGATCTACTAATTCTGTTGTGGACCAAATATGCAGTAACTATTTGTGGAGATTTACTAGGAATAAATGGCCATCTGATTTTATTAAATTACCTTCTTTGCTATTCATGACTGCTGGTTTATTTACTCAGAATTTATTATAAAAAGTAGACAAAGGGAACTATTAACATTTTAATGTAACCCTACTTTGACTTTTGTTTTGGAATGTAGCTAAATAAAGGTTTATAAATATCTTTTCTAATCACAAGCTGTATAAAATTGTTTCTAAAACAGTTGTGTCATTTCAGTATACTCCACTTTTCCTTTTAACAAAGATGATGAGACCATCTGTCTAGTCATTGCCAAATATATTTCCTACCCCGTGTAATAATGTTTTCTATCCAAAATGACTGGTTTCAAAATATATTAGTTATTTACATCACTTCTGAATTAAAAAGGCCTGAAATTATGTTACACTTGAACTGCACTTTTTCCAGCTTTTTGTGAAAATTATTCTTGCCTCATATACAGCTGTTATTAATTCTGATTAACATGATTGGTAAAGTAACAAAGACTCAATCAAATTCACAACTGTCTTAATGGAAATGTCCTTGTTTTTTCTCCTCCCTTTTTTCTGAATGCCAATAGTTTAGTCATCATCAATATTTCCTTTCACGCTCAAAAAATTGTTGTCAGAAGGGATTTCACCTCAAAATATGACATCCAACAGTTTCTAATGCGTTGTTGTTTTTTCAAATTTAGTTTGACAACTTGTATGGGTGCCGCCACTCCCTCCCTGACGGCCTGATGCGTGCCACTGATGTCATGATTGCCGGCAAGGTTGCTGTTGTCTGTGGTTATGGTGATGTTGGCAAGGGCTGTGCTGCTGCCTTGAAGCAAGCTGGGGCCCGTGTCATAGTCACTGAGATCGACCCAATCTGCGCCCTACAAGCCCTCATGGAAGGCCTTCAGGTCCTTACCCTAGAAGATGTGGTCTCTCAGGCTGACATTTTCGTCACCACCACGGGTACATTATAACTTGATAATCCACATGATTTTAAACTTGCTAATTTGTACATAATGTGGCAATAACTTAAGTTATGCCTGTCTAATAGGAAACAAGGATATCATCATGGTTGACCACATGAAGAAGATGAAGAACAATGCTATTGTTTGCAACATTGGTCACTTTGATAATGAGATTGACATGCTCGGGCTAGAGACATACCCAGGCGTCAAGAAAATCACAATCAAGCCCCAAACTGACCGGTGGGTCTTCCCCGAGACCAACTCTGGTATCATCGTGTTGGCTGAGGGTCGGCTCATGAATTTGGGTTGCGCCACTGGCCACCCCAGCTTTGTCATGTCTTGCTCCTTCACCAACCAGGTTATCATTGTTTCTTCACTTCTTTATTTTCTATGCAGGATTTAGTTGTTATTACTTGGTGTAGATTATCATTTGGTATTCTACTGTGCTCATTGATGTTTAACTTCTGTGTTTGTATAGGTGATTGCACAGTTGGAGTTGTGGAACGAGAAGAAGAGTGGCAAGTACGAGAAGAAGGTGTATGTGCTGCCTAAGCACCTTGATGAGAAGGTGGCAGCCCTTCACCTCGGCAAGCTTGGTGCTAAGCTGACAAAGTTGACCAAGTCCCAGGCCGATTACATTAGTGTCCCGATTGAGGGCCCATACAAGCCTGCTCACTACCGCTACTGATTTACCCATTCACCCCTATGTAGGCTTTGTGCCTCTTCTGCTTGTTGTGTTGGTTCGTTGGGGGCTTGGGTTGTATGGTTGTAGGTTAGATTACTTGTTTGAATGGTGTGAGGATGGATGGGTTTTGGGGTTTTCGTTTCGTAATAATTGGTAGTGTTTTTAAATGGCGGTGGTGTTATCTGATACGGTTATTTAAAATTTTTGGTATTGTATGCCTTTATCAATGAGAATTTTGCGAGAATCAATTGATCTTGCAATTCAATTTTTTGGTGCTTAGTTTTGTTGTTTGTCCTGTGTTAGCATTGTTATTTGGTTACCTTGTCTTTCTCAAGGAAAGTTGTTGGCTGATTTTATCGTAGTCATTTTCCTGCACCTGTGCACCAGTCTCAGTTCCATGTCATCTGAGATCTGGCAGATATGTACCAAAATTTAAAATGTTAATGTGCGGTTCAGATGCTTATCATACCATTTTCTCGCTTTTTCGTCTTTGTAATTTCCGACTCTAGACTAAAGGTCAGAGAAGTCCAAACGGTCAATTTTTGAGTTGACATTTGTGCTATTTTAACTGATTGGCAACTTGTAAGTTTTATTCAGTCTAAAATAGCCATAAATGTGGCCGTGACTATTAAATTTTAAACAGTAAAGAATAATTCCAAAATTAAGAGGGGCATTATTAAATCAGCCCGTTCTGTCATACCTACCCTAATTATTGTTTATGAAGTATAAGCACAATTTTAGAGCCTCGTTTATATTCAAATTAAACCGACAAGTGAGCAATTGAGCTTTCACACACAAACACATCCTTAATATTCAAATGTGGGAGCCCACGGGCTGTTTAAACTTCGAAAAAGAAAAAAAAATTCAAATGTGGGGTTTATTGATTCCTCTCAAAATTGTCCTTTACTAAAATTGCAACTCAATAAATTAAAATCCAATTGCCAAAAATTCCAAATATGCAGATGCTTAAGCAAATTACTATCAATTTGTCTCTCCCAAAACTATCCTTAACTAAAGAAAAAAAATAAAAAGAAAGAAAAACTGCTAAAATACCAACTAAGCAGAAAGTGGAGAATAATTACTCCAGGGAGGTAGATTGATGATAAACTACTACTAAACCAATAATACTGGTAGCAAGATGATTAGTAGCGGTAGTGAGCCGGTTTGTAAGGGCCCTCGACTGGGACACTGATGTAGTCCGCCTGAGACTTGCTCAACTTTGTTAGCTTGGCACCAAGTTTGCCGAGGTGAAGTGCTGCCACCTTCTCATCAAGGTGCTTCGGCAGCACGTACACCTTCTTCTCGTACTTCCCGGTGGTTCTCTCCTTCCACAACTCCAATTGTGCAATCACCTGCACAAAAATTCCAATAGGGAACAAAACAACACCATCACTTGATTTTTTTTTTCGTAATGTTAATTTTCACATGAAAAAACAGCTTCCTGGGCTTAAAATCAGTAATTCTTTTCATACAAACCAAAGGTGTTATTTTCTTTATTTAATTTTTAATCCCATCTGTTGTTGTCCAATTGAGTTGAGGCTTAATTGTGCCTTTGACATCAAGATCCTGTCTGAAAGAAAAGATTAAGAAGCACAAAGAGAGTCTGTTTGGTATTTGGTAATTATGTAGCATGGTATTTGGTAATCCCTTATTCTTGCAGCGAATATACAACTTCAGTTAATATGTATACAAACAATTGCATGCATCATGATTAACATATAAATAATTGTCTTCTCCAACGAACCTGGTTAGTGAAGGAGCAGGACATGACAAAGCTGGGATGGCCAGTGGCACATCCGAGATTCATGAGCCGTCCCTCGGCCAAAACAATAATGCCTGACTTGGTTTCAGGAAAGACAAATCGGTCTGTCTGAGGCTTGATTGTGATCCTCTTGATACCTGGGTATGTCTCCAGCCCTTGCATGTCTATCTCGTTATCAAAATGACCTATGTTACAAACGATAGCATTGTTCTTCATTTTCTTCATGTGGTCAACCATAATGACATCCTTGTTACCTGCCAAGCATTTTAACATCTCGAGTTACTCTCCACAAGTTCAACAGTTAATTAATATTATGTAGAAAATAATTATATGCACCTTGCAATTATTAAAAACTGCTCCTAGGTTTTTGTTAATTTACCTGTGGTAGTGACAAAAATGTCAGCCTCAGATAGCACATCTTCCAAAGTAAGGACCTGGAACCCTTCCATGAGGGCTTGGAGGGCGCAGATGGGGTCGATCTCAGTGACGATTGTGCGGGCTCCTGCTTGCTTCATGGCAGAAGCACAGCCCTTTCCAACATCACCATAGCCACAAACAACAGCGACCTTTCCGGCAATCATCACATCGGTGGCACGCATTAGACCATCAGGGAGAGAGTGGCGGCACCCGTACAAGTTGTCAAACTACATTATGTATATGTTAATTAGAAGTTCATAACTTCATATATTGATGAAACAGTGATGAAGATATTCTGTAATTAAATTCGGCAAACCTTGCTCTTGGTGACTGCATCATTGACGTTAATGGCAGGGAAAAGCAGAGTCCCATCCTTTTGCATCTGATAAAGCCTCTTGACCCCGGTGGTGGTTTCCTCTGACACACCAACGAGCCTCTCCTTCATCTTGCGGTACTTCTTTGGGTCGACCTTCAGACTATCACGGATCAAACCAAGGACAATCTTGAACTCAGCATTGTCGGTGCTCTCGGGGTCGGGAAATTTTCCTGTTTTCTCGTATTCTTCCTCAGCACGAACACCCTCGTGGATTAAAAGAGTTGCGTCACCACCATCATCCACGATCAGATCAGGACCACCTTCGGGGCCCCAGTCGAGGCACCGCTCTGTGCACCACCAATACTCCTGTTAATTTAAAAAAACAAAGTTTTCTGATTGCTGGCATCATTGTGACATTACGTTTATCAAACGTTGACAATTAATCACAGAAATGTCTTCTTAATTGTTGCATATCCATATCCATAGATGAAAAAGGAAAGCAAATATAACTTTTATAAATCCATTGTCTTGCTAAATACATGAATAACATTAATCTGTAATGGTATACGTATTTGTCTAACTTCTGGTAGCTTTAATGAAAAACAACCATTTTATTACTCTGTAAAAGAAAAAAGGTGATCTGAAATCTAAATTGCTATACCTGAAGGGTTTCTCCCTTCCATGCAAACACAGCTGCAGAATCCCTTGCAATGGCTGCAGCAGCATGATCCTGAGTTGAGAAGATGTTGCATGAGCACCACCGCACCTCAGCACCAAGTGCTGTCAAAGTCTCAATCAGAACAGCAGTCTGAATTGTCATGTGCAGTGAGCCGGAAATGCGGGCACCAGCAAAAGGCTTTGATGGGCCAAATTCGGTGCGGCAAGAGATAAGACCAGGCATCTCAACCTCAGCTAGCTCGATCTCGAGCCGTCCAAAGTCTGCCTGAGCAATATCTTTGACCTTATACTCACGACCTGAGCTGGTTTTCTCTACAAACAAAGCCATGGTGAAAGAATTTAAATTTTTCTCAGTTGGAGATGAGACTATGGAACGGGTGAAAGAGGGAGTGGCTTAATATATAAATTGGTGTGATGCAGTGAACTAAATATAGTCTAGCTGAGGTAGCAAACATGCAATTTTTTACTCTTTACTAATCTTGGGTAAAAGAGATTATCAGAATATGAAGGATGTATGATGATTATTAATAGATAATAAGAATTAATGGCAAATCAGGTCTAGGTCGGATCGTCATTGGCAGTGTGGAAGTATATCCTAGTTGTTAATTTCTCATTCCAACTAGATTAACTAGTCTAATGTACATTTCGTTGTACAATGTGTTTTAAGCATACAAAGTTCTAATTATTCTCACAGTTTGTTGCACGATGTGATTTTGGTAATCCTCCAACTTCTGAATATATCAGAGTTTTCATACCACAATTCCTGTACATGGAAATCATATAAAATCAAAGGTTTCCTTGAATGTCTTTTCGCCTAAAGGCAAAAAAAAAAAAAAAAAAAGAAAAAGAAAAAGAAAAAGAAATTCCAATAACTTGCAGCAGTAAAAGTAAGTTTACAATGGATCGCAAGTATTCGGTACTACTGAAACAATGGATTTAGTAAAAGAGGGTTTGCTGTTTTTCTCATTCCTTTTATAATAAGCTGTGCAGATTAATTTGGATGTGCTGGCTGATATTTACCAATCTACCCTCATCATCTTTCTCACTCAGAAGCATGAATCTCTTTGGACAATAAAAAAATTTCGAGGAAGCCAGGACTAGTTTACGTAATCCCTTTCATGTGTGTGGAAAAGAAATCTATCATACTTCCTTAAACCCGCACCAATCACCATCTCAAGTTGCATGGGCTTATTGCATCGTCTCAGACAGTTTGACAGTGTATAACAGTAACATCGGTTCAAATAGATTGAAATTTAGATTCGATTTTTGAACTGTGTGGAGTGTGGACTGTTGTAGGGATAGAATTACAAATGCTAGTCTGATTTAGATCATGTAATCTTGATGGACAATTCAGATTCGTCCAGTAAGGTCAATACTGTATGAGTTGAGTGTAGTGACAGCACGCATCTTTGGATGCGTTTCATGATGTCTATGTTTTTTAATTTTTCAAAAGAAATTGGCCCAATAGGCCTTACAGTACCTATGTTTATGGACTTAGGCCAGTAAATGCAGAATCAAAATTTCTTCCTTTTTCCCTGATTTTGTGTTCAAGGCCCTACAACCTATTTTTGGCACTATACATACTAACATACATCTAAAATGCAAATGTTTCCACAAGCGTATAGATCTTTCCGGGGCCTTTGCATTAAGAAAATAATAAATAATAGATGTGTAATTGTCAAGCAAATAACAAAAGACCAATTCTCATTTACATACTTTATAAGGTCATTAAGGCTCTGATCGGAAGAGATAATAACGAGAAAAGAGTTCATTTCGGCGGAAAAGAAACGAGAAGATTTTTCAGTCGAAATCATTTCCGTCGATCGGCGAACAAAGATGGAATTTTCATGCGATTTGATCAGCCACCGGAGGAGAGAGAGAAAGAGGAAGGAGAAGCGGTGAGCGACGAATTCTCGCCAAATTTCGACGTTTTGGGCGAGAATTCCGTACGGGATTTGTAGCCGCTGAAATCGCACGAAATCGTTTCTTTTCCTCCGTTCTCCTCTCTTCCGATCACATTTTTCAAATCGCACGAATTCCATTTCCAAATCGTGCAATTATTTTCAGCGTTCCGATCAGAGCCTAACTATTTCACTCACGTTGAGACTTCTTTCAACTCATTTTTTTTCCAATGAACATTTATTTTCTCATAATATGCACTAAATTATGTTAGTAGTGTAACTTGTAGAACCATTGTATTACGTTGCTTTCCAATTTTACAAGTACAGGTACAGTGAGTTATCATGTAGACTTCGGTGCCAGCTACTCCAACTATATTAAAAAAAAAATATGTAAGAAAGCCTCTTGGTTAACCTAATCATGCACTCAATCACTGAGACAGCACCTCAAGCCAGAATTTGATCTGGTATATTCGCCTATTTTATACCTGGAACATTAATATCCACCAAATTGGGATGCTTATATTCTAATTATATAAAAAATCTTGCTGCCGCGTGAATTTAAACTATTGACCGTTCATCACGTGTCGGACGGTAGACAACAGATGCCACAGAACAGGTTCCAAGTGGAACTATCATACCCAAATGAAAGAAAAGATGCCACTTTTTTTCGGTCCAGAATGGTAGGGCCCACAAAGGTTGGGGCTCTTTTAGGAAGCTCAAGGATCTTCTGTTTGAGCATAAAGCGAAATTTATATAATTCAATAACATTTTTAAATTTCTTTAAAGAATAGTATTTAACTGATATAATGTAATAATGTAATATAATAGGTTGGTTAAGAGATAGGAAACAAATAAAAATATTCTAAGATTGCATAAAATCGTATTTAAAAAAAAAGATTTTTTAATTTCGGAACACGAGCAATAATTTGAGTATTTTGCTTGAGGATAAAATCATGTTCTATTAGTCAATTTATTCTTGACAATATCCAGCATGTGAACATAAGGATGCCACTGGTATCTCATTCACACTTGATAACTTTTCAAAACTTTTGTCAGCGTTTTTAAAATTAAATACAAATTTAAATAAAAAATTCAGAAAATGCCAAAAGAAAAAGCTACAAACAGTATACTTTCTTTTGTTATCTATGTAGGGAAAAATTTTTCACGTGCACACAACTATTTAAATTACACAAAAAACACTTTAGAATTAATATACATTTGAGTAGGAGACCTAAATAAACTTGTAATTTTTTATTTTTGGTTTGATTAAGCAGGTAACATACGTTACATACCTACTATCGATCGGGGCGGAGAGAGAGTGTTGTTACAAGTTTTCATCACAAAAATATAATTTTGACAAGTTATCATATATTTTCGTGAAGATTTTATTTTACACCTAATTAAGTGATAGTTTTAATATTAGACGAAGGTTTTCTTTCAATAATATATCATCACGAGTTATATTATATTAAATAAACATAAAATCAATAGCTTTGTAGCATTACTAGTAATCACGCTCACCCAATATGTCGACAATTTTTTATTTGAAAAATATTATAATTATTTTTTTCTTTCCTCAATTGTTAATCAATAAGGAATGAAAATGATGTAAAAAATAGAGTGAAATGATAAATGATATGCTTTAGTAAAAAAGTTGTTAAACAAAAATACAAAATATATCTTTAGTCTCAAATAAAGAAAGTATATTGATTAGCATATTAATAATATCTTTTGTGGCTAGACTTGTCTTTTATTTTCCTCTGATCATCTGCTATCTATTTCTTATAATTGATTACGGAAAAGATAATTTTATTTCCATTTCAAACAAGTCATTAAACCTATAAGATGATTCATATCTAATCACTAATAAAATTGTATTTGAATAATCAATGGTCAAAACATATATAATAAACTAGAAGTTTACATCTTTGGTCTAATTGTTTACATATTTGGATTGATGCTGTTAAGTTATAGGGGCGTGGATAAAGAAATGTACTGAGATATTTACGGTATGAGTGTTAAATCTAGAATTGTATGATATTATATTATATTTTTATAGAATACTTTTACGACATTCATTATGTGCATTCTAAATTTCTAATAAAGTATGAGAAAAGATTTTTTATTTTCTGAAATTGCTTTATCTTGATGTGAATAAGTTGTGATTTTTATTTTTTTTTCGTAATGAATAAGTTGTGATCTACTTAGAAAGAAATACGACCTAGTAAAACGGGACAGGCAAAATCATTCACTAGGATTTTAAGCCTTTCTCAATTCATCGGAATAATATAACAAGTTTTATTCCCCTCACCGCACCAAATCACCAATCGCAAAAACCACAAAAAATCCAATACGAACTCCCGCCCTCATAAATCTCCAGTGGAGTTTCACATGCGGCCGGGCCTCTCTCTCTTCCTTCCCTCTTTCTCTAGAAATTAGAATCAATCCAATGGCACTGCCACCGTTTCATTAACCTATACTCTCCTCCTCTTCCTCAAATTAAACTAAGGTACTAGCTCCCTCTCTCCCAATTTATCTCCAATTTTGCTCAAGCGATCCTTTCCTGCTCATGATCTGGTTTGATTCCCATCTATACCCTTGTATATATCTGGATTGAAGGCACCATGGGGATGTCGAGTGATAATGCGAGGGGATTGGCGCTTGCGGTTTCGTCGAGCTTCTTCATCGGTTCGAGCTTCGTCATAAAGAAGGTCGGGCATCGAAAAGCCGCTCATTCGGGAATGCGAGCAGGTTCAATTTTGTTTCAATTTCTGATTTCAAAGATTAATTTTTTTAATTTAGACGTATGGATATGTAATTTTCCAAGTTCAATTATATCTGCATTTGGTTATAACAAAGAAATTGGAAATCCCTTTATTAGTCTATTCATGGACATATTCAAAATGCGCAATTTTTTTTTTTTTTTTTTTTTCTTTTTGTGCATGTTCCTGTATTATTATTATTAGTAAATTTTGGTTCTAATTGGGAAAGTGGTGTGTTTGTTTTATTCGCTTTCTATGTTTATGTTTCAGGTTCAGGTGGTTTCTCATATTTACATGAGCCTTTATGGTGGGTCGGAATGATAACTAGTAAGTACATTTATCTAGGGATGTCTTTTATTTATTCACTTGTTAGTTTACCCAAAGAGTACCTTTACTTTATAAACAATGTTAGTATGCATACTACATTAGTACGATGAAAGTAATGAGCATTGCATGACTTTTAGCTTATTCTATTACAACTATACAGTAAGTTTCGTATATTAGAGAATGGATACCATTGACAAAACATGGGATTAGATATATTGGAAGCAATGATAAAGGCATCTTTACACCTCTGATTGCTACGAATTGCTTCCTACAGAGGCAATTTAGCTTTCCTCGTATGCTATCTTGATTTTATGTTGCACCAACCCATGCAGCTCTTAGTGCTTCGATTTCTTCCTTCCATAAAAAATTATGTTGCTAATAGAAACTCTATGAATGAATACTTGATTTGTTCCCAGGGATAGAAGGATGTTAGTGAGCTTATATATAGACTGGGGGGGGGGGGATACTATGGGTTTGTCGACATCAGAACAGTGCACACATTGTAGACTGTAATTAATATATACTAGTGCAAAGATATTGACAACAAAATTTCAGAGTGTGCTGGGGCCACCGTATCAGTACCATATATCTTATTTGCATTGTTAATGCCAGGACTAAGAAACTTAATCAGCATAGGCATAGGCATAGGCATAGCGAATGCAATTTTTATCATTTTATGTCATACCACACCACAAGAGGTCTCATAGGGAAGAACCATAGAAAAAATGAAGGGAATCAGGTCTGACATAGTCAAACCTTTCTTTCTAGGACTCTGAGGAAAGTAGATGCAATTTTCTATTTTTATTGAAACCAGAATGTGATAGTTGATCTAGAACAAAATTTGGGATAAACTTTGGTAGTATAATATAGAAAAAATAGAGAATTAGAGCTTAAAGGGAGAATAAAATATTCTATTAGAATAGGGGAGGATCTATAATAAGTACAGTTTCTGTTGAAGAGAAAGTACCTGTCAAGACTTGTCCACTTGGAATTTTGGAATATTCTACTCGACTTATTCTAGTCAACTAAACAGTATGATACTTAATTTGTAGGTCCAGCTAATTGCACCTTTTGGAAGGAATTGACTTGCTTTAAGTTTCTTAAAGTGACACATTTCGAACAATATTTGCAAGTCCTCAGCAAACCACCCACTTGGGAATAAGAAAATGATTAAAGGACAATGATAATTATTGCATAACCTGTTCAAAACTAGAAGTTAATATCATGTGCTTCTATGCAGTGATTGGAGGTGAAATAGCTAATTTTGCTGCATATGCATTTGCACCAGCAATTCTTGTGACACCTATGGGTGCTCTTAGCATTATTGTCAGGTAATTATAGCAAATCTAATTACTAGTCCTTTCTATCAAACATGAGCTCTTGCAAGTTTGTGTCAATACTTGGCAGTTTATACGGTGAAAAATTGATCTGTGTTATGGTGTATCATCTCATGTCAGAAATATCTATTACCCTTTGTCTTTGTACCAGGTTGATTGTTGTTGTTTTAGGCCTTTGTTTCGGCCTGAAGGTAGTGGAAAACACCTTGATACAAAGCCCCAAGCATTCTTTGGGCAGACCAATTAAATATTCATAAAATTGCTGTAAAAGATTTTAAGGATACCTTCCATATGTGACCTGGTTATGTTGATAATGATACAGTCATACACATTTTACTGCATTTTCTTGTACTTCTCTTTCTTTGTTATTTATAGATTTTGGGTTCTCAACGGTTGTTTTCTAAGTATAAGGGATCATCTGGTAATCTAACTATACTGGATACCTTACTGGAAACAAATTTGACAAGTATGACTACAGGAACTAATCAATAAAATAATTATGCACCACTTACAATGTACTGAATATCTCATGGTACAGTGCAGTGCTGGCACACTGTGTATTGAATGAGAAACTGAAGAAGCCTGGCTGGATTGGATGCATTCTTTGCATAGTTGGTTCAGCTATTATTGCCTTGCATGCCCCTAAAGAGAGAGAGATTGAATCTGTGAAGCAAATCTGGCACTATGCAACCCAACCAGGTAACTTGAAAATATTTTCCATCGCAGTAGGATTGCTTAAACATTACTTTCATTTGTTTGATTGTTGCTGCCAAATTTAAGAGGAGCAAAAGTCCAACTGCATCAGGAAGACATATCTATTTTACCTTTCTTCTACAATACCTCTTTTCATCTAATATATCCTTTTGATTTGTGATATATCCTTTGTGTATGTTACATGAAAACAAAAATTGACATGTCCTTCTTCAACCCAACCAAACCCAATTGTCTGCATCTATTCTCTTTCATGTGCATAGAATTCTTGGTGATAACTCCAGTACACTAAAATTGTCTTGGACCGTCCATACTGATGTCATCATGAAGTTATAGTTTTAGAAAATTTACTGCTAGCGGTATTAATGTCATTTTATAAAAACGGTATCTACAGAATTTAATTTTGAAGATCTATTATCTAAATCAATGTATAGAGTACAGGCTGGGGGCCATCTGGTCCCATGGGAGTTTCATCTCTCAATTATCACAATCCAGTCTATTGGATTTGTTTTCATTTTCAAAATAGAGAATAGAGAACTTCTAATATTTCCATATTGTTCTTGGTTAACCAAACAGCCAAAGTCAATTTTAATATTTTTACTTTTTAAAAAATGGTGTATTTGGACACATTCTAATTGTTATATCTGTAAATTTCCAGGATTTCTTGTCTACTGTTGCATTGTTCTTATAATAGTGTTGGTACTAATTTTTCGGGTGGCACCCCGGTATGGCCAAAAACAAATGCTTGTTTACATTGCCATATGCTCTCTCATGGGTTCTCTTACGGTACATCTAACTATTTATTATTTTCATTAAAGTAAATCATAAACTCCCTACATAAACTAAACCCCTGCCAGAGAACTGAAACAAAACTACCAAAATATTTTTTAGGAGGTGAAATTTGCCAAATATTAAGCAGCCATATGGATAATGCTTATTCATTTACTGTATATATATTAATTTTTAATCATTTATACATTTTTTGTAAGCATTGGTTGCTTGTCCTTATTTCTTATATTTAGGTAATGAGTGCAAAAGCATTTGGAATTGCTTTGAAGCTATCAGTGCTTAGCAAAAAGAATCAGTTTATCTATTTTCAAACATGGTTTTTCATTTTTGTGGTCATCGGTTTCGTTGTGATACAGCTCATCTACTTAAACAAGGTTGGGATTCTACCCTAATTTGTGATATGTATTCCTTAAATTTGTTATCGAACACATATTTTAAAACTATATATATCATGGCTATACCAATGATGAACAGATATGGTACAGCATTACCCAGGATTCGGTATTTCATATTATGATGAATCATAGTGTGCAGGTAGTGTACCAAAACCAATCAGCCTCAGTACCACACAAATTTTCATGCATTCAACATTGTATGTCTCACATCATACATATTCTCTTATTGTATGTCTGTAAGGTTTGTCAAATATTTATCAATCAATTTGGTTATAAGAATCTATTAATTTATGTGCAGGCCTTGGATACCTTTAATACTGCTATTGTGTCTCCTGTATATTATGTGCTATTCACTATTTTCACCATTTTGGCAAGCATGATCATGCTTAAGGTGACAAATTTGCTCTGGAACCTCCATATTCATGCAATACAAATATTCTGAAGTATTTGTATATTTAGTAGTGATGTGTGCATCATACAAATTTCAATTCTGGATATTGCAGGAATGGCATGTGGAGAGCGGAACACAAATTTCAACTGAAATATTAGGCTTTGTTGTCATTATTTTAGGGACTTTCCTCCTAAACTCAAAAGAATCAGATAAATCAACCCCGTCAGAGTTGACTAATCTAAATGGATCTGAAGCATCAGACAGTCCGACCCAATTACCTTGATTAATTAGAATCCCATATATTGATTAAGTTTAATATTGGGTTTTTTTTGTTTATAGAATTCTTTAATTGGGTAAATACTTTTATTCATTTGCAAAATTTCGCCCAAATTTCGTCCTATGCTTGGTTCATTTTTATTTTAGTGCAGAAGGAATAAACCATGTTTTAAAGATTTTGTATATGGTTCATTCCTTTCTGTGCCTAAAAAAGAATGAACTATGGACTGGGTCAAGTTCTCCATTGGTGATAGTTAGCTATTTTTTTTTTTAAAAAAAAAATTAGATGTACATATGTCCTTTTAAACAAAATATAGAGAGGATATTTCAATTCTCCAGCTAAACAGGTAATTATTTGTGTTTTTTTTTTTTTTTTTTTCCCTTATGGCAGAATTTGATGTTAATCTTCTCTGAAACTTCAAATTGAATTGTTATAATAAAACGCAAAAAATTATCATCTGTACCCATCATTATCATTTTACTGAATTTGATCAATTGGGTCGTTGCGATTACGGGTTGGATGTCTAATTGTCCAGGCGGAAAAGCTTTCTCAATTCTTTTAGTTACTGCATCACCTGTGAAATTAACCTTCGCCCCTATAAAATAAGAAATGCAATATCCTTCTTAACTCCCCCCCCACCAACTCTTTTTTTTTTTTTAAATAAAAAGATGGAGAAAATTTTCTTGCTCTTCTCTCGTATTTCCCTGCCCCAGGCCCCGTGAGACCACACCCCTCTCCTTTTCTTCTTACATTAGCTAAACATTGTTGACCCATTTAAAAGCAAATCACTAGGGAGAAAAAATAAAGGTGAGAACACGCATAAGAGAAACTTAGATTACAATCGGATTGAGGAAGAGTAAACGCAAATGAAAAACAGAAACATTGCTATTATGTAAGATTACTCCTAGTTAGGTAAATACGAGAGAATTATATTGTCAATTAATCGTGTCTAACTCGACACATTTCATATAAAATTGGATAAATTTCATAATTATATTTTCAATTAGGATGTGCTCTATGTTGATTGGGTTAAATCAGAGAGATTTGTTATCTAAATTTTCTGAACATGATGTTGCAATTTGATATGTAAAACCTAAACGTACGGAGCCAATGTGAAAACTGCTATTCAAAAGTAATGGACACAGATTTTGTTTCAATCTTGGTCGATAGATCAAATTACCATACCAAGAAATAATTGTGGACTGTATTGTACCAGCATGGATCATGACTTTTTTGTGACTTTGCGCTGATTGGATGACTAACCCAGATCACCATCAAGTCCAACTTTTATATTGCACGTTTTCTAAGCTCTTTGTGTAGCAAGTCAATTTTTTTAAACTGTACATGACTTTTTTGTGCTATATAATGTGCAGTTTAATGATTGCATAGCTAACCAAACAACGCGGTAATTTTTTTTTTTTTTTGAATAATCAGATTAGGAGACAAATAATTCCTGTACTCAGTCAAAGTCTTCTGATTTGAACCCCACCCACAAGTCCATAAGCACTTCACCTAGGTCTCCGCTCTTTTCAGTTTCCCCATAGATATATTGATTTGCTAACATTCTCACTATTTGTACACACAATAAAAATAGAAAAGAAGAAATCTGTCCATGTATTGAATTGGAAAACTAATTTTTCTTGGTTTCTTTCTCACTGGAGATCTCTGTAATCTGTAGCTCACTCAACCCGGCTTTGACTATGCTTTATCAAATAGTTTTTATTTTCAATATCGTTTCTGCGTTGGCAGGAGCTTCCGTTTCAATTATTTTCTGGCATTGGTGCTTCATCAGATGGAAAGAGAATAATAACAATTCTCAATCGACCGCGACAGACGATGGTCCAGTGGTTTTGTTTGAGAAGCCCATAAAAGAAGTGACCTTAAAAGATCTGATTTCGGCCACTAGAAACTTTGCTCCGTCTAATCTACTCAGCTTGGGACGAGCATGGGTTGGACCATCCTACAAAGCCATCCTCGCTGATGGATCCGAACTTATTGTGCAGTGTCTACGCTCGTGTGTTCTCTCTGAGCATGCATTTCGATTGGAAATGGGCCAGATTGACATGATTCGTCACCCGAACCTTGTTCCTTTATTGGGTTTTGCCGTATTGGAAAACAAGCAGCGGCTTCTTCTTTACAAATACATGCAAAATGGCACGCTCTCTCACCGGCTGAGCTCTGATCCTGCCTCACTTGATTGGCACACACGACTGAGGATTGCTATTGGCACTGCACGTGGCCTGGCATGGTTGCACCATGGATTGGAAACACCTCTTGTTCATGGGCACTTTAATTCCAGTTCAATACTCCTTGATGATTTCTACGAGGCAAGGATAATGGACTCTGTGCTGTCACGTCTGGCAATTGTGTGCCCGATTATGAGAGAATGCTGCGATGAGGAAGTTTATGCGGCACCTGAGTGTAACAGGCTCAGCACAACCAAGAAAGACGTTTATGCTTTCGGGGTGGTAATGCTGGAGCTTGTGACAGGAAAGGGGGCCGTGGTAGAGGCCACTGATGAGGCAGACTGGTGTAAGTTGGTAGATCGGGTAAGTCGTCTCAATGCTGCAGGATGTGCTGTTGATTGCATCGATCAATCATTGCGAGGGAAGGGTTACGACGTTGAGATTTTGCGGTTTTTAATGCTTGCTTTATCCTGTGTGGCTGTTCGTCCTGAGGAAAGGTTACCAATGCATCGACTTTATCACTCTATAATCGATATAGCTGGGCCAACTTACCGGTTAGAGTATTTTGATGAGTTCCCTCTGGTTTACCGCCTCCATGAGTAGAGAGGTACCGGAACTCTCTTCTGATTTGGCAGGATAAAGTACAATATGCTGTTGTCATGCTTAGAATATGTATAAATTACAACCTGCTGTTATAAGAAAATGCAATATAATATAAATTCTGTTTTAGTAGCAAGTAATTGGGTCAAATATTTGATGACTTAATAATATTTAGGTTCAATTTGCATTTTATTAAGTATAAATGATTGTGGCTATTATTTTGCATATATCTTATTACTTACGCAATTAGACATAGCAGAACACGCTTGTGGTCTCTGAAAGGTGAGACACCTCTGATTCGACGCATTGAAAGTCGTTTTCAATGTGATTAATCCACTTATCCACATCATAATCTAACGGTCCGTACAGGGACCATTACATTATGGGGTTAATAGCTTTATCTAATCTCTATGTCAAATTTATTTTAATCCAAGGACAAGCTGACGTGAGAGCATGCCAGATGGCAACACATAGAGAAACACGAAGTCATGTACACGCTCCACATGCATCATGATTGGTCGAATATAGAGTTTGCCCCCTCTTTAATTAGTTAATTAAATATACCCAGTAAGTGGCGAGTTCAATGCGGATTAGGATGTCAATTAATGGCCTGCTCTTCAGTACATGGCAGCGTCAAAAATCTCTGTCAAGTCTGGTATAATCCGAATTATCAGATCCAGAACTGATTCCCACATGTGCTATAGCAACACAGTGACACACCTTCATGCTTGCTTTAGTGAGTTGTATGTACTATATGCCAATTAGCTCATATAAATAACACATATGAAAGATAGGAAAAATAAAAGATGATAAAAAAATGACTATATTTTGTAAATAGATAGGCGTGGGTTCTCAAAAGGAGTAAATTGACTGCAATGGATGTGCCTCCAAAAGGGAAGACATTGCATGGAGGAACCTTTTAAATTTGTGGTACCATGCACACTAAAACATTGTAGCGCATGGAATCATCTCAAGTAGCAACCATGTGGCATGTGATGCTCTACAGTTTATACTTTAAAGGGGAAAAGCCAAAAAGATATCATCAAAACAAATTCACAACTAAAACTGAAGCAATTTCTTAAAAATATCGACAAACAAATTCAATTTTATCCATTCACATAGGGTCTTCCACTTGAGCAAACAAACAGCTTTTTAATGCAAATTAGCAAGCAAGATCGGGAGTTTTTATATGCAAAATAGCAACAACATTTACATCACATAATATTAGTTACTGAACTCCAAGAAGCAAGACATAAAACTTTACACTTATAAAATTCTGTATTCCAGAACAAAGAAAAAAAGAAACAAAAAGAAAAAGGGATATGATACCTTCCTATGCTTTCCATAATGCAACTCGCAGTTGCAGCTTATTACCTCTTAATTATACCCCATTTCTTTCTAATGCGTGCCGACCAAAACTCTGAAACAGAGGACCTCTATCAGAAATAGTAAAAAGTTACCAACATTGTGGATGCATAATGATTAGAATATAAGTAAAAGAAAAAAAGAAAAGGGCATGGCATTGTTCAGTTATCAAACAAGTAAATTATCCATTCAATTTTGAGATTTAATATTTACAAATGTTAACACATCACTGAATATAAACATTTCACTAGCAAAATATTTGGATCACGAATTAATTGTGCTTGATAAATTAAATATGCTGATAACAGTATATTATTAATACTTAATTATGTTATATTAAGACTAAATAAGTATAATAAAAAGTGAACATTCAAAGTAAAAAAGGTCATAGATTTACCTTTCTACTTTCATATGTGGCATACAAGGGCCTCTTTTACACCTTAATTTGACCAGCATTCTTTTCTTCACTTATTTTGCTACTATTTCTACCAACATGAAAAACAGACATCTTTTTCAAAACCTTTGAAAATTTAGCCAAATTAGTCCTTCCAACCCCCAAATTCATCTTCCTTGTAGAAACCCTAAATGCTTGTAAGCAGCACAATTGCCTCACCGGGCCGTCATCCTCTTCTCCTTCCTCATCTTCACTCTCCTCTTCTCGATCTACATTTCTCTTTCCTTTATTCTTGGTACTACTTTTATGGCCTTCACTCTTGTTTGAGTTAACCTCAATTGCCTCCCAAAGCAAATCCATCTCTTCCTCTTCTCCTTCCCCCTCTTTGACTGGTACTGGCACCGATCTTTCTTCACGTAGTTTAGTCGTAATTCGCTCTTCATACAATTTGCATGCGAGGGTTCTCTTCCATTCTTTATCTACCCTCAAGGACGTCTCTCTTTGAAGGATTTGCGAAGGTTTCCTCGAATGCTCTTGCAACTTTGTTGAGATAGATTTTGTCAACCTTTCTTCAACTCCATTACAAATTAAGGATTCTGTCATGCTTTTCAGTGCCAATTTTTCTTCACCATTTCCAGCATTACTCTCACTCTGCATATGATTCTCCAAATTCACATTTTTGGGGTTAATTTCTTCATTTTCACTTTCTATTACCTCCACTTCACTAGCACAAGATTTGTAATCATCAAATTCCCCATTTGACGTATCACTGCCAACCAAAACATCCTTGGGTTTGCAATCCTCTAAATTTGCATTATTTCCCGCCTCCTCATGATCTATTTCCTTTGACTTACTCTTTTCATCAAAAATTTTGTGCTCTGTACTCGAGATACAGTTATTAACCCAGTAATTCCTTATTTGAGTAAATTTTGTAGAATTTACATTATAACCCATCTTTTCTTCACAATTACTTTCAACCACTGATACTTGTTGATCTTTAGTGCCCAATTCACTAACCAAATTAGAAGAGTTACAGCATTTACTGGTCCTTCTTTGCACTGGACTCTGGAAGTTTTCATGACATGACATTTTCTCTCCCTCATCAGCTTGTGTTAACAGTACCTCTTGGTCTTGGACTCCATTCTGTGCTTCACAAACACTAGCAGAAGAATTGCACAATTCACCCATGATTCCTTCAGATTCAACCGTTAGAACTTCATCACCAACCAAAGCTTGAGCAATTGGAGAAAGAACCATCTCATCTAATTCCCCTAACATCCCAATTGTGTTTTCTTGTGTTGGACCCGGTACAGTACACAGCATATTTAATGCAATGCCGCATGTTTTACCTAGAAATTCAGACTCAAATGGTAAATGCGAAGAATTCGTGCAATATGGAGAGATAGTCACAACTGCAAGCAGAGAGAGAAGAGTAGAGAGAAGAAGGGGGGAGAGAAAGGAGAAAAGAGAGAAGAGGTAAGGGGAAAAGAATACTAGATAAGCAAAATGGATGGGGTGAGAAGTGAGGAAGCATGTGAGAGAGAGGAGGTCATGCACAAACATGGCCATGAGAGAGGTGTCAGAAGTGTACATTTTGGTCATGGCTAGTTTTTGTTTGGGAGTGTGATTCTTTTTTTCTCTCTTTATTTTGAAAAAAGGAAGAGGGATTGTTGTTTGATCTGGCTTGGTTTTTAGTGTTTTGCTTGTTTGGTGGTGGGGCAGCGCAAGAGTTTGGTTTATTTTGCAAGAGTTTGGTTTTGCGTGTGGAATTGGGGTGGAAGGGAAGAAAAGAGAAGACAAGTGGTAGTATTTCCTTTTTATGGCAGTAGAAAGAAGGGTGGAACTGTGGAAGAGAAGGGAAGGGAAGAAATCAAGGAGGAGATAGAGAGAGAAAGAGAGGAGCAAGGTGGTAGACTTTAGCTTTGGTTGCAAATGAGAGAGAACAGTTTGTTGGGTTGGCAGAAAGAGCGTGAAAAAAGTGGAAGGTGGAGGAAAATTCGGATGAAAATTGGCGTTTTCATTAAATTGGTATAGAGATATGCATATATTGTGTACATCAGAATATTGCCATTTACAAAATATAAATGCTTCCAGCTGGAGAGGAATTGCAGAGAATGGACCCAGCAAAACAGAGTATGCAAGAAGACTAACAAGACCGTTATTATTTGTTATGATTAACATTGTTTTGAACTTATTATTGTTTGATATGATTGGTACATTTGTGATGTCATTTCCTGTATGGCAGATTGGTACCGGTACATATGTCAGAAAATTGATTGTGTGTGCTTTTGGAGTATAACATAAATAAATTGATTTATGTATATAAACTTTGGGCGTTATTGCTTGGAACAAGTAACATTGGATTGCTTTGTTTCACTTAAACCGAATTTTTCAGATAATCTTCTATGAAAAAAGAAAGAACTATTATGTTAATTTGAAACAATGTATCCATTAATTAGAATGGAAGCAGGTGGCCGTTGTAAGATTTCCTTCTTTAAAAAATGAATTAACATATTAAGTAAAGACATTAATCGCTCCCATGTTATCGCCTTGATCGTCTTTCATTTGTCTGATTGTGCTATTTATTGCTAGATTTTTAGATAGGATGCATGCAGCCATGCATACAGCATATCTATCTGCTTTCGTCTGTTTCTTGTTGGAATCTTATATTAATTGAGAAATCAAAGCCTAAGACCGTTATTCGAGTAATTAGCGCCAACCCGTGACCCTACTTGTCCCCATCTCTTTCATCACAAAGCCATGATAATAATGCCTTGCTAAGAACATTCCTCTTAATTAAAGAGTGCAAAAAGGTGAAACTTGTTCACGGCTCAAACTATTTTATTAATTTTTGTGATAATTTGTCGTTTTTGTCGAAGGAACGGATTAAGCTCCGTTGAAAGGTAAAATAAATAAAGTGTAAATATATCTTTTTGGTTAAATAATTTTAGATAAATCTTTTTGGTTAAATAGTTTTCTAAAAAAATATTATTGACCGCTAAAATTCAAAATGTGAAATTATATATTTTAACAAACATTTGCAAGATTGCGAAAGAAGTGAGGAGCCTGCTAGTGGGGGAAATGCAGTTATACTTTCTCTTGTTCTAATGATTGGTTGTTTGCTATAAGGTATTGTTAGCACTTTAGATATTTATTGTTTAATTAATAATTGTTGACAAAATAATTAAAAGTGCTATTCGGAATGAGCTTCTGAGCTATACTTCTCGACTGCAAACGAATTTTGATAGATCTACTAAACATTTCTACTATTTTATTACTGATTAAAAAATAGGCTGTTACAAACTGTCTAATCATAATCAATTAGTCTAATTCGTCATTGTGACTAGAGATAAGAGTGAGAGAAGACTTTATAAAGTCAAACTAATTGTAACTATAAAAATTAAGGTATAGCGTTCATGCCATTATGCCAACTAACCTTAGTCACACTTATTTGTACTTTTGCCAACCAACCTTAAATATACTTAAAAATTACTACCTATAACATATTACTTTTTCATTTCTGAAACAGCCATATATATTAGCAACCTACTAAGTTAAAAAAAATCAATAATTTTTGAAACTTCATCAATCCCAAGATTAAACCTCCTTATTTTGCGGGTTTGTTCTTACCATAAATTTGTATAAAACTAAACCTGCAACACAGCCACAGCCAGCTTCCCGCCATCCATGCATGAAATCCAAAATGCTGAATAAACCAGAGATGAATATCTGCATCCACAGAATACGAAATATCATATGACATGAGTTTAAGAATTTTTCAAATGCAAATTACAAAAAAATACAAAGGAAGAAACGATTCTTCCATTATTGGGTGGTAAATGCGTGAGAAAAAAACGAAGAACGAAAAAGACACTTATTGTCAATCCCTTGTTTGTTTTTAACTTCAAAAATATGGAAGATCATTTACTGATAGATCTGGAAACTTTCAAACAATATCTGGAACATTTTCAGTATTTTTTACAGAATTTCTTTTTGAGGGTCGTATTTTTTTTACAGAATTTCATTCAACAATATTTGGAATAGAGAGAATGATGCAATATGGCCCCGCGCACACTTCACAAAAAGGGGTATAACTTTTGATCCGATCGTCGGATCGGGCTGAAATTTTGCCAATTCGTCAGCTCGGATTTGCGATCCGAGCCTTCCTTCATGGACTTTTGGACCTTTCTTTACAATTTGAACAAATTCTAGGGTTGTTTTAGTAATTTTTATGTATTATGTTTTTCTAGGGTTTTACTTTCTGGAAGGAGTTATGTTATTTTGAAAATTAAACTTATTAAAAATCGAGAATCTGTGTGATTTTCAACAAAAATCTCTCTTTTTCGTTCTTTTTCCGTTGTCTTTCTCTATCTTTCGTGCATCAGAGAATTTCTGTTGTCAATGGTGATATTTTTCCTAATAATTTTAAATTCTTAAATTTATTGTGATTATATTTTATTTTATTTTATATAATTTAGATTTTGGGTTCTGAAAATAACCGAAGAGAAGCGCCAGTAACAATTTTAAACTTGGCTCGGCCAAGATCCAAAAATTTAGGCTGGAAATATTCCTGACATGAAGAGGACCTTGTATCGGTTAAACAATGCTGGTCCAGACGTAAATGTTTTGTAAGAGCAACCTCAGATCTCATAAGAAAATATCGCATAAATATTTAAGATAAAATCAATTGGGTGGTATTTAAAAAATATTTATTTGTATATGCTTTTTAAATGGTTCTGTTCAAATCCTTAATCGATTGTTTTAATTTTGCCCAAATATTGAATATTATGTCAAATAGTGATGACAACTTAACTTCAAAATTCAAAAAATTTTGCACAAAATTATTGATTTGTAGGCTAATTCGGCCCAAACTCCGGATCAATGGTAAATCCCCAACAGAGGTATCCTAAATACTCCTTTTTGATATGGACGGGCGAATCTAACAGCTGTATGCACGGATGCACCACTAAAACATAAGAATCACCATTTTGGGACCCAACTAAAATTTTTGGTTTTTTGTGTACCTTAGTTATCTATTTTATCTCATACAAATTTAAATAGATAATAATGTTATTCTCGTGTTTAAAAATCTAGACAAACGTCTGTGTTCAATATCCCATAATTATATAATTGTAATTTGTAAGCAGGAGCCAGGAGACAAATTGAACTTGATCCAGCTCAGCTGGAGTGTGTGAATATTCTACTCCAACAAATTACAAAAAATTAGGTTGATTTTAATAATTAGAATGCCATGGCATGAATTTACTATTTCGTGATTAGATGTATAATTTGGCGTATCTTTGTTGTGTTAATTGCTGCAAGCAATGATGCATCTCTTGTTCAAATTGCCACAAAACCGTTAATTATATATTTTTATGTATTAATTAAAACAGTTAAAGTATTTAGTCCTGACGATAACAAGAAGCTAGTAAATGAAAAAGGTTAAGTTTACAATCATAAATAAATTTTATAAATAATTTCACATTTCAGACTCTTGACTGTATATGTTAGTTGAGGAGCGTTCCGCTGCCTCTAAATTTCGCTGCCCCCAAATGCCACGAATCTTTGGCCGTGCAATAAATTTAGATGAATGGTTATGATATAATCTGTAATTCTTTCTCTCTTCATTTTTTAAAGAACGATAGCACACTTTTCAAAAGCATAAAAAAATTTCCTCTCTCCAGTTCTCTCCCATGTTCTCTCTCCTTCCCCATTCTTCTTTCCAAGTTCTAAAATCGAATGAGAACCTCTGTATCACCTCTCCCAGAGACATTGAAATTATCCTTCTCTCCAACTTCTCTTTGTCATGCTCTTTTTTTTTTTATCTCCAAATTCTATATCGATAAGGTTAGTTTGCGACTTAGCATCTCTGCTCTTAGACACGACATCACTTCTCTTCAATCGTAGACGCCACCCATTGCTCTTTGAATTTTCACTGTGTAAATTCGAGTACTTTTTTGTTCAATTAAGTAAAGAAAAAAAAACTCAAAGTTCATGAGGATAATCGAAAACCAGAAAAAGGCACAAAAAATTGAAATGGATTTTTGTTATTTCTAATTGTATTAGATAAAGGTTCTCACTTTTTTTAATTAAAGGTTACTTCTATGTAGAAGATGCGTAAAAGTGAAAATTTCAAGACTGTGGCACTTCAATCTCATAATGAAATACAATGTTACCCTTTCAAAATTGTGAGACTCAATAAAACATGAAAAATATTTCTAACAAAATTAAATGGAAAACTGCGAAATTTGGTTGGACAAGAAAGGAAATGGAAGCAATCCTGTAAACGCTGATTGAATTTTGGACATTTCCAAAAAATTAGAGAGCAATATATCGCATTTGGAGTTGTAGAGAAGTAATTGGCCGGCGAAAGACAAAGTTGCCAATTGTTATGGTCGAAATAGAACTTGGAAAAAATATAGAGCACGAGTGAGAAGAAAATGAGAGAGGACATGGGAGAGAACTAAGAACCGGAGAGGATTAAAGTTTTGATGTCTTTGAAAAGTGTGATAATGTCCTTTGGAAAATTTAAAAGAGAGAAAGTGAATGGTTCTCCAGATTAAATCACAACCATTGATCCAAATTTATTAAACGGCTAAAGATTCGTGGCATTTGGGGCAGCAAAATTTAGAGGCAGCGGAACGCTCCTCATGTTATAAATAATAGCTCAACCCAAAACAACATACCTCAATTAGAAACATATATTTGTATAATCATTATTTATTATTTATTAGTAATAGAGTTTGCCTTGGATCTGAATTTTGTCGTGAGAAACTGAGAGGTCGCAAGTTCCCAATCCAAATGGTGGAAATGATTTCTTTTCCTCTTATTATTTTTCTTTTCCAATTTGTTGTAATCGCTATAAAAAAAAAAAAAACAAACAGTCGTGTACTCGTGTGATATCTGTTTCTGATATCCATCACAAAATTCCCAATAAAAATATTTTATCGACTAAGATAAAGTTTATAATAAGTTTAAAACCAGTGAATACATATTTGGTGGATGATAGAATGTGTGTTACCTATTCCGTAATTAACATTAGAAAATTTTCAATAAATGCCGTCAAAAATCAAAATAACACCGCCTCTGCATTATAAGTAACACTATTATAGTCAAGGCTTATCTCTACTCGCCCAAGAAAAACTACAATTCATGCTGAATCATGCACAAAAATCACAATTTTTTTTTTTTAAACATCAAAAATCACAACTCGGTTCTTTATGAGAGTTCTGGTTAGGGCTGTTAGACGTGTCGAACGGTAACGGAATGGCCTATTTCGTTTACCGATCCGTTCCATCAACGGTATGGCCGTTTCGTTCCGTTTCCGTTTCGTTTTAGGGGACAGTATACCATTTCATTCCGTTAGACGTTTCGTTTGAACGGAACGGAACGGAACAACGTGTTTTTACACTGTTTTCAGCACTATTTGTCGAAACGGAAGCGAAATGACTCGTTCCGTTTACCGTTCCGTTGCAGTAGCGGTATGCTCTCTAATTCCGTTTGCTGTTCCGTTTTTTGGAACGAAATGAATTTTTATACCGTTATACGTTCCGTACCAACGGAACTGCACGAAAAACGTATAACGGCTATATCGTTGACAGCCCTAGTTCTGGTCCTACTTAGGGGTTTTTTTCTTATTGAGCCAAATCGCTCGAAAAATCTCAACGAAGAGCCTAATGCATACTAATAAATGCATATAAGGCCAAGGCGCAGGGGGCATGTGCGCCTAAAAAAATTTGCCTGGGCATTAGACGCAGATATAGCATGCGCCTTTGTTCCTTTACTTTATTTCTAAGTACAAATGTGTTTTTAGTCTTATTAAAAAAATAAAAGCAAAATGACCAACGCCCAAGGATAAAAGGAACGTGAGAAGCAATTGTTTAGTTAAAAAGATCAATTGATGGCATGCAAGGAAAAACGACAAAAAAAAATTAATTGTTTATTTATTTATTTTCTATCCATTCATCCATATGTCTGCTTATATATTTAACATAATTAATTTTTTTAGCTTATAATCATCTTTAGCATTTATTTTATTTCGTATATAAAGTTAGGGACATCGCGTGTAAAACTAATAAATTTTATATATTATTTTTAACTAGATTCTTTCGTTGCGGCTCTGCCATGACATACATTGTTAACCATATATTGTTATGTTTTATTTAGTTTGTAATGTAAATATTTTTTTATTAGACAGTGTAATTAATTTTTTTTTTGAGGGAGTGGTGGCCTTGTGGGGAGTTTATAGATTTTATGTAGATACATTATTTTTTGTTATGCACTAAAAAGATTGACAACCATGAACATATACTTGTATTGTCAACCATTTTCATGCGGATTAATCGCTTTAATTTTATTCTATGATATGTTAAGCTCTAAATAATTGGGTACCGCTTCAACCATTTTCTTTTTAACTATCAAATTGTGCTAGGTGAATGTTAGTATATTCCAATTTTCAATAAACGTGTCTGCTTAAAAAAAAATTGTATACATTTGGCATTCTCAAAAATAAATTTTAAGTATTTCTCAAAAAATAAATGTGTCATTAGTTTAGAGTATGTTTCCTTACATACAAATTTTTTTAGAATTTTAGAAAATTGTTAATCTAATTTGCACTGAACCCTTTAAGCACTGCAGTTTTAAAAAATCTGAAAAAAGTACTTAAAAATGTAAAAAATAAAAAATAATATTTGGTATGCAAGGATTTCAATATGGAGATCATATTGAATAATTTTGATTAGTAATTTGAACTTTCAAAATTGAAATATGACAGAATTTAATAGGGAGTATGGTCAAATCGATTTGATTGAATCTACTCTCCAATTATAAATATAAATATTTAAATACATGAACTGTATAATATATCAATTATAGAATATGTGTGTATAATAGGTATGACATCTTTAATATATTTATTTTAGTTTAATATATATAACGTATATGATATAATATAATATAATATAATATGTATGTAGAAAAATTTTACTAGAAATATCAATCAACATTATGAGAACATGTATAGGTGTGTAGTTGATTTTCGCATTCTGGAAAGGTAAAATATTAATTTACTTCGATTACCTTTATCCCTTCTCTTGGTCTAATTTTTCTCTGCTAAAAATTCGTTGACTTTTAGAAATAATTGAAATGAATAAAAAGTGCACGGCATTTATAGTAAGGCGAAAAAACACTTTGCGCCTTATAACCATGTGAATTTTAGGCGCACAAGGCCTCTGCGTCTTGGCCCTTCATGTAAATATTAGTATGCATTAGACTCTTTGTTGAGATATTTAATAGGCCAGAGCCGTTTAAGAAAAAAACCCCCTACTTAGCCATGCCCATGTGACAAAAAAACCTTCGGGGAACCAATATTTTCTGTGGCAGTTTGTTGCACATAACTTAATGTATTTTGCCATGTATATATCTCAAGAATGATAAAAACAGATGGTACTATACTTAGTTTATTTTATATCTCCTCATGTAAGTATTGCTATTGGGATCTAATATCATTATACATAAAAAAAGTTATCATCATCAAATCAAGGTGTAAACATGTTTGAATATTTTAACAGCCAACAAGCATCAAAAAATTGAATTAATATTGATAAATAGGAGGAGTTTTTTTTTTTTTTTTTTTTTTTTTTTTTTTTTTTTTTTGCATAAGTCATAACTAAGAAGAAATCAAAGACCAGTTATTAAACATAAACGTATCTAACCTAGAACATTATTATTTTAGGACTAGCATATCAATAACATATATCGATTGATGATGCATTTTTTGGGTAAATAACTAAATATGAATGAAAATAATATTTTTTTTTCTATATTTCTCATCATACTCGTAAGTCTAACACAAGGAGCGCATACCAGTATGCAGCTCTTAAAAATTGAAACCATTGTACTTTTTTTTTCCTACTCTTAGCAACACAGAAAGTCATACTAGCACACGCTACAGAAGAATTGTAAACCTTTACCTTTTGTCCCCCAAACCAGCCGTTGCAACATGTGAAAACTGAAAAGTAATATCAACTAAGCCAATGGCTCTCTTTAATCACTTTGCCACCAAACGAGCGCAAAAATGACCCCAAAAGCCCAATCTGTCAATTGGTGAAATGTCTTGCATCGTAACTACCATCTATTCTTGAGCATATTTGAATCGAAAGTCTACTCTGTCTACAGTGGCGGATCTAGAAAAAAATTTTAGGTGGGGCTGAATTTATAATAACATTGGTCCAACATAAATTCATAAAAAGAAAAATTACAATATTTTCTTTTTAGGTACTAACATATGACGTTTTGTCTTCTCTTCAAACCATTTTGCCTTCTCTCCAAACCGTTTTATCTCAGAATATTTTGAAAAATATGTGAGCAATGTTCTTTTTGACATTTTGATTTCTTGATTAATAACAATATGCAATTAGATCTTTAATCAAATGTCAAAATTCTAAAGTTTATCTCAGAACATATTGATTACTAACTAAAAGATATGGAAAAATTACATTAGTTCACTTGTGCGCATTACCAGTAGATCTTGTTTAATAAAAAAAATGTATATGGTATAGATAGAGTTAGAGAGAATAATAGTACCCTTGCAATTCTATGAAATCAACCACCAATAGATGAGAAATTTTCTTGTGAGTTTGACGGGCTGTGAGAAAAAGGGACAAAAACGGAGAAGGGCGTGCAGAGGCAGTTGCGTACAGAGAAGAACGGAGGGGAGAACGTGGTGCCGACTGGCGACTGCCGAATGCCCGAATGAGTTCGGTAAAGTAAGGCATTTGCTGAAAATTTTTTAGCGCATTTAATTTTAAGCCCAAGTGGCATTTATAATGTATTGGGCTTAAGGAAATATCATATATTATTTGGGCTTCGGTTTTTCAGAAACAAGCCCAGGAAAAAAGCTAGTTGGTGAATCCCACCTTTGAGAAACAAGCCCAGGAAAGTATATTGGAGAAAAAAGCTGGTACTGCTTCGGAAAGGAGGGGCTCCAATGGCAGAAACAAGACCTCCGATGGCAGAAACAAGACTACCTTTGAGTTGCAAGTTAGCTGGGGCTAAGGAGGGGCTCCAGGGGTTCGGCGGCGGTAGGTGGGGCTCTAGCCCCACCCGCCCCAGTGCTAGATCCGCCCCTGTCTGTCTATCATTATCACAGTTTTTGCCATATTCAATTATTTCAATACCTGAAAAACTGGAAGAGCATTTACAATATGCTTTACTTTCCATCTCTTGTTTAAAACAAGAAAGTGTAAGGTACAGATTTACAGCTTCTTATTCAATACTAGAGGGACATATCGAGCTTCGCTCGATGTAGATATCTATAATAAAAATATTTTTATTATGTTTCTATAGTTTAATTATGTTTATTATGGATATATGGTTAAGACATATTTATCTTTAGAAATATAGTTTAGTTATTATAGATAATTTGATTTGATTAAATTTAAAAAGTTTGATCAATTTAGAGAAAAAATTATATGTGTGCAAATATAGTTATAGTTATCTGAAATAATATAATTAATATGATTTATATTATGTTGATATTATTCATGAAATGTAATATATTTATAAATGACTTAAATAAAAAATATATATTGTAAAACATCCGAAGTTTTTTCTATTTTCAATTGAATGAATTTAATTTATATTTTGTAAACCAAAATTAAGAATGGTGATGAAGAGAGATGGAGACATGATGAAAATGACAATAGGAAGGGGTCACAAAAATCAGAAACAAAACAATGCGTTGCCAAATTATTATCTGATGTTGAATCGAGTCAGTTTTATGAGCAATAACACCCGACACACAATTAGTTACAAAGTATCACATTACATAAATCAGAAAAATGCTATTGCGACAACTATTTCACAATGCTTGGAGTGTCGAATGATATTTAACTAAAGGATCCTGACACCGACACATCTTTATTTATAATATTGATGGACTACATTGTCTACATATATCAAAAGAATGTTTAGGCCACAGCAACACCACAACTTAAGTACGCATAAATCTCTAGGTTGAATCAAGAAGGCAAACTCGTGTATGCGTATAAAATAAAATAAAAATTAAATATTTTTAAATTCTTAGTTTGTTTCAGAAAAAAAAAACCCGCCCAAACCTTCATCTTTTTTATTAAATCAATAAATCTAGTCACAACTTACAAGATCAAAAGAAAAAGTATACTTTTCTCAATGTGGCTTAAAATTGGAAAACAAAAAAACCCAAAAGCCTCAACCTCCGTATTCTGCAACTTTTCTTTTATCAAAAGCATAACCTAAAGGCCTTAAATTAAAACTCGGTACATTTCAAGCCCAAAAGGCCTTGTAAGTTTCTAGAGTCGACACCATCTATAATCGTCCAGAGACCGTACATTTCTGGGTGTGCCCGCTTACATATCGGAGTCCTATTGACCCTACAATTTAAATCATACGGTCGAAACTCAAGACCACTGCCCTTTTCCTTAAAATCAGACGGTCAGAATTATCACAAGTCTGTCTCTCCCAATTTTTAACCAAAAATTGTACACAACACGAAGCTTGTTCTCTCTCTCTCCATCTTCTCCCAAAAACCAACACCAAATAAAAAAAAAAAAAAGGAAAAGAAAAAAGGCTCCGGCTTTAGCCATGGTGAAAATCCGAGGCGGCGAGCAAGAGACCGTGGGTTTCGCGAAGCTCCAAGGCGAGGATTTCGAGTATTACATGCAAACCTACTCAATCGTGATCGGGCGGAGCAGCAAGAAGCTCGGCGGAGAGGTCGACGTCGACCTCGCGGGAATCGGTGGCGGAATGAACATCTCGCGGCGCCACGCCAGGATCTTCTATGACTTCTCGCGCAAGAGATTCGCGCTTGAGGTGTTGGGGAAGAACGGGTGCTATGTTGAGGGGGTGTTACATGTGCCTGGTTCGCCTCCTGTCAAGCTCGATTCTAAGGTATTGTATGCTTACGCTTTAATAAATGCACTAGGTTTTGTTACGAGTTGTGATTTAGTGGTAATTTGCGCCAATGATTGGTAGTAGTGGTATGGTAAATTAAGTTTGTGATACCGAACATTATTATTATTATTATTTTTAGATCTCTGGAGCCTTAATTTTTTGTTACCAGTAACACCAAGCTCTTTTGCTTGTTTGCAGGAACGGTTTCGTTACATGTTTAAATCTTCATTCGTTCTAGACACATGGCTAAACCATAATTTGATGTTATTTGAACAATAAAGTATCCTGAAAAAAAAAAAAAAAAAAAAAAAACAGGGAAAAAATAGAGTAGAATAAGAAATAAATAAAAGAGTTAATAAATTGTATGCAATTGTAGGATCTGCTACAAATTGGGGACAAGCAATTCTACTTTCTCTTACCAACCCGGTCAATATTTGATCCCCGGCCGATACCGGGGTTAGGTGCCAATATTTACATAACAGAGGAAGATGAAGGAGAAGAAACAGAAGATGATGAAGAAGGAGATCCAGAGGGCAAAGAGGATGGTGTTGGAGATGAGGAAATTGAGCCAGTATTGATGAGGAAGCGGCCAAGGCTGGTATCTGCTGATGCCAGTATTTCTGGTGGGGTTGGTACAGCACGAAAATCGGGTCCATCTGGGCTTTTAGGTTAGTATAAAGTCTCCCTTTGCTTTTAGCTAAGTCCTCGTGTGACATTGCACAATAATGCCAAACCGCAAATTGTAATGCCTATCTAGCAACAGGGAAAATTCAATTGATGCCTGCAAAACAAAAGTATTATTTTCCATTGCCTATATCAGTCTTACATAATCGGTATCCTTTTTATTACCTTGATTGCCCCAGTTTCTACACCAAATAAGTAAAAAAAAAGAAATACTTCTCTTCATAAGTGTATCCCTAGACTTACCTTGGGGGAGATGATGCTATATACTAGTTTCGATATACATTTGAGAAATTGAGAGGCCCGAAATTAAGGGAGTTTGTTTTCCAACTATATTGTGTAAGGGTTTACATTTTCCTTTGGTAAGTCTAATTACAGGAAGTAGGAAACTGCTAAGATCGATGGTTTTTTTAACACTTGATACTGTAATTTTACAGCAAGAACAAAATAGTTGCCAACAGTGCGGTCATTGCAAAACCACAAATTATGCTATTAGTAATGTTCCAGATTGATCTTACCTATCCGTAATTTAGAGCACTGAATATCTTAGGAGTGTCTGGTTTGCTTCTTCTCTATGTTTTGGGCCTTTCCATGTAGCTTGATGCACAGTGGGCTGAAGGTCCTAAAATACATCGAATTCTCAAAGCAATCAGACAATGGCAATTAATTAAACAATTTTTCATTAATAAAATGATTCTGTTTAAAAGCTAAGAAACTCCAGGTTGCACATTACAATTTATTTATTTATTTATTTATGTTTATGGCATTAACATTGTACTTTAATGAAGTTTGGGAAAATCAGTTATATACCCCTCCAATCTTAGTCAATTGGAAATATCACCCTCTGATCTTCAAATTTGGAAATATCCCCCTCTAATCATAACTTATATAGATATTTACCCTATAACTATTTATACCGACATTTTAATTCTGAAAAATCAATTTTAAAAATATATGACAAAAGTGCCCTCAAATCTTTCGCACCATTCTTCTTACTTCTTTCCATTAGCGATTCATATTGGAATGAATTTAGAAACTTTGAATTAGTTGAAAAGCTAAATTTTAAAAGAATTAAAGTAGCAATTTTATAATGGGATGAGGAATAGCCAAAGTCGCACTCAAGGTCAAACAAGAAAGTGCTTGGATTAGCTCAATCTTTTGGAAGAATGCTGCAATTCAAGAAAAATTGAATAAACAATCCAATTTGAAGTAGAAGTTTGAAAGCATAGTCTCTATTTATACTCTCCGAAATGATTAATACTCTCTGAAGTGATTTCTGTATTTTGAGAGAAGCAAAACAGTTCGGATTTGGTTAGGATTTGACTTGGGACGATTAAAAGAACAAATGCATCGCTAATGGCCTAATGGAAAACAGAATCGGGAAGGTAATGGGAAGACTAATCGTCAGGAAGGAGGGGCAAGCTTGTCCAAAATTTTAAAATTATATTTGCCAGAACTAAAATATTAGTAGAAATGGTTAAAAGGGTAAATATCTATACAAGTTATGATTGGAGGGGGATATTTCCAAATTTGAAGATTAGAGGGGGATATTTCCAATTGGCTAAGATTGGAGGGGTATATAACTGATTTTCCCATGAAGTTTCTATGCATGTATGCTCTTCATAATTTTCACCAATCTTCTAGAACATTCCATCGAGATATTATTCCGTTTTTTGCAATTTGTAGTGACATTCTGCTGACTTGCTATCTCTAAAATTATAGTAAATTAAGAGTCAGTAAATTTTAAATTATTGAAAATTCATTTGTTGAGCAAAATACGATGCAAGATTAAAAAAGTAACTTTCTTGAGTCAGTACAGAAGAATGTAGGAGGCCATGTATAAAAATGGTTGCCAGTGGAAATCTATCATCAACAATTTTCACAGGTTCACTTATGGCCAATTACCATGAAAGGATATGTATGGGGCAAAGCCACACTGGTGACAACAACAGAAAATCATTACAGCTCTGCCGGCTCCACCTCAAAATGAGAAGAAAAAAAAAAGGAAACACAAGCCCAACAATTCAGATCCACCTGAGATCCAATGGCCATAATTTTGAACCATAGGAATTCTGTAATTTAGACAATTTGATTTGCCAATAAATGAAGGCTGAGGAGTATGTACGAAATAGTTTCTCATTTGGCTGTGCTATATGTGACATCTTTTGGTTTTCAACGAAACATGTAATTAAAGGTTGCGGACCCGGTTGGTATTCAGTATCATTAAGCTTGTTCTTCCTGGATAAAAGTAGAATATATATTTGTCTTTCTCCATCATACTGTTTTGTTCTAATTTCTATATTGTTATCTTTTATTTTATTGTAGTTAAAAAAGGAGTGGACAGAGAAGCTGATAACAGGCAGCTATTACAACTAGAAGAGAAAGATGTGATATCTTCTGTTGCCACGGTCTTATCAGATCTTTGTGGCCCCGGTGAATGGATGCCTATGATACAACTCCATGAAGTGGTCAGTTTTTTCCCCTTTGAGGATTATTTAGTAATGTCCTTGGATTAGGGTGCATAGTTCATTTGAACCTTTGATTGTGTTTAGTCAATTCAAACCTGATAGGTTATTTTTTGGATGCATTATCAAAAATCATGGGATACCTGGGATAGACATCAGGAAAAAAAAAAGGCCAATGATTTTCCAAATTGATGCATCAGCTTTAATTTTGGCTGAACAAAAATAACAAGTTTTGGGTCTTGATTGAACCAAAAGAATTCAAGTACCTCTAGTTATCCAGAATTCCAGATACAAAGTCGAAGGACTGTTTTCAGATCTTTTGTATTTTAATGGTTCCTTTTCTGTGAGGTATATAAATTTAAAATATGCGCCTATGCTTTCAGGCTATGCATGTGTTTTTAATTAGATATGTTCCTATTTATCATTATTTCTGTAATTGCATATCCAGATGTATGAGAGATATGGGCTTGTATGGCACCATGGTAGAGTGCGCAAATACCTCACATCAGATGATTACTCAGAAGCTGAGACAAAGGGGAAACCGTGGTATGGCCTTCTGACCCTATTAAGGAAATATCCAGAGCATTTTGTGATTAACACAAGGACTAAGGGAAGAATCACAACGGAGTTTGTTTCTCTGGTGTCCTTGCTCTCGTAAAATGGTTTTTGCACTTTACCTCCCATAATGATTGTACTGTCTGGTTGATTGTAAATTAGGAAGGTTGAAGATAGGTTCTTGGTGGTGGTTGAGAGCATAAAGAGCAACTTTGCTATGTTCTTTACTGTGTAGATGTTTTATTAAGTTCCATTCGGCCTATTTTTTTGTTGTAGGATTTGTGTATTATGAAATTTTTGTGAAATGATCAACTGAGGTCATTGAGAATACTAAAATTTATTGATGAAGTAACACGAATTTGATATGTCTATCCTCCATTTCGATACTCTTCTTGGCTTTTTGGACCTCGGACCTTATATGAGACTCTAATTTTCTACCTCCTTGGTTGTTTAGCAAACATAAATGTGTATGGTATTAATAAACTGAACAGATGATTCTACAACAATTTCCAAACTAAGAAAAAAAAGGGGAAAAAAATCAATGCCATAGAATCAGAAGATAATCAATAATTCCAGTACCATTCAAATGTTTTTTTTTTTTTTTGTTTTTTTCCCCCTTAGACTGACAAACCCACAGGCACAGTACCATCCAAACGGGCCATTAGAATTTAGAAGAGGATATTTTATACAATAGGGGATAAAATGAAAAAATAATGACGATATACATACATAACACTAGCCACTGTAGCCGACGACTAAATGTTATGATTCGTTGGATAAGAAGAATCCAACACCATAGAAATTGTGAGTCAGTTTACATTATAAAAGGCATTAGGTGATTTCATTCGGCGTTGGTATCAATTTCGGGAGGGTATCTTCTTTTAACTAAATGGTGTCCAATCATAAAAGACACAATGCCTTCCAGTGTTCCAGTGGAAGAGGCCCTTAGCGCACATGGCTTTTGTACTGGCGAGTGTCGTAGGCCAGTCTTGCAATAGTAAATTTCAGTGGCAGTTAAGTGTATTTAATTTATTTTGTACCAATATAAACCCACGTATACCAAACCACTCAACGACTCCCTTGTATTCTTAGAGGTAGCAGCTTCTGTAGCGGGTCATTTAGTTTCAATAGATCAAATTTGTGAGGTTTGTGCTTAGACTCGTCGTAGCTTGGTTGGGAATGTAGCTATGGCTTTTTTGCTTGGTGCAATTTAAGTACATTTTTGTGTCTTGAGTAGCTTAAACAGCAAATGTTAGTGTTTTTTAGACAGTAGTCCTCATCTTTATTTAAGACCAATCAAACAAATGGGGAAGACGGATGGAAGATTTGAGGAAGAGAGAGATGCAAATGCTAAAATAATACAATTAGTGCTATGTACAATTTTGCTGAGGTTTGGTATGAAAGTTGAAATTTCAGCATTTTACTGTTGGACGATACATTCTAAGGTATCCCTTCTTCCCTCCAGATCTACCACCATAAATACTGACAGAAATAAAAAAATATATATATATTAAAAAGTAATCCCGTCACCTTTTATAGTTAAAGCTATGAGGTTCTTTATCCCATTCTAATTTTCCTTTTCCGAAAGTTGACCTCTTTCAGACTTTCACTATCTCTCTCACACCTGCTCAGAGTTGAACTCACACCCTTCCAACCTTTCTAACAACTGAGATTCTCTCCCTGTCCCTGTCTTTCTATCCCTCCTCTCTCTCTAAACAATGCTCACCACCATTTCTCTCTCCCATCGGACCTCACTGTACGAATCAAAATGGCAAGGCTCCTGTTCATTTCTCTCCTCATGCTTTCAATCGCTTCTCTCTGTGCCTCACAACAACAATGCACAAACTCTAACCAAGTAAGAGCTGGGTACTGGCTTTCTAATTCAGATCATTACTCTCCATTGAGCAGCATAAACACCTCTCTCTACACACACCTTTACTACTGCTCTCTATCGGTGGACTATAACCAAGCCACAATCTCTCTGCCTTCATCAGATGAAGTACCCGGTTTCATGAAATTCTCTTCAACCTTGAAATCCACAAACCCATCTCTCAAAACCCTAGTTTCAATCTTTGCCACAACCCAGTTCTCATCAATTGCCTCTGATCCCAATCGCCGAGGAAAGTTTATCGAGTCGACCATTCTATTAGCCCGTACAAATGGGTTCGACGGTGTAGATTTGTCATGGCAATTCCCCACATCATCTGCTGACATGCCAAATCTCTCAGAATTACTCACAGAATGGAGATCTAAAATTGATGAAGAAAATCAAACTTCATTGCCACCTCTCCTCCTGACGGCCACCATGTATTTTTCAAACCATATTTTTGATATGCCAGATCAAAATCTTGATTACCCAATTGAAGCACTTTCGTACAACCTTGATTGGGCCAACATTCTCTCATTCAGCTTTCGTAAAAGTGACAATGTCACGTTTTACGATGCACCATTGTATGACATGTCATCCCATTACTCAGCAAGTTATGGAATCATGTCTTGGTTAGATGCTGGTTTAACACCATGTAAAATTGTATTGGGTTTACCTCTATTTGGAAGATCTTGGATTCTTAGAAACAAGGCAAAGAATGAATTGGGATCTCCAATTGTGGCTGCTGGACTGAAACAAAAAATGAGCAATCACACAGGGTTAATGGCATACTCGGAGATTGTAAATATATCAAACGATTCCAGTGTCATTGTTTCATATGATAACAGATCAGTGGCCGCATATCTGTCCTCTGGCAGCACGTGGGTGAGTTTTGATAGCGCAGAAGTGCTTCAAGAGAAGGTCATGTTTGCATTGCAATACCGGTTGCTTGGTTACTTCCTCTGGCCTATAAGTTTTGATGACTCAAGCTATAGCATGTCTGATCAAGGTGAGGCAGTTTCTGAATTTGATTTTCTGGTAAATTTCACATCACAAGTTAGCAACCATGAAATTGTCGATTCAAAGCGTTGTACTTCTATAATTTTACCATGTCACAGAGCAGAGATTCATAGCAAAAAAATTAGGTGTGAGTACTAAAATTGAGTTGAAATCCAGTGGTAGTATAAAGTATAAACCATAAAATTCTAGGTTCCTGCCAGTCAATTCTGGTACCAGTCCTTACTTTTACCCGGAATACTAATTGTACTTAATATCCATTGATGTATCTAATTAAAAGGTCGGATCTCTGATGCAGCTTCACAGGTATGGCTGAAGTATCGCAATTCCTTGACCTATGAAGGAAACATATTTGGGTTTGGGTTTGGATTCGGTCAAACGGAGACCCCATCAAACTCCCCACATCACACCCTCAACCGATCACAAGCATCGAGATCGACCTATCACAATTCACTTTTGTTTCTTTTATTGATTCTATTCTTTTAACAATGAAATTCTCGGGATTTACAATTGTAAAGATAAAATTTTTACGAGACAATTGCTGTATGAGTTCATGTTTCTTTTTCTTTTCTTTTCTGTTTTATCGTAAGCATGTATTTTTTTCTTTTCATGTTAAAAAATTTGGTGCTGAGAAAGCAGTACTTAACGGTTCTACTATGTTTCTATATAGTTTCTTAAATTTTTAAAAATATTATATTTAGCCCTCAAGACTTCACTCTCTAAACAACTCTTAACTATTTTTCGCAACTTCCTAAAATAGTTGAATAAAGTTATGTCATGGCGTAATACCCGGTTGTAAATTTCAAAATAGTTCGAAAGATGAGTTTCGAATATCTGTCAAAATGAACTTCGAAATTAACCAGAACCACGTGACAGCTATCAACAATTTTATTTTGACTTTATTTTAATTGAAATAGATAAATGTGCATTAATACAATATACAAATATATATCAATATAATAAACAACAATGCGCCTACAAAATAGACAAATATGCATTATAAGATACATGAAAAATTTATGGGGTGTTTAGGAAGTGAGTTCATAGAGAGTGTTTAGGGGTGAGTTTATAGTGTTAACCAGAAGTGTTTACGGGTGAGTTTATAGTGTTAATCAGATCTGGTATTTGACTCCAAATTCTGGTTTCCTGTTCAAGTCACTTTCCATACCATTAACATTTTGTACAATACACAAACTAAAGCTATTTCTATCCAAATTATGATGCCCTATAATTCTCTTGATCTTTTTTTTTTTTTTGAGTCCATAAATGCATCAGAATCACTACATACATTTGTAACGTATATGTATCTACCAATGAAGATTATAACTAGAAGATTGCATCAAGGGATGCGCAAAATAGGCACCAAGAGTCAAAATTGTGATTGCAACGTAAGGCAACCTCAAGAACTCCTTGTAATAATCTTTAGGCAATTCCTGACGACCATCTAGAATTGCTGCAAAAGGAATTACACTAGTTCTTTTCTTTATAACCTCAAAGGATTTGCCGTAGCGAATTGCAAGCCGTCTATCTCCATTCCAAACTCCAAATAGGTGGTGTAAGATTAAACCAACAGAGGCTGATATTGCCACAGTATTGCCGATCCAAAGTGTGTGCGCCAAGCACCAGATTACTTGACCTACCATCTAGAATTAACAAAAAAGGGCATTAAAAAGTTTGCTCTTTGTTTTGCAAATTACACCCATGTTTTACATTATTCGCACACGACGTCCAATATTATTAGATTATTTGCAGATGACATTCAACTATTAGAAACATTGATTTTTTTATTTTTTTTATTTTTTTAATACAATGTGGACTTAGGAAATAGACAGACAACGACATTTGTCAAATATTCTAACAGGATCTTCTCTTCCATCACACCATCTAGCATATGGGGTTTGTTCGTAAATATTTCAAGTTTTTTTCTTTTAGTTGCAAAAGTTGAAAATGTTGGCTGTTACATGCAAGTCAACAATGCAGTGATCTTAATCCTTACTGAGAGAATTCAATATGGCCCACCATGTTCTTCTTTTTGCTCTGTGCGGTCCATTGAATAGTTTCATTTTTTTTCTTTTTTTGTTTTAACCTGGTCATGAAGCTAATTGTTTCTACCTCCATATACCATTACCAATGTGGACCTATAAAAAACTGTTACCCAATCATGCCTGCAATCACCAACAAATTTACCTGGGGATGCCTAGTGATGCGCATGATTCCTGTCTCCCATAGGTGCATCTTTGGTTCATCAACCGCTGCCACTTCTAATAAATTAAAAGTGGAAGGGTATAGAAAGAAAAAAGAGACAAATGACGAGAGCCATACTAGCTCATGGACCCCTGGTACTGTCTGTATTTGCCAGAGTTGTGTACCATCATATCGGTGATTGATAAAATACACCTAGAATAAAAATTACAGTTACATGAGAATATATCAAATTGTTATCTAGACTGTTTCTTTTGAAGTTTCTTGTTACACAACAAAATGTCACACTGTAGCTCTATAGATATAGTAATTTTTGCCACACTGTAGCTCTATAGATATAGTAATTTTTGCTTAAGAAGTCACTTAAAATTCTGATGTTTATTTTACAACCTAACCCCTCAATATTGTCACAAATGGACGAGTAAAACCACACACTAAGAAAATAAATAAGCTGTAAATAGTAAGCATGACTTACGATTGTAGACATGGCCAAAGGAAGGGAAATTCCTGCAAAAAGCACACGAAAGGCTCTCTTTCCAATAAGCTTCTCACTGGGATCACGTAGGCTGGCCAGGCCACTATGTACAGTAGCAAATATTGCCATTAAGAGCAACATTGTAACCTATTTATGAGAAAAATTCTCAGTTAAAGTTTGTTTATTTCATTACTGAGCACGGGTTTATTGGCCTGGTTTTCATATTATGCAAAGTTCTTGCATGCCTAGCCCTTCTGTACAATCTTCAAACTCAAGCTATAAACAATAAACAAAAAATGACAGTTGGTTCTGCAAGCTTTGTATGTGATAAACTACTACGATAAACAACCTGTGCAAGAACCATTACAAGTGGAATCTAGTTTTAAACTTTAGCAAGATTTGTAAGAGATCTACACAACTAAGGAAAGATTTAGAACAAAAAGAAAAACAAAGAAAAGAACTGGTAATTTCTCCAAAATGATCCTGAATTAAGGACCGACACTTTGGAGTCTTTTTTTCAGCAACAGAGCACCACTTCTGCATATAGTGCACTCAGCACACTGGCAGTACCAGTTGCATACCAGCAGACGATTCGGTAGATGATTTTACCAGAGCAACAACCAATATATACTATCTAAATCAAACTTTTTCCTTTCAAACTGAAAAAAGGCCAGGGGTGTCCAAATGCTACAGTTAAATTGGTTTTAACCAAACCAAATTTATTTTGGATAAAATTGTTCGATTGTTCGGTTTATAGGTTTCACCGTTTCAGTATAGTTCCCTTCAAAAATCGCAGAATTCGACTTTTGTTCATGGTTTCATTTTTACAATTGAAAACAAACTACATGCCAATTAACTGAAAAGTTTAGTAATCTTAGCACTATAATACTACACACATGAATACATAATTTATTAAGCTAAAACATACAATTAATGGTAATAAATTGAAGATCTCATACAAATTCAGTTCAGCTGAATGGCTGAAATTAAAGTTTGGTTTATATTTCAGATGATACAAATATTCAGTCGGATCAGTTTGTCGGATCAGTATACAACAAACTGAATCAAATTTTGGCTTGACAAACATAGTTGGGATTTAACCAAATACACATCCCTAGAAAAGGTTACCAGAGAACTCACCTCAGGAGAACCAGAAATGTTTGAAATTGAATCCACAAATGCTGTCCCGAATCCAGTAGAGGGATCAATCCACAGAACATTCAACGCTAACAACACAGACCCCAAAATAACAGTGAAATAGACCCAAGAAGATAGCTTCTGCGCGCTCAACTGAAAAGCAGCTGAATCCTCTCCTAAAGGAGACTCATCTGGAATTGGGTCCTCTGTTTCTCTGCTCCCAATTGATGAACTCTTTGCAATAGTTCTGTGGTAGACTACATGTGTGGCCAATTTGGGATGAGAAAGAACTGGGGAGAAGTTGGTGCGCTTGAATGGTTTTAGAGGTGGAAGAGAGGGTAAAGTTGGGACTCTGTGGCGTGGTGATGAGAGATGGTGGAGGTGAGGAGGAGAGGTGGAGAGAAGGAGAGATGCCATTGTTTTGTTTCCTTTTCAACAGCTGAAGGAAGGAAACTAGAAAAAGAAGAAAATAGGCATTCGCACTCGACTGTGGGAGGTGGAGCACGCACTACAGTACACAGGCACACAGCTGACAGAGAAAAGGGGAGATTTATCTATAGCTTTTGCAAATATCTAGATTTCAGAGGGATAAAATGCAAAAACAAATAACAGTGACTCAGTGAGTGTTACTTCTGGGTCAGGCTCAGAAATACTTGGGCTTACTATTATATACGGGCTGATAACATTGACAAACCCTGTTTTGAGGTTTAATGGGCTGTTTTGGAAAGACGATTTTTTTTTTCCTCAGATTTCTCATTTCTTGAAGGATTTTTTGAGGTTTTGTAGACTCCAAGAAGTAGTAAACTAAACTTCATGACTCTAAGAATATGATATTTTATTACAGAGTTTAAATTTATTTCAGAAGACAAACTGAGAAATGTAGAGAATTTGTATTCCTTTCTTTTTTCGAGTCTTTCATTCCCAATTTATGATGTAGGAAAGTTAGTCTTTTTCTTTACAGTTTACAACTAGAACACTATATTGGTTTTTTATTCGCCATTCCCTAGAATGCATGTTGACCGCCTTTTGTCACATTGTTAATTTGTTGTTGTTATCTTTCTGATTAAATATATTAAATTATTTGTCAAACTTTTTAAGAGATTACCGAATTAATATATTTTTTTGTTACTTCTAAATTTCCATTCTTTTTAGTTAGTGATCTTCAATATTTGTTCAAATTGAATTTTGTTAATATTTTCCATTTAAAATAATAACACTAAAATTTGGATGAAATATTAGTACTTTTAAATCCGACAACTAATGCAACAACTTGAACTGTTTAGCTTTATTCATGTAAGTCTCATAATGACTACAGAAATAAATTGAACATAATCTAAGTGCTGGTCCATCAACCCAACCGTTCGCATCGGGTACGTAGTCCCCGTACTCACAACGTTTAAACCTAGGAAAAATGTAAAAGAACTAGGAAAACAACAAAAAATAACTAAAAATGTGTTCTTAAAAGAGGTGAATTCCTAAGTGTGTGTATATACGAAAATATGAGACAGTATTTGTTACATGCATTCTTATTAATTTATGCTTTTTACTCTTATTCGGTGCACATTCGCATCTCAAGAAATATATCCTCAAATTTGTTTCTAGATTCTGTTGATTTCTATTGTCACAGCTCATAAGAAAATTTGTGCATTTTTTATTCGAACAAAATTCCTGACATGGTGAGACATCAGAGCTGCTGCTATTATTGATTTTTAAGTTGTCCCATAAGTTACTAAGTAACAAAATTGCAATTAATGATGGGGGTCCGTTTAGCCAACCAATTTTCAATGCATGTAACATGCACATGCCATATCACCTTGCATTTGCCTCCTGACCTGAGAAGTGTGAACACTGAACAGAGAGAGTTGCTTTCAAACCCTCTGTTACATATTCCATGAAACAAATTCTGTCCCAATTCACTGGCAAAATGAGACCTATAATTAATGAGTGGGCCTTTGATGGATAGATAATCCATGGACTGTAATATGTCCTGTTGTAGAGAATCTGTAACAGAAAAACCCACATAGTAACACTTAATTTTTTCACACAGAGAGCATTTTTTTCTGAACAACATGCATGGATGTTCATTAAAGTTCGCGTCATGTTTCCAGATAGAAATCCCAGTTTGCACATAAAGGTCAAAGGTTTACAAAGACGACTGATAAGTTTCTTCAATCATCAGTTTTTTCAATCATAGGAAGGATCGAGCATCAGTTTTTCCCTCTGAAATTGTATGGAACTCTTTGACCAGCAGAAGAAGTATTTCCTGTACAACTCTTTGACCAGCAGTGAGAAAAGAAATCCAACGGATGCATAGAGAAGTCGAATTGGATCTTGTAATTTTTGCTGCATAATCCAAGGGAATGCTTGGACAGTGGATGTTGGCATCATAATTCGGATTTTTGAAATAGCAACTGATTTATTTATTTATTTATTTTTTTAATAACAGAACTGTGTGGAGATAGCAACTACTCCAAACAACTACTCACTCATTCATACGCCGCCGAATAGTATTATAGAATAATTCATAACTTGGATAAGTATTATATCTAAAACTAAACATATCCAAAGTGTATCATACATAGCATGGCAAAAGATAAAGTGGTAATCGGTAAATTTGTTTATTTACTCAAAAAAAAAAAATGCATAGGAAAATTAGATAATATTGACATCTCCAAGTTTAACAACCTGAAGCAATGTGCCTATGGGCTTATCATATGGAAAAAAAAATGAAGGTAATAATATTTCAGTTTTTGTACATGTTGACATCTTAAATGTTCCATGTTGAAAAGCAGATCTCAAAAGATAAATGGTACAGTACAGTAGGTTCCTTTGACCTTGAATGAAACATTGATGCATTCACACAAAAGCCGATAAACACTGGTTCAAGAGATGGAAGCAAATTTATTAATGACCACATAAATGGGGTAGCCAGCCAATAAGTGTACATCCATCTCTATCCCTACTAGTTACAACCTAGCTACTTAATTGAACTCTTAAATGCCCCTCATCCAACCCCCACCAACTTTTTGGCGTTTTAGTTGGTCATGTCAATTTTGCACTAATGCACTAATTAATTAACACGATCCCAGAGTCCCTTTTCCTCAGGGAAAAATCAACAAATTTTCATTTTAAATATTTGTGTTTTTTTGGCACAATGGATATCTGAAGTTGTACAAAGATTTCATCCACTTTCGGTAAATTAATTTTGTGTTTTTCACCAGAAAAGGGGAGGGCTTAAATTTTTCTTTTGATATTACATTTGTAGGCTCTATTCTTGTCAGTTCCCTTTTTTCTTGTTAATTGGTGCTGCCTTTACAAGATTGTGCTCCATCCTTTGCGACTGTTCAAACTTTCATGCTTAAACAAAATACACAAATTCCAGTTCTCAGAAAAAAAAAACATATAAACAGATTTCTTGAAATTATGGAAGTGTTTTATTACTCCAATTTTTCTTACAGTTGCTAACGGAAGTTCTGAAGCTTTGCTAAATTATCGTTCTTAGCGTGAAATGGATATGTTTATCTACAAAGTAAACAAACTCAAGTGACATTGAACTAAAATTGCTAGCACCCATCAACTTCCACAGTTTAACTTGTTCATCAGGAGATGGAGCCAAATATGGCCTGACAATTTAACTGGTTGCGTAAGATATGATATGAAGAAAGGAGATAGCGTGATTGCTTTAGTAGGTTTCATACACGAGACTCATAACCAAAACGATAAAACTTGGATTGGTAAAACATGAATTTAATTTATTACGCCAAAAATACAGTTATGCTGAAAATGTTACTAATGCCATATTGACTGCTTTTTTCTATTAAGCCCCTGACTTTTTGTATTAAACAAATAAGTCATTTTTTCAAAATATACATGTAAGCTCTCCACTAGCAATGGCCAAGCATAACTATATAGGGTTCTCCAATCGTGTGTGTCGTATCGTGTCGTGTCAAACACGATCGTGTTAGAGTCTCGTGTCGTGTCGTGTTGACACGAACTACTTTTTTAATCGTGTCGTGTGGTGTCGTGTTAAATGGTGAGGATAGGCAACACGACACGCATTCTGACACGACACGACTAACACGATCGTGTCGTGTCGTGTTGACACGTCGTGTTAGTTGTGTCATATTATTTATTATTTTTAAAATTTAAAAAATATTAAAAAATTAAAGTAAAGGAAAAAAATTACTAAATAATAATTAAATTAGAACAATATGAGTCAAATGATGGTAAATAATATGATATAGTATTATAAATTGTATTTAAATTATTAATTTTGTTTAATTAATTAACATTAATAATTAAATTTGTGTTAATGTGTTGTGTTAATTCGTGTTCGTGTCATGTTGCGTGTCAAATCGTGTCGTTTTGGTTCGTGTTAAACTTTCTAATATCCCAACACGATACGATAATACGATCGTGTCGTGTCAATTTTATATTCGTGTCATGTTGTGTCGTGTCAACACGTACACCGTGTCGTGCCAACACGATCATGTCGGGTCATTTTGGAGAACACTATAACTATATACTAGAGAAGAGACTGTTTAAAAAGAACCAACCGCTAGCAATGCTAGCAATAAGCTTACGTATTGAAACTTTTCCAGATGGCTTCTTTGTTTCAAATTTTTGGAGCCAACTACAAATAAAAAAAAGATTGGCATGCTGAGCAGCTAGCAAGACAAACATTTTGTTACACAAAAAGCATTTGCCCTTCATAAGAATAAAGATCATCTTTTGTTTTTGTCGTTTTTTCATAGAAAGCAAGTAAAAGGTCGCCAGAATTGTATTTAAACAACATTATCCTTTGTTTTTTTTTATTGGCAACGAAACAAAAGAACCAAAAACCTTTCAGTAGTGTAGCTTAAAGCAGTTAAGCCCCCATCCATGAAGCTCAATTTAATAATATATCCTATGCTTCGATCACCAAAGTTTTGTAGATTTTATATATAGGATGGTCCAAGGGGATAGCTAGAGAGCATCATGCCAACATACCGGTAATCTTCTACATATAATATCCTAGAAAAGTAGATCCCAAACCCTCAAACCACAAACAATTGGAAAGGAGTATAATATAATTAAAATAATACCTAGGTTTCCATTAATTAACTAAAAGCAGTTATACAAGCGCAAGCATAGTAAACCCAACTCGAGAAATCTAAATTAAAAAACGCACATTGTCATGCCAAATGCCAACATATATACCTTGACCTTGGAATAATTATTACATGGCACAAAATCATCATATATTATCACCTCTCTTAGCAGAATGTCACACATTTCGAGCAGGAGATATCAGAAAAGAAATCAGGCACACTAACCAATATAGTTTCTTAAATTAAAAGTCAAAATGCCATTTACTGATATATCAATATACCAAATTAAAGTTAAAAAAAAATTAAAGAAAAATAACCAAAAAACATGCTAAAATTTTTAAAATGACAATAGATTCCCTTTTCACAATTTCACTAGCATTTCTCAACCTCACATTACTACATATAATGACTAATGAACCTCAAAAATAAACAAACCCAAATTCTTTGTTTAGAACATAACCTAGAGATGGCAACCGAGGCAATTGCACGTCCTTGGTGTAAAAGAACAGTACCCAAATGGCCTATTTGGGATATTGCAATTTATTGCATAGCAACAAGGAGATGGCAAGCACAGACCTCTGGGCCCACCACAACAGGTACACAAAGCACAAATGTGGAAGCTTCCAGTCAGCCGCCGCGCCCTCGACTCTTCTATTAGTATCGACCGGGGTGCGTGTTGTGGTACCAACTCGGAACCCTGTGAAAATTAAGGAATCAGCCTATTATCATGAGAATTGAAGAATGTTGAGATAAATTAAAGGTAAGGAGAACCCAGAACCCACCTTAGCCATGGTAGGGGAGAGTATAAGGAACACAAGGAGGAAAAGAGGGACAAGCCTAGTGAGAGAAAGCATGGCTGTTTCTCTCTGATTTGGATTGGGGGTGAGAGAGAGAAAGAGAGACAGGACGAAATGGGGTTTATTTTGGGGGGTTGGAGAACTTAATACTGTGTGGGTGGAGGCATCAATACAGACTAGAGAGGTAGAGAGAGAGGGGTTAAGGGTTTTGGGAATGGGCCATGGAAGATAGAGGGAGAAATAGTTATCTTTGATTGAGGTGGTATAAATACTACATTGGTTTCAACTAATAGTTGGAGAGAGGAGTTATGAACTTCTATTGACTCTTAAATCACGGTTCACAAGTTCTTTGCAGGTGTAGTACAGTAGCAGAGGAAAATTAATGCAATGCTTATCCTAATTTACACTTTAGTACATCTTAATTAAGAAATATCTGAAGTACTCAATTTTTCTTTACCCATTGTGGAGTAGTTTTTTTTTTTTTTTTTTTTTTTTTTAACTTCAACGCAGCAAACATTTTCAATTCTTTTATTTTAATGAAAATTCCTGATTTCCAGACTTCAACAAAATTTTTCTTGAGAAAATATTTTATATAATATCTAATTATATCATTTGACATTTTTACAAAATCAATAATAATTCGGAAACCAGTCTTGATATGTATTTCCTACATTTATAACAACGATGTAGCGACTAATAAGCAGGATAAGGCGGAGAATTACGTACATTTTTATTTGCATTTTGCAACGAGAAGGAGAAAATTCACCGCTGAAATAATATACGACTGTGCATAATCTGAGCTCTGCTTAAGGTTTTGATTTTGTCGCACAAACAAACGGTCTACAATTATTATTATTTTTATTATCATAATTATATTACTATTTATTTTTTAACAATTATTATTATTATTTTTATTATCATAATTATATTACTATTTATTTTTTAACAATTTATTATTGTAATTATAATTAAAATTTAATATAATGTTACAAAATAATAATAATTTTTTGTCATTTGAATATTATAAATAATAATTATAATTTATATTATGATTAGATGATAATAATAATTATAATTATAATATTTTTTTAAGTTGATCATGAGAACAAACTTCTCTAACTCAACATTTTGTCAAGTTAGAGAAGTAGAGTGATGGTAGTATTAACATTGGATATGTTTGGTTGGTGAGAGTTTGAAAGTTAGAGCTCTAACCTCAAGTTTGCTAACTTTTCATACAACCAAACATACCCGAAAATCAAATATCCTAACTGACATCACGAGGAAATGACATCCTCTGCCATCCTCTCCTACGCTCAATATTCAGCCCAAGCCCAATACTCCTATGCTCCCCTTTATTTTTCTCTCACGTCGCTCGTCCCTCTCTCACTATCTCCCTCCTCCCTCTCACATCGGTATTTCCTTTTCTTCTCTCCTTCTGCACCCTCCTCTCTTATTCTCTCCCGTTCACCTCTTCTCTCACCGATCTCCTCTATTTTTCTCTGTTTTCCTCCTCTTTCTCCACAATGCATCTCCTCCCCTTTCTTATTTATCTTCTCTTATCTCTTCTTATAAGTACCGTTTCTCCTAATAAAAATAAGAGGAGCAAAAAATATGTAAGATTCATTAAAGAAGTGTTAAATATGTTCTCATGCATCTTTTATTATAAAAATACGTAATTTATAGTAAGGGAGTAACTAAATATTATTAAGTGAGTATGTAAAATTCATTAAGAGTGTCAAATATATTTTTTATTTTTTTATTATGGAAGTACTTAATTCATGATAAGGGAGTAACTAATTATTTTCAAGAGAGTATGTAAGATTCATTAAAGGAGTGTCAAATATGTTTTCATTTATCTTTTACTATGGAAGTAAGTAATTTATGTTAAGGGAGTATCTAATTATTTTTAAAGGAGTATGTAAGATTCATCAAGGAAGTGTCAAATATGTTTTTATTTATCTTTTATTATGGAAGTATGTAATTCGTGATAAAGAAGTAACTAATTATTTTAAGAGAGTATGTAATATTCATTAAACGAGTGTCAAATATATTTTTATTTATCTTTTACTATGGAATTATGGAAGTAAGTAATTTGTGTAAAGGAGTAATTAATTATTTTTAAAGGCGTATGTAAGACTCAATAATGAGTGTCAAATATGTTTTCAATTATCAATTTACTTTAAAAGATTATTTAATTTATCTCGTGGCTTTAATTACTTTTATATAAGAGAGTATCTATATATAAAGAAGGGAGTATTTACTCATAATTAAGGGATACGAAGGTGATACGAGCAACTTGAAAACACGTGATGACGTCAGCAATAAGCATGATGACATCATAATTTCGCTGAATGTCTACTGATCATGCAGAACATATCGCACTTGGTTGGTTGGGCTAGCCCATTAATCCTGTTTGGGTCTGTGGGATGGCAGGGATGTCATAAAGGTGGGATGCCGCGTATCAGCTCCGCCCTAAAATTGTGCTGGGTTGCACAAACTTGCTATGGGCTATATTTGCTTATCGTACTCGACAATGTTGTAATTTGCACTACCAGCTTCACGGAACCACGGTAGGCCCAATGTAAGCCTAAAGCCCTAAAGTCAGGCCGAGTCTTTATTGGGTCTTTTTATTTGGATCACACGTCACGGAGGGAGTGGCTTCTTTTCTTATTATGGCAAGAAGACAAGAGATACAAGTTACAACAGATTTATATTTAAATAGTGAAAACTTACAAAAAAATTATTAAATGTAAACTATAAAAATATATTTATTGTACTATAAATATTAATTATAATTTTGTAACCTGTAAAAAATATAAATATATTGTATATTAAATTGGATAAATTTCCTAATCATTTGATCACTAGTAACTAGTAAGTGCACCTAATTTGAATAAACAACATAAGGAATCTACCCTAATTCGTAGAAAATATATCAGTAATTTTATATTTTTAAAACAGCAGAGGCAAAACCATACATTTTTTTTTTTTGAATAAATTCTGATATTATCAACTTTGATGATGCATTTTGTGTACTTTAGTATGCTCATAACTATACTGCTTTAAATTTTGAGTCAGATGAAATAAAAATCGCATTAATTGGTTGGCTATTGTGCCCTTCACCTTTTTTTAATGGTTCAAGATGTATCACCAAATTAAGTTTTATACTGAAAATAAATAACAAATATTAAGCGCTAGCTGAATTTGCAAATATGATAATTATTTAGTTGTTTTGAGCTCTTCAACTGCAATGAACAATGTGGGTGTCTAATAGAGAAAGAGTGTGTGTAAGTGAGCGATATTTTTTTTTAAGGCCAGATCGCGCAAGAGATATCAATTTAAAAGAGTACTTTGTAAGAAATTTTAATGATGGATTTTTTCAATCTAACTACTAGAATTACATTATCATAATTTAAGATTTCAATAACAATAACTTTAATCAGGGACCTTTTTGCAATTAACGAAAATATCAGGGACCTTTTTGCAATCACTTTTTTCATCCTTTGGAGAGAGGTGTAATCGAATCTTCAAAAATGTTAGCAAGTCGGAAGAAGTTCTAGTACAAGAAATACTTCTGGAATGGAGAACATTCAGGAAATAGTTTCTTTTTATTTTCATTTTTTTTGAAGTTCTGCTCTTTTCTTTTTTTTCCTTCTTTAGTTTGGTCTAAAGCTTTTAATTGTATTTACTTTTGATTACAAATCAGCTACTGGCTGATTAACTTTGTATTTCAATCTTTTTATTAATATAAGATAGGGGCTTGACCCTATTTTTCTTCAAAAAAAAAAAAAAATAACAGTAACTTTAATCGGACAGACGACAACGACGACAACATCAACAACAACAAAAATAACAATAACAACAACCTGTCGCTGCGAAGCAATATTAAAATAATAATAATAAAAAAACGACTCTAAATCCTACACTCATAAAAATCATTAGCTACTTATCCAACAACTCACAACACCAATATTTTGGCACACTAGATAACTTGGTACCACCGGCCTTCAGTCCAAATTTGACTTGGTCTCAACAAAAGCAGCGATTTCTGGCACCAAAAATTGCATCCAGGAGATTCGAGCCCACCAATAACCCAGTGCATCCTGGACCAATTCGAGGTAGGCGAGCTTGAAGAAGCCTTTGTATGGCCTGTACCTTCTCCTCCTCTCTCTCTTTCGTTTTTGGTGCCTCAACATCTCCAGAAAGTCGTTAATGTCTCCAGAGTAACCTTCTAATCTTGCAAGGGTGCGGTTTAGTTTATAACTTTGGTCATAGCACAATGTTATTTTAATATAATTATAACATATCCGCCTAGCTAAAATCATGAAACTTGGCTTAAGTACGAACGACTTAATTATGAACGACTTAATTATGGACGACAACCACGACGAGTAAGTTTCGTTTGAGCTTCGTGTTTGCTTAATTGTTGAATTCTGCACTGCTACACCCTGATCCAACCGTTGTGTATGATCTGGCGCAATTATTGGGTTCTGTACTGCTACAGCCTGATTTGGGTGCTGTAAATCTGCTGCAGAAGAAGCGTTGTTGAACTCCTGAAGCACTTGGATTCCTTCCAGTGCTGCATCGGAAAACTCTTGTTGCGTCTTTTGTAATGCCTCGTTCTCAATATCATACTTATTACTCTCTTCGACTGCGCTCTGGATCTTGAGTTATCCACTCAAGCCGTTGAATCTTGTCAGGAACTCCGGTCAGTTCTTCATACTTGTCGGTGAGGGCAGATGCAGCTGCGCCAACCACCGCCCCCACCATTGCCGATCCAACATGCTCCGCCATGTTTATGCCATGACTTGTTGATGTTAATCCGTCATTGGAAAATGGTTTCAAAAGGTCTACGAGCTTTGTTTGAAGACCAGTCACTCTGTCACTGGGCTCCTGGGGCCTTTAATAACATACGCATAGTTCGCTTTTTGGTAATAACGCGTCATGCCGCACGATATCACCGAGCAACGTCCTTGTAGCTTTCCAGGAAAGCTGGACAAAATATAATATTTATCTATCTAATTGGGATCTTTTTTTCTATAACTCAATTTCGGACAGATTTAATTGTTAAGTATTTGGTATGTATAAAAAATTGAAAACATCGTTTTCTGTACATTCACTTGGAATTTTCTTTTGTCTTGAGTCTTGAGTCTTGACGAGTATTATGTGCCGATCCATCGATTAAATAGTACTAAAAAAAAAAAAAAAAACGAATAGACTAACCAGATTATGTTAATATCTCTCTAGCTTTCTCGCCCCCGATCTTTTTTTCTTTTGAAGGCTAGGTGGCGAGAGCCATATTCTCTCTCCCCCGATCACTGACCGCCCAATTTATTAAATGGTAAGGATTTTTTTTAGAACAATTGACAGCGGTTGTCAACTAAGCAAAAGAGTTGACAGCAGCTGTCAACTAAGGAATTGCAGACCAAAGTCTTGATCACAGTCTATTAATCATGTTCCCTGTTCATATATATGCAGCAATTTGACAAATGACAGCAACCAATTTACTTTGCGCAATTGCGCTTGCAACATGTCCACATATCAATTTTACAGTGAATAACTTGATTAGTTAAATTGTTTAACAATCATTAACAAAAAATATCTTTGTACTGATTTGGCTCCCATTATCAAATTATTCATTTTGTTGTTACTCAAAGAAAACTTCTTACCTAAGCAAATTTGAAAAAACGAAACTGGCCTTCAATCCATAATTGCATCTTTTTGTACTAATTTGACTCCTAAGGACATAAAACACTTATTTATGGAATGCAACTTTGTAAAATCAATCTCGCCTCAACCAATGAGGTCGAGTAATCCTTTAATTCATAATAATATTATAGATATATGGTGGACAAACAAGAATTCCACAAGCAGAACGAAATTTGTTATTTGAGATTCTAGATAGAAGGATAATGGCATATCTGGAAGCAGCGAAATGCTAGAATCTTCAACAATCGCTCTTCTACACCTGCTAGACTAGTTAGTGATATAATCAGCTTGTCACGGCGATGGTTCATAAACTGTTAATCCCACTGTTTATTTTCTATAGGTCGTTTTAGATGTTTTTTAGATATATTTTTCATAACATCTATTTTTCTTTTCTCTATTTGCGGTAATTGTAATTTTTTTAAAAATTTTGTTGGTTGGTTCATGTCAACTAACCTTCAATAAATCCATAGAAAAATGCATATAAGTTTAAAATTCGACATTCAAAATATGACTATTTACATGAAAATCCATAAATCCATATTTTTAGTAACATTAACAATCATTGTTGACATTAATTTTGGTCTATATATATGCAGTTTGTTTTAGTAAAAGTTTAGAATACATGTAAAATTTGGTTTGATACTAGATTTCGTATATATATGCAGTTTTTTTTTAATAAAAGTTTTGAAAAATGTAAAATTTAGTTTCATGCTAGATTTAATTTGAATTTGGAGGTCACATTTAGATCGGACGTGCTGGACGAAGGATCAATCCAATGCATTAGAATTCAGTCAATTTCTCACGTCTCTGTTGCGATTAGCAATAGAAATGTACGGACTGCAACTAGAATTCTAGAAATGTAAAGATCAATCCAATGCATTAGAATTTAGTCAATTTCGTATATATTTGGGATGTTGCAATTTATTGCATAGCAACAAGGAGATGGCAAGCACAGACCTCTGGGCCCACCACAACAGGTACACAAAGCACAAATGTGGAAGCTTCCAGTCAGCCGCCGCGCCCTCGACTCTTCTATAAGTATCGACCAGTGTGCATGTTGCGGTACCAACTCGGAACCCTGTCAAAATTAAGGAATCATCCTATTATCATGAGAATTGAAGAATGTTGAGATAAATTAAAGGTAAGGAGAACCCAGAACCCACCTTAGCAATGGTAGGGGAGAGAATGAGGAACACAAGGATGAGGAGGAGGGGAACAAGCCTAGAGAGAGAAAGCATGGCTGTTTTCTCTCTGATTTGGATTGGGGGTGAGAGAGAGAAAGAGAGACAGGACGAAATGGGGTTTATTTTGGAAGGTTGGAGAACTTAATACTGTGTGGGTGGAGGCATCAATACAGACTAGAGAGGTAGAGAGAGAGGGGTTAAGGGTTTTGGGAATGGGCCATGGAGATAGAGGGAGAAATAGTTGTCTTTAATTAAAGTGGTATAAATACTACATTGGTTTCAACTAATGGATGGAGAGAGGAGTTATGAACTTTTATTGACTCTTAAATCACGGTTCACAAGTTCTTTGCAGGTGAAGTACAGTAGCAGAGGAAAATTAATGCAATGTTTATCCTAATTTACACTTTAGTACATCTTGATTAAGATATAGCTGAAGTACTAAACTTTTCTTTACAAATTTTGTTAGGTTTAATTTTTTGAACTCCATCGCAACAAGCATTTTCAATTTTTTTTGGTTATTTTAATGAAAATTTCTAGTTTTCAGCCATTAAGAAAATATTTTAGATATTATTAAGTATAATGTTTGACAATTTTACAAAAATCAATGAATAATAATTCGAAAATCAGTCTTGATATACTGTAGTTCCGACATTTATAACAACGATATAGCGACTAATAAGCAGTATGAGGCGGAGAATTACGGACATTTATATTTGCAAAGGAAAGGAGAAAATTGCAATTTACAAATGTGCATAAATCATCATCATGTGATTCATCTCTGCTGAATGTCTTGATTTTGTCACATAAAGAACGGTCTACAATATCAAATTGAAACGGGTTGCACAAACTTGTTATGGGCTGGATTTGGTCATTTTAGTCGAAAATGTTGTAATTGGCGGGATCAGCTCAGTGTGGGCTCAACAGAAACCTAACATCAAACCGAGTCTCTCTTGGGTGTTCTAATTTGGACCACACGTCACGGAGTAGAACTTTTTCTTTTTACGGATAGAGATACAGCAGATTTATTTTACAATAGTGATACCTTACAAAATAATTATACTAATTAAAAATATAAATATTTTGTTAGTATAAAATGTAATTCTAGAATCAAACACGCTTGACTGATGAAGTAGTCAAACGTGATTAGATCTTAATTCTCAAGTTGCAATTGACCGATCCAAACTTCTTATTGTATTCTTCACATTAAAATCTTGTTTGAGATCAAATTTTATATATTTTAAATTTTGTTTATTCTTTAAAATTAGAAAAAAAAAGGTTGTTATTGAGTGATTTGTGATAGTTTGATGTTTTCTAAAAGAAAAGGAATTAATTATGTAAAGTTTAGTCTTCTATGAAATTACAACGCGATTGCCAAATAACCATATTTCATAAAATAAAAGAACAACAATAACAACAACGGTATCAGCAACAATAATAACAACATCAAGAACAACAACATTCAAATATAAAACAATTAATACCAAATACCACTCTAAATGGAATTAATTTGCACACCCCATAAAATAATAAAACACTCCAAAACAATTTTTAAAGACCGAAATACCTTTTATTAATTTATAACACAAGGCATTAGAAAACTCATGGATCACGGTATTTTAGAAACCATTAGCTACTTATTCGACAACATCACAACATAAAGCAATATTTTGACACACCAGATAACTTGGTACCACCGGCGTTCAGTCCAAATTCTGACTTGGTCTCAACAAAAGCAGCGAATTCTGGCACCAAAAATTGCATCCAGGAGATTCGAGCCCACCAATAACCCAGTGCATCCTGGGCCAATTCGAGGTAGGCGAGCATGAAGAAGCCTTTGTATGGCCTGTACCTCCTCCTCCTCTCTCTCTTTCGTTTTTGGTGCCTCAGCATCTCCAGAAAGTCGTTAATGTCTCCAGAGATCCCTTCTACTCTTTCAAGGATGCGGTTAAGCTTTTGAATTTCTCTCATTCTTAAGATCAAATCTTGCCCATAGTGCCGTAGTACTATTCCGCATTTCATTTTCATAATTGCAGAGAATAACCTAGCCCCCAAGAGACGTTGACCAACTAGGACACCCGACAAGTGAGAGGTCAGCGCTGCTATATCCTTCAATAAAAAGGACAACTCCATGCCAGAAAGGAGTTTGTAAAACAAAGAAGCTATGGTAGAAGAGAGCGGGAAAATGTCGCATAAGCGTGTTTGTTCATTAATTGTTGGGTTCTGCACTGCTACAGCCTGATCCAACCGCTGTGTATCTGGCGCAACTGTTAGGTTCTGTACTGCTACAGCCTGATTTGGGAGCTGTGAATGTGCCGCAGAAGAAGCGTTGTCAAGCTCCTGAAGCACTTGGCGTGCTTCCAGTTCTACATCCTTAATCTCTTGTAGCATCTGTCGTAATGCCTCGTTCTCAATATCATACTTGTTACTCTCTTCGATTGCGCTCTGGATCTTGCGTACCTTCCATTTTAGCCGTTGAGTCTTGTCAGAAACTCCAGTTAGTTCTTCATACTTGTCGGTGAGGAAGGATGCAGCAGTGCTAACCGCCTCCCCTACCACTGCTGAACCAACATGCTCTGCCATGTTTATGCCATGATTTGTTGAGGTTAATGAATCATTGGGAAATGGGAAATGGTTTCAAAAGGTCTACGAGCTTTGTTTGATGAGTGATGACCGGTCCCTGGGCTCCTAGGGCCTTTAAAAATATACAACACGTCGTCATGCGGCACGAAATTACTGATCAACTTCCATTCTGCTTCGTACTTAGCAGCTGCTGCTAAGTTAACAAAGAAACTTCCATTCAGCTTCCCGGAAAGCTCGACAAAATGCAATCAATCAATTTACTTTGCGCTTGTCACATGCCCACATGTCCGCATATTTTACAGTGAATAACTTGGTTTTTTTAACGATAAAAGAAATACCTATTAAGTTTAAAATTCGACATTCAAAATATGACTATTCACATGAAAACCAATAAATACATTTTTTTTTTACTAATATTAACAATCATTGCTGGCATTTTGGTATAAATGCAGACGAAAGATGAACTCAATGTGGTAGCATTATTAATGGAAATTGATTTCTGCCCTCGAAAGAAATGCCATCGCTTGTCATCGCTGAGGCGGTTCCTCAGCGATGGTTCTCACCCAGCGCACTTTTATCCCGTACCTAAATGTTCAGTTAGATAAGTACAAATATTCTGTTATTTGAATATAAATGTTCAATTAGTTGCATTAAAAAATATAAATGTTATAAGCAAAATGTTCATTTCATTAAGTATAAATATTTATTTTAGCAAATACAAATGTGCAATCGAGTAAGTACAAATGTTCTGTTAATTGAGTATAAATGTTCAGTTAGTTGCAATAAAAATACAAATGTTATAAGCAAAAATGTTCATTTGGATAAGTATACATGTTCAGTTTAGTAACAACAAATGTTCAGTGTAGTAGGTACAAATGTTCAGGTTATTAGATATAAATGTTCAGTGCGACTTTTCGATTTTTAAATAGGTGAGGGAAGGGGTCACGAACCGGACAAAAAACACATGAAAAAATTAGAAGGGGTCATGAACTGATCTGGTTCAAATAAATTTTTTTCTGACTCTGCCCCTGGCGCACCTCACTCCAAGACTGACGCGCGTTCTATATAATATAAAACCATTACTTGACGCATTAAATCGAACACTTTTGATTATTAAACTGAACACATTTGGTTAATAAACTGAACATTTGTAACATATAACTGTCCTGTACAGCGATGGCGCGAGATGACAAATCTAGCGATGGCAAATGATAATTATTAATTAATTACGAACTTCTTTTAATACTCAACTTGCAACGTATTTTTTTTTAATTCTTTTGCAAATGAAAATGCAACTTTAATGCCTTGCAGGAAATTGACTAAATGCGATAGAAATAGTAATAGTTGGGAACTTCTTTGGTGTCGTTTGGATGGCCAAGAATAGACTTTATTTTTGGAATTGGCAATTCCATTCCTAAATTTTCCATCCAAACGGTTTTGGAATAGACAATTTCATTCCTAACACAATTTCCAATAACACTTTTCTCACTACTTTTCACACTTCCCAACACTATTCCTAAACTCACCATCCAAACAACATTTCCTATTCCCGGAATAGCCAATTCCCACAATTCCGGTGAATAGTATTTTTTCCTAAATTTATGCTATTCCTACTTTATTCCTAACCCATCCAAACGACACCAAATTTGTGAATATAAATATAAGAAAGTTGCAGTTAAGAATTGGAAACAATGTGTATTCCTTAATCTGCTAATGGATAGAGAAAAATTCACTGCTGACTAAATACAACTGTGCATAATTCTAACTAGCTGATGTTACGCGCTTCGCGCGTTGAGTTTTACTTTGTTAATTTAATAGGAAAGTGCGGTTAATGAATATTTAGGGATGCGGTGGCAATAATTGTAATTTCTTTTTCTTTTTTCTTTTTTTTTTAAGCTTGGGGCTCGAGCCCCAAGCAGGGGATCCAATAAGATCCAATAACTGTAATTATTCAATTGTGAATTTTTTTTATTTTTTTTATTTATGGAGAGTGGAGTATGTTGTGTCTGGAGAGGACTAAGGGGTTATTGAATGGTATGAATATGTTTATTATTGTGTTGGGATTGCTTTGTTGGCATTTAGAATTAGTATGCGTAGAACTTAGCATTCCTCATTATTAAATATATCAATTAAAATAAAAAATCATGAAAAATTATTTGTTTATTTATAAATTAATAAAAAATTATTGATATCATTATTTATAAATTTAAAATTAATTAATTAATAAAAATTAAAATAAATCATTAGTTTATTCATTTCTTTCATCTCTAACCTTAACATACTACACCAAATAACATTTACTAACATTAAGTTAGCAACTAACATCTTCCAACTTCTTATCTCAATATTTTATCCTTTTAAGTTCTAACCCTAGTATGTACTAAACTCAATCACTAACCTCACTAATTTTTTACATTTACCTTCAATTAAGTGGTTCTATGAAAATAAAATCACTACCCTTAGCCTTGGAGAAATCAAAGCGCCTTGCGGCCTTTGGACCTGAAAATGCTTACAAAAATGAAATAATATCACAAAAATTTAGGAGAGAATATGTTTTGCAATGCCGGACTATTTGAGGAAATGGTATACGCTAGGAAAAAGGCAATAACAAAGCACAAATTACTAATACAATCATCCTATAAATGTTCCCAAAGCGAAGATTTTACCAATATTATTAGAACATGTATCTTCCAACTATTCCAGTTTTGCCCTTTAATGAAAATCTATTTTTTATCTTCAAAGTTCAATCAGTCTTATACTCTTACTTAATATCAGTTTACTAAAAGGTAACATAAGATATCATAGCGAATTAATAATAAGAATATTTACTAAAACCTAATTATCAATCACCAAATGCTAAGGACAAAAAGCAAAAAATTATTGCGCCCACAGAGATTGTAAACCACTTTGAACAACACTTACAAATGCCAAGCAAACCTGTCAAAATTTACAATATAGATTATGCAAAAAAAGGAAAAAAAACAGAGATCATATGTAACATAATAATACCTAAAATTTTCTATAGACCACGCAATAGAAGCCTCAAACCCCTAATGAAGTAAATAAATGGTCTTCTCTTCTGACCATGCAAAAAGCCCCTTAATTATAGTTTAGACCTTTTTTTTTTGCCTCTGACCATCATGAATGGTAAAAAATTAAGGAAAAAAACAACATTATATATAATGGGCCGAGATATTAAATGTAAGACAATTTGGTACTGTTATATCAGAAAAGAATCAACTAAAACACTATTAATCCAATCTAGCTAAAACTTTCAGCCACATAAATTTAAATTTACTATTCAGTTCAAGCAAAGGAAAGAAAAGAATAAGCATTTCAATTTTTTTGCATCATCTTAAGAAAGTATGTTTCCAAACTGTACCCAGTCTGTCTACTGACATATCAAAATCACATAACAACCCATGAGAAAAAAGATTCATCCTTCCACAAAATTTAAACAATAATAATTAATGTTTGGGAGTACAAATACCAAGAAAGAATTAGAGTTCAACAATTGCTAATCTTCCCCAAATGACCAAAAGTGTTCAATTAAAATCTAAATCCAACAAATATTTTTTCTAACCATGGTATAGAGAATATCTTTGGATATACTTTTAGATTCACTATATACAAAGGCTCCTCTTTTGTAGCGTTTGCCTACTCAGCTTTGCTGACATGGCATCACCATAGTAGAAATGAGTAACAATAATCTCACCATTGCAGAAAAAAAAAAACTAAAATAGGTAGCAGCCAATGAACAAACTAAAAAAGAATAAACCAAGAACCCGAAAGAAAAATATAGAAGAGCTTGATCTATTGTCGCTTAATTTCATCGATCTACTCATCTGGGACAGGACAAATCGATCTACTCAGCCATACAATCAAAAATGCAAATTCACGTTGGAGATTGTCGTGATTTGAGGGTGAATTGACAATCGTTGTATCTCCTTGCACCTCTCTTTTTTCTCTTTGAACCTCTCACCTGGTGCTGTGGAGAGAGGTACGGAAAAGAAGTAAATGAAAGAGGAGGAGAGATACAACAGTGAGGGGATAAAATGATGGAACCGCATCCTCTACCCATCTCTTAGAGATGGGTAGAGTGCCCATCTCTCGATCTCAGCCGTCTGATCTAATCTCAACGGCTAAAGGAGCCCCGTGCATTCCACCACTCCCGAAAAAAATTATTGGCCCGAAAAAAATGAACCGTCCAGATTAGATCAGACGGTCGTGATGAGATGGGCACTCTACCCATCTCTTAGAGATGGGTAGAGGATGCGGGTCCATAAAATGATACCAAATTGATGCATTTGGGGCTGAAAGAAGAGAAAAAAAAAAAAAAAGCAAGATAGGAAGTGAATGGATACCATAGAAGTTTCTCAGGTGAAGCCTTTCGATCATGCTCTCCTCCCAAATGCTAATATAAATCAATCCCTACACCACCTCCTGTGCGTCACCGATCATGCTCTCACCTTTAATCACTCCTTGCTCATTTCGCTCTATTGATCAATTTTTTTTATTGATTTCTTGTGGTGCCGTTGCCCTTTCCCATCATTTAGGTCAATCTTCTTTTTTTTTTTTAGTCGAGAAAAATGGGAGAGGAGAGCTCGGAGGAAGAAAGAAAAAAAAGAGGGGTCATTAGATGAAGAAAGAGAGGATTGACGGACATATCGAAGAGCGACGGACAGATCGAGATCCAGTATTGATATGATCACCAGCTAAAATCAACGGTCTGTATAAATCTGAAAGTGTACTGTAGAAAAGCTACCTGAAATTGGAGTATTTTTTGATGATTTATGATGATTGATGATTCCCAATCTCTAGAAGGTTTTGATGTTGTCGCAGAAAGAATATTAATAAGGGAATATCAAAATGGAAATTTGCAATGGGTTGTACGAACTTGTTATGGGCTGGATTTGCTCATCTTACTCGATAATGTTGTATTGTGCTATCAGCTTCGCTGTGGGCTCAAATGAAGCCTAACATCAGCCGAGTATTTATCAGGTCTTCTAATTTGGATCAGACGTCACGAAAGGGAGTAGTTCCATTTCATTTTTTGGAAAGAGATACAGCAGATTTTTACAAGTGAAAACTTACGAAATAGCTATTGAAATTTTTAAAAAGATCCATATTAACAGTAGAGCGTTGATAGATTTTAGATTTTTAGTCATTGAATTTTTCAATCTGACTGAATCACACTGTTAGAATTATCACAATTCAATATTTCCATATAAGCATATTTTTTTAATGTAAATATAGCAATAATAACACTAACATTACCAACAACAACAATAACAAAAATAACATTATAACAAAGGTCTGCATTATAAATCCTGCCCATGAAGTGAAATCATTAGCTACCTATTAAACAACTTCATAATAACATCAACACCTAGCTGTTGTCAAACATTTCAAAGAACTTCACAAGTCACAACATCAAGCAATATTTTGACACTCCAGATAACTTGGTCCACCAGCCTTCAATCCAAATTCTGCATTGGTCTCAAAAAAGGCGGCAATTTGTGTGGCACCAAATATTGCGTCCACGAGACGTGAGCCCACCGATAACCGAGTGCATCCTGGGCCAATTCGAGGTAGGCGTTGATGAAGCTGAAGTATGGTTTGTACCTCCTCCTCCTTCCACTCTTTCTTTTTTGTTGCCTCAACATTTCCAAAAAGTTGCCAATGTCTTCAGACATCCCTTCTATTCTCTCAAGCATGCGGTTTAGTTTTTGAATTTCTCTCAATTTTGAGAGCAAATTCTGCACATAGTACGATGTTAAAGAGCCCCGAATCAGCAAAGTAAGAAAAACAGTAACATGAACTGCCACTCCAGTAAATTGTGATCTTGGCCTTTGCGCAGTTATTGGGTTCTGCAATTCTACAGCCTGATACGAGGGTTGCAGATTTGGCGCAGCAGAAGAGTATTTTAATGCTTGAACCACTCTGTTTCTTTCGTTCGTTGCATCCACAAGGTTTTTTCGCATCTCTTCTAATGCCTCGTTCTCAATATCGTACTTGTAACTTTCCATGATTGCGCTATGGATCTTGAGTAACTTCCACTCCAGCCATTGAATCTTGTCGGAGACTCCAGTCAGTTCTTCAAACCTTTTGGTGAGGAAGGATGCAGCTGTGCTGACCACCTCCCCTGCCACTGCTGATCCAAGTTGCACCGCCATGTTTACTCCATGATAATGTTGATGTTAGTTTTCACAGGAAAGGGTTTGAAAAGGTTTTGAGGCTTTGGTTTGGGACTGTCTTGGCTCTAGGATGGGTTTTTAAATATAGTTTTTTAGTTATAAATTCCCCTTAAAGAAATCTAGTCATACCGCAATACGAAATTACTAAGCAACTTTCATGCAGAAAAGTTGGACTAAATGGGATAGCATTCTTAATTGCTTAGTAATTTTTCTTTAATAACTTTATTTGGGACAGATTTCATTTAAACGTTTTGCAAATAAATTTGTAAGATTCAAAATATCTTTTTATGTGCTTTTATTTCGAATTTTCTTGTCGGCTGACGAATATGTAGTGTAATAAAAATAAATGACGTCGAAGAAGACTCGAAGTGGAATCAGATTATATATACTATATTCCCGTATCGCTCTTTTCACTTTTCCAGTGAGGCCGTCACCAACCCATTTCACTTGTAAGGACAGTCCGAAGGCGTTGATCATGTGCCTGTTCATATGCAAGAAACAATTTGACAACAGTTAAAATATTAGCGCCTGTCACGCCACACATCATCTGACAGTTATATAACTTTGTTTTATAAAAAGTATCTGTTTAACAACTTTTTTTGATATACTTAATCGAAAATAAATTGAAATGTACTAAATTAATAAATAAAACTAAAATTAAAACTATGTATATATAATTATTTTAAAAATCGTTTTACTGACTGAAGAAATGTTTTTCAGGATTGTCAAGGCTAACAGAAAGAGATTGCACGTGAACCAAATTGCAAGGAGATGCATCCGTCACACTTTATTTAAAAGGTTCAACTACAGCAGTAAAAAAAAAAAAAAAAAAAACCATGGTTACGCGTTTCTTCATCAGCGATCTTTTATAAGGAAAATTGTTTTTACCATTTAAATGAAGCAAAACAGGTTATATATGGGATCCGCCCCAAGTAACCCACTAGATCACCTTTCGCGTTTTTTAAATAAGAATGTTTTGGCAAATACCTTTTGTTGATAAATTGAAGATCTCACATACAAATCATCATTGATATAAATTAAGAAGGAAAATTCAGCCAATCTCTTCACACCACATAATCAACGATTATTAAGGAAAGATACAAACGTTGTAAATTGTATACGAAATAACATCTGTAACGTATCTCTGTAATTACTTCCTGTATGATCAATAATCAATAATACGAAATTGCTCCTTAATCCTATTTTGTTGGACTCCTTTTATGAAGAGAGCTCTGTGATGACTCCCTCTCATTGTTCCTACTTCCAACCAGGGGCTAGTATTTGCTGAGGAGTTGCTCGGATGGTCAAATTTGCAATTAGGCCCGAATTTGCAAAAACTCTTGCGTGAGTAGAACTTACAGATTGGCTCTCCCTGTGAAATTCAAATTAAGGTTCAATTACTTATGACATTTTGCAAAATTATTTTTACTTATCTGCAAAAAGATTTTATTTATGCTAAGGGTTATAATTTTAATTTCAGCTTAGCATAGTGTTATCGTTCATTAATCATTACTTAATACAGGAATCATAATTATAATGCTCTCTTTTGTATTAATATTAACCATTTCCAATTTTGCTTTCTGGAAAACTATTACCCTATAAAGCTCATTTATCACATACATTTATTACACTTTAGTACATCTTGATTAAGAAATATCTGAGTGTTAACTTTTCTTTACCAACTGTGTACTCGGTTTTAATTTTGAACTAGAATTTTCAATTTTCATTTTTAATTTATGTTTGTACCTGTGACTTTTCTTTAATAAAAAAAAAGATGGAGTATATCCACAATTTCCACAAAAATTATTTTTATGAAAATTGCTGTTTTCAGCGTTCAATAAATTTTTTTGACAAAAAATATTTTAGATATAATTTTAAGTGTAATATTTGATAGTTTTACAAAAATCAATAAATAATAATTCGAAAATCGGTCTTGATATACTGTATTTCCTACATTTATAACAACGATATAGCGACTAATTACCAGCATAAGACTGAGAATTGCGTACATTAATATTTGCAAAGGGGAGGAGAAAATTCACTGCTGAAACAAAACACAATTATGCATATAATCTGATGATCTCTCTGGAAGCTTTTGATTTTTGTCGCATAAATAAAAGAATGGTCTACAATATCAAATTGTGCTGGGTCGCACAAACTTGGAACTTATTACGGGCTGGATATGGTCATCTTAGTCGAAAATGTGTAATTGGCGGGATCAGCTCAGTCTGGACTCAATAGAAGCATAACATCAGGCCGAGTCTCTATTAATTGGATCTTCTAATTTGGACCACACATCACGAGGGGAAGTAGACTTTTTTTTATTATGGATGATTTAGATTAGATGTATATCATACAAAAAAATTTTAAAATTAGAAACATGTCATCACTAAAATAAAAATTATTTTTACATCATTAAAAAATTATAAAAATTAGTATTATGTCATTGGACATCATGAGACATTTTTTTTTTCATTTTTGACACTATAAAATAGCAAAATTAGAGATATATCATCGCACAATAAATAATTAATTTTAGACCACATCATCAAAATAACAAAACATGAAGTATCAAATAATAGAATCTCTAGAATCTATATATATAGCAGCAGCAACTACAAGTTCCAGATCCTACTCAATAAAAATCGCTCTAGAGTCTAGAGTTCGCACTCCGTGAGAACCATTCTAGATCCCTCCGCTCATCGAAGGTGTTTAAACTTAAAAGCACCGCCAGCGGCTTATCTGTGAACTTCACAACATCAAGCTATATTATGGCACTCCACATAGTTAACTAGGCATCACCAGCCTTTAATCCCAATCCTCCCTTAGGCTGTGCTCCAGTAGGTTTTAGTGGGGATTAGAGAAGAGGTGGGAAGGTGAGGGGTGCTCGGATATTTGTCACCTCCAAATTGGAGATTAATGATATGGGATGAATTCCCTTTTACTTCAGTTGTGGAGCAGATGAATAAATCCGATAGGTTGGATTCGCCTAACCTAATCTTCCCTCCCCTCCGCCCAAGCAATCTGGGCACAGCCTTAGCCTCGACAAACGTGACAAATTCTGGCGTCAGAATTTGCATCCACGAAACATGAACCCACCAATAACCCAGTGCATCCTGGGCCAATTCGAGGTAAGCGAGCTTGTAGAAGTTTTTGTTTGGGCGCCTGTACATCGTCCTACTCTGTCTTTTTCGTTTTTGTCGCCTTACCATTTCGAGAAAGTGTCTAATGTTTTCAAAGGCCCCTCCTGTTCTCTCAAGTATGCGGTTTAGCTTTTGAGTTCTATTATAAATTTCTATAATCGCATAAACTGTACCAGAAGAAAGCAATATTGCCCATAGGAAATTTTCCCATGATCTTGGGCCTACTGGGTTATGCAATTCTTCAGCCTGATCTAAGCATTGTGGATCTGACGGAAAAGAACGGTTTTTGAACTCACGAAGCACTTCCTTTCCTTCCTGAACTACTTCCGTAAGCTTTTGCTTCATCTTGTGTAGTGCCGTGTTGGGATCAATCTTATAATCGTCACTCTCTTCGACTGCCATCTCGATCCTAAGTAACTTCCACTCTAGCTGTTCAACCTTGTTGGTGACACCAGTCTGTTCTTCAAGCTTGTTGTTCAGGACAGATGTGGCTACGCTGACCATCGCCCCCGCCACTGCTGATTTAACAAGCTCCATCATGTTTATGACGTGATATTTAATTGTATTAATGTATAATATAGAAAGGGCTTGAAGAAATCTTCGAGCTTTGGTTTGCTTACTGATCAGGATTCCGGCTTTAAATAGAGCGTCGTCTTAAGTTAATTAATTCACGTTGATGATGTACGCGTAGTCATCATACCGCAATACGAAATTATTAAAAACATCACGCAGCTTTCCTAGAAAGTTAGACTTAATGTGATAGCATTGTTAATTAGTAGCAACGAACTACAGTCCAAAGTTTTGATGATGTACGCCTATTCATAAGCAAAAGGCAATTTGACAACAATCAAATTAATTTGTGCCGTCTAATGCCACGTACGTATATCAAATTCATCTAGTAAGCAACTTCCGCGAAGCTCTCAGGAGAGTTTGGCGCCATGGGATAGCATTGATTAATCAAGAACTTTTCTTTAATAATTCAACGTGGTACCAATTTTATATTTTTATTGTTAAATTTTATGCAAACATGAAACGTATGCAAATATGAAAATCAAAGATGGATAATAATGGCCGCACCAGTATCTTGAGATAGAGCGGTAATGGTGCAGGTATGCAAAGTTACAAGGGCTATAGAAATAACATCGACAGGTTTCTATTGAGTGGAACACTTGTGGGTTAGGAGTTCAGGCGCCAGGGATGGAGTTACCTTGGTACAATTTGTAGTAAGTGTGAAAAAAGAGCAACAGGCCTGTATAATGTATATATCCCATATTTCTTTAACTTTCTCAATCCCATATTGCTCTAACTTTCTTTTTCATTCTCTGCTAAATCGTGATCAGATTATTTGTTGACGAAAGGAAGAATCGTGATCTCATTCTTGGGGATTTTTCCATTCTCCCTTTTCTTTTTCATAAATGAATTTCTTTCTTTACCGTCTGAGAAAATATTTGAGATATTATTTAAGTGTGATATTTGACAGTTGTACAAAAATCAATAAAAGATAATTCGATAATCAGTCTTGATATACTGTATTTCCTACATTTATAACAACGATATAGCGACTAATAAGCGCGATAAGCAGAGAATTATGTACATTTTTATTTGAAAAGGGAAGTAGAAAATTACAACTGTGCATAATCTTCTCTGCTAAAGGTTGTGATTTTGTCGCATAAAAGGTCTACAATATCAAATTGCGCTGGGTGCACAAACTTGTTATGGGCTGGATTTCATTATCTTAATCGAAAATGTGTAATTGGCGGGATCAGCTTCTGTGTGGGCTGGGCTCAATATATAACTGCTCATTATATTCTTCACATTGAAATCTTGTTTGAGATCAAATTTTATATATTTTTAGAAATTTTTTATTATTTATGAAAACTTTTAAAATTTGCTGTTATATATTGAGCGAATTATAATCTTTTGACCAAGTGGTTTTATAAAAACTAAAAAATAAAAGAATATAAAAATTAATATTCTACGAAATTACAATGTGATTGCCAAATAACCATATTTCATAAAAATAAAATAACAACAATAATAACAATGGTATCAGCAACAATAATAACAACAATATAATCATCATCAACAACACCATTCAAATATAAAATAATTAGTACCAAATGCCACTCTAAATCTGCACTCATAAAAAACCTGCACTCATAAAAACCATTAGCTACTTATCCAAGAGCTTCACAACATCGACATCAAGCTGTATTGTTCCTTGGTCTCAACAATAGGGGCGATTTCTGGCACCAAAAATTGCATCCACGAGGCATGAACCCACCAATAACCCAGTGCGTCCTGGACCAAGTCGAGGTAGGCGAGCATGAAGAAGCCTTTGTATTGCCTGTACCTCCTCCTCTCTCTCTTTCGTTTTTGGTGCCTCAACATCTCCAGAAAGTCGTTAATGTCTCCACTGATCCCTTCTACTCTTTCAAGGATGCGGTTTAGCTTTTGATTGTCTTTCATTTTTAAGATAAAATCCTGCCTGTGGTGGTGTATTTGGTCGAATACAGCGCTTACCTTAAGAAGAAGAGATTCCGAAGTCTCCAACAACAAGGTTTGTGGTTGTTCAATTGTTGGTATTGTCGGGTTCTGCACTGCTAAAGCCTGGCGCAAGTATTCGGGTTTGAACTCATGAAGCACTTCGTTTCCTTCCTGTAGTGCTTCAAGAAGCTTTTGCTGCATCTTTTGTAATGCCTTGTTGTGATCAATCTCATACTTATTGCTCTCTTCGACTGCGCTCTGGATCTTGAGTAACTTCCACTCTAGCCGTTGAATCTTGTCAGAAACTCTGGTCCGGTCTTCATACTTATCGACAAGGAAGGATACAACTGCAGTAACCGCCACTGCAATCACTGCTGATTTAACATGTTCTTCACAGGACATGTTGATGTTTAGTGTTCCATATTGAGAGTGTTTGGAAAGGGCCACGACTTTTGGTCTGATAACTGACTTGGCTTCAGGGGTCTTTTAAATATAGAGAGTATATAGGACATGTTGACGTTTAGTCTAGTCAGATTGTAGTACGAAATTACTCAGCTGCTTCCAGGAAAGTAAGACTAGGTGTGTCAGCATTATTAATTAATTAGGAAATTTTCTTTTATTACTCGATTTTATTGTTATATTTTTGTAAATAAAAATTAAAAATTTTAAAAAATTGTACGTTCAGTTAATTTTCTTCTGACTGACAACTACAAGGTTATCTCATTCTTTCCGGTTCCATTGATTAGAAAGTACAAAATAAAAAAGTTGGACGACGAAGACCACCAGATTATATATATATATTATCATATCGCGTTTAACTTTCCCACCCCCGATCAAAGACCAACCTCTTTTATTTACTTATAAATTAATGATCTTATTTACCTGTTCATATGCGAAAATCAATTTGATAACAATCAAATTACTCTTGCGCCTCTTTTTTGTTTGTATAAGATATTTAGCCACTATCTAGCTTTTTCTTAAAGAAAAAGAAAAATACTTAGCGCCTGATAAATGCCACATTTTAATTTGACATGAAGTAAATTGATATCCTTAACAAACATAAAAAAATATCTATTGGTTTTGCAGTTTAATAATTATACGACCATGTACATGAAACATGATCAAATTTGAGTAATGCTAGAATCAAATGCGTTTGACGTCAAAAGTGATTCTAGACTCAACTATTGAAATTTCAAATTACCGATCCAAACTGCTCAATATAATTTTCGTATTAAAATATTCTTAGAGACCAAATTTTATATTTATTCGAAAATTCTAACTATTTTTTTAGATTTTTTAAAATTGAAGTGTCGAAAATTAATCAGACTGAAGATTTTTTTAAATTAAAAATAAATAATAAAAAAATTCAAAAAAATATATATAATTTGATCTCCAAGGGTCATTATAGTAAACAAAATTGAGCGGTTTGGATCAGCCGTTGTAATCTAAAAAATTGAGATCCAATCAAATGAGAAACAAATTGTATGAATTGTGATCCAATCGATATTATTCTTTAAAATTTTGGAAAAAAAAAATCAACTTGTTAAGAGATTTTCAAGATTGTCAAGGGTAACAGAAATAGATTCCACATGAATCAAATTGCAAGAGGGTGCAGCCAATACACTTTACTCCAAAAATTAAACAACAGAATTTAATGCTTAATTGTTTCGTGATTTAAACAACAAAATAATCCAAAAATTAAACTAAATTTGGTGTTTAATTTGTTTCGTGATTTATGTTGTTAGGCAGTTGCTTGTAAGTTGAAAGATGGATATTGGTGATGATTTTGCTGATTGGGATTTTACTGGAGGAGAAATAAAAGGTAGTCAAATTCATAACTTCTTATTTTATATAATGTTCTCAGTAAACTTATTTGACGGTTGGGAGGCCATTGTATATTTTTAAAATACTTCATTGAAATCAAGTAATATATTTAGAAAATTGAGAAAAATGAATGTTAGTACCTGTTACTATATTGCTCCAATATTGAGTCGATGTTTAATTGAGTCAAAATCAGGTCACATTAGCCACTCATTGCAAAAAAAGGGGTTATTCGGGTTCATCCACTACGCGAAATTTGGGTTTTTTAACGTTCATAAAAATGGCTCTGTAACGTTCATAGGTACATTACCGTAGCCTCCGTTACAGATAAAAAAACGTTAATAATCTGTGACGTTCTTTTCGCAATAAACGTCACAGATTTGTGACGTTTATTTTATAAAAAGCGTCATAGAACCATAAATTATTTTTTTATTTTTTTCCAGAACAATCTATAACGCTTATTATGAATTAAACGTCACAGATTTATGATGCTTTATTCCTAAAAAAACGTCACAGATTTATGACGCTTTAATTATCAAGATTATGGACGATTTAGATTTATTATTGTCATTCTAATGAATGATCCACATAGATCTACAATTCAGATCCTCAACCTGAATGATCTGTCAATAATAAACTCTAGGAACAAATGATCAAATATCATCAATAACATAAACTAAGAAATTAAGTCATTAAATATTGACTTTTAGGACATAACTCCAACAAATAACACTACCTGGGGAATTAGTGTTACCACTACCTAATGCACACATTGCAGGATGTAAATGGTTATTCAAAATAAAAAGAAAAGCTGATGGCAGCATTGAGAGGTATAAAGCAAGGCTGGTAGCCAAGGGTTACACACAAGAACAAGGCTTGGACTATTATGATGCTTTCAGTCTAGTAATTAAGCCAACTACTGTCAGGGTTGTGTTGTCCTTAGCCTTATCTCATGGATGGATACTAAACCAACTTTGATTTAAACAATGTCTTCTTACATGGGGAGCTTGAAGAAAAAGTGTATATGCAGCAGCCTCCTAGATTCATTGATCAGTCTAAATCTGAGTATGTGTGCAAACTAAGGAAAGCATTATATGGGCTCAACAAGCCCCCAGAGCTTGGTTTTATAAACTAAGAACATTCCTCATCTCACAGCAGTTTAAACCCTCATAGGCAGATCATTCATTGTTTGTATACAAACACAAGGGTACTACCATCTACATTTTGGTCTATGTAGATGATATAATCATAACTGGAAATCATCAAGCTATTCAATCTCTCATGAAATCCATGGCCAGTCAGTTCTCAATCAAAGACTTAGGACCATTGAATTATTTTCTTGGCATAGAGATGCAATCTTATCAATCTGGCATCATACTCAGTCAGAAGAAATACCTTCTCTCAATTTTGGAGAGAGCTGAAATGGTTGGAGCCAAACCTTGTCAGACATTACTGCAAGTTGGAACTCAGCTATCTAAACTGGATGGTGAGCCACTGGTTGATCCACAACAATACAGAACAATTGTGGACATGCTTCAATATGCCACAATCACTAGTCCAGATTTGCAATATTTTGTAAATAAGGTTTCACAGTTTTTTGCTCAGCCCACTGAGACACACTGGCAAGATGTGAAGAGAGTGCTGAGATACATTAAAGGCACTCTACACTTGGGCCTTTTCTGTTAACCATCATCTCAGCTATCTCTCCATGTGTTTTGTTATACAAATTGGGCTGGATGTCCTGATGACAGGAGATCAACCACTGGATTTGCAGTATTTCTTGGTCTCAATTTAGTATCATGATCATCTAAAAAACAGCCAACTATCTCCAGATCCTCCACAGAGGCTGAGTATAGAAGTATGACAGCTGCAACTTCTGAAATAATGTGGCTGCAATCTTTACTTACAGAATTGGGATATTAATTACCAGCTCTGTGGTGTGACAATTTAGGTGCCACGTTTTTGGCCACAAATCCAGTGTTCCATGCCATAACCAAGCATATAGAGCTTAATTACCATTTTGTCAGAGAAAAATTGGCAGCCAAATTGATTTCTGTGAATTTTATCTGTTATGCTGATCAAATTGAAGATATTTTCACTAAAATCTTGGCAAAGGCAAGGTTTAATTACATCAGAGACAAGCTCATGCTGTGTGGCCCACTGCTGTGCTTAAGGGGGACTGTAGAGAGTAATAGAATGGAGGAGTCCAGTGGTGTACAAAATGGAGAGCAATAGAGAATGTATTAGAGTTTGTTCAGTCAGTTAAGCTCAGTTAGTTAACGAGCTACTTAGTTGAGTATATAGTTAGAATGTATATACAATAGCTCTCTGAGAAGAAACAGTGTAACAATTACAATGAGATAATGAAAATACATTTCAAGATTCTCTCTTTCTAGAATTACAACACATCTGAAGATCTCAAGGTAAAATCAAGATCGTGGCTCAAGAAGATCATGTAGAGAACCTTGGTGTAAAATCACATTGTATAAGGCCAAAGTGCAACCTTAAAACTTGTATGTTTTTCAATTGTTTCTCTGTGTAAAATCACACTGTACAAGGCGCAATCAGAGAATCTGTTGGAGTTATGTCCTAGAAGCCAATCATTATCTGGCTAATTCTATGGTTTATGTTATTGATGATATTTTATCATTTGTTTTTTGATTATTTATTGATAGATCACTCAAGTTGAGGATTTGAATTGTAGATCTCTATAATTCATTTATAATTAAATGACAATAATAAATCTAAATGGTCCATAATCTTGATAATTAACAAGGAACATTAATTATCAACTAAGATTATTATGCAAATTAAGAGATGATTAAGTTCTACAAATCATAGGTAAAGAGTTACCAACTTAATTGCATATGTATATGTTGGAGAACATAGTACATGATTCGACCTAATGAAATAAACATATGGATTGTGTTCAGTGTCATTGTTTATTTCATATTAGTTTGATTCTAAGTTTGAGATGCTTAACTTTTCCACATGAGAATAGATTCTATAAATATCGTCTAACTTTGATTCCTGATAAAGGCTGCTATATGGACTTTATTTATGCTCTCTTGAATTGTGCGGGAAAAAGTTGTTCGTCAAGAAAACCGTATGTCCCTCATTAATATACTTATTGAGTGATGATATCTGTTTGGGCCTCTTGATGGAGTTTGGATTATTTGGCCAACTTGTACAATCAACTCTAAATCAAGAAATGTATAATCTGCAAGAATGACACATTCCTATATTGGATTATGCAATGATTTCATGTGAAATAAGAATCAGACAAAGAAATACTATTATTTCTTATGCAGGATTGAGATATTGTAACGGTACATTATTTATGCGAATTGGGAGTCATAACGTGTTGCTAGATACCGCTTATGATTATTGGAATTAAATGAAGATTTAATTTCATAGCCAACATAGCATAAATCCTCAAAGGGTCACACGAAAACAAAGCTCTTAATCAATAGTACATTATATTGGTTTATTTGTATTGGAAAATACAAAATATGATAAGTTGAATAATTAATTATAAACCGTTATGATTAATTATTTCAAATGGATCATATGAAACAAAATTAATGTATTGTCTAAACCAAATAATAATTATCAAATAGTTGATATTTATTTTGTCTCAACTCAATTGATTTAATTATAAGAATTATATCAACAATTTGGGCTATCTTTTGATATGTCAATTCGGGCCTATAATTAATGCAATAATTAAAGAAGATAAGAGAGAATTAAATGGACCAAACAGAATGGGCTTTGAAGCCTCATTTGTGGCCGGCCTCAAGGGTGGGAGTGGTCCCCCTAGGTTAGGTAGAGCTTAGTCTATATAAACCCCCCTTGGTTGGAAATTAGGGCAACCATTTCCACCTTTCTTTCTCTCTCTCCTAGCCGCTATTTAGCCTAAGGAAGAGCAATTTTCAGATCTGAAAATTTGTGCTCTTTTATTGCATAATATAGGGTCTCATGTGTTGAGAATTAGCTTCATATTAATTATAAGATAATTAGAAGAGAAGTTAACTCGGGGTTTAGACTTGTTCTCTAGCCTAGCTAGCACTAGGCTTTAGAACTTGATTAAACTTTGTGTGGACTCGAGGTTGGCGCAATCTAAGGAGGAGAAATGGTGTAGGAGAGCACGCCACCGATTTCTAGTGATTTGGATCGAGCCTCACAAGAACTAATTGTGAGAGGTATATCTTCCTACTATTTCTCATGTAAAATACGTGCGAATAGCCTTAAGCCTGGATCTATGATGCTTAGTCTTTTGTTTATTGCTAAATGTTAGTTTTAAATTAAAATTAAGCATTTCCTTCAGAATCATGGGACTTAATTTCAAAATTAATAATTTCTATTTTGAGAATTCATAGCCATGTTAATTTATTTATTTATTTGGTAACAGGATGCATTATACTTCTATTGAGAAATGATCAATGCACTGGTATCTTACATGGTTTAATATGACTTTACATGAAATTCTCAAAGATACTAAAGTCTTATTGCAGGCCGAGAACACAAAACAAAAGAAAAACATCAGATCTTCAAACTGCCCTATGTAGTGGTAACTGGTGTGAAGCCATGGCAGTAGGCATGCCAGTAATATGCTGGAACACCAAAGCTGGGTGCTTATGTGCTAAACCATTTGTTGGCTGTGTAGGATAGTCGACATACAAATGTAAATTTAATTGAAAACTAAAATCAAATTATTCTGTCTCACAATAATCTATAATTATATATGACATATAAAAACAATATAAACTAAAGTACATTACCCAATAAATCCTAAAACAATTTAGCATAACAAAACAACAAGAACAAGCACCACAGAAAATTAGCAATCCTAAATGATGTAACATAACAAAACCACAACAATAAAAGCATAACAGACCATTCTAATTGCCTTAATATATATATATATATAGAGAGAATATCTATTGTGAACCATGGTTCATAGAGCATTCCGTGAACCATGACCGTTTGATCGGTGATTTTGCAAATTGACAAATCTAATTTAACCAATCCAATCTATATGTTGAAATCTCATAGCAAACCAAATTTTACAATTTTTGAAATTTTTTTACTATTTTTTCTGATTTTTTTAAAGCTTGCCATTTTTGGACGATAATTTGTGAATTATCGTCCAAAAATGGCAGGTTTTAAAAAATTCGAAAAGAATAGTAAAAAAATTTCAAAAATTGTAAAATTTGGTTTGCTATGAAATTTCAATATATATATTGGATTGGTTAATTTAAATTTGTCAATTTGTAAAACCACTGATCAAACGGTCATGGTTCACGGAGCCCTAAATGAACCATAGTTCACAATAGATATTATATATATATATATAAAATAGATGCTCAAAGTACTGCAACAGTGACTTATCCAAGAACATCATAGCATATAGCAATGGTCTGGCACTCTGTATAACCTGGCACCACCAGCTGTATTCCTGATTCTCCCCTTGTCTCCACAAAAGCGACAATTTCTGGCAGCAGAAATTGCATCCACGAGACATTAACCCACCAATAACCAAGTGAATCCTGGGCCAATTGGAGGTAGGCAACCTTGAGGAATTTTATGTATGGCTTGTACCACCACCTTTTATCTAGCTTTTGACGTCTTTGTCGCCCTACCATTTCCAGAAAGTCGCCAATGTCTTCAGAGATCACTTCTATTCTCTCAAGCAAGCGGTTTAGCTTTTGAACATCTCTTAATTTTAAGAGAAAATTCCGCGCATAATGGAATATTGGACTGACGATTAAAGGCTTCCAGGTAATAAAAAGGAAAGCAATTCCAATTAGCGTTTCCCAGTTAGTTCCTTGATTCTGAGATACAACACCCATATCCAAACAGTATTTGAACACTTCAAGCATTTCGTTTCCTTCCTGTGCTGCATCTATAAGCGTTTGTTGCATCTTACGTAGTGCCTCGTTCTCAATATGATACTTCTTACTCTCCTCTATTGCACTCTGGATCTTGAGTAGCTTCCACTTTAACCGTTGAACCTTGTGAGAGACTCCAGCCAGTTCTACAAACTTGTCGCTGATGAAGGATACAGCTCTGTTGGCACACTCCCCAAACACTGCTGATCCAGCTTGCTCCGCCATGTTTATGACACGACCTGTTGATCCTAATAAATCATTGGGAAAGGGTTTCAAAATGTTTCCGAGCTTTGATTTGATGACTGACTTGGCTCCAGGGTCCTCTTAAAGAAGTCTGGATCATGTTGTATTACAAAATTACTAAGCAACTTCCACACAGCTTCTAGCTAGGAAAGTTGGACCAGATGTGACAGTATAAAAAATTAATTAGGAAGTTTTTATAAATAACTCATGTAGAGACGTACATTATGACGTTACAAAAATTTTGGAATTGTGTCCTAGTTTTGGGATCAAACTCGAAGAAATCAGAATAATATCAAGTCGGAAACATGAGAAATTAGTTTCTCACATCTGTGTTGCGACTAGCAATAAAAATGTACGGACCGCAACTGAGAAGAATATCCTTGAGCAAGTTGTCTGATTACTGTTGCAGGTAACAACATAAAAGAGGTTTAGATACATCCAATATCCACATCCATTCGCATATTATGCCTGCTTTCTTTAATTAAAAGTTCATATTAATATTAAAAGGTGTCTTGATAGAAATAAACAGAAAGTGTGTGTGTGACACATTTTTTAACTTGAGCTTAGACACTTGATGAGAAAAAGATTATCAGTTGTTGTTAATTCACCATTTTTGGACTTTTATTGACTCTTAAATCACGGTTCACAAGTAATTTACACTTTAGTACAGAGGAATTAAGAAATATCTGAAGTACTCAGCTTTCAGTTTTTCAAACTTCAACACAACAATCATTATGAATATTTTCTTTTTCCACAAAGCATTTCAGATATTATTTAAGTGTAATATTTGATAGTTATATAACCAAAAAAAAAAATCAATAGTAACTAATTAAAAGACTAGTGTGTACCAACTGACGAAACCAGTCATTCTTGATTTATTGTATGTTTTATATAATAGCAACGCTAACAACTAATAAGCAGGATAAATAGAAGAATAAGCCAATTTATCCCTTTTTCCTTATACCATGTGTTTGTGTTGTGGGGAAAGGAAATAGAGAATAAATTGGCTTATATTTTCATTTATTTCATGTTTGGTTGTGACCTCTTTCTTATTATCTATTCCTAACCAAACACACCTATTTTGTAAATGGAAGGAGAAAATTCACTGCTGACTTAATACAACTGTCCAAAATCTGATCTCTGTTGAAGGTTATGATTCTGTAGCAGAAAGAATATTAAGATGGGACGATCTACTATATCATGCATAAATTTGTTATGGCTGGATTTGGTTATCTTAGTCGACAATGTTGTAATTTGCACGATCAGATTCAAGTGGGCTCAATAGAATCACACGTCCAGAAAGACTCCTTTCTTTTCAATTTCTGGAAAGAGATATATCATATAAATATATTACAATAGTAAAAACTTAAATAATTGTGAAATTAAAAAATAAAACTATATTGTTTATACTATAAATATTGTCTTTAAAAAATTTGTATAATTTGAAAATCATTTTATGACCTATTAATCCAAATTGTCATTTTTTTTAAACGTGAAGAGGAAAGGTATTTTCTCAGTGTAAAATCGTGGTGTACAAACACTGAGTTCACTACATTAGGAAGTATCAGATCATGAATCTACCGATCAAACTGATGCCACTAACAGTGAATAGGTGATATTGATACCGACGTGTTAGCATTTTAGTAGAAATAAGAAATACAAAGTAAAAGGTAAAAAAATACTAGTAAAAATTAAATTTAAATTATTGTCTCGCTTATTAAAAGTTTACAATCACACACATATCAACAAAATAAACCAAGAAAGATATATAATCCAACAAATTATTGAACAATTTAAAACAACACCAACAACGAACCATCCTAAATCCCACACTTAAGTGACTCGACAAGGCGTTAAAAGTAGTGGCCGCAGCTTGTCTGAGAATTCACAACACGAAGCAACATTTTGGCACTCCGGATAACCGGGCACCACCAGCATTCGATCCGAAATCTGCGTTGCTCTCAAGCTGTATGATTTCTGGCACCAGGATTTGCATCCACAAGAGTTGAGCCCACCAATTACCTAGCGTATCTTGAGCCAATTCGAGGTAGGCGACCTTGAAGAAGCTCATGTATGGCCTGTACCTCCTCCTCCTTTCTCTCTTTCTTTTTTGGTGCCTTAACATTTCGAGGAAGTCGCCAATGTCTTCAGAGATCCCTTCTATTCTCTCAATGACGCGGTTTATCTTTTGAATTTCCCTCACTTGTAGAAGCCTTTTCCTCACATAGTGCGTTATCGGCTTGAAGATCCAAGTGTCAAAGGTAAGAAAAGATATTGTTCTCATGACACGTGTTAAAGTAATTATATCAGATTCGCGGAGAGTTCCACCCTGAGCCCAGAGTTCTCGCTCTTGTTCTCGAATCTCGATTTAGCGCAGCCTCCCAGTTTTCATACTCTTGAATCACTTCGCTGGCTTCCTTCGCTGCATCCCTAAGCTCTTGCACCATCTTTCGTAATGCTTCATTCTCAAGATCATACTTGTTACTCTCCTCAATTGCGCTCTGGATCTTGAGTACTTTCCACTGTAGCCACTCGAGCTTTTCCGAGATTCGAGTCAGTTCTTCAAACCTGTTTGTGAGGAAGGATGCTGCTGTGCTGACCACCTCCCCCATCAATGCTGATGTAATTTGCTCCGCCCATGTATATGACATGGATATATTAATTTTACTGCATAGAGAAGAGCAAGGGCTTGAAAATTTCTAGCTTTAGTTTGATGATGACTGGGCTAGCTACAGGAGCCTTTAAAGAGACACGTAGTTGACCTTTTTATAACAAATACAGTTTTCAGTTTATTAATTCGCCTTGAAGAAGTCTATAGAAGTATGTATCTAACCGCAATATGAAATATTTCGGCAACTTCTGTGCAGCATCAGTTAAGTTGGACAAAATGTACTAGCAGTATTAATTTATTTGTAATTCTTACTCGGCTGATGGATACTCTCTCCCTTTTTTTTCAGAGCTGATATACGGAATCCCTAACTTTCCCATCCAGCGCCATCCAGCGCCTTTCCATGGGCTAGATTGGGCTTTCGGAAATCAGAAACCCAAAATCCAGCGCAATCCAGCGAGATTTCCGCGTTTTTTTCCGCATGAATCGACATTTCGCGCGATGACGTCACCATTTCGTCGCGTGATGACGTCACAAATTTTTTCGAACATTGCGCGCATGATGACGTCGGCAGAATTCTGTTCAGCAAAGTATTTCAAATGTTCACTTAACTGTTTCAAATGTTCATTTAGTTCAAAGTTTTTTTATTTTTTCTGTTCAGATAAGTGTTTTAAATGTTCATTTAAATGTTTTAAATGTTCAGTTTGTTCCAAGTTGTTTCTATTTTTTGTTCAGCTAAGTGTTTTAATTGTTCATTTAATTGTTAGTAATGTTCATTTAATAACATGTTTATTCCATTTAACTGTTCAGCTAAGTGTTTCAAATGTTCATTTAATTGCTTTAAATGTTCATTTAATTGTTTCAAATGTTCATTTAATAACATGTTTTCCCTATTTACTGTTCTGCTAAGTGTTTTAAAAGTTCATTTAATTGCTTTAAATGTTCATTTAATTGTTTCAAATGTTCAATTAATAACATGTTTTTCCTATTTACTGTTCTGCTAAGTGTTTTAATTGTTCATTTGAATGCGTTGAAGGTTGAACTAGGAGACGTAAGTGTTCTGTTAGATGTATTCAAAAGCAGTTTTTTAAATTTACTGGTTCAGCTAAACAAGAGCAAAAACAACTAGAAACCTTAAAACAATAGCTAAACAACTAGAAACCTTACAATAGCTAAACAGCAACAACTACTCAGTTTTCAACAAGAGCTAGTTTTCATGACAGAACTAAAACAATAGCTAAAACAAGAACTGAGACAACAAAAACAAGCACAATAACGTTTTCAAACAAACAAAGTGAACTCAGTTTTCATGACAGCAAGCATAAACCACCCATGACATGTACAAATAACCTGACAGCCACAAAGCAAAGACCACCAATGATAGGAAGCAACCATCAAAACTACAAATAGAAAGTAAAATGTTAGCAACTTGATCCAACGCACTAATTATTGAAACTTTGCATGCTAATGGTAACAGAATTAGGAAACTTGATAGTGTACCTGACGACGCAGTATGCACTTCGCTTTGTTGGCAGTATCCTTCAACAGACGACAGGTAAGTACCACCTTGTCAGAACTAACATCAATCTGTTACCAAAAAAACAAAATATTTTAGTGTACCATACAAAATTTTCTACTAGGAGCATCAATTATATTAATATTCATTGTACTTACACATCCAACAGGAAATTCTCTGTTGACAATTTTACACACGAGGAGCCTGAGCAGCAGCAAAGTATCTTTGAATAAGTTTGTCTGTTGGTAGATACCATCAATCCATTCTATGCGAATGTCCATATATTTGACATCATTAGCACGCCATGCCATAAAGTGCCTGATAGCATCAACCTCACTTACTACCTGGTCATGGATGAGATTTCTAGTCTCACCAGAACAATAAATCTCTGCAGTGTTTGATCTCAGGTTGAGTAGGGTCATCCACCAATGCTGGTCATCATAAGTAGAAAATAGAACCAGCAGGTCAGACTTCAGAAATTCTGGCTCTAGTAAATGACTGGCTTTCTCTCTTATTATATCAACGTTTCCAGTGAACAATTCAAGCTGCGATAAATGAAAAAAACTAAGTTAACAATAATTAAATGGTTGGACTAAATAATATAACTGAACATTTATGTTATATATGTAATCTAATGAAACAACGAAGTTAACAATAAATACTAATAAAACAATCAAACTCTTTAGAGTTTTGATTCTATGGCAAACACAGAATAAAAAAGAGCATCGGTACTTACCAACTGAAATTGATTGATAACATCCCACTTCAGAACAGCATCAACTTCTCTATGGATCAAATCGAGCAGGGCACACATTACCTACATTTTTTAAAAAATAAAGATGCATCAAATTAATTGTCTCTTAAGTTCTGTAGAATCATAAGTTAAAAAATTTTAATTATTGAATAGAAGACTTACATTAACTGGAACTTCGTGCTTCGTTAGAAACCTTAGAAAGTCCTGTGAAGTAACAACATTGGTGACACTCTGATAAACAACAGCTGGTGCCTTGCCACATCGCAGATCTTGAATGAAACTATGCATTACATCATTCAGCTCATCAGATACAGGTTGGCTTGCACTAAAATCAAACACTCTCCAGAATTGAGCGTAATCTGTCTTCTTCTTAACCTTCTTACGATCGAACGGGTCTGTATACGGGCTACCGTATTTCCAATTAGTCTTGAAGACACGACCCCTGTTACTGGTTTTAGCCCCAACATTTTTGGTGGTGTTCACCCATTGATCAAAGGTGCCACAGACTTTCTCATTTAAAACAGTCCAGAAAAATGTTAAGCCCTGACTTGTTTCTGCAATTAAAATACATATGCAACACATGATAACACAACTATAAATCTCAGAATTGAGAAAAACTTTATTGCTTACACATTAGTTACATGCACAAAAAACTTAACTATTCTGCTTCCTGATGATCATGAAAATGTATTATTCGGAATGAACATTAAAAACAATAAACTGAACAAATAATGCTTCTAAACAAACACTTAAAGCAATTGTACATTTTTCTCCTGAAAAAATGATAAGAACTTAAAAAAATGGACCAGGATCAAATCGACCAGAATCGGAGAAAAACTCTATAGCATTAGCCAATTCAGCAGCAGCCTCAAAAAATCCCGGTGGTGTACCAGGATCACCTGCTGGTGTGTCCAGATTTTTTAGTGGTGTGCGAGGCTCATCACGTTCACTCTCACTACTTGATGTTAGACCTAAACCTAGACTAAATGATGGTAATGATTTAAAATCCCAAATTGGATGGGGGGCTACGATTAAATGTTTCAAGGTCAAGTCAATTGAATCAGCAGCGTGGACCCCTGCAAAGAAGGGAATATATGTTGAACATATATTTGAAATTTCTGACAATGACCCCTGCTTCAATTAACATGCATGAACACCTAATTATTTTATTAAATGACACTTACTGTTAGAGTCATCATTCCCTTTGACCTCTTCATCATTGCCACCTGTGGGATTTTTTGGTGTGGTGTCTTCATTCACACTGCCGCCAGCACTGCCACGATCCATGTTGAGGTTTTGTGGTGTGGTTTCTTCATTCCTCGCATCATTGTTCTCATCTTTGTTACCACTGCCACCGCCACCGCTCCTACTTCCACTGCCACCACTCCCACTGCCACCGCCACCACCTGTGTCGCCATCCTTGTTCCCACTTCCACTTACACCGTCACGACCATCATTCCCATCGTTGTTCTCTGGATCATCATCCTTGTTCCCGCTACCACCGTCACGACCATCATCCTCATCGTTATTCTCTGGAACCTCATTGTCATCATTGTCCTCTGGCTCATCATGGTTCTCTCGCGCATCTATAATAAATGTTAGGAAACACATTAAAGGAACTGAACAATTGTATTAACAATGTCATCCATTAAAGCATCAAATGTGAATAACTGTTAACATTAAAAGGTAAATATTATGTATGTACCCTGGTCATGTTCAGTTGAACCACCAGCTTTGCTAGGAGCCTGCTTCTTCCTAGTCGTCTTCTTCCTCTGAACAGCACCAGTTGCTGGTTCCTTTCCTTTTCTTGACCTAAGTATCCTCTTTCTTTTCTGCCCAGCTGTAAGAGGAGATGGTCTAACTATCATGTCCAGGGTCATACCACTTTTCAGCATCTGATGCTCGTTGCCAACAAACTCCTTTTCTTCTTCTTCAATAATTTGGCCTGATGTGACTCCATCAAAAATATCAGCAGCAACCTCGATCGACAACCTTCTGTTCAGGTCCCAGTTGTAATACATAGGTAATCCACCTGACATCAGCATGTACCCATGCCTTAACTGACACCTCTGATAGAACCAAACCTGTTGTAACATAAAATGAACATATGTGCAAACAATTTAATCAGCAAACTTAATTAGAGAAAAATGTAATTAATACAATAAAGATATTTGACATAAGGCATAACTTACAATAACAGCTAATGAACAACCTCCAATACAAATAGTCTTCTTGTTCTTCTTGTGTTCATGACTGTGGTCACAAGCATCTACCATGTGCTGAGTGATCGCTGTATGGACGATCGTTGCCCATCCATACTGTCGATGGGTTGCAAACTCAGCAGCAACGTGAATCAAACTCATATCTACCCTCCCACTAGCTGTTGGAAAAAGCACCATTGTAAAAACATAAAGCACCAGTAGAGACATAAAATCATTGACTGATTGCTCATCATCTTTGCCCAGAAGCTCAACCAGTTTGTTCTCAAGCTGCTTGTACTGCACATCTTTCTTAGGCAGGTTTGATTCATCCTCGTCTTCGTCAGCTTCCTCATCTGACTCCTCTGTTGCCTGAGAAGGTGTTGCCTGAGCCTCCGTATTTGCATCAGGGAATAAAATATTCCACAGTCGATGGTTAACATCACCAATTCGCATCCTTTGGCCACCTTCATGATACATCTGAAGGAAGTCACCCTCCTCCCTTAAACCTAAACAGAATTAATTTGGTGTTAGTTACTAGAACACCTACATCTAATTTAAATGAACATTTAGACTGAGAAAATGGAGATTTATACAGAACAAAATGGTAATACCTAGTCCAAGTGCAACATCCCGGACTGTGAACTTCATTGTACATCCACTGATTTTAAAAACCTTATTGGCAGGATCGAATGAATCGAAAATTTCCTTGAAAAGAGTGTTCGAAATCAACATGGGTGGCATTTCAAACAGGTGGGCAAATGGGTGAGCAATTAGTTTTTGCCGGTGTTGTTCGGTCATACGTGGGGCCAGTGTCTGTTTGTAGAAAGTGACCATGCGGTTCGGTCGACAACGCAGTATCACGTTCTTACCAGCTGTTTACATAAAACCAAAACAGCAGAACAAAATGATTACAAAAACTGAACAATTGAAACTAATATGTAAATCCTTAATAACAGAAACTGAACAATTGCAACTATCAATAAGAAATTAATTCTTAATGGATATAGTTGAAACTATTAAAAAACATGTAATTACAAGATATATATTAATAACCAATGTGATTACCAAATACACTAACCAGAAGGAAGTGTAGATACGTCAATTCCCCGATTATTACGTTGAACTCCTCTTTTGGCTGCACCAGCACGACCACGACCAGTGCCTGAAAAAAATTTATGTAACACCAATTTAATATAAATTAGATATTAATACAATCTACAAATATGAAGAATATTAAATGTATAATAATAAATTAATGTAACAATTACCACGTGTATTGCGAAGTGTTGTACTGCCTTCACGAGAAGTACCTCTTTGCTGTCGTGGGGAAGCACGACTTGAGGAAGCTTTGTCTAATATAATATTGACAAAAGATATATTGAAAATTAAAAAATTGAAACAGCAATTTGAAAAGTTAATGTATAGAATGGTAAATGGCTTCATCTAAATGAACAATTATGTCACAAATGTTAACATTTAAACGTATTTTTCTGATTAAATAGTAACTAAGGATGTTTATGAAAAGAAGGAACAAAATATCAGAGGACATTTTGACATTAATAGATAAATAAACAATATTATTTGAAAGGAGTAAACACAGATTAACCTACGACTACAAATAAAGCAGAAAATACGAACAATAACTAGTTCTCGTATGAGTCGTTTGAATTTGACAAATTATAATCACAAAAAAGAACAGTTAAGGTTATAAATGCACTAAAAATGAGTAGAAACGATAAAATATGGAGTATGATTGTTACCTTGTGAAGCCTTCTTCGAAACAACTTGTTTCGTACCCATTTGAGCGATCGGATTTAGGAGAAGAGACGGAGACAACGAGTGAGAGATAGAACTGAGACGAACGCTCGAGTAGTGGTGGAGATCGGCGAAGAAACAGGGAGATTTCTCTAAAACCTAGGAACTAGGTTTTGGTTTTGGCATTATCGGATTTGGGAGAAGAGACGAAGAGAACGAGTGAGAGAGCGAACTGAAATGTGTAATGGAACCCTCCAGTGTTCTCTGATGGTTATAAGTATCTAAACTGGTCAATCGACGCGTCATCTGGTCAAAGGTTGCGTAATGAAATCATTAATTTAAAAAATGAGGTATATTTGTTATATACTGGCAACAACATGATCCTTTACGTAATTAATATACTCTCTTATGCTAACAAGGTTAACATTTAAAACATCTAGAGTAAATGATAAAAGATGATAGTACAACAGAAAATTAATTCATTGCATTGACAAAGTTTTTTCGTAGTTATTAAACCAGGATTCTTTATTAACTATCTCCAAAACAGCATACAATCATTTCCATAATATCTAAAAAAACAACATTAACATTATTAATCAACTCCATTCTGTTAAAAATATGAGACATTTTGAGTAAATGAGACAACAAAAAAAAAATTGTTATTCATTGCATTGACAAAGCTATTTCCTAGGTATTGAACCAGCATTCTTTATTAACTATCTCCAAACAGGATACAATCATTTCCATAATATCTCCACCAGAAAAAAAAATATAGAAATACATGAAATTTATATTTTGCTATACTAGTTTACAAGACACAATATCTATGTAGTTGTAAAATTTACATTTTGCTAGACTAGTTATATTTATACGCCCAAATTATCGGAACGATCATTTATTAACAGAAATAATATTGCCCACAACACAGCTCTCAATCAAGTACTCCACAACACAGCTCTCAATGAAACTATCATGCCTTCTCAGAAATGAAATCTGCATTGAATAAAAACAATTGAATTAATAAGATAAACCTTAATAACATTTAAACCAACACTTGGAACAACAAATTCATTTCATTTGTCAGCATGATTTGTTAATAATAGCTGGTATATATAATCAGAATAAGGGAGGACAAAAATTACTTTTTTTCATCCAGATTGTTGTGACTTGATCCTCTTCTTCTTTGCCTGGTCCCGCTTAACTTCGACGATTGATTTCAACCTATTCTGTGGTGGTCGGCCCCTCTTGCGCCTCCTAAGCGGGTCTTCCAGTGGAGTGTCCTCGTTAACACTTCCACTGGCACTGTGCGAAGCTGATCCACCATCAGCTGTTATATCACTCATGTTTTGTCCGACACTTTGGGTCCTCTCTGACACCTTAGCAATGGACATCAACAATCCATTCAGACCATCCACAACACAATGCTGTGTTTCTTCGTCTAGCGCTGCGTAGTCAACAAGCTTTTGGTAAATTGGATAAAGCAGCAAATTAAGGTTTTTCTGTGTCTCCAGCCTTTCTCTAATGCTGACAGCGATAGCTCTTTCATTCAAGTAATTTCTCTTGAAATTTTTACACCATCTATCCATAATGTACTTGGCTGGTACAATTGAAACATTTTCTTGCCTGTACACAAGCAATGCATGTGTACACACCAGCCCGAGTGTCTCAAACAGATGGCACTGGCAGCTGTATGTTTGATCTTGGCAATTGAATTCAACCTGGAATTCTCTCTCACCATCATCAATATTGTAAACCTTTACATTACCAAGCCGCTCACACGATGTGAATTTCGTGTCGATGAGCGCCTTAATTTGATGCTGGAATTTGATGAACATATTGTTGGTGTATGCTTCAGAGAATTGCTTCTCAATTGCATTCCATTGAGAAATTAACCTCGATCTGCCACGAAGACATTCATAGTTCTCATCCGACTCCCTCTTTCTCAATCTTTGTAGTGCAAGATCAAAACACCTTACAAAGTTCCTGAGACAATATAAAACCAATCTTATAGAAGTCTGTTGTCACACCATATTTTGAACAGAAATCGCATAAATTTAAACCATTATAATCACAAAGTGAACATTTAAATACAATAACCAAAACACTTAATAACTACAAAAAAAAAGTAACAGAATATGAAAGTTGTCTTTAGAATAACAAATAGAATAGTACCTTAAAGTAGTCTTTGAATTGACGTATCTGTCCAGGAAGGAGTTGATGCTCTCACTCCTCTGAGTTGACTTCATTCCAGCCCAGAAATGATTGTTAAGGTATACTGGAACCCAATTTCTCCTCTGATCAAACATGTCAGCCAGCCATACGTTGTCTGAAAAAGAAGAAAAAAAAACTTGTCAGGCATTCAAACCATAACTGGCATAAGCAACTATATAAAACTTTGATTAGACAATTGAATATGAATATGCACTTGGAGTTAGCATTAATAATATTTACTTTGAAGCGAATGATGGTTGATAGTTGAAACCCATAAACTTTCGAATTCAGATTCTGTCTTTGACTCATAAATGACTGCTCGAATATCTTGGCCGGCTTTTACTTTTTGTGTACCAATCTTACTGTCCAGTTTGTCGGTTATGTGCCAGATACAGTGCCGATGGCGGGTATTTGGTAACATTTCAGCAATTGCCTTTGTCATTGCATATGACTGGTCAGTTATAATGGTCTGTGGTGCCTTTCCACCCATGCAGTCCAGCCAATTTGTAATTATCCATTTGTAAGTGTCAGCATCTTCGCGGGTCATCATGGCACATCCGAAAATTATGGATTGTCCATGATGATTAACGCCAACAATAGGTGCTACTGGCAGGTCAAATCTGCAGTTCGTTAAAAAGCAGTATTAAATTGCAAATCCAAGATATATACTGCATTTATGAAAGTAAACTACTCCCTTGTAGTCGCAAACTGAACACTTGGAACATATAAAAATAATGATAAATTCCAGAAACAAAATATATTTACTATTGAAGACTGAACTGAACAATTGTAATCAACAATAATACAATTAGCAATAGAAAATGATCAAGTTTGAGGAGATGCCTGTTCACAATGTAGGTGGCATCAAATGTCACGACATCCCCGAAAAATTGATACCAAGATTGGCATGTCGAGTCAGCCCAGAAAACAACATCAAGACGATTACTCTCATCGAATTTATAGGAATAGTAGAAATTGGGGTCTTTCTGTTTGGATTCCCTGAAAAATTGCATCATAGCCTCAGCATCGCCTTTAAGGAACTTGCCCCTTCTCATCCTCGCTATCAAATTTCTGCCATCACGCTCAGAAAACCCACAATGCAGAGGACCACCACCCATTTCAGTGACAGCACTGATGTTTGATGTGAGGGAAACACCAGCTCGGTCATTCAACTCGAGTTGTTTCTTAGCCCACTCTTGTATTTGCCTGAAGGACCTGATTCTGTGGGAGTGCTCGGGGCAGAGAGTATGATTGTGTTTTTCTGTGAAGCTAGTAATTATCCAGACATTTCTCGATTGATCAAAATTCAAGTTAATGCGAGCCTGACATTGCTCTTTCTCCACCTTTTTATTTTTTTCAGGTATGGCTTTCTTAGAGCTGATTTTGGGTTTGCCACCCTTTGTACAATGCACAATAACTCGCTTCCTGCCATCCTTGCTTGAACCCCCGTTTTTGGTTACACCGAAACCCTGGTCATATGCATACTGTGCGTAATACACATGCCCTGCATCGCTGGTCAGGAATTCCATCCCAACACGTGGAGGAGGAAAAAGTGTCAGAAGAGGGTTCTCATCAGAAATTTCCTCATCAACAGGATGATCTATGTTCTCAGCGGGATCAACATGTTCATCAAATAATTCTTGATGCTCAAAATCACCCAAGTCTGACCCAGTCTCATCATCAGATAATTCTTGACACCACTGTTCTATATCCCAAGCAAGGTGTAAATCGATTCCTATTAACAAATGAAAAACAATGTGCTAAGCTTTTCTAACTTATGGAGGGTCTATTATGCATCTCATTCACACAGATAATTATGCAATATAATGCATGTACACATCTAAATGAACATATATACAAATAAGGTCATCCCTTATGAACATAAATTTAATTGTACAATTATTTCTATCTTTGTTGTACCAGAAAAAACTGTCACGTAACATATGAAGTGTAGTGCATTTAATTGATCCCTATGGTCATGTAATATAACAATTATAGTGCTCTAATTGAACAATTGTTAAAAAAAGAGGATATTCAGTTCTACAACTGTAAGCCACATGTATAAGCTATTTGTACCAGAATAAACAATATACACAAAACACAGAAATTACATACGAGATTTGACAAATATGAGAAATCGTTTGCACATGGATTACTCAATAGGGAAATCTGTACAGATTGATACAGTAAAATCCAACAAAAACATAGACATCTAACCTGAGCCAGACATTTTCAAGTATTGTTGAAGCTTTTGAATCTAGGTCACAGATGTGCACTTCGTTGACAATTATCTATCAATTCCACACAATTGCATAACTGTTTCAACAAAATAAACTAAAATAAATCAATCTCGCATCAGAGATCGGTAAGGAGAAAACGATAAAGAGGAAAATCGCAATTCTACACAATTGAATCATTGTTTTAACAGAAAAAATGTAATAGATGGATCTCGTATCAGAAATGAAGTGAAATCGTATTTTTTTGATGAATTTCGACAGGGAATGCTGAAATCTCTAAGGATATAACGATAAACAGCAAAATCGAAATGTTACTTACAAGAAAACACGCTTCAACTCACGCAGAGGAGAGAGATTTCACCATTGTCAACCTTCGTAGCTCTATCGCCTATCCGATCGCAAGAACGAAACGTGGGGAGGAAGGATGTCGGAAACGGAAAGAAATAACAGAAATGATTTGGTTTTCATATTCCTTTGAAGCGCGGTGTTGTATGGGCCAATCGCTGGGCTTGGAGCTGGTCCAGTAAAGGCCTGGCGCTGGTTCAATGGATGGTTGGATGGGAAAGTTAAGGATGATAGGTACCAATTCTGCTTTTTTTTTTGTTTTGAGAGAGAAAAGCCCATGGGCTCATTTATTTTAATTTCTGGCCTTTGATTAATAAATAGAAAATAAAAAAGAATGACGATTGACGAAGAAGAAATTTCCCAACCAGATTATGTTCCCAAATAGCTGTGTCCCTTTTTTTTTTGTTTTGAGAGAGAAAAGCCCATTGGCTCATTTATTTTAATTTCTGTCCTTTTGACTGATAAATAGAAAATAAAAAGAATGACAAAGAAGAGCAACCATATTATATTCCCAAATAGCTCTTCATCATGTGCCTGTTCGTATGCAAACAGAAATTTTTTAATGACTCCATAATTTTAACAACTACAAAATGGTATCTAATCATTTCTAAATTTGACATACAGAATATGACTATGTACATGAAATAATAACAAAATTTGGAGACAAACTTGTTATTGTACATCAAATGACTTCAAATTTATAATGTGTATATTTAACAATTTTTATAGTATATCAAATCATAATTAAATTATAAGAATTTTGATAAATTATCAATTCATAGAACTAAAAATATTGTCTATATAATACTTGTAATTTTTGAGTATTAAAGAAATATTTTTCAAGATTGTCAAAGGCTAACAGAGAGATTGCACATGAACTAAATTGCAAGAAGGTGCATCCATTACACTTTATTCAAAGATTCAACAACTGAACATGTTAAGTCGTTACCTTCAATAATGATACTTACGGATAAAAAAAATTGCAGTTGCCCTCGTGGAAATTATTACATTACTATCTACAAGTAAACAGAAAGAAAACGAGTGAGAGAGACACAGACACCACGAGTCACTGCTACAATAAAAGAAACCCCCCAAAAAAAGGATCACACGCTTCATCAGAGATCTTTTATAAGAAAAAAATTTTGCCCCATTTACATGAAGCAAAATAGGTTATATATGGGATCTACAATTGCGGGAATCAAATAACGCGCCGGATCTCCTTTCGCGTGGAACTTCACATGCAGATGAGTTACCTCTTTTTCTCTTTTTCCTTTTTCAATTTTTTTTCCCTTTTTCTCCTTATGGTCAACAAAATTAAAGAAGAATCTTTTGGCAAATGCCGTCTTTTATGAAGAGCTCTGTGATGCCTCCCTCTCATTGCTCCTATCAGTGGCTGGTATTTGCTGAGGCGATGCAGCAAGACCATACATGTAAGGTCCCATTGGATGGTCGAATTTGCAATTCGGCCCAAATTTGCATATACCATAGCGTGAGTAGAAATCACATATTGGCTCTCCCTGTCAAATTCAAAATATACAAGCGTTTAAAAATTGAAAAAATAAATAAATAAAATAGGCGTTACCATAAAGTACTGTAACAAAATCATTTTTGCTCGTCTGCGAAAGACATTCAGTATGCAAACACTTTTAACTGTATTTCAGCTTTAGCACACATAATGGTTTATTAGTAATTACAGAAATCAAAATAAGAACACTTTTTTAAGATAAATACCAGCCATTTCTTATCTTATTTTGTTGATAATTATTAAACCAAAAGCTCATTTATCACAAGTATGTTCCATTTAACTGATCCTTCCTTACTAAAACTATCATTGCAATATCCAGTACCATAAATATTAGGCACTAGCTAGTGATACTAATTATTCAAAATTCATTTGCGTATTGATAGCATCATACATTCAGCAAATTCATAATAAGTTAAGAACTTTCAAATTTTCCTCAATGAAAAAAGAGAGAACTCTTACAGGACGTAGAGGAAGACCAATGGGACTTAGCGCACAATTCGGAGCAGGAACTAGCCTCTCTCTTGGATGGTGGAATTTACACGTCGCACCAAACTTGCAATCACCAGTTTTCATATAAAACTGGCACTCAGGCTGGTCTGGTCTCTCTGGGAAAATGTTCTCTCTGTGAACTGCATACAGAACAGATCCTGGCTGGTATGATGAGTATACTCCTTGATCTGTGGGAACATCACTCTGACGTGAGGTGGTGTAATATTGAGCAGTTGCGGTGTTTCTTTGAGGGTCATCTGGAGATGGAGATCCCAGGGGTGCCTAGGAACATTAATAACTTGTCAGACAAGTCAGTATAATATGGTATATACAATTAAATGGTAAAAAAAGAACTATTCAAATTGTGCCGAATTCTCCCCTCCGTAGTTTTTCTCAGACCCTAATTATGTTTGTGATGACTTTTATAAGCATATTGTACACAGTATGTTTTAATTGGAATAATTAACTTTATGCATTCCATGGAGCATCCGATAGGTAAATGCAAAATCCAGAAATCTGTAGGGATAGTATGCAACTAGATCTATAAAAACGCACAATTGAAAACAAAACTTACAGGATAGGGGTTCCATCCTGGGACCTGAACCAGACCCTGGGGTAAAATAACTTGTGCATAACTGGAAGGCCCTTGCCACCTTGGACTTGTAATAAAGGAAGCACGTGCAGCATAAACAGGAGAAGTTACAGCTTGAGGGGAATAAATAGAGGAAGACGCGCCACCACGTAAGGCGACCATGGTATTTGAAGGCTGAGGATGGTGGAATTTACATGTACCTCCAAATTTACACTGCCCTGTCCGTGAATAATATGCACATTCCTTTTCATCCTGCATGAGTAGATAGAAAGTTATTTTCATAAATTTTAACAAAAGGGATTCTTTTCCCAAAAAGAATAAAGACTTTTAAATGCTGCCTTCCTTGCTTCAGTATTGAATTTTGCCAGTTTCTGGACTGATAAAGCCTCTCAATAAAATAAACCTTTCTGGTGATTATTAACACAAGATCAGAGTTACATATTACATGAGCTCAAAACCTACTTCCTCAAAATGTCAAGTAGAGACACATGTATACATACATGAATAATCTTAATTTACAACCAAGTCGGGTTAACATGTTCATTTGTTTCATAAATGCCGCAAGGCTTCTGAAATAGAGATAACAAGAGGAGCCAGCTAATGAAATAGGTACTTGCATAAAGAACTAATATAAGATGGTTATACCGGGCGTAGAGGATAGCCTAGAATATTCAACTGCACACGTCCTGCAATTCCAGCCTTTTCTCTAGGGTGGTGGAACTTGCATGTAGCTCCAAATTTGCAAGTCCCTGTCTTCAAATAATACTGTCAAGTACAAACAAAAAAGGTGAGAATTTTATAACAACTAAGCGTAATTGCAAAAACTAGTAATTATAATTTGCATAATACCAGAGATGTGCATGTGGTACAAAAACCAATAATATGGATCAGTTAATGTGGGGAAGAAACAGAGTTTGCATCATGTCCAATTTCAGAATTGCCCAAACTTTGCACTTATATGGACCAAGACATAGGAATACAAGAAGTGCTGAAATTTGGCAGGCAAGTTTGGGATGGAATTGCCCGAGGCAGTGAGCAATCTTCAATAATTAATATTTGTCACAGTTATTCTCAGAGACAAACAGTAGATAATTAGTAAGGGAACACATTATCCTCTCCCATTTTTGCTCCTAAAGTGAAGGGTGCAAATTTGGTACAAAAGTTTCCATTACAAATTGTCTTTGTAGTACCCACACAAACATGTTAGCATGTCGCTTGCTGGTGCAGAATCTGTCACGATGTGCTTCTTCAAACAAATTCCAGTCAACATTTTTTCCCCTTAATAGTATAAAATAATGCTTACAGTTTTCAATTTTGTTTTACCATTTAGTTCCTTTCTTGGTCCCTCTATGTTTGGTTTTTACCATTTTGGTTCCATCACTTTAACACTTCTCTATAAGTTACTGAGATTTCAGTTCATCTGCTTTTTTATGATAAGGACAACAATGGCAACTAGTGCATCCTATTCTATTCAAAATTATCATTTATATTAGGAACAGACGCAAAAGAAATAAAAGTGAGCTTATCAGGGAATACGCAAATCTTCCAATGACCAATTTTGCAAAATATATCATGAACAGATATCTACTGCCAAATTTGTAAGATATCAAGTCAGCAGGCTGATGATCGATGATATTACTTCAGATTTACTCCCTCAATAGATGCAGGGCAACTTGGTACAGTTTGAAACCTTGGGGATCAAAATGGGAGCTCTGAATTCTTATATACTCACATAATCATTCTGAAATTCAAAAAAATACACACCAGGAAACAATTCTAAAAGAATAATGACAGAAAAATAAAAAGTACACCTGGCACTCAGGTTGGCCAACCCTTTGTGGGTACTCTCCTTTAAGTCTTGCAGTTGCCATGACCTAAGAATAAAATAAACAAGCCAACAAGATTTATTCAAGTAACAGGCAACAAGGTCCCAAAGGAAGAAATTCATGCAACATTCAATAAATATCTTAAAAATTTTACATCACCAAGTTTCTCTTAATGATATCCACCTACTGTACAGGGTCCTGGTCTTCAACATGATTAACCGATCACATCACATTTAAAGGCCTTTTAGAAAAGAGAAATACAACACGAGAGAGACAGAGAGAGAAGAAGAAAAGAATTTTATAAACAGTTGTATAAGGTGAGAAGCAGAGTTGACTGATTAAACTATACCAAAAACATAAGCTATAGAACAACGAAATTGAACTCTGAACCAAAGCAAAATTAAGGGACTATAACACTCAGCATATGCAATGAACTCTTACAAAAACAAAGTCAAAAAACTTCACACTAGAAATAGGTGCAGATCTTCACAATCAATAAGCTTACTGGCATGAAGTGCTCAACATACAGTACAAACTGCAGATAAAAAGTCAAATGTAAACTTACCAGAGCCCTATTAGGAGGATGATTGAATTTGCATGTCATCCCAAAACGGCACGTGCCAGTTCTCATATAGAATGAGCAATCGGGTTCACCGGGACGCTCAGGGTACGAACCAGCATCCACTTGTTCACCTCCCCTCATGCCCATTTGCCACATTGCATCTGCAACAATGAAAAAAATTAAAAAGTTAAGTTGCATTGCTTTAGAGACATTTAAATTCTATTATTGATCAAGTGCAGTGAGTTGAATACTTGAATTTACTATAGTAAAAGTTTGAGGAGAGAGTATCTACAAAACATGTACGTTGCACAAGAGCTCAAGCATAAACATATGCAGACTGCAGAGTACACAAAAGCTATCTAATTGTAAAATTGTTTCTTATCGCATAGAAGAAAATTAACAAAACTACAAAAGCATTAATTTACTATGAGCATGGTGTCCCAGCTATCTAACCCACAAATGAGGTACTCCGTACTCATAGCTAGCTTGTGATGTAATTGAAGATATTTATAATTCCATATACACCTAAATCTTCTGACATTTATAATTGATTTGTACAAAATTGTCTTGCCATTGCTACAGTGACAACAAACAGAGTATGAGCAAAGAAACCTAATGAATTATCATCCAGATATTTCTCTTAGAAGAGGAGGATCATTCCATTGTGATGCACTAACAATTGAAACAAACAGGATTGGTTACATACTACACAAAATCAGGTGTAAAAAATGGAAATTGACAGAAAAGGAGAAGGTAAGAAAGGAAGAAATTAAAGCACAGTCAATTTCCAACATAAAAGACCCAGATCGTACCTAATTAATACGAATTTCAGATCAGATTTTCAGGATCATTTAATAGAATTATTGATATAACTTGCAACGCACTTGGACATACCAGCATTGCTACAGTATAAGAAAATAAACATAAACAATAAATAAGAGAGAGGAAACCCTAAGTACGAAAAACTCTCGAATTCATCACCGACCTGCTGACCTAAGCACCAGCGGCGATGCACCTCCACTGATGACGTGGCATCAGTGATGGTGGGCCCATCACAAGTACAGAACTTCAGATACAAAAATACAGAGGAAAAGAACAGAAAACAACACAAGAACAATTCCCACCCAAATCCCATGAATTTCCCTCAATTCACGACTTAAAAACAAAATTGAACCACATCAATTGAAACTAAAAGCAAAACCCACAACAAAATTAAAACAAACAGCATTGCTACAGTATCGACAATCAACAAAGAACGAAACCAAAACAAGCAACTGAACAAGAAATCGGGCTCAATTCTGACCTTCATCTCCGCCAGGTCTCGAAGAGGAACCCTCCGGCGCTGACGTGGCGGTGGGTCTGGGCGGGACACCACCGCCGGCACCTCCGCCACCGCCTCCTGCGTGCATCACGGCGATCGCACCAGCATGCGATCAGAGGTGGAGCGGCGATCGGAGAAGAGAAAGGAAGGAAGGGAAATAAAAAGGGGATGGGATGGAAAGGGGTGTGTTATTTTGTTACTCTCCACAAAAGAAGGGGAGAGAGAAGAGAGAGAAAGAGAGAGAGGAAAGGTAAGGAGGTGTAATGAGAGCCAGCCATTGGGGCTCCGACAGCCAGTCGTTTTGTTCCCCTTTTCCACCCGCGCGAGAGAACCCCGAACGGACAATTCTCCGTGCTACTATAGCTATGCGTACCCCTTTCCGTTCCCCATAACATGTTTTGCATGTCAGAGATGCATATATTTTGAACATAATTTTTAGAACTATATGTGATGTGATTCAAATACTGATTAACTGATGGTTATCGTATAATAATTTTAATATTGTTTCTTATAGTATGATGGAAAATATTTTTCAATATCAGTCACGTATTAACGACCATACTTATGAAAATTGATGATTCATTATTTTTTTTTTGAATAATAGTCTTACATTCAATTATATTAACTAGTTCCTCGAATACCTAGTGTGATCATATGATTCAGTATTTTTAAGATTTTTATATATTCTTAGTATTTTACATCATCATATGAATGTAAAATGATATGTTAGCATGGGCCAAAATTTAAAAAATGACAATATTTTAAATTCATTATAGGTTGAAGTTGTTGTTGTAATCATGCTATTTAATATAGAATACGAAAAATATATTCTAAAATTTATATTAATGGACTTAGATACGATCTCCTTTTTTAAAAATTATTCGAACACTCAAATTATTTTAAAATCTGGCCTAATATATAATGATCTAATATGTCCATAACATCTATAATTAAACAAAAAGAGCACTATAGCTCTAGTAGAATAGCAGAAGTACACATATAAATATAATAAACATTTATTTGAACAGATTTTTATTAGACTACTATTATTGAATGGTTGCCTTTTTCTCTTTTTTTTTAATGGCGCACTACTAAATAAGAAAATAAATTCTGGGTACAAGCTGTGTACCTCTATGAAAACTTATCGTATACTGGTCTTTACTTAACCCCCAAAGACTGGAAACCGTTTAATTAAACCGCTATGCTGGTGCATTCACTCGCAGAACATCTCCACTTAACCTGAGACAGCGTATCTTCGTCCAGATCGACCATTGGTAGACTAGATCAACGGTTCGATTTGATATCATTGTTAAGTGGATTGGACACGTGTCAAATAGGCCGGCGGTAGAGACAGGCAGGTGTGAACGCGGCGGGTTCAGAACGAGTGTAGCGCTAGAATAAATAAATGTACTCCTGGAGCATTCCGTAGAGAAAGCACCAGATGAGTGTCTTTGTGTCGGCTCGGTAATTTACAGCAATCTAACTTTGAAAATAACCTTTTGTTTTAAAGATAACATCATACTTCAAAATGTAATTTTGATTCAAAACTCCTATTCAACATAAACTAAATAAAATTACAAATGAACATTGAATTATGAACTATTGTGATAGGCTTAAAATGTAGTGTCATTTAATAAAAATTAGTAACAACACCTAATTATAGTTTAGTAAAGGACCTAACTCTTTGATTATTTATTTTGCATGAGCAAAGTATGTAGATAGCTTGACACATTAATAAACAATTGGTTGATAAGGTGCGCTTGCGCCTGCACCAGGAGTAACCGACAACGACTCTCATTTAATGCAGCCCAAACTGCGCATGCTGCTGGCCTCCGGTCTCTGTGGGACCCACACAAGCCGCTGGGTTGGAAAAGGACGGCCCCAAAGAGGCCACGTGTAGGTTTCGGATACGGTGCGTCAGGTGACTCTTTTCTCCTACTCTTTTTCGCTATCCCCTTTCAGATCCCTATGTTTTCTATGATCGATCTTGAGTGGCTTTTTTTCATATTGTTGTCCATGTTGTGCATTGATATGTTCTCTCTGCCATGGTACAATTAGTTTGCCCTCTCATAAATTAGTAAATTACCATGCTAATTATTAGTCATCTTATCCTTTTTTTACGTTATCCTTTTATCACTACTTATTTTTGTAGATTGATGATGGGTTAATAATTCAATAGTAAATCTACTTAGCTTTTTCAATTTATATTAATCACTACATTGTACGTAATATTTTAATTAATAATTAATTTAGCATTTCGAAAGATAGTCAATAGTATGCAACATCTAGTAATTGTAAAATAATTATAATATTAATTTATAATAATATTTTTTAAAAATAATATTTTATTTAAAAAGGAATCAGTATAGATGAAAGTTTTGCTCAATAATACTCTTGTCACTTGAGTTCTTTCCCACAGTAACCCGCGACACAGAACGCTACAAGGAGACATAGAGCACCTCATCCTTCTAATAAATCTAACTCTACGACACCAGACGAATATTAAATAGGAGGGCCCCGTTTCTATTATAGCAGGGGTGGAATTGGGTGAGAGACTGAGAGGACAAGTGTGAGTAATTAAGCCGGTGTGATTACTGGCAAACTAAAATGGAATTAAGTACTATTTAGCAAAGAGTGGGTCCCACATATGAGATTCGTGAAGTGGCTTTATTCAGGCTTTACGGCGCAAGCAAGCCTGGCTTCGGCTCGATTTACTAGGGGTAGGTTTTGGCTTGATTACGACTTTTTCCCGTACAGCTTTTACTATTTATTATTTTATTAAATAAACTATGAAATTGTGTACATGTCTTATTTTTATTTGGACGAGGTCAAAACTCAAGAGGCAGCTGCACTTGCACGGGTAAGCATTTCTTTTTCCTTGTTTTTCTATTTAAAAATAGTGGGTTTCTAATCACTTCCCAAAACTGCGTTTGAAGTCTACTAAGAGCTAATGTCAAAACATGGACTAACGCACTGGACAACAAAAAAAAATGTATAGTATGTCAAAAAAGCTTGTGTGGATACTAAAGAAATGAAAGCCACTAACTTTTGACGGTTCTTTTCGGTCTAATAAATCATTTTTCATGTGCACCGTCATGGATTTAGTCAAATTGAAGATAAAAGAGACGGAAGTAGTAGTATTGGTAACCAACCAACATTTTTTTTTAAAAAAATTTAGATTAAAATATATTATTAGTCTCAGAAATTGTAGAAAGAATAAAAAATAAATCGAAAGCACTACAAGTACACCATACAAAGCAAGAGCGCCAATAAACAGAAATCTCAAGCTAATATCAGATTGATTATGTGGCTGGCAAATTCGGAATGACATAAAGTTCTTAAAATAATTGATCCAATAGGATAAAAATAATTGAAGATTTAGAAGTTCTTATTTGCTTAGTACACATGCTCATCATGAGAAATCTAGAAATGTTGGTGAAGTTATTTTTGAAAGGTTAATATCAAAATAAAAAAAAAATACTATTATCTATAATGAATCTCATTTTCATGAATGTGTGCAGGACTCTTGTGAAATATTTCAACGAAATATGCTAGTTCAAGTAATAATTTTCAGCTAGAAAGATTAATACAAATTAAATCAAATATGAAATAAATTTTAAAAATTAGGATACACAAATGGGGTTAATATCACTATATTTTATTTCTCCATCCATGAATGGGTGCGAGAAACTATGTATTTTGCTTGCTGATAGAAACGATATTATCCAAATTGTATTCCTCTTTCACCTAATAATACACAATATAAAATTATTCTTATATTATATTCAACAGCCCTACAAGCACATCGCACGTAATGAAAATGGAGCTAGGAAACTAGGAGTTGCATTGTACCCCTTAATTTTTTACTACAACAAACTTCTATCATAGGATGGACGACTGATTTACACGTGGATAGAAATAAACCTAGTCGAACTGTTAGTGGCAGTAGCTAAATTCTCATCCTTGGATTCAAAAAAGCTAAATTCTCATCCTCTGTGATAAAATTACTATTCTATTTTTCTAGAACACTGAGGAGCAAAAGAGGAAACTGGAAAGAGAATTCTAGAAAAAGTGGAGGGGGATGTTGGTTGAGTGTGAACTAAGGGTCCATGGGGTCTTAATTGCGTTGACTTTAGGCCTAATTATATTGGAGAATATACGCGCTAGTGTCATACTTAAGCAAATCACTACTTTATCATGATTTTGTGGGGATATGCTACACCTCTGTATTTTTTTTAAGATCATAATTCAACTCCTTTTTATATTTGCATAGAACGCATCCACCCATTTGACATTCCTTAAATTTGTGCTATTTGGAGTTGTAAATTAGAGAAACAGAGTTAATTACTGGTACCTAATTCTAATACTAGGGATTTTTGCAAATATTTAAAGAAAACTGAGAATTAATTTCATAAATACGGATCTCATTGTATCTGTGTGATGAAATTAGTAAAATCAAATTTGATTCCAGGATTTTTTTTTTTTAACCATTTTTTATTCTCATCATTGTTTTTAAATAATGATTGTTTGTTCTGATATCATCGTCAGAAAGATAATTTAATACATTATAAAAAAAAATACGCCCTACAAAATTCTGTCTAGTGCATTGTGCATTGTTTTTCACGCACAAAATGGTAAAGTCTGTTTTTTTTTTTTCAAAAGAAAAGAAATGCATATAGTTTACTTTCTGCACATAAAAATGAGTAATGAACTGGATAAAATTTAAATAAAATTTTTAGACGATAGTTTATGATAACCTAAATACCTAATACATCATATATGAATGAAGAGAAACTCCACAGAATTTATCACTAAACTCAAAATAGCTAAATTTTCAATCACTTTTCGCCCATATATTCTTCAAAACCAAAAACCAAAATATCGCATGATTATTCCAAAATCACAAAATGTGCATAATTGCTTGACCTTAGGAGCATTTTATCACGTCACAATTCATAAAAATACTACTGAGAAGATGATCAAAGAAAAAAAAAACTTAAATTTTAATTTAAAGAGATGTGTACCTAAGGAAAGTGCATGGCTATTGGCATTTAATTGTTGTGCTAGATATGCACGGTACAACCGAGGCGTGATCATAGTCGGTTAACAATTGACACACCGGCGAGCCTGGCCGCAATTGGCAGGCGTTAATCGTAGGAAAATAATGTCCTTGGATTGATTTTTTATCCTCCTATTTTTAGGAGAAATATCCAAGGGAAGGAGAAGGTAAAGCAATTGTTCGTGTCTTGGTTTAGTTTTTTAGTCTTCTTTGCTTTATCATTTCCAGCATGTACTTTTCCAAATTTAGATATTTTAAGAGAGGGAATCAACAGTCTATTCAAAACACAATAACACATCAACAGCTTGAGCTTGACTTAGGCCAGTTTACATAATTTTTGTTGTGTATACAACAAGTCTTATTATGATTACGATGGTCATTGCAAAGATTTTGTTTTGGTGTTGACCGTGTTTCATTACGATGTCCATTCTCACAAGAACCTTCTTTAACAATTTCATGGGCCGGATTTGTAAATAAGAACTAAGTAGGGATGCAATGCAAAGAGCTCGAATATTCGATGGACATAGATTTGAATATTTATCAGATATGGATAACAGATTTTTTTTTTTTCAAACGAATATGGATACGATTTTACAACCCTAAATAGACGAGGATGTATATAGTTGATATAATTATTTTAATTTAGATTTTTTTTAGTATTAAAATATCCTTTTAAAGGCTCATACTTCAAGGAGTTCAAGGTGAATTTGAATTGTAATATAAAAGTCTATTAGTATTACCAACACAATTAGTATTCTTACTTAATATTATATTGCACCTACTCATATTTCATTCTCTATTATTTTTTATAATTTCTTGTTATAGCTTGACCAATAAAGAATAATAATTAGGCGGTTATAATATTTAGTCTACTACCTAACGAATTTGATATTATGTTGCTAACTAATAAATATGCAGATAATATGTGTCATTTTTTGTGATCATGATTAATTTTACCTCCACTGCTCGACAGCTGTATTATATTCAAATTCGTGTGTATATTTTTTTGGAATCCGATATGCATCCGTACAAACAAATCCTGTTGACCATTTAATTAATATCCGATACGTATTCGAAAATTTTAAACAAATACGATACAATATTGACCGTTATCCGTCAGTATCAGATTCATTTGCACCCCGATGGAGAATGATGATTTTGGATAGAATTTCTTGTGTAGTTTTAATGGGTAATGTAGACATTTTTAAAAAAGTTTGAGTGGTATATTCTTCATTTTGACAAAAATTTATGGCACAAATCTGATTTTAATAATTTTATAGCGGTATAAAATTATCTCTAATTATCAATTTTTGCAGTGAACCCGTGACATATATCTATTCATTCCTTCTTTTAACTGTTCGCCGGAAATTTGTATTGATTATAATTTATAAATAAATGAGCCTTTTCACACGATTAAATTGTGTAATAGGATGGTACGGTAGGTGGGACTCACAAGAGATGCCAGATTCGTGATTACAATCTCGCTGACGTCGTAATTGAACTGCTAATGACGACATCACAAAAGTTAAAAAGGAGAAAAGAGTGGGTGGGTAGCCCAATGTCCACCGACACAGTTAAAAGTCCCCAATAATACACCCTACAAATCTAGATGTGGGCCCCACCAAAATAATTCTCCCCGAGTCCAAGCGCATTCCAAATCTATTCAAAAATCACAATCATCTTAACACTTCTAGGAAATAGCCTGTTGGGCCGAATTCAGTTCTTAACGGGCCTAATTGGGTCGGTCGGGTTTCGTTGAATTTCAGCGCACCGAATCCTTGACCCAACCAAACTGTGCTTGACTTTTTATTTTTGTAGTGGCAACTGACCAGAAATCGGGCAATTACCCGCTTATTTTTATGACAACTCGGCCAGAAAACTTTACCACGCTTAGATATTTACCAACTTATCCAATCAGCTTTTACGCGCTGCGATTTAGACGTCGACGCAAAATAAAACGGTTGCAGTGTATCCTGTTTCGTAGATTGTAGTAGATTTTATGGTGGGAAATACATATCTATTCCGTGCCCCTGATTCTAATTTTTTTTTTTCTTATCTCTATTTCCCAATCACACTCTAGTTTCGATCTTTCCTTTTGAATTAATTCCCTCGAGTTTCGACCTCGTTATTATATTCGAGTTTTTTCTTTTTTCCTTGGAGAATAGGGATTAAGGGATATGTGTTAGATCCGATCTATCTTCCCCAACTGGATCAGAAATTCATTTTGCAAAATGGCCCTTTCAACTCAAATTCCTAGAAAGGGGCGGTTTCTGATCTGCTTTGTTCTTCTTTCTCTTTTGGTGGTTTCTTCGATTGGATTCGTTTCAGCTCAGGTAAGATTTCTTCGTTTTTCTCGCCAAACTGAAGGCATTTACGTATACAATGTTGTAATTTGATGAGGTAGGGTTTCGTATGGAAATCTGATAGTTTTTTTAGTACCAGTACCGGTTTGAATGGGGTTCTTTACATGCTTGGTTAGTTTTCTTCCATTAGGGAAGATGTTAAATGATTGGAAATGGTCCACCTGTTATTTATCTTTCAAGCTTGCTTCTGAATTTGCATGCTTTTATTCAGATCTGCTGTCAATTATTGTTTCTTAGGATGAGGGTTCTGAAAACAAATCGACTGATTCGTCTCAATCGCTCGGTCGCAAGTCTAAGGTGAGGCTGTTACCTTTTAACTACACAACATGGGTTGTGTAATGTTTTGTTCATGATAAATGCATTTACTTACTATTGAGCTGTACAGGTTGTTTTAAAATCGGTCCAGAAAGATGGAGAACTAGGAGATCATGGTGTGGATTTGGATGAAGTGGGACCTGGGCTATTTGATGCCTTATTTGCCAGCTTGTCTATGATCATAGTTAGTGAGGTCAGTATTGTTATGAACTATGGAAAATACCAGTTGAATTAAATTTTGGAGGTTATTTGATAAATTACATGCATTTGCTAAACGAAAAGTCTAGCTTTACATAATTATTTTTTTTTTCTTCTCTAGATTTAGCCTAAAATTGCTGCAATTGTCATACAATTTGTATTGAAACAAACTTGTTCTTATTTTGGGTATTAGATTGGGGATGAAACATTTATAATTGCTGCTCTCATGGCAATGCGGCACCCAAAATCAATTGTCTTGTCAGGCGCTCTTTCTGCTCTCTTTGTCATGACTGTAAGTTCTAAGAAAGCCTCTTACCTTTTTGTTTTGTTTATTCCTCCCTGTTTCATACTCATATTACTGATACTCGTGTATTTTGTTACTTGTAAAGATACTATCAACTGGACTGGGCAGGATAGTGCCAAACCTGATATCTAGGAAACACACTAATAGTGCAGCTACTGGTATATAATTCTCATTTTGATTTATGTTTCTATTAGAATCTTCTGTGTGTGTATAAATTCTAATATAATTGGGATTGTCTGTTGAAACCATGTGCTGACATTCTGTCTTGAAACCTCTTTTAGTACTGTATTGTTTTTTTGGGCTTCGGTTGCTCTACATTGCATATACCTCGGACCCAAAGGCATCTCAGAAGAAAGAAATTGAGGAGGTATGCTTTTGTTTTTGTCAATCATTATTCTCCCTTATCCTGATCAAAATTGGCAATAATTGCAACTTTTGGAATTATTGTTTCAAATATATACTGATAAGGAGTCTTTTTTTAACTTGTTCCTTGCATATTTTATTTGCAACATAGGTAGAAGAGAAGCTTGAGGCAGGACAAGGCAAAAGTCCTATTCGTCGGTTCTTTTCAAGGTTTTGCACTCCAATCTTTCTTGAGGTAAATTGATCTTGTCCTCCTTAGTCAGTTTGCCAATGTTCTGTAATTTGTTTTGTTAGGGATTCCTATCATACTGTACCAGTATTCCTTGACTATTATATCAATCATGCTCATAAAGCTAAGTAGGATGCTATTTTGCATATCAATTTAAGACTCTTAGAACTTCTCTAGGTTTATGTCATATTGAATTATTCAGTTGGTAAATGCCAGTCATTACTGTCCTTGAAATACCTAGATTTTTATATTCCATTCCTGAAAACTCATGTATGTTTATCTTTTGGTTCAGTCATTTATTTTGACTTTTCTGGCTGAATGGGGTGATCGCAGCCAAATCGCAACCATTGCGGTAAGTTTTTATTTTTGCATTAATTAATTTTTACACAATGGAATTAGTTTGTATTATGATTCTTTTACGTCATTGAGCTTGTGTTTGTAAGTAGAGCAAGTGTTGCTTTGGATTATTACTGGACATTTCTACTTTGAGTATGGTGGCTATACACTATATAAATAGCATGATCTCAAGACTTAAAATCTGTATCATGTTAATCAATAGGTCTCAACTTATAGGAGTGCCGCTTATTTCTTAGATTTAAACATTAATTTAATTTTCTTCATTATTTTATTTCTATGCTGAATGCTGATGTTATTGTTTTCGAAAATTTCAGTTGGCTACCCATAAAAATGCCATAGGAGTTGCTGTAGGTGCAACTGTAGGACACACAATTTGCACCTCATTGGCTGTGGTAGGAGGAAGCATGCTGGCCTCCAAAATCTCGCAACGAACTGTTGCGACTGTAGGCGGTCTTCTCTTTCTTGGTTTTTCTGTCTCATCATACTTCTATCCTCCCTTGTGATCTCAATGTTATTCTTCTTGTAATTTCCTTTGTACCTGCACCACATTGTGTGTCTCTCTTTACCGTTTTGGCAAGTAACTGTTGGACTGAAGGGCTATGTTAAAATTGGTAGGAAAGTGATGGTCTATTGTTATTTGTTAGCTTTATTCGTTTAAGTTATAGGAGATTTTTTTTTTTTTTAATTTTGCAATGTATGGCCGGGGTACAGTAAAGGAGAATTCCTGGGGCAGTGATTGGGTCGTCTGTGTGGAACAAGTGTTACAATTTTGGCACTGTATGGAACTGTAATTTATATATGTAGAGGGGATATTCAGTACAAAAAGTTTCCCCTTGTACAACAACAGAAGTGTCAAAGTAGCTATAGTAATGTAGTGGCATAATCCTCCTTGGTGATTACTGATCAACTCAAGGACTTGCATTATTAAAGTGGTCAATTTTGCCCTTTTCCTATATTACTCCTCAAAAGTAGCTGCAGAAACCAAAGGCCTTCCTGTTAGACAGATAGAGTTGTTACAGTTGTGCCCTGTAGGCTTATTAAGGAGTTTGTAGTCCAGTAGATTTGTGTCAATTCATAATCAGAGATAAAACACACAATATGTAACCTACTACAATGTACATTAAATGCTAAGGCTTGTCTATGAATATTTAAACCGACTACAATGCACAATAAATGCGTGAATAATAGCTAGACCCGTAGACCGTTAGCACGCAAAGCTGGGACGTTCACCCTCTCATGAAAATGCACAAGTTAAAAAATACTACTACTCGGATTTAACTGCTCAATAGACAAACCTAGCAAGTTCAATAATAATTGAAACCTTCAAGCTAAGCTTTGGCAAATTGTAAACCATGAAGATCTTGAGATAGCTGTGTGGAGACTGCGCATTTGATAAATTGCTTCTCTCAGTTTTCTGCGCCATAAGATAAAGTGTTATCAAGGCCTCATTGGTTCCCCCTTCTGGTTCCCCACTATTTCCTTTCCCAAAATAATTAAATAGAAAAACCGCAAGCCGATACAATTAACGAATGAACGATAGGTGAACAATACCATTTTAAATTTAGTAATTCTAAAATGGTCCATCAGCCATGGTTAGTGCCATAGTGGGTGTTCAATTGCAGTCCATTTTCCTCGAAAGATATTTCATAAAAAAGTACCTCAAATAATGAAATCCAGTTTTTTTTTTTTCTTTTTTTTTTTCCAAAACTATCGATTCATGAAATATTATAGTTGTAGCACTCAAGAGAATTCATAGTGTTGTCTACTTCTGCTGGTATCTTTCGTCCTTCTCTTGTCAGTCTTATATATTGCAAAATAAATACTTCTTTTTAATGCTAATTATGTCCTTACCAAGAAATTCATATTGGCCACATGCTGTCTTGAATGGTCATGTTTCATGATTTTTAAAGGTCCTTATAGAGTCCATATGGTGTCAAATTAAAAGCATAACACCTAATTAGTTTCAACTACTGGAAAAAGTAATATAAAAATGGACTGTTATTAAAACTTGTTTTTTCAAGAGGTAACTAACAGGGGAAAATTAACTTTCTAACTGTATTTTAGAAAATAAGTAACTAGGGCATCAATGTATTGTCTCATCATTAATGGTTATACACACTTGTTACTATGTATGGCAGCGATTGAGCAGTAGCGCACTAACAATGCATCGAACAGTAGCGCACTAACAATGCATCGAACCTCACAAAATCTCTGTTAACAGTAAATCACTGACAAATTGACCAAATATCCAAACAACCAATAAAGTTAATGATCAGGAAAGTGCCATATCAGATGATGAGTCATCTTTTTGTTTCCATTTATTTATGTAAGTAGGAGGGCAACAATCTTGCTACTAAAGCAATTGCACAAACTTAGTGTTTAACTGCCTCACTAACACACCATACCCTCTAACCACCATCTTCACTAGAGTCTACTGTCTTTATCTTTCCTTGCACTCTACACTACTCTTAACTATAAGAGGCATAGTCATCTGCTGTCTTTCACAAGTTTCTGGATCTAGGAATTAAACAAGAGAGACAACATCAAATAATCTAAAGCAGAGGTTTAGCAAGTCGTTTTTTGCTTTGAGGTATTTTTTCTCCTTTGCCATGTCTTCATTATAATTATTTAATGTTCTGCTTGATAAATTTTATTATTTAATGTTCATTTTGGAGTCTGTCAACAAGAAGGAAAATTGTTGCAACATATTTGGCGGATTGTTCCTCTCTTATGATTTTTTTTTTCCAGCCAGGAATTGAAATATTAGAAGATATGAAAGGGGCACCCGTCTATTTGAATTTCCCAAGAACCAACATCATCTCAGGACTTCAGAGACTCATTAAGGGATTTAAAAATCTATCTCAGCTATTTGAATTATACAGAGATGGAGATGAAGATGGAGGAATACAAGAGATAGAGATTGGGTTTCCGACTGATGTTCAACACCTGGCACATATTGGGTTAGATGGATCAAACAATTTTGGAACAGAAGGCTTGGATGCGCCTCAAGATATGTTTAGCACATCCCCGATATATATAGGGCAGTTTGGTCTAGTCATGACAAGCCAGAAAATCATGTAAACAATTTTGATGAATTTGTTCTTTTCCTGTTATTGTCTAAGCTTTAAACTTCTCTTTTCTTGTTTTCCTTTTTATTTTCCTATGAGAGCAGCATCTTTTGTTATAAAATTACATACTTGCTGAGGGCAATCTATTTTATCATGTAAGTAGCAGATAAATGTTATCATTTCTTTCTATTCTTTTTTTTTTTTCTTTTCTTTCTTCTTCATATGAATTTGATTAACCCATCATACGCTCGAATGCCCTAAAATAATCGATAAACCTAAAAAGTCACTCCAATCACTCGAGTTTTGAGACACCAGCTACTTGATACTTGTTGTCTGCTTATAGTTACTAAACGGGCACCAGAAAGAAGTACAAGTAAAGAAACGTAAGGAAAAACATTTTGTACTTTATAAAGTTAAAATATATATTGTGTGGACAGAATTATCCAGACCCTAGCGATAGAGTGTGTTTTTGGATGTAATGTATTTAGGATATGGTGGTACTTTAGGATAAATTTTCATGGTAAAATAATAAAATTAACCTTGAAAATAACCGTTCGTGGGGTCATTAAGGTTATTTTATGCAATTTAACTATTATGTCCCTGATAACCATTAATTGCATTTCCTGTAAGCCTTAAGTCAGGATTCTGGCTGCCCATATGCCCCTGTGTAACTCAGTTTTCGGAAGAAGATTCGACGCTAACCATTTTAAGCTGTCCAATCCAAAACATGATCTATGGCCCTCTATCTACACATATTACCCATTAGCACATGGTGTGCAGACTATGCCAGAACTTGTTCGAACCGGGACATGGCACGTGCTATATATATATGTCTAGTACAAATCACCAGTGTTATGTTATGTTTAGGCTTGTTAAAAATTCCATGTCTGCATATTGTATAAGTTCATGCTAGCTAGCCACACTGAGGCATGCCGTAAAACATGCAAACAACACAGCTATGAGATTGTAGCAAGAAGGCAAGATGAGACCTTGCTTTTAACACACGAACAGAAAAACAGTATTTGTATATAGAAATGCACTATGAGGAAAAAGAACAGCTCAGAAAACTAACTTGACTCACAATAATTGTGCTCAAATAATAATAAATAAATAAATACAACAACAATTTATGCTAAAAATGACAGCAACATAGCTTGATCAAAATGTTTCATACCCACAGCCTTTCAACCCATTTTCTTGCTTAATTGCAAAAAAGAGGCCTATTTTGGTACTGAAAATCAAATACACAACAACATCAAATGAGCAGACCAATACTCGAGCAAATCATAGACCAACTGGAAGTAGATGAGCTCAAAGAAGCTTGAGTATGGTCTGTACCTCCTCCTCCTTTCTCTCCGCCGTTTCTGCATCCTTATCAACTCTAGAAAGAGACCAATGTCAATAGATGCGCCCTCTAGCCTTGCAAGGCTGGAGTTCAGCTTCTCTATTTCCTCCTTTTTTAAGAGCACATTCTTCACATATTTCAGCTTCCAATCATCGATGAATGACACAAAAGTTGAAAATATGAAGTCCCGAAGAATTAACCAGGAAAATGAGTTTGGCAATCCAGACTCTGTCGGGGATCTGAGATTGGTAACATCAGAACGTGTTTTGATTGAATGAAGAACATGTTCTCCTTCTTTCACTGCATCAATTAGTTGTCGTTGCCATTCGAGTAATGGCTTGTTGTCGATATCATACTTCTTACTCTCCTCAATTACGCTGCAAATCTTGATTACCTTCAACTCCAGACATTTTACCTTTTCAGAGACTCCGAAAAATTGTTCCAACTTGCTGGTTAAGAATGTGGCAGTTCTTGTGACGGCCTCACCTACCACTACTGACCCAACTTGCTCTGCCATGGTTAATACATGTTAGAGGAACCAAGAGATTAGGAGATAGAATTATGATTAGTCAAACTACTGCCATTTTGTAATAATTCTCTTTTCTTTCTTGACGATATTTTCTTTATACAATGTTTGCTTGAAACCGCGTAGTCCCTCTTTCGAATGAGACAGCTCCAAATTGAAAGTTTGACTAGATTTCTAAAGGCCGGCTGAACCAAGGTCCAACCCTTATTAGCCCTTACTAGTAAGTGTGCGCTGCCCACCAATGTGTGGCTGGCTTCAATATGTAATAAATATTATTGAATAAGAACGTAGTCAAACAAGAGAAAATATGATTTAGAGTATCCCATCACTGTTATTAATTCATCTATTTGGAGCAAATAAATATTTGATAAGATTTGAAGAATAAGAAACTATTAAGAAAAAGTTTAGTTTAACTCTACACAGAATATTTAGAATATTTTGGAGATATATGATTTTTTTTTTCTTATTTATTAATTTGTTATTTAAATTTAGTCTAATCACTAAAGAATATTTAGGAGATATATAATTTTTAAATTGTTACTGATATTTAGTTGAACCTCTAAAAAAATTACAAATGTTCGATCAGTTCCATACTGCTTTATTTTTTGTCACAACATATGCATAAAGATAATTTGACAGCTAAATATTTAGATTGATCAAACACAAACGGGAATTGATGGTATTTAAGCTACTGTACAACTTATGAGTCCAGAAACACACTACTGCTGCAACCTGTCAATATTGGTATACTTCTCAGTGTGAAATTGTATTCAAAACATTTGTCAAATTCCAATATTCAATTTTTGTTCAATAGTTCGTTCTAATTTTACAATAATAAATATTGGGTAATTCTGACACGGATATATTTTTTTTCTTTTTACATAGGTCTAAACCTAAACCATTCATTCAGAATAATGAATGATTGTGATTAGATAAGAACTTGAATGAAGGGTCTAGATTTGAGCCCATGTATCCATGGCTGAATTTCTCATAAATATTCAATTTTAACGAAAATCTGAATTGTTTTCTTTTTTCTTTTCTTTTTTTTTGGGAAGATCTGAATTTATTTTCTTTCTGTGTATATGGTCTTTATATTGCATCAGGATTAAAGAATAAACACATTTGGGTCAAGATAAACCGGAGTTCGTTTTTGATGGGCCTAATAAAAGCTACTAAGGCCTAAGATCAACCCCAAAGAACTGGGGTCCAGATCCATCCGGTTTCCAGGTTTCAGGTCGCAGCGTTCGTTTAGTCCCACTCGGCAAAACTAACTGCGCTGGAGCTGGAACGAAGAATATAAATCAATCAGGCAGAGCAACGACGAAAAGCACTTACCTGGTCGGGGTCAATGGGCGATCAAGAAGGGTCATGGCCTAGGTCAGTGGCCTTCATTGCACTTTGAAGGAGCGCTGGCTTACCATCTGCCCAAGTGGCGGAGTGGACGGCATAATTTCTGGCAGAGGGGGTACGCGTAGGGTTCTCCAATCGTGCGTGTCGTGTCGTGTCGTGTCAAACACGATCGTGTTAGAGTCTCGTGTCGTGTCGTGTTGACACGAACTACTTTTTTAATCGTGTCGTGTCGTGTCGTGTTAAATGGCGAGGATAGGCAACACGACACGCATTCTGACACGACACGACTAACACGATCGTGTCGTGTCGTGTTGACACGTCGTGTTAGTCGTGTCACATCGTGTCATATTATTTATTATTTTTAAAATTAAAAAATATTAAAAAATTAAAGTAAAGGAAAAAAAATTACTAAATAATAATTAAATTAGAACAATATGAGTCAAATGATGGTAAATAATATGATATAGTATTATAAATTGAATTTAAATTATTAATTTTGTTTAATTAATTAACATTAATAATTAAATTTGTGTTAATGTGTCGTGTTAATTCGTGTTCGTGTCGTGTTCGTGTCGTGTTACGTGTCAAATCGTGTCGTGTTGGTTCGTGTTAAACTTTCTAATATCCCAACACGACACGATTATGACACGACACGATAACACGATCGTGTCGTGTCAATTTTGTATTCGTGTCGTGTCGTGTCGTGTCAACACGCACACCGTGTCGTGCCAACACGATCGTGTCGTGTCATTTTGGAGAACCCTAGGTACGCGTTCGCGCGGCCCCTGCCATTTCCTAATTTTAAACTTTTTGAGGTGCGTTGGACACATCTGGTGCCCCAACCCAAGACAAAAGGATTGCTTTTTGCTTCTCCTTTTCTCTAATTTTTTTCTTTGTAGGTTTTGATAAAAAGATTGCTTCTTGCTTTATCTTTTTGTGTTTTCTTGGACACATTTGTGTTTTTGTTCCGAAAAAATTATAAATAACTTTAATTAATTAAAAAATTTTAAAATAATTTGTTTTTAATCAAAAATTTAAAAATAACTGCGCAGTTTCGAAACTAATTTTGCTTAGTTCGGAATTTGAGATTTCGAAACTACAATCAGCGCTTTATATAAAAGCCAGAGGCCCCATTCTCTCTCCCATCCCTTTCACTCTTCATTTCCGCTCCGAAGAGCAAAAGCGGAGACATCAGGTATGTTTTTTTTTTAAAAAAAAATTTTAATTTATTTATTTATTTTATTTAGTTTTATTAGGTTAATATTAGAAAAAATAGGAAAATTATTCCAAAAATATATAAAAAAAATCAGATTAAATTCTATTCATTAGGATAAATATATTATAGCAAATTTTATATTTTTTTACATGTTATAATAATATAAAATTGATTTAAAAATTAGGTTAATAATAGAAAAAATAGAAAAAATATTTAAAAAATATCAAAAAAATTAAAAAATCAGATTAAATTCTATTAATTAGGATAAATATATTTTAGCAAATTTTATATTTTTTTCATGTTATAATAATAAAAAATTGCTTAAAAAATTAGGTTAATAACAGAAAAAATAAGAAAAATATTCCAAAAATATTAAAAAATCATATTAAATTATATTATTTGTTATGTATATTAATAATATATATTTTGATATTTGTACATATTATAATAACATAAAATTATTTAAAAAATTAGGAAAATCAATAAAAAAAATTAGAAAAATTAGTAAAATTAATAGAAAAATTGGACAATTCATATAGGTTGATATATTGTTTTTGTTTTCAAATGTACAAAAAATTTCAAACAAGATTCAAGATTCGAATTTCCTATTTCAACAGCAGTTGTCGATCGAGGTGAGTATTTTTTATTCATTAATTTATTTATTTTGCATAGTTAATGTATGTAATTTAGAATATTTAATAGTTTATGATTTTGAATATTTAATATTATTGTCGATTGTGATATGATTTGATATGATTGCTTGGTTTGAAATGGGTTTATTTAGGGGGGATTTGGGTTAAGAAATTTTCGGAAACCCTCCCGGTACAGGGGAGATGCTGCCGAAATTTTGTTAAATTTATGACATTTAATTTTTTTTATTAAGTGAAAATGCCCCCGAGAAGAAGAACGTCTCCAGGTTCACGTAGATCTACGAGGCTACGGACCGATCCTCAGGCTTCTACTTCAGACGTGCCTGAGGCTACGGACGTCGTTTCCTCTGGTTTTGCTGATGTCGGCGCTTCTACCTCAGCCGACGCTTCTACCTCAGCGGGCCCTTCTTCTTCCCCTCCTCCTGCTGCTGGTGCTGATGATCGTCTGTTGCATTTGCAACAAGACCAGCTTCGTGGCGATTCTGTATGTTATTTTGTTTTTTCCATTACTATTTGAAAATCAACTTCAAACCAATATAGTCTCTAATTTTTTTTTCTGATAAATAAAGAAATGGCATCCACTGGTGCACAAGCCGCTGATGGCTAGGAATCCTCAGGTGGACCAGCATCTGACGACACTTGGGTTGATCCACGTCGTTCAGCTTGGTCATATGCCTGTGGATCATACGCTTGTGCATGGTTTGGCCTTGTTCTGGAGGCCGGAGACCCACACGTTTCACTTTCCGTATGTCGGCGAGATGACTGTTAGTCTAGAGGTACGTGACATTTTATAAGTAAATTTCATGTTACTTGTGTTATGATTTATATGTATAATAATAGTATTTCAACTCATGCAGGACGTGGCTTTCTTATATGGTTTACCCGTCACGACTGGCCGAGTCGTGACGGGTCGTTGTGATTTTGATTACCTCGAGCTTCTTGCTACATATGCGTTGCCGCAGGGTACATCACAGGAGGAAGTTGAAAATTCCTTCCGAGAAAAAATAGAACGTAAGAAAATTATAAAACTTATTGTGTACTTTATAATAAACTTAATGTTTTGTTCTGACAATAAAGTTGAAATGCAGGAAAAAATATTGCGTTAAATTTACGAAGCTGCAAAAGATTTGGAAGGATGTTGTTCTCATTCCAGACGATGCCGATCAGATTGACAGATACACACGGGCATTCGTGCTAGAGCTTCTCGGTTGCATGTTATTTCCGGATCCACGGGGGACGCTGTTCCGGCTTTTTATCTCGATCTTTTGCGGGTTAGTAGATTTTTATAAAATCTTTATGAGTTCTGTTAATAATTATAATTTGTACATTTGTTTTGACATAATTGACTATCTGACATAAATGAAATTTGTAAACATTTCTAGGATCTTCGTACTACTCCCTCTCAGGGAGTGTACAATTGGGGTGCGGCCACACTTGCTGCTTTATACAGAGGTTTGGACACTACAGCAATAAATAACAGTGTCAACATCGGGGCTCCGTGGTTGCTTCTGCAGTTCTGGTCGTATGCGCGATTGACCTTGTGTCGGCCGACGATCACGGATAATTTTAGCGGATGGGGTCTACCATCTATTGATACCTGTCCACCTTACGGGAGGTATGTTCATTGTATTTGAAATTAAATTTTTAAAGGCATTTAAATATTTGCAGGAGATGGACTACACGTCCAAAATCTAAGAAGTTCCAAGGCCCTGCTAACGCATCCGGAATGGATTATGCTCCGGGAAGAATGAAAATGATGTATGAGGAAGAAAGAGCAAGACAAAGAGCAAATGCAGAAAGGTGTATGGCAGAGATAGAAAAGCAAGAGGCTGAGGCAGCTTTCTGGAACGAATCCGCTCAGTTCGCTGACAACCCCAGTGCCAGAAAACAACCGGAAAAAAAAAAGATGAAGAGGATGAACTATGGTGGGATGAAATTCTGAAATATGTAGATAGTCAAGATCTCTAAGTATTTTTTTTTTTGTGTGTTTGTTTGACCCAATTTTATGATGCTAAATTCATGAAAGTAATTGGATAATTTCATGAATAATAAATATAAAGGGGTTAGAGAAATTGATGAAAAATATCAAATAAGCTCCAAAAATTATGAAAAATTACCCAAAAATTCAGTGGAGTATGGAGAAAATTATGGTGCAGATAGAATGATCAGAAGTTATACAAAGACCCCATTTTATGCAAAGAGGCCCATAATTTTGGAGAAAATAAATAAAATAGAAGGAGAAGTCATTTGAGAAAATTCTTGAGGCTATCATGTTCTACACGTTTTTATGAACCTAGAGATAAAATTTCATGGAAAATTTCCATGAGGAAGGGGTTCAAACAATTTATTTTGTTTCGGCCAAATCTTGGAAATGAATTAAACGTGCAAATGGAGAGAGCCAGCAATGGAAAAACTGGAGAGAGGGGCTTCAACGTTTAAATCTTTCCTTCTCACAGGAAATAGAGATGGGTGAATTAGGTTCTTTATACACCAAATACAAAAGGGTGCTCCGATGCTTAGCGGTGTATGAAGACCCGACATGTGCGAAAAATAACAACAGGGAAGAGCGCTGAAGTTGTCTCGTTGAGTTTGAGCTCTTCGCGACAAAGGGAATAACTGCACGCGGAACTTGGAAGAATAAGAGAAACGGTAAAATCGGAACCACGTAACCATGATACGGTGTATCATGCGCCGAGAGTGGAGAAAATAAAGAAAGAATGGAGAGGAGATCTCTAACAGAAAATGGTTCGTTGGAGGTTGTTACGCAGAACCGCCGGGCTTCATCGATGATTCATCGCACCTGGACGGAAACAAGGCCGAGAGAGAGGTCTATAAGTAGAGCACTTGAAGGAGAGGGAGGGGACTTCTTCTTCCTCAGAGAATCATAGCAAGAAATTAGGATAGAGAAAGAGAGAGGGAGGTGAGGCATTTCACCAAACAGTTGTAGAGCGTGGGAAGAAGAGAGAAATTGAGCGAATTCGAAGTCAATTGATCTATTGTAATTGAAGAGAAAGGTGAGAAATAAGGTAAAAGCCGGATTTGTAAGTTCAATTTTGAGTATAATGAAGAAATTTGCGATCTTTGACTGTTGAGTTGGATTTCCCACTGGTTATGCTTTGAGTTGATCATTTTAGTGCTAAATTTCGTTTTACATCGTTCAACTTAGTTCTAGTTCTCTTTCAATTGAGTTCCTTTAAGTCGAATTGCATCTCCTTTTCCTTCTTTCATCTTTTATTGCTTGTTCTGAGCTTCAATTAAGCGATCTTCAATTCTTAATTCTGGAATAGCTTGATCTCGATTGGAGTTTCTCCAAGTCCTGATCTGTAACTTCGCCTCAACTGGGTTTTACTTAGATCCTGGCTTCAAAATGCTTCGACTGGGTTTTACTCAGATCTTAGCTCCTTTACCTCGACTGGAGTTTCTCCTGTTCCGGGTAGCTCGTCTCCAGATGGCTATGGCCATGAATGGAGATGAATTATAGTGCATTTTAGAGGGGAAATGCTGTCCATTTGTTTCCAGATTAGTACTTTCTGTAAAATCTGTAAAGACCTAAATTGAATTGCATAGTCATGAGGTTCCCGAGGTCTTTCTGTGAAATTCTCTTAATTGAATCAACCTTGATCTGTGAGTCAGCAATATGCTTAAATTTGTTGCTTGAGTGACTAAATAGTGGTATTAGATGGTAGTATTTAAAGTTTGTTGAACATTGGTGTAATCTCCCTTTCGTATCTGAACTTCAATTTTTCATAAAAATCTCTCTTAAGTTGTTATCCCCCCTTTGAAGTCCAATAGAGCATGTATAATTTAGTATCTTTAATTATGCCTTGATCTGGCCTAAATGACAAATTGTGTGAAATCTAGTTTGTAATAAATCAAGTACTGTATTTCCTGTCTGTTGTACATTTGGTAATAACTAGAAAGCAAGGGACTGGTTGGTAAAACTTCAAAAACCATAGTCAGACATTAGGTAGGTGCCATAAAGAATTTCTTTAAGTCTTTAAAATTCCCTTTGGAGTTACAACCTTGCATCCAGAGTGCATATTAGTCGTTTAATTATTCTTATATCAAATTTCTACTTGTTATTCTCAACTGACCCTTCTCTGGTAAGATTACAGGCCCCTGTGTGGAAAAGATCGAACTTCCCTTTTAAATTTGATAACAACTAATAGTTGTGTAAAAAGGGTATAACAAAAATGTTCAATAAATATGCTAGCAGTTGTGACCATAGCACATAAGTGTTATAAATGTTATAAAGGCCAAATGATGAACTAGCTATGTGTAATTCAGCACCATGACCGTGTGATATTTATGGTATTAAATTTTCTTGAACTGGATCCCACATTGTATGGAGATGTTAGTGAGTAATTAAGTATTAATAATAGCTATCGTATGTGCCCTGGGCTTTCTTTCTGGAGTGATAAGCTAGGAGTTTTTTATATAAAAAAAAAAGTATATGAAGGAAGATTCAAATGGTATTGTGTGTAATGTAACTTACACACCTGACCACGCCCAGCAAGATTCAAAAGTGACACGCTACCCAGAATTATTACTAGCTCAATTTCATAAAGGAAGTGTTAATTAGTGAACCTTGATAGCAATTAACGCATGCCCATATAAAATTGAGCAAAAATGAATTAAAAGTGGCATTCTGTATCCAAGTTAAACCAAGCTAAAGTCCCAGTATCTCTTTCAGTATCACTACTTCACCTTTGTAATCATGCCTTTGTGTAATTCTTGTTTGTCCTTCTGGCTTAATACCCTTTTAGTTAATTTTCGCTAGAAATTATAAGTCTTTTGAGCAATAGGATTGCTCTTTCTCTATTCTCCATAACTATAAACAACTACATTGAAGAGGTACATTAAACAGTGTTCTAATTGTAAATCGGTTGTCAGTTTCTGCCTGTTAATACTTGTGAGGATATAGCGACACAGGTAATCCTGAATGTATTGTATGAACATATGAGATGGTAACTTTCGACATTAAACTAATAGAATAAAATTATAGCTCTTACAAGAATCATGCTAAAATGTATACTAGCGACTCTTTGATACCAGACCACAGGTGACTCAAGTTTGGGTAAGTAGAAAAATGTAAAGATTAGAAAAATGGGATTGGTAATTGACATCTTCACACTCAGTTGAAACAAAACCGGTCAAAGCCAATGCCCTTGGACCTGAACCAAAAATGAATCAAATTAGCTAAGTGTCGCTCCCAGTACCAACCCTCTACCATATAGTTCCAGCACCTGAGCTTCACACCAAATTGAGTAAACGCAAATAAAATTGAAAGCATCGACCCTCTCTCCTTGTATACGTGATCCAATAAAGCTCATCTCTGGTATGACTTGACTCTTTAAGCTCCATTGACGACCATTACTGTATCACCGTCACTGACCATGGCTCCCCCGCCGTTAGAGTCCGACGCGATGAAAATCAAGCCCACCACCGTCTTTCTCTTCACCTCACGACGTTACAAAGCCTTTCCCCAAGCATTGTGATGGTCTGAATCGTTAACGGATCCAGACCCGACACCATGCGAGCCCGCTAAGGAAAGAAATAAATTCGTCTTCTTCAAAAACTCCAGCGCCGAAGTCTCACCGATCTTTTGGGACGAAAAAGTCATGTGGCTAGTTAATCACTCGCTACACGAAAATCGCCTGATGAGATTGTAAAAGAAATAATAAAAACGAAAATCATTTAGCCCAAAACCTTTTAAGCCCAATATCATGACCAGTCCAAATTAGCATTTTATGGAATAAATATAGCTGACCACCCCATCAAGCCTAGTCAGCTGCCAACTCAGCCTCTTTGTATACGTGGCCCAATCAAACAATTCCACGACAGCTGAAACTTAGAAAATTCACCAAAAATAATAGGAAACTCAGAAAAATTCAAATAAATATCTACGAAATCCTAAAAATCTGTAGAAACTAGATTTACTGATATTTTGATATTAAAATCTTTCAAAATATTATCCTTTTGTATTTTTGAAGTATTTTCATCATAAAAATTGAATTTTATAAAAATAATAAACACAATAAATCTTAAATAAATCTTCTATAAAGTTTTACAACAAAATTTAAGTAACTTCAATATTAAAACAAAATCTTCAAGTGACTATTTTCAAATAAGTACTTCGAAATAAATATTTCCAAAAATGTGGAAAGTGAATTTCAAAACCTTTAAAATTCTTCTAAGAAAAGTAAGCAACCATTTAAGTCCAAAGAGAAGCGTTAGAGATTGAAACGCCTGACACGGTGTCCCAAGGTCAAAACCAAATCAAGCCCTTCCAGTCTTATAAGTCGCCAAATGACCAAGACCGAGTTCTCCCAAGCCGCCAAATGGCCAAGAACCACCAAATCAAACTTCTTTAGTCTTATAAGTCACCAAATGACCAAGACCTAGTTCTTCCAAGCCGCCAACTGGCAAAGAACCATCAAATCAAACTCTCCAAGTCTTACAAGTCACTAAATGACCAAGACCCGGTTCTTTCAAGCTACCAAATAGCCAAGAATCACCAAATCAAACTCTTCAAGTCTTACAAGTTACCAAATGACCAAGACTCGGTTCTTCCAAGCTACCAAATAGCCAAGAATCACCAAATCTCTCTTCAAGTCTTACAAGTCACTAAATGACCAAGACTCGGTTCTTCCAAGCTACCAAATAGCCAAGAATCACCAAATCAAACTCTTCAAGTCTTACAAGTTACCAAATGACCAAGACTCGGTTCTTCCAAGCTACCAAATAGCCAAGAATCACCAAATCAAACTCTTCAAGTCTTACAAGTCACTAAATGACCAAGACTCGGTTCTTCCAAGCTACCAAATAGCCAAGAATCACCAAATCAAACTCTTCAAGTCTTACAAGTCACTAAATGACCAAGACCCGGTTCTTTCAAGCTACCAAATAGCCAAGAATCACCAAATCAAACTCTCCAAGTTTTACAAGTCACCAAATGACCAAGACTCGGTTCTTCCAAGCTACCAAATAGCCAAGAATCACCAAATCAAACTCTCCAAGTCTTACAAGTCACTAAATGACCAAGACCCGGTTCTTTCAAGCTACCAAATAGCCAAGAATCATCAAACCAAACTCTCCAAGTCTTACAAGTCACTAAATGACCAAGACCTAACTCTTCCAAGCCACCAAATGGCCAAGAATTATCAAATCAAGCTTTTCCAGTCTTACAAGTCACCAAATGACCAAGACCCAGTTCTTCCAAGCCGCTAAATGGCCAAGAACCATCAAATCAAGTCTTTCTAGTCTTACAAGTCACCAAATGACCAAGACCTAGTTCTTACAAGCCGCCAAATGGCCAAGAACCATCAAATCAAACCTCTCCTAGTCTTACAAGTCACCAAATGACCAAGACCCACTTCTTCCAAGCCGCTAAATGACCAAGAACCATCAAATCAAGCTCTCCCAGTCTTACAAGTCACCAAATGACCAAGACCCAGTTCTTCCAAGTCGCCAAATGACCAAGACTTCGTCCTCATAAGCCACCAAAAAAAAAATCAATTTATTTGAGTAGATTCAGTAAAAGTTGTAGATAAGGTGTCCTCAATTAGGTCCCGTTAAGTAGGTTTGGTACCGTTAATTGAGTCCGATTTAAGGCAAAAGAGTTAAGTCTTTTATATTCTCAATTGTGCCCCGTCAATTAAGTTTGGTAACATCAATTGAGTTTAGTTTAAATCAAAAGTAAATTGAGATAACAACTTTTCTAGCCTACGACATATAATTTCTCGAATCCCTTAATCAGAGATTCTCGTGATTCGTCACGGGGTAATTAACAATAGGGGCTTGCGCCTATTGGAAGGAAAGGATCCACAAAATTAATAAACCCTCATGAGAATAGATTCTCGTTAATGTTTTCTTGTTATTAAGAAGCATTCTATACTTGAATTTAAACTCGTGAGGGGTGAATCTAAGGCTTATTCCCGTTCTTGAGGAAACCCTATTATTCTTCGAGAAATGACGAAAAAGTCAACACAGATTCTCTGGCACGTCCGGTGGGACCTCTTTCTCCTCTCATCTTTGGGATTTAAGGACTACAATGTATAGGTTAGAAAATTGTTTCTTAAAGTTTCCAAATCTTCAAATAAACGCTACTAACGATAACATTGAGTTATTGTGGTTGCAGGTTGGAAATGGCGTTTAATGCGAGTGTTGAAATGAGCAAGCCGAGCGGGATGTTCACCGTTGGGGCTGTCCCCATTCGCTTTGATCATTAATTCATGTTCGGCGGCATGCCCTTCGGATTCGCCTATGTAGCGCTGATACATGGAAAAGACGGGCAAATAGAGATCGCTCGCGAAAATGAAGATGTTAGGGGCATCGAGAAAGTTGTGCCCGAGGTACCAGTAATCAACAATGGAGAGGAGTGGGCACTTGTTCCACAGAAAGGGGTTCATGTGGCTCCAGTAGCTTCACCAAGGAGGCGTCGACTCAATCGTCGCTCTCATCAAAAGGAAAGAACGGTGAGAAAAACCTATGCGCAAAGTGCCAACGGTACAAGAGTTCTTAAAAGAATTCAAGGGGCATATCAACGAGAGTTGGAAACTAAGTCTAACCTCCCAGTGAGTAATCCTTTTGCACCGCTTCGCTTGGTCAAGAAGAATTCTCCAAAAGCCAAGTTAAAGACAATAGAAGAGTTTCCTCCCAAATACCAAGTTCGATTTGGTGGCACAAAGTCCCAAGCAAAGCAATCTGTTAAGGAAAGACTTGTGTTTCCTCGAACACCGGTCCATGAAAGATTGGGACCAAAGAGAAAATTTAGAGCATCTACTCCCGTGAAAGAAAGGTTGGGAGGAAATGTTAAAGAAACAGGAACAACCTCAGTCAAGGAGCGATTGGGACCAATAAGAAATGGGAAAGGACCTAAGAAATTTTGGGTACCTAAAGACAAGGCTCGTTTGATGGTTGAGATGGCTAGTCAAGAGCCTCCAAATAAAAAGAAATGCATGGTATGGCAAAAGAAGAGACCGGCCATTCATGCTTATGTCAACATGGTAGAGGTTGACAAAAGGTTTGAGACGCACGCATTTGTGCATATGGCCAGTGACGAGGAAATCCCTGTAAATCGTCGAGATGGCAAGAATAAACATGATGATCCCTCAACGAGTTATCGTAACTCTAAAGAGGATGAAGGAGAAAAGAATGCTAAACAAAATCAAGGCAATAGTGATGATGATGACCGATGGGCGGAAGGAGAAAGAGCTCGATTGAAGAGCATTTTGGAAATGAATGAAAGAAAGATCTCTCAATTAATGTACGAGAGAGAAAAAGAAAGAGATATAATAAAGAAAATGTACAAGTTTTTGGAAAAAAAGAATCTGTTGGGAGAACTTGAGAAAGAACACTCCTCGTCCTCAGAAGAAGAAAATAAATATAGAGGAAAAGTTTTTAAAAAAAAGAAAAACAAAAGCAAGTATGAGTCTTTGGACGATGAAGAAGAAAGGAATAAAAGAAAACCTCTAAAGGGAAAGAAGAGTAGAAGCAAGTATTACTCTTCAGATGAAGAAGAAGAAAGAGTAATAAGAAGGCCCTCTAAAGAAAGGAGAAATAAAAATAAACCCGGGTCTTACGAGGACGAGGTTCCGGGGGCAGGATCCCTGAATGGGGCAGAAAGGCCCGAGCCAACAAGACAATTTATCCAAAAAATGATAAGCCAACTGTTGCAAGCCTTAGGTGCGGGACACCTGGTGAATTTCCGAAAGAAATGTGGTAGGCCTTACCCAAAAAGGTATGAGCATGTGCAATACCCGTCCAACTACCAAGTGCCGAAGTTTAATTTGTTTGATGGCACGGGTGAAAAGAACATCACCCCTGAGCAACAATTGGTACAATTCAGAAATGCATGTGGCAACACGTCTTATGATGAAGCCCTTCTTCTGAAACAATTCTCTCAAAGTTTGACCGGTCCCGCTTTTGAGTGGTATTCCTCATTAGAGAATGATTCAGTGGAGTCATGGGATGAAATGGAGGAGTTGTTTAGGGCCAAGTTTGCTATGGTAACCCGAAGGATCACAATGGCCGATTTGGCGAGCGAAAAGCCTAAACCAGGAGAGGAAGCCCTTGAATACATTAATAAATGGAGGAATTTAAACATAAGATGCACCCACCAAATGCCCGAAAGTGAGGCTGTGGAATTTTTGTTGAGAAATTTGGATGATTAGATACAAAGGTCGCTCTCTGGTAGCGACATTTACACTTATGAAAACCTGATAACACGTGTGGCAAGGGTGGTGCACATGGGACCGCCAAAAGAGACACCGTTCACTTACAGTCGAAATGATCAAAAAGGAAAGAGATATGAAAGAACTCATGAGGCCCCTATGAGTCGAAATAGTCGGGGCAACAATAATAATAGGAACAATCATCCCGCTGAGAGTTTGGCCGAGCGACTGAGTAGGCCATATTCGTTTAAGAAAGAAAAGACAGAAGCCCTATTAAAACAAGTGCTAGAAAGGAGGGCCATAGAATTGCCACCGTGCAAAAGACCAGAAGAGCAATACAAGACCAATGATCCAAAGTATTGTGCTTATCATCGAGTGTTGGGGCATCCGACGGATGATTGCTTTAAGCTCAAGGGAATAATCGAGGATATGATCAAGGAGGGGTACTTGACCATTCCCGATACATTCAAGCAAGAGCCAGCATTACATGCCCAAACTTATGCGGTCGTTAGAAGAAAAAATTCATACAATGAAGCCGAGTGCAATGTGATTCAATATGAGGAATCCGAAGAGACAAACAATCATGTGCCTAAAGCCTCAGAGTCAAACACAGTTCAGATGAACTCTCCCACTCAAATCACTTTCACGGAAAATGACTTAGCACTTGGCACGATTTATCACAACAAGCCGCTACACATTTCGGGCATGTCCAATGGAGTATGGTTAACCCGAATAATGGTAGACACAGGGGCATCGGTCAACATCATGCCACTAGCAACCTTGAAGAAATTAAACTTTGAAGAAGACGACTTAGATGATGAGAATGTCTATGTCCACGGGTTCAATAAGGAGTCTGAGCGTGTCATGGGGGCTATCGTGATTCCTATGAAGTTTGGAAGGCTAGAAACATGGGTAAAATTTCAAGTGATTAAGTCAAGTACCACGTACACAGCCTTATTGGGACGGCCATGGACACATGAGAATTACCTAGTCCCATCGACACTCCATCAATGTGTCAAGTACATCCAGGATGGTGTGCAAAAGACGATCAAGGGTGATGTACAACCTTGTGAGATGGATGAAGAAATAGAAATGCATGGCTTTAATTACACGGCCAACAAAGAAGGCGAATCTTCTCAGCCATTGGTGGCAATAATAGAACAAGATGATGATGGAGTCCTCCATAGTTATCAAGATGACCCCTTCGCTGGGATAAGTGATGAAGAGATGAGCAATGGAGAAAAAGAAAGAGAACGCATATCAAAAGATGATGAGTTATCAAGGGTAAGAAGAGAATTAAAGGAGATACAGAAGAAACGGGAAGAAGAAGCATCATTATGGACGAATCTCATGCACTTCCTTCAAAGAAAAGGGTTATATGATGAATTTTTCAATGGAAAACATGACTCGTCACCTAAGAAGAAGGAGATCATTAAGGAACCTTTGGATGAAGAAGATGAAGGAGACATGCCAAAACCAAAAGTAGACAAGGGAAAAATTAAAAGTGGTATTCAAAGAAGATAAGAAACTCAAAGAAACATCGAGTTCTGGGTTTGAAGAAAGAAAAGTGACAATGGCCGATTTGCTACATGAAAAATCAAGAAAAAGAGAAAGCGCTTCTAAATATGTCAATAGGTGGATAAAGATGAGCATTAAATGTGAATACCAAATACCAGAAGAAGAAGGAGTAAGGATCTTGTTGCGAAATTTAGAAGTGTGGATACAACGACATCTCGTTACGGCCGACATCAACTCATACCAAAAACTCATCGAGAAAGTGTGCGAGTTAGAAAGAGTGGGACCTCCACTAGAATATCACTTTTCAAATGGCCAAAAGAGAAGAAATGAGGGTAAAAGGATGGTCCCGACACGAATGGTCGCAAGCTCAAACGCACCAAAAACCAAGGGTAGCTCCAATAACAATCCCAAACCGCTCCCGTTATTAGCAACATTGACAAGCAAACCATATTCTTTCAAGAAGAAGGCAATTTTAGAGCTATTTTGCGAGTCCAGGAACATGTTCGAATTACCACCATGCAAGCGCCCAGACGATATGAAAAAGTCAGATGATCCTAATTTTTGTCTCTATCATCGAATCTTGGGGCACAAGGTGGAAGATTGTTGGGTGTTTAAAGATTGGATTGAGGGGCAATACCGAGCGGGCATGTTGCCACTTCCTGAACACGTCCTCCAGAGGCCCGCACCACATGAGTAGGATTTGATCCTTTGTCGTGAGGTGTAGTGTACCAAAATCCAAAAACTAAATCACTTCGAATCGCTTGTTATCCTATTACCAGTAGTTTGAGATTTTATAAAGTTTTGAGTTGTTTCAACGAAACCCAATAATACCCAAAAAAAAAAAAAGCTCAATAATACCCAATAAATACCAAAAACATAATGGCCACCAATAAAGTCTTGAACAAAACCCTTGATATTCCAATAAATCTTCCAATAAGGCCGATAAACCCCAATAAAACCAAAAACTTCCCTCAAATCACTTAACAAAAGTTTCATTCCTTCCGCAAGGGGCGGTTGGTTGGCGGAAGGAGAAGCTCCATCCCCTGTTAACCAATCTCACCAAAATAGCCATTGTCCATAAAATATGTCACCAAAAGCATTATGATTACCAATAAAGTTTTCAATAAAACTACAATAAGGCCGATAAACCTCAATAAACCTAAAAAAAAAATTTTTTTTTCCTCAAAACTCCAAACTTTACCATGAATAAATGCCATTACCAAAGAAGACTCATAGCCATAACCAACCAAAATATGTGATATGCCACGAATAAAGGACCTCAATAGGTTTCGAACATACTGAAGGAATAAATCGGCCAAAACCTTAATAAAGAAGTTTCAAAATCCCAAAACCATGAAAAGGATTACTAAATCCCAAACCCCATGATCGCTACGCCAATACCGTGTCAAAGCGCCTATGTCGATTGAGAGTCATTACAATGAGTGCCTATACCTAATGAGAGGGTGAGTGCGAGAGGGTAAGGAAAAAGGGTGACTTGCCTGTACGGCTCCATAAGTTTACTCTTCCACAAAGTTCCTGGCTCCACAAAATTCACTAGCCAAATATTGTAGTTTGATAGGAAAATCGTGTTGAGGAGACCTGTGTGATTTCCGAATGCACAAAAAATAAAATTTACCCAACAAATCCGCGGTCGATGAAGGGACTTTCGGGTCCCAGAGAACGCGAAGCCGTGTCGAAGAGAGCCTTAGCGGTTCTCTGAAAATACCTATGCCTAATGAAGAAGCCTGTGTGGCGTCTGAAGGCATTAAGGCACCGCCCTATGAAGCTATCTGAGGGCACCCATTCCCCACCGACATTAAGTCAATGTTACTTCTTTTGTTGACCACAATGTCAATCCTTAAATATCAAACAAGCATAAAAGCTTTGTATTCGATATTTAAAAGTATAGTAGGCGATAAAGAACCTAAATGTTCATGCCTTCTATATCGACCTCAATGTCGAAAAGACACTAAAGAACCTCAATGTTCTAGTTTCTAATGAGCCAACCTCAATGTTGACTCATAAATATCAAAACGAGCATAACGCTTTGTGGTTGGTATCTATAAATATAGTGAGCAATAAAGAACCTCAATGTTCCTGACCACTATATCGACAATCAGTGATGGAACCTTACAAGTCAAGAATCAACAACCAACCATGCTGGGGCAAGAACCGATTGTCAACCATACTGTGACAAGCGCTCGCAATCAACCACATTGGGTCAGCCACACAACACCAGAAAGAAACAAAGGCAAAGAGTAAACAAAAGTGAAAGGAAGGTTTCATTCATTCATTTATCATAAAGGGATACAAATATAACCAGTCCAAGGAGGATACAGTACAACAAAAACAGTAAAGGAAAAGAAAGGCCCATTATAAACTAAAGAAAACATAAAGATACATGTGCATGAGGCACGAAGAATCAGAAAGAAAAGGCCCCTCCTATTCCAGGACCACAGCCGCTGCAACGACGCCTCCCAAATTGTTAAGAGTGGCGGTGATGCCTTGGAGCATCCCTTCTATTGCCTCCAGACGAGCGCTTAACTCTCTAAAGCGCTGGTCGATAAGAGCCTGAACTGAGACAGGGGCAGGAACCTCAGGAGCTAGAGCAATAGAGCCGTCGTCAGCAGGAGGAGAATCCACCCTCACTGGGCTATACTGGTTGGGCTCTGCATTAGGGGCCAAGATGTATTCATTGATGGGTTGATCAGGATCAGGGACCAGCATATTCATTGAAGACTCCACCCATCCTGTGCAGTCAAACAAGTCAAGGAGGTTGCGAAGATAAACTACATGAGCTTCGGAGATACGGTTGCCCCACAACATTTCTGGGATGGGGATATGTGCACGACGCATAAGAGCCTCAATAAGGTGACCATAGGGCAAGGCTCGATAGCTATGAGAAGCCATGGCTACTTGGTGCATATAGAAGATGATTATGTGACCCAGGTTGATGGGGTGGTTCCTTAAGATAAGGTGACGAAGGTATAATAGACTTCCGGGACGAGCATGGTTGGATATGACTCCTTGAGGAAATATGATGTCATTGATTACCATGAAAAGGAATCTAAAAAGAAAAGAAGTTACAGAAGAGGAGAAACGGAAAAGAAGATGAGAAAAGAGAAAGATAATAAAGCAAGTACCTATGAAGAGCGGGAAGATGCTCAATTGAGGCAATCTCAATGTCACCTTCGGCCGGAACGGCCCTGAACCAGCGAAGACACTCCTGATAACTACCAAAACCTCGTGGCCAGCGATGAAAAGTGTATGCAGTAGAGCCAGCCAACGTGTTTGAAGCCTGCAAGAATTCGGCCAGGCTCTCAGCAGTAATTGTCATAAATTGACCAAAAAGATAGGAGGTGGCCGAAGGATTGCCATAGTGATCATAAGAGATACGCAGGTTGGCATAAAATAGGCGAGTGATACGGGGATGATAGGGATTATCCAGATTGACAAGGCCATGAAGACTCCAAGAATCAAGCCAACCATGGATAAGATTGATATGCTCCACCGGGATATGCCTCTGGTGACGAAAGAAAAAGCACTCAGCAACGGGTCGCTCCTCACGGCCCATATCATCATTATAACTGTTGAAAGCCGCCTCATCACGAAAAAGGTAGCGGTTGTCTGGGGCAAAGGACCAGTTTGGTACGGTGGGATTAATGCACAAAGAAGAGGAACCCATAGTGTCTCTTGGGCGCTTGTGAGCAGACATGGTTGAGAAAAATTGTAAAAGAGGCAATGAGAACACAAAGAATATGATACTAAGAAAAGGATGAGGCCCTGGTTTATATAAACTCCTGGAGTCAAGGATGTTACTTGCCAAGTAGTGGAAACGTGCAACGTAAAGAAGTGGAAAAGAAATGAAAGTGGCACATCGTGGGAAAGAAACTGCTTGTATGGTTGATCATGCGCAATAACCGTACAATAGTCGAAGCACATAAAGAACCAGAAATGCCTGAGGGCCAAAAATTCAAATTCAAAACAGCGACAGACCCATATGAGTCCAGGCCCAAGGAAATACATGAGCGGGCCAAAATACCCCAGCCTAAATTGAGTCTCGGATTCATGTGCAGCCCAAGTCCAAATGAAGTGAAAAAGGAAGGAGGAGAAAATAAAAGTTGAAGGGAAAAAGACCTTCACTTTCGTAAAAGCAAAATATGAAAGAAAGGTCCTGAAACACGAAGGCTCAAATCAACATGCATCAACACACATAAAGGCAACAAACAACAATAGCAAGCAACAAGAAATGCAAGAGAATAAACAAGCAGGTGCGGCAGTCAAAATTTCACAACAAATACCAAGGTCCCACATCCATAGCTACAAATCAAGGATAAGTCCTGACGAAAACCATTCAACCATGTAAAAGGGGTCAAGAAGAAAGGCCACTGGAATCACTTGTTCCCATTTCAGAATTGTCACAACCAATTCCAGTGGGGGGCATTTGTTTGACCCAATTTTATGATGCTAAATTCATGAAAGTAATTGGATAATTTCATGAATAATAAATATAAAGGGGTTAGAGAAATTGATGAAAAATATCAAATAAGCTCCAAAAATTCAGTGGAGCATGGAGAAAATTATGGTGCAGATAGAATGATCAGAAGTTATACAAAGACCCCATTTTATGCAAAGAGGCCCATAATTTTGGAGAAAATAAATAAAATAGAAGGAGAAGTCATTTGAGAAAATTCTTGAGGCTATCATGTTCTACACGTTTTTATGAACCTAGAGATAAAATTTCATGGAAAAATTCCATGAGGAAAGGGTTCAAACAATTTATTTTGTTTCAGCCAAATCTTGGAAATGAATTAAACGTGCAAATGGAGAGAGCTAGCAATGGAAAAACTGGAGAGAGGGGCTTCAACGTTTAAATCTTTCCTCCTCACAGGAAATGGAGATGGGTGAATTAGGTTCTTTATACACCAAATACAAAAGGGTGCTCCGATGCTTAGCGGTGTATGAAGACCCGACATGTGCGAAAAATAACAACAGGGAAGAGCGCTGAAGTTGTCTCGTTGAGTTTGAGCTATTCGCGACAAAGGGAATAACTGCACGCGGAACTCAGAAGAATAAGAGAAATGGTAAAACCGGAACCACGTAACCATGATACGGTGTATCATGCGCCGAGAGTGGAGAAAATAAAGAAAGAATGGAGAGGAGATCTCTAACAGAAAATGGTTCGTTGGAGGTTGTTACGCAGAACCGCCGGGCTTCATCGATGATTCATCGCACCTGGACGGAAACAAGGCCGAGAGAGAGGTCTATAAGTAGAGCACTTGAAGGAGAGGGAGGGGACTTCTTCTTCCTCAGAGAATCATAGCAAGAAATTAGGATAGAGAAAGAGAGAGGGAGGTGAGGCATTTCACCAAACAGTTGTAGAGCGTGGGAAGAAGAGAGAAATTGAGCGAATTCGAAGTCAATTGATCTATTGTAATTGAAGAGAAAGGTGAGAAATAAGGTAAAAGCCGGATTTGTAAGTTCAATTTTGAGTATAATGAAGAAATTTGCGATCTTTGACTGTTGAGTTGGATTTCCCACTGGTTATGCTTTGAGTTGATCATTTTAGTGCTAAATTTCGTTTTACATCGTTCAACTTAGTTCTAGTTCTCTTTCAATTGAGTTCCTTTAAGTCGAATTGCATCTCCTTTTCCTTCTTTCATCTTTTATTGCTTGTTCTGAGCTTCAATTAAGCGATCTTCAATTCTTAATTCTGGAATAGCTTGATCTCGATTGGAGTTTCTCCAAGTCCTGATCTGTAACTTCGTCTCGACTGGGTTTTACTTAGATCATGGCTTCAAAATGCTTCGACTGGGTTTTACTCAGATCTTAGCTCCTTTACCTCGACTGGAGTTTCTCCTATTCCGGGTAGCTCGTCTCCAGATGGCTATGGCCATGAATGGAGATGAATTATGGTGCATTTTAGAGGGGAAATGCTGTCCATTTGTTTCCAGATTAGTACTTTCTGTAAAATCTGTAAAGACCTAAATTGAATTGCATAGTCATGAGGTTCCCGAGGTCTTTCTGTGAAATTCTCTTAATTGAATCAACCTTGATATGTGAGTCAGCAATATGCTTAAATTTGATGCTTGAGTGACTGAATAGTGGTATTAGATGGTAGTATTTAAAGTTTGTTGAACATTGGTGTAATCTCCCTTTCGTATCTGAACTTCAATTTTTCATAAAAATCTCTCTTAAGTTGTTATCCCCCCTTTGAAGTCCAATAGAGCATGTATAATTTAGTATCTTTAATTATGCCTTGATCTGGCCTAAATGACAAATTGTGTGAAATCTAGTTTGTAATAAATCAAGTACTATATTTCCTGTCTGTTGTACATTTGGTAATAACTAGAAAGCAAGGGACTGGTTGGTAAAACTTCAAAAACCATAGTCAGACATTAGGTAGGTGCCATAAAGAATTTCTTTAAGTCTTTAAAATTCCCTTTGGAGTTACAACCTTGCATCCAGAGTGCATATTAGTCGTTTAATTATTCTTATATCAAATTTCTACTTGTTATTCTCAACTGACCCTTCTCTGGTAAGATTACAGGCCCCTGTGTGGAAAAGATCGAACTTCCCTTTTAAATTTGATAACAACTAATAGTTGTGTAAAAAGGGTATAACAAAAATGTTCAATAAATATGCTAGCAGTTGTGACCATAGCACATAAGTGTTATAAATGTTATAAAGGCCAAATGATGAACTAGCTGTGTGTAATTCAGCACCATGACCGTGTGATATTTATGGTATTAAATTTTCTTGAACTGGATCCCACATTGTATGGAGATGTTAGTGAGTAATTAAGTATTAATAATAGCTATCGTATGTGCCCTGGGCTTTCTTTTTGGAGTGATAAGCTAGGAGTTTTTTATATAAAAAAAAAAAGTATATGAAGGAAGATTCAAATGGTATTGTGTGTAATGTAACTTACACACCTGACCACGCCCAGCAAGATTCAAAAGTGACACGCTACCCAGAATTATTACTAGCTCAATTTCATAAAGGAAGTGTTAATTAGTGAACCTTGATAGCAATTAACGCATGCCCATATAAAATTGAGCAAAAATGAATTAAAAGTGGCATTCTGTATCCAAGTTAAACCAAGCTAAAGTCCCAGTATCTCTTTCAGTATCACTACTTCACCTTTGTAATCATGCCTTTGTGTAATTCTTGTTTGTCCTTCTGGCTTAATACCCTTTTAGTTAATTTTCGCTAGAAATTATAAGTCTTTTGAGCAATAGGATTGCTCTTTCTCTATTCTCCATAACTATAAACAACTACATTGAAGAGGTACATTAAACAGTATTCTAATTGTAAATCGGTTGTCAGTTTCTGCCTGTTAATACTTGTGAGGATATAGCGACACAGGTAATCCTGAATGTATTGTATGAACATATGAGATGGTAACTATCGACATTAAACTAATAGAATAAAATTATAGCTCTTACAAGAATCATGCTAAAATGTATACTAGCGACTCTTTGATACCAGACCACAGGTGACTCAAGTTTGGGTAAGTAGAAAAATGTAAAGATTAGAAAAATGGGATTGGTAATTGACATCTTCACACTCAGTTGAAACAAAACCGGTCAAAGCCAATGCCTTGGACCTGAACCAAAAATGAATCAAATTAGCTAAGTGTCGCTCCCAGTACCAACCCTCTACCATATAGTTCCAGCACCTGAGCTTCACACCAAATTGAGTAAACGCAAATAAAATTGAAAGCATCGACCCTCTCTCCTTGTATACGTGATCCAGTAAAGCTCATCTTTGGTATGACTTGACTCTTTAAACTCCATTGACGACCATTACTGTATCACCGTCACTGACCATGGCTCCCCCGCCGTTAGAGTCCGACGCGATGAAAATCAAGCCCACCACCGTCTTTCTCTTCACCTCACGACGTTACAGAGCCTTTCCCCAAGCATTGTGATGGTCTGAATCGTTAACGGATCCAGACCCGACACCATGCGAGCCCGCTAAGGAAAGAAATAAATTCGTCTTCTTCAAAAACTCCAGCGCCGAAGTCTCACCGATCTTTTGGGACGAAAAAGTCATGTGGCTAGTTAATCACTCGCTACACGAAAATCGCCTGATGAGATTGTAAAAGAAATAATAAAAACGAAAATCATTTAGCCCAAAACCTTTTAAGCCCAATATCATGACCAGTCCAAATTAGCATTTTATGGAATAAATATAGCTGACCACCCCATCAAGCCTAGTCAGCTGCCAACTCAGCCTCTTTGTATACGTGGCCCAATCAAACAATTCCACGACAGCTGAAACTTAGAAAATTCACCAAAAATAATAGGAAACTCAGAAAAATCCAAATAAAATATCTACGAAATCTTAAAAATCTGTAGAAACTAGATTTACTGATATTTTGATATTAAAATCTTTCAAAATATTAGCCTTTTGTATTTTTGAAGTATTTTCATCATAAAAATTGAATTTTATAAAAATAATAAACACAATAAATCTTAAATAAATCTTCTATAAAGTTTTAAAACAAAATTTAAGTAACTTCAATATTAAAACAAAATCTTCAAGTGACTATTTTCAAATAAGTACTTCGAAATAAATATTTCAAAAAATGTGGAAAGTGAATTTCAAAACCTTTAAAATTTTTCTAAGAAAAGTAAGCAACCATTTAAGTCCAAAGAGAAGCGTTAGAGATTGAAAGGCCTGACACGGTGTCCCAAGGTCAAAACCAAATCAAGCCCTTCCAGTCTTATAAGTCGCCAAATGACCAAGACCGAGTTCTCCCAAGCCGCCAAATGGCCAAGAACCACCGAATCAAGCTCCTTTCGTCTTATAAGTCACCAAATGACCAAGACCTAGTTCTTCCAAGCCGCCAACTGGCCAAGAACCATCAAATCAAACTCTCCAAGTCTTACAAGTCACTAAATGACCAAGACCCGGTTCTTTCAAGCTACCAAATAGCCAAGAATCACCAAATCAAATTCTCCAAGTCTTACAAGTTACCAAATGACCAAGACTCGGTTCTTCCAAGCTACCAAATAGCCAAGAATCACCAAATCAAACTCTTCAAGTCTTACAAGTCACTAAATGACCAAGACTCGGTTCTTCCAAGCTACCAAATAGCCAAGAATCACCAAATCAAACTCTCCAAGTCTTACAAGTTACCAAATGACCAAGACTCGGTTCTTCCAAGCTACCAAATAGCCAAGAATCACCAAATCAAACTCTTCAAGTCTTACAAGTCACTAAATGACCAAGACTCGGTTCTTCCAAGCTACCAAATAGCCAAGAATCACCAAATCAAACTCTTCAAGTCTTACAAGTCACCAAATGACCAAGACTCGGTTCTTCCAAGCTACCAAATAGCCAAAAATCACCAAATCAAACTCTCCAAGTCTTACAAGTCACTAAATGACCAAGACCCGGTTCTTTCAAGCTACCAAATAGCCAAGAATCATCAAACCAAACTCTCCAAGTCTTACAAGTCACTAAATGACCAAGACCTAACTCTTCCAAGCCACCAAATGGCCAAGAATTATCAAATCAAGCTCTTCCAGTCTTACAAGTCACCAAATGACCAAGACCCAGTTCTTCCAAGCCGCTAAATGGCCAAGAACCATCAAATCAAGTCTTTCTAGTCTTACAAGTCACCAAATGACCAAGACCTAGTTCTTACAAGCCGCCAAATGGCCAAGAACCATCAAATCAAACCTCTCCTAGTCTTACAAGTCACCAAATGACCAAGACCCACTTCTTCTAAGCCGCTAAATGGCCAAGAACCATCAAATTAAGCTCTCCCAGTCTTACAAGTCACCAAATGACCGTTCTTCCAAGTCGCCAAATGACCAAGACTTCGTCCTCATAAGCCACCAAAAAAAAATCAATTTATTTGAGTAGATTCAGTAAAAGTTGTAGATAAGGTGTCCTCAATTAGGTCCCGTTAAGTAGGTTTGGTACCGTTAATTGAGTCCGATTTAAGGCAAAAGAGTTAAGTCTTTTATATTCTCAATTGTGCCCCGTCAATTAAGTTTGGTAACATCAATTGAGTTTAGTTTAAATCAAAAGTAAATTGAGATAACAACTTTTCTAGCCTACGACATATAATTTCTCGAATCCCTTAATCAGAGGTTCTCGTGATTCGTCACGGGATAATTAACAATAGGGGCTTGCGCCTATTGGAAGGAAAGGATCCACAAAATTAATAAACCCTCATGAGAATAGATTCTCGTTAATGTTTTCTTATTATTAAGAAGCATTCTACACTTGAATTTAAACTCGTGAAGGGTGAATCTAAAGCTTATTCCCGTTCTTAAGGAAACCCTATTATTCTTCGAGAAATGACGAAAAAGTCAACACAGTGTTTTATAATATATTATGGTTTAATAACTTAGTTATGTATCATTGTAATGATTTGCGGTTGTTTTATCTATTAGTGTGTTTATCTATTAGTGTGTTTATCTATTAGTGTATTTAGTGTGTTTATCTATTAGTATTTTTGGTGTGTTTATCTATTTTGTTGAGTTCTAAGCTTTTTTTTTTTTGACAATTTCAATAGTAAGCAACAAAAAACATACCTCAAATATTAAATTTCACAATTTAAAAATACGAATAAACATAACAAACCATATAACATCACACGAATAATTAAAAACCACACAATACAACAAACCATACAATAAGCATACAATATAACAAACCATACAATACTACATTTATCGAAGATGTATGCTATTTTGAGCTGACGGATGATTTTCAAAACCAGGTGGAACTATTGGTACATAACTGAACCACTTGCCTTGAAGATCAATACCTCGATTTCTCTCCACTGTATCGGTAAAAAACTTTGGGCCTCTAACATGAAATTGATTTTCTTCTAGTTTCTTGACTTTAAAAGTTTCGCGGGGGTGATGAAGCAACAATAATGATATTAAACCACCTTCAGTGGTATGTTGATCTACTAACAAAATAATTCCCGAAGACACGCAACGTGGTTTAGGACCCATTAAGACCTAAAATAAAATTTCAATTTCACAACTCAATTAGCCAATTACCATATATTTACATTTTGTAAATAAAATAAAGGTAACGTTACCGGATGTGATATGAACTTCTAAAAATTTATTTTGAGAAAAGAATAGAATGAGAAGAGAATGGTGGGAAGAGAATGAATCTTGGGGGTTTATATAGAACGGAAAGCGAAAATTATAATGGTGGACCAACATTCAATTTATCAATACTATCGGAATTTACAATTCCGATACTAATTAAAAAAATTCAAAACTTTAAAAAATTTAAAAAAATTAAATTGAAAAAATTAAAGTGCGCTGAAAAAGTAGGTGAAATCACTAGTATCGGAATTTAGAATTCCGAAACTAATTAAAAAATAAAAAAAATATATTTTCGCTCAAAAAGTGGGTGAAATGTCGGCAGGTTTAGTTTCGGAAATTGAGATTCTGAAACTAAGCAGAATTAGTTTCGGAATCTGAGATTCCGAAACTGCGCAGTCATTTTTAAATTTTTGATTAAAAACAGATTATTTTAAAATTTCTTAATTAATTAAGGTTAGTTATAATTTTTTCGAGTTTTTGTCCTTGTTACTCGACCCTAAGCCCCCAAGTTGAAATACATGGTTCTTCGATCTCAATCGTCAAGATGTAAATTCCTAAATTCGAGTATTAATTATACTGATTTTCTATTTTGGAAGGATATTGATAGGATTTGGCCCAAAAGGCCCAATCCGAAATAAATTAATGATAAGATCAGGCCCATGAGGCCCAGCCCGAATAAGTCGATCGACGAGAGACAGAAACCACTTGAAGAAGCGAAAGGAAGAATTAGGCGGGAAACAAAAGAGGAGCGTGAAATACGAAATATGGAGAGATTCTGGATGGGACCAGACGGTTAGAGCTGAACTACCTAGGCGGGGCCCACCAGAGCATATGGATCCGAGATGTCGGAAGTGTGGTGACTTTTTCGTCATTTCTCGAAGAATGATTGGGTTTCCTCAAGAACGAGAACAAGTCTTAGATTCACCCCTCACGAGCCTGAGTTCAAGTGCTGATGCCTCTTAACGACCAGAGAACATCGACTAAAATCCATTCTCATAAGGGTTTATTATTTGGTGGATCCTTTCTTTCCAATAGGCGCAAGCCCCTATTGTTAATTACACCGCAGTTTCCCATGAGAACCTCTGATTAAGAGATTTAAGAAATTAAATGTAGTAGGCTAGAAACGTCGTCTTTCAAATGATTTTTGTATTTAACAAGCAGTTTATTTCTTTTGGCTTAAACAAGATTCAATTGAGGCACCAGACCTAATTGACGGGGGCGCAATTGAGAATATCGAAGATTTGTTCCTTTTGACCTAAACCAGACTCAATTGGTGGTACCAGACTTGATGGACGGGACACAACTGAGGATATATCTAAAACCATGATTATTGGAATAACTAATAATATCTAAGACTATTTATCCAAGGATATCTAAAACTAAGACTATTTATTTGAAATGTTATATATATATTTTTTTTTTTACTAAAGGGATTTGGATTTTAATTTAATTTAATTTATATTGATTTATTTGGGATTATCTTGATTTTTAAATTTTTTATTATTATTTTATTTTATTTATATTTTATTTTTATTTTTATTCACCAAAACATTTAAAGTTTAAAATACCATTTTTATGTCTTTTGGAGAAATTCTTGGAATTTGAAATTTTAATTTCTTTTTATTTCTTTGAGCTTTGATTTGAATTTAATTATGGATTTTTTTTTATTTGAATTAGATTTCGATATGTTCTTTTAATTTTAGTTTTGATTGATTTTTTTATTAAGAACTTAAGACTTGTTATATAAAATGAATTATGAGAAAATTATTTTTTTTACTTATGAAATTATTTATAAATTTGATTTAGAAATTTTAATAAAGTATTTTACTATTTATTTTTCATAATAAAAACTTCAAAAATATAAAAATCTTAATTTTATTAAAATATTATATAAAAATAATATTGGATTTGGTTTATTTAGATTTTTAGAAATTTTTGGATAGTTTATTTGGATTTTTCTGAGATTCCTACTAATTTTGGTGAGTTTTTGAAGTTTCTAACAATTTATAAAATTCAGTTTTAAGAGAAAATACTTTGAAAATACCAAAGAGGCACAAATTGACATAATTTCATATCAAAATATCAGTAAATCTAGATTCTACAGATTTTTAGGATTTTGTGGATATTTTATTTGAATTTTTCTGAGTTGTATACTATTTTTAATGGATTATTAAAGTTTCTGATTATTTGGAAAATTCTGATTGGTCCACGTCAGCAAACAGGCTGACTGTGCATTGACTGAATTGTTGGCGCTGACTTCGCTTTGAATTTCGTGTAGCGAATGGTGTGAGCTGCTACACCAAAGTAGCCACAGAAAATCCGCGAAAATCGAATTCATCTTCTCCCTCCGACGACGATGGTATTTTTGCAGATAAGCCCCTCCTTCTTCGACGGCCAACCTACGACGCCTCCGGCCACCATTTTCGTCGAGCATAGGTGCGTTTGAATCGTAAGAGAGAGGAGAAGCGATTTATGGGATCAATTTGTGCTAGGGAAATCTGTATCGTCACATAGCACCTGAAGGAGCTCGGGAAATTCATCAATGGCGTCTAAGCCTTTTATCCATTCTCCTATGCCAGGGTGAGGTTTCTAATGCTTGTGAGGATGCTTAAAGGACATTGGTTATATCAATTGAACTGGGAGAGGCTTGGAAGTACGGGATTTCGACTGAGACACCTCAACTCAGATTTGGTCTGATCTGACTCGACTGGTGGGGCCCTCAGGGAGTAGCTTCTTGTGCCAGTGAGCATTTAAATCGATTCAAGAGATTAATGATATGGATTTTATGCTTTCAATTTGCTTTGAGTCGTCATAGTTTGGTGGGAGAGCCATAAGGGCAGAAGAGGTGCAATTTTGTACATTTGTTCAACTTTCAGTTTTGCGTGTAATTCGATTTACAGTAATTGAGTTGAATTTGATGCCTAATTTAGGTTGACTTGATATGTTTTAATGGTTCAAATTGGTACAGAAAGTTAAAGCAAGTATTTATATGTTTTCCTCAATTTCCAGATTTTTATTTAGAGTAATTAAGCTTCTGTTTTTGAGAATTTCGTGTTTGAGTTGCTCAATTGCAGGGAAAACTATTTACAGGGGTCTTAATACACATAAGTAAAGCATTTGAAACAGTGTATAATATCTATGCGATATATTTGCTTATTACTCAATTTCTGCCATTTTTTTATGGTCTATTGAGCATGGATGGGCCAGTGCTGCGCTCTGGACCCACATCATGTCAATTTGAGGCATTCACATGAGAGAGTTGAGCCAAGCTCCAAAGTCTCTCATGGAAGCCACAGCTGCCTTGACACACAGCACTGGAAAACTCCATGAAGCAAGGTGCTGCGCTCCAAAGCTTCATGAAGCATCCTACTTGAGAATCCTTATGGCCATGGCTGATGCTGCGCTTCAGACCATGGTTCATAGGAGTTGTGGTTTCACAAGTCAGACCCACCATTACTTGGTGACTGAATTAGGGAAAAACAAACATGAACCTATAGATTTGATACTTAAAACCAATTTCTTTCATTGATACAAGCACAGTTACAGATTGGAACTCATCCTTTTACCTTCACTTCTCTCTCCTTTACAACTGCTCGACCTAATGCCTCTTACAACTCGAGCTCTACTTAGCCTAATTGAACAATATATTGATAATCTAAACCTAGCCTCTACTTATGGTGGCTCTCCTCCTCTCTGACTCGAATTTTGGGGGTTTTTATAGGCTAGCATCTAGGATTTTCATCCTTTAGCCGAGAGCAATCCTCACTCTCCAATTTCCATCAATGGCTCCGATTAGGTCTCTGCTAGGGTTTTGGTTTTGTAAAACCAGGGGCAGAAGGGAGTGGTTTTGGCGTTTGTGAAGCTGGAGGTGGCCACGTCGTCGAGAGCGCCAAATTTTACCTTGTTTCCCCGGCGTCTCGCGGTAGAATCGCGATTTTCAGTTTTTACAGAGGAGGGAGGCGCTCCTGACAGGTGGGGCCCCCAGGTCTGGTTTAGTAAGAGAGAACGAGATGTATGCACGTAGCTCATGGTGTACCAATTTCTTTCTGATTTCCTTTTCGTGCACGGCTTACAAAGAACAGGTGCACCCATCTTCCCCACACGACATGGTAATTTCGCTGGGGCAGCGACATATTTCCCCCACCCTGGATCCGCTGCAACAGGTCGGACGCGCCAAAGTCTTGGAATTTTGTGGGATTTTCGTTCAATTTCTATAATTTCTTTTATATATTTTTGCTGCCCACACAAAATAAATCATTTAGGGACCTTCCCTTGGGTATTTTTGCACGAAATTTTATGGGTAGGTCCAGGAAAATATAAGAGATTTTTTGGTTCAAAAGGATTTGTGAAATTATTTATAGATTTATTTTAGGAATTTTTATATATTTTGAGGTTTTCTTTGCAAAATGGAGGGTTTCTGATGATAATTTTTGGGTTTTAGAACCATGATAATTCATAATAATTCATAGGGGATTTTTTGGTATTTTTGGAGTTTGTTTGATATTTTTCGTGGATTTTTGAGTTTTCTTGGATTTATTTGTCATAAAATAGGTTATTTATTTCATACAATTTGGCATAATATTTTTGGGTCAAACAGGAAGTAATGCATGAGTAACTTCTCGGAAGGAAGTTAAAGCCTCCCGACGTGGATAACAGAGGGTCCATATCATCTCGGGATGAGCAAGTAGCGCAAGTGGGTGTAACCGCTGTCGGGTGACGTCAGCAAAGAGAATCTCTACTCGAGGTCTATATATAGAAGGGGTAGAGCACTGTAGAAGGGGTTGGGCATTATGATGTACACACACACATACTTCACTGTAACAAGAACCATGATTAAGCAATAAAGATCTACTTTCATTTCTCTCAAATCTCAATCTCTACCATTGTTGATCTCTCTACAAAGCTAGACATATCAACTGGCGCCCACCTGAAAATCGTGGCTAGAGTGATAAATCGAAGAGGATCTCAGTGTTCGTCACTCTCAGCAGCAAATTCTTGATGACTGAGATTCGAGGCGTGGTTAATCCACGAAATCTTGATTTTGAGTTTGCGATGGCAGATTCAACTTGCAACACGCAAATCATAGCTTTAAAGTCAGTTTCTAGTGCAGCTCAGCACACACAACTTGGAATGCCAATGATCGAAGCATTACCAAGCTCTCTCAGTGCAAATCAAACAACTCCAGATCCAAGGCTCGTGAAAGAGGGAATATCTCAACAACCTAGAGCCCTTGGAATGCCAGTGATCGAAGCATTGCCAAGCTCTCTTAGTGCAAATCAAGCAACTCCAGATCCAAGGCTCGTGAAAAAGGGAGTATCTTAACAACCTAGAGCCCTTGGAATGCCAGATCTAGCTCAATCCAGCAACACGACAATTACACGAGCAGGAGGATCATCAGCAACACCTGCAGCCAGATCCAATCCATCACAAATTCCATCAAAAGATCAGGGAGTGAATGTTAACGTCGCTCAACCAAGAGGCATAGCATCATCAACCTCCACACCTCCAGTTATCGAATCTGTGGTTCAACCTACACCTCATCCCGTCCAACCATCCAACACATCAACAACAAACACCACAACCTTGCAAGCACCTGCACCTCAAGCTGCACTCCAAGCTGCACCATCAGGCTACACACAAGCAGGTCAATACCCCTACAACCCATGGGGATGTTACCAGGCAAATACATGGGGTCCTCAGGTGATGCAAGGATCATACAACACCCATACCAGTGGACTCGGAAAAATCACAACCCTCACCCGCAATACCAGTATTATCATCACCATCCATTCACTTTCCAACCATTTGCACACCAGTACATCGCACCTCACATGTATCAAGAGTTCCCACGTTACCCTCCAGCTCCACAACCTCCACCACCACCACAAAATCAAAACATACCGATCCTCCCAGAGGAACCCAATCCACATCAGAACGTCCAAGAAACTCACCTGAAGAAAAAACATGTGAGCAATGAATCTTCTCGGGGCCGACCTCCCTTGAGAAAGGATCGTAGTAACAATGAAGATAGCAGCCCGGACTCATACAACTCACAGTCACCCACCCCCCCCCCCCGGGAGCGTTGGCAGCACATTTGTACAAAGGGAGGAGAAAGATCGATATGAAGGACTTTCCACCCGGCTAGTCGGACCAGCATGGGATTGGTACGCACAGTTACCGAGAGGTTCCATAATGGATTACAATGATTTGATGAGAAAATTCTTAAAGAGGTTCGGAGGACTCAGACCCCCAGCGGTTAGATGTGCCAGTCTCTTATCTTGAAACAAGAGCAATATGAAACTTCGCGAGAATTTCTTGCCAGATTTTCAGCAGAAGTAAACAAAGTCACAACAGATTTTGACGAAAAGTTGGTGTTGGCAGTAGCAATACAAGGAATAAGAAGTGGAAACTTGAGATACGAGTTGGTGAAAAAAGGTGTTAGGAAATGCTCATATTTTAATTTTAGATTAATTACAACTAATTAATCACCATTAACAACAAGCAAATCAATAGATCTAGTGCTAAAGCAATCACACATCCAATCAAGAGAGAAGGTAGGAGAAATTGTACCTCTCATGAAATTGTATTCATGAGGCTCGAATCCATGGCATGGGAGTCGATGGGGTGCGTGCTCCACCATCTCCACCATCTATGGCCGCCTCTAGCCCACCAAGGACCCACCACCAAGCTCAAAGAGAATGCTAGTTCTCTTGAACCTCTTGCTAATCACCTTGCTTCTCTTAATTAACTATTTAATGGAGAGGAAGAGAGGTGGGATGCTCAACACATGAGCTAAGAGAGGAAGGGAAGAGCCATGGAGAAGAGAGAAAAATCTCTCTTCTAGGTGGAGGCGCAAGGGAGGGGAGAGGAAGAGAGATGACGGCTAGGGTTTTATCCCAAAGAGACCCCTTTATATAGCCAACCACTCTCATCCAACCTTCATACTATTTACAAGTATGCCATCCACCCTAAGAGGCCACCTAATGGGCTCTCTTGGGCCATCTTAATAAAAGACCTTTATTCATTAATTCACCAATTAATGAATCTCCTTTAATTGTCTCTTCATTCTTCCTTAAATCGGGCCTTTAATTAACCAATTAAATAGAAGCCCAATTAGCTCAAACTAATTAAAGTAAGTTGAACATAATTAATTATTAACTCATTAATAATTAATCTATGATTAGCTAATGCATTAAATTGTTTCCATATGATCCTTTTAATTTAATTAATTATAACGGTTCATAACGGTATATAATTAATTAATTAACTTATCACATTTCACAATACACATTATTGTGAATAAACAATAAATGCACCAAGTGGTTAGAATCCTATTTGTGCGACCCTATTTGAGGATTTATACTATGTTGGCCATGGAAATAAATCGTTATTTATTTCCAATAATCATAAGCGGTATCTAGCAACACGTTATGATTCCCAATTCGTATAAATAATGTACCGTTACAATATCTCAATCCTGCATAAGAAATAAAAGTATTTCTTTGTCTGATTCTTATGTCACATGATATCTTTGTATAATCCAAGATAGGAATGTGTCATTCTTGCAGATTATACATTTCTTGATCTAGAGTTGATCGTCTAGTTTGCATGCATACGATCCAACTCCATCAAGGGGCCCAAACAGATATCATCACTCACTAGGTATACTAATGAGGGACATACGGTTTTCTTGATGAACAACTTTTCCCCGCACAATTCAAGAGAACATAAATAAAGTCCTTATAGCAGCCTTTATCAGGAATCAACGTTAGACGATATTTATTGAACCTATCCTCATGTGGAAAAGATGAACATCTCAAACTTAGAATCAAACTCATATGAAATAAACAATGACACATAACACAATCCATATGTTTATTTCATTGGGTCAAGTCCTGTACTATGTTCCAATAACATACACATATGCAATTAAGTTGGTAACTCCTTACCTATGATTTGTAGAACTTAATCATCACTTAACTTACATACTAATCTTTTATGATAATTAATGTTCCTTGTTAATTATCAAGATTATGGACGATTTAGATTTATTATTGTCATTCTAATGAATGATCCACAGAGATCTACAATTCAGATCCTCAACCTGAATGATCTGTCAATAATAAACACTAGGAACAAATGATCAAATATCATCATTAACATAAACTAAGAAAATAAGTCATTAAATATTGACTTCTAGGACATAACTCCAACAATCTCCCACTTGGCCTAGAGTCAATCAATAGTGACTTCTAGCCAGTGAAGAATTTAGAACAATGTCATATATCCATATATATACATGTCTCGAACCTCAAAAGATGTAATACACTTAAAGCAAGTTACTCATACGTCCATCACGCATGGATGCACAATTGCATCTCGTATACCGCTTAAGGTAGAGGTTAAGTTAGAGTGTTCGCTGTGTCCGCGAACCTATCAAATTTTATTTGACCCTATATACATATATACTCCTATATATGTGTTCTTGATCATCATCATGTGAGATCAAGTGACATCGTCATAGATCTTAGTTGGATCACCAATTTAATATTGGGTTCTTCAAGTTTAAGCTATGGTTCGAGATGCATAGAACCATATTAGCTTGACTGAGAACTTCACGATCCATACTACCTTCTTTCATTGGTTGACAAGTTGCTATATATATATTTTGTTTTTGGTGACGGAAACGGTTGTAATATCCCATTTAGAACACCTTCTAAATTTACAACACCACATTTAAACAAAATATGTAGCTCAATTGTATTTATATCAATCTTTCGAAAACTAGCATCAATATATCAATTTATATTAGCTTTCTTTTATCTTACCAGATGAAAAACATATCACTCTTTCTCTTAAGATACTCGAGGACATTCTTAATTATTGTCCAAATGTGTTTTTCTTTGTATCCATTTGACAACTGATTGTCATACTCCTTGGGTACAACACATAGGGGCATGTGCATAAGTATGGCGTCCGTTATGAAACTCATGACAGAAGGATGCTCGAATTGTATCGTGCACTCTTCTCGAATTAAGTTGCAACACACCGAGTAGAACTCAAGTGTATGCCATACAACATGGTTAGACATCCTTTCTAGGAGTCTATCTTTTCGTGTAACTATAACACCTTGTCATTATATGCACATTTTGCTCAAACCTGACATCCATCATAATCTATCTCCATAGATTTTGTTTCCTTGGATTTAGGTGACTTACCCAAGTTCTCAACTGAGAAAACATTCTCCAATGAGATCTTGACAATATTCCTTTCTTTAATTTTATTCCCAATTAATGTCTTGTATCTTGTACAATACATGTAACATAATAATGCTCCCACTGAATATCTTGTCTATACAAGATACTTTTGACGAAGTTCAACTCCTTGACTTACTTGTCAAAAAGTTTATTCCAGTTTCCACAGTACTTGCTTTAATCCATTAATGGATCATTGAAGCATATATACGTTTCTAACAATACAACAAAATCTTCGGTTTGTGTCAAATACACAACAACTTCCTTCATTCAATCGAAGAAGGCGGTTTTGATGTATTTTTCCATATATCTATATATACGAAATATAATTATTGTTAGAATGATCTTTATTGACTTATACACAACTACAAGCGAGAAGCCGTGCTTTGTACATGGTCAACTGGTTATCGACTTAGACATAGCATCAATCATGAAATTGTGCTTTGTACATAGTCGACTTGCTATCCATATCTATCTTTCCTTTTAAAGATCTAAATGTTCTAGATGGATCGCTCCTTCTTGAACATCAATCAAGGTCTATACCTTGTTGTTATATATATGGATTGCACTTAAAGATCATATAGATTCAAATCATACTTGTGGAATCGGGTCTTTCCATCGCTTCTTTATTTATCAACGGATCCTCATATGTCAAGTACGAGGATGTTGTGAAACCTATGTACTTTTTAGTTTAGGCAATTCACTCTCGTTGATCTTTGTAGGATTGGTGCTTGAGGTCTATGAACTACTTCTACAACAACTTGTAGAATAAGTTCTTGATCCTAATGTACTGCACGAGTTTCTCTAACATCATCCAGTAATGAGATGTTTGAGTACTCTTTAGAAGCGAGCGTGCTTATAAACTTCTTCCTTTCACAACTGCTTGTGAGTTAAGTTCCGCTCAACTTCCACTAAGCACCATGTATGGAGTGACAAGTTCCCTATAAAGGTACTTCTTGTAGTGACGCATAAACTCCTTTAATGCTCACTTTACTCCCACTACTTCTTCTTGAGAATATCATTCTTCAAGGTTACGTTATGATAAGCAACAACTACTTTGTTCTTATCATATTCGTTGAAGTAGTACCTTTCGGTTAGTTCAAGATATCCTACATCATATTAAGCGTCTTATTTGGGTCCAAGCTTATCAATCAATCGAACTTTGAAATAAGCTTCTCAATACCAAATCTTGAGAAACAATATACCTAGAGATCGAATCTCGTAAGATATCTTTCTCAATAGACTTCGATGGAATTTTTATTCAGTGTAAACAATATTGTCCTCAAACACAAATCCCTTACATGAGTCGAACAAGTCAATTTGATTTATTACCGATCGAACTATATCAAACTATGTTCGATACCTTCATCCTTGGATACATTTTTTTTTTTTTTCAATGTTCCTCATGAAGCGAGTAGTGAAGCGTATTTCATACTCTTTAGGTAATACATCAAACTATATGACTGAACTATTTACCATGATCCATCTTAAGACTTTTGCTTTTATTGAATAGTTTTTCAACTTTACTCTTGAAATCCTTTTGATCTTGTCACAAGATTCATACTTATACCATATCAAATAGATACGTTAATATCTACAATGATTGTTGGTCAAGTGGTAAAGTTTCAACAACCTTTCAATTGCACAAGTACCTATAGGTCTATATACATCAATATGTATAAGTCTTAATAAGGTTACTTGTCCTTTAAACCTTCGTAGTTCAAAGGCGCTTTTGTCATTTAACAAACACGATTCGCATGAATTTCAATTGATTTGCAATCGAATTGATTTACGAGCTCCACGTTACGTAGACTCTCATAATGCGATTCTTGTTTATATTCGACTAAGCGACTATTTTACATAAAAGTCAAATACTTTATGTGAAGTCTTACATATTTGTCATTCGAAATTTGTTTATCTATTTCAAGCAAATTCAATCAAGATGCGTGAAATCTTATACACAAATTCATAACAATAAGAGAACGACATTTCTCTATTACAAAACATGATCATCCATCATCAAATATGAAACGGAGATAAGGTTTTATGAGATGTTTGGAATAAGGTATACAACCTCAAATTCCTAAACAAACTCTTTATTTAGTAAAGATAACTCTACGTATTCAATGGTAGCGGCTTAGACGTATAAACCATTTCCAAAACGGAGTTTACTTTACTTATCTCGAACTTTCTCTTATTCATCATTGCCTACACATTTCGTTAAATGCGAGCACATGAACTAGCACCTAATTACTAGTGTGAATTAGAGATAGTGAGATAATTTGAACGACAAATATCTTAAGGTTTAGAACATCATGGTATTTCGGACAACCTTTCAAATGCCTCCCATAAATGGCAAATGAAACATCTCATGTGACACACGGTCACTAGTGAGGGTCTCAAAGTTTCAACTCATATCTTGGTGAAGTATTCCTTTGATACTTAACCAATCACTTTTAGCACTAACAAGTGTGCGAACAATATATCCTTTATCTATAGAAAGAGATTGTATGACAATATCAACAATCCTTGATATTGGAGATCTTAATATCTCTAGTTGTCAATTAGCTACTCAAACCTTTCGGTTCGCAAGTTAATGAAATATTTATCTTCTTATAAGAAGATTCTCTTGGTTAACTCACACTCCATTACTCGATCATAAATGATTGAGTCTATTTTTACTTTCTCTAAGAACGTTTTCTTGAGTAAGTGGATGAGAGTGCAGAAGTCTAGTCTATTCCTTATGAATTCTCCAATTCAAAGGTCTAGAACTTCTAAAAGGATATAAGCATTCGCTTTATTGAATAATTTTCATCAAAACTAATCAATCATTGCGAAGTTATGTTTGGGAAGTCGAGGAATGTTTTTGGGATTAAACTTGCTCAAGTTTCTCATTTCCAAGAACATGTCTTAGGAATCGGTATTACTTCTCCAAGTAAATACCTTAGAAACGAGCTTGTCGTTTTTCAAAGATTGATCGCAACGAAATTAACATATTTAATATCTATAACAATTTCAATTTAAGGTCATTTAGTTTATGCAATGTTTTGTTTATGGAATGATAAACAAAACTCCCACTATATTTAATTAATGTCCCTAAATGTAATGGATTCCAAGATCCTCATTTTCGTTGAAATAGGGGACAACGTCGGCATGACACCTAAAACAACTAGATAAGGTAGGTTCTCCAACCAATCATATCTTGTCCATATGATTCTTGGTTTGTGAGATATCATAAGTATATCTACAAACTTCGTCCCAACGTCCAATCCGAGTGGGTCCGTTGTAAAGCAACTTCTCTCTATTTGCTCCTAGTAAATCCGATTTACACCCCGACTACAATGATGGACTACGATGTCCGCGTCGGCAGGAATGCATCAATAGACAATCAATTGTATTGAAGGGGATAGAGAGAAGGAGGACGATTTGGCTAAATCAAGTTAATTTGGGACATAAGCAATTACGTGACTTTGTTTGGTGGTCGTGTAAGCATACACCCATACCTACCTATGACAATTCAAGGCATTCACAAACAATCACATAACATAAGCATCTCAAGCATTGCCGTGGGTTTGTATGGCTCCCGCTTGCATTAATCTTCGTCGCATCTCCATGTAACGAGACTAATCTAATCAAGCCCTCCCACTAATTACTAAGATCCTATCTAATAATTAAGGGAAATAAATACATGTGATAAAATTCCTAAAACCCCGCCTAGGCCTTAGGGGCATGCAAGCCTCACAAGTTACATCAAAAATTAACCACTTAATTATCAAGGCACCTTAGGCCACTTTACAAGCAATCACATGCATTCACAACATTTTACAACACACAAGGCATTGACATCTTGAGCCATATCAAACCCACATCCTCCTACAAAACAAAGTTAGCACATATACAATATACATGATTCACTTGCTCTTAATTAATTTTCATTAATTAGAATTTTTGTGCATACTTGTTGCTCAAGTTTTTCGAATGCAAAGAAGGCTTAACCTTAACAACTAATTGTTTAAGCCCTTTTAAATTAAATCCAACTATCAAAACAGAAAGGAGGGTATTTAAGGAGTCTTCTAATTAATATTTCAATAAATTGATTAATTAGAAACTATTTTAACTAATTAAAATACGAAATTCGGGACCCGAAAAAATTCAAAATAATTCGGTCTCCAAAAAATCTGAAATAAATCCAGAGAACTCCTTACAAAGATTGTGATTACCTGTAAAAATCTCAAGGAGAGATCAATTACCATCAGGGAGAACCAAAAAAGACAAATCCTCAGATTGTGCGCGAAGCACCGTTAGAGAAAATTCTGTTATGGGTCTCAACCTTTTGATCTGTATGATCATCCCCTTGATATTTTTCCAGCAAACAATTTACATAGAAAAATACTACATACAATAGGCTATCATTCCATGAAAAGAAAAACCACAAGTTATAATCAAGATCAACGAGATAACAAGCATTTAAGCAAGGTATCCTGTTCTGGAACAGACCGTCGACCAAAAAGGTTTCACTCGGTTGAGGTATCAAATCTCAATGAAAATCTATGAAATTAATTTTCACAGATTCCAGACTTAAAGGAGAACATTTCCATTTCAACACTTTTCCATAAAAGTTTCTCAATAACTACAGTTTTTCAAAACAATCAGTTTGTTTGAAAAAACAGATCTGACAACTTCATCACTTTTCATCCTTGAACGCCCACATAATATCCGAAATATGCAACAAAATTTACATATCCAGAAAGAGCATCAAGTTTAGAATAATCCTATCTAAAAGTTACAGGTACTTTGTATACAAACTTATTTGTTCCCAACCACAAGAACAGAACTGTGCAGCAGAATAACAGATCTGCGCACCGTTACCGTTTAAATCACTAAAAATTCATTTTACATCGAATTTCAATGATTCCAGTGGGAAAACAACCACAACTCAAAGGGCTACAACCTCCAATAAGAAGGAAAAAATTTCAGAGAGCTTTACATCACGAAAAATAAGCAACAAGACAGAAAACAGCCTTTCCAGGGCCAGCAAGCACGCACATCACTAATTAACTTAATTAATTACGAATTCTCACTTAATTAAGTGTGAAAAACCTTAAGCACGACCATAGCTCTGATACCACTGTTAGAAAATGCTCATATTTTAATTTTAGATTAATTACAACTAATTAATCACCATTAACAACAAGCAAATCAATAGATCTAGTGCTAAAGCAATCACACATCCAATCAAGAGAGAAGGTAGGAGAAATTGTACCTCTCATGAAATTGTATTCATGAGGCTCGAATCCATGGCATGGGAGTCGATGGGGTGCGTGCTCCACCATCTCCACCATCTATGGCCGCCTCTAGCCCACCAAGGACCCACCACCAAGCTCAAAGAGAATGCTAGTTCTCTTGAACCTCTTGCTAATCACCTTGCTTCTCTTAATTAACTATTTAATGGAGAGGAAGAGAGGTGGGATGCTCAACACATGAGCTAAGAGAGGAAGGGAAGAGCCATGGAGAAGAGAGAAAAATCTCTCTTCTAGGTGGAGGCGCAAGGGAGGGGAGAGGAAGAGAGATGACGGCTAGGGTTTTATCCCAAAGAGACCCCTTTATATAGCCAACCACTCTCATCCAACCTTCATACTATTTACAAGTATGCCATCCACCCTAAGAGGCCACCTAATGGGCTCTCTTGGGCCATCTTAATAAAAGACCTTTATTCATTAATTCACCAATTAATGAATCTCCTTTAATTGTCTCTTCATTCTTCCTTAAATCGGGCCTTTAATTAACCAATTAAATAGAAGCCCAATTAGCTCAAACTAATTAAAGTAAGTTGAACATAATTAATTATTAACTCATTAATAATTAATCTATGATTAGCTAATGCATTAAATTGTTTCCATATGATCCTTTTAATTTAATTAATTATAACGGTTCATAACGGTATATAATTAATTAATTAACTTATCACATTTCACAATACACATTATTGTGAATAAACAATAAATGCACCAAGTGGTTAGAATCCTATTTGTGCGACCCTATTTGAGGATTTATACTATGTTGGCCATGGAAATAAATCGTTATTTATTTCCAATAATCATAAGCGGTATCTAGCAACACGTTATGATTCCCAATTCGTATAAATAATGTACCGTTACAATATCTCAATCCTGCATAAGAAATAAAAGTATTTCTTTGTCTGATTCTTATGTCACATGATATCTTTGTATAATCCAAGATAGGAATGTGTCATTCTTGCAGATTATACATTTCTTGATCTAGAGTTGATCGTCTAGTTTGCATGCATACGATCCAACTCCATCAAGGGGCCCAAACAGATATCATCACTCACTAGGTATACTAATGAGGGACATACGGTTTTCTTGATGAACAACTTTTCCCCGCACAATTCAAGAGAACATAAATAAAGTCCTTATAGCAGCCTTTATCAGGAATCAACGTTAGACGATATTTATTGAACCTATCCTCATGTGGAAAAGATGAACATCTCAAACTTAGAATCAAACTCATATGAAATAAACAATGACACATAACACAATCCATATGTTTATTTCATTGGGTCAAGTCCTGTACTATGTTCCAATAACATACACATATGCAATTAAGTTGGTAACTCCTTACCTATGATTTGTAGAACTTAATCATCACTTAACTTACATACTAATCTTTTATGATAATTAATGTTCCTTGTTAATTATCAAGATTATGGACGATTTAGATTTATTATTGTCATTCTAATGAATGATCCACAGAGATCTACAATTCAGATCCTCAACCTGAATGATCTGTCAATAATAAACACTAGGAACAAATGATCAAATATCATCATTAACATAAACTAAGAAAATAAGTCATTAAATATTGACTTCTAGGACATAACTCCAACAAAAGGCTGCCGAACTCTTGAAGAATTCAGAGAATGTGCAGATCAAGTCATTCGAGCAGAAGAAGATGCGACAAGTATGGGAAGATATCAAAACCAGAACAGCCCGAAATATGCACAGCAAATTCCTCACCGAAGTTACTCACCTCCTCATAAAAGGAGGAGCATATCTCCGAGAAATAAGAAGAGAAACAGACAGATCAAAGGGCCAACTTACAAACTTTCTTCTAACAAAAGAACTGGTGAAGACTACACTCCCTTTTATACGAATTACCACATAATAAATGCATCGAGAGAGGAGATGTTTGTTTCCATCAGGGATAGTAAAGAATTAGAAAAACCTGAACCTTTGAAGGCAGATGAACAGATAGACAAGAGTGTTTTCTATCACTATCATAGAAGTGCTGGGCATCATACCCGAGATTGTCTGAAGTTAAAAGATGAGATTGAAAGGTTAATAAGGCAAACTCACCTATTAGAGAGATATCTGGAGAAAAACAAAGAAGGGGAACCATATGCAAAAAAGCCTTACAAACCAAACAACTGGAGGAAAAATGATTCACGCCCTAATCGGGTGCTTATTCAAACTTCTCGGAAGAACAACCCAGCTAACAGTCGCGAAGAGGAACGAGAAGCTTCAACTGTTGTAGCTTATATAGCAGGGGGAGATGCTTCTGGTGGAGACACACCTCAAGAGAGAGCATATTATGCTAATTCAAGGAGCGTTAATACCCCATCCCGATACAAGATATTCCATTTACATGCTGCTGGATCACTGGTTGAAACACAAATCTCTTTCAGCCCAGAAGATTGTGCAGGAGTAAGATATCCCAATGATGATGCCATTGTTCTGATGTTGAGAATCCACGGAACGAGAGTTAAGAGAATCCTAGTGGATACAGGAAGTTCAGCAGATGTGTTATACTTTGATGCTTTGAAACAGTTGAATTTAGCCACATACTCACTCACCCCAATACACACCCCTCTTGTCGGTTTTGCAGGGGACCAAGTAGTGCCTTTGGGAACCATAGAGTTAGATGTGGTATTCGGGGAAGCTCCCCGAGATGTTTCAACAAAGGTGAAGTTTATAGTGGTTAATGCCCCTTCTGCTTACAATGCAATCTTAGGCAGAAAATCTCTCAACAACATCGGGGCAATTGCCTCAACAAAGTACCTGATGATTAAATTCCCGACAAAAGAAGGAGTAGGAGTTTCTCGGGGAGAACAACAAATCTCTAGGGACTGCTACCAAGTAGCTGTAGGCAGTCATGTGGCCCAAATAGAAAAAGAAGTGGTGGCAAAGAAAACCAAACCACCTGGCTCGGGTGGACCTGTTGAAGAAGTCGAAGAAGTTGAATTGGGACCAAAAATAATCACCAAAATAAGAACCACATTAAGTCCTGAAGACCGAGAATTGGTAAAAGCATGTCTGAAGAGGAATGTTGATGTTTTCGTGGAAGAAGGAGGTAAAATGTCAGGCATACATCGAAGTGTAGCAGCGCATCGCATCAAGCTTTTCCCAAACTACAAACCCGTCCACCAAAGAAAGAGAAAATTTGGAAACGACAGAAAGAAGATTATCGAAGATGAGGTAAAAAAGTTGTTGGAAGCAGGCTTTATTCGGGAAGTGACCTGTCCTGAATGGCTCGCAAACCCAGTGGTGGTACCAAAGCCTAATAACAAATGGCGCATGTGCATCGACTTCACAGACCTCAACAAAGCATGCCCAAAAGATCAATTCCTTCTCCTGAGTATTGATGCAATGGTGGACTCAACGGCCGGATTCACCCACCTCAGCATTATTGATGCTAATGCTGGATATCACCAGATTAAAATGCATCCTGAAGACGGGGAAAAATCCAGCTTCCTCACCGAGAAAGGTTTGTATTGTTATCAGTGTGTGGACTTTTTCGTCATTTCTCGAAGAATGATTGAGTTTCCTCAAGAATGGGAATAAGCCTTAGATTCACCCCTCACGAGCTTGAATTCACGTATTATATGACTCTTGACAACAAGAAAACACTAACGAGAATCCGCTCTCATGAGGGTTTATTAATTTTGTGGATCATTTCCTTTCAATAGGCGCAAGCCCCTATTGTTAATTATCCCGTGACGAATCACGAGAATCTCTGATTAAGGGATCCGAGAAATTATATGTCGTAGGCTAGAAAGGTTGTTGTCTCAATTTATTTTATGTTTTTGGCTTAGACTAAACTCAATTGATGTTACCAAATTTAATTGACGGGGCACAATTGAGGATTTATTTCTTTTGGCTTAAACTTGACTCAATTGACGGTACCAGTCCTAATTAACGGGACCCAATTGAAGACGTTTGTTTTATCAGGTAGGTTTTAGATGGCAACTTGGTTTCGACGGTTTGTAGGAACAAAGAGATTTGACTTTTGTAATTCTTGGCCATCTGGCGGCTTGTAAGAATGGGAGCTTGATTTTATAATTCTTGGTCGCTTGGCGACTTGTAAGAATAAAAGATTTTTGGATTTAATTCCTGGGACTGTGTTAGTCGCTGTAGGAATTGGTTATGGTTTTCTTGTTGAGAACATTTAAGATGAAAGGTCTAGATTTATGATTCTTGGCCTTTTGACGGCTTATAAGAACAAAAGGTTTTGGATTTAATTCCTGGGACTATGTGAGTCGCTGTAGGAATTGGTTCCTGGGACTGTGTGGGTCGCTATAAGAATAAAAGAAATGTTTAATTCCTGAGACTGTGTGAGTCGCTGTAGGAATTGGTTCCTGGGACTGTGTGGGTCGCTGTAGGAACAAAGGAAAGATTTAATTTCTGGGACTGTGTGAGTCGCTGTAGGAATTGGTTCCTGGGACTGTGTGGGTCGCTATAGGAACAAAGGAAGAATTTGATTCCCGAGACTGTATGAGTCGCTGTAGGAATCGGTTCCTGGGACGGTGTGGGTCGCTATAGGAACAAGAGAAATGTGGATTCCAAGGGCTATGTTAGGCCGCTGCAGGAATCGATTTCTGAAAAAGACGATTTGACTTTGCGTTAGCGTTGATCTTGATCTCGGAGAGTGATTTTTCCTCAATCGGAGAGATTTAGCTTTGGCTTTGGGTATCGTGTTTGGACTTTTAATTTTCTGACGTTTCTCTTTGAGTTTTAGTGATTTTTAATATTTTTCCTTTATTTTGATTTTTAGAAATCCAAAGATTTAAAATTCATTTTACATTTCTGAAAATACTTTGAAAGTACTTAGTTGAAAATAGTTTGAATATTATTTTTAGTGTTGGATTTATCTAGGTTTTACTTTTAAAATTTTATAAAAGATTTAATGAAGGTTTATTGTGTTTGAAATTCAATTTTATAACGAAAATACTTCAAGAATATAAAAGATCAATATTTTGAAAGATTTTTAATATCAAAATATCAGTAAATCTAGTTGCTACAGATTTTTAGGATTTCGAGGATATTTTATTTGTAAATTTCTGAGTTTCCTACTAATTTTGGTGAATTTACAAAGTTTTGGCAATTTATAAAATTCAATTTTCAGGAAAATGCTTTGAAAATACAAAAGTAGCATATTTTGACATAATTTCATACTAAAATATCAGTAAATCTAGTTTTTACAAATTTTTAGAATTTTATGGATATCTTATTTGTATTTTTTTTGAGTTTCCTACTATTTTTAATTAATTTTTAAAGTTTGTATCTAGATTCTTAAATCCCAATGGGCCATGTCAGATCGGAAGGGATGAGATGGCGCTGACTGGAGATGAGTGGTCGCTGCTCCCTGTGTAGCGAATAAATGAGTTCGCCACACGCGATCCGTCACAAAAGATCCAACGGAGTTTTGGCGCTGAGGTTTTCGTTGAAGGAGATGACAATCTTATTGAGGGACCCTTGTATTATTTTTATTCTTAACTGAGCTCTACTGAAGGAGTTTTGACGATCTAGGCCACCGCTGACAACAAGTCTAGGCTCATTGAAATCGTGAGAGAGAGAGTGACACGCTGATGGTCTTAGTTTCCATTGCGTCGCCTCTGTTTGCTCGGAGGGAAGGAGATTTCTAACGACAGTTGCGAGTTTTTATACAATCCAGCCCCTATAGTTTCTGAATATCGTTTCCGGCGAACGGAGCCGCTGCGATCAATCAAACCTGTCTCGTTAGACTTATGTAAGTGAGGAGAGTAACCTAGGGTATCCAATTGGTGTTGCGTTTATCTAATTTAATGGGTGGACTATTGAAGTGGTATGACAGTGAGAGAGATTTGGTACGGATGAAGTTTAGGAAAGTTCTTTTATAAAATTGTACCAGAAAAGGGATTTTTAACGCTAAGGTAGTGAGGAAAGAGTATTCCTTAGCTCAATTTATATGGAATTTGTTCAATTTAGTAGAATAACCGATTGGTGAAGATGGGTACAGTGAAGAGCAAGTGTTGTTTGATTAATTGGGTTTGCGCCTGGGTAAGCTAATTAACTGTGACTCTAATATAATAACATAATTAATTTTATTTCTGTTTCTACGAATTGAGTCAAATATCTAGTTATGCCAAAAGTTGCTTGATACTACAAACTGACTATACGTGCTTCTTATGTACACAGGACTTCTATTTTTCTCAATCAAAGCGATCAAATATATTTGCGTGTGTTAATACTTGGCCATATACAACTTTATATCTTTTAAAAGCTAAAGCTGGTAGCACCTAGGGAATTAAAACGTGCAAACATATATGCCACCTGTGACTTTACTGACCATCAAATCACCAAATAGTTGCAATAACAAAGTGAAGCAATTTCAAAACTCTACTAATATTGCTCGCTTCAATTTAATTGTCCATAGTTATTAGTTCAGCAGTGTTTTGACTAAATGCAAACCAGCAATTGAGTCTCATTAAACTGTTACCAACTTAGATTTTTACTAAACAACAATCCAGTGAACAATGTTATCTTGAACAAGCAGACTTAGAGAATTTTCACGCACAGATCCATACATCTTATGAAATTACAGACTTATTACCAAATCAAGCATCAATTCCTGGTATTATTGCAACTGTGAATACTTTAAGTCCAAAAAAAGCTCTGTCAATTCTTTTAAACCTCACAAGTGACGCCTACTACTTTTAATATATTAAGTCACATGATTGCTCTCAGGGTGCTCATTACTTCCTGTTTAAGATAGTTTGATGAATATGCAAGATAACCCTTTTACTTATTTTTTTTTTTTATTGGGCCAGTCCAGTTCAGAGGGATAAAACTACACCAATTTCACATCAAACACCCTTCACCACTCCATATTATTACCTGATTCACATGTGTAATTGCAGTACTCAAAGCCTCAAACAAAAGGGGATTGACAGGAGAACCAAGCTTGATTCCGACTTTTACAGGGAAGATCCTAATAATTGTTCTAATTCCCAAAATGGTGATAAACACAAGCATTTCTACATCTCATAGAAGCTGAGCTGTGCTTCAGACTTCTAATTGATGTGCTCATGTTAAATAATCATCCCAAATGTGGCTGAGCTAGGCTACAGACCACATGAGAGATGAAGGCGAGTTGATGCACCTCACCATGATTGCTAAGCTAAGCTATAGACATTCATGGGGGGCATTTGAATGGAGCTTCTCCACTGCCATGACTGAGCTATGCTTCAGACCATGGCTAGGGAGTAAGCAAGGAGAGATAAAAGAGAGATTAAACGAAATCGACTCAAGAAACTGAGAGGGATGAGAGAAAACACTAAATAAGCTTTACCTTAGCCATGGCTGAGCTATGCTTCAGACCATGGCTGGATTCAAGTCAAGAAAGAAGGAAAAGGCGATCAAATGATGCTACTTCAAGTAAATTAGAAAGAAACTCGCAGAGCAGGACCGAATTGAAGTCAAATCAAATTTTAACAAAATTCAACTTTATACACCAAATTCGTTTGCAAAATCAATTCAAACCGCCTACTATACCTTCTTCCTTTACAAGATTTCTTCTAAGAATCACTTTCTTTCTCTCTTTTCTTCTCTCTTTTATCGCTCACCAGCTGTTTGTGAGAATGCTTTCTCTCTTTTCTACCTAAGCCAGTGTGTGTGTTCTGTGAGGAAATGCTCATTTTTAATTTTTAGATCAATTACAACTAATTAATCACCATTAACAACAAGCAAGTCAAAAGATCTAGTGCTAAAGCAATCACACGTCATGAGAAAAAGGGATTGAACCATTACCTCTCCTTGAATCGTATCAAGGAGGTTAGATCCAATGCGTAGGAGTCGATGGGGTGCTCTCCAACTTCGTCTCCCCTCCAATGGCGGCGCCGACCTCGAGTCCACCAAGAGAACTAGTCACTAAGTCTAATTGTTGTGCTAGCAACAAAGACTAGTGTCTAATCCCTTTAGTTTCTCCCTTCTTCTACTAATTACTATTTAATTTTGTGGAGAAGATGAGAGCTCAACACATGAGCAAGGAGCTGAAATTTCAGCTATGGAGGCGCAAGAGAGAGAAAGGAGGAAGAATTAGGTGGAGGCTAGGGTTTGCTCCCAAGGGGACCCCTTTATATAGCCAACAACTCCCATCCTCTCTTTGACTTATTAACAAGTTTGTCATCCATGCCCTAGCTGAAATTATATGGGCTTTTGGGCCTTTTTCTCCATTTGATTTTGGGTCTTTAATTCATTTAATTAAAACCCATATTCATTGCTCTTCAATTGGACTATTCATTTGCTATGAAATGTTGGCCCAATTAATTAATATAACTATTTATATCAATATGTGTTGATACTAAAATAATTATTAAATCATTAATAACTATTTTGGGATTAGATAATGTATTAACTTATTTCTATATGATCCTTTTGACTCAAATAATTATAAGTGTTCATAACGGTATATAATTAATTAGTCAAACTATCATATTTTCTCAATACCCACTATTGAGAATAAATATATAATACACTGTGTGACTAAAACTCTATTTGTGTGACCCTTTGAGGATTTATACTATGTTGGCCATGGAAATAAATCGTTATTTATTTCCAATAATCATAAGCGGTATCTAGCAACACGTTATGATTCCCAATTCGTATAAATAATGTACCGTTACAATATCTCAATCCTGCATAAGAAATATTAGTATTTCTTTGTCTGATTCTTATGTCACATGATATCCTTGTATAATCCAAGATAGGAATGTGTCATTCTTGCAGATTATACATTTTTTGATCTAGAGTTGATTGTACAAGTTGGCCAAACAATCCAAACTCCATCAAGGGGCCCAAACAGATATCATCACTCATTAAGTATATTAATGAGGGACATACGGTTTTCTTGATGAACAACTTTTCCCCGCACAATTCAAGAGAACATAAATAAAGTCCTTATAGCAGCCTTTATCAGGAATCAACGTTAGACGATATTTATTGAACCTATCCTCATGTGGAAAAGGTGAGCATCTCAAACTTAGAATCAAACTGATATGAAATAAACAATGACACTCAACGCAATCCAAATGTTTATTTCATTGGGTCAAGTCCTGTACTATGTTCTACAACATATACATATGCAATTAAGTTGGTAACTCCTTACCTATGATTTGTAGAACTTAATCATCGCTTAACTTGCATACTAATCTTATTTGATAATTAATGTTCCTTGTTAATTATCAAGATTATGGACATCTTTAGATTTATTATTGTCATTTATGAACAAATGAGTTATAGAGATCTACAATTCAGATCCTCAACCTGAATGATCTATCAATAAATAAATCAAGGAACAAATGATAAAATATCATCAATAACATAAACCATAGAAGTAGCCAGAATGATTGGCTTCTAGGACATAACTCCAACATGTTCTTGGAATAATGTTGAAATATGATCTTGCCAAGAGGTGTGTGTGAAATTCTAGCCCTGGAAGGTCCCTTTTGTCCTTGAAATGGTGAGTATTTATAGGCCACGGCTTGACGTTCCTTCTTGGAGAATATTTGAGCATTGGATCAATCCTAGCCGTAGATTCCAGAGCACACGGATCACCAATCGATCCAAGGGCCGAGAGAACACAACTTTGTGCTTTCTCCTCGTTGGTCAACAGAAAGAGTGAAAGGTTTGACCACGACGGTTGCAACAAATTGGGCGCTGTTTGTCTTCAACCAGGGATTCAACGTGCTCTCGGATCCAAGGGCTAGAGATACGCCATTTGGAGGGGCTTGATTGGGCAGTCAACTGGCGAATGGGGCGTTGACCAGGCGGTTACAACGGCCTCCAGCGCCATTCTTCCTCTCTCTTTCGATTTCCTCCTCTGTTCAGTTGGGGAAGAAGACTCCTTCACGCGGGACCCGCCTGTCAGGATTAATGAGAGACAGCAAGATGTGTGGTCTCGGTTTCCCATGAGCCAGCGACAAACCAAATACTCCAACACCTTTCGGTTCATGCACCAGGTGTAAGCAGTATTGAAGCGGGAGAAGAGGATTTAAAAGCCAGCGCCCTTCTCATCTATCCCGGATCTGCTACAGCGGTTGTACGCGCCAACTTCTTCAGATTTTTGTGGGATTTTTCGACATTTCATTTAAAATAAACCATTTATTTTGCTGACAAATGGAAATAATTTATTTGATGGCCTTCCCAAGGGTATTTTCGGATGAAATTTTATGGGTAGACTCAGAAAAATATGGAGGATTTAATGGTTCAAAGAGTTTTGTAAAATTCCTCATGGATTTATTTTTGATAATTTTATAGTTTTCGGAGATTTCTTTGCATAAAATGGGTCTTTTGCAACATCTTTGATCTTCATAAGGGCACCATAATTTTCTCCATGCTCTACTGAATTTTTTGGTATTTTTTCATAATTTTTGGAGCCCATTTAATATTTTTCGTGAATTTCTCAATCTCTTTGTATTTGTTGCTCCATGAATTATTCAATTATTTCCATGCTTTTTGGCACCATAAAATGAGGTCAAACAATCAGGTAATGCCTTTTGGTTTGAAGAATGCAGGTGCAGAATATCAAAGAATGGTGAACAAGCTTTTCAAAGAAGAACTAGGCAACATCATGGAGGCTTATATCGACGACATGGTGATTAAAAGCTGTTCGGGTGAGACACATGTAAAGCATCTCGACAAGGTGTTTACAAAGATGAAGGCAGTCGGAATGCGCCTCAACCCGAAGAAAAGTTTTTTCTGCTTGGCAAGTGGAAAATTCTTAGGCTTCATAGTGTCTGAAAGGGGGATCGAAGTACATCCGAGCAAATGCCAAGCAATCATGGACATGGAACCGCCGAGTTCTATCAAAGCTGTTCAAGAACTCACAGGGTGCATAGCAGCTTTGGGAAGGTTCATTTCAAAGTTGGCTGAAATATGCCAACCCTTTTTCCAAACCTTCAAGAAAAATAAAAAGTTCCAATGGTCCGAAGAGTGCCAACAAGCATTCACCAAAATAAAAGAATACCTGGCAACACCATCTGTCATCAGCAGACCAGTGAAGGGAGAAACTTTATATCTTTACATAGCAGCATCAGACACCGCAGTAAGTGCTGCCTTGGTGAGAGAAGAGAAGGGCACACAAAAGCCAGTATACTTCATATCTCGGGTTCTCCAAGATGTAGAGACCCGATACCCTCCTGTAGAAAAAGCAGCTTTTGCAGTCATGATAGCTTCACGAAAACTCAAGCCATATTTCCAAGCTCACCCAATTAAAGTACTCACTGAACTACCTTTAAGAAGAGCTTTGGGACAACTCGATGTGGCGGGAAGACTACTGAAATGGGCAGTTGAGTTATCGGAATATGACGTGACTTTTGTTCCTAGAACAGCATACAAGAGTCATATTTTGGCAGATTTCGTAGTGGAGTGTACAGCAAGGCCTTCAGAGCTCTCCTCAAAAGAAGAAGTATGGCATGTGTATGTCGACGGAGCTGCGTCTGAAAGAGGTTCTGGGGTCGGAGTCGAGATCATCGGTCCAAAAGGAGAAAAATTACATTATGCGATACATCTGACCTTCAATGTATCCAACAATGTGGCCGAATATGAGGCGTTGCTAGCAGGTTTGCGACTAACCGAAGCCACAGGGGCCAAGAGGGTAAAAGTACACACAGACTCACAGCTAGTGGTCAATCAGATTAATGGGGAATATGCGACAACCAATGAAAAGTTGATCTTGTACTTAGAGAAGGTGAAGGCAATCATTGCAACTTTTGAGATGGTTTCAGTTGAATATGTTCCGAGAACACAAAATGAAATAGCTGATGCATTATCCAAGCTGGCTAAAGAAAGCGATTTGGACAGAGATAAACCAATAGTTATGTTGGAGATACCATCCCCTAGTATTGATGTGCTAGAGCTAGGGATATATGTGATAGAAGTCGGGGATGAATGGTATGCTTTGTTATGGGATTTCCTCAACTATAACAAATTACCAGATGATGAAAAAAAGTTGCGAGAAAAGTGAAGAGATAGGCTTTAGAATTTACCATCATGGATGAGACTTTGTTCAAGAAAGGGTATGGAATTCCCTGGCTAACATGTGTGGGACGAGCCAAGGCAGACAAACTCATAAGTGAAATACATGAAGGAATATGTGGGAGTCACCAAGGAATGAGTTTGCTCAGCAACAGAATAATAAGGGCGGGCTTTTATTGGCCTACTTTGAGGAAAGATGTAGAAGAATTCATAAGGAGATGCGAGAAATGCCAATTCCATTCCCGCATACCTCGTCAGCCACCTCATTCCATGCAATCAATAGCCAGTCCATGACCATTCGACGTATGGGGAATAGATTTGTTGGGACCTTTCCCACAAGGCCAAGGAAATGTGAAGTTTTTGGTGGTGGCAGTAGAGTACTTCACGAAATGGATTGAAGCCAAACCTTTAGCAACTATCTCTTCTCAAAAAGTGGTTGATTTTGTCCGACATCAGATAGTTTATAGGTACGGTCTCCCTCACACAATCATCTCAAACAATGGAACTCAATTTTCGGGGGCAACTTTCCAAGATTTTTGCAAAGGTCTCGGGATAAGATCATGTACTTCATCTGTCTGTCATCCTCAATCCAATGGATTAGCAGAAGTTTCCAATAGAACTATCTTGGAAGGATTAAAAAAGAAGATCGAAGGAAGCAAGAACACTTGGCCCGAATACCTTGATGAAATACTATGGGCTTACATAACAACACCTCGCACAGCTACTGGTCGTTCTCCTTTTGCAATGGTATACGGGATGGAAGCAGTCACGCCCATGGAAATCGTGCACCCATCTCTGCGTACCATCTCCTATGAATGGTCCTCAAATGGAATCAAGCGTGAACAAGAGTTGACAACTATTCACGAGTTAAGAGAAGAAGCTAAAGCCAAGGCAGAAGAATACTAGAGAAAGATGAGGAAGAATTTTGACAAGAGAGTTGCCCCAAAACATTTCCAGCCTGGAGATTGGGTACTAAGGAAAGTTGAAGCTACTGGAAAACCCGTGGAGAAGCTGGACCCAGCTTGGGAAGGACCATTTGAGATAACCAAGTCGATTGAAGGAAGAGCATATCATTTACAAGACATGCAAGGAAAGAAGATACCAAATGCTTGGAATGCAGCACATCTCGGGAAATTTTATGTGTAAATACCAATTTGTTTTTTCTTATGTTTTGGGAAATTTGAGAAAGTGTACCGTAGTTTAAAGTTTCTCAGATTTTCAATTCAGTTAATTTTACATTTCGAATTCTGTAATTTGTAATGATCAAAATAAAGGAAAAATTGAAACAATAGACTGTAAAACTTCACCATAAGAATCAGTCGTGAATCTCCTGGAGACTAAGTCTCGGAGTAAGCGCATCTTATGGACCTCTCGGATAAAACTTCACCATAAGAATCAGTCGTGAATCTCCTGGAGACTAAGTCTCGGAGTAAGCGCATCTTATGTACTTCTCGGATAAAACTTCACCATAAGAATCAGTCGTGAACCTCCTGGAGACTAAGTCTCGGAGTAAGCGCATCTTATGGACTTCTCGGATAAAACTTCACCATAAGAATCAGTCGTGAACCTCCTGGAGACTAAGTCTCGGAGTAAGCGCATCCTATGGACTTCTCGGATAAAACTTCACCATAAGAATCAGTCATGAACCTTCTGGAGACTAAGTCTCGGAGTAAGCGCATCTTATGGATTAACATCGTAAGAATAATTCTTTTATATCTTTGAGATTAAATCTCGGAGTGAACTTATCATGCAGAAATTCAAAATGATTCGCACAACAAAGAATCATCTGACACACTTCGTACATAAAAGACAAGAAAACTTTTATGAGATGTCAGGAAAAAAGATGGAAAAGTTGTTATAAACTGAACACAGATCACGTGAATTCGTCAGAACTTAATTATTTCTCAAACCCTCATTGCTATAAAAAGGGAAGCAGACCTCAAGTCCCTTCACCCCTTTTCTCCCTCTTCTCATCCTCTTGTTCTTCTTCTCTTCTTCCTCCTTTCCCTCAAAACTATAAAACAATGAAAAAGAACAAAATAAAGTACCGTAAGCACTGAAGCAATGGATAAGTAAGTAGAACAGCTGAAGCCGAGTTGATAACTAAGTAGAACAGCTGACGAACTAAAGTCATTTGTTCCTTACATAATTCAACTTGGCACATCCTTCAAGTGATGGAGGTCTACCCCAGCGAGTAAGCGAACACCAGAAGACACCCACCAAAGGGTTTCTCACCTACCAATGGGCTTCTGGATGATTCGCCATCTTCAAAGAGTCCGGGGGTAGAAACTACATCACTAAGACAAGGCACACCTTTCAGTTTGGCCTTCGTCTAATAGTATCTTCAACAAAGAAGACCCAAGTCGGGCAGATTAATAAATAAGAAGTATCAGAAAGATATGCGTGACTCTACATATTCCATACTCGTGATAAATATAGGACATTCTAGGAAATTGTACTATGTTATGATTAAATTTCGTGAATGATAGAGTTCTCGGAAACGCTTGAATTAAATCTCGTGAATGATAGAGTTCTCGGGGACATATGCATTAAATATGTAATTTTTCATGAAAGTAGATTAATGTTATGACTGTAGTTCGTGAAAAGTGTACTATGCTATGATTAAATTTCGTGAATGATAGAGTTCTCGGAAACGTTTGAGTTAAATCTTGTGAATGATAGAACTCTCGGGGATATCTGTGTTAAATATATGACAATTCGGGAAACTGAATTATGTTACGAAAAAATGCCGTAAAAGACAAGAGTTCGCAGAGACACGTATGGTAATACGTTTAAGTTCTTTCGGAAAAAAAGATAAGTTCCAAAAAGATAAATAAGGAGTATATCCATTTATCACAAGATAATAGAAAATTTGCACAAGTAGAACAAACAATACCAAATCTCATAACAGAATAGGCTAAGTACAACAGCTTACATTCAACATCGTCAAAACACAATCTGATAAAACATCAAAAGTTTACCCCACCAAACAATTACTCCCATTGTAAACCCGACTACTCTAATTCTTTTAATCTTCCGAAACAGGAGGCTTGGGCACATCTGCAGGCCAAGGATGAGCAGGAATATATCCTTCATCCTTCATAAAAATTCTCCCGCTAATGAAGTTCCCGTGTTCATCAATTAAGCGATCTTTAGCACGATACCAAGTACATTTAGAAACGTCAGGCAACTCTTGCATCTTCGAGATGTCGGGAATACCGAACTCCTCGTCAGTAAAAGGAAAATATGGTTGCAAATCACGAGCTGCATCAATTAAGGCTTGTCGGAGGGTAGGAGCCTGCTTGATAGCCGAAGCTCGATTAAAAGCACGAGATTTGAGAAAGTCAGTGAGAAACTCCTTACATATCTGCTCTTTCGCCTTCTCTTTGAGGGAACATGATATTTCTTTGTCGATAGTAAGGGAGGCGACAAGAGATGACAGGTTGCTGACTTGGGCCTTTAAACCATCCACATCATTCTCAAGAGCAACTCCTTTGGCTTTCTCAGCAGATAACTCGGAGCGAACATCATGTAACTGAGATATAGCCAAATCCCTCTGTCGAAGAGCAGAGTCGAATTTAAGCAAAATTACATGCCGAAAACTTTCAAAATCGTCAAGTTTTCGAGCCTGTTCAGAATTCACCAGAGATAAGTCCGCATTCCTGGCATCGAGTTCCCTAGCCGTCTCCCTCATACTCTCCAATAAACCCTCCCACTCCTTATACTTAGAATCAAGCTTGGATTGCAGGTCACTTGCTCTTCGCCTCTCATCAGCCAACTCTCTCTCCAAGTAAACAATTTTGGCATCCTTACCTTCAAAAGCTTCCACCAACTCATTCAACAAGGAAGGCAATAGAGTAGAAGTCGAAGAGCTAGCCCGCAAAGCAGAAGTCACGACATGAACTCTAGCAGCCTCAGGAGAAGCAGCTGCATACGAGGTAGAAGGACGACTCTTGGGCATCATGTCGTCGTCACGGCCAAAAAATTGATCTCTGCAAGGAGTAGCGGGACATTCTCACCCAATTTCCCCTCCCATATTCGACTGAATTAATTCCAGGGAAGAAGGGACGGGGATCTCGGATCCAGATACGGGAAGAGTGACTAAGGCAGAATCAGGTACTGGAGTAGTGGGGACAGATTGACGAGATTTGGCCCGAGTCTTCACCTCAAATAGAACATCGTCATCTTCATCTGTCAACAATATCAATGGAGGCCCCTCTTTGTTGACAGAGGTCTCGAGAATCTTGGATGCAGTCCCCTGACCAAAGAGCCCACCTGGGAACCCGAAACTTCTCCAGCCAAACTACCTTCCTGATTGGATTCAAGCAAAGGAGGGTCTTCTGTAGTCTTCTCGGAGTCATTACCCGTAGATTCTTCATTTATTTCCGAAAGTTTACTGGCTTGGGCATGAGCAATTTCTTTCTTCTTACGACGCTCCCCAGCAAGAGTGGAGCTAGCTTTCCTTTTATGGCTGCGCCCTGTCGCAGCAGCAGGGATAGCGGTTCGGGGATCTATCAAGGACATCACTTCATCCTTTTCAGATAACCCAGTGAAAGCCATACGTATATTCCCTCTAGCTTCCATTATAGCCTGAAGAGCAGTGGTGAAGGCATACTCGGGAACAGAAAGAGGTTCAAAAACCACCTTATTGAAGCTATCACGATCTTTATTCCATTTCACAGTTATCTTAAAGATTTCCAAAAAAGGTTCTTGGAGGAAGCAAAACCTATCCTCCCAATTCTCTATCTTGAGCGCTTTATTGGCAAATAGGGGAGTATTCAGTCTGGCCCGAATAGAACATATGTCATGAGCCTTAACAAAGGTGAAGTAGTGACCGAAGAGACGAAGAGAAGGAGCCACTTGAGGCAAACCCAGCGTTGGAGCATATTTGGTGAGAAATTTTTCAAAAGAATAGACATTACACCAAGCGCTAGGATGCAGTTGCCCGGGAGGAATGTCAAGAAGAGTCAGAACACTCCGCACAAAGTCAGAGAGAGGCAGGTGGAAACCACACTTAGCTATTTTCCAGAACATCACAGCACCCCGAGTATCATCATAGGGACGATCTTCAGGGTTAGCAAGAACAAGAGCCTCGGGTTCTCCCAGCCCGAGTGATTCTGAGAATTTAAGAACTTCCGCTCCATCATCCCAGGGAATAGATTGAAAAGTAGCTGCCTTGGTAAAAACAAAATCCAAAAGGCGAGTAGCCCGGCGAAATATTTCCTTTTTCGGGGCAGCCCGAGTAGATTTTTGCTTGTCAATAGCAGCACCCGGACTATTTCCAGCGGTCTGGTCAATATTTTTGTCAGCCCGAGTAGATTTCTGCTTCTCAGCAGCAGCACCCGAGCTACTTCCAGTAGCTTGATCAGCACCTTTGTCTTTAGAAGACATATCTGATAACAAAATAAAAATCACGGGATATTAACAAGATAATATAAGAGTTGGTGCCATGATACAACTTGGAGATGTAATACTTGATACTCGAAGCAAAAAATGGTAAATAAGGCCAAAAATGCTGGTATCGTAACTGGTACCAGCACCACAACATGCTGGTACCGTAACAAACGTTATTACCATAGCATATACAGGAAAGGGCCTTATGCTCCTCAAAAAAGCAGCAAGAAAATTGGCTCTCTAACGCGTTCCGGTACTAGTAGGAAATAAGTACAAGAACAAAAACAGGTACCAGATAACCTAACACAGAGTAAAACAGCAAGAAAGTCAAGAAAGCTTTCTAAATGTTAACACCTAGATGAGTAATGGGGGTATATGTCCCTCTGGCCATGGCGAAAGGGAGGAAGGGTGTACTTCTAACTAACCATGGGTAAATAATAAATTTAAACGCTTATGAGACGGTATTTGAATAACCAAAGACTATGGTCTAACTAGCCATGGCTTGGCTATATGCTCAGTTAAACATGTCAAAGCAGCAAGAAAGTCACAATTTCAAACCCAAACAAAACAAAAGAAGAAAGAAGAAGCTTACCTATTAATGGCGGCTCCGGTGATCACCAGAGATCAGTCGAGAGATTCGAGGTAAGTGAGAAGCTCTAACCGAAACAGACTGACGATCAACACAGAGAACAAAAATGGAAGAGTGAAAGAAGAAGGAGAAGAAAGGAGAAGAGAAAACGTCATAATGAAGGAGAGAGAGAAAAGAAAGAGTTGGAAGGGTGTAGAAAGCGAAGCGTACGAGGGAAAAGGCGGGAACGCGATAATCCCGAGAGAGACAGAAGGAGAAGCACAGTTTCTAAGGGAATCAGAAAATGACACGTACCCGCCCTCCCCCCCCCCCCCCCCCCCCCCTCTTAAATGCTGACAGGCGAAACGACAGGAGGCTATATAGTCAAAGAGACTTAAAGCTTAAGTCTTCAATAAAGTGAAACGTCTCGGATGATCAAAGAAGGTTGAGGCAGCTCAAGGGCTCGACAATATACCTCGAATATTACTTTGAGCTAAAGCTCAAGGGCTCGACAATATATCTCAGATATAACCTTGAGCTAAAGTTCAAGAACTCGGCAATATATCTAAGGTGTATTCTCGAGCTAAGGTTTAAGGGCTCGACAATGTATCTCAGATATAATCTTGAGTTAAGATTCAAGAACCCGAGAAGACCTTGGGGTCGTAATTCATCAAACATCCCAAAGATTCTAAGCTGATAGCATTATATATCGAATCACATAGAGAGTCAGATCATAAAATATTAACAACTTCCGAGGAGTAAACTCCTCACAAGTTCAACGGCTTATGATAGGATCTGGCCCAAAAGGCCCAATCCAAAATAAGTTAATGATAAGATCAGGCCCATGAGGCCCAGCCCGAAATAAGTCAATCGACGAGAGACAGAAACCACCTGAAGAAGCGAAAGGAAGAATTAGGCGGGAAACAAAAGAGGAGCGTGAAATACGAAATATGGAGAGATTCTGGAGGGGACCAGACGGTTAGAGCTGAACTACCTAGGCGGGGCCCACCAGAGCATATGGATCCGAGATGTCGGAAGTAATGCATGAGTAACTTCTCGGAAGGAAGTTAAAGCCTCCCGACGTGGATAACAGAGGGTCCATATCATCTCGGGATGAGCAAGTAGCGCAAGTGGGTGTAACCGCTGTCGGATGATGTCAGCAAAGAGAATCGCTACTCGAGGTCTATATATAGAAGGGGTAGAGCACTGTAGAAGGGGTTGGGCATTATGATGTACACACACACATACTTCACTGTAACTAGTGAACATCCAAAAGTCTCTGGCCCTGGACCCGGCCCTGGCCAAGCCCTTCTGAAACAAAGGGCCGGCCCGGCCTCTCTAAGCCCTTAAGAAGGGCCAGGGCTTAGAGAGGCCAGGCTTACGAAGGGCCAGGCCACAATCTCAGCTGAAGAGAGGCCAGGCTTTGGAAGGGTCAGGGCCTAGAGAGGCCAGGCTTTGGAAGGGCCAGGGCCTAGAGAGGCCAGGCTTACGAAGGGCCAGGGCTTAGAGAGGCCAGGCTTATGAAGGGTTATGGCCTAAAGACGCCAGGTTTATGAAGAATCAGACATAATCTCAACTCAAGAGTAGATCCCATCTGATCAAATCCAATCCAATCTAAACTGATCATTCTAAATAATATTAAATTTCTTTAACATATTAATGCTAAGACAAGTTAAAAAATATATATTTCTCAAATTTTATGTTATGTTATTTCATGCATTCATAATTTTCAATTATTCTAATTTATTAATATATTAACAAAAACTGATTTTTTAAATTTTTTCTATGTCGTTATAATATAATTCGTCCTAAATTCAAATTAAAGATGAAAAATTAAATTTACAATTTATATTTAAATATTTTATACTATTTTTATATCTTTTATAAATAAAATATTTATATTTTAAATATAGTTTAAAACGAATTTTTTAAACAAAATATTGTTTGTTCGTCGGCCCTTCAGGCCCTTCAAGCCCGGCCTCTTGAAACCCGGAGGGCCTAGAAGGGTCAGGCTTGAAAAGGGCCAGGCTCAATCTTCATATTTAAGCCCTTCTAAGCCCGGCACTTCCAAAAGCCTCCCTAAGTCCGGCCCTGCCCGGCCCTTGAGCAGGCCCTTTTAGACCCGGCCTCCCGAGAACCCGGCCCGGCCCTTGGAGGCGTTCACTAACTGTAACAAGAACCATGATTAAGCAATAAAGATCTACTTTCATTTCTCTCAAATCTCAATATCTACCATTGTTGATCTCTCTACAAAGCTAGACGTATCAAATATATTTGAGATGAAGAAAGAGATCTCATTTAAAGGATTATTCTTTCGGTGTAAGATCACAGAGATAAATAACCCTTTGATTTGATGTTAGTTATTTCTAAATGCCTATCCTTTCATAACATTATTTGCTGCTACGCAAGTTTAGAAAATGAATAATATGAGTTCAGAAATGTTCACATTTTAAGCAACTGTGAAACACAAGATAAAGGATAAAAATATTATACCAATACATAAAAGAATTGAAGAAGTTATTAGAGAAAGATACAGCAAAATTTAAGGATCGGCTACAGAATCTATTGAGAGAGGTATATGGCTCACAAGAAAAGGCAGACTTTTACAAAACTAAAAATGATATCTAGTTCAATTAGCGTTCAAAAAATAATGCCCCAGAACAGCTATAAGTGCAATTAGTACAACTTTGAAGACAACTTTGGGACCTAAAATAGGTTGTGACGACTGTGATTGGTTGGCTGAATCTTCTTTTATGCCCCTTACTTTGTTGGAAATTTTGGAAATTAACAAAGGAATAAGCCCTGGCCTTCTTTTATCTGCATTTTTCTCAAAACAAAATGAGAATTTAGTGAGGGCTTATAGGTAAATTACATAAAAATTAGGATATAACCAAGCAAGCATTACCTTTGCTCTTTGCTAAGCGCTCTTCTTCACCGACCCGCCTCCTGAGCACGTTAACCATAGAACCAAAATACAGAGCAAGTACAGTGCATGTGAAGGTGATAACATTGTATGGCATACTAAAATCAGGTGTGGTCAGAGGCACAAGCAACACTTCAGTGTATGATTTCACAACGTTCCTTCCCTAAAAGAGAAACCCACACATAATAAATTGCATAAATTATATTTAATCCACGGTCAATAAGCAAAAGACAGTAAAATGTTGGGGAAGAGACGTGCAAACTTGTGGAAACAATAGTGCAGTTGTCATTTGTTATGCCAAAAATTGGGTTCTCACAACACACAAAATTAAAGAAGAGCTTTCAAAATTTTGAGTGAGTGAGTGAGAGATACCTTGTAACTTTGTAGGAGGGGTGATCTAATTGAATCAGGATATATTCGTCTTGAGATGAAATCAGGGAAGCTAACAAGAGCAGAGGGAATGTCAAATCCTTGATTTGCATCTGGAGGGTACTCATCTATATGTAGAAAACCCTAAAAAAATAGAGGGAAGCAACTTAACAGACAAGATAAATAGAATCAACTTATAGATGGAAGAGATATAAATAAATTATATAATAGAAAGCTATTTCATCCCACAAGGAAGAGATATAACTATGGAAGTAACATGCCAGAAAAGAAGGAATTTCATTTAATATAAAATTGAGAAATTAACCTTGTCAAAATCTAATGTCAAAGCAGCTGATATCGTCCTACAGGGGAAGCGAAGCATCATTTCTAGGGTTCCAGGTGAAACCTTATCCTCTGAGGGTGTAACATTTATTTTTTCGACCACATCCTTTGTATCCCTAATTTCACCATCCACATATATTCTCAATGTATGGTAATACACCTTCACATACCACGGCACCACCTGAAATATCACTACCCTTGTGAAACAATTGTTGGAACCATCATACAATCCCTTGGTAGTATTTCTAGCTGATTGAAGGGATATGGCAATTGAACCTCTTTCATTACCGCTTCCCATCAGAAACCGACTTGCATGAAGTGGTGCTTGAGGAAAGCTTACTTGCAAGGGATTTTTCCAATTAACTCTTATATCCAGAGCTTCATGTTCGCTATATCTCTCAACATTGTACTGGTAAATGGTGGAATGGTCATGTTGGTCGTTTGTCACCATATCAGCATCACCAACCAATTCCAATATATTTTCATTCTGACTCCCCAAATTCCCCTCTATTTCCAAAAACACCTTGCTGGACTTTGCAAGCGCACATTTTCCCGTGAGACTTTTCTTAAACAACTGGTGCAGGGACCAACTAGTACGGTCAGATGGCTGGAGAACCACACTAAGGGTTTGCTCGATTACAATACCATTTAACCTATCTGATCTCAGTTTCAATCTCTGAGAATGGTAATGACCTCTGTAAATAGAAGGTCTATCTAACAAGGATGCAATGCCAGCTTTATCCCTACACGGCAACAATTTCAACCAAGGTGTGAGGTTTTCTGTACAGACAGCCTCCCTTGGAAGTGCTCCATACCTCAGATCTCCATCATTCGGCAAAAAGCCCCAGAGAGGAGTAGAATGGGAAGTGGAAGATTCAAGAAAGTTTATCGAAGCACAGAAGAGACCTGAGAGGGAGTGCGTGAGATTGCGCCACGTGGCATCGATTTCCTCCTTTGTGGGGATATCAAAAAGGGCCCACAATTCAACACCTGGAGGCTTTGCATTGGCAGTTGACAAAGGGTCAGATGCCCCCCATCTGTCGTAATTCCATCTGCCTTGTGTAAAGGACAGCTCCAGTTCCCTTATTTTATACTTCTTAACCTAGTTCATTGTATAAGATCAATTATATATCAGAAAAGAGCTCCTTCTAGAATAGAGTTCAATTAATGTAATGAGAGAGAGAGAGAGAGAGAGAATGAATTGGTACCAGTTGAGCGATGGACTTGGGGAAGAGATGGTGATGCTTTCCATTGGAAGAGGAAGGAGGGGAGGTGCTTGTGAAATGGAAGTGCGCGAGAACCTTATGATCGGGTAGCGGTTTGAGAAGAAGCTCTTCTGAGAACTCTTCTTTGGGTATGGAGGTTGTGTCGAAGCCGTTGGATCCGACTGAGCAGTGGATCGGACGGACGAGGTGGAGAGTGTACAAGTAAAACAGGAGCAGGGAGAGGAAGGTGTGAGATGCCATCATCCCTTCACCCGTCAGTGGCCTCGAAGTGAATCATTCGCCATGGAAAAGTGAGCTTCCAAGCCTCCGAGGGAAAAGAAGATGCATAACATATTATTGGGCCGAGATTGATTTAGGCTTTTAAAAAAAGGCCCATTACTACACTGCTTTTCTGCTGCCTCGCTTCGCTGCCAAGACTCAAGAGACAAAAATACGAAATTACTTATTGCCAAATTCTCAGCAGAATTGGTATGGACCATCCATGATTTTTTCATCCAGTACCATCCAAACTCAAATTTTCTGCGTGATGACGTCAACATGACACGTGCTGACGTCAACAAAAATTTTTTGACCAATTTTTGAAAATTTTTTGTGCTGACGTCATCAAATATGCTGATTTAAAGGTACAGTTAAATGTTTTAAGGGTTGAATTAAAGTGTATAAGTGTTCAGTTAGATGATCCAATAATTTATTTCACTTTGTATGTTGAATATGATTATTTATTTCTTACTCAGGCAATTTGTATATATGTTCAGTTTATTATTGTAAATATTAATATTGTTATTGTAAATGTTCGCTATGTTTGTTGTATCTGTTCATTTTGTTTTTTTATTTAACTAGATTAATTGAACACAAAAACTACGAAATCAAATTTCTGCTGCAACTAACTGAACACATAAATACTTTAAGTTCATCCCTTAACGTATTTAACTGAACACAAAACACTAAAATTTTAAATTATTGGTGCATCTAACTGAACACTTATACACTTTAATTCAACCCTTATAACATTTAACTGAATCCTTAAATCAGCATATTTGATGATGTCGGCACCAAAAAATTTTCAGAAATTGGTCATAAAATTTTGCTGACGTCAGCAGGCAGAAAAAATGCTATTTTTGGCCTGTTGGATGGCGCTGGATGAGAAAACCTTGGATGGTGTATATCATCCCTGAATTCTCAGTGAACTAATTTTCAATTTAAAATGGCCCATTACCTTCGCAAAACCCTCATTTTTATATGGCAAAATCGGATATAAACCCTGTAATCTTTACTATCTCTAAAATCGGATATGGTTGCGTTTTGCATTAGTGATTTGAGAAAGAAGAAAAGAAAAATATGTTTTGTTTGGAAAATATCACCAGAGGCGACAACTATGGGAAGATGAATCGTTTCTTCCCAAATGAACAGCAGGGCTTTTTTAGTCATAGCACTTAAATTTTAAATTATGTTATTTAATTATTGATTAAAAATGTTGATAGGGGTTTATATCCAACCAAAACATAATTAGAGAGGTTTATATCCAATTTTGAAGATTATAGGGGTTTATATCCGAATAGGAAAGATTAGAGGGGTTTATATCCGATTTTCCTTTTTATTTTTATATTTTGCGAGCTGACAAATAGATTGTTCGTTTAAAATTATGACAGATCGACATTTATGATTGATCAAGAGTTCAAGACTCAAATCAAAACTGTTCATCATAGAACATCCCTTATTATTTGTTCTCTCAATGAAAAGCATGCGTAATAGATATTCATATTAAAAAAAAAAAAATGCACCAACGCGACAGCGTTGGCAAGTTAATGGAGATGCAAAAGCCAGATAAAGAGAGCACTATAAAGTTATAGAGGAAACTATACAGGAGAAACATCATATACAACTGAACTGAGGGTGGAAATTATCGTCCTACGTTTTAGCTAGAGAGTATAGCAACCCATTCTTCGCCTTGCTGCAGAATTTTACAGAATATAGTCAATAGGAACCAATTTCAAAGCTAAGATAATTTTACTACATTTACCAATCAGCAGATTTTACTCATAATTAGAGACGCTTCCCGCTGAACTCTACACAAACTCGGCTACTGCTACAAATGCCCTTGTACGGAAAAAGTTGTCAAAAAGGAAAAGCCATTGCTGTTCCATTAATAATACAAGCCCATCATCTACATTTCTTCTCTATTTGCATCTGCTCAGAAGAAAATAAATAATAAACAAGAAATGAAACGCATGGATCTATCTATGATGACTAGAATTGTGAAAGCGGTGTGTCCCGTTGCTAATTGATGTATCTTCTCCTTGAACCCTCCTATAAAAGAGCACATATGCAGCTGCTGACTTCACCTCATCTTCGTTGATTGGCGTGACATGGGTGTCATCAAAAGTATACCACCTATTCTCATCTAAAAGCTGTGCACAAAATAAGAATCCAATCAGAATCACTAGCATTGGCCATAGGATGAAAAGAGAGATGACTTCCAGTCAGAGGAATAACTGCAAGTATTATAAAACAACATAGTATGTGAAGTTTACAGATTTTTGCAAATATAGTAAAAAATAATAATATGCAAGGGTCTCTGCAAACCTTTATATGTGCAGTATAATGGCCACTGGCCATACTACCATAGTGGTTACTCAATGCATAAAGCTCGTAAATCTTGCAGTGTGGGCTTCTCTTATTGGCCACATAGTTTGTCAGATCCAAGTTATGTACTGGAAAATCGACATAAGTCTCCAATTTGTGCTTTGTTGAGCGGCTGAAAGAGAACCTCTTTAAGTGAATGACCAAAACATCTGGAAGCCTCCAAAGGTCAAGTTTTTTGCTAGCTTGCCTCTGCTCCTTGCATCTTGGACAATACCTTTTATTAATAACAAAGATTAATAATCATTTTTTATTTTCTAAAAGATAAAGTTGTATGAAGAAATTACCGAAGAGATCCTTTTACCCATAACCACAACATATGTCCCTAATTAGTTGAGAAATTAACGTCTCTTCTGAGTCAGATCTTTTACACAGCAATAATGACATGGTTATTTGGAAAGAACTAAAGAATAGCCCTAAGACCATATTTTCGACCCTCAAATAATCAGTGCCAACAAATTACAGATTTTTGACAGAATAGCATACTTCCATGAGTGAGCTCACCTTTTCTCTGGTTGAGCATACCATTGTGATGTAAAGTACTGTCCAGACCTTATTCAATGTATACCATTTTAAACAGTTTGTTTGTGGTTCATAATAATTTTTTTGTAACTGTCATGACTCACCACAGTAAAAGGTTGATTCCTCTGAACATCTGTATTCTGTAATATAATCTTATCAGAAAATGTAACAGATAAGTTGCAAATCCTGTACACAATTTTTAAATTGTTTAACAGAAAAGTGCTGAAAGAACAAGTAAAGAGACCTGTCTGCAATTTTATAATAATATAGAGCCTTGTTTAGTTCATTGCTTTGATGAAAAACCAAATCGAGATAGAGAGAGAGAGAGAGAGAGAGAGGTTAATTAAAAATGAGGGACTAACCACATATCCTCAGGCACTAGAGGCTCTTCTCTTAAGAAAGCATCCAGGCAAGCATAGAGTGACAAAGGCTCGCCTCGTGTCCTTTTCAAAGGAGGTGCATACTTAACCACTTCTGGAATATTTTCCATTGAAGTGATATCATATCTCTTTAAATCCATCATAGACCAATTGACAAACACAATTGCTGAAATTAAGTTTGCAGGTATGGTAACAGCCTTTTCCCCTTCTTCTTCTAATAGGTCTAAACATGAGTTTCCTTTCTCGAGCAGCTGAAGTTTCATACCACAACTGGTCTCATAGTTACTGGTACTTGTATAATTGAGGCCTTGGTTTAGTTTCATAGGAGAAAGCATGACATTTACTATTTGATACAAATCAAAGATCTTGGTGCTGTTACGTGAAATTTGGTAAACAAGAGGAACACCAAATGGTTTCCATGTGGTTGAGCTGCTGCTGTTAGCCAGTTCCCTACAACAATAAAAAGAGTTTAAGAAGTTGCGAAATATGCATTAGTGTTATGTGAAAAGTACTGTAAGTATACTCACGGTTCTTCCCTTCGGTGAATGAATTGCACATAAGTAGTGGCACCCTTTTCCAATTTCGGGACTCTATATGCCACCAGGTGGTCATCATCCTTTATTGTTGATAGAAGAAGCACTGGATCTTCAAGAAACTGGTACACTGAGTGCCCACGTACCTACAAAAAAATCATCAATTGTGCAATTAAGTAAATTCATTCAGATTGGCAAACAAAATAATAGGAAATGAGGAAAAAAAAAAAGAAAAAGAAAAACAGAAGCAGTTCTTAGTATTATGACTTAAAAGACACCTTTTTTATTACACTAAACTGACAGCTAGTTTTCTCTAATAACCGGAAATTATTGGTTTCTGGTGGTTGCTGAAAGTTGTAGGGTATATTTATTGGAAGAGCAATTTGACAGTCCCATTTTCCGAGTAAAACAAAGGAAGACAGATAAGAACAATGACATCAACCAATTCTTTGAAACTAATTTAAAAGGACAAACCTCAGCAAGCAAAATTCTCTCGCCACTTTTGACCGAGCATGAGTTACTTAGAGCTTGGATAAGATCACGACACCGACCCTGCTTGGGCACACTGACGGTAACTGGCGATGGTGGTGAAATGCCAGAAAAAACCAAAACAGTCATGCTTCTGGAGGAGGCCGACTGGAGAGGCAAGGAGAGGTACATGAATGGATCAAAAGTTACCGACACTTTCTCACACACAGGACACACCAGAGTTGACTTGAACTGACCCTGGTATAATAAAAAAAAAAAAAAAAATTCCTAATTAAATAAAGGAGTACATTATGATCAGACTCACATCAATGTGATTAACCAAAACGGAGCACCCCTCTCCCCACCTCACATTTATTTTGGAATCTCAGCAATTATTTCTGGCCTCAGCAAATCTTGAAGTAAAAGAACTACATAATACAATTATTAGTGTGACCAAAAACTCACCTAAAACATACTTCATCCTTTCTATTTTAACATACCATATAAAGGCAATCAAAACAATTTTTTCTCTACTTCCCAATGTTGTTTCTTCGTGTCTGCTAATATAGTCAAAATAAAAATGGGAGGTCTTGAAAAACTGTAAGTTCTTTGTGAACAACAACTAAGAGAGGTCTCCAAACATTCCTGAGGTTGCAAACATAATAAATGGTACCTGGCACACATCAACTATAATAGAATTATTTCTGGCAATGTGATTAGCCCAGTACTCATCGGCAACTTCTTCATCTGGCCGTCCATCTGCATCCCTTGTCTTGATGTATGGTCTGTGCTTCACACGGTTCAAGTCCTCATGTAAGCCATCCAATAGAAAAGCCAACAGTTCCTTTTTAAAGTATGAAAGATTGTCATCATCAAGACTGGAATAAAAGTAGTAATTCTTTTTTTTTTTTTCTGTACAGTACTGCAATGGGTTGATGTAACAAAGATACTTATTAGAGTATCACCTGCATTACAGAATAATGCACATGAAGTCATGAACCATACTTCATAAGAAATATGCAAAGCCTGAGACACATGATTGTCAGCTTCTATTACCAAAACTCTGGATCTCAAAAGACACCACACTATTCAAACTTTCAGTGCCTTTTTAATTCAGCAAGCAAAGTACACTAAATTAATTTAGCAACTCTGAAAACTTAACTGAAGAAAAAAAATTCGTTACTGGTTTGACTATAACGCTTGTGGAACTTAACCTTATCAGATTTTACTTCCTAGCAAAGTAAAAAACAACCCAAAAAGAAAATTTTGATTATTCTTAAGTGCTCCTTTTCCATAATATTGCTAAAACTAGCATCTTGATAGAAGGCCTTTAGTTCCTAGACTAAAAGTACACACAATGTGAGCTCTGACACCAATTACGTGAATTTAACCACCAGCAAGTCCATCTTTGAATTAGTGCTTAAATGCAGATGACCCCTCAAGTAATGTTGAGAAAATAAAACAAAGGAAAAAGAATAAAGGAATTTACCTGGGAGTCATGTTGACTGTATCCACTGAACTGAGGTGCAAAACGAGATAGCTTTGTTTTGAAAGGCCGGGGAGAGACAGGTGTACGGCCTGGGGCCCACAGCTTCCTTAACAGCTCTCCAAATGCCAACGCCAGCTCTCCCTACATATCACTACCAATCATATATCACTAAACTCACAACACTCCACAATAACCACTTAAATATCTTTGTAAAATGGCACATTCGTAAACAAGTTAACAGCTAAATATACATACACAGTTTTATTTGAGCAAACCAAGGATGAGATGGCAATTTTTTTTTTCATTTTTGCAACCCAAAAAAAAAGGTGTGCAAAAATCCCCCAGCAAAATTTATCTTGCACATCCATAGTGTTCCTAGAAGTTACCAGAATTATCCACGCCACTTATGCCCTAAACTCAAATATCCAGTTATTTACCAGTGCATATATCTTATAATTTCCCAAAATAAACCAGCGTCAGTAGGTTGTAGAAAATAAAACAAAACTCTTAAGTTATATACAGGGTCATGTCTGCAAAAAAAAATTATCTTTTTTCAAAATAAAAAGGTGAGCTGAGTCGTATTGTAAATTGGATACTCACAACCATGCCCAGGGGATTTTGCCAATTTATCTCCCGGTGGTAATCCTCGCGAAAATATCTAGCAAACTCTGGTGTGTGCACCAGGCATTGTATTGCACTATTCATGAAGCATGTATTGCCAAGATTTAACAGCCCCGTTAGACCCACAGGCCCCGCACCAACTCCACGTGTCGCAATGTGATTGGTTGCATACATACTATTGTTGTTGGCTGTGGCAGTGGTGGCAGTGGTGGCAGTGTTGTTGTTGTCGAGTTCACTACTTGGAGAAGTATAGTAATTGCTTGTGTTTTCAGTAGTTCCAGACGCATCAATTAACATGGAAGAGGAGTCTCTCTCCGCATAACCATTTTCTTGTAAGGAACCATCCATGCTGTCACTGATAATTTCTACCAAAATCTGTACCAAAGAAAAATCTAAGTAGGTATGATGTTTGCATCACCAATGGCAAGTCTTGAGTTTGTTATGTAAATAATATCAAATTTTAGACATGTATTAAAAAGGTAGAAACAATATGAAAATGTTTGCCATTAACTCTAAATTCTATATTTTCTCATATATAGATTAAATTAAACTAAATCAATTTTAAAAGTGATATAGCAGTGAGAATGTAGCTTTAAAGAATAACTACAAAGTGATTAGCTCGTATTAAAATCAAAATTAATAGGTTAGGGACATATTGTGGGTGTGATCTTGATTTCAACTCCTTAATGTTGTTTGTATGACCCAAAATTACCAGGTGTGGATCATAAACGGAAACCATGAAAAATAGCTATATTGATAAGAACTAATGCTGAATTTAATTTGCAAAATTCAAATGAAGGAAAAAATTACATCTTGATCCATTTGGATGTTTGCATCATCAAGGGTTTTATCCATGTTATCCATGAGAGTATGTTTCTGTTGACCAAAATAGTCCCAAATACATACCTATACATAAAATACAATAAACTAGGAACAATCATTTATTGTGTAAAGAAATTATAATATTAGAAAAGTATATTGATAGGAGGATATATGCAAATTACTTGATCCAATGCCAGCTCGAAAACATCACATGCTTTTCTATGAAGGTCACCAACTGTATCCTGAAAAATTCATACCCATCACCAAATGCAAATATACAAATTCTCTGAGGCAAATCCACCAATGACATACTCAATACTAATCATGCACACAAATCTATTCTACTATCAGAACTTCAGTAATTAATTGCTAATAATGCAAAAAAAAAAAAAAAAAAATACTAGTTGTTCAATTTGAAGAATATGACACAATCACCTTCTTGCTTATCCTGACAATAGCTCTCTCTCCTTGCTGTATTAGAATTAGTTGGAGCCGCAGGGGGTAGACTTCTATAGCTAAATCAGTTTGAGACAAGCCATTATTAATTGCTTTTCTTGGTAGTATAGGGCCTCCACCGTACCTAAAAGAACATTATCGTCAGAAGTCAATCAAACAAACAGAAAACAATAACAAAGTTTTTTGAGCAATTCTTTAATAGTACAAGTCTAAAACATTATACTATTTTGTATTCATGGTCCTCTTTTTATATCTTCTCATAATCAAGTTCGCATCTAAGATAAAATTGGATAATACAGCATTTTACTACAGAAATTTTCAATCATTTTGTATTGGTACAAGAAAGTTCTAAAACATACAATGATCCAGCCTGAATTGCGAAAAGACTAAAAAGTAAAATGAATTTAAAACAAACCAGCCATGCAATTTCTCCCACACAGGTTGTGGTAGTAATATATAGTCACGGCCTTCGACCAACGTATCATGAAGCTCCATCTCCACATTTGATACTTCTTCTGATGTGGCATCATTTATTAGATCAGTATTATCGATAGCTTGTGGCCTTCTATTTGAGCTCGAAGCAGCATTCTCATGGGACCCATTTGCTGATGCAACAGGCACCTCTTGATTTACATAATCAAGCCAATTCTGCCACCATCTAGTCAAAATAAGCATGGTAGTACGTCAAAGTATGATAACTCTTTCTCTCTCTCTCTCAGACAACAATAAACTCTAAAATCAAACCCAAAGAGCTAAATAGAATATACACTAAAGCAAAGAAACTTTCCTGAAAACCTCCTAATTTTCCGAAATTATATCGGCTCAAGACAATTCTACTGCTATACAAAACAAAATTTATAGAAAACTAACCAATGCACCGAAGTAGTTCTATTTACAAAATTTAATCAGTGATTTTCAAATATCAAGCACTCTATACCAATTTAGAAACAAACCACTGTTGCAAAACCCTATAAATCCTAAATAATCAATTAATCCTGAAAACAACTCCCCATTTGTATCAACCCAAAATTACAGGATGGGGATTACAAAAACAACCCCACAACCAATCTCACTAATAAATAAACCTAAAACAAACCATCTTAATTCTACAGCATACTATTTGCTTCAGCTAATGAAATTAAAAGTTCTTCACTGATTTCCGACCTCCTCAAGTTCTCAAATTCAAGTTTACACACAAATCAGCAACAATCACTGGATACAATATACACAAAAAATATCCCAACCATTCCAACTGTACCAAAACTACCTCCAAATTCGCACTTAGGCAAAAGAAGAACCCACAAAATCGAAGAAACGAGCGACGATAGTGGATCGGGATCAGTACCTCTGAGTAATGAGGAAGAAGGTGTCGCCTTCCTTTGAATCGGCCTCGGCAGCGACACTGATATCTCTTATTAGCAACCTCTCCTCCTCGGGGCTGAGCTCAGGCACCATCTCTCTCTCTCCTCCACCTCCCTGTGTCTCTGCTTTTCTCTCCCTTCCCCTTGCCTCGCTCCTTTGGAAGAGACGAAGAATAACTTAAGGGCTGTTGGGTTGGGCTGGGCTTCCTTTGAGAAAGCCCTTCTAGAAAAATTTTGTGCTTAACAGAAAAGGCCTAAACTGCAGGAACCGCATCCTCTACCCATCTCATTGAGATGGGTAGAGTGCCCATCTCTCCATCTCAACCGTCTGATTTAATCTCAACGGCTAAAAGGAGCCCCGTGAATTCCACCACTCCCGAAAAAAATTATTGGCTTGAAAAAAATGAACCGTCCAGATTAGATCGGACGGTCGTGATGAGATGGGCACTCTACCCATCTCAATAGAGATGGGTAGAGGATACTGGTCCCTGAACTGCAACCTAAAACAAAAGTTGTCTCCAAAAAATGAAATTTCTGATAGCAAATGAAATCTTTTGGGCAAGCGAGGACTTGTTGGGCAGTGGGCTAAGCAGAAGTGAAAAGCAAAAAAACTTACTTTAGTTCTGTTATTTGTTACTTGTTCTGTATTCAATTTAACATGTCGAAATGCATATTGTTACATGGTTCGTAGTTGCATGTTAGTGGATTGCATTTTTCGACGCATATTTTTCATTATTATGCTGGCATTTTACCTTTGAATATTCATGTTAAAGCATGATATAAAAAAGCAACTAATCAAGAATTCGTATCAATCAATATTAGTAGTAAGGAGTGCAAAAGTCAGAAGAAGGCCACTTTCATTTTTTTTTTCACCGATTTCGCCTGCGAAACACCTCGAAATCCCAGCTAATTGCATATTTTAATTTCCATGATGTCATTGCCAACAGGACCTCACTCAACCCAAAATCCCAACTAATATATGCTCTGAAAAACCAACCATACTTTCTAAGCAGACCGGCATCTATCGTTACTTTCGCCAATTGTTTTATGCAAAACTTAATCCTTCTTTTCTTCATAAAAATGGCTACGTCAGAACACAAACGAGTAAAAGAGCGGCTCAAACACAAGCTTAGATACATGTTCATGTTGGGAACACAGCGATAAATGATATTTCTAAAATGTATAATTCTGCCATAGATACTCTTTTTTTTCACATGGGACTAAATGTAAACCCTTCAATCATAATGATGAATGATTATGATTTGATTAACAATGTAAAATAATTTAAAAGGTACGGAGGAGCAAATCAACACTCAGCCAAAGACAGAAGCTCATCTGACTAAACTAGTAAAGTTTTTTAAAAAGAAAAACTGTTCATAGTTTGACATAGCTTTCCACGTTATATAGTTCAAGAGTTGTTACAGTAGAAAAATCTAAACCTTTCCCAAAGAATCACCGTCCTACTTAACCTCATACAAGAATTTCTACCATTGTCAACTGATAACCCTTTTTTCCCATAAGATGGTAACTAAAATTATACCTGACAACCATCACAAAACCTCCACAAATGACAATATATATCAAGTAAAATATGAAGTCTATTGATCATCCACAGAAAAAAAAAACCAAACAGCGAGAAAGAGGGGGAAATCAAGCTGGTAACTGGAGCTTCACATTGTTCTTCACGCTGAAAATTCCATGAGCATTTAGTGTTAGCAGACAAATAGCATACAAAAAATACAACAGATTGCACACAAATGTATAATGCACTAATATTAAGTACCTATTTATATAATAGTAGAAGAAGTCAGCATAGAGGAGAGTCTGCAGCAGTCCTGATATCCAAGCTATTCACGAAAAAGATATCAATCAATTATTCAGAATTTGGTGAACTATTTCAACAATTGTCAACAAATCAGTACTAAACACAAGATTGTATTCAGAATCTTAAAAAGAGAAGTTCGAAATCCAATTTTGTAAATGCCTATATTCCTTCTGACACATCCCCTTTTTTTTGACACTAATAACTTTCATGATACATTTTGGATTGGCTAATACACTCTATAAATCTTATTGTCTAGTCTGGATCATGATAATAATAACCATTTTGCCCAGTTGTCAATAAACTTTAGTAATCAGTGTTTAAAATGCAAATGAAGTTTTTGATGAAATGCGTAAAAATTTTTGAGGTTAAAACATACTTATCCAGTGAGTAGAATAGGTAGGTTCAGCGAAGTAGCGGTAAATCCAATTGATGATGTACAACCCCCTATATGCCCTGTATCATTAAGAAGAGTACATTAACACACAACTTTTAAGACACTTTAAGTATAGGTACTTTTGAGCTAGTGAGAGGGTTTAGAAAACAAATAAGCACTAGTACTAGTGCTTTCTCAGGACTATTGAGTTACATTCAGCTTTTATTTTAATGTAAGCGATTGAAGTTTGTGCTGTGATTTTTCATGTTATTGAAGAGTGGCAGAATATATACACTTATTTTAAAAAAAATACTTCTAATAATTTTCTTTATAGAACCACATGTGAACCCTGACCAAATAACATAACTGCATGCCCACAACACTAGAAATATCTTATATACACATAGTATCCGAAATCACCAAACTACTATTCTTTCTTAATTGTAATTACTAAAGAAGAGCACCTGGAAGAGAGGTACTTTTGACATCTTACAAGTCAAATGCAAAAAGAAGGGGTATTGCTTTATTGATTCATTTAAACATGAGGTGCAATTGATAATCCCTCAGACAGGTTGCACCAGAATCTGCAGTACTTGATTGGAACCCCCTCCCTCTCCCACACACCCTCACTAGAAAAAGAATTAATTATTACCCTAAGAGAAAAACATATTGGCCAGTCAGGTTGTCAACATTGCGTGTGCGCTGCAACAGCACCAGCTGTGGCAGAATAGCAACTGCTTCCAAGTATATAGAGAATGTCCACATGACCTGTTTTAAACAGAAGTATTAATACTTCGAACTTTATATAATAAATATTAAGTTTGTAGTATTTGCTTATAAATAGTAAATATTTCTAGCCTAATTATCAAATTGCACAGAACTTTATGGGTGTACATTCCTTTGTATACACCTTCAAGCAAGCTTCCTGGCGAAAGTTTTTTGTATAGAGCAGGCACAATGTTAAAAATCACACATGCCCCCAAAAAATTAGAGAACTTCACAGGTCTAGTATTAAGAGTACTTCGCTCTTGGCAAATTTCCAAAAGAGCTGTACATAAAACCAAGAAATTTCAGAAGAACCAGGAAATATTATCACTGTAAATGTAAATCTTTTTCTTTTTAAGTACAAGCTAAAACAAGACAAAGAAACTACATCTACACACAAACTTGTACACCTATTTCAGCAGAAGTAGGCTTAGTTTGGCTTGTGAAGCAGCAGCGTGAGAAGAGATATTTCACAGGGTGCTACACTCTCAAGATGTCTCTCATTTTACAAATTCTGCAAATTACCAAAAAGAAATAGATCGTGGATTACCTCTCTAAAGCTGAACCTCTCATTGATAAGCAGAGCCAGAACAATACAAGGCAAGACAAGGAAGTGGTGGCGAAAGGTATCTTGGTCCTTGTCGTACGACCTGCGTACCACTTTGTGGCGCCTCATGTACCACACAATAGAGAAAGAGCTCCCCAGAAATATTAATTTCATCACAGTGTTGTAAAGTGAATAATAGTGCGAGAATATATCAAGGTATCGGGTAGCAAAGACAAGCGCATACAGCTCCTGGGTCTTCAGAGAAATTCCTGAATTATACATTTTGCATCTGTTATTGCTTGTTATGTTGTATTAATTTTACAACTAAAAGCATATTGATCCAGCTTCAAATGAAAAAATCTGGTACATTCAATATTAAGTTACCTAAGGTCTCAAAAGATATACTTGCTTGGCCAGGTACACTGCTGGTATTAAGCACTGTTGTGGCTAGTACAGTACCTTAGCTTACTGGTAAGAGAAAAATGTCTACCATTTTTTTCCCTTTTAGGTTGTTTCAATGTACAAAAAATAAACAAATAAATAAATATTGTGTTCGACTATGCCGAAGAAAGATTACAATAGTTTTGAGGTTTCCTTACACAAAGTGAATAATTGCTGATTGGTTGACTAATGTTGCATAACCTATTTTTTGGTATGTATCAACCAGCAGCACCACGTCTAATCCTACTTTCCCTCTTATCTTTTTTTTTCGTTAATAGAGAAAAAATCAGTGTAATAAGATTTGTCAAGGCAAATTTAAGTTTACTGAAGCTAATTTCACAAGAAAGAGTTAACTGAAGAATGTTACATTTAAAACAATTCTAAAATTAAGTCCCGATATATGAAAACTATGATACAAATTAAAGTAAAATAAATCTCTAATTAGAATTGAGCAATACAAAAAAAGATTTACAGTCTGACAGAGCTGTTACTGGAAGTTAAACATCACTATGCGAAAAGAAGATTTCCACACCAATCACAGCAATGCACAGTCAAATTTGGTAATTCCCGACAAAGTTTAGACAAACCCAAACGATACAAAATCAGCACAAAATTGCCAAAAATTGCCGTGACAATTCATCTCTCAACTAGATTGGGCTGGTGACCCTTGCCAGCACTGTATTACTGAAAACAATCCCTGAGTACTTGAAGCATTTTTTTTTTCCCATTTGAAATGAACAACTCAAGCAGCTAACTTTCTATAGAAAAATGTCATTAAAATTGCACGCGTTTCCAATTAAACACAATTACCACCACCATGGAAACTCCAGAATACTAACAAATTAAACGAACACCACGGTCAAAGCTCAATCTTACCTAATTCGAACTGGCAGCTAAAATCAATCACTAAATCTAACGAAACGAGACTCCAAACGAACCAAATCAAAAGAGAAAACTCACCAGCGCAGGATTTGATGGTATGGATCTTAAGCAAGAGCACGAGAACGCTGAGAAGGTGCGTCATGTCGCCAGCTAACCTGAAGATATTCATCTTGGCGAAGAGATCAGATCCGGCGCCTCGGTTTCAGATACTACACTCTGGATTGATCGGCGCTTCGAGAGAAGAAGCACTGGAGAGAGATCCAAGCTCGCTTGTTCGCTTGTTGAGAGTTTCTCACAGTTCAATTCGCACGACAGGAGAAATCAATGGGAAAGACGGAGACGGTGAAGCGACCTCTCCGACCGGTGCGGTGTCTCGCGTGACAACAAAAAGTGTTAAATGCAGTGTTTTTAAAACCGTACCGGCATCCTTACCGACCAGATGTCCGAAATCAGATATTACCCGATACTTCCCGAAATTTTCCCGTATTTCCTCTCACAATACACTAATACAGCATATGTTCGTTTTGGTCTCTGTTCCAGTATTCGGCATTACGGAATTTTACGGTCACTGTTCCGGTTCAAAGCTTATAAACTTAATAATGTGACTAGCCGTTTCGTTGTTAGAGACGTTTCTTGGTTTTCACGCGGTTTTACAGAATGGTAATTGATCCCACGTGGTGAAAATTTATTGGTTGGATTGGTGAGGAGCCGTTCGCGTGTCCAATAACTGTTTCGCACTAGCGTGTGGGTAGATGCTGAGTAGAATTTCCGTGGCGAAGTTAGGATTGTGAGTTTTCGCGACCATTTACTGAGGCATGGAAACGGAACCGGATTGGCGGATTGGTTCAAAAGGTGGGCTTTATTTTCTCTCCTTGAAAGAATCCATTGAGGCCTATAATTCTTTGTTGACCTAGTCTGACTGACATGGGCCTAATGTACAGTCTGGTTGGGCATGCGTGTACGATATCTTTTATCCAGAATTTTTTTTTTATATATTTTCCACAAATTCCGCAATAGACTATATTTAATATTTTGTTACTTATTAATCGGGTATGCGTACGTCTGTCTGATATATTTTATTACTTATTTAATAATGTACATATTTATATATATTTTTAGTGCTATATATGCATTTTTTTTTCAAAAAAAATGATATTTGATCACATAAAATATAAAAAATTTCACTACTGACCTTCATAATTTTCAATCAAATTATTTAATGTAGTCATCGTACCAATATTGATAATAATATGGCACTTACTCTTAATTAAAAAAATTCTGACTCGTATAGACGTATGATATTAAAAGTATCTCTGTTGCTAGTATGGAACTGAAACTACAGAGGTACAGATGAATCGAGGGTTTTTCAAATGTAAAATCATGCTTGATCTTCTTTTCTTTAGTTTGTATTTGATTTTTTTAGATCATAAATTTATAATTTTGTGAACGATTAATTTAAAAATATATATATATACGTATATGCAGGGAAATTGTTAGGCCTAGGCCTCATTTTTTTTAAAAAAAAAAAAGAAAAAAGAAAAAGAAAAAGTTTGTATGGTATCATTTTATGTTAATCGGTGCATCCTAACACAATACGGATGGTGTATTAGGTATTTAGGTTTCTAGGAATTCCTTTTTATTTTTGTTACCTTGATAATTCATTAATTCTTACTTATTTAACATAGGAATTCCTTTTTATTTATATTCAATCGTCATAGGCATATATTATAGTTTTCATGAGGAAATTAAGAAAATGTTATGCTATATAAGTTTTCAAGTCCCCTAAGATTATAAAACTTTCAGTTTTGAATAAATTATAAATTAACTAAATAAATATCATTAAACAAAATTAACTTGTAATCGAGTCGTTTACAATTTATAATCTGCAATACGCTGGTGCGTATCTCGAGCTGCGGCGCACTTTCACCTATCTTCCCTCGAAAATTACTTAATTAAATAAGAACCTTAAATTCATAAAATAGCTTCCATGCTTAAAAAAAAAAAAATTCATATAGAATAGAAAAAAAAATATATTTGAACGGAGACCTCCACATATCCTAAAAGGATTTCAAAAGGGAAATAATAAAAAGATCCGACCGATAGTCATATATAATTTTTTTTTACTGTGGCCAGTAGGCTAAACATTTCATTAACTGAAAACAATTATAACCATCATTCTAGCATTACTAAAATCCTGTATGCAACTATGCATTAGATACTTGGGTTGACGTGTAAAACGCTTAAGATGCGAAGAATATTCCAAGGGGCCGAACAAATACATAAAATTTAGACTCTGTCAGATGGCCTTATTAGTTATTACCAGGCTCCTCTGCAACGAAGTTCAAATCAAACTCCGCTTAAGTTCTACACCAACCATTCGATAAAATTTAGACGGCTCAGATCACACTTTGCGTCTTTACCATGCCTTCCAAACTCCGAACAATTGAAGCCTCAAATCCGCGCACCGGTTTTTAAGACTTGCGCAATTCCCCGCGCACCGTTCTCAGAACTGCTCTGCTCTTCTGCGACTGCAATCACGAATCACGATTCACGCGCCAACCTCTCTCTCTTTTGTTTTGTTATATTATCCCCTTTCTAAAAGCTCCAACCATTTCCGTTAAACCCCACCCCTTTATAAACCCTTTGCTTCAACTCCACTCCTTTTAAAACAGAAAAAAGATGAAGACTTGGATAGACATTGCTCTGGTCGCAGTGATCTTGATCTTATTCGAGGCGGCTCTCAGTGGATCTATACCTACCACTCTTGATGGGCCATTTGAGCCGGTGACATCGCCGCTCGATCAAATCAAGTTTAGAGGACTCGCGGTTGATGTGCCCGAAACCGACCCGCGAGTCCAACGCCAGGTTAATGGGTTTGAGCCGGAGCAGATTTCGGTCTCTCTCTCGGCAAGTGAGGATTCAGTCTGGATCTCCTGGATCACAGGTCAATTTTGTTTGTATGATAAAAATTTTCATTATGTACTTCTAAGGAAAGATTAAGTTTTAAATTTGGTTCATTAATTCTTGCCACATGCACCGTCCCTGAATATTTATTGCAACAACTAGCTTAATTTTTTTTTATGACAAATAGTATTATTATTTGTGTTCCGCTGCAGTTGACCTTTTTAAGCTTTTGTTCAAAATTATGGATGTCCATCCATCTGGCATCTCTTGGTAATTATATTATATGACTGTTTGGATGTACCTTACAATAATGAGTTTATGATATATACCGGCTGGTTAGCAAATAGCAATAACGGGCAATCCTTGTCCTACAGAGTATCACAGTCTTGATTAATTTTGCGTCAAACCCCTTCTTATTCACAAGATATGTTAGCTATTCATTACTTTATCAGGCTAAGGTCTCATATATTAATAGTCAAACCCCACATAAATTGAATTATAGCAAACAGAATTATTGTGTAATTATGAATAGTTCAGTTGTTTGCCTTATTCAGTATAGAGTCAAATTTAAACAGAATTTCCCATCATTGCACAAGGCATGACATTCACTTTCGACTTGTGATTTTTTAATAGAGTTCAGCTTCTTTTTTTTTTTTTTTTGGTGTACACAGCAACTCATTTGAAAACTTTTAATTTATTTTTCTTCATAGGGGATTCACAAATTGGGGATGATATTAAGCCGTTGGATCCAACCTCAGTGGGTAGCATAGTGCACTTTGGAAGAAAGAAAACTGCTTTAAATCGGAGAGCAGTGGGCTATTCCCTTGTTTACAATCAGTTATTTCCTTTTGAAGGATTCAAAAACTATACTTCTGGAATTGTCCATCATGTTCGTCTGACAGGTAAGACTTCAAGAAATATGTATCAGAAATGGCTCAGCTTTTCTAGTTTTAAATTTCATATTGAGTTCTTATCCAAAGGTCACTTTACAAAATTGCTTCTTAATGGATAGTTTTAAACTTTTCTGATAAACACGAGTTATATGCAAAGGGAATAGGTCATGGTAACCTATCAAAAGTTATCAAGATGAAAAAAAAAAGAGTAGATTTATGGATATCTTTTTTATAGTTTGAATTATCAAATTAACGGTTCAGTATTTGCAGCACTTGACTGATTGCTGAAGAATTCTTGAATAGCACTAAAATTTTGTGCATACACATCTAAACTATAGAGAACATATCTTCAATTTTACTTGTTTAATTATAATAAGTTAATAACTATCGAGTCAATTGTCGCCATTGTCGAATAAAAATGGTTCTCAATGTATCCCTTCCCTTGTGCACATGATGAAAACAGTGAGGAATTATGGGAAAATCTGCCTGCATTTAATACATGTTAATCTTGTGTTATCTATTTTTTTTTTTTATCAAATTTAGGACTGAAACCGAGCAGAAGATATTTTTATCAGTGTGGTGACCCATCTGTTGCATCCATGAGCGATATCCATTCTTTCAAAACAATGCCTGCTTCAGGTCCCAATAATTACCCAAGCCGAATAGCAATAGTCGGAGATCTTGGACTTACATACAACTCGACTTCCACAGTGGCCCACATGAAGAGTAACAATCCAGATCTGCTACTTTTAATCGGGGATGTTACTTATGCAGATCTGTATCTGACAAATGGGACTGGCTCCGACTGTTATCATTGTGTATTTAATAACACGCCCATTCATGAGTCATACCAGCCTCGGTGGGATTATTGGGGCAGGTGAAAAAATCTTTCCTTTTCTTAAAAAAAGAAATCCTATAAGTGAGATTTTCATTGAATATTTGATAGATGCCTTCTTTTCCTAATATGGGCAATTAGGGCAAAAGATAATTCTAGCTTCATTTCCCTCGAAAAAGAAGGCAATGATTTTTGTGTACTACTGCAGAAAAATCAACCTTTACCTTTTTGAAGGTAATTTTTTTTTTTTCAGGTTTATGGAGCCTTTATTGTCAGAGATGCCAATTATGGTAGTAGAAGGAAACCATGAAATCGAACCGCAAGGACAGGGAAAGAAATTTGAGGCTTACAAATCAAGATTTGCATTTCCGTCTGTTGAAAGCAGCTCAAATTCTGAATTCTATTACTCATTCAATGCCGGAGGGATTCATTTTATCATGCTTGGTGCTTATACTAATTACAAGAGATCAGGTAAATTTTCAACACATGCCTTGAGATGTTAGAAAAAAGCATTACAAAATGACACATTCTAGATGCTACTGTTGGCTATTTCAAGCTTTAGTACTTCGGCCCCGAATCCTATCCTCCGAAAAAGTATGTTTCCAAATTGGGTTAGTTTACTGGCAAACGCCAATTTAAATTTTGATGTAACTTGAGCATATTTGCGTTAGCTGTATGATTAATTAACTACTATTCTAAATGTTTCTAGGTAAAAACAAGCTCTCTAGATGTTACTGCATTCCTTTACTGCTTAATTTAGGACTTTTCATACCTTGAGAAAACATCTTTTTTGTGGTGATCATTCATTTTAGTAAAATTTGGTCAAACTGAGTAGTGTTTTTAATGTTTACTTATTCAGGTGAGCAGTACAAGTGGTTGGAAGAAGACTTGGCACGTGTAGACAGGAATTTAACTCCATGGCTTATCGCCACGTGGCATGCACCATGGTACAGCACATACAGGTCACATTACAAAGAGGCCGAGTGTATGAGGCTAGAGATGGAGGAACTTCTTTATTCTTATGGCGTCGACATAGTTTTCAATGGTCATGTAAGATCAAATCTATCCTTGAGGGTTATTTTTTGCATTTTGAAAAGCAAAACACACTTGCAGCGCTAACTGTTAGTGTAGCCCAAGTATTATTAAACTAAGTCTATCCTCTTAGCACACAATACAATGCTTTGGTCATGTAGTCTACTTATGAAGTTGTGTACACTTATGACAAGGACTTGATAATTTTTGTTTTAGGATGATTTTGAAAAAAAAGAAGGTTTTATACATTACTGGTTTACTGGTCAAAGATATTTTCTTTAAAAAATCAAAGAGAATGTGGAATTTTCCCATTACTATTTTATACATGCACCTGTAATTTAAAGAAATATTATAATTTATTTATATTCCCTTTAGAAGAAAAGGAAGTTTGATATTAATGGCTTCTGCTAGTTTGCTCCACATTTTATCGTATTCTTTTGTCTTTCTTTGATAGGTACATGCGTATGAGAGATCAAATCGAGTTTATAATTTCACATTAGATGAATGTGGGCCCGTTCACATAACTGTTGGAGATGGTGGAAACAGGGAAAACCTTGCAATTTCTCATGCCGATGATCCCGGGAACTGCCCCGAGCCTGCAAGCACTCATGACTCAAACTTGGGCGATGATTTTTGTGCCACTAACTTCACTGTAGGTCCAGCTGCAGGACAATTTTGTTGGGACCGACAGCCTGAATATAGTGCATATAGAGAGGGCAGCTTTGGTCATGGCATTTTAGAGGTAAAAAATATGATTTTTGGATGCAATTTTGTAGAAAAAATTATGCTATTAAGTGATAATATTTTTTGGAAAGTCATCAATGGTAAATTGATTTGATTGGGACTATGGATTCAGGACTGATATAGTAATTGAAGGGCAAAAAAATATAAGTAAACATTTGTCATATCAGTGCTCAAATGTTCATATCTGTTCTATTCTTACCTCTGTTTCTTTGAACTCGTGGAACATACATGTTGAGGTCTCCATGTGTAGTAATGTTTACTGACATTGTCAAAAGGGCCCTATGTGTCCGATGACAATGTTAATTATCTATCAGAAAGTTAGGTTCATTTTTTCACAGAAGTTTCATGAGAGTTTCTTACTTCTGGATTTCCTTTTTTTTTTTTTGTTATTCCATTATTCAGGTGATAAACCAAACATATGCATTGTGGACATGGCATAGAAACCAAGACTTGTACAACAGTGCCGGCGATGCCATTTATATTGTCCGAGAACCTGAAAAATGCCTGTCCAAATCAAGGTCGCATGAGAGCAGATGGACTAAAGGTTTTGCCAGCAGCTTGTGAAATGTCATCTGGAAGTCCAAATCAAGATTTCACTTTTCTTCTCTTTTATAGTTTCCCTGAGCTCACAGGCAATTTCCATGATTTTTGGCTACCGTCTAGTGTTTCAGTTTATATTATGTTGTATAATTCATTAAATAAATGATACTTAAACTATCAAACATTGATAGTTAGTATGATCGCTACCACGATAGAATAGATAATAGATGCAATTATTTATTATTGTTTTTGAGAAAAAATTCAAACCGTTGATTTAAGATAAACATATGTTGATTTGCTTATTGGAGATGATTTAGTATCAATTTTTTTTTACATTGCAGTATTGCTTTCATAAACCCTAAACCCTAAACCTGACAAGAGATGAAAAGATCAATCTCTCTAAATAGCTGTGAGCACAAATGCCTTAGTTCTTTTACATTGCACTTGCAGTATTAAAGCTAATTTGTCTTTTTTATTATAAAAAATTCCTTAGTTCTTTTCCATGATTTTACTTTCAACTTTTTTATTATTTTCTTTTTGTTGAAGTGACGGCCGTTATTGTTCAACAGTTCTGTGGTATTAAATGCAAGACAAACTTGGAATATCGGATCTTAGAGACATAAATGATCGACACCGTACACAGAATAATAATATCAATCCGTCGACATAACAGACATAACTTCATAATTCCATACTAATTATTTATTCAATTGTAAAGTCAATTTGATTCGAACGAGTTTTAACTTTTAACTCATCATCTGTGGTCTTGGGTTGTGTACTTGTATCATTTGTCCAAACTCCAAACTTAGAAATCAAAAAAGTGAACAAGTGTTGAAAACTTGAAATGGGTACAAAGTAGAAACTGAAAAATTCTAATAAAAATAAATCACTGGTTTGCGACAGCAGAGGCAGTTGCCCAAAACGAAAAACAAAACCAAAGTTGAAACTAATTTTCAGATTTCAAAATTGAAAAAAAAAAAAAAAGAAAACGAGGAGAAATCGAGATATCGACATCATAGCGAGCCAAGAACCTATGGTAAAAAGGCACTGGCTTTCTGAGGTGCCATTTAGCTCTTGGATCCCTCTTCTCTCTCAACCTCTCCAAATTAGCGCTCCCAAAAGAAACACTAAAGAAGCGAGAGCGAGAAAACAGAGACGAGATCGAGAGAGGCGGCGTTCTCTCCATCTCTCTCAAGGGATCCTACTGTAAGGTCCGATTGAATCATGACGATTTATAGGTCCAAATAGAAAGGAGCTATTACAAGATCCTGACCGTCCGCTCTGGATTCATGGGCTCAAGAGGAAAATGGGCTGTTCTTATTTGGGCCAAGATCAAGGTAATTAGGCCGAAATCTCGTTCTATTTCAAGTACTGGTCTGGATAGTTCTAACTGCACTCTGCACAATTGCACGAGTGTCTGACAAAACCTCGAATGTTAGTCTAAATAAATAAATAATTATCCGTTCAATTGAATAAAAATGCGACGCATGTTCACTCAATTATGTAAGATATATTTCTATCTGAGAAAAGGTAGTAAAATTTACCCCACGACTCAAATAGAACGGGTATTCTAAAACCCTTCCGTTGGTACTTGTTTTGGTTTTAGCTATGGGGACTCTTATTTTGCTTATTTTATGACGAATTTTAGTTTGTACAAATAACTCTACTTTTCAGTAATAAGAGTGGTGGAGGGTTACTCCAGTTGTTTAAAAAAAAAAATAAAAAAGGAACATCTCAACAAATCAATTTACACTTATTAACCAAACAATCAAATTCATTATGCAGACTGAAACATCCATGAAACCAATTCTATCTTATAGACTTCAATATTCTTCATCGTCATCAAAAAAGGAATAAAAAAAAAATGATGTTATGAAAGAACCAAAAAATCAAATTGTTGAACGCGTGCCATGTTTGTGAAATACACTGAAGTTAAAGTAATTCAAAATCCGATTCACAATTATCCAAATTTTGCCAAAAAGTATTCATCATTTACAAACTGGGCCGAATCAAGTGATACACTTACAAGTTACAACACATGATCATACAAAATAAAAGAACATCTACTTGATGTAGTAAGGAAGGTCAAGGACATAGAGGAGGAAATATGCCCAGAGCACTCCAGAAATGCCACCAAAGAAGAAGCCTCCAGAGAACTGGGACCACCCCTCAGCGGTCTGTAGCTTGTCAGCCTCCTTCTTCCTGCCGGTCAAAGTCAAAGTGGGGGCAGTCGACGGCTCTCCCTCCGGGAAAGATGCAACTCCGTACATCGTAAGACAAAGAGTGAGAATGACAACTAAGCCTGCAGCTGCCAAGGACCCAGCCTGGCCGTGGTAGGGGGTGTTGCGAAGAGGCCCGGTCATGACAAATGGGCCCACAAGGAGGTAGCCATGAGCCAACCCAACCTCAATGCCACGGAGGAGTGGACTGACGGCCGTGCGGTATGCAGGGAGGTTGGAGAGGTACCATGCAATGAGCGGGCTCGATGTGACGGGTGTCTCGAGACCTCCGATGAATGGATCGCCATTGAGGGGCTGAACGACTTGGTATGTGGGCTGCATAAATTAAATAAAGGGGAAACATAAGTTTCTATTAAATTACTTCCTCAAAAAGCAAGTCATGATATATCCAGTTCTTCTTTCTTTTTGTGGATGAAAATCTTACTTTGATTATTTTGAGAACAATTTATTTTTCCTAAATTTTTCATTTTTCATTGGTTATACTAAAAGTCATATTTAAAAATTGATCCGAGGGGGAAAAAATAAAAAGGAATGAATTGTGATGAGATCACATTTCACTGTAAGTATGTCATGCCCACTTAATTGTACAAAATTAATGTGCATGTATGCATACATGGGGTACACATCAAAATTATGATGCAAACAGTGAGGCAAAATCTTTAAATATTATAAACTCCCCTTACCTTCTCAGGGAGAATAGTGGCCTTAACAGTGAGGCAAGGCCTCCTTTTGTTAGCCAAAGCAAAACCAGAGATACCCCTTGGAGTACCCAAAAACCTGGTTTTTGGTGTGGTGATCAATTGGCTTGCCATTGATGGAGCTGATGCTGTTGCCATTTTTCCCTCTCTCTACTCACTCAGACTTGGTTGAGAGAGAGCAAATAAAGAGGGAAGCAAAATTTGGTGATTATTTTTGTGACCAATTGAGTTTGTTTGGATCAGGTGTTGAAGATTCTGTGTTTCCCATTGGTTGGATGAGACCCCTACCCATATCCTTATCCATTTAATCGGATCTCTTTTCCACTCAATTCTTGTGCCACGTGGATTGGCTTCCGAATGCCGTTTGTCATGAAGATCTGCATGCAATTTTCATATATGAACTAAAATGGAGGAATTGATGCCGTTTGTCATGAAGATCTGCATGCAATTTTCATATATGAACTAAAATGGAGGAATTGATCATATTGTCATATTTACATATTGAAGGTCCGTTGCAGATATTAACATTATCCAGAACCCATAAAAGTTAATTTATAACATGAGCTCTTCTGTCTGGAAACCAAAATGTTTTAATTTGATTCCTAAAATTAGTCCAATAAAGCCCAATACGTCCCAATAAGGACCGATAGAGCTTTCTTTAAAAACTTTTCTTCAGGTCACCGAGTTTTTGAGCTGTTCGAGCTATTTGGAGCTTTTAATTATTTTGACAATAATTAAATTAATATTTATAACGTGATACGTACTTTCTGTAAAATCAATATCATGTACGTAAAAAATAATAAATTTTGATTTTGTGATATTTAATAGAATACCAATGTTTGCATTATATAAAATTTGATAAACAATTATAATAAGATTAATAATATATTTATATAACTTTTTTCAATATGTTTATTTAATTTGAAAAAATATTCTCAAAATTAGTAATAATCATTATGAATGGATCTAAATGTATACATTCTGTAGAAAATCTTGTTCCAGGATCAATTCTGGACTGTCTCATTGTTTTAGAAAATGCGGTCGGATTCTAGAATATTATAGATAGTTTGGACTTCTGAACCAATGTGTACTTGTCATAGTAGTAATATAAGTCAGAACTATATATGGTAGCACAAGATTTCAAACTCATACTCCAAAAAGTAGACAATGATCCAATTGATATATTTTTTCCCCCTCCATATCAATTCATTCAAAAACCACATACAGGAAAGAATGAACTAATTAGTTGTTGATTTCTAACCAAGTTGACTCTGTCTTTTTATTCAGTTTTCTTAGGAGAAAGGATTTTCTCTTGCACAAATTTAAACGAGAAGAGTTAAGATAAGTGGTGGTGATTAAGTGTTTAATCGCATACGACTATGTTTTATAAGTGTGGCTGTTTTATAATTATTGCATGAATCATATTTTAGATAAAAATGTGTCATGACATGGCATGTTTTCAGTGTTGAACGAGGAGGGGAAAATATACCAACATTTTCAATATTTTTTTATAAAATTTCTCGCTCTAAATAGATTTTGAATCATTGCCTTAACTCAAGTTCCGTCGTCTTTAACTATTAAATCAAATGAATATTTTCAATTACTCCACATTTTAAATTTAACTCATACTCAATTCCACTGAAAATAGTTTTCAGATTTCTAAAAGCACTTACGAATTAAGCAGTTTTCATATAAGAGAGTTTCGAGTATTATTATAAAAAGTCAAGTCGCGTCAGGACTTCGTGGGACGAATTACCAGTATATAATTACATATACATGCATAATTAAATAATGAAGTAAATAATTATATCGTAGCGGGTTTAGATTTGCGCCGTTGGTTTAGGGAATACTGGATAGATTGATGCGCTGAGGTTGATGTGGCTTGCATGGTAGATTAATTCTCGGTCATTTTCACAACATTTTTTTCTAAAATACTTTATTTAGAAAAAATATGATATATTGGATTTTGTATTTGGATATCAATTCTCGGGCTCGGTCGGATGTGAAGTACACGTACGAATAGATCACGAGATGAATACTTAACTTTTTATGTTTTTTTTTCATTTAATAAAATTTAATAATTTCTTAATGCTATGTGGAATTTCATGTGTACTGAGCGCCCTTGTGAGACCTAGGTTAATAGGAACTCTTCTGGATAAATATCGAAATATCATTAGTGGCCCTAAAGGGTATGAGAAAAAAAAAAATGTTTGTCAGCTTATATATATATAAAAAAATACACATAAAAATTTGAAGTTATATTTTAATGACCTATTGCAACTTGTTCGTCATCAGCGTGTTGATCTGTTAATCTGCTAACCTGCAATGTATATTTTCTTTAATAATTATTATAAATATATAATAATGTAAAAAAAAAATGGCATACAAATGCAACAGGTTACCCATTTTTCGGCCCTCAGTATGTAAGCAGTTTGTCCAGGCGACTGTAGCTTTTTAGCATACGGGACCCCCCCCCCCCCCCCCCCCCCCCCCCCTCAATAAATTAATTAAAAAGACTAAATGCAAAAAATTGACAGCCTCGGTCTAGGTTTCGGAAAAATAATATATATTTGAATTTTTACTATATAATTTGAGTTATCAAAGAAGGAATTAAATTTGATACGAGTATAAGATAAATTAAATTTTCAATTGTCAAAGGTAATGAGCCGCTGGATTTATACTTGTGCAGCAACAATCTGTTTACTTTTAAAACTTATGCTGATTAAAATTATCCTTTTTTCTCTGATAATGAACACAACAGTCTGACGGAATGGATAAGTTCTCTGTCCGTTCGAACTTAGAACTAGTCAACTAGGTGATCTAACAAGCAGTTTGTACGACCTTGTACTGTGGAAGGTGGATGATGGACCAGTATGGGTTAATTCCACATTCGAAATGGCCCATGTACTCTTGTCTACTAATTTTTTTTATATAAAAATCCCGTGTACTAATTAAGAAAATAAACATCCCGTAAAGAATTAACTAATAACTACTAATGCATTTGATGGAATTTGAATTAAAAACGTTGTGCTTTGATGCAAATTAAGCAAATATATTATTTAATTTTGACTCTAAAAGTTCTTTTTCTCGAACAGACTCATATTTAATTGACATAGACTTATTTAAATTTTAGTGTACATATATTCTGTTACGAATTTCCAACCACTCAAGATTGACCCATAAACAAAAAAAAAAAACTTTTTCCGATCTCTCCGTTTGTTGTTCCTTCGACCGTTATAACAGAACGAAGATTTTCTTCTTTTAGATAACGATGCCCTTATAAAAAAAAATAGATTAACCTCTCTAACTCTTATTATTTATGAGAGAATTATCCGACTGATTTTCAAAAGCATCACCCGTGACATATTGACATCCACATCATGCATTAATATTATTTTCAATCACGATCCCTACTATTTTATAAATAGCACAAATTCAAAAATGTAAAAGTTTTAATTAAAGAGTGTATCCAACGCCTTATATACAATCTGCATCGTTGATTTTTGTACTTTGATTGAGTATGTGATATAGATGTCTAACTTCAAATGAAAGTGCAAGACTTTGATTTCAAATGGTAAATTTAAATATCAATAATTTTTTGAAATCAAGAAAAGAAATTATGGAAAAAAATTTATCAAATGAGAAAGAGAAAAAAAAAAATATTACAATGGCATCATATCCATATAAAAATTTTATTTTTGTTAAATTATTTTATTTGATATTAGATAAAAAAAAATCATAAATTAAATCAGAATGTATCTAATATGATGATGCCACACATTGGATGCGCCTGTTTTCTAGTATACCAAAAATACTTTTTCTCTACAAAACGTGAATGTCAGTGGCTTGAAAATAATTTGTTTCAGTTCACATGTGACATGCAAATATGTAATAGAAAATCTGAACTCTATGATGCCAAAAGCATATAGAATGGAATCATGTCCAATTGCCAACACATCAATGTTTCAACCCAATCATTTTCCAATCTAATTAGCACTATTTTATAATCCAAACCTCATCATTATCTAATCAATGTATACTTTATTTAAATCGCATGCAATGCGCTCAGAGTGGTACAATTGGTGCATGTTAGTTGACTTGCCGTTAATGTTGAGTCAATATTAAATGCCACTGATTTTCTAAAAAAAATTTACAAACAACGATCTTTTTTTTTTAAAAATAGTTTTTTCGCTGGAAGATTTATCCCGCTGGCTGTGGGCTGACCGATATCCTCTGGACTTCTTTAGAAGAAGTCCAGTGATCTTCTTTGATCCGAGCCGTCCGATTTGATCAGAACAGTTGAATTTTTTCGGGCCTATCAATCTGGTACTATTCACGGGGCATCTATCATCATTGAAATTAAATCAGACGGCTCTGATTTAAGGAAGACCACCGAAGACCACCGAAACGCAGACCAGAGGATACAGATTCGGCTGTGGGCTATGGCAATAAATAATTATAGTGAGTGTCAAGGAGACTTTTGATTTATTTTTTTCAAGGATAGTCAAGTTAATTATCAATAATCTTATGCACTTGTTTTTTTATAAAATTATCTAGCCTTCGCCCGACTTTCTGAGAATCAATATACTCTGCAGTTCTGTTTTCTGTCCGTCCGATCAATGATGGATGTTCCGGGATTAATATCGAGATTTGTGCGGGCCGTTAATCTTAACCATTGAATTGCGAATGGAGGGATCGAATTTAACAGCTGTACTCTGCAGAGGATATGTATATGTAATATCTCTCTAATGCCATCTGAAGTACGATGTTCTTTTTCTTCTCTTTTAATTTAATTATTTTTTTCTTTCGTAAGAAATAGAATAGTGTTCATATATACAGCTAATATGACAAAATGGAAGGCGAAGTCTTATGTATTGATATGCGGGATAAGATCATATTAAGAAAGCCAATTATCGAATGTATCTTCCTTGCCTCAATTACTTATAATCAGTGGCAAAATAAAAAGATGAGTCTATTACCTAACACTAAACGCCTCCCTTATTTTTTATAAAGAATTTGGGTCGTATAATTCCGGACTTCTAATCAGCATTGAAAGATCTAACCAATTAAAAATAACTTGACTTTACATTAGCGTAAAGTATTATTATTTATATCAGACTTAATTTCGTTCAAAAAAACAACACGAGAATAATTGCATTCCAAGTTCAATGCTGTCGGATGCCCCGGTTTGTTGGGAAACAAAACCAGCCTCCAGTATTGTTCGCTGAAAATTAAAATAATTAGTGCGAACATTTTCAATTTTCTTTTTCCATCCTATCTATAATAGGATTTATGATAGACATAAAATTCGGCTGTTGGGCTTTTCTTCGATCGAGAGTCGTTGCCGACGAAACTGTTTATTTGTCTATCAATTTCTCGTTTTTTCATTAGGTTTTTATGTTGGATTTTTTTTTTAACAGTCAACAATAATTAGCACCCACAACTTGCCCCAAAAAAATTCATGGTAAATGGTTGCTTTGTACAAGTGTGGTATTAATATTATGCGTGCATTTTTCCTCCAATGTATGGAATGGCAATTATAGAAGTTCACCGCATCCTTTAACCCGTTTCAAAAATTAAAACGTAAAAAATTATAATGTTTTTGCACTTATTAGATGCTGCAAATTGAAACAATCTTGCGCACTTGTAAATATGTTTGAAGTTTCAAAATTAGAAAAATTGGCTGGTGCAGGAACATGCGTCAAAATTTTGTAGCTTGGTTAAAATTGTTAATATGAAGAAAACAAATTGACAAGTGGAGAACTTAGGAATTTATTAATTTATATTTCTCAGAGAGACAAATTTCTTAAAAGTTCAGATATCCCATGTTTTAAACTTCCTCACTTAAAAACATTTTCATACGAGCTCAAATAATTCATCTTTATCCAATTTCATTATTGATATGCATAATGATTGGCATGTAAGCACATATCTTTTTGCCGATTCATCAAATGTAAATATATTTCTTTTCTTATATATTCATATCGTCAAATGGATCTTTATAAAGCTTAGGTACTCTACGAAAACCAAAATTATATCATAATATATCATATAGCTGAAGTATAAATAGTAAGGGAAATAGAAAACAAGCGATATAAACTTGTAATTCTTTCTGCAATTTTTTTTTTCTCGAAATGTAGGCCATTTTTTTAACAGTATGCAGCGCTTTCCCATAAATATTCAAATGAAGATATTAAACTTTTTTTTTTTAAAAAAAAAGAAGTTGATATCTACCTCCAATATTTACTGTTCACAAATGTCTCTGCCGACCTACGAATCTATTATACAGCTCATGGGTGATGGGATTATAACTGACAACGAAGAAATTATGTGTTTGCATTATTAGGATCGTGAGTTATCACGTGCAAATCTAACAAGTGTGCATGCAACAGTGCTCGTGCTTCTCGTACAGCCACAGATACTCCTGCAAATTGTCGTTTTATGAACTAAATAAGTTACTTGAAATTATAATATTTTACTAATCTAACACGTTAAATATTTATAGTTACTAATTCGATATATTCATTTCTGAAAAAAAAAAATAGTTCTTAGTAGTAAAATTAAGTTAATGTACCTTGAGTGACTTAACCCATCTCAAACTTTTGTGCGAAGTCTTTCTTAAAAAAAACATCAGTTCCTCAAATAGAAACAAAATTATCTCTCTTGAAGGACTTTTGTGCAAAGTTCCATCTCAAACTTGATTACTTCAACAGTTCAACTTCATAGCAAACCGTTTACGCTGCTTCCTTCCACCGCTTTTGCTACCTCATCGCCGCCGCTTACTCCCCTCCCCACTCTGTTTACCAGCGGGTATCAAGGGAAAAAAAATTGAAATGAATGAAAATGAATAAAACGCATGAAATCGGACGGCACAGGAAAAATAAGAAAAAGGCATCCCAATAAATACGAGTAACACTAAAATTAAACGTATTTAACATTTTTGTCTGTCATACGTGAATACATATAATCTTGAGTTTCAAATGATTGATCCGAATCTTTGTTGGGTTTTTCACATTGAAATCTCGTTGGAGATCAAATTATACTTTTTCAAAAAAAAATTACTATTTATTTTATTTTTAGAAAATTGTTTAATTAAAAGAATATGGGCCCGTTTAATAATGATGATAAAAAAAATCTAAAACAATAGTATAAAAAGTTTTAAAAACTTATAAAATTTTTGTCAGCAATGACATTTTAATATGAAGAACAAAATAAGTAGTTCAAATTGATCATTTGTAACTCGAAAATTGAGATATAATCACGTCAAATGTGTTAGACTCTAACATTACTCATTAAGTTTATATTTATGTTGGTTAATGGCTCCATTTTGTAGATTGTTCGTTATATGAGTAATCTCTTTATGGTAACAATGAGTTTATAATTCTAACTTTATTTATTAGCTATCAATATATGAATTTAGCCGCAGTAATTTGTTTACTTCACGAAATACTTTTGAACTTGTTTATTAATTGAAAGCTTTTATTTCTGTGAGTGAATTAGAAAATATACACATGAATATTAACATGTTTAATAATTTGAAAATTGTAAGTTCAAAATAAACTTAATATATGGACGATGATAGACTTTTCATAATTGTATTGCATAATAAATCTCTATTCAACCGTATCTTTTTTTTGACATATTATGTGTTGTAATAAATTTTTAACAAAATTTGACCGGTCATAATTTGCAATATTTTATAATCTAAAATTCGACCTATGCAAAAAATTTAATTCAGTGTACAATTTACCTTTCTATTTAATCAAGTTCATCCATCCAAAAATGCAAAATGTACCTACTCTACTCTGTAATCTTGTGCCTTTTTATCTCTCTCTCTCTCTCTCTCTCTCTCTCTTGTTATTGCTTTTCTTTCGTTCCTTTTTTTCTTTGTAAAAATCTGTTGTGCACCTTTTTTTTTGACAAATAAGTCTCATCTATTGGAGATTTAAACGTGCACATAAAAAGCTGTCGCATCTTTTCGATGCTTCTGTAAATTCTTGAGTATGGGTTTTAAAAACTCTGGATGCAACCTCAGGACAGCGAACGATTATCGTTACTCAACTTAATTCTTCTAATTTTTGTTTCATTCTATTGTTTAAAAAAAAAAAGAAATAAAATACTATGTGACAGCATGAGGTCGTACTTTTATAGGCACAATTGTTCAGCCACTTGCATTACGCATTCTTCTGGCCACGTAAGATCCGAGAATTCTCTGCCAAAAAAATAAAATTCGAGAATTTTAACGTTTCTTCCTGATTAGAAATACCATTTAAAAAAAATAAATTCATCAAAGATTATAAAACACTCCAATTGTCTCATTGAACTAATGCTAATGCTCAAGATTTGGCATTTGAGATTCAGATGGAGGCTAAAACATGCCAAGCTATTGTTTGTGAGTCGACCGTCCATGTATTTCAGTTTTGTAGATTTAATTTTTCTTTTTATAAATAATTTCTAATTTTCATCGCTCTTATTCATATTTTGTGTTAGGATTATAGTATATTATTTTATGCCACAAAAATTATATGGGAAAAGATGTTTCTCAATCTTTTAGCAACACCTTCTAGTGCTTTATATAGCTTCATCTCTGTTTTTTTTTTAAGACGAAATTAAAGAAAGACTAAAGTTGAGTCAAATTTACAAGAGATGTTGCATTCGTATTTTGAATATACGACCTTTAGGGTCCGCTCCAGAGGGAGGGACTCGAAGAGGAGGAAGGATACTCGGTACCCTCCGATTTTGAAAGGAACCGAGCCTTCTTTCTTTCTGTCTCTCTAGTACCCTCGGTTTCCGTCAATTCTCCCCCTCTGGAGCAAGATACTCGCGTTCTCCCTCCCTTTCCTTCGCTCCGAGTACTCCCCTTTGGAGCGGACTCTTACTCTGGATCGATGCAACCGGGTATATTTTTGTTACTATAACATGTTCTAGTCTGCTAGGTTTGCGCAAACATATTATTAGAATTACAGGGTTTTCAAGCGAAATATCCGTTGTAGAAGTAGAACTCGTTCTCCTCTTCCTTTCTCGATCTGTTACTGTTGGGACATAATCTGATTTGCTACCTTCAATCCAGTGTTTTCAATTTCCTACCGGCACCCTTACCGGCCATGTGGTCGAAATCCGAAATACCGCCGTTTCGGTCACTGTTTTGGTACCCGGTATTACCGGAATTTTTCGATAATTGAAAACACTGCTTCAATTTACATACAATTTTCTCTGAAACGACTTAAATGGCTTGTGCAGCCGGGCGACACTCATTTACCTCGTCAACACGACTTCAATCCTTAATGATTTTTTTTTTTTTTATTATTATCTTTGGTCTCATTTTCTCGGGCCAAATTTATCGTCAAATTTTTTCCTGTGATTTTTCAGTCAATTTTAATAGTATAAAGACCGGGTGCAAAAATATTAGAAATACATGCTTCGGATTGATTTACAAAATAGCGCATTTGTTATAAAATATGTTGTATATCATATGTATGCTTTAGCAATACTGTACCGACTTTAAAATGATAAACACCAATTTCAATAATGTACGTGCTTAAATAAAACTACAAGTATTATAGTGTGTGTTTGGGAGCTCCCGAATTAGACTTACTAAAAAAATTGGGGAAATAAGAAAGAACCAAACAAAATAAGCCGAACTAGCAATTCTACCTGTTAAATCTCTATTTAGGTGTAAACCCAGAAATTAGAATGAGGATTAGTTTTTTTTTTTAGAGAGCTTGGCAGCGACTGCCAAGGTGAGAATGAGGATTAGTTGGCGACGCTAGGAAAAATAATTTTAATAATCATATAAAGAGTAAGAAATAAATTTTTATTCAAATCTAGTTGGCACTTTTTATTTTACTATTTTGACTGTCATGTTTGAATGCAGCATAAAGTATGTGGTGTAATCGCTATGATTATTATTATGGTAATAAGTATAATTATGATAATTTTATAATAATTCTGATAAATATTATAATAATTATTAATTAATTATTATATTATGGTAATTATTATACTATTAATAATTTTATTTTAATTATTGTATTAATTAATATTATAGTTTGTGATTAATATATTGCTATTATAAAACTAAAATAAAGTTCTATGATATGCTTTTTATCCATTCTTATTTCTAACAGATCATTCAAACAACACATCCTTATTAATGAATAGATAATTCTATCTAGTTCTAATTCACAATTTTTATTCACGAAGAAGCTATTCATTCTTATAATAACCACTTCATATTATAGGTATGATGGGGCACCTCCAACATTTTTATGGATGCATAAGACCACTATTTGTGACTTTAAAAGGCTAAACTGTTAATCTTCAAAAAGAAAAGAAAAACAAAAAAAGGGCTAAACTGTTAAGGGATGAATTTGGATTGGCTTTGGGTATAGTTAGGCAACTCCTTATAAATTTATCGAGTGAAAGTTAATAAGATGTTATAGTAAGGGTACTAAATCAATGATTTTCCAACTGTTAAGGGATGAATTTCGAAATTTGGCTTTTGTTGCATCCTTATTATGTGATTACACTTAATTTGAAATCATACGTGCCTTTGCAGTTTACAATAACTTCAATTTGCGAGTCCCATTTAATATTTGTTATTCTTTTATTTTGTATTTTTCAATTATATTTTTGCAATCACGGCGTCAATTTATGCGACCAATATATAGGAAATTTTTTTTGCATTATAGTCATTGAAATGTCACACAACGTTCAAAATTGTAATGTTTATATTCTATCTTTTAATTTTCTACTTGTTATTTGGTCTCCATTGTAGCAAGTTGTAAATAAAAACTCTTAGGGTGCATTGGGATCCTCTAAGAGTGAAATAAATATTAGTTATTAGGAGTAAAAACATATTATTCTTAAACAATCAAGAGTAAATGGTACAACATTCAGAATAAATTTGTATTCCTAATGTGTTTGGATTATCTACTTAATCCGGATTAAGAAGTGATTAGGAAAGAAAAAAGAACATATAAAAAAGTATTAAAAGTACATTAAGATGAAAAAATTGAAAATATACAAAAAAAAAATGAAAGAAAAAGAAGCGAATCAAAAGTTTAGTAAAAAAAATTACAATTTCTTTAATAAGGAAAATATTTATTCTATGTAAAAGCTTTATTTAGTATTAATACTTCTTATTTATCGTTCTTATTTATGGTGTTGTGAAGTTGATTTTAGATGTCTCTTCATATTAAGATTTTTATTTCTTAACCAATTACTTTCCGGCAAAATCGCGGATTGCAAAATATTGAAGCACAGCAATATTTTAAAACATACAGCCGGGTTAAAGCAATGTTTGATCATATATCAAATATTTAAACGAAGAATTAAATTCAGATTAAATGTTTTTCTTTAAAGAAATATTTTAATATCTAGTAAAATGTTTAAAATGAAATCCTTCTTAAAGGAAAATTTTGAAAAATCTTTGTCCAATTCAGTCAAGTTAGACATGTCACTGCAAGTCTCTAACATTATTTTTTTATTCTTTTCATCAAATTCAAGATGAAATTTTTGACGCACTATCTCAATATTTGCACCGCTTCTAGGAAATGACACAATCTTTTTGTTACATTGGACAAATGAAAGAGGAAGTTTTTGACACTTGAATACCACTTTAAGCACTAGTTCCACAAATGACACATTTTCTTGCTATTTTTTCCGAACTAAAGAGGAAGGTTTTGACACTTGAATTCCACTATCAACACTTCTTATAGAAAACGACACTATTTTTTTGTCGTTTCAGTCGAACCGAAGAGCAAGTTTTTGACATTTGGATCGCACTATCAACATCGCTTATAGAAAACGATATTATTTGTTGTTTTTGTCGAACTGAAGAGAAAATTTTTAACACTTAGATCCGACTATCATCATGGCTTCTAGAAAGCAATAACTCTCTGGAGTTTTCAAATATCAAATTTGCGTAAAAAGAAATAGATAAGAAGAGATAAATAAGAGGACAACTGCAGTTTTTTTTTTTTTTTTTTTTTTTGAAACCAACGCTAGCACACCATTTTCGTATTATTTTTGTTGAAATGGAGGTGAAGTTTTTGAAATTTGAATTCCATTACCAGTATCACTAATTAAAAAATGACAACTCTCTTGAGTTTCAAAAATAAAAATAGTGTTAAAAATAATAGATAAAAAGATAAATACGAGGACACTATCAATATCGCTTATAGAAAATGACACTATTTTTTTTCGTTATTTTGGATGCATAAGACCACTATTTGTTACTCTAAAAGGCAGTTTAAGGGAAGAATTTTCAGATTTGGCTTTGGGTATAGTTAGGCAACTCGTTATAAAAATATAGAGTGAAAGTAATTAAGTTAAATTTGTAAGGGTACTAAATTAACAATTGTCCAACTGGGGATGAACTTCGAGATTTGGCTTTTGTTGCATACTTAACTTTTGTGATTACACTTACTTTGAAATCATTACGTCCCTTTTCAGTTAACAATATATAATTTCAATTTGCGAGTCCCATTTAATATCTGTTATTCTTTTATTTTGTATTTTTCAATTATATATTTTTGCAATCACGGCGTCAATTTATGCGACCAATATATAGGAAAATTTATTTACATATATTCCTAAAATAGTCATTGCAAATGTCATACAACGTCAAAATTGTAGTGTTCATATTCTATCTTTTAATTTCTACTTTTTATTTGGTCCCCATTGTTGCAAGTTGCAACTTAAAACTCTTGGAGTGTGTTTGGATCGTCTAAGAATGAAATAAAAATTAGCTATTTGGAGTAAAAAATATTAGCCCTGAACAATTCAGAATAAAATTTTTGGAAATTTAAAGTGTTATTTTCTAAGTGGTCCAACATCTGAAATAAATTTTATTCCTAGTGCGTTTGGGTCTTCTTCTTAATCCGGATTAAAAAGTGATCTGGAAAAAGTTAGAACATATAAAAAAGTATGAAAAGTACACGAAGGTGAAAAAAATGAAAATATAAAAAACAATTAAATAAATAGAAGCAATGAAAAGTTTAGTAAACAAATTGCATTTTTTGTAGTACAGAAAATATGTATTCTATGTAAAAGCTTTATTTAGTATTAATACTTCTTATTTATCGTTGAAGTTGATTTTAGATGTCTCTTTATATTAAGATTTTTCTTCTTAACCAATTACCTTTATAGAAAATTATTAATACTTTCAGGTAAAATGGCGGATTGCAAAATATTGAAGCACTGCAATATTTTGTTTGATCATATATCAAATATTTAACCGAAGAATTAAATTCAGATTAAATATTTTTCTTCAAAGAAATTTTAATATCTAGTAAAATGTTTAAAATGAAATCCTTCTTAAGGTAAAATTTTGAAAAACCTTTTGTCCACTCCAGTCAAGTTAGACATATCACTGTAAGGATATGTTTGTTAGTCGAGTCACGTGGGCGGAATAAGCAGTTCGAACAGGGAAATTCGCCCCACGTGCTTCTTCTCCCCTTGTGCCCTCTTGTTTACCCTAGAGCATGGAATTAGGATAAGGCCTTGAATAGGCTTATTCCGAATAAGAGTTTGATCTTGTTCCATGTTTGGTTCGCCTATAAAATCTCTTATTTTGTCAAGCCCTTATTCCACCATTCCCAAACACACCCTAAGTCTCTAACATTATTTTTTTTATTGTTTTCGTCAAATTCGAGATGAAATTTTTAACGCACTATCCCACTATTTGCACCGCTCCTAGAAAACGACACAATTTTGTTATATTTGGTGAACGAAAGAGGAAGTTTTTGACACTTGGATTTCAAAATAATGACACGTTTTCTTGCTATTTTTGCCGAACTGAAGAGGAAGTTTTTGACACCTGGATTCCACTATCAACACCGCTTATAGAAAATGACACTATTTGTTTGCCGTTTCAGTCGAATCGAAGTGGAAATTTTTGACACTTGGATCGCACTGTAAACGTTGCTTATAGAAAACGACACTATTTTCTTGTTGTTTTTGTCGAAGCGAAGATAAATATTTTGACACTTGGATCCCACTATCATCCTTGCTTCTAGAAATTAATATATAGAGTTTTCAAATATCAAAATAGTGTAAAAAGGAATAGATAAGAAGAGATATATAAAAGGAGAGCTGCAAAATTTATTTATTTTTTTTAAAAAAATATAAACTGATAAATACCAACTCTATTACATCATTTTTGTATTATTTTTGTTGAACCGAAGATGAACTTTTTAACATTTGGATCACGCTATCAATATCGTCTATAAAAAAATGACAACTCTCTTGGGTTTCAATATATATATATATAAAGAATAATAGATAAAAAGATAAATATGAGGATACTATCATTACCGCTAATAGAAAATGACATTATTTCCTTGTCATTTCAGTCGAACTGAAGAGAAAGTTTTTGACACTTAATTCGCACCGTCAACTTCACTTATTAAAAATGAAACTCTTTCTTGTTGTTTTCGTCGAACCGGAGAGAAAATTTTTGACATTTGGATCCCACAATTGTCCTTGCTTCTGGAAAACAATAACTCTATGGAATTTCCAAATATCAAAATAGCAAAGAAAGGAATAGATAAGAAGAGATAAATATGAGGACGACTGCGAAATTCCAAATATTTTTTAGAAATATATAAAGCGATGAATATTGACGCTAATACACCAAGTTCGTATTATTTTTGTTCAACCGAAGATGAAATTTTTGACATTTGAATTCCACTATCAGCATCGCTTATTAAAAAAAAATGACAACTCTCTTCGGTTTCAAAAATAAAAATGTTGTAAAATAGATAAAAAGATAAATATGAGGATGCTGCAGAATACGCAGATCATTACGAAATAATAAAAATCTGCTACAATGACAAAAACTAACAAGTTATCTCGTAGTTTCAAGAAAAATCCATCGGGTAGCATTATATCGTCTTATAAAAGAAAGTCTCTATTTTAAATTAATTTGAAAAACGTACATAGGAAAGTTGACCATACAACATTATCAATATTTAAATATTTAATAATTACACAAATACCATGTTGACGTAAAGAAACGAGTCGTTTATAATTCAATGTTTAAATTAGGGACATAATTTATAACATTTTACTGGTGTAGGGGCATCTGTAATATTCCTGTCTTATCGAATGGTTTTCCATGATATTTCACGTTCTACAGGACGAACTCCCTATTTTTGTTACTTTTCAGGGGGCACAAACTAATTAAAGTGGAAACTCAAAAAAAAAAAAGGAAAAAAAGAAAAGAAACTATTTAGAATGAATCCCCTCCAGCTGCTATTATAAAAAGCCAGAGCGACGCGACCGTTGTGCAACACTTAAACCAGCGAATCCCAAAACTAACCAGAGGACCCACGAGGTGTTCCTTCCGCCTCGCTCCTCTCTCATAAACCAAAGACTCGATCTTTCCTTTTCCTTCTTCCGAGAAACCCGAGATAGATAGAGAGAGAGAGAGAGAGACTTAGAGGGATTGTGAGAGAATGGGGTTGATCGCGATGGAAGATTTGGATGAGAAAGAGGCCGAAATCGTGGAGGTAGAGGAGGAGGCGAAGGTCTTGGTACCTCCGTTCAATTTCGCAATGGTCGATGAAGGAATTTACCGATCCGGGTTTCCCACCGAGGAGAATTTCGAGTTTCTCGAGACCTTGAACCTTCGCTCTGTCGTGTAAGGATCCGAATTCTGGAAGTATTGCCTTTTATTTTGCTATATTTCGTAGTTTGTCGTGCATGCGCTTCTGAGAATTCGGGTTTTGGGTTGTGTTTTTTAAGTTGGGGTTTTCTTTGTAGAAGTTTTAATTTGGTGGTTATTGAAAGGGAAATTGTGGATTGCTTGTGTCAAATTTTATCAATTAGGACTCTTCCTTGAAGCATTCTATTTTTTGTTTCTTCGAATTTTGTGTAAGCTTTTTCTTCCCCTAGGAATCGATTGCAAATGTAGATTTTTGTTTTCCATAAATTTGATGTGTGTTGGGTTATGTTTGAGTAAAATGTGGTTCTAATCTTGTTTATTTATCTGTCTTTTGATTATAGCTACATGTGCCCAGAGCCTTACCCCGAAGAGAATATGAAGTTCCTCAAATCTCATGGGATTAAGTTGTTTCAATTTGGCATCGATGGTAGCAAGGTAACTAGATTAATTCTTGGTTGTTTCTCCTGTCGCTGAATTTTTAATTCTTGTGGTCTTTCAGTATTAGTAAATCTTAGTTCCATTTAGTCAAGATGTTGAAACTGGAATGATTAATAAATTCGAAGATACTCTATTCGATTTGATCTTTCCTTTTACCAGATTGTGGATTAGGACTATTAGAATGATTCAGGAAGACATAGCTAGGTAACTAAGAATTCTTATTTATTAGGATGGTGATGGTGATTGTGATTCTTTGTGGAATTTGGTATTAAGGGACGAAGGATGTATTGAGTCGAAATTTGTGAATTGTTTTTGTTTTCGCCTTTTCAACCCTGTTTTTGCTTTATTTATGGTTTGCTTGTGCAAATGTAGGACCCCTTAGTCAAAATTCCAAAGGATGCCATTACTGGGGCTCTTAAGATCCTGCTTGGTATATTATTGTTATTATTATTTTATTGTACTCAACAGCTCTAAGTTTTGATTGAACTTTATTTATTTTAATTCTCTAAGCTCAATTTTTCTTGTTTCTTTTTTCTTCCAGATGTAAGGAACCAACCTGTCCTCATCCATTGCAAGCGTGGCAAGGTACAATATAAAAATGACCTCCTAATTTTGTCTTAAGATTATTTTGTCATTAACTTAATGTGGCCTATTTCTGATTGCAAGCAATTCGCTGCTCCACATCATCTATTGACACTGTAAAAGTGGGGCCGCCATCTAGAAAATAGTTAAAAGTATTATTTATGTTTAAATATGTGGGGCTTCTTTATTTTGCAGATGAGGCCTGTAGGCCCCTTGTGGGTATTGCTTGATTTAGGTATTTGGGGTAAATTATTGTAGCATATGCACTTGTATTCCTGAATCTATCTCTAGTATTCTTTGTTTTGTTGACTTAAAATACATAGCTGCTAGCTAACTAATTTTGGATAAGACAAATAAACATACATCTTTGAAACCAGAATCTAGAATCCAGAATTGTACCAAAAATAGATAATTTGAAAAGGACATGTTCTAGAACTTTTTATCAAATGATTCTAAGTCTGCTATTAGTCTATTTTGGTGTGACAAAAAGGAGCCTAAACTATGACCAATATGAATTTAATATCCGTCATTTTTACTGGTATTTATGTACTAACTATATTGATTTGGTGCAAACTAGTAATACCTGTAACAATTTTTCAATAGGAACAAGTAATAAAATCATATCATCTAAATGTTTTCTTCTTTCTGTGAACAGCATAGAACCGGTACTCTGGTTGGTTGCTTTAGGAAGCTTCGTTACTGGTGTCTCTCATCCATCTTTGAGGAGTATCACAGGCACACCGCTGGGAAGTCCCGCATGTCTGACCAGCGCTTTATTGAGACATTTGATGTGTCTACTGTGAGAGACTGTGTTCTTGGTATCATGTATCGGTATCATGGGGTTGGCCGCAAGAGTAAGCGCCTTGTGTATGAAAGTGACAGTGATAATTAAGGCAATATCGCAGTTGATGAGAGGATCTAACTGATGATGTGATGCAACTATGGCATATTTTTGGTTGCTAAGTTGGTTGCTTTTTTTCTTTTTTTGTGGGAACTGAGTAGCATGAGATTGTACATATGGTGGCTCTTTATGGATATCCTATCTCCTTGGTGGACCCCTCTTCTCCTCTTCTTCTGACTATTTTTCCTTGTCTCCTGAGTGCTTGTATATATCAATCATCATCTTTGCATTCTCTCTAGGAAATGAGAAGGAGTTCTCCTAAATAGTTTTTTGGGTTTAGGTCCTTAGATGTAGGTCTAATTTGTTATACAATGCCAGTAGGCTTACGACAATATACTCAATTACTAGCAATTCCTAACAGGAGGGTAAATTGCATGCGACCCCCCTGTGGTCCCACTTGCAGACTCGTGCCAGAGTGTCCAATTTGTTCGCCTGACTAAACCTTCTCTGCTAAGGTGCTCACAGAGTCACAGTTAAAATTAGGATGATCCCAAAATTAACTTCAGACCTCGTACTCCTGTCAATTTATATCTATTTTAATTAATTATTACTGGGGTTTGTGTAAATATCTGCCTTCTGTGCTTCGAATGAACATCAAGGGACCACCAGTAAGAAGTTCTTAGCTTCCTACCAGTATCCAACAAGCACATCCCCTTCATAGCTCCATATTCTCTGATCTGGAGGCTGGAACCATCCATGAAACAGCTTACTTTCAGTGGGTCACATTCGTGGTACCTAAAATTTAACATGTGGAAAATTTCAGAAAGGATTTTGACTTTGTCAAAAGACAATGGGCAGGACGTTTGATCCAAAGTTCTTTTTGCTTGTTTGAACCACTACTTTCCATACTTGTTTGGCACTTTCATCACATGAGATGAACCTTACTTTAGTTCATGTACCATGATAACCATAAAAATAGGAAAAAAAAAGTTGAAAACAAAGGCTCTTCTGGCAAATTCTCAAAAGAACAGGATCTCTTTAAATAATGTTAAAATTATTTAAAGGCAATAATTTTAATTGCCGCCGAGTTTCAACTTTCAAGGCAAAGCTACACCAAAGATGTCCATAACAATCCTAATAAATAAATGATAAAATTAGAATAAAATAAAACGATCCCATAATTAAATCATAAAACTAAGGAAAGTAACTAAATCAGAGCATTATTCTAAACCATAACTAAGCGCACGGTGATAGATTATATTTTTACTTTGTTTGGTTTTATCATTAGAATAATTAATTTATTTTAATTCTTAAAAAAATTTAGTATTATAGAGCCTGGAATTTACGAGTACTATATTCGGAGACGGCTCAATTGCATTAATATTCAATACTGAAATAGACTATCATGCTAGTTATATATTTGCAAAAGCTTGATTGTTGTGATTATACAAAGTAAATTAAAAAACATTCGGATTTGAAAATTTACATAATCGTATCAATTCTTATTACTTGTATCTTCGTATAAACTAATATACCTACATAACCTTGATTGTGAATTTGTAATTATAGACGACAAAAAAGAACTTATAATATTTCGGACGAAAAAATTATACCAACAATAAATACTTATACACATACGCAAACAAATAACTTAATTTTTATTTATTATTTATTATAATTAATTATTAATTATTAATTATAAATTATAGAAATTAAAATACGTTTAAAATTAAGGAAATGGCAGGGGCCGCGCGTACGCGTACCCCCTCTGGCAGAAATTATGCCGTCCACTCCGCCACTTGGGCAGATGGTAAGCCAGCGCTCCTTCAAAGTGCAATGAAGGCCACTGACCTAGGCCATGAGCCTTCTTGATCGCCCATTGACCCCGACCAGGTAAGTGCTTTTTAACGTCGAACATCGACGCTTCTTTATATCATCTCTACCGATTCCGTTCTTCTGTTCATCTCTTGTGGGACAAAAGAGGCGCGGTTACTGCAGACCGGATACAGCGCCTCTTTCTCTGAGTGTGGGCTGGTGGGCCGGAGTTGGACCTTTGTTTTGTGATGCTGTTCTTTTTTGGGTAACTGAAAAAGGATTTAGAGATCACAATCAATGCTTGTCTAACGAGATGACCTATCACTGTTGACGACTTTTAGTTCCGAGGTTCCGAACTCTAGAACGTCGGATTATTTTTTTAAGGCCGTTGAAATAAATTTAAAACTAACGTAATACAGGGACAGTTTGTGATAACGTCTAATCCCAATCCACAAGGATTAAATTGTTTTGAAAGGAGTCCATTTCACCGTCCATAAGTTGGCTGGTTTCAACCATGACGCCTTGCTTTGAACATAGTGATTGAATATTAGTTTTCATTTTTACGTGATTTTTGAGATATATATTGTATATGGTATTATTTTATTTGAGAATGTATATGATTGTAATACAGTGAGTTGTCATTAAATAAATACACTGGCTAAAATGGATAAGGTTGAATGCCAAAAACTTTTGATTTCATGAAATATCATAATATAACTTAATTACGTCTATCGAAGTCATGGGTATATTTTACTAATTAAAATTTTATTTTAAACATCCCAACGATCTAAATCCTGATGGGAACTCGCTAAGTTTATGATATGCATCTATTTTTTAACAAGATAGATAGAAAACGTAACCACCCGATGTGTGGGCAAACAAAAATTTAAAAAAATACGTGTAATTCAAAAAAAATAGTAAAATCAACTTATCAACATAAAATTATAATTTAATAAAAGTATATATTTCTTTATAACAAAAATATTTTAAAACATTATATATTTATATGTGATAAAATTTTTCTATATATGTTCTCTTTCCTAAATAAAAAATTTATTATTCTAATCAACACTCTTTCCATCTATCAATTGACATTCAACCACAAATTAAATCGATCGAACGACACAAAATGTGTAGACACTAGATCTAGAGGTGATACATTCTTGAATCCATGCTTATAAGTATAGGGTAGTGATTTAATTTTCAATCATTTATTAGATACTAGCAAAAGAGGGCATGGGCAAAATAAAGAAAAAATAATTGATATTATTTTCATTTTATAAGAATGGTATATGTTAGACAATAAAGATAGATGGCTTAATCTACCATCCTTTTCTATCAAAGAGTCTTTGACTTTTTATTTGAAATCAATATTTAGACCACATATCGGATTAGATTATACAAATAAGTAGTTCGTAGTTGATACATAGATGGTTCACATCATTAGTTTCAATTGTTATGATTTTTACAGATGATCATTATTCATTATAAGCAGTAGGAATAGTTATAAGTAAATAGTCTAAAATTTTAATGATTTCAAATAAAAACATTCTATAATTTCACCAAAATTGACTCCTTAACGGGCTAGCCAAATAATTGAGCTTTTCAACGAACCTTAATCATAACTCACACTCCACCGGAGCCCATCCAACCCGTCAAAAACTCGACCTGAACAAAAAGAAAACAAAACAAAAAGCCCCTCCGCAGTCTCTTGCTCGGCGGGGAGCAATGACATCCGTTCGATCAGCCGCCGCCGCGTTCCCGCCAATCCGGGCCGCACTAACACGGTCGAAGAAAGAATCGATCCGACGGGAGCTGGAGTCGTGCCAGATGCTGGCGGGGATATGGTGCCACGGCCTGACAGTGCGCCAGCTCCAGTCGATCCGAGCCTCGCTCCCCTCCAGTTCCAAGCTACTCGTCGCCAAAAACTCTCTCGTTGAGAAGGCGATCGAAGGGACCAAGTGGGAGGCGCTGAAACCCTGCGCCAAAGGCATGAACGCCTGGCTGTTTGTTCACTCCGATGAAATACCCCCAGCTATTAAACCCTACAGGTAATGCCAAATGTTTAAAATTTCCACACGTATTAAGTGTCAGTACTAATTCTTTTTTAGTTAATTGTGTTTGCTTTACTAAATTTCCTCTTGGGTTTGTACTTCCTCTTTTCAATTGGTAGAGATATAGTGGTGTGATCTTGCACCAGCTATAATTGAGTACTAATACAAATCAGTAATGAATTCCCATCTGTCGTTATGTATCAGTCATGGTTGCTACTATTATGTCGAGTATGAAACAGCATAAAAATTTTGTTAATTTTAAATTTTATGTATTTTAACTCAAGGACAATGCTGCAATTGGCCCTTGCAAAATTGTGTTTTTGGTCCAATTGATCTGTTTGTTGGCTCTAGATGATAAATGCAACTAAATTATGATGATTAAAGTGTTCATTAAGGAAGCGTTTGGTTTATGTTATAATCAGTTCCAATGTATGCTTCCATTCCAAGGATTTCCATCCCAGGTCATGTGACATCACCATGTTTGGTTTTAGAGGGTTATCGAACAATAACCATCTAAAAGGAATCATACAGGAAAGAATTGAGACCAGTCATCAAAACATAATATATCAGACATGAAATAAAATTGAATTCCAATTTCTATGTTGATTGAATATTTGGGGCTTTTAGTCTTTAACATGTTTGTATGAAATTGGTTGCCAAGAGATTAATTTTTCAATTACCCAAAATTTGCAAGTGTGTTACCAATTATAATAGCACCTGACCAATCAAGAAGATTAAAATATCAGGTTTAGCAAATTCCATGAATATCGAACATTTGACAATATAGAAGAGATCTCATGACCTTGGATCTGTCTTCATGGTGGAATGAAAAATTTGCCAATAATATCAGAGTGAGCTAGGATCTGTAGTTGCCACATGTTAAGCTCTTGTAAACTAGATATTATCAGTGAACTTAAAATTAGGAACTTGATTGTGCTGACTTATGAAAAATATCTCAGGGGATTGGTGGAGAAAAACAAATAAGTTTTGATGAACAATATCCAAAGTCCATGACCAAATTTGGATTTCACACTGTTGGTTACAGATCTTTATGGAGCTTATTACGAACAGATCCTGTAGAAATTTTTTTTAATTTTTTTATAGATATGTATAAACAAAATGGACAATCCTGGCTTAGTATCTATTCTCTTCATACAGGGATTTCCAGAAGGAATGGAAACTAGCACTGAATGACTTCACTGGTGCAGTTTATGAGGGGAGATTGTATGGCCCAGATGACTTTCAGGCATTAGAAACAATGCCAACACGCATGGAGTCATATCGGTTCTTGCTTGGATGCTTACAGAGCCCTGCAGTTTCTTTGCTAGGGTTGCTTCAGACAAAAACACAGGAGGAAGGTGGTGCTGAGGTGGCAGCCGCTGATGCTGAGAAGAACTAAGTTCCAGGTTTATTATAGATGTTCTTTTGTTTTGATTTTATTATTGAATTTAAATTATTACATTCAGGATAATTGCTTTTGTTTGCCACTAGCAGTATTAGCTCCCTCCGAGTTACTGCATTTTGTAGTGATGTTAGTGAAACTCATTCACAATTTTTTGTTAGTAATATTTTATTTACTGTTCGGCAACTTCTTTTAGCATTTCACTTTTGAATAGCTTCTATTGGCTTGTTTTTATTTTTTTTGGTTGCTTTAATTCCTATATCTTGATGTTAATTATGGTTCAGTTTTAGTTAAGTTGTAAGAATGTTTGATTTAGTACAGCCATTTCATTTACAGTCTTAGTTTATAGAGCTCACAAAGTAATCATAATGATGCTTGGATGGTTCATGGAGTTTTGGGAAGGAAAATAGAACTAGGAGTGCTGATGAGACAAAAATTAAAAACTTGTCAAGTTGCAAAGGAAGGCTACTCCTGAACTAGTCTAACTGTGCTGATGCATACCTTGATAAAGAATAACCTGGGCTTATTATCAATTCAGTGTGGAATACTTGCCAATACTTCAATAGAAAATCTGGAATTGGACTTTGCAGTGCTAGCATGTGTTCATTAGTGTTTCTGTGATGAGATTTGTATTTTTTTGTTGCAGGTTTATAGAGAAAGAGGAGGGTGGAAAAATAATCATCCAGATCAGTGGTTGCTATTTGTAATTTTATAATTAGATAGCAATTTTTCTGAGATCTTGGCTGCTTGAGCTGAAGTAGACAAGTTTGTGTAGTTCAGGAACTCTTACATTTTTTTTTTTTTCCTTTTTCGTTGTTTTGCAATTTCTTTTTGTATTCGACCGTCTGTTTGCATTTCATTTTTTTTTTTTTACACTTTAAAAGTTAGCTTCCCTTCTTATTGCTTTCCTTATGATTGAAACGATGTAGTTCTACAAATAAAATATATAACTTTTGAGTATTCTTATGATTATGTTGTTTTCTTTTAGTTCCTTTATTGAATTTACCAAGTTGAAGATTTGTGGTAACTTTAGCATCTTGGTTGTAGATTTGTTCAAACACGGATAGGTCTTTAGCACTAATAAATGAACCGGTGGAACAAGAGCTTATTATCATTTCATGGAGCTCACAAAGAAACTACACCAGATTGTCTCAGCTGCCACAATAATTATAGAGATTTGTTTAAGCGTTCCTTTACAAGCTTATTTCCACTAAATGCACACCAGAAACAAACTAAAAAAATGGAAGAGAGCTATAAGCCAGTAACAACACTATCTGTAAGATATATATTAATCTTTAGGCTCAGCCGAAGAGATGCGAGGGACTACAAGCGGTGCACCACGAACCCTTTCAAGAGCATAACTAATCCTTAGTGGCCTTCCTAATAAAACCTGCATTTATTCATACATAATCCAAATGTCATGTTATCTTACAAGATCAAACTTATAATAAGTTTAGAAATTCTATAGAAGAAGTCTGCAGCACAATTGCACATAGATGTGCAATATCAAAACATGCAAAACTACCATGATCCTTTGTTAAATTGATGTCAATTTTATTACCTTTCCATCCATGACATCTTTGGCATATTTGGCATCATCTTCATTTGAAAACTGCACAAATCCAAATCCCCTTGACCTTCCTGAGTTCTTATCGTATATTATGCTCACTACATCAGTCAAATAAAAACATCATTCTTGTTACATATTGCATTATATTTTTTATTCTTTTAATTTATCTATACATTTATTAATTATTCGTTTGTGTTACACAAATCTCTATGAAAGCTTGTTATTACACACTAATGAAACACAATTAGAATTCCCACCTTCAGTTACATCACCGAAAGAGGAGAATACATCCAAGAGCGACCTATCATCCACTGACCACGACAAACCTTCAAACATGCACAAATTATCAAACATAAACTTTGATATGTTAGTCTCAATGAATTACTACAATAAAACAAGGTGAAGAAATACCAGCAACAAAGAGCTTAGAATTGGAGGCAGGCTGGGAACAGAAAAACCGCAAGTGCTGGAGAAAAGGAACATGAACCCGAACGAATCTGAGCCTACTCGAAACTGGAAGCATCTTTCTACGTATATTGTTTAGCTTTTTTGGAATAATCTGTATTGCAGAAGGCTGTTTATAAGATATATATAGAGGGATTCAAAACAAGGAAAGCAGGGACATTTGACCTACTCTTCAGCTGGGCATTCCTACAAACACTCGTAGTGCATGAATGCCCAGCTAACGAGGCCATGCCTAGACGGTAATATGCGAACATTCAAACCTGATTGAAAAAGGAAGGCTATTGCTTCTGCGCCGGAGCAGGGTGGTGGGACCCACCTGGAATGTGAAAGTTGCTGACAAGAGAGAACCCGAGGAGGGAGAAACTAAGAAAGGGGATTGTATACCAGAGTAGAGTGCGAATGGGATGGTGAGACTTGGAACGGACGGATTCCCTCCGACTCGCACAATTTGAGGTGCCTATCCAGGGAACGAGATCCTCCGGACGGCCATCATTGGACGTTTTTGGATTTGACCGTCTGAGTATCTCACCGATTAACGATGACATGTGCATTATTTTGATAGGCCCGAAAAAAATTAACCGTCGAAATTAAATCGAACGGCTCCGATTGGAAAACATCCAGATCCGCGCCCGCCTATCTAGACCATTTAATTCAGATCTGACGGACCAAGATATCCATAACCAATGGTTATCATCAATACATAAATTTGGGCTATCGTCCGCGTGAGTTATTGTGATTAGCACAATAAATCGCGTGAATTTTCTATGGCCACTTGGCTAGATTTTCTATGGGGCATGATTTTTTTGTTTGAATTTTATGTGGCAGTTTTCGTATAATATTTCAATAGTATTCTCAATTTTTATGGCATTTTTTATATGGTGTTCTAAATTTCATAAACAAATTATATGCGCGATGTTCACTGTATAGTTATCAATCTTGATCACACGGTTGCTCATTTCATTAGGAAACTATTTAACAACATATTTGTATAGAAATGAATCGCGTAACACGCGAAATTAGCACTAGTGCTCTATTAAAACTAACAGGTAATTTGTCTTCGGACCGTTACAACACTAAGATCCGAGATCGCATCAGAGATTAGTACCTTAAAATAGCCGTAATTACAAATCAATTCTTAATATGATATACTAATTTATTGATATAAATTAGGTATTAATTTAAGGGACTTACTAACTATTAACCAAGTAATTTGTCCATATTTTGTCTAATGCATGATACATTACTTATTGCACGGTAAAAGTGAACCATATACATAGATTTTTTTTAACCTAATTCGTTAGTTATATGTATAGCAACTGTGATATGAACTGAATGAAAATTTCCGGACCAAATTAAAAGATTAGTATTAACTTTTTTTTTCTTAACTTAAACTCTTGAATATCGTGCGTCTAGGAACATATAGAAGGTTTCTCATGTGCTCTCATAAGATTGTTGAAATTACATTTTATCTCTATCCAATTTTTTTTTTTTTCAAAAGAATCACAGATTCCATAATTTTTATACAGTTTTTTTTTATTCGAATTTTTTTTATACATTTATTAATGGTAAATAAGATTATTACATAAATTAAGGGTATTTTTGGCAAATTGACTTTTTGAAAAGAATATTACAAATAGCAGTCATTTTCAACTTAATTTCAACTTCATCTTTGTAAGGTTGTAGAATATACGAAGGTAGTACCAAATACATACATTTGTGTGTTAATCTATTGCTCGTGTAACATAATAAACAACCATGATACGTTGATATTGACCGATGAAAAAAATAATAATAAACTGCCAAAATGATTAAATTATTCATGTCAAATGATAATCAAAATTTCACCATTGCAAATTAATGTATCAAACATGACACATAGGTTCCATTCAAATCGAAATACACGCGTAGGCTTTCGGGCAATATATATGAGTTGGATGTGTACGGATCGTCCCCGTACACATGAGTCGTTTTTCGAGATCCAAAATTCAAACGGCCGATCCGAACCGTTCAAGTTGTTCTCCATATTGAAAAACCCTTGGAGACCAAATTTTACATTTTTTCAAATTTTTTTCCTATATATTATGATATTTTCAAAAAACACTACAATTTGAGTATTTCAGGCCCTCCAATTTGAAAATATCATAATATATAGTAAAAAAATTCGAAAAAATGTAAAATTTGGTCTCCGAAGGTTTTTCAATACGGAGAACAACTTGAACGGTTCGGATCGGCTGTTTGAATTTTGAATCTCGAAAAACGACTCATGTGTACGGGGATGATCCGTACACATCAGTGTATTTTATCCATTCACTGTATATATATACATAAACAAGGCAAAGAACTAGGAAGTCGACAACTCGACAAAACGCAAACTGCATTTCAGACATGCACCAACTCATGTAGAGGAATAGTCAAATAATAAGGCCAACAAGAAAAGCTCATTAATAAGTTATGAATATAAGTCGCTAAAATCATATAAAACTGATGATATGCCAATTGTTTTGGTTTGCAACGATGATACAAGTTCGGCAACATTTTGAGAGTTGAATACAAATATACTTTGAAAATAAAACCAAAAGTAAAGAGAAAATATTTTTTTATTAAAATCTTAGCTGAATAAAATATCAGAGAAAATCAATGACTAAGAATTCTAAATGTAGCACAGAGGCACCTCACCAATTATCAATCTATATTGATTACAAACATCAATCTATATTGATTAATTTGACAATGCTCCATTAATCGGATCTGTGAGATAATCAAAATGAACAAATACAATAATTATTAGTACAAACTAGTAAGAATTCCATTTTTACTCACACAAAATTATCAAGTTTAGGGTGTAAGAATACAAGTCCCCTGTTATGGAACAGCACGTCGACGAAATTGATTTTGAGTGGTTGGGATATCAAAACTAGTCCGATTGACATGAAATTAATTTTCATGGATTCAGGACTTCAAAATAAAGCTTTCCATTCAAATACTTTTTCTATAAAAAGTTTAAATCAATACCAGTTCTTAAAACAATCCAATCGGTATTGAAAATCGATTAGACCGTTATTGTCTTTCATTGCTTCAAATAAATAGAAAGACTTCGATCCAAACCATCAAATTGGTATGGAAGGAAGTACTACAAGTCTACTTAATACTTAGCCATTAAAAAGGGGTCTCCTTATCAAATAACACAGATAACACCCACAAACTCAGATCTGATCGCACAGGAACCTGTCCTGCGCACCGTCACGAAATAAATCACTAAAAATCCATAGGATTAAAGTGAAACCAGTGGAGAAATTCTCACAACTTGTCCCTCTATCATCTCTATCAAAAAGAAAAATCAAATCGAAAGCTTTACAACACGAAAAACACAGAAAACCATGGAAAAAATAAGTTCCAGGCAGTAAACAAAGGCAGCAACTTAATTAATTCACTAATTACTCAATTCTCATGTAATTAATGTGCAAAATAGCTTAAGCACGACCTTATGCTCTGATACCACTGTTAGAAAGTGCTTAATTTTTAATTTTAAACTAACATTTAGCTTAATTAACAATTAAACACAAGAGGAACTAGTGCTAGAAGCATTCACACATCAAAACTATGAGAAACGTGTAGGAATAAATATACCTATCATGAAATCGCATTCGTGAGGCTCGAATCCATGGCATGGGAGTCGATGGGGTGCTCTCCTACACATCTTCTTCTCCTTGGATGGCGCCGGCCGCGAGTCCACCAAGAGAATCGACCATGCTCTTCTCCTTAGTGCTACCAAAGGGAAGAGAATAGCTAATCCTTGCTTGTTCTCCAATTAAGTAACCATTTATTTAATTGGATCTAAGTTCAACACATGAACCCTATAGATGGATGAGAAAGAGAGAGCAAGGAGGAAGAAAATCTGAAATTTTCTTATTCCTTTGAATGGTGGCGGCTAGGAGAGGGAGGAGAGAGAAGTGTGGAGGCTAGGGTTGGCTCCCAAAGGTGATCCCTTTATATAACCAACAACTCTCATCCTCACTTTGCCTTTATTACAAGTTTTCCACTAGCCCTAGGCACCACCTAATGGGCCTTTTGTGGGCTACAAGTTGCGTTTCCCTTGGGCTATTAAATCAATTTCTTTTATCACTCTTTCATCTAAAGTTAAATCGGGCTTTTAACCAATTAATTAGAAAACCCAATAGGCTCAAACTAATTAAAGTATGTTGAATATAATTAATTATTAACTAATTAATAATTAATTTAGGATTAGCAAATGCATTAATTTATTTCAATATGATCCCTTTGACTTAATTAATTATAACGGTTCATAACGGTATATAATTAATTAATCAACTTATCATATTTTCATAACACCCATTGTCATGAACAAATAATTAATACATTGTATGGTCAAAACTCTATTTGTGTGACCTTTTGAGGATTTATGTTATGTTGGTCATGGAGAATAAATCACTATTTATTTCTAATAATCATAAGCGGTATCTAGCAACACATTATGATTTCCAATTCACATAAATAATGTATCGTTACAATATCTCAATCCTGCATAAGAAATAATAGTATTTCCTTGTCTGATTCTTATGTCACATGATATCATTGTATAATCTAAGATAGGAATGTGTCATTTTTGCAGATTATACATTTCTTGATCTAGAGTTGATCGTCTAGTTTGCATGCATACGATCCAACTCCATCAAGGGGCCCAAACAGATATCATCACTCATTAAGTGTATTAATGAGGGACATACGATTTTCTTGATGAACAACTTTTTCACGCACAATTCAAGAGAGCATAAATAAAGTCCGTATAGCAGCCTTTATCAGGAATCAACGTTAGACGATATTTATAGAACATATCCTCGTGTGGAAAAGTTGAACATCTCAAACATAAAATCAAACTCGTATGAAATAAACAATGACACATAACACAATCCATATGTTTATTTCATTGGGTCAGGTCCTGTACTATGTTCCAATAATATACACATATGCAATTAAGTTGGTAACTCATTACCTATGATTTGTAGAACTTAATCATCACTTAACTTGCATACTAATCTTATCCGATAATTAATGTTTCTTGTTAATTATCAAGATTATGGACGATTTAGATTTATTATTGTCATTCTATGAATGATCCACAGAAATCTACAATTCAGATCCTTAACCTGAATGATCTGTCAATAATAAACTATAGGAACAAATGATTAAATATCATCATTAACATAAACTAAGAAAATAAGTCATTAAATATTGACTTCTATGACATAACTCCAACATAACCAACTCTTTCTTCCGGAAAGAGATTAACTCTCTTATACCAATGCTTAGAGTTGGTACGAAAAAATCAGTAGGTGATGGTTGGAATGCTAGCTTTTGGCATGATAGGTGGTTTGGAGATATAAGTTTTGAAAAAAGATTTAAATTAGCTTATGACAAAATTTTAAAACCAAATACAACAGTAACAGAAGTTTGAAACAAGGGTAATCCAAACTTATTCTTTAGTAGAGGTATTTCAAATGAGCCGAGGGTAGAGAAAACTGAGTTATTTGGGATTTTGCATAATTTCCCTTTTTCAAACTTAGAAGACTCAGCCAATTGGCTTTGGAATTCAAATGGTAGATATTTAGTTAGCTCTAGTTATTATTTTTACATAATGGTGGTATAATTACTGAAATTTCACACTCAGTGTGGATGTTAAAATGCTTTTGAAGGTTAAATTATTATTTTAGTTAGTTTTAAACAACAAAATTCTCACTTAAGATAATTTGAGTAAGAAGGGTTGGATTGGGCATGGTTAAAGGTCATCATGCCGGCTGTCTTTCTATTAATAACCAGAAAGAGCTTCATTTTTTAAGTTAATAACCTTAATACAGTGAACAAGTGCACCATGCAGGCTGTTTTATGTTGACTGGATCATTTGTCCTTCGTTGATATGCACCTATTTATTTCAGTCAATGCAACGTGTCGTCATCGTATTGGATAAAGCCACAATGCACTGTAATTGTTGCCCGCCGCCACAACTACAAGTCATGGGTGCATAATCAGAGTTGCGATTGGCTGTTGTCAATTCGATGTAGAGTAAGATGCTATAATTTTGACATAGGGCTCCACGTTTCGAAATACTTTCAAGATCACGACGGGTCCACCTGCAGCGACACAGTCTGTGACACATACCGTTTTGGATCCCACAAACGCGGTTTCGTGGCCGACACACTTTCTTCGCCGACTTCGTTCCACTTGTTACCTTCCGTGTGAACTCTAACAAAGGAAAAAGGAAAGAAGCTCCGTTTCGTAAACCCCTTCTAAAATCACTTGATCACAATTCGCAAGCCAAGAGAGACGCATTTTTCGTGAGTTTCTCTCTCGCAATCGAGGTTTCAAAAAAAAGAAAAAAAAAAAAGAAATCAAGGTTAGCCCTAGAGTCCTTAACTTTTTTTTCCCCCCTCTCTCGATTAGTTTTTCCAGGGATTTAGGTCGATTCTAGTTTAGTCGATCGGTTAATTGATCGATTTTGTTTGATTTTATATTTTTCTTGGTGTCTTATTTGCTTGTTTGTTCCCCTTATGGCAGAAATTCGCAAATATAGGAAATTAGAGGGAATTTCTCACTACCCCATAATCTCCAATGGAAGAACTTACAATCCCAATTCGCATAAATTTCTCTCTGGTTCAAAAAGAACCACTGTTTTTCTTGACGATCCTAATGGAAACACCAATTTCCCATACCAAATTCAAAAGAGGAAGCGATCAGAGAAAACCCCAGAACCTAATTCCAAGCTTAACCTGGAAATTGCGTCCAATAAATCCATTAACGATCCGTTCTCATGTCCCCATAGCCGTAAAATTGATGAATTTGAAAAATTGAGTAAGATTGGGGAAGGCACTTTTGGTATGGTTTACAAAGCCAGAGACAAATTTACTGGAGAAATTGTAGCTCTGAAGATGCTAAAACCAAATATCATAAACCAGAAGAAGAACCCAACATGGAGAAGAGAGATTGATATATTGACCTCATGCCGCAACCCGTCAATAGTAGAGCTCAAAGAGGTCATCTTTACTCCTAATGGCTGTGATAGAAGCATCTATCTGGTGATGGATTTCATAGAGAAGGATCTCCATGGTGTGATGCAAAAGAGGTGGACCCCCTTTCTGGAATCTGATGTGAAATTTTTCATGAGACAGTTACTTTCTGGGGTCAAGTATTTACATGACCATAACATTCTGCACAGAGATTTGAAGCCCTCAAACATACTGGTTCAGGACAACAATACACTCAAAATTTGTGATTTTGGGTGTTCACGGGTCATTGGGTCGGGGCCATACACCCAACCTGTGGTGTCCCTCTGGTACCGAGCTCCAGAATTGCTTTGCGGCTCAAGAAATTACACCACTGCCATTGACATGTGGTCTCTTGGGTGCATCATGGCGGAGTTGCTGTCGAAGGAAGTATTATTTCGCGGTAACACAGAGATTGATCAATTGAAGAAGATAAAGGAGATGTTTCGTAAGCCTGCTGGATGCAATGAATTGCGCAAGATGTTTCCAGTTGCCGGTTTCACGGGTCGTCCGACGTTATCCAGATCTGGATTTGAGTTTCTTAGTGGGCTTCTAAGTTGTGAACCCCGCAAGAGGCTGACAGCTGATGCAGCCCTCAAGCATCCATGGTTTGATGAGGCTCTGTATAATCATGTAGCACCAGGTGTATTTTCTCCTTAGTCCTTATTCTGTCTGATATGCATGATTAGTTCTTAGGTGAGAATGATAACTATGAGACTTCTTTGTTCTTTTTTTTAAGTATAATTTAATTGTTAGTTTCTCATATTTAGGTGCTGTAAAAGCTTTACGTGGAATTGTGCGGATGTGATTCATGTGAAGCATTATTTGACTTCTTTAACTTGCTTACTGATAAGATGATACAATTTACTTTGGCTGCATCCTACCAAAAAAATAAATTACTTGGGCTGCTTTATTTTATATTACTTCGGTGTTTTCAGTACTGATCTGGGTATGTTTCTGTACTTATGGTTGCATAGAATTGCGCTAAACTGCTATTAATAACTGATGGCTCATTCTTGGATTCTGCCCTATAGTGGTGGTCTGCACTGGTTTCAGTAAACTCAGGTTCTACTTTGGATCAGCTTCTCTTTTCTTGTGATATTTGCAATGTTATTTTATGGTGATGCTTTGTGCACTAAGGGGAGTCCATTAATCACAATCAAACCAACAAATATGAAAGTAGGGATTTTACTAAATATCTAACTGACAAAAGAAGAAAACTGAGACAAAAGATAAAATCACTATTTTTTTTTCTTTTTTTTGTTGCTTTGCTCTTGTCAATATTTCGAAAATACCACCTCTACTGATATGCAATTTTGTGGTCAGTTATCTCTATTTTCCCCTATTATAAAGCAGGTTAAGTGTTATCCTTCTGAAGCAGGCGATATTGTTATGTGAAACAGTTTTAGCTTGGGTACTTTGGAGATGTCAGGTAAGAGTTCTACATATTTGGTAATTGTAAAATGCTTTGTAAATCCTGTGGTTTTGAATTTACCCTCTCTGCTTTTGTTCTTGAATTATAGCAGTCGTGCATATCTTTTTGTACAAATGATCTTTGTTTAAACTGATGATGCCAAGCTCTCTGAAACACAGCCATCTAGTTCCAAAGTGACATTTCGGCATGGTAACAGTCGCTTGTTCAGAACTGATCACCTCCTTTTGGCAACTGGATGCTGTTGAACTTAGGGTCTAAATTCTTGTGAGCTTTCTCTAGTTTCTTTTGCTTGTTATTCTCATTTCCTAGACTGTAACATCTTTCAAATTTGGAATTAAAATGCATTGTAAAGTTGCTGCACAGTTGACATGTCCTGAAAGAAAATTCTTTTAATTTTTCTTGGCTGAGAATTTTCTGGGTGGTGTTCTTCTGGCATAATAGTTTAATTTACAAGTTCGAATTTACAGGTTGTTATTTAGTTATTGAACATTACCTTGGGTTTGGCTTTTACAATCGGCATTATTTCTATTCAGTCTCAGTTAATATAAGTTGACTACTAATGTCAAGCAAAAATTGTGTGTTAATTGTTGAATGCTTCTTTTGTTATGTTGTGTATCATGGTGGTAGACGATAAATTATACTCCATGCCTGTCAAATTCTGGCAATCGCAGTACCCAACTCACTGAACGAGCACTTGTAACGATCAGTTACAGCGCTTGTAGAACAAACTATGGTCATTATTCATTTTTACATTACATTTCATATGTTCAATAATTAAAATGTTCATGTAGCCGGTGAGGCATGGTTCAATGTAAACTTGAACTCGAGAGAAGGAACCAATAAGAAGGGCTCAAGGGGGCATATAAGCACTTAAGCAGCTGTGAGTGTTGTGAGGCAATGCTCGAGCTATTATGTGGTAAAAGTGGCTGTATTTACGATAAGTACCTCAACTTGTTCAGATGCTGACAATTTTGTATAGTTTCAGAAGGAGAAAATTATTCAATTTGGCAGAGCCCGTGCGTGCGTCATCCATTTAATCCGAGGCGTTTATCTACTTCAAGATTGGTGAAAAAAAAACTCAATTGAGTAGATGAAATCGTTCAGAACATTTTCATCATTTTTTTCCCTTTTTACGATTTTACGACGTAATAAATATAGTTTCATGTGCATCGGGTATTAATTTAGGGGAAAACGGGTTAATAATAGTTGCATCTTCATCAACATTTAATGCGGAGCTATCCCTCTCAATTTTCTGGTTCTATTGTTGCAGAAATTAAAAACCGGTGTTAGATGCGTCAAATCAGATGGAGGAAAATGTCATGACAAAAAAAAAAAAAAAAAAAACTAAAATAACATTTCTTGCACCGGTAAGCTGTGTGGCACGCTCATTTATTAATGAAGATTTTCTTATTACTGTTTTATGATATTGTTGATGACCTCAATATTATTTTATCAGCTCTTATAGGTCAATACATTTTTTCCTTTTTCCAAATTGTGTTTGTCAAAAAGCAACACGTCTGCTGTGAAGAAAATGCCATTTAAAAATTTTATAGGTTTCAAATTACAGCTTTTTAAATAAAAATAATGGGTTGATGAGTATATGGCGTTAATATGCAGGAGTGTATTTATGGTTATATAATAATGTCTTGACGATAAGGATTTAATGAGACCAATCTATAGTTGCAGAAAAAGAGTACAAACATGCACATTTTGTTGTAAGCGGTCGTGACGATGAATTGGTTTGTCAGTCTTTAGAGATTTCGTGTAATGCACTTTCTAGCTAATTAGTAATTCTTTTTATATATTAAAAAATCACACTTTCTAGCTAATTAGTAATTCTTTTTATATATTAAAAAAATTTGACGAGACGAACAGTGTCTTGTTTTTCCTAAACCAGCCCCTCAATTCGTTAAACCTTTGTGCAGTTGTGCTTGTGCAAAGCTGCCATATTGCAATTTACTACCAAAAAAACGAGATAGAAAAGAAAAGCTGTCGTACAATACAAGTATACAACGGTAGAAGAATGAAGACCTTCAGCGTATAGAATCTTGTATGGTACCTTAATTAAGTTTGTGTTATTCATAGAACTTTCGACTTTGATGGACCACTTTGGCCCTTCTTAATTATCTCATATGGCTGTTAGTTATATTTCCTTCTACGTTATTAGGTTTCTGTATTATATTTGTAGGTTAAAAAATATTTGTTTGCTAATTATTATAGTTGATGAATATTTGCGAAAAATTGACAGTGACATAACAACTAAGTATTAACTGATAGAAACCTTTAGTTTAGTGTTAATGTGGAGTTAGAATGTAACAAGTCGAGAGCACTGAAACTTTTGGTGAGCACAATGTGGTTTCTTAATGCCATTTATATCAAATTAATAAGAATGATTGAAATTTGCTCATTTTTATTTTCTTTTTTTTTTTTTAGTATGGATGTGATGGAGTATGCTAAGACCGGGGGAAGAGGAGATGAAGTTCTCACCTCAAAGCATTTCTCCACTCCTCGTACTTCGTGTGTTTGGAAGTGGCGTGAATAAGAAATAAACCCCTTATTATTTATTCGGGTGAAAATCAAACAACACAAGAATAATGAATTTTGACTTATTCGGACCCTTATTCATATTCTAACAAAACATTGGTATTTGAATATGGAATAAGAAATAAACTCTTCTCTATTCAAATTCTCTATTCTTATTCCATCCAAACATATTGTGGAGCACAAGGGGCTAGTCCTTTATATATTATATAAAATGATTTGCTTTTTTATTTTTACTTCTTAATTAATTTATTAGTCAATGTAAATTGTTTTGAAATGAATCAAATATGGATTATTTCTCTGTAACAAATTCTGATTATACATTAAAAAAAAAAACATACTATCGTTGGCTATACTTAGCATATTCTGTTTGTATAAGATGTCATGACAAATTGACAATATGCTTTTTCTACTTTTAAGCAGGTAATTGGAGAAGGAACTATATACCATATCGGTAGCCCGCAAGCGCAGATCATGCAAGTCCCATATGCAATACCGACGAGCAATTACTTTTTTTTTTTAAAAAAAAAATGTGAAGCAAATTTTTTTTTTTCCCCTGAAAGTTGAAGAAAATTATATTGTCCGACTCGCTCTCCACTCTCTCGACGCACTCTCCTCCAGTCCTCCTCGCCGTTTCTTTCTCTCCAACTCCAAACGGCCAAAGTTTCTTTCTCAGCGTCGACCTTCGCCTAATGCGTACCCGTGCGTAGTGAAGTAGAAAACCAAAGTGACGGACTAGCAAAAGAACGGATAAGGGGAAAAGAGACTTAAAGACAGGGAGGAGGGAAGATGTTAGTGTCACTCCCACCTCTATTGATTATTTGATTGCTGTTGTTTTTTTTTCAGTTTCTTTTGTTTTGGTACTTCCCTTTGTTTCACCGGTCATGTGTGCAAGGTGTTCGATGAAATGCTATACAGAGTGGTTAGCCATACAAGGTGCTGCATGTACTGACCAAACATCTGGTAGACGTAGTTATAGTTTGACATAATTTCAGAATTGTATTTTGATGTCTGATTAGACAACTTCAGAAACTTGATTTGAGGCTTTCATAACTGGAGGTTAATTGTGTTCACTACAAGATGAAAAATGGAAGGGATTCCCATGACATCTACAAATATGTGAGAAGTGACTCGAGTGCCCTTGATAAAGTGATAGATGTGCATGACGTTTTTGTTAAGAGGAGCAAATTGAGGGTTTTCTTCTCTTATATTGGCCGACTGATTCATCTGGCAAATTTATTACTCTTGCTAATTGAGAAGGTAACAACTAATTTATATGTCTTATGTAATGGTGTTAGTTCTAGCAGGAATGACCAGACTGAGTCATGATAAAAGGATTTTTTTTTTTATCTTCAGTTCAACTCAAGTGATTGCAAACAAAAGAAGAAGAAGAAGAAAAAAAAAATGGAGAAAAATATAGCCTACCCACTAAATAGGGGAACTGCCAAGTATAATCAGATACCATTAAGCTGAAGCAGTTGTTGTCTCAGGACCTCAGAAGATGTGCTGCTTTTGCAATTTGGGCTATTTGCCATGATTACATTTCAAATTCTTAAAATGTTACCTTTTGGTTAGTCAAGATTGTGCTGTTTGTTATATAATGACTGTGTGAAATGTTGCAGCCTGTTAGATATATTAAATATTTATATTTTCAAATTTCAGGATAAGTTAAGTATTGGCTCCTTTTGGAGATTATTTCTAGATGTTGTTTCAACTAAGCTTTTGCAATATAAGCCCATCAAGAAAGGTAAGGGTGTGTGTTCCAAGGCTTATTCAGAGAACAATAAATATGTATTTTCCGCTATATTTAAAAAAAAAAGTGCAATTGTGATAAAAGCAGATTTACAACCATTACAACCAAACATTAAAGCATGCCTGTGATTCAGTGAAATGTATAATTTACAGGTGTTACTTAGAGTGTTAAACAAACTTCTTTTTTTCTGTAAATGATCCAAAAAAGTATAACAACAACAACAACTAAGCCTTTTGTCCCAAACAAGTTGGGGAAATGATCCAAAAAAGTAAAAAAAAAAAAAAAAAAAATACAATTTTACAGATAACACTTTCTGACTTTAATCTAAAAGAATTAAACTTCTAAGGTATTATTAAATTCCTTATTTTATTATCTATAATTATGATTCTCTATTTTTTTTTTCTTTTTTGTGTTGAAATTTTCAGAGTCAGTTGTGATCATGCCATCATTTGGAGTCCAACTGGAAACTCATTATTGGAGGTAATATATTTCTCTGTATTACAACATAAACAAGCTTCTTCCCTTGTCATTGCAGTAACGTGGATGATTCAGTTACATGTTCCTCCTATGAACTACATAAGGTCTTGTGTAGTAGCAATACATATAGGCTAGTGCCAAATTGTCACCTTAAGCTTTTTTTTTTTAAAAAAAAAAAATATTCTGTGTTTGTGGATTATCAAAGTAAACCTATTTATTGTTGATTTTTTCTGTACCAATATTGATGCAGAATGTTCCCCTTTATTCCAGTCTCTCAGACGGTGAAGGATCATAGAAAATATCAGAAATTATGCAGATATACCTTTTCTAATATAATATTATTTATTAAAAAATAAAATAAGCAAGTACTACTGTTGCAATATGATTGCTAGTATCACTAAGATAGAGCTTATTATTCTATGAATACAGTTACTATAGTTTTCTCTTAAATTTATTTAGTGGGAGAATTGACCGCAAGTTTATACCAATGGGAAAGATTCTAAAGCCAGTATTGAATGAATGTGTAACTCCAGTCACATGCTATTGGAGGAGCCTTGTATTGGTATTGCGTGATGAAGATCAACTTACTTTGGTTTTTCAGGTAATAAGTTGGTTAATCTTCTTATTTTGTTTGCTACAAGTCCCTTGCATGCTGTGTTTAATTTCTCTTGCCGAATTGGAAAACCCTGTTGGTTATTTTATCGGAGAACTTTTGTCTTGTTAGCTTCAATAGTTTAGGATTTTGGGTTTCTTCTGGATCGAAATGGTAGATTACACCATCGTTGGAGGGATTCTGTGGAAATTTTTTGTGGGCAAGTGAACTCATCTGATATATTAGGAAAAAGGAAACTAAAGGTAGTAGATTTTCACTGTAAAGTAATGATATAGGATAGTTTGTACCTGATATTTCTGCAGACAGTCTTCTTTCAATACAAGGGCGCTTCTGGAATCAAGCATTTCTTTAGGCTACATGCTTTGTTCTTCTGGAAAAAAAAATAATGAAATGTTTGTGTGGTAGCTTTTTTATTCTTGATGTCTTAATTTAAGTTTTGAATTTGCAGAAATTGCGGCCACCTATCAAAATTTTGGTACTTGTGTGGAAGGCACTGTCTAAATCAACAAACTTGGAAGACCATTCACATTCTTTGAAATAGAAGTTCTACCAAATCATGTTAAATTGGCAGAGCGGCTTAATCAGTAATATTTTACATTTTTTTTTTTCCAAACCTGCTGCAGTTTATACTTTTGGTTTTCTCTTCTCTGATTGTCTTTGGTTTTTGTTGGGACCAGTGAATATATTCTCTCCTAAGAGGCTGGAATTGGACCATTAATTTAGGCTTCCGATTTCACTTCAATAATGAGTTACAACTTATCCCTGATTTATAGATTTTGATCATCACTTAACTTGCATACTAATTTTTTATGATAATTAATTTTTTTATTAATTATCAAGATTATGGACCATTTAGAGAGATTATTGTCATTCTAATGAATGATCCATAGAGATCTACAATTCAAATCCTCAATCTGAATGTTTTGTCAATAATAACTATAGAAACAATTGATCTAATCATTAATAACATAAACTAAAATTAAATCATTAAAATATTAATTTTTATTACATAACTCCAATATTAGCAACTACGACTGAATATATGATCAGTCGGCTGTATATATGATTAGTGATTTAAATCAAGAACTACGACTGAATCTTAATTTAAAAAATAAAATGTTAAATCAAGGGTTTATGGCTCGTGGGTTTTGCTTTTTCGCCTTAGCACATGGCCACATGCTCGGTCTTCCGTAGACTTGACCATTTCTGATTATTTTTTATTTTTTATTATTTTTTTTTTGAAACGAGTGGGTTAAAACTTAAACCCCACCGCTTTCCATTGATTGAAAAGCAAAATCATACAAAGTTATTCTGATTAAATTTGATTTCTTTTCTTCCGTCGTTTGAATGTTATCTTATAAATATAATTTTTATTGCTAGGACAGTCGAGAAAAAGTATAGCCGAACATCAATTTAAGTTATTTAATGTGTTTTTATGTTGAAATTTTCAGAATACTGAATTTTAATTTTCTTATAACTTTTAACTGTTTTTTGGAATTTTGAAAAAATGACTGTAAAATAATGAGAACAATATAATTATTTTTATGTCAAATGGGGTCATTTTTCATAATAGCAAAACTATTAAAAGATTTTTTAAATAACAAAATTTAGTATGTGTCTATACGATTTTTTTTTTTCAATTTCAATACAAAAAAAATACATAACATATTTTCGAATCGACAATTCGAGCATGAGAAAAAGCAATTAAATTGCAAATTTGGCAAAAGTGCAAATGTTTTAACAATATATCTTCACTTTATCTCATTCGTGCATATATTACATTATATTCCAATTTCCATGATAAGAACTCAAAATACAAACTTCAGCTCTTTGTATTTTTTTTTTTTTTTTAATTTGGAAGTACATAACTAGCGGGACTGAAGTATTGGTTCCATTTTAAGCACACAGAAAACGATAATTAATTCCCGATTCCTACTACGAGACATTAAAATAACACTATTAATAATAATTTGAAGAAGCCAACTGGTGCAGAGTTTTGACTAACTTGGTAACCTAATTTATTCTAAACCTCAATGCATTATATGAACATAATTAGGTAAGAAGTTTATTTAAATATGAATAAAAGCGATGATATTCATAAAATATTTTCTTTCTAACTAACAAGCCCTTTTCTAGATGTGTATTTTTTTTCTCTGCATACGCAATATTATAGTACCATGTCAATGATAATATCTCCTCTCTCTCTTTTCGCTCTGGTTTCTTCTATAATAACAATCTGGCTCTCTTCCTGGGCAGAAACACAGGGGCAGAGGAAGAAGGCAAAATCAACTGATTTTGAAGAAACAAATCAGCTGCCATCTCTTGTTGAAGCATCAAATTGGTTATCTTATGGCGGTAAGTTATCGCTCATGTGATTTCATTGTTCTTTAATTTGTCGTATTCCAGAACTGGATTTTCAGATAATCAAAAGAAAATTAAGAGAACTGAGCCATATTATTCAGGTTTTCTCCCTTATTGGTGCTGCTTTGTTTAACCAGATTTCAAGAAATACATGCTATCTTTTTATTTATTGAATGGTTTTCTAATATTATTGAAGATCATTGAATTTTTTTTTTTTTTAAAATGGGCTGTAATATCTTTGTTAATTACTTTGAAAATCTAGAAATTTAAATAAAAATAAAACTTGTTATCTGGAGTTACGAAATGCCAATAAGCGGCTTTACATCTTAGCACACACGATTCATCCGGCGAGGAAGCCGCATGTTTTGTCAGGAGTCCTCTACAACTTTTATCGGACTGTGGTAGAGGTTGATCGGCGTAATTTCTTTTAACAATGATAGCAACATGATAAAAATAAGAAAATAGTTATGCGACAGCAACATTAAATTCATGTGCGGGGATAATAAGATTTAAATTAGATGAAAGTATGTGCTCTTATGATGAGTATAGGCAACACCGCAACAGACAGTGTGTAAAGGAGAAACAAATATTTTCAGTGGGCTTTTCATTGTCTTTTTTTTTCGAAAGGCATGTTAGCCAGTGGGCTTTTTATTGTCACATTAGGCTGTTGGATTAACAGCAACATTTTGTCTTTATTCACGGACTACAAAAAATATTAAGTAGGAATTTGGAACGGTGCTCAATGAATGAAAATGAACGACATTCATAGCCCATTAACAAATATAGTTATTTGGAGACTATCATTTACAAAGATACACTCAGAAATTATTTGGAGATTATCATTTATAAAAATATACGCAGACCACAATGTCATTTAAGTAATAATAATTAACAGTAATAATGATATCAATAAAATAATTTAATTTTGAGTTTATTTTGTAAGTAATTTCTAGCAATATCAAAACATACTGAATTTCGACATCATTTTTTTCAATTTGAGCCTTTTTGGGTAAAAAATTTACACATTTTTGTACCAGAGAGGAGAAAGAGTTTCTTAGCATTTGAAATTACCTTCATTTATTGAAGTTGAAATTGAAATTTGTGAATCTCTCATTTTTAGACTTGGTCAATTTCTCCAAGCGTATCTCATACCATATCAGTTGAAACGGTACCCTTTCTAGGTTCTACAATCTCAGCTAATGAATACAAAAATAATGATGTGCTGACTGCTTTGAATAAACATGCATCTTTTGCACAGAACCGTAAGAAGCAACCAAACATACCCCAGTGGGGTGAATGGAAGGATGGTGGTGGCACCAGCACACCATACACCGTTGTATTTGATAATGCTCGAATTAAGAAAAACAACCCTGACAACCATAGCCAAAATCAAGGATCTGTCAGGGAAAGATTGATTGCTCCTAAGCCAACTGCTGCACCACCTCCACAATCAAAAGGCCGTGGAGGAGAGAGAAGAGAGGAGAAGAGGTATCCACCGCGTACACCATCACCAGTTGGTGGACATGTAAGAACTTCTGTTTATTGCTCATATCGTGTATTAGTGCATTACCAGTAATATTTCAAGCTTTTTTTTTTATTTCATTTTCAGAACAAGATATGATCGTGTTGATTATTGAAAAGGCCACCATTTTCTAGTCATGGGTCCTCAAATAATCCTATCAAGTTACAATTAACCAAAAGGACAGAAGAAAATGTAATATAAAAATCAACTTATTGAGTTTCAAGTTTCAATCAGTGCCTGACCTGAATGGGTACCATATGCTACCAGAACATACAAATTGGTACCATGCCTAACCAATATATGGCAAATCCATACACAGAATTAAGTTTATACTATAGCCATAACACGTTCTGAAAATGAAACAGCAAAGTCATGATGCAGTGGTGCCACAATTTGGTGGTTGGAATGATCCCAATACCAGTACCCAGTGTAATTACACAGTCCAGTTTGACAAATTGGGAGAAGAGAAGAAGCGGGAGAAGGACCCTGGTTCTGCCCCACTGCCCCTCACCCATCGAACTTACAATTCCCCCTATGAAGAAGAAACAATTTCACATCATTCTTCCCATATGGGTACATGCAGATGTGTGATCTTGTAGTGTGCTCATCAGCTGGGTTGTATTTGGGGCTAGAATAGCAGAATGTATAAAGCATGCATTAATGTGTGTGTACAGAATGCGTATAATTGATGCTTTATAAGAAGATGCTTGTTGTGTGGTCCCCCCCTTCCCCACTCCCTTTAGTGTTCTTTTTATTTTTTGGAGATGACCGATAATTGGTTTTGTTTTTTCTTGTATGTATGCTTCTTCTTGTTGGCTTCAGGTGAGTTTGTGTGAGAACCAGTAATTCAAGCACTGTATATTATAATAAATTTTCAGTTGGTTTAACCGATTTATGATTACATACTATTAATAATCGTCTAACTTCCTAAAACAGAATATGTCGCTCGCTCAACAAATAGTATATTTGTGAGAATCATGAAAACGCATGTTTTCTATTAACAAGATATGAATTTACAGCATGTCCGGATAAATTTTGGATAAAATATCTGCAGGTAAAATTAAGCATTACCTTAATGAATAATTGTCGAGAAAACAGTATTGCATATAAGTATCATGTTGCAGCAATCACCCGAGATAATTGACATGGTACGACAAGGGGACGTGGCAATCTGCTCCGACTCCAAAATATCGATTGAATTCATCATCGTTTTTGTCCATGAATCCCCTGTCATTAACTTAATGGCAAGAAAAACCACAATATTGTAACTGTTAATTGCTTCTTAAGGATTAAAAAGTATTTGAATCACTATACTTGTTTCAATCCTTCCGAAATGATACTCTTGTACTATCGCATATGAATAGACTCTAGAATACAAAAAATGACCAATTCAATTGCTAATTTTCATTCGAATTTTACTTTTTTTGTAATTCCTTCAATTATTAGAACGCAAATGCAATTCTCTCGTTGACTAATTACAAAAATAAAGATAGCTCGGCGTTCTTCCATAAGTTAATCGAGCTTACCAATTTTTTCATACAATTAAAATATCAAACAATCTACTTGTGTTTTTAAAATCACGCAACACGAACCTACGAGCAAATTATCCAAAAAATAAATAAAAAGTACAAAACTAACAACCATGTTGAGACCATTTGACTTTTTCTTTTCCTCATTTCCTCATCTCACTATCCACCACCAACAAATCTCCAGCCACACTGAATTTGCACACTACGAAGCCATCTAATTTGACAAGGAAATCCATTGGTGTGGAGAGGGAAATTACGAGAAAAAGAAAAAATAAGTGGTTTTTACGGCCATGGTTATTAGTATTCTCTTTTTTTTTTTTGTTTATTTTATGGATAATTGCCCATAGGCTAGTGGTGTGTGATATTTAAAATGTATGGAAAAAATGGTCAACTCAATTAATTTATAGAAGAACACCGAGCTAGCTTTATCTCTATTTTTAGTCGACGAATAAATCATACTGTAATTTTCATGGTCTTCAAACTGTGACTACTCACTAATAACGAAATTCTCGCTAACCATATTATTCTATTTTGGTTTTTTAGTAATTATATGCAGTTGGGCTTTTCATTTTTTAATTTAACTCCATCTCTCTTATTATTGTTTGGGCATGTCTATTGGATCCAGGCCTTATCTTTATTTCTGATTAGACTTTAAAATATTTATTTTCTTCTTTGCAGGATTACAACTGGATGGTGGGCTATGTTACTCCGGTACTTCACATACATAGTTGTCCCGGTATCAGGTGTGTATCTGATACTAATACTCGTGCAGTACTTATACGGTACGCATCCGATACTTACGTGACGAACCCGATTATTTTAATCATTTTGATTAACAAATGTTCGTATCTGGTGCGCCACGTGACGAACCTGATTATTTTAAATTTCAAAATATTTAACATTTGTTGGAGCTTTTAATGAAAAATAAAAAATTTCATATCGTCGTACCAATTCTCATCATATTTAATGATACATATATATCATTAATGACGTATTAGATTGAAACAAAGAAAAAAATAAAAATTTTAAAAATTTCATATACGCCAAGTCTCATTATATTTAAAATTAAAAAATTTTAAAAATTTGATGGAGTTTTTATATACATATATATCGCCACATTCGAAGATTTTTCAAAATTTTCATAACGCCGCACCCACACTATATCAGATACTAGCCGTATCAATGCAACATAGACGGTGCGTGTCTTCGACGATTCGAAATTTTTAACAGAGGAAAAATTACTCATCAATAGTTCAATACCCCTATCATAAGTGAAGTCTTGTATAAATACTTTTCGGTGAAGAGAGTACATAAACAAACTCTTATTTTCACGAGAGTTTTTTTTTTTTTTTGCGGTTCCTACATTTTCCTAGATGCGAGCTCGTTCGATTAATTATATCAGATACTGCCGCCGGAATCTGATTAAGATATTTAAAAAATTAATTAGATATATCGTAGGCCGTACAAATCGTACTTTCAAAATGAATTTGTGTAATGCGGGAAAAAAAAAATACAGAGAATGTGTATTTAATTATAATTTCTTTGACTTGTGTAGACTTAAGTATTTTGTCGACTTTGATCTAGGCTAACCTTTAAACTAGACCTAAACTTTATCCAAATTTTGTTAAAGGTTTTATGTTTTGACCAGGCTTTTTGTGGTTTTAGCTTGTACACATTTATAATATCATAAAAAAATTAAATTTTAAACCCTAAATAGATGCATGACATAGTTTTGTAAGGTAATCAGATCTATAACTTGGCATAGTATTTGAAAGTACTTGAATCCTATAGTTATAATCACTAGAGTGGATCATCGAGCTTCGCTCGATACATGAATTTTTATTGTATTAATATTATAAATGATAGAAAAATACTAATGAAGTAATAAACTTTAATTTAAGCCGAAAGGAAAAATGAGATTGCACATAAACTAAAATTTTAACTGAGATATTACCAAGGAACAATGAGATGGCACACCATTATAATCATTGACCAGCAACAAAATATATAATATATAGAGAGAGAAGGCATGAGAAAAAAATATTATCCTCAAGAAATCATGTATTGTTTCAAAAGAAAAATACAATAGTTTCTAAATATACTATGTTTTAAAAGGAAATATTTGCATTTTATATCTGAGGAAAAAAGCTAACCCAATTATAAATTATAAATATCAATCGATCAACATCAGCATATCAACATAAAAAAATAAAAGAGAAAAATATGATTGCAACATGGTATCTTTTAAGAAATGATATTTGGCGACAAAACAAAGCACCATATATATATATGTACTCTTAGTCCAAAATTTATGTTGGACATATTATTTTGAATAAATATCACAATCATATCAATAAGATATGAATATATTAAAATAATATGTCCAACAATATTATCTCATAGAATGAATTTTGAGTTTTCCAAATATATGTCCAGCATAATTTACAATATTTTTAGCTTAACTATTACAAATTGACAATGAAAATGAAAATAGGAAGGGGTCAAAAAAATCAGAAACAAAACAATGTACTGCCATATTATTGTCTGCCGGTGAAGCGGGTCAATTTTATGAGGAATAATACCCTGTACACAAATAGTTATAGATTATCATATTACAGAAATAGGAAAAATGCTCTTTCACAATACTTGGAGTGTCGAACTACATTTAACTAAACGATCCCGACACCTCTTTATTTATAATATTGATATTGATTACAGGCGCATTGGAAAAAGAGTTAAAAACCGTCAAACAAAGCAAAAAACATTCAAAAAGTATTAATTAAAAAATTAACTGCAAATGATTTTTACTTCTCATTAGTAAACTTTTTATCATCTCATTTTCATTTACCAATATAAGTTAATATCAATATAGCCATTAAAGTTATTGATATGGAGAAAATGTTAGTATCGTTACGTGAGCAGATTTTATTGCCACAACTTTTGGATGCAATTTTTGTCTATTAATATTTCAAAATTTTAAAAATTTAAACGCCGAATATAAATGCTGATCTAATTTAATTTCATGAGAGGTGTGTTATAATAATTGTTTTCCAATTTTTTAGTTCATTGATACTTGATCAAGAGATAAAAATAAATAAATTAATTAATGAATCTATATTGTAGTATTTGACAATATAGGAAAGTTGTGACAATTGAACCTCTTCTACGTACAACAACATCTATTTGAATTGAGACAAGATTTGGATTTGATAATTTGCAGTATGGCGACGTGGTATGTTACAAAATTCTCAATGTTAAATAAAACAACAGGATGTGCTACTAGCAAAGGCGTCTTTAAAGAGATCTAGGTAATTTTATAAAATGAAGCAAGATGAGATTCCAACTTACAAAAGACGACATTTAACATGCTTAGGTGTTATCTACGAATTAAGAATATTATTAAGAATGTGGGAGTCTAGCACAGATGGTTGGTGGCTCTGTTATTATTCTAGAGATAACGGGTTCAATTTCCAATGAACGCAGATGTGGGATGAACCTTATTTCAAAGAGTGGGTTGTGCCTTTATAAATAAATAATATATTTTTTTTCAAAAAAGGGAAAATTTTTTTTGAAATAAAAAGTGGTTGTGCCAAAAGTATTTAAAGGTCAAAATGAAAACAACTAATAGTTTAAAAATTATTTGTGTAATAAACGAAACGTGCACAATTCTTAAAAGTCGAGGATTTTAGAATATCAGTATTGCTAAATTGTGCCTTGCCTGATCAAAAATAAACTTTTACAGTGACATTTGAATTCATCGAAGAAATCATGATTTTTCATGTTCAATTAGTCCCTTGTATTAGTGGTGGGGCTAACAATTTACGATGGGACATAACCCTCTCTGAATTGGATAAAGATAGATGCTATTTTAATATAATTTTTAAGAACCTATCTTAAAAAAAAAATATGGGGTTGAATTTTTTTTCACTGAGCTCTTACTGGCACTCTGTTGTTTTGTTTCAGACTACATATAAAATAATATTCATTCTAAAATTATTGTAATACTGATGGGCAATAGCAACATTACATGCAGTAACAGTGAACAATTATTAATTTTGCAAGCTTATTCAACGAGCAATCTGACTTAAAAATCAATTAATTTATACTTGTCGATCAAAATGCAAAAAAATCAATTACAAAAATATGCAAAATATATTAAATATTTAATAAATATCTTTAAAATTGTATTAAATGAATTACAGTGACATGGATGATTTTAAAAAAAATATTGAAAATGGAGATACTTCTTGTTTAGAATGAAAATGGAGATACTTCAACCGCATACTTCACCTCAACAACAGTGATTGAACTGCCTGTATCAGTTTTGTTATGCTCCGAGCACATTCGCATCAATTCATGTCTTTTCTAGTATGGCCATTGGGGCCATTTAAGGCCGTGATCAGCAAATTGGGCCCCACCAGGAACTAGTGGGTCCAAAATAAACACTTTTACCGACTCATGCTCTATGACCTGGAACTAAACTTCACTTTCTTCAACATCTCTGACCCCACAAATCAGCGTTACAAATCTTACTCCACGACCAGCAAGTTTCTTACGTACAGAAGTCCGGAGAAACAATATTGCACGAGCCTGCAAACGGGTCCCACATATCAGCGAAACAACACACCGGAGCACGGGCGTGGCACGTGCTCGAGGGTTCTCGCCTAGCGAAACAACTCCTTGCCCTGACGACTCGACTCTTTTCTCCTCCCCTTTCCCACAAAATCAAACAATTCTATTCCTGCCGACCTATCTTTCCTCTTCTTGAATCACTCCTCTCTTGCTCTCTCTCGACTTTTTTTCTCTTCTCTCCTCTCTCTCTCTCTCTCTCCGTCGTGCTATCTCTTCGCACCGATTCGTTCGATGCCACACCACTCTCTCTCTTTCAATCGTTGTTCTTCTCATCTCACACCTCAAGCTCGATAGGTATTGCTTATCTCTCAAGTTTGTTTTTCTATATTTGATCTTTAAAAATAGGGTTCTATTTTGAGCGAGTTTCCTGATATGCGATTTTTAGGGTTTTGATCGTTGCGTGTTTGTTTGCTTTGCTTTGCTTTTATAGTTTCGTGAGAGAGACGAAAGGGTTTCGCTGGAGCAGAGATGGCGGCTCCTAGGTCGAGCTTTCCTCTCCGGCTACAACAGCTCCTTACTGGCGGGCGGACTATTTCGCCTTCTCTAAAGCTTGAATCCGACCCGGTAAGTTTGAACCTTTCTTCTTTGGTTGATTCCTTTAGGTTTCCGTTGTCTGATGCTTGTTTGATGATCGATTTTGCTTATTGATTTGCTGATAAGTAAGTTTCTGAATGCTGAGGTTTACATTAGAGAGTGTATCCTTGTCTGATTTAATGTTTTCCGTGCTTTATATGGGTAGAACATGATTTGATGTGAACGATTGTGTTTTGGTTTCTGATACTTCTTGTCGTATAAAATACACCATACAAAGTTATTATTAGTCAAGAAACTAGGGTTTATCAATGTGTGATTTTGATTTGATATTTTTTTTATATGCACATGCTGGAATTTTTTCAGTACTCTGAAGGTTAAATTGGATAACTTATAGCTCTGAAATTTGCCTTTGTATGGCTTTCACTTCATTCATGGAACATCCAAGTTTGTTAGTGCAAATTACAATATTCCTACATTTTGGTGTCTTAAAAAGATAGCCTTATGTTGAAAAGGGTTTTGTTCTTCTCGAAAGTTAATAAGTTATTAGTCTATGGTTCTGGGTCCATGGAGAATAAGAAAGTTTATAAGGGCATGTGGGGGAAAAAACTCTTAACATGCCTTTCATCTCAGCTGTACTATCTAGAATCACATGTACCAGAAACTTTATAAGTACGTAGACATGTTAGCTTATTGCAATGAAATCTTACTATATCCTTTTCATCCTTCATTTTGTTAAAGATATTTTAATCAAGACACAGCAAATTTATTAAGGTTAAATGCTCTAATAGTTTGCTATGTGATTACTGCAGCCACCTAAAGTAAAGGCCTTTATTGATCGAGTCATCAACTGCCCTTTAAATGATATTGCCATACCCCTCTCCGGCTTCCGTTGGGAGTATAAAAAGGTACTACATTTTCTATATTTTTTAATTCATAAAACTGACTCTAATTATGAATTAGTACACTTCAGTGATAGGTCATTATTGTTAACTGGTTTGTTAGTATGCTTTTAGTACCCTGTCAGGTAATTAAATTTGGTCAGAAGTTGCATATTTGTCTTTTTAGCCTGATCATGTAAAAGTCTTTTACCGAATATTTGCTGGTTTAGGTAGATTTTAACCAATTGATTACTGGGAGAACCAAAAGTCCTGTACCTTAATATCCTTGAACTAATATTAAGATCAATAATTTTGCACATGTTTCTGTAATGTTTCTTTAATGTTCCTTTGTCAATTTATGATCGCAGGGTAATTTCCACCACTGGAAGCCACTGTTTTCGCATTTTGAGACGTTTTTCAAGACATACATTGCCTCTAGAAATGATCTTCTTTTATTGGATAGCTTCTCAGCTGAAGATACTTTACCGAAGAATACTCTTATACAAATCTTGAGAGTTATGCAAATTATTTTAGAAAATTGCCCTAATAAGGCATCTTTCCCGGGCCTTGAGGTAAATTACCATTTATATATTGCTGACTTTTCATCCTTTCTTTTTCCGAAGAGTTTGCATAGGGCCCCCTTGCATGCACACATCTACAAATTCTGAAAGTCGTCTTACTTGAACTTGTTTAATAAAGTTTTTGATCTGTTGATACCTGTAAATTCGTCTAGAAGTGTATTGTTTTCATGGCCAACTTGCGCAATAAAACCTAAATTAGATTTAAGCTGTACTGTAAGTCATGCTAGGCAGCACCCAAATTTGATAAATAAAATGGGACTGGTAACTCATAATTGTCGATCTATGCCAAAATTGGATTTTCAAATGCTTCCGAGGGAGAATGAAAAAGCATTCGCATATGATGACCTTGTACTACTGGAAGGCCCCTGATAAAATGTCCAATACAAGTTTATTGTATCAAATAACACTTGCATTGAATTTGTATTAGATTTCTACCATTTAGTGGTTTTTTGCTAGGTGTTCAAGCAGCAAACATGAAATAAAAACTGGTTGCTATGTTCCTTTTTGAGTACAATTCTAACTAAGCATGTACTGTTGTTTTCCTTTCTCTCAGCATCTCAAGCTTCTTCTTGCATCAACTGATCCTGAGATTCTTATTGCCACTTTAGAAGCCCTGTGTGCTCTGGTGAAAGTCAATCCCTCTAAATTACATGTCACTGGAAAATTGATTGGCTGTGGCTCTCTTAACAGCCATCTACTGTCTTTAGCCCAAGGCTGGGGCAGCAAAGAAGAAGGCCTTGGGCTATACTCATGTGTGGTTTCAAACGAACGAACCCAATCTGGTGGGCTATCACTTTTCCCTTCTGATGCAGAAAACAAGTCTGATGCTACCCAACACCGTCTTGGCTCAACCCTCCATTTTGAGTGTAACATACCAACTGACCAAGCCAAGTCAGGTGGCATGTGTGTCATAGACATACCTGACCTGCACCTTCATAAAGAAGATGACCTATCTATCCTAAAGCAGTGTGTTGAAGGATACAAAGTGCCACCTGAACACCGATTCTCTCTCCTCACAAGGATCCGATATGCCCGTGCATTTTCTTCCCCTAAAACGAGTAGGCTTTATACCAAAATTAGCCTCCTTTCATTTATTGTCCTGGTTCAGTCTAATGATGCCGCTGATGAACTTGTTTCATTCTTCACTAATGAGCCAGAGTATACTAACGAGTTAATCCGGCTGGTACGATCGGAAGATGGGTCAGTACCTAGTTCAATCCGTGCACTTGCTATGCTGGCACTTGGTGCTCAGCTCGCAGCCTATGCCTCATCCCATGAGCGGGCCAGAATACTCAGTGGATCCAGCATAATATCGGCTGGGGGAAATCGGATGGTGCTTCTAGGGGTTCTTCAAAAGGCTATATTGACTTTGAACAACCCTACTGATCCATCTTCTCCCATGTTTGTGGATGCCCTCCTTCGCTTTTTTCTGTTTCATGTCATGTCCACCTCTAGCTCTGGTGGGTCAGTTCGTGCTTCAGGTCTGGTCCCTCCGCTGTTGCCCCTTTTGCAAGACTCTGATCCAGCCCACATGCATCTTGTTTGTCTTGCAGTCAAAATCCTACAGAAGTTGTTGGAATATAGCACCCCTGCTGTTTCATTGTTCAAAGACTTGGGTGGGGTCCAGCTATTGGCCCAAAGATTGCGTGTGGAGGTTGAGAGGGTTATTGGATCTACAGATGAGGCTGGTACCAGTGCCATGGTTATCTCTGATGCAGCGAAATCTGATGAAGATCATTTGCACTCACAGAAGAGGCTTATCAAAGCTTTATTAAAGGCATTGGGGACTGCTACCTATTCTCCTGCAAACCCTGCACGGGGTCAGAGCTCACAAGATAACAGCAATATCTCTTTGTCTGGTTCTCTCTCCCTTATATTTCGCCAGATGGAGCGGTTTGGTGGTGATATTTACTTCTCGGCTGTTTCTCTTATGAGCGAGATGATACACAAGGACCCTACTTGCTTACCTGCTTTGCAAGAACAAGGGCTGCCTGATGCATTTCTATCATCTGTTCTGGGTGGTGTAGTGCCTTCATCTAAAGCTCTTATCTCTATCCCTAATGGCCTTGGTGCAATATGTCTTAACACACGGGGGCTCGAGTCTGTCAGGGAGTCCTCTGCTCTGCGCTTTCTGGTTGACCTTTTCACGACCAGGAAGTATCTTATAGCAATGAATGAAGGTGTGGTTTTATTGGCAAATGCAGTGGAGGAACTCCTCCGCCATCAGTCCTCTCTTAGGAGCTCCGGTGTGGAGATTATCATAGAAATACTCAATAAGCTCTCTGTGATGGGTGAAGAAGGTGAGAGAAAAAGTGCAGACCCTTCTGGAAGCTCTGATGGGGTTGCTGATATGGAGACTGACATGGAAATTAAGACCTCGCCAGAGGGTCATGATTTGATGGGTGGTGCTGGCATGGGTCCGGGCTCAGATGGCATCACTGACAACCAATTCATTCACCTATGTGTCTTTCATGCAATGGTGCTTGTGCATCGGACAATGGAGAACTCGGAGAGTTGCAGGCTGTTTGTAGAGAAGGGGGGTATCGAGATTTTGCTGAAGCTACTTCTTCGACCGAGTATTACACAATCATCAGAAGGGATGCCTATTGCTTTGCACAGCACTGTGGTGTTCAAAGGCTTTACACAGCACCACTCAGCTCCACTTGCGCGTGCTTTCTCATCATCTCTGAGGGAGCATCTGGCGAAAGCCTTGACTGAATTAACCCTGGACCCAACTTCTGACAACCATTCCACACCTTCACTCTTTGTGGTGGAGTTCTTACTCTTCCTGGCTGCCTCAAAAGATAACAGGTGGATTAATGCATTGCTGGCAGAGTTTGCTGATGCTGGGAAGGATGTGTTGGAAAATATTGGGCGAGCTCATAGGGAGGCATTATGGCAGATAGCACTTCTAGAAGATTCGAAGGTATTAGATGTGGATTCAGAGAGTTCTAATACATCCACTAGTGATGCCCAACGGTTGGATTCTGAGAGTGATGATGGTCGGTTAGGCTCTTTAAGGCAGTATATTGATCCTTTGTTAAGGCGTAGGAGTTCTTCTTGGGGCCTAGACTCTCAGGTTTCTGATTTCATTAACATATACCGTGATATCAGCCGGGTTGCCGGTTCCCGTACTGATCGGTACTTGAGCTCCTTTGAACGTTCTTCAGGTTCCTCCGACCGCGCACCCCGTTCATCAGAATCCAATCCGAGCTCTGGTGGTACAACTGCTGGGGCCAGAACTGTTGAGGAGAAAAAGAGGCTTTCCAATTCTTCATATCATGACATGTTAACCTCTCTTTCATACCACATTGATCATCTGTTTATGGAGCTTGGTAAGGCAATGTTGCTTTCCTCTCGGCGGGAGAACAACCCAGTGAACCTCCCTCCTTCTGTTGTATCTGTTGCTGGTACTGTTGCCTCTATTGTCTCAGAGCACTTAAATTTTGGTGGTCATGCACGCCCTAATGAGAGTGAAGTCTCTGTGACAACTAAGTGCCGCTACCTTGGCAAGGTTCTATATTTTATTGATGGTATTCTCCTGGACCGGCCAGACTCATGCAACCCTATCATACTGAACTGTTTCTACAGCCAAGGCGTCATTCAGTTAATTCTGACTACTTTTGAAGCCACTAGCCAGTTACTTTTTGCAGTGACAAACCGCTTGCCAGCCTCACCAATGGAGACTGAGGATTCTAAAGGTAGTTCAGAAAAGGATTCAGAGAGCATGTGGATATATGGCCCACTTGCAAGCTATGGTGGCGTTCTGGATCATCTGGTCACATCTTCTTTCATTCTCTCTAGCTCCACGAGGCAGTTACTTGAACAACCTATAGGCACTGGAAGCATCCAATTCCCCCAGGATGCAGAGGCCTTTGTTAAAATGCTTCAGTCTAAAGTTCTGAAGGTTGTGCTTCCTATATGGACCCACCCCCACTTTGCCGAGTGCAACTTGGAGTTTGTTAGTGCATTGACATCTATCATGAGGCATGTGTACTGTGGGGTTGAGGTGAAAAACACAGGGAGCAGTAATGGTGGCTCTCGTTTGGCAGGTCCACCGCCTGATGAGTCTGTAATTTCTTTGATAGTTGAAATGGGTTTCCCCCGTGCAAGAGCTGAAGAAGCTCTGAGACAGGTTGGCACAAACAGTGTGGAGATTGCAATGGATTGGTTGGTCTCACATCAGGAGGAGCCACAAGAGGATGATGATGACCTTGCACGTGCACTAGCCATGTCTTTGGGTAGCTCAGACTCACCACCTAAAGAAGAAGCAAAGAATGAGCCTGAGATCAAGGTTGAAGAAGAAATGATGCAGTTGCCGCCAATAGATGAGATGCTTACCTCTTGCATGAGACTTTTGCAAATGAGGGAGTCACTTGCTTTCCCAGTCAGAGACATGCTTGTCACAATTTGTTCACAGAATGATGGTCAGTATCGGCCGAAGGTTCTCACTTTTATTATTGATCGAGTGAGGGAAATCTGTGCTGTGCCCACTCCAACTGGAAACTCTGAAATCTCAGCTTTGTTTCATGTACTAGCATTGATCCTGCATGATGACTCTGCAGCACGTGAGGCTGCCTTGAAGGCCGGTCTAGCCAAGATTGCTCTTGACCTTCTATCAGGTTGGGATGTGGAATCATCTGGGAAGAGTGAGACAAATGGTGTTCCAAAATGGGTCACATCTTGCTTCCTGTCAATTGATCAAATGTTGCAAGTGGAACCAAAGTTGCCTGATATTACTGAGCTTGAACTAGGAAATGATGACAAGGAGAAGCCAACTGGTCAGGTATCAGTTGTTATTGACCAATTGCGTAAAGAAACAGAGGCCGTACCAGAGGCTGCTGGGTTGCTGGACACAGGGGATCAGAAGAGACTTTTGGAATTGTGCTGTAGATGTATGCAGAATCATGTGTCGTCAGACACCATGCACGTGGTCCTCCAGCTGTGTGCTACTCTGACTAAAGTTCATCCTATAGCTGTTACATTTCTTGAGATTGGTGGTTTGCATGCCTTGCTAAGTCTACCGATTGGTTGTTTGTTTCCTGGGTTCAATGCTGTTGCTGCCTCTATTATACGACACATTTTGGAGGATCCACACACTCTCCAGCAAACAATGGAGCTAGAAATACGCCATTGCCTTATCACTGCTGCAAACAGAAATGGAAACCCTCGAGTTACACCACGTAACTTTCTGCAAAGTCTGTCTGATGTTATTTCCCGGGATCCAGTGGTCTTCATGCGGGCTGCTCGGAATGTGTGTCAAATAGACATGGTCGGTGATCGGCCATATATTGTGCAGGTGAAGGAGCGTGATAAGGAGAAGAACAAGGAGAAAGAGAAGGAGAAGCATGCTGAGAAAGACAAGGCTGACAAACTGCCGTCTGATCTGGTGAAACAGCTGGACTCAAATACCAAGACTGCAAAGGCTCACAAAAAATCCCCCCAGAGCTTTGTAACAGTAATTGAGCATCTCTTGGACTTAGTAGTAACTTTTGTGCCTCCTCCTGTCCCCAAAACTGAAGATCAGGCTGATTCAGGTGCAGTGGCCAGTTCGTCAGCTTCTGACATGGACATCGACTCATCTGCTTCAGCCAAGGGAAAAGGGAAGGCTGTAGCCACCCCGCCTGAAGAGAGCAAAGCAGCGTTACAAGAGGCGACTGCCTCTGTTGCAAAGATGGCCTTTCTACTGAAGTTCTTAACTGATGTTCTCCTGACCTATGCTTCATCAATCAATGTTCTTCTTCGCCGAGACGCAGAACTTAGCTCACGTGGGCCTGGAGGTGTCTTTAGTCATATCATTCATCAGTTTCTATCTTGTTCCCCTGCAAAACCAAAGAAGGACAAGAAATCAGAGGGTGACTGGAGATACAAAATGGCAACACGTTCTAGCCAGTTTCTGGTTGCTTCAGCCATTCGTTCAGCTGAAGCAAGAAAAAGGATTTTCTCTGAAATTTCAAGAATGCTCTCTGAGTTTGTTGACTCTTCAAATGGGTGCAAGGCACCAGATCTGAGCATGAATGCATATATAGACCTCCTCAATGAGATACTCGGGGCCCGCTCACCAACCGGTTCCTACATATCTGCTGAGGCTTCCTCTACATTTATTGATGTTGGCTTGGTTCAGGTGCTAACACGTACACTTGAAGTGTTGGATCTTGATAACTCTGAGTCATCAAAGGTTGTTACAGGCATTGTCAAAGCACTTGAACTAGTCACGAAGGAGCATGTGCACTTATCTGATGCAAAGGGGGAGAGAAAGGCCAGCTCAGATCCAAATCAGGCAGACTCTTTTGCTGGGACTAACAGATCTCAGCCTTCCGAAGCCCGTGGCCAGACTGTGCCAGCTGGTGGTGTTGCCTCACATGTTGATGCACCAAACTCTGTTACTGATGAAATGGAGCATGACTATGATGGTGAAGATGATTTCATGCAGGATGTTGTAGCAGAAGATCAACCTGAGAACAATGATGGCATTTCAACTGTAGAAATCACATTTAATATTCGACATGATGATATGGACCAGATGGTTGATGACAATGATGATGATGATGTGGATGAGGATGAGAGTGATCGAGATGGCAATGATGATGATATGTCAGGGGATGATGATGGAGATGATGATGAGCGTGATGAGGATGACGAGGATGAAGATGTTGAAGATGATGAAGAAGATGATGATGGGGAGCATGATGATTTGGAGGAGGAAGAAGATATGCATCGCATGCACCATCCTGACACTGACCCTGATGAGCATGAGATGGATGAAGAGGAGTTTGATGAGGATATGCTAGAGGAGGACGAGGATGAGGACGAAGAAGATGAAGAGGGGGTTATACTACGACTGGAAGAGGGTATTAATGGTATCAATGTTTTTGATCATATTGAGGTGCTTGGTGGTGGTGGTGGTGGTACCGGTGACACCTTGCGTGTTATGCCATTGGATATCTTTGGGACCAGGCGACATGGGCAGAGTGGGCGTACAACATCAATTTATAATCTTCTGGGAGGCAGATCTGGTACTGATCAAGGTGGCCGTGCAGAGCACCCACTGCTTGAGGAGCCGACTGCCCTTCGACTTTTCTCCCATCACAGACAGTCAGGTTAGTGGTTACAGTGCTGTTATTTTCCGGAAGTCAGTTTTGAGGGGTGCACATCTGAAGTACTACTTAATAAATTCATGAAAAAGTTGCATCTCAAAACAATTAGATAAGACATTGAAAATATTGAAATGAAATGAAATATAGCTATCAAAAGAGAAGGATACATGTTTGGTAAATACTGACTGTATAGTGGGCTTTTAATAAATGTATGATTTCCAAGAGTTCACCTTTTAAGTAATGTTAGTTCTTGAATGTATGTGCTTTCTGTTTGTTCTTGGGGACCTGTAATGAATTATTTAACTTTTTCTCCTTTTGCAGACAATACGGTCGATTTAGCTTTCTCTGATAGGAATCAGGAGAGCAGCTCCTCCCGTCTGGATGCAATTTTCCGAACTCTAAGAAGCAGTCGGCAGGGGAACCGATTCAATATCTGGTTAGATGAGAATCATCCACGTAGTGGGTCCACAGCTCTGGCAGTACCACAGGGATTAGAGGACCTGATCATATCTCAATTGAGGCGGCCTAACCCTGAGCAACCAACAGATCCGAGTGTACCAGAAATCCGGCCAGATGGTACTGAGGAGCCCAACAATCTACAAGGGTCTGAATCTGGAACCAGGGAGCAAGCACAAGACAGGATTGCAGAAGGAACTGAAAATCCTAGTGAAACTGTTCCATCAGAGGGTGCCTCTCTCCAAGGAGACACATCAAATGCTAGTGAACAGGCAACTGACATGCAGTATGAGCGCTCTGATGCAGCATCAACCCGGGACCGCGATGGGGAGGCTGTTAGTCAGGCAAGCAGTGAAAGTGGTGCCACCATTGGTGAGTCTTTACGTAGCCTAGAGGTTGAAATTGGTAGTGTAGAAGGACATGATGACTCAGTGAGAAGGCCCACAGGCGGAGTTACGGTTCCTTCCAGTGGATTGGAGAGAGTAAGTGAAGTACCACAAAGTACAAGTGAAGAGGGTGGCCAGACTGACTTAGGCCCACAAGAGGGGCAACATGCAAGTAATAGAAATGGAGACGGCGATTCATCGATTGACCCAACATTTTTAGAGGCTTTGCCAGAGGATTTACGTGCTGAGGTGCTTTCATCTCAACAGAACCAGGCTGCTGCACAAGGGTCATCTGGCGAGCAGGCCCAGCAGAATGAGGGAGAGATTGATCCAGAGTTCTTGGCTGCACTTCCACCAGATATTCGAGAGGAAGTATTGGCACAACAGCGGGCCCAGAGGCTACAGCAGTCACAAGAGCTGGAAGGACAGCCCGTGGAGATGGATCCTGTCTCTATCATCGCAACTTTCCCCTCTGAGATTCGTGAAGAGGTGGGATGATTTCTTGTATTACTGGTTTCTTATAGATTAATGAATCTGTATGCATCTTTGCTGCATGCGGCACTGGTTTGGAGCGACTAACATCCATAGTAGAAATAAAACATAATAAATAAATAAAATTAAAGAAATAAGAATAAATAAAATTTGTATTTTCTCTGCTGCAGGTGGCACTGATTAGGGGCCACCATCATTTATAGCAACAAAGGAAAAATAGTATTGATGCTGATTCATTGCTAATGTTGGCTTTGGTTATTTAATTTAGGTTCTTCTGACATCACCTGATACCCTCCTTGCCACTCTGACGCCTGCATTAGTAGCTGAAGCAAATATGTTGAGAGAGAGATTTGCTCATCGGTATCACAGTGGAACAATGTTTGGTATGGGATCAAGAAGCAGAAGAGGTGAGTCATCCAGATTGTTGCCGCATGGTGATGGTTCCCGTCAGACATCTAGTAAGGTTGTTGAAGCTGATGGCACTCCTCTTGTGGATCAGAATGCTCTCAAAGCTCTTATTAGACTGCTCCGGATTGTTCAGGTACTTCTTATACTTCTGGCAATCTTGACAATTTTGGCGATAATGTGCATATGAAGAACCAAAATATTGCTGAGATATTTTTTATTTGTGTGATTTCCAAACTGTAGTGGGATAAACAGACACAGTTTTCTTCATTCTGTTGTTTATTTTACTCAGTCAATTTCCAGAATGTGGTTCACAGCTATTGACGAAATGTGAAAACCACGTGCAGTTGAAACAACCCAACATAAATGCAATTGTTGGGAAAAAATGAACCAGGTAACACATTCTTTCATTATTTGTTTTTAATCATTGCTATTTTTTGAACAGCCATTGTATAAAGGTCAGCTACAGAGACTCCTTCTCAACCTCTGTGCACACCGAGAAACAAGGGCTTTCTTGGTGCAAATCTTGGTGGATATGCTCATGCTTGACCTTCAGGCCTCCACGAGCAAGTCAGACAGCTCAGCAGAACCTCCTTTCAGGCTCTATGGCTGTCAGGGTTCAATTTCTTACTCCAGGCCCCAGCACTCTGATGGTAAGCATGTTTATGTTTCTGCACCTATTCCTGAAAATAGGCCAAATTGAAATTAAGTTATCAAACTTCCAAGTTGAACTACAAAATCATACTTTTGAGACAACAAGTGGGTCATTGCAGGTACAAAGTTAGTACAATTATCGTTACATAATATATTTTAATAGAACAATTCATACTGAATCACATTAATATTCTCTTGTATATTTGTTAGGAGTACCTCCCTTGGTATCTCGACGCATTCTAGAGACTCTGACATACCTGGCCAGAAATCACCCCAATGTAGCAAAACTTTTGTTGTATCTTGAGCTTGCCAGGCCTATTGGAACTCAAGCCCGTGACTTGGGCCGTGGCAAGGCTGTGCTCATGGAGGAAGATAAACCTGAAAATGATAAGGCTTATGCAATTGTATTACTTCTTACTCTGTTGAATCAGCCATTGTATATGAGGAGTGTGGCTCATCTTGAGCAGGTACGTGATTTGTAGGGCTATTTACTTTCTTTAAGCAGTAATTCAATTGATCAGGTCAGCATCAACCTGTTTTGGGCCCTTGATTAAACAACAAAAAACACAACAACAACAAAGCCATTAGTCCCAGACAAGTTGGCTTAGACTAGAGACTAAACCCAACCAGATCAAGGTCACCAAAGAAAATAGAAGTTGGGCCCTTAGACATTATAAAATAATAAAAATTGTAATTTTGGAATTTGAATATTCTAAGCCAGTAGTACTGAATATGATGAGACCATGTTCCTTATATTGACTGATTTCTGATACCCTCTATTGCAACAGCTATTGAACCTTCTTGAAGTTGTCATGGTCAATGTGGATCATGAGACAGAACAATCTGAAAAGACTGCAGAAGAGAAACCATCGGGCTCAGATAGCACTATGCAGGAAGCTGCTCAAAATGACAATAATGCCGGTACTGTTGGTGCTTCTAGTTCAACAGGACCCAACACCAGTAAGTCAGGCGAGGAAAAAACAGAAAGACCTCTCAGTGATGTCTTACAGAGTCTGCCTCAACCTGAGCTTTGCCTTCTGTGTTCATTGCTTGCACGTGAAGGGTACATATGCATTTTATATATTGACAGTTTGTTATATAATAACATGTATATACTCCATTTTGGCTTATTGCACCGGACCTTTTATGCTCAGTAGCAGTGGTACACCACACTGATGCCAACTTAACATATGCTTCTTTAACAAGGAACTTCTTAATACAGTTGGAATAAAATAGTGTGCACTACCTTGATTATATGCAATAAGGGTTCAGTTGTACCTGGATTAAATTAGGAATTAAAGGAAAATCCAATTTAGCAAACTGTTTTTTTAGCAAAGGCACCTTCAAAATGGCTATTCTTATCTGTTCTGCCGTGACTGTTTGGTTATTACATTTCTGTAATTTTTTCGTGGACGCATTCTCTTCCCTTTTACAGGTTGTCTGACAATGCATATGTCCTTGTGGCGGAGGTATTGAAAAAAGTGGTTGCACAGGCTCCCACTTACTGCAGCTTGTTCATTACAGAGCTGGCTCACTCAATGCAAAACCTCACCCAGGGTGCAATGAATGAGCTCCGGTCATATGGTGAAAATACTGAAAATGCCCTTCTCAGTGCATCGTCCACTAATGGGACTGCTGTACTCAGGGTCTTACAGGCATTGAGTTCCCTGGTGTCCACTCTGCAAGAGAGGAAAGAGAAGGAAATTGAGGCCCTTGGTCAGGTAGCTGACATAAATTCATCTCTTGATGTTCTGTGGCTCGAGTTGAGTAACTGCATAAGCAATATCGAGAGCTCACCAGATTATCCTGCGGACCAGCTGAGCTCACCTTCTGCCAGTGCTGCACCAATGGGCAACTCCAATTCATCACCACCATTACCAGCTGGTACACAAAACATACTCCCCTACATCGAATCATTCTTTGTGACATGTGAGAAGTTGCGCCCTAGCCCTACTGGCCAGTCAGAAACACCACTGCAGGACAGTGCATCAACTACCTCTGACATTGATGATACCCCCAAACACAATGCACTTGTTAAATTTTCGGAGAAGCACAGGAAGTTGCTGAATGCATTCATTCGTCAGAACCCTGGACTTCTCGAGAAGTCATTCTCTCTCATGCTTAAGATCCCACGCTTGATTGATTTTGACAACAAGAGGGCGTACTTCAGGTCCAAAATAAAGCACCAACATGACCACCACCACCACAGCCCAGTCAGAATATCAGTCAGAAGGAACTATATATTAGAAGATTCTTATAACCAGCTGAGAATGAGGTCACCACAAGATTTGAAGGGAAGACTAACTGTACACTTCCAAGGTGAGGAAGGTATAGATGCTGGTGGTCTGACAAGAGAGTGGTATCAACAGTTGTCAAGAGTGATTTTTGATAAAGGAGCATTGCTTTTCACTACTGTTGGAAATGAGTCAACCTTCCAGCCAAACCCAAACTCAGTCTACCAGACTGAGCACCTCTCATACTTCAAATTTGTTGGCAGGGTGGTAAGTATCTGAAAGTTTACCTTGAAAAACTAACAACATAAGGTCCTTTAAGTAAATGCATTACTGTATTGTTTTGATTGCTTTTTGTTTTTTGTTTAGGTTGGTAAGGCACTCTTTGACAGCCAACTTCTTGATGTGCACTTCACCAGATCTTTCTACAAGCATATACTGGGTGCTAAAGTCACATACCATGATATTGAGGCCATTGATCCAAGTTACTACAAGAATCTCAAGTGGATGCTTGAGGTATCACTCACCTGTCTTTCATCAGAATGTCTAATTCCACGATATTTTTTTTCCTGTTACATGGTTTACCAAACCTCTTGACCGACTTCACTATTGTTTGTTGGATTGCAGAATGACATCAGTGATGTTTTGGACCTCACATTCAGTGTGGATGCAGACGAAGAAAAGCTCATATTGTATGAGAAGAACGAGGTATCCTCTTTTTGTCTTCTTCTAGGCTGTTTTAACTTTTTATTACTAGTTTCTTACTGTTAGATCAACTTTTTTTAATTTGTATGATGTTTCCTAATAATTTGCAGGTAACTGATTATGAATTGATTCCTGGTGGTCGCAACATCAGGGTAACAGAAGAAAACAAGCATGAGTATGTGGACCGAATTGCTGAGCATAGGTTAACCACAGCGATCAGGCCTCAAATCAATGCATTTTTGGAGGGGTTCACTGAGCTGATCCCAAAAGATCTCATTTCCATATTCAACGATAAGGAGCTCGAGCTGCTAATCAGTGGGCTCCCGGACATTGATTGTGAGTCACACTCCACGCATAATACTCTTTAGGAAGTTAATCCCTTAAAACTATGGGTCGAACTTAAATATTTTTCTTATTTTTCTGTAGTGGATGATTTGAGAGCAAACACGGAATATTCAGGATATAGCATTGCGTCTCCAGTAATTCAGTGGTTCTGGGAAGTTGTTCAAGGCTTCAGCAAGGAGGATAAAGCTCGCTTCCTTCAGTTTGTGACTGGAACGTCTAAGGTGTGTTTTTCTTTATCTTTCTGTTTTATATATTTTGGTTGGAAAATCCATAAACTCTGAGAAGATTTGGCTCTGTAGATGCTAGTATTAACATTATGGACTTTCTAATTTGTAGGTGCCTCTAGAAGGTTTCAGTGCACTCCAAGGGATTTCAGGCCCACAGAGGTTCCAGATCCACAAAGCTTATGGCAGCATCCAACACCTTCCTTCTGCTCATACATGGTATCTTTTTTCTGTTCTCTGCATATATAATGATCTTTAGTTTTAGAAGTTGTTTGCTCCAGGAGATTATGTATCTCTTTCTTTAAAATGACTGTAGTATAAAAATGTAAGAAATTAATAGAAATGAATGCTGCTACCATATGTTATCTGATTTGACTTATTTTATGATCTTCTACTATACACATATGTAATCATATTTGGTGGTTTGTGTTTTCTTGCTGCAGTTTCAACCAACTTGACCTTCCAGAGTATACCTCCAAAGAACAACTGCAAGAGAGGCTGCTCCTGGCCATTCACGAAGGAAATGAAGGGTTTGGTTTTGGTTAACAGTTGCAGTTGTGTCATGAACTGTATAGATGCTGTTGTTACAAGATAATCATTGATTTGTTGAAGACGGGTACATCTAGTTAGCACACTGATGAAGAAGAGCATCACATTCTGAGGTTTTGGTTGTTTGTTGCTGATTAGTGGGCAAGTTTTGGATCTGATGTACTAAAAGGTGGTTATTTATGTTGTTTATACGTGCTATTCCGGGATGATTACCCTTTTCCTTTTTTTCTTTTTCTTTTTTTTTTTTTTCTCTCCTTCTTCATCTTTTTTCATAAACTCAGGGATGAAAGGATCTGACCCTCCCTATGTTGTTTTTATTTTGTGGAGGGCTTTTCTGGATTTGTGAGTTGTTTGTGGATTACTCTGTGAATTAATATAATGAGAATCAGTTCAATTTTAACTAGTACTGTATTATTAGAGCTGTTCTACGGGTTTAGCTGACTCCCTTTTGCGATCAATGTTCATAAATGTTAGCTATTATTGAGACTTCCAACTTAAACCCCATCGGTATCTAATGGCCTGTGGTTGAAATGAATAGTATTTGTGAAGAACCGATCTTGTATTCAAAGTATTTATGAAGTTAACAAAACACTACACGATTAATTCTTGAATTATTTGTGTTTATTAATTTGTTCTCTTTAAAATATTAATCTTTTAAGTATGTCACGGTCTCACTTAATATTTCCAATTGTTTGTTTGGTAAGTCTAGGGAAAACCACCAAAATTAGTTTGACGCATACAATAAGAGGTCGTGATTGATAGGGCTTGTAGCAAGAAGGTAACTGTAATTCATCCGAGGACTACGATGTACATACAATAGTGTGATCAATAATAAATATGTTTCTTACAACCAAATTTCTTTTCCTAAGCTACAAACAACTTGTCATTAATCATCGAAGAGCACTCCACTTGAATTGCCAAGTTCTTTAGTATACCTCGACATGGATCACCAAAGACAGAGTTCGAAACAGTCACCCTACAGTTATTTTCTCCCAGACAAGCCTGCCAGAAAGAGGACAGAAATCAATACTGACTAGCCATAGGTATATAAAAGAAAAGCCTATAGCACAAGCTTTCACGCTAACCTCAGTAACTATAGATAGTGAATTTGCAGCATGGCATCTACCCTGAGAGAAGTTCTGGCAACTGCCACTTGGAGTACCATAGCTTGCAAAAGTAATGCTTGATATTGCATGCCCATCATCACAGTGCAAGTACACTTGAGGTGGGATGCTACTTACACTAACCTCTCCATTTAGTATATTTTGGTCAGACCATGCTGACAGAGGTGGGTAATCATTTTCCGAAACTTGGGAACAAACAGTTTTGGTGTAGTGTAGTTTGAGTGAAATCTTGGTGGGGTCCCCTCCAGTTTCCTCGAATAGCACAAGCAGATTGTCAGACGATTTCAACCATTCTCTTGGAATGTGATACCTGTTATCAAAAGAATTAATATAGAATACAATATGTAGTGATGTCCCTGACATTGGAAAATATCAATTTATAATAATTATTGCCTGGAAATGCTTTTTGATTTCCAATCTTCCAGCATACAGTTGACTGTTTCTGATCCTTTTAGCTTTGTTTCTTTAGATTAACATTGCATCTTACTCAAAATTGACTGTTTCTGATACCTTTCTTTTACTAGTTGCAGGGCTTGTAGCTTATGTGGGAAACTTTGGGCCCAAAATTGCATTATAAATGCTCACGATAAATTTCAGGAAATGGAGATCACAAGACTTTTGCGTGTTTTATAAAACTCAAATGCAACTTTCTAATATTTTTCTTTTCCTTGGAATGGACCCCTAGTTCAAATCCATTATGCAATTCTTACTATTTTCCTTGGAATTATCTTTTATTTTTTGAATTTGAAAATCCTTTGAGTACCTTCTTTACATGCTAAACCTATTTTGACTTTATGAACCTATTTCCGGTCATTAGCAGACACCTATTCAAGCCCTTACAAAAACCTTCATTGGGAAGAACATTTACCAGCTTTGAGTGGGTAACCCACAGTTTGTTGAACACTTGTTCTCATGATAAGCACCACGATAATCACAATAGTTGCTACAACCACCTTTTGGAGCAACTAGTGACCAGTAGCGGCCAATCCCATGGCCATTGACCCATGCCTGCCCTTTCCCCATACTTCCCAGGTCAAGTGCAACAGGGTCAGTCCCTTCGGGTGCATCAAAGGAAGTCTGTACAGAAATAATGAAATTCCAATAATCTGGTAAAGTATAAAATAAGATTCATGGGCGCTGGATAGATCATCACAACCTACCTTGTACCACATAAAGGGGGATGCGATAGTATTGAGATCTATATCGTTCCAGTTGGCATTTTTCTCACCTTCATGAGTATATACTTGTGAGTACTCCCCCTCCAGTCCCACCTAAATGTGTGCATTTCCAATACATGGAAGTCTGTCAAGAAATGAACAAATGGAAAAAAAAAAAAAGAGAAAAAATCGCCTCGAGCAGAGATTTTACCTGATACGTCCAACTGAACTCGGAGATATTAAGATCACCATATTTCAAACCAGTTAATTTTATCTGACCTCTGAAACCAGCTCCGTCTTTCTCAAGGAAAGCACCATAGTTCTACAAGAAATATAACACTCATATTACATCCCTCGGAATAATTAGTTTTCTTTTTTTTTTTTTTTTAAAGGGAACTAAAGTTGTGAAATATTATGTACCTGCAAGCCAACAGTTACTGACAACAAGGCCACTTCATTGTCTCCTTCAACCAATTCAATATTCTGGTGAACTGGTACCCAGTCACCCACTGTACTACCTTTAATTTTACAAAAGAATGAAATAAAGATGCAAGAAGTATACAGAAAATTTTTATGCTGTAATTCTCATATGGTGACCAGCTAGCACTGAACTACCACACTTATGTGATTCAACGAGCTTTTGAGAATTTACAAGGCAGAAGAACTTACCAGCATAGTGACCATTCACAAAAATGCGAACTACATCTCTGCTTTTGCCAATAGAAAGAGAAGGGGAAGTGCCGTTCTCCTTCCAAAATTCAACATCCTCATCAGAAATATTAAACCTGAATTCGACCTCAAGTTAGGTTGCAACAGATTAAGCATAAAATTCATGAATTAAAATTACAGTTCTACCTTGTGATGTACCATAAATAATCAGAAACATCCTTTGTCACATTTAAGTGCTCAAGTATGCCTTCAGCAGTAAAGCTATTGTTGCCCCATGCACCCATTGGTTCTTTATAAGACAACCAGTTATTAGTGAAGTAGCTATTTCCATCTTTTAGGGTTATATAGTTATGTTCTGTAGCGTTTGCATAACTGGGCGGAGATCCAGACTCAACAGACTTTATTGAAGTTTGTGCAACCACCTAAAGAAAAAAGTTTTGACAGGCTTAAGTGAGGTGAAACACTAATTTCTGGTCAAAATACTAGAAGTGCTGCTGGTAATGAACAGATGCGACTAGAAAACAACCATCTTCATGGGAGATTCTTATTAAGGAAAAAGCATTATAAGTGTCCGAAAGATAAGCAACAGTGGACTGTACAAGTTAAGTAGTATATCATGATTCATCAAATTACAGAAGTTATATATGCAACAAGTAAATCGGTACAAAACAAGGAAATTGATATCATAACGACTATCACCTTAGCAGTGTTATAAGCAACAGCTTTACAGTCTGGCAATATGCTCACTGACCATGGCGGCAGGCTGTATGTTCTACCAAAAATTCGAACTGAGACCGTCTTCTGTTCATCAATATTGGCAAGAAATAGTGAACAAATATCAATGTCTTCTGGAAGAGTTTTGTTTGGATTTACATATTCACTCGCATATATATGTGCCTGCAAATTTTTTTGAAAAAAAAAATCAAACAAAAACCTTGTCAGGGAAAACAACAATTGTTTGCATAAGTTGTCTTTTTTTTTTTATATCAAGATTACAGATAATATAAATATGTATAGGACCAAAAATGACTCGGTTCATTTCTGAAAAATGTTGACCAGTTTACTTTTTTGAAAGTAATTAGCATGATAAGGAAATGCAATGAACACAAAAATAATTTTGGCAGTCAATGTCCCTTCTGCATAATCAATATAATACATAAGTAAACAAAGAAAATGAAGCAGGCCAAACCAAAAAAAAAAGGAAAAAAAAAAATCAGTTGCATTGAATGCATTGGCGATTTTTACTGGCTACATTTGCTGGTTTTGTAGAATTGTAACACATTAGCTGCCACTTGATGTTCAATTTTGATTTCATTACCATCAATTAATAAAGGTTTGCTATAAAAATAACCAATCATAGAAGTTGAGAACCTCTTGCATCGGACCCAGTTTTACATACTGTGGTGACCCGTCAACAGTTACAAGAGCAGGCTCACAAAGTTTAATGGCAGTGTGAAGGTCCCTCAGGTGGCCCCACTTAGGCTCAGTTATAACACCTGTAATTACTCATCTTAACAACCTGACAGCAAATTTGTATTAATATGTAGAATATAGCTTAACATACCATATTCATCAATAGGGGCATCATAGTCATAACTGGTTACATAATTCGGGCCCCCAGATGTCCTCCCAAAGTTTGTACCACCAAAGAACTGGGTGAAGGTAAGAAAAGCACAGAGAGGAAGGAATGAAAAACTGAAAGAAGATACGAGACTCTTGACATATTATATAATTACAGTAAAAAAAATTACCATATAGTAATTATGAAAGCTACCTCCCCGTTGGAAAAAACGAGCAACAGCAAAGGAATTGTCTTTAACAGGTCTATGAGGCACCCGCCCACCCCAATAAGCAAACCTACAGAAAAAGAATATAAATATCAGGCAATTTTTATTGACACAAAATGTTTGGGCTACCTAAATGTGAAGCCAACAAATAGATTAGGCAAAAATGAACAAATAAATTACCATCCATTCCAATCTTCTGTCCACAAAGTTGGCTTCCTGTAAGAATTTGGCTTGAAACCATCACAGTAAAATCCATTACAGGAGTTGATCTGTAGAACCAAAAAAAGAAATAATAGACATAACACAAATAATAATAATAATAATAATAATAATAATAATAATAATAATATACAACAAAGAAGCAAGAAAAAGGGAATATATGCTGAGTTGTGATAACTTACAATATTTTCTGGTGCATCAGATTGCTGACACATTACCCAGGGTACACCAGCACCAAGCCCAACTGCCATGTCAGCAGCCCATTTTACATAAGATTTGCCACCTTCTCCATAGCTCGATTCAATATTTCCGTACTCATTCTCTATCTAAAAATAATTTATTTGATCAATGATGATACATTAATTTTTTAAATAGTTTAACAGTAGGTTGAAGGTTCTACCTGTGCTAATATGATGGGACCACCTTGCCATGAAAAAAGATTTTCTTCTAACATCATATCAACTATTTTCTTCACAAACTTCTCCATTTCCTCCTAAGAAATGAAACATGTAATAAACGCAATTAGAATAAGAAAATACAAGTTACAAAGACCAAAACACTAACATGCTCTTAACCAGTGGCCAAGCCTGATAAATTGTATACTGTGGTCCAATTTTTTAATATACTGATAGGTATTGAGTTGAATGAAATTAATATGGAATAAAAAAGGTGTTTAACATAATTTTAAAATAAAAGGACAACTTATGCAGAATTCTCGACTTTAACTTAAAAAAAATATCAAAATGAAACAAAAGACAAATATGACTTCTTTGTTTGTTAATTAATAATCATAGTAAACATTTCAGTCTCAAATACAATGTTACCACCTCATTGCACGAATGATGCATCATTCATTAATATCAGGTCTTTAGACTACAAGACCATAGAGGTGTACTGTTGGGGTGAAGAGGGGCAGAAAAGCGTTTTTTTTTTTTTTTTTTTCAATATCTTTTGCTTCCAAATATCATCTTAGTTTCCTAAACATTTAATTTAATGTGTGTCTTTAAGATAGCTTTCTTGGAAAAGAGGATTCCAAATTAAAAGGAAACATTTTGAGTGCACCTAGATAATAGTTATAGCCTGGCTTATAATTCTTAGTTACAGACTATTAAAATTGATTCTTAGTCAAGTGAATATATTTTTATGGTTTTTCTGATGTTTCAAAATCTTGCAAGTAGGCCCTTTAGAACACCAAGGAATTGATCTAAAGTCCTAAACTATAGGGGGGCCATGGCTGATGGCCCTCCAAGACCCCATCGCCCTCCATCCCTGCACTTAATATTGGATTACAAAAGTGAGTCCAATCCCATATGAGATCAACTACTCACCTTAAATGGCTCGTTATCCGTACGAAACTCAATGCCGGGAATATCTCTTAACCAAACTGGGAAACCCCTGCAAAAAGTTGAAGCAAAAGTACATTAAATTAGAGTATACAAACAAGGAAAATAATGCAATATTCTATTGCAGAGAATTGTGAAAAAATAAGAGGAATGAAATATGATACAACATTATGAACTGGTATACGAATAAAAAAAGGAAAGTCAGAATCTTAGTGTAGATTATTAGACCATGGATGGAGATGGAGAGAAAAAGTTATGTTATGAAAAAGCTTTAAGTCATCCCAATTTCATCCAGATTCTAGAGCCCCTACAAAGGTAAACTGAGATGCCATAATGTCTAGGCAACATGTGCATTTTAACTTTAAGAAATTGTAGAGAAATTTATGATACCCAAAGTTCCATTCTGCACAGACATATGGTCCAATTCGAAGGTGCAGATACAGCCCTTGTTCGGCAACCAACTTGACAAACTTCACGAGGTCATATCTTTCTTCAAAATAATACTAATCCAAATAAAAGGGGAAAAAGTTAGGGAAATCTATGCTCTTGCCATGTTGGATTTACTGGTCAGCACTAGTACCACTGCTGTACCAATGCTTGACCACATGGTCATGGGTACACCACAAAGCAATCAATTATACTAACCTGACCTCTTGATGGTTCATGCCCATTCCAAAATACATATGTTTGTACAACATTAGCACCTGCTGCCTTACTATTTCCAATTATGCTAGGCCACATCTGTTATCAACAGGACAAAAACGAATAAATTAGTAATTTATTAATAGAGGAAACTGACAGAAATTTTTGGCTGATTGAATTAATAACATAGATATCTTCGTACCATTGTAGCTATCTTTGTTAGACATGGCAGTGAAAGTACTAAATATAGTAAAATTTGGTGACAAATGAGATTTATAAATTTATCACTGAACATTTGGTAATTAATTGATCAACTCAAACAGCCTCCCTTCCTAATTTGAAACTGCACAAAGATTCTGCAACATCAATAACCGAAAAATTCTACACACGACTGATGAGAAAAGAACCAATTTATTAGGAGATTAGCACAAACACTCCTGCACTCATTTACCAGTAAAATTCAAGAAAATTAATTCAAGCTTGGATAGAGAGACCTGAATGCCATACCTGAGGAGTGGCGCGCGGGTAATGGATTCCAGCCGAGATCAGCATCCTTCGTTCGCCACCGATCAAAATCGCTCGATGATCATAGGTCACATTGAATGGCTCGAAGTAGGTCTCCGAGACTGCCACCGCCACCGCCATCAGATGCACCGCCACCGCCACGACGGCGGCGGCGGTCAAGATGGCGCTCCGACGGGATCGCGTGATCATTTCTGGCATCCCTTTCGATTCTCCGCTTGGTCTGAGTTGAGATGAAGATGATAGAGGAGAAAAGACAAAATTAAAGACTTGTTTTGTTTAGTTGAGTTGAGTGTTGGTTTGGTAGTGAAAGGGATTTAAAATCTGACCGGGATAGTTATCTGTTAGTGGCTTAAATGCAACCAATATATATATTTTGATTTTTGAGCGCTGCTGTTAGGTACCAGTATCCTCTACCCATCTCTATTGAGATGGGTAGAGTTCTATTGAGATGGGTAGAGTGCCCATCTCATCACGACCGTTCGATCTAATCTGGACGGTTTATTTTTTTCAGGCCAATAATTTTTTCGGAAATGGTGGAATTCACGGGGCTCTTTTAGCCATTGAGATTAAATCAGACGGTTGAGGTTTAAGATGGGCACTTTATCCATCTCAAAGAGATGGGCAGAGGATGCGGTTCCCTGCTGTTAGTGCTACTGTTCTATTGATAAAGGTCAAAGTGGGGACCCACAGGTCGGTGAGTGTTATAAGAGCAGGACCCACTAGTCTGGTTAGCGAGCTTCTTATTTTATCGATTTATTATTATTATTATTATTGTTTTGGATAATGCTGGAGACTGGAGAGAGACGAAGCATCAAGCATCTCGATTTTTTTTTAGATATACCAGGTAGAGACTACCAAGTTAAGCATCTCGATTTTTTTTTTTTATCAATTTTTCTGTAAGAATGCTGGAGAATGGAGAGAGGCGACACGTTCTTGGGTAGACTAGACACGTTGATTGGTGCATATATTTCTCTATGACTACGAGGAAAATAATGAAAATCACGTGCTTAGATGTACATTTGAAAGTTAATTTATAAGACTTAATTCTTGATATGAAATTTATATCTAATCATCAAATTTTTTATTAATTATTTTTACTTACCAAATTTATTAATTATTTAAACTAGAGTGGATCATCGAGCTTCGCTCGATACATGAATTTTTATTGTATTAATATTATAAATGATAGAAAAATACTAAGGAAGTAATAAACTTCAATTTAAGCCGAAAGGAAAAATGAGATTGCACATAAACTAAAATTTTAACTGAGATATTATCAAGGAACAATGAGATGACACACCATTATAATCATTGACCAGCAACAAAATATATAATATATTGAGAGAGAAGGCATGGAAAAAAAATATTATCCTCAAAAAATCATGTATGTTTCAAAAGAAAAATATAATATTTTCTAAATATACTATGTTTTAAAAAAAATATTCGCAGTTTATATCTGAAGAAAAAATATAATCCAATTATAAATTATAAATATCAATCGATCAACATCAGCATATCAACATAAAAAAATAAAAGAGAAAAATATGATTGCAACATGGTATCTTTTAAGAAATGATATTTGGAGACAAAACAAAGCACCATATATATATATGTACTCTTAGTCCAAAATTTATGTTGGACATATTATTTTGAATTAATATCACAATCATATCAATAAGATATGAATATATTAAAATAATATGTCCAACAATATTATCTCATAAATGAATTTTGAGTTTTCCAAATATATGTCCAACATAATTTACAATATTTTTAGCTTAACTATTACAAATTGACAATGAAAATGAAAATAGGAAGGGGTCAAAAAATAAAAAACAAAACAATGTACTGCCATATTATTGTCTGCCGGTGAAGCGGGTCAATTTTATGAGGAATAATACCCAGCACACAAATAATTATAGATCATCATGTTACAGAAATAGGAAAAATGCTCTTTCACAATACTTGGAGTGTCGAACTACATTTAACTAAACGATCCCGACACCCACACATCTTTATTTATAATATTGATGTTGATCACTTTCTACTTTATCATCCAAAATACTAAACTTTTCATTTAAATTTAGTCACGTTCACTTAGTAGAATGACTGAATCTAAATAGAAAACGAAGTTTAATGACTACACAAATAATTTGTTTCATATTAAGGTCATTGACCTACGGCAAATTTAATCTCCACATCACATACAGAATTACAGAAATCATTCTACGCCAACCTTTCGAATCACTCCAATTTAATAACTTGTCGACTTCACTCCGGTTGCTATTTGATTAAACTTTAAGACTTGTCAAGAGCAGTGGTTGTAATTTATTTAGTTTAAATTTTTATTTGCACGATGCTATTGTTATGCTCCGATGGGAGGCTTTTATTTTATTTTGCTTTAAACAAAAGTTAGTGTTAGAGTTTGGACGAAATATATCTAGACACAAAGTTAGATATACCGTTATGCGGAAGTCTTGGATCGAAGGTGACCTCTTTCACGTAGTGGACTGCAAGCCTTCGTCTTCTCTACACCAGTGACAGCAACCACGTTTAAGCAAACGAGTTCTGCCTTGGTTCCACAGTACAAGTGCCCTCGACTCACTGCAAGATCACAAGGACAAGCCGTTGTGACCAAAACACCCCTCTCGAGTGCTTGATCTTGTATAGATGCACAAGACCAAGATGGTGGAACTCTCCCTCTTTCTTCTGTCTGCATCTGAGTCTTAGAACTCGTACAGAATGAGTCTGCAACGTCTCTTTTATAAGGGACGTTCAGATCTAACAGATAAGGCATCCTTTCATGAAAAGGTGCCAGTCTGTCTGTTTTTCCAGCGACCCGCTAATCATTTCAGCGACCCGCTGAAACAATGTCTCCACCATATAATAATACTAACATCTCCCTCTTGGAGACTTTGTTAGCAGCAGTGTTATCTTCATACGGGCAAATAGACTGTGCGACTGGCGTATATACCTGCATGCGGGAGCTACAAGGATACACTTTAACTAATGTTAAAGCCACCCAAGAGCCTCGACCCTTTTCTAAAAGAAGCAGTTTATATGTACATACTAATACCCTAGATCTATCAAATCAACACTAGACATAACATCGCCAACCAAGCTAAATGGCCTATGTTTAGTCCCTTTCAATCTAAGTTTCATAAATGTTCCCTTTCTCAGTCCATATGACGAGATAGGTGGATCCTGAACATAAAGAAACACTCTTTGTGTGATTTGAAATCAATCTTCCTTATGCACTCATGTCAATCCAAGTAAAATCAACCGCTTTCCGAGTAATGCACCGGTAGACCGAATCATACATAGCCATAGGTAACACACCACAGTAGACAGAACATTGATCGTACTCTTCATGACATAGTCACTAGTCATAAGGGTATTTATTTGGGATTTACACTATGAGGAGACAGCTGGTATAGGTCCTGGGACCACTCAACTCAATTCCCAACGCCGCCAAGCACACGTGGTATGAAACACGTGCTACAATGAACTGTCTATCAATACAGACGTATGTCAAGTTCATTGTACAAGTTAAGATCCAATTGCAATCTATGTGTCTATGGTCTAGACAACACTTATTGCAATTTATCTTGAGATCCTCAACAAGACCGCTGCCACGAGCGTCAAGGAGAAACTCACCTTGGCTTCTCTTTGAGCTACATGAGTTGTGGGGATCAACTCATGCCGACTCGCCTAAAAGAAGACAAATCTCATCTTAGTCTAAAACTAAGGCGACATCAAGCTTCGGCCACAGAAGTAGCTACATTAGTCCTCGACTTATCGCACATAGCTTGATAGAGTCTCATCTCTGCATGCCCCACGCATCAGAGGCGAATGCTTGTGTAAATAAGCCATTCTAGCTCAATGACATACTACCATAATGCTAACAATTTAATGAACAAAATAAATATGAAATTGAATAAAGATAACAGCAATCAATCAATCATATTATTATCACACTGTTCATACACACATACAAACATACATAAATAAACTGTCCACAAATAACAGTACAAGCGGCCAGCTACACAAATCAGCGGCCCGCCAGGAAATCATGCGACCTGCTTGAAAGTCAAGCGGTCCGCTCCCGTCCTCAGACCGAGAGCTCTGCCATGTCTCATAAACAGATCACGACTGATCGGTTTTGTCATTGGGTCAGCAATCATTTCGCCAGTCGAAATATGCTTTAAAATGATTTCCTTGTGCTCCACTAAGTCTCTAACAAAATGGTACTTCATGCCTATGTGCTTAGTCTTGTCATGAAACTTAGGGTCTCGAGAATACGCAATCGCTATCGTATTATCGCAATAAAGAGTCAAAGGTTCAGAAGTAACCTTGACTACCCCTAAATCATGCAAAAACAGTTTCAAGCACATAGCTTCTTGCGCAGCATCCGCACAAGCAACATACTCGGCTTCCATAGTGGAAAGCGCTACACATGTCTGCTTCTTGCTGCGCCAAGAAATGGCAGCGCCACCTAGCTTAAACACATAGCCAGAGGTGGACTTTCTCTCATCTGGATCTCCTCCCCAGTCAGCATCACTATAGCCAATTAAATGCATATCCTTTCCTTGATAGCATAGTCCATAGTCCAGAGTGTCCTTGAGGTACCGAATAATCCTCTTGACTGCATGCCAGTGTGCAAGTCCAGGATTAGACTGAAATCGGCTCACGAGACTCACCGCATAACAAATATCGGGTCTCGTACACATCATCGCATACATAAGGCTCCCAACAGCACTGAAGTATGGCACATTCTTCATCTTATCTCTCTCTTCATCAGTTTTGGGACTCATTTCAGAACTCAATTTAGTGCTTTTATCAACAAAAGTGTCATAAGGTTTACTTTGTGCCTGAGCAAACTTCTCAATTATTTTCTCTAAATAATTTTTCTGAGATAGTTTAAGAAACCTCTTAGATCGGTCTCTTTCTATCTTGACACCTAGCACATAGCTAGCTTCACCCATGTCCTTCATGTCAAACACGGAGGACAGCCACATCTTTGATTCCTCGATCAAAGAAATGTCATTTCCAGCCAATAGAATATCATCAACATACAAGGTTAAGATTAGAAAACTGTTCTTGGACCGCTTCACATAGACACAGTGATCTTCTTTCATCACCTCAAACCCGTTTGATAAAACGGCTCGGTGGAATTTAAGATTCCATTGTCGTGAAGCCTGCTTGAGACCATAAATGGATCGGCGGAGTTTGCACACTTTGTGCTCCTCCTTTTTAGTCACAAACTCTTGTGGTTGTTCCATGTATATCTCTTCCTCCAACTCTCCGTTGAGGAATGCAGTTTTAACATCCATTTGGAACAGCTCTAAGTCTAATGATGCAACAATAGCCAGAATTAAGCGGATGGAGGAGAATCTCACGACAGGTGAGAATGTTTCCTCGAAATCCACTTCCTCTATCTGGGTGAATCCCTTTGCCACTAAACGAGTTTTAAAACGGTCAATTGATCTGTCTGCTTTTCGCTTGACTTTGAGAATCCACTTATTTCCAACAGCTTTGCGACCAGGAGGTAAATCAACTAACTCCCAAACTTGATTCTTTCTTATGGATTCCATTTCTTCTTGCATTGCCATCATCCATTCCTTAGCATGGCGACTCGAAAGTGCATCCTGCACATTCCGTGGTTCAACCAAACAATCCTGAGCAGCCAAGAATATTTCGCCCCCATCGATCTGAAATCGACGGCGAGGTACTTGTCCTCTGGCACTTCTGCGAGGTTCATGTATTTCTGTCTCTGACTCCAAGTCAGCGGCCAGCTCAGAGTTTGTGCGACCCGCTAGAAATTCCTGGCGACCCGCTGGTAAAACCAGCGGCCCGCTCAAACTGGGCGACAGAGAATCTGTTTCCATGGGAACGATTGTTTCTGCAACATCGCTAACCCTAGGAGGTTGAGGAGGACTTACAAAATCTCCCTCTTCCTCCTCTACATCTGGGTTACGAATGTTTTGAGGAGAAATAAGCGTTTCAAACAGAACTCTATCTTGTGAAACCTCACTTCGCTTAGGAAATTCACACTCAAGGAATGTAGCGTCTTTTGACACTATTTCTGTTATTGTCCCACTCAGATTATCTCCAATAAATATGTATCCTTTTGACTCATCAGAATATCTAATAAAGATACACTTCCGTCCTCGAGGGCCAAGTTTACCATATTTATGAGATGAATCATGGACATAAGCCATACACCCCCATGGTCGTAGATTAGCCAAATCTGGTTTTCTACCGTACCATAGCTCATAGGGTGTTGCTGTAACAGATTTAGAAGGCACACGATTCAATACATAAGTGGCTGTAAGCAGCGCATCTCCCCAAAATGAAATTGGTAGATTTGCCTGAGCCATCATAGATCGAATCATCTCAAGCAAAGTCCTATTACGTCTCTCAGCAACTCCATTTTGCTGAGGTGTATAGGGAGTCGTCAATTGACGTACTATTCCCCTTTCATCACACAAACTCTTGAATTGATCAGAAAGGTACTCGCGACCTCGATCTGTCCTAAGAGTTTTCACACTTGTGTTTAATTGATTCTCAACCATCGCAAGATATTTTCTAAAGCATTCCAATGCCTCAGATTTATGGGAGATCAAATAAACATAACCAAAACGAGTATAATCATCAATAAATGTGATGAAGTAATAGGCACCATGCCTTGCTCTCACATTCATTGGACCACAAATGTCCGAATGAACCAGTTGCAAAGGAAATGAAGCACGAACCGCCTTACTAAACGGTTTGCGTGTGGCTTTACCTGCTAGACAACTCTCACATGTAATCAAAGAGACATTGGTTAAAGGACCCAAGAGTCCATCCTTAGCCAATCTATTCATTCTCTCTTGACCTACATGACACAATCTAGCATGCCAATCCATAAAAGCATTCACATGCAATTCAGATGAAGATACATTACACTCAGCAGAACCAACAATTGTATTAAGTACCATAAACTTGTTCTCTAGATAACCATCACCAACAAGTATATCATTACAGTACAAATTCACACAATTATCCACAAACACAACTTTAAATCCAGTTTTAACTAAAATTAAAACAGATACAAGGTTTCGTCGAATATTTGGCGCATGTAACACATCATGAAGTACAATTTTGTGACCAGTGCTGAACATAAGCTCACAAGTGCCAATGCCATGCATATTTACACTACTATTGTTCCCCATAAAGATGCGTCTACTCCCTGTCGGAATTCGACGATACTCCAAGAATGCCATGCGTTCCCTCACTATGTGATCTGTTGCTGCAGAATCAACAGTCCAAACAGGATTGTTTTCTGTTAGCATAAAGCAACTAGACACAAATAAATCAGCATTAAACAAGAATTCAGAATTAGAAATTTCTGCGGCCCGCTGGACATCCCTGCGGCTCGCTGAAACTGAGAGTTGTACCTTCGGTTTCGTGTAATCACAAATGAAGTGACCAAACTCTCCACAATTGAAACAGGCCCCCTTGGCCTTTTCAACCTTTCCCTTTCCACGCCTGTCGCGTTTCTTGTTTTTCTTGGAACTGGAAGCACCCTCAGTTCCAGACTTTGCATTCTTCCCTTGTTGAGAGTTCTTTCCCTTATTCTTCTTCTTTTGAGAGTTAGAGGCAGCAGCCATCATTGCCTCTCCAGTAGCCCTCTCGGCCTTCTCTGCCATAAGCCGGTCATACTCAAGTTCCACATGATGTGCAGCTTGCTCAAAAGTGCGAATATTGTCATTATGGGTCAGGTTAACCCTCATGTGCTCCCATGAGCGAGAGAGTGACCGAATGACTGCCTGCACTTGCTGCTCATCAGTGAGATTATGACCAGCACGCGCCAACTCATTAATCATGTTCGTCATGGCATTAATATGTTCCCGCATCGAATGATCGGGTTCTTTCTTATAGCCATCGAACTTAAGAGTCAATTGGAGCAGGCGGGTGGTAGAAGTACCACCATACTGGACTTTGATCGCATCCCACAAAGCCTTTGTGGTGCGATACTGTTGACCCCTAAAAATGCGTGGTCAAAGTGACGTGAGATGCTCAGGAAATATTTTTGGAGATCGTCGGAACTTGAAATGGTCTTAGAAAATCTCGAAAGGCATAGGCGTAAAAAAATGTCAAAATGTTCCAGACATTAGCCGAAATATGTCAAGAGAGTTCTAAAATATCCATAAATTCATGAAAATGTCACCATGAATTATGAGGGGCATTTGAATGCTATTAGTTCGTGAAATATTTGACGAATATTTTATGACAAGCTAAATGTGCCGAAAATAATTTCCAATGAAAAAGTTCAACAAGATTGTGGGGATCACAATAATTTTGACGACTTCTTCCAAACCCAAAGATTGCACAATTTTAGATAAATGACCGATGCTTGAACTTTAATGATCCAAATGAGGTAATGGAATTTAAAAAGAAAGGATACAAAATATTTCGAGTAATCAATGGATGGAACATTTTATATCATCATGATTATGACATCTCATGCACAAATGAGTTTGGGAAAGCATCGAATAATTTCTCAAACATAAAGTTTCGATGGAAAATAAAATTTCTGTTGCAACTGGCCCATTGAAACCCCTCTGAAATAACGGCCCAGAGAAACAAAGGCCCAAAAAAAATAAAAGAGATCAGCCCATTTTCTTCAACGGAGAAGAACCGTGGACCCCATTGGTCAGAATCTTCTCCTCCGATTTCTGCTGCTCCGATTGGTTGACCATGGTTCGATCTACTCGTCAGCGAGAAAATGCTCAAATAGCGCTTGCTCATTGGTTCTACACCTGGGGTCCAAACATAACAAATTAATAACAAAAAAAAACAACAGAAAGAAGAATCGATGCGGGGAAAGAGAAGGAAAACCGTCACCTGTGACAAAGTCATTCTAGCGATCGGCTCCACCGAAACCAAAGTTCTTGGCACCGCTGGAAAGAGGGTGAAGGGGAGAACATGACGACGTCAACCTCAGCTTCTGCCGTGCCTTACCTGAAACTCAATTTTGAAGAAAGATTATTGGGCTGTTGTGAAAAGAGATGCAAAATTGATATAATTGAACCCATGAATGTCACATTGCTGGTTGCTACAACCTTGTGGGGATGTTAGTAATGAGCTGCAATCATCAACTGGATCTAAAATGAACCAATTGTGCGAGACTCCCAGTGGGAGGTGACATGAAGAAGCAAATTTGGTAAACACCAAAAAACAGTTATTTGCATAATTGGTTAATGATACAAGAATATGAAGCATACTATTTAGATGCTTTAGTGATGATCCACTTGCCCTAAAGAAACTCCAAGCTGATTGAAGAACCAACAGCTTGAAGGATTTCATGATGCGAATCGGGTAATTTTTTAAATTTTATTAACCGATAACATCTAGGATCGTTCTTACTATTGCTAACTTTCTTTATTTATTTGCATCGCAATCAAATATATTCCTATAAGAAGGATTGTAGAACCATACCTATGGTCTTTAACGAAGCTCTGTTCCTCTTCGGTTCACCTTGAATCCGAAACAAAATGACAGTCGAATCCGTGCTAGCGAATTCCCCGTCAACACCTAGCTCCGTCGCCCGTATCTTAATCGATTGCTTAATCGATAGAATATTTTAACAAGTATTTAGAAGAAGAGGAGAACAAAGCTTCAACACATGAAGACTTACTTGTCTTCTCAATTTTTCTCATCAGTTTTTACACAAAAACATCTGAATAAAACCTCTCAAATTCGTATAGCATTTAAAGCCACTAACCAGAAATTAAAACAGCACTTTAATTTCTGACGTTGCAGCACTAAAACCTTGATAACTCTCTGTAGGAAACTCCAAACGTCCTGAAACTTGGACCATTGGATTCTACATTTCAAGGGCTATAATTTTCATATATCATTTGCCCAAAATGATTATCGTTTGCTATACTAATTTTCTATTTAAAGTTGGCTCAAATTCTGACCCGAATTTAAGGTCTTCTTTCTTCTTCATTTGTTAAAATAATTGGGCTTGGGCTTCAAATAAATTTATACATTTCATAATAATATTCATATATTATTATAATATGTGAAACTTATATTATCCTCATAATATACACATATTGATAAATTTATTCTTTGCTAGTTAATCACGTCATGTGATATAATTTTCTATTTGTACTTTATTTCATGCAACATGAAACCTTGTACATAGAAAATATATTTCTTGTTTCCCATTCAGTTGGTGTGACCTATATTGAGGATCCATATTATGTTGGCAATGGAATAATTATTTTATTCCATAAACTGTAAGCGGTACTCTAGCATACATTACAGCTACCCAAATAATATAGATGTTTAGCAAATCCTTTTACGAAACACGATCCTTCTAGTAATGTTATTAACATTACTTGTGTCTATTCCTTGCCATATGATATTATGACTATTATACAAAGTAGGGCTGTGTCATCTTTGTATTATAATCTTTTCTTGATCTCTAACAAGTAGGATTATATAATTATAACTGCACTTCAGTTATATTGGATCCATTTATAATCTCACTTTACCAAGGGGCCCTTTATAATATCATTCCTCAATTAATGAGTGGCAATTAGCTATTGACATATATATTTTCCTCCTACACAAGTTACATACAAAGAACTATTACTTTTATCACCACTTGCTTCAAATGGCTTTTAATAATAATTACGTTGCATATTCCTTATGTGAAAAATATATCATATCAATCTTAGAATTAACGACACGATAAAAATATTAATGACACAAACACAATCCATATAATATTTTTTTATCAATTAGGTCTGTTCAATATATGAAACTTTTCATATACTCGTGTTATTAAATGATAATCCTTTATCAACGTTTACAGAACTACAACGTACTTTTAATCAACACGACAGTCTTATATGACATATTAGTGTTCCTGCTAATATTCAAGACCTGTGAACATTTTAGAGATATATATTCATTTTATTTAGAGTTCTGCGGTTCAAGACCAAGAGCATCTTCTTGAACACTTCTAAATATGAATATAAACTCATGGAACAAAATGTAATAACATCCAATTCATAAATATAACATATAAAAGTAATCACTATAAGATAACTTTTAGAACACAATTCCAACAATCTCCCACTTGTTCTTAAAGTTACTTCTTATACATACTTATGTATTAACTCTAAGACTAGGGTTGTCTTTTGACTCATTTTGTTATCTCTATCCATTTTCCATGCATCTTCAAACACGTGGAATCAAAGTGGACTTTGCCATTGGCTTGAGAGTAAGGCTTTGTTGGTGGATATGTTGTGTTATTATCCGTGTTCACCTTTAATAATTTTAATCTATCTTCTTTAATGAAGTATTGAATGACAAATTATTTTTCTATCCATATGTTTGATCTTGTGGTGTAAACCACATCAAGTTCTTCAATGAACTCCTTGATCAAACATTTACTTTGTTGGCTTTAGCAACAACCATCACTTCTGATTGGATGCTTGAGTCAGTTGTTTGCTAATTGTTTGAACCTTTTCAAACTAACAACACATCCATTCAGACTAAATACATATCCAAATTGCGACCTTTTATCATAATAGGTTGCAAAACTCGCATCGGTGTAGTCTTCTACAACGAGTTCCCGTTTCCCTCCATACACAAGAAATTTATCCTTAGTTCTATTATGATACTTAAGGATATTCTTGACCGCACTCCAATGTGCAGGACCTGCATGGGCTTGATGACGACTTGTCATACTTAGAGCATACGTGACATCAGGTCGTGTACACACCATAGCATACATGATAGAACCAATTGCAGAAGCATATTCTACATTCTTCATGATTTCAATGTCTTTACGTGTCACAGCACATTGAGACTTGCTAAGTGTTACACCTTGACTCATTGGTACATTTTCTTTCTTAAATTTTTTGCATGTCGAATCGTTTCAACATTTTGCCAATGTATGTACATTGACTTTAGCCAATGAGTCTACGTGACCTGTCTTTACATATCTTGATTCCCAAGATATATTGGGCTTCACCCAAGTCTTTCATTGAGAAAATCTCTTTCAATGAAAATTTTGTTTGCTCCATTAAGGGAATAAAGTTGCCTATCAATAATATGTCATCAACATACAAAACCAAGAAAAGTATATAGCTCCCACTGACCATCTTGTATACACAAGTATCTTCCTTACTTTGAATAAATCCAAGGCGTTTAACCTCTTTATCAAAGCGCTTATTCCAACTCCTGGATGCTTGCTTCAGTCCATAAATAGACCTTTGAAGTTTGCATACTTTACTGCCATTATTTGGATCTTCAAAACCTAGAGGTTGTACCATGTACACATCCTTTTTCAAATTCCCATTCAGGAATGCTGTTTTGACATCCATTTGCCATATTTCATAATCATAAAATGCGGCAATGGCTAGTAATATCCGAATTGACTTAAACATTGCAACAGGCGAGAAAGTTTCGTCATAATCAATTCCTTGAACTTGACTAAACCCTTTCGCTACAAGCCTTGCCTTGTATGTTGTCATGTTTCCATCCATGTCCATCTTTCTCTTGAAAACCCATTTGTTTTGAACAGCTTTCTTTCCTTGAGGAAGATCTACCAAGTTCCATACTTGGTTATCATACATGGATTGCATTTCAGATTTCATGGCTTCATACCATGATTTTGAGTCTTCTCTTTTCATTGCTTCTTCAAAGGTCTTTGGATCATCTACATCCATTACCAAGATCTCATGAAGCCCTAGATATATATCAGGTTTCTTTCTAGATCTTGTTGACCTTCTTAGTTCTTGTGGCTCTTCATGTTCATTATGAGTATCTTGAACCTCTTGCACAATTTCTTGTGGAATTAGTTCAATACTCGATTGAACACTATGTGGTGATGCGTGAACCTCTTCCTCAATAGGCTGAGGAACTTGTACACTAATGCTCCCACTAGCCGTCGGAAATATGGTTGGGTTATTTCGATCTACATGGGTGTCATCCATGACCTGATCGAGGTCTTGTAATGTTTCTTGAGTTTCCTCAAGCGTTACACTACTCCCATTACTTTTGATTCTTTCGAGAAACTCTTTCTCTAAGAAAATTGCACCTCTTTCAACTAATATTCTATTTGTTGACTTGTGCCAAAAGTAGTATCCTTTTGTTTCTTTCGGATAACCTATAAAGAAGCATTTTTCCGCTTGGGGTTCTAGTTTGGTTGACATCAATCGTTTGATGTAAGCCTCACATCCCCAAATTTTGAGAAAAGATAATTCAGGAGTTTTTCCTGTCCACAACTCGTATGGAGTTTTCTCGACAGATTTGGATGGAACAATATTCAATGTGTAAGCCGCAGTTAGCAATGCATGTCCCCAAAAATAAAGATGCAATTCTGTTTGGCACATCATTGATCGAACCATATCAAGCAATGTTCTGTTTCTCCTCTCAGATACACCATTCCACTGAGGTGTTCCTGGTGGAGTCAATTGTGGTATGGTACCACACTCCTTCAGATATGTACCAAATTCATTACTCAAGTATTCTCCTCCACGATCAGTTCGCAAAATCTTAATTCTCTTATTAAGTTGATTTTCGACTTCATTCTTGAATTCTTTGAACTTGTCAAAAGATTCACTCTTGTTCTTCATTAGATAAACATAGCCAAAACGACTATAGTCATCTATGAACGTAATGAAGTACCTAAAACCATCTCGTGCACTAGTTCTCATTGGACCACATACATCAGAATGTATCAATTCCAACAAGTCTTTTGCCCTTGAACCTTTCTTCTTGAAAGGTTTCTTAGTCATTTTACCAACTAAACAAGATTCACATGTCTCTATTGCATCGCAATCCATGAGACCAAGAAGATTACTATCTTGTAATTTCTTAATGCGTTTCTCGTTTATATGACCAAGACGATAGTGCCATAAGAGAGTGTTATTTTCATGAGATATTTTGAGTCTTTTGTTATTGACATTTAGAACATGTTTATCATTCACTTCTAGCAAATATAAACCATCATGAACAGTAGCATTTGCATAGAAAATTCCATCTTTTGCAATACTCATACACGAGTTTGCAATAGTAAATACATAACCATCTTTATCCAAACACGACACAGATATAATGTTCTTACATATAGATGGAATATAATAAACATTATCCAAATTAATTAATTAATAAACCACTAGATAAATGAAGGTTTATTGAGTAAATGGCCATTGCCGAGATACTAACATCATCGCTCACCTTCAAAGTGACTCCACCTCACTTGAGATGTCTTCTATTCATTAGTGCCTTCATATTTACACAAATATGAGCACACGATCTAGTATCAGTTACTCAATCGTGAATAGATGTGGTTAAATTAATTTCAATAACATAGATACCGTTTGGAACCTTGGGACGCTTCCGCTCTATTATGCCCGAGTCTAAGTCAGCCTTGTACTTTGGACAATTCACCTTGAAACGTCCTTACTCATGACAATCTCAGTTTGCGGAGTTAGCAAGTTTTTTTCTCTTGCTTTTGGAGGTGCTCGCTTGAGCTTCTCCTTTCCCCTTGTTCCCTTTAGGCATCTTCTTTTTGCCTTTCTTTTGAACTTTCTTGCTATTGCAAGAACATCTTGAATGAAGTTCCATTATCTCTTTTGGAGTATGGTTTATGAACTTTCTAGTAAATTCAATTACTATACTTGCCAACATGAGACCTTGAACATCCAGTTCATTCTGCAATACTTTCACGCCAAACATTATTCTTCATCAGAGGGTTCCGTACTTAGTATTGGTGCATCGTGCTCCAATACATTTACAAGATCCTCCTATCTGATGATACGTTGGAGTTTTACTTTCTAATCTAGAAAATTGGAACTAACATTTTCCAACAAGCACTTTTCGAGTTATGGATTGGATAAGTACGTTGTTTGTCATTCTATAGAAATAAAATTAAAGGATTTCATGTTAATATTTATGTAACATTTCATACTACATATTTAAATTTGTCCATTATGCAGCATATTCAAGATCCTATCATAAATAAAGCGAACTCATCCGAATTATAAAATCAAGGTAAGTAATCTTTTACTAGTCATAACCTTTTAGAAAAAAACTTTTGCAATCGTTTGCAATTTTCTAAACTTTATGACTCTTGTTGTTTATTAAGAACCTTTTCTTACTAAACGATTTTCCCGGGACTTCAAGCCTAGATCTTGACTTCCCTTTAAGCAAACTTATTTTATTGGTCAATATGTTCGGCTAATTATCTCCATAAAATAAATGTACCAAATGCCTCACATTTAATCCATTTATCAATGGCCTGATAATATATCCTAACACATTCCACGATTTCTAAAGATTAGAAATTACACTCATGCATCTTAATAATCTCTAGCTTAAAGTGGATAAAATAAGAAGGAAAAATACTTAATTTTTCATTGGACATTTCAAATGTGACTATAGTTTGGTAGGTCCTGTTTTCATACACCCATACCTATCCTAACATATCATTCACATATAATCATAAAGCACATAACATAAAACAATCACAAAACATTTGCGAGTTTGTATGCCTCTTGCGCTTCTCTTCATCCACTGCTTTGTCTTCTTGCACCATTGGATGAAAAATTGCATAAAAATAAATATGTTGCCCCAAACTTTATTATGAATCCTTTCAAAAATAAAATTTGCTAAGTGCAAGTATTAGGAACCCATCTCATTCTCACAATGCATATGATGTAATAATAAATAAAGGCATCCTATACATAAATTGTCTTTTGTGCCTAATTAATAAACGCTTATTAAAATTGCTTACAATCAAACATGCACATCACATAAAATTTACATCACACAAGGCATTGGAATGAGACATACAAACTCAGTTCCCTGCAAAACAAAATTATAATAGGAATTGCATACCGATGCACTATTTTGTACCTTTTAGTTAATTTCCATTTCTTAAGTAATTGCGGTTCTCTAAATCATTTAAATCCCTAACATGATTTATAATTCTCTGTTACAATTTGCACCATAGTTTGAAAAATAATCTTTTAATCATTTAAAAGAAAATACAAACCGTTATTGTGTTTTGTCACAGAAAAACTGCGCACTGTTGCTGTTTTGCCTTTGTGACGAAATTCTATAAAACTTTTGTATAGAAAAGTTTTATTATGTCAAAACTAGACTTCGATATCTAAATTTAGAAACTGGTTTCATCAAAATATGTTAATCCATTTGAGAGAAATCGTTATTTTGATTTCAGCAAAAACTGCTACTGCCGCTGAAAAATTCCAGCAGCGCACTATTTTCTTTATTTTTGTTTAATCTCATAGATCTGTCCAAAAACCTTGATGTATATAATTATCCTATTCTAAACTTCTTCTAATATAGTAAGAATTTTAGAAAATACAAAAATAATTAACCAGTTATCATATTACAATATTGCAAAACGTGTAACAAGAATTCAGCACGAATTTAGAACCGCAAAACAAAAGAACAATTAACTAAGCACTTATGTAATTAAAATTACATAATAAAATAGTCTAATTAGGAATAATAAAGAACCTATGCTCTGATACCAATTGAAGGATTTCATGATGCGAATCGGGTAATTTTTTAAATTTTATTAACCGATAACATCTAGGATCGTTCTTACTATTGCTAACTTTCTTTATTTATTTGCATCGCAATCAAATATATTCCTATAAGAAGGATTGTAGAACCATACCTATGGTCTTTAACGAAGCTCTGTTCCTCTTCGGTTCACCTTGAATCCGAAACAAAATGACAGTCGAATCCGTGCTAGCGAATTCCCCGTCAACACCTAGCTCCGTCGCCCGTATCTTAATCGATTGCTTAATCGATAGAATATTTTAACAAGTATTTAGAAGAAGAGGAGAACAAAGCTTCAACACATGAAGACTTACTTGTCTTCTCAATTTTTCTCATCAGTTTTTACACAAAAACATCTGAATAAAACCTCTCAAATTCGTATAGCATTTAAAGCCACTAACCAGAAATTAAAACAGCACTTTAATTTCTGACGTTGCAGCACTAAAACCTTGATAACTCTCTGTAGGAAACTCCAAACGTCCTGAAACTTGGACCATTGGATTCTACATTTCAAGGGCTATAATTTTCATATATCATTTGCCCAAAATGGTTATCGTTTGCTATACTAATTTTCTATTTAAAGTTGGCTCAAATTCTGACCCGAATTTAAGGTCTTCTTTCTTCTTCATTTGTTAAAATAATTGGGCTTGGGCTTCAAATAAATTTATACATTTCATAATAATATTCATATATTATTATAATATGTGAAACTTATATTATCCTCATAATATACACATATTGATAAATTTATTCTTTGCTAGTTAATCACGTCATGTGATATAATTTTCTATTTGTACTTTATTTCATGCAACATGAAACCTTGTACATAGAAAATATATTTCTTGTTTCCCATTCAGTTGGTGTGACCTATATTGAGGATCCATATTATGTTGGCAATGGAATAATTATTTTATTCCATAAACTGTAAGCGGTACTCTAGCATACATTACAGCTACCCAAATAATATAGATGTTTAGCAAATCCTTTTACGAAACACGATCCTTCTAGTAATGTTATTAACATTACTTGTGTCTATTCCTTGCCATATGATATTATGACTATTATACAAAGTAGGGCTGTGTCATCTTTGTATTATAATCTTTTCTTGATCTCTAACAAGTAGGATTATATAATTATAACTGCACTTCAGTTATATTGGATCCATTTATAATCTCACTTTACCAAGGGGCCCTTTATAATATCATTCCTCAATTAATGAGTGGCAATTAGCTATTGACATATATATTTTCCTCCTACACAAGTTACATACAAAGAACTATTACTTTTATCACCACTTGCTTCAAATGGCTTTTAATAATAATTACGTTGCATATTCCTTATGTGAAAAATATATCATATCAATCTTAGAATTAACGACACGATAAAAATATTAATGACACAAACACAATCCATATAATATTTTTTTATCAATTAGGTCTGTTCAATATATGAAACTTTTCATATACTCGTGTTATTAAATGATAATCCTTTATCAACGTTTACAGAACTACAACGTACTTTTAATCAACACGACAGTCTTATATGACATATTAGTGTTCCTGCTAATATTCAAGACCTGTGAACATTTTAGAGATATATATTCATTTTATTTAGAGTTCTGCGGTTCAAGACCAAGAGCATCTTCTTGAACACTTCTAAATATGAATATAAACTCATGGAACAAAATGTAATAACATCCAATTCATAAATATAACATATAAAAGTAATCACTATAAGATAACTTTTAGAACACAATTCCAACACAGCTCTAGGCCTAATGTGAGAGAAAACAATGGAAATGTTTTAATAAAAAATACAGTCATGAATCAGCAATACAATGCAACAGGAAGTACCATACAACAGTGGCAATAGAATTCCTATTGGACAAAGAAGAGAGAGATAGAATGCAATAAATGTTGAGAAGAGAAGAAGTCTGACGTTGCTGATTGCATATAGCAAAGATGCAGTAAAGAAGGAAGAGAGAGATTCATACAGTCTAAACTCCAAGTTAAATACCTGAAAGAGATGTAAATAGCGCTGGATTGATACCAAAGACAGTAGACTCCATACTTAAAGTTGTATTGAGACCAAAATGCCCCCATCTCCCTCTATAAATAAAGAGGCAGAGCTCTCAGAAAGGGACAGAGAGGAGAGAGAGAGTACTGAGCATTGTTAGACACCCCCCTGAAATATCACACAGGAGGAGAGAGGAGAGAAAACCCAGTTGTATAGAGATAGAAGAGAGAAAATTCTGAAGAAACAAAAAGAGAGAAAGAGAGTTAGGAAATATAGCTTAGACCAGAAAGAGAGAAAACCCAAAAAAAATAATAGTATAGTAAGTTCAGGGAAGAAGCAAGGTAATATTGTGATTATTGCTCGTTTCATCAGTAAAATCTTTGTTATATCGAGGATTTCTATTTTGAGAGTCACTTATGTTCATCCCAGCCACCAATCTATGGTGTGCATGGGTGTAACAAGTTTACATATATTCTCATTTGCACCAAGTCATTATACAGTATGTATGTCAAGAGTTCACAACGTATGTTAGCTAGCCTTGTTATTTCTTTTATCCTAGTTATTCTATATTTTTTCTCTTTGCATATGGAGAAGCAGCAGTAGGCATACTCATATTTAGCATACAATAAAAAAAAAGAGATACACCTGGTAGCATGATGGTTTCACAAGTCTGTAGTATCCCTCCCTTTACTTTCATTTTATTGTTGCTGCATAGATTTTAAGAATGAAATGAGATAAGGAAAAGTCTCAGTTATATTAGTCAAAAATATAAAGATATAACTACCAGCATTCTAAATATGTATATCTATGTGAGTATCTGAAGAGAGAATGTCTATATTGTGTACATAAGAATGATTTTCATATTTCAATAAAAATAAGAAAAAGCCAATGAAAAGAAGAAAAGTACCTCATGACAACAGGTACATCCCTTTCTACTCTCGATAATTAGAAACCATGAAATATCCCCATGGTGCGACAACACGCAGCGGCCATCATGAACTAACAAGTTCTTCCAAACTCACCCTTCACTGTGGCCAGCCTACAGCCAAGAAACACATCAATAAAAAAAATGATAAGAAGAAAGAATCCAAATCCAAGAAGATCAAAGGGCATCTACCATAGCATCAGTTTGAAATAGCGATATCTGGGTCAAGGCCAGTGCTTCCCAACAAGAAAAATAGCATTTCAAATGACCAATTCCACACTATCTCATAATGTATTTACTGGAACTCAAAGACTTATATAAAAAAAAAAGGGAGAATCTGACCTTAGAGAACAAGGAGCCGATGTCATGCTCTTGCTGTCAACATGCCAATACTACCACTTTCCAAGTCCCCTTCAGTCTTCACGAATACTCACATGGTGTGTCAAAACCCTTGTCAAAGAAAGTTGGGTCCAGAAAGAGAGCCAATATTGTGTTGCGCCTTGATGCAAATATGAAATTATGACAATTCTAGAAGCAAATGAAGAGGCAATTGTATCATTAAAAAAAAATCACGACCTTATGCCTAACCTCTGAAAGATACCAAGTGGTAATTGAATTCTAAGATATCAATGTTCATCAAACAAAAAAATCAAAACTAAATATCACCAGAGAGATTCACAATTATCAAGCTAGTACAATCAACAGTCACTACATGCTCTCACGATGGTCCAAAGGCGTGCCAAGCCAAACACAAACCGTCAGAGGCTACCAAGTCACTGACATCACTTTGTGTGGAGAGACTTGGCTCGAATCAAGATCCATACACCAAATTGGAGGTATCCAGCATCTCTCGACAACTCTATGATGCTCTGAAAGATGTGCCTGAATCTATATCGCCATAACCTGGTGCTGTGAGTTGGTTGTTCTCTTACAGCTTCTGTCAAGCATTTCAACAAACAACTGATGAGCACACAAAAATAAAGGTTCGGTTGATATAAGTTTTATGTCGAGAAATCCCCATTACTCAAATAGAAGAGAGCAATGCATGCAATTACCTCTCGGAGAGTTCGTAAACTTTCTGTTGTTGTCTTCACTTCTCAAAGCCACAGCCGTAGTCCCTCACGGTTGAGCACAACAAAAAAACTCCTATGTCGGGCAAGTGAAACCCGAAATCTCAAGGAGCTCTACGAGGCTCCTGAGTGTGTCTCTCTGTGTCATGTTCCAATGGTTTAACTCGCAGCCATGGTGTGTAGACTTCTTCTTCAGATCGGAGAAAGGAGAAGAAGAAAGTAAGTTAGAGAAAATAAAAATTCTGGGTGAACCCGGCGTAGATCCCATAACAACTAATCGCTGGCCCCTCACAGATGGCCTAGGCACTCGGCTCACCAAAGAGTCGTTGATTGAGAAAGATGGAACTTCTGTGGCATAGTTCCTTAAGAACTTGATATAGAAAGCATAAAGCTTGGCGTAACTGACCCATCACACAAAAGACATGAAATCGAAGATGTAGAAATTGACGACAGGAAATACTCCCGGTCTACACCCGCGCGCAGATCAGACTCAGATTTATCTGGTGCACTGACCCGAGTCTAGACCAAGCGATCTGACCGAATATCAATATCAGCTCCGCTGATATTCTGTGGCATCTCAGGAATAGCGACTATCTGACAATACAGCGTGTAGCCATGCATGTGCATGAGATATAATGCTGACATGGCCCAATCAAATAATTTCAAGTCTGCCCAAACTTCAAAAATACACCAAAAATCATAGGAAACTCGAAATAATCCAAACTAAATTCTCATAAATCCCAAAAAATGGGGAAGATCCATTTTTTACTAAATGCTATGACCAAAAATCTAACCAAGACCATTCAAATCACCCAAATACCAAATTCATGACTAATCAGTAAATGACCAATTTCAAAAACCCGTCGAAAATCACCAGAGGCTCAGAAAAATGCAAGGAAAATTCCTGTGAACTCAGAAAAATAAGGAGAATGTGCTCGTGTCGGGCAATCCCACCAAAAGTTCAATAAAAAAAAAGGGATCATTTATCATGTCGGGAATTCCCGTAATTCTAGAAAATTCAAAAAATAATTCGGTCTTGGAAATTTGACTGAATTATGATCCACTAACAACTAAAGCGATGGATTTAAAATGCCTCACATTCCATATTGATACTGAAGAAAATACAGACCCTGCTCCGGTCTTCAGATGGAGATCATGTGCCTAAGGAGGCTCTGTGCTATCCTCCTGAAAGTGAAAATCTCATGGTGTCTGAGTGATCTCGCGATCTCATTCTTGATGACACTTTATCCCTTACTACTGAAGAACCCAAGACTCTGTGGTATCTAGGTGATCCCGCGACCTCATTACAGATAACACGCTGATTTCGGCAACAAGCCACCAAATGAAGAAAGGTCAGAACTGGTGTGACAGTGTGACCTCACTCTCAGTTCTTGATCTAAAACGGCAACAAGCCACCAAATCAAATAAATATTCTCGGCAACAAGCCACCAAATCAAAGAAGATAGAACCAGGGTGATCCCGCGACCTCACTCTCGGCTCTTGACCTAAAACGGCAACAAGCCATCAAATCAAATAAATATTCTCGGCAACAAGCCACCAAATCAAAGAAGATAGAACCAGGGTGATCCCGCGACCTCACTCTCGGCTCTTGACCTAAAACGGCAACAAGCCATCAAATCAAATAAATATTCTCGGCAACAAGCCACCAAAAAAAGGAAGGTAGAACTAGGGTGATCCCGCGATCTCACTCTTGTCTCTTGACCTAAAACGGCAACAAGCCACCAGATCAAAAGATATTCTCGGCAACAAGCCACCAAATGAAGGAAGGTAGAACTAGGGTGATCCCGCGACCTCACTCTCGGCTCTTGACCTAAAACGGCAACAAGCCACCAAATCAAATAAATATTCTCGGCAACAAGCCACCAAATCAAAGAAGATAGAACCAGGGTGATCCAGCGACCTCACTCTCGGCTCTTGACCTAAAACGGCAACAAGCCGCCAAGTCAAATCAACATTCTTGGCAACAAGCCATCAAATCAAATAAATATTCTCGGCAACAAGCCACCAAAAAAAGGAAGGTAGAACTAGGGTGATCCCGCGATCTCACTCTTGTCTCTTGACCTAAAACGGCAACAAGCCACCAGATCAAAAGATATTCTCGGCAACAAGCCACCAAATGAAGGAAGGTAGAACTAGGGTGATCCCGCGACCTCACTCTCGGCTCTTGACCTAAAACGGCAACAAGCCACCAAATCAAATAAATATTCTCGGCAACAAGCCACCAAATCAAATAAGATAGAACCAGGGTGATCCCGCGACCTCACTCTCGGCTCTTGACCTAAAACGGCAACAAGCCATCAAATCAAATAAATATTCTCGGCAACAAGCCACCAAATCAAAGAAGATAGAACCAGGGTGATCCCGCGACCTCACTCTCGGCTCTTGACCTAAAACGGCAATAAGCCATCAAATCAAATAAATATTCTCGGCAACAAGCCACCAAAAAAAGGAAGGTAGAACTAGGGTGATCCCGCGATCTCACTCTTGTCTCTTGACCTAAAACGGCAACAAGCCACCAGATCAAAAGATATTCTCGGCAACAAGCCACCAAATGAAGGAAGGTAGAACTAGGGTGATCCCTCGACCTCACTCTCGGCTCTTGACCTAAAACGGCAACAAGCCACCAAATCAAATAAATATTCTCGGCAACAAGCCATGGAACCAAAGAAATATTCTCGGCAACAAGTCACCAAGTTAAATAACTATTCTTGGCAACAAGCAACTAAATGAAGAAAATTTGAATTAAGCAACCATCTGAGTAACTCCGCGATCTTACATTAGATGATGCCCTGTCTTACCTAATCAAAACAGCCCGGTGACTAAAACTCACCTGACAGAATTATGCTGAAATCTTGTCTTATCAGATACAATCGTTCTGATGGCCAAATCCCATCTGACACCATCATGCTGGAAAATCCAAACTCTTGTAATATCTGAGTAATTCTACGATATTACTCCAAATGACACCCTGTCTATCAGATGAAAATCACTCTGGTGATTAAAGCTCGCCGGATCCAACCATATAAAAAAATCCAACGAAATCAAACTGTGCGAGGTCTTGGAAAGACCTCCTCAAACCAAAACCATACTCCAAAAATGTCATAATCCGCCAAAATCACTTCACATCTCTTTCTCCTACAAATCACCATGTTAAATAAAAAGAGAATCAACTAAATAAACAACGGACACCAACATAAGAATATCCAAAGAAAGAATAAAGAAACACAAATACCCATACGCATATGCATGGCACTAATTGTTTTATTGACAATTCTATAATAGTCTGCAGTATATGTTCTTTTCATTTTCCCGATCTAGAGGTGCCTAGGAAAGTAACCAGGGTAATTAACGGCGGGGGCTTGCGCCCGTCGGAAAGAAAGGACCTACACAAAAATAAACTCTCGTGGGAATATAAGTCTGCACGAGCGAGCATCTCTTAAGTGAGAGGCGCCCGTGGCTGAGACTTTGACTTGCGAGGGGATAATCTGATCTGATGTTCTTTTTGCTTTCCCTCCCGAAAGTGGCATTTTAAAATGGGAAAGACGCGACAAAAAGAGCCGGACAGATACTTCTCAAAACGAAGAAGAATGTCATTGGACATGCTGCTCAGCAACATCACGCGAGCGGCACGGTCCTTTTTCTTGAACTCTTCATTTGCCGTAGCCTTAGTGGTGTCACTAAGCTCAGCCTCAGTCAGTTGTTTTGTGAGAGTTTCCTCTAAACTCTGGTCCTCAAGGAGATACTGAACCTTACGATGCCACACATCGTAGTTGCGGTCGTTCAGTTTCTCCCCTGAGTTCAAGTCAGCAATGATGCTCTTGCTAGCCGACATTGTATCTACAAATACAATAGAGACAAAGCACAATATGTATGCTGTTAGCATTCTCTCAAATAAGTCATAACAACTCAGTTATAACTATAAAACCTCGCTGCTCGATTCTAGAGTTAATAGTAAACACTTATATAACTTAACCTTGATGACCAAAAGAAGGTCTAGGACAATCAATCAAATCGCAAGAGTTAAGTATCAAAGTGTTTACATAACTCAAATCGGCGACAAGGATCAGAAACTAGATGAGAACATATAGTCTACCAATCTAGAATCACCCTTTATGCTGTCTAATATGCGAACTATCACGATATCGTGAAGCTCAAGCATCTCTCTCATGTCATGAGAAACACTCCAAGTGTCTACCATCATGACCAGGTCAAATTTGGCTAAGGTTGAGGGAGTACCAGACAGATATTATCACTAAGATAACATTCTGTTCAAATTTGATATTAATTGGGCATTAGTCTGGTTGTTTGTGTCATTTACATCTCTGTCTGCCCAAGATCAGCGACCCGCTAGCTCTCCTAGCGACCCGCTGAGATCTCTCTAAGTCTTCCTCGGCCAGCTTGTCTCTCAAGCGACCTGACTTAATTTCCAGCGGCCCGCTGAATACATCTGCGACCCGCTGAAACTTCCAGCGGCCCGCTGGTCCTGACATACCAGACGCCCTTTGGTATGTTTTGGCCATTTCTGGCCTAAACCACGTACCAGAAGCATTATCATGGTGTTCTTTGTCTGGTTGTGGTTCTCAACAACCAAATTGAGACTATCTTTATCAACCCTAATGACTAAAATAATATTAATCATTTATAAGGGTATAAATCACACTATAAAAACGGTAAATCGACACAAACGACTTAGACAAGGACTTCACAGTCCAAACCCTACGAAAAGAGGCCTTAATGGCGCTCTGATACCACTGTTAGAGTTTGGACGAAATATATCTAGGCACAAAGTTAGATATACCGTTATGCGAAAGTCTTGGATCGAAGGTGACCTCTTTCACGTAGTGGACTGCAAGCCTTCGTCTTCTCTACACCAGTGACAACAACCATGTTTAAGCAAACGAGTTTTGCCTTGGTTCGACAGTACAAGTGCCCTCGACTCACTGCAAGATCACAAGGACAAGCCGTTGTGACCAAAACACCCCTCTCGAGTGCTTGATCTTGTATAGATGCACAAGACCAAGATGGTGGAACTCTCCCTCTTTCTTCTGTCTCTCTCTGAGTCTTAGAACTCGTACAGAATGAGTCTGCAACGTCTCTTTTATAAGGGACGTTCAGATCTAACAGATAAGGCATCCTTTCATGAAAAGGTGCCAGTCTGTCTGTTTTTCCAGCGACCCCCTGATCATTTCAGCGACCCGCTGAAACAATGTCTCCACCATATAATAATACTAACAGTTAGTATCATTTGAGCGGAGTTTCATCCAGAAAAGCAACCAAAATCAGAAATGAGAACTAACCAAAACTCTTCTTATCTTTTTCGCAAGCAAAACTATCAATAGATTCCAAATAGCAGGAGCTAAAAACTACAAATGCAAAGTGCAGCATGCAGCCAGAAGCTCTTTCTTGTGATTATTTCTTTTTTCCTTGGATATATAGAATTTAAAAGATGCTTAACCATCTCCGGAGCCGAAAACATTTTCAAATAATTAAACAATTAATTTTGCACCAGTGTAAAAAAATTATCATAAAAATTATTAATTTTTTAACTATAGGTTCGATTCTAAAATTAAAGTAAATTAAAGTCAGATTTATGGAAATCAAATGTAGAACTTTTTAAGAAAATTATTCATTAACTGTACTTATGAAGAAAATAAGAGGAATTTAGCAACCAAAATCATATTATATTTTTTTTGGCGGTTAAAATCATATTATATAGGTAATTGCTTCTTGTTATCCATTTAGATATCATCCATGGCATCCAAGTGTTTCTTTATCCTTCTTGCAGAGCAATTCAACCCTTTATTCCTTTCGTATCCAATCTCCCTCACATCCCTCCCTCTCGTTAGCTCTCTCACCTCCCTCCTTTCATTACCTCCCTCCTTTTAGTCTTGTTCTTCTCCATCTCACTCCTTTCTATGTGCTTCACTCCCTAAGTATTTAGTTTTATTTTACTAAGGAATATCTAATAGGAGTAACTGTTCAGTTAGTTATAGAAAGGTAGTATCTAGTATCTATTGAGTCAACAATACTAAAGAGTATCCAAAAGATGTATATGTTTACTTTGTTTGTTATATATGTTCACTCTGTATGCATGTGTACACATTATTATTTTTTTTTATGGCGTGAATGACATTTTGTTAGATGACGGTTATCACTCCCGTGTTATTTGACTTACAAATAAATATAAAATATGTTATAATTTTGAGAATGCAAAATCTCTTGAAATGCTCAAATTATGCTGAATTTGTATTATTTGCACATTATATGCGTATTTACTATGTATAATTCAATTATTTGAATAAAAAGAACAGAAACATATTCTAGATAAATTAAAGAGCTTAAATAGATTATTGCGATCAAATGACTTAAAATAAATGAAAAATCTCTTGAAATGCTCAGAATTTGCATTATTTGGATATTATATGTGTATTTACTTTGTATAATCCGATTATTTGAATAAATAAAATTAGAAAAATATTCCAAATAAAATAATGATCTTAAATATAGATTATGGCGAACAAATGACTTAAAATTAATGCAAAATCCCTTGAAATACTCAAATGACGCTGCGAATTTGCATAATTTGCACCTTATATTTGTATTTACTATGTATAATCCAATTATTTGAATAAATGATATCAGAAACATATTCTAGACAATATCAAATGAATTTGCATTATTTGACATAAAATTAGATCTGAAATTTGCATTATTTGCATTATTCTAATCAAATGACATAAAATGAATGCAAAATCTCTCGAAGTTCTCTAACGTTGCTCAGAATTTGCATTATTTGAACATTATATGCGTATTTACTATGTATAATCCAATTATTGTAATAAATAAGATCTGAGAAATATTTTAGACAAAATAAAGAGCTTATATATAAATTATTGCGATCAAATGACTTAAAAAAATGAAAAATCACTTGAATGGTCAAATGATGCTCAGAATTTGCATTATTTGCACATCATGAGTGTCTTTACTATGTATAGTCAAAATTATTTGAATAAATAAGATCAGAACATATTCTGGACAATATAAAGAGCTGAAGTATTGATTATTACGATCAAATGACTTAAATAAGATGTCTGAATTTGCATTAAATGATGTCTGAAATGCATTAAATAATCCAATTATTTGAATAAATGAGATCATAAACATATTCTAGACAATATAAAGAGCTTAAATATTAATTTTTGCGATCAAATGAGATAAAATGAATTCACAATCACTCGAAATGCACAAATGATGCTCAGAATTTGCATTATTGGTACATTATATGCCTATTAACTATGGATGTCTAATCCAATTATCTGATTAAGGAGGAGCACAAGTTCTAGACAATATAAAGAGCCAAAATATAAATTATTCTGATAACATGACTTAAACTGAATGCAAAATCCCTTGAAATGCTCAAATGATGCTCAGAATTTTATTATGAGCACATTATGTCCGTATTTACTATGTATAATCCAATTATTGGAGTAAATAAGATCAGAAATATATTCTAGATAAAATAAAGAACTTAAATATAAATTATTGTGACAAATGTCTTAAAATGAATTCAAAATCGACTGAAATGCTCAAATGATGCTTGGAATTTGCATTGTTTGCACATTATATGCGTATTTACTATATATAATCCAATTATTTGAATAAATAATATCAGAAACATTATCTAGAAATTATAAAGACCTTATATATAGACTATTGAGATCAAATGACTTAAAATGAATGCAAATATGCTTGAAATGCTCAAATGATGCTTAGAATTTGCATTATTTGCACATTATATGCGTATTTATTATGTATAATCCAATTATTTGAATAAATATAAATAAGATCAGAAACATATTTTAGCCAAAATAAAGAGGTTAAATATATATTTTTGCGAAAAATTAACTTAAAATAAATGCAAAATCTCTTGAAATTCTCAAATGATTCTCAGAATTTTCATTATTTGCACATTATATGTGTATTTACTATTTATAATCCAATTATTTGAATAATAAAGATCAGAATCATATTCTAGAGAGTATAGAGAACTTAAATATAATTATTTCAATTAAATGATATAATGAATGCAAAATCGCTGCAAATGCATAAATGATGCTCAGAATTTGCATTATTTGCTTAGTTACTATGTATAATCCAATTATTTGAATAAATAAGACCAGAAACAAATTCTAGATGAAATAAAGTGCTTAAATAAGATTATTGCAAATAAATATCTTAAAATGAATGCAAAATCTCTTGAAATACTCAAATGATCCACAGAATTTGCATTATTTTCACATTATATGCATATTTCCTCTGTGTAATCCAATTATATTTGAATATATAAGATCAGTAACATATTATAGACTTCTAAAGAGCTTAAATATAGACCATTGTGATAAAATGACTTAATATGACTGCAAAATGACTTTAAATGCTCAAATGTTGCTCAGAATTTGCAATATTTCCACATTATATGCGTATTTACTATGTATAATCCAATTATTTGAATACATAAGATCAGAAACATATTCTAGATATAATAAAGAGCTTAAACAAAGATTATTGCAAACAAATATCTTAAAATGAATGCAAAATCTTTAGAAATGCTCAAATGATCCTTAGAAGTTGCATTATTTGCACATTATATGTGTATTTACTATTTATAATCCAATTATTTGAATAATAAAGATCAGAAACTTATTGCGTTCCAAAAAATGATCCTTACAAATGCTCAAACTCTTCTAGACAGTCTAAGAAGCTTAAATATATATTATTGCGTTCAAATAACATAAAATGAATTAAAAATCGCTGGAAATGCACAAATAATGCTCAGAATTTGCATTGTTTGCGTGTTTACTATGTATACTCCAATTATTTGAGTAAATAAGAACAGAAATATATTCTAGATAAATAAAGTTCTTAAATATAGATTATTACAAATAATAACTTAAAATGAATGTAAAATCTCTTGAAATTCTCAAATGATTCTAAGAATTACATTACTTGCACATTATATGCGTATTTACTCTCTTTAATCCAATTATTTGAATAAATAAGATCAGTAACATATTCTAGACAAAATAAAGATCTTAAATATAGATTATTGCTATCACATGACTTAAATTGAATGCAAAATCGACTGGAATGCTCAAATGATGCTTTGAATTTTCACTATATGCACATTATATACATATTTAGTATGTATAATACAATTATTTCAATAAATAAAATAAAAAAACCTACTATAGCCAAATTAAATAGCTAAAATATAGATTATTGCAAACAAATGACTTTGAGTGCAAAATCGCTTTAAATTCTCAACTGATGCTCAGAATTTGCATTATTTTCTCATTCATATTTACTATGTATAACACAATTATTTATATAAATCAGATCAGAAATATATTTTAGACAAAATATAGAACTTAATTGCTTAAATATAGATTATTGAGATCAAATGAATTAAAATGAATGCTGAATCACTAGAAATGCTCAAATGATGCTCAGAATTTAAATTATTTACGCATTATATGCGTATTTACTATGTATATTCCAATTATTTTGAAAAATAAGATCTGAGAAATATTCTAGACAAAATAAAGAGATTATATATAAATTATTGCGATCAAATGACTTAAATGTATGCAAAAAATCGATTGAAAGCTCAAATGATGCTCGGAATTTGCATTATTTGAATATCATGAGAATACCTACTATGTATAGTCGAAATTATTTGAATAAATAAGATCAGAACATATTATGAACAATATAAAGAACTGAAATATTGATTATTATGATCAAATGACTTAAAATGAATGCAAAATCGCTAGAAATGCTCAAATGATGCTCTCTGAATTTGCATTATTTGCACATTATATGCGTATTTGATATGTATAATCCAATTATTTAAATAAATAAGATCAGAAACCTTTTTCAGAAAAAAATAAAGAGCTTAAATATAAATTATTGCGAACAAATGCCTCAAAAATAAAATGAATGCAAAATCTCTTGAAATGCTAAAATGATGATCAGAATTTTCATTTTTTGCGCATTATATGCGTATTTACTATGTATAATCTAATTATTTGAATATATAAAAATAGAAATATATTCTAGATAAATTAAAGAGCTTAAATATAGATTATTGCCATCCAATAACTTAAAATATATGCAAAATCTCTTGAAATGCTAAATGATGCTCAGAATTTCATTTTTTGCACATTATTTGCGTATTTACTATGTATATTCTAATTATTTTAACAAAATAGATCTAAGAAATATTCTAGACAAAATAAAGAGCTTAAATATAAATTATTACAATCAAATTACTTAAAATGAATGCAAAATCTCTTGAAAGCTCAAATGATGCTCAGAATTTGCCTAATTTGCACATCATGAGTGTATTTACTATGTATAGTCAAAATTATTTGAATAAATAAGACCAGAACATATCCTGGACAATATAAAGAGCTGAAAATATTTATTATTTCGATCAAATGACTTAAAATGAATGAAAAATCGATTGAAATGCTCAAATGATGCTCTGGATTTTCATTATTGCACATTATATGCGTGTTTAATATGTATAATCCAGTTATTTAAATAAATAAGATCAGTAACATATTCCAGACCAAATAAAGAGCTAAAATATAGATTATTGCAAACAAATACTTAAAATGAATAAAAAATCTCTTGAAATGCTAAAATGATGCTAAGAATTTGCATTATTTGCACATTATATGCGTATTTACTATTTATAATCCAATTATTTGAATAAACAGAACAGAAACATATTCTAGATAAATAAATTATTGCGATCAAATGACTTAAAATAAATGAAAAAACTCGTGATATGCTCAGAATTTGCATTATTTGGACATTATATGTGTATTTACTTTGTATAATCCGATTATTTGAATAAATAAAATCAGAAACATATTCCAGACAAAATAAAGAGCTTAAATATAGATTATTGCGAACAAATGACTTAAAATAAATTTTAAATCTCTTGAAATGCTCAAATGATGCTCAGAATTTGCATTGTTTGCACATTATATGAGTATTTACTATGTATAATCCAATAATTTGAATAAATGAGATCATAAACATATTCTAGACAATATAAAGAGCTTAAATATTAATTATTGCGATCAAACGAGATAAAATGAAACAAAAATCACTCTAAATGCTGAATGATGCTAAGAATTTGAATTATTTGCACATTATATACGTATTTACTATGTATAATCCAATTATTTGAATAAATAAGAACAGAAACATAATCTAGATAAATTAAAGTGCTTAAATATAGATTATTGCGAACAAATGACTTAAAATGAATGCAAAATCTCTTGAAATGCTCAAATGATGCTCAGAATTTGCATTATTTGCACATTGTATGCGTATTTACTCTGTATAATCCAATTATTTGAATAAATAAGATTAGAAACATTATATAGACAAAATAAAGTGCTTAAATATAGATCATTGTGATCAAATGACTTAAAATGAATGCAAAATAGATTGAAATGCACAAATCTTTTACAGAATGTTAATTATTTGCACATTATGTGCGTAATTACTATGTATAATCCAATCAATTTGTAAAGTGCTTAAATATAGATTATTGTGCTCAAAAGAATTAAAATGAATGCAAAATCGCTTGAAATGCTTAAATGATGCTCAGAATATGCAGTATTTGAGCATTTTATGTGTATTTACTGTGTATAATTCAATTATTTGAATAAATAAGATCAGAAATATATTCTAGATGAAATAACGAGCTTAAATATAGATTATTGCGATTAAATGACTTGTAATGAATGCAAAATCGCTAGAAATGTTCAAATGATGCTTAGAATTTGTATTATTTGTACAATATATGCGTATTCACTATGTATAATCCAATTATTTGAATAAATGAGATCTGATGTTGGAGTTATGTCCTAGAAGCCAATCATTATGGCTACTTCTATGGTTTATGTTATTGATGATATTTTATCATTTGTTCCTTGATTTATTTATTGATAGATCATTCAGGTTGAGGATCTGAATTGTAGATCTCTATAATTCATTTGTTCATAAATGACAATAATAAATCTAAAGATGTCCATAATCTTGATAATTAACAAGGAGCATTAATTATCAAATAAGATTAGTATGCAAGTTAAGCGATGATTAAGTTCTGCAAATCATAGGTAAGGAGTTACCAACTTAATTGCATATGTATATGTTGTGGAACATAGTACAGGACTTGACCCAAATGAAATAAACATATGGATTGTGTTATGTGTCATTGTTTATTTCATATGTTGTTGATTCTAAGTTTGAGATGCTCAGCTCTTCCACATGAGGATAGGTTCTATAAATATCGTCTAACGTTGATTCCTGATAAAGGCTGCTATACGGACTTTATTTATGTTCTCTTGAATTGTGCGGGGAAAAGTTGTTCATCAAGAAAATCGTATGTCCCTCATTAGTTTACCTAGTGAGCGATGATATCTGTTTGGGCCCCTTGATGGAGTACAATCATCTCTATATCAAGAAATGTATAATCTGCAAGAGTGACACATTCCTATCTTGGATTATACAAGGATATCATGTGACATAAGAATCAAACAAGGAAATACTTTTATTTCTTATGCAGGATTGAGATATTGTAGTTGTACACTATTTATGCGAATTGGGAATCATAACGTGTTGCTAGATACCGCTTATGATTAATGGAAATAAATAACGATTTATTCTCCATGGCCAACGTAGCATAAATCCTCAAAAAGGTCACACAAATAGAACCTGAACCACACGTGTATTATTTATTTGTATTGGAGAATACAAAACATGATGGGTTGATTAATTAATTATATACTGTTATGAACCGTTATAATTAATTATATCAAGAAGATCATGTTAGAATAAATTAATGCATAAACCAACCTATTGTTAATTATCATCAATTTGATAATTAAATAGTCTCAACTACATTTAATATAATTGTTAGAATTATATTAAATATATAGGCTTTAATTTGCTAAGTCTAATTAAGCCCAATTAACAAACAATTAAAAGGCCCATTAGTTATTAGATTAATGAGCTAATGAGAGATGAATTTGCCATTTGGTAAATTGGGCTAAAAGCCCATATAGGTGGCGCCTAGGGCATGGTGGCATGCTTGTAATTTGGTTGAAGTTTGGAAGAGGAATGAGAGCTCTATAAATAGACCCCAAGGGGTGGCCTCTCATCCAACTTTCTCTCTCCTCTCTTCCCTCTTACCCTAGCCGCCACCTTCCTCCTCCTTTGGAGATTTTCGAAATCTCCATTAGAGGAGCTCTCATCCTTTGTTTGTTAGGGCCCATGTGTTGGGATTAGCCACATAATTAAGGTGTTAATTGAGATTAAGGTTTGGTTGCTCTAAAAGCTTGCTAGCACAAGTTTTTGAGAGGTGGAGAAGCTTCTTGGTGGATTAGAGGAAGGAGAAGAAGGCGCGGAGTGCACGCCATCGATTCCCACGCCTTGGACAACCTCACAAGAACGATTTGTGAGAGGTATAACATCCTCCCTTTTCTCTCTTGGTTTTTGGTGCCGATTCGGTGTTTTGCACTAGGTCCTTTTCACGATTGTGTATTTCATTATTCTAATAGTAGAATAAATGAATTTATGACACTTTCTAACAGTGGTATCAGAGCTCATGGCTGTGCTTACTGTTTTGGCACTTAATTAAGTGAGAAATTCGTAATTAATTAAGTTAATTAGTGATGTGCATGCTTGCTGGCCCTGGAAAGGCTGTTTTCTATCTTGTTGCTTGTTTTTCGTGGTGTAAAGCTCTCTGAAATTTTTTCCTTCTTATTGGAGGTTGTAGCCCTTTGAGTTGTGGTTGTTCTCCCACTAGAATCATTGAAATTCGATGTAAAATGAATTTTTAATGATTTAAACGGTGACGGTGCGCAGATCTGTTATTCTGCTGCACAGTTCTGTTGTTGTGATTGGTAACAAATAAGTTTGTATACAAAGTACCTGTATCTTTTAGATAGGATTAATCTAAACTTGATGCTCTTTCTGGATATGTAAATTTTGTTGCATATTTCGGATTTTATGTGGGCGTTCAAGGATGAAAAGTGATGAAGTTGTCAGATCTGTTTTTTCAAACAAACTGATTGTTTTGAAAAACTGTACTTATTGAGAAACTTTTATGAAAAAGTGTTGGAATGGAAATGTTCTCCTTTAAGTCTGGAATCTGTGAAAATTAATTTCACAGATTTTCATTGAGATTTGATATCTCAACCGAGTGAAACCTTTTTGGTCGACGGTCTGTTCCAGAACAGGATACCTTGCTTAAATGGTTGTTATCTCGTTGATCTTGAATGTAACTTGTGGATTTTCTTTTCATGGAATGATAGCCTATTGTATGTAGTATTTTTCTATGTAAATTGTTTGCTGAAAAAATATCAAGGGGATGATCATACAGATCAAAAGGTTGAGACCCATAACAGAATTTTCTCTAACGGTGCTTCGCGCACAATCTGAGGATTTGTCTTTTTTGGTTCTCCCTGATGGTAATTGATCTCTCCTTGAGATTTTTACAGGTAACCACAATTTTTGTAAGGAGTTCTCTGGATTTATTTCGGATTTTTTGGAGACCGAATTATTTTGAATTTTTTCGGGCCCCGAATTTCGTATTTTAATTAGTTAAAATAATTTCTAATTAATCAATGTGTTGAAAGGTTAATTAGAAGACTTCTTAAATACCCTCCTTTCTGTTTTGATGGTTGGATTTAATTTAAAAGGGGCTTAAACAATTAGTTGTTAAGGTTAAGCTTTCTTTGCATTCGAAAAACTTGAGCAACAAGTATGCACAAAGATTCTAATTAATGAAATTAATTAAGGACAAGTGAATCATGTATATTGTATATGTGCTAACTTTGTTTTGTAGGAGGATGTGGGTTTGATATGGCTCAAGATGTCAATGCCTTGTGTGTTGTAAAATGTTGTGAATGCATGTGATTGCTTGTAAAGTGGCCTAAGGTGCCTTGATAATTAATTGGTTAATTTTGATGTAACTTGTGAGGCTTGCATGCCCCTAAGGCCTAGGCGGGGTTTTAGGAATTTTATCACATGTATTTATTTCCCTTAATTATTAGATAGGATCTTAGTAATTAGTGGGAGGGCTTGATTAAATTAGTCTCGTTACATGGAGATGCGACGAAGATTAATGCAAGCGGGAGCCATACAAACCCACGGCAATGTTTGAGATGCATATGATTATGTGATTGTTTGAGAATGCCTTGAATTGTCATAGGTAGGTATGGGTGTATGCTTACACGACCACCAAACAAGAGTCACATAAATTGTTTTGTCCCAATTATGATTAAGTTAAATCATCCTCCTTCTCTCTATCCCTCTCACGTCAATTGCCAATCATGGCGCGGTCCGCCATAGCGGACGTCATGGTTGTCAAACTTGATAGTCGGGGTACAAATGCAAAGATTTGTTAGGAGCAAATAGAGAGAAGTTGCTTATCGATGATTCCAACAAGTTTTCTTGGACATCGGGATGAAGTTCGCGTAGCGAACCAAGAATCATAAAGTTGTATGATTGGTTAAGAGAACCTACCTCGTCTAGTCATTTTGGATGTCGTGCCATAGCAGGTCCATTTTGACGAAAATGGGGATCTTGGAATCCATTACATTTAGGGACATTAATTTAATGTAGTGGAAGTTTTACTTTATGGAAGTTAAAACAAAAAGCATAAACTAAATGACCTTAAATTTTGATATTGTTGTAGATGTCTTCCCCGTCTTTTACGTTACGTTCTCTTCTTGAAAAAGAGAAGCTTGCCTTCAATGGTGCCAATTTTTTGGATTGGCACCGCAACCTTAGGCTTGCCCTTAGGTTTGAAAAGAAGGAGTATCTCTTGACCACTCCCTTGCCTCCTCTTCCTGAAGAGAAGGCTCCTAAAGAGGACCCTGATAACTATGAAAAACATCACGGTGACGACATAGAGATGTCGGTATTAATTGTTGCAGTCATGGACAATGAGCTCCAAAAGGAGTACATTGATAGTGGTCTTGGAGTGTTTGAAATCATCTCTCGTCTCTCAAGGACATTTAAGACCAAAGCTCGCACCGAAAGGGGCAAACTCATCAAGGCCGTCGCCAACACTCGTTTGGCGGAAGGTCATGAAGTTGGCCCACACGTCATGAGGATGGCGGGGTTGTTTCGGCAGCTTGAAAGCCTTGACACGCCCTTCCCACCGGAGGCTGTCCAAGACTTTATTCTCAATTCTCTTCCTCAAAGTTACTCGGGGTTCATTGTGAACTACCGCATGAATGGCATGGAGAAAAGTTTGGAGGATCTCCAAAACATGCTCATGGAAACTGAGGAGAGTCTCAAGAAAGAGAAAGGGTCTAAGGATGTTCTTGCAGTGAATGACAAGGGAAGGAAGATCAAGAAGAAAGCCCGCAGAAACAAGAGAGGCAAAGGCCCGGTGACGCCCCAAGGCTCGTCCAAGGGAGCTCCCGTGGGTTCAAGAAAGAAGAAGAACCCGGCCACTTCCGATACCGTGTGCTACTATTGTAGTGACAAGGGCCATTGGAAGAGAAACTGCCCCAAGTACCTTGCTGATAAGAAGGCTGGAACCGTCCGTCCTTCTACTTCAGGTATATTTGTCATTGAAACCTTTCTCGCTACCTCAAGCAATGACTGGATATTTGATACTGGTTCATGTGCTCACATTTGTCGAAATGTGCAGGCACTAAAGAGTAGGAGGCGGCTCGAGAAAGGCGAAGTTCAACTCCGCGTCGGTAACGGCACGTGCATCTCCGCTATGGCTGTTAGGAACGTGGAATTATCTTTGCCTTCTGGTTTTATGTTGGAACTCAAGAATGTTTATGTAGTTCCATGTATCACTCGAAACATTATCTCTATCTCATGTCTAGACTTGGATGGTTTTGATGTTGTAATAAAAAACAAGTATTTGACTTTGTTTCGTGATGAAGTTCGTTATTGTGTTGCGCATTTATCGAATGGTCTTTATATGCTTGATAGTAATGAACTTGTTTTGAGTGTTGAGAATGACAATAGGAAACGTAAAATTTCTCATGAGAATGCAACTTTGATGTGGCATTACCGCTTAGGTCACATCAATGAGAAGCGCATCAAGAGATTACAAACCGTTGGTCTCTTGGATCAATTCGCTTTCGAGCCAATTGACATATGCGAGTCTTGTTTGATGGGAAAGATGACCAAAGCGCCTTTTCCTAATAAAGGAACAAGGGCAAATGGCTTATTGGACCTTGTACATACCGATGTATGTGGACCTATGAGCATTTGTGCGCGTGGTGGTTACTCATACTTCATCACTTTCACCGATGATCATAGTAGATACGGGTATATCTACTTGATGCGGCACAAGTCCGAATCCTTTGACAAGTTCAAGGAGTTCAAGAATGAAGTTGAAAACCAACTTGGTCGAAAGATCAAAGTTTTACGTTCCGATCGAGGAGGAGAGTACTTGAGTCATGAGTTTGGTGATTATCTAAAGGAGTGTGGAATAGTTCCACAACTCACTCCGCCAGGAACACCACAATGGAATGGTGTATCCGAAAGGAGGAATCGAACTTTGCTAGACATGGTTCGATCGATGATGAGCCAAACCGATTTGCCTAAATCGTTTTGGGGTTATGCATTAGAGACCGCAGCTTTTACACTAAACCGTGTTCCATCTAAGTCCGTAGAGAAAACACCCTATGAACTTTGGTTTGGTCGGAAACCAAGTATGACGTTTCTCAAGATTTGGGGTTGTGAAGCTCATGTAAAGAAACTAATGAGCGACAAACTTGGACCCAAAACGGACAAGTGTTATTTCGTAGGATACCCTAAGGAAACGAAGGGATACTACTTCTACAACCGCAACGAGAACAAGATAGTTGTTGCTCGTACCGGTGTGTTCTTGGAGAAGGAGTTTCTCGCAAGAAGGAGTAGTGGGAGTAATGTAGTTATTGAAGAAATTCATGAACTACCACAAGACATGCCTCAAGTAGGCAATGTAGTTATTCCCAATGAGGTTCCAAATGAGGTTGTAGCCGAACCCGTTCCACAAGTCGTTGTGGAAGAGGTTCAAGAGAATGCTCCCTCAAATGAGGACTCGAACATATCGCGAGTCGATTACGTTCAAGAAACTCAAAGTTTTGAGGATCAAGAACCAACTCCACAAACCGTTGTGGAACAAGTTCAAGAACCTCAAGAACCTCAAGCACCCATTCTACGAAGGTCAACAAGGGAAAGTCGTCCACCCGAAAGGTACTTGGGTTTGCACGATATCCTCGTCATTGCGAATGACGAACCTTTGACCATTAATGACATGATGAAGAAATCCGACTCCAAGGAATGGCTCAAAGCCATGGAATCCGAAATGCAATCCATGTATGACAACAAGGTTTGGACCTTGGTTGACCTTCCCAACGGAGTAAAACCCGTTGAGAACAAGTGGATCTTTAAAAGAAAGGTCGACATGGATGGCAACTTGACCATTTACAAGGCACGACTTGTTGCGAAAGGTTACAAGCAGATTCATGGTATTGACTATGAAGAAACCTTCTCGCCCGTCGTCATGTTCAAGTCAATTCGGATCTTGTTAGCAATTGCCGCATTTTATGACTATGAGATATGGCAAATGGATGTCAAAACCGCCTTCCTAAATGGAAATTTGGAAGAAGATGTGTACATGACACAACCCGAGTGTTTTGTGGATCCTAAGAATGCTAACAAGGTATGTAAGCTTCAAAGGTCCATTTATGGATTGAAGCAAGCATCGAGGAGTTGGAACAAGCGCTTTGATGAAGAGGTCAAGAAGTTGAACTTCATTCAAAGCGAAAAGGAACCTTGTGTTTACAAGAGGATTAGTGGGAGCGTGGTCGTATTTCTTGTTCTATATGTTGATGATATACTCTTGATCGGGAATGATATTCCCGAATTGAATGATGTCATGGATTCATTGAAGAAAGTGTTCTCAATGAAAGACTTGGGCGAAGCCGCCTACATCCTAGGAATCAAAATCTATAGAGATAGATCTAGGAGGTTGTTAGGCTTGAGCCAAGATGCATATATTGGCAAGGTGTTGGAAAAACACAAAATGGCTAGTTCCAAGAAGGGTTACTTGCCTATGTCACATGGCATATTCTTGAGCAAGACTCAATGTCCGACGGAAGATGCAGATAGGAAATTCATGAACAAGTTTCAATATCCATCTGTGGTCGGATCAATCATGTATGCCATGCTATGCACTCGCCCCGATGTGGCACATCCGATTAGTGTGACTAGTCGATACCAAGCTAACCCTGGTATGCCACACTGGACCGCAGTCAAGAATATCCTCAAGTATTTGAAGAGAACACAAGATAGCATCCTCGTGTACGGTGGAGACCAAGAGCTCGTTGTAAGTGATTACACCGATGCTAGTTTCCAAACCGATCGAGATGATGCTAAGTCACAGTCCGGCTATGTATTCCTGCTCAATGGTGGTGCCGTAAGTTGGAAAAGTTCTAAGCAAGAAACTACGGCCGATTCCGTCACCGAAGCGGAATACTTAGCGGCTGGTGAAGCAGCGAAAGAAGGCGTTTGGATCAAGGAGTTCTTGACCGAGCTAGAGGTGGTTCCAAGCATCTCAAGTCCAGTGGATCTCTACTGCGACAACACGGGAGCCATAGCTCAGTCCAAAGAGCCTAGGTCTCACCAAAAGACCAAGCACATTCTACGACGATTCCATCTTATCCGTCAGTTTGTGAATGACGGGTGGATCAAGGTCAAGAAGGTGGACGGTGCCGCGAACACAGCGGATCCTCTGACAAAGCCTTTGTCTCGAGCCGCACATGAGTTGCATGTTGCATCCATGGGGATTAGGCGTATGCCTGAGTGGCTTTGAGTTGTATCTTTTACTTTGAGGCTTTAGTATGAGACATGTATATTTTGGATATTACATTGAGTACTATGCACTTGCTAGAAGTCATTGTTGATTGACTCTAGGCCAAGTGGGAGATTGTTGGAGTTATGTCCTAGAAGCCAATCATTATGGCTACTTCTATGGTTTATGTTATTGATGATATTTTATCATTTTTTCCTTGATTTATTTATTGATAGATCATTCAGGTTGAGGATCTGAATTGTAGATCTCTATAATTCATTTGTTCATAAATGACAATAATAAATCTAAAGATGTCCATAATCTTGATAATTAACAAGGAGCATTAATTATCAAATAAGATTAGTATGCAAGTTAAGCGATGATTAAGTTCTGCAAATCATAGGTAAGGAGTTACTAACTTAATTGCATATGTATATGTTGTGGAACATAGTACAGGACTTGACCCAAATGAAATAAACATATGGATTGTGTTATGTGTCATTGTTTATTTCATATGTTGTTGATTCTAAGTTTGAGATGCTCAGCTTTTCCACATGAGGATAGGTTCTATAAATATCGTCTAACGTTGATTCCTGATAAAGGCTGCTATACGGACTTTATTTATGTTCTCTTGAATTGTGCGGGGAAAAGTTGTTCATCAAGAAAATCGTATGTCCCTCATTAGTTTACCTAGTGAGCGATGATATCTGTTTGGGCCCCTTGATGGAGATGGATTGTTTGCTAGCAACTTGTACAATCATCTCTATATCAAGAAATGTATAATCTGCAAGAGTGACACATTCCTATCTTGGATTATACAAGGATATCATGTGACATAAGAATCAAATAAGGAAATACTTTTATTTCTTATGCAGGATTGAGATATTGTAGCTGTACACTATTTATGCGAATTGGAAATCATAACGTGTTGCTAGATACCGCTTATGATTAATGGAAATAAATAACGATTTATTCTCCATGGCCAACGTAGCATAAATCCTCAAAAAGGTCACACAAATAGAACCTGAACCACACGTGTATTATTTATTTGTATTGGAGAATACAAAACATGATGGGTTGATTAATTAATTATATACTGTTATGAACCGTTATAATTAATTATATCAAGAAGATCATGTTAGAATAAATTAATGCATAAACCAACCTATTGTTAATTATCATCAATTTGATAATTAAATAGTCTCAACTACATTTAATATAATTGTTAGAATTATATTAAATATATAGGCTTTAATTTGCTAAGTCTAATTAAGCCCAATTAACAAACAATTAAAAGGCCCATTAGTTATTAGATTAATGAGCTAATGAGAGATGAATTTGCCATTTGGTAAATTGGGCTAAAAGCCCATATAGGTGGCGCCTAGGGCATGGTGGCATGCTTGTAATTTGGTTGAAGTTTGGAAGAGGAATGAGAGCTCTATAAATAGACCCCAAGGGGTGGCCTCTCATCCAACTTTCTCTCTCCTCTCTTCCCTCTTACCCTAGCCGCCACCTTCCTCCTCCTTTGGAGATTTTCGAAATCTCCATTAGAGGAGCTCTCATCCTTTGTTTGTTAGGGCCCATGTGTTGGGATTAGCCACATAATTAAGGTGTTAATTGAGATTAAGGTTTGGTTGCTCTAAAAGCTTGCTAGCACAAGTTTTTGAGAGGTGGAGAAGCTTCTTGGTGGATTAGAGGAAGAAGAAGAAGGCGCGGAGTGCACGCCATCGATTCCCACGTCTTGGACAACCTCACAAGAACGATTTGTGAGAGGTATAACATCCTCCCTTTTCTCTCTTGGTTTTTGGTGCCGATTTGGTGTTTTGCACTAGGTCCTTTTCACGATTGTGTATTTCATTGTTCTAATAGTAGAATAAATGAATTTATGACACTTTCTAACATCTGAAACATATGCTAGACAAAATAAAGAGCTTAAATTTATATTATTGCGAACAAATGACTTAAATTGAATGTAAAATCTCTTGAAATGCTCAAATTTACTACTAAAGGGGCTAATCGAGCTTCGCTCGATATTTGACTTACAAATAAATATAAAATATGTTGTAATTTTTAAATTTGTAAAAAAAAAATTGTAAAAAAGGGGAGGCAGAGAGAGTCGTGCGAAGGTCAGGCAGAGACAGCCAAGAAGAGGAGGCGGAGAGGGTTCGTCTAGGGTTTTAAGGAGAAGAGATCGCCTCAAGGATCTGAGTCGACAGGAAGGGGAGGCGAGAGTGAGACGGGGCGGAGACTAGATGGTCTGGGAAGGCGAGAGAGCTTTGATGGGCTAGGGATTCCGCCACAACCATGGAATGAATGGAGGGGGGATAGAGGAAACAGAAGCAGTCTCAAACGGAAGAAAGAAAATAAAAAATTAACGGAGATCACAACGCCTCAGCGCCTAAATCAGAGTCATCCGATTCAATCTCTGCACGGATCTTAACTTGATCGAACGGCCATAAACTCTAAAGCATAGACCCTCAATGCTTTGCAAAGCATTTTAGCCAATCTCTCTCTCTCTATATATATAGAAAACATATCGTGCATACTAATTCAAATTTTTAGATCTGCTTCAAAATGATCGATTCAAACCGTCCAATATAATTTCGCTATTATAATATCCTTGTTGACCAAATTTTATATATTTTTTAATTTTTTTACTATTTTTTTGGAATTTTTGAAAATCACTAATCTCATTTTTTTCTGAACGGTTAAAAAATAGCGGGTTTTTTTTTAAATCCGAAAAAAATACTTAAAAATTTTGAAAAAATATAAAATTTAGTCGGCAATGAGATTTCAATAGGAAGATCATATTAGACGGTTTGGATCGGTCATTTTGAAGCAGATCGAAGAGTTCAGATCAGTATGCACCGAAGCTCCGGTACATTAGTATGCACCATATGTTTTCTCTCTCTATATATATTTTATATTTCTGATGAGAATAATATGTGTTGTTTAAAATTTATCAATTATTTTTATACTTATATGTATAATAGACTTAATTAATAGACTTATAATTAATTATGAGTATCATTATATTAAAATTAAAATTAAAATTCTCTTAGATCTAGCACAACCTATAATGCAAATCTCATTAAATTAAATTTGGTTATAAACAGAAATTTATTGCCCCTATACCATGCACAACTGAAAAGCTAATCTCCTGTCTTCTATTAAATGCACAAAATAATCAAATACATCAGATTTACAATATAATTGCAAACTTTACATTAATGTGATAGAACCTATATTTTTTTAATATACATTAAGATATAACGCCCAAATAACAATTATATTCTATATTTTAATGTAATATCTGAACATCTTAATTTTATTTTAAGTTGAATGATCTGGCAATTTAGGGATAAAATTTCGCTTATTATTTAGCGCTTCTAATGCAAGAGAAAATCTAAAATGGAGTAAATATTAAAAATATGACTCCATACAATTTTTGAAAAATTGATTTTAATGTACAACAAATAAGATAATACCAAAAAAGGAGAAAAAGTAAAAAATAATGAAAAAACTGGTCATCAAATACAAATGTCGATCTCTATTCATATAATTTCAGGATTATGCATATATATCACAAATGCTAATACATTAGGTATGTTGTAGCAGCTTGATATGGTACAACTATTAATTCTTCTTGAACACATGTAATAAAATAACATCAATTATTTAGTAAAAAAATATATACAAGACGTGGCACCGATTAGTCGGAGAAGAGAAAGCGGAACAGAAAGAGGAGATGTGCCAAATTGACGAGAAATGAAGGGCATGAGGGTGACGCAAAGCTACCGAAGGAGAAGAGGGATCCGAGAAGCAAAAAAGAGAGACTCGTGATAGAAATGAACATAGAAGGGGACACAAAAATAAAAAATAAAATAGTGTGCTGCCAAATAAATGTCTATTGGTGAAGCGGGTCATCAGTCTATTGTCATAAAATGTCATTGCCAAATAAATGTCTATTGGGCCAGAACTCACTATTGGAATGCGCATTGTGTGGAATTCGCTCATGAACAAAATTTATTTTTTTTTCTGCTATGCTAACCGAAATTTGTTTTACAAACACATTTTTTCAGACGAACACACAACAATAAAAAAAGAGAAAATTGGATATAACCCTGTAATCTTGCTCATCTGGAAATAATCCCCTATGATCTTGAAAATTGGATATTTAACAGGGATATAAACCCTTTCTATTACTTTTAACAATTTTTTCAATGGAAAAAATCAACTCTTAAATTAAATGACTGACGTAACCCCCTCTCTCTCTGACCTTTCATCTCTCTATCTCTCGATACAGTTTGAGCTTTTAGCCACTACATGGACATATGAAAAACAAGATTACAGGGGTTATGCTAAGTTCCTTCATAGACTCGTAGGTTTGGTAATCACATGTTCTCGATATGATGTAATATTATGTTTTTTGTTTTTTCCACTTCAAAATAACCTAACTCAATGTCACCGGACATAGAAAATGGAAGTCCAAAATGTCAAGACTGCTTCTAAGTTGCACATAGGCTCAAGGCAATGAATAACGAAAGGGTTTGTCTTTCTTTTTTTTTCTTCCTGGAAGGCGGGAATACGAAAGGGTTGTGGGTGAAAGATAGACAGGAAGGGTATATTGGTCATAGATTGTAAAAATTGATATCTTTTAATTTAAAAAAATAATTAAATTCAATCAAAAGGTGTTATATCAATGAAAAGCAAGATTATAGGGGGGTTATATCCGATTTTAGAGATTACAGGGGTTATATCGGGTTGAGCAAGATTAGAGGGGGTTATATCCAATTTTTTTTTAAAAAAAATCCCCTCCGTTAATTATTTTTGACCAAATTATGTGGCCAAACATGCCATCTTGATTTGCTTTTTGAAGTGGAGGATGCTGTTATCTGTACGTTAGTATCGTTTCAATTTGAGATTTACCGCTCCTATTAATTTGTTATGAGTCAGGGGTGAAAACGGTAACCGTTTCGACTGTTTTTTCGTCCTGTTTCGTCCGAAACGGTTAAGGATTTCGGTTTCGTTTAGAAACGGAACGGAGAACGCAAATGGAAATTCAGTTTCGTCTCAGAATGAAACGGTTAACGAAACGGAGCTGTTTCGTCATCGTTTATTTCGTTCGTTTCGTCTAAAATTCTAGCCGGCTATTATATTTTGATTGCAGAGACTTAGCGGAGCGAACGAGGGGGAGAGTCGCGTAAAGTTAGGGTTGGTGCGCCGCTCCATCATTTCCTCCGCCGAACACACTGTCACATCTCTCTCTCTCGCACGCCTCTGCACCACCCAGTACGACCGCCGTCTAGAGGTGATGATGGTGCCTCCTCCCCCTTTCCCGTATCACCTAACCCTCAAATACCTCTATCCCACCTCACCCATCTCTTATCTTTCTCTCTCTAAGCCGAAGCCTCCACTGAAACTCTCTTCTCCACCAAACCCAGCTTCTTGACTCCATTCTTCACCTCTTCTCCGTCAAAGAGGACTTGTGTCGACTGGTGGCAGCTTCTCTCTCCGTCAAAGAGGAAGCTGACAAGGCGGACCACAACAAGTGTATTCTACCTGGGGTGAGTGTTTTATTATTTGAATAATGTCTGGATCTGAGTTTTTTTTTTTTTTTTAAATGTGAGTGAGGATCTGTTTGACTTGATCAAAATTTGAACTAATTTGATTGTGAGTGGCGATCTCTTTCTTTTCTTTTCAAAATCAAATTGCATAATAATATCAAAACAATTTTGACGGGATTATTTCATATAAGAGTATATGCATATAAATATTTTATTTGGTCATACTTCATAGTTGTCCTACTGTCTTTCTTTGCTATTTGATAACTAGTTTGTTTTCTTTGGTTCTTAGAGACCTGTTGTCTGCTAGTTTTAATGATTGTATTATTCCTTTCTATAATTGTGAGGTGCGATAATCATTTGGCTATCTCCTTTTTCTTAAGTTTGCTTTTTTACTTTTTTTTTACTTTTCTTATATCAATTTGGTTGGTATTTGGACCTCAGACGTGGCATGTAACTGTAGACACATGAATAACTCAAGTTTGTCTCACTGAATTGTTGGAGTTATGTCCTAGAAGTCAATATTTAATGACTTATTTTCTTAGTTTATGTTAATGATGATATTTAAATATTTGTTCCTAGAGTTTATTATTGACAGATCATTCAGGTTGATGATCTGAATTGTAGATCTCTGTGGATCATTTATTAGAATGACAATAATAAATCTAAATCGTCCATAATCTTGATAATTAACAAGGAACATTAATTATCGGATAAGATTAGTATGCAAGTTAAGTGATGATTAAGTTCTACAAATCATAGGTAAGGAGTTACTAACTTAATTGCATATGTGTATGTTATTGGAGCATAGTACAGGACTTGACCCAATGAAATAAACATATGGATTGTGTTATGTGTCATTGTTTATTTCATATGAGTTTGATTCTAAGTTTGAGATGTTCAACTTTTCCACATGAGGATAGGTTCAATAAATATCGTCTAACGTTGATTCCTGATAAAGGCTGCTATACGGACTTTATTTAGGTTCTCTTGAATTGTGCAGGGAAAAGTTGTTCATCAAGAAAACCGTATGTCCCTCATTAATACACTTAATGAGTGATGATATCTGTTTGGGCCCCTTGATGGAGTTGGATCGTATGCATGCAAACTAGACGATCAACTCTAGATCAAGAAATGTATAATATGCAAGAATGACACACTCCTATCTTGGATTATACAACGATATCATGTGACATAAGAATCAGACAAGGAAATACTTATATTTCTTGCACAGGATTAAGATTTTGTAACGGTACATTATTTATGCGAATTGGGAATCATAACGTGTTGCTAGATACCGCTTATGATTATTGAAAATAAATAACGATTTATTTTCATGGCCAACATAGCATAAATCCTCAATAGGGTCGCACAACTAGGACTCTAACCACACGGTGCATTAATTGTTTATTCGCAACAGTTAGTATTGTGAAACATGATAAGTTGATTAATTAATTATATATCGTTATGAACCATTATAATTAATTAAGTCAAAAGGATCATATGGAAACAATTTAATGCATTAGCTAATCCTAAATTAATTATTAATGAGTTAATAATTAATTATGTTCAACACACTTTAATTAGTTTGAGTTATTTGGGCTTCTAGTTATTTAATTAATTAAAGACCCGATTTGAGGAAGGATGAAGGATTAATTAATGTGATAAATCATTAGGCCATTGCAACATTTGATGTAGCCCAAAATGGCCTCTTTGAATTTCGGCTAGCCCTAGTGGCATTGATGTAAATAGTTCAAAGAGAGAATGAGACTTGTTGGCTATATAAAGGGGTCACCTCTTGGGAAGCCCTAGCCATCCACCCCTTTCTCTCTCCTCTCTTCTAGCCGCCACCCATCTTCCTCTCTTCTCTTGCTCATGTGTTGAGCTTAATTCCTTCTTCTCCTCCATTAAAATAGTTAATAGGAAGAAGAGGTTCATAGAGGGGATTAGCTAGGAGCTCTTGAAAGGAACTCGTGGTTAGCTCCTTGGTGGGCTTGAGGCGCCATAGATGGTGGAGGTGGTGGAGCACGCACCCTATCGACTCCCATGTCATGGATTCGAGCCTCATGAATGCAATTTCATGAGAGGTATAACTTTCTCCTACTTATTCTCATTGTTTTGATGTGTGAATGCTTCAAGCACTAGATCTATGGTGTTTAATTGATTGCTTGAGCTAATTGTTAGTCTTAAAATTGAAATTAAACACTTCCTAACAGTGATATCAGAGCACAAGGTCGTGTTTAAGCTATTTTACACATTAATTAGATGAGAATTGAGTAATTAGTGAATTAATTAAGTTGCTGCCTTTGTTTGCTGCCTGGAACTTATTTTTTCCGTTGTTTTCTGTGTTTTTCGTATTGCAAAGCTTTCGATTTGGTTTTTTCTTTTGATTGATTTGAAAGAGGGACAAGTTATGAGCATTTTCCCACTGGTTTCACTTTAATCCGATTTATTATGGATTTTTAGTGAATTTTCTCGTGACGGTGCGCAGGACAGATTCCTGTGCGACCAGATCTGAGTTTATAGGTGTTATCCGAGTTATTTTGATAAAGAGACCCAAATTTTATTGGCTAGGAATTAAGTAGCTTGGAGTACTTCCTTTCATACCAATTTGATGGTTTGGATCGAAGTCTTTCTATTTATTTGAAGCAATGAAAGACAAGAACGGTCTGATCGGTTTTCTGTACCGATTGGATTGTTTTGAAAACTGGTATTGATTGAGACTTTTTATAGAAAAAGTGTTTGAATGGAAAACTTCATTTTGAAGTTCTGAATCCATGAAAATTAATTTCATGTCAATCGGACTAGTTTTGGTACCCCAACTACTCAAAATCAATTTCGTCGACGTGCTGTTCCAGAACAGGGGACTTGTATTCAAACCCCTTTAACTTGATGATTTTGAATGAGTAAAATTGGAAATCTTTTATGGTTACTAGCCTTATACTTGTTATTGTTTACTGTAAAAATTATTTTGCATTAAAATTTTTTGGAAAGTGGTCAAACAGCCCAAAAGGTTGAGATCAAAAATTGAAACTTCAAACCGGTGTTTTAATACACAACCTGAAGTTTGTTATTTTTTGTTCTCCCGATTGGTAAATGATTTCTTCCTGAAATTTGAACAGGCAGTTTGTCTCTTGATAAGGATTGCTCATGATTTTTTCTGGAATTTTTGGAGACCGAAAAATTTCTTCATTTTTTCGGGTCCCGTTTAATTAAAGGTGTTTGTTCTAATTAATCAAATAGTTGATATGTTGATTAGAACTCTCCTTGTTGTCATCCATTGAATTTTGAATGTTGATTTTATCAAAGGGTTTAAGTAATTAGTTGTTTGAATGGTAAACTCTCTTTGCATGAAAAATACGAATTAGCAAACAATACGCAAAGATACTTGAGAACTCACTAGTTATGAACAACTTAGACATATATTTGTATATTGTGCTAACTTATTTTTGTAGGAGGATGTGGGTTTGATATGGCTCAAGATGTCAATGCCTTGTGTGTTGTAAAATGATGTGAATGCATGTGATTGATTGTAATGTGGCCTAAGGTGCCTTGATAATTAATAATTGATTAATTCTTGATGTAACTTGTGAGGCTTGCATGCCCTAAGGCGTAGGTGGGTTTTAGGATTTTTATCACATGTATTTGTTTCCCTTAATTATTAGATAGGATCCTAATAATTAGTGGGAAGGTTTGATTAGATTAGTTTCGTTACATGGAGATGCGACGAAGACTAATGCAAGCGGGAGCCATACAAATCCACGACAATGCTCGAGATGCTTATGTTATGTGATTGTTTGTGAATGCCTTGAATTGTCATAGGTAGGTATGGGTGTATGATTACATGACCACCAAACAAAAGTCGCATAATTATTTTGTCCCAAACTAATACGATTAAGTCAATTCGTCCTCCTTCTCTCTATCCCCTTCACGTCAATTGCCAATCATGGCGCGGTCCGCCCAAGCGGACGTCGTGGTTGTCAAGCTTGATAGTCGGGGTACAAATGAAAAGATTTGTTAGGAGCAAATAGAGAGATGTTGCTTATCGATGGACCCAACAAGTTTCTTGGACATCGGGGCGAAGTTTGTAAATATACTTAGATATTCACAAACCAAGCGTCGTATAGTTGATATGATTGGTTGGAGAACCTATCTTGTCTAGTTAAGTAGGGTGTCGTGCCATAACAGGCTCTACTTGATGAAAACGGGGATCTTGGAAAACCAACTACATTGGGACATTAAATAAATGTAGTGGGAGTTTTGTTTATCATTATAAATAAAACATTACATAAACTAAATGACCTTAAATTGAAATTGTTATAGATATTAAATATGTTAATTTCGTTGCGATCAATCTTTGGAAAACAACAAACTCGTTTCTAAGGTATTTAATTGGAGAAGTAATACCGATTCCTAAGACATGTTCTTGGAAAGGAGAAACTTGAGCAAGTTTAATCCCAAAAACGTTCCTCGACTTCCCGAACATAACTTCGCAATGATTGATTAGTTTCGACAAAAAATTATCCAATAAAGCGAATGCCTATATCCTTTTAGAAGTTCTAGACTTTTGAATTGGAGAATTCATAAGGACTAGACTAGATTTCTACACTCTCATCCATTTACTCAAGAAGACGTTCTTAGATAAAGTAAAGATAGACTCAATCATTTATGATCGAGTAATGGAGTGTGAGTTAACCAAGAGACTCTTCTTATAAGAAGATAAATATTTCATTAGCTTGCGAACCGAAAGGTTTGAGTAGCTAATTAACAACTAGAGATATTAAGATCTCCAATATCAAGGATTGTTGATATTGTCATACAATCTCTTTCTATGGATAAAGGATATATTGTTCGCACACTTGTTAGTGCTAAAAGTAATTGGTTAAGTATTAAAGGAATACTTCACCAAGATATGAGTTGAAACTTTGAGACCCTCACTAGTGATCGTGTGTCACATGAGATGTTTCATTTGCCATTTATGGGAGGCATTTGAAAGGTTGTCCGAAATACCATGATGTTCTAAACCTTAAGATATTTTGTCGTTCAAATTATCTCACTATCTCTAATTCACACTAGTAATTAGGTGCTAGTTCATGTGCTCGCATTTAACGAAATGTGTAGGCAATGATGAATAAGAGAAAGTTCGAGACCAGTAAAGTAAACTCCGTTTTGGAAATGGCTTATACATCTAAGTCGCTACCATTGAATACGTAGAGTTATCTTTACTAAGTAAAGAGTTTGTTTAGGAATTAGAGGTTATATACCTTATTCCAAACATCTCATGAAACCTTATCTCTGTTTCATATTTGATGATGAATGCTCATGTTTTGTAAAAGAGAAATGTTGTTCTCTTATTATGGATTTGTGTATATGATTTCATGCATGTTGATTGAATTTGCTTGAAATAAATAAATAAATTTTTGAATGACAAATATGTAAGACTTCACATAAAGTATTTGACTTTTATGTAAAATACTCGCTTAGTCGAATATAAACAAGAATCGCATTGTGAGAGTCTACGTAACGTGGAGCTCGTAAATCAATTCGATTGCAAATCAATTGAAATTCATGCGAATCGTGTTTGTAAAATGACAAAAGCGCCTTTGAATTACGAAGGTTTAAAGGACAAGTAACTTTATTAAGACTTATACATATTGATGTATATAGACCTATAGGTACCTGTGTAATTGAAAGGTTGTTGACACTTTACCACTTGACCAACGATCATTGTAGATATTAACGTATCTATTTGATATGGTATAAGTACGAATCTTTTGACAAGATCAAAATGATTTCAAGAGTAAAGTTGAAAAACTATTCAATAAAAGCAAAAGTCTTAAGATTGATCATGGTAAATAGTTAAGTCATATAGTTTGATATATTACCTAAAGAGTATGAAAGACGTTTCACTACTAGCTCCATGAGGAACATTGAAAAATGTATCCAAGGATGAAGGTATCGAACATTGTTTGATATAGTTCGATCGGTAATAAATCAAATTGACTTGTTCGACTCATGTAAGGGATTTGTGTTTGAGGACAATATTGTTTACACTGAATAAAAATACCATCAAAGTCTATTGAGAAAGATATCTTACGAGATTCGATCTCTAGGTATATTGTTTCTCAAGATTTGGTGTTGAGAAGCTTATTTCAAGGTTTGATTGATTGATAAGCTTGGACCCAAATAAGACACTTAATATTATGTAGGATATCTTGAACTAACCGAAATGTACTACTTCAACGAACATGATAAGAACAAAGTAGTTGTTGTTCATCATAATGTAATCTTGAAGAATGATATTCTCAAGAAGAAGTAGTGGGAGTAAAGTAAGCATTAAAGGAGTTTATGCGTCACTACAAGAAGTACCTTTATGGGAAACTTGTCACTCCATACATGGTGTTTAGTGGGAGTTGAGCGGAACTTAATTCACAAGCAGTTATGAAAGGAAGAAGTTTATAAGCACGCTCGCTTCTAGAGAGTACTCAAACATCTCGCGAATAGATGATGTTCGAGAAACTCGTGGAATATATTAGGATCAAGAACTTATTTTACAAGTTGTTGTCGAAGTAGTTTATGGACCTCAAGCACCAATCCTACTAAGATCAACGAGAGTGCATTGCCTAAACTGAAAAGTACATAGGCTTCACAAGATCCTCGTACTTGACATATGAGGATCCGTTGATAAATACAAAAGCGATGGAAAGACCCGATTCCACAAGTATGGTTTGAATCTATATGATCTTTAAGTGCAATCCATATATATAACAACAAGGTATAGACCTTGATTGATGTTCATGAAGGAGCGATCCATCAAGAACATTTAGATCTTTAAAGGAAAGATAGATATGAATAGCAAGTCGACTATGTACAAAGCACAAGTTCATGATTGTTGCTATGTTTAAATCGATAACGAGTTGACCATGTACAAAGCACGGCTTCCCGCTTGTAGCTGTGTATAAGTCAATAAAGATCATTCTAGCAATAGTTATATTTCGTATATATAGATATATGGAAAGATACATCAAAACCGCCTTCTTCGATTGAATGAAGGAAGTTGTTGTGTATTTGACACAAACCGAGGATTTGTTGTATTGTTAGAAACATATATATGCTTCAATGATCCATTAATGAATTGAAGCAAGTATTGTGGAAATTGGAATAAACATTTTGACAAGGAAGTCAAGGAGTTACACTTCATCAAAAGTATCTTATATAGACAAGATATTCAGTGGGAGCATGATTGTGTTACATGTATTGTACAAGATACAAGACATTAATTGGGAATAACATTAAGAAAATGAATATCGTCAAGATCTCATTGGAGAATGTTTTCTCAATTGAAAACTTGGGCAAGTCACCTAAATCCAAGAAAATAAAATCTATGGAGATAGATTATGATCGATGTCAGGTTTGAGCAAAAATGTGCATATAATGACAAAGTGTTCTAGTTACACGAGAAGATAGACTCCTGTAAAGGATGTCTAATCACGTTGTATGGCATACACTTGAGTTCTAATCGGTGTGTTGCAACTCAATTCGAGAAGAGTGCACGATATAATTTGAGCATCCTTCTGTTATGAGTTTCATTACGTACGCCATACTTATGCACATGCCCCTATGTGTTGTACCCAAGGAGTATGACAAGCAGTTGTCAACTGGATACAAAGAAAAACACATTTTGACAATAATCAAGAATATCCTCGAGTATCTTATGAGAAAGAGTGATATGTTTTTCCATCTGATAAGATGAAAGAAAGCTCATATAAATTGTTATATTGATGCTAGTTTTCGAAAGATTGATAAAAATACAATTGAGCTACATATTTTGTTTAAATGTGGTGTTGTAAATTTAGAAGGTGTTCTAAATGGGATATTACAACCGTTTCCGTCACCAAAAATAAAATATATATAGCAACTTGTGAAGCAATGAAAGAAGGTAGTATGGATCGAGGAGTTCTCAGTCAAGCTAATATGGTTCTATGCATCTCGAACCATAGCTTAATCTTGAAGAATCCAATGTTAAATTGGTGATCCAACTAAGATCTATGACAATGTCACTTGTTCTCACATGATGATGATCAAGAACACATATATAGGAGTATATATGTATATATGGTCAAACAAAATTGGATAGGTTCGCGGACACAGCGAACACTCTAACTTAACCTCTACCTTAAGCGATATACGAGATGCAAATGTGCATCCATGCGTGATGGACGTATGAGAACTTGCTTTAAGTGTATTATATCTTTTGAGGTTCGAGACATGTATATATATGGATATATGACATTGTTCTAAATTCTTCTTTGGCTAGAAGTCACTATTGATTGACTCTAGGCCAAGTGGGAGATTGTTGGAGTTATGTCCTAGAAGTCAATATTTAATGACTTATTTTCTTAGTTTATGTTAATGATGAATTTTAATCATTTGTTCCTAGAGTTTATTATTGACAGATCATTCAGGTTGATGATCTGAATTGTAGATCTCTGTGGATCATTCATTAGAATGACAATAATAAATCTAAATCGTCCATAATCTTGATAATTAACAAGGAACATTAATTATCGGATAAGATTAGTATGCAAGTTAAGTGATGATTAAGTTCTACAAATCATAGGTAAGGAGTTACCAACTTAATTGCATATGTGTATGTTATTGGAACATAGTACAGGACTTGACCCAATGAAATAAACATATGGATTGTGTTATGTGTCATTGTTTATTTCATATGAGTTTGATTCTAAGTTTGAGATGTTCAACTTTTCCACATGAGGATAGGTTCAATAAATATCGTCTAACGTTGATTCCTGATAAAGGCTGCTATACGGACTTTATTTAGGTTCTCTTGAATTGTGCGGGGAAAAGTTGTTCATCAAGAAAATCATATGTCCCTCATTAATACACTTAATGAGTGATGATATCTGTTTGGGCCCCTTAATGGAGTTGGATCGTATGCATGCAAACTAGACGATCAACTCTAGATCAAGAAATGTATAATCTGCAAGAATGACACACTCCTATCTTGGATTATACAATGATATCATGTGACATAAGAATCAGACAAGGAAATACTTATATTTCTTGCGCAGGATTAAGATTTTGTAACGGTACATTATTTATGCGAATTGGAAATCATAACGTGTTGCTAGATACCGCTTATGATTATTGAAAATAAATAACGATTTATTTTCATGGCCAACATAGCATAAATCTTCAATAGGATCGCACAAATAGGACTCTAACCACACGGTGCATTAATTGTTTATTCGCAACAGTTAGTATTGTGAAATATGGTAAGTTGATTAATTAATTATATATCGTTATGAACCATTATAATTAATTAAGTCAAAAGGATCATATGGAAATAATTTAATGCATTAGCTAATCCTAAATTAATTATTAATGAGTTAATAATTAATTATGTTCAACACACTTTAATTAGTTTGAGTTATTTGGGCTTCTAGTTATTTAATTAATTAAAGGCCCGATTTGAGAAAGGATGAAGGATTAATTAATGTGATAAATCATTGGGCCATTGCAACATTTGATGTAGCCCAAAATGACCTCTTTGAATTTCGGCTAGCCCTAGTGGCATTGATGTAAATAGTTCAAAGAGAGGATGAGAGTTGTTGGCTATATAAAGGGGTCACCTCTTGGGAAGCCCTAGCCATCCACCCCTTTCTCTCTCCTCTCTTCTAGCCGCCACCCATCTTCCTCCATTCTCTTGCTCATGTGTTGAGCTCCATTCCTTCTTCTCCTCCATTAAAATAGTTAATTGGAAGAAGAGGTTCATGGAGGGGATTAACTAGGAGCTCTTGAAAGCTAGCACTTTCAAGGAGCTCGTGGTTAGCTCATTGGTGGGCTTGAGGCGCCATAGATGGTGGAGGTGGTGGAGCACGCACCCCATCGACTCCCATGCAATGGATTCGAGCCTTATGAATGCAATTTCATGAGAGGTATAACTTTCTCCTACTTATTCTCATTGTTTTGATGTGTGAATGCTTCAAGCACTAGATCTATGATGTTTAATTGATTGCTTAAGCTAATTGTTAGTCTTAAAATTGAAATTAAACACTTCCTAACATGAATTGCTTCACTTATCATTATGTGTTTCTCTTTTAATTAAGTTCTGATAGCTCCCTTTCCGTTTATGATAATAAATAAAAATACAAGGTCTGAAATGTAAAAGAAAATGTTATTGGATCAGGTTTAAAATGAGATCAGTTTAGTACAAGGAAGTGAACCTTTTTTATACCGATCCTATTTACAAGCACTGACTGGTATTAGGCAAATGTCAATGTCAAGAAATTCTTTTTTCATACTGATCCTATTTACAAGAACATTTTGTTTTTTCTGGATACAGGTCTAGATGGTATTTGTCTTCAATATTGGCTATCTGATTTATTGATTCTGAAGATGAAAGTCATGGAGAAGGTGCCACGGTTGATAAATTGCCCTTCTAACTTCACTGCACTTGAAAAAGAAAATCAGAGACTGGCCGTCATATTCATTGTCAAACTAAGAAAATCTGAGACTTTGCTGTACTTTTTTGCTATTTCTTATTGTTCAGTTGTTTTGATTTTTTGTAGAAGTTTTAATTTCCATTTTACTAAATTGACGAGCATAGAATTTGCGAAACTAAGCTTACTGATCATCATGTTCGCCGGTTACAAATTTTAAACGTTTAAACCGTTTTTGACCGTTCAATTCAACGAAACGGTTAACGCTGGAATTTTTACTTTCGTTCAAAGCACGGAATGCAAGACGCAAGAACAAAAAAAATTGCGTCCCATAACGAAACGGTTGGCGCAAGGAGTTATTTTCGTGACTGTTTTACACGTTATGCAGCTCTAGTTATGACATGTTTTATTATTTTCTTTTCTCAATCCTACAATAACAAGGACAAAAATAATTTTCTTTTTCGTTTTTCTCTCTTAACTTGCTGAGTCTTTGATCCTTGTTATTCCGTATATGTTTGGTTATTAATTTCACATAACTAAAAATAGAAACATCATATGTTCTAAAAATAATCTATATTTCGGTACATCAAAACATAAACTAGAAATGCATCTTCCAAAATCGAGTTCTAAAGCACAGACTAGAGTACTTGATGTTGACTATCATGCAATTTATACTAGTAGCATCACCAATATTATATAGATATATTACATTTAATTATTATTGATACATATTAATAAAACTACAAATAATTAATGATTAGGCACGTAAGATATTATTTTATTAAAAAAGTAGACACAATTCAGATCATATTACAATTATAAATGCATATGTTGCGTTATTTTAAATTTGATCAAATATTATCATAAAAGATTTACTCAAAGATTTAAATACAATTTAAATAAATCAAATGAACTCTTTTTTTCCCGCTAAAAAAATTCACATATAGTTTTAACAAATTATTTAATTTAATATACATACAAAATCTATTCAATCGAATTATATGGAGATCTACTGGCACTTCGCATCCCTATATCCCGTCCCTACCACATGCCGCCCGGAATGCTCCAAAAGCCGTGTTTGGACCCGCTCCGCTCCGGTCAACCCTGAATTAACCAACGAGTCTTTTAACTTTGCCGCGGGACCCACATGTCAAGATAAGAAATTGTATTGGAATTCGGTAGCTCCGTCTCCGCAGCTGTTCCTGTTTGAATTACCGTTTTGTCCCAATTTCTCCCCCAAACGTTCCGTAAAATCCCTAGTGAAATTTTTCAATCTACGACGAAGTCGAAGTAGGGTATAACCTGGACCTGTGCCACTCTCGCTATCCAAGACCTTGCATCTCGGGCTCCGATTTCGAGGTTTGATCGATGTCTACTTCTCCTTCTTTCTTTTCTCTATTTTTAGATTATTTTATAATTTCTTGAAGGTTGATATCAAAATTCACTCTACTATGAAGTTTGTCGATCATTAGAGGGTTTATCTTTGGATCGACGGTTCTTATTTTGCAAATTTTTGTTCGATTAACAATTGATTGCGAGGAACAGGATCTATTGTTTTCTTGGAAGTATTTTCATCAAATTTAGGTCTGGTCTCGATTATTCTCTATTCAAATCCAGTTATTTCGTTGCAACTGGATTTGTATTAAGTGAATTTCGTAATTTCATCAACCTAAGATTCAAGCTAATTTGCTGAGCACTTCTAGTGTTCTGGTAGTGTTATTTGTGTCAGTTATTGCTTCTAAATTGAATTAATTGCATGAAATAATAGAAAAAAAAAACTAAATGGAGAATTTGCTTCATAGCAAGTATTTTGCTGATTATGCATTCTAACATGCAATCTACTTTATCTAAATCAATTTTATCATCGAAAATATCAATTCTAAAGAGTTCCTCCTAAAACCTGATTTGGATTACCACAGTTACTGGTATGTGGTAGCACTGTACAAGTCCACCTCTTCTCCATTAACAAAGAAAAGGCATTCATGATACTGGTACCCCCTATCAGCAACTATGTATCCCCCAACAGCAACCAAAATAACAAAAGGCACTGCCGCACTGGTACCCCCTATCCTCTTGGTACCAGTGTAAACACCCCCACCCTTCCAAAAAAAAAAAAAAGTAAACACAGAAGCATTAAATTGAATACAACCATCATTGAATCACAGTTATAGTACCCGCAGTGGTACCAGAAACTTATTGCAATAAGAAGCCACACATGCTGCAGGTCCTTGTGCCAGCAGCTCAATCCTTCCCATATGTTGTCAGAATCCAACTTCCTTCTGTCGGGCTTCCATGGTCATCTTAAGATGAAGCTCCTGGACTGGTGGAATCATAATCTTCACTTCTTTCTTCACTTTCTCTTTCCACATTGCAGAATGATAAGAGAGTAAAGTTTAAATGTTAACACCTACTGATCTGAGATTGTGAATCTCTATATCTGTAAAGCAGATATTATTTCTATTGGTCCACAACACCCAACAAATGGCAATACAACATATCTTGAATGGAGTCAAATGATTAGGAATATTTAGGATTAAGCAGGGACAATACTGAAGATAGATCCTCCTTTTGTTGAATGACCAAATTGCCCCCAATGAAGTTAAACATCAATGCCATATACAGGCATTCTGTGAGTAGCAGAACATGAGATGGTCAACTGTTTCAAGTCTTTCACACCAGACACACTGCACATCTCTCTCCCAACCCATTACTACTAAATTATCTTTAGTCAATATTTCTTTCTCTTACACAACAGTAATGCACATATTTTAATTTTAAGAGATATCTTGAGATCGCATATCTTATGAATCTACTATCCTGGACACCCCTGTGCATTAACCATTGATAGAGAAACTTTGTGGAAATTGTACCACTCTCCTCATCTCCCCATCTCGCTACATCAGAGCTATCAACCAATGAAAATGTATTGACTATTTGTTCTACATTCTCAAGATACCAGTTACCAGTGTGTAGCATGGATTGAGCTTGTACAGTATAGATCTGAACCTTTCAACCATACTACAAGTATGAAAATATCGAGCCAGTTGATCCCCAGAACTCCAGTTATCTTTGTTGTTTTGGCTGGGTTTGATGATCAAGTGACAATTCGAAATATATCGAGTCAGCAGACTGTAAAACAACAACAACGATTCAATGGAAATGTTAAAATAAAAATTTTCAGTGCTGATATGGTGAAATTGGTAGACATGCTGCTGTTAGGAACAATACCCAGTGAACGAATCCAAGTGGTGGCAGGGCTAAAAGAATGTTATAATATATTGAACTCATCTCCCCTTTCTAAATAGCTTCAGGAACTGTATGTAGAAAAACTTATGGGACTCTTTTTTTTTGTCAGTAATGTAAGTTAAGACTAGAAATTTAGGGTGTTTTTGGATAACTATTTTTGGAACAGTGTTGTAGTATAGCTATACTATATACCCAAACAAAGTTAGAATAGGTTTAGAATCACTATACTAAATGGGATTTGAGTGGGTATAGCTATTTGGCTATTCCTATAAACATTTGATATACCTATTCTTAGTATAGCTGTACTTATTTCTATTCTTCTTAACATCCAAACACATCCTTAGAGAGACAATGACTGGAAGGTGAACTCATCATGTTTCCTTTTAAACAGATATCAAACTTAATCGAAAAAAGTTTAACCATTTTGTGGGGAAAATATTAAAGGAAATTAGATTTTGTTGGATATTAATCTAAATTTAAAGTATTGATGATTGAATTCTCACATTGTGTAGATATACATTGTCAAAAAAACAAAGCCACATTTAATTTGTTGGATATTAATCTAAATTTGATGTTTTGATGATTGAATGCTCAAATTGTGTAGGTCTGCATTGTCCAAAAACCAAAGCCACATTTGTTTTTTGGTCATAATATGTTGTTCAATTATCAAGTGTTTAACTATTATCTTATCTATCGAGTCAAATGCTTTCATATTACGGATCCAGATGTAGTATTAACAATAAAAAATAATCTGTTGGTTTGGTTGTTTCTATTGTGTGACATGATTTCACATTTTCTTCTGAATCAGAATGCCGCGTGCAAACTCAAATAATTCAAGGAGTACATCTACATCTACCAATGGCCGTGGTAGAAGAAGAGAACAGCCTATCCAAGTTGATCAGCCATTTATTGATGTAGAGGCCATTGATGATGATGAGGATGTCGTCGTCTTATCACCTTCTCAAACTCGTGCTCTGGTTATATTTCTCTTATTGTAGCTCATCTTACTATTCTATTCCTGTGACTTGTGTTGTTATTATTGACTTATAATTTTTGTTTAATGTGGTAGCACTGTTGTTTAAGGGAACATTCTTTTGTTACTAATGCACCGCTAAGAAAACTATCCACCCTTTGTCATGACTTGTGAAACATAGTTCAAGTTGTTAGTTAATTTTTTAATGGTAATGTTGGATCAATTATCTCAAGCAGTTGTTGTACTTAAGACAACATAAATGCTATTTGAAGGGTTACTGTGACTAACCCCTAAGTAATGATCTTGTTTTTACAAATTGATAATTCCCACAAGGGTTTTATTTACAAGGAACACCAACTGCTTGCGAGTCCCTTGCAACCAGCAACTATATTATTAGACTAACATGATTTAGTGTTAGGCCTATTGGTGCAAAAATAGGGTATTTGGTCTTACAGAAGGGAGTTTTTTACCCCTTAAAAGCTTAATATTAAATATCATAAAGCAAAGAAGAGTAGAATGAATGTTGGGGCATTTATTATACATTTTGTAGTTTATTTTGTAAAATTTCTTTATTTACTTGAATTGCAATGGTAATTTAAAAACTTGTTGTATTTAAATATGTTGGTTGTAAGTTAAGCCTACTAATTTTAGAGAATTAAAAAAAAATTCAGCGGTAGTTTTCTAATTTACTTGAACTTATTATCACAAGATGGTTTAGCTAGCATTAGATGCCAAAGTTTAGGGGTGATTTAGTATTTTGGTGATGTCTAGCTTGCTTCGTGTATGTTCCCAAATAACACAGAAAATACAGGCTCCAATCTAAACATGACATAAAATTGTTCCTGCACTTTTAGCTTTATTTGTGATGCTTGCTTTCTGGGTGTTAAAAGCTGTGCATAACTTGTTAGACATTTTATGTATATCTGGACATTTTCTCTTCCAAACTGTCCTTTTAATTTTGTGATGCTTGATTTGTGTTTAAAGCCACTTCTTGCTACATGTTTAAACTACTTTAATATTTTAATTTTGTACTTCAATATCTATTAGGCTAGTAATGTGTCCAGACGGAGACATTTTGTATATCTCGATGATGATGATGATGTTGTGGAGGAAGTGAATCCCAGGCAGTCAGGTATCCTTCTTTCTTGTACTAATACTAATTTGAACCTCACACTTTATTTTCTCGGGTTGACTATTAATCTGTTTGTCATTATCTCATACTTCGTGTTGTGTAATAATTGTCATGCACTTCAGGGGTTGCAGTAGAGGAAGATGTCAGGATAGTATCAGGCAACAGCCACAACAAGCGGGTCAGAATTTCATCCAGTGCTGATGGCTCTGCTGACAAAAACAATCGTCAGACCAAGCGGAGGACGGTAAGCACATAACCGACTTAAGGGTTTCAGTACCTGTGACGTACCATTAGATTTTTCATTCTGTTTCATTGACTGTTTTGGTTGATTTTGATGTATTAAGGCCTTTTTTTTTTTGTTCCTCACAAGCTATGCCACAAAATTGTATTGATATAGCAAACCAGTAAGTGCCTGCAGTTGTCTGTCAAGATATTACTAAGGTTACAACTTGTGTATATCTAATTTATAGGTAACTTTTCCAATGATTAAAAGTTAGTTTATCACTTGAAAGATGATGGTGCAATTTAGCTGCATATCTAATTTAACATTATCAAAATGTGATTTCAGAGAAATAAGGTCATAGATATTCAGGCTGAACTGCCCCAACCCATACCAGTGGAGGTGCCGCTGCCACCACCCAAAGAACCCACATTCAGTTGCCCAGTTTGCTTGAGCCAATTGTCAGAGCCGTGCTCTACAACATGTGGTCATGTGTTCTGTCAAAGCTGCATTAAGACCGCCATCCAAGCTCAGAAGAAATGTCCGACTTGCCGAAAGAAACTCACCAATAAAGGTTTCCATAGGTTATACCTTCCTAATACTGCAAATTAGGGGAATAGAAGAAGTGATTCTGCATTACCTGTCTCATGTCTCTGAGATGCGTACTTGTATGTGTAGCTATAGAAATGAGTAATAATTTGGCTGGTTATTCATACATAGTATACATTGTTAATAGGAAAATTAGTTGTCTGTTTTTCATTTGTACTCTATATTCAGTTCTATAACTATAAAAGAAGTTGATAGATATGGAGTTATTTTGGATTATCCGTGTCAGTGTGTAGACTGTTTTATTTCTCCTCACCCGTTCTCCGTAGCTGTTGGTTGGCTTTTGTCTATCAAAAGATAGACGCACGTCTCATTCCAAAAGCAGATGTATCAATGTATTACCTCTCTGTCTCTCCATGGTCTTCTGGTCAGGTCAACTTGTGTTTGTGTATTGGCTGATGGGATCTGGACCGTCTGATTACAACTACAGGCATATTTATAGTGAACAGAAGTTCTAAGATTCATGCTGAACCTTAGATACTCTCCACTTCAGTGAAGTCGTCTCAGTTGTGCTGAGAGCGGATTAATAGAAGTGTTTTGATTTCTTTAGTTTATTATTTTAATTGAATTGGTTGGTGCGATTTATTTTTGCGGGTCTTATCTGGGACATCAAATGGATAGGACTACTGAACCCTGATTGGGTTTAAGCCTGGTCCAATTACAGTTTCGGATGTGATCTCTGTGTCTGGATTTAATTAATATATTGTGGGTTGTAGATCTATTTCCAACCGAAAATTTTTAAAATATTGTTAAAATAATCAGAAATTTTGGTTTGATTATTAAAATGTTCGGAATTTTAACATTATTATTGCAATATTATGATAACATTATTCGGAATTTTAACAATATTCGAAATTTTAACAATGTTATTGATCCAGCCCAGAAACCCAAAGCCGTGTCGCCTTGTCGTTTCTGCGCCGCTTCAAGGTCCTCACCTAGAAAAACTTTTATTTGAGAGAGATTCTCGTTCTACTAGAGAAATCGTTTGACACCTGGAATTGGAAGTTGGAAACACCTTGCGACGGAGTTCGCGCCATGCTTCGGCCTTCTCCCCTTGCTTCCTCCGCCGAAAACCGCCTTCTTCTTCGCACTACCTCCTTCTTCAATTCCTCTAATCGATTACTTCCTCTTAACTCAGAGCATTTCAGTGTGGCCTTAAAACCTCAAACCAACCATCGCTCCCTCCCATCTCTCTCCATTGCTTCTCGCCGCTTTTCCTCTCCGTTCGTCTATTGTAGCCGATCTTCTAGACGATCCGATGAGGTAGAGACTGTGAGAGAAGTGACTGATGGAGGTGAAGGTGTGGAGGCTGAGAAGGAGGTGGTTGGGGTCTCCAATGTAGATCGGAGAATGGGGTTCATGAGTGTAGGTGTTGCAAATACTAGCTTGGTGGGGCGAATTGGGTTGATGCGCATGAGTTTGGGAGATCAGGCTTTCTTCCTTATGGCATTCATCGCTGCTGCAGTACGTACTTCCTCTTTATATTTCAAAGGAATATAGGAGTTTGCAATTGGGTTCATAACCTCAACAATAGGTGTCAAAGGGAGTGGTTCGTGGTTGGCTCAGAGAATACATATAGCTTGTAGTTGTACTGGGTAATTTGTAATGAAGTGGAAGGAAATTGGTCACACACGACAGATGCTTGATGAAATTCCCAAACGAATCTTATTTAGCATTAATGTTCTGATGCTGATACAATGTGTTTTTTTTTAGACATACTAGGTAGCGGCTACCTAGTTCGCTGATACAATGTGTTGTGCCACCTGTTTTAGTTCTTTAAATGTACTTGGCCAATCTATTGATGGAATTTCATACGAACAGCAAATTTTGGTGCCAAAAGGACACCATATTGCTGAACCATGACTGGATCTGGAACGTCTGGGGACTATGTAGCAGTCATGAACTAATTGATCCAGTGTACATCGGTACATGAAAAAGCACATGCACCAATACCAGAACATTTTCATGAAATGGTTCTATTGGCATATGAAAGAAGCAATGCACCAAATACACATTTCTTTTTTTTATGAAATGGTGAAGCTGTACTTGGGAACTTTTTTTTCCCAGATCAAAGTTTGGGTCTTTGGCTTTTTGGAAATGCTGCGCATCTGAAACAATATGTGTAATTTAAGCTTTCATTTTCTATTTATTCTTTCAACTGTTCTTATAACAACTTATGTTTCTCCTTTCCAGACTTCAATAGCTTTCACTAGTCTGGTGGTTGCAGCTATTCCCACATTGATAGTAAGTGAGCCTATTCCACTTGGTATTTCTTAGTGTTCGGTTTTTTCATCTTTTTTTCATATCTCCTGTTTTAATTGTGCTCATCAAAGTTTGTTGTATGAAAGTAATGTACTTATAGTTCTACTTCATATTTTTCTTTTTTTTTTGGGTCAACACAATGTCTTTTGAACTTTCACACCCTACTTCTTATGTTGACAAAAACAGTTCATTTTGATTCCTTTTCCCTATTATTCAGGCTTTGAAGAGAACAGCAAAATCTTTAGCAAAGCTGGCTGACACTGCTTGTGTGGAGCTACCAAGCACCATGGCAGCCATCAGGCTGTCTGGCCTAGAAATTAGTGATCTTACCCTTGAACTAAGTGATCTAAGGTATTTATTTAGAAGTAGCTTCATTTTTCCATCTTTCATACTTAAGTTTCATTTGTCATTGGTATTATCTGAACATTTTTCATGTACATCTGTGGTGCTTGATGCTCCTGAAGGTGAGTTTCTGACTAAAGATTACTACTGGGACACAAGATCTTTATAATCCTTCATTAATATTTACTTATATATCTCTCTCTTTCACACATTCAGCCAAGAAATAGTGGGTGGTGTTAGCAAATCGACACAAGCTGTGAGATCTGCAGGAGAAGGAATTAAGCAGATAGGTGCTGTTGCTCACCAGAAGACCATGTGTACGTTCGTATGAATGCTCATAATTACTGTTATAAATATTTATAAACCTGTACCCTTTTTTTAAATGTTGATCAATACAAACTTCTATTGCATTTCAGCAATAATAGAAGAACGGGCAGACTTGCCTGAAATATCTATTCAGCCTTTTGTAGCTGGTGCTGCCAGAAAGACTTCTCATGCTGTTGGCCAGGCTGCGAAGAATTTGATGGGTTTACTATCTGGTAATTCCGAGACAAGTAGGAAACAAACACGTAGTACTAGTTCATCAAAAAAAGGAAAATCTAGTAGTCACTCATAAAAAAATGAGAATTTTGAACCTAATAATGCTATTGGATCCTAAAGAATGGTTTAAGGTTTGTGATGTGGCACCATTTTGCTGGTTCTGTACCATTCTGGTATTTTGGTGATCATATACTTTGTAACGCTCATTTCCATTGTTTTCTTTTACTTTGAATTCAGTGTAAATGAAACCAATGGAAGCAAATAAGCAATACAATTTTGATACTACCATCCTTATTCTTGATTACTTGCATCTCCTTTCGCATATTGACATTGTGTAGGTTGCAAGTTCTGCTTTTTTTTTTTTTTGTATTTATGTTATTGTTATTAAATTATTATTTACAAGAGAAAACCAAGAAGTCTGATATCTGTTGTACTGGTCCAAATGATCTCGATTCACCACTCCATACGAGTAATTAGGTTCACGTAAATGTCAGGTTTATGTTTGAGTCATTTAGTAAACTTTTTCTTTGGTCTTGTCAGGTTGAGTAGGCAAGTCTTGTGGAAATTAGATGATCTAGTCAGTTCTAGTTAAGGGAATTATGCTTTTGACCCTTCAACTATCAACTTGGTTCTAACTTCTAATTGACTTTTGGTTCGTTTTAACTCGTACTCTATCTTATTTAGTTCAATTCATCCCTTATAGTGCTGAGCTGCTAATTATATGGTTAACTTTGGCTGGTGTGGCAACATCACTGATGGATCTAGAATTAAGTGACACGTGAACCTATTTTCTGAAACAAAAAAAGTTAAAAAGGTAATAAATAATCTCTACTATCTCTACTATTTATAAATGCGTGATACGAAGGGTGTAAACAATTCATATAAAAAGAGTAAACATGTCATATAAAAGGGTGTTAAACAATTATTATATCAATTATGGACCATTGATTTGTGTAATTTGATTTGATCAGTGGTTTAGATTAAGGTCAGACTTTTTATAGAAAAAATTAAGTTACTAACAAATTAACTATTTATTTAAAAGGAATGGCTAAATTATTGATTTTACTGTATCTTTATTGTCTAGCATGTAAAGTTTTATATGAAACAAAAATAATATCAAAATTTTATTTTTTTTATTTGCCCGCATATTGAGGGCATCTTTTGCTAGTACTTATAAATGCACGCATACGAAGGGTGTAAACAATTCATATAAAATGAGTAAACATGCCATATAAAAGGGTGTTAAATAATTCTTATATCATTGATTTGTGTAATTTGATTTGATCAGTGTTCTAGATTAAGGTCAGAGTTTTTATAGAAAAAATTAAGTTATTACTAAATTAACTATTTATTTAAAAGGAAAGACTAAATTATTGATTTTACCGTATCTTTATTGTCTAACATGTAAAGTTTTATATGAAATAAAAATAATATCAAAATTTTATTTTTTTATTTGTCCGCATATTGAGAACATTTTTTTAGTAAAAAATTAACTCATTTCTCTCTCCATCAATTCACCAAGAAAATAAAAGTTTTCAGGTATATATCGTTGTCCGTAAATGGCTATTTTTCACTTTTCATTATAAAACATTCCGATGAAGCTAAACCATCCATCGGGACAAAAAAAAAAAAAAAAAAAAAAAAAAAAAATTCGAATACACCTTAATTATGAGAAAGCAATTAACCAGGGTTTATTCCTGTGTTGACATTGCAGAAGATAATACAGGAAAAATGCACCTGAAGAGTCCAAAGAAGCACCTGATGAATCTTTTCTGTTCAGAAAGAAAATTAAATTAAATAAAAAAATATGAGAATACTACTTGCATTATTTTCGTACAATTGACAATGATCAATTACAATTTGGATATTGAACAAGTAGGAAAATGCAATTACTTGCAAAGGATTTTATAACCAAAAAGGGCTTCAATGAAGAAACTGGAATTGGAAAAATGAGCATTTGCTGGTGTTCAAATATATGGAACTATTTTTTTTTATCTTTTTATATGAAATGAAATAAACTCAGAAATCTCGCAGTTATAGATGTTGTACTTAGTGAGTGTAAATTAAAATCTTATTATCAAGTTTTAAACCCACGACTAACCTGTCAAACAGGGTAAACGGCAACAATTGGATGTTTCATTTACCGTGCCGTTAAAGAAACAAAACAAATTTCGCTGCCGTTTGGACAAAATGAAACGGCATTACGGTTTACGGTATGTTGTTTACAGCCCTGCCCACGACAGGACCAAATGTAACCCATTACCCTCCATACCACTTTTATGAAACATGTGAAACTTTTAGATTATTTAAGGAGATCAAAGAGATTACAAAGTTTGCATTCCACCCCTGCGACTTAGAAGTGACCACGTTGTTTATTTCGATTACTTAACAGGACGAATCCATTTTTTCTTACCTTGTTCGAAATGATTTATATAATGTAGCGTTTTATAATATCTATAATTTTTTAGCCATATCAACAATCACTAAGGGCCTGTTTGGATGCAAAGGTGCCGTTTGGATGTGTTAGGAATAGGCTTGGAATATCAATTCTGAGCGTAAATTTAAGGAAAAGTATTATTTCGGAAAGAGTGGGAAGAGTGCTATTTCGGGGATAAGAAATGTTGTTTGGATGATGAAGTTGGAAATTGCATTGGGAAAAGTGTTATTGGGTAGTGAGAAAAGTGTTATTGGAAAGAGTGTTATTCCTGAAATTGGACTATTCAGGAATAGACAATTGCGTTTGGATGACACATTTACACCTGGAATAGACAATTCCTGAAATTGGCCTATTCCTAGACAATCCAAACGACACCAAAAAGAATAGCTAGGAATAACTTCTTCCCGGCATAAATCCTTCTTCCTAATAAAAAATCTATCCAAACAACATTTCTTATTCCTAGAATAACACTCTTCTCACTCTTCCTACAATAACAGTCGTCCCAATAATTCTCATACCAATAACACTCATTTTTTACTTTTTATCCCAATAACACTCTTTCCAATAATCTTATTCTCAACTTACTATTCAAACAATATTTTTTATTCTCGAAATAACATTCTTTCCACTCTTCCAACCCTTATTCCCAACCCTTAATCCCACCCTTATTCCCAACCATCCAAACAACCCCAAACTACCAAAAGGTAAATACGTGTGTAATAACAAATCCTTACCTTGTGCTTATTGTTTCCTGATTTGGAAACCTTAGAACGAACAGTCGGGGGTTTCAGGTTGTTTGTGGCACTATCAGATAGTCGTTCTTCACGGCGCCGACTGAAAACAGGGGATATGGTGCCATGATCATTATTCTCGCACTCTCCGTACTTGGTTATGTCTTCAATTGAAATATCTTCCTGAGAAAGAAGTCTTATAAGTGCATGTGACATGGCTGATTAGTCTAATTTCGGGAGCAATGGATTTGAATGGTAGTTCTATTAAAAGAAAATCTTAAAAAAAAAAAATCTTTTTTTTCTCTAACTTGCATTAACTGTATCCAGGGTAAGACAGCATATATCTTTTTCCTAGATATGTGTAGTAGCCTGCATTGACAGGTTAAGTGTATATACAATAACAACACGTTACAACCATTTTTGGAATGCACATCATGTATCCGTGCTAAAACATGAGGATTTAATTTATAAAAGTGGAGCTGGATTATGTGGAATTGAAAACTGTTCTGAGCTCTATAGACACGAGAACTGGATTCAGACCTTTCTCCAAAATAGCAAGGGCTTAAACTAATTCGCCAGTTTGTTTCTTTGTTAACTAAGACAATATTTTTAGGGGTGAAAGACGTTAGAAACGGAACGAAAATGGTGTGTTTCGTTAACCGTTTCGTTTCGGTGACGAAACGGATTTACTCTTTCGTTAATCGTTTCGCAATGCTGAAACGGTCGAAACGAACGAAATTTACGTAATTTACACAGGGAAGAAACATGTTTCAATTTCGTTAATCGTTTCGCTAAACCAGACGAAATAGAAATTTGTTTCGTTAACCGTTTCGCCTGGGCGAAACGAAACGAAATAGCGGTGCGGAACGAAAAACTTTCAGCCCTAAATATTATATAGAAATTGACTTTTTTACTTACAAAAGTCAATTAGTCAAGTATAGTGAACTCTTGTTGGTTTAAGTGCAATTAATCACTGATCTTGACCCTAGTCTTAAGTAGAATAAAATAATTAATTCTGGTTCAATAACTTGACCTCTAATAAGAATTTTTTATTCACTACGCGATGTGAATTTATTTTAAATTCACTACGCGATGATGAATTATACAATGACCCTTGTGTAATAAGCGCGCTACTTATTATTCTTTTTCAGTCACATTAACTTTCTTGATAATTAATTCGGCAAAAAGTTTCTGATGTAAATAAATGAAAGATCATCACCTTGCACATACTGGCTTTTGATGTGTAAACCTTAGCTTGACCAGGCAGACTGGTCATTTTAAAATATATTTTCAAGTCTTCACAGTCGTCAGAAACTCTTCCCTGGACAAAAGAAGCGAAAAAAATGTGACATACTTCTATTAAAAAATATTTACAAAAAGGACTTATATGAACAGCAACCTTGTGTGGGAGACGTCCTAAATCTTGGTACAGAACAAATGGGGAAAAAAATATAATGGTTTTATTTTGGGGAATTACCAGATTTAGGAGATTATCTTGTTGTTGGATTTCCCGTTCTGAGATATTATCATTGATATTCTCAGATTCATCATGATTCCAATTCTGCAATTAAGGTTGTGAAAATATGGTGAAAGTTGCATCAGCTCTTCCTGGTTGATGGGGAAGCTTAGTGTTCTTGTAATTCTTAAACTTGCCATCCGATTTGAGTGATCTAAGGCAGTTTCTCAGACGTCGCATTTTTCTCTCCAGTTTCCCCACCTTCTTCATGTATGTTTGGTGTCTTCGCTCATTAAACTCATACCTCAACCTCCGGAGGAATTCTGTACAACCAGAAGCTTTTCTTTCGAACCTTGCAACAACATCATTTAGCCTGTTGATGCTCTGGCTCCTTTGGTACAATCTTACAGTAACTTTCAATGGATTCATGGTGGTGTTCTCGGAAACAGTTTGTTCTTTGAATGCACTTTTCACTTCTTGTCCATCTCTTGATGTCTTCTGGAGATCTTCCAGCCATTTGCGTAACCAGATATTATGAATCGGTTCATGTGCCTTTGCAAACTCGATTGCGCTGTTGATTTGAATTAGTAGCTCGTTGAGCCTTTCCTGCTTTTGGACAATATCTTTCTGTTTATCGAGAAAGGAGGCTGCACTCTCTGTAATGCCATTGATGACAATTGAATGAACAATGGTATCAAGCATTCTCTAACTTACGGGCAACAGCTGATAGATGGTTGTAGCAGACTAGCAGTATTAGAACTAGGAAGCGCCGACAATTTGGTACAAAACCATTAGTAAGGACTGTTGACTTGTTCAATGACTTATTCGTTGTTTAGTATTTTCATGTGTATCGTGTAGGAGGAAAGTGACTTTTATAAGGTCCCAAAGCATGATAACAGGTATCACAAATAGTTTTTCTTTTATATTTATAGTAGGCGAGAAGTTCTAGAGCGCTTTTAGACACCACCATGAATAATTTTTTACAAAACTAGTAGATGAATAGCCTACTTATCATTCAATTAAACCAACATGAATATAAATTAGTTTCGATATACAAGAGAGAATTTTAAGAAAAAAATCTGAAAAACAACGAGAAATCCCAAATAAAACTGTATATAGAACTATTATAAGGAGCTATATTATATAGATAGAAGAGGGAGGTTTGGCGTGGGGTGGAATTATTTATTTTCTTTCAAGTTTCAAGTGAAGTCTAGTCTAGGAGCAGAAGCGCTGATTTTAGCTGAAGATGTCCATGAAAATACGTGAAAAAAAAAGTAAAGTCTAGGCCGGTAAATGTCTCATTAATTCATTAATTGCCTCTATTATATATTATTGAGTAGTGAAGTAAATTAAGGCGGCTAGTCAATCAGGTATCATCGGTTATTCAAATGTTGCAGAGAGTACGTAATGATCAATTGAAATCTGTTCTCTGATTGGAGGTCTTAAGCGATTTTGAGCATCTGGACAGGAGCCAAGACAAGTAAGAACAAACGTTATTTTGGAATTAGGACTGATCTTATAAATTCTCCACGAGAAAGATCGATCACGTCGCATGCTCTCTAACATGACAAGTCATGTTTGATACTATCATGTGATAAGTCTGACGTGGCAGGCGTCTCCCATGATATAATCAGATTCAAACAAAATTGTCATGGTATATAGTGACACGAGAAGTGACTTCGACAGCACTACCCATCACAATTCATGAGAAAGCACGCAGCATGGCACATGGTAATATTTAGTCATGGTAAAAAACAAATGTTTGAATAACATTAAAGAATATTTTTCCTTAAATTTTCCGAAAATAAATACAGATAAATATTTTAAATTCCGTAAAAAGTTGTTTTTATTTTCCGACCGAGGTTAAAAAATGAAGAAAGTCAACGAGCAGAGTTTTAAAATTCGATTAGAGCTGGAAACAAAACACGTTTCAACCGTTCGATCGTTTCGCCTGGAAAGAAACGGTTAGAAATTCTGGTTTCGTTTCAATAATGAAATGGTTAACGTAAATAGAAATTAGTTTCATCCATATAATAAAATGGTTAACGAAATGATTCGTGATTGTTTATTTCGTTTCTGACGGTTTCATCTAACGAAACGATTAATCCCATTCTCAAATCTCTCTCTCTCCTCCCTTACAAACCCAATTACCCATCCCTGCCTCAGTCAGAGACAAACCCCCCTCTCTCTTCGCCATTTCCTCCTTTCAGGCTTTCACCGCCTCTCTACCTCACCGTCTCTCTCACTGCCTCTCCTTTCAAATCTACTCCTAAATTCTCTCTCTCTCTCAATACCCCTATCACTAGCTCCTTTTTGTGCACATAAAATTCACTCTCTTGATTGTCGGTTGATTAGAGACGAGGAGGCAACGAAGGCATTGCTAGACAGTTGATCGGCTGAGCACGATTTGAGACAAAGAGGCAATCAAAGTTGATCGGCCAAGCATGGTCGATCGGAGACAAGACGACAAACAAAGGTTTGGTTTTTCCTTCTCTCTTTTTCCTTTTTGCTGAGAATGGTTGGAGATCGATTGCTTTTTCCCCTCTTCTTCACTGATTTACTCCTTTTAACGGTTAATCATTTTTTATCATGTGATTGAATGCAAGTACGCAATAATCAACGCAAGAAAAATTTTCTTGCGTTCAAAAGATGGAACGATCAACACACAAAAAAAAAATCATTCATCAATGCAATGATCATCACAAATTATCAATTTCGTGATCGTTATAGACGTTATGCATCCTAAATTCGACTGTAATTTCACAAATTTAATTCAATTTTCTGAAAATCGATCAGAAAAATTTCAATTATGACGTTAGAACAAGGATCATCAATGCAATGATCATCACAAATTATCAATTTTGTGATCGTTATAGACGTTATGCATCCTAAATTTGACTGTAATTTCACAAATTTAATTCAATTTTCTGAAAATCGATCAGAAAAATTTCAATTATGACGTTAGAACAAGGACAAACTTTAAAAGTCTGTTTTTTAAATTTGTAAAAATCTTTGCATATTCATACACAATTTTAGAGCCCATTAATGCAATCCCTAACAAATAGGCTGAAACCTGGCCCTATTACGCATCAGCTACTGTAGAGCCTTGTCGAAACAGGCTGTTTACTAACAAGAAAACCGCGGCAGGCCGGCAGGGACCATTATCCTGCAGTTTTTTTTTTTTTTTTTTTTTTTTTTTTTCAAACGAGCAGTGTAGTTTCAAAAAAAAACGAGCAGTGCAAATTTTTCGCTTAGAACCATCCGATCTAATTCTGACGGACAGATTTTATACGGACCGAACGAATTTTGATGAATCTAATATTAATCACGAAGCATCCATCATTGATCGGACGATCATGATGAAAGATTTTCACTACAAGTTTTTTAAAACTCTGAAGAAAATTTCGTTCTGGCCGGCAATGCCGAACAAGCTTAACTTTTTTTTTTTAATTTTTTAAATTTTTCTTGAAGACCGATAAACTGAAAATTTTCATTAATAAAGAGCAAACAATACAAAGTATATATAAAATAGAACCAGTCAATTGTATGATTATCAACTGGTATGTTACATAGAAAAAGAAAAAAAAAAAAAAAAAACCAGTCATTCACACAGTCCGACCTATCGAGTACAAACGAGTCTCTTCAAACTAAGCATAAAACACCGACTCCATGGATATTCTTTCAATAGTCACCAAAGCTACCAGGGGCGAAACCAGGATTATGAGATAGAGTAGGCCAAGGTCTAAAAGACTAACTTGGTGTGTGATAAGTTTATTGACTTTATTCAATCTTTTTTTTTTTTTAACTAGTGGCATCGTTTTCTCTTTTCATCTTCAGAACAAGAAAAACATGCAAATATTACAAGAAAATCAGTATGATGTTAAAACAAATGCATAGAGAGTACTTACTACTTCAAATATCATGCAACGGATTTACTATTAAAGGGGCAATTAAACCACTATACCGGCAAGCAAGGTAAAAGGACACCGAGCTGGTATCGGTATATAATTTTAAGCTTCCTAATTAATAGTGTTCAAATTTAGTTGGAATCATAAACATATTCTAAATTGTCGCCAAGCAAATTAAAAAGAAACGGTTCATCATACAATAGTGGAAGCATAGGAAATTATAAGAAAGTATAAAGTACAAAGCTTGACAAGTGATTCAATACATGCCTTCGTTGTATAAAAAACTAGCAATTCTATCCTAATATCGCAATTCCTTGATGTCATCATCAATCTCAACCTCCCTTCCTACATTGTAAATCAATTAGTAATAAAGATGCGCTCAGCGTTTTAACATTAATTTGGTCATTCAAAGTTTTTTCTAAATATGAATCAACATAATTATCTAATTTAATTATTCAAATTACTGTCTTTTCATTTTTATTAGGACCTTTCTTACCATATAGATATTTTTGCATACTCATGTGGCTATACATTCTATGAATTTTTTATATCCTCAAAGCAAATTATGCATTCCAAATTTCCAATATTAAGAAATTAAAAAATAGATTAAAACTTGAGTACATTGAGCAAGCATTATACATTCACAGAATCAAACAAAGTTCTAACTTCCAAGCATACACATTCAAGTATTTTTCTAATTACCCATCGTGGTATCATTCTAGCTGGATCCTAATTACATATAATAATATAATACCTGTAGTCCTATTTCCTGTTGTTGAGTACCGAAAAGGCTTTTGTAAAATTCTAAAAAGTATAGGCTAAAACAAAAGAACAATGAATATGAGGAAATTGAGATCACCGTTTTGTCCAAAGAGATCGGCATGATTTCTTTTCAAATTATTGTTTTTTTTTAAATCGCTAAAGATTTCTAATTGAGAGGAGACAACAAATTGAGACTAATTGGGCCCATGCGTTCGACATGAGATAGGCCCGTTACCTTAAAAATAATTAATTTACACTGGATTTTATAACATCTCTAGTTAAAAATTTTAATTACAGCGTAGGCTGGCCTACTGCCGCCCCCCACTGGTTCGTAAGCTATCAACCTTCCACTATTGCACAGGCCTGCCAACGGAACAAAAAAAAAACGTTATGCTGCTAAACGGAACGAATAACGACACTGAAATCAGTTTCGTTAATGAAACGAAACGTCAAACGAAATGGGCCGAAAAATAAGACTAATAAACGAACGGTAAATGGAACATGGTGTTTCGTTATCGTTATTTCGTTATCGCATATAAGATTTTAGGTGTTTAAAATTTTTTGGATAGCAGAGATGGATCTATGGAGATAACAAAGAGTGGCGAGACTCTTAAAATAAACCCTAAATTCATATTTGCGTCGCTGCGCCTCTATCTGTCTCTCTTAACAGTACTTCTTCATCGATCTCTTCTCCGCCTTTTTCCCTCTTTCTCTTCTCGGAGCGGTTGAGCGTCAGAGCGTGCGATACTTCGATGCGACTGTTAGTCTTCTGTTGTCCCCTTTTTCCTCTCTCTCGCATGTTATATATGATACAGGTTCTCTCTATCTCTCTCTATTTCTTCCTTTTCTCAATCAATCTCAGATTTGATTTGACTCTCGAGAAGGGATAAACTCATCATTTTGTTTGTTGATTTGTACTAAAACCTAGACTGATTTGGTAGGTTATAATTTGATATTTGAGATATCTGTGATTGTGAGATAGGTAACTAGATCCTCTGTCAGGATCATGTCGCCAACAACAATCATGATATTTCTCTTGCTATATTGTATATATGAGAAACTAAACAGTATATCAGAAGAAAGAAAAAAAAAGAGAGAAAGAGAGAAAGAGAGAATGAAGAGACAGATACAGATAAGAAAGAGAGAAAGAGAGAAGCTTCCAATCACAGCAGATTCCTTTTCCTTAAGGTGATTATTTTTTTTTGTTCAATTTTATTCAATATCTTTTTGTTTTTATACAATATTTTTTGTACTTTCTTTTTTCTGATATGATTTTCATTTCTTTATCTTAGCAGATAACATGGTTCATTCAGAGAGATTGGTTGATATATTTGAGGAAGAGATTTCAGATGATGAGTAAGATACTATCACTTGTTAGTTGTTATGATGATTAATGATTGGATGCACTTGATGATTGAACTGATACTGGACTTAATTTGAACTGTGACTTGATTTGAACTGATACTGCAACTAATATGTACATATACTAGTATGATTTTGAACTGATGTGAACTGATATTGCATACTACACTTGATTATTGAACTGATACTGCACTTGACGATTTAAACTGATATTGCACTTGTTGATTATTGAACTGATACTGCATACTACACTTGATTATTGAACTGATACTGCATACTACACTTGATTATTGAACTGATACTGCATTTGATGTTATTGAACTGATACTGCATACTACACTTGATTATTGAACTGATACTGCATACTACACTTGATTATTGAACTGATACTGCACTTGATGTTATTGAATTGATACTGCATACTGCACTTGATTTGAACTGATATTGTACTTTATTTGAACTGATAATGCAATTGATGCACTTGAATACTTGATGATTGAAATAATATTGCACTTGAATTGAACTGTGACTTGATGCACTTGATGTATGAACTGACACTTCTTTGGTTTAGCATGGGTGCTGGGTTACACTTTGTGACCCAAGAGGAAAAGAAAAAAATACAGGAACATGCCCTTAATGACCCTAATAACCCTAATACCACTGGTCAAGATGGTCAGAAAGAACCTCCTTGTGAAGAGGAAGGAGGAAACCCTAAAAAGAGGAAAACAAGGAAAGTCACTTCTGCATATTGGAAGCATTTCAACCAGGGGCCCACTGATGAAGATGGAAGCTATTATGCCATTTGCAAATATTGTGGTAACAATATTTGCAAGGGCAACAAAGAGGCACAAGTTCTATGAGGAATCACATTGAAAAAAGGGTGTAAAAAATTTCTAAGAAATAGGCGTGATGCTTTGCAAAAAATGTTGCAAGCTGCTAAATCAGCAGGTAAACATTTTTTAATTCATTTATTATTATAACTTATTTTCATTCATTTAATTGGTTTGATTTATTACTGATAATTTTATTTTATTTGTTATTAAAACAGAAGGAACATAACTTATTCCTTGGATCTTTGATCAGATGTGTGACACCCCGCGACCTCGGCCCCCGGGTATGCCACAGCCGCCGCGAGCGCACACTACTATCCGTGCACCCGCAAGGCTTAACCAACTAAAATATACAAAACTACATTCAATATCTTCAATTAGTGTACAATGTCAAGGTCAAATTTTACCTATTTCAACTCAAACTATTATTAAACTAATGATAAAGTTCACGAACAATCGTTTGGTTCAAAAGGTATTCGACACCAACCAAAAGTACGACGGCCTACTAATCGCCAAGTTTTCGCTGCGCCACTCCAATCCAAGACCTGGAACCCATAACCAATGTGGAAACAATGCAAAAAGCAGAGCATGAGATAATTATAAAATTATCTTAGTGCGGTATTCAGTTCCAGTCACACAAACCCGAAGGTACATGTTTAGGAACTAATTACCGACCAAGACGAAAACATAAATACATTATATATAATAATCAAATATACAATCCAAGTAAATCACATCTCATTATACAAACATGAATGCAATCTATGAGTCGAGTCCTCAAGTTAATTAATCAATTTCCCAACAATATCAAATACTCGACTCATTTGGCCAACTACCAAAATGCGAGTCCTCAAGTTAATTAATCAATTTCCCAACAATATCAAATACTCGACTCATTTGGCCAACTACCAAAATGCAAGTCTGGTTGACACACAAAATCAAGAGCTCCTTGAACTCATAATCATATTGAGAGTATTTGCGGTTGTTTTTGAGAGTTCTTCCGTTACTCACAAACGAATGTATACGTATACCATTGGATTTTTCGGAACCCACAAACCACTTTCCGAAGGAAATTGAGTTTTATTTTACTTGGAATCTCACAATCCAAGCGTATGTTTCAACCACTCTCTAATTCAATTCCAATTCCAATTTCACAACAACGATATTCAAAGTACCGCAAGTCTACTCATTCGAGCGCTGCCAACGGTTATTCATTGCGATCATTCACAAGACGATAACCATTCATCATGCATATAATAATACCATAATTATAGCCTTATGATACAAGTGCAAATATGCATGCAATAGAATAAACAATTCAGAGATGCAATGCATGCAATTACTTTCCTAAATCAAATATACATCAAGGTTTGTGTGCATCCGCACCTGAAAGCAAAGCACTTCATAAGCAAGCAAGCAACAATCAACATCACGCATAGACAAACAATTGTAGTGCCCCATTTGTATCGGCTCCTTTGCTCCGATACGCCTATCCAATTCTAACAAACAAAGTCTATGTCTAAGTACTTACTTTAATTCAAGCTAAAACCCAGAAATTATTTGAAAACTGAAATGGTTTGAAGAAAACCAAGTTCTTACCAAAATGGTGCTCAAATCCAAATTTTCTTGGCTTGCATGTACTCTCTTCGCCTTCCTCTTTCTAATTCTGATTTTTTCCGAATTTATGAAAATTTTCTGCTATTATTTTGGAGTGATTTTAATGGAGAGAAGTTGGGTTCTGTTGGAACCAAAGAGAGAAAAGGGAGAGAGCTCAAGAGTGGGAGATGGTTCTGTTGGATGGGGGAAGAGAGAAGGAGAGAGAATAAATTGGTGGGATTTTACAAAGTAGCCATTCATTTCCTTCAAAATCACTTGTTCTTCCAATTTCAGATTTGTGCATAATTTTAATAAGTTTGAGACCAAACTAAATAATAGAAAATTCACAACCAAAATTTTAAAACTCTTTTGCCATAATGTTGTGAAATTAAAATACTTTTATGCTATATAAAATTAATTTGAACAACTAAAAGATTAAGTACACAAAAATCAGAATATGAAAATACTGGGTATCACAAGATGAAATGTAGAAAGGCTTTGGCAATGATGGTAATCGCCCATGAATATCCCTTTAACTGTGTTAACCACTATTATTTAAGGTTGTTACTTAATGAATTGCAACCTTCATTCAAAATCCCATCAAGAACCACCCTTAGAGCAGACTGCATTAGGTATTATGAAGAACAACATGTTACTCTTTATGAACAGTTGGGGCAACTTACTTGTAGATTTAGTTTTACCAGTGATTTGTGGACCAACAAGGGTAGAGATAGGGGCTTTATGGCAATTTCATGTCACTACATTGATGAAAAATGGATTTTGAGAAAAAGGATCATCACATTTGTGCCATTGCCAAGCCCACATACTGGTAAACACTTAGCTGAGACTTTTTATGATAAATTGGTATTATGGAACTTGTATAAAAGGACATTTTGTCTTGTCCTTGATAATGTCTCTTCCAATGATGCTTGCATCACTGAACTGTTTGCAACAACACCCATCCAAGATGACTTACCAGTGGATGGTAAAGTCTTCCACCAGAGATGTGGTTGCCACATCCTAAATTTGATTGTACAAGATGGATCAAGTGTTCTAAAAGATGAGATAAGTGATATACGCGACACGATGAAATACATTAAACACTCTCAAGGAAGGATGGAGAAATTCAAGTTGGCTTGCTCTCAGGTTATGTACTTATGTTTAATATATTCTTTTATTGTTATTAGCATCAAATTAATATATTATTTTTTTTATTTTTTTTCCAGAGTCAAATTCCATTTAAGAAGCTAGCTTGGGATGTTCCAACAAGATGGAACTCCACATATTTGATGTTGGTGCTGGCCTTGGAGTTGAAACCAGCCATTTGTAGGTATAGTAACATTGATAAGAGGTACTTCCTGGACCTAGATAAATTCAAATGGGATGAAGTGGAATGTTTAGTTAGTCATTTGAAGGTTTTCTATGAAGCCACATTAAAACTGAGTGGCACTAAGTATCCAACATTAAATCTTTTCTTCCCTGAGTTTGCTGAGATTTATTTGAACATTAAAAGGATATCCAGTAGTCCATATCCATTCATTGTGAAAATGGGGGCTCAAAATGATTGCCAAGTTTGACAAGTATTGAACCATTGGTAATTCTCTATTGGCAATAGCTTGTGTGTTTGATCCTAGATGTAAGCTTTATGTTGTTGAGTACTACATGAAAGAATTGTGTCCTGAAGAATGTGGCAACTTCATTGCAAATTTGAGAGAGTGCATGAAAGAAATGTTCAATGAGTATATTCAAGAAAGTGCAAGTGATGAGAAGCAAGCTAGAGCGTCAAAGAGGTAGTCACATTTCAGTGTTTATATAAGTCTAAATGTTATTTTTCTTATTTTAATTTCATAATTGTGTTGTGCATAATAGGCAAAACACAACTGTTGTTACTGGTGCAAGTGGTAGTGGAACCAATTCAAGGCTGCATTGAAAGACTATATAAAGGAAAGGAAGAACAATGAACCTCACAAATCTGAGCTAGAGGACTATCTATGTGATGTACCACTCAGCCTTTCTTTTTTAAGTTTCTAATTGTTGCATTTATATTTAATATTTATGTTATTTATTTTTTAAAATAGCTGCTGAAGTTGATGAAGCAAGTGTTGATGAGGACTTTGACATCCTAGCATGGTGGAGATTGAAGTCTCCTAAATATCCAATACTGTGTCAATTAGCCAAGGACATCTTGGCTGTCCCAATTTCAACAGTAGCATCTGAATATGCATTTAGTACAAGTGGCAGAATACTCAGTCCAGCTAGGAGCTCTCTCAATGATGAGAGCATTGAAGCTTTACTTTGTGCTCAAGATTGGTTGAGGGCATCAATTAATGGTATCTTTCATGGCTTCACTCATTATTTACTTGAAATTGCTTCATGTATACTTTTATAGTTTACTTTGTGCAATCTTTATTTACAAATAATTAACATGCTTCATTGTTTGTGTTGATACAAAAAATGGTGAAAAAATTGGTGAGCCTCTATGGACCATTGATGAAGGAGGTGGCATTGAGGAATGATGTTGTGTACTTCTGTTGGCTCCCCTATGTTGTCAACTTGTCATTTGTCACTTTGTCACTTGTCAGTAAGTCGATTCTAGTTTTTTCGTTGGTTGAGTCAATGTTGCCTATCATTTAGTATATTTTTGGTGCCTTGATACAAAGTTGAAGCCTAGAATGTATATTTGCATGTCTTTGACTTGTCAGATCTGAAGCAATGATATTCAATGATGATGCTTTTTTTTGTTCTTTTGGTTGAAGTCTGGATTCCATATTTGCATGTCTTTGGCTCCTCAATGAATCCTGAGAATGCAGTTTCAGATCTGGATTTAGGATTTAGATAGGCAATTTGGTATTTTTGTTGGTGTTTGTGGCAAAGTAGACAATGCATTTGAAATACAACTTAGCATATTTTGTTTATATATGTTGTTTGTACTGATATGTTGGAAGATTTTTTGTACTGATATGTTGTTGTATTAATGTATGCATATTTTCTTTGTATCATGTGTGATTTTTTTGCATTTTGCATTATTTTTTTTGAATTAAATTTCGTAATTCTTCATAAAGGCAAAAAATAATACGGTATAAACGTTTAATCGTTATACCGTTTACGTAAACGAAAACGATTAACGAAACTTAAATTTGAACCATTTGATAAACGAACTGGTTAACGGCAAAACCATCTGTGCCGTTCACTGATACTAAACGATAACGGAGGACGGCAATTTTGTAATCGTTAGCCACGTTAGTCAGGCCTACTATTGCAGCGAAGCGAAACCGCATCAATGGTCCACTCAGCGAACCTAACATGTCTTTTCTATATCAAGGGCCGTGCCTAACTAATCAATATCACCGCTTCACGTCGACTAAAAGTGAGACAGAGACAGAAGAAAACAAAGCAGGGAGGCACACCACCAAAGGTAGTGGTTGACAATGGCCTAGCACCACAGCTCTGTGCGACGACTGTGGCTCAAGACCGGAGGCTTGAACGTCACACTATGCACAAACTCTTCTTCGACATCACAGCTCATTGAACCCAGCAGTCCATGGCATCGAAGCCCATACCATCACCTCATCACCTCTTCTTCGACTCCTTTGACCTCATCACCTTACTGTGCTCGCCGCACGAAAAAAGAGACATGTCGAAGAAAAATACGACATCGTGCCACACATATTCATATGGCAGTGAGAAAACTTGAGCGCAGATCACATGCGACTCAAGACAACACCACAAGCATCCTTCTTCCTCCATGGCCAACTCACCAAACTTCAAACCTCACCACATCAACAACAACCTTAAAAGAACGGAATAAGAAGAAAAACAAAGAAAAAAAAAAAGGTGGCGGGGAAGCCGGCGGCGACCTTCCACCTAGGTTTCAGTTTTTTTTTTTTGGATTTTGTGAATCGCACTTTTTGCAAAGCTGGTTGGGCCAACGCACGATATATACATATATATTTGTATTTTATTAACACACGAATAACTAGAAAGGTCCCACCGAGCCATTTGGTTTTTCTATTTAAAAAAAATCCTATCTGCCGGATAGAGTCATAGATATACGAAATAAATAAGTTAATGACTTTTTTTTACCATACCAGATTAATCCATGGAGAAAGAAATCTTACCACAAACGGTCAACCGTCACAGATTCTGCAGATCTAGAGGTTTCTAACACTAGCGCGACTTATTTAAAGGGAAGCCATCGCCTCTTCGTACTTCGGAAGAGAAGATCCTCTTGGGGTAATTCGTCAAGAACTCAAATCGTCTTGGGGTAATTCGTCAAGATCTCTGTCTCTCTCCCATTCTTCTCTCAATTGTGCATTTAGAGAAGCTATCGCTGCCGTAGAGAAGAATTAATATCCGGCTTCTGAGCCTAAATTTTTGGTAAAATTTGTCAAGATCTGATCTGTCTCTCTCCCATTCTTCTCTCGATCGGGCATTTACCATAACCAGCTGCGACGATAAGAGAAGCAATTATCTGCTGCCTTCATTGAGGTTATTTATGCATCTCTGTTTCTTTGTCTCTTTCTCTCTCGATCAGGCTTTTTGCCATTACCAGTAGAGTTACTTGGGAGCTCAGCAATAACTTTTGTTATAATTCGTCACTCTCTCTCTCTCTCTCTCTCGATCGATCGGGCCTTTACCTTTTTAAAACCCGTCAATTCATGTCATTTCGATGTTTTGACTTTTTATATGCTTCAATTTTTGTGTTCAAATTTTTTGCAGAAGATTGTACGATACAAAATGAGTTCCCTTCGTGACAAAGTCATGGAGAAGATACTCGATCGTCTGTTAGAGATGATGGTCAATGCGGCCCTTGGTGATCTCACATCCTACCTTATAGCCTGGTGTTGGAACCAAGCAGGGGTTCAGGAAATGCGTAGAAGATTTGAGGAGCTTCTACGCTGGATCCAAAGGGTAAACCCCACAGTGCAACAAGCAAACGCCACAAATGTGCGTGTCCAACAGCTTCTGAGACAACTTGAGGATGAGGCCAGACAAGGTTTTATAATCTTTTAATGCAAATTTATTTTTTCTGTAATATAAAGATGATTTCACATCCCATCTTATTTTTTAATGCCACTATGGCACTTACAAAATAAATCAACTCACAATTAATTCGAAAATAAAGGAATTTTAACCCTGTATCAACAATAAAGTAAGGAAAAGTTAGCCATATATCTCTCAAATCTTCTCCAATCAGCATATGCGCTCATGTTCTTTAATATTAGGGGCCGTTTGTTTATGACTTAAGGATACATAACTTATTATACCCTGAAGTCACCAAACACATGTTACATAAAACGTTTTAAAGGTGCATAATTTATTACACCTAAAGAGGTTGTATAAGTTATGCAACGGTCCCTCTAATTTTTTTTTCCAACAATACCCCTTAGAAATAATTAATAATAATAATTAGTAAGTAACAGTAATTATTAAAAAAATCATAGTTAATGATAAAGATTAATTATTATAATTAATAATTAAATAACAATAATTAATTAAAATAATTAATCAATAATTATTTATTATTAAATAATTAATAATATTTAATTAAATAATACAATGATTTTTTATTATCATTAATAATTAATAATTAACAATAATTAGTAAATAATAATATTTAATTATTATTAATACATAATAATAATAATTAAGTCACAACGTATTATTAATACATAATAATAATTCAAATTTAAGGGTATTTTAGTCTTTTAATATGAATATATGCATGTATTAAGTTATTCATTCTTACTACACAACCAAACGCTCCCTTAGTAATTTATCCTCTAATCATCTTTAAAATTGGTATTTAGCCTTTTTAATAATTTAGATGATATATTAATTAATAAATTTCAATTTTTGAAAATTTAAGACAAAATTGTCGTGCCTTTCTCTCTCTGCTTTTCCTTCCGAGTTGAACCCAACAAATGAATGATACGAAAAAAAAAATAATACAATACAATATGAAAAACAAATCAAGCCCAATAAATAAACTTGAGCCACACAGCACTTTATTGGCCTAACCATTCTCATTTTTTCAAAGCATTTCACATTTTCGGTATTTGAGCTCGAGTAATGCCTTTGGTTTTTGCCCCTAATTTTGCCAACGAATCACTATGCTCCTCTACAAGTATCATCTGTATTTACCGTTCAGCTACACATCTCCTCACGAAGTCGCGACCAGAGAATTGCTTCATTTAATATTAGCACAATTATTATTTTTATTTTTTTACAGAACTATTCTACAACTAAGAAAAGTATTTTTTTTCGAGAACAATTATATTCTGAAACTAGAACAATTATGTTCTGAAACTAAAACAAGTTGTTTCTTTTACAGAACAATTATATTCTACAACTAATTAAGACAATTAGCTTTTTATTCCAGAACGATTATACTAGGAAACTAGGACAATTAATTTTTTATCCTCTGGGATTATCCCATATTTGATCGCATCTAACGTTTTGCTGATATAATATGCAGATCCGATAGAAACTTTTTTCCTTTCAAAAAGGGCAGGGACATTTTTGTCTTAAATTTAAAAATTTGAATTTTTAAAATTAATATTTCATTTAAATTAATGTAAAGGCTAAATATCAATTTTAATAATTATTAGGGCTAAATAACTAATATTAAAGAATATGAGGGTAGATTGCTGATGGGAGAAAATTTGAGGAGTATATGGGTGATTTTCCATAAATTAATTAGGCTGCGTCATCTCTACCCTTGTTGGGCGCTTAATTTGCCATAGGATGATTATAACTAGACATTTCTTTTTCTTCGTTTTGGATTAAACTTTGCTCTAAAAAAAAAAAAAAATTAAAGAAAGAACTTAATAAATGTCTGAAATGCAAAGTGAGGCTTGCATTTGCAAAGTCAGAATGAAGGCTTGCACGTTGCACCCCAGGCTGTAATGGGCCTCCCTTAGTTCATCTTTCTTGTCCAAAGTAAAAGACACCAAAATAAATTGGAGTTGGCACATTGGAGGTTTTGCATGATGTCATTTCTAGCGCAACTTGGCATTGGATACATGTATTGAAGAAGGTCTGAGATTGCATCACTTAGAGGCAGCATATGCCACATAAACTTCAGTGGGCTTATGGTCATCAAGTACATAGTTGCAGACTCACAGGTGTAGTGTGAAGGACCAGGATCCTCTGGACGTTTTTTTGAAACGTCCAGTGGTAGTTTTTGATCAGAGCCGTCCGATTTAATCTCGACGGTTCATTTTTTTCGGGCCAATATTTTTTTCGGGTGTGGTGGAATGCACGGGGCTCCCTTATAGCCGTTGAGATTAAATCAGACGGTCCAGATCCAAAAACGTCCACCAAACGTCCAGAGGATGGACGTCCAGAGGATCTGGTTCCGTAGTGTGAAGGCTTGTATCCCATTTAAATGTTATCTCTTTACTAAGCACAAATTGAAAAACAACTAGTGCTAAATTCGCGTTGCGCGATTCATTCCTATGCGAATATGTTATAAAATGTTTTCTAAATAGGCGCGGATATGTTATAAAATGCTTTCCAAATGAGCGTGATTAATTTTTATTTCCTTAGTTAGCTCCAAAAAAGATCATGTGTAACTAATTTGTAAGTTGCTAAGCATCAAGAAAGATTGTTGAATGCTCGCACAACAAATAAAAATAATGTAGGGAGAGAGAGATAGAGAGCAAATACCTTTATTGCTTAAGCACTCAATCAAACTCTGTCAACTCAAATGAATGAATCTTTCTCCACTTATTGCATCTAAACAATCCAGTGGAGAAGAAATCGAAAGAGATCTATGCAAACAAAAATGTTAACCCACTCAATCTCATGGCCCAAAGACTAATTTACATAGCCACTATACAATTAGAAATTTAAAATAGATACAACAAAATATATTGTTGCTACAACCTGCCCACGGGTATGAGCATTGACTGATGCAGTTGGTATGAAAACCTCATGAATCAATCAAAATTTCTTTGTCCAAATCCCTATTTCACATATCTCAGTTCGAAAACCCATTTAAAGTACCTCAAATCGTAGACCCCCTCCCCTTGCAGACTATTGTTGTCAGAAGCCTCAAACACCCAACCGTGGAAGCTGGAAGGGGAGGAAAAGCAAAATAAATCAGGCCAAAATCATTTCCAAAATAAAGAAGTGTTGAATTTCAGAAAGGAAGTGCCGAAATTTATACCTGTCATCGTCGTTGTTCTCTTTGATGTCTCTGGTGTCTCTTGTTATAATGTCAGGTCATCCACAGTTTATATCATCCATTAAACAATTGTCAGTATTAATTATATCTTGCCATCATGGCATCATCCTCATGCATCATATGCATGGTCAGAAAGGCATCAACTCTCTTAATGTGGTCGATGCTCCACATTGCTAGCCAAGCATGGAATTTTTCTTCAATATGCATGGCTAAGCAAAAATCATGATCTTATTTCTTAAAATTATTTTTTTTTTGAGTGGTGATTGATTAATTGACCTTACTCTCATAACCTGGTTTAATTATTATTGGATATGGCAGATTTTCAAATCTTGCAAAAAGCTAACTTTGTTAATTTAAATCTGATACGTAATTTAAGACAAAAGTATAGAGTAAAAATTGGTTCTCCAATCATCAATCAATAGTGTAAATAAAGCCTAGGGTTATTTGTTCAATCTGGAAAAAAAATAGATAAACTTCAAATAAAAGGGAAAAAGCTTTCTCACAAAATTCTTGGAGAGCATGCACGTCAACATCTCCAGTAAGAGAAAAGATAATCTCCTTCTTCCTCTTCATGTAATTTAGATGGAGGTGCCATTGTCTCCATAGCATTTTATTTTAAAAATGCTACAATAAAAGTATCAAAACTATGTACTCCTTTATACATCATACTAACGTTTAAATTTTACAATGTAAGAATATTAGAATAGAAAGATAACAACCTTTTACGCCTTGACCATGATTTACCTAGATGCAGTAGATTCGAAAAACCATCTTTGACGAACCATCTCTCGAGCCTTTTTTTTTTCTAAAATTTAGTAATAGCCATGGACATCGAAAAAAAAAAGAATTGGCAGGAATAAACAAAGCTAATCACATGTGAGAATTTTGAGCCAGGCATGTACTGGTACCAATCTTTGCCAAAAACATACCACACCAATGAAAGGAAAAAAAATATATGAACGTCTTGCTTCATTGATTCATCACTTTTTATGTCCTAATTGGCAAAGATGTTGCTGCTTCACAGTTATACACTGAGAAGATCATAATTTTAACACTTTTGAACCTCAAAATTTCTCTTGGTTTTGTTTTAAAAATTTTACATGCTAGCTTACTGATACAGGGTAAGGATGTAAACTTCCACTCTTTTGCTTTGGTAATTGACCTTCATTAAAAATTCAAAAAGTATTTTGAAACAAAAAAACTCATCTTGACCTATTTCATCATATTCAAAAGCAACAGAACAAAAAAAAAAAAAAAAAAAAAAAAAAAAAAAAACTCTCATTGCAATGAAACCAATTGATTTTGTACCTCTGTATAATATTTGCAATCATAATAATACTTACTAATTCTCTATTATACTACTAATTTTAAAAAATGCACAAAATACCTTTGACCAAAGATCTCTCCTTTATTCTTCCTTGTGAACATAAAAGCTACAAAATAGCACAAAAACTTAACTTTGGATGGACGACATAAAGTCAGTATACAGAGACAAAAAAAAAATAAAGAGACCAATTTATTTTAAAAATAATAAATAAATATTACATTGTGATGAGAAAGATCAAAATAGATGAATCACCTCATAATGTTCTCCCTTTCTATTTCTCTCTTACAGCGTCAGAATTGTTGTACCATGTGATATTATCAATAATATATAACATCACTGTAATTTAAAAAGAAACATATCATTAATTGTGTAAAAAAGAAAAATTAATTTTATATTGAGTAAGAGCTCAACACCAATTCATTTGAACAATAAAATGCTTTAACTAAAAAAAAAGGAGAAATACCTTAAACTATTTATCAGATTTCTAACAACTTTTGAAGTGAATTATGGTGCCTCTTTCTAAGCTCTAAACGCACCAGCTTTTGGCCTCTTCATCCATGAGCTTAAAAATTAGAACAATTAAATTAGAATCACAAATTAAAAAATGACAAAAAATAGCAAGCAAAAAGAAAAGGAAGCACAACACACCTGACATGACACTGAGAAGAGAGGAGTGCGTGCCTACGGGCTTTGCTGGCGTTCAAAAAAAAAAAAAAAAAAAAGAAGAGAGGAGTGCGAACCACTTGCCTTCACACCTTTGGAGGATATTGACAGTGAGCTCTAGTAATTGTAATTCCCACCACTATAAGACACAGAAGAGGCAGAAAAAAAAGTGATAGGGAGGGCAAAAGGGAATGCAAAATCAGAATTTGAGAGGAAACCAGAAAGTACAGAGAAGAAATTAAAGGAAGTTAACAAAGCGAGGAAAATTCTAAACCAGTGAAAGGCGTCCTCGCATAGCCATAAGCATCGTCAGCTCTGAATTTCTTTTCCTCACCGAAAGGCTTGTTGATTCTCTATCAGAAGCAACAAAGAGGATGAGAAAAAGCCAATTAAACCAAAAGGGAAAGGAAGAAGCATAAACCTTTGAGAGAAAGAGAAATTAAATTGCGAGCTGCTCGACGTCTCAAAGAAAACTCGTCTAATTAGATCTCTAAATAAAGATATCTTCATCTGAAATTGAACTATGCAACTCGATTCAACAATGGAAGGAAAAAAGCGGGGTGAGGAGGTGATGAAAATCGAACAGATCGAGAAGATGAAAGGCGAAAGCGCCGTGAGCCGGAGTGAGTTGAGCAAAGGATTAGGTTTACCAGGAAATGGAAGGGATCGAGAACACCGGGATTAGGCATAACTCCAGACCCCATCAAACGACAAAAAGGGTCGTGCGCTGACCGTATGGAAGCTAGCGGCGACTAATCGGAGGAGAAAGAGGCTGTGACTGATTGAAAAGAGAAAAGAAAGAGAGGGGAACCCCAAATCAGTTATATGACTGTCATAACAAATTTATAGTATATGCAAGCTTGTGTTGTTCTCTCATCATCTTGACTAAATTCCAAAAACTAAAAGCTAAACAAATTTTTCGTAAATTGATTTTTGGTGCATACTGTCATATGATGGACAGCAAAAACTCTAATCCACCAACCTATAAGTTTACTATATTGTAAGAAATAAACTAATTATCAGTATTGAGGCAAGAAAATAACCTGAGGTATCCTATGTGATTGATATGTCCAGAACCAATAGCTGACCGCCTTGTGCTTGCCTCTACATATGTTATGTATCTATAGCTGTGGTGAAGATAATAAACAAAATATTAAAAAAATAATCAATATATTATGAAATTACAGGGAAAAAAGGAAGGCAAAGGATTCTTACTATCCAACTGTTCCATCAGGACGTACACTTGTTCCAAATAAACTTAACAAATTGCAAGAAAATAATAAAGTAAAATTTAATATAAAGTAAAAAAAGGGGAAAAACAATTGTTCTCTCATCATCTTGATTAATTTCCAAAAACTGATATCAACTCAAAAACACGTTGATTTGATATATATAGGGAAGCAACCGAGCCACTAAAATGACTGTGCAAATCAACATACCAGGGAAGCAACAGTGCGACCAAAATGACTGCAGGCCCCAGCGCAGGAATAATTAAGCATCAATAGGCAGTTAACAGTTCAGATCAAAGAGTAATTAAACCATTGAGTTTCAATCAAGCACACAAAGTGAAAAGAGAGGAAGAGAGAAGAACCAAACCGAGAGAGTAAGGGAACAGAGGAGGAGAAGGAGAGAGCTTCAATGGTTGTTGTTGGTTTTCGTCATTCCTGCCATCAAGCCACCACCAGTCGCCACCTGTCAAGCCGCCACCAGTTAGTGAGAGGGGGTGGAGGTAGAACCAACTTGTTCAACCAAATGTGTTAATTGTGATAGGTTGAACTCAATTGTTGATATCACCCATGGTACCTTGGTTAGGAAAACCAACATGATTGAGACCCTTAAAACCATAGCTTACTTCTAAGTTGGGTGAGATGAGGCTAAAATCAAGGAGCTTGAAAAACAACTTGAAAAATCAGTTTTAGATCAAGCCCCTAAAATGAATTTGAAAAACCTTTTCAAGGGCCAAAAGCCTCATGACAATTCCGGTCTTTGTTACAAAAAGCCATATCAAACCAAGAAAAACTTGTGACACAAAAAGATGTTATAACCCAACGCTTACAGCTCTTACTAATGAAAACCACGGCAGAGATAAAAAGATGAGGGATGCATAATTTGTTATTTGTACTTAACCAGTACAAATAACCACAAAACTAAGCTAAACCATAAAATTGGCTTAAAACTCAACAATCAGGTTCTGGAACGGACCACCCTGGTATTGGGCCGGACTGCCCTAACTATCTAATCAATACCTAATAGTCTGCAACAAAACTAGGGTGGAATGGACTGCCTGAATAACCGTAGAGAGTAGAAAGACAACGTCCTAGACTATGACAAGAAATCCTAACGATTTCTCTCCTATTCTGACAAAAAACTACTATAATCTAAATCATCCAATTATTAGGTCAGATTTTAACGACTTTAAAACTCAAAACTTGAATTTTAATTTTCAAATCTGTTTAAAACAAGTAATTACAATTTTCAAATCATTTTGAAAAGTAACAAAGAGCTAAATAGACAAACAATTCAATAACAATTCAAGTAGTAGCCCTTTGGGTCCAATTAGCAATTACAAACAACAAATCTGGCATAACGATCGTCAAACGAATCAAAACAGTTCAAAAATAGTTCTGAAACAATTGCCAGAGATGGAACGGTCCGTTCGAGCCATGAAACAGACTGTCCTAAATAGAAACAGTTCGGATCAAAACACTATTCTCACCAAAACAATTAAATCAAGATTCAAACTTGTGTAGATCTATTGGCTCACGACGAGTGTCTCTGATACTACTTGTTGGGTTTTGCTTCAAAGACAAAGAATTAACAATTATAACAGATCATGCAATAAGTAACCCATAGAAACAATAACTCGCTGAACCAATAGTTGGGATGGGTCCCCTAGAAGAGGGACGAACCGTTCCAATACACCGATAAAACATAATAGAGCAGAAGCTTACCTAAACTGGCCATTGGAGCAGTCTGTGCTGGTTGCTCACATCTCTTGTACACCTGAGCACCTAGATTGTCCTCTTGCATGTGATAAAGGTGGGAGAGAGGCCTTCCAAAGGATCAGATCGTGCATTGGTACCCTAATACCTAAACTAGGGCACATACCCTATTATTTGATGGAAGAATAGAAAGAGAGGCTTAGAGAGACTACTATCAACGCATGTATGCAGCATAACTCGTAGATGATTTGTCCCTTGGGGACCAATCCCATATTTTTTTGAAACTAAAACCAACCCTATATTTATAGTACCAAAAGCTTCTTAGCTACCAAACAACTCTATATTGGTCCATCATCAAATATGGATTTGTTTCCAAACATAACCACGTACAAAATGCAACACATCTATGCATAAAATCTTGCAATTACTCACAGCCATGTTTAGCTATTACCATTTCTGAATTGACTTGGAAACCAAACAAAATTTGCCAACTCCAAATAGATTGTTTCCTAATCTTGCACTGATCTTGGAACGGTCCGTTTTACACGAGTCCAGGATGGTCGTCTAGTCATGAGATGGACATGTCAGTCTCGATTTGGAATGAACTGTTTCGGACATGGGACTGACCGTTACAGCGCCAGTTTGTCCAAATAATTTTACATGTAGTGCTTGTAATGCTTGTAATGCTTGATGAATGAAATCTTACGCTTGAACCATTGATCTTTCTTTACTGTGCAAAATATCTCTAATTACTAACCCCTCTGCACTAGACGGTGACATGAAGTATCTAATTTTTTTTTTTTTTTTTTTTTACCAAAATAAATCCAAGTGCATGGAAATTTGAGAAATCTTGTCCTTAATTTAATGGTAAACTTTATAACAATCTAAAACACATCAAAGTTCTCCCAGGCTTAGAATTTTGTTTGTTCCGAGCAAGTCAAAAAACTCAAAATATCAAACATAACACGACCTTAAATCCTAACTTCTCAAACAGGCAAGGAACTGCTGGATGGTGAACCAACAACTCTCAATCTGAGCAATGCCAAGGAGAGGTTTGAGAGGATACGAGTAGTGGCACGGGAGTTAAATGATCTGCTTCCCGTGAACGGAAGAGAGTCCTCCCCTCTACAAGGTGGTGTTCATCTTAAGGTCAAGGGGCCTCAATTCAAGCCCCGCTACCTCCATCGTAGGACAAGGCTCCAAGGTCTCTCTCTCTTTTCCTCTCTCTACAGAAAAAGCACAGACAATTGCAACACAAATATGGTTTATAAGCAGTGATCATTATTGTGCAGTAATACGGAGCTGAAGTATAGAGATGAAGACGGAGAGCAACATGATAAGTCAGTCATCGTGTCAACTACACCCATGCACACAAGCAATCAGTCACATAAGATCTAGACGATGACAGCTGGTATCTGCTGCGTAACAAATTGTGTAACTAACTGAAAGAGAGAGAGTGAGAGCTGTATCTACATTTTGTCTATATATAGAGCTAAAGGGTGCATTTTGTAAGATAACAAAGGATGAATAAAATCAATTAAACTCTTTGTTCAAATCTAGTTTCTTCTATTACATTTCACAACACCAAAATATAGCTAGATCCTGTACAGTGGCTCCCACTCCGCAAACTTGGGTATTTTTTTTCACTGAAACAAGTTCATGAGGGAAAAAGTTTTAGAAATGCATGTGAGAGGTCTGATGGTCTAATTGGCGAAGCAATGGATTCAGATGGAGCTGTATTTAAATTAAACTTCTAACAAATTCTATATTTTTGAAAAAATTGAAAGAAAAATTCGGAAGGAAATAAAGTCAATCTCACATCTTGTGCAATTTCCTGTTCTGAGATCTTATTCGTGATATTATCAGGTTCGCCATGATTCCAATTGTGAAATTCAGTTTGGGAGAAAATGGCGAGAGTACTATCAGTATTATCGGTTGATGGGGAAGCTTAGTCTTTATGTGATTCTTAAACAAGATCAACGGAGAAAATTGATAATCTATTTGCATTATAGAGTTAACTAGTAAATATTTCAGAAGATAAAATATCAACTATTTTCGTACAATTGAAGATGGTCAACTATCTGACAATCGCCACCCTACCCTCAAAAAAAAAAAAAAAAAGAAAGAAAAAGATGGTCAAGTATGCTTTTGGATATTAGACAACTAGGAAATATGCAATTACTTGCAAAGGATTTCATAAGAAACAGGGCTTCAATTAATAAAGACACTGGAATTGAAAAAGGAATTTTTATGGTGGAACTGAAAGAGTTTTTCTTACTCTCTTTAAATGAAATGGAAAACACTCATATACCTCGCACATGGTGAAATCTAATGCATCATCTTGTATTGGATTTCCAGTTCTGAGGTCTCATCCTTGAAATTCTCGGTCTTATCATGATTCCCACTGTGCAATTCAGGTTCTGAAAATATGGTGGTATCAGGTCTTCTCAGTTGATGGGGAAGCTTAGTTTTATTGTGATTCTTAAACTTGCTGTCCGATTTGAGTGATCTAAGGCAGTTTCTCAGGCGCCTCACTTTTTTTCTCTAGTGTTCCCACCTTCCCAATATGTACTCATTAAACTCATATCGCAACCTCTGAAGGAATTCCTTACAACCAGAAGCTTTTCTTTCTAACCTTGTGATTGCATCATTTAACCCGTTGTCCATCTTGCTCCTTTGGTACAATCTTACAGCAACTCGCAATGGATTCATTGTCGTCTTACCAAAATCTGTTTGTTCTTTGAATTCACTTTGCACTTCTTCACCATCTCTTGCTGCTTTTGGAGATCTTCCAGCCATTTGCACAACCAGATGTTTTGAAATTTGAATCAGTTCGCATGCCTTTGCAAATTCAATTGCACTATTGATTTGTATTAGTAGCTCATTGAGCCTTTCTTGCTTCTGATCAACATCTGTCTGTTTATCGAGAAAGGAGGCTGCGCTCTCTGTAATGCTATCGACGGCAATTGAACGAGCAATGGAACCAAGCATTCTTTGAATTACTCACTGGGATACAGCTGTGAAAATGGTTGCTCAAGTAACAGATTATAGGAAGCGCTGACAATTACTGCAAAACCATATATATTGGTTATTGGGCTGTTGACTGGTTCAATGAGCTCATGCATTGTTTAGCAATTTAGTTTGTGGAAAGTGGAAAACTGAGAAAGTGACTGACTGAGACCTAATTAAAGCGTAAGACCAGTTACCACGAATAGTATTTCTTAAAAGTCTGATGAACTCTTTAAACTATGTAGGCTGTAGGCGAGAAGTTCTAATTAAGTGTATAAGAAATCAATTAGTTACCATAAATAAAGTAATTATGTTTGGTGGATGGGGGTAGTAATAAAGTAATTAACGGCAGCTAGCCAACCAGGTACCCTCGGTTATTAATTAATGTTTGGCTAATTGGCTTGACATGTATCGTGATGTTTCACATGACGTAATAAGACTCGATCAAACTTGTACTCCGTTATTACACGAGAAGTGCCGTTGATAAGTCACAGCACAGCGCGATATGTACATGACATATCACAACAAAGCACCCCACATATTAATGTTTAGACACGGTACGAAAATGTTCCAAAAAAAATTTCCGAACATTTTTCTTGACTTTAAATTATTATTTTTCTCAATTTCCTTTAAATTTGACATTATTTTTAATCATATTTTTGAAAAAATTTTAAAAAATATACATATTACATTTCGAAAAATTATTAGTCTTTTTTACATCAAATTACAAATTAAAAGCCAAGAATTAACGGGTTTTGTATGAAGTTTAGGCCGAAGTTCAAAAACACCATGTCAAACAACAGCGATTCAGACTTGTACTGTAATTTTAATGATTCAAATTTCAATTTTCTGAAAAATCGATCAGAAATAATTCCAAAGATGACGTTAGAACCAGGACCAAAATTTCAAAGTCATATATTTAAATTTGTAATGAAAATATAAAGGAAGAATTCAAGTTCTGATTTGTGATTTCTTCAGCCCATTACTACATTCCTAACAAATAGGTCGAAACCCGGCCCATTAATTATCAGTCACTGCAGAGCCGCGCTAAAACAGACCAGAAATGATAACTGCCATCGGCAGATTTACCATCGCGAACCATCGCTGAATTTATCTGTGTCTGTTACAAATGTTCAGTTTAATAACAAAATGTGTTCATTTAATGATCACAAGTGTTCAGTTAAATGCATCAATTTATGGTTTAATATAAAATTGCGCGTCAGTTTTGAGAGAGGCGCCCCAGGGGTATAGTCGGAAAAAATTTAATTTGAACCGGACCGGTTCACGACCCCTTTTAATTTTTTCATGTGTTTTGTGTCCGGTTCGTGACCCCTTCGCTCACCTATTAAAAAAATCGAAAAGTGGTACTGAACATTTATATCTAATAACCTGAATATTTGTATTACTACACTGAACATTTGTTCTTACTAAACTGAACATTTATACTTATCCAATAAACATTTTTGCTGATAGCATTAGTATTTTTTTATTGCAACTAACTGAACATTTGTACTCACCCAACTGAACATTTGTACTTTCTAAACTAAACATTTATACTTAATAAAATGAACATTTTTGCTTATAACACTTATATTTTTTATTGTAACTAACTGAACATTTATACTCAAAATAACAGAACATTTGTACTTATCTAATTGAACATTTATGTATAAAATAAAATTGCGTTGGGTGAGAGACCATCGCGCCTCAGCGATGGCGCGCGATGGCAATTTGTGCCGATGGCACTAATCAATTTCCAAAACCATCCGACCACTTACGACAAAACCGCGGGAGTGACGAAATGAGCTTGTCCTCTGACTATAGGTCCCAGTTGATTCCGAATTGATTCCAAAATCCACACAAAAGGCACACTAGTGGCGAGTCAGGCGACGCAACCGCCGCTATCGGAGGACAAGATCCGCTTGAGCTCAATTTTTAAATTTTGAGTCAATTCGTCAGTCTTTGTCTCTCTCTCACTCTCTCTCGATCGGGCATTTACTATTACCATTTACCAGCAGTGCTACTTAGGAGAAGCAATCGCCGCCATCGGAGGAGAAATCCGCCTTCTTCAGCTCAAATTCGTTGAGGTAATGCATCTCTCTCTTTTTCCCCCCAATTCTCGATCGTGCCTTTACCATTAGCAGTAGATCGACTTATAGGAGGTAAGGAGGAGGAATCTCCGCCAAGTACGGAGGAGAAGATACGTCTTTCTTGAGCTCAAATTCTTTGGAATAATATTCGTCAGTCGTTAATCAGAACTCGTTCAATCCATGTTCGTTAGTTTTGATCTATTAGATCAGATTTTCTCTATCTTACATACATTATTTCTTTTTTTAGCTGAAAAGTAGCAACGTTACCTGTTTCTTATATATAAAAAAAAATGTTTGCATATTATAGGTACATGTTTCTTGCCACATCCTGGTACCAACTGCTACTCTTATCTGTTTGTCGTCCCCTTTGCTGCATTATCTATGCCCCATCTGTTAACCAACAAAGAAAATTAATAAAATCCATCCAAAAATGAGATAACAGGATACAACATTCCTGATTACAAAATAAAACTGCGGTTTTTGTAATAAAGTCAATAAAGAACTGTAATATCTTGTTGCAATCCATCAAGCAATCCAAGCCACCATTGTCTCTTCATTTGGGAGGTTTCGGTGCTAAGCTGTTGCACTGTTTCTCCCTGCATCATTTGAATAGGGATAAGATCCCATTCCTTCACCCTCCATTTTGCCATTGCAATCCTTCAAGTTTCCTTAATTTCCCCTGGCCAATAATCAAGTATACTTTCAACTAGTATAACTGTAGTTCTCGAAGTTGCCCTCAAAAAACGCATAGTTCTCAAGGTTTTTACATGTGAATTTATGAAAATATCAGAACTTTTTGTTTCCATAAAATTCAACAAGTTGCACTATAAACCACCAAAAAAGCATATCTTTAATTTTTTTTTTTTTTGGCAAAGTTTTTCAAAGAATTAAATACAGCATCAATCGACCCCCAAACGTGTCTGTAAATCTGACATTCAACCAACCAGGACAAAACCTGTTTGGCAAAATGACACTTTACACCCAATAAAATTATGATCAGTTGGCTCCCTTTGACCACATAATTTACGGTGTGTATCCCCTTGCCAAACTATTTCTGATCTGTTCTTCTTTTTTTTTGTCTTACTTTTTTGAAATTATTGTAGGAGATTATAGGATAATTGCCAAATATGAAGTATCTGTGTGAAAAATTGAAGGAGAAAATACTAGATGTGGTGCTTGGTGAATTGATATCCTATGTTGCAGCATGGGGTTGGAATCAGGCAGGGGTTCAGGAAATGCGTAGAAAATTTGAGGGGCTTTTATGTAGGGCAGAAAGTGTACCCACAGTGCAACAATCGAACACTGCAAATTTGCGTGTTCGACGATTGCTGAGACAACTAGAGGATGAAGCCAGGCAAGGTACTTATTTAAAGGAAAGTTCATTTTCCTACTAGTAACAGATAAGTTCCACATTTTTTTAATGCAAATGAGAAGTGAACTACAATGCTTTTGGGTAGATTCATGGCCATTGGATTCTTTCAAGCAATGTCGCATAATGTATGTCTATAATGCTTTTGGGTAGATTCATGGCCATTGGATTCTTTCAAGCAATTTCGCATAATGTACGCGAATGGACATGAACAATGTATCTGATACAACACAAATTGCATAGCTTTCCAGGATGTTAGCATAAATATTTTGCATCTATATGCACTTTCGTTGCTTGAAAACACCAAGCAATTTTAAAAAGGTTGATGTCATTTGATGTTTCTAAGAAGATGAGAAGATGATAACATACTAGTATAAATAATATGTGAGGTAAAATCTATGAAATTCTTGTGTGAAGTAAGAGATTGAAAGAAGTTTGGAGCTAGACTCTTGAAAGATTGTTTCACAGGAAAACTACTGTGTTCCTGGTTTCTTAAATGTACAAGAGATCTTATGAGCTTTTAGGTCCATGTGAAGGGCTATAATTGTTTTTAATGAACATGTGCTAAGTTTGGGATAAGTGTGTCCAAATCTTGTACACCATCCACGTGGTTGTTGTAAATATCAAACATGTATCTGTTGTGATGTCTGATTTCTGGTAGTGTTACTTCACAGTATTGTTGAAAGATTTGTCTATTCTATTTCCCTGAACCAAAAAGACTTTCTAGTTTTTACTAACAAAACACCTCAAATTCGAACTTCTTAAATAGGTGTAGTTCTACTTGATGGTGAACCAACACCTCTCGATCTGAGCAATGCCAAGGAGAGGTTTGACAGAATACTAGTTGTTACGCTGGAGTTAAATGTCGCGCTTCACATGAATGGAAGAAGGTCCTCCACTCTGTTAGCTGGTGTTCATCTTGAGGTCAATGGGCCTCCCTTCAAACCTCGCTACCTTCGCCGTCGGAGCAGGCTTCAAGGTCTCTCCCTTTTTCTCTCTATACAAAAAATAGAAAACAGACACACTTGCTCCCATAAATATTGTTATTAAATGGTTTTCTTTATTGTGCAGTTATTTTTAGCTGTAAGTATTCTTGAAGATTAGATTGAAGAAAGTGATCTGGGTATGAAATCTCTCAGGTTTTAATTGGAGTAGTTGGTTTCCAGCAGTGGCCATCTTTGCTTGTACATAGCAGAACATGATTATGAACATTGTAATAAGATGCACTTTTGTAATTTCTCTGTTGATATATTCTTGCTCTTCATTTTGTATAAATTTATGCTGGGATGGAGGTAGAATTGGGCCCTTCTTCTGTTTGTACATAGTTTGGATACTCTTACTTTGTTAAATCATCTATTTTTCGTTAGTCTTCTGAAATCTGAAATTTATACCTTATGATCTCATCAGTTTGTGAGACATTTGCGGCCACTGTCTTCTGGTGACATCACCTGTCACTAACTGTAAATACTTGCGTCCAGTTCTCTCAAACACAAGCAAACTTGAGGTATTGGATTAATAAGATTTTTTCTTCTTTCTTCCCAACCCTGGAGTTTTCTTGAATCCAAAATTAGCAAGAGACAAAAAGGAAAAGCGAGGAAAGACATAAATAAAGAGAACTGTGTGGAAAAAAAAAGCAACTTAAATATTTGGGACATTTGATTCTAACAAATGATTAATAATAATCTCACAATATTTTTCTTATATTCTAACTAAAATTTATCACAGATGTAACTGACAACTTGTAGGCCCACTGTTTTGTCGGAAGTTTTTTACAGCCACCCTAAACGTCAATAAAATAAGCTTGTTAAACTATCAGGTTTATCTGCTATGTTGCTTCTCCCCTCATCATCTTAACTTTGGTTTCTGAGTCCCTCTTTCCTGAGAATCATTTTAAAAGAGGAGGGATACCCCAGTCGCTTGACGATTAATAAGAATTGGGATTCTCAGAGTCACCTGATCTCTACACAACTCAAATTTTATAATGCTGCATTAAATCCAGCAACTATATGAACACATTCTTCTTTGAGTTATGCATTTGTGATGCGGAAAATATAAACATGTGATCATAATTTTTTCCAGAAGGAAAAAGTAAAATGAGCATTAAGCAGAAAAAAAGGGATAAATGAAAAGGAGATGAAAAAGGCAAAAAGCATATATATACAAATGGTTGAACCTACAGATTTTTCATAAATATCACCAATATAAAATGTGCAATTCGACATATTCAGTACAATATGATACGAATTAAAGATAGAACATATCTTATTGACAGGTAAAAATGAGATGATAAATTCTGACTAAAGAAGATGAACTGAAAACTACGGTGATCAAGGTTTTGCTTTTGCATTGAACTTTTGCAAAAAAAAACTAGAGCTAAGCCTTTGAAAGAGGAGTATCTGAGGTGTCTGTCAGTGTCTGGCAATTTTAGTAGCACTCTGAGGACCTAGTTGTTTTTTCTTTTCCTGTTTTTCTTTTGTGCACACCACAATGCATTGAAATGACCAGAAGAGCCAGGTCTAGTAGAGCAACTGGAAGAATGATAAGCTTGTACAGCCAAATCATGCAATAAATCATGTACCATGAAAAACCCAGGCTTGTGTTTATGCCGTTGAATGAAGTACTTGGATAATAGTTCATCAAAGCACTCTGACACAAGGTCCTCTGCTGGTTTTTTATTGCGTTTATTATTAGAGAATGCCAAACCCTCAGCTACCCAAAGACTTGTCAAGCTCTCACGTGTGAATTCCCATCCTTTGGGTAATTTGCCCAAAAATGCAAAGCAGCGCTGAAGACGATCAGGCAGGAGGTGGTAGCTCAGCTTGAGACTTGGTGGGAGGTTGTTGTTGGTACTTTCCCAAAGCTCACTATGCAAAACATCATTCCAGCATTCCTTATGTAAATTGTCTCTCAGAGCACGGCCAAGTAAACGTGCACTGATGGGAAGACCTCCGAGCTTTTCAACAATGCGTTTCCCTATAGTTACCAACTCAGGGTGCTGCAATCTTCTTGAATATTCTGGAAAGGCTGAGAGCTTGAAGGATAAACTGCAATTTGTAAATGCCAAGGGCGACATTGTCACAATGCTCCTCACAGTATCCCAACTCCTTGCAGCTTTTTCAGATTTTGTTGTGATCAGAACCTTGCTACCCTCTTTACCAGATCTAACACAGTCCTTTACTGTCGCTTGAAGAAGCTTATTGCTCTCCTCAGGAACATCATCAAGGACAAGCAAGAATCTGTGAGAGCTTAGCTTGTCCTTGATAATTTCCTGCAGCCTTGCCAAAGTCAAGCTATCATCATTGTGATAGTTGCAATGAAGATACCCAGAGATTGATTTTGCCAACATAGCCATGTCGAATTGTTTGGGAACCCGGACCCACATGGCCAAAGAGAAGTGCCTTTTTGTTCTCTCATCATTATATACAAGATCTGCAAGTGTGGTCTTTCCAATTCCTCCCATGCCAACAATAGCAAGGATTGGATTATTACCAAATACACTATCATCTTCTTGTAATAACATTTTAATAATTGCCTCCCTTTCTTTATGTAGACCAACCACTTTGCTGCATTTGGATACTGTGGTGTTACTGATGCTCCGATATAGTCTGCCCTCACGCTCTAACTCGAGCAACCTAATAAATTTGTTGACATCAACAACAATTTTTTCTAAACTCTCAATTGTGTTTCTCAACCGGAGGACATCCTCACTAACCCAAAAGAAGTTTCTAGCATGATGAAGGATATGTATTCTATTATCAGAGCTCGGGGAACCTGAATTGTCAATACGTCTTCTGAGACTGCGCTGCACACCTTCACCTTCCCTCATAGCATCTTGAAACTTGCTAAGTCGCTGCAATAACCACCGATTTGTGATTGGCTTGCCAACTGAGGCATCAACAGCACTGTAGATTTCAAGCAGCAACTCTTCCAGCTTTTCAAGACTCTCCTCTAGGTTTCTTCCGCCCTATTAAAATAGAATAAAAGTAACAAATACTATAACAAATAGAATTTCCATAAAATAATTATTCCCAATTACATTACATGTTGACGACCCTCTTGTCATTTCCAAAAATTTTAGAAATGCCAACACATAAAGAATACTTTAAAGAGTTTAGACAGAGCAGGTATTCAACACTTATCTGATCAGATTCCATTTATCACACCGGCAAGGTCATGATTTGAGGGGAGCTGTTGGGTTCCCCAAATTTGACGCGCCCAAATCTTCAGAGGATGAGTAAAGAATAGATGGGTGTGTTGGGGTGGCATTGAGATTTGAGGTAATATATAATAAAACCATAAATACTGTAATTTCAGCTCCACCGCACTGCCTGTTATGCTAAGTGCCTAAATTATGTTAATTAGAACCCTTTTCAATTGTTCATATTGGTCAACAAGTGATCATTAAGAACAGAAAATCAACCAAGTTAAAATTAACCTTTTCCAATATCAGGACTTTGAGGAAAAAAATAATTATTTTATACCCGATAATTAGTGATGAGGCTGGATAGTATTCTTCCAGTGATCTCTCCTGCAACTGCAGAACCAAATAGTTCAGCCACAGCACGGACTAGATTCGCTGCTGAACGGAATAGCTCCGCCATTCCACATCCAAATCAGTCTCGCAATATGCTTCAGCGCATGTAATTAGTTTTTGTTTTGGTAGAATTTAGGGAGTGAGTGAAAGGGCTGAGTTCACAATATAATACTACGGTTTTATGAGAACAAGTGTAGGTCCTCTACAGGCATAGGTCCTCTACAGGCAATTGAGGAGAGCAGAAGCAACGAGGAAGTTGCTTGGCAAGTTGGCATGCACCCCTCTTCATGTATTACTCTCTCAGTCCATACTTGCAAGTCATATTATATATTGTTATTTGATACAATCAATATCAATTGACAATTTATGACAATAGCCGAAATATAATGAAAATCACTCTCTCACGCTTTCATTTGTCCAAATTTGATTTTCTTTCATATAAAACATGTAAGCTATGTAAAATTATGTACAGTAAATTAAATCATTAAAATATTGTGAAATTAGCTTTGTTCACCCGGTTAACAAATGGGGAGCGCAAAATTATGCATGAAAATACTATGTTTCTTTTAATTTTATGTGTAAAATAAAAAGATATATGTTTCAAAAACCTCCTCATAGTTCCTTTTTTTTCCAAAATGCTTGACGGAGGTTGTCAAGTTATTCCTCATGGTTCCTTGTATTATAAATCTGTCAGCAGCTACTATGTTGGTGCCATTCTCCTTAATTTCACCAATGCTTTTAAGGCGCACGGATCCTCGGGAGTCAAAAAAATGACTGCCGAGAGCAGTCCTTCTCATTTTTTATTAATATTTAAAAATTTTAAAATTTAATTGTCGAATCCAAACCGTTGATTTTGTTCAATTTTACGGGCGATGCGTTTTCATATAAGTTTTATAAAATTTGGAGTTGATTTGATACTTGATTAAGTACTCAACAAATAAACGAACCTGGTTTGATTAATTCTAATACGTTTATTTGTTGAGCACTTAATTAAGTATCAAATCAATTCAAAATTTTATAAAACTTATATGAAAATGCATCGCCCGTAAAATTGAACAAAATCAACGGTTTAGATTCGACAATTGAATTATAAAATTTTTAAATATTAATAAAAAATGAGAAAGACCGCTCTCGGCAGTCATTTTTTTTACTGCCGAGGATCCGTTTCCTGCTTTGAAGTGTATTGAGTTTGTTAAACATCCTTTGCTTAGAAGCTCATCATAACATAATTCACCAGAACATAACACTAATACGAGTTAAAATATGGTGAGCTATAAAGTGAATGATGTACTAATTTGCACTTAAATCTTAAAATTCGAAATTCAAATGGTCGGCCAGTCTAAGTCGCTCAATATAATCTATATATCAAGAGAAAACTTATGGTGCATACTATTGTAATGATGCTTCGGTGCATATTGATTCAAACTCTTCGATCTGCTTTAAAATGACTGATCTAAACAGTCTAATATGATCTCCTTATTGAAATCTCCTTCCAAACCAAATTTATATTTTTTGAAAAAAAAGTTCGGATTTTTAAAATCTGTTGTTTTTGAACAGTTCAGAAAAAATTAGATTAGCGATTTTCTAAAATTTTAAAAAATAGTAAAATAGTAAAATATATATAAATATAAATATATATATAGAGAGAGAGAGAGAATTTCTATCGTGAACTATAATGCATAGAGGGTTCCGTGCACCATGATCGTTTTGATCGGTGATTTTTACAAATTGACAAATCTAAATTAACAAATCAATCTATATATTAAAATTTCATAGTAAACACAATTTTAAATTTTTTAAATTTTTTTAAACCTCGTCATTTTTTGCTACAAATTAGTGATAAAATATTCCAAAAATAATAAGTTTTAAAAAAATTCGAACAAAATAGTAAAAAAATTTTCAAAAAATGTAAAATTTTGTATATATATATAGGCCCATTATTACATCCCTAAAAATAGGCCGAAACCCGGCCCATTGTTCGGCAGCCACTGTAGACTAGTGTTATCCAAAATGACACGACACGAGCGTGTTGGTACGTCACGCATGCATGCTGACACGACACGACACGACACGTTCATGAAATTAACACGACACGTGCGTATCAGCGTGTCGTGTCAAAGTCGTGTCGTGTTGGAGACTTTCAAACATTGACACGTCTTAACACGACACGAGTTAACACGTGACACGACACGACACGACACGTGACGCGAGTTGACACGAAAAAAAATTAATATTATTTAGAACTTATTAAATTATATTGAGTTTATATTATAAATTTAATAATTTTGATTCATAATCTTTTTATTCAATCATTAAATTTTATTTTAATATATGAAATTTTAACAATTTATTATATTTTTCTATTTTAAAAATTATTTTAAATAATTTTAATGATTTTTTATTGAATAAATTATAATACGTCCTGACACGTTTAACACGTCGTGTCAACACGACACGACACGTCGTGTTAGGCGTGTCGTGTCATAATACGTGTCGTGTTAACTAATTCCTTCATTTGACACGACACGATACGACACGTTGAAAATATTAACTCATATCAACACGACACGACACGAGCTCTAACACGCGCGTGTTTGACACGACATGGTACGACACGACACGTTTGCAGCACGACACGACACGTTTGCAGAGCCTCGCTACCGCCATTTACACGACTAAAGTAAAGACAGAACCGCGGGAGTGACGAAATGAGCTTATCTGACTAGGTAGTAGGTCCCAGTTAATTTCGAAATTGATTCCACACTAACGCACACTAGTGGCGAATCATCAAGGGAAGCAATCGCCGCTTCGGAGGAGAAGATCCGACTTCCGAGCCGCCTGAGCTCAAATTTTTTTTGGGTTAATTCGTTGTCTCTCTCTTACTCTCTCGATCAACCATTTTCCATTGCCAGCAGCGCCACTTAGGAGAAGCAATCGACGCCATCGGAGTAGAAGATCCGCCTTCTTCAGCTAAAAATTTTTGAGGTAATAAATTTCTCTCTCTCGCTCGTTCTTTCTCCTTTACCATTACCATTACCAGTAGAGCGACTTATAAGAGGAGCAATCGCCGCCATTAGAGTAGAACTGGAGAAGATCTGCCTGTTGGATTATTTCTAGCCATATAGGCTGACGAGCCTTGGCTGGAACGACCCGTTCCAGGATTGGAACGGACAGTCCAAATACAGAACGGACAGTCTATGGTCAGGTATGACCAGTCGACTGATCAGTCCGTCCCAGGTCGGGGCGACTGCTCTGGACAAGTTTAGAACGGACCGTTCTAGGATTAGAACGGACCGTTCCAATCATGCCAGAAATAGAAACAATCTAGAAGGTGAGCTAATTATGGCTTAATGATTCTGCTAATTACGAATATTGTTAACTATGGTAATATGCTAAACGTGGCTGTTAAGGAAAAGTATGATTTTGTACAGAAAGTGTGTAGCCTTTAATAAGTGGTTAATTTGGGAAAGTCATATTCTATATTTGTGATGGATGAATATAGAAGATGAGTGCATGCCAAGTTTCTTTGGCTTATATATATGGGATTGGTCTCCAAGGGACAAGACAATCCAAGAATTCCTGCTGCATACATGTGTTGATAGCAGCTATTCTGCCCCTCTCCCTAATACTTCCATCGATTAGAGAGAGATAGTGCTTTTGTTTAGGCTAAAGGCATCAAAGGGCAAGTCTTGAACCCTTGGAAGGCTTCCTTCCACCTTGGTGCTTCTCTCGAGTCATCAAGGATCACATCAATCAAGCAAGACGTGCTCTGCATCGAAGATCTTGGCCGTAGCTATGGATTCAGGTATGCTTCCGCTTCAAAGATTATTTTTCCGGTGTTTTGGAACGGTCCGTTTCAGGACTGGGGCGGCCCGTTCCACTGCTGGTTCAACGAGTTATTCAGTTATTCGGGTTTGCTATTTGATCTGTTAGAATTGTTATTCCTTTGTCTTTTATGCAAACCACCCCAACAAGTGGTATCAGAGCCACTCGTTTTGAGCCTAGCAGTATAACACAAAATTCAGAATTGTTGTTTGATTTGGTGAAGTTGTTTTGATTTGAATTGTTGAAGTTCTGGCATATTCAGGGCGGTCCGTTTCATGGCTCGAACGGACCGTTCCGTTCTTCTGGCTATTGTTTATGAACTGTTTTGAACTGTTTATTATTCGTTTGATTGATTATGCCAGATCTATTTGAGTTTTGTTTTTCTTGAGAAAAAGGTTTTGAAAATCAGTTTTGTTTTAAGGAATTTCAAAATCATTAAGTTTCAATTGAATTGAAAAAGGATTTTCTTGAGAAATTAAGTTAAGATTTTGAAAATTAAGTTAAGGCTTTTATGAAGTTTCAAAATTGTTAAATCTGACCTAATGGATGATTTAGATTTAGAGTAGTTTGTCAGGATAGGAGAGAAATCATTAGGGTTTCTCAACCTAGATTAGGACGACGTCTTTCTACTCTTTCTGCGATTTTCCAGGCGGATCGTTCCACTTCGGAACGGTCCGTTCCACTTTGGGGCGGTGCGTTTCTGGACTGAGACGGCCCGTTTCCTCTTCAGTTTTGGTTGCAAACTGTTAGGTATTGACCAGGATAGGGCGGTCCGTTTCCAATACCAGGGCGGTCCGTTCCAGAACCAGACTAGGTAGGATTTAAGCCGAATTTAGGGTAGTTTTTTGTGTTGTTTGTACTGGTTAAGTACAAATGACACTTTTATGCATCCTCCCCTTCTTATCTTTGCCATGGCATTCAATAATAAGAGCTGTAAGCGTTGGGTTACACCAAGTTGTCATGAGGACAAGTTCTGTCGCAGAAAATAAGGTCGGCGCCTAAGTGTCCATATGACCCTGACCTTTTCTGGGAATCTTGCCTGGACATGGTGTAATTTCAATGGCTGCTGGCTGAACGGGATACCATCGCATTCTTATCTTACCTTAATGTAACTCATACTGGACTGTATGAGTTGCATATCTTTTTGGTTCTCCTTCTGGTCTCCTTGGGTAGTTTGTTACTTACCAAAACAAACTACATAAAGTTTAGTAGTTTATATATAAGTACTATATGGTCTATTGTAAGTATACCTTAGGGTTTGCAACTGGGTCTTAAGTCTTTATCATCCTAGGTCAGTATTAGGTTAGGCTTTTCATATCAGGATTGATGTGCATAATGAAAAGTCTAGATTAAGGTATATTTTAAATCTAATATAAAGGTAACTTTAGTTGTATTTGAGAAGTTGGGCCAACCCTAATGTCATCCCACTAATGGGCTCTCACATTAATGGTTGTCTCAAAGGCCCAAATACAATGTATTAAGGTGCATGTGACTTTTAAATTATGGATCGGCCCAAAGGAAGGACATAATTTAAAAGGCTACATGTACAATGTTTGGGTAGAATCAAATGGGTAATGATTGTAAGGTTTTACATATAATTAATTAATCGGCCCAAAGGAAGGTTAATTAATTGATATGTTATGAATCGTTACATTTGATACTACACCTAGTTGATTGAAGTTTGTAAGAAGTTCTCTCAGAGCACTTGCAAATGGATAAAGACTAGTAGATGGGATTAAGACCTTTATATCTATCTTATGATTTATCTTATACATTTCAGTTATTAATTAGTGTATTTTCTCTTTGGTTTATTTTAGCAAATATTCCAGCTAGCATTAACAGCATACCCATGCTAAATGGTTCCAACTTTAAGGAATGGAAAGAGAACTTATTGATAGTTCTCGGTTGTCTAGATCTAGACTTTGCATTAAGGGAGGATAAACCATCTGAGATTGTTGCTAAGAGCACACAACAGCATATTCAAAATGTTGCTCAGTGGAATCGCTCCAATCGCATGGTCCTTATGATCATTAAGAAGACAATTCCAGAGGCATTCAGGGGTACCGTTTCTGATTCCGATCCAGCTAAGGTTTACTTGGAAGAAATTGAGAAGAGATTTGCCAAGAGTGAGAAATCGGAGATTTGCACACTCATGGCTAAACTCACCTCTATGAGGTATAATGGGAAAGGCAACATTCGTGAGTACACTTTGGAAGTGTCAAATCTAGCTTCAAAATTACAAGCCCTCAAGTTAGACATATCTGAAGAAATTCAGGTGTGTCTAGTGCTTAACTCTCTCCCTAGTCAGTATAACCATTTCAAGGTTATCTATAACTGCACTAAGGACAAGTGGACACTGAATGAATTGATTTCGCATCTAGTTCAAGAAGAGGAAAGGTTGAAGCTAGATAAGACACATAGTGCTAACGTTGCATCCACTTCCAAGAATCAAGGGAAGAAGAAACAAAACAAGAAAAAGGCTGCTAATTCGGATGCAAAGAAAGAACCCAATAAGGGGAAGACTAGCAAGAAAGCTAGAAATCCAAATGGGTGTTTCTTCTGCAATGAGGAGGGACATAAGAAGTCTGAATGCGAAGGCTACATAGCCTGGCGCAAGAAGAAAGGTTTGTCTCTATCTTTGGTTTGTTCAGAAGTTAATTTAACTTCAGTACAAAATGATACTTGGTGGGTTGATTCAGGTGCTACAACTCACATAAGTGTCTCTATGCAGGGCTGCCTGAGTTGCCGAAAGCCAAGTGATGGTGAAAGATACATCTATGTGGGCGATGGCAAGAAGGCACAAGTTGAAGCAATTGGGCATTTTAGATTGTTATTAAAAACTGGATTATATTTAGATTTGTATGAGACTTTTATTGTACCGTCTTTTAGACGAAATTTGGTTTCTATTTCTGTATTGGACAAATTTGGTTACTCTTGTTCTTTTGGAAATGGAAATTTTAGTTTGTCTCATAATTCTAAATGTGTTGGATCTGGTTTTCTTTCTGTGTATGACAATCTATATTCATTGGAAATTATTGCTTCAAGTAATGAAAACTTGCATATAAGTACTAGAAGTGTTAAGCGTAAATTAACTCATGAAAATTCAGGTGCACTTTGGCATAAGCGATTAGGTCACATTTCTCAAAAGAGAATTGAAAGACTTGTGCAAAGTGAAATTTTAGATCCTTTAGACATGACAGATTTAGGCCCATGTATTAGTTGTGTTAAAGGAAAACAAACCAACCAAAAGAGATATGATGCCATTAGATCGAATGATGTCTTAGAACTGATTCATACGGATATATGTGGACCATTTCCTACACCTACTAGAAATGGTCAAACATACTTTATCAGTTTCATAGACGATTATTCAAGGTTTGGTCATCTATATCTATTAAGTGAAAAAGCGCAAACTTTGGACGCGTTCAAATCTTTTAAAGCTGAAGTTGAGTTACAACTCAACAAAAGGATTAAGCAAGTCAAGTCTGACCGTGGTGGTGAATACTATGGTAGATATGACGGTTCAGGTGAACAACGTCCAGGACCTTTTGCTAAGTTCCTAGAGGAAAATGGCATTGTCCCTCAATATACCATGCCAGGGTCGCCTAGCATGAATGGAGTAGCCGAAAGGAGAAACAGAACATTGAAGGACATGGTTAGGAGTATGCTTAGTCATACTAATCTGCCATTATCTCTTTGGGGAGAAGCGCTTAAAACAGCAGCCTATTTACTTAATCGTGTACCAACTAGAGCAAATAACAACAAAACTCCCTATGAAATGTGGACTAGTAAGAAACCTAGTTTATTACATTGTCGCATTTGGGGATGTCCAGCTGAAGCTCGGCCTTACAAGCCAAATGAGAAGAAATTGAACGAAAGGACAGTTAGTTGTTATTTTATAGGATATGCCGAACGATCCAGGGGTTACAAATTTTACGATCCCACTAATAGGATAATATTTGAGACGATTATAGCTAAGTTCTTTGAGGATGTTTTGGTTGTGGGGGGAGAAATGACACATCAGGATATTATCTTCGAAGAGGAAACTATTGATCTTCAAACGGTTAATGAAGATAATAACGATCCATTGAGGACTCAATCGGAACACTTGATTCAGGAAATAGATCCTGTTCCAAATTCTATGGACTTGGATATTGGAAATAATCAAGTAGAAGATAATGATGTCATTGAACAACTGCAAACAACTCAAGAACATGTGCGTAGAAAATCCACTAGAGAGAAAAGACCAGCAATACCTAAAGATTATGTGGTCTATCTCCAAGAACATGAGTATGACATTGGGATGAACGAAGATCCTCATGATCTTCGTTCTGCTTTGGATAGTCAAAACTCACAAAAGTGGATTGAAGCCATGAATGAGGAGATAAAGTCAATGTATGACAATGATGTATGGGACTTAGTACCATTACCAGAAGGAAAGAAACCTATTGGTTGCAAATGGATATTTAAAACCAAAAAGGATTCTAAGGGTAATGTGGAAAGGTATAAGGCACGTCTTGTCGCTAAGGGCTTTACTCAAAAGGAAGGTATTGATTACAAAGAGACTTTCTCTCCAGTTTCATCGAAAGACTCTTTTAGGGTAATCATGGCACTTGTGGCACATTTAGATCTTGAGCTTCATCAAATGGATGTTAAGACTGCGTTTCTCAATGGAGACATTGATGAAACCATTTATATGGTGCAACCACCCCACTTTGTATCGGATGATCCAAAGAAAATGGTTTGCAAACTCAAGAAATCCATTTATGGGCTCAAACAAGCGTCTCGACAATGGTATCACAAATTCCATCGAGTGATTCTCTCATTTGGTTTCGAGAGTAACCCGGCGGATGATTGTATATACCATAAGTTCAGTGGGAGTAAATATTCCTTCTTGGTTTTGTATGTAGATGATATACTGCTTGCCACCAATGATAAGGATATGTTGCATGAAACTAAGAAATTTCTATTTAGGCATTTTGAAATGAAAGATCTTGGTGATGCATCATACGTGTTAGGCCTAAAGATAATTAGAGATCGCTCTCAAGGTATCTTAGGTCTATCACAAAAGGCCTATATCGATCAAGTACTTAAGCGGTATGATCTGGAAAAATGCAAACCAACAGAGACCCCTGTTGCTAAAGGGGACAAGTTCAGTCTTGAACAATGTCCTAAAACAGAGTTGGAAAAAGGGCAAGTAAAGGACAATAAGTATTCTTCCATGGTTGGAAGCATAATGTATGCCCAAGTGTGTACACGTCCAGATATTGCCTTTATTACAGGAATGCTAGGAAGATATTTACATAATCCAGGTGTTCAGCACATTCAGGCAGCAAAACGAGTTTTAAGATATCTTCAGAAAACCAAAGACTATATGCTAGTATATCGGAGATCAGATAGGCTGGAGGTCATAGGATATTCTGATTCCGATTTTGCGGGATGTCGAGATAGCTTGAAGTCAACCACGGGGTTCATCTTTATGATGGCTGGTGGAGCTGTTTCATGGAAGAGTGCCAAACAATCCCTTGTGGCACCTTCAACCATGGCAGCAGAATGTATAGCTTGCTATGAGGCATCATTATTTGGGACATGGTTGCGAAATTTTGTCACTGCGCTGCGTGTAGTGGACTCTATCAAGACTCCACTGAAGATTTATTGTGACAATAACTCAGCAGTCATGTATGCTAACAACAACAGAAGCTCAGCCAACTCGAAGCACATCGATATTAAGTTTCTGTCTGTTAAGCAAAAGGTTGAGAATGACGAATTATCTATCGAGCACATTGGAACAAACTCAATGATTGTGGATCCACTCACTAAAGCATTAATACCCAAACAGTTTCTGAAACATGTAACAAGTATGGGTGTAATTTCAGTTGAGGATTCTAGGATTTAGTGGGAGTTTTGTTCAGTGGGAGTGCTAGATTAGATAATGGTTTCAGTTTATTCAGTTTCAGTGTATTATGTAAAGAATTTCTGCAGAAATGAATAAAGTTTCAGTTTTCAGTTTTCAGTTTTCATTCTCAATCTATTTAAGTTGACCTCACTTCAGTTTCAGGGTGACCAATAAAGTTGGAAAATAGACACGTCACAGTCACATTTACGTGTATTTTCCACACCACTTATACACATTTAAATTCAATGTCATTTATTTATTGTGATATTGAGATCATTGTGGGTTGAGTTACGACGGCTTTACAGGATTAGAAACCTGTAATGGCTATAATGTGACAAAAGCTTCCTTGGTCCTTTATCATTATGAATGATGGACGGAATTGGAGTACAAAATTTATTACCATAAATCAGGAGCTCAATTAAGTTAAGCGTAATTAAATAACATTAAGCATAATTGCCCAAGTGGGAGATTGTTGGATTATTTCTAGCCATATAGGCTGACGAGCCTTGGCTGGAACGACCCGTTCCAGGATTGGAACGGACAGTCCAAATACAGAACGGACAGTCTATGGTCAGGTATGACCAGTCGACTGATCAGTCCGTCCCAGGTCGGGGCGACTGCTCTGGACACGTTTAGAACGGACCGTTCTAGGATTAGAACGGACCGTTCCAATCATGCCAGAAATAGAAACAATCTAGAAGGTGAGCTAATTATGGCTTAATGATTCTGCTAATTACGAATATTGTTAACTATGGTAATATGCTAAACGTGGCTGTTAAGGAAAAGTATGATTTTGTACAGAAAGTGTGTAGCCTTTAATAAGTGGTTAATTTGGGAAAGTCATATTCTATATTTGTGATGGATGAATATAGAAGATGAGTGCATGCCAAATTTCTTTGGCTTATATATATGGGATTGGTCTCCAAGGGACAAGACAATCCAAGAATTCCTGCTGCATACATGTGTTGATAGCAGCTATTCTGCCCCTCTCCCTAATACTTCCATCGATTAGAGAGAGATAGTGCTTTTGTTTAGGCTAAAGGCATCAAAGGGCAAGTCTTGAACCCTTGGAAGGCTTCCTTCCACCTTGGTGCTTCTCTCGAGTCATCAAGGATCACAGCAATCAAGCAAGACGTGCTCTGCATCGAAGATCTTGGCCGTAGCTATGGATTCAGGTATGCTTCCGCTTCAAAGATTATTTTTTCGGTGTTTTAGAACGGTCCGTTTCAGGACTGGGGCGGCCCGTTCCACTGCTGGTTCAACGAGTTATTCAGTTATTCGGGTTTGCTATTTGATCTGTTAGAATTGTTATTCCTTTGTCTTTTATGCAAACCACCCCAACACTGCCTTCTTGAGCTCAAATTCTTTGGGGGTAATTCATCAGCCCTCAACCAGAACTCATTCAATTTAAGTTCGTTAGATGTTTTGACCTATTAGCTGCTTCAGATTTTCTTATTCTAACGCATTTACGCAAAGGTTATGGAGGAAGGCACGGTTAGTAAGTTATTCTCAGTGAATAGAGACCTTGTTAAAGGAGATTGAATTCAAACAAATACAGATGCTTCCATGAGCTTAAGGAATGGATTTGCTAAATTGGTGGCTCAGTCATGACTCACGGGAGGAAAGGTAAAAGGGAACAGACCTCCAGTTAAGAAAATATGAAAATAAAGTGAAGAAAATAAGAAAAGTTTAATATGCACTATGAAGCATGACCTTTTTTGTTGGTATCTTTGCAAATTGACAAATATAATTTAACCAATCTAATCTACTATTGAAATTTCTTAACAAACCAAATTTTACAATTTTTGAAATTTTATTACTATTGTTTTTCGAATTTTTGAAAACCTACCATTTTTGGAAACAAACTACTATTTAGAACATTTCAAAACTGGCCGGTTTTAAAAAATTCGAAAAAAAATAGTAATAAAATTTTTAAATTATAAAATTTGGTTTGTTAGGAGATTTCAAGATGTAGATTAGATTGGTTGAATTAGACTTGTCAATTTGCAACGAAAAAGGTCACGATGCATGGAAAGGTCTTGCATCATAGTGCACCATAAACTGCCTCAAAGAAAAATATGTATTTTGATTTTTGACTTATTATTTTATTGATATTGTGGAGGTTGGTTGTCTATTCCTCTTTGTGAATCATGGAAGCATCTCTTTCTGTTTGAGCTTAATCTCCTTTAGCAAGGTTTCTATTTGCTGAATAATTTACTAATTGTGCTCCTTCCTCCAGAACCCTTGGGATTTATGTACTAATTTTTTCTAATCTACTTCTTTTCTTTATCATTTCTTTGTTGAAACTGTGGTAGGTGATTATCTGATAATCACGAAAAATGAAGTACATGTGTGACAAATTGAAGGAGAAAATACTAGATGTGGCAATTGGTGAAGTGATATCCTATGTCACATCATGGTGTTGGAACCAGGCACGGGTTCAGGAAATGACACTACAGGAAACTGTAGCAATGGCATCAGCATTTTAACAGTAGCATGAGGCTTTCATTAATGGCATCAACATATTTTGGATGCCTACTGGAAAAATAATTTTATGACACTGGCATCAATTTTGCGCATGCTACCAAAGCAATTGCATCAATCTAATCGGTGCTAATATATTTCACTCTTTTGAATGGGTTTTGTTGATGCAACTGAAAATCAATCGCATCAATCTAACTGATGCAATAATATTTCATTTCATTGAATAACTTTTATTGACTAATTGAAAATCATTTACATTTAATGAGCTGATTCTGAAAAAAATATTAGGTGGACCTCGCAAATAATTTAAGATTTGACCAGTTGAAATTAGATGCTTGTATATATATCCAGATAAATGGGTCTACGAAACTAAGTTGTAACGAAAATTTTACTTCCCTCCTCCTTTTCCCCCAAAAATTTTCGCACCAAAAATTTTCGCTCCAAAAATTTGGCCAAGTAGGAAGCACCTTATTCTTGCTTAAAAAAAAAAAACACTGTCGGCCACTTTTGAGATTAAAAAAAGATAGCATTAAACAACTCTCTCTCAATCCTCTCTCTTTCGTTTATTAAAAAAAAAAAGAACTCTCTCTTTCTCATTTCCCATTCTTTCTTCAGTTTCTTTCTCCGACGAAGAGGGCGCTGTTGTTGTTCGGCTCCTCCCCTCTCGATCTTTTCCTCAAAAACTAAAGGGAACCGCGCACCTCTAAAGCACCAGTCTTTGTTCGGTCTCTATCTCTTTTTCGGACCAATTAGCTATCAAGGTAAAGCTTTTCTTCTCCTCGATTCAAGTTAACCGTCTTGGATTGCGTTTAGATCTGATCTAAGAAGTATTTACTGTTAAATCATTCACTGATTGGTACGGATTTTTGTTGTTGATTGAAGAGGAGGAAAAGAGGATGGTTTGATCGTTGATTTCATTTGGAAGAACAATGAATTCGAGAATATCATAGAACAATGAATTCGAGAAGGTAACTTTACTGTTGTTCCTTTTAGATATTTCATGCTTAACCTTCTTCTTTTAAAATTTCTACAAAATTTCTATTATTTTGAACGCAAATTGTTGATTGATAGTGAAATTAAGCTTATGCTTAAATTGCAAATTTGAAAGAATGGGAGGATGAATGAATTAAAAATTATTGTAGTTAAATTATTTATCTAAATTGTTGTATAAATTTTCTGATAGAGCTGTATTTAGGGACATCCGAAGGAGCAATAGAAGAACAACACTACTTGATGGCATAGATTAGGGACGAATCAGGTTTTCTGGAACTCCATCTCTCTTCCTAAATCCTAGGCTTTCTCTCGCCCCTGAGTAATTCAATGCCCCCCCTCATGACAGAAATCTAGGAGTTGAAGAGAAAGGTTAGTGATAATTTAAGTAAAATGATTAATTAGTTAATTTTGAATAAGAAAGCCCCTTTCAGAATATCTATGCGAGATTCTTTTGAAATTTGAGGTTTAAAGTGGGTATCTTTAATTTTGCTTGGCTGATTAATACTCATAAATATATCTTGTCGGAGAAATCTAATGCTTGTTGCACCTAATTCTGGACAGTTTTTTGATATATACCTCTTAATTTCTTTAGGTCTTTATAGCTTTCTCTTGGGCAAACAATAGAAGTTTCAGAGGTGGCTGATAAAGTTGACCAGTAAATCTTTGTTGAAGTGGACCCTACTAGTCAGCACGGTCAGTTGAAGGAAGTTTTTAGGTGCTGGTGCCGTTAAGGTGTATAAGGTGTTTGATCAAGAGCAAGGGTTGAGGTCGCAATGGAATCAGGTATAACTTTCAATTTTAAACCTTTTAATTTCTGATTATCTATTTTAAACTATGTCTTAGCTTCTTATGAAATTGTGCAATTGATTAATTTGAATAAGAGAATGAGCAATTTGGCTTTAACAAAATACTCTCTGGTATTCACCTTTAGTTCTTCACTTGGTTTAGTTCCAAGGAAACCTATTAACAGTTTAATCAAAAACATTAGTTTTTACCTGCAGATCAACCAAAAATTCTATTGTTTTTTCTAGCCAGAACCATGTTTGTTTTTTCATCAATGGCAATCTTGAAGAGGTATGTTCTTTTGCTGACCCTTTTTGTAGTTTCTGCACTTGTTCTCCAATATGTCAGATGTAGGGAATGCTAACTAATTAGTCATTAATGTTTCATCTAGTGTAACTGTTACTTGTATTGTAGGGGTGTGTATATGTAGTTGATTTTTACTTTTTATTGGATTGACTGTGTTTTTACAGTTTAGTAAAAATGGTTCTATAACTTATCAAGGCAGTAAAAATAACAGGGAAAAAAGAATTTGGGAACTAACTCAGTGCTTCTGTTAGAATTTTGGTTAGAACCTGAAAATTAGGCAACGTCCTTTACTTTTTGTAGTAGGTTGTTTGTGTGATGTTAAGGTTGCTTTAGTGAAGTTAGAAATCCCTTAGAAGAACAATAAATCAGATATTATGATTTTAACACTGCTGTTCGGTAATTGTCGGTTTGAAGTGAGTTTGAAATAATTTACAAGAACTAAATTATTGTTTGGTGTCAATATTTTTATTTTCTTTTGTTCTGGGTAATATTTTTAGTCTGTTTTAGTTTTTTTTTTAATTATATTTTGGGTTCCATTAGAAACATTTCTTATTTCTCTTTATTATATATCAATATTATGCTTGTGCAGGAATATGGAGCCAAGAGGATGATAAACTTGTCAACCACATTTTCATAAAGTGAAAATATAAATTTGACTTATGCACATCTGTTATGTATACAAGCCAATATTAAATATCGTTAAAAAAAACAAATGTTAAAAATGCCGTGATTGACTTAACTTTGAGGCTATATTCTCTCTCGATGAATCGGTTTCTGTTTCATGAAGTATAAAAGTTGGGACTTGGGAGCAAGAAGGTTACTTTCGGAGAGCAATTGATTGTTTTCAATGCATTTTAGTTATTTTTTCTATTGAACAATTGAAGGTCAGGTGGCTTCTGTTGCCTTTTCTGTTTTATCGGTTGAAGGTTTAAAAACTTAGTTGATCTGTAGGTACTGGTACGGTGGTACCGAGAACTTATAATTGTTTTCTATTCACTGCTCTTTTGCAATTGGTAGGATTATAGTACATGATATCATTTTGGAATTAGGATAGACAAATGAAATTTATCATCGTTGTATAAATTTTAATGGTGTTGTTTGTTATGTGACTATTCAAGCAAGTCAGAAAAAAAAAATTTTGGTTATTATATTAATTTTGTAGGTGGTGATATGTTGATCGTGGATGTAAGATTCCTAATACTAATGATATAATATGTTGGGTGTTGAATTTGATTGTCTTGCCACATTTTTTTTTAAGCAATTTTTTTTTGGGAGAAAATAAAGAAATCGTGGTCGTTCGAGTTGATAGGAATGAGATTGTCAAATCAACCAAATTTAATTTGATGAAATCACAAAAATAATATGCCTAGAAATTTTCTTCAAAATCGAATAAAGAAGTTAACCCCTGTGCGCCACTTTTATTTCTTACTTCCAAATGCCTTAAACAATATGGTTTGTTTCAATTTTGCAAGTTTCAAATTTCATAATTCCAAGAAAAAAAAATTCAAAGAGTTTGACTCGAACAAATAATAAAAAATAATCAGTATCATATAGAATGATAACCCTACCGTGGATAACCTCACGCAAATTGTGAATTTTAATTTGTAATAAATTTTCACAATGAGTTTTCATTTGCATCTCCTAAAAGGTTATTCATGTGATTAAAAAAAACTTTAAACAATCTCATACATGAAGAAAACTTAAAAACAAAAAAAGAAAATTGACTACAAGTAATGTTATTCTGAAGTAATATCAATCGCAATAAAAGATAGTTTCTTAAATAAATATAATTGCCGAAGGGACATTTTCTTATAAATAATAATTGTACTAGAGATTGATTTAAATGATCAATGGTTGAGACATTTTTTTGTTTACATTAATCATCCAAACATACATACATTATAATAATTTTTCATCCCTTTCCCTCCTATATTTATCCTCCCTTTTCATTTTGGATTAAATCTACACCCTTAATCAAATTAGATTATTATAATCAATGAACCATAATATTTATAACTAAGGATTGGATACAACTTTGGGACTAACAAATTGGATAGATCTTTGACCTAAACTGGATAGACCTATGGATTAGCACTTTTAATAAGTAGTGGAGATATAAAATCAAATATTATTTGCTTAATGATAATAATAATCTATAATATTAATTAAAAGCCATGACTTTTTTTCTATAATTGACTGCTATGCCCAATGATAATAATAATCTTTAACTATTTGTCAACTTGAAATAAAAGGTAACAGTAATAATAATCATCGTGATAATAAAGTTCACAATATTAACTATAATAGCAATACCGATCGTAATTATTCTAATTCATATTTCATTATTTCTAATAAAATAAAATATTCTTTTCAGTGAAATATCAAAATGAAATAACCATAACGAGAAAAGCACAGTAAAGTTTCAATTTATGGAAAAAGAAATTAACCAAGATTATATCAATTCTTAAATATACTAATGTATTAAACTAATAATTAATAATGATATTTTAAAAATAAAAATAAAACTTTTAACTTGGAAAATTATCAATTTTATTTTTAAATCTCTCAAAAACCCAAAAGAAAAAATCAACCAAACTCTATTGTTTGAGTTACAACTTGATAAATATAAATGAAATTGTAGGTATTAAATATGATGGTCGTGTATTGCCAAATGATATCAGTATATGCCTAGCAAAAAAGAGTAATAGTTTTTGCAATTTAATTATACTTAAAATAAACTTTCCTTCAGTACTATGACATATATTGTTACAAAATGAATACAAAGTAGTTCAATAATTATATTTATAATCACTAATATCAAACGAAGAAAATATTATAAATTTATCAATAATGTTATATATTTTAAAATTATCAAATAAGTTTGGTCGTTGCATGTTTATTAATAGTAATATTTTAAAAAAAATTGCTATCGTTAAAAAAAGTGAATTTTAAAAGGAAGAAATTTTTTTGATTTTAATATTCAATTTAAAAAGAAGTATATTATCATCAAAAAGGGAATTTAATTTAAAAATTTAAGATAATATATACATATCGTAAATGATTCATAAGATTAACTCTTATGTAACTATCTCATCTCAACATTGTAAATGATCCATACAAATATATTCTACATTTGCTCCATGCCTCCATCTTCCTACACCAATTTTTTCATGTTCAAAAAAATCTCATATTTACTGTCAAAATTTTGGCTCGCTTCTTTCCCCCCAAAAATTTCATTAGAATTTTGCCGAAATAAAAAATTTCAGTACATCTGTCCCGCCGCCTCCTAATATTAACTCTCCCTTACAAACCCTAACAACAAGCAGATACATCTTAGTCTAAATTTCGGAGGTTCCGCCTCCTGTCTCTCCCCTACCCCGTCACCACCTAAATATCCACCGACAGCGCCATCTTCGCCTCCTCACAACCCTTCCGTCGAACCCTTCGACACCGAGTCATCCGCCGCCACCTATGTCGGATCCTTCACCTTCTCCGCCCGTTATCGATCCCTGTAGTCGCTGGTGCATTTGTTGCCGGATGAAAAAGAAGGGCCACGCTGATGGTACATCACAGTACAGTGGGCCCCCGCCTCCATCACATGGGATGTATAAAGGTACGATCTCAAACTCGTTGGATACATATTGAAAACGCATTATTTGAGGGAAATCGACCAAATTTAACAAGTATATTCATCTAAATCCTCCTTTATTTAAATTATAATTTTTTAGTCATATATTGCTATATGATAAATTACAATTCTATTTTGTGGTCATATTTTGGTAATGGTTCCAATGAAAATCTTTTTTTTTTTTTTTTTTTTTTTTTTTTGCACTAAGCTATAGCATTTAATCCAATAATGACAACTATTTTTTGGAGTTGGGTATTGATAATTTGATATGTTAAATAGACCAGAGAAATACAAATAAGGAAATTTAGAATGCATTGTTCTTTGTGTGTACCGGCTTCCTACCTAATTCTGAAACTGGAATAGTGGAATAACATTTTCTATAAATATAAAGTAGAAAATGTATTCTCTTGTTTATTTCTCGCGTTACTTTTCTTCACCATTTTTACAAGCATGCACCCTGTTATACCTAATTACCTATCCTAACATAGTAAGCATTACACATATGTGCTAAGATAAATTATGTTGGATGCAGTTATATCCCTATTCAAAGGCCCAATATCCAGTTATACCCAATTACACATATCCTGACATAGTATGCATTACACATACGGCTAAATGGAAAGCCATTCTGTACTGATTAGGGGCTCTCCTCTACTTTTGATGTAATTTTGTTGGTGAAATGGCAATTATATTGGTCAAATCTAGAGAACTTTTCATAAATTAATACTTATATTGAACAATCTTTATATTATAATCCCTTTTCTGTTCAATTTTCAGGTTGATTAATATTGTGGTATTTAAGTCAATATCATACATTCAATACATGGTACTCTATTTTTGTTCAATGCTCGGGCAGGACTGGAGAGCATGTAGCTTGTCTTGTTTCAAGTTGACCTTCTACTTTTAGGTGATAGAGAATGTGTCTGGCATAAACTTCACTGTCACTTTCGACGTGGTGCTCCCTTAGAGGTACTAAAAAGGATAAAAATTTGAATTTACTTTGCTGCTTGATGCATTTATGTGGCTGTATTAGTTATTTTAATAATGTTGTCAATGCTCTTAAATATTATCTCAATAGCACGACTATGATGAATTTGGTCCAGAACATACTGGTTTTATAAATATTTGACAATTGGGATCACATGTAGAGCACATCTTCTACAGATACACTAAATCAAAATTATTTTCAAACTGAAAGGCTCGAGCACATGAGCAAAATTTGGTCTGTTCAAATTTTTGCTTCATAGGCCAAGTAAAATGAAATGAATAAGGCTTGGAATCTCTTTAGAGATCGATATTTTCAGGTAATTTGAACATAATTATTAGTTTCTTTTTTGGTTTCAATATCACACGATTCTTCTAGTCTGAATAATCTGTCAACACATATAAGCTCACACCAGTCGATTCAAGGAATTATTTTCAGTTAATTCTAATCGGACAATACTTGCTACATCTCTTTATCAGTTCATTAAAGATATCATTTGTTTTCTTTTAACCTTATTCTGTTTATATGTTTGTTGAAGAAAAGGGTACTAAAGTGGCGCAACTTGGAGATAAGGCCTAGCAAAAAGAACTTGCTCGAAAAAGTGAGGATGTGCTAGACCACATAGAAGATATTTGATTTCATATTTATTAGATTTGTTTACTTAATGTAATGTTGTAGCTTAGTTTGATGGTTGACTAGAGAGTACAAGTTAGATTTTGGGCTATAAAAGTTGTAGTTTGCATGCTTTTTGGTTGCTTTAGTAAAATTTTGTAATTTTATCTCATATTGATGTTGTAGAATCATTGAATGGTTTTTGAGTTGATTAGTAAATAAATTTGAATTATTAATATTTGTGCTGTTGTAGCTGTAATATCATGATTAATTTATATTAATATTCAAATTTTATATGTAAACAAAAAACAAATTTTTATATGTAAAATTGTGTGGGCCATGCCAGGTTGGATGGGTCATATTTGGCATCAGCTATGCTTGATGCTAACAGAAACAATAGCATCAACTTAGCGGATTCAAATATTGGACATAAGCATCTACTTGACTGATGGTAACGATATCAATTGCATGCAAAATGACAAGCACTTGCATGTGCTTTACGGATGCAAAACGATAAGCACCTGCATGTATTTTACGGATGCAAAATGACAAGCACTTGCATGCGCTCTACAGATGCAACTGCAATTATCAGTAGCATGCGTTAAATACCCATGCTATTGAAATACTGATGCTATTGAATCAGTAGCAACAAGGGCAGTCCCATCGGAAAAAAGCTGATGCCATAGGTCTGTGGCATGAGCAAACGAATGCAACTGACCTCGATAGCATCCGGAACGATTGATGCACTTGAAGCAGTTTCCTGTAGTGTGAGTGGAAAATTCGAGGGGCTTTTATTTAGGGCAGAAAGTGTACCCACAGCGCAGCAATCAAACACTATAAATTTACGCGTCCAACAATTGCTGAGGCAACTTGAGGATGAGGCAAAGCACGGTAATTATTTAATAATTTGAGGAAAGTTTAATTTCCTAGTAACATAAAGACAATTCCAAGTCCCACCTTTTTTTATGCCAATGGGAAGTGAATGACAATGCTTATGGGTAGATCCATGACCACTGGCTTCTTTGAAGCTATGCCACATAATTTGTGGGTACGGATATGAGCAGCGTATCTGATACAACACAAATTGCATAGATTTCCAAACCTCTGAGCATAAGATAATTTGCATCTATATTTATTATTACTTGATAACACAGAGCAATTTAAAAAAGAGTATTGATATATTTTGTTGTTTCTAATAAGATGACTCTATTATAATAAATATGTGAGGAAAAACCAATGGAATACTAGTGAAGTAAGAGGTTGAAAGAAAATAAATAAAAAATGTCAGAGGGCATATATAGAAAGATGAAAATTCAATAAGGTTGGAGCCAGACTACTAAATGATCATTTCAGATGGAAATTTAATCTGTTCCTGGTTTTTTACCTACAACTAGCAAAGAACTACAATTGTCTTTATGAACATGTGCCGAGTTCTGTGATATGTCTCCAATCCTATACACCATGTTGTTGTCGCAAATATCAGACATGCATTCTTTGTGGATACGTCTGATTACTGGTACTTGTCACATCGCCGATTATTGTTGCAGACTTGCAGTGTAGCTTTGAAGTGATTTGTCTCTTCTTTCCCTTAACAAACTGTACTATCTACTAGCAAATCGCCTCAAATCCAAACTTCTTTAACAGGTATAGTACTACTTGATGGTGAACCAACACCTCTTGATCTGAGCAAGGCCAAGGAGAGGTTTGAGAGAATACTAGTTGTTCGCTGGAGTTAAACATTACACTTTGCATGAATGAAAGAAAGACCTCCACTCTGTTAGCTGGTGTTCATCTTGATGTCAATCGGCCTCCATTCAAACCTCGCTACCTTCGCCGTCGGACCAGGTTTCAAGGTCTTTCTTTTTTTTCCTCTCTCTGCAAAAAAGCACATATAAATGCTACAATTAAGTATGGTTTAATTGGTTTCCTCTATTATGCAGTTATTTTTAGCTGTAAGTATTCTTAAAGATCAAGATGGAAGAAAGTGAACCTGGCATGCACAGCTCTCAGTTTGTAAGCAGAAGTAGGTTCTCTGCATTTACTTGTACATAGCAGACCAAGATTATGACAGTGTAATTAATACATAATACATGTACTGTAATAAGCTGTAAGTATTCTTTAAGATCGAGATGGAAGAAAGTGAACCAGACATGAACGGCTCTCATTTGTACATTGATTGGATTTTATTTTTGTTGTATCTTAATCCTTTTTTTCATTAGTCTTCTGAAATTTAATAGCTTACAATCTCATCTTATTATTCTTATATGAGAGACTTGGTGCCACTGTCTTCGGGTGATATCAGCTGCGCTAATTATAAATACTAGTTTGTAGGATCACAAACACAAACACACTTGCTTTTGAGGTTTTAGATTAATAATAATATTATACATTTTCATCGCTGTAACTCTCTTAAATCTAAAATGGCGAGAGGCAAAAATAATAATAATGAACATTTAGGAGGGGGCAAAAAAAAGGGAGCAAAGAGCACAGGGTAGCTTACGCTTCTTGCTACTTAGCAGCCGGTATCGTGAGGCTTTATACTAAATCTGCAGAGAACTATGCTCTTGAGTGGGAAACACCTAGCAGAGAAATTTTCAAACTTTTTCGTTATTATTTCCTCTTGAGAGGCATCACATTTCACGAAACATGACAAACCTCATCAAAATTCAGTTTAATTTGAATGATAGGATGCGTCACACTTGGTGGCAAGGGAGCGTACTCCGAAAGGGAAAATTTTGAAAGGGTTTTCCTATGGAAACCACCTCGCTTTCACTGGTATGCATCATTATATCCTCTTTCTCAGGATCATGGAGGCTTACAATGTTGATACATTGCTTAGGCAAACGTTCTCAACACGCCATCCTTCAGTATGGTGTTAACTGGCATTACTCATATCCTCTACAGATGTGGAAATATACTCGAGTGTGTGACCAAGACTATGGCAAGCTTACAGACCGTGCATTGTCAAGTGCTCATTGCAACAATGGCATTTAGCATCTGAAGCTTCTAATGTTTTGAACATTGTCCATATTAAGAATATGGACAAAATAATTGTACATTGGCAGATCGGATCTCAACAATTGCAAGAGAGAACTTATCGAGGAAAAAGAAAAGAACAATGTAAGAAATTATGTCTGCTGCCTTTTTAATCAAGAAAGTTGTCTGATGAATTTTTCTTACTAATTTTATCTTTAGCATTACATGCTGGACCAAGAAGCCTGACAATTTTACCCTTTGCTACAGTGAAATTTTTGCTTCCAGAGATTGTTTTCTGTTGTGTGGATTACTTTCATGTTCCGGTTTCATGTGGTATTGTTGTTAATCAGGTGCTTTGTAAATTAACCACTTACAGCTGTTGACTTTGAGATTTTTCATCTTTACTTATAGAGGTTTTTAGGGGCAAAAGAGTTGGTCAACAGGAGGTAGATAAGAATTTTCTTCAATTTCGGAGACCCCTTTTAGTGGAGTTACTTTCTGTTTGTTTTGCTTGGTTCTTCAATTTCTGAGACATCAATTCAACAGTACTGTTGAGAATGTATGCTTAGGAACTTGATTAGCCTAAGAAATTGTTCGTCACTCAGGGGCAATCTGTGTTGTTAAATAAATTCACTTGACCTTTTGAAGTAACCATTGGGTACCAATGGTACAACTGAAAGCATCATGTAAAAGGCTTGTAAACCAACACTTTGGAATAAGAACAGAATAAAAAAAAAAAAAAAAATCCTTTTTCCAAAAATAATACACTCCCTGCATAAAACTATATTAAAAGAAAATAGAATGTTTGGTCATACTAAAGCAAGCTTACTGTAAATGGCTTTGTATTTGTTGAGGTTAGTCACATGGTTTTTCTTGCTGTTTTAGTCAAACTTTTGCTTACTGGATTGCTTTGGTTTCGCTCGTCTAAAATTGATATTGCAATAAGTGGTTCATTTTGTATGGAAACTCTGATATAAAGGTTCAGAATTTTTGAAAGAAAGCACTAAGAGAAATTAATGTAATATGAAAATACTTCATTCAACTAAAAGCTTTACTACACACTGTTACAATATAAGCTTTTAGGAAAAAAAAAAAAGAAAACAACAAAAATGAAGGAAAAAAACAAAAGAAAGTTACAAATTTGATACGGAGACAGCCAAACAAAGATTTACCATCCTGCTATAACATTCTGGTAAGATCAACAAGCTCCATCTCAAATGTATGGTACATGCAACAGTTTGTTGGAAAATCAGTTTTTGCCACCAAAACTCGGAGCTGGTTTCCTTCAGGACCCATTGTTCCCCCATTTTCTCTCTTTTGACTGAATGGTCCTGATATTAGCTCTTCTTCTAAGTTATCAATCCAAACCTCATTTCCTCCCAAATGAGGGCTGTAAGAAACCCGCAAAAGCCGAGGATGACCTGGCATGAGCTTGAGGAACAAACTGCAAATATCGAACACGGTGCAACTAACCCATAATCTATGCTCTACTAGGACTTTCAGTACATTAACCCAATGTTCAGCTGACAGCTTTTCTCGAAGTACTTTTCCGATAATTTTCGCAGCCAGCGGAGATCCTTGCATTCTCTTTGCTATTTCTCTCCCAATTATCGCTAGTTTTGGATGGTGCACTGGCTTAGCACTGCCAAATGCATGATCCTTGAAGAAAAACCAGTACTCTTCCTTTTGAAAGCCCATTAACTCAATTGGCTCAACTGTATCAAACTTAATTACTGCCTCCTTTGATGGACTTGCAACAATAACTTTGCTTCCCTCCTTTCCACAACTCAAGTAGTCGTGTAGTACACTCCATGTTATCTGATCGACTTCCAAAACATCATCAAGGACTATAAGAAATCTCTCCTTTTTCAATTTCTGCTTGATAAGCCACTGTAACTCGAATAAATCTTCTTCGAACAAAAGACTATGATTGCAACATGATTGGTCCAGGATCTTTCTCAGAATCAGAACCAAATCCTTTTTGGTTTCAACACACAAAACTGAAATGAATATTATAAGCGAGAAGTGAGTGCGCACCCTTTCATTGTTGCAAGCATGCAATGCAAGTGTTGTTTTCCCCATTCCTTCATCACCCAGTAAGGGAAGAATGTCAACTCTTTGATCATCTCTTGTACTAGGTAGGAATAAGAAATTGATTATTCTCTCCATTTCCACTTGCCGGCTAAAAACTCTACCTTTCTCCATATAGAGAGGAGTTCTGATAGTCCGACAGATTGTCAGCTGGCACTTCTCCAATAACTTTCTAAATTCACTTACATCATAAACTGCACGTTCCAGCCTCTGCAAGACACTGCCTAATTCAGTTATCTCCTCATCACCCATAACCATCTTCTTCGCATACTTGTAGGAAGTGCGGATACGTTTGGCAATGTTGTAAGGAGACTGGATGTAATTACCGGTGTTTATGTTCACCGGAGTAATCTTGTTTCTAGCCTTCTCTTCAATTTCTAGCATTCTACGAGAGTTGAAAGTTTCAAGAACATAATCTGCTTGGTAGGTAGTGTGGATTAAAGTTCTTAGCCACTGGAGTAATTGTTCATTTGTAATCCACCTTCTTTCAGATTCCTCGATTGCACTTTTGATTTTTGGTACCAGTTGCTTTATCATTTCTAATTTCTCATCCACTGATGTGTATTTGGAATACACATCAATGATGAAGGAACTACCTTTGCTAACAATCTCACCCGTGAAGGCTCCAATGAATGCACCGACAACAACCGAACTGAACTGGCTAAGTAATTCATGCATCTTCAATTCTGGCATTTGGAAAATAATTCACTTGAGTAAGATGTCAAATTTACCCCCTCCCCACCCTTATAATTAAGAAAACTAAAATCTGAAAAAAGAAAATGCAAGAGTTGTATTTTAACAGCCGCTGGCTAGAACCATTGCTAATGAGGTAAATCAGCCAGAACTTGTACAGTCGAATTTGTTTGTAAAACTAATACTGCTAACTTGATGGGAATTTATATATATATAATTAACATAAGATGATTGGAAATCACAATAAAATGATGGTTCGTTCTGTAAGGATAAGTATCCAAGCCAAATAACTTATAGAAGAATGATCTCTGTCGTGGCCAAAAGATAATTCATATATAAATTAAACAGATGTGTTTGTAATTTGAGTGTCCTTATTTAAGAGGATATATATATATATATATATTTTTTGAATAGGAAAACCTGGCTTCAGACATAAAAAGAATCTCTTTTCTTCTTCGTTTTTTTTTTTTTTTTTTCAATTTTGGAACTACAACTTATTTTTCAGGAAAAGAAGGAAAGTTCGGAAGAAAAAAGGGAACCAAACTCTTGTCTTACTAAATTTTTCCGATGTAGTTCGAAACGGTGAAATTGTTAAGTGCAAACGAGCAAATCGCACTCAGAATTATCAAAGATGTAATATTTGAAAAATAAAATGAATAATAGGAAGAAAAAAGGAGAACAAATAGCATATACCTAATAACAATTAGTATTATAATATTATTAGTTTATTACCATGTGAAAATATAAAACTTCAAAACCAAGGACAATCTGAAAAGTGTTACCGTTGTTTTAAAAGATCAATTGCCATTTTTCCTTGATTCACTAGAAGATACTGCGAAAGATTGTCATTAAAAACCCAAGCCCCAATTTGAAGTAGAAGAAATATTACCTCTGTTTTGTGATCGAAAAACTCCTGGCCCTTGACTGCTCTTTTAGCTTTTTTTTTTTTCCCTCCTTCTTTACTAAGGATCTGAGAATATGATGCTAAGGCAAAGTGTATGCAGTTTGAGTTCGGGCGAGGCCGTCTGTTGTATATATAAACGAAAAGTCTTGACTAAGCTTCCTGGAACCTGGCGTAACATACTGTCAATCATGTTGGTTTAGTTTAAGGGAACTTATCATTGGTATGGGGAAAAATCACCAGACAATGACGTATTATCATATAAGCTGTTTTATGTATCAATGGGCCACAGGGTATCTAGATCTTTTATGGCGAGAATGAAGAGTGTTACCGTTGTCAGATAGAAACTAGATGATCTACTATCTTGATCTTTTATGACCATATCAATTACTAAAATAAAGAGTACATACAGCGTGTTCTAATTCTTATCTAATTCGCAAATGAAATTGTATGTTGTTTCTCAATTATTACAAAATTTTAGCAAAAATAAACTTTGTTTTAAAAAATGTTTCAGCACTACATGTAAACAGCCATACTGGCGTTTATAAAGAATCTAAGCTACTCTCCGTCCCCTGAATCAGGAGGCCGACCAGTGAAAACGGTTTTCTCAGACCATCTAACTGATGGGATAGAAAATTAATTTTTTAAATTTCTGTCGATTTATGCTCTTACAATAATTTATTTAAAGCGACAAAACCATATAAGACTATTTAGTTAGCGGGTCCATTTGTGTTCCAATTTTTCAAAGAAACATCATCCCATTTTTTTTAGTTTTTTAATTGTTACAAATGCAGTTAGCCTAATCTCTTTCCAATAGTCTCTCAGATCTAACCATTTGTATTTTTTCTACACGAAATATCGCATGTGTTGTTCTGTTTTGTTAAAATGGGAAATTTTTTGTTCTATTAGCGAGTATATTTTATTTGACAACCGCAATAAAATTAAAGATATATTTTTATTGTTTAAAGATTATCTATTATAAATATAATTTTAAATTAATGCTCTTTTTATTATTATTCTGCTTTGTATTGAAAATGGATTGAGCAATGCATGGTACAAGGTATAATGTCATCTTGAAGAAAACTCGATCGAGTGTGAACAAGTGTGAACTTGAAATAGGCTTTAGATGCGAATAATGTAATTTACGTAGTTACCTAACGCCTAATGAAATACAATGTTCTGCACTTATGCTCCTTTAAAGCTTCATACTTCATTTCTGTGGGCTGCTCATTATTTCTATTTAAAAACGTTTACTTTATAGCCTCAGCTTTCAAGAGTTAAATGTTGTCTAACCTCTCAAGATTAGATGATTTTTTTTTTTATCGGCCACTGTTTCTGTAGTTGGGTTGGTTTTAATTGCTTTTCTCGCCTAGTACAACAGGGACAGAATAAAGTTTCAACCGCATGATTTAGATCTGAGGGCAGCACGGATATTACTTTTGAGATATCAATTGGGAACAAGCATAGGCATTGCTGCAACAAGTATTTGCTGCTGACAACGTTTTTCAATCTGAGAAGTAGAACCGTATAAACATATTAGAGATGCACACAATTATTAGCACAAATATTCGTGAAAGGAGAGTTAAGTAGTTAACCCACTTTCCTTATAGATGAGGTATATTCATATGATGAAATTAACCAAAAATAAATTCAAGAAAGCACGATTCTGACAATTAGCACACTTAAATCCCATTAGACTGAGATCTTACATCTACAACAGGTAAATGAACAACTAAATTGCTCATTTGAATTCAACCAGAAAATGGAACCTACTTATCTAATCATATCAGGCCATTCCACCTAGCCGAAAACATATGACTACACTACACATTTAATGGTACAATGGGCCTACCAAAGAAAGTGTCTCTGTTTCCACTACTTTCAATTATGTCCTTGTTATCTGACATAATTATCTCCAGGTCTCTGGCATCTCTCTTCAGTACATTGCCTAGCTTTGCAACTGCTTCAGTTTGTTGTAGCAAAACCTGTGGGTTATACAAATAAGTGCTGTTATGCTTGCCAATGTACCGTTCTAGCCCCTTTTTACCAGTATTGAATGCAAGGTATACACTAATAAAAAAGGTTCCAATATAATGTAACATTTGGTACAGAACAGTATAGTTTTTTCACCTCTTGCAAGTCCAAAATGCTTTGTTCGTCAACTTTTGCTGAACTGGGTACATAAACAGGCCCCCCAACCCCACCAGAGCTGACAAGCACACGTGATACTGACATGAGATTGTACACTCGCTTTGAAAGGTCTGATCCTGGCCCTTTTATCTGCAATATAGATACTTGACATTAATAATAGCTAATAGTTAAAAATATACTCTTTTAAGGCATATGATCATGGTATATAGTCTAAAAGATAGGCATGTTCCTACAGACAGAGTGTAGAAATCCATTAGTTACATTTGAAGGGATAACATGCAATGTTACCTGTGCATGCATATATACCGTAATATAGCATTTTCCCAACATTTAGAGATACCAGCGCAGCAGCTTACTTGCCGTATCAGGGTGACGCGGTCACCAGATTTGGTTAAAAAGTAAAAACTAAGACTTTACAATTGAAGCCTTAATATTTATATATTTGCTTGATGTATTTCTCATTTTCCTCCACACTAGTCTTTACACCCCATCAATCAATACATTTAATTTAAGTTCCACCTTTCAACAAGTTGTCTCTAAACTTATTTGTCTAATATTCACTTTAATTAATTCAGCAATTGATTCATCTGTATATTTTTCATTTTATTTTAAAGCAAATCATTTTTTCTTCATATTTACATTTTGCATAGTTTGAACTTTAATCTTTGACAAAGTTATATTAACGTTTCACAGGAATAATTTTCCATTATGTAAAGAGTAATGGTAATAAATAATACGTATAAGACACATCATATCCTAACAAAGCCATATTGCCATCCATATCCATTCAGCATAGACATGCAAGAAGCCAAAAGGTACGTGGAAAATTAAAATTATCATCAGACTCCTAATGCAACATAGAGAAAAAAGAGAAAGGAATGATGAAAAGAAAATGGAAATACCCTTTTTGGCATTGCAACAAGCTTGTCACGTAGCTGAACCTCTTCATTTGTCAAGGGCATTCTAAATCCCTTATTCTCCAAGGCTTCCACTATTTTCATCATCTTCAAAAAAAAAAGAAAAGACAAAAAGAACCAGTGAAAATATCAGCATAATCACACCTACATATAGAAGTAAATTAACTTTTGCATCACAGACAATATGCAAGTTTTTACCTTCAAAAGACGCCTTTGAAGAGCTAGTTCTTGTTGCTTGAGCCTTTGAATCCATGGCAGAGTGTCGGCTTGGAAATGTCTCTGAAGCTGTTACTTAATTCAATACCATCAAGTTAAATATTATATCTCAAAATATATCAGCTGATTCTTTCGGACTTTACAGAATACATAAAGGACAGAACTTTCTCATCTTTAATACAAGAATTTGTCGCTCTCCAAATTTTTCACCCAAAATCTAAGTGAAAATGGATTGTACCTCCAATAGAAATGGTGTGAAGACCTATTGTCTCCTAAATGGTAACTGTATATTCTACTGTTCTTCCTAGGGCAAAGGTGTGAAGAGCTATTGCTTCTGATGATTTCTGTGGCTTTTTTTATTTTTTTCCCTTTTGGTGCGAGGGATTGGTGATGGAAGTCATTGCAACTCCCAAAGTAGTTTCAGACCAGAGAACTTTTCTACTAAAAGGATCTTTTATTATTTTGAGCATTAACTGGAACTGGCCTTGAATGACTGACTATGCTGGTTTTGTAAGAGAGGCTGCATCAAAAGTGAAAGAGTCCAAAGAGGAAAGTACCATTTTGACATTTGAATGTGTCATACGCAATCTCTCAGCGTCCGAAGAAATTACTTCATCTTGGAGCTACAAAAAGTAAGAATGCCAAAAGAGCATGAGAAATACTTGTCCAATGCTCCCAGAAGTTTGGCAGTAATTTTGATTGAACAAACAAAAGCAACAGATACAATGTCCATCATCTAAAACTTTCCGCCTGCATAGCCCTACTCTTATAAAACATTAAAATGTACATGGTTTAACACAAATTCACAAGATGGAACCTGGAACTGCAATCATATGCAGTAACTTTTCATGATTTATGCAGACGCTAAAGACTAGCTGTATAAAATCATAAGAAGTTTCAACCATCTTTTTGCTCTTGAACCAGCCATAGTCTAGCATCTTATTATTCTTTAAAAGCAGGGATAAACATGTGAAATAAATTCCATTAGCTTATATACCAGGGTCTGTTGCAGAACACCTACTCATACAAATGACTCCTTCGAACAAGCCATGGCTGGTTTAATGAGAGGAGAACTTACTATGTTATATAACAGAATATGTTAAAACTTGAACCAACAACTGCACAAACTAAACAAAAGGTTTGATAGCATACACAATCCCACCACAACAATTTTTTTTTTCTCATTTTGTTCAATTATAATGAACTAACAATTGTATCACCAACACTAAACTATTGAAAACATAGAAACAATTCCCTGTCCAATCCCCCATATGCAAATAGAAAATTTTAAACCTTTAAGCGTGCAGAGAGATCTTTAAATCCTTGTACAAGCTGTGGCCAAAGCCTCTCCCGATCCGAGCTTTCCATTCCTTCTAGCTTCCTCATGGCCTCTGCCCACATTGTCTACAACTCAAGTCCACTTAAGTCATTACTTATTAAAGACAATATACTCTAGAAATCAAAGGTTCAAATAGCGGTGCTATTTGGTACACCACTACAGCACTACAAATTTACCGGCTCGTCCGCGTGCCTTGTAGCAGAAAATAGTGGGTTATAGCGGTCAAATAGCGGTGCTATAGCGGCATAATAGCAGAAATAGCGGTGCAGTTTATAATTTGCTGATATAACAGTAGTATTTTGGGCATATCTTTCACATACGAACTCTGATTGACGTGATTCAAAGTTCTATGGAAAGTTTACAAAATAAGCCACAATTTTTATGTTTTGAACATTTTCAAATTCATAACATTTAATGGTCAAATATGCGTAGAAAATGAATATCATTTTAGTTAACGTTAATTAGTTGCATTAAAATATTTTTATTTTTTAATTTAGACTAAACCAGACCTTCAAAATACACTTTTGTGTGTCAATCCGCTATGGTCCGGTAGCGGCCGCTAAATACCCACTATCTGCTATCTGCTATGATATTAGCATGTCCGCTACGAGTCCGCTATCCGCTATTTAAACCTTTGCTAGAAATCATATAGAAGTCATCAACAAGCAATCCCAGAAACAGAGGGGGGTGAACACTCACATTAGGTACACTGATAGGCTTTGCCCTTGCTGCAGGTTCTGTCACACTAAACAACAAATGCTACAATAAGAAGACACAAAGAGAGTCTCCTCATAAAAAGAATGGCAGGAAAAGCACTTTAAAAGTAAGAAGTAAATGAAATGGGGTGAAATCAGAAAAGAAATATCTTAGTAGAAAGAAGGCAAACCCGAAAGGCATATTTTGGATTGTCCGGTTCCTCCCTGTATGCATCCACTATAGCCTAACAACAGAAACAAAGGGAAACCATCAGAATGAAAGAAATAGTACCATTGTCCTCCCATGCCATTCAATTAGGAGTTCCTACTGTTTCATAAATTTCTTTGCTTAATCACATTAGCAAAGAGAACAACAGTGAAAGGCAATTAGTTTCATGACCATTTATGAAGAAGCATTCAGGTATTCACAGCATATAAAATTGCATTAAATATGCCACCAATATTACCCCAGCTTAATTAGTAAAGCATCCAAGACTAAATACTGCCATACATCACTAGAAACATCTATCTATATCATTACCTGGATATCCCGATCAGGAAGGGAATAGGGCAAAGGTGCAACTGGTGCCATCTGTGTTGTGATCGGTCCACCAAGAAGAAGTGGTGAAGGAGAAAGTTGTTGCTGTTGCTGCTGCTGGGGAAAGAGCGGTGATGCAGAAGGAGCACCAAATGCCGGAGTTGATGGTGTTCCAAATGCTGGTGTTGATGAAAATGTACCAAAAGCTGGTGTAGAAGGCGTGCCAAAGGCAGGAGTTGATGATGGTGTACCAAATAGAGAATTGCCTAATAAATGATTGTGAGGCCCTTGGTTGTATTCAAATGGAATCATCTCATGTATAAACTTTGTGGAACATGAAGAATATAATGTGTGATCCCTTCACCAAATTATTTTTTAAGTAATTGAAATACCAATTTTGGCTCTTGATTGCAGGGGTATGTTTATGCTTTATAAGGGCAGACTTTATATTAATATTATTTTGTGGAGGTACATGTGATATTTAGGGTTTTCCAGGATTATGAAATTAATCAATTTGCCCAATATTTTAAAAGTTTACTTGATACACATACTGGCAACTGACAGACATCTGATCTACTTAGTGATCCTTAACAATAATATTTTTTTCCTGTGATTTCGGTTTAGTCTTCTAATTATTGCAATAATCAGTGTCAAATCCACACAATGACAGACATCAGGTACCACTACCAGTCAAGTAATATATATGAGTAAAAGCTGGCCAGGGTATGCTGGTGCATAATTTGCTCAAGATCTACCCAAGGATTGTCTGCTCCAGTACAAAGATCACACTAATTAAAAGAGGTTACACATCAAAGTTGAATCTTTTCTTTCCTGCCTTCATGGCACCAAAAAGGAAGAGTGCCCATTCCTTATTGCTCACTAATTGCACTTTTCTATAAGCTTATTCCAGAAATGAAAATAGCAATACCATTCCAATCATAGATAGAACTAAGGTGCAGCATTGTAAGAACACAAACAGAAACCAAGTACAAACCATACCAAAAGCTGGAGTAGACGAAGGCGCGCCGAAAGTCGTCGCTCCAAAAGCTGGCGTGGAAGAAGGGGCACCAAAAGCTGGCGTGGAAGAAGGAGCACCAAAAGCTGGCGTCGAAGAAGGTGCTCCAAAAGCTGGAGTCGAAGATGGAGCGCCAAAAGCTGGGGTCGAAGAAGGCGCTCCGAAAGCAGGAGTGGTAGAAGGAGTGCCAAAGGTGGGGGTAGAAGAAATGCCAAAAGCTGGCGTCGAAGAAGGCGCGCCAAAGGGAGTTGAAGATGCGGCGCCGAACATGGTGGCGTCGCGTGATCTCGGAGATTCTGCTCCTCCTTCTCCGGCGATGCCACTCGCGAGTGATTTTGATTTTTTGAGTAGGGTTTAGGCGCAATGAGTCGGGTTTGGGTTGGGTTGGAATTTGGGTTTTGTCTTGGGCTCTAAAGCGGCCGCAGCTAGGTGAGAAATACCAAATTGTCCAGAAGGTAGTGCTTGTAGGCTTGTAGCATCTAATCTAATGTGATGTGGGGTTTGATTCAGGATATAATAATGTACTATTTAATAGTTAAATTCATAATTTTATTTTCCTTCTTTTTAATAAGATGAAATCATTTCAATTTTTTTTTAAAACTAAATATTTAAAAAAATATATATTTCGACCGAATTTTACACTTACAACTTCCACTCAAATTGTAGGTTTTTTTTAGCCACCGGAGCACAAGCTAGTTCTTAGCAATTTTTACTCATCTGAGTGAAACTAATTTTCATTTAGGCCCTGATCACAATCTCTTTTTTTTAACGTAGGATTTCAATTCATTTCATTTCATTGGAAAAATTTTAATCACAATGAACGGATTTGGTGTCATTTGATTGGGATTCCTATGTAATTAGGTCTAATGAAATCCTATGAAATCTTACGAAATCAATTCAAATGAAATGAAATGAAATGAAATCCCGAGTAAAAATCATTGTGATCAGGGCCTTAGTGTGTAGTCTCTTCCAACCAGTGTGATCTTTGTGCTGAAGCAGACCATATTCTTTGTACTTACACATCACTAAGTAAATCTACTTATTATGATTCATGAATTATAATATATTAGATTTACTAAATTGTGCTATCATGTGGTCATATTCTTTCCAGATATGAAACTTTTGTGTAGGGTTCAGATCAAAATAGACCTTGTCTGGTATATATTTTCACTTTTTCAGGTAATACTTATATTGACTTGGATATTGGTACAGCACTGAAATGGTATGATAATTATTTATATTCAACACAAACTTTTACCAGCTCTTTCATGTTTACATGAACCAGCATACTTATGATATTGCTAAAAGGTTTTGACAGACATTAACATAAAACATAGGAGGAATAATGTAACTGCAAACTTCTGATATTGAATAATAACTAAGATATTCATATACAATGAACTAGAATCATCAAGTACCTGGAACAATTATGACAATATGTTGTTGGTATCAAAATTGATTAATGTAGCTTATTACTTACAAAAATAATGAGACTATATATTCAAGTAGGTCTCTCCAATGAAGCAATATACAATGAATATAACAACATTAACATGTAGAAAAGAATACGTATATGAACATTGATGCTCTTGTTTTCCAGAGGTGTATAAACTCTTGCTCTTAATTTGTTTCTAGTTCTTGTGTGCTTTATGTGCTAACTCAGGGAATACATTCAAAATGTTGTGGGCCCGCAGATCTTGCCTTGTCAAGATTCCAATAACTGGATCGAGCTGCAAAGTAAGGAGGAAATGACAGGAATGAGATCCAATTTTGTCAAAATATATATAAAAATAAAGAGTAGCTTGTTTAACTGAGGTGTTATGCAGAACTTAATTTCTATTTAATTGGGAATTGAATCACAAGATATGGCCAAATGATCCTTAAATCACTTGTTGGTATTGTTAAAAGTTTTATTCCAGTGGGACTGATAAAATACATTCTAGCCCACACTTTTAGTGAACAATTGGTAAAATTCACAACATGATTAAGCATAAAGGATTAAGTATTAATTAAGAATTCATTCACAATTGTAACAAATAAATATCATGATGAGAGAAATAATACATACCCCAGGGCCTTGATACTTAGGCACAATAAGCAAATGTCGTAACCCAACTTGGCGGAAAAGCACCATAGCCTTGGCGACTGACATGGTCTCAACAACTGTATACGGAGTTGTATTTGTGAAAGGATGCAAATCCACATACATTTCCAACTCCTCGTCTGTCAAGTCCACCTCTAGTTTTACTGCTTTCTCAGCCAGCTCAACTGAGCTAAACCTCTCTCTCACCTCCCAATCCTCAGTACGCCTCCTCTCCTTTAAAAACCATTTCTTACTTAAAATCTTGATCAAGTGTGACCTCAAAACCAAGCCATGTATCTCCTTCACACTGTTTTCTGAATTAGATCCTTGATCAATAACTGGGAACCCATTATGAGTGGTAGATCTCAAGACCTCCACAATTCTCGAAACTTTTTCGACGACCTCAAGGTATATAACACTCTCCTTAACAACAGCTAATTCACCCACTGTTAAATTTCTCATCCACGGCTCAGGATTCGCATCCAAGAAAGGCAGCCCCTTCATATCAAGTATAATTTCATATATACTTGGGTTCATACCATCACCAATTGATTTTGAAATAAGCAACACAAACATCATTATGGGTAGAAGCAGAAGGTTGTTTGTGAGTTCTAGAAAAATGATGCAGACTGACACAGTCATGCGCATAATACCGGCCATGAGTGCCGCGGCACCTAAAACTGCATATAAACCTGGGTCTATGTGTATATAGGCGCTAAAGGCTTTGGCGATGAGTCGGCCATAAGCTGAGCCCATGAGAATAATTGGGAGGAACAGACCTGATGGGACTGCAATACCAAAAGTGATGAGGCCCAAAATACAGTATATTCCAAAAAATATTAAAAGTGAAGCTGTACGGAACTCATTCGGCGTCGAAGTGGAGAAAATGTTTCGCACTGCATCATCATTAGTTGCATGTAGTAGAGTTGCTAAGTCATTGTAATAGCCGTTGGGGCAGTTAAATTGCTTGAAATTGCCTGATCTGCCATTGGTTGGACAGGCAGAGCCTAGGGATTCATCACATGGCATGCATGGTGCAAGAAAAGGAAGAAAGTAGAGAGCAACTGAGGTGAATAAACACACTCCTAGGGCTAATAGTAGTTTCGCAAGACGTCCTTTCCTGAACAATTGTTTAGATTTGATATATTATTTTAAATATTAATAATTATTATGAAGGAAACCCATCTTAGAAAATGTTTTACTTACTCATTAATCAGGTTGTATACTCTGAGAACTTTGGGGAGCAAAATGTTATAAATACCCCCCAGAACGCCACCAAGAATACCAACTATGGTTATTGGAAGTAGATCGTTTATGTGGTAAGTGACTGTAACGTCACTTACATCAAATAGTATCAAGCCTCCTCTTCCAAAGAGACCGCACTTGCCAGAATTGCACAGTTCAATAAATCCCCTCAAAACCACCACTACAATCGCTGTGCTAAAAAAGGATCTCCATAAAAGTGCATTTCTCCACCATGTTGCGACCTATATTTGAAGGTTCAAAATTCAGTACTAATTTGCTGGTCAAAACCTTATTTGCTTGGTATTTATGGCATATCTCGATAACTTTGGCTCAAGTATTTTATACTGTTATTGGTATGTACTGACTCTTGTAACCACATCTTATGTAACTTATTCGAAAAAATTTACGACATCTTTTGTTGCAGCTGATTGGTACTTCGATTCTTGTAATATTAATTTGCTGACTTGAGTGAATTTTCGAATAATTACAATTTATACCTGATGTGTTTTATAATTCTCCAATGAATTGTTTACCACTTGTAAATAAATTTTGGTTCCACTTGTTTGCAAGGCTTACTAACAGGAACTTTGTTTCCTTACACCCAATAAAAGAACCAAGCCTGTACCAAAGTTGTTTCAGTCTGACAAAAGATTTAGAATAACCCTGTAGTAATGTTACCACATACCTCTTCTAGAGAGAATAAAACGCCTCCAATTGGTGAACGGAAGGCCGCACACACACCGGCAGAAGCACCGCATGTGATGAGGTCACGCCGATCACGGTCATTTTTGAAGTATTTAAGCCATTTCCAGTTGAGCCTGTATTTTTCAGATCCACCTTGACTCAGCAGTGAGGAGATACATGCACCAATGTGCACCAAAGGGCCTTCTTTGCCTAGGTCTAGGCCAGCTGCCACTGCCCCGATACTTCCAAATATCTACAATATTTGGAAGAACGTTAAAAATTAAAAAACAACACCAGATAATGGACGTCGCAGAATAATTTGAAACAACTTTGAAATACCAATGATATGTCTACCAATTATAATGTACAAGGTAAATACTTAGTAAAATCGACCTCATATTATATAAGAACAACAAATTAAAAAAAAAAAAAAAAATCAATGCCAAATAGATCAAGCAAGGTCATCCTTGTGATAGAACACTTACCTTTACTATCAAGACATTTGCACCGTACATATTAGGAGTGTCAACACCATTAAGATATGCCTTAATCTCAGGGATGCCAGGTCCTGCAGCTGTTGGTGCAAATAACACACAGAGTGTTGCAGCAAAAGCTGTTAGAGCAAAATTTACCCCAGTGAAGTACCAGAATCCGGCCCAATACCTGCATCATTACAAAAGTCCAAAAAAGAATTGGAGCTGGTAACTAGATAAATTTTCTTTTGCACATCTAACAGATTCTGTTCTTTTTAGGTAACTGTGCATTGTTACTGAAAGAGACTAATAATAAGGACCAGATATGAATCATGCAATAGTTTCTACTCTTCTTACCTCTTTATATCCCTGTTAAAAGTAAAATTCAAGTGCAAAAACTGTAGAAATTTGACTGACTGCTTGGATCTAAATCAACCTTTAATTGGTGGAATTCTTACAGGTAAGGGCACTTTCTATAACAATTTCATGAAAACATAACTTTTTGAAGATCTACATGCAATTTTTTTCTACCCATATTTGAGAATTTCTAAGTATATTGCAAATATATTAATAGAACGAAATATCTCCATAAAGTTGCAAGTGATTCATGTTTCTACATAGGAAAATTACCTTCTCTCTCTCACAAGATTCACCATAGTAAGCATCTTATATCCAGCTATATTCTCAATTGCCAGGTTTATGGCAGAGGCAATCACCCCTGTTAGCAACCCCACTAAAAAGGCCATGCCCCATTTCAGAGATACATATTGCAACACCTCAATATTTGTTCTATTTCTCCAATCGTGTTTGAAGAGATCACCCTCATTTATCCTGCATTAACATTAACAAGAATCATATTAAAATTTCATTCATAATGATTAATGAATAGGAAAATTTTTAGCAAAGTTCTACAGGAATGACATCTTTCGTGCTGAAATAGTATCTAATTGTTTTATATTAAATATAGGAACTTCTACCTTTAAAATTTTACGTGTGTCTTTCCTAAATGGAAAATCAAGGGCAGGAGCACAATTTTGTTAAAAAAAATAAAAAATAAAAATAAAATAAAACACCAATAAAACCAGCTTGCTCCTAAAGTCATACAGAATATTATCCATAAAAGTAGTATCCTTTTCCCAGTTTCCTCCCTAAACTTCCCAATTTGTATTAATAATTTGTTTGCCAATGATCTGCTCACCCCTGGCTCACCCACCAATAGGCATATGCCACGTCATCTACAAGTGCTGACCTTCCTGATTGCTATCTTATAAGTTACACTTAAATTTTATACCAAATTCATTATGCCATTAAACCATTTAAATCCATCATAATGTGGATGGAAATTCCAGACATTCATAATGTCAACGTACTGATTTCAATATGTTAACAATGACATCGATTGGGACATGTTTTCAAATTGAAGCATGGAATGATGACATTGAATATGGAACAGTATGGTATAGAACAATACAGATCAGAAACCCATGATATGAATTATGATTTATGAGTAACCTCAAATACCAAAATGAACGTTTTGCGGCTTTAAGGCCCATTTTTGTACTGTTGACCAAAATTTAATTTTAAGTGCAAAACTTGTTCAAAAAATATTGTTCCAAAGGCGATACATTTTTTTTTCTTCTTTTTTTTTAGAATGAAAAATATGTAAAGAAATTATTTTGAAGTGTTAGAAAAGAAAAATCAATTCTTTGTGCCTCCACTTGTTGGGAAAAGTTAATGAATCCCTCTGCTTATAAATTAAGTGAAGTATTGTTAATTTCACCATGCTGTATCAAATCCCTAGCTACTACCAAAACAAAAACAAATACAAAAAACAGCATGGAATTTTAGGAAACAAAACAAAAAGTAAAGAACTCACTCATAGTCTAAGCTCTCGATATGTGAAACTTTTGCCCCGACCAATGCCAAATGGCTTGCGCTGAGTGTATTTCTCCTCTGAAGCAATGGCGCATGCAGAGTATCACTCTCTAGGTCATGCATATCTCCTCTCTCTTCTTTGGTTTCCATGGCTTCTCTGGAGGTTTCTCCCATGAGAGTGGTAGCAGTGTAGAAATAGAATGGGAAGCAGAGAGAGATAATTGGTGGGGGCAGGGGTATAATTTGACTTGGAAAGGATTTGTAGATTTCTATTTGTAAATTGTAACAGGAGCGAAGGGGCCAAAATGGAATTATTCAATGCCTCTATATAGCTTTCAAAGGACTATATGCCCTTTTTCCAATAAAAAAAAATAATGAGCCTGCTCCCTTAAATTGGGATTTGAGAGTTGAGACTTGAGAGTCATCATGTGATGCTGAGATAAGTTTTTGGTTGTATTTCAATTTGCTATGGTAATTGGTTGTGCTAATATTTTTTTTAAAAAAAAGCTTCAGACATTTTCTTTTAAGGTACAACTAATTAACATGTTCTCTCCGAACTTGGTAGTACGCTTTTTTTCTTGGGAAGCTCTGGCTTAATTTTTCTTTTCTATTATTTGTATTTTTTTTTCTAATTTATAGTATTTTTTGGTCCTTAGATTATTGATTATGCGGTACTAAGAAGAAAATAAGGAACTCAGTAGCTACTTTGAAAAACACGAGAATTTTGTTATCACTGCAATTGTCGAATGTAAAAATTTCATTATATCAGAGAAAAAGAAATATCAAGGTTAGATTTGCAGATGACGCTATTAAAGAAATATTACTGATTATATTACTGATTTACTGATTACATTACTGATTTGCAGCCGGTAATTTTTTTTCATACTAAACTGGCAATTAAAAAAATTTTTTGGTGCACACCCATTATTTTTGGGCTCTATCAACCAAAAATAATTTTTAACGAAAGAAAACATACAAGTTATCGTAACTAACCTATTATTGCCTACAAAAAATTTTAAGTTCAGCAGTCAAAGCTAATAAGAAAATGTATTTGAAATTCACAAATGAAAATAATGGGTGTGCACCAAAGGTTTGCAAATTTTAGTTAATGTAGGGATTTGTTGGTAAGAAATTCTCTTTGTTCTTCACTTCTTACGGATAGACAATAGCAAATGATGAGGTGTATAGATGGGACCATGCTAAGCCATAAAAAGAGAATAAAAAAGAATAAATTCCAACACACAGGTGTCAGCCGATTGACATCTTGCATTCTTCCGCAATCAAGCAATTAGTTCTGCGGCTTCTGCCCCAAATCAGGAAAGAAAAGAAAATAACTGGATTAAGTGCTCGTTGTTCTCCTTATTTATTTATTTATTTATTTATTTATTTATTTATTTATGTTTTGAAGAATTTACTTATTTATTTATATTCTTATTACTTATATATATTTTTATGAGGGACCACGTTATAATTTAGCTTGTGACCATTGTTGTCAGCGTCACTTCATACACCAACATTTTAGGCCGAATTCAATAGAAATCGATACAATTCCCAATGCAACTACTAACAAAATTTTGGGATAATTTCATTCGCTTATTGGTCTGAAATTATACTCTGGTTTTATACCTATCATGACTCAAAAATGTCAACCTCAAGCAGGGCCAATCGAGCTGATGCAAGTTTGAATTTTTACCTTTCTGAATTTTTCGTTGTCAGAAAAGATCTGTATGATTTCATAGGTAAGGTAAAATAATTTAATTTCCAAATAAATTATTCTATTGCCTGCCCCTTGGCAAGGCCGCAAGGGTTGAAGTGTCTGCCTTGGTTGCCTTAGAGATCTCTCTGGTCCAATAAAAAGGTGCATTCGTGGATAGTAACATGCCAACCAAAAATTATTAATTCCTTTCTGATAACTGCTTCAAGAAAAAACGATTCCTAAAAACTCCCCCACACACACTACTTGGTACAAAATTTTCAATTCTCAAAAGGACTAATAGGCAAGTAAAGATTATGCCTCCTTATTATTTATTTTTTTTAACCTCTTTTGGTCTTTCTATTATCTAAATCCAGTCGAACACTACTTTCTAAGGAGTTTTCAAATTTGAATTAAGATCTATAATATCCTTAATTTTAGCATCTTTATGAGACTATATGCTTAATTCTCATGCTTCGTACCATCTTGTTAGTGTATATCAAATTTCCATCCCTGAAATTCTACCGAATAACCCCACGATGTACACTCCTTTAAGCTACTGCGCCAATCATTGTCATTACATCCATTTTGTCAACTATTAACTCAGTAGTGCATATTTGCAGACTCATTTTTAAAGTACACACTTCTTTGGACTAAAATGATATTTCTTTTTGTATGATACTTTTTTCAACAAAAATAAGGAGATATATAATCTATAATACTTCACAAAGTAATGAGAAGGTTTTATTTTTGGACTTTTTTTTTGAACTTCGTACTTCAAACAACCAATTCGAACCCTTTAATTTGTTTTCGATATGAAATTACAGTAGAAACCAAATTTTCTATTTCGAATTTTGTTCGATTTCTGAAAAAACGTTATTATCGAAGAATTGCATACCTTCCAAGTTTTCTTTCACTATTTTTCAACTTTCAAAATACACGTATTCTAACTCAAATACATATTTCCTTCAACTGAAATATAAACGTCCTGCTCTTCGGAGATCCGAGAATATTGTTTTTAAAAGATAAATCAAAACACGTGAAAAGTATATAAGAGAGATTAGATCACTAATTAATGTTTCTTAAATTAAGAAAAAAAAAAAACAATTCGGAGACATATTGTCGGCATTGCATTAGTTATGTATTCAAGTAAATTACATTTATATGATTATCTATTAAAAACCATTCATTTTAGATAATTCGAGTCTTTTGATGAATGATTTTGCATCAACTTTCATTATTTTTAATATTCATGATATTTAAAAAAACACACACACACACATATTACTTTATAAATGTTAAATTTCAGAACTTCAATTCTTTTAGTCGAAATTGTCAAATTAATTTATTATCAAAGTATTTGCATCCTATAAAATATACCAACTATAACACAAATTTTAACGAGTATTGCTCCATTGAGTCCCTTATCCGTTCTTGGAAGTGAAAATAGGCTCTATCATACTTGTAAGGGGTTCGCCTTCCGGTGGCAGGTGCAACCGGTACAAAAGGGTATCAAAAAAAAAAAAAAAAGATTAAAAAAGGTTGTTAGCTTTTTGGGGTTAAAGATTATAGGCACATTAACTCTATATAATTGCAATGAAAGACTCACGGGTAAAAGAGAAAGAGACTGGTCTATTATTGATAGCAGAGAGAGATTAGATTCATTTTCCAACGAGCTTACATCTGTGGATATTTCACAAGACAAAAGTACAATAATTCATTTATTTACTTGGTAGCCACTACCAAGTCTGTCAAAAAAAAAAAAAAAAAGAAGTACAATAATTCACATTAACTATCTCGGTCAATAATTATCCCGCTCCAATTGAGCAATTTGCATTATTTACAATAAGGAATCATTATTATGCCATTTTTGGTCCTTTCTTTCGGCTTTAATTTTAATTATAGTTTTCTCAAATGAAATATAAGAAGCTTTAAAAATCGAGCTTGCCTAAGCATATAAGAAAAAGGATGCGCATCCATGTGATGCGGCGGTCAAACCTCGCAACGTATAATCCAATAGTTTTTTTTTTTCGTTACACATTCAATAACTATAAACGCAAATTTCTCGCCTTGCACGTGCCTCTTATTAGGTCCCAAGTCAATGAAGTCATAATAGACTTTGTAAGGGTGGAAATATTACCAATATGTAATTCTGCGCGGACAATAATTCGCAAATTAACAAAGTTTAACAAATAATTTACTATTGCAATAGGACTAGAATATACCAACAATAAAATATTTTAATATTATTACAAAAATTTCTTAAGTCCAGCTCAACGACTTTCAAATCCAGAATATATATATATATAAGCGCGACTTTTAACGACGCAAATAGCTTCTCTAAAAACTAAGTTTTAGATATAATTTTGTTGTATGTCCTCATAAATTTTAATTTATCGATCACTAGCGTCTAGTGAATCCTATCTCATACAAGTATACGATAAAATGTAATTTGTATGGTATATTTAAAGAAGAGTGCGATCTACTGATAACCATAACAATCTTCTCCAAATAATTTTATTCTATAGCTACATCGTCATTTTTTTCGTATAAATTAAATAGTGATATTTTATTTTTCAAGTTACTCGGTGTAAGATGTATTGGTCTTCAAATTACATCAATTAATACACGACTTGTCTAAATTATATAAAAAATATATTGTCAATTTTAATTTGCAATTTTTACACTGATAAATCAGTTGTCATGATTTTATCCTTGTTCGAGTGAGGATAAATTATACACAATTGTTATGATTCATCACTATAACATGTCCTTGCTTGAGTGAGGCAGTAAGTTAGCCGAGCTATTAAGAAACTGTTTTTCCGCGTGTAAAGGAAGTAAAGATAAATGATTATAACCTTTTATTTTTTCCTTTTTCCTTTTTTTTCATACTAAACTGGCAATTACCAGCCGGTAATTTTTACTAAATCAAATAAAAATTACAAAAAAAAAAGAGTTTGAAAGTCATATTAGAAACAAGCAAGAGCATGCATTAAATGCACACAACCAAACTACAAAAAATAATTAAACAAACAATCTAATCATTTCGCAACAACTTTCTTTGTCTCAAGTTCTGCTTCGCTTAGGTGGATCCTTTGGTACCTCTATTCTCTTGAGAAAAATCCGTTTATTTTATTTTATTCCTACGTCTTCCATGATGTCTAATATTTTGAAACCCAAATGAATTTCAAGATTTATTTTCTGGGTTTGCATGTTTTGTCTATCAGTCAATTATACATTCTGCCCCATTAAAGCGCAAACAAACGAGAATACCAAAATGATTGAGCAAAAGGACAAGGCAAGAAAGATGACATATCATCTTCACCTTATCTGAGGAGCAAATTGTGTACGAGGAATACAGATCGCAGCTTGTAACTAGATTGTCTGTTTAGATTTCGAAAACACAAAAAACTATATTGTCATTACTCTCAAAGTCAAGAGCCACGTTAAAAATTTGATTTTGGAGGGAATTTTTCGTCTTCCATGATGCAATTTGAAAATGAACTTTATATTTCTTATCACTCAAAATGTTATACGTACTTTTTTGGCAGCTTCTGTCAAAATTTCGAAGAAAAAAAATGTTCTAGGTACTCTTTGTTGAGAATTTAAAAAAAAAATTGCCCCGAAAGACAACTGATTATTTTAATTTTTATTTTAAAATTGGAATTTAAAAAATGTTATCATGGAGTAAATATTTAATCGAAGATACGTTTATTAATGGGGTCTTACTAGTCAAGGGCTGAAGGGCGGTATTTTATCCGCAGGATGAATAACGTGTTATCTCTTCAATTTAAAACAACAAATGGACAGTTCATTATTAAACAAAAAGCAGCAAATGATAATAATAATAATAATAATAATAGGAAGAGGGGTATTATTCTCATGATTCAGTTTCCAATTAGTATCAATTTCTCTCTTTTTATTTTAGAGGAAGAGGGGTATTATTCTCATGATTCAGTTCTCCAATTAGTATCAATTTCTCCTTATATTTTTTTTCTAGAGGAAGGGTATTATATATTCTCATGATTAATTCTTTTTCCAATTAGTACCATTTCCCCTTTCTTTCTTTTATATACTTCTCTGCATGTATTGATCAAATTGAAATGGGAATGGTCTGCTGAGGTAATAGCTGCATGCAGCATGTTTAATTAGGTGGTAAACAGGGTCCATTTTTGGGTGAAATGGAGGGGTTACAATTTACAAACATGTTGGTAAGCGGCTATTCGAGAATGGAAGAGGCATTCTTATCCCAAATCCCAATTCCAATCAGTAGCAGCTGTCCATCGATCCCGGCACGTTGTTATCACACACAACCTGTTAAACTAGTGAATCATGTGAGGTTCCTGTTTCCGATCTATCAATCTATTATAAATGCCCCTATTGTGGTCATAATGCCTCTAAACCGAATGTATATTTCAATAAAAAAAAAAAAAAACCGAATGTATGTTCCCTTTGAACTTGATATATACGGACAAAATAGTAATGGGGTATGAACTTGCTTGTATTGTGACAAAATAGTAACTTTTGTTTTGAACGAGGGAGGTTTTATATGCTGACAAATAAAGTAATTGTTGCTTTAAATGACGATGATATTATTTTTTAAAAAAATAAAAATAAAATTTTAGTTGTTTGGATTGACGAAAGGGTGGAACTTGTTATATTTATATTAGCATTGATTGATTTAAGTTTTAGTTATTAATTTAAGTTTTTTTTAATGAAGCGAAACTAATCAAATGACATATTTATACCCGTGATAAATAGAACAAAGGATGGAGATTTCTTTCTCAACGGACTTGATATTTTTAACAATTATATAAATAATTACTAATTCTGAAATCAGATATTGACAAAATAATTAGTGGTTTTTAATATATACTGTGATTTTTTTTTTAAGATTAAGATACGTTGGCCTCACAACATTTAACGTTTACGAAAGATCTCTTGGTGAGATTTTAAACCCACTACTTCTACTCAAGATGCGTTTGTTCTTAATCATTAGTTAAAAAACTAGTTCCTAGAACTATAATATATTTACACTATTTACATTTACATGAAAAATTTTCAAATTTTGAAGCTAGTTTCACTGTTCATAAAAAATATTTGAAATTACAATGATCCAAGTTGAATATCATTTTTTGGAATATCAAATAACACTTGTAGATTAATAAATATAACTAATTTAAAAGACCAACAAAATGTCTACAATTTTTATTTTCTAATTATTCTGATATAATCAAATACAAAGCACATGAGTCACGAGCAATATTGTAACGATGAATTAGACAGAAATTATGGGGCAGTGATGACATCTAATACGTTTCTATAATAAATACGTGGCCTGGCAGAGCGCCACATCGCAGCAGCGGATAACGACATGCATTAATTTCATTATATCACGAAAACCCCTGAATAGTTAAAACTTAAGAAACTCAATAGTTTTTTATGCAAATAAAAGATTAATGACATTTAAAATGTTATTTTGATTGAGTTCAGGGGCTTGTAAACATTCAATGACATGACAATTTTTGAATTCAAATGATTTGAGATCAAAATGCTGTATTTTTATACATATGGAGAAAAATTGTATGTATCACATCTAGTAAATTGAATTTTAAAATTTAGAAATTATTAAAAAGATAACGATATGATGAAGTTATAATATATGGACACATTTAAAACCCAAAAAAATTAGTTCACAAAAGGCAATTTAATAACTTAGTAAGGTAGAAAAGTGCATATTTGCTGCATACGGTTCTCAAACCGAATAGAAACAAAATTGATCCACTTGATAACAGGGACCTTACCAATCTGTCGTGGCCATTATTTGTTTATTTTTCTAAAGAAGGTAGTTATCATCCATATCGTTTCTAAACAAATTTGCAGATTGCCATCTCGGAAATATATATTTAAAATATATTTTTAAAAAAGCAGCGATTCAAATGTATATGTGGAAAAAAAATTGCAACAGAGGACCATACTACTGTCATAAGCAGAACTATGCGTTAGGTAAAGACCTATTATATAATCCAGTTGAAAAATGCAAAGGATTTCTGAAACAAGTACCCACTAGTGCCTTAAGAAAATAGATACGTGGCAAACTACTTTCTGGTGCTACGGTGTTTTCAACTCTGCATGTTGCTGAAAAAGAAAGAAAGAAAAAAAAAAAAAAACTTGTGTACAATGGAAATCAATCACTTCTATGTCTTCAACGAAAGAATCATCACAGGTAGACTAGTAAACTTTTGGTGGATGTGGATCAAACCAGAATACAAGCTACATCCAAATTAGCTAAACAGAACATTGCCACAGATACCGTCTTTGTACATTGGTTCAAAGATTCTCTATATAGGTTGAATGACTTCTGTCAGTCAACTACTATCTAGAAAGTAGTAATTCAGTTAAGCAGTCAAAAGTCTGAACACATAGAAAACAATTAATGATGATGTTGTTTCTAAAGGTTAAATAATATAAATGTGTAAACAACATAAAGTAATAGATGGCCCCCTTACCACTAGTAGTTCTTAAGATTGAAATTTTTTACAAGGAAACAAAATGACGAAACAGTGAATTCACAACATTATGCATGTTTAAACAAAAATGTGAATTGTATGCTAATCCTAAGAATTTAGTAGAACATCAAAATAAGACGAGATTAACAAATTTTGAACAATGCAGGGCCAAAGTATATTGAAAGAAAAGTGAGGAGAGAGTTCTTAGGAATCTTGGGTTCCAACACGAGTTTGTGGGGTTATAACTAAACAGTACAACTTTGAGGGTGGCTGTAATTATAGGTCATCTAATTTGCACTTTGTGCAACTTTCTGGTCCTTAACATTGTCAGAAGTCCCTAGGTAGCTAATATGCAAGTAAATAAGGATTCAATTATACAAGTGAGGAAAAAGGACTGGTTATGTTAAAAATGGGCCAGTGAAGGTCTTGAAGAGGGCTTTGGTTTTATTGCACATTCTTTGACAGACCTCGATATTAAAATCAGGACTAGCATACCACTAACATCAAAGCATTCATAAAACCAAAGCATATTAGCAAGAAAGCACAATTATTAGTAATCCCCTAACATATGTAATCAACTGTGCGATACTTCTGAGAATAAAGCAAAATCCAACAAAATTTAGGCATCTAAAAATCAGAAACAAAAAAGAAAAATATCAAACTGCCCTTCTGACAACCTACTTTAGAAGCCTACTTGTTCTTAGAAGCCTTCTTCTTAGAGCTGGAGGAAGAGGTGATGTTACTAACTTGCGGCTTGGGGTGCTTCTCAGCCTCACTGGGGTCGAGCCACTTGAGGGGGTGGCGGTTGAAGCAGGGCCAGTTTGGCACAGTAATCAAAGCAGTGAGAACGACTCCACCAGCATAAATCAGCATCATGAGGCGAAAGTCACGCAACAAATAGCCGAGGGCAAATGCAGCCACAGCCGAGGCCACCAAAAAGATTTGCATCAGCATTTCAGCACGCTTCTGCCCCTGCCAATCCATCTGGGGAAAACAGAAAAAAAAAAAAAACACTTTGGAGCTTATTTATATATCTAAGAAATGCTAAAAGTTGGAACATCTTTCACGAACATAATTTTTAAATATAGCACCCAAAAGTCCAGACTACAACAATAATAAAAGATCAACGAAAATAGTATATATATACTGAAATCAAAACTAATTTTGAAGCCTGAAGTTTCTAATTAACAAAAGTTCAATTTATAAAGACTTGATCCCTGGTTAATTTAAAGATCCCCTTAAATTCTGGGTTAGAAGTGGAAGGATGAAAGGTAAAAAACTCGATCCATATTCTAAATGAAACCTGGATGCTGTTACAGGATCATTTTCAATTATAACAGTGTTTGAAAGGTAACAGGACAAAAGAAGTCAAATGTAATAAATATTTTACTTAAAACAACAATTGAAAATCAATATATATGCCTGGTTGCTGCTGAAAAAAGTAAAACAACATTCAAAGGGTTGACAGCAAGTAAAAAAATGAGACAGGACAATGAACAGTTTCATTAGAAAAATATGAGCAGACTGCTAAAAGAAAATGCATACTCCAATTTAAAGGATGAAACATGTTTAAAGACAAAATTAAAGACATTTACAAGAAATGAAACTATTATGTAGTGGACTAACTGTAACAGCCCTGTATGGATCATGACCTCAATTTGGTTTGGCATTTTGATTCAAAGGTTTTGGTAATTGGAGGATGGATCTTTGTTATCCCTTTTCTTTTAGAGATCCGGAAAGAGAGAATACAATCTACAGACAGAAGAATTATACACATGGTATTTCTCTTGGTTCATGACCGATTTGGACTTAAGTTACAATGCTCAATAGGTTGCTTATGATCTTCACATTCTTATAACTTGTGACAATTATTATTTTTTTTTCTCCCTACTAACATTACCCACCGATTACCTAACATATTCATCTCCAGTCTTCTATATACTATAATCTAACAAAAGATCACTAATGCGCCTTCCCAGAGGCACCTTGCTTATCTTGAATAACAAAATTTAATGAGATCAATCATCAATAATATAAAATTTCAACAAACTGGCTGGTTCAGATTGTCACAAAACCTAGATCAAAGTAAGGAGCGGGAAATCTAACCAGTAACAAAAATCTCATTTCCCATTCGTGTCTTTCATTCAAACATTTCATCAATTCATATCAAAGGAACAAACCACGTAGACAGATTTGACATACTGTGAGCATATTGGGGCAAGATACCTGTAGATCGGAAAGAATTACCCAAAACCCTAGATCGGAAAAAGATAGGAGACTTGCCTCGATGTGGGTTTTGTCTCAAGTCGAGCTTCGGAGCACCGGAGAAGAGAGGGAAACACGTGAGAAACGCCGCGACAGGGAGAGAGGTGAGTCTTTGAACAGTTTCTGTCCTGACAGACCGCGAGAAAGAGAAAGAGAAGTTATCTGGATCTAAAGTATATTGTACAGATGGGCTGTTAAATAGTGGGCTTGTCGAAAAATTAAGAATTGGGAATCAGATTGGGCCAAATCTACCCGGCCCAGTCCTGAGCAAACTTTCGACTAAATTCGGTCGGTCTAGCTCGATTTCGGTTCGTGAACCATTCAATTCAGCTTAGTTTGTGACTTTGTGCTCGAATCGAATTAGCTAGCTTTTTTACAAGTTCTGGTTACGGAATCGTATCCTCTGCTGACTTCTAAAGGGTCAGCAGGCTGCCGACCTGTCTTTTGAAGCGTTGGATTAGATCCAACGGCGCGCGTTTAGAGGACCAATAAATGGCTGAATATCTGGGCTATTCTTCCCTGCCCGAGACGAGAGGCGAGAGCTCCCTCTTCTCTCTTCTACGTTTCATCTTTTTAAAAAAAAATTGGACCATATCGCTCTGAAATTCATCCTTTTTCACTCGAATTCCTGCCAAAATCTCGTCCTCCTCGTCCTTTCATCTCCCTCTTCTACTTTTCTACTGAGGCGTTGGATAGAGAATGTGATCTCAGTACTCACAACTTACAAGTAATGGAAGAAAAAGATGAAGGTGATCTCTGGATGCGGGAAGAGAAAGATGAAGGTGATCTTTGGATGCGGAAACAGAAAGATGAAGAGCGGGTAATGAAAGAGGAGCAGTACCTTCCCCAGCTACATTCCCATTCGCTACCCGATCGTGGAACTCCAACTTTGCCTCCTGTGCAGGTATTGCTAATCCCAAAATAACTTGACTGAAAAACTTGACAGAATGAAATTAGCAAACTTTTAAGTGTGATTTTGTAAAAATGAAAAAGTTTGATATTAGGCAACAATTGTAAGTTTTGATATTGCTATTAAGTATTAGACTCTTCAATTGTGTTTGGTTCCATCCGCTGCTCCAATCTGAGCTTTACCAGAATGGATATTTCGACGCAAATTAAAGGATTTGACTAGGAGAATTTTGAAAAAGGACTACACCAAAAGCACACTCAATTGTAAAAGTCTGGCAGCGGTTTACCAGAATGAAGTCTGATTGCACATATTGATTGATAAGATAATAACCACGCTACATATGGCTAATAAACCAGTAAAGTTTTGATGTCAGCAAAATGGAAACAGTGATTAAAATTTTAATAGTACTTTTGTGTTGAAAAGTAGAATTGGGTAAAGTAGTTTATTATTAGAGATAAAGTTACATATATCATGAATATCTTAGAGATAGGCAGTCATAAACCGTGGCTTGAGAAAGTAACCACTAAGAGTAACCACTAGTTGAGTATATGATTATAATTTAGATGAGAGAATAAATACACCAAAAAAATAAACACGAGGGATCATTATTAATATGGATCAGAGACTCAGACAAATTATACTCATGTCAAATTATGCTCCATAGTTCCTTCTTTTTCTTCTCTTTTATTTTGCTTGGAATGAGTAGTACTAATTTTTATGATTTTTTTTTTTTTGCAGCCATCTACATATTTCCCAAGATTAGACAAGTTTAAGAGGCAACATTTTGTAAATGAAAGAAATAGCATTGAACTATAGTTGGAAGTATTTGGCAGCATTTTGTAAATGAAAGCTACAATATGTGGCAGCATTTTTGTTAATGAAAGCTACAATATGTGGCAGCATTTTTATATCCTCTATTAGCAATTTATTTTTTTGGGTTTATATGCAAAATTGTGCTCTAGTGGGTCGGATCTAAATGAAAAAGCATACTGGATGTGTATCGGTAAGCTCACTGGAAGAAGCTTGCATTATGTGTTTTTGTTTTGTTTTACTTTAATATCCTGAGTGCATAGGTAATAGTTAGATACACGCATGTGCGTCCTCTGTACCACCAACTGGTACAGAGAAATCGGTATTGATGAACACTGTTCAAGTAAACATGAAATTTGGTTCAAGAAAAGATTTCATCTTTTTCTTTGCAAGATAATCATTTTAATTTAACTACAAAATGAAGAATGGCTTTGTATGACAAGTCATGACAGGCTTTTGTACATGTGTATAGTCAATGCTTAAACCATATAAATGAAGAATGCGATTTCTAAAAAGACTATGGACTATAGTGTCAAGTACTGGCAACATATGAAATTTTCAAATTTGATTAATACTGTCTTTCTTGTTCACTGTTAAGATTCAGTTCTTAGGTCAATTGCTTAATTAATGAATACTTCTTTCATAGTAATTCTTGTTGTGTTTAAGTTTAATTAGTGATGAAAGTTAGGATTTGGACATTGGCTTTAGAAGTCGTGTAAGTGACATGGACTAAAGAACAATTTCATTGGATGGTACCATATCTCTGTAAACATATAACACATAAGTACAAAAATTGAAACGTAAATGCAAAATGAGATAGAACCAGTGAGTGATTATGTTGCATAAGGGTCATACAGAAATGAGTTAAATAACAAATTCTTTAATAATAAGTAATGTGCACTGAGCCCAAGCATGACCTTAAAGCTCAAACTATATTCGACCATACTCCTTCGTACCACTGACATACATCCTATACTTTGCCATTTCACCAAAATTAAGTAAACGCAAGACAAATTGGACCAATAGACACTCCCGTGATGCAAAAGGGGTTTTTATGGTATAATTGCATTCCTCCCAAGTGACATCAATACCACTACCGTGTATAACCGTACCATCACTTGGTATTACCACCAACCTAGATTGATGAAACCAAAAATGGCCCCACCACGGGATTCCTCTCACCACCACGATGCTAAAGAGCTCCGATTTACGAGTTGCGATGGCCTGTATTGTTATCGGATCTATACCCGTCAATATACGAGCCCGTTAACGGAAGAAATGAACCCGTCTCTCTAGATCATTTTCTTTGCGGGCAGCTCAGGGCAGGACTCGAGAGAGTGTTTTTCTCCTTTCTCTGTGCGCGTCGTTGGATCTAATCCAACGCTCTAAAAGATAGGTCAGCAGCCTGCTGACCTTTAAAAGGTCAGCAGAGGATACGAATCGTTCTGGTTACTAGGGTTTAGAATACGACCGTACACCAGGCGCAGATACCGAAAATTTCCCTCCCTTCCCGCCATCACAACACCTCGAGTCTAGAGCGCGCTTTCCAAAACCCAATCGGAAGCAGTCAGCAGTGGAATCAAACGACTCGAACCATGGAAAGCACCGGAGGCGCGAACTGGCGGAGCGACGCCGGCGATCGCCTGAAGAGGCTCCACTCTTTGTTATTTGGCGCCGAGCTCGCACTCGACAGGGGAGAAGCTGACACAGCCCGGACACTCTCTCTTCGCCTTCTCGGATTTCTCGATTCCCAAACGGGTGATGCATCTTCGGATCAGACGGACTCTGAGTTTGTGAAACCGATCCGGACTGAGGCTGCTTCTAAGCTTGCCATGGCGAGCCGCTTACTGGCACCTGATTCTGATAGGTACTCTCATGAAATTATATTATTTTCTTTTAATTTTCCTCTTAATTCTCGCTTTATTTGTCTGATATTTTGATGATTTATTCATTGTGGGATTCATGCTTTCAGGTTAAGAATAATCTGACTATATGATTTTATTTTTTCAGCCAGGCATTTCATCAAGCTGGTAAAGAAGTTGGTTGCGTCTTTGTGAGGAAAGGAGATGTTGATTTAGAAAGGATAAAGAACTCTAAGTGCTTTCAAGCTCTTCTTTGTAGTTCCAAGGGAAACAGTGACTCTTTGGTACTCTCTGTCTCTCTCTCTCTCTCTCTGTCTGAGTCGAAGTTTCCAATTTTACCAAATTAATTGATTATAACCCCAATTTAAACCCAATCTGAGGAGTATCTGACCAAATAGCGTAATTTGAACTAAATTTTCCATATTATGAATCAATCTACCCTCAATGCAGTTAGGCATCAGGATACGTCCAAAAAGCACAAACATAGAAATACAAGGTTTACAGTGTGAGGGTAATTTTGGCCAACTCATTCCTATAGTTCTTTAATTTACTTCCTAGTGACATTCAGTTACCTTCTCAACTTAGGTTAACGATGTATCTAAAAATTGCAAACCGCCAGCGCCTCACATTTTTATGTCACACCTGAACAAACAGTCTGATTCAACACAACTAGATTCAGCTGGAAGAGACAACACAAAACTGTTCTCCAAGGCTTCACGGCTTATGACACAGGCTAAACTAACCTCAATTTATAACAACAAGCCGTCAAAGCCAAATATCGCCTCTTGCAAGGACTCAAATACTAGTCTGAACATTTCTGGGAACATGGATATAGACACTGAAACCAGAAGCTATGAAAACGGTAATAGTACAGAAAACTATCAATTTAGACATGCCCTCAGCTATGTCTGTTCAGTTGTAATATTTATACAACCTGCTTAAGCAGACAGCTAAGTTAATCACTCATTAAGATACTTTTCACTGGAATATTCAATGTACTTTTAAGTTATTGTAAAATACGAACCAACCAGCTCATTTAGTAATTACAATGGTAGATACTTCGATCTTTTGTCACTCTAAATGGCTGTACGTGGTATAATAGATGAAAGGCGCAACCAAAACGGAATAGAGAATGAGAGGCAACAAGGGTTGTCGGGTTTAAAACAGAAGAGGAGGCATAAGGAATTTACAAGCCCAATTTCTGAGCGAGCCAATTCTCCATCTAGCAATGATGAGGCTGAGACGTCTGCTGGTGGATTTGTCACAGCAAAGGCAAAATTGGTATTTTTTTTTTTTATGAATTTGGTATTTTGGTTATAAAATTTATTTGGTGACTTCTTACTAGGATTGCTGTACTTGATCACCTCTCTCTCTATATGTTTTTTTGGGTTGTGCTTTAATTGGCGTCTAAACTCCGTCACAGTAACGTCATTTTGTTGACTTTTTTGTAAAATAAGTCAAAGATTGAAGTACTCCACTTCTTTGTGCTGTTACTTGATTATTAGGAATTGGACAGTCGGCAGAAGTTTGGTTTACGGGCACCACCTAATACTTCTCCTTCAAATGAATATAATAACACAAATATGAGAAATTATGGAATTAGGCCTGGAGGATTTAACCGCCGGGGACCTCGTGGTAATTTTGTCCCTCCTATAAGAAACAACAGTGGTAATACGAGAACCATGGCCGGGTCACGAATGTCAGGGAAAGGTGATGATGATGGGCTGGAAGACTCAACACGTAAATGGTAACTTGTATCCCCTCTGCACTATTTTTGGTCGTCTGTTCTGGTTACTTGGTGCCAGTATTGTTGGCTTTATAGTATAAAAAAAATTTGTTCTGGTTCTGCCCCTGCCTGTGCACTATTTTGGTCGTCTGTTCTGGTTACTTGGTGCCAGTATTGTTGGTATTATAGTAGAAAACAAATTGTTATGGTCTACTATGACAATACTATAGGTTTGTTAAAAACTTTGAAGTAAGTGAAGAGAAAGACAATATGCCTATAAAAATGTTTCTGGTCATCTTCATGCAAACAGCTACAGTAACTACTTCTATGGTACTGACTTGAAATCAGGTAGCTGGATTGCTAACTTGTTTTGAAGTTCAACATTTTTTCACTGTTATCACTAAAAATATGCCTTCATTTATTTTGTTTTAGCATGGAAATGCTATGTGGTCCAGACGGAGAGATTCCTGACAAGTTAAAAAATATTGAGCCTCGTCTTATTGAGCACATCAGCAATGAGATAATGGAGAAAGACCCCAATGTTCGTTGGAGTGATATAGGTATATCTTCTTACCCTAATGTTCGTTGGGGTTTGAACTTTGAAAAACAATGTGGTCATATTCTTCAGTTTTCTTTGCTTGTACCTATAGTATAGGTTTATGCAGGAGAATAACATGTGTAAAAACTTAAATGCACATTTATTGGCAATTTACATCTACATATGGTATTGACATGTATTTTTTAGTGGGTGATATCAATTGGTCAGGGGACTTATGATTGTCCATGTGTTTTATAACTATCAGAACTCAGAAGGAACTTGTTAAATGCTTGTTCTCATACCACAATTTTCTGTAGTAGTATTAATAAACTTTAAACTTGCCCCCTTTTTCCTTGTAAATAAAATCTAAAACTTTATTATAGTACAATCTTTAAATAGATCTACATTGTTTACAATACAAGGATTTAACATGTTCTGAAATTTTGGCTTTGTTTTGATGGGCATCAAGGGTTAAATATCAACACAAATGCAACAATTTATCATGTTCTTATTAGAACCCATGTTTTTTTTATTGATAAATAGAGACATTTACAGCCGCTGTTGTATTTTTTTATTATTTTTTTTACTTGATCCTTCTTGTGCAGCTGGATTGGAACATGCAAAAAAATGTGTGATGGAGATGGCGATTTACCCTCTTCTTCGACCGGACATATTTCATGGTTGTCGCTCTCCTGGCAGAGGGCTTCTTTTATTTGGTCCACCTGTAAGAGACATTAAACTTCTAATTTAAATTCTTTGTTGTCTTTTAGTTTTATAGACTGCTTTCACTTGTATTGCTTAGACAGCTGCCGACTTGCTAACTTGATTTTATAGGTGCCATTTTAAATATGATATTCGCAACCTTCTTTTAACCATATAGGGTACAGGAAAGACGATGATAGGGAAAGCGATTGCAGGAGAAGCAAAGGCAACCTTTTTCTACATATCAGCTAGTTCTTTGACTAGCAAATGGGTATGTCTTGTCATCACTGTAAATTTTAGTTGAAAAAGTGAGCTTTGATGATTTTGCAATATCTACCCTTTTGCGTCTCATATCTAGGACGTTTTTAATAATAGATAGGTGAGGGAGAAAAGCTTGTTAGAGCACTATTTGGAGTTGCTAGCTGTCGCCAGCCGGCTGTTATCTTTGTAGATGAGATAGATTCTCTGCTTTCTCAGGTATTAGTTTCTTCCGGCCTCTCTTGTTGCCCTCTCTCTACCTGAGTTTTTTTTTAATATAATAAGTTAATAACTGCAGTGCTTTCAGAAAAATCTTGTAATTGACATGAGGGTTTCAATGGCAGCGCAAGTCAGAAGGGGAGCACGAGTCTAGCCGGAGAATTAAAACTCAATTTCTAATAGAGATGGAAGGCTTTGATAGTGGCAATGACCAAATACTACTTATTGGTAATTCCTTGATAATTCTGTACCAGCACCAACTTTCTCCATTTGGTTTTCTTGACTGTTGGTCCGAATCTTTTTGAGTATAGGCTCTTTAGCTGATGAAAATTCTACTAGCGTCACTATCCTATACTATAGAGGTTGCATATTGGTCCATGTGTTCCAAATCAGGAAAAAAAAAATAAAATCCATAGCTTACTGAGTACAGTTGAATGCATAAACTTGGTTATGGATTACTTTCTTGATATTTTCAATAATTATACATCAGACATAGTATTCATATACTTGTTTTTATTTTATTATGCCCACAAAAAAAATTCTGATTTCCACTTCTGTTTCTGTTCCACAATCCATCCAAATCCCTGCTCGTTTGCATTCTGGGTTGCACAGTACCGATGTACCTAATGAAAATGTTATTTTAGTTTTTTCTCATTTTCTTGTATGTTATTTATTTCAATGGTTAGTATTGATGGACATGCTTTTTGTCCCATTTACTAAACCAGCTGGTTCTGTTGCAGCAATGTGTCCTTTTTTAATTTAAATCTTTATATTTACTGAATCTTAAGGTGCTACAAATAGACCCCAAGAGCTAGATGAAGCGGCACGTAGGAGATTAGCCAGGCGTTTATACATTCCACTCCCTTCATCAGGTTCCATCTTTTTCTTATATCTTAATAAATTTCCAAGGCTGCTGATGTGTTGGTGGGATCCAGTAGCCAACTTCAAAATTAAAATTAAGGTGACCTAACTGGCCCTGGCCCCATTTGTAGGTAAACATAAACCAGCACAGGCCCGAAGGGTAGGTATAAACGCATTTGTTTTGTTTGTTTTTTTATTATCAAATTGGCATCTCTGATGGAAAATTGAAGCAGGAATGCCCGAGTTTTCTCTTTTTGGTTCATTTCTTTGTGAAAATAGAGCAGTTGTTTTTAACTGAAGTACATGAGCAGTAAACTCTGTCAAAATTGGATTCTATTTAACTATTACACTCCTTTTGTACACGAACATAAACTAAGTGCTGAACTGGGGTTGTCTGCAATCTGATCTGTGAACTCTGACCTAACCTGGCTGCCAGCGTCAAGAAAAATCCAACCTTCTATGCTGATAGGACTGTCCATAGCAGGGCAGGTCCTGGTTCTGTTGAATTGTGGTGTTGGGTTGATAGTGTAAAGTTATGCTTTAGATGTCAATCAAATGATCTAACGTGCTTAGAGTTCACTTTTGTAAAAAGAGGCAAGATCCTGCATAGTTCGCACTCTACTGGAAAAGGATGGTCTTCTCAAGCTCTCACCAGATGATATTGGAACCATCTGCAGAAAAACTGAAGGTATGTCCAAAGGGAAAAATTTTCTTGTTTTAGGATATCAAAGAATGGAATCCATGGTACCTAAGTCAAATGAAGACTTGCAAATTTGGATAGGCAGACATTTATCACTAGGATTAAATTTTCAAAAATTCTAAATGCCAGATTTTCAAACTCTGTCCTTTTTTATTTCTTAAAAAAGAAAGAGCCAACAGCTGAACTCTGTTTCAGAAAGATGCCAATGCCTGTAGATTAGTAGCCCAGCCATAGTTCAATGGCTGTAATTTAAATCCAGAATGTCTTTTCAAATTTCAAAGTGTTAAATTCAGTTAGTTAATATATTGAAACAGAAAATGCATTTCCCATGAAAAACCCAAATCTGAAGGGGGGAAAAAGAAATTATTTGACTACAGTACATTTAATTAATTAATTTTTTTTTTATAACTATCTTTGGAGTGATCTCTCTTATATTTTGTTTCGTGATTTTTTTCTCCATCCATTTGACAAGAATAACAGAAAGCTACCCTCTTTGCTAGTCTTTGCCTCATGAATGAGTGGGCAACAAGATTAAGGTAGGGTAGGTTTAGAAAGGTGGGAGATTAAGGTTATTTGGTTTCCCAAACATTCAGGTGGCCTGTAACTTGTAAGTCATTAGGTCTCTTATTTCCACTGTATTTGTTCCACATATTTCAAGGATGTTGAGGGTTACATATGGAATTTTCCTTTCTTAGCAAGGTGGTATACCGATTAACTACATTTTATTCTGCATAAATTAGTTGATAATTAGTGTTACTGGTTTTTTCTGACATTTTTAGTTTAACAAAACTAATATAGTAATGTTTTGTGGAAAAATCCCTATTTAAATAATTTGGTTAATTTCAGGTTATTCAGGATCAGACATGAAAAACCTAGTCAAGGATGCATGCATGGGCCCACTAAGAGAGGCCCTTATGCAGGGAACTGAAATCATAAAACTTAAAAAAGAGGATCTCAGGCCAGTAAATCTCAGCGTAAGTAATTCAATTTATTTAATTATGTTTGTTTATCTATTTGGTATTTTGGGAGTGTTAACATTCTACCTTGCAAAGCTTTGGAATAAATTCTTCTTTTTTTCAGCCATTGTGAAATATATTCATTTACTCGTGCAAAACATGAAACATCGAGGCACATTTCCTCTCACTAATTTTGTGTGGGGCTGGTGGGTGTTTCAATGAAAGTGGCCTTTTATAAGTAATGAACTGGCTATTTTAAAATTTGCTGGGAGTTACGTCATAAATGTGTGTCGCCAGTTCTTCTTTGATGTTGTAAAACCTATATTTTCCCTTTTATTTTGAACTGATCAAATAATTTATTTTTATATTTTCGTAGGATTTTGAAGATTCTTTGCAGGAAATTAGGCCTTCTGTCGCTGCAAGCGAAATAGCTATCTATGAAGAATGGAATAAACAGTTTGGCAGTTCTAAGAACGAGGTTTCACAAAGAAAGATTTAATTCACCTCCGAATCTTATTTGATACGAAATTAGATATGACAATGACTAATCGCATTGGACGACGTGGCTCAACCACAATATCACATCCTCAAACCATAAAGAAATGAGAAAAGATTGGAAGACTTAAAATATTTAATCCATGCGGGCATTATCTCCACGTTTAAAACATGCGTTTGCTTTTATTTTGGACCTTTATACCTGATAAAGACACCTTTTGCGGTTTATTTTGAAAAAGGCAGAGTCTATCTTTTTCTATACTTTTTGTACTCCAATTAATCGAAATGTCGTGGCACAAGTCGGTCCCATGTAAGAAATTTAGTGGGGGCTAACTTAAGATAATTAGTGGGGGACTAACTTATTAATGCAAAACACTATAATGTACTAGATGCTGACAACAGTCTATCTTCCATTAAACAATAATTGAATATATGAGCACCTATTATTTGAAGTATACATTGTCCCTCAATTTTTTTAAGAAAAACTAATTAGAAAACTATTTTTTTACCACATTTAAATATCAACAATTGCTACCTCGATATAATCCTTAATCAGCTTACGCTTACTAATAGAGCATCTTTCATCCATTCGGTTGTTATGTTTTCATCACTATTAATTCTCATGCTCTCAGTAATTTTTCTCTATATTTTATGTAATGAATTAATCATCAAAATAATTTAGCAATATATGCCTACAAACACACGAATTCGATTCATTTCACACTTTGTGACCTTAAAAAAAATGAAAAGGTACCATCCATGTCCACATCGGCTTCTAGAGTCGTAATTATGACAAAATTCAACCCATGCGATGGGATTGGGAACCATCATATTCAAATTAGAATGTGTGAGTTTAAATCGGACGACTCAATGGCATAATAGTTACAACTACGACGGGGAGTTAGACCTTCCATTCTGCACTGCTCCTTTTGCAACTTCTACCATTCAGTCTTATAGCTTAATTTCAAGCAAAGTGTTTTTTTAGATAAAACTTGGCAGTGGCTACCAAGTGAGAAAGAAAGAATGAAGGCAAAAGCAAAGAGAAAAATAACTTGTAAAATCAGGCAACCTAACAATGATTCCTAAAAAGTGCCTCTTGAGAAATAATCCAGAGCAGAAGAGAATCAACATTCCTTAGCTGATTCCCGAAGACCCGGTTATTGCGTTCAAGCAAAGTGTTGCTAGAAATTGACACGTGCTTAATCCGAAAACTTGCTCGTTACATGCACTGAAAATGTAACAGCATGATTCGTCGTTTTTATCATTTGGAACACAAGTGCACGCCAAGTCAGTTCATTCAGACTGCATAGCTACAGTTACACCACTTTTGTCAAGGAAAAGCTGACAGAAATTTCAAAAGGAAATACAGTTTTCTTTTCAGGAAAATAAAATAAAATGGGCAATTGGGGGCATGTATAATGATGCATGTTTGGATCGTACAGACCTAACCAAATTGCATCTTTTTTTTTCTTTTTGGTATGTTTTGTTATAGGACAGTGGGGAATCAATGGCGCAGACATCAATTAAAATACAAAATCAATGTTTTGCTCTTATAATTTAATTATTGATAAGTTCAACTAGTATTATTATTCATTTAGTAGAACGGACATTTTAAGATCGTTCCCTTCAAAAAATCTGAGTCTTTCGATTTGTCAAAAAACCGCCAATCAAAGGCCTCCGACATGAGTATACTATAGTCGTTAGATTTTTTTTCCAAGTCAACATCTAATTAGATGCCGAATTAAATCAAATTAGTTAATTAATAGAATAGTTCTTGACGAGTTGCGGACCCTGAAAGTTCAGATATGGTGAACAATCCAATCAAACAAAAGTATATATATATTCTCCATTAGAAAAACGAAAGAAGCTAAGCTTGGGTTTTACGAGTTTGGATTTATGAGTAGGTTTAGGTAATAGGTTTGGGTCACCACTCGCTACGTGACAAAGAAAAATATGAGAAAAAGGAAAATTACAAATAAAAGTGTATGTCGGCGAAAACAGAGAAAAGGACCAGGTATCTTGGTCTTAGGTTTTAGGAGTACGTTCTTCTTTATCATCTCCTTTACATTGTCTAGACAATATTGTTAACCCTCTGTAAAATCTAAACAATTTAAAATCAATCAGATAGTATATATGAATTTTCTTATTCCTCTGCATTTGGTGTTTCTAAGGCCTTACAAAGTAAATTTAATGCTATTAGTGTGATTTGTAAGGGTAAACACAACGTTTGTTAAATTGGTTTCATATAAGGAATGCAAACTATTCAAAGCAATATACATGACATATTTGTTAATTCTCATGTTATGAATGATGTGGTATTATTTATTATTTCTACATTGCTTGACACTGTACTAAATATTAAAAACATTACAAAGTTTACATGTCAGTGCCTCACTCGTCAATAGATCGACTTAAACAAGTTTGGAATCAGTTGTGTGCAATACTTATGAATTATTGAGTATTTACTTAAGTCATGGACTGCCGTTTGATGGACATTCAAAATTAATTTGTATTTGCAATTTTCTTCTGTTTCTATTAATCTATATGTTCTACAATTTTCTAATTGAATTCATATAAATATGGATTTATTTTTTTAATTTATGGTAGCAAATTGAAGATATAATCTGAACTTACATAAGTATAAAATTATGATATCGGCTGCAAAGAGATGATCAAGCATTCAAGCAACTGTCTTTTTTCTGGATAAATTTACAATTTCTCTATCTTTTTTCTGGATAAATTTACAATTTCTCTATCCTACTTATCTTTTCTTTAATTGGTGATAACTACCTTATTGACGCCACGCAAATTGTTTCTATATTATTTGGCGAACATTATTATTTTTTTTGGGTGGTACTTGACTTTGGGTAAAATAGTTCTGTTGATGATTGAATATGAAATATTTTATCTGCAGTCACTATCAACTAAAATTAATAAAACATTATTAAGATTACGCGGGATCTCCCCACTCTTAATTAAAAGCTGTTCAAGCAAAAGAAAATGGCACGATAACGACTTTTTCTGACTAAGACGAGACAGTTGGGACCTAAGTTGATAGGTATAAACAAGGGATCTGAATCAACCTTGATGGAATTGTCTTGTGGAAAATTTAAACATTAAACAATGAATCTGATGTCATTTCTGTGACGATATATTTCACCCAAACTCATCTGGATTTTTTTTAACATTTATTTTTTTTTCTAATTAATGATTAATGATAAGATATGCAGGCCGAGATAAATTTACATTATAGTTTTGTTTATTATCTGTATGACAACTGTGCTAAGAATTTTTTTATTGGAAATAAAGAAAAACAAAATGACAATGCATAATTGGCTACGGAGAAACACAATCAACATTTAGTATAAAAGACATTTCATTTAGAATGTTTTCCGCAAAAAAAAAAAGATTTTAATTCCACCTTGTTTTAAACCAAACATAATAAAATAATCTTTTTTTAACATTTCTTGGGAATGAAAGGTATAATACGTACAATAATTAATGTACGTAGTATTTCCTCGTAAACAATGGAGACTTTGAAAACGACTCATTCTAAAACGTGCCTTCGAGAATTGTTAATCCATCTCTTTCAACAAACTAAAGGCTTAAAATATTGCCACATTTTCTAATGATTAACAATTTTATGCTGTTACTATATCTCAATCAATCACTAATGTTGCGGCTCACCATCAACAACTTTTTAAGTACTTTCATTGGTCTAGCATAAACTAATTATACGAATTTAATAATCGAAATTTAACAAAATATCCAGCTCCGTTCAATGATTCTTGTGTATTTTTTTTTCTTGTTAGCATATATCTGATCACTTGAACTATTTATTTTCATTTGACAACTGCTTGTGAGCAGTTACATGAAAAAAAAAAAAAAAAAAAAGTGCAAATGACAATTCAGTAATTGGGACTTGGTACATGAACTTCTACAAGGTAAGGTGGTTCTTACTCTCAGAATGCAAAAGGAGAGGAGAATTAAGATAACATCTAGCGCGTTCATAGTTTCCGTTTTGAAAATTGAATAAAGTATTTTGGTATCACCAATTATTTCTTTACATTTAAAAATCCGGTCACTAACTTGGATCTGTCCTTATTAGATCATCATTAATGTGAACTCCACCAATTTTTTTTTTTTAAATTACGTCAATTCGTTAGCTTAATTTTCCATAATGTCTCGATTCACGTCAAAAATGTTATCCATATTGTTAATGATATCCGTATATATCGTAATGCTATTGTTCTATATTTAATGAAATATCAAAACAAAAAGATTGAGTGAAAATTTGGGTGACAAATTAAAGTTTATGATATATATTAAATACGCCCTGATAAGAAGGAAGAGAGAAGAAAAGAGTTCAGTGCAGCTCAAACTTGATTACATTTTGATCGGATACTGTTCGTCTTATGAATTTCGTCATTTTTTTTTTGTTTGGAGAAAATTTCAGAGCAATATTTCATCAACACGAATTCTTGTGTCTGTTTCATTTCCGCTTACTTTTCCGTTCTGATCACAGTATTTTTAGAATAAATTTCAAATCGTGTTTTCTCCAATTCTCCTCCATGATTCAGTTCCGATCAAGGAGCATGTCAGAGATTTTGAGAAATTTTACATTCTAATTGCATGTAAATCCTTAGTGTTTTCTTTTCCCTCGAACAGTAGTTAATTCGTATATAAATATTACTATGTGAATCTTATTTCAGAGCTCATTTAATTACACAACATAGTGGGTTCAATTTAGAGGAACGAGGAAAGATCCACGTGCAATTAGAACTTTTGGTAATGGAAGGCATCTAACTTTTGGTCCGTGCAATTTTTTTTGAAAAGAACAGTGAACGTCATTTTGAAGTAAAATAATAATAATAATAAACATGCCAAGATCCATTGTTTTACAGGTAACAAATTCAACAGTCCACGGATATAAAGGTAACATGTGCAATTTAAAACAATTTAATTTAACTGCACACTTTTATACGGTCAAAACTTGCGCCGATGCATGTTATATGTCAAGTATTCTTCCGATCTGAATAGAAAAAGATATTACATATACAGAAACATAAAGATTTGCTATTGTAAAAAGGAAAAGATATTATATAAAAATAAACACGGCCGGAATAGTGTTCTCCAATCGTGCATGTCGTGTCAAACACGACCGTGTTAGACCCTCGTGTCATGTCATGTTGACACAAACTATTTTTTTAATCGTGTTGTATCGTGTCGTGCTAAGTGGTGAGAAGAGGCAACACGACACGCATTCTGACACGACACGACACGTCGTGTTAGTCGTGTCAGAAATTTTTCTTTACTTTTTATAAAAAAATATTAAAAAAATATTAAAATATTATAATGAAGAAAAATAATGTTGAAGTTTATTTAAATATTTTACAAATTCATTATATATATCACTAATGATAATCATAATTTTAGAGAAAATATGTTTGAGAAGTAAAATGGACATATAATTACTTCGCAAAGTACCCGTACATCTAAAATATATAAAAATAGAGAGGGATAGTATAGTGCATTATAATGCATAAAGCATTTTGTGCAGGTTTTGTCAGTTATATTTATTTTTAATTGATAAATCTAAATCAACAAATTTGGTACAATACTGAAATTTTTTACGAACTTTTCAAGACTTCTCATTTGTTTACAAACTAATAATAAGAAAATTCAAAACTAAATACTTTTAAAAAATAAAAAATGATTGTAAACAAATTTTACAAAATGGAAAAATGGAGTTGCTATGATTTTAGAGTGCAGATTAGATTGATTAAATTAGATTTGTCAATATATTGTTCAACAGTTACGATTAGTAGTCGACCTTTTTTCTAAACAAAAAACAAAATAATAATCAGAAAACAGCCATGACATGCACATGATCCGGGTGGTTCGCTGTTGTATAGTTTCATGTCTTGTACTCTTGTTCGCAGTTTGATCGCACCACAGTGTGAAATATCTTTGAACTCCTTGCTTTAGAACTTCTACAAACTTTTGAGCTGATCTATATATGAACACGTTATATTTCCAGATAAGTTGAAAAGTATCGTGGGTCTTTGTTCAAACTATAGAATAACTTTGAGACTTTTTGAGTACATGTTTGTACACAAGCAGAATTCTCTTTTCCATGTAGGAAATGGAGAAGAGAGACTCAAGCGGTTGGTTTTGTGAGGGAGGGGGTTCCAGCCTAGTACATGCATGTTTGTCATTTATGATCTGCTAATACAACTATACAAGTACGCACTGAAAGGAGGGTCTCCCTCCCTGGCCCCTGCCTCTCTCTCTCTCTCTCTCTCTCTCTTCGCCCCCCAACCCAAAATCGTCTGTTCTTTCTCATCTCACATATGCACGAACACCAAAAATTGACCTCAAGATTATCGCATCTCTCACTCTTTCTCTCTAATATTCATGTCGTCCAGAATTTGACCTATCCCAACAATGGATTTCGCCGATACTCTAACAACTGTAGGACCATTTTTCTTTCTTCTCCTCTTAATTCTCCAAACCATATATAGATTCTTGCATAACAAGCCTCAACACTATGGACCTAACACTTACCCCATAATTGGATGTATATTCTCATTCTACAATAATCGACGCCGTCTCTTGCATTGGTACACAGAGCTTCTTGCTTCATCTCCATCTCAAACCATTATAATCCAACGGTTAGGGGCACGTCGTATAATTATGACAGCAAATCCGATCAATGTAGAGCACATAATAAAAACCAACTTCTACAATTACCCCAAGGGAAAGGCCTTCACTGAAATTCTTGGTGATTTGTTAGGCCAAGGGATATTTAATGTAGATGGAGGGCTGTGGCATGCGCAAAGGAAGCTTATAAGCCATGAATTTACGGCACGTGCAATGAGGGAACTTCTTGTTACAACCCTAGAAAGTGAGGCAAAAGAACGCTTATTCCCGATTCTAGAGCTGGCATCAAAGGAGTCGTTAGTTGTGGATATACAAGACGTGTTGAAAAGATTTACATTTGACATCACATGTAGGATTTCCCTTGGCAAGGACCCAGAAAGCTTAGCCCCCACATTTCCCATTTCGAGGCTTGCCAATGCATTTGATACTGCATCAGCAATAATTGCTGCAAGAGCATCAGTGCCTGTCTCAGCAGCATGGAAGGTCAAGCGGGCATTAGACCTCGGCAAGGAGAAGCAACTCAAAGAAGAGATCAAGTTAATCCATGAGTCAATAATGGAGATAATCTATAACAGGAAGAATGAGGAAGAAGCAATGCGCAAGAAAGACTTCTTGTCGAGGTTAATTGCAAGTGGTTTCGATGATGAAGCAATACGGGATATGGTTATAAGCTTCATTGTAGCTGCTAGGGATACCACTGCCTCGGCTCTTACATGGTTCTTTTGGTGTATGTCTCAAAACCGTGATGCTGAGGATGAAGTATTAAATGAGGTAATTAACGATAATATACATGAATTCTTTTGAATTAATTAACTTAGAGGGACTAAATCAGTTTATGTTTAACTTATATTAGATCAATGTCATGTTAAAAGGAGGACAATTTGAGATAGAAACTGCAAAGAAGATGCGGGTACTTCATGCAGCTTTATGCGAGACCATGCGATTGTACCCACCGGTTGCATGGGATTCAAAGCATCCATTACATGATGATATATTGCCAGATGGTACACGTGTCGAAAGGGGAGATAGAGTCACCTATTTTCCCTATGGCATGGGAAGAATGAAGAACATTTGGGGCAAGGATTGTTCTGAATTCAAGTTGGAGAGGTGGTTGTCACTGGAAGAGAATAGCGTCAGCTCAAATAATGGTAGTATTATATATTCTGGCGTGTCACCATTCAAATTTCCAATATTCCAAGGGGGGCCAAGGACTTGCCTTGGCAAGGATATGGCATTTGTGCAAATGAAATTTGTGGCATCTGCCGTGTTGCCAAAATTTGAATTGCAACCGGTGGACACTCGGTTGCCGGTGTTCGTCCCGCTTCTAACTGCAAAGATGGCCAATGGATTCAAGGTCTTAGTAAGGAAGAGGTACAAGGAAAAGATTTTATTTAGTAATGTAGATGGCTAGTGGTAGGTTTTAACGAATAGAGATTAGAATAGTATAATATGAAAGACTATGTTTTGTGTCGTTCTTTATTTGAAAAGCATGTTTTTAATGAAATAAGAATAGAAACGTCCAAGTACTTTCATCTCAGCAATAAGAAATATTTATAATGTTTACTTATTGTTGGATTTTAGTGGTTGGTTCTTGCATGTCATTCCTTGATTGGTTTATGTTGCATCCGCCTAGATCATATCAATGATGTACTAGCGCATGGTCCTAAAATAATTTAAAGTTGTTGATTCATCCCATTTGTTCATCAGAAAAATGCTCCTTTCACCAATGTGCACCCCTTTTGAATGTGCGACACTTAGAAAAGGAAACTGATTTATAATTCCAAATAGTATTGCATTATCTAGCTTATAATGAGTAAAATGCTAACTACATATGTAGGAGTAAAAAGTATTTTGATTTATTTTCTTTTTCTTTATTCTTGTTGTTGATGATGCGTAAACAACTAAACAAACAAGAGTAACTTATAATGAACGAGATCGTTAAATATTTGCTATTTGAATAAAAAAAATACCTAAATTAATAAGTACAAGGATAAATATTTGGTGTTCACTGTTTTGCCTTTTCTTTTCATTCACCGCCTATGATTGACAAAATAAGGGACGCTATATCAGCGTCTGAGTACAATATTTCGTCTTAAAAATATATGTAGATAAAATAACAAAGTAAATAAAAATGTTGATAAGCTCCTAGTAAATTAAAGATGTTAATATAAAGAATTTCTTTAAAATAATCTTCTTCACTCCAAAGAAAATTGTGCTACGAGTTTTCAGTCGATTTAATTTTAAATAGTATTAAATCTTTTTAGTATGCTGTTTTGTCAAATTGTATGGTGCAAATCTGCGTCGAAATTAAATAGGTCGATGTAACAAAGTCATTTCCTGGTAACTACTATCGCAAGCTATAACATTTACGGAAATGACCAACATCTAAATTTTTTTTTGACTAGTAAAGCACCCCGTAGGGTACCAACATCTAAATTTATCTCTATTTGTGGAGTGACAATCGCTTGTTAATTGATGGATATAGCCATATTGGTAGTGGGTATTTCTTTTCGTGACACGCAGTTATGTCATTGGAGCCGAATGAGGTGCTGAAGTAAAGCTACAGCGACCGAAACTGCCTATATATATATATATATATATATATATTCATATCTTATTTCTGAAATTACTTTTGGTTGAAGGAATAGAGGACACACTAGGTGGCTCAATTGGTCATGGTAACATAGCAAATAATACTTCAATCCGCTGATGGGGGACTTATATAATTCGTAACAATACTTTTCTTTCTTTTATATAAAAATTATTTTTGATTGTCCTTCTATTAATAATTTTTGGAGAGCTTTTAATTTGTTCAATAACAAAGAAATTTGTTTAAATTTTAGTAGTTTTGATAGTCTGTGGGAAAATATTCTTTCTCTGCCTAGTAATTCAAGATTATTTGCTATGGGAATTTTAGCTTCCTTAGTTTGGGTCAAATGGAAAGATAGAAATAAGAGAGCTTTTACTACAAATCAAGGATGTAGTGATAATGCCATTTATTTTAACGCTATCAATTTATTTTGTAATTGGACTGGTACTGCAGGAGAAATGAAAAGAAATTTTGGTGATCTCCTTAAGGCGGCTGAAGCTAGAACTCATAGGGATGAAGCATCGGCTACTTTGGATGGAGCAGTAGCTGACACTTCTACTTCAACTGGTTTTTAATTTTTAGTTTGCTGTGTTTTCTGTGAATGTTTTGGTGATATATCTTGTGGATTATAATAGTGGTTTCTTGGTTTAGGTAGCTTATAGTTTTAGTTAGGAGAAAAAGTTATATTTGTAATTAGATTTGTTTTTTGGTTTTTTTTTTGCTTAATGAAGCTGGGGTGTCTCTTTTGGAGACATTCTTTTTTTCAAAAAAAAAAAAAATATAAAAATTATTTTACTATAGTTCGTCGGCCAGAAAATCAGCCGTAGATAACAAGTTATTAAATAAAAACAGAGCAAACAAGCTACGCCTCAATTTTATATTAAATTAACTTGTCGTTGCAACACTTGTGCAGCTTACCATCCAAAGTCTGTTGACTTTCCTCTTGTTTTAACAATAGATGGACTTGAATAGAAAATAAAATATTAGTAGAAGAGCAGAAAACAAAAACGTAGATCTAAAATCATGTGATGGTGCCTTAAAATGTGAACTGTTCAACAACTAAAGCATGTTTTGAACCAGCAAAGTTTAAGGCTATCTATATTAATTTATTTCGTAGTCAATGAATGCTTTCATTAAATCAGAATGTATTTCTGACATATCGTGCCAGTCTGCCAGAAGTAGCCGGGAACTATAACATGCAATGACCTTGGTAACTGAACAACATTGGTACATCTAACAATAAAAAACCAAAAATAATAATAAGTATTGAAACACGAGCAAATAAAAATGCCCAAAAAGCACAATTCATGCTCTAATACCCGTCAAGATGGAAAACAAAGTCCTGCTAAGCACCTGAAATTCAATAATGCATTTTACCAAACAGGTTTAACAAGATAACTATGACTGGGTAAGGCTACCAATCAATCCTAACATTATACCATAGTAACAAAACACCAAAGAGGTCCATCAGGAAAAAGATCTCCTAGGAGAAAACAACAGCCTTTAATTTAGACCAAGTTAAACCAAATGTAACTGACATATAAATAACAACAACATGTTGCAGCACTAAACACCACTGCTACTCTTAACTTCCTGGGATAAAGCAGCCAGCTAACAAAAGCTTGTCGCACCAAAAGGTGAGCAATGTACAAAATGCTGAGGATTTACCACCAGTTAAGCTTCATGACTTTTCAACCGTGAGATCAGTTCATCCTACAAACAGAGCAGTCAAATTATTAATCTTTTCCTTTTTGTTGTGGCACACTTGATTTATATAGAAAAATAGTACAACTTGGATAATCTTTTAAATTGAAAAAGACGATTATGGATACTATAAATGTAACCTTGAGTACACAGAGTATTTACATATGTTTATCGGTAGGATAATTTAGGCCTTGATCAAAATGTTTCTTAGGCAGGATTTCATTTCATTTCAGTTGATTTCTCAGGGTTTCATTAGAGCTCATAACATAGAAATTCCAACCAAATGACATCAAATCCGCTCATTTTGATCAGAAATTTTCTAATGAAATGAAATGAAATCCCATGTTAAATAAAAAAAGATTTTGATCAGGGCTTTAGTCTTTCCAAAATTGCAAACTTCAGCAACCTGGTTTGAAACAGTATAAGCCTGCTTATTTAAGAAGTTGCAGTTTTTGGCAGAAGACGATAATAGCTAAACCACTTCAACCATACAACCCCAAATACACAAAACCTAGGCTGGACAAAACAAAAGACAAAGACCTGACTGCTGTCATTCTAGACCCGCAGAGTATCAATATCTGAGATTCCAGTCCATGAAGTATTTATTACAACTTCACAAAAAAGGTGCACATGATTAATGCATGCTTTCAAAGATTCTTCTTTCAATCTCGGAAGAAATGCACTATTAATTAATTTTGGTTGATCATTTTTTTTGTTTGATAGCTGTCAATCTGAGAGTGCCAATTTGTTTGTTAGTTATTACATAGCACATGGATTCCTGAGAAGCATAACGGCTGTAAAAGCAGATGTATATAGAGGTTAAATCTCATGCTTCAACATGTCATAACATGTGGTTATAAAGGCTTACACGGTTACACCTCATACTTCAAAGGTTCCCTTAGGTGCATAGAGAGCACTGTCCGATTGACATCTCATTGTGCCTCTGAACACCTCTGAACGTGTGCATTTGGTTTTAATTTATGAATGGTGCATTCAGAAAAAGGAATCATTTTCAAACATTTAAAAAAAAAAGATAATTCTGTTAAAGATTTTAATACTCAGAAGGGAGAAAAGCATTCCAAAATGGGAAACTTTTTCGAAAGATATCAAATGTCAAATGTCGGAAATCATCAACTAATTTTAGTTTCTGTTAATTTCAATTATTATCAACAATTACTTTAGGAATTCAAGATATTTGGAACCACAAAAAGTATATAAAACCCACTTCTTTCCATATGAGGAAAAGCAGCCCACGTGACTGGTACACTAGCAAAATTAAAAAAAATGATAATGAGACTTGCCTTTCGGCCTTTAGGTGAGAGGCCTCTCTCCTTGAGAAGGGCCCTCAATCGTTCAACTGTTAAAGATTGAAGCGTCTGATCTGAAAATCCTGAACTTGAACCTAGCAGAAACAAAAGATTTAAATTTGATCATATAGAGTAATTAAAAAAAAAATTATGCTCATTGAAGTAAACAAGGCAAACCATTCACCTTTACAAATTGCCTCAAAAGACAGTTAAATAGACATCAAGATAAAGAGGTGTAACTATATACATATCATATTCTATAAATGAAAGTTCCCAACAAACTTTTTACGTTGACTCTACTCCTTCCGAGATATTTGAATCTTTTATTGCTAGATTTTTGCCATAACATTAACAAGTTATTTTTTTTTTTAACCCAAATCCATTAATCTGAAGGAAACAAACATGATTTACATATCAGTTTAGCAAGAGATTCATTTGAGAGGATACAGGAAAGTCAGGGCATTAAGTTAATTTATCTTCATGTTTCAGAGATATTAGCATATCCTCCAAAATTTTTGGTGTTGCAAATACAAGAGCTGTGGTGAACAGTTTGTAAAAGCATCTATGCATTTCAACTACCAAATTTAAAAGCCATTATCTACACAATTCCTATCATGTTCCTCAAAATCTTGCAGATACTGCCCTTCTCTTCGCACAGTTTATTTTTTTTATAAATGTGAGAACAAAAAATTGTCTTCATCTAAGAATATACGAGCGCATGCATATAATTTACAACTCTCAATTTTTTTTACAGTAGAAGAAAATACGCAACAAATTAGCAGGGGAAGAATAATATTTTAAAAATTTAGAGCACAGATGAATTGCTGCCATAAAGCTTTGTAATTTTCCCTCTCTTATACATTGTCTAAGAATTATTCTCTTTATGCATTACAGTTGAAAATTTTGATAACATGCCATTTCGTTTCATTATCTTTTAAAAGGGGGGAGAGAAATAGAATTTACCTTGTCTAGATGAGCTAGCACCAGTGTTGAGCCTTTTTGAAGGAACTTTGGACTCCAATAATCTTGTCGGAGTTCTAGTTATATTGTGGAGATTGTGGAGAGCAAACAAAATCAGACTAAATTCAACTAATGTTACAGTATATTGCAGATAAAATTGGTACTATGCCCCATTTTATCCCATAAACACAAGAATGTCAAGCTATAAAAAGAAAACAAAGATTCATAGAACAATCTCTCTTGGTAACAACTACCATGTACTGGCACCCACATTGTCAGGATGTATAGATATTATGCTAGTATTTTATCTTCTGATACGAGATAAATCTTCAAATAGTTCAAAGAAGTGAAAGGGAACTCCACCTTTTCCCTTTAGTAGTCTGCTCCTTTGTATCGCTTCTCTGTTTGTTGAGTTGAAGAGATCTTATCAAGATGTTTGTCACATCTGTCTTTATTATCTGGTCCTCTAGAAAAAGGTACAATAGAAGGGAAACAACAAAAAGATTTTTCATTAATCAAATTTAGCAGGATGAAGTACACAAAGAATAATAGCTACTCAGGACCAATTAACTGGGTACTTTTTCAACAGAACAAAGAGAAGAAAAGAAACTATGTACATTAAACAATTTTTTAAAAAAATAAAAACCTAATCCTCAATATTTGCAGAACAATATTAATAAAAGAATATATTTAACATGTGAAAGAAAATACATTTTATGTGTGTATTCACATGCAACCTTGCTTGTCTATACACAGATCCAGTAAAATATAAACTTTCCCTTTAAACCGAAGGTGATAGCTTAAGCATAAACTTAAAATGTGTAAGTTAGAAAATTTGAGTGTTTTGTCAATTAAAGGAAAAATATTTAAATTTCCAGAGTTCTGAAAATAGATAAATTGGAAACTAATTAAGACTTGATAATACAAAGTTGCACTGACCTGGAGGAGAGGTATCGTGCAAGCACATATGTGTCCTTGCATCCTGCCAAAATACAAGAAACTAATCAGTACTATTTCACAAAAAGGCCATGTCACTATGTGTATAAGAATATGATTAGAATCAACAAAGGTAACAACTAAAAGAGTAGAAAGGGTACTCCTTTCAGCAGTGCAACTTTCTCTTGGAGCAGACTATAACCAATTGAACTCAACTAGTGGAAAGTTTTCTTTTTTGAAAATTTTCGATAATTGTTCTTCTTCTATTCGAAAAAATTCTCAGCATAGAAAGCATGTTTCAGAATACATAGTGGTTAAGACAGCAAGACATTAAATTCTCCAAACTTTAGAAAGATACAGTTGACATGCTTTCTCTATAAAATATGTTCCAATTACTGTCTATTAAAATTGTAAGTAATGGAACAGAATAATTGGACAATGAAAAGGAAATTAGAAGATAAATGACTCCCCCCCCAAACAAAAAATTTTTTTTACATAATTTCTTGGTAAATTACTCCTGACTCCAAAATCGTACCATACCCCAATTTCTCAAAAATTTTGCTAAAAACACTCCCCTATTATTTCCGTAAGAAAAGCCTAGAATTCGTCAGATATTACATATCCCCCACAATTCTTCAACAATAAAGTAGCTTACATAAACACCCAACCTCACATAATCCTAGGAAATGAAACGACAAACAACACTAGATGCTCCGCCCGGGTGTGAAGAGATTAAACAAAATACCAACATTTTCGAGGGCTAAAATGCAAAAGAAAGAAAGAAAAGGGGAACAATTTTTCTAGGTTACCATATTGGAATTGAAGCCAACGGTGAAGTTACCCCGGGAAGGAAGTCCGGGGAGGAACTCCGATGCTCCGGCCAAGTTCGCCAGCGCCCGGCGCGTGCCGCTTGCGGGACCGCTAGTGCTCTCCGTCACCATTTTTCCCGCCACTAAGGAGCAAGTGTAAAACCCTCGAATAATTTAACAAATAAAAATGTTCTCTTTGGTGATTTGTTGTCTGGTGATGTTTTGCCGCTCGGAGAGTCGGGAGCGTCGGAAGCCCTTATTAAATGGTAAGGGGATGAGACCGACAGATGGGGCCACGCGTCAGTGATGGCCGACGTGAACCAACAGTTCGGTCTTTATCTTTTTGGCATGGTTCAGTTTTGTAATGTTCAAGATTTATTGGACAGCATTGCAATTATGTGAATGAAAATATTGTGGAATTTTGTTCTAATTTCTTTAATTTTATTATGTTTATAAATTGCTTCTTGTCAATTTTTAAAAAAATTAATATACACTTTTATTTTGCAATATCCCCACTTATTTAATTAAAAATGAAAAAAATGCAGATACTAAAAAGCCGAAAAGGTACGATAGTATGAAAAACTCACTCAATTTTCGTATCTAAAATTAATGTGATCTTCAATCAAGACGTCTTATATTGATAGTGCGGATAAAAACATAAAGGAAAATTCTGCCATGCGGTTAAACTCTGTTGCCAATTTAATTTACTCGGCCCGAAAATTGGTTTGAATCGGGCTTAATCAGCCACATGGCAGAATCACCCAAAAATAAAATAAAATTTCAAACATCTAATAGAAAGTTATTCATCGGTGAAATTGAGTCGAACATTTTTTATTTATTTATTTTGAGCGCATAGCGAGCGATCGACGTCGAAAAAGGACGAGATATTTTGAGCGGTTTTCAAGAGGTTGAAATATGAAGAAATGGGCCGAGTTGTTTCTGGGCCTTCCTGGGCTGTGTTTCGGCCTTTCTGTTGTTTTTTTACGGCCGTTTGTTACTACATATCTGTACTGTACATAGACCTGTCAAACGTGCGAAACGGAAGCGAAACAGGCCTGTTCCGTTTCTGTTTCCGTTTCGCTAAACGAAACCGATTTTTCATTTTGTTTCCATTCCGTTCTCTATTTTCCATTATAATTTTGTATTTTCTCATTCTGTTTCGGTAAACAGTATGAATTTCGTCTTCCGTTTCCATTTCCGTTTCGTTTTTGAAAACGAAACTCAAAACCCTTCCGTTTTCGTTTTGTTTGGACGGAACGAAACGGAAGAATGTTGAAAAACGTTGGTATTGATAGGCCTTAACTGTACAATACTTTTTTAAAATGCATGGAAAATGCAATACCAATTGGGTTATATATTTCGACGTTACTTCTATAAATATAAATTCCCAAATTTTATGGATTAATTAATTTAAATTTACAACAATTTAAAATTCCGTCACGTGTGCATAACACAATACGGGCACTTTTGCCGTCGCCTATTATTTTGGATCCGGGAATAAAACAAAACAATGAAACAATAGTCGCAAAAAATAGCATATTTTTTAGTACATAAATGATCTAAAGCCCATAGAAACCACTTCAAAACCACCTTGTTTTGAACTACCCTTTTTCTAATTTGGTTTCGACTTTTGACACTACTTTGTGTTGGACTCGCACTCTTGTCTTAACGCATTTCACTTTCAGCTGTAAGTTCAGGTAGCAACAAAAGAGAGATGATGTCAGTGATGACATTGCATAGGCATCCCATTGCTACACATCGATCTTCTATTGCAATAGCTCCTATGATTGTAACATGGTGCATTTTTTCAAATCAAATTTGCAATATAAAGAATTGTTTGAAAAATATTAAGTAGATTTGAATATTAATTTTTTTTCTGAGCCTCACTTCATCCACTTTTGCTGTAGAAAGAGGAACAAAGTAACTATAAAGTTAAAATGAAATAAATATTGACGGATGTCATTTGTTTAGTTTTTACTTTTTAGATAATATTAATAGATCAAAATTGAATATTCAATTAATTACACAAATTATTTGTATATATACATATATTCATTATATCTCACCTTGGCTAAAATTTTCTGGTGGTGACATTGTCTTCCACAATGAAGAATTGGGATAAAAAAAAACTAATTAGAATATGATAAAATTCTAATTTGAAAGGTGTATGAGCGAAAAATGTGTGCATGCATAGTTATACTAAGGTCTTAGCGTATATTATTGTAATTAGGCTAGATTGGGTTGTATTAGGTAATAGGTTAGGGCTGGATTAGTTGCCTTTTATTTCTATTTCTTTTTTCAATAATCCTTGTATTATAAATATGTACATAATTGATGGACTAAATCAATCGATTCAAAATCCAATGACCTTTGTTATCACTAAGCACCACCACATTAGTTTTATCTCTCAATTTTTTTTCTTTTACCCATGCTTTGAAGACAAGGGTACAGGAACAGGATTGTAGAATGTATCTCACAAATAGAGCAAAGTTTATTATGTTTTTAATTAGAAATTAATGCATTCACTCCGTAAATTTGGCATTCAAAATGTAGCGAATAAAACAGGGATCCTAGATAACTGCACATTGCTTTGCCAAGTTTTGGTCACAGAAATTACATAATTGCAAAGGGAAAATTTAATCGTAAAATATCATATAGATTCGCGAGTGTACTATGTTCACTTCGAGGAGTACGAAAAGTGAAACAGACTCTTCTTTTTTCTTTTTTCTTTTATTTTTTCCAATTTCTTTTCTTCTTTTCGTTGTATTTTATTAAATTATTGGTAAGTACACTAAATTTTCGGAAGTTGGTTCCAAACCTGCTAGAAATTATTTTTGGAATATTTTAAATTTTAAAATAATCGAAGAATTTGACACCCATCTTTATCTTAAATTTTTTTTTTTTGCAAGTATATGTAATACGTTTGGAATTGCTTCCGCAAATAAATTTATTCTCCTAAATTTCTCATTTATAATCTGCTAATTTGATAAATGACAATTCCTTATAAAAACTACATGCAATGTCCCTTCTGTTATTTCAGATACATCACATTATTGGATTACATTTTCCCCCCTTTTTTCACACTATTCTTTTCATTGGTGCTACGCTACGAGACTCAAGCATTATTTATTAAATTATATACCAAGCACCCATCAGTTCAATTTTTTTTTTTCCTCTTCCAAACGCTTGCCCATGATAAGAAAATGACAAGTACGGGAGAGGCACAAGTTATTGTTCTCTTTAAATAGCCGCTTAACGTTTGATCACCCTTTTGTAAACACCTTTTAAAAAGAACTCAATTGAAGAGGGAAAGCGGAAGAGGCTCATCAACAGAGAAAAATGCAAGGATTAATAGGTCCCTCGGACTATTCTCAGGAGCCATCTCGCCATCCTTCGCTAAGAATCAATGCAACGGTACAGTTTTTGTTTCTTTAATTTTTTCCCCTTTTATCTGAGTTATCTGAGTTCAAATTTTAATTTCACATGATTATGCAATATTTTTTTTCCACTCTATTTTTCTCGATTGTAGGAGCCGTTCAATTCCGAGCCAACACGTGAGAATCTCATATCATCATATGTTACGCCAGTTGAATTCTTTTTCAAGAGAAATCATGGCCCAATTCCTTTGGTTGATGATATTAGCAGGTTGATTGCTTGTACTTTGCATAGTGTTTCCATGATATATTAATATTAGAAATTTTAATAATTTTATTGAATTTTTTATGATTTCAGTTATCATGTATCCATTGTTGGTCTGATAGAGAAATCAATCCAGCTCTCTTTAGATGACATCAAGTAAGCAAAATGCACTGCACCTGTTTCTTTCAATTTAGTCTTTTTTTTAGAATCTATGATCTGTTTGATTATATGCCTCAATGAATATTTCCATACTTTCTGTAATATAGGAAGCTGCCCAAGCACAATGTGACAGCCACTTTACAGGTCAGTCCTAGATTAGATTGTCAATTTCTAATTGGTAATTATTTATTGTCAATGTCAACAGGGACTTGAGAGAAAGAGATGGATTTTGTGTCCTCTTTTCTTTTAGCACAACAAACTATTTTAATGCATTTTTGGGAACCAAACATAGTGTGCAGGGAATAGAAGAACGGCTATGAGTAACAAAAAAGAAGTTCGAGGGGTTGGTTGGGATGTCGCCGCTCTCAGCAATGGTTTTATATCATTTTATTTATTTAAATTGATTTTATTAAGGATTAGTACGAGCAATGTATATGGTACTAGTAGTATAAAATTTTAAAGGAGACAAATCAAACAAAAAAAAAAATGATCAAAAAGATTATCTCAGGTTTCAATAGAACAAACTATGTGCATGCTCCATATAAACCAGGATATTAATTAATTGGGCACCATATATTTTCTAGTTGGATCTTCTCTGTTCGAATATATGTTTATTTTATCCCTTCCCTTTTCTTAGATAATTCAGTGCTTATTTTGTGAATTAAGATGTGCAATCATTTAATTACTGACATAACATGAAAAATTAGGAAGGTGTAACCTATTATTTTTATGTGTAAATTCACAGCTACATGGGGAGGTGCAAAACTGTGTGATGCACTTAAACTGGTGGGAATAGAGTATAATACAAAGATGACATCACCAGGCGGTAAGCATGTTGAATTCATCAGTGTGGACCAATGCAAGGTAAATCAAATAATCAGAACTTCAATCATTTTCAATTGTAGTTTTTTTTTTTTTTTTTTTTTTTGGCTATTTCTGATTCACCACTTTATAACATGGGAGGAAGAAGATGGTGGTCCCTACAAGGCATCAATCCCTTTACACCAAGCATCAAATCCTCTCTCAGATGTGTTACTTGCGTATGAAATGAATGGAGAGGTGCATATGTATTCATGAGAAAGTAATTTGAAAAATTGAAAAAAAAAACTGGATTTTAGATTAATGCATTTTGATATGTCTTTTCTATGTGAAGATACTGAATCGAGATCACGGATATCCTTTACGTGTAATTGTCCCTGGTGTGATTGGTGCACGTTCAGTCAAATGGTTAGATCAAATAAACATAATTGAAGAAGAAAGCCAGGTATATTCAACTTATCGTAGTCAGATCGGGCTGCAAAAATATCTGTTGTATGCTAAATGGGTTGAGCGTAGATTTTTCTTGGATAATTTTTATTTATAGGGATTTTTTATGGCGAAAGATTACAAAATGTTTCCTCCAACAGTTGATTGGGATAATATTATATGGTCTACTCGAAAGCCACAGATGGATTTCCCTGTTCAGGTATCAGCATTTATGTTTCATATTTTGTAAAAGTAATTTTTAATTAACTTATAGTCATATATGCTTATATTAATGTTTTTACTATAGTGTGCTATTTGTTCCTTGGAGGATGTCAACACTGTTAAGCCAGGACAGGTCAGAAAGTTTCCTCAGCTTTTCACCTTTTCTTTCTTTTTTCTCAAACAAAGTTGCAGAAAAGCCTGAGAATAAAGATTATTCACCCAGGTGACAATAGCTGGGTATGCTTTGTCCGGTGGGGGAAGAGGGATAGAGAGGGTGGATATATCAGTTGATGGAGGCAAGACATGGATAGAAGCTTCTACATACCAGAAGGATGATGTTCAATATATACCAGATGATATCAGCAGCGATAAATGGGCATGGGTGTTTTTTAGAGCAGTAGTGGACATAACTGAGGACACGGAGATAATTGCAAAAGCGGTACATTTATTTATCGATCATTTATAATCAAGTGTATAGTAATAATAGGCGAAATGATCACATTACAAGTGGTGGTTAGTAAATTTGGTTTTTACAGGAAGTTGGGGAATCAATAAATACAAGAACATTAATTTATGCACAACATCACATATCTGAGAGAGAAATTAAAACAAAAGGAGTACATAAATCAAACTAATAAAGAGAATAAACAAGATATGTATCGGCTGTACAAAATCTGTATGTATCGCTTTTTGTTGTCGCAACCATATTAGTGAATAAACCTTAAATTTCTAATTTAGTTTTTCAAACTTTATTTTGTTTCTTTTCTAGGTTGATTTAAGTGCAAATGTCCAACCAGAACATGTAGAGACAATTTGGAATCTTAGAGGCATTCTTAACACCTCTTGGCACCGTGTCCGACTTCAGATAGCTCCTTAAGATTTTGCACCTAAAAATACAATTGGGACCCCTTTTGTTCAGGTTTGAAAATGCCTATGCTATTATTGTTGTCTGTTTGGAGCTGAAACATTGGGACATAAAAGACTTGTAGCCCGTATGGCCTGTTTGCTATTTTTGTTAATTATATGACTCTTTTTCCTCGTTGATTATGAATAGTTTCATACATGTGTTCCGGTTCTGCGTCCACCTTGTAGAGGTTTTATATTTTTTTATACAATGTAGGTAGATAACACAGCATAGTTTGGGATCTGATACTGTCTATTTGGATCATAATTTCCATTCTATTACATTTTAATATGAAATTCTGACTACATATTATCTATGATATTGATTATCTTGTCAATTTGTAGACACGTTGGACAATAATGCCCTTGAGATCTTTGCACTGCCAATGTTGCATTGTTATTTCCTTGGTTACTGCTATACTCTACAGGATAAATATAAATATTATTATGCCATCACTGGTTTAAAAAATGTAAAATTTTAAATTTTAAATTACTAAAATGAACTTTGACTCTACTACACTGAATTCTTCTGATTGTATCGACGGTGATATGAATATTATATTATTAAAACATTTTCTTTCTAATATGGCTTGGCATTAGGTATTATTGGTTTTGTATTTGTATAATCTGTGAAACATACCTTAGAAGTAAAACTTCACTGCGCTGCACAATTCACAAGAGCAGCTAAATAATCCATATATTCTACATTTCTACTTGAATCGAAAAATTTATGATCAATTAACTACCCAGTGATTATATTTTTCATACATAGCCTTGTTTTTGCTTCTAAAAACTACTTGATGTCAAGGAAAAAAAAACATTTGCGTGATGTGCGTTGTTCCGGAAGAGAAAAATACGGTGGCAATAATAATTAATAAATTGGTAACAAAAATAGAAATCTTCTTTTCTTAAGGCAAAAAAAAATAGAAATTCTTAATCAATAGTACGATCCAATGTTCTCAACATTTATTATATTAAATTAGCATATTATTCATTTTTTGATTCTTTGAACAGGAAATATCCTGTTGTAAATATTGGATTTTATCAAGTGAATTGTGAACTCAATTAATTTCACCTTCATCGAATAATAAGCTGGCATTAAGTTTCACCAATTGCAATCATTTAAGGAATTCAAGTCACAAAAAAGAAATACCAAAAACGTAAGTTTGATTAACAAATTTAAATTGTCAATATCCGGATACATCCATTGCAATCCTTTTGGAATACAATTCACAAATATAAATAGACAACGAATAACCAACAACAAGTTTTATCCCGCACAGTTTTAGTAGGCAAGATGCGCACGTGTCTCTAACAAATAGAATATTTAGAGGTGTTGCTGATCAGGAGCCTTCTATAATCCCCAAAATCGGCACTGGAATTAAATAGAAGGCCATCATTAGAATTTAGAATCGGGAAAAGTAAGGTCTAGAAAGGAGTCTGTATCGAATTGCATGTACTGGTTTGGTCCATCTCTCACTGACAAGTTGCCTATTAAGGCGTCCAAATCTGAGTCGGAATCTTGAAAATCTGCTCTCTCTGGCATATTCCTATCATCATTAAAGGTACACTTTTCATTAATATTTGTATTTTGATAAGAAATACAATATTACTGTTATGCTAGTGCTGTCATTACTCGTACAAATTACATTTTTTTCAATAAGAAGATCAGAGTTCAATTAAAGGATAATTTGAAGGTTTATACTTTATATATGCTTGCGTGCCAGTATAATTAATGTCAAAGTATCGAAGATCCTTTATAACCATTGAGAATAGTATGGTTTTCTAACCTAGAATGATTCTGTGGATCATCAGACAAGGCAGTGTCACTGCCGACTGTGGGACCATGTTGCTGCAGGTTTTCAGTTAACTTGATGTCACTGCCGATTATGGGGCCATGTTGCATCACGCTTCCAGTTTGGTTGCTATTGCTGTTGACTGCTGGGCTAGGTAGCTGCATACTTACAGTTGGGTTGTTGCTGCTGCTGTCTATGGCATCATGTCGCTGCATGCTTTCAGTTGGGTTGCTACCGCAGCCAAGCGTGGGACCATGTTGCAGGACGCTTCCAGTTGTGTTTCTATTACTGTCAACTACTGGGCCCTGCACCTGCATGCTTCCATTTGGGTTGATACTACTCCCAAATGTGGGATCATGTTGCAGGACGCTTCTGGTCGGGTTGCTACTGCCGCCGACTTCTAGGCCCTGTACCTTTATGCTTCCACTCTCGTTTCTGTCCCTTCCAACTGCTAGATCATGTTGCTGCATGCTTCCAGTCAGGTTTTTGCTCCTGTCGACTGCTATGCCATGTTGCATACTTCCATTTGGGTTGCTACCAATGCTGACTGCTAGGCCATGCAGCTGCATACTTCCAGTAAGGTTGCTACCCCTGCTGAGCATGGGACCATATTGCGGAACACTTCCAGTTAGGTTGCAATCTCTGCCAGCTGCTAGGCCTTGTTGCTGCCTGCTTCCAGTTGGGTTGTTACTGACAACCAGAATTTGAAATTTAATATACTTAGATAATGTTTAAACAAGTAGTAACATATGTACTTTGCACAATTTTTGAGGCTATACTTCTTAAATATTAATTATATTATTATTCTTGGAGACCAAACTATGTTGTTATTATCTCACCTCCCATAAAGAGATCCAATGTGATTAGATGGCACGGGAACTGATGGTACTGCTGGCGATGTGGCTACTGCTGTGCTGGTAGAGCATCTAGGATCCCTGCAGTATACCATCATCATTTTCAGGATTTCCATTATTTATTAGGTTCGTGTTGTAGTTACTCATATGCTGGTACAAAATTCCAAAAACAGTACAATTCGGTAGTAATAAAAATGTAGCTTTCTTTCTCTTTTGGTATAACCAGTATAAGATAGCAGGTTGGCTGGTTATCATTCTCAAATTTAAAGCTAACATTCACTCGGAGACAATCATACAGGCAAGTCCTTCAGCACAAATGTGTTAAAGAGTTATAACTTAAAACCCTCATTGTGTGCCTCATATCTTTTTATCCTTGTTTTCATTTCTTGTGTGAAAATAGAGAGTTGTTTTAATAATATGTAAGGTTTTAATTTACTGTCTTTTTCATTGTTATCTGGGACATAAGAAAACCAATATGCAAGCTGTTCAGTTAAACTACTACTAGCAGAAAAAAATCACAAGTGAAATTTTCTAATTTACCTCGTATAGGATGGAAAGAAATGCTGAAAACAAGCATTCTGTTCCTTTATAATGTGAGCCTAGAAAGTAAATAAAGAAGAAAAAAGAAAATGAAAGTGAGCAAGCTTCAGCAGTTTTGCCAAATTCAAAAGGATAAGTTAGCTAACAGGAGTAAAATTTTACTTGGTACCATCTCGTACCAATGAAATCAGTAATGAAAATAAGTTAAAGCTATTATGCTAAAATGGCATTGCTTAGCCAAGTTCAACATTAAACCAAATTTCTTCATTTGCTGTGCAAGTTAGTTTCAAATTAATCAACTCGAATTTGTTTCACAAAAGGACGTCAAGGCTTTGCAATTTTTTTCTGCTTCGTTACTTTTTTTAATTTTTAGTTAATTAGGGTAAATGCAACCTGGGGAGCAAAATTTGTATTATTAGAGATTCATATATATATGAAACATACCTTTATTTTGTTATTTCTTGCGAGCAAATTCCTAACAGATCTTTCCATAGCCAATAGTTCTTCTAAGCTGTCAACCTTTTCTAATTGATTTAGGTTTCTGAAATAACATCACAAGCTCAGCATTAATTGTCAGATGAAATAATTGAAAAAAGAAAAGATTTTAAAGACAGAGGTGCTGGTACGTATGGACTTATAACTAACTGTCTATTGTACTGGTGTGAGACCAAAGTTTATTCCATATCTTAGAACTTTCCAACTTATGTACTGCTTAGCTGCTTGTCAGCCTCAAGGATATTTGAATCCAAAATTCTTATTTGGAAAACAAGATAATCCTTAAATTTTTGCATAGTCCAATGAATTACCTTAGTGTGCCCAGAGAATCTTCAAGTTCTGCTATTTCTTGTATTGTCTCCTCAAGCGGCTTCTACAGTAGTTGTCACAGGAACAATCATTATTTTGGACCCAAAAGTAAAATATATGTAAACATTTTTACACTGAATGCAACAATTTACCTCAGAATCTTCTTCCCCTTCAATTGGATGCATGCTGCAAATAATAAATAATAATAAATTAATTAATTAATTACATTTGAATACCACAATTTCTGAATAGGAAATAGAAATACTTGACAGTAAAGGCTATATAATTAATTATTTCCACCATGCAATTATTAGAATTTAAATCTGTTAAATGCCATATTGATCAAATGTTATATTAGTACCTTAGTAACTTTATTCTCTACTCTAGGTTTCATTTCATGATATGTGAAAATTATTATAAATAAATTAAATATTTAATTAAATAGAACTAGACAGATGGCGTATGGTGCAGAATTGATGTATAAGACAATAGTCTAGAAGGTACTTTGTTCCATCATTTAAAATTATAAGAAATTGAAAAAGAAAATTATATAAAAAAAAAAATCAACATATTGGTTTACATACCCATTAACATTGACTACGTGGCCATCTGTGAAAGATTTTCTCAGTGACTGCAACAAGCATAAGATTTGAATGAGAAAACATGTTATCTTAACAATCCAATTAAATTAAGATAAGGATGAATCATATGTTCATTTGAAATTTAGCTCTTCACAAATTTCTATTATATTATTAGCGGCTAGCTTTTTTTTTTCCCCTTGAGGTTTTGTTTACCAGTACATCAGAGTAATGGTCTCTGGTTTAACAGCTCAATCGATTTCTGACATAGGTTGCTAAATTTATGCTAATTTAATCTCATAGGAGATAGTAGGCCATAAATTTGAAAAAAAAAAAAAATATATATATATATATATATAGAGGATGGATATAGAACACTAATGTGTACGGATCGTCCCCGTACACATGAGTCGTTTTTCGAGATCCAAAATTCAAACGGCCGATCCGAACCGTTCAAGTTGTTCTCCATATTGAAAAACCCTCGGAGACCAAATTTTACATTTTTTCGAATTTTTTTACTATATATTATGATATTTTCAAAAAACACTACAATTGGAGTATTTCAGGCCCTCCAATTTGAAAATATCATAATATATAGTAAAAAAATTTGAAAAAATGTAAAATTTGGTCTCCGAGGGTTTTTCAATATGGAGAACAACTTGAACGGTTCGGATCGGCCGTTTGAATTTTGGATCTCGAAAAACGACTCATGTGTACGGGGACGATCCGTACACATCAGTGTATTTTATCCATTCACTATATATATATATATATATATACGTATATATACTTTATATAGCATATGTTTTTATTTTTTTTTGAGGTGTTATGGTTATTTATGTATCATTTTAAAATATATCAAACAATTAAGTTATAGAACAAACCTCAAAGGTCTCCTTCTTTCTGCAAAATGGAAAAAGAAACCAAATTAAAATGTTTCCAAAGTTTTAGTTTATTTGCAAGAAGTAACTATAACAATGTGTTTTTGGCCTATCTGAAACAAAATCTGTATTATATTGGTTCCTATTCGTTAATACTTAGTCACCTCTGTCCCTTTTATGATGAAACCAATTTAAACCATGCATGTTTGATTCAGGTACCATTTGTTTTGGAATAAAAATTTACTGCCACTTACCAGTTAATTTTTCCTTTTTTAAGAAATCACTCACCAGTTAATTGTTGATAAAAATTGATACGATTTTAACCGTATAGATGTTCTTTTATCTTATTTAAACTTTGATCATTTAATTGACAACTATGAAATTCAACACTAAAAGAGATGAAATTCCATAAATAAAGAAGAAGAAGAAGAAGAATAAGGGATATATGACGTACGTTTTGACCAGGTTTTCTTTACTCTCATTCACATATTGCTGAACAACATTACTGAAGTTTCTGAAAAATAAAGGAAAAGGAATTTATCAACTTAGCACTGAAATTCATATATTACAACCATACACATAAGATAAGATTAAATAATATAGCTTGTGAATGTTACATACAGATACATGATCTATCTATAGCTTCTTGAATTTTGTCTCAAGTGCCATTAGTTCAAGAAAAACAAGCACTATACCCTTTTTTTTTTTTTTTGTGAAAAATAGACTCCCAAGATGGGAATCCTGAATTCATTAACAAATGCCAAGTATAACAAAAGTTATGGTCATGCCAAGACAAGCACTATACTATCTGAACCTTTCGAATCAAGGGGGTTTCTAGACCAATTTTGAACTATTAGAAAAAAATTCAAAATCTAAAAATTAAACAAAGGGAAATACCTGTTTTCTCCTACGAATACATTATACCCTCCAGAGGTCGTAGTTGTGACAAGAAGAACTGGTACATCACATAAAACAGACAATTCCCTTGCTTTCTTTGTTATCCCCTTGTACCTCTTATTAAAGGTGCTCTTCCTCGCACAGGATGGCTCTATCTTTTTCATTTCAATTTTTCTTCTTCCCATCTTTTGTTTTTGTAAATAGAAAAATTACACAGAATAACAGAAAGTTGAAAAGTAAAACGACAGTAATAATGGTAACTTGGTCAGAACAATAAAATCCACTCCTATTTAATGGCAGAGGTTATGTTAATTATGGTAAGGTCGTAAGGAAAGAATTACTGCAATTCTAGAAGCTACCAATAATACAGCCGACCTAATTTTTATTCGAAAAAGGAAACTTTCCTCATTTAAGAAAAAACCAAAAATAGGGCCGACAATTGAAAAGCTTGAAATAAAAAGGCTATTCCTGACATTAATTTTTTTTTTTATTGAAATTCCTGACATTATTGACCAATCAAATTTTGTTTTAAGGTCTCTGTTTAACTTTGTTCCCATTTGATTAACTGATTATTATTATTATGACATAAAAACGACCTTACTAAATTGGGTCAAACGTAAATAAGAGTTCGATCGGTTGCATTCTTCTAAAATAGAAATTATTTTCTTGTTAGAAACGTGTAATGCAAGAATTACATTTTTTGAAAGAATCATGTCTCTTTTCTCCTCTTCCTCTCTATCAATCCGATAATAATTGGAGAAGGCTAACCAATCAAATCATTAACTCTAGTTGCAACTATAGTTCAAGAACCAGATTTAGGTGCAAAATAAACGCCACCCTCTAATTAAGTAGTTATATTTGTTATTTAGCTTTCATGTACACAAATTTTTTATAATTTTCCAGAAACTTGACATTGTTCTACTTAATTTCAGCTGATGAATAACGTTATAGAAAGAAAGTAGGAAATTGATTCGTTACGCAAAAAATGCATCATGCCGTACATAATTATGTTGTCCGAAAAAAATTTATTTCCGTAAATAATTTAATTTGGGTTCGAGTTGTCAAAAACAAACCATAAATTAAATCAAAATTATCACAGGCGAGGACAGAAGTACAAATCTACTTGTTGAAGTGTAGTAGAAATATTGTACAGTGTGCGAATATTAACAAAGTTTATATTGTCCCTTTTGCAGCGAAACTGCCAACTACAGTTTTGTTGTGTACAATGTTTCCCCTATTCTAAATACTTAAGAATAATATAACACTTAGAAACATAATCCAACTTAACATTTGAATAATATGTTATGCTGCGTATCAAAATTCGATGCACTATATATATGAATCTATACTATTACTATATATAACAAAAATTGTCCGAAATTTTGTTTTATTTTTACAACCTGAAATAATCTTGATATTAGCAAATCATTATAAATAAATTAAAAACTCACTGACGTGCAGACCATATAATGTAGAAAATAATAATCATGTTCAAAGTAAAATTTGATCATCTCTTAAGCAGCAAAGAAAAAGCAAATAAAAAGGTTGTGATCGAAATACCTTTGTGTGGGCGGAGTAACGCGTCGGAGAGAAGAAGACGGCACCTATAACCCTGGCACAAAAAGTACCAATTATTTCGGCTGACCAAAGTAGAAAATAAACGCCTTCAAAAATCTTCTTTTATTGTTCGGAATTTTTTGTTAATTTACAATGCAACTAAAAAGGAGCAGATTACTCGATTTCAAATGCTTGCCCTAACCCGCTGCACAGGTGGCGTTGTTTATATATAGTCATATATATTTTTTCACTTGTTTCTTCTATAATAACTATAACAAAAAAGTTCTTATTTTTAGTAGGTTATAATTTAGATTCATTGTACAATCATTACATCCAAGCCGGCATTGTCAAGTCTACTGATTAGTGAGGAAATGAGTACGTTCTGTATGTAATACTACTTCTACTGTATACAGGAATCGGGATGTAATTTTTTTTTTTAAAAAAAAATATATCTTAAGTGACGTGTCTGTTTTGTTACAAACATATAAGAGTGTTTATAGTGTACACGTATTATATGTTATAATCATTAAAATTTCAAGAAAAAAAAATTAATATAAAAAATTAAAAATTTAGTCAGTAAAATTAACGAAATAAATAAAATGTTTAAATACATATATTCATACTAAATAAATATCAGCCAAGTTAAAATTTCTGACAATTTTAGAGCCGAAAATTCCATGAGTTCATGGGCTCATGGCTGTCAATTAATCAAAGTATTAAACCATCTAAAATCTATCCTGTTTAATCTGAGCTTTTGGATCTAAGTTTTAATTCTAAAATTTTGTCAGTCGTCCGATTTAAATCTGTTTAAATTTTACCCTGAACCATTTGCGACCCGGTTCCCCTTTTCCCAGTTCTTCTCTCCTCTCCCGTTTACAAATTTCTCCTTTGCTCTTCTCCGATTCGAGGTAAATCAATGGTGATCGGTAAAAGTAGGAGAGGCAGGAAGGCCAGAGGTTTAGACGTCGTCTGACGCTGTGGCCAGAGGTGGAGTTAATGTGTGGTCTTTTAGATCTCTCTGAACTGTTCGTTTAATTCCCTACACATTCCAGGGACCTATATGTGAACATTTTCTGGTATTGGGGTTAAATTGTGAATGCTGCGATTTGATCTCGTCAAAAGGACCCAGTTGAATTCAATTTGTGACTTATAGAGGGTCTTGGGTGTTATTTCTGTTCATTGTGTTTTTTCCTGGTTTATTTTTTATAATAAAAATAAAAATATTGCTACACACTGAAGTTGGTTTGAATGATGTTATGAACTGTAGTTTGCGTTACTCTCGACTCTTGAGCTACTATACTATCAGGGGAACTAGAGGCTCCATTTTATTGTTTCGGTATGATTGAGGATACCAGAGTTGGTATTGCTCTTAGGATGTAAGAACTTTAATTTTGTTTCTCTAATGTAATATGTAGCTATATGCTACTTTTTTTCAAAAGAAAAAAAAGGGGACCCAATTGAGAATATCCGATATGGATTGGATCTGTTACTAGTTTTTGGATCGGTTCTAGATAAACTTTTTGGGTTTGGATTCAAGTCCAGACCTGTGTAGCCTAACCCAAAACTGAACCTGTTCCTTTGAAATCTCTCACAAATTCGGATGCAACAATATATAAATTTGCTACATTGTGTCTTGATTTATTTACCTCTTTCAAATACTTGTTAATATGGTGACTTGGCAGCACAAATTCCACCTCTATTGTGGTTAATAGGGAGATTTATAATTGGTTAATGGAAAGTGGCATTCCAGATTGTTTGAATTGTTTCATTTGGTTAAACTAAGACTTTTAAGTTTTAACCAAAGCCCATCTCAAAACTTAGAGGTTGGGATGGGGAGACTAGATGTGTATATTGCAGTCTAGAGGAAAATGTAGATCATCTCTTCTTTCAGTGTTCTCATGTAAAATGGGTTTGGAAATGGATATTTCATTTTGTTGTAATAGACTCGCTAGTAAAATTGTTACGAAATTTCAGGGGTTAGTTTGCATATAGGGAGACAAGATAGGGAATGCTTATTATTATTCTTGTTGCTCTATGTTGGACATGTTGGTTAGAAAGGATAAGTGCTGTTTTCATCACACTAGTCATGTATCTGTCAGATCATATTTCGAAAATTAAACCCTTATGACTAATTCGTCAGGGGCTTACATAGTTTTAGAATTGTAAAATGTATCGTGAATCGTTGGATTTAGTATCGAATCGTGAATCGTGTATCGTATTGAATCATTAAGATATGCTAAGCTATCATTGAAATTAAGCAAAACAAATAATTACAACATATATTGAATGAATTTCACTAAAAATAAAGTAATTATATCATACTGTAAGTAAATAATTAATGCTTACTTAATATATTGTATAATTTTATATTTAATGCTATGCAACTTACATAAATTATTATTATAAGTAGTATGTCAAATAAACTTGGGAAATTTTGTTTTATTAATTTCAAAGCAGGATTTCAAAATGGGGATTTATTTAAATTGCATTAATCAAAATTGACTAGATACTATGATGATTGGACTTGTATGAACCCAATACTATTATTATAGTATGATTACTTATGGTTTTAAGCCAAACTAAAAAGGCACGAGAAATATTGGAGAATAAGCACCTCGTACAAATATATACTTTTCATTAAGTAAGGCAATGATAAAGGAGCTTTATTACTAAACATAAGGGAACTTCGATATTTTTACGAAATAGCAAAATGACTTACAAAATAAGATATCCATTTCTAATTTGAAATTCAGACTTTGAAATATTATATATAAATAATATAAGATTCTAAAGGAGTGCAAAAATTATGGGGTGCTACAGCAATTGCATTCCATAAAGGAATTTTAGTCACAAAATTAAATAGACAACAACAGACTATAAAAAGCAAGTTTAATCTCGCACAAATTGAATAGTCAACATCCGGATACAGCCATTTTGCATGTTCCTTATTTAATACAATTCAGAAAAACAAATAGACAAAATAATTAAGAGGATTGTATCTAAAAAACCAAATAATTAAGAGCACGTTTTATCCCGCACAATTCTATTAGACAATATGCTCATGTGTTACTAGTAAATATTTAAAGGTGTTGGAAGTGTCCAGTCCTATCACTCGGTGCTCGAATCAAATTAATAGATGATTCTCATCATTAGAAATGGGTAAATTAAGAATTTCATCAAGCGATAAGTGTAAGATTTCATTATATACATCTTGCATGTACTCGTATAGTCCGTCTCCCTCTGACAAGTTGCCATGTAGGGGGTCCAAAACTGAGTTGATATCTTGAAAAACTGCTTCCTCTGGCATATTCCTGTACATCATTAAAGATAAAATTTTCATGAGTATTTGTATTTTGATGAGAAGTGTATTATTATTATGGTAGTGCTATCAATATTACTGGTACAAATTATAACTTTTTCAATAAGAAGATGAGAGTTCAAATAAACGATAATTAAAGGTTTAGATATGCCTATTGTTTGTCAGTATTATGCTAGTGTCAAAGTATTAATTTTCTTTATAACAATGAGAAAAGTATAGTTTTATTAACCTAGAAAGATTCTGTGGACCATGAGACCATGTAGTGTCACTGCCGACTGTAAGACCATATTGCTGCATACTTTCACTCGAGTTGATACCACTTCCAAATGTGGGACCATGTTGCAGCACACTTCCAGTTGGGTTGTTATCGCTGCCAACTGCAGGGCCATGTAGCTGAATGCTAACAGTTGCGCTGCTGCTGCTGTCGACTATGTGACCATGTTGCTGTGAGCTTTCAGTCGGGTTGCTACCGCTGCCAAATGTGGGATCATGTTGTAGCACGCTACTAGTTGGGTTGCTGCCGCTGTAGACTATGGGATCATGTTGCTGAGCGCTTTCAGTCAGGTTGCTACCGCTGCCGAATGTGGGATCATGTTGCAACATGCTTCCAGTCGGGTTGCTGCCGCAGTCAACTATGGGACCATGTTGCTGATAGCTTTCAGTCGGGTTGCTACCACTGCCGAATGTGGTATTATGTTGCAGCATGCTTCCAGTCAGATTGCTGCTGCTGCCGACTATGTGATCATGTTGCTGCACGCTTTCAGACGGATTGCTTCTGCAGCCGAATCTGGGATCATGCGTGCTTCTAGTTGGCTTGCTATCAATACCAACTACTGGGCCATGTGGCTGCATGCTTCCAGTCGGGTTGCTATCAATACTAACTTCTGGGCCATGTAGCTGCATGCTTCCAGTTGTGTTAATACTGCTTCCAGATGTGGCACCATGTTTCACAACGTTTCCAGTCAGGTTGCTGCCACTGCCCAATGTGGGACCATGTTGCAGCACGCTTTCAGTTGGGTTGTTATTGATGCTGATTACAGCTGGACCATTTAGTTGCATGCTTCTAGTCAGATTGTTACCGCTTTTGACTGTGGGACAGTGTTGCTGCATGCTTTCAGTCTGGTTCATACTGCTGCCGAATGTGGGACCATGTTGCAGCACGCTTCCAGATGGGTAGTTATTGCTGCTGACTATTGGGCCATGTAGCTGCATGCTTCCAGTCGGGTTGCTGCCACCACCGAATGTGGGACCATGTCGGAGCACCCTTCCAGTTGTGTAGTTATTGCTGCTGACTATTGGGCCGTGTAGCTGCATGCTTCCAGTCGGGTTGCTGCCACCACCGAATGTGGAACCATGTTGCAGCACCCTTCCAGTTGTGTAGTTATTGCTGCCGATTGGGCCATGTAGCTGCATGCTTCCAGTCGGGTTGCTACCACCGCCGAATGTGGGACCATGTTGCAGCACCCTTCCAGTTGTGTAGTTATTGCTGCTGACTATAATTGGGTCATGTAGCTGCATGCTTCCAGTCGGGTTGCTGCCATGGTCGAATGTGGGACCATGTTGCAGCACCCTTCCAGTTGTGTAGTTATTGCTGCTGACTATAATTGGGTCATGTAGCTGCATGCTTCCAGTCAGGTTGCTGCCACCACCGAATGTGGGACCATGTCGGAGCACCCTTCCAGTTGTGTAGTTATTGCTGCTGACTATTGGGCCGTGCAGCTGCATGCTTCCAGTCGGGTTGCTGCCACCACCGAATGTGGAACCATGTTGCAGCACCCTTCCAGTTGTGTAGTTATTGCTGCTGACTATTGGGCCATGTAGCTGCATGCTTCCAGTCGGGTTGCTGCCACCGCCGAATGTGGGACCATGTTGCAGCACCCTTCCAGTTGTGTAGTTATTGCTGCCGACTACTGGGCCATGCAGCTGCATCCTTCCAGTTGGATTGCCACTGGGAACAGAATTGAAAGTTTGATATAGTTAGATAATGCTTAAATAAGTAGAAAAAGCTACTTTGCATAAAACAGTTGATGTTGATACTGCTGAGCACAATTCTGATTTTTCAGGCCATATAATGTTGTTCTCACCTCCCATGAAGAAGACTGTTGTGATCAGACAGCATGGGATCTGCTGGTATTAGTGGAAATGCTGGTATTTCTATTCTTGTAGAGCATCTAGGATCCCGCATTACCATAATCTTTATCAGGATTTCAATTCTTTATTTGGTACAATACAAATGATGTAACCAGTATAAGTTATAAAAAGGTTGCTCAATTACTCTCAAAATGAAAGCCATCAATTACGTGGACATTCATACCGGTTGATAGAAATGGAAATAAAATTGGATGTAGGAACTTTAGCAACAAATGTTGCAGAGATCATGTTTTTATACTTGATTGCAAAATGATGTCCAGTTAAACTACTTTTTATCTAAAATTCTTAAATTAAAATGGTCTAATTTACCTCAGACAGGATGCAGAAAACTGTTGAAAACTAGCTTTCTGTTGCACTAAAATGCGTTCCTGGAAAGTAAATAAAGAAGAAAAACGAAAAGGATAGGTTAGCAAGCTTTAATAATTCGTTCGTTTCTTTTTGTATTTTTTTTTTCTGAGGGCTTGTGAAATTCTGTCAATAGTTCAGCCGTTTGTAACCAGGACTTAACTTTTACTTGCAATCAGTAATGGATTAACAGTTTAATTTATTACTATAGTGGCATTGCTTAGCTAAAAGGACCTCAAGTTTTGCAAATCCTTCTGCTTCGTTACTTTTCCCAATGTTTAGTTCCTAAGGTTATAGTGTTAATACACAACTGGTAAGCTAAATTGGTGTTATCAAAGATTCATACGAAACATACCTTTATTTTTTTATTTTTAGCGAGCAAATTCCTAACTGATCTTTCCATAGCCAACAGTTCGCCTATGCTCTCAACCTTTTCTAATTGATTCAAGTTTCTGTAATCACATAACAGGCTCGGCATTAGTTGTTAGATGAAACAATAAAAAAAAAAAATTGTAAAAAAATTACTTGTCCAAACTATGAAGTACAGATGTGCATGTACATATGGACTTGTACCTGTATGAGGTCGAAGTTTATTCCATATATGTAAATTTGATTCCGAAATTCTAATCGAGTAAACAAGATGATCTTAAAATTTTTATGATAGTCCAATATTTTACCGTAGTGGGCCCAGAAAATCTTCAAGTTCTGCTATTTCTTGTGTTGCTTTCTCAAGCGGTATCTGTAGATGTCACAGAAGCAATCATTATTTGGACCCAAAAGTAAAAATTTTTGTAATCTTTTTGTCAGTGAATGCAAGAACTTACCAAAGAATCTTCTTCCCCTTGGACTGGATGCATGCTGTAAAAAATAAAATAAAAATAATAAAAAAAATAAATAAATATTGGTACATGTGAATACCACAATTTCTGAATAGGAAATTGAAATTATTGACAGAAAAAGGCTTTATAATGTAATTATTCCTACCATGCAATTATTAAAATTTAAAATTAAAACTGCTTAATGCCGTATTAAAAAAAAAATGTTATCCTGCCAACTTCTTTTAATGGAAGTTGTGAAAAATCCCGTGTTAAAAAAAAAGGTTTCATTTCATGATATGCGGAAAGTATTATGAGTAAATTAAGTTTTCATTAAAGAAAACTACACGGATGCGTATGGTGCAGAAATGATGTACACAAGCCAATAGTCTAGAAGGCACTATATCCATCATTTAAGATTTATAAGAAATTGAAAAAGAAAACTATAACAAATCAGCAAATCGGAATAATACCACGGAACATTTACAACATGGCCATCCGTAAAAGATTTTCTCAGTGCCTGCAACAAGCATAAGATTTGAATGAGTAACCATGTTGTCTTCACAATCCAATTAAACTAAGATAAGGATGAATCATAGACCATTATTCATTTGACATTTAGGCTTCACACATTTGTTTTATATTACAGCAGCAACCTTTTTTGGTTTTTCTTTCTAGGTTTTGTGTACCAGTACATTGAAGTGATCGTCTCTGGTTAATTTAACATCATATACAGTATATGTTTTGCACACCTTTAAAATGAGGTCAGTTGTTATGGTTAGTTATGTATCATTTAAAAATATATAAAAACAATTAAGTCATAGAACAAACCTCAATGGTCTCCTTCTTTCTGTAAATGGAAAAAGAAACCAAATTAAAATGTTTCAGAAAGGTTTAGGTTTATTTGCAAGAAGCCAAGAATTAACTAAAAGGATGCAGTTTTGGCCTATCTGTATCAAAATCAGTATTATATTTGTTCTTATTCGTTAATTCTTGGTCACCTCGGTCCATTTTATGATAAAATTAATTTCATCCATGTTTGATTCAGATACCATTTTATTTTGGAATAAAAATTCATTGTCAGTCACCAGTTCATTGATTATATAAAAAAAAGAGATAATTCCATAAATAAAGAAGAAGAATAAGAGATATAAGACATACGTTTTGGCCAGGTTTTCTTTACTCTCATTCACATATTGCTGAACAACATCACTGAAGGTTCTGAAAAATTAAGGAAAAAGAAATTATCAACTTTAGTATTGAAAAAATAAAATCATATATTACTGCCATACACATAAGATTAACAAATATAGCTTGTGAAATCTGAATGTTACAAACAGAGACATGAACTATAGCCTCTTGAATTTTGTATCAATAGTTACATTGGTTCAAGAAAGACTCATTATTCTATGACTATGAATCTTTCGAATCAAGGGGGTTATCTCGCATATGTCTGGTAAACATGCAAATTTTGTATCAATATGTTACCACTAGTATGTATTCTTGATTCTTGAAAATTACAATTCAGAGAGACTATCAACAAAGAAGGCTAAAAGTTACTATTAGAAAAAAAGTTCAAAATCTTTAAATTAAACAAAGGAAGTACCTGTTTTCTCCTGCAAATACTTTATACCCTCCAGAGGTAGTAGTTGTGACAAGAAGAACTGGTGCATCACATAAAACAGACAATTCCCTTGCTTTCTTTGTTATTCCCTTGTACCTCTTACTAAAAGTGTCTCTCCTAACACGGGCTGACTCTAGCTTTCGCAGTTCAAGTTTCCTCCTTCCCATCTCTTGTTTTCTTGCTAAAAAATGGCGCAGAATGACAGAAAGTGGAAGAGAGTAAAACGAAAGTGATGGTAATTGGTAAGAACAATTGACTCCGATCCCTGTATGGGTATTTAAGGGCAGAGGTTATGTTAATTATGGTAAGGATAGTATAACTGCAGTCCAAACTCCGTCAATTATAGTAGACCCTCACCTACAGCCGACTTCACTTTTATTTCAAAAAAGAAAACATTCTAGATTTAATAAAATAAAAAATAGGGGCAACGGTAGAAAATCCTGAAGTAAAAAGGTAATTCTTGCCATAGTTGACCAATCAAATTTTATTTGCGAACTCTGCCATGTGATTAACTGATTATTACCAATTATGTCAGGAAAATACTTACTTGGGTTAAACCTAATTAAATTACGTAAATAAGAGTTTGGTTGCATTCTTGTAAAATAGACATTCTTTTCTTCTTAGAAACTTTTATTGCAAGAATGTCATTTTTCAGAAAGAATCATGTCTCTATACTCCTTTCAGTCGGATAATAATTGGAGAAGGCTTATTAGTCATAACTCATAAGTAACATAACTCTCGTTGCAACTGTAATTAAAGAACCAGAATTTAGATACAAAATAAATTCCGTTCTCTAATTGCAATTAGTATAATGGCCTTCATGTATACAACTTATTATAATTTTTAAAAAATTTGACATGTAACGCTGCTTAAATTCAGCTGATGAATTGCAATTCATGCAAAGTTCTAAAACGAAAGTAGGAAATTTATTCATTACGCAAAAAAAAAAAAAAAAAAAAAAAAAACATTATGCAATACAAGATTATGTTTTCTGAAAAAAGATTTTTTTACGCAATATAAGTTAATTTGGATAACCGCTAATTAGCGAGGAAATGAGTCCAACAACTGTATTAGTATTGCTGTACACGGAATGTGTTTTATTTTTTGAAAAAAAAAAGAAAAATCTTAAGTGACTTGTCTATTTTCTTACAAAAATAGTGTGTTTATAACTATAAGGTACACGTGTAATATGTGATAACCAGCAGTAAAATTTGAAGAAAAAAAATAAATTAAAACAAAAAATTAAAATTAAATCAGTAAAATTTACGAAATAAATTAAATTAATTTGACTAACATATATATTCATACAAGTAAAATCTTACCGTCGCTAAAATTTGTGACAATTTTAGAGCCTAAAATTCCTTGTATTCATAAGTCGTAGCCGTCAATTAATCAAAATCATCCAAAATGAATTCTTATATAATCTGATCCTTTGTATATAATATTTAATTTAGAAATTTTGTCAGCCGTCCGATCGAATCTGTTTATTTTTTATTTATTTTTTTTTTATTAAAGATCGAATCTGTTTTAACTTCCCTCATTTTCTCCTCTAGTCGCTGCCGCTCGCTGGCCTTCCTCTCACTTATAAATATAATAATCGCTCCTCCTCTTCTACCATCCCATAATTTTTTTCTGTTCTTCTCTTCTCTTCTCCGATTTGAGTTAAATCAATGGTGAACGGTAAAAGAAGGTGAGGCAGGAAGACCAGATGTCGAGAAGGCGGCTGAGAGCCTGAGACAATGGCCAGCGGTGGAGGAGACATCTGAGGCAGTGGCCAGAGGTGGAGGAGGCAGCTGAGACAGTGGCCAGTAGCTCTCTCACTCTCTCTCTTTTCAATTGCTTGCTCTGAGGTATAGGTATGTCCTTGTTCTTGTCTTAGTTCTGATTCAGAGATTATGCTTGCGTTAATGGGTGGTTTGTTAGCTCTGCACAAGTCCATGCCAACTCTCTGAATTATTCTGGTAAAATCCCTGCACTGCTACACATTCCAGGGAGCTACCTATATGTCAACATTTTTCTGTTATGTGGGTTAATTTGTGAATGCTTTAACTTCCTCTAGTCAGAAGGTTCCAATTGAACAATATTGGATAATGGATTTGGATCTGTTACTAATTGTCCGATTGGTTCCAAGTAAACTCTTTGGGTTTGGATTCAAATCGACACCTGTGGAGCCTAACCCACACGCGCACCCTATTCTATATAGAAATCTCTCACCAATTCAGATGCAACAATATATAAATGGAATAATTAGATTTATGCCACGCGAAAAATTAAAAGTAGAAAAATACCATCACTATATGACAAATTATTTTTTTGCCACTAGAAAATTATAAAAATTAGTTTTATGCCATCGACTAATTGATATGACCATTATACCCTTTTGTGTTTTGAATTTGATCTCTGTTTTTTCCCTCTTTTTCTTTTGCTAATTTGAAAAATATTGCATATGTTTCATGCTTAAAACATCAAATGGATTCTGGTTTTTTTCTTCTGCTTCTTAGAGGAGTAAATTCCGTTCTATTTTATATAAAACTATGAGAATACATAATTTTGCAAACTTTTGTTTTTCTCAAAATCACAATTTATTTCGTTGTTCATAAGCTTCAAACAATTTCATTAGTTAAAGGAAATGAATCTAAAAATCCTAATAGAATGGGAGATAGTTGTGAAGAGAAATAAAAAAAAAATTATTAAAGCACCGATTTCTAATCAATTTGATTTAATTAGGGTTTATTGTAAATAGAAGAAATACATAATTTTTATGAAAATTTAGAATTGACGTATCCATATAGGGAAGATGATGTCCGGGGGGAGAAGCAGTAGGCAAAGTTCATGGTTTATTGTAATTAGGGTTTATTTTAATAAGGGCAGTTTAGGATTTTTTGTGAAACAATGAAGAATTGAGGATGATATTTTTAGAAGTTATTATGTCTTTGGCAAATATCTAATTTTGATAATTGTTTGATGGCATAAATCTAATTAGTAATATAGCAATGACATTTTTCAAATTGATTAATTTTCATAGTGGCATAAATCTAATTATTCCTATATTAATTCGCTACATTGTGTCTCGACTTATTTACATCTTTCAAATACTGTTGATTTGGTGACTTGGCAACACAAATCCACCGCTAATGTGCCCAATAAAGAGTTTTACAGTTGATTAATTCTAGATAATTCTAATAATTTTATTTGGGATTTAAGGTTGCCTTTGAAAATTAAAATGTTCTTTGGGTACTTAGTAAATGAAGACTTTCCACTAAAGCCCATCTCAAAACTAGAGGTTGGGGTGGGGAAACTAGATGTGTATACTGCACTGTAGAGGAATTTAGATCATTGTTTTTTCGGTGTTCTCATATAAAAAGGATTTGGAAATGGATTATTCATTTTGCCAAGATAAGGAAATGCTGATTATTATTATCGCTATTTTATATGTTGGACATGTTAGTTAGGTAGGAACAAGTGCTGTTTCTATCACACTAGTCCTGTATCTATCAGATCATATATTTTGAAAATTAAATCCATATTGACTTATTGGTCAGGGGCTTCTCATACTTCTTTGCAAGCTAGGATGATGAAATGTATCTCTGAAGTAATAGAAGAACCCTTGAGTTGCAGCAGGGGGGTTGAGGAGGAAGCTCAGGTGCTGGAAGATGGGGTTGTTGCATTTTTTTCATGACTGTTTCCCATTTTTGTAATGATTTGTCGTTGGCTTTTGTTATATGGATGTTAACCAATGTTCTAAAAACCAGGCCGGCCAGGCCAGTTAAACCTCAGTAACTTTTCCGGTTGGATGGATGTCCAGTCTGTTTTTTTTTTGGTTTTTAAAACATTGATGTTAACTGGTCTATAAGATTTCACTATACTGTCGTGGGTTAGTTTGTTTGGGTTTTTAGTTCTATTACATTCTTAGATGTTGGGAAAAATGGAATAGCATTGTGAATTTGTGATGCCGGTACCATATATAGATAATGGTAACATACGATGTAGTGGGTATAAAAGTATAAGCTGAATTGTATTTTATGTGTTGGAACTGATATGATGTATTTTTATTTTTTCTTTTATAAAAAAGGACAAGTGCTCCCCTACTTGTTACCAAAAAAGAATTTGATGTTGGGATTTAAACCCGTTTGTCTTCTACGCTCTTTTAGTTCTCTGCCTGGCTCAGACGCTCAGCGCTTGATTGATATATTGTGGGCATTTTCTAAACAGAGTTTGATACGGAACCTTTTAATTGTTGGATTAAACCCTAAGTTTGTTGAAATTTCCATATGTGATGGTAACTTATATACTTGGCCGTGACATATCAAAGTTTGGATATATATTTAAAAGTTAGTGAGGTATGCCAGATAAACTTGGGAAATTTATTAACTTCAAAGGGGGAATTAAAAATTTCCTGATCAAAATTGAACATATACAATGATGATTGGACTTGTATTAACTTCAAAAAGGGGGGGGGGGGGGGGGGGGGTGTTCCGGTTTGCACTTTGAGAGAGTCATTGGAAATTTTGGAGGTTCAATAATCAGATTATGAGAAAGACTTAGAAGGTACTTATTAACTAGATTTGTTAGGGGAATGCGTTTCTAAATTGAAATGCATTAAGATGCTGCAACATTTGGAAATATAGCAAACAGGGGTGGTGGCAACATTAAATATTACTAGTTCTAATCTTGTGTATTGCACGATTCATCCTAATTTGAAAGTGTTATGAAACGGTTTCCTAATGAGTGCGGATATTTTATGAAAATTTTTACAAATAGACGCGTAATATTTACAATCATTGTCACAATGAAATGATTGTGTTTATAGCCTAACCAAATCCCCAAAACAAAGCCCTGAGGCAGCCACCAACAAAACATTTTTACAGCCTAATCAAAATTAAACAAAACAAAGAAAAAAGAGAACTAAGTTCCTAATAGATTTTCATCTTCAAAGCCGAAAGTATTGGACACTCTATCAGAATCATCCCCATCTCCTTGTGCGATCTACAACTGAGCATCACTCTGACCAGGGCCCAATATAGTAGCATAAATCTATTTTCACATTTTTTAAATGTGTCAGTTTACAATCATCTAACTCCTCAAAGTTGATAAATTTGCTCTAAACCTTCATATCGGAAACTTTAAGTCTACATGCATAGAAAGCCCAATATATTATATGTACTCTCGTAATTCGGATAACTAAAATATGGATTGGTTTTTACTTTTTTTTTTTTAACTGCTGCAGTAACTTTTATAAACACCACACAAATCAAACTCATATGCATCATAAATTCAGGATGAAGATGCACTCCTGGAAATCCTTCTGTGTTTGTGAAGAAATCACACCCAGAACAAACAAAGAACGAAGCACTAAAAGTTACAAAGAATAAACAACGTTTTTGCTTCCATCGGTAGAATCTACAATTGTTTGGGTTCTTTTTCTCTTTTACTACTTTTCATGCTGCACTGTATAACCGCTTGGAAATTTCCATATAGCTACAAGGTGTTTCCTCTCAAAATTTGGAAACAACATGATTTATCAACAGATGTCAAAAATTGACCTTTATTTGCCATAATACTACATTTTTTAAATAGCTTCAGACGATGAAGACAGTTGAGCATACATATCGGCATTTTCCTTCGCAAAATAAGCCTTGGCTTGAGGTCTCTTGATCTGAATAAAATTATTGCCGGTATTTAACAACATTGGTTGTTGTATCTGTTCTTAACTCAATTATTTAAAAAGATTTCCAAAAATAACTCTCAATTAAATAAAATAAGTTAAGAGTCTAAATTACCTTGAAAGTAGGTGTGAGGAGGCCATTTTGTAAGGTGAAAGGTTCCAGAACCAGTGTTACAGCTTTCACAAACTCGAAACCCCTTAGCTGAAAATAATTAATTACAATTTTTGTCAAACTAACTAAAAACTAACACAGACTTGGTTTGTTATAAAATAGTTAAGAGTTACATACCTGAGCTTCTTTCCAAACTTTGTCCATTTCATCAAGAACTGCAGCACATGCTCTTGGATCCTTTAACAGCTGCCCCATATTATCATATTATTCAATGTTTATATATTACGGTATTACCAAATTATTAGTTGATAGTTACATTAATTACATGATATCTCATATTTATACATGTATTTTGACCGTACTTAGCACTCAAATATTACTCAAACCATTATAATTGCCTCATGAATTGTTGTGTTTTCCTAGATTTTTTTACCGTCGTGGCATTTGACTTGTTTTGTAGGAATTCGATGGTATGGACATAATAAAAGTATAAAAGAGAGAATTTTGGATAATCAAAAGACTAATTGCAATCTATAGCATTGTAGAGTTCATCCTAAGCTTTCCAACGATCTTTGAATCACCTAAATCGGAGTCCGGATGAATAAATTATGGCCCAAATACTATTGGTGTGCAATGCTGGGATTTCGATCCGAAATGCATTTCTGGAAAGCGTGATTTTGGCAATTTTCGAAAAATGAAGGAGGCAAACCGCCTTCCCTTAACATAGCCGCCTCCCTGGTCTCTTCCACGAGTATTTATGCGTGTTTCCTCGTACAGAGCAGGGATCCAAGCCTCCATAGATCAAATTCTCACCTTTCCACCGCCGTTCTTGCGTCGAAAGGCGTGGAATTCCACCATTCTCCATAGAGCACGACCTTGACAGCAACTTGGAGCGATTCTTGACACGCGACAATGGTAGAACCAATCCATCCAAGATTCCATAGCCTTACAAACAGGAGTTTAGCGGGATTATTTGGTTGTATTTCTTCTTCTCTCTTTGCTTGTATTGATGATGGAGTTTGTATTTTATTTTACTTGCATGTTAGGCTTGTTTATTATGTCTTAGGAGTAGTTAGTATATTAGTTTGGTATTTTGTGATGACTTAATGAATATGATATATTATGTGATTTATTTAGTTGTGAAATATTGTCTATGCTTAGTTATATTATTTGTTTGCTTGATGTTTACCTATAGATGAATCATGACGTCTTTAGGGCATTAAACTAGATCAAACCTTTAATTAATTAAGTAATTGAGGTAAGCCAATCGCTCGAAAGAGGAGGTTAGTTTAACGACCGAAAGGTGTAGCTTTTATTGATCTGAAAAGACTTTAAATACCTCTAGAAATCCAACTAAATCATCTTAAGTGATTAAGAACCAAAGCGCAACAGCTGAGGCTTAGTCACCTACGTGGTAAAAGCCGGTTCCAAACCAAACCAGAACTAAAACGCGACAGCTGAGGTTAGGATTTAGATCTGGTCGTCAAGTAACCTTTACATAGTGTCCTATAAAAATATCAAGTCAAAACAGAAGGTCTAAGGCAAGTTTCTGTCTCGAACAGTATGGATTTCGGTCCGAAATCCATGCATTTCTGTCCGAAATGAGCCTATGTCTCAGTGAAAATTGTAGGCAGAGGTGCTTTAGAGCTAAACTGATTGAACGCGAAACCCTAAGACATTCATTTGCATCTGTTTGAGTCCATAAATCACTAAAAAAACAACCAAAAATAATTTAATTACTTGCACTTTATTTATTTATCTTTTAAATCATAAAATTTCATAACAATTGTTTTGTCTAGCTTTCATGAGGAAGTAGAGTCTAGTAATTAATTTAATCATCCTTGTGAGTTCGACCCTAAGTTTTACCGGAACGACTAGTGAGGTAAATCATAGGTATAAATTTATTTGACCTAGGATTAAATTCCTTCATCATTACGTCAAGAAAATAATTAGTGGCTTCTTTATTCTGGTTTTCGGTCACTATGAACCAAAATTTGACACATGCAATGTATGCTCTCAATCACCATAAAAAGTAAGTATATTTTGCTCTTAAAATTCTTGGGATAAAAATGCTGCCTTTATTCCTTGTGATGCAACCCAAGATTTCAACACCTCGGGCTCGACACATACAACAAATGTTGACATGTTGAGCAAGAACATGTTGACATGTACATGACCTGAGTTTATCCCTTTAAGTGTCTTGTCTTATTCTCTTTGGCTTCACCATCAATTAGGTGACCCGATAATCTTTTGAATGAGAAAGAAACACATAATTATTATCTGAAACTTAATTTCCTCACAAATGAAGAGCAAAAGTCGTAGGGAAAGAAGGGATGTAAGCAATTGTAAATCAGATAAATTGTAATCCACTTTTACATTACCATCCTCTTCAACATGGAATTGATTAACTTTTCACATTATTATCCTCTCCGATTCGACAAATTGAAGAGCATGCAACAGTCTTTGACCAGATAGCATACTGAGCAAATTAACACCTACAAAACAAATTTTGGATCATCTAGTATATAGGTCTTGGTGTGTGCATGGTACCAACATAAGATGATTTCTAAAATAATTGGATTAGATAACATAGTGATACATCAGTATATACTGGCAATTATGCATCCACACAACCAAATTTGATACAAACCACATAGCAAAAAGAGAATTTTATATTTAAAATTATCGGCGTACCAGAATCTGAATCACGATGCTTGTCATGACAATTGCTTCCAGCTTCCTTTGGTTTTTGCTTGATATTCTTCTTCATTTTCCTCAAGGAGCATCATTTGGTGCTTCCTCTCGTAGATGAAATCGGTAACTCTTGCATGTGCCAACATGACTATGTCAACATACTTACCAATAACCAACATAAAATCTACATTTAAATATCAAGCCCAATCGGATTAGTAGCCAAACAACGTAATCAAAAAGTAAAAAATAAAAAGTCCTTTACCACTATGGCTTACACTTCCCATTTTTTGATTACAAGAGTTAAATATCTGTTGATCAAATTTTTAGTACTGAAGAACATGTTTAAGGAAAAGTGAAATATTTTATCAAAAGTCAAATTGCTGAAATATTTGATGATATAGGACACTGAGATTAACTGATTTGTGTAGTATGCTAAAGAACAATTGATTTAAGTAGTATGTTTAAGAAAAATGCCCAAGAGCTAAAGTGGTTAGACAAATATAACTAATAATTAGTACATTATTAAAAAAACATAATAAAAATTTCAGAAACTAAAGATTAAGGAAAAAAAAAAGAAAGAGTTACATTATGTCAAGACTATATGGAGGGGCTTACTAAAATCATTCAATTTTAACCTTTTTATTGTCCAAGTGGGGAAAGAGACCTAGCAACATTTCCCCCACAATTTTTCCCCAATAAGTCACCTTTCCTCACAAATTACCCAATAATGTGAGAATCAAGTTCTAAAATTAAACCTGAAAGGCAATAAATTTTCTATTTAGGAAGTAGATCGAACTTAAATCAAATCGTTTCAAACATACAGTCACCAACTTAGGTGACAGACATTGAACCCAAGCTAATTCATTTGAGAAAAGAAACAACTTTGAACATGAATCAAGCAGTTGCACATAGTCAAAATTTGCAATTTCGCATACGTGGAGTGAAATTTCACCACATGAGAGGCCGTTGAGATCGAGCATGGGACATCTTTTTGCCTTTGGAAGGAAACCTACATCTCTCTCCCTTTCTCTCTCTCTCTTGGTGAGTTGTTAGTGAGAGTGAGTGAGAGACGTTACCGGTTTGGCTACTAATCTGAACTCGACTGAAAGAGGAAGATGGGATCATATGCACAACTAGCGCTGAGAAAGGAGGACGGAGGTCTCGAATATCTGGCAACGAAGAGGACCAGCGGTGCTTTCTCATTTTGCGCTAAAAATTGGAAATGATGGGGACGGAAAGAGACAGAGAAAAGTAAACAACAGGGAACATGGAGAGAGCAAGAAAAGGGCCCTCAGTACTAACAAAACTCACATGTCGCGCACTATTTGTCACTTGGGAGTTTAGAGAAAGGTAAAGCGAAAGCATGCGAAAGCATCCACAGCTCTTCTGATCGCACGAAGAGGATAGATCCAATTGAACGGAGACAATGAGGAAGAGAAATGGACGACTGAGATTGGTTATTGTTCTAACTACAGTCGCCTCACGTGGAACCCACGACACTCCAAACATATATATTTCTAATTATGTTCATACGTATGATTACTTATGTTTTTAAGCCAAACTAAAAAGGCGTGAGACATACTAAAATAAGCACCTCGTTAAAATATATATATATATATTTTTTATTAAGTGCGACAATGATAAAGGAACTTTAGTATTACACAGCAGGGAACTTTGTTTTTTTTTCCTTAATAAATAAGCAACCCACTAAAATAACAGTTTTTTTAAAAAAAAAACTTAAAAAATTCTAAAAATATATAAAAAATTTGGTCGGCATGGAGATTTCATTAGAGAGATCATATTGGATGGTTTGAATTGATAATTTTGAAACATATCGAAGAGTTTGGATCACTATACATCGAGGCTCGCGTGCATTACAATGCACCATAAGTTTTCTTTATATATATTCTAAAGGAGTGTTAAAATCATGGGATGCTATAGCAATTGCATTGAATTCTAGTCACAGAAATAAATAGACAATAACAAATGAAATAACAAAAAGCAAGTTAATTTATCTTAACATTCGGATACAGCCATTGCATATTCCGTTTTGGAGTACAATTTCAGAAAAATATGCTCGTGTGCCACTAATAAATATTTAGAAATGTTGTCCAGGAAGCGTCCAATCCTAAAACTCGCCTTTAGACTTAAATAGATAATTCTTATCATTAGAAATTTTCAACTGAGAAATTCATCAACTGAGAAATTTTCATCAACTGAGAAATTTTCGTAACATCCATCTTGCGTGTACTGGTTCGGTCCGTCTCCCTCTGGCGAGTTGCCATGTAGGGGGTTCAAACCTGAGTTGGAATCTTGAAAATCTGCTCTCTCTGGCATATTCCTGTACATCATTAAAGGTGCAATTTTAATTAGCATTTATATTTTCATAAGAAGTATATTGTTGTAATGCTAGTGCTATCATTATTCATACAAACTACAATTTCCCAATAAGAAGATTAGAGTCAACCGAAGGATGGATAATTGAAGGATTTACTATGCCCTTTTGCGAATAATATGGTCTTATAACCTAGAAAGATTCTGTGAACCATGATACAACCTAGTGTGGCTGTCGACTGTGGGGCCATGTTGGTGCACGATTTCAGTCCGGTTGATACCGCTGCCGGATGTGGGACCATGTTGCCGCACACCTCCAATTGTGTTGCTACCACTACCAACTGTGGGACCATGTTGCTGCGCGCTATCAGTTGGGTTGACACTGCTCCCAGATGTGGGACCATGTTGCAGGACACTTCCCGTCAGGTTGCTACAGCTGCCAACTGCTAGGCCAGCTTGCTGCATGTTTCCAGCCGGGTTTCTGTAGCGGCTAACTAGGCCATGTTGGTGAATGCTTCCCGTTGGGTTACTTCCTCTGTTAACTTCTAGGTCATGTTGCTGAATACTTCCAGTCGGGTTGCTACCACCGCCGAACGCAGGATCATGTAGAGGAACAGTTCCAGTAGGGTTGCTATCACTGCCGACTTCTAGGCCTTGTAGATGTACCCTCCCAGATAGGTGCATGCTTCCAGTTGTATTGCTACTGAGAACCAGAATTGGAAATTTAATATAATTAGATAATGCTTAAACAAGTAAAAAAATATGTACATCACCGATCGATACTGCAAACTATGTTGGTATCTCACCTCTCATAAAGAGGAGCAAAGTGATTAGGTGGCAAGGGAATTGTCCGTACTGTTGGCAATGTGGGTACTGTGGTGCTTGTACCGTATCTAGGATCCCTGCATTGTAACAAAATCATTATCAGGATTTCAATTATTTATGAGGTTCAAGTTGTAGTTAGTCATATTCTGGTCCAAAATTCCAATACCAATACAATTCGGTTAAGGATAAAATATCTTGTTTTCTTTCTTTTATGATAAAATACAAATAATATAACCAGTGTAAGTTATTAAACAGGTTTGTTGGTTCCATTCTCAAATTCAATGCTAACATTCACTCAGACTCATACAGTTAAAAAGAAATGAAAATAAAATTGGTTAAAGTTAAAATCCTCATTGTTTGTCTCATCTTTTCTATCCTTGTTGGCATTTCTTGTGTGAAAAACTGAAAATAGAGAGTTGTTTTCATATGTGAGGTTTTAATTTACTGATTTCTCAATGTTATTTGGGACATACTAGAACCAATAGGCACGCTGTCCAATTAAACTACTTCTAGCAGAATATCGTAAATTGATTTTTTTTTTTTAAAATTACCTAAGATAGGATGTAGAGAATTGTTGAGAAGGAACGTTCTGTTGCTGTAAAATGTATGCCTAGAAAGTAAATAAAGAAGAAATTAAAAGGATGAGTTAGCAAGCTTCAGCAGTTTAGCCAAGTTAGGATAAGTTAGCAACCAGGACTAAAATTTTACTTGGTACCTGCTCGTACCAATGCAATCAGTAATGAAAAAAAAAAAGTTATTATAGTAAATCGGCATTGCTTAGCCAAGTTCAACATTAAACCAAATTTCTTCATTTGCTGTACAATTTTGTTTCAAATTAATTAACTCGAATTTGTTTCCTAAAAGGGCCTCAGGTTTTGCAATTTTGCGCTTCGTTACTTTTTCTAATTTTTACATTTTTTGTTCATATGATAAACACAAAAGAGAAGCACAATTTGTATTAATAGAAATTGACATGAAACGTACCTTCATTTTGTTATTTTTAGCAATCAAATGCCTCAGAGATGTTTCCATCGCCGACAGTTCACCCATGCTATTAACCTTTTCTAATTGATTTAGGTTTCTGAAATTTCATACATAATAGGCTCAGCATTAATTGTTAGATAAAATATTAAAAAAGAAAAGATTTAAAGACTACTAGTAGTAGTAGTCCAAACTATAAGATCTCTGTAGTACAGAGGTTCTGGTACTTTTAGACTTGCAACTTTCAATGTTTGTTCTGCTTTGCTGCTCATCAGCTGCAAGAACATTTGAGTTCGAAATTCTAATTGAGAAAAGAAGATAATCTTAAAATATTTAGGATAATCCAAAATTTTACCGGAGGGTGCCCAAAAATTTCTCAAGTTCTTCTATTTCTTGTACCGTCTTCTCAAGCCGCCTCTGTAGTTGTCACAAAAAAGATCGCTACTTTGAACCCAAGAGTAAAATTAACTTAAAAAATATGTGATCTTTTTTATACTAAATGCGATGACTTACCGCCAAATCTTCTTCCCCTTCAATTGGACGCAAGCTGCAAAATAATAATAATAAATAAATAAATGCAGGTACATGTGAATGCCACATTTCTGATTAGGAAATAGGAATACTTGACAGTAAAGGAATTATAAGTGTAATTACTTGAACCATGCAATTAATAGAATTTAAAACTGTAAATGCGACATTGGAAAATGTTATATTACCATCTTCATTCACTACTCTAGGTTTCCTTCCATGATATGTGGAAAATATTATAAGTAAATTAAGTTTTAATTAAAAAGAACTAGACAGATACATATCGTGCAGAAATGATGTACACAAAGCCAATAGTCTAGAAGGTTCTTTTTTCCATCATTTAAGATTACACAAAATTGAAAAAGAGAACTTTGGATTACATACCCACTAACTTCTACTACATGGCCATCCTTAAAAGATTTTCTCAGTGACTGCAACAAGCAAAAGATTTGAATCAGAAAACATGTTATCTAATTAACAATCAAATTAAATTAAAATAAGGATGAACCATTTAACCTTTATTAATTTCTGACCACAATATATAGTCTTAGATATAATAGAAATTTATCTCCAGACATTTATTTTAAATTTTTAACAGCTAATCAGTTTGCTTTACTCTTTCTTTCTTTTTTTTATTGAGGTTTTTATATACCAAGTACATTGGAGCAATTGTCTTTGGTTTAACAGCCCAATCAGTTTCTAGCATAATTTACTGAATTTTAGTCTCATATGATCTAGTAATTTTGAATATATACTGTATATACTATATGTTTTTCACAAGATTTTAGAAATGTGAGGTGTCATATTTAGTTTAGTATCATTTTAATAATATATCAAACAGTGCTGTTAGAAAACAAACCTCAATGGTCTTCTCCTTTCTGTAAATAGAAAAAGAAACCAAATTAAAATGTTTCAAAAGGTTTTAGGTTTATTTGCAAAATTAACTAAAATAACGCAGTTTTGGCCTATCTAAATCACAATCAATATTATTTGGTTCTTATTCGTAACCAGTTAAACCCAAGTTTGATACAGACCCCCATTTTGGTTTGGAATAAAAATTCACTATGAAAGTGAACACTAAATGGAAAGGAAAACCTACGCAATGATGCAATATAGGGTATCAATATTAACGAGTACATTAAGATTCTGACACTGTACTTGACCTGAAGGACACAGAAATAAAATTTTGCAAAACCGAGATGTAATTCTTAAAAAAAGAAAAACTTATAGGGATATTTGACATACGCTTCAGCTCGTTTTTCTGTACTCTCATCTACATATTGCTGGACAACATCACTGAAGCTTCTGAAAAATTGAAGGAAAATAAAATTCATCAACTTTATTACTATAATACATATATATAAGTACCATACATAGGACTAAACAGAACTTGTGAATGTTGCACACTGAGACATGAACTACACCCTATAAGATTTTGTCACAATCTAACATAAATTAGTTCATAACCCCCCCCCCCCCCCACCCCCCCCCCCCCCCCCCCCCCCAACCCACCCCCACCCACACTATCCTATTGAGCAGTGGCGGAGCCAGCAAATCTTCAAATGGGGTTCGATAAATACATAATATCAATGTTATTCCACAAAATTTAAATACATTCATACATATTGATATATAAATTTGATTTATTTTATAATCACAATGGTGTCAAAATTTCAAAAACAAAAATCGGGTTCAACAATAAAATATCTTATGAATATTATTTATCTTATGATTATTTATGGGGTTCAAATTAGTGTGCCAATATAAATATCCATGTGATAAATATAATTTTTATATCAAAAGTTGTATTTTTCTCAAAAAAAAAATGTGGGGTCAATTGACCCCCATTTGTTGCTATTGAGGCTTTCTCACTCTGGTCTTGTTTAACATGCCTATTTTGTACCAATATGGTCAGTGGCGGATCCAATATAGAACATCTCATGGCAAGTGTCTGGGGTAAAATTTAAAAAATTGAGGGCCCATATATGTAAACTTGTGCATGGACAAAAAAAAAAGAGTGGTGCCTGGGCTTTTGGCAGAGATAGATTAGTTTTGTCTTTTAAGTTTGACATAAGACAGATTTTTTTTACTCCCAGCGCTTGATTCTCCATGAATTTGATAGCTTAGGTTCTTTATTTTGTAATTGATTCATACCACATTTTTTGTGCCTAGGCTTAAAAAAAATTTTGGAACCGCCCCTGAATATGGTACCATCTGTAAGTATTTTAACCACATAGGCTATCAAAAAGGATAAATAAAGTAACACTTAGAGAAAAAAAGTTCAAAATCTAATAATTAAACAAAGGGAAGTACCTGTTCTCTCCTACACATACTGTATACTCTCCAGAGGTAGTAGTTGTGACGAGAAGAACTGGTATGTCACATAAAACAGACAATTCCTTTACTTTCTTTGTTATCCCCTTGTACCTCTTACCAAAAGTGCTTCTTCTCAGTGTGGCTGGCTCCAGCTTTTTAATTTCAATTTTGTTCCTTCCCATCTTCTGGTCCTATTAGAGGGGGAAAAAACACACACACACACACACACACACACAAAGTGGAATAGTAAACGAACGTGACGGTAAGAACAATATAATCGAATCCTATTTAATAGCTTTAATAGCAGAGGTTTTTATTATGGTAAGTAAAGAATTTCTGCCGTTCTGAAACCCACCAATTATAGTAGACCCTCACCTATAGCCGACCTTACTTTTATTTCAAATAAGAAACTTTCCTGATTTATAAAACCTAAAATAGGAGCAACGATTGAAAAGCCTGAGATAAAAAGGACAGTTTCTGCCATAATTGACCAGTCAATTTTTGTTTTGTGAAATCTCCTTTTTCTCATGTGATTAGTACCATTATGTCAGGAAAACTACCATACTTAAAGTATAACTGGATAAAAGTTTGGCTAAGATGGACATTCTTTTCTTGTTATAATGCAACAAAGTCATTTTTATCAAGAATCATGTCTAGTTATCGTTAATTCTTGTTGCAGCCTTAATTCAAGAACCAGAATTTAACAAAATAATTTCCGCTCTCAAATCGCAATTGATATAATGGCCTTCATGTGTACAAATTAAAATTTTTTTAAGAAACTTGACGTATTAATGCTGCTTAAATTCAGCTAACGACTTGCGATTCATTCAAAGTTCAAAAACGAAAGTCGGAAATTGATTTACTATGGTAAAAAATTTGATGTTGCAATCAAGTTAATTTGGGTTTAAATTATCAAAACTTTACAAGGAGATAACACAAAAAAAAAAGAACTCCACTGGTGGAATTGTACGTACTAGAATTTACAGGGTGCGAATATTAACAAAATAATTGTCCCTTGGTAGAGCGAAACTGCTAATTACAATTTTGTTTTGCACAATATTTGAATATTTCCCCTATTCAAAATACTTTAGAACAATATAACACTTGGAAACAATTAATAATCCAACTTAACACTTGACTAATATGTTATGTTGTTGTGAAATTCGTACAGAATTTGAGTTAGTTTGATCATCCATCAAGTGGTTTGAGAAAAATTTAGAGATTCAAATCTATAGACACATGTTTTTTTTTTTTTTTTGAGGGTAAGGTGGCAATCAGATCACAAGCTTACAGACACATGTTTAATGACCAAAAGGTTCCAAATTACACCAAATTCTAAGCATAATTTATCTATACAATAAAATAAACATGTCTGGAGGTTTAATTTTTGACAAATAATTGTATTTGTTAAATTCTAAGCATAATTTATCTATACAATAAAATAAACATGTCTGGAAGTTTAATTTTTGACAAATAATTGTATTTGTTAATTCATAGTTGCCTGGAAAACGTCCAAGCATAAATAAATTTAATCTCATAAAGGTGCAGACCATATAATGTAGTAAATAATAAGTAGGTACAAAACTAAAGTTTGATTATTACTTAAGAAGCAAAGAGAAAAGAAATCAAGAAGTTGTGAAATACCTTAGTGGGGTGGGGGTTGAGTAATACGTCAGAGAGAGCAAAGACAGCACCTGTACCGCAAGAGCAAAAAGGAGGAATTTTTTTGGCTGTCAAAAGTACAAAATAAACTATTGCAAAATCTTCTTTTTTAATGGAGAGCTTGCGTGTTACCTTACAACGCTGTTTAAATAGCAAAACCCTCGATTTTATATTCTTCTCTGCCCTCAGGCTTCAGCGGTGGTTAGGCTAAAAAGGCGCTATATATATTTATGTACGTATTTCTTCACCCGCCGACATGAAATTGGAAGTAAAACTTGTTCTATAATGAGTATACCAAAATAGGATCCTCTTTATTAACACCAATGGTTTGAAAACCGGACCGGACCGGCCGGTTCTACCGGTTCAACCGCAAACCGGTCACCAGTCCAATCTGAACCATTAAGCCACCTGAGGTATAAACCGGCCGGTTCAGTTTGGTTTTCAGTAAAATGTCGAACCGAACCGTCCGGTTCATAAGTTTTCTTTGTTTTTTGGTTTGATTCAGCAGCTGAAATAAATTTTTAATAAAAATTGCTATTATCTATAATCGAAGCCAGCATTCCCCTGGGGTGTTATTGAAGACCTTAACCACCAAGCCAGAGATAAACTTGTGAATAGTAATGGAATTAAACAATGTAAGTAATGGAATTAAAGCATTGGTTCGAACCAGTAGCCTTACCGGTTCAATGTCTTTTGAAAACACTGATTAACACTTGTTATTATTTTACTTTTATTTATTACACATTTATTACATCCAAGTCAGCATTATAAGTCGAGCGATGAGCGACGAAATTAGTATTACTCTATATACTACTCTCGTACACGGGATGCAATTTTGTATAAAATCTTAAGTCACGTGTCTATTTTAACAAAAATAGGGTTTTTATAATTACACGTACTATAATAACATAATAAAAATCTATTAACTTTTTTCTTGAAAAACAATTAATTAGGTCACGGTGAAATAAATTTTAATGAGACACTAAATACTGTACCCGTGAAAACTCAGACAGTAAATATTTGATTCAATATTTCATTTTATTTTCCATTTTTTTTCAGTACAAGTAAAGAACACAATAACGTAAAAATTGTTGGAGTTATGTCCTAGAAGTCAATATTTAATGACTAATTTTCTTAGTTTATGTTAATGATGATATTTGATCATTTGTTCCTAGAGTTTATTATTGACAGATCATTCAGGTTGAGGATCTGAATTGTAGATCTCTGTGGATCATTCATTAGAATGACAATAATAAATCTAAATCGTCCATAATCTTGATAATTAACAAGGAACATTAATTATCATAAAAGATTAGTATGCAAGTTAAATGATGATTAAGTTCTACAAATCATAGGTAAGGAGTTACCGACTTAATTGCATATGTGTATGTTATTGGAACATAGTACAGGACTTGACCCAATGAAATAAACATTTGGATTGTGTTATGTGTCATTGTTTATTTCATATGAGTTTGATTCTAAGTTTGAGATGTTCACCTTTTCCACATGAGGATAGGTTCAATAAATATCGTCTAACGTTGATTCCTGATAAAGGCTGCTATAAGGACTTTATTTATGTTCTCTTGAATTGTGCGGGGAAAAGTTGTTCATCAAGAAAACCGTATGTCCCTCATTAGTATACCTAGTGAGTGATGATATCTGTTTGGGCCCCTTGATGGAGTTGGATCGTATGCATGCAAACTAGACGATCAACTCTAGATCAAGAAATGTATAATCTGCAAGAATGACACATTCCTATCTTGGATTATACAAAGATATCGTGTGACATAAGAATCAAACAAAGAAATACTTTTATTTCTTATGCAGGATTGAGATATTGTAACGGTACATTATTTATACGAATTGGGAATCATAACGTGTTGCTAGATACCGCTTATGATTATTGGAAATAAATAACGATTTATTTCCATGGCCAACATAGTATAAATCCTCAAATAGGGTCGCACAAATAAGATATTGACCACACGTGCATTATTTATTCATATTGGAGAATACGAGACATGATAAGTTGATTAATTAATTATATGTTGTTATGAACCATAATAATTAATTATATCAAATGGATCATGTTAGAAATAATTTAATGCATAAAGCTCTTCAAGAATTAATTATTAATAAGTTAATAATTAATTATATACAACACATATAATTTCTAGAATTATATTGAGCTAATGGGTTTTATTTAGTTAGTAAATTAAAAGCCCAAATTAAAGAGAATTAAAGGGGATTCATTAATTGGTGAATTAATGAATAAAGGCCTTTTATTGAGATAGCCCAAGAAAGCCCATTAGGTGGCCTCTTAGGGTGGATGGCATACTTGTAAATAGCTACAAGTGTGGATGAGAGATGGGTGGTCTATAAATAGGGGGTTCTTTTAGAGAGCAAACCCTAGCCACCACACCCTCTCTTCCTCTTCTCCCATGCGCCATCTCTCCCTCTCATTCTCTCTTGAGCTCATGTGTTGAGCACCCCTATCCCATCTCTCTTCCTCCATTAAAATAGTTTAATAGAAAGAGAAACTTGGATTTGAAAAGGGGAGAGCTTGGACTTGAGAGAAACTAGCATCTCTCTCAAGTCGTGGTTGCTATCTTTGGTGGGCTAGAGGCGATCAAGATGGTGGAGGTGGTGGAGCACACACCCCATCGACTCCCATGCCATGGATTCGAGCCTCATGAATACAATTTCATGAGAGGTACAATTTCTCCTACTTTCTCTCTTGATTTGATGTGTGAATGCTTTAGCACTAGATCCTTGTCTTGCTTGATGTTTAATGGAGATTAATTAGTTGTAATTGATCTAAAAATTAAAATATGAGCATTTCCTAACAGTGGTATCAGAGCTATGGTCGTGCTTAAGGTTTTTCACACTTAATTAAGTGAGAATTCGTAATTAATTAAGTTAATTAGTGATGTGCATGCTTGCTGGCCCTGGAAAGGCTGTTTTCTGTCTTGTTGCTTGTTTTTCGTGATGTAAAGCTCTCTGAAATTTTTTCCTTCTTATTGGAGGTTGTAGCCCTTTGAGTTGTGGTTGTTTTTCCACTGGAATCATTGAAATTCGATGTAAAATGAATTTTTAGTGATTTAAACGGTAATGGTGCGCAGATCTGTTATTCTGCTGCACAGTTCTGTTCTTGTGGTTGGTAACAAATAAGTTTGTATACAAAGTACCTGTAACTTTTAAATAGGATTATTCTAAACTTGATGCTCTTTCTGGATATGTAAATTTTGTTACATATTTCGGATATTATGTGGGCGTTCAAGGATGAAAAGTGATGAAGTTGTCAGATCTGTTTTTTCAAACAAACTGATTGTTTTGAAAAACTGTACTTATTGAGAAACTTTTATGGAAAAGTGTTGAAATGGAAATGTTCTCCTTTAAGTCTGGAATCTGTGAAAATTAATTTCATAGATTTTCATTGAGATTTGATACCTCAACCGAGTGAAACCTTTTTGGTCGACGGTCTGTTCCAGAACAGGATACCTTGCTTAAATGCTTGTTATCTCGTTGATCTTGAATATAACTTGTGGATTTTCTTTTCATGGAATGATAGCCTATTGTATGTAGTATTTTTCTATGTAAATTGTTTGCTGGAAAAATATCAAGGGGATGATCATACAGATCAAAAGGTTGAGACCCATAACAGAATTTTCTCTAACGGTGCTTCGCGCACAATCTGAGGATTTGTCTTTTTTGGTTCTCCCTGATGGTAATTGATCTCTCCTTGAGATTTTTACAGGTAATCACAATCTTTGTAAGGAGTTCTCTGGATTTATTTCAGATTTTTTGGAGACTGAATTATTTTGAATTTTTCCGGGTCCCGAATTTCGTATTTTAATTAGTTAAAATAGTTTCTAATTAATCAATTTATTGAAATGTTAATTAGAAGACTCCTTAAATACCCTCCTTTCTGTTTTGATAGTTGGATTTAATTTAAAAGGGCTTAAACAATTAGTTGTTAAGGTTAAGCCTTCTTTGCATTCGAAAAACTTGAGCAACAAGTATGCACAAAGATTCTAATTAATGAAATTAATTAAGAGCAAGTGAATCATGTATATTGTATATGTGCTAACTTTGTTTTGTAGGAGGATGTGGGTTTGATATGGCTCAAGATGTCAATGCCTTGTGTGTTGTAAAATGTTGTGAATGCATGTGATTGCTTGTAAAGTGGCCTAAGGTGCCTTGATAATTAAGTGGTTAATTTTTGATGTAACTTGTGAGGCTTGCATGCCCCTAAGGCCTAGGCGGGGTTTTAGGAATTTTATCACATGTATTTATTTCCCTTAATTATTAGATAGGATCTTAGTAATTAGTGGGAGGGCTTGATTAGATTAGTCTCGTTACATGGAGATGCGACGAAGATTAATGCAAGCGGGAGCCATACAAACCCACGGCAATGCTTGAGATGCTTATGTTATGTGATTGTTTGTGAATGCCTTGAATTGTCATAGGTAGGTATGGGTGTATGCTTACACGACCACCAAACAAAGTCACGTAATTGCTTTTGTCCCAAACTAAATTGATTAAGTCGACCGCCTTCCTTCTCTCTATCCCCTTCACGTCAATAGCCAATCATGGCGCGGTCCGCCATAGCGGACGTCATGGTTGTCAACCTTGATAGTCGGGGTACAAATGAAAAGATTTGTTAGGAGCAAATAGAGAGAGGTTACTTATCGATGGACCCAACAAGTTTTCTTGGACATCGGGGCGAAGTTTGTAAATATACTTAGATATTTACAAACCAAGAGTCGTATGGTTGATATGATTGGTTGGAGAACCTACCTTGTCTAGTTAAGTAGGGTGTCGTGCCATAGCAGGCTCTACTTGACGAAAATGAGGATCTTGGAATCCATTACATTTAGGGACATTAATTAAATGTAGTGGGAGTTTTGTTTATCATTCCATAAACAAAACATTGCATAAACTAAATGACCTTAAATTGAAATTGTTATAGATATTAAATATGTTAATTTCGTTGCGATCAATCTTTGGAAAACGACAAACTCGTTTCTAAGGTATTCACTTGGGGAAGAAATACCGATTTCTAAGACATGTTCTTGGAAATGAGAAATTTGAGCAAGTTTAATCCCAAAAACGTTCCTCGACTTCCCGAACAATAGCTTCGCAATGATTGATTAGTTTCGACGAAAATTATTCAATAAAGCGGATGCTTATATCCTTTTAGAAGTTCTAGACCTTTGAATTGGAGAATTCATAAGGACTATACTAAGACTTCTACACTCTCATCCATTTACTCAAGAAGACGTTCTTAGAGAAAGTAAAAATAGACTCAATCATTTATGATCGAGTAATGGAATGTGAGTTAACCAAGAGACTCTTCTTATAAGAAGATAAATGTTTCATTAGCTTGTGAACCGAAAGGTTTGAGTAGCTAATTGACAACTAGAGATATTGAGATCTCCAATATCAAGGATTGTTGATATTGTCATAAAATCTCTTTCTATGGATAAAGGATGTATTGTTCGCACACTTGTTAGTGCTAAAATGATTGGTTAAGTATTAAAGGAATACTCCACCAATATATGAGTTGAGACTTTGAGACCCTCACTAGTGACCGTGTGTCACATGAGATGTTTCATTTGCCATTTATGGGAGGCATTTGAAAGGTTGTCCGAAATATCATGATGTTCTAAACCTTAAGATATTTGTCGTTCAAATTATCTCACTATCTCTAATTCACACTAGTAATTAGGTGCTAGTTCATGTGCTCGCATTTAACGAAATGTGTAGGCAATGATGAATAAGAGAAAGTTTGAGATAAGTAAAGTAAACTCCGTTTTTGGAAATGGCTTGTACGTCTAAGCCACTACCATTGAATACGTAGAGTTATCTTTACTAAATAAAGAGTTTGTTTAGGAATTTGAGGTTGTATACCTTATTCCAAACATCTCATAAAATCTTATCTCCGTTTCATATTTGATGATGGATGATCATGTTTTGTAATAGAGAAATGTTGTTCTCTTATTGTTATAAATTTGTGTATAAGATTTCATGCATCTTAATTGAATTTGCTTGAAATAGATTAACAAATTTTGAATGACAAATATGTAAGACTTCGCATAAAGTGTTTGACTTTTATGTAAAATAGTTGCTTAGTCGAATATAAGCAAAGAATCGCATTATGAGAGTCTACGTAACGTGGAGCTCGTAAATCAATTCGATTGCAAATCAATTGAAATTCATGCGAATCGTGTTTGTTAAAAGACAAAAGCGCCTTTGACCTATGAAGGTTTAAAGGACAAGTAACCTTATTAAGACTTATACATATTGATGTATATAGACTTATAGGACTTGTGCAATTGAAAGGTTGTTGACACTTTACCACTTGACCAACGATCATTGTAGATATTAACGTATCTATTTGATATGGTATAAGTATGAATCTTTTGACAAGATCAAAAGGATCTCAAGAGTAAAGTTGAAAAACTATTCAATAAAAGCAAAAGTCTTAAGATGGATCATGGTAAATAGTTAAGTCATATAGTTTGATATATTGCCTAAAGAGTATGAAAGACGTTTCACTACTCGCTCCAGGAGGAACATTGAAAAATGTATCCAAAGATGAAGGTATCGAACATTGTTTGATATAGTTCGATCGGTAATAAATCAAATTGACTTGTTTGACTCATGTAAGGGATTGTGTTTGAGGACAATATTGTTTACACTAAATAAAAAATTCCATTGAAGTCTATTGAGAAAGATATCTTACGAGATTCGATCTCTAGGTATGTTGTTTCTCAAGATTTGGTGTTGAGAAGCTTATTTCAAGGTTCGATTGATTGATAAGCTTGGACCCAAATAAGACGCTTATTATTTTGTAGGATATCTTGAATTAGCCAAAAGGTACTACTTCTATGAACATGATAAGAACAAGGTAGTTGTTGCTCATCATAACGTAATCTTAAAGAATGATTTTCTCAAGAAGAAGTAGTGGGAGTAACGTGAGCATTAAAGGAGTTTATGCGTCACTACAAGAAATACATTTATAGGAAACTTGTCACTCCATACATGGTGCTTAGTGGGAGTTGAGCTGAACTTAATTCACAAGCAGTTGTGAAAGGAAGAAGTTCATAAGCACGCTCGCTTCTAAAGAGTGCTCAAACATCTCACGAATGGATGATGTTCGAGAAACTCATGCAATATATTAGGATCAAGAACTTACTCTACAAGATGTTGTAGGAGTAGTTCATAGACCTCAAGCACCAATCCTACAAAGATCAACGAGAGTGAATTGCCTAAACTGAAAAGTACATAGGTTTCACAACATCCTCGTACTTGACATATGAGGATCCGTTGATAAATAAAGAAGCGATGGAAAGACCCGATTCCACAAGTATGGTTTGAATCTATATGATCTTTAAAGTGCAATCCATATATATAACAACAAGGTATAGACCTTGATTGATGTTCAAGAAGGAGCGATCCATCTAGAACATTTAGATCCTTAAAAGGAAAGATAGATATGGATAGCAAGTCGACTATGTACAAAGCACAATTTCATGATTGATGCTATGTCTAAGTCGATAACCAGTTGACCATGTACAAAGCACGGCTTCTCGCTTGTAGTTGTGTATAAGTCAATAAAGATCATTCTAACAATAATTATATTTCGTATATATAGATATATGAAAAAATACATCAAAACCGCCTTCTTCGATTGAATGAAGGAAGTTGTTGTGTATTTGACACAAACCGAAGATTTTGTTGTATTGTTGAAAACATATATATGCTTCAATGATCCATTAATGGATTGAAGCAAGTATTGTGGAAATTGGAATAAACATTTTGACAAGTAAGTCAAGGAGTTGAACTTCGTCAAAAGTATCTTGTATAGACAAGATATTCAGTGGGAGCATTATTATGTTACATGTATTGTACAAGATACAAGACATTAATTGGGAATAAAATTAAAGAAAGGAATATTGTAAAGATCTCATTAGAGAATGTTTTCTCAGTTGAGAACTTGGGTAAGTCACCTAAATCCAAGGAAACAAAATCTATGGAGATAGATTATGATGGATGTCAGGTTTGAGCAAAATGTGCATATAATGACAAGGTGTTATAGTTACACGAAAAGATAGACTCCTAGAAAGGATGTCTAACCATGTTGTATGGCATACACTTGAGTTCTACTCGGTGTGTTGCAACTCAATTCGAGAAGAATGCACGATACAATTCGAGCATCCTTCTGTTATGAGTTTCATTACGTACGCCATACTTATGCACATGCCCCTATGTGTTGTACCCAAGGAGTATGACAATCAGTTGTCAAATGGATACAAAGAAAAACACATTTGGACAATAATCAAGAATGTCCTCGAGTATCTTATGAGAAAGAGTGATATGTTTTTCCATCTGATAAGATGAAAGAAAGCTCATATAAATTGATATATTGATGCTAGTTTTCGAAAGATTGATATAAATACAATTGAGCTACATATTTTGTTTAAATGTGGTGTTGTAAGTTTAGAAGGTGTTCTAAATGGGATATTACAACCGTTTCCGTCACCAAAACAAATATATATAGCAACTTGTTAAGCAATGAAAGAATGTAGTAAGGATCGTGAAGTTCTCAGTCAAGCTAATATGGTTCTATGCATCTCGAACCATAGCTTAAACTTGAAGAACCCAATATTAAATTGGTGATCCAACTAAGATCTATGACGATGTCACTTGATCTCACATGATGATGATCAAGAACACATATATAGGAGTATATATGTATATAGGGTCAAATAAAATTTGATAGGTTCGCGGACACAGCGAACACTCTAACTTAACCTCTACCTTAAGCGGTATACGAGATGCAATTGTGCATCCATGCGTGATGGACGTATGAGTAACTTGCTTTAAGTGTATTACATCTTTTGAGGTTCGAGACATGTATATATATAGATATATGACATTGTTCTAAATTCTTCACTGGCTAGAAGTCACTATTGATTGACTCTAGGCCAAGTGGGAGATTGTTGGAGTTATGTCCTAGAAGTCAATATTTAATGACTAATTTTCTTAGTTTATGTTAATGATGATATTTGATCATTTGTTCCTAGAGTTTATTATTGACAGATCATTCAGGTTGAGGATCTGAATTGTAGATCTCTGTGGATCATTCATTAGAATGACAATAATAAATCTAAATCGTCCATAATCTTGATAATTAACAAGGAACATTAATTATCATAAAAGATTAGTATGCAAGTTAAGTGATGATTAAGTTCTACAAATCATAGGTAAGGAGTTACCGACTTAATTGCATATGTGTATGTTATTGGAACATAGTACAGGACTTGACCCAATGAAATAAACATTTGGATTGTGTTATGTGTCATTGTTTATTTCATATGAGTTTGATTCTAAGTTTGAGATGTTCACCTTTTCCACATGAGGATAGGTTCAATAAATATCGTCTAACGTTGATTCCTGATAAAGGCTGCTATAAGGACTTTATTTATGTTCTCTTGAATTGTGCGGGGTGATATCACATTTATATATATGGTATTTGGCCGGACTTAGCCCCAAAATCATAACCTAAACACTTGAAATTGTGTGTTTTCAGCCTTTATTTGTAGGATTTGGTACTGCTTTGGTTGTTCTTTGAATTTCAGGGATTTGGAGCAAAACCAACGAGAATCGGCACATTTCGGTCACCAAAGATGGACTTATGCGGCCTACATTGGCCCCAGTGCGGAGTGACTTGTGCCAGACGCCTCATACCTGGCTCGGGTCACGTTGTGCGGCCTACACCACGTCCAGGAAGGTACTTGTGCGGCATACATGGCACCCTGGACACCTCCAGTGCGGATTACACCTTGTTGTGCGGCCTGCGGACTCTTCTCAAGGCACTGGACACCTCCTGTGCGGAGTACGAACACCTCCTGTGCGGGCTACACTGGGCTGGATGACTCATTCCTGGCCCAGAACTCAACTGTACCCCGTACTGGACCCTCCTGTAGCCCGCACAGCCCATACTGTACCCCGCACAACTCACCAAACCCTACCTAACCCCCTATATAAGGCGCCTCCCATGCCCTAATTAGGGATCCCTCCTTCCATTCTCGACTCCTGGCGGCTGCCAGGGGCGCCGCCGCCACTTTCCACCATTTTCACCTCTGGTGTACCCCGCACCAGAGGAACTGTACCCCGCACAGCACCTTCGCCGTATCCCGCACAGCACCACACCGTACCCCGCACAGCACCACTCTCCCCTTGCCAATCCACGCCGCCGCACCGATTCACCCCGCACCGCCACCTCCGTACCCCGCACAACGCCTCTGGAACTTGGATTTTCATGCGACAGCAGTGATTCGAGTCCCGATTTCGACTCTAGAAGCTTGCAAATAGGGAGAATAAACTGGGTTACGGTTGTATCTCTCCTTTTCCTCTTATTTGCTTGACCATGGAGTTTGTATCTTGCATTTCATCATTTATTTTATGTTTTGAGTGCATGTTAGGCTAGATTGCATTGTCTTAGGGCTTAGGTTAGATCTTAATGTTTGGATTGATGTATGACCCTTGATATTTGGTATTTGATGTGTATTGCTTGTTGGATATTATTTGTGCATGCTTGTTTGTGCTTGATTGATTAATTGAACCTCCTATTAGATGAATGGCCACATCTAATCTAGGTCAAAGGTGTAGGTTAGTTGATTGGGTTGAACAAAGTGATTTGAGGTAGGACATAGGCCGAAAGGTAGTCCAATCGGTACCCGAAAGGGGAAAGTTTCTGCTAAGGCGAAAGTCTAGTGGATACCTTTGAAAACAACAAGTAGACTTAGGTAGATTAAGCCAACAAACGAAAGTTGAGGGTTAACCGACCTAATGGGGGTGTTAGACTAGGTTCCGGTTCCGATACCATGACCAACATGCGACGGCTGAGGTCTAGGGAGTCCAAGTCCGGCTAGATCTGCCCCACACAAGCCAAAAACCAACTTGTTGAGTCGAAACACCATTAACTGAGGGTTGTGCGGGCTACACTTGTACCTGTGCGGAGTACACAGGTCTAATCTGGCCTGCACTGGTCGGTAGCGGCGCGACAGCTGCCGCTCCGACGACCCGAAGCCGGACTAAAAGTGAAACTGAAACCCTAGGACACTTTTATTGCATATTTTATCACCAAAACACCAAACTTTGCCTTTATTGTCTTTGTTTTGTTTGTATTTAGTTTATTGTCTTGTTAATTGTTAGTCTAAGCCAAAACCCCTTCATTTGATTGTCTAGATTTTGTGAATAAGTAAGGTTTAATACTCAATCTACCGTCCCTGTGGATTCGACCCCTAACCACATCCAACGATTTACCGTACGCTTGCGGTATTTTTAGGACCAAATTAGGGTATTATTAGCTACACATCAAGCTTTTTGGCGCCGTTGCCGGGGACGGTGTTGATATTAAAACTTACTTGAGTAACAAGAGACTAGACCTTGTATCATTTTTCTTTTTTTTTCATTAAAAAGAAAAAAAATCACTTGCATCACCATGTTTCATTCTTTTCATAGATTTGAGCAAGAAACGGAGGATGATTGGAGTGATGAAGAAGATCCTTTGGCCCAACTCAATGAGAGAGTCGACCGCTTGATGAGACAAGCTCAAATTGAAGAAATGAAAAGAAGAGTGAGTCGATTGGAGAACCAACTCGAGAACATGAAAAACGTGAGAAGGGAAGGATCTATGGAAGGATGGAGCCGACATCATAACCCATACACCCACTACTCGAGCCATTCAACTCACAACGAGGAGATACCCAATTCGGGTATGGATCAAATATGGCATCAAGTTAGTGTGTTGAACAACCTTGCAAGAGAGGCATGTGGAGAAACTGAAGCAACAACAACATGGGATGCACAACATGACACGCGACCTGCTGGTTGGTGTAGGCGACACGTAGTCGGTGGTGCAGGCCAAAACCAGGCATGGGTGTACCCCGCACAGCCAAGGGTGTACCCCGCACAATCAAGAGTGCAGGCATGTGTGCACCCAACACAGAGCCCAGTGTACCCCGCACAACCAAGGGTGTACCCCGCACAGTCAACAATGCAAGCAAGAGTACACCCAACACAAGGCTCGGTGTACCCCGCACAAGCAAAGGTGTATCCCGCACAACCACCAATCTGGCCTGCACAACCACCAATTTGGCCCGAACAGCAACCAATTCAGCCCACACAAGGCCCAGTGTACCCCGCACAGTCAGGAGTGTACCCCGCACAGAACACCAACAGGGAAGCATTCGGTTATGGTTTGACTAATAACTCTTGTTTTTCATTGGATAATGAAGGTTCAATGTCTCAACCAGACCCTAGATTTACTTACGTTCCTGAAACTTATGGTTCTCAATCACCTTTGCAAATGCCTAGTTATGAACTATTGTTTGAAGATTTCATGGCAAGTCAAAGAAAAGAACGTGAGGAAATTCTTGGAAGATTGGATTCTTTGTCATCTAAGCTTGATGCTTATACCACATTACTAGAAAAGATGGCAAAGACTTTGATTTTCCAAGAATTGTGTCCCTCACAAAGTCTACATGAAGAAAAAGATGCCAAAATGACATTGCAAAGTGATAGGGAATTAGGAAGTTTTAGTTCTCCCAAGTCAATTGAGGTTTGTTATGAGACGGAAAGTGATGAAAGCATACAACTTGAAACACAAGAGAAATTAGAAAAATCAAAATGTGTTGCACCTCCACCCAATATCCTTCCAATTTTCATTCCACTTAGATTAACATACATTGTCAAATCTAATGAGTTGGAATTGAAGCATCCTCCAACAGATTCTATCATTGAAGAAGTCGAGAAGAAAGAAGATGGTGGTATAATTCTCAATGTTGAGGCATCCGACGCGACAAATGGCAAGTTCACCAAAATCGACTTGACCTCTCAACTTGAGGAATGCTTGGAGAGTCCCGATGCGATGAAGGGCAGCAAACCGCACATCAAGTATCGCATCACAATCGAACCAACAAAGGAGACAATCAAGAAAGGACCTACCAAGCATATGTCAAGGGTCTTGCTCAACCATTTTTGGGAGAACTATGATGCATTGAAAGGGCGTAAAGTGAAGATAAGATGAGAAGAATGGTGGTCAAGCTAGTGACCTTAAACAAGCGCTTCTTGGGAGGCAACCCAAGATTCTAAAACTCTTCTCTTTACTTTTCATTTCTTACTTTAATTTTCAGTTTTGAAAAAAATAGAAAAAACAAATAAAAATTTGAAAATGAGAAAAGCACAAAAATATTTAGGTTTGTTTTGCATTAGTTTGTTGTTTTTGAGAAATAGAAAAATCATAAAAAAATTTTGTGGGGATGGTGAAAAATATGGAAATCCAACTTGTTTCTTGAAGCGGGGTAATATTCATGACAACGGATTATTTTCTTGTACGAATTTCAGGTTTGATTAACTGCGGATGTCCCCGGACGACTCGTACTAGAGCACCATGAGGCTGGAAGTTCGCCTCGGCACGACCTCACACGAGTCGCCCGCTGCAGTTTATTCAACCGGCTGAAAAGCATTATGGATTGGCTAAGAAAATCATCAAAATCCAATACCAGAAGCTCTGTGCGGGTTACACATCATTCACTGTGCGGAGTACATTCTGACAGCTGGCACCATAGACAAGGCTGAATCATGCCAAAACAGATCCACAGAAGCCTATTGTGCGGGCAACAGTACCCTTTTGTGCGGGCTACACCAGCAAGAGCACCAAGGGTCCCGCCCCTGTGACACCCCTACTGTGCGGGCAACACCCCTCTCTGTGCGGGCAACACTGACCAGTGTACCCCGCACAACCTGCGCTTGTACCCCGCACAGTGGTCATTTAACTCAAAGCCGAGAGCACCTTAACACCATTGTACCCCGCACAATCCCTCATGTACCCCGCACAAGCTCACAAATTCCCAACCCAAGAGCATACAGACTTGATGTATCCCGCACAAAAGCAACATGTACCCCGCACAGCTGCACAATGGCCCATTCCTTTCACGCATGTTGGTGCTTGCTACAAGCCGAACTATCGCTCCACGGACCACTCAGTACCGATCGCATGCCACACACTTCTGATTGTGCTCCAATTGCCGCAAGCCACTGTCGCTCAATGCCGATCACCACACCGACCACTAATTCGGTATGTTTTTAATTGTCTTTTCTTTATTTTCTTTGTGGTGATGTGTAGCATTGAGGACAATGCTTTGTTCAAGCTTGGGGGGGAGTTGGAAACTTGTTTGTAGAAATGCATCATGGCATATTTTGAGTTGTCAAAGGGCTTGTGCGGCCTACACCCTGTCCCTGTGCGGGTGCACTAGTCCTCTGCAGCTATGTGCCACTTACCTGTCAGCTGTACCCCGCACAGGCATGGGTGTAGCCCGCACAACCCTCCAGACAGTGGCTTTGCATCATTTAGTTGCATGTAATTTCATATAATTTGCATGTAAATAGGTTGCAATGCGATTTTTTGATTTAGTTTAAGTGTCATTACATGTTTTGAACTGCAAATGGTTGTGTGATTTACTGCAAAAATTTAGACTTGAAGTTTTCTCTTGATTGGTTTTTGAAGCCAATGGGCCGAAGGAGATTTTAATTCAAATTGATAAAACCCGAAATTTGGTTGCTCTAAAAAATGATAAACACTATTAGACAAAACCATAAATTTTTGCCGAGTGAACGGATTTGTGCCCTACAAGGATTTGTTCAAAAGGGGTATTTTGAGCGTGTATTTGGAGTCTCTTTTTTCTCTTGTTTTTTGTAATTTTTGTTGCCACAATGGCAGAATGTATCTTGTAAATTCAAAAAAAAAAAAAAAAAAAAAAAAAAACAAACAAAAAAAAAACAAAACAAAAAAAACAAAAAAACAAAAAAAAACAAAAAAACAAAAAAACAAAAAAAAAAAAAACAAAAAATATGTGAAAGTTATGTGAAAGTTTTGTGGAAGTTTTAGAACCCCTACGCAATAAATGGGGAAGTTGTATATATTTTATCTTTTCTTCTTCTCTCTTTATCTCTTTCTTAGACTCCCCACGCCTTGACACGCTTGAGAAATTCCTTACAAATTTGTGTAGGTTATGAAAAAGAACGGGCAAACAACCTTGGTATTGCATGTTGTTTATCATAGTTAAGCTAGGGTCATTGAAATCGAAAATTAAGTCTTTGAGGACCGAGTGCGCATAAGCCAATTGCTAGGACATTTTGAGTGTAAATTTTTGTGTTAAATTGCACAACCATCTCTTTTCAACCCATGTGAGGAACTTGAACTAAATTGATTGAATTGACATTGCAACTTGTAGGAATTCGAGTTGTTTGGTTCAGATTTAAGCTTTGTCCACCTCTAGGTTTACGGTTTTGCTTGAGGACAAGCAAGGTTTAAGCTTGGGGGGATTTGATATCACATTTATATATATGGTATTTGGCCGGACTTAGCCCCAAAATCATAACCTAAACACTTGAAATTGTGTGTTTTCAGCCTTTATTTGTAGGATTTGGTACTGCTTGGTTGTTCTTTGAATTTCAGGGATTTGGAGCAAAACCAACGAGAATCGGCACATTTCGGGAACCAAAGATGGACTTGTGCGGTCTACATTGGCCCCAGTGCGGAGTGACTTGTGCCAGACGCCTCATACCTGGCTCGGGTCACGTTGTGCGGCCTACACCACGTCCAGGAAGGTACTTGTGCGGCATACATGGCACCCCGGACACCTCCAGTGCGGATTACACCTTGTTGTGCGGCCTGCAGACTCTTCTCAAGGCACTGGACACCTCCTGTGCGGAGTACGGACACCTCCTGTGCGGGCTACACTGGGCTGGATGACTCATTCCTGGCCCAGAACTCAACTGTACCCCGTACTGGACCCTCCTGTAGCCCGCACAGCCCATACTGTACCCCGCACAACTCACCAAACCCTACCTAACCCCCTATATAAGGCGCCTCCCATGCCCTAATTAGGGATCCCTCCTTCCATTCTCGACTCCTGGCGGCTGCCAGGGGCGCCGCCGCCACTTTCCACCATTTTCACCTCTGGTGTACCCCGCACCAGAGGAACTGTACCCCGCACAGCACCTTCGCCGTATCCCGCACAGCACCACACCGTACCCCGCACAGCACCACTCTCCCCTTGCCAATCCACGCCGCCGCACCGATTCACCCCGCACCGCCACCTCCGTACCCCGCACAACGCCTCTGGAACTTGGATTTTCATACGACAGCAGTGATTCGAGTCCCGATTTCGACTCTAGAAGCTTGCAAATAGGGAGAATAAACTGGGTTACGGTTGTATCTCTCCTTTTCCTCTTATTTGCTTGACCATGGAGTTTGTATCTTGCATTTCATCATTTATTTTATGTTTTGAGTGCATGTTAGGCTAGATTGCATTGTCTTAGGGCTTAGGTTAGATCTTGATGTTTGGATTGATGTATGACCCTTGATATTTGGTATTTGATGTGTATTGCTTGTTGGATATTATTTGTGCATGCTTGTTTGTGCTTGATTGATTAATTGAACCTCCTATTAGATGAATGGCCACATCTAATCTAGGTCAAAGGTGTAGGTTAGTTGATTGGGTTGAACAAAGTGACTTGAGGTAGGACATAGGCCGAAAGGTAGTCCAATCGGTACCCGAAAGGGGAAAGTTTCTGCTAAGGCGAAAGTCTAGTGGATACCTTTGAAAACAACAAGTAGACTTAGGTAGATTAAGCCAACAAACGAAAGTTGAGGGTTAACCGACCTAATGGGGGTGTTAGACTAGGTTCCGGTTCCGATACCATGACCAACATGCGACGGCTGAGGTCTAGGGAGTCCAAGTCCGGCTAGATCTGCCCCACACAAGCCAAAAACCAACTTGTTGAGTCGAAACACCATTAACTGAGGGTTGTGCGGGCTACACTTGTACCTGTGCGGAGTACACAGGTCTAATCTGGCCTGCACTGGTCGGTAGCGGCGCGACAGCTGCCGCTCCGACGACCCGAAGCCGGACTAAAAGTGAAACTGAAACCCTAGGACACTTTTATTGCATATTTTATCACCAAAACACCAAACTTTGCCTTTATTGTCTTTGTTTTGTTTGTATTTAGTTTATTGTCTTGTTAATTGTTAGTCTAAGCCAAAACCCCTTCATTTGATTGTCTAGATTTTGTGAATAAGTAAGGTTTAATACTCAATCTACCGTCCCTGTGGATTCGACCCCTAACCACATCCAACGATTTACCGTACGCTTGCGGTATTTTTAGGACCAAATTAGGGTATTATTAGCTACACATCACGGGGAAAAGTTGTTCATCAAGAAAACCGTATGTCCCTCATTAGTATACCTAGTGAGTGATGATATCTGTTTGGGCCCCTTGATGGAGTTGGATCGTATGCATGCAAACTAGACGATCAACTATAGATCAAGAAATGTATAATCTGCAAGAATGACACATTCCTATCTTGGATTATACAAAGATATCGTGTGACATAAGAATCAAACAAAGAAATACTTTTATTTCTTATGCAGGATTGAGATATTGTAACGGTACATTATTTATACGAATTGGGAATCATAACGTGTTGCTAGATACCGCTTATGATTATTGGAAATAAATAACGATTTATTTCCATGGCCAACATAGTATAAATCCTCAAATAGGGTCGCACAAATAAGATATTGACCATACGTGCATTATTTATTCATATTGGAGAATACGAGACATGATAAGTTGATTAATTAATTATATGTTGTTATGAACCATAATAATTAATTATATCAAATGGATCATGTTAGAAATAATTTAATGCATAAAGCTCTTCAAGAATTAATTATTAATAAGTTAATAATTAATTATATACAACACATATAATTTCTAGAATTATATTGAGCTAATGGATTTTATTTAGTTAGTAAATTAAAAGCCCAAATTAAAGAGAATTAAAGGGGATTCATTAATTGGTGAATTAATGAATAAAGGCCTTTTATTGAGATAGCCCAAGAAAGCCCATTAGGTGGCCTCTTAGGGTGGATGACATACTTGTAAATAGCTACAAGTGTGGATGAGAGATGGGTGGTCTATAAATAGGGGGTTCTTTTAGAGAGCAAACCCTAGCCACCACACCCTCTCTTCCTCTTCTCCCATGCGCCATCTCTCCCTCTCATTCTCTCTTGAGCTCATGTGTTGAGCACCCCTATCCCATCTCTCTTCCTCCATTAAAATAGTTTAATAGAAAGAGAAACTTGGATTTGTAAAGGGGAGAGCTTGGACTTGAGAGAAACTAGCATCTCTCTCAAGTCGTGGTTGCTATCTTTGGTGGGCTAGAGGCGATCAAGATGGTGGAGGTGGTGGAGCACGCACCCCATCGACTCCCATGCCATGGATTCGAGCCTCATGAATACAATTTCATGAGAGGTACAATTTCTCCTACTTTCTCTCTTGATTTGATGTGTGAATGCTTTAACACTAGATCCTTGTCTTGCTTGATGTTTAATGGAGATTAATTAGTTGTAATTGATCTAAAAATTAAAATATGAGCATTTCCTAACAAAAATAAGCATAAGTCCAGAGCACCAGGACTAGATCATACTCATCATATTAGTGGCACAAAAAGTTCGGCCCTGATTCTTTCAAAAAAAAAAAAAAAGTTCGGCCCTCATGACATCTGAAAATAAGCGCACAATTTGAAAATAGAATTCACAATCGTAAAAAATTTTGATCGGAAGAGAGGAAAGCAGAGGAGAAGAAACAACTTCACGTTATTCACGGTCTCCAAATCATGTACAGAACTCACGCCAAAAACGTTGAAATTAGGCGAGAATTTGTCGCTCTCGTTGGGGTTGGATCCGCTTCTCGTTCCTCTTTCTCTCTCCTCTGATTGATCGCGTCAAATTGTGTGAAAGTTCCAACTTCCTTCGCCGATCAACAGAAATTAATTGACGTGAAAAGTCTTATCTTTTCTCTTTTTCGTTTGAAGTGAACTTTTCTCTTGTTCTTCTCTCTTCGGATCAAGGCCTTGAAGTGAGCTCGCTTCGTCTCATGCAATGACTTTAATCAATTGACTAATAGTACACTGAACTTTCAACTTTCTTATGGTCAGTGGCGGATCTAGAAATTGCAGTTAGGTGGGGCTAAGTTTACATCTGATTATCTCAGAACATACTGAATTACTTACAGTTATGCGATGTCATTAGGTGGTTAACATATTATACTGGCAAGATGTCATTAGGTGGTTAACATAACAAACAGTTATGCGATAAGATAGTTTAAGTGCTATGTGCTATATATTGCTTCACACAAATATTTATTTTACTGATCAGTTATCAGTTTATCTCAGTATATGGTTTATGTACCGATCAATTAATTAATAGCTCGTTTAACAGCTATATACACTGCTGTTGCATAGCACAAATCTATATTCTATTGATCAGTGAAAATTTCATCTCAGTACATGTAACTTTGATGAAGATTATGATTGTTGTATGGAAACATCATCTAAAACATAGGTCCAAAAAACCCATGAAAAAATCAACAAATTTTAAGATTAGTCCCTCGAAACGTAGATATTGCTACATTTATACTACAGCCCTAATACCAATATTTTTCACACAAAGCCCTTAGATTAGTTCAAAGAGGAGTCCAAACATCAAATAAGTCAGCCCAAATTTAACTAAAATTACCTCAATACAGCAAGCGGTTAGGCAAACGAATATGCAACCTCAGAGCACAAAAAAGCAAGCCAATTAGCCAACGAAACGCCTTGAAAGCCTGAAAATTAGAGAAAAAAAAAAAGGAATGCATAATCTACTCTTTAAGTTCTCAAAAATAGCATTTTTCCATATTTCTCAAAAACTTCTCCGGAAATCATTGTTAATGGGACTAAAAACACAAGTTGAAAAATGAAGGAACGTAAAAAATAATTAATATTGTAAAATATGATATATTATAATAATATATCATTAATATTATAAAAAAGTAAGTAAATGAAGGAACGTAAAAAAAAAATAAGTATGATTGGCTAGAAATAATATTAATATTATAATTAATTGTTGTTTTTATAAGATGAAGGAAACGTTAGTGACCAAATTACTCTTTGACTAGATCCATGTTCACTTCTACCCAGGTCCCTGGTTTTATTGAGCCGCAATTATTGAGGAGAGAGGGTCGAAAAAGTATTATTAATTTATTCTAACTCTCTTCCTAAAATCCTTTCTTCCTCTTCTTCCAACCAAAGACGCTAAGTTCAAGACTCGAAATGGGGCAAAGAAATTCTCATTTTCTCTCTATGTCTGTAAAATAAATCGATTATTTCCCTTCGTCTTCACTCTTCAGCAGTTCAGCCCCACCTGCGATTCAGTCTCAGGCTCTCAGCCCCACCTTCCAATGCTCCAATTGCAGAAAAACTTAGATGATTTCTATAGGGTTCGACGCCGGTAGGTGGGGCTCTAGCCCCACCCGCCCCAGTGGTAGATCCGCCACTGCTTATGGTATCCACAGTGGTATTGATAATGACATCTTTGAAATATATATGCATCTTTGCACAATTCATTAGAGCAGCTGATCGATCTATAGTCATTTACATTTTCATATATCGAATGCTTAATGTTGGTCCCTTCTAGAGGCTTTACATTTAAATTTTTATATGTAAGCTTTTAATTTACATTTTTTTTTAACGTTAAATATGCAATCCGTCCTTCCGACGAAGGAAAAAAACTATTTCTGATGTCACATATATATACTTACGAATTACGATCATTAGACACCCTAATGATCATACATTCATACAACTCCCATTATTACATTTTTGTTTATCCCATTTCATACATAGGTCTTGTTTTACCTTCTATTTCACCCTTGATGTCAAGAAAATTTATGTCTGATGAAGGTTGTTTCCGAAGAGCAAGCTACGTGGCAATAATAATAATAATAAAATAGGTAACAAAAATAGAAATTCTTGACCAACAGAGCGTGGAAGTGGATCCACCGTTATTTAAGGTAACGGAACCGCTTGACGCGGAAAAAGAATAAACTCTATTTAAAAAAAGAAAGCCTTGATCAGCAGTGAATTTTATGTTCTCAACATCTAATAAATTATTTTAGCAGTCATTCTTTTTTTTTGTGTGTGTGTTCTTCGAACAAGAAAATTTCAGTTGTGAAGATCAAGCTTCTATCAAGTGAACTGTTCATTTCAAGTTCATTAATGATTAAGTCGGCAATAATTATAAGCATTTGCATCCAATTCAGAAAAATAAACAGACAACAACCAAGAGCAAGTTTTATCTCGCACAAATTTAGTAGTCAAAATCCGGATACAGCTATTGCGTTCCTATTTTAACACAATTCACAAAAATAACAACAGTTAACCAAGAACAAGTTTTATCTCGCACGGTTTTAGTTGTCAATATTATCGTTGCTCAGGATCAGGAAGCAGCAACTAATTCTCAAACTAGGCTTCTCAATCATATAGAGAGCTGTAATTCACATCAGTAGAATTGCACAAATCGGGAAGGTTATTATATAAGGTGTCTTGATCATAACCATTTTCTCATGTACTTGGTCTGCTCGGCTCCCTCCGGCATACTCCTGTACATCATTAAAGGTACATTTTTCAGCATTTTTTTGATAAGAAGTGTATTATTATTATAAGGTTAGTTCTTCAGCAGTCATAAAATTACAATATTTCCAATAAGGAGAACCGAGTTCAAGTTAAATTCAAAGGATATTTCAAGGTTTAGAAATGCACAATTGTATGCCAGTATAGTACCAGTGTCAAAGTATTAAAGTTCCTCTATAACCAATGAGAATAGTATGGTTTTATAACCTAGAAAGATTCTATGGACCATTAGACCTTGCAGTGTCACTGCTGGCTGTGGGACCATGTTGCTGCACACTTCCAGTCGGGTTGCTACCGTTGCCTAATGTAGGACTATGTTGTGGCACATTTTCAGTCCGGTTGCTACCTTTGTTGACTGTGGGACCATGTTTCTGCGTGCTTTCAGTTGGGTTGATACTGCTCCCAAATGTGGGACCATGTTGCAGGACGCTTCCAGTCCGTTCGTTATCGCTGCTGACTGCTAGGCCATGTAGCTGCATGCTTCTAGTCCAGCTGCTACCGCTGCCGACTGTTACGCCATGTTGCTGCATGCTTCCAGTTGGGTTACTACCACTGCCAAACATCGGACTATGTTGCAGAACATTTCTAGTCAGGTTGCTATCACTATTGACAGCTAGGCCTTCTAGCTGCATGCTTAGGTGCATGCTTCCAGTTGAATTGCTACTGAGAACCAGAATTGGAAATTTAATATAGTTAGATAATGCTTAAACTAGTAGAAAAATTTGTACTTTGCATATGACAGTTGACACCGATACTGCAGAACACAACTTTTGAAGCTATACTTCTTTAGATATCTATCAATTATATCATTATTCTTAGAGACAAAACTATGTTATTATCTCACCTCTCATCCAGAGGACCAATGTGATCAGATGGCACAGGAACTGTTTGAACTGCTGTGCTTGTAGAGCATCTAGGATCCCTGCATTATACCATAATCATTATCAGGATTCCAATTATAATGGACAAAATTCCGGTTCCTGTACAATTTGTTTAAAACTAAAAAAATCTTGTTTTCCTTCTCTTTTCGTAAAATACAAATGATATAATCATTATAAGTCATAAAACAAGACGGCTGGTTCCATACTTCCATCGCACAGGAAAATAGAAATAAAAATAAAATTGGTTGTAGGTCTGTCCTTCAGCACAAATGTGTTACATCAAGTTAAAACCCTCATTGTGTGGCTCATTTTTTTTTTAATCCTTGTTTGCATTTCTTGTGTGAAATGTAAGGTTTTAATTTACTGTTTTTTCAATATTATCTTGCCATAAGAGAACCAATATGCAGCTGTCCAATTTAAACAACTTCTACTAGAAAACTTCATAAGTTGAAATTTTCCGATTTACCTCGGATAGAATGGAAAGAAATGTTTTAAACAAGCTTTCTGTTGCTCTAAAATGTACGCCTAGGAAGTAAATAGAGAAGAAAAAACAAAAGGATTAGTTAGCAAGCTTCAGCAGTTTAGCCAAGTTTAAAAGGATAAGTTAGCCACCAGGACTAAAATTTTACTTGGTACCTGCTCGTACCAATGCAATCAGTATTTAAAGCTATTATACTAAATGGCATTGCTTAGCAAAGAAAATTACACCAAATTTCCTCATTTTCTGTGCAATTTAATTTCAAATTAACTTGAATTGGTTTCCTAAAAGGACCTCAAGTTCTGTTTTTGTTTTTTTCTTCTTCATTGTTTTTTTCCAAATTTTAGTTCATTAGGGTAAACACAAACAGGGAAGCGAAGCAAAATTTGCATTATTAGATATTCATATGAAACGTACCTTCATTTCGTTATTTCTAGTGATCAAATACCTAAGGGTTCTTTCCATCACCAACAGCTCTTCTATGCTCTTAACCTTTTCTAATTGATTTAGCTTTCTGAAATTACATAACAAGCTCAGCATTGATTGTTAATGGCATATTTGAATAAAAGGTTATTGCAATTATTAGTCCAACTATGATATGCTCAGGTGTACAAAGGTGCTAGTACGTCTAGACTTGTAACTGTCTATGATACTGGTGTGAGAACAAAGTTTATTCCTTATCCAGTAACTTCCAATTTTTGTTCTGCTTTGCAGTTTGGCAGCTGCAAGCACATTGTGTCTGAAATTCTGATTGAGAAAATAAGACAATCTTAAACTTTTCAGGACAGTCCAGTATTTTACCGTAGCGGGCCCAGGGAAACTTCAAGTTCTGCTATTTCTTGTATTGTCTTCTCAAGCGACCCCTGTAGTTGTCACAAAAAAAAAAATATTATTTTGGATCAAAAGTAAAATCAACCAAAAATGTAACAACTTGCCTCATAACCTGCTTCCTCTTCAATTGGTTGCATGCTGCAAATAGATAAATAAATTAAGGCACATACGAATACCACAATTTCTGAACAGAAAATAGAAATACTTGATAATAAAGACTTTGTGTAATTATTACCATGCAATTATTAGAATTCAAAAACCATTAAAATGACTTAATGGAAAAATGTTATATTACCAACTTTATCACTACTTAAGGTTTTATCCCACGATATGTCATATGTGGAATGTATTATAAGTAATTTAAGTTTAAATTAGATAGAAGTAGACAAATGTTTATGGTGCAGAAATGATGTATAAGCCAATAGTCTAGAAGGTACTTTGTTCCATCATTTAAGAATATAAAAAATTGTAAAAGAAAATTATAAAAAATTAACAAATTGGATTACATACCCATTAACATTCACTACATGGCCATCCGTAATAGATTTTCTTAGTGACTGCAACAAGCATAAGATTTGACTCAGAAAACATGTTATCTTAACAGTCTAATCAAATTAAGATAAGGATGAACCATATGTTCATTTGAAATTTAGCTCCGTGCACATTTCTTTTATATTATCAGCAGCTAAGTCTTTTTTTTTCTTTCTTTTTTGAGGTTTGTTTACCAGTAGATTGGACTGTTTGCATTGTATAGTATAGCTCAGTCCCAAGCCCGAGTAAAAGGAGGAGGGTTGCGATAGGCCGGGCCAGCCAACTTAAAAAACCCAGCTATCTAAATAAAAAAAAAAAAAAAAAAAACTACTCCAGTCCAATCTTTTATGCTCCTCTTTCACGTCAACTTGTTTGGGACAAAAGGCTTAGTTGTTGCTGTTGTTGTTGTTTACCAGTATAGTGGAGTAATGGTCTCTGGTTTAACAGCCTAATCAGTTTCTGAAATTGATCGCTGACTAATTTAATCTCCTAAGAGCAAATAGGCCATAAATTTTGAAAAACTAAATGTACATATATATACTGTATACAGTATATGTTTTGCACAGCTTTAAAATAATATCAGATGTTATTGTCAGTTATCATTTTAAAATATATCAAACAATTAAGTTATAGAACAAACCTCAAAGGTCTCCTTCTTTCTGCAAAGAAAAAAGAAACCAAATTAAAACATTTCAAAAAGGTTTAGGTTTATTTGCAAGAACTAAATATAAAAATACAGTTTTGGCCCATCTGAATCAAAATCAGTAATATACTGGTTCCTTAGTTACCTCTATCCCTTCTAAGATGAAACCAATTAACCCAAGTTTGAATCAGATACCATTTTGTTTTGGAATAAAAATTCACTGCCATTCAACCTGTTCATTGACGATAGAAATTCACACGATTTTAACCGTACATGTTCGTTTAGCTTATTTAAACCTTGATAAATAATTCACAACTATGAAAGTCAACACTAAACATAAAAAAAAAGTAACTATTCTAACACTGTACTTGACCTGACGGGCACAGAAAATATACTTCTAACTATGAGATGTAATTCCACATATAAAGAAGAAGAAGAAGAAGAAGAAGAAGAAGAAGAAGGGATGTAAATAAGACATACGTTTTGGCCAGGTTTTCTTCACTCTCATTCACATATTGCTGAACAACATCACTGAAGCTTCTGAAAAATTAAGGAAATCGAAATAATCAACTTTAGTACTGAAAATCATATATTAGTACCATACACATAAGATTAAACATATCTTGTGAGTTGCATACTGAGGCATGAAATGCAGCCACTTGAATTTTGTCACAAGTCAAGTTAGTTCAAGAAAGATTCTTTAGCTATACTATCTGGAACCTCTTAAATCAAGGGGGCTTTCTCACTCTGGTCTGGTTCTCATGCCAATTTTGTATTGACATGGTACCATTTGAATGTATACTTTGCAAAATACAAACCACATTGAATTTCAAAGAAGGCTAAAAGATACAATTTTACAAAAAGTTCAAAATCTTCAATGGAACAAAGGGAAGTACCTGTTTTCTCCTACAAATACCTTATACCGTCCAGAGATCGTAGTGGTGACAAGAAGAACTGGTACATCACATAAAACAGACAATTCCCTGGCTTTCTTTGTTATCCCCTTGTACCTCTTACAAAAGGTGTTACTCCTCACACAGGCTCGCTCTAGCTTTTTCAGTTCAACTTTGCCCCTTCCCATCTCTTGTTTTCTAACTAGAAAATGGCACAGAATGACAGAAAGTGGAAGAGAGAAACGAAAGTGATGGTAATTGGTAAGAACAATAAAAATCCACTCCTATTTAATGGCAGAGGTTATGTTAATTATAGTAAGGAAAGAATTACTGCAATTCTAAAAACTACCATTTACAGCCGACCTAGCTTTTATTTCAACGTGAGAAACTTTCGTTAATAGCTGACCTCACTTTTATATCAAAGTGAGAAACTTTCGTGATTTAAAAAACCTAATATAGCCAATAATTGAAAAGCCTGAGATTAGAAAAAAAATTCCTGCCATAGTTGACCAATCAAATTTCGTTTTGTGAACTCTTGTTTGTTCCCATGTGATTATTACCATTTACATAAGGAAAAGAACCATATACTTGGATAAAAACTGGATAAGAATTTGGTTGCATTTCTTTAAAACTGGACAAGAATAACATTGTTTAGTAAGAATCGTGTCTCTTTACTCTCATTGCTACTACAATTCAAGAAGAATTTAAAGACAAATAAATTCCTCTCTCTAATTGCAATTACTGTGATGGCATTCATGTATACAACTCTTATCATGATAATTCTAGAACTTGACCTATTATGCTGCTTAAATTCAGCTGACGAATTGCAATTCATGCAAAGTTCTTAAACGGAAGTCAGAATCGATTCAGTACACAAAAAATGCATCATGAAAAAAGGTTCATTTGGGTTTAAGTTGTCAAAACCGAACCATAAATTAAACCAAAACTTTTACAAGGTGAGGACAGAAAAGAACAAAAAATCTACAACTTGAGTCCAATTGACCATCCATCTAATTTGATAAATATACATCATGATTAAAGACCAAAAGATTCCAAACTACACTAAATTCAATGCATAATGTAGCTATACTACAAAAAACATGTCTGAAATTTTAATTTCTTTTTAACCTTTACAATCTTTATGTTTCTTGATTTTTAGCAAATCATAAATAAATTCAATCTCATATAATGTAGCAACTAATAAGTTCGTTGGAACTAAAATTTGATTATTACTCAAGCAGCAAAAAAAAAAAAAATCAAATAAACAAGCAGTAAAGTACCTTTGTGTGGTTGGTGGAGTAATGCGTCAGAGAGAGAAGAAGACAGCACCTATATCCCAAGCACAAAAAGGAGCAATGAATTTAGCTGACGAAAGTAGAAGATGAACTCTTTCACAATCTTCTTCTTTTATTCAGAGTTTATGTTTGATGTTTAAACTTACAACGGAACTAAAGAAGCAAGACGTTATGCTCCTCTTTCAATTAGCGCTGCACAGGCTAAACAGAGCTGGACTGGATATATTTATATGCGGTTCTTTAGTCTTTACCTGTTTGACATGAGATCCGAAACCAATAAGAATAACCCTATAATATCTATACCAAAAATATAATAATAAATTCTGTATTTGTATGTACATTGTATTTGCAAAAAAATAAATAAATAAACTGCACATTAAATGGAAAAATTTTATTAAAAAAAAATCTTATGTATTACGGTTCTGAAATAAGCCGTTTTATCGGCGATAAAACGAAAAAATAAACGGTTATCGATTAAACGAAAATAGCGCGCAATAATTCGGACCAGGAGAGTCGTCCGTACTCCGTACGCCAACTCTGCTCACCTTCCTCTCCGCATCCGCCCGAGGATGTCGTCGGCAGGGTGGACGAATCTCCTCCGGCCATGGCGAGGAACTCTTCCTTCGCCTCTCCTCCTCGCCACCTTCCAACTCGTCATGGAACGCATCAATTCTCAATCCCAGTCGATGAGTTTGTTTCAGTGATGAGATGCGTCTTTGTTTGTTCGGTTCAGTCATGGGAGTGAAGTTTCTAGACAACTCAGCAGAATGGGAAATTTCGATGATTCGATCCAAGGGATATGAAATGATGGGACATAGTCCCATTTATTTTATTTATTTCTCCTCCTCTTTTTTGTTTTGGCTTGGACCAAATAGTAAAAGAAAATGTTATGAAAGAGCAAAGCAAGTCTAGCCTTTGGATTTCATTAATACACGAAAAAATTAAATTAAAATTCTTTGGCCTAAGCAAATATTTTGAAGAAGTTAAAATAGGTTATGTTGTCTTTTTTTTTATTTATATGCAAATCTAATATTTCAAATTTAATATACCTTTTTCTAGTATGAATTTAATAAATTTATAATTATATATTATATTAAATGATGATATGGTTATTTACTAGTCATTTTATCACTGCTGCTAAACTCTAATCACCTCCCAACCACGCAACACATTTTTAAAATCTAATGTAACATCCATTCTGTAACAAAAATATTTGAAGCTTGAAAGTACATATATATTCATTTTAACTTATAATATAAAAATCAATGGAGTGCAACTTTTTGTGCAAGACCAATAAAGTACAGTTTTTAGAAAATCGAACGGTGCTGATTGACTGATCAAACAAGATAGGACGTTAAACATGATCCGAACGTCGATTGTTAAAATTTCAAATGGCCGATCCAAACCGCTCAATATGATCTTCATATTAAAATATCCTTGAAAATCAAATTTCATATTTTTTTTCAAATTTTCTAACTATTTTTTTTCAAATTTTCAAAATTGGAGGGTTCATAATTTTTAGGTTGAGCATATCAAAAAATTCCAAAAAATATTAAAAAATTTTGAAAAAATATAAAATTTGGTTTTCAAGAGATTTTATTATGGACAACAATTTGAGCGGTTCGGATCGTCCATTTTAATCTAAAAAATTGAAATTTTATATGTTGGATGAGTACATGTGTCATGTATATTTGACACTAGAAACTCCCTTTATATCAACTCTTTTTTTAGAATTTCTTCCCAAAATAAACTCCCACCGTCTCCAGTCTCCTGCCCTTTCAACCAACCTAAACCCATGATCAACTCCGCAACCTGCAGCCCATGGAAGACGAAGATGGCGATCGAATAAGCTCACTTCCCTTAGAAATCATAATCTCCATCCTCTGCCGCCTGGATGTCAGGTACGCCGTCCGTACGTCGGCTCTCGCTCGCTCCTGGCGCAACCACTGGAAACTTCTTCCCTGCCTACGTATCGGTCACTTTTCACCCGAATTACAAGATACTCTTACTTCTGACAACTCCTCTCGGTTTCGGGGCCCTGTCGATTATGACTGGATCCCGAAGGTCCATCATTTAGTCTCCTCTCTCCAGGGGCCCGTTCCCGTCTTCAAGCTCTCTCACTATTTCATATTCAACCATTCCCCACAACTCCAGAGCCTTTTAGATTTACTCCTTGAAAAAGGTGGTGTCCAAAGCCTTTGCCTTTTCAGCTACTTTGACCCCATTTTAGTTCATCTCCCATTCTTTCATTCCCTCAAAGTACTCCAACTTTACAAATGTCATGTCGTCCTACCCGCTGGTGGTTTCACGGGATTCAAACACCTCATCACTCTGGACTTGGAAAAGGTTTATATCTCCCATGATGATTTGCATTTTCTGATCCGTACTTCCAATAATCTTACAACTTTTCGTAATTTAGGTTTTTTAACCTCAAATTTTCCTTGTCGGTGAATTTAAGTTGTCCGTGTTGGGTTTGCTTTAAAACTAAAGAAATAACAATTCTAACAAATCAAATAGCAAACAAAAAAAATAACTAAAGAACTCGTAGAACCAGCAGTGGAACAAACCGTTCCAAAACACCGAAACTAAATTCTTGAGCGGAAGCATACCTGAATCCATTGCTATGGCTAGGATCTTGATGTAGAGCACGCCTTGCTTGATTGTTGATGTCCTTGATGTCGTGAGAAAGCCACCAAGGTGGGGAGAAGGCCTTCCAAGAGTTCAAGACTTGCCCTTTGATGCTTTTAGCCTAAACAAAAGCACTATCTCTCTCTAATTGATGGAAGTATTAGGAAGAGAGGCAGAATTGCTGCTATCAACAGATGTATGTAGCAGAATTCGTGGATGTCTTGTCCCTTGGAGACCAATCCCATATATATAAGCCAAGGTAACTTGGCATGCACTCATCTTCTATATTCATCCATCACAAATATAGAACATGACTTTCCTAAATTAACCACTTATTAAAGGCAACACACCTTTTATACAAAATCATACTTTTTCAATATAGTCACGTTTAGCATATTACCATACTTAACAATATTCATAATTAGCAGAATCACTAAGACATAATTAGCCCACCTTCTAGATTGTTTCTAAATCTGCGCATGATCTAGAAATAATCCAACAATCTCCCACTTGGGCAATTATGCTTAGTGTTATCTAATTATGCTTAATTTAAATGAGCTCATGATTTATGGTAATAAGTTTTGTACTCCAATTCCGTCCATCATTCACAATGATAGAAGACCAAGGAAGCTTTTGTCACATTATAGCCATTACAGGCTTCTAATCCCGTAAAGCTGTCGCAACTCAACCCACAATGATCACAATATCACTATAAATGAATGACATTGAATTTAGATGTGTATAAGTGGTGTGGAAAATACACGTAAATGTGACTGTCACGTGTCTATTTCCAACTTTATTGGTCACCCTGAAACTGAAGTGAGGTCAACTTAAATAAATTGAGAATGAAAACTGAAACTGGAAACTGAAACTTTATTCATTTCTGCAGAAATTCACTAAATAACTGAATAACTGAATAAACCAAAACCATTGTCAAATCTAGCACTCCCACTGAACAAAACTCCCACTACAGCCAAAAATTCTTAACTGAAATTACACCCATACTAGTTACATCTTTCAGAAACTGCTTAGGTATTAATGCTTTAGTGAGTGGATCCATTATTATTGAGTTTGTTCCAATGTGCTTGTTTTGACAATTCGTCATTCTCAACTCTTTTATTTACAGAAACTTAAAGTTTAATGTGCCTTAACTTATTGAAGTTTCTGTTGTTGGAGTATATGATTATTGTCACGATATATCCATAGTGATGTTTTAGCAACATCCATCATGTGCAGCCTAGTGACAAAATTCATGATCATACTCCCCAAATTTGAATGCTTTATAACATACTATGACCTTTATTTCCATTATGAAAGTTGCTAACACACACATGTTTTAGCGATCTTCATAGAATGAAATCATTCTTTATCATGTTATCATGGCATTCACTAAAATCGAAGTCAGAACAGTAAAATGACCTCAACTTATTTCTGACATTCGAACTGTAAGTGCATAGTTATTTCTGTAAATACTAAACAACTAAATTTGGCTGTCATCCAAAATTCTACACTTTGTGTAGATATTGACTTTGCATCTTTATTATGTATACAGTATCCACATGTATACAAACTTAAGATTAAATTTCTTATAACCAAATCACAAGGAATGCTTTATTTCCAACTTTACTTAATCAATATATATGGAATATATTGAAGACAAAAATATATACCTCAATCATAAGTTATCCAATAGTTTGCATTTTTACTTATCATACTACTTGAGAGCCTAATTGATATTTTATCATTTGTTTAAAAGGCCCAAGAACCTTGAGGCCTCAAAATATATAATAATATCATTTCAAGTGGTAAATCATCCTAATGCAAAATATTACTCCTACTGAACTTGTGATATATACAATTATTAATCAAGTTAATCTCGAAACCAAATGAGATAATGACTTGATCAAATTTATAATATCACTGTCGAGACGCCTATTTTGAGTTCATAAATAGATTTTAAATTTGCAACTATTTTATTTGTATCATCCGATTCAAAAATAGAATGGTTGCACCATATAGAATGTTTCGCCAATGTCTCCATTGAAGAATACAGTCTTAACATTTATTTGATAAAACTCGAGATCCAAAGTTGTACTAAAATTGCCATAATTACCCTAAAAGAGTCTTTCATTAAGAACTAAAGAGAAAATCTCTTTATGGTAATTTATTCATTTTAGGTGAAACACTTGGTGATAAGACGTGCCTTATGTCGTTTCACATTTCCTATAAAGTCCCTTTGGTATTAAATGTCCATTTGCAACCAATGAGTTTCTTTCCTTTAGGTAATGTTACTAAGTCCCAAATATCATTATCACATATGAACTTTATCTCTTTATTTATGGCATTAATCCACTTCTCTGAGTTTTAAACTCATGTTCTTAAAGATAGACAACATAATTGTCCAATATTGTTTGTCTTTTCTTCCTAGTGGATCTTGTAAGTACGAATTCTTGAGGTGTTTGCAGTTGTGTAATGACAACATTATCTTCAATTTAATTGTTATCAGGATCTAATTCCATAAATCCATAACAAAGTCTAATTTTGAGTCAAACAGTTTTCTTAAGTCCTTAAGCAAGCAATTTGACTTTTCTGAGTTTAAGCAATCCGTTTGGGTTCCCAACCAGTTTATCTCTTGCTCAGATTTAGGGCTCGAGTCAAACAGTCTATTGAGTCCTCAAATAGTCTGTTTTGATTTCTATAATTGGAATGGTCCATTTTGAATCCTCAAAAGATCCATCTCCTACTCAGATTTAGCCCTTATGTTCTGTATTGATCTCAAATGGTCTATTTTAGTCCTGAAATAGTTTCTTTGAGAATCAACGCATGTGGTTTCACCTTGAAGATAATATTTAATATTTGTCATCTCTCCCCCTCAACCAAAACTTTCTCAAAGAACTTATCCTAATTTGTCTCTAAAACTTAATCTTAAATTGTAGGACATAATAATTTGGGTACTCTTTTGATCTTTTAGCATAACCAACTAAACAACCAATTATCCTTTCATCCAACTATTTCTCTTGTGGCTTATAAAGCCGAGTTTTGTTAGATATCCCAAATATAATATGTGGACTTTTCAGTCTACATTTTATATGAGATTTTATTGTAATTGTCTTAGTTGATACTTTCTTTAAGAATATAAACTGCTTTTCTTAATGAATTGAGAAATTATAACTTTGCACAAAATATATTTTCTCCTTAAGAGATATAACTTAAGCTTTTGTGCCAAAGTATTCATGAATTCCCAATGCTAAAATTTTAGTATTCATTTACATGCTTTCCTTATATAAGCTATTATTTCCATACAAGGTCGTTATAAACTAAAGAAGAAATGGATCTACCTTATTTTGGACAATGAGACAAAACCAAATTTCTATTCTTAAAAGAACAAATAAATCCATATTTGTTGATTTGAGATAGAGTTGAAATTTCACTAAAATGAAATTATAAAAGTCTCATGTATGTCCAAATATAACCCATTACTAACAACAACCTATGAACTTTATAGCTTCCAAAATTAATTGTCTTGTTGTCATCACTACATGAATGTATCTTTCACCATCATTTGACTTTTGACAATCAAAAGGAAAATCCTAGAAATACATATGTGGGTTGCTTCATCCGAATTAATCCACTATGTGTATGTTGATACTAAAAAAGACTTTAGCAAGAAGAACAATATTATTTTTAATACCCCAAGTATAATATTTTCTTAAATGCTCTTATTTTCATAGAAGAAAACATCCCTTAGATTCTGACTTTTCAATCAGTTTCTGAACTTTAACTTTATTGGGATTCTTGTATGATCTAAAATTTGCAGTTTTATTCTTAAACTTTATGTTTCTAATTTTCTTATATTCTTGGAGTCAAAATCAACTTGAGTACCATATTTCTTACCTTCAATTTATTTTCTTCCTTAACCATATTCAAGTTGATGATTATATAACTCATCTTGAGCAAAATAGGAAGAAAAATAAGCACTAAATAACCTTATTATCTTACGACACATTTTAGTGCTTATAATTTGAAGCATAAAAATAATATTATACTCCCTTATGTTGATTTTATTTTATATACCTAAAGTGTATCTGTAATGAATGTCCAAATGTAACTATTATTCATCTATAAGTGCTCTTTGGAGTCTTCTTACAGATTTCAAATATCTACTTATTCTTAACAGATACATTTTCTAAACTTTCTCCAAGAATTCTTAACTGTATTGAGGGACTTAAACATTTTGCCATGAAATACATATAAATGTAACCAATATCCATGGAGTCTCATGACATATTTCAATTGATGACCTTTTCATTCATGCAAAATAATATTTTCTCATATTAATCCTTTAACTTTAATCAAATTAGAAACAATGTCTCTTAAATGTCTTAAGAATGGTTTTCATGAAATGATCACGAGACACATGTGTTTTTGACCTCAATGGGATTGTTAGTCCTTAACACATGATCAAGATCAAGCCAACTTGGGAACCTTTAAATTTTAAGTTGGAATTTTAAAGATGCTAGATATGCACTTACATTAATCCTTAATTGTATAACAATAAATCACAATATAAAGGTCCAAATCCCATCTACTAGTCTTTATCCATTTGCAAGTGCTCTTTGGAGTCTTCTTACAAACTTCAATCGACTAGGTGTAGTATCAAATGTAACGATTTATAACATATCAATCAATTAACCTTCCTTTGGGCCGATTAATTAATTATATGTAAAACCTCACAATCATTACCCATTTGATTCTACCCAAACATTGTACATGTAGCCTTTTAAATTATGTCCTTCCTTTGGGCCGATCCATAATTTAAAAGTCACATGCACCTTAATACACTTGTATTTGGGCCTTTGAGACAACCGTTAATGTGAGAGCCCATTTGTGGGATGACATTAGGGTCGGCCCAACTTCTCAAATACAACTAAAGTTACCTTTATATTTGATTTAAAGTATACCTTAACCTAGACTTTTAATTATGCACATTAATCCTAATATGAAAAGCCTAACTAAATACTGACCTAGGATGATTTAGACTTAAGACTCGGTTGCGAAACCTTAAGGTATACATACAATAGACCATATAGTACTTATATAGACTACTAAACCTTATGTAGTTTGTTTTGGTAAGTAACAAACTACCCAAAGAGACCAGAAGGAGAACCATAGAAATATGTAACCATACAAACTAGTATGCATTACATTAAGGTAAGAAAATAAAGCGATAGTTTCCTCTTCAGCCAGCAGCCATTAAAATTACACCACATCCAGGCAAGATTCCCAGGAAAGGCCAGGGTCATATGGACACTTAGGCGCCGACCTTATTTTCTGCGACAGAACTTGTCCTCATGACAACATGGTGTAATCCAACGCTTACAGCTCTTACTAATGAAAACCATGGCAGAGATAAGAAGAGGAGAGAAAACTGGACAAAAACGGAATGTACAAAACCTGTACATACCATCTAAGAGGGTTGTTAAACCGAATTTTGGTCAATTTCTAATAAAACCATACAAATCTTTCCTAGCGGGCCACTATGGCATCTAGTGAGCCCTCAACTCGATTCTGGTCATAACCTAAAAGTTTGCAACCAAAACTGAAGTAGAACGATTGTCTCGGAGTGAAACAAATCATTGATGGACCGTAGATAGAGTAGAAGAAAACGTTCTAATCTAAATCGAGAAACCCTAAAGATTTCTCTCGTAACCAAATAATCTACTCTAATTCTAAATCATCCAATTTTAGCAGATCAGATTTTTAATGATTTGGTATTTCGATCTTCTTAGTTACCAAAAAACATAAATAACCAACCATGTCAATTATATCCAAGTTTAAATATTGATTATATTAAAAATTCCAATCATAATTAACCATATAGTATAAAGGGTTAAATGCCAAAAATAGGAATACTAAAATATAATCAAATATTTACTTAAATACTTTAATAAGCTAACTTAATTTTAACCGTACAAAAATAGCTTATTAAAAATAATACATGGTAAAAAAAATACAAAAAAAAGATCGAAAACAATAACTATTTACCATGCCAAAAATAAATACTAAAATTGAAGGTTCAATTTTAGAATCCAAATATGCACAATTTTTTTTTTTTAGATAAAAAAAATGCAATATCAAATCGATTTGAAACAAAACGATTTTGAAATTCTATAAAGCTTTAACTATATTTTCAAAATCTCTCCAAATAATTAATTTCAAATTAATTTGAAACAAAACGAATCGAAAATAGTTTTTTAGAAAAAATAATTTTCGATCAATCCAAAAAATCACAAAATCAAATAATCAAAACCAAAATTTGTGTTTATTCTACTAGCTCATGACGAGTGGCTCTGATACCACTTGTTGGGTTTGCTTTAAAACTAAAGAAATAACAATTCTAACAAATCAAATAGCAAACAAAAAAAATAACTAAAGAACTCGTAGAACCAGCAGTGGAACAAACCGTTCCAAAACACCGAAACTAAATTCTTGAGCGGAAGCATACCTGAATCCATTGCTATGGCTAGGATCTTGATGTAGAGCACGCCTTGCTTGATTGTTGATGTCCTTGATGTCGTGAGAAAGCCACCAAGGTGGGGAGAAGGCCTTCCAAGAGTTCAAGACTTGCCCTTTGATGCTTTTAGCCTAAACAAAAGCACTATCTCTCTCTAATTGATGGAAGTATTAGGAAGAGAGGCAGAATTGCTGCTATCAACAGATGTATGTAGCAGAATTCGTGGATGTCTTGTCCCTTGGAGACCAATCCCATATATATAAGCCAAGGTAACTTGGCATGCACTCATCTTCTATATTCATCCATCACAAATATAGAACATGACTTTCCTAAATTAACCACTTATTAAAGGCAACACACCTTTTATACAAAATCATACTTTTTCAATATAGTCACGTTTAGCATATTACCATACTTAACAATATTCATAATTAGCAGAATCACTAAGACATAATTAGCCCACCTTCTAGATTGTTTCTAAATCTGCGCATGATCTAGAAATAATCCAACAGTCCGTTGCTTAGGCATCTTCAATTTGAAATTAATGAGTCCATTGAGAAAGTATCAGTTGTTTCTGCCCCATGTTTGGAGGAAGCACACATTTGTATTGAAAAATTTACAGGTTCTCAGTCAGAAAAGTTTGCTTATGTGACTCTGGGTCTGCTGACTAGTGTTGCCAAGGTTTCCTCTCTCAAGCTGGACCGTCATGTTCTCGAGGTAAGCTTTTTATGTTGACATCTTTTAATTTCCATTTTTCTGAATTGTTAAAGATGAGTTTGCGAATCTGATTAGTCTAGTCAACTTATCTTGTGTCTTTGGTGAATATTCTTTTATATGCACATCCAGACAACACATTCTGATACAGACTGAAACAATTGGTGTGGTGACAGAACCAAACTTGAGAATGCTGTTTTTTTTCTATAACCAAAGCGCGTTCTAATAGAAAACCAAAACAATTAACACGATGTTCTTAATCATGTCTTTTGCCTCTTTCTCTGTAATAATAACCCAAGTTACCCAACCTTTCTTCTTTCTGAATGGTCCAATCAGGGAAGCATGTATACCAGTGTCAGCTTGGCCTGAAACGTCTCATCTATATACAACTTTTGTTGTGTATCTCACCTGATTTTTTTTTTTTTCGTGTTTCTGCAGTCTCTGTCCCTAGTCATGTTGCCGTTTAATTTCACTTTTCCTCGAATGAGATGCCTGAAGCTCTTTTGGGATATCGACACCTTAGACCTCTTGTATGATGCTTTTCTTCGGTTGCTTAGAAGCATGCCTTTCCTTGAAGAACTACAAGTATGATGTTTTTTTCTCGTTCTTTCATAGTTTCTATATAATATTTGTGAGGCTTTGGATGTTGCTTCATTGTTTTTCTAGTTTTTTTTTTATTTCTTTTTAGTTCTGTTGTTTTATTGAACTTTCTGATTAACAAGTACTTGAACACTGATATTGAGTCGTCCTCTGGGCAATACATGTACTGTATTGGCTATTTGTAGCTGCATACTACTATCACATATTTCTATTCTCTATGCATTGTGAGGTTTTTGGACTTTTCAATTATGTTTAAATTAAAGGTAAATAATTTAACTATTGCAGTTGGTGATTGGTTCGTGGTCAACGAATAGTAATCGGAATCAAAAGAGAGAATTAATTGGATGGAAGCAAGATGGCCTCCCCTGTCTCGATCAGAATTTGAAAAGAGTCACAGTTAGCATACAAACGTGTGATACCGTCTTGATCAGCATAATAGTGGCAAAGTTCTTTCTGTTGAATGCAAAAATGCTTAAGCTAATGAATATTCAGTACATGTATCTGTATGGTATTTCATTAATGAGAAAGGAGCTGCAGGGAGCAGAGGTAACTGCTTCGGATGCTATAGTGGTGTTTTTGGATCTAATGGGCAATATTATTAATTAATGCGAATTAACTGGATAATGTTGAGGACCAAAGGGCCGATAATGTTACTGTAATTTGGTAAATGATAGATAGTCAGTCCCGAGGTTGTAAAAGACAATGTTGAAATGTGTCATGCTTATAAACCTGAAGTTTTGAGTGTTACATGACTTGTCAGGTTGGCCAAATTTATGGTTTAGAGATACTATATTCTTGTACTTTCTTTTTAGTAAATTTTATTGAGAGCGAATCAAAATAAAACTATATTGACCTTCATTTTTGTTTATTTATTTTGAACCGTTGATCATTTAAGCATAAACGATTTATTATGTGGGTATACAAAGTAAGAGTTCTCTTGGCTTTACTCGGTGATCCTGATTGTATTCATTTCTGGACTTGAATCTGTGAACTTTTAACTCGTAGGGACTTGAAATCGATGTAACCATTAACTCGTCGATTCCGGATTTCTGGCTATATTAGTGTAACAAAAGTGCACTGTTTATAATTTAGTTCAATCTTAAAACTTTCTTACGATATATTAGTTTTTACAAAAGTGCACTTGTTATAATTTAGTTCATCTCTAGTTTTCTTTTCTTTTTTTTCCTTTTTTTTTTTTTTTTTTTTTTTTTGATTGACGACTCTCTAGTTCAGGGTATTGCCTTTTCTGTTTGCTCCTTATGCAGATTCGGGCAAGAGAATTCGGATAGGGACTCCATCGGTTTGGTTGCCATGCGTTACTTTCCGAGACAAAAAATAAAAATAAAAATAAAAGAAAAGCCTCAATAGGTGGATCGAAGCTCCGGATTGTGATCCAAAATATTTATAGCCCAGCACTAATGTTATTAAGGCCGAGTCCGAATTTGGTGATGCTTTCAAATTACAAGAAAAAGTGACAGCTTAAGTTTTTTGTTTTGTGGGGAAAATTTTTTTTTTTTGAAGAAATGACAGATCTGATCGAGAATGCAAAATCTTTTCGCTGGAAAAGTTGTACTGGAATATGCAGATTTTTTGTCGTCGTGTCGTTGGTATTTTCTGGCAAAGTGACAAATAAAGCGAGGGGGAAAAAAAAGCCGAATAAACATCATTTCACAAAAAAAAAGGTAAATTAATAAATATTGTTCTCCTATCTCTACTACTTATAAAAGCACCTAACAAAAGGAGTAAACATTTCAGATAAAAGGAGTAAACATGTCATATAAAAGGGTATAAACAATTCTTAAATCAATTATGGACCATTGATTTGTGTAATTTGATCAGATCAATGGTCTAGATTTTAATTTCAGATTTAAAAGATCAAAATTTTTTATTAGAAAAGATTAAGTTCCTACTAAATTAGCTATTTATTTAAAAGGAAAGACTAATAAATTATTGATTTTACCATATCTTTATTGCCTAACACGTAAAATTTTATATGAAACAAAAATAATATCAATATTTTGTTTTTTTATTTGTCCACATATTGAGGACATCTTTTTGCTAGTTTCAATAAGTAAACATTGTTGATATTCTTTTTTGTCCGTGTTATAGCTTTATAGGTTGTCGAGAAACATAAGCTGTGACTTCTTTTTTTTTTTTTTGGCATGTAGGTCAGCACCTCCGCAAAAATGCACATCCGATGATGTATGATTGGATAAATAAACCAAAATAAATAAATAAAGCATTTAAACGGAGTACGTTGAATGATGAATTGAGTCAGTGATTTTTTTTTTTTTTTTTTTTTGGAAGAAAACAAGAGTCAGTGAAATTAGCGTGCTAGTTTGGCTGTTCCAAATAGCCATTAATTTAATTCTTAATTGGAGTTCAAAAAAATAAAAGAATTAATTGAAGTAGTGGAACGCTGCTGATTTAAATTATTTTCTTTTATCAATCCAAAGTTAACTTCAAAATTTTTACATATTATTAATGTAACAAATGATGAACTACGTATTTCCTCTCTTCAAAAGTAATTCAGCTACAAATACAGCAAACATTTTTTTAAATCAATCAATAAATATATTTTTTTCTTAAGATTGTATGATGATCACCACTCGGATATAATTCATTAAAAAAATATAAAGAAGTTTACAACATATTTATATTGTAATTTACATCTGAAATGAAAAACTCACAATGGACTAAGTACAGCACTAACAAATCTATCCAAGCAATACAAAACAAGCAGTGCAAGACACTAGAACATGTACCACTATTGGCCTAAGTGCTGAATTGCTGATGTTCTGGTCTTATAAATTCATAACCAGTGATTAATCATTCAGTTATAAGCGAAGCAGAGCAGCGTACAGTCATTGCATCAGATCAGAGTCGCAGCATTTCCGATTCAGTTAATTTGTACTTATTTGTAAATTTTAATCAATATCTTGATTTATAAAAAAAAAACCGAGATTACAAATTTACAACAGTCAAACCATCAGAGTCAGGCAGTCAGCGCCTCAGCGGTCAAAACGCAGCAACACACCAATGAAGGAGCAGATTTATGGCCAAGGGCGGTGTTTCATTGATATTTATGTTTTACCTGTATCTGGTCAGAAGCATTGATTCCAGTGCGGTCCAATGCAAACATACATTCCATATTCGTTAGTAAGAAACTTTTCTACAAAATTATAAATGTATAAAAATTAAATCCGTCATTGGGAACTTTGATATATTGAAAACAACCAAATCGAACTAAATTATAATCTGTCCGATCATTATCTAAACAGAACTACCGTGGTTTCATGTTTGTTTGACAGAGATTAGACGTCCAAAAGGGTACTGTCAACTAGGGACAGGATTCGCTATCTCATCAATTATTTCTCTACTTTATAAAGTATTAAATAGATTTAAAACTTTATTAAATATTTATTTTTTTATTTAGTTAGAGGATATTCCATTGTGCGTCATTTTTCCAGTCCGGTTTGAGACTGCTTCATACACATCCCTTTATAACGTTGAAAGAAGATTCTACCGAACATAAATTAATAAATTACACCGAAAAATGTGATGCAATCACGTGGTAAACACTGGGAAACATTTTGGTGTATTGAATGGAGAGGACAACTCCTTACAAATTGTTGGTCTTATTTATCAATGGTCATAATACAATTCATTATTCATGTCGAAAAGAAAAACTCCCAGTTGGGTCAAACTCGCCTCCGGCTTATCAATGGTCCATGCATCGGCTCAGTCTGAGTTGCGTTTAGGACAACAGATGATACAATGTAGTGGCTACAAATGTACAATCAAACAAAAAGAGGAAAATTTATCCTTAAGAAAAAGAAAAAGATAATACAAATACAGTGGGACCCACACGTTTCATAATTGATAAACCGTGATTTCATGAAACAAATTCTCCTTAATGCGTGTTCGGTTTTACTTGTTAACACTATGCGACAGCTGGCCACTGCAGTCCTAATTTGTAATTAGGAATTACGGAGTTTATTTGTTTAATTGGTCTGGATTGGCCATTAAACAAATATTAAAATTGTTAGTTATTATTTAAAGCTTGAAGTTTGGGGCATTTGTCCGGAATAAAATTCGGCTACTGTTGATATCACAAACAGAAAGGTAGAAAGGAAATTGAAAGGTACAAACGTTATTATTAAATTTTTAAATAAAAACTGATAATGATTTCGTGGCAATGCACATAGAAGAACAAACGTGCAAGTCTAGCTAAAGTTAATACAAAAGAAAATTACATAATAAAACTGTATGATAAATATCAAACTCTGTCAAGATGTCACTGGACTGATTTGTTCTTCCCAAATAATTTAAATTTGTCTCTATTGTATTATTTATCTATTTTTTTTAAAAAAAAAAACTTAAAGATTAAGAAACAATCATATTTTTTTTTTTGGTTGGTATGAACATTTTGCAGTGATATGACAATATTTTCTGCTAATTCGAAACTACTTTTTACAAAATCTGTTTTTTTATCACGGAGTACAATAAATTTCAACCTCTTTTGGTTTACGAAGAAAAGTCCCCTAAATAATTGATTAAAAGATAAAATAGAAGTCCAGTGATGATTTATTAAAAAAGGGATAAACAAGCTAATAGAGAGAATTCTGTAGATATTCGTGTGTGGTCTATTTTTTGATGTAACATCAAATTAAATATCTGATCCTATCAAGCTACTTAATAATAAGAATTAAATCTGAAAGAGGACTACTAGAAATATGGGATCCAGCCAGCTGCTTATTCTTGAAAGACACACGATGAGACATATGAATGTATCTACAGAATACCAAAGACAGATGTAGACGGCACGTGACACCCACGTACACCTTTCAGGGGAGCACGAGCCGTCCCTTTAGGTATTTTTTCCACGCTTCACAGTTACAGGATTCTTCTATAAACCATCCTCTCAGATTTTGATTATTACTAAACGGTCCCTCCAAACCCAGCTTCCTGCAATTGCTCATTGCATGTTATTGTATTATACACTAATTAGTTTGATATTAAGAAATTATATCCATCATATTAAAATTATGCCTAAATAGATCGAAACTAATTATGTTAGTGAATAATGCAAAAATTATTATAGTCTTAAGTTGTATACGCTATATATTAGTGCGTGTATTTGGATCGTCGATGAATAGTGCAAAACCGTAATATTTGGATTAGTACCTGGAAATAGCGCAAGAAAATTGTTTTCTAAATAGTGCATGTACTGTTAAGATTGGATGATCTAGAATAGCACTAATTTAAATGGAGGTAATATTGTTGTTCCTAAAAAAATTTTGAGTTGGTAAAAATAGAATAGAGCCATTAAACTCAACACTATTTTTTATTGGAAATATTTGGATTGCATCCAAAGAATAATAGTATCCGAGTTAATGCTATTTTTATGACTCCAAACATATAAATGAATATTGTAAAATTAATCCTTTATTGAGCTCAGTTTTTATTACGATAAATCAACATTTCTCACATTTTAAGAGTTAATTAAAAAATGGAGATTCATTAACAATGAGTTTTCTTAGAAACTCTTTTTAAGCCGAGTTAAAATTGCTTAGACAATATGAAAAACATAAACATGTCATTTGGTATTATGTCGAAGATCATTAATCCTTATCGTATTAAATGTCCAGTGTTATTGTTGAACGGTAAAACTTGCATCAAATTTTATCAATTTTATGTGTATAATATACATATAAAAATATCACATTCCAAATATCAGATTAATTAAATTTAAAATTATTTTCCATGATTGGTAAGATTTTTAATTTAATACATTCTAACTTATTATTAAAATAAATTTGAGGTACTCAATTTTCTTTGAGATATTTGTAATCACATTTGTTAATCAACTCAGGAACAAATCTAGGCCAGACGCTCAGACAAATGAATGGACACAATTTCAAAAAATCAGGTCTAAATAAATAAATAATAATAATAATAATAATAATAATAATAATAATTATTATTATTATTATTATTATTATTATTATTATTACTACTACTACTACTACTTTATTTTATTTTTCTATATTATTTTTATATTATTAGCCCTATTTTTGACATATACTTTTTATTTTTCGGTGACTTGATAATTTTATTGGGTTTCTTTTTTAGCTTACCCCAACTTGTTTGGGACAAAAGACTTAGTTGTTGTTGTTGTTGTTCATCTAAAAAAACATTAATTAAATTTTATTTGTAGTACCTAGACTTATAAGACCGTGATATTGAGCCTTTTCATTTGTATCCAAGCTTATTTATAAATCATATAATAAATCCGCCAATCATCAACCATTACCAAAGGCTGAAATAATCTAATCCATAAAAGACGCAGGACTTAAATAAAAATTTAACACCTAACAACTAACAAGGACATAATCGAAAAAAGCATTCAACTTCAAAAGTTCAAAGACAAAGAGAGGTCCCCAAGCCAAGTCCCCAACCCCGCTCAATCTGTGTCTCTGAAGTATTTCTGCGCTTGAGCGGAAAGGCGCCAACTAAACGACGAGCTAGCTGCTACAGCACTGCTTATTTCAATTCATCCCCAGCAGTATTCCCTCTGACACCCCTCTTTTTTCCACTATTCTCCTCTTTCCCACTCCACCTCAGTACTTTACCAGTTACCACTTACCACTCCACCTTAGAACAGAGAGAGAAAAAGAGAGAGATAGACAGAAGCCATAATGGGAGCAGATGAGAGACCAAACAACCAAGGTGGATGCATAGCGATTCGATCCTTCCCTCCTCCTTCCATCTCTCGTTGCACCATTGGCGGCTCTACTACTACCTCTGGTACACTTTTCCATTTTAGTCCATTAATACTTCCTTTTTTTTTGCTTCATAGACTTGTGGATTGGGTGCTTCAGCATTAGTATAAACCAAACACCCCAATTCTCCATTTTTTGATATGTAAGTACTTGACTTGTCATTGTATTTCTTGTAATAGTGCTCAGTGTAAGAGCTGGTGTGCCAGTGAACCTGCTCTTTTATTTATTTATTTATTTTCCTTCTTTTCTGACATTGATTGAAGTTAATGCTTTGTAATTTGGTGCAATATAAGACACTCAATTACTTTTATTTTAGTATTTTTTTTTCCTTTTTTTTTTCCTTATTTCTGTAATTACTATGGTCCTTGATTGACGGATCATAGATGGGAATTAAGGATAAAAGATGAATCTTTTGTTAATTGCCACGTAATTATTCCTTTCATTTTCAGAAAAAGACAATGTGATCTATCTATTTAAGTATTATTTACGGGACAGGATTTAGAAAAACAAATAAAGCTGTAGGGTCGATGTCCCACCTAATCTGGTATGTTTGGTACTAGATCTTAACTTATTACTTTAAAAAATGTGTCAGGGACTTTTCAAAGATTTGGTGAACATATTGTCATGGTTTGGTGGGATATATAATGCTAATAAATATGGATTTAATGCTAATTTTTAATCAATTTTTTTCCCTTCCAAGGAGGCCATATTTCCTTGCTCTGCCTATTTTTAAATCTATTTTTCCTTCCAAATTGCTGGGTTTATGAGAGATTCTGTGGTGGGGAAACCTTAAGGTGTTTTAATTATTATCTACAATTGGAGAATGTTGTTGGGTAAGAGTAGATACTTTTTTTGTAAAATAGTATCATGGTTTTAGGCAATTTAGTTTGTCCATTTTTCCTGAATTGATGTTGTTGGTCATTCAACTTTTTATTATTTAATAATCTCCATAGTTTATTATTAACTTTTTGGAGTTTTCTATTGCTAGATGATGCTACATGTGGGTCACCAAGATGGATTGGGAAGAGTTTGTCTTGTGTTTGTATTAAAAGAAAGGGAAATTATGAGCGCATATGCTTGACTCTTACACCTCAGCAGGTGATATTTATCTTTGTTGTATTTTTTGAAAATAAAATTGTATAATGGCAGCTTTCATGTTCTGATTCTTCTTTTTTTTTTGTATTGAATATAGGAGGAAAGGTTACAGAGGCTAAAGCACCGCATGAAGGCATACTTTGACCCATCCAGGCGGGATCACCAGGTTATCTCGCTCTCAATATTGATTAGTAAATAACATATTTATTATATACTATAATTACTAAAAATTCATTTTGGCTGAAACTAAAATCATAACAGGATGCATTGAAGGCTCTTTGGCATGCCGCTTACCCAGACCAAGAGCTTGAAGGTTTGATTTCTGACCAATGGAAGGAGATGGGCTGGCAGGGGCGAGACCCTTCTACAGATTTCAGGTACAAAGTTTAAACAAATAGTTATATACGATTTTCTGATTCCACGTATGCAGATGTACAATCTTCTGATAGATAAATTTGTAAATAAATAGAGGTGCCGGTTTCATTTCATTGGAGAACCTACTGTTCTTTGCCAAGGCATTTTCTGTAAGTCGTATTTACTGTATTCTATTGTGTTTTTTCTTAATTAGTGATGTGTGAGTTTCAATTATTTATAAATTTCTATTTTTATTTTTTGAAGACATCATTTCAAAGATTATTGAACAAAAAAGGAGGGAAGAGAGCTACATGGGAGTACCCATTTGCAGTGGCTGGGGTGAATATAACATTTATGATCATGCAAATGCTTGACCTTCAATCTAGTACGTGCTTGTTTAACCTAATTTATCAGATTTTTTTTTTTTATCATGCTATGCTAAGAAAAATATGGACTTATTCAAATGAAAGTATAGTAAAAACTACTGCTAGAGGGTTTTTGGTTGCCTGACTCTTGTTTTCTATTTTACGATGGATTAAACATACAACATGTTGGAAGTTGGAACCAATGAACAGGTGGCTGTTGGTAGGGGTATCCTGGCCATGGCCAATGCTAGTTCTGTCACTGATCATGTTATGGACCAGTTTGGGAAGGGGATAACTAGGGTATAAAGTTATTACTACCTTTCGCATGGCTAACTCCAGCCTTGTTCCTACGTCATTCCAAATATGGCTATCTTCATCCTCCCGAAGTGGCCTGTGCAGTTTTACATTTGAAAATTGTCAATGCAATGGTACATGGTGGATTGATTCAGTGCCATTTAGGTTCATTAGAAAATGTTGGCGATGAAACCTTTACCTATTAATTAGTACCCGTATTATGTGTATAGTTCTGCATCTTTCATACCATCTACAAATATATATATAATTTTTATTAAGTATTTATTACATAACAAAATAAGCTCTTTTTTGCAAAACAACACCCACCATTGATTCCTATTAAAAAAAAAAAAAAACAGTAATATTTTTATTTGCAAAGGGCCCTTAAAACTAACTTCATTGGGTAGCAGAGAAATATAAAATATACTAGTAGTAATTAAACTGGTACTAGTAATAGTTACAATCTCTGTACTGGCACTAGGTTGAATTGATTGTTTTCTAATTCCTTTTGTGTGTCCTCCGACACTCAAAAGTTCTAGCAACCTTGGTTGATGAGGAAAAATTTCGGAGTAGAGTTTGATTTTGCTCGTTGTTGTAGGAGTTAATTGTCCAATTTTACAAAATTCCATCTGAGTATTGCTTATATATCTAATAGGGGTATATTTTAAATACAACAAATGTTGTATATAATGTGCAAATATGGATAAATACTGGATATCCTAATCACAGAAACCTATAAACTATCTCATCTTAATAGGAAATATCTTATTTTGTTTTTCTTTAACCAATTTAACTTGCAGCTAAGCCAAGAACCTTCGTGAGAGCTGTTTTTGTTCAAATGCTGTCAGGTAAAAAGATGCAATTAGAATATATTTTCAAATCTAGGTATGTTATCTCTCAGATTACCTTGTTTTAGAAATAGTCTCACATTAATTGTAATTTGTGCATTTTTTCAGAGGATGAGTGGGCATTTGATTTACTGTATTGTGTTGCATTTGTGGTAATGGACAGACAATGGCTTGAAAAGAATGCTTCCTACATGGATTTCAATGTACTGTAGTTTTCCTTCTTATATTTATGAAACATTATACCAGCTATTTTTGTCCTAATCACTTTGGACTGGTACGGTGCTGTCTAGCATTGAATAGGACCTCTTGACATTTTCTAATAACACAAAAAATTATATCAAAACCTTCAATGCACCTAACAGTCGCTATAGCAGAAATAAACACACAAAGAAAAAGCTTCAGGTACTACTTACCAGGTCATAAATTAGTACTTTGTGATGGTGTGTTTCATTTTCTTATAAACACCCTACTTTCAAACCACAAATCAAAGAGTTAATTGATGAAACCTCAAATTTGAGGCAGAAATGTCATATGATGCCAAATAAATGTCTTCACAAGTGTTAGTTATACCAACATGCTTCAATATTTATTGAAGTTTTTTTTTATTTATTTATATCATTAGGAGGTTCTGAGATCAACACGAATGCAACTAGAAAGAGAGCTTCTATTGGATGACGTAATGCGGATTGAAGACATGCCCTCTTATAGTCTCCTTTCTTAAGTTTCTCTATATTTCCTCTCCAACTGCATTGATTCTAAATTGTACAGTATTGATGACCTCTTTTAATTTTTCACGCCTTTGCTCTGAGAAATATCTGGTGGTAAATTGGCGCACTCAGATTAATCTTCTGCATGTTATAACTATTTGTATACAATTGTTGCAGGGAACTGGGGCATTGGTAAGTTTTTAATTAAAGATTCATATAAAATTGTAGATTATATCATCTAGATAAAATTAATGAAAGATTTTGTCAAGAAATTTCATGGATACACCGGTGCGAATAAAGGGTAGAAGAAACTAGATGTAGAAAAAGATATTTTAATGCTAAATAAAAATTCCTGGTGGCATTACAAATTACCTTTTCTATGTCTTCCACATGCACAATTTGTATTGGCTTATCCTATAGATGGAGAATGATAAGTTCCACATTTCATCTCAGGCTCTCAGCTGAACGTTTGCGTGTTGATGTAGAAGAGTGCTTCGAAAAGAATTATTTAAGAAGTAAAACTGTAAGTTAAGATAAGATAATGATCTTATTCAACAAACTTTGGACAGTAAAAAATGATATAAGAAATTATAAAATAATCATTGTGGACAAATGTAACAGAAGTTTATTAGTTAAGAATTTTTACATCTTAGATTAATTGGGAAGAGAAGAACGGAAATATATGAGTTATTTAATCAAAAGAAATGATTAATTGGGCCAAGCCCCCAACCAAACAAGGTAAAACCCACTATTCTTCGCTACCACATTTTGCAATCTTTCTCTCGATATTTAGCTCATATTGTAAATTGCAAGATTGAACACTTGAATATTAAGAGGCGCCTTTGTGCTGGAGAAAGCCTTATAAGCAAGACTGGCAAATTCTCATAGAAGAAGTGCAAGACTAAGCTTTCTACTTGGAAAGGTCACCTGTTTTCTTTCAAGTCATAGATTAGTTCTAGTTAATTAAGTAATGTCTTCCTTGCCTTTCTACTATCAATCAAATTTTCTTTAACCAACTTGGTTTATACAAAAGATTGACAAACTAAGGAGGAACTTCTTTCTGGATACTTACTGGTGCAATGATGTTAAAATGTATAATTTAGTTAATTGAGATTTATTGTGCAAAAGGAACTTGGAGGTTGAGGTATCACAAATCTTAATTATATAGATATTGTTCTGATTGAAAAGTAGGTTAGGAAGTTTATTTATAGAACATCAGGCTCTTTGAAAGGAGGTCATAGACATCAAGTATAAGGGAAGAAGCTCTTGTAACTCTTTTCATTTTTAAAAATTCATATGTTCACTAATCCCTATTTTAAGAATAGCTATGAAGAAGTTGGTTAGCAATAGAACTTCAATAAAATTCTGGGAGGATGAGTGGTTTGAAGACATTAATTTAGAAACGGGGTTTATTTTAGTTTTTGTCCAAACTAAAAAATCCCATGCTCCTTTAACAGATGTTTGGGATAGTGCAATGGGGTTAGGATAAATTTGATTTAATTATAATTATTTGTTTGGTCATCCTCCAATAGCTTATACAAATTCATTTCAATGTTGAATGACAAGAAACTACCCATGTTTTCATATCTGTTGAAACCATGTTTGGCACGGTGTAGAAATTTGAAAACTTAAATGTTGTTTATATGTTTCATAATTATAATTATTGAACCAAGAATTGCAATTTTATAGCCATACATTAGTCAGTCGAAATGTTGATGCATTCATTGCATTTGTACGAGTTTAGACAGTTTAACACCGCAAAGTTTGTGCGCTTATCGTTCAATTGCATGAAACTAATTGATTCATGAATTGAATGATGAGGCGCAAATGGACATTAAAATATGCTCTCTCATATCAATTATCACCTCCAAATATGACCAACATAAACGTCAATGGGCTGAAGTTTCTTTTTTTTTTTTTCTGTAATAGAAAGGCTGATTAACTTTTTTTATTATATTATATATTGTTGGTTGGCATGTTTTCTTTTGTACTTTTGCGCAAAGAGTACTTACTTAAATTCCGTTCAATTTAACGGGTCCTTTATACCTTGCAATTCGCCGTTGTAATATGGGCCCATTAAGGATGAGAATGTATGTCAGGCCTTTTAATTACTATGCTACACGGTCTAGAAATCAATAACAGGCGTATGAAAGTGTTGGTATGCATAGGTTATTCCGTTATTGATTGAATTTCATGATTTTGAATAGCGTTTGATAATATCAACGATTACAATATATGTACCAATAAAAGTTTCAAATCATTCGATGCACGGCATATATGACTCAAAATTTTCATATGCATACAAATAATACCATAATGTTGGTTTAAAGTTTTAAGTTTAATTTAACTTAACTATTCCTCGCGCTTAGAGATATTTTCGTGTAGGCAAGGTTGTCATTGCAACTTATAAGTAGTCATTTTAAAATGTTTCTGATACGTGATAAATAATTTTTAAGTTAAATATCTCCAATATATACCTTTTAAGCAGTCAGATTAGATCGACTTTGCAGCAAAAAGTAATATATAAAAATATAAATAATAGTAAGCTAGAATTCAAAAAGGTACAAATAATTGAGATGGTGCGCTACAATAGTTGTGATGGTCGAGATTATGTGGCACACGATCTTGACCGTCTATTTCAAATCAAACACATGAAACAATGCAGTTCTTTAGGGAGTTGTCGAGATGAGATCGCATGACAAAAAAAAATCCCCCCAAATAGCAACTATGGCAATGGACGTCAACTCTTTCAGAGAAAAATGTCCCCATCCTTTACCAGACAGTCAACAGTGTTTGAACAAAGAGCGCATGACTTTTACTTGTGTACTGGTATTCTACCATGAGTCAAGTATGACGACTGTAAAAAACTCAAATCCAGATACCAATCTAAAATTTAGGCATTTTCATACTGGTAAATCTATTGAAGCCTGCTGAAATGATGCTACTGGACTATGGTGCTGGTTTTGCGAACTGACAAGATGAAGAATTTGCTGAAGAATTTTTTTTTTTTTTAGGTGTGTTCAAACAAGCTGAGCTTAAGCTCTCAAAATAGAAGATGAAGAAGTGAAAATCTGTGTCAAGAATAAGCACATATCAAGTAAAGTTTTGTTTATTTACAATTATCTTTTTCTTAAGGAACCAGACAAAAAGGATCATCTTCAGCAAAAGAAGAGAAAGTATCACAGTGATACCAAATTCTTCAACAGATTTCATAGGGTAAGTAAAGAATGTAATGAAACACATTCACAGAAAATAAGCATCTGAAGAGCTGACTTGCTATAGTTTCCACACTGAAAAGCCAATAGACTGGCCCTCAGCATTACTATATTTACCCCCAGGAACTTTGTTTTCAATTCTGTATCCTCTTTTTCTGATTGAAGATGCTATCAAACTTTTATAGAATGTCAGCACTCTTCTACCTTCTTGCAAGCTAATCCCTTCACTGCATGCCTGCACTGAAACCTAAAAGAGGAAAAAGGAACTTGAGGAAATAATAACAAAAAAATAAATAAATAATATAAGGGCTACAATGAGACAAAATATGTACAAGGAAAGAAAACACGAACTTTCTTTCCCTGTAAGACTAAATATGTAACTGTTAAGAACGCTCTAAATCACCGGCTGGAGATGTGCAATTTCTGAAAGTTGCCCATTTATACCCTCAAAATAGAAAAACTGGCACTGGACAAACTTAGAGAAAGAAAAAAGGAAAAAAAAATGCAAAAACCATTTAATTAAATGTTTTTAACTGCAAAAGTAGCAGAAATACATACCAGATCACATCATGCGCATCTAAACTGTCATCATTACCCTTTTGTGGCGCCACATGTCTACATTTTATATGCAACCCAAATTGTGTAGCCTGAATAAACGAAGTTAAGTTATTATTGTCTGGTATCTAAACACTTGGTTTCATACAGTACCAGATTCAGGCAAGAGTAACCAATCAGACATGAACCCAATAACAAAACCAACAGAAATATGAGCAAAAGGAGAAAAAAGGCGTACCTTTTTGCTGTACCGAAGATCACGCTTTGGTAGAAACTGAAGAGGCATATTGAAATGGGAAGGGCCCTTGATTAAGAGAAATAACTTTGAAGGTCCTTTGGGTGTGAACATAGAGTTGATAAGATAAGAGTAAGGACGACATGAAATAATAGGGAAAGCTACGAATATCATAAATATCAGAACTTCATATCATGGAACTTTATTATTTTTTTCAATATTTATTGGAGTTTGGTTCGTTCCAAACAAAAAGGCAATTATTTCTACTGAAAACTTGGAAGGAATACTTCCACATACTCCGCTTTATTCACTAATCAGGTGTGGCCAGTAGCATTCATTCATGTAAAAATTTAGAATGCCTCTTCCAACTCATCCCAGAATTGGCGTTATGGTAAAGAACGATAAGAATAATAAAGAAGTCCCAGTAACAAAAGGCGCCTCTAAAAGTTCACTACAATTACGTGTAACTAGTATTGTACTAGCTTTTGACAGGATCAGAGTTCCATAAACTTGACTACAGTCCCAAATTAGCCTGTTGACTATGAGACTTTATACACATACACTTCAAAGTTCATAGGATGAAAAAGGGTTTTTGAGGCCCGTAACTCACTTGGGTAGCATTGAATAGATTGGGCAGTATACTACCTTATAGACTAACAAACAATGATGGGTTGTTATTTATTCTGAAACAAAAATTCAGTCCCAAACTTTATCCTCAATGCACAAGCATGCTAGTGCATTAAAATAAGGAAAATTCCATCCAATTGTTATTGTTTGAATTGGAGTGCACATTTCTAGAAATTGTAAAATACTAATCCTGTGCTAGAAAATAACTAAGTATAACAAAGAACATATATATGTCTATGATCGGGGAAATTTGTCAATCTCATAACTTCACACTTGCAAGGGTTGGAAATTTAACATCAACATCAGGATGTGCTAATTGATATATATCACAGAACTAACCTGTATGTTTAGAGCTGCCGGCACCATTGGATACTAAAGCACGAATAGCCTGCCAAAATCCAAGAAATGATGTTTTAGAAGTAAAATGAAAACAACAAACAGAGAAGCAAGGTTTTCACTTGTTTGTCTAGACAATTCTACCACTGGAAATTTAGCTGGAGAAAGCTTAAAATTTTGAATATAAAGCCTTCAGTTTCCCTGTCTCAAGGTTCCAGAATTCCTAAGTTCTTTTGTGAAGGGTATCCATCTTGGGACATCAATCATGCATTTAAATCCCACACTAACCAAACTAAAACATCATTTGAGATCAATCATGAAACCTCAGCTTCAGTTTTGTTCAAAATTCCTCTAATTTAAGACAGACAGTTTTCAACAGTCCACTGTAGTTCGCTATTAATGAACATCAATTGAAAATTTGTGAATAAACCAATTTCTTTGACATAAAGCTCACCTTTTTAGAAAGAGTTTGAGCAACCTTGCTAACAGCCCCCTCTTTTGCAGTGCCAGAACAAAACTTCCCGACAGAAAATTGGATGTCGTACACATATAGAGGCCTCGCAAGGCTGCCTCCAATTACCAATCTAACTTCTTCAATGACAGAGACGCTATTGAGTGCTTCTTGCAAAGCAAAGAGCTGATCAGAGATTCCCTTCATTAATTTCTCATGTTTTTTAATCCCATTTTTCACCTCCTTTTTTCTCATGTTGTACTTTCTTATCTCAGGTAGCTTTGATTCTGCTGGCAGACCTGATTCCACCTAAATTTGAAACTCACTTTAGATTAAGCTCCAGCGGTTACATGCTGGCATAGGATCAATGGTATGTAACTATGTATGTTGCACCTCTGCAAATTTTGACCTCCGTTCTAACATATTAACCACAACCAAATATGTAATTACAGAATCAAGCTTCTACTATCTGTAATTTCACAGAAAGCCTCAATTTAACAAAGAAAAAAAAAATCTGCAGCTATAAACCAAGGAAGTCAAGGAACGACATGAAACAGAACAAAAGGGAATTTTTGGGGGCCAAACCAGCTTACACCTGTGGCAATCAAAGTCTCACATAATGCATAGAGTACTTAAATGAGAAAATATTGTTTCAATGAACCATATCAAATACCGCAAAAATTGAGGTATACTTCAACAAGAATATCAATAAAAATAAAAAAAGTACATACCAAAATTTCAAGTTCTTTCTTAAGCGAAGTGAATCCATTTTCTAAGTCTTGCAAAATCCTGAGATAAAAGAAATTTATGTATAAATATTAATAACTAAGAGTCGATAAGACAGAAAGGGAGTCAACTGACTAAGCAAGGGCATGTCAGATCTACAATCAAAAAAGGGTTTTTCCCTTTTTTTTTGCCCTTCTTTTTAGATAAAACCTAAAAATTGCACTTCTCGACTGGTACTGACTACTGACAAGAGCTTTTTAAACAAAAAAATTATGATTCTCATTCCTCTTCCTCATCAAAGAGTCAAGGGGTCATTGGCACAATAAAATCTTAGTATAAGTAAACAATTTAAGGATATGCAAGGTAAGTTTTGATTACAGCAATGACAAAATAATTGTAATCAGTGGCGTCAAGAGCAATCCACAGTTTAATCAGAGACTTGACTTGGTTAAGAGTTCGTAATCCACTATAAAAAGGGCTAATTTAACAAAATTACAAAGTACAAAATGTGTGCAAGGGCGTGCATGAGTGTTTGTCCAGAGAGAGAAATAGAGTAGAGAGCATACAATGGGATTTGGTTATGCATGAAGAGAACGAATCCGATAACCTCCTTGACAATGTGAAAAACCTCGGCTCGGGAAAGCGCCTCCGACTTCGTTTCTATCTCCGTAAACCCTAGTTCTACTTCCTTTTGACTGCCGCCTCCGCCTCCTTCTCCGCCAGATTCCATCGCCTTGTCTAATGTGAAATTTGAATTCTCTCAATCGAGGGAATGACAGGAGCGTTAGAAAGGGGTAAAGTGTTTCCGTTGGAAATAAATTTGAATCTTCGAAGCGGAAGCCCAAAATATCTCCGAACAGAAAGAGACTGAACACTTGAACAGTAAGGCATGCGAGTAGTAAGTGTACACTTGTACACTGATGTCTACAAACTGCTACTTCAAGCACAGAGAAGGGCTAATTTTATGTTATTTGGAATAATACAAAACTATTTAAATGACAGTTAGAATAGTATTGGAACTTGGAGGATAAAATTGAAAAAAAAAAATTGCTTTCTTAATCAATTATGTCCATATTTTTAACTTGATTAATGTTTATTTAGGCACTATATTTTTATTTAATGCTTTTAACAATTTCTGAATTTTTTAAAATTATTAATGTTTCTTATGAGCACAATAACTAGGACGTCTTATTATGAAATAATAACTTGTGAAATTTCCATTAATAATGACGAGCCAATAATTTGTGGCAATTAGTCTATTAATCGGTTTTCTAGTATAGAGTGTCAAATCAGCCCATATATCATTTCAGAGGTTTGAAGATTTTTTTTGTTTCATATCTATTATTTGTTTTTCTTGTTATTATGATTATTTTTTTTGTTTCCCATTCACTCAAGCAATCATGACAAAAATTGAAGGTGCACGGAACTAGTATCAGCCGGCAATAGTCTTGAAATTAGTTTACTATTAATCTAAGATTTTAATTCTTAAATATTTGTGGATTGTTTTTTTTCATGATACGTAAACTGCTAGTGGCGTGGTTAAGTACCGAGAGAAATTTGTCCGAAAGAACAAGCGGAGTATAGTAGAGATGAGAATTGGAATATGAGATGTATAGACAGCAAGAGAGCATAAGAATGCAAATAAAATGATGTGAGGATGATGCTGTGTTAAGAAATAAAGAACTGCATATTGGAAAATATAGAAATTTGAAGAGAAAGGGAGTTAATATTTAACAAAGAGGCGCATATCAGAATGGTTGGACATCAATTTATAACCTTTACAGCAAAGAAAAGAGCAAAAGATTTACTGCATGATTTGGTCACGAAGATGTATGCAGTTTCCACTTTCCACAACATCATTTCATGACCTCGAGTTCATGGTACACGAGTACACGACTCGTTGATAGCGTATTAGAGGATAAGGCCATTTTGAAGTGGGGAAGTGTGGCATGGTCAAGTTACCTTTAGGCTGTGATCCAGAAATCGTTAAATCGTTCATTAACGAAAGGGAAGAGAAGTGGATGGAAAGAATGGTCAGAAATTTGTGGATCGAAAGATAAGCAAAAGATATGAATGGATCGAATCTTATTTTTGTTTATGATTTCTTTATCGCCTTTCAATTATTTCCTTTTTTATGCGTGAAATATGTTTAATTTCTTTTATTTCCTTCTAGTTTTAGTACGTCCTTTATATGCTCGAAACATGCTTAATTTCCTTAACATCCTTCGAGTTCTAGCACGTAATGAAAACTTTGGAGTCCAGAAATTTTTTGATCAAGACTACATTGTACTATACAAACACATCCAGAATACAAGAGAGTATGATTATATATCCTTTATATAATTCGCCACAAAATAATAATCATATGGGGAAAAAACACAGACTCATTTGCCGAATGCAAAACTACAACCAAAACACACCAAGTGTCCTATCCAATCGAAGTCCTAACAAAATTCATAGTACATACCATCCAAAAATAATGATATAACAATAAATATCAAAAAGTAGTCAACTTATTAGTACATAAACATACATATATAAAGAACTAATGCACATTACTCTTCTACTTCGGCCCTTATTTCCTTCATTAGTTCCTCCTTGTAGTCTTGGAAACTATCGGGATATCTTCTTACAGTGCCTTCTTCAACCACCCAAATCTCACTTTTCTCTTCATCATCACAAACCCTAGATATCAGCCTGGAGTCATGGCTCACCAAAACAACCCCTCCAGTGAACTCCTCCAACGCCTCGGCAAGTGCATCGATGCTTTGCATGTCCAGGTGGTTGGTTGGCTCATCCAAGAGCAAAATGTGTGGCTTCGACATAGAAATAGAAGTGAACACAACTCTTGCCTTCTGACCCCCTGACAATTTTGCAATAGGAGTCAAATGATTGTGACTAGGCAGACCGAACTTGCCCAATTTTGCACGCACAGTCTCCGCTTTACTACTTCCTTCTTGATCTGGGTGCAACCTCAGCAGATACTGAACTGGGTTCTCCTCCATCGTCAGGAGATCCACAAAATGTTGAGAGTATCGACCAATTCGCAACTTCTGGCTCCGTCTCACCTCCCCTTCAGTCGGCTGTAAATCACCAGCAAGTAAATTAAGCAAGGTTGATTTACCAGCACCATTTGGCCCCACAATGGCAACACGAGTGCCCATATCAATGCCGACATCAACATTCTGCAACTTGAAGTCGGGTCGGTTAGGGTAGCTGAAACCGACTTCAATCAATTGTAGAAGGGGTGGAGTTAGCTCAGTTGGTTCTGGGAAGTGGAACTCAACACTGTAATCTCTCCATTTTTGGGGCACTTCAGGAGGTGCCTGGTCATCGTCATCCTGTGACGCCTTTCCTTTGCCTTTGCTTTTGGCAGCCTCTCTGGCAGCTTTTGACAGGGCTTGGCCTTTAACCTTGTCTTGTTGTGCCTTGCTCCCACTCTTTTTTGCAGCCTTCATTCGTTTCTCATATGTTTCATATTTTTTATTCATCTCTCGCCTCTTCTGCTCATATCCCGATTCAAAGTCATCAAAGTTGCCTCGATACACATGCAGCTTGAAGTCATGAAGGTGAATTATCTCATTGCAGACTGTGTTCAAGAAGTCACGGTCATGTGATACCACAATTAGGGTTTTCTTCCACTGGCAGAGGTACTCCTCAAGCCAAAGCACTGCTCGTAGATCAAGGTGGTTGGTTGGCTCGTCCAACAGTAGCAAAGTTGGCTGCATGAAAAGAGCACGGGCCAGGGAGATACGCATTCTCCAGCCACCACTGAAGGATTTTGTGGGCCGGGCTTGCATCTCTTTGGTAAACCCTAGACCAGCAAGGATTTTTGAGGCCAGGGCCTCTGCAGCATCTGAACCTTTCAGCTGAAGCTTTTCATAAATTTCAGCTAGACGGTCACCATCTTCGTCAGCAGCGTCTTTATCATCAGCCTCAGAGAGAGATTGCGCCTCAGCTCGAAGTTTCATAAGCTCTTCATCAGCGGATACAACAGCTTGTAAGGCCGATCTATCATCACCAACTATTTCTTGTTCGACTAATAGCACATCTATGTTGCGGGGGACAGGAACCTGTGGTAAAAAAAATTTATAAATGATTATGAAATTTGACTTCAGTTGTCAGATGAGAGTAGTGCTAAACACCACCAAACTGCCTCCCATGTATGCACATATCTTTGCAGATTTTAAGGTAAATCTATTTACTCTTTGTTATGAATGAGGTCATATTTCAATTAGTAATCTTTTGCATCCAGCTAATAGTTACAGACTTTTAAGTTGACAAAATATTCCTGAATTTAGGAAAATTCTCCTGACTTTTGATCCCTAGAGTTGCTTCCACTGCCAAACCTCAAAATATTTAATAACAAATACAGTATCTGCACATCAGGTACCTAATTAACACGTGACTACAGCCAAAACCATGTGGGACAGTACAATTACACGGTAATACAGATTGCTATACAATTGTTATTAACCTTTACCACAACTAAAATCTCTAAATTACCCATAAATCAACAAGAATCAGACAACCACTATCAAGTTTGAACAATACCTTGCGCCAGGCGAGAAGCTTGAGCAGTGTAGACTTCCCCTTACCATTGGGTCCCACCAATCCATACCTCTTCCCATGCGAAATTTTCACTGATGCATTCTTAAACAGTTCCTTTCCTCTGGCCGAGACCGAGAAATTCTCCACGACTATGTCCCTGACGTTATCCATTGACGAAGTATTGGACTCGTCATCATCGGCAGTCGGACGCGACCCACCGACAACTACAGAGAAGGCATCCCGGTCGTCCTTCAACGCCTCCTGTCTGGCCACCTCAGCAGCATGGGCCTTCATCTCCTCTTTCCTCTCTTTCTTCTTATTATCCTTCTCCGTCGGAACGTGCTCGGACAAACCGGCTCTCTCTTTCGAAGCGGGTTTAGATCCGACCAGCAATTTCGCATCCGAATCGTCCAATTCAATCGGCACTTCTTCCTCTTCGTCGGAGGGAGGGAGATCGAAATCGTCCAAGTAGCTAGAGGCGGCGGCGGCGGCTTTGGCCTTAGGTTTGGGCTTGGAGGAAGAGGGCTTGGGCTTGGCGGATTTAGTAGGGTTGTCCATGGAAGCGAGCATGGCGGAGACGACAAGCTTCGAAGGCTTCGCGGCGGCGGCGGATGGTTTTGACGAGGGTTTTGATTCGTCCTTTCGACCCATGGTAACGGCGGCAGCAGCGACAATTCGACAAATGTAAAGAGATCAGGAAAAATAATAAAAGTGTTGCTTTGTTGGGTTCAGGTCGGAATAGAATAGAGTCGGTTGAGAATGGATTGAGAAAGAGAGGTGAGATGCGGAGACGCAGAAATAAGAACTTTGTTCTTTAATTTTTTTTTCTCTACCCTGTGTTTATTTATATATGTATGTATGTATTTTATGTTGTCGTGTATTTTTGTACTTTCCTTTTTATCATCTATTTCCTAAAATAAAAAGTTTGACGCACATAATTAGGCACCGCCAAATTGTAGTGGTACACTAACACACTCTTTTAACGTAACTTTTCCATTTTTGTTCTCGGTTGCTACTTTTTTAACTTTTAAGGTCTCAAAAAAAATAGAATACCTCTATACTATGTCTCTACTTTATATTTTTTCTAACAAACTTTTTAACTTATACTTAATTTATTCGAATTTTTACGTGATATCTAAATCCGTCTTCCGGAAGAAAGAAAGAAAAAAATAAAGTAAAAAAGTCCCCGATCATTTGTGCTAGTCTGCTAGACTTCACGTAGTGACGGATGTACATTGTTGACAGGTCGTCAAATGGACGAGAATGTCCCTATTTTTTTATTCAAACATTGTACGTATAAATTTTTTTAGTATTATATATGCGATTATTTTAAGAAAAATTATACTTGATATTCATTAAAATGTAAAACTTATTGACACTTTTAATATCAATGATACAATCTAATTATTTATATGTGATCATTGAATTAATATCAATAATGATATGGTATGTGACTCCATTTAAAAAAATTTCGGCCCGTGTATTCGAATTAATATAAAAGATATAGAGTTATTTAGCTGAATTTCTTATTTAATAAATGTAAATATTAAATAAAAATATTTAAAATATTTCACAATTTAGAAAGTCTGGAATGTTTAATTTCGATCCATACTCATTTTCTGCTTGGAAAATCAAGAGTGGTCATTCAAATTAAAAACCCAGCCCTTTCAGACTATCGTCGACAGAGAAAAAGCACAAAATAGAAAAAATATATAAAAAAAAAATGAAAGAAATGGTATGACTACACTACTTATTTCTACGAGTCCATTACTTTCGGTTTATTCAAAGGACCTCCTTTATTTTAACCTTAAATTATTTTAAATTGGATTTTTTTTTTAAAAAAAAAAAAGACAAATTGAGGTTCCAAATCATCTTCAGAAAGACAGGTGAGCCCGGTCGGACTCCAATTTATTTTAAAGTTAAATGTCTATGAATGAACTCCAGTCGGATTTCTACAACCTTTCACTTTGAGATCAAGAGTTGAACCTCCTTTTACTTTTAGACTTTAAATTATTTTTTACTAGAAAATAACAACATAAATTACCTCCTCCTACTACTAGATTTTGAGAGAAATTTCAGCTTAAGATGCACCTGGTAAAAAAAAAAAAAAAATTCAACGTGCTTGACGCTTTGAAGAACTCTTTTGCAAGATCCTGAATAACTTCCTAATAGGACACCAGACCGATTTCTCAAATACGGTCCGGAATGCTCGACCAAAAACGCTGCCAATTGCTACAGCGATTCCCATCCGTCCGATCTAATTTCGACGGTTAAATTTTTTCGGACCTTATCAATTTGGTGTTAATCACAAGACATCCATCATAGAGACAGTTGTGATGAAAAGTGCTGCCATTTACGGCGCGTGGCAGACGATGTGAGTCGCGGAAATGCTTAATCTAAGTTCTACGGTATGAAATGCAAGCCGGCAAGTATAAATAATTTGCACTTGAATGGTTTCATTTGTACTTAGATTTTCTGTGTTATTTACTAATTACTCGTTGGTAGGAGTCTTGTAAAGATTTTTTTTTTTATATATTTTTTTTCAAGGGCTTGGTAACTATTACTAGTAAACCTCCCCGATTAGACAGTTTCAGAATTACTCCCAACTCAACAATCTAAATTCTAAATCGAACACCTAACAGACTTGTATGCTTATGAAAACTAGGCTATACGTCTATTGCGACATCTTCCTAGTTATTTGTCCATTCCTAATTTCAGAAAAAAACGAAACCTCTTATTCTTAACATTTGCTCTCAATTCCTGTATAGCATCAAAGTTCCTACAACATCCAACTAAGGTCCGACTTGCTAGATTAGTTTCCACCATGAACCTTCTTAGGAGCACACCACACAGTAAACATGAATTAACCTCAGATGAATATTTTAGGTAGCCTAGTCTGCATCTCTAGCAAGATTTCATAGATAGACTACACAATGTCGCCAGTTGTTGCAACTTGGCATCTAAACCCGCTTTACCAGTATAATACATCACATGGTCATAATTTATTTATTCCCAAAGACTTTGCAATCATGTTAAGCCATAGCCAAACAGATGCTCAAGGGAAAACCTCATTAATCAGGAATGTCCGCGTTGATTCATATCTCAACAAATGATGTGATCGTCCTAAATCCATGATCGGAAGGAAGAGGCGCATTGCCAGGACGAATTGAGATTAAAACTTCATAGCCTGAAAATAGCAGTAAAAAAAACTTCAGAGGCCATATAGCAGTAAAAAAAAAATAATATGATATTATTTGTTTCCTAAGTCCTGCAATATTAACTTTTGAGCTAATATATGCAGAAAAAAGCATCCAACTCCAACTTCCAAGATCCAAAGAAATTATCAAATTAAATAGCAACAGCACTAAAAAAATTGAAAAAATTCAGCTGCTACAATATTCTATCCAGTTGCTGGAAGTGGGATTTGTTCACCCGAACCCCTTTCAAAGAGCATACTAGCTCAATTACAGTGTTTGTCTCAATTATTTCACAAACTCTAACAATCTTTTATTAAATCTTCATCTCTTTTCTCATCAGCACAAGGTCGGGACACTTAAACTTGTTCTGGATTTAAGTTAGAATAAACTATTACTTACCAGCAGCCTTTGCAGCCATGGCTTCTTGATAAACATCAGTCACAAAGAGAATTTGAGACTCACTGTCCACTCCAAGAGATTGTGCTATCTCCAAATAACTACGAGTCTCCTTTTTGTTACTGCATATATCAAAACAGCAATGATGCTAAAATCCTAAATCAGAATTGATTAAACATGGGAGATTCCCTGCCACTGCCTCATGATGAATGTTGCCAATTACATTCCTTCCCTTGCATACTTATGGTAAACAGTAAATCTATAATTTCCAAATTGTTTTGAAATTATTTTAAAGAGCCAAAAGGAAAAAAAAAAAAAATCAATACACCCATAACTGAGCTATTTTTCAAGTGCCTTAATTCTCATTGAAACAAAGATGAAATTACGAAAAATATTTTTAACATGTATGTATATAATGTGGTATAGGCAACATTCCACACAGCTTCATATGTCATTTCACCCACTGATTTTTGCTTATGAGTTGGTGGTAACAGATGCCAATAAAAAAATGGTGGAACAAGGACCCTCATATTAAACATACAAGGGACTTCAGGCCGCAAAACTTTATTTTCAAAAAGCATCAGAAAGCATACCCAACTGTTGTGTCGAAAAAACCACAAAGATATCTCCTGAGGTCTCCATAGGAAGTGTTCCCAAATAAAAGCCTCTGTGCTTCTCTACTTCCACTTGAGTATATGTAAACCTTAAAACATTAATGCATCACAAAAGAAGAAATATTAGAGGCCAGGTAGTTCAATACTTTATAATGCTCATCAGTGTTGATCTCCATTTTATTTTCCAAGGCTCATCTTTTTCTTTAACTTTATCATAAAAGGTAATGGTTCTAACTAGCAAATCAGCACTTTTTCGGTATACCATCTGAAATTTTGGCAAGCCGCAGGATACAATACTTCGGATCATGTCTCATAGAAGTAGGCCTGCTAATTAGGCAGGTTAGCCTGCGGAAAACAAGACTGGACAGTAAAAGGACAATTGGATAGGGTCAGACTTGGGCTGGGCTTAAATTCCAGCTCAGATCCAAATACATAATTTACAACTGAGCGAAGCACAGGCCAAACTCCACCCAGACATCAGTACTCAAATCCACCGGGCCTGCTCCAAATCTTAACCTATCATCTCCTCAGTTGCTCAGTTTGCTGCTTCTATCTCTCTCTCTCTCTCTCTCGCCCGCGTCTCTCACAGTCTCAGACCTACTTGAATCAGATCGCTGCTCATCCCAAACAAGTCACTTCAGACACGGAAACAAGACAGGTAGAGAATGTAACCTTTTTTCCCTCAGAATGCCACTTCTTTAGTGCACCAGGAACATCCTCAAAAACAATTCCTTGCAGCTCCTTAGACTCAAATCCTGTTCTCCATATATGTCCCTGAATATAAATAAAAATAATGAAGAAATGTATACCAAAAAGGTGATCGAAAAGCAATCTAGTAAAGTTCTTTGCTTAAAACATTCTAGAATGGTTGTGCAAGATGTGATAATGTAATTTCACAGATCCATTGTAGGTTGTAACTTGGAAAATCTCAGACCTACATAACAGTAGGCTATACCAGCTTCTATTAATCCAATACCAAAAATTTTTTCCCTCTGTTACTAGCTGTTACGCGTTCATTGGCCAACCCAACTGGTCCTTCCCACATGAAGATATCATGATGCTGTACAAGATGTGGAAGTCCAATACCACCTAAAACCATCCTTTTTTTTGTGTAGCATTTAAAACTTGTAAGTTGTAACAGTGACAGCAAGTAACATGTACCTGTAATTGCTTAAGAGATGTTATCTTTCGGTCAGCTTTTATCATAGCTTCCACATTGGTAACAATAGCATCAACCACAGAATCTCTCCCGCTATTTTCAGCTGGAATTGGCACTGCTCCGGCAACACCATTCTTACAGTCTTCTTCAACCTACAATTAAATTTTAGAAGCACCGCAGGTATAATAAATCATACAGAATATGCTTAAAAATGCTATAAGCCTGTGACTTATGAAAAACCACCTTAAATTTTTCTCTACAACTGGCAATCCTACTGAAAAGACTCAACATCCCCCATTTAACAAAAACAATCACCACGACGATAAACAAAGAATAGTGATCTGACATTTAATTTTCTGCAATAATAAATTTTATGGTCCTTTGTAAGAACTAACAACTACTGAAGGTAGGGACTTACTGAGTTCTTTTATTTATTTATTTTGAATTATAATTTTTCTTTTAGAAAAAAATAAAAATGTACCTGAACACGTAATAACTCAATATCGGCTTTGGTTTCAACATTATCAAAAGTGGCAAGGAGGTGTTTGCGCACATTATCACGTGCATAAGGGAACAATATGTCAGTCACAAAAGATATGGGAGTTGTTGTTCCTTCTATGTCTAGCACTATGCATTTCTGCATACAAAACAATTTGTCTTATTAGAAGATAATTTAAAATTATTTAAAGAGGGTAAGTGACAAAAAAGGAACAAAGATAGCGTACAAACCGGAAATATAATATAAATGAGAAGAGAAGAGAAAAAAAGGAGAACTAACTCTTGCTGATTCAATGACATTATTGCCGTTTTCCCAACCTGCTGCTGTTTGCTGAATTGCCCTGGGAACGCTTAAAGGGCCATGCTCAGGGGTTGTCCAATCGATGCCCAGCTGGTAGAGTCTTATTGCAGCATCAAAGAGATAGTGATAACACTCTGCCTGGTGAGGTAAAAAGAATTATCATTAATATTAATTCCATGAAAGCATTGCTACTAGATATTGAGATTTGCAGGGAAAGAGAAGATACTTGTGTTTTGGTAGAAATCCAAGTGTCACCCCAAACAAAAATTCCATGGTTCCTGACGAGAACAGCAGTAGCTTTGGGATATGCCTCGATCTGTTCATGTAATTTCAAGCTCGTGTTAGCAATCCAAACGATAATAAACTCAAAATCTGGACAATTATATAAATTTGTGGATATAAGCTAACACTAATCGTTAACAAAAGATAGTGGACGAATTATATAAATGGTCTGTAGCAGGGGCGGATCCAGAAAATTTTTTTAGCCCAGGCACAATTATAATATAACAAAAAAAAATTCCCTAAAATAAAGTAAATGATAATTTTTTTTAAAAAAAAATCGTTCTAAAGATATATAATTAGAATATTACAAAATATTTCATATTTTTTTTAAACTTAGTCACTTTTTCATCATCTTTACTTCTCTATCAATCACCAAAAAGCACAACATAAAGGCACAAATGCACAATCCACAGAACAGCCCGGGCACTACTTTTTTTTTAGCCCAGGCACCAGATAGAAGTATATATATCATATGCTTAAATTTTAATGTTTTGGCCTGGGCACCTGCCATGGTATCCAGTACACTGGATCCGCCCCTGGTCTGTAGCATCATTCATTCGCCATTCGGTTTTCAATAGTTTCCCATTTGAACTCACTTTTTTATTCGTACATGTTTGATTGCATGGCAACTTGCAGTCAACATAACGAATCGAAAACTTTCCACACCAAAGATAACTTTCTTGTTTGTTAGTGTAGATCCATAGATTAAGTATCACTCGTATTTCAGACAGAGTTTAAGGAGGGAACAGAAATAGCAGAGATAGAAAAGCTTATAAAGTTGCTAATGTAAAACTCAATAAATCCAAATGATGATTGGTTTATACTTCAAATCCATTTCTATGTTTAGAGTGAGATTCTCTAGCTTATTCGCCAGCACCCCCATAATTAACAACAGAAGTATCACAGAAAATACAATAGTGTGTCATCCCACTTATCTATGGCATATAAATGAAGCAGTGATACAAACAGATGCATTACAGAATAATTAAATCGTATAGAAATAACTACATACTGCTTCGGCAAAAGAATCGGTGAGCTGAGACTCCTGTGGTTGATTCTCAATTATAGGAACTACCAGCTCATCGCGATAGCCATGCCCCTTGATTCCTTTAATCATCTCCATATGTGTCATCTAAGAAGCCAATAAAAAAAATATTCAAGAGCTTTCAAAATGGAGTTAAATATGAACAGCATGGAATGGCATTGAAACAAAGGTAACAATGACCATACAATTTGTATAAAGAGGCTAAACAGAACAAAAGAAGCACTATCCACAGTGGTCACTTGATCAATTTACCTTGAACTCCTTGGCAGAGGGATTCATCATGGTGACAATACATGATTCCATGCCATGACTGTGTATAACTGCTCCAGCACCACGCATCTTGTAAGCCTGAAGAGGTAGAATAGTTCAGTGTGGCCCTACAATGACTAAAAAATACATGACTACTGATATTGGCTGCCCGTAGTTCAGATTACAATTAACCTGATTATAAGTGTCATCAGTTGTAAGGGGGAACTAAAGGGAAAAACGAACTCCTATGTTTTAACTTTTAAGGGGTAAACCAGATAATAGATCTTGGATATACTTGGAATCCCCGCAGAGTACTTGCCAATGGCAAGCTTGATACTAGAACGCACGCACGCACGCACGCACACAAAAATCAATCACCTTCATGAAAAGAGGACCACAGTCTGTACACTTGAGGGGCTTATGCGGGTATGGTTTCTGAGAAGGTTCGATAAGCATATCACCCTCTCCTGAAAGCACATACATGTCTTCAGGCTCCATCCGCTCCTTCTGTACCCCTGATAACAGACGTATGAGCAAACACGATTGCCATAGGAAGGGACATGTATGCAAAATACATTTTTGTCAAAGATCACTTAACTTGATATATAGAATTATTATTTTCACTAAACTGTAATTATCTGTTTCAAACACTGAACTTCCATATTATCCAGATTTGATCATTCTATCTACTTTTCCATCCAAATAACTAACGTTTCAATCCAAATTTAACTATTGAAATTAGTGTATTGGATGAAAAAATTGTTGAAGTGATCAAATATGAATAAAATATTTTGGTTTAGCGACTAAAATAAATTCACAGCTTAGTGGTTTTAAATAAACTTTTATATCTAAGTTCAGTAAACTCTAACAAAAGCTGGGTTGTTCGACCCAGTGGTTTCGCTCTAATCCACCAACTAAGTGGTCCTTGGTTCGATTCACGTCAACCGAAATTACAATATTTCCTAGGGTGGGAGCGAAAAAGAACAATACCTGAAGGGGACATGACGATGAGCTGGTCCGATTTGGGAATGGAATCGTCGTGGACCTTGACGGTGATACTACCGCCGGTGCCAGTAACCCAGCCCTGGGGATAAAAGAGGCGACATAGCTCGGCGACTAGAGAGCAAGCCTCCTTTACGGGCGCGCTCTCGAGGTACTCCCGAGAAGACAGCATCGGATTCGCCATTGATGAATTGAAACCTCGCTCTATCTAAAGTTTAAAGTTTTTAATCAAATAGAATAAAGGACTGTGCGAGTGTCTGTGTGCGGTTGTTCCAGAGGATCGTTCCAGTGAGAGGTGAACTTATTATTTAAAAAGTTTAGGCATTGGGCTGCGTAATTGTCTGTGGTGATTGGAGAATAATAAAATGGTATAATATGAGAATGTTTTGTCCGACTTGGTGGCCGTCAGACTTTGATATTTAGCTAGATTCCCTGATTGATTCCCAACCCCTTCTTTCTATCAAATCAATACATTTTTAAACTTTTAAAAATTCAACAGTTAGTGAAACTGAGGGTTGTTCCTTAACTAGTATAAAACATTATCGGAAAAAATTAGCACCGCTTACAACAAATATTTTTTATAAATTAAGAATTTAAGACCACTTGAAAGTTGAAATGATACATTAATATATAGCATCCTAAGTAATTTATAAGTTATGAAATCATTAAAATTGACTCATACACTTCAAATTGTCCTTGTAGAAAAATATATTTGTACTGAATCATGAATTAATATCTTTTTTTTTTTACAATGTACTTATGTACATTACCAAAAAGCATTTTTATCATGTTACATATACATATCTTATTCCAAGTTGCAAAATTATCAAAGGTTTGATATTATAAAATTTTCTATCTTAACCTCTGAAATCACAGAAGGTTCAAAATTTTCACTCAATAAATACAAATATTTTAAAAAATAAAGTTACACAAATAATCTCTGAAGGAGTTGTTTCTTTTTGTCCTTAAAAATATATTATACATATAAATGAGCCCATATTTCTGTACGCTCCTTGCCGCAAGAAAACAAGCCCATTCGGGCCTAGAAGATAATGGGCCAAAGAGCCCATAACCATCCAGGGTTTTCCATTATGCAACAGAAATTGCAGAATTGACTCCCCATTAATGGGCCAACGAGCCCATAACGATCTAGGGTTTTCCATTATGCAGTACAAATTGCAGAATTGACCCCCCATTCACGTGCAAAGCACGCACGCTTGCTAGGGACCAGGGGCGACGGGCCCACGGAGCTCTGGCGCCAAATTTTCCCGCCAATACCACCCCCGCACTACTACGACAGTACTACAGTCTACAGGCCTCCACTCCACCAGACGTGAAATAGAAAATAACAAAGAAAGATAACCAAATATTGAAGAAAGAGAAAGCACCAAGTCTCAGTTCGTTACCATGGTAATACTCTCTCCCCCTCTCCCTTTTCCTCTCCCTCTTTCCCCTTCTTTCCTTCAACCTTCCTCCCTCGCACTATACCCTAGATCTCATTCCAGAACCAAAGAAGAATCGAGTCATATAGCAAACTTTGGAGGCCAATCTATATTCCTGACGTCTCTTTTGAGATCTGCATGTTTTCTATTTCGTCCCTTTTTAAGTTGAAAAACAGAAATTGCTTATATTACCAACTCCGTACGTCCAAATTAATAAGAAAAATTTCAGATCTAATAGGGAATAACTGTATTCGCCTTTTGTTAATCTCTAATTTCTAATTCAATTCTCTTTCTCTGTAGGATGATTCAGACAACAATCCGTCAAGTCCCGTCTCCCCGGCCTCAGCTGGATTCAGCACTGACCGGCTGCCTCCGACACGCACCACCGAGTCCTACTCTGATGAGGAGGCTGCAGAAGATCCGCATATTGTTGATGATGTGGCCGATGATATGGCTGCTGGCACGCCAGCTGATGGAGAGGACGAAGAAGGGGAAGATCTCTACAATGACAACTACCTCGAGTGAGTTCTATTATCAAAATTTTATATTGGTGTTTACTTTTCATATTCATGGGAAGATCTCTACAATGATAACTACCTCGTGTGAGTTAATTTCAGTATACAAAGCTCTGGACAAGCTATGGTATAGTATGTTCTCGTAATAATCATGACTATTATCTTCAATCATTAGAATTCTGATTTTGCAACTATTTCTGCTCTAGTTTGAAATTTAGCATTGATACAATGGCAAATTATCTATACACACACTTAATATCAGCAAGACAAAAAAAAAGTAGCGTTAACGGTACCAAAAAGGTAATGCTAACTAAAATTTTGGCCTGAATTGAAAATAGTTTCTGAACTTCTTCTCTGCATGCTTGATAAAGTGATTACCGGCGATTAGATGAACAAGATCAGTATGAATCAGTGGGTTTAGATGACTCATTGGAAGATGAGAGAGACATGGATCAAATTATGGCTGATAGGCGTGCAGCTGAGGTTGAGCTCGATACAAGAGACATCCGTACTGGGGTCACAGGTGGTACCAGGAAGCTGCCGCAGATGCTTGACCAGGGTAGATGCTTAATTATTATGCTTTAGTGATTGTATTTGTTTCATGCAAGGACCTACTTAGAGCCACAGTCAAAGATCATACATTAAGTCAAACAATAGATGTAATATGCTTGAGTTAAGAATGTGCAGTTTCCTTTAGGTTCTTAGAATTTTAGAATTTCCCCTTGTACTAAGTTTATTTATGCAAGCAAACAAAAAAGCTTCTTGTTGGTTAGGAGTTAGGACCAACATGAAATAGTTCCAAACTTGAAAGTCTGTTTGTGTAACTTGCTATTATCTGTATAACTCTGTTTGCTTTTGTCTAACTTGACTTATTATTGTAGACACTGATGATGATTCAAGCTTCAGGCGGCCCAAGCGTCATCGTGCCAACTTTCGACCACCTCCAGCTGGAGGTCCAAGGAGTGATGATGATGGAGAGGCTGGTACACCAAGCTCACCTGGGCGATCCCAGCGTGGCTACTCGAGAGAGGATGTACCAATGACGGATCAGACTGATGATGACCCCTATGATGTAGTTACATTTTTCCTTTCCCAGTGAACCCTTCTAATTTATATTGACACTAAGCAGTGTTGGTTTGTTTAGCCCAGCAGCTGTTGTTCTCTTGTGTTTTTGGCAATTTTAGTGCACCCAGCTTCATCTGACACTAACCTTGTTCATATTTATCTTGTATCTTGTGTAGGATGAAACAGATGATGTAGATGAGATGAGCATGTACCGTGTACAAGGTTCACTGAGGGAATGGGTCACAAGAGATGAAGTGCGCCGTTTTATTGGGAAGAAATTTAAGGAGTTCCTTTTGACCTATGTCAATCCCAAAAATGAGCAAGGGGAGTTTGAGTATGTTCGGCTCATCAATGAGATGGTTCTAGGTAAGGATTCAATTTTTCTATAGAATGGTTATTCATCCACCATTACCCTGGTGTGCTAGTTTTTGTGTCATTTTTTTTTATATCCTCCCTTACCATAATCATGTATAGAGCCTCAGTTTTTACTGATTCATGCATATAACATAAATAAGTTGTAAAGAAGCTGATAAATTTAGAAGGTCACTGACACTGAGATTTGATTGGAAGATGCATGGTATTATTTGGTTGCCAAAGGGTATACTATAAATAGTTCCTTTTTTTCTGTTTTTCTTCAGCAACTTTCAAGAAGACGTCATAAAATTTAGTTTTTCATGTCAGTGAATTTATGAAAAAACTCACCCTGAATTTTGTAATATTTAATTCTTTTATTCTTTTGTATTCACAGCGAACAAGTGTAGCCTTGAGATAGACTACAAGCAGTTCATATATGTCCATCCTAACATTGCAATATGGCTGGCTGATGCACCACAATCTGTGCTGGAGGTGATGGAGGAGGTTGCACGGAATGTCATTTTCAACCTGCATCCCAACTATAGCAAAATTCACCAGAAGATATATGTCCGGATCACTAATCTACCTGTCTATGACCAGATTCGCAATATCAGGTAAAGATATTAAAAACCTAGGATATTTTTCATGTATTTTTCAAGTACCAATTCTGCTGCTATACTGTTAGTGAGCATAACTGGTGCAGCATGCTGGCTATTGTCATTTGATATAACTCCTCTCAAATATAATGGGCAATTTTTTGAATGCTTTTTTGGGGGTAAATATCACGAGTTTCTTTGCAACTTAAGGATATCCACATGCTCTATTCATATATTTTTAAATACCCATGCTGCTTTTCGAACTTTTTTTTTCTCAAAGAGTTAGTGAAAAGGAAAACAAGTTGGGCATTTTGTAAGGACTGAGGATCGCTCTCCAAAATATTTGTTTAACAATTTTGGACATGACCTTCTCAATTTACAGGTACTAATAATTCAGTAATGGCTATTGGTAGATTTCTTTGTAAAATAATGTGCAATTATATTATGGAACAGGCAAATACACTTGAATACGATGATAAGAATAGGCGGTGTAGTTACCCGTAGGTCAGGAGTATACCCGCAGCTGCAACAGGTGAAGTATGACTGTGGCAAATGTGGAACTGTGCTGGGCCCCTTTTTCCAGAATTCCTATTCTGAGGTAAAGGTTGGCTCATGCCCTGAGTGTCAATCGAAGGGCCCCTTCACCATTAATGTTGAACAGGTACAGTTCTTTTCAAAGACTTTCATGCCAGTGCAGTCATCCATTTTCATGGTGTTTCTTCTGGTCGGCAACCACTGTGGCTAGAACCACATTCTCTCTTAGCATTGCATATGAACTCTAAACATGTTCAACTGGCAAGGTTTGGGTCTAAAGGCTTTGTTTTGTTGGGGGTGGTGATGTCCATAAATAGCTATTTGCTGGCTGGTTTGTCAGTCCAAATTAGTTAATTCCCATATTGCCCTTCATTACTTTTGAATGGTTGAGATCAATTGTTGTTTTGATGATGTGCTCTAAGTTCTTCTATGTTTATGTAAACATAATAATATTCTGACATGTGTCGCTACTTTTATGTGCAGACCATATACCGAAACTATCAGAAATTGTCACTTCAAGAGAGTCCTGGTACAGTGCCAGCTGGTAGGCTACCAAGATACAAAGAAGTGATTCTTCTAAATGACCTGATCGACTGTGCCCGACCAGGCGAGGAGATTGTAAGCCAAAATCACATATTTTCCCCTGACATGTAACATCCATGCATCATCGCCTCCCCTGATCTACCCTTATTCTTTGTTTTTCAGGAAGTGACTGGGATATACACGAACAACTTTGATCTTTCTCTAAATACAAAAAATGGGTTTCCTGTGTTTGCAACTGTTGTTGAGGCAAATTATGTGGCCAAAAAACAAGACCTCTTCTCAGCTTATAGGCTCACTGATGAAGACAAGGCTGAGATAGAGAAGCTGGCCAAGGATCCAAGAATTGGTGAAAGGGTTTGTTTCTTCGACTTCTATAGTTTCCACATTCAACTCAAAGTTGTTTAAACATAATATTTTTCTGTAAAATAAACAATATTTTGTTTTTTTGACAGATTGTCAAGTCAATAGCTCCATCAATATATGGCCACGAGGACATAAAGACGGCAATTGCACTAGCTATGTTTGGTGGTCAAGAGAAATTCTCTACAGGAAATCATAGACTGAGAGGAGATATAAATGTCCTTCTTTTAGGTGATCCAGGCACAGCTAAATCCCAATTTCTCAAGTAAGACTCTTATTTCAAAATGCTTTTTTTTTTTCTGGTATCTTTGTAGGTAGATTCATGCCGTATGTTATCTTACAGGCAAAAAAAATATTATGATTAGTAGTACCTTTATAATGGCAAAGAATTATGAAATCAGCTAGCAACTGTTACATGACGTAGACAGTACGGCTTGCAAAAGAAGAATTATCTCATGTCATGCTTATTTACCCTTCGCTCCTCAAATCACATGAAATATTTTCTTTCTAATTACTTTGTGTAACTTACTGACAGGTATGTAGAAAAGACTGGGCATAGAGCTGTTTATACAACAGGAAAAGGTGCCTCAGCTGTTGGACTGACAGCAGCGGTCCACAAGGACCCTGTGACACGTGAGTGGACCCTAGAAGGCGGTGCTCTTGTGTTAGCCGACCGTGGAATATGCCTCATTGATGAGTTTGACAAGATGAATGATCAAGACAGGTTATAAGAATACTCCTGTACTTGTATTGAATGTTTAGCGTCTATTGTTTATTTACTGCAATAAATATCATTATCTGAAGATTGTTACTTTCTGCCACCATATACTGTGGTATCCGTTTGGTATCATGCTGGTATTAACACCATATGTCCTCGATTTTAATAAATTACAGGGTGAGTATTCATGAAGCCATGGAACAGCAAAGCATAAGCATATCAAAAGCTGGAATTGTTACATCTCTGCAAGCTCGATGCAGTGTCATTGCTGCTGCGAATCCAATTGGAGGAAGGTAATTTTAAGTTCTCGACAAAATGGATATTTATTATTCCATGAGGAAAAGTTTACATCGTCAGATAGTAAACCTTATGACATTATATTAAAAATTTTATTTAATGTTTAGGTATGACTCATCAAAGACATTCACTGAGAATGTTGAGCTAACTGACCCGATCATCTCTCGTTTTGATATCCTGTGTGTCGTCAAGGTGAGACTCAACCTAAAAACAAAATTATCCACAGATTAAAAGACTACTAAAATTTATAAATAAAAATAATTAGTCGCAGCTAAAGTCATCTTTTGCATTTAACATTGTCATGGATGGAAGATTTGTGCATACAATCCTCTCGTAGTGCTCTATAAAACATTATTGCTTGGATCTGTACCTGGAAGGAAAAGTGCTTTGGTATTTTACAACTGCAATATTAAAATTTCTTTTCCAATTACAGGATATAGTTGACCCAGTAACAGATGAGATGCTTGCTCGGTTTGTAGTGGATAGCCATGCTAGGTCGATTCCAAAGGGTTCCAATTTGGAAGAAAGGGCTCAGAATGGCAATGATGAGGCTGGACCAACTGATCCAGATGTATTAATCCTTCAATATTCATGTCAATTTTTTTATCCATTCAGTGTGTTCCCTTTTTTTAATGAACATTTATTTAATCAGATTTTGTCACAAGATATGCTGAAGAAGTATATAACATATGCTAAGCTAAACATATTTCCAAGACTTCATGATGCTGACACGAACAAATTGCAACATGTCTACGCAGAGCTGCGTAACAAGTCATCGGTTAGTGCAGTATACCTTTCTTTTCTTGTTCTTACAGAGGTTATATAATTCAGCCTAACATTTTAGATATATGGTAGCAATACTCCTTTTTACTTAAAATAGTAAGCATGCTCAGTTTATATGTTTTTCTTTATTCAATGCATTTTCTTTTCCCAATGGTTAGTATGGGCAAGGGGTGCCTATAGCAGTGAGACACTTGGAGTCGATGATACGAATGGCAGAGGCACATGCTAGGATGCATCTCCGGAGATATGTGTCACAAGAGGATGTTGACATGGCAATTCGTGTGCTTCTGGACTCCTTCATTTCCACCCAGAAATTTGGTGTGCAAAAAGCTCTTCAGAAGGTGCAATATAACTTCTGTTTAATCTTTCTTTTTTGTGTGTAGTTTGATGTTCATATGAAAAAGTTCCTTTGGACTTGAATTGAGGTGTTTGTTTTTATCTATAATAGACCTTTAGGAAGTACATGACCTACAAAAAGGATTACAATGAGCTGCTCTTGCACCTCCTGCGTACGCTTGTGAAAGATGTGTTGCATTTCCATGGGACCATCTCTCGATCGCGTAGCCCACACCTAACTCAAATCGAGATTAAGGTGGCTGACTTGCAGCACAAGGTTAGAAAGTTTTACCCCCAGTCTCCTTGTTTACATATATGAAGATTAAAAACAATTTAAATCAGCTCCTTTGCAATTTAGTCCCTGCACTAAGTGTTCTTAAATAGACTTGATAAGAGAGATGGTATAGAAAGGCTCAGTTGAGGAGTAATAACCTGCCCTGCATATAATAAGCAAGCTTTATAAGAGTTTTCTTGTAAAAGGAATATAAATGATTAACTTGGCATTAGTGGAACATTCTGAGATGAAATGTGTGAATTTTTTTATAAATCTCTGTTAAAAATAAAATCTTCCAAGCCAGCAGTTCCAAAACAAGTTAGGAAATGTAGTTCATTATGTCAACAAAAAGGATACATTTGAGCTGAGAAAATGATCTACTCGACAAAGGTTATGTTGGCATAGTAGGTTGCATGATTTTCATAGCACGAGAGTAGTTTTTCAAATATGTACTAATTACACTTTTTAATTGATCAGGCACAAGAGTACGAAATCTTTGACTTGAACCCATTCTTTTCAAGTGCCCACTTTAAGGATAACAACTTCGTCCTAGATGATGTGCGTGGTGTTATCACCCATCCAGTTGCTGGTGAAGATTTTTGAACTGAAAGTTGACTTAAAGAATTTAGAGGGCTAAGAATTTTGTAAAAACATGTAGGAGTTGCTTTCACCATTAACACTGTTTCTATGTCAGTTGTGTGATGTATTTACAACTAGAGATTCCACTTGGGATCTTTTTTTGTCTGGCGATTCTCCATGAATTTCTGGTCATATAACACTGAAATAGTCTTATCCAGTTCTCTGATGTGGTAGATGACTTAAGATTAAAAAACAATCATGTGCAGAATTTGTATTGTGTCCTTTAACCTGGAGTGACCCTACCAGATTCACGTTAATCTTAGTGTCTGAAATGAATTGAATATCAAATAAGGTTCCCTGGGCAGCAGTTTCTGTTTGAATGAAGTTATGTTGCATGGAAACAGGTGCGAGAATCTTAGTGTCTGAAATGAATTGAATATCAAATAAGGTTCCCTGGGCAGCAGTTTCTGTTTGAATGAAGTTATGTTGCATGGAAACAGGTGCGAGTATCGTATCTGGTGTGGGTGCGGTGATACAAAAAATTTCAAATCTCCTATACGGGTGCAGCGATATATATATTTATATATTAATAAATGAATATCGATAACAAATGTTTTCATTATAGTTTGTTTAATATGTAGATAATAAAAAAAAACAAAGATAAATATTATATTTTGACTTCACATTAATTTGTAAGAAAGTTGGAGCCCACATCACTACCCTTCAAGGCTCGCACGCATCATGTGCAGTTATTAATAAGCATTCAAACAATTCAACATCTCAATCTGAGGCGTCCCTTATATAGTATGCATTATAAGTTATAACCATAGATGCTCCAACCTTCTTACAAAATAAGAGCAGGTAGGAGGAAGTCCTGAGCTAGCTGTTTCCCTCTGGGCGTGTTTAAATTCCTTCATTTGAGTAATTCCCAGAAATTTCTTCGGTACTCTAGAGCGAGGAATTGAAGATGCGTTTCAGCTTGGCAAACATCATTGATCTTCCTTTTCATCTCAAGTCAATAAAATCCGTCCTGCTCCGTGCTCCCTCTCCTTGATTCTGATGTGCAGGATCAAAGGTGGTCCAAAGAGGAAAGCTAAAAAAGAAAGAAGTTGAATATATGTTTTCCTGTGTCCTCCTTTGAAATGACAGGTAGCGAGGCACTTCAAAGCTGAGACACTTCATGTTTATACACCTTATTTTCTAGAAGAAGAACCAGGTAACATAGGAACGAAGTATTTAGGTTTCTTTTTCAACGAAAAAATAAATACGTTGGTATATTTTTTAAAACATGCAAAATAGGTAATGTTTACTAATGCTTTCATCTTCAAAGGTTTCTCAAGCAAATTTCTTTGTTTTTCCCGTAAACCTTATAAATGAAACTGAATTTAAAACCTGATCTTCTACATCACTACATGGCAGGCAAGGCCTTGAACTTACTATGCTACACGTGGTTTTCGTTTCTCAAGCTTAGTTAAATTGCTGGATTCTTAAGAAAAGACGTTAAATATATGAAATCATATCTCGAAGGAATTATTCATTGACCTTTGTTTTTTAACTTCAGAAGACTCAATATCATAACCAAGCAGTAAGGTCCGACCAAAACTTGATGCCGGTGCATTTTGTCAAACATAAAAAAAAAAAGGCTAACCAGAACGGAGAAAAAAAAAAAGGTAAAACCTTAACAATTTAAGGAGGCTACAAAAGGGAAGTAGTTCTATTTGATAATATTTTAATAACAAAAGACACATAATAATAAGATAACTTTCTTCACTAGATAACCCAAAATTTGAATTTACCACTCAAATTAAATTACAAGAGCTTTTCTATATCTTATATAATATTTTGAGTTAGGTACAAAATTGCTCTAAACCATGAGCTATACATTCAAATAACCCAATATCTCCAACACAAATAAATTTACAAGCACTTTTTCTATATCTTACAATTATTGTGAATTAGGTACAAAAACGCCCTAAAACAAGAGCTACATTTAATAACAAAAGACACATAATAATAAGATAACTTTCTTCACTAGTTAACCCAAAATTTGAATTTACCACTCAAATTAAATTACAAGAATTTTTCTATCTCTTATATAATATTTTGAGTTAGGTACAAAATTGCTCTAAACCATGAGCTATGCATTCAAATAACCCAATATCTCCAACAAAAATAAATTTACAAGCACTTTTTCTATATCTTATAATTATTGTGAATTAGGTACAAAAACGCCCTAAAACAAGAGCTACATTTAAATATCTCACATCTTCAACAAAGAGCAGTATCTTGAAAACTATAAGACCTATGTACTTGTCGGCTTGGCTTCCTTGAGGCTTTTAAGCAAGGCTTTAGCGGCAAGCTTTTTAGCTGTCTTCCTGTTCGGCCCTGTTTCCTTTTCTGTGATAGCAGTCCCACCAGCTTGCACTTCTGCTATGACATACAGCATGCCATTCTGCACAGTGGTCTTGTAAGAGCAAATGTAGCTTTTTTGGTTGCATAATTCCCCCAGTTCTCTTATTGGATTGTACTCCATTGTTTCGGGGGTCACAATTGGCTCCAGCAAGGGTTGGATGCATCTCCATACGGTATTCTTATCGCACCCACAATCCAGGTAGATAGCCCCTGCTAAGGACTCAATCACATCCCCTAGAACCTGTTATTATTACCAGATTTCCCCAATTAAATTAACCACATATCAAATTTTAAAAAAAATAAGTTCATTTTGATAAACAAACAAACAATGCATACCAAACAAGAAGTTGATGGATACCTTGGGAAGAGCGATACCGGCATCCCAGCCATAGGAAGAGCCTGAGAAACAATCGCCGAACCTTTGGAGGTAGGTGGTGATTTGTCGATGCAGCTCCGATGAGGCATGGAGGATGTGCTTGTTTAGCCCTGCTTTGGCGGCTGCATGAGCATAACAGTCATTGTTGGTTGATGCAGACCTCAGATCTGTCAGTAACCCAGGTGTCATTGCTGGGTAGTATTTGCCATACAGGTGCACTGTTATGCAGTGGTCCAGCACAGCGTCCCCCAAAAACTCTAATCTCTGCCAAAACAAACTTGTCATTAGAACTAGAATTAAATCACATTTTGAAAAAAAAAATAACAAATTTTTCCGAGTGATGTAAGCATAGTCTATTAAAACTTGCTCTTACAATTATATACGTCATGTTACACAATACTTTTTGGTACCATTAAGCCTTTTTCTAGTTAATTGTAAATGAAAGATACCTGATAGGATCTAGGTATGTCAGGCATCTGGTAGGAGCCATGTGTCAGAGCTTCGACCAACAACGACGGATCATTGAATCTGTAGCTCAGGAGCTTCTCCAGCTCTTTGATGTTTACAAACATCTCAGGCTTACGGAGAATCGGCCTCTCAGCCGTTCCTCTTCCATGAAATCTGATGCTGGTTCCCAACTTCTCCAGAAAAAGGAAGGTAGCAGCTTCACCAGCCGAGCTGAGAGATGTCCCAATCAAAGCCTCCATCAGATCAGCTATCACCTTGCTTTTGATCGGCCTTGTTCCCCATGTATACACGTTATTTGTTGACGTGGGAGCATATGTGTTAGAGTTCAAACCAGGGATAGCCCACTTTTTGGGCTCGAACTCCTCCAAACGAACATAGCCCTAACAAAGAAAAGAGGAAAGCAAAAGATATATCAGTAAACAAATAGAAAAGTTATCCCCAGGCATACATTAAAAAGGGTCCTAGATCAAAATTGATACTAAAAGTGAGAATTAAGATTATTTTGCAGGAATTATCCATCTATCTTGGTTTGCAGGCCTGATCTATTTGGAATTTTGACAGGGCTTCTATAGGTACTTAGCACACTAGACACAAACAACAATTATTTGCGTCAATTTTAATACAATAGATGCTTGCTATTTAGAACAAAGGGGATGTCCTTTTACCACGCATATGCCAAAAATATAACGTGTCAGCCAGAACTTCCATACAGACTCATTGTCACAGTGTATCAGGAGGTTTGATTTTCAAGACCATTTCTAAGCCTGACGGTGTAAATTCACATGAAACCCAAAGACAATGGGTGTGTTTGGAAGATGGGTGAGCAAATTCCGAATAGCTTATTCGGAATTGGCTTGTTCGTTCTCCCTTATTCCACCAAGACCCAAGAATTAGAATAAGCAATCGAATAAGCTTATTCGGAAATTAGCTTTTTCGTTCCCCCATGTTTGGTTCCCACTTTCCGAATAGCTTATTCGGGAGGGTTCCAAACACACCCAATGTTTGCTCTTTTTATAGGGAGACAAAAACAATCACAACGTCCAAATTGTTAAGCCAGCCCCACACTGCACCTCGGTAATCTAAACCACAGGCACCAATACTTATGGGCCAAATTGGGCCTAAAGCCCTAAATTTGTGACCTAATCACTTGTATGGTGTTCCCCAAAATTAAGGCTTTTCTTTTTTTATTTTATGAACAAAATTAAAATTCTTTTTCCTTTTTTTGGGAAAGGAGAGAAAACTCAATTATATACTTTACCAATTAGATAGATTTAAGAGTAATTGGGTTCACTGTATGCAAGAGACGTATTATAAGTAAATATATATTAATTCTCACCAACAAAAAAAAAGCTATGGTCAAAATTATGTAAAAATTGTATCTGTAGCACGCCATGGAATAAAAAACCTGCAGGTCTCATAAAATGCAGAGAGAAGAGAGGAAAGCACGTGCAAGATAAAAGACAGAGAGAGTAGAGAGAGTAGAGAGAGAGAGAGAGAGAGTACCGCTAGATTATGAAAACAACCCATGTGGAAAAGAGAAGCATTAGAGACCAGCTTATCCTTCTTGCAACTTAAAATGCCTTCATGATGATGCTTATATTTCGCAAAAAGATGTTGGCAAGCAGCATACTTAAGAAAGGAATCTCCAAGTGTTTCTAGAGATTCATAAGAGAACTCCTCATGGCATTTCTTAGCTGTGATTGCCTCTAATATCTGCATTACCACATTACTAGTACAATATTTCTTCACCTCATTTTTCTAAAAAATAAAAGGTACTGTATCATAACAAACCTTAGTTGACGGGATATCCACATTTGGCATGAACCGAACCCACAGCATGTCTTTCAATGCAGAAGCAAGAGCCATGCACTGGAACCGATGCATTATGGTTGGCATTAACATAAAAGAACCTAATGTGTGGACTGATAGTGGGCATAGTATAACACTGCATAGTTCTGGTGGTAATTCTACTAATTTATTGCTTTTTCCTGACAACAGAAAAAAAAAAACAGAGAAATGTTCAAAAAGTAACTGAGATGCAACAGAGAAAAAGTAACATGTATACAAATATTACCCCTCTCCTCTCTAAAAGTACGACGAGTCAGGTAATTAAGAGGTCTGACAATATGTCTACCAGACAGCAAGGGTGTGCTAGCACAAGTCAAATCAATGCCATACCTAACATCAACATCAAAATAATCAAATTATGAATCGCAAGTCAAGCATTACAAATAAAAGAACGATTGATAAGAAAAAGTTAAAGAAATACTTTGACTTGTAATAGCTCTTGTATGTTACACTCTCGCCTTTCCTCAATTCAAATGAAGATTCAGCATTGATGGACTCAAGAAATCCATCAACGGAGTAGAAAAGGCCAGTGTGGGCTGTATACACTATAGAATTTTTTAACATGCATGTGGAGAAGGGAGCATCTTTAGTTTGAACCAAGCCACACCCTTCACAGGAACTCAGGTGGTGGACCTCTGCAGTTTTATTTGAGATTTTGTTTAAAAAAATGGTTGAAGCAGTGATGGTTTCCCAGTCGATTCTGCCCTCTTTGCAGGGTAAGAGCAAATAACAAACTTCCTTTGAAGAAGGGCAGGAAAAAGAGTTTTGCTTTTCAAAGGCAAGTAGCTGGCTCATCACTCCCTCAAGCTTAGAAAAATCTCGATCCATAAGCAGACTAAAAATACTAGTTTGAAATCGTCTGGCCATTGTAATCTGTCAGTCAAATATAACAAGTTGAAGTAATAGCTTATAAAAAACCCTCATGCAATCAGTGTAACTTTTAATTTACACATTAGTATGGTGCATGCAATAGCAATCCAAATATTTAATTTAAGTTTACTATAATTTCATGAATTTGTCATTACAGCAGTTTGCCAAAATTATTGGGGCTTAATCTGTAAATTAGAACTTGAATAATATTATGGATCCTACCTAACAAATTATGCAACTAAATGTTTTGTTAAATGCTAACAATCAAAATTCTCACTTCAGTCATAAACAGATCTTCTGCAACATATTTACCAGGCTATTTGCAAATGTATCCAATTTCAGCTTTTTCGGATTTTAAAAATCTTAAAAAATTTAAACAAGCACGACTTTTTTTCATCTAGAGTACCATCAGAATTCCATCATTTCTAATTAAATATACCCACTTCAAAATCACCATTCAAGTAGAAGATACTCTTTATCCTTGCCAAGGACAACTGTGATACTTCTTCTAATTGTTAGGGCATGGTAAAATAGTCTATAATTGAAAATAGAAGATTTGCTAGAAATGGAATATTACTTGGTATGCAGTTAGAGTTATGTTGTATATACGTTGCAGACTGACTGTCAGACCCTGTTTGACCTCCAGATTGAATGAATAGTGGGAGAAATCAGAGCCTAAATCAGAACTCAAAGCCAAGATTATGTTTTCAGTGTGACCATATCTGTTGGAACCATGTTTATCCAAGGATATCATGTAGCAACAATAAATTCCCCTAACTGCAAATGAGCTCCAGGTGTCTAACAGTACTCCTGGAAAATAGTCAGGTTGCTCCTCTTTACACACTTCTGAGTCTACAATAAGAAAAACGACAAAAAGAATGTACTTCATTAAATGGCTTGGGTACAGTATGATCTACTTAATTTCTTCTGCATGCAAGCAAGGCAGATTCTCTTTAAAGCTAGGTCCATGTAAAAAAACGAACCAAAGAGTTAAATTTTCTTCCGATTAATTGTCAAACTATTTGTGCAAGAAGGACTGAGTCCTCTGAGTTAGCAAAAACTTGTCAGTGCTTAGTGAACATGCATCTACCATCATATGGTGAAATTTTTACTTGAAATAAAGCAAAAAACGATAAGAGGTGTTTTTGCAAAAGAATTTATCCAGCACCAGTAATAATAAATACAAGAAAAAGCACCATAATGTAAGTCAAAGTCGTCATCGTCGATTGAAGAATCAGAATGTGGTAACAGATAGTCATTCAGTGCACCAGCTTGATGTAACTTCTTGCACGCCTCTAGACAAACAATTCGCTTAAGGGCCAACCTGCCTTTCCCCTCAGCACTAACGACTTGTACTGCACTATTCTTAGGAAGATGCAGTGTTGCAAAATTGGCGTCTATTACAAATCTAGGGCTAGATTTGAAGTACCTATGTAAAACCAAAGAAGACATTTATTCACCTTAATTCATCTCAAGTAAAAAATAAGAATTTTCACTAAAGATAACACCTGTTTAGTTTGCTGTTACGTACTGCTAAGTGACAGATAAACAACGGCTAAAAACCGAGAACTTATCTCAGTAACTAATTGATTAGCTACACTTTATTGTGAAACCTAAGGTAAGCAACAACTAGTTCAAGAGGATTCTGGCATTGAGTACAAGTTTCTTTTGAAGGAAGTGCTTATTGCTTTGGTTTGCCTACGAATTCTGTCATTTTTTACTGCTGAGAACTGATGAACTCAACCATCACTTTACATTTACTTGCTAGTATGGCAGAACTATGGTATAACTAGTTGCCCAGACAGAAAGGAAAATATATATACCGATCAGAAGGAAGCTTGGAGCAGTAATAATATATTAAAGAGATACAAGAACTTGAGGTAACAATTGCTCCAGTCTTCTCTACAAGGTAGAAACATTCCTTGGAAAGTTCACTGTCCAAGTTGCCGCAAGGCTTGGATGACAATTTGAGCGATTCCTCTCTCATCTTCTCTCCACTTTTCAGAAATTCTGTCACCTTGTTTTCCATCGACTTGTCACCCCTGAAGAATTTTTTTAAAGCAAAATTACACTTGAGCCAAAATAGAATGAGGAAATCTTTTACCAAAGCTTTCAATAGCTTCAATTAATCCATAACAGGTTTTCTGAGCTCCAAAAGAATAGTAAAACCAAATCTAGAAGACTATGGGTATAAGCATTGGCAACAAAAAGGCAGGATAAACAATGAAAGTTGAACTACCCAGGTATACTAATTTTCAGATTACTAATATGTGTATCAAAATACAGCCTATACATTTCATTGTATATACTTCATCAATCATCAACTCTTATCTCATTTATATGTTTTTTTTTTTCCTTTTAGTGTAATGAACCGTGAAAAGAATAGATTGACAATGTATGTCTTTAACAGCCCGCAACCAAAGACAAGCTGGTTTAGAACTGGACAGCATTGGTTCCAAGCCTGAGACTCAATCTACAAACTAGTTTATTACACTATTCAACATGAAAAGGAAGACAATAAACATGATGAAAAAACATACTTTTTTATGAGCAACAGATAGTCAGAACCAGGAGATCGGGCACGGCCTCTTGATTGAATGAAGCTGCAGACATTCCCTGCTGGATCAAACCGCACAACCAAGTTACAGCTAGGCACATCCAAGCCTTCCTCCAGAATTTGGGTAGCCACAATAATATTCACCTAGATGTACATTAGACAATTCAGTCGACCATCATAACTGACCATTTTCTATCTTCTGCAAATCACAACCACATTCAACTGTTGCGTTGGCAACAATTTGATTTGGGGTTACTGTGATAGAAGAGCACGGACTTCTTTAAAATAAAATGAAAGCCAAAAATATAACCAAATGCACACCTGGCCCCTCCACATAATAAAAAATGGAAACAAAAAAAAAATTAGAGGAAAACCACTTCACTGCTTGTAAAAACTGTACCTCTAAAGAAAATACATGATAGATTGATAGCACATTGGTAAACAATAAAATATCATCAGTATAATTGCAAAACAGTCAAAAAATGAGACATTGCTATTTACACAAAAGAACTTTTTAGCAACCTTTCCTCTTCGAAAAGCATCCACAATTTTGTTATTTTCATTGGCTCTCTGACTTTGCAGCACATTGGAATTGCATCCAACCAAGAACGCAATTTCCCATCCCGACATTTGATGGAGGCTACTTAATAGAGATTGTAACACGATAGCTGTAATGACTCTTTCAACAAAAACAATACATCTCAAGTCCTTGACCTCTCTGAAAAATAAATTTAAAATATTTACTTAGTTGGAACATCCAATAAAGAACAGACCTAATATCAAAATTGAATTTTAGCAAACCTGTACTCTTCAAGACATTGGACAAGGCACTGCATTTTGGGAGCTATTAACCCCAATTGTACAGATGTTTTGAGATCAGCACCTAACTGCACATCTGAGCAATAGTAAAATAATAAAAGCTATAAACATGGTAAGATGCAAATACAAGTGCATCTATCAGTTGTTAGCAGTGTTTTATATGTATACATATACCTTCTGTAATATACTGTGAGAAGGCTTCATACACCATTTTACTGAATTTCCTCGTGGAATTCTCACTAAATTCTTTCACTTCACCCCAAAAGAATGAGCATGAGTCTGAATTTGATGCTGATAATAACTCCGCTGCCTGTTTGATGTAAAATATTATACTTCTTATAGTGAAGAATGAAAGATAAAAAAGCTATGATATAATACCTTAGTCGCTAACCAAGCTCCAAGATCACTAAGGCAATACACAAATGTGTCATGCAACCTTGAAATTTTTCTCTCTACACTTGCTACATAAGATGAATCTTCCAATTCTTTCTCCAAATTTGAGACATACTACAGAAATGATAGGCCATTATATATATGCAGATAAACAAATAGAAGTCAAAATAATGCAAAAAAGACAGTAACCTGGAGTTTAAGTCTCCTCAAGTTATCTTCAAGACAATTATGCAGATCAGATGGAATCACCAAATCTCCATATGATACTATTCTTGTCTTTGAGAAAGGGATATAATGGGATAGAATCGATTCACTTTGAACAGTGTAGACCTTAAAGTCACAAAAAAAACAGCATTGTTTTTCATTTAAAAAAACAATTTCACTTCAATTCAAAGTACATAAAGAGGCACACAAAAAAAGAGAGAGAGAAGAGAATGTGAGTATTACCTTTGAATTCATAAGAGTCTCAAGTCTTGTAATTTCCTTCTTGTAATCAGCACCTATAAAGAAGATTGAAGCAAACAAGGACAGTTTTTTTAGTATAGTAGGGAAACCAAATTACCAATTCAAGGAGTAAAACCATTCAAAATTTTTACCGCTGGAATTGATGGGAGAAGCTGTCATTCCAAATATTCTTGGAAGGCTTGATGATTGGTTTGATTCCATCTGTCGGTGGAAGAATTCCTAGGGAAAAAAAAGTTAATTCACAAGTTAGTGATGTGATAATAATACAAAAATTGACTACAGCATGTGGGGAGAAGGAAAGAGTGACGGCTTAAGATTCACAAACTAAACTGTTAGATTAAGTTGGAATGGTTCCAAACAATTACAAAATTTGGGGAATAAAATAAGAGTAGGCCTCATCTTACTGTCATTATGCATGCATAAGGGCTTCTTCCTTTAGCATGATGGCATTCATCAAAAATTAGCAATTTAATGCAATCAAGCTTGAGAAAGGTTTTTCTTAAACAATCAAGCAAAATTTGAGGAGTCATTACAAACACCTGCTTAAAAATAATAAAATGTCCGTCAAAATTGGAATATTTGTTTCCTATGAACATTTATTATGAAAAAGAATACAAGGCCTTGATTGATTAGAGCTTAGTAACTAAATATTAGCAGGTAAATTCAATTAAAGATAACAACTGAATCAAGCTAGATGTTTAGTAACAAGGCTCAGATACTAACCTGAAAGCACAGCAAAATAAAACTCAGTCACATGGAAAAAAATGAGAATCTGAGCTTAACACACATACACACACGCACATAGGTAAACTTGACCTTTTCACATCCAGAAGCAGAAGAGTAAATAAACTCACAGATAGGTAGACCGCTTCACTTAAGCTGATGCATTGACAAATGGAAAAAAATAAGCTAACAAATTGAAACAAGCACACAGACCTCAAACTGATCCACATGGGCACGCCAGGCAGCAGCATCCCAGGCATCTACACCCATCTCCCCCCAGAATTTGGCGACTTTCAAGTCGCTATGCATCTCCACCACATTTGCTTGCTGAGACACCAAAACTACAGTAGGAACTAGAAACACACTGATGAAAGGAGATGGCTTGCGAAGGAGGTGTGCATATGACTTCAGAAGCATCACTGCTATCAGAGTCTTCCCTGACCCTGTCTCCAGGTACACAATTGTGTTCTCCCTTTTTGCTTTCTCCAATGCCTCTAGCTGATAGCTGCCATTCAGAGGTTTTTTATATTTTCCAATGTAAGAGATTGAAATGTTGAGAAGGTTAACATATCAATTCTACAGAATCCACTCTAAATATACCTTCTTGCATATGTCTCAGGATCTGGTAACTTATCTCCTCCTTTGGCACTCCTGATCTCCTTCATTGTTGACTAATATGTGTGAGAGTGACACTGTTGAATTTAAAGTAAGATTAGAAAGCTGTTTAGATTTTAAAATATATATATATATATATATTTGAAGCTTCGGGTGTAAGTACTATAGATGCAGATCATAAAATCAAAGCACATCCCTGTTAGGATGCTCATATTAGAAATTACAGTAGATAGCTCAAAATCGAGAAACTGAAATGCTGCAAGTGGAAATCCATTATTTATGTTTGGATGAATGATGCTGAATAACTACAGTCAATTATGATTCTCAAACTACAGCAGCTGTAATCTTAGGGTGTGTTTGGCATCATTTCTGTTTGTTTCCCCAAAAACAAGAAATTATTTGTGTTTTTTGTTTCTGTTTTACAATTTCTGTATTAAAAAGTTGAAGTTAGAGTATTAGACAAACGGACGGAGCATTATCAGAAAAATGAGTTAGTAACAGTAACGAGTAACCGGCTAGGGAGTTGGTAGCAATAATGAGTTAAAAAAAAATTGATTTATACCCACAGCAGAAAATGTGGATCTCAGAAGTTTTCCTATCTTAGAAGCAAAAGCAATATAAAAAATGGCTTAAGGCAGCAGGCATCAAACTTCAGAAAGCATACAAGCCAAAAGCTTAAGAGAAAAGCCGTAATAAAGGGCTTCAACCCAATCAACTAGATCAAAAATTAAGAATAAGGATAGTACATGCCACAAGCAAGATCTTCACAAGGATCATATTTGATGAGTCTCCAGGGGCCTAAAATTGATTCGATCAAAAGTAAAGCAAGATAAAAGATAATAGATGGCTCACGGATAAAGAAATAGGTCAAAGCAACGCTTCTGCTGAATTGGGAACCAACAGTCCACGTTGAGTATGTCGGTGGATGAAGAGTGCGGGAAGAGAGAGATCATTCACAGGAGAAGAAGCCGGAGGAAGAATTAGGTTTTGACGGGAGAAAATATCGGCCGATTGAAAATGGAAACAAGAAATTAGAAACGCCTCCACACAGGTTATAGAAAGTATTTATTGTTCTCCATCTTCTTCTGCACATATGAGAATCACAAAAAGGCAGCATTAACAAACAAAACCTAAGTTTTGGGATTCCTAGCTGGACTGGTTGCACTTTCTTGTATGCTTACCTTCACATTAAATATTATAGTTGCTACACTAGAAACTACCAACAGCTTCACAACTCTGTTTCATTCAAAAACAATAAGGCCAGGTAATACACTTGCTGGGACCTATATGTTGGCTATTGACAACAGGTTTTAGGTCAAAGGGCCTTTTTGGTGTGATCTCAATCAGGGCACTGCTAATGTGGTATTTTTTTTTTAAGGGAAAAGCTGATCCTTTGAGATCACTTTTTTTAAGAAAGAAATTACAATTTCACAATTCTTGTAGTGTGTCATTGTGTACCACTTCAGGTACACACTCAACACAACCTAACAAAATTAACGTATCTATTAACTATTAGTCATCATTGATAATACACATGAACTATCAGTGTTATTGACGACATTAATAAAATTAAAAAAGTTCAAATATGATCTACGTAATAAAAAGCAAACTTTAGTTTGATAAGTAGAACTACAATTCAATAGTAATTGGACTATAATATCATTATTGGATAGTACAAGGGAGCATGAAAAAAGGAAAAGAAAAACACATCGTTCATGCTTTCCATCCCAAAAGAAATACAGAAAAATAAAAAGAATCCAAATAAACAATAGGTATCAAACGGCCGATACTAGAGTCGGCTCAATTTAGAATGATAACGGTATACGTTTAAACATCATAATTCCTAGCTAGCTAGAGAATTAAGAAAGATAATAAATAAGAAATAAAAAGAAGAAAAACATTGCACAAAATCTCCTAATAATTCAGATATTTTTTTGCAAATCAGCTACTAATTGGCGCCACGTGTATATCCGGAAACATGCACCTATATACTATTGAACATAATCCACATGTATAAGAACTAAAAATCCAAAATTAAATATACGATTAAAGTCCTAAAAAGTTAAATAGAATAGAAACTCCGTATTAATAGAGGCTTGAGGCGCACACACATATCGTATTCTTAACTAAATCCCTCAAACCAAAACAACGATTGCAACTAAAAATCTAAAAAAAAAGTCTAATAAAACAAAACATATACCATTTGTAGAGTTTACCTGCTAGAGCGAGAATCGTAATTTCAGGGACATCGAGTGATTTGTATTGACAGAAGAAAGAGAAGCTTCTCTCGGAGAGAGACTGAACTCCGACTAAACTAGACAGTGGAATAGAGAATAGTGTGCCTGTGCCATGGAATGGATTATTGTAAAGGTTTTTGAATTTTGAGGTAGAGAAGCATAAATGTGGTGGTTCGACTTTATATTTGGAATTTGGGAAAGGAGCATGACAAGACGAGACCTCAGAGAAAAATAGACAGCGCGGGAAAAAGAGAGAGGGGATTGGGAAAGGAAACTGTACCAAGCGGCGCTCATAGTACGGCTGGTCCCACTTGCAGTGAAAGAATTCGAATCTAAGCTCTGTGCTTGTGGGGCCCTTTCTGAGTCAACAGAGTCGTTGCTTTGTCGTATCTTTTCTCCGCTAATTGAATGCGGATGCTTCGTAGAGAAGGAAAGTATCGCCACCTGTCGTCACTTAATCGGGTGGAACTTCCGAGAGAAGAAATGCTTTTGTTTTCGTAAGCAATGGAGGGATCCGGTACTTCTCTTTCATAAACTTCTTACATTCTGTGGCAGGGTTGATTAAAACTTTTGTTATCATTCAATCATTGACAAAAAATAAAATAAAAAAATTCTTTGTTGCTCGCAATTCACTCGTATTCAAAATAATTTAAAATTACGTTATCGAGTATGAGATATTTAAAATAAACTCAAACTAGATTTAATTTTGTAACATATATATTTGTGGCTTATGAACTTTTAAATTTAACATGAAGTGAATCGATAGAATCTATACTTTCTTATCTAATATGAAAAATAAATTATAACTTTCGATTTTTCCTATTTTAACCGTAATCAATAAATCTGAAATAATTCATTCGATTCATTTGATGACATGTATCTTTTGTATTAAAAATTTAAATCACGGCGCGCCTTTAAGATTGCACATTCATGTTTATTCGTCCATCTGACAAGTTGCATCGTATTTTGTTTTTTTTTTTTTTTCTTTGGCAGTTAGTTGCATCGTATTCATGGACTTCGCTGGACACACATTTTTTTACTTCCATTTTTATAACCGTCCGATAAAGATCTGTCGGTTCAGGATCATGAAGTATGTCTTCAGGAATGCTTTACTCGTATTGCCCGAGCCTATCAGTATCAGGACGTTCGAGATTTCATTCCCATTGGCGAATATGCCTGCACTCAATCAAGTTGCCTGTTATTAAATTCTTACATTCACATACAGACCCCTTAACATACTTTTCTATGTAAATACCCCCTATTTAACTAAGATTAGATATTTTTATGTACAGGTATTTTGTTGCAATTTTCAAACTATATCGTCTTTCGTTCTAAAAAATTTGCCTTTTCTTGCTGAAAAAAAAAAAGGTTGTAAAACCCGATATCGGATGTATTATGCATAACAACCCTCAAAATTTTTAACTTTTTCCCTAGCGGACATCGAAAGTTTAAGAAGATGCTGATTTTACTATGTTAATAAAAACGATATTTTGGGATGCAATTGAGGCTTGCGATGTATTTCAAAATGGAACAAACTAGCCTTGTATTTGCACTTCGCGCGATGAGAGGTGTCTTAAGACTGACATGTAATAAGATTTGCATTTTCAGGGAGCCTTAATTGTCTCTGTCATTTTTAATATATGAAAAGCAAATGGTTGTCCTAAAGTTAACATGTAATCATTAAATTTTTTTAATATATTAGAAATTTGAGAACAAAACTAATTGTGTGCATCTTGGGTAAAATCAATTGTTTTAAGATTTTTCTAAGTTTTACAAATTTGATCAAATATTAAATTTTTTATCTGCCAATAATCTATAACTGAATACTAATAAAATTGAATACAATCTTATAAATAATCTAAAATACTTGCCATCAATGGATTTCTCATAATATTTTACAATTCATATAAAATCTGATGAAAAAATCATTTAAAATACCGTCAAATAATTTAAAAGTTATAATGTAATTTTGTAGAATTAGTAAAATAAAAAAACCATGAAAATTGTTGTAAATATTGGGGAAAAAATCAATCTCATTGGATTATGTATAATTTTGTAAGCATACAAATAAAATTTAATCGAAAAAAATTAAATCTAGGAAGCTCTATCAGCAACCCAATATTTAAAATATTATTTTGAAAATTTGCAGAGGTAAGAAACTATGTAAAATATTATAAAAGTATAAACTTAAAAAAGTACGTATTATTATATTTTTTTATAATTTTTTTATCATGTATATAAAATTTTATACAACAATAAATTTAAAAAATGTTTGGAAACAATTAAAAATAGAATTATATTTTTAAAATAATAGAATTAAAACATCAGATTTAGAAATTCGAAAAGAATATCTAAGAACCCTATAATTATTAAAGTTTATAATATTGGATATTTCATATTTTTGCAATGAAAGTTATAAAATTTTTATGGTAAATTAAATTAATAAATATCCTCAAATAATTTAAAAAGTACCGCATATTCTATATTTCATAAAATCGCATGGACATTAAAAAACTCTATGTTGATTAGATTTGTTATAATTTTAGGAGAATTTATATAATATTTCATGCACGCAAATAAATTTTTAAATTACTTTGGATAATTAAAAACCTAATGACATTTATGAAATTATGAACATTCAATTTTATGAGATTTAAAAAATTATTTAAAATATTTTATAAGTCTATAAATAAAAAAATTTATATCACTAAATTCTTCATATATTTTTGAGTAAGCATATAAATTTCCATATCAAATGATTTTTCCAAGGCCTCAAAACAATTAAAAAACAAAACTCTCATGTAAATTAAATTTTATGAGATTCAGAAAATTATTTTAAAAATTTTATAAGTTTATAATTGAAAATTTCTATATCATTAAATTCTACATATTTTTTGTGAGTGTGCACATAATTTTTCATAGCTAAATGAATTTTTAAAGCATCTTAACAATTTTAAAACAAAACTATATTTATCTGAAATTTAGAAATGGGGTCCATTAACATGAGAAATGGAGATAACTACACTTGGAATGATACCATTTTACTGTAGAAAAAAGTCCCAACATTATATATTATATAGAAGATTTGTTTACAGAACTCTTTGAACTCTTTTTTTATATCTGAGCAAACATAATTTTAGATACACTTGAGCCTATATATACTTTGACGCTAAACGACGAATTCCAAATTAATGGATAATGCAATAAAAGAGGTGTGTTAAAAAACTTGAAACCATAACAAGGGGTGAACCTCGGTTCTAGCAGTCTAACACCATAATTGCTTCCACCTAACCAAATTTAATTGGATTGCTCCTATCCGAAAAAAAAAAAATAAATAAGAAAAATAAGCTCAACTTTGATTGATTGAGTCAGTCGATCTGACATCAATCGCATTTGCGAAATAAATTAAGATTGCTTCGGAAAGTAATACCATTCTTGTTTATTTATTTTTTCAGGGATAAATGAGTAAATGACAACTCTTAATTCTGACATACATAAATGTTGACGGAATTCGATCACAAATGACAACTCTTAATTCTGACATACATAAATGTTGACGGAATTCGATCACAAATTCACAATATTGAGAATCAAAGATTGCTTTGCTTGGGAAATTACAGCTCTCAAGGGATCAAAGGCTTATTCAACCGCATTAGTCAGGCAACAATCATACGATAATTGCTGATGTGGCACCAGCCGACGGGAATTGCTCACCATCATCCTAAAAATTCCATCATTCTTTCATCCTCATATCTTCTCATTAATTATTTATCTTCTTCTCCCATGTGTTTTCCTTTCTCTCTTGAACTTTTTTTCCCAAATTTTTTTTTTCCAGCATATTTTGTATTAAAGACTAAGACAATTTCTAAAATTATAACGTAACTTCATCCCCTCATTCTTTCCGTTTTGTTTATGGAATCTTATCAAGATCCTCATCCCATCCCCTTATTCCCTTTGTTTTCCTCCCTCCCTCCTCCCCCAACGATAGCTCACTCTCTGCCCTACCCCCATTCATACGTTACAGCTAATTGTTGAGGATATTACTACCCGACTTGCAGAGGATATACTAAAGCCACCTATCGTAATTGTTTTAGTTTAGAGCACTAATTATTGAAGATATTATAGCTAATTGTTGAAGATATAATAGCTAATTGTTGAAGGTATTACTACCCGACTTGCAGAGGATATACTAAAGCAACCTATCGTAATTGTTTTAGTTTAGAGCACTAATTATTGAAGATATTATAGCTAATTGTTGAAGATATAATAGCTAATTATTGAAGATATTACTATCGGACTTGCAGAGGATATACTAAAGCCACCTATCGTAATTTAGAGCACTAATTATTGAAGATATTATAGCTAATTGTTGAAGATATAATTGTTAACTGTTTATTACAGAGAACAATAAACTATATTAACTAGAACAATTACTTATATTAATTAATTAGAACAAGTAACTATATTAACTATAATAATTATTTATTTAAATTAGAACAATTAGTTGTATAAATTAGAATAATTACATATTATTACTCCATAAAGAACACAAGCATATATATTTAAAGAAGGATCCAGTGCTAAACGACTCCATTATTGCATTTCAATTTACAAATTTGAACTATTAAATATGCTTTTATATTATTGTAAATATATAAAGGGAGATGCGCACTAAATTTACTTACATATTAATGTAAAAGACGCTGGAGTGAAAGGGAGAGGTGCACTAAAATAAAAAGTGGGATGATATATGATGGCAATTTTGAGGTGATGAGATAATGAGAGCAAAAATAGAAAGTTAGTTAGAGCTCAATTAATCACATTCTAAAAATAGAATAGGGGATGATGAGGATGAGGAATATTGGGAATGATCCTTATCATCCCCGCCAACCGACCCGGTGGTCAGGGATCACTTACAGTGCGTGGACACGCAGAGGATTCTAATCCCGGACCCTAGCATTTTCCATGCCGGTTGCCAACGACGCTCATCACGTTAGTAAATATTCAAGCCACCTTGTTTACTCATCGGACATTATCAACTCCAGGTCTAACTTTTGCAATTGAGGTGAGGAGTGGTTTGGAGGAGCGTTTCCGTCTTGATTTTAGTTTGTTCTTCAATTATTATGTTTCATGTTTCATATCATAGTATTAACAAAGAACATATCATCGCTGTAGACTTCATTTTTCACCGTAAATTTTTTAATAAACATAATCAATTTATTATATTTAATAATAAATATAAAATAAAAGAATTTAATACTAAACATGTTAGAATGCCAATGGGCTGGTGCGCCGACAACCGTGCCAATGGGAGTGATGCCTCTAACGATAAAGCACAATTATGTCAGATTTTGGAGTTCGAAAGTTTTGAATTATCCATACACCAATGGGATGCCGCGTTACTACTTTTGTAAGAATAATAATTATTTTTTAAAAAAAATTTCTAGATGCACCAATCCTATTGGTGTGTTACTATTTTGAAAAATTATTTTTATTTTTTTTAAAATAAATTAGGATTTTAAAAAACTAATTTATATTTTTAATAAAAATTACTATGCTTGAAAATAATTTCTTTTGGACGCGACAAAGCGTCGCGTTACTTTTGTTACAATAAAAAATATTTTTTATTTTTACAAATTAGTTTTTTCAGAAATCTAGCAGTGCACTCGCAGTGACGCGGCTGTAGCCTGCTGGAGCGTCATTTCCGATGTTGCCTGATATGTTTATTGTTAAAATTAACTATTTTATATGTTTATTATTAAATATAAAATATAGGTTACGCTTATTAAAAAAATCATAGCATTTTTAACAAATTTTGACAGATCGACATCATCGATGAATTAGTCTTGGAGGAACTACTACGCCACTCGACATGCAGTTGACATTAATCGATGAATTAGTTTTTAACAATATTTGGGGGCATATATGAAGTGGATTATTGGATTGTTGATATCATTTATGAGGTAGATTGTTATTCTACAACCTGATCCAGTCGGTGTCGTAATCATAGAAATTTACGTTTTCTCAACTCTTTGTAATTGTTTTTTGAAATCAACATTGCGCATTGCAATTGTCTTTTTTTGGTTTAAATGTATGCGAGAGAGAAGTTCACGTTGGTCTGTCTCTTGTGCTTGTTATTCCATGTTTATATTTATATATCAAGTTATATATGTCTCTTTGACTTGTACAATATTTATTATTACTTATGCATGGCATGATAGTTTCCTGAATTAAAGATTAGGAAAATGGAAAATGCATGGGTCATTGTAGTTATATGTTAGTTATTCTTGACCAAACTGGACCAACGTCATATTAGGAAATAATCTAGAATATAATAGACAGTTTTAGCTTAGTATTTTGGTATTGTATATTACTGTATTGGCTTAAGCGTGGCTATGAAGGAAAAACATTTTTTTGTGCAGTAGATGTGATGCATTTTAGAGGTGGTAATATTATAAAATATTGTCTAATTTTGATGGACAATTACGACATTGTTTAGAGGTCAAGTTTAGGTTTCTCTTAGCCTAGGCTCTCTATATAAGGTGTTGGTTCACAGAAGAGAAGACATATAACAAGATTGTGCTGCATACATACGTTGATAACAATCCTTCTAGCATTTTTTTTCTATTCCTTCATCGAATACAAAGAAATAGCGCTTCTATTAGGCAAGGGCACTAAGACGGGTCTTGTTCTTTCGAAAGGATTTCAACCAACATTGGTGTGCACATAAGAGCGTTGCTAAGGCCTTGAGTCGACATTGATGCAAGAAGATACAAGAAACAAGCGGGACGTTCTCAAGTAGAAGAATTAATCAGAATCATTGAGATTCAGTTATATACAAGTAAGCTTGATCCGCACATATGATTAATTCTAATAGTATATGATTCACTTGAGTTGAATCCTAGTGTAATTAAGTTATGAATATTACAAGTGGTACTAGAGCGATCTCATAATTGAATCATTTTACTAAATTGTGATTATTTTTTTAAAAATTTTTACTTCGTTTAATGTTTTAGTAAATCACCATTATTGATTTATTTTTGAGCTATGAACTGCATGTATATCGTGCTTTTAAGATGGTGATAAGTTTTTCGCGCGATATTTAGTCTACAAAACCGTGCCTATTTTGAATCCTTTCTAAATTAAGACTAATTAAAGAAAATTATATATAATTTGGATTTCAATTTAGACCTTCTATTTTAGTAATTATTTTTTGCATGGTAATTAATTATAGATTTCGATCATTTATATATATAATTATGATCATGCTTTATATTTAAATGAGCTATTTATGGTACGATTTAAATTGAGGCAGCTTATTGAAATAATTAAGTAAATATTTGATTATACTCTAAGCTTTATATAATGTTGACTTCGCAAGTCGTGGCTTCGGATTGACACATGTCATCTTTTGCCCCTGAAATTTGTTGCCACCAAATGCCACAGATTTATATCCATTAGATCATTTTTGATAGACGGCTTTGATTAAATATACCAACGGCATTGGTTGTTGAATCTTTTCAACTCCCAAATACACTTTTACATTTTCCCTTCCCAAATCCCAATAGTACTATTTAATAATAATAAACTCTGTCATCCCTCTTCCTCTTCATTTTGACAGGATGTGAAACGAACGTATTACCTTCTTTCTCACACTCATCTCTCTATTATATGCGTAGAATTCAAGCACATTTTTGTTGGCTTAAGCAGCAAAAAACTCAAATTTTGGTTCTCATTCTTTGAATAGCTATAACTATTATTATTATTTTGGAATGATGGTTAAACTGGTTTTATTTGGGCATGCTCTTTTCTTGATAACTTTTGCTATGTGATAGCCGAACTAAACAATCGTAAAAACATAACAGGTTACAATGTTATCTTATATATATATGTTTTTTTTTTTTTCCGAAGGCCTATCTTATATATGTTGTTTATCTTTTAATTTGATTATATTTGTGTATCCATATTTTTTTATGTTCCTTCAATTTACTCATTGTAAAATAAGGATAATTTAATTTCAATGGTTAGAATGATTGTCCTTTTTGCGGTTAACAAAAATGTAATAATGTTAACGTCCTAAATTAAGTGCAGCTTAAAGAAGCAACAACTATTTCTTTTAATTTTATCCATAATTATAATATTTATGATTTTTTTTTTTTGAAACTAAGAGCCCAAGAAGGGGGTTCCATGACATTAAACTAAAATAATATTTATGACTGTAAGGAGTAAAGTCTTACACATATACGGAAAGAAAAATAAAATTGTTGCTTTATTGCAGCCCTTTTTTTGGGTACCTGATATATATAGTTTTTAATTTTGACTATCTTATTAATATTATTCCTTTTCACTTTGATTTATGAACACGCAAATGTCTTTTCGAGTGGCTAAAGCATTGTGTCAAATAAATTGGATATTGTGGCCCTTGTTTTTCAATAAAAATAAAAATGGGATATTGTGGTCATCATGTGATTTTCACGGAACCAAACGGAAACGGAAGTAATAATCACAACAGTAAGGGAAGAGTAAAGTAGTAATTTGTTGGAGAAGACGACAGTTAATGACTCTTGGGAGTCGAAAAAATTAACTTTTCAACTTAAATGCACTAGCTATAAGTGATTCAATCAAAGCCGTCAATATAAAATGATCTAATGGCTAAAAACTTGTGGCATTTGGTGGCAACCTTACTCAATTTTTAAATGTTAAATAAAAATATTCTTTGCACATTTTCAGAACTTAGAAGTCACTGTCATTTCTTATTTCAGGGCTCGGAAGAATTAATAGACATGCATATGGATAATAGAAGAATAGAATACCGAAGGCGACTGCAAAGAACATACAAGAAGAGAACCCATGGTGCGAGAGAAGAAAATGAGAGCGCCCCTTTAACGAAACAAATTTTGCCTTATGATGTACTTTTCTTAATCCTCCTCAAGCTACCGAATGATTCCCTAGCACGCTTAAAATGTGTGTCAAAGGAGTTCAAGGCAGTGATTTCGGACCCAGCCTTTGTTGCCCTTCGCAAGCCTTCCCTCATAATCCAAACACCTTGTCGTTCAGTCACGACTTCCACCCCCTACTTCAAACATTTTTGTATCGGCTTTCCAAAGGTTGAAGAAATACCCTTAGAGATGCCAAAGGATATGCCAATGGATCCATATTTAATTGGCTCTTGTCATGGGCTACTATGCTTTCTCGGTTTCAAGGATGCCGGCAGAATTCACTACGTTTACAATACTCTGACAAAAAAATGGATTGCCTCACCGCCAATTCGATCTTCTGGGAAAAGATTCTGCGTCCTCTATTATAAAAGGTCAACAGGTACCTATCATCTCTTGACTCATGTTTCGAGAGAAAACTCTCTCTCCACTCAAATTTCAGATGGACAGTACAAGGTTCATGAATTGGGCACTTCATCATGGAGAGCACTGTCAAAGAAAAACTCTCCATATGTTCCTCTTCAGTTCAGGCAGAGCACTCCGGTCGCAATGTTTGGCTGCTTATATTGGATTTGTCTTTCAAATAAACGAGACGAAAGTCGCATGATCTTGGCTTTCAATGTGGAAACGGAGCAATTTAGCTACATTAAGGAGCCCGCAAGAGTAAGTCTACCTTACAGCGATAGTGCAGCCTTGACTTTGGTCGAGATCACTGATGTTGGTTTGGGTTATCCGACATTCACCGAATGCACAATGAATATATGGGTCATGAAAGGTCGGAACAGAACTTGGGAAAAGGCGTACGCAGTAAATCTCAAGCCTGTTCAAGGTTCTTTGGAAACTTGTTGGGGCGTTCCGAGTTATGTGGTCCTGCTGTGCCCTGTGGGAGAGATATGGTTTTCGGACCATGGGCGCCATACCGGTGGTAATCACAAGTTAATTATTTATGATTGCAATTCGCGCACGTTTAGATCCGTTGAGTTTCCAAGTTTATTTCCAGTGTGCTCTACTGGAGTTATAAGCTATACGCCTTGCCTTTGGAAAAGCGACATCTCCTTAAAAGCCTTTTGACAAGGAAAAAACGACTTTGGCTAATTGGCTTGTTCATCGTGGGACAAACGTCAGACTCCTTATAAGATCTAAAATATAATAAAATATAATTCAAATCTTATTTATTCATAATATTGTGATACACGAAGAAATATGCATAAATGCGCAAATAAACCTTATTTAAAATATTAGTGGGGTATTTTAAGCTATACTTAAATTCATTCGATGTCTGTTTAACATAATGATCTATATTTAAGCTCTTCATATGGTCTAAAATACAATTCAGATCTTAGTAAGTAAAATATTGCATTATACAAAAAGAAATAAGACCATATGCAAATGAAGCTTGTATGGAGCTTCAGTTTAGCATTTTAAGCAATTCCTGAATAATTCGACGTCAATTGATAATAATAATCCTTATGCGTATTACATGGTTAGTATATAATTTAGATCTAATTTATTCAAAATATTGCAATATAGAAGAAGAAATATTCAAAACAATGCACAAACAAATGAAGCTTATTTAGATTGTCAATTCGGTACTTTAAGCGATTCCTGATTCATTCAATATCAATCGATCACAATAATCTATATTTAATCACATTTTCTGGCCTAAGATATAATTCAGATATTACTTATTCAAAATATTGCTTAAACATGAAGAAATATACATATAATGTGAAAATGAAGTCTTTCTGGAGATTCAGTTGAGCATTTATTGTGTTTCTTGAATCATCCGACATCATTTAATCACCATAATCTATATCAAAATTCTTTATATCGTCTAGAATTTATATCCTATATAATTAAAATATTGTGTCGTACAAAAAGAAACATGCATATAATGTGCAAAAGACGATTATTAGGGGGCACATTTTGAGCATTTTATGTGATTCTGGATTCGTTCGACGTCATTTGATAACAAAAATCTATATTTAAGCACTTTTCTGTTGTCTTAAATATAATTGAGATCTAAATTATATAAAATACTGCATGTTACATAAAGAAATTTGTATATGTAATGTGCAAATTAAGCTTATTTTGAGGTTAATTGAACAATCTAGGCGATTCTTGATTCCTTCGACGTCAATCAATCATAATAATCTGTATTTAAGCACCTTATATGGTCTAGATAGTTCATAACTTCTTCAAAATCTTTCATTCAACAATAAGAAATATGCATATAATGTGAAGATGAGGCTAATTTGGAGCTTCTACTCAACATTTAAAACAGACTCCCGATTAATTCGACGTCATTTGATCACAATAATCTATATTTGAGATCTTTCTGTGGTGTATAATGTAATTCGAATCATATTTGTTGAAAATATTATTATATACACAAAGATATATTCATAAATGCGCAAATAACACTTTTTTAAAAATCAGTTGGGTATTTTATGCTATACTTTATTTATTTGATGTCTATTAAACATAATAATCTGTATTTAAGCTCTTTATAACGTCTAAAATACAATTCAGATCTTATTTAATAGAAATATTACGTTATACACAAAGAAATAAGGACATTATATGCAAATGAAGCTTGTACGGAGCTTCAGTTGAGCATTTTAAGGGATTCTTAATTCATTCGACATCAATTGATAATAATAATCTATATTTAAGCATGCTACATGGTCTAAAATATAATTTTGATCTTATTTATTCAAAATATTGCATCATAGAAGAAGAAATATTAATATAATTCACAAATGAAGCTTATTTAGTGCTTCAATTCAGTATTTTAAGCGATTCTTGATTCCTTCGACATCAATTAATCACAACAATCTATATTAAAGCACTTTATATAGTCTATAATATAGTTACAGTATTTACTTATTCAAAATCTTGCGTTACACAATAAAAATATGCATATAATGTGTAAATGAGGCTAATTTGGAGCTTCTTTTAAGCATTTAAAAGATATTCACGATTAATTCGACTTTATTTGATCACAATAAAATATATTTGAGCTCCTTATATAGTCTATTGAATAAAATTCAGATCTTACTTACTGGAAATATTGTTATATACGCAAAGAAATATGCATAAATGCGCAAATAAACCTTATTTAAAACATCAGTTGTATTTTAAGGTATACTTAATTCATTTTATGTCTATTTAACAAAATAATCTATATTGAAGCTCTTCACATGGTTTAAAATACAACTCAGATGTTAGTTACAAAAATATTGCATTATACAAAAAGAAAGAAGACCATAATATGCAAATGAAGCTTGTATGGAGCTTTAGTTTAGCATTTTAAGTGATTCTTGGTTCATTCGACGTCAATTGAAAATAATAATCTTTATTTAATCATGTTACATGGTTAGTTTTATAATTTAGATCTAATTTATTCAAAATATTGCATTATAGATTAAGAAATATTAATTAAATGCACAAGTGAAGCTTATTTAGAGCACCAAATGAGTATTTTAAGTGATTCCTGATTCATTCAACATCAATTGATCACAATAATCTATATTTAAGTTTTTTTATAGTCTAGAATATAATTCAGATCGTACTTATTCAAATATTGCTTTAAACATGAAGACATATGTGATGTGGAAATGAAGTTTTTCTGCAGCTTCAATTGAGCATTTATACTGGTTTTTGAATCATCCGACATTATTTAATCACAATAATCTATATCAAAGCTCATTATATGGTGTAGAATATAATTCATATCCTACCTATTCCAAATATTGTGTCGTGGACAAGGAAATATGCATATAATGTGTAAAAGAAGATTATTTGGAGCTTGTATTGAGCATTTATGATTCTGGATTCGTTGCACACCATTTGATAACAAAAATTTATATTTAAGCAATTTTATATTGTCTAAAACATAATTCAGATCTAACTTATATAAAATACTACATATTACCTAAAGAAAAATGTATATATAATGTGCATATTGAGCTTATTTAGAGGTTCATCGAATATTTTAGGCCATTCCTTCATCCTGCGACGTCAATCAATCATAATAATATGTATTTAAGCACCTTATATGATCAAGAGTATAGTTCATAACTTACTTCTTCAAAATCTTTAATTACACAATAAGAAATATGCATATAATGTGAAGATGAAGCTAATTTGGAGCTTATGCTCAGCATTTAAAGCAGACTTCCGATTAATTCGACGTCATTTGATACAATAATCTATATTTGACCCCCTTATATGGTGTAGGATGTAATTCAGATCTTATTTGTTGAAATTATTGTGATATACTCAAAGAAATATTCATAATTGCGCAAATAAAGCTTTTTTAAAACATCAGGTAGGTATTTTATGTTATACTTTATTCATTTGATGTCTATTAAACATAATAATATGTATTTAAGCTCTTCACAATGTCTTAAATACAATTCAGATCTTATTTAATGAAATATTACGTTATACACAAAGAAATAAGAATATTATATGCAAATGAAGCTTGTACGGGGCTTCAGTTGAGCATTTTATGGGATTATTAATTCATTCGACGTCAATTGATAATAATAATCTATATTTAAGCATGCTACATGGGCTAAAATATAATTTAGATCTTATTTATTCAAAATATTTCATCATAGAAGAAGAAATATTAATATAATTCACAAATGAAGCTTATTTAGAGCTTCAACTCAGTATTTTAAGCGATTCTTGATTCATTTACTTATTCAAAATCTTGCGTTACACAATAAGATATATGCATATAATGTGTAAATGAAGCTAATTTGGAGCTTCTTTTAAGCATTTAAAAGATATTTACGATTAATACGACTTCATTTGATCATAATAATATATTTTTGAGCTCCTTATATGGTCTATAAAATAATTCAGATCTTACTTATTGGAAATATTGTTGCATAAGCAAAGAAATATGCATAATTGTGCAAATAAACCTTATTTAAAACATCAGTAGTATTTTATGCTATACTTATTTCATTTGATGTCTATTTAACAAAATAATCTATATTTAAGCTCTTCACATGGTTTAAAACACAATTCAGATCTTTGTTGATAAAATATTGCAATATACAAAAGAAAGAAGACCATAATATGCAAATGAAGCTTGTATTGAGCTTCAGTTTAGCATTTGAAGTGATTCTTGATTCATTCGACGTCAATTGAAAATAATAATCTTTATTTAATCATGTTACATGGTTATTATATAATTTAGATCTTACTTATTAAAAATATTGCTTAAACATGAAGAAATATACATTTAATATGAAAATGAAGTTTTTCTGGAGCATCACTTGAGCATTTATTGTGTTTCTTGAATCATCCGACATCATTTAATCACTATAATCTATATCAAAACTCTTTATATGGTCCAGAATGTAATTCATCTCCCACCTATTCTAAATATTGTGTAGTGGACAAGGAAATATGCATAATGTGCAAAAGAAGATTATTTGGAGCTTGTGTTGAGCATTTGCGATTCTAGATTCGTTCCACATCATTTGATAACAAAAATCTATATTTAAGAACTTTTATATTTTCTAAACATAATTCAGATCTAACTTATATAAAATACTACATATTATGTAAAGAAAAATGTATATATAATGTGCAGATTGAGTTTATTTGTAGCTTCATCGAATATTTTAGGCGATCCTTGATTCCTTCAACGTCAATTAATCACAATAATCTTTATTAAAGCACTTTATAGTTCTTAACTTATTTATTCAAAATCGTGCGTTACAACATAAGATATATTCATATAATGTGTAGATGAAGCTAATTTTGAGCTTTTTTTCAACATTTAAAAGATATTCACGATTAATTCGACGTTATTTGATCACAATAATCTATATTTGAGCTCCTTATGTGATCTAGAATATAATTCGGATCTTACTTGTTGAAAATATTGTGATATACGCAAAGAAATATGCATAAATGCGCAAATAAACCTTATTTCAAACATCAGTTGGGCATTTTAAGCTATACTTAATTCATTCATTGTCTATTTAACATAATAATCTATATTTAAGCCCTTCATATAGTCTAAAATATAATTCAGATCTTAGTTAATGAAATATTACATTATACAAAAAGAAATAAGACCATAATATGCAAATGAAGCTTGTATGGAGCTTTGGTTTTGCATTTTAAGCAATTCTGGATTCATTCAACGTTAATTGATAACAATAATCTTTATTTATACAATTTTACTTGGTCTATAATATAATTTAGATCTAATTTATTCAAAATATTGCATTATAGAAGAAGAAATATTCATATAATGCACAAATGATACCTTAGTTAGAGCATCAATTGAGTATTTTAAGTGATTCTTGATTCTTTCAACATCAATTAATCACTAAAATCTAAATTTAAGCACTTTATATGGTCTATAATATAGTTCAGAACTTATTAAAAATCTTGCGTTACATAATAAGATATATGCATATAATGTGGGGATGAAGCTAATTTGGAGGTTCTTTTTTAAGCATTTAAAAGATATTCGCGATTCAATCGACTTTATCTGATCTTAATAATATATATTTGAGCTCCTTATATGGTCTAGAATATAATTCAGATATTACTCATTGAAAATTTTGTTTTATACGCAAAGAAATATGCATAAATGCACAAAAAAACTTATTTAAAACATCAGTTGGGTATTTAAAGCTATACTTAATTCATTCGATGTTTATTTAACATAATAATCTATATTTAAGCTCTTCATATGGTCTGAAATACAATTCAAATCTTAGTTGATAAATTTTGCGTCCTACAAAAAGAAAGAAGACCATAATATGCAAGTAAATCTTGTATGGAGCTTCAGTTTAGCATTTTAAGTGATTTTTTGATTCATTTAAGCACGTTACATAGTTAGTATATAATTTAGATCTAATTAGTTCAAAATATTCATATAATGCACAAATGAAGCTTATTTATACGTCAATTGAGTATTTTAAGGATTATTGATTCACTCGACATCATAATAATCTATATTTAAGCACTTTAATGGTCTAGAATATAACTCAGATTTTACTTATTCAAAATATTGCTTCAAACATGAAGAAATATGCATATAATGTGGAAATGAAGTTTTTCTGGAGCTTCAGTTGAACATTTATTGTGGTTCTTGAATCATTCGACATCATTTAATCACAATAATCTATGTTATAGATCTTTATATGGTCTAGAATATAATTAATATTCTACCTATTCCAAATATTGTGTCGTGGGCAAGTAAATATGCATATAATGTGCAAAAGAATGTTATTTGAAGCTTGTGTTGAGCATTTTATGCGATTCTGGATTCGTTTGAAGTCATTTGATAACATAAATCAATATTTAAGCACTTTTATATGGTCTAAAATATAATTCAGATCTAACTTATATAAAATACTGCATATTATTATATTACATAAAGAAATTTGTATATGTAATGTGCAAATTGAACTTATTTGGAGCTTCATTGAACAATTTAGGCGATTCTTGATTCCTTCAATGTCAATTAATCACAATAATATATATTTAAGTACCTTATATGGTCTAAAGTATAGTTCATAACTTACTTAATCAAAATCTTGCATATAATGTTAAGATAAAGCTAATTTGGAGCTTCTGCTCATCATTTAAAAGAGATTCCCGATTAATTCGACGTCATTTGATCACAATAATCTATATTCGATCCCTTTATATGGTGTAGGATGTAATTCAGATCTTATTTGTTGAAATTATTGTGATATACTCAAAAGAAATATTCATAATTGCGCAAATAAAGCTTTTTTTAAACATCAGTTAGGCATTTGATGTCTATTTAACATTATAATCTGTATTTAAGCTCTTGATATTGTCTAATATATAATTCAGATCTTACTTAATAGAAATATTGCCCTGTACACAAAGAAATAAGACCATAATATAATAATGAACCTTGTACGGAGATTCAGTTGAGCATTTTAAGCGATTGTTATGTTATTCGACGTCAATTGACAATAATAATCTATATTTAAGCAAGTTACATGGTCTAGAATATAATTTAGATCTTATTTGTTCAAAATATTTCATCATGGAAGAAGGAATATTAATATAATGCACAAATGAAGCTTATTGAGAACGTCAATTCAATATTTTAAGAGATTCTTGATTCGTTCGACATCAATTAATCACAATAATCTATAATATAGTTCAGAAATTACTTATTAAAAATCTTGCGTTACACAATTAGATATATGCATATAATGTGTAGATGAAGCTAACTTGGAACTTCTTTTAAGCATTTAAAAGATATTCACGAATAATTCGACGTCATTTTATCAAAGTAATATATATTGAGCTCCTTATATGGTCTAAAATATAATTCGGATCTTACTTATTGATAATATTATGATATACACAAAGAAATATGCATAAATGCTCAAATAAACCTTATTTGAAACATCAGTTGGGTATTTTAAGCTATATTAACATTTGATGTCTATTTAACATAATAATATATATTCAAGCTCTTCATATGGTCTAAAATACAATTCAGATATTAGTTAATAAAATATTGCGTTATATAAAAAGAAATAAGGCCATAATATGCAAATTAAGCTTGTATGGAATTTCAGTTTACCATGTTAAGCGATTCTAGATTTATTCGACGCCAATTGATGACAATAATCTTTATTTAAGCATGTTACATGGTCTAGAATATAATTTAGATCTAATTTATTCAAAATATTACATTATAGAAGAAGACATATTCATATAATACACAAATGAAACTTAGTTAGAGCGTCAATTGAGTATTTTAAGCGATTCCTGATTCCTTCGACATCAGTTAATCACAATAATATGCATTTAAGCACTTTATAAGGTCTATAATATAGTTCAAGCCTTACTTATTCAAAATCTTGTGTTACACAATAAGATATATAAATATAATATGTAGATGGAGCTCCTTTTCAGCATTTTAAAAGATATTCACGATTAATTCGACGTCATTTGATCACAATAACCTATATTTGAGCTCCTTATATGGTCTAAAATATAATTCGGATCTTATTTATTAATAATATTCTGATATACACAGAGAAATATGCATAAATGTGCAAATAAAGCTTATTTGAAACATCAGTTGGGTATTTTAAGCTATACTTAATTCATTTGATGTCTATTTAACATAATAATATATATTTAAACTCTTCATATGGTATAAAATACAATTCATATCTTAGTTAATAAAAATATTGCGTTATACACAGAGAAATAAGACCATGATATGCAAATGAAACTTGTATAGAGCTTCAGTTTAGCATTTTAAGCTATTCTTGATTCATTCGTTGTCAATAGATAACAATAGATAACAATAATCTTTATTTAAGTATGTTACATGGTCTAGAATATAATTTAGATCTAATTTTATTCAAAATATTGTCACGTCTCGCACCGACGGGTCACGGGACGCGAGGTAAAACGGTATCTTCTGTATCCATCCGACGGCCCGTCAACCTACGTCGCAACAGAAAAACAAACAGAGTCAGGTACAAACTTCAGTAACCGGTTATTTAACGACGCAGCTTCTCTATACTTAATTATTATAACAACATTCAATAAGATCGGATTAATCCACAGTACAAATAATATATTTTACGGAGATAAACGGATTTAGCCAGTCAGTCAGTCAGATTGGTCCCTCCCCGATCTCAGAAGGATCAGGACCGGCCCCTCCCCGAACTCAGGAGGATCAGGGCTCCAAATTCAGATTCATATCCATTTTCCAAACCCGAAATCCCGTAAAATATACCAATAACAATACCAATAACAATTCAGATAAACATATTCAATATATCAAAATCAAACGATAAATCAATCAATCAATACGAAATTAAATACAGAGAAGTCCGGTTACCTGATTGAGCGGTTCAGAAATCACGAACAGATTGGAACAGATTGCGACGTAGAAACTCGAAATTTCAATCGGCCATCAAATCCAACTTTTTCAATCGGCTAATATCTCAAGTAAACCTTCTAATATTTATTTTGTTCTTCCTTTGATTCGGTTTGGAAGCAAAATGAAAGGAACCGAGAATGGAATTTATATCAAACATATGTAAATAGGAATAGTATACGTGGAAAGCAATGGTAATGCAAAGAGGACACGTAGAGGAAAAGGTAAGGATAGGTTGCGAACTATCATTGGCCATTATATTTTTTTATTTTATTTTTTTAACTCGGCTAAATGGTCAAGGGCGGTGAAAATTTCTTTCTTATGCTTTCGGTCAAGAATAGTGAATACAAATTGACTAGTCAAAGTATCAAAATTCTGGTCAACTTCGGTCAAACTAGTCAAAACAGAATTGGGGTGTTACATTCTCCCCTCCTTCAAAAGAATTTCGTCCGCGAAATTCAAACGGACGATAACAAGTCAAGTCTAAATAAGCAAAAATCAAATTTCAAACGAAACGACAGGGACCCAAACACAGTCCGAGGAACGAATGCTCTGATACCATCTGTTACGTCCCGCACCGACGGGTCACGGGACGCGAGGTAAAACGGTATCTTCTGCATCCATCCGACGGCCCGTCAACCTACGTCGCAACAGAAAAACAAGCAGAGTCAGGTACAAACTTCAGTAACCGGTTATTTAACGACGCAGCTTCTCTATACTTAATTATTATAACAACATTCAATAAGATCGGATTAATCCATAGTACAAATAATATATTTTACGGAGATAAACGGATTTAGCCAGTCAGTCAGTCAGATTGGTCCCTCCCCGATCTCAGAAGGATCAGGACCGGCCCCTCCCCGAACTCAGGAGGATCAGGGCTCCAAATTCAGATTCATATCCATTTTCCAAACCCGAAATCCCGTAAAATATACCAATAACAATACCAATAACAATTCAGATAAACATATTCAATATATCAAAATCAAACGATAAATCAATCAATCAATACGAAATTAAATACAGAGAAGTCCGGTTACCTGATTGAACGGTTCAGAAATCACGAACAGATTGGAACAGATTGCGACGTAGAAACTCGAAATTTCAATCGGCCATCAAATCCAACTTTTTCAATCGGCTAATATCTCAAGTAAACCTTCTAATATTTATTTTGTTCTTCCTTTGATTCGGTTTGGAAGCAAAATGAAAGGAACCGAGAATGGAATTTATATCAAACATATGTAAATAGGAATAGTATACGTGGAAAGCAATGGTAATGCAAAGAGGACACGTAGAGGAAAAGGTAAGGATAGGTTGCGAACTATCATTGGCCATTATATTTTTTTATTTTATTTTTTTAACTCGGCTAAATGGTCAAGGGCGGTGAAAATTTCTTTCCTGTGCTTTCGGTCAAGAATAGTGAATACAAATTGACTAGTCAAAGTATCAAAATTCTGGTCAACTTCGGTCAAACTAGTCAAAACAGAATTGGGGTGTTACAAATATTGCATTATAGGAGAAAAAAATATTCATATAATTCACAAATGAAGCTTACAATAATCGATTCAGTATTTAAGCGATTCTTGATTCATTCGAAATCAATCGATCACAATAATCTATGTTTAAGCACTTTTTATGGTCTAGAATATAATCCAGATCCTACTTACTAAAAATATTTCCTTAAATAATTATGCATATAATGTGCAAATGAAGTTTTTCAAAAGCTTCGATTGAGCATTTTGTTTGGTTCTCGATTCATCTGACGTCATTTAATCACAATTATCTACATCAAAGCTCTTTTATATAGTCTAAAATATAATTAATATCCTATCTATTAAAAATATTGTGTCGTACATAAATAATTCATACCTTATCTATTCATTTACTCACAATAATCTATATCAAAGATCTTTATATTATGGTGTAGAATATAATTCATATCATACCTATTCAAAATAACATGTCATACATAAAGAAATATGGATATGATGTGAAAAATAGGATTATTTGGAGCATGTGTTGGGCATTTTATGCGATTCAAGATTCGTCTGACGTCATTTGATAACAAAAATCTACATTTAAGTACTTATATTGTCTTGAATATTATTTCAATCTAACTTATTTAAAATATTGCATATAATCTATAATATGCATATAATGTGCAAATTAAGCTTATTTAAGCACTTAAAATGCATATAATCTTATTTAAAATATTATATAAAGAAATATGCATATGTGCAAATAAAGCTTATTGTGCATTTTAGGCGATTCTTGATTCCTTCGACGTTAATTAATCACAATAATCTATATTTAAGCACTTTATATGTCTAGAATATAGTTCAGAACTTATTCAAACTCTTGCGTTACATGATAAGATATACGCATATAATGCGAATATGAAGCTAATTTGGAGATTATGTTCAGCATTTAAAATAACTAGGACAATTAAATTTTATCCGGTCAATCATCATAAAGAACTAGGACAATTAGGAAAATAATACTAACTGTCATGGAAAAAAAATTTAATCATCTTGAAAAATGTTATTAACTTGTCTTGGGAACGAGGACGATTATTTTACAGAATTAGGATAATTAGTTTACAAAACCATGAAAATTAGAAAATAATACTAATTGAACTTAAAAAAAGTTAATTGTCTTGGAAAATGTTATTAATTATACTGAGAAGTAGGAAAATAAAATTTTATCTGGACAATTAGCATACTGTACAATTAGTATTTAAAACTAGAAGAATTAGGAAAACATGGGTGCCAGAAAGAGAGAGCCAGAGAAGTAGTACGCATTGGATGATGGGATGAGCAACACAATTGAAATGCTACTTAACACTGATTTTCAAAAAAAAAAAGAAAAAAAGAAAAAAGAATGCGTAGAATTTCGGGAGATGATGGAGATGAGGATTATCATCCCCATTAAATAATATCTCGCGTTGAAAAAAACAAAAAATTCAACGCTGCCCTTATTCGATCAAAAGGATCACGTGAGAATTGAAAATTGCACGTGACTGATGAAAGACACGATGGAGAAGACGATAAGAATCGCCTGAACTCCACGGACCACAGTCCACACTCGCAAACAAAAAGAATTTGATTTAGAGTGGCAAAAAAAAATAACAATACGTGAGGCGGGTCAAAAGCTAATAAGGACATAGTTACACACTCGCCCCATTCTCGAACACAGAACCAGTACCCCACACTTGAAACCTAGGTCAGCCGTTAGATCTTCGGACCTTCGAAAATTCCACCCCCAATCGCGCCGTCCAATCCCCTAAATCCCCATTCGTCCTTCCCTTCTTCCCCATCGCTCCTTTCCATTTCTCGCCTTTCAACCCTCCACAGCCGTCCGATCTGGCCTTTCCAATCGAGATCAACACTTGTCACTCCCTTCCTCCACTTCGATTGGCGGAGGAGCATGAGCAGTGCTTTGGAGAAGGTGGTCGAGGCGGTGCGAGTGCTCAATCACGATTCGCTCTCGTGCAACCGCGTCGCAGCGAACCAATGGCTGCTTCAATTCCAGCATTCCCATGCCGCTTGGGAGGTCGCCACCTCGCTCCTCACCACTTCTTCTCTCCCTCTTCCTCCCGATTACAACTTCGAGGCCCATTTCTTCGCTGCTCAGATCCTTCGTCGCAAGGTTTTCTCGTCAATTCTCTTTTTAACGGCGTTCAATTTTGAAGTGGGGTTCAGTTTTTTGACTGATCGAAGTTCGTTTGCTTGTTTTGTAGATCAAAAGTGAAGGATGCTACCTAAATCATGGCGTCAAGACCGACTTGCTCAATGCTCTTCTCCTAGCTGCTCAAAGATTTAGCATGGGCCCGTCTCAGGTGAGGTGCTTGTCTCCTTGTATCATCGAATTAAGAGTTAGTAAGTTTTAGTATGATGTAACTGTAAATTTAACTTTGACAGTTACTGACACAAATATGCCTGGCATTGTCGGCATTGTTACTGAGGATGGAGGATCAGAAGGCAACTATCGAACAATTGTTCGGCAGCCTCCAAAAATTGCAGGCTCTAGACAATGGTTATATTGCTGTTTTAGAGCTGCTCACTGTCTTGCCGGAAGAGGTGACTGAGGATTTGATTGGAGGCACCAGCGCTGACTCCCAAACCCGAAGCTGCTTCAAGAGAGAGGTTAATTATAAGAAATAGAATGCACAAGCTTAATTATACCAAAACTCCTACTATTTATGGCATGCATTTAACGGTGAGTGCTTTTCTCTAGTCACCCTTAAAAATGAGATCAAAGAATGCAATATCCTCAGAGACATGAGGAATGCTGATTATACAGCAGGACAAGATAGCATAACATCTTTGCATAACATCTTATGAACATATTATATCATCGCATATTACTGGATAAAACTGCAACTGAATTTCGGTTGATTGTGTACAATTGAGTGAATAAATCCACCATATACTTGGTTTGTAACCGTTTCCTGAAGAAGTTGTAATCATCTCAATGTAGCTTCTTTCCTATACGACAACTATTTTGGAGTTTTTAATTTCACAATCTGAGCGGAGGCTGGATGATGGCCTTCAGTTCCATGAGAGGAGCCGAAAAATTATAAGATGCTTGTTGAGTTGGGTAAGTGCACTCTTTTCTTTTATTCATTGCATCAATTTTATTTACTTGATCTATTGGGATTTCATTCAACAGGAGTTTGTAAATCGCAGGTTCGGGCAGATTGTTTTTCTGAGATACAACCTGCATCCTTGGCCCAACATCCCCTTCTGAACCTTGTATTCAACTCTTTACAGGTATTAATTTGAGTTCCTCATTGTTTTTTTTTCCTATTATTGTAGTTAGAATTATGACAAACCTTGATGGAAAACCTCAAATTTTGTTTTTATGTGATGAAGATTTCACATTCCTTTGATGTGGCAATAGAGGTCATGACTGAGCTTATCAGCCGGTACGAGGTAATCCAATAATACCTTATTCCATATGAATGTTGGGAACTTATTTACTTTTGATTGAATTATTTGCTTGTACTTTGGATAGGGTTTACCGGAGATATTTCTGTGTAAAGTTCAATACATTAAAGAATTTCTGCTGCTTCCTGCTTTGATTAGCAGAGATGAGAAAATAATCATTGGCATTGCTTCATTGTTGTCTGAAATTGGTCAGGCTGTAAGTTTTCTAATTCTCTGAGGTTAGAATTATTTGTTCATTTATCTTATACTTAATTCATTCATGTTTGATCTTTTTTTTTGGCATAAGACAGGCCCCTTCATTGATTGCAGAAGGAAGCAATGAAGCACTTCTCCTTGCTGATGCACTTTTGAGGTTCTTATCAAGTCTCTGTATATGAAATAGACTTAGATCTGACTATTGTATAAAACTAATTGGAGTGTCTCTGGTGAACTTGATAGTTGTGTTGCTTTTCCAAGCGAAGATTGCGAGATTGCAGACTCAACTTTGCCATTTTGGTACTATCACAAATTCACAATATCCTTGCAACATTCGAAAACATATTTACTCTTTTGCAAACTAATGTTTAGTTTGTTTTTCCTAATTTCTTTGCAGGTGTAGTTTAGCGCATTACATTCTAGAAATGGAAATTAAAAATGGCAAAAGAAGGGTGACATTTGAAGTATTCTGCCCTGTATTTTCTGCCTTGTTAGATGCCGTTCTAGTACGGGCCCAGGTCTGCAACTATGACCATCAATTAATAAATAACAGATAATTGAACTCTCAGAGTGTTTATTAACTCAAAGCCTTGTCTGAAAGGTTGATGCTAGTGAGACTGAGAGATTGTATATCCCGGATGGTCTGATCTACTTCAGGTCGAATCTTGAGGAACTCTTAGTAGATATTTGTCAGCTTCTGGGCCCCACTTCTTTTGTAACTAAGGTTTAATATGTATATGGTGCTTTTGTATATTGTGATTTGTCATGTTTGTGTTAGTATTAACAAAATTTTGTATTAATGTAGCTCTTTTCTGGTGGTTGGGCTTCCTCAACTCAATCAATCCCATGGAAAGAGGTGGAAGCTCGAATGTTTGCGCTATATATGGTGAGAACTTTTATTTATTTATTCTATACATATGTTTACAGATTTTGAGAAATAAATTTGGTACTTTATTTCAGGTGTCTGAGGCAGTTGTACAAGCAGGGCAACCATTTGATGTTTCAGCTGTCATGCATTTGGTCACCATACTCTCTAACACAAAACATGACGCGCTAAATGGTCTTTTGGCATTGGTAATAACAATAAGTTTCCTTGTTTAATATTGATTAACAGAGACATCTGTTGTGCATTATGCATATTCAATTTGACCTGTTGGGTTTTCTCACTATGAAGGTTTATAAAACGGTTGGAGAGGTATTGGGCTCTTATTCCAAGTGGTTTCTATCCATTGCCGGCCCCAACTTGAGGCATTTACTGTAAGAATCTATTCATATCTTTTTTAGAAAGCCATCTTCATCACCTATGAAAGTCTTTTAAAAGTTCCTCTGATTGCCGGAGGGTGCGGTCTTATGCTTGTGTAGTGCTTTTTGTGCTTCAGGGATAGGCCAACCTGTATGTTCAAAAGCATGCTCTTCAGCCTTGCGGAAATTTTGTGAGGAGGCTTCTTCAGTTATGCATGAGCCCCAAAATCTCGAAATCCTTTTTTGGATAATTGAGGTAAAATAGGTGCACTCTTTGTTTGTTTGGCGGTTTCTGTTTTTCTTTATTCTACTAATTTGGTCTATCATATAGGATGTTGAGAGAAAAAATATAGCAATTGAAGAAGAAGAAGAGGTTGTAGGTGCGATTACACTTGCTCTAAGTTGCATCCCTAACAAGGACCTTAAGAAAACTTCTCTTGCAAGATTGATCTCTTCTAGCTACGCATCAATTCAAAGACTTGTATGTGACACATGTATGCATGATGGGTATAATTTTTGCCTGTAGGCCACAATTTTTTAATTGTTGTCGACTCAAATTATCTTGCAGATAGATGCAGATGCAGACCAATCTTTGAGGCAAGACCCTGCTGCCTATACAGTTGCCCTCAACCTTGCTGTCAGAGGTTTTTCCAGGTTCTTTTATTGGCCTTAACATTCTTTCATTATTTTTACTGAACATCTCAACATCAGTAACTTTTTAGTTACTTTTTTTTTTTTTTTTTTGATCCCTTAGAAAAATATCAATATGTTATGTGTATTGGCAGCTTTATTCAGGGTGGGGCACTTAGCACCCTGTCTCAAGAAACTTATTTAATTTCTTTTTCTCTATGATATTTGAAAAACAAAATGCAAATTGTGGTTGTAATCTGAAGTTTATGTAAAATTATGCCCCATCCTAACTATTAGGACATGTTTAACCCCACTCATAATTTATATCTTTTAGCTACCCCCTTGGCGGTTATGTCATTTTGTTAGTAGCTTTTTCATGTAGTAGCATTTTAATAGTGTTTACTGGATTTTTCATGAGGATTTTGAAGCAAGCTCTTGTCCCTCTACTTACCAATTTGGATTTCTCATTTACTATTTGGCTTTCATGCCTTTTATTTCGCAAAAAGTTAAATTATGGGGACAATATGCTATAACATTTGCACATATGTTCTTCCAAAATTGCAATTGAATACATATCAAATTTAGTGCCAAGCATCATAACATTATAGCTTTATAAACCCAAAAAACTGATACAATGATTTTATAAACTTGTTGTCATATTGCTGTTATTTTGAACTAAGGTATCACTAAAACCCAAGATTGATCTCCCAGCCGTTGGTTATAATGTCCAAAGCACCCTCTTGTCTCTCATATTTATGGGATCAGTGCGGAAGGAGAGGCAGTTCAGGGACATATTTAATGAATGGGGATAGGGAATTCAACATGTATTTTCTGTTCGATAGGAATGTCCATGTCCCTATTTGGTTGAGCAAGTGATGCATGCTGTTTGAACTTTTCAGGGGCACACTTAAATGTCATTATTTATAATTATTTGAATCATTTTTACCATTAACTTTGTTCTGGTTTCTAGGCTGGGAGCATTATTTGGTCACCTCACAAACCCTGTGTTACAAGAAGTTGAGTGTGAAGATGATACTGTTGGAACGCTTGTTGGTATTTTGTGGCCCCTCTTGGAGAAACTTTTTGCCTCATCGCATATGGAACACGCCAGTTTATCTGCAGCTGCTTGCCGATCTCTTTCTCTTGCTATTCATTCCTCAGGTACTCATCATGCTTTAAGAGTTTGTCTGTGTTTATATGCATGAGTGCTTTTCTGCTTATGTGTCATGCTAAATAAGTTTACATTATTATGCAGCGCGATACTTCCTGGCATTGCTGCCTCAGATTTTGGACAGCTTATCCACCAACTTCCGCAAGTACCAAAACCATGACTGTTATTTGCGAACTGGCAAGTCATTTCAACAAATTTTTATTTTTTTTTTATGCAAAACACATTTGCTATTTATAACTTAGAGATATTACTTATCATTTTTATGTACTTCCCAAAGTTCAATTCATAATTGGAAAAATGAGGTGTTCATCATAAATGAGAAAATCGTTCTATTGCCCCAATATGTGGTCTAAATGGGTAAACTCTAAGTGTTGGGAGGATTAATCAAGGGCTTTTTCGTTATGCTCAACTGGTGCTCATTTTAGTGATGTGCTTTGTTTTTCCAAATGTCATACAATGGGATCTCTCCACCGCTGACAAAAAAAAAAAATCATCCAAAAACAAAGGAATTGATTGTAGGAAATTGACTGGCAACCTTTTCTTTTAAGTTCTCAATTTGTGTTATTCTTAGATATGTTTCAGCCGCGGTGGCAGTCAAGGAGTTTGGACATATAGAAGAGTACAGCACACCGTGTATGAGCACTTTCGAGAGGTTCAACTCTTCTGCCTCAATATCTGCGCTCACCTCCTCCTACATTTGTGACCAAGAACCTGATCTAATTGAAGCCTATGCTAGCTTTGCTTCTACCTTTGTTACATGCTGCCCCAAGGTATGTGTTGTCCAAACAACCCTGAGAATAGGCTTACCCCGCTCTTTGTCTGAAATAAGCCTGCAGTACATCATAGTTACTCAATTTGCACTTGCTTAAACTACGTCATCTACAGAACTTGAGCCCACTCGTTCCCTGGGACATTTTGGCACGATTATCTCATTACTAATTTTTTTGTTTTTTACTAATATGGTGTATAATTGTTATAGGTTTTGTTATGTCAAGTTGGTCAACTAACATGATTTTATATAGTCATCAGTGGCCATTATTCTCTGATATTGAAATGTTATTGATACGTAAAATAATAAAAGGACAGATGGATTCTAGGAGCAGTGTAGAAAGAGAAGTTCCTTTAATGGGGTTAGAATTCTCAGTGCAGACTGAAAGGAGATTATGCTTATTTACTCTTGGTTATTAATTTGAACATCTTTCCATTGCCTCTCAGGCGGTGATTGCTGCATCAGGTCAGCTTCTTGAGTTTTCATTCCAAAAGGCAGCAATTAGTTGTACAGCAATGCATACTGGAGCTGCACTTGCAGCTATGTCTTACATGTCCTGTCAGTTTACACACTCTTTCTGTCTCTTTCTCAAATAACAGTATAATTTGGACTTTCTTATTTACTGTATTTGCGCTCAATTATGTTGGCGCAGGCTTACTTGATGTCGGGCTCACTTGTATGTTGGAGAGTGATGCAAACCCTTGCAAAGAATCATTAAGTGGGGTTTTGGTGAATCTCCTCTCTCGCTGTGGCGAAGGCCTAATTTCCAATATACTGTATGCTCTCCTAGGTGTTTCAGCTATGACGAGGGTAAAACCAATAACATAAACCCCCACACACAAATAAAGAAAAAAAAACCAACCTCCAAGAAGGAAAGAAAGGAAAAAAAGACAGCCCATTAGTTGATGTGATTTTTGTTAGTTTGCAATTCCTTGATATGGAGATCTAGCCTGGCTTTAGTGCTGAAAAACTAAAGGAAAATTGCAAAAAAAAAACTCAACATAAATTTGATTCATATTAGAGAATTGCTTCAGTATTGTTGAAGTAAAAGAAAAACAAAAAAAACCTGCACTGGTTAACTTTAGGTATAATCAATATTCTTACTGACAGCGTCTTAACTGAGCTATAAAATTGTACTGGGCTATCATATCCTTATGGAGTCTAATAGGAGCTTAAGCTTTACCCCAAAATCTATAAAAATAGCTTCAAAACTGCTTGATATTATAATATAAATGAACTAAAAAAATTACAATTTTGCAATAAAACTCATTATTCATCAAGTAGATCAGGTTGAATGGTTGGGATATATTGTTTGAAGGCAATTCAAGAGGTGTTAGGGTTCATCTTATGAACTACATGATGAGCTTAAGCTCATAGTAGCTTTGCTCGTCTATTTTTTATTCCTTGATTAATAAATAATTTTAATGATGTTGGAGCATTTGCTAACTGTAGGTACAACTGTACGAAATTTTGGCTAAGATTTCAAATTCCATATGATAATATAGCAGACTTTCTTTCCATACAATGATGTAGTTACAGACTTTCTTGGTATTAAGATTTAGATTGATGCATGATAAGCGTTTTATTTGTGATCGCAGGTTCACAAATCAGCAACTATTTTGCAACAGCTAGCAACACTCTGCAGCATATGCGAGGGAACTTTATGGAGGTCTATGCTTTCTTGGGACTCCCTTTCTGTCTGGCTTCACTCCTCGGTAAATCTCAGTTTGTAGCTTTGTGCAACTTTCTTTTGTTCCATTCTCGTTGAAAGCGACACAATGTCAATTTACCTCTTCAGGTTCAAGCGCTCCCATCAGAATATCTAAAGCCAGGGGAGGCAGAAGCCATCGCACCTCTATGGCTCAAGGCACTAGAAAATGCAGCCTTAGATTTTCTGAAGAGTGCAGTAGCAGCTGGGGACAATCATGTGCACATGAGAGGGAAAGGAGGTCGAACTCTTAAACGAATTATTAGAGACTTCGCTGAATCCCATCGAACTACCCCTGCCTCCAATCTCAATTCCTTCTAGGTATTTATTTTGGTTTTCCAAACTGTACATTATCCGATCCGATTCAAGTTGCAACTGTAATCTGGGGTGGTTATATTCGCCCGGTGGTATTCAGCTTTTGAAAGATCCATCTTTGTTATATTTTTGAACGAGGTAGACAATATGTTGTATTATTGTAAAAAAAATTGATTGAGTGTATAGTTGATCATTTATACTCTACTCGTTTTCTAGTCCACGTAGTTTAAACTAGTTTAGTCTCTTTTCTGCTCATCGCTCCTAACAATAACATGGATGGTTGCATGGTTCCACTTTCAAGTTATTTAAAATTATGAATGACGCCAGTCGTTTTTCTAATTGGAATCACGACTAGTTGAATCGGAACGATTTTTTAATAAAATAAAAAACGTATGCTACTTACCTCTGCATTAGACAGTTGATCAGTCCATCTGTATTTAGTTTACTTTTTCATTCTTTGATAATTTTGGCGATGGTCTTTTGCTGGAACCAACTTGTTGAAATTCAAGTAATGCGGCGACATTTTCCACACTTTTGTCCAAGATATGGACCTTTTATGGTTAGGTGACTATTCATAATCTAAAACGGTGTTGCAAAAAATCACCGATTAGTCTTTCTTAAAAAGGAATACCGATTAGTCGAAAACAATAGTTTAATCATAAGAAGTGGTGTATGCGATAAGTATTTTACTCTCTTAATTATTGTTATTTTTTTTCGAAAGTTGTCTTAATTATTGATATGGAAGATCTATTGATTCAATTAATCGATTGCCAAATTTATTTAGTTTATTCTGAAATCTGTTAATCCATATAAAGTTACAAAATTCAAATTATTAAGTAATAAAAAATATAAAGCAAATAGATTGCTCATTAAAAATATAAAGAGAATGATTACAGTACACTTTGAAGCACAAGTCACGTGATAAGTTTTTTTGCAAAATTTAAAATTCAAATGGCTGAATTTAAACCGTACAATATGTTTTCCATATAGAAATCTCTTTATAAACAATTTTTTATATAATTTCTTTTTTATTTTCTTACTATTTTTTTAAAACTGTAAAAAATTGTTAATCTAAAATATTACGGGCTCTCAGTTTACAATGATTTTTAAAAATCTAAAATTCTAACCATCTGTAGAGTCCCTTTTTTTTTTTTCCTTTTTTTTACTGTGGTATTCTGAACTTACTAAATTACTATAAATAAATAAAAAGCAAGTGGGTTTTGGTCGGGGTTAGAAGAAAGGGATAAACCCCAACCTGGCCACTTCTAGCTAGACCTTTCCATTTCCCATTTCCCAACAATCAAAATCGAACTAAAAAGAAGATGGGAATAGAAGGCGTACGGCAGCAAGGCCTGGTGTTGGCTCCGGCGGGTTCAGCGCCCGTTCACCAGAACCAGAACCAGAACCCGATAGAGCAGATAACGGAGCGAATCCGAGGCCTCGAGACCAACTTCCGTTCGTGGCTGGCGCGCCAGCCAATCGCCATCGAGGCGGCTGTTGCCACTGCGACTGGAGCAGTCCAGGGCGCCGCTATTGGAGGCCTCATGGGCACTCTTACCCCACCCGATGCCCTTCCCACGCCGCCTCCCCAGGCTGCTGGGGCCCTCAATCCCCAGGCCATGGCCTCCTTGCAACAAGCCCAGGTCCTTTTTTTTCTCCTTTGTTTAGTTTCAACTGGAAATTCCTTTCTGGAAATTATCATACTGTCAGAGTTTGCCTGATGGATGAGATTATGGTTTGGTGTACTGTGCGTCTGTGCCATTACAGATGAGAAATTCTGGGTGTGTCTGCATAAATCATGCGTTTTTTGTTCATAAAAAGTTTTAAGGGTTACTAATCAGTCAAGTTAGAATGAATTGTTTTCTTTGTCAGAGGTTTTGCATTTAATTTGTCAGATTATAATTGTATTAAGTTGTAATTCATTAAAGCGCTTTTGCAAATTGCATCCATTATCTAGCAAATTTTCAATCTACACCCTATGGAATGTTAGATTTTCAACATAAACCTGTTTTTCTGAGACATGTTGCCAGTGCAATCCAACATTATGGATTCATGCTGGAAGATCGAGTTGACTAATTGTTGACCATATCGCTTCTTGGGGAATTTTTTTTGTGAAAATCTAAGTTAATCTAAACCAAACAAATTTGAAATGCAATATACTGGTTGGAAGACAATTTAGTCATTCGTTACAACTTCTGTTTGATTCTTTTGTTTCGTGAGTTATTGGCAACGACTTTTAAAAAAAAAATGATATGTCTTATAGAATAGTGAGAGATATTGATGTCTTTTGAAAGTTGAAACTATGATTAGTGTTGGGTTAATTTTGCAAATAAATAGCTTTTCTGATTTTATAACATATGTCTGACCTTGTGTTTTTACTTCACCTGAATAAAGGCATTTGCTGGAGGACCATTGGTGCAAGCCCGTAATTTTGCAGTGATGACTGGGGTAAATGCAGGGATTTCTTGTGTCATGAAAAGGATTAGAGGTGTTGAGGATGTTCAGACCAGGTAATCATTTTTATAAACTTTAGTTGGTTGAATCATGTGTAAATCTTATATGGTCACTTTTTGGGTGACTAATTCATTTAGGCCTACTGATAATGTTGAGATATACATATGTAGTATTTTCCATATGATATTTGATGGTGTGAATAAGTCCAACATTTTTATTTTGTCTGCCACTAGTTGATACTGTACACAAACACAAGTGAGAGTTGTTGAAATAACACAACTGTTAAGATGGGCAAATATGAAACTCTATCGCAATTCAAATTTTTTATTAATTTACTAAATAAAATACTGCATTTATATCCACATGTATGTACATGTAAGATTTTAAAGATTAAATAATATGCATCTCTTTCTTGACAATAACCCAAGAGCTGCTGCCAAAAAAAAGAAAAAATTGTGTTCTAGTTGAGAAAGGCTGAAAGTCTTTTATGATTGCAAATGAAGTAAAATCTTGGCTTTAGATGGATCTGTAATAAGAAAAATTTCTACTGTTGGCAGCATGGTGGCAGCATTCGGTTCAGGTGCACTGTTTTCTTTGGTTAGTGGAATGGGCACACCGAATCCTGCAGTCAATGCGGTTACTACCGGTTTGTTCTTCTCTCTTTTCCAAGGCGGTATCTACATGGTATGCTTTTGTACTTCTGACTTTGTTATGCTTATTTTCGGCAATACTTTGTCGCTCTGCTCACATCAGAATGTATTTCTTTCACGATAAAAATTGTAGGTGGGACAGAAATTTTCTCAGCCACAGACTGATGATTTGTACTACTCACGTGCTAGAAGCATGCTTCTGGCGTTGGGGCTACAGAAGTATGAGAAGAATTTCAAGAAAGGGCTTCTCACTGATAATACCTTACCTCTCCTCAATGACAGGTCTAAAACTTCAAACCCCCTTCCCACCAAACATCCGATACACAGAACACAAACAAAAAAAAAAATAAAGGGGGAAAGATATTTCCAGACACAGCTTGGCTATTATTGTTAGGACTAAAGCCTGTCTGTGTAAAAAGTTTAAATTTCTTGGCCCAAATAGGCCTGATAATAGGTTTCAACTCCACCATGTCTTTTTGTACATCTTTGGATTTTTTTCTGTTTAAATTTCATCAAGTAGCAAAATACTTCGGCATGTCTTTTATAAAAGCAGTTGATGATATTTAATAACATACTTTCTTAGAGTATAACAAAAATATTGAATATATAATTATCCATGTACATAATTTAATAAGCTGACACGGACACAGTATACCGGGGCAGCTTGCTGATTTACCTTGTTGTGTGGTTAAATTATTTTCAGAAATAAATAATTTATAATAGTCATGTCCCCTATTGCCACATTTTTTTCTTAATTTATTGTTTTTTTTTTTTTTTTTTTTTTTTTTTTTTTTTTTTTTTTTGTGCAGTGCTCTTAGAGATGTGAAGATTCCACCGGGGCCAAGACTTCTCATTCTCGATCACATCCAGAGGTTTGACTCATAATTCATAGTTAACTTGATACCATGGAATGTTCGAGTTTATAATATTTAGTTCGAAATTTCTTTTGCCGTTTGTTGTTGGATGTGTTGAATATATCACCATGTTTTGCAATTGCATGTGAGGTATATGTTTTTTTTTTTTTTTTAACCAAACATCATCTTCTTGCCTTTTCTTTTTCCTAAATTCATTATAATGTGGTTTGTATTTGCAGGGATCCTGAGTTGACAAAGAATCGATGATTTTGAGATGCCTCTTCTTTATCAGTAGAATGTGAGTTGAATCAGGTTTTGTTAGAATTTTCAGCCTATGGCTTTTAGGGATGCATAATTGATTAGTATTTTGTGCTTATGTTTCAAACCATGTTCCTATGTTTTGTTTTAATTATGCAGCTTTGGAATTAAATTATTGATTACACCTTAGTTTTGTGTAACTGGGGGTGCATAAAAATATCAGGAGCTGGTCCTTAATGGGACTAATGTAACCCTGCTAATGGTTGTTTTAAAAATTAAATATGTTAAGTTAAGATCCATGGATCGTGTTACTTTTCCAGTCGATCTCTTCTTTCTTCCTTTATTTCTTTCTTTTTGAATATATATTTGGAAGAAGATTATGTTGCCATTACAAAGATGGAAAGTAACAGTAGAATTTGTGAACTTGCAAAATGAGAAATATACTATATACCTTTTTGGAGCAAACATCAGTACTCCAATTATCTTCAAACCAGTGGCTTAATTTTTGCTCATCTTTTCAGAATTTAAGGAACAGAAAGTTGGGTGGTATTATGTTTTCCATTGCACGGTATGTAAGAGGGTATGCACACATGATATGTTCTCAATTTGTACCTGTACATGTGATGGGATTTGATGCTGTCTTTAAGTTGGAAAATTGTTGTGGTACATTTGCTATTATGTGGTCCAAAGTGTCGAACTTTTTACAGCAAGAGAATGACGGCTTTTAAGTCGTCATTCTGTAGCAGCGGATGCTAACTGATTGTTAGGCATCCGTTCAGTTATATGCTTACTAAAAATAAAGAGCTAACAAGCATGGCTTCGATGAGGTACAAGACGTGCATATGAAAAGCTAGTATAACAAATGTTTTGTTACTTTTTCCTTGTTTGTGTGTCTGTAAGAAGCTGTCCCTTCAGGGTTGTGTGTGGTATTTGTACCTAATTATACCACTATCTATTTGCAAACAATAATACATCATCATGTTTCTTCTCGGATCAGAACAAAAGATAACAACAATGCACAAGACTATTTGAAAAATTATTAAGTGCCATTATACTGAAAATACAATAACAAGATGAAAGACAAAAAATGGAAATTAAAATGTAAAGTTCCCGTAATTAATTTGATGGTGACAAATGACGAGGCCCAAGAATTTTTCCATTGTAAAGAATGAGAATTGAATTAGAATCTGACTAGGCCTTAACAAGCCCAGTCAATGACATGTATTAAGTAGTATTCATTCGTTGAAAGTTGTATATGACTCAATGAGTTGAAAATTCATTGCAAGCTAACGCGTACCTAATTAACCTAACGGAGAACGCACATTTTTCTTTTTCTTTTTTGAGGGTCCACATTTTTCTTTTTCAACAACAAGGTGGGAATAAAAGAACAATAAAAAAATAACAAAATAAACATGAAAAAAAAATAAAAAAGAAATGCATCTGATAAGGAAACATGACTTGAGCAAAATAGTGACATACCAAAAATATGCAGTTAACTGTCATGTCATAAAAATGTATGTTGCGTTACTGGACATAGCACCTAGTAATACCAAAGGAAAAATTCTAATTTTCTCCTAACTTCTTTGTGGCATTACATACAAATATAGTGCTAGTGGGAGCATGCTCTTTTGAACTGTGCTTTCGGCTGCATTTTGTGGAGGCTTGAACTCGTGTAGTTTGTATGTGCGCCACATCCCATGATCTGATGCTGACAGGTGGGCCATACACCTTTATTACGTTATTAGCCGAGGTTTAATTTAATTTTTAAATTACTTATGCGGAGAATGGATGTCAATTTCACTCCGTACAGTTTGGGGTTCCGAAGCTGCGTCACCAACTTTGTTTTATCACTATCGTTCCTATACAGAATTTCAAAATAGCATACGTTACTTAACCTGTCAAATTAAGTTGAATAACGATCGTCTTTTCATAAATTGCACTGAAAAATGCAAAAAAGGAAAAAAAAATAATCAAATTTGTAACAGGTCTGATTTGTTTTCCCTTACAACATTTCTCTTCCGTATCTCTTGCTTGCTTCGAAAAAGATTTTCCTTTTTTTTTGTTTATTGGAAGAATGAAAATGAAACAAGCTATACAAATTATTGGAAGAAATTTACAAAGATTTTCCATAAATAAGTTTTGTTCCATATTGTTTGATATTATGTAAAATAATTAGATTGCATATTTTATATCACTCAACATATCTGTGTGAAATTTTACATGTTATAGTTGTAAAAATATGATTATTTTATACAGTCTTAAGATCTTATAAAACTATATAACCATTTAAATAAGAAAATGTATAATTATTCTCCATAGTTGTATAAGTGATGTTATCGAATTTGTGCACTTTACAAATTATTTAGTTATCGATCAAATACCAACAAAAGTGAATAATAATTTTTAAAACTCTTTTCAGTGCATGAACAATCAAATTCAAGTTACACCAGATATGATACACGAATCTATTTAAATTATGGGTGTGTTTGTTTTGCTCGCCGAATAAGCTATTCACCTGAATAGCTAATTCGTTCATCACCCAAACGCAGAACAAGCAAACCGAACAAGAAATGAATAGCTAATTTGGCGCTTATTCTAGTTCCATCTATTTGGGCGAATAAGAGGAGAACAAGGGCAGGGAATTAGCGGTAGGATAGAAAAATCAAAAGCTTATTCCGTGAGCAAACAAACACACCCATATATAACGAATATATTGTCTACTTGTATTCAATAATTTATCAATTGTTACGATTGTCAAATTAATTAATTAATTATCGATATAATCCAACTCTTCAATGCGCACTTGAATTAGTTGGCGCAGATCCATCCAAAGAACTGCTAACCTGAAAACATAATCAGATATGTGTTGGTTCAATTGAGTTAACATAGAATGTGACCATTTGTCATGATAAGAAGTCGATCAGACAGCAAATTGTGTTTTCTTTTATAGATTTACATGAAAAAGTAGTTTTGATATTTTGATCAATCAAGGACAAAATCGCATTCATCTTTTCCGCGTTCAAGACAGCAATCAACCCACTGTCCAACTAAATGATCGTTTGATTATGAATAAAACCAATTGCAAGAATAATGAAAAATTCGAATTAGATATCAGACAGCGAGATGACAACCCTTTATTTAATACACGAGCCAAATTAAATGATTTAATTGGACCCCGAAAACACATGGGACTATGGGTACTTCTAAGAGAATTAATTCTTCTTAATGATGACAATAACATAAAGATGCTGATTTAATAATGCACGAGCCGATATTCGTTTTTTTTTTTTTCTTAAGCACAAAATCTGGAATTGTTGATCCTGTTATGCTTGTGTTAAGTGCTTTTAACCACTTGGTACGGAGAGTGTATAACGTGGCAAGCTAGCACGAAATACCATTTTGAGAACCAACTTTTATGTATTTAATTTTATCAATTAATGCTGTATAGTCTGTCCTTGACTTGCTACACGATAGGCCACAGAGAATCTGAGTTGTGCAATAAGTTGCGAACCGGCTAATTCACTTGAGCTGTGGTTTGGTTGAAAGGCGCGGGATACCAACCGCACCATGCCATGCTCTAACCTCTCAGCAATATGCATCTCAATGACAAATTGAAAATTGGATTTCTACATGACAAGCATGAAACATACGGAAAAAACAGTGTGTAACGAGTCAGCGACGAGGAGTCCATACCGCACTAATAGTATCAAGCTTGTGGTATAAACAATTGGCCAGATTTAAAAACTGGTAATACGGATATAATTTAAAAAATTGACATTCTTACAAAACAAACGAAAAAAATTGTAAATTTATGACAATATAAAATACAAAATAATGTTAGCGTCCAATCTGTTTGATGGTGTGTCTGTCAAACTCGATATATAATCTATTGTCTGAATAATAATATGGCAAATTTACAAATAATTCAGCAAAATACTAAAAAAGAGCAAGGTCAATTTTCAAAATGATTTGGAAAAATAACAAACCATAATATATTGTTACCACTCTCCATATAAAATTTATTTTAGCAGCTCAAAACGGCTTTTTACTAAAAGTATAAAGTATACACAAAAGGTTATAGACTCACTATACAACTGAGTAGTTGGTACATTGATCAAGAGGAAAAGGAGATGATAAAATTGGAACTAGTTCATAATTGACCTGATCCAATAACTTTCCTTAATTAGCAGAGTCTTTAAAGACTCCATGTGTGGAGATAATTAAATTTGACTCGGTTTTGCCTACTGTGGAAAGGGAAAGGGAAAGGCCATTTAGCTATGATGTAGCTAAATAAATCTGGACCGGTTTGACGCGTTGAACCAGTTCAGCTATAGCCTTGTTGGCCATTTCGTATTCGTTTCAATTTGGTGTTTTGCTTCGTTGGCCTTTTCGTATTCGTTTTCTGTCTAAATCTGTCTAGAACAGATCGATCATGTGTCTTTATTATCTAATTTATGGAGAATCCTTTTAGATATTTTCGGGTATTGATGTATAAGATGGATGCAAATATTTGTAAATTGTAATACAAAAAAAAATCAATATTACGAGTTTTTATATTACACGTCTAGCTGGGATTTAACTTTGCCATTTTTATGATATAAAGTCAATAGTGAAAATTTATAAAAACAAATGCATTATTTTTAACCCAATCTACTTATTGTTTTAGAAAAAAAAAAACATAAACATCAATAATTTTTGTCTTTGGGAAAAAAATACAAATAATTTGAAAGAATAAAAAAATTAATGTTGATCTGATAGTAAAGGACAATGTATCTTTAGTACAAGTTGTGGATTTGAAATTTGACTTTAAAGTTTTCTAGTAAATAAGTTGAGAGTCTTAACTTCATCTTTATCTAAAAATTATAATATTAATAGGACCACCACCTTCTTTGTTCCTTGTATGCTCCGAAACCACAACATCAGCCTTTTTAATTCGACATTTACAAAAACTGACTTTTTACTAGTGTGTCTTGATTAAAAAATGCTATGTTCTAATTCAAGAAATGATCATTAGTCGTTCGATAAAGATTTAATTAATATCATTTTTGAGGTCTTAGCGTAAAATTGTAATAATATTATACTTTAAATACAGATATATATCAAATAGGTTATAAACTTATAATAGTAAATTGATCACTTAAAATTTTATTTTGCTTCGTAATTAGTTGCCTTTTTTGTTTCGAGAAAATCATTCATTTTTTCCCACTAACGAAAGGATTTTTTTGTTTTTACTAATACATAAAATGCATTGCTCCTTGAATTTATTTCCAGATGATTTTATTTATTTTAGTGTGATGAGAGGACCAACAATAATAGTTTTAAAATTTCATCACTACAAGAATATCCATTGAATTTTGAGATTCTCTTTTATCTTAAGAAATGTACACCACAATCCTGTTGTTGTTGCTCTCATTAATTGTTAAGGTCGAAATTCTCATGTGTTATTTTTTTTAAAAAAAATTCTTATATATTATCATTTTATTAAAATTTTCATATGCTTCCACTAAAAATTTTCTATAGTTCTTTTGGTAACTCGATATTAAAATTTATTGTGTTTAGGTTAGTTTTGATATGCTTTACTTTCCTTTGATGTATAGAAGTGAACTAGTGGAGATAGGACGCAAGAGACCTTCCCTGCGTCCCACGTGTTAATCACCAAGATTGTTGGCAAACTACTTTTGTAAACTACACGATTGAAGTTAGTTTTAAGTTCTATTTCCGAGACGAAAAGATATATATTTTTTTTCAATTAGTTGTTAAAGAGAAGAAAATATTCATATTATTTTTGCATAAAGGAGCTGGAATTTTATTAACATCAGATCTTCGATTAAAATGAATAAGAAATGCTAAATTCGAGCCCATGGAATGGATGTGGTTCGTCTAACACGATTATTTTCGTGTTTTGAGTTTCAAATGATTGATCTAAACTATTAGATTAAATTCTCATATTGGAAACTTATATGAAACTAAATTTTTTTATTTTTTATTTTTACTATTTGTTTTGTAATTTAAGAAATACATGATACAAGAATTATGAAACATCCAATAACAATAGTTTTTAAAAATACAAAATAAATATTAAAAAAATAAAAATATATAAATTTTGATTTCATACAAGTTATAATATCAAGGTTCAATCTAATAGTTTGGGTCGGTTGTTTGTAATTTGAAATGCGAGAATAATCGTGTTGGATGGAGCACATCTGTCCAAATATTATTTTATTTCATATTTTTGAAAAATACATAATATAAGAATTATGAAATGTCCAATGACAAGATTTTTAAAAATACGAAATAAACAATTAAAAAAATCGAAAAATATAAAATTTGGCTCATACATGTTTCCGAAAAAGAAAACTATTCGTGGACATCATATAGGCTAAAAATTATTGAAATTGGTTTTACTTTTCGGTGAACGGTCTTAAAAAAAAAGACAATGGAAACTAATCGTTGATATAGTGACAATTAAAAACGCACCTCAAATATGGAGTGCGGATTCAAAACTTAACTAATTTTTTGTAAATATTTAATTTTCAAAATAACTTCAGAAAATTTGACTATTTTATCATTGAAAAAAAAAATACAACGTCCTTCTCTCAGTGAGGATAATGATCAAAATGAAGCCTTTTATATAGATGTTTGTTGAGGAGAGAACTAGTCAGAAGAGCGATTGGTTAGAATAAAGATAGTAGGAGAAATCAATGGTCAATAAAGAGACAAAGGCGACTACACATGAAGGTTTACATCATGAAAGATTAGCTAGAAAGGTGTTCCAAGTGGACTCCATATCCTCTGAGGTTTTATTTACCTGAACAAAACTATGATTTTCAATTTATTTTCAGCGCCCTAGAATTAATAGGAAAGCTCCTCGGACTTCTAATTTTTTTATTTGTGAATTTTAAATGCTGAAATATTAGTCATCGGTGTATTTATCGGAAATATTATATGTAGTATATCTAGTATATATATCAAATGCCATAGGTATGAGCTCATCACCAGTGGAGTTGGTTTAACTTAGGGAGAGGAGACAATGTGCTAGACTAAGCAATTTTTTATTGGACAAACACTTTATCGATGGAGGGGTTGATTTGATACTAAATTTTCGCGTTCTTTTATTAATGTATACAGATAAAATTTAATTGTAAATAGTGAAAGGATTTTTCATTTGTAATATTTTACTTTTAGTTCTCATGGCTCCATATTCATACAGTTAAAAATTAAAATAAAGTTAACACAACTTATTTTTGTTTTCTGTGTTCAAAGTTAATAAAACATTAAAACTATATAGTAATTTTGTTTTACAGATAAAGATAATATCAAGTCTTCCAACTTTCATTCAAAAAATATATCTTATGTATATTTTAAATTGGCGAGCCTTTACTAAGATAGGTTGACGTTAGAGGAGGAATGAATGATTTTGATATTATTAATATTACTAAAATTCTCTAAAGCTATGAATATAGTAATAATATGTAATAATGAAATAATTAAAAGTATATATGATCAACAAATTATCTATTTTTATATACCACTATAGATAACTATACTTTTGATCAGGATTTTGTTAATTTTATCTTGAGGATAAGTACATATGATTGGAAAACATATAAATTAAAAACTGTATCTTAAATTAGATGTCAAAACAGATACTGTTGTTGAATATTTGTTTAATTCTTTCAATAGGTTTAAACAGATTGGTCGGAAGGGTCGGCCTAAAAACAAATAACAATTCTTATAAAGAAAGTGATACGTTGAATTTTATACTTTGTACATTATAAAAACAAGTCAAATGCCAAATAGAGGCATTGCTAAATTTTAATATAAGTGCTAAGATCTGAAACCAAAGGTCTCATGCCAATAGCAGAACCAATCTATCAAATGATAATATTTGTTGGACAAACATCCACTGATTTTAACATGATCATAGACTCATAATCATACAATTATATTCCTTCAATACAAGATTTAATTCCCTATGATTAATACTGACAAGCCCCTCCATGTGGGATGTCAAATACAGATTGACCCCACAGAACTAAATAAAATAAATTAATACTATCCTCTACAAAAAGAATTTAAAAGTATAAATAACATCTGCCCACAAAAAGTTCCAGACCATGTGTTAATACAGAGTCCATACAAAATGCTCACGGTACAGCATGGAGCATACCACCATTTCACGCAAGAGCACACGTGCCTCTGCCACATAAATCCCCTTAAGATAAATCCAAGACTGAAAACAGAAGCAAACCAAAAGAGCCGCACCACCATTTTTTATAAATAGAGAAGATATATATATATAGGCGCCATAGCCACACCTCTCTCTCTATCTTCCTCTGCTTTCTGTGGCACTCTGTTTATATTTTTATCTTCTAAGATAAGAATTAAGAAACACCCATAAACCGGACAGAAGCGACTTAAGACCAACAAAATTCACTTAATTTACACATAGACGCTTCATCTTCTGTCCCCATTTTATCTTTTCCTTTTCTCGGCTGCTCCTCTGCCTCTTCAATTGTGACATACACATACAGAGTTGAAGAGGGAAGATGGGTGAATACAAACCGATTACAAATGATGTGCCGGTGGATGTCGAATCGGGAACCGCCACAAGAATTGATGAATTGAAGAAGAGCACACGGCCTGCCCAGCACCGGCTTGTCTCGCTTGATGTATTTCGTGGCATCACAGTTGCGGTATGTTAATTATGTCATTTCACTTTACCTTTTGTTGTCTTCAACTTCTCAAATTGGGTTTTTGATTTCTGTTTTGCAAATGCTTCTTATTAAGCTTTTTCTTTTCTTCTTTGAATTTGCGATCAGATGAATAATAAGGTGAAGGATTTAACCTCCAACTACAGTAGTAATTTTTGTTGCATTTTTCTTTCGTTTAATTAATGTGCATAAATGAATTATCAATTAGGCTAGCTAGTTTTTCAGAAACATTTATTGGAATTGTTCCCTTAGGCAAATGATGATATTTTCACTGACGATACGAATTCTGCTGCACGAATTTCTTATAACAAGAATATTACCTTGATATTTTGGAATTGTGCTGCCAAAAAAGGCGACGTGGACATATTTAATTGCATTAATAAACGCCTCCTTACCGTATACAAAATTAACAAAGTGGGTTCATAATCACCAGTCCAAAGAGATGACTAGAGGAACCATGAAAATCATCTAAATTTAACACGGAATGTATAAAATACAAAAAAAAACATATGGTAAAGTTCCATCATGTCAAAAGATACATTATCAACAGTTTTATCAGAAAATTTGTACGGCGGAAAAACATTATGTTCCTGATCATTCAATATGGTAGATTCCATATATAAAGTTAGATATAGCCATGTAGGGGGAGGCTAGTTACTTTAGAGGTCCCTTTTATATAAAAATTAATCAAGGTGGAACCTCCAACTTACCATGAGTTATTTTGCATGGACTAGACTTTATTATAAATAAAAGACGCGTCATTCAAATCAGAAAAAAAAAAAAAAAAAAAAAAAAAACCTGCTTTTCTTGAACTGTTAATCGTTAAGCTACTTGTAACTTGTTTCCTATATTAACTAAAGAAATAACTATCTGCTGAAACTATGACCTGGCATGTGGTCTGTGGCTAATCCATCATAATCCATAAACGGCTAGCAAGTTGACAAGTGTGGAGTGGGTCTAACTTATTTTATATGTTAGGCTATTCCAATCCAACACCTTGCCTTACCACACCGACCTTTTCTTACATTTTGTGGCAAATTCTGTATAGTAGCTAGTGTGGTGGTCAGAAAGCATGAGTTCCACCATTTAATGAAGAGATTTGAGATCATTCTGGGTCCATCTGTCACTGAAATTGACAAGTTGTCATGTGTCTAATGTCTGTATCCGCCATGAAAATCTGGATTCTTTACCACCTTAGATTTTTTTTCTCTTTTTGTTTTCATTTTGGAGCTATTATTCTCTCTCTCTACATATACATATTTTGGTTTTTAAGAATTTTTGGAGAAGCCTCACCATCAATAAAAGATGCTACCCTGGTGTAATCGCACCACGTGTCGAATGATGCATGCCATAAAACGTGAGGCATGAGCATGAAGCATCCTATCTGAGGTCCCAATCTTTAGTGTAAAAAATATATATATTACTGCTGTTAGGTGGTTGAAAAGTTAGTTGACCTTACTTAGACCTCTTATATCGTCAACGTGGCCTTCCTTTTGATAATTGTTGAAAACTTGAAATTGGGAAGGGAAGAAGTTCATTTCAAGTGTTGTTTACACTTCATCGCTTTCTCAGAAGTCGTTGCTTAGAAGCAAATAATTGTCTTCTCAATTAAGTACCATAATTTTGAAGAGGATTCAGCTTTATTACACTTTCTTTAAATCCTTTAGAGCAATAAATTAAAAGTTTCATAACAAAATATATCTGTTAAATGCCATCAACATTATTGTCTCTATGTTGAAATAAAAAAAAAAAAAGATATTTAAACTTCGATTTGATGAAAATCGAGAGCTTGAGAATTTAATGTCTAGAAATATTACATATCATTGGAATTTTGCAAGTTCTTGATACCAGTTATAATAATATCGAAATGTCATAATAATGTGTTCGACGCAGATAAAATCTTCAAGTTTGAATTATTAATTTTTAAGAATAAAATCACACTGAAGACAAAAGAAAGATGTTTTAACCCTCTCCTATGATTTGATAAGTTGAGTGGTTGTTCCTACATTTTTCTTTCGCATTCTAATTGGGTTGGTTATTTAAGTCATGACAATTCCCATTGACTTTGCCGTGATCTCAAGCTTAGAGCCAATTTACAAAAATATATCTAAACAACACCTACTGCAACAAATATAAAGTACATCATGCTAAACATATATATATATATATATAAGCTTCTACAGTATAATATCATAATATGTACTTGTGGTTGTGTGGCGTTACAAAACTAATTTGTAGAAATAAGATAAACAATTATTGAGAACCACGCTTCGCGCAATTATATTTATTTATTTATTTTGTGTGTGGAGATGCAGGTTGAATTCCAAGTTTCCAACTAAGTGGTTTGGCTGAATATATAATTTCAGAACTTTTGAATCTCGTTTTATGCTAATAAAAAGAATTTCAATAATAAAAAAAAAGAATAAGCTAGAAGATAACATCTTACAAAAGTACGCACTTTTTGTTACCAATTTTCTTTTTTCAAACTCTTAATTCTTACGATTATCTTTTCAAAAGACCATATATACTTTTTTGTTACCAATTGTCTATTTCAAACTTTTTATCCTCAGAATTATCTTTTTTAATATAGTAAACAAGGATATTTTAATTTTTCAATAATGTTTAATCTAATTGCAATATATTTTTTTTTCGAGACCTTGACAGAAGCTGTCAAGTATTTCTAATTGCAATATGTTAGTTCACTACATTACCAATTACAGAATACTTCAAAAATTAAAGTTCTTAAACAGTTTTTCACTTTTGTTCTACTTGCCAAAGAATGGCTGATAATTTTTTCAAAGGACAACAGAGAGACAAACAAATGAAATTGGGAATCACCTTTTTAGGAAGTGAGAATAGAATAAAGTAATCCTCTTCAGAAAATAAAAAAAGAACAAATTATTTGCAAAATAGATCGGTTCTTATACGTCATACATGCAACGCTGGACTCAATTTCCATACTATGTCGTCATCTGCTTCTTTTGTTGCTTTCATTTTTCTCTTACAATTCTCTCTCTTTTTTTCTTTTACTCATCCATGCAAAAAGTAAATTTAAGTCACACTCAATTCTCCTCTTTTTTTTCTTTTATTCATTTTTCTCTTACAATTCTCTCTCTCTTTTTCTTTTACTCATCCATGAAAAAAGGAAATTGCATGGCTCAATTCCATTCTACGAAGTGTAATATATATGATAAAGAAATTGCAGAAAAACTACATAACATGAACAAATTATTAGTTAGAAATATGACCCCTATTTAAAAAAATAATTAATTAACTTTGTTTTCTGTGCCGGAGAAATGGAGAATTCCATATGAATTACACTTGGCGAATCTTTTTGCTCAGAGATCAATGTCAAAACTTAACATAAAACCCCTTAATTGCAGAAAAACCTTTTATTTCTATGTATCTGTGATACCCTTCATTAACAGTATGAATTAAGATGTTTGTATTCCTATTTCCACAGCTAATGATACTTGTCGATGATGCCGGCGCATTTATTCCTGCGATTAATCACTCTCCATGGAACGGTGTAAACCTTGCCGATTTTGTCATGCCATTTTTTCTTTTCATTGTTGGAGTAGCCTTGGCTCTGGCATATAAGGTATGAAGCCATTTTTTTTTTTTATGATATAATGTTCTTTCTCAGTTTTGAAATTTGAATAGTATTTCACAGAATGCACTGAGCATATTAGTCTAAAGTCTAATAATCATTTATAAATGGTTTCCAGAGGGTATCAGACAAGTCTGATGCAAGTAAAAAGGCTGTACTTCGGGCTCTCAAATTGTTTGCTTTGGGTCTATTTCTCCAAGGTATAAACCTAGATTCAAACAAAAGAATGGTACTCTCAATATAATTAAACCAAAAGTTGGCATTGTTTCCCTCGCAAAGGATTGACTCTTTAATTATATATTGCATTTATTTTAAAAAATAGGAGGCTATTTCCATGGTGTACACAACCTTTCCTATGGAGTGGACCTTAATTCTATCCGTTTCATGGGTGTGTTACAGGTATGTTCTGTTCGACATTCATCATATTTAAGAATTAAGATATCTAACTAAATTTAAAATTTTACTGATACCGTCTATTGTGTTTTAAAATGTTTATACATAATTTTTTTGAAACAGAGAATTGCAATTGCCTATTTATTGGTGGCAATTTGTGAAATTTGGCTCAGGAATGATGGTGATGGTCCTCCAGTTGATTCTGGGCGTGGTCTATTAAGAAAATATCGCTACCAATTGTAAGAAAGCTATTTTCCTAATTTTCTATCTTTTATGGTGAATTCTCATTATTAGTATTTCACATTTGTAAACATTTTCAGATTGGTTGGCTTCATTCTTACAGTCATTTACACGATATTGTTGTATGGCGTTCATGTATCTGATTGGGAATATGCAATACAGGATGGGACTGCATCAGCACCACATTACTATTATGTAAGTCTGCTAATTCTTAATTTTGAGTGAATTTAATATATTTATCATCCTATATTCCAGCTGATGGAGCTAATAAAATATTATGCTATTTGTTCTTTTCCCTACTCCAGGTGAAGTGTGGGGTGAGGGGTAACACGGGACCAGGATGCAATGCTGTTGCATCGATTGACCGTAAAATCCTAGGGTTACAACATTTGTACAGGAAACCTGTTTATAAGAGAACAGAGGTTTGTCCATTTTCTTAAAAAAGAAAAAAAGAAAGGATGCTGTCCCTTTCTTTTCTTCTGGTCATATTTGTCCTGATTTAATTCATTGCGGAATGATAAAATCAGTCAATTATTTTCAATTTAGGAATGTAGTACGAGATCACCGCAAAACGGTCCCCTTCCAGTGGATGCTCCATCATGGTGTCAAGCACCTTTTGATCCTGAGGGCCTACTTAGGTACCAAAAAAAAAAAAAAATCCTGACTATTACATATTTGATTCATAATAAATTAAAAGGTGTTATTTTAACATTTTTGCCTCTAAGACCAATGCTTTTAATTACAGTTCTGTGATGGCTATTGTTACTTGTTTGATCGGGCTTCAATTTGGGCATGTAATTGTTTATTTCAAGGTACCTTTCTCAATTAATTGCCAATTAGTGGATATCATTTCTGAAGGTACATTCAAGTACAAGCTTACCAGAGCTTAATTATTGGATTGTTGCAGGATCATAGGAGTAGAATAATGCTATGGTTGATTCCCTCCTGCTTCCTTTTAGCCTTAGCCTTCTGCCTAGACTTCTTTGGTATGAAAATATAATATAACAATATATGTAAAATTGTCAGTATCACTTAATGTCATGATAGTAACAATTGTCTACTTTTTAAAACAGGGATACAAATGAATAAGCCCTTGTACACGTTAAGCTACACTTGCGTGACTGCTGGTGCAGCTGGAATTCTTTTTGCTGGGATTTTTGTTTTGGTACGAACTAATGTTCAATAAAATTTCTCAGTTCATATAAGCATTTTTTTATTTATACATTTTTTATATTGAGATTTTAGTGCATTATTTATGTAATTATTCTTTTGTGCAGGTTGATGTATATGGTTTAAGAAAACCAACTATTGCATTTGAGTGGATGGGCAAGCATGCTTTAATGATTTATATCTTCATTGGATGCAATTTATTGCCCATTCTCATACAGGGTATCTACTGGAAAAAACCTGAAAATAACATTGTAAGTTATTTATCCAATATTAACTAATTTGTGTCTAGAATTGATTTAATCAGTAAATATCAACAACTAACTTATTGAAAAATTGGCAGCTAAAACTGATTGGAATTTAGCTGACCGGCTGATGAACTTGGATTTATAGCAAGCTAGAGAAGAGGTAGTTCATAGCATTGGCATTTTAGAGGCGTGCAGTGCTAGTTATCATATGAAGTGGAGTGTTGAGCAACACATTTCTTGTAAAGATGGCTTTTATATAACTTGCCATCTCATTTTAATTTTCTTAGTATACGATAATTGATTAGGTGAAAGCACTGGGGCCTTGCCTTTCTGTATAGATAGAGAAATATCTTTTTTGTTTTATTAGTTTTTATTGGTAGAGCCGTAGAGGATATTATATACAACTGCCCTTTTTGTATATAGCATATTCCCTTATAGAGGAATGAACAAAACAGAATCAAAAGTCATTGTGCCAAAAACAGGTAGCATCAAATTAAATGACACCCTTAAATTATTTAATCCGTTACTGTCGCTAGTGCTTATATTCTCTCTGTTGGGAAAGAGGTTGCTGTTGGACCACAAATATATAAGGTCCCACTATATACTGACAACACTATCAATTGAACCTTTCATCCATGGAGTAGCATCTCTTTTCAAGTTCTCGCTAAGTGCGAAATGAAACTGTGTACGCCTGTACCCAGTGTTGGGATCAGTATCCTCTGCTCACCTTTTAAGGTGAGCACGGTGCCTACATTCAATCCGAGCCGTTCGATTTAATCACGACGGTTAGATTTTCTTCGGGCTTATCAATCTGGTATTATTCACGGGGCACCATCATTGATCGGATGGTTCGGATCTAAGGTAAGCACCCTGCTCACCTTAAAAGGTGAGCTGTTGTGCGGCGCCAGGCTGCCTCGTCGTCTCATCTCATTAACCAAATAAAAGGCCTAAATGGGATCTCATTTGCCTAATAAAAACTCCACATAGGGCTGGTTTAATGCTTTTTATTGGGCCGATTAAGGTTTGAGAAGACCCAATAAAATAGCCTTCAATGTATTCCTTTGGGAAACAGAATTGGTTACCGAAATTGGTTACTACCATCCCCTCTTTTTCCATCCATACCATTCACAGGCTTCAAACAGGCCTTTTATGGACCAGCGACTGGCCCATGCTATATATATCTCTCTAAAATCTCCTCCCTCTCCCAAACCCTAGCCAGCCAGAAAAAAAGAGAGGCCAAAACCTCAGATCTCGACGCCACCTCCGTTGTCTCTCCTCGCGCCGTCGCCGCTACCTCGTCGGCGATGCCGCCTACAACCGCATGTCTTCTCCCTTCAACCTGTATATCAGCTCCGGTTGGATTTGATCCAGTCGCGCTCGTCCCTTCAATCACTCCGCTCGAGTCTATTTTTTTTTGTTTTCTTATTTCTCTTTCCAACGATCTATCTCTCTACCATTTCCATTTCCGATCTGACAACTTTTATCTAATTAGAATTATCATTTGTAATTGCAAGAGTACCTTGCATACAAAAACAACTTGCATTAGTTGTAGTTGTCACCGATCTAAGAATTAGTTTTCATAATTGATTTGGTTTCAATTTTTTAAGTTCATTTTGGACGAATAATTTTAATTTAATTTCGTTGAAATTTGTCAACTCTAATTAATTTTAATTTAATTGATTTGGTTTTGATTTTTTGCAATCTTGGGATATGCTTTGGATTTTGTGGGTTTGCGATTTTTATTTTGCAATCCTTTTGCAGATGCATTTTGCCAAATCAGATTCAAGGAAACTGAATTGTTTTGAACTAACCTCATTTTATTGCTTAATTTCATATTCAAGGGACACAAGAAGTAAATTTCGACTGAATTTACAGAGTTGTTAGTGATGAATTTCTAGTTTACATTCTATTTGTAATAGTTGAATGTAATTTACTGCGTTTGTTGTGGGTTAATTTATGTAAGGGATGCTATTGTAAGTAGAATTGTTCAGTCAATTTCTCTAAGGATCATCTTATTTCATTTGTATGTATTGTGCTATTATTAATGGATGATATTATTAATACAATTGTTCAGTTTGTTGAAATAATAGATAGTATTAACATGTTTAACTGAACACAAATAATAGTGAAATCAATTTTCTGCTGCAACTAACTGAACACATAAACCTTTTAGTTCAACCTTTAACGTATTTAACTGAACACAAAATTACGAAATTTCTATTTTCAGATGCAACTAACTGAACAAATAAAACTTTTAGTTCAACCTTTACCGTATTAAACTGAACACAAAAGTATGAAAATTCCATTTTCAGATGCAACTAACTGAATAAATAAACCTTTTAGTTCAACCTTTACCGTATTAAATTGAACACAAAAGTACGAAAATTCCATTTTCAGATGCATCTAACTGAACACTTACAACTTTTAATTCAGCCCTTATGGTATTTAATTGAATAAATAAACCAGTACATTTGATGATGTCAGCATCCAGAAATTTCTGAAAAAATTCCAAAAAATTTTTGCTGACGTCAGCACGCGAAAAAATGGAGATGAGACCCATTTTTTGCCTGTGGATGGGATGGATGGGAAAATGGTGGATGGTGTGTATCACACCTGTTTGTGAGATAATCAAGAAGAGTAGACCCAAAAGTAAATTAAGGCCTCTAAAGAAATTTAAAATCAATGACTTTTCAATTTGTTAAGTAGAGTTACTAGGCGTAGTTTATTTAATAGATCAGCAGTAAATTAATTATTTTATTATTGTAGTTTTCAAACCGGAAATATTTTACAGAAAAAAATAACCAAAGAAGAAATAAACGAAGAAAAACAAAAATTAAATCTTTTCTTCATTTTTATCCTCAAGAAAAACCAATCAAAGGAGAGACAAATGAACAAACAAACGAAGTAGTGACATGACAACTTTTATCACCGATATACAGGAAGATAGTCACCGATTTACAGGAAGATAATCAAGAGAGAGCGAATACTTCTGTACAATTTTGATCCACCAAACTGCATCATCACTGTGGAGATGGAGCTGCAGGAGCAGCCGGAGGAGACGACTTACCCTCATAGTATGGGAAAACAGTATAAACTGTCTGCAAGACAGTCATGACGAGTAGAAATATCGCAGCTGCAAGAGACAGAAAAGCCCACGGGCTTCTGAAATACGTGTGCAGCAAGTTGGCTCGCCACATGTTCCATGGTTTCTGGCAGTAGACATTCACCATTCGTTGTACCTTATCGAGGTTGCTGTCTGGCTCCAATACCACATCCTTTGCCAGGGTATTAAATAGTTTCGCCACTGCCTTGTCGCTTCCAACAGCATTTTGAATTATTCCTATATTTATAAGTATAGAATCTGTTCAATTAATTATCGGTGCAGAATTATTTTGCATTTGATTAACCGGTAATATATATAGCTGGCCGCTTGTACCTTTACTGGTGAGTAGGCTGACATCTTTTGCAGAGTCGATGATGTTATCCATGAAAAAGACGTATGAGGTGACCTCATTGCCGGCGCCAACGTGAAGGCGCTCAAAGGCCATTAAGTTAAGAAACACATACTCAGTAGCATCATCCACAATGATTACTGGCAGGCTTAGAGCGCCATTCCTGAAGTGAATGTCATGCAGGCTGCCCGTGCGGCTCTGCTTGAAACGGATACCAGCCTCATACAACTCCATGGCCGATCGAATTATCTCACTTGAGGTTGCCTCAGGCCTGTAGTGGGCAAGGGATAGGTGCGGGCCTTGAAGAAGGCCTTTCCGATAGAGGTCAAGTGGGTGTAGGCCCAAGCTGACACCAGAGGGCCTGGCCATTGGAGCTAAAAATCTAAAGACTAGTCTGTTGATGTGCTCGACAGTCTGCATGTTGGAATAGAGATAATAGTTTTGAAATTTGAGGCAATTGACGATGTCTACACTTAAAAAGCCATATTTTGCGTGAGCTAATCTGGTTACGTTTGTAACGACAATATAAAACAATACCTTATTGGGCACTCCAGCAGTGGCGATCAGTCTTTCAAGCACTAGCAAGGGCAGCTGGTTTTCTATCATGAGCATATCCCTCTTAATATACGGCACAGTATATAGCATCCCATGAGCACTAAAGATTGGGTCATTGGGCGCGTAGTCCTCAACCGAGCTCATAGTTCCCGGGGTTACATACTTGAAGACTGTGTTGGTCGATTTACACATGACCTCAAGCATGAAGCAACCATCGACTATCATTAACTGCACGAACCCATCTCTGTCCTTCATCCACCGTTCGTCCAGTTTCTGGTACGAGTCCTGCAACTGCACCACCACTTCTTCCACAGCAGCTACAAAGTGCTCCAGTGGCTGCTTGGTACGCTTGAGGAAGTGAAGCATGGCCCTACAAAATTAGTCACACAATATTGGCTAACGACACATTTAATTAGTGTCAATTATGTAAAATCACTATTAGGCATATTATAATAACTACAATTTTGGGCTATAGCTAGTCTATAGATTGACATATATATATACCTATGCTTATGTTCCTCCATGGGCATTAATTGGGGTTCGCCATAGTGGAATGGGCCGAAGGACACAAGTTGGGGCTTGTATGCCTTACTATGCAAATCTTTGATGCACACGGGTACACGGTATATTGAATGCTTGCTCCATTCACGGAGCTCAGCTTCCGGGCTTACATTATTGAGATTATTTCTGACCTCCTTGACCCAACTCTTCTCACTTGAAACATTTGACATGATAAACAATTAAAACTAGTGATGGAGCTTAACCTAGAAAGCTATAGCTATGTATTAATCATTTAAGTTGTAGGTGCATCTATGTATAATATATATAGAAAGATTAAAGGTTTATATAGGAGCAGATGTAGGTCTTCAAGGTATCAAAGCTTGCGTCTGGTCTCTGAGAATGCATGCATGGCTTTACAACCCATAATTAGATAGGATAATTGGCAAGGGGCCGCTTTAAGAGAGTAAAAGTGAGCTACGAAGGAATTGAGTGTAAGGTTGGGAAGGCATTACTTTCTTTCCTTTTGTTATGTTATCAAATGAAAAGAAAAAAACTCAGGGCTGATACCAAACCCAGTTTAGTCAATTCTAGATTCCTTTGTAGTACTTAATCGATCATTGAAAAATTGAACCGGCAGCTAACAAGAGTGGAAGTGGAATTTTGATATTAATGTGCACAAATTTATAATATTTATATATTTTTATTAAACGAATGAAAATTAACTATATAAAATTTTGTAAAGAAAAAAAAACATTCAAATTTAATTAGTATTAGTATACAAATAACATTGTATCTTGAATATTATAAAATATATAGCACAACCCGAAGAACTTTGAGATAATGAATGAGTCGATTAACCCTGTCCTGCTCACATACATCTACTCCTGACAGTAAATGATAATCAGACTAGTCGAATCGGTCCGTTTTTAAGAAGCATTAATATTATTTAATTTAGGTACTAAAGTCCCATAGCAGCTAACTTTTTATCGCAGTAATAGTTCTTGATGAAGTAATGTAGTATACAACTTGTTATATTATTAATATTTTTTGTTTACAAACTTTTATAGGTCTTACTTTTTCCTTTTTATCTTTTTGACTTCAAATTAGCCTCTGGCTTATTTGTTCTGTACAGAATTTTATATAATTATAAAGGGCTGGGGATTGACCCTCGTTTTTTTTTCCAAAAAAATATTCTTAATTAACGCATCAGTAATTATTCTTACTAATGCAACAGTAATCAGCTCTTATAAATTTTATGACACTTACAAAGTCCAGTCAAAAGCTTTCCGTGCGCTTTCTATTGGATAAGCACATACATAGGTTCGAGAATAATGTAATATAAGAGATGAAAAGGCCTGTTAACTTTTAGCCCAAGTTCCCGACATTAAACTTGGGCTGCACAGCTATCTTTTTCTAAATTCGTCTAGAAGTTATCCCGGTCCCCGGAAAACATCAATCACACTACGCAAAAAAGTTGGTCCAAAGTTCCTCTTAATTCCTACAGGTAAACTAAAAGCTAAGATTGCCTACGGGCTTTAATTTCAAAAAAAAAAAAAAACTAAAAGCTAAGATAAACTTTTCTAGAGCAATGCTTCCATGAGGGCCGACAACTATAAAAAACAGAAAATGGCATAAGAGAACTTAGTTATGGCGTTATGGGTACAAGTTAATGGTTATAGACCAATTATTAATATTTAAAAGCCATAGAATATTCCTTCACTTTTTAAAAAATAGAAAAAAAAGTAAATATTACAATAGAATAGTTAAATGCAGAGTAGTAATGGATCTGTTCGGTTCCAGTTGACATTGTCCATTTCTTGTTCTGTACATATAATACTAATCATCACTTATTTATACTTCAACAACTACAGATCATTTGAAATATTTCAAAAGATATATATTCTTAGATTTCTTTTCTAATAAGAAACTAATATATATATATATATATATATATATATATAGAGAAAACCTATTGTGCATACTAATGTATGGAGCCTTCAATGCATACTAATCTAGATCGTTGGATCTGCTTCAAGATCCGTGCAGATCATGTCGCTGGATTAGAAAATTAAGATGTGCCTTCTTTTTATTTTGTTCCGCTCCTCTATCGACTAACCTGTTCCCCCTCTCCGTTCTCTCTCTCTCACGACAAAAAATGGAAAGATGTAATTTCTCTCACCTCTCTCTTTCTCTCCGACTCCAACTCCTCTTCATGGCCGACAAATGAAAACCTCTTTGATTCCGACTACTCTCTCCGACTCCTAGTCAGTCGCGCCACTTGCTCTCCCAGTCAGTCGCGACTCTCTCCGTCTCTCTCAATCAGTCGCGCTGAAGTAACCAAGTCGCGTCTCTGTCTTGCCTCTCTCTCTGCCTGTCCTAGCCGCGCCGCTTTCGCCTCTCTCTCGATTAAGATTTGTGCTTCCTTTTTGCCGACTAACCCTAGCAAGTTGAAGCTTCCAGGTAATGCAAGTTTTGTTTGCGCATCTATGTTTTGCAATTAAATGAATTTACAATTTTCCCTAGCAATTTTCCTGACCATTGTTTGGTCGGTCCAGTGGAGATGTACGAGATTAATTTGATTCCCAAATAAGAAATGCAAGTTTTGTTTGGGCATAGATAAGTAGGGTGTACTAGTATCTCTTTGATACCAGTATAGGTTATTTCTTTGGTTGTGGTGATGAATTGTTCTAGTGCTGGACTGATGGTTGTACTTTTCTCATTTTGATAATGGAAAAGTCGTCCAGTATTATGTCTCGATTGATTATTACTTGGAATAGATTATGTATTTTTTTCCCATTCTATTGTTTGTTTGATTCAGTGATATTAGCACAGAACTGTAGTTTGTAGAAAAAATTGCCGTCCCTGTTGAGGTTTGCAACTTTATGTTCTTTGATAGTAGGAAAAAATGAACTAAATAATGTACCTAGAACTATAGTTTGTAGCAAACTAGCAATACAGTCCAAAAGGCCTCTATAGAAAATAAATTAACAGCAAATATGTGGTAAAGTAGAGGAAAATAATACATGAATAATGCCAATTTGTCAGGTAAATGGATGAACCGGCCATAAGCATCTTAATATCAATATTTAAGTATACTTTTTTTTTTGCCTACGATCGTATCTCATTTTCTTTTCTTTTTTTTTTTTCTCCAACACAGCTCCTCTCTTCAATTTCTCTATATTATAAACCCAAGCTCCTTCCTCACTTCAATGTAGCCACCATGCACGCGTTCAAGTAGGCGGTAGCTGTTTGGTTGGAAGGTTTGTTTGACTTCTTATATGGAAAGAAAAGTGCTCTGAAGGAGGTCGGTAGCTGCAGTTTGTAGAAGATATTGATTAGAATAAAGTTTCTATTTTCTGTGTGCTCTAATGGAAGATGTATGCTTAATGTAACCTCCAAGTTGTAGGCTTGTTAATCTGTACCTAGTGTAATCTCTACAGTGTATGCTCTATATTATACTATGAATGCTAAATGGTAGTAGCTTCTTGTAAAATGCATATACTGTACCATGTTTACTTGGTATGTACCTGTAATCTCTCTAGTGTACCTGTTTATGATATCTCTGTAATAACAGAATGCTGGAAATAAAATTGTCCAAAAAGGGTTCGGCAATTAAAGATGCAAGTATAGAAAATGGAAGGGAAATTGTTAAAAATTGTTCAAGTTAAATAGCTGAGACCATTTCTTTGTTCGGAAAGGTACAAGGGCTAATTGCGTAAGAAAGCAAAAATGTAGTTTGTCATTAAATGAAAATAGGCAATCCAAAGTTAATAATTAGAAAGGAAATGTCACAATAGGAATGGAAATGCAGTAATAGAAACGCATGGAGAGACAAATATGCATATATTGTACCAGTTTATGATACATACTTTTGTTTACAATACATGCTAGTGTAATCTCACTAAAGTAAAATGTCCACAGAATATGCAACCGTACCTTCAACAAAGATAAAGAACAAAGAGTGAAAACCAAAGCAAAAAAATAAAGTAAACAATTTATACAAACAATTGTTGAGGTCACACATCATTGTCAATTTATACAAACAAGAAAGATAAATTTATAACCATTTAGTCAGCTATTTAATCATCTGGCAATATCTTTGCACCATTTGCCAATATCTATGAGATAAACAAAATGCTAAACTTAGTCATGCCATTTAGTCAGCTATCTTTACAAAACCACCCCAAAAAGTTTCCTAATCACATAGAAAAATACTTAGTCACTCTCTTCTCTGTCATCTTCTTCTCCACCGATACTCTCCATAAGACTCATTGTTGTCATCTCCACTATCATCTTGTTTCTTCCTTTACATTTTGACAATTATAAATTACAAATTAAGAAGGGAAATATCTCTCTAAGGTCTCTTCTTTCTTCCATATTTACACATTTTCATCTGCTGCTACCTGCTGATTCTCATTCTCATTCATGCTGAAAAATGACAAATTAAGAAGGAAATTGCATCAATTAGTTAAATCACGTGCTTCAAATTGTTAAATCCCACTTCGAATTGTTTAATCCCACTATCAATTAGTCAAAAGGCATATATGAAATCCAACATTTACAAGTCAACAACCAGATCTAGAAACTCCATTAGTTGTTAAATCCCACTATGAAACACCACTGTCGGAATGAAATTACAAATTGCCCCCTTCAGACTAGGTACGAGAGAAATTTAATCCCACAGAGAAGTTACCTTCCGAAGCTCCAACGAGAGAGAGGTGACAGAGAAGGTTGCTTAGAAGTGTTTGCCTTCAGCCAGGAATGTGATGAGACGAAGAGAGTAGTCGGGGGAGAGTAGACCGAAGAGAGAGAGAGGCTGAGAGAAACATATGTTTAGGTTTTCGCTTGAGAGATTTTGAGGTGAAAGAGAGCTTCGACTTTTCTGATTTTCATTTTCGCAAGAGAGAGAGGAAACTAAGAGAAGGGAACTGTTTAGTCGAGCGACGGCGGAACAAAATAAAAGAGAAGGCACATCTTAAATTTCTAATCCAGCGACCCTGATCTGCACGGATCTTGAAGCAGATCCAACGATCTAGATTAGTATGCACAGAAAGCTCAATACATTAGTATGCACAATAGATTTTCTCTATATATATATATATATATATATATATATATATATATTATATATACAGATGATATATCAGCAATTATTGTTCGACAGCGTAGTGGGCAGCGTCACAGTTTTGAAATTGCTAGGTGATTTCAGGGGGTTATTGACATGCATAATTGCTGAAAATTTACATCACTGCTAGCTCCTGCAGTTTTTATTAATTTTCTGTGGACCTTATAGAAATTTCGATGTTTAGAGTTATATGCTGGTAGGAAGTGCACGGTCCAGGATAACTTTGATATGGCCAATAATTCGGACTATATGGCTGAAATCGCGTCTATGCTGTGTAATGCAGGATGTTTAGTAAGATACCACCATGATCGAAATTGTAACACGAGGTTGCAATGACAGATCCCAATGGTTTAAATAGCGGATAGCGGTTCCATAGCGGATATGCTCATGTCATAGCGGATAGCGGATAGAGCTTATTTAGCGGGCTATCAGTTCATAGCGGATTGACAATATAGATACAAAATATGCACAATATATACATACTTTTAATCCAAATAAACATCATATATATCATATTGCATACACAAATTCAAAATTTCAAACAGTACAATTCACAATTATAATATAAAATGCATAATTTTATATTTTCAGTTTTATTTTTTAGGTTACGGCACAAGCCAACAAAATTGTATTAAAAGAAAAAAATTATATTTACACAAGAAGGTGCCAAAGCACCTTAAAAAAAAGAAAAATATCTATGCCAACTAAACAATTTTCAGTTTTAGCATTCATAATTTCGTATGAAATACAAAATCCTAGAAATAAAATTTCCCAAAATCTAAATAATAAGTGACAAAGGAGAACCTGACAAAAGGAGATCAATCTATTTTGCGATCTGTGATTGGCTGCTTGCGTCAAGAGAAAAATGAAAAATGAAGATTTTAGAAAATGGCTGAGTGCCTGAGTCTTGAGACGAGAGAGGAGAAAGAATTGTTTCCAATTTTTGTTGAGGCATTGAGGGCAGCAGACATTAGGACAATTTTTATTGGGCTCGGCCCAGCCTACAAGGATGAAATAAATCTCTAACTTCTCATAAAAAGTCATATATATGAATAATTCTGAAATTGCGCTGAACTTCCGCTATTTACCGCTAAAATCCGATAAATAGCCGCTAAACACCGCTACGGCACCGCTATCGGCAAAATTGCTAAATACACAAATTAATTTAGCACCGTAGCGTTAGGCAACTGAAAACGCTATTGTGCCGCTAAATACCGCTATTTAAATCACTGACAGATCCATTAAAAAATATATATCCTGGTATCTAGGCTTAGACTCTAAAGGCGATTAGGGCCTTAGGGGGGAAAGATTACTGATGTGTATTTTCTACATGGGTTTCCGGACCTTTGACATGCTCTCATGGCATCCGGAACAAATGGAATGGCATGTGTATTATACGGTTTTGGATATGTGTCGGATACTCAAGGAGAATACACAGTTCATCTGCAAACACATGCAAGGGAAGGGATCAATAGAGCTCATGATCTTCCTAATTACTCTGGACTCTAAGCGCATTTCTTATGTTCGATTCACTTTTCCTCTTTTTCTGTCATTTGTAATGCTACCGGCCTTGATTACCAAAAGAGAACCAGCCCACTAAATAGATAATTTTATTGCAAATGGGTCCACTAAACAAGAAGCATAATGTCAACTGTAAAATTGGCCCGTCACTTGTGGCAAATTGACAATAGATTTCTTCATTTGCAAAGAGTTGGATAGAGAGAGATGAAAGAAATAAGAAAAACTAAATTGATACTGAAGTAAATTTTTGTGAATGGAAAAGGTATATGTAATGTAACTAACTATTTTGAGTAATGCATAGGTCTTTCCTTATATTCTACAATCTGAACTAAATGGGTTTTATCTAGATACCACTTTTCTCAAAAATATTAATAAGTAATGAAATAATGGAGGAGTCACGGGAGGGGACTTTAATGGTGTCCTACTGTCCTTGGAAACTTTTAGCTAGCACATTACCCATATGTGATGAATAACTGCTAGCTGCTGGTATGGTCTGGCACCAATTTATGATCCTATTGGGCCCCACCCGTCGGCCCATTATCTGATCACCAATCATCCTTGTGTGACAGCCCATTTATTCACTTTACCTCCCAGTCTCTCACCCATATTCATACAAACACACCCCACACACACAACACAACACACACAGAGGCTGACACTGACACACACAGAGCAACCTTATTGCACTCCTACTGTTGATTTTTCCTCAGAACATTTAATGCCTTTTTATCTTTCGTTATTAGATTTTCTGAATAGTCTCTAGTTTACAAGTCGGGATGATTTCCATCTTACCTTGCACTTTACGGCATATCTTTTGTTGGTACCATATTTCACAAAAAAAGGAACGCCCTTCCAACAGGTTAAAATCTTTAAAAGTTAAGGTTAAGATTAACACCCAACAACAATACAATAACACGTTTTGCTTCCTACATTGAATGACTAGGGTTGTGCTTAATTAAGATTTACCATCATACTTGTTATCGTGATGTCATCTTTATTTTTTTTAATTTTAATCATAATAAATTTATGTTAGAAAAATAAAGAGTACGAGTATAAATAGTACATCATATTAAGATTAAAATATTGTTATTCTTACCAAGTGCTTCACCCTTGTAATACTATAAGGCGTTTGGAACTGTCAAATTTCAATGCTATTATTGCAGTGTGACCAAGGATTTCAGTCCCTACTCTGTATATTTAAACTTTGATTACATTAATTGGAGGAGGTCCGAGTCTAGTATAGGTTTGAACTTTTGAGTGTATGACAACCAGCGCATATTGTTTGTGATGTATTCGTACCTTATCTGTATCTGTACTACTTGATGTTATTTAATTTGGTTCAAGTAAAGCAACAGGTGGTATGAAGGAATACCACTCATTTTTATAAAAATCATTAAAAGGTTTCTAATAAAAATGGTTAAGCAGTTGAGCCCAATTTTTCTACAAAAAAAAGCGAAAAAAAAAAGAAACTTAATTTGGCGATAATACTCATCGATTGTTTCTATGGCGTAGTACTACCCATCTCTTATTATTTGTTACTATTTACAAGTCGTATCGTGGGCCCACATTCATGCAACAAACAAACTCATCAGTTAGGCCCAACAAGGTATGGGCTTAATTCTGTTGACAGGTGTGTGAGTGAATCTGGCTTTGTCCTTTGTACCATTGCCTGTCTATCACAGTACTGCTCATAGTTAGACCCATCTGTAGAGGCACAGTGCATGAAATTTCAACTGAGGATTAAAGACATGTTCCCATCAAGGAAAAAAGAAAAAGAAAAAAACAATAACACTAAAGTGAGCACAGAAAGGTTCTGCCGTGTGTACCCAGCAACTACTCACATATCTATATTAATTACTTTTTAGTTTAAATATTAGCTCTGGTAAAAAGATAGCAACGGCCACTATCTTGGATACACTAGCAATTGGCCTATATATGTATGTGTAATGTGTTCATTTGTGATATCTTTTCTGATATCTAGGTGGCAGTGCCTCCAAAAAGAAAAGGGAAAGGAAAAACAAATAAAAGAGTTGGATCTATTCTCTACTTGCACCACCTAATTCGCCAACTTTTGCATCTTTTGGGACACCAAAAGGTGACTTGTGATGAGTCCTAGGGAGTCTCAAATTTATAGCCTCATTGCTTGGTTGCTTGCGCACTAAAGTTGGAATTCAGACTAGTCCCACATAGAAAGCAAGAAAAAGGTTGCAAAGAGATAAGGTAATAATGTTAAAAACAGTATGCATATTGAAAGCTCTCTGAATAAAAGAGAGAAGAAAATAGATGCACTCAAAAGTAGCCGTTGGGGGTGGAGGCATCTATTGTGTGGGGTCACCTCTTCTTGAAAGTTGAAATTATAAGACCTCACCTTGTTTTCTTTCCCTCAAAGATCAGATTTGGTGGGTTCGGCTCCTATTCAATTTCTACAGAAAAATTACTAAATTATTGTTTCACATGGAATTGATAAAGTCACCTTTCATGATATCTGATTATAAAAAATTAATCATCCAATGATCATATAATTTGGTGTGTATAAACCGGAGAGATCAATTAATTGAATACTGATTTGGTTGGTGGATTCCATCAACCTTAATTTCTTATGGTGCCTTTGAATATGCCAAGCCATGTGAACACACAGCATATTTCTTTTTCTGATAAGTGTGGATGTGTGCAGTGTGTGTCAAGCGTCAACCAAGACAAATGGAACGGTAGATCACGTTAGGCGTGACTCTTTAAAGAATTGAATTGAAATTGAATGGGAAGTACCACCACGACCTTAAGTATCGGTCACCTATTTTCCTTTCTTTGATCATGGATTCATGGGTCCAAATTGTACCATTTGTTTGTTTCTGACATATTTTTCTTTATGTGAAAGGAATACAATAGATGTAACTCCTTAGTCTTCGTTTGAATTTGTATTGTATACTTTCTTATTATGTTAAAACGTTTAAACAGCGTGATGACAACGCATTTCTCTTTTTCTTTATTTTGAATTGAAGATGATCTTAGAAGAAGATTCTTTTGGAAAGGAAATGATAAGTGTCTCGGGGGTCATTGTCTTGTCAATTGGTCCAAATGTTGTCTTCCAAAGAAAAATAGTGGATTGGGATACTTGATCTTCATAGACAAAATCAATCACTTTTGTTGAAATGACTTTGGAAATTAAAGCATGAACCATCTTCTGTCTAGGTATCTACAATACAAACCCTCTACGGAACAATCGACTTCAACTTGCTAGAGTCTGTTAGAGTCTCCGATGGTCTTACTGATATTCTCCAACTTAGACACTTCTTCAATCTCTCCACTATTTCCTCTAATGGAAACACTTCCATTATTTGGAAATGGACCTCGGATGGAATGTTCTCGTCATCCAGTGCCTATCAATGTATCTCTAACTCTGGCGTTCTTTCTAAATTTTTACCCATTCTTTTGGAAAATTAAGTGCCCTCCCAGAGTGAAAACCTTTCTCTGGCTTCTCCTGCAAGATCGTCTCCTCACACAGCAAAATCTAATCCTCAGAGGATGGCCGTCATCAGATTCTTGTGCTTTTTGTAATTCGGTTGAAACAACTGCTCACCTCTTTCTGCATTGACACTATGCAACCTCTGCTTGGACACACATACAGTTACACTTTACGCTACCACTACTTGACTTCACACAAGACTTGGGTGACTTCTGGCTAACACTGAGGAAAGATGTACCAAATTCTTGGGATATCATTTGGGCAGCTACCTCTTGGAACTTATGGAAGACTCGCAATAGGAAAATCTTCTCAAACATTGACACTCCGTTAGGCTTTCTACTCAAGGACATTCACGCCTGTGTAGACTCAAGGACATGCTTAGTGTTTAGTTTTTTATTTGTTTTTCTTGTGTATAGTTAGGCTTTTTCTTTCGCTTTTCTTTTTCTTTTTCATTGTATACACTCTGTAATTATTTTTTTATTTTAATAAACTTGTCGGTGTGGTGATTGCCACCTAGCACTAAAAAAAAAAAAAAAATTGAAGATGATCGAGTTTTGATTATGAGACAAGGTTTGGCGCGACAGCAAGAAGCTAACGATCTAGAAACAAGTATATCACTAAAAAAAAAAAAATTATGTATGTATTGCTGGAAGTGTGTTGTGTCAGTTGCAAGTGGAGCTTCATTATAACTTAATAGGACAATAAAATTCGATAATTGATTCAATAATAATTGAAACTTATGTGCAACCTTTTTCAAAAGTGTTTTTACCTAAATAAGTAAACTTACCTCAAACCTTCTTTAAACGAAAAAAAAAAGAGAAATAAAGCAAGTGTATATACGGATTTATCGATCCGCTATCAGTACCATCGGAATGTATTAGTTTAAATGAGTTATTGTACATGCATGTTAATTATTTTTATTATGCATCTTTTAATAGTTGTTGATTGGCATTAAAATAAAAGAATTAAAGGATTAATAAATAGTCAATTTTACCATTAGGATTATTCAATCTAACTAACTTGACTTCAATATTATTCATACTGCTTTCAGTTCAATTAGCGCGTTCAGTCAGGAAGTAATTGATATATTTTTTTTCAATGTATTACTATAAATTTTTTTAATTTTTTTATTTCACTAAAGATAGTTCATTATAAGAATCAGTAACTTTACGATAAATGATAATACATTAAATTCGTATAGCACTATTGATATCGAAAGCAACAGCAATACAGGTATATCTGTAGCATTTCCCAAAATAAAATCTCTAGTACTTTTAAAGATATGGGAGTACTATAGACATAATTGGTTAGAATCAATTTCAACTTAATTAAGCGGCAAATTTGGTAAAGCAAAAGTGCTAAGGAATAACTGGTTGAGTAGCTTTGAACTAGTGCCGAATTCTATTCCTTCATTAGTTAGAATAGTACTTAGTAGATGTGCCCATAATCCAACTCAATAAAATTATTGTAACAAAAAATATCTGCTGAAGTGGAGGAGATGAACAAACACACTCATTTATTTAATCGAGTCTAATTCCTTAAATGGAGGGAGATATAGACACCCAATATCAATCTAGTCTAATACAAATAAATTTCTTCATAGACTTTGGAAAGTGTGGATATGCGCAACAGAGTAAATTAATTATCAAGACAAAGTTGTGAATGCCGGAGGGGACCAACGCATATATTTTGGAGCCAACTAAATAGTATCCTTTGTTTATAATTAAAGCGATGGCAATAAATGAAAAGCGAAGATGTAGTAAGAACTCCACTACCCACTAAAAGCCTAGAGCATTTACTACGGGCAAAGAAAAAAAAACAACAGTAACGGGAATTTTTTAATTAAAAAATGCAACTTTACATAAGACGGTAGGGAACATGGTTACATGCAAGCTGAAATGTCACCCGTTCAACTATTCATCTTGTTCAATCCTGTCACGTATCCTATTTTTTAATGAAAAAAGCAAGTATGTTAATAATATCGGAAGGTACTATTCTCCTTTTGCATGTATGTTAATAGTACCACAATAATCAAAGTTAAATAATAAATAGAAATAGAAATCCACGAGCTTTGTGAAAGAAAGTAAAACTTTACTTCTCGGTTTTCTTGTTTGTTCTTACATGGACAGCAATTTTCGTTTTCATTTTAACTTTATAAAAACTCAATAATCAATTCATTCAATTTTTTTGTATCTTGATTATAGTTTGCCATGATGCGTGAAGAGCCGTTTTAATTTTAATTCATGTTAAATGTACATCGAATCTTTTTATTTTTTCATAATTATATATACTATATAATATTGGATTTCAAATCTAAACTTTAATTCGCAAGATAGCTGAAATTATAAAGATAAGGCAATGGTACTGACATCCTCGTTACCATATATAGCGTAAAGCATTTAGACAAGCTAGCTAGCGTAGTTCGTGCAAGAATAATTAATGTAGATTACGCATTATAGTGTCGTCATTCCGAACTAAATACATATATAGGCATCTACATACCACTAGCCCGTGTACCTATTTTTATCTGATTTGCTGGTCCCAAATTCCAGCTCGACTACCAATTGTCACGCAAACAATAAAATCACAATAAAAGTTGATGGCCTAGCTACGAGCTTCCCCAGTGTTAGATAAAGGTCATTGAAGAAAGGGGTCAATTATATTAGGCTCGCTATTGATATAATGCACCCATTTTTCAAGTGCATCTCGTCTCCTACTGCTTGTTTTGGTCAACTGTTAATCGGGATATGTTCAAGGTAATCAAGGATGAAGACGGTGGAAATCCACTTATATAAAAATTTCAAATGTCAGATATACATCTTCTCTTTCACGTCCAATATTTAATTTAATTTCTATGTTTTTTTTAGTTTACTTTAAGTTACAGGTTTTCTCGAATATGCGCATAAATTTAATACCCGGCATTCTGTTTGGTGGTTTTCTCCAATATGAGTTTATGCTCCCGTTCGTCCGAATCGAAACTCAATTTTCAGAAATACTAGTGATTGAACAAAAGAATTTAGTGGTGCTTCGAAATAGAAATTTGTTCAAAGAAGAAGATACCATCATTATATCTTTTCTCAAATTTTCCAATCTATTCTTTCATTGCAAATAAACCAATGTTTCTATGAGTAATGTTAGAATCAAACCTATAGGACGTCAAACACGATCCGAACGTCGACTGTTAAAATTTCAAATGGCCGATCCAAACCGCTCAATATAATTTTTATATTAAAATCTTCTTGAAAATAAAATTTTAAATTTTTTCAAATTTTATAACTATTTTTTCGAATTTTTAAAATTGAAGTCCATAACTTTTTAAATAGAGCATATTCAAAATTTTCAAAAAAATAGTAAAAAAATGAAAAAAATATAAAATTTGGTCTCTTTGGAGATTTTATTATGGAGAATAATTTGAGCGGTTTGAATGGACCATTCTAACATCAAAAATTGAAATTTTATCATGTTGGACCAATTTATATGTCCTAACATGTTGGACGCTAGCCACTCTCCACAATAATTGGATAACATTTTCTACAACATGAAATAAAACAAAAGGGGATTTTAATTTTGGAGTAATGACTTAACATGAAATTTTTTAATAAAGATCTTACATCAAGTATTACATATCCATGTACACTTCTTTAATCTATGGCAACACAATATCAATCCAAATAACCTAACTTATTAATACACATGTAAAAATACATAAAGCTAAAAATTACCCTGACAAAAGAAAATCCCGTCGAAAAATTACTCCTATTGCTGAAGACGTGTATCGAATTTGGAGAAACTCCATTATCTAAAAGTGTATCCTTTGTCTTAACTTTCGTCTCTTATACTTTCATTCTCGAAATAAATAATAAAAAGGAAAAGAAAAAAAAAAAGACTGCAGTATCCATATTGGGACGTCCATAAACCTTGCCACCGACGAGTCATTCAGTCATATTTTAAAACAGATGTAATATAAATATGAATTAATGCGGAGGTTAGAACATTTACCGTTACGTCTCTGTATTTTGGAGAGGACCCAAAAAAAATAAATAAATAAAAGGAGCACGCTCAATCACCAAGTAAAATCCGTGATCAAATGAATTTTCGAGACGCAAAAAATGATTGATCATTTATAATTGACAAATTGTACTGTGACTAAATTTTGTAATTGAATTAAATTTCTTATAATTAAAATAAAATCACTAGCATTGGTGATTTAATCTCAGCTGTGTTCTATAAAGGAAATAATAGCCACATGCGGTCATATTAAATAACTCTAACTTATGTTACAGACAAACCGAAGCTTGACCATAGTTTTATGAAATTTTCGGTAGGGAATCACTATAGATGATTATCTAGAAGTGGGGTTATACAAGTCAAAAGTTTCATAAAGCCTGTATATTTATTTATGTACAGGCCACGATCGATTTTTTTTCCTTTGTTTAAAGTGCTTTCAAGATAGAAAAATAATACCACCGAAGTTTATAACTTTCATATTTGCATTTTCATTTTCTGATTTGTTTGATTACGAAAATAATTAGAAAAAAAAACACAGGGTATGTCGTTTCATTTTTATTTGCATTTACTATCTGATGTCTCCGTGTTTTTAACCAAAAAAAAAAAATTAAGATGATAAAGATTCTATGAATTTTATTTGTTTTATTGAGAAGAAGCAGAAACAGTAAATACAAAAAGATTAAAACTGATATCTCGGCGTTGACAGAAACAATTATTATTAGCATATTTTTTACTACTCAACATCCTTAGAAAAAATTATGGACCGAATAAAATCATCACATGTTGCAATTATGGAGAGCTGACATTCCAATTACAATCATCAATCTTATATTCTTATTTCACAATTTATAAAGGTCGTGGTGATATTATTATTATCAGTTGTACGGTGGTGAAGTTGAGATAGTGGCGGCATGGCATGGGTCTGGTTATTATGAGTTCCATCCACCATTCATCCCCTCTTTATATCCATGTTTCATTGTTTCTTTGCTTTGGTCATCAAAATAATGGATCTGACAGGATCTCCAACCCAACCAAAAAAGCCATAAATAAAAATCTGGAAAAAGGAAAAGAAAAAAGTGGGTCAGACTCAGACTCAGACTCAGACGGGTGTTAATAGTGCGTGACCTGTATTTTCAAAAAAAAAAAAAAGTGCGTGACCTGTGATGGCTGTACTCTTGACCTGATTTGTACGGTCCTAATTATGTGGGTCCCATACACACTTTCTCTTTCTCTCTCTATCTGCTTCCATCTTTCGTCGAAACAAACTCTTGTTGCAACAGTAGCACTGCACCTCTGGCCTTCTGCTCTGTCATAGGCAGCCATGTGAGTTGCCAACTCCTTTGTTGTTCAGAGATGGCAAAGTAATAATTTATTTATATACACTGATGGAGAAAGATATATATAATTAGCAAAGCATGCATTAGCTTTAATGCTTACCTTCTTAACCACACCTCATTCCACTTCTTCGTAATGTGCACGACATATATATGATATGCTGATATTGATATATGATATTTATCATGACATGTTACTTGCTCAGTCGGCACTTGTTTGAAGGATCAGTTTACCTGTACCTTAATAGATAGCAAAGATGAAAACCCAGTTGCCCATAAAAAAAATAAAGCAATACAAAATTTGAGAAGCAAAGGCAGCGCCACTTTTCTAATTTTTTTTATGTTGATCATATATTTTTTTTTAACTTTCTTCTTAAAAAGATGACGATTGCAAGCACATGAAGAGGTAATAATATCAATAAAATTATACCAACAAAACTATTATGTCAAACAAGGTTGTATAACAATAAATTAGACCAACAAGTTAATTATATTTTCCACCAATTGTAAACTGATACCTATTTATGTCAAATCGATTTCAATAAAATACTAAAGCCAGCGTGTCTTTTGTGGAAAGAGTTCATTACAATGCGGCCAAACTACTTTCATGCTCATAATTTAACTTTGATTTAACATGCGAACGTCTCTTATTCTTAAGAGTGTCACGCAACTCAAATGGCCTACCTTACACAAGCCAGCTGTTCAATTCACAAAAAAACTGTGCTAATTATATATTTATGAAGACCGTATTTAACGACATATTACATATTAATGCGAACCGTCTTTTAGTATAAGATAAATAATTATTTTCCTGTTTGAAGAATATAAGTTGAAAAGCATAACACATATAAATAATCAAACTAAAATATGTCTTTTCATATTTTGTTCTCCATCTCCATATTCATATTGTTATTTTTGTTGCAGATTATTATCACCTTTGCATTTAAAAAAATAAAAAATTGCAAGTGAATAGAAAGAAGCTCACACGATCTACAGTTCTACCTGCTTCTAAAAGCAAAAAAAGCACACAATTATTTCTTGTTCTTTTAAATCCAATGAGAAGGAACACACTGTTTAAAAGATAAAAAATAGGGTGGGTCTGGATTCTGGATGCACTAATTTATCTCAATGAAAAGCATACGAATGTATATTAATCATCTGCCAAACGTCTGGAATCAAGAAAGCAAGAGTTTGGAGGATTTAATTAAAGTTCATATAATGCCATTTCGTATCAAGCATCGTTTTAAAATTTGTACATTTGCGTTACTTAATGATACCCATGAAATCCAAGTGTCCACAAATAAAACAGACCGTATCATATATAAGATCGATTTATTAATTATGACTTAATTTCGCAAAATTTGATTAGTATGGAAATAAACTTTAAATTATAAAACATACAGCCAATTCCATCCATTTATATTCCACTCAAGCTTTTAAAATGCGTTTTTTTCGATATGACGGTCCAGAGTAGATTTAACGATGCAGCGTTTTTTTGGTGAAAAAAGGTGATAATGATCTTGTTTAAATATTCTTCTTCTGGATCTATATTCTTTAAATTGATAATATTGTATGTATTATATTCTTCAAATTTGAGCTAACAACGATAACTTGTCATTTACACTATTATTGTTTATTGATATTGAAATACAAAACTTTATTCATTGTATAAAATATTCAAAAATACGTATGTCAACAAAAAGATTTATGATCATGGACAAAACTAAAATATATTTTTTGTCGTCGAAAAAACAAAAATGACAGAAATAACGCGTTTAATCACCGAAAAACTGACGCATTACATTATTTTGTCGTTTTTTTCTGTGACGTTCATGCAGTTGGATACAAAATACCGTTATTTCGGAAAAAACGACGTTTTTTAAAAGCTTGATTCCACTATAAAACATAAACACTATTTATGGCAGCAGTATGACAGAGAGTTCTTGAATAGCATTTAACCTTTTTTTTTTTTTTTGACCATCATAAACGCCCCGTAGGGAAATAGCATTTAACCATTTGGGTCTACATAGGCACCGTACAAACAAACTAATTATTACTTTCAGTTAATATGCGAACACATTAAATGAATTCCTCCACAATTTGTTGATAACAACCCTCTAAAAAAAGAGAGTAATAACAACCCACTGCAGAATAAACAACAAAAAATAAGGAAAGAGGAGAACTAACGCCACTACTGGTAAAAGCAGACAAAATAGCAGCCCCGCATTAAATGCTAAGAAACCGTACTAACCACGCTAATTGCAGTTTACTAAAAGCGCATAACTCCAAAGTAAAACGAGGAAGATCGTGTTGGGGTTTCCCATTCAAGATCCTCATTTAAAATAGAAACTCACAAGGCAGCTTTCCTTGTCAAAGACAAAGTAAAAAAGAGAAAAGAATCAAATTTAATGAATCCAATTAAACATTACAGAACAGATCTGAAACGGCACGCACCAAACTATAGAAGAAACAAGGAAATAGAGAGGCGCTATTAATTATTATTGCTGGTGTATCTCTCAACGTGCATCCATGTATCATCTATAATTTGAATCTAGGTTTTCCATTTTAATAAATATATAATTATTTCTAGCTACCAAACATGGTCACGAAATTTGAACATCATTTTCAAAGATAAACCTGACAAATAATAGTTGCCAATGTTCAGAATCCAAGATAGGCTATATGGACAGAAAAATTAGACTATTCCTCTCTGACTTGAGATGAAACTACCATTTCTACATAAAATTGCCAACAAGCTGAAAAATTAAAAAAAGAACCATTATATCCCCATAACAGAATAATTCAGGGAGTTACCAAAAAGTTAGCAAAGGGAAGTTAGCTGAACAAAGTCACAGCAATAAAATGATATCAAACTAATATTTCATTCATGTAAACAGCACCGGTATCGACGACAATTTCGGCTCATCACAGACCGGACATGCCGAAACTGCTGCATCACAACCATCACATATGCACAGATGCCTACATGGAAAAACCAGCCTGGTCACATCCTTCTTACGGCACACTCGGCATGCAAACGGACCCAATGATACATCCTCCCGGCACGTCGACTGTACCTCATCAGTGTCTCCCATTCCCTCTTCTAACGCATTCTTGTCTAATCCATTTTTTAGTGCAATTTCCATCTTGGTGCGCAACTTTGATACGATCGACTCATTATTTCTGGCAATGTTGATCCAGGTCTGATTCTCAGCACTCAGTTGATTGAGTCTCTGTTCCAATTCGGCATTTCGCCTTGTTGACACCTCAAGCTCAGCTTCTTTTTGAACCAGCCACTGCATTGCGGGACCCTTTGCAAGTTCTGACATGATAGTCCCATAGAATGCCTTCCTCTCTTCTTCAACAGCCAACCGAATCTTTTGCACCTATAATTTAGCACAACACAATCAGTCAAATAAACTATGCAGATAAAAGGCAAAGATAAAAACTTTGTAAAAACAACTCAAATTGACAACTTTCCCAAGGAAAAAGGATATATTGATCAAATACCTCGAATTGAAAGATTCTATCAGTATCGGCATTCAGTTGCTGGAAAATGGATGCCATTTCTTGCTCGAGACCAGTCGACCCTAAGCCAGTTAATGCTTGCCTTCCACTGGTGGAGGGAGAACCTGACCCCACCAAACGGGCCTGGTTAACATTAGCCTGCGCCGGTACGACTCCCCGCAAAGTAGAAAATCCATTATTCATCTGAGATACTCCCATGCCAGCATTTCCACAAACAGGTAACGGGCGCATAAAACTCGACACACCAGAAATCGAAGGAAACCCAGAATCCATCAACCGTGGCTGTTTCACCGGCCTCAGACCAGTCGACCCCATCGCCTGAACTTGATTCACCGCCGTTTTCTGAGCCGGCACCACTCCGGCAAGTTGCATATCAGCAGAAAAAGTAGATTGGTATGGAAAAGCCATGAATGGTTGATCACGAGCTCGTTTCTTGACCAAAGAAGCAGAAACGTTGTATGTAAGTTCGCTCCTTTGCGGTGTTTCTTCGCTCGAAAGCTTCTTTATGTTGTTGTTCATGTTGTTGTTGCAATTGGTGTTATTATTATAACCTGAAACAAGAAGAAGTAGAGAGGGAACAGAAATCAGTTCACGCTTTCTCGCTTCCCTTTCTTTTTTCTCGCCTTGTGAAGAAAAAAAAAAAAACTATTTATAAAAGAAATAAATTGGAAAGGAATGAGGAAAAGAAGAAAGAGGCGAGAGGCTAACCGAGAAGAGCGGTGCACGCGGGAAGCTCCTCGATTTGATTTGTTGGCGCAACAACTCCTCTGTTTTTTCAAAGATAAAATAGAAAAAACAAAGAATTAGCACGCAAGTTTTGCTAAAGAAAGAAGTGTTCAAGAACTGAAAAGAGGAGAGAAAATAGGAGACAGAATGGTTTTCTTTTCTGTTTTTGATCTTTTGCTTATTCTAACCTTGTAAAGAAATCAGCTTGAACCGCCATTTTCAATTCCGATTAGTTCGGTGGCTTCAATTATCCTTTATATGTGTGTGATGAGTGTATATACATGCAAGAGAGTAAAAAGGGAAAAGAAATGGCGTGATTCGTGCGAGGTGGGATGTATATATAAGGGAAAGAAACAAAGAGAGAGAGAGAGAGAGTAGATGACACGTCTACCAATGTGCGCTCAGGGGAAACAAAGTGACAAAAAAGATAAGATAATGCACGTTGATTATTTTAATTGAATCTTATTAGAGTCAGTTTTATATTAGCAGCATAGATATACCTGATTAATTTATTTAATAATGGTAACTGATAGCTGTCTATGAAAATTAACCCCTTTTGCATTTTCTGTGGTTTTTTAAATATAATTTTGAATACCTGTAATATTTATGATTTTTGACGTGTTGCAATTTTTTTCCTACGTGTCTTTACAATGACTTTGAGAAAAAAAATGAGAATTTAGAAAATATCTTTTTGAGTTATTGCAATATTAAAAAAGGATCTTACTCTAGCAAATCAGGTTTGTAAAGGAATATACCTGTAGTCAACCAGGGGTACAAGTTGGGAGATCCATATCTAGAGAAGTTAAGAAATTATAAAGGAGCAACGGACAGTCAAACAGAATTGATGGCATGTTAACATCTTTCGCTAGGACTTCCTACTTATCAATATATTTAATTAATAATTTTTTTGGGACAGTGGCTAACTGGCCAAACCTAATAAATTATGAAAATCTGGTCAGCTAAAAAGGCAAGATTAGGAGCGTATCATCATTCATTATTTAATGCCTTTTGGCGTGAACCTGCCTTCGCTTTGAAAAATTGGTGGAGATCTAGAAACGGTATGCGCAAATTTAGGTGCAATTTTCTATGATTCCTCTGGTCCAACTGGATGAACCTACATAATTGCCTGACTTGTAATTAAAATATTTTGTTGCTAGTGCGATGTTCTCTTTCCAATAAAGAAAAATAAAGAATTGAAACAACCATTGAACATATCACTGACAACTGGATTATATGCCAACGTAACCTCCCACAATTTTAACAAGTTCCCCAAAATATTTCTTCCATTGTTTTTTTTTTTAAATTACATTCTTGGCTCGTCAAAGCCATCATATTTTTTAATTGTTGCGACTATTTGTTGTTATTTTCTTATTGTTATTGTTATTGATATTATTGATTAAGATTGTCATCGTTATATTTTAAGATATTGCCTTCTTGAGGTGCCGTTCACATGTTTGCAGATTTATGTATTTTGGTTTTTGGATGGCTCTGACGAAAACAGAACAAAAAATAATGTATACTAAAATATTTAAACCTACTCATAATCCTACAAAAGAAAAATATATATTGATTCAAATATAGATATTGATACGATATTAGATGTATTTATATATAGTACGCAAGCGTGATAATTAAGATTTTATTCTTTAATTTCATTGGTACACCACAATATAATAATTATCTTTGCATGAATGATGATATGGGAAAATATTCATTCTAAATAACGCAAAATTGGATAAAATGCTTCAAACTACGGTGAAAACACAAGGAAGTGTTATTTTAATTTTTTTTGAAGACTATACTAGAAAAAAAAATTTAAAAAAAATAACCCAAATACCCAATAGCGTGTAGATAGGGTAGCGAGTGGAGACAAGGGGAGTAGGAAGTCACTCACGAGTGGCATGACCTATCTATCCATCTACAAGCAACCATCAAAGCAGTTTTAACTTTCAAGTTTCAAAGCAGATGAATGAATGGATGAGGTCAATGAAATAGCGCTTTCAATCTTTCTCTCCATCTTTCCATCACTAATTCCCTCTAGACTCAGCCTCATCCCATCAGCTATTATTCAGCTGCAACCTATAACATAAACCTATGACCTACTACTGATAGAGTAGGAAGGTAGGTTTCTCTTTCGGCCTAATTTTGCTCTGTTAATTGGGCAAATGACGCGTTGAGATTCTTTGCCCAATTTGTGAAGGCCAGAATGCATTGGCCACATCAGTCAATGTCAGCTCTGCTTCTGTTACTGCCGCTGCTGCTCTTTCGTACCGTGCCTGACCGCACAACCTTCTTGTCAACCATTTTTTGTTTTAGTTTTTTTTTTTTTTTTTTTTACTCTCATTTTGCTTTTTTCCTAGCACATTTTGACTGGACGTTGCACCTCTGGTAACCAAAAATATTGGACAATATCCTCCTCGTTAATTGAAATGTCAAATTTGTTGTCGTGTAAATCCATTCGGGTGTATTTATCTGTGGCTGTCCATTTTGCAACGTGTGATACATAAATAATACAGACTTAATTTACTGCTGCTCTTTTTAAACAGCATATATAAAGAAAAAAATTGTTCTTAACTTGTTTCCGTTCAATGAAACAGGTTAGTTTTGCCACTTTTATTAAAAAAAAAATGATCTAGACATAATAATAAATTATCAAAATTTTGGTAGAATTTCCAATCCAAAAGATTTTTAGGATTAATTATAAGTTTGTTGGTATATACCAGTTTGATAGAGTAGATAGCATATCATCTGAACATCATTCAGTTATAACAAAAAAAATATTTGATAATGCATAAAGAACTTTTAATTTCAAATATCGGAAATATTCATACAATATCTTTAAGCAAGATGAATGCACCGTAAATCATGCCTCTATTATTTTATGTCAACCGCGAAGACATTCGGATATTGCTTTTTGGATTCTGTCACAAAAAAATTAAATAAATTGATTCTAAAATCAATTGGCCTCTTCCCTTGTACTATTTCAATAATATCAATGTTGTCTTTCAAAATTCCACGAAGATCAAATCTCCGAATCTGGAAAAAGGTAAAAAATTGGAGTCCATGAACTAATGCGACGTGAACAAAATAAGGGACCAAGTTAAGAACTTATTCCATGAAAATAAAAATTCTTTCCGGGCGGCTTTTTCTAGAGTTGTTCAAGAGTCTGGTCTAAAGGTTCCCAAATATTTAGGCTATTATTAAAATCGTCAATATAATTTATTATAAAATGAACTTTTGTTAGAAACAATATATTATGAAATAAATTCAGATGTTAAAAGAACGAAATTAGTAAAAAACCAATACATTTAAAATTTTGTATTAATTATCATTTCTCGTATATTTCTGCAGAGAAGGATATAACAAGTGGACGTGGTTTGGTCACGCCGACGTGATAAATTTTCATACTGCTAATTAAATAAAAATGACTTTATTTTTTTTTTTTGAATGAAAAAAATGACTTTATTTGTGAGCTTCTTTTCTTACAGTCGTTGTCCATTTACATCTTGGAAAATCTACTGCAATAAGGAGTTTATACGACCGATGTAAAAGTTTTAACTTTACGTTTCACGGACCTTTCATTTTCTTCTTTTATTGAGGCATGCAATGACTGCATCAGAAAAATGATAAAGGCTGCGTCTGCCCATCTTTGTCCTGGAGTTGAATTTTCCACAGTAACTATTTATTAACAGCGACCGTAGAAAAATCTCCGGCTGCTTACACGATGAATTCATTGATAATATTTTTTTATTCTAATTAATATCGTTTGTTGTTTATTGGTTTAGAATTTAGAAATCAACTGTGTCGAAAAGACAGCTAAATAATTGATAGCATTCATATTAAAAAAAACATACTTTTTTGAAAATTAAGAAAATAGGTTTTACTTGCTATTATCAACGTATCATGACAGCTGGTTATCGTTATTTTGAAATCAATATGTTTTAATCTATCTTTTATGTCATGAGACATGAGTGATGCATACAATATAAATAATAATATTTGAAGATAATTTAGCATGAAATCGGCAATACAATTAATACCGACAACTGGTTGTTGTTAAGCGTTTATAAACAACCCTGGAATGGAAAATTGGAGGACAAATACTCCCATGCGAGGTATATAAAAATTTGTATTTGAAATTAATAATGAATGCCGTGATTAGGATTTTTTAAGTTATCAAATTTCTAAAAATATTAGAATAATAATAATGTTGTAATACACAACATCACCGCAACAAAAAAACAAAAAAAAAAAATCGTTTGAAATTTATACAGAGTGTTTTTTTTTTTAAAAAAAAAAACTGATACACACATGAGTATTTGCATTTGTCATGGGCCATCCACCATGGGCCAGTATGACGTGCCCACTCAAGTCCGATTTGTCAATTGCCACCGTGTAGATGCATAGCCTATCAACTATTTTCCACCTAATTTTTCTCTCATTTAAGTTTCAACCTAATTCAAAAAACTCACGATGTGCCGGGTCACTACCAATGCATTTTCCAAACTCAGTTTCTTAATTTCTTAGTTCAGAAGGTAGGATATTTTATCTTCTTGCATTAGGTTATCTTCATGCACAACTCCAAAAAGTCGTAACCTAATAAATATTCCTTAACAGATTTACCAAAATTAAGTTATAGTTGAAGAAATAGTCATACAACTAATCCAATCAAGCCCCGCATAAAATAAAACGCCGGACAGAGCCAATATAATGGTTGCAATTGCACATGTCAGCACCACCAATAATTTTTTTTAATGAGATAATTAGCATGATCTAGATTGGGCTGGAAGTAATCCAGCCTACTAGTCAACTCAAATGTCATACCAATATACAATGTGTGGTGTACGTAAATAAGGTGGTTTAATTTGAATTGGACTTGTATATATATAATCACCTTTTTCTAATTGCACGAGCAACATATTTCTTAATATTAATATCCGTTTCATTGACTAGAGCTGTTTAATTATAACATCAGGAGCGGATGTATTCCGCTCTAAAAATTTAACAATCACTGTAAAACTCTTCAACTTGTTGAATATCATAAGCAAATAAATCTGGCGTTCAAAAGTAAAAGTCGAGGACATGAATCTAAAACTTCTGGACGAATTGTCCATTAATTGTTTACCTGTCAAAATTTAAACCTCAGAATATTAATTTAACCATCTTTGTTTCAAAATAGTTCCACGACTTTGTTTGTGTTTTTAGCAAAATAATTTAGAAATACTAAAGATAACTATTACAGAACAGTATTCTTGTTTCAGATTAAGATGGTATCATTTGTTCGTCGGTTCATCAATTAAATATGACCAAGTATTTATCCAGTTTGAATTTACTATTAAAATACAATACTTTACAACGCAGCCGTACAGCTAAATTAAAAACAAGTATGCACGCACCATTTTTCTTAGCTATAATCTGTAGGATTTGCATGCTTACTTTTAAGAATGCACCGCACGATTAATTTTCTTATTAAAAAAATGAAATTAATTAAAAGTAGCACATATATGACCAATCTTTTTATTTTGTTTTTTTTTATTTGAAATATTCATGCTGACTGTCATGTTCTGTGTCAACTATAAATTATATGTTTTTTACGGATGTGAAAGAAGACATAAAATAAAATAATTTCTGTATTTTATTTATTACGACATCATGAAAGAAAATGAAGTTTAGAACAGGGGCACCAGTAGGCACTATTGCTCAAGTTTAGTGCATGACAAATTCTCTCATCAACCGACCAATATAAGCACAGTCGACGCGCTTACATTGAACCACAAGAAAATAAAATAATAAAACGTAAATAGTGGCAATATCAATATGTGTCATTTTCTAATAATTTGATATACCGGTAAACAATAAAAGTCTAAAATTTCAGCATTTATTTTCACCCTTTTGTTGTTATTATTATTATTATTATTATTATTATTTTGCACTTGCCAATAGCATTATCCTTAAAGCCTACTAAATTGACTCGTGCATTTCTTAATTTCATTATCCAATAATGTCAAAGCAGGTATTATGAAAGTGGCATGCAAGTAATGATGCACACGTTTAATTTTTCAGAGTTGAAGCATCGAGGAATCAACCTATCCACCATTCGTTTTCTTTTGTTTTTTTTTTTTTTTTAAATTTACTTTTCTTTTTTTATTCCCAAAGTCGCCAGATAATTTCTTCTATTCAATGTCCGGTCGCTTCTCCTGATTAATGCTACAATAAATAAAAAAAAAAATACTATGTATCTTGATTAGTTCAAATTACTTTGTTTATTTCATGATGGCATGCAGCTTACGTTTGACTATTTTGTCCTTGTGGCCTTAATTTTATTTTTTTCCACTAATAGAAAAGGAAAGTCGATTTCATGGAAGGCATCCTAATCCCATATTCTCATCTCCAATCATAAATAAAAAAACCATTCATTTGACAATTATAGAAAATAAAAGAATAATTCAACGAACATACATTAAATAGATACGATAAAAGCATCTTCTATATTCTAAAAGGCCCTATCAGATTTTATTGGAGAGAGCGCCTTTTTTTTATGAATAATTTGTTAATATCCTAAGTGAGGCAACTGTCCACGCAAAGCTGAGTGGGAACCAAATAAAGTGAAGGGAATAACAAAGAAAACAAAGAAGTAAACACAAAAACAAAGGCAGACGGAAATTAAAAAAAAAAATACTAAACATACAAAGGAAAAGAAATATCCCTTATGTTAAGAGAAAGATAAAAAAATAAATAGTTCAGAGAAAAATGACGTTATTCCTTGTTTCCCTAGTTGCACGTCTGCAAAAACGCCTGTACAGAAAAATTGGATATATTTGATTGTCAAAATTTTATATACGTAAGTTAAGATTACCAAAAATAATTATCACATCTCCATTTTTTTATTAGGAACCTTCTAAGAAACAAAAATATTTTTGTTATCAGATACAATTTTAAAAATAAAATATAGATATTATTTATGATATAAATTATATAGTACAGCTAAAAAAACATAGTTATCATCTCTCTTGAAGTTGATAAACCCAGTGGACAAACCCAGGTCCACGGCCAGTTTGTCCAAGCACAGTATACTTTTTTCCTTTTCCAATTATTTTTTTTTTCTGAAACAATAACTTAACATATGCCAACGAATTAAATATTTTTAAAGGTTTTTCCTAAAAGATTCTAAAGTAACAGGACTTTAGGATAAACAAATTATAATCCTGCTCAATAAATAAAAACCTACTTGCTACAAGCCTACAAGAATTGAGAAAAAAATTTATTTCTGTAATAATAACAGAAAAAAAAAATTAAGCATTAAGAAATTGTCAAAAAAGGTGCTCAGTCTCCACGTCGTCGTCAACCTATTATACTATCCCAACAGCTTTATCTTTCAACCTTTATTTAAGAGGGCCCACCACACACTCGACGCAGTTGGGCCCACAAAAGGGAAGGTCGCAGGAGGAGAGGAGAGAACATTAAAAGGGTACAGAAAGTGAAAGATGCCTTCTCCATCTTTCTTACTTTTTACACGTACCAACAAGCAGCTGAAAATGATAGCCACACCCATCATATGATCACATTACCTTGGCGCACAAAATTATAAAATACCTTTTTGGACCTTCTAAAAGTTATTCTTCTGTGACCTATCTTTTGTAAACAACTGTGTGGCAACTTCTAAGAAATTGAAAATACTTCATTTCCTGCAAGATAAATTTGTAGTTACCGATATCTATTTATTTACAAGTACTTGAATTAATATCAGTTTTATTTCAAATATAAAATTGTAGACAATCCAATTGCTCAGGACATCCCTTTAAGTTAAGAAACATCAATTTTAATAAATAATTGCATATTAATGACCAACAAGTATACTTCTACAACATTATTATAGGATAAATTACCAAATAAATAGCGAAAAAATAAGAATATTGTTGGCGCAACATAATTGTATTTTGGGTGAGAGCCACAAGAAATCAATCACTTAACATTATTCGATTAAATAATGGGTCTAAAAAAAGTGGGGCCAGGAAGGGAGGGGACCAAGGGAGACTGTTGGAGGGAACAAACCTCCAAAGGTACCGCCATCTTTACGGATCTCCTGATGTAGTGGGACCCATTTGAATAGGCTCTTTTATTGGTCCAGGTTTTAGCTGGTCCGGGCCCACTCCCTACTGTTATGCTGTGAAAGCATCGTGCGGGGGTCCTGTTTACCTTTTGGTTCTGGATGTTGTTCTTTGTTTCTTTTGTGTGAAATATTTACACATAACCCCTATATGAAGCGGTTATTTTGTCAACAGAGAATCACATGCACTCTGGTTCATTTTTTTTTTTTTTTTTTTTGTTTGAAAGTTCACTCTGGTTTCCCTTTTTAATAGTCTTCATTCTGTGTAATTTATTCTGGCCGTGCTTTTTCCCCCCTTTTTTATTATTAGATCAAATGGAATTCCTTGATAGTATTTTTTTTGTCAAGAAATGATAGTATTTGTCAATCAGGAAAATCATCCCCATATGGGTCAAAGGGTCCTAAAAAAAAAAAAGCCCAAATCTGTACTCGTTTATCTTTTTTTTTTTAATATAAAAATAAGTAGCAGTGACGTTGGTTAGAAGGACCTGTAATTAATAATATTCAACCAAAAACAAATTTACGTGAAAATAAAATATTATTAGTGAAAGTTTATCACGGCGTCTCTAAGCAATAAGACAAAAAAATTAAGATAGAATAAAAATAGAGTTGCTATCTTTAATCGATAGACACATTTAAGCTAGGTATAAATTATATTAGAAACTTGGTAAATGGGACAATAAGTCGCTGTCTCCCAAATAGGACTGACACATCAAGATTTAGCAAATTTGGAGATGCTTTTATGGATACGGCAGTGATATTTGTGTTAGAAGGAGACTTTATAGAGTGGAATTAGTTCTAAGCACATGCCTAGACAACCCCCCTTTGCACTGGGTCTTTCCTTGAAAGCAATAAATAAATCGATGGTTGCGTTTCCCTTGAAACCAAAAATGTAAACATCACACCACAACTTCCTCTTTGGAAAAGCATCTTGCCATCTTCCCTAATCTAATACCAACTTTGTTTTAAATGTGACAAGTATACAGATATAATGCACCTCGCCACTAGTTCAATTATTGTCCCCATCCAATGAAAAAAACCCAACCTTTGATTTGTCCACTTTCGACCATCAGGCCCTCCGTGTTTCTCTATTTCATTTCTGCTCTTTTGTTGCGCTTCCATGTTGAACTTTGCATTGCTTTTCTGCAATTTACATGCATTTTTACACACAGACGAGGTGGGAAGATAGTGAAACGTTTCATTCAAACGGTTTTATCTCAAATAATATTCTCTATATAATTTTGAAATATTATTTGGTTGATATGTTTGCATGCGCAATAAATTTTTATTTTTTTTTAATTCCTTGAAAGTACCTATCAAGTTAATTGCATGAGCAAGCAATTGTGCTTATTCTTTATTACTAAATTAAAATCCCTAATATGATATAGTCTAACAAAAATGTTAGAAAGTTTTATTTTAAAACAGTACAAAACGTATTATGCAAGCTCTATTCTGTGACGTGATTATCAAAAGAATTATTTAATAGTGATGTGTTGCTAATTGAGATTATATTCCAACTTCAAAGAATTATTCAATAACGATATGGGGCTAATTGGGATTATATTCCAACTTCGAATGGATCGATTTGAAGAGAATAATTTTACGATTATTTTTTTTTCTTCATTTGTACTATGAATATATCAACAAATATCGAAAAATAATCTATATTTTGTTATATTTAAAACATTGTGTGCTAATTTTGATTTATGAACAAACAAATTCACTGTTTAATGACAGCAATCTATATTTATACTTTTATGCAATTGTCAGTTTGTACTTGTGGAAAGACCTCCACAGAAGAACTGAATTATTGTACAGATGCATGTGATGCAATTAACCAAAGTGGTTGTAGAAGACTAAGCTACAGCCTCATTTATATAAAGAGATTCTCTATCGCAACATCAACATGGGCATAGATGCAGATGCAACTATTTGTGCAGGATATGGTGGATGTCGTTACTATTCTTCCTTGATGGCCATGACATGAAATTGACTCGTACCAAACTTCACATTATGCTGTCCTTGATATTATATAATTGTCCCGTCTCACAAGTTCACCTTTAATTTTATTTTTCTTATCTCAAGTAAAGTGTGAAGCTAATTATTGCTCAGTTTTTCTCCTGATAATTAATGCCCATTGGCCGTTTCAATCTCTTATATATAAAAGTCATTAATTCTATTAATTGCTTCACCATCACATGCACAATTGTTCTCAACTATCTTAAAAAAATAATAATGATCTAAGAGTGTTACATAAAGCCAACAATTACCCTCTACATGGGTGGATAAAACTCTTTTTTTCCCTTGTTGATGAAGTGGGGCAAGCTCAAATTCCTTTTCCAATAAATATTCTTCCTTCTTTTGTTTTTGTAGTTGTTTTTTTGTTTAACTATGATTGCCCACCAAATGGTATTGCCACAAAAAAAAAAGGCAATTTAAAAGCAAAAGTTAAAAAATAACGGCTTAACATTCAACAAAATTTTTGGAGATGCATGTAATCATTTTTTTTTTATTTTTACAATATTAAAGTCATATAATTAAATTTCTAAAATCTCCTATGCAAGCTTACAATTTAAACAATAGGTACGATCTCTTAGTTTGAGCATTATATATTGTTTGGGCTAGATTTCACTTATTGGGCTCGTTTGGATGGGTTGGGATTAGGCTAGGAATAGCTAATCCGGGACTAAATTTGAGAAAAAATACTATTCACGGGACTAGAAGGAAGAGTACTATTCCGGGACTAAGAATGTTGTTTGGATGGTGAGTTTAGGAATAGCGTTGGGAAGTGTGAAAAGTAGAGAGAAAAGTGTTGTTGGAAAGAGTGTTGTTGGAAATTGTGTTATTCTTGGGATTATCTATTCCGATCTTAGTCCACTTCCGTTTGGATGAAATTTTTAGTCCGGGATTAAGCTATTCTCAGGATTAAGCTATTCCGGTGCCATCCAAACTAGATTTGCTAACAAGATATCTGATAATGCAGCTTTTGGATTGCTTGCTGCTTTGGACAGGTCTCGCCAGTCGGACCAGTATCCTCTACCCATCTCTATTGAGATGGGTAGAGTGCCCATCTCATCACGACCGTCCGATCTAATCTGGACGGTTTATTTTTGTTCGGGCCAATAATTTTTTTCGGGAGTGGTGGAATTCACGGGGCTCTTTTAGCCATTGAGATTAAATCAGACGGTTGAGGTTTAAGATGGGCACTCTACCCATCTTAAAGAGATGGGTAGAGGATGCGGTTCCCTCGGGAGTCGGCTTAGGTTGTATAGAATACAATTGCATTACATGGACTTGGTATAGCTACCGTTTAGATTTTTTTCCTCCATACTTTCTGGCATTTTTCTTACTTAAGTCTTCGTTTTTCCTTTCGTTCAACTTGTCATGTAGGTCAGTGCTACATATAAGATGAGATCTTTCACTGGTAATATATTGCCCGTGTGCTGTAAAACCTTAATTAACATTCAATATCTTTCCTATCATGAAATTTGGGTCAGAACTTTCAAACCTCCTTTTTTTCTTTTTACCAAACCATTTTAAGTGTATATATAACATATAAAGAGCAATATATTTGAAACTATCTCTGAGGTGATATTTTATGATCAATTGATCATTAGAAAAAAATAGACTTTCTTTTTAAAAAAAAAACCATATATGCTACCTTCCATGCTTGTCATTCTTGCCTGTTTTCTTGTGAGAATGGTAGCGGATGTCAATCATAAAAGAGAAGTGAGAGGTCAGAATCAAGCGTTTTCAATTCAACAACACATGACATGGGCTCATGGTGTTTCTTTTTTATTCTCCGTATATATATTTTTTTCCTATGAAAGCGCTTCACTATGGAATACAGGAGCTGCACGGCAAGGATGGTTGGCACTTGGCACAAATGTGATTGTCACGTTGAAAGAGAATCTGACATTACATTGCATGTTGCTTCCTTAATTGTTCTTTGTATTTACATTAAAGATAGAGCCATCGTCTTTTGTTTGGTCTTGAGTCGTGAGGTGTGATGTAGTCCTTTTGATTTTGTAATCGATCGGTTCGTGTCCATCAGTTATTTAATTATTTTTTTTTTCTGGTTTCTTCCAAGCAAAAGAAAGCTTAAGAAACTACAAGTCTTATGTTTTTGGCATGGTTGTTCAATTGTGATAATAAAGTACGCAATAAGGTGACAGGGATTTACGATCCAATATATATATGTGCTTATTTTAAAAAACAGAGCCTTTTAGTTTCAACCAGCAAAACTATTAATTTTTTATTAAATCGTGCCAAGACTTTTATAATGTTCTTATATTAATTATTTTCTTGACGAATGAATCAAAAGTTTGACTCGATTTTGGAAAGGAACATGTGCATTTGAAAAAATATAGCTAGAGAAGTTTTTATCAAATAAATAACTGATGATGCAGGTAATATTATTATTCTATACTGCTTCAAAAAACTTTAATACGATTCTATCCGTTGCATTGGATTACAGAGCATATTTCATACTAGGGTCTAAGGATCCAATCCTCTCGAATTGAATTCATCTATTGTCTAGACTACCTTGATAATTTACTTTTAGAAGGCGAAAATACAATAACATCAAAATCGTTAATTAATTAACAAATAAACAAAAGAATCAATAAATAGTTCAACAAGCAAACAAGTAAACTACTTAATAATAACAAAAAAAAATTCAAAGCTTCATATTTACAAGCAAAACTTGGTCCATCGATTTCTTCTGCCGCCAAATTAACAAGAAAATAAACAAAAACCTATATTTTTCTCTCCCAATTTCTATCCAGGGTCAACCATCGTTGCAAAATCATTCCAAGTTTCTACGTTTCCCTGTTTTGCATAAGTTTCATGCATGGTGCTTCTTCTATTGATGCACAACTCTTGCAATTCAGCCAATTAAAACAGGAACAGAGGACTTCTTCTTCTCATGACATAATGGGCACATGTCGACTCTACGTTCGCATCCCTCGCAAATACACAAATGCCTACATGGCAGCAGCAACACAGAAGCCTCCTTGTGGCGGCACACCTTGCAAACATGCCGATGCAAATTCCTCTTTTCATCAAGACATGTTGAGTTAACCTCATCACTATCACCACATCCTTCGATTACACTATTTTCATTGTTGTTATTGCATGTCGCTTGTAGATTGTTTTGAATAAGAACTTGTTCCAAGTTTGATCGTAGACTTGCTGCGATGGCCTCATTGTTTTTGGCCATGTTAAACCATACTTGTTTCTCGGCATTGACCTGATTTAGTTGTTGTTCTAACTCGGCATTCCGCAAGATCATTCTATCCAACTCATCCTGTTTCTGCTTAAGAATCTGCGCCGCTTGTTTCTCCATTGCCAAAAGCATCGACATATACTGCCTCTTCGTTAACTCCTTTATCGCGAAAGCTGTTTTTTCCATCTGTTAGAATTGGAAAAATTGAAATGTTCAGGTAACATACTAAGATTGGAGATGATTGAGGTCTCTATTTTACGATGCAATGATATTGATATGTATTTAATACTTACATGAAGTTGAAGGAGGGCATCGGTTTCTGCATTTAATCGATTGAAATGGGAGATAATCATGGAATCAACCCTCCCGCTTGTCGAAGGAAAACCCGATTCGTCAAGCCGTGCCTGTTTAGTTGGCATGGCTGGCATCTCAATTGTCGGGTCAAGAAGTGCATACGAGGGTAGATGCTCGCGGGTGCGTTTCAAGGAATATTGTGCTTCGATGGCCATCTCTAATTTGTTTAATTTTCTTGTTGTTCCGTGGATACAGAGAGAGGAAGATGGAGGAAGAGAGAGGAGAGGTTGAATTGGGGTATTGAGTTGAGGTAGATAGAGTGGGGTTGATATATATGCAAGCGATGTATATATATCAGTGAAGAAAGGGATGGAGAAAGAGGGGGTGGCACAACTGCCATAAGTGCGCTATTATGAAATAATAAATGACAATAAAAAAAGGAAACAAACAATCTACCAAGTTGGGATTACATTTTTTAACAAAAAATTAATTAATGCGCTTTAAGGACCAGTAGCATGGTTTAGACTTTAGATTAATCATGTGGGAACCACTGATTAAGCGGGCGCATAAAGGCAAGAATGAGTGGTCAAAGTAAATGTGGGCCCCACACCACACCTTTGAGATACCATTTTTTGTTGTTGTTGTTTAGTTTTCTTTTATAATTGGAACACTATAATTTAATTAATTCAAGCAGCTCTTCAGGGGAGATAGCGAGATTGGTATTTGGTAGCATGTCTTTATTGAAACTTATTTTTACTTTTGTTAACTTAAGGCGATGAACTGACCCGTTATTTCTTATTTGTTTTTTTGCTGACTAATTAAATAATTTCTTATACTAATTAGCTAACCCAATTTGACAATTATCATGATAATTAGAAAATGGAAGAGTAGTTGGTCAAAGCTGCCTTCGTTGAGGCTTCTGTTATAACGTGTGAACAATTGATTGGTTAAATATTTGACGCGCACTTGAGTGCAATTTTTATAGCCCCGTCATGAGGGACCAAAATCCTATGCAGCAGAGCTGTTGGCAGCGATTTTGTCCGAGTCGTTGATCTTATTTCAACGGTTAATTTTTTTTCGGACCTATCGATCTGGTATTTTTCACGGAGCACCCATCATCCATCGGACGGTTGTGATGCAGCCGCTGCCAACCGCTGCGCCGCTGAGAATTTCGTTCCCCGTCATGAGAGTTAGATTTGAAAATGGTTCAGATCTGTATTGACTCGTAATGAAATTTACTAAAAGGAGAATCTAGATCCATTTGTCTGTTATCAATAGCGTGCTCAAATTTATTGAAGGGAGATGAGTGGGCTGTAGATCCAATGTATTGACATGCTACCACCATGTGACTAGATTGTCATTCATTCAAGCTAGCTAGTACAAAATTTGCACTTAGCAGTTTTTATGCTAGTATAAGAAAGTGTCTTTAACCGCCCTATAAGAAATCATCAACATTTTTCCTATGTACTTAGTATATAAATATTAGTATTTAGTTTTTTCTTGGTATGGTACCTATATTACTATATTAGGTTGATATATATAGCTTTTAATGCATTGTTTAACAGTTCATTACCTCTAAATTTGACGAGAAAGACAATGTGTTGCAAAGTTTTAACAATCTTTGATTATGTACTTAGATCTAAAAAACGAATTAATAATTTATTTTGAAAGCAGGAGGAACGCTCAATTATATGAACAGCATTGAGTCAAGAACAGAATGAACAATTTCAACCTCAACTTTGACCAAAAACTACTGCTCTGTTCATCCCTCATGTTATCAGTCTGAAATCTCTGTTTAGCAAGGCAACAATAATAAAAGTCCAAATTGTCGACAATGATTCAAAAAAAGCCCAGTTACATTCCAAAGCCATTTAATTTGCATATAGTGACAACTTATAATGAAGTCGTCCTTTTCTCCTCCAATTTTAATTGCTTATTTCCAACTCCCATCTAATCTAATCGTACCGATTCCAACCTTGTGTGAAAACTGAAAAAGTAACAGTAAAACCCTTTTGGCATTTCCCTTGGTGGTACTGGTACGTGATTGGACCACATGCACTTCGAGTCATAGACAATGCATGGCATGGTGGCAGTGTTTGACAATGCATGGCATGGGGTGTCACTGTTTTTGTGTTTGGTATCTGACGCATTAATTCAAATCAATGGAAACAGCGTGACCTTGTTTTATGGCAAGGACTACCGAGCTACCTAACTCTAACATGCTCTATGATTATACTCTACTATAGCTTGCATGTACACACACTGTTCACGTTCAATTTGTGCATGTCATCCATTGATGCAAATGGAAACAAGCAATAGGTTACTGGAAAACAGAGGAGCAGTATACATTAATTTTTATAGACGGGCATAGGTGCATGTATCTTCTACGTGTAATTTTTTGAATTTATGTTGTACAGATATCAATTGAGACGTTATTGAGTTGCATATATAAGGACATCTACCTGAAAAATAAATTTGATGTACTTATGAGGATAATTTAATAATGATCATTAAACAAATATATCATGAGTTGAATCTGTTGTGATAAAATTTATAGCGCGTAGCCTTTTAAAACTGACATGCAAGCTAACTCATTAATGTATCAATAAGAATTTTAAATCCATCACCTTCTCTGTTATTTCGCTTTCCTATCTAATTCCTAACTTAATTTTTATTTTTTTTAACAATTATTAATGCCACTGACTACTCGCCGGTTTCTGTAACAAAACTAAAACCTACTTTTGCATGTTTCCATGCAAGTGCTTCCACGCAAGATCAATTAACATCACTTTGGCTTTTGCATAAAGAAAACGATAATGCAATACAAAGCAACACTCATCACTAAGGCATGGCTTTCATTGAGAAAAGATAGGTACTGTACCTCACACTGCCACTTTATGAAGCAACTCTGTAGCCTCTCAGTTTATTAAATAATGGTACTCTATGTTTTACTCGGTTGTTGTGTGCCTAGGGTTCAACTCACTTTTACAATCTTTTCCACTTTTCTTCCTTTTCTTTTATCCTCTAATAGGTTTTTCTTTTCTTTTTTCTGTTTTGTGTTTCTTCTCCAGAGAGAAAGTCGTAAGTTCTTCTCTCCACATCACCGCAACCGATGCATCCAGTCTGCGCGCGTTTCTAATTTCTAGATAGAAGTATGACATAATTAATTTCCGAGAAAAAAGTTATATTAAACCTAGGGATGTAAACCTAACCTAGCTAACACACCAATACTTAATTAACCATGCCAATCAAACTCTGCAAGACTGCAACCCATAAATGGACTTTTTGTTGCCGGTGGTATCTTTTCTTTCTCTAGAACGAAATGTCCGGAATATATATGTTGTTATAAATTAAGATTTTATAAGAATATAACAGGAGACTAACAATTAAGGTTTAGGTCTAATATATTATATATGGTCAGATTCAACTGCCTGTTGTCTTGGTTATCATGATCTATGCATGTCGAGTTAACACTGACACCAAACCGACAGGAATCCCTTTAGTTAACATTTAGTAACGGTCGGATAGTCAGAGGAACATTTGAAAATAATGATGCCAAGTGAATATATAGGATCATTTATAATGCATAGTTTTGTCATTTCTTCTCAGTTAAACTGACATATGCATGGTTTTAGGGTTTCATATGAAGTGAATGGCACAGATAATATAAAATCTGGAATATATACTGTGAGTCAGAGTGTTTCTAGTCTGCGGTTAAAAAGAAAAGCTATGTTTTTTTTTTTCTGTTTTTTTTTTCTTTGTTCTCACTTTTGCCAAATAGGAAAGCACTAATAGGGTTGGGAAAAGAAAAAGTTGATACAAGCTAACAAAGAAAATGCTTGCTTTGTTTTGATGATCTGTTTGAACCGCGTTTTCACTTTTCACATGTCATGCTTGTTCACTGGTCAACTGTCAAAAGTTGTTGTCTAGGAGAGTAGGTTGCATTTAGGCTTGTGCAATGTAAAATCCAGAGTTTACGTGTCTGCTTCTGTTATGTTTTCTCAATCTCTCTATATCAGTTTTACTTTTATACATATCTATTTTTTTTTGGTTTTGGGTGCGTACGAACCGGTGCAAGTTCTGTTTCACTGATTGAGGTAAAATCTCAAGAGAGATTCTTTACCTAAATTGTGACCAATGGTAAAATTATCAATCAAATCCATGTCATACAGTAAGCTGTCAACTTATACACATCTCTGTCATGATGTTTGTTCCGTACCGGACTATTGCTTTCCGTGTGCTGTATGGATCTATAAAAAAACACGTACAAATATAGTTCAAGTCTAATTAATATTATTAGAAAAATAAAATGTTTTCTGAGAGTTCCCTTTTCCGTTTATTATTTGCGAGAAGTTTTCAAAAGGTTGATATTTGATTGAAGGGAAATTCGGCCACTAACATGGGCCGCGTAATTTGGTTTGAAATTCTGATCTTATCTGTTTTCTTTCGTTTTCTCTTTTCGCTCTCCCACGTCTGTTTTTTGCCAATTGGCAATTGCTAGGCATAAAAGAGTGAACAATTCTCATTTGAAAGTGTGAAAAGAACATAAAAGACATTGTGAAAAATAAAAAGGAAAATAGCAACATGATCAGTGACGTTGAATTCTGAAATAGAGACCTTGGAGAGCATATATCCTCAGGAATTAAATTTATAAAATAAATTACTTGTAAGGGCCATTCCATGTATTTATGTTCCTACCAAAGAAAGGACACCAAATATTTTGTCCGAAAATAATTTATTTTATGGGGTTTGTGTTTAAATTGTTGTCTGCAACACTGTAATCGTTTAATCTCGTTCACGTAGGCTTGTGGATTTTGAAAAGAGATCCTTTAAAGTGTTTCTTCCTCGAAAAACAAATTCAAGAAGCTTTTCTTGTGGGCAGTTTTTTATAGTTTAGTTTTGTTTTATTTACCGTTACTTCCAGCTATTTTTGTCTAGTTTATTACTAAGAAGCGGGCCCTGTTTGGCAGCAACTTAAATCATTTAGTAATTTAAGAATTCACAACTACTTAAGTCACCCTACTCCACTAAATTTAAGTTATGTTTGGTACAAAAATTAAAAATTTGTAAATAATAAGATAGTCATTTATATTTAGTGTATTTATCTTTACTTTTCTTATTAGCGTAAACCTTCGCCAAAAAGGCGCAATTTTAACTGGTTTGTAAGTGACTTTGTTTTTGAAATTTTATTTCACTAATTCTTAGTATTTTTCTCTGAAAAAATATTATCAAATGTCAAATTGTTCAACACGCGTACGATTGGGTAATATAGAGACTATATGATTATTACCTTGAGGAGTATTCATGTACTTTCATTTTGAGTGCCTAAAAAAATGTCCTAAACTTACTTATTTAAAAAAAAAATTAAAAGTTGAATCTAAATAATTAATTTTATTCAATTTCATGACTAATGTGTTATATATATATATTCTTGTAAATTTAGTGTTCATTTGATATTCAACCAAGAGGTGGAATATTGAACAAATATTATTAAAAAATATATCAATTCACGAGTTCATATTTCGGTCTTTGATTGAGTATCAAATAAACAAAAAAATTACAAAACATCTAAAAAATAGTTTGGATTCGGCGTTTCAATTTTTAATAATTAAAAAATAATTAAAAAGCGTATTTCGAATATTTGGGGCATCCAAAATATGAGCACCGGAGCATTGCTCTCTTATCTTTATAGAATTGTAGTTTTTTAAAAAACAAATTTGGGATCAAGCATTCCAATTTTATTTTTTTTAAAATTAAATGTCTATATAAAGTACCCAACTGAATTTCAAACATGCGACCTTTCATTAAGTTGCATTATACTTTGTCTAAACAAAGTGCTGGTTTGTGTGTGTGTGTGTGTTTTTTTTTTAATTTTTTTATCTACTATCCAAACTGCAAAGGCTTATTTGTTCATCATACTTCACTATGTCATATTTAGCTGCAATCTTCGTTAAAATCACAAACAATTTTATTGAATTGTTCGATTTACCAAACACCTTCTACCACAACCTTCACAATTACTATATCACCGACACACAGATTTTGCAAATTCAACAATTTTTTTCACCAAATAAATAAAACCTCAACCGGAATAGATCACCGAGATTCTTTAAACCCGATGTACACACCAAGGTCTCTATTGAGTTTTTATCTAAGTTTGAGTTTTGATTTGTGGATTTATGGAGCTTTATATCTTGATTTGTTGGCAGCTGGAACTTTATTTTGTTCGAACCATTTACGAACGTCTCGAATTGAATATGAGCGAATTGAGAGGCATCGATTATTTTGCCATCCTTTAGCATTAATTGTTTTATATACTACAATAGTCGGTCATACTTTGTACAAAAATCATATGTATGCTTCTAATGCTGTTGATATAAATAAAATAGTGCAAAACGTAAATCCGAATAATGAAATAATGTAGCTTTAATGGTCATGGTTCGCATTTCGCTTCATACACACACACACACACTAGTAAATGTTAACTTAATGAACCTACAATTAACCTAGGCCTAACCTAATTGTTAGCCTAAATTTTTGGCACACGATGATAGTAGTCCTTGTAGGTCGCATCAAATATCTGTCGGCAACTGCATATTTTAGATTTAGAACGTGTGTGTCTATATGTTATTTCAATTGGTTAGATTGCCTTGTATCATCTTTTTAGTGAAATCAACATCATTCAGATCAATAATGAGGAAGAAATTGATACAAACACTATGTTCCTTGTTTCATCCGGCACATCTTACAGGGAAAATTTTGTACTCACTCGTGATGGAGAGTTTGATTCGTTTGAATAATCAATTTATTCTGTTCTTCGAGGTGGACATTTGCAAAGAGGCAGTTAAAAAAAATCTTGTGGTTAAAATGTCCATTTATTGTGATCATTATTAGAATCCACTCGTAATAAATTTATGTATCAGAATTTGTTCGATTTTTGTTTGGTCCTTTTTCGAATCCAATGCTGCATTCAGAGTTTCAGACTCTATAATATATATTCTGCGACACCAACATCACATTCCAACTTTGCAGTCCCAGTATTCAGTAAATAAATCATGAACACTGCCTTTAAAATTTTATTAGTTACTCTACTCGCGCGCATGGGCAGAGTCAGAATATTTTTAACAGGGTATTTAAAAATTAAAATATATTAAAAAAAATTAAATAATGATATTGATCTCATAATTTTACAAAATCAGGTAATGATAGTCACAGTAAAATAATACTTATATTTCTATGAAGGCTTGTGTATGTTTTTTTTTTAAAAAAATAATTGTAAATATTAATTATGTTATATAAAAGCGTTTGATTCGGGGCAAAAAAATTGAAGATATGCACTGACGGAGATCTACCTATGTTATGTTCACTCACGAACAGAAAATGTAAGGAGAGAGACTCACACTTTTTTATTTTGATGTGATATCACTCCTCAAATTAGATAAGGGTCATTCATATATTATCATAGAGAGAAGAGCTACAATGTTAATTAATTGTTAGGTCCACATCTTACAACATTTCGTGTTAGTAGAATAGTTTGTTGTCTATATAGTAACGATCCACTGACATGATGGAGCCTCTTTAACTAGCGACAACATTTGAATTTACAAAATTTGAGTGTGATTTGTTCTTTCTCTTGTCATTATCTGACAATCTTCCACCTTATAATATATCTTAATTTCAATTCTGAGCAGTACTTTCCATCGAGTATTTAGGTGATAAGTTTCATTTCGCTTTCAAACCCAACTTGATGATTTCTAGCTAGTTTGTTCCTTTTTCTGGTTTGCTTTTGACGAGTTAAAGAAGAATAATCACATTTTCATTAAGTTATCTTCAAGGTGTGGTTCTGGTAAAGTGTACTCTTCGATGGCAATTTATCACTCCTCTTTCTTGATTGGGTAAATTATGCGTTCCTTCAAATGTAACTGTCATCTATTCGTGTAACTCATAAGATGTGTGAAAATTTTCTGTCTTATATGCCGATGAACGATATTTATTATTGCGTATTATTATCTCAGCAAAAAAGAGAAATGCATTAATATATAGATGTTCCGAAGTAGCTATCTACTGAGAATAATCTAATTAATTGGTAATGAATCGTAAATCTTTTTAATCTAGAATAATAATTTTTGCTTTCGTTTGTTTTGATTAATAAAAAAACCCTCGGTAGAGTATTAAGAAATCGTTTTATCGATGTTATGTGTTAATTTTGAAGAACAATTTATCCGCCTCGATCTCCATTTATAAAAGAAAAGAAAGCGCTAAAATCTTACAATTCAACATTTCTTCCATGGATTTTATTTTTTGTATGAAATATTGAACTTAAAGATTCGCATGTATACAATTCAACACCCTGCATGCATCTAGCCATATCTTTTTAAGTTTTATCTGACATAGTCAGCTCAGAGAACCTTATAATTTAGTACTACTGTATGAATTTGTTTTATATTGGACGTTAGCTGAAGAATAATATAAATCACCTATTCGACCTAATAGAAAGAAACAAAGTCTGAATCCATATTTGTCTCCCCCAGGTACATTGGAATGACAACACTTAACCTCTCTATTCAAATTATTAATTTAATTAACTTTTATTTATAATGGTTCAATGTAGTGGGTCACAAGTAATGATGCACGCTTTAATTATTCAAGGGATGATCATCAATGAATAAACTCTCATATTATTATTTCACTAATTTTCTTATGCAAGCTGTCAGATAATTTGCTTGATTTCAAAGAAAAAGCCGCCTGACTGGTGCTAAATTAATATTGCTAGCAAGCATGATTAGTGCTGATGACTTGATATTGTCAAGATTTAAATCACTGCATCTTAAGTTAGTTGGATAGTAGGATTTAAGCATACATTATTTTCAACGGCATATACTAAACCAAATTGCAATGGTTCCATCACAATAATTGGCAAACTGGATTAAAAGCTGTCGTTTAGAAAATGCATATAATTAAATTCACTTCCCATAATCAAGTTCGGCCGAGTTTTATAATTTTTCTTAATTTTAGCTGTTAGTTGAACCATTCAGTTAAGTTGCACCAAAATAATTTATATTTAGTACGTGCATCTACACTTCTGTAAATATTATCTTTCAGAAATTTGGTTACTTCGGTCGCAAGAGAATAGAATGAGAACGTACCCATAAACATTATTTTGAAACAATAGTGAAAACTGAAATTTATGAAGAATAGAGCTATTCGGAAAATATAAAATGTTGTTTGGATGATCTATAGAGAGAGCATGTAGATGAAAAAAATAATATGCCAATTCAACAATTGCTCAATTTTATTGGAATTTTATACTCTTGTCAGTTCCTGTATTATAATTGGTTACAGTCTAAAATGGAGATGGGTACTTATTCGTAAAAAATTCTATTTTCAACATCACTTATTCGTAAAAAAACTCTGGTACGAGCCGCCTAGTTTTTCTCTCTTACTGGGTGTTCTTCTTTACTAGCTTAGCTCCTCTCTTTTTCTTTTCTTTTCCGTTTTAAATCGGTAGCTAGTCGCTGCTCGCTACGCCTATTGTATTAAAAAAAAAACATCACAAATATACAGATTCGATCTATACGTACCCATATACCCTTCTAAGTTAGTTCGATGTTAAAATATACTCATGATCCACATCTAATCTAAAATCTAAATCTAATCTAAAAATACTATAATGTGAGGTATATTTACTACAGTGATTCTAATGACGTCATCAAAACGTCAGCGCTCAACTTGATCTCCGCATCAGTCTTCGTTGTTATTTCCGTTATTTTTGATGGATTCAATCTCAACCGTGTATTTGTTTTCATCAAACAAGTCTCCATCTCTCCGAGACTCTCCGCCTTCCCCTTTTCCTCTCTCTCTCTCTTTTCTTTCTTCTCCAAATCAATCAAATAAAGACAAGTTTCTCAATTCTCCATGGATCACTCATCCACGCAACCACCTCCACCACCACCTGAAGCTCCGCCCATGGCCAAGCTCAAGCTCGCTAGCGCCTGGTCGGGCTCGCTCGAGGTCTCCCTCAACACATGGACGGTCCAGATGCTCCGAGCGGAGGTGGCGCGCCGTTCCAACGGAGGCGGCTGCCATCCCACCCGCATCAACCTCATCTGCGGCGGCAAGGTTCTCAGGGACGGCTACTCTCATGGCCGATGCTGGCATGAGAACCCTGCTTTTTATACTGTATATTTAGGCCAAGTTCTTCAAATTAAACCCTGCTTTTTATTTAATTCATAGTTAATCTGTACACTATTTTAAAAGAAGTACGCTAATTTTGATGTACTTTGAATTGTATTTGTTTTCTCTTGATGCAGGATGTGAGCAATATTCGTGAAGTTCCTGATCATCAGGTGCTTTATATTTTGCTTTATATTTTGAGTTTGGTGCTTTATATTTGTTTTCTCAATTATCACCGTTAGTTTGCTTTATCTTTTTATAGACAAGCCTCACCATCAGGAGACGATGAAGGCTTCTCACGATCCATAGTCCATCGCGTATCCGTCGCTTAAGACTAATATTCTGCACCATTCTTAAGTACTTTTGAATAAACCATCATTTTGGGATGTTTTTATCTTGATTTTGTCCAATTTGGTATTGGTTTAGTATTTATCTGTTCTTCAATTATGAATGTCTTTTTTGGTAGCAGTGTACTGTCAGAGGCAAACAGTATGTCGAAGTAGAGAGAAAGAGAAGCCTCATTTGAATTTAAGAGCTGTGTGTCTACTATTATTGATGAAACCCACGCTGCATCTCATAGAGGTGACGATTCTCCTTACTATATTCACCTGTTGTTTATGCATGGCCAATTTCGTTGGGCAAGTTGGTATCTGAATGAATGGCACAGTAAATTGGAATCTAAGGCACATGAATGGCACTGACTGGAATCTCTTCACAAGAAGTGATCAATATGACAGGATCAAATTAAAAGGCCCAATTCTCAATTATCACTTTGTCTGTCCTGATCTATGAGCTAAATTTGGTATATGATTTTTTCCCCTGTATAGATGGTAACAGTGAAAATGGAGGGAGATCCCATCTAACACTAAAGAAAAGAAAACAATACCAAAATAATTTGTATGTAATGAGTCAATTGATGGGAACCAGATGGTAATCTCTATTTCTTTTTCCTCCTCTCTCTTTTGTTTCTTCTTTTTTGTTCAATAATGTTATCAAAACTATGATAACATTGTGTCTTATAATGTAAGTTCTCAGGTAAGGTCGAGTGACATTGCTATGGCATAATATCTCATATGTATAGGTGAATGTGCTTGAAGGGCTAAAGATATACGAGGAATTAGTGAAGAGATCTGATGCTAACATGATACTTTCTTGGGTGAATGAAACCAGGGATAAAGGCCACCATGGTGAACTCCAAGGTAATATCATTGTGTTATATTGATAAATATGATTCCTACATTAGACTCTTTTGAACAAAAGAAGCCAACAAGTCATCAAAACATTCTCTACTGTACAAATTAGTTGTGGTTAATTTTGCAATCTGTACAGTACTATATAACTAATTCTTTAACAGGCATACTGAGACAGTGTTACGAAATATGAGAACAATTAAGAACAATAACATGTCCATGTAATTAATCTGAAAATTATTGTAATTAATCTGTAAGTCCAAAAATTCTGAAAATTTGACAGAAGTTGTGCTTGACCGTAAAGTATCTAATGTTAAAATTTTATTCAACTCTGTTAAACCATTGATGAAATAAAAATTATTTAGTAAACTGCCAAAAATACCCTTTTTGTGTGTGCTGAAAATTAAATGTGAACATGAACCAATGTGGTTTTGATTGAACTATTAAATGTAATCTCAGTATGTATCAGTACCAGTATCAGTACAGATTAAGAACAATACATGTCCATGTATTACAAGATCGCGTGTATGTTGTCAGTACCAGTATCGATAATATTTTTTTGGGCAACTTCTGGATGCAAGATGCATTTATTTTAATTTTTTTTCATTAATCTTAATGAACTTCATAAATTATCCCTTTTACAGAAATCTTGCTAGCCCTCTTGCACCATGAGCTGAGTCTTAGCAATACTCTGGGCCCATCGAATGTGACACCACTCATCTCAGCTACCACATGTGGTCACTTGGAAGTGTTTAACCTCCTATTTTTGTCTGATGACGGCTCAGTCCATCTATCAAAGAATAATTGCAAAACCCATTAGATTTCGCTGCCCGCCGGGGCCATATTGAGATGGTGAATGCCTTGCAAGCACAGGAACCACAACTCGCTTGTAGAACTCACAAGAAAGGCCTGAGCTGGCGAATGCCTTGCTGACGACATTGCACAAGGTAGTGAAGGATATCTTATAATTATGGAAAGTATAAATAATGTATCTTTCTCACCCCTGATATAGACTCCCAAGCTAGACTAAGTCTTTGGTAAGGATATTTTATAATTATGGGAAGTACAGGGGCTCCTCCAAGAAATGCACCAGTTTTGTATGGAAGGAGATACTCTCCATTTGTAGTTGTACCCTCTAAAAAAAATTAAAGGAGTTATGTAACCCAGATAGTTATAGGTAATGTGAGAGAAAGAATACTTAATGATGAATGATATAATAATTTTCGAAATTAAACTGAACTTTATGGGTCCAGTTGTCCTCATCATGTTAAGAAACAAGGAAAAGAACATTCACCATTTTGTATCCCAGTGGAATTATGACAAAACTATTTCATTTATGAATCAATATGTATAAAAAGGTAAATAAATGAATGAATGAATATAGAGATAAATAGGACAAATCATGACAACATGGCAATGACTGTTTAATCGAGCCTCTTCAATCCTTTCTGTTACTAGGCCTGGCATGAATAAAGTTAATAAAAAGATATATACATGCATAAAAAAAGCACTTCTTGCTAGCTGCATTATTAGTTGCAAATTCTATAATATTTTTTATCTTTCTTTGTTGTGCGGTGAGATGAAGTGGTGGCAATTGTTTCCAAATATTATTGCAGTGATATAGTAATAATGAAGTGGTGAGATGAAGTGCTTGGTGTGACGAGATGAAGTAGTGTCTGCTAGCAAGAAGTGCTTGGTACCAGATATATGTCGCTATGGCCTATAGTGCAGAGATTATGTGTGAGGGCAGGGAAGGGTTAGCATTCTAATTTTATTGTATGTGTATTGTACTTCTTTCATGTATAACATTCCTATACCGGATCCTGCACATTGGTTTAGTTGTATAGTTGTTTTTAGCAAATGGCTAAACCATCTTGGAACTGATAATTAATAAAAATGCTGACATCATACTCTAATTATCCTTACCATATTTTATATAACCATAATTAAAAATTATATAAGGTTTTCTGAAAAAAATCTGCAATCATTATGACTAATTTATTTAATTTTGTTAAAATTTATGCATCTGATAGAATTAAATGTACTAAAAAAGAAAGGGATCTTGATTTTATATATATTTAGTTATGCAAATTGTTTCCCATTAATTATAAAAATTTGTAATGTTCTTTTGCAATTTTTTATTTTAAAATTGTGTTAAATTATATTTCTTAAGAAATTAGATGTTACGAAATAAACTAATAAATTTGGCAAATAGTTTGAATTATTCTCAATCTAAAAAATCATAGCGCAGCGAAGCTGCGACTACCATAGAAATCGAGCGGCGGGAGGATGAAGAACTCTCTAGGCTCTGGAAAAACAATGCCTCACGCGCAAAGCGCGTATAAAAAGCTAGTTCTTTTTATTTCCATGATACTACCCCCTGGAGATTCGGGATGGCGTGCAACATTGACAGAAAACACGAATATTTTGATCATTTATTTTTATATGGCTAAAATTGATTGGATTGAAAATGGAATATCTTTTCTTTTTTGTTTGAGAAACGGATTTGACCAAAGCAGATTGGATTGACAACTTGCTAGCTGTACATCTATATCCTTAGAATACATATATAATTATGTAATTAGATCGATCCAAATTATATTATGCATGCGAGATACAATGTATTGTAAACATACGATCAGGTCGGCAGTTTTAATAACATTTGTTGTTATAGATACTATATTCACGTCGTTATTTCGTACTCATGTACAATAATAACTATATAAAAAACAAAATGACGGGTCAAACTTAACTTGTTTAATCTAGTCTCTAGTCTATGTTTTCAGCCCTCATTACTAGAAATTAAACATTGGTAGAATGAATCCTGGCGAGCCTCAATATCATAATCTTAACATTGCATTTGCATAGGGTCGGCTAATTGTTTCCAAATCTTATCTATTCTCTACTCTTTGCAGTTCTTTATTTTTAGAATAACATTTAGCTATAAGACTATCATGAGTGTTTATATCTATGAGACTATCATGCTAGAGTTTATGTCTATATTTCTAAGTTGTTATAAATAACTAATGGAACGGCTACTTTTTTCTTTTTCCCTAATTCTTTATATTCTCTGTTTAAGATCAGAGATTATTTAAAATAATTTAAATAGGATCCGAAACAAATGATCTTTTTCAATCTTTTAATGAGCCCACCACAACTCATGAGCCCCAAAATGGGCTGGTGGAAGCGGCCTCTTATTTTTGTGGCATGATATGACCAACGCAATTACGCAACAAAAAACCGGGACATCATCCTGCCTGCAAAATTAGTGAAGCAGCAAATAAAATATTGAACGACCACATAAACTAAAAAAAAAATTACATAACCATATCGTGCATATTCATATAAAGAATATCCATTTGATTTTTATCTTTTTTTTTTTGTAGCTGAAATGGTGACTTTCCAATTTTGAAAGGTATTAAATAAGCGCATTTTCTTGTCCCTTTTGCTCAATTATATGACAATCAAGGAATTAAAGCGAGACAAGGCGAATGCGCAATAATGCGAGATGCGGACACTCTGGCAATGTTTAGTAGTATGATACATGTACGTAGTACACATGTATAATTGTATAGTTATGTAGATTCAAGAGCCGGTTATTCTGGCAGTAGTTCCACTTGCTAGGCAAAAATTAAGCAACTGATACAGTGTATTCTGGAAGTAGTTCACTGAAATTTGAGGTTTAGGATTTTGAGCATAATTTATCATAACTACCAGAATTTCAGAATTTAATACTTTATGCAATGATAATTTTCTTTATATCACGCAATAGACGTGTCTTTTTTCCAATATCATCACCTCACCGGAACTTTTACTCGGAGATATTTCGGTTTGCATTGATTCTTGGATAAAACATGCTTAGTCGATTTTTTTTTTTTTTACTTTTTTCCTTTTACTGTATAGTTTCTTGATTTTTTTTTTTTTCTGTTTTTTTCTTTTCTGATTTTGTACATAATTTTTTATTAATAAAATTTGTCGTAGTGGTATTTTGCCACACGTCATTCAAAAAAAAAAGATAATTTTCTTTATATAATTATAAAGGATAATTTCGTTGTTAATTGTTATGCGAAACTTGGTGTTCCTTCGAAACATGAGGCGTTATGTGCGCCACTATTTAAAAAGCGAATACTGCAGGTAGTCCTCTACATAAATAAATTATAATTATTTGAATTTGCAAATTGCAACGACTTTTTGTAAAGTTGACGTTCATATAAAATTAGTTATAATTCGGATAAGTTTACCCTTAGTCTTCTTTTAACGAGGAAAAAGAAAATAATGATAGTTTTTTGTTCCCGTTGTCAGTTTGTAAGAAATTTGTCTTTACAAGCTAGAAATATTTCACTCTGGAGAAATGACAACAGTACTGGTTTCACAAATCGCTTTCTGACAATGAATGGCTGCTATAATTATAAATGAAGTCCATAACTAATTAATAAATCTGGCAACCAAATTTCCACAAAAGGTCAATCAATTTGAGGAAGCCTAATAAAACACAGTATTGCAAATCTCATTATAAAAAACACTACGTTAAAACTTTTCGCATGTTTCCTTTTATTAATATTAAGAAGAAAAACAAATAATAATTTGGGTAGATTATGTGATAAGCATTACCTTTCATCTACTTTGTTATCAAGTTAGACGTTCACATATCCACTAGATCAATAAAAAAGTTAGAAAAAAATTTGTGACGAGATGTCACGGTCGCACAAACATTCCCCATTTTCTTGTATTTTTCTTCAAAAAAGTCATAACCTCCAAAACATGACTGTTGAAAATTTCCAACCTATATCGAAATGTTTGTCTGGATACAGTAATTTTACAGCAATTTGACAAACGAATAGTTTGTATTTTTAATATGGACTAGTCAAGAGTGGAGGTTGTTTCCAAGCTTTAAATTTGATCGTTTGTAGTTTTGTAGTAGACTCCACATAATGTAAACATCATCCTCTTTGAAAAACCTGTAATTATCTGGCAAATTGCTTATGTCATCAACAATAAAGAACTATTAAACATTACGGATGTCCTTGTCTGAATGCACTTACAATTTTTGGAGTAGAGCGTACTAGATAAAATAGAACTTTCTTATACTTTTCTTGAGAGATGTATGAGATAGACTTATAACAACCGATATACATATGATGATGTTTGATGGTCCCTATTATAAACTTATCCTTTTGTCAAATTTTCAATTCTGTAATCAAAGTTCACAAGTAATGGATTTGTCAATAGTGGCAAAGCATATGTCTAATCTTGTCAGCTATCGATCATCAAATTTCGATTGCTTAGTCTTGTTTTTACTTGCAAATTTTGTATTAGGTGCGAAGCTTGTGTTGCTTCGGATAAAGTTGCAAATGACATATCCAACTAAAATTCTATGCAAATGTTATTTGACCTTATGGCTTACTTACTTTAAATAAAGCTGAAATAATGCTGTATTAAATTTAATTATCTCAGATTTGTCACGAAAGATTGAACCGGCTGGCAGAGATATATAGAATGAAATTCTCTTCAATTACAAATTTTATTACATGATCCCTTTCTGATTTGGAAAAATAATTTCAAAAATTAGATAGTCTGTATTTTATAATTATGAAATTTTCTCTACCCATTCTTTCTGCTCGTTTATAATAGTACAAAGTCAAAATTGGCATCCATCATTTATTTTTAAATTATTGTTCATCTCTGTCAAATTATCATTATTATGATTTGAAATGGAAGTTCTAATTCTAGATGTGAGATGAATCCAGCAAAATTGTGGCTATTGAAAAATATAAGAGCAGTGGAGCGGTTGGGTACACATAATTGTGAGGGGGCAAATAAATATTTCAAAATAGTTAATGCGTAAAACAAGGTCATTAGGTCAGAGAAGATTGATATTGTTGCAACTTTAGGTTTGGTCATTAGGTCATGCAGAGTAATTATTGTGACGAAACTCCCTGATTTAGTTGTTGATTGTCATTGTTTTAGATCGTTAGGTTCATGTCTGTTCCTAACTGTTGCTTTAAAAAGAAAACTTTAAAATTTAGGCTTTCGAAAATGTCACTCTCTATTTTATCTATAACTAAACATTGGCCGACCAAACAGATACGCTGATCAAAGCCTAAATGAATGTATCTCGCTTGAAATATTTTTTTGTCAGAACCAATTGTTGTTATCTGGTCGGAGCAATTGACTAACAACGAATAAAGTTTTGCATTTGTACAGAATTGTTTCGAAATTATAAAAGACCGGGGAAAACGATAATGTACGCATAATTAAGCAGATGGTTCTTGAGAAAAGTTATTTTGTTTCCAGAATTTGAACCAAACAATTTCATGAAAAGTTCTTGAGAAAAGTTACAAGAATATATAATAAACTCTAGACCAAACTGTTTGCAGTCCAAGCTCTATAATTTTTTTTTTTATCCGAGAATTAGGGTTCTATTTTTTGGGCCGAAAGATAGTTTGGGCAGAGATTTCCTTTCTTAATTATTACTACCAGTAAAGTATTCAGTAACAGGGAAATTGAAAATATTATCTATGCATGGAGGGTAGAGTTTGTAACAAATTTTTTCAGTAATTAAACATATTTGATACAACTATACAGAGATTACAAATGCTCACTCTCAGCAAATTACACGTGCATTACAATTTAAATCATAGAGCAAACCATAATCTTCATAAAATGGCTTACAAAATCATAGGTGCATTAAATTTCATATATTTATTTCACTTCCCCTGTGCAATTTTACCTCACACATCGTGGTCCCTATGACACTCAGGAGGCATGACAGAATATCGAGACCGGTCGGTACAGTAGTTATATATAGTGTACTTCTGGCGAACCCAACTAAGACTCCGGTACTGGGGCCCATCTAAATCCTGGAACTCTTTCTGGTCCCACCACCTCATGCCTTGTGTGGCACAATACTTTGCCTCGACAGATGCTTCACAACCGTCTATGTGGAAGCTTCGGTAGGAGGCGACAAAAGGTGCCTTGCTCCAGTCTGTCTTTTCCAAGCCACCACGTGTGGCCCAGTCATCAGCATTCCACAGGCTGTTGTAAATTTTCATTGGTTGGTTGAAGGGGTACCGCACCCCCAAATCTTTGCTGTTCTTAAAAACTCTTATCGGCACGTCATCCACAAAGAACCTGTTTTATTTTCATTTTTTAATTTCATATACGTTATCTTCAGAGATAAGAAGAAAGAGAAAACAAAAATCATCATTGCACAAATTAAACAACATACACAATCTGGTACATGTTCCACAAAACCGAATAGGAGTGGTAGTCCTTGGTCGGGTCAAACCAAAGATATATCCGTTGTTCTCTGTCTCCTTTCCCTCCTGTGAAAACATTTGTTTGTAGTATGTACGGCTGCCCTGTTCTGTTGCCTAAAAACTCGAAATCTATCTCATCATGTTCTGAATTTGTCGATGACAACTGAAGACACCAAAAGAAAGAAAAAAGAAAATAAATTGTTGATTGATGAATATTATGCATGTTGTTATTAATTTTGTATACAATATGATATTGTAGAATTGAAAATGTATCTACATAGAATGCAGTGACAGTGCCAGCAGAGTCGCCTGGTACCAACTTCATTTGCATGCTGAAGTGCCCAAAAAGGTACGTCCCTTTCGATTGAAACCCAGTACCTATGTGTCAAATGAAATATTGTTGTATACTGTCATACTCATACTTGAAGAGACATGTACTATACGTGTAAGGCGAAAGTAAAATAAATGTATGCTTTACCAGAATATTTGTCAAGGTAAAGTTGAACTTCATTTCCACCGTTTAAGTACTTGATGTGCTCTGCAGCCCATGTAGGTACATAATTTCTATGAAATGGTACATCGATTGGCTTTCTCAGTGCACCACCAATGACGGTTTTAAAGAATAAACCAAACAGGCATACATAGAATATTCTAGTATAAGGAACAGCCATTTGTCAAAATAAAATGTATAGAAGGATTAGAAAGAGAGGAGAATAATTGGTCCAATGAGCTGACACTTCTGTACTGCAGAATATATAAAGCAGAGTCGTGGTATGCAATTAATGCATATATTTTTTGAACTCGAAAAAACAAGTATGGCTTGAGAGTTATGTGACTGGGGATTGATAAAATTGATGAAGAAAATTAGAAATAAAATGTTTAGTCACATCGAGCGGGATATGTATTAGCTGGTTGCAGTGAATGAGACCACATGACTCTGTCCCCCAATCTAGGGTTCATATAACAGACTCCCTTATTTTTCTTCTTTGTTTTGAATGGTTAAGAAACCAAAATAATCATGCACGGCGATCATTGAACGAGCATGAGACTATGGATGACGAAACGCACAACTCCATTCTCCTTTCATTACGTTAGCATACATGCATTTCCCTACATCCTGTTCTAAGGACACGCTTAGTTAACCCGAGTTCTTGACCACTGTAAGGATGCCACCACTGTTGGGTTTTAAAACCTAGGAACGACTCATGTGAAACTTTAACATAAACTAAGCGGAAGCGTTACCTGGTTCCATCTGGTTATTTAATGATCTTGAATATCTTCTATGCTCCAGCAACACCATAACAATATCTATACACGCACCAAGGTTGGGGAAAAGATCTTCCAAAGGATCAAGACACGCCCTTTGATGCCTTACGCCTAAAGCAAAGCACTATCTCTCTCTAATTGATGGAAGTATTAGAAAGAGGGGCAGAGATGCTGCTATCAACGCATGTATACAGCAGTGCTCGTTGTTGTCTTGTCCCTTGGGGACCAACCCCGTATATATAGTACCAAGGGCTTCTTGGCACCCAAACAATTCCATATTGGTCCATCATCAATATAGATTTGTTTTCAAACATAACCACGTACAAAAGGCAACACATCTATGCACAAAAATCTTGCTTTTATTTACAGCCACGTTTAGCATATTACCATATCTTAATTGACTTGGAAACCAAGCAAAATTTGCCCACACAAAATTAGATTGTTTCCAAATAATCTTACAATCTCCCACTTGGGCTATTATGCTTAGTGTTATCCAAAGTCCTTAACTTATGAGCTCATATTTCCATGGTAATAAATTTTGTGCCTCTAATTCCGTCCATCATTCATAACGATAAAAGACCATTGAAGCTTTCGTTACATTATAGCCATTACAGGCTTCTAATCCTGTAAAGCCGTCGCAACTAAACCCACAATGATCACAATACCTTCATAAATGAATGACATTGAATTTATATGTGTGTAAGTGGTGTGGAAAATACACGCAAGTGTGACTGCCACGTGTCTATTTCCAACTTTTATTGGTCACCCAAAACTGAAGTGAGGTCAACTTAATTTAGAGTCAGAATGAGAACTGCAAGCTAAAAAACTGAATCATTTCTGCAGAAATTATTCACATGCTTAATAAACTGAAAACTGAATATATGTCCAATCATGCACTCCCACTGAACACAAACTCCCACTCAAGTCTTAAACCCTCAACTTGAATTAGCACCCACAAGAGCGACATGCTTCTGTGACCAAATTGGGTGTTTCAAGTTTTATGAGCAGATCTGCAATTATGGAGTTTTGTTCTAATGTGCTAGATTGACATTAAATCATTTTGGACTCTTTTATTTACAACCAGAAACTTAAAGTTTTATGTGCTTTAACTTATTGAAGTTTCTGTTGTTGGAGTATATGATTATTGTCACAATATATCCATAGTGATGTTAAACAACATCCATCATGTGCAGCCTAGTGACAAAATTCATAGTCATACTTCTAAATTTGAATGCTTATAACATACTATAAACTTTATTTCCATTGCGAGAGATGTTAATACACACCCGTTTAACATTCTTCATAAAATGGAATTATTTTTTTAGGATGTTATCATGACATCCACTGAAATCGAAATCAGAACACCAAAAAAGACCTCAGCCTATTTCTGACATTCGAACTGTAAGTGCATAATTGTATCAAATAACTAAATTTGACTGCATTCCATAATTCTACACTCATGTAGATATTGACTTTGCATCTTTATTATGTATACAATATCCACATGTATACGAACTTAGATCAAATTCCTTATAACTGAATCATAAGGAGCACTTTTATTTCCAACTTAATCAACATATATGGGGTATACTAAAAACAAAATATAAATATACCTCAATCACAGAATATCCAGTAGTTTGCTTTATCTTATCATACTACTTGAGAGTCTAATTGATGCTTATCATTTGTTTAAAGGCTCAAGAACCTTGAGGCCAAGTACACATGATAATATCATTTCAAGTAGTAAATCATCTAATGCAAAACGTTACTCCCACTGAACCTGTGATATATACAACTATTAACCAAGTTAATCTCGAAACCAAATGCGATAATCACTTGATGAAATTTGTAATATCACTGTTGAGACGCCTATTTTGAGTTCATATATAGATTTAAATTTGCAACCATTTTATTTGTATCATCCGATTCAAAGTGGTGTGGTTGCACCGTATAGATTGTTTCATCAAAGTCACCATTGAAGAACACAGTCCTAACATCTATTTGATGAAACTCGAAATCCAAAATTGTGCTACAAGTGCCATGATTAACCTAAAAGAGTCTTTCAGTAAAACTAGAAGGAAAGTCTCTTTATGGTAAATTCATTCCTTTCAGGTGAAGTTCTCAGTGACAAGATGTACCTTATGACTTTTCACATTGCCTTTAGAATCCCTTTTGGTATTAAACGTCCATTTGCAACAAATGAGTTTTTTACCTCATGGCAATATTACTAAGTCTCAAATATCATTGTCACACATGAAATTCATACGGCATCAATCAACTTTTATGAGTTTCAAACTCATGTTCATGAAGATAGACAACATAATCATCCGATATTGTTTGTCTTTTTTCCCTTATAGATCTTGCAAGCACGAGTTCTTGAGGTGGTTGTAGTTGTTCAATGACACTGTTATCTTCAACTTAATTATTTCCAGAGTCTAAGTCCATAGGATCTGGAACAAGATCTGTTTCCTAAATCAAACGATCCGTTTGAGTCCACAAAGGATCATTATCATTTTCAGGATCAACCCTGGACACTGTATATATGATCAAACGGTCTGTTTCAGTCCTGTCGCGGTCCGTTTGAAGGTCAGTGTTCTCAGTTTCTTATTTGAAGATAATATCCCGATGTGTCATATCTCCCCCCACAACCAAAACATCCTCAAAGAACTTATCTTTATTTATCTCTAAAAACTCAATCTTAAACTGTGGGATATAATAATTTTGATATTCCTGGATCTTTTGGCATAATTAACAAAACAACTAATTATCCTTTCATCCAACTACTCATGTGGCTTATGCCGAGTTTTGTTAGATATCCCAAATATAATATTATGGACATTCCAGTCTACATATTATATGAGTTTTATAATAGTTGCCTTTAGTTGATATAGAATACAAACTGCTATTCGTGAGAATTTTTTTTAATTTTGTACAAAAATATATTATCTCCTTTAGAGATATAACTTAACCTTTTGTACCAAAGTATTCATAAATTCTCAATTTTATGCATAAAACTTTAGTATCTTTTATAGATTTTCCTTATATATAAGCTATTATTTCCATATAAGATTGTTGTATACTGAAGAAGAAATGAATCTATCTGATTTTGGACAATGAGACAAAACCAAATTTCTATTCTTAAATGAACAAATAAATTCTTATTTGTTGATTTGAGATAGAGTTGAAATTTCATTAAAATGAAATTATAAATATCTCATGTATGTCCAAATATGATCCATTACTAAATAACAAAATATGGACATTATAGCTTCCAAAATTGATTGTCTTGTTGTCACCGCTATATGAATGTATCTTTCAACATCAATTTGACTTCAAACAATCATAGGAAATTCTAGAAATACAAATGTGGGAAGTTTCATCCGAATCAATCCACTATCTATATATAAACAACTTATGCATAGACTTTAGCAAGGAGCACAATATTATTCTTGGTACCCCAAGTATAATATTTTCTTAAATGCTCTTATTTTCATAGAAGAAATACCCCTCAGATTCTGACTTTTCAATCAGGTTTTGAGCCTTAACTTTATTGGGATTCTTTTATGATTCAAATTGCAGTTTTATTCTTAAATTTTATGTTTCTAATTTTCTTATATTCTTGGATTCAAAATCAACCTGAGTATCATATGTATTATCTTCAATTTTATTTTCTTCCTTCACCATATGCAAGTTGAGGTTAATGAGGGTTGCATAACTCATCTTGAACCAAATAGGAAGAAAAATAAGCACTAAATAACCTTATTATCTTGCGATATATTTTAGTGCTTATAATTTTGAAGCATAAACATAATATCTCCAAATGTACTCCCTTATGTTGATTTTATATTTATTTAGATACCTAAAGTGTTTCTGCAATGAATGTCTAAATGTAACTATTGTCCATCTGCAAGTGCTCTTTGGAGTCTCCTTACAGACTTCAAATACCTACTTCTTCTTAGCAGATACAGTTTGTTTTTGTTTAGTTTTCTCTCCTCTTCTTATCTCTGCCGTGGTTTTCATTAGTAAGAGCTGTAAGCGTTGGATTACACCATGTTGTCATGAGGACAAGTTCTGTCGCAGAAAATAAGGTCGGCGCCTAAGTGTCCATATGACCCTGACCTTTTCTGGGAATCTTGCCTGGATGTGGTGTAATTTCAATGGCTGCTGGCTGAAGAGGAAACCATCGCTTTCTTTTCTTACCTTAATGTAATGCATACTAGTTTGTATGGTTACATATCTCTATGGTTCTCCTTCTGGTCTCTTTAGGTAGTTTGTTACTTACCAAAACAAACTACATAAGGTTTAGTAGTCTATATAAGTATTATATGGTCTATTATTTTTGTTTGTATACCTTAAGGTTTTGCAACCGGGTCTTAAATCTAAGTCGTCCTAGGTCAGTATTTGGTTAGACTTTTCATATTAAGATTGATGTGCATAATGAAAAGTCTAAGTTTAGGTATACTTTAAGTCCAATATAAAGGTATCATAACCCACAGGTCCCAGGATCGCAACCTGGCTCTGATACCACTTGTTGGGTTTTAAAACCTAGGAACGACTCATGTGAAACTTTAACATAAACTAAGCGGAAGCGTTACCTGGTTCCATCTGGTTATTTAATGATCTTGAATATCTTCTATGCTCCAGCAACACCATAACAATATCTATACACGCACCAAGGTTGGGGAAAAAATCTTCCAAAGGATCAAGACACGCCCTTTGATGCCTTACGCCTAAAGCAAAGCACTATCTCTCTCTAATTGATGGAAGTATTAGAAAGAGGGGCAGAGATGCTGCTATCAACGCATGTATACAGCAGTGCTCGTTGTTGTCTTGTCCCTTGGGGACCAACCCCGTATATATAGTACCAAGGGCTTCTTGGCACCCAAACAATTCCATATTGGTCCATCATCAATATAGATTTGTTTCCAAACATAACCACGTACAAAAGGCAACACATCTATGCACAAAAATCTTGCTTTTATTTACAGTCACGTTTAGCATATTACCATATCTTAATTGACTTGGAAACCAAGCAAAATTTGCCCACACAAAATTAGATTGTTTCCAAATAATCTTACAACCACTTCTAATCATGTCTTATCTTTCTTCTGTTTATTTTCCCCCGGCTGTTCAGCCTTTTAACTCGTCCCTTTCCGCGTTGTTTTTATTGACATGGGGAATGCTGTTTTGTGAGAAATCTATAGCATTTTGAATATTAGAACACTATAGACATCCCGCGATTGTCAATGGCAGGACCCATCTCATACATCACACCGGATGGTGGGACGTCTAGTTTTCATTTTTCTTTATGAAAAGATCTAGCTGTGCATAAAGCTGGTATTTCCTTTGATTATTCTATTCATTTTGGGCAGCTAAATCTTTTACATTTTAATTCCGATTTCTATGAAATTAAATTCTTAATCAGCTTACAAGATGTTCTCTAATTCTATTACAATCTTATGATCACAATGATTACAACTGATGTCAGCCTATTTTAAAAATTAAGAGATCATAACTGTTATCTGTTTAAACTTCATCCAACTCTGGATTTCAAGCAGATTGTCTTGAGCACAGGCTAAAACTATATCTTCTGGGTCTTATTGTGGAAAGAGGGAGGGTTGTCTGAATTTGAGACATGGCGTTGTGCGGGAAAACTGTAGGCATCAAATCATTTTTTATCATTTATATCCAATCCAGTTATAGTGTAGGAAAGTGCGAAGTATATGAACAATAATACAGAATGTGTGGGCCCGCCTTTGGCAGGAATCAGGATACTGATTGCTCCAAGGGTGATTATTTGAGCAATGGTAATAAAGCTTTGCTCCAGATAATAAAATCTTTTGATAGTGGTAAAACACACTTCAAATTTTATGATTACTAAATAAAAAAATTTGAACAGTATAATCACATTTGAATGTCTGGTTTTAAATTTGACATTTATTCTATATGATTGTCATAATAATCAAATCAACACATTGTCAATGCACTCCTGCCTTTGTTTTCCCTTTTTCCTGATAATCATGTGATTGGTTAACCGCTGAGTGATCTTCCACATGGTAATTAACATGGGAACAACACTTTTGAGGTCCTCAATTGAAAAGTCCTTTTTTGTTGTTTTGTATGGAAAAGGATGAGCAACCTCATTTGAATAGAGAAACAAAAACAGCTTAATAACACATAAATTTACTTGCACTTGACGGCCGCTGTAAAGTCCTTCTAAGAACACAAGAAAATCTACTTCTTTCTCAAAAAAAAAAAAAAAAAAAAAAAAAAAACACAGAGAGAGAGTACATTGATCTACTTGAATTTCCCCTCAGGATAAAATTAAAGAATAATAATCATTCCGATTATTCTGTACAGTCTTTCTGTAATGTTTAATCCAAATTTTCTGTACATATTCAAGCTTTTCTGTACTTGAAACATGAAGGAAATATTGTGCCAAACAACCCTTTGTGAGACCAACTACTGGCTCTTTAAATTAGTACCAACCAAGTGATGATAAGCGCCAAGATATGTACAGGTGAAGGGAATGGTAACTCAGCAATACAACACAATTCAATGTCTCCTACCTTTATAACGGTAGGCTCTATAAAGATCAAGCTTAGATATGCCAACGCAAACAATTGAGATCATGAGCTTCGTCTAGGATTCAATAATTAGGCCCACGAAATGGTGTTGGCATGGGATTACTGTATGCCTGTCGATCATTTGAAATAGAGACAGAAGCATGTAAGAATGGAGATGTGGATGATGTTATAATTGAGTTGCATGGGTGCTAACTACTTCGTAATTTTCTTTTATTTATTTATTTCTTATTTTTTTTTGGAGAAAATACCTCTAAACAGAGTAATTCCATTCAGAGCATAGAAAACGAAAAAGGTATAGCCATCCTGTATTAAAAAATTGGTCAATTATTTTGACCAACTGGGTCTGTTTTTATACCATTATATGATCATATATCATTGGTCAATTTTTGTGACAGCATACTATAATTATTCTCACTCAATGCCACAACTGATAAGATTAGATTGAGACTAACTAAAAATTAGTTCTTGATTATAAAAGACTAATTTGTTAAAGAAATTGATTTAAGATCATACCAAATCCATCTAATTTAGAATGAGAAATGTAAAATGCACTTCTGCTGAGTGCTGAGAGAAGCACTGAAGCACCAACAAAGCGGCCCAAATATGTCAGAATAGCAGCAGCATGCCCAATTTGCTTGGCAAAAGCAATTTCATAAATGGGTTCCATAAATTCGCAATCACTTACATGTTTTAATTTGGGCCTTATGAGGCTTGGTTGTTTCTTAAGAAAAACTAAAGACATCTGCTTTATATTGCCTTTAAATTTCCTTACACAGATTAGGCATTTAAATAGGCTCACAAGTCTTCTATTTCTTTTGAGCTGCCAACAAATAAATTTAGGCTTTAGGTGTTAAAACCATTTCCAAAGTCTATGCAAGGAAAATGAACATTGCATGGAGTGTTATGCGTCCAAATCCAAAGATACTTCAATTTTGACTGCCCTATTCTACAGTGATCTGTACATCAACGCTAGCCGTCCGATCTTCCTCTATTTGCGATGGATTTCATCTGGGCCATCTATCTCCACTGTAAATTTTATATTGTAGATTTTCTATACATTATTTGATGTTTCCTTCTGTGTCGCAACAACTTTTTTATTTAGATTCAGCAGGCACACGAACTGCTACAGAGACGTCTCCATTATCGATCTGTGCTTTGGATTTTCTTTGCTCCGTTTGTTGTTTCCTGTCGTGCTGCACAATATTCATCAGGTGTCTTTCTCTTTACATCCTTGCAGGTACACGAATGGCTGCAGAAGCAACGGTTAGAGGGATTAATGAGCTCCATCTTCAAAGCAGGTGTTTCTGGGCTCTTCTTCACTTTTCTACACGAAGCAAAAAGGAGAGGCTGAGAGAGAGAGCTCCATCCCTGTCTCCTCTTCACCTTGCTTTTTTTCTGCGCGAAGCCAAAAAGAAAAGAGAGAGAGTGTGCTACATGGAAATCGGAGATGGGATCGCCTCTGACCATGGTTTCGGCTGACGAAAAGGTTTCTCCCTCTCGCTACTGCATCTTGCCTCCTTTCTCTAAGTCTTCATCTAAATTCTCTGCGCGTGGTTGTACGGAGCAGAGCGGTGGAGGCCCTGCTTGACGAGCTCGATCAGTACTGATTTCTCGAACTCTCCGTGAAAGAAAAAGGGTTCAGCAGCTATTTTGCCAAATTGTCTCGACTTTCTTGGGCTCTCCATCGATCTAGCTGCTTCTCCTTCCCTATTCAGCCGTCCACTTCTTTTATTCATCGGTTTGATTAACCGCTGATCTGATGTTTTGAAAGATAAGTTTAAGTTCTACCGGGCTAATTTCGTTCTTAACATTTGTTTGTTTATTGTGAATAAACGAATTTCTATCTCCAATTTTTTCTTTATTTTTTTCATTCTTACTGCTGAATAAAAGTTGCAGAATCCAACATTCAAGAAAAATGTATCGACTGCTTACATGGAAGGGACCATCAGGAAGCTGAAGGAGAGGCAGGCCATCTGAATCTTCTAATTTACCCTTTCGTTTTGTTGTAAGATTTTTGTTATTTACTGCTAATATTATTACAACAAATTATTTTTTGGTTCTGACAACTAAGTAAACAAATTATTTGTCAAAAATCTTCGTTATGCTCATTGAGATTTTTTTTCATTTGCCTCTTTTGCAGTTTTCATAGGAGATCTAAAGATTTTTTGGGGCTGCTCATCGCAACTGGTTTTGAGAGATGAGAATTTCAGGCCACAGTTTAGGTTTGATTTAGTTCCATTTGATTTTATTTTTCAGAGTTACAGAATTTGGTATTATATTTCCAGGAAGGGGCACGAGGAGGCAAGCAAAGTAGAACAAACCGCTGTGACAGTTTGACCAAAAGTTTATTAGGCAATGGGCTTCAGCTGGCAATGGTAGACTTTATTAGAAAAGAAATATCAGTCCAAGTGTGATAAACCACATCGAACATAACTTTTCAGACCCCAACCTGCAGCAAAAATGTAAATTTGTACCAACAATATTATACCCTTCATCTTAGTATATATGGTAGCATTGAAAAGTAAAGTAGAGATAGAATGGTATATCACTTATATTGGTAAATAGTTTTCTAATGAAAGACACAGAGAAGCACAAATTTGATGACTAAATTATAGAATGATGAGAAATGCAGAAGTATGATAGATATAACATTTCTGGCAAGAGCTGGAAAGCATATATTATTTTATTGACAGGTCCTAATAGACAATGGTATAGAACCTCAACAGCAAAGCATCTTGCTGTTCCAACACCAGCATTAACTCTCTTTAATTATATCTATTGCATAGTGTAATTTTTTTTTAGTGTCACAAGCACATAACTATTGCCAGTGTTTTGAAAACTAGACCAGTTTGGGCTGGCTCGACCGGTTCGACTCGAACCGGACCCCAGTCCAGTCCAAATGACCCAAAAAACTGTCTTTTTTCGATTTTATTTTTCATTTTTTAGTGTTGCCTTCTTTATCTGGTAATACATGAAGGTTCTTTTTTCCTAAAATTTACTTTGAGCTCGCAATTTTCTTTCTTGACAGGCAACGACACAAGGAAACAGTCACCTATTTTCTGAGTCCAGCCTATCTATATGTTCCTGAAAGGTTTGCTGATTTTCACCTTTTTAGTTCAGAATTTTCATTTTCGCAGTGTTAGTTCCTTATTTTTGACTATTTTATGAGGTGGTAAAATTGGATAAAAAAATTGCAAAATAAAACAAAATTTCCTTTCGCAATAAGTAAAAAATTTGTAATTGTTTCCTTACTGCCTCATTGTTAATGGATTATGTAGTTGAGTTATCTGACTTATAAGGGGCAGATAGCAGGACATTAAGCGATGAGATGTCAGGTTCCTTCTACTGTATTTTTCTTCTGATTTCTTGCTTCCTTTTTTTTTTTTTGTCTTTGCTACTTTATATTTATTTTTATTATTGCTTTTATGCAGTCATGCTGGCATGCCAGTAAGAAGATTTAGCATGGAATCGCATTCCCAAGTAAGCACCTTCACCTGCTTTGCAATTTATATTGATTTAGCATGCTGCATTTAAATCCTTCGAATTCCCTCAGTTTTTGGGCATACTAATAGCTGAGGGTTCCTGTCTAAAATAATTTTGTTGCTTTTCATTTTCAGCTTATGCAAGTGAAGAAATCACATGTTTATGAGAAGAACCACCAATGAAAAGCTGATAGCATTTGTGTTGCAATTTATGTGCATCAACTGTTTGATAAAATTACCTGTAAGTGTTGTGCATTTCCTGATTTTCATATAATTGAAAATTGTTATTCTTTTGGCCACTTTCATATTTAGCACCTTTGGAAAAAAAAAATTTGAATAGTTGTTCTCTAAACAACATTGCTAGGAAGGTAAGTAATACCATGATTGTTCTCATGTGTTTATCCAATTTTTTTAGCCATTTTCATACTAATTGTTTTTGTTTGGTTATTGGCTATGTGCCTTCCTATGTGCACACTAATTTCAATAAAAAAAATCAGTATATTTGTTACTAAATAAAAAGATAACCAAACCAGTATGCACCAAACATTGTGCTGCCTCCATTTTTTTTCCTTTTTTTTTCTTTTTTTTGTTTGCTTCTGCCTCTTCTATGTGCCATTGGCACTTGATTGACTTTCTTTTTGGTTTTATTTTGTAGGAGAATGGTCATGGAGCAACGTGTTCAAGTGTGCACCTAATTGGAATTTTATTCCTCTTTGTAAGGTTAGTAGTATCAAATTATTTTCTGAGGCCGATTATGTTTCATAGAATGCGACATGCGTAACTCCTAAAAGCCTCTTGATGGAGATGGTGTGAATTTGCTTCGATCAGATCCCGCAATAAATTTTTTTACACATTTTTCTGGTTTTCAGTGTTCAGGGAACTCACTGTTTCATAGACAAACCAGTCAAAGTAAGCAAGACAGGCTCTGCTGAGTGTGGCATTTTTACAAAATATATATATTTGCTTTATGGTTTCGTTCATATTTGTTGTCACTCTTGAAGCAACTCAGTACTTGCCACATAAAATAGTATAATAATGTAGGACGGATTGACGGAACATACTGGTCCTGCACATATTTAAGAAAATGAAGTTGTGTATTTTTTGCTTGGTCCATGTTGGTTTTCAGTGTTCATGAAACTTTCTGTTTAACACACAAAAAATTAAAGGAAAGCTCACAGGATATGTTGGGTTCTACATATGTTTAAAAAATTGTCTGGTTTATTTCTGACTTTACTTACCTTCGTTGTCCCTGTTCAGGCACCTGAGTGGCTACCAGATAAAATGGTAAAAGAATGTCAGACATAACATACTGGTCTTGCACCTCTTTAAAAAAAAAAAATACATTTATGTAATATCTACAAAATAAGTTATTTCTTTAAGCAATTTTGCATCTACAATTTATTACTTTATTATAAATGAATTTGTTGAGAGACATATATTTGTATGATAGGCAACAATTGTAATGATTATGATTTGTGCCTCTTAGTCATTTCACTGAGTTATGCAATATTTCTATTTTTTTTTTTTTTGGTTTTTACATAATGAACATAATCTGCTTCTATTTCATTTAATTTCAGTCAAGAGATGCCAAAGCTATGCAAGGGGATGGGTCACAATCAGATTTATTTAAGGCCCTCAGTTGTCATTAACTATGCTCTTCTAAATCGGCAAGATGTATAACATCGGGCCTTAAAAGAAGCATCAGGACTTGGATGCTTATTGCAGACAAAGTCTGCAGTTCACTTTGTTTCTAAAGTTTCAATTCATGTTATCATTTTAGTTTTTTTTTTATTTGATCAAGCACTTTATATTTCCATGTAACATTCATATGTACAATTCGGATAGGAATGAATCGCGCAACAAATTATTTCTTTCTTATGTACAGATGTTAACTGAATAAAGCAACAATTGCAACTAGAAATAGCATATCCCTACCAAACATGGTTTATTGTGGAAAGGCAAATAATTGGTATTAGCCCAAATCCCATATTAACATATTTCTTTGTTGTTGTTGCCTGATTTTCAGGGTACATATCAGATATCACGTTTTTTTAGCTTGGTCTTTTGCTGCAAGAACGGCATGCCCACTTTTTTTTTGCTACTACATTGAAAAGGTTTATAGTTCATTAGGATTTATTATGTTTATTCTCATACATTATTTTAAATAGACTTGCAAAAGTTGGGATATCATTATTATCAATTAGCTCTTCTGTTTTGGCTAATGAACAACATTGTTGCAGCTTCAAACGATACAGTTCCTCTCTCAGTTCGAACAAAATTGGTGAAGTTGAACTGATTTGAGAACAAAGCAATGTGTAAGTTTTGTCTTCTCTTCTTTATTACAGTCAATTAGGTTGTTTTTTTAGTTAGACATGAAATTGTCTGTGAATATGTCATATAACTACAAATTGTGTTTCTCAATTTTCATATTCTTTTTGTTCTTATTCACCTTTCAGTATATGATCTGTTGCATATGTTGCTTTGATGTGGATTGATACAGTTAGGAAATATATATCCCACGCTTTTTAAAATAAGTTTCTTAAGTAAAAAATTTCAAGTTGTTAATCTAATTAAAATGAAATGCATCTTTCGTGCTTTTCAGTGCATCGTTCGGTTCAGACGGAGTGATATAAATTTTTTACTCCTATACTTTTTATTTCTTGGTGTTATTACCGTTTTTTATTTTCTATTGGATCCAGTTGGTTTATCTATGGTTGGGATTAGTCGGTCTGATGACTTTGGCCTGGATTGCATCGGAAAAAAAAAGGGTACCATCAGGTTATTTTTTAATGTTGTTTATTGTTTATATGAATGTGCTATTATTCAGGTGCATAATCTCATTTTTTATACCTTTTATGCTAATTTTCAGCTTTGGTTGATAAGTCAAATTAATAGATAAATTAATAATGCTTATGGTATTTGTCTTCTGGATTGTATTTGAAAATAAAAAGAAAGAAAATGTAAGGACCAGTCTATATGGGAACTTAATTACGGTTTCAATTCATGTCCAAGAGGTCATGGATCTCATCAATATTTTAATTGCCTTAATATTCATCTATTCTATTTTATTAGGGTCCATCCCTTTTTCTTCTTTCAGGGGTTTCTTTCTAAAGAAATCCTTCTCTCAAGCCTCATGTCGCCTCGGCCCCATTCTTAAAGGTATATGATGTTGCAAGTGTTGTTAAGAACAATCTATTGGAGTTGTTGAGAACTTACATCCTGATGGTTAGGAACAAAATTCAATAACAAGAGATGATTTTAAAGCCTAATTGAACTTAATTATGCAATTATTCTTCAATTTCAGCTAGATTATTTATCGTTTGTGTAATTATTACAATTTTGATCGAAATAAGCCAGTCAGGAATTAAAGAGAGGGTAAAAGAATGATTAGTAGTACAGTCGTGCTTGAGATTTTACCAAAATATAGCACTAAAGCTTCAACCTTTGTGTTCGAAAGATTCTTTTTAATCTATCATGTTTGTTTGCATTTTGCATAGTTAAATATATGCATTTGTGCCCACACATAAAGAACTATCGGACAAACAGTTACCCTTATGATAAAAGTTTACTGTACATGGTGCCACATATCTTTTATTAGGTTGCTTCTTACTAATAGAATGTTTTTGCTTACTGTACATTGCGTATTTGTAGAATGGTATTTGGTTCATTAGTATTCTTTATCACATAATATAAAAATTAGATACCCAGGAAAGATTTAGAAGGAGATTGTTAATTGTCTCAAAGTGAAGGACCTTGCTTGAAATAGAATTGAAATGTAAACATCTTTATTTTCTGCTTTTATATATAAAAAAAAAAGCTAAGGTGCATGTGTTAAATTGTATCGACTCATATTATTTACGATGTTGATCCCTCTTTCTTCTTCTGAAGGTTTGTTGACAGAGGAACCTTCTCTCAAGCCTCTCTTGCCTTGGTCATGCAATGTATTACAAATCACAACTGCAGTTAGGAAGATTGTGGTGACTGCTGAAAATCAAATGGATGGCATACCAATATAGTGTCTTAGCAATCAACAAGGTGATATTCTATCAATATAATCTCTGAATTCAGGTAAATTTCTGGGGCTGTTTTGTTTGAAGACACAAGTAGTTGAGACCATATTACTAGGAATGAGAGAGAGAGAGAGACATAAAGAAATGAGACATGAGAGGTCGAGGGCTATAACAATTCTATTCAATTTGTTAGATAATATTTTTATGTTCCACACTTTCATCATAACTTTTTTCTCTTTTTATTTTGCATACCACATTTATTTACACTATGGTTGGTTGATGTAATAAGCTGAGCCACAAATAAAAAAAAGGCATATTAAAGTAAAGGGGATCAGGGAGCTGAGGATATGAAAATTTATTTTAGTTGCTCTACATAAGGAAATCCCAACTCCAATTCCTATACTAATTGAAATAAAATGGTTTGGCAAGCAAATGAAAAAGAAATATGTTGGAAGACCTCAAGATGACCTGTTTGCCCCTAAGCTAAACCTTACCTTAAAAAATCTGTAAAATTGCTCTTATTTTGCTGATAAGCTTTCAATCGTCCTATGTTAAATGTTAAGAACTAACAAGCATGTTGTTGATAAGCTTTCAATCGGTACACTATTTTCCCTATTTTTCTGTCTATATTTTGTTTGGTGCATGTTGCTGGGATTGCATTAACGTGATTTTCAAGTTGGTTAGGAGCAAAAAAGCTGATGGACTGATGCTATTGATCTGAATGTATAGTGTACCGCCAGAGATTTTAGGATTATTTCTATTACTTCAATAATTGCTTTATTTGATTATTTTTTACTTCTCCAGCAACAAAAATTTGATGCCTCACCGGACGGCCCAAACAGGACGCACATAGAAGACCTATTTCGCCGCATACTGCAGGTCAAACTCCATCGCGCGAAGCGCGATGAGAAAGCTAGTTGTACTCATATTTTCCTGACCTTGTCAATTGTCACTTTCCATGAATAGATAAAAATTCATGCAGTGAGTCTCTGTTGAAAAAAAAAATGATTTTACATGGGAAAAAAGATGCACTATTTGGAGTTTTGTGGTAAACGAGATTCTAGCAAAGTCAAACCCTGCTTTGATTTAAGCTGCCATTAAAATTTTCGTGTCCTTCGCATATGGCATGAACAATAGAATGATTCACGCAAATATTCTCTGTTAGAAAAGATGATTTAACATGAAAAAAGGATGAACTGTTTGGAGTTTTCTGGTAGACGAGATTCTACTAGAGTCAATATCATGCTTTGAATTTAAGATGACAAGAAAAAAAAAAACAAGTTCAAAGTTTGAATATTTGGCACGCACTCACGCAGGTTGAATATGGCAAAGCGAGACAACGGTCCGATATTTGATCTGAGATAAGAGAAATGATGCAGACAGAACAGTACAATTAGACATCTAATTTTGTCTCTCATTTATGTACTTGTTTATAAAGTCAAAGTAAAATCCAAAAATTGGTATTCCTTGCAAAATTTTTCTGTTTCTTTGATTTTATGTCGGAAGAACCAAGTCGATGATCGGCACTGTTTTTTCTTGGTCAAGCTGGATTGGTTTGGGTCTCTGTCTGAGACGATAACATAGCACAGAGTAATATTGGGTATATATAATTTGTGATCTTGTTATTAATTTGTAGATTCAATGCAGATCTGATCAGGTCCGCATCCGTTTCGGATCAAGATATATTCCCTTTTAGATGGGATCAACTTGTCGGGATGGTCATGGAATAACATAATTGAAATATGTTTAGACTATTAACTTTTCACGTGTTGAGTCAAATGTTTATTTTTCTTTTGCCTCTAGTATACTTTTTCTTTCTAGATTCCAGTAAGTTAAAAATTCAAAATTCAAATATCCTAAAATAAAATCCTCCTGGTATTTATAATATGTTATCAAGCATTTATAAAATTTAATAATATGATATAAAAATAAAAATATGAACGCATTTGAACTATCATTATGTAATTTATAACATGTTAATTCTGCAAGAGTCAAGATATATCAAATACATGATCAAATCATAACTTGTTAGGTAACTGGATCATTTTTCACTATTCAAGCCGGATCAAATCATTCAATAATAACCCTCACTATTTTTAGTTTTTGTTTTTCCTATACTAGGCGCAACTCAGAAAGCATCATCATAAAATTATGTTCAAATAGAAAAATATTATTTCTATCCTTATATTCCATGGTAGCAATCCACCAAATTCCTTTATCAATTTTTTTTTTAGAAAATAGAAAACCATAATTAACCTACAAGGCTACAATTCTATATATATTAAATCGGAATATGCGATCAACAGTACTATCTTCGTCGGATTTACTACGGCGTATGGCGAATGGCGAAGGTGTGGGTAAGATTATTGCAGAAACAAACAGTCTCTGCACTAATACGAGCTGATGGAAATTAAAACTGAAATACTCAGCCTTCCTTTTGTTTTCAATAGAGCAAAACTCCTGCTATTATATATAATTTCATTTGGTCTTACATATATATTTCTCAAATGAAAATGCGTGGAACACCTAAAATTAATATTAATATTGGAAATGAGGTAAAACTCCTGCTAATCATTTTGACATTCGTTTTATGTTGACAGTGTAAGAGGTAAAACAGATTAAAAGAAGACGTGATCATTTCACCCCTCAACTAGTACGAGATGTAAACCCCCATGACAATTAAGTAAATGATAGGTATGTCTTATAGATGAATATGTCGAAACATCTTATAACTAAAAGACAAATCATATCAATTTTAAAATAGATAAGAGACGTCTTTTGAAATGAAACTCATTGGACCCTCAAAAAAAAAAAGAAATGAAATTCATACCAATTCTCAACGTAATGTTATCATTTTTTTTTATTCAAAACGCATCAGGGAGAATTAAACTTGAAACCAAAATATACAATTTTCCGCTATATGGAAATTAATAATTACTCATTCACCTGCATAGATCGATTAAGAATGTTATTATTACCCATTTGGTGAACGACGATCCAAGGGTCGAAATTATTGTTTAGTGTCGATGAATTGAAAAAAGTCGAAACTAGATATGTAAGGTGAAATTTCTTTCCATTCACTTAAAATTTCTTATATTGGTCAAATATGAATTAGATTTCCATCACGAAAACTTGCTTATATGTAGCTATTATGATATTATTACTGCAGAAATAATATGTTTTTAAATTTTGTTAATTAGAACGTCCTCTGTTAATATGTCAGTTAAGTGTGCTACCATTTCTACGAGAGCGATTTTTTATAATTATTTAACTCGGCACTACTTGTGTGAGGTCTAATCATATGAACTCTCATTTGTTGCGTATATTATGTCTATAAAGTATGAAGTATGGTGACATTTTGCGCATATGTCACCATTCATTTTAAGTGATAATTTTTTTTCCATATTCTAAATTAAATTACTTATTCATAATGTATAACTAAATGATACGCATAAAATTTATATGCTATCTATATATCTAACATGTCTATAATAATTTTTATCTTATCTGGATTGATTTGAGAAAATATCGTCACTATTGTCAAGCCATCCTTCCCTTGTGATTTGTTTTTCTTATGAATCCACCACTTAAAATGAAGCACGAATTGGATATTCTTCAACTTGTGATTGATTAATTAGCTACTTATTGAAAATATTATAATATAACTAATGTAAATTGGATTGACGACATATCCAAAATCTAACCAACCCAACAACCAGTACATAACCCTAATTGACAGTTTAATGGACAAAGCAATATCTATCTGCCACTTCAAGAATCACAAAGATTTGACAGATATAATTTTTCTTCAGTCAAAACAAGTTCATTTTTTCCCCCTTCAGAAGTAGTGGCATGGAGTTCAGCCAGCGCCACTATCAGAATCCTGTGCCGTAGGACATACAACGGAAATTTTATAGACGTGCATAACAATTTGTACGAGTTATAGCTAAAATTTTTATGTATAAATCTTAGTAAAACAAAATATATTAGTGTTTACATCATTGACTACATAATCATCAATTTCAGCTGAAAGACGTAACTCTCTGTTTGCGTCTCATTTGGTTTAGGTAAAGTTCATCTCATAGTGTTTAAATGTGAACACTGGCTACGGCTCGTTCATTTTTTGTCTTCTTTTTACATATCTCGCACCGTCAAAATGTCAAAGTGATAAAAAGCTGAGGAAAAGAAGAAGAATAAATTCTCGGCGAGCCAGCAAAAAGTATTATCGCTACCAATCATTAATCATCCAACTTTCGTACTTTCTAAAAAGTATTTACATTTCGAAAATATAAGGGTGCGTTTGAATCTCTTGAAAATAAAATTAGAATTAGTTATTCGAAACAAAAAAAATATTATTCTTAAACGGTTGAGAATAATTTGTTTAAATTAAGAGTGTTTTTTATGGTATAAAATCCGAAATAAAATTTTATTGTCTTTGGATCAATTTTTTATTATGCATTAAGAAACTATTGGGACCATTTAGAAATAATACTCTATTGGTGTGTTTGGAAGAGGGATGAACAAGGAATGAATAAGCAATTCCGAATTGGGCTTATTCATTTCTTGTTCATTCCTTGTTCCACCAATATGGTAGAATTAGAATAAGGAGATGAATAAGCAATTCTATTCTTGTTCCATTTCTTGTTCCATGTTTGGCTCCACACTTTTGAATAAGCAATTCTTGTTCTTATTCCAATAGTTGTTTGGTTTTACATACCCATGTGCTTATTCCGAATTAGCCTTATTCCAACCATACCAAACATACCTAAATCTCAAAAATATTTATTCTTGATCATTTAGAAATAATAATTTTTATTTCGAATAATTAGTCCTAATTTTATTTTCTCAAGTCTTCAAACGACTGCGAAGAGTATTTGTTTTTTTTTTTTTCTTTATGAGATGTGTCTTTTGAAAAAAGTTGAATACATATAGTCATTTTTTCCGACGTTTCTTAATACAAAATGAATTGAAAGTTTGTAAGATGGAAAAAAAAAAAAAAAAAAAAAAAGATATCTGAGGCGAACTTTATCCCTTAGTGACAAGATAACTTTTGCCCAAAAAAAAAATAATGTTCATATTATTTTTTTTTTCCAAGATAGTGCTCTACGAGTGCGCAGTTAGCTAAGTCCTAAATCCAGGCATAGGCACAGCACAATTCTTGTAAATTGTAGGCTGGTATTAGTTGCATGAAAACTAACAACCTAGAAAGAAAACTATGGTCCATAGATGTACCAAGTTGACTTGACCGTTTGGAAAGTGGCTCAATTCTGCGCGCATCTCGCTCGGCCTGACTCAAAGTTGGATTCCATTTCGCTTCACCACAATTTTTTCAATCAATGCTTCACTTTTTTCAGCTTACTCCTTGATTCGCTCAACTTTTGATCTCTCACCAACTCTCAGTCTAAGTCTACACCCAAGCAATAACAAATTTGGCCCCTCCATTTGACATTTTTGTAACGTTTTATTGTGTTATGCGTTGAAAACATCTATATAACATTGAAAATTCTGTGACAAAAGAAGAGCCGCAGGTATCCATTAGAGATCAAACTGGAGAGGCGTTACATCATTACAGCAGGCTTATGCCAAGCAAGCGCAATTTAGTTAATGGATGCTGCTTTCAGTTAAAAAAGATTAACTTTTTGTTCCATTATCCTTAAAACAACATATGGGTGGTTCTTTACCAACCTTCTCTTACCATTTTTATTTTTCAAAAACACAAACCAAAATTTAGAACTCTGGACAATTTGGTCATGACTTCATTCGTTGGTGGAGCTTATCATATGCATATCTAAATATTCTGTGTAATATTCGTACTTATGGATTCAGACACATGACAAAATTTTATTGATGAAAAATCGAACGAAATATTCTCTAACAAAAAAGAAACAACAAAAGCCATTTTCCAGAACTTTCTTTTATATGGGTTAAAGATTACATATATATTACTAAGTTCGCGTGGAGCCAATTGTTCTTGACCAACTTAACAAAAAAAAATATCTTGGTTGTGAAGTAATAGGTGTTTGGTTATTGAATAAAGAAGAATAACTTATGCATGTATATATTCATGTGAAAAGACTAAAATATCCTCATATCATAACAAATCATTATTATTAATTATGAATTATTTAGTTTAAACTAATAATTAAATATTATTAATTATAATAAAAATTAATTATTAATGATAATAAAAATCATTAATATTAAATATTAATAATTACCATTAATTATTTAATAATAATAATAAATTATTACTAATTAATTATTTTTAATTAATACTTATTATTAATAATAAATCGTTATTATTAATTATGAATCATTAATAATTAATAATTATTATTTAACTGTTAATTATCATAATTAATCTTTATTATTAATTGTGATTTTTAATAATTATTGTTACTCATTAAATATTATTAATTATTTGTAGTTATTAAATATTATTATTTTTCAAGTATTATTTAATATTATAAATTATTATTTCATATTGTAATAAATTAAAGGGCATAGTTGGAAATAACAATAAGAAATATCACTTTTTTTATTTGAGATGCAATGCATAACTTAAAGCACCTATTTAGGTGCCATAAGTTAAATCATGCTATGTATGCTTATGCAACTTGTGTTTGGCTACATAAACAATACATAGTGAGCTTATGCAACTCTTATGCAAGAAACAAACGGCCCCTAATTGTGTATATAATTTTATAACAACTAATTAAGTGCATATTTTTATAAAATAATTTATATTGTTAGGATGACACAAACAATAAGTGGGTAGGTCCAAAATTTTTTTTTTTTTTGACGAAAAATAGGAGTCAAGCTCCTATCTTTGTATTCATATAAATAAAAGTTGCTTTACAAATGCGGCATTAACTGATCAGTTAATTACCAAGTAAAAGAAAAGAAAAAGAAAAAGAAACTAAACGGTATGCTAATGTAGGTAGAGATAAATGAGGTAAACTAGGAGAAATAATATCCATCTGAGACATCTCACAGAGTGTTGTGGAGCCAGTAGAAAGTTGTAGAAGTCACGTAGCTGTATCAAGTTGGAGAAGTGAGAGTTTGTTGTTGCTGGCGCTGCTGGTACGAGTGGTTACATTCAGAAATTATTTCCTGTAGTAGATAGCTTGGTTCTTTTGAAGTGACGGAAAACACTCGTGCACATCGCTCCCTCCATAATACGAAGAATGTAATGGCCCAAATTTCCCTTGTCTTCGTTGATTCTCTCCCTTCCAAAATTGTAAGCGTGATTTTAGTATAGGTAGGTGTTCATTTTCATGAATTTTGATGAGAAATTTGAATTTCAAGACAATCATCAAAACGTATTTTGACTCGCTAACCAAATATGGAAGCTAGAGGAGGTTTGGAGAAACTAAAGATTTGTGTGATATGTAGAACTAAAACAAATCTAAGTAATATGTATCAAATAATTAGGATCGACCTACATGCATGAAGGCACACATAGGGTGCTTGTAACTTTATAGTGCACACATTTAGAGTCAAATTCGATCAGAAATATTTTCTGTTATGATAAAAATTGAAAATTTAAATACCATCGTTGTCAAGAAAACTTTGAAATAGTTCTCATCTAAATTATTCGATTGTTATCAGAATAATTCATATATGTACATATATAATGTCAAATCTATCGTCTCTATTTATAATTTATAGAGCAGCAGGCGTGGAGTCACACAGGCTCATATATGGTGGGGAAAAATATATACCATTAATTGTGCATACCCAATGATTCAAAGATCATGATATCATTTCTAAAGAACCGTTAATTATTAAAATATCATCAGATAAAATTCCTCCGTCCACAACACAAGAGCTAATGGAGAATGCAAGTGTAAATTAATACCTGATGACTCATCCCTCATTTTTGACATTTATGCACTAGGATAGAGCCATACTTGGTTGCGATGCCTAAAATAGTTAAATTTTTGGGCCCCAATCATAGGATAGATTTGGGGCCATGACAAAACTTCTCTATAAAATGTATCACGCAACTTCCTCCTTGGTTAGGATAGTCCTTTTCGTTATATGATATTGAGTGCTTGACTAAAATTTTTCCAAGTATCTTCAATCTCCTATCAACATTATATGATTATATATTCTCACAATTCAATCACGCATGAATCATATGACGCTTTCAATGCCTCGTCAAATTTTAAATGGGTTTGGATGCTTCTTAGTTTCTTCGTGTTACATTGACTTACCAGAGGATTCAATATTATTATTAAATTAAATGCGCGATGGGGTAGCATTTTTCTTTCCTTTATCTGAATAAATAACTACAGAATGTAGTACTTACTGATTAGTGGTATAATTAATTCCTTTTCAGGTAAAATTAAATATAATGAACTTTCTAAAGGAATCGTGGTATATGCATAACCACTCCGTATAAAGCAAGTCATGTGCAGTGTTTACATTTATAACCCGCAAATGAAGTAAATTACCCCATTTTTAGAAAGATTACTTTTATGTCCCTTGTAAAGTACAAATCCAGAAGTACATAAATTTGATCTTGTGTAAATCAACATGTGTGATGTGATGACCTTCTCTAGTTGGACACTATTTCTTTTTTATTTTGAGGTAATAAAAGAGTTCAGCTCTCAATTTAATAACCCGCTATATTCATTTATATATTAAATTTGAATCCTCGTACTATTTATATTAGTGATCGCGCCCATGTGTGGACAAATTTTATTTAAAATTATATTATTATTATTTTCAACCGATAACCAATAAGGAATGATAAACATGTTAAAAATAGAGCGAAATAACAAATAATGTTATTCAGTAAAAATATTTATTAAACAAAATATATTTTTTGTCTCAAATAGAGAAAGCATATTGATTAAGTATTTTTTATAACTATAAGAGTTGTCTTTTATCCAATGTTTGGGTAGACCAACCGACTGGTCTAATCGCGATTGAACTGGTCAAAATACTGTTGAACCGGAGAATGAACAATGGTTCGTTCCTAGTCCAACTGGTCCATCCTGCAAGTCCGGCCCGGTTTTCAAAATATTATTTTTATTTCAATTTGATATTGCTTCATTTGATATTTTTCTAGTAATTCATTATGTAAAAGATATTGCAGTTTAAAGAAAATTTTATTTATTTTAAAATGAAGTGTTAGTAAATTTATATGATAATTCATATCCAGCCATTAATTACATCATATTTGAACAATCAATGATCGAGAACGTATATAACAAATAAAATAATTATACTCTTGATCTAATTGTTTACCTCCTTAAATTGGTGCTTTTAGGAGTTCTAGAGATGAATAGCGTTTTGTTAATTGATTAATACATATAATTAAAAATGACTCCCAATATAGCTATAAAATTCATCCGCCATTCAAACTCCTGCTGGCATGTGACCTAGTGGCTCAGTGGTAAGAGCACTAGGCAGGCCTCCAAGAGGTCAAGGGTTCAAGTCCCGCACGCACCTTTAACTTCAGAAAAAATTGGATGGCAAAGACCTCCCTCTTTCTTCAAAAAAAAAAAAACTCCGGCTGATCGGCTTTTACCACAAATTTGCTTAGCGGTGGAAAATTGGAAGAAAATAGCTTAGTATATGGCGGGTTCTTTGGGATTTCTAAGGGGATTTTTTGGCATCCCATTAGATTGTACCTTTTAGTTCAATTTTTTTTTAATCTTTTTTATTGTAATTTGTAATCTTTTTCTTTAATGAAATTTGTTAGTGTGGCAATCGCTACCTAGCCTTAAAAAAAAAAAAGCTGGAAAATTTAGGGTCGAGCAAGAAAAAGAAAAATTCTTAAAGGGAGCCAATTAAGCATTTAGGATGGAAACATTTGAAACAATTTTAAGAAATGCATAATGTCAATTTTTCTACATAAATATAGTAAAAATTGGTGCTTTTTTGTTTGTTTCTTTTCATTTTCAACCTCTTAATTTTATACAAAAGAAACTTGAAAAATAAAACACTTTAAAACGTTTAAATGCTTAACTTAATTAAGCAAAGGTCCGAATTTCATGCTTGGAGTAAATTTGATAATTTATGAAATTAAAATATTTTATTTATAAACTTAAAGTTATGAACATGTTCATACAAATTTAGCCTTATCCTAACATTTTACCATGAGACATGATATTTCCAACATCTTAAATTATAGTGTATATATATAAAAAAAAATGAGCACGGTTCCGGTGCCTCCAATTTTACGCTGCCACGAATGTCACAGATCGATAACCGTTAAATCAACACACGATGAACGGTCCGGATCACAATTCCTTTTAAGGCATCGCTCACCAGGGGAAAAAAATATTGAGAAATAGAACCCCTCGTCTCCCTTTATTTCTTCCCTTATCTGGCTCTCCTTTTCTGTAGTTGAGCCCCCCTCTCCGTCCCCGTCGTTGATCCCTCCTCTCCTCCATGTCGCTCAACCTCTCCTCTCTGTCCTACCCCCTCCCCATCAAGCTCTTCTCTCATTTCAACAGACAAAAGCAGCTCAAAAATTTAGTGAAATCACAATTCAGCTAAGTCAATATTTTAAACGCAATCTCCACAGCTAGTAAACAATAAATAAAGAAAAAATAATAATAACTACTTGCTTCATGGGTTAAGAACAATCTCTACTGTTAATCTTCTTCATCCTCTTTGGGATCTGAATCCAAATTCTCATTAAATTCAGATCCAAAATCAAACTTCAACCCTTCATACTTCATGAACTTATCTCCTCTTTTCTCCTTGGCAACAACATCCATCTCTTCCTCCTCATGTTGAGGAGAGATCGATGATGGGGAGGGGAGAGAGAGGAGAGGTCGAGTGATGGTGAGTGGTGACAGAGAGAGGATAGCTCAAGTGCTCAACAACGGTAAAGGAGATAGCTTCCATGGGATTGAATGGGAGTTGAAGAAATAAATTTCATGGGACTGAGTGGGATTTCACTAGGAAAGAAGGAAAGAAGATAGCTTCCATCGATAAGTTTTTGCCTCATTATTTTATTTTTTTTTTCCCTGCAAGAGTAATGCGTTGAAAGGAAATTTGATCCGGACTGTTCATCATATGTTGATTTAACGGTTCAAGATTCGTGGCATTCGTGGCAGCATAAAATTGGGGGCAGCGGAACCGTGCTAAAAAAAAAATAGCATCTTGATACTACCAGGAAGTCGGTAGACATGGCTCTCAAGATTTTTGGCAGCTATAATACGGAGTCCATGTTCTTTTACTTTCTTTGGTAACGTGCATTAATTTTCAACGACAGCTGTGTACTACTAGTTAAGTTGTCATTGATAATTTATAGTTAATTGAATATGACAAAGAATACTTTTTTTTAAAAAAAAACGATTATTACAAAGAATACGGTCATTGAGTTTCTAGAATAAAAGCCACTCGAACGTTTTAGTATCTCAACTCGCATTTGCACCCCTAGGCTATTTAATTAAGACCTGTCGGTTGTCATGTTATATATGTACGAGGATAAGATATAGATCAATGTAATTATAATCTTTTGTCGTACGATGAAGGGTAAAAGTTGCTTCTTGTTATATTATATATATATATTTGAAACAAGTAGGGGTTTTATCCCTACCACTTTCCATTAACTAGAATTTTTGGGTATGATGTGTTATACTATTGATCGTAATTGAAGTATCATCTATAAATTGTCAAATTAATATGTAGTGAATACATCTTGATTTTGGGTCGTTAATAAATAAATATTAATAGAGAGTGCAATCGAGTCTTGTGTTACACAATACTACTTTACTAAGCAAATTGTAGGTGGTTAGGTAGATTGACAAATTCTATTATACATGTCACTTATTAGTTTTTACAGTTCTTGCTAATTAAATCTGATCTTTTAATTTAGATATACTAATTAAATACATTAGATAAACACCTTTTTTTTGGACTTTCCGAATCTTCTAATTTTAAAATAATGAGCAATAATTCTTTGGATTTTGTACATCATCAAAATCATTTGAAATTTAGAAAATGCAAAGGTTGGATAAAAATGAAATATTAAATCATATCAATATTTTTGTATTATATTTTAGATAAAAATGTTGTAACATTATACTTGTTTGGCTATCATAGTTTCTAAAAAGTTTTCTGAAAAAGACCATTAAATCGTTTTCGGAAAACCAAAAAAATAGAATTTTATCCTCGTAAGTAGTGACTAATATTCTGTTTGTTTCTCCGGATCCACTCAAATAAAAACTTACAAAAAGTTTTGGTTCAATTATTGATTAAGAAAATAAGCAAAATTCGGCGGGCTTGTTTGGATAGTGTGGGAATAGTGAGAATAGAGCCTCTTCCCGGAATTGGCTATTCCTAACACATCCAAACGATTTTGGAATAGCACTCTTCCCACTCTTCCCACTCTTCCCAACAACACTCTTCCCAACAACACTTTTCTCTCTACTTTTTCACACTTTCCAACGCTATTCCTAAACTCACCATCCAAACAACCTGGGCTTGTTTGGATGGTGTGGGAATAGTGGGAATAGTGTGAAAAAGTGGGAAGAGTAGGAAGAGTGGGAAGAGTGGGAAGAGTGCTATTCCTAGGTCGTTTGGATGGTGAGTTTAGGAATAGCGTTGGGAAGTGTGAAAAAGTAGAGAGAAAAGTGTTGTTGGGAAGAGTGTTGTTGGGAAAAGTGGAAAGAGTGGGAAGAGTGGGAAGAGTGACTATTCCCACTATTCCCCTATTCCGGAAAGCATCCAAACGAGCCCCCTAAGAATAGCACTATTCCCACTCTTCCCACTCTTCCTACTCTTCCCACTATTCCCACACCATCCAAACAAGCCCCTAGAAAGACTAACTCTGGACTTCACCCACCTGCCACCTTCATTGGATTTTTCTTTTTATTTTCTTTCGGGATATGAGACCGGGTCAATACACAAAAGCATGTATTCTGCATGCATGCATTGATGTACATGAGTCCGCCGGTTTTTGAACTTGTAATTCTGCAATTTCAAAAAACAAGGGAACGACGTCAAATAAACCACGCGATTTGACGCAAATCTGTGGTTGACAATAGTTGCGTCCACCTACTCTTGACTGCTACGAAGTTGGTTGATCGCATCAGGTTTGCAAACAGTCCATCTAACCAATTTTCAAATCAGATAATCAGAACTTTTGTGATTTATAATTTTTGACGTTTTGATAATTAAGAGCTGGGTCTTCAACCGTCTTGTCAGCCAATTATGTATTTATTATACTTATTACAAACATGAAAAATTTGAAAATAAAAAAATGGGAAATTAATATACGATGGGATTTAATAATCAGGTGTGTTGTCTTTGGTTCTCGAGCGCAATGTTTTCCTTATGTCATTATTTTGACAAATTTTCAAATTTGTCATATCTATTTTTAAAAATGAAATTTTATATTAAAAATTCGTTGATAATAAGTAATATAGATCATTGTTTTAAGTTTACAAGAATAAGTTAGAGAATTAGTACAAAAGAATTAAAAGATAAGTACACAACAAACTATTTGATAACTCTCTATTCTGACTATTTTTTTATATATAGATTTTTTTGAGTTAGCAATACTATCAAACCAAAACTTTTGGCAAACACATAAATACTTGTCAGAAAATAAATTTAAAAATGAGGAAAATAGTTGACCGAGAAATACGTTTTGCACTGCTATTTTATTTTTCGATACAAAACATACCGAGTACCATTATTTTAATTTTTTTTCCCAAACTGTCACTTCTATATCCTCTATTTCAATTTTTCAACCACCATCTTTTAATAATGTTTTATACATTGTCAAAACTTCTAATATAAGAAAAGTATATTTATAAGAAAACTAAAAAGGAAAAGTAAACTATAAAGATGAGCAATTCCCGGTTTATTACTTAATAGTCAATAAATACAATAAATAAAAAAAAAAAACTGATCTTCAATTCCCCAATCAATAAAAAATTGCCAAAAATCTGGGACCGACACTCTACCCCAATCAACAGTCAGTCAGAGAAGTACACGCACCAGACCTATAAAGACTCCGACCTAATCTTGATTATCTACCATAATCAGCAATCAATATATTCCAAGAGAGTAAGAGACAGTAATTACTCCATAGTAATTTTGGTTTACCCATCACAAAAGAAGAAGTGGAGAAGGAGAACTGTATAGAAGACAGAACCGCCAAATAATTTATAAATCGTCCCACCTTCTTTCCCACACAATCTCCAACGCTCCAATCCCGAAACTCCCCTTTCACTCTCTTTTATCTCCTCTCCAAAACGCTCTCTTCTTCTCTTCTCATCTCTCTTCTCGAAATCAAAATTTCTGATCGGATCTGAGAAATGGGAACAGACGACATAGTAGAGGCGGAGCTCACCAGCCCAGCCTCCTCCTCCGCCTCCGCCTCCGCCTCCGCCGACCGAGTCCCATACAGTGGACCCCTCAGTGGTCCTCTCAACAAGCGTGGGGTCCGCAAGAGCGCGCGTTTCAACGACTCCGCTCTCACCTCTCCAGGTAGTCGATCTTCCAATGGCGACGACGACTCGGCGTATGTGGAGATTACTCTAGATGTGAGGGATGATTCCGTGGCTGTGCACAGTGTCAAGCCAGCTGGAATAAGTGGAGGTGGCACTGGAGAGGATGATCCTGACGTCATGCTTCTGGCCAAGACACTCGAGAAGCGACCCGCTTCGTTCGGGTCGAATTTGATGCGATCTGCTTCGTCCAAATTTAGACAGGTGTCTCAGGAGCTGCGACGACTGGCCTCCATTTCCCGGCGAACTGGAGCGCGCATTGACAGGTCTAAATCGGCTGCTGCACATGCACTCAAGGGGCTCAAGTTTATTAGTAAGGCTGACGGTGGGGCCGGGTGGCCAGCTGTCGAAAAGCGGTTCGATGAACTTGCATCTGCCGCCGGATTGCTTCACAAATCAAAATTCGGCCAGTGCATAGGTACTTACTTATAATTGAGACATTCTTGTTCGCTTTCTAAAAATAATTGTTTTAAACTTTTAATAATTAGAAGAGCTTATAGAGTGAAATTTGGCAATTGTAGGGATAAAGGAAGCAGAGTTTGCTAATGAACTTTTTGATGCTTTGGCAAGGAGAAGAAATATAACCGGAGATACTGTAAGTAAAGCTGAGTTGAGAGAGTTCTGGGATCAAATTTCGGACCAGAGTTTCGATTCTAGGCTTCAAACTTTCTTTGACATGTAAGTGAAGTGGGCTTATTTTAGAAATTTTTAATTTCCGCTTTCTTTGGCATTTATTCTGGTCAATTGTTTTTGAAAAAAATATATATGTGATATTAAACAGGGTAGACAAGAACGCTGACGGGAGAATTACTGAAGAGGAGGTCAAGCAGGTAAGGCTCTTGCTTCATATGCACCACTGAATTATTTACGTTTTTTTACAACGACTAGTGTGGCCTAATTTGATTAGATGGGATTCCATTGTTTATCCCAATAGTACGGTCAACATGGGTGGGTATGTTAGCAGTGACGTTTTGTGCCTTTTTTTTTTTTTTGGTTTCTTTGAGAGTCGGACTTGTTTGGCTCAGTTTTGGATCCTTTGCTGTCCACAAGTTTAACAAATAAATATTTGGTTAAAATAAAATATCTTGTACTGATTTTTGAAAATATTCCAACAAATATGGAGAAAATAGTTAATACTAAAATGTACGGTTTTCTCTCTGTTTTGCATAGTATTAATCATTTTCATTTTGAATTTTGGGTAGTTTATAATTATATTTTATTGGTTATTAAACAGATCATCATTCTAAGTGCTTCAGCAAATAAGCTGTCCAAGATCCAAGAGCAGGCCGAGGAGTATGCTAGGTTAATTATGGAAGAACTAGATCCCAATGGCCTAGGCTACATTGAGGTCAACTTTATTAATTCAACCGTATTTAAAACATTTCGCTTCGTTTAATTTTTTTTAGTAAAGGAATAATATTCGAGCTTTCATTAAATTGAACAGATATACAACTTAGAAATGCTATTGCTAGAAGGCCCTAGCCGGTCAGTACAACTCAGCACAACAACCAACAGCAAAAACTTAAGCCAGATGCTGAGCCAGAACCTGAGACCGACAAAGGAACCAAACCCGCTGAGGCGTTGGTACCAAACAACCAAATATTTCATGGAAGACAACTGGAAGAGAGTTTGGGTGATGGCAGTCTGGCTCAGCATCTGTATCGCTCTTTTCACATGGAAATTCATTCAGTATAGGCACCGTGCAGTCTTCCACGTAATGGGTTACTGTGTATGTGTTGCTAAGGGTGGAGCAGAAACACTGAAGTTCAACATGGCGCTCATTTTACTGCCAGTTTGTCGTAACACAATCACTTGGATACGCAATAAGACTAGGCTAGGCGATGTCCTACCATTTGATGATAATCTCAATTTTCACAAGGTTCTCATTGATATTATTAATTTATTATGTTTATCGACCAATTAAGAAGATAAAAAAAAACCTATTAACTTTTACTCATTTTGACAAATTTGACTATTTTATGCAGGTGATTGCAGTGGGAATAACAATCGGTGTTGGATTACATGCGATTTCACATTTGACATGTGATTTCCCACGTCTATTACATGCAACTGATGCACAATATGAGCCAATGAAACAATTTTTTGGTGACAAGAGGCCTGATAACTATTGGTGGTTTGTTAAAGGCACAGAAGGATGGACAGGTGTGGTGATGGTAGTTCTAATGGCCATTGCATTTACACTCGCCACTCCTTGGTTCAGGCGTGGCCGAATCAGGCTTCCAGGTCCACTAAACCGGCTCACTGGTTTTAATGCATTTTGGTACTCGCATCACCTCTTTGTGATTGTCTATGCTTTGCTCATTATCCATGGCATCTTTCTCTATCTTACCCACAAGTGGTACAAGAAGACGGTAATTAAACAAACCTTTTTTTTTTAAATAATAAAATTTTCACTAATTTATCAAGCTTAATAACCATTTCCCCCCTTTTTCATAACAGACTTGGATGTATCTAGCAATACCAATGACCTTATATGCTGGCGAGAGGTTAATGAGGGCACTAAGATCGAGTGTAAGGCCAGTCAAGATATTGAAAGTAGCTGTATATCCTGGTAATGTTTTGACATTGCACATGTCAAAGCCACAAGGATTCAGATACCGTAGCGGCCAGTATATTTTTGTTAACTGCGCTGCCGTCTCTCCTTTTCAATGGTACATTTCTTCCCCCGCTGTGTAAAGTGTTTTGCTTATATTGCCTTTTGAGTTGTTAGCATGCCAACATGAAATTTAGTTCCTATCGACATCAGTTACAGTATTTTCTATAACTGCAGAATTGGAAATTGAATATTGTAATTGCTGCTCAACTTTTTTTTAAGCAGAACTGTATGTTCCATGCATATTAAAAGTTGCAATTATTTGATGTCATCTCCGTATTTTTATTTTAATAAAAAGGTATATGTTGACCATGTTAATGTATTGTTTATTAATCTGGTGTTAATTTGTCCTCATTGTTAAATTAATGTAAAACAGGCATCCTTTCTCTATCACCTCTGCACCACAGGATGATTACGTAAGTGTTCATATAAGAACATTGGGAGACTGGACAAGGGAGCTTAAAAATGTCTTCTCCAAGGTAACTTTTGTAAAATTTTAACAATCTACTAACCTGGGATTGTTTCCACTTTAATCCTGGATCTAATTGAAAGAAGAATTGGAGATATAATGTTGAATGGTTTGGATGTTATCAGGTGTGCCAGCCACCGTCAGATGGAAAGAGTGGTCTTTTGCGAGCTGATTATGACAGAGACAGCCACAACTCCATTCCCAAGTGAGTTGATTTACAGCAAGTCAGCAAGTCTAATTTGTTCTTCTTTTTCTATATTTATCTTTTACTTAATGCTCTTGTGGTCTAGATTTTGGAGCTTTTTTTTATCCAACTTGCATTTAAAACAAATTTCAAACACCTGTCGGTCCAATATCAGTCAAATTGATGCATTTGAATATATTAAACTCCTACGGTCAATATGTACCAGTATTATGCTATGTACTTATTTAAAATAGCAGTAGAAAATTATGTTTTATCCCATTTATAAGTTTTCAACAAAATTTGCTTCTTTTGTCTGTTCTAAAGACAACAGCGAGAAATTGTTTCCAAAAGTACTCCACAAGGAGAGAAGACTGAAAGATTAAACGCCAATTTTTAACTGTTAAGAAAAAAGAAAATAGATAGGGATCGATTGGGACTTGAGAATGCTTGTGGGGCCTGTAAGTTGCTTAGCTGGATAAGACCACATGTCATCTGATGGATAGATAGCCAACTGTTTCTGAAAATCAACACCACATGACAAAAGAGTTTCTTTCACAATTTGTTCTTTTGAATTTTGATTCCTACCCCCATTGTCTGTCCCTTTCATATGGTTAAGAGTTGTTCCTTTGGCAATTACTTTATTTGAATTCGTCTCTTCAATGTCTATTTTTTTATTTATTAAATGTCAGGTAACCTTATCTTTTCAAAGAAGCAAATGTGTGAAGGTTTGCATAATGTACTTGTGGAAATTGATTTTGGTTGTTAATTGGAAAATTAAACTGATATGTGTTTATTTGTTTGATGTGCCTTTTCTGAACTACTATTAATATCTTGGTTTCGGTAGAGTGAAATTTGTTCATCTATTTAAATTTTGGTGGTGCTGTTTCTCTTGCTGGCTTTCTACTATTAGCTGTTTTTCTAAATTTGAAATTAATTACATCTATTTTTTATCACAATTATTTACATGTATACCCTCTGAACAACATTTTTAACCTTTGTGTGTGCAGTTTTCCACGTGTATTGATAGATGGACCCTACGGTGCACCAGCACAGGACTATAAGCAATATGAAGTAGTGCTTCTAGTAGGCTTAGGCATTGGTGCTACACCTTTTATTTCCATCATAAAGGACATAATCAATAACATTGGGCAGCTCGACTCTCTCTCACCTGATGAACTTGAGTCGGCTCAACACAACCTGAGTTACAACCCAAATAGATCCAGTTCCACCTTCAACACAAGGCGTGCATATTTTTACTGGGTGACGAGAGAGCAGGGGTCATTTGAGTGGTTTAGAGGTGTGATGAATGACGTGGCAGAGGCAGATAAAAATGGAGTTATAGAATTGCATAATTATTGTACTAGTGTGTATGAGGAGGGAGATGCACGTTCTGCTCTGATTGCCATGTTGCAACAATTGAATTATGCCAAGAATGGAGTTGATGTGGTTGCAGGGACCAGAGTCAAGACACACTTTGCAAGACCCAACTGGAGAAGTGTATACAAACGAATTGCACTCAACCACCGAGAAAAGCGCGTTGGTGAGTTCTCTTTTCTTTGTTTATTGCCTCTATATACTTTTTGGTTGCATACTAGTCCCTTGTCAAAAGTGGAAAACGGAGTGGTGTTTGTCATGAGTTCCAACCACCTTATATCTCTCAATGTTGAATTTGTTTGTTCTTTACCAAATACCAACTTGCGATGAGCTAGTTGAGAAAAATATTTCTTCTTCTAGAGATACTCAACAAACTAATAATTTATCTTTGACTGAAATTAAATTTAAAGCTTGCTTTTGTATGTCACTTACCAAGCACTATTTAATTTATATGATGTGTTATTATGAGGGTCCATTTGATTGGTCCTGATCCAATATGAAATTAGTGACTGATATTAATTTCCACGCAAAACTGGACCAGGCATATTCATGAAAGGAATATGTTTATGGGACTATAACTAAATGGTTACATGTTTAGGACCACACTGTTTAATGGAAGGAACATTTGTGGGATTTCAACAAAAATACTTTCGTAATTGGTAGTTGGCACCGCATGTTTGATTTATGCTTTTTGTTTTGCTCCATCTAGATTGTTGTTGGTGACTTAATATTAAATTAATAAGTTAGGATATCTAATTATCTTCATTATAACTGTAAAAAAGAAGCAACACAAATAAATAGTTCCATGAGGCGGTGACATGGTTGAAAGCTACACACGATGAGATTTGAATGTTTAACAGCGATTATACTTGAAACATTAAATAGTAGTACCAGGATAGGATGGAAAAATAAGTATGTAAGCTATTCAAGAGGCAAGAGTATATTTTTGATATGCCAAAAGTATGACAAATTATTATATCCACCACAAAATCTTGGCCATTCAGGTTATGAAGTTGACTTTGTCCAATTTAAACTCATTCTCATCTGACAACCCCACCATGTCATGCTTGATTTTTTAGAATGCGTCTCTTTCTATAGTTTTGTTCATGCTACCATTCTTTAATATAGCATGAATGAAATTTACATAAAATATATATAAAATCCTTGTACTAATAATGCATCCTTTTTGTGACATTTCAGGGGTATTCTATTGTGGGGCCCCGGTGCTGACTAAAGAGCTACGTCAGCTAGCGCAAGACTTTTCAAGGAAGACCCGTACAAAATTTGAATTTCACAAAGAAAACTTTTGATATGCATCTAGCATCTTAGAAACCAAGCCATCCAAATTTATTTATTAGTTACCCCAACTACCGGTTGTAGTTTTTCATCCTTAGTACATGTACATATATAGATATAGATGGTTTTGCTAGGTAAATTAAGCAAGTTCCATTTGCAACACGGAACTATTTATCGTGCGAATCACCTAATTGTGAGGTAACGTGTCAAATTCGGTGCTCGATGAGGACATACATCTGTAACAATAAAAATTTCCTCTGAGCTACAAATAATATCCACGTGTGTGATATGCTAACCTAGGATTGCTATTTTATAGGCCCGAGGGTTGTGCTATGTCTTTGTTTATTTTTCTCTTTATTCTTTTTTATATTTTTTGTCCCTCTAAAGTAACTGTTGTTAATAGAGTTTAAAGATAGATAGATAATGTAAATTTGTATGATTGTGCTTAATAAATGTAAAGGCTAGACCACTGGCCCCTTTAGGTTTGTAGATGAGGAATAAACTTTAATCATGGCTTATTCGTTCCTTTAGTTACACTTCTTTCTTCAGTTACATTATCTTTGTCAGTCAATAATATTCTTGATATATTATTGCATGGCATGGTTTTATTTCCTTATATTGTTTGTTGAGTGAGAATGAGACTATGGTGTAATGCATCATAGCATTAATGGCAGGCGCTAGTATTCCAAAACTTGATTATTAATTCAGAACTTTAGATTGATGATCTAAACCATTCAAATTTTTTCGCACGTTGAAATATCATGGGAGATTTAACTTTTCACTTACAACAAATTCTACAGTAAAATTCATTAATTAAAAAAAATGTAGGATTTGGTTCTCTTCAAGATTTCAACATATGTAGTTGGAATAAAACAGCTTAAATTAGATATCGATATACAAAAATCTTAAATTCAACCTACAACCTCATTATCGTGTGTTTATATTCTAACTAAACATGTAATGGTAAAAGTTGTCCGTAATTCAACTCCACTGCTCTAGTTATAACAATGAAAATGTTGTTTAAATAAATAATTTGTTATACTTATCTAAAATATTTACTATGATACCAATCAATTTGTTAGAGGCAGGTAAAATAAAGAACCACCTTATTGGTGGTACGACACTTTCTGAAGCTACTAAATGAAAAAAAAAAAAGATTAAAAAAAATCTAAGTTGAAATATAGTAAACTATGAACAAATCAAACAAAACTTCTGGTAGCTATCAATAACAACAAACACCCCTGCTCCCTTAATAAGGAAATCAAATGGAGCCAAATGCAAAGGCGAAGTGAGCGGGACCAACTACAAATTATGAGACTCCAGTCAGTCACTCCACTGATACAACTTTGCAGATAGACCCATTTTTTTCCACTATAATCAAACGACTTCATCAATGAATTATTGTTCTATTTGGACAATTGTAATTGGTCCATAGTGGTGTCCCCACTCCCCAAGGTCCAACCGGTTGCGTATGGAGTTGTGAACATGTGATGAGAATATTAGAATTATTTAATTAAATCACTCCTACACTATACCTACACTATGCCACTAACCACGACAAGTATTTCATATGAATCATTCCTACATTACCTACTCTATGACGAAGAAGATATATGTTGCTTGTAAAATAGGGAAGCGCGTTCATAATGAATACTCTTCACACGAAATACATAATTCTGAAAATACTTGTAAATACGTCGAGTTCGTCCATCCAAATATGACTCCTAAGCTATTTAAGGATAATATATCCCTGAACAAAAGTGATGTTTTGATAACCATAACCACCAGCAAAATTATAATTATAATTTAGGAGGTACTCAAAAAATTATCCGGTGCTTTATTTAAAGTTTACCGTATTAACGCATTTCAAAAGCTGATCATACAAAAATGTTGTCATAAAGTAGTTATATTAAAATTAAAATATATTACTTTTTTTTTCGGGGGTGATATACACCATCCACCATTTTCCCATCCATCCCATCCAACTGGCAAAAAATGGGCCTCACCTCCATTTTTTCGCGTGCTGACGTCAGCAAGGCGCTCTCTGACGTCAGCGAAAATTTTTCGAAATTTTTTCAGAAATTTTTGGATGCTGACGTCATCAAATATACTGGTTTATTTGTTCAGTTAGATGCCATAATGGTTGAATTAAAAGTTGTAAGTGTTCAGTTAGTTGTATCTGAAAATGAAATTTTCGTATTTTTGTGTTCAGTTTAATACGACAAAGGTTGAACTAAAAGTTTTATTTGTTCATTTAGTTACATCTGAAAATGGAATTTTCGTATTTTTGTGTTCAGTTTAATACGGCAAAGGTTGAACTAAAAGTTTTATTTGTTCTGTTAGTTGCAGCAGAAAATGAAATTTTTCGTATTTTTTATTCAGTTTAATACGGTAAAAGTTGAACTAAAAGTTTTATTTGTTCAGTTAGTTGCAGCAGAAATTTGATTTCACTATTATTTGTGTTCAGTTAAACATGTTAATACTATCCATTATTTCAACAAACTGAACAATTGTATTAATAATATCATCCATTAATAATAGCACAATACATACAAATAAAATAAGATGATCCCTTAGAGAAACTAACTGAATATACAAAGTGAACACATATAACAGTATAGTTAACATTTACAATAAACAAAATGAACACATATGATGACTAACTAATCCATTAGGAAAACTAGATCACTCATAACAAATTACATATTATGATCTGAATACACGAAGAACTACTTTTGAGATGAAAAGATTGTTAGTCGTCTTGGTGCATTCGTTGGCATGAACATCACTGTACCACCGATACAAGCTGAAATCAAATCTTTTTGGTAAGTAAATTTCATTATACCTGCGAGTAGTAAAAAGAATAGTCAGGTCTATTAATTTCAACTAGAGTTACTTCATGACAAGTTTCAATTTCTAACAAAATAATTTACTTCATGCCTCCAATAAAATCTTCAATCAATTTGAAAACTAAAATCACAACTCCATGAAATAGTCTGGATCCAACATTCTCGATATTATACAAAAGAAACCGAGATATTTTCTCAATATAAAATTTTCGAATCTTAAAAACTCAGCCATAAACCGATATTATGCCAAGTCGAAACCTGTGTTGGATTGAAAGAACACTTGCCATTTTGTTAAACAAAGATTTTGTCATATATGATTTTGTTAAACAAAGAAACAATTCTATTCCGAAAGAATTTCAAGAACAAAAAGCACGAATAATATCGGAAGGATTAGATCCTAATCGAGTCAAACACGAATAAGAAAAGGGAAGATTAGATCTCTAATCGAGTCAGAAGGATAGATTGATCGAGAGAGAAACCTGATTTTAGAGGTCTAGGGTTTCGATTTTGGTTCGACGAGGCCAGAGATGCGCGCCTCCAGTATTTCTTCATGGAGAACAGGACAATCGCTGGTCAGTCGCAGAGGAGAGGAGAATCATGTTGCGGCTAGGGTTTGTGGAGAAAGAGAGGTTTGGAGGAATATAAATAGACTGGGCCAGTCATTAGGCCCAATCTGGCATGTTTAGAGCCTGTGGATGGTGGGGATGGGAAAACGATGGATGATAGGTACCAATTCTGTTTTTTTTTTTCTTTTTTGGATGTCTTTGCAAGTACTGGGCTTTTAGCGCTTCTGAGATGGTCGTAATCTTTGAGGCCTTCAGAAGGCCTGCTAACTATCATAGTCCATTACATTTATATCTTTGCATTTTACCTATTTTTCCTTTTCTCTTTTTTTTTTCAAAAGAATATGAAAAAGAAACTACCATAATTATAGTCAGATACTTATATAAAGATAACTCCATCATTGACGGAGGCTTCCAGAGTCAGGAGTATAAGTTTGATCTGAATTTTTCATTTCCAATTTCTGAACTAACCATTTACTAAGACTAAGAAAGATATATACAAATATAATAAAATACCCATCACCTGCTTGGTCCCGAATTGTGATCATGTACCAAAATTAGAACCTAACACTGTCTCGACAAACCCCTGACATTAATTTCTGAGAGTAATGTCTTTAGGCTTGCAATATAACAAAAACAGTCAAGGTACGCCAGCACTACATTTGGTTTCCCTTGCAGAGAGAGATAGTCATCACTGATCCCCAACAAATCCCATCTAGTGACACATAACGAAGTCAAACATATCTGAAACGGACATCGGCTCCAATTAAAATTACACGGACACCGGCTCCAATTAAAATTACATGAAACAAAATTTTGGGACTAAGTCTAAACAAAAGAATAAAGATGTATGATTGGAAAACCACTGCAAAGCACAGCAGGTGCCAGATGCCACTGATATCCAAAACACAGTGCTTCTTGCGGCGACATCTCTCTCTTGTGCACCTCATTTTCCAGAAACTGTGGAGCTGTAAGGAGCTCTCTTGGCACATCTGATTTGAATTCTATGCCAGATTACTTGCATAATTTAAATACAGTACCTGGGGCCTGTGATTCAAAGTTCTTCATCCTTGATGACAACTTGCTCAGTGTAACTAATGATGCCGAGCAATAGTGGCCAAGCCAGAGAGAGATTACTGGTCTGAAGGGTGATTGATTGAACACTGCATTTGTGCTGGTATATGCAGGACAAGTAACAGGGCGGTACAAAGCTAACGCTTGATGATCATTTGATCTTCAATGGTCTGGTATACTTATTGGCCTATATTGCATTTGGTGATCGTGAATTTTTATTATATTCATTAATTATTATTATTATTTCTTTCTTCTTGAGAGAGTGATGTTGAGTTACTAGTACACAGTAGATGATAGCACCGGTACAATTGCATTGGATGAAACACGTGACTCTTTTTCCCTGTTTGCTTTCTTCTTGTTTTGTTGTCTGACCTTTTTTTTTTTTGTTCTTTCAGAATACCTAAGCTTCTGTTGCTTCCTATTTTGGTCCTTGTGTATCAATTCTTAGTTTTTGTTTGTAAGTATCCGGGAATTGCATTTGTTCATATTATGTGTCTGCCTCCAATGCAAGAGAAAGCCAAAGTTGTTAATAGAGAGAAAGCGCGAGAGAGAATCCTTTGCCACAAACCAGAATAGAGTGAAATGTGTTACGAGTTGAACCTTTCAAGTGCAATTATCTTCAGTTTGAGAAATTCTCGAATTTGATTCCAGTTCAGATTAGGACGCTGTTGCTCAGGTTAGTATCTAATCTACTTAAATCAAACTCTAGTTTCGGATTGTTATTCTTTCCAGCTCAAATCATCAAAATCATAACAGAAACCATGTCTAATTAACATTTCAACTGCTCAAGGAAACCAGGTTTTGAAATTTTGAACAGCCATGCAAAGCCAAACTACAAGGAATGAAAAATGAAAACATGCTTCCCAAAGCAACCTAATTTTACCTTCCTTTCTTCAATTAAAATGACTTTAAGCAGCTTTCAACACTAATTCAAAAGCCGGATACAACAAAAACACCCACACAATCCATTCCTAAAATATAAACTACACAACCTTAAACCTCCGTACCAGAAAACTGGATCAGTATCAAACTAAAAACCAAACCCAAGCTACCCTGATAATTTACTTTCATTCGTATTGAGGCAGTTGCTTGAACAACTTATAAGCAGTAAATGCTTATCCAATCTAATATAACTTTGAGTGAATCTGACCCTAAAGCTGGTCCTAACTCAACTGGTAAATTACGAAAACTAAATAATATTTGAAATAAAATATCATCATTCTTCCTTCTTTTGTTTCTCTTCGGCCATTACAAAACCCGAAGAGTATTTTTTGATCCTAAATGAAATAAGAATACTTGACCCAATGCCGAGCATAGGGAATAAATACGAAAATACCCTTGATTTGCCAGAATTTGTAGCAGGGCCCATGGCTGCACCAGCAAGGCTACCAATGGAAGTGTTTTGCAAAATCATAGGGAGGCATCCAATAATTGTTGGAAGAAGAAAATCAACAAAGAAGCTAACTTGTGTTGCAGCCAATGCATAATTTATTACATAAGAGGGTAGAGGTGAAAATCGTGCAAGTAAGACAAATCGCCAACCGTCCTTTTCAACACCTCTGACAAGTAGGTTGAAGTACTTGTTGCTCTGGGCCCACTCCATTGCTGACTTGGAGCTCCTAAAAACCAACCTGCGGACGCAATCAAGGGGCAATTATGTCATTCGAGCAATAAAATAGCTGTTGTCATTTTATCCCACATTACAAAGAATTAAAGTTGAAGTGCAGTGATCATTAAAGTTCATCATGGAGCTTTATTTTTCCTAAGTTCTAATATATCTCGATCTATGGGATGAAGTGAGTCTTCTTTTTTTTTTTTTCTTTGAAGAGGAAGAAAAGAAGAGATAACAACAACTTTCCTGTTTTAGATATAACAGCGTAGGATTTTGTCCTATTCTTTTTCTTTCTCTTCACAGAATTCCATATTAGATTTCATAATTGCATACAGTTGTTGACTTATTATTATTAAAATTCCACAATCTATTATTTAATTGCAAGGTGGGTATGTAGTCAGTTCATATTCTACTCGATTAGGCAATTGTACTAATAGCACATGGCCAATATTACCAGAAGAAAATTCAAACCATCTACAACAATTCTAAAAAATATACTGTGGCATTTTTTTAAAAAAAAAGAAAAAACCAAACAAATTGGTTAGATCAACAGAAATTATATTCAATCACACCTTGATCTTGACAAATGGATCCATAAACAGAGCCAAAACACTAACCTTCCGATCCAGAAGGAGAGAGAAGCTCCAAGAACCTTGGCAGCAAACACACACATCACACCAGGCACGAATCCAAAGAGAAGCGACGCGCCAGCTTCGAAGAAGACGGCGTACGGAAGGCACAGAGCGAGTGTCAGAGTGTGGGCCCCAACGTAAGCTGGTATGGCCCACACACCGAGTTTCTCCTTCAATTCTTCGAATCCAGCCATCAATCCTTCCGTGTCGAGGTATCCGTACTTGTTCGCCAATCCGACGAGAAGAGAGATCGACGCGATGACAAGCGCTAATCGCACGAAACCCTTGATCGTCGCCATTTTCGTAAATCTCTCTTCTTTCGCTCTCTTGCGAATTCGAAAGTGAAATGGAGAAGTTGGTCAAGGAATTTATTTATCTGAGATGAGGCGTTTCGAATTGGTATTTATTTTACTTTAATGACACGGCGAGAACGAGAATTAGTTCTGATTGGAGCGGTGATGTAGGAGATGCTTTTGTATTCTAGTGTTTTCTTTTTGGGCTTTTTCTGATTATTTTTTCCGTTGTGATTTTAGTGAATTTGCGCGTATTAAAATAGCATTGGTAGAACTAGTCAATTATTATTTTGTTTTAGTCGTGTTGTAATGTATTCGGCCGTACAATAATAAGAGAACACGAGGAGAGTATAAGCGATATATAAGTTTTTCGTATTTTATGATTTATATTGTTCAATTGTATTATTTTTTCTTTATTATTGTGCAACTAAATATATCCTAAATAATATATTATGTTTTGCTTAATCAACATACTTTTTTTTAAAGGGCCAAACTTTATAAACTAAAAAATATTATAGAATTTTAATGCCGATTGTTTTATTTTACTGACTGGATCTTGACATACATGAACTCATTTTAATTTGACAGACGGCAAACATGAGAAACTTGTGCCGCCCATGCTTATCGCACCTCCTTGCACTTATAATGCAATACATTGTACATTATATATGTGCCCCGGACGGAGAGGGAAATACGTAAATCACATAATAAATGCTACAATCATTTTCTTAATTATTTATTCATATTAAATTTCTCTCTCGTTGTTATTTTTACTTTTAATGCAGTGTTTGAAATATTAATATCAGTTTTAAAAGTACTTGATACAAAGTAAATCACTAAAAAAATATTAAAATATTGCATGAAACCAAATTCTCAAGGACAAACATTAAGGATGCTCCAAAATGAATGGAAAATTCTTAATCATAAACATGAAGAAGATAAAACATATGAAAATTTTCTACCTATTAAAAAGGCCCATACAAAAGACAAATACCTTTACTAATAGCAAAAACAACAAGTAAAATGTTATAATGCATATATTAGGTTAGAGTGTATGGATGGACAGACACCAAAATCCATCTTCACAGATCAATGTCTTGCAATGAGGAATGCAATAGTTGTTGTTGTCTCGCACCTTTTTGGACCCTGATCCTCGGAAGGGGGAAATGATCATATGCTTCCGCGGGGGAAAAAGATATTGCGGACGAGATACCCCTCGATCGTCTCAAAACTCAAACAGAATGAGTACTTTTCTTAAACAGAATGAGAGTACTGATGCGATTTTGAGTCTTTCGAGAGTTTGATTGTTACTGCAGGTCCTTTTTTTCCAGTAGGCGCAAGTCCCTACTGTTAATTACCTCTGAACCAAGTCAAGAGCACCTCTAGATCGGGATAATCAATGGGTTAGGCATAACAGTCAGATCTCCAGCATTTTACCAAAAGACACTCAACATTATAATAACTTCATGATATGCAGAATGTATGCGAAATGATGACATGAGCAAAACAAATATCGTGATTATAAGAGAATGAATCATAATGCGAAACATGGTGCGGGAGAGTTTAATTTGCATTATTTACTATTATTATTTTTTTGTTCAAAATTTAATACTCTGAATTTTCCGGAATTTGGCTCTGGGCAGCTATTAATTAACCCATGTTCATTTAATCATCTAATCATTTAATCATTTAACCATTTTTTTTACTTTGTTCTACCTGAACTAAACACATTGTAAGTTCAAACAGGACGGACATAGACATAGACGTGTAAAGTTTCATCAGGCATGTAGAGTCAAAGCCAAAGCTTTTACTTTTTTATCTTGAGTCTCATCAGGCATCCCTAGTTCCTCCATTTTGCACGAAGCACAATAGTGAAGCAATTTCACCGAGCTCAATCCCTCCATTAATGGCGGACGGCGACTACTGTTGTCTTCGTAAAATTAGGTGAAATTGGCACCAGAATTCCCTTCTTCAAGCTGTATAGAAGCTCTCCAGGTCACCCAATCATCTTTTCATTCGCTAATTCTTTGTAGCGAGTTTTCCCAAATTATAACTCAGTTACTGAAATCTCTAAATTCGTTGTGTTTTAAGCTCAGAATGCAGCCGTGTATGGTGTCGACAGAGTCGTAGTGACACCCTCTTCCCAACGATCCAGTTGGCTCGAACTGCGGTGGCGTATGTCGCCGGCGAGAGGAGGATCCCTAGCGGCTTCGCAAGGTTTCTTCTGCAGGTAAGTACAGTCCCCCCCTCATTTTCTTTTCTTTTTTCCATTAACAGAAAATAAAGGGGCCCAGGGAATAAGCCAATGGTTGGCTGACACGTGGCTATTTTGAAGCTGATTCGATTGAATCAGTTAAGCGCTGTTGGGTCCGCGTATTTGCGTGTCGGGACTCAGTCGGCGAACGGACGCACATGAGTCCGTGTTGGTTGGGCTGGGCTCAAGCGGATTTGAATTGGGCCCAATTCAATTAAACCAAATGGGCTACCTTTGGGTAATAGATATAGGTTTAGTTTTAATTCCATCTAACTAGCCCAATATGCAAAATTAATTCAGTATTAACCCAAATTAAATATATGCACTTGCTCGGTCGTTTCGGTGTAGAGTCGTCCATACTTGCCATCGTACTGGGTTCTGTTCATATACTGGAATTTTTATATTGCTTACTTTTAAGCAATTTGGTTGGCATTGTCACAGTATGGGGACTTAGTATGGAATCTGGCACGAACCCTCAGGAGAAATGCATAATGTATGGCCATCGTGCAATTCTCGTTATAATTGATTAATTAATTAATCCATTAATTATGCGGACATTGACATATTTCACATAATCCTGATTAATTAATTGATAAATTATTTAGTGGGGTCTTTGGTTATCTATGAGTTTTGTGGGTCATTATCATGGATTTTTATTTCACCATATGACACCTTCCATTCATCATGCAGGTCTTTTTGCTGACGTCCGTTAACTTGTCGTATGGCAAAATCTGGAGGCAAACAGTTGTTTTTCCGGATACAGCTCATAGATTGTGTATATGGCACATAATGAGCAAGCTTAATTTCAAGCTAGGTAAGTATTCAATTGAATGTAGAGACTTAGTTCGAAGTGTTGTTTATGATTCCAAAACCATCCCAGAATTTGAGGAATGTTGGGCTCACATCTTGACTAGATATTCATTGCAAGGTATGGATAATTTTATAATCGCTTGTTACTCTAATTTGATTGGAGATGATGTTGGTGTGAACTGATGATGTATCTTTGTTTGTCTGTGTTGCAATTTTACAAAGAATATATGGCTTACAAGCATCTAACATCAAGACTAGATGGATACCATGTTTCATTACTTCAATTTTCTAAAGAGGGATGTCTTCAACACAGAGAAGTGAAATTATGAATTTATTCCTCAATATGTTTGTTAACTCGAAAACTTCATTAAGATAATTTAAAATCCTAAAGTTTTATTTTAGATAATTGTCATTCTTTAGTATCTTATATTCCTACTCGAGTTACCCTTCCCAGAATAACAAGTGAAAGTATGCTTTTGTTCATTTGTAATGCAGTTGCTTCATTGGTCGACCGAAACCTATTTCAGATTTTCCTATCAAATATCAATTTGCTGAAAAATATACCCGTAAGATGTACTTCAAATTCCATGCTGAACTTCTTGCTTTCATCGAGTTAAAGTTTCATGTAGAGTCATTGGATGACAAAAACATTGTGTCTGGTTGAAGATGGTCATAAGCAATAGAAAGTAGAATTTAACTATGATGACAATTGTTTTGAGTGTGAATGTCATAAGTTTGAAACTGCTGGCATAATATGTCGGCATCTCATCAATATTATAAATAAAGATGTGTGGGTGTCAATTCTTATTTTAGTTAGTATTAGTGCGACACGTCATCAAGACCATTGATTTTTCTGCTCCGACTTAATCTGGTCCGTTTCTTTAGATGTATGTTAATTTTTTATGTGCTACTTATTGTGTTGTCATATGTGTTGCTTAGAGTTGTGTTTTCTTTATGTTACATTATTGAGATCCATTTTGATTATAATTGCGTCATTTTTGTCACATAATTTATTTCAACCTCTCTTAGTTGCTTCTATGAGAAACGATGGAAAAATGTTTTTTATCTGTGATAGTTAATTATAAAATATTTCAACATATGAAGATATAATTTATTATTTATATCCTACCAGTTATTACACTTTAAATTAATTATAAAAACATAACAACCTAATTTAAATTAGCATTTATTAAATGATAACATATTTAATTTTTATTACTATGTCAAATATCGAGCGAAGCTCGATTTACCCCTCTAGTTGTTTATAGAGAAGAGTGTATTAAACTTGGAAAAAATACTTACTGTGAAGAAGTATTGTATGTAATATTTTATTGTATTGAAAAAAGCAAAGGCCATAAAGTAAAGTAGCTTCTGGATTTGAATAAATTTAATAAAAAATACTTTTGGTAGAATCAATCACAACCATCGATTAAAATTAATTGAATGGCTGGTGATTTGTGGCAACATGTGGTAGCCAAATTCAGGGGCAGCGGAACGCTCCTCATAACTTAATTATAAAAACAAACTAAAAATTAATACAATAAAAATTCATGTATTGAGCAAAGCTCGATAATACCATCCAGTTGTTATACTAGTGCATGAATAAATCACGAACAACATCACACTGCAAAACAAAACATAATCATCTTTTTAAACTACACTAGCTTGCTCTGTTGTCGCGGCTCCGCCGCGACCACCTTCATGTCTTATATCTGATCAGTTATACTCTATTAGATGGACAGTAAAATCTCTGTTTGGCATCTCGTTCTCTAGCTTAGCTAGTTAGTGGTATATGTCCATCACCATAAGTAGATTTGTGTTGTTCTTAAAAAATTCCTATAGAGTCGAAAAATACTACATTAGTCCTGGTAGCCATGACAACTAATTAAAAATTTTAGATTATTACATATATAGGTGATAGATAATGCATACATAGAGACCAGCAAAAATTAATCATTGTTTTATTTCAAACCAACCAACATTGACTGATCTACTTACAATATATCCATTGTTTTGAGTAATTACTCTCAATGGTAGTCTTTTTAACTTCCAAATTTATTCCCATAGTTCATCAGTTATTACTGAGATTGATTCTGATTATTGGACACATCAACCATCACCCTAGCATAAGATTCCTTAGTGTTATACTTTCTCCATTTACTGGGCGGTCATACTAACTGATATGTTTCTTCCAGTGAGAAATTTATTGTTCCTAGGATCATCTCCATTACATCTTGTTCAAAGACCTGCTTTACCTTTTGAGCATCTCATCTTCTATTATGATGATCAATTAAATATAATGCCTTCCATCTGTCAAAGCCTAACTGCACATTTACAGATTAAGTAGAAGTCGTATATACCTCTTCATGGATTCCTTGTTCATTATCATGAAGAACACCAAGCTATATGCACATAATGCTAATATAAAACAATTCGTATACATAAAAAAATAAATTAAAGAAAGGTGAAAGAAACTATTCTCATACATCACTTTAGCAGAATTTGGATCTCATATCAGCATATGCTAGCACTGCCTATCGAATAGAGAATTAAATGATACATTTCGTTCAATATGACAACAATGTTATACAAATCTAGACTGTTTTGACCTTCTAAAGTTGATGCAAGCTTTCTCTGTAGTAACCACACCACTCAACTCCACAACATATGAATTCCAGTCTCTTCCCGTGGTATCTCCTCTGGATTTCTATTTATTCAGAAATAAAATACTTAAATATTAGTTGTTTTTTAGCCAGTTCTGCAAATATTAGTTATGTACTGAGGTCTAATAAATCACAGCATGAAAGTAATAAACTTAGACACCATGCAGAAACAACATTATTTTTTTTATTTCAGGCTTAACATGAAGCAATTCAGTTGTTGAGGTTGTAGGCTAAATGCAAAATTGAAGCAACTGCTAAAATATCTAAATGAGACTATCAACCATGAATTATAACTTGTAATACATCATCACTATTAGTCTGTCATAAATAACTGAAATAAATGAAGACGAAGGACAGATACTAATGTTAGCTTAGATCAAGCTTGGAATCTTCATATAAGATAGCTCAGAAATTGTTAGTCCATGCATGCCAGCTTGTAACCAGCATTTGGCCTAAAATATCTAATTAAAGAAATACACCAACAATCACATGATATGAAATATCAATTAATGCCAACTATATGGTGAGAATGAACTCAATCAGGCTAAATTTTTGTTAAAGAAAAACCAAAACCTCAAATAGTCAAGAGAATGGGTGACAAAAGTTGCGAAAGGAATGGAATCCCTAATCGGCGACAAAAAAAATACATTACAAATAATAAAAACATCATGCAAATAACCCTAATAAGACAAAACCCTGTAGCACAGTTGGACTGATGTGTAGTTCTCTAGTTATGCCAAAGAATTAACATTGCCTGAAACTTTATCCCATAAAGATTAACAAAAAGACCCCTTAAAAATTAACAAAAGCCTCCTAATTGATCTGTAGTTTCCATTATGTTTCATTTTTTTTAAACCTCCTATTCCTTTCATGGGAATTTCCTCAATTAGCCAAAATCAAGCTATAAAGTTAAAAACATAAATGTCAACGAAAAAACGAAACTTAATTTTCACTAATTTAGTTTCTTTAAATGAAATCAACCTACCTAAATTATCAATAAAGCAACATACTTAGGAAATTATGCTCAGTAAGGCAAATACAAACTTGAACTTACATTTAAATTAGTATATTATATATATGTATTATAGGAATAAAGCTCTTTTTTATGTGCTGACAACACAAAAATGGAGGGGCAAAATTAGAAATTGAAAGAAACAACTCATCTGTCAATGAATAAAATGTCATATTCGGCTAAATCCTTCAATTAAACTGAGGGTTATATCTGCAGTCATCCTCTATAATAATTAATAAGAGCTTTGATTTTGAATTTTTTTTTTCAAGTAGTCAATCAATGATAGAAAAGTAAAAATTTATGGCAACAAAAAATCAGACAATATGCTGCTGACGACGCATGAAAATAATTCGAGCACTATCTTGAAAGTAATTAACCTCATCAGAAGCTTAATCTCATGTTCCTTCTTCAATTCCTTTAGCTTGGCCACAATCTATCCACCTCGTAAACTGGCTAGTGTGGTACGACCTAACTACCGAGGCCTGATTGCCAGACTATTCTCATCATCACCCATATAAGATCCTTCAACTGATGCCCAATTCCATGCACCAACTTCAAATGGTACACTAACTTATCATTTCTAATCGTAGAAAATCTAGATGTAAATCTTATGCTCATAAAAATGCTGGTACTGGGATTCAAGCCCAAAGATGGAATGCTAAAATATGGTGTGTTCTTACCAGATGGTCGTTCAGAAGACACTATGGTAAGTGGCCCGTCTAGCTATCTGCTACAAGTCCTTGCTTATAGCAGGCCACCTGCTTCATGCACATTGTACTAGTGGATTATATGCTTTGCTGTTATTGTCCACTGGAAAATTCATCAGTTCCTAATTAGAACATGTAGTCAATAGTAAACGAAAGGACAATGTCACCTGACTATATCGTCCTATGCTAGCACCTCCCATACGGTGAGTAGCAATCAATCAATTGACCCTTAAATTAGAGACAATGCGCTTATTTACTTTAGATATTGAAGAAAGTAAGCTTCAATTACACATTTTGCTGTAACATTTTAAAAGAACAGACTGGAGCTCATTATTTTACTTGTGAATATGTTTTGAAATTGGAGTTCAATCTAGTCTTGTTCAACAGTATATTAATACATCAAAATATAAAAGCCTTCATTTTTCCTTCTCTTTCGCCTTCTATGTACAAAATATAAATAAATAAATAATCAACGTTCAAATTTAACCATATAATAATGACTTGGAGTGTTTATATTTCAGTAGCTACTAATTGACAACTCAATTAAACAGTAGCTATCATACCAATCTGATGCAACCTTATTCTCCAGGAAAAAGGGCTCAGTCTAGCGAGGCACATGATGTAGACATATCCTGCATTCATTAAAAAAATTACCATAATACCGATTAGATGCAACCTTATGTGAAGTGACAAAGCCAAAAACTAATAATCATGAGTGACAAAGAGACCTAATTTCTTCCCTTCTTGTCAAAAGTGCACCTTCCAGAATAGTTACACCTATGCATTATTCAAAGAATGCCATTAACGCACAAATAACAATTCATATTTATATTAATTAATCTGAATTATAAATATGATAAGAATGATCTTCTGCTCTATGATAGTAAGCAAGAGGTGTCAGATTTGCAATTATATTGAAGATTTGTTAATAAACATCAGGACTCTGGTTTTGCTCAAGCTGGACAAAGCTGTTTTGAAGAAACTTGAAAGAAAAAGAAAAGTGTCTCAATGCATACATGTTATCAGCGTATGAAAAAATAAACACTTTGTCAGTGCATACCTGTTATCAGTCTGTTAAAAAACATGTCAACAGTACCAGCACAAAGCTGTTTGCAAAGCATATGACATACCTGGTAGTACCATGCCAAATCGCTCCCAGATCAGCCTTTTCTGCATGATTTCTCTCGTATCCTAAAATCAAGATGAAGAAGAGAGAAGGAGAATCCGAATAAAGTGTCTTTAGCTCAGTGGAGGGAAATGGAGAACTCAATTTTGAGATTAATCTAAGGAAGAAGGAGAGAGGCGCAAAATCAGCACTTACTGAATAAGAATTGAAGATCTCATCTCCAACGAATTAGCCTGAGAAAGAACCCAATTAACTTAAGAAGGAAAAACAATTGGAATTCCATTCAAAATCCGAAAATAGAGATAAAATAATCAAAATCAAGCAAAAAAATTAACAGAAAGAAAGGGAGAGGAAAAGAACTACGACCTTAAACCTCCTTGTTTCTTCTATCGACCTCTAGTTTTTTCCTTCGCTTTAGGCAATGAGCAGAGAAGAGAAAAGAAGGCTCTAGTCCTCGACGGGAGTAGAACATCGCTGCAACATGAAAGGAACAAATGTGTGAAAGTAACTCTCGTCAAAATCGTGATTCAAATTCGATCCGAGGAGAGAAGAATTTTGTCTTGGTGGGTGAGTGTAGGAGGGTAATTTCTTTGTACAAATAAGAAAATTGTCGAATAAATAAAGGTAGAACTCACCAAAAACGATTTATCGCAAAGCTACCGGCACACTCGGTGGTGCCTCCGACACAATAGACCTCCACGATGGGCAGCAAACTCTTCGTGGTGAGGAGAGCAAAGAACTTTGGGCGACTACTGTCGTGGTTGACGTGGGCTTGATCGGTAAATTAGAATACCGCTCACCTTCTCACCTCACCTGCCCTCCTCCGAAGCTATCTTTTTCTCGTACCCATATCCAGTATAGATTAAAAAACATAAAAAGGTGAGAAATGGAAGACAGACTAGTCGAATATTTTACGAAAAAGAAGAACAAATCTAATCCCCGTAGACCAGTTAGAAATCCATGTATATGCACAAAAGGAACACCAATTAAAACCATACACCTAGTCCATAGGAAATAGTAAGATTATTATATGCAGTGGAGAAGCCCGGAACGAGATCCTCTGGATGGCCATCCAGTGGACGTTTTTGGATCTGGACCGTCTGATTTAATCTCAACGGCTAAAAGGAGCCCCGTAAATTCTACCACTCCCGAAAAAATATTGGCCCGAAAAAAATGAACCGTCGAGATTAAATCGGACGGCTCCGATCAAAAACTACCACTGGACGTTTTAAAAAAAAAAAAACGTCCAGAGGATCCGCGCCCGAAGAAGCCCTGCCTCTTGGACAATAGCGCAGGTCGGTCAGATTGTATACTCAAAAGAAAGCCTAACAGGTGTCAAAAGAAAGGATTATTTTACTCCACACCCAGTAGAAACTATTGCTTACGTCATAGAAAATATTATTATATTCTAAACCCACCATTGATCATGGATCCAACGGCCAAGATTAATTACTGAGCAAAAAAAACAAAAGTTACTATTCCCATCGCGTCACCTCACCCCCACAATTACTAGGTTTTAATAATTCCCAAAATAAATTGTCATCTTTTATCTAAGGTATCTAAAATTTAAATTCCTTTTACCACGTTAACAACAAGAAATCTTTCAACATTAATTTTTATAATAACACGTTAATAGCAAACATTTCATTTGTGGAAGTGGAACCCACATAAATTATCATTCAGTCGAATTCCGTGCATTTGATCTGTGATGATGAAGTAATTCCGTTCGAACTGAGCCTGACAGTTGCTATTTCTCAAATTGGACTTAACAGATGTGTATATCTGGCCCAACACTGGTACTGAATGAGGCCCAAAAAGAGTTACATAATTCCTCTTTCTAAAAGGAGTATCAGGTAATTGTCCCCGTTCCCAGTACAACTGCCGCTTCATTACTCTGAATGCAAAGCGAAGCACACGACGACTCTCTCGTTGACCACCACGTATCAGGCCAGGATGCCACGTGGCAGTCTCTTTGCTACTCTTTTCTTACTCTTACTCCTACTACTTTCACCATTCGAAGCTCAGTTCCAGGCATCCCCGCGCAATATGGTAATTTTAAATCGAATCATTTTGCTATGATGAATATTCGTTGTTTTATGTTCCGTATGAAAGATCCTTTATGGAATCATGATATTAGTGGGGAAATATTTTTTAACTTCTCTCATTACCGAGTTTTTTTTTTTTATTATTATCAGTACTTGTGTAGACGATTGCTGTTTACACATTATGAACCTCAATGGCAGTTGTCCATTGGATTTTGAAAATGCACAATTGTTGAGATTATAGTGTTTTTTTTTAAGTACTGTATGTCTCAAATTTTTGTTGCTTATTATGCTGATGTTCTGTTTATTAGATGAATTGTGAAGGTTAAAACCTTTTTTTTTGTTTGGTAATGGAGAGTGTAGGATTTATTGATACAGATGACCATTTCTGTTAGATTTAATTCTGGGTTTAGTTTAGGTTTTACTGATTACTTTTATGAAGTAATTAATACAGTTTTAGGCTAGTATACCCCTTTGGAGAAACAATAACAATAAAATAAAATGTTTCTATTATATAGAAGCCAGCAGTCTGCTGCGTTTATTTATTTAAAAAGAAAACTGTTACTTTTTCTTGTTAATTTCTCTTAAACGTGTTAAAACAGGCTTGTTCATCTAAAATTTTTTGGAGTCTCTTATCAAACAGAGCTCAGAGTTACTCCTATACCCAGAATTGTCGATACCATAAGATTTGGAAGGTAGTTCAATTGATACATTTTTTATCCAATTATTTGAGGACATGTGATTGTTCTTATGTACCTTCTAAATATTGTCATAGGAGAAGAAAATGGTGATTCCTGTACAGCAAGAAGTAGAAACTGAAGAGATGATAAGTGATGCTACTGCATTGAAGAAAGCATTGAAGTTCTTTGATGCCAATTTTTTTAATGAGTCAAAAGTAATTTTGCTGCATTGGTCATATATTTTCTTATCCGATTTATCTATTTAATTTGGTATAGTATTCTGGTATACTGTTGGTGAGATTGGTAAGCTTCTCAAAATCTAAGGTTTGAAATAGAACAAAGCAAGTAGTGATTCTTACTAATTTAATTAGCTAGACAAATCAGATGTCAGGGAATTAAGTTAAAAAACTAATGACTCTAAACTAAACTAGAAACAATTGAACTACCAAAATGAAATTCTGGTTATATTGGGATGCTTACACGATGAAATATACTGTGCGACTTTATGAAGGTCCTAATCTGAGAAGTATGCACAAAATAAATTGAAATTCATTACGGAAGCAAAATTTTGTGTTAGGAATTGAGATGCATCGACTGCCAAGACTAAAAGTGTCCGTGACGGATAATTCCTTACGTTTCTTTTTTCTTCTGCTCATGTCAAGGTAAAGGAAATGGCAAAAGGCTCAGAGGAATTTAATGTACCAGCATTTAGAGAAAACAGAAAACTGGTTGCTTCAGAAGACGGAGGCTTACACAATCCATCCGTTTTAGTTTTTAATTCTTCATGGGGGGAGAATATAAATAGAGCATTGGATGCAAGCGGAAATTTTAATTATCCCTCTAATGAAAAAGTACAGAGGCCAAGCAACGAAGAAGATATTGCTTTTATGACTGTAAGTTCTTTTTCATCCTGTAAAAATAAAATAAAATAAAGCTAAGCTGGTAATGCCTCAGAATATGTTAGCAGACAGGCAGAACATCTCAAAAATATTCACAATAGTGTTTGAAATAATACCAATTTTGTCATGGTTTGCCTCCACGAATTGGGAAAGAAAAGGGGTATTTGACTTTCTTTGTAAAAGATAAAAACATGAAAGCTATCAGTAAAATCTTTCAAGCTTGCAGGAACTTCCAGCAGGGTGCATTTATGTTATTGTGATTTCTGAAATTTTTTCCTTTCATCGTTTTTACTTGCTGTTTTTTTAAAATGGATAACTTGGCCAGATTACTGAACTAGGAGAGCTAATTAAGACAAAGCAAATTACATCACATAAACTTACTGACATCTTCCTGAAGAGACTAAAAAGGTAGGTCTTAGCTTTTCCTATCCTAATTTCTATGAATTTGAGTGAGATATGAGGTGAGTGCTATAGCTCCAAATCTCGAAATTGAAATCCTGATAAGGCAAATCCTTATTGCTCGATGGCATCAATATTCTGTTGGAAACAAAATGAATATTATTTATTTATATTTTTAAATAGGAGAAAATTATTAATTTTCAAAATTATTGACCATTCAATAGCACCATTTTCCGCAATAGAAAAAAATATTGCCTGAAAATCTGAAAAATAAAAATTGTTTTCTGACAAGATCTCAATATGTATATTGCATTGAGCTGTTCAGCTCAGTTAATTGGAACTCCAAAATCATAATTCAGGCAGTAGCACTAGTCAATCAGTGCTAAGTGTGATTAGCACTGAAGCCTGACTTGAACATGCTTAGCGCTGAAGCGTGACTTGGATAAGGAATCAAATAAACTAAACCCAGTCATTTTATGATTAATTTAGGTATAATCCTGTGCTCGAAGCTGTTGTCACTTTAACTGAAGAGCTAGCATATCAACAAGCCAAACAAGCAGATGACTTGCTTGCCGAAGGACATTACCTTGGTACTTGACCATTTTTCTCCTTTGGTATAATGAGAGAACTTCTTGCATTGCATGTAAACGTTTTCTAATAAATAAAATAAGCAGGGCCTCTGCATGGAATACCATATGGTTTAAAGGACATAATAGCAGTACCACACTATCATACCACCTGGGGTTCAACTACTTTCAAAGATCAAGTTTTGGACACTGAAGCTTGGGTTTATAAAAAGTAAGTTCCTCTATGATATACTGATGTAGTTTAATTTGTGTATTTAAATTTTAATTTTTAATGGGTATGGTACCAGATTGAAGGCAGCAGGTGCAGTACTCGTAGCTAAGCTTGTATCAGGCTCGCTTGCTTATGATGACATTTGGTTTGGAGGGAGAACGCGTAATCCTTGGAATATTTTGGAGTTTTCGACTGGCTCTTCAGCTGGGCCTGCTTCTTCCACATCTGCAGGTTATTGTTTTTCTTACTTCTTCTATAGAAAGTGTTTACTATTAAGTATCTAAATTTTGGTGTACGTTAGGATTGGTACCGTTTGCAATTGGATCAGAAACAGCAGGATCACTGACATATCCAGCTGCTCGGTGCGGAATCACTTGCTTGCGGCCAACTTTTGGCACCGTTGGCCGAACAGGTGTTATGAGCATCTCTGAAAGCTTGGTATGTCTACTCTTCCTAATATGCTTTTGTTTTATTAATTGAAGTTTTTGGACTTTATTATAATATTATTATTTTAAACTAATGATAGGATAAGCTGGGGCCCATGTGCAGAAGTGCCAGCGACTGTGCAATTCTAATTGATACGGTTCGTGGAAAGGACGAAAATGATCTCTCTTCTCGTGATGTACGCTTACAGGACCCATTTCTGGTCGACATCTCAAAACTCACTGTTGGTTATCTTGAAAGTGCTGAGATGGAGGTATGAATGAAATCAGGTATTTCACCCACCAATTACCCATCCTGGAAGTGGGTCACACGCTCATAAAGTTTGTGGTTGTAGGTTGTCAATGTTTTGTCTAGGAAGGGGGTGAAGATGGTGCCATTCAACCTGAGCTACACAGTGGGCTCAGTGCAGTCAATTTTGAATATAACAATGGATGTAGACATGTTGGCCCACTTTGACAGGTGGCAGCGTGAGGGGCATGACGACCAGTACGAGGCCCAAGACCAGTGGCCTGTTGAGCTTCGCCGGGCTCGTCTTATACCAGCTGTAGATTATATACAGGTCACACTCCTTTATCAAATAAAAATGTCAGCATATGCAAAAGATGCTGCTATTTAATAAAAAAAAAAAAAAATCCAACTTTCCTACAATGGGTTCTCCACTATCGTCTTTACTTAGGAGTTTTAATTCGAGAATAGATTAGTATTAATTGACCAAAGTCCCCTGATCAATGTTATGTTACTCAAGTACCGGAGCAATTTAAGGTGAGTATTGGGATTAAGTTGAGAAAGTTTGTGAACTTTGTTATAGGCACAAAGGGCGAGGGGGAAGTTGATAAGGGAAGTCAGGGATAACTTCAAAGAGATCGATGCATTTATTGGGAATGCAACAGATTGGGAGCTGGTATGTCTTGGAAATTTAGTTGGTATACCAGTTGTGGTGGTCCCCACTGGATTCAAACCTGTCGAAGATGTGCCTAAAGGTGGCACCAATCGGAGAACAACCGAAACTACTGGGATATATGCCCCTCCTGATCAGGATCACATTGTAAGTTCTTATTTGCTGATTTTGCATAGTGATCCTTGTGTCTAAACGTAAAATGCCTGTCCTTTCTTATTAATTGGACATTGCCATATTTGTAATTCCCTCTTTCCAAAATCACAATCAATACTGATAGATAGTATAGTACAGACACTGCAATAGAATGTGTACTGCAGAAAATAGTTTTGTTTGTGATTAGACACAATGCAAGCAGAGCTAATGAAACTGTATTCAGTTTTTGGTTCGCATAGCAATTAAAATTCACATCATCGCTACAAAAGCAACTTGATTTGAGTTCATGGGTGTCCTAATCTATCTCTGTACAAGCAATCTAAGTGTTTGTTTTGTGATTTCTGGTTGTTAATTGTGCTTCTCTTTTATTTGCCAGGCATTAGCTCTTGCAATGGCATACCAGTCTGTCACTGACCACCACAAGCAAAGGCCACCAATTGATAACGTGGGCCCTGGTGACAAGGTCCCTTTCCCATCTGACTAGTTTCAAATGCAATGCTAATTTTGAATTGTGAATATACATAAATTTTGATGATGTATACTTTCAATTGTGAAGATGCATGCAATGGGCACTTTGAAAGCCTTGTTCCTGTTCTATGCATACTTTTTTCCACAATAAGTTAGAAGGTTTCGATCCTCTAGTGGGTTGATTTTTTCAAAGAAAATGATTTGTACCACCTCTGTCAAAACTCTTAGTGGTCCAGTCTGTCTATTCCGAATTACTGTTGTTGTCAGTCAAGCAGTTGAACAAATTGGCGGCTGTTTACTGAAGTTTCCAGAGTACAGAAAACAACTTAGGGAGTACTTGATTAAAGCTCTACCAAATTTGCGATAATGACCAAGGGACTAATCCAGAAATTACTTGTAATTATTTCTTCTGGGAGGATGTCAATTATTGCTGGTTGCCTAAACAAATTGTGTGATACGGGCGGAGAAGTTTTGTTTTTAAATTCAATTTTTTTTTCTTTTTTTCTTTTTTTTTGGCTGCCCTAAACAAGCCTTACACCGGGCAGTATCTACAGAGGTAGTAATGAAGAAACTTCCAACAAAATTAACAAGAATGATTAGCATGAAGAATTGCACATTTGAATACAACTTATGGGAATTAATTGCTGTCATGCCTTTACTTGAACCAACGGTTACTCTGTTCAAGTTTCAAAAGCAAAACCATTCAAGTGGTTTAAGTGCATGGGCTGCATGCGCCGTTGAAATTTCTGCATGAACTAAATATATCGAATGGCTTGAATCATCTTGGGATGATTCCAATGGTATGGCATGTGAATTCAATCTCGAATACTTGGAAGATTCTAGATTGTAAATGAGTATTAATCAGTATTCGCCAGCCACAGCAAAAGGCGAGGAGACGTGCTAAGTTAAAACAGTGCAACCACTAAATAAAGACCACTTCTGTTTGTATGTAGATAGTAGGCGCTGTCTACTTGAGCTTCTAGAGAAGTGCAGAACACTTTGTAGAGTCAATGACAAGCCTAATTGTACAGTGACCAGTTCCAGTATTTAGTGATGACCGATGTGTAGATTCCATTTCGTATTGCTTACCTGTTTGTGCACAATTCAGCATTCAACTCTTCTACTGACCCAACTATAGGCCTACCTCTGAAAAGATGTAAGCCTTATAGTAATATAACTTTATGTATTGGGTTTAAACTGATGGTCAGAGATGTTTATTTACCTTTTTGTGCTTCAACTACGGTTAAATTTCCAATACTATGGCAACTCAAAATTCCGACTCAGACAATAAATAGAAGTGACAACACAAAATTCGAATTCCTATGGAAATTAAAACAATTGTAACTATAAGTGAACTATATCACTTTTCTTAAAATTATACAGAAAGTATTATGACATTCAAATTTTGTTGTAGAAGGAATTAGCAACCTAGAAGGACATTAATTGATTTCAGAATATTGATCTTTTAACATTTTGAGTACTGTCAACAAATCGAAGTGTTGAATTTTATTACTGCTTTATATGCACTGATGCAGATGTTGAGGAAATGACACAGATTAAATTTTATGAATTGGTTTTAATATTGGTTTTCTAACGTTATGTGATGAAGAATTTGAAAAGCCAAGAAATATTATGAAAAAAATAAAAAGTTTTATACGAAAATAAAGTTGAGGGCATGTGAGCCGTCGCCTTTATCTTTCGGCCTATAACAATGGGATAACACTTTTAACTATTTGCAAGCAAAGTAAATCGACAAAACAAGATAGCGAGAAAAAAAAAAGCAAAAGGAAAAATGAAAGAAAGAAGTCAAAGCACATGCTTTTGACGAAGGAAATAAGGAGAGCGTGTGCAACAACTGATTCTAGAACAAAATAGATTAGGTTAAAGACAGTTGGGCTAACCCATTGACTACTGACTAACTCTAACCACTCCTTAACTAAGCGTATCACTCCAATTGTTCATGAATTACGTAAATCACTTCCCAAAACGACACGTTGCATTCTAAATCAAACCCAATTCTCCTCCATTGATCAAATAACAAGAGATGTTGTTAACATATGATTCCATTGTATTCGTGCAAACTATAAATTAATGGTTAGCATTAAAAAAGACAATAATGACAGTAATAATTAATGTATCAACATTTCAAATTAAGGCTCTTGATCTGAATCAAGCACATGGAGCTGCTCTGAAAGATTCTTACAGAACCAGCATATATTAATTTCGATATTATTGTTGTATGGTACAGGAGACAGACACCCGTGCACACACCCTCTTTGTACGTATATGATCCCCTTCGGAATGTAATTTTGTACTTAAGAATCTAACCTAATTTTTGTGCTTATCAACTTGGTATTACAAGCCATTGAACAGGATCTTCTGTATTACTATTTCGGTGTATATCCCTTTAGCTGAATTTACATTGACAACTTAACATGCACAACGACCCACTACACGGTTTACCAATTGATAAATGCTAGAGAGAAAGGGAACAAGTGAAGAGGTCTTGGTTTTGGGGAGGGTTTCCTTGAGACTTGCCATGGTTGCCGCTATGTTAAGAGACCAAACAGTAATTAAATAAAGGGAAATTGTGAATTGGAATTGGAATTAGATTGGAAAGAATAATCAAAAGAAATTAAAGCACAAAAAAGAGTGAAGGAAAAGGGATAGATTCCTTTTGGGCAGGCCTAGGGTTTGGGACTGCCTTCCCTTTCCATGCAAGCTTGAGCTCATGACAGGGATTGTCTATGGTTTTCTATTTATTTTTCTTTTTACACCACTAAAAAATGTCATAGGCGCTGAAAATTGTATATATCATGGGCTTGCTATGTGTTTTTTGCTAGAATTTTATTTTAGAGTATAATATATTGGACTGATTTTATGTTTTACGAACTTAAATGTAGTTAAGTTAATGAGTTTCTTTCCAATATTTCTGTCATTAACAGCCCTTACATAGAAAGGTAATCCTTTGAAGTTGCATTTTAGTTCGTTATATTTTCTTAGATTAGACAAACTTGACAATTTTTAGTTCATTGTATTAAGGCACGTTTTATCCTTGAATTTCTTCTATTGGAATGTTTTAGGTTTGTGGCAACACCAAAGGTTATGACATAAGAGCAACAGGGTGTAAAAAAGGGTTTCCAAAAGATGCCCCTTGGGCTTTGGGGTTGAAAAATTTTAGAACTACGCTTTTGAATAGCTTTAATTGGACAGGGTTTTTTGGGGTTTGGAGAAGACTACGACCTCTCTCTCTATCTGTGCTTTTTGTGTGTGTGTTTTTTTTAGGTAGATAAACACACTCAGTGATTTTGAAAACCTACTGTCCTTACAAATTCTCTCCATTTCCAGTATTGATTCATTTAGAAATCTCACGTCTGCATTGCTATTATTTGGTAAATTTGTTAACTTATCTGTTTTATCTAGTGATATTTGGTGAACATCTTATCTCAGAGGGAACATTTGGTTTGATTACTTTATAAGCATTATTTGTTAGAAAATAAAGACCTGACAAAAATTGTTGAATAGAAAATAACCAATTTTATTGCAAGACTTTCCTTTTTCACAACGCAAAATAGGAATATATATCAAAAAATTGATAAAAACTAGCTATAACATAACAAAGAACAAGATGATTTACAATACCCTAAATAACATAAAAAATTGAAAAAGGCTAAAACAAAGAAAATAGTAGAGCAAAATTACTTATTATTATACATCATAAAAAAAATTATAAAAAACTGATTAGCTGGAAAATTCCTATATCTTGAAATGTCTCAAGATCACATAGTAACCGAAACTCAAGTCAAAATGTTTCACATTTATGACCTAACATCATACCAAATGTATCGACTTCTTTATTCAAAGTTCAAACAAATTACAAATCACAACTTGCACCGCATTGAAGAGTATCCAAAATGCGAAATTGCACTCAAGGACACCTCCATTTTAACGACTGGAGAGGAAACCCACTTGTCTGTCAGATAAAAAATATGGGGTCAGAGCCTCGTAGGCAAACCCCTCGTGCAAAGCAAAAGAGAGGGGGTGCTCATGTCAGGCGAGGCTTCTCATCTGGGTATTACTCTCTTTTTAGTTTTTGGAGCTGTCTAGTGTTGCTGTCTGCTGCCTCTCTCTCTCTATCTGTCACTCTCTCTAACCAGTCAAAACCAACAAGCCAAGTAGCCAACTACCATTTTGGGTTAAACATAACCCTCCAGTTTCATGCACTGTACATCTCTGCCAAAGGAGTAATGGAGTTATCTCCAGTAAATAAATGGAGAGTATGCATGGCTCTCATTGTTTGAACTTACAGCCGGTCTACTGTTAAAATTAGACCAACCAAACCATAGTGACGACACAGCTTGGACTAACCTTGACCTCAAAAATGTATTAAAAGTGAATATTGTTTTTTTAAAAGAAATTTATATTTTATATTTGCATAAATTGAATTAGTGATTCTAGACCAATAAATTAAGTTCGATTATGTGACTCTTGTGTTCTCCATTTATGTAGATAAGAACAAGAAATTAATTTGCAGGTAACAGATATAAAAAATTCTGCCCATTTCTAAAGATTAAAACTACGAAGAGAATTAATATTATGTTGAAATATTTTATGTTTTCTAAGTTTAAAATTACATTTCTCTGTGCATAATTTAAATACCAATTATGCAAAGGTTCAAGACTGATTTTATGGAAAAAAAAAAAAGGCTTAAGGGATGAACACTGGATTTCAGTTTAATTAATGGATGTTCTTTTTTTTTCCCGTCTCGGTCTAAGCACAAGCTACTTCAAGTTTGGAATTGCTTCATTTTTGTTTTATAAGCTTTTTGTAAGTGCAATGTAGTCATAATGCAATATTTTCCTGCGTGATTTATTGACCGAGGAAGAAGGATTTCAATTTTCAATAAGTAGTTTAGGACTACATCTAACCGAAATTATGATTTTAGGGTTTGACTCCGTTAGACCAGATCCTTCTTCTAGCAACACGTGGATGGAAATGAGTGTTTCTAGTGGGACGAACAGTAAGTTGTATTCTAATGTAATGAAAGTTGCATTATTTCTAGAGATTCGGTTCTTTGAACAAGCGCCCGTTTAAAATTATTTACAAGAAAGAGAATAGACAATGGAGACGTCACCATAAGAGAGAGAGCGCGCATTGAAGCATTGAAAAAGCTTCAGTCAAAGTGTCAAACCTGCTATCCCTCCAGAACCAGAGGCGAGATAACCAATTTTATTATTAAAAAGCTGTGAAACTAATAAACAATCAAACGGTCGCCGTAAATAAAACTCAAAAATCACACTTGTCTCGTGCAAGCTATGAGGTACCCAAGAATGCCCATGAAGAGTTCCCTCAGTATCCCATTAACGTACTATTAGTCTAGAAAAGTCCAAAAAAAAAAATATTATTAATTTAGTCGAACTAGCTATTAAGATAAAAATAATCAGCGAAAAAAGCAAATGAAAAATGTTCATGCAATATATATTTATATTAATTATCTTAAACTTAATTAAGATAATCTTTTTTTTCTGCTAGTCAAGTGATTTACATAAGAAATTATTGACTAAAAATTGCATTTGATATTTTTTATTAAGAATTGAGCAAACAAGTTACATGTTTTGGTAATGATTTTTTATATGAAAAAAATATTTACAAAATAAAAATAGTTGGTACTCGTCACCAATAAAAAGTCAATCCATGAATAAAAATCAGTCCCCAACAATTTTAGTCTCTTGATTTCACATAATTATTCTGATTATATAAACGCAGATGAATTTTATCGAGTAGAAATTATACTCAAATGTATAAACATTAAATGCTCGTTATCACAAAACTTTTGGTTGGGAATTTGGGATAGCAAAACACAATACATTTGTATTTTGTAACCATTTCAAACAACAATGCGCGCATTCAACATTAATTAATAGCGTTTCAAAATAGTCAAATACTGAGTTACTACTATTTTTTTTTTTTTTTTGCTCCAAACACAGTTGTGCAGAATAATAACAACAGGACTATGTCGCTTGTAGGTACCCTGTTATGTGAATATAGCAAAATTGAAATCCTTTCCAAACCCAAATCATTCATTTTAAAAGAAACAATTCAAACTCTGTCGTCGGCCACAATAAGGACACACCACCCCTCAATCTCCTATCGTAATATAAATCTCACCCCCCACATGCCTCTCCTTTTAATTCATTTCTATTCCCCACTGTCTCTTAGTCTTATCTCTCCAAACCAAAAAAAGCAAAACAAACAACCAATTCATTCACATCAGATGACATACACCAACAATTGCTAATGGGGTTGAAGTCTCTTAGCCTCCAAATGGTTCCTTGGTGCTTCCACATGGTAAATGGATCAGACTCTGATGCAAACATGAGCCGAACAGAACCGATTCGATTAGTAGGCTCCGACGGTCGAGTCAAGGTCTACCATCGACCTGTTTCAGCTGCTGAATTGATGAAAGAACACCCGTCCCACCTCATTTGCCGGTCCGACTCTTTTTTTATAGGTCAAAAGGTACCGGCATTATCCGCTGGTGAGCGATTGCAACCGGGGCAATCGTACTTCATTCTTCCATCACAATTCTTTCACTCAGTCCTGTCCTTTGTAACACTTGCTTCGTCTCTCTTGGTATCAAATGCTTCAAATAATGGCAAGAAAATGGCGGCTCTGAGACCGTTCGATATACAAAAAACAGCAGCGGGTGCATTGCAAATACGGGTTTGTGATGAATTCTTGATTGATAAGGTAAAGGAAGAGGAAGTGAAGATAAGAGGTAGGGTTTGTAGCACTGCTGAGTTGGAGAAAGAGTACAAGGAATTGTGCTGTAAGGTTAATAAATGGAGACCAAGATTAGATGTAGTAAAGGAGGGAGTGGAGAGAAGAAAGGGAAGAGGGAAGGGGTTTTTAGTTTTTAGTGGATTTGTTAGAAGACGGCGAAGGAAGGATTAGATAGTGAATTTAGATGGATTAATTGGTTTTGTAAACTTAAAATTGTAATTATTGAGAGGGGGGTTAAATTGATTATGGTTATGCAAATTAAAGCTCTCTTTTTTGTGTTTCCTTCATCCTACCGTTTTTATTTTCTTTTTTTTTTTTTTTGTAAATTCAATTCTTAGTTCTTAGTTCCACTTGCATAGCTTGCCAATGTTTGCGTGCATAACATCTGTTCATTTCTATAGGAAGATTTTATCTAATTAAAAACAAAAAAGAATTTTTCCGAATTTATGAAATCAAAGGATGATGGGATAGTGCATTTCAAAGATGACAAATTTGCTAGTGATGAAGCTTCCAAATGGTATGATACCTTATTTGTATATGCATCAATTTTTGATGCATTTTTTTTTTCACTTTATGCAGTCTGCATTAAGTAGTGAAAACCTTACATTAGAAATGATCTCATTAGTTCTAGCTTACTAACTTCGTTTTAATTTCACATAATTTCAGGATATAAGTAATATTAACTTCTTGCAAGTTCTATAATATTACAAGAATTTAATTTCGCTTAGACCAATTTTAGAAGGCAATTGATTTGTAATTTACTGAGATTGTTTTATTTTATGATGCAATTTCATATGATTGGATAAACATAGATGCATATCTTTTATTTATTTTTTTTTCCTTTTTTTCCCCATTTTTTAAGGCAAATCTATAGTTGTATGCAAAGAGTATCCAAACGAGTCAAAAAATTTGAAGCTTTAGTAGTCAAAAATATAAAAAAGATAGTCGCACGAGATATCCAGCTCAGAATTAGCATAATTTCTCACATGGTCATGTTTATTCTCTAATTGCCACCACGTGTTCTTGTCTCTTCTCTTTCTCATCCTTTTATCAAACATTTATCGCCTCTCAGCTAACCAGATAAATCAACATATAAATTATGCAGTCTTCAAAATATATCCTTATTTATTATGCAATTTGCTATTTGTCTCTCCAACTTCTAACATAAATTAATGTGAGTTATACTATCTTCCAATTTTTTTTGTTTATTATCCAATTTGAAGATAAAATTCTGTACCTGCAATAGTAGGTGGCATGCATGGCAAATTATTGCCTCCTCAATTTGGAGAACAAATCAAAGAAAAGGAATCAGTTCAGCGCCAAAAGAAACCAATCAATTTAACAACCATGCATATAGATTTTATCCATCTAGGTAAGATTTTGGTTAATGCAATAAGAATACTACCATATTAAAACTCTGTAGTAAATTACATAGCGGGTCAATTTACCATACCTGAATGGCTCTTGCACAGGAATCTCTGTATTTCCTGCCACAGTAGATCCGATATCATGAAAAGGTAACTGGGACAGACAAAATAGTGGTCAAAGGAGCTCTTGTCTAGGTAGAATTTTATATTGGCACGCCTCATGAAAGGCCGCTTTGATTTTTGAACAGTCTTGAGACAGCTTGTACTTCAACCAATTGATTCCATTATAAATTTCTTTTTTAATTTAAACTTTTGCAATGGGTTTAGATTGAATCTGGAGACTAATTTAATGCATGTCGTACTTTCAAGGGTGCAAACAGTGGCTTCAATAGGCGTATTAAAAAAAACTTTGATTGGAGTAAAAAAAAAGTAGCTTCAACAATTGTCTTTGGAACGTCCGAAAATTAAAATGCGCCATTTCGACATTTTATAATTTAATTTTGTATTTAATTGTCATAAATTGCAATTTTATACACAAATTTATTTGATAGAAGTTAATATAAAATCTATAGTAGAATCCAAACGAGAAAAAACTATAATACAATAAATATATTTTTTGGATGGTGGAAAATTCGGAACGAAAATGTCTTGGATGACGAAAAATCTTTTCTTTATCGATAAAGTAGCTAATGAATTGACTTCTGGCGAGTTGATCAACTATAGCTTTGAATTGATTGATTATAAGTTGAATTAAGTCGGGCTCAAACTGAAAAGTCGGTCAAATTATTCACTATTGAAACTCAGATCCATTCAATTCCTAATTGAGTTCAAGCTCTACACGATCTCAATTATCAATATTTTTTAGAATTTCAAACTATTTTAAGTAATTAAAGTATCGAATAATCAATGCTAATCCTTTTAGGATTAGATTTTTGTACTTATTAGAAAAATTTGACGTTATATCTATAACATAAGAAGCAGGTATTATACTATATCAAAATAATTTTGAATTTGAGCTCGAACTACGAATTACGATTTAGTTGTCAGACTCCGCACCTTTAGATCAATCTTTGTTGGTTCAGTCATTCAGCAAAATAATGATTAACCAGACCAATATTAGGTCCGGCAGTAACCCAATAGGTCATTGAATAAGGGCCTATGGGCCTGGTTTGGGCCATTGTTCTGACAGTGCACCGCAATTGTTAAATTTTTTGCAAGAACTGGATATAGGCATATAGCAGCATATTTGTATAGGAAAGTAATTTCGAAATTTATTCCTGAACACAATTTGTGCTCTTAAGTCTTAAGTCTGTCGATATTATTATTGAATAACATTCTATCAAAAATTTTGTTTGAAATACTTGTCAGACTATTTTGGTGACCCAATTCCAAAAGTAAACTTTTATAAGTACTATGTTATATTGGTATAAATATTCCTACAATCATTTGGCATGTATTAGAGCCCAAGCGTATGTTTAAACTTCTGTAGTATTTTTACACAAAAAATATATTCATCTCTGCGTAATCAACAGAAGTAAATGGTTCATCTCGAAATAAAATGTATGTAGTTTAGAACTGTTAGATTTTAGTATTATAAGACTTAAAATTAGATGCAGTTAATTAAAACGCATCATTACATGCAAAGTGTTGTAAATACATTTCTGCAGATTTTTATGCACAAAAACAGATGCATATTTATGTTATTCGCACAAGTGATTATTTTATCTCGTTGTAAATTTTGAGGTAGTGTATAAATGGTAGCTTTGGTTATTCTTTTTTTTTATAATAATTAATTAACTAAGAATACAATTGACTAAAAAAGATGTCAGGAAGAAGAGAAGCGTAATCAAAGACGATTTCAGATAAAGACAGATTATCAGAATTAATAATGACTAATGACTTTTTTTTTTTTCTAGTACTTTATTAATATGTTATTTTCCGTCAATTGGGAAGGAAGCAACTAGCAATCTCTCAATACAAATTTCTCCCCGCTCTACAATAGTAAGTCTTAACAGATAACACATAACAAAACAATAATTTTTTTATCTTCCAGGAAAGTCTTTAGAAACACATATCTTAACAAATTTGATATTTATCCACTTTAAGATGATATATATATCGAAAACAACTCTTATTACTACTCAAAAAAAAAAATTTTAAATCTGTCGAAGAAAAGATTTGATAGCTGTAAAATAATGTTTATATTTTGTGCTTGATCCAAAAAGGAAAATCTAATGCTTGAGAAGTCTTAATATAGTTTGGACAAGTAAGATTGGTCTGCAGCTAACTAGAGATTAATATCATGCCATGGTTCCACCGCTAAAATTAGGTAATATTTGCAATACCAACAAGATAGAATACAAGCAAGTAGATGTCAATTGCAATGCTGATGAAACAAGTCGCAAATGAAATGAAAATCAAGCAGTTTATTACCCGAATCCAATCAACAAGAGAAAGAACATAGAATTTATCTTAGCCATCACTGGAGCATTTCAAGATCTGAACTATTGTATACACTAAGGTATGTACAAAAGGAATGTTATTTGCAATCAGCAACTTACTATTCAACAAATTAATGATCACTCCTCTCTAAGCTATCCAAGCCATAAAAATCCTAGATATCCAACCATGAATTAATCCTTCTGTTTTGCTTGATAACGGAAAACATAATTCCAGACAAAAAGCAATCCAAAATTATGTTTTTTACAAGTGAAAATTTCACAGATATAGTCTATGAACTCACCCATTTATTGTCTGTGAATTTTTCAACTCTTTGATTTCAAATTATATTCTTCTTGCTTGGTCTCATATTAGCCAATAAGAAAGTGTTAATTACATGTATGGATATCTTGGTGGAGGTGGGTAATACCCGTTACTCGCTGGATAAGCCATCACCGGCTCCTCTCTGCACTCACTATCACAACAATCACTTCTGAAAGCAGGTGGATACTGAGTTCCGGGTGGTGGGTAGTATGCCGACCCACTTTCAGCATGATGCACTGGTGGATAAAGGGTCCCTGCTGGTGGATAGTACGGTGACCCGCTTACAGCCGGATCCATAGGAGGATTATGGTTTCTAGGTGGTGGGTAACAGGGTGCCATTGATCCAAAACCCGAACTCACTGGTGGATACAATCCACTGGTAGGAGGCGGCGGATAAGGCATAAACTCTGTTCCAGCCGGTGTCCCGTTAATTCGACCCGGTTCACCTGAATTGTAGGTTGTCAAACCGGGCATTGGCGGATAACAAACTGGAACCGGGTTTACCGGTTGAGAATTAAGAGATGCTGTACCCGATACAATTGGAGGATAACCCGAACCCGGTTCCGATGGTTTGTAAGAGAAATCTGCTGGTGGTGGTGGTGGAGCAGAGGGTTCAGCAAAGAAATTATAAGGCATATCTCTAGGAAGCTTGGATCCCTCCAGTTCGTACCACAACCGGATAGTTCCGTTAGGTTTCCCATCTGGCCATCGCACCTGATAACTGACGTTGCCTCTAGATCCACCGTTGATCAAATCGGAGATGGGGACACGAGCGGTTCCAACGGTCCCGCCGAGAAGCCCCTGAGCCGTCAGTTCGAACTCGAGGAACAGATCCTGACCGTCGGATGGAGACGCGGGGAGATCGAAGCGCATGCGACAGTCCCACTCGGGGTTCTCTCCATTGGCCGTGTCGACTGGAGTCTTGTGGCGCTGGGAGGTCGTGGAGAGAGACACGGCGGCGGAGATAGAAGGCGATTGGAGGAAGTTAGAGGATTTGATTCCCTTGCACGAGACCGATTTCAATAAAATCGATTGTTTGTTCATTATTTTTGGTTTAGTAATAACAGTATTTTGTTTCAGTATGGTTTAGTGATGAATTGGGAAGGAAAGAAAAGAGGAGATATTTAAGGCAAAAATTGATAGAAGAAAAGGATTGAATTGCTCTTTTTTTTTGGGGGTTCAGTTGGGAAAAATAAACGAAGAAAAAATCAAGACGTGTGGTATTGCCGTATTGGTATACTTTTTTCATCCATTTATTAGAAGTATCCGGGAAGGTCTCTGACTGGGGACGAAAGGTTGCTGCATTTGCTGAGGTCTTGCACCTGACTTCTGCTCCAAAGTCTAAACGCTGTTTGTTAGTTAGTTGGTAAGTGCTGATCTCAAATCCCCCGTATTTGATTCTAGAAAATTCTAAGGTGGCAATCTCAATTTGCTCATTTGCTGGTTTGGAGTTTGGGCCTAAACCCAAAAGATATTATCATATGCCTTTATTTTAATTTCTTGACCAAACTCTTAGCCGGCCTCATAAGATTTTCATTCATGAATTGGTCTCAACCAACGGCCTATTACACAGGTTTATTTATTATTCCTTTTTTCTTTTTTCTTTTTTTTTGGTTGGTTGGGGGGGGGGGGGGTGGATGCGATCAATTCAAAATGCCACTAATATTTGAAGAATAATAGTCACACCAATTTATAATGAAAATATGATGGTTAATGATAATGTCACCAGAAATATTGATATTGTTTAACTGCTTAACTGTTGTAAGTAGATTGTACTAATATATCAATTTAAATGGTAAGTATCAGGACAGCTTCATGATGGCCTTTTTGTGTTATTACCATACTCAGCTAGGCTCTTGTAGGCCTTGTCAAGCACCCCCGGTAAGCCACACGGCGCCTTTGAGAAACCCTCGCTGTTGACAATATTCAACCCAATTTCGCCAGCCATTTTCTCGGCTCTTACAATTGCGGAACCTGTTTGTAAAATTATCCTTCCAGTGTCAAGCATCAGATCCTTTGCAAAATCAGATCCTTTGCTTTTGCAATGGTCTCTACTTCTGTTTGTAGCAAACTACTGAATGAAGAGGCTGAGGGATAACTTCCAACAATTATTCATTTTTTTTTTATCGGTAGTCAATATTGCTAATATAACCCACCAATTACCTAACATAATCATCCTATTATGTATTATACTATTATGTGCCTTCTTAGAGGCGTCTTGTTTAACATGAAAAATTAGTACAAGCTCAATCATCGATAATCATTAATCAGAGACAAACAGAAAAAAATGAAGTCTGACATGCTAAGTTTTCCATTTTAAATAATAATGATATTGAAATTACACATGGACCAAGCCAGTATATATAATGAGGATTGTGGATACACACTTGTCAAAATTTAATAATTTATACATAAATACATACACCAATGTGGAGCAGCACAACTTAGTTGTTTACACCATCATACTAAACAGAGTACAACATAAGTTTTAGTAAAAAATCAATTTTTAGCTTGTGGCTCTTCTTTTCTCGTATCGGTATCTGCAAAGAAAATCAAACAAAAATGAATTTAGGTTTCATGAAAAGTACTCATTCTATATTAGCATCATTTAACATATTCTAATTATAATTGAAATATCTAACAAAACTTCCATTATTCTGGTAAAAATGGTTTCTTCTCAGTATATAACCTCAGCAATTACTATCTTAGATATCTGAAGTTCCTTGAGCTGACAAATTTAGCATAAACGCTAATTGAAAAAAAATAGTTTGAGATAATGCTAGCTCTAGGCCTCTAGCTTTTGAAAATCAAGCATAATTTCCCAGGGTGTATAATAAAAAAACACTTAATTTTCACTTGCCCACTTATTAGTATAAATTAATGAGTGAATTGAAACGCCAAAAGAAACTCCAGCTTTCAATTAATAATATCAAAGAGGATATAAAACAATACTGATAATTTGGGTACTTCACACAATCGGTTCTTAGTACAACGACGATATGCACAATTTCAAGTCATCTCATTTCTGATCTTATCCCTTAAACCCCTTCCCCTTGTACAAATTGTTCAGAACAAGAATTTCACCAAATTGAAGAGAAATCTGACCTGAATGAAGATCCCTTACCCTAGTTCTCTATACACGGATCTAGGTTCTGTCGCAACAAGGGAAGGTTGGGAGAAAGGGAGAGATAGAGAGTGTGAGTACCGCTTTTTCGCCAACCCGTCAAAGATAGCGAGAGAAGGGGCGATGACAATATTTCTCGATTGCATCATGCTACGGTAGAGACTGAAGCTACGAGTCTTTCTTTCTAATTCGTCAAAGCTTGTCCTGGTCTGATCTCTGTGCCGCAAGTAGAGAGGAGAGAGTCCTCGTCTAGGATTTTGATGAGATAAAGAGAGATCGGGAGAGAAAGTCATCGAAAGGGTTCAGAGAAGAGAGGAAATCACATCCTCTGCTGAAGGTCAGTGGAGGGCTAAACTTTGATCAGAATGTCCGATCAATGATGGGTGCCCGTGAATTATACCAGATTGATAGGCACGAAAAAAAAATTTAACCGAAAGTTGACACTCTGCTGAGCAGAGGGTCTTGGTCCTGAACTTTCGGTTAAATTTTTTTTCGTGCTCAGCATGTATCCAATTCTTGAGGTGGCATGTATCCACCTTAAAATTCAACTTCAGGACCTGAAGTATCGAATGAGGGATGGACAAGAGTCAAGAGAACGGGACTCGGGGAAGAAGGAGAAGGATATATCACGAAATATTGAAATACACATCAAATTATAGTATTTTTATTTTCAGAATGTATAACAACGGCATAATTGTAGTAAATTTCTGAATATAATTGATTTGGGGTGGCATTTTTCTAAGATCGTTAAATTTGGGATGGTATACTTCTAATTTTAAATTTTTGAGGTGGCATGTATCCAATTCTCCCACTTAATTAAATTATTTATTTCACAAACTGCAATTTTATGATTAATTAGTACTAGTTAATAAATGATTGAGTTTTAAGGAAGAGAAGAGTATGCCTGTCTGCTTAGATCCTCTGGCTGACGTGAGCTTACAGGTATTTCCTTCATCTTCCCCTCTAATGGCAATACGCGAATTCTTCGATCTATTAGCATTGTATTCTGCAGTGTATATTTATAATTAAATAAGCTTAAGCTTCATTTTCTTTATTGTTTTGAGAAAGAAAACAATAATGGATGAATAACAACTATAGATTCTCAAGGTACATTAAAAGCAAGCGCCAATTGAAATGTAAATGGTTGCCAAAATGTAACCCAAGCCACCTGTGTTTCATCTGAACACCTGATATTCATATCATATATATTAAATCAGTTACAATGATAATATTGGAAAGAAAAAGGTATATATATATACATATGAATTACCTCGCAAACTTGATTTCACGGACTTCACCGCAGTAGGAAAACAAGGTGATTAAATCTTTTGGAGTTGCCTTTGGTGATATATTGATGACTTGTACAGTAAGCTCCACAAAACCCATTATTACTCTTGTTTAAGGTTTATTTTGAATGATGGTGTGGATCTCCTTTAACTGGTTCATCCCCCTCAGTTCTCGGACCCCGATCTGGTGTAGCGCTACACAGCTTGTAGCGCACCCAGAGCCGTTCGATTTTGATCGGGCGGTTCATTTTTTTCGGGCCTATCAATCTGGTATTATTCACGGGGCTCCCTTATCCATTAGATCAAAATCAGACGGCCCGTGCTTTTTCTCTCTCTGCGCTACAACTGGTGTCGCGCGACACCAGATTTGGATTCTCAGTTCTCTTCAATTATTAAAGGTCGAGAGGACAGAATCAAATTGGATAGTGACAAAAGGTACAGCACTATCAAGCAGAACTTATTCTGCCTTTATATTATCCCCTTTATTGCCTGGAACAAAAGTGGCCACTTTATTACAGTATTCTTGCAATTTAGTTTTTGCATTTTCCTCCTTGACACAAATAGTACTTGATAAAATCTTCTATACCTACTTTCCAAAGTTTTCATAATTGATCTTGAATCCTCTTGTGAAGTGTTGGTTATTTTCAGTCCAACTACAGCATGCACTGATCTTATTATCAAAATTGGTATACACCAATCAGTCATTGAGTTCTTGCATTGCACAAATATTTATTTACTAGTGCACCTTTTTACAATGATATTTCTGTCATTTAGTTAATATTGAACTAATATATACTGATTGACTGTTTCTATTACATTATATTGGTACCTGTATGAAGTGTTTAACAATTATCATCTATTCTTTTTCTTGACAGGTTTACAATATAAAATTATTCTTTTATCTTAGCTTTAAAATGATTTTAACTTTAATTTTCTGCTATAAATGGACATTTGATGGATCTTCGTTCATGCATCCAAAAGTTCTAATTATTAGTAAAAAAAGAAAATAGTACTTTAAAAGTTTAACCACTCTCTAATTTTTCACTTTGCATAGCTAGATGTAACATTAGTGACTGTTGTATGATAAACCAAGTCCCAATAAGTCTGCTAATAATCTTTATAATATTTTATGAATGGTATGATCAAGAAATAAATAGCTTCATCAGAAAAATTTTGTGGGAATTTCTAAGCTGAGGACATGAAAATGTTCCTTATATTTTTTAGAGTTTTTCTGTATAATTGCCACGCTAATCTGATTTCTGAATAAGCTTGATTGGATTAAATGGTGAAATAGTTAATTTACAAAATAGATTGTCAGTAACTTGCTACACCATTAGCTACATTGGATCTGCCACAGAAGATCTGGGGTATTTTGTCTCTCAGCTCTCCGAGCTGTCTCTTTTCTCTGCCTTTCTTTCACCTCGAGAAGCTCTCTCTTCTCTCTCTCTCTCTCGAGGCCACCTCCTTGGTCTCTCTGTGTCGCCAGATGAGTGGATGGGGTTTTGGCTGCCGCTGGTTTGTCCTTTGTGCTGGTGCCACCTCATCTTTCCCCTTTGTGATGGCACGAGCTGAGCCATCCCCTTCTCTCAAATCGAAGGTGCTGGGCAGACACTGGCTTGACTTGAGTGTTGTGTCAGCTTCTTCTCCATTCCTCTGTCTGTCCTCTTCTCTCTCTCGTTAAGGTAAGACATTTCTTATAAAAAGGGGCCGAGTTATGGTTTTGAATTCGGGACGGAATTTGGAGAAGAGAAGAGGATTGGAGTTAGGCGCAGTGGAGAAGGTGATAGCTTCATTCTTTAATTTGTGAATTTAATTATCAATTTATGCAAAAAAATTTGATAAATGCTTTCGGTTAATTTTGAGGAATTAGGTGTATGGAACTGAGCTTATTTTTCATAAGCTTGACATTGATTTTGGCACTGTTGGTTCTCGAGTTCTTGAGGAGGTTTGTCAAGAGTCAGGAGAGAGGTATAATTGTGCACTCTTATTCTTTGATTTATGATGTTAGTTAGGTTAATTAGGATGTTATTATGGTCTGATATATATATAACCTATGATAGTGATTTTATGTTCTGGATGCTGATTATTGAGGTTAATTTTGATATTAGATGTCATACTAACTGTATAGATGGTCAGTTGAGTTATGATGTTATGTGCTTGTTTTGAGTTAGGATCATAATCTGCATTTCATTAGTTATTATTATTTGAGTACATAGATATTGATTAGTATACAGAGGGAAAATCATGAAATGATTTCCATGTATGCTTATATCAAACTTTAGATGCTATGAGATCTTATTTCATAAACTGTTATGCATGATTTTCTTTAGTATGTAGTATATGGTATTCTGAGTTGTTAGCAGCTGTATATGTATGCAACTATGCATATACTTTTCTATAAATTTTTGTGGTATCTCATGTTATATGGGGTAGATTAGTTAGTTTACATCTGGTTGTTGGATCAGTTTCATTAAGGTAAAGGCATATCAGGTCTGAGGGGCATTATGGTCATTTTAAAGGCTAATTTTTGTATGAGCAGCCTCTATAATTTATATATGAGCCTATATATGCTTTAGTTAGTTATAACCTACTAGCAGCAGTGCCCGCTCAATGTGCGGGCAGACTTTAAAATATGATATGCGAAAATAAAACTATCCAAAATCAAAATTAACATATTTTCATTTAAACGGTAGAAAATGATAGTAAGAATATCTTCATAGTTTTCAATTGACCGAATAAATCAAGGTACATGAGCTGCAGCCAAATCATCTTTTGCATCTCTTCCATTTTTGCCATACAAAGAGTTGCCTTTCTCGTTCAGTTATTAATATATTCTCTCTCTAGCTACTCATGTTGATGGGAATTTGGAAATCAGATTTTTACAAAAAAAAAATTATTTATGCTAATTGAAAAAAATAGATTTTCACAAAATGAAATTACTCATTTTGTAATAATAGAAGATTATACTAACGTTGCCTTATCCGTTAGGAGTTAATTTCGAATTTGTTTTTATATGAACATTAAAGAAAAAGGAGTAAATGAGGCTTCCAAATGTAGTACTGAATAAATAGGAGAAGTAAATCAATATTAAAAAGTTTCTTTTTAACCCAAATCGTCTCTAGATTTGGCAGGTTATTATATGTAATAAAGAAAGGTGTTAAACATGAGATAGACACTAATTAATAAATATAACTACAAAAAAAATATACCTTGTAATAATCTGAGAGAGAAGAATTGGTGTTTAACTGTACCAGTCAAGAAAGGGAATGCAGAAAGTAAGAACAATAAAGAAAAGCAAAAGAAAAGTTCCACTGCTGCTGTTACGTTTGATTGCCTGTGACATGTGACAGCTCTTCGTTACCCTTCTCCACATTATTTGTTGCTTCCACTGCCTAAATAAACAACAAAAATTGAACTTCAACAATAATTCATAAGACTAAAGACCACAATTGTATTATAACTACATGTTTGAGGAACAAATTATAACCAAAAGCATCCAATTAAGACTTTTCTCAGTAGGCGCCATAGTTGTAAATTTTCACAAGTGACAAATCATGCAAGGGTTGCACAAAAATTGCAGTAAATTTTACTTTCCAAATAGTGACTAATAGTTGGGTAAATGGTTGAAAAACTTGGGAACTTCAGAAAGTCAGGTGTCAAACTGTAAATTTTTGCTTGGTTGCAGTTGCACTCTTTCAAGCAACCAATCCAAACAAGAGCATGGCCGAGGTTTAAGTGATGAGGTCACTAACCAGAAGATGCAGTTGTTCAATATGTTGAGCCTGTTGTTCAACATTTGTCGGAATTAGATAATTCAGCGCTCACATGTTCATCGTCTTCCTCTCAGTTTCCTCGACAGCATCCAACAAGCTTGACAACTTTGTATGATATGTGGAAAAGTATATTTATATTAATTTACAATCAAGTGAATTATTATTCGACAAACAAAATCAAGATAAAGCAATAACATTTCATCAAAAAACGAAAGATACCTGAAGACTACAAATCATCATCCAAGAGCTGCCCCTGAACTCTGACAGTTGCTCTAGTAGATCTCTCGGCCCCTGCAATTTGTGCAATTTGTGCTGATTCATCTCAAAAAATATTAAAAAACGTAAAGGAAAAATAGTTATCAGCTATTTTTATATTATTTTGCTTGTATAATTCTATTAAACCTACTTGCCCCTCAGCACCCAATTTGCTATGCAGTAAAGTAATGATAATGATAAATTATTAGTTTATGACCTTGACCAAGTTACATGTGCGTCAGCCATTAAAAAAAATGTTTACCAAAAGTATTCAAATAAAGGGATCGTTGACTCAGTGGAAAATAGTATTACCTTTGAATTTGGTGGTCATCACTCATCGTGTAGTAAGACTTGGAGTTAGAGGCGACCCCATCCATGGAAGAGAGCGAAATATGGAGGAGAGAGGCGGCTTAGGAGAGATATCTCAGATTTATGGTTAGCACCTCATCCCTTCGATTTCTAAATAAAAAAGCTCATAATTTGGGAGCCAGCGAAATAGGAAAGAAATCATGGTGAATATGGGAAAGAAATCATTTCGCAAATCGCGATTCCTGCGGAGGTAAAATGCGGCAGTCGGCAGAAAAAATTAATGGGCTGGGTGCCAGGGTTTGAAAATTAGGGGCGTTTTAGAAAAAAAAAAAAGATGCGCATAAGTGCGCGGAGAATCGAACCGCTGAAGCGCAGCTAACGATTTCGCTTAAACACAGTCCCAGCGACCAGACACCTTACAGGTAAATGGTCAACCTTTTATCTGATATTTAAATCTGGACCACAGATCATATTAGATTAACAAAATCAATGATCCACATTTGACATTAGGGGGTGTTAACTCCTTTTAATCTGGAATGTTAAACAATTGTTTATGACATTTGGATGGATGCATTTATAAGTAGTAGAGATAGAGATGTTATAATCTGTGTTTTGGGTTGTGTGCAGAGGGCAATGAGTAGACACATGCATATTTTGTGCAAAACTAAAGTATTTGATATAGAATTTATGATTATATTCTTGATAATGAAAGGCATTACTTTCTGATAGGTGATAAAAGCTTATTTTTGTGCATATGAGATTGATATAGGTTTGTTTGAGTATATTAGGAGTATATGTTGATATCAAAATCTGTATACATATCATGATTTTTATGAAAATCAGCGCATATAAGTAGTTTATAAAGTTTTTGAGGTTATATACGTTTAAATATTTGGTTTATCATGCATGTTAGAAGAGGATTAGGTGTTTTGTAGCTTGGTACCGATTTTTGGTACATTAAAATATCATCTGGTATGCATCTGGTGGGTCAAGTTGGAGTTTAGGGATGATTTTGTGAGGAAAAATATTTTCTAGGGACTAAACTGTATATTTTGGAGGGTCTGAGTGTACAATAGCATAGTTTTAGGAAAAGTTTTGGGTATAAATGAAAATTTTTAGGAGTCTGTGTATTTTTCGTGGGCTGAACTGAAGTTGTGGTTAGGTTATCCGTTATTGGGTTGGATGTGGAGCTGACCGTCAGATGTAAGTTCGGATCCGTTTGGATCTCTATTGGACCCGTTAAGAGTCGACCCAGTCAACTGGGTTGAGTCTGTTGGTGCCGCTGGAATTTTGGGCTGGATTTTTACGGACCTTGCTTTATGGGCTTGATCCGAAAGAAAAAAAAAATGTGGAAACTGTGGGCTGAGCTGGATTTTTCGGAATTAAATGCGGGCTGTGATTAGTTGTTTAATGAAGCTGTTTAACTATGGATTTTACTAATTATGCTTTCGGATTTTGACAGCTATTTAGATAATTCTTTTGAGCTTGAGCTTGATATTAACTAGAATAAGTACCACTGGAAGGAACCAGTGGCTTCTTGAGTTCATTGACCTTGCTTTCCATTGAATCACCTAAAATATTTAGCAGATAACAAACACATCTGTAAAACAGAAAAATTTTATGCGCAAGAGCAAAATAAGCTATGTTTTAAGTGAAGAAAGAATATAATAAATTAAACTCAGACTAAAAGAAACTTGATCTAACTTAGAGAAATTCAATAATTATTCACCACAATAACAAACAATTCTTCTTAGAACATAAAGATGCAAAAGTTTGTTTTATTGATCTAGTATAAGGTATAAAATAAACTCAGGCTAAAAGAAATCAGATCTAACTTAAAGACTTTCAATAATTACACAGAACATTTATAAACAATTCTTTTAAGAAAACATAAAGATGCAACATTTTTATTCTCTTGATCTTTTCCAGATCTATATGCTCAAACTTATAGATTCATTATATATTGAATCCTTGTGCCGAAAAAAGGCATCAAGATAGCAAAACTTGCACAAAATCACTTGCAAAACTGTCTAATGCAATCGCCTCTATGAATTAAACTAATCAACAAAAAACGATAGTTAATATGCAACCGAATTCCTGAAATTACTGATTAATTTTGAAAAATCACCTCCGATAGGAATACAATCAGAGGTAAGAAGAAGCTCAAGCACACAAAATTTGCTCTGGTGATGCGAAATGAGGGCTAGGTTGTTAGTGAAATGAGCTCTCTCATTTTCTCAGAAGCGGGAGACTGGATAATGGATCGCGCTTCGCGCGCAAAGACTTACAAAAGAGCAACGGGGTTATACTCTCATGTAATTTACGGGTAACGCAATACTTGTGCAATGCAAGACTCGTCAAGGAACTCGGATTTTCTGTAGACCTTACTGTGTACCAAAGTATGACGTCTAGTTCCGTGAATGTGTTTATTCGTTGTTGACAAAGCAAGACAGTAGCCGATGTTTAAAAATGTTTAGTAACATCTACGATAAAACTATGATTTTAATCAGAATATTTTCAATTACAGCAGAGAAATTAACTGGTTTGCAATTTAATGTGTGTTTGCAATTTAATGTGTTTCTTTTTTGAAAGCTTAATTTGTAAATACACTCCTCTACTAGCACTTTAAAAATTCCCAGACCATATTAAAGTTAAAAAAAAAAAAATCACGTTTTAAATTTTGGCAGTGCAATTTAATTTGACTGCGTAATTTTAGTATGCATTTGACCAACTAACTAAGGTTTATCCAATATTAAAGTTACAAGAGAAATAAGAACTTTTGTATTGAATTTGGATAGGAGATGAACCAAATTTACATAATTTTAATGTTGCAGACGAGGAATTTGTTTGCTTAATAAAAAAACATACTTTTAAGCTATATTAAACATTTCTCCATTATTTTCCTAGTTGGTTAAAGGATAATATTAAACTTGTCTTTTAAATTTTTTTTTTTTATCACCGTTTAAATAGATGCATAATCACATATTATTAGTTATGTTTGTTAGGAACTCAAGTCCTTGTGCAATTTTAATTTTTATTAACATTTAATAAGCAATTAACATGCACGATTAACGGATCTAGTTATTCAAGCAGTTAATATATAAAAGAGAACGTGTAGGAGATTATACCTCTTCTAGTATCGTAACTAGAAGGCTCGACCTTTGCTTAGGAGTCGATGGATGCGCACCTTTGCTGCCTCTAGTCCACCTAGAAGATTAACCAAAGTCTATAAACAAGTGCTAGCTTGTTTTGAGACGATAGCTAATTTCCTTTTGATTTTTCTTCGCGCGATTAACTATTTTTCATGGAAGAAAAATTAACGCTCAACACATGAGCTATTGAGAGAGATGGAGGTGCCTAGGGCAGAAATTTTTCTGCTCTTCTATTTCTTGCGCGAGGGAATAAGAAGAGAGAGAGGCAAAAGATCTAGGGCTCGGTGTTTCCATAAACAACGTTGCCATATTTTGTTATTTCTAAACCTTGCTCTCTTTCCATAATTTTGTCTTGACAAAATTATCCCTTCATTGCTGAAATTTTGTGTATGATTATAGGCTATATAACATATTATATTAGCCTATTAATCAACTCCATTAATTAATCTTAAATCAGGCTTTTAATTAACTGATTTAATAAAAGACCGACTAGCTCAGTATAATAAATATATGTTGAACGAATTTAATTATTAATATGTTAATAATTAATTTGGAATTAGCATATGCATTATATTGTTTCTATATGATCCATTTGAGTTAATTAATTATAACGGTTCATAACAGTATACAATTAATTAATCAACTTATCATATTTTCGCAGTACTCGCTACTACAAATAAACAAATAATGCACGTATGGTTAAAGTCCTATTTGTGTGACCCTTTGAGGATTTATGCTATGTTGGCTATAAAAATAAATCGCTATTTATTTCCAATAATCACAAGCGGTATCTAGCAACACGTTATGATTCCCAATTCGCATAAATGAATAATGTACTAATACAATCATTTAATCCTGCATAAGAAATGAGTTTCTTATTGTTTTGATTCCTATGTCACATGATATCCTTGTATAATCCAAGATAGGAATGTGTCATTCTTGCAGATTATACGTTTCTTGATCTAGAGATGATTGCACAAGTTGCTAGCAAGCAATCCATCTCCATCAAGGGGCCCAGTAGATATCATCGCTCATCAGGTGAACTAATGAGGGACATACGGTTGTCTTGATGAACAGTTTTTCCCCGCACAATTCAAGAGAACATAAATAAAATCCGTATAGCAGCCCTTATCAGGAATCAACAGTAGACGATATTTATAGAACCTATCCTCATGTGAAAAAACTGAACCATCTCAAACTTGGAACCAAACACTGATAAAATAAATAATGACACTTAACACAATCCATATATTTATTTCATCGGGGTCATGTCCTGTACTATGTTCTAGTAACATATACATATGCAATTAAGTTAGTAACTCCTTACTTATGATTTGTATAACTTAATCATCGCTTAACTTGCATACTAGTCTTATATGATAATTAATGTTCCTTATTAATTATCAAGACTATGGACAGTTTCGATTTATTATTGTCATTTACTATTAAATGAAATACAGTGATCTACAATTCAGATTCTCAACCTGAATGAACTGTCAATAATAAAATCCAGGAACAAATGATCAAATATCATCAATAACATAAACTAAATAATTAAGTCATTAAATATTGACTTCTAGGACATAACTCCAACAATGTTTTGTTACTATGTACATCGGAAATGTTACCTACAATTACTGAGATAAAGCACAATACCTTTTAGGCATACTAGCAAAGGTATTGCCCTTCGCGGGATTAAGTTTTATTTTTCATTTTTTTTAAAATAATATAAAATAGATATATCATTGGATTTTTTTTATAATTTTTTAAAAATATCCATAAAATTTCATAAAAAATCATTTAAAAAGCTTGTAAACAATTAAATAAAAGACTAAATCCTGAATGAGTTGGTTTAAAATATAAAATTTTGTTTCTTTTAAATTTTCAACATATTTTGAATTAGTTTGTAAAAAAAATATAAATATATTTTTAAAATTAAAATTTTCGCTTCCAATAAGATTTTAAAGTCATTAAATGATCTAGATCATTCTTTTAAAGTTTGAAATTTGAGAATGTATATGAGTTCGAATTCATTTATTTATGTTGCCATTATTTCAAATTAATTTTTTTAATCGTGCAACTATTTTGTGTTTTTTAAGGACGAATATATTCTAACATTATTTTTTTAAGGTATTTGATTTTTTTATGTAAAAGATATTTAATCATGTTATAGTTTATATTACTGTTATAGCTCATTGTTAATAACTCGTGAACATATTTATAAATATTTTGACTAATGTGCACAACTATTTCTGTTTGAATGACTTATTCTCTTTTAGAATCTAATAAAAGGATTTTTTTTATCTCGTTATTAATGATATTATTTCTTAAAAAAAAATATAAATATCAAATTAGTTTCACTTTAAGTATTATCTCATTAATTATACAAACATTCTGATTTAAGATATATGAAATGTGTTAATTAAAAAAAAAACTTGGTGGGATGCGCATCCTATGCCAATGGGGGCCACTTCTTACATGGGTGTTCTGAAATATACAAAAAAAAATGTCAAAAGAGGAATGAAGATGACAATGATTTTTTGTGTAAGCTTTGCAATAACCAATCATGTTTCTTGTCAAAAGCTACAATTTAAATAAAAAGTGTTGCGCATTCATAACCACATGAGATCCCAAACGAAAGCCTTGTACATATTTATGACCACAATAAGGGACCCAGCCCAAGTGGAGCCAGACAACTGTAATAAAATCGATCACATACAAAGCAGAGATCGCCAGATCGGAGGACAGAAAAACTCTTTGCACATAATAATATGAAAATGTGCCATAAAAGATCTCATAGGTCTACTGTAGAAAATCACCCCAAAATGGAGTATTTTTTTTATTATTAGACTAAAGACTTGGACGGTTGGACCCAATATTATTAGTCTAATTTTCAATAGTGGGCTTTCTTAAGGAATGATGATATTAAGTCTAATGTTTTAATGAACATATACTGTGGCAAATTATTTAGACTTTCTGATCCTGCAAAACAATAAAAATAATTTCTGTTTGTTATTTCTTGATTTGTATTTCTGACTTGTAATAACCTCCTGTTATGAATTCTGAGTTTAATTATTATTTCTGAATTTTTGTTTGTTATTCTTGATTTTCTGTTTCTAATTTTGATATTAGTGTCTCGCACCTTTTTGGACCCTGGTCCTCGGAAGGGGGAAATGACCGGATGCTCCCAAGGGGGAAAAAGATATTGCGGACGAGATACCCCTCGATCGTTTCAAAACTCAGACATCGGCACCCACCTGAAAAGGGATGTGAGTATCGACGTGGTTTCGAACCTTTCGAGAGTTTGATTGTTTACTGCAGGTCCTTTTTTTCCAGTAGGCGCAAGCCCCTACTGTTAATTACCTCTGAACCAAGTCGAGAGCACCTCTAGATCGGGATAATCAATGGATTAGGCATAACAACTGGCATTATAACGCTTTACTAAAAGATACTAACATTGAAGAACGCAAACAAATAGTGACATGAATAGAGCGAATGATGCAACCATGAGAGGATTAACATGATGTAAAACATGATGCAAAGGATTTTAGTTTAGAGTTTCAAAACCTCTGGGGTTTGGTTCTGGGTGATTATCCGTTAACCCTATTTTTATATTTGACGATTTTGGTTTGTTCTCTTCAAACTATACACATTGTAAGCTCAAAGAGGACGGACATAGACGTGTAAGTTTTGGTATTCGGACCATATTAAAGCTTTAACTATTTAAAACTTCAATTTGTGAACGTTTTAAAACTTAGGTCTGTTTGTTGACATGTTAAAATCAAGGTTATCAGACGTTTCTGGAAACTCAGGCATTGAGGCATGTAGAGGTTCCGGTCCTTGAACGTGCGTCGATTCTGGTCAACTATTGACGTGTCGAATTTCTGGCCCTGTGACGTGCGAGAGTTAGGTTATAAAACATTTTAAACTCTGGTATTAAGGCGTGTTTAGAAATTCTGGTCACTTTGGACATTTTAAACTTTGGTCTTCATATGTTCTAGAATTTATCAAATTCTGATTTTCAGACGTATTTAAAGCTTGGTCCCTAGATTCTGGAGAGTTTGTATAGGATGTTTGTTCTGGATTTACATTGTTTTCGGATTTAGGCCCTAGTCTTGGGTGCGGATTTTCTGGATCTGGATTTGGATTTCAGATTTGGATTTGGATTTTTGGATTTGATCTGAGCTTGGATTTGAGTTTGGATTTAAACTGGATTTGAGTTTGGGTTTTGAGTTTAATGGATTTGAGTTTTGACTAGGTTTTTTTTTTTAAAACTGGATTTGAATTTTGACTAGGTTTGAGTTGGGTTTTGGATTTGACTGGATCCGGGCTTTGACGGGATTTGAGTCTGGGTTTTATTTCTTGACTTTTTGTAAGATTCGTCCTTGTCGGTAGTTACCCTTTTAATTGTACTTGCTGTCCGAAAAATTTCAAAGTACCTGCTGTCAAAGGGGTTCATACCCTTACACTTTTAGACACAATTCAATTTTTTTGAGTATGTTGTGTTTATTAATTTTGACCATTTTTCATTATTTTATTTTTTTTTAATTTCCTTTTGATTAAGAGTTTGGATTCGGAGTGTTATAGAAAAATGTTTCTCATAATTTTCTGGATATTTTGATATCTTATGGGAATTTTCTGGACTTTCTAGCTATTTTTAATATATATTTTTTTGAAGTTTCTGTGTTTTTTTTTTTTTTTTAGGAAAAGGGAAAATTCTTGATTGGCTATGAAGTTTGCTGTTTCGTGTTTTGTCGTAAATGACTCGTCACACAGACGAAGCCACAGAGGATCCAGAGCCATCTGATCGCGTTCTGTCGGTAAGATAGGGTTTAGACCCTTCGCCTTTCTTCCTCGTTTGCTCCGATCGCGAATTTGAGAGCGATTTCGAGTGAGAGAGAGAGAGAGAGAGAGAGGGGGCTTTAGAGCTTCATCTCTGACATAGCCTTAGAGAGGATCGGCATCGATGAAGGTGGCTGAGCTCTGGCGTCTGCCGTCACACGGATAAGTGCTCTTTCTCCCTTTTTTGCTTTCGATCTGATGTGTTCTAGGCCTTTGTTTTGATTTGTTGTTATTGTGGTCCGATTCACTCATCCTTAGAGTGCTTTGACTAGTTTTATTACATTTTTTGACATATATTCTGCCTTGGATTCAGTCTGTTTTTGCTACTATCTGGTTAGGGTTTGCACCTGTGTTTATCAGTCAACAATGGTACTGGACAGTAAACCTTTGTCAGTTGACTTGTTTTTCTTCTTTTTTTTTTTATTTCCAGTATCAGTTCTGGTTTATGTTGGTTCTAGTCCTATTCTGGCGTTTTCTGTTGTTTTGATTGTTTCTGTTACCATGATTGAAACTTCTGAGGTCTGGTTGCTGTTGGCAATTTTGAGAGCTAAGTATACCTTAGTCCCTTTTATTTAACTGTCAATTTGTTGTTCATTTTTATTTCTCTGGGAGGTTGCTGCCCGACTGTCCTTGTAAATGCTCTTAAATCACATTCCTATACTCTGCTGGTGCCGTTTTCATTCTCTATTTCTCATTTTTTTTTTGTCTTTGCTGATTACAGGTATAGAGAGAGGAAGAGATAAATATCTGACATGACTTTGGGGTTTCATTGGTTTTGGACTGGAACAGGTTTGTTCATGTAACTCTCCTTTTTTTTTTAGAGGAAACTTTGCTAGGATTTAAGTATGGTTTCGGGTAGTGTTTTTCTTTTGGTATAATTTGTATATTGTCTAGGTCAAGTTTTGGGATCATTTGGATACAACTTAGATCTTTATTGGGGTGTGCTATCTGATGTGATTTGGGCAGCATTTTAGCTATATTTTGGTATCATTTGGAGACAGTTTGGGTCTTTATTGGAGGTGTACTATCTAGTATAATTTGGACAGCATTTCAGCTATACTTTGGGATTATTTGGATACAATTTGGGTCTTTATTGGAGGTGTACTATCTGGTATGATTTGGGCAGCATTTCAGCTATACTTTGGTATTACTTGGATTAGATTTTGAGGGTGTATTTCTCTGATGACAGTTTGGCATTATTATTTTCTTTATTTGGGTGATGTTTATGGACTGTGGTATGGAGTAAACTTGTGGTATTATTTGTGTATGTTTATTGACTGTGGTATGGGGCAAGTTTTTGGTATTACTTGGATATGTTTATTGACTGTGGTATGGGGCAAGCTTTTGGTATTACTTGGGTGTGTTTATTGACTGTGGTATGGGGCAAGCTTTTGGTATTACTTGGGTGTGTTTATTGACTGTGGTATGGGGCAAGCTTTTGGTATTACTTGGGTGTGTTTATTGACTGTGGTATGGGGCAAACTCATGAGCTATAGAGAACTTGGGCCCCTTAAGCTTTGAGAAATGCATCCAAGAGGCAACCTTATAGCCACACTCCTTTAGTGGACACACACCTCATCACTCAGGAAGCACCAACAGAGCATAATAACATGATTTATAAAGAGCAAGGTAGCACCCAGCTCTACAATGGCAGCTCCAAGGCTACACATCTAAGCTGGTGCCCCTTCTCTTGAGCATTTAAAGGACAGTCTTGAGCTAGCCCTCCTTCCCAACTGTTCCTGCACTAAATTTAAAACCACAAGTATACATTTACATGATTTTTTTTACTCATTTTAGTACCTTTTATTTGTTTGTTTAACACTTATTTTGTTTCTTTCTTTTTGCTGACAGATGCAAAATACAAATGATGCAATCTGCCTATGGATGCAAGCTCTATGACCTGACCCTCCATGGACAGATGAGTTACTTATGAACTTGACTTATGTATCTGTTTATTGATGCTGGCATGGCAACTACATGATTTCACTGTGTTTTGGTGTAAGTTCTGAGACTTAACCCCCTAAACAACAGAAGAACATGGCTTATGAGATGCAAAACAAACCCATATTCTTGAGTGTGAGCTCTGAGGCTCAACCCCTCAAAGATAGGGAGGAAGAGAATGTAAATTTGAAAAGAAACCAAACCAAAAGAGAAAAATGCTTCAAGTAATCTTTATTTCAAACAAATTGGGATTTTACAGACCTTTTCCTAAAGCTGGCAGCAAAAACCAAATTTTCCTTTTACAAACTAATATTTTTTTACTATCCTATCAATGCAGAAGTTTGCCAGCCCCCTGTTCTGTCGACTTGGGTCTTCTTTTATAGATGGAGAGGTGATTTAGGGTTTCCCTTGAGGCAGACTTGATGCTGCCATATGGCATTTCCTGGAATTTTTGGAGTTGGATGAGTGGCTCTGATGCATTTCACCCAAACCGCCTTTCTTTTGTGAGTTTTTCTGGACTTGATGCCTTCTACTTCTTTTTACTCTTCCATTGAGTGTTTGACACTTGGTATTGGGGAGTTGTTGGATGTTTTTTTTTACTTTCTTTTACTTGGCTGTGTGAGGGCATTATGTGGTCCCTGGCTTGCTTTGTAATGGAGCGTGTATTCTCATCACACTTACTGGAGGGTGTGTATTCTTGGGGAAAGGGTTTACTTGGGCGTCTGGTTCATCCAGCCATCCACTCTTTTGGAGGGTTTAGATTTGCATAGGTGAAGCTTTGTTTGTGCCATGTAGCTGTTGAGCCTATTAATGTGGGCATATGCCAGCTGGGCAAGCCTTCTTATCTCCATTTGCATTTTTCTCCATTTGTGTGCATGGACTGTCGACTGGAGTCTCCTTTGGCAGGTTATCCCTTTTCTCATCTGGACTTGTATTTGCATTTTTATGTCATGTGTCATGCTCTCATTGGTTGTGTAAGCAATATTTTGTTTATCTTTTATTATTATCATTTTCATTGCTTAATTTCATTTATTATTTTTTGATTGCTGACTTGTCTTCTTTTGTCATGACAGGTGGGTCATATGCCACCTTGGCAGTGGGCTGTTGGGCTCACCTTGGGCTTGTGCTATGTGATTTGAGGCTTTCTGGCATCTAAGTGATGCTGGGTCAGGCATCACTTGATTGCTGGGCTTTGAATTTGCTTAATTAATCAGCTAATTAGCTGTTGTATTTGATTTAGGCTTGATGGCATTTTTTTTTTAGAGGTTCAAATCCTCTTATTTGCAGCTGGCCTGATCATTTGTGGCCTTTATTTGATGGGCCTATGAGTAATATTTTGAATTGTACCAACTTTCATGTTGGCAATATTTTATGCTGGCCAATGTGCCATGATGCCTTGATCCTTTGATGTTTGCATATGAGGTTTGGCAGCTTGGTGTTTGAGTTGTCACATGGCATTTTTATGACATGTTGTGCTCACATTGGGCTTGTCAGATCTCATAGCTTCATCTGATGGTTGATACTTGCATTTGAGACCCTCCCCCATATTTGTGTGCATCAATTTAGCACACACCATAGCCAATGATGTTACATGTCCTGAGGCTATGGTTTATTTTATAACATGTGTGTTGTTATGTTGCTACACCAAGGATTTTATGGCATGGTGCACAGTTGATCACTGGGAGATATGCTGTGCTCAGCTTTAGCATTGATTGCGAGTGTACTATCATGCATGGTGCTCTGAGTGGCATCTTGAGGGGTAAATTGGGCATGTGTTTGCTGTTGATTCTTTGTTGACCTGGGATATCCCTTGTCTTTTGTGACTTAAGGACTGATTTGCCCATGGTCCCAAGAATGACACATCTGGAGTGTCACTTTCATGTGCTTTATGAGTTTTGTATTCATCTTTGGCCATCAGTTTGTATTTGGATGGTTGGATGATACTTGTCAGCTTGCAATGGCATACACCATGCCTTGTATCCTTTTTGTGATACGTTTGAGTTAGCAGTGGTATGAGTTCATCACTGCCACTGATCTAAAGATGATTTATATCATGTGGCTGGGATTGAGAGGGAGTTGTACCATTCCCATGAATGCTTCTGAGCCTGGGCCAGGGCTAGGAGCTTCTTTTTTCAGATATAGACTGGGGAGAGAATTCCATTCTATTCTCCAGTCGATAGTTTGTCTCATAATTTGGCACTGGACCCCTCCGTTTCTGGGAGTGTCATCATTTCTCAGGTATAAACACTTGTTCATATATCTATTATATACTTTCAAAGGGTATTCTTGCTGTTTTAGAGTGTTTGCACCCATCTGACTTATGCTTGTTTCTCTCCTCCAAGTTCTGAGCTCGATACATATGGCTGTCAATGGCGATTTTATGAAGTTGACGAACCCGAGCAGCAACTGAGCCAAACAAGCATCGCAAATCCTCCGTTCCACCATTGTAAGTGTCTCCAAGCACTTATTAGCATTTGAAACATGTTTTTTTGTTCATGTCAGAACTCGACTTCTGACAGTTTCTCTTCTCGTTTGTGTGCTCCGTAGGTTGAGAAGATAGTCGAGTCTAGTGTCGTTGAGATCGTTGCAGCGTCGCCAACACTGCACTTAGTTGGGCCAACGGAGGTGTGTGGCTCCGGCGAAGTTCTGACCTAGCGATGGTGTCGAAAGAGAGGTACGATTTCTGTCCTTCTCTTTCTTTCTTTTCTTTTTTTTTGTTATTTGGCTGTGGCCAATGGGAGTGTGACACGTGTCTCTCTATATCAGGTTCGGTCGAACCCTGTTTGAGGCTTCCGACTGAGTTGATTTCCGACCTTGACTCAGAGATTTGTTGAGTGGGCCCCGCTTGTCAGGGCGCTGGAGTTTCGGAGGAGGTCGCTGCCTTGTTTTTGGGCCTGGTATGCGGGTCTGCCTGGGCTTCCTTTTCCCTTTTTCCGATTTACTTGTATTTGTGATTTTGCTGGGCTATGCATATCTTTTGTATAACCCAGATTTGCTTGATGTTGCGTCTGATTTGTTGTAGATTGATATATACTTTCATACTTGTATATTATTTCATATCCACATGACTTGTGTACTCTTGATAGATAGGCTAGGTTACTTGCCATATATGCTATCGTCAAGTGTCAAGCTTAGTATTATTTAACTTATTGAATCCGACACTTAACTTGCCATTGCTCCATTAACGAGACATACACTTGGATTGTGATCTTAACTCGTCTATCACCTCAATCCCACTCTCTTTTCTTATGAGAACGAAACCCTTCCACGAGATTGATATACCAGCAAGCTCAATAAATTTTATATAGAACCATGCCTTATTTTAGAATTTTGGGCTTCGCTTTTACAGCCCGTCTTAACATCGTCCATCGGCCTATTTAACTGTCCTTTTTTTTTTGTAGACCGGTTTTAAAGTTGCCGAATTTAGAGGCAAACAAATGCCCCCCACCAGAGTGAGTCGTTGAGCTTGTGTGAAACGGCTTACTCTGGTGTACCCCAATTGGACTTATTTTCTTTCATCTCTATGGGTTTATTTCCTGGGACTCTTCATTATATGCCTTCTTTATTGGGCCATGATTTACAGACTTTATGGAGCCTGTTGAGGAGATCTTTGGCACCACTCCTCGTTTTGATTTTGTGCGGACTGGCGTGTATGGGCCATCTGATCTAGCCATTTCTTCCTACATCAACCAGTACTTGGATCCAAGCAAGACTCACACTCATTTGCATTCGAGATGGAGACGTGCGATTCTGAAGGGCCGGGACATCTTTCATGGTTTACTGGTACGCCATGATCCCATTCCTTTATTTCCTCCTTTTATCTTTCCTCGCTTGCTGTCGGACCCTCCATCCCGTACCTTTTGCTGTCGGTCTGAGGGTTACACGTCGTTTCTCTCGGTGAGTTCGGAGAGTAAGAGGTACAGACGTGCCGTTGAGTCATTTGAGGGTCTTTTCTTGAGCCCTGTTGGTAGATCAGGCTCTTCATCTGACTATCACCTTTTGAGTATGGAGATGATATCTGGGCGTGTTATTCCTTGGGATCTCAGCCGCTTGAGCGTCCGTGGTGATTTGCAGCATTGTCCAGGCCAGACCGAGTGGACCCGTCACATGGTTAACCGTTTTGGTAAGGAATTTGATGATGTGGAGATTTTTGGTGATGTGGTCTTGTCCCTCTTCCGGTATGCGTGGGACCCAGCTATCTTCAGAGCTATGGTGACCAATTGGGATTATGTCCATAACGTTTTCGTTTTGGAGGACAGGTGTGCGACTATTGACCTTTGGCAGATGGTCCGTTTGTTAGGGGTTCCTGCGGAGGGTCTGTTTTATGAGGAAAGGACACCTCCTGAGGCAGAGTTGTTTGGTGTAGACAGCCAGGGGAATGCTTATCATTCTGATTCCATACGGGCTGTTTACAGGATTTACTACGAGATTGCCGTTTCGCGGTCTCGCAGGGGCTTAGGTAGAGACGTTCCTTTTAGAGATTGGATTGCCTATTTCATGGATAGGGTGATTCCGGATCGGGCAGTTCATTTTGTTGATCCATTGGACCCTATGGGGACGGGGACTGACAGGACTTATGACCCATCACGGTGCGTTCCGTGGTCTGAATTGAGTTCACTTTCCCTGGACAATGAGACTTTGTTGACAGCCTACTTCTCCTGGTGGATTTGTTATTTCCTCGTGATTTATGACCCTGTGGGGTATATCCGGCCAGATGTTTTTCTTATGGCTAACGCTCTTGCTAGAGGGAAGCGTGTTTCTTTGGCCATGGCGGCTCTGGTGAATGTCTATAGAGCCATGAGAGAGATTTCCTCCTCCAGAGATCCCTCACGAGCGCAGATAGCAGTGCCTTTACACATCCTTCATGGTTGGTTCAATGTGTATTGGCCAGGCAGTTATGCACCTTCTACTTCTAGGGGAGTCAGGGGGCGTTTACCAGCATTGAGTCTCATCGCTGGTTCTTTTGTTGTTTCTCCGGGCCAGCTTAGGGCTCATCGGTCCTTCTCAGAGAGTTGTCGGTTTCTTCACGAGCGCCGTCCTGTGGCCTTCTCTGGAGGTTGGCCCGAGGATAAGGGGAAGCCTTTTGTTATTGAGGATCCACCTAGGAGTTCGAGGGGCAAGAAGCCTGGTTTATTGGCCTCTGGAAACCAGCGTTTCAGGGATTTCGCCCTTTTTATCCTTCGATTGTGCGTCTGTTTTATGCCAATCTCAGGGTAACATTTGATCACTTCGGGGTCCCCTCTGCTTCCTCTTATCTATTCGGCAGAGAGTTCCATATAGAGAGAGAGGATTTGGCTGCCCTTATCCAGGCTACCGAGGGTCTAGGTGGCATGGCCGTGTATGCCTATGAGTATTGGCCTCAGGGTTTTGGGACCTTTGGCGCTTGTCGTCGTTGGTTCAAAGCTCATCCTTATGAGAGAGGTGCTGAGGTTGTATCCACCGAGCATTTACCCGCGCTTCACCGGTGTGTTTGAATTTTTCATCTTTCTTTTGCTTGAGCATTGCTAAGTATGCTGAATTTGTTTGCAGGGCTCTTTTCTTAGTTGTGACTCAGATTCTCTTTCCTCAAGGAAGTTTGACCAATCTTTCTCGGCCAGGGGGTTTGTTTTATCTTCGTCCGCTTATTCGCAGACGTGACAAGCCTGATTTGGCTAGTTTGATACTTCAGCACATGCATCAGACTGTAAGGTTCACAAGCGGGTGTTTACCTTACGGTCATCTCATAACGGCTTTAATGCATCGAGCCCAGATCCCAATGCCTGATATGTTGTGGGGAAGACCTGTATCCGAGAGGGACATGGTGTACTGCCGCAATCTCCTGGATGTCTTGCCTTCTTTTGGGTGGGTTGGTGATCAGGACGGTCATTTGGCACCTGACCCCAATCATTTGATCAATGGCTATATTTTGCAGGAAAATGCTGCTGTGAACCAATATAGTCCAATAAGAGAAGCTTCTCCTCCTTCAGATGACGGGTCTGCCATTGGAGATCCTCCACCGGCTCAGGTTCCATTGGACCAGCAGCTTGGGGAGTTGCACGCTCGTTTGGAGGCTATAGAGGTGATGCTCCAATCATTGTTCGATGCTGTTAACAAGTTGGCAGGGAATATGGCCCTGCCTCCTGCGTAGGCATCCTCTTTTCACTTTTTCTATTTTGGTAACGTTGTTTGTTGTTTCGGTCGTTTGATTGACTGTTTGTTCTTGTTACTGGATCTTTTGTTTATTGATTATGGCTTGTTTGGATAATAGTTTACCTGCTTTAAGACAAATTGCAGGGATATAGTTTGGGACATATTTTTAGGCGTATGAAGCCCTTTTCTCCCTTTTTTTTTTTTGAGTTATGACTGGAGTACAGTTCATATGGTCGTTGTTTGGATGTGTGTATGCATTATACGGATACGCACATGTATATCAGTTTGAGGCATAGTCTGAAACACAGCTGATGGGGTTTGTCATTTGCATGCATTATAGGAATGTGCGTGCTCATATAGCTATTTGAGGTATAGCTTTAGGCATGAACCGTGAGATTGTTACTTGAATATACACATATGCTCTGAGAATGTGTATACATGTATAGGTGTTTGGGGGGTAGGACATAGCCCGTGGGACTTGTTGTTTGAATATACGTACACATCATGAGGATATGCACACACATATGGCTATTTGGGGTATGGTTTTAGGCATGGCCCGGAGGTTTATTGTCAGGATACTCACATATGCCATGAGGATATGTGGATACGTATAGCTATTTGAGGTATAGCTTTAAGCATGAACCGTGGTATTGTTGTTTGAATCTATGCATATATCATGAAATATACATGTAAGTATAGTTGTTTGAGGTAAGTCTTAAGCATAGCTGGTGGGACTGTTATCTGGATGTATGCGTATGTTATGAGGATATACGCACACGTATAGCTATTTGAGGTATAGCTTTAAACATGAACCGTGGTATATTATTATAGGGGTATGTGGCTGTTTGAGGTACAGCTTAGGCATGAACCGTGGTGTTGTTGTTTGGATATATGCATACGTTATAAAATATGCATATAGGTATAGTTGTTTGAGGTACAACTTTGATCATGAACCGTGGGGGTTGTTACTGTTTGAGGTACAGCTTAGGCATGAACCGTGGTGTTGTTGTTTGGATATATGCATATATTATAAAATATGCATGTAGGTATAGTTGTTTGAGGTACAACTTTGATCATGAACCGTGGGGCTTGTTATCTGGATGTACACATATATTATGAGAATATACGTACATGTATAGCTATTTGAGGTATAGCTTTAGGCATGAACCGTGGGATTTGTTATCTGGATGTACACATATATTATGAGAATATACGTACATGTATAGCTATTTGAGGTATAGCTTTAGGCATGAACCGTGGGATTTGTTATCTGGGCTGTTTGAGGTACGGCTTAAACATGAACCGTGGGGTTTTGATATCGTTATAGGGCTATATGGCTGTTTGAGGTACAGCTTAGGCATGAACCGTAGGATTTTGTTGTTATTTGGATATATGGATGTATGGCTGTTTGAGGTACAGCTTAAGCATGAACCGTAGGATTTTGTCGTTTGGATATATTGTTAGGTGTAAAGGTCGACTTATGGGGCCATGAGGCAAATCGCCTTTTTAAGATCCCTACCTTACTAGGGAACATGGTGGGTTGGTGAGGCTCACGCCCTCAGATATGCTTCATGGGACGTGTCCTCGGTACTTTCAGCTACCACACAGGTTTGAGCCTCCTCAAGTACCTTTTCGCTTTCGGGAACCACGCAGGTTCTTTCATAAAGCGGATTAGGGAATTGTATTGGGTAAATGTTTGCAACCAGTGTATTCGGAAGCCACATAGTCTTCCTCAACACAGGTTGGGATTTTAGACTCACGCCCTCAGATAGGCTTCATGGGGAGTGGTCTAGGTATTTTCAGCTTTTCACACAGGTTTTAGCGTCATAAAATACCCTTTTCGCTTTCGGGGGCCACACAGGCTCCTTCATTAAGCGGATTTTAGGGGTAAGTTTCACCATGCTCCACGTATTCAGGAACCACACAGGCTCCCTCAACATGGAGTCTTTGTTTGGTAAATTTCACCGGTAAGTTTCACCAATTTTGCGTTTCACAGTTGTGAGAACAGTTGTGTCATTTCCTCGTGGGCTTCGGCCCAGTTGGCAATGAAGTCTTTGTCTGGGTGCCGTCGAGGCTTTGTGTATTCCGGGAGTTGATTTTGGCTGTAATATTTCTTGAGGTATCTTCCATTTAGGACTGGTAGTGGGTGTTCTCCGTTCTCTGTGGCCAGGAGATAGGCTCCTCCATCATAGACTTGATCGACTATGAAGGGACCTTCCCAATTTGGTGCGAACTTGGGGCCATGATGCCGGCCAGTGATTGGTCGCCTTAATGCCAACACCAACTCACCTTTCTTGAACGCTCTTGGTCTTGCAAGCTTTTCATAGGCCCGCGTCATTCGAGCTTGATATAACTCTAGGTTCTGTTGTGCAATGAGTCTTCTTTCATCCATTCCGTCCAACTCTTGAAATCTGAGCTGCATCTGTTTGGTCATGGGGATTTCTGAGGCCATAGCCACTCTCAATGAGGGTAGCTCGATCTCAATGGGGAGAACCGCTTCGGTCCCGTATACTAGAGAGTAGGGCGTGGCTTGAGTAGGAGTTCGATGTGTGATCCTATACGCCCACAATGCTTCTGACAGTTTGTTGTGCCAATCTTTCTGATTATCCCCGACCGTCTTTCGGAGAATTTTGATCAATGTCTTGTTGAACGCCTCGGCCAAGCCATTGGCTCTGGGGTTATACACAGAGGAATATCTCCACTCAATATTGTGTTTCTTGGTGAATTCATCGATTCTGGTATTCTTGAAGGCGGTCCCGTTGTCGGAGATGATCTTCCTGGGGGTGCCATATCTGTAGAGGATGTTTGTAGTGAAAAATTTCACTACATCGGAGGCCTTGACTTCTCTATATGATCGGGCTTCGGCCCATTTCGAGAAATAATCAGTTGCTGCTAAGATGAAGCGGTGCCCATTCGAGGCTGGAGGGTCAATGGGACCTATGATGTCCGTTCCCCATATCTCGAAAGGCCATGACACCACAGTCGGGTGTAACGCATTCGGATGCTGGTGTATGAAGTCTCCATGTATTTGGCACATGTGACATTGTCTGGAGAAGTTTTCGCAATCGGCAATCATTGTGGGCCAGTAATAGCCCAACAATTTGATGTGGACTCGCATCCTGGAACCCGATTGGTGGGATCCGCATGCCCCAGAGTGTACTTCTTTCATGACCCGGTGGCTTTCATCTCTGGTAATGCATCTTAGCCACGCACCATCATATGATCTCCAATATAGAGTATTGTTGACATACACATATCTCAGAGCCCTTTTCCTGATTTGTTCCCTGAGTCCTTTGTTTGTAGGAAGTTTCCCTTGTTGGAAGAACTCGAGAAAGGGTTTTCTCCAGTCTTCGTCTGGAGTATCTTCGATAGTCATGGCTTGAGTAATTTCTCCCCATTCTTGTATGGTTTCCTCTTCCCAAGCTGCTACCTCCATGTACAGTGCGCTTTCTTCATTTTCTTCCATAAGTTTTGGGAAGCAGGGAGAGAGCGCCCTTCTTCTATGAACCAAGATTTGAATCTCGTCTTGGTCGGGGTCACTGAGTTCATTGGCTAGGCGAGCCAAAGCGTCGGCCTTTCCATTCAAAGACCTAGGCACTTTCTCCAGTATAATATCAGTGAACTTGGCCATAAGCTCGAGAGCCTTTTCATGATATTTTACCAATTCTGGTTTTCGTATTTTGAACTGTCCCTCCAACTGACTGAGTATCAACTGGGAATCGCCAAAAACTTTCATCTTTTCAACACCCATATCTAGAGCCATTTCAAGTCCCGCGATGAGGGCTTCATATTCGGCTTCATTGTTGGTGCGTGGTTCTGTCAAACTCAGGGCATATCTGATGATGCCCTTCTCAGGTGTGACAAAGATCAGGCCCACTCCGGCTTGTCGTTTGGGTAAATCTGGTTTCACGGCTGGTTGGATAGAAGAAGAACCATCGAAATACATCTTCCAATATTCTTCTTGGTTGTCTGTATGTAAGGATTCTTCATCTGGAAAGTCGCATGCTAGCGGAGAGTCATCCGGTATGGGATGGGCGGCCAAGAAATCGGCTAACGCCTGCCCTTTGATCGCCTTTTGAGGTGCATAGGTTATGTCGAACTCCATTAATGCGACCGCCCATCTTGCTAATCGGCCTGTGAGCATGGGTCGAGTCATGAGGTATTTCAGGGGGTCAGTTTTGGAGATCAATGTGACCTTGTGCGCTAGCATATAATGTCTGAGTTTCTTGATTGCAAAGACAAGGGCTAGACAATATTTTTCGATTGGGGTATAGGCATGTTCTGCTCCGACTAGCATTCGACTGAGGTAGTAGAGGGCATTTTCCTTTCCTTCTTCATTTTCTTGGGCCAACAGTGCTCCTAGAGATCCATCCAATGCTGTGGTGTATAGGATGAGAGACTTCCCTGAAATAGGTGCTGCCAAAACTGGTGGGTTTAACAGGTATTGCTTAATATCTTCGAACGCCTTCTGACATTCATCATCCTATTTGAATGGTACATCTTTCTTGGTGAGTCGAGTGAAAGGTTTGATTTTGCCTGAGAGGTTGGCGATAAATCTTCTGATGTACGCCAATCGTCCTTGTAAGGATCTGAGCTGTTTGAGTGTTTTAGGAGGCGGCAGCTCCTGGATAGCTCTGATTTTCTCCGGATCAATTTCTATGCCCCGATGTCGCACTACGAAACCGAGAAATTTGCCGGAAGAGACCATGAAGGCACATTTCAAGGGATTGAGTTTCAACGTGTGAGCTCTCATACGGTCGAACATCAGCCTGAGGTTGGCTAAATGTTCTTCGTATGAGTGGGATTTCACCACCAAATCATCAACATAGCACTCCACGACTTTATGTATCAGGTCATCGAAGATCTTGGTCATGGCTCTTTGATATGTGGCACCTGCATTCTTCAACCCAAAGGGCATTACTTTGTAGCAGAAAATGCCAATTGGAGTGCGGAAAGCTGTATGCTTTTGATCATTTTTATCCATCTTGATTTGGTTGTATCCAGAGTGCCCATCTACAAATGAGTATACCACATAGGAGGAAGTATGATCCACTATGATTTCTGTCACAGGTAGAGGAAAATCATCTTTTGGGCACGCTTTGTTCAGGTCTCGAAAATCCACGCAGACTCGGATTTGTCCATTCTTTTTCTTAACTGGGACAATGTTGGCGACCCAATCAGGAGTTTCTTCTTCTCTTATGAAGCCGGCGTTGATCAATTTCTTGACTTCAGCAATCACTTTTTCTTCAAGTTCAACCCTCATTCTCCGAGGACCTTGCTTTACAGGCTTGACTCCTGGATCTATTTTCAACTTATGAACAGCTACAGCGGGGTCTAGCCCTGGCATTTCACTGTAACTCCAAGCGAAGCAATCCCGATATTCTTTCAGGAGCTCCGTCAGTTTTCTTTCAATGTCTGGATTGAGAGAGGTACTGATAAAGGTAGGTCGAGGATCTTCCTCGGTGCCCAGATTTACTGACTTGAGTTCATCAATGGTGTTTTGGCCTCCTTCTTCCAATTCTTTCGGGGCATTCTTGACAGCTAAGATAAATTGTTCGCCTTCTGATATTTCAGGTTCAGCCTCGAGGGTTTCTTCTTCCCCCTCGACCTGCGTTATGGTGACCCGATGACAGGTATGCCCTTGATTTCTGGCTCCCTTGTATCGAGACCTACCGGAGTGTGAGCCTTGATTCCTATCGTGTGGCTCTTCTGTTTCTGCTCTTTTTGTATAGGAGTGAGATTTCCCTTTTTGATATCTGCCACTTCGACTTTCTGCCCAATGATGCGACATTTGATCCTGCAATTTGAGGATCTCTTGTTGACAGGCGGCCTCGCCTTGTGCACTTCGCCGACATTTTTCTCGGAGTTTGTCGTTTATCTTGTACTCTTTCTCCAGACTATTGGCTGTTTCTTGCCTTAATCGTTCTAAGGTGAGGATTTGATACACATGATGTTGTTCTCTTCTTTGAGAAACTTTCCTTTCTTCCTGGTACCTCTCCCACAGCCTTTCTAGTTGGGCGCGTAGGTCTGACTTTTCGACTATAAGGCGGGACATTTCACACTCGAGCCTTTTATGGGACTGAATCAAATTCTGAAGAACATCTTGAAAACATTCTTTCATTTCTTCAATTGAGATCACCTCTTGTATTGGCAAGCCTTCGTCAGGACCAGCTGTCTCATTGCTAGCTTCAGGATTCTCATTCTTTTCTTCTAGCATGTCGGATATAGTGACCCTGTGGCATGTGTGCAACTGAGCATCTTCCGACTGGGCTTGATTTTTAGCAGAGACGAGGGCTTCTTTGGTCTCCCTTACCACTCGGCTGAGTGTCTCTATTTCTTTTTGGTAAGACAAGTTCTTTTGAGATACCAGAATTATTCTATCCTTGACTCTTTCACCAGCGTCCTGGAGTCGGGTTATCTCCTGACATAGTCTGCTGACTCGCCGTTGGAGTTCCTTTATCTTCTCTCGGCATGCTTGATTCTCTTGTTCTTTTGTTGCTATCTGCCGACTAAGATCTTGGTTTCGTGCAATCAGACGTTCCATGGAGCGCTCGACATCTTGTTGCGAGCGAACCATCTCTTGGAAGCGCCTTTGGAGCACATCAAACATGGTTATCTCATTGGATGCCTGTCTCCTGGAGCCACTTCTTCTCCACGTCTCCGTGGAGGAGATGTGTCGGCTTGTGTGCACTTGAGTATTTTTGGATGTTTTGGGTTTTGATATTCCTGGTTGTGTATCGAAACCAAGGCCCCGGGTATTAGAAGTCTTTCCATTGAGCTTGGTCACTTCGTTTGAATCACCATTCCAAAGCTTTTGGAACATCTCGACCCGTCTTTTAGAGATTGGCTCCAAACAATGAGTCCGTCGGAACAGGTCCTTCAAGCGAGCATCGGTATTTCTTTGCAACTTGGGAGGCATTTTGGTTTCACCTTCACTTTCTTCTAGCCATCGTTTGCAATCCTCGGAAGGAGTTTGGCCATTCTCTGGGTCAACTTCTCCTATTTTGACAAAGTGAATGCTAGGGTGGATCACGGTCCCGTGTTCCACTTCTTCGATTTTTGGTGGGACGGTGAATGTTTTCAGCTTGGAGATTCTCTCTCTCTCGCGAGGAGTGAGATCTTTGCAATGTTCCATGGGCATGAACTCCACAGCTAAAGAGCTTTGACCTTCTCCTTCGCTTCCTGAGTCTTTATATGGGCGAACTGGGGTATGGACATCATCTTCGGCTTTTTGGGAAGATTCTGGCTCACTATCACTTCCCCACAACATTTGGGTTGTTTGCGCCTTGATGGCCGCCTTGAGTACCACCCTCTTCACCGCCTCTCTGACAGCGTCTGACGAAGAGGCATTCTTTGTGGGTGCTGCCCCCTGCTCAATCCTGGGTTGATAATATTTTGCATCATCCAGTTCAGCTTCATGTGCCTCAAAAGGCCGGTCGTCACCTTTGATTACACACTGTCTGCCATCGCGAGTGAACTTGACACATTGATGTAGAGTGGAGGGGACTAAGCCGTTTTCGTGAAGCCATGGTCTCCCTAATAGTGCCTTATAAGTGGTGTCAGCCTCTATGATAAAGAATTTCACAGGCGTGACAATTTCACCAAAATCTATATCGATGATGGTGGATCCCAAGGCCTTTTGGTATTGATGATTGAACCCATGAATCCGGATTTTGTCTTTCTTGGTTTCCCTGATGCTAAGGGAGAGCTGAACCAAGGTTTTCAATGGCATGATGCTGATAGAAGACCCTGGGTCGACCAGAATCTTGTTGATCTTTTTGCCATATATGATGCCGGTGGTGTAGAGAGGCCTGTTGTGGTCTGCTGTTCCGGCCATCAGATCATCATCCGTGAAAGTAATTTGTGGTTCTGGCTCGATTTGTGCTACCTCCTCCCGGACTTCTTGAGCAAAGTATGCTTGGAAGCTGGCGGGATTTTGTAAGGCATAGATGAGGGACTCACGAAGCTCTTGTGACACCATGAGAGCATCAAAGACACTTAGCAAGGCCGGTATTTTGCGCAAGTGTGCTACCACGTTGTAATCACCTACGGTCATTCTGGGCCTGCTGTCGTTTGACCTCGCGTCTCCTTCAGTGACTACTTCTTCCGGAGTGTTTCGCCTGTTATGAGGGACTTCCCTTGGGGGTTGCCTTTCAGGTATTCTGGTACCAGACCTCAAGCTGACATTGCATTGTCCCTTTTGCTTTTGTTGGGCTTTGGCTTGGACTTGTTGAGGTGTTGGGTTCGGTTGACTTAGGGAAGACGGCATGATTTCTTCTTCCTCCTCGGTCTCGTTTTCATCAGAATCACTCCCAAAAGGCATGATCGTTACGGGATGAGCCACCATTACAGTTGGTTCTTCCTCCGGGCTGTCATAGTCTGATCTTTCAGATTCTTCCTCTTCCGAATTTTCAGAGTCCGGGTACCAGGTTGTGACGCGACACTCTTCTTTTTCTGTTTCTTCGTCCGTGGTGCTGTTACCACCATCGGGCCAGGCTAAGCATTCATTTCTGGTGTGGCCCCATTCTTCGTGATGCTCACAATACTTTTCGCATTCTTTGGGTTTCTTTGGTCTATGGGCTCGTTCCACGACATGCTGGTGTTTTTGGGGAGTGCTCCTTTTTGGTTTGTCGGGCTTTATTTCTCCAGATAGAGGCAATGCAGCCGGTGCAGAGGTCTTCTTTTTATTTCTTTGAAGTTGACCATGGACATGAATCCATTTTGGCATCTTTTCACCTCCAGAGGAAGGTTCTTCCATTCGGCGCATCTTTACATCGATGTAGTATCTCCCTCTACGGGGAGGCCCATCTTTCGCGGTGCTGGCTTCACTTTTAGAGGGTCGGCTACACGAGCTTTCACCTTTTTCCATCTTGCTGCCATTTGAACCACCGGGTGGAAGGCAAGTTTGAGCCTTGTCGCGCTTCTTTTTCTTTTCTGCAATTGGCATTGGTGCCTTGCCTTTGCCAATGGATTTATCAGCTTTGGTTGTGGGTTGACGGCCTTCTTGGATAGAAATGCCCACTCCTCTCCTCCTAGGAGGGCGTTGTGCTTCAGTTGGCTTTTCCTCCTTGTCTTGTTTCCGCCGTTCTTTCCTCCGGGTTTTAGTCTCAAGGCGTTGCCCTTCCATAACGTGAGCCAACTTGCGCTCTATTTCCATGAGTGATCTTCGGTTGTCAGCCCATTCCCCTACGCTTGTCGCTTGCAGCGTGCGGAAGAACTCAAGGATGATGTCATTTTGTCTGAGTACGTTAGCAAGGGCATTTTGCAAAATGCTAAGTCTCCTTTGAATCCTTGCCATTTCGTTTCGGTCATCAACCGGGTCTGGTTGCAATGCCCCCTGTCCATGGGCCGGGACAGGGTTTGGTTGTGCTTGCCGCGATCGAGTGCGAGTTGCAGGGCCGCCTTCTTCAGGTCTCGTGCATTGTTGTTCATCTGGCATTGAGACGGCTTCATGTCGTGAGCTGTCCGCTCGGAGAGGGTAATGTGCTCTCCTGCTTTCAGGTCTGATTGGAACAGGCCTATCTGGGCTAAAAGAGCGTCTGTCCGGAGACTTCCCTTCACCCTCCGAGTCTGATTCCGAGACAGTGATGAAGCGAGAAGTTTCAATTCTCTTTGAGGCGTTCTTGAATTTTCGTGCCTCAGGTAAAGTGTCTTTTTGGATGTTCTCCCATATGGCGGGGTCATAGTACCGGTGGAATTCTTCATTTATGTAGTGTCGAACCCATCCTGTCGGAACAGGGTAATGAGGAGATGGTTCATGACCCTCCACTCCTTCTGTGACTGGAGATTGGAGGAACTGTTGGAGAAGCTCTTTCTCAGTCTCTTTCTTTTCCGACTGATTTGGGTATACCAGTCTTCTGACTCGGTCATATTCCAAGTTGCACACTTCTCGGCGAGACCTATTCCATCTTATTCTTTCTACCCAGAGCAGTGGGGCAGTTCGGATTTCGCTTTCTTGTCTCACCGTTGTTGATTGACGAGTTGTGGGCCATGAATCCAGTATGAATGGTCGGAGACTGGTCAAGTGTGGATGTTCGGGTTCGAGTTCTTCATCACTGCCTTGTCACCCGACTTGTTCACCTGATTTTTCTACATTTTTTATCAGATGTCCTGTCCACCCGATTGGATCTGACAAGTGATGTTCATAGTTCTCATCTGAAAACTCTTCTCTTTCGGATTCCTCAGTACATGAATCATCAGAAATGTAAATGACTCTACAAGATGCGGATCCTTGATCTTCTTCTTCTTTTTCTTCCTCTTCTTGAGGGGGATTGGGAGATGGAGTTGTGTCATTTGGCTGACTGGTAGAAGGAGTTTCAGCTGCCCCCTGTCCTTGGCGGGTGTCCTCCTCTTCCATGATTATAGCTTCCCTTGTTTGGTTGACCAATTGGCGCACAATTTCGCTCAAGTCTTCCAAGGTAAGCTCAGGATGACCAGGGATATTAGAGATGTGTATGTCGAGATTTATTCTTCTGACTTGCTGTCCTTCTAGATCCGCTGGGTTTACTTGGTATTCGGGATCCAATACGAACTCGTAGTCGTACTGGATTCCGTCATTTTCTTCATCTGAACCGTATCCTGCCCCCTGTTGTGACTGAGGGTTTTCAGGGCGCGGGCCGGGAGTTGTTGATTGTGGTTGAGAAGTTTCGGGTTGGGGTTGCGGCACTTCGTGCTGTGGCCGCGGTGCTTCAGGTCCATGAGATTGGACTGGGGTGATTTCCGGTTGCGGTTGAGGTGGATTTGACTGTGGTTGAGATACCTCAGATTCACCCTCCTGATCATCACTTGTATCTTCACAGGTGATTCGATAGCAAGAACTAACATTCCGAGAGGATTCACCTTTTGATGCCTCGTTCTTCTTTTGGTTTTTCTTGTTTCTCCTTTGGTAAACCAAGAGAGGTTTGGTTGTACCTTCTTCTTCTAGTAATTCGTTTTCTTCAGAGAGGTAGAAAACGTCTTCCTCGTCAGTTAGCTGTAGTTCTCGCAAGAGTTCGCTTGTTGTTTTCCCCTCGGTGGCGGCTATAAGGGTCGCTAATCCTTCGGGAAACATTTCAGTCCATTCGGGTTGTGGCCGGACCGACATACGTGCATTCTTCCTATGGGCTTTCTTTTCTTTGGACTTGCCCCGAGACTTGGGAGAAGGTTCATCATCGTCCGTCCATTCTGCTATCTTAGCTGCACGACGGCTGGATTTCCTTTCTCTAGGGCTCTCAGGTTCATCACTGCTGATGTACCGAGATGATTCGGAAGGACCGACTCCAGGGTTGTTGTCATCATTAGGCCTGAAAATGTGCTGGGCGGCTTCGGCCACTTCTCGCATGCGAATGGCTTCGGCAGGATGATTGCGCACAAATCTTTCACGACTCCTTCTCCATGTGGGATCAGGATCCATGATGGGATATTCTAAGTATCGCATGAGCATTTGAAAATTTTCTGTTGCGAACCGAAAGAATGCTGGCTCACTATTCTTTAGATCCTGGAGATACGTGTGTAGGTCGATGCCTTGGTGTCTCGTGATTCCAGTGCGGGCCACCGTTTCTTCCACCAAAAGGTTGGTTGGCCTGTGTGGCTGGTTTCGGTTTGGACTGAGAGCATCTCTACCGCTAGCGCCAACGTAGCAAGAAGTGCCAGAAGTACCAGCTTCAGGGTCGTCGCCGCCATTGCCTATCCCGAAGATATGCCGGGTGGTTTCAGCTACTTCCCGCATGCGAGCAGCTTCAGTAGGGTGTCTGCGTATGAACTTCTCGCGATCCGTACTCCATGTGGGGTCAGGATCGGCCATGGGATACTCTATATACCTTAAGAGCATCGGGAAATGTGCGGTTGCGAACCGGATAAAGACAGGTTCGGTATTCATCAGATTTCGCAGATAACCATCTAAATTAGCGTGTCTATGCCTTGCAATTCCCGCATGTGCTGCTATCTCTTCAGCCAAGAGGTTCAATTGGCTTGCTGACTCAGCTTGATTTGGAGCAGAGTCATCGTTTTGGCCCGGACCCGTGCTTATATGGCGAGAAGTGCCAAAAGTATTGGTTGAGCTTTCACCGTCACTGTTGTTACCGTTAGAGGGAGTGGAATTCTTCAGATTATCAAAGTTTTCCACAACTTCTCTAATCCGAGCAGCCTCAGCGGGATGATTCCTGGTAAACCTTTCTCGTCTTCTTCTCCAAGCTGGATCAGGTTCGCGGCATGGATACTCTAGAAAGCGAGTCCAGATTTGCTCGTGATTTGTCACAATATCCAGAAATTCTGGGTCGTTCTGAATCAGATGGTTGATATACGAAAAAACATCGACAGTTTGATTCATAGAGAGACCATTAAAGGCATCTGAAACATCTTCTAATGGGCATCCAGAGCCAGGGTCTTCATCATAGTATACACGCAGTGGCGGGTCAGTCGATTCGCAATCCCCGGTATAGAACACACTTATTCTTGAGTATCCGTTGCTGGAGGTGGGAGCTCCGGGATTAGGTGTTCTGGGATTGGGAGTGCTTTCATTCTGTAAGGTTTCTCCGGTAGTATTATTCCCGAAACCTGTTCCTTGTTCTTCCTCACTGCTATTGCTTTCTTCCCCGTCGTGAGAAGTTTTATGACAAGAAGCCGTAGCAGTGTTGGGTTCGTCGCTTGGTGCGTTTGATGTGAAGATGTGCCTTGCAGTTTCGGCAATCTGCCGCACCAATGCGGCTTCAACAGGCTGACTTCGCACAAAATATTCGCGATTTCTGACCCAAATAGGACTTGGGTCGTTGTAAGGGTATTCCAAATACCGCATTATCATCTGGAGATTGGTGTTCGCGAATCTGAAGAAAGAAGCTTTCCTTCTCCTCAAATTTTGCAAGTATCTGTGCAATTCAGCACTCTGACGCCTTGTATCTTCTGTCGAGGTAGCAGGAGTTTCGTTCAGAGGATGGGACGGTTCATGAGATTCGCTTTCAGAGTCCGAATCATCGTCCCAATTGATGCTGATGTGGTGTGAAAACCCGGAAGGACCGGCACCTGAATTATCGTCGTCGCCGTCATCATTACTCGCAACAGAAGTCACGATTCTGTGGAAAGTGGCGGCTACCTCTCTCATACGGGCGGCCTCAGTTGGGTGTTTTCTTATAAATTTCTCCCGCCTCCTTCTCCGGGCTCGGTCAGGATCATGTTCGGGGTGTTCCATGAAACTGCCCCATACTTCAGCATTTTCGGTGTTATCCGATATCATGTCGATGAATCCTGGATCATTTTGTTTCAGATGACTGAGGTACGCAACCACCCCAGCCGATTGATGTATAGTGAGGTTTTCGAGCGCAGGGGTTAGATTTAGAATGGGCCCTGAGGAGTTGGGCCCTCCTGTGAAAAATATACGCGCATTTGGGTCTACATCATTGGGACCGAGCTCACCGGGTCTTCGCCTGGGATTCCGCCTAGGGCCAGCTCTTTCTTGTGGTGGTGGCGCTTGTGGCTCATTGTTTGATGATTCACCTTTATCCTTTTCATCATCGCTGTCATCATCGGCAGTAATATGACGGCAAGATGCTGAGGGCGCGTCATCATCATTGTCTGAATCGGATACGTACGCGGGAGTCTTTCCATTTCTCAACTCCTTCCGTACTATCTCAACAGCTTCTCTCTCAAAATCCTCAACAAATTCACTAGCAAACATTGAGTGCACAGGATCCATAACATATTTGAAGGTTCTGGGATCAGAGACCCTTAAATCCTTGAGGTAGGAGACATAGAACTCTACCATTTCATCATGTTCGTATTGCCAAGAGTCGTGTGGTTGTTCCGGCGATCTTTGTTGACTTGTCCCCACTTGATTGGAGGTCTCTATCATTGGTCTTCCAGTTCTTACTTCCCTTAGGTGCTGCCTATAGCCGTACATCCATGGCTCCTGATTGGCTTCCGGGGAACTGGGTTCTGGGGTGATTTCACCTTCTTCAAGGCCAGTACCTTCAGCCTCTTCTTTGAACATTCTTGTGATAGCCTCTTTTTCATAGTCTTCCAACTCGGAGGAATCTTCCGGATTCAGCATGTTGTGAAACTCTTCAGGGGCTATCATTTTCAAGCTCTTGAGGTACTGGACATATGCATCAATCAATTCTTCTTGGGTGGAGCATCCATTATCACCGGGCTTAGGACGCAACCACCGGCCTAGGCCTCCTTCGAAAAACGGAGTCTCTTGCTGTGGTTTCTCACGTGCATCCAATACCTTGGCATGCTCGTAGGCGATCTGGTCGTTAGTCATGGCACTGACCGCACTCACGCCTATTTTATCCCATCCATTGTTCACAATGATATCAGCGGCCACCTTTTTCACGGCCAAATGCTCGATACCATCACGATCCAAGTCAGTGGCATTATCTATGGCTTCATCCACTTTCAGTTCGTCTTGGAATAGATCAAAGTCTTGGACTTTCAAGTCCATTAAGAAGTCGATGTAATCAGACACCGCTTCGAATGTCACTTCTGGTGGCGACTCATCGTCAGAGTTGTCATTGAAATTGAGAGCAGAGGTTTGAATTATGATCCTTTCGGAATCACTATCATTTTCTACCTCGGATTCATCAGAAGCACTTAGATGCCGGCAGGTTTCTGTAGTCTCTGTGCTTTGAGGTTTCTTGAGTGACACTCTCAGTTGATATTTGCCAACCAGCCATGCGGCCAGCAACTGATCGATATCATCTCCTTTCATCAATTCGTGGACCCACCACATGGGATCCGCCAAAATTTCCGTTTCTAGCTCGGGGTGAAATATAACCGTGCGGTACCAAGTGGCCAATTCTCGCCACTGTTTTCGTGCTCTTAGAAACATATTCATCCTTTGCCGGGTGGGGAGTTCGCGGGGTTCTACCTCCTGGTAAAAGACACCATTTCTTGCGGTCGACCCCTCACCTCTCAAGAGTGATGACGGAGTCGCAACAGCTGTTTCTTCCGTCACATATTTATCTTCCACCTCTGTTTCTTCAGATGGTTGGACTGCATCATTTTCGGCATTTTCATAGAAATCATCATAATTTTCATTGCCATCTCCTTCATCCTCAGTATCAGAGGTCGCGAAGACATTGCAGCATGCACCGGCGGCACCACCACCTCTTTCTTCGTCACTACTGAAGTGACAATCAAAGTCATAGTTGTTATCCATGTCATCACGGGGAGGACTGAAACCAGGCCATGAATATTCATCTTCGAAGTAGCATTCTTCCGACCCTGAAGTTTTAGCTGGAGTTTTGGTTGAAGTGGTTGCCATTTTAGCCGCCGCTGCCTCCCTTTCTCTCCTAAGCTTTGTCGCATTTATGGCTTCACTCATTAGACCAGACACGTGCTGGGCTAGAGTCTGTATCACAGAAGGAGGGAGTTCAGGTTGTCCTGCTTTGTCTTCCACAAGCAAGTTGAAACCCAAATTGTTTAGGTTTAAACCGCCGTCCTCACTTTGACATTCTCTGGGAATTTCCACATATACCCTTCTTTCTTGCCCATTGACGGTTACTGGAAGGATCATTAGCTCTGAATCCGGAGCCCCGGGACCTTGGTACCCGGAAGATTCTCCAGGCGTATTTGCCCGAGTGCTGGATTTTCTGTTTCTGCGGCCCCTGTGGGTTTTCTTGGTCTTGGTAGGGGTGGTCTCGGTTTGTGTTCCTCGAGACGATGATGACCCCATTTGACTGTACTGCATAGCCGCGGAGGGTGTCGATGTTTCTTGGGCTTGCTGACTTGACCGGTCAGGGGTTGACTGAGATGCCTTCTTATCAGAGGGATCCTCATTCCCCTGATCATTGCTAGAAATGTGACGACACGAAGCCGTCCAGAATTCTTCAGATTCTGCACTCTCACGTTCCTTTCTCTCTGTCATATCTTTCCAAGCTTTACCAGTAATTTTGGTGAAGTCTCTTGGGGACAGAAAGTCAGCCAAGGTTGCTTGTTTTGGTCTCCCCTGGATATATTGTTCCTCGATTTCTCGAGGTGCGATTTTCCTCCAGAATGGTCTATTGTTATTTGACCGTGTCACTGGAACATAACTGCGTCTCGATCTAAGAGGCAATCTCGTTGGTATGACAACGTTTCTCGGCACGATGGGGGTGATGGCATTCTTCCATCTGAGCCTGGGTTCAGCTTGAAGCACTTTCAACTTCTTTTTGGTGCTCTTGTTGAGGCTTACACCCCAAGTGGTGGGTGGTCTGCCGTCAGAGCAAGCAGAGACGCGATTCGCGCTGGCAACTGGGGATCTGGTTGGCCCGGCATGGGGTGCTGGCTCTTGCCTAGCGTCATCATGGAGTGGAATCGCTCCCTCCTGGATTCTTTTCTCGATCCAGTCCTTGAAGACATAACAGTCTTCTATGCTATGACCCAATACACGGTGGTATGGGCAATAGTTCGGGTGATTGACTTTGTTCTCTTCCTCGGGCCTTTTGCACCTCGGGAGTCGTATTTCCAGCACTTTCATTGCTTGCTGGAACAACTTTTTGGTTTTCTCTTTTTTGAAAGAGTATGGTTTGTTTTGTAACTCTTTCAAAGTCGGTCTTGGGGCACGGGTTTGTAAAGTCCCGTCTTTTTCTTCATCACTTTCTCCCCATTGTACACCACTCGTGCCTTCGACTTGATTGCTGGCCGTTTTTGTTTTCACGGTTTTGCTTTCAGCTTTCTTTGGCCTTTCCTTGGGGAGAGCATACATCAGGTTGATGTCATCCTCCATCCCTTCGAACTCAATGATTTTAGTCACTAAGCCCTCAAAAGTGGCAACGTTATGTCCTGCCAGGAGCACTTTCATAGGTGGACGGATCCCATTCATGAGCATACGGACCGCCTCCTTTTCAGAGATGTTTGACTGGCATCGCGTGTACATGTTTTCCCACCTCGCGACAAAGTCCGAGGCAGCTTCTCCTTTGTTTTGTTTAGTGTTGACCAAACTGGTCAAAGTGACACGACGAGGTGTGACTCTGAATCGGGTCTTGAAAGCGGTGACCATTTCTTTCCAGTTCTTGATACTGTTTTCCTCCAGCGAGGCATACCATTCAAAGGCTACTCCCGTTAAGCTTTGGGGGAATTGCCTTAACAGCCATTCTTGTCTTCTGGTAGTGTCTCCACAGGATGTCAGAAAGTGAGACAAATGTTGGTCGGGAGTCACTTTACTGCCGACTCCTTCAAACGGCTTGAATTTTGGCACAACATAACCCCTTGGGTATTCAACCCTGTCAAACCTCTCAGGATATGGTCTTCCTGTGAAGTTATTGGAGAATTGAGGTCCGTCAACTCCCAAGTACTGGAATTTTTGTTCCATCTGCTTTCTCATTTCTTCCATGAGGTCAATTGGATCGACCTTGGAAGCATTCTTTTTACCATATGACCCCTCATCAGAGGTTTCGCTTGAGTCACGACTGGATTTGTTCTTTCTTTTCTTCTTGCGCTCGGGCACCGAGTGTCGGGCGCTTCCTTGTTTTGAAGTGACTGGGTTTGAGCTTGGCCATGCTCCTTTCTTGGCCATGTATTTCTGGATCTCCGCACAGGCTTCAGCTATGCGGACATTGTCGACTTGCAACTGCTTCAACTTCTTGTCTTTTTCTTCCAGCTCCTTGCGGAGCTGGGCGACTTCTCCAAGGACTTCATTTTCCTCGTCTGCACTTCCATCAGATGCTTCATCTCTGTTCGAACCGGGGTTTTCTCCCCTATCTTCCTCCTCACCAGCAGAGTGATCGCTGGCTTGGTTGACCCTTTCTTCTGTAATGGGCTCGGGAATCCGGGGACGATTGTTTTTCTTTGGTGGGGCGGAGGCAGAAGCTTTGCTTTTCTGGCTCCGGGTTTCAACTGGTATGTTCTCGGACTGTGGGGGTTCCTGAGAGCCAGTTCCGACCATGTGAACTTCAGTGAGGTCATCATCATGATCGACATCAGCATGAACATGGTAAACAGACGCAGATCCTGCACCCTTTCTTTTCTTGGGCACGCGGACCTTCTTTCCTGGGGCTTGCGTCATGTATGACACAATATCAGATATCTCGGAGGTTTTCTTCCTCCTTTTGTTTTCCTTCGGGGATATGGCGCCTTCCTGCTGAGGCTCAGAAGCATTTTTGGGCTTCCGAACCTGAGCAGCCTTCCCCTTGGCTTTCATATTCTTGGTGTTGGGTTTGAGAGGAGGGAAAGTGAGCCGATCAAAGACCGAAGGAGGTGTGACTTCCACTTTTTTCTCCGAGGCGCTGTAATCAGCATCTCCGATCCTGGTATCCTCATAGTAGGGGAAACGAAGGCGCTGAAAGACTGGGAACCGGAGCCTCTCCTTGATTGAGGGCTTCTGGGTATTCTTGGCAGGTATGGCGAAGGCTTTGCGGGCCCGCGGAGTTTCTTGACTATCTTGTATGCAGCATGGATGGCTTCCACAGCTTGGTGCTTCTTGGGAGTGGAAACCACCTCAACCTTCAGAGGAGCATACTGGGGTAACTCCCAGTCTTCGCGCAGGCGTGGACCGTCAGCATTCTTCTTCACAATGCGGAGAGGAGCGAACGCATTGTTCAGAGGCAGATCAGTGTCAATTTCCTCTTCCTGGGCCAGGCGGAGGGCTTGAGACCTCGAGAGCCTGACTCGGGTTTCCTTCGTCTTCTTGGGGGCGAGAGAGACCTTGAGACGCTGGGCACCAGCCCCAGCCTTCTTATTGAGAGAGATGGTTGTAGTCACGGGCGCTTCACCAGCAAGCGCAGTCAAGGGCACCTGGACGGGCACAGTGAGAGTCCCGGCCACCGACTTGTTGGTCTTCTTGAGGTGTGCACCGCTCACAATTTCGCTCCAAGTCACCATGTTGATTGTTGGTTGTTGGTTTTGAGTGAGTTTTTTCCTACAAATGGAAAGCACTTAAAGTTAACGTCAGTATCTTTGTATATTTTAAACATATTTCATGCTACGTTGACATGCTATGCTGATATGCCTGGTCCATTGATTATTCCCTGATGAGAGGAGAAAAATGTCCCACTGGGCGTGCCAGAATCTGTCTCGCACCTTTTTGGACCCTGGTCCTCGGAAGGGGGAAATGACCGGATGCTCCCAAGGGGGAAAAAGATATTGCGGACGAGATACCCCTCGATCGTTTCAAAACTCAGACATCGGCACCCACCTGAAAAGGGATGTGAGTATCGACGTGGTTTCGAACCTTTCGAGAGTTTGATTGTTTACTGCAGGTCCTTTTTTTCCAGTAGGCGCAAGCCCCTACTGTTAATTACCTCTGAACCAAGTCGAGAGCACCTCTAGATCGGGATAATCAATGGATTAGGCATAACAACTGGCATTATAACGCTTTACTAAAAGATACTAACATTGAAGAACGCAAACAAATAGTGACATGAATAGAGCGAATGATGCAACCATGAGAGGATTAACATGATGTAAAACATGATGCAAAGGATTTTAGTTTAGAGTTTCAAAACCTCTGGGGTTTGGTTCTGGGTGATTATCCGTTAACCCTATTTTTATATTTGACGATTTTGGTTTGTTCTCTTCAAACTATACACATTGTAAGCTCAAAGAGGACGGACATAGACGTGTAAGTTTTGGTATTCGGACCATATTAAAGCTTTAACTATTTAAAACTTCAATTTGTGAACGTTTTAAAACTTAGGTCTGTTTGTTGACATGTTAAAATCAAGGTTATCAGACGTTTCTGGAAACTCAGGCATTGAGGCATGTAGAGGTTCCGGTCCTTGAACGTGCGTCGATTCTGGTCAACTATTGACGTGTCGAATTTCTGGCCCTGTGACGTGCGAGAGTTAGGTTATAAAACATTTTAAACTCTGGTATTAAGGCGTGTTTAGAAATTCTGGTCACTTTGGACATTTTAAACTTTGGTCTTCATATGTTCTAGAATTTATCAAATTCTGATTTTCAGACGTATTTAAAGCTTGGTCCCTAGATTCTGGAGAGTTTGTATAGGATGTTTGTTCTGGATTTACATTGTTTTCGGATTTAGGCCCTAGTCTTGGGTGCGGATTTTCTGGATCTGGATTTGGATTTCAGATTTGGATTTGGATTTTTGGATTTGATCTGAGCTTGGATTTTTGAATTGGATTTGAGTTTGGATTTAAACTGGATTTGAGTTTGGGTTTTGAGTTTAATGGATTTGAGTTTTGACTAGGTTTTTTTTTTTTAAACTGGATTTGAATTTTGACTAGGTTTGAGTTGGGTTTTGGATTTGACTGGATCCGGGCTTTGACGGGATTTGAGTCTGGGTTTTATTTCTTGACTTTTTGTAAGATTCGTCCTTGTCGGTAGTTACCCTTTTAATTGTACTTGCTGTCCGAAAAATTTCAAAGTACCTGCTGTCAAAGGGGTTCATACCCTTACACTTTTAGACACAATTCAATTTTTTTGAGTATGTTGTGTTTATTAATTTTGACCATTTTTCATTATTTTATTTTTTTTTAATTTCCTTTTGATTAAGAGTTTGGATTCGGAGTGTTATAGAAAAATGTTTCTCATAATTTTCTGGATAGTTTGATATCTTATGGGAATTTTCTGGACTTTCTAGCTATTTTTAATATATATTTTTTTGAAGTTTCTGTGTTTTTTTTTTTTTTTTAGGAAAAGGGAAAATTCTTGATTGGCTATGAAGTTTGCTGTTTCGTGTTTTGTCGTAAATGACTCGTCACACAGACGAAGCCACAGAGGATCCAGAGCCATCTGATCGCGTTCTGTCGGTAAGATAGGGTTTAGACCCTTCGCCTTTCTTCCTCGTTTGCTCCGATCGCGAATTTGAGAGCGATTTCGAGTGAGAGAGAGAGAGAGAGAGAGAGGGGGCTTTAGAGCTTCATCTCTGACATAGCCTTAGAGAGGATCGGCATCGATGAAGGTGGCTGAGCTCTGGCGTCTGCCGTCACACGGATAAGTGCTCTTTCTCCCTTTTTTGCTTTCGATCTGATGTGTTCTAGGCCTTTGTTTTGATTTGTTGTTATTGTGGTCCGATTCACTCATCCTTAGAGTGCTTTGACTAGTTTTATTACATTTTTTGACATATATTCTGCCTTGGATTCAGTCTGTTTTTGCTACTATCTGGTTAGGGTTTGCACCTGTGTTTATCAGTCAACAATGGTACTGGACAGTAAACCTTTGTCAGTTGACTTGTTTTTCTTCTTTTTTTTTTTATTTCCAGTATCAGTTCTGGTTTATGTTGGTTCTAGTCCTATTCTGGCGTTTTCTGTTGTTTTGATTGTTTCTGTTACCATGATTGAAACTTCTGAGGTCTGGTTGCTGTTGGCAATTTTGAGAGCTAAGTATACCTTAGTCCCTTTTATTTAACTGTCAATTTGTTGTTCATTTTTATTTCTCTGGGAGGTTGCTGCCCGACTGTCCTTGTAAATGCTCTTAAATCACATTCCTATACTCTGCTGGTGCCGTTTTCATTCTCTATTTCTCATGTTTTTTTTGTCTTTGCTGATTACAGGTATAGAGAGAGGAAGAGATAAATATCTGACATGACTTTGGGGTTTCATTGGTTTTGGACTGGAACAGGTTTGTTCATGTAACTCTCCTTTTTTTTTTAGAGGAAACTTTGCTAGGATTTAAGTATGGTTTCGGGTAGTGTTTTTCTTTTGGTATAATTTGTATATTGTCTAGGTCAAGTTTTGGGATCATTTGGATACAACTTAGATCTTTATTGGGGTGTGCTATCTGATGTGATTTGGGCAGCATTTTAGCTATATTTTGGTATTATTTGGAGACAGTTTGGGTCTTTATTGGAGGTGTACTATCTAGTATAATTTGGACAGCATTTCAGCTATACTTTGGGATTATTTGGATACAATTTGGGTCTTTATTGGAGGTGTACTATCTGGTATGATTTGGGCAGCATTTCAGCTATACTTTGGTATTACTTGGATTAGATTTTGAGGGTGTATTTCTCTGATGACAGTTTGGCATTATTATTTTCTTTATTTGGGTGATGTTTATGGACTGTGGTATGGAGTAAACTTGTGGTATTATTTGTGTATGTTTATTGACTGTGGTATGGGGCAAGTTTTTGGTATTACTTGGATATGTTTATTGACTGTGGTATGGGGCAAGCTTTTGGTATTACTTGGGTGTGTTTATTGACTGTGGTATGGGGCAAGCTTTTGGTATTACTTGGGTGTGTTTATTGACTGTGGTATGGGGCAAGCTTTTGGTATTACTTGGGTGTGTTTATTGACTGTGGTATGGGGCAAACTCATGAGCTATAGAGAACTTGGGCCCCTTAAGCTTTGAGAAATGCATCCAGGAGGCAACCTTATAGCCACACTCCTTTAGTGGACACACACCTCATCACTCAGGAAGCACCAACAGAGCATAATAACATGATTTATAAAGAGCAAGGTAGCACCCAGCTCTACAATGGCAGCTCCAAGGCTACACATCTAAGCTGGTGCCCCTTCTCTTGAGCATTTAAAGGACAGTCTTGAGCTAGCCCTCCTTCCCAACTGTTCCTGCACTAAATTTAAAACCACAAGTATACATTTACATGATTTTTTTTACTCATTTTAGTACCTTTTATTTGTTTGTTTAACACTTATTTTGTTTCTTTCTTTTTGCTGACAGATGCAAAATACAAATGATGCAATCTGCCCATGGATGCAAGCTCTATGACCTGACCCTCCATGGACAGATGAGTTACTTATGAACTTGACTTATGTATCTGTTTATTGATGCTGGCATGGCAACTACATGATTTCACTGTGTTTTGGTGTAAGTTCTGAGACTTAACCCCCTAAACAACAGAAGAACATGGCTTATGAGATGCAAAACAAACCCATATTCTTGAGTGTGAGCTCTGAGGCTCAACCCCTCAAAGATAGGGAGGAAGAGAATGTAAATTTGAAAAGAAACCAAACCAAAAGAGAAAAATGCTTCAAGTAATCTTTATTTCAAACAAATTGGGATTTTACAGACCTTTTCCTAAAGCTGGCAGCAAAAACCAAATTTTCCTTTTACAAACTAATATTTTTTTACTATCCTATCAATGCAGAAGTTTGCCAGCCCCCTGTTCTGTCGACTTGGGTCTTCTTTTATAGATGGAGGGGTGATTTAGGGTTTCCCTTGAGGCAGACTTGATGCTGCCATATGGCATTTCCTGGAATTTTTGGAGTTGGATGAGTGGCTCTGATGCATTTCACCCAAACCGCCTTTCTTTTGTGAGTTTTTCTGGACTTGATGCCTTCTACTTCTTTTTACTCTTCCATTGAGTGTTTGACACTTGGTATTGGGGAGTTGTTGGATGTTTTTTTTTACTTTCTTTTACTTGGCTGTGTGAGGGCATTATATGGTCCCTGGCTTGCTTTGTAATGGAGAGTGTATTCTCATCACACTTACTGGAGGGTGTGTATTCTTGGGGAAAGGGTTTACTTGGGCGTCTGGTTCATCCAGCCATCCACTCTTTTGGAGGGTTTAGATTTGCATAGGTGAAGCTTTGTTTGTGCCATGTAGCTGTTGAGCCTATTAATGTGGGCATATGCCAGCTGGGCAAGCCTTCTTATCTCCATTTGCATTTTTCTCCATTTGTGTGCATGGACTGTCGACTGGAGTCTCCTTTGGCAGGTTATCCCTTTTCTCATCTGGACTTGTATTTGCATTTTTATGTCATGTGTCATGCTCTCATTGGTTGTGTAAGCAATATTTTGTTTATCTTTTATTATTATCATTTTCATTGCTTAATTTCATTTATTATTTTTTGATTGCTGACTTGTCTTCTTTTGTCATGACAGGTGGGTCATATGCCACCTTGGCAGTGGGCTGTTGGGCTCACCTTGGGCTTGTGCTATGTGATTTGAGGCTTTCTGGCATCTAAGTGATGCTGGGTCAGGCATCACTTGATTGCTGGGCTTTGAATTTGCTTAATTAATCAGCTAATTAGCTGTTGTATTTGATTTAGGCTTGATGGCATTTTTTTTTAGAGGTTCAAATCCTCTTATTTGCAGCTGGCCTGATCATTTGTGGCCTTTATTTGATGGGCCTATGAGTAATATTTGGAATTGTACCAACTTTCATGTTGGCAATATTTTATGCTGGCCAATGTGCCATGATGCCTTGATCCTTTGATGTTTGCATATGAGGTTTGGCAGCTTGGTGTTTGAGTTGTCACATGGCATTTTTATGACATGTTGTGCTCACATTGGGCTTGTCAGATCTCATAGCTTCATCTGATGGTTGATACTTGCATTTGAGACCCTCCCCCATATTTGTGTGCATCAATTTAGCACACACCATAGCCAATGATGTTACATGTCCTGAGGCTATGGTTTATTTTATAACATGTGTGTTGTTATGTTGCTACACCAAGGATTTTATGGCATGGTGCACAGTTGATCACTGGGAGATATGCTGTGCTCAGCTTTAGCATTGATTGCGAGTGTACTATCATGCATGGTGCTCTGAGTGGCATCTTGAGGGGTAAATTGGGCATGTGTTTGCTGTTGATTCTTTGTTGACCTGGGATATCCCTTGTCTTTTGTGACTTAAGGACTGATTTGCCCATGGTCCCAAGAATGACACATCTGGAGTGTCACTTTCATGTGCTTTATGAGTTTTGTATTCATCTTTGGCCATCAGTTTGTATTTGGATGGTTGGATGATACTTGTCAGCTTGCAATGGCATACACCATGCCTTGTATCCTTTTTGTGATACGTTTGAGTTAGCAGTGGTATGAGTTCATCACTGCCACTGATCTAAAGATGATTTATATCATGTGGCTGGGATTGAGAGGGAGTTGTACCATTCCCATGAATGCTTCTGAGCCTGGGCCAGGGCTAGGAGCTTCTTTTTTCAGATATAGACTGGGGAGAGAATTCCATTCTATTCTCCAGTCGATAGTTTGTCTCATAATTTGGCACTGGACCCCTCCGTTTCTGGGAGTGTCATCATTTCTCAGGTATAAACACTTGTTCATATATCTATTATATACTTTCAAAGGGTATTCTTGCTGTTTTAGAGTGTTTGCACCCATCTGACTTATGCTTGTTTCTCTCCTCCAAGTTCTGAGCTCGATACATATGGCTGTCAATGGCGATTTTATGAAGTTGACGAACCCGAGCAGCAACTGAGCCAAACAAGCATCGCAAATCCTTCGTTCCACCATTGTAAGTGTCTCCAAGCACTTATTAGCATTTGAAACATGTTTTTTTGTTCATGTCAGAACTCGACTTCTGACAGTTTCTCTTCTCGTTTGTGTGCTCCGTAGGTTGAGAAGATAGTCGAGTCTAGTGTCGTTGAGATCGTTGCAGCGTCGCCAACACAACAGTGCAGTTAGTTGGGCCAACGGAGGTGTGTGGCTCCGGCGAAGTTCTGACCTAGCGATGGTGTCGAAAGAGAGGTACGATTTCTGTCCTTCTCTTTCTTTCTTTTCTTTTTTTTTGTTATTTGGCTGTGGCCAATGGGAGTGTGACACGTGTCTCTCTATATCAGGTTCGGTCGAACCCTGTTTGAGGCTTCCGACTGAGTTGATTTCCGACCTTGACTCAGAGATTTGTTGAGTGGGCCCCGCTTGTCAGGGCGCTGGAGTTTCGGAGGAGGTCGCTGCCTTGTTTTTGGGCCTGGTATGCGGGTCTGCCTGGGCTTCCTTTTCCCTTTTTCCGATTTACTTGTATTTGTGATTTTGCTGGGCTATGCATATCTTTTGTATAACCCAGATTTGCTTGATGTTGCGTCTGATTTGATGTAGATTGATATATACTTTCATACTTGTATATTATTTCATATCCACATGACTTGTGTACTCTTGATAGATAGGCTAGGTTACTTGCCATATATGCTATCGTCAAGTGTCAAGCTTAGTATTATTTAACTTATTGAATCCGACACTTAACTTGCCATTGCTCCATTAACGAGACATACACTTGGATTGTGATCTTAACTCGTCTATCACCTCAATCCCACTCTCTTTTCTTATGAGAACGAAACCCTTCCACGAGATTGATATACCAGCAAGCTCAATAAATTTTATATAGAACCATGCCTTATTTTAGAATTTTGGGCTTCGCTTTTACAGCCCGTCTTAACATCGTCCATCGGCCTATTTAACTGTCCTTTTTTTTTTGTAGACCGGTTTTAAAGTTGCCGAATTTAGAGGCAAACAATTAGGAAATATAATTAAACGTAATTCCTGACGATTGGGCAAGTAACTCAATATAATTTATGAAATATTGTCACTTAATCAGCTTGGGACTTGGAACAAACCGAACACTTTAGTTATTGTTACTGTATCAGACTTAGTTAATTACGGTTCATTGACCATATTAAAAGAATCCATTAAACAGTTAATTAACGGTACTTGATCTGTGAAATTGTCAACAAGAACTGATCCAAAAAGCGTCCAAGACCATTGAAGGTGCGAAATTACGCTGTTTCTTTATTAGAACTTGGAATTTCGATAACTTGAAATTTATGCATGCCATGTTGAAACATCGCTTGACGTTGCATTCTCTTTATGCATGTAGACAATAGAAATCCTAAATAAACAAAACTCATGTTGAACTAAATTATCCGTATTGTCCAGAAAATTCAATAAGTCTGACATAGATATTCGTTTGTCAATCAATTTGAACAATCAGACTTAACAAGGACTAGAATGATTTTAAGAATTTTGTGATAAAAGAATCTGACTTTAAACTACAAAATCATTTGAATTGAGTCTGCATAACATAACTTTATGAATTATAACTCACTGTCCGGAGTACGATTTGGCCACCTACCCGACCAGGACATTTAGCATTATTATTATTATTAGGTATTCCCCTTGCTTGTTCTGCGCCATGCGGTTTGGAACCTATGGAAAATGGGAAAAATTCTCCCTGTTACTGTAGGCCTTGAGAACTTGAGTGTATGTTATCCTGTACATGCTTGGTTATGCTTGATTTGTTCTGTTGCACATTGCATATTTGCAGCATGCTTGTGATTGGTCTGTTCCGTACTTCCGCTTAGTGCCTTCGGTATGATTTTGAATCTATATATGTTTGTTCATACATTATTATTATTTGATATTTGATTCTTACAGAAATAGTTTCGATATTCGAATTCGTATAAAGGTCCGCGTACTAGAACTAAAATCCGCACTGAGATTTTCTCTCACTTTCGCGTTTGTTTGTGCATGTGCCTCAATAGTGGGGGTTCTAGGAAAGACGTAGACCAGTCTGTCCCCGTGCTATTGCGATAATCGAGTTCGTTCCTAAAACTAGGTGTACATATCTCCAGTTTCAACTGTGATGCTACAATCCTACTTAGTATGGAAGATATGTCGGAAGTCTTTGCATACCTATATCTTGAGTTTCCGAGTGGTGATAGCCCTTGTGATGGCATGGTTCCGGAGCAGGAGCCTGTGCCCCTCTCGCAAGAGGAAACGTGAGGATTAGCTTCTCTGGTTGTGTGCGCGTGTGTTGTGGTCTGTTTGTGCGTGGTTTGTTGAGATGTTTGATTTTCTCTCGTGGAAAACCCACGACTTCTCCTTCTCCACCTTCAACTCCTTATCCTTCTCATTCTCCAAAATAATGTTCTTGTCCTTCTCCATCTAAACCCAATAACAATTTCAATTTTCAATTAAAGATAGTACCATTTAACAACTAACTAATTCCACAATTTTTAGAAAATTTTGACATAACATGCCTTATACATAGTAATTTTACCAAAATAATTAAATCCAAAACTTAGCAATTATCAAATCCAATAACCCAATAACCAAATATGAACATGCATTATCACATCAATTTCAACCCCTTGCATTATCATATCTAATTCAATCCCATGCATTATTGTATCAAATTAAACCCCGTGCATTAAATCCCATAAGTATTTAACTCCACTATCAATTTCATAGCATATCAACACAAAAATCAGATAAACAATTTCATGCATTTGTAAACATAAGCATTTCTAATACATATTAAATGAAAAGTTACAATCTAACTTTAGTTTTTAAAATTAATCTAATTATTCTTTTATAATATTATTTTATAATCTACTATTATTTTCTAATCTTTTTTTTTATAAGTAAATACCAAAATACAGTCTTACAGAAAAAAACAAAGTCACACCCAAGGTGACTTAAACACTCCTAAAGGAGAAATCTCAACTAATACACCAATCAAGTCTAAAAAACCACAAAACAACCAAGTACAGCCTCAGTAAAACTAAAAACAATCAAACTACCACATCAAAATAAAAGCCAATTGCTACTCTTCAAGCGTTCCCTGCTCCAGAAGTAGCACCAACGGCAGCTCGATTGAAGCCCATCTCCATACCGGTCACATTACCTGTCCAGAAAAGAAACAAACTAAAAATTGAGGCACATAAAGTAGCTGCACTCCCGACTATTTTCTAAAAGTTACAGGCGGTCCTGACTATTTTATAACTAACTATTATTTTATGATATTATTTATTAAAAGTTACAGGCGGGACCGACTATTATTTTACTTACTTGATCGAAATTTTTTTCTAATCTAACTATTATTTTTTTAAATGAAACTATTTAATAATATAATAATTTAATAATGTAAATATTTTAATCTAATTATTAAAAAATTTTACTTTCTTCCAGACGGGACCGACTCTCTCTATCTCTTCTCTTCTCTCTTTTTCCAGAAAATGACAAAGGAAATGGTCGAGGTGCTGGAGACTGCGACGCTGTTTTTATAGAAGTTGGTGGCGCTTCTGGCCTCTGACGTCTGGCGGATGAAAATTACTAGTAATATTAAATGTTTGCTAGATTTACTAAATCTATTTATTTTATTATAATATTTAATTATTTATTAATAAAAAAATTACGGTTCAAAATCACTTCCCAACTAGGAACAAGCAGATATCTTTTCTTTAATTTTTTTAATGTAACTTTTCTTTATTCTTTGGTCACATCATTCGGCGCATGGAAAGAAATGTCCTCGTTCCCTGGTTACTTTTATTGCTTGCTTCTCCGTTCCGATAAATCAGGGAGGTATCCCGTTGAATGATGGGTTTCATTGATCTTAACTTAAATTATATAACATCTTAAATTAATACGTCGTAATCTTCATATACACCCCATTGTACTAAAATCGTATAATATTGTATTTTCTAACTAGCTTTTTCTAATACAACTGTGCGTCATATCTTCATATAATATCTTAAAAAGAGTTATATAACAATCAAATTGTTTCCAGGAACCGTCACATGCAAAATTATAATTTGTGAAAATTAAAATAAGTTAACTATTAATTTAATTAGATAAAATTTGGTTGGTATTATACTAAGATCCTGATTAAAATGAGTACCTTTTCCTTTGGAATTCCATGCAATTCCCATACCATTGAAACAAAATAAATAAATTTGATTTGATCGGACTTCTATGTTATTACATCCTATGAAATTCTGAAATCAATTCTAATCAAATGGAATTCCACGTGTAAATCGTTTTGATCAAGGTTTAAATTTATCTTATGGTTGAACGTTTAAAAAAAAGTGCCTAAGTAATAAGAGACTTATGATTTATATTCAGTATATTTTATATGATAAAGAGTTTACAAGCACAAATTATTTTGGAACAAAGAAACGCGTCTAATAAAATTGATAAATAAGCAAAAAGAATGGGGGGAAAAAAAAATCAAACTATATTGTGTGTTACACCTCTCAAATGAAATAAAGATCAATATGCATCGATATTTGTCTTTCTTCTGGTATAGGAAAAAGCTAGAAAATCAAATTATTTTTCCCCTATACTAAAAAAAACAAACAAAGTGGACTTAGGCGTCTAATATTCCAAATGAAGTTTACAATAAATCAAAGAGATTCTGAATTTTGTTTCATTAAATTTGAATACGATCCTCTTTTATTCATTAAATTTTAAATCGAAGAAAATTTAGAGGATGGAGATGGACACACTACATATGATGAAAGTGAGAAAAGCTTAACTAGAAAAACTTCTCTCAGCCTCAGCTCCGTTTCTGTGCTCCTCTTGTATCCTCAGTTTATTATTAAATAATATTATTATTTTGAAGATAAATTGGTTCAAGCCTTCCAACTTATTTTTTAATTAAATATCTATGAAATACACCTCAGTCGGATTTCGAACATTATTATTATTTTGTAAAATTTTGGCATTTATGTTGTACGGACATGTGCCTATGAAAACTATTCTATGTCATCTAGATAACTTTTTTTATCCTTTAGATTTGGTAGCTTCTTGGTTTAGTTTCTGCTTCCTGTGAGCTAGTTTAGTTAGTCAAACTTCGTACTTGCTATGTTTTTTTTTTTTTTTTTTTTTTTTTTAAGTAAAGGCCCATCTCGGACCGCTTCTCCTTCAGAAAAAAAAAGAAAAGAAATTGAATACGATCCGTTTAAATCATAAAAAGTGACTAGCTGCAAAATTTTTATCTAATAAGTATTATTTTTTTTTTTTAAATTGTCATAGTTATCAACATCACACATTATTATAAGTTCTAACTAGTAACAATGGATAACTCCAGTTAAACTAAAGAGCCGGAATGGAAATATGGAATGAAGGAGAAGCGAAGGAAAGAGGAGATATTTAAGGCAAAAATTGATAGAAGAGAAAGATTGAATTGCTCTTTTTTTTTTTTTTTTGGGTTCAGTTGGGAAAAATAAACGAAGAAAAAATCAAGACGTGTGGTATTGCCGTATTGGTATACTTTTTAGTTTTTTCATCCATTTAGAAGTATCCGGGAAGGTGTCCAACCAGGGATGAAAGGTTGCTGCATTTGCTGAGGTCTTGCACCTGACTTCTGCTCCAAAGTCTAAACGCTGTTTGTTAGTTGGTAAGTGCTGATCTCAAATCCCCTGTATTTGATTCTAGAAAATTCTATATTTTGTTGCTGGTAGGGTTGTGAGGTTATTTGAAATTTCCAGTTTATGTACTAAGAACAATGTTGAAATATGGCAAGCCTACGGGCGTTTAAAACTTTCAAAAAAAAAAAAAAAAAAAAGATTCTAGAAAATTCTAAGGTGGCAATCTCAGTTGCTGATTTGCTGGTTTGGAGTTTGGGCCTAAACCCAAAAGAATTTATCATATTCCTTTTTTTTAATTTCTTAGCCGGCCTCATAAGATTTCATTCATGAATTGGTCTCAACCAACGGCCTATTACACGGAACGGCATCCTCAGCAGTAAAAAAAAAAAAGACTGCTCCAAGCAGTCCTCTTTTTTTTTTTTTAATATTTATAAATTTTAAAATTCAAATTCAAATCCAAATCGTTGATCTTGTTCAATTTAACGGACGATACGTTTTCATATAAGTTTTATAAAATTTAGAGTTAATTTGATACTTGATTAAGTGCTCAACAAATAGACGTATTAAATTAATCAAACCAGATTCGTTCATTTGTTGAGCACTTAAGCAAGTATCAAATCAACTCCAAATTTTATAAAACTTATATGAAAACGCATCGTCTGTTAAATTAAACAAGATCAACGGTTTGGATTCGATATTTGAATTTTAAAATTTTTAAATATTAAAAAAGAAGCGAAGGACTCCTCCCAGTAGTCTTTTTTTTTTTACTGCTGAGATGCGAGTCCCCTATTACACAGGTTTATTTATTATTCCATTTTTTTTTTTTTTTTTGTTGGGGGGGGGGGGGGGGGCAATCAATTCAAAATGCCACTAATATTTGAAGAATCCTAGTCACACCGATTTATAATGAAAATATGATGGTTAATGATAATGTCACCAGCAATATTGATATTGCTTAACTGCTTAACTGTTGTAAGTAGATTGTACCAATATATCAATTTACATGGTAAGTATCATGACAGCATCATGATGGCCTCTTTGTGTTATTACCAAACTCAGCTAGACTCTTGGAAGCCTTGTCAAGCACCCCGGAAAGCCACACGGCGCCTTTTGAGAAACCCTCGCTGTTGACAATATTCGACCCGATTTCGCCAGCCATTTTCTCTGCTCTTGCAATTGCCGAACCTGTTTGTAAAGTTATTATCCTTCCAGTGTCAAGCATCAGATCCTTTGCTTTTGCAATGGTCTCTACTTCTGTTTGTAGCAATCTAGTGAATGAAGAGGCCGAGGGATAGCTTTCCCTGCCTGTTCGCTGTATTAATTAAATGATTTAATTCACAATCTGCAATTTTATTCTAAATTAGTACTAGTTAATAAATTATTGAGTTTTAAGGAAAAGATGAGTATGCCTGATTGCGTAGATCCTCGGGCTGAGATGAGCTGATAGGTATTTCCCTCATCTCTAGTGGCAATATGCGAACTCTTCGGTCTACTAGGATTGCATTCTGCAATGTATTTTTATAACTAAATAAGCTTCGTTTCTTCAATTGTTGTGAGAAAGAAAACAATAATAGATGAATAATAAATATAGATTCTCAAGGTACATTAAAGGCGAGTGCCTTCTGAAATGCAAATGGTTGCTGAAATGTAACCCAAGCCATCTGTGTTTCGTCTGAACGCCTGATATTCATGTCATATATATTAAATTAGTCACAAACAAAACCATGAAGTTATTCTTGGAACAATGATAATATTGGAAAGAAAAAGGTATATATATACACGTATGAATTACCACTCAAACTTGATATCATGGACTGTACCGCAGTAGGAAAAAAAGGCGATTAAATCTTCTTTAGTTGCCTTTGGTGATACATTGATGACTTGTACAGTAAGATCCACAAAACCCATTATTACTCTTGTTTAAGGTTTATTTTTGAATGATGGCGTACATCTCCTTTAACTGGTTCATTCTCCTCAGAGTCAGAGTCCTCAGTTCTCTCTTCAATTATTAAAGGTTGAGAGGACAGAATCAAATTGGATAAGTGACAAAAGGTACAGCACTATCAAACAGAACTTATTCTGCCTTTATATTATCTCCCCTTTATTCCCTTGAACAAAAATGGCCACTTTATTTCAGTATTCTTGCAATTTAGTTTTTACATTTTCCTCCTTGAGACAAATAGTACTTGATAAAATCTTGTATACCTACTTTCCAAAGTTTTCCTAATTGATCTTAAATCCTCTGTGTTCCAGATATAGGTTTAGTTTCATATATTTACTTGCATTGTTGGTTATTTTCAGTCCAATTACAGTATGCACTGATCTTATTATCAAAATTGGCATATACCAATCGGTCATTGAGTTCTTGCATTGCATAAATATATATTTACTAGTGCACCTTTTGACAATGATATTTCTGTCATTTAGTTAATATTGAGCTAATATATACTGATTGACTGATTCTATTACATTATACTGGTACCTGTATGAAGTGTTTAATATTGACTGATTCTATTACATTACGGACCACTATATAATTATTACATTTTTCGATGCTTATTTTTTATGAGCAAGATTATAGTACCCACAATTTAAATTTCCCCCAAATATTCCAAAACTCACTTTTTGATTATTTTTCAAAATATAAAATTCAAACTTCAAATCCAAACCGATCTTATTTGATGTAATGACGATGCATTTGCATATAAGTTTTATAAATTTTGAAGTTTATTTGATACTTATTAAGATGTTAAAATATGGACATATTAGAATTAATCTATCATATTTAGCTGGATTAGTTCAATATTCAATCTTTTGATCAAGTATCGAATAAACTTCAAAATTTATAAAACTTATATGAAAACACATCGCTCATTATATCGGATAAGATCAACGGTTTGGATTTGAAGTTTGAATTTTATATTTTAAAAAATTAACTAAAAAGTGAATTTTGGAACGTTTGGATTATTTAAATTGTGGAAGCTATAACCTTGCTCATAAAGAATAAGCATCGAAAAATTGTAGAGCGATCCAAATCTTTGATATCCAGATTAGGCGATAATTATATAGTGGTCCGTAATTATTTTTTTAAACAAAGCAACATACCGAATTTTGAAATAACGGTCTTAGAAGGGGCTTAAAGGGATCGCATTTTTCAAGCATTCTTCAAACCTTTTAAAATTAAATTTATTATTTATTTAAAGATTTGATCTATAATTTAAAAAAAAAGAAGAATCGGCTGATCTAGCAGCGTCTAGCAATAATAATATCCGGAATAATTGTACTTTGTTCAGAATCACTTCCCAAATAGGAACAATTACAGTATCTTTTTTTTTTTTTATTGGATATTTTCCGTATTCTTTGGTCACATCATTCGGCGCATGGAAAGAAATGTCCTCCTTCCCTGATTAGTTTTATGGCTAGCATCTCCGTTCCGATAATTCATGGAGGTATCCCGTCCTATGATGGGTCTCATTGATCTTAACTTAAATTATATAACATCTTAAATTAATACGTCGTAAATTTCGGTCATATACACCCCATTGTACTAATTCGTATATATTGTATTTTCTAACTTGCTTTTTATAATACAACTGTATGTCATATCTTCATATAATCTCTTAAAAAGAGTTATATAACAATCAAATTGTTTCCAGGAACCGTCATATGCAAAATTATAATTTGTTAAAATAAAAATAAGTTAAGTCTTAATTTAGATAAAATTTGGTTATCGTTTAAGAAATACTAAGATCCTGATTAAAATGAGCTCTTTTTTCCGTTGGAGTTCCATGCAATTCCCATACTATTGAAATTCTTTAATCAAAATAAATAAATTTGATTTGATCGGACTCCTATGTTATCAGATCCCATGAAAATTCTGAAATCAATTCTAATCAAATGGAATTCCACGTGTAAATCGTTTTGATCAAAGTCTAAATTTATCTTATGGTTGAAACGTTTAAAAAAAAAAGACACGTGCCTAAGTAATAAGAGACTTATGATTTACATTTAGTATCTTTTATATGATAAAGAGTTTACAAGCACAAATTATTATGGAAAAAGAAACTCGTCTAATAAAATTGATAAATAAGCAAAAAGAAGGGGGAAAAAAAAGCAAACCATATTGTGTGTCACATCTCTCAAATGAAATAAAGATCAATATGCATCGATTATCGTCTTTCTTCCGGTATAGGAACAAGCTAGAAAATCAAATTATGTTTTTCCCTATACTAAAAAGACAAAGTGGACTTAGGCGTCTAATATTAGAAATGAACTTTACAATAAATCAAAGAGATTCTGAATTTTGTTTCATTAAATTTGAATACGATCCTCTGTTATTCATTAAATTTTAAATCAAAGAAAATTTAAAGGATAGAAATGGACACACTACAAATGATGAAAACTTCTCTCAGGCTCAGGTCCTTAGCCGTTTCTGTGCTCCTCTCCTATCCTTAGTTTTTTCTTCTTCTTTTCTTTTGTTTTGTAAAATTCTGGCTTTTATGTTGTATGTACAATGTGCCTATGAAAACTATTCTAGTATTCTACGTCAGCTAGATAACTTTGTTGATCCTTTAGATTAGGTAGCTTTTTGGTTTAGTTTCTGCTTCCTATGAGCTAGTTTAGTTTGTCAAACTCCGTACTTGCTATTTTTTTTAAAATGGAGACCCATCTCGGACCACTTCTCCTTCAGGGAAAAAAAATTGAATACAATCCGTTTAAATCATAAAAAGTGACTAGCTGCAAAATTTTTATCTAATAAGTATTTTTTTTTTTTAAATTGTCATAGTTATCAACATCACGCATTATTATAAGTTCTAACTAGTAACAATGGATAACTCCAGTTAAACTAAAGAGCCGGAATGGAAATATGGAATGAACTCGTCTAGTCTCTATCTGTTCTCTCCGCATGGACAGTCTTCTGTTCCTTTCCTTGGCCCCACCACCTCTTCTCTTCCTCGGATTCATCATTTCCCCCACCTCATTAGTTCAAAATTCTCCTCCTAATTCTAACCTCCCCATAATACCCTCCACATTTGAAATAAATACCAAGTTCGATTCAATGGATACAACGCGCCTCAACCGTTTTACCGGGGCAGTATCGTCAATTCACCAAACACCCTTTAATTTTGATATCTGACGGCACCTTCCATTATTTCCTTCCCTTGTCTTTTGGCGCGATTCGCGCTCTTTTGCGAAATCCGTTGAGCTCACCGAAACGAGCTTCCACTCAAATCTCAACCGTCCATCCACAATCTAACGCTCCCGATTCATCAACCGTTGAGCAATTCGAGAATGACACGTCACGATCGCACCGAGATGCAAAACCTAACTGTCTGAGCTCATGTCTGATCGATGTCTCTCTCCTTTTTTCTCTTTTTCCCTTTCCTTTCTCTCGTTTCCTATTTTTAGACTTCAGATATGCTCTCTCGTAAGAGACCACGAATTTAGACATTTTTTGGGGCATTCCCGCAAAAGCTCCGCCGCTCCGACGAGCGTCCGCGCATCTCAGGCCATCTCCTGGGCCCGGTCTACGTGGACCAGTGGCGGCGCTTCCTCCTCTCAGTTTGCTTCCCTCTCTAGGTAACCACAATGTGCTTTACAAACTTTGATTAGGGATTTTTTTTTTTTTTTTTTTTTTTTGGTTCTTTAATGATTGATTTGGTTTTGGGTTTATTAGGAGGGAGCATAAATTTGAGGTGGCCCGAAAGGGACAGCTTTGGAATACGAAATAAAGGAAAGGGGGGTGGGATGCAAGGGAAATTGTATTCCACTTCGACACAGTTCCGACACCATGTCTCCGAATCGAACCGACGAATGGTGATGGAGCATGGCAACTCGTTGAAAAGGAACTATCAATTATGGAGAGGCAACAATGTATGTGTTTATGTTGAATTTCTTCTTCTTTTATTATTACTATCCCCATTTTAATTTTAATTTCTTTTGTGGGATGTGCATTGTACCAATTTGTAATGTGGAAAATTAGGGGTAATTGGATTAAGAGGAAAGGTGTCAAAATTTGCAATGTACCTTCTTCTAGTCTATTTGAATTTTACAGACACAGGTTTTATTTCATATTTCCAAAACATTTTACTCTGCACATCTGTTTGTAGGCTTGTAGCTCATATTTGCAATTAACCTCAGGTCTTAATTGAAACTGCAAACTGACCAACACTTCACAACTCACAAAAGCATTTGTAAACAAATTAAAACACTACAACTGACCATAAATTTTTGTGAGATATTAAACAGTGATAAATATCTTGTAATGAGCTTTAGTAGTGTACATGGGTACTTCATATTTTGATTTTTAATCAAATTATTTCTTATTTTGGGTTTTTTCAGGTATTCTGGCTAGGGGGAAGGTTGATATTTGGGCCAGATTATAGATCAATCCTACTAACGATTTCCCTAATTACTGTACCTGTAATCTTATTTGCCGTGTTCATATGTAAAAGGCTTTCTGCTGAGGTCGACCTTTATCTTGGGCACCTCATCCTCTCCATTTCCGTCATCCTCTGTATCTATGTTAGTTTCATTCCTCTTTTTTTGTGAAGTAATAAGTTGGTTCAATTTTCTCTTTTCTCTTGCTAATATCTGCAAATTAACACAACTATCAATAGGTCATAACACTACTCATTCTGACATCATCGAGGGACCCAGGCATCGTGCCTCGTAACCAACATCCACCAGAGCAGGAGGACGATGGAGGGGTTTTGTCCCCATGGACCACAGGCAGCCAGCCGGGCATTGGGGCAGTCATACCAGCACCTCCACCGACCAAGGACATTATGATTAATGGTATCATTGTCAAGGTTAAGTATTGTAACACGTGCATGTTGTACCGGCCTCCTAGGTGCTCTCACTGCTCCATCTGCAATAATTGTGTTGAGCGGTTTGATCACCACTGCCCATGGGTGGGGCAGTGTATCGGGAAGGTATCTGAATCTCTTCTTGTGCTCTGTATCTCATTTCCAAAACAAAAAAAATACCAGTAGAGTAACAACTGTCTGCTCTAAAAACATAATAAAGCAACATAAATTGATTGATGCAGAGGAACTACAGGTTCTTCTTCATGTTTGTTTCGTCAACTACACTACTGTGCCTATATGTGTTTGCATTTTGCTGGGTCAACTTGGTCAAGTTAACAAGGACCCATCATTGCACTATATGGCGGGCATTCCTCCATTCCCCAATCTCAGCTTTGCTTATAGTCTACACCTTCATTGGTGCCTGGTTTGTTGGTGGCCTCACCACCTTCCACCTTTACCTCGTCTGCACCAATCAGGTTCCTCTTCTTTTCTTTCTTCTTTTTTGTAAATAAAATACTCTCCTTTTTCTCTACTAGTGCAATAAAAGAGAAAGACTTTTTCCTTCTTTTTTTCTCTTAAAGAGAGCACTGCAAGTGCACAAAGATCATTTTGCAAATGAGAGGTATTGACTCTTTTATGATCTCAAATAAATCTTCGGAAAACTGGCTCCTTTGCAGGGATTTGTTCTCTTTTAGCCTCCCTTAGCATGGATTTATTTCTAAGGACACCAATTTCAATGGGTTAAGCCTCCCTAGTCATTTTTGCCATCTTAATCCACACCAGCAAACAAAAGCTCCTTAGTACTGATTAAATTAATCCCTAACTAGACTACTGAACAAGCTCAAAGAGTTCCTCCTATGTTCTGCCCAAGCCAGGAATACCATTGGGCATGGCATCATCTTATGTAATTGCAGTTTTTAAAAAGCATAGTAAACATATTTTTGCAACATTTTTTTTTCTCAAAAGGATAGTAAAAGAGAGCATACTTTTGCAAATTTTTTTTTTCAAAAAGCGTAGTAAAAGTAAGCACGTTTTGGCAATTTTATCGGGCCAGGGGTTGGCAAGTGCCTCCCCTGATGATGACTTGGCCTCTGATCTGGTCCCTGGTGTCAAAAGAAATTGCAAAATTTATGCTGAACTCTGAAACTCGGAAAAGTAAATGAGCCTTTGTTCACATGCTGTCATAATGGTCCATTGCCATAAAAGCTCACAACCATTGGCATTGAGACTGGGCAAGTCTTCTGCACAATGTGAGACTCAGGAATGTGGTTGCATGTACTCAGAAACCTAAGCATGATTTTGTGAATACTTCTGAATTAGGCACAATGATTTGATGAGCTACATTAATTATGATGTCACTGTATAGACTCATTGTATTGTAGCATATGATTTGACCCAATGATGGTCAATTGAGATGAAGTGAGAACCTAAGAACTCCATATATACTATTTTACAAAGCTCTCAAATATATTTGTCTCTCTTATGCAGACAACTTATGAGAATTTTCGATATCGGTATGATGGCAAGTCAAACCCATACAACAAGGGGTGTATGAAGAACCTTATAGAGGTATTGTTTTCAAAGACTCCCAAATCCAAACTCAATCTTCGGGGCAAAATTCAGGACGAATCAGTCATCTTTGCATCATCTCTGTCCCTTGACACATCCACAGTGGACTCCGCTGAAGTTGCAAAAACGAGTTTTGATTTAGAGATAGCGGCACCAGCAGATAAGAGACCAGGTGTAATGTCGGAAGAATTTGATGATATCCATGCACAAATAGAAAATTTGGGAAAACTGGAGAGATGCGGTACCCAGCCGAGACATTTAGATACAAGCTGGGAGGTTCGTGCAAAAAATGGATGGGAAATGAAAGATGACATAGAGGCACTTGCACTTGAGTTCGGAATGGAATATGGTTATTCCGATAGAGGAAGGACATCACGAGAATTTCTTTAGATAAAACAAAGGGAGAATTAAATTTTTAGATGGAAGGAATGGGGGTGAGGTGAGTAAAATGGATTACTGGTGCTGTTTGTACTAACATTTAATTTGGGAGATGTTTGATTGCCTTGTTTTACCTTTAGTGATGTAAAATTCTTTTTTCTTTTTTTCTTTTCTTTTTACCGAGTACAAATGATCTTGTTAGGCCGAAATTGTATAGATTTAATGAAATGCTGTGCACGGAATTTATAATGGATGAATGTGTATTCTATATTCTTCTTTCGGATAAAAAATAAATAAGAGGAATAAACATAAAAATAGGTAAACATGTAGAACCAAAATTAATACTATAATTATGTAGTCATAGGAAGCCAACGTTACAATTTATATAGTTGTAGAAATGCAGATAAAGTGAGGCTTTCTTATTTTCTAGACTAAATTATTTTTCGGTCATATGTTCCAATAAGGAATTAAGAACACTGTTGGGTAATGTCATCCGGGTCCATGAGTCCGTCTAACAATTTACACATACGGTCAAGTCAAAACAACACTGGATTTTCAATACTGATTGCTAACAATTCCATGGCAACAACACGGATTTCTGTTTTATAAAGCTCAGCAGATAGCGTTAAGTCAACAAAATTACCTGCGCAAAGCTGTCATGTACCAGTTAGAATCTGGCCGGTTATATACCCTTATCAACAAGCTTGGTTCCGTTTATGGTTCAAAGGTTTAGAACACAGGTGGGCCCCAGCTGGAACGAAGGAATTCTGTTCCAATTAACCTATATACTGGAGTATATCAACATATTTCTTTCTCTCTATAGGTACTGCTCGCATTCTGAGCAGAATGGTCTTAAATCATCAAGTAAAAACATATGCGGTCCGTTTATAGTCAGTAGCAAATACCAGTACAGATCTGATCAAAACAGTAGCATTGTTTTATTCTAACGAGTAACAAACTAAGCATTTGCTCCGGATATTAATTAGCACTTGCTAAAGCACAGTTTCGGTTTGAAATGTTCTACCAGAACATTGCAAGACCAGCCAAGCTTTTTTTCCAATGTTGAAAATTTTCGTTTTATATTAAAAAAGCAGACTACCTCAGTTCTTATTTTCAGTAATGAAAACAATAATCGTATTAGCCGTATAAGCTCTCTTTTCACGTATGGCCTTAATTGAAATAAAAAAATCCCCCAAACAGAAAACTTGCAGAACATAATAACATTGGATGACACACAACTAAAACACAAATTATCTTTTCAAAGATCTCAACCTGGATGTGCACCATAAATAGTATGTCCCAAGGCCTAATGGCAAATCTCTCCTCTTACAGTTACATGCAAAATATCACATGTATCATGCAAGGATCAGATTCAGATGAGATCCTAGCATGATGATTATTCATTACAGAGTTACAGAATTCACATGCAGAACAATGTCCAGTAAAATTTGAGGATCCAAATGCAGATCATATTCATTATGTTTAAGTGAATTTCAGATTGAAATCGATATATTCATTATGGTTGAACAATGTGGATGTGTAATCAGAATTACAACTAACTTCTAAAATATTAAACTAATTTAATTAAATTACTTTGAACATATCTACAAGCTTTTCACAACCACAGCCATGAGTTTCAGCAATTGGATTGGTATAACAAAAAAAAAAAAATACTTCACAATCACAGTCACAGCCCATTTTTCTCACAAACGCCTGTAATTTACCATCCAAAGATTCATGTTGTACATCATGAGAAATGAAAAGAACTAATTTCCAATTTCCAGATATAACAATTTTTTTCCACGAAAATGGCATAACCAGAATATCCTCTACAAATGGTCCCAATCTCTCTCCAATTCAAATAAAAGATCAACTACTTTTTACAAAACTTGATGCCATTATCTCTAATAAGCAGAAACATCATATCTCTAAAGAGAAACAAAAATGAAAGAAAACAAAGGTCAAGAATAGAGAGAAGAAGCCAACTCAAGTCAAACCTCTACTCTTGCGCAGTTGTCTTCGGTATGGCCTTCATTGGTACATGGTGTTCCAAATCATCCATGGCTGCGGCAGACGATGTCGGCAAAACCTCGTAGGCCCCACTGTTGTGCCTCCTTGCATTCCCATTTCCACCAGTAACCCCTTGAACCCTAGCAACAACTCCATAAACTACAACTGCAATAACAGCAACTACAGTTGCATGAAACACAAACGCAAGATCGAAAATCTCAACTGCTCTTGCGCGTGATTCATCGAGATCACACCTTGTAACCCCCGATTTCTCGAGCAATGTATGGCATCCATTGGGGATGAAAGCATCAGCATAAAGAGAGAGCCCTGATTGGAGAGACCAGAGGCCATGAAGAGAGATCGAGCTCGCTAGGGTTAATTCAGCGAGAAAGAGGCGAGGAGAGATGGCTAGGGTTAGAGAAGAGAGAGCAGAGACGAGGGAGATGAGGGAAGAAATTGAGAGGGATTTGGACTGGAGATCTGTGGTAGGGAAGGAGGAAGAGGAGTTACTGGAGGCGAGAGAGAGGAGGTAGAAAGAGAGAGATGCTAGTAAAAAGACGAGATCGGAGGGAGGTGGAGATAAGAGGAGAAAAATGGAGAGGAGAGTTAAAAGGAGTAAAGGAAATGTGAACTGGAGAGAGAGAAGGAAGGAAGGGAAGAGAAAGGGGCTGAGGAAGCAAGAGAAGAGGAGGCAGATAAGGGAGAAATGGAGAGGGAGGGAGCGGAAGAGACTGGAGGCGAACGGGAGGGGATGGAAAGGGAGAGCTTTGTAAGGGGATGGAGAGGGAAGGAGGTAGGAGCGAGTGGCGGAGATTAGGTGGTAGAGGCCGTATGGGAAGAGGTAGAGAAAGGAGAGCAGGTGGTACAGAAGAAGAAGCGCCATTTTTGTTTATTTCACTAGTGCTTTTCTGATTCTGATTCTGCTTTGTAAAGAGGAAGAGAGCGACGAGCTGAAAAGGTACGGAATGTATCCGCTTTTGATGGGTTGATGGATTCGTAGATCGGAATTCGCTACGCTGACTGATGGGGCCAGAATGTCAATGAGACATGAGTTTAGTTAAATAAGAGACCGGAGATTTCCATTATTTGATTGGATCAAATATTGAGGTTTTGACTAGGTCGAAATTTAAGACTTTATGGAAAGAGAAGGGTCAAAGCTAATCTTAGCCTTCCGACTTAGGGCCTGCTCCAGAAAAAGGAAACCAGAGCTAAGGTAAGGAAGAGGAAGCAAAGAAAGAGGAAGGAAGTGTAAGAAAATGAAGATAACTTGCTCCAAAGTCTAAAATGCATGTACAAGGTTAATGGTTGTAACCTTCACTTTAATTCATAAAAGGACAATATTACCCTTTTGATTTGAATTGGGACAGAATTTTTGGGTTAAAAAACAAGGTTATTTTCGGAAGAAAAGAGTTGATGGCTGGTAATCTTTGTTACACCCCAATTTTGGGGGTAACCATCGTTCTCTTTAAGTGAGGTTCTAAGAAACTGTGGTTTCCTCAAGTTTCCTTTGGTTCACCCAGAAATTTAAATGGAGCAAGATACTGAGCTTCTCTTTCCTTACCTTAGCCCTGGTTTACTCCTTCTGGCAGGGCCTTAGAAGTAATGATGGACCAAGAAGTTACAACCAAACTCCTATTTTTTTTTTTTTTTTTTTTTTGTTAAAGAAAAAAAGTAACAACCAAACCAAACTTAAAATTTAAAAAGCATATCACGAATGAATGGTAAACACAGCAAAGGTCAAGATTTAAATGTTCGGTGAACGCCGAAAGCTATCATGGGTCCATGTGATAACAGAAATGACTGACAAAAAAAAAAAAATTATAAAACAATTTTTTTCTAAAAATTATTATCGTTTCTGTATCAGGAGTTTGATGATGTAATAAACCTTAACATTGTATATTCTAACCGTCAATTCAAGGTTGTCTACAACAACATAGTCGCTAGTATGTCAAAAAAAAAAAAAAAAAAAAAAAAAAATCAAGGTTGTCTAATTTGCTCTCAGACAGAAGTCTTGCGAAAAAGAAAAAAAAAATAGTTCTTAAATTTTACTTTAATAATTTGTTCAGATTTTTAAAAAGTCCTAAAACTAAAATAGTAAAAGTTCGAAATCTTAATATAAAAAATAATTTGAATTTAATATCTACAAGATTTAAATGAACATATTGGACGCTTTCAACCGACTATTCGGACATGAAAACAAATAAAAGTTAAACAATTAACATTTCTATTAATACAATAGTGAGAATCTCATAATAAATTTTGAAATTATAATTTTCTAATTAAATATTTATAACTAATATCAGTAAAGGGCTCAGATGTCCTGTTATAACATACCGACAGAAAATTAAAAAAAGATTATAAACTCAAAACTCAAATCGGTACATACAATGATACAAAACATATTATATGCGAGACTTGTAAATTAAACCAACCACGTTTACCGCGTCAATTATAGTGACTTATTCCTAACATTTCCTGAAATTTCATTACTCATGCTAGCTGATGTAGTTAGCCCTCCAAATTCTCTGATTTAAGCATATTTAAGAATTGTGTTGAAAATAAAGGAACGGGTCTTCGTTATATACAGGCATATATTGAAAAGCAAACGGAGAGAAACATAATACATATATGCAGAATTAGCATAGATGAAATTACATGACATATATGCAATATTCATCTACCAACGGTTCTCTCCCATCTTATAAAAAAATAATTCCTATCAAAATTGAATAATATACTAAGCCTGTATTAACTAATAGTGGTGTCCTGTTAGCCGTCTCAGTAGGTGGTGGGGGTGCGAACTTCCCCTCAGGCTAGAAATTACTGACAAAAAACAAAATAAAACACATGATATAATTAGACAAATATTTTGACGATTACATAACTCACCACTGTCAATATATCACAAACCATATGATAAATCAGAAAAATGAAAAAAAAAACTACATGTTTTGGGAGTAATATTCAAAGGCACTTACATGTATATAGAGCCAGCAGAAGGATTTTCTTCATTGCACCGACCACTTCTCCCTACCAACAGTTCTCAAGTTGCCATGGCAGGACAAACAAGAGGAGCAAAATGGGAAGTGTGAAAAGTTATTTCATCCTTTTTGTGGGGGAGAAACAGAAGTTAGTCTTAATACTTGACAAACGCGGGTAAAGCAGCATAGAGCTCAGACAGGCACTGGAATATCCAGCTCAACACCTGTTCGTTTGGCAAATCCAATGAGATCTCCCCCTATAATTTAACAAAACAAATTAGATTCAGAAATGCAAACTTATATTTCTGTTGTATTTTTTGGTACTCGAAAATATACCTTAATATGTGATCCATCAAAGGAGAGGCAGCTGCGTCGTACATCAGAGGCCACTGAATCTCTCATTAACTTAAATGTTTTCTTACTCATATCAGTTGCCATATAAACTGCGTTGTTCACTTTAAATATTTTTGATATTCCCAAATCAGCCGCCATTCTTCTAACATACAGTTTTTTCAGTATCAACTGCACATCATGACAACATTTTGTAAAAGAAAATTTCAATTAAAATAATATTACTCTTCTAAAAAGACAGAAAGAGTAACTTACAAGGAATGGTCCCCGAGGTATCAGTATTTGATCATGTCAATCCGTAACTGTTTTTAAGTTACTATTACCGACTCAAATTTACCAACTTATATTAAATTGACCATGCAATTAAAATAGAGGTAGACTAAAAATCAGTCACGACTGACTAATAGGCCCGTCAATCGTGATTATAATTCAATTTTTGATGTTCCAACAGCCAATCCGAACCGTTCAATGTGTTCTCCATATTGTAGTCTCATCGGTGACCAAATTTAACATTTTTTTTAAAAAAAATTAATATTCATTGGTACTTTTACAAAATTCTTTTATCTAAATAATTCTGAACCATCCAATAAGTTTAAAGAAATGAATGAATATTTTGTTCTAAAAAGACATGGATGTTGATCTTAATGTTCATATCACCAATAGTAGATAACATTAATATCCAGGTCATTTTTATTGATGATGTGGATGATGGCTTAAATACTGACACCATTATCTACTAAATAGAATCCATATCACCAAACCAATGTGATGATGATATGACAATCTGGGTTTCTAAATAAAAGAAAAATACCTCCATGGAATAGGGTTCCTTCCCATACTGGCGTCTCAAGTTTTCAGTAAATTCAATTAAACTCCAAATATTCTTCTCGGCAGCCTTCTCTGCATCATTCATCAATTCAACAGGATTCTCTAGGACATTTATGTAATCTGAAGGGAGATGTGTTGCAACATCTATATCAAGCTGTCATATTGACATGAACATACACAAAGATTAATTAGATAATAAAGTAATCCCAGCTACCATTAAGCATCTTCTTGCAAATTTAACGCAACATTTTAGCAATAACCAAATTCAACAGCAACGTTTCTGAATACAACTATCAGACTGCTAAATCCCATTCATGTCCATTAGGAACAAACAGTAACACCAACTTACAAACAATGAGTGCGTCAATGATAAGAGCAAATTTGTCAGCACTTAAAAGGATACACATTTCCAACTATTGTGATTTGTTTGTGCTACTATTTGCAAATTTGGAGGCAAAAAAAAAAAAAAAAAAAAAAAAAAGTGGTGGAGCAAGGAAAAAAAAAGGTGCTGAAACTGTACCTGGACATTTTGGTAGGGGACTGAAACAATCCTGTTTTCGTCTACCTAAACAATGGTAGAAATTATTACTTATCTTTGGAACAAAAGAATGAGGTGTCTGTGTGTGTGTTTAGAGTGTTCCCATGGTGTGTGTGTGTGTTTTGCGTGGGGGTGGGGGGGGTTGGAGGTTTTTTTCTTTACCTTGGATAAGGATTCGAAGAGCATTTCAAAGAAGAGATCAGTACCGACATTTCCAACATCTCCAGTTTGTTGTTCACCAAAAATATTACCAAAACCACGAATCCCCATATCTCTCTCGGCTAAATGGAATCCTTGACCTAGTTCGCCATATTGTTCTATTGCAGCTAGTTTCTCCTGTTTAATTACAAATAACATTAAATCTTAGAAATATAAAGAAAGATAATAAAAATAGTGAAAAGAATTAAAACGAAAAAAAAGGAAAACTTCATTTATACTCACATATGTCTGGTCTTTCATCAGTGTAATGTCGTGGTAGAACAGGTAAGCATAGGCTTCTTTGTCTGATCTCCCAACTCTACCCCTTAGCTTGAAAGCAGCAAAGAATCAATACAGAAAAACTCAGCAGCAAAGCAAAATATATAAAGGAGAGAAACATTGATAAAAAATTTATATATAAAAATGGAAGCATTGCTTGTAATCTTCTCTTGACTGTAGAACTACCAAAGCTCTCCTATTTGAAAATGAGATTTCTTTGTGGAAGTACTAGTCTGGGTGTTGTTTAATAGTGAATTTCATTTAGTACCTGGTACAACTGAGCCATGCCAAAATACTGTATATCTTGGATAATAATGGTGTTTGCATTTTTTATGTCTAAGCCACTCTCCACAATGTTAGTGCAAACTAATATTTTGATTTCTCCTTGTGCAAAACTCCTCATTGTCTCCTCTATCTCCTTTGGCTTTTGCTATTTATTCAATAGAAGAAACATTTATTAGCATCATTCACATTAAGTGGCAAAATTAAAAAGCATCGACAGAATTGCACACGGTATGCAATTACGAACCTTTCCATGTGCAATGGCAATTGATACATCTGGGAAAGAACTTTCGATAGATGCTTTTACTTCTTCCAACCCTGCTTAATATGAATGGCATTAGTTTCTCCAAGAGAGGATTGGTTATTTCAATAAACACGGAAGTCTGAAGTATGGTTTTTTATGCATACCTGTGATACGTGGTAATACATAGTAAACTTGACCACCACGATTCAACTCATATCTAATAGCAGCTACGACTTTATCTTTACTATAAGCTAGTACCTCTGTTTTTACTGGTACTCGCTCTGGTGGTGGTGTTGATATCAAGCTGCAATGTAGTAGTTAGTAAATAAACATACACAGAGAGAAAATGGAATATTTTTGTTCATTTTTGCTTTTTACCTAGCATCACGAAATCCAGTTAATGCAAGATAAAGAGTGCGAGGTATAGGTGTGGCTGACAATGTCAGAACATCTACTGATGTCTTTAATGAAGCTATTTTCTCCTTTTGTTTCACACCAAACCTCTGTCCAACTAAAAAATTAAATTAATTATACAGAATAATAAGAGTTACACCGACACTGTAAAGTAATAATGATAAAAACAAAAATAATAGTAATACCAATGATGATGGTGGCGGTGGCGATGCCCATGATGATGATGACAGAGTTGCTACAATGCTCCACGAAGTCAAAATGTGCCGTTTTGATTATAACCCTTGGTATCTTTTTGAAATCAAAATGGCTGATCCAAACCACTTAATATAATCTACATATTGAACTGAGTATTGGAAATCAATTATACATTTTTTTATATCTTTACTAAAATCCACTGACTAAAAGATTATAGAAATCCAACAGCAATGGTATTCTCCATCCAGAAAGCAGTAGAAAGATAAAAAATATATAAAAACTAGTTTCCTTTAAAATTCCAATATGTAGATCACATTATCCAGCTCAGATCAACCCTCTGAATTCCAAAAATGAAGAACATTTATACTTCGTGAAACACCGTAACACAACTACTAATAATATTATTATCTGTTTGTTATTATTATTCTATGAGCAACATGCAACATAAAGCGACAAAAAAAAAGATAATAGCACTGCTGGTGATGATGTGATGTCTCCAGGGATGAATACAATGTGCAATAGGTACAAATTTACATATAGATATTTGTAAAATGACCTGTTCTTCATCAACCACAAGAAGGCCAACATTGTTATAAGGAACGCGATTTCCAAGAAGAGTGTGAGTCCCGACTATAATGTCTAATTCACCCTTCTTGATCATGCTGATGTACTCTTGTATCTCGCCCTTTGTCTGCATAAATTAATGATCTTTTAAGGGGGATAGGGGCAATACTGGGAGAATGTTGGTAAGATTTACTTTTTGAGGTTCCTTCTGATAATTAGCATTCAATAAAGAACTCAATTTTATAACATTACATTTCTCAGGAACAATTTGAGAAAAACATGTAGGGACCATGGCAAAATACAATACCCAGAAGATGTTTGATATGTCATCCTTCTTCTCTATACTCCTATTTTCCTCTAAAATAACTAAACCCCAGCAAAGCTAGAAAATGCATTTTACCTGAAATCTACTAAGAACGCCAACTCTTATATGAGGGTAATTAGAGAACCTCTCTTTGATAACTTCAAAATGCTGTCTAACAAGTACAATGGTGGGAGCTAGAACCATGGCTTGTTTGCCAGCAGATACAACACAAAAGATCGCACGAAGAGCGACCTCGGTTTTACCAAAGCCAACATCACCACAGATCAGCCGGTCCATCGGTGTCTCTCTCTCTGTTAGATCCCTCTCCACATCTATAAATGCCTACAAACATATACCACAATTGTACTTGAAGTACTGAACAGTGGTAATAACAAAGTAACAGAATAATGTAGACAAAATCTTTCTTTTCGTTATCCTTTTCCTCCGATACACACTTTTTTCCACAGCTCCTCACAAACTGCTCCCAATAATTTTCTTTGCAGCAAACTTATAAAAATTTCTGGCTAAGTTGAAACCAATAGGAACTTGTTCAAGGTTAAAAGGAGCAAATGATTTACATTGCACCCTAATTTTAGTGTATACAACACCACCAGATGAACTAAAAAGCGGTCTTTGTATCTTGGCATGGAGAGAGGAAACCTCAAACCACCACCATATGATCTCACTGTTCATTAGATCAGTGTTAATGTGTCTTATTTCTTTTCTGGCCTTCAATCAACATGAAATGATTTTCAACTGGCGCGAGTGTATAACACTAACCTGCTTTTGGTCAGGAGTGGGTTCATAAGGGAAGTGAGCACAAAATTCTTCCATTCCGGGAGGTTTAGGATAAGGAGGCCTTTTAAGCTTGAGTCTGTGTAAATACAATTCCATTAAATCAACCACCATCTTTTGAACCGCAAGTTTCCCTTTCGTTCGTCTCTTCTCCCATGACACGGGGTCACTCAGCTTGCTTAATGTCTTTGGCTTTTTTGTCTCATTAGATCTATCAAAATCAGAGAGTAATTAAGTTATACAAGTAGCATAGAGTAATTAAACTATACAAGTAGCATTTCTCCTGACATTTTTGGAATATTGTTTGCAAATACACAACACTGAATCTTGGGTTTTATGCATATATCTCAAAAACCACAACAACAAGAGCAATGGGATATAATGTTTATGTCACAATAACCAAACATTGGATGTCACTTGCAAATATCTCAAGAAATATTGGTCTTCATTTGCAAAATACAATTAAAATTTAGCATTCATTTGCAGAAGGCATGTCCTTTCATTTTTCTTCATAAGAATAGAAAGGGCGTAATTTCATCTATGCCCAAGTGAAAACACGAAACATCATCCATTATCTTACAATGAGAAATATCTCATATTCTTGTCTACTTTATGAAATGGAATATATATCAATCAGCCTCTCCTCTCCTAGATTTATTAAGAATGACAAAAATTACCCCATTTGTTATGCTTGCTTTTTCAGGAAAAAGAAAGTGAGAAAGGAGGGTCAGGCCGGGCATCTTTTGCAACAAGTGAATATGTGTTTTGCACGGAGGAGTTTGTGGTTTTACAATGTTATATGTGGTATTTGCCTATGTTTTGGAGGACAATTGCCTCTTTAAAAAGGAGAAGGAAAAATGCGTACAAATTGTATCGGTAGAGTAAGCGACCAGCTTGTTTAACAGGTAACTTGGCCATACCATCTGCATACTCTATAAACATGTACTCTTGCCCGCCTGACGGTCCTTCCCCTGTTACCACATGTTGTATTTTCACAAATTTTCCAATTCCCACCTATGCAAATCATGATGATAAATTAAACATATATGATACTAAATCTTCAATGCACAGAACAATTTGCACCCAGTTATAGAGCATTCTGTTAGTACTTAACACAACTTGAATTTTTGAAAAAATAAATCAGTTTCTAGAACACTATACCAAGCTTGTACTGACAATTTATGATTCTCAGAGGTGCTTTGAGGCCTTGTATACAATTTCTAAGTTTAAAGCAAGAGATAAAATAGTCACTCCACGGACCCAATTATTTTTCATAATAACACCTATTTTCTTTCCCCTTTCAATTTCATTTTATGACAGAATTATGTCAGGTTCACGGTATAAGAATATTATTGAATTGCATGAATGTTGTGAACTGAGGTGCTAACAATGTAACACAATTTAAAATACTCCTGAAAAAAAATTCATCTAAAAAAGTACAAAAATTGGGAGAAACAAATACCTTTCTATGAACAACATAATCACCGGGTTGGAGCTGATACGGGTCGACTCGGTACCCGAACCCACCAAGCTGCTTCTGCTCCTCACCTCTCAATTTCTGTAAACCTCTCTGTTGCTGCTCCTTCACCATCCCCATGTACCTTTCAGCCTCGTCCCGGTCCATGGTAGACCCGGTGTTGCTGCCATCCCCTCGCTTCCTATGCTCCTTCCTTATCCGCTCGTTTAACAGCTCGATATCGTCTTTTCCACCCACTGGGCTTGAAACGGTCCGAGAGGGGGTAATAGTGCTGGTAGACCCGGCTTTTAGTGTGCGGAAGAACCAAGGCGGAGGTGTACGAAGAGGGAGAAAGACGAGACGGGTCTTGTGAGAGGGGAATTGGAGAGAGAAGGGAAGTGTGATTGGAGAATGCCTCGAAATTGCCATTAGTGAGTGGGAAATTTGAGTAGAGAATGGAAAATCACCATTAGTGGAAAGGAGAGAGTTTGCGAGGTTTTGTTGGGTTTTTGGATATGAAAGACGAGCAGATTTTCTGTGGACTCAGGTGAAGCCGCGAAGGGAATTGGAGATCTTTTTGTAATGTTTGGTAGATACTAGGAATATACTGGAAATTATTTTTATTTAAAAACTGTGATAATTAATAAAGTAAAAGTAAAATTATAGAAGGGATAATTTAGATAATTTATACTTATACATAAAATTTAATGTAATTTAAAAATTATCTTATTAAATATGAAGTGCTTGATAGATAATTAATCGAATTCAGATTAACATTAATGATAGACAATCTATCCGACTATAAAATATGTATTTTTTTATTTTTATAGTTATTTAATCATACCAGTTATCGAATAATTTATGAAATTCTTACGTATATATTCTATAAAGAAAATAAGAAAAGGAAACATGTGCCGATGTGCGCTTGCATGTACCCATTTTGCGCCTTCATTCTGGCCCAAGGGCCGTAGACAAGTTAACATTCATCAGGAGTACTTCTATTTGTTCACTTTTTCTAGAGGCGAGCTTAGTTTGCACTGCCCACTCCCAGTATGGAATTTTTTAAGTTTTAGGCCTGATCAGAATGGCAATTTTTTAGGATGGGATTTCATTTCGTTTCATTTCATTAGAAAGATGATTTTGACACCATTTGATCAGAATTTCTATGTTATTAGATCCAACGAAATCTTGAGGAATAGATTCCAATGAAATGAAATCCCACGTAAAAATAGTTTTGATCAAGGCCTTACTGTATCAGTACAATTTTGCCTATTTTTATATGCAATGACGAGAAGTAAATATTTATATTTGCATACAGTTATACTTACTACAATAAACATCAATCGTGAAGTTGTTACAATAGATATTAATCGTACAAAATTCAAAATTATAGCAGATTCACATTTTTTAAAAAAAGTCTAAAATTGCATGATGTTTATGGACAGAGATTTATCATGTCGGCTATCCCCAATACTTTGTGATTCCACATTTACATCAACGAGTGTCTCAGCTTTCCTCAGCCTTTGCATGTTGTAGCACTATTAATAAGACATGCATAAATAAAAAATGCAGATACAAGGCCTTCTTGGAAGAAACACAAGTTGGTCCGTCCAGAGATTTCAGCTGGTCAGATTCTAGGAAATCTGCTACCTTGCAAAACTCCAACTCAACTTCTTTTACAGAAATCTCACATATGCTTGTTCCAGCCAATTAGGATCTTCCACCTCAGGTACAATCCCTCCTTGTTGACAAGCACATTAGAGAGTAGGCAAATTAAAGTTTGGTAGTGTGTACAAGAGTACAAGAGCGAGGCTGCAAGATGTACCAACCTCGAGTTAAAAGAACACAAGCACTCTCACCGTTTCAGTAAAGTAGTTGCATATAAAAGTATTAGAGTACAATTGTGGAACAAGAGAACAAATGAGAGTCACATAGAAGTACTAGAGTACATTTCGGAACAAGAGAAACATAAGAGAATTTTTAAGTTTGTGTGAACTGAAATTGAATTTTTAAGAGGGCAATATAATTGGTCCACACACAGTGTTGTAGCAAGTCCACGACATGCACACTAGCAGTAGATTTCCAACGTTTCTTAAAATGAAATAATTTAAAAGAAGATTTTCCTTGTATATATTTATGTTGGGACGCTTGACTTCATTTTTATCTTAAAAAAAACAATTTTAAAGCACATTAACTTTCTTTCATTATAAGAAATTGGAAAAGTGCTACTACGGTTTCAAGAGACATGAGACGACAATAGTCATCAATCAGAAAATAGTCAAAATACCGAAAAAAAATCTAAAAAAATAAATAAAGAAAGAAAACTTTACCAGCACCTTTGGATGCAAGCAACATGTCGGAGGAGCAGAAGAAGAATGTGATGGGAGATGTTCGCTTTTGTAGTAGGAAACAAATAAATGCTTTGGTTTTACAGAGGTCACAGGGGCAAGGCAGTCTGGGGTTTTTTTTCTGATGATAAATGGGAGATATTTGCTTTCATGTTCATGATTGGTGGGGTGACATGGACTTCAAATGAAGCAGTAAAATGCTACTGCAAAACCGACAACGGTGTGGTCATTGATATGAAGTCATCTAATGAAATCTAGGCTCTTTAGACAGATCCATGAAATTGTATAACTGGAAATAAGGATCCAATCAATTGGGTCACAACTTCATGCTAAATATAGAAACATACATTTACAATTACAGAAAAAATAGCGACAACAATAACATGTAGTGGTGGAATTTGTTCAATAACAGGTACTACGTGCTTAAAAACTACGTTACATGGATATGGATACAGATATCATATTGATATGATGTTTCTATATACATTATGCTTCTTTTTTTTTTTTTTTTGAAGGTCGGTTAGCGAATTGCCAGTCATAAGATTTTCTATAATCAAAAGGAAAGGTTACATTACATCACACTGTTAGAAAATGATGACCACTTTTGATTCTATATGCATTATGTTTCAATTATCTGTTGTATGCATAAGAACAAAATTCTTAGTTATTTTAAAGAAATATAAATAGAAAGTCTGTCATTTTTTATATATCAGGCTATCAGCATAAAGAAATTAAGAAAGGACCTAAATAACATTTTTTCTTTTCTAACGGTATAAGCTATAGCCTATAAGTATACAAATCCTGTGTGTGGGTATTAAGTAACAATTGAAAGGAAAAGAAAAATAAGAAACAAATCTATACAAGTTATAAAGGAGTTAAAAACTTTCCAACCCTAATCAAATATATAGAAAAATTTGGGCTAAAGAGCAAGTTTATTATTTTTTCGGCTCCGGACTTGCACTTCATTAGTCCCACAATGAACAGTTTACTTCTATAGACCCGGACAATCTCTATATAAAGACGGGTGGGCTACCCACTTGGACACTCCCAACAGTTACAGTCCATGTGAGATCCACCTGTGTGCTCTATGCGCAAAAATGCGCATCTTTGGACATGTCTGTTTAAAATTAAAATTTTACAACTTTGATATGCCCACTGGCATGTCTGATACGTCCTACATGGGATGTGTATCTGTATCAGATACGTGTCACATACAGGTGGGAAGCCGTATTTGGGGAAATACATTTCTCAGATATGCCTACAATATCACCGCACCTGTATCTGATACGTATCCGATATGGATACACACATGCACACAGAAATTATCAGATATGTGAAGGAACATATCATAATACTTTAATTTAAGTTTTTCGAGTTAGACAGCTCGCTATATGCAAACTTTCACTGGAGTTGGCACTTAGCCCCCATTCAACCCAGCAAAGCATTTAATGGGTTCATAATTATATAATGGTGGGAAACAAATTCATTGTTAATTAACACTACTGATGCAAGTGTCAAGCTAAAGTTATTTATTAATTTTCATATAATTTGAAATTTTGAATCATCCTGTCTGAATGATCCAATAATTTTATCTAAATATCTTACACAAGTAACAAAACAGTTATAAAGTTCTTCCTTTTTCATTCTGGTTTGAAATTTTCAGTTTATATCAAATTGATCTGCACCTTTATCACTGTCCAAAAGCTAGATATCCGTATTAGCATCCATGTCGTAGAGATATTTTGTATTGAGATGTATGTAAATAGTAGTTTTGATTAACCATGTTAATAAAACATCAATGCTGGTATGAATTTATTTAATATAGGACGCCATCAATATTATATTTAGATATCCTGTATGTATTGTGTGCCACTACGTCCATGATAGTTGCAATGCTAAATTAATGTCGGAGTAGATAAAAGTATAATTCTTGCAATAGATGTTACTAAAGTGTAAGACCAACTTGAATAAAATTAAAGGACCGAATGATAATTTTTAAGACTTTAAGGACCAAGACTGTAACTGGATGATACTTTAAGAAGCATTTGTGTTATTTACTATTGCTTCGCTAAAAAGAATATTTATAAAATGGCTTCTAGGGACTATGGGAATCCAATACCAAACCATTGAGCTCGATTTTCACCCCATCCTTCTGTTTCCTGTTTTCTCTCTCATGTGTCTCTCTAAAACCCAAAACCCCATGAAAGACCAAATTGCAAAATTACCTGAAATCCAATGACAAGCCAACTTCAACATCAGATTTAAGCCAAAGGTGACTTCAAATTGCGGTCTGCAGTGCACTGTTCTGGGTGCTAGAGATGCTAGAGATGTGGCAGGTTTGCTGGCAGACACCACACAAAATATCACATGGGAAGCAATCTCAGGTTTATTAAAGCCAACATCACCAGAGATTAGCCAGTTCAATTATGCCTCCCTCTATGTTAGATCCATTCGACATCAACAAGTGCCTAAGAACATTAAAAAGATAATGAGCAAATTGTGGTCACCATAGTAATAACTAACAAAGCCAATAATGACATAACATGCATATACTTTTTTTCTTTTTGCTCTTTCTATATTTCCTTAAACTTTTGTTGACAGCTGTTACCAACTATTCCCAAGATATTTCATTTTGCGAATTTAAGTGAACATTTTTGGCTGATTTGCTGTTACCACTCAATTGTTGAAGGGAAGCACAAAATAGATAAAGTGCCTATGACCCCGCAGTTCATCTGTGACATTTAGCATTTTATAGTAGTATATATGAAATTGTTTCTTTAAAGAAGGAAAAGATAGACCAGATACAGCCTGCGTGATACCAGACTGCTTATCTTGTAATTTTAAACCATCAGAATATTCTCAAACTTTCACCAAAATCCAAGAGAATTTTGGTAACTGCACTCGAACTGTAAGAAAAATTTATAGTTTCAAAATGAATTTTCTAGTATGTACTAACAATTATTGATTTAAAAGGAAATGCTTTGAGACCATGTTCAACCCAATTACCTCCTTTCCTCATCTCTTCCCACCAAAAACCCTCACAGCCACTTTATCAAAGGCCCCCCCAAACAAAATGCGGCCAGATAAATTTCATTTTGGTGGTATTTGGAGAAATTTGCATGCAAACTTTTGTTCAAGTATAAGATGGTAATGGCAAGGAGCGGCAGGGAGACCACCAAGCATTGCAGCAGGGAGGCCACCAAGCAGAGAGAGAGAGAGAGAGAGAGTAAAATCATAATACTTCTTATGGAGAGAAATGGAGGAGGAGCAAATGACTTACTCAAATAGCTTATGAAGAGAAGAGGAGCAAAGTCGAGAAGGATCGATTAAAAAGGGGAAGTGTGGTGGGAGGTTTTGAGGATTTGGGATTTTTCATGGTCGGCGATTCGGTTTCAGCAGAGGATGGAAACTGTGAGTACGGAAAGATCATTTTGTTACTTGGCACTTGGACCAGTATCCTCTGCTCTAAAAGGTGAGCACGGTGCCTATTTTCAATCCGAGCCGTTCGATTTAATCACGACGGTTAGATTTTTTTCGGGCCTATCAATCTGATATTATTGACGGGACACCATCATTGATCGGACGGTTCGGATCTAAGATAAACACCATGCTCACCTTAAAAGGTGAGCAGAGGATTTCATTTCCTCGGGACTTGGCAGTAAACTAAACTAAGATTTAGTTTAGTGTAGGTGGCAGTCGGTTGGAGTGCTCGAATCTGGTATATTTCATTCAATCATATTAAATTATCTGAATTTAAAACGATTATTTAATTTACTTAATTTCATTCAATCAACCTTATGAAAGCTTGATTATTTTTAATGTTTAATTTTGATAATTGAGAATTCAATAGGTTAGAACAGCTACAAAAAATTATTATTATCTTGTTGTTATTGTGATTCACTTTTCTAGGACCACGTTGTTTCTAATATTGTATCATTTGTTCTTGCGTAAATGAATAATTGATGAGTTTTGTACTTTTTTTAAGGAGCATGAAATAAATATTAGGTGATTTAATTTGTGGGCTTTTCGAAAGATCATATAAAGCAATATTATGAACTTAATTTTTCATCATTGGAGCATGGGCACCATTGCATAACAAAAATACTGGTCATTTACTATTATGTTGAAACAAACAGTCCCTTAATTAGTTAATTAATATATCGGTGATTTGATATTCAAATTATTAGTTATTATTTATGAATTTCATACTGTTCAAGTTGAACAAGATTCACAATAAAGAAAAGTTCGATTTATGCGGTTTAATTCTTAAGTAAAGTTCTTTTTTTTTAATGAATAATTCTTAAGTACAGTTAAATTTCTGTAGCGTCCGGCTTGATTTATTGATTAGACCAATTTTAGTTGAGAAACGAACATCAGTACCAGCCAGTTTTGAGATTTGGTACTCACCGTCTAAAACCATGTCCATAGTAAGATTTGTTTCCAAAAATTCCTAATCACTTGTTTGAACTCTTTAAATGGCGTTTTGCCGTTATAAAAGAAATGTTCTCTCCAACCTCCTAATTGTTTCAGACTGCAGACGTAATCGTAGTTATTACAAAAATTTTCCCTTCTCTGGACCATTCTACTGTAAAAATCTACAACTTATGAGTTTCTTATTGTACATTCTATTTTCACCCAAGTAATTGTTGATTATCTGCAGGACCACCTGCATATTGACCACATAGAAACTTGAGAAACGTGCTTTTACTACATACTAACAATTAGTAATTACTGAAATCATTAAATTATCGTATATTTACAATCCGTACACCGTACTTCCATGAACAACCCAACAGTATTATTACGAAACTACAACATACAAAGAAGATTGTCCTTCGTTATCCAACAAATACTTCTCCAGAAATCCCAGACTAGTTATTTATAAATTATAAGCCTAAATAATGTACAACGTCACACTTGCAAATTACAATTTATCTCTACAAAACAGGGATACAATTTCTTCAAAACCCATAAAGAAAAGGCACTTCAGTTTAGTACCGCCATTTCAGCCTTGCTGCTGTTTCTTATTAATTAGATTTCCAAGCAGTTCGCGCAACCGGTTACCTCTTGTCTCAAGTCCTGGAGGCTCCACACCTACATCTTTTAGTGTCACAGCTTTCTTCGACCTACATCAATTGTCAATTTTATCAAAGAAAATAAGAATGTTAAAGGTTAAATGCAGATTATCCAATGTTAGAAGTACTGCAACCGAAAAAAGCACATACGGAGCCTTAGAGGGATCAAGTGTTGGATACTTGATGCCGGCACGGATTGCGTCAAAGTCCTGGAGGTGAGCCACCTTGCGAAACACCGACTTGTCTATGAATCGCTCAGCCACTTGCAATGACCAATCAGGAATCACCAACTCAGGCACCGTTTCTCGTTTCTTCTTGTCGACAAACACATTAGGGGAGTATGCCAGTTGTAATCTGGCAGTGTTTAGACCAAGTGTCGTCCCAAAGAGTATCAACCCAAGTGAAACATAGATGGGCACGTAATCACCCCTTCATTGAAACAGTCTTAGTTAGTTTATGCAAAAAAAATTGATGCGCATTTTGAAGAGGAGAATTGAGAAATTTTAATTTCGCACAACCTGAAATTGAATTTGCGGGAAGGAGGTTGCAATTCATCTAGACGCACAGTTGTTGCAAGCCGGCGTGTTCCATATGTGTTACCAAAAGATCTCGAAATTTTCTGAAACAAAGCATTACCAATTTAGTTTAAAATTCAAATCAAATTGCTACGAGCACAAGTGTTAAATGAGCTGACAACATTCACTCGTCACACAAACTTTTGACAATGCTTGCAAATTTATTTAAAATGTACTTACCAGCGCCTTTGATAAAATTGACATTGTTGATTCGAGAGCAGAAAGACCACACTGTGATAACTATTCAGAGCAAGGAGAAGGTTGTAGAAAGAACTTCGCTTTTACTCTTTGCATCACATAAAGGAAAAAATTGCGGTGCTTTATAGCAGCAGTAAGAGCGAGGTGACGGATGGTGCTGGATTGACACGGACGCGCGGGTGCATTGATGAAGTGACACGTGTTATGACCAGAAGCTACTGGAAAATGAACGATTTTGTGCGGCTTCTTAGCCCATCTGAAGTCATTTAATTTGGGCTTTTGTGTTGAACCTATAAATTGAATTGTGGATCGGCTGTTTCAATCAGGCCAGAAAAAATTCACAATTACAAAAGACGAAATGAAATAAAAGCATGTCCATGTCCAATTGGATATTGAAACAGACCTTACTCTCAATTATGGCAATATTTTTTATTCAAAGATAATACTCCAAGTATGACAAGGAGAAAATGTGATATTCAAATCTCTCAATTGGCCAGGTATTCATTTAGGACAAAAAGAGTATAGATCAGAGAAAAGGCAGCATTTTGAAGAAAACGACAACATCATGAAACAAATTACCATAACAAGGAGAGAGATAAACGAATCTTTGCAATTTGTAGTATCCTCCTGGATGATATTTACCAAATATATTCCTGATGCCGTCCACGCCAATAGCATGTCAGCAACGTTTTAGATAACAACCAACACAAGGACATTGCCGATCTTAAAAGTGTCTCAAAATACTGCACATCACATGCAGGATTTCTTTAAAAACAAATGCATTATATGCTGATTGCCGAGCAATCAGTACAGGTACAGCATCCCGGTGTCAGAGATTTTGTGGAGCAAAAGATGATGACAGTTTCAACTCTTAACTATGTATCAGTTTGTTCGAGTCATTTTGTAACAGTGAAAGAGAGGGCACTGAATCCTGATTATTAAGGCACAGCATTAATTAAAATTGAAGGAGCGCCAGTAAAATGAAACTAAACAAAATGTTTCTATCTTTTTAAGTAGATTTGTGATGGTATTTTTAACAGAGGCTAGCTGTCCTACCAGGAGCAAAATCTTCTGGGCTTGCTACTTCATTTTCATTTGTTAAATATAATATCATAATTGCATATACAAAATCTAAAATAGAAAATATTATATTTACAAACTGCCACTAAAGCATTCTCTATTACAGAAGCATATTAGGAAACACAATACATAGGGCCTGCTAATATTTACACATGGATTACTCTTGTACAACGCTGAACCTCCACTGCTAACATAGGCCAGTACTCTAACACAAAAAAGGGTATATACAAACTATAAACAAGGGATGGTCTATGATATGCAAATTGGGTGATTCAAATTGTACTCACAATTACTGCAAAACCTTCAACCCTTAATTTCGGGCTGCTTTTATAGGAAGAGGTAACCCCACACGAAGAATTAGGGGACCCTGCTTCAAGTCTAGGTTTTTTAGTGAAAGACTCTGAATTTACAGAAGGGGAAGAATTGGATGAAGATGATGTAAGCGAAGCGGCAAAATGAGAATTTAGTCTTTCAACAAAAATTGAGTCATGGATTAGGGGGTTGTTAGTCCTTATGGGCGGTGATCCACAAAAGAAACCTGAATCTGATTCAGCTTCATCCTGGTAAATAAAAAATAAAGATAAGTTTTATCTTCTCCCTGTAGGCATTTTAGACAATATGTAAATAGGACTGGATGAAAATATATTTAGAAGTGCTTAAGAAAGGTTACCCGGCGAAGAATGAATTCTATCTCTGATTGGTTGCAGTCTCTGGATGAAAAACAATTAAAACCAAAATAAGTTATCAATATTGAACATTCCCTAAAAGGTTAAAACCTTAACTCGTAATTCTTGTCTCAAGGTTTCAACTATAATAACACAACTGAAACACAAGGATATCACAAGAGCAACTGGTATGGTAGTGAGATTTGAACCTGGTAAGATCAGGTAGAATGACTAACCTATTAAGATTGGCACCACTTTTGTTGAGAGTCTCAAAGAAGAGAAGGTGTTGATTAGCATGCCTAGGTTTGGGGCAGTAGACTACAGGTTGGTTTTCACTTCCCCAAGACCTTGCTTCTCTCTCTGGTACAAGCATTGGGTCCATCACCTTTCTGTTAGCAATAGGGTTCTCCATTTTGAATTGGAAATAGTCTCAGGTCTTGAATAACCTGGAGCATACAAAGTTTAAGATACAATTGCAAGAATAAAGGAAAAAATAATGTATGAACTGTTTGGTTGCTTATTGTACTAAAAAAAAAAAAATTAATCCAGAATCTAACAGGCATTCCTATATACCCTGTGAACCAAAGAAAGCAGCACAAAAAATATTCCCCATGAACCAAAGAAGGCAATACTGGTGATGAATTTAGAAACCAATTACCAGGAAAAGAAGCACATAAAACTGTGAGAAACCCTAGGTAGAACAACACGGCACGATTTAATCCTTTAATCAAAATTGGAAATTGAACCAAAGCTAATTCTCTATCAATCTCTCTCTCTCTCTCTCTCTCTCTAAACTGGTATCAATTAATGGATGCGGCTGCACAAAACCCTAGAGAGAGAGAGAGAGAGAGAGAGAGAGAGAATAAAAAACTAAGTTACCTATTTATCTAAATGGATGGCTCAGATCAAAGCAATGTATCCAACATGTGGCATAACAAGGAAATATTTTCTTCCCATTTAATTCTGTTATATATTGCATTGCAGAATAGAAAAGGATTCAATCATTACCTTACTTGGTTTACTAAATTAATACTCAGAAGGATTATTTTTACTCTAGATTTATTATAAAATTCATCTTTTATTCTCCAACAAAACTTAAAAACAAATATTTATAGCCCTATTTCTCAAGCTCTAACCCTGCATACCTACATTATAACCGTCTTTAAGATTGTACAGAATTTCATGGGTAAAAAAACAACAGGGAAACACGAAAATGCAGCCCAAATTGAAGTAAACCTACAATGTTTTGTGAACCAACTGAAAATATGCCTCTAATTACCAAATAAACTTGACTAGAACTCGATTTACCCTGACGAATGCAATTCCGACTTAACTGAACTCCGAATTAACCTAATTCTGAGTTCAGTAAATTTGTACTACAGCAGCATCAAAAGTTCAATAGATTTACTATCTCGCTGCCTTTCTCAGTAACAAAACTAAATTCGAAAGCATAAAAAAAATAGATATCATTACCACAAAATCGCGAGATTGAGACCGTATATTAGAACAAGATATCGTAGATTCCGCCAGATCTGGGATTTTTATGCGAAAACGCGACAAAAAATAAGGGAAAATTAGGAAATGTATCTCTATTTATTTACAGATCTAAACGAATTCAAACCCGAAGGCATGAACTCATGCCAAGAGAGGAAGGAAACGGGCCTTCTTTCGCTTCCCTTTATTATCTCTCTCTCTTCGTTCTTCCCAAAAGGATAGAGTTTTTGTGGACCGGGCACAATCCTACGTGGAAGACCGTTATCTACAACTAATTGCGGGTCCCACGAAACACCAATAGTGCTTTTGATCGCGATCGCAAGTTAAGATTCATTTTCTGTGGCGTGTTTCTGTATTTTTCGTGTGCCGGTAGAGAAGAGACGGTGATCTTGACTTGCTACGGGTAGAGCGGATTTAGGAGGACAAAAAAATCTAGATGGGGGCCACATCAATCAATTTGCGCGCAGCGGTGTATGAGGTGGAACGGGTGTAGGTAGAAAAGTTTCCGAAAAGAGTAAGGTCTTTGCGGGCATTTAAAGCTGAGCTGGAGACAGAGATATGAATCATGTAAGTTGTGATCGGATCGGATTAGTTAGACTTGGAGTATGAGTGTTAATGACGTATTAAGTCAAGGGTCACGGGTAAATAAGCTTTGTTTAATTGTATATCTTATCTTTGTTAAGGAGAGATGCTTGTTTTAAGGAAGAGACGGTTTGCTCACGCGCTTCACACCCCTTCATCATTTTTGCATTTCCGAACTTCATCTGTCCGTTTGGTCCTCTCAAGTAAGAGGTAACTGGAGCCGTCCGGGCATCTCAGTATGAAAAATTGAAAATCATTGAATGGTTCTTGCAATTTGAGTTGATTAACTGGAGCCGTCCGGGCATCTCAGTATGAAAAATTGAAAATCATTGAATGGTTCTTGCAATTTGAGTCGTTCCCAATCATTGAATGATTTGAGTAATTGAGTCCCGAGATTTGAGTTTTCAATAATTATAGGATTTCCTTTTCATAAGAGCAAATTTTTTTCTAGCTCGACCCCTGACTTCTTTATATGGAATCCTATTTTAGATGGTCTGAAAATAAGTTAAGACAATAATTTTTATCCCTATGCCTACTGTTATAAAAAGTAACAATTCAAGTGTGAAAAAAGAAAGTGATTTTGAGATTCTCCGATTTTTTGTAAACCCTAGGCGGGGGAGGCTGTTGCGGCTCTCCCCGCCTCTCTCTCTTCTTCTCTACTTTTTCTTGAGCGGATCTAGGTGGTTAGAAGTGTGGTCAGTGTGCGAGATGCGACCAGAACACAAGGAGGTTGTGGTTGGGCTAACGAATGTTCATCCAGTGTGCAAGATTTGATTGATGTGCGAACGTGGCCAATGTGCGCAACATATGATCTTAGATACACATTTGATATTTTCGTTTGACCGTGGATATAGCTTTTTTTTTTTTTCATGTCATTTTTTTTGTTTTTGTTTTAATTTTGTATTGATGTATCACTTGCGATACCACTACTTGACATCCACTGTCAAGCTTTTCTAAAAAAAAAAATTCAAGTGTGTAAAAAAAATTAGATGAGGAGTGTAAATAATTTCAAACCAGGACAAATATAGATCGTTGATTCTTAAAATATGTTCAATCGATAGTGTGGATGGTAGTCTCGGGTGAAAAAAAAATGACTTTTCATTCGAAACAGAAAGACTAAATAATTAATTTTATAATATCTTCGTTGCCTAATATGTATGGTTCCTTGTAAAATAAAAAATAATATTAATTACTTTGTTTCCTCATTTGTCATGTCTGCGTATTTGGAGTATCTTTTGCCAGTTATATAATTTTGTGAAACCGATCAGATGAAAAGGTTTTTCGAGTTATGTTTTCTCGGTTTAAACATGTTTGAAAATATATAAATCTATACGCAACAATCGTTGGGATGAAAAATGGAGCGGAGTTTATCTGTATTCAAAACCGAAAATATCATATTTGAATGTCATTATCCAGACAAATTTGAATACGGATTTTTGTTAAGTTAGATACGAATATGGATATATAAACATATGTCAATATGGATACAGATGCAAATACGACTAAATACCTATATTTGAAAAAAAATTTATAAAACATATAATTGGTAAGTTTTATATTCATGATGAATTATGAAATCTTAATGGCTTACTTTTTGTTAGGGTATATATGGAATAACAATATGTCGAGTCTTTTATATTTTTTTGACCAATCAAATATATGTATTCGGATTATTTTTACTATATATTTACTTTCGTAATTACTTTCTTAATTAGTAGTTGTGTTACTATAAGATATAAAAGAAAGAAAATGTAATAATTGATTGGATACTTATCAATTATAAGCTTCTGCCCCTGTGTTGCTTACTTTGTTTCTTTATTATTATTTTATTTATCTATGAATAGAAAAAAAATATAACAACATAAAATTTGTATCGAACGAAATATATTTGTACTCTTTTTCACATATGACAATATCTCAATCGTATCATATCAGTTTAACAACTGAACCTTATCTTTATTCACTTAACATTCGAATCGTGTCCATTTTTGAACATATTCATATGCATATATGTACCTGACAAAAAAAATATAAGACTATTTAGTTGACTACTACTGTATGATCCGTATATGATCTATTTTCATCCATAAACAGTCATTAATAAGCGGTTCGTGCCTTTGTATTTTATTTTAGGGATAATTCCTTCCACTTTTCTCTCAAGCTGATCTTCTTCTCAGTCTGCATGGTCGAATTTTTATTTGGATCAATATCTCCGACAACGTTGTATAATAATTCTCCAAAATATTCAATATATATATATAATTATATAATTATCTATATATATATATATATACACACACACACACATATACATATATATTTTGCGGCGCGAAGGAGTAAAGAAATTTTTTTTTCCTGGTTTCATATTCTATTTGTTTCTTTTTTTCCATTTTGATTTTCATTTTACTATATTTTGCTTGCAATTTTTTTTTTTTTTTATCGTTGATGATGAATGAGCTCGGATTCTCAGAATATATCTAAGATGTAGAGTTGTGAACTTTTAGAAGTAGTAACTAAAGAGTTTTTATTCTTGCTAGTACTTTTGAAAAAGTTCATATTTGCTATTTTTTGCAATGTTAGATTATTTTTGGCATATGGATAAACTGATGTTAAGCGGATTGTTTCAGTATTCAACGGACTGCTTGAGGACTCAGTGTCGCTGAGTTGGCAGTAGAATAGGAAATAATCTATCTTGTGGGCTGATTCTACTTGACGATCAAGGCATTGTGTAATATGGTAATATGCTAAACATGGCTGTGAAGAAAGAGCATATTTTTGTACAGTAGATGTGTTGTCTTTTGTAGGTTGTTATTATTAAGAAACAATTTCCATTTATAATTGACATATATGGAATTGTTTGGATGCCAAATTTAGCGTTTCTATGCCTTGACTCTATCTATATATAATATTAAGGAACTGGTCCCCAAGGGGCAAGACAAACACAAAATTGTGCTGCATACAAGCGTCGAGAACAACATTGTTGAGAGCATCAAACGTGTCTTGCACTCTTGAAAAGCTTCCTTGACCTTGGCAGTGCTTAGATGATTCCAAGAACTACAACTAAGAAGGCGTACTCAACTTCAAGATCAAAGAGGTTTGAATGAATTTAGACATGCTTTAGCTTTTCTAGCGAGACGCCTGATTGCTTAAAGTTCATGATTTGCTACTTGACATGATTTGAATTGTTATTTCGTTTTGGTTATAAAGCAAACCCATCACACAAATCATAATTTTATCGGTATTCTTTTACAAATGGACTATTTTTATCATGAAATAAGGTTTCTTCAAAAATGAAGTGGAAGAAAGTAAATGATTGTCTGCAAACGTTAATGATGTAACATAAGTACATAACATATGTAATTTGTAGAAAAAAATAATTGGAAAAAAAAAAACGTGGTCGGCAGGATTCGAACCTGCGCGGGCAAAGCCCACATGATTTCTAGTCATGCCCGATAACCACTCCGGCACGACCACCTGATGTTCATAATTTGCTAAAATTTATAATAACATCTCCCCAAAAGGAGCAACTTTTCTCACTGTCTAAATTCGTCCGGAAAGTCGTAACCGGACAACTCTAAAATCGGCCTTGTCACATTTATCACACCACAATAAAATCGACTCCTCAATTATTACATCATAAATCAGCGGTAAAACAGTAAAACATGCTGCACGTGTCAGTATCCGAGAAGATATTCTACTGGACCCCACCTGTTTTCCCTTTCCCGCGCTCGCGCGGCGGGAGAGAAATTCACCACCGCCTGAGATAAAAAAAAAAGGAGGGAAATAAAGGGGCTGAAAAAAAAAGAGAGGGAAAAAAAGAGGAGCCACATTAGGGTTTTCTGTTTTCTAACTTTTATTTAGCAATTTTGTTTATTTTCGGTTTGGTCCTTCAAAAACCCTAATTTGTTCTCCCGCAGCTGAGGTGACAAAAAACCCTTTGATTTCTCGTTTCCCTCTCTCGATCTTGTTTCTGCGAATTCACGCTCTGTAATTTCTCGCAGGGAAGTTTAATTGAGCGAGGTTTTCGCTTGATCTGGAGTTTTTACGGTGGATCTGCGAAAATTTGAGGATAAATGAGTTCTCCGAAGGAAGAAATCGCTGGATCCGTGAATTCAGAAGGTGAAACTGCCCCTGAGAGTCGATTCACCGATCTATGCAAGGTTTTACTTTGTCTCAGTTTCTATTTTCTTTTTCTGGTAGTACAGTTTCAGGTTTTCTTACATCTTTCTTTTCTCATCTCTGCCTTTTGCCTTCTTTTTGGTTCGATTAAGGCGTTGAAGGTTTCTGAAGAAGTAATAAGTGAGGCGACATCTCTTTTGAATGAAATCAAGAGCATTCTATTGAGTTCATCATTTGGAGGCAAAGGGGTATTACTTTTTATTTTTTTTTTTAAATTTTACAGTTTCATCTCTAATTTTTTGTTTGTTATTATTTCTAAAGTTTAAATTATTCAGCCAGAAGAGATGGAGATATACTGTCATGCATTTGTTCTGTACTGTGCAATAAAACTCAAAGATGATTTATCGAAGGAGGATGATAAACAGGGCAGAATAAAACTTTCTGATATATTAAGAGCTACAAGTCTTAAGTAAGTGCCACTATTCTCCTTCTACTTTTTGTTTGATGGAGTCATGCAGCATAGTAATTTTGATTTAAAGCAATTTATCCTAGTTCAGGCTCTCAGCATATTATGGTTGTTTGTGAATTATAATAATAGTCTAGAAAAGACACTAAATCAGTGGGTGTGTTAATTGTGTACTGGTAATAATCTACTAATTACTTACTGGTAAAGCACTAACCGAAATAGACACATATTAAAGAGTTAAAACCAGAATATTTACATAGAAAAGAGAACCTGGGTTTTTGTATAAATTGTATTAACTTCTTCTCATAATTTGGTGAATAGGCTTGATGATTTTTTCAAAGAGGCACAGCAATTTACTATCAAGGGCAAGCAAATAATGGGAGATAGATATGGGTTTGATTGGGAGGATAGGCTTGAGGTACTTCCTATAGTAATGCGAACTGGTCTGATATACTTCTAATAAGCCACTAAATTTTCTAATCTCTCTCTTCTATTATGTATTTCAGCTGAAGCAGCTAGAGAAGATTGTAAGGATGCTGAATGATGCAAGAAAGTGCGTCTTCTTCTGTTTTTGGTTTTTTTCATTCATCATAAACCCTAAATCCTAAAACCTCAATACTCAATCAAATCAGATATTATCTTATGATACTTTTGATGCATCATATTAGTTGAATTACTTTGGATTTGTGTTATCAAATTGCTAAATTTTTTTATTGTAGGTTTTTTGACAAAACTTTTGGGGACTTCTTTTCATTTGGCTCGATTGGTCAAGGTTCAAATACATCCGAAATTTCTAAAGAAATACACCGATTTGGCTGGCTTCTTTTCTTAACTCTTCGCATTGACACTCCTGACCTTTTTAAAGACCTAGTGTCCTGCGTACATGGCCTAGTAGCTGTGTTGGTTAGTTCATTCTCTTTTTTTATCTAATTTCTTAAGATTTTTTTTAAAAAGGGTAATTTATGTGCTGACTTTATTTATTTATTTGTCTTGTTAGGCTATACTTATTCTTCATGTGCCGGTAAAATTCAGAAACTTTTCACCTCAAGATACTTCACGCTTAGGTAAAAAACACTTGTTTTTATTCTATTTTTGTTTTGAGGTTGAATCACTAAAACTAAGTTTTTTATTTTGTTTCCTTTATAGTGAAAAGATCAGAAAAAGGAGTTGACCTACTGGCCTCACTGTGCAACACCTACCACACATTTGAGGATTGCTTAAGGGGTATGATGGAAAAGGCATACAAAATAATATCAGAAACCCTGAATCAAAAACCAATTCCAGCATCTGATTGCAGGACTGACCTTATGAATTACATTAATACAGGTATAATAGAATGTAGTTCTGGTGACAATATAAAGTTATTTTGACTTCACTAAAATTAAAATTTTCGTGGCCTGCATATATTTGTAACAGAGGGGTTGATGTACTTCAATAACATGCTTGAAGAGGGGTTGGTGGGGCCTGGCATACAGGCTCTTGAAAAACACTACATGGATGTGGTTGGCAGTAAAGGAGAGATTGATGAAATGCTATTTATGCAATCTGAAGATAAATCATCTGTTGGTGCTCCTAATTTATGTGACAACAAGGTATGATGAAGATAATATTCCTTCTCACTTTTCTTTGGATACAAGCATGTCTTTTTAATTTATCCCCTTGAAAATGTCCCGGATTTGAGCAACAAGAAAAGAATATAAAACAGGACAGGAATCCTGAATCATGTCAAATAATATTCTTTTTCCATTGAATGCTGCTGAAATTTTGGGATCTTAAACTATAGGAAATGTTTTTTGAGTTCCTAAGAAGTTTTCTTTATTTTATTCTTTTCTTATCTTGTTTTCACTCTCATGCAGAGCAAATATGAAACTCTTGCCTCACCAACAAAAACAATAACAAATATGCTAACTCTACCACTCTCTCCCATGTCCCCTGCAAGACATAATTTTATTATCAGTAACCCTAAGATTCTCCAAATGACACCAGTAACCACAGCGATGACTACTGCCAAGTGGCTACGTGAGGTCATTTCCCCCTTGCCCGATAGACCTTCTCCTCACCTTGAGCAGTTTCTCTCTCTACCAGACAATAAAATTCTCACAAACGACCTGATGCGCCGTGCCCACATTATCCTCGAAGCCATATTTCATAATGGTAACTCCTTTGACATCTCATGGGCCAAAGAGAGGAAATTTGAGGCCTCAAAACTGTATTACCGGGTGCTGGAGTCTATTTGCAAATCTGAATCCAATTTACTGAGCTCAAGAAGCGAGAAGAACAACAATGGCAGTGGCAATAACTTGGCACAATTATTGTCAAATGAGAGATTTCACCGGTGCATGTTGGCATGTTCTGCTGAGCTGGTACTAGCCACACACAAGACTGTACTGATGATGTTTCCAGCTGTTTTGGAGTCAACTGGCTTGACTCCATTTGATTTAAGTAAGGTAATTGAGAGTTTTGTAAGACATGAGGAGACACTGCCGAGGGAGTTAAAGAGACACTTAAACTCACTTGAGGAGCAACTACTGGAAAGCATGGTTTGGGCCAAAGGGTCTTCTTTGTATAATTCTTTGCTTGTGGCTCAGCCTGATCTGGGCCCTGAGATTGGCCGCTTGGGCCTCTTAGCTGAACCGATGCTGTCACTCGATGAAATTGCAGCATGGCATAACATTCCAGTTTCTGGGGATTTACCTGTTTCTAATAGAAAGCGAGACACATCTCCAGGTATTGCTTTGTCATTGTTCTCTTCTTCTTGGTCTCTTTGGGGTTCTTAAATACCATTCTGAACATATTTTGCACTCTATGCCAGGATATATTATAAGCTAGTGTATTGTTGAAATAGGTACCAGGAGAGTTAGAGAAACTTGCAAATATAATCCATTGATTTTAAAAAAGCTGCTAGCCAGTATCTGCCAATGAGCTGCTAGAATGTTGAAAATACTGAAAAGGTGGCTGCTAATACCTAGCCTTTCATGTCTGTGTATAAGATTGTGTCAATTTGATTGTTTGCAAAATATAGCAGAACCAAATCTTCTAATTGTACCGAGGTCTCATCTAAATACTCAATAAATCAACATGCTAATAAATGATTATGCAACTCAAATTTTCTCACAATAATACTAGACGTGGGGGATTAACTGTAATCATACTCTTTTAATGTTCTTAACCTTTTGAATAAAGATTACTGTTTGTCAGGATAAGCTTTAATTCTCAGTCTTGTTTTCATTCTTCTCGGGTTTCATTTCTAGCCTACCCCAACTTGTAAGGGACATAAGGCTTGGTTGTTATTGTTGTTGTTAGCTATGAGCTTTTGCCAAATATAGAGTGCCCTTTTCTTGGTTTTATGCATAAGACGGAGATACTCGCTCCCCCCAACCCACCCACCCAAAACCTCAAGCAATGATATGGGATGTTTGTTCCTATGTGGTACAAATGTAAATACTGCTACTAAACTATGGTGGCTTCACAAATACTGTTTTAGATCAAGAGGGAACTGAGGCACCATCACCGAAACGAGCATGTATTGAATCTGGAAGTGTACTTTTAGAAAGGAATTGCTTCACGCCTCCAGCAAAGGAAAGGTTGTACAGCCTGAAGTCAAAGTTTCACCCACTGCAGTCAAGTTTTGCTAGGTTATTGATCTGTCCTCTCTACTATTTGTTTACAAGCTATAGCTGTACTGAATTATGTTGCACTTTTAATCTCTATACTTACTTTTCATGTAGTATCTTTCTTTCCTGTTTATCAATTTTGTATTACTTTTTTTTTAATCGCAGCCCAGCACAGCCTAATCCTGTTGGAGGGAATGAAACCTGTGCTGAGATAGGATGCAAGGTTTTCTTTAGCAAGGTAGTGTATTTGAAACAAATTGTTTTTTTGCTGTCACACTCCAATCAGAACCATGAATGTCTAGCATACCTACATGCATTACAAAATGTGCATACCAGAGATGTGCAGAAGTTCCAATTTTAAGTGTATTTTAATTGTTCTTGGACTTCTAGTTGATACCTTTTGCATTCATATCAGTGAAATGTTGCAAAATGTCCCTTATTTTCATTTCGGAGAGAAGGCTTTTATCAGATTATCCTTAACTATACATCTCACAATATGATATTTTGGTTAGAAAGCCCTCAATTATTTTTTTCTTAATACCCTCAATTTTTTTAATTAAAATCACATTTATTCCAGATTTTAAAATTGGGTGCTATCAGAATAAGAAGCTTATGTGAAAGGTTGAGGCAGCCACAACAAATTCTTGATCGGGTCTATGGTTTATTCCAGCAGATCATTGATAAGCAAACCCATTTGTTCTTCAATCGCCATGTCGACCAAATCATTCTATGTTGTTTCTATGGTGTTGCTAAGGTAATCTGAATATGTAATGTTAGATGCAGGTTTGTTATAGAGTGCATAGACCAGGCCAAGTCTGTATGAATGTATCAATTCTTCAGTCTTTATCTTTTATTAAGAAATAAGATCAAATCAATTTTTTGTTATGACCAATTATGTAAGGTTGGCTGTAATGTAATTTATAATTCCCAAAGGCTGATTCAGTTATTAGTATGATTTATCTTGTTTCATCGATCATGTTCTAAATTTTTATTTGCAATAGGTATCGAGGTTAAATCTAACTTTCAAGGAAATAGTAAGCAGCTACAAAAAAGAACCCCAATGCAAACCTGAGGTGTTTCGCAATGTTTTTGTGGGCTCTTCAAATATGGTATTATTCTAATTATCTGGCAGAGACAGAGACACCATGTTATGAAAATCAGATATTAATATATTGTGTGTGGTTTGTTGAAACAGAGAATTGGAATATGCCATGTGGATATCATCACATTTTACAATGAAGTGTTTGTGCCTGCTGTAAAGCCCCTACTGGTCGGCATGGTTCCCTCTTCCTCTCGCTCAGAGGAGAAGGCTAGTGCTGAAGGTGTGTATGCCAGTAGATTTTTTCAATTAAAAATTTGTAAAGAAGTTGCAAAACATTTTTATTTGCAATTTATGCAGGAGGTACAGTACCAGGTTCACCAAAGGTATCACCATTTTCAAATTTACCGGATATGTCCCCTAAGAAAGTCTCTGCCTCACATAATGTCTATGTGTCTCCCCTCCGCCAATCCAAGGTCATTTTATTATTTGATTAAATTATATTTTCTTTTAACTTGTATAAAGTGTACCAAATTGTTTATTTGTCTGCACTATAAGAAGTAGTGCTGCATGCTCTGGTCAAAACTATAGAAATTATAACAATTAGCCTGCAAAACTTCTAAAAATATTTTGTCAAGGATCAATCTGCAGTCTAGTGTTGCAAAAAGTTGTGCAAAAGACTAACTGCAGACAAAAGAACTGCTATTAGCTATTTGCTTAATTGAATGTGGCATACAAGTACACTTGACCAAGTCTATTTTAATTTTAATACAAGTTTTAATGAAAAAAAGTATTTAGAATAGAATTTATCAATTTTTAACTTAATACACTTATTTCCACTGCATTATCTTACAAGCTGACTTGATTGTTATTGTCATTATCTTTTGGTGTTACCTGCAATTATCTTAAATATTGTGAGTAATTTGCATATGCAAAATTGAGATCCTTAACAAAAAAATCATCTGTAATATTATTTGGTACAGATGGATGCACTGCTCTCACCAAGCTCAAGGAGTTATTATGCATGCATTGGAGAAAGCACACACGCGTTTCAAAGCCCTTCCAAGGATTTAGATGCCATCAACTCTCGCCTCAATAGGTCTTGTTCTTTTTATTGTTCAATAGACAAATATTTGCCAAAAACAACATTCTGCATGAAGTAATACTAACTTAATATTCACATGTGTTGTTTTTTTTTTTTTTTTGTTTGTTCTTCGTAAAACTTCAGTACTGGAAGGAGACTACCAACAGGCAGAATAAACTTTGATATGGTTAGTGACTCGGTTGTGGCGGGTAGTCTGGGATATCAAAATGGAAGCTCTGCCTCGTCTGACGGTGTTGCTGCTTTTGGGTTACCTGTCAAGCGTGAGCAGGCTGAAACTGATTAGATCTGCAAAGGAGCTCTGATGACATCCTTGTATGTACTATGTACTGTTACACATCTTTTTTTTTTTTAGGTTATTTAATAGATTAGAATAGGTTTCTCGTTTAATTTTTTGTATATAAAGTTAGGTTGTGGCAGGGAATAAATGTGCGTTGAACAATTACATAGTATTTATACTTTGCTCCCCATCTTTCTGTACTCTAACTTGGGGGATTTTGCTAGTATTTTGTGAAACATGTGATAGTTTTATTTAATATCTGAGTATTTTTATTTGTATACATTTTTAATATTCGATTAGTATATGAATTATTTTGATATCTGATCCGTGATCAAATCAATCTCAAAATTATAAATGGATACATATCCGTTTGTATCAGATATCTTTCTGGACTCGGAGCGAAGAAAGCAAAAAACAGTGAAACGGGAAATTGATGCCTAAGAACTTCACTGGCACCAAAAAAAAAAGGGCAATGAAAAGTCAAAGAATTTCATTCTCATTTATTTATTCATTCAAACAAGGCACAAACTATAATTACATATCTTAGAAGTACATCGACGACACCAATAATGTCAAACAGTTCAATCCAAAGTTGAAAATACAAATTTAACAATTTAATTTGCGACTCTCGATAGCTTCTGGATAAGCATCAATGCATTATTATAATTATAAAGTCTATATTCACCTGTCTCGCTTTACCCTCAAGACGAAGGTGAATCTAGACTAGGCTTGTGTGCTTTCCCCTTGCTTTTACTTTTAAGGGTGAGATACACTCCAGGGCTTTTGTGTGCGCATGAGCTATTGAACAGCAATGAATTATTGATACTCTGCACATTACTATTAACCAAAGAAGTCACTGGCTTTGCACGCACCACACCTTTGTTGTCCTTACTCGTAGTCGCCTTCCCGTCCTGTGTTACAGGCCCACTTGTCAGGTTATGACCTCCATGGTGCATTTTCCTACCGTAGCCGTGAACATTATGACCAAGTTCCATAAAAGCACCTATATTCTCTCCAGCAATGGTGATCACTTTCATATCTTTCTCACTCTTTTTGTGATGTGCATTCGACATCGTCGTGTTTGAATTTAAGTGATGGTGTTTTGCCCTTTCTTCAAACATCCCATGTCCATTTTCAGTTCCATTTCTTTCAGGCTGTGTGGCGAGATTAGTGTTGTTGTGTTTAAAATCACTAAAGGTGACTTTACCATTGGTCCCATTGTTGATTTTATTACCATTTTTGTAAGTAGAATCGTTCATTTTACTTTTAGTATCAGCAGTACCATATATGCCGTTGGTGGTATTGGTGTTATTGTAACCGCCTCCATTACCATTTGCTTTGGTGCCTCTGTCCTCTTGCATGGCTATTGTCTTGATTCGGGATAACTCAGGTGTGGGCATGATTTCGGCCTCAGGATTAGCTGCCTTGTCATTTGAGCCAGAGATCGCAGGTGCCTGTGGTACCATCGTGACCCGAGGAGATGCAGGTGGGGTTGGATTTGATGTCTTAATGACCTTTGGAGAAGGCGGCGGTGATGGTGCAGTTCGAGGTGATGATGAGGCACTGTTACTTGCTGGCACAACTGGTTTTGGTATACCCTGTTGTGGTGGAGTTACTGGCCTAGGGGTAGGCTGTGGAGGTGTTACTGGCCTGGGGTTAGGTTGTGGAGGAGTTACCGGCCTAGGATTAGGTTGGATTGGTTGCGCTGTAGGTGGCAGCGACGGCGTTGGTCGTATTGTAGGTTGAGATGCTGGTTGGGGTGGAGGTGGTGCAGGGGCACGTGGCTGTGGCCCAGGTGGCGGGACCAGGGGCACCCGAATGACAGGCAAAATGGGTTGTCTGCCGGTAGTTGCTGGCCGGGCAGGTTGGGCAGGCTCAGGCTGAGCCTGGTTATCAATTTCGGCTGCCCGTAATGTAGCCAACCTACTCAACCATGGGAGCCTTGGCTGGTTTTCCATTGATATTTAGTTCTTTTTTCTTGTATAATTTGAAACAATTTTGGTGTGGTAGGAGTTGGTCTAGGTTGGTATTTGTAGGGGAACTGAGGATTGAGCATAGATGAACCAGCAAGACATGGCAAAAAAGCTCAAAGCAAGGGATCTGATACCTAAAATAAATTGATGGAGGGAAAGTGATTTACACGGTCGTGCATTCATCCAAGATTGGCATCAAATCTACAAGTCTAATTACCTTTCATTTTAATCTTTTTACATGGAGTTTGGTTATAATTAATCTTGATAAATGAGTATACGGTTGCTAATCATTTCCTTTTGTTTTCTTTTTGAGAAAAGAGAATATATTTGTTGGGTAATTTGCTAGAATGAGTTGACAATTGGAAAGTAAGTCCGCGGTAAATGGTCTCAACAGTTCTATGCTTTAAAAGAAAAAAAATGATAATAATCATGCACTAACAATAGTCTTGCCATTGCGGCTGGCTTTTTGTGTGCATCTTTTCCGACGGCTATTTTTAATTGCCACATCATTACTTCTTCTCAAAGATTTGATTAATTAATTACAAATTTTCAGAGATATTACTGTCTCTACTTTTTTGGGACATTGCTTGAGGATGAGGAGGATAGATTCCTCAGGAACTGTACTATTGGTATCTCTCTTAATTTGCTTCGCAGAATGGACCAGAATTTATCAGAATTGCTCTGTGTTCTTCCAGCTGTTCTCCATTTGGAAATATAAGATGTCAAAAACACTAACTCTACACAGTTACCAATTTATTTTATTTTATTTTTGTCCTTTACTGCCAGTTAGAAATGCAAATTTTATTCCATAAGGATACTTGCAGCCAAAATTTAACTCCATAAAAATATTAATCTTGATACTTCCCAAAAAATATTGCGTAAAGTTTTTTAATCGTATCACTTCAGTTATATGTTTTTTTTAAAATTTAAATTTTTCAATCGCCCCATTTCTTATATAATGTTCTGTCCAATTATATTCATTCTCATTATTTTATCATGATCGGATGATTTCTCTCCGTCCATTTTTTTTTTTAAAAAAATTGTATGTGATGCATCTATGATTTAATATTGTCTTTTAAAATAACATAGATAGTGATACCTCTTTTAGGTTCATTAATAAAAAATATAAAATTTGGTCCGCAAGGAGATTTCAATATGAAGATCTTATTGGACAGTTTGGATCGATCATTTCGAATCAGATCTAAGAATTTTGATTGCGACTCACCAAAGCAAAACTCTGTCGCTCTCTCTATATATATAAATGTAATTGACTGCTCCTCTATATGATTTCTTGAGGTTCATTAATACTAATAGTGATACCTCTTTTAGGCTTAAATGTTGTTTATAAATTGAAGAAGCAGTCTGCTTAGTGGGAAGTCATCTTTTAGCTCCCTAGCTACCATCATCATAAGCATATTAAGCCTAATAGACTCCTATTCTTAGAACCTAGCTCAAAGTTATCCTTATTCAGTACTCCCAATAGTGGTAGCATTGAATTTTTCTGAAAGAGATGACTGATTTCACTGAGACCTGGGCCCCATAATTTGGTCAGAAAAGTGTCTTGGGGAAGGAAGGCAAAGAAGCCCATCCTCAAACAGGCCATAAATTTATTTGAACTTTTATACCCAAAATCGGGATCACTGAATCCGCTACTTTGACCATAATTTCTGGTCTCAGACTCTCAAAGGCCTAGTTCATAAAATAGAAATGAATGATTTCAGGGGTCGGGGTTCTATTCCAGATACCATTACTGGGCTGCAAGAGTTTGTTTTCATGAAATTTTCTTTTTTCTTCTTTTGACAACGTTGTTTTTATGAAGCTAAACCGCATCATCATCATACTTTTAAACGAGGAATTAGTAATGGCAGTCTGTGTCTGCCCTTCTAATTTTCAAATTGCAACCAACTCACAAAGAAAGTTGGCCTTTATTTGTTCAAAACACCCCACAAAAATTTCCGAATTACTGAGATAGGTTCATTTGGAATCTATTTTAAACATCAAGGTACATACCCGACCTCTTTCTGTTGAAGTGTACCATAAGATCTGCACTATATCGTGTTTCCAAGCCCTCTTCTACCCCAATTAGAAGCATTCAATAGTTTATAGACGCTTAAAAGAAAAGAGAGTTGATCTGCTACAAAAATATATTATGCAGGACGTGCGTTATTTATTTGCGGACCAATTATTATATGTACAAAACTCTTACATTACAGAAAGTACTGGGAAAGGATAGCGTCCAAACTTAAACAAAATAAAATAATAATAATAATAAAATAAAAAGAGAATGAAAGCGGCAAATAAGTTGCTAAATGAGTCGATCTGAACCTTAGATTGCCATCTCATACTTGCAAAAGGTTTGTCAAGTAAGTTGATCTTTAGAACTTGAGATGCAATATGGTTGATCGGTCTTGGTCCTCTTGGGTGAAATCACATCATCCATTTTGGGACCAGTGATGGGGCCATTTCCTGAGAGACGGCTTATCAGTGCATCTATTGCTTCTCGCATCCAATCATATCGACAAAGATGGCTTGCATCCCTTGCACTTACCTATTTTGGTAAATATTATATATGATTGTCCAAAGAATATTGCCAATACGTTTCAATTTTGAACTGAGATGAAAATACATCCAGTAATTGGGTAACTATCAAAACTGTCAATTGGGCCTACGACCCTCATAATGAAATCAGAATCAGATCAAGTAGGTGCGTATATGTGCGCTATATATATTTATACACAATTTTCTTCCTGCTTATAAACTTAAATTAGAATTTGACATCATATCATATAATTGTATTATTGAAATTAAATTCTAATTATACAACGACATCATGCATACAAGTTATTTATTAACTCTGTGTTACTAGGCGCTCCTTCAGTGGTTCCCAAAAAAAGAAAAAAAAAGATCTGTGTACTGTTTATCTTTGATCAAAAAGGAAATCCAAGAAGGATCTAGCCATCTAGGATTTTTGGTTCAATGGACTCTCTCAATCTTTCCATTTCTCACGTTCGAGCAGGGCCACTTCTTGCCGGTACTTGTAGTGCTAGTTGTTGATATTTTTGTCTAAAAATAGCGAATTTTGAATATAAATTCTGATTTGAGTCCTTCCAATTCACATTATCATCTCTGTCATATAATTCGTCTTTCACAAATTTTGAGACCAAAGTTCCACAACAGCGATCATGTAGCTAGTGTCAATCACGCTGAAAATTTTAGTTTTAATTGCATAGCTCTCCATCATGTATCCTATATATTTCTGTTTTAGGTGCTAATTTGCTAATTACTCTAGCTACCCTTGACACAAACTAATGTATGAATAAGAGTTTAGCCTGTTCTGTTAATTTGTTGGCGTGCCTATGCTAGTGAAGCCAGGAGAATCAACAGCTCTTGGTATGGGAAAGCAGGGATGCTTGCATGGATTAGCTAGCATTATATATCTAGCGTGCTTATCTATCTATTGCGTATGTATTGGTATGGGCAAATGCAGACATAGATATCCATTAATATTGTAGATGCAACTGAGATATAGAGAGAGATACATACCCAAACCCTGCCATGTGTAGCTTTCTGGGGCCATGAATCAAGCTCCTCTTGAACTTCCAAGGCAAACATTTGGCCTTTGCAACCACCATTAGCGCCTTCTTCAATTGAAGCGCTACAAATTTTTTCAGTGCTACTCTTACTTCTGAATGTCCAACAACCTAATGGGTTCTCCTGTAAAATTTTAAAGCTTAACAACGATTATTGGTTCTTTGGTATCATTTTAATTTATTAATTAAATTAATCTGAACCTTCAAAAAACTAAATTTATTATTGTAAAAGTAGTTACTAATATGAATTCCTTTGTTCAGAACTTGCAATTTAGTTTATATTAGGAAGAAACTTCTCTCTGCAACTAATACTCAATATTTAGGTGTTCTCGAAGATGACCAAAATAGATTGAAAGAAGAGTTTAGCATGTTCTCTGCAACAGACGTGAAAAAAAGATTCATATTAGGTGGCCTCATACATGTGTAACAAAAATGCATACTAAGATATAGATAAGCAGATAATTTGTACATCTAAAATTCCTTTTATTCCTGCTTCCTCAAAGGTCTCACGACATGCTGCTTCAAGCACCGTCTCATCATCCTCCCATCCACCCTACAAAAAAAACTTAAAAATTGACTATAACTTCCATAAAGATTAATTGAATTTCATTGCAACATTTATTTTAGTTGTCAGTTTCATACCTTTGGAAAGATGAGATCTTCTCTGTTTGGTGTAGAGACCATCAGTAACTCTAGCCTCTGACCTAAATCACATGGACTTTCTTTCCTGTCCTTAATTCTATAGGGAACACACCTATTCATGAAGATTAAAAAAAAAAAAAAAAAACGAAATTTGATGCATGTGCTTGAAAAACAACAAATGATGTTGGTAATCTATTTATCGAAGCAAACTACAAAGTAATAATATAAGAACAAGTAAAATCATAGAAGGGCAAAATTGTAGGCAGTAAATCAAAATTACCCTGCCACAAGTCGAAATTGATTTTCATATCGCTGCTTCTGACGACCCGTATGTGTTCGAAGAACTGAAGACATCCTAATTTTTCAGAAAATGTTCGACTGGGCCTTATCAGTGAAGAATATATATATGCACTAATGAGAACGAAATCCCGATCGAACCAACCCTAGAAATTAAAAAAAAAAAAAATGCAAGGAGAAGTCTATATGTAAATAATTTCAAAGGAGGGAAGCCTCTAATGAACTCAAAATTCTCTGATAAATCTCAATTGTCTTCGAGGGTTCTAAATTAAAATGCTTTTGTCAAGCAGGCAAAAAATCAGTTGGGGGAATATCACAAGAACCTCAATTAAAATGCTCGCATGCCAGTATTTATAATGCCCTTTTCTCTTTCTGGAAATATTTAAATTAAGATAGACCTCTAGTATATTCTGGTCCGGTACTTTAGTTTCACGGTGTATGCTCGTGCTTATCTAGAGATTTTTTTTTTTTTTTTTTTTTTTTTTCTCTCAGTAAGTTATTCTAAAATGTTAACGTTGAGAAAAAAAAAAAAGAGAAACCGTTATGTTTTTTTGAAGTAGATTGATTTCAGCTGAAAAAAAAAAAAATACTATGATTGAAGTCATTTTGTTATATATGATTAACTTATTTGCATTTGATTCAATAAAGGCAACTATATGATCGAAGAAGCATAATATTCAATCTCTTACTAGGATATATCTACATATGAGTGATTGTGTCGGTTTAACTAGGTATAAACCTATATGCATATCTAACATATATGAATAATTTAGAGTATTAGATATACCGCTGCGTAAGATGATCGAATGCCTAGACTCTTCTCGGAGTTCGGTTCTGCAGTGCCTCGTCTCTCTCCGTATGCGGCCGATGCACTACAACCTCAAGTTAGGGCCTAGCGTCACCTTTCACGATTCCAAGTGTCGATCTCAACTCGTGCGTGTGATCCGATTGTCCCAAGCACTCGAATGGCTTCCTCCCTCTCAAACACGAATATCTCTCTGTTTCTGGTCTCAAAACACAAAAAGTCGGTCACAACAGAGGGGTATATATAGGAGTCGATCAGAAAACAGAGTCGATTCTGACCCCGACACCCAACGACCTGCTGGTCCAACCAGCGACCCGCTGGGCCGTTCAGTTTCAGCGACCTGCTGGTCCAGCCAGTGGCCCGCTCAGAACGGCTCCACACACTTTTTTCTAACAGATTGTAAACCCAGGAAGTTTCCGGGACATTTACAAAAGTATTATTTGTTCGAAGCATTGGAACTTTTGAGTTATGTAAATCTATTATCATTTCAGTTTAACCTTATTGAAAGTTGGAGCCAATATATTGCGGCTAATGTTCAACTCAAACGAAGAAAGCAATTAACCGTTCCAATTGTGGGAAAAAGGAATATATGCGCTACTTGCAATATGTCTGGATCCCTTGAATTAAACTCTAAAGATAAGCTGCTTCTTTATTATTATTATTTTTTTCTTCATGCATATTGCAAGCCTACTACTTCCCATAATCCCATACGAAGTTTCCTAGTACATTCGTAACCGAGCAACATTGACAATATTGTCCGAGCATTTCATGTCGTTTTCCTCAGTTATCCTCACCTACATTAATTGTTCCTATGCGAAGTAAACAAGAGAAGTTTCCTGGGACGTTCATAAAAAGCAATATTACGTACATTGTCTGATATTTAATTTTCATGTCGTTTTGGTGCGTTATCTTCACATATATTCTACAGTATAGTTGTGTTAATTTTTTATATTCAGCTACCTGGTTTGAAATCAGATAACTAATATTAAAAAGCTTTGAATCCTTAATGGGGGTGATGAACAGTAATGAATAGTGCACACCCCCTTAGATGCCGTCCATTTTAAAATAGATGGATGTGATTTGCGCTGGATGGATGAAGGTATTTGGGCCAGCCATTGCATTCTTGAATGGTGGTGGTGTATCTTAATTAATAATGTATATATTGGATGAAATATGGGGCCCATCTTGATTTTGTTACTGTTGTCTATTTTTTTATAGTGCTCTTTGTGTATATACAATATAGAGCTAATATTTTGGGCCAACGTGGGTTGGGTTTTGGGCTGTATCGATTTTATGTGAAAATTTTGTCATCCAGGGTATGTGTCCTTTTCCTCATATGGTTGGCCTATGCTTTAATATCATTCGCTACATGATAGTCATATGGTGTTGTATGTATTATATTTCGGTTATATTGTCTTCCTGGACCTATTTATGTCCCTGCCATTCTTTCATTTTTGCTTGCCAATTCCGAAGAGGTGCTTTCTCTTCTCCTTTTAGGTTTAGGTTTCTTTTTTTTTTTTCTGCGCATGAGGTCTATTGTCGGAGGTCATGTGTATCAGTTCCGATAAAATTTTTATTTGCCTATGGATAGGCGAGCAGTGGAGGCAGTAAAAGAAATAAAGATGTGTTACATAAATTCATTAAGTTCCTTCAAATCAAATTGCGACTAATATTTGGGTCCTCATAGATTTTTGTTATTTGAATCTGCAGGAGGACCTGTGGGATTGATTTGTGCCTGGATTTGTTTCTCATTAGAGGTGAGAGGAAATTAGTTAATTTTTTTAAAATAAAATTGGTGATAATATTCGGTTGCTGATATTTCTTTGTTGATTTTCATTTACAGGATTTATAAGCTTGGCTTTCGTCTGCATTGTCTTTTTTTCATTTACAGGATTTGTCTTTTTTTCTCTTTCCCTGTGTGGGTTGCTAATTTTGGTAAATGTCTTTGTGGGTTGGTTTGTGATCTATTTAGTTTTTTTCAAATAAATATTCGGTTCAATTTTTTTCACCTTTTTGAGTGTTGCTATAGAATGGCTGCATTTCCCATCGATCCTGTCAAGCAAATGGAGAAGGTCATGCGCTACAAAGGCCTTCGCCAGCCTACCAGCCTTGAGGAGGTCACCCCTGCTGGGAAAAGATGCAAGCTCACCATTCCACTCACTCGTCCAGATGAAGAGGAGCAGATGGTGGAGGTTTTTTATGGGGGGCTTGATCCGTTCATGCATCGTTGCGAGACATTTTGGCTTAGTTGTTGTGGGGTACTTAGTGGTTGCCTATGTATGTAGCAGCTTGATTAGTGCTTAGTTAGCTGCTTTTGATGTGTAGTTTATAGCTTATGTATGGAGCTGTAGTGCTCGGTGATTATGCAAGTTGGGTATTAAGTATGTTAATTTTTTAATTATGTGTTTCAATCTGGAGTATTTTATAATATTATACGGCTGTTGTTAAATTCAATATTGGTTAGATTTGCTATATGTGTTTTTTGTGATTTATTGCAGTACTTATCGGATTTTTCTATATAAGTGTGTATATATATATATTATAGTCATCTATGTTCAGTTCAAAGATGTATGTTGTAATTTAGAGGAAGATTGTATATATAATTTAATTTTCTATACCAGTATGAACCAGTACGGACTGTACTGGTACAAGCTGTAAATTTCATGGATAAATTCGGTGGTTCTTCTCTATTGTAAATTACTTGGATGTATTTGGTACTGATTGATATTGGTGCTTCTTTTTTATTATAGTTTAGATTAGATAAATTGGATGATTTTGGTGTTTCTTCTTTTTTGTTGGTTGCCTAATTATTTTCCTTATTTTTTTTAGTACAAGAAGTAGATTATATTGGAAAGTTAGACAACGGAAAGGTTTTTTATTGCAGCTGCAATTGGAAAGTCCCTCGCTTTTCCTTTACAAGTTGGAGAGGTACATGCATTGGCACAAAGTTTTTTATTATTTTTTTTGGATGCCATGACAAACGTTTTGGAGTTTCTTGAATTTACAATTTTATTGCTTAATTATCTTGTAGTTTAGTTCTTTTAGTGCACTGATGTAGGAGGAAAAAAATGAAATTTGGAATTGAAAAAATATCAGTGCTGAATTATTTATTCAGGTATTGTTTGCATGTTAAGAGTTAAATCAATCTTTGAAGAAAAAATTAGTAAACAAATTATTTGGTATGATATCTTTATCGTATGTTTTAATATTTTGGTGCAATAAAATTAAATTGGAGATTGTATGACCGATAGTTTAAAAAAACTTTTGGTTTCTGAAATCTGAAACTTTTTTTTTTAGGTAAAGAATAGGTCCATGAATTAAATATTGAAAAAAAAAGTATTTGTTTAGTATGATATCTTTATTATATATTTTAATAGTCTAATGTAATTAAATTTGGTTAGAGATTGTATAATTGATAGTAAAAAATATTTTCTCTGAAATTTGAAAATATATTTTGTTAGGTAAAGCATAGATCCATGGATTTAATATTGAACAAAAATGATTTAGTTGCTATGATATCTTTATTGTATATTTTGGTACTTTTATGTAGTAAAATAGCTAATGTATTTGATTGTACTTGAATTTGGCCAATGGCAGGACTCTGACATAATTGTGCAGCAAAAATCAAAGGAACTATAATTATCACTTTTTCTGATTTTGAATCTCAGAAATCAGTAGACTCACACTAATGTCTTTTATTGGTTGGACCTTTCACCTTTTTCACTCCAAGCTTTTCCTTTACAAGTTGGAGAGGTACATGCATTGGCACAAAGTATTTTATTATTTTTTTGGATACCATGATAAACGTTTTGGAGTTTTTTGAATTTATAATTTTATTGCTTAATTATCTTGTAGTTTAGTTCTTTTAGTGCACTGATGTAGGAGGGAAACAAATGAAATTTGGAATTGAAAAAATATCAGTGCTGAATTATTTATTTAGGTATTGTTTGCATGTTAAGAGTTAGTTAAATCAATCTTTGAAGAAAAAAATTAGTAAACAAATTATTTGGTATAATATCTTTATCGTATGTTTAAATATTTTGGTGCAACAAAATTAAATTGGAGATTGTATGATCGATAGTTTAAAAAAACTTTTGGTTTCTGAAATGTGGAAATATTTTTCTTTAGGTAAAGAATAGATCCATGAATTAAATATTGAAAAAAAGTATTTGTTTAGTATGATATCTTTATTATATATTTTAATAGCCCAATGTAATTAAATTTGGTTAGAGATTGTATAATTGATAGTAAAAAAATATTTTCTCTGAAATTTGGAAATATATTTTGTTAGGTAAAGCATAGATCCATAGATTCAATATTGAACAAAAATGATTTAGTTGCTACGATATATTTATTGTATATTTTGGTACTTTTATGTAGTAAAATAGCTAATGTATTTGATTGTAATTTCTCCATCGAATTTACTCGAATTTCCTCACCGTTCTTGCTGGCCAATGGCCGGACTCTGACATAATTGTTCAGCAAAAATCAAAGGAACTATAATTATCACTTTTCTGATTTTGAATCTTACAAATTAGTAGACTCACACTATGTCTTTTATTGGTTGGACCTTTCACCTTTTTCATGCCATTACATTTATTAGAAATTTTTTGACATATATATTTCGGAAAGAATATATAAAATTTAACCATTAGATTATCTACCTTCCAGAGTGCCACATGTTTTGCATCACCATGATATCATTATAAAGCAAATGCATGAATTTAAAAAATTCAATTTAAATAGGCCTACAGTCTTTTGTTCTTCAAAAAGAATAATATTTTAGTTAAATAATTTTTCTTTTGCGGTCAACAATGTGATAATTAAGTGCAGCAGCACTTTCATGAATTTCTGCCATCGCCGATCTTTATGATCAATCTAGGACGAGACTGTGACCGACCTGTGCATTGGATAAAAATAGTTGTGTCAGACTGTTAGTATACGAATAATAATCAGAATAATTATATTTATTCGTATTTTTTTTTAGTTCAGATTTTCATTTCTAATGTATTTATTTATTATTTATTTTTAAACTAAGAGCCCTAGTAGGGGATCCAAAATATTAAACTAAACGGTTTGAGTCACCAACAGTGAATCTAAAAACTTCAAAAGCAATGACTAACAAACAAAACACAAAAAATACTTCTTAGCCATTAAAACTAAACAGAAGCAAAAACACAACTTGAAGCCACAGATTAGTCAAACAAATCTTCATCCGATGCAGACTCAAAATGCTCAAATATTGCTCAGAATATGCTTTATTTGCTCACATATGCATATTTTGTATGTAAAATTATATATTTTTTTAATAAGTAAGCTCTGAATTATATTTTAAAAGATACGAACAGTTTAAATATAGATTAATGTGATCAAATGACTTAGAATGAGTGCAGAATCGCTCGAAATGCTCAAATAATGCACATAATAAGCATTATTTACAAAATATATGAACATTTTCTATGTATAATCAAATATTTTATAATAAGTAAGATCAGAATCTTATTCTAAATAATATAAAGAGATCAAATATAGATTAATGTGATTAAATAACTTAGAATGAATGCACAATCGCTGAAATGCTCAAATATTGCTCAGAATAAGCTTTATTTGCTCATTATATGCATATTCTGAATGTATAATTAAATAGTTTGTAATATGTAAGCTCTGAATTATATTTTAAACAATATGAAGAGTTTAAATATAGATAAATGTCATCAAATGATTTAGAATGAGTGCAGAATAGCTGGAAATGCTAAAAAACTGCACAGAATAAGCATTATCTAAACAATATATGCATATTCTTTGTATAATCAAATAATTTATAATAAGGAAGATCGGAATCACATTGCAAATAATATAGAGAGTTTAAATACAGAGTATTGTGATTAAAAGACTTATAAATAGTGCAGAATCTTATAAATGCTCAAATATAGCTCAGAATAAGATTTATCTGCTCATTATATGGATATTTTGTACGTAACATTAAATATTTTTCAGTAAGTAAGCTCTGAATTGTAATATAGATTAACCTGATCAAATGACTTAGAATGAGTGCAGTATCCCTTGAAATGCTCAAAATAAATGCACATAATAAGCATTATTTACACAATATATGCATACTTTCTGTGTATAATAAAATATTTTATAATATATAAGATAAGAATAATAATTTAAACAATTTAAAGATTTTAATTAAAGATTAATATGATCAAATGACTTAGATTCAGTGCAGAATCGCATGAAATGCTCAAAAAATGTACAGAATAAGCATTATTTACACAATATATGCATATTTTCCATATATAATCTTATATTTTATAATATGTAAGATCGGAATCATATTATAAACAATATAAGGAGTTTAAATATAGATTAATGTTTTTAAATAACTTAGAATGAGTGCAGAATCGAATAAATGCTTAAATATTGCTCTGAATAAGCTCTATTTGCTCATTATATGCATATATTCTGAATGTATAATTAAATAGTTTGTAATGAGTAAGCTCTTAATTATATTTTAAACAATATGAAGAGTTTAAATATAGATTAATGTCATTAATGATTTAGAATGAGTGCAGAATCGCTGGAAATGCTCAAAAACTGCGTATAATAAGCATTATCTAAACAATACATGCCTATTTTTTGTATAATCAAATATTTTATAATAAGGAAGATCGGAATCATATTGGAAATAATATAAAGAGTTTAAATATAGATTACTGTGATTAAGTGACATACAAATAGTGCAGAATCGCTTAAATGCACAAATATAGCTCAGAATAAGCTTCATCTGCTCATTATATGCATATTTTACACATAAAATTAAATATTATTTTATAAGTAAGCTCTGAATTGTATGTTAAACACTATGAAGGGTTTAAATATAGATTAACGTGATCAAATGACTTAGAATGAATGCAGAATCCCTTGAATTGCTCACAAAATGCACAGAATAAGCATTATTTACACAATATATGCATATTTTCTATGTATAATCTAACATTTTATAATAGCTAAGATCATAATAATTATCTAAACAATTTAAAGTGTTTAAACAAAGATTAATATGATCAAATGACTTATATTAACTGCAGACTTCCTTAATGCTCAAAAAATGTACAGAATAAGCATTATTTACACAATATATACATATTTTCTATATATAATCTAATAATTTATAATAAGTAAGATCAGAATAATATTATAAACAATATAACGAGTTTAAATAAAAATTTTGTGCTTGAAAGACTTAGAATGAGTGCAGAATCGCTAAAATGCTCACATATGCATATTTCGTGTATAAAATTATATATTTTTTAATACATAAGCTCTGAATTATATTTTAAATGTATGAACAGTTTAAATATAGATCAATGTTATCAAATGACTTAGAATGAGTGCACAATCGCTGGAAATACTTAGATAATGCACATAATAAGCATTATATACAAAATATATGCACAATTTCTATGTATAATCAAATTATTTATAATAAGTAAGACCAGAATCGTATTCTAAATAATACAAAGAGATTAAATATTGATAATGCGTATAATAACTTAGAATGAATGTAGAATCGCTTAAATGCTCAAATATTGCTCAGAATAAGCTTGATTTGCTCATTATATGCATATATTCCGAATGTATAATTAAAAAGTTTGTAATGAGTAGGCTCTGAATTATATTTTAAACACTATGAAGAGTCTAAATATAGATTAATGTCATTAATCATTTAGAATGAGTGCAGAATCGCTGGAAATGCTCAAAAACTGCGCATAGTAAGCATTATATAAACAATATATGCATATTCTTTGTATATCAAAAAAATTTATAATAAGGAAGATCGGAATCATATTGTAAATAATATAAAGAATTTAAATATAGATTACTGTCATTAAATGACATAAAATTAGTGCAGAATCGCTTAAATACACAAAAATAGCTCAGAATAAGCTTTATCTGCTCACAATATGCATAATTTATAAGCAAAATTAAATATTTTTCAATAAGAAAGTTCTGAATTGTATGTTAAGCACTATGAAGGGTTTAAATATAGATTAACGTGATCAAATGACTTAGAATGACTGCAGAATCCCTTGAAATGCTCACAAAATGCACCGAATAAGCATTATTTTACACAATATATGCATATTTCTATGTATAATCTTATATTTTCTAATATCTAAGATCCGAATAATTATCTAAACAATTTAAAGTGTTTAAAAAAGATTAATATGATAAAATAACTTATATTAACTGCAGAATCGCTTGAATTGCTCAAAAAATGTACAGAATAAGCATTATTTACACAATATATACATATTGTCTATATATAATCTAATAATTTATAATAAGTAAGATCAGAATAACATTATAAACAATATAACAAGTTTAAATAAAATTTTTATGCTTGAATGACTAAGAATGAGTGCAGAATCGCTTAAATGCTCAAATATTTCTCAGAATATGCTTTATTTTCTCACATATGCATATTTTGTATATAAAATTGTATATTTTTTAATACGTAAGCTCTGAATTATATTTTAAAAGATATGAACAGTTTAAATATAGAATAATGTTATCAAATGACTTAGAATGAGCGCAGAATCGCTCGAAATGCTTAGATAATGCACATAATAAGCATTATAACAAAATATATGCACATTTTCTATGTATAATAAAATATTTTAGAATAATTAAGATCAGAATCGTATTCTAAATAATATAAATAGATTAAATATAGATTAATATGTTTAAAGAACTTAGAATGAGTGCAGAATCGCGTAAATGCTCAAAGATTGCTCTGAATAAGCTTTAGTTGCTCATTATATGCATATATTCTGAATGTATAATTAAATTGTTTGTAATGAGTACGCTCTGAACTATATTTTAAACAATATGAAGAGTTTAAATATAGATTAATGTCATTAATCATTTAGAATGAGTGCAGAATCGCTGGAAATGCTAAAAAACTGCGCATAATAAGCATTATCTAAACAATATATGCATATTCTTTGTATAATCAAATATTTTATGATAAGGAAGATCGGAATCATATTGTAAATAATATAAAGAGTTTAAATATAGATTACTGTGATTAAATGACATAAAAATAGTGCAGAATCGCTTAAATACACAAAAATAGCTCAGAATAAGCTTTATCTGCTCACAATATGCATATTTTATAAGCACAATTAAATATTTTTTAATAAGAAAGTTCTGAATTGTATGTTAAGCACTATGAAGGGTTTAAATATAGATTAACGTGATCAAATGACTTAGAATGACTGCAGAATCCCTTAAAATGCTCACAAAATGCACAGAATAAGCATTATTTACACGATTTATGCATATTTTCTATGCATAATCTAATATTTTATAATATCCAAGATGATAATAATTATCTAAACAATTTAAAGTGTTTAAACAAAGATTAATATGATCAAATGACTTATATTAACGGCAGAATCGCTTGAAATGCTAGAAAAATTGTACAGAATAAGCATTATTTACACAATATATACATATTGTCTATATACAATCTAATAATTTATAATATGTAAGATCAGAATAATATTATAAACAATATAACGAGTTTAAATAAAATTTTTGTGCTTGAATGACTAAGAATGAGTGCACAATCGCTTAAATGCTCAAATATTTCTCAGAATATGCTTTATTTTCTCACATATGCATATTTTGTATATAAAATTATATATTTTTTAAAACGTAAGCTCTGAATTATATTTTAAAAGATATGAACAGTTTAAATATAGATTAATGTTATCAAATGGCTTAGAATGAGCGCAGAATCGCTCGAAATGCTTAGATAATGCACATAATAAGCATTACATACAAAATATATGCACATTTTCTATGAACAATCAAATATTTTATAATAAGTAAGATCAGAATCGTATTCTAAATAATATAAAGAGATTAAATATATATTAATGTGATTAAAAAATGTAGAATGAGTGCAGAATCGCGTAAATGCTCAAAGATTGCTCTGAATAAGCTTTAGTTGCTCATTATATGCATATATTCTGAATGTATAATTAAATAGTTTGTAATGAGTACGCTCTGAACTATATTTTAAACAATATGAAGAGTTTAAATATAGATTAATGTCATTAATCATTTAGAATGAGTGCAGAATCGCTGGAAATGCTAAAAAACTGCGCATAATAAGCATTATCTAAACAATATATGCATATTCTTTGTATAATCAAATATTTTATGATAAGGAAGATCGGAATCATATTGTAAATAATATAAAGAGTTTAAATATAGATTACTGTGACTAAATGACACACAAATAGTGCAGAATCGCTTAAATGAACAAATATAGCTCAGAATAAGCTTTATCTGCTCATTCTATGCATATTTTATACGTAAAATTAAATATTTTTCAATAAGAAAGTTCTGAATTGTATGTGAAACACTATGAAGGATTTAAATGACTTAGAATGACTGCAGAATCCCTTAAAATGCTCACAAAATGCACAGAATAAGCATTATTTACACGATATATGCATATTTTCTATGCATAATCTAATATTTTATAATATCCAAGATGATAATAATTATCTAAACTATTTAAAGTGTTTAAACAAAGATTAATATGATCAAATGACTTATATTAACGGCAGAATCGCTTGAAATGCTAGAAAAATTGTACAGAATAAGCATTATTTACACAATATATACATATTGTCTATATATAATCTAATAATTTATAATATGTAAGATCAGAATAATATTATAAAAAATATAACGAGTTTAAATAAAATTTTTGTGCTTGAATGACTAAGAATGAGTGCACAATCGCTTAAATGCTCAAATATTTCTCAGAATATGCTTTATTTTCTCACATATGCATATTTTGTATATAAAATTATATATTTTTTAATATGTAAGCTCTGAATTATATTTTACAAAATATGAACAGTTTAAATATAGATTAATGTTATCAAATGGCTTAGAATGAGTGCAGAATCGCTCGAAATGCTTAGATAATGCACATAATAAGCATTACATACAAAATATATGCACATTTTCTATGTACAATCAAATATTTTATAATAAGTAAGATCAGAATCGTATTCTAAATAATATAAAGAGATTAAATATATATTAATGTGATTAAAAAACTTAGAATGAGTGCAGAATCGGTTAAATGCTCAAATATTGCTCAGAATAAGCTTGATTTGCTCATTATATGCATATATTCTGAAGGTATAATTAAATCGTTTGTAATGAGTAAGCTCTGAGTTATATTTTAAACAATATGAAGAGTTTAAATATGGATTAATGTTATTAATGATTTAGAATGAGCGCAGAATCGCTGGAAATGCTAAAAAACTTCACATAATAAGCATTATCTAACCAATATATGCATATTGTTTGTATAATCAAATATTTTATAATAACGAAGATCGGACTCATGTTGTAAATAATATAAAGAGTTTAAATATAGATTACTGTAAGCAAATGACTTACAAATATTGCAGAATCGCTTAAATGATCAAATATTTTTCAGAATATGCTTCATCTGCTCATTATAAGCATATTTTGTACGTAAAATTAAATATTTTTCAATAAGTAAGCTCTGAATTGTATTTTAAAAAATATGAAGGGTTTAAATATATATTAACGTGATCAAATGACTTAGAATGAGTGCAGAATAGATTAAATAATCAAAAATTGCTCAGAATAAGCTTTATCTGCTCATTTAAATATTTTCCTATAAGTAAGCTTTAAATTATATTTAAACAATATGATTAGTTTAAATATTGATTAACGTGATCAAATGACTTTGAATGAGCGCAGAGTCCCTTGAAATGCTTACAAAATGCACATAATAAACATTATTTACACAATACATGCATATTTTCTATGTATAATCAAATTATTTATTATATTTACGATCAAAATAATAATATAAACAATTTGAAGAGTTTAAATATAGATTTATATGATCAAATGACTTACATTCAGTGCAGAATCGCTTGAAATGCTCAAAAAATGTACAGAATAAGCATTGTTTACACAATATATGCATATTTTCTATGTATGATAATATATTTTATAATATGTAAGATCGGAATCAAATTATAAACAATATAACGAGTTTAAATAAAAATTGTTGTGCTTGAATGACTTAGAATGAGTGCAGAATCGCTCAAATGCTCAAATAATGCTCAGAATATGCTTTATTTGCTAATATATGTATATTTTGTATGTATAATTAAATATTTTTTAATATAGAAACTCTTAATTATATTCTAAACAACTTAAACTTCTTAAATATGTGATCAAATGATTTAGAATGAGTAAAATTAAATATTTTTCAATAAGTAAGCTTTGAATTGTATGTTAAACACTATGAAGGGTTTAAATATAGACCAAAGTGATCAAAAGACTTAGAATGACTGCAGAATCCCTTGAAATGCTCACAAAATGCACACAATAAGCATTATTTACACAACATATGCATACTTTTTTATGTATAATCTAATATTTTATAATATCTAAGATCATAATAATTGTATAAACAATTTAAAGTGCTTAAACAAAGATTAATATGATCAAATGACTTATATTAACTGCAGAATCGCTTGAAATGCTAAAAAATGTACAGAATAAGCATAATTTACACAATATATACATATTGTCTATATATAATCTAATAATTTATAATATATAAGATCAGAATAATATTATAAACAAAATAACGAGTTTAAATAAAATTTTTGTGCTTGAATGACTAAGAATTAGTGCACAATCGCTTAAATGCTCAAATATTTCTCAGAATATGTTTTATTTTCTCACATATGCATATTTTGTATATATAATTATATATTTTTTAATGCGTAAGCTCTGAATTATATTTTAAAAGATATGAATAGTTTAAATATTGAGTAATGTTATCAAATGACTTAGAATGAGTGCAGAATCGCTCGAAATGCTTAAATAATGCACATAATAAGCATTATATACAAAATATATGCACATTTTCTGTGTATAATCAAATATTTTATAATAAGTAAGATCAGAATCGTATTCTAAATAATATAAAGAGATTAAATATATATTAATGTGATTAAAAAACTTAGAATGTGTGCAGAATCGGTTAAATGCTCAAATATTGCCCAGAATAACTTGATTTGCTCATTATATGCATATATTATGAAGGTATAATTAAATATTTTGTAATGAGTAAGCTCTGAATTATATTTTAAACAAAATGAAGAGTTTACATATAGATTAATGTTATTACTAATTTAGAATGAGTGCAGAATCGCTGGAAATGCTAAAAAACTGCGCATAATAAGCATTATCTAAACAATATATGCATATTCTTTGTATAATCAAATATTTAATAATAAGGAAGATCGGAATCATATTGTAAATAATATAAAGAGTTTAAATATAGATTACTGTGATTAAATGACACACAAATAGTGCAGAATCGCTAAAATGCACAAATATAGCTCAGAATAAGCTTTATCTGCTAATTATATGCATATTTTATACGTAGAATTAAATATTTTTCAATAAGTAAGCTCTGAATTGTATGTTAAACACCATGAAGGATTTAAATATAGATTAACGTGATCAAATGACTTATACACAAGGCGTTATTCCTGACAAATTCGCACATCTTACTGCTATGGTGTCGCTGTCAACTTTACCCCTATTTAAGACAATCTATAGACCACCCAAAGAGTAATTATAAATGCAACTTTCATTTATGTCCATTCGTAACTTTCATCCACCTCTTCCAATTCAAGTTGGGGCGAAGCCCCAACTTAGGAATCTAGTTATGTCTTAGTATATATACCGGGAGTCGAAATTTCATCAGGTGCAAAAATATTCCAAGGTAAATATATAATATCACGTAAGCATATTTAAATATTTGTTTTAAAAAAATTCAGCATAAGGTATATTGTTTCGAAATATATTTTGACGAAGGGGGGGCAAAGAAACACTCCCTCTGGCTGTTTCGGCTCTACATGTATTCATCCTTTGATAATTAATGAACACTAGCTAACTTTTGTTGCCTGAACTATACGTCTATACCACATGTTATTTGGACAATAAATTGTTTGATTAATAATTTGTCATGTCAGAATTGGTTTAATTCGTTGGAGAACTTTTGGTCTTTTACCATATTTGGTAGAGGATTAAAGGTGGAGTAACTCATTTAATCCACTTTTACTCCTTCAAACATAATTTAAATTTGGTGGAGTAGTGTGGAGTAGGGAGGAGTAAATTACTCTACCATTTTAGGTGGAGTAAATTCACTCCACGTGGATCAAGAAATTGTTATCATTAGTTACTCTATGTTACTCCTTATTTACTCCGTCTTTTCATACCAAACCATTTGAAGGAGTAGAGTGGATTAACTATTTACTCCTCCTTAACCTACTCTATACATTTTATTCCTCTACCAAACATTTTAGATGATTTGTGCAGTTTAGCGGTTGGGTGGTGGTTTGGCATAGATAAAACGATTTTTTTTTTTAAAAGCTTACGTTTTTTTATTTTTATTTTTATTTTTTTTGGGTCCGTGGCCATACAAATGTTGGAAGAATAAATTTAGTTTTTAATATATACATAGTCAATTGAGTTAATTATTTTAGAAAGTCTAAATGTTATTGGAGTTTAACACCATTTCCCCTTTATATTAGCCAACTAATTTGAATCATAATTCATGTAAACCGACTACTAACTTATAATCTGAATGTCAAAGAATTGATTAACATTTAGTCCTATTAGTTATTAGAGCTATGTTAATTTTTTTTTGTCATATATTTTGTTTTTGACCTCTTCTATGTAATTTTTTTTTTGTTCAACGTTAAGTTCAGAAGCCAAAAATTATTCAAGTCACAAAATATCTAAATAATGGACTTAGAGTCTTAGAAGTAATATAATCGGAATATTATAAAGACGTATAAATACTGCGGCAAACTTCATATCACGCTTTGTTGATGGGCTGACTCACTTCAGTGTGTAGGATCAATTTTCATGATGTCTTATTGTGACAACTTTATCAATACTTTCTGAAATCAAGTTAGAAAACATATGTATAGGCATGCTATTAGTCATACAAATTAGTTGCGCATCAAATTTTGTCAAGTCAGAATTGGTTGAGTGTGGCTTTGATCAAAATTATTTTTATGCGAGATTTCATTTCTTTTCAATTGATTTTTCTTGGATCTAATAACGTATAAATTCCAACTAAATGAACCAAATTCGTTCATTTTGATTAAAAAATTTCTAATGAAATTAAATGAAATAAATTTCCATGTTAAAAAAAAGGATTTTGATCATGACATTCTAAAAGGCAGGAACAGGATAAAAAGAGCGAAAGGTCCCCAGTACTCCCAACTGCAGTAAGGAAGCTTTCAAATTAATCATGACATTTCAACTAGGATTGAAAGGATATAAAAAAAATGAAACACAAGACAGAAACTGCATTTCATATATATATAAAATAACAGCAGATAAACGTAGTTGACATATTATAAGTTTATAACTAAAAAGGATAAATTAACGAAATGTCCCTTCACATAGAAATTTTAAATAAAAATACGTTTTCCTCTAGATTTTTTTTTTTTTTTTTTTTGTGCGTGGAAACAAGTGGGGAGCGCCCACCACTCTTCAATTTTCTGAAGATCATCCAAAATCCATTAAACTTAAATCATTGTTTTATAACAATACACAATTAGAATCATCCAAACTATTTTTAGCCCCAGCCACTACACTTCAAAATCTCAAGGAAATTAATCCCAACATCAATCAAATTCTCTAGAATTTTTAAACTGAATGTTTTTATATATTCCATGAACATCATTATTAATCTTTCATTCCTTTCTCTTTTCCGCCCCAGTTATATATTTAATGACATAATTTATAAAATGTATTATAAAATTAATTTTTTATTAGCCATCATCTAAAATTTTGTTTCATATCTTATAATAGTATCGACAATTTGAATAATATTGAAAAAATATTAGAGTTAAATTTTTATCATGAAATAATACATTTTGTGAGTTTTATACGGAAAATTGGACAAAAAGGGAAATTATAAAGTGATATATAAGAAAAAGAAGGGAGGGGAGGTAGAATTTTAAATGTCACAGTTCTTCAATAATTATTACATACATCTAAAGTGAACATCACAGCAAATTTACAATTGCATGTCTTTATGGACAACTTCTACGTAGTAGGAGTACCGCAAGTACCAAAAGTTACAAGTCTAAATAAAGTTACATGAAAGTGCAGCTACATGTTGCAATTTTTCATCCAATGGCCTACCTTACCGCACTTAAAACATGCAGAATTGGTACCCCGGTATAAGGTACACTCAGAACTCCAATGCCCTTCTTTGCCACAGTTAAAACACTTGCCTACTCTTCTTAAACAGCCGGTACTCGTATTGTCCACTGTGTTCCCTCCAACCGGCAGAATGTTGGCCATATTTGAAATAGTGTATCCATCCAGTGCATTCCCATGGTTCTCTTCAGCAAAATCATCATCTTTGAAGCATGTCAAAACAGGACACTCAACACATTGACCAATTCCAGCGCAAGTTGGGCAGTTTTCCACAACTGGACTTGTGTCGCTTAAATTAAGCCTTTTCATTGGCGAGATTTCACCTACAGTATTAGGATGAGGTGGCCTTTTGCCAGGAGATAACTCTCTTCTGGCTTCATTTACAATAGTTTCAGCAACACAATTAGGGGCATTTTGACCTTGAGACCAAAAATCAATGTTTCTCATGTCATTCTCACTAAACAGATCCTTCACAGATTCATATGGAGGGCGTGTTTCCTTCTGTTCTGGGGTAGTCACATGAGCAATTGATGAAATATTCTGGTTTCCATTTAAGTCATTCTCTGTTTCAGGTGATTTTACAGGGTTATCAACCCATTCGAAGTGGTCACAAGCTCCTTGACCCTAGAAATATGGAGAAATGATACAACATGAGTGCATGCAATTTGATGCATAGCAGATCAACTTTAAATTACCTAAATGAAGGAAAAAGAAGCAGCAACCCAAAAACCAAGCACCAACATTACTGAGCATGCCATTTTGATAAAAACACTTTTTCTTGGTAATAATTACCTCTTGAATTAACACATTCTTTTCTGAACAAGTTTATCTTTTCATTTGACCAGGTCTACCAGGATACATCTTTGCTAAGGCAGTAAGGCTTGCAATATTTATATGGACAACAGGAGCCTCCAATTGAAAAATTAACATGCATGCACAGGGGCGGAACCAGGATCTTGAAATAGAGTGGGCAAAAATTTATAGCATAGACTTTTTTGAGTTTTTAGAGTGTGCCAAATAAGAATTTTTAACAATTTTAGAAGGATTAATATAAAATTTTCAAACTTATAAGGGTCCTTTTAGAAAATTGGCATATGCCAAGCACACTTTGGTGTGTACTTGGTTCCAGCCCAGTGCATGCACGCATAAATATACAAAAACTATTTAATAAACTGATGATTATGGAAGGAATTCAAATACCTTCTTTATTGCGCAAGCATAATATTTACGGCCCTTGTATTGTCCTTGATGCATTGTTCGAATGCTGCATTCTCCAGCCTTGCAAGAGCATATTGGCCCTTTTGGTTTCAAAGGGGTAATTTGGGGGTTAATTATCTTGCATGGGCTCCTAGTGTATCCTTGACTTGGCTTCAATGGGCTCTGGCTACTGCGGCTCAACTCGTCGCACCATTTAAAGAAATTGCACTTCTGATGGAAGTACATGCAAGAATACAAAATCAAGTATTGTAAGACGGAAAAAAAAAAAAAAAAAAAAAACGAATACAGAAAGGATGTATTTAAAATATGAAGCAATTAAGTGTATTATATGGATAACATTTGCATGGTTTCAGCTATAAGGGTTGCATTGTCTACTATCAGGCAGTTTTGGACTCTAAATAAGAACAATCTCAAGTTGCTTAGTACCATATACAACTTCAGTCAGGTTCTGGAAAACTTTCAAACCAGTAACCGTTTCGTTTCCGGGTCATGCCAGTTTGATTCATTGTAAAGATTTTACAGCTTCACACTTGAGGTGGGTTAAAATTCAGGTTAAGTTGGGTTTCAGCCATGTCTGTTCCAGGCATTTAATTTTCAGAGCATTTAAATTCTTGGGTTTCTAACTCTGGTGGAATGAGAGAGATTTTCCAGGTCTACACTGACTGCCAGGTCTACCAAAAAATTGAAGTCTCAAATTATATATTTAAGTGCACACCTTATAACAATTTTGATGAGGTTAAAAAGTGATCATGAAAAACAGTAAGTTTCTTCTACTTTTTTTTTCACGAACACACACTAGATGCACATCATTATTTTCCAGAAATAAAAATGATGAAGGAACAAAAGGAACTAATAAACGATTACCGAACTCTACAATAAACAATTTTTATCCAAAGTTATACACAGCCAAACCATGAAAATGCATTCTAAGATGCATTCTGGTACAATGCATCCCTAACCAAATTTCATCTATGGCCATTCTGGTACAATGCATTCCGGTATACTCCTTTTGTAATATGTTCAAAGGTTCTCCCGAACTTTTGGGTCTCAATTAAGAGAAACAGCGCCATGGCTTATTGAAGAAAATAGTAAAATAGCAAGATTGATATTTAAAACAAACCAAAAAGTCAATTGAAAAAACAAACATAGGGAGTGAAATGTAAAATTACTACTTCAGCGGGGCATTTGTAAAAACGGCGGTTTGGGTTTTTCACCGTGCCCGAGGTTAACACAATGCATGTGCCGCTCCCACAGGGGCACTCAATCTTCGGCACATCCTCACCTTTCGTCGTCATCATCGCCTGATAATCCGGCGGTCCAGAGCCACCCGCACCAGATATAAAGCATTTGTTCCTATTATACCCCTCTGGAGTATACGGCGCCTTAACCGCCTCAGGGGTATAATGGGTATTTTGGGGACTTCGCACCGGAGTCGGTTGACAGGTTTGGGCCGTTTGGCGGTTCATAGTATAATTCCCATACTGCTCTTGAGGAGACAGAGGATAATAGTTCACCACCCCAGGGGCACTTTGGGGAATGTCCATCGGAAACACAGCACAATCGGAAGGAAGGGATATACCTATACCAGCGGAGGGAGTAAGACTATCGCTGACGGTGTTACGAAAATGACCCTCCTGTTGAGGCGGAAAGGAGAAAGGTGGGTTCATTTCGAGAGGGGTAGTTTGGAGATTGTGATCGGGTTCGTCTTGGAACAACTTTCTCGGTTGGAGGAAGGAGGAAGAGGAGGAAGCGCACGATCCCACGCTCTCGGTGCTCATTTCTTTAATTTCTGAAAGTATTGATCTTTTTAAAGCGTGAAAGGTAAGGAGGAACAGAGGAACAGAGAATAAAGCTTTGAGAGAAAGCCAGAAAGGTGGTGAGTAGAGTCCGTGACTGAGAACTGTGCAGTGAGTACGATCACTATTGTGAGTTGTGACTAGGCTAATAGCAGTAGACAGGAGAAGAAAGTGTCACGCAATTGACATTTTGTAAGGAAAAGAACATTTTTTTTAATATAAAAAAAAAACCAAGTCGGTGTGAAACTTGAACCTTTCTGCCTAAATGCCTGGTCCGTCCGTATGTTGTTTTCAAATGAATATTTTAATAGGACTCGTCCTACTATAATGTCTTATATTTTATATTTAAAATTTACCTTTTATTTTTCACTATTTACTTCTTCTGTCAGTGCTGTGTTTTTTTTTATATATAGTAAATTGTTTACTGATTTGTTTTTCTTCTAAATTGGTTACACAATTTATTAATTTGTAATGTCTAGGTTCTCAAAATATACGTGCCATTTGTTATGTCAAGACATGCTATGGTTAATATTTCCATAAAATAAATCATCATAAATACATGGAGAACAATATTAGGAAAGATTAATTTTTTTGGAACAAAATAGATAGCTCGTTTTAATTTGTTTTATTCCTCGTTGAATTGTCGAATTCTTTGCTAAGTCTTGGAAAAAACTTTGGAAAATTGTGCATAGGCACAGCTTTGAGAACAAAAAGCAAAAAGTGGATAAAACTTAGCGCAGAAGGAAGAAGAGGATTCAGGATTCAGGATTCTGTCCTAAGCCACAAAATCTATAGCTCCGTTTCAGCTATCGGGAAAGAATCTTGCTCCGATTCAATTGACAAAACAGAAGCAGATTTCACTGACATGCGTAAGTGTGATTTGCAAAGTATATATAACATTATTCAAAAAAAAAAAAAAAAAATCAATAGTAGCGAACTTCCAGTTACACTTTAACATATTAAAGAAAGATTAAAATATGATTGCCCTTTATTAAGATCGGTATTATGATAGATTTTCACTCTCAGAATGCTGAACTTCCTAATTTTTTATTGACTTTTTAAAATAGTTCTTTTTTTTTCAATCTTTTTAAACTAAATATATTTTAACGCAATTCATTAACCATTTCATTTTGCTTCCTTTTTTATCACTAGTATTAGAAATCTAACATGCGCCAAAATCATACTTCTGATTTAATAATATTCAAAGGTAGCTACATTTTCAATGTATATATATGTACATTCATATTTGCAATATAGATTATTGTAAAAAAATATTTTAATATGATGTCAAGCACAATATTTTTTCTTATAAGGAGTGAATTTCACTTAAAATTTCAAACTCTCATTTTTCATCCCTCATTTTAAATTCTAACTCCGTCTCTGTCTCTTTGACAGCAGAATTATTAGCGCTGATGTTATTTCTCCAACAGACTCGCAGTGTCTGCGCAAATCGATACATTTTATTGTTTATAAATTAGATCATACTAAAGATACATTCCCAGCCAATGTTGGAATTATGGTTTCATATGTTAGAAGGTGTGAATGTGTGATTAAATCTCCAAATTTTATTGATGACGAATGACTTGAGAGAGATTTTAGTTTTTACAAGAGAAAAATAAACAATTAAGTAAAAGCAATAAATAATTTATGACTAAAAATAGGCACGCAGTTATTTATTGGTGTCTTTGTCTGAATATTTGCTTGAATCTCTCTCCATATACAAAGGGAATCACAATTTAAAAGCGTTTAACTATGATGATCTGGACCTTGGTCCAATCATCGATTGGCATTATGGTAAGTATCGTTGCTCATCATGGTACTGCTGCAGAAACTGCAATGGACAAGATACATCTGGTGATATGGATCATCATTTTCATTTTCATTTATCCAGTTGGAAAGGGGAAACAAACTGAAAAAAAAAAAGGACAATATGCTAGATTTTAATTTTTAATGAAATATAATAAACAAATACTTACGCTGAAAAAATGAAAAAAAAATACAAAAAATATATTGGTTTCACGGGGAACCAGATTTAAGTTTTGTTTTCCTTTTCCAATACAACATAGTTTTCTTATTTATTTTTTTATTTATTAATAGAAACCCTGAGCCCCTGGGGCCTAGGCTAACTATCTATGTCTAGCTCCAAATAGGCAGCAGCTTTGTTCTATTTTTGACTTGACAAGTCATCTTTATCACATAAAACTATGTTGATACCACACGACATGTTTATGGAATTTGTACCATACATATGTGTCGACTTTTTTCACAACGTGTTGAAAACTTCCAAACACGTCTTAACACGACACGACACACGACACGCGATACACGATAAAAAATTAATATTATTTAGAATTTATTATATTTTTATTGAGTTTATATTCTAAATTTTAAAATTTTGATTCATAATCTTTTTATTCAATCATTAATTTTTATTTTAATATATGAAATTTCAACCATTTATTATATTATACTATTTTAAAAATTATTTAAATATTTTTTAATGAACTTTCAGTGAATAAATTAAAATAAATTATAATATGGTTTGACATGTTTAACACGTCGTGCCAACACATCGTGTTAGACATGTTGTGTTAATCAATTTCTTCATTTGACACGACACGATACGCCACGTTGAAATATTAACTCGTGTCAACACGATAGGACACGAGCTCTAACACATGAGTGTTTGACACGATACGTTTGCAATACACTACCTATTCTCTTTTACTCATTATTTTATTTTTTTTTAAGAGAACTGTTACTCATATTCTGGATACTGTGGTATTCAAGGTATTATTATTATTATTATTATTATTATTATTATTATTATCATTATTATTATTTTTGAATGAAGCATATTTCAAGGTATTGTTCATTGCTATATATAAAAAAAAAGTATTATTCATCACCGATGATCAGCGTCATCCAGTAATCCTTGTTTGATTCTTGGTGAGAAGGTGAATGCTTGGGAATTGAAGCAAGTGAATAAAACAAAAATTCCAATTTGGGTATCTTAGTTAAACATGCAGCCTTTCATTCAACCTCAAAAAAAAAAAAAAAAACCCTAAGATTTCAGTCAATAAATAAATAAATATTTAATTAATTAGAAAAACAAAGGTCAGATATACCCAAAGCCAGATCATAGATCTGCACTGCATGGTACTAATCCACAGTAAAAAATAAGTTTTACAAATTAGAAACATTGGCGATTCCAATACGCTTTTTTTAAAAAAAAATAAAAAATAAAAACCCGACTAACAATTTCTTAGTTGAATGCTTGGGAATTGAAGCAAGTGATTAAAACAAAAATTCCAATTTGGGTATCTTAGTTAAACATGCAGCCTTTCATTCAACCTCAAAAAAAAAAAAAAAAAAAAAAACCCTAAGATTTCAGTCAATAAATAAATAAATATTTAATTAATTAGAAAAACAAAGGTCAGATATACCCAAAGCCAGATCATAGATCTGCACTGCATGGTAGTAATCCACAGTAAAAAAAAAGTTTTACAAATTAGAAACATTGGCGATTCCAATACGTTTTTTTTAAAAAAAAATAAAAAATAAAAACCCGACTAACAATTTCTTTCAATATTTCACAGAAGGCCCAATCACAGTCTCACAGACCCCGATGGTTACGGATAATGTTGAAGGGATATATTGCAAAATAGGAAATTTTAAATTAAGTCAACTGTTGAGAGTGGGATTTGAGCCCACGCCCTTTCGGACCAGAACCTTAATCTGGCGCCTTAGACCAACTCGGCCATCTCAACTTTGTTGTTTGATTAAAGTCAGTTAAATATTTCATATCTTGCAAGATCTGTTCAGCGCTTTGCTGTGGTCCTGTGGCCTTCTGATTAACTCGATGGATTAATAATGCAACCTATATAGTTTACATTAGGATGAAGTGATCAAGACAAACTATTTAAATTGATATATATATATATATATATATATATATATATATATATATATATATATATTTAAAAACGAATTGAAAAGGCTTACTAGTTTTACTCTATTCAAATATTCTCACTTCACCGGCCCAAAATATTAAAAAGAATATGAAATCAAATTATAATCTATAAACACTTAAACAGTCTCAAGTTTGTCGGAATGTTGGCCTTCTATTCCTTACTAGTGCTAATCTCGCGCAAAATCTCGCGCGTTGCGCGATTCATTCCTATACGAATATTTTATTAAATAGTTTCTTAATGAAATGAGCGACAATGTGGTCAAGATCGACAACTATAGAGCGAACATCGCGCATATAAATTTTTTTATGAAATTTAGAACACTATATAAAAAATGCCATAAAATTTGAGAGTACTATTGAAATATTATACGGAAGCTGCCACAAAAAATTCAGACCAATAAATCATGCCCTATAGAAAATCCAACAGAGTGGCATAGAAGATCCGCGCGAGTTACCGTGCTAACCACAATAACTCACGCGCGGGGCATACCTCCCCAAATTATATATTGATAATGCTCCTAGACACTCCCTCCTAAGCACGCATGATACGTGCTTTATAAAGCACAATATCCATTATCCTTAATTGTTTATTGAAATTTTATAAATTTAATAGGGCATTAAGAATATCCTTTATGATTTTCCAAATTTTACGTGTCATTAAGCTGGTTTAAATATTTTACAGGGCCTAGTCGAAGCAGAAAAGGAAGCGGCTCCTAATTTATTATTAAATTTTTTTGTGTTTTTGCGTGTATTCATAATAGCTCTATTTAAAAATTTAATATCAATATAAATCATCAATTCTTTTAATATCATGATTTGTACACACCAATAACAAATTTCGGTTTATTAACTTTATTTATTTCTTTTTTGTATCAAGAGCATTTAAAAATGTGTATTGACGCAAACCATTTCTAATCGATGATTTTTCAAAGGATTGATTCCTATCAACACAAAGTTATTTTTTTTTAAATTTATTATAAGCATGAAGAGAATAATTTAGATCACATTTATCTGATTTGTTTTGTATTTAAATTCTAAAATTTTGTTGGAGGATGTAAAGAGAGGCATGATGGAAAATTTAAAATTGAGGACACTTGGATCATTTTAAAGAAAAGTGACAATAGTAAAGAATTGCAAAGCTGATCGCAAGTTGGAGTTTAAGGGCATTTTGTTTTATCTTCCAATCTTTATGCATTTTATTTTTGTTTCTAAGCCAGCCATGGTTGAGTCTTTTGAGTTTAATAGCTAAAGAAAATTTATATTTTATCCATTGTCGTTATCAGATCTCACGCGGCACAAAAGAGCTCAAAATCTGAAAAAAACAATGTGACTTTTTCACTTTACTCCAAAAAAACAATAATACAGAAAGAAATTTTACTTTTCTGCAGTATACATATACATTCAACTTCACATAAATAAAAATCGTATTGTCATCTAGCAATTTACATAACCTCTACATATTCCCCCCCCCCCCAAAAAAAAGAAACTAGCTATCTACATCTGTTTTGATTCAATTCCAATCCTTCTTCCACGAAATTCTTTTTCAGCTCTTTTCCCAAGTCCGGTATGAATTGCATCTGCCAATGAAGTACCCGTCGGGTTTCTGGTAGCTCTTCTTTTGTTAACCATCTGCAGTTTGCACCCAAAAAGAACAGTCATTTATGGAATGCTTTAGGTCAAGTCTTTTTGAGGAAATGTCAACAAAAAGCAATTATAATTTGTATAAGAAAGTATATTAGAATCAAACAACGAGAAATATTGCATAAGTTTTCGTGCACAGACCATATGCATCAATGAAGGTGATACAAAATTAAGATAAAAGAATAATTATAGATATGATGCGTACATCTGAATTGGCTATTGTTGTATTTTTTTTCCTATCCTTGCAGTTTTGTGGATGATGCACTTCCTGCAATGAAATAAGGAAAAAAATTAAATAAAATGGTATTATGACCTAACTAAGTTTAAACATTGAACCTTTTCTATTACAGTAGCTGTCGAATCGTCTTCCTTGGGCTTCTCATTGAAGGAAGCTGCACTCTTTTTGTGTTGTCTATTAGAAGCACACCTATCAGCAAAAGATTGAATTTTAACAACCAAATACTTTGAAAAGTTTACTACGTGGTTATAACTTGTGTTAAAAAAAAATCGAGAAAAATAACATGCATTTCTAATAAAGCATCAACATTAGCATTCTTACTTGAAATGTGTCGGTTTAGTGAGGCCGAGTTGAACTGGGCAAGGATGTACAGTTTGTTAATCCTGCTGTTGATGCAGTTGCTCATGGGCACATCAATCAGCCCTGCCCCGCCCCGCCCCGCCTATCGGTACCTGTCTCATAAGGAACAAAAGGACAATAAAATCTCTATGGTACATTGTTATATGTATACGATTGTATCATATTAAGAAAACTTACAAAACCAATCAATTGTCTTTGTAAAAAGCAAACAGTAATCGAATATTTGACAAAATTACTAGAATGAACCCTATTTTTATACAGTTCTCGTAAAATATATTTGCGGGACGTAAAATGCAAAAAACCCTCCCATGAATACTTAAATCTCCTATTTTGCTCCCATGCAATTAGATGGAACAACACTGCTAGGTTTCTTTTCAAACAATGGACAAAATTGACATAAAATACGACAGTAGTGGTCAGCAACAATGTTCAAAAAACTCCTAGCACTTGTAAGCTATAACTTTTCCCTAAAAAACAAAAAGGAAGTGTAATAAATGCATTGACCATCAATTGTAGTAAAGACGCACCTGTCAGTGACTCCAGTTGTTTCCCCTCCTTTTCTAGACCACTCATGCCAAATTGGAAACAACTTGCATTCTTCATGATTAACAGATGCTGCCCAAGAATATTTATGTTACAACTTACAAAAGTGAAAAATCAGTAATAAGATAGCAAATAACAGACCTGCTGAGGACCATAAATAAAAACTAACAAACCAACTAACTATTACTGAATTCATTTGGCATACCAGGATAATGTACCTACAGTTTTTTTTAACATAAAGTTGTTCTGGCAAACCACAAATATGTAGCAAAAGTTTGTAGTATCTAACAAATATATAGCAGACATCAAAGTGCAATGTTATAATTCTTGTAGAAAACATTTGCAGTATCTAACAAATGCAAATGATCATTTTAGCTGCACTTCAAAAAAGAACTTTACATTGCAAACACATTATTCGCAACTGATACAAAAAATGATCAATAAAATGTCTACTAAGTTTGTAATCATTTTAAATGCATCCCAATTCTCCTCTGTCGGATTACCTTAGAGTGAATTGAATCAACTACGCCGCGAGAGATCATAGCCTCCGTGACGGCTATACCTCCTCCCGCCCCTCCCTATATTTTTTTGAGGAACTTCGCTGTGGCGGCTCTCCCTCTCGTCAGATGTATCCTTCAAGGATCCAGAAAAGGTCGTGGCATCCGTTGGGCCTACCCTACACAATAACCATCACAATTCACAAGTAAAGCAAGAATAATCATTTTCCCTAAATTCTACAATATAATCAATCAGACAGCATTTTCCCTAAATTTCAAACTACAACCAGAAATAAGAACCGGAAAAAAAAATATCAAAATTATACCTCTTTTAAGCTTATTTGCCCCGCAACAAGAAACAGATAGTTGCACAATCGCGCCTAGTTACTCCAAGTTTCTTCTCTTTCTTCGTCGCAACGCAAAATAGAATGACAGATTCGAACAATCAAGCCTTCCTGATCTCTCCAGCGCTCCTCGCCTCCTCTTTCTCCACCCTGTGGATCAATCGCTGGTCGGAGGTAAGGTTTTTATAGGGGGGACTGAGAAGGGCATAAGATTGGACAAGGAACAAGTGAGGTGGGTGGTAGGCGAAAGGAAATAAGCAAAGGTGCTTCAGTTACCACTGAGAAGAGGTACTCTTGGCGCTGGTTTGAGTGGCAAGTGGCATTCACAACGCCACCTGGCGAGGCCGCCCGGGTTGCTCGGCTGTCACCCGCTATTCGGCCGTTGTTTTGCGATTTCCCGCCCCTCGGCTTCGCTAGGCCGGTTGGGTCACTTCTTCAGGCCGACTATCCACTATCGGCCCGTTTTTAGGCCTATTTAGTGTGGATTTATTAAATAGGATCTGACATCAGCCCATATACTAACTGAAAGAGATTGGTTGGTATCATTTCATTTTTGTTGTTGCCTACAATTAGGGCTGCCAAACGTGCCAAACGCACACGGAAATGTCCCATTTCGTTTTCGTGTCTTTTCGGCAAACGGAACGAAATCTCTGTTTCGTTTTCGTTCCGTTTTTGAAACGGTAAGGAAAATTGGTGCCACATTCCGTTTCGTTTCTATTTTCCATTATAATTCCTCATTTCGGTGTTCCATTTCGGTAAAATGGTATAATTATCCGTTTCGTTTTCGTTTCGTTTTCTGAAACGCATGGTAAATTGATGCCACATTCTGTTTCGTTTTTGAAAACGGAACGGCATCACGTTTTTTTGGACCGTTTTGCCAGGCCTACCTACAATGTTTGTAGGAGCACGGAAGCCATTATTAATACGGTGACCTATTATGCCTATGCAGCTACGTTGTTGATTAAGACTCAGAAAGTGCTGTTATTGCAACCTCACGATTAACGACTCATATCCTTTGCAGGAAAATAAAATTAATGAAACATAAATGAAGCAAGAGGAAGAAGAAAATCCATATCCAATGTAGGCAACATTTGTATCTAAGCTATAAACATGCACATAAGTAATTTTAATCAGATTGATGAAGTTTGTTAAAAGACTTTAAATGTTGACCACAAAAAAGAGACTTAAAATTAATTTATTTCGGCTTTACGATCGATGGGCTTTTGTAGATGCTTTTTACATGTTTCACATAAAAGTTAATGGGCTTTTTAATTAAAAATGTTCTCTAAAACATTGGATCGAGATGTGGGCCTTTTATACTAAAGAAAATGAAGCATAACGGACGGTGGTAGAGCTATAAAATCAGGTGCCAAATGGTCGTTAGTTAGGAGTCAGGACTTAGGAGAATAGGTGGCCTTTGTGCATGACGTACTCTTATTTGGTGTTACAGTGTTACTCACCACCTTCAGCAGGAGGTAATATATTACTACAACTTAATTAATAAGTCGGCAGTCAGCCACTGAGCCACGACTGCTAGACACGACTGGATAAAGTAGAAGTAGGTAAACCTGGAGATTTCCATGAGAGACACGAGACAAGACGAGGTGCACCGCCTAAGCAGTAGCACTCGACCAAAGGAGAACTACCAATTTGACCTCGATCAGTCAAACTCATTCTCTCAATTTGAACGACCGACCAAATCCACATTGATGGTAACTCCGGTCCCACCAGTCAGTCAGATGATTTATATTGTTTATTTATTTACCCATCTTTTCCCTTCTAGACCGACTTTGCTCTACAAATGACACTCGACCCTTCTACTGCCGCCCCTTCATCTCCTGCGCTACACGTGTCCCCGACAGCCCCGCCACCACCGTCGATCATTCTTCCGCTCTCACATCACCTTCCCCTTTCCGTAATTTTGTTACTCCGCCAACCGACTCCCTCCCGCCTTTATTTAACTAGCTCGCTCCCATTCCCTTTCCTCCTCATCTCCAATCCAAATCCGATTGCATTTCGTCGAACACTTTTGAGTGCATCACACAGCTGACTACTCTCTGTATTAAGTTCAATTCAACTCTACTACGACTCGACTCTTAGTACCAGACTACCAGTAACACTAAAGAGTAACATAATGGAGGCCGCGAAGAGGAAGGCAGCCTATGTCACATTTCTGGCCGGAGATGGAGACTACGTGAAAGGAGTGGTGGGCCTGGCCAAGGGGCTGCGCAAGGTGGGGACTGCCTACCCGCTCGTCGTGGCTGTGCTGCCCGACGTGCCTGATAGCCACAGGAGGCTGCTCCTGGCACAGGGGTGCATCGTGAGAGAGATTGAGCCGGTGCATCCTCCCGACAGCAGCACCCAGTTTGCCATGGCCTACTATGTTATCAACTACTCCAAGCTCCGCATTTGGGAGGTACACAACAAATTGTTTCTGATTTTCTGGTTCAAGCACGAAAGCACTCATGGTCATATATGGTGTATTGGAATAAACAATTGGTCTTAACTTATACCTCTTGGTACAATTCATACATCCATATATGATATATCATTATTCTGATGCCTGTTCTTTCATTAATTGAATTCGTACAATCAAATATCTCCTTTACCACAAACAAACACCCAACGAAATCAGGTCGTTTAGTCTCAGTATAATTATCGATACAGTAATTTACTTAACATATCTATAATAATTAATATGTTATATGTTTGCAGTTCACAGAGTACGAAAAAATATTATACCTGGACTCGGACATCCAGGTGTATGAGAACATCGACCACCTCTTTGAGCTGCCCGATGGTGCTTTCTACGCCGTTATGGACTGCTTCTGCGAGAAGACCTGGTCCCACACACCCCAGTACCGCATCGGCTACTGTCAGCAGAGCCCTGACCGTGTTCCCTGGCCCCGTGACGAGCTGGGCCCTCCCCCACCCCCGTACTTCAATGCGGGGATGTTTGTGTCCCAGCCAAGCGCTGCTACCGCCAAGGCTCTGCTCGCGGTCCTCAAGGTCACTCCACCGACACCATTTGCCGAGCAGGTATATGAATATATTCATCTTTTCTTTTCATTATCTATTGATTCTTTTGTAATTAGATCATTATCTATTAATTGAGTATGATCACAGCCCATAGGCGTATTAATTAATTGAGCATTGAGTGTATTGTATGTTTTGTAGGATTTTCTGAACATGTACTTCAAGGACATTTATAAGCCGATCCCTCTGTTATACAATCTTGTGATGGCGATGCTGTGGAGGCATCCTGACAAGGTTGAGCTCTCCAAAGTCAAGGTCGTGCACTACTGTGCTGCGGTATGTACATATTCTATACTAGTTCTTTGCATTTTCATCTCCTCAATTGTTCTCATTTGTTTAATGAAACAATACTCTGGTCAATCCTTGATTATCTATCTCTATTGCTTTATTTGTTTCGGACATACATATATGATATATCTAACTATGGATGTGTGCAGGGATCAAAACCGTGGAGGTACACGGGCAAGGAAGAGAACATGGATAGAAAAGATGTGAAGATGCTAGTTGAGAAATGGTGGGATGTATACAACGACAGGTCCCTGGACTACAAGGGGCCAGCTCTGGTGGGCCCCACCAGTCAGACTAGGGGCACACTCAGCAGGATTCCAGAGAAACGCCTGGTGCGCTGCATCCGTGCACCCTCTGCTGCCTGAGCTTAAGGGGTGTATTATCTGTGATTAGTGAATTAAGTCGAGTCTTTCATAAAGATAATAATATGTACAGACCTTTTTGCTTCTTTTTTTTTTAGTTTGTAAGATATATATGTACGAGTACACACATTTATATTTTGTAGGGAGATACAGATAGGAAGTATGCTGATGTGAATATTAACTACAACTCGTGTAATGATTTATAGGATATATAGCATGTATCAAATTGGGGTGTGAACAGAGAAATTTCCAAGACTTTGATTCATTCTACCTGTACATGTGTGGTTTTGTATCTGCTCTGTTAATGTATTCTCAATTGTTCCAACTTCCAAGTCTTTGTAATAACAAAAATGCTACGAGAATAACTTGGTACATCAGTATTACTGATTTAGCACGTTGGGCCCTTTATAGTAGTGTGCAAAACCAAAACGGGTTACTATTTGCTACTTGGGAGTCGACGCAGAAAAAGTACAACTATTTGGGCTAAGAAATTAACTTAATGATGGTTCTTTTGGGGCTAAGAAATTTAGACCGTGCCCCAAGAGTCCTGGACTATGGGCTTTGTACTACGACGGCGTCGACGGGTGCGGATCTGAGTTGATTTTTTTTTTTTTATTTTAAAGAACTTTGGCATATGTGCTAACAGATATTGAAAAATAATATTGAATACAATCGGTGGATTAAAGGTGAAATTTTTAAAAGACTTTACAACTCAATCCAAATAAACAGATTAGTCAAAGATCAAATCAATTTAATCAACATTTATAACATGACAAAAACTAATTTGGTTGGACTACTTGACAAGTCGGATTGAGTTTATTTATTATTTGTTATAGGCGCCGACTAGTGTTCTTCAATTGTGTGTATCCTCATGTTATCGCGTGGCATGTTGGCAATAGCTAACTTTTTATTCATCTTGTGCTGTGTAGTACTGAGGGGAGAGGGAGCGAACACAATATGCATTGCGACATGTATGGTTGGCACGTCGCGTCGTGTCGTATTGGCATGCCATGCTAGTTGTGTCAATTCGTGTTAGAAGTTTTACTTATTCGTTTTTAGAGTTGTTAAAATTTGTTAAGAAAAATATTTACAAATGAAGGAAAAAAGGAATAATTATAGTAAAAATGTAGATATTGATTAAAATTTTTTTTATGACGTAATTTCTACAACCAACCAGGATATATCTTGTTTTTTCTTTTTTCTGAAATTATATCAGGTATGCGAATTGAAATTAATAACGGGCAACAACAATATTTTAATTTACATTCAGAACAAATTAATGTTAATTAACTTGACAGCTGCTGTCAAGATTTTGAAAAAAAAAAAATTAATGTTAGTGCAGTCGTTTGATGAATATACAGTGAAGACCTGCTGTCTACGGACCCTAAATTTCTGGCAGACTATAAATAAATAAAATTGTCATTTTAAAATTCATATTTAAAATATTAATGCAGATGAAAATATGCGACATAAAATATATAATGTGGTAATAGTGAAATTAAAATCTGGAAATAACATTATGATGTCCAGTTATTTTGGGATATGAAATGAAGACCGCTCCAAAACCAAAACACCAACCTGTATTACGGGCTTTCATATTACGATGGTTGCGGATCTAAGTTAATTTTTCAAAAGAACTAGGAAGTTGTGCTAACAAATATTAATAAATTGATGCTATAATACGATTGATAGATTAAAGATGATTTTTTTAAAGGACTGTACAATTCAATCCAGATAAACAGATTAGTCAAACATCAAATCCAAATCTGATCCAACATTTAAAACATGATAAAACTAAAGTGAAGTGTTAAAACATGATAACTAAAGTGAAGTGAAACACTGCCCCAAAGCCGAATAAACTTCATGACGTCCGTTTATTTTAGTGCAAGAAATGAAGACTGCCCCAAAACCAAAACATCAACCTGAATTATGGGCTTCATCCTACAATGGACGCGGAATCTGATTTGATTTTTTAAAAGTTCTTTGAAGTTTGTGTTAACAGATATTAATGAATTTTTTTGTTCTCTAATACAATTGATAGATTAAAGATGATTTTTTTAAAAGACTGTCCAACTCGATCCAGATAAATATATTAGTCAAACATCAAATCCAACATTTGAAACATTTTAAAACTACTAATTTCGTTGGGCATATTTGCCAAGTTGGACGAGTATATTTATTTTTTTGTTATTAGCCAACTTGCATATATCGTTTTAAATCTGCATATATGCATGTATCAATTGGTGTGTCCGGTGTGTCCCCCCATCCCGTGTCAACACTCAACAGAAATAAATAAAGAAGTACCCAAAAAAAAAAAAAAAAAAAAAAAATCTGTATGGATCGCAAAGCCCGCCGAGCTATCAATATTATCATCAAGGAGAAAGTGACTTGATGGCAACATAACTTTTTGGTCGGTAGAGATCGTTAAAAGATATCAGGTTAATTTCTTCATGCATATGATCGCATATATTTAAGTTAGCGGAACAACAGTAATAAATTAATAATATATTTAAATTCCATCAAAACAAAATTAAAATTTTATATGTTTTGAGTACATATGGAAAAAAAATAATATACGGTGCATTTGGATGCAAAGAATAATAACTAAACCATAATACTATTAAACTTAATTTAAACAAGCTTCGCGCGATTTTTCTTTCCCGATTTTATTTTGGACTCTTTTGAAATGCCATTGATTGGTGTATGTCGGGCTCAACATAAGGAATAGATGAAGGTTTCTATCTACCCATATTACGTTATATGATTTTTTTATGTGGTAATTTTTTTATACATATAAATAAAGTCATATTGTTATTGACTAGGTAGCCTTGCTGTGACTCATCTATGTAACGTTCGCATGTGTATCATTGTAAATATCAAGATATTAGTTCAAATATGTAAATTTAATTTGTGGCTTTGTTCTTAATTTTTTAGGAACAAGTTTTTAATTAGAATAATAATTGTAGTTTTATTCTCAAATTGACCCAAATGCGCTTTTGGAACCATGTATCTTGATATTTTTATTTTTTTCTTTTATTTGTAGAATTTCTGTTACTAATAATTTCTATAAACATAGTATACATAAGACCTCTAAATCCAGCACAATTATAATGTTTTATGTTATTTATATTTTTATTTTATTTGAAGCGCCAACCCCGATTTTCAATGGAATAAACAAGAAAACCTTGCAAAGTACCGTACTTTCCGATATTACAAACTACAAAGTGACAATATTTAGTGAAAATAATATTTTTTTCGAAGCACACCGAACCAAAGGGCATTATTGCACAAACTGAAAGCGATGTTATCCAGTGTCCTTTTTATTTGAAACTGTTTTTCTATACTTTGTTCCATATTTTGAAACATTTTTAGCCGTTTCTCTTTTCGATATTCTAATTTTGATTCTTGTAATTCTTTTTATTTATCATTGAAAGTTTTTTTTGTTTGGTTATTATCAAGAAATCTAAAATAAAAGGCCAATAGTTACAGAGTTACCGAGACAACTTTACAGTTTATAAGTCAAATGATTCTGCTATTGATAATCCACTTGTATCTTTTTTATTTAGTACAAGGCAATTACTTAAACATACTTATGTGGTGATTGAAGCATGTCTGATTACCATCGTACAGGCGGCCAATAAATTTTGACAATTTAACTGCCAGAAGCAGTTTAAAAATTTAAAAAAATGGTACAGGTGCTGACACAGATTGATTAAGATTCTTGACACTGTAAAATGAGAGCACTTAAAAGATTAGCTCAATGACCACATACGCCTGTAACTTGCTTATTTTACCTTTTTTTTTTCCGACAACCCAGATTCACTGATTCAGCAGGGAATCGAATAGTCAGATTACGGATCTAATAAAATAACGGGTTGTGTTCGGACCTGGCTCCTAAAAAAAAATGATGTGGACCCGACCTTTATCGTACCTACTTCCTCCCTTTAACCTCGTCTATATTGCAACTAGTCTCAAAATCTTTTTCAGAAATTAAGAGGTGTCATAGCGCAGCACAAGTCAACATTCCCTACCAACCACTTATAACTACAATTAAATCATAACTGGGGTTAATGCAAAATTATTGGTTGTTGGTTGCTTTATTTATTACAAGTCAGGAAGATACATATGTTTAAGAAAGAGGGGAAAACGAGAGAAAACGAAAGAAGAAGAAAGAATAAAACATTGCAATATTTGGTTCTCCTACTAACCAATTAATTGCTCTCTTCGGTCATGTCTAATTTTCCATCTGATATAATATTTTTTTTTCGTTTGGAAGTAAGTAGGAAATTCAACCCTACCATTTTCATTAAGAAAGGAAAACAAGAGTACATGTATTTATCTGAATAAAAAGAACATAGGAGACTAGAACATAAGCAGAATAGTACTGGTACCCTCACCCGTACCGGTACCCAAAGTCCCTAAATTACCTACTCTTCCTTTTTAAAAACTAAAATAATAAAGTAGTCCCTTAATCATTGCTATTAAATACTTTAAGCAGTTGATTAGTTAATCAGCTCTGTTTATCTAGTAAGGGGGCGTTTGTTTGTGACTTAAAAGGGTGCATAACTTAAGTTATGCATCCTTAAGTCACCAAACACCAGTTACATAAGACGCCTTAAGGGTGCGTAACTTATACAACCTAAATAGGTTGCATAAGTTATGTACCATCCTCTTTAATTTTTTTTCCAACAATACCCCTTAGAAATAATTAATCATAATATTTAATAATATTTAATAAGTAACAATAATTATTAAAAAACATAATTAATGATAATAATTAAAATAATTAATCAATAATACATTTTTATCATTAAATAATTAATAATATTTATAATATTTAATTAAGAGTAATTATTAATATTTCATAATAACAAAAATGATGTATTATTATCATATATAATTAATTTTTATAAAAATTAAAAATATTTAATAAGTAATAATAATTATTAAAAAATCGTAATTAATAATAAAAATTAATTATTATAATTAATAATTAAATAATAATAATTAATAATATTTAAAAAGTAATATTAATTATTAACAATAACAATTAAATAATAAGAATTAATTAAAAATAATTAATCAATAATAATTTTTTATTGTTAAATAATTAATAATGTTTATAATATTTAATTAAAAGTGATTATTAATATATCATAATAATAAAAATGATTATTATTATCATTAATAATTAATAATAATTATGTCACAATGCCTTATTAATACATAATTTTAATTCAAATGTAAGGGCATTTTAGTCTTTTGATACGAATATATGCATGCATTAAGTTACTCATCCTTACTACATAACCAAACATCCATTACATAACACTACATAAACACTTAGGCATCCTTAACTTATGCAACCTCTTACTACACAAACAAACGCCCCCTAAATAATTTGAAGTCCGGACAATCTTCTCTTATTCTATGTAATCCCTTGCAAACTTCGCCAAAAACTTTTGCAGTATTCTAGTTAAACTTTCGGCGGTACTTGGAATGAACTATCCGATGGCAAAAAGGCTCAAGTCAATGTAACTTTCACCATAAGGCAATATAACTAGTATAATAATGCAATATGAGCCCTAAATCAATTCAAGTTGTAATTAATTAGGTAATTTACTCGGTTATGTAATTGAAATTTGAACCAAGGGAACTCGAATTTGGAGTTATTAATTTGAGCTCTAAATTACTTTAATGCCATCATCTCTAATGTAATACTAACATGAGGGAATATTACCTGTTAACAGTCGCTGTCAATTTACTCTAAAAAAAAAAAAAAACATGAGGGAATATTACGATTTTTTTTTTTTTTTTTACTATGCTGAGTTATAATATTTAGATTTTCGCAGCTAAGTTATTGTGTAGATAGAAGATATAAGTACCTAAAATTTAGGCATAAACACTTAATGCAGTGGATATTAATGTCATATAGGTATGAGCACTTATGTATATATATTTTTTTGACACATTCTTATGTAGATATAATCCTTAATTGTAGGTACGGACTATGTGCATAAGATACAAGCGCATGAGAGGAGCTAGTGACGTATTTTAATTGAACATTATTTTTACTAAAAGAAAAACAGTCAAAGACAATTTGAGATATTGCTACCTTGACCATTATTTCTACTCCTTATAAACGCATTACGCATGGATCCAGAGGTGTTAACACGCTAGATCTAGCATGTAAATGTGTATTTCTACCGTTCGATCGATTTGATCCATGGCCGGATATCAATCGCCGGACCAAGCAACAATATATATTGACTTTTCATCTAATAAGGAAACAAATTGAGCAAAATATCTACCTGACAACATATTTTTATTGTCTAATATTATTTTATTTTTTTTATCGGGACTTTGATAAGGATCATCCTCAATATTCATCATCCCATCATCCCTGGGAATCTTCATTAATGAGAAAAACATGTCATTAATGAGGAAACACATAATCTCCTGGGATCATCCCATACTTCTCATTCCCGCACTAATTACTCATCCCTCCTCTTTTTTCCATCCCTCCCCTCCCACCTCACATAAATAATCTTTCCAGAATATTTGTATATAAAAACTAGCACAATTAGTTTTTTTTTTTACAGAACTATTGTACAACTAAGAAAATTATTTTTTTTCCAGAACAATTATATTATAAAACTAGAACAATTAGTTTTATTTTTCAGAACAATTATATTTTGAAACTAGAACAATTAATTTTTTTTTACAGAACAATTATATTCTACAACTAATTAAGAAAGTTATATTTTTTTTTTCCAGAACAATTATATTATGAAACTAGGACAATTAGCTTTTTTTTTTTAAGAACAATTATATTATGAAACTAGAACAATTAGTGCGAAGGAGGAAACTGGGAATGAATAAAGGTGTAAGCAACATGGAGAGGGGTGAAAGAGGGAAACAGAGAGTTAGTATTGGATGATGAGGATAAAGATGAAATGGGGATGAGAGATGAGGGATGAGGGATGACGTGCTGGAGGGGAGAGAAGAGAGATTGTGAGATAAATTAATTACATTCAAAAAAAAGGAAAATAATTATTAACACGTTTTCTAAAAATAGAAAAAATTAAGAGGATGGTAAGGATGATGGAAAGCAATTCTTTTTTTTTATTGCCCACGTATGAGGATAACTTTTGTGCACAATTTTTTGGTAGTTTCTAAAAATAAGCGAACTTTGGTAATTCCTTTTTGAAAAGAGCTGCCAAGCTCTCGGAAAAAGAAAAAGAGAAACAAATAGAAGTTAGAAATTATAACGTCGCCAAGTACCTTCAGATTCGTCATATTTTTCAGGAAATGCACCGAATACCTGCTACCTCGGGGGCCGGAGACTGGGGCGTGCATAAAATATAATGTTAATTCAATTATTTCATGTATCTGACCTATTCTGATATTGATAATTTAAATTATTAAAACTTAATTAAAGTAGGATCTTAATAACTCTACCTATTATACATTCCGATTCTGTTCCGCTGCAAAAGATGCTTTGAAGTTTGAGCGATCAACTTCATTTTTTTTTTTTTACTTTTGTGAAAACAGAATTCTTTTCCAAAATGGAGTCTACGACCATGGAGTATGAAGTATGAACAATTGGATCATGCATGTGCGCACTTGTGTGCTAGCCGACAATCAAAATTTGTACTTTTTGTAACCAATCATATAGGCCTTATTCGGATAACTTCTTAATTTTTTATTTAAATAGGTCCTAACACCTCGGACAGCTTACTTTTAATATAACCCAATCTAGCCGTTGAAGTTCAAACCATATACACCAAAATACCAAAGACACCAAGCGTGATATAATATTTTGCGTTTTTCAGTAATACCCCAATTCAAGTTTGATTTAAGATTTAAAATTCTTGTTCTTTAGAACTAATTGGGTTCTACTTTTGGATTACAAGGTTTATATTTATATTTCAATTGTTTCCTTTTTTTTTTTTTTTTTTTTGGTAAAACCATTTGAAATCCTGTACTTGTTAAAGAAAAAGGATGAATTTGTACTATTCTACGAAAGAATCTTGCTCTAGTTCGGATATGGAACTTCTGATATTTGTGCTTAATATCTAAAATATTAGCCAAAACAATTTTCTCTTAATAATTTTTTCATACCTATTTAATAGTTTTGTCAATTCTCACTGCAGCTTCGGCCCCTCGCTGCCGGGAACCGCATCCTCTACCCATCCCTTAGAGATGGGTAGAGTGCCCATCTCTCGATCTCAGCCGTCTGATTTAATCTCAACGGCTAAAGGAGCCCCGTGCATTCCACCACTCCCGAAAAAAATTATTGGCCCGAAAAAAATGAACCGTCCAGATTAGATCAGACGGTCGTGATGAGATGGGCACTCTACCCATCTCTTAGAGATGGGTAGAGGATGCGGGTCCCTCGCTGCCGTGCTTCTCAAGTGAGATTGATCTCAAGAGATTTTATTCTAGACTGTTCAAAATTCGGTTAATGTCTTAAATTTGTTCTGTTCAAAATGTTGAATGTGGGGCCAAGTTAATCATTCGAGAGTAGGGGTGTCAAAAGTCTACCGTTTCGAACGTTTCCGTTCCGTTCCGTCCGGAACGGAACGAAAACGGAATGAAAATGTGTTTCGTTTTCAGAAACGGAACGGAAGCGGAACAGAATTTCGTTTCGTTTTAGGTATTTACCGTGAAAAATCAATGTAAAAACGGAACGGAACGTTAATTCCGTTCCGTTTAACGAAAACGGAATGGTTTTTCAGTTTCGCTGACTGGAACGGAACGAAAACGGAACTTACCAGTTCCGTTCCGTTTCGAACGCTTGACACCTCTATTCGAGAGACAATTCATACGTACAAGATAAATCTCAGCGAAAAAAAATTCAGTTGAATCCATTGATTGGCACGCTTCTCATGTTTTTGAAAAAATAATTTTTGAGGAGGTTATAATGTCAACATTTTAGATCTCTTCAAATACCAATATTTTATATTTTAATTATTTTTTCAAAATTTTAAATTTAAATGTCGAATCTAAATCGTTGAACTTGTTCAAATTGAACAAGTGATGTTATTTCAAAAGGAAAATTAGAAATATGCCACTCCAAAGTTCATAAATTAGAAATTTGCCACTCTAAAATTAAGTCTTTGAAAATTGCCACCTTAGATGCCATTAAATTAGAAAATTTCCACGTTTACTATACTAACAAAAGATGCCCCAATATGTGGGCAAATAAAAAAAAAATAATGTTAGACATTCTATTTGTATTTATTTTCTTACCATGTATATTCTGTATGTATTGTTGTAATTTTTATTCTAGCTCGGTCTAGATAAAATGTTTAAAATGTTTTATCTCGTTATTACATTCAGACCACTGATCTGATCAGATTTTAAAAATCCACAGCATATATTTGTTTAGTTTAACATTTAACATTTGGATAAACCTTGAACTCAAAATTGAAAAGACTTTTGAATTGATACTTTTATAAGTAGTAGAGATAAATCATTCCTCTCCATACTTAATTTTTTCGTATTGACAACAAAACCCATATCCCTCCTCTTTTAACAACTCAATATTATTTTTCATAACTGCACATTTTGGGTGTGTTTGGCAATACTCGTGAACTTCTTGTTCGCGAACTAGGGACGAACTACGGAACCAAACATGCCACGAACAAGCAGTTCGTGCTTGTTCCTTGTTCCACCAAAATCTAGGAACTGCGAACAAGTAGTTCTTGTTCGTGAATTGTCTTGTTTCCAACTTTACCAAACACACCCTTTGTTTTTTCCTTTTGAATTTGTTTCTGAGTTCTGACTCTGCTTTCTGCATTTAAAAATGAAATTAATTTTGCATCTAAGACAATCGTTTTTTTTTGCGGCGACTAATTTATTAATTTGTCAACTATCTTAAGGTTCGGGTTCATGTTTTTTTTTTTCTTTCCATTTCTGAAATGGTGCACTATTAAGAAGGTTCTCATGTAGAAATGTTCGCGAATCCTATAAGGGTATGTTTGGATACCCTGCGAACAAGGCTGTTCGCGAACAGGCGCAGTTCGCACAAACCAAACGCCCTCCAAAAAGAGTCACGAAAATAGAACAACTGTCTTGTTCCCAATCCCATTTATTTCCACGAACAAAAATTGAGAACAAGGACAAGCTCTGTTCCTTGTCACATGTTCTTATCCCCTATTCGCCACGTGTATCCAAACACAACCTAAATATATAAGTCTTTAGTTGGATATACACAAAAATGGTGCCAAAACCTTCTATTTATAAAAGTAATTAGTTGTAATGATGGTTTTAAGAAATCAGAGAACAAACATGCAAAAAAAAAAAAAAAATTGTTGTGCAGATAGAAAAAATAATCTCATGTCTCCTTATTTATAAATTTGGACAAACTCGGAATTTGAAGAGTGGTAATTTTCAAATACTTAGAGTGACAAATTTCTTATTTCTCAACTTTGAAGTGGCACCTATCTAATTTTTCCTATTTCAAATTAGTTTCGTAAATTTTGAAATTCATTTGTTACTCGATCATGAGGTGAAAATGAACGAACTTTGTTAACTATAATATATTCATTCTAATACGTTTATATTTTAGTCTTTAATCGAGTATCAATGGTACGACTGACAACAATCAGTTCATTTGATTATTTCTTCATTTACTTCAAAATAAGAAGTCCAGACCAATGATTTCATGCTTTTATAAAATATCTGCAAAAAATTCACCTAATAATTTATTTTGATAAAATATGTATATATAATGATTATTACTCCATGTTATTAGTGCATATCCACAACCACCACCAACAATCATCATCATCATCATTACAAGAAGGTTAATTGTTCGCTCGATATATGAGTTTTTACTAAATTAATTTTTATTTTATTCTTAAATTAAGTTAAATATAATTTAGTTATGTATTTTTAGTTATATAATTCAATTTTATTTAGTTTGAATAGACTACAATATTTTGGTTAAATTTGTGGATATTTGTAAAACGATGGCGGAAAATATGGTGTTATATAAGTTAATTTGTGTTGAAAATAATATTTTAAAATATCCTAAAAAGATATAATTATATTATACATCATATATCATATAGCATAGCTTTTTGTTAATCTAAAATTGTTGTAAAGTAGTAAACTTCTATAAAATAAGAAAATGTGAATAATTTGCAAAAATAAAATAAAGATAGCCATATATTAAAGAAATAATAGAACGTGAAGAAACAATAAAATGAATAATTGTATTATATATCATATATCATAAAAAAATAATTCTTCAATAGCCTTTGATGGCGTCCCCTTAATATTTTGAAATATCATTAATACTAAATCATTTATTCACAACCAATAAACCAAAAGCCAAGCACATGACTCATTAATTTAATTACAGCAATTAATTATAATTAACAGCCATTAAACCAATTGCCACTAATTTCCATTAATTCTTATAAAAAAAAACCTAGGTACCAATACAAACAAAAGGTGAATAATTAAGTATTTAGTATTCAATATTTTTATAAACCACCTGGCCATACTTCTTCATTATTTACTAAACAAAAAAGAAGAAGAAAATTTTCACATTTCTTTTACAAACCTTACTTACAAAAATTTGTTCATAATATCATTACCTTTTTCAAAATTTAAATTATAGCAATATTTATTAAACATCTATTTTAGAAACAATGAAAATATCTAATAAATTTGGTAATTTAAAAATTAAAATTGAAATATGTTGGGTAGTAATAAAAAAATATCTCTGATGAACGTGAAAGAAAATACTCACCAATAAATTTGGAAATGAAAATAGAAAGGGGAGGCAAAAATTAAGGAAGAAACAATGCGCTGCCAAATAAACGTCATACCATGAATCAGGTCAGTTTTATTAAAAAATACTCGACACACAAATAGTTACATAATATCCATTGCAGAGATTTTTTAAAAAATGCTATTTACCAATATTTGGAGCATTGGTTAGATTTAACAAAATGATCCTGACACTCACACATCTTTATTTATAATTTTAGTTTTAATTTTGACTTGATTTTGATTTGATTTGATGCAGTGGCATAATTGTTTCATATGGAGTGAAATAAATTGTTTAAATTATGAACAATTGTGATCGATAAGGATTCAAAGTAAGTTACTAAAAATTAATCCGCCGTAAAACGTCCATAACAAATAGATGAATTCTAATCTTGATACATCACGTAATACAAATATAGAACACCGATTCACCGAAGGACCCCGCTGTTGGAGAGCTATGATACTAACTTTTTTTTTTTTTTTTTTTTGATAGTTAACACTAATTACTATTTTCACAGATTCTCTGTTGCAGTAATAAAAGGTGTCAGGTTGTAGTATAGACGATATTAGCTGCACAAATTACACAGATTTTCTTCCGCAGAAAATCCACGTTTAAACTTTGAAGGAAGACAACCAATAAAAATTTTAAAAAAAAGGGAAGAAGCACGCGCATAACGAATTAACGATGCACTTTCCTTTTTGTTTTTCCATTCAGTCTCCGCAATTTTTATTATTGAAAAATTTCAATCGATTTTGGACCCTAAATGTTACACTACACATTTGTGAACTCCGATTTTGCACCTATAATTTTTTTTTTTTTTAATCAATCCTTGATTCTTAGAATTTTTAATTTCTGTTGGTAATTAACATTTCGTGGTTTGCTTGAGATCTTCTATGAGTGTTTTAGTTCTTTTGCATTTTTTCAATTTATTAAAATGAAATTTGGCTTGTTAATATTTCTAAAATTTCTAAAACGATTCTGAAGTTATTTTTAGTTTTTATTTTGTATAAATTTCATTTACTTTGAATAATTGGAGAAAGAAATTATTCTTATTATAAAAACCAAAAGAAACTCTGGTCGGGTGTATTCTTATTGGATTTTCATTTTATTTTGTTGTTTACAAGCTCAATTGTCCATGGACTTTGTATATTTTAAAATTGGAGATTGACAAGTGGGACCCATGAGTCATTTAGTGCCTATGTCCAAGTATAATTCGTATACTATGTTTATTTAAATAATTAAAATCCACTGAGATGCTACATAGTTGGTACCGCCCCATATATCTTCCTTAATCGGTTCCTGTATCGAGTGCTTCACCATTCCACCTCTTATACTTTTTCCCTTATGAAATAAGCTCCACAACCATCCTTGTAGGAGAGAGAAACTGATGGAAATTGTTACCAAATTCTTGTACCCAAAACACAAATTCGATGAAACAGTGGTTTATTACCCCTAAGTGTGAGGAGCTACATGAGCAAACCAGGTTGGAAGTGAGGGCCAGTACCATGCTATGGCGCACAAGTGAAATTCATATTTTTTTTAGAATATCAAAGGTACTTATACATATTCTTTGGAGAGTTCTCCATTTAGTTTTCTTAAAAATCTTTACGGATTATTAATAAACTGAAAATCTTTGTTGGCTGAACTTTTCTTGGGACTTTTACAAGCTATTTGATATTGTGTCATACTTTCTTGTAGTTTGTAAAATTATTAAAAGTTGAGGTTTTTGTTAAAGGGCTTTAGAAGCTTATGAAAAAATTATGTTGATTAACTGTCTAATTGGTGTTTACGTAACCAATTACGTGTTTGAAATTCGGTATAACATGGGAACCTTATTACTTTAAGTCTAATCATACTAGTACAAATGGCGGTGCTTGTATAAAATCTTGAGACATGTATCTGATATTGAAACCAAGCTAATTAATTAGTACAAATAATTGAAGTATGGTACATCACTACCAAACCGACCACATATGGGACTGTTTTCAATAAAACATTTTGATTTGCTATTTATAATAATAGAATTAGTATATTTATTATTTAGAGTATGAAGTTCGAGTAGCTGAACCAAGGACGGCTGGTACGATCAAATAATACTACGATTGTTTGAATTTCGCGTGATTTGCCTTCTTGCTTTGAGGTGCGGATTTCACACGAATTTTAATTTGCATGTCAGGAATTGAACTGCTTTGCATTTGCATATTTGAAATTGCTAAATTGTTGAATATTCTTATGTCATATTTGCACATTTATCATTTGATTATTATTATTGTTATTGCATGTTGAATGGTTGTCATTTGGAAATTTGGAATTGTTATGTGTAGTGCTTGTGCGATTGAATAGACACTCAATTCTTTTGTACGGGGGTTTGGGTCGCTCCCTTACCTGGCTGTACACTGTGAAGTAAGCGCTTATATTCCAGATCTGGCAGTGTTCTCGGCTTGTAGTACTTCTGATTATCTGATTGTCTGAATTGCAAATTGGATTGAATATTCGCTGGTAGCCCTCTCAGAAGGAGACTCGCGATATCTGACTCTGAACTGACTGATCTGTGATACCAGACCTGCATTAGATAGCTGTCCAAACCGAGCCGGCTTTTGAAATATTAAATTGTATCTGAATTGAATTGAATAAGTAGCCGAGCTGTTTTGCATTGCATCTCTTTATAAGTGATTGCATTTGTTACTTTATTTGTACTTGTATTACTTGTATGTTTATATATGTAGTTATTATTTTAACTTGGTACGGTAGTTAGTTCCTGAGCATGTATCATTGAGATTCGTGTGACTGGAACTAAATACCGCACTGAGATAAATTATATTTATCTCATTCTTTGCTTTTGCATTGTTTCCACAATTGGTTGTGGGTTCCAGGTTTCAGATGGAGTGTTGGACAGCGAGACGAGTAGCAGGCCATTGGATTATGTGGTTAACCAAATTGTTGTAGTATTTATTTATATTTAAATAAATGTCTTTAAATTTAGATTTGAAATGTATAATAATTGTATATAATTAACTTTAATTTAGAAATTATCTTTAGTTAAGCCTTGCGGGTGCAGCAGGCATCCGCGGCGGGCACTCCGTCGTGTGTCGTCCAGTTACGGTATTTGACGGGGTGTCTCACTAAATAGAATTTTTTTTAGATAGGTAAAAGTTGAAAAATGTTGCAAAGCGAATGTACCATGCTAGTATTATGAAATGCGTTGGCTCAGAAGGTAGATTCCTAAGCAAGAAAGTCAGATAGGTTGCAGAAGGAACACTATGAACAATTATGAGGAACACTACGAACAGAACTATTTTGATTTAACTATTAATATACTAATATACAATAAATATTAAACAGTAGTTAAGGTAATCTTTACGACTGTTAGGTGAATTTACATTTAGTGGCACCTTACATATAAAGAATACTTTACTCTCTACTGGAAAATTATTAGTGTTACATTCAGCTCGTTTTTCCATGCAATTACAATTAATATTTCTTATTCATCGACATGTCCTTTTAACAAATGAACATTATTTTTATTTGTAAATAATTTTACCAAATATGTTGTAAAACAGTTATTTATGAACAATGTTACAGTGCGATAATTTTTTGGAGCCATAAATGTAAAATGTCTTTATTTTACCAATACTTAAAAATTTAAAATCGAACTTAAAATCAAATCGTTAATTTTGTTCAATTTAACAAGTGATGTGTTTCCATATAGAATTTGTAAATTTTGTTGTTCATTTGATACTCGATCAAAATATCAAAATATGGACATATTAAAATTAGTTTGTTATAGTAAATTTCATTTTTGGTCTCTTGATCAAGTATTTAATTAAATCTAAATTTTGCAAATGAAAATACATTGCTCGTCAAAATTAACAAGATCATCTTCTGGATTCGAAGAATGAATTTGAAAATTTAAAATATTATTATTAATAAAATAGTAAAATTGTAATATTTGTGACACAAACAAATAACATTATAACTTTACTTGCTAATAATAATTAAAAAAATATAAAAATAATTAGTAAGTTGTCACTTATCAGCCTCCTATAAAATTTAGGCCCAATCTGTTTTGCCGTAACGCCTGTGGTCACTCATGAAAAAAAGAATAATAAATTGAACCAATTAGGCTCAATTCTACACGTAATGCTGGCGTTACTATTTTCGGATATAATTCATGTCCATTTTATCTTGAGAGATTGTTCCTTAAATCCTTGTTTAGTGACCTGCCAAATGGGGCTGGTGCTGTGGACTGAGGAGTGAGGTGCATACATCAGAGACAGCGGTTAATTACCTGAATGGCTGAATTTCAATCTGGCCTAGTTATGTTTGTTCGCCTTGGTTTTCTTTTGTTGGGTCAAATCTTTGTAACGGATTTTAAACGGAATCCGGTGACATGTTATCATGTTGCAATTGCTATGTTGGCTTCTGTACAAGCTAGTTAATACGAACTCGAATGTATTTATGTGGGACCATTTTTGCAGCGACTCAAATTTTGATAGATATATTCCTCTGCTTAACAGGATGACCAGTTCATCAAAAGAAAAAAAAAAAGGGGTGACCAATCATTTGTGTGAACTCGTTTGGTTCTTCTCCGGTAATGTTTTTCATGAAACTAACATACTTTTCTATCGTTATTAAATTTATCTCATTGAATTGAATTTGTTTGGAATAATTTAAGTTCGATCCTATTTTTTTCTAATTAATTTAACTCTGCTTCATTATTTTCCAAACAAAAAATTAAATATCCTGATATATAATTTAAGAAAAATGGAAGTAACTTTAATATTGAAATTGAAATTTTTTATAATCAACTAAATTTAATTCCGAAAACGAGTTTTAATTTATTGACAAAAGATAAAGTTCATTGAATTAAGCACATGATTCAAATATAAATGAAAAATACGGTGTATATAATTTAAATTGAGAAACTTAATTATCATCCTTAAAAAAAAAAACTAACTACAAATCATTAAAATATTCAGGTCAGGAATGGTCCGGATGTTAAATCATAGACCCAAGAAAAATTTCGATTTCAAATCCTCCTAAAGTATAATGGACCGTTTGATGTTGACCCATCCGGTCAGATTCTTCCCGTGTACACCAATATTTTCTGGGAAGGTCGTGTAACAGTATTTGCCTAGCGATTAATTACACTATACATACAATCATTGTCCGTAATTAATATATCCTTTCCGTCAAATTATATGGATCCATTTCATGTGTATGTAATAACTAAGCACAATAATATCCTATAGTCCTATATAATATCCTGTTTTTCTCACTGGAGGGGTTTAGACAGAGGGTAAGGTATCTCAACACGCCCCCAACTAACTCTTACTTCAAAGGTTTTTTGCTTAATCACATACCCTCTTGACACGTGGCGCATATCTACCTTCTTTCATGCCAAACCAGAGCCCAAAACCACGTGGATCCCCATCCACCCGTCCACTCGACCTACCACTTTCTTTCACTGGGTTATAAATTTTCTCTTCTCGTGTCAGCTCTCCACACCCTTCCTTGCACCTCCACTCCTTGCCATTAATTAGTTCGCTCCAAACCAAAGATAATTAAGTAACAAACAACATCTTTTTCCGTCTTTCTTGAGGAAGAGATATCAGCCATGGCAAGAGTGGAGGAGTTCAGACAGGCACAACGTGCTCAAGGTCCGGCAACCATCCTTGCGATTGGTACAGCTACTCCGAAAAACTGCGTGTACCAGGCTGACTATCCCGACTACTACTTTCGCATTACCAACAGTGAGCACATGACTGATCTCAAGGAAAAGTTCAAGCGCATGTGTAAGTAGTCTCTTTTTTTTCCTCACGAATCATCATCTTGTAACTGTTATGCTACGTACAGTTCTAGATTATCTTTAGTAGTGATCCTTTAAAAAAAAATTATAAAATATAAAAAAGAGAAAGGGTTAATCTTAGTGCTGATATAAGACGTCATGTTATATCTATATAATTTTTAGATTGCGGTAGAACTAATTTTTAGTAAGAGTAATATTAATACGTACTTCCAATGCTCTGCAACTATGCGCGGCTCAGTTCACAGTTACGTGACAAAACACTTAGGCCCCGATTAAAATCACTTTTTTTTATTTTTATTTTTTATGCGAGATCTCATTTCATTAGAAATTTTTTTGATCAAAATAAACGAATTTCATTTCATTTGATCGGAATTTTTATGTTATTAGATCCAACTAAATCCCGAGAAATCAATTTCAATTTCAATGAAATCCAGCATTAAATTTTGATTTTAAAAAGAAGGGAAAAGAAACTAGAATAACGGTCTCATGCATGTGCTAGCCATGTTGCGCAAATTTGGTTCCCGCAATTTTCACTTAAGGGAAAAAAAAAACGAATTTTTGGCTATATATCTATTATTTAATTTTTCAAATTAAAAATTTTATTAAATCCAATACTTTATTACTAGTATGTGCTACTTATTTCTTGAAAGACGAATTTTGATGTTGTATGTGTATTCACCGGTTTGGTAGGTATGGTATTGCCTAGCTGGTATCTATATTATTTCTGGATTCTTTCTATTACAAAATGGAGATTCTCTATTTGTGTAGTGTAATCAGTTGTGTGATTAAAAACAGATAATTATGGCTTCCATGGTTAGATTTTTGGATGGACAGTCCATCCAAGAAGTGTGAGCCCTTGTACCATGGAACAAGTCTATCTCCATTAGACATCGGTGTCTCTTTATGATTTCCTAAAATTCATGTTAGATATTTCACATGTCATGTATATATTTTTTTTCTTTAATAGGTTTGTTTAGGGTAGATATACATTAATTAAAGAACCATGATCTTTTTCTGTAAGGATGCTTCCGTGCTGTGAGTCCGCGTTTGCGGCATTCAATTAAAAGAAAATGACACCGCAACCCAATTTATGCAAGAAAAGATTATAAATACAATTCTGGTTTGTGGTGTGTGAAGGACAGAAAATACAAATCATGGAAAGTCTGATCTTGAAGTTCAACAATAGTAGTAGAAAAAAAATTCCAAACATATTATAGACTCTTTTAAAATATTTTATTGATAGCCAAATCTTCTTGTGCTTGTTTGGTTGGCGCAATTTTAGTGCATATTAATCGTTGATAATGCAAAGGTCTTATCTATCTAAAAAAATTATTCCTGATTTGTTTGGACGCACCCATAAATATATACAATTTGTACTGCAAATACGGCAGGTAGGTAGGTAGATAAATTTGTTTGACCCACACGGCCACACTTACAGACGTTTCATGTGTTAGATTAAATTTATTGGGGTACGATTTTATTGAGGGGGTCGTTAGGTGCGTGCCTTTGTCGATACAATGTGGTCGCTGACATGTAGTCAAAATGAGATTATGGGCAAAATGAGTAGAATCATCAGAAAAAGTTTTAGTACTGGCTTATCCGTGTCAGATGCGTCATGCTTGGATCGGCATGGTTTGCAGCCAAATAAATACCCTCATTAACTGCTCCTCAGGCATCTAAGTACGTGCGCCGAGAAATTTTGTCGCAAATTTATCAAGCACAAACATGAGTTTGTTTAATTTGGATAATTATAAGAGACCAATGCTCCTTAATTCTGTAACAGGCGACAAGTCCATGATCAAGAAGAGGTACATGCACTTGACTGAGGAGATCCTCACCGAGAACAAAAACATTTGCGCCTACATGGCACCGTCACTAGATGCCCGTCAGGACATCGTCGTAGTGGAGGTGCCCAGGCTTGGCAAGGAGGCGGCAGTCAAGGCCATCAAGGAGTGGGGCCAGCCAAAGTCGAAAATTACCCATTTGATCTTCTGCACTACCAGTGGTGTAGACATGCCCGGTGCAGACTACCAAGTCACCAAGCTCCTCGGCCTCCGTCCCTCTGTCAACCGCTTCATGATGTACCAACAGGGATGCTTTGCTGGAGGTACGGTGCTTCGCATGGCTAAGGACCTTGCTGAGAACAACCGTGGGGCCCGAGTTTTGGTGATTTGCTCTGAGATCACCGCAGTTACCTTCCGTGGCCCATCAGAATCCCACCTGGATTCCATGGTCGGTCAGGCACTTTTTGGAGATGGCGCCGCTGCCATCATTGTTGGTGCTGACCCCGACCCTACTACCGAGAAGCCTCTCTTCCAAATGGTCTCGGCATCCCAGACTATCCTGCCCGACTCTGAGGGAGCCATTGACGGTCACCTCCGGGAGGTCGGCCTCACCTTCCACCTTCTCAAGGATGTCCCTGGGCTCATCTCCAAGAACATTGAAAAGAGTCTTGTCGAGGCTTTCACTCCTCTTGGTATGTGTAATGTATATGTCTGTTGACAAAATTACCATATGTATTGTCTTTCATAAACTAAATTTCTGAAATTTACATGTTCATTAATTTGAAGGTATCAATGATTGGAATTCGATCTTTTGGATTGCGCACCCGGGAGGCCCAGCTATTCTTGATCAAGTAGAGTCTAAGCTTCAACTAGACAAGTCGAAAATGCGAGCCACAAGGCACGTGTTGAGTGAGTTTGGCAACATGTCTAGTGCCTGCGTGCTGTTCATCTTGGACGAGATGAGACGGCGGTCAGCCGAGGAAGGCAGCGCAACTACCGGAGAGGGGCTCGATTGGGGCGTGCTTTTCGGGTTTGGGCCCGGTCTCACAGTTGAGACCGTAGTGTTGCATAGTGTACCCATTGCGGCCCAGTAAGGAAGATAGGCCAGCTAGATGGCCCTGATTTCCACGAGTTGGCTTGTTCTAAGTTAGTAGTATCAGATATTGAATGGATTTATAGTTAATTGTGTTTTGGTGGGGGATGTGTTTAATAGAATCCAAAGTTGTGGTGGTTGTTGTGCTGGATTTTCCTTTATTAGTAATAAGATCTCTGCCTGTTTGAAAAGGTCTCATGATTTTCATGTCTGATTTTTTTTTTTTTTTTTTTTTTCTTTTACTTTTACACTGAGTTTCGTCTTTTTATCCTTAGATTCTGGATCTGTTTTGAGTTGTGACGGTTTTTCAAACAAAATTAAAACAGAACAGGAACAACCAAATACACTTAATACAATTATTAAAGCTGCTCAGAAACATCTGTGATCTGATTCTATCAAAAGTGTTTCACGAGTCTTTTCTCCAAAACAAAAGATAAAAAAATAAACTCAAAATGTGTTACACGAGTTTTGCACCAATTCCTAGTGAACTACCATCACTAAAATGGATTAAAGAAATAAAGTTTGCAGAATACATGTGCGGCTCACTTGTAAATTTTGGACCATTCTGTTCTGCTGTGTTCTACTGTCGTGACATGTTTGTTGGTGATATTTCATTAATTAAGTACATTTTTCTTTTATCTTTCTAATATCTAAGAGGCCTCGGAAAAAACAAATTTGTAGTTTCTTTGGCGCACCTGTATCTAATCATGCAAAATTTCTATGCAATTAGTATTGATTTCTTGTGTATTGCATAGTTTCAGTGTGCATTTTTTTAAATTTAGCGCCAAAGATCGGCCTAATGTTTATATTGAGAAACTTAATACATAAATGGATTCTTTACAAATGTCATAACAAAAAAATTCATTCATTCATTGAATGCTATGCAAATCTATGCGTCACTGAGAAGTGAGAAAACAATATTCTGAAAAGGACTGCACAGCAGCTGGCTTCTCATTCAGGCCTCTATTGTATTTCAAACAAGAAAATGCGGCAACTGCATCATTCTAAAAAGATAAACTGGGGACTTAAATTAACTGTTTGGCTAGCTGCATTTGGAGTACCAATAAGATAAGATTATTTATCATTATTGGAAGAAATTAATTAACACAAATTTTCAGAAAAGTGTACCAAACTGACAGGATTGATGTACATATTTTACACAGTACTATTTGCAGCTATATACCAGATTCTGACGACCAGTTCATGAATGAAGTTCAACAATCGTTTCCCAAATTATTTCGTTTATAACTGGAAATAATAGTACGTAACTGTCTCGCTGAATCTATACTATCAAAATTAAATGAATTGGAAAATTTTTTTTGCCCCCCAAAACCGTTGAAATACAGCATTTGCCCTCTAAAAGTTCGGACTACTGATTTTGCCCCCCAAAACATGCATTCCTTTTGTTTTTGCCCCAATCTCTATTTTTCTGAATTTAGAGACATTAAAATAATAAAAAATAAAAATCTGACTAAATTGCCCTTGCACCCAACCAGAATGAATTAAACCCAAAATCGACTCAACCAGAATCTCTATTCTTCTCCTCTCGCGCACGATGAGCTTCCTCCGCCACCTGCACCTCCGTCCTCTCTCTGAACCTTGAAACCATAGAAGTTGAATCGTAAAATGTATCGTGTATCGTAACATTAAGTATCGTATCGTGTATCGTGTATCGTATTGATTCATTTTTAAGATACGCTAAGCTATTCTTAAAATTATGTAAAATAAGTAATTACAATTTGTATTGAACTATTTTCATTAAAAGAAATCTCATATCACACTATATCTTTATAATCATTCGATAATTCAGACATCTTTAAATATAGTGTATAAATATTGGATTTTATTTAAATATTATGATATATAATATGTATAAATCATTTAAATTTATATTTTATGATATTACACGGTAAAATCTGTATAAATTATACTCATTATTAATTATTTTTATATGCATAAATTATTAATCATTATATTTTTTTATAATAGTGTAATGTATTTTTATAATATTATATTGCATAATCTGAATATACTTTTATTTGTATAAATTATAAATATTATTTTGTATAAAACTATAATCTGTATAAATTATATTATTAATTATTATATTGTATAATATATGTAGAAAGTATTAAACTATTAATCATTATAGTATAATATTATAATATATAATTTGTATAAATGATTGTTATTATTAATGTTGTTCTTATTATTCTACTAATATTTTATTATATCTATATAAATTATAATTGAAAATTATTATTATTGACTATTACCGAATTGTTTGTATCTTAAGATACACTCTAGTATCGTAAGTTACGTATCGTGTATCTTAAGATACATTAAGATACACTGCAATTGAGATACAATGGCCAAGATACGTATCGATCGGGCATTGAATCGTATCGTATCGTGAGTTACGTATCGTGTATCTTAAGATACTAAATTCTATGCTTGAAACCCCCTCTACCACCTTCGTCTACCTTGCGATCCTGTACTAAAACCTTTAGATCGAAAGATTTGTCCTCTCCCCCCACACGATCTTCACCCACCCCACCCACCCCACTCCAGCGATCCTCTCTAAAACCCTAGCATGCATCGCCGATTGAGCAGATAAGAATTCGTCTCGCAATCACCGTCGTCGAACATCGCCTCCCAAACAAGTCGAAGCAAAAGTTTGCCTCTCGTGTCATGTCCGGACTGTGGTGTCTACCCGATTTTTAAATGCCGCTTTAGTTTTGTATCAATCATATCAACATGCGTGCAAATTAAAATATATGAAGGAAGTTTCACATGGAATTTGATATTTAAAAATAGTATAGAAGAAAATAAAATGAACAAAAGTGGAAGTTCGTTCACTTTAATTAAAGTGCCATAGTTGTAAAGCAGATAGTTAATGGTGCATTTATCAAATACTGTCGCTTTATCCGATTTTAACTTGGAATGGTTAGTATCGAAATTCCGAATTTGATACTAGATATTATCGGATTCTAAAATTTTGATACTAAGCTGTATGAAAATTTGTATTGGATTTCTATAATCTGATATTGCGAGGTTATTTAATTTTTTTATTATTTTCGAATTATTATCAAAATTTAATATTATTTTAAGGTTTTTATAATTTTGTCGGTGCTGTGTGTGAACGGTACGTACAATAGTGCTCGTTGTCTTGTAGAGCCATTTTGATATTTTGGTGTTTGTATTTCTTGTAGTATTTTGTTTTTTTTTTTTAAATTTCACTGGATACTTGTCTGAGCATCGAAATTGGTGCTCATTGCTTTTCCAAAGATCTACTATACCCACACATTTAAACCGACATGTATAACAGAATTAACAATATACTATTTCAAATTTAATTATTTGATTCTAAATTATCAAGCTGGTCTAATTGCAATATAAAATTACCTCATCATTTTGGGTTTTGACGGCATTGTTAATAAGGATAGAATAAATATAAAATAGTACTGCTGTAGATTAAAAGTTTGAACAATTTAGATAAATTTTATCAAATAGTTAAGGTAATTAAGGAAATGCAAACCCCGCTGGAGTTTTCTTTGTGTATATTTAATTTCAAAAAGTTAGGGGAACTTGGACTCACTTATTATTATTGATAGACGGTTTTCATGCATACATTCTAACTCTAATTAGGCTTTAAAATGTTATTAAATGTTCAAATATTGATAGAATTGTGATAATTTTAGGTTAGAAGATTTGGTACTGCTATTGCCCCTTCTTGTTTACAGGTTCTTCGTGATTTTGAGTAATAATGGCGCAAATTACACCTATTTTGGGACATTCTGGAGATAGATCAACCTTTCTGAAGATTCAACTCACAGGAAATCAGACGACTGGACAGACGGACCGACTGACCGACCCAGATGCGTGCCGAATTTACCAGTCAGAGCTAATTTTGCTGCACTCGATTTATTCTTCTAGAAGGATGGTCTGGCCATGTTTAGCACGACTTATGACGGTTATTTGTGGGTATATAAGCAGGGGAAGATCATCCCTTACATCTGTCACAAGTTAGAGAGAGAACTGAGCGAAATAGAGCCTGCAGAAGCTGTCAGACGGCCCGACTGAGCATCCAGACAGTCCGACTGAAGGTGTAATTAGAAAATTGTAGGAGATTAAGCATTGATTTCTGTTGTAATCTTTCTTAGTACTCTATGTTATTCGAAGAAACCTTTTTTTTTATTACTTTGTTTTGATACGATGTTAGGCTAAGTATTTAGTTTTTAGGGGCTAATAGTTGTGAACCAATTTAAGTAGTTGTTATTCGAATCTTTTGATCGGTTTTATATTTGTTTTGTGATTTCTATCTTTTGAATTGATTGTTTTTATGTTGAATCTTTGATTGCTTAAGTAGAATTGATTATACCTAATAGATTAAGGCTTTGTCTAGTTTGGTAATAATAATCTATACTTTTGCATGAATTGAGTTAACTCTTTGAGGATTGAAAGTAGTCAAAAGACGAAATCGGAACCAAGTAACTGATAGGTGAACCCTTCTCGCAACGAGAGTTGCGAGATATCCTCCGTATGAAAGATAGGTTTTAGAATCCTTAAGCCAAAAACGAGAGCTTAGTAACTTCAGTTTTCTAATTGATTTTGTAGTTTATCCTTTTGATTTGAGATTGAAACGAGAGTTTATATTCATTGATTTAGAATAGGTTATTAAAATCTGCACTTTATCAAATTTAAAACCTTTCAAATCTTTTGTTTAATCGTGATTTAAATATATCGATTAAGAGATTAATCGATATATTGGAACCAACTACTTAAAGAAAGTTTGCTAACTAAAAATCTCTAAACCATTTTAATTGTTGAAACAATCTTTTTGACTTGTGATTTTAGTTTAAAACTTATTATTTAAAAAGTGTTTCTTTCTTAGAATTTAAATTGCAAACTCAACTTTTATTTTAAAAATCGATCTTTTCGCGCAAAAAAGTCTTAAAGTAATTAGGAATTAGGTTTACTCTTAATTCCGTCTCCGTAGTTCGATCTTTAGCTTTACTACGATTGATTTAAATCAGGTAGAACCAAGGTATTTGTACAAGGTTTAAGCCCTGATCAATTATAGAAAAAGTTATAGTTTAATTAGGAAGTTTATTATTAGAAAAATAATGTTAATCTATGTTAAGTATCTATACAATATTTGTTCGAAGATTTAATTTATAAAATCACTAAATATAGTACATAATTTTTGAATATAGCAAAGAAAAATTATACGAATGACAAAATACAATTTGTTGAACAATATAAATTGAACATATCTAATTATTGTTTATGATTAATCGTTGACTAAAATCGTTTTTAATATTTTTACTATTTAATTGTTACAACAAATGTCTAGAGTCCAAAACCAACCACCTTACACGTGCAACAACAGGTGCTCCTAGAGGAGAAGTTCAACAAATTTGTTTTGTCAGGGAGAAAATTGTCAACATATATTATCAATTCAAAAATCACCAACAACCTAATATAATGTTTCCAAGTATCAACGACGCAGAATTGGGCCATCTCACCAAACCTGTCTCACTACGTCGCAACCTTATTTTAATCGGTCAAGTATTGACAGTAAAATATTGAGAGATCTCCTACGTGTAGGTGTAAATCTGAAAATGATTGAAGAAAATGACATTTTCTCAGAAAAATCTCACTCCGTCATCCAAGGCATGTTTGTTACAAATAAAATCGTCCCTTAAGCTTTAAGAGATTGAGGTGTTGCGTTCCTAAAAGAAAGGAAACCGACAGAGAAAATTTTTATAAGAACAGAATTGTCAACATGGTGAATTCTTTATCCTTTTTTTGACTGGATGAATGCATTACTGATACTGAGTAGCTGTACATATTTTGGAGCATAATTCAACAAAATAATAATAAATATTAGAGGAAGTCAGTTTGATCCATCTGCTGCGTCACTCTGTCAATGAACGAATAAGGAAAGAATGGTCTTATGATATTGATATGTCATAATCTGAACAGCCAGAAATCAATTAATCTGTCAATGACTGAACCGAAACAACCATAAAACTCATCCTGATATACTGATATGACCGTTGAAAAGGGCATCTTATCCTGCATCGACCTTAGACTTCAACCATCTAGATTTACCCTTTGATTTCCCTAAATAATCCCACTAACGTTGCCTTTACCACATATGACAATATCTTTGGCACTTTTCTCAACAAATTCGGATAGAGTAGCTAGTGAGCATTGACTTCTCCCATTATATTCAGCATTTTCTTTTTATTCCAGAAAGCGACTCCAAACATGTTTCTAAAATGTTTTAATTCAGATTGTTCTGTTCTGAATCGAAATTAATAACAACTGACTTGGCAAGATATAACTAATATGGAAAGACATTAGCTTTCCATTAGTTATAAACTTGGCCTCAAAACTCACTATTTCGTAAACATGTTCTGTTTTGTTGGAATATAAATGTGAAGATGCATGTTGAAGTGTCTCTAAATATTTTGACATCGATGTTGAACATTTGGAACAGTCTCAGAAGAAAATGAACTAAAGACAAGTGTAACACACACATCATGCGACCGATATGAGCTGCTGGAACTGAGTGTGGACCGCAACAGATGAATCCGCACTGCAACTGCCAGTACAACCACATCCTATTGGTGCGATTAGCCCAGGGTGCGCTACTGCGTGTCAATTGAGTGGGTGTTCTTTTGATATTTAAGCCCTGTATTTGATAAATATAGATCACATTCTCACTTGAAAATATACTTCGAGATATCCAATGTATAAGAGTACACTCGATAACCCTTTCTATTGAAATTCGAGAGAGAGAATTCACTTTGGTTGTTGATTATAGTCTGCTGTATTACAGATCGAATGAGATTGGTTGTTGATTATGGTCTGCTGTATCTCAAATCTAGTTCTTAAACTATGACTCACGTGATTTCAGTTTTAGTAATTTAAATCCATTGTACGTAATGATGCTGTACAATACTTTGTAAAAAATAATCTATGAAAGAAAATTGAGTCAAGACAATCTTCAATTACAATATGAATTATATTTCATGCTCATTTTCTCATATTTATTGCCACATCCTCTCATAGTCTCATATAAATAGAAACTCAGCTATTGAAAGTAAAACAAAAATTTTATACAAATATGCACCACATAAGAGGTTTATCTAATAGAATTGGAGGCAATTCAATTTATTATATTACAAACTTTAAATCTTAAAAACATTCCTATTTGGTCAATTCAATTATTGAAATTTCTCCAAATATGTAGGTGGTTTTGAGCCCTGTGAAACCGGCATCTTTAGATAAGGCCTTGTACTCTTCAATTGTCCTCTCTTTACCCCCAAAGAAAGCCATCATCATAAGGTCCATAATGAAAGGATTCTGTGACCTTACGTTCACTTCAGGATTCATGGGTAGAATTGTCTCCATTATGATCACTTTTCCATTTCTTGGCACAGCATCATAACAATTCTTCAGTATTTTTAAGCAATGTCCATCGCTCCAATCATGTAAAATGTGCTGTTATAATGCGACATAAAAAATTACCATTGTGTCACGCAGCTTATATTGACTGTACTTCAGATAGGACAGGGTTCAAAATTATTACAAATAGTTAATTACTAACTGATATTAAGCAGATCGGATTACATGACTGAAATGCCTCACCTCTAGGTAATTCTAGATGAGAAATTTCTTATTCTAGTATTTCTGTCTTCTTATGTACTCATTTTCCTGATTAATAGTTAGACACTTGTACATACCTTGAGAAAAATGGCATCCCCACTGGGCACGCTCTTAAACATATCTCCACCAACATGCTCCACTCCTGCATGAGTGAATCAGTGAAATGACTCCTAATTTTTTTATTTTTAAATATATAGAGTATGCATAAGAAAAAAACAGGAAAAAATGTACCTAGAATGGAGGGTGCATGGGAGATGACAGAAGGCAGGTCGAAGTTGATGGCTTTGATGTGAGGATACATGGAAGTGATCATGTGCAATGTTGTGCCAACACCACCTCCTACATCGACAAGGACATCAATACCAGTGAATCCCTGGTATCGCTGAAGCATCTTTTTTACTGTCACAGTAGATTTAGTTTTCATGGCTTCATTGAAAATTTTACCGAAGTTTTGATCAACAACCTCATACTCAAAGGGTGCCAGTCCATGGGCTTTGTTGAATGGTATTCCTCCCTCCAATACTGCATCCTTCAATAGGTACCTATACAACAAAGTCGAAATATCTCAATTTGTTGGTTACTTTTAGTTTCTTAAATTTATGGTACTCTCAAATCATTGCCCTGCATGCTTATTGTACCTAGAATGCTAAACATATCTGTTGCCAATATAGGGTCTTTCTTTAGATCTTCCCTCTCTCTGTGTGTGTGCGTGTGTTTTTTTTTTTGGTACTTTGCGCCAGGAATTAATAATGAAATAATTCGTGCAAATTAATGAACAAATAATGATAAATTATATATTAGTACGTACAGGGCATTAAAGAAGGCTTGATGCATTCCAAGGTAGATGGCAAAGCCATAATTGTTCTTTGTTAAAATCTTGCAAATTGGCGCTGGTCCATACAACCTTGCCACCTTATTGTCTGCACCTTTATCCAGTGTACAACTCACTATATTGAATGATGCAAGTAGCCGCAACATTCTTTCCAACATTTCGGCTGCCTAATAATACAGAGATTTTATATTAATAACGAGATAACCTCATACAAGAACATCTCATATAAGGTTACTGTACAAAACAAATTTGGACAAATTGAATATCTGACGGTACATTTTAACTGTATTAAGGTTTTATCCATATTAGTTATTACTCTATATATGCTAGGTAGAACAACGCTCAATTATGTTTGATAGTAACAATTGCTAAAAGTAATGTACTTGAGGATTATTTGTTGTAATCTGTGCGGCCACATCATCAGCAGTCATCATAGGTTGAGCGCTGCTGCAACCCTTGACAAGGATGTCAAGAATGCCGAGTTCCATGGACGTCATGAGGGTCATTTGAAGGATCGGAGTTCCCAACATGTTCATGCGAAGAAACTCCATTTCCTCTGCTTCTGCTTCCGTTTCGGGATAGTTAGGTTTTTTCATTATCCCATTGGACTCCATATTCTTAGATGTTTTTCTCAAAAAGAAAGAAGAGCTTGTTTTTGTGAGCACAAACTTCTCTTTATCTATAAGGTGCAACAGGATGGAGTATATCTTTATTTTGATAATAAGTATTTATAGATCTTAATAGCCAGCGACCTACAAATTGTTGTGCATATAGCATATGGGCACCCAAATAAGTTAGTCAAAAGCAGTAGGCTACAGCTTCATGCAGCTACCTGCATGCTGAGAAAGAGAGAGTTGAATTCAAACGATATCATAACAGAATAGGTGATAAAGCAACAATCAGGATGATTGAATTTCAACAGTTAACTACTATAAAAAGTTGAGAATTGGAGGGACAAATTCATATGGGAAGGTTTCATTCGACTTAAACTCAACTTATTAGAAGACATTTCCAGAGCTAACGGTTTGGCATGATATTGCTGAATTCTCTAGGACTTGCTGATAGAAATTGTCATGGACTTCAAAATTAGTTGTAAAGAGCAAGCAGGATAGTTGAATTTCAAAAGTTTTGGTTGAACCACTTCCAACATTGGAGAATTTAGAGGAACAAATTATACCCGCATGTTTATCCAATATAACTAAATTTTATTGGAAGAAATATCCGCAACCTAACTCTTTGGCATGATATTGCTGAATTTGTCACAAAATAATGATAAATTTCCGATGCAAGCAAATTTGATGTCAAGTTCCGAATTCAAAATGTTCAATACCTGTACGAAAACGTGCTGCATAAATTTATTAATGAAAGAACTAAAAATTAGTGCAGTGCTTGAACCTGTCTCTAGAGGCTCACTAGTAGAAACTATCACAGATTTAAATATGTAATTAGGACATAATAGGCCGTAACTAATTGTTAATTTTCTCTCCGCTATATATACGCAATGACTATGTAATCAAACTGATGAATAAAACAAAGAACATACCTTTTTTTTTTTTCCTTGGCTTTTATGTTTCTACAGAGATATTTTTGCATCTATATATGCTTTAGGCTAATGAACATATATCTGGATTTGTCTCACCCATGTATAAATAAACTAAAAATGAGGTTTTTAAAATTATGGTGATGAGACAAAGGTAAGTTTACATGATATATTGCAATGTGGACCTTATAGTTATTTGAGAACATTAATAGCCAAGGTCGTCAAATTTTTTTTTTTAAAAAAAAAACTAAAATTGAAGAATTTTTTTCTATCCCTAAGATAAGTTTGTGTATTAGTTTGGGTCAATTTGAAATTATTTTTTCATAGACTAAGTGACTTCATTATTTTAGTGGTTCTTATTTATGGACCTTTAATCAATGAAAATGTATTTTAATTTTAACAAATATTAATGACAGTCATTGGTACAAGAAATGGGAAATGAAATTAAACTTAACAGCCATTCATTTGTGAGTAAACAAACATTTTGTACAGGGTATACAGGCCTGGTTTCTGTATTTTGTATCTTGCGAATTCATTCTTTCCATATATTCCCCATGTATTGGTGATTACTGTGCCTAAACAATAACTTCTTTGGTAGGTTCTTTTGCTGATGCAACTTATTTTAACTACTCATCGACCCAGACAGCCATTTTCTCACTTAAAAATCTTTTTCATTTCCATTAGCTTTATTTTTGACAAATTATTCATGTAAAGACACCATACCCACCATGAAGAGCGGGGACCTACTCTAATTAGTGTTTGTGTACTAATATACACTCCAGCTTGCTGTTATAGCACGTGACTATTGTTCAATGCAAATTCATGACCCATTAAATTTTAATTGCGAATGATATATCAGATATGGTAAAAATTACAAACAGAATAATATACAGCCCCAAAAATGAAGATCTGCATGTCTCAAGTTCCATCACCCTATTTGAAAAGGTACTAAAACTTTCTCTTCGTTAAGTTGATTATAATATCAGGTGAGACCGTTAGAGGCTCAAATGTTCCGTGCATTTGCTATCTATAAGCAGAAGTGCATTTGTATGTCTAATAACTACTTGGTAATTCAAAATTGTTACTAAAAGATAACGGGGAATGATAGGTGCAATCCCTCATTTTGTCATCCTGTATCATCCCAATTAAAAATGGAAAGGGTGTTGGAAGCACCCTTTCCATTTTGGGCGCTGCTCACTCACCTCTCTCCACTAATTGATCTCTTATTATAACAATCTGATCCCTTATTATACAATATGATCTATTATTAAAATAATCTGGTTCCTTATTATACAATCTGATCTCTTATTAAAACAATCTGGTCCCTTATTATACAATCTGATATCTTATTATAACAATCTGAACCCTTATTATACAATCTGATCTCTTATTATAACAATCTGATCCCTTATTATACAATCTGATATTTTATTATAACAATTTGATCCCTTATGCTTATAAGTTTTTCACTTATTATATCTGACAAAACTTTATAAGATGATTCCTTATAATAACAATCTGATCATTTATATTTTTAAGATGAACCCTTATCATGTCTAATATATGCACATATAAGATGATCCTTTGTTGCGACAAACTGATCATTTCTGCTTATTAGCTTATCACTTATTACAATGTCTTTAGACAGGAAAGGATGAAGTTCGAAGGGAGGAAGGGAGATCAGAGGGATGAAGGCCGGAGGGAGGAAGACCGGATGGAGGAAGGAGGTTGGAGGGAGGAAGGCCGGAGGGAGGAAGAAAGGTCGGAGGAAGAGAGACCGGAGACACGACGCACTCGGCCAGCGCGCTGTTCAGGTGGCGACACCGCACCTCGCGCTGCCGCGTGTCGCGCCCCGAGTGGCGGTGTCACTCCGTCAGTGATCGGAGCAAGCGGTCGCAGTTCTTCGGGATGGGGAGGTTTTGAGGAGAGTGAGAGAAAAGATCTTGTAGACTATGGCGAAGGTAGGCATGGATGGAGTAGACTGGCGGCTAGGGTTTTGGCGGAGGAGGCGGCGCACGTGCAGAGAGCGTCATGAGCCATGAGCATGAGGTTTCTCTAATGGAGCGGTAGAGGCTTGAGAGAGACGAGGGTTTGGGTTTCTCTAACAGTTTGATCGGGTTGATTGGGAAAAGCTATACTGAGTCCATTTAATACATGTTTAATAAGCGATGGTCCTCAGTATGATACGGATGACATTAGAAGGGATGGTACGAAGTAATTCCCAAAGATAACTAGGATCACATTGTTATATCTTCAAAACAAGCATCAACTTTTAAAAAATTAAATTAATCGAGCTTATTCCAAATTCGTAGCTTATAACCTGATTTGTATACTTAGTATTCTTGCAGGTATCGTTTTGGAACTTTGAAATCAATTTTACCAGCCCTTCGAAAGGGCTAGAATAAGTTCCAGTCAGTGCATAAGTTATGTTCATTGGTAAATTGGATTTTTGAAGTTGTAAATTTAAGATAACATGTACAAAATACTTCTAAAAGAAAATAACATTCTGTCAAAGCTCCTAAAACAATTGTAGTGGCTTTGTTTTGTTTATATATCCAACCTTTATTTCCAAATGGGCAGTTCTCTCTAACATTCTTATAATCTCAAACAGATGCTTGTTCTACAAAAGTTAAATTATCAAAACAAATTAAAAAACTGAAACAAGGGCTGCAGACAGCCCAAGCCTACACAAGATAGCTCAAAGAAGGTAGAGCTTGAGAGAGAGAGAGAGAGAAGGGTGGGGGCGGGGTAGCTGGTTGAGATCGTTGCTAATGTTGTATAAACTACAAGTATACAAGTTTACATCACGAATTATCCTAATATCCTCTTACAAAACTCACTACATTTCCAGCTACAGCTATGAGTCGCATATGAAAATTTTAAACCTTATTGGACATTTAAGGAAAAAAAACAAATGTTTTTTTCTCCAACTCTTGACCGACTACACCTACAAAAAGTAGAAAGCAAAAAACAAAAAAAGTTAGCAAATACCCTTACAATGAACTTGACAAAGGGTAAACTTATGTTAATTTGAGGTCTACATCCATTATCATATTGCTTCAGTAATCCACAAACTAAGTACCCAAAATTTTTGTTTGTTTCAATATAGCAACAGAAGGAGAGACAAAGGCCAAAGAACTGTTTAAACAATGACCCAAGGAAGCTTACAAAAAGAACATACCTAGTTTCAGATATATCGCATTCCTGCAATCCGAATCCTTCTTGAGATAAGATATTGAGCCAGTGAATAGATGATCCCTAACAGCCCCAAAACTCTAACTGTCAATACATCAGTTATCACTATAGATGGCAAGTTAAGAGGCATCGTTAGCAGCAGCATGGCATCAGTCTGTTTCACATAGTCCCACATAAACCGGTTGAACAAGATGTGATTTGGCAAGGTCAGTATCAGCAGAGCCAAATTTTTAACTACAAAAAGCCAACCAGGCCCACCAATGTCCAACCCACCCCATGACTCATTGTCGCCAGTCCAGAAGACCTCTTCCCAGATTCGATATAAAGCCACCAGCACTAAATAGCTCGAGACCACGATAGTCACAGGGAAGTAACGTTGCCGATCCCCAAAACCAGAAATAATATCTGAATCTTGGTTTAGCAGTAACAAAATAGGGGCAAGAAAGAATATTGCTCGGTTTGAACTGCCTGTTAGGGTTATATTTAGAATTAGACATATGAGGAAGCATAAAACAGTAGAAATGTTCCCAATTAAAGGCATCCATGCAGCCTCAGCTGAGAGCCTCTTGATTGTTAGAGAAGGAGTGGCTGATTGCCTTCTCTGCTGAAACAACCGGGTTTTGGGCAGGGAGTGTGGTTGTACCCGACTCTTTTGAGTGCTTGAACCAGCCTTTTCATGCAACAATGCAGCCAAATCGAACTTGATCACCAAGGCAATAAGCATGAATATGGCTGCATATAGTCCCAATAATGATAACCTTGCACCTTGAATGGCCAGCATGGTACTAAACCTGTCAGCCTCTTGTTCCTCCTCAGCACTTGCAACAAAACCTTTTGGACGTACCTGTCCTTCTAACAAGTATGTGACTGGGAACAGAGCAACCAACATGGCAAAAACCCACGGCAAACTCCTAGTGCTACTTGCCGAGGGAATGTGAGTGAAAACTACAAACACTGCAGCACATGTGACCGTAGTTATCAGAAGTGGGTACAACATGAGAGCACCAAAAAAGTATTGGACTGAAATGTAAATGCCTAGGGTTACCCCAACTGTTATTGAATATAAGGCACGTAACTCAGCAATGTACTTGATTGGGATGATAGATGTGACAGAAGCCAGGGTAAGAATGACAGTTGAGATGAGGAGCCAAGATGGCCAGGTGGGGCCTCCCAAGGTGTAGCCATATATGGAGGCATCGTCATTTGATTGGTGGGCCATTTGGATCAGTTTGGACCTGAAGACCCAAGAGAGGGAGAGCGGGGGCTGCATTGTTACTAACAGAAGACCTGTTGCAGTGACCAGCAGAAGGAATCTCTTTGCCAGCTGTGCCAGTGTCCGAACAAAAACAAAGATTCAAGTTAAGAAAAAAAAAAAGAATTAGGAAATAGAAATTGCAGGACTGCTGGATTTTGTTCTTGGTAAAACCACATAAAGAAACATATCTATACAGATATAGTATCAAGAAATATCATCCGTGAACATTTCTTCTTTGCTTATTTAAGACCTATTAAACAACCCTTTTTATATAGAGAAAACAGTGGATGATGGGATTAGTTTGGACACCTAATGAATTAAATAAAAGAGCATCTAAGTGAAATTGCTAATATTTCAGAACCGTATAGGAAAGGTTTACTTCTGACTTTATGCTTTAAATTTCTCATTCAGTAAGAGTATAATATATTTTTGTAGGATTCTCAGGAGGATACATGAAATTGCAACATAATTTGGTCCATCATAAAAAAAAAAAGTATACCTGAGAATGAGAGAAATGGAGAGCAACAATAGGTAAGCAAGCTATCCCAGCGAGAAGAATGTAAGAGCCTAAAAGGAGGCTATCTGATGGTGGCCTTCCCTGAAGCCATTGTATGGCTTCAAAGATAGTGTCAAGGCAGAACCAAGCAGAGATGGCGACAACACCAGCATGTGCATACCCTTGCCACACCTTCATTTTGGAAACTCCTTTTGTTCTATCCCTGACAGAAGAGAACACAAACATCTCATTTTCTATTTATATAATTTTCTATCGTGGTCTACTGTTTAAGTTTGTTTAGTTCTTTATTTGCACCCTAATAAGCAGAAATTAGATAATAAGACTGGATTGAAATCGAAACCTAAAACTTCAAGAATAAAACCCATATCAGGGAAAAACTGCTCGGATAGACTTCAGAAAGAAAGGCTCCTTTTTCATCACACCAATTATATAGGACAATGTTACCATACTCGATACAGGAGGAAGGGCTTTATGCAACTAGTTACCATACTTCCACTTTCAATACAGTTTCAAAGGAAGGACAAAGTGCAAAGACATACTTGTAAAGAAGCAAAGGAGGAGTTACAGCCAGTAGCAAAACAGCCGAGACCCAAACAACAGATTTTGAAGCAATAAACAACATGGAGATCTTGGAGCAATACAAGCAGGTCAAGATCCAACCAGCTTTAGGCCCGACCCGCATATCTACAGACATTCTTCTGACAATTGCCATGCCCAAAAATGTCGTGACCACAACTGCATAACTTGGGTATACTACCTCCTCGTCATATCCATAATAATACATGGCTGCATGGTTAAACAGCTTATCCTCTACGTAGCATAACAATAGGGCATGCCCAATAAGGCCTAATTCAATTAAAAACCGAAATTTGACTGGGAGGAGAGTTAGACCCGGCACAGTCATGGCTAGCATTATACCTAATACTAGGTACTTAGTCAAGGTTTTCAGAGGCATGGCAGCAAGCCATATGTTGAGGTCCCAATAATTGTGCACCACAAACCATAAAACCATTAAGGTTGCCAGTGCCACAAATGTGAAGTATGACGAAAGGCTTTTCCTTGTGAAGAATCGTGCAAAGCAGAAACCAGCTATCATGGGAAGTAGAATGAACTGCATCAGAAGGCAATTTAGGATCAGCATATGACTTGCAGCAGTAAATGATACTTGATATAGTTTTCGTTTGTAGGGCTTGCTGAATCAATAAATGGTACTTGATGGAAATTCTCATTTATTGGACTTGCTGTTTAATTTCTGTTTATTTACATCACCTCCTACTTGAATATTACATAAGAACTTTGTTGCATAATTTGGAGGGATTGACCATATAACACAATGTTCTTTGTTGAATAATTCAAAGACCATTAAGTAAAGCTGCATAGAACATACCGGTATAGGAAAACCAACGACTATTGCTCCAGCAGCACTAACGAGTACAGCCAATGCAGTAAACGCCAGAGAACTAACAGCATCATTCACCATGCCTACCATGTGGGCCCCCAGCCCGACAGCACCACCAAGCATCACCACAGTCACAAGTATATAATTTAAAGGCGGTGCTGCATGCAAGTACTTACCAAAAGAATGAAAGATAACTCTAACTTCAAGACACAAAACCACCACAATAACTGCAACTGCACCATTCACAACTCTTATGCGGTGAATCTGATGAGAATTAGTGGTGACCCACCAGAGGGCTCCTCGTGTAGATGCATAAAGTTGAAACAGAAAGGGGATGAAGAAGAGTAACAAGAGTTCACAAATCGAGGACCAAGAAGAGAAAATGATAGAATGGTGAGATCCAATATGGAAAAGTAGTGGAACAAATAGTATGTATAGAGAATGAAAGCAGCATTCAAGTTGACCGAGAATTGATGGGTCGGCATTACCCTTTTTAAATGAAGAAGTTCTAGGGATTGAAAAGACCCAGTAGAAAACACAAGAAAATATCATGTAGTAGTACGAGGAATTTGGCATACCAACAGCAGAGATAACAGCCCAGGTGAAGAGAGACGGTACGGCAACTGGTACACAAGCAAAGAGTAGTCTCTCAAGAGAAATAGCAATAGCTGGGTGCTCGATTTGGATCCACCGAAAGTTGACCGAAGCCCAAACCCCAATCAGAAAAGTGGTCTCGGCGCAGAGAAACAGAGACAGAATTGTTAGAGGGAGAGAAGTTTGGGTGAGAGAGGGGGAAGAGGAGAAAAAGAAAGCCACTTGAGAGAGAACAAGAGCCACCCAAATGGAAAGAAAGGATGGCACCGAGAACTTAGCCGAATCGAAAAAGTAAGCCGCCGCGAGACCGAGAGTGAGAATTGTAAAAACAGGGGTACCACCAAGGTCAAGAAGGAACAGTGCAGCTGGCACAAGAGCGAAGGCGAGCTTGGAGTTGTGAATGAAGGTGGAAGGAGTGAGGGAGTGGCGGGAGGTGGCGGAGCCAGACGGAGAAGGCGAGTGGGAGCGACGGAGAGGGATCGAGGCGGGGCGAGGAGAGGCGGTGGAGGAACGGCGATCGCCGGAGAAGGAGGAGGAAGGGGAAGGGGAAGGCGAGGTGGGGAAGATCGGCGCGCTCGCTGATGGAGAGATGAAGGCGCGCTGGCGCGTGAATGGGTCGTCGGGCATCATTGTTTCGGATTTGGTTTGTAGGGTTAGGGTTTGGAGATGAGGAGGTGATTTGATCGGAGAAGAAGGAGAGAGGGAGAGAGAGGTCGAGAGATCTGGTTCTGGTGTGGTGGAGCCAGACAAGCTCCGCTGCGAAACGAACCCGTCCCTGGTTTTCCTCTTTGGGTCGTGAAACGGATGAGAGAACTACTATGTTTCTATAACGGGTACGATCAGATGCTCTGATCTGATCTGATCTGAATCTGGTGACTAGTCAACCAGGAAACGGCTGGAATTATAATGGGCCGGCCCGTTAAGATATTATTGTCGGAAAGGTTGGAGGCCCGATGAAACCCAATCACTGGAAATGTTATCTACTCATCTGGAGATCATTTCAATGAGTTCATTTCTTTTTCTTTCCGAATAATGATCAATTCCGTGAACACTTGAACAGTTGGACGCGTATTTTGCAATGCAGAGTTATTTACGCATGTTATTTTTATATAATTAATTTGGAGAGGGAGAACAAAAAGAATATAATTTCATGTCGTGTTTTTTTTTATAGATAAAAAAATAGGTAAATTTTTCTGTAGACATAATTTTCTAACCAGATTTCAGTCTAAATCGTTTATTCAAAATTAAATATACAGATGAATGATCAGGATTCAAATCTAATTAATTTTTATTCCACCATAAAATTATCCCAAAAAATATATATAATTTCTAACGTAGCATTATTATTTAGTTTTACTTCAGACTTTTCTTTATCTTTTGGATTCTAACGTAGCCTACGTAGCCCATTACTCACTCTCCAAACACTGCAGCATTTTTACAAAACAAAATTCCCACAATGCTAAAAGTTGATTAAAGACGTTCATACAAAAAGTATCCAATAAATATAATGAATTTCAGTTAAAGGTTTTAAAATATATGTCATATTTATCAGAAAGTTCGATCTATAATAAATTTCAGTACTCTGGGCTGGTGGGTTTTTAACTCAATTGTACTTTCAATATTGCGCGTTGGGATTTTAATCTCTCTCTCTTGAGAGAATTCTGCCTTCCCTGAAAGGTACGCTTCACAAACATTGATGAACGAGTCACCAACAAACATTAATTTGTATTGGATATTGAGACAAAAAGGGACTTGTACATGATCTTTACTAAGTTTCAGAATATTTTTATTCAAAGCCTGGTGGATGAAGCAAGCAAACAAATTCTAACAAAATCATTTCCACAGCTTTGCAAACGAACTTTTTGTTAGATATACTAGCTAGATAGTGACTATCTAGGAGAAAGAAGAAATGAAAAGCTGGTATTAGAGATAGTGACTACCTAGGAGAAACGAACCTTTATCTCTAACACTTGCAAATGAACCTTGGGTCCAATTACTATACCATGAACAGATTAACTATTAATTCTAAAACTCTGAATTTTGGAGCGTGGATCCCATCTTGCATCGAATTTACAACGCCTAAATTCAAACAAAAAATTATGAGGTTCATGTAATAACAATATTATACGTACAAATACATATTATTATAAATCCACTTATACATCGATCTCAAATCCAAATATACATCAATATATATGACCACAGCATGGTCGATGGAAACCTATTGATAGCACTATATATTTAGATTTCCATCGATCTTGCTCATTCAAACTTCCGCTTAAATTTAAGTACATAAAATTATAGATTACAAATTAATCTAGCTATATAAAATCCAACAATACATAAATATATATGGCCCATGCATATATACGGTTGATGGAAACCTGCACTATTAACAACACAATTTAGATTTCCATCGATCTTGGACAAATTCACTTAAATAAGCAAGCAGGAATTGTTTCTGAATCAAAATGCAATTTAATAACACATCAGTTTTGGCTTCTTAAATGACCTTCTCTTCGACCCCGAATGGCTCCCAATGCGGCACTTTCTGACTGAAAAACCTACCCACTACTCTCTCCTCCAACACAGCAACAACATCACCTGAGTTGATGCAGCGGGGGGTTTTGTACTGGTTAACAGATGACCCTCTTGACACACAAAAATCCATCAAAGCATCGAATGCCCCATTACCAACAACCCTTACTTCCAGGGGCCCAATTGATTTGTCACAACTCCTGCAACGCCGATATATAGAGTCTAAGCAACTCTCAACTACAGCACAACATTCCTCCAGTGCTGCCTGATCGAGAAGTACATCGTGACTTTTGCAGGTACCAGTGTTAGTGGCAGGAATCAGTTCCCAAAAGAGGACATAATGGCCTGGGACAGAGGAAGTGTCAGGAAAGGAAGTGAAGTCTGATAGAAGGAGAGAGATTGATGAGAGGAGGGGTTTCGCAGCTGAGATGGCATGGAGAAGGTCCTCTTCGGTGGTCTTGTCCGTATCAATACTCAGCACGACATTACGACGTCGGATGAATTTAAATTGTGGTGCAGCATTATAGAAGCCTGTGACCTTTAGGATGTCACCAACTCTGTACCTGTACAGGCCTGAATGTCCAAAAGTATGATTTTGGTATTAGATATTGCTCACTCATTAATTAATCATAAAAATAAAAAAAATGATTCTGATTTTTTTATAAGGAAATAAATTAATTAATCTCCTTAATTTTTTTTATGACTATATTTTTTACTCATTAAAACATAATTCTTGTCAGATGTATATCTCGCATCTCAACCAAATTAAGGAATCAACTTTTAAAAATCAGTTCGTTTATAATACCATACTCTATATTTCCCACAGCACAATTAGCTTGGAGTGCCATTTCATGTATTTTTTTTTTCTAAAAAACGAAAGCATCTCATGCAGAGATGCCAGGCTATAAGAAAAGCCAAGCAGTACTTACAGGAAAGAACTAAGACCAATTGAAGTGTTAATCACTTTTGTGTCTTTGACTGCTATCTGCAACATAATCAACCTAAATCCAAGGGAATAGACCCCACTATTAAATCCATTGCTAACCAATGTCCTTTCTTGTTCTTCCTAATAAATTTAGATGATAAAAGAGTTATGCTTTTTTTTTTTTTTGCTGGAGACAAATTCTTCTGCATCTAGATGTCGGCTTCTCAGCTTACATACTCATATATAGGTGTCTATTTAAACAGAGTTTTGACTTAAGGATATGATTGAGCTTCATGTAGCAAGGAAGATCACTGTGAGATGTCCTACCAAATGGGGGACATAATCAGCTAAATAAATAATAAAAGCACAACTACCTTGACTAAATCATATAGGGTGTGTTTGGTTGGGGCGAGAATAAGAAATAAAGGGTCTAATTCCTTATTTTTAGGAAGTCCAAATGGAGCATGCATAAGGAATAGAGACCTATTCCTTATTCTGGTGTCAAACCAAACACCATGGGAATAAGGAATATGAGCTAATTCCGGCCCTTATTCCTATACCAACAAAACCTTGGTATAAGAATTAGGAATAAGGATTGGCACGAGATTCTAAACCCGGCCCTCTATCCTTATTCCTATTCTTATCCGGCCTCTATCCAAACACACCCATAGCATTTTGCGCGCTTATGACCTAGATCTATCTACAACCTAGAATTCAGTGTGCTGGTACTTATATATATATTAATGCTATGCCAATTAACAACTTAATGCATGTGGATATTCGTTGATTTTGTTACTGAAGGGCAGAGTCGCCTATTGAGCAGTTACCTTCTTTCTTTTTTTTTTTTCTTTTTCTTTCCAACACCCACATATATATATATGTGTGTGTGTGTCACATTTAAATGAAAATGAAACTTAAGATGGGATATTGACGTACTTAGGGACAACAAATAGGATTATTTTAATTTCTTCCTTTCCCTTACTTCCAATGAGCAATCCCCGGTGGAAATGAAGAAGAGTTCATAAGCAATAAATAAACAAATAAATAAGGTCGTGAGAGTGAAATTTGAAAAGGCTGAAACTTACTTTAAAAGAGAGAACAAAAAGAATTGATCAATTATATGTAAAATGTATTCACTGACCTAGGTTTATAGGATTATAAAAGAATTATATTCGGCCTAATGACTTTCCTATTAAAATAAAATTGACCCTCTTAAATTTAGATATATCTAAAAAAAATCCAACTAGCTAGATTTTAAATCCGTATGACCGTATATCATCTACTCGATCATGATAAATTCTTATCCTTAATTATTCGATCAAAAGCTAATTTCACATCTATCTAGCTAATGGTAGCTTTAACTGGCACTTTATTATATAATTAATCTTCATAATTTGACTGTGTAAGTGTGTATACATGACTGACCTGTCATGATCTGATGAGCCATATATATGCATATAGGTATGGGGTCAAATAACCTAGCTATAGGCTGTATCGTAGCGGCAAACCAACTGGATCCTCTTACTACAGTCATATTCAGTAGTACGGACCAAATCACAACATGGCCAAGCATGGCTATGATAGGATTTTTTTTTTTTTGTTTTTATTTTAGAAAAGCTCAACACTGGATACCAAATATGATTTCTTATAAAACTTTTTTTATTTTAGAAAAGCTCAGCAGAGCGCCAAATAGGATTTCTTATAAAAAATACGCCAGCAAATTCACATATAATATAAGTACATGTTAATGTTTAGTTGACATCTCAGCTAAGCAGGATTATCGAGCTGTTGACTGTATATTTTCAACAATCAGCTGATTAGAGGGTTCAAATGCCTTCATCATCATACCTCTATTATTTTGTAATTAACCTTAATAACAAAATTGTAAGTGCTCAATTAATAAAACTAGATACTATATATCTATATAACTTCCTCTAAACGCACAAAAAAAAAGATCATAGAATTTTGAATTTATTTTGATACAATATAAAAAGTTGAAGAATCAATGTTTTGAATGTATATATCCATATCGATCGGTAGATATTTACAAGCTCTCAAGGTAGATGAAATTAATAGTTCAAAAAATCATAACTTTTTTATTTATCTATATATATACACTATATATACAAAATGGTATATATTTTATATAATTTTTTAATTGTGATAGCTGAATTTTTAGTTTGAATTATTAATTTTTTGTGAATAAAGACATATAGTCATGAAGGATGAAAAATGGCGTACATGTTTTATGATTGTTACCAACTGAATCATAGATGCATTATTATATGAATGTACATGTACATTTTGTTTAGTTGAATGTTGGTTGCACTTGTCATCGTCTTATGCATTAGTTAGATCATTATTTACTGTTGTTAACTAAGTTATACTCACTTTCTGGCTTTCTTCTATACGAATATGACTTTTTAAGAAAAATAATAACAAGAAAGAATATATACCTCTATATATGTCATGTATTAATTACTGATATATATAGTCCTTAATTATACGAAATTGATGATGCATGTGTGTATTCTATATTTGTTCGAAAGCCCTACTGATATGTTCGAAAGCCGTAATTGCAAAATTGTTAGATAAACTAAGGCAGTACATGAAACAGGCGAAGTTGTCATACCGTGCAAACTGATGACATATATTTTTTACTTGTGAACGCATAGGAAAACCTAAAATATCGGCCGGCCTAATGAGGCTGAATCTCGCCTAGCTTAATTAATGCTGTCTGCTATAAAATGGACAAGGAGACATGCATGATGACATCCCAAAAAAATGCCGTACGTAAACAAGGAGAATCAAACTCTAATGCCTTAAAGTTACTATATATTAATTAAATTGACTGTTTGTCCTTGTATATCGTTGCAACTTGATGGGAGTTAATTTGAAAGCATGGACCAATCAATTTTTTAAAATTTTTGCAATGGATCTTTTATATTATATATATTTTCATAAACAAAACAATATCTCAATTTATATCAAAATTAAATATATATTTACAAAAATACGTTATTTTTGTCATTAAAAAAATGCAGTAATATTGTCAACATTAGATAATTTTTAAGATGAAAAGATTATTTTTATTTCTTCCACAATTTAGTTTCGTATTTTATTAAATTTGTTTCTCGTTTCAAAGAGCACTAAAAATCGAATGCACTAAAATTATAAGTAGCTTGTATCGACATAAATAAGTTAATTACAAAAAAGAAGAAGAGAAAACTCATGTACGATCATGCTTCTTTATAGAGGCAATGGTACTCGATCGTATGGGATCATATTTAATAAATCAATGCCCGTACATTCATATATATATATTTTACTATATATTGACCTAATGGCTCAGGGGTAAGAGTACTAGATTGGCCTCAAATAAATTAAAAGTTCAAGTTCTACATGCACTAATAATTTCAAAAAAGTTGGATAAGAAGGACAACCTCTCTCTTTCTTCAAACAAGGAAAACAAAAATACACTCAATGATAAACATATTCGTACTACTATATAGACAATGTAAAATCCCTCAAAACTTTTATTAACTAACTGGAACTATATAGGTTTTTACTACATCCAATATAGACATCAGTACTACTATTAATTATTCTAACTTTGTTGACATATTAATGTCTGATGAAATGTGTATGGGGTCAGTAATAACACTGCATACACTTCATAACGAAAGTTTTGATTAACAGGTAAACAAACAACATTGGATATTCATCAAGAGACTTGCATTGGGTTTTCGCAACAGATGTAATAACCAGTTAGTATTTATTTGGTCAAGTTATGCTCCGACGTCATATTTAGCATGTTTATTTTGACAGCTAAAGAACCGACGCTTGCTAGACTTCATTCATTTCGGTTTGTTTGGACAAGTTAGTCGCTGACAATCTTCTATAAATCTATATCTATAAATCTATAAATCTTCTATAAAGAGTTTAATTTCGGGTGCCTTTTCTACAGTACTCATGTGACGTCAGCAATTAATCTCATTATCTCATAGGCTATAGAGTTACTGTGGTGGTGCCATATTTTTTTAATATTTTATTTTCTAGCAATGCAAATTGTAAGGTCACTTGAGTGGGTCTCTCACTCCATCCATGTGGTGTGCTGTCATATTTCTCCTTCATTTCACGCGGCCATCTTGACTCCAAAATCAATCAAACTTGCACAATTTTTTTAGGCATGCACAAAAAATATGTGAGGAATGCACTAATATAAAAATTTTAAATTAAGACTTCAAAATGTTTTGCGAACTGTATTTAATTTCTATAATTTAAGAAATGTATTCACATGTTAAAAGTGTTTGAGGGCCTTCTTAATTTTGTTTGGATGCAATTTTTACGTAAACTATCACAGAACTATAAAAAAAATTATTACTGAGTAATATTTTTATTTTCGAATTTTAAAGTAATTTACATAATTTTTAATATCTTATAAATTTCATTGAATGATATTTTTATTTCTTTTATTGCTTCATACCTTTTCTAAAATTTTGTTATGATGATATTTTACATTTTAATGGTTTAAATTTACCAAACATCTTCTATAATTTCTTTATTATTTTTATTTTATTAGTACATTAGATCTTCTCTTTTAGAATAAAATAAAATATGTACTATAAATATGGAGTAATGCTATGGTGCATCATGATTGCATGGACCATTTGTGCATCATGAGTTTATTTTTCATTTTTTTTTAATGGTAAATCTAATTTAATCAACTCATTCAAATTATATTGAATCTCATAAGAAATACAATTTTTAACCAAATCGTTCAAGATTTTAGTTTTTTTATTTAATTATTTGTAACCCTTCCAAATTATTTTTACCTGAATTTTTAATTATATATGTTTTTAAAAAATTACAAAAAATTAAACGATATGTTTTTCTATTTTATTTTTTTTATATATTTTATCAAAAATATATAGAAAAATTAATCGCGCGAAGCGCGAAAATATGGCTAGTGTTAATGAATTTTAATTAAACTTTAGAATTGTATATCTATTGGCGTCAATTTTTGTCCTAAAAAGGCCTACACCGATATTGAAGGGAAAAAACCGATACTTTAAATAATGTTAATACTTCATTGTGAGTTTTTTTTTTTCTGATAAACCAACACCGATGTATATCATATGTGTTTATTTTTAATCCGACTCTGATATTCATGATTATTTGTGTCACATCTATTTTGTTTTCCATAGAGTGGTTAAAATGTCTGATGACTGACATTTTGTACTAATGTATGCATATACTTTTTAACGGATATATATGTAATTTTATATATGTTAAATAGAGAAAAAATGTTTGGAATATCATTTTGTACTTCTTTTTAATAAATATCATTTTGTACTTCTTTTTAATAAATTAATTACATCGTATCTGTCTCATATCGGCTATGGAATCATGATGTTACCATTAGCAAATATTCCAAAAATTCCGGTTATTACTTATTAGCAAGGAGTATAATCGACGGTAAAGATTCAGTGATAAATCTTTTATGTGACAGTTAAATTGATTGATCTAAAATTTTTTTTTTTAAAAAAAAAAACATACAAATCAGACAGCTGTCAAGCATTTCTAAATAAATATATTTTTCACGGCCACAAAAATGATCCGGACCGCTGTCAAGCATTTCTAAATCCAAGTCAAGACTGGCTTCCTTATCCATGCAATATAAAGACAAACTTATTATTTTCTTCAAAATTCATAATCGTTTCCTGATTGGCATCACGGACGATGTACTTTCTACTGCTTGACTTGGGGCAGTGCAATGGAGAAAGTTTACAAAAGTGTACTTTTTTTTTTTTTTGGCAATTTAAGCTAGTGTACTTTTTTGTTTCTCTTATTTTATTTCTTTACTTACTTTTTTTATAACCTTTTTTTAAATATTCCTTTTCTAATATTTTTTCGGGAGGATAGTTCGTTGCTTTTTTAAGGAAAAAATAAATAAACTTTAAAAACCATATCTTTCTAATATAATATGTTTTAATGTTATGCATTAATTGTCTCTCATGTAAATGTTCAAAAGTCAGCTTCATGATCATTATATATACGTGGGAAAAAAGCATATCGAGGGGCTCAACCCTTCACTCAAGGGGGAAATAAAGAGAGAAATTGAGTCAAACTTGGGAGAGAAACAAGAGGATGGCAACAGTAAACTGAAATTCATCTGACCTGTGAAAGTAGTCACTACTAGCTCGTAGTAAGCGCCTAATTCCACATCAACCAATGGGACCAATTCCTCCAGCGGAGCACCTTCAATACTACCGCCATTTGCACCATCGTCTTCATCTTTTACCTTTATAAACTCATAGTAGCACATGTTAGGCAACAGCGTGTACGCCACATCACACGGCTTATCCAGTGGCCTCAAATTGATCCCGAAATAACACTCTGATGATGCATACATGGGTGAAACAAGCGGTAAGCCACCGCCATAGAACTCCAGTAGGGGCACATATTGCATCATTGATCCGGTCACGACCACTTCTATGAACTTAGTCTTCGGCCATAGCCTCTTGACTATTCCTTCCCATGAATGTTTCATGCACTCGCACTCTATCGCCTCTGCCAGCTGTTTATTTGGTCCTGTCAAGATTTTTCCTAGTACCTGACAAATATTGATCAAGAGCAAATGTTACTTGTTGCTTAGGCTAGCTGATGACCAAATGAAATATATAATTAGGTCTTCATCAAATTATAAAGGCTGCTAAAACAATCAAATTACCGCTTCTCTACTGTTTGTGTCAGTAATCCAACCCCTAATATCACCAGTTCTAATATCATCACACAGCTCTTGCCAGTGAACTTCTAAGAATTTGATGGCACGAAGGAAAGCAGATGCAAAGATGGCACCTACACGAAGGACTTCATCCCGTTGAATCAGACCACAGAGAAGCTGAGTGTACATGCTTTGACCATTGTCAAGGCAAAGGATGGCTGCATCAGGGCTTGTATATATGTTGTAACGGTTGAAAGGACGCTGACGGAAGTGTTGACTTTTATAATAGCTCGTGAGGACAGGCCTACCAGTCAGGCCAGATGGAGTGGTGATTTCTGGCTTAATGAAGAGAAGATACATGGCTTTTCCTTCGTCTAATCCTTTCACATATCTGGATCAATGCAGTATATATATACACATGAGTTACTTACTATATCTACATCTTATTTAAGTTAGAAGTTGGAAGTTCATAACTGCTTTCTTAATTAGTAAATTACAAAGAAATTTTGATGGTAAATTTCTGCTAGCATAGATTTTATGTAGTTACTAGACATATATACTGAAACAAAATAAGTGCTTCAGTTTTCTTTTTTCTTTTTTTTTGTTGGGGGGCCGGGGTTAACAAGTCGGACTTTTCTTCCGCACAACTTCCATAGTTCCATATCAATTGCTTCACATCACATTGCTAAAGCTCAAGAAGTAAAAATATTTGCAAAAACATGCATACACACATGTACAAAAAAACTTCTTCGCATAGATAACTCACTTGTTGATTACAGGGATTAAAACATTGTACATAAATGTTTTTCTATCCAACTCTTCTTCAGTTGATGGCATCAGTTTTGGCTGCCCTCCTGATGTACCAGAGCTGCAAAAAGAAACAATAATCGAATATGTTAACGAAAAGGGTGATTATATATATTAAGTGCGTATGCATTTGTTCAGTTCGAATAAGTGTTCTTCCAATAAAGAAACTATACGAGAAAGAAGTAGAAAAAAAGAATAATACTAAGAGGAAGAACAATATAGTCGAAACAATATTATATGTGAGTAGAGTCAGAAAAATCAGCTCTAATTATCTATTTTGCATGCAAAGTACCTTGTAAGAAGCTCTACAATTGGATTTCTGGAGATAATATTATAATTAACTCCATTTGCAATTCTCTCTATGTAAGGCTTCACCTTGTCATAGTCTACTACTGGAACTTGCTTCCTAAACAAACCTTTATCTTTCTCTCCTTTCAGAAAGCCATGCAAGTATTCAGTTTTTGAATTTCTATTTAATATCTCATACAAAACCATCTCTTGGATTACACCTGCATTTTTTGTTAATTCTTCGAGAAGTTGCAGGCCCGCTAGCTGGTCATGCGGGTCACAGTTTGGTACCATGGATGAGCTGTTGAATATTTTATCAAGTGAAGAAGAAGTTTCCATAGTTTAGGAGCGATAACAGAACACAAGAGAGAGAGAAGTGCTACTTTGTAAGTTGAGGTTGAATCTGAATATCAGCACAATCATTCACAAATTAACTTTGATGGTTCTTCTTTGGTGAATATCGCATATATATATGCCAAATATGTCTGGGATCCTTCCACTGTCGGTGTCCTTTAGATATACACAGTCATAGATATACACTGTCGGTGTCCTTTAGAATCAAACTCATATGAAATAAACAATGACACATAACACAATCCATATGTTTATTTCATTGGATCAAGTCATGTACTATGTTCCAATAACATACACATATGCAATTAAGTTGGTAACTCCTTACCTATGATTTGTAGAACTTAACCATCACTTAACTTGCATACTAATATTTTATGATAATTAATGTTCCTTGTTAATTATCAAGATTATGGACGATTTAAATTTATTATTGTCATTCTAATAAATGATCCACAGAGATCTACAATTCAGATCATCAACCTGAATGATCTGTCAATAATAAACTCTAGGAACAAATGATTAAATATCATCATTAACATAAACTAAGAAAATAAGTCATTAAATATTGACTTCTAGGACATAACTCCAACAATCTCCCACTTGGCCTAGAGTCAATCAATAGTGACTTCTAGCCAGTGAAGAATTTAGAACAATGTCATATATCCATATATACATGTCTTGAACCTCAAAAGAAATAATACGCTTAAAGCAAGTTACTCATATGTCCATCACGCATGGATGCACAACTGCATCTCGTATACCGCTTAAGGTAGAGGTTAAGTTAGATTGTTCGCTGTGTCCGCGAACCTATCCAATTTTGTTTGACCCTATATACATATATACTCCTATATATGTGTTCTTGATCATCATCATGTGAGATCAAGTGACATCGTCATAGATCTTAGTTGGATCACCAATTTAATATTGGGTTCTTCAAGATTAAGCTATGGTTCGAGATGTATAAAACCATATTAGCTTGACTGAGAACTTCTTGATTCATACTATATTCTTTCATTGCTTCACAAGTTGCTTTATATTTTATTTTGGTGACGGAAACAATTGTAATATCCCATTTAGAACACCTTCTAAATTTACAACACCACATTTAAACAAAATATGTAGCTCAATTATATTTATATCAATCTTTCGAAAACTAGCATCAATATAACAATTTATATGAGCTTTCTTTCATCTTATCAGATGGAAAAACATATCACTCTTTCTCATAAGATACTCGAGGATATTCTTGATTATTGTCCAAATGTGTTTTTCTTTGTATCCAGTTGATAACTACTTGTCATACTCCTTGGGTACAATACATAGGGGCATGAGCATAAGTATGGCGTACGTAATGAAACTCATAACAGAAGGATGCTCGAATTATATCGTGCACTCTTCTCGAATTGAGTTGCAACACACCGATTAGAACTCAAATGTATGCCATATAATGTGGTTAGACATCTTTTCTTGGAGTCTATCTTTCGTGTTATTAGAACACTTTGTCATTATATGCACATTTTCTCAAACCTAATATTCATCATAATATATCTTCATAGATCTTGGTTCCTTGGATTTAGGTGACTTGCCCAAGTTCTCTATTGAGAAAACATTCTCCAATGAGATATTGACAATATTCATTTCTTTAATTTTCTTCCCAATTAATGTCTTGTATCTTGTATAATACATGTAACATAATAATGCTCCCACTGAATATATTGTCTATACAAGATACTTTTGACGAAGTTCAACTCCTTGACTTAATAAACATTTTGACAATACTTGCTTCAATCCATTAATGGATCCTTGAAGGATGTATATATGTTTCTAGCAATACAACAAATCCTCGGTTTGTGTCAAATACACAACAACTTCCTTCATTCAATCGAAGAAGGCGGTTTTGATGTATCTTTCCATATATCTAGATATATGAATATATAACTATTGCTAGAATGATCTTTATTGACTTATACACAGCTACAAGTGAGAAGCCGTGCTTTGTACATGGTCAACTCGTTATCGACTTAGACATAGCAACAATCATGAACTTGTGCTTTGTACATAGTCGACTTGCTATCCATATCTATCTTTCCTTTAAAGATCTAAATGTTCTTGATGGATCGCTCCATCATGAACATCAATCAAGGTCTATACCTTGTTGTTGTATACATGGATTGCACTTAAAGATCATATAGATTCAAACCATACTTGTGAAATCGGGTCTTTCCATCACTTGTGTATTTATCAACGGATCCTCATATGTCAAGTACGAGGATGTTGTGAAGCCTATGTACTTTTCAGTTTAGGCAATTCACTCTCGTTGATCTTTGTAGGATTGGTGTTTGAGGTCCATAAACTACTTCTACAATAACTTGTAGAATAAGTTCTTGATCCTAATATGTTCCAGGAGTTTCTCGAACATCATCTATTCGCGAGATGTTTGAATACTCTCTAGAAGCGAGCGTGCTTATAAACTTTTCCTTTTACAACTGCTTGTGAATGAAGTTTCGCTTAACTCCCACTAAGCACCATGTATGGAGTGACAAGTTCCCTATAAAAGTACTTCTTGTAGTGACGCATAAACTCCTTTAATGTTCACTTTACTCCCACGACTTCTTCTTGAGAATATCATTCTTCAAGATTACGTTATGATGAGTAACAACTACTTTGTTCTTATCATGTTCGTTGAAGTAGTACCTTTCGGTTAGTTCAAGATATCCTACATAATATTAAGCGTCTTATTTGGGTCCAAGCTTATCAATCAATCGAACCTTGAAATAAGCTTCTCAATACCAAATCTTGAGAGACAATATACCTAGAGATCGAATCTCGTAAGATATCTTTCTCAATAGACTTCGATGGAATTTTTATTCAGTGTAAACAATATTGTCCTTAAACACAAATCCCTTACATGAGTCGAACAAGTCAATTTGATTTATTACCGATCGAACTATATCAAACAATGTTCGATACCTTCATCCTTGGATACATTTTTCAATGTTCCTCATGGAGCGAGTAGTGAAACGTCTTTCATACTCTTTAGGCAATATATCAAACTATATGACTTAACTATTTACCATGATCCATCTTAAGATTTTTGCTTTTATTGAATAGTTTTTCAACTTTACTCTTGAAATCCTTTTGATCTTGTCAAAAGATTCATACTTATACCATATCAAATAGATAAGCTAATATCTACAATGATCGTTGGTCAAGTGGTAAAGTGTCAATAACCTTTCAATTGCACAAGTACCTATAGGTCTATATACATCAATATGTATAAATCTTAATAAAGTTACTTGTCCTTTAAACCTTCGTAGTTCAAAGGCGCTTTTGTCATTTAACAAACACGATTCGCATGAATTTCAATTGATTTACGAGCTCCACGTTACGTAGACTCCCATAATGCGATTCTTGTTTATATTCGACTAAGCGACTATTTTACATAAAAGTCAAATACTTTATGTGAAGTCTTACACATTTGTCATTCAAAAATTTGTTTATTTATTTCAAGCAAATTCAATCAAGATGCATGAAATCATATACACAAATCCATAATAAGAGAACAACATTTTCCTTTTACAAAACATGATCATCCATCATCAAATATGAAATGGAGATAAGGTTTTTCAAGATGTTAGGAATAAGGTATACAACCTCCAATTCCTAAGCAAATTCTTTACTTATTAAAGATAACTCTACGTATTCAATGGTAGTGGCTTAGACGGACAAGCCATTTCCAAAACGGAGTTTACTTTACTTGTCTCGAACTTTCTCTTATCCTTCATTGCCTACACATTTCGTTAAATGCGAGTACATGAACTAGTACCTAATTACTAGTGTGAATTAGAGATAGCGATATAATTTGAACGACAAAAATCTTAAGGTTTAGAACATCATGGTATTTCGGACAACCTTTCAAATGCCTCTCATAAATGGCAAATGAAACATCTCATGTGACACACAGTCACTAGTGAGAGTCTCGAAGTTTCAACTCATATCTTGGTGGAGTATTCCTTTAATACTTAACCAATCACTTTTAGCACTAACAAGTGTGCGAACAATATATCCTTTATCCATAGAAAGAGATTGTATGACAATATCAACAATCCTTGATATTGGAGATCTCAATATCTCTAATTGTCCATTAGCTACTCAAACATTTCGGTTCGCAAGCTAATGAAACATTTATCTTCTTATAAGAAGAGTCTTTTGGTTAACTTACACTCCATTACTCGATCATAAATGATTGAGTCTATCTTTACTTTCTCTAAGAACGTCTTATTGAGTAAATGGATGAGAGTGTAGAAGTCTAGTCTAGTTCTTATGAATTATCCAATTCAAAGGTCTAGAATTTCTAAAAGGATATAAGTGTTCGCTTTATTGAATAATTTTCGTCGAAACTAATCAATCATTATGAAGTTATGTTCGGGAAGTCGATGAACGTATTTGGGATTAAACTTGCTCAAGTTTCTCCTTTCCAAGAACATGTCTTAGGAATCGGTATTACTTCTCCAAGTAAATACCTTAGAAACGAGCTTGTTGTTTTCCAAAGATTGATCGTAACGAAATTAACATATTTAATATCTATAATAATTTCAATTTAAGGTCATTTAGTTTATGCAATGTTTTATTTATAATGATAAATAAAATTTCCACTACATTTATTTAATGTTCCAATGTAGTTGGTTTTCCAAGATCCCTGTTTTCATCATGTAGAGCCTGCTATGGCACGACATCCTACTTAACTAGACAAGGTAGGTTCTCCAACCAATCATATCAACCATACGACTCTTGGTTTGTGAATATTTTAGTATATTTACAAACTTCGCCCCGATATCTAAGAAACTTGTTGGGTCCATCGATAAGCAACATCTCTCTATTTGCTCCTAACAAATCTTTTCATTTGTACCCCGACTATCAAGGTTGACAACTATGACGTCCGCTTGGGCGGACCGCACCATGATTGGCTATTGACGTGAAGGGGATAGAGAGAATGAGGGTGGTCGACTTAATCAAATTAGTTTGGGACAAAGCAATTATGCGACTTTTGTTTGGTGATCATGTAATCATACACACCATACCTACCTATGACAATTCAAGGCATTCACAAACAATCACATAACATAAGCATCTCAAGCATTGTCGTAGGTTTGTATGGCTCCCGCTTGCATTAGTCTTCGTCGCATCTCCATGTAACGAAATTAATCTAATCAAACCCTCCCACTAATTACTAAGATCCTATCTAATAATTGAAGGGAAATAAATACATGTAATAAATCCTAAAACCCTCTTAGGCCTTAAGGGCATACAAGCCATAATCAAGTTACATCAAGAATTAATCAATTATAAATTATCAAGGCACCTTAGGCCACATTACAATCAATCACATGCATTCACATCATTTTACAACACACAAGGCATTGACATCTTGAGCCATATCAAACCCACATCCTCCTACAACAACAAGTTAACACAATATACAAATATATGTCTAAGTTGTTCATAATTAGTGAACTTTCAAGTATCTTTGCATATTGTTTGCTAGTTCGTGTCTTTTCATGCAAAGAAGGTTTAATATTCAAACAACTAATTGCTTAAACCTTTTGACAAAATTCAACATTCAAAAATTTCTAATAGAGGACAGCAAGGAGTATTCTAATCAACATATCAACTATTTGATTAATTAGAACAACCACCTTTATACAAACGGGACCCGAAAAAACCAACAAATTTTTCGGTCTCCAAAAATTCCAGAAAAAATCATGAACAATCCTTATCAAGAGCAAACTACCTGTTCAAATTTCGAGAAGAGATCATTTACCAATCGGGAGAACCAAAATTAACAAACTTCAGGTTGTGTATTAAAACACCGGTTTGAAGTTTCAGTTTTTGGCCTCAACCTTTTGGACTGTTTGACCATCTTTCAAAAATTTTTAATGCAAAACAATTTTAAAGTAAACAACCACAAGTATAAGGCTAGCAAACCATGAAAGAATTCTAATTTACTCATTCAAAATCATCAAGTTAAAGGGATTTGAATACAAGTCCCCTGTTCTTGAATAGCACGTCGACGAAATTGATTTTGAGTGGTTGGGATATCAAAACTAGTCCGATTGACATGAAATTAATTTTCATGGATTCAGGACTTCAAAATGAAGCTTTCCATTCAAACACTTTTTCTATAAAAAGTCTCAATCAATACCAGTTTTTTAAAACAATCCAATCGGTACTGAAAACCGATTAGACCGTTCTTATCTTTCATTGCTTTAAATAAATAGAAAGACTTCGATCCAAACCATCAAATTGGTATGGAAGGAAGTATTACAAGTCTATTTAATCTCTAGTCATTAAAAAAGGGGTCTCCTTATCAAAATAACACAGATAACACCCACAAACTCAGATCTGGTCGCACAGGAACCTGTCCTGCGCACCGTCACGAAATAAATCACTAAAAATCCATAATAAATCGGATTAAAGTGAAACCAGAGTGGAAAAATGCTCACAACTTGTCCCTCTATCATCTTCATCAAAAAGAAAAATCAAATCGAAAGTTTTTCATCACAAAAAACACAGAAAACCACGGAAAAAACAAGTTCCAGGCAGCAAACAAAGGCAGCAACTTAATTAATTCACTAATTACTCAATTCTCATCTAATTAATGTGCAAAATAGCTTAAGCATGACCTGGCTCTGATACCACTGTTAGAAAGTGCCTAATTTTAATTTTTAAACTAACATTTAGCTTAATCAACAATTAAACACAAGAGGAACTAGTACTAGAAGCATTCACACATCAAAACACATGAGAACAAGTAGGAGAGAGTTATACCTCTCATGAAATCGCATTCATGAGGCTCGATCCAAATCATTAGAAATCGATGGGGTGCGTGCTCCACCACCTCCACCACCTAAGGCGCCTCAAGCCCACCAAGGAGCTAACCACGAGCTCCTTGAAAGTGCTAGCTTTCAAGAGCTCCTAGCTAATCCCCTCTATGAACTTCCTCTTCGTATTAACTATTTTAATGGAGGAGAAGAAGAAATGGAGCTCAACACATGAGCAAGAGAAGGGAGGAAGAAGGGTGGCGGCTAGAAGAGAGGAGAGAGAACGGGGTGGATGGCTAGGGCTTTCCCAAGAGGTGACCCCTTTATATAGCCAACAACTCTCATCCTCTCTTTGAACTATTTACAACCTTGCCACTAGGGCTAGCCGAAATTATATGGGGCTATTTTGGACTACATCAAATGTTGCAATGGCCCAATAAACCATCCCATTAATTAACTCTTCATCCTTCCTCAAATCGGGCCTTTAATTAATTAAATAACTAGAAGCCCAAATAGCTCAAACTAATTAAAGTGTATTGAACATAATTAATTATTAACTCATTAATAATTAACTTTGGATTAGCTAATGCATTAATTTGTTTCCATATGATCCTTTTGACTTAATTAATTATAACGGTTCACAACGGTATATAATTAATTAATCAACTTATCATATTTCGCAACACTCATTGTTGTGAATAAACAAATAATGCACCGTGTGGTTAGAGTCCTATTTGTGCGACCCTATTGAGGATTTATGCTATGTTGGCCATGAAAATAAATCGTTATTTATTTACAATAATCATAAGCGGTATCTAGCAACACGTTATGATTCCCAATTCGCATAAATAATGTACCGTTACAATATCTTAATCTTGCACAAGAAATATAAGTATTTCCTTGTCTGATTCTTATGTCACATGATATCATTGTATAATCTAAGATAGGAATGTGTCATTCTTGCAGATTATACATTTCTTAATCTAGAGTTGATCGTCTAGTTTGCATGCATACGATCCAACTCCATCAAGGGGCCCAAATAGATATCATCACTTACTAGGTATATTAATGAGGGAATACGGTTTTCTTGATGAACAACTTTTCCCCGCACAATTCAAGAGAGCATAAATAAAGTCCGTATAGCAGCCTTTATCAGGAATCAACGTTAGACGATATTTATAGAACCTATCCTCATGTGGAAAAGTTGAACATCTCAAACTTAGAATCAAACTCATATGAAATAAACAATGACACATAACACAATCCATATGTTTATTTCATTGGGTCAAATCCTGTATTATGTTCCAATAACATACACATATGCAATTAAGTTGGTAACTCCTTACCTATGATTTGTAGAACTTAATCATCACTTAACTTGCATACTAATCTTTTATGATAATTAATGTTCCTTGTTAATTATCAAAATTATGGACGATTTAGATTTATTATTGTCATTCTAATGAATGATCCACAGAGATCTACAATTCAGATCATCAACCTGAATGATCTGTCAATAATAAACTCTAGGAACAAATGATTAAATATCATCATTAACATAAACTAAGAAAATAAGTCATTAAATATTGACTTCTAGGATATAATTCCAACAGTGATATCATGTGACATAAGAATCAAAACAAGAAAATTATCTATTTCTTATGCATGATTGAAATACTATAAAAGTATAGTATTTATTTATGTTAATTTGGAATCATAACGTGTTGCTAGATACCGCTTATGATTATTGAAAATAAATAACGATTTAATTTTCATGGCCAACATGACATAAATCCTCGAGGATCACACGAATAAAAGGCTCTCAATCAACAGTGCATTGATATTAGTTTATTTGTATTGGAGAATGCACTATATGATAAGTTGATTATTTAATTATATATCGTTACAAACCGTTATAATTATAATTATATCAAAGGGATCATATGAAATTAATTAATGCAAAGTCTAAGCCTATAATAATTATCAAATAGTTGATAAATAATTTTGTTCAACACAATTAATAAAATTATAGGAATTATATTAATTAAATGGACTATCTTTTGATTACTCGATATGAGCCCAACTTAAATGCAATTAAAGAAAAGTATTAAAGGGAACTAAAGACCAACTAATATGAGCTTGGAAATCCATATTAAGGCCCACCACGTTCTAACATGGAGTGGTCCCCAAGGGTTAGTTTGGATGGCTATATAAGGACCACCATTTGGAAGAAGAAAATTCTAATTTTTTATTCTCTCTTCCTCCTCTTCCCTAGCCGCCATCTTTCTCTCTTTGGAGAAAAATTATTGCTGCCATTAGAGACCTCTGTATTGCATTTTAGTAGAGGTTCATGAGTTGAACATTAACTACCTTAATTAAATAACGATTTGATTGAAAAACGGTAGCATTGGATTAGGTGATTTCGTTTGTTTCGCTAGCACGGAAACTTACGAAGTTGATTAATCCTTTTGTAGACCTTAGAAAAAACAAGAAGAAAGATGATAGCACGCCATCAATTTCAAATGAGTTGGTCGAGCCTCTTCGTTATGATATGAAGAGAGATTAAACGCTTATTCTCTATCTATTACACTAAACTTGCTTATTCAACTAGATCTTGCTTTGTGCTTATTTAATTAGCTTAAATATGATTTAAAAATTAAAATTGGCACATGGAATAAGTTCCTTCAACTTTTTTATTGTGAGTTTAAATCGACACCATTAATAAATTAGATTATAATAATCAACGAACCTTATTGTTTGTAACCAAGAATATGATACACCTTTGAACTCGAAATTGGATGGACCTTTGCTCTAGATTGGATAGAATTATGGATTGGTGCTTTTATAAATACTAGAAAACGTACCCACAAAATATATGGGTAATTAAATAAGAATTAAAAAAATTATATAATGAAAAATATAATTTAATAAAAATATACATTTCTTTATAAAAAATAATTGAAAAATTATAGGCGATAACAGTTTTCCATATGTGCTATCCTTTTAAAATAGAAAAATAATATTTTTTAATTAATACTCTTTTCATTTTAGATGTAAAAAAATTATAATATATTATGTCGACCAATTGACATTCATCCAGAAATCAAATATATACACGCTAAATTTTGAGGTAATTCTCTCTTCAAACCGTGTATTTATAAATAACAGGTATAGGTAGGAATTGGATGGATCATTCCGTGGTTATTATTATACAATAATATCAGATTTCTTATTTATATTTATATGTTACCGTGTTACCAAAAAAAGAAAGAAAGAAAGCTTATTATAAAGGTCCAAAATAGAATTAAATGGCTACGTTCCAAAGGAACAACATGAGAGTTGAAACCGAATAATTAATTTCATATTAAATGCTCGTGGGTTTGGTGAGAGAAATTGTGTGTTTGGATGATTGAGAACGAAAATTTAAATAGAAATAATGTCTGGTGAAAAGAATAAGATATTCATGGAAAATGTTATTTGTACTATAATATAGATATCTATCGTACTACTTGTAAAAGTAGTAATCCAGGAGTGTAAAATGAATGCGACGTCTCATAAATGTATATATGTTAAAGTTCTGACAGAATATTGTATTATTGTTTTAGCCAACAATAAATTAATTAAGATAGAGATTTTCACAACTTGATGAGTACGTACACACGTGCACTTCAGAAGCTGCAAGTGTATATACTATGTGTAATATTTTCCATGCAGGTGCCAAAACGACCGTTGTAAGAGCAGCAACATTCATGAAAGAATAAATGTGAAAAATAATAACAGATTTTGCTCGAACTCATGTATTTAATAATTCTTAGATGATTTTATCTAATAAAAAAAGGAAAAAATAGATTTATGTCACTGACAAAACTTGTTAATTAGAGAAATGCCATTGTTAAATTCATAATTAGATATCTGCCACTATGAAATTGTTAAAATTAGTTTTATGCCATTATTTTCTTCAAAGATGTAGTAAATTATAAATATGCCACTCTCAAACCTATCACAATTTTGAAATATTCCCAGACTACCCTCCTTATGTTGTACCAAAATGGAAAATATATTAAAAGAAAGAATTAAAAATCACACTAATTAAGAAACAAATATCAATAAAAAAAATGAAAAATTTAAATTCAGACAAGTGCGTAGAAGCAAAAAATGATCAACGCACATTTTTTTCCCTTGTTTTGCTATCAAATTTTATTTGGAAGCAAAAATGATTTATAAACCATAGCAGGTAAACGTGTGTATATATATGTAACATTTAACAAAATATTTAAATATATAATTATCGAATTATAAAATTATAAAGATTATATTTATTTTACTCGACACAAATGACATAAAATTATACGTGATTGCTATGTCATCAATAACGAAAAAAGTTACAGATTTGTATACTGCACTTTTTGCACTTTTTTTACTTTAATGAGTTCCTAACACCCAAATTATCTTCTTTATTTATTTCAAACAATAAAAATAAGAAAATTTCTTAATACACATGAAAAGATGAAATTTAGTTTTTATCGTATTTATTAGCATAATTATTTGAATTATTTGATTTTATGTAATTGTTAGATGACTAGTTTGAGATATATCACTACAAAATTGCAAAAATTTTGTTTTATGCCGCTGTTTTAATGCATTAGTGGCATAAAAATTAATTTTTATATTTTAACAATGGCATAAAACTAATTTTTATTAATTTGCATTGGCATAAAACTAATTTATTATTTAGTGATGGTACTTTTCTAATTTAATTTTTTTGTGGTGGCATATTCGAAGGGATAAAATTGTCATATCAATAAGCCGATGGCACAAAACTAATTTTTTCTATTTTGTAGTGGCATAAAAATAATTTGTCATTTAGTGATGGCATTTTGCTAATTTCAATTTGTATTTTAGATTCATATTATTATTAGTTTTTCATGTTCTTATATTTATTTTAATTTTAATTGATCTATAAAAATATTTAAGCATATTAGGTGTGCACGTTTGCTAGTTAAGAGAGTGTGTGTATATATAATGGCTAATGTGCCATTGATTTTTCTATCGACTTATATTTTGAGATCCAAAATTCAAACTGTCAATCCAAACCGTTCAAGTTGATCATTATATTGAAATACCATTGGAGACCAAATTTTATATTTTTTTATTTTTTTTGCTATTTATTATGATATTTTTTTCAAATTGAAGGGCCTGAAATATATTATTTTTTGAAAATATTATAATAAATAGTAAAAAAGTTAAAAAAGATAAAAAATTTGGTCTCCAATGATATTTCAATATGGCGATCAACTTGAACGGTTTGGATTGAACGTTTGAATTTTGGATCTCAAAAACTGAGTCGATAGAAAATCGATGGCACGTTAGCCATTATATATATATATATTTGAGAACATAAGTATATTTAGATGCGATGTGAGTAGGTATAGATAATAATGTCTATTTGCTATCATCTTATTCTTATGATCTAAACAAGCTAAAGAAGTAGGAAGAAGACTTTCTTCCTAGAAGACCTCTTCCAACAAATACATGGGAGGAAGAAGAACTAGGAAGAAGAGTTTAGTGAATAAAATATAATTTTCTCTCTCATTGTAATATTTAAAATATTGTTATAATATTACTATTAATTATTTTATTATAATATTACATTATTTAATATTTCAATAATATTATAATTTATTATTATTTTTACTTATTTTATTATTCTGGTTATTGTATTAAATAATAATAAATTATTTGTTATAATATTTGGTGAGGGCTTACTCTATTGTTGTTTAAGAAGCCTTACCGAAATAAAAAATCGATTTATACTCAATTCAGCCACTAAATAAACTTAATTAGTATAGACGGATTGTCAAACTCAGGGACGGACTGTTCAATTACACAGAGCGTTTGCTCTAAAATCTAAGCTAAATGAAATTTAGGATAACAAGTTTAATAATAAGATTCAGATAATTGATGGATTAAACCGAAACTATTGAACTTGATAAACTAAGGAATTCGTGAAAATTGAGATAAAAACCTGATGAAATTGTAAATTAGGGGTTTGAGTTGTTTACTTTCTGGTTTAATTCCGGATACGAGCGACCCGTCTACTTTCGTAGAGGTCCGCTCGAATCACTAAAGGTCGACTGGGTTCAGGCGGTCTCCTTGTTTTTAAGTTTGCACAGACAACAAACGAATAATCCAAGTGTAACTCCTATTCCATACCGATAAATAAGTAGTCTAACTAGTTAGATCTGGTCATTTGTGTGAGATAGGTAACGATTAACCGTACTTAATCCTAACTTTCGTCTAGGTTAAGATTCAACTAGCTGTTATAACTAACTCCCTATCTACCCTAAGTGTCAACTTCCGCTTCTTAACTAAGGGTCGACAGTTATGATGTTTGGGTCTATGATATCTCTCAACTTTTGTTTATTGAGATTAGATTTCATCATTTCTGATTCTTGATCTAGGCTTTCATCTTTCGATTAATTGTCATCTAAGGATAAGTTGTTACAGAATTGTCCTAAGCTTGGTTGGGTTTAAACTCCTAGACTTGAGTTTGGCCTAAACTCAACAGGAAAATACCAAATCTACTCGAAAACAATTCAGAACCGCAAGTAAAGATAAATCACAAAGATCGATAACACAAAAGATCAAATATAAACTCATTAAAACATACTAAATTAAATTAAATCATAGGTTCACAATTATGCCCCCTAAACTGTATTTAGCTTTTACAGATCATCATTAAAACACAGGTATCAAACATCAGATCTGGATAAGTTGAAGGAAAAGAAGAGATTACAATAAATAAACTCGGTTTCCCTCAGCTTTCTCCTCTGCCTCGAGCATTAGGCGGCCAACCTGGAGCAAGCGATCGCCTGAAGGCTCAGAAGTTGTAATCCTGGATCTCTAGTGGTGTTTTCTCTCTTCTTCCAGAACTCCCTTCCTTCTTCGCCTTCTGGCCCTTTTATAATGTTGCCTTGTAACCTCCAGATAAGAAGATCGTGCCAGTTATTGTAGTTTCTGTCCAGTAAGCGCATGAGAGGAAGTAAGGTTGAGAATAACTGTTCGGATTGAAAACTGCCAAATTCCATGCTCGCGGTCCGCTTAGTCCTCAAGCTGCCCGCCTGGTTGTCAGCAGATGTGTCCTCAACTGTCCTCTTCTGTCTGTCCGCTCACATAGCACGCTGAGTCGCTCAAATGCTCCAAAAAATTGTGCAAAAACTTCCAGATCCAAATTAAATCCTATAAAAACTTAAAAGGGCATAGCAGTACCTATATCTACCAATTATATACAGAAATTAAGTTAGAAACACATAAATATAACAGTAAATTATGGCCAATTTAGGTCAAAACCCTAGTATGAAATCTCCCTAACAATATTCTTAATAGTATTACTTATTTTATTATTCTAATTATTGGTATTAAATTAAAAAGTTATCATCTATAATATTATTATTACTTATTTTATTATTCTTATTATTAGTACTAAAGAATAATAATTTTACAATATCAAATAATAAAATAAAGTAAGAAAGAAGAATAAACAAGAAATTAGTTGAAAAATATATATATGATTATTTTATTCTTTTTTCCATTTTTATTCTCAATCCACCTGTGACACCCCCATCAAATACTATAATTGGACAACACACGACGGAGTGCCCGCCGTAGATGCCTGTTGCACCCGCAAGGCTAACTAATGCTTATTTTACAAATTAGTGTTGATTATACACAATTAATACTATAGTTGGACAACCTGTGACACCCCATCGAATACTATAATTGGACAACAATCGACAGAGTGCCCGCCGTAGATGCCTGCTGCACCCGCAAGGCTAACTAATGCTTATTTTATAAATTAATGTCGATTATACACAATAATATACATGTAAAATATAAATTTACAATTAATTACTTAAACATAAAATAAATCCTACAACTGTTGGTACTTATAGGTTGTTAACCACAGTATCCAATGGCCCGCTACTCGTCTTACTGTCCAACACTTGATCTGAACCTAGAACCCATAGCCAATTGTGGAAACAATGCAAAAGCATAGGGTGAGATAAATAAAATTTATATTAGTACGGTATTCAGTTCTAGCCACTTGAGTTTTGATTATCATGCGTTGGAACTAAATACATGACTGAGCCAAACAATTTTCAAATCAAATCCATAATTATTTCAAATAAACATTAAATATAAAGTTTCGATTAAGCAATGTAATTATGATATAAATTCAATACTATTCAAAATCATTTAAAATTCAAAGTATGACAATTGCCATTTCAATTCCTTGGAAAAGCAATTAATAGTATACAACAACTAACATGTAAAAACATTCACATCTTGTTTCAAGCAGACATAGCAATGTCAAATTAATTAAATCAATGCAATATGCAACTATGAGCTCGGCAATCACTTCTATAACAATTCAAATTTCAAAGTATAACAAATGTCGACCCCTGTGGTTGAACGATCATCTAGTATGCAAGTCCGATTTCCTTTCTCATGATCAAAGTCAAATATGTCGCGAGACACCTTCTATATAGAATTTATAAAAAGTAGTAGAAACTTTATATCATGCATCATATACCTTTAGATAGTGTGCAATTCTAAATAATAGTGAGTATAAAGATAAACTTTAATTTCATGAAATAAATCGTCCAAATCCAAATCAAGCAAGTGTACCAAAATTTCAGAAAAAAAAAAAACAACAAAATTCCTGATGTCACACCACCATCCAAATAACATTTCTTTTTTTCTAAAATAACACTCTTCTTATTCTTTCCAGAATAACACTCTTCATAATTTTTCTTCACGAAAGAGTTCTTCCTTATTCTCAAACAATCCAAACAAGCCTATAATAGTCCAATAATGACATGATTTAGAATATTTACGGACTTATAAACGTATTTCAAGGAAGGGATTTTTTAAGAAAAAAATTAGTTAACAAAAAGATGTAGAATTATATGCTAATAGATGCTCACTAATCACCTTTGGGACTTCATTATGCATACATAAACGACTACTGCTTATTTAACTAGAAAATTTCAGTCTACGCGTGAATTTTTCCTTGGACATGATCACTGGATCTCTAAATTCACATTTTAAAACACCAAATAATATACAAGAAATAAGAAATAATAATAGATGAAAGAAGCAATGAATACATGCATGAACCATCCGATCAGATTTATAACTAGAATAAAGAAGCATTCGGACAGGTGGAAGATACAAGTAATTTATGGCATGAATAAAAGGTATGAAAGTTTTTTTTTTTTTTTTTAAGATAAATGGAGTCAAGTCCTTGTAACTTATTTCGAAAATGTCTCAAATGACTCCTATGTGGTTTCGAACTCGCAACCTTCAGTGCATTGTTTTTGTCACTAACTAGATCAAAAATTAGTTCTTAAAGATTGGAAAGTTTTGTTCTATACTTTTTATTTAAATGTTAAACCAATAATTTTTTTTTTCCTTTGCATGAAAAGCAACCTGGATACTATGAATTATATAATAATACACCTCTTCATTAGAAACCTCCCTCTAGTAAATAATGATATATATAAGTCGCAACAAACTAATAACAGATAATTAAACACAGGGGATCGATACCAAGGTCACAAATTATTATTTTGATCACATGCACAATTAATTAAGAAACATTTAAAACCTTCTGCCCTTCTAGCTAATCACAAGAATAATCTTTGGAGCTTAATAGGTAGATATTTGGAATTTATGTTACCACAAGCCCGCTGGCATGGAGCGCATACATTTTTAAGTTAATAGGTACATGCAGAACATGTGTCTAGACTCTAGACTTCTAAATTTACAAATTTTCAATAAAGATCTTTGACGAATGATAAGGCATCATAAATACATATATAATATTATAAGTTCTATTAGTATCCTGAATCCTAGCTATACGATCAAGTATACATTATTATAAACACTAAATACTAAAATAAAACATACAATTTTATTCATCTACGGACAAAAGAAAAATCAAAGCCAAGAGGCCTACGAATTTCCGCAAAAACAATTTCTGAACAGAAGTGGTCCCACGTACCATTATTCCATTAGCATTAGGTCGTACCGCCTGATTCGATTATTTTCTCTTGATGAGGCAGAGCCAGCAGCATAGCAATGACATCGTTCCTGTTCACCCTTTATGATGCTGATGAGTTCCTTCAATTTCTTCTTAGACACGATGTACGGTTATGTTCCCCAATTATTAATCCCTCAAACAGTTTCGAATACGTGTCGACTTCTCATTTGCTGCCGCCAGCTCTAAGATAACTCTTCGCGCCAATTTTTACAGTATTACCACGTCTATACTATTCCAAGGAAATTGAATAACAACGACATAAGTTTCTCTTGTGTGATTCATTAAAGGGAAAACTAATTAATCCTTCTTCATCACAAAATTAAGATCCAACTAATGTGTAATTTAATGATAAAAAATAATATGTCTACTTAATATTCTATTTTTTTTTCTGATATCGATTAATGCATGGTTATTGGCTTTTACACCAATAATATGAATCTTATAACTGTTTCAGGTATACGTTAGTACCTAAAGTATGGGATATATCATATGGATTAATTTGTTCGTTAATTTGCTCTATTCTATATTATGTTATTATGTTATGGGGTTTATTTGTTTATATTTAAAACTCTCAATCCTGTGTTGACTTATTAAGCAAGTCAAAGTGTTAAGTGCTGAGATTACTTGAGCTAGAAATATTTACATAGAGCTATTCAGATCCAAATGATATATCATTGGCCTTGAATTTTTCTTATTTATAAACTTCTCATATTCCCAAAAAAAAAATTAAAATATCAAATGAGTGCAAAATTTGCACAATATATGTCTTACTTTCGACTATGTCTTGCCTCAATGTGATAACTTCTACACAAGTTATTAAAATGAGGTTTGTGAATTTTAGCCGCGAGTGATTTAATGTTTATCATTTTATTGGTGATAAAACAGTCGATATATACAGGGATGGAGCCAGGAAAAAAAATTGGGCTGATTTGCAACTTTTTGTAGGAGGAGCAAATTGCATATTTATACACAATATAACAAAATTCACATAAAAGTTGTAGTTAAATCCAAGTCACAGGAGGTGCATGCAAAACCCTCTTCTGCACCATGAATCTGTGCCCCTGGGTCGATAAACTGCATGCCATAATATAATAACGATTAAAATAATAAAAGAACTCTTGTTAACTTTATATATCAATCGTTATATATACCATTTATAGGCTTAGTTGAACAGGCTTAGTTGAACGTGGAAGTCCATTACATATGGTCAGTGGTTCCACCGTTATTCTAAAGATAACGGGTTTAATTCTCATTGAACATGCAAGAGGGATAAACTCTATTTCACAAAGTGGGCTATGCCTCTACAAACAATTAGCCTTGTTTCAAAAAAAAAAAATCTATAGTATATATTAAAATCTGTGGCTATATATATTGCAAATTTTTTATAGTTAAAAATAATTTTCTATTTTGGATTTTCTATAATTAAAAATAATTTTCTCTTCTTGTTAAATATATTCAAAAATACTCGTACCAATCATTATTTAATTTAACAATTAATATATTTGGAAATCTAAGGTAGTTCATTCCTAATTGTTATTTGGCCTCTTCAACCGTTGCTTTAAATTTCCATGCATTAAATTTTATAAAATTACAATAATATCATATAATCTAACTTGCAATATGATCATTGCAAAAGATAATCAATATTAATTTTAAGAAAATCTTTGTATAATGAAACTTGATTTGTTGCAACAAATTCGATAATTAAATGTAAATAAGAATTTTCATATCAAGCAAAATTTGATGTATCCCTCTAACAAATAGAAGGCTTAGTTGAACAATTTGCCCAATGGCCCCAATCCTTAAGAATTAATATACGTTTACGATTGAAATTTTTTCCCATTCAATTCTTCTGTTTATAAAATAATGTTTATTAAGGAGGGAAAATATTAAATGTCATTTATAAATGACATTCAAAAAGAAATCTATAGTATTAATTTAAACCGTGACCGCATTTTCTATAATTTAAAATAATTTTCTCTTTTTTTGGTTAAATATATTAAAATAGTCGTACCAATCATTAGTTAATTTAAGAATTAAATATATTTAGAAATTTAAGGTTGTTTATGCCTAATTGTTTCTATTTTCTCTTTTTTTTTTTGGTATTTACAATAATCGTCAAATCATTATTTAATTTAAGAATTAAATATTTGAAAATCTAAGGTAGTTCATGCCTAATTGTTATTGGTCTCTTCAATTGTTGCTTTAAATTCATATGCAATAAATTTAATAAAATTGAAATAATATCATATAATCTAAATTGCAATATAATCATTGATATGATAGTCAATATTAAAACTTTAAGAAAATTTTTGTATAATGAAACTCGATTTGTTGCAACAAATTCAATAATTAAATGTCAGTAAGAATTTTCGTATAGAGCGAATCTGGATATATCCTTTCGTAATATTTATAAATGACAATATTAAAGGGGACTCGCAACCTATAATCTTTTTTTTTTCCGCTCATTTTAAATCTTGCTTGTACAAAACTTGTCTATACATATTCTTTGATTAAATTAACCGAAAATACAATATGTTAATAGTAATTTTTCAGTTTTTCACCGTCCTAAAAAAAAAAAAAAAAAAAGAGGTGCACGTGAACAAACTATAAAGACTATTGCATCATCAGATCCAAGAAAGCTGTCACAAATGTCAAACTATAGAGCATTATACAAAATTAATTAAAATCGTGCAAGTTGCACCATAAGGTACGAAAAAAGATGACAAGGAGACATGGTCACGTGAACAAACTAAAGACTTGGCATTCATAATCGGCTCGTATGGATCGGATGGAATTGGCGAATTGGCAATTCCATTTCTATATTTTTCATCCAAATTATTTTGGAATAGCCAATTCTATTTCTAACACAATTTTCAATAACACTCTTTCTAATAACACTTTTCTCTCTACTTTTCACACTTACCAACGCTATTCCTAAACTTACCATCCAAACAACATTTTCAATTCCTAGGAATAACTAATTCCCACGATTTATGTGAATAGTGTTTTTTCTAAATTTATGCTATTCATATCCAATTCCTAACCCATCCAAACGACACCAATATATATGCTCGTACCTTAATTAGTACTAAAAATATTAAACATTAATTGATCTCAGTGCAAATATTAGGTTTGGGTTACAGTGTTATCCTCAGCTGTATAGCTGAGGTATACGCAGGATAGGTGGGAGAGTTGAGACATCCCCGAATGCTCCTAACAAATCAGACCCCTATGACCTCTTTGTTTGTCTGGGAGTACAAGTTTGATGTCGGGCAAAGACATTCATTTCCGGCGAAATCGGAGAAGACTAAATGGTAGATACATCTTAAAAATAAATTAATAAAAGGATTTTTAAGTAGTTTTTTTTCCTTCTCTTTTATTTACTTGTTTATAAATTTATCATTGTTATTATTATTGGAGCAGGAAAAAATACCTGATGATTGACATACATCAAATCTTTTTATACACCAACTAATTTCGTTTCCTTATTTATTATTATTCTCTGGGGCATGCAATAATACCTGATGATTGATATATATCCGTCTCTTTTAGGCACCTAATTAATAATCTTTGAAAAATATGTGCAGGAAAACTGAGATAATACCAACTCCAATTATTTATGCATGAGATGATACCAACTCACATAAACTGTTTGACAGGTTATCAATGAAGAAGGTGTCATGTGTGATCTATATCACGCTGCAGTTTATATAATTAATTTGTACTTTATAACTTAATTTGTTGTTGTATATACTCCAAACTTCAAATAATGGCAACTTTGACGTCCACTGAATGAAATTTGAAAATTAACATTTCTAAAATAGTTAGACCCATGATATTTTTTCTATGCAAGCACACATGATTTGTTACAGGAATTATTGCTAGGAAAGATCTGACAGTACTAGCCATTAGCTTCAAGCCATAGCAGTACTGGCTTGAATTGGACTCATAAGATAGTACCAATTAAAACTATTGAAGTTTCTTGACCTCGGGCTCCGAGAGTACTATACAAATATAAAGACAACGAAATAAAAATAAATAAGTTATTTTCAAACTGACAAACTGTGCATCATGTTAATACGAAGTCCTTTTTTTTCCTTTTTGTTTGCTTGCCGACTGCGAGGGATATAGATTTCGGTTTATTAGGAGGCAACGCACGTAGTGTTATATGTGTTATTATTTGTATGACAAGAACAAGTATTACTGTTACACATATTGGAGAATATTCAACCAATGGTGGGACACACTATACTCCACTTACATGGAATGAGATGATATATAAACATATATTGTACATAGGCCAATAAAAAATAAGTTATCACAAATGAAGATGCAGATTGCTCTTCCCCAGCTATGCCCAGGATCTTTCTTAGCAAATGAACAAATATCTGATTACACAAGAAAATAATAACAAATAATCACTGATAAAATTTTGCTTCCACTGGTCAGAATCTCTGCAAATACTGCACTGCACATGTGAAAGGAGTTGCTAGCTCCTCTACCTTTTCTTGCAATGAAAAATACAGCTTGACCTTGCCTTATCAATTATATAATAATGAAACATCCGACAGAGTGTCTCTTAATTATTTTATGTACTACTTTGCTTTCTTTATAACGTGGTCTATAGTTGCATCAAAACTCTCACACTGCCTTTATGAAGAGGTTCTGCAGTTAATCACTAGTTTGCAAGTCACCTGGACATTTAACAATCCTCGTTATAAAGAGCAGTTTTTATTTTAATTAGTAGTGCATCGATTTACTATATGTATCCTTCTGTTTAGCTAGGCACACATGTTATTGTGCGGAAGCAATGTTAGCTCTAACTGGAAACATGATGTTTCAATTGAGTCCTTTTTCTTCCCCTTCTACAATTAATGGGGGTGCGGCCGGGGCTGTATTTCTTACCCTTCTACGTATTTTGAAGTGAATCTCCTACGGCATACAGGCTTCTACTGTGTCCAAAATTAATAATAATAATAATAATCATCATCATCATCATCATCTTCATCTTCTTCATCATCATCATCTTCATCTTGCATTCGCATCCCCAAGTTAATCTATTGATGATAGCTATCAGCGTCACCTTAATTTGAAAAACAAGAATTTTGGGAAATATAAAGTTTTTCTCTCTCTTTTTTTTAATTGACTCAAAGTAAATTGCCAGATTTTATTCATTTTGGGAAGTAACAAAAATGAAAACAGCTGTATGGCTAAACTGTAATTTATTTATAATTAAAGAAAGATGGGGGCTTCCCAGTTGACCCCCATTTTTGCTTTAAAAAAAAAACAAGAGTATTTTCATAGCATATATACATTGAATCCAAACAGATGGGGGCTTGATTGTTTTCCGCAAAATAAAGCAACAACCACTAAACAGAATCCAAATAACAAATATACGCTGTCAATGTACCATTAGCCCTTGAGTATGTTTTAAACTACCTAATTTAAACAAAAAAAGGTAAAAGAAAAAGAGAGAGAGAGAGAGAGAGAGAGCGGGCTCAAAAACAAAAAGAAGACGTTACATTCATTACTGGGTCTTTTAAGAGCCTTATGCCCATTAAAAGCCCATTTATGTCCACTCTATAAGCCCAATGAAATCTAACATTAAGAATCAGCCCATTATTTCTTAGGAGGTTCTTGTTATTCCGGTGTGGTGCACCTGGAGCATACCTGAATAGAATCACTGAAAGTGGTACCCACATTACAATGTAAATAAGTAGTCCCGTCTAAGTTCATTCTAAGTGTTTTGAGGTTTATGAACGGTCAAGATTTTGCCACGCCAACACCGCAAGAAAGCACGAGCCCTCGGACTCTTTTTTTTCTTCTTCGGTCTCTCGAAAATTGTAAAAGGTTTTTCTGTTTCGAAATCTTTGCGATTTGAAGGGAAAAAATGGCGATGATCAGAAGAGCACTTCTTCGATTCCAGCAAAACCTAACCCTAGCTGGTGTTGTCAGTCCTGTGCGTTCTTCTCTCAGGTAACATGATTATTTTTCTTCTGAGCTTCCCTTGTCCGATCATTTACCTCCTCATAGAATTTGACATTTGTTTGAGTTATCGCACTCCAAAAATTTGTTGATTATTGTTTCCATTCATGATTTAGAGCTAAATTGAACAAAGTTAATGTTCCTTGATTGGAGCCAAATTTGGATTCCTTCGTTATTTTGGCATACCATCTTGTATTACTAGAGTAATCCTGACCTGGAATCAAAGTGATTTCTTAGCAATATGTACAATAAATGTAAGTTTTCTATAAAGACTAATATTGATTTTTTATATTTCTCAAAATGAAGGCCCCAATATGCATTGCTCTCAAGGTTATCTACTGATGTTGGCCCCTATGAGATTGACATTTCTAATGAGGAGAACAAGCGCCGCCTATTTAACAGGTAAAATGTTTAATTTGTGCTTGTGTATACTTCTATCCTATCTAATAAATACCCATTTAGGAATGTACAAAGTGCAATGTTTATCAAAAGAAAAAGGGAAAACGTAAAGTAATATTAAACCTCCTCTTTCCATTTCTTTTCAGAAACATCAATACGGTCACCAAAATAAATCAGCTCACTGCTAAGTTCCCTGAATATCCCATATCTACCCTCAGAAAACCCAAAAGACCAACTAGCATATGTTTGCAGAGTAACAAATTCTAAACAAAGGCTGACCATCTATTGTACATGCAAAGAAAATTTGTCTTCAGAATTAGATCAACTGATTGATAACTCGCAAGTCATAATTGCCAAGTATATACTGGCTAGATATACTCACAAAATTAAATTAAATTCAATGACATGCTTGGATTTCTAGACATACAAAATACATTTATTTTGCCTTTTATTCTGAAATTATTGTAAGCTTTTGAATGTATATGGAACTATTTTGCGTTCTTTTAACTCTAAATTTGAGAATGTAGATTGGTGTATCGGAGCAAACAAAGGGGCTTTCTTGAGCTGGATTTGGTACTGGGCAATTGGGTTGAAGAAAATATCAGATCCATGGATGAGTTGCGCATTAAAGCCTTAATTGATGTCCTTGACCTGGTACTGTATGCTTTATTCATTACCAAAGTTTAGCGTAATGAAAAGTAGAAGCAATTTCAGGTCACCTTCCTGTGTCAGAAATATGTAGGATGTTGAGAAGCAAACTGCATGGACCTCCACAAAACTTGTTTTCATGTATTGCATAACCTTCCTCCACTCTTCCTTCACCCTTCTTTCCTCACTGCTTCATTCAATATGGGGGATAGTTTCACATCTTAAATGGGCACATTGACATGTCTTCTTGTTCTCGAGTTCACATTATACTTTGATCAATGTTGTTTAGCCAATGTTTTGTAGGCACATACCTTGGAGTGTACCTTGAAAGAATGATCTTATGATTTGTTACTTTAATTTTTTTTTTTCTTGGCTGGTCTTTTCAGGAAAATCCAGATCTCTGGAAGTGGCTCACTGGCCAAGAACAACCGCCTGATGTTGTTAAAGATAATCCTGTAATGTTAACTCTGCCAAGTAACTGTGTATTTTTTTAATTATAAGTTCCATTTTTTTTGGTGCAAATTAAAACCAATATTTAACTTGCAAAAACAAGATATCATATTTACAATTAGCACCTCGTTTGGTTCTAGACAAACCTACTGTTGAGAAAGTAATTTTCAATGAGCACCTCGTTTAGTTCTAGTCAAACCTCGCTGGACAATCGTAACAATGAGCTTTAAAAGATAATTGATATTCAAAAAGTAATTTTTAACATATGTGCAATCATAGAGATAGATTTACATAACAATTTTAGTTGCATTTGAATCCATTTTTGTTACTCGTCAAGGATTTTAAATGTTAAAAGTTGATTTTCCAAATAGATAGTCATGGAATCCCAAATTTTCTATAGATATGCATGTCTGTATATGATATAAATAGCATCTACTGTTTTACATCTCAATTCAATTTTATTTATGATTATTATCAATAGTTATCAAGATTTGGCCTATCACAAATTCTGAGATAAAAATGATTCAGTTCACTGAATCTGTAAGTCTTTTATTCAAATTGTTTTCTTACTAGTATGTAGTTCATAAAGCTTTGGGTCCTATATATAGATCCTGTTAGTATGACTTTAAGCTTAATTTGGTTTTACAGGAAATAGCCATACTAGTAGGGACAAATTGCCAATTTTTAGTGCAATTACTATTTCCCATCAATTTTATTTTTCAATCTGGGGTACTGTTTGCTGATCTCTAACAAGAGTTAGGTGTGTAAGTTGTACATGTTATGATGTTGGATGAATCTGCTGCTGGGTTTGTCAGTGAAACATATTTCCTGATCAATACCATATTAGATAATGTGGTAATGTGAAGGATCTTCTTTTCATTAGCTTACAAGGGTACTGTTAGAAATTCATTGACTTACTGGGATTGACTTACTGGGTAAGGGTAGAGGGAAGAGTTATTCTGTATAATTTAGTTTATAAGAATGGTGAGATTGATTCGTAATTTTTCATATTAAGTAATCTATATACTTCTCTAACACGAAGACCAAGGAATATGTAACTTTTTGTTGTATTTTATGATTTATGTACATGTTTACTTGTGTTTAAAGTTTTGTACATCTGTTTAGGTCATATAAATAATTATTTTATTCAATATTTACCCATTCTCAGCTTGGTACTCTAATATTAACAGTTAAAGATGGTTGGATAAGCTGATACTTAACAAGTAAAGGTAGCATAAGGATTTGTCTAATTGTTAATGGGTTTGAATATGATAATACCTCCACGTAACTGTATCGTACATGTTAACAATGTGGTTGTGATTTCCAGAGAAACTTGAATTATAGGAAATTAATCCAATTTTTCTCTGTTTTATTCCTGCTGCAGTTGTCTTATTTGCTTTCGTTATTTCTTCTTTGTTTTTTTTATGCAAGTAGGTATTTAAGGCAGTGAAGTCAAAGGTCACTGAAAACCTGAAGCATGCAGACCCGGCAACCAGATCGACTCCTGGTCAACCATGGGTGAGAGGATGGGATGATAAGAGAGGCCTTGATGGTCCCAAATTCGGAAACCAGTGATTGACTTTATTATTTGTATTAGACATAAGTAAATATTTTGTTGCGGTTTATTCTATGGTGGGAACTTCACTGAATAAATACACTTGTGCTCTATGTAATTGGCACCAGTTTTATATAGCATGTTACTGGTCATGGTTGCAGACAAAACTTCTTTGTATGGACAGTACTTTGTGAGTTGTGAATATCTGATACTGGGGCTTGAATTATCTATGATTTGTTTATTAAAATTTAATGCTGACGGTATGCATAAGACATCCTTTCGTTTCTGCTATCTATTTCATGCCAAAAGATAAATCTTAGTTCAAAGAAATATTATTTGTTGTAGTATCCCGATCACTCAATTTTAATATCTATTTAATGTGAAAAGAAGTGTGCCTCAAATTCTACAATTCATATTTTATTTGCACCGAAATGTTTAATACGTAACATGAATTTGAAAGTGGGATATTATTATTTTTAAATTGCGATACTATTCTATATCAAATATTAGGGCATGCGATTGCAACGCACGCCCAGTGACTGATGATTACAACAGATTACAAGAATCAACCAATAAACAAAATCAAAGGCCCATTGTCCATAGTAGTGTATATTTATTAATGCAATGAAGGGGCATAAAAATACATAAGCTAAGGATAATATACATGCAAACTGAAACAGTAGCAAAGCCCACGGTGCTTGAATAACGTGCCATTGGAAATACTGGTTCACTGGTACAACTATTGACACTAGATATAACATGTTAAAAAGAGAAAAAAAAAAATGAAATATAATTACAGAAAACATCACGAAAGAATCAGCAGAGTGCACAACTAGAAACAAATGATGCAGCTGAGGCTGCAGCACCAGATTGAACTGAAGAAAATAAACCGAAGAAAGAGGAGCATTAGCTGTTGCTCAGGAAGTAAAAGAGAAAAATGGTAGACAAAGAAATTAACCTTTCTAAAACTAGGCAGCAGGTCCTTGTTGGGCTCTCATCACAACTTCCTCTGTAGTGGTGCCTATGATTTCGTTTGCTCTCTTCAAGGAAACGCAAGATACCCTTCCTATACTATCCTGTCATATCATAAAAGCAAAATATTAAATTACCTGAATTGCATTGATTCTCAACACTTCTCTTTTTCCTTTTAACCAGTCAACCCTGATTCATCTCTACCATCTTATTTTATTTTTAAGACAATTGCAATATGTCAATTTCTTTACTTCAGCCCTAAATGGTAAATTTTATTCAGTTCACCACTAACATTGACAAGTCAACTGATGCTGTCAAAAGTGTCAGTCAAGGATATTAACAACATAAACAAATAAAGAAAGATAATAAGTCCAAAGTATTTAAGAGATAAACTAACCCTAGAAACAATGCCAAGCCTCTCAAGCTTTTGGACAGCATCATCTACATCAAAATTGCACTGCTGTCCAAATTCTTCCTTTATTAGATCTTCACACCTTAGATCTAGATCCTACAAATAACAATCTTGTCATAAAAATAAACTAATCGTAAATAAATAGGGAAAACTTCAACTGAATGATGCTTGAAGGTGTGAATAAAATATTTTGGACATTGCATTTTGTAACATGAAAAATACATGCACAATCAAAAAAATAAAAAATAAAAATAAGAAGGGTTTGTAAAAAGCTTACTTCAATGGTTGCTTTTCCCTGCTCCATTAAAATGTAATAAGCTAGTATCACTTCCTTCACCTAGGATGGACATTAGAAGATGGTCTTATTTATTTTTGAAAAACAAATAAAAAATCATGTTACCAGTTTTCATTGTAAATGAGAAACTTTTGTACAATCAGCATAAAAAGAAAAAACTTTGTTATGACGCAAAGTCTGAACTAGAACACTGAGGGAGAAGGGTACATTATGGTCTCAGTTTTGTAGCAAGTTTGAGCTTAATTGAGAAAATCTAAGCTCTCGAGTCTAAGCGAATTCACTACCCTCATTATTGGCCTTTCAAATACCTTCCCTTCCTCTCAAATGTTTTTTATAACAATTGAAACTCAACTGGTTTTATTTAAAGATCTAAACAAACAATATTATTACCAACTACAAATTACTATAAAATAATTTTTTACCACTGTTAATTTGATTACTTACTTCCTGTTGGATAACATCATCACACAAGTGAAGAAGAGTCCCTCTGCCACTATCCAGTTGTTTGTCATACATTGACTTCGTTATCAGGTTTTGATAAACCACCAGGTTTGCCTGAAACCTACATCAAATATAACTATCAAGTATCAACCAAACATAACAATAGAAAATATAAGACCTGGAGAATTAATTACAATTTGTTGCATAAAGGTGCACTTACGAGAAGTAGATCTTTGCACAATAACCAATCAGACCAGAGAGAACAGCAACCACAACCTTGATATCAGCCTTGGGCATCTCAAGAGAACTGACAAGAGTTACCTAATATAGTAGTAGACTTGCAAGTTAGATAATTATCAGGACAAAAAAAGTAATCTTTTATGGAATTAAAACTTACAAGACCAAGCACCACAGAGATGAGAAACTTGACCCAATCCATCGGAGTTAAACTTGGATTCTTCTTTTCAGGCTGTTAAAGTAAAAAGATGATTTTGAATTGTCATTTAAGCTGAATACTTTATGGTTTATGATTTGAGGTTTAGGTTTGAATTTGTATATTCCATTATATTTGATTTACAGCAATACCAGCACTGTTTTATTAGCACTTTAGCAGTAAATGCACTCGTGTTTACATTAAAATAAAATAAAAGACACAAATATAGTAGAAGATGAAGGAAAACAAACCAAAACAATCTCCATGTCAGCCATTGGTATGTTCTTGAAATGCTTGACAAAAATACCTCTGTCAGGTTTAGTCTCTGAGGTAGCTTGCCTGCATAAAACACCACAACTATGACAAAACACATATTCTAATATAATATGTGAAGCCAGAAAAATTTTAAATGTAGCTCAAGTGCTATATGTTTATATCAATTGTCAATTTTAGTACATATGATCGTATTTATAATATAATAAATTGTAACTGAGGTGGCCAACAGTAGAACTAATCTTATGTTTATGGGGTTCAAATATAACCATTTTTAAAACAAATAGCAATCTAATATAAAAAATGCATCTTAATTGGGTGTATCATTAGAACAAAAAATATGCAGGAGACTGCATCCCATTCGCTTCACTTAGATCCACCTCTGTGTAATATTGATCTCAATCAGGAACTAAAAAATAAAAACAAATAGTAAAACATTAATACCAACCTATACACCACAATTATGCGATCAAATGTAGGTTCTTGAATTGTTAGCTTTCCCAATAAATTCTTCATGCTGTCAAATATGACAAAAAAGCAAACAACAACATTATAAGAAATAATTCAAATGTCAAGTTTACAAATAAACCAATAAAATGAAATTTCCTAATTGTTACATCATTTATTTCAGGTTCCAATCCAAGCACCTGAGTTCCATTTTTTCAAGTCGAATTCGCTCAACAAACATTTCTGGCTCTTCATCGTCAGCAGTCAACTCATCAGTCTTTTTTGCATCTTCCTTGTGAAAATGTTTTCTTTTAGAAAATAGCTTCTCCAACCTGATAATCGACAAGTGGTCCCAAAATATTACAGAGATCTATACAATTTATTTGCAAAACCAAAGCCCCAACTGAAAGTTTGGCCTCGACACCTTTTCTTCTTTAATTGAACCATGTGGTTAATGATAAGATACCTAAAAACACTCATGTTTGCAGAAATATAAGTAGATTCTTGTATATGATTACATAATAAGGAAGAAATATTCTCAGAAAGGTACTAATGTATTGTTTGATAGTATAGGTGACCAGAATTGAGAATAATAATAATAAACAGTACCAGGTAGTACCATAACTTCCAAAATCAACAGTTACATTTGATGGAAAAATAAATACAGTAAAACTGTTTAATAGGGAAAACATAGAAAAAAATAAAGTGAGCTCCACCTAGTTGTTTTGAGTAGCCATCCCCAAAAGCGCGATACTATGAGGTCAAGTTTCTCCATTATGAAATAGTCTGTGGTATGATCAATCCCAATTCCCCTCCGAAATATAACATACTGAAATTTCATAAACAGTAAGAAAAGTGAGCTTCACCAATCACCATGTCAACTGCAATTCTTAATAATTTTTTTTTTTATGGATTGCATACCTTGTCAGAAAACTCAGGGAGGTTTTCACGAGGATGTTCCTTAAAGAATCTTGTCAGAAGTCCCTTGTCAAGCTAGGAACAATTCATGGAGACGATCACAATAATAAGAATTCCCTGGATAAAAATTTAATTTGCTTAATTGTTCATTCAAAATTGACTCCCTGTACCTTGGATTCATCAACTTTGATCGGCAGGTTGAGGAGATACTGGCCAGACTGTGCCAAGTCATACTCCTCGTCTGATAGTATCTTGAAATTACTCTTTTCCATTATCTGCTTCCATTTCAAATCAAAGTTCAGTTCAGAGCTTTTTATCCCAAACAAGTTGGGGTAGGCTAGAAATGACACATCAACCCTGGTCATTTCTTGTATATATGGCTAAGTTTTTAAACTGGCTAGCCAAGGTTATAGCAAGCATGCAGGCTTGAACCCTGGACCTCTTAGAAGTAAGCCCAGTACTCTTACCACTTGAGCTACTAGACCACATGCCCATTACAAATCAAAGTAAATTAAATTTTTCAGTTCACTGTCATTTCAGTTTCAACTTTCATACAGGTAAACTGGCTGTAAACTGATTAAAATGTTACAATAAAGATTGCATCAAAGTTTTGCTCGTTCAAAAGCAAATAAAGTGTTTAGGTTGTTATTTAGGAAATCCAGATATTTGACATTTTATAGGTTTATTAGATAATTCATTGTCAAGGTTTTTAATGCTGAAAGCAAAAGCTCATCCACCTTTGAATATATTCCAAAATTGATTTCAAAAAGTTGGACAGATTGTGCTACAAAGAACAATTATAATTAAAGTACCAATTCCTAGAGATTTTTCCTAAAATTAGGTTTTCTTTCACAATTTGACCACTATTTCCATAAAGAATGTGCAGTAAAATCATGATGAATCAAAACTTGTTTTCATTCTTCCTTATTTATCTTGCCAAGTAAAATTAAAGACTTGAAATAGTGTCTGGTATGGAAATTGAACAAGGAGAACCTGGAAAAGATACGACATGAAATTGAGTTCAAGGGTGTCAGTCTCGTCTGGGGTCAGATTTTGTTGCTCAAGTCTCTTATCTCCATGCACCGGGTCAAAAAGAGAGTACAGTTGCTAAAAGACACGAGAAAACTCGTATTTAGTATATCAAGCTTCATAAGACAACAAAATCTCAAGCTTCCGCCAGGAACATTTTTAAAGTATCATATTTTATATTTTATACATGCGGCAAAAAGATGCTCAAAAGACAGAATACCTGTAAAAGAGTTCACGCAATATAACAGGTTTACAGATTTTTTATAAAACAAATAAAGTAATTTTGATATTATTAATGGATATATCAAATTTCACATTTGAAGTTTAAAAGTATGGACCTGGGACTCTGAATTTTATACAGAAGAGAATACTTACCATCAAATCTTCAAATTGCAGAAGATACCAAGCTCTAATAGTGTACTCTACTCTTTTGCATAACTTAAGGAACTCACTTCTATCATTATCTTGTTCTGCAATAAGAATTTTTACATAAATCAATAACCAGATAACCAAAATTTCTACTTAGTTGTTACACCGAAGCAAATAGCAAAATTATCTTTCTATCTAGATCAATAAGCTCTAGAACAAACAAAATTATAAGAGAAAACAACAATTAAAAGGTACCAATGAGATAAGCAAGCTTCATGATAATTTTAGGCTTGAGAATTGGTATCACCGATTCCCTCTCCAGTCGAATCACCTCCCTCCCCTTTCCATTCGCACCTTCCTTCTTCTCCGCCATTGTTGGAGAACCTAGAGCGATAGAGGTCGATGTGCCTGAGAAACTAGCCTTATTTTTTTTTTCTTTTTTTCCCTTTTTGGAGAAATAGTAGTCTATGTAGTATTTATCCGACAAAAGGGATTACGAAGAAAACCAAGCAGAGAGGAAAGGCAAAACCTCCGACGAAGCGATTCTTTGGCAACTCGCGCGGGAGAACTTGTTACACTGACAATGGGCCCCAGTGGTGTTTACTATATTAAGGTCACTGCGACATTCTAGCGAAACATTCTCCCTTCACTCTTACACCATGTCTAAACAATTAAAACAAACTGAGGGTGGGGTTTCGGATGATGCTTTGTTTAGACCTGGTGTACAGTTAAGTGTTTAAATCATTTATGGGGATATTGCAATTGAATAAAAAATTGAAATCAATCATTTGATATAGTTTATAAAATTCACATCAAATTTTGAAAATAATTTCAAATTAGATTTTAGACAATAATGTGGCTAAAATGTAATATTTTTTTTAATAGTATATCCACATCTGGTGGATAAATTAAAAGTGTTTTATACCTTTTAGTAAATAACAAGATATTTATTAATTATAATTTTTTAAAAAAAAGAGAAAAAAAATTATGTGAAAGTTGAGCCTTATTTTATTTTTATATTAATGATAAAGGTATTCTATCGAATATATCCGATGATTGAGAACATATCCTTGAGAAATTCATGTCCAAGAATAACACATTCTTTAAACCCAAACACACGATTAGAATAATGGCTAGCAAGTACTATAGTACTCTTATAAAATAATAAATTTGTATTTGACAAGAAATGTACATAGTATGATATTGTTATTTTAAAAATTTCTAGAACAAAAAATGTCGATATTTTTATATTTAAAAAATACTTAATATTTTTTAGGATGATGTATGTCTTGTTAAATGGTACTATAATATTCTTCTATAAATCATAAATTTGCGTTTGACAAGCGTTTACATAGTATGGTATTGTTATTTCACACAATTCTAGAATAAAAGATGTCGATATCTTTTATATTTGTGTTAATTACTATTGTACTTTCTAGGATGGTGTATGTACGTCTTGGCTAATGGTGAGGGGAGTCTAGCATACCTTGTAAGGTCCATTATCTATTTATTTATTTTTTAGTGAAAGCCATAGGCGGGTCCATCAGTAATCAAACCGACAGCCAGTACAAACGGCAGCCGTCAGCCGGATGTTTTCAGCTCCCCTCCAGTCGTTTCAAATCTAGATCTCCATTTCTTTACCTTTCCCAGGCAGGACCATTTTAATAACCATTTTATTTTTATTTTCATTTTCCCATCAATTGCATACCATCTGATATGCACTGTCTATCAGTCTATATTGCTCGACAACTTTAATTCAAAGGAACTTTATTTTAACCGACTTCTTATAAAATTGAACTACCCTTGTGTGATTTCAAGACTCCAATCACATGTGTAGTCAGTCTTTTTGCCTCCGGACTCGAAACTTTACAATGACATAACACAAAAAACAACAGTAATTGGATTACGTGTATCAGTGTATGTTGTCTTTTAGCATAGTTGGCAAGTACCTATCGATATGATGTGTCTTGTGCCCGCTCAGCACCTGTTAGTACAGAAGAATTAATTAATCTATTGAGTGCTTAATGTCCTCATATTAAAATCTCGAATAAGCATTGATGGTCAATTAAATGGAGAGAATTTATCCACCAGCTGAAACCAGATTCTACCCTTACTGTGAGAGAGAGAGAGAGAGAGAGAGCCATAAGGCACTACAAATAAGAAAAGAATGTCAAAAAGTATTAAGCCAAGTTCGTTTGGTTGCTTCCTCCAGTGAGAGACAACAAACTTCGTCCAATTGAGTGCCAACTCATCGTAAGTGCTCGACTAAGTGTAGATTACAAATTTAATTAACAGAACTAAGCAAGAAAGGGCTAGGCTTGGTCAAACTGATAACTAAATTATAGTCCAGTGAGACTTATCAAATTAGCTGATTGAACAGTCTGCTTACACAAGCAGAGCCTCTTACATGTAAAATGTACTACCTGAAGATACTTCAAGCTAAGAAATTAAAATGAAGGTGTACTTGTTAGCTACAAGGGGGGAAATTAATATCAGAAATTGCTTTCTAAATTATTTAATACGAGCTTCTTGAGAAAACTCCCCAAGGAAAAACTGAAGGTCACAAATTCCTTCTAACACTGCCTACTTAAAATTTGATTAACCGCCAAAACGTGTTTATGTACAACACATGGAAAATAATATAACAATAAGTATAGAAACAAAATCCACAACCTCTGCCAATGAAATCAATCCTGAGATGACAGTATACAAATTCAATTTTAACTATAAAATCTTTCAGAGGAGATACATAATACCACGAGACCACGTTGAAACAACATTGACAGATATTTTCTAAATGAAGACTTTAATTGAATATATAACCTCAGTCTTGTTTTAGCAAAAGATACACTGCATATGCAGCCTGCGCAGACTGCTCAACAGAGTCTTATTTAAATTGAGCTATGCTTTGGTAAAAGTTGGATTTTACCCAGTTTCATGTTTTTGGCGTTGCACTATTTTGAACAGGAGATCAATTATTCCCAATTTGTTCTATAAGGTGCTAAGACTTGGCCATTGCCCTCCAATATATTACTGGACTTGATCAGAGTAAACCGTTAATGTCATCAAAGTAAGGAGTGAAGAAATAACTTGAAACAAAAGGTAGATATAACAACATTACATATTAATCCTGTATCTGCAACCTTCAACATTGACGGACAAAAAGGTTGTGTACCCCCGACTCCATACTAAGAAAGTGTGCTAACAATATAGTTTAACTCTCTTTAAATTTCTGGGATTCTTTCCTAATAACTAATCCAACAGAATTTAGAAAATAGCCTTGCGAAGGCTTCTCCTCGAACTAATAGGCATTGTTGAGGTAAAAATATAACCCAGCCAAGCCTGCTATTCCCAGCACAACAGCAACTGGTAAAGCCCGCCTACACCATGAAAAGATTAAAATAAGTATAATAATGGTTACAACTAGACTAATGAAAACCCAACCATGAAAGAGACTAAATAGTAGACCCTTCTCAAAATTACTATATGCTAGGTAAACAAAATCAAAATCACTACTTGAATTTCCTGTTATGGGTCTAACAAGTGATTGAGTTTTGCTAAAGGATTATGTCTAACAGCCTTTGAAACCCGGCTGGGGTCTTTCATAGACATTTAATTTAAAAATAAATTGGGAGGCTTGAACCCCCAATTTTTCTTCAAAAAAACACCATGCCTTTCACTCTCTAGCTTCTTACTAAAATTAGTATATTACAAAATCCTCCTGCAGAATTTGATGGTACTAAAACCCTTGCTTAATATGAAAAGACAAAGAAAATAAACCCCTGAATACTACAAAAGCATCCTGAAACACAGATGATGATAAAATAGAAATAATATGCCCAAACAAATCAAAACATCTATCCAGCATCCATGCACTGGTGCTGAATTAGTACCAATTAGTACCTGTTTCTATTTACATATTGTTAATTTTGTTATTGCAAATGAAAAGAATAAACAAAACAAATTGCATATTACTCAATCACTATTAACATATTGCTAGTGTTATTATTTTATTATTGTGGTCTGTTTAGAATAAACAATACAAATTGCATATTACCCAATCACTTCGTCTTTCTTCAATTGATCCTTCCTGGCCTTGCGCACATCTGTAGCATTTGCATCCTTCGTGACCTTTGGTTCATAGGTCCTGAATCTCCTTTTAGGAGCTCCACAAACTGGCATGATAAATCATAGTTGTTGGGTTAATACAATGGTCAAACTGAAATTAATTTTTTTTTTAGTTCTTTGTTAATATATCAGCACTTGGCGTGTTACCAAAAAAGTTATAAGGTGACCTCATTTAAGACAATGTCTTTGGTTTTTAGGATTCTCTATTGGCATCAAAGAGGCTTTTAGAGTTCATAATTAAACTGCGCAGAAAAAATTGAAAATAAGCTAACCAGGGCAGAAGTACTTGTCAGGGAGCTTCTCAAATGGTGTTCTATCATTGTATATGTACCTGCAGATACCCACAGATGATAAAGTTCAATTCTATAAATTAAGCAAATCAACATTGTTTGCATTTTAGTTCTGGTTTATGAAATAATTAACTTTTCAAAATATCTACAGCCAATAACTATGTGTTAATATTATCGGTCATTGCTTCATGCTTAGTTGAAGTTTCTAATTTGGTTAAATTTTAGCCCTGAACAAATTATCTCCCTGTAAATGATAACCAAGAGTTAATATGTACAATAGGTTTGGATGTGACATATCTCATCTAAATCCACTTCAAAATGAAATACACACAAGTAAAACACTAATTAAAATGGTGACTTTAACAACTTCAGTGAAATATTTCAATAAATTAATGTCATATACCCGCAATCCCGGCAGATATATGCCTGCTTGGATGCGACACGTGCAACGATCTTCAATTCAGTTGCGGGTTTCACCTGAGACTGCTGAGGTGGTGACATTAGCAACTGGACCGATGGAGAGAGGAAACTGGATTGGAGAGCATGGCGGTCAGGTGTACTCCTTGGGCTGGTTTGGTGTTTCAGAAGAGATGGGAAGCTTCTTTTCAACCCAATGGGTGGTGCATGGAGTGCCATTTCTGATATGCACCTCTAGTTTCTCTCTTCTTCTTAGATTTGTTCTCTCTTTTTTCACCTCGCTTTGTTTTTGTGTGCTGGTTTGTTTGTATGGGGTGGTGACTGGTGAGAGGATAGTGTAGTGTGTGGAAGCGTGGCTACAATGCGACCTTCCACTCGCTATCTTTGTTGGGCCTTTTTGTGTGCTTTATGAATTTCGTGATTAGCCCTTCATATTTTATATATTATTTTTACATCTATAATGTCGTCGATGAAAAAAAAAATTATATTAGTTACTAAAACTGGTCTTATTTTGGCATAGCCGCATAGGTAACCAAATTCTTCGATTTTTTATCCTTACGTTTTATATTTATAAAATGTCCAAGTGTCCATAACTCCATATGAATTTTTATATCAATTGAATTAATACTAAAAATTTTATATAATTTTTTTTTTATAAAGTTGATTCTTTAAAATCAATTTATTTATAAAATTTCACTGTTATTGTACAATAAATAATTTTTTAATTAGTGTCTTTTATCAAAAAATAATTACAAGAAAATAAAAAATGTGATAATTGATTAGTCTTTCAAATCTAAACATGAACCTCAAAATGTTGCTATTTATCATTAATATAAATTTTAAATAAATAAACACAGAAGCAATATTAATAAAATTTTGTCAAAAAAGCTTGATATATATATATATAAAGAGAGAGGATGGCTAACGTGCTATCCGTGGCAATGCCACCCATTTTCCATGGGGTTATTTTTCGAAATCCAAAATTCAAATGGCCAATCCAAACCGTTCAAGTTATTCACCATATTGAAATACCCTTGGAGACCAAATTTTACATTTTTTAGAGTTTTTTTGCTATTTATTATGATATTTTCAAAAACGTTATAATCAGAGTATTTCAAACCCTCCAATTTGAAAATATCATAATAAATAGCAAAAAAACTCGAAAAAATGTAAAATTTGGTCTCCAAGGGTATTTCAATATGATGATCAACTTGAACGGTTTGGATTGTCCGTTTGAATTTTGGATCTTGAAAAATGAGTAAATAGAAAATGGGTGGAACGTGCCACGGATAGCACGTTAGCCATCCTCTATATATATAGAGGATATATATATGAGAATGGCTATACTACTATTCATATGTAAATAGTTCTTGTAGGCCGAAATTTTAGGCTGTTGGATTTCTTTAAGATCCGTGCGAAGATTTTAATGAATGGTAGAGATATAGGCGCTGGCTGCTCCGTGACTTTAATATTTTCTGTTAGCAGTGCTCCGTCTCCCTCATGCTTCCGTGACATTTCTATGGATCCAAAGAAAAAAAAAAAAGATAAAAAAGGAGAGTTACGCCGTTACGGCACTAAATTGGAGGGCTCTCTCTCTCAACAATACCCTCTGCGTGAAATTGGTCGTCTCTCAAGTCTCAACCGTACCTTTGCGCAACCTTCTCTTACTGGCTTCTCTCAGCTCCATCGCACGTAGCAAAACCTTAGACTCAACCATCACAAAACCCTAACTTAAATCCATGGCACATCGCAAAGGTGAGTTAAATTGCAAAATCTTGTATTTTCTCTGCCTCTCTTTGAGTGTTTCAATCCAATCTCACTTTCTCAATCTGATTAATTTCTACATAGCTAATTTGGCCTCAATCTGGTTAATTTTGAGTTAATTTCTTGTTAATTGCTAGAAGCTCTGGACAATTTCTTTTAGTTAAGTTATGATTAATTTCGGATTAATATTTTGTTAATTTTGAATTAATAGTTTGTTACTATACTGCTTGGACGATTAATTTTTGGTTAATTTGGGTCGTTTGAACCATCTAGTTAATTGTGATGTAATACACTAGCTATTCCCATGTCAGACTCCAACTTTTTCCCTCTCGCAATCAACAGTTCTGGAAATTGTCTGCGCAATGAGTTCTGATATCCAGTGATGAATAAAGCTACACAACAAATAGTATAGAAGTAGAAAATAGTGTTACAAATATAAATATTGAAAAGTTAGTACCTTTATCAGAGAGTTGATATGTTTGGTTGTATACCATTATTCAAGAAACTGCTAACTACAATATCCATATGCTAACTACATATAGTGTAATTAAATTATATTCTAATGGCTTCCCTGATCTTTCTTTTGAATATGGGTGTGTCCATGGAAAGGAAAGTCGTGGCCTAAGAGACAAAGGACAAGCAAATGAGAGTTGGGCATTGCCGCAAGAAGTATGCACATGATACCTGTCATCTCAAATTAACAATTTGATTAAATGAAAAATATGCTTCTATGCAGCTTGCAATCCTTTTTGTTATTTCTATTTTAGGTTTATCCCATACTGATTAGGCAAAGACTTAAAGTGGTATGAAGGAACAAGAATCTAACCTTTTTACTGGTTCATGTGCCAGGCACTTAACCTTTTTACTGGTGCAAAATAAATTGATATGTTGCTCATGTTATGACATTTTAAGACTTTCAAAATTCTTTTCATTTGAGGACTGGTACAGAATGGATTTAAGAACCGGTATTGTAGGCTTTTTTTTTGTAGTAGTAGTAGTAGTGTGGCACAAGACCAAAAGTTGCATTTTTGTTCATGAAACGTGAAAGATGGAGGATGCATTTTTGGTACATTGTATATTAATCCTTGTTATTTTTTTCTTTTTAGGATATTTAATTAGCACTCAAAGTAGCCAACATAGTGGATGGAAGAAATTAAGAAGCAAGTTGAAGAAATAAAAAAAAGGCAGTTGGATGATAAGTTGAAGCAATTTGAAGAAATGAAGAGATACATAGTGTCATAATTAAGTTGATTTTGCATATTATAATGAAATTTTGATATTGTGTTATCATTCTTAGATTTTCTTTTATATACTTGTAATGATATTGTACTATTTATATCGTGAACTTCTGAAATTTATTTGTTGTATTCAGTATGAATTTATGAACCAATAGAGTATTAAAGGTTTGTTTGAATAGTTATGCAAAAATATAGTAGTATAGTTACTTGAAAAAATAAATTGTATTAAAGGTTTGTTGTATCGTGAACTCAAGGCAAAAATCTGACCAAGGTCAATAACATATGGTACAACTTCAAATCTAGTTCTTACAATCTGGACCAATAATGTCGCTGACCAAGGTCAAGGAATTTCTTGCACACTCATCGAATAAAAAGGTCAACAATAGACTCCGAAATTACCAGGAAAAGGCATCAATTTGTATTTTATCGGTGAAAATTTAAATTGCCAGTGCCAATCAAGAGCGGTGAAGGAGCAAGGAACGGTTCTTTTTGTGGTTTGATGAGATAAGCGTAGTAAATAGAGAGAGGGACAAAGAGAGAAGAGCGTAGATATGCGTGGAGGGAAGAAGAGGTGCGGTGAGACGAAGGGTCTAGAGAGAGACAGAGATCATAACAGGGAGAGAACGAAAGAAATGTTATGGGGAGGGAGATGGAGAACTTAACAGGGAGAGAACGGAAAATATTAAAGTCACGGAGCAGCCAGCGCTTATATCTCTACCATTCATTAAAATCTTCGCACGGATCTTAAAGAAATCCAACAGCCTAAAATTTCGGCTTACAAAAGCTATTTACATATGAATAGTATAGTCATTCTATATATATATATATTTAAAATTCTAGTTGTTTTTTACTCTAATTACTTCGTGCATTTGCCTTGTTCCACGTGTCCCTACCTCCGCCACAACTAAAGGACTACAACAAAACAAAAAAGTTTCCCGAGGGCCTTTTCACAAAACTTGCATGAAAAATCTCTTTCCCTCCTCCGAGGACTCTTATCTCCTTTCTCGACTCATCAATGGCAACTTCAACGTTACACCGACCACTACCCCATCTCACTTCATTTTCCCAACAGTTCAAACCGACCCGTTCCAAACAATTATGGGTCGGAGCTCCAACTACTCGACCCGGTTCTCTCAGGGTTACAGCGCCGGTTCGGTTCTCCATTGGACCGGACCAATTGTTTCTCCTAGATGCTGACGTGGGTTACTCTCCAGCGAGCTATTATACATCGCTGGGTCTTTTTGTAATTTCTGTCCCTGGCCTGTGGTCTCTAATTAAACGCTCTGTTAAATCAAAGGTACAATCTTAGTGCAAATTTAAACATCAATTTTAGCTTTATGTTGATAAGGAAATAAATTTCTTTTTAAATTGTCAGGGATGTGCATAGTTTTGGTCCCAATAAGATGATATATGTGACAGCATTGTTTAATTGACATGAGGCTTATTAAATATGCTGTGTTCTGAAAATTTATGGATGGATATTCCTACAAATGAAAATATGAAAGTAGATATGATGACTGAACTGTTCTTGGTTTGTTTCTGGTGCATTAGATTGTGCAAAAGACTTTTGTCAGAACAGAAGGGGAGACAACAGCACCAAATCAGATGGCTGGCGAAATTCTCTCCTTCTTCACTCGCAAGAACTTCTCTGTCTCTGACCGTGGTGAGACCATCACGTAATCCTCTTTCTCTCTCCCTCACACACAGGCGCGCACGCGCACGCATGCACACCATTCTGACATTGTGAGCTGGTCAGGTTCAGTAAGTCTGTCCGCCTGGTCAGGTCGTCATGGGTCAGGTCGGCATGGGTCAGGTCGGCTTCTAGGTTTCTGGTTTATCAGTTTTAGGTTCTCAGATCATTTCATGTTACTTTTCGGTTAAAAACTTATTTAGAATTGCAGTTTTTTTTTGAAGCAAAAAAAATTTTTTTTGAAGCAAATTTAGAATTGCAGTTGACTTTTTAATAGTCTGATGAGGTGAAATTTCTATTGGGTTCAGTTGATAATTATTTTTTTAGGTCAGATTATGGACATGTATTGGGTTTCTGGTTGCTGGTTCTTGTCAGATCAGGTTCAAATCAGACCTTCCTCCTGATTGCAAGTACTAGGGTAATGCACCGTTTCAGGTTCACAGAGATCCAATACATGCATTCACCAAACAATTATTTGTCTAAGTTAGATTCAGTTGTGTTCTAGGTTGGGCGAGTATTCTGGTAAACTGTTTGGTGTTAAATTTAGCCAGCTATTAAACGGAAAGCAGACTGACATTCCATTAGTACCAACGAAATTGATAACAGTATGTACCAGCTCTTATTAAATCTTAACCCTACTGATTTCTGTATTTTATTCTTAAAATAAAAAGATTCGAAGGGGTGATGGTACCAAGTAGTGCACAAGCGGCTCTGCTAACTTTCTGCACATGCATAAGTCTAGGAAGTGTTGCACTGGTGCTATCCATTGCCTTACCTGAGGGAGGAAACAACTGGTTCTGGCTAATGTCTTTAAGCCCCTTAGCGTAAGTCTTCATACACATGCTGTCTTCTCTAATTCTTTATTGGCACACTATCCAAAAGATATTGCTGTGACTTCAAGAGTGGACTTATTTCATTCAATTGATTTCCAGTGATTCGATTGGAATCATTCAAATTGAAAATGCAGAATCCGCAGCCAATATATACTGATGTCTGACCTCACTAGTACAGTATTTTACCAGTGTTTCTAACCTTTATTAAGTTATGACAAGTCTCAATCTGTGAAAATTATTCTTCTAGTAAGCTTCAACCTAATTTATAGTCGCCTCATCCAACCCTTGATTTATTTCAATTAACTGTTGATTAAATTCAGCTTGTGTGAGTGACTAACATATGTTGCAATTCTGAAATAAATGGGCCAACAGGGGAGTTTACTACTGGACAAAAGCATCAAGAAAGGAAGAAATAAAGGTGAAGATGATGGTAGCTGATGATGGCACTTTGTCAGAAATAATCGTCCGAGGTGATGATGAACAAGTTGAACAAATGAGAAAGGATCTTCGGCTGAGTGAAAAAGGAATGGTTTACGTTAAAGGAATTTTCGAGCGATAGTTGTTGTTGGAAGGGGGACAGATAAATGATAGGCGTCACAACAGTTTTGTAACATGTTTCTTATTCTTTTCTCTCTTATGTAATTGAAATCAATGAATAAATATTGTTAGTTGCAGTCCAAAAGGAAATTGTCGAATGTTGCAACACATTTGTAAAACAAAAGTGGTTTGTTGATTTACCCATAGGATGGAAGTAGATACACAGTACTAATTACATGTTGTCGGTGCTTGTGTTGAGATTGAACATGAAAATGAACATGCATGAACATTATTGTGCTTCGTATTGCACTTCTATAACAAAACAAAACGAATCTAGCATCTCAGAACAAGAAGCAGAGAACATTTAATATTACTAATAAAAACTTTTTTACATTCACTACATGATATAATCTTAATGACTTAATAGTTCAAAAGTAAATAGCAGATCCGCTCGTTGTATTCCTGTAAGTAGCTTGTATTATTTATGTCGTTGTGAAGCGTCTTCTGCAATTATCATTATATCCCTCAAAATCAATAAAGAAAAAAGCATTTTCTGTATCAAACGTGATTGCATTTTGCCTGCAACTTCAATTAGCTGGGATGACCTTGAGAAGCTCTATATCAAACAACAGTGTTTTGTCTATTAGCCCTTGATTGTTTAACACAAATGATAGAGCTCTCTCACCCTGAAAAATAAAAAGGAAACAGATCAAACAAAAATTCATACTGACTGCTCGAGTTACAGTTTTGAAAATGGTGCATAAATTGAAGTATTTTGTACCGAGAATGTGGTGGGCTTTGGCCCAAGTTTTCTGAAGTCATTGTCAGGATAGCCCAGCTCAGGTGATACAATGATCCTATTCATGTATAGAAGAAATGAATAAATACAGTATTCTTAAATTGTATTAATGAAGTATCATGTGATTGGTCTTTACCTCCTAACACCACCTGGAGCCATCCCAGCTACAGCTTCCTCAAATGCTGGTATCACCTGTAATTATTATGTAATGATTGAGGATATTAAGCATAACAAAAAAAAAGCAAGACAAAATTCATATCTTAATTACATGGCAGTGCTCTGTCGAGCAAAAGAAAGATTAAATGAATTTCAATTCATCCCAACCACAAGCAGTAAGCTCTGATCAGAGACACATGAACCAAATGTTTGTTAGTAAATATCAAAAAGAAATGGATCACCTAGTCAATCACCTGTCCAGATCCCAATGTGAACTTGAAGAAGTCTTTTTCGCCACCCTAAATTTCAAAAGTTTAAACTATTTAACATGACCACGAGTCTATGAATGTATATTAACAATTATGTTTAAAGAAACAAAAAGAATAATCATAAGAATGAATATGATATAGGCTTGAGAACCTCAAAGGAACCGCCTTTTGTCTTATTCCTGGCTTCAAAGATGCGTCCATAGTATCCAATTGTATATCCATCCCAATCAACCTTATCAAAATTTATATGGAAGTTTTAATTATAACATTTTGCAATGTATTATAACATCAAAGCACAATGTTGTGCCTCATTTCTATTATTATGAAAAGCTTGTTCTTACCACAACCGTCTCCCCTATCTTTGGAGGAGTACCACTTCCAATCCGCAAATCCTGAAGTTATAATAAACAGTAAAGAGAATAGTTGAAGTTTGATCAAATTCGTTTCATGATCAGTGAAAATGAGGTACTTGTATCTTGATTTATGCTAGAATGGAACTAGTGTAACCTTGTATTGAAGACCAGATTGTGTCTCAGTGTAATCTGGGTATCTCATCTTTGGTTTGCCATAATCCTTCCCACGAAGTGCTGGCACTATGATAGTTCAACAAGAAAAAAAATGAAACAAAGTAAAAAATAAATAAATAAATAAATAAAAAAAAATGAGGTTTTTCATTAATATATACGTACTGTTTATTCCTGTTTACAGGCAATGTGTTAGAAGTTTTGTACTTGCAAAAAAAACCCTTGCTTAAAAGTGGCTTATTTCAATACATACTGGTACAGCAACGGTATTAGTAAACCCACATATTAACATTATTAGTCTTCAGTCTTATCATCCCTGATAGATCATCAGAATGACACAAGAAAAAAGGTATTTCTGAAGAACTTACTATCAACAAATTCAGCAGCCAAAACAGGACCTGCATCTATGAAATGCTTCAATCCAGTACCGGAAGCAACTCCAAGGAGAAACATAATATTTCTTCGTCTGGTAACACCACCTACATCCAACTAATTACTTCTCTTATATAAGGTTAAGAGATATAAACAATATCTGAATATTTCAAAAACTAATTATTCAAGCAAACTAGAGGTAACTAGATAAGATCACAAGAAGTGTGACAGAAAGGAAATTCAAAATAAAAGGAACTCACTTGATGATGTTCTTAAATCCTTTGATTTAACAACGTCTATCTCCTGGGAAGAACATCTTACTGGTGCTATTTTCTGATAATTCACAAAAGACGCTGTATAAGAAAAACTGCTAATTGCCAGCTATTGGTTCTCCTGTACAAGAAAATGCATAGAAATAACTGAATAATTGCTGGTCTAACCTTATAAGAGGGTTTAGCCGTAGAGACCGTAGGTAGAGATCCAATAATTGGTAACGACGCCATGGCCGTTGCTCGAAGAGGAAAGAAACGGACGGGATTCACGCGCGAAATAGAGGATAATCCGAGCTGAACAAACTTAAATGACCAATTTACCCTGATGAAGCCCCCGCTACGAGTACAATTAAGGAGTCAAGAGTGAGGGCGTTTTTGTCAGTTTGTTGGGAAGCTAGTGTTTGGTTCCAGTAATTTCTGCAGAGAGGGAGATGGAGTCGAGAATTAGTGGATGGGGACTGTCAGGCCTCTAGCACTACTCTAGAATTGTTTTTTAGAATCCATATGAAAAATTCTGTAATCTTTTTTTTTTTTTTTTTTGAAGTAATGAATCTCATGAAAATTGTTCAAGTGAGAATTTCTTACCATCAAAGATATCCTTTATACAACGAAAAAAAAAAAGACGAAGAACTCGAATCACTTCATTTTACCCTTGTTTCTTTTGATGTTTTTCCATTACGACAGCAATATTTAGAACTCCCTTATAATTAAGTTACCAGTGATAATTGAACTGTTTATTCATAATAATTCAGTTTGGTTTTGTTTCAAACACAATCAACAATGTACTAATTTCAAAATAACTTAGATAGGTCCAAGACATAAAAGATCAGAAAAGAGAGCACTAAAAAACATTAAATTTAGCCATTCGTTATATATTTTAAGCTACAAGTTACAACCAACAGATACATGAGAGGGAGATGACAACAAATTCACTTTATGATGTTAAAACATCCTATTCCACTGCAACTCTCTTACCTCCAACAAAAAATCAACATCACACCAACACCAACACCAACATAAACAAAATAAATTTCCAAAAATTTACATAAATTTTCTACCTACATATACCCACCTTAGAGGTATATACCGTATTATAAACTTTTACCAAGGTTTCAAATCACCAATGGGTCCCGCAGTCCAGTTCAAAACCTTTTCCCCTGGCTTCAAATAAACACTCTTGTCATGTGGCAATTTCCTAGCCAAACCATTCAATATCTGGTGGAACGCATCACCAGCTTGCGCGGGCTGGGGGAACAGCATTGCTTGTTTCATAGAAGGATTTGCTAATAGCCTCTGCTTCCTTAAGATGACCTCAGCAGGAATTGAAGTGAGAATTGTATCCAAACTTGGCACATCTTTCTCAGCTACAAAGACAGCGATCTCCTCCCAAGGGATGGCATCAGCAAAAGGCAATACAATGTCATCGGCAATGATAACTGGAATGCAGCCAAACACTACAGCTTCGACCAGACGAGGGCTCCATGGGGCCCACCCCAATGGGCAGAGACAGAAGACAGAGCGCTGCATGTCCTCATAGTAGGTAGGGGGGTGGTCAGTCGAGATGTCAAAGAGAGGATTGCTTTTGAAATTTTCCCATACCGAAGCACGAGCTCCTCTGGAGAAAATTTAATTTTGTTATATCAAGCTCACAAAAATTTAGTATAAAATGTTGAAAAAGAAAATTCAGCACTGCCAATGATTTGGCAAACCAGAATGTCGTTACAAGAAATGATTCTCCATGGACCTAGGTAGAGGGGTCGTAATATTTAGTAATACATTAAAAAGAGTCCTAACAGTACGGATGATCGTGTACCAGGTGCCCAATATCATAAATCCTAAACAGTGAATGGAATATTATTCCTAAGACAAGAGATGTCAACAATGTACAATTCATTGTTTACTCACATCTTCTAAGCATAGAATAAAAAAATGACAAATAGTTTGTTAAAAGAAAGTTCTGTAAAAGGTTATCTGAAATATGTACCTTGCATAGTATCCTCCTTCAGGATCATTGTTGACATCATAAAACAAACCACGGAAATAGACAAAGATGGAGCGAGGAGTGCTAGGCGAGACAAGGTGAGCCTGCATTTTCTGAGGTGGCGCATAAGGGGGGACTGTTATGGACCCCTCCTTCAAGCACACATGGTTCCTCTGCCCAAAAGTTTGCACCAATGTAGCACGTTTTAGCAAATGTAGGATCCCTCTCTGAATAGCTGTCTCCTCCTATTGAAAAGTTAGGTACATAAGTATAAGTAAAACACTGTTTTAAATAGAAAATAAACTCTGAAGATGTCACACTGTCATGCAGAAGTCATAGCTTCCAATACATAACCCAGAAAAGTAAAATATACCCAATTAAGGGCCATCTGGATATTTTATGTTTTACAAGGCATATGGTATGGTTTCTTTCCCTCTCTTACAAGGAATATGATGCTTGACATAGAATTCTAAACCAAATACAGATTATGAGTATAGTAGGGTCATACCAAACATGTATATATATATAACCATCTAGTATGGTATTAATATTAATACAAAATTTGTTTCATTTTATATTGCTAGTTGTTATCTAGCTATAACAAAAGGATTCATTTCTTTTTTTGAGGGTCAGGTGGCAAGTACAACAAAAGGATTCATTCCATTCTATGGTTTTCTTTGTTACCAACCTGGTAGTGAAAACAAGCACCAAAATCATGAGGGGTCACGAAAAAGTGATCTGCCCCATCAGTCCTATTCCAATACGGCCAATTCATAGCGACATACTGAATGGCACTCCTCATAATACGCGGTGATTTAAATGGCAGGGGGTGTCCGCCAGGTGTCAAATCACAAGTGGTGTACACTGGAGTGTAGAACCAGTCAGCCTCCTCTGGGTCCAATGTTCTGACGGCACTAGAGAGAAGGAACCGGTGCATGAATATCTCAGTTGCGAACATGTGTGTAAGGCACCTAGAGTCTTTGTCTACCATCTTCTTGTTGTATTTGCGTGGTAGGTTGTACACAAATACTTTGAGACGGCCAACTGGATCATCTTCAAGTACATCTCCCGCACTCCCTGAGATATTTGGTATAAAAAGATTGTTCAAATTTATATTTAACTGGGCCCAATATCCAGCTGTAAGAGGCTTTTTCACTTCTGACAAAAAAAAATTTATAGACTTTTTGTTTTTATATTTGCTATATTCAGGTATTAAATGTTGGTTGTGTGAGGGGGTAACCTGTTCTTAAACAAACATTGATCTATGCATGAGAACTTAAATAAAGTAAAATGTCAGTAAAACCCGTGAAAAAATTTACAACTGATGAGAGTTGTGTCAAATGAGGATTGCTTTAAACGTGAAAAATTAAACAATTAAGCATGGGTGAAAGACCAATGCCAAGTTCCTAATTAGGAAAGCGCTAAAATTAAGATGGATCAACGAATTCAAATATTTCAAACACGGAAAACAAGGCCCATTATAGATCTAATAATAAAACTAGTTTAGTAACCTACTTCATAAATACTTCACAAATAGATGTAGAAAGCAGGATAGCTAGACAAACAAGCAATGACCTAACCATTCCATTTGTGACATTGAACACAAATACCCAACAAAGATCAGATCCAACGAATACATACGCAACAAAAAATTGTCAAAAATCTCAAACCCAACTAACTAAACTGAGAAGAAGAAAACCCAATTAAGCAAAAACTAACCAGAAATTCTCTCAGTATGGGGCTCAGCTGCCTGAGCAATTGGCAATATGAGAGCTTGAGACAATAGAAGCGCCACTATCCAGATCTCGCTTCCCATCTCTCTCTCTCTCTCTCTCTCTCTCTCTCTCTCTCTCTCTCTATGTCTGTGTCTATGAGCCTTCCACCTTAAAAGGGGTTTAATTAGTGCAATGTAAGCTTTTAGTTCGAGAAATGAGAGAGGAATGGAAATTGGAAGGTAGCTGGATGGTCAATCTCTCACCGGCTCACCGACAAGGAGAGATGGTGCCAATGCCAGGGACCTTTGCAAGTGGATCTGTTGTTAGGGTATATTCATCGCTGACATGTGGGGTTCTTTTAGGCGTGAACCGTGCGGGACCCGTGAATAAGTCAATGTGTGGTGTACCACGTCAGCGGAGAACGCGTCCGTGTTGTTACTTGTGGAGTTGTTAGATTGCTTTCTTTTTCTGCTTTTAGTTTTTTAATGCTTTTCAGTAAATCATGGTCCTCGTGGAGAATGGTAGGAGCAGCACAGGCGCAAGAGTACTTCGGATCTTCTCCAATTTATGATCTTACAAGAAGTATCTAGCCGAGTGATACGGATAATGGTTTAGAACTAGATGAAGCGCCAGATGTAATCATACGGCTAGTTTTCTCATATGTTGTCCATACGAAAGAGATGAGCTGAAGGGCTTGAGTAGTTGAGTGTACTCTGTTCAAGAAGCATGGAATTATCAACAAAATGGGCCTAGCATCCGAAACGGCCCAGATTTCCATGTCAGCCCTTTGTTAGGTCTCTCACTCGGTCCGAACAACAAACAGTAATATTGGGATGTGTATCAAAACTCAAAAGTGTCTGTCAGCTTAAAAGTTTTTTATTTTCGAAAAAAAATTTAAGTTTTTCTATAACAACTAGTAAAGCGTAGTATACCTTTTGACACTTTTTTGATACATCTACCCTTAACTAATATTCAGTAAACCATATTACAAAATACATGGCAAGCACATAATCATAAGATACATAATATATGCTAAACATAAAAATTGAACATATACAGGACAAGTAGTGTCAGTATGCTTTACAACACACACATGCTAGCGAAATTTTGCAAGAAGATTCGCTTGTGCCACTTTTCCTAGAGATGTGAGAATATACATAGTTTGGGCACGATGCTAGCTTTCAGGGAACATCAGAACTATCTGACCAGACCAACATTACCAACTGAAACAATCAAACAATGTGTAGAGAGACTAGAAGATTCTTTATATTATAGCTCCTTGACCGGCCCAATAATTATGGTTTTGATTATTGTATCAACATGGTATCTCAGTAGCATCTTTTTTAATTATATCAAACAAACTTTATCTTAAAGACAAATAGCATGTCATAATTTTTATATTTAAAATGTTTTTGTAATATCGATGTCTTCTTTTTCATTTTACTGAATAAGTCATGCTAGATTTTGGAGATGGATTTTTATTTTTTTTTTCCGCTTCGTTTTAAAACATGTCATCAGTAAAAAGTTGCGATATTAGTTGCTTGATATTGTAACAGTGTCGGAATTATATTAGTGTTTTGTCCGAATTTATGTTACTTCAGTACATGTCAAATGTAATTATTTGAGAATCAGTTCGTTGTCTAGTATACGTTTCAAGTTAAAGGTCGCAGGTTTGAAATCCAGATAGGAGTCTTGTATAAACATTTAAACTAAGTTGGAAGGCTTGACTCGAGTTTATTTTAAAAAAATAAAATTTTGAAAAATGACTCTATAGATACATGTACAAATATTTGTATTTTATATTATTTAAGATCGCCTTAATTTGAAAATAGTAAAAATTTACAAAATTACAAACTTAATTTTATGAGACTTTGTCTTATAAACCACGATATATATAATCCAATTCGTTAGCATTCGAATTGAAATATTAAAGTTAGTATATTACCAAAACCTCTAAAATTCTCCCAAATTTTAAGAAGTTCGGCCGAATATGCCAAGTAATTTATCTGTTCCAAATACAGGGGTAAAATATTTTTTTTTTATTCATTTATGGTACAATGCTCATCCTCCCGTGGAAACATATTGTACCTTTTTCCTGTAAATAATATCCAAATCATTTTTAGGAATACATGCGATGAAGTTATATTCCACCGATGAAAAAAAAAAAAAATCATAACTGACAACGCCTAATTGAAATCTGTAACTTAAAGTACCTAAATACAGTACCAAAAATAAGGTAGATGCATGCATGGGAGGATTAAAAAGGAGCTAGTCAAAATGGTTTGATTCTTGACAAGTGCTTGAGTTGGGAAACGAGCAGGAGATGAAACCATAAAAGCTGGACTTTTCGGCTTGTGATATGTGAGCCAGTACATTTCATGGTACATCTCTTGGCCTCTTCACAGCCTTTTTCTCATCTTTTATCAGGACAGAACCAGTGTCACTGTTATGGCACCATATGCCATTTTTCTAATCTTTAATTTTCTTTTTTGGAATTAAATCATATTTTAGTCTTTAACATTTTTTTTCCAATTAATTGGTGCAAAGATTAATTGGTACTCTTTACCGTTTACTTCATTGTCCGGTAGCCTGATAAAATTACATATATCTTTTTATATTGATTCAATTAATTATATAGAGTCATGTCTAGTCCAGTTAAGGTTTCAAAAAAAAAAACAATGAAAATTTATCTTTTTTCCGTTTTCTAAAAAAATACTAACGTATAGATTCTCAATTGCAATTTGCAAAAAAAAAAGTATATATAATAATAATAATAATAAAAGCAACGGTACGATCCTTTACAAAGCACGTACACTACAAGGACAAATTAAGACTTGTAATACTTCAATTTAGTATATAAGATATGGCAATTAATAATCAGATCAAAAGTATAAATTTTGATCCTGGATAAATATTGAAACAATATTATTCTACTTAAACCCGTCCATGGTCACGTGGGGGTTCTGCTCCAAATCGGATTGCGGTTTGAACGATCCATCATCCAATTAGAAGGCGAGTTGACTGTGATATCAACACCAAAATATACTCTGCAGGCAAGTTCTACTTTTTTTGGATCATCTGGAATGAAAAATTTATCGATAAAAGAAAGTTAGAGAAAAAGTTTCCACAGTGAGCACTGTTCCAATCTCACTTTGCATCGGGGAAGTTGGGATGAAAATAAATTAAATTAATTATTATTCTGAATTTTTTTGAAAATTTAGAAATATGTTAATCTAATTTGTTTCAAGCCAATAATAACCGTTCTTAAAAATTCAAAAAGAAATAGTAAAAAATTGGAAAAAAATAAAATTTGGTATCTAATGAAATTTCAATATGAAAAAAATATTGAGCGGTTTGAAAAGATCATTTGAACCGTAAAATTTGAATATTGCACGCATTGCACGAGTCCATCTGTATTAGGAGTGAGCAGCGAGCTTACACGAAATTGAATCGGAAAAAGTTAAAATATAACTTGAGCTAATACAACTTGAGTTGGCAGAACTCGAGTTGAACTAACTCGGTTAGCTTACGAGTCGAGTTTGAGTTAAGTTCAACTCAGCTCACAACTTGTGAACAATCATGACATAATAAATTTCTATTTCATATAGTATTTTTCATATGATTTAAGAGTATTGAAAATTTACCAATTAATTGTAGGATTCTTTTTCTATATATTTAAATTTTAGATAAATATAGCATACGCTAGATTTAGATTTAAGATATATTTTACTTCAAATCAATAAAATTTTGAAGGACGTGCTATTTCAAGCTTACTCGTGACACATGAGCTAGTTCGAGTTGAAAACAGCTAGCTCGTGTTTGAGCTAGTTTAAATAGATTATATAGGTGCTACGTGATGCATTCCAACAATTCTCAAAATAAAATTATAACATAAATCTTTTTTATTTTCAGTTACTAACAAAATATATAAATTTACCAACTTTAACAAATTAATGATATGTATTCGTTCAATTTTGGTTGAGAAGTAGACAAGGGCAGTGTAGTCATTTCCGTCGGCTGCTTTCCCTATAATAAACGTACCAAAGCGGCAAAGGCTCCAACAGCCAAAGGAACAGTAACCACTAACCCACGGCCACGAGTGAGAGAGTGTGCGTGGCAGAGAGAGATAGAGCGAGAAAACCAAACAAACCACCAAATTAATCAACAATGGACCCGGCCGGAGATGCATTCAAGTGGGACCAACGTGCCTCCGTGTCCGGCGCTGCCACGTCAGCACCACCACCTCCCATTGTTGCTCTTTCACCACCTCTTATGCAATATGACCGGCCTCGTGACCTCGACGAGCTGGTCGATGGTTTCGGGGTCCGCTACGCCACCATGGCTCGTATCGGTGAACTAGGCTTCACTTCTAGCACTTTAATAGGTCGAATTTTGCACTACAAGATCATCTCATCAATTTTGACTACGTATCCTCAACTTCTAACAATTATGATTTTTTTTTATGTATAAATATATATCCAATATATCTATCTCTGATCAGGTACTTGCACTCTGCACTTTTTCTTTATTTATGTAAGCAATGAAAATACCTTTTTCTTTTTTTGGAGGCATCATTGTTTTCCCTCTTTTTTTTTTCTCTTTTTTTCTTTTTTTTTTTCCTTGGTGAAGTAGTACGCGCTAAAATTAACATTTCACTTCCAACACCTGTTAGGTTTTCTAGTTAATTATTGCATTATTTCTTTCCCTTTCTGAAGTATGGGACCATAATTATGTGAATATCACACTTGTTTCTAAGCAATAAAAATTATTATTTAGATTTCTTTATTTCGTAATATGAAATACTATCAGGAAATTGTAGCAGGACACACTAGTGAATTTTTTTTAGAGTTAAATTATACATGCAGTTCCATACTTTCTTGTCCCTCGCCAATGTGTGTAAACAATAATTTTTGTCATCTGTCTGTATCTGGGGCAAAAAGGAGATAAGATAATTGAAGAAGTTCTATATCATCATATATGAACATCGGTTGAGAACTTGAGGGTTATAGTGGAAGTCAATGTTGGCTGGATATGTACAGTAGGTAATAAGAGTGGACAGCGTTGTCACTGTACATACACTGTTGTCATGTCTTCTCTAAACACGCTAGCTAGACAATTTACAGTTACCAATTTCTAATCTTCTCAAAATTCAACCAATTAACTTGATCAATATCATGTTTTCTTTTGTTGTGCCGATGTTATGCAGGGATGACGGATGGTGAGTTGGATGAGATGATGGCAACTCTGGCTCATGTCTTTAGATGGGATCTAATGTTGGGAGAGAGGTGTGTGAATCATAACTGTTCTATATAAAGTTCTTACTGAATTTCTAGAATGTTACAATAACAAAACACATTGTTAAAATTATTTTTGTAAGGTACGGGCTGAAAGCCGCGATACGAGCGGAGAGGGGCCGGCTTGAGGGAATTAGGATAATGCATCTTCACCAGCACCATCAGTTGCTCGGAGCTGAGCAGTTGCAACAACTAGGTTTCATGCAACACCATGGAAGTGTTAATGCTGATGCTCTTTCTCAAGAAGGTATGCTTTTCTGTTCTTTTCATTTTTGGCTTTTTTTGTTTTTTTTTTTTCCTATGCTCCTTCACTTGTTTCAATTTTGTTATGGTTTTTTTCTTTTGGGGTGGGGGCTCCGGCTAGGAGAGAGTGAGAGGGAGAGAGAGATAGATACAGTCTCTTTGTTCCCAGTGCGTAATATTTTGGAGAACTTTCATGCCTGATACCTAGCTAAACTCTATCCTAAACATAGGAAAGAGATAAGCTGAGAATTAGGACTGTGCAAAGCATGTGACTCATTCTGTATTTCTCTCTTCAAAGGCTACGACTAGGCTACTTGTCATTTTGTGCACTACTATCCTCTTTCATGTTATTCAACTTTTTGTTCGAGTTCATATGTGATCATTTTGCTGTGAAAAGCTTTTGTTGTTACCTTAGTCGAAGGTCAAAGGCCTCATTATTCATTAGAGGGATGCTGTTTGTTGGTCAAAGAAAGCTTGTTACTGTTACATTCATAATTATTATTATTTTTTCTTTTTTTCAGTGCTAGTACACATAATGCACTAAATCAAGAATATACATACCGGTAAATAACTAGATGAAACTGCTGTTTGTCAGTTAGGCTTGCTTAATTAGCCTATCAATTATAATTTCATAGGCACTACTAATTAAGGTACAGACGTTAACGTTACTATTAATTGATCACATAATGTCAATCCGTATGTATTTAGTGCTATCAGAGGAGCCAGTGCAAGAGGCGGCCGGCAGCGGCGGTGAGACCAGGAGCCGAACTGGTTGGCTTTGCCCCCATGCCAACTCCAAAAGCAACAACAAGAAGAGAACTAATTCACGAAACAAGAAACACAAAGGCAGACTTGAAGAAGTCGATCAGCGAGATGAAGGAGAAGCGGATGACAAAGGAGCAAGGGGGTGGGAGTCGGCTTCGTCGGAGACAGAGAGAGACGGAGGCAGCGAAAGGCAGAGGGAGCACCCCTTCATAGTGACCGAGCCTGGTGAGGTGGCACGTGCAAAGAAAAACGGGCTCGACTATTTGTTCCACTTGTACGAGCAATGCCGCCTCTTCCTTGTTCAAGTGCAGGCTCTCGCCCGGCAGCATGGCCACAAGTGCCCCACCAAGGTATTGCATACTACAATTTATCAAAATGTTTTTATTACAAGAATTTACTGTGTGCTCGTTTTTTAAAAAGATTTGCACCAAATATATTAATTCTCTACCAAGATATATGTTTAATTATACAACTTAAATTAAAAAAAATGACTTTTAAAATGAAAAATGAAAACACAAGCACATTAGGGTTAGTTAAACAACTGTCTTATATATTTGAGAATATAGAATCAAAGAGATATAATCTGCTCTGCAGAAAAGGAATGCTTAGAATTGAATCAAGGTAGTGAACCTTTTTTTTAAAAAAAAACAAAAAAATTGCCTACAAGAGTTTACTGTGTACTGTTGTTTTTTTTTTTTTTTTTGTTATATAGAGTTGGCACCAAATAATTTTCTAGCAATATATGTTAATTTTTCTAATTTAAATTTTCTAAAATAAATTATGACTTTACAATCTAGAATATTGAAAGCACAAATGCACAATGTCTTAAATGCAAATTTCATAATTAGACTCGTAGTGGTAAACTTTGTTGTGCAAAAGAGGAAAGTTCATTTTAAAACAAATCTAGTTTCTTTCTGAGAGGAAGTCAAGTGAGTAAAGTGAGTTAAAAATTTCTCAAAAGAAAAAGTAAACAGAGTGAGATGCAAAACCCAAGATAAATAGATGATGTATGTCTTATAGCGGCTTGCTTCCGTTCCTTGAAATGCAGCAGTAGTGATAGTTGAAGTAATGTTGTACGGAACTTTTTATGGGTTGGGGCTACGTGTCAGGTGCTGATAGGACTGAAAGCTGGGTTACATGACTTGTCTTGTCGTGCCGATTTACGGATATCAACCCAATCCCCTTGGATAAGCAGCCCCTCTTTGAACCAGGACACGTGTCACTTCAAATTCTTGTCGTTTTCTGGGAAGAAACATGTAAAATTTGTATCTACTACTTCGTACTCCGCACTTAGGTACTTGCTTTTGACGTGTAAATGCTTGAAGGTACAGATGGTAAGGGATTTGGGGCTTTCGTACAAAGTCGTAGATTTAGTTACGTGGTTTGAGCATTATGTGGAATCGGGGAAAATCAAATGAGTGCACAGTGCTCTCCGAGAGCGGCCACTGTTGCGTCAAAGATTCGCACCGGGAACAGTAGTTCTTGTTCTATCCTTTCCTGCACCTGGTTCACGTAAAGTCGTAAACCCTTCAAGAATGAATTATTTAGTTTATGAAATATGAATAAAACAATAATTTATATCCGAAGGGTAAATATTATTTTAACTGTGGCAGTTTTGCTATAAATACATAATTTTAATTTTTATTATAAATTTATCAAAAAAAATTATTATAAAAGTGCTCCCATTATCATATTAGGACGAACTATTATTTTTACTTCCTTTTTTTCTTTTTGAAGTTATTTTACTTTAGATTTAGACGAACCAAAAAAGAATCCAGAAATTCAGAAACTTTTAGAAGTTGGATCAATTGCGGATCTTACTCATTTAACATTGAATTGCAGGATATTAATTTCATTTGATTTAAGCCTGAATCACGAATTAATTCCTAAATTATTTAAAATAGCCTACATATTATATAATGCATGATTTACATGTGAGGTGAAAAAAAAAATGATTAGGCGGGGAGGCTAGCTAAGCATGTGTAATGTGTGGTAATAATAAATTTATAATTGCAGGGGAGGCTAGCATAATATTTATAAAATCCAGAGACAGATTGCATGCTCATAAAATCCAGAAAGATGCATAGTTTAAGTAGTTGTATGAAAAATGACATTTCCCCCATGTTGACCCTTTTTTCATGAAACGTATGTAAAAATAGATATATCTGGTGAATTTGTATGGGTTTAACTATAAGTCTTTTACTGTTGCTGCTAACTGAAAAGTATTTATTTACTTTCTTGGATTTTGAACAGTTCTGTAATGAAAAAAAAAAAAAAGAAAACAATTTATGGTGCATATACAACAGTTCTATAAGATTAAGCATGCGATCGGCAAAGCAGATAGCTTGTGAGTCCCACAGTGGAAACTATGTTGACCATGTGGGTCCAAATTTCTCCGGGTTTTGCTCATTTTTCAGAAGAAAATGTAACAAAAGTTATGTTTATCTCTGCAAAATTGTTTGATCATCTGAAGCTCATAAAGTTATGTCATATCAGATATTAACTTTTTAACAATTTACTGATCAGACTATGGAACTATCTGATCCAAGGCATTAATTTAAACATAATTTTCTTTATTTTCATATTCAGGTTACCAATCAAGTTTTCCGGTACGCAAAAAAGGCCGGTGCGAGCCACATCAACAAGCCGAAGATGCGGCACTACGTGCATTGCTATGCACTACACTGTCTAGATGAAGAGGCATCGAATGCATTACGAAAGGCCTTCAAGGAGAGGCGAGAGAATGTCGGGGCATGGAGGCAAGCATGCTACGAGCCTCTAGTTAACATCTCTGCACGACACAATTGGGACATCGATGTGGTTTTTAATTCGCACCCTCGGCTCTCGATTTGGTACGTCCCGACCAAGCTTCGCCAATTGTGCCATATTGCAAGTAGTAATGCTGGTACTAATGTTGCGACAGCCGGTACTGGTACGGTTGGTACAATCTTGGGTTCAGGATCTGGTGATCTGCTTCAGCAGCCATCATCTATTTTCTAGTTATGCTATCTTGCAGGAAATATCTTAATTACATTTCATGGTCTGAAAAACTTCTATTTTGGACTTGTACTAAAAGACATCTTAATGCTTCATTTACTATCTTAGTATCTTTCTCTACACTATATTTGGAAATCTTTTGGTTGGTACTAATCTGGGTTTGTGTTGTCTATAAAAATCTGAAACAACCTTCTGATTCGATGAGTAATTTATTTTTCATATATTTAGTATAGTATTCAACTTGCTGGTAAACTGCATATGAAGATGAACTAGCTTTTTTATACGCGCTTCGCGCGTGAGGTTTAGATATAAGAACAAAGCAGTACACGGTGGATAATTAAAAGGCAAATTTTAGTTTGTGATGGTAATTAGTAACTTAAAGCCCATAAAAGATTTCCAAAAGAAGGCTCACAATTGTAGAGAACATACATTGGTTATACTTTGGAAGTATTTGGGAAGGAAAAAGGTATAGCCCAATGATGCCTATTCTAATATTCTAATATTTATTTAATTATATATTTAAATAATTATATTATTTTGTAATAATTTTATAAAATGATACATATTTTAAAAACGTAATAAGTTATAATACATATATTTAAAAATGATTGATTACCTATATGAGCAATAGATTTCAATTAAAACAATGACAAAATCAAATAAAATTCATAATATATGTTCTATAAATATGTAGAAGTGACAACATCACAAATGTTTCAGAAGAGAGTTGTATAGATATCTCAAACTCAATTAACTCATCTTTTATAAGAATTTTTAGGTTGACAACATACCAGAAAAAAGGAAAAAAGCGTGACAACTGTCCTTCAGTACAAAATTTTTGCCAGAAAATTTATCTCTATAATTGTTCCATCAGTTGTCGCCACTGCCCTGCAAAGTTTTGCATGTTTGAAGATCATTTTATTTGTAGGAGGCAATATTCAAAATAGAAATTACCAGAGACCTTATGCAAGTGTGAAATTATTAAGGTCATTCATACAATTTTTGTAGCTATGCAATTTTTATTCGAAATTTGCCCTTGCTAAGTAAAAGCAAAATACCAAATACAATTGAATTACTAAAAAAGAGAATGCAAAATAATACTATCAAGCAATTAATTTGATTTTCAGTATGCAATGTGACATACCTCATAGAGACCGGTGTTGTAGCTGATACTTCTCAACAGCCATTAAGGTTCTACCCAAACACCGACAATACCACTCCCGATGTTTCAGTTGGCACAAACAAAATAGAATAGTTTGATGGAAATGTCTCTCCATCCTAATAGTTTAAACATTAGGTAAGCCACCTGGCCCGTCTATCTTCTTCAATGCACCCCGATCATGCAATCGACTATTGGAGTTATGTCCTAGAAGCCAATCATTCTGGCTACTTCTATGATTTATGTTATTGATGATATTTTATCATTTGTTCCTTGATTTATTTATTGATAGATCATTCAGGTTGAGGATCTGAATTGTAGATCTCTATAATTCATTTGTTCATAAATGACAATAATAAATCTAAAGATGTCCATAATCTTGATAATTAACAAGGAGCATTAATTATCAAATAAGATTAGTATGCAAGTTAAGCGATGATTAAGTTCTACAAATCATAGGTAAGGAGTTACCAACTTAATTGCATATGTATATGTTGTAGAACATAGTACAGGACTTGACCCAATGAAATAAACATTTGGATTGTGTTGAGTGTCATTGTTTATTTCATATCAGTTTGATTCTAAGTTTGAGATGCTCACCTTTTCCACATGAGGATAGGTTCAATATATATCGTCTAACGTTGATTCCTGATAAAGGCTGCTATAAGGACTTTATTTATGTTCTCTTGAATTGTGCGGGGAAAAGTTGTTCATCAAGAAAACCGTATGTCCCTCATTAATATACTTAATGAGTGATGATATCTCTTTGGGCCCCTTGATGGAGTTTGGATTGTTTGGCCAACTTGTACAATCAACTCTAGATCAAGAAATGTATAATCTGCAAGAATGACACATTCCTATCTTGGATTATACAAGGATATCATGTGACATAAGAATCAGACAAAGAAATACTAATATTTCTTATGCAGGATTGAGATATTGTAACGGTACATTATTTATACGAATCGGAAATCATAACGTGTTGCTAGATACCGCTTATGATTATTGGAAATAAATAACGATTTATTTCCATGGCCAACATAGTATAAATCCTCAAAGGGTCACACAAATAGAGTTTTAGTCACACAGTGTATTATATATTTATTCTCAATAGTGGGTATTGAGAAAATATGATAGTTTGACTAATTAATTATATACCGTTATAAACATTTATAATTATTTGAGTCAAAAGGATCATATAGAAATAAGTTAATACATTATCTAATCCCAAAATAGTTATTAATGATTTAATAATTATTTTAGAATCAACACATATTGATATAAATAGTTATATTAATTAATTGGGCCAACATTTCATAGCAAATGAATAGTCCAATTGAAGAGCAATGAATATGGGTTTTAATTAAATGAATTAAAGACCCAAAATCAAATAGAGAAAAAGGCCCAAAAGCCCATATAATTTCAGCTAGGGCATGGATGGCAAACTTGTTAATAAGTCAAAGAGAGGATGAGAGTTGTTGGCTATATAAAGGGGTCCCCTTGGGAGCAAACCCTAGCCTCCACCTAATTCTTCCTCCTTTCTCTCTCTTGCGCCTCCATAGCTGAAATTTCAGCTCCTTGCTCATGTGTTGAGCTCTCATCTTCTCCACAAAATTAAATAGTAATTAGTAGAAGAAGGGAGAAACTAAAGGGATTAGACACTAGTCTTTGTTGCTAGCACAACAATTAGACTTAGTGACTAGTTCTCTTGGTGGACTCGAGGTCGGCGCCGCCATTGGAGGGGAGACGAAGTTGGAGAGCACCCCATCGACTCCTACGCATTGGATCTAACCTCCTTGATACGATTCAAGGAGAGGTAATGGTTCAATCCCTTTTCTCATGACGTGTGATTGCTTTAGCACTAGATCTTTGACTTGCTTATTGTTTATGGTGATTAATTAGTTGTAATTGATCCAAAAATTAAAAATGAGCATTTCCTAACAGTGGTATCAGAGCTATGGTCGTGCTTAAGGTTTTTCACACTTAATTAAATGAGAAATTCGTAATTAATTAAGTTAATTAGTGATGTGCATACTTGCTGGTTCTGGAAAAGCTGTTTTTCTGTCTTGTTGCTTATTTTTCGTGGTGTAAAGCTCTCTAAAATTTTTTCCTTCTTATCAGAGGTTGTAGCCCTTTGAGTTGTGGTTGTTTTCCCACTGGAATCATTGAAATTCGATGTAAAATGAATTTTTTGTGATTTAAACGGTAACGGTGCGCAGATCTGTTATTCTGCTGCACAGTTCTGTTGTTGTGGTTGGTAACAAATAAGTTTGTATACAAAGTACCTGTAACTTTAAGATAGGATTAATATAAACTTGATGCTCTTTCTGGATATGTAAATTTTGTTGCATATTTCGGATCTTATGTGGGCGTTCAAGGATGAAAAGTGATGAAGTTGTCAGATCTGTTTTTTCAAACAAACTGATTTTTTTGAAAAACTGTACTTATTGAGAAACTTTTATGGAAAAGTGTTGAAATGGAAATGTTCTCCTTTAAGTCTGGAATCTGTGAAAATTAATTTCATAGATTTTCATTGAGATTTGATACCTCAACCGAGTGAAACCTTTTTGGTCGACGGTCTGTTCCAAAACAGGATACCTTGCTTAAATGCTTGTTATCTCGTTGATCTTGAATATAACTTGTGGATTTTCTTTTCATGGAATGATAGCCTATTGTATGTAGTATTTTTCTATGTAAATTGTTTGCTGGAAAAATATCAAGGGGATGATCATACAGATCAAAAGGTTGAGACCAATAACAGAATTTTCTCTAACGGTGCTTCCCGCACAATCTGAGGATTTGTCTTTTTTGGTTCTCCCTGATGGTAACTGATCTTTCCTTGAGATTTTTACAGGTAATCACAATCTTTGTAAGGAGTTCTCTGGATTTATTTCGGATTTTTTGGAGACCGAATTATTTTGAATTTTTTCGGGCCCCGAATTTCGTATTTTAATTAGTTAAAATAGTTTCTAATTAATCAATTTATTGAAAGGTTAATTAGAATACTCCTTAAATACCCTCCTTTCTGTTTTGATGGTTGGATTTAATTTAAAAGGGCTTAAACAATTAGTTGTTAAGGTTAAGCCTTCTTTGCATTCGAAAAAACTTGAGCAACAAGTATGCACAAAGATTCTAATTAATGAAATTAATTAAGAGCAAGTGAATCATGTATATTGTATATGTGCTAACTTTGTTTTGTAGGAGGATGTGGGTTTGATATGGCTCAAGATGTCAATGCCTTGTGTGTTGTAAAATGTTGTGAATGCATGTGATTGCTTGTAAAGTGGCCTAAGGTGCCTTGATAATTAATTGGTTAATTTTTTATGTAACTTGTGAGGCTTGCATGCCCCTAAGGCCTAGGCGGGGTTTTAGGAATTTTATCACATGTATTTATTTCCCTTAATTATTAGATATGATCTTAGTAATTAGTGGGAGGGCTTGATTAGATTAGTCTCGTTACATGGAGATGCGACGAAGATTAATGCAAGCGGGAGCTATACAAACCCACGACTATGTTTGAGATGTGTATGATTATGTGATTGTTTGAGAATGCCTTGAATTGTCATAGGTAGGTATGGGTGTATGCTTACACGACCACCAAACAAGAGTCACATAAATTGTTTTGTCCCAATTATGATTAAGTTAAATCATCCTCCTTCTCTCTATCCCCCTCACGTCAATTGCCAATCATGGCGCGGTCAGCCATAGCGGACGTCATGGTTGTCAAGCTTGATAGTCGGGGTACAAATGCAAAGATTTGTTAGGAGCAAATAGAGAGAAGTTGCTTATCGATGATTCCAACAAGTTTTCTTGGACATCGGGATGAAGTTCGCGTAGCGAACCAAGAATCATAAAGTTGTATGATTGGTTAAGAGAACCTACCTCGTCTAGTCATTTTGGATGTCGTGCCATAGCAGGTCCATTTTGACGAAAATGGGGATCTTGGAATCCATTACATTTAGGGACATTAATTTAATGTAGTGGAAGTTTTACTTTATGGAAGTTAAAACAAAAGCATAAACTAAATGACCTTAAATTTTGATATTGTTGTAGATGTCTTCCTCGTCTTTTACGCTACGTTCTCTTCTTGAAAAAGAGAAGCTTGCCTTCAATGGTGCCAATTTCTTGGATTGGCACCGCAATCTTAGGCTTGCCTTTAGGTTTGAAAAGAAGGAGTATCTCTTGACCACTCCAATTCCCGCTCCCCCTGCGAGCACTGCTCCCGAAAAGGAGCAGCAAGACTATGACAAGCACTTGATGGACGACATTGAGATGTCGGTCTTGATTGTTGCGGTCATGGACAATGAGCTCCAAAATGAGTACATTGATAGTGGTCTTGGAGTGTTTGAAATCATCTCTCGTCTCTCAAGAATGTTTAAGACCAAAGCTCGCACCGAAAGGGGCAAACTCATCAAGGCCGTCGCCAACACTCGTTTGGCGGAAGGTCATGAAGTTGGCCCACACGTCATGAAGATGGCGGGGTTGTTTCGGCAGCTTGAAAACCTTGACACGCCCTTTCCGTCGGGGACTGTCCAAGACTTTATTCTTAACTCTCTTCCTCATAGTTACTCGGGGTTCATTGTGAACTACCGCATGAATGGCATGGAGAAAAATTTGGAGGATCTCCAAAACATGCTCATGGAAACTGAGGAGAGTCTTAAGAAAGAGAAAGGGTCTAAGGATGTTCTTGCTGTGAATGACAAGGGAAGGAAGATCAAGAAGAAAGCCCGAAGAAACAAGAGAGGCAAAGGCTCGGTGACGCCCCATGGCTCGTCCAAGGGTGCTCCCGAGGGTTCAAAGAAGAAGAAGAGCCCGGCCACTTCCGATACCGTGTGCTACTATTGTAGTGACAAGGGTCATTGGAAGAGGAACTGCCCCAAGTACCTTGTTGATAAGAAGGCTGGAACCGTCCGTCCTTCTACTTCAGGTATATTTGTCATTGAAACCCTTCTCGCTACCTCAAGCAATGACTGGATATTTGATACTGGTTCATGCGCTCACATTTGTCGAAATGTGCAGGCACTAAAGAGTAGGAGGCGGCTCGAGAGAGGCGAAGTTCAACTCCGCGTCGGTAACGGCACGTGCATCTCCGCTATGGCCGTTGGGAACGTGGAATTATCTTTGCCTTCTGGTTTTATGTTGGAACTCAAGGATGTTTATGTAGTTCCATGTATCACTCGAAACATTATCTCTATCTCATGTTTGGACTTGGATGGTTTTGATGTTGTAATAAAGAACAAGTGTTTGACTTTGTTTCGTGATGAAGTTCGTTATTGTGTTGCGCATTTATCGAATGGTCTTTATATGCTTGATAGTAATGAACTTGTTTTGAGTGTTGAAAATGACAATAGGAAACGTAAGATTTCTCATGAGAATGCAACTTTGATGTGGCATTGCCGCTTAGGTCACATCAATGAGAAGCGCATCAAGAGATTACAAACCGTTGGTCTCTTGGATCAATTCGCTTTTGAGCCAATTGACATATGCGAGTCTTGTTTGATGGGAAAGATGACCAAAGCGCCTTTTCCCAATAAAGGGACAAGGGCAAGTGGCTTATTGGACCTTGTATATACCGATGTATGTGGACCTATGAGCATTTTGCACGTGGTGGTTACTCATACTTCATCACTTTCACCGATGATCATAGTAGATACGGGTATATCTACTTGATGCGGCACAAGTCCGAATCCTTTGACAAGTTCAAAGAGTTCAAGAATGAAGTTGAAAACCAACTTGGTCGAAAGATCAAAGTCTTACGTTCCGATCGTGGAGGAGAGTACTTGAGTCATGAGTTTGGTGATTATCTAAAGGAGTGTGGAATAGTTCCACAACTCACTCCGCCGGGAACACCACAATGGAATGGTGTATCCGAAAGGAGGAATCGAACTTTGCTAGACATGATTCGATCGATGATGAGCCAAACCGATTTGCCTAAATCGTTTTGGGGTTATGCATTAGAGACCGCAGCTTTTACACTAAACCGTGTTCCATCTAAGTCCGTTGAGAAAACACCCTATGAACTTTGATTTGGTCGGAAACCAAGTATGAAGTTTCTCAAGATTTGGGGTTGTGAAGCTCATGTGAAGAAACTAATGAGCGACAAACTTGGACCCAAAACGGACAAGTGTTATTTCGTAGGATACCCTAAGGAAACGAAGGAATACTACTTCTACAACCGCAATGAGAACAAGATAGTTGTTGCTTGTACCGGTGTGTTCTTGGAAAAGGAGTTTCTCGCAAGAAGAAGTAGTGGGAGTAATGTAGTTATTGAAGAAATTCATGAACTACCACAAGACATGCCTCAAGTAGGTAATGTAGTTATTCCCAATGAGGTTCCAAATGAGGTTGTAGCCGAACCCGTTCCACAAGCCGTTGTGGAAGAGGTTCAGGAGAATGCTCCCTCAAATGAGGACTCGAACATATCGCGAGTCGATTATGTTCAAGAAACTCAAAGTTTCGAGGATCAAGAACCAACTCCACAAACCGTTGTGGAACAAGTTCAAGAACCTCAAAAACCTCAAGCACCCATTCTACGAAGGTCAACAAGGAAAGTCGTCCACCCGAAAGGTACTTGGGTTTGCACGATATTCTCGTCATTGCGAATGACGAACCTTTGACCATTAATGACATGATGAAGAAATCCGACTCCAAGGAATGGCTCAAAGCCATGGAATCCGAAATGCAATCCATGTATGACAACAAGGTTTGGACCTTGGTTGACCTTCCCAACGGAGTGAAACCCGTTGAGAACAAGTGGATCTTTAAAAGAAAGGTCGACATGGATGGCAACCTGACCATTTACAAGGCACGACTTGTTGCGAAAGGATACAAGCAAATTCATGGTATTGACTATGAAGAAACCTTCTCGCCCGTCATCATGTTTAAGTCAATTCGGATCTTGTTAGCAATTGCCGCATTTTATGACTATGAGATATGGCAAATGGATGTCAAAACCGCCTTCCTAAATGAAAATTTGGAAGAGGATGTGTACATGACACAACCCGAGTGTTTTGTGGATCCTAAGAATGCTAACAAGGTATGCAAGCTTCAAAGGTCCATTTATGGATTGAAGCAAGCATCGAGGAGTTGGAACAAGCGCTTTGATGAAGAGGTCAAGAAGTTGAACTTCATTCAAAGCGAAAAGGAACCTTGTGTTTACAAGAGGATTAGTGGGAGCGTGGTCGTATTTCTTGTTCTATATGTTGATGATATACTCTTGATCGGGAATGATATTCCCGAATTGAATGATGTCAAGGATTCATTGAAGAAAGTGTTCTCAATGAAAGACTTGGGCGAAGCCGCCTACATCCTAGGAATCAAAATCTATAGAGATAGATCTAGGAGGTTGTTAGGCTTGAGCCAAGATGCATATATTGGCAAGGTGTTGGAAAAACACAAAATGGCTAGTTCCAAGAAGAGTTACTTGCCTATGTCACATGGCATATTCTTGAGCAAGACTCAATGTCCGACGGAAGATGCAGATAGGAAATTCATGAACAAGTTTCAATATCCATCTGTGGTTGGATCAATCATGTATGCCATGCTATGCACTCGCCCCGATGTGGCACATCCGATTAGTGTGACTAGTCGATACCAAGCTAACCCTGGTATGCCGCACTGGACCGCAGTCAAGAATATCCTCAAGTATTTGAAGAGAACACAAGATAGCATCCTTGTGTACGGTGGAGACCAAGAGCTCGTTGTAAGTGGTTACACCGATGCTAGTTTCCAAACCGATTGAGATGATGCTAAGTCACAGTCCGGCTATGTATTCCTGCTCAATGGTGGTGCCGTAAGTTGGAAAAGTTCCAAGCAAGAAACTACGGCCGATTCCGTCACCGAAGCGGAATACTTAGCGGCTGGTGAAGCAGCGAAATAAGGCGTTTGGATCAAGGAGTTCTTGACCGAGCTGGAGGTGGTTCCAAGCATCTCAAGTCCAGTGGATCTCTACTGCGACAACACGGGAGCCATAGCTCAGTCCAAAGAGCCTAGGTCTCACCAAAAGACCAAGCACATTCTATGACGATTCTATCTTATCCGTCAGTTTGTGAATGACGGGTGGATCAAGGTCAAGAAGGTGGACGGTGCCGCGAACACAGCGGATCCTCTGACAAAGCCTTTGTCTCGAGCCGCACATGAGTTGCATGTTACATCCATGGGGATTAGGCGTATGCCTGAGTGGCTTTGAGTTGTATCTTTTACTTTGAGGCTTTAGTATGAGATATGTATATTTTGGATATTACATTGAGTACTATGCACTTGCTAGAAGTCATTATTGATTGACTCTAGGCCAAGTGGGAGATTGTTGGAGTTATGTCCTAGAAGCCAATCATTCTGGCTACTTCTATGATTTATGTTATTGATGATATTTTATCATTTGTTCCTTGATTTATTTATTGATAGATCATTCAGGTTGAGGATCTGAATTGTAGATCTCTATAATTCATTTGTTCATAAATGACAATAATAAATCTAAAGATGTCCATAATCTTGATAATTAACAAGGAGCATTAATTATCAAATAAGATTAGTATGCAAGTTAAGCGATGATTAAGTTCTACAAATCATAGATAAGGAGTTACCAACTTAATTGCATATGTATATGTTGTAGAACATAGTACAAGACTTGACCCAATGAAATAAACATTTAGATTGTGTTGAGTGTCATTGTTTATTTCATATCAGTTTGATTCTAAGTTTGAGATGCTCACCTTTTCCACATGAGGATAGGTTCAATAAATATCGTCTAACGTTGATTCCTGATAAAGGCTGCTATAAGGACTTTATTTATGTTCTCTTGAATTGTGCGGGGAAAAGTTGTTCATCAAGAAAACCGTATGTCCCTCATTAATATACTTAATGAGTAATGATATCTGTTTGGGCCCCTTGATGGAGTTTGGATTGTTTGGCCAACTTGTACAATCAACTCTAGATCAAGAAATGTATAATCTGCAAGAATGACACATTCCTATCTTGGATTATACAAGGATATCATGTGACATAAGAATTAGACAAAGAAATACTAATATTTCTTATGCAGGATTGAGATATTGTAACGGTACATTATTTATACGAATTGGGAATCATAACGTGTTGCTAGATACCGCTTATGATTATTGGAAATAAATAACGATTTATTTCCATGGCCAACATAGTATAAATCCTCAAAGGGTCACACAAATAGAGTTTTAGTCACACAGTGTATTATATATTTATTCTCAATAGTGGGTATTGAGAAAATATGATAGTTTGACTAATTAATTATATACCGTTATGAACAGTTATAATTATTTGAGTCAAAAGGATCATATAGAAATAAGTTAATACATTATCTAATCCCAAAATAGTTATTAATGATTTAATAATTATTTTATAATCAACACATATTGATATAAATAGTTATATTAATTAATTGGGCCAACATTTCATAGCAAATGAATAGTCCAATTGAAGAGCAATGAATATGGGTTTTAATTAAATGAATTAAAGACCCAAAATCAAATAGAGAAAAAGGCCCAAAAGCCCATATAATTTCAGCTAGGGCATGGATGGCAAACTTGTTAATAAGTCAAAGAGAGGATGGGAGTTGTTGGCTATATAAAGGGGTCCCCTTGGGAGCAAACCCTAGCCTCCACCTAATTCTTCCTCCTTTCTCTCTCTTGCGCCTCCATAGCTGAAATTTCAGCTCCTTGCTCATGTGTTGAGCTCTCATCTTCTCCACAAAATTAAATAGTAATTAGTAGAAGAAAGGAGAAACTAAAGGGATTAGACACTAGTCTTTGTTGCTAGCACAACAATTAGATTTAGTGACTAGTTCTCTTGGTGGACTCGAGGTCGGCGCCGCCATTGGAGGGGAGACGAAGTTGGAGAGCACCCCATCGACTCCTACGCATTGGATCTAACCTCCTTGATACGATTCAGGGAGAGGTAATGGTTCAATCCCTTTTCTCATGACGTGTGATTGCTTTAGCACTAGATCTTTGACTTGCTTATTGTTTATGGTGATTAATTAGTTGTAATTGATCCAAAAATTAAAAATGAGCATTTCCTAACATCGACACAGTTCTAGAATCCATTAAAAATTTGAAATCCAAAGCTAAAAAATTGATAAAGAAAAATTGAGAATGAAGATTGTACTTTAATTATATCAAGCAGATATGTGCGGTTTTTAGCTTGAGCATATAGAAAGATGAGAATACCAGTAAGAGACCTGATCTGTGTGTAGGGAGTTCGAATCTGAAAAATAGAGCTCCTCATCCTTGAGCAACCTGCAGGATTCGCTGCAATAGACTGGTCCAAAGAATAGAGTTTCGCCTAAATTAGTATCTTATGATCAACATACGCAAGCACACTCCGTAATTTAAAAAAAGATTACGCCAATTTGACAAATTTCTGTTTTTTTCTTTGAGAGCACCAACTGTAGGTAAATCCAAAGCTATTGATCAATTAAATATGAAATCCTCAAACTATTTTCAATCCCAATTATATACTTAGATAGGATGCAAAAGAGAAGAAATTCTGCAAGAAATTAAACGATGATACCTGAAGCAAATTGGGTAAGATGCTATTGCTCTTCTAATAAATATACCTTGCCTTTATTGATCCTTGTATAGTCTAAAAATGAGAACTTTAACCATTTTTAGCCCCAACTTGCTAGCTGCATAGCCAAGAGCAGTCATCAATTACGTCAATATTGTTAGGAAATGCTCATATTTTAATTTTAGATTAATTACAACTAATTAATCACCATTAACAACAAGCAAATCAATAGATCTAGTGCTAAAGCAATCACACATCCAATCAAGAGAGAAGGTAGGAGAAATTGTACCTCTCATGAAATTGTATTCATGAGGCTCGAATCCATGGCATGAGAGTCGATGGGGTGCGTGCTCCACCATCTCCACCATCTATGGCCGCCTCTAGCCCACCAAGGACCCACCACCAAGCTCAAAGAGAATGCTAGTTCTCTTGAACCTCTTGCTAATCACCTTGCTTCTCTTAATTAACTATTTAATGGAGAGGAAGAGAGGTGGGATGCTCAACACATGAGCTAAGAGAGGAAGGGAAGAGCCATGGAGAAGAGAGAAAAATCTCTCTTCTAGGTGGAGGCGCAAGGGAGGGGAGAGGAAGAGAGATGACGGCTAGGGTTTTCTCCCAAAGAGACCCCTTTATATAGCCAACCACTCTCATCCAATTTTCATACTATTTACAAGTATGCCATCCACCCTAAGAGGCCACCTAATGGGCTCTCTTGGGCCATCTTAATAAAAGGCCTTTATTCATTAATTCACCAATTAATGAATCTCCTTTAATTGTCTCTTCATTCTTCCTTAAATCGGGCCTTTAATTAACCAATTAAATAGAAGCCCAATTAGCTCAAACTAATTAAAGTAAGTTGAACATAATTAATTATTAACTCATTAATAATTAATCTATGATTAGCTAATGCATTATATTGTTTCCATATGATCCTTTTAATTTAATTAATTATAACGGTTCATAACGGTATATAATTAATTAATTAACTTATCACATTTCACAATACACATTATTGTGAATAAACAATAAATGCACCAAGTGGTTAGAATCCTATTTGTGCGACCCTATTTGAGGATTTATACTATGTTGGCCATGGAAATAAATCGTTATTTATTTCCAATAATCATAAGCGGTATCTAGCAACACGTTATGACTCCCAATTCGTATAAATAATGTACCGTTACAATATCTCAATCCTGCATAAGAAATAAAAGTATTTCTTTGTTTGATTCTTATGTCACACGATATCTTTGTATAATCCAAGATAGGAATGTGTCATTCTTGCAGATTATACATTTCTTGATCTAGAGTTGATCGTCTAGTTTGCATGCATACGATCCAACTCCATCAAGGGGCCCAAACAGATATCATCACTCACTAGGTATACTAATGAGGGACATACGGTTTTCTTGATGAACAACTTTTTCCCGCACAATTCAAGAGAACATAAATAAAGTCCTTATAGCAGCCTTTATCAGGAATCAACGTTAGACGATATTTATTGAACCTATCCTCATGTGGAAAAGGTGAACATCTCAAACTTAGAATCAAACTCATATGAAATAAACAATGACACATAACACAATCCATATGTTTATTTCATTGGGTCAAGTCCTGTACTATGTTCCAATAACATACACATATGCAATTAAGTTCGTAACTCCTTACTTATGATTTGTAGAACTTAATCATCACTTAACTTGCATACTAATCTTTTATGATAATTAATGTTCCTTGTTAATTATCAAGATTATGGACGATTTAGATTTATTATTGTCATTCTAATGAATGATCCACAGAGATCTACAATTCAGATCCTCAACCTGAATGATTTGTCAATAATAAACTCTAGGAACAAATGATCAAATATCATCATTAACATAAACTAAGAAAATAAGTCATTAAATATTGACTTCTAGGACATAACTCCAACAATCTCCCACTTGGCCTAGAGTCAATCAATAGTGACTTCTAGCCAGTGAAGAATTTAGAACAATGTCATATATCTATATATATACATGTCTCGAACCTCAAAAGATGTAATACACTTAAAGCAAGTTACTCATACGTCCATCACGCATGGATGCACAATTGCATCTCGTATACCGCTTAAGGTAGAGGTTAAGTTAGAGTGTTCGCTGTGTCCGCGAACCTATCAAATTTTATTTGACCCTATATACATATATACTCCTATATATGTGTTCTTGATCATCATCATGTGAGATCAAGTGACATCGTCATAGATCTTAGTTGGATCACCAATTTAATATTGGGTTCTTCAAGTTTAAGCTATGGTTCGAGATGCATAGAACCATATTAGCTTGACTGAGAACTTCACGATCCTTACTACATTCTTTCATTGCTTCACAAGTTGCTATATATTTTGTTTTGGTGACGGAAACGGTTGTAATATCCCATTTAGAACACCTTCTAAACTTACAACACTACATTTAAACAAAATATGTAGCTCAATTGTATTTATATCAATCTTTCGAAAACTAGCATCAATATAACAATTTATATGAGCTTTCTTTCATCTTATCAGATGGAAAAACATATCATTCTTTCTCATAAGATACTCGAAGATATTCTCGATTATTGTCCAAACGTGTTTTTCTTTGTATCCAGTTGACAACTGCTTGTCATACTCCTTGGTTACAACACATAGGGGCATGTGCATAAATATGGCATCCGTTATGAAACTCATAACAGAAGGATGCTCGAAATATATCGTGCACTCTTTTCGAATTGAGTTACAACACACCGAGTAGAACTCAAGTGTATGCCATACAACTTGGTTAGACATCCTTTCTAGGAGTCTATCTTTTCATGTTACTAGAACACTTTGTCATTATATGCACGTTTTCTCAAACCAGACATCCATCATAATCTATCTCCATAGATTTTGTTTCCTTGGATTTAGGTGACTTGCCCAAGTTCTCTATTGAGAAAACATTCTCCAATGAGATCTTGACAATATTCATTTCTTTAATTTTATTCCCAATTAATGTCTTGTATCTTGTACAATACATGTAACATAATAATGCTCCCACTGAATATCTTGTCTATACAAGATACTTTTGACGAAGTGCAACTCCTTGACTTCTTTGTCAAAATGTTTATTCCAATTTCCACAATTCTTGCTTCAATTCATCAATTGATCCTTGAAGCACATATACATTTCTAGCAATACAACAAATCCTCAGTTTGTGTCAAATTCACAACAACTTCCTTCATTCAATCGAAGAAGGCGGTTTTGATGTATTTTTCATATATCTATATATACGAAATATAATTATTGTTAGAATGATCTTTATTGACTTATACACAGCTACAAGCAAGAAGCCGTGCTTTGTACATGGTCAACTGGTTATCGACTTACACATAGCATCAATCATGAAATTGTGCTTTGCACATAGTCGACTTGCTATCCATATCTATCTTTCCTTTTAAAGATCTAAATGTTCTAGATGGATCGCTCCTTCTTGAACATCAATCAAGGTCTATACCTTGTTGTTATATATATGGATTGCACTTAAAGATCATATAGATTAAAACCATACTTGTGGAATTGGATCTTTCCATCACTTCTGTATTTATCAACGGATCCTCATATCTCAAGTACGAGGATGTTGTGAAGCCTATGTACCTTTCAGTTTAGGCAATTCACTCTCGTTGATCTTTGTAGGATTGGTGCTTGAGGTCTATGAACTACTTCTACAACAACTTGTAGAATAAGTTCTTGATCCTAATGTACTGCACGAGTTTCTCTAACATCATCCATTCGTGAGATGTTTGAGTACTCTTTAGAAGCGAGTGTGCTTATGAACTTCTTCCTTTCACAACTGCTTGTGAATTAAGTTCCGCTCAACTCCCACTAAGCACCATGTATGGAGTGACAAGTTTCCTATAAATGTACTTCTTGTAGTGACGCATAAACTCCTTTAATGCTCACGTTACTCCCACTACTTCTTCTTGAGAATATCATTCTTCAAGATTACGTTATGATGAGCAACAACTACTTTGTTCTTATCATGTTCGTTGAAGTAGTACCTTTTGGTTAGTTCAAGATATCCTACATAATATTAAGCGTCTTATTTGGGTCCAAGCTTATCAATCAATCGAACTTTGAAATAAGCTTCTCAATACCAAATCTTGAGAAACAATATACCTAGAGATCGAATCTCGTAAGATATCTTTCTCAATAGACTTCGATGGAATTTTTATTCAGTGTAAACAATATTGTCCTCAAACACAAATCCCTTGCATGAGTCGAACAAGTCAATTTGATTTATTACCGATCGAACTATATCAAACTATGTTCGATACCTTCATCCTTGGATACATTTTTCAATGTTCCTCATGAAGCGAGTAGTGAAACGTATTTCATACTCTTTAGGTAATACATCAAACTATATGACTGAACTATTTACCATGATCCATCTTAAGACTTTTGCTTTTATTGAATAGTTTTTCAACTTTACTCTTGAAATCCTTTTGATCTTGTCAAAAGATTCATACTTATACCATATCAAATAGATACGTTAATATCTACAATGATTGTTGGTCAAGTGGTAAAGTTTCAACAACCTTTCAATTGCACAAGTACCTATAGGTCTATATACATCAATATGTATAAGTCTTAATAAGGTTACTTGTCCTTTAAACCTTCGTAGGTCAAAGGCGTTTTTGTCATTTAACAAACACGATTCGCATGAATTTCAATTGATTTGCAATCAAATTGATTTACGAGCTCCACATTACGTAGACTCTCATAATGCGATTCTTGTTTATATTCGACTAAGCGACTATTTTACATAAAAGTCAAATACTTTATGTGAAGTCTTACATATTTGTCATTCGAAATTTGTTTATCTATTTCAAGCAAATTCAATCAAGACGCGTGAAATCTTATACACAAATTCATAACAATAAGAGAAGGACATTTCTCTATTACAAAACATGATCATCCATCATCAAATATGAAATGGAGATAAGGTTTTATAAGATGTTTGGAATAAGGTATATAACCTCAAATTCCTAAACAAATTCTTTATTTAGTAAAGATAACTCTACGTATTCAATGGTAGCGGCCTAGACGTATAAGCCATTTCCAAAACGGAGTTACTTTACTTATCTCGAACTTTCTCTTATTCATCATTGTCTACACATTTCGTTAAATGCGAGCACATGAACTAGCACCTAATTACTAGTGTGAATTAGAGATAGTGAGATAATTTGAACGACAAATATCTCAAGGTTTAGAACATCATGGTATTTCGGACAACCTTTCAAATACCTCCCATAAATGGCAAATGAAACATCTCATGTGACACACGGTCACTAGTGAGGATCTCAAAGTTTCAACTCATATCTTGGTAAAGTATTCCTTTAATACTTAACCAATTACTTTTAGCACTAACAAGTGTGCGAACAATATATCCTTTATCCATAGAAAGAGATTGTATGACAATATCAACAATCCTTGATATTGGAGATCTTAATATCTCTAGTTGTCAATTAGCTACTCAAACCTTTCGGTTCACAAGCTAATGAAATATTTATCTTCTTATAAGAAGAGTCTCTTGGTTAACTCACATTCCATTACTCGATCATTAATGATTGAGTCTATCTTTTACTTTCTCTAAGACCGTCTTCTTGAGTAAGTGGATGAGAGTATAGAAGTCTTAGTATAGTCCTTATGAATTCTCCAATTCAAAGGTCCAGAACTTCTAAAAGGATATGAGCATTCGCTTTATTGAATAATTTTCGTCAAAACTAATCAATCATTGCGAAGCTATGTTCGGGAAGTTGAGGAACGTTTTTGGGATTAAACTTGCTCAAGTTTCTCATTTCCAAGAACATGTCTTAGGAATCGGTATTTCTTCTCCAAGTAAATACCTTAGAAACGAGCTTGTCGTTTTCCAAAGATTGATCGCAACGAAATTAACATATTTAATATCTATAACAATTTCAATTTAAGGTCATTTAGTTTATGCAATGTTTTGTTTATGGAATGATAAACAAAAACTCCCACTACATTTAATTAATGTCCCTAAATGTAATGGATTCCAAGATCCCCATTTTCGTCAAGTAGAGCCTGCTATGGCACGACACCCTACTTAACTAGACAAGGTAGGTTCTCCAACCAATCATATCAACCATATGACTCTTGGTTTGTGAATATCTAAGTATATTTACAAACTTCGCCCCGATGTCCAAGAAAACTTGTTGGGTCCATCGATAAGCAACCTCTCTCTATTTGCTCCTAACAAATCTTTTCATTTGTACCCCGACTATCAAGGTTGACAACCATGACGTCCGCTATGGCGGACCGCGCCATGATTGGCTATTGACGTGAAGGGGATAGAGAGAAGGAAGGCGGTCGACTTAATCAATTTAGTTTGGGACAAAATATGTGACTCTTGTTTGGTGGTCGTGTAAGCATACACCCATACCTACCTATGACAATTCAAGGCATTCACAAACAATCACATAACATAAGCATCTCAAGCATTGTCGTGGGTTTGTATGGCTCCCGCTTGCATTAATCTTCGTCGCATCCCCATGTAACGAGACTAATCTAATCAAGCTCTCCCACTAATTACTAAGATCCTATCTAATAATTAAGGGAAATAAATACATGTGATAAAATCCTAAAACCCTCCTAGGCCTTAGGGGCATGCAAGCCTCACAAGTTACATCAAGAATTAATCAATTATTAATTATCAAGGCACCTTAGGCCACATTACAAGCAATCACATGCATTCACAACATTTTACAACACACAAGGCATTGACATCTTGAGCCATATCAAACCCACATCCTCCTACAAAACAAAGTTAGCACATATACAATATACATGATTCACTTGCTCTTAATTAATTTCATTAATTAGAATCTTTGTGCATACTTGTTGCTCAAGTTTTTCGAATGCAAAGAAGGCTTAACCTTAACAACTAATTGTTTAAGCCCTTTTAAATTAAATCCAACTATCAAAACAGAAAGGAGGGTATTTAAGGAGTCTTCTAATTAACATTTCAATAAATTGATTAATTAGAAACTATTTTAACTAATTAAAATACGAAATTCGGGGCCCGAAAAAATTCAAAATAATTCGGTCTCCAAAAAATCCGAAATAAATCCAGAGAACTCCTTACAAAGATTGTGATTACCTGTAAAAATCTCAAGGAGAGATCAATTACCATCAGGGAGAACCAAAAAAGACAAATCCTCAGATTGTGCGCGAAGCACCGTTAGAGAAAATTCTGTTATGGGTCTCAACCTTTTGATCTGTATGATCATCCCCTTGATATTTTTCCAGCAAACAATTTACATAGAAAAATACTACATACAATAGGCTATCATTCCATGAAAAGAAAATCCACAAGTTATATTCAAGATCAACGAGATAACAAGCATTTAAGCAAGGTATCCTGTTCTGGAACAGACCGTCGACCAAAAAATTTCACTCGGTTGAGGTATCAAATCTCAATGAAAATCTATGAAATTAATTTTCACAGATTTCAGACTTAAAGGAGAACATTTCCATTTCAACACTTTTCCATAAAAGTTTCTCAATAAGTACAGTTTTTCAAAACAATCAGTTTGTTTGGAAAAACAGATCTGACAACTTCATCACTTTTCATCCTTGAACGCCCACATAATATCCGAAATATGCAACAAAATTTACATATCCAGAAAGAGCATCAAGTTTAGAATAATCCTATCTAAAAGTTACAGGTACTTTGTATACAAACTTATTTGTTACCAACCACAACAACAGAACTGTGCAGCAGAATAACAGATCTGCGCACCGTTACCGTTTAAATCACTAAAAATTCATTTTACATCGAATTTCAATGATTCCAGTGGGAAAACAACCACAACTCAAAGGGCTACAACCTCCAATAAGAAGGAAAAAATTTCAGAGAGCTTTACACTACGAAAAACAAGCAACAAGACAGAAAACAGTCTTTCCAGGGCCAGCAAGCATGCACATCACTAATTAACTTAATTAATTACGAATTCTCACTTATTTAAGTGTGAAAAACCTTAAGCACGACCATAGCTCTGATACCACTGTTAGGAAATGCTCATATTTTAATTTTAGATTAATTACAACTAATTAATCACCATTAACAACAAGCAAATCAATAGATCTAGTGCTAAAGCAATCACACATCCAATCAAGAGAGAAGGTAGGAGAAATTGTACCTCTCATGAAATTGTATTCATGAGGCTCGAATCCATGGCATGGGAGTCGATGGGGTGCGTGCTCCACCATCTCCACCATCTATGGCCGCCTCTAGCCCACCAAGGACCCACCACCAAGCTCAAAGAGAATGCTAGTTCTCTTGAACCTCTTGCTAATCACCTTGCTTCTCTTAATTAACTATTTAATGGAGAGGAAGAGAGGTGGGATGCTCAACACATGAGCTAAGAGAGGAAGGGAAGAGCCATGGAGAAGAGAGAAAAATCTCTCTTCTAGGTGGAGGCGCAAGGGAGGGGAGAGGAAGAGAGATGACGGCTAGGGTTTTCTCCCAAAGAGACCCCTTTATATAGCCAACCACTCTCATCCAATTTTCATACTATTTACAAGTATGCCATCCACCCTAAGAGGCCACCTAATGGGCTCTCTTGGGCCATCTTAATAAAAGGCCTTTATTCATTAATTCACCAATTAATGAATCTCCTTTAATTGTCTCTTCATTCTTCCTTAAATCGGGCCTTTAATTAACCAATTAAATAGAAGCCCAATTAGCTCAAACTAATTAAAGTAAGTTGAACATAATTAATTATTAACTCATTAATAATTAATCTATGATTAGCTAATGCATTATATTGTTTCCATATGATCCTTTTAATTTAATTAATTATAACGGTTCATAACGGTATATAATTAATTAATTAACTTATCACATTTCACAATACACATTATTGTGAATAAACAATAAATGCACCAAGTGGTTAGAATCCTATTTGTGCGACCCTATTTGAGGATTTATATTATGTTGGCCATGGAAATAAATCGTTATTTATTTCCAATAATCATAAGCGGTATCTAGCAACACGTTATGACTCCCAATTCGTATAAATAATGTACCGTTACAATATCTCAATCCTGCATAAGAAATAAAAGTATTTCTTTGTTTGATTCTTATGTCACACGATATCTTTGTATAATCCAAGATAGGAATGTGTCATTCTTGCAGATTATACATTTCTTGATCTATAGTTGATCGTCTAGTTTGCATGCATACGATCCAACTCCATCAAGGGGCCCAAACAGATATCATCACTCACTAGGTATACTAATGAGGGACATACGGTTTTCTTGATGAACAACTTTTCCCCGCACAATTCAAGAGAACATAAATAAAGTCCTTATAGCAGCCTTTATCAGGAATCAACGTTAGATGATATTTATTGAACCTATCCTCATGTGGAAAAGGTGAACATCTCAAACTTAGAATCAAACTCATATGAAATAAACAATGACACATAACACAATCCATATGTTTATTTCATTGGGTCAAGTCCTGTACTATGTTCCAATAACATACACATATGCAATTAAGTTCGTAACTCCTTACTTATGATTTGTAGAACTTAATCATCACTTAACTTGCATACTAATCTTTTATGATAATTAATGTTCCTTGTTAATTATCAAGATTATGGACGATTTAGATTTATTATTGTCATTCTAATGAATGATCCACAGAGATCTACAATTCAGATCCTCAACCTGAATGATTTGTCAATAATAAACTCTAGGAACAAATGATCAAATATCATCATTAACATAAACTAAGAAAATAAGTCATTAAATATTGACTTCTAGGACATAACTCCAACAAATATCAGGTCCTATCATAAAGGCAAATATAGTTGAAGAGGATTCTTTCTATTATCAAAAGTAAAGCATATTTTAATATACATGTATTTACAGATTGAAAGACCAAGATAACTGAAAATAATCATTTTGTTTACAGCTCTATCTGTCGATTGAATAATTGGAACCAAGAAATGCAATACTGGAAATAGAAGTGACCTGATTGAAAGACCAAAACAAAATAGGTCTCAATTGACAGATTGACAGATAGGTCTCAAAAAACTAAAAATAGCTAAGAGGATTATTTCTATTATAAGGTGTGCATCGTAGAAGTGACCTTTCTCTTGTACAATTGTCAGATTGAAAGACCAAAAAACTGCAACCTGATGTCTCAAGAAGAAACCAATAGTGCTTTTTTTTTCTGCAAAAAAAGAAGGAATTAAAGGAAACATTTTTTTAAAATAAAAAACCAAATTAAGGACAACAAAAGATGAAACATAAAGAACGGCCTAATGACAATGCACACAACACATAGCTGAAAATAGATTGAATACCTGTTAAAATTTAAGATCATGACTGATACTGATAGCTTAAGATAGAATTAATAAAAAAGGAAAATAGCCCAATATTGTTAGGAATTGTTTACCTGCCTATGCATCCATAAAACCGAACCATTACTTGATTTGCTTGCCATTTACATACAATTACCTAAGGCCAAACCTGATGCAGATTTATCAATTGAATTAAAACCTGAAAAGATGAAATTACAATGAAAGAACTGATAGCTCATAAAAAGGAAGCAAAAGAAAGGGAACAAAAATCTGATTGGCAAATAGGGTAATTTAATTACCTCAAGAATCAGAAGAGTTCAAGAAATTTCAAAACGATCTTTTGTAGCCCCTGAGTGATGCTATCTCTCTACCAAAGTAGTCATCTGTCTTGGTGACGCCCTACGAACATCAAGAGATCGGCTAAATCGAGAGACAAGGAGCACAAAGAAGAACAAAGAGCACAAAATAACTGTGACGCAACTGAAATTTTACCCATTTTCAAGAAAAGATATCTCTAAATCCCCTGACATAGACCCAGCGACCCATTGAAGAGAGAGGGAACAGTCGGAGAAGCGAAGGAGGGACAAAAACGAAGAAAGATGAATTAATGAAGAGAGAAGCGACGGAAGGATCGATGTAGACGACGGACAGATCGAGAGCGATTTTTTCATCGGACGATCCATATCGTTTCACCCAGAGCTGCGATGACGTCACCAGAAACACTGTAGAAAAGACTCCCAGATTTGTATTATTATTTGATTGATTGTTGAAGTATGACATTACTTGACTGGCCACTTGATCACCAAATGGATTTATTCCATCAAACAAAAAGAAAAATCTTGTAACTGGCCATCGAGCATAAGGTTTTTTGTTTTTTTCATTGTTTGAAGCCCATTCAATTATTAGCCTTGAAGTAGTCAAACCAACACCACTGGGTCGACTACTATGGCCTGATAGACATTAACATTGGGAGAATATTTGAACTATGAAATTTCCTTCTATTTTTTTGTCTTGTAACTGCACTACAGAGATCCAAAGACAAAAGAAAAAAAGAAAAAAGAAAAAAACAAAGAGCTGAAATTACTTGGATCGCTCCTTAAAATAAAGCTGTCCATTTCCACCGATTTCATTCATCAAAAAGTAATCCATGTTACAAGCTTCTGCTTCGAAATAAAAGAGAGCCATAACTACCAACAGGAAATTGCTTCCTACACCTCAAACTTAGAGATGCACTCCTATTGGACGAAAATACTCTTCGTATTACAATCATATTACAAACTGGAATGAATGTAGGGGCACAAATTGAAGGAATGAGAATGATATTTTCGTCCAATAGGAGTGCATCTCCAAGTTTGAAGAGTATAGGAAGCAATTCCCCTACCAACCAGCTGATTTATCACCCTTCAACTGTGGGCCGGTTTGTTTTTAATGGAATATTGTTACATAATTGGGCCTTTAGTTTCAGCCCATTCTGCACAGAAGAACAGTTCTCTTCCCTTATCTTATCTGGTCCAAATAATAACAAGGAATAACAAAGGCTTAAGTTCAGCCTTAAGTTCACATCTGTCTGAAAAGAAAATGAAAAATGAAAAGGAATAGACTTTTACAGTACTAGATCAATGATTTGATTGCTCCAAATAACGATCGGAGGTCGATATGTCGGCGGAGGCGGAGGCGACGGCCGATCAGGCGGCGGAGGAGGTGAGAGCGGAGGAGATAGAGTATGTAAGCTATGGAGGTGAGCATCACCTCCCTCTTGTTATGAAATTGGTCGATGAAGAGCTGAGCGAGCCCTATTCCATCTTCACTTATCGCTATTTCGTCTATATCTGGCCTAATCTCACTTTCTTAGTATGTCTTTTACATCTCTCCTTCCTTCTCTATGCTTAGGAATTCTTTTGTGGGATATTGGAAATGTGCCTGATTGAGGATTTGATTTATACTGATTTCACTGTTATTTCAGTATGATCTGGAAGGAGGGTCTATATTTGATACCTGTACTTGTAATGTGATTTGCAATATGACCGAACTGACACCCATTTGCTTGTGCAATTGGATGCATTTCTGAATAAATTTAGGATTGATGTCTTGAAAGTTATTTTTTATTATTGGATACAAACAGTGACATAACTTTCTGGTTTTGCCAAAATTTTCAGGCCTTTCACAAGGGGAAATGTGTGGGGACAGTGGTGTGCAAGATGGGGGAGCATAGGAGCACCTTCCGAGGTTATATTGCCATGCTTGTTGTTATTAAACCGTATCGTGGCAAAGGAATTGGTAATATTATTTCCTATGTTTATTGATATTGGCAACATTTAAGTGTTTTCTCTGTAATTATTAATTTGTTAGTTTCTTTGTTAATGTGGCAGCAACTGAGCTTGTGACGCGAGCAATTCGGGTGATGATGGAATCTGGCTGTGATGAGGTACTATATATGTAAAACTATTGGAGATAAAGGGAGGGGAGGGGAGGGGAGGGGAGGGGAGGGGAGGGGAGGTGAGGAGTCATGGGATGAGGTTCACCCCAAAATTGGGGATTACATATTGGAAGTAATTCTTGTTTATTTTTCTCTCTATGTCACGCCTCACCTCTCTCTTTACTGAGTGTTACTTCCAATCTGAAACAAGTAAACTCATCCGGTCAGATCTGGTCATCTATTCTTCACCTGACCTCACCTCCCCAGGGGCGTAGCCAGCACAGGGGCCCAAGATGGCCTGGCCCACCCTCACTTTTAGAAGTTTTATTATAATCTTTATATATATTGCCCTCGGCCCACTCAGATTTTTAGAACTTTTGTTATAAACTTCTAAATAATATGTTTAGTTAATGGATTTTTATGATTTGGCTCTCCCAACTATGCAATATTCTTTATTTCTCTCCATCGTGAGTCTTCCTCTCCATAGTTAGTGAAGATTAAAAGCTATAATTAAAAACATGAAACCCTGTTCAAGCTTGATCAGTGGACCGGCTACCTCGATGTTTGACTTCGGCCTCCCTTATCTCCAAATCCTGGCTTCGCCCCTGCACCTCCCACCCTCCTTCTATTTCATTGTAGAGCACAGCCTAAGGAATTTCACAAACAAGCAAAACTTCAAGTTCTTTTACTTCATAATTGTTTCTTTTTTTTTAGGGCATTATAATGCTACCTGTATAAAATTTGAACTTATTACTTTGCACTGTCTAGAAATAATAAAGCATAAAAGTATCTTTTATGTCCGTTTATCTCGAATGCAAACACCCATAACTGGTCTCCTCATCAACATAGGAGGATAAAGGTTTGCAGGTTAGTGTTGTAGGGAGAAAGCTATTATAATTCTTATTTTATGTTATATTTACGTGGTTACTTTATATGTTCATCTTGCAGGTGACACTGGAAGCTGAGGTGACAAACAAAGGAGCTCTAGCATTGTATGGTCGGCTTGGTTTCATCAGGTCAAAGAGATTGTACCGATACTATTTAAATGGTGTGGATGCATTTCGTCTGAAGCTCCTTTTCCCACGACCAGATCCTGGTATGGTTACTTTTCCGAGCACAGAAGAAAGGGGCTCCAAGCAATTTCCAGAAACCTCTCAAAGGGAATCTCTTTCATACTATGGTTAGTTCTGTATTCTCCAAACCTGTACCAATGGACAAAGTTGCCACGATGGCACTGTACAATTCTTTTTGAGTGGTTTGAAGTTCCTGTGATTCTAATTTTTTCAGTTTGTAGTAGCAAACTGGGAACTTATAATGTCAGACTTTTTGACGAAATTAAGTGGTGATTTATGGCATCTCTGCAAATCTCATGAAAAACAAAAGTAGTGATTTTAATGAATAAAGTGCACACCTTAAAGTTCAGATGAATACTTGGAATTTCCGTTAAATGCGTATCCTTATTAATGGAGTCAAATCTTCGATTCAGAGCTACCAGGCAGACAATAGCATATATGTTGGATGAATTGTGATGAGCTTTTGAATCCTTTTCAGGCTGAGGATCTGTGCTGATTGTGAATCAAGGGCTACACCACCGGATGCAACATAATTTTTTTACTAATATGATTAGATCCCATAATTCATTATAGATTAGATGAATGAGAGATAAATGCAGGGACATTTCATTAGTGTGTTTTTTTTTTTGGAAAAATAAAAGAAAAAAAGAAGAAACTCTTGTTGCACTTTGGACGTTTTTTTTTTTATTCCTATTCACGCTTCAAATTGAAGTAGATATAGGTCATATTAATAAGTTTTTTTTTTTCTTTGTGGTAGAAAAAGGCGCACTGATAGTTTTGTTTCCCCTTTTTCATTGACGTTCTTGTTCGTTATAAAATAAAGGAAATAGCAAAGACCTTTTATTTTTCCTATTTAGGATCTATTTGTACTAAAGCGGAAAGCCTTTATTTCTTGTTCCGATATAATTGCTGGCCATATTATTATTTTTTGCCTTGTTTTATGTTAGTAGTTTTTATGGTTAAGCTCATGAACATGAAAATTAAAGTATCCATCAAACCACTTTATGTTCATATGCATCCATCAAATCAAATGTTCCAACCTCCCAATTATCGAACTCGGTTACTCGGGTGACAGTTCATGCGCCCAGAAAGACTGCTTTTTGACTTTTTTTTGTTGCCATAAAAATAACAGACTTGCTACTTTCTTCATCCGTGCTTTCATCTGATATTTTTACACGTTTAGAGATCTAAGTAGACCTGTGGCATTTGCCAGGTCCCTATAAAAAGTTGACAGCGTCAATAGACTTGTTTTTTAACATTTCGCTATTTGTTTGTTCAAGTCATATATCTTTCATCCAATTTCTAAAATTTGACGATATTAATATATCATACAACATAATTTTCGCAAAAAAAAAAGAGACTAAAAAAAAGTAAACGATTGGAGATCTAGAGAAATTCGGGGAGTGTAGGAAGCAATTCCCACTTTTGCCTAGTATAATTGCTGCTACAATTGGAGATCTAGAGAAACTTTATATTTTATTTTAATATATTTAATTTGGTAAAGTAGACAATGAAGAATAGTCATTTTTTAAAATCTTATGAATAATAGAAAATTCTCTTCTTCTTTTTTTTTGTGAAGAATAGTCATTGTTTTAAAAACTTATTTAGTGATCGTACACTTTATTATACGTCTATAAAGTTATCTATAATTATTTGAAGTTGACCACTTTTTCTGCACTATAACTTAATAGATATCCAAAGCATTACTATTTTAACATCCGTAAAATTTCCTTATCAATACCAGAAAAAATTACTAGAATTGATTTCTAATTAGATTAACATTTATGCATTGTAACTATACTGCAGAACCGATCACAGAAAAATTAATGAACTACGTGAAAAACAAATAATTGTGAAAAATTATCTTCTTGATATTCAATAAATTGTAAGGATGCTCACAATTGCTAGTCTTCCTAACATTTTTTAGTACGATGGCAACTGCTTAGACATTTAAATTTATATCCGATTTCCCTAAATTGGGGTTTATATCCGATTTTCCCTAAATTTTAATTTTCCAGAAGCTTGCATATCTAATTATAGTGCTCCCATGCTTCAAACGTGAGGTTGTGGTGGGGAAATGAACCATACAAGACTGCACCAGGCGTCAGTTACGTTAATTCAATCGTTTTAATCCGCTTTGAATTGGAATCCATTTCCAAATTCAAATTATTTGATTTTGTTTTATTTTACAAACAATCTAATGACATCCCAACAGAATATAATGCATGAATTTACGCTTATGCAGATCATTTGCAATTGAATTATTCACCATAGAAAAGAAAAAGAAAGAGAGACGCAAGATCGCACCAAGTTTAAAGCCCACAAAATGACCTAAAAGATATTCCAAGGCAACAGTCTTATCTGATTAACAAAGTTGCAACAATTCATGACAATGACCACATTTTGCTCAAAGTGGTCACACAGCACTTTCTTGACAGTCACTGTCAAGTTTTATAAAAAAAAAAAGAAGTGGTAACACAACACGTGTCACCTATATGACTGGGTGCGACTGCCAGAAGAGTAGCGATATGAGACAAGTGCAGTTTCCAAATCAGCATAAGGTGCTGACTGTTGGCCTGAATAATCCCGATCCAGGTCATATGCTCTTGAGTAATGGGTTGAATAAGAAACTGGTGGCGGTGGTGGTGCCGGGTCAGCAGCTGGTGCATAAGGTGCAGTCCTGTAGGCGACTTGTTGCTCTTGCATATATGGATCATCATAGTAACCTGTGGGGTCCACCTCCCGGGCTGGCAGTGCTCTGTAGTCCCTACTGATATTGGGGTCCCTCGATGGAGCCATCTCTGAGGAACCTCCATATACAATACTAATATGAAGCCAAGAAAAAAGAGACAGCAAGTTATTTCTTGTTTAAGCTAGAAAAGAGTCTATTCTGAAGAGAATTTGAAAATTAGGTTAGTACCGGTCTGCTGGCAAGGGATTCTCATTGTAATAAGCATGCTGGTATGGGTCACCACGAGGAGATGCATAGCGTACAGGTTCAGCCATTGGGGCATAGCGGACGGGCTCTGGAGGAGGGGCATGGCCTAATGGGTCGTTCAAATAAGGGTCAGACACATGCCTTGTCTCTACTGGAGGCAGCGGGTAGTGCACATATACCCTGTCTGGCTGAAGTGCCACTCCAGGCACATGTCGGATGTAACGTGGGTCACTGGAATGAGGTACATAACGTGGCTCGCCAGTTTGAAGAGACTGGTGTGACCCATATCCTGATCTGTATGTCTTTTGTGGGGTTGGGGAACGTGACCTTGGTGCTGGCTGAAGCACAGGGACTGGTTTAAACAAGAGCTTTAAACTTCTCACCTAACACAGTGAACATCTTAAAGTCAGGCAATTGAAAAGATATGCATGTACTTAGCTACATATTGCCTCCAAAAAAAGGAAATGATTACATAGATATGCATATTTTACTTTCTACCTACCATAGTGAAACATTTTTTAAGTCATAAAATTGAAAAAGATATGCATGTATTAAGCTACTTATTGCCTCCAAAACAAAGGAACATATTACATAGAGATGTATGTTACTATATCTGTGGACTAATATGAGGAAAATATACATGATTAGCATGCATTCAGAAAAAGAAAAAAAAATACTGGTAAAATTGGACAGCTTACTTGCTTAGCATTAAGCTCAGGAGTGAACTTGTTATTACGATCATAGTTATCAATTATAGCTTGCTTAAATGTACTCTCTGGAAGGGGCAAGCAGTCTCTATCAATCCTGAATTTTACCTGTGCATGTAATGTGTATAAACATAATTACATAGAGCACTAATCAGAAAATTTCCACGATAAAAAAAGCACCTGCATATCAAAGTCTTGATTTGTATGAATGAAGACATCCAAGGAGAACTTCAAAGTCTACCTTTTCCCTTTTCGGCATATAGTATTTTTTATTTCTTTTCTAAAAGATATTTCCCCCAACAGAGTCCTGCCTTCCAATCAACAATACACTGCTTTGATTAGAAAATATTGAAGTGAAGTCCAAAATCGGTTTTTAGTAATAATATCAGTACAATTTAGTGACATCGATAGTTTTTTTATTATAAGAGTATTCAAACATAGGTGGGTTTCTACGAGTTGAGTAACCGAGCACAGTTGAGAAGTTCAGAAATGTGCAGCTACAATGAAAATCTGATCGCTTTGTTATGATGGAGTGTCTGCAACTACATCATTGTAGAGATATTTTCAATAGAGTTTGCTATGTTCAGAAAGGACTTAAGCCATCTACCTTAACATACAACCTCTTGTCACCTAAAGAAATTGTGCGCACCTTGCATTATGAAAAGCTAGGATTGAGAACTGCAAATTGAACAGGCATAGAAATCACACAAGGAGCTCAAAAGGACAACAAAGAAATAGAGAAAGGAAAATGATAGTTCAAAGAGAATAATTGGGAAGAAAACACGAAACTGGAAGCAAGATGTTGAACAATGCAACAATAGAACAATAGACAGAGGTAAAGCTTAATATTTAACAGTAATAATATCAACATCCCATGAACATCCTAAAGTTTGTGTTACTAAATAATGTACACCAGGCATGATACCCCACTTTGTCTCTCTCTTTCACCATTAATAAGTTTTCTAAGGCGATCTTGGCTTTTAATACCTTCAATTAAGAAGCTCAGTGCGATATCTTCTATAAAAAGAAAAAACTATATCCGAGGACATGTTCTAGTATACAAAATGTATAACTTTTCTCAGTCTTATCCACACCAAGACCATTTATGATGTTAGAATACTAAGATGTCATGTCCTAAACTTCATTTGTTCACTAATCTTATTATTTTTCTGAGCCAAGCAGGAACCAATACCCTTGCCTCTTTTGACACAACTACTATTAACTTACTAATTATAAGAGTCATGTATAAGATTATTTTCTCGATCGCATTATGCAACTATACACAAATTGTCTCTCTTGCAATCATTTTATAAAAGAAGAAAGCACTAGAATATTCAACCGACAAGTATTGTCTATTGATCTTTACTCTTCAAAAACCTATGTACTACTTTTGATCCAGATAGATGATTGTTTATAAATTTATACCACAGATAGCTCAGATTAAGTTCAATATTTGAATTGGTCATTTGATTAGCTAATTATAAATACCCTGTGTTACCAAGAGGCAGTGGCATTGGATCCGTCTTATCTACTACAGTAAATGTGCAACCTTAGAACAAAGCCATCATGACAAGCAAAAAAAAGACCATGCACCACATGGTGCACGCATCAAATGCAATATAACATAGAGATTGGATAGTGAAGAACAAACCATAATCTAGGATCGTAATGAGGTTACTATTGATATCTAGAGAACTGCAGAACTCTAAGGTTTTGTCTGTGCATCAAAAGAAAACATTAGAAGCTCAGCACTGAAGCCAGCAATTTAGTAGATGCTACCATATAAACCTGCCTCTAGCCAAAATAAAGTTTAATTATCTAATGCTAATTGTCCAAGTATAAGTTGTCTCCGTATGATATTGCTATCATCCTTAGCCAAAACTAAATGTATAGTCTAGAAGCACCAAGCCACGTACATCACTAACAAGCTCACAGGAACTAATTTAGTTTCGAGATCAATAACTCAATAAAATTATAATATTTATTGCCTGATCCTAAATTCAATCAAGAGTTTGGCTGCTATTTTGTGCAACTCCCTCTTTAAAAACTCCCTCCTTGTAGTGATAAACCGACATAACCAAATCATATCAATCAAACTAACTAGAGGTGCAATTGGGTTGAATCAGGTCTGTTTATTCAAACCAGACCAATAAATTTCCCAAACACAAGCCGATAAAGGCAGCCCTCCGTTACTGACAGATCATTTGGACCAATCATTTCCAAACACGTCTGGCCAAGGTAATTTAGGGACTAATAACCTTCCCAAACAGAAGCCAATAAAAGCAGTCCTCAATTTGGGTCAGGTCATGTCCAAACACTTGTCCTGTCAAGGTAACAGAGCCTCTAACAATCAAATCTGTTTTTAATTGGAAAATCAAACTAAAAAGGTAATGAAGGCAACGCTACCTGTGCAGGGAAGCGGCCATGGAAGGCATCCCTCTCGAGGTTCAATCCTCCATTAGAGCTTGCCTTGTACACCCCGTACATCAGCTTCAGATCAAAATCATACAGGAACAACTTCGTCCCAGGTTTTATTTTCTTAACACTTTCCAATTTACCTTTCGGCAAACCGAAAACCCGATACTGGTAACACTCTGGTTTTGTCTTCCCACTGCACATGAAGATAAAACCAGAGCTCTTCTCTGACCCGTCCCTTTCATCATCCCTCCTCCTCTCCTTCTCCTTCTCCTTCTTCTTCTTTTCTTCCCTTCTCCTATCTTCCTTCTCCCTTTCCAACTTCTTCTTCCCTTTCTCCTCGTTTCTCTTGTCGCCGTTGCTCCTCTCCAACTTCTCCTCCACCTTTTCCTCCTCTCTCTTATCATCCTCGCCGCTCTCCAACTCCTCCCCCTCCTCCTCCTCCTTTTCTTTCTTCCTCTTCTCATCCCGGTCAGAGGCAGAACCCGACGCCTTTCTCTTAAAATTCCTATCAGGAGATAGTCCGGAGTCGGAGTGCAATCCAGGGTTGGGGTCAGACTCAACATTCGGTTTCGGGTCAGGATTTTGAGGACCCGAATCCTCCACGGAAGCCATCTCAGGTCGCTTGAAGCGATTCCTTCGTCTCTTTTTGATTTTGTTAGAGGTGGATAATGGACCAGGACCAGCCGTAGATCGATCGACTGCCGGAGCTGTTGACGGTTTCTTTGCCTTATTCTTCCTAGGTCTTTGTTTAGTTCTGGTCATGATCGCTTCTCTAATTCCAATTCAGATCAATTCTAAATTGAAGAGGAAGCATAAATTCTAGGGTTTAGGAATCGTACCTGAAAGTCGACGAGAGAATCTGAACTGATGAAGGGGTGCGGTACGAGTACGAGGGAGCAATTTGAGCAAGAATACGGTCCAGATTTAATAAAAGGCAAAATCGGATATAAACCCTCTGATCTTTTGAAACCAGAAATAAACCCTTCTAATCTACCAAATCGGATATAAAACCCTCTAATCCATTTTATCTCAGATATAAGCCCCTTCTCTCATTTCTACTCAAATTTTAACTTCAAAGAATTCTAATTTTAAAATTATGACATAAATACCCCTGACCCATGTTCTGTCCCCTTCCATTTCTAGCGTGCCCTCTAACACACTCTGCATTCTCTTTCCAATAAGTTCTTTTTTATTCCATTGTACTGGGAAATGGAAATGTATAGTATATTGTATTTCTATTTTACTAACAAATGTCATGTGTTCACGATGGAGGTACTGCTCTTGGAAACTGTTTTATGTCAGGTATACTGCTTTCGGGTGTCATGAATTTGTTTTCACATTACTGTAGCTGCTTAAAAATCATTACTTTAAAATACATTTAGACCAGGAAGATTGATCTTTCTCGTATGGTTGATATTGATTGTCGAATTGGTTGATTATCAGTTGGATATCTTTCTCCCCTTTCTTCCCGTCTCCTTTAACTTGTATATCACAAACTCAAATTTACTGTAAACAAGAAAAGAAGAATATACGTCTTGGGAAGGAAATAAAAAAAGTTTGGACTATACAAAAAATAGGATTTTGCGAATTGGTACTATTCAGTTTAGGAGAGGTCTTTACTATCTTCATTGTTCAATGAAAGTGTGAAAAACTTGTTCAAGGCTTATGAGTAGATTAAAGATAATAGTTTCGAGTGATTTAGTGTTCCTATATCATATTTTTTGAGTGATTTAGTGATCCTATATCATATTTTTTGAGTAATAAATAAATTGTAACTTTGTAACTAATTTCGTTAGGACAATGTCATGCAATCAACTTCATGATTTCTTCAATTTCCGTCACTGATCACTCAGGTACTCACCTATCTTTACTAATTACAACAAATAACATGCTTATGCTAAAGTGAGAAAAGAAAAGCTAATGTTAAATAAAAAGGTAATTATAAAGAAATGATTCACTAATGATGCTACCATAATTCTTCTATTGAACTGAGAAAAAAGAAAAAAATAAATGACATGGGTTCAACAACAAAATGCTCGAATAAATGAATTTGGTGCGGCAAATTGGCATTGACCAGATTATCATTAAATGCCATTGTAAAGAATACAAACAATAAACAAGCAACGCCTATTTAATTCTCTTGCATCCATTATTATCTTATAGAGAGATTGAGAGAGAGTAAGAGATAGAGATTGTGTGCGTGTGTGTGCGAGAGAGAGCATAGAGTTCAAAGAGATGACGTCCAAGCGATTGTGAAGAAAATCGTCAGAGGAAAAATAATTTTTTTAGCGATTTGGAAAGGGAAAACATTTTGTAGTCTTGGAGAGGATGAATCGTCTAGACAGGATAAATAATGAACTAAGCAATTGAGATCAGGAATATTTTTGTCATAATTTTAAAATTAAGAATTTTTTAAGTTAAAATTTGATTAGAAATAAGAGAAGGGGCTTATATCTGAGATAAAATGGATTAGAGGGGTTTTAATCCATTTTATAGATTAAATGGATTAGAGGGGCTTACATCTTTATTTCTGGTTTCAAAAGATTGGAGAGGTTTATAAAGTTAGATACATTATCAGTTGCTTTTTGTTTTTATATGTATAAACTTCTATCATTAATTTCTTTTTTTTTTTTTTTGAAAACGCAGGTATTAACTAGTTGAAGGTTACATATTTTGGCTGCACGTGCTATATGAAGAATTTTAGCTGTTACATTATGGTTTTTAAATGTAAATTTTGTTTTCTTTAGCTAGAATGTAAGTTGAATGTAAGCTTAAACTAATTATAAAGATGGATCTTTTGTAACTGTTGTCCCTAGGAAAGGTAGGCAGTTTAACCAATTTCAAGTTTTACGGAAGCGTTTAGTTGGTTTTAGACCGGTTTTGATATTAACTACCTAGCACAAGTCAATTGGTACCCAAAACAAACAAGCACACACAAGCAATTCAAATATGCAAGAAAATAAATAGAGAAAGAGAGAGAGGAATTGAACACGCGATATGATTACGGAGTTCCGACCCGCTAGGAAGTGCTAGCCTTAGTCGTACGTCTCCGGGAGTTTAGCAACCACCAATGGGCGCCCTCCGTTCAATTTCAATAAGAACGGGACTACAACTTCGAACCGAATCGCCTCGTCACAATGACTCGAGGTGGATCGGCCTAACTCGATTGTGGCACAACGGCCTAGCTCTAACGGCTCAACGGCCTCGCTATTCAAGAGAGAGAAGCACTTAAATGGCTACAATATCTCTCAAAGTGATCTAGCTATGAAAAGCTCAAGTGGGAGAATGTCCCTATGCTCAAAGGCTCTATACTGGTGTAATTTTGCAAGGTGTAGCTCTCTTAAGAGAGAAAACAAGGGTTGGAAAGATATAGAGCTCGTCTGGAGCTGTTTACCAGTAAAAACAGCATCAAGCATTAAGTAACGCTCCGAAGCGTTACATAACGCTTCAATATAGCCGTTATAATAAGACAAAACTGACATATCCGTTGGAGGTCGTCTGAAGCGTTAAGTAAGGCTACGAAGCGTTATACAACGCTTGAGACAGAAAATTCCAACGGTCAAAATATTGTCAGAATCGTTATACAACGCTATAAAGCGTTATACAACGTAACAGGCTAAGGAAACGTGAAGTGACGTTACATAACGTTAAGAAAATAGGAAACGTTACTGACTTATCACAAACGTTACTGATCCTTCAGACGAGTCAGTGGATCAAGTGTTACATAACGCTACCAAACGTTATATGACGATTCAAAGAACAATCGTTATACAACGTTATGAAGCGTTATACAACGTTTGAGCCAAAAAACGAAAGACTGGTCTGAGTGTTCAAGCGTTATACAACGCTATGAAGCGTTATACAACGCTTGAACCAGAAAACTGGTTTTTGCTTAGTTTTTTGAGCTTTTCTGCTATCTAGACCATTTCAAGGATAATTGAGGACTAAAGTATACCTTCTATCATAGTCTAAGCTAGCCTACAAGCTCCCTAAAGACTTGATCTTGATCTTGCAATAATCTTTTATCCAAGTCTTCATAAATTGCATCTTCTTCCTATAATTTCCTATAAAACTTAAAGAAGATTGTTAAATGCCAAATGATATTGTTTTGTAATCGACAAACCGAGAGTAGTTGAGTACAACAATCTCCCCCTTTTGACGATTTGCAAAACAATATCATAAGTAAAGCGATTAAATTTTGGCATTGCATAAGCTTTACAACGCTTGTCCCCCTTTTGTAAATCGACAAAAGGTGAAAAAAGTAGAAGCTCTCCCTAAATTCATGGCTCCCCCTTAATTGTGGAGAAAAGGAAATGGAGAACCATTTTAGGGCACTACACAAAGTAGTGTGACCAATTTAATCTCAAGAAAATAATAAATACGAAATAAAAGAGACTCCCCCTAAAAAATTTGGCTTAAAGGACCGGGGGTGAAATTGGTATCTAGGCCACATTTGGTACCATACCATTAGTTGTACCACTTGAGGTACTAACTTTTGGAATTTCCATTTGGTTTCCTAAGGTTGCAATCCAAAGAAATATGCCCTTTTTGACAACAATAAGTACAATAGGCATTTGTTGGCTTAGGTATAGTAGAACCCTTGACAAAATGAGATCGGTAGTGGGCTCTAAGGTATTCAGTCTTCTTCTTAGGATCATTGGATGAGGCTATAAAATTCTTTTTGTGATCCTTGCGAAAATGTTGGAAAACTTTCCTTTTTGGCTCATTAAATTGAGCATTGTGGTTTTGAGAGTGGTGTTGCTCTTTAATTCATAAAACCATCCATCGGGTCCTCTAAAATAAATTTTATTAGACGCCTTTGGAATAAAAACCTCTTGATTTTGAAAATTCCTTTTGTTTTGCACTCTAGTGTATCTAGGTTTCCTTTGGTACATATGTGCATGACCACGTGGATCCCTAGGTTTTTGGAAATGAGTGTGTTGTGCATTTTGTTTCCCATTTTTGTTTGACAAATTTTTCTTGGTTTGATATGGCTTTTTGTAACCAAGACCGGACTTGTCATGAGGCTTTTGGCCCTTGAAAAGATTTTTCAAATTCATTTTAGGGGCTTGAGCTAAAACCGGTTTTTCAAATTGTTTTTCAAGCTCCTTAATTTTAGCCTCATACTCACCCAATTTAGTAGTAAGCTCATCTACCTTGGTTTTGAGGGTCTCAATCATGTCGGCTTTCCAACCAAGGCACCATGGGTGGTATCAACAATTGAGTTCAACCTATCACAATTCACACACGTGGTTGAACAAGTTGGTTCTTCATCACTCTTATTATCACTAGTAAGGAAATCATTGAGAGGTAGATATACCTTAGTAGAGCTCGGCTTCGGTGAGGCCGGTGGAGAGGATGGTGGAGAGGATGATGAAGATTGAGGAGGTGCTTGTCTCGCTTGAAGTAGGGGATGAACGTATCTTGTCCCATTGTTGAATTCGGCGAAGACTTCCCTCACCAAGTCATCATCAACATCATCCGTTGAGAACATCGGTTTGTCCTCAATGCCCATCAAAGCAAAGACCTTGGGAGATTCCGAGTTGGATGAGCTTGTGTCGGCTTCGGATTCGGCTTCCCACACGGCATGAAATGCATGAGCCTTTGCCCTTTCTCTCTTGTTCTTATGGTGTGGCTTGTCGGTTTGCACTTGAGGAGAAAGCTTGGGGCATTTGTGCATGGAGTGTCCCTCTCGATTGCACACAAAGCACAACTCCCGTTCATTGTTGGCTTTTCTTTCCTTGTTGAACTTCTTCTCATGCTTGACAAGCCCACGAAACATCCATTGGATCATCTCCTCTTGCTCCATGTCATCGAGCTCATAGAGGTTGAACGATGGTTGATGTGGGTGTCGACATTGAGGTGAGTGAGAAGAGGAAGTGGAGCCCGGATCACTTGTGGAGGTCATGGCTAGGGTTCTTGGAGTGCCCCCTAGTTTGCCGAGTTGCTTGAGCTTCTCCTCAACACATCGAAGCTCGGTGTACATTTGATCCGGTGTGTACTCTTGGTCCATCCGAATCAAGGTCTCAAGCGTGTCAACATGAGTCTCCCATTCACGCCTTCCACTTAGCGCTTGCAACATTTTTCCTACAATCTTGCAATTTGTTAGGGACTCACCTCCATTGGAGAATTCATTTTGGATTTGTACGAGTCGTGTGTACATATCCGAAATGGATTCACCATCCTCTATGTGAAAATTCGCAAACTTAGTATACTGATGTTATTATTATTTGTAGGTATTTGGACCGTACTTGGCACTTAAATAACACCCAAACCCTTTAAATACTTAACAATTTACTATGTTTTTCCAGGATTTGGCTACGCCGTCGTGTCTTCTCTTATTTTACAGGGTTCTAGGTGTTATTCTTGATTCTTCGAGCTTGTAGATGGTTTTCAGCACTTGGCATGCTAGATGGCCCATTCCTAGCGAAGAGAGCATTCTGTTCCAGCCTCTACTCGACCTGAGTAGATCTCTGCTCGGACTCAGCAAGGCGTAGAGTCACAACCACCTTTTCTCTCTCTTCACTCGGACCGAGAGTAGTTTTGTACAACAGTAATCGACAAACCGACATAATGGTTGAGTACAACAGTAGTTGAGTACAACAGTAACAATTTGACATAATGGTCTAATGGACATATTGTTTACCTCTAAATTTGGTTCGCTATACTAATCCATGGATGATGGTTAATAAGTTATGCTTACTTACAAACTTAGCCGCTCAAATAAAAGAACGGTTGGGCCAAAATGCAATATGGACCGTGAACAAAACCTAAGGGGGGTTTGGCATTAGCCAAGCAATGAGGTGATCGGTCACCAAGAAGCGTTTTCCGAAGGCTCTCGTTTTCAAAAGAAAGAAGAATGGGCTTAGAGGCGATAAGTGGTCAATGCATAACTTATTTTAAATCGAGAATGTTTTTCAAAGCATATAGCTATTGGCTTAACAAATCAAGTGGTACAAAGCTTAGTGCCTAGTACCGATATATCGACCATGCTATCAAAGCTACACAAGTTATGCAATCATATGAATACACAAAATATACAAGCATATACCAAAATAGCCGACTCGGCTTATACAAGAAGTTAGAACAACTTAGGCAAATCACAAATCAAGCAAGCCCAATATTGCTAAGCCCAGAAAACAACAAACCAGGCCCAGGAAACAGCAACGACGCAGCACAATAGCGCCCTGACAGGTGGGCCCCAGTTGACAGGTTTCAGAATTGGGGTTGGAAATCGATTTAGCCGAACGCCTCTACGTGGTTCGATCGAACCTGTTACAGAGAGGACAGGTGTCACACTCTCATTGGCCACAGCTAAATAAATAAAAAAAAGGGGAGAAAAGAAAATGAGGAGAGAAGGACGAGACGGTACCTTTCTCTCTGCACCGTAGCTAGGTCAAAACTTCGCCAGAGCTACACGCCTCCACTGACCCGACTGACTGCACCACCGTGTTGGCGACACTACAACGGTCTCAACAACATCAAACTCGACATCTCTCTCAACCTACAAAGTACACGAACGGGAGGAGAAACTGTCAGAAGCCAAGTTCTAACATGAGCGAAAGTTGTGCTTTAAATGCAGATAAATACTTAAAAGCATTTACAATGATGGAACGGAGAGTTTGCAATGCTTGCCTGGCTCAGTTGCTACTCAGATTCATCAACTTCATGAAATCGCCATTGACAGTCATGTGCATTGAGCTCGAGAACTCGAAAGAGAAAGGTGTACATGAGTTAGACGATGGCAAATACTTTTAAAGTAGCAAAATACTCTTTAGAAGTATATAACAGGGATAAGAATGGGGTATTATACCTGAAATTTGATATCATTCCAGAAAATGGAGGCGTCCAGTGCCAAAGTGAGAAATCAAATGCCAACTGGAGAGTAAAATGGAACCTTCTCCCCAACCTATGACTGAAAAGGGATGTTTCTAGCCCTGACCCAGGCACAAAAACATTTATGAGATATCAGAGAATGGTACAACACTCTTTCAATCACAGCCATATGATGAAAGCCATATCTGAATCAATGGCAGCAATGAACTCGTGCTGCAGCTAGCTCAAACATAATAGAGAAGCAATGCAAAGCATGATGCATGCCAATACAAGCCAGCAAACACATCCAACCATCCATGCACAAATCAATGGTAAAAAATGAATACCAGATGCAATGCTACCAACTACAAAGTTGCACAACGTCACAAGTACAAAAGTGACAACTTAAAACGTGTCATCCCTGGGACCATGGGCAAATCTGTCTTTTAATATAAAAGACAAAAGATATCCCATGCCAACAAAAGAACCAACAACAAACCATATGCCAAATTTGCCCTCAAGATGCCACTCAGGGTACACTGCATGATAGTACACTCATAATCAATGCTAAAACTGAGCACAACATATCTCTCAGTGATCAATTGTGCACAAAACAGAGTGTTAAATGTGTCATACAAAGCCTCAGCTGAACATGGCACAAGAGATGCCAAGATAAATACATCATAGGCTAGGATGTGCCAGGGAATGCACATTGTATAGGGGAGGGTCAAGAATACAACTCTCTCAAATGCCACATGAAAATTGCACAACTCAAATGTGAGTACAGCATGCTATCAAGTAGCATGAGTTGTCTCAAACAAAAGAGATGACAAAGTTATGGGCAACCATCAAAGTTGCACAAAAATCAAACCATGGTGCAATGACCAGGATATCACACTGCCAACACATGGTTGGTGCAGTTCCAAAATTATTCATCAGGTCATCCAGACAAGTTGCAAATAAAGAGTGTTCAATTCTCTTTAAAATGCCATCAAGCCCAAAACAAAACATAACAGCCGATTAGTTGTTAATCAAATCCAAGCCCAACACATGAGTAACACCTGACCCAGTGTTACTTATGCGCCTAATAACTCAAACAGCAGAATCATGTTAAAACACATGACACAAAGCCCAACATGAGCCCAACAGCTCACTGCCAAGGTGGCACATGGCCCACCTGTCATGACAAAGGAAGACAAGTCAGCAACTAAAAAATAATAATAAATAAACAATGAAAATGATAATAATGAAGGATAAACAAAATATTGCTTACACAGCCAATGGGAGCATCACACATGACACAAAAATATAAATACAAGTCTAGATGAGAAAAGGAATAACCTGCCAAAGGAGACTCCAGTTGACAGTCCATGCACACAGATGGAGAAAAATGCAAATGGAGATAAGAAGACTTGCCCAGCTGGCATATGCCCACATTAATAGGCTCAACAGCTACATGGCACAAAAAAGGCTTCGCCTATGCAAATCTAAACCCTCTAAAAGAATGGATGACTGGATGAACCAGGCGCCCAAGTAAACCCTTTCCCCAAGAATACACACCCTCCAGTAAGTGTGATGAAAATACACTCTCCATTACAAAGCAAGCCAGGGACCACATAATACCCCCACAACCAAGTAAAAGAGAGTAGAAAAGCATCCAACAACCCCAAATGACAAGTGTCAAGCACTCAATGGAAGAGTAAAAGGAAGTAGAAAACATCAAGTCTAGAAAAGCTCACAAAAGTAAGGCAGATTGGGTGAAATGCATCATAGCCATTCATCCAACTCCAAAAATTCCAGGAAATGCCACATGGCAGCATCAAGTCTGCCTCAAGGGAAACCCTAAATCACCCCTTCATCTATAAAAGAAGACCCAAGTCGACAGAAGAAGGGGCTGGCAAAACTTCTGCATTGATAGGATAGTAAAAAAATTAGTAAAAGAGTTGGATTTTGTTGCCAGCTTTAGGAAAATGTTTGTAAAAAATTCCAGTTTGTTTGAAATGAATACTATTTGAAGCATATTTTACTTAGGTTGTATTTTTATTTTGCATTTTTCTTTTTTCTTTCTCTCTGTCCTTGAGGGGTTGAGCCTCAGAGCTCACATTCAAGAACATAAGTTTGCTTTGCATCCCATAAAATCTGGTTCTTTTGTGGTTTTAGGGGTTAAGTCTCAGAACTTACACTAAAACACAGAGGAATCATGTAGTGGCCATACTAGCATCAATATACAAAAAAAATTGCATAAGTTAAGTTCATAAGTAGCTTATCTGTCCATGGAGGGTCAGGCCATGGAGCTTGCATCTATGGACAGATCACATCATTCGTATCTTGCATCTGTCAGCCAAAAAAAAATAACAAATAAATAAAATAAATGTTAAACAAACAAATAAAAGGCACAAAAATGAGCAGAAAAATTATGGAAATGTATACTTGTTGTTTTAAATTTAGTGCAGGAATAATCAGGAAGGAGGGCTAGCTCAAGACTGTCCTTTAAATGCTCAAGAGGAGGGGCACCAGCTTAGATGTGTAGCCTTGGAGCTGCCATTACAAAGCTGGGAGCTACCTTGCTCTTTATAAATCGTGTTACTATGTTCTATTGGTGCTTCCTGAGTGATGAGAGGTGTGTCCACTAAAGGAGTGTGGCTATAAGGTTGCCTCATGGATGCATTTCTCAAAGCTAAAGGGGCCCAAGTTCTCTATAGCTCATGAACTTACCCCATACCATAACCAATAAGCACACCTAAGCAATACCAAAAGCCTACCCCATGCCACAATCAATAAGAATCACCCTCAAAATTCAACCTAAATAATCCCAAAATATAGATAAAATGCTGCCCAAGTCACACCAGAAAGTATACCTTCAATAAATACCCCAAATTGTATCCAAACAATCCCAAAATATAGCTAAAATGCTGTCCAAGTCACACCAGAAAGTATACCTCCAATAAATACCCCAAATTGTATCCAAACAATCCCAAAATATAGCTAAAATGCTGCCCAAATTACACCAGAAAGTACACCTCCAATAAATACCTCAAATTGTATTCAAACAATCCCAAAATATAGCTAAAATGCTGCCCAAATCACACCAGATAATACAACCTTGAATTACAACCAAATTTTACCCAAAACCATACTCAAATCTTAGCAAAACTTCTGCAAAAAAAACTGCATGGACAAACTTGTTCCAGTTCAGAATAAATGAAACTCAAAGCCATACATAACCAGATATTCATCACTTCCTCTTCTAAACCTACAATCAACAAAAACAAAAATCATTAGAAATAGAGAATTGAAAATGGCACCAGTAGAACATAGGAATATGATTTAAGAGCATTTGCAAGGACAGTCAGATAGCAACCTCTCAGAGAAATAAAATGAATAATAAATTGACAGTTCAGTGAAAAGGATCAAGGTATACTTAGCTCTCAATATTGCTAGTAACAACCAGACCTCAAAATTTCCAATAATAGCAACATGAGTAATCAAAGCAACAGAGAATACGCCAGGATGAGGCTAGAACTAACATAGACCAGAACTGACACTGGAAACACTCAAAAAAAAATAAAAAAAAATGGAAGTCAACTGACAAAGGTCTACTGTCCAACACCATTACCTACTGACAAACACAGATGCAAACCCTAACCAGATAGCAGTGAAAACAGATTGAATCCAAGATCAAGACAAGAGTCCAGAACATTTCAGATCGAGAAGTAAAAAAGGGGGGAAGAGCACTTATCTGTGTGACAACAAACGCTGGAGCATCAATCATCTTCATCGACGCCGATCCTTTCTAGGGCTACGTCGGAATCAAGCTCTAAAGCGCTCTCTCTCTCTCTCTCTCTCTCTCTCGAAATCGCCCTTAAATTCGTGATCGGAGCAAACGAGGAAGAAAGACGAAAGGTCTAAACCCTATCTTATCGATAGATCGAATCAGCATGAATCTCGACGCGATCAGATGGCCGAGATGCATTCTAAATGCCCCTAAAGGAAACCTAAATGGAACCAGTGTATTAAGAGCTGTGACACTGACGGTGGAGTCCACATGACAGAGGCGAACTTGACTTGAATACGTCCGGCCCACAGTCCCCGCGCGTAGACCACATGACTCAGTCGACTTGGCTCTTCTGGATCCTCTGTGGCATAGTCCCTGTAACGGGTCTCTGACCAGCTGAACACAGAACAGCAAATTTCCCCAGCCAATCAGGAATTTTCTAACAAGCCAGAAATTTCAAAAATTCTTTAAAAATAATTAGATATTCGGAAAAATTCCCATAAAATACCAAAATGTCTAGAAAATTATGAGGAACATTTTTCTATAACACTTCAAGTCTAAATTCCCAACCCAAAGAGGATTAAAAATAAAGTCATGAAAAAATGATTAAACTTAATAAACACAAAACACCCAAGAAATTGAATTATGTCAAAATTTTTTAAAATGTGTATAAAAGTGTAAGGGTACGAATCCCTTTGACAGCAGGTACTTCAAAATGACTGGATAGCAGGTATTTGAAAATTTTGGACAACAGGTACAATAAAGCGGTAACTGCCGTTAAGAACAAATCTTGTGTAAAAACTCCCGGGAAGTCAGGAAATAAAGCCTACACTCAAGTTCAAGAAAACCCAAACTCAAATCAAATCCAAAATCCAAACTCAAATCAAACCCAAAATCCAAATTTAAATTAAATCTGAAATTCAGACCCAAATCAAATTCAGAATCCAAAAATCAAACTCAGATTCAGAAAACTCGAACTCAAATCCAGGAAACCCAAACTTAAATCAAACCTAATTTCAAGGACCCAGAATCAAATCAAATCCAGGAATCCAGAAATCTAAATGCGAATTAAATTCCAAAGAAATCCAAACCCAAATCAAACTCAAAATTCGAATATTCAAACTCAAACCAAACTCAAACCCAAAGAATTTGAATCCAAGATCCAAATCCAGAAAATCCAGACTCAAGACACGGATCTAAATCCAGAAGCAATACAAATCCAGAAACAAAACTCCATAATTATATACAAACTTTCCAGCACCCAGAGACCAAACTTTAAATATGTCTGAAAATCAGAATTTGGTAAATTCTAGAACATATGAAGACCAAAGTTTAAAATGTCTAAAGTGACCAGAATTTTACACGCCTTAATACCAGAGTTTAAATTATTTTATAATCTAACTCTTGCACGTCACAGGGCTAGAAATTCGACACGTCAATAGTTGACCAGAATCGATACACGTTCAAGGACCGGAATCTCTACATGCTCAAATACCTGAGTTTCCAGAAACGTATGATAACCTTGATTCTAACATGTCAACAAACAGACCTAAGTTTTAAAACGTTGATAAATTGAAGTTTTAAATAGTTAAAGCTTTAATATGATCTAAATACCGAAACTTTACATGTCTATGTCTGTTCTCTTTGAACTTACAATGCGTATGGTTTAAAGAGAACAAAACAAAAGATTGTCAAATATAAAAAAATATAGGGTTAAAAGATAACCACCCAGGACCAGATTCTAGAAATCTTGGAATTCTAGATATGAACTAAATGCATTTGCATCACGTCTCATTTGCATCATGTCTTGCATTATAGTTATAATATCTGCTCCGTTTATGTCACTATATCAATGAATTTTTTAATGTTAAGCGTCAAGTGTCTTTTGATAAAATGCTAGAATGCTAACTGTTGTGTCTAATCCATGGAATATCTCGATCTAGAGGTGCTATTAACTTGGTTCAGAGGTAATTAACAGTAGGGACTTGCGCCTACTGGAAAAAAGGACCTGCAGTAAACAATCAAACTCTCGAGAGGTTCGAAACCGCGTCAGTACCCACATTCTTTTTTAGGTGGGAACCGATGTCCGAGTTTCGAAACGATCGAGGGGTATCTCGTCCGCAATATCCTTTTCCCCCGCGGGAGCATCCGGTCATTTCTCCCTTCCGAGGATCAGGGTCCAAAAAGGTGCGAGACACATATTGACATGCTGTTCATGCTAAGTCATATATTGTAACAATTTGATAAGTTGTTATAGATTCGCAATCACAAGTATTAGATGACTGTCAATGATTTTATCCTGAAAACATAATCAACACAATCACTAGTGAACAAACATTCATCAGTTCTAGAACTCTATTGCTTTTTTTTATATAGCAAAGTACAAAATGAGATAGAAAAAACAACTCTGAATTTGTCTAAACTCCTAGCTTGCGTGTATGTCACTGAAGTGATTTCAGTTATTCAAAAAAAAAAATGCTTTCAGAATTGGATGAATTTTGCATTGCCATTAGTTCTTCATTTGCTTTTTCACCATGAGCTTTCAACTGTTATCCATAGATTATTACATCATTAGTTCTTCATTTGCTGCTTCACCATGACCCTTCAACTGTGATCTCTTGGGTTATTACTTCATTCTCCTAGCTGACATCAAAAGTAACATAGATCATTAGTTCTGTTAAAGCTGACCTGTAATACTCAGGATTTGACCCAAAGCTAGTTCTGTATCGAAATTATCTCAAGTTATATCACACTAATGAAATTGGACATTCTTGGATTTACTTCTATCTAGAATAGCTATAAATAGGAGTTCCATCTGTAGACGCTGTATGAAAAATCATTCAATAAGATTACAATCTTTCTCTCCTCAATTTCTCTTCTTACTTACTGGTAACAACAAATTATTTTAGAGAATAGCAAATTTCTTTAGTAAATTTACAAGAAAAACATCAGTATGCTCAATTTAAACAGAATTACGAAGCCTAACTTTGTTCTTTATATTTCTAATTATAGAAGGGAACATATAAACCACAAAAATTTGTTAAGAGAAATAGTAATCGTAGGCTAATGGAAAAAGACCGTTCAATAAGAAAAAGGTCACAACTTCAGTTGATCCTTGTACGTGTGTATGCAACGAACTAGTTTTTCAATTAGTTTATTAATGAACTTACTACTACCAATCAAGTAAATTCAATTGAAGTGTACCCTGATTAAACCAATGCCAAGAAAATTTAATCAGAATCCTTAAGAGATACTCTCACCTCTGCAAGTAATTTTCATGGCGGAGTCACCGGAGTGAGGTGGTAGAGAAGCTAGGGTTTCGATCGAGTGTGATTGGTATCGCGACGGTAGAGGCTGCAGCACGAGTATGAATCACAAGAGATGGGAGACGAGGAGGGAGAGAGGCAAATATAGAGAGTCGGGAAGAAATCGACTTGTCGGCGGAGGAAGTAGAGTGATGGCAAAGGGGAACCGCATCCTCGACAGTCCTTTAAAAGGACTGTGCCGAGCAGTCGTTTTATTCTGTCCGTTAGATCTGAATCCAAGGACGCACGAGAGAGACAGCGATTTTTCACTATCGAGGGCTTGCCCTCCCTGCCCGATCTCCTCGAATCCCCTCCCTCCTCTCTCCACTCTCAAGCTCTCTCAGTCTACAGAAATGCCGCTTTCATTTTCGTTCTCAAGCACTCCCAAGCTATCTCACATAGAGGTTTTACTTCCGTCCCTTCCCTCTTTCATTTTCGTTCTCTCTCTCCGGAACCCATCTTGAGAAGTAAAACAAAAAAGAAAAGCCCAGCTACTTTCTCACTCTCTCTCTATCTCTAATGAGCAAACCCTAGCACCCATTTCGCTTCCCTCTCTCTTCCTGACTCTCGCTCCGACTCCAAGCATCTTTCTTGTGCGCTGACGCTCGACGCTGTGCGCTCGCTCTTTTCTTACTCTAAAGAAGCAGCCGCCTACCTCTATGTAAAGGTATCTCTCTCAAATTAGTTGTTTATGTCCATGGTTTGGACGATAACTCAGTGGATTTACATTTGTGGGAATTTTTGGTGTTCGTTAAAAATTATTACATATGCTAATTTGTTGAAAATTTTCCTCAGAAGAAAGATGCATAATTTTGTACTGGTTTTGTGGGTTTAAACTTTAAAGTGGTTTTCATGTGTTTAAAGAATTTTGGTTCTGATTTTTTAGAGAAAAGATATTGTTTTGTGATGAAATAAGGTAAAATAGTAGATCAGTAGAAAGACAGGCTCATTTTTATAAAGACAATCAATTTGCTTTTTTTATTTGAATATTTGTCTGAAATGTTATATGTCATGTTCAGATGACAATAGGAATATGAATTAGATTAGAAATGATTCATACGAATCAATAAGAATGATTGTTCTTATTATTATTATTTTTTTTTTGCACAGGGAAAAATATCACTTACAAAAATGACCATAATATCACTAGCAAAAATATCACTGTGTGGAGATAACTATTTTTATTGTGAAAAGTGGTTCCATTTTGATAGATATTCTTTGTTGCAGTATTGTGATCAGACTTACAGATATTCACAAATGAATTAATTCGACTAACACATCTGTAATTTTTCAGTCTTTATTTCTTTTGATGTTTTGCAGGAAGTAGCATGTAAAAGACAAGGAACAAACTAACGAAGAAGAGTTAGACTAGATTAGTGTTTAATCATGTAAGTAGCATGTAAGCAGTATTTGGATTAATTTTGAGTTGCAAATGTATGTTTAATCAATTTCATATTTTACTAGATTAGTGTCTCGATAGAGCAGTATGATAGTTTTACTTCTTTTTTGTTTGTTTGATCTATAATTGTACACATTGAATTGATGTTATATTCAGAAAGCTTGTTGTAGCTAGCTTATTTTACCAAATCTGGTTATAGTCAAATGTGGGCTAGAAGCTAATTGCAAAAGGACTACATGTGTTACATTAGTCATACATCTAATCTTTTGCACTGAGGACAAGCAAATGAGAGATGGCGTTGCCACTTGGATGATGTTTGGAGCAGCTCAGCCATACAATCATACGCATTTCAGAAGTCAATTTAAGTGCAAAAGAAACAATGCTTTGAAATAATTAAAATATAGGGTCCTTATAGAAACAATCTAACATGAAAATAAAGTACAATTTGTTCAAAAATTAAATTGAGCCCGAATTGTCCAAGTTAAATTGAGATAAAATAGATCCTTAAATCTCATATTCATTGGGCAAAATGAAGTGCTATACTACTAATTCATTAACCAGGAGTTTGTACCAATCCAACTAAAGAAAAAGCAATTCTAATCACTCTAATCGTTGAAACCAGTATCATATCCTGCACTAGGCGGTACAACTTATAGCACCAGGATTTTGTAGCATCCACTGCAAAAGTTAACAAGAGGTCATTCAGATTAAAGGAAACAGTAATATAGTAATTGAACATTTTCCTTCTAGTAGGACAACTTGTAATCTTTTTTTTTTTTACTAAATACTAACAGTAAGACAGAAACAATCATTCTTTTTGGAGCTGGAAGTAGAAGTTTAGCCTTCCAGTTTTGTAAATTAGAAAAACATTTGAAATATGATAAAAACAGCTTACATTGGCAAATGCTTCTCTTCAGATTTTATTGCATTATTAGGTTGATTTTCATATCTGCAAGCAATAAGATATAAGGAAATAATTAGAAACTTTCATCCTTTATGCCAAATACATAAGCTGTGAGTCTATGACTCTGATAAGGAGTTCAATTAACAAGAAAAACCACCTAAACTTGTTTTCAATAAAGAAATTTATTCAAAAGAGTATTATTTGTTTGCCAATAAAAAAATAGATAGTGAAACAAGGAGAGCCATGGCTGCTGGTTGACCAGCACGGTCAAGTCGGTGAATTCGGTGATCTGCCAATTGAATTCCTTTGAATCAGTGATGGATGGATGGATTCGGTGATTGTAATGAAAATAAATAAATAAATAGAAGAATATGTGATTGGTTGATTGACTGTATCTATCTACTGTCTAGTTAGAATTGAATTGAAATGAAATGGAAACGAGAGGAGAGGGAGAGATAAAAGAGACCTGAGCGGGGAGGATCTGAAGGTCGATAACAGCAAGATGCTTGAGATGCTCCTTCGCTTTTGCATTTTATGAAGGAATTGAAGGCTATTCAGCCAAAATAAAGTATTCAAATTAGAAGTTAAGACAGGAAAAACGACAAAATTTACTTGATCATTTCAACAAACAATTGGCGTGCGTTAGCGAGTGAACAAATAACAAATTATTAAACACAAGATTTGTAAAAAAAGAAGAAGGAAATATGCCTACAAGAATGACTCGACTACCATTATTCTTCGGTTGATTTTGAGAATTTAAGAGGGACAGCGAGAAATAGCACTGCAGAGGCTAGGGGGTGCTTTGTGGGGTCGAGGTAGTGCTAAACGAAGGAAAAAAGAGAGATGGTGAGGTCGAGAGCGAGAGAGGCAGAGAGAGGGAGGTCAGAGCGAGAGAGCTTGAGAGAGGAGATAGGAAGGAAGGGACTCGAGGGGATCGGGCAGGGAGGGCAAGCCCTCGACAGCAAAAAATCGCTGAGTCTCTTGTGCGTCCTTGGATCCAGATCTGACGGACATAATAAAACGACTGCTCGACACAGTCGTTTTAAACGACTGTCGAGGATGCGGTTCCATGGCAAAGGGGAGGCTACGGAGGGTTTTATTTTACGAAGTGATAGAAATTTTATGGAACTGCTATCCAAACCGCTCATCTAATTTCGATCCGACGGCCCGTGATTCGTGACATTTGGGGGCAGCGTAAACTGGGGGCACCGGAACGGGGAACCGTATCCTCTACCCATCTCTTTAAGATGGGTAGAGTGCCCATCGCGGAACGTGAACCGTTCGATCGAAATTCACGGCTCGATGTAAATGAGCTCCCTTTTCTCCTTCAAAAAAAAATCGGAATGTTAGATATGTCCTCTTCTGGCGCGAAACGAATACAAAATCAAGTACGAAGGTTGGTTGCGCGAAGAGTAAAACCTTGCCTCTTGGACGATCGGGCGGCACTGGTGCGACACCTCTCCACTCTCTCTCTCTCTTTTTCTCTGAAGCTCTCATGAAGCTCCAGTCCGGCGAGGTCGGGATCGTCTCCGGCATGGACGAGGTTAGCTTTTCTGTTAACCTCAGTGCCGTCCACTTCGCCTCCAGTGCAGCGCCTCAGTAGAGTGCCCAGAGCGATCTAGAGAGAGCGCCTCATCTAGTTTTTCGCGAGAGAGAGAGCGCCTCGTCTAGGTTTTTTCGCAGTGAGAGAGAGAGCGCGACTCAGCGACCTGATCAGCGGAGATTCTGATAAGGTTTTTTATTTTTGAAGGAGAAAGGGGAGCTCATTTACATCGAGCCGTCGATTTCGATCGAACGATTCACGTTCCGCGATGGGCACTCTACCCATCTTAAAGAGATGGGTAGAGGATACGGTTCCACCGGAACGGACCAGTATCCTCTATCCATCTCAATAGAGATGGGTAGAGTGCCCATCTCATCACGACCTTCCGATCTAATCTGGACGGTTCATTTTTTTCGAGCCAATAATTTTTTTCGGGAGTGGTGGAATTCACGGGGCTCCTTTTAACCGTTGAGATTAAATCAGACGGTTGAGATGGAGAGATGGGCACTCTACCCATCTTAAAGGGATGGGTAGAGGATGCGGTTCCCACCGGAACGCTCCTCTTGTTGAATAAGTAGAATTTGTTACTGTCAGGCATAGTAATTTTAATTGATATTATTGTAGCAAATGCCATATGAAGTTCAATTTGTTGGGGTACTTCCTCAAAGAATTCCATTGAGTCAAGTGATGATGATTTTGCACAGAATGATCAAACTGACCCCTAAGTTGGTTTCGTGGACGATGATTGCATTCAAGAAAAAAAGAACCAGGAGAAGAAGAAAGAGATTTTGAAGAAGAAGACAGAGATGAAGTGATAGTAGATCCTTATGTGGGTATGGAATTTAAATCAAGAGAAGAAGCATTTCATTATTACAATATGTATGCTTTCAAGAGGGGATTTAGTGTTCGTAAGCAATGTAATAGCTCTTCAAAAAAAGATGTAATTGTTGTGTTGTTTGCATGGGCGAAGCCAGAAATTCATATTAGCTGGGTCCATAATTTTTTTTTTTGCTGAAAATATATATACGACATAATGTGTAATATAGACAAAGTATAACAACAATTTTTAAATAAACAATTCTAAAACAGTATAAAATAAAAAATTATGAAAAATTAAATATATCTATAATAACAACAAAAAATCGAAAGGCCATGCACATCCCAATCTTTTTGAAATCCAGATTTCAATTTGCACATCCCAATCTTTGTCGGGAACTTACTAATGATGTGCCACAATTTATTCATTATATCCTTGGACAACAGTGGAACCTAAATAAAAAAAAAAGATAGCACCAAATTGAGTAAAAAAATGAGAAGTATCACATTAATTCAAAACTGAAGAGCATCAGGTACCAAAAAAAAAAAGGTATCGCATTAATTAAACAGTTCAAAGCATGGAGATGCATTAGAACTTTTTTTTAGTTAAGGTTACAACATACCATCCGTTATTTCAAATTGTAATTCCAGATTATTTTATCAACAAATTAAAACCAACCAAAGGCCATGCATCAAATTCAAAATAACGAGACAAATATTCACAGTACAAAAAGTATTGAAGCAAGTTTTTTTTATCAGATGCGTGTATATGTGCGTGTCAGAGGAATAGAGACAGTACCACTTCAAGAGGTGATCGAGCTAATAAGACCAAGAGGTCCTTCAAGTTCATAAATTGTGTGAGTCCATAAACCGCTGCTTGATGTAGACGACCAAAGTGCGGTAGCCGGTGGGGGAGAAATTTAGGGTTTCGACTTTCGAGCGTGATCGAGCCGCGACAGGAAAAACAAAGGAGGAAGGAGAGAAATCGAGGTGGCGGGGAGGGAGAGGTGGGACAGTGGGACTCGAGGAGAAATTGAGCCACCGCCAGCAGTAGAGCAACGCATTTTTGTTTTTCCTTTTCGTTCTTTCTTTCTTTTTCCATTTCACAAAGGAGCAGAGGGATAAATGGTTTTAATGAAAAAAAGAGGGATAAATGGTTTTAATGAAAGTGAGATCTAGACCGCTCATCTAACTTAGATCAACGGTCCATAATTCGTGACATTTGGGGGCAGAGAAAACTAGAGGCACTGGAACGCTCCTCATTCAACAATATACAACTCTTAGCATACGAACACACCAAATGCCTGAAATTGGTGAACAATCAATTCTGGTTCTGGAAGGCTGATATGATCTATGTATATTACTAGAATTGGTAGAAAATGACCTCTTTTGTACCATATATTCATACCATATTCAGGATTCATTAACTGTATTTCATTAACTAAAGTACAAGCATGGTTGGTGCCAGTAACTAAAGTACTAGCGTTTATCAACCATGCTGGGATAAAAAAACTTTAATTATCCTCAAAATTAACCATTTAGAACGCAGGCTATATAAATTTTGCAACATCCCCTCCTGCAACTGTTGGAGTTATGTCCTAGAAGTCAATATTTAATGACTTATTTTCTTAGTTTATGTTAATGATGATATTTGATCATTTGTTCCTAGAGTTTATTATTGACAGATCATTCAGGTTGAGGATCTGAATTGTAGATCTCTGTGGATCATTCATTAGAATGACAATAATAAATCTAAATCGTCCATAATCTTGATAATTAACAAGGAACATTAATTATCATAAAAGATTAGTATGCAAGTTAAGTGATGATTAAGTTCTACAAATCATAGGTAAGGAGTTACCAACTTAATTGCATATGTGTATGTTATTGGAACATAGTACAGGACTTGACCCAATGAAATAAACATATGGATTGTGTTATGTGTCATTGTTTATTTCATATGTTGTTGATTCTAAGTTTGAGATGCTCAGCTTTTCCACATGAGGATAGGTTCAATAAATATCGTCTAACGTTGATTCCTGATAAAGGCTGCTATAAGGACTTTATTTATGTTCTCTTGAATTGTGCGGGGAAAAGTTGTTCATCAAGAAAACCGTATGTCCCTCATTAGTATACCTAGTGAGTGATGATATCTGTTTGGGCCCCTTGATGGAGTTGGATCGTATGCATGCAAACTAGACGATCAACTCTAGATCAAGAAATGTATAATCTGCAAGAATGACACATTCCTATCTTGGATTATACAATGATATCATGTGACATAAGAATCAGACAAGGAAATACTTATATTTCTTATGCAGGATTGAGATATTGTAACGGTACACTATTTATGCGAATTGGGAATCATAACGTGTTGCTAGATACCGCTTATGATTATTGGAAATAAATAATGATTTATTCTCCATGGCTAACATAGCATAAATCCTCAAAGGGTCACACAAATAGGACCTTGACCACACAATGCATTATCTATTTATTCGCAACAGTGAGTATTGCGGAAATATGATAAGTTGATTAATTAATTATATACCGTTATGAACCGTTATAATTAATTAACTCAAAGAGATCATATAGAAATAAATTAATGCATTATCTAATCCCAAAATAATTATTAATGAGTTAATAATTAATTTTAGATCAACACATTTTAATATAAATGGTTATATTGATTAATCGGGCCGTTATTTAATAGGAAAATATATAGCCCAATTATAGAGCAAACTAATGGGACTTTAATTAGGTGAATTAAAGACCCAAATGAGATTTTGAGGTGGCCCATATAGGCCCAATTCGTGGCCAGCCATAGGGTGGCAAGAGGTGTAATTTTGGGAAAGTTTTCCCTAGGGTTTGAGCTCTATAAAAGGACCCCTTTGGAGGCTCCAAGAGCTAGCCTTCTCTCTCCTCTCTTTCTCCCCTTTGTGGCTGCCACAAACCTCCTCTTTTCTCCCTCTTTTGCTCATGTGTTGAGCTCTCTTCTCCATTTAAATGAAAGATTTAATTGCTAGAAGAGAGAAAGCTAATGGGATTAGACTTGTTCTTGGGTGTGCTAGCACATACCTTGAGAACGTGGTTAATCTCCTTGGTGGACTCGAGGCCGGCGCCATCCATGGAGAAGAAGAGGCGTAGGAGAGCACCCCATCGACTCCCATGCCATGGATTCGAGCCTCATGAATGCGATTTCATGAGAGGTATAACTTTCTCCTACTTTCTCTCTTGATTTGATGTGTGAATGCTTTAGCACTAGATCCTTGTCTTGCTTGATGTTTAATGGAGATTAATTAGTTGTAATTGATCTAAAATTAAAATATGAGCATTTCCTAACAGCAACTTGCATTGGTTTCCAACCAAATTCTCATACGTAGTAAGAATTAGAATAAAATTTGTTGGATTTTAGTTATGAATTTTATCAATTAAAAATTCTAGCTCTCTTCATAAAACTTTACAGTGAGGGAGAGAAGGGGGGGAGAGACACCTGGTCGACAAAAGCAAAATTCCTAGACGAACGGGCTGGGAGGAGAGACGACCTTAGACGGAGAAGGAATTGCTCGAAGAGGAGAGAAGTGTGAGGAGATCGCTCGACGAGGGGATCGCTATGGTTCTCTGGCACGGAGAGGGAATTAGGGTTCTCTCGCGCAGAGACTTGCGCGGATAGGGGATTAGTTCTATCACGTTGGAGATATCATTTCAGAGAAGGGTTCAGAGACGAACGGAATTTGGAAACTGAAGAAAAAACTAACGGAAAATTATAAGATGAGACTCATCATGCGCTCATCACAGTGCGAATTTTGACACGAGATTTGCGGTCTAGATTCATATTGGACAGTGGGTTGCGTCCCATATATAGGACGTTAGCATTTCTCTAAGAAATTTGAACAAGGAATGACTTATTCCTTATTTATGAGTTTGGGATGAGTTAGCTCAACTGGAATTTCAGAAATTCGAATTACAACCGATGATGACCAATTTAGTGTTAGACATTCTAATAAATTTCATTTGTAAGTATTATGAATATCAGGATTAATTGGACTAGAGCGTCCAGTATGTTAGACTCCATAACAGCACGAAACAATTCACCACAAGAAAGATAAAAAAAAGAACATAATAATTTCCCGTGAAATGTACAAGACTAAACTTAACCATCCACATTAATGGATTAGACTTCCTTCAATTAACGTACACCATATGGACTCATTGAGGAAACCATAATTAGTTTATGAAGATTTATAACATGTATTATATTATATTCTGAAGGAAATAGGTACAGGACCTTATCATCATTGGATTAGGTACTCAATACACTTATCCCAACAAATCAGCACAGCCACCTTACATAATTACTAGATAACCATTCTTTTATTTATTCTTTACAAGGCTGGACAACGTTTATTGACAGTCAATTTCAGTTTTCAAGCTTCTTTGCCAAAGCATATCTTGTGATCTCTGCATCAGCAACGTTTACCTAAATGTTATGCATATCTTAATTTTTGTAATGCTTTGCCAAAGCATATCTTATAATTTCTCAAAAGAATACAACCACGAAAAGAGCAAATAAAAAAAAAAAATTACAAGTAAACTGAATAAAGCAAAAGTTATGCACATATCTAATAGCAAGCAAACGATCCACGACAGGTGTAAAAAATCGTACTCTATATGTCTAAGTATTGCACATCTCCTAGAGCCATTTATACCACTTACAAGATCCATTAACCTACTCTTCAAGAAGTGCTGCACTAAGCAAGTCTCTCCTTGATCAAACTGAGGATATCAGGATATGTACTAATCATCTTACAGTACTCTACATTCACTGCTAGTTTGGGCTGATCCTCAACTTTGCACAATAGCTCCAAACACTTGTTCTTCAGCTTGCAAATACCACCCAGTTGGGTGGCGATAATAAGGCAGTCTATGGCTCTGTCTAGTGACAGCCTCTTCAAAAGAGCCTGTTCACATTTAACTACAAGATCCTTGAGAAGATACTTATCGGCCGCTACAAGGAGACCTTTCATCAATTCAAAGGTGGCAGATTCTGGCAAAGCGTCTGTGTATATGTAATTGATCATAGCCTTGAAGACATTAGCAGGTACATCAGATATAGTGATGGCATTAGAATCCTTTTCAGCCATATCACCAAAAAATTGGGCATAAAATACAGGGGATCGAGCCCCCAAGAGAACCCTGTGCGCACATATGGTTTCTTCTTGTAAAAGGAACTTACAATCCATCATGCTGTTAGGCTCTCTGAGCTTTCTGATATCCTGCATTAAGGGACAAACCTCTTTGGACATTTCTGGTGGAGGACATGTTGTACAAACAACATAAAACGAGTCACGGTGCACAAATACGGTGTCCAAAACAGCTCTCACCATAAATTTTGGGCTGCCACAAGTCAGACTGTCTGAAGTGAACAGATGATCAAAATCCATAGATGACAGCACATCTTGCTTGTTGTTGTTCATAACAGAAAGCTCAAAGCTAAGCTTGACCGTCTTTTCAGGACAACTGTGAATGACCAAGTACAAAGAAACATATTCGCCTTTCACTTCGCTGATGCCTAGCGGAAAGCATACAAGAGAGCACTCTAGTTCTCCCAGTCTAAAGCTTGGGAAATAAAAGTGCTCTCCTTGTTTAAAGGTGTTGAATTTTTTGAGATCAACTAAAAATTGAAAGGCCAAGCTATCAGCTGATGCAGTATCCATTTGAAAATCTGCATATATAACATAGAAAATCATTTTAAGATAAGCATAATAGAGTGTATATCAGTTAATTAATATTAAGACGTGGGTTCTTGACTCACGTGATTAGAGAGAGTTAATATGGGTTAGCGTGTGACAAGGGATTATAGCTTAGTCTAATGTAACGAGGCTATAGATATATATAGAGAGACTGGTACCAGTATACTCCTGTACTGATTATTCATTCAATACAGTTCCATACAAAACATGAGTTTACAATCATCTTCTCTATTTATCACACCATCAACCGACATTCTTCCATCCAACCACCATCACCACCTCCATCAGGCTTCCCCACGATCAACCAGCCATATTGTACCCGACCACCTCTCTTTTCACCTCCTCCTCCAATTGATCCGATAACATACACCAATTTGTTGACATGGCAAGCTCAGATCTTGCCAATTGTCAATGTGTAAAATTTTACAAATTCACCTCCTCCTATCCTAACCGTTCCATACCTACCTCTGATGGTCATCTTGAATTCAATTGTTACAGGTTTGGAAAATTTCTTGACATACAACATTTCTTTTATTCCCACAGAAACAAAAAGGAAAAAAAAAGAAAAGAAAAGAAACAAGAAACAAGAAAGGCGATAATCAACTCACGCGCACAATCCGACAGGTCGAAAGAACAGCGAAGCTCGAGATCGATAATCAACTCACGCGCACAATCCGACAGGTCGAAAGAACAACGAAGCTCGAGATCGATAATCAACTCACGCGCACAATCCGACAGGTCGAAAGAACAGCGAAGCTCGAGATCGATAATCAACTCACGCGCACAATCCGACAGGTCGAAAGAACAGCGAAGCTCGAGATCGATAATCAACTCACGCGCACAATCCGACAGGTCGAAAGAACAGCGAAGCTCGAGATCGATAATCAACTCACGCGCACAATCCGAGAGGTGGAAAGAACAGCGAAGCTCGAGATCGATAATCAACTCACGCGCACAATCCGACAGGTCGAAAGAACAGCGAAGCTCGAGATCGATAATCAACTCACGCGCACAATCCGACAGGTCGAAAGAACAGCGAAGCTCGAGATCGATAATCAACTCACGCGCACAATCCGAATAGGTCGAAAGAACAGCGCAGCTCGAGATCGATAATCAACTCACGCGCACAATCCGAATAGGTCGAAAGAAAGCTCGAGATCGGGTAGAGGAAGTCAGGGAAGAGAGGTAGAGAGAGAGAGAGAGAGAGAGAGAGAGAGAGAGAGAGGATATGAAGCAGTTCTCAACTGGAAACTTTTGTGAAGGAGAGGAGAGGCGGGAAATGAGAAAAATGGGGGCGGCCTCCGGAGGCACCGAGGGATTACGGACATGTAAATGGGCCGTGATATTGGGCTTATAATGTGGCCGTAGGATCAGCCGCGACTCACGTCTGAATAAAAAATTTACTCACATCTGAATATAGATAGGTTGTGTTACTTCTATGTAATTTTTTAATGCTAATCCATGTTTCATTATTTTCCGTTAAATATGGTCTATTGCAAATTTTGAAGTCATTTGACGAGCGAGTAACTTGAATCAATTTTTATCATTTTTCATACATGAGACACAGCTAGGAAATACCATAGGCGGGGTCTGGCTAGGGATGGAGGCAGGATAATTTTTATGGGGGAGTCAATGCTGTAGAACTTTTTGAAGTATGGGGGTCAACTGTGAGCTCATCTACTAATTTAATTAAAATAATAAATTAAAATTCAAAGAATTACTATATTTTGAAGAAAAAAATTTTTGGGCCTAATTGAACCCCATTGGCATTAATACTCCCTTTGCATGCATACCCTGTATTGCACAGAAATTTAAGGTGGGTAATGATCTTACAATTATTTTGAAGTACAGGCAATTTTTTTTTAAAAGAACCATTGCAAAATTAAGCATATTTTTTGCATTTTTTTTATTTTTACTTTTTTTTCGAAAAAGAAAGTGTTTCTCCTTATGCCTACCACAGTTTGGCTTTGCCTCTGGTTTCATGTGTCTGATGTGAATGAAGTATATATAGATTACATTCAAGCTGTTGGATTTATAAATTATAAGTTAGTTTTTCTGATTGTCAAGTTTATCTTGTATTCATGGATTGTAACCTTATATATTAGCTAGTTAAGTTCATTTCCGATCAAAAGTTTTTTTGTATATTTATTTTCAAAGATAAACAATGTGATAGCTTAGGATTGCTTGCATTGATGAAGGTTATGGGAGGGCATATCGGGAGAGGCTGTTGGGACAGTGGGGCATTGTGGATGTGAATGATTGTTGCAGCTGCGCTGAGTCCTTGGTACTTTTTATTTTTGGCAAAAGCTTTGGGAGAAATTATTAGTTTGTGTCAAAATCTGAACTAATTTTTGGAATCTGGATCTGCATCTCTTCAAGGTCGAGCAAGGAAAAGGAGACGGAGAACGGCTGTGTATCACTGGTAGGTCAGCTGGTGGATTTACTGCTCTTGCTTGCATTGCTTTCAGGGATACATTCAAAGCTGGTGCTTCCTTGTTTGGTGTAAGCTCTCATTCTTGTTAATTTTTCTTTAGTTTTATTGTTGTTATTTGTTTTCTTCTATTCTTTAATTTGTTGTCTTTCTGTTGGTGGTTTCTTTTCTGTAGTAAGTTATCATCCTTTTTAATATCTTCTTTAATTTTATTTTATGTGCTTTCCTCTTTTTTTTTTTTTCTTTTTTCTTCTTGTCTTGTTGTTTCTCTTATGTTTTCTGAAGTTATTAGAAGTTTATTGATCAATCTGGGGCAAATCGTTTCTTCAAAGAATACTTGTTTCTAATCAGGGCAAATCTTTTTTTTTTTTATCTTGGTTTGTGTCTGTTATTTTTCTCTGATGAGTGCTGAGACTCACAAATTAGAATCTCACTACATCAAAAACCTTGTAGGTAAGGAAACAAAGTTATGGAAAAGAAAGCAAAAAACTAACTTGACCAAGTATGAGAAATTATTTTCACACAACAAATGTAGCCTAAAGTTTCTCCTTATGTGGGTATTATAGGGGATGAAAAAGACTTCTTTGAGAGGTCACCCATTAACTCGGTCAAAAGTTATCAACCGGTGATTTTATTTCAAGGACTCGATGACAAGGTACAAATAATAATAAAAAAAAGTAGCCCGGCATGTTTGTGCCACTTATTCTCAGATTATTGTTTGCATTGGCACGGGCATTGATTCAGTGATTTAATTTACTGCTGTCAAAACGATATAATTCATGCAGGTAGTGCCGCCAGACCAGTCAAAAAAATTTTACAAAGCCTTGAAAGAGAATGGTGTGCCAGATGCTTTAGTCGAGTATATGAAGGAGTTTCACAAGGTACTTGAATAACAGATGACATAATCCTGCTTGCTTTAGTTAATTTCTTCCTTCATTGTTTTCGTTGTAGATGATCGACTTTTGTTTGTCGATCCTCCACTTCAGCAGGCTGAGAATATTAAATTTACATATGAGCAACAAATGATGTTCTTTTCACGATTAGTGGCGCGCTTTGACCTGGCAGATGACATCACTCCAATTAAGATCGAGATCTTTGATATATCTGCAGCTTTTGTTTTTTTTTTTTTTTTTTTTGAAAATGATTAATCTGCAGCCTTATTGTACAGCTGGGCTGTTTAGCTTAATTTGTATAGCATGACTGGAATAAAGTTGAGAAGAAGGCATTGCCTTTTTTTTCTCGAGAAATTGTCCTGAAAGTATACTTTTCTGCATTTTAGTATGTACAGAGAATATTTCTTTCTTTAATTATTTCCCGTGTTGTTAATATTAAACCTCATTTGTATTATCGCAATGCATGTAGTTTTTTTTTTGTAATATGACGTGTGGATGTGCCGTGCATGTGGTTGTTCTTGCCGTAAGGAAATCAAATTGACTAAAATTATTCGGTGTTTCAATATTTATCGTTTTTATGGAATCATGGTTCTCATGAAAGTAAATTAAATTCCTCTGTAAATTGTAAATTTTAAAGACCAAGGCTAGAGCCCAATGCAATGAGAAAGGGGTTCATCCCAATGCGCTCGTTCTCATCTCGAATCTTGAGTCTAAATTGACCGATCAAAATTGTTAAATATAAGTTTTATATCTGAGATATTTTTATTTTTTTATTATTTTTTCAGATATTTAGAAAATGATCGATCTAAAATTTATGAACGAGGATTTCTAGAAATTTGAAAAAACAAAAAATAATTTATAAAAAATATAAATTTGACTTTGTATTAGATTTCTTTTATTTTAGATAGCTAATTTTGTATTAGATTTCAATATGAAGATCACACTGATTTGAACAAGTCTTATGATACTCAGAATCGGAGTACGGACCCATTGGACGGAATTCTTTTGTCCAATGTATTGAAATTAATTCAGTCTTGCTTAAATTATATTAAGTATATAAAATGGTTAAGTTTCTTAAGTTACTTGATCACATTATATTACATATTTTCAGAATCAGATGGCTCATGTGTTTCATAATTTTGTTTTCGTTTTGACAAATGATAGGGTTCGAAATGCGATAAAATAAGACAAAAAAAAAGTACAATTATTGTTTATTGGAATGCAATGTAAATATGCGATTCAATAATAATATTTCCACATAAACGAAATGACTATCTATATGACCTGCGGTTCACGTAGGATATATTTGATAATTTTTTTATAACATAGAGATTTCATTTATTAGAATTTTTTTTTATCATAATGAACGAAATTGGTGTCATATTCTTGGAGCTTTTATATTATTAGATCCAACGAAATTCTAAGAAATCAATTCAAATAAAATGAAATCCCTTATAGAAAATTATTTTGATCAGGGACGTAATTTATCGGAATTGCTTACCCTCATTTTTTCCTCGGCGCATTTATTTATTTTTTTTTCATTTTCTGAAAAAACTTATCTAGAGATTTCCTATATTATACGTATTAGAAGGGCATATCGAGCTTCGCTCGATATAGAAATTTCAAATTTGTCTTGATTTTATTTTTATTCGTTTTTATAATTTATTTATGTTTAGAAAAAAGATTGTTAATTATGATATGTTTGTCTTCAGATGTATAATTTAGTGATATTCCATAAGTGTAAATGGCTACTGGGTTTTGACCCTTTTTTGTTGGATATTGAAAGGAGCAGTAGTCTAATTAGTATGTAGCTATCTATGTTGGAGTGAACCCAGGTTCTAGATACATAGCTATATCATCAAAACCTTTTTTATTTTATTTTTTAGCTTGTCTTTGTGTTATTATCTGTGTATGGGAGTAAGTTAGGAGAAGCAGCCAAATTGGTGCCACAATTACTTTATTTCCTTTTTATTGGATCTCATTAATAATAAAGCGTTACAAAATACAGATTAATCTCCTTTAATATAATTTGTCGAAGCACCTTTAAATTTTTTTTGCAGCGTTTCAGCTTGCATTTGGTTCCCTTAAATTTTATTTTATTTTATTTTGATATTATTTTATTGTTGATTGGATTTCATTTAATTTCTTTATATTAGCGCATTTGATTCCTTTGCGTTTTTTTATTGAAATCTTTTATTTCATAATAGTAATTTGGTCAAATTTATCGTTCTTTGCGCATTTATGTTAGTTTGATGGAACTGTTACTATTTTGAATAAAGAAATTTTTGCTGTAAGTATAAGTTCTTTGTGCATTTATGTTTTCAACTTTTCATAAATTCAGCCCCATATTTTATATGCTTTTAAAAACTTTTCCGTTTTTATAAGTACCCGCTATCGTTGGTCAGTAATAACTATTAAAAATAAAATCATAATTAACCATGCATTTATAATGGTAAATATAAATATTCATATGTTAATGCTTATTAATTATATAAATAAAAATATTTTATTTGGTTATTTTTAATTGGGAGCATTAAAATACTTTAAACTGGTAAATTCAATGGCACCCTTGCTTGTTTTGCAGACGCTACGTGTGTTTGTAGGTTTATTACATATGAAAGTATATATTTTTTCAGTAACAAGCTTCCTGTCAACTTCTCAAAAAAAGAAAGGTATATCTTTTTTTAAAACTTATATTTGTTTGTGGCTGTTCGTTTCCCAATATTTCTCATTTGAAACTGTTCATTTTTTTCTCATTTATTATTCCTCTACATTTTTATTTATAGACTGATGCCTCTTTGTTTTCTATATCTATTGCAACTGAAATGAGATAAAATTTTAAATTAATGATCTGTCTACTTGATTTCTGTAATTAGATGTGAATTGTAAATGCTTGAAACTGAAAAGAAATCAATTAGTTTTGCAAAAATAATAATAATAATAATAATTACATCAGAAAGGAGAGGTGGGGTGTAACAAACTTTTACTGGCATGAGTCATTAATTATCTCAGATAGGTAGACAGTCAGATACACTCATAGGTACGTATCAATTATAGTAATGCCTCATCAACAATTATTAATTCTTTAATAATTTGAAAATTTAAGTACATACCTTTCTTATCTTTTGACGGCAATTTTTATTTTTCCAATTTCAACTACTTTATTGGTACAATAGCATTGTATATGTGCCTTTTAGATGCTAATTTTTATGCTTTCTAGTTGAGATGCTATATATAATTGTCGAAAAAAAGCCCTATCTCAAGTTTGTTTTGCTCCAAGCATTTTGATTTAGTAATTAACATACAATCTTTAACATTTGTTCAAGTATATACTACGAATTAAATCATAAAATGTGCATAGTACTAACGTCAAAAGCAGATCTTTAAATTGCTATTGGAAGATCAACTCTATTAATATGAATCTCCATGATATATCAATTTTAAACTGCATGTATAGTAAAAGAGAAAGAAATAAAAATAAAAAAATGATCATAACTTTATCTATTATTAGCTAAAGTGAGGTACTCAAAATTGTAGATTACAGGACCACATGTAAGTATGTTATTGCAAATTAAGTTTTGAACTGAGTATAATAAAAATTATAAATTTTGAACATTGTCTTAATTATTGACATATACCGCTTTTGGTCTTATACCAGCACCACAGATATATAAGGAGAGTATTCCATGCCAGAAATCATATCAGCTATAGCTTCGTTATGAGTAGTACTTACACTTCAATAGTACCTGAGATTGATAACATTTTTTAATCAGGTAAAAACATGAACTATGTGTCGACTAAAAGTTCATGCTTAAATGCACCGACTAAAAGTGCTGACAATGAATTTTTATAAATATTCTTTATAACAATATTTTTGTCCTGAAATAATGTTATGTATGCATCAATCATAGGCACCAGCACCATAATTACAAATAAGGACTTTAACTTGAAATAAAGTAACAATAGAGCACTGAAATTAAAACAAATCAAGAATTAAGTAACTGACTAAGAATCAAGTAGTCTGGTCATCGTTAATGAGGAGCCTTTGTATCAAATTATATGAGTTGATCATTTCTATATATAAGTTATCATTTGTATATAGACAAATTGACAAATTAATTCAAAAGATGTTTGGTAATATTTAATTGGAAAGATGCTTGCATTATTTGGATGGGACTTACTTGAGAGCACCCATTGATCGCATCGTAGGTAGCTGTCTTCTTGAACCTGATAGTGAGAGGTCGAGTACCGACACACACGATAGGGATGCAAAATGCCATGCCTGTCAGCTTGCCATTCAAAGTTGGGAGCACCTTTCCCACAGCCTGTATATTTTTCAATTGTGAGACGATTATGCCAGTGGAACTTGAACACAGCAGGAAGAGGATCAGGAAGCTATAATTATGTTTAAAAATGATTGAGTGTGTTTATTTGATTTTTCTTTTTTTTTTGTGTGTATGTGTCAGTACCTCAGCAGCACCAGTGCTGTTGGAAATGATATTGAAGCTGGCAGCATGGCTACCTTTCCAGTCCTTGCTTGAGGGTCCATCAATAGCCTTTTGCATGGCTACAATAATCAAAATAAAAAACCTATAATTTAGGTTTTGCAATGCTTACTCCACAAAAATAAACTGAAAACAAAATGTATGGTCACAAAATGCTAACATGTGTGCACAATACTGGTACAAATTGCCACTGGGATCTCTATTGGATGATTTGGATCACTTTGCCAATTGGACAACTAAAATTTTCTAGATTAGACAGACTTTGTATCGCCAGCTTTGAGTTGCAAAGACTGTATGCATGGTGCGACTCCCTCGAGTAATACAGTTTCTACTTATGTTATTTGGCCAATATTGAAACTGGAAATGCCATTCCTTCCCTTTAGCATCCTGAGTTGTCAATGGTCGGCCTTTTGGTTGAGAAATTACGGGCAATGTGCTGGAAAAGATATACAAATATAAAAATAATAGTATAATTAATAAACGATCTTTCACAAAGATAAACATATGGAAATTTTTGAACCTAAAATCTTATGTACCTCAGCACATGCTTTTAGGAGAACTAAATATAACCAATCCGACCTGCATCACTTTCACTCAAGACTTTCTCAAACAGTGGAACTATTGTAGCATTTGAGCTTTAAAGTAAGATGTACTAAGCTTAGCATGGTCGATTTAAAATTTAATTAGAATTTTGTGCTATACAAAAACAGCAGCACAATACATGTGGTAATAAATAATATAGATAAGAAAGGTTCAGCTGGAAAGGGTAAAAAAAAAGTTCTCACATACCATCATATATATAGAAAAAATAATAGCTTAGGCCAAATTTAATGCATTCATTATGCAGTAAATATATAATTTTAATGCCCTTAGGCCATGTACAAACTGTCAATCACAGCTCACCATATTTACTTGCCTAAGCTATTTCACATTTATTCCCATCAAAACATTAATATCAAAATAAATAAATAACAAATATGGAAAAATAAAGTAGCTTGGTTACACACAAATACCTCCTCTACATCAAACTGACACATTACACATTTCATTTTCAATATATATTTCTGTGAGCATTAGATTGTAAATGCTGTTATGAATATTTGGGCCTATGACTTCTACTGTTCATTTAATTGAGGCACCAGTATATACCCTTCCCTTTATATTCAATATTTGAAAATATTTTTAACAATAATGGTAGGATCTTCTTCATCAAATTTTCCCTTATCAAATGACTCAAACCTTCCAATCAGCATATACACATTACATTATGATATTTCACCCTTCCCAAATTAAAACAAAAAAAAAACAAAATATGAAAAATATATGCAAAAAAAAACTATGAAATTTCATAAAACCTGAGTGTAATTGACAATTTTTTCTAGAAATTTTGTATAAAAAAAAATATATGCATAGATGAATAAAACAAACTATGAAATGCAAAAACAGCGTTAATTCCAAATTATGTTGCTTGACAGAAAGATCAATTGAACTGACCTGAATTTAGAACTAAAAATTAATTACCAAAGGATCATAGCAATACTTTTTTTTCTTTACAAATTACCGCAACTAACTTCAAATTCATAGTACATATCTCATCATTCTACTATTCTCAACTCAATTTAACTAAAATTTCAATCAAAATAACAAATCAGAGAGAAATCCAAGGCAAAAGGAAAGAGATCAGAACAAAACCTGTGGCAGCTTGACTCAATCTAACCTTCCTTCTTCCCTTTCACCAAAATTTATCGACACAAAATTATAATAGAATTCAACCATCCCACCTTGCTCTCTTTCTCTAACCCTTCATCATCTTTGTCTCCGATTAAAATGGAATTCGAGAACTGAGGGCCACTTCAGAAGTTGTCTCTACGGCCTTAGCATTATAGCATAGCAATCCAAGAATTTACAACTCAAGAGATATAATCTACAATTGACCCTTTTTCAACCCTTTAAAAAAGCAATGAAATTTACAGTTCTCAGATTGTAAATCATACTTCATTTCAAGAGATATAATCGTTTCTTTTTCTTGGGGAGATTGACCTTTTTTTAATAAACAACTCCAATAAATTATAATCTTACAAACCTTGAATTCACATTTGGATGACGTAAGTGGACCTCCATTGATGATTCGGGGATTGTTGAAATTTTTTAATCAAAGGAGAAGAGAAGGAATAGCGGAAGAGTGTTTTTGAGCAGCACATAATAGACAGAACCTCAAATTGACCGGCGGGGTGGGAGAATCAGACTTCCGACATTCAGCCACGGCCACAGCCTTCGGAATCATCTCGGAACTCGACGGATCCGACTAGGCGGAAGGAAGAAATTTTGTCGCCATTTTTTTTGGGAGAAATTAGAAAAGGAATAGAATGGCTTCCTTTGTTTTTTGTCCTCGCAACAAAACGAAAAATAAAAAAAGGGGCAGAAGATTTATGAACTTCAGAACCACTGCGCACTCACTGAAACGGGTCATATAAAGAATTGTAAGCTGCAGCACCACAATCTGATACAGAGTTCAGCTACAAAATCGAAAACAATATTAACTAAGCAGATCAACCAATACGGAAGTAGATTAATGTGTCGTTTAACGATTAAAAAATTTTAACCTCGCACCCACGCAAATTTATCTATACTAGGGTAATCAATCGAGCTTCGCTCGATATATCATGAGTTTGTAATAAATTTAAATTGTGATCTCTTTTTTATTATTTATGTATATTTTTGGTAAAAATGTTTGTTTAGATATATTACATAGTTATTTTATATTTTGATTTTAATTTAATTTTATGGGCTTATTTTTTTCCGTTTTTGTGTAGAAAATTATAAATTTGTTGATTTAAATTTTTTCCGTTTATGCTGAAATTTACAAAGGAGCTATTTATAGAATGAATGGGTTAATGAATGTAATACAATCTCTATAATAATACCTTCCGTTTCAACAAATGTAATAATCTTTCAACGTTGATTATAAAAGGAGCATGAGCATTACCAGCGGTGATAAATTTCAGCATTAATTGATAATTAAACAGCTGCTCAATTAAGAGGTAATATTGACAGTTTTTGCAACATAAAGGAAAAATTAAAGGTGTTGAGATATCTCCACATTAACAGCACATTAACAGGAGCGCCAGTTTTTGTAAGATAATAGCAAAGGACTAAGAGACATATTAATATTCCAGCACAAAAAAGGGAGAATATCTTTCCGGCATAAAATGAAATTGACAATTTTGAAAATCAGCCGTAAATTCTCAATTATTTTCCAGCACAATAGAAGAAAAGAGAGCAAATTACTTATTTATTCATTAATAATTAAAAATTTAAAATAAAATGGTTTTCTAGATCCCCTCAAGAGGGGGAGGTTATGCTATTGAGCCATATAGTATAAACTCGGTACAAAGCTAGAGCGAGGTGCTCCAGAGTAGCAAAAACAATTAAGAAAAATAAAACCAATCAGTGCCCAAGAGGTCTTCATCCTCCAAATTTGTTCCATTTTCTCGCATCTCTGGTAAGACTGAACATACCCATCCTCCAACAAAACTCCCTAGTGTATCTTGAGATGACACGATATTGTTTGCTGGCAAGATTATGAGCTGTGAAAATTTGAACTGTTTAGCAAAAGAAGCTGGCCCACCTATCCAAAATTGGGACAAACTCAAAGCTACATAATAAACTCACCCGCACGGTCACTAAACATTTCTCATTGACAATAATTAGTGCTCTATATCTAATTGTCATATCCGCTGTGAATAATTGAGCAGATCGAGAAGTGTATTAGAATTTAAGATATTTTAAACCATCCATGAGTTCATTAAGAATTTAAGATTGTCCGGTACTATGCCTGCTTTGAACGAAATTAAAAAAAAAAAATTGTCTGTTTAAATTCAAAGTTGTTCTTCATGTATGAAATCCTATCAAAATTATTTTTCACAAAAGTCCAGAAAACTATTTTTGAACAACCTACAAACATAAAAAGTGTTCATCTTTTCGGCAATTATATTGCCAGTTAATCCTCCATATATCATTTGAATTGGTGTCAAGTCCCATTCTTGAACTCTCCAAACTTATAGTGCCAGCACTTTTGGTTCATTTATGTATTGGCTTAATGTAATTTGTGAATGCAAGGCTAAACATGTCAACTCCTATTTTGAACTCTTGTGATATTTCATTTTCAATTAGATTGTAGTTGGTACTTGGTGCTTTTAAATAGTAGTCGGTAATTATATTTTCATAGTTGGTAAGCAGTTTTACAGAACATCATTCAGGAATGAAAATCAATCTCTCATTTATGATATGCTATGGGACACTACCGAAGTACATAATATACATTTTATTTTCGATAGCATATTAATTGGGACGATACATATGTAGTAATAGTTTCTTTTCATTGGACAATGTAAAAAAGTACACAAATACCCTCACCTTCATATTTCATGAACATATTTTGAAACAGAATCATGATTGCAGTGAATAAAATGACCTCTCTAATGCCAGGCTGGTCCAATTAGCATTCAGTAAATATGTTAGTTGGTTTGCTGCTCCTCTACATGTCTGAATAGCTCGCTCGCCCTCTCTCTCTCTCTCTCTCTCTCTCTCTCTCTCTCTCTCTCTCTCTCTCACAACATGCCTTTTCTTGTCTTTCTGCTTTTGTTGAACCAATAATACGATATATCTAAGTCTTTCTTCCTCTTTCTCCAATCTTTCTTCTTTCATCTTGAAATTGTAATCTAACAATTTATAAATAAGTCCACAATTCAGCAGTATAATATCATGAAATTGAATTTGATTAAAATTGAATAACTTCCAATACCAAACACCAACAAACTGGTATGCAACATCAGCTTGTTAATTTGAAATCTAATGTCAAACGAAAAAAAAATAATTTCAAATCTGAAATTACTAAATACTACAATCAATTAAGATCCATGGACAAAATGATTTAAAGATGTAAGAAAAAATAGTAGAAACTAAAGAAAGAGAGATATCGATAGATGCATACAGTACCTCCGAGCAATAGAAATCAGAATTATGGGGTGGATGCCATGGAGAACTTGACCTGACGCTATTGTTCTTATCCTCAAATAGAAATCGATGTCAATCTTTCACCGATCGTCCCCTTTTATTCTCCTCTTCGCCAACTCATGGAATGCAATATCAAATTGATATGAGAAATAGAAATGAGAAACACCCAATCAGATAATTAGCATTTCAAACAACCACATAGTTAATAAGCAGAATAAGATCATATAATATACAAAATTACTAAATTTATGTAACTTATTCATGCCCATGTAAGGGCATTTTCATTTGGTGTATCCTAGTTTGTCTTCATGCTCCAAGTCAATGGGAAGCTGCTATTTAAACAAAATATTGAACAACCAATTCAACTTGTATATTTTGCATCAATATCCCTGGGATCTACCTATAGAAATTGTCTTATTTCTATGAAAGTGTACTACGAATCAAACTTTGATTTCCAATAAAGTTGAAAAATCCCAAATTTAGGACGATGCCATATTCAATTAATTCAACACAAAAAAATAATTGTTCATAATAATCAAGAGAGAAATAAATACTGTAATGTTAAGGTGGTGCGGAGAGAGGAACCCATTGAAAGCTGGAATTGTAAGAAATTCTCGGCTGATGCACTGTCACTATTTGTGCTCTCACCTTTTGTTTACAAAAACCCAGTTAGGAAAATAAAAAAATATATAAATTGAAATTTAAAATTCGAAGTATCTTCTCCTCTCGATCAGTTGATGGAGAAGCGTTGTTCTTTTGCTGAGAGATCTAGGTATGAAGAGAAGGATTGGAGAAAAGTTAATGGTTGGGCAGGGTTGGATGGTGTGAAGAGAAGGGTCAGAGGAGGGGTTGAGGGGACCAGTATCCTCTACCCATCTCTATGGAGATGGGTAGAGTGCCTATCTCATCGTGACCGTCCGATCTAATCTAAACGGTTCATTTTTTTCGGGCCAATAATTTTTTTCGGGTGTGGTGGAATTCACGGGGCTCTTTTAGCCGTTAAGATTAAATCAGACGGTTCACGATGAGCGATGGGCACTCTACCCATCCTTTGAGGATGCGGTTCCGGGGTTGAGGTGGGGGGTTAGCGGAGGCAGCGTTCCCCTTTTCCATGTGTTGGTGAAGAAGAAGAAGGGTTTCTGGTGGGGATCATATTTGGAAAAAATGAAGGGGCTGGATTCATCATCGTAGATCTGACGGATAATATTGGTTTGTCGCTGATTGCGTCAAAATCCGCGCAAAAAAACCACGCGGATTATATTAGTCTTATGATTTTTGATATACTAGATGAGAGCCGAAAAACTTATAACTAACCTTGATTAAGAAAGAAATTTCAAAATAATTTATTTTTAATTAAAATTTTAAAACTATGCTTGCAGTATCAAATTCAGTCTAGTATCGGATTTCCGGAATCCGATTCTAACAAATCGGCAAAAATTTGATTAAAATTTTTATCCTATTCACATTTTTCTTAGATCGGATTCTCAAAACTTATGCTTTTTGAAAAACCTGATGCGATGTATGTAACACCTCGTCATTTGACCGTCTTTGAACATAGTTGACCGATATTTATTACTTTGACCAGTCAAACTTTGAAGTTTGTTTGTTGACCGAATCGAAAGAAAAAGGATTGAAATATTAGGCTTAGCTTTTAACTTGTTGTACAACATACGAAAATGAAATTTAGTTGACTATTAATCTGTTGGAGTTAAATTAAGGAAATAATATGTTATAGAAACGAGCTATTTGGTTGGCTAAGTCTGAGGTTGCATTTGACTTGGTTGATTTGTGTTTTGTCATACGAAAGAAGGGTATTGATGAATTAGTTGAAGTTCTGATAGGATACTTAAATTAAGCTTTTTGTATCAATCTTTGGGTAAATTCTTGTGTTGTGGCAAAAGAGATGTGAAATTATGATTTAGTTAAGCAAAGAAAGAAAAAATATATATTGATTGAAACTGATGCAATTATTTGTTTCATAATGGTACATGTTTTACTCATATGGAGCTCTCTTATCAATGTGCTAATTATATAGTTTATGTTCGGCATGATACACACACACACACATGTTTCCATTAGCTTAATTATTGGATTTTGGGTTGGTTTTATTAGCTTTAAAATCTTTCTCGTTGGATGATGGCACTTGGAAGTAGATGTAGCACGTGTAATAAAGCTATTAGACCGATCTTTGTTATCAAGTGGTACCAAACCTGGTTTGCATGCTAATACAAAACCAAAGGTTGAGGAACCAAGTTGAAGTATTTCTGGACATCAAGGACTCATCTGTAAAAATAACTATGGTAATATCAATATTTTATTTATAATTACTGCATGATGGTTTAAACCGTAAGGTTTACGGAAATAAAATTGATCTGTGAGCTGTTACATGATATGTTGGACTTATGCTGCTTTCTTTGTGGGTTTATTTTAGAATAAGAAATTTAAGCTTGGACTTTCATGAAATTGCAATGATTGAGTTTATTGAATCCCGGTAGACATGAAGGACACCTACTACAGTTGCGCATGTCTTATAAAGAAAGATAATTCTTAATTATTATTACTTTCACATGAGATAAGAAAGATAATTCTTAATTATTATTACTTTCACATGAGATAAGAAAGATAATTCTTATCATCACTTCTTTGTTATCCACAAATTTTATCAGGCTATTATACATTGCAATAAAATGAATATATGTTCCATTTGTTTCAGATAAAATATATAGATAAAAGTAGTACAAGTGCCATCATTATTTTTTTTATATTCCATAAATTAAAAATTACCATAAGAGTTTTATAGAGATAAAAAGATAAATTTTATAACTTCCACAGGAGTTAAGAGTTAAGACTTAATTTCTTATCACTTGATTTTATCTCCAACATAATCTGAGAAATAAGATTTTACCTTGTCATCTTATCTTATTCTTCAAAGGAGAAAATAAATTATACCTATATCAGTTTTTATTGTTACCTCTAAACTTAGTTATTGCTTCATTATATGCAACATTTCTTCAGTTATTTATTATGTCGAGTAACTGATAGAATCCATCCGTATTTACATATTTTTATTTTTAGTGGAAATAAAATGGTTGTAATTTTAGATATTTTATTAAATAAACTAACGTGATCTTGCTATTTACTTATGTTTTCCTAATGTTTACAACATTGTAATAAAAAAAAAATCAATTTGCACGCTGCCGAATAAACAAAAATAGGGGAAAAACTGATTGAAGCAACATTATAAGGGCTGTCTTAAAAAAAAAAATTCAATTTTATAATGTATTTGTCAAAAAGGGTATATATTGATTATAGATTTAATGGAAGAATTTATGAAGTTTAGATGAAATCGTGACTAAAATTCCTAGTCTAACTAAATTTCATTTTCGTATGTTGTACAACAAGTTAAAAGCTCAGCGTAATATTTTAATCCTTTTTATTTCCATTTGGTCAACAAATAAATTTCAAAGTTTGACTGGTCAAAGTAATAAATATCGATCAACTATGTTCAAAGACGGTCAAATGACGAGGTGTTACATACATCGCATCATGTTTTTCAAAAAGCATAAGTTTTGATCGGATTCGAATCCGATAATCCGATCTAAGCAAAATGTGCATATGATAAAATTTTTAATCAAATTTTTGCTGATTGTTATGATCGGATTTCGGGAATCTGATACTAGCTAGTCTCGGATTCCGATATTTCGATACTGTGCTGAATTTGTATAATGCGAGCATAGTTTTAAAATTTTGATTAAAAATAAATTATTTTAGAATTCCTTAATTAATCAAGATTAGTTATAATTTTTTCGGAGACGAGGGGGAGGCGAATATTCTTGAACTTCAAAACAATATCGCCATTGATTATTAATTTGGCAAATGTGATAAACTTGGACATATTATTTTGAAATTCGTAAACCAAAATAATTAATGCAACCCAAAATACATACGTATAAATGGTAGAACATGCTAGGAATCATCCATTAGATGGAATCGTTCATTATTAAAGCTTATTATTTCTTTATTCAGCAATTAATGCTTCACAAATTGTACAAGAAGAATCTTCAGCCAAGCAGTACTTGTGACTTGTGAGATTTTATAAAGCATTTGCTGATCCCAAGAACAAGCACGCACATAGTATGAAAGTATCACAAAAGAACAGATCAGTTAATTTTAAGGAGCAAAACCCCAAGAGCAAGAAGGGATTGCAACTTACAATAAAAAAAAAAAATGTCAGTTCAAGGAACCATACTTGCAAGTAGAAACGCCAAAAACTAAGCAAAGTATATATTTTTCACACAAAAGATAGAAAAAAAAAATACAAGCACAAATAATCAAACCACATAGACAATTTTAGCACTTTAACTAAATAAATTGAAGTTTCAAACACGACATGAGGAGGATCGACATGAGGAGGATTGAGCTGCTGCTGCCCAGCATCAACACTAGAACCCTCTAGGAGATCCTCATCTACAAAAGCCCCTACAATGATGTCTTTAATTAAACTAGTGTCCTGGATTCATAAACCTCCTCTCTGAGCTCATTTAGAAGTGAAGGATGATTGACTCCCATTAGGCCATGTATTAACAATACTGCCAACTTCCTAAGAATGTCCTCTTTCGTCAAAAATTCAAGACATTCCTTCTACAGCTTACTAAACCCATTCTGGTCTGCAAATATCAGATAATCCGTACCAGTATCTAGCGTTTAAGTTCTTGATTAGCCTATGCTGGCATCTAACCACCAGCGCCTCAAGCGCATACCTGTTGGCCGCAACCATCAAGCCTCAAATTATCTCAAATGAAGCATCTTCAGGCAGATTATCGGTGTACATAAACTCAAGCAGTAGCTTGAAAACAGCAGCTTGCATGTCCTTGATCGGTATCACCTCCTCTCTTTCAGCTGCTGAGTCCGACAATTCAGCTTAAAAATAGCTGACCGGGCACGGAGAACTAGTACCCTATGAGCTGAAAATATCCCTCATTCCACAACAAATTTGACATCAGCCATCTCATTGCTTTCACTAGGCCTTCTGATATTTTCAGGCAATATGCTTCCCTCTGGTAGCTCTTCAGCTATTTTAATCCTTTTCGTAGCACGTGTAGGGTTCATTTCTAAAATGCAGAGAAAACCTGTAGCTTGACAATATTAGTTCAGAGTTGGTACCATGCATCCAACTGTAAACAAATGTAATGAAACAACCAAGAAGGGATTCCAACCTACAATAAAGAAATACTACTTCATGAAACCATACTTGCAAACAGAAACGCCAGAAACTAAGCAAAGTGTATATTTTTCACACAAAATAAAGGAAAAAAAAAATTACAAGCACAGCCAAAAAAAAAAATAATAATAATAAGAAGAAGAAGCAAATTGTCAACCCACATAGACAATCCACCACTTAAATTAAATAAATAAAAGCTTCAAACACAGCATGAGGAGGATTGAGCTGCTGCTGCCCAGCATCAGCACTAGAACCCTCTAGGAGATCCTCATCTACAAAAGCCCCTACTATGATGTAATTAAACTAGGGTTCTGGATTCATAAACCTCTCTGAGCTCATCCAGAAGTGAAGGATGATTGACTCCCATTAGGCCATGCTTTAACGATACTGCCAACTTCCTAAGAATGTCCTCTTTCGACAAAAATTCTAGACATTCCTTCTTCAGCTTACTAAACCCATTCTGGTCTGCAAAAATCAGATAATCCGTACCAGTATCTAGTGTCAAGTTCTTGATTAGCCTCTGTTGGCATCTAACTATCAGCCCCTCAAGCCCATACCTGTCGGCCGCAACCATTAAACCTTGAATTATCTCAAATGGAGCTTCTTCAGGTAGATTATCGGTGTACATAAACTCAAGCAGTAGCTTGAAAACAGTAGCTTGCATGTCCTTGATCGGCATCACCTCCTCTCTTTCAGCTGCAGATTCCGACAATTCAGCCTTAAATACAGCCGACCGGGCACCGAGGACTACCCTATGAGCTGAAAAAATCTCTCCTTCCACAGCGAATTTGACATCAGGCATCTCATTGGTTTCACCAGGCCATCCGATATTTTCGGGCAACATGCTTCCTTGTGGTGGATCTTCAGCAATCTTAATCCTTTTCGAAGAGTGTACCGGGTTCATTTCTTAAATGCAGAGGAAACCTGGAGCTTGACAAAATTTAGTTCAGAGTTAATAGCATTCATCGAACAACCAACGAAATGGAATCAAAGCAAACAAATTAATAACGAGTTCTATATTAAATTATTAGGGATATTTTGAAGAATTAAGCCAAAGATAAACTTGGCATTGTAATCAAACGCTGTCGACAGAGAAAACAGCCAATACCAAACAAAGCTAATTCAAGATTGGATTTTTGCCCTCGGAGATTCTTAGTATACTGCCATTGTGAGAAAGGCAAAGTATACTGCATGAGTTCTCCAATTTCCCCATGACAAATTATTAGTTAAAAAAAGTTGCGTGCGTGCGTGTGTGTCTATATATAATGGCACTCAAGCTTTCCAATTTGCTATTATGGTTCCATTCGACCAGCTCATAGACCAAAAATATATGTTAATTACCACAGTTTAGAAAAGAAATGCCATAATTACTGTGCAATAACACTTGAATAACCAGCATCTATCAAACCCTAGGCAAAGACTTACACATGGCAGAGAGCTCAAAAGTCACAACACAGCTAGCACAAACAGAAATCAATTACATATTGACTAATTTTATATATTTATTATTATTATTATTATTATTATTTGAAAAAAAAAAAGCAATGAATTATAAAATTCGGAGCGATCATAGAATTAACTAAAAAGGAAAGAACTTATGGAACAAAACAAAAGGTGTTGATAGACAGAAGAAAGTGTAAAGGATGTACCTTTGAGGAGATGGTTTCCAGCCTGAGGCCGCAGTTATGAATTTTAAAGGGTAAAGGTGCGATCGGATTTTGGACCAAACCCTTGAGAGGCGAGGCGATATTTTTTTGAGAGGTGTTTTTGGAAGAGACGGCGGGTCTCAGAGAATTTGGGATTTATTTTCAGGGAGGGGTAGAGCGAGCGAATTGGAAATTAGAAACCAAAAATAAGAAGATAAATTACAGTACAAATCTTTTTTGAGGGAAAATTGGTTGTATACCCTCTAATCTTCTCACTTCTTTAAAATTAGACATATACCCCTCTAATCTTATTTACTATGTTTATTTACTCTCATAAGTACATTTAAGGATAATTTAAAATTTTAAATATAAAATATTAATTTCTAAATTCTATGACGAAATTGCCCTTTGTCTGTCTCATCTCTCTCAAGCCTCATGCCTCGATCGCTAAAATATTTCAAATTTTCTCACTTTCCTCTATGGTGATGGGCGGTTACAGCCAAGGGCTTTGGTGAAATTAAACTTTAGTTTTTGTCATTAAAAAATACTATGGAGTCGTTTTGATACTTCTTTTATTTTCTTATCGATTTATATTATGAACACCTAGTTGTACGTGAAAAAAAATATACGGAATAAATATTTTCAACGAACTAAACTTTTGATTGGAAGAGCATTGATCGGTTCAAGGCTTCAAGGTGCAACCAGTAAACCAATGGTTAATTGCTGCAAACATAAATGGATTTTAATAAGGCACTTAAAATTGATGATCAGTTAAATTCGATACTAGAGTTTAATCAGTTAATTGAGGATCTGGAATTAATTGAAATTCCTGCCTGGTAGACGTTTCACTTGGTCTAATAATAGACCGAACCCAACACACTCAAAGTTGGATCGTGCTTTCGTCACGGGGCCATGGTTGGAGCAAAATTCAAAAATAACTTTGTCGGATCAGCCTAATTCGGCTTCAGATCATGCTCCTTTATTACTTAACATTGAACCAGTGGGCAATATTAAAAAAAGAACTTTCAAATTTGAAAAATTCTGGTTTTCGTTTCCAGAAACTCATGATATTGTTGCTTATGCCTGGAACTCAGTGCCAGTTCCCCAAAACCTTCGACTAATTTCCTTAGAAAAACAGCTTCGGTAAGAAAGGCTTTGATTGTTTGGTCTAACTCAAAATTCAGAGGCTTCAACAATTCAGAGGTTAGAATGAATTGGTTCATTCAACTGCTAGATAGAGTTGAAGAAATCAGACCTTTAAATTCCCATGAGTTCGATCTGAGGAAACTCTTGCAGAATGCTTTGGCCAAGGCTGTCGCAGTAAAACGAGTCAAATGGAAACAAAGGTCATGCCTCCATTGGTTGCAAAAAGGTGATTGCAACTCAAAATTTTTTCACCTTGCAGCAAGCTCCAGAATAGCTTTTAACAACATCAACTGCGTTGAGGTTGATGGTACGATTTTTCGCAATCAGGCAGACATTGCACTTTGCTTCTTAAATTATTTTAAGACAGCTATTGGATCCTCTCCTCCACAGCACCCACCTTATGATCTCTCTGGAAAGGTCGGGGAAAGCTTGGATTTGCAAGAGCTGCAAAATCCATTTACTGTTGACGAAATTGAACAAACTATTTTGTCTTTACCCAATGATAAAAGTTCTGTACCCAATGGTTTGCCGGCAGAGTTTTTCAAAACCTAGTGGCAATTGATTAAGGAAGATGTGATAAAGGGTATCATGGCTTTTGGTGCTATTACTCTAGATATTTGGAGGATTAATTTAGCGCACACTACATTAATTCCTAAGAAGAGGGGGGGCGTCTCAATTAAATTATTTCAGACCCATAAGTGTTATTAATACTTTGGTCAAAATTATTTCCAAACTATTAGCGGATAGGCTACAGCCACATATGGCAACACTAATTAGCCCTTTGCAGACGACATTTACTAAAGGAAGATCGATAATGGAGTCTTTTATGGTTACTAGAGAGATAATCTCTTTTTATATAAAAACAAAGTCCCTGCAATCCTTTATAAGGTGGATATTGCAAAGGCGTTTGATTCAGTCTCTTGGGAATTCCTCACTAATATAATGGCTGAAAGGGGCTTCCCACCGCTTTGGTGTGGCTGGATTTTAAATCTATTGAGATCATCAGCATGTATGCTAAAAATAAATGGCGAACTGTCAAACAAGTTCATGCATAGGCGTGGACTTAGACAAGAAGACCCTTTATCTCCGTTGCTTTTCAATTTGGTGGCTGATGCTCTGCAGAGATTTATTACAAATGCTAATCACTTATTCATAGGACCGGTCATAATATCGCCTAAGGCAATTCAATTTACGGATGACACGGTAGTCCTCATGGAAGCACATCCGAGAAACCTAGGCGTTATTTCTGCAATTTTAAATTATTTCTCCCAGTTTTCTGGTCTCGCTATAAATGATCAGAAATCAGCGCTAGTTCCGATTGTTGTTCCAACTTCTAGGGTTCAATTCTTGCGTAATTTACTACGGTGCCCGGTCATGGATTTCCCTATTAAATACCTGGGGCTACCTTTATCAATCAAAAAACCCAAAAGAGTTCATTTCCTACTGTTGGTTCAGACCATGCATGAAAGACTGCAAGGATGGAAATCGAAATTTCTATCCCTTGGCTATCAACTAGTCATGATTAAAGCGGTCTTAGCAGCTATGCCTTTGCATTTCATGCAAGTATTTAAGTTGCCACAATGGCTACTTGATCGAATGGACAGATTATGTCGTGCTTTCTTATGGAAAGGATCAGACACGTGCCTAGGTGGGCAATGTTTAGTTAATTGAAAAACATGTTGTTTACCAAAGCGTTGTGGGGGTCTTGGAATCCTACACTTGAAGACGCAAAACGAAGCACTACTAGCCAAATGGGTATGGAAATTGTTAGCTGAACAACATTTAGTATGGGCGGCTACAGTCCAGGAGATTTATGGGACCTTAGATATTCAAACGCTTGCCAACTCTGACCATATTTTTATGGTTTGAAAGATACGTTACTCTCAATGCCCCTACTTGTAGCTTCGACAGAAGCTAATTCAGATCAATCATTGAGATGGAGCTGGACAACATATGGCAATTTCACCTCTAAAAGCGCTTACATAATATTAAAGGGACCCGGACATGAGATTGTCGTAGCAATCATTGCTTTGGAAGGCAAGAGCGCCATTGAAAACAAAAATTTTCTACTGGTTAGCCACGAGGAACAGGCTCAACACAAGAGAAAATTTGTACAATAAAGATTAGCAAGTGACAAGAGTTTGTCTATTATGTCAGAATGGCAATGAATAGGGGGTCCACATTTTTTCACAGTGTCACTTTGCTCTTATGATCTGGGATGTTTTCCTTACCCAGGGATCACAGCTTATAGACTCGACATATAAAGGAGAATTTTGGTTACAGAATAGACTTTTGACAAGGGCTACCTACATCAACAACTGTGACACAGTGTGGATAGCTGTAATGTGGAATATTTGGAAGATGCGTAATCATCTTCGACGAGAAAAGGATAAATTTCCATGAGACGGTCAGAAAAACAAGTCAAGATATTGGAGCATGGACAACTAACTGTTAATAGTTTAAGTTATTTTTTATTTGATGTAAATAGGTTTTTTGTGTGCAGTTATATTTTTGTTTTTCTTTTTTCCTTACTGCCTTTGTACCAATACTTTTGGTTCAATGAAATTGTAGGTGAGAAATTCTCTCCCTACCTTCAAAAAAATAAGGCACTTTGAGAGACGAGACATGAGAGAAAAAATTCAGAAAGTGTGACGGAAAGCTTGGTTATAAGATATAGAAGGCTTGAGAGAGATGAGACGGACAAGGTTAATTTCGTCACATAATTTAGAAACTAATTCTTTGTAGTTAAATCATCCTAAAATGTACTTATAAGGGTAAATATACAAAACAGGTAAGATTAGAGGGGTAAAGAATGAGGGGTGTTCACCCAATTTTCCCCTTATTTTGTGTACCATGCTTTTAAGAACATAATAATAATAATAATAATAAATCATTAAATTCATAAGGTTTTCTCCAAGATCATGCTTATTTATAACTAATTTAATTTAATTTAATGCGTTATTATTATTATGTTTTATTTTTTATTTTTTATACAACCAAACCAAGCACACGCGATGAATTTTAGAATCTGGATAAATCTTGGCATGCTGGCAGAAAGAAATAGAAATAGATAAATCATTAATTAAGCCTGTTACAGTCCAATTTTTATGAGTTTGGGATGAGTTAGCTCAACTGGAATTTCAGAAATTCGAATTACAACCGATGATGACCATTCTAATAAATTTCATTTGTAAGTATTATGAACATCAGCATTAATTGGATTAGAGCGTCCAGTATGTTAGACTCCGTAACAGCACGAAACAATTCACCACAAGAAAGATAAAAAAAGAACATAATAATTTCCCGTGAAATGTACAAGACTAAACTTAACCATCCACATTAATGGATTAGACTTCCTTCAATTAACGTACACCATATGGACTCATTGAGGAAACCATAATTAGTTTATGAAGATTTGTAACATGTATTATATTATATTCTGAAGGAAATAGGTACAGGACCTTATCATCATTGGATTAGGTACTCAATACACTTAATCCCAACAAATCAGCACAGCCACCTTACATAATTACTAGATAACCATTCTTTTATTTATTCTTTACAAGGCTGGACAACGTTTATTGACAGTCAATTTCAGTTTTCAAGCTTCTTTGCCAAAGCATATCTTGTAATCTCTGCATCAGCAACGTTTACCTCAATGTTATGCATATCTTAATTTTTGTTATTCTTTGCCAAAGCATATCTTATAATTTCTCAAAAGAATACAACCACGAAAAGAGCAAAAAAAAAAAAAAAAATTACAAGTAAACTGAATAAAGCAAAAGTTATGCACATATCTAACAGCAAGCAAACGATCCACGACAGGTGTAAAAATCGTACTCTCTATGTCTAAGTATTGCACATCTCCTAGAGCCATTTATACCACTTACAAGATCCATTAACCTACTCTTCAAGAAGTGCTGCACTCAGCAAGTCTCTCCTTGATCAAACTGAGGATATCAGGATATGTACTAATCATCTTACAGTACTCTACATTCACTGCTAGTTTGGGCTGATCCTCAACTTTGCACAATAGCTCCAAACACTTGTTCTTCAGCTTGCAAATACCACCCAGTTGGGTGGCGATAATAAGGCAGTCTATGGCTCTGTCTAGTGACAGCCTCTTCAAAAGAGCCTGTTCACATTTAACTACAAGATCCTTGAGAAGATACTTATCGGCCGCTACAAGGAGACCTTTCATCAATTCAAAGGTGGCAGATTCTGGCAAAGCGTCTGTGTATATGTAATTGATCATAGCCTTGAAGACATTAGCAGGTACATCAGATATAGTGATGGCATTAGAATCCTTTTCAGCCATATCACCAAAAAATTGGGCATAAAATACAGGGGATCGAGCCCCCAAGAGAACCCTGTGCGCACATATGGTTTCTTCTTCGAAAAGGAACTTACAATCCATCATGCTGTTAGGCTCTCTGAGCTTTCTGATATCCTGCATTAAGGGACAAACCTCTTTGGACATTTCTGGTGGAGGACATGTTGTACAAACAACATAAAACGAGTCACGGTGCACAAATACGGTGTCCAAAGCAGCTCTCACCATAAATTTTGGGCTGCCACAAGTCAGACTGTCTGAAGTGAACAGATGATCAAAATCCATAGATGACAGCACATCTTGCTTGTTGTTGTTCATAACAGAAAGCTCAAAGCTAAGCTTGACCGTCTTTTCAGGACAACTGTGAATGACCAAGTACAAAGAAACATATTCGCCTTTCACTTCGCTGACGCCTAGCGAAAAGCATACAAGAGAGCACTCTAGTTCTCCCAGTCTAAAGCTTGGGAAATAAAAGTGCTCTCCTTGTTTAAAGGTGTTGAATTTTTTGAGATCAACTAAAAATTGAAAGGCCAAGCTATCAGCTGATGCAGTATCCATTTGAAAATCTGCATATATAACATAGAAAATCATTTTAAGATAAGCATAATAGAGTGTATATCAGTTAATTAATATTAAGACGTGGGTTCTTGACTCACGTGATTAGAGAGAGTTAATATGGGTTAGCGTGTGACAAGGGATTATAGCTTAGCTTAATGTAACGAGGCTATAGATATATATAGAGAGACTGGTACCAGTATACTCCTGTACTGATTATTCATTCAATACAGTTCCATACAAAACATGAGTTTACAATCATCTTCTCTATTTATCACACCATCAACCGACATTCTTCCATCCAACCACCATCACCACCTCCATCAGGCTTCCCCACGATCAACCAGCCATATTGTACCCGACCACCTCTTTTTTCACCTCCTCCTCCAATTGATCCGATAACATACACCAATTTGTTGACATGGCAAGCTCAGATCTTGCCAATTGTCAATGTGTAAAATTTTACAAATTCACCTCCTCCTATCCTAACCGTTCCATACCTACCTCTGATGGTCATCTTGAATTCAATTGTTACAGGTTTGGAAAATTTCTTGACATACAACATTTCTCTTATTCCCACAGAAACAAAAAGGAAAAAAAAAAGAAAAGAAAAGAAACAAGAAACAAGAAAGGCGATAATCAACTTACGCGCACAATCCGAGAGGTGGAAAGAACAGCGAAGCTCGAGATCGATAATCAACTCACGCGCACAATCCGACAGGTCGAAAGAACAGCGAAGCTCGAGATCGATAATCAACTCACGCGCACAATCCGAGAGGTGGAAAGAACAGCGAAGCTCGAGATCGATAATCAACTCACGCGCACAATCCGACAGGTCGAAAGAACAGCGAAGCTCGAGATCGATAATCAACTCACGCGCACAATCCGACAGGTCGAAAGAACAGCGAAGCTCGAGATCGATAATCAACTCACGCGCACAATCCGACAGGTCGAAAGAACAGCGAAGCTCGAGATCGATAATCAACTCACGCGCACAATCCGAATAGGTCGAAAGAACAGCGCAGCTCGAGATCGATAATCAACTCACGCGCACAATCCGAATAGGTCGAAAGAAAGCTCGAGATCGGGTAGAGGAAGTCAGGGAAGAGAGGTAGAGAGAGAGAGAGAGAGGATATGAAGCAGTTCTCAACTGGAAACTTTTGTGAAGGAGAGGAGAGGCGGGAAGTGAGAAAAATGGGGGCGGCCTCCGGAGGCACCGAGGGATTACGGACGTGTAAATGGGCCGTGATATTGGGCTTATAATGTGGCCGTAGGATCAGCCGCGACTCACATCTGAATATAGATTTTTTTTTTTTTTTTTAATTTACTCACATCTGAATATAGATAGGTTGTGTTACTTCTATGTAATTTTTTAATGCTAATCCATGTTTCATTATTTTCCGTTAAATATGGTCTATTGCAAATTTTGAAGTCATTTGACGAGCGAGTAACTTGAATCAATTTTTATCATTTTTCATACATGAGACACAGCTAGGAAATACCATAGGCGGGGTTTGGCTAGGGATGGAGGCAGGATAATTTTTATGGGGGAGTCAATGCTGTAGAACTTTTTGAAGTATGGGGGTCAACTGTGAGCTCATCTACTAATTTAATTAAAATAATAAATTAAAATTCAAAGAATTACTATATTTTGAAGAAAAAAATTTTTGGGCCTAATTGAACCCCATTGGCATTAATACTCCCTTTGCATGCATACCCTGTATTGCACAGAAATTTAAGGTGGGTAATGATCTTACAATTATTTTGAAGTACAGGCAATTTTTTTTTAAAAGAACCATTGCAAAATTAAGCATATTTTTTGCAATTTTTTTATTTTTACTTTTTTTTCGAAAAAGAAAGTGTTTCTCCTTATGCCTACCACAGTTTGGCTTTGCCTCTGGTTTCATGTGTCTGATGTGAATGAAGTATATATAGATTACATTCAAGCTGTTGGATTTATAAATTATAAGTTAGTTTTTCTGATTGTCAAGTTTATCTTGTATTCATGGATTGTAACCTTATATATTAGCTAGTTAAGTTCATTTCCGATCAAAAGTTTTTTTGTATATTTATTTTCAAAGATAAACAATGTGATAGCTTAGGATTGCTTGCATTGATGAAGGTTATGGGAGGGCATATCGGGAGAGGCTGTTGGGACAGTGGGGCATTGTGGATGTGAATGATTGTTGCAGCTGCGCTGAGTCCTTGGTACTTTTTATTTTTGGCAAAAGCTTTGGGAGAAATTATTAGTTTGTGTCAAAATCTGAACTAATTTTTGGAATCTGGATCTGCATCTCTTCAAGGTCGAGCAAGGAAAAGGAGACGGAGAACGGCTGTGTATCACTGGTAGGTCAGCTGGTGGATTTACTGCTCTTGCTTGCATTGCTTTCAGGGATACATTCAAAGCTGGTGCTTCCTTGTTTGGTGTAAGCTCTCATTCTTGTTAATTTTTCTTTAGTTTTATTGTTGTTATTTGTTTTCTTCTATTCTTTAATTTGTTGTCTTTCTGTTGGTGGTTTCTTTTCTGTAGTAAGTTATCATCCTTTTTAATATCTTCTTTAATTTTATTTTATGTGCTTTCCTCTTTTTTTTTTTTTCTTTTTTCTTCTTGTCTTGTTGTTTCTCTTATGTTTTCTGAAGTTATTAGAAGTTTATTGATCAATCTGGGGCAAATCGTTTCTTCAAAGAATACTTGTTTCTAATCAGGGCAAATCTTTTTTTTTTTTTTATCTTGGTTTGTGTCTGTTATTTTTCTCTGATGAGTGCTGAGACTCACAAATTAGAATCTCACTACATCAAAAACCTTGTAGGTAAGGAAACAAAGTTATGGAAAAGAAAGCAAAAAACTAACTTGACCAAGTATGAGAAATTATTTTCACACAACAAATGTAGCCTAAAGTTTCTCCTTATGTGGGTATTATAGGGGATGAAAAAGAGTTCTTTGAGAGGTCTCCCATTAACTCGGTCAAAAGTTATCAACCGGTGATTTTATTTCAAGGACTCGATGACAAGGTACAAATAATAATAAAAAAAAGTAGCCCGGCATGTTTGTGCCACTTATTCTCAGATTATTGTTTGCATTGGCACGGGCATTGATTCAGTGATTTAATTTACTGCTGTCAAAACGATATAATTCAGGTAGTGCCGCCAGACCAGTGAAAAAAAATTTACAAAGCCTTGAAAGAGAATGGTGTGCCAGATGCTTTAGTCGAGTATATGAAGGAGAACAACACGGGTTTCACAAGGTACTTGAATAACAGATGACATAATCCTGCTTGCTTTAGTTAATTTCTTCCTTCATTGTTTTCGTTGTAGATGATCGATTTTTGTTTGTCGATCCTCCACTTCAGCAGGCTGAGAATATTAATTTACATATGAGCAACAAATGATGTTCTTTTCACGATTAGTGGCGCGCTTTGACCTGGCAGATGACATCACTCCAATTAAGATCGAGATCTTTGATATATCTGCAGCTTTTTTTAAAAAAAAAAAATGATTAATCTGCAGCTTTATTGTACAGCTGGGCTGTTTAGCTTAATTTGTATAGCATGACTCGAATAAAGTTGAGAAGAAGGCATTGCCTTTTTTTTTCTCGAGAAATTGTCCTGAAAGTATACTTTTCTACATTTTAGTATGTACAGAGAATATTTCTTTCTTTAATTATTTCCCGTGTTGTTAATATTAAACATCATTTGTATTATCGCAATGCATGTAGTTTTTTTTTTTTTTGTAATATGACGTGTGGATATGCCGTACGTGCATGTGGTTGTTATTGCCGTAAGGATATCAAATTGACTAAAATTATTCGGTGTTTCAATATTTATCGTTTTTATGGTATCATGGTTCTCATGAAAGTAAATTAAATTCCTCTGTAAATTGTAAATTTCAAAGACCAAGGCTAGGGCCCAATGCAATAAGAAAGGGGTTCATCCCAATGCGCCCATTCTCATCTCGAATCTTGAGTCTAAATTGACCGATCAAAATTGTTAAATATAATTTTTATATCTGAGATTTTTTAATTTTTTTATTATTTTTTCAAATATTTAGAAAATGATCGATCTAAAATTTATATATGAACAAGGATTTCTAGAAATTTGAAAAAACAAAAATAATTTATAAAACATATAAAATTTGATTTTGTATTAGATTTCTTTTATTTTAGATAGCTAATTTTTTATTACATTTCAATATGAAGATCACACTGATTTGAACAAGTCTTATGATATTCAGAATCGGAGTACGGACCCATTGGACGGAATTCTTTTGTCCAATGTATTGAACTTAATTTAGTCTTGCTTAAATTATATTAAGTATATAAAATGGTTAAGTTTCTTAAGTTACTTGATCACATTACATTACATATTTTCAGAATCGGATGGCTCATGTGTTTCATAATTTTGTTCTCGTTTTGACAAATGATTGTGTTCGAAATGCGATAAAATAAGACAAAAACCAACAACAGTACAATTATTGTTTATTGGAATGCAATGTAAATATGCGATTCTATAATAATCTTTCCTCATAAACGAAATGATAATCTATATGACCTGCGGTTCACGTAGGATTTGATCATTTTTTTTTTAACATAGGGATTTCATTCATTAGAATTTTTTTTTTATCGTAATGAACGAAATTGGTGTCATATTCTTGGAGTTTTTATATTATTAGATCCAACGAAATTCTAAAAAAATCAATTCAAATAAAATGAAATCGCTTATAAAAATTTATTTTGATTAGGGACGTAATTTATCAGAATTGCTTACCATCATTTCTTCCTCGGCGCATTTATTTTTTTTTCATTTTCAGAAAAAACTTATCCAGAGATTCCCTAGATTATACGTATATACTAGACGAGGGCCGAAAAAATTATAACTAATCTTGATTAATAAAGAAATTTCAAAATAATTTATTTTTAATTAAAATTTTAAAATTATGCTCGCAGTATTAAATTCAGCCTAGTATCGGAAATCTAAAATCCGATTCTAATAAATCGGCAAAAATTTGATTAAAATTTTTGTCATATTCGCATTTTTCTTAGATCGGATTCTCAAAACTTATGCTTTTTGAAAAAACATGATGCGATGTATGTAACACCTCGTCATTTGACCGTCTTTGAACATAGTTGACCGATATTTATTACTTTGATCAGTCAAACTTTGAAGTTTGTTTGTTGACCGAATCGAAAGAAAAAGGATTAAAATATTAGGCTTTGCTTTTAACTTGTTGTACAACATACGAAAATGAAATTTAGTTGACTATTAATATGTTGGAGTTTAATTGAGGAAATAATCTGTTATAGAAACGAGCTATTTGGTTGGCTAAGTCTGAGGTTGCATTATAATTATAATTATAACTATATAAATCTTGGGAAGAGTGAGTTTCACGTGAGAGGGGTTTTTACTGTAGTTAGAACAGTAAATGATCTGGACCGTTGATTTTTGATGAGAAAATCACAGCCGTCCGCTTCTTTGTTCATCTGTTCGTTGGATCCAGTGTTCTCGATTCTTTGTTCACCCAGAGAGAGGGGCCTCTCTTTTCCTCCATCAATCCACCACGTGGGTCGAGTACGGAGACGCAGGTCTCTCTCAGCAAGACCACAACCCCTCTTTCCTCCTCCCGTCCTTTTCACTTTTTCGCGTGGGATTGTGATCAGGCGCTCAAGGCAAAAAAGCAAAAAGGCATTGGTCCCCTTCGTTGTCGAATTTCAGACACCTCCGGCCTCCTCTCTCACCGTCGTTTCCATGAACGAGTAGATCGCATGTTCCTCTTCAAGATGAGCTCCGATTTGTGCGGGTGGTGGTTTTCTTCATTTTTTTCTTTCTGCTTCTTCTTCGTTTTGCCTCTATTGTTGCTACTCGCAATTGTTCCTGTTTCTCTCATTTTTCATGATTTTAATTTGTTTTGTTCCTATTTTCTTAAAAATTTATTAGGTGCGAAGGGGGAGCCAACCTTCATCAGGTAAGGTAAGGATCTCTAACTAATTATCACTCAAGTTTCTTACCAGAGGTGCTTGATCTGAACTGGTTCCTATAGGCAGAAATATAAGTTGTCGCCAAAATGGCAAATGAAGAAGGAGACCACAGTTAGTAACCTATGAAGATGGATTTTGACAGAAACCAGTATATATTAAAGAACAACTATTGCAACCCGTTCATGTAGCACAGGTGCTTTGATATTTTATCATTTTTAGTTGACATGCTATTGTTAATTCTCTTGGAAGGATCCCACAAACGATTTGCACATGAAGTCTCAAGAGTTGGATTTTAAGGTATTTTAGCTTTAATTTTTCTTTTTGACATCCTTGAGATATTTCCTTCCCGATTGATATAAGCTTGCACCACTATCAATCAAAATCAGTTTTTTTTTGCACAACTAATCTGTATACATGTTCCAGATTGCTCAAATTAGAAATTTTGTTGTATTTTTTTCCAATTAGCCTTGCCGTGAGCAATTATAATTTTAGAATATATAATATTATTTTCTAAATATATCTAAATCTAAAAATACTCCAATTCTGGGAACATTTTCTACAGTAACCTGCGTGACGTCACAGCTCCTCTTCGCGATCTCCGCCTCGCGACTTCTTCGATCTCTCCGTGATAGTTGCTTTGCATCTCTCCTCTCCTCAATTTTTTTGTTAATTTTCCGTTCGCCTGAATCGCCTCTGCCCTCCTACAGCAAAACAAGCGAAAAAAGGAAAAGAAAAGACTGATGCCTCCCGCTCCTCGCCACCTCCGCTGCGCTCGTGCTCTCCTGCCTCTTGCTCCTCCTCTAGCGCCGCTCCGTCGACAACGCCAAGCCAGCCGAGCCCCCGCGCCCCCGCACCCGCCGCTCTTGAAGCTTGACCTCAAGGAGGAGGACGACGCCGATGACGGCAAGAACCCTCACTTCTCAACCCTCTAATTTCATCTCGGTCGAATTGTGCAGCCAGAGAAGCACCGAGCGGTTCTTCGTCGCCTCCTCTCTTCACTTTAAAGACTGGGATTAGGGTTTTGAGGGGGAGGCGAGGTTGGTTGCTGAGATGGTGCAACAACAGCACCAGCCGCAGCAGATGCAGCCACAGCCTCGCAACAGGGAATGGGGGACTTCCACCGAGGCCCGCCGCCTATGCATCAGCCCTCGGCCTCTTCTACCAGCCTCCCCAGGGATTTTCCGAACCAAATGCAACCCCCTTTTGATGGTTAGTGATTTTTTCTGGAAATTAATGTGTAATATTTGGCCATATAGTGAAATTGGTAATGAGAGAGGAGTGTAGAACTCAGAGCTAATAATGATTTGTTCTTCTGCAGGAGCCGAGACTGTAAATTTGTGATCTGTTGTAGCTGCCATTGTTTACTGTTCATTTTGTTAGCACTTAGTTAATTTGTTTTGTGTCCTAGCCCGAGATCCATCATTTTCTACATTTCAATTTAAGACATAAATAGACAGAACTTTTTGTTACTTGTGAAGAACTACCTCGGTATAAACATAAATAAGTTTTAACTATAGTATATAATGCTCAGTTGCATAAAATAAAATGTACTAAACCTTGTTTTCAGCTTATGGAGATAGCTATGCTGCTAAGAGAATGCGAAAACTTGTACAAAGGTAAGTTGTTGACTATTCCAGCACTGTTGTGCATTGTGTTCAAGTAATTACCCTCTCGCCGCTATTAAAAAATAAAAAAGGTTGTTGTATTTTTATTATGTTAGTAAATGGCATGTTCTGCGTAGGCTCGAATGTGGCAGCGGGATGCAGGGGACCGAACAGTAATACAATCCACCCCAGCTGCTGCCTTGGATGTAAGTACACCTAAGTTTGCAGAGTTACAATGTATTAGCTTTAGTTAAGCTCACTTTTGCAGAATTCTATATTAGCTGATTTCATAGTATTTTGTATCTGTCTGAACATATATTGCAACCTTGCATCAATCTATCATCTAAGTTTTCAGTTATGGACACCTCTGAATTGTTCTTGGAAACAAAATTTGCATTTTGTATTGCAAGATTTTTCCTCTATTTTCCATCTACACTTATGTATTATAAATAGTGATTATTTCATAATAAAATATTGCCTTTTGGTATTCATTTTGCTTTTACTGTGTGGTCAAACAATGGATATTCTTTTGAAAGTAACTCAATACTGACCTTTGAACTTGTGTAGTTCTTATTTTCCTGGTGGTTGCAGATGCTACCAACAGTTGCCTTTGCCGAAAACCCTTCAACAAGCTTTGCCGGAAAATTTGTTCACGCTTCCACAAACAAAAATTGATTAATGGGATAACTAACTGAATCCCTAAACATTTTGACATTTTTCTAATAATGGTAAAATCATTCATATAGTTGAATTCTACAATTACATTGCTTTACATGCATATTGTGCAGGCTGTGGAGAAGCTATATCAGGCCTTAGACAAAATGTGAACAGATATTAAGCAAGCAAAGATATATCTGTGGTGACAGACTCACTGAAGCAGATATATGACTCTTTGTCACTCTGATTAGGTTTGATGAGGTACAACTTGTACTGTTATTTTTTTTTGTCTTTTATTTTGGCTGCTAATTACGTGCAAGTACTTTAGCACAGTTGCAAGGCATTGCTGTATTTCAATTTTGCAATTATAGACTAAAAAGTCGTTCTCTTATGCAAGTAACCAGACCTTTAGATTGGCAATGTGTACATTCAGTTGAATGTTGACAATACTGTCCCTGAACAAAATCAAGCTAAGCATATTATGCGTATCAGTTCTCTTTAGTTTGCATTTACCAGCTTTGAAGTGATTTAGTCAATCTAGCTAAAATTACTCAAAATAGAAAAGCTAAGCAATGATGTTGGCAAGCAACCTTTTATAGGTGCTTTTAAGATGTAACATAAGTATTGGGTGTTGTATAATTTACAATCTTTATATTAAATTATTATGTATTAACTAACTACTATACAGGATATTGATAATTTTTTTTATTTACAAAAATAATACTACTTTTATTGATCATCTTTTTATTAATAAAAATACTACATTTGTTTGTAGGTATATGCAGTGCACTTCAAATGCAACAAGAAACTCTTGCGTGAGTACCCAAATTTATTCAACTATACAAAAGACATATATCAGATCCCTGGCATGAGTAGCACAGTTAACATGGATCATATAAAGAAGCATTACTATGGCAGCCATCCCTCCATAAATCCATTTGGAATTATCCCTGCTGGGCCTAATATTGACTATACATCCCCTCATGACAGAAAAGTTCATTTCCTAAAAGAGGACATGAGCTCATTTATGTTGTATAATGTATTCTCCAATAAAGAGTTAAGGTTGATTCTCTCGTGCATCTTCTGTTGAGTGCTACAAAATTATAGTTTAACTTGGGTACTTCTATCTTTCATTTCTTTTCGTTCTAAGTGATACAATAACATTTGGTAGTTCACATGTTAGGAGAGCTTGACCATGTAGTTGTGTATTTCATAAATTCTGTATAGAGCGGTTCTTTTTATCTTTTTGTTCGGTTGTATCATATTGAATTTTGTGCTTCAATTGGATGGGCGTTACTTCACTTTTTTTTATATTTTTAAAAAAAATGCCATTAGCTGAGTATGCTACTAAGCTAATTGTTCCAGGAAAATTGACTCGACTAGCAGAGTAAAGATCGAAAGGGTCTCCATATCATATCCTGTAAGTTTGGAATAACGACCAAAAGGGTAGCCATAACGAACTTAAAATTTCTGTAATACATGGATAAATGAGGTATAGGATTAGCAATTTTGAGATAGCAGTTTTGGTTACATTGGGCTTCAGATTTTTTAGTATGCTCCTCCATTATTTTGTACTAAAAATTATTATGCGCAGCTTTTGTGTACTGGCTTTAGCTTAAAAACCTAGAATGTTTAACAAGCAAAATTAAAGTCATGATAATATATCATGTTGTATTTGACATAATAAATGTGTTGAGTAGTGACAGACATAAGTTGGTTTTGTTATGTCGATTTTATCGACACAATTTTTTCCACGAGCCAATTTTATTTGATTTTTCCCATCATATTTCCACTTTTATATATTTATAGATTAATCGTAATTATTACTTGAGCATAGGAGCAATTACTGAATGTCCGAAAGTATTTACCATAATATAAAAATCTAACAATAATTATCAAACAAATATATCGCGCAACACGCATTCAATTACCGTTACTACCCTCATCTCAACTTTTAATTACCAAAAAATAAAGCCTCACGCGCGAAGCGCGTATGAAAAGCTAGTTTACTACAAAGTTGTCTTGCATTTACAATGTTTTTTTATCTCATTGATTTTCTTATGAGGTTTTATTTGTTGCATTCTTGCAGGCCTACTGTGCTCTCTTGGTGATCTCTTGATTCCTAAAATACATAGCAAGTGCTTGAGGTTTCGTCTACAATTATGCTTATAGCAATCTATTCATGTGAATTTATTTACAAATGCATGAGTTATTTTCTACTACTCTCTCAGATGATCATTGTGCCCAAGAGTGCTTATACTACACTCACTTTGTTATTTTATTTATAGAGATGGTGGCACTTTTGGATAATTTCTGGACTCCAATCTATTTCTCAAACATCAGAATTGCAAACAAAATTAACATGATAATTCTCAATTTTAAATTTTATTTTCAAATAAAATAAAATATCATTTTATATCTTTATTAAGATTCAGCATTAATCTGTCCTCTTTCCCTCTTCCAGAGGTTGTATGCCCAAATATATCCTTCAATGGACAATATGTGTGATCTAAAATAAAAAAAATTGATGTTATTTTTAAAACTTCCTTTTTGATTTTGAGCTCACAGGTTTACTCTCTTTCTTTTTTGCTTATGCAAATAATGGTTTACACTAATTATTTTAATTGTTGGTCTTATTATGAATAGGATTCTGGTAAATTTAATTTTGTGACTTATAAAAAATAAGCAAAAGGGTATTTTTGGCAATTTAGTAAAAAAAAATTATTTCGTCAATGGCTAAATATAATCAAATAAAATTTTAACTATAGATACTTTATGGTCGAACACATCTTCTGTAAAATTTTTAGAATTTTTGGGCATACAAGTTAATCACAAAAAAAAATTTAATCAGACAATTTCAATTCTACAATTTTTTTTTCTGATTACATTGGAGTACATTGTGGTTTAATAAAAATTAGCTATCCATATTGCACTTCTACGTGCTTATATGAATTTTGCCAAAAATTAGGCCTTACCAGATGTCTAGCCACTCCTGTTCCAACACTAGCTGCGCACTCGCTTCGGATGGAGGGTCAAAAGAACAAGGGAGGCAAGGGATCATCAATTGATTTGGGGAACAACCATAAAGTATGATTAATTAATTATTGATTTATTGATTTATTGATTTCTTATTTCTATAAATTGAGGGAATAGCCTATTTGCAAAAGGGTTATACAGGGACAAAGTCTAGCGTGCAAATTCTAGATTAACCAGTGATATCTTTTCAACGGATCCTTTGTTTTGTATAGCAGTTTGCTCTAATTGTCTTTTTGTTTATCGACCAGTGATATCTCTACATTCATCTTGGTAGCATATATATAAGCATATATAGTCAGGAACAAAATAGATATCAGTGATACACCAACACCATCAAACAATTTAGATAAGTTCAATTTATTCAGTTGTAATTTTCATTTCAGAATAAGCAAGATGTTTCTATTGTTTTCAAAAGGTGAGATGAATTTCTCAATATTAGTTGCTAAATATGGGTTTGTAAATCCAATTAATTAAGTAGTATCTTTTTTTTTATGTTTATAGATGTAACTAGCAGAAATATTAGCTGAGATACGAAAGCCACACCCTAATTGAAGCTGTGGTGAAGAGCCTATCAGCTATAAAATTTTGCCATCTTCTTTTTTTGTATAATTGTATGTCAAGGGTAGAATGAGACAAATGGGTGAAATTATGGATGCTTCAAGGTTAGTTTCATATTTAAAGCTAAGTTTGGTTAAATAGAGAATCTAAATAGAACTGTCGAGGATGCAACATGCGCTCTGCATCAGCTATACCGATGCAATTGGGCCGATGCAATCGGTTTCCTTGCAAACGCTCGGTTGCATGGGCATTTCAGTTGCATGGGCATGTTTATTTGCATGGACAAGATTGCATGGGCATAACAGATGCAACCGATGAGTTTTGCATGGGTTTTTTTGGATGCAATTGACTTTATTTGCATTAGCTATATCGATGCACTCGACTTGTTTAGCATGGGTTGGACTGATGCACTCGACTAATTGTTGCATCCATTTTGCCCAGACAATTGACATCTTTAGCATGGGATTAGATGATGCAACAGACATCTGTTGCATTAGCTATATCGATGCACTTGACTTGTTTAGCATGGGTTGGACTGATGCACTCGACTAATTTTGCATCCATTTTGCCCAAACAATTGACATCTTTAGCATGGGATTAGATGATGCAACTGACATCTGTTGCATCTGTTCGGTCAATGCACATGAAATATTTAGCATGAGTTGGACTGATGCACTCAACTTCTTTTGCATCCGACTTGTCCAGACAATTGACTTCTTTAGTATGGGATTAGACGATGCAACTGACATATGTTGCATCCGTTCGGTCGATGCACTTGAAATGTTTAGCATGGGTTGGACTTATGTACTCCACTTCTTTGCATCCGATTTGCTCATACAATTAACTTGTTTAGCATGGGATTAGTCGATGCAAGTAAATTCTTTTGCATCAGTTCATCTTATGTAATTGACTTATTTTGCATGTGGATAACTCATGCAATTGACTCATTTTGCATCCGTTCTCACAATACTACCAACTTCTCTTTTTAATTGTCATTGATTTGTTTTGCATGCTCTATAATATCAACATCCATATTAATTGCCTTATTAATTATGACGAATATTATGTAAATAATATCCATCAAAAAAAAATTATTTTATAAGACATAACACATTCCTTATATTCCATATAGACTACGTAACTACAAACAATTCATTAGAATTACCACAAATATTCAAATATCACCCGCATACATAATATAGAAATGTAAATCAAATATACCACCAAAACCAAAACAATAACAAAAATAAAAATCTAATAATTACATCAAGTTGCGAACGATTTCTTCGTGGAACATTTTTACCCAACCATTGTAAATTCCTATTTTTTTTTTATATTTTGCCATAGCTTGGTCCTCGCCTCCCTTATCAGCAGATGACTCCAAACTACCTTAGTCTGATTCGAAACTAGCATCAGGTGACGCATCAACCTCCTTGAAAATAAACTCCTTGGCCACAACCTTGGCTCTAGGCTCCTCAACTGTAGCTTCGCAAGCCCTCATCCTCGTCAGCTCTAGCTTCCTCAACCGCAGCCTTGGTCTCATGGAATCAGTTCTGAATTTGAATTATTTTTGGCAGCACCTCACTCTTTGTAGCATCTTCTAAATGGCATCCTAACAAACCAAAAGAATTAAAGATTTAATCGAAGAGTATAAATATTTGATTAAATAGAATTGCCCCTTTAATAAGATATTAACATTCATATTATGCAGCTATGAGCGTTTGGTTAAGAATGGACCAGAAAGAAAAAAATGTGGAGCATGAATTTGAAAATATAGTTACTCTCCATACACAGCCATCGCCCGTCGTCATCATGGTCACCGTCAATATCATCACATAACATGCTCTAACTACTTTATCCTGCAAAATAAAAATTTAAAACTAAAAATTAGAATAAGGAATTTGCCAAATCAAATTCCTATCCATAGAATCTAGAGAAGGATATGGAGAAATAAAAGAAATAAACAATCGAAAGCAAAAGTATTAAAAAAAGAACTAAGATTTGAATCTGAAATAACGAAAGGGGTTGAAAGGAATGCATTGCTACCTGAGGAATGAATATGGGATAGGGATCAGATGGAATAGATAGAAGGATATTATATTGGAAAGCCAGTGAGGCAGTGAGCAATGGCACCTAATTATACTTTCGTATTTTATTATATAATTACTTCATTGGCCGCTCGTGTAATAAATGTCAGATATCTATTATTTTATATAAATTGGCGCATCATTATTATTCTTTCTTATTTTATCAGCCAAATCAAAAAAGAGATAGAAAGTATATGGAATGGGAAGTATATAAGAGGAAACAAATCGGTAAAAATATTAATGAAGGGCGGAAGATATGCAATGGTTATTGCGCCAGCTGAAGCATCAATTGAGGATTGTATTTTGAAATTTTATAAAACTACAATATGGTAACCTTTTTTACAATATTTTAGGAGGAAGCTTGTACGCTAAAAAAAATTTGTTAATCTCACTGAACATCCTACCAGAATATGACCAAATATACATGCAAAAACAAGAAACAACATATATTACTATACTGAACAATGAATAGAATTAAAACATTTGAGTACATTCATATTTTAGCTACGATAAAAATTAAATTATCAAATATTATTGCATATATAATATTATTTCATCTATTTTAATTATATTATTGCATACTGTCGTCATAAAGAGTATAATTAAATTCTCATGTGAATCTTGCGAAATTATAAAAATAAAGAGTATATACAAGTCTCCAATAAATTTTAATATAGTAATAGTGTGAAAGGTGATATTTTGCACGAATAAATTTTTAATATGACTTTTATAAAGCACGTTCTAGATTTAGGTCATATTAAATTGAAAAATTAATTTTCTATTTATATTTTTTTCTCATAACATATATATGCATGTACGACAAAACCTATTTACATTGAAATTTAACTTGAAACTAATTTTTAATATTAATAAAATTTTAATGGAACAAAGAAAAAACAAAGTTTATAATAAAAAATTACTTTTATTTTGCTAGTTTACTCAATTATAATCTATCAATCACTAATATGATCCTCAACACTCTCTTTTAATATGAGTTTTCGTAATATACAATTCAACGTTCCAAAAATAATAAATTTTATATTTTCGTATCTATACCAAATTGTTATATGTAATATTTTATGAATTATTATTTTTACCTATTTTTTCGAAAAATTTAAAAAAAATATTCAAAAATAATAGCTACTATTACTTTATATTTAAAATAACATGATTAATATATAATAATACAATTTTCTATTTGTGTCATTATATCAGACGTAAAAAAGAGAAAACAAAGTTTACATAAAAAAAAAAGAGAAAACATATGGTGCATACTAATGTACCGGAGCTTCGGTGCATACTGATCCGAACTCTTCGATCTGCTTCAAAAATAACCGATCCAAACCGTCTAATATGATCTCCCTATTGAAATCTCCTTGTCGACTAAATTTTATATTTTTTCAGAATTTTTAAGTATTTTTTTCGGATTTTTAAAAACTGTTATTTTTTAACGGTTCAGAAAAAAGTGAGATTAGTGATTTTCAAAAATTCCAAAAAAATAGTAAAAAAATTCAAAAAAAATATAAAATTTGGTCAGTGAGATTGTTGGACTGTTTGGATCGATTATTTTGAAGCAAATAAAAAATTTGAATTAGTATGTACGTACATGAGTATGCACCATATGTTTTCTATATGTATTTTAATAATTCTTATATTGTTGAAAGTTTATTCAACAATAATCTTTTGATTGTCATGTCTAACACGACGTGTCAATACGATCTAGGAAATTGCAAATGTTCCGTGTCATGTCATGTTGTGTTGATATGAGTTAATATCTTGAATGTATTGTGTCGAATCTAACACGACATGTCAACACGACACGACATGACACGATACGACTTGTAAAATGTGTCAAGTCGTGTCAGAAATTATTTTATAATTTTCACTAAAAATTTATTGTCACGATCTTTGATCTTTTGTACTCTCTTTTAATTAATAAAATTTAAATTTCTTTAATAATTTATAATTTCAAAATCGTACACGCATTTATCCCTGGCACCATCTTTTATTTATTTATTTTTTTGATGAATTGATTTGCATAATCGTCACTTTAGATTCTTGATTTGAAATTAAAATTAGTGCATTTTGATCACTATATGCATATATTATTTCTATCATCACTTTTTATCAATAAGTTTTTCTCTTATATATTTGCAATTTTTATTCAACTATAATCTTTTGCTCACTATTTTATGAACTTTAAAATCTCTTTTAATCAATAAAATTTAGAATTTATTTTAAGAATCCAGATTTTAAAATAAAAATAATATTAATATAGTTTATTTCTAGAATGCAATCAAAAATTTTTTTATTCAATTGTAATGCATATCGAAAGGAGGGGGGAAATTTTTTTTTATGCAACATGCAATTATTTGAGGGGGGGAAAATACTAGTAATGCATATCGATAGGACACCTATTTTTTCAAGATAAATTTAATTATTAATGCATCAAAAATTACCAATATACTTAAAAGCATTAAGTATTTGTTAAGTAAAATTTGGAGAAACTTTGGCGCATATGTTCCCCCAAAAAAATTGCACAAAAAGTCATCATATATGTATTTCTGTCAAATACCATGAAAATACATTATTGCAATTGATAAAATGTGAAATTTCTACACTGAAATATAAAAGATACAAGTAGAATTGCTTCTTTTTTTTTTCTCGCCTCCCAGAATCTCTGTTTCCTTTTCCATTTCGATTAAGGTTTTTATCGCTGATTATTTCACTCATATAATAAATTAAAAAATAAAATTAATGCCTTTCTAGTTTTATTATTCGCTTATATACTAATAAAAATAAATTTGGTTTTATTATTCTCAACAAAGTGCTAATATTGTTTGTATATCATAAATATTGGGAAATAGGCCTGGTAAATTTTGGTAGTAAATCCAGGAGAAAATTATTGGACAGCTTATCTTAGGGAGTATTCTATGCCAACTTGAAATATCAAGTATTTATGACTCATAATTGCATTTATGACTTTCTTATTTATGACTCAGAATTGCATTTAAGAGTTTTATTACGTATCAGATATATCAAGTACACATTCTAATTCTAAATTAATAAGAGGACAAATTTTTTTATGACATTGAAAACAACTTTTAGCGCATCTTTTTTAATACATTGAATTATGAAATTATGAAAAGCTGGCATATAAACATTCAGTGCAGCGCATCTTTTTAATGAGATATTTATTTACTTAGCCATAAAAAAAATGCATAATTATCTGTTAAACTAATAAAAAATTTTCGAACATTTCTTGAATACAATAATAAGTGAATTAACCTTTCCAATGAAAAAAGTTAATTTTTAGAAAGAAATTTTAAATTGAATTTTATGTTTATATTCTTGAACAGAAATTGAATTATAAGTTTCTACATACATCATTTCATAAAATTATCAATTGATATTTATTCACGCTACTTTTTCTTATGATAAGTTTTTAATTAAATATTTTGTTATCCTAATTTACATAATTTTATTAAGAATAGTACAACACAACTTGTTTAACCATAGCTAATTGGACAAAAACATCTATGTAACATCCCTGAATTTTAGGACCTGTTTGCAATACTTCAAATCTTAATGTCCTATTTGAAAAATATTCATTCTTATCCATTTGATATAATAAAATATTCATTTGATCTTATCTATTTGAAAATATCTATTTGATCTTATCCACATGAAAATATCCTATTAGAAATATTTACTTTCTTAGCCACTAAGTCAAGAATATTTTCCAAAATAGCCACAACTATCTTCGAAAATAGCCACCAAGCCATAAATATTTACTTTCTTAGTGACTAAGTAATATAATATTTACGATTTCAGCCGTGACCTCCACTATAAATAACCCCTAGCCTTATTCATTTCATTCCGTCAATTCTCTCTCTCACTTTCTTTCTCCCTAGCCACTTTTGAATACTGTCTTGGCTTTGGATAGTCGGCCGTTTGGAATTCGAGTACTACGTCGTAGTCCTGTTGGATAGTCGTTCCGATTTGCTTATTCTTGTGGATCGCTCAATCAGGTAACCGGACTTCTCTATATTTAGTTTCGTATTGCTTGATTTGATTATTGCTTGGCTTTGATTGCATGTGTATGATCGTTTGTGGTATGTTTTGCGGGATATCGGGTTTAGAAACTGGATTACTGAATTTGTATGTGCATGTGGATTTTGTGCCCTGATCCCCGAGACAGGGGAGGGGAAATTGCATGTGAATTTGAGCTCTGATCCCCAAGACAGGGGAGGGGAAACTGGTTCTGATCCCTCAGGGACCGGGGAGGAACCTTATGCCTGACTGATATGACTGATCTAGACCCGTTTATCTCCGTAGAATATATGTTTGTTATGTGGATTAATCCGATCCTGATTGATGTTGCTATCTTAACTAATATAGAGAAGCTGCGTCATTAAATAACCAGTTACTGAGCTTTGTAGCTGACATCCGTTTGTTTTCTTGTGTTTGCGACGTAGGTTGAAGGGCCGACGGATGGATGCAGAAGATATCGTTTCACCTCGCGTCCCGTGATCCGTCGGTGCGGGGCATGACAATCTATAACTTGAAAGAAACTCACATGGCTTTACTTAATATATTCATATCTAATTGCATTGGTCATGCCTATAAATTGAAAACGTCAGTTGCATTGACATCACTCATGCAATTGATATTCAATTACATCGGTTTCACCTATGCAATAGAATGACAAAAAAATATCAATTGTATTGACATCTCTCATGCAATTGATATTCAATTACATCAGTTACACATATGCAATAGAATAATAGAGAAAATATCAATTGCATTGACATCCCTCATGCAATTGATATTCAATTACATCGGTTTTACCTATGCAATAGAATGACATAGAAAATATGGGTTGCATTGACATCTCTCATGCAATTGATATTTAATTACATTGGTTTCACCTATGCAATAGAATGACAGAGAAAATATCAGTTGCATTGACATTGCTCATGCAATTGATAGTCAATTACTTCAGTTTTACCTATGCAATAGAATGATAAAGAAAATATTAGTTGCATTGACATCACTCATGCAATTGATATTCAATTGCATCAATTTTACCTATGCAATGGAATCACTGAGAGCCGACTGACTTAAGTGAAATTGACATTCATTTTCATCGATTAAGCCGATGTAACTGGTAGTCACTTGCAAGGGTCTTGTGCATGCAACAGGATAAAAATCATTTGCATTAGCAGTCCCAATGCAATTATCTCTGTTGCATCAGTCGTACGGATGGAAAATATGTGCCCATGCAATTGATTATGTGCCACCGATGCAGTTGAGAACTGCTCATGCAACTGCTGCATTTTCCTGTAGTGATTCCTCTTAAAAAAACTCATGGTGTCATTAAGAGTTTTATCTTACAAATCAAATCTCAATTATTTTGATTGAACAACTCGTGTATTCTTATGCTTCTCTTCTTAATTACAAAACATTTGTTTGATGTGCTAAGGTGTAACAAAACTTTCAAAATAATACTACTTTTGTGTAACATTACAAGAACTTCTGTGTAAATTATCGTGTAAAAGAAAAAATAAGAATTGTACTCTGAGAACAGAGCACGAAAGAAACTTTTCAGGTTTTTCTTTTTACATGGTAGAAAAAATCGCATTCAAAGAAATTAAAACTGAACAAACTTTATACGTGACAAATTTAATGCCATCACATCTTAAAAAATCATAAATTAATTAAAATGATCAGTCTAACATATTAGATTTCTTACAAACATCCAAATCCACTCTCACTCAAAATACAAAATAATAAACTACATATCAATTTAGTTGCATCATGCACGAAAAATATGTAGTTACACATGGCCAAAAGCGCACGCCTACTCATCGTCTTCAAGAACGTACCATTTCACTACGTCCTTACAGACGTCGAGGGGCACATCCTCGAAGAAACCAAGAGAATTGGCATAGCGTATATTCGCAGGGATACCAATATCATTGGAGAGCATAACACGTGCACGGTCACGGCCAGGGTTGATCTCAGCACAGTCCTTGATTGCGCTCTCTACCAGGACCACCTCGCAGATTTCGTTCTCGTGGTTATCAGCCAACACAAGAGAATATGCGCCATTGTTGTCGGTGACCCCCTCAACTGTGTGCTCTATCTTTCCATGATCAAAGTGCCTGCATTCGAGTTTGACCTTTCCACCTGGTTGTCAAAAATTATTAAAAAAAGAAAAAGTATATTATCACTGTCAGTATGAAAATTTTATGAATGGCATGGTATCAATGCAATTATATGATCGATCTCGCCTGAAATACAATGTATCTTCTGTAGTATTCTGTCAAATGAAACGAACCAGTTTAGATGAGACGGACTGTTTCAAATCCGTGTTCAAATGGTTCGTTCCAATAGATACGGTGCACCTATACAGAATGCTGTGAACATCGCACCCTTTCATCAAAACACTGCCTTTGCATCTTCTGAGCGATTTGAACCCTCTATATATTACTTTCTCTGAGATGGCAGAGGGTATGTGAGAGGCTTCTTTCAGTTCTAACCCTAGTTTAGACAAGAGAGAGAAGAGATAACGAGTTTCTAGAGGGAACGAGTCAAGGCCGACTAACCCCTGTTAAACGCCATCAGTTGGGGTTGCAACATCGGCTTTGTAGTGATTCTCTCCCTGCAGGACGTGGAGAAGATCAGAGACTAAGGAGACGCGCTTGGTTTGCGGGTTTTAAGTTCATTCGCTCAACACTCGATTTCAATTAGCGATGACACGAGGTATTTTACGATTCTGGGTTATTTCCGCATTCTAGAATTATTGTAGAACTTACAGTTGGTATCAGAGCGGGTTATGCCTCTGGATTGCCTTTATTGAAATGGAATTTCATAACGGTTTATAAGAAATTATGTTGTAAGTGTTGAGTGGATTGAGTTTTTGTCTGATTTTCTTGATTGTCTGAATTCGTGGAGCATTATCTCAAGATCTGCTTATCCAATTTGAGTGAGATTTTCGGGATTGTAAATATCTCCGAGTCTACTTTTCAACGAGACCAACATCTTGAAAATCCAGTGTGTATACAGTGAGATAATCGTGTTGCAACCAGTAGAGGTCAGACAGTCAGGGTTCTGAATTTTCTGACCTTTCAGTATTACGGGCCAGATTTCTCTCAATTGGTAATTCGGTTTTGCATGAAATTTTACAGGGATGTAGATATTCAGATATCTTTCCATAGAGTGTACATTTATAAAATTCCGATAAAGTATGAGTGAGATATACTGTCTGCAAGATAGGTCATTCTGACAGTTTGTCGGGTTTCGTCTGTGATAGTCTGTATTTCGAAGGGCATAGCTTTTGATCTTTTAACTTGTTTTTGATGAAACTTGTGTCATTGAAAAGATCTTTTAATCTAGTTTCTATAATAACCAAGAACACAGAAAACAAGTAATTTTAGAGAAAGTTATTGTCAGTTTACCAGAAAGTGTTCAGGCTGTAAGAAAGTTTCTGGATGGAACTTTGGACGCACCCTTTCGTGTGGGGCGATCCTTTTGGAGTTAGAACGATCGTTCCAACAGAGTTTAGTCCAGAAATAAATTTTAAGATAAAAATTAAGGTATCATCAGACATATGATGGTTCTCCATTGTTAATTAAAGCTTGTAGATTACTTAACTATTATGGAATTGTATAAAATAGTCACAGTTTGTCATAAATATTAATTTGTAAAGATGGTTGGCATCTTGGGTTAAGATTGATTAGTCAATGATGATATGCTTGAATATACTATAGTAATAAAGTATTGATGTAGTCCACAGACCATCATATTATCTGATATTCTATTAGTATTGGCGTTACAAGTATTATATTGATTAAACAAACTTTAAGAACTATACATGTGGTATAGTAATACACAAATTGTATTTATAAAGATTATGACGTTAATTGTGCATATGATAATTATTTAGATATAGATAATTATAGTTAGATAATCTATGAAAGTTTAGTAAACCCTAAATGTTATTTAATCTAATATCTTAAATTAGAGGCTAATTACCAGCGAATTAGGGTTTCAGATGAAAATTGAAACGAACCGTTCTGGGCTTAGAATGTATCGTTCCAGATTAAATTTGCATAAAGTTTCTGTTTGCGTTACTCGGACACATTGGAATAAAGGACTGTTCTGGATGAAGTTGCATGAGGATACGTCTGGGTATTAATAGAGTCAAACTGGGACGACCCGTCAGGTTTTGGAACGGATCGTCTGGAAAAGTTTGAATAAAGTTTTGTCTGATATTATTGTTAGATTAATTAGACAAATAAATTGATTACGGATCAATTAATCAAGAAAGTTAGATAACTATGCTAGTTATTAAGCATATACATATATATTAGTTATCTAACTATAATATATTATGTCTAGTTGATTAATATATGTTAATTAGTTGAAGAGTAGCCACAGTATCTTCAATTACATTAAGGTATATATATTATATAGTGTATCTATAAATCACATTAGGAAGAAAGGACATAGCTTATGTCTAGTGATGAATATATATATTAATATATTAAGGAGTAGCCACAGCATCCTTAGTTGGATTAAAGTTATGTATATATAAAGTTTATAAAATCACATTTGGATTAAACAGACACAAGATTGTAATAGATTAAGTTAACGAAGTTAGTATCGTCCCACAGGACTATTGACCTTGTTAACTTAATATATTAGGATATAATAGTTAAATTATGAATACTTAATTTGCCCACAGGGATTGAGAATAGGAATATAATTAACTAGTTATATCATAAAGTATGATGAATCAAATCATAGTATTTAGACTATGTAAGAAATTGATTCATAAAGTTGTAATGTTTAATTACATAAAGAGTTATAGCATGATATTTAGCCCACAGGTAATATTATGCAGGAATTGACTCATAAAGATATATCACTTAGTTTGCATTGGTAAATTAAAGTATAAAGTTCAGTCTCAATATAAAGATAAGCATGTATCAGTTCTACTTTCATAAAGATAGCATATTTCTTTTAGAAATGATAAGTATCAAAGTTCCTGGGTTGAGGATAATAGTTATGAGTTCTAGAAGTATATTGTTCCTACATTAAAGTTGTAAGAATATTAAATTTGCCAACAAGTATGATCCACTTTTGAGGTTGAACTTATGAACATAAGTTATAGTGAACAGTGGGAGCAGTTTAACTGCTTATGTTTTATGTTTATAAAGAATAAGTTCTTTCAATGCAAAGTGATTTAGTTGATGTGCATATTAATGTAAAGTTCTTACATAAGACATTAGATGAGTAGTTAGCCTCTTAGGTTAAGACTAATGTAATAATACTCATCATAAAAGTTTATCTTTTAGGTTTATTACCCTTATATGAGTGCAAGAGCACATAATGAAAATGAGAAATATAGTTGTTCAACAAAAAGTCTATATAAAATTTATGAGTCATTACTTGTGTATTTCATTATGAACACTTGTCCAGTTTAATATAGTCTTGTTAAGATTTTCTTTAAAGTTATAACACATATAAGGATAAATGGTCAGTCTGGTGTTTCTGACCATGTGTGTGTTAATAGGATAAAAGACATATTATGGATAAAGTTGAGAGTGTTCATTTGGTTGAGATATGATTAACAAGTAAGAAAATGACCAGCTGGCATCAAGCATATAGCCTGCATTTATCTCTTTATTTGATGGTTATTCACAATATATGTATTTCTATATACCTGTAAAGTTTTAAGGTGGAAGTAGAGAAACAATGCGGTAAGCAAATAAAGATTGTGAGATCAGAAAATGGTAAAGAGATTAGAAATATGAAATATGACTAGGATATGAATCTAGAAATATTAAGTTCTAGAGAATGTTCAGATCAGTGGGAGTGATCAGTTTTAGGTCGTACAAAAACTCCCTCTAATTCATAATTGGATATATTATTAAGGATCAACAAATATTGATAATCCAATTATTGACATTCATTAATCGATATATAATACAATAATAGATTAAGTTGAATATTTAATATTCAATATCAAGGTGATCTAATAAAGGAATAGGTCGGTTATCCTAGTAATAATATGTAGTTTATCTACGAGACTCTTATAAAAGTATTATTGTTGAATAAGATTCTGTAATTTCCAAGATAATGAATTGCAGTGAGTCCATATTATAGTATAATGCCAAGTAAAATCTGTAAGAGTCAATGGTGTGCAATGAAGTCTGAAATTTGGTTAAGTTAATTATGGTTTAAACCTATTGGTTGTAATGGATTTCTTAAAACCAAAAGGATTCATAAGTAAACATAAAGTAATACCAAATTAGACTTCTCACCAATTGATTCATTTAGGAGAAGTAGTGAATTACATGAAGATTTTCTCACATGTATTAAAGAAGATTCACTTCACATGATTATGACATTAGTAGCTCATTTTGGTTTGGAGTTACATTAAATGGATATAAATGTTGCAACTCTTAATGGTGATCTAGAGGAGAAGGTTATATTAAATAACCATAAAAGTTTCTTCTTTAAAGGTAATAAGTATTTAGTTAACAAGTTAAAGTATTCTATATAAGAATTAAAACAAGTATTTCACTAATGATATTCATAGTTTCATAAGGTTATTTATTCATACGTTTTGAAGAAATATAAGATGAACTAGTGCATATATCAGAAGATTAGTAGGAGTTGATTTTATTTACTTGTTTTATATATAGAGAATGTTATACTTGTAACTAATGATAAAAGATAGTTATATAGGGTGAAATGATTTCTTTCTAACATATTGATATGAAAGATATGGCTGAAGTTTTGTTTGTGATAGAAATAAAGGCCCATGTAGATAGGAATCAAGATATTCTTGATCTATCTCAAGAAGCATATATCAATAAGATATTAGAAAGATTCCGGAATGAATGATATTCACCGCGTCCAGTACCTATTAATATAGGTGATACGGTGATAGATTCATTTTGAATCAGTATCCTCAGTATAACTCAGAAATGGAACAAATAGTAAATACTTTTAAGTATTTAGACAATTTGAAAGCATAAAGTATAGTCAGGTTTGTGCACAATAACTGACATAGCTTTTGCCATTTGAATATTTGGATTTGATATCATAATAATTAGGGGATAGACCACAGTTAAATTGTTAAGAAAGTAATGATATATCTTTAAGGTACTTAAGATAATGTGCTTATGTCTCAACAGATTGATAAGTTGAAGTTATTTTGGTATACAAACTGGTTGTGTCGATTCTAGTAAATCGAATTAAGGATACATGTTAACCAGTGAAATTGTATTATAAAGAAATATCTAACTGACATTGTTCGTTAGTTCAACATAAAGTATAGTTTGTTGTGTGTTTTGAGATTACCATTGATGGTGTTTGAAGAGTTTTATTGTGAGACTTAGAGTCAAAGATTTTATATCTAAGTCATTAAGGATTCTGTATGATAATTCTGTTGCAGACTTTCTAGTCAAGAATAATAAAGGTAAAGGTCGAGCTATTGACATTAAGTATCTGACTTTGAAAGAGCGCATTAAGAAGAATTAAGTGGTTATTAAAGGTGTTCATACAGAATAGAAGCTGACCGATTCTTTGAATAAATGCTGCAGCTAAAGGAATTCAAAGATCATGTAGCGGGTATATATAGGAATTGATCCTATGGTTAATATTAATCGTACGATTGTGTATAAACTCTTCATAAAAGTATATATGTTTTCTCATGTTGGTTGTGCGCACATATATAGAATATATTTGATCATAAGGTTGAGAATTACATCATAAAGATTGACTTGGAATAGACGTTGGGTTTATTCATAAAGGAATTCAAAATCGCATAAAAGGTTGGATTATTAGTTGTGTAGCATATTGTAATTGTAGAAAGTAATATTCACATTTACTAGTAGTTTAAAACGCTAGTAACGATAAGATGACTTACTGCTACAGTTCATGTGTTACATTTCTAATGTTTAACATAAAGAAAACAGAAGGTATTTATATGCAAAGGATGCAAGTTCAAGTGGGAGAATGTAGTATTCTGTCAAATGAAACGAACCAGTTTAGATGAGACGGACTGTTTCAAATCCGTGTTCAAATGGTTCGTTCCAATAGATACGGTGCACCTGGACAGAATGCTGTGAACATCGCATCCTTTCATCAAAACACTGCCTTTGCATCTTCTGAGCGATTTGAACCCTCTATATATTACTTTCTCTGAGATGGCAGAGGGTATGTGAGAGGCTTCTTTCAGTTCTAACCCTAGTTTAGACAAGAGAGAGAAGAGATAACGAGTTTCTAGAGGGAACGAGTCAAGGCCGACTAACCCCTGTTAAACATCATCAGTTGGGGTTGCAACATCGGCTCTGTAGTGATTCTCTCCCTGCAGGACGTGGAGAAGATCAGAGACTAAGGAGACGCGCTTGGTTTGCGGATTTTAAGTTCATTCGCTCAACACTCGATTTCAATTAGCGATGGCACGAGGTATTTTACGATTCTGGGTTATTTCCGCATTCTAGAATTGTTGTAGAACTTACACCTTCCATGTATTGTGTGACATTGGTCTCAAATCCAAGACGACAAGTGTCACAGTAGACCTTTCCGACAACAATAAAGGTCGGTGCAACAAGAACAACAGAGGCAAAGGCACATGAGAGAACAACAAAAGCAATGAAGCAAAGCTTGGCCATTATTTTGGATCATCATAAATCTCCTTTTCTTTCTTTTTTTTTCTAAATGTGATATTTTATAAAAAATTTTGTTGCATGACAGAGAGGTTATGTGCTGTGGGTTATATAAATTTTCTTTGCCTATTTTTAGACTTGCATTCACTGGTCCGTCAAATTTGAAGGATAAGAGGGGGAAAAAATCATCAATCGTTTTTTATTTCTATTAAATGATAATTGTCCTCACAACTGATCACAACAAACTGGTATATTGTTAGTGCCTTTTTAATCACACGTTGTTCTGTATCGTATTACATTTGGTGACATTTTAGGAAATCCAGATAGGCAAATTTTTACATACCTTTGTTTTGCTGTTGTTACTAATATAAGTTTTGACTTGATCAAGCAATAAAACACTTACATGTGAAAGTAAGCTATGAACCAAAGTTTTCGGATTTTATGGGCTTATAGTTCATGACAATTGCACATTGTCAATAATCCACAATAGTTACATTCCTCTTAAAAAAAACTCATGGTGTCATTAAGAGTTTTATCTTACAAATCAAATCTCAATTATTTTGATTGAACAACTCGTGTATTCTTATGCTTCTCTTCTTAATTAGAAAATATTTGTTTGATGTGCTAAGGTGTAACAAAACTTTCAAAATAATACTACTTTTGTGTAACATTACAAGAACTTCTGTGTAAATTATCGTGTAAAAGAAAAAAATAGAATTGTACTCTGAGAACAGAGCACGAAAGAAACTTTTCTGGTTTTTCTTTTTACATGTAGAAAAAATCGCATTCAAAGAAATTAAAACTGAACCAACTTTATACGTGACCAATTTAATGCCATCACATCTTAAAAAATCATAAATTAATTAAAACGATCAGTCTAACATATTAGATTTCTTGCAAACATCCAAATCCACTCTCACTCAAAATACAAAATAATAAACTACATATCAATTTAGTTGCATCATGCACGAAAAATATGTAGTTACACATGGAAAAAAGCGCACGTCTACTCATCGTCATCAAGAACGTACATTTTCACTACGTCCTTGCAGACGTCGAGGGGCACATCCTTGAAGAAACCAAGAGAATTGGCATAGCGGATATTCGCAGGGATACCGATATCATTGGATAACATAACACGTGCACGGTCACGGCCAGGTTTGATCTCAGCACAGTCCTTGATTGCGCTCTCTACCAGGACCACCTCGCAGATTTCATTCTCGTGGTTATCAGCCAACTGAAGAGAATATGCGCCACTGTTGTCGGTGACGCCCTCAACTGTGTGCTCTATCTGTCCGCGTTCAAAGTGCCTGCATTCGAGGTTGACCTTTGCACCTGGTTGTCAAAAAGTATCAAAAAAGAAAAGTATGTTGTCAGTATGAAGATTTTATGAATGGCATGGTGTCAATGGAATTATATGATCAATCTCGCCTGAAATACAATGTACCTTCCATGTATTGCGTGACATTGGTCTCAAATCCAAGACGGCAAGTGTCACAGTAGACCTTTCCGACAACAGTAAAGGTCGGTGCAGCAAGAACAACAGAGGCAAAGGCACATGAGAGAACAACAAAAGCAAGGAAACAGAGCTTGGCCATTATTTTGGATCTTGAGAAATCCCCTCTTTTTCTTTCTTTTTTTTTCTAAATGTGATATTTTATAGAAAATTTTGTGGTGTGAGAGAGAGGTTATTGCTGTGGGTTATATAAAATTTGCTTTGCCTATTTTTAGACTTTGATTCACTGGTCCATCAAATTTGAAGGATAAGAGGGGAAAAATCATCAATCGTTCTATAATTTCTATTAAATGATTGGTTCAAATTAATTGTAGTCACAACTGATCACAACAAACTGGTATTTTGTTTGTGCCTTTTTAATCACACATTATTCTGTATCGTATTACATTTGGTGACATTTTAGGAAATCCAGATAGACAAATTTTTACATACCTCTGTTTTACTGTTGTTACTAACATTAGTTTGACTTGATCAAAATAAACAGCTACATCTGAAAGAACGCGATGAAACCGAGCATTCGGATTTTATGGGCTTATAATTCAATCTGCAACTCCAAAAAGTTTCACTCCTTTTTGAAAAGGGCTCGGATACAGTGCCCCTTCTCACTCAAAACCATTGTGCACTGCACGGGCCTCACGCGCTTAGAAAAAAAAAAAACACCATGTTTCTAAACAATTAATTAGTCAAATTTAAGTTAATTCGTGGAAATAAAGACAGTAAATTGAAAGAATAAATGAATAAAATATAGATTTGAGTCCTTTTTTTATTTTATTGTTCACACATCAAAACTTTTAGAAATATTCAATTTTTATTTAACAATACTTGAAAATTATGACCCTCAAAAAAATACTTGAAAATTATATTTTTTTTCATCAAAACACAAATATTTTTTTTTATATTTCTTCGTTTTATTCAATTAGAACTATAAATGCATAAAGATATTTAACTTTTTAAACTTCTTATCCACGCCATATCATTTACGTCCTTCACATTTGATATTGTTTCTTCTCTCCGACAATAAATAATGACAGGGCAGTTCAACGTATTATCTTGCTTCTTTTCTTATTTAAATAAGACGCTAATGATGCGCGTAATGCTATACAATTTATTTTATGTTTCTTATCATGAACTTTCATAAAAGTTAAGGTTATTTTCCATTGTATAAATCTTTAGCATTTCAAATATATTATAATATTCATGCCAAAATTTTTCTGGTTTTTTTTACAGGGACCTTATTTTTTAAAAAATATTTTTTAAAAAAAATCATTAAGAAACTAAAACTATTACCCTTCTCCATGCTAGAGAAAAGTTTGGAAATTTTTGTAGAATATCTAAATGCGTACTTATATACTGAATTAAGAAGTGATAGAAATGATAGAAGGGTTATAGTATATTATTTGTTTTGCTTGATGACTGAGGAGGGAGGATTAATAAGTCAACAAATTTTGCTTGTAAAGATTTTCATCTCTCTAAGCATGCTCCGTAGTTGATACTTTTAGGCCCTGATCACGATCACTTTTTTTTTAACGTAGGATTTCAATTCATTTCATTTCATTGGAAAATTCTTGATCATAATGAGCGGATTTGGTGTCATTTGATTGGAATTCCTATGTAATTAGGTCTAACGAAATCTTATGAAATCTTACGAAATCAATTCAAATGAAATGAAATCCCGAGTAAAAATCATTGTGATCAGGGCTTTAGTGTTTGATCTTGCAAGCGATCCCTCATTTTATTATTCTGATTGAACAACTCATACATTCTTATGCTTCTCTCCTCAATTAAAAAATATTTTACAACTAATTTTGTGTATCTTTGCAAGAACTTCTTTGCAACTTATGCTATTTTAATTGTACTGATCTCTAGTTTTCAAAGATATATACGTTCAAAATTTATTAAATGTAAGATTTTTATAATGCTTTTATTTTGATTGTTACTTCTTTGAGTATGTATTTCTCTTTCTGGAGCAAAATCCAGGGTTTTTTTTAAAAAAAAACCTCCATTTACTCACTATATAATTAAATAGAGAGGAAAATATATTATAGTTGTTTTTTTTTTATGGAGAAAGAAGCAATTCAAAATTTTAGTGGAAAATAAAAAAGTTTCTAAAATATGAATGGGCTTCCAAATAATAATTAACACCTCCAGCTCCAATAATAACAACGATAAACCATGATTTTTTTTTTTAAGTTATATTCCAATATGACTTTTTCTTAATCCGAATGGTATGCATTCAATTATCGCAAATATTAGACTGGAAGTCTGGACCATAATGATGACATAAATCCCGAAGTGACAAATATAGAGACAACGTTGAAGCATTGGTCGAATTTCCTTTTTTTTTTGTCTTTTTGCAAGTCAATTGTCTTCTTTCTAAATTTCAATCGAAAAGATGTGCTAAAATTGGAGACAACAGATCTCACATGTAAATAGATATAATATTTATTTTTGTTTTCATATCATCAAAAGGGCATTTGGTCTAGTGGTATGATTCTCGCTTAGGGTGCGAGAGGTCCCGAGTTCAATTCTCGGAATGCCCCCCTTTTATTTTTTTGGTTAGATTTTTTTTTTACTTTATTGAAGAGGAAAATGTACTCTCTACTGCCTACAATTGCCCTTCCAACAACTGTACTACGTTGCAGTTATTAAAGAGCTGCAATTTTCGTGAAAAACAAGAACAAAAGAGGTAATGAGGGAATTTCAGAATTCATCATTCAGATGTAAAAGAGAGTATATATTATTGCATTAATATATTTTTTTCGTTTTGTCCTCGATATCCATTAGTTATTTGCACCACAATAATATCTTTCATACGATATATAGCTTTTGAAAAATTAACAGTTGACAGCTTGGAGTCGATTCCTTTGAAGTTTCAATAAGTTGATTATTTGATTGTAAAAAATAATAATAACAATAATAAAGGTTGATTCTTTGATTTGAACATATCCAAAATCTCCGATTTCATCCCACCTATATCAATCATGAACTAGTAGGTGAAAAACAACTATGAAAAAAATTCCAAAAAAAATGAAAATAAATACTCAATAAAGTATTTTAGGTTTGATAATTATTTGGATTTTGGGCAGAACAACTACCCTTTACTAACAAAAACAACTAGTTTTGTTTCTATTTGACTTTCTGATATTTTTTTTTCCCTTTGAAAATTGGAACTTCATTTTCCGATTTTGTTCCATTATCCCTTTCACAAGCCACCAATCCCCATCACAGTATATTGCAAATGTTAGAAGGAGACGAACGGAAAGTGCCATTGCTTGTAACCATACGCGACGGTTTCCCGCTTCTCGTAGGATTTTAGAAGTATATTCCAAGCACAAAACATGGAAAACAACAAATGAAGGCTAGACACGTGAGGAAAAGAAAACCCAAAAAGGCCTCTGCTGGAAGAATTTGATGTTTGTAGCATCCAGGGACGGATCTAAATACAACCAAGGGGTGTCAATGTCACCCCTATTTTTTTAAAAATTGTTAATAAAGATGAATATTAATAGTTATAAAATACAAATTTATTATATGTATAATCTACTTGAACCCCATAAATATTATGTAAAATACTTGAACCCCATAAAATATTTTATGATACAATTGTTTGTGAGGTTTTTTTTTTTTGGAAAGATTAGTAGAGATGGAAAAAAAATCATGTTCATGACTTGTTTGAGATTGATTTAACTTTTGTTCGAAATTAACTAGATATGTAATTTTACTATCTAAAAATATTTTTTTAGATATAAATACTATACTAACTTTTTAAAAAATCATTATAAAAAATTAAAAATAGTTTTTATATAAATATAATCTTGAAGATAATAAATATTATTTTGTTTGTGCTTTTCTTGCTTAAAAATGTATGAAATATATATAAGAAGTATAATGATCAATGGTGTATAGGCTCGATAGCGGCTCGTGTTCGATTAAACTCGATTCGACAAAATTCGATGTATTTCATATCAAGCCTTGGTCACGATCAACTCACTCGAGCTTAACTTGTGTCGCTAGCTCTAAAGATCAGTGAACCCCATTATAAAATTTTCTGGCTCCGTCACTGGTAGCATCCACAGAAAATCCGGACGAAGGGCGAATCTTATCCAAATGTACAGTCACTGGGTAAGGTGGAAATGTTATTGGAAGACATGGTGTACGGTGTACCACAAAGCTGGTGGAAATGTTATTGGAAGACATGGTGTACGGTGTACCACAAAGCTTAGTACATGTTGAACTTTTCAAAATAAAGTTTAAGATATGCTAAAAAGGTAGAGAAATAGTCCTTTGGCAAACTATTATTATTATTGCTAACTAAGTTCGTATTAAATTATCAAACTTTGAATATAATAAAGTAATTTATTATGAATTGCTTCAGTGATAATAAATCTTACTCTTAATAACTACAAACATAGCTAAATGATAATTAATAGTTCCAATATCTGATTCATAATTTAATATTAACAAGTCTTTGAGCTCAATTTTACTGTATGAGTATAAATAATCTAATGTGTATAATAAAAATTTATATGCATCACTGTATTAGCTTTCATTTTTTAAAAAAATCATCCAGAAAATAATAATAACAATGATTATTAGTTTACATATCTTTGACAAATCAGTATGTCAACTACAACTAAAGGACAATTAATAATCTGAAAAAAAACAATCATTTTCTCAATAAGATTCTTGCAAATTAAAAAAGACGAGCTTAAGTTAAAAATCATTGCGTATTTTCTCAGATCACCACTAAACCTACTCCATTCAAACAGTACAGCAACAAGCCAACGACAAAGCAGGCCCAGAATCAATCATCATCAAATTAAAATCCAAAAAAAAAAGAAAAAAAAAAACCATCAAATTAATTATCATCACTATACCAAAGGTTAAGTGATTACGTCAGTTAAAACAGTTCCAGCGGAGCACCAGACCACTCTAAGACAAAACTCTCTCTCCTTCTCCATTTCTCATTTTCTCCGACTAATTCATTTCCCTCGCCATGGCCATGGCGCCTCTTCTTCTATTTCTCTTCTTATCGCTCGGATACATCGGGGTCGATTGCAAGTACATTCCGTACAACACCTCGCAGCAAATCGTAGAGGGAAAGCTGAACGTACACGTGGTCGCGCACACGCACGATGACGTGGGATGGCTCAAGACCGTTGATCAGTACTACGTCGGGTCTAATAACTCTATCCAGGTTTGCGTTTTGTTGTTTCTTTTATCTCGCTTTTTGAATTTCTGGATATAGTATCTATTGACTGTGTTATTGTTACTAAGGATGATCACTCTCTAGTCAAAGGTTAAACAAAAATTACTAAATTGGGATGGAGGCTCAGTGTTTAACTAAATTTGGAATTGAATTTGAAATTCTAAGACTAATTAGAGTAATTCCTTCATAGGCTTTACTGATTAAATTGGAATTTTGTCTATCTGACAAACTATCGCTGGATAAATGGTATACAAGCTTTTAAGAATTGTATTATGGATGTAAATATACTGTATACCATGAATAGGAGATATACTTTATTTTGCAATCTAATTCAATCCAGGTCTTGTTCTTGCTTGACTACCAGCGAGCCTCTATTATTTAGCTACACTGGTTCACTAATTTGTGTGTAAGACCCTGCATTTTGTTGAATGGATGAAAATGCTGAGACCTGACAGCCATTATGAAACAGAAGTCTTAACTTCATGTAAATTTCCAATACATGTAGAGATATATCTTTTTTCCTTGGGCTGATATAATATTTTCTTCAATTTTATTCAATCTAGGGTGCTTGTGTGCAAAATGTTCTGGATTCTATGGTGACTGCTCTTCGGAAAGATAAAAACCGAAAGTTCATCTATGTTGAGCAGGTAGCTTTGATTTGATGTTAATATGTTTCTTTAACTAATGATTATCTTTCAAGTGAATTTTAGGGGGTTTATATTTCAGGTCCTTTTTTGTAGGCTTTCTTCCAGAGATGGTGGCGCCAGCAAAGTGACACAATTAAGGAGACAGTTAAAGGATTCATTAACTCTGGTCAATTAGAGTTCATGTAAATTTCTTGTGCTCCCATTTAGTATTAGTTCATCCATGAATTCGATCAGTAACGAGAAATTCATTTTCTAGCTAGGCACTATATGATTGTCAGTCTTAAAAATAAAATATAATACTGACAACAGCTTGAGTCGTTTTCTGTCTGCGTGTTTGATTTTTAAGAAATGGAGGAATGTGCATGCATGATGAGGCCGCTGTACACTACATAGACATGATAGATCAAACAACACTTGGCCACCGATTTATTAAGCAGGAGTTTGGGAAGATTCCGCGGATTGGGTGGCAGATTGATCCGTTTGGACATTCATCTGTGCAAGCATACCTATTGAGTGCACAAGTACAAGTTTTGTTTTCATATCTGTTCTTATCTTGCAGTTAAATTAAGGATTCTTGTTTTGGCTGTTACACGAACCAGTAAGGTTCCTCAATTCGTGCACTCTGACCACATTGACTTTATTAAGCCCATTTGCTGTTAATGTGGAGTTTCAAATTAGCTCAATTGATAACAACAACAACAACAGCAACAACAAAGCCTTTAGTCCCAAACAAGTTGGGGTGGCTAGAAATGAAACCAAACAAGATCAAAGTCATCAAATTAGCTCAATCAACTATCTAAAAATTGTAGTCTCAATTACGACGATATCCTCAATTAAACCACCATCATACTTAACTTTTCTCACCTGTGGAATTTGGGACGTGCAACAGAATAAACTATTTACAGTTGAAAAGATTTATATACGGTGGGATTTTTTTTAATTAGAATAACATTTTTGGAATTATAGGTGGGGTTTGATGCTCTCTATTTCTTTCGAATAGACTACCAAGACAAGAACAAGAGGAAAGATACAAAAGAGCTTGAGGTTGTTTGGAGAGCTTCCAAGACTTTTGGCTCCTCCTTAGATGTAAGCTTGTTTTATCTTTTAACAAATAATTAGTTTTCCATGTGCTCTTCAGAGCTTAAATTTTTGAAAAAGAAACTTTAAGTTTTCTTAATTAACCCTTTGACAGTCCTTTCAATGTATTTTTTAAAAAAAAAAGTTTGCTAAATGAATGTGGACTCCTTAAAATTCCCATTGTCAGTCTTATGTCTCTAGAAAAAGCAGTGTGTTTTCGTCCAGGAAAATTCCTATCAGTTCCTATTGCTGAAAGAATTTTGAAGGCCAAATGAACAAATAAGCAGTTTCTAAGGGACTCTTGATTCAAATCCTTAGTACTGAAGAATATGCAGCAAATTCTTTCTTTACCTGTAATCCTTGGGAGTTTGTACTTGGACAATCTTTTTATTTCCTTGTTTAAACAAATGTTCATAGAAAAGAAAATCCTTGTCGTCTTTAAACATTTTTTTAATGTTTTGATATAATTTATAGATATTTTCTGGCATCTTCCCAAAGAACTATGAGCCGCCACCTGGAGATTTTTACTTTGAAGTTGACGACAAATCTCCTGTTGTTCAGGTAACAAGGTTCCTTCAGCTTGTGTCAGCAACTCAGCATTTAGTGTAAATATTGAATTTGTTGCTTATGTAGATAATTACACTCTCTAACCCCCCTCCCGCCCCTGCAAAACTAACAATGTAGGATGATCCCCTATTGTTCGATTACAACGTCCAAGAAAGAGTTGATACTTTTGTGGCTGCTGCTCTTGCCCAGGTTTAAGTTCTAGCTTCGAGCTCACATCCTGATGATTTTCTTCATTAGAATGCATGGTTTTACTAGCTTGCTTGAGCATAATATATAAACTTTTTATTATGTTATTAGGCAAACATCACACGAACAAATCATGTAATGTTCACCATGGGAACTGATTTCAAGTACCAATATGCGGAGTCGTGGTTCAGAAATTTGGATAAGCTCATCCACTATGTAAACAAGGTAATTTTAGTTACTTCTGTACCATAGTAAACATTTTAAACTTAGGGTTAGGCTTAAAAATTTCTGGCATTGTATAATTTCTAATTATCTACTTCAGGATGGGCGTGTCAACGCATTATATTCTACACCCTCTATTTATACTGATGCAAAATTTGCGGCAAATGAGACTTGGCCTATTAAAACAGATGATTTCTTTCCGTGAGTGATAAATATGACTGTTAACAATCATCTTATTTCTTGTTTATATTTTGTACTTATAATTCGACCTTTTTCCAGATACGCAGATAATCCAAATGCATATTGGACAGGGTACTTCACAAGTAGGCCTGCATTGAAAAGCTACGTGCGTCTGATGAGTGCATACTACTTGGTATAGCTTTCTGTCAAATTTTCATTGCTGTACTGTTTTATCATTCTCTAATATCGGTCATAGGTATAATTGAACTGTTAATGCATTCATTCAGGCAGCAAGGCAATTGGAATTTCTAATAGGAAGAAGTACATCAGGACCCACAACTGACAGTCTAGCAGATGCTCTGGCAATAGCCCAGCACCATGATGCTGTGAGTGGAACAGAGAAACAGCACGTGGCAAATGATTATGCCAAACGATTGTACATTGGCTATGCAGAGGTTAAGTTCTTACTCTTTGTGCGAGAAAAATTGGCATGTACCCTTACCTTTAAAATCCCAATGGAACTTACTAAACTAGTGAAATATTTTAAACACTTTTACTATTCTTTGGCTTTTTTATCAGTCAAGATCTCACCCATTTCGCTCTTACTTAACCAGGATCAGTTAGATTTTATTATTTTAAAGATGTTGTTTGCCCTGCTGATAAATATGTAAATATCATGTACCTGTTTATGTGTGCAGACATAGGGAAGAAATATATAGTTTTTGTAAAGAGAGATAATTTTGGAATATATATATATTATTCTACAGTTTTTGTAAAGAAAGATATATATTATGAAAGTCTACTTTGTAAGGCTTTGATCAAAATGTTTTTTACGCGGGATTTCATTTCGTTTCATTTCATTTCAGTTGATTCTCAGGATTTCATTGGAGCTAATAATATAAAAAATTCCAACCAAATGATACCAAATCCATTCATTTTGATCAGAAAATTTCTAATGAAATGAAATGAAATGAAATCCCATGTTTAAAAAAAAAGAAGATTTTAATCAGGCCCTAAATTTGATCTATTAAATTTCCTCCAAGGGATGTTGATATTCAAGATCACCAAAAGAAAAGAGAGTGAGTATTAAGCCTTAATATTATATATATATATAAGAAGGTAAAATTATTTGTACATTTCAGGCAGAGAAATTGGTCAGATCTTCACTTGCTTGCTTGACAGAGTCATCCTCAAAAGTTGGATGTTCAAATCCAACAACAAAGTTTGAGCAAGTTAGTTGATTGTTCACTTTTTATATCAATTCTCTTTTTCTTTTTTTTGAAGCAAAATGTTTGAAAGGTCCCTTTTGATAACTTATTTGCAGTGCCCGCTTCTTAACGTAAGCTACTGTCCTCCATCTGAAGCTAATCTGTCTAATGGTAAATACTTGGTAAGGAGAACTGACAAGTTTTCTGAATTACAGAAAAGGGTAGTTTCTTTAAATATCTATTAAAATTTTTAATTAATTTCTTATTGTAGGCTGTTGTTGTGTATAATTCTCTCGGATGGAAAAGAGATGATGTATTACGAGTACCTGTAAGAAATTTATCTTTCATTGCTTTCTTTGTTATTTTACCATGGTATTAAAATCCAGGCTTACTGAGGCAATCAACCTTTCTATAGATGGCTATATTTGTTACTTGAGCATGTGCACCATTGCCCATAACCAAGCTCAGTGCTGGGATAAATTGGTGTAGGCTTCAAATGGGGCACAAGTGTGCCCTGTATTGTAGCATCTGTAAGGCTTATTTGCTAAACAAAATATACAGGTTGTGAGCCAATATGTGTCGGTGCAAGACTCAGAGGGAAGAGAGGTTGAGTCGCAACTGCTGCCAATGACCGATTCAACTCTCAATTTAAGAAGGCAATATGTCAAGGCTTACCTTGGTGCATCTCCTGCTGTTAGTCCCAAATATTGGCTCACTTTCCCGGTCTCAGTGCCTCCTCTTGGTTTCACCACTTACTTCATCTCTGGTTCTACCAAATCAGGTACCAGATATTTTGTTACATGTATGGTCCAACCATTCTGAACCTAGATTTTGGATTATTGGTTTGCAGTTTTAGGTCCTAATCCTACCAACCCTAATCCCAAGCATCAACCATAAGCTTAGACCATTAGCTGATTGCAGAATGTATCAGGGTTATGATGCCTTTTGTATTGGTAGTTAATGTTATTAATATTTTTCTTTTACTGAAATACAAGAGAAACATTGTACTATGATAGGTAAAGTTGCTTCACTGGAAACTCTATTCCCTTCAGAAGGAAGTACGATGAAAAGTGTAGCAATTGGAAAAGACCATTTAAAGCTACTTTTTAACGCAAATGGAGGTTTATTTCAGTACTCAAATGGCAAGAACTTGGTAATAATTGTTGTTGTATGTTTGTGTAGTACGGCAGTTGGAAATTTCTGCATTGCATGTTTAAGCTTACATTTTTGTAATTTCCTTGAAGGTGAATGCAAGTATTGGTCAGGCATACAAGTTCTATAGTGCTTTTAATGGAAGCAATAGTGATCCCCAGGTTTATTTTGTTATTTTCATCAATTTTTCTTTTTGTTTCTTCAATTCATTCTGTCAAATTTTTGAGTAACTTATGCAGTTACGCTTGTGAAAATATCAATCACCTATGCATTGCAAAGCCAAGTGGTATATGCCCTTGAGTTTTCATATCTACTTGCTTAGCTTAAAATAACAAACACACTGGCAAAAGAAGCATTTGATGCAGATTTTAGGTCCTGATCTTTTACTTCTCTTATTTTTAATTTCTCTGTTCTATTTCTTTTTCCTTAATTGTCTTCTGAAGGCTTCTGGGGCTTATATATTCCGTCCAGATGGCACATATCCAATCAAACCTAAAGGAACGGTAAAGAATCTTTTCAAAAACTTAGAGCTTAGTTTAAGCAGCTTTTTTTTTCTGATAACTTAAGCTCTTTAGTTTATCTATTCTCTTTCCACCTTTAGGCGTGCTGCATTACATGTTTATTATCTGTATTTTAACTTGTTTTTGCATCTTATACGTGTAAAGGAACCATTGACTGTAATGAAGGGATCTATAGTGGATGAAGTGCACCAGCAGATTAATCCTTGGATATATCAGGTCTATCATTGCTTTTCACATATAATTACATAGTAAGTATATAAGACCTTTGATGTGTATTATATCATGTTTTTAAGGTTTTATTTTCCTGTGCAGATAACTAGAACCTACAAGAGCAAAGAGTACCTAGAAACTGAATTCACTGTAAGTACTACAGCACAAATGGGTCCAGCGAAGTGATTTCAGTTTATTCCTGAAAATCTAATGATTAAAATTTGCCAACCCACCCCAAGTTTGCCTTTTCGAAGAACATACAGGAGTTTAATGGGCGATTAGTGCAGTTTGTCCATTCCTAAATCTTTGATCATATCCAAGAAGATACCTTTTCTTCCATCTTATAGTAGTTCTGTTTTCATCTGAAAAATTTTGGCCTTTCATACTTTGTAGGTGGGGCCAATACCAGTGCAAGATGGTGTTGGAAAAGAAGTTGTCACAGAGATCACAACTAGCATTGCCTCTAAGAAAACATTTTACACTGACTCGAATGGACGTGATTTTATCAAAAGAGTATGCAAAAATCATTTTATCAGAATTTCTATATCCTTTTCTTGTATATATTATTTACCTGTAAGTTGTTTCAAGGAAAGTAGACTAAATAATGTGAGCTCCCTGAACCTGTGAATTTATCTTATTTTGAAATGTCTAATACGGAATTTAAACAGATATATGGCATTGTTTACTTAAGTTTATTGAATTTATTGATAATTTGCAGATTAGAGATTATAGAAAAGAGTGGGACTTGCAGGTAAATCAACCTGTTGCTGGCAATTATTACCCGGTAATGTTTCTCTCCATGTTTGAATTTCTTCTTGACTTTTGAACATTAGAAGCATTCAGTTTGAAATGCCACTTTTTCAACCCTGAAAAAGTAAACTTTTAACATGATATTCGCTGCCTAAAGCCACCAGTTGTACCCATCAACCCCATAATCGCCTAATAATGCAATGAAAAATGGGAAGCAAAATATATTTCTTGGATCAGATTTGTACCAAAGTCAAAGATCAGTACAGGTTTGCATAGCTTAAGTACTTTAGAATCCCTAGTAGTGCCAACCTAGCTGAGATCTGGTTTTATGATGCAGTCATAACTCATCACAATGCCAACCTAGGTGAGATCTGGTACTGTATAACTTACTAGAATTTAGTTGCAGTTTAGAATTGTGCATATACTGTTTCAGTATGCATTGATACTATGGATACTAAGTTTATCTGCACTTAGGGTTTAACCTGATTTTATAATAGAGAGTTCAATTGCCTATATTTTGGCTTACTGAAGTCTAATAAAAATTTAAAATTCTAATATGCAAATATAAGTTTCATTTGTAATTCATGTCGCTTTCTCCACATAAGAAAAAATAAATTGCAGCATCTTAACTTTGTTTTCATTGCCATCAAGGTTTTGTGAAAATCCACTGGTATGGCAATTTATGTATCTTATTTTACAATACTTGTATTTCCATTATGAGTTAATATGCCATTTAGGTGCTTGTCAAGAAAGTAATATAGATGACACCGGATGATATGATTTTTGTTATTTGAATGTCTTAGATTTTGTAACTTATAAAATTTTGAGGCCTTGTGGATGCAATATGAGGGACCATAATTGAAGCCATTTGAATCTTTACTTCTTCTAAATAAGACAAATTAATCAATTCAACTGTATATCCTCTTTCATTGTCAGATTAATTTGGGTATATATATTCAAGATGAAAGCAAGGAGTTGTCTGTGCTAGTTGATAGGTCTGTTGGTGGGTCCAGCATTTTGGATGGACAAATAGAGTTGATGTTGCATAGGTCAGTTGTTTGATTCCGCATCTCTCCCTGGTAAAATTCAGACATGATCATGCAGGTCCTTGAAAAACGAAGGCATTTATTTGTTTGTTTGTTTTTTTATTTAAGTTCTTCTTTACACAGGGCCAAGGCCCGGCATCTGAAGATGTCATTCCCTTTTATTCTGCAATTTTTGGATCCCCTTTTTTAACAATGGGTTGTAAATTTGCCATGGAAATCTCAACCATGAACTATTTCAACTTGTTGGTCTATCAGGGGCACTAAGAGAACTACTGTTATTCATGATATTCTAACTTCTGTCATTGACTTCTGTATGGTATATAGGAGACTACTAGTTGATGATGCAAGAGGTGTAGAAGAGGCACTTAATGAAACAGTGTGTACCAATGATGGATGTGCTGGTTTAATTGTAAGTACTTGTGTAAAACATAATTGGTCCTTCTAAAATATTTGTACTTTTTGATATGGAAACTTGTGGAGGTTCTCATTCCTCCAATTTTCACCTCAATCCTGACTAAACTTTTTAAAAGTTCAATCATAGGAAGTTAAAAGTTCGTATAATATAACAAAATTGTTAAAAATCTCTCTGTCATTTTTATATGCTTATAAAATATTGCAATATTATCATCAAGAGCACAAATAAACAAAGGATAGCATCAATGGATTTTTCACAAACCTCTTTGTGCCTTTCAACACAAAAGCAGAGTGTCACTAATTTCTACATGCACATAGAGAAATTGAATTTACATCATATCTGGTGGTTAATTAGTAATTTGAGTTTTATATTTTTGTTGATTAAGTTTAAAAAAATGAAGCAATAGAAAGTGTCCATCATATAACCGAAGAAAACATAATGAATGAATGATTGTTTAAATGAATGAAGATATTTGAATCCTGCAGATGCATAAAATGAGCACATGCCGATATATTCAAATAAATTCTTTCTTATATATCTTTTCTGTGTTTTAACGAAGTTATGATGTAGATTATTCTGTATTTCAGGTTCAAGGAAAATATTATACGAAAATAGACCCTATAGGAGAAGGTGCCAAGTGGCGGCGTACCTTTGGCCAAGAGATTTATTCTCCTCTTCTTCTTGCTTTCTCTGAGATGGTAAGCTTTGTAAATTGGTCAATTGTAAATTTGATAGAGTGAAAATGCTTTTTAATTAGCTTTAACTCTTTTTTCCAATTCAATTTCTAGGATGGGGGCAATTGGGGAAGTTCACATGTTTCAAACTTCACAGCTATGGATCCTTCATATAACTTGCCTGACAATGTTGCATTGGTTACTCTTCAGGTATATGTAATTCCTTTCCTCACAAATACGAATTTCTACGGTTCTTATGCTTTTTTTGGGTTGCTCTGATTTACAAGTTCTCTTCTTTTTAATGCTTATTTGGAAGGCACTTGACGACGGAAGTGTTCTCCTTCGGTTGGCCCACCTATATGAGGTACTTTTCCTCTCAAAGGTCATCCTGGGCTTTTTCTTTGTGACCTGAACCATTTTTCAGGGACAACAGCAGTATTTATCAAGGTTGAACAAATAGGAAGTGAATTAAACATGAATTTGTCCTTAACTGGTAGATACATGTTTCCTGATTACTTCTTTACAAGAAAAAGTAATTCCTGCAACATTGTCCTGGTAGGTATTGTCAATCCAGAGTCACTGTTCAGTAGGTGCTGCTGGACTTCTATATTTTTGGCCCCTGAACAATTCCAATTAACTGTTTCTCTGTGTGATTTCAGGCTGGGGAAGACAAAGATCTGTCCGTAAAAGCTAGTGTGGACCTCAAGAAAATGTTCCCCGATAAGAAGGTATTACAATTGCTATGTCTGACGCTGGCATAATTTTACTCCCAACTATTCAACATTTTAAAATAATTCTGCATCTTTCAAACTTTAGGTGAGCAAAATAGTAGAGATGAATCTATCAGCTAATCAAGAGAGAGATGCAATGGAGAAGAAAAGGCTCAAGTTCAGAGCTGCAGATTATACAGGACCTGAAACTATCAGCAGAGGTAGTCCGGTTGATCCATCCGAGCTGATTGTGGAGTTGGGTCCTATGGAAATTCGCACATTTATCGTGAATTTCACTTATATACAACTCCGCAAGTCCTAGTTGTATTTTCAATACCCTTTTTTTTTCTTTTGTCTTTTTTTGTAAACTAGCTCTGATGTTGTTTCATAATGTCTTTCTTGTAAACTAGCTCTGATGCTGTTTCATAATAAGGACTTTCAAGGAACTTGTTTTCATGCTATGATTGCCCAAACGTGGTATGTTTAGGAGGAATAAAGATCTTTTATTGGTTTCAAATAGTTTCTATGGGCTAACACTTTTCCTAGATGCTACTTCCATGTTTTAAACAAGGTTTCAAGCATTAAGACGTGGCAAAGTTCAACACCTTTGCGATTTATGATCCACAATGCTTTCAAGAGAAGGGAACTTGATGCAACCTGAAATGTGGCTCTTGTCAGAACCAACTGCTAGCAGCGTAGCTATTTAGTATCTTTCTCGGTGCAAATAACGTTATGTTTTGTATTTAAAATATAAATGTAGCATTATATTCTCGCTTGAAGATGATCGCTATCATTGGATTATTCCAGCAATAACTAAATCCAAGTTTTTTTTTAGGATACTTGTTGAAATGAATTAATCTGATTCGTCCAAAATTTTACAGATCCAATGTTTAACATCACAGCAGCGTAGCTATTTAGTATCTTTCTCGGTGCAAATAATGTTATGTTTTGTATTTAAAATATAAATGTAGCATTATATTCTTGCTTGAAGATGATCGTTATCATTGGATTATACCAGCAATAACTAAATCCAAGTTTTTTTTTTTTTAGGATACTTGTTGAAATTAATTAATCTGATTCGTCCAAAATTTTACAGATCCAATGTTTAACATCACAGCAGTAAAAATTGCCATGAAACTAGCAGTGAGTATATCTTATTGACTTATTCAGTTAAATATTACTTTTCTATCTGAAATTTAATAGTCCACATACTGCAAGCTAAATAGGATACAAGCTTTTTCTAAAATTTTATGATGCTAGTGATGCCAGGAACTAGCACGGGAGAAGCCGAGCCCAAGTTCATATGATTAAATATAAATTAAAAATTACAGTGCGCCTTTTGGTATGTAGAATTGCGGGAATGATAACCGTCATCCACCAAAAAAACATCCACGCCATCCAATACTTTTTCCGCACTATTTTTCTCTTCGTGCACGCTCTTTCTCCGCACCTTCCCTTTCTCCGCGATCTCCTCTCCTCTACCCGTCTCTCCCCTCCCTTTCCGTCCCTTCCCTACTCCTGGCGCCTTTCCTCCCTTCTATTTTCTTCTATCTCGATTTTTTCTCATGGACTCCACCTCTTTCCTCCTACCTATGTCTCATTCTCCTTCGTCTCTAACATGTGCACTTGTCTTGTTTCTTTAAAATGAACACATAAGACAATAAATTGAACATATACAAATATAATATGAACCAAGAATCAAAATGTATATATACAAGAACAAAATGAACATACATAATAAAATAAAATCAACAGATATAACAACTAATTGAACAGAAATAACAAATAAATTGAACATATATAATAAAAATATAGACTCATACAAAAAAGTAAAAATGAGCATGTATAAAACATATATAAAAAATAAAAGGAACAGAGGTAACAAATAAATTGAACAGTTATGATAAATAAATTGAACGGATATAACAAACATGTTGACTCATACAAAATGAAAAAAATGAACATAAAATAAACAGATATAACTAATAAATTGAACAGATGTAACAAATATGTTGACTTGTACCAATGATAAAGAGTGAATATAAATTGAACATACATAACAACTTAATTGAACATATATAACAACTAAATTGAACGCTTACGCGTATTAAAAAATCTCTTAGTATTACTAACTGTCAGAGAATAGAAGATTATTTAAGAGAAAAAAAACGAATAAACAAAAGAAAATAAGATAAAAAACAGAAGAAAATAGAGGTAGAGAAGAGGGAGAATGTAGAAAGCACAGAAGGGGAGAGAAAGAGGAGGGAGGGATGAGAGACGCGGAAGGGAGGAGGGTAGAGCACTGGTTCGCTGAAGGGAAGGTGTGGAGGGAGAGAGCGGAAAAAAATGAGGAAGGGTGCGGAGGGGAGGGGAGACGCGAAAATAAAGAAGGGGAAGGGAGAGTAGATGACTCTGGAGTGGATTGCTCTAAGCAATTTCCGTAGAATCGGCATATGATGCAAACAGTTTTTTTTTTTAAGCAATGTAAACTGTTCAAGTGTCTTACCTGTCTCTCTCTCTCTCTAGTCTCTATAACCGTTGTCGCCAAAATACTTGTATTTGTGTATGATACAATTATACCATAGTAGAATTGAGGTGGAACCGTGGTACCATGCAAATTATTTTAATGTTTTAGTGTAATTATCTGCACTTATTATGCACATGTTAAGTTTCATTCAAAGTAACACCCTGGTTGACTATTGTGAGATAATTCAACTCAAGAAAAGTCAGGAAGCAAGAAAACTGCCGTCTAATAAACTGCATTTACGCTCCATACCAGTAGGTTCATAAAGTAATCAAAGCTAACATCCACAAACCACTACCAAAACAGACAGAAAAGGAAAAAAGAAAAAAAGGAAAAAAAAAAAAAAAAAAAAAGAGTAAACATCACAGAAACTACAGATCAACACTAGATCCAATTAAGCCTTCAACAACACAGCCACAGGTGCAGGAAATTATTGATATGGTTTAGTAGACTTTCATTCTACCAAACTGCAGGATGACATTTGATGCAGGTGCAGCCTGATCAGTCTACAGTCAGCTTGCGGCGGTTGTATCGCACCATGACCTCTCCCTTAATACCAACAACCATGGCATTCCAGTCATTCTCAGGGAAAGGAGAAATCAGCTCAAACTCGAAGTTCCTGAGGAGATGGCTCCAGATCGCCTTTATCTGAAGATATGCAAATGGCTCTCCAAGGCACCCGTGCCTCCCTCCGCCAAAAGAAATGTAAGAGAACTGTCCTGCAGCTTTGTCCTCCTCCCTTCCAGGTGAAAATCGGTCTGGGTCATAGCTGCAATTTAGAGGTAACTTGTTAGGTTTATGTATAAAAAATTATTTGCTAGATGAAGTGTGAAAGTCATCGACCAATTATATGGTGGGATCTCAAGTATCATTTTGCTTCAGTGAATGCAAATGAGACCTGATGTAAACAACAGGACCAGTATTACATTACATGCATTTCAGCACACTAGTTACTGACAAGGTACCATCAAGCAGTATGAAATGTTAATAATATCAGCTGTGCCAGGGTAAAAAAATTTCATACAGACTGGGCACAAGTCACTAATTTTTTTTTTTCGATTAAAAGGCACTTGGCCAAGTCACTACTTATTAGGTAAGCAATGCCTGCACAAGTTGACATAACGGCTATAATTAATGGTTCTGCATCCTGGTATGTGGACGAGGTAGCTAACACCATCTCTAATTGTCAATACCTGAATGCACTGTTTATACTTGGCATCTTTCAATATACCAACTAGACTCACATCACATAAAATTTCACAAAATTACTGAGGTTGCATTGATTCTGATACCTATCAGGGTCCTTGTAAATGTATGGCAACCGGTTCGCAAAAGCTGGGGACGTGGCCACAATATGACCCTTGGGAATATCATACACCTTTCCTTCCTTGGTGGTCACAGTGAAGTCACTATGAGACTGCCTCAGAAGCATGATAAGAGGAGGGTGCAGCCTCAGTGCCTCCTTGATGCACCGGTATAGAGTGTCCATCTCAGCCAGGATATCGTGGTCAATTTTCTCACCGTGGCGCTTGAGTATCTCTTTCTGCTCCTCCACGGCAGCTGCAAAGAAGTTCTTGTGGCGCAACATGTATGCCCCAGTCCATGTGGAGGTGATCGAGCTGGTGTGCTGACCAGCAAAAAGAGCAGCAATTAAGAGACCAGTGACTTCAGCTTCAGTGGTGGGACGGCCATCCTTGTACCTGGGGATGTGATTATCCAGATTCCATCAGTTAACAATTACATGCAGACTAGTATAATAAGAAGTATAGATGAAAAAAGGTAGCTCGCTACAACATGTGCAAGTTATATTGGGTGGCCCAGCTATTAGGGCCTTACTGTTCCACTAGTTGTATGTGCAATGCAGCTAGTTAGCTTATAAGCCTTTGATAGGCTGCCACAATAATAACATACAAGGTGAAGAAAATGCAGAACATACAATGCATTTGCTATCAGAGTTACAAAGTGAAGTAAGAGTAATAAGTTAGTAATGACGACTACAATGATATGTAGTTTTTGTTTCTAACGATATGTACTTAGAGCATTAACTTTTGATAAATTGCTTCAATAACAGGTCCTATCTCACTCGAAATAATGAATTACTTCAATAACTTAAAAGGAGAAAAAGAGAGACAAAGCCCACAAAAAGAGACCTGGAATCAATGAAGGATTGGAGCATATCCTGTTCTGGCTTACCGGAGGCCTTGCGGGATTGGATGATGGAGGCAAAGATTTCTGCCAGGCGTGCACGGGCCCTGTCACGAGTGCGGTGGGCTGAAATGGGAAGGTTGGGGAAAAGTACACTCACTGGTCGCATGCCATTGTCCAAGTCATGGAACAGTGCTGACACATCATCAAATAATTTTTCTCTTACTTCGCGGCCAAGTAGGCATCGGCTGGCAGTTAAAATAATAAGATGCTCCAGTTCATATTTGAGGTCCACTGTGCCACTTTCACCCCATTTTGAAAAGTATTCCTGTAGAGAAGAAAAGAAGGGTTCAAAAAAGTCAAGTGGAATGAAATGTGATTTTTATGTTATTATGCCTGTATATTTCCAATGCAGAGTAGTATATATGGATAATGAAAAAAAATAAAATAAAAATCGTTTAGACAGAGGTGACTGTTGCCTCAACCTGACTCGTGAACCCAACAGACCTAAAGCCAATTTAAAACAAAGATATTAAAGGGTTCCAAACAGGTAAGGTCCAGCCAGAATCTATCAGTTGACACTGAAATTCTTCTAAAAAAAAAAAGCTAAACTAGCAAATTAGATCACCACAAACAATCAGCCCAAAACAGTCAACTGGGATGCTTCATGATGCCACTAGTGGGTCCACTCATGGTCAATATTTCCATTACCCCAGCAGTTTGCATAGGGACTCAACCCTTTTTCTTTTAAAAATTTTTTTAACAAAAAGTGTTAACCCTAGCCACCTAGAGCCCAATCATGCCACACATACAATTAAACGACTCATAATAACTTCCTGTTCAAACAGTTGGACTAGTAAATTCCCTCTATTCTGAAAAATAGATCCCTAAAAATGAAGGAAAAAAAAACCGACTATGCAATAAGTGACATTGCATGCAAAAAATAACAATGTCTCTGACCATTTTATAGAAACTTCATTCAGTATTCAACTGTTCATACATTAAAAACTTATCGCTTGCAAGAATGAACTGTTTGGTAAAGATCAGTATTGTTAAGGTTTTTTGGTAAATATCAGTGCATGATTAAGCTGTAGTACAAGTTAAATTGTTAAATACAGGTATCTACAGTGTTATGGTGACAATACATGGCCATCAGGCTCAATTAATTTGAAAGAACGACATAAAATTTTTAAAAATCAAGTGACTACAAGCTGAAATTGTTGACCAAGCCAACCAAGCTATGGTATTAATATAACGAACAAATATCAAGGCAAGTACAACTGCCTACATTATATATTGAACAAGTAGGAGAGATGAGACACACCAGAGAAGCAATAAGAAATAGATATATGAATGGAAAATTATTGACTTGTTGTCATGTCACAAAACTAAACTAAAAGGTTAAAAATCATGTATTCCCTGTCATGTGCGAGGGTTTGGCCCATAATCTAGTTAAACTAATTTACATCAGAAGAATATTATATATTCAACATGACAACTAGTAGAATCCTAATAAAATAACTGCTAATTTACTCTTCAAATGATACTGCCCACATGAATAATATACAAATACTATGGAACCAATTAATCTAATGATCTAGTTAACCTACCCATCATATAAATATAAGTGATAAGCTTAAAAAACTAGAACAATCCAAAAGTTCAGAAAAAGAAATTAAGGTTTTTACCTCAGCTTCAGAAACCATCTGATCCACATAGCTCCTTAGCTTATTAACCCTCAGTGCCTCAGTGAAAAACCTAAACTGTTCCTGTCTGACAGAGTAGTCCACATCAAACACCACACCCGGCCCGAATGTAGGTACATTGAACTGATACACCTCCTGCTGACTTAGATCAGTCTCAGGAGCCTTGAAGAAGTGGCCTGATACCTCCGGACCCACAAAGAAAGTGATCTTCCGGTTAATCAAGTTTATTGTAAACACACTTCCAAGTTTTGCATACTGTTCACGGATCATGGGAATGGGCCCCTTCATGAATTTGAGAAGGCCACCAATTACTGGGAGAGAGGTCTTAATAGTAGGGGGGAGGCGTTTGTTTTTGTTTGATTTTGACGAGAAAATGAGCTTGACGAAGAGGATTGCCAGGAGAGAGGCAAATAAGATTACAAGCCGGTTCTGATTCTCTGTTAGATCCATGGTGGATCAGATCAGGTCTAACCTGGATTTAAAGAGAAGTAAATCTAAATAAACCCATTGGAGCATTGTATATACATAAATGCACAAGATAAAGCAAAATTGTAAGAGAAGTAAATGAATAATGCTGGTTAATACATTAGCTAACAGAAAAACCCCAATTATGGAACTATAATCCGTTAATTAGTTCAATCAAACAGTTAGAAGAAACAGGAAAATGACAATTATAGTATGAAAATTTAGACTATTATCCCGTACCAGTTCAACCAGAGATGAAGAAGCAAAATAGAAGTGATACCTAATCCATTTAATCCCTACTCAATCCTAAGCACGAATCAAAACCATACATTTGCTATAAACATCTCAAGCGGAATCAAAAACAGTAAATTTTGCAATAAACTAACCAAATTAGAAAAGAAACAAGGGTTTGATTTGATTCTTTTCGAACAAAATCGACATTTTTTAAAATAAACAATCTACATTTAGAATCAACACAAAATCTAACTAGAACACATAGACATTACCACAAGCAATCACTAAACTAAAAAGTACTAATTCAGATCGAACTCTCGTCCGATCTGACGAATCTGAGATTGAGAGATTGAGAGATTGAGAGAGAGAGAGACTGACTGAAGTGAGGAGCGGGCCCGACGATTTGGGAGAGAAGAGGTGGAGGAAGTGACAAGTGGTTTATATAAGGGAGAAAAGATTCCCTCGTGGGGAGAGACAAAAGGCGTCTGATTTGATAATAATAGATAAATTGGTAATTTAAGAGGAACAAGGGGCGTAAATCAGGGGAAGGCAAGGGAAAACCAGAGAAGAGCAAGGGGTTTATTGGTCCATGGCCAAGTAGCGACTGTCAGTTAGTTCAGTTCAGTGCGCTGTTAAACGGGTTTAGTGAGAGGAACGGATCCAGACGAGATTTGAGATAGAGAGAGAGGGCAGACGGGAGCGTGTGGCTTGTGCCTGCTGGAGTTGGTATGATTTTATGTGCGTTTTATGGTGGAGTTGTTTGTGTAGTGAATGAGAAGGGGGGAGTTGTATGATGACGAAATTAACCCGCTACAGTTTTGAGTATTTGGAGCGGGGCTAAATATGATTTTAAGGTTTGGATTAATACAGTGGATCTCTGCTGCCAGCACGCTTAATACAGAAAGGATTTGCGTTTATTGAGAGCACCGAGATTGTGCCCCCCTGACCGACCTTGATGAGTTAATACTTAATAGCCTCTTGGGGAATGCCGGAATGGGGAGTCTAGATGCACCAATTTTAAAGAGGGAACATTTCATTCCAGTAGTTTCCGTAAATGTATCACTCAGTAAACGTCTTATGACTTTTAGTACAAAATATTATAGATCTTAAACTTTAATGAAATAATTATTATTTTGTCAAGGACTACTTTTTATATCTTATTTATTATGTAGAGATGGTCAACTGCATAACGCATTTGTCTTGATGCAGTCAAAAAAATAACTGCTCAACATAATGATAATATTATAACCACAATAAAGACCATGTCAATGCTTTCTAACTTATATAAACAATATTTATGTCATCTAGAGATAACTAAAACGCCAAAGAGTATCATGAAAATATTGTACTCCTATGACATTTATTTATTAGTTTTTATGTTGAACGTTTTTCTGAAAAGATAGACAGAGACTGTCAAGCAATATTTATGTTCAATGTTGAAAAGGAACTCTATTAGTTTCTCTTGTGAATATGCCCACCTAAAGCGAAGCACAACCATCTTAAGATGATTTTAAGATCTCTTGATAAAAATACACTTTCGGACAAATTTACTGTGATAATAAATGCAGTTTAACACTCTTAACTTTATTACTTTCACTGACTATTTAGTCACAAATTTTACTTTGAATATTGCTATTTCATTTAATTTTTAATCACAATGTGTACTTGAAACAAATGAACTATCACAATGCCGTCTAATGATGAACTATTAAACAATAATAAAATGCTATGTATAAAGTTTAGTTACAATTATATCAGACGAAAATGTCTTACATTACATGATATTTTTATGTATAAACTCATCATTTTTAATGTTCTTTAAATCACTTTCAATCTTTAACCATTAAATCAACTGTATATTTGCTCCTCTCCAGAAGTTGCGTGAAGCAGTTGGTAGCAGAAGGAAAAATAGCAAAGGACAAGAACTTTCTCTTTTGTTAAGTTGGAACAGGTGGGTATGCCGTATGCCATGCAAGTGGCTATTTTTGGTCTATTGTTGCCTGAATTTATAGTAATCCGTGTGATGAGCTTGTCATTTATTCAGGTATCCGTAATGCAAGCTTTAATAAGATCAATACAGTTGTATGCAATGGCAGGATATTGTTCTCTTGGAGCTCACATAATAAAAGTAAATTGCTTCTCCTAGATTATTTACAAACTGTCCTCATCATACAACTAATAAAGCATATAATTAAAGACTATCTACTATCTCCGTCCATTTCATGGCATGCTAATCGCTGTCTGTCTTTCAAGCCATTTTATCTAAAACAGTTGAATTTGGATATATGCCATTAACGTTATCTTATAGAGGACTTTAACACGTGAAATGGATTCAAACCCGATATGTCTGCTTTAAACTGAAGATCATGAACCTCTTTTTCTAATACACTGTGAACAACAGATAAACTATCCTTTCACATGTGCCCTCTTGGATAATTAAAGGCCATAGAGGCAGTCTCTCTCTGTCTTTTGGGAGGCTTGTGTAAATAATAAAACCTCAACTAGACCGAGTTGAAAATTTGAGCAGTCTAGCTCTAGCACACTAGATTGGAATTGGGGCCTGAGAAGCGGTTTAAATTATAAATACCATTTTCTCACCCAGCGTCATGCTTTATTTGGTGGATTTATTGGATGAGATGTAATTTGAAAAAGAACTGAAACAAAATACAAACATGAGATGCGGGCATATATATGTGCAATGCAATGCATATCATATTTCTATATCAACTAATGACTAATAAGAATGTACAATACTAGAAACTCTTTTTATGTTCCATTCACAGCCAAAAATTTCATTGATCCTCAATTTCATAAGAGGCATCAATCTTCTTCTCCAGTGATAAAGGTGCAGAGAAATTCAACGGAGAAAACATGTCATCATAGGTTGACTGAGGTGCCGGTTTGAACTCATATGGACCTGCCTTAGGTCCCCAAACCTACAAATACAATTAAAAACCTATAAGATCTTGCTCAAGTTTGTATACCTGATCCTAAAGATATTGTTTTTCATTCAATATAATAGCATCTAGGAAAATATCGCACCATGCATAAAAGACCTAACTTCACATTGCTAGCTTAGCTTAGATTAAATAAAGTAAACATTAATGTGGTAAAAGACACCAGTCTCAAGAATAAGTACAATGGATAGAAATTGGTGTGAAGTACACAGGTATATGAGGTCAAAATAAGTTTTATCAAGGCATATCTGACAAACCAAACTAACCAAAGCAAACACCAGATTTGATGGACTGCTACATAGATTTGACGGACTGCTACTTTTGGGTACCAGTCTTGAACTCATGTGCAGTATAGGTACATACAATGATACAAATAGCTCTAGTTGTAAACACATGAAAAAAAAAAAAAAAAAAAAAAAAAAAAAAAAAAAAAAATTCTATTAAGACATGATTAAAGGAGACCTGATTTCCCTCTTCATCAAAGCCTCGATCCCACATGTGCAACTCTCCATTCCGATATAGGGAGACATCAGATGTACAATACGATGCACCATTCTGTATCCCAAATTTATTAATTGGTTAGTTGCCACAAAATGAGAAAAACAGGAAGCAGATAGCAATAACAATGACTAAAATAATGCACATTAGAGAGTTCCTAGCAAATAAGTTCAGTTCAAGTAAATCTGAGTGGCATATGTAACAACCCACTCTTATCGTAAGCACACACCACATTGACCATTAAAAGCACAAAACCCAAATGAACACAGACCAACCTCCACCAAGTTGTAAACAAGTACTAGTCAAAACCTAAACAGTACTTATATGGTAAGTATGGGCTTATTAGCATACATATACTTTGGTTTACACCAACAGCCAGTTAAAACAGATCCCTTATCAGTATCCTCACCACAATTCTGACCTGCAATGCTGCCAATATATACAAAGACAGAAATAATATACTGATAAACCAGGATTTAGGAAAAGCAGAAAAGAGGTCATCTCCTCTCTCCCACTCCCACCTGGCCAAAATAAGGAAGCAAGAAAATACCCAGGTATTAGGAAAACCATCAGGCGGACTGGATCCTCTATACAAGCAGCCCTTTCCACGTTCACATCGGGAGAGGTGAATTGTTGTCAGATGCTCTGCAACATCCTGCACATGAACGAAGACAAATTGTTGTCAGAGGTGAATTGTTGTCAGATGTAGCTTCAGCCTGTAAAAAATGGTTAGAAAAAAGGCAGTTATAATACTGAAAGGGGTAAACCGTAAACGTGTTATTTCTATTTTACCGCAATAACTTCTTCAGGTTGAGGCCTTTGGTCCTTAGGACGGTCGCAGAAATTCTTGTATTCCTCCACATCTCTAACAGCATATGAACTCAACTGCACATTGCAAATAGCTCATGTAAGGCTAGGGGAAATAGGAACCAGTTCGCAAAAATTGTGTAACGAACAGAAAGAGAAAAATGTCACAAGGATCTCACCTCTACATCACACTTCATTTCTTTTGGGCAAGGCTTCATCATATAAAACCTCTGCAGGAAAAAAAAATAGATCAATTTTCACCTCTTAGCTTCACATCTATTATGTGTTTTTTAACTTGATCTATTGTTAGGGGCAATCCAAATAATCACTTGGAGCTGCACCATAAATGTTTCAAAGAAACACAAGACTAGATAATTATACATAGCTTAACTTTACATTACATCTGTAAAAGAAAGGACCAAATTGAACACAGAGAGTATATAGTAACCATACTTGCCGAAAGGGTTTATCTGGAGTTCTCCAAAAAGCCTGGAATAAACAATTAAAAAAAAACACAACATAAATTCACTATTTTTTAATAAAACATAGATAGAACGATTGGTAAATAATAATCGAGGGAAGAGATGCAAACTTGTTCAAAGTAAAGAACTCTGGAGCCATCTACCATCTCTGTTGCTGGGCACATTAGCATCCTAAAGAAACAATAATAAAAAATCCCATTTCAATTTCACCTTTGGAATTTTAAGTTGATTTCAGAGTTTAATATGGATCTGAATCAGTCTGTCTCATGCCAGCTATTCCAGGAAAACAGGAAGTAATTACACCAAGAATTTCCACTTAATGTTAGCACAAACTAACAATTTTGAAAGGGATACCATGAACCATTCTGGTAAAATTGCAAATTTAAGATGAAAATTGATAATTCAATAGCACATCCAAGTAACAGAAGCTGGTTTCACCATCCTAAGTTAAAAGCTAATACGAATGAAAGAGTAAATCACCTTATATTGAAGTAATTATCAGGATCCTTCCGAGCTTGCTCTCTAGAAAACTACAAACCACCAAAATTCACTCCATTAATTCATCAATATACCATTCAAAATTCTCTCTTTTTTCACAATTTCAGAATCAGTACCTTCTCGCCAGAGAGTGCATCAGCGACGGCGCGAGCATGGTCCCAACGGGTTGTGGATTTTCGGAGCCTCTTCATCAACGCCAACCCACCAAAGACTAAAAGCGCTTTAAACACAGCACCACGCAACCTACTCCCACCTCCACCTCCACTGCTCGACTCAGCATCTACACCCATCTCTCTCGCGTTAGAGAATTCAAGGAGAGAGAGATGTAAGGTTGTGCTCTTGCAATGGCGGAGTGAATTGAGGAGGTAAAAGATCGAGAAATGGCGAAAGAGAAAAGAGAGAGACTGACTAGGTTATCATTTCATTTGCCTCATTGGTGAATCACACGGAACTTGGGACTTGGATTGGAGAAAAACGGACGACAAAGAGAAACCAGGAATTTTTTCTTAATAATCTTAAATTAAAATGGAAATATCACGTCCGTCCTAATGCCAGTAAATAATATCACAAGTGTCCTAAATCTGGCCGCCACTTCAGTTGGCGGCCTGGTTTGCCACCTGGACGCGCCACGCGGGACGCCACCTCAGCAAGGTCTGAAAATATGGATTTTTTTCTTCCTTGGCCGCCATTTGAGATGGCGGCTAGCATTTTCTGCGCACTGTTTCGTATTTTAAGCGTATCTTTCTCATACGATGTCCGATTTGGATGATTCAAATTGCGTTGGAAACTTAAAAAAGAGATCTATAACTTTTATGTTTTGAGTATCTTTCAATTCGAAATTTATAATAATCAAAACTTTAAGTAAACATGAGACGTACGTTCTGTCCAACACTTACAACCACTTTTCAATCATCATTCATTACGAATTGGAAGATTCTCAAAATATAAGAGTTGTAGACATTTTTATTAAGATTTTAACAGAATTTGAATCATATTAATCGAGTATAGTATGAGAAAAATATACTTAAAATAAGAATACAATACGTGATAGATTGAAAACAATGAATAATTCAATTGAAATACAATACATAATATACAAATAGTCTTATGTCAATTTAGGTAATTGGTATCTAAATGAAAAATATAATAATTTTTATAATAAACATATATAATATTCATATATATCTGAGATCTGCGCTATAGACCAGACCAAAAGATTCCATTTTCTAGCACTCAACATTGGATATGTTGCACAGTTTTTCTCATGCTGAAAATGACTTTCTTGGTGTTTTCTTTGCAACCTATTGTGTAAAACGGCTTGTCCAAAAATTTTAAAATTTTAGGATATGAAAATAGGTATGCCAATGTTCATTATGTAATTTTTTGAGATTTGTTTGACTCGTCCTTCTTAGTTTTCTAGTGCCAAACTTTTGTTACCTAGCACAGTTTTTTCGTCTGAAAATGAACTATCTAGATGCTTTGTGCAATTTATTGTGATGCAATGATTTATTAAATAATTTTCAAATTTTAGTATATGAAAATAGGTATACCAATGTGCATTACGTATGTTTTTTCTGATTTTTTTGAAACTTACTTCTCGGTTTTCTAGCGTCTTAGTTTTGTTACCTAGCACAGTTTTTTCGTTTGAAAATGAACTATCTTGGTATATTGTGTAATTTATTGTGATAAAATGGCTTGTCCAAAAATTTTCGAATTTTAGTATATGAAAATATGTATGCCAATGTACATTGTATAAGTTTTTGAGATTTTTTAAAATCTTCCTTCTCGGTTTTTTAGAGTCCAACATTTGATACCCAACACAGTTTTTTCGTTTGAAAATGAACTATATTAGTGTTTTCTGTAATTTATTTTGATAAAATGGCTTGTCCAGAAATTTTAGGATATTAAAAAAAGTATGTCAATGTGCATTGTATAAATTATTTAGATTTTTTTTTTAACCTTCGTTCTCGATTTTCTAAAGCCCAACATTCGGGACCCATCATAGTTTTTGTATGAAAATGAACTATCTTAATGTTTTGTGAAATTTGTTTTGATAAAATGGCTTGTCCAAAAATTTGATGTACCTACTTATAACATTTCGTTGCTTTCATAGATTTAATTAATTATTTTCTGTAATAAAGAGTGTGTGAGTAATTTTTGGTATTCAATTTTATTTATTTTGAAACTAGGCTTGCTGTAACAGTCTAGATTTAAATCATGCTTCTTTTCCTACCAAAAATATTTGTAATATATTGAAATTAATGTTCTTTGGGCTGGTGTAACAACCGTGGAAATTTTGGTTTGGTATTTGTTTCTATTTGTTTCATCAATCGACATTTTTACTTTTTGTTTTCATTTGGCTGATTTTATTTATGTGTGAGTTGGAACCAATCATCTCTCAGTCACTGGTGTTATTTCCAATTTTTGCTTTAATCCCTTGCCATGCGCCCCTCTGTAAGTTTATTAATATGTGTATATTATGACATGATTAACTTATATTATGAGGATAATATAAGTTTCATATGAGTCCTGACCAAGTTATGTAATAGAGCAAACATTGGAAATATGTATTCAAAAGGAAAATCAAGGATTGAAAATCAACTTCATTAGGATGGTAGCTATAATAAAATTTCAAATAGAAATGCTATATGGTGACAAATAGGAAAAATGAAGAGATAAAAAAAATATGGTCCTTGGAAAATAATTTGATAAAAAAAGAATGAAACAAATAACCATGTGACACTCTTAATATATCCCAAAAGTGACTCAGGGTGTGACAATAAAAAAATATCAACTATAAACAAGCATCAAATAACAACAAGTAGTACATCAAATTTTTGGACAAGCTAATTTATCAAAATAAATTTTACAAAACACTAAGATAATTCATTTTCATATAAAAACTATGCTGGGTTCCGAATGTTGGGTGTTAGAAAACCAAAAAGGAAGGTTAAAAAAAAAAATCTAAAGAACTTATACAATGCACATTGACATACTTATTTTTATATCCTAAAATTTTAAAAACTTTGGACAAGCCATTTTGTCAAAATAAATTGCACAATACACCAGGATAGTTCATTTTCAAACGAAAAAACTGTGTTGGTTACCGAATGTTGGGCTCTAGAAAATCGAGAAGGAAGATTTAAAAAAATCTCAAAAACTTATATAATTCACATTCGCATACATATTTTCATATACTAAAATTTGAAAATTTTTGATCAAGCCATTTTATCACAATAAATTACACAATACACCAAGATAGTTCATTTTCAAACGAAAAAACTGTGTTGAGTAAATATTGGGCTCTAGAAAAACCAGAAGGATGGTAGTTCATTGTATAAATCTAAATAATTTATACAATGCACATTGACATAATTTTTTTCATATCCTAAAATTTCAAAAATTTTGGACAAGCCATTTTATCAAAATAAATTGCAGAAAACACTAAGATAGTTCATTTTCAAACGAAAAAACTGTGTTGGGTATCAAATGTTGGACTCTAGAAAACCGAGAATGAAGATTTTAAAAAATCTCAAAAACTTATACAATGCACATTCGCATACATATTTTCATATACTAAAATTTGGAAATTTTTGGACAAGTTATTTTATCACAATAAATTACACAATACACCAAGATAGTTCATTTTCAAATGAAAAAAAACTGTGTTGGATACCAAATGTTGGGCTCTAGATAAACGAAAAGGAAGGTTAAAAAAATCTCAAAAACTTATACAATGTACATTGGCATATATATTTTCATATACTAAAATTCGAAAATTTTTGGACAAGCCATTTTATCACAATAAATTACACAATATACCAAGATAGTTCATTTTCAAACGAAAAAACTGTGCTAGGTAACAAAACTAAGGCGCTAGAAAACCGAGAAGTAAGTTTCAAAAAAATCAGAAAAAACATACGTAATGCACATTGGTATACCTATTTTCATATACTAAAATTTGAAAATTATTTAATAAATCATTGCATCACAATAAATTGCACAAAGCACCTAGATAGTTCATTTTCAGACGAAAAAATTGTGCTAGGTAATAAAAGTTTGGCACTAGAAAACTAAGAAGGACGAGTCAAACAAATCTCAAAAAATTACATAATGAACATTGGCATACCTATTTTCATATCCTAAAATTTTAAAATTTTTGGATAAGCCGTTTTACATAATAGGTTGCAAAGAAAACACCAAGAAAGTCATTTTCAGTATGAGAAAAACTGTGCAACATATCCAATGTTAAGTGCTAGAAAATGGAATCTTTTGATCTGGTCTATAGCGCAGATCTCATATATATATGAATATTATATATGTTTATTATAAAAAATTATTATATTTTTCATTTAGATACCAATTACCTAAATTGACATAAGACTATTTGTATATTATGTATTGTATTTCAATTGAATTATTCATTGTTTTCAATCTATCACGTATTGTACTCTTATTTTAAGTGTATTTTTCTCATACTATACTCGATTAATATGATTCAAATTCTGTTAAAATCTTAATAAAAATGTCTACAACTCTTATATTTTGAGAATCTTCCAATTCGTAATGAATGATGATTGAAAAGTGGTTGTAAGTGTTGGAGAGAACGTACGTCTCATGTTTACTTAAAGTTTTGATTATTATAAATTTCGAATTGAAAGATACTCAAAACATAAAAGTTATAGATCTCTTTTTTAAGTTTCCAACGCAATTTGAATCATCCAAATCGGACATCGTATGAGAAAGATACGCTTAAAATACGAAACAGTGCGCAGAAAATGCTGGCCGCCATCTCAAATGGCGGCCAAGGAAGAAAAAAATCCATATTTTCAGACCTTGCTGAGGTGGCGTCTCGCGTGGCGCGTCCAGGTGGCAAACCAGGCCGCCAACTGAAGTGGCGGCCAGATTTAGGACACTTGTGATATTATTTACTGGCATTAGGACGGACGTGATATTTCCATTTTAATTTAAGATTATTAAGAAAAAATTCCGAGAAACCACGAGAGACAGCTTCAATCGTCTCCATTGAAATAGAATGGATACATCCAGTTTTGTAATGCGGAAAGATGAGAGAAGCGGGCCACAGGCCCACGAGAAACTTTTTGTCATTTACTTACCGGGTTTCCATTTCCTTACTTTTTGAGGGTCGGATCCTGGGCTAAGCCCAATTTTGTACTATTATAGAGGCTAAATGTAATTGACAATTTGACATGCCCATCGAGTCGACCCATGTAGATTCGTGTGTGTGAATGTGTGATTCATAGTTATCACAATTTGACAGTAAACTTTTTTGCTTACTTTACATAGTTATTGCATAATGTATATTTTACTATTATATAGCGTGTGTGTATATTCATCTATTGTAAATATATACTTATTTATTTTAATTTGGACACCATATATCGATAACTATCATGTATTAATATATTTTGGCAACTATCAACAACTTCTTACGATTTTGAAACCCATTTTTTTGAACTCAGAAACGCTCCGCTATTTTAGTATGCAAAATTGACTTTTACAAAATGGCTACTTATTGTTTCAAATTGTAAAACTAATTTGTTCGGACAATACTTAAAATGTACACTTAATTACTGCCTAATGCATGCATGCTTGATCATTGCACAATGAACATTTTCCTATTTTTATCGTAAAGTGGGGGCCGTTATAAACAGGAGGGATATTTTCAAGGAAAATATTTAAAATCTCGGTTCCAAATAGAAAATGAAATTTTCAAGGAATATATTGAGTTTAGAATATAAAAAGGTCATGGTTTTAGATTTTGATTATATTTGTTTTTACCTGATAAAAAAATATATATTTCTATCCATTGCTGGAATTTCTCGCTCCAAAAAGAGAAACCAATTTTCCTTTCTTTTTTTCGCTTTTTTTTTAAAAAAAAAAAAACTAAAAGACCCAAGAAGGTAAGAGAAACCAACTTTCAAGTGTAACAATCGAAGGAACATTTTTCAAATCAGTCTTTTTTAAGCTGATTTTTTAAATCACTGCCGCTGGTAATTAAATTTCCAAATCACGACCCTGTGTATTTTATAGTATTATTATTATTATTTTTACGCTTCGACCCTAAACGAATATGGAACGGAACTTGAATTCTGGTCTTCGGAAATTTGCTTATTATGTTACCGAAAACGTGGTTAAACTTTTTGCATTTGCTTATTAAAAATCCGGCTTTCAGAACATCAATTTAAATTTTCAAACTTACCAACTTGAATAAGGTAACGTGTTTTAGTAGAATTTTCATTGTTGTTGGTTGGGGAAAAGGTACAAAACCTCTGCCTTTTGTAATAGCATTGCGACATATTTTTTCCGATAATTCAGTCTTTTTTTCTTTTTTATGTTTTGCGGAGGACAGACAACAAGTATCCAAAGGAAAAACTTACTAAGTTGGTACACAAGCATAAAATTTCTGTGGAAACTGGGCATTTGAAAAAAAATAAAAAAATAAAAATCATAACTGGGCACCTTGCATTTAAAACGAAACAACTCATTACTCATCCAGTCATCCGTCACATGATAATCCAAATCCTTCTTTTCAGATTCCTGACTCACTTCGATAGTTCGATTAGAGTCACCGACAGGTGCTGTTCCCTACCAGTTTACCAACAAAGGTCTGCTAACAAAAGAAAGCTTTGAAAACCCGTCCGTTGGTGACTCGCAACATGGACTGCGTCAAGGAATCCGGAACAGAGAATCTGGAATTTTGAAAGGAAATGCACTGGGGTCTGGGGGCATATGTGCAGCGTGTGAGAGAGAGAGAGAAAGGAGGAAAAAAGAGATGGGCAGTGGTACGGATCATACGGATTTCTGAGGCCCAATTGCCAATGAGGTGCGGCCCACTTTCTGCGCGGCCCGTCGTGCTCCATGCCAGTCACATGTCCTATCTTCTCCATTTCTCTGAAATGGATTCTCCTGTCATATTAGACCTCTTTCGGTTTAGTTTTTCAAGACGATCCGTGAGGTTGTATTACTAATATTATTCTTATATAGATGAATATTTTCTCTTTTTATACTGGACTTCGACTGATAATCATTAAACGAATGAATAAATGGAGGTTGCCATTTATATAAACTTGAGAGGTTAAGTTTCCGGATTTGAGTTGTCTTCTAAGTGGAGCCGTGAGCTGACATCGAATCAACGCCGTTCGATCAACTTAGGGCCCAGCAGCCTACGACCGATGTGCTGCGCCTATTTTAAAGTTGTCGGGGTCCCCTCAGCAGGCTCAGCTTGTAAAAAAATATAGACATGGTTTATGTAACATTTTTACATCGCTACTAATCAGGGCTACTTCTCCGGTGCTACCCCACAAGAACAAGTTATACGTAGAAGTTCCATAATGATGATTTACAAGCGAAATTTTGTATCACCGAATGAAATTACTCTTGCAATATTTTTTTTCATTGTTAAAAATGCATAAGATTGAATAATCGATATTTAGTTTAATATAGTTCGGTGCAACGCTATCTTAAACACCGGTCATGAGTTTGAAACTTGGCTGAAAAATAACCTATATTTTTTTAAGTTGGGAAAACTTATTACATTTTTATCATGTTAAAGAATATAAAATTAAGTAAACAACATAGTACGGAATGATATACCATATATACAACTAAATTGGATCACAAGCTTTTTGGTTTTTTGCTCCCCGTATGCAATTCACATTTTTTAAAGTTTGTTTAAATTAAAAAATAACTTTAATTTTCGCATTTTCTTTTTTTTCACGTCATATCTTCTTTGGTGATGGTATATCTACGAATGTGGACAATGATATTACATCCAAATGTTATATTGTGCAAGAAAGCTCATGTTGACAAGTTAATTTCTAAATGATATTACTTCGCAAGTTTACTTTGATTTCGGTGTAGGTCCATATTCTTAAGTAATAATCATAATATTAAAAAGAGTGAAGTTTTATAACTTATTAGCTATACCGCATCATCTACTCGTCTGTTCGATTTTGGTTAGATAGCTATCATTTTCTATATTTTTTCCTAATTTAGAAAACATGTAAACAAGTGGGTTCGTTGTTCCAAAATATAATACAACTCTTTTGGTGTTATTGTGCATAATTTTTTTTCATATGACGTATTATTATAATATTAATTAAGTTGTACGAGCCTTGACTTGAAAAGAAAATTTTATTCGCATCGAAATTTGCTAAATATAAGATCTATTTTTTGTATAATATTTCATTTAAATTTTTTTAGGGGTAAAACACGAGAAAAAATCATGAACTATAGTATCGATGAACCCGATGAGAATATTGATATGGTTATTCGAAGGACTTATTCTTTAGAATCATACGAGGGCACAATCTTTTTTAGAAATATTTGGCAATGGTACTACTAAGGTAGAGGCCTAAAAACAATTAATGTAGCTATCGTTTCATTAAAAAATAATAGCTTTAATACGTTGTTATTTATTGTTTTATGTGATTTTATGTTGTGCTGAACTCAATTGTAAATAGTTCTTATTTGCTGTTGAGATGTATTATTTAAACAATCTTGGGAACTGTTCGAAAAATATATTTTATGGGGCAGTTTTATGCATAATTAAGTACCATGGTGGAATATAATTCATAATAAAAATTGATCTAACAATATATTAATTTAATCTTACATTGGTTACTGATAATTTGCACAGAGAAAAAAGTTGATCTTTCGAAACATGCTACTCTTAAAACTAGCTACATGACAATGCTATACCACAAGTAAGTATCCATTACACGATGAGTATGTTATTTATAACCGCGATGGCATTCAGTATTATAAATCACGAATTAAATTCAGTCAGCTTAAATTTAAAATTTGTCTCAACTCGCGAACTCCTGTAGGTGAGGAATGATTTAAAAAAAAAAAAAGACTAAAAGGCGCTCGCATTCAAATTTGCACCGAGTACTTGCAGAACATTTCGGCGGTCCAACTGAAAGCACTATTTCCCACTCCTTAATCCTTGTGTGGTGCACCTTGCCTTGGCCAAACGCTCTCGTTCCTTCCTTGCTGTCCTGCACCGTGTCGCGCTATTACTCGCTCCCATTAACTGGTCCCATCCCATGAGTTATTTCTTATTAGTTATTTCTACCCGATAAATGATCTGCCCCGTTCATTGGACCAGAAGCGGTAACTCTACCGGACAATATAGGCGCGGAGGACAAGACACTGGCTCGAGATTGGATTGAGATATCGAACGGCTGAGATTGTTTTCTGTAAATTCTCAAGCGTAATAATTCACATGGCACGGTCCTCGAGCATTTGCTGCTCTATGGTCCTTTTTCCCCATGCATCCTCTAAAAGACTGTTTTTTTGGGATAGAGACGTTGGGGTCTTTTGTGAAATGTTAAGGCAGTTAATGTATCGTGCCTTGCTGCAAGTTATGTTGAAGAATAGTTGTTCTAGGCTTCTAGCCATCAGTCATGAAAAATTTAAGTTATATATTTATTGAAACTAGGGGCCAATCGAGTTTCGTTTTTGACTTCCAGATAAATTTAAAATACGTTATCATTTTTAAATTTTGTAAAGATTAATGTATTTAAATTTTTATGGGAATAATTTTGTATGTTGTTTATATTTAATATTTGTTGGGTATTGTTTTACGTTGAATTAGCAGTGATAGTAAAATATATTTGAAAATGTTTGTTTGGTGTTAAAAAGGATAGTTAAAAAAAATAAGATGACTAAATACTAAATAAAATCAGTTTAAAGATGTAGCTTTTCTTTCTATCTTTGACCCGTCAAAAGCTATCCTCCAAGCACGAGAGATTAAAAAAAAAAATGTACTATTAAAAAAATGCTAATGTCGAGTATAATTTTCTGTGAAGAATAGTCGCCATATGTTTTTTTTTTTTTTCCTTTTTTGAGATAAATGTACCTTTGTTTGTTGGTAAGAACTCATCAGGTCAAGTGGTTAAAGCCGAATATAATCCTTTTTCTTGCTTTTGGAGTAGAAACGATTCGTTACCAGAATTAGTATTAATATGCCAAAGGAACCAGCTTTTAAGAATAATCCTATACGATAGTAAATATATTTCTCTATGAACATTTTTACCTTTTTTCTATTGAAGTATTGGGCTGATGCAACAATATCGCACAATTTGAAGGAAGAAGCAACACCCGCTATATCAAAGAGTAAGCAGTGTGTCGGATCCTCGCAAGATAGGAATATTTATTTTTGGTCTCTCCAAACTAAATATCCTATCATTCTTTTCTTTTTCTTTTTCTTTTTTTAAGAAGAAGAAGAAACTATTTTATCGTTTCTAATGATCTTCAAGGATAAATGTAAAAGTTCAAACCCCATATATTATCGGTCTTTGTTTCAAAAATGACATGAAATATGTTTTTGTAGGAAAATGAATTTTTAGTATTGAGCAGTATTTATAGAAAGATTGTGGCTCTTAAAATTATCATTATCAATGTTTTAATTGCTACAATAAAGCAGCAGTCACAATTAAATGCGCAGCAAAAAGATCGCAGTTTTAATCGCATAATATCTTGGCAAAATCGGATATAAACCCCTATAATCTTCTCTCCCTTCTAACCTTTAAAACTGGATATAAACCCCTCTAAATTGATTTTGTTCAGATTTAAGCCCTTTTTATTATTTGTAATCATATTTTAAATAAAATTTTAGTGTTATGACCAGTATAACCTTAATCTACATATGCAGTTTGCCCAACAACAATTCAGTTTCCTGTTTTCTCATTTCCCTAATGATTCATCTATCGTAATTGGAGATTTCTCCTTTTTCTTTTAAAATTAATATGGAAAGATTTATTCTCCGATGGTTATGCTCAATCCTAAGATACGATGATCTTCCATCTTTTTATCCTTCCAATTGGTGATTTCTTATTTTTGTCTCGCTTAGTCACTCTATCTCTGTTTTTGTCAAATAATGGAGACAAAATTGTCAAATGATGATTATTTCTCTTCTTGAACATGGTAATAGAATATTTTCTATTTATTTACTAGTAAGTTGTATCATATGCACTTGCTGACATCCATGACAAGCATAAGACCAGTATGTTCAATATTGAATTTCAATTTCCTTCTCGCATGCTTGGGCTGTAGTAATGTTCGTATAAAAGATACTTATTTTTTGAAGAAATTATACTTTAGCTATAAATAGACTGGTCAAATATAACACTATTTTAACATGATTATTTGGGTTTACAATACAATCAATCTCTTATCATATACTTCATTTGCTCCTATGTGCAATTCACAACAACATAACTACATCAATTACAACGAAATAAGGTGCATTAGCAGTTTTAAAGGACAAAACATAAGATACATCAATATTATAAATAAAGATGTGTGAATGTCGGGATCCTTTAGTTAAATATCTTCCGACACTTCAAATATTGTGAAATAGTTGTGCAATAGCATTTTTTTTTATTTTTGTAATGTGATATTTTGTAACTAATTATGTGTCGGGTGTTCTTGCTCATAAAACTGACTCGGTTCAACACATATAATAATTTTGGCAACACATTGTTTTGTTTCTGATTTTTGTGACCCCTTCCTATTTTCATTTTCATCATATCTCCATCTCTTTTGTGTTTCTTAGAGTCCTTCTCCATCTTAATTTCTCTTCATCACCATTCTTAATTCGGTTACAAAATATAAATTAAATTCATTCAATTGAAAATAGAAAAAACATCAAATTTTGTTTACGATATATATATATATATATATATATATATATATATATATATATATATATTTAAGTCATTTATAAACATATTACATTTCATGAGTAATATCAACATAATATAAATCATATTAATCATATTATTTCAGATAACTATAACTATATTTACACACATATAAATTTTTCTTTAAATTGATCAAACTCTTTAAATTTAATCAAATCAAATTACCTACGATAGCTAAACTATATTTCTAAAGATAAATATATCTAAACTATATATCAAAAAATGAACATAATTAAACTATAGAAACATAATAAAAATATTCTTATTTCGCCCGATATGCCTCCCTAGTTGTTAGTAATTTGTTTGATTAAAATATAATGTTTATTTCTTATTTTGTTCTCTTTTTACCGGTAAGTTGTGTTGTGCCAGTACTTTGTCCAATAGCTTTATTTACGGGCTTAATTATATCCTCAAATAAAAAAAAGGTTCGAAAAGAAAGGAAAATATAGTCCTGCATAAACACAAAAGGCATATGGTTTTGGTAAGTAAACACACACAAAGAAAAAAAATGAATTCGTTAGATTTCTTGAAGCGAGTTGAAAATACATACAGGTGGGCATGCTAGGTTAAGGGTATATCAGTCTTAACTATAATTTTTATATCTTTTCTATTAAAAATATGATTAAAAATAATAACAAGGGGTTTTGTCTGGACAAAATTGAATTAGAAGGGTTTATATCCAGGGGCGGAGCCAGGATTTCAACTTAGGAGGGCGGAAATTTCGATTAGGTAGACTAAAATTTGAAAGTTAAAAAATGTAATAAATTGATAACAAAAATAATGTTTCATCATTTTTATAGTAGTAAATTTTCTAAACATGAATTGTATCAAATACAATAAATAAGTAATTTTTTCTTAAAAAATAATAAGTAATGATTTTTATATTTGAGTAATGTTATATTTTTTATTTTTCATCTTCTAAATTTGCTCTAAAGGAAAATTATAATTAAACTAGTATGAACAAACAATAAACTTAACTAGATTTTATTTGAACTCTTTTATTAGGGGTGCAATATGTTATGTATTAATAAAATTTAGCATATAATTGAAAAGCTCTTCATATAAAGTTAAAATCTTAGGGGGGCCAGGCCCCCTTTGCCCCCTACTGGCTCCGCCACTGTTTATATCCAACTTTAAAGATTAGAGGGGTTTATATCCGAATAGAGAAGTTTAAAGGGGCTTATATCCGATTTTTTTCCCTAATGTCTTAGGTTTAAAAGAGTTAAATATCCAATTAATGTAGTATACACAAAATATCCAATTAATTTTAATTAAAAAGGAAATCGACTAGCATAGGGATTACGTGTAACATGCAAACAAATTCATTTTTATTTTTTATTAATTATGTTTTCTTCATCCAAACTGTGACTTTAATAGTCTTAAATAAGTGGCTTGATTCTGATTCAATTATCATATCATAACATTACATCACAATATGGTGTCTTTTGAGAAGTGATAATTGGCGACAAAACAAAAGCACCACACATATACTCTTAGTCCAAATGTATATTTTTGCTCGTATGTATTCGGATGTAATTTATTTTCTTAAACTACCATATTTTTAAACTTAGTTATTTAAAATACCATATTTTTAGCTTAACTATTTACAAATTGACAATACTTTTACTTTTGTGCAACTTTACTATGATGTTTGAACAAAAAAAATAATAGAAACATAGAATAAGAAAAAAGTTGCCACGAAATTTGTCAATGAAAGAAATTAACATACAACACTCTTAACTCTATGCAAAATTTAATTGTACGCGTCGTATAAAAATAACATTGTTTAGAAAAAATTGTAAGAAATATAAATAAAACGAAAATAATTAAATTTAGTATGGTGAGGCCAAATTGATGAAAAAATAAAGGGCATGAGGATGATGAAGTTCTATCGGAGGAGGAGGAGGAGGAGAGAAAGGTGGAGAGGGACTCTAAACAATACAAAAGAGAGAAAGAGATCAGATGAAACTGAAAATAATAACGGGTCGTAAAAATCAGAAACAAAACAATGAGCTGTCAAATTATTGTATACTGGTGAATCGGGTCAGATTTATGAGCAATGATACTTGGCACACGAATAGTTATATAGTATCACGTTACAAAAATCGGAAAAAAAAAAGAAATGTTATTTCACAATATTTGAAGTGTTGGGCTACATATAATTAAACGATCCTGATACCCACATATTTTTTTTTATATTTTTTTATATTTTTGATTGGTCTTAGTAGTTAAAAAACACATTTGTGATTGTTTAGATTCTAGAATCGCAAATTAAGTGTATTTTGCTTCTTTTTTTTTTGTTAAGGAGTTTGTTGCAACTCTATAATATGATTTAAGATAGCTAGTTCATTTTTTTTTTTAAACCTACGACACTATATAATACTATTTGCTTTCTCTGAGGAGTTTGTTGTATCGTCGAAACTTCAGAAAAATTTATCGGTCACTTTTATATTCGGAAAAGAAAATTGCACGAGCTTTAAGTAGAATGACTGTGATTGAAATGATACTCATTTAAAATTTCCTAGTTCTATATGCTACGTATTTTGAAAATAGATAAAAAGGCGACATTTGAATATAAATCATAAATACCCATAACTGATGGGCTAATGGCGACCATTCTAACCATGCGACGTCTTTGGTTCCGTCCTCCGAATCACAATTAAAGACGTTGATTATGCGACAAGTCATACGGAGGCTGCATTAATCCTCTATTCCTCAATTAAATTTGAACTCTAAAATACAAATTATTACGATAAAGATTCTCATACCATAATCTTTGGCCTCGCACGCGACTAAAAATCTCACAGATTCATTTATCTGCGTATCGAAATTAACAAATATAAAATGTCGATCTTATTTATTTTCACTGTAACAAGTTTAAGAAAATTTTACGGCTTTAGAAATCTAATTCGCACTGGTTTTTTTTTCCCATTCTGGAGAAGATTTTGAATAGTAAGGGTGTGTTTGGGAAAGTAACGTGGATAAGCACGAATAGGCAGTTTGCGCGAATGAGAATCTTGGGCAGTTCGTTCCTTGTTCCTCAAAACTGAGGCAATAAGAATAGCGCACGAATTGATTATTCGCTATGATGAGAGTCGCATATTTGGTTGCCTCAAATTCTGCGCCTGTTCCCGAACAAGGTATTCGCAAGCCTCCCGAACACACCATTAATTCAGATATAGACCCCTCTAATCATAGTTTGTTTGGATGTAATCCTTTTCATTGATATTAATTATATTTTAAATAAAATAATCATATTTGAAAAAATGATGACCAAATTGTCCCCTTCATTTAACATGCCGTCCTCTTTCCCCACTCTCTCTATATTTATGTAAAAGCAAAGGCTACATTCATTTGCAAATCCAGAACAGAAATTAAGTTTTTGCCTAAATGGGAATTTTTGCCATTGATTTGAACAATCAAATTTTAACCCATTTCAAATTTAACTTTAAAAGATGAATTAAGTCAATCCAACAATTCGGTAAAAGGTATACATATTGAGCCAATTAGGTTAATGCATGCACAAATACAGATTATTGTGGTTAATTGACATCGAAGAATCAAGAATCGCCTAAAATACTCAATGAAACTCCAAATAAGCTTAATTTTCACATTATATGCATTTGATGTATTGTGCCATATTTTAAATAAACTAGAATCACATTCTAGACAATGTTAAGTACTTAAATAAAAATTTATGTTATCAAATGACGTTGGACGAGTCCAGAATCACATAAAATGCTCAACACATGCTCCAGATAATATTCTTTTGCACATTATATGCATATTTCTTTATCTATGACACAACATTTCAATTAATCGAATGAATCAAGAATCGCTTTAAAAACTCAATTCTCTAACTAATCTTCATTTGTGCATTATACGAATATTTCTTCTTCTGTAATGTAATGTTTGAATTAATTAGATCTTAATTGTATTATATACCATATAACATTCTTAAATAAAGATTACTGTTACGAATTGGCGTCAAATGAATCCAGAATCACTTAAAATGCTCCACGGAAGCTCTGTACAAGCTTAATTGCATATTACAGGCATATTTCTGTATTATAAAGCAATATTTATATTAATTAAGATCTGAATTGTATTTTATACCATATGAAGAGCTTAAATATAGATTATTATGTTGAACTGACATCAAATGAATTAAGCTTTAAATTACTCAACTGATTTTTTAAGTAAGCTTTATTTGCACATTATATGCATATTTCTTTAAGTATAACGCATTATTTTAAAAAAAGTAAGATCCGAATTATAATATAGACCATATAAGGAGCTCCGAAATAGATTATTTTGATCAAATGAAGCTGAAATTAATCGTGAATCGCTTGCAAATGCTAAACATAAACTTCAAATTAGCTCCATCTACACGTTAACTGCATATTTCTTGCCGTGTAATGCAATATTTCGAATAAGCGAGTTCTGAACTTTATTCTAGACGATATAAAGTGCTTAAATTAAGATTAATTTTATCATCGAATGAATCATGAATAACCTAAAATGCTCAATAAAGCTTGAAACAAGCTTAATCTCTGTATGTAATAAGCAATATTTAAAGTAAGTTAGATACAAAACACATTCTATTCATTATAAAGTGCTTAAATATAGTTTTATGTTATCAAATGATGTAGGACGAGTCTTGAATCGCATAAAATGCTCAAAAAATGCTCCAAATAATATTCATTGGAACATTATATGCATGTTTCTTTATGTATGGAACAATATTTAGAATAGGGAGGATATGAATTACATTCTGGACCGTATTAAGAGCTCTAATATAGATTATTGTGATGAAATCATGTCGGATGAATCAAGAACCACACAACATGTTCAACTGAAGCATCAGAAAAGCTTCATTTGCACATTATATGTATATTTCTTCATGTTTAATGCAATATTTTGAATAAGCACGATCATAATTATATTCTAAACCATAAAAAGTGCTTAAATGTATATTATTGCGATCGATGATGTCAAATGAAATAAGAATCACTTAAAAAAATCAATTAACGCTCTAATTAATCTTCATTTGTGCATTATAAGAACATTTCTTCTTCTATAATGTAATATTTTGAATAAATTTGATCTAAATTGTATTATATAGACCATATAACATTCTTAAATAAAGATTATTGTTATCAAATGATGTCGAATGAATCAAGAATCGCTTAAAATGCTCAACTGAAACTTCATACAAGCTTCACTGGCGTATTATAGGCATATTTCTTTATATATATTCAATATTTTTATTAATTAAGATCCGAATTAGCTTAAATATAGATTACTATATTAAACTGACATAGAATGAATTAAGCTTTAAATTACTCAACTGATTTTTTAAATATGATTTATTTGCAGATTATATACATATTTCTTTATGTATAACACATTATTTTCAATAAGTAAGATTCGAATTATATTATAGACAAACTGACGTCGAATTAATCATGAATCACATTTATAAATGCTAAACAGAAGCTTCAAATTAGCTTCATATGCACATTATATGCATATTATATTCTAAACCATTAAAAGTGCTTAAATGTAGGTTATTCTGGTCGATTAATGGCGAATGAATCAAGAATCACATAGAAAACTCAATCGACGCTCTAACTAATCTTCAATTGTGCATTATATGAATATTTCTTATTCTATAATATAATATTTTGAATAAATTAGATCTAAATTGTATTATAGACCATATAACATGCTTAAATAAAGATTATTGTTATAAATTGACGTCAAATGAATCAAGAATTGCTTACAAAACTCAACTGAAGCTCCTTACAAGCTTCATTTGCATATTATTAGCATATTTCTTTATGTATAACGCAATATTTCTATCAGTTAAGATCTGAATTGTATTTATACCAATGTGAAGAGCTTAAATATAGATTATACCGAATGAATTAAGTATATAGCGTAAAAGTATCCAAATAATGTTTGAAATAAGCTTTATATGCACATTAGTTTATATTTCTTCATGTATGACACATTATTTTTAATAAGTAAGATCCGAATTATATTATAGACCATATAAGGAGCTCCAATATAGATTATTGTGATCAAATGATGTTGAATTAAACGTGAATCGCTTTTAAATGCTAAATAGAAGCTCCAAATTAGCTTCATCTGCACATTATATACATATTTCTTACCGTGTAAAGCAATATTTCAAATAATTAAGTTCTGAAGTATCTAGAGCATATAAAGTGCTTAAATAAAGATTATTGTTATCAATTGACATTGAATGAATCAAGAATCCCCTAAAATGCTCAATGAAACTCCAAATAAGCTTAATTTGCACATTATATTCATATTTCTTTATGTAATGTGCAATATTTTAAAAACTTATATTTTGAATCACATTCTAGACAATATAAAGTGCTTAAATATAGATTTATGTTATAAAATGACGTCGGACGAGTGCAGAACCACAAAAAATGCTCAACACATACTTCAAATAATGTTATTATGGAGGATATTAATTGTATTCTAGACCATATAAAGAGCTTTAATAAAGATTATTGTAATTAAATACTGTCGGATTAATCAAGATCCAAACAAAATGCTCAATGAACCTTCATAAAAGCTTAATTTACACAATATATGCCTATTTCTTCATGTTTAATGCAATATTTTGAATAAGTACGATCATAATTATATTCTAGACCATAAAAGTGCTTAAATGTAGATTATTGTGATCGATTGATGTCGACTGAATCATGAATCGCTTAAAAGACTCAATTAACGCTCTAATTAAGCTTCATTTGTGCATTATATGAACATTTCTTCTTCTATAATGTAATATTTTGAATAAATTAGATTTAAATTCTATTATAGACCCATATAACATGCTTAATAAAGATAATTGTTATCGATTGACATCGAATGAATCAAGAATCGCTTAAAATGCTCAACTGAAGCTCTGTACAAGCTTCATTTGCATATTATAGGCATATTTCCTTTTGTTGAACACAATATTTCAATTAATTAAGATATGAATTGTATTTTGTACCATACGAAGAGTTTAAATATAGATTATTATATTAAACTGACATCCAATGAATAAACTTTATTTGCACATTACGTGCATATCTATAACAAATTATTTTCAATAAGTAATATCTAAATTATATTCTAGACCATATAAGGAGCTCTGATATAGATTATTTTGATCAATAATGTCGAAATAATCGTGAATCTCGTTTAAACGCTAAACAGAAGCTTCAAATTAGCTTTATCTGCATATTATATGCATATTTCTTGCCGTGTAACACAATATTTCGAATAAGTAAGTTATGAACTATATTCTAGACCTTATAAAGTTCTTAAATAAAGATTAGTGGTATAAATTGACGTCGAATGAATCAAGAGTCGCCTAAAATGCTCAATGAAGCTTCAAATAAGCTTAATTTGCACATTATGTGCATATATATATTGTTTTTTGTAATATGCAATATTCTAAATAAATAAGATCTGAACCACATTCTAGCCAATATAAAGTGCTTAAATATAATTTTATGTTATCAAATGACGTCGAACGAGTCTTGAATCACTTAAAATGCTCCAAAATAATATTGTTTTGCACATTATATGCATATTTCTTTATGTATGGCGCAGTATTTAGAATAGGGAGGATATGAATAACATTCTGGACCGTATTAGGAACTCTAATGTAAATTATTGTGATTAAATGACGTCAGCTGAATCAGGAACCACACAAAATGCTCAACCGAAGCTCCAGAAAACCTTCATTTGCACATTATAAGCATATATCTTCATGTTAAATGCAATATTTTGAATAAGTAGGAGCATAATTTTATTCTAGACCATTAAAAGTGCTTAAATATAGATTATTGTGGTTGATTGATGTGGAATGAATCAAGAATCGTTTAGAAAACTCAATTAATGCTCTAACTAATCTTTATTTGTGCATTATATGAATATTTCTTCTTCTATAATGTAATATTTGAATAAATTAGATCTAAATTGTATTATAGACCATATAACCTGGTTAAATAAAGATTATTATTATCAATTGACGTCGAATGAATCAAGAATCGCTTAAAATGCTCAACTGAACCTCCGTACAAACTTCATTTGCATATTATAGGCATATTTCTTTATGTAAAATGCAATATTTCTATTAATTAAGATCCGAATTGTATTTGTACCATATGAAGAGCTGAAATATAGATATTTATATTAAACTGACATCGAATGAATTAAGGTTTAAAGTACTCAACTGATATTTTTAATAAGCTTTGCAAATTATGTACATATTTCTTTATGTATGAACACAATATTTTCAATAAGTAAGATTCGAATTATATTCTAGACCATACAAGGAGCTCCGATATAGAATATTTTGATCAAATTGCATCGAATTAGTCGTGAATCGCTTTTAAATGCTAAACAGAAGCATCAAATGAGCTTCATCTGCACATTATATGTAACGCAATATGTCATATAAGTGAGTTCTGAACTATATTCTAGACCATATAAAGTGCTTAAATAAAGATTATTGTTATCAATTGACGTCGAATGAATCAGGAATCACCTAAAATGCTCCATGACCATGAAGCTCCAAATAAGCTTAATTTGCACATTATGTACATATTTCTTTATGTAACGTGCAATATTTTAAATAAGTTAGATTGAATCACATATACACATATAATGTGCTTAAATATAGTTTTATGTTATCAAATGACATCGGACGAGTCTTGAAAGCATTTAAAAGCAATTCAGGATTAATTCAACGTCATTTTATCACAATATCTATATTTGAGCTCCTTCTATGGTCTATAATATAATTTGGATCTTATTTATTTAAAATAATGCAATACAAAAAGAAATATTCATAAATGGGCAAAAGTTTATTTAAAACATCAGTGGAGTATTTTACGCTTCACTTAATTCATTCGATGTCATTTTAACATAATAATCTATATTTAACCTCTTCATATGGTCTAAATACAATTCAGATCTTAATTTTTATAATTATTGCGTTATACATAAAGAAATAAGCCTATAATATGCAAATGAAGCTTGTATGCTGCTTAAGTTGAGTATTTTAAGCGATTCTCGATTCATTCAGTGTCAATCGATAACAGTAATCTTTATTTAAGCATGATATATGGTCTAAACTCTAAAATACAACTTAGATATAATTTATTCAAAATAATGCGTTATAGAAGAAGAAATATTCATATAATGCACAAATGAAGCTTAGTTAGAGCACTAATTGAGTTTTTTAATCGATTCTTGATTCATTCGTTATCAATCGATCATAACAAGGTACATTTAAGCACTTTTTATGGTCTAGAATATAATCCTGATCGTACTTATTGAAAATATTGCATTAAACATTAAGAAATATGCATATAATGTGCAAATGAAGGTTTTATGGAGCTTCAGTTGAGCATTTTGTGTGGTTCTTGATTCATCCGATGTCATATAATCACAATAATCTATAACGCAATATTTAGAGCTCTTTACATCGTCTAGAATATAATTCATATCCTTCCTGTTAGAAATGCTGTGTTATACATTAAGAAATATGCATATAATATACAAAAGAGAATATTTGGAGCATTTTTTGAGCATTTTATGGGAATCTGGACTTGTCCGATGTAATTTGAAAGCATAAATTTATATTAAAGCAATTTATATTGTCAATAATGTGATTCAGATCTGACTTATTTAAAATATTGCAGATAAGGAAATATGCATATAATGTGCAAATTGAGCCTATTTGGAGCTTCATTGAGCATTTTTGGCGATGAAATCAGCTTTTTAGGCGATTCTTGATCCCATCGCGTCAATTAATCACTATCATATATATTAAATCACTTTATATGGTGTAGAATATAGTTCATAAGTTAATTATTAGGAAAAATTTCGTTACGCGGCAAATATTTGCAAATAATCCGCAGATGAAGCGAATTTGGAGCTTTTGTTCAGCATTTGAAAGCGATTCACGATTAATTCGACGTCATTTGATCGCAATAATCTATATTTGAGCTCCTTATATGGTCTAAAATATAATTCGGATCTTACTTATTGAAAATAATGTGTTATATATAAAGAATTATGCTTATAATGTGCAAATAAAGCTTATATAAAAAATCAGTTGAGTAATTTAAAGCTTAATTCATTTGATGTCAGTTTAACATAATAATCTATATTTATGCTCTTCATATGGTATGAAATACAATTCAGATCTTAAGTAATAGAAATGGTGATACATAAAATAATAATCTTATAATATCTAAATGAAGCTTGTAAGAAGCTTCAGTTGAGCATTTTAAGGGATTCTTAATTTATTCGACGTCATTGATAACAATAATCTTTCTTTAAGCTTATTATATGGTCTAGAATACGATTTCGATCTAATTTATTCAAAATATTGCATTATGGAAGAAGAAATATTCATATAATGCACAAATGAACATTAATTTGAGCGTTAATTGAGTTTTTTAACTGATTCTTGATTCATTCGACATCAATCAATAATTTATATTTAAACACTTTTTATGGTCTAGAATATGATTCTTATCGTACTTATTCAAAATATTGCATGAAACATGAAGGAATATGTATATAATGGGCAAATGAAGTTTTTCTGGAGCTTCAGGCTTCAGTTGACCATTTTGCGTGGTCTTGATTCATCCGACGTCATTTAATCTCAATGGTCTATATTATAGCTCTTTATACGGTCCAGAATGTAATTTATATACTCCCTCTTCTAAATATTGCGTCATACATAAAGAAATATGCATATAATTTGCAAAAGAAAAAATTATTTGTAGCATGTGTTGAGCACTTTATGTGATTCTGGACTCGTCCGATGTCATTTGATAATATAAATCTATATCTAAGCAATTTATATTGTCTAGAATGTGATTCGGATCTAACATATTTAAAATATTTCATATTACGTAATGAAATATGCATAAAATGTGAAAATTAAGCTTATTTGGAGCTTCGAGCATTTTTGGCGATGGAATCAGCAATTTAGGCGATTCTTGATTCCATCGACGTCAATTAAACACAGTAATCTATATTTAAGTACTTTATATGGTCTTGAATATAGTTCAGAACTTACTTATTCAAATATTGAGTAACACGGCAAGAAATATGCATATAATGCACATATGAAGCTAATTTGGAGCTTCTGTTCAGCATTTAAAATTAATTCATGATTAATTTGACGTTATTTGATAATAATAATTTATATTTGCAGTCCTTATATGGTCTAGAATATAATTCGGATCTTACTTATTGAAAAGAATGTGTTATGCACAAAGAATTATTCATAAATGTGCAAATAAAGCTTATATAAAGCATCAGTTGAGCAAAAGTGATTCCTCATTCATTCGATGTTAATTGATAACAATAATTTTTATTTAAGAATTTTATATGGTCTAGAATACTATTTGGATAGAATTTATTCAAAATATTGCATTGTAGAAGCACATATATTCATATAAAGCACATATCTGAAGCTTAGTTAGAGCGTCAATTGAGTTTTTTAGGAATTCTTGATTCATTTGACAACAATCTATCACAATAATCTACATTTAAACACTTTTTATGATCTACAATATAATTCAGATAGTATTATTCTAAATATTCTATTAAAGTGAAGAAATGTGTATATAATGTGCAAATGACGCTTTTCTAGAGCTTCAGTTGAGCATTTGCGGTGGTTCTTGATTCATCCGACGTCAGTAAATCACAATACTCATTGTTAGAGCTCTTTATACAGTCTGGAATATAATTCATATCATTCCTATCCGAAATATTGTGCCATACATAAATAAATATGCATATAATTTGAAAAAAAAAGAATATTATTTGGAGCATTAGTTGAGCATTTTATTCGATTCAATATTCATCCGACATCATTTGATAACATAAAACTATATGTAAGCACTTTATAATGGCTACAATGTGATTTGGATCTAACTTATTTAAAATATTTCATATTACATAAAGAAATATGCATATAATATGCGAATTAAACTTATTTGGAGCATCATTGAGCATTTTAAGTGATTCTAGAATCCTTCAACATCAATTAATAACAATAATCTATATATATTTATGCACTTCAGATGGTCCAGAATATAGTTCATGAGTTACTTATTCGAAATGTTGCGTTACACGGCAAGAAATATGCACATAATGTGCAGACAAAGCGAATTTGGAGCTTCTGTAAAGCATTTAAAAGCGATTCTCTATTAATTCGACATGATTTGATCACAATAATCTATATTTAAGCTCCTTATATGGTCTATAATATAATTCAGATCTAACTTATTGAAAATAATGTGTTATACACAAAGAAATATTCATAAATGTGCAAATAAAGCTTATTTAAAACATCAGTTGGGAATTTTAAGCTGTACTTAATTTATTCGATGTTAGTTTTACATAATAATCTATATATTTAAGCTCTCCATATTGGTTTAAAATACAATTCAGATCTTAATTAATATATATATTGCGTTATACATTAAGAAATAAGCCTATAATATACAAATGAAGCTTGTAGGGAGCTTCAGTTGAACATTTTATGCGATTCTTGATTTATTCGACGTAAATTGATAACAATAATCTTTATTTAAGCATGTTATATGGTCTAGAATACAGTATAGATCTAATTTAATCAAAATATTGCGTTATAGCCGCAGAAATATTCATTTAATGCACAAATGACTGTTAGTCAGAGCGTTGATTGAGTTTTAAAGCAATTCTTGATTCATTCGATAATAATCAAACACGATATGCTACATTTAAACACTTTTTGTGGTCTAGAATATAATTCAGATCACACTTATTAAAAATATAGCATTAAAGTGAAGGAATATGCATATAGTTTGCAAATGAGTCTTTTATGGAACTTCAGTTCAGCATTCTGTGTGGTTCTTGATTCATCCAATGTCATTTAATCACAATAATCTATATTAAAACTCATTATATGGTCTAGAATATAATTCATGTCCTCCGTATTCAAAATATTGTGCCGTACATAAAGAAATATGCATATAATATGCAAAAGAAGATTATTTGGACCACGTGTTGAGCATTTTATGCAATTCTAGAATCGTCATTTGATAGCATAAATCTATTTTAAGAAATTAATATTGTCTAGAATGTGATTCAGATCGAATTGTTTAAAATATTGCATATTACATGAAGAAATATGAATATAATGCGCAAATTAAGCTTATTTGGAGTTTCATTGAGCATTTTAGGCGATTCTTGATTTATCCGATGTCAGTTGATAACAATAATCTTTATTTTAAGCACTTCATATGCTCTAGAATATACTTCAGAACTTACTTATTCGAAATATTGTATTACAAGGCAAGATATATGCATATATTATGCAAATGAAGCTAATTTGGAGCTTCTGTTTAGAATTTAAAAGCAATTCACGATTAATTCGACGTCATTTGATCAAAATAATCTATATTGGAGCTCCTTATATCGTCTATATAATATAATTCGGATCTTACTTATTGAAAATAATGTGATATACATAAATAAACATGCATATAATGTGCAAATAAAGTTTATTTCAAACATTAGTTGGGTATTCTAAGATATACTTAATTCATTCGAAGTCAGTTAACATAATAATCTTTATTTTAAGCTCTTAATATGGTATAAATACAATTTAGATGTTAATTGATAGATATATTGCATTATACTTAAAGAAATATGCCTGTAATATGCAAATGAAGCTTGTTTGAAGCTTCAGTTGTGTTTTTAAGCGATTCTTGATTCATTCGTCGTCAATTGATAACAATACTCATTATTTAATGGTCTAAAATATAATTCTGATCCTATTCAAAATATTTCATTAAACATGAATAAATATGCATATAATGTGCAAATGAAGCTTTTCTTAAGCTTCATTTGAACATTTTGTGTGGTTCTTGATTCATCTGACAATATTTAATTACAATAATCTATATTAGAGCTCTTAATACGGTCCAGAATGTAATTAATATCCTCCCTATTCTAAATATTGTGATATACAAAAAGAAATATGCATATAATGTGAAAAAAAATATTATTTGAAGCATTTGTTGAGCATTTTATGCGATTGAACAGAAGCTCCAAATTAGCTTCATCTGCACATTAAATGTATATTCCTTGCCGTGTAACACAATATTTCGAATAAGTAGGTTCTGAGATATATTATAGATCATATAGTGCTTAAATAAAGATTACTGTTATCAATTGACTTCGAATGAATCAATAATCGCCTAAATGCTCAATGAAACTCCAAATAAGCTTAATTTGCAAATTATTTTCATATTTCTTTATGTAATATAATATATTTTAAATAACTTATAATCGAATCACATTCTAGACATTATAAAGAGCTTAAATATAGATTTATATTATCAAATGACGTCGGACGAGTCCAGAACTGCATAAAATGCTCGACACATGCTCCAAATAATGTTTTCTTGCACATTATTTGCATTTTTTTTTTTTTTTTTGTCTACAACGCAACATTTCAAATAGGGAGGATATAATTATATTGTAGACCATATAAAGAGCTCTAATATAGATTATTGTGATTTAATGACGTTGTATGAAACAAGAACCACATAAAATGCTCAACTGAAGCTTCAGAAAAGCTTTATTTACACATTATATAATTATTTCTTAATGTTCAATGCAATATTTTTAATAAGTACGATCTGAATTATATTCTAGAACTTAAAAATTACTTAAATATAGATTTTTGTGATCTATTAATGTCGAATGAATTAAGAATCACTTAAAAAACTCAATTAATGCTCTAATTAATCTTCGTTTATGTATTATAGACCATATAACATGCTTAATAAAGATCATTGTTATCGATTTTCATCGAATGAATCAAGAATCGCTTAAAATGCTCAACTGAAGCTCTGTACAAGCTTCATTTGCATATTATAGGCATATTTCTTTATGTACAATGCAATATTTCTATTAATTAAGATCCGAATGTAAGTGCTACAACAATTCTAGAATGCGGAAATAATCCAGAATCGTAAAATACCTCGTGCCATCGCTAATTGAAATCGAGTGTTGAGTGGATGAGAGTCGAAACCTTATGGCCTCACACGCTTTCTCCATGTCCTGCTATATCTGCAACAGGGTCTTGACGAGAGGCCACTACAGAAATCGATGTAACTTCTCTATACTCGACGGCGTATCCAAGAGAATAGTCGGTTCTGACTTGTCTCCTATCTCTTTCCTTATATTCTCTCTTACTTGCTCTCTATATCATAGATGAACTGAAAGAATGACAAAACCTCATGTATTCCATCAGTACAGAGGCTTATGTAGGGGTGCCACGAGTGGGTCAGAATGAAAGGGTGCAAGATCAGACTATTATGTCCAGATGCTCTGTATCAATTGGGGCAGAACTGGAACGTTCCAATCACAATATGGACAAAATATTACACCGAATTGTATTTTGTACCATATGAAGAGCTTAATTATAGATTATTATTTTAAACTGACATCGAATGAATTAAGTATAGCTTAAATTACCCGACTATTTTTTTTTTTAAATAAGCTTCATTTGTACATTTATGAATAGTTATTGGTGTATAACACAATATTTTCAATAAGTAAGAACCGAATTATAGTCTAGACCAAATAAGGAGCTCAAATATAGATTATTGTGATCAAATGACGTCGAATTATAATCGTGAATCACGTAAAGTGCTCGACAGAAGCTCTAGAAAAGCTTTATTTGCAAATTATAAGCATATTTCTTCATATTTAGTACAATATTTCGAATATGTAGGATATGAATTATATTATGAGGTATACCATGAGCTTAAATATAGATTATCGAGAACAATTGACGTCAAGTGAATCAAGAAATCTTTTAAAGTGTTTAACCGATGTTTTAAATAAATTGCACATTAGATGAATTATTTTTTTTTTGTATAACATAATATTTTGAGTAAATACGATCTGAATTATATTATATACCATATAAAGAGCTCAACTATAGATTATTACTATTAAGAGATGTCTAATGTATCACGAATCACTTTAAAAAAAAGAACTGAAGCTCCAAGTAAGCTTCAATTGAAAATTATATGCATATTGCTTTACGTGTAATGCAATATTTAAGTATTATGTTCTGAATTATATGCTAGTTCATAAAAAATGCTTAAATATATATTATTATGATCGTTTGATGTCGAATGAATAAAAAATCGCTTAAAATACTCGATTAATGATCTAAGTAAGCTTCATTTGTGCATTATTTGAATATTTCTTCTTGTATAGTGCAATATTTTCAATAAATTATATCTAAATTATATTATATGCCATATAACATGCTTAAATAAAGATTATTGTTGTCAATTGACAGTAAATGAATCAAGAATCACTTAAAATGCTCATGTGAAGCTCCATATAAACTTCATTTGCATATTATAGGCATCTTTCTTTATGTATAACGCAATATTTTATTAATTAAGATCTGAATTGTATCTTAGGACGTATGGAGAGCTTGAATAAAGATCATTATGTTAAATTGGCATCGAATCAATTAAAATAAATCTGCACATTTATGATTATTTCTTTATGTATGAAACAATATCTTCAATAAATAAGATCCGAATTATATTCTAGACCATATAAGGAGCTCAAAGATAGATTATTGTCATCAAATGACGTCTAATTAATCGTGAATCGCTTTTGAATGCCAAACAGAAGCTCCAAATTTGCTTCGTCTGCACATTATATGCATATTTCTTATTGTGTAACGCAATATTTTGAATAAATAAGTTATGAAATATATTCTACAACATATAAAGTGCTTAAATAAAGATTATCATGATTAATTGACATCGAAGGAAACAAGTGTTGTCTAAAATGCTCAATGAAGCTCCAAATAAGCTTAACTCTCACATTATATGCATTTTTTTATTTATAATACAATATTCGAATAAGTTAGATCTGAATTACGTTCTAGACAATATAAAGTGTTCAAATATAGATTGTTTTATCAAATGACGTCGGACGAATCCAAAATCGCATAAAAATGCTCAACGCGTGCTTCAAATAATCTTCTTTTGCACATTATATGCATATTTCTTCATGTATGACACAATATTTTTGAATAGGTGGCTTATAGACCATATAAAGTGTTTTAATATAGATTATTGTGATTGAATAATGTTGAATGAATAAAAAACCACACATATTGCTCAACTGAGCTCCTTATTTGGTCTAAAACATAATTTGGATCTTATTTACTGAAAATATCGTGTTACACACAGAAATATTTTATAAACGTGCAAATAAAGCTTATTTAAAAAATCAGTTGGGTAGTTTAAACTGTACACGATTCATTCGATGTCAGTTTATCACAATAATCTATATTCAAGTTTTTTATATGGTCTAAAATACAATTCAGATCTTAATTATTAAATATATTGCGTTATAAATAAATAAATAAGCCTATAATATGGAAATGAAGCTTGTATGGAGCTCAATTCAACATTTTGAATATTTTTTATTCATGTGACGTCAATTGATAACAATAATCTTTTTTTAAGCACGTTATATGGTCTAGAATATAATTTAGATCTAATTTATTCAAAAAAATTGCATTATACAAGAAGATATTTTCATATAATGCACAAATGAAGCTTATATAGAGCACTAAATTAGTATTTTTAAGTAATTTTTTATTGATTCGACATCAATTGATCACAGTAATATATATTTAAGCAATTTATATAGTTTATAATATAATTTAGAACTTACTCATTCAAAATATCACGTAACTCCTAAAGAAATATGCACGTAACGTGCTACTGAATTTTATTTGGAGCTTCATTTCTTTATTTTAAAGCGTTCCATGAATCATTACATCTCATTTAATCACAAAAAAATATATTTGAGCTCTTGTTGCAGTCTACAATATAATTCAAATCTTACTTATTTAGAATAATGTGTTTTACGTAAAGAAATATTCATATAATATGCAAATAAAGCTTCTTTAAAAAATAGATTGACTATTTTGAGTTATACTTGATTTATTTGACATTAATTAATCACAACAATCTATATTGAGTAGGGTTCTAGTGCCACAAGTTTTTTGGTACCACAAATGTCACAACTTCTCTTTTTTCATTAATATTTCAAAATTTAAAAATTCAATTGTCAAATCCAAATTATTGATCTTGTTCAATTTACGGGCGATGCATTTCTATATATTTTTTATAAATTTTGGAGTTTATTTGATATTCGATCCAGATACCAAAAAATGAACGAATGTTGTTAATTAGAACATATTAATTTTAATACGTTCATGTGTCGTCCTCTTGATCAAATATAAAATAAACTCCAAAATATTATGTTGAAAATATATTTAATAAAAAAACACATCTAACAGTGTGCAAAATATTGTGCGAGCATCAAGCTAATTGACATAATATTTATATGTATACTTTACGGATTGCTGGATTGGCTTAATTCATCTTTTAAAGTTAATTTGAACTCGGTTAAAATTTGATTGTTCAAATCAATGGAAAAATTCCAATTTAGGCAAAAACTTACTTTCTTTTCATGGATTTGCAAATGAATGTAACCTTTGTAAGACAGAGGGATATAGAGAGTTAGGGAGAGAGGGCGACATGTTAAATGAAGGGAGTAATTTGGTCTAAATTTCTTGTTAAAATATAATTATTTTATTTAAAATACGATTAAAATTAACAAAAAGGTTTCATATCCGAGCAAAATACGATTAGAGGGATTAATATCCGAATTTAAATATTTGAGGGAGTTATTTCCACTCGGAGAAGATTTGAGGGGTTATATCCAATTTTGCCTAGATAATCAAGATCGTTCCCTCGTGCTATTTTTTTAATCATAAAGTCGCTGTATGGCTCCCGCTATCCTACCCCATTTGTCAGCCTCTGTCCTGTTCTGGGAATTTAAAAATCGAAGGTTGTTCGTTTCGAAATAAACTACAATTAAATCTGTCAATCAGATCCTTTCTGCTGGTTGGAAACCAGCTATAAACGTCCAAGTTGATTTTCAAAAAAAAAAAATAAACGTCCAAGTTTATTGGAGAATCTACAAATGCACATGGATATTGGGTTTGTTCACTGGCAAACGTCATTAAAAATAGCCAGAGACATTAAGCCATTAACACGTCAACGAACTAAACTTGAGCACCAATTGTGAGAATTAAGCACACTCAAAATAATATATTTTTTTTTTTAAATTTTGTTCCGCATATTACAGCGTATAAATTAAGTACCGTTCTCTTTCTAGAAATAAATAAAGATTTGAATATAATATCCAAGAAATGTAAAGGAAATCATCAACATAATAATCATTTTTTTAACATTAATATTTTTTTCTGAAATTTTTAACTATTTTTTTATTTTTCAAAAAATTAGAGGGTACATAACTTTTTAGATTGAGCATATTCTAAAATTCAAAAAATTTATAAAAAAAACTTAAAAAAAATAAAATTTGGTCCCAAAGAGATTTTATTATGGAAAATAATTTGAGCAGTTCAGATCAGACGTTCTAATCATGAAAATAGAAATTTCATCGTATTAGACAAGTGTACGTGTCTAGCATATCAGACTCTAACCACGCCATCTATAATATATAGCGCCACTGCCCAAACAAACTCAACAATTAAATTCCCAACTCATTCCCGATATAATTTTATCGTGATTATCCTTGTTTGCTGCCAACTCAAAATTTCGCGTCCACGATTACAACTCTTAAAATCTCTTAACCCGTGATTTTTAATAATTTTTTGAATTAAGGATTTTACTAGTCAAATTTTTTCGTTTTCCGCTAAGTCAATCTTAAAATTTACATATCCATATTACTTGCGACGGCACAAGCATGATTTTTGGAATTATACACATGACGTCACAGAAAATATCGCGTTACATGTGAAAGAAGAAAAAAGACCTTGTGCTATTATCTATCGCGAAACAAAGAAAAAAAAAAACATATTTCTCGGTTAGTTTGCACTTTGCAATACTGTAAATGATTAGTTGATTATATAATGCTATCCGCTTCGCGTAACCAATGTTGATGGAAATAAAATAAAAATTAAAATTACGAACTCGTTGTTCATACAAAATATACTAACCAATTCCTGAATAATTAAAATAAAAGAAATTGTATGGTTGAGAGAAATTTTAAATTGCATTTGGATTATCACCATTCGCCTCTATTTACAATTTTTAAATTAATTGAAAAGTAGGTACAAAATTACTTCAACAGCAGAATTTACCTTGAAATAATTATCGGTTCCAAGAATTTGCACCACGTCTTTGCAACCAAACGTGGTAATTAATGACGTGGCATGGATCTTTTATAACCTCCTAAAACCTAAAGTAATTCGCCACGTTACTTTAGGCTCCGCTCCAGAGGGGAGTACTCGGAGTACTCGGGAGAGGGAGACTCTGGAGCGGAACCTCAGTACCCTCCGATTTTGGGGGTAACCGAGCTTATCCGTCGATTCGCCCCTCTCCTTCCTTTCCTTAGCTCCGATTCCCTTCGTCTGGGGCGGAGCCTTACTAATATAAAAATAGGTGTTATTTGACACGTGAGCTCCGTTACAGAATAGAAGAGGCGTAACAGAGAAACTCGTACCGCCCCCGGATCCCGCCAAAACAGATCCGTTACGGACCTTCACACGTGGCGACATCTGAAATGTCGTACGGCTGCGCTGATGTGGAGGATAGTGGTTCTCTTAACTGGATTGAATTGTTCTTTCGCGTCCGCCTCATTCAACCCTAGTTTAATGTTTCTTTGGCGTTCGGACCGGATATTGCTACCGATACGGTGGTTACTTTGATGAACCGGATGGAAATTGAACCGAACCCGTTGCAGTTTTGGCGTTTTGTCTTTGGGGCTTTCCGAAAATGACCCCGGAAAGATAAACTTGACTTGCCTCAGGTACCGGCGATATTTGCACCATTAATTAGGAACTTTGAAACCGTCAATTTTAGAAAAAAAATCACTCGTTTTATTTCTGTTCATTGAAAAAGAAATTTCGAAAGAAAGTAAGATCAATTTTACTTTTTCTATGTCAAAAAAATAATGTAGAACGAATCTTAACAGTAATACTACGATTCCTTTGAGTTTTTTTGTAAGAAATTATTACGTTATTATTAGGCAAATTCCATGGTGGATTGAATTTATAAGTGAGTTTAAACTCCAATCATTCATTTGAAATTATAAATAATCATAATTTAAGTCCGCTTTAAAATTTTACCGCGAAATTAGCATGTTGGGTTTTGATTGGTTCGAAAGATTAAAAAAAAAACCATTACAACGCTACAGACTCTTGAATAATCAATTATACATATAAAATAGGACCATTTTGTAGAAAATTATGTCAGATTACTACAAAGAATGAAAAATTACAAAAACCATAACATTATTATAGCTCCTTCTTGATATATTTGTACGGTGATTCAAACTGTTCAAATGGACAATATACCGAAGAGTATTTTGGTGACACAAAATATATGTTCATTAAAAAGTAAAACGAAACAAATTTTGAAAATGTGAAACAATTGAACCCACTGAATTTATCTAGAATCTATTTGTAATAGTATAATTGATGGGTTCTAACTTCTAATTAAAAAAATTCAGATCAAATATTCAAGCAAATAAATTTCTTTCTCAAGTGCTTAAAAATTATCCATCCAAACTAATGGAATTTGCGTCATATATTTGAACGACCCATAACAAAATGTAGAACAACTAGATGCATGCATCTGCTGCCTGATTCGTAAAAGAAAATCACCAAAAGCGAATTTGAGGTAAAAGCAAAAGACGTTCATAAAAGGCAATGATAATAAATAAAAGTCATTAAATACAAGAGTTGTGCGTTAAAAGAATACAAATTGCATTTTTTTCTTAATATGGGACTGTGGGGGAAGTGTCAGAAACGAAAGGGATCCATGTCTGCCTGGACCGGGCTTGTCCAATGAGCCGGAGGCAAACCGTGGGTCCCGCTACTTCTAGCCCTGATTGTCGGCTGTGACGGAGACATGTATGGTCCCACGTGGGGCCTTCTCTTAGCGGATATCTCGTGCTACACCAGGGTATTCAAGCAGATTTAATGTGGCGGAGGATTCCTGGTACGTTTGTGTTTGGATGCAGGGTCCAACAAATCCATCGCAACAAGTCAATCAGCGCTTGCAGAATGAGTCTAGTGGAGTTTAGGACGCTAATAATATTTGAGTTTCGTATAGTTTGCTTAGTTTATTTAGAACGCTAATACACGAATGAAACTGTGATGAAGTTTTTAATTCTACTTTTAATTAACTATTGTGTAAGACAAAATATTAATACTTATTTAGTTGACTTGGGTTTATTAAATTTATCTTATCTTTGGTGACGCAAGGACCTAGATCATCTTGACTGAGATAAATCATTGATTGCAGGTATTATGCATAGCATAAAAAACTATAATGTATTTACACGCGTGGCAAACTAACCCACCCATGTCAAATTACGCAACGGTAATATTTTTGGTAATAGGACTTTTTTTTAAATGAGAGTTTGTTGATATCAAATAGTCGGAAAAATTAATTACTCGTTTCCTTTAATCCGAGACAAGCAATGTATCTTTGTTTGCATTTGTAAAAAAAAATAAATGACCGATACACCCATAACAAGTAGTAGTATGTTATATCTTACCGTAAATAGTATAAGATAAATAACTTTTAGTCGCTTACTGTACTTTCATCCGATTAATTTAAAATATTTTTTTTTTCAATCACATGAAATTGATCAACCAATATAAGCCATTTCAACTAAAACAAATACATGAGTATCTTTAAATTCTCTCAATCAATTTTTCAAGTTGGTCATTCCGACTTTAGATAAGTTATAATTTTGTATTGGAAAACTCATATCATATTGGTTTATTGTCCATATTTTGTTATAGCTAGCACAATGGGAGATATTTACTTTAGATCAAAGATGAATGTACGTTTATTTATTCCATTGCTTACACGATTAATTAAATGTGTCGGTAGTTCAAATTTTTCTTGTACAAGGCATCCTTACCCTATTCAGTGCATTCTCATTTTTCTTTTTTTTTTTTTTTATCGTAAGCTTATAATTCTGTATATATCTAGCTAAATTTGTTTAAATATTTATGTATTTGACAAGCTATATTAAGAGTAAAAATTCATGAAAACAACCCATGAATTCTAGCCAAACTCCAATATTCTCTAATCATTCGCATTATAAATCTTTAATAAGTGAGCTATTGCAAACCACAATGAATCCAGTAGATTTGACTGTACAAGCAATTTAGTATTCGCAATTCCTTTCACTCCAAGACCTGCAGCCTCCAACCCACCAACAGCAAACACCGACAGGTACCAACCTACTTGGCTTCCACGCGCTCTCTCTGACTCGATCAAATCAATCAACCACACTCGTGTTTCGCACGGGTGAACCAACGACTGGGATCAACGACGCCAGCTAGTTATATGCTGTTCATGAAATTTGTTGTTTCCTTACCCCCACGAAAATAACATCTAGCCGTCTGATCGTGGAACCATAAACTTGTCAGCTATCTGATGGTTACAGCATTGTGTTTTTGGGACAAGGTTTGGTGGGAGATAGTAATGCTTAAAATACTCTCGAATCTAAATTGTGGAGCACAAAACAGCAAACAGAAAACATCCAATGTCGCTGTCATACGTTTGCTTAGTTGCACATGAAAAACAAAAAGAAATTTAAGAGAAAAGATGATCAGTAATATCTTCTTATTGCTGTTTGACTATTTGTGATTTCTTTTATAATGTTGTAGTTTAAAAAGTTAATTAAGAGATAAATCAGTAATCTCCTTCACAACGTTTAATTCATTACTAATTAATAAAATGATGATAATTTACCCTCCAATTTTTTTTTCTCTGTAAACGGTCATTTAAAATGGAAATTTTTTTACAACCTTAAAAAGCATGGATGCAAACTAATTATACAACATATCTAATCTTTTTAGACCATATCGTGTCTGAACAATTTTTGAGAAAGAGTCAAAGAGATATTGCAATTTTAGTTTTTTTTTAAATCCATCCTTGCTCTATTGATTTTACTCTTCTGTAAAAAAATTCAACTGCACAAAAGTAATTTACATTTTCTATTATCCATCTCTTTCCTTTCGCTTCGTCTCCTCCATTAAAAATAAAATACAGCGTTTACAATTCTCCAAGTCTATCACAAGAATCGTCGACCTTCCTAGGAAGCAGCCGTCCAACGTGCTACTCGACACCACCATATCAACTCGGTCCATTCCGTACTATGCCACACACCAAGATACATCCACCAGTTAGTCATAATCATAGATACGGTCCATACGTACGGATCAGAAATTTGTCTATCTAATTTTATCACACCTTCGCTCCCTCGGATCTGAAGGAATATGCGACTAGGATGCGAGCGATGGCAACCCCCAATGCATCCAGTCGTCCACTAACTGGTGGGACCCACGTAGACCAACACGTGTTATTATCTCGCAACCTTAGCTTGTAAAGCAGCTTACTTGGTCATTAAAATCAGAAATATTGTATTATTTTATTTTAACTGCGCAACTAAAATATGCGGAATCGAGTGGTTGCCCCTGGAGGTGAGACAAGGTCGTCTGCCGAAACGGTTGCGGGTTCGTACCGTTACCGTTTTAGGCAAATTCCAGCCCGGTTCCGTTTCCGTGAACCGGATCCATACAGGAGAATGCTTGACTTGGGTTGAAATGAATCAATGATGGAATCGATTTTTTTATTGACCACCCGGTTATGCTAACCCAATCCCCACTCCTCCCTGCAGTCCGTAAATGACTTCGGTAGACGTGGTGCAAAATCAAAAGCTCCAGTACTATCAAAATTTTTAATTATTTTCGCGACAAGAGTCACGTTTGTTTTTTTTTAAGAAAAATTAACAGAACATCATATGCGTTGGATAATATAGTTCGTATTCTTCTCGATATGTTGAATTAGATGGTAATGCATATCAGTATATACTTTTATTTTTTTATTGTCTATTGCTTGAGCAACTAAAATAAAATTAGAAGGGGAAATTTTTAAGTGTACGTTATACCATAATTCTTATTATGAGTTCTGGAAGACTAGAACTAAACAAATTCCAATTGATTTTAAATTCATCTGATAAAATTACTAAGTGCGGCAAATAAATTTGATAAATGGATAAGAAGTTTGTAGATTTATTTACGCTCCTCTTGAAGAAAAATAATACATGCCTGTGCCTTTTTAATCGTATTTTATAAAAATTATAGTATTAGTTTATATACAATATATTTTTATCATTGATAGTTTACATTACCCATAAGTTTTTTTTTGACGAAGACACTATACTATTATAAATCAAGTAGCCAACTCATCATTAGTGAAAATCATTTTAATAACACTCTTAGAATTCTAGAAGGAGGTAAGCATTCTTTGACTTTGTAAAATATGAAGATTTCAGAGTCCCAAGTTATATACTATTTTTTGTAAGGCTTGTGATATATTTTAATTAAAATAAATAATATACATTGTTTAAATTATCAATTCCTTACGAATGAATTGTTAATCATATACCATTTTAATCGAAGCATATCTAGATGAACGAATAATATACATTGTTTGAATTATTAATTCTTGACGTATAATAACCAACAACGTTAACTTGCAATAATTAAGGTCTTATCACCTATAATAATCTACAGGATAGATATATCTAAATCTAAATATCATATTATAATTTTAAAATTTTTTATTCCATCACTCACCATCATGATTCAAATAAATAAAATAAATTAAGACCTACCCAACACAATTTTTTATATTAGAATTCAATGCGACAACTATAAAACGCATTAAATAACATTCCAGCGGTGTATAATGATGGGAGTAGACCAAGCCTGTCCTAAGATTCCTCAAGGACCAGTTTCTCTCTCTATCTATCTATCTATGTATCTGCCGAGTTTCTCTCTCTTGGTCTGGTCACGACTGTCCCCAAAGCTTCTGCACACAACTGACGTCCCTCTCCTCTCCTTTCTGAATACCTACCAGCTACACCATTCGAGTTTCTAATTAGACACACACAAGAGGGTTAGAGTTGGAAAGAGAAAAATTCACAGAGAGAGAGAGAGAGAGAGAGAGGAACTGCGACAAAGCATAAATCCGGAGTGGTAAGAGAGAGAACAGAAGAGGCAGATTAGATTAGACTTGCTTTCTCAAGTAGGAGGCGTGGCGTGTGCGGGTTTTGGGGTGAATTCTCTTCAATTTGGACCTTTTTTGGTTCTTTTTTAGTCGGATTTGAAGCCTGGATGAGAGATCTGGGGTGATTGAACCAAGATTTCGTTGATTTTTGCGTTTTCATGGCTTCTACTGCGTGTAACGAGACTTACATAGCGGATTCGGGCGGTACGAAAGGTGAGCTTTTTCAATTTGTGTTTTTTGCTTAATTTCAGAGGGTTTTTGAGGTGAAATTCAGAGGAGAAACGGAGAAATTTGGGTTTTTGGTTTGATTTTATGACTTTGACTTGTTATTTTAGCTCCAAAACCTCGATCTACCTTAGGGATGTCTCTTGAAGCTTGCGTTTCTTTTCCTGTGTAAATATGATTTTTTTCTCTTTCAAACCTTTACTCTTTTCTCTCTACGGGTAAAGTTTTTGCTCAATTTAACAAATTATTTTGTTTCTGCGTCAGATTTAGTAGTGGATCCTTTGTACAACGAATTATGGCGCGCATGTGCTGGTCCGCTAGTGACGGTTCCAAGAGTTAACGAAAGAGTTTTCTACTTCCCTCAAGGCCATATAGAGCAGGTCAGAAATTACTTTTACTAATTAATTAGAAAATTTCTACTTCTGGAAATTTTCATGGTTTTTTCTTCAGAGAAACTCTTGAAATTGTAATAGTTTTTTTGCAATTCTTAGCCTAGTTAGCACGTGTCTATACTAGGGATTTCTCAAAATTAGTATTTTGGCGCTTTAATTTTTTTTCTTATACTTGTAGGTCGAGGCATCAACCAATCAGGGATCAGAACAGCAGGTGCCACAATATAACCTGCCATGGAAAATTCTTTGTCGAGTCATAGATGTCCAGCTGAAGGTAGAATTTTGGTCTTTCTTCTTTGCTTCATCTATATTTTGCCTTTTGTCTTCTTAAGATAAAATTATAGATCTCTTCTAGTTTTGAGATTATTTTAGATACTAACTGATTTCTATACAGGCGGAACTAGACACTGATGAAGTCTATGCACAAGTCACCTTAATGCCTGAGTTGAATGTAATTTTTTATCCCTTTCTTTGTTACTAAGTTGAAGTTATTTTCTAAAATAAGCTTGAGTACTGAAATGATTAAGTGGAGAAATAGCCTAATTAGTGTGGCTGGGAATGATTAACCCGAAGTGTCTACTTTGTATCAGTACAAATATAGGGTACACAATGGAAATTTGTTTGCTGTAGTGCTCTTTAAGATTCAAGCAGTAACAATTTCAAGTAAAAAATTTTCTGATCCTTCTATTTTGTGTTGCGGTTAATAATATATAGCAAGATGAGAACTCAGTGGAAAAAGAAGAGGCACCAGCTCAACCACCTCGGCCAGTGGTGCATTCCTTTTGCAAGACCCTGACAGCATCTGATACCAGCACACATGGTGGCTTTTCTGTGCTTAGACGCCATGCAGACGAGTGCCTTCCCCCTCTGGTAAGTTTTTTCTCCTGCATTTCCTCTCATTTCCAGCATCTCTCTTCCATTCTCACAATTATTACTCAGAAGTAATGATGACACCTGTGCAGGATATGAGCAAGCAGCCTCCAACACAAGAGTTAGTTGCCAAGGACTTACATAGCATGGAGTGGAAATTTCGCCATATTTTTAGAGGTGACCTCCTACCTCATGCTATCGTAATATGCCTAAAATTGCTTGTAATATAAATGATATAATAACTTCTTTATTCTTTATTAATATAGGACAACCAAGGAGGCATCTATTGCAGAGCGGGTGGAGCGTTTTCGTCAGTGCGAAGCGCTTAGTTGCTGGAGATGCATTCATTTTTCTGAGGTAAAATGCTTGGTAATATAAATACGATGAATGCTTTGGTTTCTTTCCTAGGAAAATACCTTATATATGTGTTTTCTTTTATAAAGGGGGGAAAATGGTGAGTTGAGAGTTGGAGTCAGAAGGGCAATGAGGCAACAAATCAATATGCCATCATCAGTTATATCAAGCCACAGCATGCATCTTGGTGTTCTCGCCACTGCCTGGCATGCTGTCAATACTGGTTCCCCCTTTACTGTCTACTACAAACCTAGGTACAATCTCACTATTTGTATGAATTATCTCTTTTATATATATGATCAGTGTTTTGTAATTGACTGTGTATCTTTTACTTCACAGGACAAGCCCTTCTGAGTTTATTATCCCGTTTGACCAATACATGGAGGCTATTAAGAGTAATTATTCTATCGGTATGAGGTTCAAGATGCGCTTTGAGGGGGAGGAGGCCCCAGAACAGAGGTATGTCAAAGACAGAAAAAAAACAAAGAACCTGTTGTGTGCATTTATTGTGTCACAGTTATCCAAGTATGCAAATGTGAGCAGTTCAATTGATATTCTCCTTGAAACCTCTTTCCAGGTTTACAGGGACCATAGTTGGAACAGGAGATGCAGATCCCGCGAGATGGCCTGAATCCAAGTGGCGATGCCTTAAGGTACAATTGGTTGCCTTGTAAACAGTGCGCTTATGTCTAGCTTCTTACTTTCTTCTAGATGAAGGTTTCTAATATAATGATAAGATAACACTTTTGGAATAGTTGTTTTCAAAAGTTCTTGCACTGTGTATGAATAAGGATGCCAGAGATATCTCTACCTGATTAAAATATGCTTGCACTTTCAATCAAGCATAACTGTTCATATGCATGCATCATTGAATTTCATTTGCCCACTCAGACATAAGCTTACAGATATGAATGCATCATCCAGGTGAGGTGGGATGAGAACTCTACAATGCCTCGACCTGACAAGGTGTCTCCATGGAAAATTGAGCCGGCCATGAGCCCCCCTCCACCTGTTAACCACCCAGTTCCCACTCCTAATCGTCCTAAGCGCCCCCGCCCTGTCGCTGCTCCTATCTCGTCTTCTGACTCATCTGTTATTACAAAAGAAGGTATTTCCATACACAGTAGAACTTGTACTAAACTAAATTACTTGGGGTATCTTCTCAAGATTGTAATACTTGAATTTGATTTTCTTTCTCCTATTTGTAGTTGCTGTCCCAAAGGTTGCTGCAGACCTGGGGCCACACAGCCATCACAGCATACAGGGGGTCTTCCAAGGTCAAGAACCCATGGCCTTGAAGACTGCCACCGGATCTGGATCTGATGCCTCTGCCCTCAAACCTGTTATGTGGCCCCCCGTGCCAAATGGAGACAGAAATTCTGGACCTGACAGCTGGCCACGGGTTCCAAGACATGAAAACCCTTACAGCAGCTTTCTCTCTGGTGGGACACACCATGGTTTGTATGGTGATACAAGCATCTGGAATCAACACAAGCAGCCTGTGGGGTTCCCCCCATCCTGGCATGTAATGCCCCAGAATGTCTTCCCTAACTGGGCGACCAACCCGGTACAGGCACATAATATAGAAGAGACCACCACCCCACAGAGTAAGTTGTTGCGACCACCTCAACTTGCAACAGAAAAAGAGACAAGTGGAGGTGGTTGTAAGTTGTTTGGTGCGTATCTTGACAAGAACCCGAGATGTAATGATGTTACCACACAAAAAACTGTCACGACAAGGTCCACTGATGATCCAACTGCTGTAAATGCCGAAGCTGATAAGCCTCCCCAGAATCGCACACAAGCTTGCAAGGGCACACAGAGCAGGCCACAGGGCAGCTCGACAAGAAGTTGCACCAAGGTATAATTAATATCTCAACCCTTTTTTTTTTCAATTTACAACATGCAAACTGCTCCCTGGCTCATCTATTTTCTTATTCAGGGTACATAGAAGGAAAAATTGCATGCCATTTAGTAGGACAACGGTGATAAGTGTTACTCATAATTTTTTTAAAGCTAATACTTTTTGTATTATAGGTGCATAAGCAGGGGATTGCATTGGGGAGATCTGTGGATCTGACAAAGTTTAACAATTATGAGGCGCTGTACAGGGAGCTGGATCATATGTTTGACTTTGGGGGAGAGTTGGTGGGTACTAGCAAGACTTGGCTTGTTGTTTACACCGACAATGAAGGCGATATGATGCTTGTCGGTGATGATCCTTGGGAGTATGTCTCTTTCTCTCGCTGTCTGTGTGCATCTTGGATATCAAAGTTGCAAATTAATGAAACATCACTTGACATAAAGCTCTCAGTAGTTTCAACTTTCTCAATGGGATCTTTAAAACATGAAATACACAAATTCTATTAACAACCTAAGTTGAAAAAGATATCTGATTATCAAAGGCCTTGATGAAGTAAAAAATTATTTGAGCTTGTAGCAAAATTTCTGACCCATGTCTCTTATGATGTTGCAGTGAATTCTGTAGTATGGTACGCAAAATCTTCATATACACTAGAGAGGAAGTGCAGAAGATGAACCCAGGCGCTCTAAACACTAGATTAGAGGAGAGCTCGACCACCATCTCAGCTGGGGGCAAAGAGCAATCAGCTAAAGGATGCATGCCCACTTCATCCCTTCTGTCTGATAATTGCTGCTAGGGTTAGGTTTCATTGCAGTAGGTGCGTTTCCGTTCTAGATAACGAGGTAATTCATACAGAATGCATAGCCTCAGCTTGGAAGATGTCCATGATTTCCATGTACACTGAAATATCGGTTATGAATCCTTGTTCCACTTTTCTAGTGGCAAAAAATCAGTTACATTTTTCTTTTAAATAGTATAGAAAGAGTGCGGGAAACCTATAAAATGTATATTAGGGTATGCTTGAGGGATTTTATGTTTGTAATCGAAAAATTAAAAGTGTATATGAATATGCCCTTAATAATGCGCATTATTGATTTGAAAATAAAATTGACATTTCTTTTGGTTGTTTTGCAGGCGTTGTATCGGAGCAAGTCCAGCTAGTCGTAGAAGGTTCCTATTATGTTTATTACAGTTTTGGTTGGTACTAGTTCTGTTGTTAGTTATATTTTTGTTTTGAGAAGTTTGTTTGAGAGCTGGTTATGGTATTAGAATGTGTAATTTGCTGAGTAAGGTCTTGAAGATGCTAAGTTTGACCTGTTCCATGTAAATATAGAAATTTCTATCCTAATAGGTATTGCTAGTTTGTGTTGACCTCCATGTAGCACTCCCATCGACTGTTGCTTTCTCTGTTGACTCTTCGCTTTCACCTCAACAATTTTAGTCTTGGTATACTACTAGTAGTCAAATACACTCAACTCAAATTAATCCGGGGTTTTATTTTGGAATAATTAGATTTATGCCACTGCATAAATTGACAAATTTGAAAAATGCCATTCTTAAATAGCTAATTAGAAATATGCCACTGTAAAATTGTCAGAATTAGTTTTATGCCATTAATTCCTCCTAAATATAGCTAATTAGAAATATGCCACTCTAAAATTTTAAAAATCCCTAAATTACCCTCATTAGATTAAAACATTACGAAAAGGAAAAAAAACACTTATGGAAAGAAAAAAAAAATTTAGATGTCTTTTTCTTTAGTTAGTGCTGTTCTTATATGAACGTAGAAATATATGTATATATTATTTAGTAATCCAATTAAGACGATGATGAATATATTTGTTATCTCCTATACTTTAGTTTCATGTTGTATGTGTGCGACATGAATATAAAGAGTACTTGAGAAATAAATGCATGATATGGCTCTTATGTTACAATATTAATACACGTATTATTATTTAACATATAGCACACAAAAATATATTATTTATTTATTTACAATTTGGAATAATTGCGTGACTTGGAGAAATATAAACCCAGATGTTAACAAAAATGTGCAAACTGCAAAGTTCGAAAATTTTGATTTATACAATAAAAAAGTAGTTAATGGCATTTTTCTAATTTTATATTTTTGTAGTGGCATAAAATTAATTTGTCATTTAATAATGGCATTTTTCTAATTTCAAAATTTTGTAGTGGCATATTTAAAAGGGTAAAGTTGGCAAATCAATTTATCGATGGCATAAAACTAATTTTGACTATTTTATAATGGCATAAAACTAATTTGTCATTTAGTGATGGCATTTTGCTAATTTCAAATTTTCACAATGGCATAAATCTAATTAACCCTTTTATATTTGATGTGCCCAGCAGGTAACGTTACCACCTCCTTGTACATCTTTAGTGGCTCTGATTTTGTTATTACTCTAACAAAATAGTTGCAATAAAATTATAGTAAATCAAGAATCTTACAAAGCAAACAAATATCTTAGATTTGGTCAGATTTGTCTCGTTCAATGGCGTCGTTTTCTTGTTATCTAAAGAGTCCTATCAAACCAAATGTAGAAATCGCAGTCTTCTGCCAAAGATTTTGTATCACATAGTACCTTTTAATTAATGCCATAGATCTTCGGATTATTGGATATTTTATCTGCAAGTTGTATCTTAAAATTCATAATAGAGTTTATTATTGGATATTTTATCTGCAAGTTGTATCTTAAAATTCATAATAGAGTTTCTTTTTTTTTTTTTTTTTTTTTTGTAAAAGAGCAGTCATTGTTTTTTCCTAATAAATTAAAAAGACCTGCATTATTGGATCATTGGATCTGCAAATTTCGATCTTAACAAGTCACATTGACCCTTCTAACATTTTGGTCTCTAAAAATGATAACCACTAATATCCAATTGACAAAATATAATTTTTGGTCTGCGTACAGTTTTGCTGTTATGGTTGCTAACTTGCTATAATTTACAACATCGTGTTACCGTTCACACATTTACGAGTAAAACAGCTATCTTGTGACATCAAAGGCTTGCAAATTACATTATTTGCATTATGATGAGAACTTTGCCACGATGTAATTGCAACGTGTAAAATCGTAATTCATACATCATATGAGGTACGAAGACGATTGCACATATTGCATTATCTTTAACCATTGCTGTCTACCTTCGTTATTGTAGCTTGCACATGTGCTACACTTGTCACCCGCGATAATGCGTTAAAAATTTGAAGGAATTACCAAAATTTACTCCAAACTGAAGCGCTAATACACAATCATGATATATGACCTTACATTGTAACAACTGCATACACACATTTTGCAGTTACAATTTTATAAATCATCTAGACAAAAATAATGAATGGCCTCTAGAATTTCTTATTAACTCCTTAATTCTAAATAAATCAATGGATAAATGAACCTCGCGCATACTATCTTTTCCTAGTCTACAGTTTTTCTAAAATAAAAAATGGGACATCAGATACCTGCTACAAAGTGATCGAGCAGACGTATCATCACCTAAATTCATATATGTCCATTTTCAGATGGAAAATGGCTCTCTTCATTCTCGAAAAAGGCTAAGTGCAGGGCTCGTACACACTGTTTTGCCTTGCTATCATCCACAACCAGCGAGATATTTACCTGAAATAAATATATTGAAAGAACACAATAAAAAAAAGGAACATTCCCTTTTCTAAAAACATACAAAATTGAAAGTACCTTCGAAGCACCCTGTGAGATCATTTGCACATTGACTCCATTATTTCTTAGAACACTGAAAGCCTAACAAAAAGCACAAGAAATGTCAATAATTGATACACATGACCAAACACAAACCCCTCAGAACATGACAAAACATAATTAAAATATTATGGCCAATTTTGTCCAAGGTCATTGAACTCTGAATTATCCCTTTCTAGTCACTTAACTTTGACTCATCTGAAAATTTGGTCCCTCAGTAAATTTTTCCATTCAAAATAGTACTAACAGTTGATCAAATTTGGATGAAAAAGATGACGGAGTGACCAAATGTGGATCAATATTGAAGTTCAATGACTAAAAACGGACAATTAAAGGTTCAATGACCAAAAAATGATTTCATACCAAGTTCAATGACCTCCAAAGAAATTTATCCAAAATATTACCTTCTCAAGTATCAAGGATGAGCGCTCCACATTTCCTATAAGGGAAATTATGGATCTTTTCTGAAGAAGGTTAACTACTGCAATCTTTTCCAGCTCTTCCACCAGATGGTCCAGCTCCTGCAAGGGGCATTCACGTCAAAACCTGATATTTCTAATTAGTATCTAAAGACAACCAAAGATGTACACAAAGAATAATGAAATCAAGAGAAAATAATCTTACACTCTCCTCACGGATCAAGTCATCACACGGTAGTTTTTTGGGGTCTAATGTTACAGAAACACTGACTTCACTTGTTGCTACAGAGTCGACAGATATCCTCAAGTCATTGAATATAGAGAAAACCTGAATTAAATTTTAAAAACAAGAAGATATCACCCATTAAAAATTTAAACCATTAACAAATACAAAAATAGATATGTATAAAGTTCATCATTACCTTAGCTAAGAATCCATGTTGTCCAAGCATACGGGTACTAACTATATCCAACATGGTTATATTTGATTTCAAGACAATGCTAGTCAGCACAGCCTGATAGATACAAAAGAAATGACATACTAATTAACGGATACAATAAGAACACTCTCAGTTCCAATAGATAAGAAACATTACTTCCAAAAGTCGAATTATCGTGCATACATAAAGTTGCTTACCTTGCTTAGATCTCTTTCTTTAGTTATAATAGTGCCCGGAGCTTGAGGATTATAAGAGTTCTTAACCCTAACAGGTATATCACTTTCACTTGCTGGTTTCATTGATTGCGGGTGCAAAACCTATAGAGGGCATAAAAGACCACATTACTTTGCAATTGTAATTACATATAATGTAACCAGTAGATATATTATCAACAAGATAAGAATTATGTACTTGTGCACCAAAATATGCAAGCTCTGCTGCTTCTTCAAAAGTCAAATGTGGAACTGGTTTGGCTGCTGGGTGGATGTTTGGATCACATGTTAACACACCATCTACATCCTTCCAGACCTGTTTTAGGAAAAAAATTTTTTGAAGGCATAAGTTGAGGGATGAATTTGATTGGACCTCCAAAAAAGAAAAAGGAAAAGCAACGCAACCTGTATTTCTCGCAAGCCCAAAGCCTTTCCAATAGTGGTGGCTGTTAAGTCACTGCCTCCCCTACCTAGAGTTGTTATGGCTCCTAATTTCCACCCCTAATATATAAAAAAAAACACTTAAAAAAATCATATATCGTTCGCTCTGAATCAATTTATAAGCATCGTTAGGAAGTTATCTATTAAGGTCCAGATGTCGTGTTTGCTTGACAAAAGAACATAAATTTTTATTCTACTATCCTAGTCATCAACAACAACAACAACGGCATTAGCATCACTATCACTAATTTAATCTCAAGTTTCAACCATACGTGAAACTTCAATAGCCCCCTGTCTTTTAAATGACAATTTCACAAAGTCATCCAAAAGTACCTCAACGAAATAAAAAAACTTTCCAGAACAACACTTTAAGCTAGAGAACTGATAATTAATAAATTTTTGTCTCTCTTTATGGATAATTTGGTTGATACTACAAATGAGTTTCCAGATGCAATTATCTAAATGTCTAGGGACTAAAAACTTTTTCCTCGGTCTCTGATAACACATCCATTAGAGCTGCACACAACTTACTATTTGCAAGCCAAAGGGTACCTTTATCTCGACTTTGATGAATTAAAAAAAAGGATATGGTGATTTTAAACCTTGCCAAGAAAGCCGGTAACAATTGGAATAGCTGTCTCCTTTATCCAGTCTTCATACAACCTTTTTGCCACAGCGGGATATGTAGCCTCCAATATGTCGGCATTCGTGAAGTCATCAGTGGTTATTATACCCATATCAAATGCATCATACTAGGAAAACCAAAAATCAATTATGTCGTCATAGACTCAGGAGTCGAAGAACCCCCCTCCTCCCCCCCCAACAAAAAAAAAAAAAAAAAAAAAAACCCAACAGTTTAAGTAGCAAATAGAGGCTAAAGGGTCATTTACCTGCCGTGCTTTGATACCAATTTTATTCAAGTAATCAGTAAAAATCCTAGTAGACATGCACTCGCCAAAGGAAACCAAATAGTCTCTGGAACGTGGGGTCAACTCTTTCATCATGGCTATTGCTGTCAGAAGCTGCTCTAGACGAGTCAACAACCCTACCAAAATGCAGACAACATTTCATTTGTGTTGATGAAAGACAGAATTAACGTCACCATTATCATTACTGTTATTCTTGATACAATAAATTCTTATTTTACTTATGAGTAAAAATTAGATAGTTAATTAGTGGCATTGTTTCATGTGTGCTCCTGCCAAATTAATTCAAAGAGATTTAGTGAGGCTAGACAACATCTGTCCAACCAGCCAAGGACACAATGTGTGATTGTGTTATAGAGATCAAATTGTAAAATCTTATGAAAGAAATGTGTAATTAAGTTTATTATATGCTCCCCTTCAAATTTTAATCAAATCAAAGGAAACCCAATATTACTGTTAGAACTCCAACAAATAGTTAATCAAAAGTTATGATATTGACCGCTAACAATAGCAACATGTGATGATTAATTATTTTAAAAAAACTAGCAGGTTTTGATTTTAGGTCTTCTTTACTCTGATATTTTGATATTGACTGGTGATATAAAAAAAGTCTAAGCTGGTGAATAACAAGAGTTTGTTTTATATCCTAAAGCATTCAGTATATATCGGGCTGATGCAAAACCTGACCACACATGATAATCCAACATTTTAATTCATGACATGCCCAAATATTTTGGTTTATTTTTGTGGTTTTACCAACTAATAACTTGCCTGAAATAGTTGATATGTCAATCCCAAGCTCATTAACCGTCCTGAAATGATACCAATGTAACCAAGATTATTTTTTTTTTCTTCATTGCTTAGGGATTTAAGGAGCAAGAAAAAAAGAAACGAAAGATACCTAACATGTAAGTCTTTAATAAACACAAATTCCTCTATTTCATCTATTTTAAATGCACCGCAGTTCACCGCTTTCTCTCCAGCCTAATTCAGCATATAAAAAGGGCACAATAATAAAACCTGATTTCATCTATTTGAGAAAAAGAAAATTCAGTCTATAAGAAGTTAAGAACCCAACTCAAAAGAGAATTTTTCCTAACAGTTTTAATTTATGTACTTAAAATCTTCCCAACAGGGCTCTTCCTATCCACCCTCCACCTCAAGTTCCATACTTTTGGCATCGGTACTTCTATCCTAGTACAGTAGTACCAAGGTGTGGGATAGGTATTGACAAAATACTGTCTTAGTGCCTCCAGAACTGAGAATATATAGCAATTGACTTTCAATTGAATGCCTAACAAAACACCGAAAAAGCAACAACACTGAAGGAAACTTCTATTAGGTCTCAGGTCTGTTATTGGTATGAATGCATGAAATCCTAAAGCAAAGCATGCAGGAAGATGGAAACCATTACCGCAAGAAGCTTGTTAGTAGTCTTTCCCATAGCAGAAAGAACCACCACCGGCCTCTCTTCTGGGAAGGCCCTTATCAGTGCAGCCACTTCCTTCATACGTTCAGCTGTTGCCACGGATGAACCGCCAAATTTCATAACCACTGTCAGTTCATTGTCTAAATTGGTACCCTCTTTTTTCTCTGCTACATTCCTCCTTCCCTCTTTTTTCTCTGCTACACTAGCGAGTACACCTCCATTGGAATTAACAACCAAAGCTCCTCTCCTTCTGAAATTGAGATTCGAATTGAACTTGAACTCGATTTGGGTGCTTGATTTTGGAAGAAAATAATTTGGTTGCGTTCGACATGCAGTAAATTGAGCCCGTGCAAGTGAATCTAGTGAGAGTGCCATATGTAGCTATTTAGTATCTGCTTCTTTTCAAGCCTACAGGAAATCAGAAAGGTAACACAAAAGTGACTTGAACATACAGTAATTACAAGCAAAGATTTGAAACATAAGATTACTTCCCTCCAATAGTTTCTCCATACAGCCAGAACCAATTAATTAAAACCCTGAGGGTAGACAAATATTTTGTTTTGTCGTGCATTTAAGAGACATTTTAACAAGCAGTTGATGCACCAAATAGTTATCTACTTTAGATGCTATGTTGACAGATATTCCAAAGAAAACCACTATGATTTTTTTTTTTCCTTTTTACAAAGACCCCCACAAGCGCAAATATAAATAAAAGACTTGTAGTCGTTTCTATTTTTCTAAAATAAAAAATACCCATTGAGTGAACTAGTATTTTGTTCAGTACTTGAAGTTTCAAAAGTATTCAGAACCGCTATGCTATGTAGGTGGTCTTTCATGAAAAGAAACATAAAAGAAGAAGGAAAGCGTCAGACTAAAATAATCCGATAATAGCACAGTGGGACTGTTTTACCTGAAATTGGGAAGACAGGGAATGCAGAGAGAGAGAGAGAGGTGGCGGCGTTGGTACAAGAGACTCGAAAGAGCAAGGTGAGGAGGAAATACTTGCAGAAAAATGAAAATGGGTCATTTCATGGTCCTCTTCTGTGTCGTATGCGGTACACCATGTTGATTTCTCTAGAAGGTCGTCTCTCTAGTCAGAGTTTAATTTCAAAGTTTATGAAGTATGTCGGTCTACAAGTCCAGGTCTAGGTAAAAGTAGAATCTCTTCGTCAAATTGAATTTATGGTCGGAACTGGGAAGATGATGACGTTGCAGCTGATATACTGGTCAGGTCAACTTCATTGTCAATATTAGGAATTCTTTGAAATATAAAACAATAAGAAAGGGTTAGGAAATAGTTGGGATATATTGATGACTTAATATGTTAAATATTTTGATAATTATTTTTTAAATTACATAAAAAATTATAAAAGAATAGATATAAGGTTGATAAATCGTGTAACAGATTTTACGTAATTTGAAAATATGAAGTATTGCAATTTTTAATTATTTAATCACAGTAGAACCTGAATCAATTTTTTTTCTTTTATATATATATAAGATATAAGATTCTTATAGGATAGAAATCGTTGGACTGTTGCAATTCGTTGCCAATGAATCTCTATCCATTAAAATTTATACTAGCCAATAGTTAATACTTTTGGGAACCTCTTCAGGGGCTGTAGAGGCATTTTGGGCTGAAAAGTAGTGGTAAATTCAACTGTGTCCCTTTAAATCTTTATTACCCCACACATTTGGGCTGTAAGAACTCCTCTTACCCAAATTTAATTCATTTAACGGCCCGAGAATCTCGTGGGCTACGCGGTATTAATTCTAAATGAGTATCATACAAAATTTTCTGTAAGCAGCACTTCATTTATATAGGACCTTTCTATAATCTATAGCAATGAATGACTATGCCCATCAAAAACAGCATTACAGCAACCCCACTCTTTAGATTATACATGCTTTTTTTTATTTCTCGCGAAAATTGTTGTCAAACTACTACAAATAAAAACGAGCAGCCCCAACTTTCGTTTGGGTTGAAATCCATTATCAACGAATTAAAAGAACAAAATAAAAAGTCTATATACGTATTGTTTTTTTATACAGTTTGATCGTGTATCAAAATCTGGTGCAATTTAAACATCAAGTGACATGTTACTAAAGCAAACCAAATATAAACTTTTTTTTAGTAAATTTTAATCGCTTGATAATGGTGATTGATAAAACTTGTAACAGATTTTTTTTTTTGTCATTTTTATACTTGTATTAAGCATACATATAATTATCAATATACAAATTTGGGACTAATTTGTGGTTCTCACGTGAGTTACTGTGGTTAGCACATTAACTCGCGTGGATCGTCTGTGGCTATTTGCCTGGAATTTCTGTAGAGCATGATTTTCTGGTCTGGATTTTCTGTGGTAGCTTTCGTATAATATTTCAATAGCATTCTTAATTTTTATGGCATTTTTTATATAGTGTTCTGAATTTTGTAAAAAAAAAATTATTTGCGTGATGTTCATTCTATAGTTATCAATCTTGACCACACGGTTGCTCATTTCATTAAGAAACCATTTAATAACGTATTCGTATAGGAATAAATCGCGCAACGTGCGAGATTTGCACTAGTATAAGTTAAATTTGCAATATGGGTTTTCATATTCTAATTTTTTTTTATTCTCAAATATTTTCAATGAGCTCATTGTTAATAAATCCTGCCTTTTTTTTCAACTATTTCATTTTCTCGAGATACTTCTTGAACTTCCTTATAAATCCCGGCATGATGTTTGGAAGCGTGTGGAATAAGAACAAGAACTAGAATAAGGCATCTTCTTGTTCTTATTCTAGTTCCATGGTTTTGTTGGAACAAGAACAAGATTGATTTTGTTCAAGAACAAGCTATTCTAAAGGATACCAAATATGAAATAGCTTGTTCTTGTTCTAGTTCTTATTCTTGTTCTTATTTCATGCACTTCCAAACATCCTATCATCTGGTAAATAGTAAATAGCAGATCGAAATATGATAATTTGTCAACCAATCTGTAGCGGCGGAAAGATCCAAGGAAAAATTACTGTAGGTTCAGTTATTCTCATTAAAAAATAATTGGAAATCATAGCAATGCATTTATTTGCCACGCTACAAAAATTTCTGACAGGCCATACGGGAGAGAAGTCAGAAAACTGATCACTGATCAGTAGATGTAGATCCAGTCGGGTGGAGTTCCGTTGTAACAATTCAGTAATTTAAGCAATGTTGTAGTAATCCTTGACCATTTAATTTGGATTAAACGGTCTTGATGTGTTTTAATAGACAGATTTGGTTACATCGACTCTATATATTTACCATATATTTTGTGTTGATCTAGACCGTCTATTCTATATACCTTGATAAATTCTCTGATTAGTTAGGAACACAAATTAAAGCTTAATTTGTATAAATAGAATAAAGTTGAAGAAAGTTAATTTGAAACTGAAATTTACTTTTCTTTTCATCTTTTTTTTTTTTTTATTTACGTTCGGTGTGTAGATGTAAACATACTTAACTCTTATAATTAAGTTTCTCCCACGTGCTTGTTCCTAAAAAAAAAAAAAAACTTGAAATTTACTGATCGGAAAGATTAATCTTAAAATAAAATTTGATAGTTGTGTATTGCATTTCAATGAATTATAGTTAATTTTTGCTAACTATACTTGATGTTAACGACAGAACCAAAACAAAAAAAGAAAGAAAAACCAAACTCTGATGTTTAAACAAGACAAGCACATAACAACCAAAACAATTAATAGGGAACATTAATTCATGTTAGAAAGCAACTGTTCCAACCATAATCCTGGGGGAAATCAAACATGTAAACCCCACTCAATCTTGCAATGCACAACCCATCTAGATCTTCGATGTATGCACCGAGAAATATTTAGAAATAAAGAGAGTGATGCTCTTATAAATTTCGATGTCAACTCGCCTTCTATATGGTACTGAAAAATACAAAGAGAAATCCTTCTTGCAGTTTTAGTAAGATCTTTCTTCTAGTAATATATCCTCAAGAATACATTCTATTTCCTTGACATGGTGCTTTAAATTTTGAACAATCGTCACAACATAAAGATAAACATATGAAAACAAGAGGCTATATGACACAGTAAATGAAAGACAAGGATATACCAATATCCAAAACAAAGAGTTAGACAAACGTTTTGAAAAGGTAATAGACAAGACAGTTGTTGAGACATTGCTACTCCAATGACCAAACCAAACTTTGCTAAAGTTGCTAACATAACAACAAAATAAGATACGATAAGATATATTAGCCTAAGATAGTATCATCCCCTTGCAAACCCGAGAAGGGAAGCAACGGCCCTTGTTTTCCAGAATTAGAATTAAATGCCAGAATTACATCACAGGGTGAAACCCAGCTTGTTGGAGAAGCACTGCCTTTATGTCTTCAGGCATAATCCCATCCTTGCATTGCTGAAATATATCAGAATCAGATAAGTGAAAAATTTTAGTTTCTAAAATCTACAAATAGATAACTTGATAAAACTCTGCAAAAGAACGTAACAAATTTTGAGCTTTAGTCCTTTCAATTTCTAAAGAAGGCATGCTAATAAAGTAGTCAATAAATATTGAACATCTTATAGTGCATACTCTGAGAATAATATGTGACTTGTAACAAATAATACAAATAATTTCATTAACTTTTATCAGTCATTTAAAGGTGCAAGACAGTTAGTTTGTCTTAGTAGAGATAAAATACCTCTGCACGGAAGACATCTAATGCAAAACCATTGAAGCAGCTAATTACAGCTTGTTGAACATCTAAACCGAGTCCATCTAAAGCACGCATGGTGGAGAGCAGTAGACCGGGTCTACGTGCACAGAACATGTGAATGTTGACTGCTCGGCCTTCTCTCAGCCTCACCTCAACCTTCACAAGTCATCAGATATACATGGTTGGAAAGATTAGTATGCAAACTCACACAAAGCTTTTAATCTAGCATGCCAAATTTGGTATTCATATAGGTCCAACAATAAAAAATCTGAACTAAGAATCTACCAACCTTGTTGATATATTAAATTATTTATAACACTCTAATTGCTTTGGATATGGAAACATTATTATACGAAAAAATATCAGTAGACAGTTTCCTCATTTGGCAGTAACTTATATTCTTTAGTGTTTATTTTATGAGGTGACAGAAAGAACCAATTATTTCAGAAGTTTCGAACCCACTCTTTACTACTTAATTTTAAATGCTGGCCTAAATAAGATGATTAGAAAAGTTCAGCAAAAGAGCATGGAACTAACCCGAGCAGGTTGGCTGTTAGGACTTGGTAGAGAACTGGGGCAAAGCTCCTCCTTAACCCTAGATGGCAGAGTAGGCAGAGTAGGAGTCAGAGGATTAAAGCTGGTACCAGTTGGTGTTGAAGGTGGTATCGAAGAGGAAGGCGTTGACTCCAGCTCATTGTGTAAATCATTTATCTTTTGGAGCAGCTCCTTCAAGTACTCTATTGCATCACCCAAAATCGATGCTCTATCCATCTGAAAAGAATAAAATACAAAAAAAGGTTTTAGAACTCACTAAAGTGTATAGCTTACTGACTGTCACAATATTTTATTGCAGTAACACAGAACCATACATTTCAAGCATCACTATATAGTTCGACAACAAGTCATCTGTTATAACTCTCTTTTGTGAACTCCAAGGTTCTTATTCATGCATTCAACATTGGCAATTTATGATAACAAAGTTGTTGATAAATGATATACTATAAAAAGTAATTTACTTGAGGAGTTCTCCAATATGATGCCATATCAATACTGTGATATGACAATTTCAAAAACCTAAGAATACAATACATTTTGTAAGTATATAGAATTTATTATTTTAGCAAACAAAAATTATGTACAAAATATCTTCAATTTTACAAGACACGGAATCTAAGCACATATGTGATATATTTTATGTTTAGAAAATTACGATACAAAAAACTGGGTGAACAAAGCAAGATCAGAGGAAAATTTGACTAATTTCTTTTTTGTGGGTTTGCGATAAAGATACGAGAACCATCAATTTCTGATTCAATCCATTTACTAGAGCTCAGGACTAGCTAGGTCAATATGAGCCCTGCTCATGTATAACTGAAACTGCTAACTATTGTGGTGAATGCAATCCTCTTCTGCAGCTGCAGGCTGGAAGGTTCAGAACAGATTCGGCCCGTTGATTTGCATCACGATTCGTTCTAGCATGTATCTCAAAAGGTCCGCCCGTAACCGTAAGCCACGTGCCAGGTCTGTGCCAGACACGTTCCATCCAAATATGGTATGTAACGTATTTATGCACCGTAGCCGAAGTAATAATGTACTTTTAAGTTTAATCTATAGAATTAGCTAAATTTTGCTAATTTAAATTAAATTTAAACCTTTACATACATTTAAATTATAAATTAAGCATCATATTCTCCAAATTAAAAATCAGTGCAAGAAATTAGAAAATTTTAAATAAGAATATTATACCTTGCTAATTTTGGGAACCACAGAACGAAGCATGTAAAGCCGATCATTCAGCTTCTTCCTCCTACGCCTCTCAGCCATTAAATTTTTTGCAGGAAGACCCTTCTTCTTTCCCTTATTATCTCCAACCCCAGTTATAGTACTATTAGCATTTGAGTTATTCCCCTCACCGCCATTTCCTCCACCAAGCACACTATTCTTCACACTCTCTTCACCCTTCAGGCCTGACCCATCAAGACCCACATTGTCATCCGAGTCATAATTCAAACCCGACCCGTCAATGCTACCCTCGTCTCCTTCCTCCTCTCCAATTATCCCTCTTCTCTTCTTGTCCAGTTCATCATCTAAACCGCCACCTTTGTCACTTAAACCATTAGAATTATGCTTCAAATTGGCTGCTGCACGCTTCTGGAACAACGTTGGCTGTGCACCAACTGGAGGGAATATCTCTAGAGGCCTCAAAACCTTGTTTCTGGCTAGAAAAGGGGACGAGTTTTCAAAAACATCATGACCCAACTGACCCATTTGTGAAAACTGCCCGAGACCACCAGTGGTGCAAGAGAATTGCATGGAGGAACCCAATTCGGGGCAACCAATCGGGCCATTTAGCCCCAAATTTCCAAACTCAATCCCTCCCCTGCTTGTCAAAATGGAGGAACCAGACATGTTTGATAAATTGGACAGTTGTGTCATTGGCAGATACCCCGAGTTATCTAGCCCGAGATCGAACCCGGTGTCAAACGGGCTTGAAGAGGGGTTCATGAGCCTGAACAGAGCTTGAGTTGGGTCAAGATTAAAGAGAGAAGGAGGTGGAGAGCTGGAGGAAGAAGAAGGGAGAGTGGTTTCTTGAGAAGGATTTGAAGCAAAGGTGAGACCCTTACTGATTTGTTGATCATGGTGGGGTTGGAAGTACCAGTCCTGGTCTTCTAGCATGGATTTGAAGGCCATCTCGTTTATCGGGTTAGGGTTGAGATTCGGAGTTGGGTTCGGGTTAGGAGGCCAGGAGAGAGACGCTTGGTGGAGCGCGTCATGGTGAGAAGGCGCGGTGGTTAGGTGGTGAGGTTGGGTTTCTTCATGTTCGACCTCGACTGGAGGCTCTGTTTCGGCTGAGGTCTCGTCAAGCCATGCCATGGTGCTGTTCCCTCTAGAAAGCATGGCTACGTCTCGTCAAACTTGTGGTGTTTGTTGAAGGTTTCTCTCTCTAACTACTTGAGAGTTTCGGGGTCGAGAGAGAGAGAGAGAGTGACAGAGGTGAGTTGTTTGAGAGAGAGAGAGATGTGAGTTTCTCTTACTTGTTTTTGTTTGCTTGGTTTCAGTAGAAATATGAAGGAGAGAAGAGAGAGATTGTGTGGGTTGAGTTTGAGGCTATTTGAGAGGGAGGAGAGAGGGAGGGAGGTGAACGTTACGAAGGAACCTCTAGATCCTCTGTGGCAGTTACTCTATTATAAAATAAAAAATGTCTCTGACAGAAGGGTATAATTCATGTATCCGGTTTGCTACACGATATAACGTTTAGTATTGTCTACATGGTAAGAGGAGAGAAGGAGACGTGTGGTGATGTATTTCTGAGCAGGACTGACTCTGTTTGGGCTGGCTCGGTGATAATTACCCACCCTTTCAATGACCAAAATACCCTTTTCGTACAGGGTATTTAATTCTCTCTTTTTGTTATTCGGTTTTGTGTTTCTAATTTGTTGTACGGCAAACAGACAAATCTTCATCTCGTAAAAGAAGTTTAGCTTCGAAATTGTGAAAGAAGTGAAACCCAAAATGTGTAAAATTTCATATTGGGTATGAGGAAAAATATATTTCCTTTTTCCGAAGTTATAAACTTATAATTTGCGTGTTGTTATTTGTCATGTGTTGCATGTAGTTATTGATTTATTGCCGTGCATAGTTTAAATTTGGAAAGAAAGAATTGTTAATTATTGTTATTATGTAACACAAATGATCTATAATATTAATGCATCATGTATCACGCAAAGAGCTCTTTTTTAGAAATGATTGCGTGTGTCAAACACTCAAATGGAACATATTTGGAAGAAAAATTTAATTAACAAACCGCAACTTCCTCTAAACTGCCATTGCCACGTGTCCTTCTGAGATTTGTTATTAACAACCTGAATACCTTCGCAATGTCGTTATTTTCTGATCTAGTGGCATTTTCTTCCTTTTTCCTTTTCCTCTGAAAATTCGGCAACCATGATTGCTTCCTAAAATCTGCATTGGAAAGTTAATTTTAAAATAATGCAATGGCGCCAATTTATTACTTAGTAAACATTAAAAAACATTTTAAAAATTAAAATATTATTACTTTTGTTATTTGAAATTTCAAAAGGAGCTTTTTAAGTCTTGCAAGTTTCACATTTTAAAGAATAATATTTTTTAATCGCAACATCATCAACTTTCATGAAAATATTGCTATTGCGAAGCATGAATGATCCATCATGTCATGCTCAATGAATGATCCCTCATATGTCCCGTTATTCCCATATACATGAGAACCTTTTTATTCCCTTATATGAGAACCTTTTTCTCCCAACGATCAAATCAATTACGTAAAATGGAATGAATAATTTTTTGGAGAATTATAATCGAATAAATTGTAACTTCTTCCAAACAATTTTTATTATGTTCTTGTCTTTGATTTGCCATATTTTAATCAAGTTAACGACCCAAATTGCCTTTAAAAGGTCTAATTTTCGCAGTTGGAGGCGTTTTTATGTTTTTTTGGTTAAAAAAATATTCACATCGGAATTGCGAACATAGAGATATTTAGTAACTTTAAAATAGAATAGACTCCGCACGATTATATTGCTATTACAAGGCCTATTACATGAACATGACATAAACAAATGACTAAAATTGTAAATATATCGAACAAGTCCTACAAAAATTGGGATAGGCGTGAATTCTAGATAAAAAAAAATGTTTCTCGAAAATTATTAAGATTAGTGTGAATGTAGGTTTAAAAGAATGGTTTCAAATTGGTTAAGAGACGATTACTAAAGTTGCTGCTGACATAATATTTGAAATCACATTTTGAAATTGCAAAAAAAAAAAAAATCGACTAATGTTCTAACAATCGATTGCTATACCATCGCTGGAATAAAGATTATAACGTAAAAAATATCAACAATATTTTTAAAATAGCAATTTGTTTTTATAATCGAAATTGAGATGCATTGTAAGGATAGAAATGATCTGAAATCGTTCAAAAGATAATTGTTACGAATGTGATCACTCTTTTTTTTTTTTTTTTTTTTTTGTAGAGTAGCTAATGATTAGTAGCTAGTTAACGACGCTAATGATTGCTTCCTCAAAAAGAATGACGGTTCAAGAGATTTAATCTTAAAAAGAAAAAAACAATTTCGAAACGGTCTATTGGAATAGTGCCAATTAGTTCTTACTTATTAAACGAGAGCCGATATACTTTTGCATATAAATGTATTTTTGCTTGATTTTTTTTTCTTATGAGACTGATTCGTTATTATTATTATTTTTTAATCATACAAAATTATAATATTAAACTACTATTTTTCATAGCTGCTCAGATAATTATTTTCATAACGTGCTAGAGAACTATCTCCTATAAACTCATCTCTCGAATATCTCCTATAAAAAGCATAATAAAGTTATTGCGAAATTACGCACTGACAATTACGTAACTCCCGTTTGCTTATTTCAATTAGAAACAATTGTTGACAGATGTTTTTTGACCAAGTCCAAATGTATTTTGATAGCTGTCTTAAATGATAAAATGTATGGGCTTGTTTGGATGGTGTGGGAATAGTGGGAATAGTGTGCAAAAGTGGGAAGAGTAGGAAGAGTGGGAAGAGTGGGAAGAGTGCTATTCCTAGGTCGTTTGGATGGTGAGTTTAGGAATAGCGTTGGGAAGTGTGAAAAAGTAGAGAGAAAAGTGTTGTTGGGAAGAGTGTTATTGGGAAGAGTGGGAAGAGTGGGAAGAGTGGGAAGAGTGACTATTTCCACTATTCCCCTATTCCCGGAAGCATCCAAACGAGCCCTATAGTCGAAGAAAACAAACAATCTTTTTTCGTCGGCAACTTTAATTTATACGATAACCTAGGTACGTTAGGATGATGCATCGTTGTACCAAAAAAAAGCATAGTACAAAGACGTCGCAGCTGGCAGTCTTGCTATGACGTCCAATAAAGGGAAAAAGTTCTCCCAAGAACAAAAAAATAATAATTATAAATATAATAAAGGAAAAGGGTAAAGAAAAAATGACACGTAATGAATAAATATGATGAATTTAGATTATTTATGAAGAAAATTGAATTAATATTGAAAAAGATTGTATCAAATATACATAAAAAATAAGAATAACATACAATATGCTGTGCAACACACTCAGTGCATTTAAGGAAAACGTTTATCACTTGCTCAGACCTGAAACTGTAAAACAGAGAGTAATTTGTCTGTAGGGACTAGGGAGCATTAAAATAATAGATGATTTATTGTATAAATGATCTGCAGATTTTTTAGTTTAAGTAATACTCTTGCCGTTGCTGACAATGATTGGAACACTAAAAAACGACAAAACAAATTAATAAATGAAGTTACATATGGTCTCTATTCCTAATTATCAAGGCCATAGATTACAACCAATGATAATTAATCCAAATCAACAATATCCTTTCTTTAATTTCTGTTTGTCTGCTAAATATTCAGTAAACCTGACATAGTATTGAATTGAGTCAAAACAAAACTTCCTTGTTGGTCAAATATGACTTCACTCTGGACTAGTTTTGTTCAACACTGAGGTGCTGTACTCCTGTTACCAGTCAGTGCCCTCAGTGCTTTTTTTCCTTTCAATGCCCCTTGCCTGTTGCCTCTATTGGCGAAGAGACTGCGAGATAATGATATTAATAAAAATGTATATGTATATTTGTGGTGTGGACTTGTAGTTGAGTCATGCATTGCGAAGACTTCATTTTTCTTAATTTGTTCACCTTTTATTCTGAAACTTATACATATTTTTTAGTAGGGTGCGTTGAGAATTAATTAGTTTGAAAATTTTGACAACGGTAAAAAATATTTGTAATTTTGAAATCACTATATATACAATATAGACATAAAAAATATAAAATTTATGTAACTTTTATTGTTTCTCAAATAAAAAAAAAATAAAAGGATTGCTAAAATGCTTTACAAAGCATGGATTGTCCCGTACATCGAGTACATCGAATTCGTTCTCAGATTTCACATTCCAAACAAATGATTTGAACCATTCAATATCTTTTTCAAATTTAAATCTTGTTGCAAACCAAATTTCGTATTTTTATTTTAAAAAAATGTTGTTATTAGATGGTCTAGAATTAACTAAATAAACAATTTTCTAGAAATCTGAAACATAATTTTTTTTTGCAAAAAAAATAAAATAAAATTTTGGTTTCCAAATATTTCAATATGAAAAAAAATATTTAAGCGGTTTCGATGGAAGCTCGAAATTTGAGCTTTGACGATATGGAACACCCACAATTTTGCAAGGCATATTGTATAAAATTATACTTTTTTATGATCTTTTAGTAGAATATCAAATGCCACATAATTATATAAAATTTAATACAAAAGCAGAACATATATAATTTTTTTAGTTTAAAGTAATGTTATTTCCATAATAATACGGACAAGTAACAGTCATTTTTTTCAATTAAATTTTTTCATACCGGGGGGCAATTATTAAAGGAGAAAGCAATCAGAAGATTCCATGGAAAAAGGGCCTCTTTTGAACTTTTTGGAGTTTATTTCTATGTTTGCATCTTGTTGGGATTTGGAGTTTCTGGCCCAAAGAGGGTGAAGAAAAGGCAAGGCTATGAGTCATGAGTGGTACAACAGTGTAAAAATGTACAGTAAACTTTTTCCAGTTTTCCATAATGAATCATGTGGCAGTTAAAACTATTTTTGGCATTGCTCTTATCATATATGTATGAATCGATTCAGATTTCAGATGTCTTTTCTTGGTTCTCTCTCGATGATATATCGCTTTAGAGTTTAGACCCAACTTAAATTATAAGCTGTCAGTATCCTTGTTTTTTTAATGGAACTTCACCTGCCTTCCCCCCATGAAATTATTTTAGTTCTCTTTCTATCTTAGGTTGGTACCAAACGGCCGAATATAACGGCCCCAGTATCCCAAATTTGGAAAGTTGCAAACATGTCCAAGTTCCTCAAAAAATTGAAGATGACGATTATTATTTCTTTTTGAGTAATTGATTGGAATTAAAATAAGCCATTATTTGTATGTGATTTAACCATTTAAATTTTTAAAATACATAAAAATCTTGCAACGATAATTAGACTGATTCATGGGCGCATTAAATTCTGCAGGGTATAAGATTACTTGACAGTTTGATCGTGTTTTCCCAACTAAAGCAAAGGTCCAAATGTAAAATTATTTTACAGTATAAACACGTTTTGATATCATTTCTACTTCATGGAAACTTATTATTACAAATCGTTCAATTCAGAACACTAATTAAAAATGAAATCTCATCAGTCGTCACGCATTATAAAAATTTCATTGTACAGATGCGGTAGAGATCCTGCACATTCTATATCCAGATTTTAATGTCAAAGTTCCTTTCCGGAGGCCTTACCAAATTGGTAAATGTTCTTAGAACAGTATTACACATATATATTTTTCGAAGTCCAAAGAACAGTACTACCTGTGATGAGGAATTATTTGTCGTCCTAAGTAAAAGTGTGAGAATTAATAACTCGAATATATATAACATAAAGAAGTCAGCTAAGGACTACCCCAAAAATATAATAAAAAAAGGTAAAAGAAAAAAACACCGTGCCAACAAAAAAAAATTGAAAATATTTTAGTAATGCACATAAACATTACAAAGAACAAAATGTATGATCAGGCCAAAATGGTACTTATTTTTACTGATGTCCCACTATTCTAAAAAAGAATAAGAAAAAAAAAAATCATATATAGATCCACAGAGAAGATAAGTTGGAAATGGCTATGGAGGCTTCTAAATAGAATGGGGTTGTATCATGCATTGGAAGTGGTCCAATAACTAGAGGGACCATGTATACAAGAAGGTTAGTAATGAGCATGTGATATTAATAAGAGAGCCTTGTATTTTTCTTCACTCCTAGAGAGAGTGAGGAGACATGGGCATGTCTTTGGTCGCTACAAGATAAATTTTATGAGGGACCAGCAGTGCAAAACATAAGTTCGATTCACCAACTGATTTGAAAGAGTGTAACAACTTATGTCATGTCATCAATCTACCAAAGTTTGGCTCAAGTGACCTAGTTAATTTCATACAAGCCGACCCCAGCAATGATACCATAAATTGCTCATTTGTTAGGTTTTTGTTTGTCTATATGCCGCATTTTTGGTAGCATTATCGGAGGGTCTCTGTTTTTGTTTACGCGGCACCCTACGTGGGTTTATTTGGTCGCGATTTAGCGCAATTTAAGAAAAAAAAAAAATTTCTGTCATGAATATTTTTTTACATATCTGAATTTTTAATTTAATTTCTAATCAAATAACAACCATTCAGAATAGTTTAGATTTAGATCCATGAAGAATAAATATGGATGACAGAATACCCTAATGTATGATTTTTTTTAAGCGACAGTCACCGTCCGATTCATATATGATGTATATATATACAACATATATACACACATGAGGACCTTGATTCATTAGAAGAGCCAACTAGCTAACTGTAAACGTGTATGTAACGAACACAAGAATGAACGTTGATCCAATTGAATTAACGTGGGGTGAGCAAAAAACTCTAACTCGTGAGTTAACTCGAACTCGATTTAAAAAAATTCAGTTGTAACTCGAGCCATCGGAACTCGAGTTGCTAGAACTCGAGCTAAACTAACTTGGTTGGCTGATGAGTGGAGTTTGAGTTGAGGTCAACTCATCTCGCAAGTCGTGAGCCAACTCTTGAGATAATAAATTTATGTTTCAAATATGTATTATCAACATAATTTATGAGTACTAAAAATTTATAAATTATTTATAAGAACTTTCTATTTATATATTTTTATTTAAAATAATATTACATATGATAGATTGAGTTTCAAGACACATTTTGTTTCAAATCAATAGAAAGAATATAAAAGACTATAATTTATTGTTTAAAATATTGTATATGTCAATAAATTTTAATACTTTAACATATGAATTAAATAAATAAATATTTGAAGGATATATGTTTATTTCAAGCTAGCTCTTAAGCCCACGAGCTAGCTTGAGTTGGGGACGAGCCGAGTTTGAACCAGTTTAAAAAGTTCGAAAGTATTTCTAACCTGGCTCAACTCAACTAAGTTATAGCCGAGCTGAGTTTGAATTGTCCCAACTCGCTCAAACTCGACTCGTATACAGCTCTAAATGATACACAAATATGATTTTTGTAACCCACTGTAGATCAGGAGGCGCGCGTTTCTATATTATGCATTAAATTTTTTTTTTTGGCATGTTCAGGTTCAAATTAATTGTTCAATTGATTCTAGCATAAAATTAAATAAAGATATTTTAAAAGACATCAAGAGTTGATTTCATACATGATCAAAAGTTTGAAAATGAATAAATTTAATTATTAACCATGATAGATTAATTTTATTATATTTAAATTTCGACTTCTTGATCAAGTATCGAATGAACTCTAAAAATTATATATTTTAATTATGACAATGCATTAGTTGTAAGTGTGGCATTTGTAGCATTCAGAAAGTGAGGTACCCTTTCAGTTAATATAATAGTATAATGATCATATAAATATCATAACTGATTTAAATCAATGAAATTTATAATAAAATTATTCTCACATATTCTTATATCACATATGAACTTATTTAAAATAATAAAGTGCCTATATAGATAAACTACGCATACACCATTACAATCAGAAAAAAAAAGAAGAAGACATTGATTCTCCTCTTTATTACTAGATCCATCTACATTTATTTTTATAGAATCGCATACAAAGTCGCGTGCTTGCGAGTAAGTACGCATACAGTGTTAACTAGTATGTTCACACACAACACAAGCATTGCATTCGCGCAACAACAAACAATTATCAACTTGAAATGCAACTACAGATCGCTTTAAAAACGAGATTAATTTAGTACAATAAATGAAATATTCAGTATCATTAGATAATTTTTTTTTTTTTTGAAAAAAAATCTGCTTGCACCTGTGCCCATTTGTTTCTTGCAAGAAGTTGGTGTGTTTGTTTTATGTAAAGCTGCAAACATCCAAAGGCCAACAACTGACTTTGTCCCCAGTAGGAAACTTCTGATCTGGTATTTCAAACTGAAATCAATTGGGATGAGTGTAGCGTAGGGAGGGTAGAATTGTCATTTCATGCAAACTAATCCACTCTATCTGTAATTCCAAAAAGGAAAAAGAGTAATAACTTGAAAGCAACCCCTCATTATGCTCTTCCCTGGTAAAAGGGGCAACCAAAACCTTAGATAAGAGAGTGTGGTTGCTAGCCTCATAGAGAGAGAAGGAACTTGATCATATACAGCTCCTGCATGTTGTAGAAATTTCAACAATCAAATTTAGTTTTCAAATTATTAGCTTATGTTCAATCATTTGAGTTATATAATTTATTCGCATATTTTTTATATAGGAGACTCGGGGTCTTTTACAATGAAGCAGGGACAAATCATTCAAATTAAATATATTATATATGTTTGTTTTGAGAGTAATTCAGCAGAATTTCGCACTTATTTTATTGGAACACACAATTTGGGTTTCAATTAATGTATCACAGTTAGTTTAAAACCACATTTTAAAAAAAATAAAAATAAACTTGTGTTCTATTGATTTAAAATCAGCAGTGCATATGTTATTTTCGTACTCTATGTACATCATTGGTTAAAATAATGTAAGAAAGAGAGGGAAATTGAGACATAAGAAATTAGTCCATAAACATATATATATATGCCACATAAAATCACAGAGACAAGTTAGAGAGGGAAAATGGAGAGAGAGACGTGGAGCCTGGTTTTAATATAACGGCTGTATGAGGCTACAAGGTACTAACGTTTAAATGTAGAGACAAATAAACCAATGTAGAGAGAGAGTGGGTAAAGTATACATGTGGTGGTATGTGCAAAGATCAAAGGATTGGAATAAATTTTAGAGAGAGAGAGATGGAGAAAGAAGAGGGTAGAAGGGGAAGCCAAGTATCCCGTGACTGATACAAACAGCCTCATAAAAGTAGGATTCTACTTTGATCCTTCTCATTAATTCCAGTGGGGATGCATTACCTAGCACTCTCTAATCAATTTTTGCCACCTCCACTTCTATCATCACCAACCAAAATTTACGATCTTTTACAAGTTGAAGAAAGATATGATATTCATAATTTGTTTTGGGAAAAATATTATAATTCATGGATATAGAATTTTGGCTTACAAAATTTGAAATTTGCTGTGGTGTTCTTTGTGTGTTGTCCATTTATCATTGCAAGTTTTACAACTTTGAGAGGTGCAATGTTAATGTAAATATTTTTGTAAAAGGGCGTGAGAATTGGAAGTGAAGGATGAGGAGGTTGAAATACAAAAAAAAGAGTAAACGGTAAACGTTTCTTTTACCGACCAAGAGGATAATTCTCTGCTGTACATTCTTTCTGGTAAGGAAATGATTACAGAAAACGGTTAAAACTGATCTTTACTGGAAACGGTAAAAACATGATCATTGCTACTGCCGATTCTGAGATCTGGCCATGCAAATGTAGCAAGTCCCAACCAATTAAAAATTTTGAAACGGTATCTCAAGCAGAAGAAAAAAAGCGAATTGAAAGAATAAAAATATTATATATAAAAAAAAGCATAATCATTAAAAGATTTAACAAGCTTAACTACAAATTTCATTTCCCACAAGCCCCACAATGTTTATCTTCGAATTACGTGACATGCAGACTGAAATTAAACAACTAATGTGAGTGTTCAAGTTTTCTCTTCATCACTTGAGAATTAACGGCTTTAAATATTATTGAATTCTATTAAAAAACAAAAAGATAAATAATGAATACTGGCCGAATAACATAGCCCGTCTTTACTGCGGTATGAAAAAAATTTGTTCTGCTATTTATTTATTTATTTTTAGTTAAGTGACAGAGCTAGTAAATTTTGCCTACTGATTATCAAGAAAACATTCAGTCTAGTAATTTGGAATATGTTAGTACCCAAGAAATCAAACGGTTCAGATCTTCACATAAAGATCTTTTTCGTAATTCCATCTCACTTAATGCTTCTCTACAAATGCCCATTTTCCTTGTGAATCTCATTCCACCACTTTTTCCAGTGGTGTTCATTTTCTGGAGGATTTTTTAATTTGTTTTGGCAATGTTCTCTGGAAAACATTTAATTCAAATTTGTGGACGAAAATATGGGCATGAGTCAGAAGATTTGTAGTTTATTTGTTGTATTGTTTAGTTTGTTCATGTTTGAACTGAAAAAAAAAAAAAAAAAGAAACAGAGAGAAGAGATTGGTATACTGACTCTGGCCATCTGATGAGAATTGAGAGGCATGGAAAGAATGTACTCCGTTGGGGACCAGGATCCTTTGGACGTTTTTTTGAAACGTCCAGTGGTAGTTTTTGATCGGAGCCGTCCGATTTAATCTCGACTGTTCATTTTTTTCAGGCCAATTATTTTTTTCGGGAGTGTTAGAATTCACGGGGCTCCTTTTAGCCGTTGAGATAAAATCAGATGGTCCAGATTCCAAAAACGTCCACTGGATGGCCATCATCCAGAGGATCTAGTTCCACTCCGTTGGACCGTTAATCCGTTATAAACTTCTAATGATTTATTTGGGGCCGAAATAGTTCCAGTAATAATATGGACCCTATTTGCATGGAATTTACAAATTAAGCCCACCTTATAATATGATATTCTATTTCTTCGCCGATTACAATTTTGCATGAACAAACACGTTTATTTATTTATTTTCTTGCACAGTTGCACGGTCTTCAAATTTCCAAAATCCGACATCAATTATTAACTAAAAGTCACTAAACTTTAAATTTACTGTACAGAAATCAGTACTAATATATGTTCTTTATATTATTAATAATGAATCATCTCTAAATTATACTTGAGTATAAATTTTATATATGCTAAATTGTTAAATATTTGAATAACTAATTTGTCAAGTTGTGATGGACAATGACAATGGGGCTTCCCTACTGGAATCTAGCTTCCAAGTTCTCAGCTTATCTTAAAACAAGCAAGCCTATATCAAAATTTCCAGCCCAGTTATTGTATGTGGAGGCCCATCAACTATGTAAAGAATCTTACTAAGGTGGGCCGACTCCTATAACACAAAAAAGGTGATGAAGTTAGACGTTGCACAGGTATAATCAACTGCATCTCTCTCGTGCTGGAGCCAGGACCCAGGAGCCATGTCGTCTCTGTCAGTTCCACCTCAAACCCCATTGCGGATCAACTCAAACAAACCCAAAACTCTCACTAACACATCTGCAAACAAAGTTTCCCTTGTCCCTCTAGCAACCTCCTCCAATGGGAAGCTTACCCAGCAACGTACAAACCTTCTTTCTGGTAACAACCTCCTTAAATCATACATGGAAAGGTCTGAATTTGGCAATGCACGTAAGCTATTCGACGAAATGCCGGTCAGAAGCTTAGCTACTTGGAGTATCTTGATAGCTGGCTTTGCAAGAAAGGGTTTGTTTCATGAAGCAGTTTCTTTGTTTGGGGAAATGGCACTTCATGGTGTCAATCCTGATTGGGTTCTCTTTTCAAACTTGATTCGTAACTGCTTGGCCATGTACAAGCTAAGTCTTGGTCTTCAACTTCACTCCCAGGTGATAAAACGTGGGTACGTTTCTAATGTTGAGATGGATTTGATTGGATTATATGTTAAAAATGGGTGCTTGGATAGTGCTATTAAGTTGTTTGACCAAATGCCTGTGAGAACAGTTGCTTCATGGACTGCTCTGATGGTCGGTTTAACCGAAGCAGGGAAATCTCATGAGGCATTAGCCTTGTTTCTTAAAATGATACAGAAAGATACAGAATTGGATCCATTTGTGTTTTCAGTAGTTCTGAAAGCCTGCTCTTGTTTAAAAGATTGTTGTACTGCAAGGCAGGTACATGGACTTATTGTGAAATTAGGATTTGATTCGGACGTCTCGGCTGGGACCCCAATTGTGGATTTTTATGTCAAATTGGGTATGATAGAAGATGCTGAAAATGCCTTCCGTAAAATCTCACAACCGAATGATTTTTCATGGAGCGCAATCCTGGCAGGCTATTCGCAATTGGGTAGATATGAAGAATGCTTGAGAATATTTAAGCACCTTAAAAGCAAAGGCACAATTTTGAACTCCTTTGTATATACTACCCTTTTTCAGGCTTCGTCTGGCTTAGCAGACCCCATTTCTGGCTGCCAGTTTCATGCAGATGCTTTGAAATCCGGGCTTTTGTCAGAGCTTTCTGGAAACAGCGCCTTAATAACTATGTACTCAAGATGTGGAAATTGGACTTATGCCAGCAAGGCTTTTGAGCTAATTCCCAAACCAGATGTTATTGCTTGGACTGCTATTATCACAGGTTATGCATACCACGGGAAGGTTTCACATGCTATTGAAATGTTTGATAAAATGATAGCTTTGGGTATTGTACCAAACTCTATTTCATTTGTTGGAGTTTTAACTGCGTGCAGTCATGCAGGTCTGATTACTGAAGCTAGAAACTACTTCAATTTAATGGAGAAGTTTTACGGGATAAACCCTGAGTTAATTCACTACCATTGTTTAATAGATGCTTATTGCCGTGCAGGCTTGTTAAATGATGCAAAGGAATTGATTGAATCAGGAAAATTTGAGCCTGATGGGATGTGTTGGAAAATTTTACTTGGGGGCTCTGTTATACATGGAAATTTGCAATTTGGAACATTTGCAGGAGAAAATTTCCTAAAATTGGAACCAAACAATAGTGCTGGTTACATTCTTTTGTTCAACTTATATTCAAAATTGGGTCTACTGGAAGAGGCAGCTCTTGTGAGAAAACAGATGAATGAGAGAGATTTAAAAAAGGAAACTGGCTATAGTTGGATAATGGTGAAAGGAAGAGTGCATAGGTTCATTGTTGGAGAGAGGGATCATCCCCAAGCCAGAGAAATTTATGCCAAATTGGATGAACTGGAAAGATCCATTACAGGATTAAAAACAAAATTGTTGACGGTAGAAGAAACGGAGGATCTTAGAAAAGAGCACACATTTGATCATAGTGAGAGATTGGCAGTTTCATTGGGGCTGATGGAAGTGCCTTGCGGGTGTCCTATTTTGATTTTTAAGAATTTGAGAATCTGTGAACATTGTCACTCATTTCTGAAATCAGTTTCGAGGAATGAGGATCGAGAGATCATTGTAAGGGATTGTACACGATTTCATCATTTTAGAGACGGGTTTTGTTCATGCAATGATTTTTGGTAGCGCTTAGTTTAATAGTTAAATTTCAAATTTCTCTTCTCACATGAGATTGATCCCTTTTGTTATACTTAGTTTTGTTAATAATTATGATTAGGAATGGTTTGAAATTCATGGCTACTTGCAATAATAAAGTAGGTCATGTCTTTTTTTTTTTTTTTGTTTACTCTTTGAATGATTGAATGTTTGGCGAAATATTATGATATGGTACTCAAAAGACAGCACGGACATACTTTATTGTGAGATTACTATTAGGTATGCATGGTTTGTATTATGTCTTGTCATATTCATATATGATAAGCATATAGTTATTCGGCTTCCATCATGCTTACTAAAGCATACTGTAGCCCCATTGGTAACGTTGGTCCTACTCCTACCCCACGTCTAAGCACGGCCTCTGATTATTTAATTTTCGGGTGGTATTTAAGAACCAGGGAGCTGAATTATCGGGTTGTTGAGTTTTCAAAACCCGAATGATTTGTCTTGGGAGAATTAAAAAAAAAAAAATCTGAGCTTCTAGCCCACTACTAAATCCTATATTGTAGCATATTACAAGTTGTTCCCTTGGTTATTATTTGTCTCTAGATCGAAATTCAGGAGACAGATGCATCAAAAGTATCCCAAAGGAGCATGTCTTATTTTTTTCTACATATATTAAGATGCACTTTTGCTCCACCAAGTATGAAACAAATGAAACAACTAAGCTCCATCCAACTCAAGTAAAACCATTTGATACAATATTTGTTAGTGTTGTGGCCTAGAGCCAATATCAGACTTATGAGAATTCTCATAATTTAGGTTTGGATTTAGTCAAATATGTCGGTTGGTCCTTTGTTTGATCGATCGAGAATTTTTTTTTTTAATTCACTCTTTGCATTAAAATTATTTCCCCGAAATACTGACAAGTCCTTTGAATATATTAATTAGTTAGAATGATATGTTTTTAATTGATTATGTCTTGTTACTTATACAACTTAATATTAAATGCTCATAGAATTATTCTAATTTTTTAAGGAATCATTGATAAGTTTTTGTTGCTATATTAATATGTAAAACTAATAAAAGACAAGAAACGAAGAGGGTACAATTTCAAATTCATTTCATTAATTTTTATTTTATATCATTATTTACAAAATCAACTACCATTATATAGAGATAAGTAATCACATTATACCTTGATTACATTGGAAAACAAATCAGAGCCCGAGCAGACCTATGTTAAAGAAGAATGGAAAAAATATAGTTTTAAAAGTTATTAGATATAACAATTTGAATAAAAAAATTAGACCTATGCTTGATTAGTTAAAGAAGAATGGAAAAAGAATAGTGTTAAAAGTTATCAGATAAAGCAATTTGAATAAAGAAATTAGACCTATGATTAATCAAGCAGTGGGAAGCTTGCAACAAGAGAAGAAAGTCATCATTATGAGTTGTAATTCTAACATGACAGTTAACCTCGCGTCAATGATATATTATTATTTTTAAAAGTGAATCACCCTTGGAATTTCGCAACATGTATCTAAACAAAATATTTTAAACTTTGATTGTAGTAATAACAAAAATAATTATAAATTTGGCCATCTCCAATATCTCTTGCACCGGTCCACTAATAGATCGCATCGACTGATGATAAAATCAGTACCAAATGTTCAAACGGCGAGTTCTTCTAATGTTCGATTACAATTGCAGTTGTACTTTATCAGGAACAACTTACTATATTAGCCATATTCGACATGCAATTATCATCAGAGAAAACTTATCATCACTCGCATTTTCAAATGTTGTAGCCAATAAAATAAGTAAAATTTGTGTGTACAGATTAATTATGTCGAATTGGAGACATGCATGGTTGTGGAACAATAAATAACTAAATATAATTGTTGATACAATAGTACAAAAAATATATTAAGCAATAGTATACAATATTAGCGAGACGCGCAAAGTTTGTGTGATGTTTTGTCCTACTAATATCATTTACTAGTTACCAGGCTGTCATCAAGCTTGGGCGCTGCCATATGTTTGAAAAGCAAAATTGGTATGAGATTGTATGCCATATATTATGCATGCATGCCGATTCCATGTTTTGTCTCATCCAAAAACATGCAATTGTCCATGAACACAATTTGAGTCCATCCACATGACAGTGCATAAAAAATTGGTTAATTGAAATGGTAACGGTCCTAAAAATTTGTGCTAGCAGATCTACCCAAAATCCTAAAACATGTTGGTTGCAAGCCTACATTTACAACACCCAACGAAGCATACATTCCTTTTCACTTGTCCCTCTTTTAAATAAACTTCATCAATTATAATATGCATGAAAACCCACATTAAGGAGACAAGCTCATCAAAAGTAACACCAAACAATACAAGCACTTTGGATGCACTTTTTGTACAAAACAGGACATTAAAGCGATTAACCACTCTCCTTCCCTAATCAAACAAGGAAAAACTATGACCACCCAATTTGTACCTCTATTGATATGCTGATATGAAAACATCGACTCAAGTAACTTCTTACTTACACCAAAAGTAACGAGTTAATTCAAAAGAGAGAGAGACCGGTTGCACAGCTTTGTCAGATTTCCAAGTCAAAGAAGCAACACTTTGTCAGATAACAAATCCATAGATAAATTGTTACGACATAGAACTTGGCATAGGCATGTTAAGATGCTTGAAGCTTGTAAAACCTCCATCAATCACTAAATTTTGTCCTGACACGTATTTTGCATCATCAGATGCTAGATAAACAGCAGCTTGTGCCACATCAGTAGTTTCACACTTTGCCCCTCTGAGCACTCCAAGGCTGTTAACTATCCCTGAGACCGCCTCTGGTCCAGCTCCCTGATATATCTGAGAGAACTGGTCCGTCACCAGAGGCGTCGGTATCACAAAGGGCGATATGCAATTAACCCTAATGCCATGTTGTGCCAATTCACTTGCGGCAGTTTTTACAATTCCAATGATTGTAGATTTTGAGATGGAATAAGGATAGGTGCCTAGACCACCCATTAACCCGCTTATGCTCGCAGTACAAAGGATCGAGCCCGAGCCATTTTGCTTCATCACACGGGCTGCATGCTTGATACCGGCAAGGGTGCCACGTACATTGACACTCATAACCTTGTCAAATTCGGTTAGGTCCAGCCGGCTAATATCTGATTCAGTTATGGGACCAGGAATTCCGGCATTGTTGTACATGACATCAAGCCGGCCATGGGAGGCAACTGCATGGTCGACTGCATTGGAGATGTCTTGCTCGTCAGACACGTCACACTTGAAGAATTGGGCTTTGGGGCCCAGTTCTTCGGCCGCTTCAAGGCCTGCTTCAGAGTTTACATCGGCAATGATTACTTTTGCACCCTCTCGAATGAAGGCTTGAGCTGCAGCCTTCCCAAGTCCGCTTGCACCGCCAGTTATTATGGCGACCTTTCCCTCTAACCTGTGTTAATTTACTGAAAACAGTCAATTTCTTGAATTTATTTGCAACTTTCCTGAGGAGTTTGATTGCGCCGAAATATACAAATTTCCATGTCAAATATTACTTGAAGAAAATATAAGGCCTGACTGCATGGTGACTACGTATAAGATTCTTTGTGATTTATTTATTTAATTAGTACATGAACTCAATGAGTACGATGAAACTAAACAAATCAAAGTAATAATTCACGTTACTTTCATTCATTAAATAACTCCTTGACAAGACTACACCAATCTTCTTTTCCCCAAGCTAAGAGGGGACTTTTCAGTTTTCACTACAAATATTTCTCTTTCAAAACATAAAGAAACAAATCTAGTGATCCATATATATATATATGAACATATTAAACACGAAACAACTACTGAAATGTTCAGACGATTATCTTGCCTAATAAGCGTGATCTTGTTACCATGGTGTCGTCCCAACCTTTTATTCACCTTCATGCATATCGATCAATTATTCAATTTAGAATTGCCGAGAGAGATCAAGCAGCTGGTTTGAGGGCAACAAGACAAACCGACACATGCCCGTCGTGTCTTGCAAAGGAGGAGCAGTAGAGAACAAAGTCTACCGCTCCAACTGGCTATAGACGGTTCCCCTCAACACCTGGCGCTAAATTCTCTAGAGCAAACATCCAGATATGGTAATGTCTGGTTGCATGCAAATATACGAATCGAGAACGGGAAAAAAAAAATCTTTTACGAAAAACAAAAATCGCACTGGATTAATCTGAATTAAGCGCCACTTTTCTCTTGAAATATAGGGGATCAACAAGACTAAAAAATATCAATGTGTTAAATAAGGGACTACTGAATGCTTGTTAATTTAGAGTAATTACTCAACTACAATTTCTTCTTCATTTCAAACAAAGTGGTACCTTGCTAAATGGCTCAGCATCTTGCAGTACTTCTTGTTGCGCCGAAATCTCTCCTTCTGGCTGCCTCTCTTTTTCTGTTTTCAGAATTCTCTCTCTCTCTCGACCTTTCTTTCTCTATGAATATGATAGTTTTCTCTTCTTTGATCGATGGTGCGACCGACGAGCTTAAATAAAGGAACAAGAGGCGCTCTTATCCCTATGCAACACATCGCATTCTAATTTTGTTTTAATTAATTATTATTTGGAGAGGTTTAACATTTATGATTATTTATTAGTGAATTATAGAGCACGCCCGAGATGTTCTTTCTACTGTTCTGATTGACTTGGCATCACACACGGGACAAACAATTACGAAAGTACCAGGACCATACATTGGAAGAAACATCAACAACAAGCAGTCCTTAGTCCTCGCTTAATTAATGCTTAATTGAATGTTGAGTTTTGTGATAATGCGTGTTTTCATGTCAAAATCAAATTAATTTAGTACGAATCTTCCAACAGATCCCTTTAACGAGCTTATACTAGTGTTAAATTAATACCTAATTAATTAAAATCAAATATAGTTGTTTTCTGTTTAACATCCGTCATTGACCATTGTATATATTTGTTGTATATTTTTCTTTTGGTTTTTTAGGTCTTGTATATTACCATAATGTAATTGAATGTAATAACAAAAACTAGATTTTTCAATAAAATACTCATGGTATATGATCTACCAGACACGAAGACGCGTTGTATGAATTGGCATCTCTTAATTAACCAATTTTATTTTATTTTTGAATCATGTTTAGGGAAATGGAGTAGCTTTGAAAATATAATGGGAAGATTTCCATGCTTCTTTAAATGTTTGCTGAGGTGACAGTCCTAGCCTTTAATATATAGCAGTTCTTAGCAAATGCTTTGTTATTTCGTGGTGTTCAAGGATATTTGAGGTATACTTAATTTTATTTTATCTATTCATTAATGCATTTGAAATTATTTTCATGGCATAATTGTTTTGTTGACCTATGAACCAATTTCACGCCAAACCTCAATCATCTAATTAATTTCCTCTTGATTCAGGTGTGTTCGTATCATTTTAAAATAAAACTATAGTATTATTCTAAAATAAAATAAAATTAACTAGATGAAAAATATTATTTCTAAATGATTCAAAGTAATCTTGATTTGATAAAGTGTTTTATTTTAAACGGTATTCAAATTGAAATAAATATTTAATCCGAGTTTGTTTAGATCGCTTTTTCATCTAGATCAAACGTTAATCTAGAAAATGTATGAAAAACTTCTTATTTTTGTGCATCCAAACGTCCTCCGATTTTAAGGAATTGATTTGGTTTCATCGTTTTGTTTTGTTTTTTTAGGCTCAGGATATAAATTATATATAAAAAAATCATAATTCTTATTGTCTGATAAATGGAATTAAACTTCATAAATAAAACATTTCTAAATTGATGATCCTCCAGGCATGTTCCTAACCCACGCCTCAAATGAGAGGGTTTTCCTTAAAGTAATAGATTGAAAGATCGTTAATTCTCAAATTAAAATTACTTATCGAAATATGGTATACTGTATGAACTATTTTTTCTTATGCAATTCTGGATAAATATTTTCCGCATATTGTGTTTATAAACTAGTATCACTGTGCGGACGACCGCCCCCCAAGTGGACTTCTTTAAAAACGTAAAAATTCGGTATATACTTTATTTCAACGTATTCAAAAGTTAGCTTGGTACTTTTTTTGTTGTTAATTCCAAGTGCATGTGTGGTCACCATTATATATGTTTTATTAGAAATGATTCAACTATCATACACTCTGGATTAGATTTGTTATTTGAACTAACAAAGAGAATGTTCACACCTTGAGCAGTCGCTCCAACCTTACTCTGTTTGATTTAGGTTCTTTCGTCCGAAGGGAAACAAAAAGAGATCAGACCAAACCACGGCGCACTGTTATTTGAAGGAAGCGTTAGGTCTAACCACTAATGAATTGTCACTGATTATGCTAGCTCATGATCTTTAAAATTAGGGTTCGTGTAACCATTGCGTCTAAATCAACTATACATAATGGGGGACTTGATTTAAATGCACAACTATTATTGATTGAGTGATATTTCAACCACTACATAAAGCATGCATGCTTGCCAACAAATAAAGAAAAATATGCCGCCCCACATTGCATGATTTTACACTAATCTTAGATCATGACCTTTGAATTTATAAGGTATATCCATATCACCACTTTACAATGACCAACAAAGAATGCCATAGACACGTAGATAGGGCTGTCGTACGCCACTTACCGTTATGCCGTTTCATTTAACCTGAGTGGAATGGTTTGTGGCATAGAAAATTATACCGTTTTCTAAATGAAACGGTAGGTGGCATAGAAAATTATACCGTTTCGACCGTTTCAACCTCATTTCAAACCGTTTTATATGTAATTTCTGAAGTGGAACGGTTGATGGCACAAAAATCTGTTTCGTTTAATAAATGAAACGGTAAGTGGCACGCCGGTTTCATATCGTTTTTTAAGTGGCACAATAACGGCAGAGGGCATTTCCGTAGTTTTTCACCACGTTTGACAGCCCTACACGTAGATACTGCCTACAAGGAATGCTCAGCTTATTCTGATTGGCATTTCAAAGGAAAAGATAGCGCAATACGGGCACCACTTCTTTTTCGGCTTTTTCAATATCATAATTAAGCTCGCTTGTTATATATATTTTAAATTATACATAAATATAATATAAATTATTGATTTTATTCATTTAACGAGAGATGAAGGCACATAAATTTTGTAATTTCAACTGTTTATTTTTTCATATTAGATCCAATGATTATAAAATTATAAACATTCTATCCAAGTTATAGCTAGACTTGTTCGCTAACTTGTGACGTTGGAAATTTTTTTTTTTTTTTTTTAACAAAGTGAAACACTGAAACTTCTTCTTGTATAATTATTCCCGGTAGGCAAAATGAGTCACTTCTTAAACGTATCTTAGAGTACACATGGTGTTCCAAAATAAATATGAAGTAATTAAATAAGAATTTTTTTTTTTTTTGTGTTATGTAGCTGCCATTGACTGTTTTTGCTCACCGAAAACTGCTAAACACATAATACGACTGTTATTCTTTAGAAAATGCAGGACTGATAATTAAATTTTCTTAAAAAGTTTTACTGACTAGTGTGATTTACAAGAAGTACGGGGTTCATAATGGAATTCTACGACTGTGCGTCTGTGCGAACTGCGAACTGCGATCGCAGATCTTTTGGTCACTGCAGCGGGGCAAAATGTCGCCAATAAATTACCACCACGTGTCCTACTCTGTTTTACTATATTAGGCCTCTGCTTTCAGGTGGAGTGTCTCAAGTGATGTACCTTGGCGAGCCTATTTTTGGTCTCCAAGCCTAGAACATTAAATGCGGACGAATAAAGTCTCTCTTTATCCTTTCAAATCCATGATATGACCAACACGTGTATATGGCAGTACATTTCTTATTAATGAGACATACGTGGAGTAATGTAAGGGGTGTATCGTTTCCTGTTTGCTGTACGATGCTACAGGAGATCAAAGGACTGTATGGTCCGGCTCTCGTGCCGTCCTGCGAGTTCATCACACGCAATATGCTCTTGGATTCTCTATCGACGGAGATAAATGACACAAAACGGTATACATATCAATGAACAATAAAAGACCATTTTCAAGACTTAAATAATAAATTAAAAATGAACAACTATTTTTGAACGCCTCAATAGAATACCAAATTTTTTTAGCATACTCACTTTATATTTCTAATAAAAAGAATATGTAATAGCTTTTTTTTTTTTTTTGAAAAGAAACTCCCGTAGGATATAATAGCTTTGACAGAGTAGAACATATGCATATGTTTATGTTCCTCCTTAGATTGAGGCCTTTATGCCTATCACCTATTTATCTGACAGGTAACTGGTGGATAGAAATTTTCTAATGTAATGCCATAATAATTTTGATCCAAAAATAAGTCTATATGGTCCAAATCTAGGTATTTTAACTCCATACAATCAATTTAATTTGTTCTTAATATTAATATTGTTCGAAGCCAATTGTATTATTTAAATTTATAAGAGACAATTAAGATAGTAAAAAAAACTAAATTGTTGGCACGTTAAAAAAGGCCATAAACGTTAAATTACATTGTTTGTCTTTTGGCTGAAATATTTTATTTGTAAATTAAGAATACTGTTGATATGCCCATTAAATTAGATTGCTCTAATTAAATAACATTTAAAGTTGTCATCGTAAGACTACAGTGGATATCACTGTGTAGAGTTGATATATACGCCCATCAAATTGAAAACTATATATTCAATTCTAGTAATGTTGCTTAAGAATACCGAATGCAATATAAAGATTGAAAATTATTCAAATCTAATAATACACACACACACACATATTTGAAAAACGTAAGAAATACATTTACTTCAAATTTGAATGATTTATTTCGATACTTCCGCAGCGTGAAAGACTCAAATGAAACAATGGTGAGCATATATACAACGAGAGATCTGAAGAGTAGGAAATGCGTGTGTCTTATCATGCATGTCAGTTATCATATTTTTTTTTATCTTTTAAATCCATATATTCTTTAGTCACAAGTGAAAAAATAATTGAAAATATCCTTGAACATTATGATTCATGGCATCGTTTTTCTCGGATTTACCTGTTTTGGGTAAAGTGTTTGTAGGTTAATCATGCAACTTATAGGGACGACATTTACCATTTTACCTAGAAACCTTTAACAAAAGAAGAAATTGAGAAGAGAAGAGTTAAAAGTATATTTTTCTTGCTAATGGCAGCTTATATATATATATATAAAAAAATTCTTCCTGGCTAATCATTAAATGGGATACACAGGCTCATCCTAGTGGACAATTATGTCACTTTATCCTGAGTTTTATTAAAAACAATTAATATAAAGTTTAGGTACTTAATCAGAAAAGAACAAAAGCTCATCCTAGTGTCTTTGGAAAAGAACAGCAAAACTAATATAAGTAATCTCGGATATATCAAAGGTAATTAATATTACGACTTCCCCAAACAGAATATGTGAAATTAAATGTCGTCAGCGGTTACCCTCGGTAGCAAGTCAAAATCTGTGCAAAGATGTCCCATAACAGGGACCATGTTTCTCTCTACTTTATATAGCCTCTGATTTCACATCTCATTATTGTGGGACCCATCCATTCATGTATCACTTCATGTATTTACTTGCATCATTCAAGATGTTAAATTTTCTTAGCATGCAAGAATTTACTTAACCTTAGGATTTTGTATTCATTTGTGGACATCAAGGCGATCAAATTTTCAACTTTACGACAATAAAAAATATTTCAGATGACAGGATTGCATAAAATAGCAAAGTAAATATGAGATATGACGCTTCTTCAAATTATTTACAAATTTAACAAAGCGCAAGCTCACGCAAGAGCTTGGAAAATATGTACACGCAAATCATATTCGAACATATGTCATCTTTTTTTCTTTATCTAAACACGAAAAATTAGAAACTGAAGGAAGTTCTTGTTTATTTATTTTTTTTTGGGTGAAATTAGTTCTAATTTTGATAGCTATGTAGCCGGATGCTATAATTGTCAACATTTAAAGAATAAAATCCTGGTAATTGTTGCCTTTGTACGAATCTAACAATTTTTTTTTTAAAGACAAAAAATGCGGGTTAAAATTTTCAATTTTAAATATTTGATAAAATTTTATCCAATCAGATTTCCAATCTGCTACTTTTACTCAAAATATTTCCTTTAGCCACTAATTTATTTATTTTTTTCTTCTGAATCTGTTTTTATTCCCCCCTTAACCCGTTTTAATGAATCCATGTAATCTTCTGGTAATTAAAATTATGAAAAATTTATCTCAGATTTATATATATATATATATATATATATATATTTTTTCTTGATAAGAAAAAAAAACGAACATCTCGGAATTAATTGATTGTGTAAACATGTAGCAGTGCCAAGTATTTCCCAGTTAAGAAACTTTGAAAAAAGAAAGGTCGGATCACCGTCACTTGTTTGCAAGAGACATGGAATTAAACTGGCCACCGTTGCTGTATTCCATCCCTACATTTAGCAGGTGTAGGCCTTGCACCTTAGTCCTTAGTCCATAAAGCAAAGGTGCTTTGAGTCCTCTGTGGCGAATACAAACAAATGAATGGTGTAAACAGTCATTTCATTTGCAACCCATAAGTTATTTGCACTGTTAGGCCTTGCAATTATAATTGAGCGTCGCTATGGTAAAATTTATATCACCAATCGAGATTTAATTTGAAAAATCGATTTGAGCTATTAAATTCGACCACATTTAATTTATAGTAGGCTATGAATTTTATTTTTAAGAAAAATTCTGAATAGTATTTTCAAATTAAAATGATTATTAGTACTACATCTTAATATCAGTTTTCGAGATTTGAGCAATCGATTTTAGCTTATTAATTCTACATTTCTACTAAATATTATTTGTCAATTTTTTTATGAAAAAAATATTTACGTTAAACAATGATTGTCGGCAATGCCCACTTAACACGATGCTGTTCATAAAAAAACCAAATTATTTCTTTGTAAATCTACTGATTAGGATCAGTTATTTGAATATTAAAAAATTAAAATTCAAATATATAGTACCAGTCGATATGTATTGTTCTATACATAAATATATAGGATCAGTTATTTCATATTTTGGTTTAAAATGACATTTTTCGAACTTTGAAAACAAATCAGAATTTGAGAATGTTTTATTTGGGATAACATTTCAAATTTTGTTTTCTAAAGTTGTTCTCACACATAAAAAATTAGAGACCTGTTCAAATGTTTAATGCCGTCATACTGACTTATATGGCCACTATTGCCAAAGCAATAATTCAGCAGGACTGAAGCTGGTATTGGCTGTTCAGTGCAAATAACTAACACCAACTTGCTTATAGATCATGAGTTAATTACAAGATGCATTTAACAAATGAAATAATTTATGCAAAAGTTTGCACCTCAAAACCCTTTTGTTGGAACTAATACATGAGATGATCATTAAATGAGATAGCCACATTGTCTTCTTCCTTGGAGTGGGGAGACAACGCAAGGACAGCCTTAGTGTATCTAGCTGGACTCAGCTTTGCTTCATTCTTTTATTTACTGTTTGCTTCTCCTTTTAATATAAGATTTTAGATATGATTCAAGCCTTCTTAAGATTTGTCGATTGATTTTCACCTAGTTTTTTAGCTCTTGTTTTCAACTCCAACTTGCACCCTTTAAGCCCTCAACGTTTATTTCTGTTCTTCTTTATTTCCCCGCCTTAAAGCGTGTATATATACCGTAGATTAATAATGTTAAAATAAAGCATGTAGTATTAATTTATTTTTTTCAAAATAATGAGTAAGTTGCATAAAAACCAAAACGTTTGGAAAAAAAAAGGACAATACCGTATTATTAATTACGATTGTTTTCATTGACAACTCCAAATTGTGTTGTTAATTATCCATTATAGTAATGCATGCCGCCACAATTGCCTATCATATCAACGTATTATAGTTGATTTTTTTTTTTTGTAAATTTTTTAATTACATCACAACACGAAGGTATCGTCAAAGCAAAAATAAAAATAAAAATAAATAAAATGGTTGTTTTTCGAGTACTCTGTTTTATTTTGAAATCCTTTTGCTCGCACAACCTTCGAACATGTATGTTAATTTCGTGGTATACATAATTTTTTTATTGGTGTTAGCAGCTAAAATTTTTCAAAAATATATATTAACTTTATATGGTGTTGAAAGCAAATATGCTAAAAAGACAGAAATTTTCGAATATCAATTGTATATGAACATTTGATAATATATATTGAAGGAACAAAAAGCCACTGAAAATAAAATTCTAGCTTTTGGCTGACAACAAGTTCAATTAAAAACATACATGCGCACGTCTACATAACATAATTGGTACCAAATCACTAAGCTAGCTAGTTAGTCTACGGATGTTTAAATTTAGCACTGCTAAGCATATAGTGGTTCCCTGACTCATAGCAGGTTTCGGTTGAACATACGCATGCACAAATTTATTGGGGTCTATTTCTTCTTGCTGGCATTTTGTGAAAATTATATAATTATTGGTTGTTGAAGTGCCAACAAAAGGGGCGTTCGTATAAACTAATTTCAAAGGAAAATTTACGTTTTTTATTGTACAGTTAAACTTTGTCGCCTGAGTTTACACTTTACACTTTATTTGATATACATTTTGATATTTATAACTAGGTCTCGATATCAAATAATTTTTAATCCTAATATCTTGATTTTACTTTAACCAGTTATGTACTGTATATATGAAGATTGATACTTCATTGATTTTGATTGGACTGACTACAATTAATTAATAAGTCATATACGTAGTTAGGAAGAGAAAAATACTTGCTAGCATTCTAGTAGAATTAAAATTGTTCAGCTCACTAATCTTAGGGTAGTACTTTTAAACACTAGTATATAGTCAAATTGGTTTTTTTAATTTGAAATAATCCAAACACTCTTCAATTGAGGTATAGGGGACAGAGTACTTTGCCTTGGGAAAAACTTTATTAATTTAATTAAAAAGGCACTTTATACAAAGCCTACGTCAAAAACTATAATGTGGGCTTGGAGCATCAGTTGTCCCTATTAGAGTGTTCAATATATCAATGATAACGTACACTTTTATATTTTTAGAATGGCCCTTATTTTGTCATCAAATGTTGAAAAATAATAATCATTAACATGAAAATGATTTTATGCATGACCCGAATTGTTGCATAAAGGAGAGAATGCGTGTATTGTAGTTGGTAGCATCCTAAAACAAATACATGTTGTGGTAGTTGGTGTCCCAATAACTTTGTGATTTAATAACGCCTTTTAATTTCTTCTTCTATTGAAATTTTGCATAGTATACTCGGCAATAGACATAGAACACATTGTCATACTAATCACTAACAACTCATGAAATTAAGTGTATCTCCATTTTAGTGACTATCCCTAAAATGTATGCACTAGGCAGACTCCATTTTTTTTTTTTTTTTTTTTGGAAAGGTATGCACTAGGCTTCGTTACTTTTGATAAATTTTGTAAACCTAATAAAGGTGTACGTAATTGTATCTCTTTGATTTATCGTGAGACAACATATATCGATTATTACACTCCTTATGCAGAAGGAATATACACGTTCGGGATTAAAGAAAGCGTTGCCATATTATACTTTATGAGAAAAAATGTTAGGTTGGTTTATTATTTTTCTTGCGAAGACTCTTTATAGTATACTTTATCAGTAGCGATTTTAATTATGCTCATGTGTCATTTAATGCTCTCAATCATTGCTAGCCATATAGTTTAATTTTATAAGAGCTGCTCATGACTAAGAAAAAAATAATAGGGGAGGAATTAAATCAAATCACCTGTCAAAATAATTTAAGAGATGCACATGCATTTGCGAGTTGAAAATCATACAAAAAGAATTCGGTATGAACTGATTGCCATCTCTAAATAAAAGCAAAGAAAGCTTGAATTTGTTTCTTAAGTCCAAACCTAAAAGCCTAGTAATTTAGGTCAATTGCCAAATTTACTCTTTGAATTTTTTTTTCTCTTCCTTTTAGAAGGCCCGTCATTTTTATTTCTTGATGTATCATTTCTTGTGTGATAAGCCACCTAGAAGGTGAAAGTCAACTATGATCTTCATCATTAATTAGCAAGAATACCATGGGATATCATGAACTTGTATAAGCAATGTTTTTAATATCCTACCGGCCATCGTACCGGCGAGGGTGGCGGTATCCGGTTTTACCGGTATTACCGATTTGTGATATGCAATACCGGTTAATAGTGGTTTCAGTTATTATATATATTTAACATGCCATTACTAAACAAATAAGGACTTCCAGCTCAGTGGTAGCGCAAATGGCTCCTACCATGCTCATTGGAGTTTGATTCCCACAATCCACAATTAATTTTACGCTGTTTCGTCGGTCCAGCTGCTTCAAACCGCCCGGTTCGGTAACAAGATGTTCCGGTTTATCCGGTTTTCTACCGGTTTTTCCCAGTTTACAAAGAGGGCGATATTGGTGCCTTTTCCTACCGGGTCCAGATCCGGTACCCGGTTTTACCCCTTTTTTCCGGTACCCGATAGGGTATTAACAACACTGTGTATAAGTAAATGCGATATCATGGGAGCTCATGACTTTCTTATAGTAATTGAAAAAGAAGAAACTCAAATCATGACGTTTATAACAGTGGTCTAGTTTGCCATGTTAAGATACCATGCGAGCAGAGTTGTTCGCGAACAGCACAAAATTTTGCTCAACCAAACACGGAACTGTTTTTCCTTGTTCGCGAACAACTCCTTGTTCCCAGTTCTCATTTTTTTGGCCACCTAGAACTGGCGAACAACTTTGTTTGTGAACTAGTTGTTCACGTGCTTGTTCATGATATTCCAAACACACCCTTAAATAACTGAATCAGAATACATTAAACCCAGGCTGATCAATTAGAAACATTTCCAGTGCTGATAACTGCAATCAGTCTCTAAGGCAATCACGCAATCAATATCCAGAAATAGAAAAAGTCGCTACTTCTTCATTTCCGAAAATGGAAATTCTTCTCCAGCGCGTCTCACTTCCGCTTCACCCCCCTCTCACCCCGCTTCACCTCTCTCTAGCGCGCCTCATTAATTTTCGCTTCGCCCTTCTCTTCTCTATTCCGTCTCCCCTCTCTCCCTCATCTCCTCTCTTCCGTCTCCTCTCTCTCCCTCATCTCTCCTCGCATTTCTCTTTCATATCATCTGTTCTATCACACTTTCGTCCTCATCTATCTTCTCTCGTCTCTCTCGTCTCTCTTTTTTTCCTTTCTCATCTGATTCATGCCTTCTCTCGTCCTCTTCCTCATATCTTATTCCCTTATGCATATAAGTTACTCCCTTAAACAAACATAAGTTACTCCTTTTTTGATATTAGTTACTCCCTAAATGTACTACGCAGTTAAATATATTACTTATTCCCTTATGCATATAAGTTACTCCCTTAAACAGACATAAGTTACTCCCTTAAATGTACTACGCAGTTAAATATATTACTTATTCCCTTATGCATATAAGTTACTCCCTTAAAAGACATAAGTTACTCCCTTTTTCGATATTAGTTACTCCCTTAAATGTACTATGCAGTTGAATCTATTACTTATTCCCTTATGCATATAAGTTACTCCCTTAAACAGACATAAGTTACTTCCCTGTTCACGTTATTTACTCCCTTTATACTGTTTAATTACTCCCTAATAAAGTTATACGAAGAGTTATAACTTACTCCCTAGTATTATTTTAGTTACTCCCCTATACTGGTTATTTATTCCCTTCGTAATATTTAATTACTCCCTGATCCCTGTACTTGTTATTTTACTCTCTTGTAGTAGGAGAACCAAATCTGAAGAAAGGAGGAAAAAAATAGAGAGAAGAAAGGAGAAAAGAAAAATTATCTCAGAGAAAAGGAGAAGAAATGGTCTAAAAAGAAGAAAGAGGAAAGAAGAAAGGAGAAAGAGAAGGGAGAGATAATAGAAGAGGAAGGAGAGAACCCGGATGAGAGAAGAAATGGAGCGAGAGAGGAGAGTCGCGCGTCTCTGCGAGAAGAAAGAGAGGCGGCGTGTGAGGGAGAGCAGTAAGGAGGTGCGCGGAGGAGGTGGTGCCATAGAGGATGAGGAGAGTAGAGGCGGAGTAGAGGGAGCCGTGAGGGGAGGCGCGTGACGGAGACTGGATCTGATTGAATGAGAGAGCACAGGGAATCGGAGGATTTAAAATCACGCTGGGGTGAGGGTGAGGGTGAGGGTGAGGGGGACTGGGATCCTCAGCAGTCGTTGCATATTTTTGTTAATATTAAAATTTTTTAAAATTCAAATGACGAATCCAAACCGTTCATCTTGTTGAATTTTACGGGCGATGCGTTTTCATATAAGTTTTATAAAATTTGGGATTGATTTGATACTTGATTAAGTGCTTTAATTATGAACGTATTAGAATTAATCAAATCAGGTTCGTTCATTTGTTAATCACATAATCAAGTATCAAATCAATTCCAAATTTTATAAAACTTATATGAAAACGCATCGCCCGTAAAATTCAACAAGATGAACGGTTTGGATTCATCATTTGAATTTTAAAAAATTTTAATATTAACAAAAATATGCAACGGCTGCCCAAGCAGTCGTTTAAAACAACTGCTGAGGATCCCAGTCGAGGGTGAGGGTGAGAGCGATAGAGCTCTGATTGCTTGATTGCTTAAGACTCTGATTGTCTTAAGCAATTCTCATTTGCTTGATTGTCTTAAGACTCATAGAGGTTGGCTAGGCAATGTTTCTTGCAGTTTCTGTAATCATGAGGAGACAGTGGATCACCTCTTTATGCATTGTCCTCAAGCTAACATTTTTTGGAGTACTATTTTTGATAGTATACCTCAAGGATACCCCCTTGATTTCTCTAATTTGTCCAATTTTTGGAATTCAGCTTCTGCTTTAGATAAAGAAAAAAGTAATTTCTTTAAAAATATATGTGTTGCTTGGTTGTGGGTGATCTGGAATGAAAGGAATAATAAAACCTTTAACTTAGTTTCTGGTCAAAACCCATTCAGCTTAACTGTTGCAGCCTTGCACCTCTATTATGTTTGGACAGGTACTAGGACTGGCTTGGAGCAGAGAATTAGAAGGGAGGGTATTTCTGGTTCTGCTGGCCCCACTGGAATTGTTGGACAGCTTGGACTCATTGCTGGTAACAGTACTGGTAACTTGGCTACAAGGCAGAATTTTGAAAGGGGTGGCAATTTGGCTACTGACCAGGTTATGGAAGATGAAGACCTTCTGGGAGATGAATGATTTCAGTTTCAGTTTGGGGCTTCGTTTTGTTTTCTTTTGTTGTTTCTGTTTCTTTAGTCTGATGTAGTAGGTTGGGGATTATTTTGTAATCTGCAAACCTTGGCTTATTTTGTTTTTCTTTTTTGCTTAAATCACCTCTGGTGATTTTTAACCTTTGTTACTCCTTTTAAAAGCATCAGTAAAGTATGCTGGCTGCCAAGTTGGTAGCTGTTTTTTCAAAAAAAAAAAAAATTCTCATTTGCTTATGTTAATAAGATCAGGTAAAATAGGCTGGAACATGCATTTTGGTTCGTACTTGTTTTGGATTACAGAGAGGCCTAGATTCCATATCTTAAATTTGGGCTTTTGGGTTTTCGTTACTTTCACGAAGTAGACGTCTGATTTTGTAAATTGTAAACCACAAATAATGTTTTGAATGAATAGCCGACTATCGGAATTTGCTTTTGACTTACTATAGGATCATGGACTTATGCGAAGGAATTCCTTAGTGTATAGGCCTGTTTTCTGAAAATTCAAACCCAGTCCAACTTATAGCAGCTCACTTGAATTGATTCGTCTAATATATTTGTGTTTTTTCACCACATTATTTCTATGATTCTATCCATTTTATTTACTGGAATAGTAGCATATGTCCAACTATACAAACTTTTTTACAAAGTGACAGGAGCTGTCAATAGAATCCAACTATACAAACCTAATTATGGTTTTTAGCCTAATTTCTGTCATAGATGTTGGACCCCAGTATGAAGAAAAAGAAAATTATGACCTTACGAAAGGATAAATCTTTAGTGATTTCAGAAATGCATCGAATTATCCTAACAAACTGATGAATAAAAAAATCCGATCGACGTTGTCAATTTCGTATTGAAATAATATATTTATTAACTTCTTTAAAGTAAAATTGTTCCTGAGCCATTCACATTTGTCATTTCGCTATTGTTTTCTGGATGGCTGCATTATGCACCCATGAAGTCACTTTTTTTTGTTTTTTCGCTGAGCGTTTAGATGGTTTTTTACTTATTTATTTTTTTTGTTTTACTCTATCCAGTTTTATTTCAAACAAACAGGATCATTCTGTTGATAACCTGCTAGCCACTAGTTTATTACAAAGCCTGAGACCCATCTTTTACACAATTGATTTCTCAAACTTCATAGACAAATCAGACCAAAAAGGATAGGGCCGACAAAAAAAAAATCAAAATAAAAAAAATCAAAATCAAAATACAACTATTCTCACAAAAGGACTAAAATCACTATACTGGTAGTCACTGGAAAGTTTGAGGCAAGGGTTTTCCAGCTAGAAATGATGCAAACAAAACAAGAGATCTCTCAGGTTGTGAAAACGGAGCCTCATGAGATGCACCCCTAATTGTTGCAAAGGATAGCATGTCTCCATACACTTGTGTCCATCCGCCAACCTAGATATAATGCAAAAAATAATTATAGTTATGAAACCAAGTGTCCAACTTATAGTCGGTTGCTCAAATTATACTAGGTTAGACAAACAAGCGTCCAATATATTTATAGATGGTTATGCTGAGAAATTTTTGAAGTTGGTAACTGTACCTGCTTTCCTTCAAACCAAACTCGGTAAGGAACAGATGTCTTGAGGCCAATTTTATTGGCAAGATTGTGTACCAGTGTTCGGCTTCCTGTCAAAGGAATAACTGAATCCTGATCACCACTGCAGCAAAGGAAAAAAGATATTAAAAAAACAAAAAGTATGTTTTGTGATTTTCATAAATGTATTAAAGATATAAAACAGACCTGTAAACCAGAACTCGGATGCCAGATTTGATAAGCGATCCCACGATGTTGATAGTAGGATTTCGTAAATTTAGAAAATCATAGTTGAGAACACTGAATGTTTACAAAAGTAAGTGTCAGAATTAGAAATACTGCAAGTACATATATTTGTTTTCACAAAAAAAAAAACAGAGAAAAAGATTGAAGATTAGTTAAATAGTTAACCTGCTACAGACCCCCCACTTTGCAACGCCATTAAGTTCTGCATGCAAAGCATTCTGTACATCTTTTCTATTCAAATAATTTATCGTCTCATCTTCTACACAGACATCTATGCGCTCTCCAACTTGCTGTGGTGAAAAAATAAAAAGACAATTTTTACTCACTTCAAAATTCAAATGTCCTACTTTCACAATTTACATCAGTAGAAAATTGAAACACGTACCTTTGGAGATATAACCAAGGATTGAGACAGAACAGATGAAATACATACATCAAGTGTGACATCATATTTATCTACAAATCGGCTTGTCTCTCTTGTGACTTGGCTCATAACTCTTGAACAAATCGGGCTCAGTGAGTCGCTATAATATTCACTCACATACCGTGAATAATTGCAAACAGACGTAAATAGTTTATATGTCGAGTCTGAGATTAATCCATGAGACCAGAAGTACTCGGCCCTTGAGTTGAAATCAGTTGCAAATTCAAGTACTGGGTTGCCCAACTAAAAATAAATAATAGAGAAGAATTACATGAGCTGTGCCAGCATAAGTTATACAGATATAAACATAAGCCGTGCAATAATTTTTGAAGGAGTTAGATAAGATCTGTGAAACTTACTGCAAGACCTTTCAGATTGAAGATTTTCTGTTTCTGATTGTATTCTACCATGAGCTCTGCCAGCTGTGGGATGTAGTGTCCTGACAAAAAAAAAAAACCATTTTGCTTTTATCAAGAACAAGAATGGTTATAAAACTTATTACACTGACCAACTTCTTTGAAAGCTTCATTTGTATTCTAATCATATAGATAACTTAACTCTGCAACTTCCACAACCAAAATTATATATATATATTTTTTGCATATAGAATAACATAAATATATACATTACATGTTATGTTGGTTCATATTATAATGGCTGGGCGCAAAAGTTTGGGCCTCTTTTGTCCAAGGTTTTAATGTCATAAATTCAATCATCATGACATACTTCTCAAGAGGTTTTTATTTACCTTTTGGCATTGTTACAATAAGGGGAAATTTCCCAATAAATATTTACCAGTAAGTGGGCTCCAGCATTTTGACCACTTAATTTTGAAATGTATCAAAACTGCCATGACAGTCAGTTTATCAATATACCTGCATAGCTCTCTCCTGCAATGTATAAATCATGGCTTTTGTATTGCGGGAATTTCTCGAGCCATCTCTGAAGGAATACGAGATTGTCTCTAGCTACATTCAGTAAAGATAAAACGATATACTTCATATATGGGTTAATAATATTCAAACAACAATATAGTTTGTGGGCCATTAATACATAAAGGCACTTGTACCTGTCATTTTATCATCTACATTGTCATAGTACGAGGTATCCATTGAATAAGAGAAACCCACCCCTGCAGGGGTCTCTAAATAAAGCATATTTGCCTCTACCAAAAAAAAAAAAACAGGAAATTAGAGAAAGAAAAGTACAGATAAATCTTACTAGTAATGAGGTAAATTTCAGATTGGTACCTTTGTTCCAGCTATATTCATTTCTCACCAAGTTCTGACCATTGGGCCTGAAAGGCCCATTTTCAGAGAACGCTCCAACTCCAAGAGATGAACAGCCAGGCCCTGTATTGAAAGTTTCAAACAACAGCATTTATTTTCAGATATTTTCTATAACAAGTCAAGCACTATGCACAAAAACACACTTCAATTTCAAAAAAGAACTTTATCTGACAATATAGATGCATAGTGTAAATGTTTGTCAGTGAACATGACTAAGAATTTGTTGCATTACATAATCCATATCTTAAATGTGACAGATAGGTTTGATTATGCAAAGCCTCTTAGGCTCTTATATAGCAAGACAGCGAAGTGCGTGAAATGAAATTATGTCATTTTCTCTTTAGTGGTATACGAGCCTATGATGTAGGCAATTGTGGACCTACAAATTTGCATCCCATTCTACAATAAATAAACATAGTTTATTTTCATAAATGCCTCAAAAGGCAAAAATTCTCACAATCCTCTTTCTGGGGTCATATGCAATTGTGCAGAAAAATAGAATTCCCCAACACAAGAAAGTTACAAAACACGCCTTTAGTAAACAATGGATATTTTTGGTTGATTTTCAACTTGTTGACAGAAGTTTCAGGAAAATTTCTTTATAGGAGAAGGTATTTATCAGATGAGATAAAAAAAGGTGGTGTTAATTAAAACTGGGAAAACAAATTTACCTCCATTTAACCAAAGAACAAGAGGCTTGGAGGCCGGATCCATCTCTGCTTGGACAAAATAGTAGAAAAGACCTCGATTTTTCGATGATACATTGTCACCCACTTCAATGTAGCCTGAATGCTGCTCAAAGTTAACCAGAGGTTGCCCAGGTAAACTTGTAATCTTCTCAGAGTGTGAGAGTTGGAAAACTGTTGCAATTAGAAGTAGTAAGAGGGGCCTCCATGCATGATAAGAGGAATGCATGCTTGCTTGGAAAGCAGAGGTAGAGAGAGGGAGAAGGTAAGGGGAGAGAGAGCAACTGTGGGAGTATATAAGCTAGGGATCTTGTTGGGTTTGTAGTTATAAAGTGTTTGTCTTTTTTTTCTAAAGTTTGAAAAATTGACAGATAAGAAGAGAAGGGGGGCACAAGACCTGTTATATATATTAGGAAGGAAGATTAAAAAAAATTGGGTAGTTTTATTTTTCTGGTGAAAGAATAAGTAGATTTATGAATTACAAAGTGGAATATGAAAGGTTCACATGATTGTTTCAGAGACTAGTTGGACCCATTGAAGAGGAAAAGGCCTTTTGCTGCCAAGTGAAGAGAAGAGAGAGAAAGGTAGCTTTTTAGCATTGCCTCAGGCTCCTCTCTCTCTCTCTCTCTCTCTGACTCAGAGCGTGTGATTTCAGAAATGGGGGAGGCTGTCCGCCTGTCCCCTGCAATATGTGATCTAGTTTTGGGATTAAAGATATAAATAAACTATTAACAGTATGCACCTACTGCTACTGTCAATGCAGCACGGAGGTTTATAATAGTCTCCTTGCTGACTTGCACTAGTGCGACTGAACTTTTTGGGTTTTTTTTTTCTTTTTTGGTAAGGACTTTTTGGCATTTCGTTAGCCCAACTAATTACAACTTTTTTAAGATTCATGTTCGGTATTATAATATATTTTCATAAAATTATACACGCAATCTCTGCCGTGTATATTATATTTTGCTTTATTTTAAAAACAGTAACTATCATGTCGAATACGAGCTCATAGAACTTCAAGAGGAAAAAAAAAATCAAAGAGCGCGTCATGTAGAATTCAATCGTGAAAACCAAAAATAAAATCCAAAGGGGATTGCATAGCCATCAATTTTCACTGATGCATTATATATTTATATGTTTAGAGCAGTTTAAATATGTAATGATGATCGATTATGTTAAAATTAACAAATCGACCTCTCCCCTCCCCTCGAGTATCTAATTTAACATATGAGGAGTCCAATTATTTTTAAATTTTAGTGATGTATAGTGCAACATTACAAAGATGTAAGTCAAGCTTCGTAACTCATTGTTATTTCTTGCTACATAAGATGAACTCATAAATAAAAAGTTGGAAAGAGAAGACTGATAATTGATTTCAACCCCTAATTGCATCCTTGTACCGTCTTAGCTATTTGAGGACACAAGAAACTTACTTATGGAATGTTACTTTGTAAAAATAACCTGGTTTCAACTCACGAGGTCAAGTAATTCAATAGGCATGATGATAGCACTAATATCTTGTCGAAAAATTAAAATTCCACAAACACGTCGAAAATTATTATTTGGTAGTCGATTTGAGCAGCAGATTGTTGGTTTATTTAGAAGGAAAGAAACGTAAGAATCTTCAATAACAATACCTCGCCATCTGGTAAGATAGTGATATGATCACTATGTCACTACAATGGTTCATTAATTCCTAACGTGACATTTTTGCTTAATTATCTGCAATAAGAACTTTTAAATGACTATTAATTAGATATCGTTGTTGTAATTTTCATTTATATTATTAAATGTAATTAGATTGTATTCCTGCATTCAAAAAAATATCTTGTAATTTTTTTAATAAAAATTTTTTTGTTGGTTTTGGCAAAACTAAGTTAAATTTTTTTAAAAAAAAAAACTGGGACGATGGGGGAGCGAATTCAGCGGTAAATAATTGTTTTTTTCTTTATGAAAGAGATGTATCAATATCATAGACATTGCAAGGGTACGTATGTAAAAGCCGATGATTGGATTATTTTTGTCTTGGTCAGACAAGAAGCAGAGCAAGAGCCAGTGGGCTGACTGCAGCGGCTGTGTGAGAGTGTGGTTCAACACTCTTTCTCTGCACAAGGGTCTTGTCTTACTTCCACAATGCTACACTCCCAAAAGCATGCAGGAGAGGCAGGAATTAATGCAGAAGCTTGATGGCTTGATAAGAGAATATAATAACGACATCCCATTTTCCAATATCTACTCTCATTTTTCAATTGCCTCATTATTAGCGTCTTCATTAACCCAGAAATTCTTCTATCATGCTCTTTTTTTTTTTTTTTTGCAATGTTTTAGTTTGTATTTTTATACTTTTATTGCTAGTGCAAGCAGGATCAATCAGGCTATCTCCTCAGACTCAATCAGAAAATTTACTAAATTAACTTTTATTTTGTTAGATACACGATGAATAAGAATTTTATATAAACTGTTAGGTCAAATTAAATATTATCTGGCTAGCGCCTATTTTTAATATTTTTTTACGATTAGTTTTTGTAATATATCGTATAATACTATAATAATACGATCTGATAAATAGTATTATTGCATAATAACATGTTTGGTTTTATTATTTGCTCTGTAAGAGAGACTCACTTTACACAATTTTTTTTTCTTATTACTCTAATTTTCATTTGCATTTTTATATCAAACTTTTGGCAACGAATTCAAGTTCAACTAGAAACAATGTAAGTTGAATAATTTAAATATATAACTACACTAAGGAAATACATACTATTTGTTTAATCCAGTTGTAAACTTGCAATACATCTCTAATGCAAATGCGTCCAACGGTAATGTGTCTAGATCTAACAGTATGCAGACACCATATCCTAATTCGGATATGAAGCACATGCCTTGCTAAATATGTGCCGCAAATATGTCTGGATCTAAGGTAACACAGACGCTGCGTCCTGATTAAATCAAAATTAATCAAATATGTTTCTGTACAAATATAGTTGAGTTTTCATAAAAAAAAAAAAAAAAAAAAAAAAAATGTATAGTTGAGTCATTGCTTGCGTCTTGTTGAAGTTCCCCGTGTATCAGGGATGTACGCTACAGCCTACAGATGTAGATGTACACCATGATGAATAGTGTTGCATCAGAGTTTTGCAGCTGTTGACTAGAAGTCAAAGATCTACTCGGATTTTTGCTGCATGTGAAGATATGCACATTCGACCTCTAACTTCTGTAAATTCAACGGGTTGGGCTAAGTTTTTACTTCGGATTCTTACTGGGGCACTTGGGATTCTTACAGTTGAGAAATTTGTACTTACCTACTATTTATTCTCTATTGTGCACTATTCATAGTTCTTCTTTTATTTTTTACTTTTTATTGACTATTTATAAATAAATAAATAATTGTACAATTTCCTGTACTTTTTTTAAAAATGATGCATTTTATGTGGTTTAGACTTGAAAGGTGTTTTGCAGCGTAAAAAATTGCGAACTAAAATTCCTCAATATCTAAGTTATCGTATTTTAACTATTTGAGGCAAAAAAAACTTTATCTTTAAATAAAACATGTTGTGAAAAAAAATATTAATTCAGCGGTAGAGAATTGCTTGCTGATCTCCAAGCCGCGTGAACACAGCTCATTCAAAAAATATATATATATATATATCATTTTTAGTTTTTTACTAATTTATTTCTTACGGTGGTCCTTTGAAGTTAATAAACTACTCTTACATGTCCTTTGAAGTTCAAAATCCACCTTGTGTAATTATGGGTTAGAACAGCACAAAGAGAATGAGAGGCAAGAGCCCCCTACTTTTCCTCTTTTGTGAAAGTCTACAAAAGGGGTCTCAAACAAGGTGTACTAATCATGTTGTTTACCTGCCACGAATTTAGTAATACAACTTGACAGCTCAAATTCAAATTAATTAGCATTTAGCAAAAAGAGCAAAGAATATACGAGAGTCGAGACAAACCTGGATCCATCATACGTGTATAACAATCTCAAGACGGTACTTTTAGCAAATATTAAAAAAAAAAATATTAAAGGTAAAAAGGCAATGACAAACATTTTGTGCTATTCCATGCTAGTATAACTTTGCAATGAAGTGAAAATCATTTCATGCTCACATGATTCTTAGTATGCTTTTTGTTATTTTATTGCCGTCCCTACTTGTGCTGAAATTATTATTGCTTTCTCGTATAGTAAGACAAAATACTACTACAAAGAAAGTTGGATACTATGTGGAATTGTGGATAGCCTTTATCCCTTTACCCAATCAAAAACATTGGAAGGAAAAATTAATAAAAATGCAAAGCTAGTTGCCTAGTTTGTATGATTTGTTCAGATATGGATTGAAAGAAATATTTCATAATGACGGGAATTCTTTTACCATGCAGGCATGCACTCCCCCTTGTCAATCCACACAATTTTTAATTTACAGAAAATCAGACCTATCCCTAACATTAATGAGAAAAAAAAATAGAAAGAATATGACATTGGTATTTATGTTTAATGATAATACACGTACGATATGATCATCATATGGTTCCATTTCTTCTTTTAAAGATACTTATATTTAAAATCAATTTGATATGATATGGATTAAAAAAAATTCTAGGTAAAGGGGCTGGATATTTTGACGTACCGTGATGAAATATAATAATCTTCAAGGACCAAATAATTCACTCCACTTTTTAAATTTCAGTGTTTCAGGGAGGTACCCAGTGTCCCAGTACGAGAAATGCTGAAATTAAGCTGACAAAAGTTCAGTGCAGTCCTCTGAAGATTCCAAATTTCAGTGCACCTATTTGTTTTTGTATTTTATGGCAGTTTTGTTTGGTCCTTGTATTTTGTTTTTTTCCGACGAGAGCTCTGTTTTGAGCTATTTTCTGAGCACCAGAGCATCTTATTTGGGTACATGCACAGTTTTGTGCTGGAAAAAAAAATTGCTTACACAGTTAAATTATTTTATTTGAACTGTCTCTATCCCCTGAAGAAATTTGTTTTTCAGTATATCTTAGTTGCACGTGAATTCTTTTCGATGCAAGTATATATATATAAAAAAATTCTTTCGATGAACTGTAATTTTTTTTTTTTTGTCTCTGATTATATTGAATGGGACGGTTAACATATCATAGGAGTGCATGAATTTAGAATGTGATTCAATTAATTCTATATTAATTTTTAAACTTGGGCAAATTTTATAATCCTTCTTTTTTAAAAGTATGATAAGTGTATCATTATTTTTATACTTTTTTCAGGGAGAGGTGGCAAGTGGTTCCATTTCTGGGAGAGGTTTTACTTCGGTGAGACCAATTGATGTCGCTAAAATTACAAAATGTGAGGCGGAGCAAAACGGTCAAATCTATTTGAATCAGACCGATAAAAGAAGATAGGGTGTTTAATTGACAGCCACTGTCAATTCTTCTAAAAAAATTACAGCAAATAAAGTGTTTTCGAGTTAAAAAAAAAAACGGAAATTCCAATAAAAATGTCCCGATTTTCGCGTATAAATTTTCTCTAGTGCACGATATAATTATTCAACCCATGATGCCCATTATTAAATCCAAAATAATATTTCCGAAGGCCCAAATGCTCTTCGAAAATTTAATTCACATCGAACGAGTTGTTTGATAGAATTATGGATGATTATATACAATCGGATGTATATTTCGATAAATTTCAATTAATTTCTTTTTTTTTTTAGTTTTTTTTTTGGCACCGACTTTAAAAGAATTTAGTGTCGGTTGATTTACTGTTCCATTTTACAAAACATTTATTTAAAATAAGTCTTTGATAATTATTGTAGGGCATTCAGTTCACATCTTACAATTACAAAAGTTAATTTTTGTTCATATATTTTTGTAGTAAATAATTGATTTTTTTTTTTTTTTTGAGAGTAAATTACTGATACGTTTTCTGTCAACTCAAACATGTGATTCCAATTCTATATACATCAATCAACGAGGTCCAGAGTCCAGACAGTAAAGCTTGCAGTGCAACCATCGCTGGTACCGGCAGCATATTGTTAGAATTGATTTTTTCAATATAAGATGGGAGTCAAGTGTCTCGACATTAGTTATACAATATTGATAAAAATAACTAAATAAAAAGGTGTATTTGATCTGAATTATGATCACCAAACTACTTCAAAATTAGACAATTGATAGAGATAACATTAACTCGAATATCTTTCTAGTTTGGTTTGCTCAAAAAAATTGCGCGTCCTCTGCCTACCGTTGAGAGGTTTTAGTTTGACAGGCTCTTGGAGAGAAAAAAATAAACTATTGCATGTGCAACGGAATCAGTCAAAAATAGATATTCTATGTGATTTTCATGAAAATCAATGTCCCGTGCCACAAAAAAAATCCGGATTTTAGCATTTTTAATTCATTATTTTTGTTTTCAATATTTCTCTCGTATATCTCTTGTTTGCTTTTAAAAAACTCATTATTAATTACCTTCTCTTGTCATATGAAAAAAAAAAATCCAGAACATAAATTGTTGGAATTACAAAATAAAAAACAAATGACGTGTGTTTTGAATTATCAAAATCCTCTATATAGGTGCACTAAAATCTATAAATTATTATTATTTATTTATTTTATATCATACGCTGTTGTTTACTGAGAATTAGATCTCATAATACATAGTTAAAAAATTATAACTATTTCACATAGAAAACATATGGTGCATACTAATGTACCGGAGCTTCGGTGCATACTGATCCGAACTCTTCGATCTACTTCAAAATGACCGATCCAAACCGTCTAATATGATCTTTCTATTGAAATCTCCTTGCCGACTAAATTTTATATTTTTACGAAATTTTTAAGTATTTTTTTCGTATTTTTAAAAACTGCTATTTTTAACGATTCAGAAAAAGGTGAGATTAGTGATTTTCAAAAATTCCAAAAAAAATAGTAAAAAAATTCAAAAAATATAAAATTTGGTCAGGAAGGATATTATAATAGAGAAATCATATTGGACGGTTTGGATCGATCATTTTGAAGCAAATCAAAAAATTTGAATTAGTATGCACGTACATTAGTATGCACCATATGTTTTCTCCTATTTCACATATAATGTGGAAAAAATATAATTTTTTCATATACAAACTTGATATTTTAGAAATACACAACTATTAAAAAATTCAGAATTAATTATAACTAACGAATCACTTATTGAAAAAAAAAAATCTTATATGCATATCCGTTTTTTGAAAAAAAAAATAGGAAAGTCAAAATCTTCTAAATTTTTCGAATTTACAAAATGTATAACCATTAATTTAGTCGATTTTTAATTCGACGAACTTATTCAAAACATGTTGCGCTATAATAGCTGGTTCCGCTCTTTCCTGTGTACATGTTATTTTATCCCGGAGTGAAATTATCAATTTCTCGTTTGTTTGGTCGATTGAACTAGTTTATTTCATTTTTTTTTTTACTTCGGTAGAAATGTGAAATCACATTAAATTACCTAATCCACTAAGGGTCCAGAAAAGATTTTTTAGAGTAAGGGAAGGGAAGATAAGGGACGAGGCAGGTGTTTACTTGCTCCAGTATCAAAACTAGAGAGTAACAGAAGGAGAATGAAGGTGTCACAGTTCCCTCCAAGTCCTGTTTTTTGTTACTCCCGATTTAGAGTGTAGGTAGAGTAAGATGTGTTAAATTACACAAATATCCTCATAAATATTAGCACTCGAAGAGTAAAATGGTCATCCCATGTTATTCTTCAATTCATATGTTGAAATTGTCTTCTTCCTTTCTCTTCCCTTGTATAAATCTCTGAAGCAAGTAAAGTTAAGTTTAGAGGCCCCGCCCGCAGTATAAGAAAAAGCTTATGAGATCCTCTTCTGTCTGCTTAGGCAATTCATGGCACGGAGTTAGCCGGGGCGAAGATCGATTTGCAAAAATGTAAATACAATAATGATGAATGCAAAAAAGAGAAATATATTGAAGTTTTTACTTTGTGTATTGCTTGCGGTTACCTTTGCTTCTTTCCACTACCTATTCTTCCTCTCCTAACCTCACCATTCCCTCCCTTCCTTTGTTATACCAGGTGTCGTTTGGGATGCATGAGAATTGGCCAATTCCCGGAATTGGCAATTCTATTCCCCAATTTTTCATCCAAATGGTTTTGGAATAGCCAATTCCATTCATAACACAATTTTCAATAACACTCTTCCCAATAACACTTTTCTCTCTACTTTTCACACTTCCCAACGCTATTCCTAAACTCACAATCCAAACAACATTTTCAATTCCCGAAATAGCCAATTCCCACAATTCCTGTGAATAGTATTTTTCCCTATATTCATGCTATTCCTACCCTATTCTTAACCCATCCAAACGACCAACCCACATCCTCAGCAGTCGAAAAAAGACGACTGGTAAGCAGTCATTCCTTTTTTTTTAATATTTAAAAATTTTAAAATTTAATTGTTGAATCCAAACCGTTGATTTTGTTTAATTTTACGGGCGATGCGTTTTCATATAAGTTATATAAAATTTGAAGTTAATTTGGTACCTTATTAAGTGTTCAACAAATGAACGGACCTGGTTTGATTAATTCTAATACGTTCATAATTTGAGCACTTAATCAAATATCAAATTAAATCCAAATTTTATAAAACTTATATGAAAACGCATCGTCCGTAAAATTGAATAAAATCAACGGTTTGGATTCAACAATTAAATTTTAAAATTTTTAAATATTAAAAAAGAAAAGAGAACGACTGCTCAGCAGTCGTTTTTTTGGACGCTAAAATCGAGGCTCCATCAATTCAACGTACGTAGGCTGGTGTAGGCAATAACCCTATTATGAAATAAATTAGTCTTTGCCGTGCCTTGTGGAGTAATATTATATTAACATAAATTAGCTGGCTTTTTGGCAGGTAGGGAATTGTATTGTTGTTAATAAACTTTCGGTTTCCTCGTGAAACATTCACCCATTGTTTCTATAACACTAAAGATTGTCGATCAAAAAGTTGAGAATAGCCTACATAGCATATGACCTAATAACATGGTCAATGCAAAAAGTTGAGAAGCCTTATTGACGCAATTAATTAGTGTGTTAGGTATTTTTTTTTTTTTATTATCTATAAGTTCTAATACTTAAAGAATGTAGACGTTCGTGACAATTAATCATTTTGATGCGGAAAACTATTGGAATCAGGTTAAAATTGTACATGAATTTTTTTGGCTAAAATATGATTATTTTAGACAAATACCCTCTTTCCGACCTCATCGCTCATTCTAAATGAGGTGTCTATTTCATCAATTCGGTTCAAACTCAAACCGAACTAAAATTTTTATCAACAAATTACTATGCAATATTTAATTTATTATCATAACTGAATGTTATTGCCTTGATAAAGTATATATTAGCGTGTGTGTAACATTGCAATATTTCTGCTCGTTTAGTTGTGAAGTTTATTTATTTTTCTATTATAAAATTCAAACGTCTATAATTTTAATCGAACCTTACTAAATAAAATAAACTACCCAACTATTTTATCAAAAATAAATTTATTTAAGGAAAACCAAACCCACGAATCAGTATGAACATTCTAATTCCAACAAACATTAAAATATCTTCATGGAATCTCTATTGGATAAACTAAATGGGCCCACGCCATGCGGGTCGGTCCTAATACTAATAAATTACCAGCTAGCATATATACAATCAAGGTGGGAATCCTATATGAAAGCAGGTACGTAACAAATAATGACAAACAAAACATACCACTAATATAGGGTTGCTGTGCATAGCGCAGTGGATTTGAAAGGTTCATGTTTTTATCTTCTGACCCCAACCATTTTGCTTTGTTGGAGAGAATACAATTTTTCTTGGTGTGATACCCGAGTTCCTCGGAGTCCGTATTTTCTGGCTAACTCAGGTTAGGAGTAGTGTTCTAAAATTTCATAAAAAAAGGAGTGTCCTAAAATAAACAAATAAATACATAATCCGATTAGAAACTAGGATTGTTAACAGATTACAATAATCAAATTCTATATAGTTTTTTAATTGATCAATCATAATCGATCTACGATATTTTTTGGCTACGGTTACTTATCATTATCTTGAAATGTAATTTATTTTTGTTCTAGACCATTATTGGATTATGGCCATCGTACAGTTTGTACTGACAAAGGAAACATATATATAGAAAGCATGGTAATTACTATTACATATTTGAAAAACACAAACAATCGTAACTCAGCAATATATATTTGATATAGAACGGACATGAATTTACATAAAATTAGCTTTCGAATTGAACGTACCATAAAATTTATTTCATTCAATATCACTAACCACGACAACCGAACAAGTCCTAGGTGAATGATAAACTTAAAAAACAAAATGAGATGTCGAGAGCTAGTTACACCGATAAAAACAACAAAATCTGCAAAAAAAAAAGATGTGTCTTCTGCAGTAGGGATATAATTATTTCCTACTTGTCTGACTTATTTAATTGATATAAAAATCTGACTTGGCTAAAATTATCCAAGCAAAGATTAACGAACTAATCTTATAAATCCGTACAATTGGAGAGGATCCGAATTCCGAACCAATAAATCCATGTTACCGTGCATATAACCCAACAAATTTCGTTTGTGCAATGAAACCTTGAAATGGCTATGCCAGGCGGAGTTGTGGGGAAATGCACTGTCACGGCGTCACTTGTGCTTTTTTCTCTTGTTTGGATCCATGCGAGGAACAACTTAGCCTTTTTACCTTTCGGTTCCATTCTTTCCTTTTTGCGGTTTGCCCCCCTCATTTTTTTCCTTTATTAATACGGATTCAACTTTCCGTTCTCCCATACCATATGCCCTTTTTGCGGGATTCAAAAGGTCTTCGGCTTTTTACCTAGTTCGATCCAGGTTTAGTTTTTTTAAAAGATTTTTGGCGTAATTGTCCCTCCAGATCACATCTGTAATTTTGGGTGAGATTATTTTATATTATCAAGAAATATAAGGAGGTATTGTGTGGTTTTTTGTTGCGTACTTTCCTGGTATTTTCATTTTTTTTTTTCCGACCAAGAGAAGCCGATAAGAGCATTATTTTTTTCTTTAAATCTAATCACTCAAATTTCAAGCAAGATAACAGAAGTCCCTTAAAAGTTGTCAACTAGATTCAATTTCTAATAATATTTCCAAAAATAGCATTAATTAACTCATACTTTCAGAACTTTTTGTTAGTGACCAAGTTATATATAATTATAATTATTATGTAAGCACACAGTTTGTCAAATTATCAAGTGAAATTTTTTCCTTGCATATTTCACGCCTAAAAGTTTATCTAAGAGCAATATATGTAAAAAAATATTATAATCACTAGCACAGTTTGATGGATTTGTTATACTAGTCAAAATAGTGAATTATTGATTCCAGCAATTTGAAGACATCATAGAATACATATAAAACAAGTTTTTATGTTTGATTTGTTACACCATATTGTACTTTATTTTTGGTAGCGGGGCTATGGTCCATCATAATGTTTAATTTGAATGAAAGTAGGTATCCGATTTAATATCCGCTATGGTCCGATAGCGGCCGCTAAATGGTCGCTATCCGCTATACGCTATGACATTAGATTGGCTGCTACGCGTCCGCTATCCGCTATTTAAACCTTTGATTATCACTGACTAATCGTCCAATCAGTCATTTTTAAAATGCAAATATTATGAAAACTTAATAAGAAGTAAAATATTCATTATCTTATTAAAAAAATATTCAATCATAATTAATAAAATGTAAAATTCAAAATTTTCGAATGCTAATTCTTTACAAGATGCACAGAATTCGTCAAAACAAATAAACTTACAGAAATAAATATAGGATACGTATTGAATTTTATATTGTTATAATGTAATAAATTAAAATCTAAATTCGGTGATATTTATATAATAAGAATAGATACAGATCCTTGAATAAGACATTTTTAAGATTAAATATTTTTTATCCTAATATTTGGAAAAGAATAGTTTTGCATAGCAAGCATGTGAAAATTTGTTTTGTCTACAATTAGAACGGATTATATTTTCTTGTACTTGACCGGGGAATTTTCTGTACCGGTGTCAAAAGGAAAATAAATGTGGACGCAAATTATATTTTTTTTTGTGAAAAGAATTTTTAATAATTTTGTTATAGTTCTGAAATTCTAATCTATAGTATTAATTAAGGCACTAGTTGCCTTGCCGTCGCGGCTTCGCCGCGACCAACCCCTAAGTTGTATGTCCGTCGATTAATATCTGTTCGTGAAATGTTGTCGCTGAGATAGTCAAGCAGTTTGGTTTGACATTTGTTAGATTGGTTAATAAAAGTTAGAACTTTAGGCGTCGGTGCGATGAACAGAGGAGAATGTGATGTCGTTAGAAAAAAGAATTGGAGGTGCTATGAATTGTTTATTTTATGAAAAGAACGATACTTTATATGAATATGTACTGAACAGTATGTATCAGTTCATTATGTGCTTGATGCTTTATATAGAAGGTTACGAGTCTAATAATGTACCGAGCTAATATAAAATGGGCATGAGAAAATGATACTTATAACGTGGAATTTCTAACCTTCAAAAAAAAACGTGGAATTTCTGGATTTAGTGGTTAAGTTGTTGATTTAAGAGTCGTGCTTGGGCTGAAATTTAAATTTTAAAGTGTGGTTGGGCTTGAAAGAAGATTATTGTTTCTCCCACTATTTCGTTTTTTTTTTTTACCATTTTCTTAATTATTTTTTTTTAGTTTTTCTGCTTTTTTTACACGGATGAAGGATTTTTTTTTTTTATTTTCTTTTTGCCTGCATTTGATGCGCCTTGTATTTTTTTTTTGTTCAATTTGCGTTTTTTTCTTTCTTTTTTGGATCTATTCTGTGATTCGTGATTTATTTACTTCGTCGATTTCAAAGGAAATTCAACCTGAAATTGGTGCAAAACAACAGACCACACGTTGGGCTATTGAAAATCTAACTTATCTCCCATCAGCACCGATCCTAGCAAATCCATGTAACTCAAACCCCAAAAAAAGACACTGTAGCTAGTTGACCTTGCACTGTAATTGCATCAACGTAATTCAAGCTGAAAAAAAAGGCGATGTAGCTAGAAGACAAAATTAAAACGTAGCTGACTTTTGCACGGTAATTCAAATGAAAATTCAACCCAAAAAAAAATTGTACTGTTCGTAAGGAAGTTGAAGGGGTATCCAGCATTAATATGTTCAAATGAGTTATTAACGTATCAATTAAATATTATAATAATATCTTTTCTATTTAATTTGTAATTATGTATCAATTGAATCTTACAATCATATCTTTCTAATTTAATTAGTTATCAATGTATCAATTGAATCTTACAATCATATATTTCCAATTATGATAAATGATAAAACTTTATATATAAAGGTATGCGTATATAACGAATACGTAATAGCCTTATCCAATAATTTAACGAATTTTTTTTTATCCATACCCATACCCGATAACTTAACGAAAATAAAATCTTACCCATACCCGTCTTATCGAACACGATACGGGTAAGGTAAATGGTTAAAAGGTACCGTTGACAGCCCTTGCGCGACGGGTAAGGAAAAAAAAGGATTTTTTTTTTTTATTGTGAGCGGCAGCACCTGGAATTGAAAAATTGAAAACCAGAAATTGAAAAAATCTCACCGAAATAAATGCACAGACCCCCATGGCCCCATCCATTGACTTTTTGCATGGTAATTCAACTGAAAATTCAAACCAAAAAAAAAAAAAAAGTTACTGTAGATAACAAAATCCCATGGGGTATCAAGGATTACTATATTTAAATGTAATGGAAAAAATGTTGTCAACTATTACTATTTGATCGAGGCTTAAACCTTATACAAATACTTTGGTTCTACCTGATTTAAATCAATCGTAGTAAAGCTAAAGGTCGAACTACGGGGACAGGATTATGGCTTAACTTATTTCCTAATTGACTTAAGACTAAAGAGTAAAATAATTTCTTGAAATAAAAGATTAAGTTTGTAGATTAAATACTAAGTAAGAAACAATTTAAAGTAAATGAGTTTTTAAAACTAAAGTCAAAAGTTAAAAGATTTGATCAACGATTAAATAGGTTTAGGGATTTTTAGTTGTAAACTTCTCTAAGTAGTTGATTCCAATATATCGATTAATTTCTTAATCAATATATTTGAATCATGGTTAAACAAAAGATTTGAAAGATTTTTAATTTGACAAAGTGCATATTTAAATAAAAATCCAAAATCAATGAATATAAACTCTCGTTTCAATTTCAAATCAAAATGATAAATTCCTAAATCAATTAGAAAACCTAAGTTACTCAACTCTCGTTTTTGACTTAAAGATTCTAAACCTATCTTTCATACGGAGGATATCTCACAACGATATCTCACAACTCTCGTTGTGAGAAGGGTTCACCTATCGGCTATCGGTTACTTGGTTCCAATTTCATCTCTCGACTACTTTCAATCCTCAAATAGTTAAATCAATTCATGCAAAAGTATAGATTATTGTTACCATACTAGACAAGGCCTTAATCTACTTGGTATAATCAATTCTACCTAAGAAATCAAAGATTCATCATAAAGAAATAAACTCAAAAGATCGAAATCACAAGCAAATATAAAAACCGATCAAAAGATTCGAGTAACAACTACTTAAATTGGTTCACAACTATTAGCCCCTAAAATCTAATTACTTAGCCTAACATCGTATCAAAATAGAACAATAAAGAGGTTTCTTCAAACAACATAGAGTATTAAGAATGATTACAACAGAAATCAATGCTAAATCTCTCAAATTACACTTTCAGTCGGACCGTCTGACAGCTTTGTGGGCTCTGTTTCGCTCATATCTCTCTCTCCCTTCTGACAGGGGATAAGGATGATCTACCCCTGTTTATATACCCACAATCAACCGCCATTAGTCGTGCTGAACGTGTACAATCATCATTCTAGAAGAATATTTCGAGTAGAGTCGAAATTAGCTCTGACAGGTAATGCTGGCATGATTCTGGTCGGTCAGTCGGTCCGTCTGGGGTGTTCAGTCGGTCTGTCTGGGGTCCTATTTTCTGCTTCTTCCAGAAGTTATGATTTCATCTCCAGATTGTCTCAAATTAGTGTAACTTGCGTCTTAAATTGCCAAAATAGTGAAGAACCTGAAAACAAGTAGGGGCAAATAGAAGTACCAAGGCTTCTAACATAAAATTATAACAATTCTATCAATATTTGATCAATTAATAACATTTTAAGGCCTAATTAGGGTTAGAATGCATACATGAAAAACCGTCTATCACTATTAATGAATTAATTTTGTCGATCTTGTGAAAAATTGATCCCAAACAAAATGAGTATCAACAATAACTGATGAAATTTCCAAAATGACCTTATTGTTCTCAAGAGACTTAATATTTACGCGTGTATTTATTGACTGTAAAGCATTAAAAAAAATCTAGCTAATCGTACAAGTACAAATTACACGAGAAAGGACAAAAGGCAAACAGATTCTAATCTTCCCACTAAATTCCTATCGTTCAACTGAATCTTCGCATGACTTCACTTTTGAATTTGGACTTCTCTTGATTGAAGGTTTGAATTAAGGGGTGAAGTTTAAATTTTGTATGCGCTGCATTAGGACGAGATGAATTATGTGGATCACCTATAAGATTTTTATTCACTGTTTTGGTCGTGAGTTTTCCGAATTCACATCCTCTGCGGCACCGCGATCGGCAGCGGTGCGGCTCCAACCGTCTGATCTGAATTTGATGGATAAGGGAGCCCCGTGAATCTAATAGGCCCGAAAAAAATGAACCGTCCGATCAAATCTGAACGGCTCGAAAAAATTCGCTGCCAGCAGCACTGCTGCAGAGGATTTTGGTCCTGAGTTTTCCTTCTTTTTCTTTTTTTTTTTTTCTTAGAAACAAACATCATCGTGTCGCATGTGGCCATGTCTGTGTGGATAGAGCAAAAATAACTTGCCAGTGCGGTAAAAACATGTGATTATACGGTAATTTATTTTGCGTCATTAGTAAAACTAATCACTGTTTTAAAAAACTTTAAGGACATATTTCTTCAAAATAAAATATAAGGAGTAATTAAAACCAGCAGATCACAAGTATAGAAAAATATTTGTACTTTATCCAAATCTAACGCACAATCAATTGTGGGAGTTCGTTTGAAGAAAGCGGATCAACCCCTTAGAAGGAAAATGTGTTTTCAAAGATTTTTTCTTGAAGATAGTGTTTTCAAATATTTTCAAATTTTTACATGAATTCACAAGGTTGAGAGGGAACAAAAAAGGGAGGTTTTAAATGTTTATAACAGTTTTCCGGTCTCCTTGGAAAAAGAAAAGGAAAAAAATAAATAAAGGAGAGGATACAATAAGATGCGAAGAAATGAAAAAAGAAAAAGAAAAACAGAGGATATACGTAAGAAAAATAACTAGCGGGCATGAGCAAATTGTGTAACTCTGGAGGACAAGAATGTAAAATTCCTTTAATAAGCACAATGGTTCCGCATGCACTGATGCACCACTATAAATTAATTTACACAATAATTTATTTATTTTAAATAGTGCTCTCGTCAAAATGACACGCTTACCCATGCATTGACAAAAGACGCTATCTCACTCAAACAAATTTTATTCTCGATTTAAAATAATATATGATTTTTCTATAGTTGAACTTGCGGTTATGAAATTTAGAGGATAATCATGAATGGTATCATGAAACCAGTGATATCATTGCATAATGATATTGTTGGACTATTTGACAAGGTGCTGAAATTTACTAATTTTCCTCGGAAAGAGAGAAAACAAGCAAAAACGATTTGAAGTACAATACATATCGGTTGTCGACTCCTTTTTTAAATATATCATATAAGTAAAACTATTAATCAATGGCCAAAAAATTGAGGACTTGAACGTAGAGCTATAATATATAAAATCTGACAATACAAATAACACATAAAAAAGATGGTCTAGTCCTCGAACCCCTTTTTTGCTTCCAAAAAAAAAAAAAGATGTTCTAATTGTGGAATCGGTAAAAGTAGATTTTGCGATTCTTTGTTAAAAAAAAGATGAATGCACAAAGCTTTCAATCGTTAAGTGCTAATGATCTGACATCCTAAACGCGAACCTTTTTTTTTAAAAAAAAAAAAAAATTCCATATGATTCATATGAAAGGAGTTGGCACCACACTACCGTTTTTTTTTTTTTTGAGAGAAACCCGTAGGCCACCACACTACCGTTTGACTTGTGTATAGGTTGCTGGTTGCAATTAAAAGCCTAGAAAAAGCACATGGGAGTTCAAATTGAGATCAAACAAAATTCAAACTCATCTTAAGAGGGAGCCAACAATTTTGTAGAGAAACATTTGAAAAAAAATCTGAAACTTTCTTAATAGAGATAATTAGATCGCTTAGATTTTACATTTTTAATTTTTTTTTTAATATTAATTGTCTGGATCTTTTTCTCAAATGATTCGCATATAACATGACGATGTGGTGTCATAGCTTCAATAACAGCATATGTTGGAACATTAACAGTAATTTTTCTTTGACAGACTGTTATTCGATAGATGTTTTTGCCTCGAAAACAATGCAAAAGAAATTTCTGGTGAATTAAAAATAATAATTATATGTTTGCGCTTTCAAAATGGTACTCTTCTATAATTTTATACTGATAAAAATATACATTTTTCCCATAAATGTACCTGTTTTTCAACCATGCATTGCTTAGATTATTATGAGCAACAAGCCATGTATCTAAAATTTTAGTTACTCTCTAGCTTCTAAAGAAAAAAATCTAGGGCCAATATATTTTATGATTCTTTGGGAATGAGCTTAGTGGGAACTATCAAAGCACCGATTATCTCGCTTTGAGTTTATTTGTTTAATTAAGTCCGCTAGACAACACAACAACCTTTTATCCCCCTTTTGTTTAGCAATTGACTAGTTCTAGGCCCCTTTATTACCCTAATCACCAACAACAAGACAAGTGAAACCATTATTAACCCCAGTGGTTAATAAATTTTAAAAATGACATGAGTGCACATTTGACGTTCTTGTCCCTTTTATTCTTTGTTTACCTTTTGGCACCTGCAATTATTGTGTCAGGAGCAATGATTCCGGACTGAGGAGGCTTCTGGTCTTGGGTTGGAAATTTTAGAAAAAGTTGGGACATAGCGTGCGTGAGCTCTGTCCTGCTGACATGGCGCTCTTGTGGCAAATCTTACTCTTGTGAAACTTTTGATTTGGTGGGTCCCCCTCATTGGTAACAGAAAATAAGCCCACCGTCCAAATTGATGACAATATTTCCAAATGAAATGGTGGGCCTTGAGACTGTTTCACAGATTTGGGCCTCAGTTCTAATTATAGTTGCCAAAGCCTGAGAAAATTAATTTATGCATCTACTTGACGAACAAAGAAAATGCTCTGTAAAGCAATCAAAATATACATTATAAATGACAGTGAAAACGTTCTGAATTAATAAATGGTATGTATTACACAAAAAAAAAACAATGACTTAAAAATATTATAATATATACAAGTTTTCTAAAGAAGAAATTATATAAGCCACCAACAAAGAAAAAATAATTTTTATTGCCCTAAGAGCAAAGAAACGCAGAATAGTGATCGAACTCAAGAAAAACTTGTTTCAAAACAAGGAAAGAAAACTAAAAAAAAAAAAAATCTCACTTATATAACATGCACTATTTTGTTTCTTCCTGCGTCGTGCTTTGGGCGGAATTGTCGATTTCACGACGGGATGCCTCCCACAGCTGATCTTCTATCCCCAACTTTTCTAGCTCTTCAAAACCCATCTCCACTGACATACAGAATAATATGTGCAAATTTAGACCTTGATGTGTTAAATTTAGACCTTGGTGTAAATTTCAAGATTTTAAAAGAGAAGAATCTAAAAGGTCATGCGATCCATGTAATAAGAAGAAAAATGAACCCATAACATGGTTATTGTTCATAATGAATGCATGACTTGGTTATTGTTCATTAAACAAAGAAATAGGAAAAAAAAAACTGTGAATGAATGCTTGCCTTGGTTATTGTTCAAATTTCAAAACCTTATAAATTCGTATCTTTATGCTCAAGTCTTCAGACATTTTGTTTAGAAAATTGTCAAGTGCTTCATGCATGATCAGAAAAAAGCTCTTCAATTGGCAAGATAACGTCTATGAAAATTAATTTATGTACGCTCAAGAAATTATCAGGGAAAGAGATTTGTGAGGGGTAGAGGTACCATCAATGGCATCTTGGGAGTTTGGTTGAGTGCCAAGGCGATCAATCCAAAATTGTAACCTCTCTTCAGCTATATCTTGTTCCAAATTGTGCATTTTAGCCCTTTTCCAAAAGTATGCGAGCCAGGCCTGCAACCACAAACGACAAGAAAATGGTTGGCACATGTTTTATAGTTGTTGAAAAATTGTAAACATAAAGGAAAGTTGTGGTGTAATTAGAGCTTAAAAGGTACCTGCTTGAACACCACATCCTCGGCCTCATCACCAGTTAAATCTGGAAAAAAAAATTGAAAACATATTGACATTTTCCTGTGGAAATCATATATATATATTTTTTTAATAAAAATTACCCCTTTGGAATTTGGATATGAAAATAAATACACAGAAGGAATGAACTAAAGTACCAAATGCTTCCATGTACTTAGGATCACCAGGTGATTTAAAATCTGCAGCAACAAGCAGAATGTTGACATTGGCATATAAATGGTTTTAGTAGATTTAATATAATTAAACCTGATTTTTGTAAGAAAGCATACCAGCAACCGATGGTTTGAACATGCTAGGACGCCTATGTTGCCCCAGTGCAAGTACTACTGCATCCTCAACCTTGAAATGATAACAGCAATCTTGTTATTGTTGATTATGTAAAACATAATCAACCAGTGTTGAAACTAAGTAGTCGATGATTGCAACGAGGTGCATAAGGTGAAGTTCACATTCCATCTTGATAACTAAAGTTTCTACACAGAAAGGAGGCTGGAATGGGGAACATGGTACTTGCAAGTTGCAACAGACAATTAGATTAAATTTGAAGGACAGAAAAAACCTTTAAAAGAGCTAGTTCTCTTAATCCTTTTTCCACAGAGAGCATGCTTTCTATATTGCCTTCTCCAACTATGTCATTTAGTGCACGAGCAGGCTTTGTTCTTTTTTCCACATCTCCTTCATCTACATTGTAAAAATGAAAATATAAAAATATACTCATATATCTGCATGCTGACATACTATGGAATATGGTAGCATACCTGTGGTAGAAGCTTCTTCTTTGGCTCTCTGGCCAGCTGCCAAAACATATTCAAAAGGAAGAGGAGCAAATGATGACCAATGCTCGTGCTTTGCCGGAGCAATTTCTGGACAGATACCTGCATATTATTAAAAATTTAAAATATCAAAAATTAACTATTACCATAAAAAAATAACGAAATACCAATGCAAAAAGACATTAATTACCATATTTGACAGCCAAGCCCCAGTATCTGGCAAGCCAACACCTCTTCATTACCGCTTCTTCCTACCAAAAATCAAACACCAATTTGTGTTATTTGGCCAGTGGTTCTGCAAGGTATTTATATTCATCTTTTCTGAAACTTACCAGTTCTTCCTCGGTTAAGATCATTCTGTGCGTCATGGTGCGTACTGATTTTGCATCCGACTCTGCTTCTCTCAGTTTTTTCTCTGTAGATTCAATTTTGTCTCTTGCAGCCTATGTTAAATTTATGTATTAAATGTTAAGGGATGCCTAACTTTCCTAAACAGATGAATTGGAAATATAACTAACAAACAAAAAGATAATTTACTTCTAACTTCTTCTTAAGTTTTGCTATCTCCTCGCCTTTATCCTCTTTATTACGATTTATCGCCTTCTTTATCTCTTTCTGTTGGTTTTCATATGAAAAAAAGAAATGTAAAATTCCATAGAAACAATTTAACCTTTTTTTATAATAAAAATATTAATCAATTAGTGACAATATGGCAAAAAAAGCCTTTGCCTGGAAGAAATCTACCTCTCTTCTAAGTATAAGTTCCTCTTTCCTGCATAAATTAGAAGCACAGGGTCAACATGTAAAAAATAATAGAAAATTAAAAAAGAAAATAAATACATTTCATGAGCTTACCTTTTCAATAGACGAGCCTCCATCGACAGCCCATCTCCAAGAGATGCTACCTATAAGGAGTTCGCTAAAGGTATTTAGGTATCTGTTTGTCACTTTAAAAATTATATATAAACTGTTACAAGTGTTGGTAACTGAAATATATTGGCATATTTTAATGATGTAAATTTTCTTCAGGAATATTGAAGCCAATTTTTATGTTGTTAATTCGAAAAAGCATATATGTTGACCTGTTTCTCAAGAATCCTGGATCTTGCCTCTGCTTCTTGAAACTTTTTCTCCGCCAGAAGCAACTACATGAAAATTTTGAACTTTTGTAAAGACATGTTGAGATGATAATACATTGCACATGCGTATATAAAATTTTACCTTGTCATGGAGGTTATCATTCTCTTCTTGCAAAAGATCTACCTACAAACATATAAACCCAGCACATGAATCTGTTCATCCTTCTTGAATATTACAAATAATACAACAGTTCTTTTTACAGAAGAGATAAACCAAAAAGCATAGATACTGGCTTCCTGACACGAATAATTCCCCAATGGATTAACATTGTACACTATGTCAAATGCAATTAGCCAAAGAAGAGAAATAAAAAAAATGCTCCGATCAGACACTTTAAGTTAATAAACACACATCACACAGAGAGTACCTGGTCCATTAGTGCATCAGTACTGCCCGCGTCTCTGGTATCTACAGGTCTTCCATTTATTCTGAAAATGATAGATGTTACAATAGTGCTCTCAGAAAGATAGGAACTACAGGAGCAATAGTTCTCTGGGAATTGTCTGTTGTTTAATTTGGTAACTATCTGGTACCAATCTACATACCACATGACTACAGTCAGTGGCGGAGCCAAATGGTTCAAATCTGGTGCATTTGTCTCCCATTTATTTATTAATTAGAGTCAAACATATGCAATTTTGTATATTATTTATGCAAATTATTAGAAAACATTCATTTTTGAACCCCATAAAAATGTAAAAACTACTCTATTGTGACCCCCATAGTTGGACTTTTGTACTTCTAATATGATTAATAAATTAATGTTAATTTTTTATATTAACTTTGAACCCCATATCCGCCACTGACTACAGTACCAAAAACCAATCATTCCAATCATTCATCTAGACGCTTTTTACTGTCATTGAAAGTAAATACATGGTAGACTTTTCACATAATAGATAAAGTAAAATTATAAAACAGCAAATAATTTAAATTGTACCTTTGGTGGTTTGCTGCCTTTTGGGTAGGGATCTCTAAGTTCGGGAGAGGAGATGGTGTGCGCACGGTCGGAGGTTTGAGTGGTGCCGGTTGGGTTGGTAAAGGGGACTTTCTTGAAAAAGCATTGTTTGACACTACAGTATTTTCTGCAGCATTGCGACCTAACTACAGCATTCATAACATAATTTGACTTATTAGTCTGATCTACCAAGGCAAAGAAGAACGTATTTATTATAATATATCAATTATTGGTATCAGCTTTTGTGAGCAAAGTACAAAGAAGAGAACTATCGGTTATTGAATGCAAAGAAAGCAGCACTGGCCAGTTTGCTCAGCAACAGTTCAAGTTGCAAGTCGCAACTGGTATGATGACATGCCAATGATGGATACCATAACTGAGAAGTTCCATCAAGTAGGATATCTCAAGTGACTTTCATTCGACAATTTAGCAAAAGAAAAAAAAAAAAGAATCCTTTTAGTAAAGAGAACAATTGGGGCAAATAAAATATTGTGAAAGCCAGTTGGCAAAGTACCACAACAGCAATTTTTAAATAAAAAGTTAGAAAATCTATAGCATTAAGGAATAGCTCCTACAAATAAAATGTACCAGTAGCTGATACCAATACAGGTACTGACACTGTACCAGTACCTGGTACTGGTTGATAAGAGCTATTCCATGTTGTGAAGCAGTCAACTGTAGCACTGACTTACAATTGATGGCTTCTGTGCTTCAGAGATCCAATTTGTGCATATTTTTTATAGGCAAATTCTATTGTGGACTTAATTTTGCAATCGGGCTTAAATCTTGATCATTCATTTAAAGTTATGATCAGAGATGAATGATCAAGATTTAAGCCCGGCTTAAAATTTATGTCCATCATAGAATTACTCTTTTTTATATATAAGAAAATGATCAATTGAATTGAGGGTCTTCCTAATTATAATAAAAAAGGGGAGTACATTAGGAAAAATAGCAATTTAAACACAAATACCGCAAGGGATGGAGAAGGCTGTCGTTTATTATTGTTCTCTACTGATGAGCTGACAAAAGTGGGTCCCACAGCAGCAGGAACATTAACAGCAGGCCGACGGATATTAGGTTGACGGAGAGGTGAGATGCGAGGCCCGCTGTTATACTCATAAACATCATCCTCATCTGTGCTGTAATCATAACCGGCATCATAGTACTCGTCTCTTTGGGACCCAGTGACAGAGGCATGTTTCATCATGGCCTCAAGCCGCATGTTGGCAAGCCGGGCAGCATCTTTCTGTGATTTCTTCACTTCGTTCCGGTTTGGTTCCATTAGAGAGAGAGAGAGAGAGAGAGAGAGAGAGAAGAGAGAATGGTATGTGTGAATTGTATGGAAGTTTTAATTGGCGTTAGTTTGAGAGACTGGATTCAGCGAGGGAAAAACCTATGAGCAGAGCTCGTTCTTCAAATGTTTTACCAAGACCTGGCGTAAAAATATATATTGTCTCACTTGTTTTCTGTTCCAATCGAACAAACACCTTTTTAGCTATGTTGAAATCCAGAAATGATTCACTAATTTATTTTTTTAGATTTTTGATATGCTAAAATTTGGCAAGATTTATAGTAAAATTTATCTTCACAATTTCCAGTCCATTGTAATATTTCCTATACTTGTGCAATTAAAAAGAAATGTATATTTACAGGTACTCTCCTTCCCCATTGGTTGTGAATCATACTAATAGTTATGTTTTGCCGATAGTAACAGAATGTAAATTTTTTTTTTTAAAAAAAATCCAAGTAAATTATTTCCTACAAGTTAGCACGCTCGTCTTCAGAAATCACACAAGTGATTACATTTTTTTTTTTAATATGTCAAGGGAAAATCCATAAGTTTTATGCAGCATATCTGTAAACCATCCGTACTTTCTTTTTCCATAGCATTGAAAAAGTATAAGAATAATTCTCTTGTGTGCAAAGCTTAAGATATGGACCAGATCCACTAACTAATTACTAGAAAATGACACAATTTGTTCCCTCATTTAGAATCATTCGTCTCCAGTTGTTAAGAAGCAAACGTCCATTTCATTATGTCATCTCTTAGCAACGATGAGGCAAAAACAAAAAGATAAGTACTATCAAATTTGCATTTTCTTCATTCAATAATATTATGTGTCTTCTCCAATTAGTGATTATGCTTGCTTATTTACCTTTCTAAGACCAAAAAGGACGCCTCCATTGTTACCAAATTGGAGAGGTGAAGAGTTTCTTTTGACCCGTAATAAAATCATTTTTGTGGGCCCTACAGTACTTATCGTAATGAGCCAATGAGGTTAATGGAACAAAGATTAAGTTAGTTGAATCGGGAGACCAACTCGCGCCTAAATCATGAATAGGTTTCACCCAAATTGAACAAGTCATTAAACTCGCGTGCAATTAAGTCGTTGACAACCTATTTGGATAACTTATGAATTAACGGGTCCCGGATCAAATTTTTCTCAATATATCTCAGGTTGATAACCCTGTTGAATTTTCAAAAATGAAAGGAAATTGTAAAGCTAAATAAGATAAGAAGAGTTTTACATTTTATTCCTTTATATGTGAAATACTAGTAATAAAAGTATTTTCAAAATAAAAAAAAACTTCTAGCTATAATCTATGTTATATTTTCTACGCATACACACCAAGTATTACATTATTCCCAATTTGGTTTGATATAAATCAAAGGACTTGAAAAAAAAATCACCATGTAAGGATTATCCAAATTAATGAATTTTTATGAAATCACAATTTTTAATGTACGCATAAAAAGTGATGGGTCAAACATAACGATTTAATTAATTTTGCATTTAAATTTTAAATTTTATATTGTTTAGATTTTCAATATTGAGGCACAGTGAGAACACAAAACATGCATGCATTTGAACTCACGTCGCGTGACATTTAAATCATGCAGTGCACTTGGAAAAATAAAAATAACAAAATCTTTGATGTATAGGATCAAGTTGCAATCAGCCGAGAAATTATGGCTTGATACTAATTTGCTTCCAAGTTCCAACTATAGTATCATATTGTTTCAAGACAGTTTATTTTGGCTCTTCGAATCATGTTATATATATTATTCTTTACATTTCACTTAGATCCTTGGTTGACCATAACAAGCTTTTAAGATTATTTATGTATTATATTTTTGCAACATGATTTAAATTATTTTCAAAGGTTTAAATAGCAGATAGAGAATTTATATCGGACAACCTCAAGTCATAGTGAATAGCGGATATCGATCATTTAACGACAGCTAGCTATGGGATCGTAACAGTATGTATAAATATACTTGTTTATTACATTAGATATATTTTTTAATTAAAATTAAATATCTTATTACAATATATGCATACTTTATTAAAGTTTAATTTTAACAAATGCATACTTATATGTATATATTATATGCAGTTCGTATAAATATATGCATACATTATATACAGAAGATATGTCCGTAATACTAATTATTATGTCAACAAATAGCAAATTGTATAGCTATATTTTGCTAAAATACCACTAAATGCATCTATATGTTATTAATTTTCACTATTTTAGACACAATAAGAAATAAAACGCTAAAATCGATACTTTTTTAAGTAATATAGCAGTATACTAATAAATACTACTATAGTGATATTTTTAGTTTAGCAGCATAACGATCTACTAAGTCACATCGTTATAGCGGTGCTATTGCGATCATTGTGGACGCTATTTCAATCACTGATTATTTTTAATTTTGATGAATTTATATGATAATACAACTTATACCATATTATTCATGAACTAGCATATTTTTGTTTGTATTATGATAACTTAAGGATTTTACTATATGATCTGTTTAATTTTCACTGGATATATTATATATAAATATATAATACAGATACTTCTATCTTTTGCAACGCGAGACATTCACATTTCTCATATATAATATATATAGATTTATTATGACAGGATCTTCAAGTATTCAGCTGTTAGCCGTCGGGTTTAGTAAAGTTGACTCGGTCAACTATTCAAAAGAAAGAAGAGACTTTGTCAAATCTATGAAGAAGTCGATTGATTTTAGAATAGGGCCAGTGACAGGTGGGGCTGAAAGATGTAAAAAGGCACAGAGAGTTAAGCTCCGTTAAGCCACTGTGTGTAGTGTATAGACATATGGGCCCCATGGGGACGGACTCTGTTAAATAAAAGGATGGTGTGGGATGGCGTTAACAGAAACTAGTCGAAGAAACAAACAATTTGAGCTTGCTTAGTTGTTTTTGGGACAGCCGAGGTGAATCAAAGGAGAAATTACAAGCATCCAAGGCTGCAGTCATTTTTGTAGTTACTTAGCTGTTATTTCTTTTGTCATATATAAGCTAGAGGATTTGAGATTTAGCCGGCATGCGAATTCTGAAATCTGAAACCTATCAAAACTTTTATTCTCATTTTATCTTATTTTCCCAAGCTTTATTTCAATCCATTGTATCTTGATTTTCAGCAAAAGATTAATATCCATATTATATATCAATTTCTTCGTTTCTTTATTATCTATCCAATTTTATCATAAATTTTATCCAATTTCTGTTATTTCGGCTCAATTTGATCAAACTCTAGGGTTTGGGACTGACGAGCCTTGTATCAGTTCGTGTCAGCAGTTGCGATTCTGATTTTTATAGATCAGGTTCGTGACATATTACATACGAAAGCGCAAGCAATACGAGTGCTCACGGTATAATTTTCTAAATCAAAAGGAGTGATCGATCGCAATGAAAGACACAATAGAATTTGCAGTAGATACTAAAAAATGGTAGTTAGTAAGTCCAACTACCATCAATCGTGTAGGCTTGATGAGAGTTCCATACCTACCTCGTATTTTCCTAAGAAAATAATATACGCCACTTCAAACCTCTCAATCTAGTGTAACAATATTTAAACTTTTAAAAGATCGCACACTATATTCCAATCTTCTTAGCTTTGAAACATTTTTAATCCGACATTTCATCATTGTTGCATTTTGTTATAAAATCCCTAGACAATAGGTTATGTTTGCATCTGAGTTCTGAATTCTATACAAAAAAATGCCGCGCTATACGGAGGTAGGGCTTAATAGAATAAAAAAAGGATGGATCAAAATTAAAATATTATTATTTTTTGTATGATGTGCCTATTAATCTGATATATAATTAATTTATAATATAAAAAGTAGACGAAAGATGAAATTCAACACTTGCAACTTGCTTGTTTTTCGGGTATTATCTTAATTTAAAAAATGGGAGTTAAATTATGGAAATCGAAGGAGAATTTTCATACTTCATCCCAAAAAAGAAATATAACATGTCTTTCTTTTTTACATCATCAAAATGACTGCTAAAAGAAGCGATCTGCAATCAATTTATACATGGAGAGCAATTTTTTTACTGAAAACTTCGGGAAGTATCAACTCGTAATTCAATTATAAATGTAGAATTACTTAACTCCTGTTATGCTTAAAAAAAAATTAAATAGTCTATCATACTAGTTAGTTAAATTGAATTTGACTTTCGCCTTAAATTTGAAACATAGAATTTTCATGGTGTTGATGCGCACATGCAAGCCTTTTATTATTATTCTTTTTATAAAGCAGGACGCATGATCTGATCTAATCTAAAAAATCTGCTGACATAATAAATTAGATACACATTAGATTAGATTTTCTATTTTTGTTAAGTTTGGATCTGAAATTGATTCTCTGGATGTACATCTATCTGTCATTGATTTAAATCAACATAAAAATAACCTTGGAGATGATTTCCGGGAGATCTGAATTAGATCCAGGTATATATATATATATTGTTGTTTGAGAAATGATCCAGGTATTAACAGATGCATATAAAGCAAGACAAATAAATGCTTTTTGACTCCCGAGCCGACAGCATCTATATTCGCAAAAAAACACGGCAACAATCTCGCCATTTTCACGTTACTCAAATCTCAACCAGTTACCGAGTTTTGACCTTTCTATTTTTCTAAGCCGAGTGTTTGATTGATACGTTTTGACTTTCAATTAAACAGTAAGTCCTAAACAATTTCCTGTAAAATTTCTTGCTAGAACCTTCAAAAAACTAAAAAAATTATAAGAAGGAGATGCGGCAAATGCATGCATAATGAACTAATGAAGCAATGTGTAATGTGCCAACATAGTCTTGGAAAAAAATGAAGCATGGATGAATACTTCCTCAAATTAAATGGACCAGCTGATCAAATGTATAATTAGCGGTTATTTGAAAGTTTTTTTTTTAAATAAAAAGTTCTGTGACAAGATTAATTTAAAAATGGAAGAGATACTTTCAAACATAGAACCACGAGATGATATATGTAGCTCAGAATCAGAAAATTTTTGCTCAAAATAGCATAAAATATAGGAAACATTAAGGGCCTGAAATAATTGTATAAGGTAGGAAATAAATAATAACAAATAATAACAAAATAAGAGATTTTGATTACTCCATTACCTTAGGAGATGGATATCGTCCGGCCGTCTTCTCTCCGCCAAACCCACCTCTCCGCCCCACTCCACCGTATCCATAGTCATCTCCATTGTCGTACCCATCACCGTAACTGTAGTCGTTGTAGTCTTGCACTGCCTTGGTCATCTTCTGCGCTAGCAATGCATTTGTCAGGGTCTTTATTCTACTGGTTGGTTTCTGCTTGTTAGATCCCGGAGAAAACAAGGGGTGTGCCGGTGATGACGGAGCTGAGTACACGCCGCCTAGCCATCTCCTGTCCATTTGTATGCGTTGGATTTGAATCGAATTGTAGAGACGAAGAGAGGCAAAGGAATAGATGGGGTTGTGAATTTGAGATGCAAGGAAGGTGTTTAGAGGTGCGGAGATTTGAGGTTAGAGAGGGTTTTACCTTAATGCATGTGTTTAGCTATTTTTTTAAAAGATCTCTATATTGCTATTAATTAAACTTAGTGTGCAAATATGCCCTTACAATTTTCATGTTTACATGAAACTCCCTGCTAGTTTTGCACGTAAAGTGCTTCATTTTCCTCGTTTTCTAAATAGACTTAAGTTTTAAAAAACCTTTAGCTCACGATAAATATTACGAGTCTTCAGAAAAACGGAGGGTTCTAATAGCAAGTTTTTTGATGTCACAAAATACTTTAATCTCACTTTTTCATTTATATTTTATAACTTAGCGTTAGATCAAAATCGTTAATCTTGTTCAATTCCTGAGAGATACATTGTAACAAGATTTTCTAATTTTTAGAATTAGTTTGATTTAAAATTAAGAAATCGAAATGCAAACATATTAAATTAATTTATTATAGTTAACTTAAATTCGTTTATTTTATTTTTTTTACAAACTTGCAATATACTATTGCATTTACATAGATGTCAGCAGTTATCTCTGCCCTTTTATTTCTTCAAAAAAACACAGATCCAAAGTACCTCACTAATAATTTAAGCTAATTATCTGCCTGTCGGTCCAAGTCCATTAATTCGTCTTGACAAGTACCAACATCATGTTGTTACTTTTATTCTTTCAATGAAAGAAACATCTCATTGTACTCGTTATTAAAAGAAAAACAATATCATGCGGAATTCTTAATCACAGAGTCTATCTGTTGGAGTCCGGCCCAACCCCTGGGCCCTGGCAAGGAAATTAAATCAAAATTCTGTTCCGGATTCCTTATAACATTATGTGTTACAATTCACTGATCTCCGGGTCCCACCTTCACATTAGAGGAGTCCAAGTTGTAAAACTACGTGGGACCATAACATTGCGGTCTGCAGTTTCTCAAAAACTGGAGACAAACATCATCACATTTCTTTTCTCCAGTCCTACAAAACTGGAGGCGAATCTTCCAGCTAACATTCCGCCGTTTCCCTCACTCATAGATCTCACTGGAGCCACCACATCCGCCACCAGACTTCTCCCCACACCGTCCCATTTCCCATTTTCTCCCACTGACACATGGGCTCCACTGTCTCATCCCACTCCGACGCCGACCCCGACAACGACGTGGACAACCCTCCCTCGCGCCACGTGCCCACCATGCCAATAACTCTCCCCGCCTCGATCCCCCCTTCCAAACTCCTCGAACAGGAACCCGAAATCCTTCTCTGCCGAGCCGCCGCGTCGCCCCTCTCGCCTCAACCCTCCAATGCGGGAACGCCACGCGTCCCTAGTATCCGCGTGTGGGACCCGTGCCATATTATCTCGCCTCCTCCTTTATTAAACACCTCTACTAGTTCTCATAATTCTCCAGCCATTTCAAACCAAACTTCGATGGAGATTGTGTTGATTAGTCATGGAGAGAGCGAGGCGGCGCTCCGACCAGATCTGGTCGCCGGACGATCGCCGGATGCGGCGCTCACGGCAAGGGGGGAGAGGCAAGCCAGGGCTCTTGCTGTGTTTCTCAAATCGCGTGGGGTCCGGTTTGAGTCGGTGTACTCGTCTCCTCTGGACCGGGCCCGGGCAACTGCTTCGTTGGTTTCCAGGGTAATTTTTGAAGATCAATTGTATTTGAACTTTTTTTTGCAATCATATATTTGTTTAATATTTGGGGCCTTTCAATTGGAGTATTATCTGATTGGTCGTTGTCAGTAGAAAATTTCATCACTTTAGTGCATTCTAGTTATTTGAACTGGTAACTGCATGAATCAAAATTCTACACTGTTTGAAAAGGAAAGAACTTAGCTTTGGCTGGAAGGTTGTCTAGGATTATGGCACATATGTAGATGTCAATTTCTGACCTACATTAGCAGTGGAGCTTGTACCATAACCAGCTAAAGTGTCAGTTGCATGGCTCAGGTTTAGTTGGTGTAGTTATGTACTTCGCCTCTGCTTTACTCTAATTCAGGCCAAATTATTATTAGCTAACCACTCTAGACAAAGAAGAAAAAGCACCTCAACTCAAATAAAAGTGATTCTTCTTTGTTGGTGAGGCACATACAAGTATTGTCAGATAAGATTAGTCTTTGAAGTGGCACGGATTAGAAGCACAAATGAACTTTCCTTGCTTTACCAGAATAACTGTTCATCTCGTTTGAGAAATTAAATTTTCTCTTATACATAGCTATCTAAAAATGTTTCAGGAACTTGACTTCCCTGAACACCAGATACAGACGTCGGAATCGCTAACAGAAATGAGCTTGGGACAATGGGAAGGCCTTCCCCGATTTGAGATCTACACCCCTGAAATAAACCAACTGATTGAAAGAACAAATCCTGATTTTGCTCCTCCATCAGGAGAGTCCCTTCGCCAGGTCAGCTTTCGCATTGTCCAATTTCTGAACAGGGTAGTATTAAGACTACCTGAAAAGCTCTCCCTTGACCAACCTGACATGAAAGTGTCACCCTTCTCCCGTCAGAATTCGATGAACTCAGTTTACCCAGACCAGAAGGAGGCCACCAGTCCTGGTTCTCATTGGTTAAATAGACCGAGTCTACAAAGAAAGAAATCCGGCAAGAGCCGGCTTCAGTTTGTAGGTGATAGTAATGATTTTGAGGACGATTTCTCCCCAAGGGAAGCTCGAACAGAGGGGAATGTTGTAAATTTGAGTGGGTCAATCGGCATTTTTACGCATTCGGCCCTGATCAAATGTCTTATTACTGCATTGCTGGACTGCAGCCCTGTGGCTTCGCAAAGGATCTGTATTGATGATTCGTCAGTTACAGTTTTAGAGCATTCATTAAGAAATGGGTGGCAGATCAAACGAACGAATGATACCTCACATCTCAGGCTGCTTTAATTATTTGCTGGCCAGAATATATAAGACATTTTTTGTCAAAATTGTGAATTTCTAGGGGGTTGGTGTGAGGGTCTGGGCATTTTTCTATTTTGCATTAGTCTTCTTATTTCTTTCCTCAACGTTTGTAAGTGTACATTTGTGTGTGGGGATGCCTGTATGCGTGTGTGAGTTTTGCAATTCATTTTCTCTATTCTTTTCCAATATTAGTTTTCTTGAAGAAATTTTTAATTGAAATGCAATTTTTAAATAATTACCTATTTAAAAGTATAAACATTGATTCATTTATTCTTTCCCGTTTCATTTATGCCGTATGCCAATGGTTACGTGTTCTTATAAGCTGAACGTTTGCTCCATTTTTGGAGTCTTTATCCATGTTCTCTAAATTTTTAGGTCAAACTCTAATAAAACATTATGGAACCAAGACATATTCATAAAAAAGTGAAACTTATGCGCGATGTTAACTATCTAGATTCCATGAAGCATGGATAACAATTTTCATGGCATTATATGTACATTCATCATTGAGGAGTTGATCATTAATGGGGCCTTAATTTAGATCGAAGATACATTTATCTCCTGGGGATTAATCTGGAGAAATCTACCAATTTTCTTAAAGATACTAATACATGACAAAATCACAATTGCCAAATTAAGGACTGTTTTAGAGTTTTATATAGCCACAACCGACTCGTCTGCTTCAATTTATCTCTTAAATCAAATGAAAGGTGGTATCAGATATTATAAGACAAAAAGTATAATTATATAATCATTTTGAAAGCAAATATACTTATAATTCCGTTTTCCAAATAACATAGAAAATGCAAGCATAATTTGAAAATTATGTTGAGGTGGAATACGGCGGAGGCAGCAAATAACCTCCCCCTCCTTAAACCTACTAGGTACGAGTATACAAATAACTTCTTGGTTCACAAATGAGCATGGCATAGCAATCGTTCATCTTCACATTAGTGGTCGGAACTCTGAACTATGATGGTAAGATTCTACCAGTAGGAACGGGAGAAGGATAATTGAATTGGGAGGTCTTAAAAGTATTAAAATAGTTATACCAATAAGATAGAACTTCAAATATGTTGGATGGTTGGTAAGTTCTTTGATCAGCAATGAAGCTACTTTGAATAAACACGGTGGTCATTTTGATAGCTTTTTAATATCTTTTAATAAAAAATTTAACAAAAATGGCATAATAACATTAGTCGTTTTGCTACAGAGATCAATTGGGTCCTATTTGTTTAATTTACCTCCTGTTGAGACATGCAGCTTTTGAATGTAACATGTCTAAGCATTTGATTTTATTTGTTATACAGTTGTAATTCTTATTAGACCACTGTTTGTGTTTGGTCCATGGATACAAAACCCCAGTTTTCTGCTGTTGTAGATTTCATCAACACGTTGGTCAAACTATAAGGTCTATGTTATATAACACTCTCTATCTCGCTTTTTTTTTTTTTTTTCCTTTTCTGTTCTTTTTTATTTTTGTGTTGTTGGTTTATGCATCACGAGTGGAGAGTAATGCGTCATGTGTGGTAGAGTAGACGAAAGGACCACCTACAACCCTACTATCAATTAAAGTAACATGAAAACCCTTTAGATGCTTAGTTTTAACAGAACAAACGGATTTTCATATAAAATATAGACCAAACGGTGGATAATAATCCGAGAAGAACTGTCGAAAAGCTCCAATTATTAACGCTCTTATATCACGTCTGCCTAAATGATGGCTAGTGTCATTCCTCCTCTAGTGTATGTTAGTAAAGGCCCATACCCAGATGCTCGCATGATTGATACACGCGCTAAACCTCTGTTAAGTCTAAGTATTCTTACAATTCATACCTACTAGTCAAACTTTCAATAGTTAGATGAACAAGCTAAAATCCTTGAGATGATAGATGCTCTTACGCAAAAAGTCAGTGCAACGCACATTCTGCGGACCTTGAAAGCTGATAAACAACTGTGACGCAACTTGATGTTGCCAACCTTTTAACTTCTTTAATGTGCCATCCCACGGGTATATTCTTTTCCTAGCAATTAGGTAAATAAAAGGATGCAAAAGGGTAGTCGGTCCCAGAACGCATACTAATCAATATGGTAAATTTTTTTTAGCAAAACAACCGTAATTTATTACAGACTACATGCTTTTTAGGAATAATACTATAATAAAAACCTAACTTATAGCTGCTTCTTAAATTGTTTAGATAATTCTCTTGAACAAGCAAATTTAAAAATTCAAATCAAATCTTACTATTTTAGGAAAATGTTGCAAATACTTGTTTATATACTTTGAAATAATCAATTTTGTTTTCCCAGAAGATGTGTACTTTGCTTTTTATGGCAGAAAAGAATTCCACTTGTTATTTACTTTTTGGTCACTTTCCATCAGCAACATATTTTATATTTCCTTTTTTTTTCTATGTGCCTGAATAGTCCGAGAAAAGAGTCCCTGTTCTCTGATATTGGCCAATATCTCCGTTATCTCCAACCAATTAGGCTCTCTGAAATAAATGTTCATAAATAGCTAAAGACAAAGTGGTACACCAGCACCAATAACACGGGTGATAAACTGATAATATTTCTTGCAAACCACTATGCTCGTACTAAGCAACCTTTTAACCAATACCTTTTGATCGGTTCTGGCTTTAAAGGAATCAGGTCAAATTGTTTTTTCAGCCGCAAAAAGGACACTTCTTTTCAATGAGGGAGAAAACCAAATTCCACTTGGACCACTAAAGGCTTAGTCTTCCTTGCCCGGCACTAGAATTTTTGCTCATATCAGGCTTAATCTCTTTTACAAGCTCTCCAAACATCGCCTTTTAAAAACACATTTCAAAAATTATACCGTATCCCCAAAACTCCTAGGCCTAACGTTTGCTTTTGTTATCACTGGCTTAAGAACTTTTTTTCTTAAATTATTTTCTTTAACCAAGTGACGTTTTATGCCATAAGGACTGGATAGCAACCTATATGTTGTTGTATGCATATCCTTAATTTTATCAAGCCTTTCTGCTGTCGCATTATTATGAGGTTACCATCACGGGTTGAATTTTGGAAAAAGAGGGGACAACAGGTGTATGGGGCATGATTTGGTTATGGCAGTTATAATTTCACGACGGCAAAGTCAACCTCGTTTGCACGCCGGTACAGAAGTGTTGAGGCCTCCAACCTGTGTACCGCACAATAACAATATTTGAAATACAACTTAAATTTCAAAAAATGCTTAATATGACAAGCATAGGTATGCCTTACCAACTGGGATGAACAACAAATCTTCCCCTAGATAACGCCCAATTCACCTAAAAGTATATAAACCAGTAAGATTAAGAAACTTAAATCAACAGCCTAATCAGCATTAGAGAAGTATAATTTTTTAAGTGTCTACCTTATCGGTGCCAAGTGAGTTAGCCACGACATGAGTCACTCCGTCATCGAGGTGATTGGTGCAGATGGCCCCAAACTGCTCAGCCATCTGCCAGAGGGGGTGCATGTGGGGATTTTGCTCCCCAACAGGAAATACCCTGCTGAAAACTATCTTGCACCCACCAAGTACCTTCTTCTGCTCTGCTGCCAATATATTCCTCACATCTGCGTCATTCAAAGATCGGTGCATGAAGAAATTGGCGTGTATCCTTTCTATAACCTGCCAATTTCAATAAAAGAACATTATGTGACACAGAGTTTAGGAAATAGTGTTTCACTATTTTGTTCAGGAAAACACAGTCGTCTCACAGCCAGGGAGGAAGCAAGTGTGCCATCTTCAGGTCGCTCGTCCAAATCAAGCTCAAGTAAAGATGGCCCAGGAAGACCAAACTGTCTCCTGCTGCAGGGGAAATAAGTGTACCTACACAAAGAAATGGCAAGTAAAAAGAATACTCTTTGTTCACAAGACAGGCATGTTGTGGAATGTCATACAATTAGCAACATAGCAAATGTAAAATTTACCTCTCAACAACGATAAGATTGTGTTTATTGTGAGGCCAAACACGGACAGAGTCGTCAATAATAACCACAGCTGATTCCATACCCAGCACTCCTTCCAAATCCTTGCTCTTCGGCACCCTATCATCCCCGTCTACGGAGTCACCGTCATCTCCTCTTGATATAACTCGTCCTGCAAACAGACTCCCTTTTGGGTCCAGCACCTTAGCCATCTCAGTTGCATACAATTTGTTTCCCATTGTATATAAATGCATCTCAAACAGCTTGCTTGCCTATCAAAATAAACAGAGAACACACAACTATAATGATCACAGTGAAGTTTAAATAAATTCACATGAAATGCATATATCTATATTATCAGGATGAACCTTTTCTAGAAAGTTCCAAATGCCAGGTCGCAGTTTGGTCCACATGCCCATGTGCTGGAATCGGAATAGATGTCGTTGCAGCTTCTCTCTGTCCTGTTCCTCCTTCTGACGTAGAATCTCTTCATGAACTGGGTCTACCTCCACAAACTGTTAGAGAAAAAGTTTATAAATAATTTATAATAGAATTTAATAGAAAAAGTTGGATGCAAACTCCCTCTTTCTTCAAAAAAAAAATAATAATAATAATAAAGTAAAAATTACAGACACTATATCATTCTGGAGTAATGCAAAAGCCCTTTAAATTAGGGTGAGTTTCACATTTGAATTGTGTAATTTGATCATCCCAGTACATAACGCAACTTCTGTAACAGAACACTAACTCATAGGTTTTCATCTGAAGCTATGTGAATTATGAGGACCACAAAGATTAAAACGAGTGCAAAGTTAAACAAATGAGCTGGAAATATATACTTTAGCAGAGTTAAGGAGAGTATGATCCAAATCAAGCACAAGGCACAACTTTTTCGCAGCAAACATTTTATTCTGTTCTGCAATCCTGCGTGCCCTTTCTCTCTGTATTGCAGCCTTCTGCTCATCATTGTACCCATCCAACAAATAATCAACGCTTCTCCATGGGCTACCCAATCCACCAGGTGCTATGTCAGGCCCAGCTTTCAATCCTGATGCATTGCTGGTACCTGCTGGTTCTGCTTGTTCTCTAATGGTTGGTCCATCTATAGAGGGAGGTCCATTTGGTCTTACCAACTCAGGAGTTACAGTACTAGTATTAGTAGAAGTGGTATTATGTAGGACCCTACGAGGGTCCCGCGGCTTCATACGGACTGGTGCACCTGGTTGTGCTGGTGGCTGAATTACCCTTGCAGCCAAAAGATTGGAATTTGGTACTGGTTCTGCAGGCTTTGTAGTAGGTCGATTTGTTGGCATGACAGGCGCAATTGCAGGTGCAGGGACAGGAGCAGGAGGTAATCTAGGAGGTGGATTGCTTATACTTGTTTTGGGTTGCGACTCAGAAGCCAATTTTTGTTGCAGTATTTGCACAAGCATAGTTGGATTCACAGCCATGTCCTTTAGAATAGTTGGTATCGAAACCGTGGGACCAGCAATAGTAGATTGTTGGTTAATATTCGTAGTGCTACTGGTTGGTTGCATAGCTCTGTCATTATCCTCTTCTAACCACCCTCCTTTACCAGACCCAATTCTCTGTCTCTTTACCACACTGTCATCTGTCAACGATCCTTCTGCTGCTTTGTTCTTCCTGAAATCAGGGTTAGGGTTAGGCTCAGATGCACTACTGCGGGTTTCCGGGCTTATAATTCTCAGTCGTGGATCTCTGCTCTTGGGTGCAGATTTTATAACACCTTGTTTCACATGTGCTGGCTGTGGTCCTGGAAAGGGAGCAACCAAGGGTGCAGAAGTTACAGAAATGGGTGTACTGGAGACCTCACCAGTTGCTGCCTCAAAATCATTTTTGCGTTTTTCTTCATCAGAAGGGGTCGGACTTGGTAGGTCATCAGTAGCAAATCCAGTATTCTTGTTATACCGCTGCTGGTATGTTGATACTGCCTTAAATGCATCAGTTATATATGGCTGCAATTTGATGCCAACCCCTTCATTAGCACTAACAATGTTGGATTTATTTGGGATTACATGCTGAGCAGGGGTAATTGTGCTTGGTACAAAACCCACTGGCTTAGGTACAGGAAAAGGTGTTGTGTTGTCCCTGGTGGGAGAGGGAAGGCTATTTTCATCATAATCTGCATGCAAATCCAATATTGGACTAACAGTTCGGCTTCTTAAAGTGCCTGATAAGTCCAATTTGGGAACAATAGGCTTTCTATTACTGGTATCCATAACAACTGAGGCAGTTATACTGATTCCAGTTCCTGTCTTCTGTTCTTTTGTAATAGTATCTTCCTTAAACGCCAAGGACTTGACATCTTCCTCCAACTATCAGAAGTAGAAAAAAAATGCAATTAAAACAAAAAATCTCTCTTTCCAATTTTCTTCTAAAAAGTGGGCTTTGGATTTAAAAAATCACCTCTTCTAGCTGTTCAGGTGATAATATGGAGGCATACTGGTTCTTTATATGGATCAGCATCCTAAGATTTTTTAAAAAAAAATCACAGAGTCAATTAAAACGTAAGTCAAACAATCAAATTAGAAGAAATTAACAAAGATAATCAAGTTAATGAATTAAACCTCAAGAGAAATTGCTTATTCTGTTCCCTCCTAGGGAAACCATCTGAGTCAAGCACCTACTCAGCAAAACAGAAAATAAAAAGAATTTATAGTTATGCATTGCAAATATAACAAAGCTTATCCTAACAAAACCAAAAGATAGAAGAGATTAAACTTACAGTTATCATTGTCTTAATTCCAACAAGAGCTTGTTGAATGACTGCTTCGAGTACAGGTATAGCCCCCATCTCAGTATACAATTGTTTTAAGCTCTCAAAAGATGTTTTTAACCGAGAACAAGTGCCTTCAAATGATCTACATTCAGACCAATAAAAAGATGTTTTTAATTGAAAAGACTATTATGATTCTCTGCATTCTTTTTATGTATTCTGCAAAAGGTGAAATGCCAAGTATTGCCTCAATATGGTAACATTTGTCAAATTTGTCCAAAAAGACAAATTTTGTCAACTGTGTTCTCATTGAGGATCATGTTCAAAGTTACCACGATTCACATTTCTAATAAAAATTGAGACAATAACTTCGGCATTTCCATTTAACCAGGTTCAGAAATAAACGTCGTCCTTAGTTAAAATCAAATGAAATTCAAATCAAAATTACTTCTCAGCCTCCTCAATAGTGACATTCTCAATTTCCTCAAGTATCAACCCAACCCGTCGATCGAAATCTCCAATTTCATCAGATTCCTTCAATTCCCTCTCCTCAGAATCCTTCGATTCTCTATCCGGTGCATCGGAATCAAGATCGATCATCTCAACAGCTCCCGATTCCTTCTTTTTCACCTCCTCCGATTCATCAAACCCTAACCCTAATTCAATCTCGCCTTCCTCCAACTCACCCTCCTCTCTCTCATCAGACGCCTCTTCCTTACCCATTCCAAATTCAGACTCCTCCTCCTCTTGCTTCGGGTTTGAAATGGGATCAAGACCTAGTGGTTTGTTTTGAACAGCCTGGGCCCACGCGAAGCTGTAAAGGGCCTGTCCGTAATTCCTCGAAACTGTCGGATATCCCATCCAAACCCTTGATTGCTTGAAATCGTCGGCGGAGATCTCTTCGAGGGAACCGGACGAGTCGCCGTCGGACGCGTCGCCAGCGACAGTGGACACGGCGGAACGCAGTCTGTCCCTCGCCATTTAGGAATTGAACCGATCTAACAAAATTAGGGCTCTGATTTGAGAAACCAAGTGGCCAAGCAAAGATTTATTTAAATCGGTTCAAATTATCGACTGCGCTTATAAACTAGGGAGAAAATTAGTGAAAAATTGAAAATTGCAATCCGATCTGAGGAAACAACGGAGGAAAAGAAAAGAAAAAGTGAAGATTGAGAGCGGAGGTTGATTGATTGCTTCAGTTTGTTAAAAATCGACACAAGTCGGTAGAAAGTTCCTGAAGGTTACTTTGAGAAATTCTCTAAAATAAAAGATCGAGCCGCTGGCTGGCTGGCTGGAAGAAGACTTGCGCACATGCTCAGAAGGCGAAATGGGGAAAAATGAGGTAAAAGTGAGTTTTAAAGGGTTACGAGGATAAAAATCCGGACTACCAGCATCGTCTCGTTAACTTTTTTGGCTGCGCTTGGTTTTAGTGAGCTGCTGCTTCCGTAAAAATACACCTCGTTCTGCTTCTTGTGAAGGAAAATTTCACATGCAACCCTCGAAAACCTTTTATTTTTATATATGCGAAGCCTTAAGTCATAAATATTTCATCCTTCCAAAATTGAATTTTTTTTATACGAGTCGTACATGTTGTCGCAAATTATTAATACTCTCTCATCTTTGAAATGCTATATAGAAAATATCAATGCATACATTTTAGAAAAAAGCACCCTACAAAAACGGCTGCATCCATTTAGCAAGCAAAAAAGAGTCTTACAGATAAAAGTCACACGGAATGTGACCAAAAAATAAAACCAATCCGCTACAAGTATAACCAAAACACACTACAGATACCAAATAACCACTGACATCAAGCAAAACAAAACATATAAAAAGCAGCATGCAGAACTTGAATCAATTAAGGAGATCCTCGTCCTCTCCACCATCTTGTTCTGCATTTGGTTGTTGTACATGCTGCTCTAGCCCAGAATTGTTGCCTGTCCAAATTCGGTAGAGACTTAAAACTGATAAGTACATAGAGATAGTATTATGACCAGTAGAACTCCCTTGCATTTGAAAAAATGCATTTATTCCTAAAACCCCACATCGTCCATATGAAAGCAGCCAATAAAACCTTGAAATATTTCTGGTGTTCTTTAGATAGTGAACACCCATAACTCCAAATATCCCTTAAATTATCAGCATTAACAACTAAACCCTTATTATTGTAGGTATTAAAAATAAGCCAAAATCTATAAACTGCTAGACAATGTAAAAATAAATGATTTACCGATTCAACTTGCCCACAAAAACAGCAAGCATTCAACCCTTGCCAACCCCTTCTTTGTAAGTTATCCATAGTTAACATCTTCCCATCCAATGCTAGCCACAGAAATAACTTAAGCTTTAAAGGTATTTTTAATGGCAACACATAATTCTTTGTATTAAATTTGACACCCAAAACAAAAAAAAAAAAAAAATTATACATTGATTTAACTGTGCACTCTCTAGAACTATGTCACTGCCAAGTAATTTCACCCTTAACATTCTGAAAATCAAACTGCTCTAAAAATAAAGTCAAAAGAGTCTTCTCCCTCTTCATTTCATTAATAACCCCTCGTTTTAAAAAAAAATAATATCCCCTCCAAATCCTAGCAACACTAATTTGTTTTTTCTTTGTCTTTCATACATTTCCGGAAATTCTCTAGTTAAAACCCCCAACTCAGATCATATGTCCCACCAAAATATCGATGCATACAATTATGCTCTTTTGTTTACATTGGTTATCTCAAAAAATTTCTTGACTATTTGAACTATTTCTTTAATTCAAATTCATTTGAAGTTCCCTGCTGGAGATATACAACATACTTAATTTCTATTTGTCTTACCATGCAAGTCTATACGTATAATATATATACATCGATAATCGCATTTTTTTTTGTTAGAGAATCTGACGAAAAAGTCAAATCAAAATTGCACGAATATGTTTTAGATTCATTTTTATGCTTTGATCTTTGAAAACTTCTAATTTTTTCACGAGTTGGCCATACCTTTGTAAAATTAAGAATATTTATTAAAAATCTAAACCGACTTCAAACTTTTTCATGAATTGTTCTCGGTAACCTTGAATTTTTCTAATTTAATGATTGCAGGTTTCTCTTTCTAGATAATTACTTAGGGGGAGTAAAAAAAGAAACTCGATGGTTTGGACACTTTCATCAGAGTTCAATTCATGAATCTTATTTTTGTTTGTGTAATTGTACTTGTGTTATCAAATTAATGACATGAAAATTAGTGCGAATAACTGTACTGTAATAATTTTTCTAAAATTATTTATTTTAACTCAGATTGCAACCAATATAATATATTCAGTTTCGGATCAATCCAAAAGAAATGAAATTTGGCTAAATAGTTTTTTTTTTAAAATATTTTTGTTTGGTTCAAAAATATTGGACCAATAAACTCCACTCAAGAGTTGCAAATATAGTTAGTTAAAGTCCAAAAATATTTGGCTCTTGACCCGTTCTTGGGAAGACCGTCTATAATTTGGATTGGACCGGCGCTTCGAAGAGCTTACGAACAAGGACCTAGAAGGGTCGGATCTAATTTTTTTCAAAGAAGGATGTTGAAGGGCCGGGTCCGACCTAATCCTTCAGTCGTGGAGACTATTTAATCATGATGAGACGATAGATATTAAAAAATAATAAAATGTTGGTATTATTTTAGAAGGACTAAAAGGACCAAGGAATAAGGACCTAAGGATTTTCAAAAAAACCGATCTCCTCTTCCAAAAAATAAACACATCTAACCCGTTCTATTTGAACCCATTTTTTCAACCCAGTCCGACCCGATCCTTCTACTAAACCCGTTCCGACATTTTTGTCTTTCACTAATTATAGTGGTGCACTTCTCGATCACAAGAAAAACTTAAAAGGAAAAACTGTGCAAGTCCGAAGAGCGGAAGAGGTAGACCAAAAATTTATATATTTTTTTCTCCGCGTAATTTGTCAGTTTTTAAGTGTGCAGTCTTAGATCAGAATTTTGCGATATGAGAATATATAAAATTTTTAAATGTGAGAAGTTCCAGAATATGCAGGAATATCTAATAATTGTGATTATTATATTTAGTAATCTTTTATATAATAAACATACGTGGATGACCCGAAAAGGTGTGTGATAGACGGTTTATAATGCTACATTCTAACCCTAATTAGGACTTAAAATGTTATTATTTGCTCAAATATTGATAGAATTGTTATGTTTTTAGGTTAGAAGCCATGGTACTTCTGTTTTGCCCCTATTGTTTTCAGGTTCTGCAATAATAAGACAATTCTGGACGAAATCTGCACCAAATCGGGACAAGATGGAAATAGAATCAGACTTTTTGGAAGAGGCAGAAAATAGAGCCCAGACGGACCGACTGAAGTTCCAGACGGACCGACTGACCGACTGTTTCATGCCAGACTGAGCTAATTTCGACCTTTCCTTTAATAATCCTTCTAGAAGCTGATTTTCCACGTTTAGCACGACCTTATGGCGGTTTATCCTGAGTATATAAGCAGGGGTAGGGCATCCCTAACCCCTGTCACAAGTTAGAGAGAATTGAGCGAGATCAGAACCAGGATACTGTCAGACGGTCCGACTGAGCATCCAGACGGTCCGACTGAAGGTTTCGACAGAGAATTGTAGGAGATTAAGCATTGATTTCTGTTGTAATCTGTCTTAATACTCTATGTTGTTTGTTAAACCTCTTTTATTATTCTGTTTTGATACGATGTTAGGCTAAGTATTTAGTTTTTAGGGGCAAATAGTTGTGAACCAATTTAAATAGTTGTTATTCGAATCTTTTGATCGGTTTTTATATTCTCTTGTGATTTCTATCTTTTGGTTTGATTATTTACTATGTTGAATTTGTGATTGCTTAGGTAGAATTGATTAAACCAGGTAGATTAAAGGCCTTGTCTAGTTGGTAATAATAATCTATACCCTTGCATGATTTTATTCGACTAATTGAGGATTGAAAGTAGTCGAGAGATGAAATCGGAACCAAGTAACCGAGAGGTGAACCCTTCTCGCAATGAGAATTGCGAGATATCCTTTGTATGAAAGATAGGTTTTAGAATCCTTAAGCCAAAAACGAGAGTTGATTAACTTAGGTTTTCTAATTGATTTAAGGATTTATCCTTTTGATTTGAAATTGAAACGAGAGTTTATATTCATTGATTTTGGATCTCCATTTAAATCTGCACAAGTAAAATTAAAAACCTTTCAAATCTTTCGTTTAACCGTGATTTAAATATATTGATTAAGAAATTAATCAATATATTGGAATCAACTATTTAAAGGAGTTTGCAACTAAAACCCCTAAACCTTTTTATTAAGTTTTATTCAAATCATTTAACTTTTGACTTTAAATTTTAAAACTCTCTTAATTAATTTTATAATTCTTTAGAATTTGAATTTCGAAATCTCTACTTTAGTTTTAATACAATTATTTTCTTAAAGTCTTAAGTGAAATTAAGGAATAGGTTAGATTATAATCCCGTCCCCGTAGTTCGACCCTTAGCTTTACTACGATTGATTTAAATCAGGTAGAACCAAGGTATTTGTTTAAGGTTTAAGCCTCGATCAAATTGGCGCCGTTGCCGGGGACGGTGAACATAGTTTTACTTCTTTTCTTAACTCAATTAAGACTTTATTCTCTTTTCACAATTTTCTCTTGTCCTTTATTGTAGATTGAGCGAGCTGGCTAGAGGACGGAAGAAAGACAATTCTCGAACTCCAGCCAATCACAACCACTTTACTAGGAGCAAGGGAAATCGTGCGAAGAGCCCTCAACCTTCTGCTTCATTTGCTTCCCGAACTGTTCGTTTCCCGGAAAAGCAAATTGAGGGACAAGAAGGACAATCGTCTGCAACTCCACAGCAACAGACTCCCTTAACCTACAACAGGGGGGTCAGAAGCCAGTTTGGAGCAAACCAGAGACCAGACGACTTCCAGACGGACCGTCTGAACCATACCAGACGGACCGTTTGGAACTCACCTGAGACACCATCCATCCAGATCACATACGAAACTGACATTTCCGACACCGACACCATGAATAACGACCTCAATGGCGCAGGCAATGGCAGGGGAGAAGAGGAAGAGAGAGGAGATATTGATCCCGAGGCATTCAAGCAAGCCTTGGACGATGCTCTCAAGGCCTTAAAGGATCAAGATCTCCACCGCCCACTTCGTGAGATAGGCGCACCAACCGCAGCCAATGTCCGACGAGGGGTGGACCCGCCAAAGGCAGCACGGACTAGGGATTTCTTCCTGAATCCATCTCTCATCACTCTCGTACAGCAACACACCTTCGGAGGAAGTCCACATGAAGATGCCAATCATCACTTACAAAAGTTCCTCCGCTGTTGCGCAACCTTGGATCTGGAAGATGTTTCAACTGACATAATCCGGCTAAATCTTTTTCCTTTCTCTCTTAGGGATAGAGCAGAGTCTTGGTTGGATAGTTTTGGTGATAAGCCATTTACCACATGGGATGACCTAGCTGTAGCTTTCCTAGACAGGTTTTACCCTAGGGTTAAGACCACTAGTATTGTTAGAGATTTGTTGACCTTTAAGCAAGACCAAGACGAGAATTTGTTTGAAGCATGGGAAAGATTTAAGGATATGCAACGAATGTGTCCACATCATGACTTGCCCGATAGTCGTCTGATTTGTAGTTTTTATGATGGTTTGAATGATCTAACTCGTAGTAATGTTGATTCAACTGCAGGTGGATCCTTTTTGAATCTGGGAGTCTTGCATGCAAAGGCCCTAATCGAAAATATGGCACGATCTCAAACCAATTGGTCGGTGCGGCAGAAAGGGAAGGGAGGTGTGCTCAAAGTCGATGATAACACGCACCTACAGGCACAACTTGATGCACTCACCACGATGCTCAAGAACATGCAAGCCAAGACCGAGCCGCAGCAAGTGAATCAAGTGCAACAACTTAAGTGCCAAATCTGCCTTGAGGACGGTCATTCAGCCCAATCATGCTACATGCTACTTCGCGAAGAGCCAATGGCCGATATCAATGCCGTAGGCAACCCACCCGTCTTTGTCCCCCTACCAATCCTCAACAAGGGTATGGGTATAGGGACAAGAGGAACAATCCTGGATTCTCATATGCCAATCCAAACGGTGCAGCCAACCCGGTTATGCCCAATCCGGTTAACAAAGGAGGATTCAATGGTGCGAGTCATGACAACCAACCAGGGGCCTACTACCGACAACATCGAGCAACAGTTGACAAATTCATGGCAGAACAATCCCATTGGAATCACTCGGTGTATGATGAGATGAAGCAAATTCGAGAGTCATTGAGTCAACTCCTCCAACAAAATCCGATGACCAACCAACCCGGACAAGGGGTACTCACAAAGACAGGAATGTTTCCTGGACAACCAGAGCCAAATCCAAGAGAAGAATGCAAGGCCGTGACTCACAAGCTGCGAAGCAGCACAGAATACGCTGATCCAGACATGCCAGCCCCTCAGCAGGCACCAGACGAAGTTCAGACGGACCGTCTGGAACCTTCCAGACGAACCGTTGGAGCCGCAGACCAGCCAGAATTTCAGCCGCCTGTCCAAGCATCAGCATCAAGCTCTAAGGAGAAGGACCCTGCAGTCGAATATCGACCTGAAGTGCCCTTTCCACAGAGGCTAGTGAAGGCTAAGGAAGCAAAGGAGTATAGCAAGTTTTTGGAGATTCTCAAACAACTTCAAGTGACCTTGCCCTTCACCGATGTCATATCAAAGATGCCTGCCTATGCTAAGTTTCTTAAGGACATGCTATCCAACAAACGGAAGCTAGAGGACTGCGGAACGGTAGCACTAACGGTAGAATCTGATGAATTGTTTATGAACAGGTTGCCCAAGAAGATGAGAGATCCGGGGAGATTCACAATTCCATGCAAGATAGGAAACGCAACCATTAGACAAGCATTGTTAGACATAGGTGCAAGCGTGAGCCTCATGCCAGAAACGATTTTCAACAAGCTTGGAGATGGATTTTACTTGGAGCCCACTCGCATGACCCTGCAGATGGCCGATCGATCCACCCGTCTACCCTTAGGAATAGTTGAGGACGTACCTCTCCAAGTTGGTGAAGTAGTGGTCCCCGTAGACTTCGTGGTAGTCGACATGGAAGAAGACCCCGAAGTGCCTATCATTCTTGGGAGACCTTTCTTAGCGACCGCGGGAGTTCTCATCAACTGTAGAAATGGACAAATGACTCTTGCCATTGGAGAAGAAACGGTGGAGTTCCAAATCGCCAATACCGTGAAGATGCCTTCAAACCTCAACTCGTGCTACATGGTGGAAGCAATAAAGACGAATTATGATGAAGAGGTGGAAGGAATCTTCAACTCCAAGCTGTTTGAGGCCTACCATTACCTCCCGGATTCGACCATGGAAGAGGAGCTGTCAGACTTGTTCCAACAGATGGCTCAGAAACTAGGAGAGTTGTTTCCAGACGGACCGACTGGTCCACTCCAGACGGACCGTCTGGACATTGACTCGTTAGAATTCGCCACTAAGTCAGGTTATTTAGGGAATTTAGATTTAGGACAACGTCAACAGGACCTAACCCCTAATTCTGGAGATAATCCTCTTCTAATAGCTGCGGTCAGCAGTTCAGACGGACCGTCGGGTACCCTCCAGACGGACCGACTGGACAGTCAGGTCAACCCTGCGCAAGTGGAGCTGAAGCCCCTTCCAGAGTCTCTTCGCTATGAATTTCTAGGACCAAATGATTCCTACCCAGTTATTGTTAGTGCCCAACTCAACAAAGACCAAACTAGTGAGCTTTTAAAGGTGTTGAGGAAGCATAGGAGAGCAATTGGGTACACCATAGACGACTTGAAGGGATTGAGTCCATCCGTTTGTACACATCGGATCTTGCTTGAGGACGATCACAAACCTTCAGTGGAGCATCAAAGGCGATTAAATCCAAATCTCAAGGAGGTTGTGAGGAAAGAGATTCTTAAGCTCTTGAGTGCGGGAATCATCTACCCAATTTCGGACTCAAAATGGGTAAGCCCGGTGCATGTTGTCCCAAAGAAAGGAGGAACCACGGTGGTAAAGAATGAGAAGAATGAGTTGATTCAAACTAGGATCGTCACTGGATGGCGCATGTGCATAGATTATAGGAAACTCAACTCCGCCACTAGGAAAGACCACTTCCCTCTTCCTTTTGTTGACCAACTCTTAGAACGACTTGCGAATCACTCCTACTTCTGCTATTTGGATGGGTATTCAGGATTTTTTCAAATACCAATCCATCCTAGCGACCAAGAGAAGACCACGTTCACGTGTCCTTATGGAACCTATGCTTATCGAAGGATGCCCTTTGGATTATGCAATGCTCCAGCCACTTTTCAGCGAGCTATGATGGCCATCTTCTCGGATTTAATTGAGAAAGACATGGAAGTTTTCATGGATGATTTCTCAGTTTATGGAACTTCATTCGATCATTGTTTAGCTAATCTCACTAAGGTGTTGAAAAGATGCGAAGAAGTGAACTTAGTCCTCAACTGGGAGAAATGTCACTTCATGGTGCAAGAAGGAGTTGTGCTAGGACACGTGATCTCCTCGAAAGGAATCGCGGTGGACAAGGCGAAGGTGGAAGTGATTGAGAAGATGGAGCAACCTAGATGTGTGAAGGACATTCGAAGCTTCCTAGGCCATGCGGGATTTTATAGGCGTTTCATCAAAGATTTTTCAAAAATTGCAAAACCATTAACTAATTTGACAATGAAAGATGTTGATTTTAATTTTGATGAAAATTGTGTTAATGCATTTTGCAGGTTGAAAGAAGCGCTCATTACCGCACCCATCCTTCAACCACCTGATTGGAATCAACCCTTCGAATTGATGTGTGATGCAAGCGATTTTGCAATAGGGGCAGTTCTTGGGCAGCGAAAGGAGAAGAAGCCATACGCGATATACTATGCAAGCAAAGTACTAGACAAGGCTCAAATCAATTACACCACGACGGAGAAAGAATTGCTAGCGGTGGTGTATGCTCTCGACAAGTTTAGATCCTATCTTGTCGGATCTAAAGTCATCGTCTACACGGACCATTCAGCCCTCAAGTACTTGCTAGGCAAAAAGGATGCAAAACCTCGACTCATTCGATGGGTTCTCCTTCTACAAGAATTCGACTTAGAGATTCGTGACAAAAAGGGAACAGAAAACCTTGTGGCAGATCATCTCTCAAGACTCAAGGTGTCAGAACACGAATCCCTACCCATCAACGACTCTTTTCCTGACGACCAACTGATGCACCAGGTCTGTCAGACCAACCAGACGGACCGTCTGGACCCTTCCAGACGGACCGTCGGGTTACCCTGGTATGCGGATTTTGCTAATTATCTGGCCAGTGGGGTTCTGCCATATGGAATTTCGTCCCAGCAAAAGAAAAAGTTTCTAAGTGACATCAAATATTATTGCTGGGAGGATCCTTTTCTCTGGAAAAAGGGGGTAGATGGTATGTTTCGAAGGTGCATCCCTTATGACGAAGTTGAGCCAATAATCAAGCATTGCCATTCATCCGCCTATGGAGGTCATGCATCTACTTCCAAAACTGCAGCAAAGGTTTTACAAGCAGGCTTTTATTGGCCAACAATCTTCAAGGACACAAGAGACTTTGTCTTCAAGTGCGACCAATGCCAAAGGATGGGAGGAATTTCAAGGAGACAACAAATGCCACAAAATCCAATCCTTGAGATCGAGATATTCGATGTTTGGGGCATAGATTTCATGGGACCTTTTCCACCATCATACGGACACGAGTACATTTTGGTTGCGGTAGATTATGTCTCCAAATGGGTTGAAGCAATACCAAGTAAGCATGCGGATTCAGCAACGGTACGCAAACTCTTTACCAAAGTTATTTTTCCACGGTTTGGGATTCCAAAAGTTGTCATTAGTGATGGAGGTAAGCATTTCATTAATAGACAATTTGAAAAACTTTTGACAAAATATGGAGTGACCCATAAAGTTGCAACACCCTATCATCCACAAACAAGTGGCCAAGTTGAAATTTCAAATAGGGAAATAAAGAATATTTTGCAAAAGACTGTGGGACAAACTAGGAGAGATTGGTATTTGAAGTTGGATGATGCGCTTTGGGCATATAGGACAGCATATAAAACACCCATTGGAATGAGTCCTTTCAAGTTGATATATGGAAAACCATGTCATTTACCTGTGGAGATTGAGCACAAGGCTTATTGGGCAGTGCGACAAATCAATTGGGATTTCAAAGCCGCAGGAGAAAAGAGAATTCTGGATTTACATGAACTTGAAGAAATTCGCAACGAGTCTTATGAGAATGCGAGGATCTACAAGGAAATAACTAAAAGATGGCATGATAAACATATTCAAAGAAGGGAATTTAAAGTAGGTGATTTAGTGTTGTTATTTAACTCTAGGTTGAAGTTGTTTCCAGGAAAACTCCGTTCAAGGTGGTCGGGGCCATTTGAAGTGAAGAAAGTCTATCCATATGGTGCGGTAGATATTTGGAGCGAGAAATCGGGCATGTTCAAGGTGAATGGTCAAAGGTTGAAGAACTATTTGACGGGTATGACTAGAGAAGAGGATGCGGGCGTTCGCTTCTTCAACAACCCCGCACCCGCAACAACGTAGTCACAGGGGTCGAGCTCGAGACCTTAAACGAGCGCTGCTTGGGAGGCAACCCAAGGGTTTATTTTAAAAAAAATTTTTTAAATTTCAGCAAAAAAAAAAAAAAAAAAAAAAAAAAAAAAAAAAAAAAAAAAAAAAAAAAAAACTAATTCACTTGTCTCTGAACGAATCTCCAGGTTTTCACATGTCGCAACCGGCTGAAAAGACACAAGGAAACAAGCATGGGGGAGTTTCTGGAGGTTTTCCAGACGGACCGACTGGAAGACCAGACGGACCGACTGAGATCGGCCTGCGCAAGGAAAAGTTTTCACACAGGCAGCCCAAACCCAAAACCAAGCCCACATCGAAATTCTGACTTCCTGCCAACCCATCTCCAGACGGACCGTCTGGGCCCTCCAGACGGATCGTCTGAAAATGGGTAAGCGGAAGCGGAGCCGTCTCCGTCGGTTTCTAAAATTAACCCAACAGCTTTAATTAGAAAAATAAATCCAATTAAACCCACACAGACCTCTCTCTCTTCTCTCACGTAGCCCAACCCTAGCCGACCCGATCTCCCCTCTTCCTACACCGTCGCCATCACATTCTCTCGCCGGCCTCGACCATACAAGCTCTCCTCCGACGATCAACCACCACGGATCTACTCTCCATCACCTCCTCTACTCGACATTGAACTCGGTTTCGAAAGAATCGGGTTCTCCAAGCTTCACCACCATTTTTCGTCGGAAAACCGAGGTTTGTTTCGTTTCATTGTCTTATTTCAATTCAGATACCTTCCCCTACCCTTCTTGCATTTTCTTCCTCATCTCCCGACAACCGAAACCCTAGTTTTCCCTCTCAGCCGACCCTTCAGACGACCCGTCTGAAACTCCCAGACGGTCCGTCTGGAACCTACCTGACAGAAAACCGAAACCTAAACCCTAACCACAATGCCTCGTATGAAGAACCCTTTCCGCGCTCTTACTAAAAAGCGCAAAACCCCACCAAACACCTCCTCTTCCTCGGCTTCTTCCGCCCATGCCTCCGACCCGTCCTATGAGGTTCGTAGCAGCGATCCTGACCTTGAGGCTGCTGCGGATGAGGTCTTTGACAGCTCTGGTGGTGAGCAATCTGATGATGAGCCGGTTATGGCAGCCGGTCCTGAGCCCGTTGGCCCTATCTTCTTCCGCAGCGTCGACCATGGCAAGGCAATGGACTATTTCAAGAACAAGAAGTATGAGAATACCAAAACAGTGGATCGAGCTGCACTTGAGACCATGGGAATTCATGACCACTTCTTTGCCTTTACCTCTTCCATTGGCATTGAACCGAGATTTTGGGACCTCAAAGAAAAAGCCTACACTCGTCTCACCGCCGAATTCCTCTCCACTTTTGCTTTGACTCGAGTTGATGATCTCTTGGCATTCGAGTGCCAACTTATGGAGACACCTCTTACCATCACCGAGGTAGATATTGCCACTTGGTTTGGATTTTTGCCGGGTGGTCAAGAAGAAGTTGATTATCCTATCAACATCTACAAAGAGATCTCTGACACCGAGCCACCTGCCAACAAAGACTCACCACGAGCCAAGTACATCCACCATCCCGTTCTTCGAGTGATTCAAAGGGCATTGGCTCAAACCGTATTTGCGCGAGGAGAGTCAGCCATACAAGTGAGGTTGGAAGAATTGGGATTACTTGGGCGCATCATGCATCCATCTCTTCCACGTGCCAACATTGCGGCTTGGATGATCAACTATTGGGCAAGTATTGCAGCAAATCGCCGAAAGGGCAAGGGTCAAATTCAAATTGGCCAATTCATCACCGTAATGGCAAAGAAAAAGAGGTTGAATGTGAGTGGCATGGAGGAAACCAAGGGATACAACACCATGGACTTGAATTTCTTCAAGAATGCAGATTTCATTAAGAAGATGAGTGATGGGAGGTGGGTATGGAGACTTGAGGGCCACCAACTCTATTACCTACCTATCACACAAGAGATCATCCCGAAGAAGTTGAGTTCAGCCCTACTTTATGGGTATAGTGGTGAGTATTATGGGATGGAGGAAGGAGCAAGGCCACCATCACCGCCGATTCGACCACCTTCACATGTTGGAGGAGCATCCTCTTCCGCACCACGAGCCTCATCCGATCGAGAGTCATTTGACTTCAAGGCGCTTTATGAGAGGCTTGGCAATCTTGAGAGACTATCCACCGAGTCTCTTGAGTTAGGGAAGAAGATAGATGAGAGGATCGAGAAGGTGGAGGAAGAGCAAAGGGCTGCACGACAAGACATCAACCTTCTCAAGCAATACCACGATGATGAGGAGGAGACAAGGAATCAAACGGCGCAGATGTATGGCTGGTTCTACCCACAATACGGCCATCAACCACCGCCGCCACCTTACAATTAAGCTATTTTGTGAGTTTTCCATTTTCTCTCTTATTTACTTTCTTAGTGTAATTAAATGTATTAGGGACAATACATTGAATTAAGCTTGGGGGGGTGATATCGAGAAAACTGGAAAATTTTAAAAATTTGCGACATTGTGATTGTAAATATGTATCTAGGAATTTGCATCATGCACTGAACTTCCAGAGGCTAACTCGCAGTTCAAACGGACCGTCTGGACCATCCAGACGGATCGTCTGGACTGGTGGTTGACCTCTGTTGCATCATTTAGGAATTTGCATTGATAATTCATATAGTTTTTGCATTTAAATGTTTCTTGAGATGAATTTAACACTTAAACTGGAGTTATAACTTGAACAAATTGGTATTTCGAACTTGACACTTAAAATTTTGAATTTATTAAAATTTTGATAAGCTTTGATTTTTCTTATATCTTGTTCTGGTTGGATTTCAAGTTAGGTGAATTTTTAAAAATTAGTTCAAGGATTTTATTGATTAAACTTGGAATTTTACAAAACCAAATCATGAGTATGTCAACGAAAAAATGAGAAATTAGACCTAGAGCCGAATAACTGTTTATTGTTTTCAAAATTGTTAAAAGTCGAAGATGTAAATACACACAAATAAAAAAAAAAAAAAAAAAAAAAAAAAACAAAAACAAAAGGGGAACTAAAAAGCGGCGTTTTGATGGTGACCACTGCGGAAAGCTATAGGACAATGTGGATTAAAAAAAGTGTCACCTTTGAAAAAGGACTAGTGAAGAGTGCAAGGTGGGCCTAGGTGTTGTACCTTATTTTTGCCTAGGTTTTTACACCCCAAACTTTAACAAAATCCTACCACATTACTCCTGGCTGACCTTTGTCGCGAAACCTACCACCGCCCCGTGGAAAATAAAATAAAAAAAATAATAAATAAAAAGAAAAAAAATATATATTCAACCCAAAAACTTTGGAGAAGTTGGTTGAGGATTTGTACCCTTTCTTCCGCCTCAATTTAGACTAAACTCCAATGCGTTTTCGAAAATTTAAATAAACAGTTAAGTAACCAAGGGTCTAATTAGGAGTTTAGTTAGTTGACATATTACTTGATTTGGTGTTGCAAGTTCCATTGTTTAATCAATTAAAATGTTTAGCTAGTTTTGACTATTTTATCAAACTTGAGAATTAACCGTTTTGAGATATAAGTAAAGTTGAGCTTATTGAAAAGATTCGTCAAAATGAGAAAAGAACTTTGAAACCAAACTTTCATTTCAAATTTGATAAAGTTGACCAAATTGTTCAAGTTGTAATGATGGTACTTGTTGATTCTTTCATGAAATTTAGAATATTTGAACTATGAAATAACATTTTAAGCCCTAATTCTATCTTTTAAGTTATGATTTTTTTTTGCTTGAGGACAAGCAAGGGTTAAGCTTGGGGGATTTTGATAGACGGTTTATAATGCTACATTCTAACCCTAATTAGGACTTAAAATGTTATTATTTGCTCAAATATTGATAGAATTGTTATGTTTTTAGGTTAGAAGCCATGGTACTTCTGTTTTGCCCCTATTGTTTTCAGGTTCTGCAATAATAAGACAATTCTGGACGAAATCTGCACCAAATCGGGACAAGATGGAAATAGAATCAGACTTTTTGGAAGAGGCAGAAAATAGAGCCCAGACGGACCGACTGAAGTTCCAGACGGACCGACTGACCGACTGTTTCATGCCAGACTGAGCTAATTTCGACCTTTCCTTTAATAATCCTTCTAGAAGCTGATTTTCCACGTTTAGCACGACCTTATGGCGGTTTATCCTGAGTATATAAGCAGGGGTAGGGCATCCCTAACCCCTGTCACAAGTTAGAGAGAATTGAGCGAGATCAGAACCAGGATACTGTCAGACGGTCCGACTGAGCATCCAGACGGTCCGACTGAAGGTTTCGACAGAGAATTGTAGGAGATTAAGCATTGATTTCTGTTGTAATCTGTCTTAATACTCTATGTTGTTTGTTAAACCTCTTTTATTATTCTGTTTTGATACGATGTTAGGCTAAGTATTTAGTTTTTAGGGGCAAATAGTTGTGAACCAATTTAAATAGTTGTTATTCGAATCTTTTGATCGGTTTTTATATTCTCTTGTGATTTCTATCTTTTGGTTTGATTATTTACTATGTTGAATTTGTGATTGCTTAGGTAGAATTGATTAAACCAGGTAGATTAAAGGCCTTGTCTAGTTGGTAATAATAATCTATACCCTTGCATGATTTTATTCGACTAATTGAGGATTGAAAGTAGTCGAGAGATGAAATCGGAACCAAGTAACCGAGAGGTGAACCCTTCTCGCAATGAGAATTGCGAGATATCCTTTGTATGAAAGATAGGTTTTAGAATCCTTAAGCCAAAAACGAGAGTTGATTAACTTAGGTTTTCTAATTGATTTAAGGATTTATCCTTTTGATTTGAAATTGAAACGAGAGTTTATATTCATTGATTTTGGATCTCCATTTAAATCTGCACAAGTAAAATTAAAAACCTTTCAAATCTTTCGTTTAACCGTGATTTAAATATATTGATTAAGAAATTAATCAATATATTGGAATCAACTATTTAAAGGAGTTTGCAACTAAAACCCCTAAACCTTTTTATTAAGTTTTATTCAAATCATTTAACTTTTGACTTTAAATTTTAAAACTCTCTTAATTAATTTTATAATTCTTTAGAATTTGAATTTCGAAATCTCTACTTTAGTTTTAATACAATTATTTTCTTAAAGTCTTAAGTGAAATTAAGGAATAGGTTAGATTATAATCCCGTCCCCGTAGTTCGACCCTTAGCTTTACTACGATTGATTTAAATCAGGTAGAACCAAGGTATTTGTTTAAGGTTTAAGCCTCGATCAGTGTGAATGAAAAATGTGCTATTTAAATATATAGACCATACGGTGTCATTTAAGAGATGCTTTGTCAAAGGATGCAATCAAATGAATATTTTTATTAAAAATTGCGATTGAAAATATGCATATCATGACATGAAGACCAAAGGGTGCAATTTAATGAGAGTTTCACCAAAGGGTGCAACTGAAAAGATATCTCCTCCACCAGAGGGTGCCATATGATAAAGATACATGGATGAACTAAAAAAATGCGAAGGAAAATGTTCTATTTAAATATAGAGACCATACGATGTCAAGGGATGCTTTGCCAAATGATGCAATCAAATGAATATTTTTTTTAAAGGTTGCGATTGAAAAGATGCATATCATGATATGAAGACCAAATTGAAGCAATTAATGAGAGTCTCATTAAAGGGTGCAATCTAAAAGATGCCTCCTCCACCAAAAGATGCCAACATTCGATCTATAAATAATGCTTCCTATTCCAAATTTCATCAAATATTTCACATTTCCAAAGAACGACAAACATAATAGATATCACATCACTCGCAAATAGAAAACTAGGCATCATACAAGCACGGTCACAAAAATTTGGTCCGCAACGGATTCGAAGACGGAAAATACATAGGGCATGAATTTTGTTCTACTTGATATAATAAGGTAAAATAATTTATATATTTCATGATTTCCTTAGAAATTTTTATTTTTTTTAATTTTACACAAAATTAATTTACACGCATGAGTATCAATACAATATATGATAGGAGAAGTACAATAAACTAATTGCTTAAAATTAAAGATTATTTTCTTTCTATGATTTATATATATGTTATGCAAGGATACAATCGATTCTATACAGATCACAATATTAAAGAAATTAAAAAAATATTAGTCAAGGTTATTATATCTCTATGATTTATAGATGTTATGTTTCAAATATGTTGTGTTATATTTTAATGGTAACAACCGTTCTTCTACACTGAATGAACTAATACCTGGAAGTCCGTTTTCACGCAATGTTCATATTCCAACAATAACATTGGCAGCGATCTCATCTTTGCCACTAAACAATTCATCGGTGATTTTTAAATAATTAACAAATATTTTAAGCTTTACAAATATTTATAATTAGTGTATATTTAAATTTATAAATTGAGTATCCTATTTATTGATCTATTGTATAAGTGTTAAATAGGACGTAAATTCAATATATATGATTCCTTATTAAAATTTAAATATGAATATATATATTTTTTACAATAACAGGGTGGACAATTTATATTTGCATCCCCGAAATAGTTCATATAAATAACCCTTTTGATTGGTTTATGACGGATGTGACAAATGAAACAAATTTGTGTCCTAGATGCGAGACAGGCAACGTGAAACAGATTCAATGGTTATATATATAAAAAATAAACGCTTTAACAATATTTTCAATTATTAATCAAGTAATTATCATTATTTTTTTTAAGTACAAGATATACTTGAGTAAAAAAATTACTGCATTTTCTAAATTTCTTATATTAACATGAAGTTACAAGCTAAAACTTGAAGTGAAAGATAAGACTGGAGAGGCATGATTTAAAATATTCACAAAGACAGCAGAAACATGGTTGGCATGGAGGCAATTAAAGTAATTGAAGGCATGAATAAAGACCAACATGATGCGCCAAAACCCGTCCAAAAATTAATTGAAATTTTTTTCAAATTTACAGTGTCTGGGAGGTTGTCTGCTACATATAATGAACATCGTTGTTACACTGTTATCAAATCAGAAATAATTCAGGTTCGAGATGTACAAGCATCACCAACTAGCGATCATGAAAACGAGGAGAATAAGAATTATGAAAAGATGGTGATATGATTGGCTAATACAAATAACTTACTGGCAACAACAGATATGATTATAATTTACCATAAACTACTTTTAATTCACATGTACTAAGTTAGAACGTAATTATTTATTATTTTCATAATTTATTTATTTTTCTTAATTTTCAATACATAGCATTATTGTTGACTTTATAGCTAAGTTCTTTGAGGATGTTTTGGTTGTGGGGGGAGAAATGACACATCAGGATATTATCTTCGAAGAAGAAACTATTGATCTTCAAACAGTTAATAAAGATAATAGCGATCCATTGAGGACTCAAACGGATCACTTGATTCAGGAAATAGATCATGTTCCAAATGTTGGAGTTATGTCCTAGAAGTCAATATTTAATGACTTATTTTCTTAGTTTATGTTAATGATGATATTTGATCATTTGTTCCTAGAGTTTATTATTGACAGATCATTCAGGTTGAGGATCTGAATTGTAGATCTCTGTGGATCATTCATTAGAATGACAATAATAAATCTAAATCGTCCATAATCTTGATAATTAACAAGGAACATTAATTATCATAAAAGATTAGTATGCAAGTTAAGTGATGATTAAGTTCTACAAATCATAGGTAAGGAGTTACCAACTTAATTGCATATGTGTATGTTATTGGAACATAGTACAGGACTTGACCCAATGAAATAAACATATGGATTGTGTTAAGTGTCATTGTTTATTTCATATAAGTTTGATTCTAAGTTTGAGATGTTCACCTTTTCCACATGAGGATAGGTTCAATAAATATCGTCTAACGTTGATTCCTGATAAAGGCTGCTATAAGGACTTTATTTATGTTCTCTTGAATTGTGCGGGGAAAAGTTGTTCATCAAGAAAACCGTATGTCCCTCATTAGTATACCTAGTGAGTGATGATATCTGTTTGGGCCCCTTGATGGAGTTGGATCGTATGCATGCAAACTAGACGATCAACTCTAGATCAAGAAATGTATAATCTGCAAGAATGACATATTCCTATCTTGGATTATACAATGATATCATGTGACATAAGAATCAGATAAGGAAATACTTATATTTCTTGTGCAGGATTAAGATATTGTAATGGTACATTATTTATGCGAATTGGGAATCATAACGTGTTGCTAGATACCGCTTATGATTATTGGAAATAAATAACGATTTATTTTCATGGCCAACATAGCATAAATCCTCAATAGGGTCGCACAAATAGGACTCTAACCACACGGTGCATTAATTGTTTATTCGCAACAGTTAGTATTGTGTAATATGATAAGTTGATTAATTAATTATATACCGTTATGAACCGTTATAATTAATTAAGTCAAAAGGATCATATGGAAACAATTTAATGCATTAGCTAATCCTAAATTAATTATTAATGTTCAACACACTTTAAATAGTTTGAGTTATTTGGGCTTCTAGTTATTTAATTAATTAAAGGCCCGATTTGAGGAAGGATGAAGGAGTAATTAATGGGATGGTTTATTGGGCCATTGCAACATTTGATGTAGCCCAAAATGGCCCTATTAATTTCAGCTAGAGCCTTAGTGGCATACTTGTAAATAATTCAAAGAAAGGATGAGAGTTGTTGGCTATATAAAGGGGTCACCTCTTGGGAAAGCCCTAGCCTCCATCCACTTTCTCTCTCCTCTCTTCCTAGCCGCCACCCATCTTCCTCCCTTCTCTTGCTCATGTGTTGAGCACCATTCCTTTTTCTCCTCCATTAAAATAGTTAATAGGATGAAGAGGTTCATAGAGGGGATTAGCTAGGAGCTCATGAAAGCTAGCACTTTCATGGAGCTCGTGGTTAGCTCCTTGGTGGGCTTGAGGCGCCTTAGATGGTGGAGGTGGTGGAGCACGCACCCCATCGACTCCCATGCCTTGGATTCGAGCCTCATGAATGCGATTTCATGAGAGGTATAACTTTCTCCTACTTGTTCTCATTGTTTTGATGTGTGAATGCTTCTAGCACTAGATCTATGGTGTTTAGTTGTTGTTTCTTGCTATTTGATGGCACAAAAATAGAATTAAACACTTCCTAACACCAAATCCTGTGGACTTGGATGTTGGAAATAATCAAGTAGAAGATAATGATGTCATTGAACAACTGCAAACAACTCAAGAACATGTGCGTAGAAAATCCACTAGAGAGAAAAGACCAGCAATACCTAAAGATTATGTGGTCTATCTCCAAGAATATGAGTATGACATAGGAATGAACGAAGATCCTCATGATATTCGTACTGCTTTGGATAGTTCAAACTCACAAAAGTGGATTGAAGCCATGAATGAGGAGATAAAGTCAATGTATGACAATGATGTATGAGACTTAGTACCATTACCAGAAGGAAATAAACCAATTGGTTGCAAATGGATATTTAAAACCAAAAAGGATTCTAAGGGTAATGTGGAAAGGTATAAGGCACGTCTTAACGCTAAGGGCTTTACTCAAAAGGAAGGTATTGATTACAAAGAGACTTTCTCTCCAGTTTCATCGAAAGACTCTTTTAGGGTAATCATGGCACTTGTGGCACATTTAGATCTTGAGCTTCATCAAATGGATGTTAAGACTGCGTTTCTCAATGGAGACATTGATGAAACCATTTATATGGTGCAACCACCCCACTTTGTATCGGATGATCCAAAGAAAATGGTTTGCAAACTTAAGAAATCCATTTATGGGCTCAAACAAGCGTCTCGACAATGATATCACAAATTCCATCGAGTGATTCTCTCATTTGGTTTCGAGAGTAACCCGGCGGATGATTGTATATACCATAAGTTCAATGGGAGTAAATATTCTTTCTTGGTTTTGTATGTAGATGATATACTGCTTGCCACAAATGATAAGGATATGTTGCATGAGACTAAGAAATTTCTATTTAGGCATTTTGAAATGAAAGATCTTGGTGATGCATCATACGTGTTAGGCCTAAAGATAATTAGAGATCGCTATCAAGGTATCTTGGGTCTATCACAAAAGGCCTATATCGATCAAGTACTCAAGCGGTATGATTTGGAAAAATGCAAACCAACAGAGATCCCTGTTGCTAAAGGAGACAAGTTCAGTCTTGAACAATGTCCTAAAACAGAGTTGGAAAAAGGGCAAGCAAAGGACAATAAGTATTCTTCCATGGTTGGAAGCATAATGTATGCCCAAGTGTGTACACGTCCAGATATTGCCTTTATTATAGGAATGCTAGGAAGATATTTGCATAATCCAGGTGTTCAGCACATTCAGGCAGCAAAACGAGTTTTAAGATATCTTCAGAAAACCAAAAGCTATATGCTAGTATATCGGAGATCAGATAGGCTGGAGGTCATAGGATATTCTGATTCCGATTGTAGGGATGTCGAGATAGCTTGAAGTCAACCACGGGGTTTATCTTTATGATGGCTGGTGGAGCTGTTTCATGGAAGAGTGCCAAACAATCCCTTGTGGCACCTTCAACCATGGCAGCAGAATGTATAGCTTGCTATGAAGCATCATTGTTTGGGACATGGTTGCGAAATTTTGTCACTGCGCTGCGTGTAGTGGACTCTATCAAGACTCCACTAAAGATTTATTGTGACAACAACAGAAGCACAGCCAACTCGAAGCACATCGACATTAAGTTTCTGTCTGTTAAGCAAAAGGTTGAGAATGACGAATTGTCTATCTAGTATATTGGAACAAACTCCATGATTGCGGATCCACTCACTAAAGCATTAATACCCAAGCAGTTTCTGAAACATGTAACAAGTATGGGTGTAATTTCAATTGAGGATTCTAGGCTTTAGTGGGAGTTTTGTTCAGTGGGAGTGCTAGATTAGACGATGGTTTCAGTTTATTCAGTTTCAGTGTATTATGTAAAGAATTTCTGCAGAAATGAATAAAGTTTCAGTTTTCAGTTTTAGTTTTCATTCTCAATATATTTAAGTTGACCTCACTTCAGTTTCAGGGTGACCAATAAAGTTGAAAAGTAGACACGTGACAGTCACATTTACGTGTATTTTCCACACCACTTATACACATTTAAATTCAATGTCATTCATTTATTGTGATATTGAGATCATTATGGGTTGAGTTACGACGGCTCTACAGGATTAGAAGCCTGTTATGGCTATAATGTAATAAAAGCTTCCTTGGTCCTTTATCATTATAAATGATGGACGGAATTGGAGTACAAAACTTATTACCATAAATCAGGAGCTCATTTAAGTTAAGCATAATTAAATAACATTAAGCATAATTGTCCAAGTGGGAGATTGTTGGATTATTTCTAGCCAAATAGGCTGACGAGTCTTGGCTGGAACGACCCGTTCCAGGATTGGAACGGACAGTCCAAATTCAGAACGGACAGTCCATGGTCTGGTATGACCAGTCGACTGATCAGTCCGTCCCAGGTCGGGGCGACTGCTCTGGACACGATCAGAACGGACCGTTCTAGAATTAGAACGGACCATTCCAATCATGCCAGAAATAGAAACAATCTAGAAGGCGGGCTAATTATGGCTTAATGATTCTGCTAATTACGAATATTGTTAACTATGGTAATATGCTAAACGTGGCTGTTATGGAAAAGTATGATTTTGTAAAGAAAGTGTGTAGCCTTTAAAAAGTGGTTAACTTAGGAAAGTTATGATTCTATATTTGTGATGGATGAATATAGAAACATGAGTGCATGCCAAGTTACCTTGGCATATATATATGGGATTGGTCTCCAAGGAACAAGACATCTAAGAATTCCTGCTGCATACATGTGTTGATAGCAGCTATTCTGCCCCTCTCCCTAATACTTCCATCAATTAGAGAGAGATAGTGCTTTTTGTTAAGGCTAAAGGCATCAAAGGGCAAGTCTTGAACTCTTGGAAGATCTCCTCCCACCTTGGTGCTTCTCTCAAGACATCAAGGATCTCAGCAATCAAGCAAGACGTGCTTGCATCAAAGATCTTGGACATAACTATGGATTCAGGTATGCTTCCGCTCTAAAGATTACTTTTCGGTATTTTAGAACGGTCCGTTTCAAGACTGGGGCAGCCCGTTCCACTGCTGGTTCAACGAATTATTCAGTTATTATGGTTTGCTATTTGATCTGTTAGAATTGTTATTCCTTTTTGTCTTTTATGCAAACCCCGACATTATTCACAATAGAATCCAATATTGTCGAGCGCTCGAGCGTACAGACCTAGTTGAAATAAAGTAACGAGAACTTACTTCTCTGACAGCTTTTGAATAGTAAATTGTGTTTAGCAATAAACTTTTTGTAAAATTATGTAAATGCTATTTCCAGTGTAGAATATCGCCTTAAAAATGGAACGCATACTATTTATAGAGCTCGGTTTATTACTTGTCCATGGTCCACGTGTAGGCAGTGGTTTATTATTGTAAAATTGGCGGCTGCTCTATGGCATTGAAAGCTTCTAATCAGTTTATAATCTACTTAACTGGACACGAATCATGCCATAGAAAATCAGAAATCGTCAATTTGTCCTGAAAATTGGATCGAACCGATTTATAGACTCGGAAGGCGGAGCTCAAATAAAATACCGAAGCTCCGTAGAACAAGTGCGTTTTATATTTCCTCAAAAAAAAAAAAAGTTTTATATTGTACGACTAAAAAATGATACACAACTTTTTTTTCTTCTTTTTTGAAAATTGATACGTAAGTTTACACCTACAGTTTGAACTCTGAAGAACTTTACACTGGTTTTTTTTTTTTTTTTTTTTTTTTTTTTAAGAATTAACAACTTTACGCTTCACTCGTATAGAAATTCATGGAGACATACTGTGTCCGTGCGTACATATACATTTTAAAATTTAATTAGTTAAAGCTGTAATTTTTTTAAAAAAAGATCAAGGTCATATTACATCTAAATTAGAGGCAAATTCACGGAGGACTAATTTTATGTACTGAAAAAAAAGACCATGTGATTAAAATTATAAACGGTTATGATTAATAGAGCTCAAATCCGATTGAGGAAATTATCACACCATATAATATAACTGGACATTAACAATCAAAGAAGAGTAAGCAATATTCTTCGATCTGCTGATGACCATGACATAATTCTTATTAAAAAAAATCAAGGAGAATTAATTGCTCTGGATAGCAAAATTTGAACCTTTTTTAATTGGAAAGACAAACAAAATATATTTTTTGCGCCAAAAATCATTTTGCGTGTTGCTGTTCATGATGGGCAATGCTTTTAAATAATTATTGGATTTACTTTAACTTAATCGATTGATTAAGTATTTAAGGGTGTGTTTGGATTGTTTAAGTAAAATTAAGATTATTAAATCAGAGTAAAAAATTTTTATTTCTAAACGATCTAGAATAAGTTTTTTGGGATCTAGATTGTTATTTTTAAATGGTCCAACATCTGGATTAAATTTTTATTCCTTAGGGCCATGTTTGGCAAGAACTTAAATTGTGTTGTAAGTTAAGAATTTGTAACTAGTTAAGCCATCTTACCACTCCAAAGTTAAATTGTGTTTGGTATGTAATTTAAGAATTATTAAAAAAATAGATATGAGGTGTAAATTGTAAAAAGACTGAAACACCCATTGAATTTTTTATGGTTCTGTTCACTTCGGCAAGAAATTTCCTTCGTTCCTTATCAATTATCATCCCGGCTTCAAATAAAAGTAACAACAATAGTTCACTACTATTTCACAAAATAATTATAACTATAATTAATTTTTTTTTGTGACATAGTACATTTTTTTTAATATATGGTGGCAAAGTATTTTTTATTTTTTATTTTTTGATATGGTGACAAGTAAATTCGATACTATGTGATTGTTTGTCTGTGATCAAATAAACTCAGATTTGGAATTTTACGTCCATATGTGGCGTGTAGTGGGATTTACTTTTTATAAAAATTGTGTTTGATTATTCTAACTTCAAAAAAAAAAATGTTGTTGTAACATTTATAAGTGACAATTGTTTAATTATCATTGTCTGGTTGTTAATATTATACTATGTTATCAATATTTTGAAAAAAAAAATTATGTTATCAATATTGACCAAACACCCTTTCAAAGCGAAACACAATTGCATCGGAAAGACACGTCGGTTGTGTCCTGTAGTGAATGAGCGACGCATTTTTTTTCTTGACGAAGGGCAATTATGTAAATGATATTGCCGCATCTGTGATTCTTAAATTAAGACCTCACTGATGGTGTCTTAGTTTAAGATGCCATGTCAGCATATTTTTTCTTAACTTTAAATTCTAGTCAGCATTTCAGTAATCTTACTAATTCAATTTTAAGACATGTTTGGTGTCTTAACTCATTCTTAATTGAGTTAAGAATGATTTAAGTTGCTACCAAACGTGGCCTAAATGTTTGAATCATATTCTTAATGTGTGTTAAGAAGTTGTTGGAACCACTTTTTAAATAAAGATCCAAACACATTAGGAATAAAAATTTAATTTGAATGTTAGACCACTTAAAAATAACATTCTAGATCCCAAAAACTTATTTTTGATCATTTAGAAATAAAACTTTTTACTTCAAATTACTAATTCTAACTTTATTCTTAGATGATCCAAACGCCCTCTAGTGAATTAGCAGCCTCGATGTCAATTGGAATTCTCGGGAGACATTTTCTTGATCGGAATGATTATTGGGTCATTACTTCACTTCATTTTTCGCGATTTGATTGAAAAAATTAGTGCTGTCCAGATCGCGTGAAAAAGTAAGAAATTTGCCACGATTTCGCTGGTGAAAAGCAGCGTAAAAATTTTAGACCCTCCTGCCCCTCGCGATGAAAACCTAACCCCTGCGTGTCCTCTGTATGCACAGTCATCGATTTTGAAGGCAAGCATCGCACGTGGCTAATCCGGCCCTCCCTCTTTCTACATTCTGTGTGTCTTTTTATTTTTTTTACTTTTGTCTTTTTTCTGATTTTAATGCATATAAATTAGCATACAATTTAGAAATATATGTTCGGTCTCATCTTTTTCCAACATCTACCCAAGCTCTTTTATGAGTTCACACTTCACACAATCTGCTCCATTAAAATTCTTTGTTTGTTTGTATCTGTCTAATATCATTCTAATTAATTTTTTTATTTATTTGTTTGTTTTTATCAGGATAAATGATGTTGTGATATGTATGGGTAAAATGGTCAAATATAAAAGATGAAATCATTTCTTTCTTATTTTCATATGGCATCCGATCACAAAATTCATTTCTCTTCAATTCATTTTCTATTTGTTCTGATCGCCATATTTAATTTGAAAATCATTTCTATTGAACTCTCCTAAAAAATCATTCCGATCAAGTGATTATGAATAGTTATTAGATTTACTTTAACTTAATTGACTGATTAAGTATTTAAGTGATTATGAATAGCATGACTACTGTATGGTTCTTTTTACTCGAAAGAAGGGGGGGGGGGGGGGGGGGGGGGGGGGGGGGGGGGGATACCCACTATTGTATGGTTATAATAGATACAGATTAGATAAATTTGAGGCTTGGTTGCACTGCACGTAACATTAAAAGAAAAAGGAACTTTTAACATGTTCGATGGCATAAATGTTGTCAAATTCAAGTTAATAGCTCGAAAGGAAAATTCCTTTCAACGAATTATTAAACGACAAAATTATTAAGAATACATATTATATGAGTATAATTAAAATTTGAGACCTTAAACTAGAGTTTCTTCTCGAATTTTAATCATAAAAGATCATTGATGAAGAGAAATTTGAAAGAATCTTTATTTTTTTTTGGAAAAATATTGTATTCAGGCAAATTTGAACACAAAAGTTTTTCAAGGACCTTTACATTAAAAGAAAATAAAACAATAAGTCACACAAATTATATAATAGAGCACAAGAAATTATATTATTTCAATAATCTCATTATACCATAGACAAATTAAACGCGTCCACTTTAAACGAGAAGTATTATATAGCGAACAACGTAACCCTAGAACTTAATAATTTTTGTGTATTTATAATTACAATAATAAGATAAAAGCTCGGACAAAAATCAATTCTACGACTCTTATGCGCAATTAATTGCATACTTGCATGTTGCATCCACCAGTCAATATATCGCAACTTTTATTTGTAGTTCATATAGGAAAGTAAGAACGAGTTCCCAAGAGTGCTAACCTTTGCATTACATAGTGTACATAATCTTGGGAGCTAATTGATGCAGATTGAATTAAAAAAATATAGATATGTGGCACATAGTGTAATCACATCTAAAGTGTCACATAAATTAATGCTTCTTCAGTTGAATGCCAGTTTAATATTATACTCATCACAGTGATTGTGTTCACGAAGGTTACTTGGTGCCAATTAAATCGAGGTAATTGCCTCACTAAACTGTATGTACAATAATTGGTTACAGACTTACAGTTGTAAGCTAGTATAGTAGTGACCTCAGGCTGTCAAAGTGTCAATCAGTACCATAACTATATGCAATGGTTACCCCAGTCCCAGATAATTTCACGTCAGATCAATTGGTTCAGGCTTAATATAATCAGTACCATAACTAGCACATTATTAACTATTAGTACTGAACCGGACGACAATTGCAGCTTGTCAGTAATCTTCACTACCATAATAATTATAGAAAAGAGATCCTACTTAGATACATACGGTGGAACACATTTCCACATAATAGCAAGTTGTATTTACATTCCTACAGCACTTCAAAAGCAGAACTATATGTTGACTATGCTTACATCCAAAAGCAAAATGATACCTAAGGCATATATAATTCAAAAGCTGAAGGTTTCAGTTTTTCAATTCGAGCACCTGCATCGTATTATCACATCAGTAGTTAATTCTGAAATTAAACCATTTCTGCCAAGTAAATGAATATAACAATACTAGATAACACATTTCTCACATCATATGATGAAGCCAAAAGACATGCAGGTGAGAAAATGTGTTTGGCTTAACATTTTCGCGCATTATATCAATACTTTAAATTTGCATTGGATGCTGCACATATTTTAGATTCAAATTTACTCTAAATTTCCCATTTTGCTATTTGTTCAGACCTTAAACACAAATTAACACTAAAATAGATCACCAAAACTATAAAAGAAATCTTATGGTATACTATACAAAAGATTTATACAAAATAATACTGCAAAGGGTCAGCACTGTTAGTATAAGCATGCTACAACAAAGAACAACATAACTATCCACCATAGAGAGAGAGTGGTAGAGAGGTGTACTAACCTTCGTTTCTTCTGAGAAGAACCAGATGGGGAAGACAGAGAAGAGGGCCCAGCTCGGGAGGGCCTGCGTAAAGGTGGGGTTGATGATTGTTCAGTTGAGAAGAGAGCAGATACAAACTCCTCATCCTCTGTAAAGATATGTAAATTCTCTGTATGAAGAATAAATTTCACAGCACCTTCCTCAAACCCAAATGTTATGCCTGCTCATCAAAAAAGAAAAATTCTATTATTATGTAAAACTCACCAATCCATTGGTAAGATCCAAGGATAATTTTTCACTAAATACTCCTGACCTGTTTGGATAAGCCGGCATATATCATTGTAAAGATAAGCCATGTCAAGGGGCACTATGCTGGATATTGCACGTGCAAAATAGGTAATGAATTCAATGCTTGTATGACGCTTATCAAAAGTACCTCTGTGCACAAAAATTGTTTGTGCAGCCTTGTCCAAGAACACAACCCTTCTTCCATTTGCAGTGTACTCCTTCAAAGAAGGGAATACCAACACATGATCTACTATCACTGGCTCATCAGACGCACAGACCTTGAGGTTTAGAACAGCCAACACTGCCTCATGTCTCTCCCTCAATGGCATCCTGATACGTGGACCAGCAAGAAATCCTAGAAGGATTTTCAAAAGGCCTGAAACTATAAGCCTGTTTTTTAGTACAAGGTCTTCATGGCTGCAATTCCTGATGCAAACTGCAACACTGGATGTCACCATTTCTGAGATCCTTTTCACCCCAATTTCACAGTATATGTCAAAAAGTTGTCTTATAGGAATGGTTAGAGAATCCTCAATTGGATACCACACAAATAATGCTTCTTCATTACTATGTGTGAACAAATTTGTTAGTTCTAAGTCATCAGGAATGGCAGTATTTTCTATATCCACCAATTGGATTGTACCCAATGCTGCACACGTACAGGGCACCTTCTTTATCTTCTCTTTAACTACATTAGCATACTGGTTCCAATTTGCAACTGTGTAATTCCAAAAAGAGGAACACTCCTGTACGGTCAGCTCATCATGATCACCATTTTCCCAACAAGACCATAGGGAGAGATACGCATCAATAGACGGGTAATGGGGTATTTCAAATGCAAAGGACAAGTATTGCAGCATCTTCTTGTTGTAGTGCTTTTCAAGAAAGTGTAGAGGTTGATTATTCGCACTAAATAAATTATCCTTGTCATGGAGAACACACAGGTTGCTTGGTACCCACTTTCCCTCTATACCTTGTCTTTCTGGAAGCCATAACGGAATCTCCCCCAAATTAACAGCTTCACTTGTTGGCTTCCATCTATTTTTTTCAAGGAATCCAAGCACAGGACTTATCACCCGGTTGTCATGTTGCGACAGTAGCAGGTTATAAACATGAAAGCACACATCATGAGTATCTACTACAGCACCAATAGCCTTCAATTGATCTCCATACAAGTGAATTTGGGATCCATAAAACACCTCATCAACAAAAGGGCCATTCAAGGGCTTTAACAATCTTTGCCATGAGCTTCGGATTAGTACACATTCTTTTGGTGATTTGTACCCGATATTGGTCTTGAGCCACTTGCCGTCTCTAATTTTGGCAAGAAAAAATTCAGGAAGAGCACTATCGGTTGATCTCTTCATTAGAAGACCCGTGCAATGTAATAACGTCAAGGCAGCCTCAGCCGAGAAAAAACCAGGTGGCTCCCTTGGCAACTGAAGCCCAGATGCCACAAAATGAGGTCCTTCGCTGAAATCAACAACAACTCCAAGACACTTGAGCTCACTCTTGTACGAGTAAATGTTGATGCCGTGGAAGCCATCATCTATCAATGGGAGGTCTACATATGTGCAAATGGTCCCCCATTTCGAGTCGAACAAAATGGATTCAGAAGGGCATTTGAAACCATGTCTTGTTTTGAGAAATTTTATCCCTGAAAAGCAACTCACCACTTCAGGTATTGCTTCAGGCATTCGATTGCTGATGCCTTTAACATAACTTAGCATCATGGCTACATCACTACAAGTGGGGCCGCTTGAAGAGGAAAGCAAGCACTTGAACACATCCATTATTTTCTTTTGAGCATCGCTGAGATCAATTGCAACACCAATCAATTTCAACTCCATCATAAAAGACCAGATATCATCTCCATAATAAGTTACGTCTATTAAAGGCATTTTGCTAGAAAATGTCAAGAGACCCCATTGCATGTCATAGAGGATGCATTGGTGAGGGAACTTATGACCCACAACAGTTCTCATCCACGGGAAATTCTTTATCTTCTCCAGAACTCCGGGCTCTGACTCACCAAGCTTCCTAATACACTTTAGCAAGAACAGAGCACTTTCTCTGCTGGTAAGAGATGCATCAGCTGGAAACCTCAACTTCATCGGGATTTGCTGAAATACTTGTTCGATATTAACCATCACACCAAGAAACATTAGTTCATTCTCGTAATCACTAATACAGGGCCCATAAAATGTTTTATCAACCAGAGGGAGATCACTAAGCTGCAAAAGTGCTTCATGCTCAGATCGAATGAAGTAAGAGGCAAGAGGTGGTAGCACACCCTGAGATGTAACTAACCAACTTTTCTCTTTGAGTTGAGCTAATAACAGATGATCACCAAGCAATTTTTCCTTCGAATGCCTGATAAAATTTAGAAGGAACATTACTCTTCCACTACTCATTTGCTTTGCTTCTGCGAGGGAAACAAAACCCTTCATGATGGTGGTATGGGAAAGACCATCGGTGGCCAAGGTCACACCAATCCGCTTGAGCACTTTACTGTAAGACGCAATCCTCCCTTCATAGTATCGCTCATCAATTACTGCAACAGGACGAGATTGTGTGATTTGAAATATCATGAAGCTATTTCTTCCCTCATCTAAAAAGCAGTTTTCAGGCTTGTCAAAACCCGAAAGGGTCTTCACCCACCTACCACAACATAAACTACTTACAAATCTCTGTGGCATAGTATAATAGTAATTTGCCATTAAGTTATTGACCCAATTGAGTAGTAAAAATGCCTGCTCGCATGTCAATTCTGCATCCAGTATAGGCAAATTAACATCAGGTGGTTGCAATGATGGGAGGTCAACAGCGCTTGTATACTCTATAAGAAAATTTAACACAGAATCCTTAGGTGCAATATTCCCATTTACTTCTCTCTCCTCAGCATATATTTCACCTATGTCGATGTACTTCGCCCCTAGAAATGGATTGACACAATTAAACAACTTCCCCCAATTGCTACGACTAACTGGAAGAAGAACTTTTTTGCTTCCGACATGAACAGAACCACATGAATCTACAACCGGCAAATTATCTCGACAAATGCTACGTATTGTGTGCTCGTTAGCAAAGTTGTTGACATGAGTGAAGTATAAAAAGAATGCAAGGTGGACCATTTGCTTTGCGTCAGTCCTGCGAGACGACTGCACAAATTTGTCCAGGCTTATGAATTCCAACCGCTTATTTTTGCAGAGCCATTCTGCTATCTCCTGCCCTCTGTTGTGTGCAGCAAATGCAATTTGTGTTTCAGCCGGCATGAAATACGTGGAGCTAGTTTGGGACCTGAACATCTGACTCCACATATATAGCCAATCATGTAACTTAGTATCTGATACGTACCAAACCTTATTTGACATTGTAATGTGCATATTGCTACTGCTGGTATCATGCTCCACATGCCTGATAGGAATTTGCCAAGGCTTGAACTGAAAATGTTTGTAGCTTTTGTTGTAATCCATCATGAAGCATATCAGATCCACATAAGTATCATGACAAAGATTCACAGCTAGGTCACACCTCTTAAAGCAACAATTGTACCAATTGCCATCATCCGGCCCAGACACCCCCAGAAATTTCAACACCCCATCAAAATCTTTTGAGTCAAGTAAATTGTGCAGGATGAACTGCCCTTCAAAAGAGACATTTTCTAAAGACAAACCTCTTTCTTTTGCCTTATCTAGAATTTTCCGGAAGGCCGGAAGAAGCCTCACTGCTTCACTCGGTTTGCATAAATGTACCTTCTCTCTCATGCTATAGCTCTCACAAGGAAGAACAGCTTTCTCCTTTAACAGCTCCCTGATGTCTTCTCTAACATTATTGAGAACAGGAAAAGATGATTCATGTACTGGCACAGACTGCAACATCTTGGTAATCTCTGGTAAGGAGTGATCAGTCAAGTAGGAGTGAAATGCTTGCACAAAAGCATGGCCCACACAATCCAAGATCCCTAGGTTCCATTCATTGTCTAACAATATAGTTTCTCTGGAGGAGGCAAGAATGAAATCTGAATGGATTATGAATGGAAAATTTGTGACCATGGTTGTTGGTAGAAATGCATAAATACCAGCTTGCACTGTGCGTCGGGTGAGCCGTTCGCCTAGAGGAAATGCAAGGGAGATGTTCCACATGTCAATCCCTTTCCTCCCATCAGTCTTCGACTGGGGATCAACGGGAAATGCCTGGCGCCACATGTAATATTGGCACTTCATATCTTCCTCGTGTGAAAATAGTTCCACATACCTGAAAACTCAAAAAATATCATCTGTTAATTCCTGCTAATACACAAATTTACATACATGCCAAAGAAATAATTTTATTAAAATGCAGGCCACTAAGGTCTTAATTAGAGTATCAACAAAATTCCTCTTATGTTTTTATGCTCAGTTTTGTTCATCTTTCATATCTAATCAATTTTATCAAATTCCTTAGTTTATAATAGAGGTTGAATTACTGTAATTTAATAAATGATTTAGTATTTAAAATGACAAAGTCTGTTTTTTCAAAGTTGAAATTTATTAGAGAAATTAGGAGTACTAACAATCAGTAAATTGATGCACTTACAAAATATAAGCTGTCAAAGATAATAATCGCATGCATGATCCATAACAATCATTATCAATGTGTTCAAAAATATTTTAGAACAGTAAATTACCAGGAAAATGAACCAGCATCCTCCATAGAGACATAACCACTACAGCTAGATACGGAAATCGAGCAGAGAGTCTCCTCCTTGCTACACCCTTCAGCATGTTCTCTTACCGAGAGCCGCTTTATCTTGGACAAGAAAAGGAGTAACTCAGGGTGTACTTCTGAGAGTTGTTTCTTTACACCCTTGACCTTCTCAGGTCTCAACGGGAGTATGATTATAGTTGCAGGCAACTCCTTTCCCTCGCCATAGATGCTTTCAAGGTCACCAATGGTTGGCTTCTCTTCTACCCATTCTGGTACAATATACCCTATCCCACAACCTTTCTCTGGCTCATCACTGAATCTGATCTGAAAATAAGCATGCAAAGAATGAATGCCATTTACATGGGACAAGAGTTAAAAAGAACCAAGGTGTTGTTGCAGGAAACAATCTGGACACAAAACAAACTGCAGATCAATAGGTACTGGAACCAAATCAGATCTGGTTAGTATCTACCTGAGGTCACACTAAACATGTTTGCTAGGTTCTATAAGAACATGTGCCTCGACAGGCCAGTATCAGAGAGTTAATGGTTTACCTCTAAGATTTATCAATGCAGGACTTGTTATTGTCTAGTTAGTATTTGAACCAGAATTCAGACTAGTCAAAAACTTAAAAATAAACTCAAGGATACATTTTCATATTTTTATTTTAGATGCAATCATATGCACGCCAAAATCTAAACGAAACTTCTCAAACTTTGGTCAATACTAGAGAAAAAAAAAAGTGATGCTACCGACCCACATTGGGGTCAGGTCGATACCCCCAAGCACAAGGCAACTCAATAAATTTGGATTCTAAAGATATTCAGTCTGCAACAAAATCAGACATTAGCTTTATTGGATTTAGGATATATTTCCATATTGAAGGATCTCTATATATGTTATGTGTGTTGAGGATTGTATGCTTAAGCAGAATCAATATATTTCCTTATATCTCTCTTTCTCTCTCTCCCTCTCTTCTTCTTCTGGCCACCACGGCTGACCCTAACCAACCCACATAATCCCTTACAACCTGAGACCTACCAAGGCCCGTAACAAGTGATAATGCTTGGACAGAAGGAAGAAAGTTGTAGAATGGTTCTCAAATAGTTTAATAGAAAACCCAGGTCTAGGGACAAGTAGCTTAAACTAAGCCACTGATCAGATGGTGAAGTGATATAGAATTCAACCCCAAAAAGAAAACTCGAAATGCATAAGTTTTGGTTCTCTGTCTTTGCAGAAACAAAAGTTTCAGCTAAAATGGAAAAAAATTTGCTGAAATTGAAAATTAAAAATAAGAAAATGTACTTGAATTTTTATCTCTTACCTGGTAGCCATTGCTAAAAACATATGGCCTTTTGCTCACCAGAAACACACTTTTAAACCCTATGCCTGTAAAATTTGAAATATGTCAATGGACATCTCCACCCAGTGCCGTTTTTGACATACTAGAATTCATACTAGTAATACATACCTTTTTCGCCAATAAAGCCCTCCTTTTTCTTTCCCTTTTTGGTAGAGAGCCCAACACTACAAAGGGATTCCATGTTCATTCTAGAGAAACCGATTTCATTGTTGAAAACTAGCAAGGTGGCAGGAGCACCAGTTTCTGTTATGTCCTTGGAAGTTATAATGAACTCAAGTGATGGCTCAACACCTGCTGGATACTCATTGTCCTCCGCATTCTGCTCAAATTTAATATAAAACAGAAGATTGCTCATTTCACCAAAATATATTAATGAATACATATAACATTCTGCAGGGTTTGGTATACTTTAAAACATTTTCATCCATTGTAAGCGAAAAAGCTGGTCTACTGCTTCTAGGCAATTCAAGGCCTCAAAAACCCCAAAAAAAAAAAAAAAAAAAAAAAAAAAAAAAAAAACCTCTAACCCCAATCAAGGCCAATCAAGGAAAAAAGAAACATTGCAAAATTTAACCCCACTGATATAAACTTATTTATATAACATTTTTATTTCAGCAGGTAATATATAAATCTTCAACATAAGACCTATTGCAACGTCATTAAGAAGTAGATTCAGCTCACACACACGCGCACTCACAGAGATTTAGATAGAGATATAGAGAAAAAGGGACCTGTATTAGCTCCATGAGGAAGTGAACATCTTTCGCATACAGTTGTGTCGACAGGTTTTCTACAGCATTGTGGAGGTCAGCAGTAAGAGGGTTGGACCAGCTAGATTGGCTGATGGAACTCGAACTAGCATCAGCAGTTATGGAGAACTTTTCTCTTCGTATGGTTTGGATGCGTCTCTGTTCTGCTCTCATGGTTTCTTCAGAGTCTTCCTCTTTTAAGTGGTAGTACTCCAAACTGCAGCACAAAATGATATTGACCAATGAAGATGTCCTTGATCTTAGTCAGTAATTTTCTTTAATTTTGCTTTTGGTGCAAAAACATGGTTTATTTTGTTCATCATTCATTAAATTGAATATAATTGACAATGAAATTTAACATAGAAAAATGAGATAAGAAATATGAAATGTAGCCAACCTGTTAAACAATCTAAATTTTGTCAGCAATTTTAATTGGTTTACATGACCATGAAAGAGCTAAGTCAGCTTAATATAAATGCTGAAAAATGATTTTATTCAAGTAATTGAACACTTTTTAAGCACATGATGAGATGATTTTATACATATATTTTGATAGGGTTTTGACTCTAAACTAAACCAATTTTACTTGAGGTTAATTAGGTTAGTTTAATTAGGGTTTTGTGTCAAGAATGAGTTACTACCATTATTTCCTCTTTTAATGCAGATTTTGGGCAAAAACATGACCTGGATGACTCAATTATGATGTAGAGCTCCTCGCAAGCTTTCCAATGGTTTTTGAATCACCTCAAACGGAGTCCGGATGAAGAAGATATGGGCAAAATACTGACGGTGCGCTGTGCTGAAAGTTCCAAACGGACCGTCTGAAAATTCAGACGGACCGTTTGACTTTAGCAGGAAAAACTGCTATTTTAAGCCAGTTTCCAGACGGTCCGTCTGGAGGGTCAAACGGTCCGTCTGGAACCTTCCAGAATTAGCAGAAAGTGCCCGTTTTAGAGGTTATTCTTGGTAAGGCGGTTGTTTTCTATTCCCATCACGACCAGAATGATCTCCCTGCTATTGTGAGCGCTTCTAATCCATGTCAAAGCCTATATAAACGTGGTTTGAGGACATACAAGGAGATACAAGGCGGAGTTCAGATCTAAAGGTCCAAGTTAGGGTTAAGACAACGAAATATTCAAGAGTTTAGTCTCAAGTCCAGATCGTGGCAGCGTTAGACGGGTCGTTTGCGACAACAACGAGTCGTTTAGAAGGGGATTTCAACAGGGTCAAGGGAATTTAAGGAATTGGTTGTAACTTCTCTTATTTCTCATCTTCTCTTGTTTGTTCGATGTCTCTTAGTTGTTGATTCTTTGTTTTAGGGGCTTATGGTAGTAAACTAATTTATGTAGTAGTTTCTTGAATCTTTTGATTGGTTTTATGTTTATCTTGTGATTTCTATTTTGAGTTGATCGTTTTTATGTTGAATCTTTGATTGCTTAAGTAAAATCGATTATACCAAGTAGATTAAAGCCTTATCTAGTATGGTAATAATAATCTATATTTTTGCATGAATTGATTGAACTGTTTGAGGATTGAAAGTAGTCGAAAGATGAAATCGGAACCAAGTAACCAAAAGATTAACCCTTCTCGCAACAAGAGTTGTGAGATATCCTCCGTATGAAAGATAGTTTTTAGGATCCGTAAGCCAAAAACGAGAGTTGAGTAACTTAGGTTTTCTAACTGATGAAATAATTTATCCATAGGAATCAGAACTGTAACGAGAGTTAGTGTCTGGTAACTTAGGTTAGATTATGATTCTGCACATCATTAAACATAAAAATAGTCAAATTAATTAATTATCCGTGGTTCAAACGGACCGTCTGAGAGATCAGACGGATCGTTTGGAACCTGCTACATAGAGAAGTTTGCTGACCTGAACCCCTAAATTTCTTAATCGCTTGAACTTAGATTTGTTGAACTCGTCTAACTAGTTTAATAAAGTAGAAAACTGATATTCCAACACCGTCCCTGTGGATTCGACCCTCAAGCTGTTCTACAAACGATTTAGATCGATAAACGAGGTTTATTTTGACCTAGGTTTTCCCTCGATCAGCACATTTCCTCATCTGATAATTATGGAATTAAACACATTACACAAACCAGGTAAACTACTCTCAACAAGCCCCTGTTTAATTTATGCGCCTATGTTATAAGTTTATCTCTAAAAATACTTTTTGCAGATTACTTTAGGAGACCAAATTATCAACCATTTACACACTATATAGCAATATTAAGTAATTGTTTTAAGAGAACATTGATTATTTTCAGGAATATATGTCAAAGAAATTCTAACAGGTGTCGAGATCCTCAAGTGTTCCCTCTTGTCTTCTAACACAGCGAGGTTGTTGTGTATATTACCAATTACTGAATATTAACCATTTATAACTAACTGAAAGCTCATCTGGAAACATATTGCTTTGCATCTGAACTATTAATTTTGAAAATAAGCCCTTGGATGCTCGGTAATAAGTAATAACACATTACAAGCATCCATACATGATCTATAGCCTACACGTCTAAAAGACCAGGTGTGGCTCGGCATGCATGGGGTCTTTAGATTGAAATATGAAAGGAAGAATATACAAAGGACCTTATAAAATTACTAAGCTGTCACTACAGATAGTCGATGTTTTAAAAAATAAGACAAAAATAATTGTAATTAAACAATGGTCAATACTATACATTACATATGAAAAATGAAAAAATAAAATTAGAATATCTTTCAATTATGCCTAACCTAGACGAATTTTCATGTTTCAAGCTGGACTAAAGTAAGAATATTGTTACTTCAAAATTCATAACTTTTTTATTTTTTTCAAAGGGGTTCTCGTTCATTTAGGAAAATCAAATAGACTGACTTTGCATGACCCAAAATTGGGATAAATAAATAATTATAATTTACATGCATGACCCAGCAAATAGAACCCAGAAATAGTAACCAGTAGTAGAAATTAAAAAGGGAATCCATACCTGGAACAGAGACGAGCTGTATTTGTCTTAAATGTCACCGATCACCAAGTAAACTCGAGTACAAAAGAGCAGCAAGACCCCTACAAAACAGAAAGACACATGCAGGAGGAATGTGTAAGGAAACACGCAGAATTGCAAAAAAAAAAAAAAAAGGAATATAGAAAGTGAAAAAGACAACAAAAGCAAAAATCTTTCTTTGAGATTAACAACAGAGCAAAAATGGCTTTTAAAAACGGAGAGAAAAGATACGTACTTAATAGCAACAGAAAGAACGGAGAGAAATTAACTAGGATCGATCAGCAAATGCATAAAGAGATGGTCTCTGAGACTAGGAGGGTTTGGAAGAAGAGAGAACAGAACGGAAACCGAGGCAGTTAGAGCGGTGGAGCGAAGAAGTGACATGAAACAACCCGCTAGGTCGGCGTGGAGGTGAGAACAGGCAACAGCTGCATTGGCCAGTCCAAAGAAGACACTGATATGGCAAGTGGCAACGGGAATTCAAATCCTGTGTTGCGCTACACACGGTGTAGCGCACACACGGGCCGTCCGATTTTGATCTGATGGATAAGGGAGCCCCGTGAAAGTAACCAGATTCTTAGGCCCGAAGAAAATGAACCGCCTGATCAAAATCGAACGGCTCGTGGATGCGCTACACGGCGTGTAGCGCAACACCAGATCAGGGTCCGTGGCAACGGTACTTGATCACTCTGTAGACTGCAGCTGAAGGTTTAGAAAATGTTAATGCGTTCCTTTTCCTGTTTTCCATAAAACTTTTTAATCGATTTATAATTGTAATGTGTAAATATATCACTCGTAAAATATATTGGTTAAATGATTTGAGTTTATCGTTTGTAATAAATTAAAGTTTTTCAAATAAATTCACGACTTGTTTAATGAATTAAAAATATATAATATCTCAACTCAAAATCTAAATCTTTTGAAACACTCTGATACAATTTTTACAAATGTTTACTTTTAAAACATTTAAAAATTATGAGAAAGATACTAATATTTGCTAATACTGTTGAAAGAAAAAATTTGACCATGTACACAATCTGAATTTTATACAGTACTAGAAGGACTAATCGAGCTTCGCTCGATATTTGAAATTTTAATTAATAATTTGAAAAAATATTATAAATTTAATATTTGTAACTGACACAAACTGAATTATAGCATATTTAAATCTATTTATATACAAACGAAGAGACAGAAAATTAAAAACTTACGAAGTTTGAGAGAAATTCAAATGACGGACGAATATGTGTGATTCAATTTAAAACTAAATAATAACACAAAATATAATCTATATATAAATATGAAATAGGAAATTGTTATCTAGATTTAGAGCAACACCACATAGAAGACAAAATGAGGTATACGGTTAGAATTGATAATTCCTTATAGAATATTACAAAGAAAGAGAAAAAAATTTAGTTTAATGATATAAAATCTAAAAAAAAAAAGCATAGGTGACTTATAAAAATGAAGAAGCTTGAACCTACAGCGAACTAAAATGACTACAAAAAATTCATTGTGCATGGAAAAAATGTTCTTTATAAATTGCAATTGTATCCTTAATTTTTGTGTTCATATTTTAGTACCGAAAGTTTAATTGGTTAACAACTTGGTATCAAAATATATAAACCATGCTTGATTGAGTAGTAATGGTGGAGAGGGACTCTAAGCAACACAAAAGAGAGATGGAGACATGAAGAAACTAAAAGAATGAAGGGGTCACAAAAATCAGAAACAAAACAATGTGTTGTAAAATTATTGTATGTTGGTGAATCAGGTCATTTTAAGAGCAATGATACCCGACATACAAATAGTTACAAAGTATAGAAATAAAAAAAAATGTTATTTCACAATGCTTGGAGTGTCGAATGACATTTAACTAAAGGATTCTGACACCCACACATCTTTATTTATAATATTGAATATTGATACCAAAAAAAAAAAAAGGTTCCGTCTGTTATACGAGTGTTACAAATTTTCGCGCTGTGCATGTGATATATGTTTAAGGCTCCGAAAAGTAGTATATTAGAGGTGCGTAAAAATTTTTACTTTTATGATGTCAATAAATAAAGTATGAACGAAAGCAACAAAATATAAAAGTAAAAAAAAATAAAATAAAACAAAGATGATAATTTATAATTTTTATCCTGTATGTATTTTTTAGCAAGCCTTAAATCATGCATATAACATAGATTATTCCTCTAATGCACTTGTCTTTTTGATTTGGAGTTTCAAACGATCGATCCAAATAGTTTTCTAGTAAAAAAAAATAAATTTTATATATTTAACTTTACTATTCTTTTAGTTTTCTAGAAAAATATCATTTTAAACAGTTCATAATTTTTTAGATCGATAATTTTCTAAAAATATGAAAATTAGTAAAAAAAAATCTAAAATATAAAATGTAGTTTTGCACTGAGTTTCAATATGAAAATCAGATTAAACGATTTGGATCGATCGTTTGAAATTTCAAATCCAAAAATGAATGCATTGATGGACCTTTTCGTCCAATGCATTCGACTTTAACTTTGCTCTATATTTTTTTTCGTCATCTCAATAAATAGCACGAAAAGTATTAGAGTCGAGGAATTGTTTTTTTTATTATTATTTTAAGAACGGGACGCGGGTTCAAAGCCTTCAAATCATCTTTGGCATACACAGGCTTCAACCTGCATAATTATGTTAATTGTACACAAAAATCTTTTTATTTGAGAATAAACATCATCATGCCTAATTCCATAATGTAATATAGAACCGCAAAATATGCAAATTTGAAAAGTGGAATAACTAATCAAAGAGCCTATGATTGCTAAATATTCTTTTGCCACAATTACTGATAGTAAATAAAAAAATAATATATATGAGAAGAACTTTGAAAATAACTAGCTTTGTATTCGCACTTCGCGCGATGAGGGATGTCTTAAGCCTGACGTGTAATTATAATTATTATTAGAATTATGATTGTAGTTATTTGAATAAATACCAAACTATCTTACAATTGATCTCTTGTTATAATTAATTAAATAGTTTGGTATGTGTTTCGTTTTTACTACATTTGTCATTTATGTTATTACTATTTTTTTGGATTTGGATTGTTTTCGAGGGACCTTAATTACCTCTGTCATTTTTAATATATGGAAAGTAAATGGTTGTATTAAGATTTTTCTAAGTTTTACAAATTTGATCAATTTTTAATTCTTTTCAATTGCAGATAATCTATAATTTAATACTAATAAAATTGAATATAATCTTATAAATAATCTAAAATACTTGGCATCAATTGATTTTTCATAATATTTTATCATTCATATAAAATTTGATGAAAAAGTAATTTGAAAAAAGTCAAATAATTTAAAAGTTATAATGTAATTTTGCGGAATTCATAAAATATGAAAACCATGAAAATTGTTGTAAACATTGGAAAAATTCAATATCATTGGATTATGTATAATTTTGTAAGCATAAAAATAAAATGTAATAAAAAAATAAATTCTAGGAAGCTCCGTTAGCAACCCAATATTTAAAATACTATTATAAAAATTTGCAGAAGTAAATAATTATCTAAAATATTATGAAAGTATAAAATTTAAAAAGTTTGTATTATTAGTATATATATATATAGAGGATGGATATAGAACACTGATGTGTACGGATCGTCCCCGTACACATGAGTCGTTTTTCGAGATCCAAAATTCAAACGGCCGATCCGAACCGTTCAAGTTGTTCTCCATATTGAAAAACCCTTGGAGACCAAATTTTACATTTTTTCGAATTTTTTTATATATATTGTGATATTTTCAAAAAACACTACAATTGGAGTATTTCAGGCCCTTTAATTTGAAAATATCATAATATATAGTAAAAAAATTCGAAAAAATGTAAAATTTGGTCTCCAAGGGTTTTTCAATATGGAGAACAACTTGAACGGTTCGGATTGGCCATTTGAATTTTGGATCTCGAAAAACGACTCATGTGTACGGGTACGATCCGTACACATCAGTGTATTTTATCCATTCACTATATATATATATTATAATTTTTTATTATGTATATAAATTTTACATCCAGGAAACGTCTGGAAAGAACAAAAAATAAAATTATATTTCTTAAATAATAGAATTAAGCCATTAGATTTAAAAATTCAAAAATAATGCTTTGGAAATCTATAATTATTAAATTTTATATTATTGGGTGTTTCATATTTTTTAAATGAAAGGTATAAAATTTTTATGGCCAATTGAATAAATAAATGCCCTCAAATAATTTTAAAAGTACCACATATTCCATATTTCACAAAATTGTATTGTTAGATTAAAAATTTTTCATGGTATGAAAAGATGTATTATAATTTTGGGAGCATCTATATAAAATTTTATGCACAAATAAAATTGATAAGTCTATAATGATGAAATTTTATATCATTAAATTTTTCATATATCTTTGAGTATGCACATAAATTGTCATAGCCAAATGATTTTCCAAGGCCTCAAAACAATTAAAAAATAAAACTCACATGCAAATTTCATTTATGAGATTCAGAAAAAGTTTTAAAAAAAATTAATTCGTCTATAATTAAAAAAATTTATATCACTAAATCATATATATATTTTTTGAGCATGCACATAATTTTTCATTTCCAAATGAATTTTTAAAAGCATCTTAACAATTTAAAAGTAATACTATATTTGTCTAAAATTTAGAAATGGAGGGTCCATTAAGGTGTGAAATAGAGATGATTACCCAAAAGTGGTGATTTCATGTTGACATCACCAAAGATACTATAGAAAAGACTCCCGACATTATATATTATACTAGCTTTTGATACGCGGTTCGCACGTGAAGCATTGTTCTTGTAGTTAAACAGTAAGTGTTGGGTAATTTAAAGCTGGGGGTAGGGTATCAATGGTAATTGTTTTAAGACCGACATACAATTATAATAAGTGCTAGAATTACAATTGTAGTTATTTGAATAAATGCCAAATTATTTTACAATTGATCTCTTGTTATAATTAATTGAATATTTTGGTATGTGTGTCTATTTGTCATTAATGTCATTACTATTTTTTTGGCGTTAATTTTTTTTAGAGATCTTAATTGTCTTTGACATTTTCAGTATATGAAAAATGAAGGACTGTCTTAAGGTTAAGATGTAATCATTAATTTTTTTATAAAAAAATATTAGAATTACGAGAACAAAACAAATTGTGTGTATTTTGGGCAAAACCAATTGCTTTAAGATTTTCTAAGTTTTAAAATTTGATCAACTTTTTATTTTTTCAATTGCCAATAATCTATAATTGAATACCAATAAAACTGAATATAATCTCACAAATAATATAAAATACTTGGTATCAATGGATTTCTCATAATATGTTACCATTCATATAAATTTTGGTGAAAAAGTAATTTAAGAAACTGTCAAATAATTTAAAAATTATAATGCAATGATACATAATTAGTAAAAATAAAAAAACCATGAAAATTATTGTAAATATTGAAAAAAAATTAATATCATTGGATAATGTATAATTTGAAAGCATACAAATAAAAGTAAATATAAAAATTAAATCTAGGAAGCTCTGTCAGAAACCCAATATTTAGCAATACAATATTTAAAATACTGTTCGGAAAATTTGTTGAAGTAAGAAATTATGTGAAATGTTTTGAAAGCATAAAATAAAAAAGTTTGTATCATTATTTTTTTATAATTTTGTTATTACTTGTATAAAATTTTATACATTATCAAATTCCGAAAAGACTTGAAAACAATTTAAAATAGAATTATATTTCTGAAATAATAGAATTAAACCATCAGATTTAAAAATTCAAAAATAATATTTTAAAACACTATAATTATTAAAGTTTATATTGCTGGGTATTTCATATTTTTGAAATTAAAAATATAAAATATTTATACCCAATTGAAGTAATAAATATTCTCAAATAATTTCTAAAGTACTACATATTTCATATTTCACAAAATTATATGGTTATATTTAAAAAAAATTGCGTTGCGTGATTAGATTTGTTATAATTTTGGAATAATTTATATGATATTTCTTGCAGAAATAAAATTGTAACTTACTTTCCAGAAATAAAAACCTAATGATATTTATGAAATTATAGATATTCAATTTTATGAGATTCAGAAAATTATTGCAAATATTTTATAAGTCTATAATTATAAAATTTTATATCACTAAATTTTTCATGTATCTTTGAGTATGCACATAAAGTGTCATAGCCAAATAATTTTTTCAAGTCTTCAAAATAATTTAAAAACAAAACTCTCATGTAAATTAAAATTTATGAGATTTAGAAAATTATTTAAAATATTTTTATAATTTTTAAAAAATTATATCATTAAATCCTACAATTTTTTATGAGCATGCATATAATTTTTCATAGACAAATGAATTTCTAAAAACATACTAACAATTTAAAAATAAAACTATATTTATCTGAAATTTAGAAATGGAGGGTCCATTAATCTGGAAAATGGTAATTGTTATTTTCAAGTCTTTAAGATAATTTTTATAGTGTCAATTTTTTTTAAAAAAAAGTAGGATAAAAATTAGAAGTTAACATTCCATTATATGAAACTTAGTTGATACAGAACAACAAAAAAAATAAAAATAAATTGCTGACTCATGCAAAAAAAATTTAGAAATCCATCAAACATCTTAAAATTAATAAATTTCTTAAATTATAGAAATGAAATACATTTCTTAAAATATTCTCAAAATATTCTAAAATCTTTTTTTTTTTTAAAAAAAAAAACCTTTCTGGTTGATGGTGTCATGGATGCTTATACAATTAATTATAATTTTTGACAATAAATTATAATTTTTAAAAATAAAACAATATATTTGTTCACATTTTCTTGTTTGTATTTGAAGTCTAAGTTATCATTGAAAAAAGTACTTATGGTCATGATGGTGTGAAATGAAAAATATATGAGAATTGAATTGCCAAAGCCCAAAAAAAAAAAAATGACGTCATGCTGACATCACAAGTGTTACTGTAGAAAAGGCTCCTCTCATTGTATAGTATATAGATATATCTGAAAAATAATATATGTAGCCAACAGCCGAGCAACTTCTTCTAGAACCGAAATTGGTCTTGTCAGATATATAGCAAATTCTAGCCAACAATTAGGCCTGTCAAAACGGAGAAAAAAAACGTGATGTCGTTCCGTTTTCAAAAACGAATCGGAATGTGGCACCAATTTTTCATATCGTTTCAGAAAACGAAACATATAATTATATCGTTTTACCGAAATAAAACACCGAAATGAGGAATTATAATGGTAAACAGAAACGAAACGGAATGTGGCACCAATTTTTCTTACCGTTTCAAAAAACAGAACGGAGATGAAACAGTTATTTCGTTTCGTTTTCTGAAACGAAACGAAAACGGAATGGGGTAAAACCGAAATTGCTTTGGATTTGTTATAAATTGCGTTTGGCACGTTTGCCGGGCCTACCAACAATCTAGCAAATTTGGGCTTGTTAATTTGTTATAAATTGCTTTGGATTACACAATATAAGGCCCATGATATTTTTTGTCTAGAACCGAAATTGGTCTATTAAGAAATTGATGATCTGTCATTTCCAAACCCAGGAACTTCAGGTCATCTCTCATTTTAAATTTAGTTTTTTTTTTTTTTAATTTCGGAATTGAAAACTGGAGTACAGGCTTCATGAGAATCATGACCAATGAATTTCAATTTCAGAAAAAAATTAATATATAACGTAAAAATTTACAGAAAATTTCAGAGGATCCTGAAAGTGGATTTTTGATTCCTGACATAGCCTCGATAAGGGACTAAATTCCCCTTAATCCCGAATTTCCTTTTTTACTTTTGCATATCATGTCAACTCAGTACTACTCTGTGACTAATTGTACCAAACTTTTCTCATTGAATGTGTTTTGTTTGCTTGCATAGGACTGTTTATTTGATTGACCATTATTTTGTCCTGCATGGAGTCGCATCTAATTCTTGTCAATCACCTACTTGGCTTGTTTTTTTTAGCACAAACTTAAATATTCAATGGCAACAACAAAATATAAGCCAAATCTACTGGGCACGTATGAGAGAAATTTTGTACTATCTGAGAGACATTTATAACTTGACCCTTGTCACTCTATCAGAATTCAGAGGCAATTTGTAAATTGACCCAGCGACTTCCTTGTAATTACGACTACGGTAGACAGAAAAAACTAGTCAAGAGAAATATAAATGGAAAAAAAAAACCTTATATACGTGTTCACGGAGAAAATTGTGAAGTTTATTTTTCAATTTGTAGTTATGCCTCTAAATTTTTGGTGATTGCAGATGGCCTTTTCATAAAAGTTGATATTTGCATTTTCAAGGAATTTGTCATATGACCCCGTGATCATTTCTTCGTCTTCATTTCCCCTTATTAAATATAATAAAGTACGTATTACCCCTATATTGCATTTATCTAAACAGCACAATCATTTAATAGAAGACGTGTGATTGTTGGAAAAATGAACTAGAGGTTGATAATTACTGTCAACAAGCATGCATTTAAAAGACTATATGAACTAGGTAGCCACATGGGGCCTTAGACTAAACTATTATCAGGTCACAAAAGGTGTGAACAAGACAACTAACATGTCTAATCTTGTTGCTACAAAACCCTGAATTCAAAACAAAAAAGAAAGGAACATCTTCCCTTTCCAAGTGGTCAATACAGTACACTCACATGTGGAAATTAGAAATTATAATTATCCTTCAATTTAGCCCATATTTCCTCTAAAAACACCAAACCAAACTCAGTTATTTCGCCTACATTTTAAAGGGTTTCCAGTTCCGACTGGAATCAAAATGATACTGAAATTTGATGGGTTTAGGTGGTTGGATTTCCTTTTTCCCAGTGTTTTTTATTCACATGCAAATTGACAAAAATTTACTCAACTTGTCATGTCTTAGATTTCAGCATCTTACTATTTCGGCATATACCGAAACGGTACTGATGTCCCTTCCATAAATCATTACTTCACACATAGGTTTCAGTAGCCACCTACATAAGCACATCTTCTTCTATAAAAAGAGGCATCTCCATTGATCAATGATCAATCCTAGCAACTGAGTGACAAAGAAAGAAAACAATGAAATTCTTGGTTCAATGCCCCTGTTGTGCTTTCTTCTGCTTTATCAAGACTAAGAAGAGAAATCTCAAAGGCAAACAGAGCAAAGGCGTCTAAAAAGATGAATTTGTTACAAGCTATGGTTAGTTTATATTTCTTCCAGGCGGTAATTGTGGATTAAAGTATTGTACTATATTATATTTTGTTCTCCTATTTCTTCGGCTTAGTTTTTCATGTGAATTTGTAAGCTAATTATATGTAATTATATTCAGTGTATTACTTCTCCTCATTGTTTACTGTGTCTTTGATCTACTTTTCTGTATGCATGCATGTTATTTTTCACTATGTGGGTAAATATTACTTGCTATCCAGCTATTGAAGGAATACAAGGGTTTTGTTCTTATTATTTTCACAAAATCAAGCATTGAATAAAACTCCCTGAAACATGCACTCTGGTTGCATCCATAGCAAAATGCATTTCAATAAATATGTATGACAGAATTAATATTTTCTTTTTTTCTTATAGAATTTACCAGATATAGTTTTGGCAGATTGTGTGATGTTTGATTTGAGCTGACATAAGTTCACCGCACATTCTGCATCAGTAATTCAGTACTGAAAAAAAAAAAAATCTGTAGTATGTTTCTGTTTGGTACATACAAACAGTTTAATCAACAAAGCAATGCAAGAGCCTTTTCTTTTCTTCTTCCAAATAAATCAAGTACTCGATGCAGCAAACAGTTTTGTTACATCAATAGCAAGAGAATAATGCTGAGTAAATATCAATCCCCGCATAAAAACTAGAAGCAAACAGAAAACCAATACAGGACCGTGACTTAAACTACCTAGCAATCTGCTCTCTTAACAAAATTGGATGGTCTAACACCAAATAAAAAATAGCAACACTAGCAACAAAGCTGCAATACAATGACAAAACTAAATGTAAGATAACACGGGCCTTCATTTTAAGCTGTTGCTTCAGATTTCTGCTCGGAATCAGATGCCGGCTGGTCTGGCTTAGCTGCAACCAATTTGTCGATCAGTTCGGCCGCCTCTTGAACTGTTGTAATGTTCTGAGAGTTATCTTCTTCGACTGTTATCCCAAATTCTTCTTCCATGTTCATCACTATCTCCACCTACAGCATTACATTCATAAGTTAACAGAGCCATGTGATGCTAATGTAGCACTCATTCTATGAACAGAAAAATGTCATATTGAATAGACTACCCTCTTTATCCCACCAAAATTGCTTTTATCACTTTCCTGGAAATGGGTATCTTTTCTTTTTCCTCTTTTGGAAGATGCATATTTGCTAAGTTCCTTTTAGCTGGAACTGTTAAATCAGATAAAATATTTTCAGGCCACAAGTTTAGCTTGTGGCTTGTGGCTCGCTCATGTTCCATTTGATTTTAGCTTTAATTTAACTCATTTGACTAGATTTTTACATAGCTTGAGCTCAAAGACAAACTCGAAGCCATTATAGTTGAGCCACTCGTCCGTCTTCCCCTCGAAATAGCTCGATTTGTGATTATTTTATTCAATTTGGAGCATCTAGCAATTAATATGTTTCGATTTTTTATGAACTATAAATGCTCTAATAATATCACATAATATTGTATTGAACTTGGGGGAAATTAGATATACCGTGTCAAGTGAGTCGGCGCCCAGTTCTGAGAACTTCGACTCTGGCTTTAGAGGAACATCGTCATTCAGTGCCAATTGCTTCTTTACTATCTCCATCACTTTTGTTACAGTCTCAGGCTTTGCCTATTCAATTCATAAACAACCTCGAATATTACTTGTAATGCAACCTATATGATGTCAAAACTTGAATTTCATGATAATTCCAACAAGGAAAAAGAAAGAAAAAAATGGAAAACTCGTCGACCTTGAATTTCATGATGTTCCAATATACAAAAAAAAAAAGGAAAAAATTACTATTTTCAACACTTGAAGTAAACAAGCACCTTTCATTTTTTAATTTTTTTTTTTTTAAAATGTGGGTCATACCAACAAGCACCTTTAATTATTTTGAGAGGTTTAGTTACATGGTAAGTGCTTATTAAAATCATCTAATTAATTGAGCCTTGTGCTGAAATTTGTCAAAGGATAACTTAATACTTCAATTTTGGAGAAATAATAAGAGAATGCAAACTGAAATTCTAGTTTTACCGAGCAAGAGACACGAAGTCTTGGGAACCTGACTGGTGTCAATGTGCGGTTTGTCATGCCGAGTGAGATTGTACAATTTTTACCTGCCTACAGTAAACAAGGATTTCAAAAAGATTAATCACACTTGTGACCTCTCACCTTAAAAGCATCACAAAATGAATAGAAAAATAATATATAAAAGATCAAAAGAATTACCGTAACGCATTTTGTTTGGCTGAATGAACACCCAAAACTAACAAACGTGGCAGAGAGACTTGCCATTAGAGGTTATGTTGTTAAAAAAGAAAAAAAATTCGTTAGGAATACAAAAGGAGTGGAAAAGAACCAAAAGAAGGAGGCGCAAAAGAAAGGATAACAAAAGGATACACTGATGATGTGTAATGGATTAGACACTACGGGGTGAGGGGAATCTCGTTTTTAAGCTGACGTGGCAAAATTATATCCATTCAAACCACAGTTTATCTGTTTCGGCCTGTTGGGTCGGGTCCATATAGGACCGTATTCAGATCCAATGAGGATAAATTGAATACAATAAGAGAGTCATATAAATTGGGCTGTAGAACTCAACACTCTAAACAAAATTTATATTTAAAACAAGCCTGATGATAAAAATCAGCTTTCTGAACTACTTATTTGGGCTATTCAAATGCACTATAAAACAATTTAATAAATATTGTTACGCCAGGCCTTCTCTTTCAGAACCTACCTACCTAAATAGATTATACCCTGGTGGAAAAGAAAATTTGGGAAAAAATTTCGGAGCAAATAAGGATTCTTAGGTTGGGAGGGAAAAAAAATCCTCGCTATAATATTTATGTTTGCCAGAGTCTAGTGTATGCCAACCAAAAGAGGTCCCCACTCTTTTTCTTTTTCAATTTCAGTTTTAGTATTTTAATTTTGGCACAACAAATAGATAAATATATTGGAATAGAAGCATCTTTCTTTTATTATTATAATTATTTTTATTTTGAATGACCTCTTCTATTTTCTTTATAACTCAAAAGAGATACAAAAGATACATGGTACCATAACAAGTTAATTGAATGATGCGTGGCACATATTGACGGTTTCACTGACAAGTGACAAGATAATCAGTCCGTCCTCTTTAACCATTTTGAATTAGAGTGATAAGTTAAATAAGTTAATCCCACTAAATTAAATTAGAATTTTCAACAGATCTTACTATAAGTAATACAATTCTATTACACATTAGAGCTACATGGAAGTTTCCAAATGAGGAATTTTAGCGAATATATGTCCAAAGGGGGCTCCCGTAATCCTCTTCTTTAATTTTTGGATTTATCCTTATCGAATTGTAACAGAGTTTCTTGATTTAATATTCTCATGATCTGTTCCTATTTGATGACTTGATCTCTCTTCAGTAAATACAGAACCGTACTGGCTTGCGTTTTCTAATTAGTTTAGCTGGTGTATCTGCCCATTCTATCCTTAAATATATTGTCATGATGCCATATATAGTTAGGTCAACCAGCTCTAACTAACACTTTCAAACTAGTCAAGCTGCTGATTGAAAATTCTAAATTGACAAAACCCTGTTTGTTTAGGAGCAATCAACCCAACTATGTACAAAATTTCTCACCAAATTTTAAGTTAATTGGAATATATAACAGTAACAAAATATCAACCTCACAACCATTCAAAATGTGTTCTCTTAGGTTCTTTTCATTCACACTAATAGCTAGCTTATTAACCTTTTGCTTACCTCTAAGCATATTGGTTGAATCCAAGGGTTGCTCTATCAATGCTATATACAGCTTTGGTGACTCCATTGCTGATACTGGTAACCTTTTGTTAGAGGGTCCAGTTGGTCTTTTTGCCTCTATTGGGAGCTACCCTTATGGCCAATCATATAAAATGCCAACCGGTCGCTGCTCTGATGGCTTACTCATCATCGATTACCTTGGTACATATTTTTACCCACATCCTGCTTTATATTGAAATCATTCTGCTGATTCTATATGTATTCCTCGATATTGAAAAAAGAGTAGTTTTTACTGATTTTTGCATTCTAGGTTTCAACAAAAAATTACTTTCACACCTTTCCCTTCTATTAGTATTAGTGAGAACCCCATAATATCAATATATCTTTAATTAACTATTAATTAAGAAGGTTTAAATAATTTCCTTTCATGTTTATTGTAGATACTTTTATATAAAAAAGGATAAAAGTAAATAGGAAGATGTTTTAAATCAAGGGAATACAGCACTGCCAATAACTGATGCCTTGTTATTTTACAGCCATGGATCTGAATCTTAAGCTGATAAATCCTTACTTGGATAAGAGTGCAAATTTCAGCAACGGAGTAAATTTTGCTGTTGCTGGGGCTACAGCGCTTGATCGGACTGCACTGTTAGCAAAGGGAGTAGCCATGCCTCCTGCCAGTGTACCCCTTAGTTCTCAGCTTGACTGGTTTAATTCATATCTGAATTCCACTTGCTCCTCCCAATCTGGTATTAGTTCGAATGAAAATTTCTTAACATCCTATCACCATTGTTCAAACAATCTAAAATGTTTCTTTCTTCAAATATTTAAGAAAATTGTGCTCATCTTGTTTACCTTTTTCGTCTTTTTCAATGAGGGACACATATAGCCTTCAAAATTTGACGACACATTTATATTTTGAAATGTCAGGTGGAAATAGACACAATTTAATTAATGGGAAGAAATAGTCAATTCCAGCATGCAATTAGATATTGAATTGAAAAGGAGAAAATAATGACACTAGAAAATACCACTTATGTATAGAGACCCCATGCCTACACCAATAGCTGCGACTTTTGGATAAATTAGTTTGGTGGTTTCACTTTTTCAGTATAATGATACTTCTATTACTACTAATTCCTCTTTTGTTTACTTTAAACAAATATGGTTCATAAAAAGAACTAACGAACAATGCAGATTGTACTCAAAAGCTGGAACAAGCTCTGTTTTTGGTCGGCGAGATTGGAGGGAATGACTACAACTATGCATTCTTCCAGGGGACCTCCATAAATACAGCTATGAATTATGTCCCTCAAGTTGTTCAAGCAATTGTTGATGCTGCCAAGGTAACAAACCATAATACTTTAGAAAATAAATGTGAGGGATAAAATGAAATTAATTCAGGGTACATGTGAAATTTTGTGATTCAAGTTCGCTTTCATCTCATGGCTTAGTTTTGTATAGTGTTAACAGATATAAGTTTTTTTTCTTTTTCAGTGGGATTACTCTTATCATTGAGATATCTCCAAATTATGCTGTTTTTAACGAAGTACAACTTATGCAATTGAATCCAATTTTTCCCTTAGAAGTTGAGATATATCAATAGCGTCCCTCAGTGGTAGCAGTGATTCTCACTCAATACTGTTACAGCTAATTTATATTGTTTATTGCATGAATTGTGTTCCTAACAGCAAGTCATTAGCTTAGGAGCAAGACAACTAGTTGTACCAGGAAATTTCCCGATTGGATGCTCCCCAAGTTACCTCACATTATTTTCTACTTCCGATTCATCAGCCTATGATGAGAAGAAGTGTCTGATAGCTTACAATAATTTCTCCATGTATCACAATAAGCAACTAAAATCTGCATTGGCAGATCTGAGAAAGAGTAATCCTGATGTTACAATTATTTATGCCGACTATTATGAGGCCTTCATGCATATGCTTGATCAAGCATCTAGTCTTGGTATATTTTTATTTCATCAAGATATCCTTTCTTAAAAGAACCATTTACTGACATGGAGTCTGACACAGTTAATTTTTTACAGTATGGCAGAATGTATTTTAGTAAGAGTTATGCTTGTATGAACCCAAATTGTTGATTGACATTACATGGTTTACAAGTCATACTTATATTAAATCTCCCTTCCTCAGGATTTGAACAGGATTCATTGCTGACGGCATGTTGTGGAACTGGTGGCGGGTACAATTATGAATCAAACTTGATGTGTGGTTCGCCGGGAACAACAGTCTGTTCCAACCCCGACCAACACATCAATTGGGATGGTATCCATCTAACACAAGCAGCGTACCTGGTAATTGCTCAATCGCTTGTCACAGAAGGTTTTGCTTACCCTAATGATAAAGTACAGGAGATTTGGGATTGCTAAGACAAGACTTTTTGTGAAGCGCATTTTTTTTAAAAGAAATTAATATCTACAGCGTCGTGAAGCTGTACAATCTACAGGAGTTTTGTAGACTGCATATGTATGATTTGACATATATACTAGTGTCGTTCGGATATTTGAAACTTGTGAAGCAATTCTGGTCTCCTCTCTTCTTAGAATCTATCAATATGCAAATTCAGCTATTGCAACTTGTACTCTCGGACATTTTCTTAAGGCCCATGTTTGACAAGAAACAAATTTAAGCCCATATAGAACAGCATTTAAAGGGCCTCGCTTTGACAATGTGAATAGAAAGAAATCTGACAGGTTAGCTGTAGCCCAAATAAATTATATCTAAGCGGATCTACATGGGCATAGTCGCATAGAAAACATACAAAAATACCACATCGTAATTCATGTATTTTAGATAAATAAAGTAATGCGGGCTAATTACACAGGACCGCCCATTTATTAACGGTCAGCATTTTGAAAAAAAATAAATAGGAGGATAAATGTAAATAGCTATATTATTAATATAATTGCGAGGTTAATAATCAATAACTTATTTTAATATATATCTCATGTCATAATATATGCACCACTTAAATTTGGTTTAGAAGGCTATGACTACGCATCTATGAGATTAGTTGAAAAAAAAAAAAGACAACACCCCATGGATGCTCTCATTCTTTTCTCATCAAGAATTCAATAAACTATTAAAATTAAAGAATGAATACACAGAGTTATGCTTTAAGTTGAAGAAGAGAACCTTGGTTGACACATCAAAGTCTCTCACTTTTCTCTGAAAGGGAGATGTATGTAATTATGTATAGCCATACGATAGCTAGCCATCATTACTAGTAGAGTGAGATTTATCAGAATTGGACGGGTGGAACAAAACCTCTTTGGACTTTACTCGAGTGCATTTATATAAAAATAACTTTCTAGTCTCCAATCAACCTTTCTCTACAAAAGGAACAGTCAACATTCTATGTGGCTGTTTGTCTCAGGTGGAATATGTAACGAATAAGTACTGCCAGTTCTATTGTTTTTTCAGAACAAACTGAAAGGATATATATACAATTTTGTCAGAAATACAAAGATAGAAATCGAATTTAGTGAGAAGTGAACAAAATAAAAAAATTCAAAGATTTTTATTTTCACTCTTATAAACGATCGAAGTTAGTTATTTCGAAAGAAAAAGGCAAATCTTAAACCTACCCTTCACATATTTCTTATATTTAATACCTTGATCAGCCTTTTTTTCCTTAATAACTCTACTTAAAAAAATCTACTACACAAATTGAAAAAAAACTTTAGATAGAGTAAAATATTTCTAACTAGTTTTCTTTTGTATTATTAAATTTAAGGTTATGCCGCAATTAACGATTAAAATCACCACAATTTGTTATACTTAATTTAAATTTAAATTCAAATTTAAGTTTTAGAAAATAAACAAAAAATGTAGAGATCTAAGAACAATGGGGGCGTTTGGTTGTGTAGTAAGGGATTGCATAAGTTAAGGATCCCTAAGTATTTATGTAGTGTTATGTAATGGATGTTTGGTTGTGTAGTAAGGATAAATAACTTAATACATGCATATCTTCATGTCAAAAGACTAAAATGCCCTTGAATTTCAATTATTTAATTTTAATTAGTATTATATATTAATAAAATATAGTGACCTAATTATTATTAATTATTAATTATCAATGATAATAATAAATCACTTTTATTACTGTGAAATATTAATAATTACTTTTAATTAAATATTATAAACATTATTAATTATTTAATAATAAAAAATAATTATTGATCAATTATTTTTAATTAATTATGAATATTTAATTGTTATTGTTAATAATTATTATTACTGTTAAATATTTTTAATTATTTAATAATGAAAATTTATTATTGATTAATTAGTTTTAATTAATTAATTATTATTAAATCGTTATTATTATTTAATTATTAAATATGATTTTTTAATAATTATTGTTACTTATTAAATATTATTAATTATTTTTAAATAATTAAATATTATTATTATTTATTATTAATTATTTCTAAGGGGTATTGTTGGAAAAAAAATGAAAGAGGATGGTGCATAACTTATGCAACCTATTTAGATTGCATAACTTATGTACCCTTAAGGCGTCTTATGTAACGGGTGTTCGATGATTTAAGGATGCATAACTTAAGTTATGCACCCTTTAAGTAACAAACTAACGGACCAATGGAATTTCTAATATTTTTTTTTAAAATAAGAAAAGCAGTATCAAACTAGACTTTATTTAATTTTTTTTGGTAGGGAGTAATCTATTCAGGTCAGGTAAATTGGTAACTTATTGCACAGTAACGAACCGCTGCAGAAAACTAGGTTAGCAGGGAAAACGTGGGGCTTCAGGAATTGACTAGACCAGAGACATTCATTCAATGCTAGAATGTCGTCATTAATTTTTAAACAAGTAGGTCTTTTCTACTGATCTAGAGTTGTGGTTGAAAACGAGCGGCTGTCTTCAACAAGCACAATTACAAACCAACCAATAAGAGTATTTTAGTGTAGTTAGGAGTTAGGACACCATTTCCAAAATAGTAAAGACGAGACAAACTAACGAACTTTTTCTCAGTAATATATTTTTCTGATTGAGGATGATAAAATATTAAAATAAACCAATAACTAAAATTTTGTCCCAGGGCGCCGTTGTTCAACAATTTGGGAGTTCACATTAATTAAAGAAGAAACAAAATCACAATATATACTTTAACTAAGATCTTGTTGTTTCTCAGTTTAGAGATGAAATCTGCCGAATGGTTTTTTGCCATATTCCTGCCTTACCAAAATAAATAAATAAAAATCATAAGCGAGGAAAGTGTCCGGGTATCTCTTACGTGAGTAGATAATCTAGGATATTGAGATCCAAAAAGAAAAAAATTGAATTTTCCTGAAATGTTTTGTCAATTTTAATATTTGCTGTAAAATTCAAGAAAAACTCGAAGAGGTCGTTGTGAAGAAACCGTAAAAGATTAATGAATAGAAATATGACCACACTTTTCTATTTTTCATAGATCTACATGGCATATCTCTCCAAAACTATGTGCGAAGTTGCCTCACCCATTTCTTCCCACAAGTTTCTTTACACTTGACGTTTAATTATTTTTCATAGTCCTAATGGTATGCAATTGGGGTTAGTAGTAATTAATAACATCGAACTTCTTTTGACAAAAGTTGGAAATATCATCGATAATCGATATCCAACACACACACACACACACACATATATATATATATATCGTCCTAGTGATATTTTTAGCTTTATATATAGGCTATGTATCAAATTTCACACAATTCGATATCCTATCAAAATTTATATACTACATACGGACCATTGAAACTTTTAGCTTATTTAAGAATGGTACAAACTTACATCAAATCCATAACATTTTAAGTTTTATTTCTCCAAAATTAAAAATTATTTTCAACATTTAACAAAATTGTTAAACTAATTTGTAAACTGTTCCTCACTGTAGAATCATTCGTATACTGAAACCAGAAATATATTAGATTAGAATTATTTTAATTTATCTAAGTTTATAATTTACGAAGTAATAGCCAACAAAACAATATACTAATAATAAACTTATTAAGAGCTTTATCATTCGAAACATTACACAAAAATATTATGAAAACGACATTATAAGTTTTTTTTTAAAAAAAACAAGATATAAAAGAAAACCGTTTTTCAAGAGAGAATCATTTTGCACAAAGATACTTCAGGGCAAAAAATGTACGCATATAGGAAAGTAGTTTCTTTCTATAACGGGCTAGTGCTCTCGCAACATTCAATGCCAATAGAATCAATATCATTTTATTATATTAACATATTAACATATTAATGGTTACCTCCAACTTTAATTATGAAAATCCTCGTGATCACTAAAATATTTTCGTATCTTTCATACATATTTTTTTTTTGACGAATTATAATTTTCGTTCATTATTTATAAAATTCAAGAACCATAAAACACTATTCTTTCTGCCTAGACAGCGATTAATAGTTACTCACTTGGACCAAAATTCAATTAATAAATCCCGTGACCCGTCCCAACAGCTTGAGAGGCGCATGCATGCAACCATGCACGTGCAGTACGTAAAGTTCGCATGAAGTACCGGTACAACCCATACAATGCATATATTGCTACGAAAAAAACAAAGAGCAACAGTGGTTGGCTGGTTGCTTACAGTGCTGTAGGATTTGAATGCATATCTTTTTGGTGCTTACGAGCAATCATGCTTCCCTACTCTATCACTCCTAGTCCTAGACCTAATCATCATCTCTTAGACCCCTACTTTCATTTCCTCTGCAATTTCAGGCACCCGTTGAAATAGGAGAAACTTGTCAGACCCATGTTAATTAATTTTACTCCGGGTTTCAAAATAATTAATAAGTTATTTTCAAATACAGGAGGTCAAGTTTTACAACGTTATTATTGATTGCTTGTATTACTAAGAAAATAACACTACATACTCGTAGCCTCGTAGGACCTAATTAATGATAGATACTAGCTAGCTAACATAATACAAATTCACTTTTCTTTCAGAAAATTAAATATACATTATTACACCAAACATACTAGTTTCAAGAAATTAATAAACGTTAAGCATTGCACCAAATCAAGAGTCATGATCTATATAAATCACATCTATAATTATCGTTAATATCCTTGATATGTAGAACGAAAGAAATGGTCAAACAACAAGAATTGCTTTAATTGGCAAATTTTTTCTAAGCATCAATATCAATAAGTGAGGAGACACCCTTTTATATTTCATTTTAATAACTGAAATCATCTGTAAATAAGTACTTACAATTAATCATGAATTTATTATATCATTAAATTAGCACCGCAGGTACTTAACTTTTCAGAGTACGTAACACTTTAGTGCAACTGGTTTGCTAATTAAATACATTAGCAGAGTGTTCTCACTTGCAGACATATACACTAAAATGAGTGATCTGTTTGTGACAACAATTAAAAGAAATGACATTTTGCAAAATTCGAGAAATCATCAACATATCCTCAATATCGTATGTCTATGTACAAAAGCCAAAAACAATTATATTTTTTTAGAAGCCATCTCACGCTCAAAACAAAACGCATTGAACATCAATTGACAATTTTTCGCACAAGAGCAAATGCCAATCAATTTACAAAATGTGAGACAATGCGCATTACTTATGCAATTCATATATAGTACCTTCTTTTTCGAAATTGTTATATAATTTATAAATTACTAAACAAAAATGCAATAAGAAAATAGAACTTTGCTAGTGCGCGCCCGACTTCATTATTGAAATACTTGTTAAATGTCAAACGCAAATGCAAGCTCACAGAGTCACAGTGATAGTACCCTTCTTGCGATAAACAAAAAGTGGAATTTTTGCAAATGCCATATTTTTATTATTCAAATACTTTTTAAACGTAATTAACAATATCTAATATCTACGGAGTGTTGGCTGGAAAACAAAATGTCAAATAGAACATTATTTAATTTTGTTTAAGCTTTCAGTCCCGGTTGGATATTATTTCACGTGTCATGATTTTAGTACTGTACTAATATTTTATGGACGAACTGGATAGTGGTACAAACATCTGGGAGCAGGAACAAAACTGGTCATGTCCCATCAGTGCTTTGAATTCCACGCATCATTTGCATTGGTACAATAAGATCGAGGGCCACTTTTACTTTTACAAGGCAAACATTTATTTGTATTATATAACTATTTAAGTAACTTGTTTCAGTGCCTGCTCTAAAATTTTTTTTTGACAGTTTGGAGCTTCTTCGTACGTACTTGTTTTGGTTTTTTCTGTTTGGTTCCATTTCAGTTATGAACTCTTGGCTGAGTTGCATGATGCTGTCATGTTTCACTGATTTTGGGGTAAAGTGCACTACGCGCATTAACGCTCAAATAATTTCACCAACTCGATATTAATTCTGTACCTTTCATATTAATATGGGAAATTAAAGAAGCGTTGATTCTTCCACAAAATGATTTGCACTTGCTTTATTACTGATTTTCTAACGAAGAACACTGATTAATTCTTCTGATACAATAAAACTTATGTTTGTGTGAATATGCATGTCTGATACGACCAAATTTGAGACATGTACATGCACATGCTGAATCGATAACACAGTGATTTGGAAGGTACCTATTGTTATAACATCAAGGGGTAATAAACTAGTGAATGTGAATCAGAACAAGTATCATTAATGAAGTTGAATCAGCATTCTTTTCTTTTGAGACTCTCGAAATGGGAGCATTCAATACACTGTTATTTTGAGTATCATGTTTGGTTGAAGCAGCCAGAAAATTCAAACAAGGTACATTCAATTGCTACAGTTAGTCTAGTCAGCTATGTGCAAATTATTTCATTTAGCACTGTCTTGTTCCACAGCATGAATCATTGCATTGCGGATTCAGACGCCACTATTCAGGCAGCTCTCTTTTTGGTTTTTATTATTCTCAGAATGACCTGCCATGACAACAACTTTTGAGGAAATTGGAACTTTTATTTAAGAAAAAGCTGATTGCCAGATATATCGGAATCTTAATAGTATTCGTTCCTTATTTTTTGTGCTTGCGTAATTGGAACCAATCCGGAAATGACCGTTCATTCTACCTAAAATCCGAATTCATTTGTTACAATATTTGTGAAAAGTCAGGTATCTCTAGAAAATCCAATCCAAATGCAGCCCGATCAATCTGTACTCCCAAAAAAAACTAATCGCATGATACAAACTTGAAGATATAACACCTTTAATAACCAAAAAATAATCGCATGCGTTTTGTTAGTTAGTTAGGCTGTATATATATAGGCACAATATAATTTGTGTCCTCCTTAAAGGCACTCTATTTTTTTTTTCTTTCCTTTTACTTGCAACTAATTTTATCGGTTCAATGAAATTATAGGAAGACACTTTGTTTTCCTACCTTCGAAAAAAAAAATTTAATGCTAAAATCCTAGCAACTCTAACTCAATATCTTCATCATGGAACACTGTTGATGACTGCTGAAATTTTCTGAAATAATTTTTATAACTACTTCAAAGAAAAATAAATAACTTTTCTAACAGCAAAATTGTTGAAACACATTCCGAGGAATTATGACAACATTTAATCCAAGATTTTCAGCGTGTCTCCATGCTGTTGGATTTTATTATGAGAGATTTTTAATTGACACAATTGTCGAGACAACACGTATATATTAAAATCCTCGCCGGAACTTTTCAGCGTAATTTTGAGGATGCAAAAAAAAAAAAAAAAGTTGAAATTGTTGAGGATGCAAAGTTGTTATTTAAAAAAAAAAATCAACAACGGTCAATTTACATTAGAGTCATTTCAACATTTAATAGCAAGTAAATTAGAACACTAACTAATGAAATCTCTACCAACGTACAATAATAAGTACAATATTTATTTTCTTCACCATTCCAAGTCCACAGCACATTTGACTTCCCAATCTCATATATAATTACATACACTAACTACGTAACTTAAAATGATAATCGATCGCTAGCTGCATTATTCAAACAGTGGAAGGGGCGCGGCTATACATGCATGTGTCAACTATCTAGCGTCATTTACCTGCCTCACCCTCGTGCCGTAGAAGATCCCTTTGGTATAGGTTTTTTCTTCCCCATCCTATATATGTATTTTTTTTTTTTTTTTAAGTTTTCCTATATATGTATTTACATGCCTATGCACGTAGTGGGGACTTTCATCGATTTTGATCTCCGTTATGCGGTAAACGTTCAGCCAGAAATTGAATGCTGGGACTTACGTTAAGATACAGTTAATTTAATTTATCGAGATTTATATAATATATAGTGTGTTTGCTTGGACAAGAATAAAGTATAGGATCTAGGACAATCAAATAAGATATAACTCAAAGAATAAGCCATTTATATCATATTCCTTATAACATGTTTTTGTAAGTATAAAAAAATAAGGTATAAAGTGGCTAATCCTCGAGCCATATGTTAATTAGTTGTATTCTTCTTTTCCATTTTTTTATTCTTGTACGACCAAACATACCGTATATAAACCCAATGCAGAAAACTTCCCTGCACGTACAGGCTAAAAATTAATTATAATTATTATCACGGTTATAATTGTGTCGTATTGAGCGTTGAACGAATGGTGCATTAATTTTCAGACATTCAACTTTTTTTTTTTCGCAGGTAGGCCCAGATGTAATCAAAATAGACGAGTAAAAATATTGTTAACTATTTCTCGCAAGTATGACAATTAAGACAAACGGTAAAATTATTATCAAAATATAAAATATTGAATATTGTAGTGTTCTTTAAAATTTACGCCGATTAAATACCAAAATGCATCTTAACGGATGATTAATTAATTTTTAAATTATATCTGATTTCATACACAACCCATCTAAATTATACAATACATCAGAATAAGGTAAACAGCCTCTAATTTTAAATATAAAAGAGCAAGCAATGCTATTTTAATAAAATCATTAATGCAACAATTTTTTTATTTCTTTTATAGTTTGAAAAATATATTGGGAAATAAGGCAGAAAAAACAGAGCAATTTGGAGACAACTATTGGCTCAAAAGAAATAACATAAAGGGATTGGCTACAAATGACATGGACGAAGTAAATGTTGTGCTTCTGACCGACTAGCTTGTCCCCTGGTACCAGTTAAAATAATTATCGACCGTATGATTTTTCATGCTTTCTGGGCGCAATATGCCATCTCACCAAAGACAGGATCCGTATGATAATGAATAGTAGATGACTATTGAAATCTGTACTAAGTGGCAATTGCTTGAATATACCTTGTAAAATCTCAATGTATACAGTTGGAAAAGCATTAATTGTTATTGCTTCGAAGGTAAATATTTGATTTGCTAATCATGTTAAAATCGCTGGTCCTTGCTGGTTGTTTGCAGTCGAGTAGATAAGATTTTGCAGCTATTGTCGCCAGCTTTACTGAACTATTTAATGTGCATTTTACATACTTTAATGCAACTTAAAATTCAGATTAAATAATTTCGATTTAAATGCTTTCGGAGTTCAGTTTAAATACTTTAGATTTCACTTTCAATACTTTGAGCTAAGTTTTAAACATTTTACAGTTTGTTTAAAATTTTTGAGAATTATTTTGAATGATTTATGATTCTGTTTAAATACCTCGCTCCTTCCAACGCAGTGGCGTCATGGCAGGTCTTGGTGGGGAGTTCAATTAAATATTTTATTATTCAGATTATGTTTTTCACCTAAAACCCCCCATTGGTATTTCAGTGGAACGCTGCTAGAATATAAACAAATAACAACTTGCTGAGCATATTGATGCATATATAAAAAAAAATTGACTAATTAAATTGTCGACTAGTCAAATAGATTATGGTGACTATGATTACATTTTCTACGATAACTAGTTATGAGGATACATTTTGTTAACAATATGGGTAATTAATTATATACAAAAATTTTCACCGTGCAAGTGCGATTTCGTTTTTCCTCTATTTATTAGAGAGAACCGTATATTATTCCTGTAAAAGCATATATTTATAGTATATATATTCCTATTATTCAATCTACATTGATTATTTATTTTCAATGAGTTCATATAATGATGGAGCGTGATAAATAATAACTGCCAACAAAAATTCTTGTGCCAATTATGTGGGAAGATGCAATGTAAATGAAATGCGATGGTATCTCAAAAAAAAAAAAAATGAAATGCGATGGGTCTACAACAGATACGGGTCAAGATTGTGTAATGCTCTGCTTTTATTATATTTAATAAGGTTGATGCTTGATAGGCTGTACTTTGGTGGTGTTGCAAGTGTCAGTACCTGAGATGATTGGATAAACTATAAGCTATAGCCTGGAACTCTGGATCTAGGTTCCCCACAAAAATACTGAAATAGTACCAGCTGACCCCTTGTGTGTGTGTGTGTGTTTTTTTTTTCTTCCTGATTGATCATGGTGGTATCTTAATTACGACCCAGTTTGCCCGGTTGGAAACGGTACAAAACTTGACATAGATGATGCTAGGTCAATATTCACATCTCTTTAAGATTTGTGTCATGATAAAATTTTGCTCAAAATGTGGCGGAAAATAAAACATGAGAAAACCCTGTAAATCCTCCAACCCTGTTGGATATGCCAACTTGAAAACAGAGTGTGCATGCATTGAATAGTGGGCAGATCAAATCAACATCAATATTTTATTAACTGTTCTTTTAGCTATCAAATACATATTCCTTTGAATTAATGTTTTGTGTGCTTCTCGTTTTATGTTATAAGCATGGAATTGATTTACTCGTTTATAACGAGTTTTAATTGTATATAAGTACTAATACCGGTCTTTAATTCTAACAAATAACAATTCAAAAGGCTTTCCATCGATACCAATAATTGCCAATAGAAAACACCTGAATCGTACTAGAAGTGCGCATGTTCATGTCCATTCATATTATCAGTTGAAAAGACGTTATTGTTTAATCTCCACATCTGACATTATCTGAATCTACTAACTTTACAATTGAGGTGGAAGTTAAAAAAAAATAAAAAAAATCAAATGCTTAATCTCAAAACTAAATATAAATAGGTTGAGAAATTTCATCTTTATCAAATTAGTACTCAACCTTGTTTCAAATTTAAACTTAAACTTTTACTATATCAAATATAGTCCTAAAATTTAAATAAAACATTTTTTAATTACTCAGAAAATAGTTTAGTATATCATTTTTGCTATCCTTAGAAACACCAACTTATTACTTCTCTAAGAGAAACTAAAGCATTGATTTATTTCCAGTGATGTACATGCATGCCACAGATTTCTTTTTCAATATGTCATCTCATGTATACCTAACCTTTTTTTTTTTTTTCCATTCAAAAGCATTTGAAATTGGAAAAAAAAATATAGAAAACTTTCATATATTAGACATAACTTTTGATATCCCAATTTTCAGTGTTCATTTTTTGGCAATTATTCGGACAAGAAATTTTCGTATTTTTTTGTGCTAGAAATAGCTAATTTTGTACAATCTATTTGCGTCTTTTTTTTTTTGTAACTTTGTTGACTTTTATTATCCTCCGTAACAATATGAGTTATTATGTTCGAAGTTCAACATTTGATCCATACAAATAGCGCTGTCAACTTGGTGCCGTTTCGAACGTTTCTCCGAAACGGAACGGAAACGGAAGGGTTTTTGGTTTCGTTTTTTGAGAAACGGAACAGAACGGAACAACATTTCGTTACGTTTCAGGATATACCATGGAAAATGAATGTAAAAACGAAACGGAACGGAACGGAAACGAAATGATTTTCTGTTTCGTCCAATGAAACAGAACGAAAACGAAACAGGGGTGTTCCGTTCCGTTTTTTAATGTTTGACACCCCTACATACAAACCCATCCAATTTGCATGCAAGTCCTCCAATGATTGCAAAATACAGCACAATCTTTTAACTTTGTTGACTTTTATTATCCTTCGTAACAGATGAGTTATTACGTTCGAAGTTCAACATTTGATCCATACAAAATTACAAACCCATCCAATTTGCATGCAAGTCCTCCAATGATTGCAAAATACGGCACAATCTTGTCCCGCCAGACTTTTTGACTTTCGCTTTACCACATCTCATATCGGATTCTATCTTGGTCTCGGCCAGCCACATTAACATGCTTTTGACGAGTTTTTGTCTGTTTATGAATGACTGCCGCTTTTAGGGCTATCGAGGGTAATTAAAAACTATTCTACTATCCCTCTGTTTTAACTTTTAAACGTTTTTTTATATTTCTGAGAGAGTGCGTTTGGAACTTTGTATGCACTTTTTTTTTTTTTTTTTGGGAATAACCTTTTAACATAGTGTAGTCAAATATTAGAAAATCTGCCTAAGGCCTTCGTTTGCCAAAATAAAATAAAAATCGTATTCTAACTTATAAATGTTTATTTAACGTCGAAAAATTAGAAAAATATGAATATATTGACTTGTCTATTTATGTCTTGAAAATACAGACGAATTCTTTGTCCGAAAAATTAAGTTGTTGTAGCATTCCATTTCCATCATCAAGCTTTGGGCCAATATGCAGTTATTATTTATGGGTCAATAGTAAAAATTTGTATATTTTACTGGGATCAAAGTGGGAGTTTAGTTAAGAAAATTAATACTTAAATTCTCAAAATCAAGCAGAGCTCTAAAACTAGCAAACTTTAGTGGGGTCACAAGGGCCAAGGGCCATTTGACTCCATAGGTGTGTAACATCCCTCTGTCACCGTCTTAGAAACGTCGATAAATGGCAATAATCATGAGTTTTGAGAACATTCCCATTTAAATATAATTAAATTTAATATAAATATGTAATTTTGATTTTTTTTTTCTTTTGCGAAAATTTATAGTAAGTACGTTATCAGCGAAGAAAAAGCTTTAATCAATATATAGTTTTTTGTTTCAAAAAAAATAATAATGGAGGCGGGATAGGAGCATAAAATAGAGCAGACATGAGAAATCTCACAACCTGCTCAAGTACTATCACAGAATGATAAAATGCTTATTATGAGCTGAAATTTGTTTTTTTTTTTTAGATAAAGATATTCACCAGAGAGTTGAGTTTTTGCACGACCTGAAATTTTTACCATAGTATATATATGATAAGCAAAGGTTAACTCTGTCCCCTAATTTATTACTCAAAAATATGAACTGTGTTAATGTAAACCAAAAGAATGGTAGGTTGTATATTGCTAAGAAGCAAGTCTGTAAACGAAATAACACAAATGACAGCATAGTTACATACTCTGTCAAGTTTTGTTCATTTGTGAAACAACAGCGCCAGTGAATTGATGAAACGACGATAATTCGCAGCAAAAACACTGAGAAGCAATACTCTGCTGTGTCCCTTCTGTACTGTACATATGTCCCAATAAATTGACTAAAAAAAAGGTGGGAGTATATATGACTCAACATATTATGAATCATGTCCTATTTCTGACGGTGCAATTAGTGAAAAGCTTCATCGTTGTCAGTTATACTTGGGTCTCAAGGGGAGCCGAATCCAAAATATAAATAAATTAATAAAATAATTGGATAATGCTTCAGTCTGTTTCTTATATCAGGTTCTCAGTTCCCAGTTCCAGTACTTTTAATTGGCGCCAGAGTCGTCATGTTCTGTTTTTAAATTATTTAACTGTTCAAAAGATTTATTTCTGCATGTATAGAGCTTCCATGCCCATCTGAGTTATTGCACTTGCCATTGCCATATTCATGTGTTATATTCATTTGGAGGCTCATCCACTGTGTTATCAAACTTTTTAGAATGTGTTATATTTTAATTGGTCTATTTTTTTTTTAATTCGGGAGAAAGTTGGGTACATTGGTGTTGCGATGATGGCTGATGGCATGATGCTGATGACTTGATGACGACTAAATAGTCTTCTGTTCTTGTAGCTGAACTTTCCACCTCAAAATCGTTTCCTTTCGTCACTGCAAAATAATGAATACATAATATATGATCCCGTGAAATGCATTTTGGATGCTCCTTTATTCGCAGTTTACACCTTGATTTTTTTATATAACTGTTATGCGATTTTGATTAAGTCAAAACACATTTCAATAAAAGTTATTTTGGTTTATGCACTTGTAGAAATTCGAAATTCAAGATATGTCATTTGCTAACTGATTTATGCCACAATAAAATAATTAAAAAATATTTTTATACCACTAAAAAATAATTAAATTCAAAATTTTGAATGACAAATTTTAAATTTACTGTAACTAAAAATATATTATGAAGCCAATCTATGATATTTTACGGTGGCATGGTGGCATATCTCGAAATAGTCATTAAGAATGATGTACTTAAAATTTAAATATTTTTAATGGCACAAATCAAATTATTTCTTGTAATAGTTATTAAACAAATACATTGACATTTTCAAATACTCTGAAATTTAAATATTAACGGTTATCTATAGTTTTGACCGAATAAAAACGAATTTTTATAGATGTTAAAAAAAAATTCCGTAATGCTCCGTACTTAATTCACAAAAAAAATGTACGATTATTTCCTAATTAATGCAAACTTGAATATCGAGCCAATGCACTCATGAGAATTGCGCCAATCAACACATACTTATTTAGTTTCTTCAAAAAATTAAGTTGATAAAAGAAAAAAAATGAGTATGTTTAAGCTGTCGAAAAAAATATTTAGTATATATTTATTTCCAAAAGGCAAATTTCGGTATTGGACATACTTTGTGTAAAAGAATACTACCATAGAGAATGGTGCTATATTTATAGAACAAAATGTTCATAGTACTACCCTGAAGCTTATATTTAATGATAATTTTTTTTATTAATTTATTAAGTTGGGATTGAAAATATGATAATTAACATCTATATTCAAATCAAATATTTTATAGAAAATTGTTAAACAGGTCCAATTGGAAACAAGTATAGATTGTTGGTGTGCACTAAAATCGAGTTGTGTCCATTCTAAAATAAATAACACTCTTAATTATAACCTGTGGGGGACTTCTTTCTTTTTATTATTGCGATATGATTCTGATGTGTGAATTATATGGTGATATCATTCAAATTTTTTTAGCTAGACGTCTCCAAGGATCACTCCCCGGCAGGGCAGTTGCTTCGGGCAACGTCTAAGTTTCTTCAAAGAACATTTGTAGACAAAATTGCCCCTCTAATAAGTAGATGCATTCCAATACTAGTTTTATAACTCTTTAATTAAATGCAATCAATTAAAATAATAAAAAATAAGAGTTTGAGGAAAAATAGTGTTTACTCTAATAAAGAAATATAATAAATTATTTTATCTAAAATTACTAGTGAAATTAATGATTTTTTTTTTCAATGTAAACAACTACAAATATATTTTATAGCAGCATGCCCGATGTGCATCTGAGAATATATTTGATATAATCTAAATAATGTGAATTTATATAAGACTAATATTTTATTGGTAAATTAAAATATAATGTTGAAATGCATTTGTTTAGTAAAAAGGGCAATTTTGTCCATTAATGTTGTGCGGAGGAAATTGTGTGTTGTCCGAAGCAGCTGCAACACTCCCAGTTAAGGATGTACAACGGACAAATTTACAATTTTTTATCAATATTTCAACCCAACCCAAATGTACCATGTTAAAAAATTTCTTTAGTTGACCCATCCATAATCTAACACAACCCAACAGATTTTTGATGTACGAATTTTATGGGTTATGCAGGTTATGCGAGTTTGACGGATTGTAATTTCAATTGTATAAAAATAAAAATAATCTCATGATTGAAATAAAAAATAAATAGCACATAACATACAAAATACTTTAGTTAAATAACTGCAGACAATAATAGCGGTAAAATAGATGACTTAAACAAAAATACTTTCGAGCTCCAAATGACTTATCAAAAAACAGCAACAATGCTAGGACAGTTTTGACTTTTGAGTTCAAATAACATTCAAAATACAAATATCAAAAACGTAACAATAAATTCATAATAATAATTTAAATTCAAAGATCCCAAACTTCGATTGTGCAAAGATTGCTGCCAGGAGTAGGGACCTAGGGACTAGAGTTGTGCAAGTAAATGTCTAAGGAATCGGTGTATATATATATTGTCATAAACTCAAAACCGAAGGGATGATTAATAAACTAAACGGGTCGGGTATGGGTACGGATTATCAACAATGAAATTATGATCCAACCCAACACAACCCGGTTATTAAAATTGAAACCCGACCTAACCCGATTAATGTATCAACCCGTTAAAATACGGGTCGGGTTGGACGGGCTAAATGGGTCGGACGGGTTTAATTTTTTTTTGTACAACCCTACTCCCAAGGACTATTATGATTTTATTAATATTTTATGGCTCTTTATTAGCTTTGGTCTCAACTGGGGGTTCATGTGTACATTTTGTTTCTTTGGCGGAAGAATCGATCAATATTTTATTGTTCGATCAGATTTTGAAAAATGTAGAGGACTGTATGCTGATTTTGGTGTTTGCTTTGCTATGAAACACAAACGAAGTAGAAAATATAGCACCTTGATCGTGTTCAGCGTACCTGTACACGTGAACGAACGACACTTCCAACACATTAAAAAATAACGTAGGACACGGTGATACTTGCGATACAGCATAGACACTGGACACGCGTTGGACATGTCTCTTAGAATTTGTGTACCTACTATTTTTAATATGGTATTCATATTAAATAATAAAGTTTTATTTATAAAAAATATTTTTGTTAAAGCCGTGTGGTGTCCTTTTTTCAGGGGCGAAGCCAAAAATATGTAAATTCAATATTTTGAAGGGGCCAATCTACATATTTGCTCATACTTTTATTAAAAAACCTTATAATTATTAATAAAATTAAAAAAATGAGTGAGGAATAGGGCCCCCACGCTGGCTCCAGTAATGCCTTTTTTTGCCCTTTTCTTTGAAAAATACTGTTTGTTATTTATGTCGGACGACTAATATATTACGACATAGTATATGTTTGCTATGTAAAATGAATTAATGCGAGTGTTTTAACATAATTATGTGTACCTACTGACTTGTATAATGCGGTAAACTCTTGGTTTTGAACATTTGATAGATATACCAAGAAGCGATACAAAGTTAAAACATATTCTTACTGGAAATACTATTCCATCTGATCTAAGTGCTACGAAATGGGATAAACCTAGATTTAATCAAGCGTACACCGAAATATGATGAATTTGGACCTTAAAATTATGGCGAGTAAATCTTGACCCGATAGTTGTTTTCTTCTTAAATATTGTGTTCTTAATTTCTTCGTAATTTGGTTTCAGCGTGATCCGGCCTTTTGGGCCTTTCTTATTCCCTTTTTTTTTTTTTAAAAAAAAAGCAGCTAATCGATTAAATTTTGAGCCGAAAACAGGCAAAAATATAATCGCAAGTACAATAAAAGGGTAACTATATATTCAGAATTGGTACCTATCATCCCCTAGTTTCCCATCCAAACCATCCACAGATTCTAAACAGGCCAAATTGGGCCCAGCGACTGGCCCAGTCTATTTATATCCTTTAGACCTCCTCCCTCATTCCAAACCCTAACCTAGCCGCAACCAGAAGCCAGAGAGAGAGAGAGGCGAAAAATAGACTAAGGCTTCCGATCTAGACGAGTAGATGCCACCCGCCACCGAAGCCCTCACCTCTGCTGCCGCCACCACCTCCGACGACTGAGATGGCGCCGTCGTGGGATATTCTTCTCTTTTGCGCCGATCTACATCTTTCCGATCATCTTTCGTCATTCAGGTATTGTTTTCCGATCATTTGCGGTGGGTTTCTTTTATCGCTGTAATTTTTCTACGATTATTGAAGCATGCTATTTAATCTCAAGTTTGCCTGAGATTTGAGATTTCGATTTAGATCTGTGAAAAGTTTTGGTGAATTGAAAATTAGTTTCTAATTCGAGTTTGGCTCCAAATTTTGGGATTGAAGAGGTTCGCTCGATCGATGATAGACATTAAAAAAAATCCATCCATTTATGATTGATTTTTTTTCTAATTCAGATTTGTGTTTTTTTTTCTTTTGACCGAAATGATTGAATTTACATGATTTGCTAGCATGAATTTACCTGGATGAAAGGGAGTCGGTACAAGGTGGCTTGTTCTCAATTGTGATTAGTGCTTCGATTGTTGGTGTACAAATGCTAGAGAGAGTTATTAGCGATGAATTATATTTTTGTAAAGGATTAGTTAGTCATTATATGTGTTCACTTTGTTTATTGTAAATGTTAACTATATTGTTATATGTGTTCACTTTGTATATTGAATATTGAATGTGTTCACTTTGTGTATTGAATACTCAATGTGTTCACTTTGTTTATTGTAAATGTTAAATATATTGTTATATATGTTCACTTTGTATATTGAATATAGAATGTGTTCACTTTGTTTATTGTAGATGTTAACTATATTGTTATATTTGTTCACGTTTTATATTGTAAATGTTAAATACGAAATAAAATTTCTCCTGCAACTAATTGAACAAATAAAATTTTTAGTTCAACCTTTGCTGTATTAAACTGAATACAAAAATACGAAAACATTTAAAACATTTATCTGAACAAAAAAATGAAAAAAACATTTGAAACAATTAAATGAACATTTAAAACACTTAGCTGAACAAAAAAATAGAAAAAAAAACATGTAACTAACTAAACATTTGAAATAATTAAATGAACATTTAAAACACTTAGGTGAACAAAAAAAAGGAAAAACCATGTAACTAACTGAACATTTGAAACAATTAAATGAACATTTAAAACACTTAGATAAATAGAATTTTGCTGACGTCATCATGCGCGCAATGTTCGCTGAATCGATAAAAAATTTTATGACGTCATCGCGCGACGAAATGGTGACGTCATCGCGCGGAATGTCGATTCACGCGGAAAAAAACGCGGAAATCTCGCTGTATGGCGCTGGATTTTGGGTTTCCGATTTCCGAAAGCCCAATCTAGCCCATGAAAACGCGCTGGATGGCGCTGGATGGGAAATCAGTGGATTCCGTATATCACACCTGCTATATATTACAGAGGGTCTACGGGCCTCTCATACTAAAAATAAATAAATAAATAAAAACCTATATATTACAGAGGAACTACATAATTGTAAAATATTTGTGTCTGGGTTAAGACATAAATGGTTCAAATTTTATATTCTGTTCCTATATATTTAACTTAACTGATAATCAGAATGTGCTAATAAAAATAATTTTCAACGACTTATATACTATTCATTGGCCTTTAGACTTTAGCATCTATATTTCAGTGTGCTGACAGATGTTTAATTATCTTATTATATGAATTATTAATAAATTAATAAAAAAGATAGATGTTCTTTACTTTTGGTTTCTGAAAGTTGGAAAAAGGAGAGAGGCCTTTATATATATCCGTAATTTATACAATTGTTAAAATACATGACCGAGCTTTGGAGAGATGCCTTTCATATTACACGACCGAGTTTTGGAAACAGGGGTTGCAAACAGAAAATCTTAAATTCCAATGGAAAGGAAACTTCTAAGATAAAACATGGAGTAATCATTATAAGATTCTTAGAGCATTACAAGTGGCTCCCCAATCACAATTAAATGAACTTTCTGTACAATCTTTATTCTTTTATTAATTAATATGTACTGAATCAATTTATTACTGTTTATCAAACTATAATGTTCTAATCAGGGAATCTAGACAACTATTCTTTATTTTTATTTTTTTTTTCTATGAAGCAAGGTGTCGTAGTAAACATTGGCATAGTACATATCTATATTCATTATTTAATATATAGTCTTTGAAAACAGAATTAAATTTTAAAAAGATCAGTTACTTTTCAAAATAAAAAAATAAAGATTATGAATGGATTAAAACGAGCGACTACTTCATACTATCTAAGAAAGCTGGTATGAATCTAAATTAAACAGTGATATTACCATCCAAAAAAAACTTTACCACTACGGCTATTAATCTATATATAGTATTAATTAAAATCCATGACTACTATTTTCATAATTAAAAATATTTTTTTTGTATTTTTTAAAATTAAAAATAGTTTTCTCTTTTTTATATCATCGTACCAATCATTTTTTTTAATTTAAGAATTAAATATTTTTAGAAATCTAAAATAGTTTACGCCTAATTTTTTGAAATAATATCATCATAGTATTAATTAAAAGCCGCTATTTCCATAATAAAAAATAATTTTCTTTTTTTTGTTTAAATATATTAAAAATAATCGTAACACTCATTATTTAATTTAAGAATTAAATACATTTGAAATATAAGGTAGTTCATGCTGAATTATTATCATCTACAAAAACATAACGCCGCGAAACTGCGACTACGATACCTAGTTATCATTAACTTATATTTGTGAATATCAATTTCTCCCGTATAAATAATTTCATCATCTTTATATACCGGAACTAATGTTTTTTTTCCTTGTCAGTGCTGATATAAGAATAGTTGGTTGACCCACATCCTTTACGATGGATTATCATTTTTTCCAGCGTTTCACAAAGATGTGCATTGAACATTTATGGGTTGAAATTTTCCCCTTTTTTATTCTTAAAATGTGACCACATTTTTTTTTTCCTTTTCTTTATCAAAGAGAAATGGTGCTATTGAAGCTTACAAAACATTTAACGGTTCCACATAATGACTTAAGGTAATTAACAAATGAAAAATATCTAATATTTAATTTTCCAACCTGAATTTATAAGTGAATTTAGCACTTTGGCATTGAATAGTGGGAAGATTAGTGGAGCCTAACCTAATAATACATGCTTAAAAAGTTTGTATTGAAGTGAGGTGAGAGAGATGGTATGTGATAATGATAGAGATAGGTGTGAGAAGATGCCTGAATTGTGTATGTCCATAAACAGATTTTGGGTTAGCATCACCGACAATTTTCCAAAACTTCCAAGCTAATAAACGTGTCTTAAACATAGCTTTAAGCCAAACTATACTGTTGTTGTCGCTAAGCCACCTCTTTTGTGCTTCATATAAGCATAAATTAATTAATGATCAAGGATTTAATTTTGTGGGCAATCCCCTGTACCCTACCAAATAAAAAGATACCTCGCACACATATATATAGCCCACAATTGCAAAGAAAGCATTTTGTACAGGGTTAAGCATTTCCCAACTTTCTCTTGAAAATAATAATAATAATAATGTGATTGCCTTTTTCCGTCGTATAATATATAAATTAAGAAAACATACTAGACGATTTAAATCATTAAAAGTGTTGTGAAATGAGGACGATAAAAGTGATTTTTCTTGGTAATATATGAGATCTCTTCTGTTTGTAGGGGCGCATATGGATATTTTAAAAATTACATGGCAAGCATGCATGTATAATTGCTCACACTTTCATTAATGGTCAATAAATATTCATTTGCCTTAACCGTAACCCTTTGCGTTGTTAAATTAATTAGAGCACCGTTTCGAAGAATAATTTGAGTTGTTATAGAATTATCCTGCCAGATCGACTACATTACGTCCACCGAACACATCTTCGCAAAAAAAGAATATGAAATGAAACATTAATTATATGGTAACCAATTAGATGTGTTCAATACGTTACGATAATTAAGTCAATTTAATGTAAGTGTTGAGAGAGGGTAGAGTTACCCATTTCAAATTACACCAAGGGAAAAGATTTAGCGGGACTATGAGACGCAAAAACTATTAATTTTATTTTATCATACATACATAATATTTTACTTTTTTTTCCTTATCAACCTTTTTTTTTTTTATCCTTGATTTCTAAAATTCCAGTAAAGTAGAGATACTTTAAAGAATCTCAAGTTCAGTTTATTTGTTCAGTGTTGTTTTGAAATCGGCTCCTCCATTATCAGTAAAATAATTCTAAATTCAATTTTCATTATTTCCAACCAATGTAACAAAATTTCACATAGCCGGTCTAATAACACTAATTATAAGATTGTAAAAAATGAACAAAAATCAGACAATATTACTAAAAAAATCTATAAATCATTTTGTGCAATACTATATATATAATTATAGTTCAACATTATTTTAAACTAAATTAGAGGAAATCAGGAAAGAATTTAGTGCATTCGACCTAAAAAAGTCTTTAAATTTCTTTGCAACGAAATATTTTAAGCATAGGTCGTGATGTATTTCACGAACAGAGTACTTATATATATCTTACTTTGCATTTTAAGATAATTTTGTACTTGATCAAATTAAATGTCGAACATGAAATTCTAATTTTGTGGGTGCATTTTTAATTTTTCCATTTTGAACCTCTCCACCATAAAAACAAACTGAATATAAAAAAATTGAAACAAAAATTCATGGTTACTTATGTAAAGATATCAAGACCAATGGTTTGAATTTATTCATTGAATTGATATAATATATAGGGCCGGTAAAACAATTCCTGGCTTGTGACTCTCTCCAGATCCATTCTACTTTTGTTTGAAATTAGCGCACTCGATTTGGACTCATGATTAGTTTAAATCGAAATTAGCTCGATACCTAAATTTATTATCTAATTTATAATATTTAATATTTAATTTGATATATAATGTATTTGTTTCTTAGATATAAATACTAATTTCCTTTAAAATATAATTATAAAATGTATAATGAAAGTTTGTCAATAAAATAATAAGAATTAATTTGTACTTTAGTTACTTAGGGGGCGTTTGGATCGTGTAAGAATAAAAATAGGATTAGTTATTTGGAGTAAAAAAATTAATCTTAAACGATTAAGAATAAGTTTTTTGGGATCTAGAGTGCTATATTTAAGTGATCCAACATCGGATTAAATTTTTATTCCTAGGGTGTTTGGATCATCTTCTTAATGTGGATTAAGAAGTTGTCGGGACCACTTTTTAATCCGGATTAAAAAGATGATCCAAACACCCTAGGAATAAAAATTTAATCCGGATGTTGGACAACTTAAAAACAACACTCTAGATCTCAAAAAGCTTATTCTTGATCGTTTAGGAATAATATTTTTTACTCCGAATAGCTAATCTTAATTTTATTCTTAGATGATCCAAACGCCCCCTTAAAAAATATGAAATTTGGAAATATATAATAATTTAGCTCGTTTAGAGCTTGGACGGTTCATGTTCAATTTAACTCGATTGGACAACATATATTGGATTTAATTTCAAATCATGGTAGGATCAGAACTAGCTCGCTGGTAACCCGACTCGTTATTGGTCTTATTGATACACGTTAGTGTTAAATTCGTGAAGTTCACTTAATAAACTTATGTTCGCTTGCTTTATACTTGCTTGTGAATTGTGATTATAAATGTTGCAGTCTACTTTCAGAAAAAGAAAAATATCTAGTACGAGAGTCTTCTGAAGAAACTTGATCTTGTCCAAATTTTTTCATTTTCGGGTAATTAAAGTTGAAAACTAGAAAAACTGAAATGATGAAAGTTGACTGATCTGTTTTTCGGGAAGAAAGAGGAAGGGAGATCCTTGCATTGACAAAGGAATGAAGAATTAATGGCTTCATAAAAATATCCTATATTTCACCAAAGAAACTCATATCTTACATGCCTGGTCTTTTCGTAAAATCGTCCCAACTCCAAATCAATTGTACTGAGACACGTGGTGGTTTTCGGCAACTTCAACCCTATAACGCGACGCCCCGTCACTCTCCAAGCTCAGCTCCATGCTTCAGAATTTAGGTGGATCTGGTCCATATTATGAAATCCAGAGAAATCGCGCAACTCAGCGTTGTGATCTTATATGGCTCCAGTCATTGTAGACGATGTCATTATGGACTATTGATTCAAAGCTCCAAGCCGTTATTCATTTGTAGACTAGTTTTCTCAGCACGTCAAGCATATGCATAATGTTATTGTTTATGTCTTTTGGTACATCAATAGTTGCAACTGTTTTCTTGAAAAACAATTATTTTCATAGCATCGAAAATTCAGGCATGCAAAATTAGATTAATCATCATAAATTTTATCATCTTTGATTTTTTTTTTTATTTCCCTTGTTAATAAGATTCTAAAACCAAGCACTCCTGGAACCATTTTAAATATTATTAATAATATGATTAACATCTTAGAAGACTTTGTAAAGTGTTTTATGTATGAAATGAACTAACATTCATGTTATATTATTTTCAATAGAAAATGAATCATTTGTAGAAACTTAAAAAGTTTGATTGACATAAAATACGGCATGAGTATATTGCAATTTGACTAAAAAAAAAAGAATAAAGTGATTTGAATTAATAACTTGAATATGTGAAAGCTTCATCTTGATGTCAATTAAAGCAATTCATTGGAGTTTTTCTAATTTTCTGGTTGTTACCATTAAATTTCAGTTAGACTCATTGTAGATAGTTGAGAGCGAAAGAAGGAAAACAAGCAAAAAAATGATTTGAAAGGGTAGAGGGAGAAATTGGCTGCTTGATTGGAGTTGTTATTGATTATTAGAGTGATCTTCCTATTCAACAATAAATTTTACTCTTGAAATGTCATTTTTTTTTTGTACACTTCCATCTTGATAAAAAAATTTCGTATAGAAAATTTAACATTTCATTTATGGCCAGGGACGGAGCTATATATAGGCAAGCCTGGGCACGTGCCCATGCTTAATTTTCGAAAAGTGATGCTCAATTAGTTTTGCTGTAGTCGAAAGACTGTAAATATGAAATTGAGATAAAAAGTGCCTGGGCTTGATTATTTTCCGTTGGTCAAATGTGCCTGGGCTCACCGCTCACCCAATTACACCGTCACACTGCTTTTATTTTATTATTTCTCTAGATAAAAAGAGAGAAGCCCAATCCTTGTTTTTTTTTCAAACCACGTTTTTTTTTGGGAAATCACGATTTACTGATTAGGAGAGGCGAATCACATTCTTTTCCTTTCATGTTCTCTCTCTGTTACGGCGTCACTTTTATCAATTTTGATAAATTCTCAAATATATATATTATGTGAAAAGAATTTTTCTGGAAATAAAAGATATTATTAAGTCAATAATTTACTTACTCTGTCAAAAAGAAGAGCTCCTTATCCTTAGGCTATTCCCAATTTTCATTTTTCATATACCATTAATCACCCATTTTTATTTTATTCAAGGCAAAATTTCATGAGCCCCTTGAAAAAATATATATATATTTATTGTTCTTAAAAAAGTGTAATTACTAAATACTTCAATTCAACGAGATCATTGCATCTCCAAATAAATTTAATTATGCATAATTTGAACAGTTTTCTCATATCTATTATAAGTTATGTAAGAGTTTTCATAAATCCTGAAATAAAACTAATGCAGTCATTCTTTAGCGATTTAATACGTAATTTTTTTCAAAAAAAAATATCTTTACATTTTTTTACTTTTTGTTGGAAAATAATGAAATTTGTATGATATTATTGTTACATTTAAAAAGTATTTTTTATATATCTTGTAATGTTTTTTTTGTTTAATTTAAAATTTTGTTATTGTGCCCAGCCTTAAAATAATTCTGGATCCGTCCCTGTTTATGGCAAAACCAATCATATAGTTTTTCTTCTTCTTTCCAATTAGTTGAACTTAATTAGATTCTTTCAAAACAGTTCGAGATTTGAAATAAATAATATACATCTCATGCCATACAATTATGTTTATATAAAATAGTATAGCCAAATTAAATAATAAATAGAATGAATCCATATAAATCTTTATAACTGCATAAATGTACGGAGTCTGTAAGACAACAACAATTTTTTAAGATCTAAAAACATCATGCTTTTGCTGTTAGCATCCTGCATCCTGTAGAAGAAATAGCAGAGCCAACACTAGTTGAGCTGCAGAAGATCCAACTAGTCCCAAGTCCGTTCCTCAAAAATCATCTTAGAAACACTTTCTTAAAGATCTGATAGAAGATTAACAAAAAAATTAAGAAAAAACGCAAAAATTATACATCCAACTGTGACTACTCACCCTCTTCTCTTTCTCTCTCCTCCTGTCGGTCCTGAAACTATTTCTAATCTCCAGACCCCTCCAAACATGCTCATTAATGGAACCCTCGCTCTCTCTTCTGCTTGTTTCCCTCTCTATTAGAGACCTATAATTTAATTTCCCATCTACTGTCTCACCCTCCGACTTCTGTTCCCCAATCTTCTCTCCTTGCAACACTTTGTACAGCGCTTGCTAGCTGCATCATATAGCACCTAAAGAAACCAAAGGAAACCAAGATCGGACGGTGGGGGAGGAGGCCACGTCAGGACCATGGTATCATGGTAACATACCATGGTCCAACCCACAAGCCTCCTTCCATTTCTCCACCAGCACCATTGCTACACCTCTTATGGGGGCCCTCCCCCTTTTACACAAAAACCCATTATATCTTTAAAACCCCTTTCTTCAATGGCCCAAGAGCCCTCTCACCCCTCACACCAAGAAAAACAAGGCAAAGAACAAAAACGCGACGAAAACGCTGGTAGTAGTAGTAGTAGCAGTAGCAATAACAACCATGAATCCAAGTCATGGCTACAATTGGGTATTGGCACTCCATCCATTTCTGCACAAGAACAATCTGAGCGACAAAAAGTTACCGAGTTGCAGCTCTTTACAAATCCGGCCTCAGTCGCTGGACCGGAAACACCAGGGCCAGCCACCCACATTGCCCCAACAGTGCAATTGCCAGCATTGGAGCAACCGACCCGACCATTTCCTTTTTTATCATCTGGAAGCATTCGACCATCTACTGAAGCAGGCCCATCATCAGCAAGCGAAGCTGGCCCGTCAACTGCAAGTGCAACGGCAAGGGTTGTCATATTACCGCCACGGCCTCAAAGTGGTATTTGGTTTGTGCTGCGGGCTTCACGAAACCAGTAAGTTTAAATTTTTGTAGGTGGATTGTTATACTTACATTCATGAATATGGATCAGACATGGTCACATGGCATAACAATATATGTTTGCTATACGTTGTCTTTCATTCTGATTAGCAACATTTCTGTCAAGAATTTTGTCATGGATGTATATCCATTCCCATATCTAGTCAAATGTAATGGCACATTTGTTATATTGGATTGGATTTAGCTCATATACATATATTGCATTTGTTTTTGAATTTCTGGAGTCTATATGTTACAATTTTCCAAATATTTATGGAGTTATATATTCACTCTTCTTATTTGCTCTCACATAAAGCTTACAATATACTCTTTTTATAACGCTTGAGCAATGTAGGAGGAGAGAACCTTGGTTACCTCAAATTTCAAGGAGCTTCATAAGGATTAGGTAATTTTGATTGATTTTAACTTCCTATTTGATATGATATATACATTCATGTTTACTTGATGTCAAATGTGATGCATTAATGACTGTTTTTTATAGGGATGGAAGGATGACCATAAGCATGGTGATGAAGTATTTGGTCAATAGGCTTGGGCTTGAGCATGAATCACAGGTACACTATTAATTTTTCTCTTCATATACTGTAGTAAATTTAACTTTTAAGTAGTTTAAAGAACTTTGTATAGTGCATTAATAGTTGCTAGTGCATATCTTGGTATTTTGTTATGGTGGTTGAAAGCAACTTTGGAGCTAGAACGTAATTACTATTTTTTCTATTCAAAAATAGTTTCGAAATAGATAGGATTTCTTATTTCTAGCTTTATATAGTAGCATTTGTTGTAGGTAGGATGTGAGTGTCTAAGTGGCGCATCATTGCTTTCCTTTGATGAAGGCTTCTTTCAGGTTAACAAGGGGTTAAGTTGTTGGTTAAGCCTTTGAGTTTTATAACTTGTTTGTTTCTCCTCAGTCGTCAAAGGGTCGTTTTTGTTCCTTTATTTTGAAAATTACTCCTCCGGTAGATCGCCATATTCTTTCCTTTAGTCGCTCTATAAAACAGAATATCAACTATTTTCTGTCATTATGACAAAATAAATCAACCAATTTACGCCGCTGTCAAAGTAGCACGCGTAAAAGTTAGTGCAACAATACATGTATAGTCAGTCAGTACGGTAGGATCTATTAGTTTGTTCTATATATGACTTTTCCGAGGACGAAGAAGCAAAACAGTGCTATGATGAGATAGTCGATCTCATGATGTGCTCTGTCTCTCTTTCTCTCTCTTTCTCTTTGTCCTTCTCTCTAAAACTGAATAACAAGAAGGCAAGCATGAATCTTCATGGCCCATGATGGCAAAGAGAACTTTATTTCTCTTCCTGTGCTAAAACATTTATACCATAAATGGATAGAAAGAAAACACCTAGGAAAAGATGTGTGAAGACTTTCCTCAGAACATGCACATGAATAGCCTTTAGCGTTCTTGACTCTATTTATTGCATTAATAAATACACATAAGTAAGACTTTTTCTTTCGTTTTTGAAATTGTTCGTCTTACTCTTTAGTTCATTATGCTTTTCGTGGGAAATGTCTTTTGCGAGTCACATGAGTGGCTACATTCATTGGATTTCTTTGACATCCGTATCGTGATGAGACCCAACAGGATTTCTACTACACTTTTGGAGTCATATTACATTACCAAGTTTGCAAGATGCAATGCATAGAAGCAACATGTTGGGAGCAGGGCATTTTCCTGTTCATAGTAGAAATCGAACCTAAAAGTTAACTAAGATAAAAGAGATATTTTATTGATGACCAATGAGGTTACTTTTGAATTGTTGTCATTATTGGAAGTACCAAAAAGTAACAACCATTAATCTATCCAGAGTGGATTTAGGCCTTTTTCAGGTTCTTCGTCCAAAATATTAATTGCACTAAAGAACCACGACATGATAATAAGTAAAACAAATCTACAAATAAAATATGATAGGGGCAAAAGGAGTAAATTGACATGATAGGAGTACCTGTGAATGCTTCTATAAAGGCATAACTCACCTACCATCAATGAAAGTTATGCACCATCTATTAAGCCACTTGTCTGGGTTGGGATTGTTCTATTGAAAGGCGACTGCCCCTCCCTTCTCCTCTCTCTCTCTCAAAATAAGTGGAAAAGATCACATAATAATGATATATGGATTTTGTTCTCCAGTCAGGAACTCTAGTGGACCTTATTTGTGCTATATTGCATGCGCTTATGTATGAATCAAACTATGCATAATTATTATAGGGGTCCCATTATATTTTCTTCTCAAAACTAATAAATATGCAGTCATTTATTTCTATCTACTTTATTTTGACTCCAGTATATGTTGGTGGTACCTAAAAGTTGGGATTACTACTTTACTAGCCCAATAAAATCTTAAATAATTCATTTATCCAGGTTCGTCCCTTCGATTCTCTGTTTAACTGAATAATTTGGAGCTTTTTTAGTCAGTTAAAAAATCTTTATTAAAATAAAAATAATAATTTTTGGAGGTTTTGCTCTTCCCTCTAACAAGGTTTCATATAGTAAATCTCTATGCATTTATGTCGATAACCTTTTAATTGGTGTACTTCTATTTTATTAAGGATTCATCGTTTTTGAAACATCTCCCTATATATAACGTCAAAAAGACAGCGAGAGAGACTTCTCCTAGTTCACAACTTTATTTATTTATTTTTCAACTTAAGATAAAAAGGGTGCACATAAATTTAAGTTCGGGGTCTAGGAGACAAAATAAAGGACAAACACAAAGTTTGGAATTTAGTTACAATTCTGCAGCAGCCAGTAAACTTCCAATTTAAAGGTCAACGCTCGTACTATTATGTGCTTTAATGCGTCCCATAAAATTTAATCATTATGTAGCACACTTTGTTTGCAAGTGGACAGCCGGTGCATGAATAATATTTGACAATCTATATCTATGTATTAATTAAATCCGCCACCGCTATTTTTATAGTAAAAATTATTTTTTATTTTTGTATTTTCTATTAGTAAAAATAATTTTCTTTTTTTAAATATATTAAAATTGTCGTATCAATCATTATTTAATTTAAAAATTAAATATATTTAGAAATTTAAGGTAAGTCATGTTGAATTATTATCATCTAAAAAAACATAGTGCAACGAAACTGCAACTGTTATGCCTAGTTAATTAAAAGTTCCGTTGTCTGTTATATTCGTGTATAATATCTATTTTTTTTTTTAGGGCCAGGTGAAAGTATAATATCTATTTTTAGTGCTAAACATTAAAAAGAGCATTTAATATAGTGGTAACTATATGTATATTAAACATGCATATATGATACTGTCAACAGAGCAAAAAATTTTTCAGGGGAGTAGGACATTACAAATATTTCTAAGTTAGTGCCATGACAATATTTTAGCAAAAAAACTACTAGGATGAGATTCCAAACATATATATATATCCCAAACAACTCTAGGATGTGGTGACAATTGGCATTAGCTATTGTCCTATATATGGAGTACAATCCAAACAACAAACATATTATAACTACACAATTATGATAGCATGATGCGGTTGTTTGATGAAAAGCTTCGTGCTAGAAGATAAGGGATTATATTTAATTAAAGATTCTATAACACCATTATATTAATTATGACACGTTTCATGAAATGATTCATTAAAAATATTTTTAAGACACTTTTTCAAGTCATGGGCTGCTAGTTTTTACACTCCTGGAAAAGACGGGTCAACTTTTACATGGACAGTAAAATAACCAACATCCACCACATAGATATTAACTATTTTCAAAATGCGAGCTTCTTCAACTATTTGTATCCTTTTGAGAGATTTTACCCTTCCTTTTTGTATCTATAGTAATTATAATTGTGGAATGCAAATTTTGTTTGATTTGCATTTACTCTAAGCCCTGGTAATTGAACTTATTTATCTAGCTACTTCTCATCATATAAAAGAGTAGCTAGGAGAAGAAAATTCTTATTCATTTGTCCTTTTTTCCATCTTCTAAGATGGTGCAATTTGGGTTTGGTAGGTTACGTGCAACTCATGCAGTTTTTCCATGAGGTCTCTTTGATTGAATGTGCAATCTATAATCGTCATGCTTTCAATTTGCTTAGCTCACCCCAAACTTAATTTTCCCTTCTTGAAAGGCAAGCTAGGCCCCAGATTTTTATTTTCTATGACCCTACACATGTACATTTACTTTTTCTTAGGTTGTAGCTTTTAGTTTAGTGTAGAGTAGTTCTTAGGACCCATCAAAGCGCGCCTCAATTAAGTGGGTGCAACTTATAGGAGATGTTTAACGGGCCCAGTAGCTTACTAGCAACTCTTTGCAAAAGATTAGGTCTACACATCATTTTCATTGCCCATGTCTTTTTATCAAAATATAGTTATTTTCGGCTTATATGATTCATTAATATTATTAGAAAAAGTGGGCTTTCCTCACTGGATGGTTCTCGTTGGTAACCTTTTTCTCCTTTTGATTACATCAGCGTTTTTCACAAAGAATTATAATAACATATTGAAATTCTTTTGTACCCTATCAGGTCCATTCGTTTGAAATATGTAATTAAATTAGATGCAACTTTCAAATGACAAATTCAAAGTTTTAAAGTTGCTATACGTCATGATTGATGCACTTCTGGCAAAATTAAGATGTCAAAAAATTCAAAGCACCATGTGTTAACAACAAAGCCTTTATTTTTTTTACTTTGGATTTATTGTTTAATTGCTGCCTACCATGAAGCAAGAACTTCGGTTCTAGATTTTATTTAGCTGTTAATGGTATGCGGGAAAATTCATTCAATCCCTTTAAGCATCAAATACGGTAAACTAGATATTATTGTTTTCTGACTTGAGACCTACAGAATAACATAATTGTTGAACTAGCGGCCTTAAATATAATTTTGAAGAATCTTTTAGTTAGCCATGTAGGCATATGAATAATTTAACGTACAGGCAAGCTCCGCAGGAAACATAAGACCTAACTTTTCAATATTTTTACAAATATAAACAGAAGAAGAAAGAAGAACAAACAAGAATGAGACCTAACATTTCTTTTCATTCGGTTCTAGCTAGTAATTTTCGTAGAATAGTCAACCTATGAATTAGCTCATGATAGGTCATCTAGACAAACGCAATTTGCATATTTGCATATGCTTTGGAGTCAGGAGAGATAGTGCATAATCATGCATTGGTTGGGGTCCACGCTAACAAAAGAATAATCAATCCCATCTTTTTGCCCTTTTCTCGTTTTAAGGCATCCGCATAGGAATCTGAATTAATTTATCGCACTGCCCCTATGATAATTCGTGTAGCAACTCCTATTATATTGTGGTTTGAATAACAATTATTAACAATGTTACTAATTGGCCAATTAATTGAGGCGACATGCATCCAGGATAAGGTCGGAGGACTGGCAAGTATATATAGTAGTTGGGAACACGGTTTGGGTAGAAAATTAATTCTGATATATAACTGAAATTCGAGTTTGTGTAACATTATGTCATATTATCTGAGATTAGGGTGTACAAGAAAAAACGAAACCCGTCTGCCCCGTTCAACCCGTCCAATCCGACCCGTATTTTACCGGGTTCAAACATTATCCGGGTTGGGTCGGGTTTTAATTTTATTAACCCGGTTGTGTTGGGTTGGATTATATTTTTATTCTTGATAACCCGATTTGAACCCGACCCGTATAATTTTACCGTAAATCCATTTCGAATCTTCATTATAAAAAGTTTAGATTTGACAATCTCCATCCCTTCACTTCATTGTCCACTTATCCCTTGCAATTATATGATAAAATTAACATATATATTTAATTTAGAACCGATTAGATCTAAATTTATTTTACAATAGATACTAATATTTTGTTCAAATGTCAACTTTATGAGCTAAATCATGTGACATTATTATTTCGAATACACTGATCCACATCAGTTTTATATTGTAAAGTAGATATCCCAACATACTATTTATTCAATTTTTTTGAGGTGCACAAATGCTTATTTGGATCACTGACATTTAGATAACGGTTGTTATTTCAATAATACTTATCTAATGATATGTAGAAACTTCAAACTTTAAACCTTACTCAAATTTTTTATTTCCAAAAAGGTGAAATATAGTCGAACTGCTTGCTAAAATAACCTAAAATCGAATACTAAATTTAAAGAATGCTTTAGCAAAATAATTGATCAAATTTAAAATGATGATTTTGCAATGGTTGATCTTGTTTACGTGTATAAATAAAATAATTGAACAAATTAAATCATAACCCGTTTAACCCGCGTAACCCGCATAACCCGTAAATAACCCGTATGTAAAAAATCATCCGGGTTGGGTTGGGTTACAGGTGGGTTGGTCACATCAAATTTCGAATCATTGCATATATCGATATATGATTTGTGTCTGTTTGGGACAGCTTGTAAGAAAAATCATTTAAAAATTTACATACTACGTTAGATAGTATAATATTAAGTTGATTTTTTTTAGTTGTAATTTTATTAAATTTCAACTATTTAGAGTTCAAGTTTTGTTAATTCTATGTATTCAAATTCTAATTGATATACGGAATACCAATAACTAGATGGTAGGATTTTGTAAACCTCAGCTATTTTTTTTTTATGGTGATATATATATATATAGCATATGTTTCAATTGTTGAACTTCAATCTCAATAGTGTCGGGTAATTAGATATTTGAAATTATTCAAATAATTGCATGCATTCACGTGTAGGTTCAAAAGTAAGGAAAAAAGAATGGTCGTTTAAAGAGCGTTAACTGTTATGAATTGAATTGTGAAATTAAAATTATATAAAGTATGTATTTTGTACTATAATATTTCTTTACTGATTTATAGAAATCAATTTCATCTTGGCATACCGTTAAAGTGATTTAATTATAAGCACACAAACTATTTTGTACTATAATTGATTTCTGATTATAGCAAGCACAGAAACATTGCGCATAACATTAGCTAATATAACTCAACTGTATTGGCGTGAGCAAACAAATTAGCGGAGTAATATAATTAAGCTAGTGCCACAGTAGATCTGGACAAACAAAAGAAACTGAGGAAGTATACAGTTTGAGAGTTGGGTGCTTCTGAAAGGGGACAAAAACTTACAGGGGACGTGCATGCAGTTTTTTGTTTTCATGCATTAGCGTTAGGTGGTCTTGATGTTGTAAAATAACAAAATAAAAAAAGAGAAGGGGCCGAAAATTAATTAAATAAAATATCGCTGGAATAAAGGCCAAGTTTAGGTCTAGTTGGAAATTATCACACATTCTCCGAGCGTGCTTCTTGGTCCCCACATTCAGTCGATGGCCTTTATGCAATTATGAACCAAAAGAAACCCAAAAAAAGAGAAAGATCATTGTATATGTTGTAAGTTGTAACAAGGGTAAATTTTGAAGTTCTCCTTCCAAGGTTACCTAACAACTAATCGTCATATTAATACGATAGTAAATTTCTTGAAAGACTTTTGTTATCCATAAATAAATCTAACATACAATACTTCTTTGCAATAATAACTGCAAAAAAATAATGTATGGTTTTTAATGAATAAATTGTACAAGAATAATGTTTCTTTTTCTTTAGTAAAATTCGAGAAAAATATATATGACTATTTTTCTTAATTGTTCACTTTCTCATGTGGAATTTATATTTGTTTCCCATCTTAATTTGGAATTATCTTCTACACACTCGGACCTGGGCTAGAAGTCAATTTAAATATTTTTCAGGAAATGTAGGAAATATAGCAAGAAACGTAATTCTGATCCACGATATATAAGGTTTTGTACCCTAAAAAAAAAAAAACAGAAGCAGAGAAAATTATGTACACACTCGGACCTGGGCTAGAAGTCAATTTAAATATTTTTCAGGAAATGTAGGAAATATAGCAAGAAACGTAATTCTGATCCACGATATATAAGGTTTTGTACCCTAAAAAAAAAAAACAGAAGCAGAGAAAATTATGTACTTTGTTGAAAGAATTGCATTCACTTTTACCAAACTCTCAGAAACAAAATTAAGGCAAGAACTCTTTCTAATTTTATCAATTACATTGTTTTTTTAAGAAGTCAAACAATATATTTATAGTTATATATAGCTTGTTACGAAAGAGCATGTTGTAGAGCTAGCAAAATTAATCTTACCTAACCGGCCACGAGTATTTCTGGGGTTAGTAGAGAGATGAGAATATTTATTTCTTAGCTAGGTAGCTAGTATACGGTAGGTACTTGGTAGTATAAATGTCAGGTAGTATTCATATTGTATTCTATCATGAGATTATAGTATCATCAATGGTAGGGAAATCTTAGCTACTTTTCTCTAATCGTGCTTTCAATCTGTTGCAACATCAAATCAACATTGACATGCATGCATTTCAACTTCATACGCGAATTATAAACAAATATGTACTTACACGTCACAAATCACTAACATAATCAATACGGAGTTAGGCTTCAATTACTACCAGACCAATCCGTATGTGTATTTCAAATATGTATCCGATAATTTATTGAATCCAATAATGGATTCTGAAAAAATATATATATTCATTGAATCTGATTCGAAATTGATCAAAATTTGTAGTTTAAACACTCAAATATGATCCATATCTGATTCGAAATCAACTAAAAACGACAGATATATTATCTAAATTGTATCCTCCGAATCCTAATTTTGAATTTATTACAGTCCTACTGCATTTGTGTCTTAAAACATCTACGTGTTGCAAATCATACAAAGAGAAAACGATTAATGCAGTATCTAAACTCAAAAGCCGAAGTTAAGAATAAGTATTATATTTAACTGATGCTAACTTTCATAATCATGCTTCTCGCATACATTGTTTCGGCTTTAAGGCACTAAATTTCTTCTTCTTGAATTCTACATTTTGTTTTTAGAAAAACTTGCGTCGCTTTTTAGAGTTAAAATGTCCAAGAAAAACGGACCGACATCCTCCAATAGGCTTCGTAGTCTATTCTCTTGCAATGTATGATGTAACAACCATTAGGCGTTACTCCACCATCCCAATGTAGGACCACTTCACATGAAAGGATCATTAAGCGTACTTTAAGCACAACTTAACACCAAATAATCCGAATATTTTTCATTGATCATTGCATTAATTACTAGCTTATAGATTTGAGGTTTGAAATGCTAACTACTCCCCTCCACCCAAATGAAACAAAAGTGACTTGTACAACCAAATCTAAGACTCTACCGTCTTAAGTATATACTATCAAGCTTGAACTCTATATAGGCAAGGCTATAAGCTAATTTTTTCATGTGATGCTTAGATCTTTATATCATTTTTTCAATTATAAATTCTCTTTTGTCAATGGTAAGAATCACATGACACATGGGGTAGGTTTGGACCTGTCGTTTTTGTATCCCTTGTCAAACTGACCACCGGGGTAACATTAACATAAACACGTGAGATGAAAACACTATGCAGACATATGCAACAATGTTTCGGCCTCAACTATACAGATTATACATCGATACCAGTTTCACATCTACTTCAGACTATCATTTTATTGGTCCCTCCACTTTTGTATTTTGCACTTCTCGCAACATCCCTTTCTACACCCATCTCACCAGTAGTAATGCATTACCAAAAACTTTTGTGTCCAATGCACAAACAATACTTTGAATTTTTAAAGGAAAAAACATCTCCTGCAGGTAAAAAAAAAAAAAAAAAAAAAAGGATAATAAGAACAAGAGTCACAACTCACGAGAACAATCCAATTTTCATACTATTAATTATTCAGTTTCTTTATTTCTAGGGTAAGAGCTAATAAACTTTTATCAGAAAAATGTAATGTTTTTTTATATTATCATTTTGTTTTGTAGTAGTAGCTCCTTTTCAAAACTTTATTAATAAGTGTTTTCACTTAAGCATGGTTTCAACAACGTTAATATTTTCCAATGTAAACAGGTAGAAATAACATGTAAAGCGCAAAGGCTTCATCCTGCCATGACACTAGAACATGTTCGAGATAACATATGGAGTTCGAGAGAGGCGGGCCCGTCACTTCCCAGCCCATCGAGCACCGTCACAGATCATCTGATGACATTGGAGTATGGTAGAAGTGCGTAGAATTCTACGCCCCGTGTATAACTAGTCAGTACACTGATTCTTTCTTTTTTTTTTCCCCTTTACTTCTTTGTTTTTTACTTAACCCTAAAAGTTCATGTTTTCATGTGTTTTTTTTTTCCCTTTATTGTCTAATTCATTGAGGAATAGCTTGGAGATACATTAAAATGTCAAGAAGTGAGGGGAGAAAGATGATGTATTTCCAAGCCATTTTGGCTAAAAACTTTTCTCATCTTACCTAAATTAGTAATAACAGTTTACTTATTGGAATTCTCTATTGAATATTGATAACAGATCCTAAATCAGATGCTCTCTTTTGAAACAACTATTTGTTACTGTCTACTCAGCTATCCTGAACAAAACATTCTACCCTTTGAACCCTCTTCTTAAAAACAAAGGAACCAAACAAGAAGTCTTCTAAATACCTTCCATATTTCATGAAATTTGTACACCAACTATTAACTGATATGAAAACCTGCACTTTTTACTGTAGTCCTCAGAATACCTTCTAAAAGTTTTTATACTCTTTTTACTGTAGTTTTGCATATTCTCTAACCAAAGAGGTTTTTTCCTAATAATAATGACATGGGGTAAGGCTAAACAGCACTAAGAAACGCATCAAGACCTTTTCAAAATGAAAATGGAACACTATGAACAGTAAGGTGCAAGTAGAAGGTCTGCATCAGGGAAAGACAAGTGTGGATGTACATTGAAGTTGAAGTCTATGATCCCAACAAAGGAAAGTGCAAGCATTACATTGCTATCATTATATACTTCTGAAAATGATATCCTAACAGTACCAACATACGACATAAAGCAAGTCCAATGGACTCCTTGTACATATTTTTTGGTGTTTCTTTCTACAAATAGAGTTCTAGATTTGCATTAATAATTTATTAACAAACAAAAACATTGGTCATCATAGGTAGTTAATCCTCTTTGATTCCCATTTTCATAATTTTGATAAAATTTAGATGCCACGGTACATACATTGCAATTTGTGACCTTATACTGGAAAAGTAGTTGTTCTGCACATAAACCTATCAGATCAATATAATTTAAGTGAAACGTGGTACTCATTAAAGATTTAGAGCTGGTGAGAAATATCTGCATAAATACAAACTTATCTAATCATGAGTTTTTATAACTCACAAATGGCCAAGACTTTTGGTACCTAATTGAAAAGAAAACAGTACAGATTTGGCTTGGCCTTCTTGTCACCCTGACTTGATGAGAAGCTATTCTCCAACAAAACCTGTGTTTAGATCTAGGTTTCTTAAATAATCTTGGCTCTAGCTTTTGCTATGTTCTGAGGACAACAAACTAATTATAGTTTGATCGATAGCCAAATTATACAGTAGCCATTCAAAAAGAAAACTAAGTTGAGAAAAACAAAGAACAGAAATTGTTCGAAAATGAAATCAAAGTTCAGATTTCATTGTGAAATTTATACCTCCCCCCATCCAGCGGTGTAAAACACAAAAGAATTGGAAAGAAAGAAAAAATTTTTTGCCTCAATGTGTACAAGCAATTAGTTGTTGCGAACCTAACAAAAGTTGTTATTTTTAAATAATCGTCCCATAGCACACAGCACAGTGTATATTGACTAGGCCCAAATATGAATAATGTTTTAGATATCAAAGCCCAGAAACGGACAGTCACTCCATAAACTCTGGTTCATGTGACCAACCCCCCACCACAACAGACACGCAAGCACCCCAATCCCACCCAAGCCTTACCACAGGAAGGGGGCAAAGTTGTTGCTAGCTGGATAACCTGAAAGTCTTAAAAAGTTCAAAGCAAAGGACTATATAGACCCAATTCTGACCATGCTTTGAACAAATATGGATCCAATTCTGAATCATGCGACAAACAAAGCCCAAAGGAGTGAGTTCTATTTTACACAGTCTCAATCCATAACAACCTTCCTAAAGTTTATGATAAAAACCCATGTTTTTTTGAAAAACTAGTAATCAGCACTCAGCAGTGTAGCATGAGAAGCTGACTTACTCAAATTAACCAGATTCCTGATGTATAATTAACCAACTTGTTTTTCACTTAATCCTTAAATTGTCCTATACAATGCAACATAATGGATAAATGTAATTTTAAGTTAAACTGGCCTCTAATCACTGAGTCAAAACCTTGATATGTAATTAGCAGACAAACAACAGGGAAGTAATGACTTCACAAAGCATACAAGACTTGTCTTACCTTGACAACCCAAAATTACCTTAAAAAAGAAAATTTTCTAAAGCACTTTCTTCAATGACCAAAATTTTCCACAAAGTCAAAACACTTCCACTGGAGAGCTTAAGGCTAAATATATATATATCTACTTGCCCAAAATATACATTCCCCATAAGCAGAAGAATAGATAACACTAACCTAGTTCTTCACTTCTATACTGCATCTACAGTCCTTTCTTGAGCTCTTCAATTGCACAGTACAGTTTCCTCCGGGACCCAACTGCACTTATCCCCATATCTCTCAAATCCTCTAGTGTAAGCAAAGGCAGCACTGCCTCATCCACCTCATGTATGTCAAATAGCGGCCTATACCGGGCCAGCCCAAGTCGATCAAGCCAGCCATGGACACCACCATTCTCAACCAAAGAAGCCCCGACATTCTGATTGATCAAATGGTTGTCTTCAGTTGCCAGATCATCAGCCCCTCCTGATTCACGCATATCCACAACCGGACTCGGTTCTCTGTTGTTGTCAGAAACCCTAACCATAGCCTGGGTATCAGTGTTCTCTCGTTGATTCTCAGGACCTGATCATCAAATCACACAATTTTTTATCAAATAGTCTGTCTACCACCATCATCACTTAGTTAATTAAATGCATAAATTACACCAAATACTTCAAATAAAACTAGCCAGTAGCATATTTTCCAAAATTGGAAAAATGCAAATTACTAAATCAGGAAATATAATCCAGCTTGACGAATTACTAAAAAAAATGGACAAAAGGAAAGAGTACAGATCTACAGAAGAAGGAAAAATAGTAAATAAAATAATTAATGAAAAGGTACCTGAATCATTGGTGGAGGATTTGGCACGGGGGCGCTTGGATCGTTTTTTGGAGTCGGAATCAGGCGATTCTGTTTGATTCTCCGTCGCTGAATAAAACCAACCACACAAAAGAAGAAAGGAAATTAGTGAGAAAACAAGAGAGAGAGAGAGAGAGAGAGAGAGAGAGAGAGAGAGAGGGAATGGAGAAAGGGGAGGAAAGAAGTACCAGGATCGGGAGAGGAGAGGCGGGGCCGAGGGCGGGAGGATTTGGAGCGCTTGGAGGGTTTGCTCTCGCCGAGGTCGCCGAGGCGGATGTTCGGCTTGCGCTCGCGCTTGGAAGTAGTGAGGCTTGGTGATTCGTCGCTGGAGGGAGCCTGGGTCGCCATTCGCTGCGGCGACGATGAGGGAGAGCGAGAGAGGTGAGAAGGTTATTGGTTGGGAGTTGGGAGTTGGGAGTTGGGAGGTGGCGCTAGGAGACGGGGAGTGATGCGCCGTCAGTTGCGGAAGGAACTGGAAGTGTGGAAAGTTCTGCTCCGATTATATGCGCTGGGATGAATCGGGACCGTTGGATTGTGAGGATTCTTTGAGAACATGTACTTGATTTTTTGGATAATAAGGATACAAATTAAGATTTTGGTAATTTCTGCCATGCGCACTTTATTTTACACTAGATATGACAGTGTAGCGAAACTGCGCTATGTAAAATATAAAAAAATATATTGTAAAAAACTTGTCAAAATTTATGGACAAAAATTTGTAAGTGACAAATTAGAATGTCACTAAATAAACTTGACATACATTTTGTTTCCGAAAAAAATCTTGTTATTATTAATGATTGGTACAACTATTGTTAATTGGTACGACTATTTTAAAAAATCTTGCTATTATTAATGATTGGTACGACTATTTTTAATTGATACAATTATTTTTAATTGGTACGATTATTTTTAATTCAAAATTAAAAACTCGCTGAATAAACTGAATGGACCAGATCGCAAAAAAAAGCGGCACTAGATTTTATTAATATGACAAAAAATTTGTAAGTTCAAAATTAGAAAGTCGCTAAATAAACTTGACATACATTTTGTTTCTGAAAAAAATTTGCTATTATTAATGATTGGTACAACTAATTTTAATTGGTACGACTATTTTAAAAAATCTTGCTATTATTAATGATTGGTATGACTATTTTTAATCGGTACAACCTTTTTTTAATTCAAAATTAAAAAGTCGCTAAATAAACTTAATAGACCAGATCGATCGTGAAAAATAGACGGTTCAGATACCGCAAAAAAAAGCGGCACCAGATTTTATTAATACTATAGATGGGCTTAAATCTAAACCATTAATTCAGAATAATGAATGGTTGTAATTGATTCGGACTTGAATGAATGGTCTAGATTTGAGCCCATATAACAAAACAGTGCGCATGGTAGAACTTGCCTAAGATTTTTATTAATTTTTGGAGTAAAAATAAGGATCAAAACTATTTTATGCTTGCTATTTTGTATATTAATAAACACAACCATACATAATTTTTCAAGTCATTCCTTTAGCTAATGCAATGTTTATATTTATAATAACAAAATTTATAGTTATTTTATGATTTTATTTGAGTAATAATTTATTGTTTTTTTAAAAAATAGGGAGAATAAATACATATTTTTTCAAGTATTTAATGAATTATATTCATGTTGTATTTAGAAGTAAAATTTTTATTTATGTGCTATTTATTAGGAAAAATTATATAAACTATCATTTTATTTGATAATTATTAATCAATTGAACCACAAATATATTTGTGTTACCTTCAAGACGTAGATCCAGATCATAATCGACTCTGAGATTCAAAGCAAAATGTTGAAGCTTCTACAATAATAATATAATGTCATTAACTGCTTCTGAAGGAATTCCACAGTGCCCGACCAATGGAAGCAGAAATATTGTAAGGCTAAATCACCTTGAGTAATTTATTTACTCATTTTTATTTTGTTTCTCTATCATTTACTTGGTAATTATCTTTTTCCTATTTGAGCAAAGGCCATAGTAAAATTTCAACCAGAGCCATATAAACTTTGAAGTGCATTAATTCATGAAGAAATGGCATAAGCATTAATTATATTACGTCATATCTACTGATGCAATTTTCATTTTAGACAATGGAACATGTGAGGCAGCACCCCATCCTTGACTAGCTCCTGCATAAGATCTACTTGGTGGCTAATTCCATCTCCTCGTCTGCATAATTAATTTTACAAGAATCAGATTTCCTACTTATAAATTTATCATAGTACACATCATGCATGATACCACAGAATTGTAATGAATGTTATTTGTTATAAGAAGAGAGCGTAATTGTGAGTAATTGTAATATTAATTACCGAGTGGTTCAATAGAATACTTTTTACACCAGGTCTTTAGTCCAGGGCAACCAGAAATAACCACGCAGTCAAGTTCAGTAGGCAGTGGCCCAAGTAGTAGCAGTCGGGGGCATTGGATAATTGCTAAGGTCTCCAGTATAATCAGTTGCTCGAGACCTCTTATATTCATTAACAGCTTACAATCTGTAACCTCCAGCTCTGTGAACAATGATGGACGTTACAAGATCACATAGGCCTTTATGCAACTTCAGACTTTGCTCTAGAGATTTCTCTATCAATAGATTCTCAAGAAAAAGGCGTTGACCCTCTTCCTTCATTATATTTGGAATGCCAGAGGTTGCTAGAATTTTGCGGGACAACTTCTGGTAAATTAAGCAAATATACAAAAGATAATAACATTTTAATTATATCAAAAAGAAAAAAAATTGTTCAAAATATTTTTGTTTCAACTTTAAGATAATTAAACAAATATAATATATAATTAGATACCTCTATGTACTTCAATTTCTGACGTTGACACCAGCTTTTAAGAGAAGGACATTCAACAATTTCTATGGATAGAGGCGGAATCAACCCATTTAGATACGAGAATCAATTTCGATAAGAGAACTCATTAAGTTGGGGGCATCGCACGACATATAATGTTAGAAGGGAATCAAGACTTGACAATCCCAAGAGTAAGGTGAGACGTAAGCATTCTTCAATGTGGAGACTCTCAAGTTGACAATGCAACTTGTCGAGCTCAAGGCTTGAAAATGAACATTTAACTATTTCAAGCTTTCTCATAAGGCAAAATTTCGGGACTGAACTAAGACTTGGACAATTGATGAGTTTAAGACTGCAATACTGGGAGGTCTTTATCTTGTTGTCCAATTGAAGGATTCCACTCCAACATATCTATGAACTCTAACTCTTCTAATGATGGAAAGATGACCCTGAAATCATGACCGGAAATTGTCTGAGAAAAGTCATCTCCTAAAGTTCCACCAATAAGAGTAAGTGACTTTAGTGATGCTAACTCTCTAAATTCTAAAAAGAATTTGTTGTTGTTAAGATAATAATGCATGAAAATTGCTACCCTACTATGGTAGATGGCATCGAGCCAACTTGGATAACCAATTCCTCGATATCCATCTACCCTCAACTTGACCAGGTGGTTGAGTGGTTGTAGACACTCAAGGAAGCTTTTATATTTTCTGAATTTATTCCATGTTTTGAACTTTCCGTCCAACTTCCGGTCTCCATATTTAAATGATAAACTATCTCCACTGCAGACACCTTCCCAACTAATTTCCAAGGTATCAATTATTTGCATCTCAATGGATATATTTAGTGAAGATCAATTTAGAAGGCCATCAAGTCTTCTTAATAACCAATCAAGAGTGCCACTGGTCCTCAACTCAAGAATTTCTAGGTTGCAAAGTTGTTTTATTGATTCTGGCAACATTTCAATGCAACCGCTGAGAATATACATGCACTGAAGATTAGCGAGGTTACTGTAACAATTTCATAAACAAGAAACACACAAAGACACAAGAATTTTAACGAGGTTCAGCACCAATTTAGTGCCTACGTCCTCCACACTCACACACCCACGTTTTTCTTTATTGATTTTCTGTTAATTGTTACAATGAGGGAGAAGGAGAAGATAAATAGTCTTTTTTCATACATGGCAACATGCCTTTTTGGAAAAAAATCAAAGATACATATTCTAGCATATAAATCTTCAAATTTCCTTCTCTTCTGACCCTTATCAGATCCTCTTTTTATGGTAATACACCTATACCACGAGCAGCCTTCAGAAATAGAAGAATTTGGCAATAATCTCACAAATATATTGCCAAATATACTCTGGCGGTGCACCAGTTCGGACCGAAATGTTCTGAGTCCTCAATGCACAGTTCTCAGTTCGGTCCGAATAGACTCTGGTTCGGACCGAACTGAACCTTTGAATTTTAACAGTTACCAATGCTTTCTGGTAATCGCTTGATATTCCAGGATCTTTCCAGGATCAGTGTTTGCAAATTGCGAAGCATACAACATGATTCAGGTAATTCTGCGCTTTCTAAGTATGAAATGTGCAGTTTCTTTAAGTTAATCAGCTTACCAATGCAAACTGGTAACTTCTTTATAGGACAACCCAGGTACAATGTTTGTAGGTTAGACAGTTGGCCAAGGGATTCAGGTAATCCTCTAATCCCAAATATAGTTATGTTAACAAACCTAAGGTTGACCAAATTTCCAATGTGGGCAGGTAATTCTTTTAGATACCCAAAAGAGCTTATTTTTAATGCAACTAGATTGAAGAGTAGCGTTATTGAATCAGGCAGCCGTTCTAGTTTTCTGTGATTGAGTTCAATGTAGCGGAGATGCTTTAGATTGCCAATATGCTCTAAGTCATCTTCATAAGAATCGTTCCATTTCAATACCCGAAGTTTTGTGTTAGTACATAAATTCGAGTTATAATGTCTTATCATATCCATATTCAAACTGTAATCTAAATCATATTTTTGGCCGTAAGCGTTGTTAATTAATGTTCTCAAAAAATCATTTGACCTGCTGATCATACTACAATTCTCATCCATATGATGCACTTCACTTGTATCGATGCAAAATTTATCCATTAAAATAGACCTTGCTAAATCATAAATTAAATCATGCATAGTAAAAGTTTCTTCCCATTTTTGTTTATATATCATTAAAAAGGACCTCCTGTCCAACTCATGGATAAATTCGTTGCCTATGCATTCTTCAGTTTTACTACCTCTAGGTTGAATATAACCATGAGCAATCCACATGTAGATTATTTCATCTTTGTGAAATCGATAACCCTTACGAAATAAAGAGCAAAATAGAAGGCAAGGTTTCAACTCCTTGGGTAAATTATAATAACTTACCTTGAGAGCAGGGAATATCTCATCTTTATTGTCAGATTCCCATAGTTCCGACTCTAAGATGCCCCTCCAGCTATCTTCTCGCATGTTGTAAGATAGAGCTCTACCCATACACTTGATTGCAAGTGGGAGCCCTGCACATTTTTTGATAATTTGTGCACTAATCTCTCTAAGTCTAGAGGAATTATCTATAGTTCTGCCGAAATTTTTTTAAACAGCATAAATGAACCCAAGTTTTTTAAACAGAGCATAGGTTGTTCATTTTTTTTAAGAGTGGCATAGCTTGTACGCCATTACGAACGGCGTACAATTTCAGACACATTACGCCATTTAAAACGGCGTACAAGAAGGAAAACGACAAGGAAAAATTCTCCCTCTGCGTGGGCTCTGACCCGCATGCTGGGTCGTTTCCTGGATGGATTGTACGCCATTTTGAACGGCGTACGAATGGAAAAATGACAAATTCAATGCACTTTTTATTGACGTATTCAATGTGTCAGATATTAAGGATGGGTGGATGGGTGAAGTTGCTGTCATCCTGCACTTTTTATTGACGTATTCACTATTCAATGCATTGAATGCCAATCACTTTTTAGATATTCATCATGAGTTCATTGTGAATATATTTGTAATGTAGTTATTTTTCTTATAGCTATATTACGTTACAAAAAAAATTAACAACTCTTGACATATCAAAAGGCAACAAAATTTTTTTGTACTAACTATCAAAATCTTAGCTCTAATGGACATATAAGTTTGTAAATTTATGTATTATGTATGATCTGACATTATTCAACTAATATACAATTTACTTAAAAAGTTTCTTTGTTTGAAAAATGACAAAATTGAAATCAACATTTGCCATTGAAATTGATATTTAAATTTACAAAAATTCTATTAGAAGTAGATCCAACATAGTTTATTTCAATTCAGAGCTGCGTGGATGGACAATATTCACAAGTGAACTTGAAATTATAACTACAATTTCAAGTGGGCTTGATTTTTTTTTTTTTTTGCCTAAAAGTCAAAATGTACAATTTTTTCTTTGTAATCCTCCATTTCGAGGTCTGTTGCTCAGAAAAAAAAAAAGTTTATCGTTTGCTGAGGATTTTTTTAAGGATTACAATTTTTTCTTTGTAATCCTCCATTTCTAATTTAAAAACCATTAAAATAGAGAGGACATAATTAATGATAAAAATAACACAACCGGCATGTCATTTCTGAAACAAAGTGTCATAGACGAATAAATCTCTGATGGATCTTCAATAAAAAATATATATATATATTAGGCGGCCTCAACGTTATTGACATGTCTAGTATGTTCCATTTATAAAAGGCTGTCTTTCAAACCTAAAGATGGCTTTGTTATTATGTCTTTCGAGCTAAGTATTATATCTATTTCTAAAAAGTTATTGGCATTCAATGCATTGAATAGTGAATACGTCAATAAAAAGTGCAGGATGACAGCAACTTCACCCATCCACCCATCCTTAATATCTGACACATTGAATACGTCAATAAAAAGTGCATTGAATTTGTCATTTTCCCATTCGTACGCCGTTCAAAATGGCGTACAAGCCATCAGGAAACGACGCAGCATGCGGGTCAGAGCCCACGCAGAGGGAGAATTTTTTCTTGTCGTTTTCCTTCTTGTACGCCGTTTTAAATGGCGTAATGTGTCTGAAATTGTACGCCGTTCGTAATAGCGTACAAGCTATGCCACTCTTAAAAAAAATGAACAACCTATGCTCTGTTTAAAAAACTTGGGTTCATTTATGCTGTTTAAAAAAATTTCGGATAGTTTTGCCACCAAATGCATAGTGTTCAAATAACAAGTTACACTGCTCTGTTGACAAACATTTCAGATCATATGTATATGTGGATTGAACCATCTAAGCTACAGCTTTGTCTCTTGTTGTCACTAATATTTTCAGTGACTCTGCAGCATGCAGTGGTGCTAGAAATTGTTCCCACTTATCGGGAAATTCATTCCAGACATCATCAAGCACCAAAAGGAGTTTCTTACCTTTGATTTCTTTGAAAATAGCCTGTTGAACGGCACTTAATCCTGTGAATCCATTGTAGGCCTTTTCAGAGACCATTTCAAGGACCTCTTTTGTTATTCTTATGACATCAAATTGAGGAGAGACATACACCCATGCGGTCATATCAAAATAACATCTTATCAAGGGATCGTTAAATACAAGTTGGGCAAGTGTTGTCTTCCCAACACCACCCATCCCAACAATCGTAATGACTTGGATGTGATTTGTTAGCCCTCTATTCCCAAATAAAAATAGAAAATCTAAAATATTTTTCTTATCTTTATCCCTACCGAAGACAGCTGACTCATTTATCATATGGCTTGTTGGTAGTAAAACCAGTCCAAGCATAGGCTCGCCTCTCTCCTTCGTCCTCCTTGAGAGCGAGGGCATCTCTATCTTTTGAGATTTCCTCAAAACGATTTATAACACACTTAATTCTTTCAGCCATCCCATCAGGAATAACACCCTTCAAACACTTCTCATTCCTACCAACGAAAGATGATGACGTGGCTTCTTTTGACTCTTCAATCGTAAGGCGCAATAACTCATACTGGCACTCGTCGATGATATCCTCTGCTTGAAATGCTACGTCTTGGAGCTCTTTGAGCCAAAGCTTGACGGATGTGTCCTGGATCTCCCTCTCCCCTGCATCGCAGAGTGGGGCCTCGATCCTCCTGAGCAACCTCTCCAACCGACCCAGGTCGATATCCATCGTGTCACATTGTTCATCTGCCTCGTTTGATCCCAACTGTTTGAGGGAGCTCAAGAGGCCGCTCAAGGTTGATATCACGGAAAAAAGAAACTCCACACCCATCTCCACCTCTCCACTACTGCCTCTTCTCTGTCTCTCTTCTCTGTATGGAGTATATATGTACGTGTACGAGTCAATGACTGTGCGGGCGATTGCAAAATCAGGGACTTTCTTTGAGCGGGCCAATGAGAACTAGAAGTGGAGGACAATGAAATGAACGAAATGCGCTTTCGGGGAAAGAAATAACGGTGTTTCGCAATTAATACTTCTCGTATCGTACGTTTGATATTTTGGTCAACTGGATTATTTCGCTAGCGTATTTGTTCTCAGTTCTCCAATACTGCTAATGCTTCAATGAAAAGGGTAGTTTACTGCTCTCTTTAGCTTAGACTTAGTTAATAGTTAGCCTCCGTTTTTATTTTTAGTTAATAGTTAGCCTCCGTTTTTATTTTGATCCCGTAACCGCCTTATTTATTTTCCTCTCGGTCGTCCGACAACCACTGTGGCACTGTCCAACTATCTTAAAAAAAACAAAAAAAAAAAGAAGTTGACAGCTAGCAGATGGGCATCGAAGTTTGCAGAATTTTTTTGGCGCCTACTGGCTACTGTATAGCCGTTAATCGATTTTTTTTCATATTAATAAAAAATAAAACTTTCAGTAGTAGGCAGTAGCATTGTATTTATTTCAATTTTAAACATATTGCTGCAATATTGAAATTAGTCGTCGCGGAATTATAAAGTTTTCTTTCGTCTTTTTGATATTTTACTAATTTAATGTTTTAATACTTAATAATTAGATTATCATAATTTTTTTTTTGAAGAAAAATGGGGGTCAAGCCCCATCTTTTATATTAAAAAATAAAGAAGTGAAATTACAATTTTAGCCAGTGGCTAAAATTATCTTTTATCTTTATAAGTATTAAAAAAAGGCCAATTTTTAGAGATTATCATAATTTGATTAGTTCTTTTGTCTTTAACATAGTAATGCTACAGTCAAACGCATTTAACGGATGAGCCTAATATGATCAAATCTCAATTTTCATAATGACAGTGACCAATTCGAACTGTTCATTGTGTTCTTATATTGAAGACCAAATTATGTAATTTTAAATTTTTTTTACTATTTTTAAGATGTTAAGAAAATTATTTTTATTGGACGATTCATAATTATTTGATCAAGCAATTTTCTAAATATATATATATATATATATATATATATATATAAACATTATAAAAAAATAAAATTTGATTTCTAAAAAAATTTTAGTGTCAAAAAATTACAATAAGCGGTTTGAACCTATTAATTCTCATCTACATCTTGAGAAATCTGATCTTATTTAACGAACATAAAAATGTTAAAAATATATGACCCTAATATTATTCTTTTTTAAAATGAACATATTACCCTTTTCCACGTAAATTAACTGTGTAAAGTAGGAGATCAAGCTTCGTAAGCTAATAGTTATTCCAAGCCCATTATTAGTTTTTACTTCTAACATAATATGATATAAGGTTTATTTTCCGAATTATAATTGTTTTTATAATCCTTTCAAAGATACAATTTTTTTTCCAACGAAATCTGGCATTTTATCTCCAGCGCATTGTAGCTTTTGGTATATTCCTCTCAGACCAAATTCCAGTCAACTAGCCTGTAATGTAGCTAAATTAGGTGATTCCATAGCATGCGCGACCCATTTGTGAGTGCTCGCTTTTCTTTTCCAAAGTTTAAAATGGTTCCATTTATTTTCCAGCAGACCCACCCACCGATTTTTTTTTTTTTTTTTTACCAAAAAAAGAGACAAAAATAGACCTAATCCGGACATTGTACTTTTCTAATATTTTTAATTTAAATTTCAGATTCAGATGAATCTGAATAGTTGGATTTGTTTCATCTTATATGAACTTATATTCAGAAATTCATCTTTTGGTTTTTTTTAATCTATATAAATAAATTTGACAATTGTATCGTTTCCGTGGGTGTGAATCACTCGTACAATAAAGAAAAATAAGACCACAGTTTGGAGTTCCGTTTAGCTTTGACATTTTTAATATAAGTAATCCAAGTGTCAAACGCGTTTGACTCTTGAGCCCATCGAACACGATCGATTCTCAATTTTCGCTATTACAATGGTAAATCCGAACATCACAACTTATTCTCCCTAGTGAAATCTCCTAAGAGATCAAATTATTTTTTTTTAATTTTTTTTACTATTTATTTAAAATTTTAGAAAATCTTCAATTTAATTAATTTCGGACCCTTCAATTTAAAAAAAATCTAAAAAAATAGTTAAAAATTTTGAATTATAAAATTTGGTCTTCAAAATAATTTTAATATGAAGATCATATTTAGCGGTTCAGATTAGTCATTTGAATTTTAATAGATGAAACTAGAATCATGTTTGACCCTAACATTACTCTTTTAGTATACCGATATAAAATAATTATACAAACATTCCTAATAGATTTTAACAAATTGGAGGATGATGAATTCTGAACTGAACTGGGGATGGTGGTCTCCTGAATTAACCATCCCCTCATTTTCCTGAATAACATGTTCTCTACTTTCGAAATGTGATTAATTAAGCGCTAATAATCTTTCTATTTTTGTTACTCATCCCCTAGATTTATCATCTAGAGCGTACTTTTCCTCCCATCTCCCTCCCCCTCACCTCATATCGACCCTTTCCAAAACAATTAACATTCTTCTTTCAGAACAATTAAATATATTAACAAAGATAATTTAACATATTAATTAGGACAATTAATATTTTTTAGGTCAATTAAATATATTAACCATGACAATTAAACATATCAACCAGGAAAATTAACATTTTAACCAAGACAATAAACAAATTAACCACGACAATTAATATTTTTCCATAATAATTAAATATATTAACCAGGACAATTAAACCTAGTAACTAGGACAATTGAACATATCAACCATAACAATAGACATATTAACCACGACAATTAATATTTTTCAAAGCAATTAAATATATTAACCATGAGAATTAGACATACTAACTAGGACAATAAACATATCAACCAAAACAATACACATATTAACCACGACAATTAATATATTTTCTAGAACAATTAAATATATTAACCAAGATAATTAAAAAATATTAACTAGGACAATTAGACATATCAACTAGGATAATTAATAAATTAATGAGGACAATAAATATTTTTTCGGTGGGGGTTAGATGATCATCATGGGGTGGGAGAGGGAAAGAAGCTTAGGCGTCATGAGGGGGAGGAGGTGTTTACACACTGGATGGTAGCGAGTGCATACGCACTAGATGGCAGGGAATGGAGATCAGAGACAAAAATGGTAATGGATAATGAGGACGCTGAGCAAGTTTATGAAAATAGAAAAAAAAAATATGTGATGATGGGATGACACTGAGGAGAGAATGGTATTAAGTAATTTCGATTCTGAACGAATGGTGTTTTTGTAAATTGGGCTCCAAAGTTTTGCAAATGTTTCTTTGGGCCCTCTGTATAGTCGTTAATTTGAGGTTTTTCTTTTTTTTTTAAATTTCAAAAAGAAAAGTTTCAATAATAGCATTATATTTTTTTTTTCAAATTTTAAATATATTACTGCAATGATAGTCAATAGCAAATTTATGAAGTTGGCTTTTGGCCTTTCATTTTTCTAATATTTAAAATATCTTTTAAGTATTAATTGATATGTTAATTTTAATGGCTAGATTGCTATAATTGGCCATAATTTTTTTCGTACTTTTAATGTTAGAATCAAACGCATTTAATGGATTAAATCTATTAACGAAAGTCTAAATTCTCGAAATATAAATAATCGATTTATTCATTGTGTTAATTACATTGAAATTGCATTGGAGACCATTTTTAGAGAAATTTTCTATTTTTAGAAAATTTGTCATTGTTGGGTGATTCATATTTTTTTTATCAAGCGATTTCACAAAAATTATAGAACATATAGTAAAAAATTTAAAAAAATATAAAAAAATATTGGTTTTAGTGAGTTTTAATATATGAAGGGTGTGTTTGAGATGCAACAATAAGACTCAACAAGATGAAACCAAACATGGAACATGAGGAACTTCCTATTCAGAATAAGTCAATTCGGCTTCTTATTTTAATACCATCTATTGCGCAGAACTGCCTATTCTAATATTTGAACAAGGGAGGAGAGAGAAACCCACTTAATTGCTTATTCGACCCACGTGGGTTCTCTCTACCAAACACACCCGAATAATACAATGAGCTGTTCGGATCTATCATTTGTATTTTGAGAATTAAAGTCTAAATTCATTTGATGGAAAATGAGCGGTTCGGATGTATTATTTGTATTTTGAGGATTAAAATCTGATTTTATTTGATGGACACATGTCAAGCACATTTAACTCTAGATTTACTTTCATGTAAATGAATTTTATAAAGCTGGAGAATCTAGCCTCATAAGTAAATAGTTACTCCAAGCCCAGTATTAGTTATCAAACAATACTCCAATGTTGGGTACATTTTCTACAGTAACTTTGGATGAAGTCATATCTCCATTTTGAAAAAATAATGGACACCTCCATTTCAGAAATTTTAGATTAAATATAGTTTAGTTTTTAAATTGTTTAGCTACATTTAAAAATTCATTTGACTATGAAAAATTATGTATGTGCTCATAAAAATGTAAAGGATTTAAAAATATAAATTTTTTAATTATAGACATAGAAAATATTTTAAATAATTTTATGAATCTCATAAAATTTAATATGCATAAAAGTTTCTAAAATTGTTTAGAGGCCTTGAATAAATTATTTGGCTATGAAAATTTATGTACTTGCTAAAAAATATATGAACTATTAATTGATGTAAAATTTTAAATTTACAAACCTATAAATATTTTAAATAATTTTTTGAATCTCACAAAAATTGAATTTCCGTAATTTCATAAATGTCATTAGGTTTTTAATTATTCTAAGATATTTACAACTTTATTAGTGTATGAAATTTTATATAAATGATTTGAAGATTAGAACAAATCCAATCATGCCATTGAGCTATTTTTAATTTAATCATATAATTATATGAAATATGGAATATGGTTGGTGATTTTAAAATTATTTGAGGACATTTATTAATTCAATTGACCATAAAATTTTATATCCTTCATCAAAAAAAAAAATAAAATACCCTGCAATATAAAATTTCATAGTTAAAGAGTTCTAAAATATTTTTGTCAAATTTCTAAATCTGATTACTCAATTCTATTGTTTCATAAATATAGTTTTGTTTTTCATTGTTTCTAAACCTTTCCAAAATTTGTTGATTTATAAAATTTTATATACGTAAGAAAACCAATCTAATTTTTTTACTCCTCCTTAATTAACATAACAAAACATCACGCGCGAAGCGCGTAACAAAATGCTATTTTTTCATCTAAATTGTAAATATTTTTTTTTTCTATTTCGAGACAAATTATTTTTAACACAATATTTTTCCTGAAATATTTAAATATGACTATTAGTAATTATAATTATCTTATAATAATATATTCTTATGATATTATATGAATCAACAAAAATTATATGAAATCAAAGTGATATAGGTTTTTCTTTAATACATTTCTTTCCACTTTTGTTTAGTTGTTTATAAGATTTTTCTAGATTTGCTTGTATTAAATTTTGTGGATTGTCTTCAAAAATTACGTAAATAAATTAATATTTTTTAGAGTTTTAATATATTAATTTATCTATCAATATTTACATAATTTAAATGATATTCATTGATAGATGTATCATGTTAATCAAGTTCATCCTTCGTGTATTATTTTCCCCTTTCCCACCTCCAAACTTAACTGGCCAGACATCAATAACATCTCACGCGGGAAGCGCGTATGCAACGCTAGTTACTTCCAAGTTCCAACATATAAGATGTATTTTCCCGAATTTATAATTGTTTTTATAATCATTTCATATTTTCCTTTTTTTCCCCAAAAAATCTTGCATTTTATCTCCTGCGCGGTGCACCTTTTATTATCACTTTCGAATCAAATTTTTAGTCACCTAGCCTATAATATGAATCCTTATCAGGTGCCGCGCACCATCTCAGACTTCTGATCAAGATCGGACGGATTATTTTTTTCTAGCGTCTTGAAACCTGGTTACATGTACGGGGCATGATAAAAAATGAAGGGTTGGGATGGTGCGCGGCACAGGTGCGTGCGTTTGTGCGCATTTTTTTTCCCAATTGTTCTCCAATCTCTAGTATCCTCTCTGGAGAGCTGTCCACTCTGAACATTTCATCATGACCGTCCGATTTAATGTCGACGGTTAATTTTTTCAGATCTATCAATCTGGATTAATCACGAAGCATCCATAATTAATTGAACGGTCGAGATGAGATGTCCAGAAAATGTGAATCTAGCAGACCTTCCCCCATCGAATTTTATTTTTTATCTTTTTGGATGGACACAATCCGAGTTTGGAGTCCGCAATAACAAACTCGAACGAAATAGAGAGACAAAAATATATATAATTTTCAAGCCATTATATTCTTTCATCAATTTAAGGTGTAAAGGAAATCGTACCTTTTTAATATTTTAAATTTATAATTCAAATTCATATGAATGAATTTAAATAGTTTATTTTATTTCGTATTGTATGAATTTATATTGATGAATTCATCGTTTGATTTTTTTTTCTTAAGTAAATTGGACAATCTTAGGGGCTCAAATATACAGTATGGTAGAAGACTCGGTCCCCCCAACCCCTCCATCCCCACCCTTACCCTCCGATCCGGACCCTCAATCCCCTTTACCATCCCCTATTGTTATTAACTAGGATAATTCGTTTTATTAACTAGAATAATTAATATGTATATAGACTAGTTAACTGATACCATGACTCTTAAACCATTACAGGGACAATCGTTGTTATTAATTAGGACAATTAGGACAATTGGTGTCATTTACTAAGACAATTAAGATGTATATAGACTGGTATGACTGCTTAATACCACTAAATGGACAATTGCTGTCATTAACTACGACAATTATTATAACTGACTAGGACAATTTGAGTCATTTACTAGAACAAGTAGGATACATACACAAAATAAAGCATGACTGCTTAACGCAACTACATAGACAATTATTATCATTAAATATGATAATTGTTGTCATTAATTAGGACAATAAAAAAATTCTCCAAATTGAAATATATTTTCTACAGTATTTTTTATGATGGCACCATGACATCATCACTTCAGCCATCATTTCCATTTCAAGGATAATGGAAGCCACATTTATAAATTTCGGATCAAATATAGTTTTGTTTCTAAATTGTTAAGACGCCTTTACTCTAGGATATATGAAGAATTTAGTGATCTAATATTTTATAATTATAAACTTATAAAATATTTTAAATAATTTTATGAATCTTATAAAATTGAATCTCCGTAATTTCATAAAGGTCATTCGGTTTTAAATTATTCAAAGGAATTTGCAATTTTATTTGTGCATTAAATTTTATATAAATGCTTCCAAAATTATAAAAAATCTAATCATTCCATAGAGCTATTTTTAATATAATCATACAATTTTATGAAATATGAAATATATGGTACTTTTTAAATTATTTGAGGATGTTTATTAATTCAATTGGCAATAAAAGAATTTATATCCTTCATCACAAAAATATGAAATATTCAGTAATATAAATTTAATAATTATGGAATTCTAAGTTTTTTTTTTCAAAATTTTAAATCTGATGACTTAATTCTGCTAGTTCAGATATATAATTTTTCCAAACCTTTCTAAAATTTTTTTATGTATAAATTTTATATTCAATTTTTTATTTTATACTTTTTGTATAATATTTTACATAATTTTTTACTTATATAAATTTGTAGAATAGTATTTTAAATATTGGGTTGCTAATAGAGTTTCCTAGATTTTTATTTTTTTGAATAAATTTTATATGTATGCATACAAAATTGTACATAATCAAATGATATTGAATCCTTTTCCAATATTTACAATAGTTTTTATGGTTTTCAATTTTTACAAATTCTGCTAAATTGCATTATAATTTTTAAACTATTTGGCTATTTTTTTCAATTAAATTTTTCATCAATTTTATATGAATGGTAAAATATTATGAAAAATCAATTTATGCCACGTATTTTAGATTATTTATAAGAGTGTATTCAATTTTATTGTTGGTATTCAATTATAGATTATCGGTAATTGGAAAAAAAAAAAGTTGATCGAATTTGTATAACTCAGAAAAACCTTAAGGCAGTTGGTTTTGCCCAAAGTGAACACTGGTGGGTTTTTTTCTCATAATTCTAACACATTTTAATAGAAAAATATAATAATTATGCGCCAACCTTAAGACAACCCTTCACTTTCCATATATTGAAAATGACGTAGACAATTAAGGTCTCCTAAAAACAAACTAATGCAAAAAAATAGTTCTGATATAAATGACAAATTAAAAATGACATATATACCAAACTATTCAATTAATTACAATCAAGAGATCAATTGTAAGATACTTTAGTATTTATTCAAATAATTACAATCATAATTCTAACACTTATAATAATTACATGTTGGCCTTAATACACCCCTTATCGCGCGAAGCGCGAATTCACGGCTAGTTAGTATCATTAACAAGAACAATTCTAGGCCTCCCTCCTGTTGACTGCATAGCCCACTACTTCCCACCCCCACCGTGCCACAACCCCCCTCCCCACGAGGTCCCAACACCCCCCGTCCCCTAATCCCCATTGTGCCCCCACCCAGTCCACCGGTTCTGCCTATTCCTTAATTGTCCTGGTAGAATACATTAATTGTCTTAGTATAATATGCTAATTGTCCTTGTACAATACGTTTATTGTCTTAATTACTACACTAATTATCATGATAGATACACAAATTAATTTAGCAAGACAATCTGATAATTATCCTAGCAGAATATGTTAATTGTCCTAGTAAAATATGCTAATTATTTTGGTATAATATGTTTGTTATCCTAATAACTACATTGATTGTCTTGATAGATACACAAAATTATCAAGATAATCTAGTAATTGTCCTTGCATTTTTTTTTTTTGAAACATAAACGCCCGTAGGTTTACCATTAAAGGAAGAAAGATGTTCATACATGATAGCAGTCTACATGTCTAAAGACTGCATAGATCGATCATCACACATATACAAACATAATAAAAGGAAGTATTCCTTATATTACAAACAAAATTTAGGATACTCTAAACCAAAAACATAGGAATAGTTTCATATCATGATAGACCACTTAAAAGCTTCTGGCGCCAAGATTTGTTTCTGCCCTTCAGAGAAAGTTGTATTAGTCATGGTCCTTCTGGCATCATTTGCTAAAATATGCGCCGGCTCTAGATGTTCACGCCTTGCATATCTGAGCCTCAATCTTGGAACTTCATGCAATTTGTCAGCGCATTTTTTAACAATCATCAAAGACCTCCAAGAAGGAATATCCTGAAAATCAGAATTATTAACAACATGCACCAAAACTTTTGAGTCTGAAAAAATATGTATTTTTTCAAAATAAAAATCATTTGAAATTATGAAATTTAAAGCATCAAGAAGTGTTTGCGCCTCAGCTATAAAGGCATCAGCGACGTTTCCAGCATTTGCAGCAGCAAAGAAGAATCTTCCCCCTGGTTTGAAGAACACAAAAGCCTTCCCCATCCGACACTTGTTGTCCCAGGATCCATCAATTAGCATGAGAGCCGCCTGAGATGGTATCATGTAACTTGCTATATGTATCCTCCTGTCTCTTGGATGCAACGTGTCATGTTCCCTTTGCTGTAAGGAGGATTGTGCTTTAACCAAGATAGCCCTGACATCACATTGCTTTGCTTTGAATATGTATTCACATCTAGCTTTCCATATGTGCCACATAATATTCAAAAATAAAGCCAGTTTTTCTTCTGTGAAGAGCTCCATAATCCACTGCATTATGTTTTGTATATCATCATTTAGTTGGTCCACCATGAGGCCTAAAAGAGAAGCAAATCATACTACCTTTGATGTGGGACATTTAAATATCAGATGCATTATATCTTCTTCCTCCTGGCCACATCTTGTACATAGGGGGGGTAAATTTGGAAAAATACCATTTAATTTTTTTGCTGTGAACAAACTATTATGCAATATTCTCCAAACAAAAGTGATAACTCTAGGGGCAACATTCTTAATTTTCCATATTTTTTTTCCATAGTTGATTCTGGTATGTCAGTGAGCCTTCCTGCCGCTCATTTGGATAAAGCTCATGCATCATCTTCATATAAGACATTTTTGTACAATACTCACCAGATTTATTTGGCAGCCATAATAATTTGTCCTCCTCTTGTGCATATATTCTTACATTTTGAACTATAAACTGCATTGTTTGCTCACCAAAGACTTGCTGCAGTTTCTGCCAATCCCAAGATTTATTTGGCTGTGCAATGAAATCTGCCACCTTCATATTTATTGCCCCTAGCTGAATCGGCTGAACATGTTGCCATCCCATAAACCATGAAGCATTAACTGCTTTTATGCGACTTTCATCACCTACTTTCCACATGACATCTTGTCTTAAATCATCTCTGATTTTGAGTACACTTTTCCAAAAAGCACTGACCCCTTTTGTATTTACTGCATTCCAAAAACTAACTCTAGGGAAATATTTTGCTTTAACCACTTTGACCCACAATTTTTCCTTGTCAGAAGCCAACTCCCATGCCATTTTCATTAATAATGACTTATTAAAGGTTTCCAAGTCAGTAATTGTCCTTGTAGAAAACACTACTTGTCCTAGAATACACAAATTGTCATGGAAAAAAAATATGTTTATTGTCTTAGGTGTCGTTTGGGATGGTTAGGAATAGCATAAATTTAGGAAAAAACACTATTCACAGGAATTGTGGAAATTTGCTATTCCGGAAATTGGAAATGTTGTTTGGATGGTGAGTTTAGGAATAGCGTTGGGAAGAGTGTAATTGAGATGAAAAGTAGTGAGAAAAGTGTTATTGGGAAGAATTGTCTATTCTAAAATGGTTTGGATGAAAAATTTAGGAATGAAATTGCTAATTCCGGAAATTGGCCTATTCCCGGCCATTCCAAACGAGCCCTTATTTATCATGATAGATATACGAAATTATCAAAATAATCCATTAAATGTCCCGTAGAATACTAATTGTCATGGTAGAATGCACTAATTGTTGTAGTAGAATATGCTAATTGTCCTAGTAGAATATATTTATTGTCCTAACAACTACATTAGTTGTCCTAATATACACACAAAATTATCAAGAATAGGTTGGAAAATGCTAACATAATACCAAAAATAGACCGAAGGCAAAAATGAAAACTTTCCTTAAATAGATTCTTGACGATGGAGATGATAGCTAAATGTGACGGCGGTAAGTAAATCTCAGGGACTTTTTTCCAAAAGCGCTTAATTTCTTTTTCAATATCACAAAAACCGTGCATCTAAAATAATTTCCGAAAAGGCCTAAATATAGTTTTATAAATATAACAACGTAGTTGAATTGAATTACCGGTACAAATTTGAAAGAAAATTCAATGTCGACTTGTGAAGTTGGAATTGATGAAGGAGACATTATGAGTGAATCAAGAGTAAATTTATAATACTGATAAAGTTCTTTTGGAAATTATTTTAGGTTCAAGGCCCTTTTTGATATTAAACAAAGAAAACTGAGCCTTTTGAAAAAAAGCCCAAATCTCAGAGACTAATTTGTTTAACATTTATAATTAACGAGAGATTAATCCGCACAGGAAAAAAATCTAGGAAAAACACAACACTGGTTTTTAAGTCCTGCCATATTTGACAATAGTACGTATAGTGTGACCAAATTTCAAGAATTGAACACAGTAGAAAAGGGAACGAGTCAAAAACTCCACAAATAATTAATGGAAAATTCCAAAGCTCACCACTGTTCATACTTCATACATGACATGAGACATCTATTGAGCTCATTTGTTTTTTCTCTTCGTTTGTTTATCTTATTTTGGAGAGACCAAGTCTACCTTACTAGTTCGATTGGAGAACAGCAGAGAGGAGACCAGGGTGCAATCTCGACAGGTAAAGTACGCTAAAATACAGCCGAAACGCCGATCCAATCTTCTCCAGTTTCACCCACTGCATATCTCCAGTAACAAAATCTGAACTTAGCTCCTCAACGAAAAGGATAAATACCGTGTTATACAACTGGAGATAACATGAACCCAACGAGTACGTTCAATCTCGCTCGCCTCTCGAGACGAGACGCCATTAACGACCAATCCTGAGCTCGCTCCATCATTAAAACCTCTCTCTCTCTCTCCGCTCTCCATCACCCCCACACACCCACCCGTATTCCCACTCTTGCGCATCAGAAGAGAGAGAGAGAGAGAGAGAGAGAGAGGGAGAGAGAGATGGTGAGGTTACCATACACAACCGCGCTTACGACCTTGTTCAGCTATGGTCTCCTCTTCGTATTCGGACAGCTTCGCGATTTCTTCAGGAAGCTTCTCGGTTGGATCCGCAAGCCGAAAGACCAACTCAAGGCACGCCATTGTATTTCGTGCTTTTTTAGTGATGCGAAATGGGTTGATTTCGATTTCAATTATGTGCTAATTAATGATGCGATTCTGATTTTGGGATGTTCTTGTTTGCTTTGAATGTGTTGCTGACAGGGTTACGCGCCGATCTGTTTAGGCTTGGAGGATTTCTATGTCCGTCGTCTCTACCTTCGAATTCAGGTGCCAATTTATTTACCATTGTGTAGATTTTTCATGCTAATTGGCCCCTGAAAGTTTGGTAATAGGAATCACATTTAAAGTCAACCTTTGTAAATTACATCTGCTAGAAGGGTAGAAGGGTTACAGTCCGAAAATTCTAGTGTAAGTGTGAAAGCTTGAACCAATTGAGCTGATATACTGCTTGTACTGAATTCAGAGGCAGCATCAGAAGAATTGATGCCTTATAGAATAGAACTGCCTTTTCAATTAAATATTTTTACTTCTACAAGCTCCTGCTTTGTTTTTAAATTTAGGTATAATTTTGTTCGTAAGAGTCTGATAAAGTAAAAAAAAATATTTTAGGATTGTTTTGGTCGGCCAATTGCAAGTGCACCAGATTCTTGGTTTGATGTGGTAGAGCGCTATTCCAATGACAATAACAAGACGCTCCAGTAAGAACATAAATCTCTTTTGACTTGTGTTTTGTTTTCACTTTGAGTTGTATCTGATACTGAAAAACATGTGCAGACGTAGCGAGAAAACGTCTAGGTGCTTGAATCTAGGCTCTTATAACTACCTGGGTTTTGCGGCAGCAGATGAATACTGCACACCTCGTGTCATTCAGTCTCTTAAAGAGTACTCTGCTAGTACGTGCAGCACCCGCGTAGAAGGAGGTAATTAGTAAAACATATTAATGGTTTTGTTTCCTTGTAGGTTTGTACCTGACCTTAAGATCATTGAATACATATTGAGTAAGCAGTTTAAAAATTCATGATCTATTTCGTTTAGGAACAATTATATTTGTAAACTCAAACAGAAAACTGGATGAATTAGTCATGTATATTGTGTTTCGTGTGTTTGTCTTTGTATCAGGTACAACAAAGTTGCATGTTGAGTTAGAAGAGCTCGTTGCACGTTTTGTGGGAAAAGAAGCTGCAATATTATTTGGCATGGGCTATGTCACAAACTCTGCTCTAATTCCATGCCTTATTGGAAAGGTTCGTACATAGTACTGGATTTGTGCCAACTGAAAGTTTAACTTTTGATTGTTGTCATCTATTCCTATTTTAACTTGTCATCCTTATTATTTTAGGGAGGGCTGATAATAAGTGATTCTTTGAACCATAACTCCATTGTCAATGGTGCCAGGGGATCTGGTGCCACAGTGCGGGTTTTCCAGCATAATAGTAAGTCATTATTTTTTTTTTATTTTGTATGAACTTAATAGTTACCGCAAAGTATGGAATTGTTTTAGTGAGTTGTATATCTGCATTTACCTTCTACAAATATCAGAACGACATGGAAACAACCCGTTAAGTTCAATTAAACCCAATATGATATCTATCTATTGTCATTGGAATTATTCCTCAGCAATATCTGGGTTGAGGATCTTGCTGGGGACTATAACAAAGCTAACTTGGTTTGAACATTTGGTTGTGTACTAGTACTAGTGTCAGTTGCATTACTAGGCAACTCGGGCTATTAATCTATTAGCTTCATTTAGGCAGCATCAATCTAGAAACAATTGGGAAATGTGGGAAAATCCATAATGTTAACATAAATGCCAGAAGCAATAAAGGCCTTGAGAATTCACAGTACTGTGTACACGTATTTAGATATTTTAGAAGGCTTTACTGGAATTGCAGTTTCTGACCGAGTAACAGAAATAAAAAAAAAAACAACATATTTTAAATCTTGTAGCACCGTCGCATTTGGAGGAGGTATTGAGAGAACAAATAGCAGAAGGTCAGCCACGGACCCACCGACCATGGAAGAAAATAATAGTAATTGTAGAGGGCATTTACAGCATGGAAGGTGAATTGTGCAAACTCCCAGAAATCATTGCCGTTTGCAAGAAATATAAGGTTTGCTCCGTTTCTTTAAAGCCCTTCGACTGCTCAATTTCTTCATTTTACTAATTTGCCTTTTCTTTTTATTTTGGAATAGGCATATACATACTTGGATGAGGCACACAGCATAGGTGCAGTGGGTAAATCAGGGAGGGGAGTATGTGAACTATTGGGTGTTGACCCTGCTGATGTGGACATTATGATGGGTACTTTTACCAAATCCTTTGGCTCTTGTGGTGGCTACATTGCTGCCTCCAAGGTGCACAATTTGAATTAGTTTTCATCACTTGTTAATCATTATGCAACTGTCAAGTCAAGAGGCACCTAATCTATCATAATTATAAGCCTTTCCATATTTTAACTTGACAATTTCTTTTTTTTTTTTTTTTTTGAAAGCTTGGCATTAGCTGCCAAGGGATTGACTATTTTGACTATCACAAATAATTTCAATCTTTGAAATCTGGCATATAGAGTATGATCTATATTGTGCATAGAAAAAAAAAATGATGAAAATTAATGCAAGTTTTACTGTTCATTGAAAACCTTGAAATTTACAGCAGTCCAGATTAGATGGCCTTTGATGGGATATCAATTAACATTTAAATTGCATAAAATTTTATACGTAACTAATCCATAAGACTAACACATGTCTATAAACTTTTTTGATTCAAACTGAACTACTAAATTTTAAATACATTTTCACATTATAAGGCAATATTTACAGTGAAAGGCTTTATCCAGTTGTTGACTATAAGAACGTAGAGGATTGTAGTCACAATGCTTACAGATATACTTTTTAATGCTCAGGAAATAATTCAATACCTGAAGTATTCCTGCCCTGCACATCTGTATGCAACATCTATGTCACCACCAGCTGTGCAACAAGTAATATCTGCTATAAAAGTCATCCTTGGAGAGGACGGCTCTAGCCGAGGTAAATTAACTAATTCCATGTCTGAAGAAATATCTGTACTAAATTTGGTTCTGATGGAAATCAAATGAAACAGTAGTTCTATCTTTAGAGGTTTTTTGAACATGTTAATTGAATAAAAACAGGTGCACAAAAGCTTGCAAGAATCAGGGAGAACAGCAATTTCTTCAGGTCTGAGCTGCATAAAATGGGATTTGAGGTGTTGGGCGATAATGATTCACCTGTCATGCCTATAATGCTTTACAACCCTGCAAAAATCCCTGCCTTTTCTCGTGAATGTCTCCGACAGAATGTTAGTATCTTTAATTGCTTAATGTTTGAATGGGTTACATTGCCATGCCAGTCAGGCCCTGTGTTGGTACTGTACTACCTAGTGGCAGGCTTAGATTAAAACTAGTCCTTGGTTGGAAACAGGCATTTAGAAATCTTTACTAAACCTAGAAAGAAAGATTAATTATCATTGGCACTGATTCTTGTTTCAGGTGGCAGTTGTAACTGTTGCTTTTCCAGCTACTCCTCTTCTCTTGGCAAGGGCCAGGATATGTATTTCTGCTTCGCACACTCGGGAAGACCTTATCAAAGCCCTTGAGGTCTGTCAGAGGATTCAGCTGTTTTTTTAATTAATATGTTGGAACATGTGGAAAACCAAATTGTAAAGTTTGCTCAGTAACAACCCCACCCCCCCCCCCCCCCCCCCCCACCCCCCACCCCCACCCACTTCCATCCCCAGTTCCCCCCTCCTCCCCGCCCCCCAGTGCATGCTCAAATTCTCCATTATTCCAAATCTCACAAAACTTGAAAATGTCTAACCTAACCTACCCTATAGAATGTGGCACCTCTTTCTATCCCTACCATATTTGTTTCAAAAAGGTCCAAAACAAGCTGGGTGCGGCTCTTCTTAAATTGTACCAAATTCATTTGGTGGTCTGGGCTATCCATTTAAGATCTGACGGTCCATATCGGATCTGATTATATACTTGCAAATCATCTTCATGTGCTGCCTGATTTTCATAGTAAATATCAGAACTGATATGCATTGTTGCCTGTCAAGGCCCATGTATTCAGTATAACTGATAAGAGCTATTCTGAGATAAGATTCCACAGAATGTCATCTTAATCAATAAATTCCAAAGTTAAGAATACCCACCCATAGATTGGGGGATTAGGGGGCTTGGATATTTTGCAATACCACCGGCTTGCAGGATGTTTTACCCCCTTTAATTTTAGGAATGGAAGTTCTCGTGATGTTCTCTCTCAAAAGCAAAAACAATAGTTATTAACAAATGAGAACCAATATTGACTTAAAATCATCTGATATTGCAGGTAATTAGCAAAGTTGGAGATCTTATCGGGGTCAAGTACTTCCCAGCTGAACCACCTAAACATTTGAATCAAGGCCACAACAAACTTGAGTAAATAGAATTTAATTCATCATTCCTTACAATAGTCCTGAAGATTCTGAGGTTTCTGAGGTTAGTGAAGGAGGGAACATCAAACAATAACCAGATTATGTGTACGCCAAATTCCTTTTTTTTTTTTTTTTAGAAAACTTGACAGTAAGTGTCAGAATGGAGAGTGTACACAAATTCTGATTCAACTTTTCCCTTCCATTTGACAGTAGTTTGTTTCCATACTTGTATAGATAATTTTGTTAATTGTTGTTGTAATAATTGAACATTTATCTTTTTGTCCTTGTCAGAGCATGTATCGTAAGTTGTTCTGATGGTTGTACCACTTACAATTTTTCTATCTGGTCAACAAAATATTTTCACTGATCCTTGTGTTCTAATTTCGGAAGATTGAGCATAACTATAAACTTTTATGATCAATATATACGTAGTCCTACGTATGCACTCACCGCTCTCCTAGTGTTAATTTTGTGCTAAATCGATAAGTGAGATGGATTTAGAGCTTTGGCATAAAGGAGCTACGGGTAATGATAGGTTTGTTATCTGGTCAATAAACTTAATACTTTGGTTGATCTCAACCTCTCTACCGAACTCGTCTCTAATAGGACTCGCATTGCTGTAACTTAAAAAGTAAAATTACGCGAAGGGAAGAAACAGAAAGCTTAACATGGTGTAAATCTTCTCTTAAAAACATGGATGCGTTAAGCTTTTCAAGAAACATTGCGCATTTGCACACATTATCTTATTAAATGTAGTTATCAATTAACGTATTAACATTCTTTAGAACTAAGGCGACTAAAAGAACCCAAAATTTTGAATTTTGAAAAACCAACATTCAACGTGGTTTCGAGATGGGCAAATTTTCCAAACATGATGATTCGCATCTTTGAAACAAAAATAAATAAATAAATAAATCAAGAGTCGACTCTTTCATAATCCAGCTGAAAATTTAGTGCTTTCATCTATGTGATTTTTTTTGTATTTTATAATTTACTAATAAATAGATATATTTTTAATGTAAAATATTCCTCGTCATAAATTTAGATTAAATTATTTAACTGTCATATTTATTATAACGGGCTCCTTAAAAATCCCGATTCCATCCTGAATTTCACTAATTATGGTGGTGAATGTATACTTTTACGAATGATAATAATCATATTTCTATCCTTATAGCGAATAGAAAATAGGAGTGACACCTAAACATATATGCATTTAAAATACTTTGGACGCATAAATTCAAACTATAAATACATGTAATAAATGCTTGCCTTCCAACCTCATAGTTTTTTAAGAATTATGATGTGAAGGCATCCGTTTAGAAAATATTTTTCTGTATTTATAAATTTAAAAGTAGAAGCATATATGCAAAATTTGCATTCGAAATAAATAGAAAATTATTCTCCAAATTTTGTAGTTTTATTCACTCATGATAGCCAAGATTAGTTATTTTTATAATCCGAAACAGGAGCCAACACGGAACCCACTTTGCTGCTCTGACAAGATTTTCTATTCTCAGACGGCTAACGCGATCGTCGTTCCTCTGGAGGGGTATAACGGGTATTTCAGAACCGAAACAGACTTTATAACATTATATTATAATAATATTTTTGCGGGAAGAGAGCGAGCGAACCGAGTGAGAGAAGGAAAGCGACGCTTTGTAGTTAACACAGCATTGAATTTTTGACTTCCTTTGGAAAAATTTGCATAAGTAGGTAAGAATTTTACTCCTGATCAGTTCTCGTCTCCTCTTCAGAAAAAATTGCATAAATTCAGGTGAAGTTTGTACTAATTTTGCTTTGTTTTGTAATTGAAAGTTTAGTACCCAATTTTGCATTGTTCATCGTCCCCAATTTTGCTAATGTTTTCTCGTATAATGCACCAACCACTGAATAGATGAAATAATTGTTATTTTTTTGTTTCTTGGATAGAGAAAAGGTTTCTAGATCATTTTCAATTGCCTTAATTTAAGCTGTGTGGCACTGAGAGAGAGAAATAGAGAAAATTAGGAGGAGGAAAGCATGCCTTATTTCCCACAAGAGGTTGTGGAATGCATATTCTCCTATCTGACCTCGCATCAGGACCGAAACTCGGTCTCACTGGTCTGCAAAGACTGGTCTGTCATTGAGCAAAAGACCCGTCGCCATGTGTATGTTGCGAACTGCTATGCAGTGTCACCTACACGAGTTGCAACCCGTTTTCCGGGGTTGTGGGTCTTGACAGTTAAGGGGATGCCGCATTTCGCAGATTTCAGACTGGTACCGCGAGGATGGGGAGGATCAGTGCAGCCCTGGATCAACGCAATGGCATGTTCCTGTCCCAGATTGGAGGAGATTAGGTTTAAGAGAATGGTTGTTTCTGATGAGAGTCTTATGTTGATCTCTAGATCATTTCCGAATTTGAAAGCGCTGGTGCTTGTGAGTTGTCGGGCATTTAGTACTGATGGACTTACATACATTGCGTCTAGTTGCAGGTAAATGTTTAATTATTTTTCTATTTCTAACTGTGTTACTTTGTTCAATGTTGATAGTTTGTTAGTCTGTGTAATATGTACATTAGATGATGATATGAGTATATGCTGCATTTGGATGATCCTTTGGGATTGCAATTCTAAAATGCTCATTGTCATAGCTTCTTCCCTATCTGTACTGATATTTCTGTTGATTACTTTTATGAATCTTCTGATTTGATAACAAATACTATATAAATTGTTGCCATATCCAAAAAGGGTTGTTTCTGTTCTATTCTGCCCCTGCCCCCTTTCACAAACACTTCCCTATTAGGCTATTCCTCGTGTGCACTTCACATGGCTGGACAAACCTCCTCTCCCATCTTCTTTTTTCCCAAATTAAAACATTGTGTTTTTATTCTCTATTTTCTATGATATGATTAGTGTCTCTCTCTCTCTCTCTCTCTCTCTCTCTCTCTCTCTCGTCGTGTTGTAACAATTTTTGAGTTAAAAAGTGCTCCACCTTCTGAAAATTGTAAAGTAAGATGAAATTTACTAAAGATAATGATAAGACTGATTATTTCATTCAGTACCAAATTTGGCCCTGGCAGAGCACTAAATTTAATTTATCTTTTGTTTAGCATTATTTGGGCGATATTCTAGCCTGACCTAAAGCACTGATTCATCCATGCCACTGAATATTTCTCATCAAAAGTCAGAGTTATAACTCAGAGTTCTACATAACTCTGATATGAAATTGAATTTAAACCCAATTTACATACAAAAAAATGTCACTCCTGTAACCGGTTTTCCTTTTTTGAGCACAATAAACAATCTTGAGCATTTATTACAATATTTGGTTCAGATTTAATAATAGTTGGATCCTGCTTTTCCCTATGAATAACAGCAATATGAATAATCCACAAATGCATACTCTCACATATCTTATTAATTAGTTCATATGTAAGAGAAAGGTCACAATTGTATCAATCTCATTCATGCTTCCTTGGCCTTGCTAGGCAATTTACCGTTGTTCATTAAAGATTAATTAAAGAAAATTGCCTTCTATATTAGTCTTTAATTGTACTGAGGTCTACTTATGTTGAAATTTGCCATTGGACCAGCCACTGCATTAAAATTTGTTTTAACACGTATTGATATTGCACTTTCAGGAAACAACCACATTTCTGACACTATTTCTCTCTGCTAACTGTCCTCTTTATGATACAGGCAATTGCGAGAACTGGACTTACAAGAAAATGAGGTGAATGACCGTGGGTCCCAATGGTTAGAGTGCTTCCCGAATTCCTTCACCTCCCTTGAATCCCTCAAGTTCACATGCCTCAGGAGTGCAGTTAACTCGGCAACTCTTGAGGGACTTGTTGCCAGGTGTCCTAATCTCAGGACGCTGCATGTCAACTCGTCTATTTCAGTCGAGTGCCTTTCCCGTATCCTCATCCGAGCACCTCGGTTGGTTGATTTAGGCACAGGATCCTTATCTTCAAACCAGATGGGATGGTACCGTAGGTTGTTTTACTCGTTTCAGAAGTGTAAGGGTTTGAAAAGTCTGTCTGGAATTTGGTTTGTGGGACCCAGAACGTTTCAGCCGGTGGTTTATCCAGTTTGTGGGAATTTGCTGAGTTTGAAATTGAGTTCTGCACCTTGGATTCTGAAGTCGGATCTACTTAATGTGATAAGCAATTGTCCAAGGCTCCAAAAACTATGGGTGAGATAATTTTTTTTAACTTATTTTTTTGGGATTTCATCGTTTGGAATTAGCATATAAGGGATAATGTGGTTCTAATTTTGTAGGGGAATTCAGTGAAAATCGCATGTATGTTGCAAAGGATTACAGTTTTCAGAATTTGATAATAGTAGGTAGCTGTATGATAGAATTCCTTTCAATTAATTTTGGACCTTATGGAAATATCATGAACCATAACAACCGTGGAAATATCACCAAACCAAACAAATAAAGCTTGGTTATTAAGGTAAGAGCTTGGTCCTGTAGAATTCATATGAAGGAACTGAGCTGAACTGGGAATCATTTGATTATGGTACAATTATTATATATTGTACTGCTACAAAGCATGAACATCCAACCATGTGAATCCTTGTAAGTTTTTTTTTTTTATGAAATCAAAGAAGAAACAGGAACTGACACTCAGGCTTGTTCAGGTGGTGGATCGGATTGGGGATGAGGGCCTGGCTGTAGTGGGATCCACTTGTCAAGATTTACGAGAACTGAGGGTATTTCAAAGCAATTTTCATGGTCCCTCTTGCTGGGTGACTGATGAAGGACTGATTGCCATCTCCACTGGGTGCCCAAAGCTCAACTGTCTCTTGTATTACTGTGCGCAGATGACAAATGCTGCTCTCATGACTGTTGCCAAAAACTGCCCCGATCTCATTCAGTTCAAGTTGCGCAATTTAGATCCAGTGAAACCTGACCCTGTAACAAATCATCCTCTGGATGAGGGCTTTGGGGCCATTGTTCAAGGATGCAAGGGCTTAAAGAGGTTGTCTCTGTCCGGTTTTTTAACAGATCAGGTCTTCTTGTATATCGGTATGTATGCTGAGCAGCTTGAGATGCTCTCGATTGCATATGCTGGTAAGTATGGTTGTGCTATTAATGCTATGAAGCTTGAAATCAACATAGCATTTACAAAATTCTGGTTTTTCAATTGCTGGTTCTTATACTGAGATTTAATAAATTGTAGGGGAAACTGATAATGGTATGATGTATGTGCTTAACGGGTGTAAAAATCTGAGAAAGTTGAAGATACAAGACTGCCCCTTTGGTGATGGAGCCTTATTAGAAGATTTTACCAAGTACGAAACATTGCGATCCCTTTGGATGTCATCATGTGAAGTAACCATTGGAGGTTGCAAGGCTCTTGCAGCCAAAAACACCCAGTTGAGTGTAGAGGTGATATCTGATTTGAACAGTATATCAGGCCTTTCTTTGGAACCTAGTAAGAATCAAAGGGCTGAGAAGGTCTATATATACCGTACAGTTGCTGGGCCAAGGACTGATGCGCCTACCAATGTCTCTATTCTGTAGAGCAAGGATGAGATGTTGAATAGTCAGAGGTTCTTAGCAGTAATTAAAACAAAGTTGATAGAGGGCTTTGCTTATGGGTCTGGCTTCAGATCTCTGTTGTTCTCTTTTTAGCTAAATGGTTATTATATTTTTAAATATATTGGCCAGGGTTATGTTAGGTTGTAATTAGAATTTGTTAACAAATGCTGGGCATGATACGCTGTTAAACATATCATTTTCCTTATCTCTTTCTTATTTCTAACTTTTTTATTATGAAAATTAAAAGTGCAGGTTTGGTTTGTTGGTCACAGTGCAGACGTGTATGTAAATTAAACATACCACCACCTAAATTACACAGGAGGCCTGTCTAGGTGCCTATTGCTATATTTAATATTCGAACAGACCATTTTCAGCCCATAATTCAATCAGGCCCAAGAACTTAAGCTACACAGTTTCTGGATTCCAATTATATCAGCTCAGCTTATACATCCTACATATGCTTGCCTATTAGCCTAGCCCCACAAGAATGTGACAACTGACAAATGTGAAATTTTTCTTTCTAATCATGAACATAGGGCCGATATAATGAAGATGCAATCCCGAACAAATTAGCAGCGTATAGAAGGTTCTTGATATCTTCATAAATTATGAAGGTTCTTTCCAAGTCTGATTTAGACACGTTATCTATCGCCTAAGGGCTTATATTAAAAAAAAAAAAAAACGTTATCTACGCGTCGAAGTATCTATGCGCCACGTCTGAATTATCTTTTTTCGGCTTCATTTTATTTGTTGTACGTGTCATAGATATTCCATTCTAAAATCTTACTTGCTAAGGCATCTGACTTTAAAAAGACACGGTGCGCCGTCCATCTTTTGACCCGGCTCTGGAATAAAAAATAATATATTTTATTTTTAAAGATATGTGCTAAATTTTATTTTTTTAATAATGCTTAACCGCATTATAATTTGCTCTTAGTTAAATAAATAGTTTTATTGAATATAAATATTATTTTCCCATTAATATTCCTTAGTTGGCATTCGTTTTGGTATTTCGTAACTATTCTTTGTGGTTAAGAAACCAGAAAAATGTCTTTTGCCTGATGACGCTTGCTGTCACTTTGACATGAACTGTTAAAAATTCGTAATATTCTTTTCTTAATTTCTTTCATCATATTTGAATATACGACGAAGCATAAGATTCCTTTGATTTTTAATTTTTACTTGATAGTAGCTTCAATTGATTACAGCTCATACAAAAGCTGTCGTATTTTACTATAGACATATGTAACTATTTATTTTGATCTCTCTATCATCGTGATATAAGGACCTCACAACTTTCACATAATTTTTACAACAATTTTTTTTTTCAGTTACTTGATCTTCAACCAAAATTAATTCAATATAACTTTTAAATTTTAAATGTTTTAAATAATATAAAATGTCTCGTGTAGTTGATTAAGACACTACTCTTTTGTATAAAATCCAAGTCTGAAATTCAACTTTATCAAGAGTGTCAGTTTAAATAAAATTATTAGAGTGAAAGGAAAAAGAAAAAAAAAAGAAGAAAATAATAGGGTGTAATCGGATTAAGTTCGTCGAATTTTGACTAATCAATCCAAAAGCAAGCCACATAATTCGAACATTGTCTTAGATGGTTTGATTTTATGGACAATAATATGAATAACAATAAGTAATAATAAAATATTTACAACTAATAAGCTATAATAAATTTAATAAATTTAAGATGTCATATTATTTTTATAATCATGTACCACAGTCAGATCAAGTTTTACTTCAAGTTTTTCTTACAAAAACTATCTAATTATTTTTCAAAGTGAATCAAAATTCAATGCAATTTCAAATTTATAATTTTTTTAACCGAATAGGTTGGATTAGAAAGACCCATGCAGTCTTACAAAATTACGACACAGTAAGGACGCCGATACTCTTGTTCTTCCTCGGTGCATTAGAACATCCTTAGTTGCCGACTGGAACGGTGGACCCCATCAGAAATACGAAAAATATAATAAATTATATTAACAACATAATCCGAAACAATCTCGAATTTCACTTGTGTACTGCGTATATATACCATTCTCCTTCCCCGCCTTTCCTCTCTCAGAAGTCAGAAATCAACACTTCTGAATACCCACTTCCTCAATTCCCTTCCTGTTTTTAACACAAGAAGCAAACAAAGCACCGAGAGATTAGCACAGATCCAATATAATAAATGGAGAGCAAAGACGCAACAAAGAAAGAAGATGCACAGAGCACCGAGACCCAGAAATGGGGCACCAAGCTCATGGGCCCACCCGCCGCTCCGACGGCCCACCCGCAGAATCAGGCATCGTCTCATACTTTTTTCTTCACCTTTCTTACTATTTGTGGTTATTGATTTTTTAATAATATTTGGTAACCTGTTCTTGTGACGCTTATTTTTGTTGAAAACCCAATTAATCTGATGATTTAGAGAGAATTAAATGGAGATGTCAATTTTATGGAGGTCCCAAGAGGGTTTGATTATGTGTGTTTTGTCTAATTAGATGATATTATAATTTATTTACAGTAGCTGACATGATTTTTCACAATTGGAAGAGAAAAGATTCAATTCTGATTAATACAATTTTAGGTTACCGTTATAGCGTAAGCTAGTAAATGATTAATTCCTTAGAAATTATAATGGATATTTTATAAATTCCTGATATCCTGTGGTCTCCTGCAAGATATGTAATTATAAATTAGTAAAGTAACATATAATTTTTAAATCAAGTACAGTAAGATTATTGAACACATTCACTGGTAAACCACTTTCCAGTTTGTCTAAAAAAAAAAAGATTATTGAACACATATTCCACTGGTGTTGGGGCGGCATTTGTTGATAACACACTTATTCAATTTGTTCCCTTTGTTCCATGAAAACAGGAGGCCGCACAGTGGCAGGCGAGGGAGTCTGATGAGGAGCTCCCACCTTATGTACTAAGAGAACCGTTGCAACAGCAATATAAGCCGAACGCAAGCCCGATGGAGCACATATTAGACTATTTCAACACATGGACAAAGAGGGCCGAAGAACTCGCCTCCAACATCTGGCACAACTGTATGCAACTCTCCTTTTTTCTATTATTTTAGATGCAATATTATTCCTTCCATTTATTCCTTTTAGTTCCAGACAGTCCGTTACAATCAATTGTTTAGGTTGGAATGCGTTGCAGTATATCTTTGATTGTATTATGACATGATTCAGAACAACATATGCACATTACAATTTTTATTCAGGATGACTGTATCCTGTATCTAATCTCAGTTTCCTCTTATCAGTGAAAATGGCACCATCAGCGCCAGAGGCAGCAATGGGCAAAATTAGTTTGACAGCTAAGGCATTGAGTGAAGGTGGCTTTGAATCCCTATACAAACAAACCTTTCATTCTGACCCGGCTGAGCGCCTGAAAAAAACCTTTGCATGCTATCTGTCCACAGCCACTGGTCCCGTGGCTGGTACTCTGTACCTTACCAACTTAAATGTCGCCTTTTGTAGTGATCGGCCCCTCTCCTTCACCGCCCCTTCTGGCCAGGTTGCTTGGAGCTATTACAAGGTACATTGGCTGTGTGCATTTCCTTTTGTAATTTGAATTATATGATTGTGATGCTAACATGAATTTTGCTCCAATCTTCAGGTAATGGTGCCTCTTGGGAAAATAGCACATGTGAACCCAATAACTATGAAAGAGAACCCACCGGAGAAGTACATACAAATTGCGACGGTTGACGGGCATGAATTCTGGTTTATGGGTTTTGTCAGCTATGACAAGGCTGTGAAGAACCTGCTTGATTCTGTTTCAGAATATAATTCTGCAGCACATCAGGTTGCTTAGGCTGCAGAACGGTGTTTTGGTGTATCTGTAGACTAAGAGTGAAGTTTTCTGTATATTAGGCTTGTCAGTAATTCTTGTTAGTGTTTGTTTTGTTTTTTGGATTTGTTTGTACTGTTGTAATGTGATTGTAATATATGCTATCAGAAAATAGTAACTTTTATACATATAAATAATCTAATTTGGTTTGAAAATAAATATAATTAGACTGTTTATGAATGGTATTTCAAAATATAAATACCACTTTTACTCAAAATGGTATAACAGCTTGCATTAAGAAGCCACGAAGTAACAAATGCACACGGGCTCATGAAAGAGCTGCAATTTCTAATGTTTGAAACATTTGATGCCAAATTGACTATAATTACCACTACGCGCACCCCTTATAATGGTTAAAAGCATAAGCACCTAATAAGCTATACAACTTTTTGCCTTTACAAAACGCAAAAAAACTCGATTCGGAACCAACTCTTTTCATTTGGCTTCGCTTGACACCTTCAATTCTTTTGGGTTACCTTTCATGTGTAGCCTACCACTTCTAGCTATATCCAACATGAGACTCTTCATCAAATTATGGGAATCATGAGAAACTTTTCTGGATTTCCCGATTTTTGCCTCAAAATCTTCAGATGTGAATGATGCATCATTTGCAACGAATGACAGGGACACACCATGTAGGTTATCCAATTTGACCCCCACCCCACCATCTTGGTGTGGTGGTGGGAACTTCTCACTTTTGCTTGTACCATTGACGTGGAACATTTGTCTCTGCAAATGACAAAGAAAAGTAAAAAAGCTAAGTTGGGAAAAATTTACCATAATTGGTTTCAGGATGCAAATTAATGGAGGAACTAATGAAGTTGGGTTTCTGGGGGTGCATGTTTGTCCAAGACCCAGTACCTAGCTTATCAATGCTGGAAACTCCCGCTTTTGGTACAGATAACACTAGAATAAAAATAAGAATGAAAGAACCCCTATCCCATCTCTATGTATCTCATAGCTTGTCCTTGAATTGCCTCCAGCACCGAGCACCACTTTGCAGGCAAACGGTACTGAAATTGGGTCATCCTCAGAGCATCCACACCATTGACACATAATCCAAAAAACATCACAAGGAAAAACAATCCAATTTGCACATAACTACCCTAGAAACACAAGTTGATATGCACACAGTGTAATGCTAAAGTAATTAATCACAGGACAAATACTTTCTCAGAGAAGTAATGACCTGTACCAAACTATTGACTAAAACATTATTGCATTGATAGGATACCACACATATCTTTTGTGGGAAAAGTAACTTACATGCAAGTTGACTGGCAGCTCTGCATTTGCCTCTGGGACAGGGACTGCCTTGCTTTGCCTGTAGTGGGGAGCTCTTTGCTTTGTAAAAGTTTCCCTCCTGTTTCCTGATTTCTCAAGCTCTTTTTGCCTATGGAATAACTGAGTTAGCAACAGGAAAATTATACAATGAATGTCACAAGGATGAACTAAATTGTAAAATGTATTTGCTAAAACCTTCTGAATTTCTCCTCCCTCAGTTTGGCATCCATCTCTTTGCTGGGAGGATACTTGGGTAAGCTTGAAGGCTCACATGCATGTGGCATTGTTGTGAAAAACTGCAGTTTTAAATGGTACTGTTAAAGTATTGAGACTGTTAAAGTTTTAAATGATGACAATTCAAGCTAACTGGAAAATTGCTTCTGCATTTTGTGATGCTTTCCTAAGACATGATTGAATGGTGAATTATACCACTGGGCCAGCTACATCCCAGACATGATTGTTGCCAGGATGCACTAACTAATATCCTGATAAATTCGAAAAATTAAAACCCTGGAACTGGAAGAAAAGTTAAAAGGAGAAGACAAAAGAAAGAACAAACTTTGACATACATCACTTTTTAGAGCATCTGCGGCAGTCCCACGGTCCAAAGGATCAATAGAGAGGAGCTTATCTACGAGGGAGACAGAAGAAGAAGGATATTCTTTGAATATATCGGCTATAGATCTCTTGTAGGGCTGTTGGGGCTTAACAATGGTTGCATGCGGCAGCTTCCATTTCTTCCAGTATTTGTCAGAGGGGGATCCACATAGCTTGAATATCCTATGCAATTGCTCTACCTGTCAAACGAGAGTGCCATCACTCAAATATTAGTATGGAGAAAAACACGACTTGTCCTTCATTGTTTTTTGTTGGAGTATCAGTGAGAACAATGGTACTGGCCATGGCTATTACCAAATTTTAGAAGTTACTAGTACCAATTGATTTGAATTCAGATATAACTAAACAACCCATAACCAACTAAAAAAAAGAAGGAAAAAGAAACATTAACAACAGATGAGAAAAGGAGAAAAAAGTGACAGGGATTGAGAGAATTTTGGTACTGTACCATGCTGGGTAAGTGATGCTTGTGAATGAATTTCAATTTGAACTTTCAAGAAGTACAAAATTTGGAATAGGGAAAACTCCAATTGGTGCCTACTAGATCAACACTACACTGGTTAGGCCTGCATTGCACATATCTTGGTATGTTTTGGTACCAACCACAACCAAGACTACAAACAACTATTATACAGAATAAATTACCTCAGTTCGACCTGGTAAGATAGGCTTTCCAATAAGCAGCTCAGCTAAAATACACCCAGCACTCCACAAGTCAATCCCAACGCCGTAGCGGGTTGAACCAAGTAGCAATTCTGGGGCCCGATACCAGAGGGTCACAACCCGGCTCGTCATGGCCTGCTTCCCAGCAGGGTCAAATGAAGCAGCCAGTCCAAAATCAGCAATTTTGAGGATCCCTTCATTGTTTATGAGCAAATTAGAGCCCTTTATGTCCCGATGTAGCACTCCATGGCTGTGGCAATGCTCTAGGCCAGTAAAAAGTTGTTTCATATAGCACTTTATCTGTTAATACATTCATATCAGATACACACACAAACAATAGATAGCTAAGTAAAAAAAAACTACTAAATAGCTTAAGCAAATACATGCTTTACATGTTCTAATTTGTTTTTTTTTTTTTTTTTTTGAGAGGGGTGTGATTGCTGTTCTCAGATTGGTTCATGAGCTGGTTAGGGGAAAGCAGTACCATTTTAGCCTTCCCAACTGTTAGCAGTCTAGGCCATGTGGTGACCATAAAATCAGCAGCATATTACATCAACAAATTTTATTATGATTAGAATTTTTTTGAATGATTTGCAATAAATCAGACACCAAAGTTGCAATTGCTCCAATCTTGACATGCAGAATGCAGTAATGATACAACCCAAATTGCAGATATAATACACCAACATTACCTGGGCTTCAGAGAAATTTGTGCCGGGTGCAGCGGCTAAACCAGCCAGGTCATGCTCCATGTACTCAAAAACAAGATACAGTGCTTGTGACACACGGGATGCCACAACCCCTTCAAATTTGACAATATTTGGGTGGTCCCCTAATCGTCTCAGCAACTCTATCTCTCTTGCCATGAATCGAATGCTTTCCTTCTCTTCTGCCTCAAACCGCACCTTCTTCATTGCCACAACCCGCCCCGTATCTACCTCAATTGCTTTGTATACATTGCTATATGTACCAGAGCCAATCTGGGATAAAGAGAAGAAAAATTCAATCAAATTTTGCTACTGGTATATAGCATTGTTTAAGCAAAGGATTTTCACCAGCATACTACCTTTCATTATATCAAACAACAAATTTAAGCTAATCTAATGGAAGCCTCTCAACAGTTCGCCTAATAAACTAGTATAAAATTGCCATAACAAAAAAAGCAAAATTCTGCATGATCTTCCAATTTTCTCACAATAGTAAAAACCAGTCATGGAACTGAAAAAGGCAAAGCTACCCAATGCCTGAAATTGAATCACGGAACTATAAAAGCTCCACAATCATAGAACCTTTAGAAAGATGCAATACAAGTACCTTAGAGAGCTTTTTGAAGGAGTCGGCCCGGCGAGGGGTGAGCCCGACCAATGCCTTTCCAGCAAAGGCAAGAAGCCATGGAGGCCATTCGAGAGGATCTCCAGGAGACCGAGAGATGGTGACCGGAGACGTACCGACGGCGGCTATGGATGCGGCTGAGGTGGTGGTGGTGGTGGGTGGTTGAGGATGTCGTCGGCTGCGACGGGGGTTAGTCTTGGTGCTGATAATACAACCCATGATGAATTGGGTCGAGGTGGAGAGAGGTTTTAGAGAGAGAGAGAAGGAGAAAGGTGAGGAGAAGTGAAGTGATTCACACACATTTGTTATTTGTTGGTGAGTGTAGTAAATACGGTGCGTGGCTTTGGTCTATGTTGTCAGAGAGAGAGAGAAGGAGAGACGGAGCGGGTTCATTACGTTATAGTTTATTGCGCGCATCTCTTCTGGTTGAGCATGCGTGAAGACTGAAGAAGGAGATAGAGAACAAATCATGGTCTTCATATTGCGAACTATTACGATTTTGCCATTGGGTCTCTGCGTCCGTGTTCTTTGGTTCCAAGTCTCAACTCCCCATATCCACCGATTTGTAAAATAAAATTATGGTTGCTTTCATTTCTTATTATTTCAACGTAACCAAACGTTGTAAAGATTAAGTTAAATTCTTAAAAATTGTCAATGAGTACCTGACGAATAGTTAGTTCATAATTAATTCTTTAGTCAAAACATGTTCATTGCACTATTATTTCTGTTGAATTCTTATTCACCCTACCTAAGTAATGTGCAAATTGTAATATCTTTCTCGGAAACGCAACAACTTGTTTATATATATTTTTTTTTCTCACCTATCAACTTCTTACAAATGTATTATCTACTTTATATGTACAAATGTAATATCTTTTATTTGGATATTATTGACCATACTCTTGGTTGAGCTGTAGTTACTTTTTCATATTGTTGGTCGCTAAATTTGTATAATAGTTGTCGTAAAATTCGTATAAATAGTAAAAACGATAGTATTTAAAATTATATTGTGTTACTCGTGAATTATGAATTGCTATTACAATATATTTTCCATATTATACATAAAAATACAATAGAATTTCTAGTAACACATCTTAAACTATCAATTTTTAGAATATAACTATAAAAATTTATAATAATAACTTCATTCGAGACCTAGCAATAAATTCAAAAATAATAGCACTGTGAACATGAAGAAAATAAATGTGCGGAGTAATATATTAAAGTGGAAAATTTAGTATGTTTTTAGTAGAGCGGTGTATATGGTACTTCTACAGTACTTTGCTAGTTTTTTTTTTTTTAATGAAATAACTAAATAAGAGCTTAGCCTTTATTTTCTATTTTAAAGCGAGTACTGAACAATTTACATTTGTACACTTTGCTATTTCTCACCATAAACAATAAAGAACTAAATATTTCAGCGAATTAAAATTAGAATATTGTATGACTTCATTAATCAAATATAGTGAGATTGCAAACGGATCTAACTACAGTAGCACTGTTATTTATCTATACTTATCCCATCTATATACAATTTTCGTTTACCGTATGTGTTCAGTTTTACTCTTCTTTAATTAACTAGGATTTTTCCTCGGAGCTTTGTTCCGAGAAAAAAGAAACTATTGACGGAAAAAGATTAAATTTGTAAAAGCAAGACATTTTACATTAAAAAAAATCTTACCTTCAAAAAAAAAAAAAGCGCATTTTATTTTGAACGTCTAGCACCTATATAATAATAATAATAAAACTTACAAGAAATCACATCAAAATTCACATAGAGGAAACTAAATGAGTTGTAATATTTTAATAATTTTTTTGCATGTTAAAAATACATCATAAATATCCTATTTAAATAAGGACATAACATTATTAAAATTAAAAAGGGGATTATGATAGAGGGGAAAATCAAACAATGGAGAATGTAGATATCATAGCATGACCGTGGACTTTGGAATCATAACCAATTTATATATTTGTAAGTTAAGATAGGAATGTCATTCTTGACGCATATTAATTTGAAATAATAAATTAAATTTAGACATTTTAATTCGGTATGCTTATCTCACATTTTACCTATCATCAGGGTCACCGCTTGAACTACACTGACCGGAGTGGCATTTCCGTGAATTCTTATAAGAATAAGGCCAATGAAGAAGCGAGGTTCAAAAACAACTTCTTTTGCCGGGAGAGGCAACAAGGTCAACGGGGGCGATGGTCGTGTTGGGAAACTGACACAGCATTTCTCCTCTCTCGACCACCATGATCTCGCCACGTGTCCTACTAATAAATACCACTGACCTTTTCATTAATTTCCCTCACCAGTCCGGTCCGCTGAGGCATTTACTTCTCTGCCATTTTAGATCCGCTACTGTGCTTCAACTTCCAAACAGCAAAACTCTGGTTTTCTACAGAACTAAGGAGCAACTGTATTCGAAACAACTTCACTAAAGTTGTGACGTATTTAATGCATGTCAGGGAAGATGCTTTCATTTATATCTTATAATTATTACTATTTCATATTTCAATCCAATTAGAAAAATGCCATGTGGTGCCTCATGGAACCATTTTATAATAATGCTTATAATAAAATAAAGTTGAACAAAAAAACAAAAGAATGGACAGTTGAAAGTATGCTAAGTGTGAATTTTAGATTCACAATAAAATATTAATTTGCTAATAGGATTTTGATATATATTAACGTGTTAGTCTGTGAGCATGTTTGATTTTCACATCATTACCGACAGCACTACTTTCTGTGGCTCATATTATTATTCTGGAAATTACAATCAAATTGAATAGTGATTTTTCTCTGGCTGTACTAAATTGACCAAAACATGTCGCTTAAACTGGAGCTATTAGTATAAATTGGAAGTATCTGGCCATGCATTTTGAATTTTGGTCAATTAATTATTGATATCAAAACAAAGACCCCGTTGAAAAAAAAATGAAATTTATTATTAATTACATTCCATCAACTGTCACAACACCCTGTTCAAAACGCAAACCAAGAAAGATGGTGCACTTATTCCAAATACAAATCACAAATAATAGCATACACAAAAACACAGCCTCAACGCTATTATTCTAAAATGACATCCACAAACTATTATTCTGAAATAAATATGTGCATGATGTGTCTCTAGGTAAAATCTCTAGGCCGAGATGATGTTCATATCTTGAATAATTGTTGTAACTGTCAATTGCAATCACAAAACAAAATTTGAAGAGTAATTAGACCTTAAAAAATGTAAGGTTAACAATTTCACTAAAAGATAATAATTTAAATCATTTTGCTGTACCTTTTATCTTTGAAGGCTGGGTCGTGTTATTGAAGGAATTATTAGCCACATTTCTGCAAACAGAAAAACAATTGTTTTCATATACTTGTTTCAGATTTTAGGGATATTATTATAATTATAATGGTTCAAGACACAACTAAAGAAAAGTCAACTCTGAAGTTTTGTTGCTTTTGTTTTTTACAACATGAGATATACTTGAAGCTTAATCTCAGCCTTACAAAAGTAAAAAATAAACTCACAATGCAATTAAGCTTCCACTTGTGATAAGAGAGAGGATCTCCTGTGGCAACGAACCACTAAGGTTATTGCCATTCAGATACCTAAAAGTATAATTAAATCAATGAGCAGATATCAGGTATCATTCAATAAGTTTTGATATATAGTCAACGCAATTCTGTTATAACATAGACTTTACCAACATTTGGAAGATTTTGGATACCATAAATTTTGATAGTGGTTTTTGGTCTCTTCAGTTGTTTGATTGTTCATGAAATTTATGTAAATGCTCTAAAGAAACTCATGTCAGCTATATTTAAGATCAAATCATTTACGCAAGGAGATTTCAGCAAACTAAACCAATTGCTTGTCCTACATATATTGCATATGCACTAGTAGAGAAAAATGATTGCCAATTAAATTAAATGAATGCTAATGAATAAATGACTTACAGATATTTCAAATAGTAGAGATTGCCAAGGGATGATGGGATTGAGCCGCTTAGCGCATTCGACTGGAGATCCAAGCTAATTAGGTTCGTCAGATTTCCAAATGATGTCGGTATTACGCCAGAGATATTGTTATTTTGAAGTTCCCTTTTCAAGATAAAATCATAAGATACTTGTTAGCTCTTCTGGTTTTATTTAGAACCAGTAGTAAAAAGACCTATATAGCCACTTACAAGTACTGCAGATTGGTTAATTCTCCTAGTTGAGAAATAAGAGATCCGGAGAGGCCAGCATGACCCAGATCACTGTAGAAATATCAACAAAAGAAAAATAGAAATTCTAAACAAGTAAGAAAGAAATTAATCACCATATAGGATGCAACCTAGTAACTGAACCAATTTTTTATCCATTATTCTTCTTTCTCTATTGATCATAAGTTACAAATTTAACAAAATTATTGTATGGTATCCAACTCACTTAAAGATAAGTATTTTCTGGAGTACTAAGTAAGAAAGGAAAAGCAAAAATAAAATAGAAAACTTCCGAAGCAATTTCAATATAATTACAATAGAGTACTTTACAATTATTTTATAAAATACGGTGAGGATTAAGCCCCTAACTTAATACTTAAAAAAGAATACTTTGCTGCATATATATTCAAACCACTGTTTACTCTTGCGAAAACATATTCTATCCTCTAAAATTGCTGATTTCAAAGCAAACCAGTTAAATTAAGGCTGCTTGGTCTACAAACACATTGATGAAAGCTTTAAACCAAAGAAATGTTTTCTTACGGCACATATGCAATACAAGTTTTTAAAGGGTATAAATGTAACAAAAAGAGAAGATAGGGAAAATAAAACAGACATTCTGATTACAGAGTTGTTGTCATTGCAAGTGACGTGGAGCCAAGTGCAAGGAGTGGAAAGGTTTTGATTCCAGCTCTCCAGTACATTGTTTGGGTCAACCCATGCTTGTTTTTGTGCATACAGTATATCTCCTGTTCACATTATACAAAATACGATTATATAAGATTATGTCTTCCTCATGAAACATACACCGGTATGCTATCCTACTTATACCGGTTCCAAGCCATTAATGTTTGTTGGTACACATTAGACTTTCAACTAGCCATTCTTCAAAAGCGAAATTGAGTCTTTTTTTTTTTATTTCGCTTGAACCCGACATTTATAAATTACATCCTTGCATAAATAATAAATTAAAATGAAAACAGTGTACATGGCAATTACAGTTTCATATTAGTATGTCATACCTTCAGTATTACAGTTCGCTAGTGTTGCAAAAAGGAATCCTAGCCCAAAAATCATACCCTGAGCTCCCATTTTAATATGCTAGCTATGTTTGGTTTGTTTTGTGTGGGTGTTTGTGTGTCTAGAATTGAGTTCGTATCATCAAACTTCAGTCCTTTTATAGTTTGCGAATGAGAATTCTGAACATTTGAACAAATTTTATCCCAGTAACCGCGTCAATTCAGTTTCTACAGATGTCACCTTCAGCCATCGTTATTGACATAATGACATGCATTACATGAAATTAGTAACGCAATTTACCATCACATGCAAAAGATAATGACGAAGAAAATTTGAGAGTTGATCTCCGCTATTATTTTATATTATTTAACCTTTTTAGGTATAATATTCCTGCATCTAACACTATCTAGACGCGCAAAAAGCCCGTGAAGGAACTTAATATTATGATATCTATCTAAATTTACCATCACATGCTCGGGATAACAAAAATTTCGTTTCAAAAAAATTAAAGAAAAATATTTCTCTAAAATTTTATCAAATACAAGTATTATAGAATGGAAAATGACAGATACAAGAACATGAGTATAAAATAATGCAATTGATATCGCGAGGAAATGCCTGACCATACAGAGCTCATGTATTGAATTGATGATCTCTTATTGAAATTTTGAATAATAATCAATTGCGGTAAGATGCATATTAGCAATTTATCAGTTGATGAGGAACTTTCATCAGCTGAGGAGGATTTAAATGTCTATAATTTATGTGACCTAAAACACTTTCATTTTCCAAGTATTTAACACTAAAAAATTCAAAACTGCTATAATATAAAACCGTCAAAAATAAAATACATACTGCTATCTTTATATAAACAAAAAAATACAATATTCATCACCAAATGAATATATTAATTAAAACATTTTTATTTTTTTCAATGGAAATTACGAGTCTTCGAAGTATTATAAAAATGTAATGTACTCGATTAATGTGTGTTCTTATTTTTTGTATTGCAAAATGTTACACTACTTCACATCAACATCTAATGATATTATTCAATCAGTACAGTTTACAATTTTTAATCATTAAGTATTTGAAAAGGCTGAAGAGATGATAAGTATTATTGAACTCCATTGCTTTGGGCGGGCGTCGACGAGTTTGTAACTCACGAAGCTAATAAGATCAATAAAATAGCAACAAAAATATCCAGACTAACTTTGGAGTTTATTGAGACTTACTTTTGAGCAATGGTTATTCAAGGTAATGATGGCCATGTTCAGAAGTATCTCAAATAAAATAAAGAAACCGTTTAGTCAGCATTCAAATTTCCGATCTTAAATTCTTAAACCAAACAAGCTAGCAGTTATTCAATTCTACAAGTTCTAGAGGTAACGTCCTCCCCTATATATTTTTCATTGGTAATAACGAAACATGTATTCTTTGAAACAAATTAGAAGTCTTTAGTTATACACATATTTCCTTTCATTGTTCAAATAATTTCTAGATGAACAAGAACAGTCTCCATACATTTCTTTAATGACAAACATATTGACCGGCCATACTGGCTTCTAGAAGGTTTGACAAGGAGCAATATATATATTATAGTCAATTTATGACTCATGCTCATCCTCATCTTCAAGATGATCTTTTAAACTCTGAATTTGGGGCCCACAATCCTCACTTTCCCATAAAGGATCTGAATTCGGTAATTCATATGGCTCGGGTCTAAGTGATAACTGAAACTCTGGCAGATCAGGTAAGGATTGAAGAGTACTGTGCCAAAACACAAAAAAGAAAGAGCATGCACATAATCTAGTTAGGTAAGTAGCTCCCAAAAAAAGAAAATGAAAAACACAAAAGGGTAACATCTTATGATGCATGTATTGATTTGCTAATTCAAACTTACGCATTCTTGTCTTGTTCAAAAAGGTAAGCATACATTTGAGACCTCCTGTATGCAACATCAGGTATTTTCTTGTGCAAGTGCTTCATCACTCCCCATGGAGCTGGTACTCTATGATTAAAAAAAAAAAAGAGTTTAATTACTGCATAAGAAAAGAACGTGCCCCATAAAAAGCAAGTGGCATCATTAAGTATAGAATTTGACCTTGTAACTGGAGTAGCAAGGCAGAAACTTAAGCAAACCCGCTTGCTCTCATTCAACAAATCATCGGCTGTGCAGAGACAGCACACAGCACTGATGTGGCAGCTTGGCTCATTTCCCTTGTCAATAACAAGACCATGGTAATAATACGCAGCAGCCTGCAATTATATTTGCATAATTATGGCACTATACTCTTTTCATGTAATCACAACTTAATAGCCTGTCTCTTGTTTCCTTTAACTCTCAAAGTTGCTATTACAATTACATTTGCCCATGAATTATTTGTTTTGCATGTTTTACAATGAATAATCTGCCTTTTGTTGCATACGAAGGCCTGTTCTCTATTTACATTATAAGCTAAAGATACAGGGGCAAAGCCAGAAAATTAACTTGAGTGGGGCCAATATGTAAATTTTGTTTTTTGAAGGGGCCATCTACATAATTACTAATGCTTTCACTAAATTTAGTTTATAAATATTAGTCAAATTTAAAAATGTGGGAATACCAAGGCCCCCACCCTGGCTTCGCCCCTGTAAAGATATGCAACTATTGTTTACTGCCTCAAGTATTGATCCACAACAAGTCTTTTTACCATTTTCTTTCCATTCTAATAGAACTAACTTATCCTTATAGGTGCAGAGATGAATATTCAAATAAAGGGATTAGAATTTGTATCAGGGTCGTTATCAATCAGATAGTTTACAGGGGTACATGCCAAAAGGGAAAACAAATTATAAATCTACAACAATGGAAGTACCTTGGCCTCCAGGAATTTCCATTTGATAAAGGATAGAAGCTTTTTACCATATGAATCACTCGTGTCACATCCAGACAGTACATAATGAGCCTACATACAAAAAGAAACAGGAAAAAAATTAAATAATAAAATAAATACCTAATTAGATTGATAGCAATAAATACCTAATTAGAAAGGCAATCAAAAGAAGAGAAAATAAATTGAATTGATAGGCAAAACCTGTGAGAAATAGGCAACTAGCTCACAAGCAAGCCTCCTTTTAACAGATAAAGTAGCGCTGTCACTCTCCGAGGCCAATCCAAGTTGCATTTCTATCCCCTGTTGATTTTTAGTCAAATCAACAAAGAGAAATTAAAATTTTGCAAAAGGGCATTGTAGCAAAAACTTCCAGAATTAAATATATGTAAAACACTAACCTGGGCCAAAGTTTGGATAGATATGGCCTCAAGTGTACCCTGCTGCAGGTTGCTAGGTAGATTCTTCCTAGAAGTATAAGAAAGTTAAATATGCATTAAAAATCAATTTAAAAATATATTGGATTAAATGAATCAAGAACGTGAAGTATTTAAATGGTGACATGCATACCTGACCTGGATGGGTATTTGGACTAGTATATGGTGCACACAATATTCTAAGCATCCTGATGCCTTTAGTAGCAAATCTACCACATCCTTCTTTGAATCTATCATAAAGGAACTGCTTATAGCTTATCATTTTATGTACATTCTTCAAAGCATGAACTACTATATAAGACCTGTCTCTGGCACTATACCAGGCAGCACCAGGTATGCATCTAATATGTTAACATATAGAAGGTAAGTTAACATATTATTCTCCAGTGCTCTAGCTTTCTTTACTTATACAATTTCCTGGTTATAGTATTGTTACAAGTTGTTCTTACTTTATAAATTTGTTTAGAGGGTGCTAATCTCTGTTCTATCAAAGAATATTAAAAAACTTGATCAGCGAACCTATTTTCTCCTCTGAAGATTCAACATTTGTGCAAACCACATGAGCTACCAATGGTAGTCACATGAACATATCAAAAGAAATAATATAGCATTGAATAACGGACCTTCAGATACTTTCCTCTCAGACCCATCTGAGGTTTCCCTGGGAAGAAGCATTGAATTAGCCTCCAACAGAGAGAGCATTGCCATTGCATGAACTACTGACAGTACTTCATACCAAGCACATGCTACACTAAACTCCTGCGGGTCAAATAAAATTTTAATCAAACAACATTTTCAGAGGTCATTGCCATATAGAACAAAAAAGGAGACAATATCATGTTTACCTCATCATCTTCTAAATTTTTCCATTTGAACAGAACCAACGCATCAAGCCCTTTTTCTGTATACATATATATTATTATCGTGTAATCATAGACAAATTGATTAAAAAAGATCCTAATTCTGAAAATAAAACCTTTGTTTGTAAGACCAAGAAGAACAGGCAAGTACTCCTCAAGGGCTTGCCGGATTTGTGAAATCCTAGAGACATTCAATAGATCTGAAAATGTATCAATTAAAAACTCATCAGCAAAATTGAATATATTTGCATAGCAAACTCTGGAAACAAGCATTACAAAAGAAAGGCAGGAGATACCATCTTCTGCTGATAATTGAACTAGATGACCACGGAGGGTTGACAGTTTATCTAGTGCATCTCGGGAAACCAACCCACGAAGTGGATGGATAAGATCAACTGGCAGTGGGATCCGCAATGCTGGAACAAACACTGCCACCTCAGGAATGAGGCTTCTTCTCTTCGACTTGCTCTTGCATTTTCCCTTTATAGAGAATCGCTTTGGCCTGGAGGAAGTGCATCCCATCTCTTCTCTTCCCAAGCATCCTAACATGTAAGAAAAACATAAAATAAAATAAATGCTATTATCAATTAACTCGATAAAACTTGCATGTCCATTGAAAAATTGGAGAACTTCTAAAGTATGGTTCTGAATTACTACAAGAGGCATAACTCAATGTTAAAATTATCTGAAGAAAAAAAAGAGGAAAGAGGATCACCTTCAACTAAATAATCAAGGATGCTATGTTTAGAAAAGACCACTAATAAAATTTTACAACAAACACGTAAATGTAAAGTAAAAGCATTGGATCAGTAGAGTGATTAACATACTAAGTATAAGTAATTTTGCCTGACAGTAGATTTAATCCTTCGCAAGTATCTAATACATTCAAATTGGCCAATACCCAAAAACACGAAACAAAAATCAACAAACAACTAACCCAATATCAAACTAGCGGTGAAGCAAAAAACTCTACCATGACAAGAAACTGAATACAATAATTGACAAGGAACCAATTAGAGGAAGAAGCAGGAAATTAAATGCAACCTTTATAGGTGCCAATGGGGGAAGTGTGAGTCAAAGCCCATCTTTGAGCAACAACTAAGTCACTAGAATAATGGACAATAAATAATTAGATGCTAGAGAGAGAAAGAGAGAGAGGGAGCAGTACAGTTGCGAGTAGTAAAAGCAAGTGGGGATACATGGAGATCTCTTTGAAGATACCGAGGTGGAGTCTCACATGGCGATGGCGCAGGAAATGGCGCTCTCCAGTCGGCATTAGTACTAAACAATCACTCCTCGGCTACTTTGGATTAAATAATAGTACACCTCACCACCTTCATGGCCCCAGAAGAAAAAGTACTGGAATCAATTAAATGTTATTATGTTAATGAAACAAAAGTTTAGAGCTGGGGAAGGGGAAGAGAAGGCGCAGATTATCGGATCGGGTTTCAAATATGGGTTTGATCCGGCCCAGTTATGGTCCGACTTCCAACGTAATTAATTAAATGTCGTCAATTACATCTGGCCCAATTAGGGTAATCTCAGCCCAATCCAGTAAATGCTCGGTGTCGTATTAAAAAGTAGAACCACTAAAGATGATACTAGTTTATGGTTTCTTTCCAGGTGAGTTGTATCAATTATAAAAGGGGGGCATGAATTATTATGTGTAATATTAAATTGACCCTAAAATTATAAAAAACTTCATGTAAATTTTACTTCCCTGTCGGATTTGGACTAGATAAAGTTTTGTTATGTTCTTATATAAAAATTTCATGTAGCAAAAAGAAAAATGTGGAGTGTGTATTTTAATAACTCCTACATGTTATACAATGTTCAATTCTATAATGTATTCCAAAAGGCACTATTATATCTTCAGTGTTTGCAGATTTTGTGCACTTGATCTTTGGCATTTTGCGCGACTCAAAACTAAAATAGTATATTTTTAAGCAGGAGAATCAGGGAAATTGATCAATTTAGCTTTACAAAAGGAGCATGTCCAGAATCGAAACAAGACATGCTCCAGCAAATAAGGTTCAGATGCCAGAGAAAATGATAAACAAAAGGAAAGAGGAAGCTTCAAGGGAAGGCACCAACAAAGGAATGTCAAGCTGTCTTTAGCAAGAACGTTGTTTTATTTATTTCATCACATGCCTTCTGGTATGTACACACTAAAATATTATATATTTAGCTAGATATTTTAGAACTGCTTTAGTATTGTTGTCACTATTGTTTAACTCACTTTATTTTTCTTGGTTGTCAACTTGTCATAAGAAAATGCTTTGAAACACAATCATCATGTAAGTTTCTAAATATCATTGTAACTGCAACTAAGGAACCAATCGGTGAGAAATGGGTTTCGACTGAATCACAACATGCAACAATAGTCACAACACACAACAGCTCTATAGTTCGTTAGTTTGTATAATTCCAAATAGGTGATTCTTAAGAAAGGCTAATTGTCAATTTCTAGCCAGACTGGAAAGGGAGACAAAAGAAACAGAAAGCTGTTGAGATCAAAAGAAACTTTTTTGATTTGTTATTGGTGGAAGTATTACATGCATTAAGGTTGCATGTGACAACAATAGCGTGCAAGTGGAAACTTTAACTTCTTTCTGTTCCAAAAAATATTTATATATTTTTTAACTTTGGTTTACCAATATAATAAAGTCAACCGAACTTCACAATTCCATGTTCACAATGTAGATTAAACAAAAACCAATGTAAACAATAAAAAAACAATAATAATGCACAACCTCTATACTTGATTGTCGTCTCTAAATATACTTTTAAGTTAACAAAAGTGAATTCACACATCATGTACAACCCACACCATTATCAGTACACACAAACTAATTAATAGAAGCCAGATAAAGTAAAAGAAAAAAAAATTATAGTTACACCCAAATATCAAACTCTTGGAAAAACACCAAGTATTCTTCCCCTCCCGAGGCATTCTAGAAGTTTTTTGGCCTCCTCCACCTGCATTGCTAAATTTCCCCGCAAGTACCCGCATGCTCCAGCCGCCACCATTTGCTTTCTACACTTCCTACTCTGCGACAAACTCAACAAAACCGAAATGGCATATTTCTTCTCCACATCAGCCAGTGGATCCAGTAATTGCACCACATTTACAATTCCACCCTCATCCTTACGAAAAATTCTCCTGTAGCCCGAAACCTGCATTAAATTAGCCAATGCTTTTGCGCTTGCTTCTCTCTCCTCGGACCCCTTCCCTTCCAACATTCTAACTAATTTGGGGATTGAATCACAAATTTCGTTGACAATCCGTCCTGTAACTGCCAGCTCAGCAATAGTCCGTGCTGCCTCAATTCGAACTCGGGGCTTTGTGCTATCCAATGCAGATACTACATATGGTACAAACCCATTATTTGTAACTATCTCTGCTATGTACCTAAAAGAGGATAGATGCCTTAACAACCCAATTGCGCCCTCAAGGTTCCAATCCCGGTCTTCCTGCACCTGGAGTTCCAAGTAACTCTTGATGCAGTCCAATGCCCCTTCTTTAAAAAGAGTGATTTTCAGATCCTGTAATTCATCTTCTGATGGGCCAGCCAGGTTGCAAAGGCAACCAATTGCATTGTCTTTCGCAACTGGCGTACCAATATAAGAAAGGTTGATTAGTGTAGGAATACCATTTTCATCTACAAAGTACGGCCTAATTGTTTCCACTTGCGCAAGATTTTTCAACACAGCAGCAGCTGACGCCTGAGCTGATGGTGTGCCAGCATGGCATATCTCCAAAAGTGGGCCCACACCACCTCGTGAGGCAAGTGCTATTGCATTCTCTTTAACTATGGTCAGGGTTTGGAGAATGGTACATGCATTCTCAATTGCAGTGGTTCCTCCAGTAGCAGAGTCCAGGACTCGGGAAAGGTGGATCACGAGTGAAGAGCTGACTTCACTGGATGTGATGACATGGCGGGATGACTCTGACAACGAGAGTTTTGCAAATGCTAACGTGGCCTTCTCTCGTGCCTCGAAGGAGGCAGAAGGTTCCAGAAGCTTCAGAAGGGATGGTACTACTGATTGGACGGAGGATGCTGACATAGTGGTTTTGTCTGAGAGAAGCAAGTCTAGTGCTTCGAGTCGAGACGAGATGGGGCCCACCTGTGATTTTTTAAGATAAATTTTGTTACATGCAATTGGAAATGGAGAACGGAAAATATGCATTTGGTGACTGAGTTGTTGTGAGAATAAAAATATGCATACTCAAGTATCCATAACAATTTAGAAAAGTTGGTGGAATTAGTGTGTAATAGGCCTATTGAACCTAACAAAAAAAATAATTTTAGAAGCTGCTAAATTAGACAGGAGGAAACATAGAAATTAGGTGTGAAAATGAAAGGTTCAAGGCATACTTTTCCTCTTGTAAAATTGATTCCACTATGAAAATGAGCTGGCTGGTAGTTATATTACAGATTTATAAATAATAAGAAAAAAAAAAAAAAACCTAACGCAAAGTACCATTTCTACTTGTTGAGGCAGGACAGTGTAAAATTAAGTATAACATGCCAAGAAAGGAAAATTAGCATTTATAACCCTGTTGTGAGCTCGTACAGGTAACAATAAATAGCTCTATGGTAAAAATTAAGCATTTACACGATAATAATCTTTTGAGGAGTAAGTCCAATTGCAATTAAAAGCGCATATTTCTAATTTGATGAATAAACCTGAGCTGGAACTTAATAAATCAGTGTACCAAACTAAAGTTACTCTTTTCAGCTGGAAAAAAATTACAAAATATAAATAAAAAGAGAGGTATCCATGTAATTCAACAAAGAAGCAAGCTTTGTTGAATTAACAACCTAGAAATAAAACAAAAGAGTAAAAATCTTTTCTAGCACAGTTACCTGAAGACGAGAAACAAGATCATTCTCTGACGAACCGCCTCCAGTGGAGACAAGCAAATCAGCATCAGAAACGAGGCCAAGGAGAGTGGTAGCGAGAGAAGAGAGCTCGCTCTGCAACTGGAGCTTTCCAGCGGGGGGAGAGGAGGAGAGGGAATGGAGGTGGGAGAGGGAGGTGGAAAGGGAGGAGAGGAGAGGGAGAGAGAGTGGGTTGGAGAGAGGGAGTGAAGGGAGGGTAGAGAGAAGGCGAGTACAAGAGGTAGAAATGGATGGCCATTTCCGACGCAGGAGAGAGGTGGCGGGAGGTGAAGGGAGGGAAGAGAGGAGAGCGAGGCAGCGGTGGTGGAGCTCGCGTACCTCGTCTTCTCCGGTTGGCGATACGACTGGTTGGTCCGGTGATTTCATCAGTGAAGGTTGATGGAGAGAATGTTTGGAGGGAGGAAAAGAGAGGGAGTTAGTAAAGAGTGCAGAGAGAGGATGCAGTGGAGAGAGAGAGAGAGAGAGAGAGAGAGAGAGGCGGAGGGAGGTGGCTAGGTAAGGGTAAGTTAAAGAAAGAAAGAAAGAAAGAAATTAGAAAAATTTCGCGGGAAGGAAAAGGAAATGAAGGGAACTGGGCGATGAGCTGGGTTTGGGGAGTAGGTTTCAATGGAGTAAGGATCTTCTGTGAACACCACCGTTTGGATTATCAGAGTGCCATTACGTATTAAAGTTATGACTGTCATGGAATTATTTTTCTTTTCCTTTTTTTTTTAACAATGCAGATGTTGCACTAGATAAGTAGTTAGAAGTATTCTTTATTTTTATTCCTGAGAATAACTAAATGTAAATTTTTCTTAATGCATCATCTGCATTTTTACATAAAACAATATGTTATTTTTTATCCTATTAAGATTCTTCAAAGCATCTTTGTGGGATTCATTAGACTAATAAAATGAACTATTGACAAAGATGCCTATGTTTGGTTAATATATGAATGTTTTATATGTGCCTTTTGCATTATATCAAGCTTGTACCTTTAGTTGAAAATTATTATGAAGTTAGCCTTAGGGTTACACTGCGTGTGGATTCATAAATAGTTACACTGGATGCTGTCACAAGTGAACCAAGTGTACGCAAGTGAAAGAGTTAAAAAATGGCAAGTTATAAATTTTAGCAGAATATGTTTGGTCAAATTTTAAAGCGTACTTTTTAATTACTGTGTATAGGCACCTGTTTTCTTTTCATTGGAACATGTTAGCGTGTTGTTTACTTTAGTCAATGCTGACAAATTAACTAGTTCAGAGCTATGAGGTAATCAAAAGAGATTTGATGATGATGAATATCATATTATAATAAAATTATGCATTGTTAATTTATTATTAATAATAATATATTGTTACTATTCGTACTACTAATATTGTAGGTGGTGGTGGTGGTTCTGTTGTTGTTGTTATACAATTCACCTTCTAGCAACTCCCGGTGATTTATATTCATCAGATTAATTCCACGTAAAATTGTTACTAAGAAAGATCGTTTAATGATACTCGAAGGTCGTTGATATCATACTATTGAGTCAATCGTTATAAGTTTGCTACTGGAACAAATTATTATTTTTAAATGTAAAAAAAAGTAAATACTTAAAACAAAGATAAATTAATATATTTACATAAATTTTCTAAACGGCACCGGTTTTTAAGCAAATCACAACTTTCATGAGGTTGCAGGTGCAGTTGCTAGTCTTGCATGATAAGAGAAAAATTATAATGAGGCATGTCGTCTCTATATCAATAAACTATTTTTATGCAAACATGCATTAATTATATAATAAAAATTTCCTCCTGGTTGTCGAATTGTCAATATTGGTTTCAATTGTTTAAGGGGAAAAAAATCTCTAAAGTGCTTGATTTTGAAGTAATACTAAGGGTGGAACTGGTAAAAGGAAATTAACTTTTGAAGAGCAGAGGGAAAACTTTTGATTTCTTTTCTTTTTCTGCAGTTCCACATGGAAAAGAAAAACTATATGAGAACTGTTAAAAAGCATGGGTCCCACTTTAGCATCCCCGAGTTAGCATTAGTCTCTTTCCCAAGTAGCCCTTTTTCAAGTCAAATGGACAATTTACTTCTAATCCCCTCCAGTGATAAAGTTCAACAGACGAACCTTGTTTTTAAAACTACAAGCTTCTAGGTGAAGACAAATGGGGTGGCTGGAGAAAATATTTTTAATCGAATTTTTCTCATTCAAATAATTTATTTTCAAAATTAAACAGTCATACTTCTCTTTTTTCTTTTTATGACGAGGACTAAAATGAATTGGTAACGGTTCTCCAGTAGTAGCATTGGAGAGCACTGGATAAAAGGTACTAAAGGCAAAAATTAAGCAAAAAAGGCAGAAAGGCTGGAGTTTACTTTTTGTTTCTTTTTCCTTGTTCTATTACCTCTAATTAATAAACTTTAATGGACGTGTCGTTAGGCATGGTGGGTGCATAACCTTGTAATTAACTAGATCCAAAGCCCAACTGATTTTAAAATAAATGAATTTGATTAAGTTCACATGTAGGAGTTATGCGTTAAAAGAACACTATTTTTTAATTGACATTTTTCAGTTTTTAATACTTTGAGACTTCAACATGCACATGACAAGCTATTTTTTTCTTGTAACAAAAAAAAGAATGATATTCACATTTAATATTTCATACTTTTCGTTGTTTTTATAGAATGTATGTGTTAATTAAAATTTACATATTTAGATATATTATTTATTGACAGTTGTTTGAACAATATAGAAACAGGTACGGAAGTTGAAATTACATGCATAATGCATTGCAACAATTCTCTCCTTCATATACCCTTCGTAAATATATATTTGTAATAAGTTTTAGGATAATAAATCATTAAAGAGTCCATATATGATGTCATCATTGTAATGATACTATGTATAATTATTTTATCCAGACCATTTAAATAATTTGTTTTAATCTACACAGGGCAGAGCCAACAGGGGAGCTACATGGGGCTGTTTTCTTTATTTTTTATTTTTAGAAAATTCCTATAATTTACCCCCTAATTAATCATGAATTGCTCAATTTTTAAAATTTTGTCCCCTCCATAATGGTGATAAGAAAATGAAGGGGTGACGGGAAGGTTGGAAAGGAAGATAATTGTTGCAGTTAAAAATACCAATCAAATCAGAAAGAACAAAGACATGAATACATGATGGTGCCATCACAATCGTGATAGCAATATAAATTGCACTAACGTAAGTTCCCAAATTTTACAAATTCAAGTATTAGTAAATTCGTTGCAATTTGGGTAATAATTGCGATGCAACCATAGAGAAGTTATTCAAAACTCAATTGATATTGTTGTACCAAATTTTTAATCCTCATAAAAGAAGTGATAAAATTTGAATTAATTTCAGCATGCAAATGTTAGAGTTGACTTCATTTAGAAGTCTACTTAAAACAAGAAATTCAACCTCAACAATTAGGAACCAACTGCGTCAACTATGCATAATTAATTCACTTTTGTGGCTCGAGAGGTACCTAATTCCTTGAATCACACTTTACATGAACCATGTAACAGTGCCACATGTATCTTATACTTATTCAAAATTTTAATACTGGGTTTGCGTAATAGTACCTCTACACATAAACCTGTCGAAATATAAAATCAATACGCCATCAACTACAGTACCTAACTACTGCTGAGAACAGAGCTCATGTTGAAAGGAACGAGCTAACTGCTATCTATTCAAGTGTTCATCCAAATCCTACATCGTTAACGTGGACCATCACCATCATCGTCAGTTGCTTTAGATAAAGATTTCTCATGATCCTCTCCATTAGCTAAGGAACTTGAGGGGCTCAACCATTAAGGGATCTCGATAATATTTCTATAATACATATTTTTTTTTCAAGTAAATAAATTTCTATAATATTTTAAGTATAATACATGCTTTTTTAAAAGCTACATATTTGAACAAATAATAGATAGATGATTTTTTTTTAATATAAAAGGGAGGTCTTTGTGATCATCCAACATTTTTAAATTAAACACATGTAATTAGTCGAATACTCTTACCACAGCGTCGGGAGACCACGTTCGAGAAATATATAATTGTCGTTTCTTTTGAATTCAAGTAACTGTTACAAATCATATTTTTTTTAACCAAATTGTTACAATAATATCAGTATTTAGAAAATAGTTATATTTTATCGAACCTATTAATTTGTTTACTCGCCTGTATGAAATTAGCACACGTTGTTAGCGAGACCAGAAAAAAACAAGAAGCACTTGAAATTTGGAAAGAAAAACAAAACGATTACATGAAGGATGGTATTTAATTAGTACGTCTCCACGGTGTTTGAAATGGAGAATAGGAGTCCAACGAAGTGATGATGACTAAAATAGAACTTTCTCATTTTGGCTGTGGTTGTTTTCTCTGCATATTTCATCGGCAAGGTGGCGTTCTTTCTATCACTTTCACCATTATTCAATAATTATTGAATAATTGCTGTTAGGTGGTACTTTGAATTTGTCTTAAATCGATATTTTATACAAGTCAGTATTTTCCAAAAAATAAAAATAATATAGGCCAAGTAAAATAGATTTAATGAGGAATAATGTCACAATGCGTCTTACATTTTGTTGAATTACAGTCTAGTGAACAAAAGTTAATTAGAAATATTTTTAAAAAGAACGGGTAATATATATTGGACGGAGGTATGTAGTATCTTTTATTTTTTTTTTAAAAAAAAAAAAACCTTTTTTCCATCTTAAAATTGAAAAAAAAAAAGAGTTGCAAGATTTCTCCTGGCCCACTTATCTAGAACAAATATCAAAATATCAAGAAATCTGACCACGTGCAATCATACAAAATGATTCTAAAATTCAATAATATGAGATTTCATAAAATGTCTGACTGGTGGTTGTTAAAATTTTGTTAAAATGGGGATACCATTTGTTAATATGACATTTTCCCCACCCTTCAATGGGGATACCATTTATTAAAATTTTGTGATTTCTGGGAAATGAATTTTTCATTCTTCAAACTGAATTGATTACTGTTTGACAACAGTTTTAAGACTAAGTCAAAACAAAAATAGTGCTGCTCTTAGACAAAGGAAAAAACATAAAAAAAAAAATTGGATATGATCACATGAAAAGTGGGGCTTTTTGCCATGTGAATTGCCTTATCGGATTTTTTTAATGAAAGACGCATTTTACTTTTGTCGCCCCCCCCCCCCCCCCCCCCCCCCCCCCCCCCCCCCCCCCCGAGTTCAGAGAGAAAAACATCTATGTTTCAACAAAATATATGAAGCCTACTTTCAGCCTAATAATTATCTAAATCATAAATTATTTGAAAATAAATGTCTGAATATTTAATTGTTTGAAGGTAGCATACCTTGATGTATCTCACTAATTTACATAAAGTATCGTAAGTCCATGTCACATCCCCTAACCTGATATGACAACTCCCGCCACGAAAGTACAGATTCCTGTACTTCCGTAAGGCTTAAGCTAAACTCTTCTAAATAAAAGACGTATATAATTTTTTTTTCTTTGATAATATAAACGAATATTATCAATATGACGATGGTAGAAATAAAGAAACAAACGAAACTGCAAAGATAATATACAACTTTATTATACATAAATATTTACATAAATAACATAGGGTACTGTCTTACACTGTCTATAGAACATAACAAACAAACCTCTAGGGACTGCAGTCTATAAACAACACTTAGACTAGTCTGTATAAACAAGCAAAGACTAGTACTAGTGTAAAATCAAAAGTTGACTTGCAGTTCCGACATACATATATCTAATAACTAAAAGATACAACTAGACCACCTCCTCAACCGGCTCCTCCTCCTCCTCCTCTGAGTCGCTAATAACAATGACTGGTGGTGGTGCAGCAGGCTCAGGGGCTGGTGGTGGAACCGGAGGCTGAACTGGTGGATCTGCATACTCAAAATAAAAATAAATCCCGTCTGGGGCCAAGGAAATATGGTGGGTAACACTGGTCCTAAGGTGCGGCACATATACACGATGATGATAAAAAGAGCCATCAATCACTGCAATTGGCGCCCCTCTCGCTGGCCGATGCGTCCTCTGGAACCCCCAACCGCCGAGGAACATGCAAACAAGCAAATCAAGTGAGAAATAATTTCTCAGTGCGGGTTTTAGTTCCAGACGTGGATTTCTGGTCTAAACCTTAATATGGAAATAATTCCCGTAATAATCAACATGAACAATAATAATAAATGAATAATTAAATAAATAACACAATTCAAAATAAAATAGAAACAATGCAATGCAATCGCCGTTCAGCTGCCTACCGAGCATCGAAGCAGAAACGGTCCTATCACAACCATCTGTAATAACATGCATATAAACAAGTCAGAAGAATCATAGCACAAATCATATCATCTCAATATATAATCAGATGTTCACTCAGGTTCCCTCACCCAACCGGTTGGGCAAGCAAAAGGGAAACCTTTCCCTCGCTCAGGGCAGGCAAAAGAGACATATCTCTCACCCTGGCAGGCAAAAGGGAATTTCCATATCCGTGTAACGTTACCGAACTGGCCGAAGCCGGGGGCCGACCGACTCCAGAGAGTGACAATCAAAACCAATCTTAATCCATACTTTTCCTTGTATTATCCCTTTTCACCTTTTTCAAGCAAGATTAAACTGAGCTGGAACGATTCAGCTCATTCATTGCAAATGAGAATACAAACTTGCTTAATCATTCAGATCATTTAAGCAAAGGAGATCAATTCAACATGAGTTGTAATATCTGTTCCTATATTCTAACATGATAAATTCATAATGCATCTCAATGAATCGTCAACATGCTTATGCAATAATTTAAAATTACCAAACTAGATTTCTATAGAGATCCACGTATCCGCACCTGTATTCGTGTCGAAAGTTTCTTCAGTCCAATCTCCTGAAATTAGTAAAAACCGTTATTAATTAATTAACGGTCGTTTTAATCTAGGAAAGTGGTCCGGCTTAAGCTACCAGACTGACTGGACATTTCTAATTATTTTATAGTAATTGCTTGTGTTTTCAGAAATTTATAATACTATTATTTTATTTTCCTTTTATTTTTACCTTAATTTATTTAATTTATTTCTTAATTATTTAATTCACAAATTAATTATTTGTTCATGATTTTACTTTAAATATTTTCTTTTATTTTTAGTTTAGTTTATTTATTTTAACTCTTAATTTATTTTTACTACTATTATTATTTTTAATTAATTTGTTTTATTTATGTTTATAATTTTTACATAAATATTTTAATTTTTTTTATAATATTTTATTAAATTGTTTCTATGATATCCCTTTACTTAAATTTTACACATTTTGATTAATTAATTTCTTTAATATTAATTTATATAGAAAGATTTAAATCATCAATAATATAAATTCAAAAATCCGAAAAAATCAAAATCATAAAATCATAAAACAAATTCGAAAATTTGAAAGTTATTTTATTTTGTTAATGGGATCAGAAAGTCGGTGATTTTGTCGTCGTATCTGTTCTCGACTCACTCGGACTATTCTCATCATCTCCCGAAATCCGACTAATTAAAGAAATACCCGACAGTTAAGTGACTTTTTCTTTAATTAAATATCTAAGCCCACAATTTAAATTAACTTAATCTTTGATTAAGTTTGTTAATCAACAATTAGTTTAGCCCACAAAATAATTCTGATTTAGATAAATCAAATCTCAACTCACAAAGGTCCAAGCCCATTCTTCTCTCTTTTTTTTTTTATATAGCCGAAGCCCAAACCAGAAACAGCCCAAAATAGGCCCACTCGCGACAAGGCTCAACCAGGTCAACCTGGTCCAGTTGACCTGGATCCAGCCTAACGGGTCCAACTCCAAGTCGACAGAATCCGCCAACCAACTTATCAGATCCGATCCGAAATCCCAACAAATTTTCTAGAAAAGTCCTCAAATCAAATTATTTCTCATATAGGCCCTTTGTATTTATTTTCAGGTCCTTTTTCATTATGAACAAGCCCTTTTTCTTTTCAAACAAGTCCTCAGAATAACTTTTCTTTGCAACCCAGTCCCTGATATAAGCCGTCGCGTACCAGATCGGTACCAGAGAGGTAACCAACGTACCAGAGGCTGGTACCAAGCCTCAAATCCAACCCCACGAACTCACACAACTCCTTCCTATGCCCAGTTATAACAATAACCCCTGTTTTCCAACGTTTGGGTTCAATTTCAATTGGTTTTCTTCATGACAGTACTAAGCACCCAAAGTTTCCCCAAATTCACTACTGATATTACTCAAATCCTACTTCAAATCGCCAATCCAGTCGACATAATTTCATTCAACAAAGTTTAAGGACCAAGAACAGTTAATAACAGTGGATACGGCTCAAACCCTAACTTTTAGAAACTAAACAAATCAACTCAAATAACCAAACAAACGATAACAGAGAAGGATATACCTTCGATCTTCAGTAATAATCACCCCCTTTTCCCTCCTTTCCGCTCAATCCCTCTCTAAAAATTTTTATGGAAATTTTCTTGTTTTTAGCCAACCCGAAAATAACCCAAAACAAGAGTACTTATAACCGTAACAGAGAAAGAAAGGAAGAGAGAAGAACCCAACGGTGAGGATTGTGAGCTCGAATCTCACAGTTCGAGTCATCACCTCGAAGCTTATCATTTCACGCGCTCAAAGCTCTCTCGGATGAGATCGAGCAAGAGCAATGATGGCTTGCTCAGCCGTGGCCAGGCGCTATTGGCCCGCCACACTCGATCAAACGGTGGAGGGGTAGGTATGGCATTTCATCGGAGAAGAAGGAAGAAGAAAGAATCGGACGGAGCGGAAAGAAAGAGGAGAAAAGAGAGAGAATAGGATTTCGACAGCGAAAATTTCGTCGTTTTATTAAAATTTACCCTTCTAGATCTCCTGTGGCGAGATCCTGTGGCCAAGTGTGCTGCGACTCCAATTAATTCGTTTTATAACCAATTTCACTTGGATTTAATTAATTTGATGCTAATTTTCAGAGTTAATTAAGCTTTGATTTTACTAGAATATTTTATACTATTTATAGTTACTACATAAAATCAAAGATTTCGAATTCGAATCGATTTTTATGTTACTTTTGATTTAATTCCTAAATAAATGTTATATTTTTAATAAATTCAAATTTTCTAATCTTATTTTTAAATTAACCTAATTGATTAAATTGGTTTGGTTTTCCCACTATGTTACAGTCCATATGTCCAACAACAAATCTACAAACTAAAAAAGAAAAAAAAAGTAGTTGTATAATTGGATTGACTTGAAAAAAAAAATATATTCTTAAGATTGCAGAGATAATATCAAGTGATCCGACCAAAGATTAACAGTAAATTTATTTGTTAAATTGTCACGACTAACACGAGTAGTTAAAAAAAATATAAAGCATCAGATTATAATGACTTTTGTATCAAACTTTTGAAATCAATCTGCACTATATCAAATTCATGTGAAATATTTTCAAAGCAGAGTTTTAACACCCGAATATTATTTTTATAGTCTTATTCGAAGGTGTCACCGTCGCCTGATTATTCAGTACCAACCCTGTCCATAAAACTGGATCTGACTCGATAAAGCTTGTTACAGAGAAGTATCTGAATAATACGATAAATTCTTATTTAGAGGCAATTCAAATCTTATCTGGAGTTCTCTCATATATAGGATCCGGTAGGATTTAAAACAACCAACTGCTGAAAAATTTATCCGGTATCTTAAAGATGTATTTCTGCATTAGCAAAAGTGAAGTGTAGAATGCTGCATGTGACAAAAATTTAGAAGTTAAATGAAGTACTCAAAATAAACTATAAAAATAAGTTTTGTTTATTCAAAGGATTTTTTTTTTTTTTTTTTTTTTGTGACATGGTAGCTAGGTATCAATTAAGGAATCTTCAAAGGAGGGAACTTGACAATATGTATTTTTTTAATTAATTAATTAATTAATTTACTTTTGCATAATCTAGACAGAGGCTGTCTAGAAAGACGATATGTTTCTTTCAAACTCTCTTTTAAATTTAGTTATCTGTTATTTTTCTTTTTGTAACAATAACTTCAATTTCGGCCTATTATCAACAAGTTGACGCCTGACGGGGACAACTAACATTTTTATATTAAATTTGAAATGCATCAAATTTGTTGCTTTACTCATATTAACAATAGTATGATATGGATATGATAATGTTTTTTTTTTTTAAAAAAATTGCATTATGATGTCTTTTGTATATGTTTATTTTCTTGTTTATGGAAGAAGTAACACAATTTGTTTTAAATAGTGATATGTAATATATATCTTATAAAATAAGAAAAAAATTGCTAAATAATATATGCATAACTAAAATGTGATTTTCATAATAGCATGTACATGAGATAGTTAAAACTTAAATGCTTCACCAGAAGTACGTATAAGTTCATAAATATTTTGAGGTCCTTTTTGGATTTTGAAACATGTATAATGATCGTATCTAAAATTAAACCTTTTGGAATGTTAATTTTTTTATCTGATACATATAATTCATGTGTTTGCGTGGAGTATGTGTCCAATATAATATGACTGTCCATATAAGCATTAAGAATTTACTCTGAAACTTATAATTTTAATTAACATTATACATACCATATGCTCTAATAATTCAGTGGAATCTCGGTCCATTATTGGAATAGTACAGCGAACAAACAACGCTATTTTCGAAAACAACACTAAAGATATAGACATTACAAATAGTGAAATCCTTATTATTTTTTTAAAATAAAAGGAATCATACAATAATATTTGAGGGTTTCCGTTGCAAAATGGACTATAGAACAATTTTATTTATTTATTTATTATTATTTTTTTTTGAAAAAAGGTGGGAGCACCATAGCACAATATATGGTCAAAATTGGCAAATATCGATCACTACAACTTGCTTGGCCCCGGAAATATGCCATAAAGAAGTTTGATATACATATTAATTATGTTGGGTATAAAAGTAACCATATATCTATTTACACGTATTTTCGAATTAAATACGCAAAACACCGGGCCCATCCCATGTGCATATGTCCTTCAAGCACATTACGCACGTGTGACCCACACAGGTGCCCGCAGTTTTTTCTTCATTCACTGATTCTTCTATTTAATCATTTATTATTATACTATTAAAAAGAAATCATTTATTATTATCTGAATGAAACTCAGTGGTCACAAATTTGGGAAGTCGTTGCATTTCAGATATTTGGGAACCATACTGGGTGCATAGAAAATTAGAAATGTGCTTAACATAAGTAATCTATCAGCCTATTTTTTATATAGAGAAAGGTATATATTAACTATCAAATTCTTCTGATGTACAGTGATAACAAACTTTAAATTAATTGAATTTAAAAGTAAAATACGATTTTTTTTTTTGTTTTCATTTTTCTAAAGATAATACATATCAAATTTAAGTTGATAATGATTGGGCTGTGTAAAACATTTTAAATTGTTTGAACAATCAATCGACTTCCTAATAAATTAGTTACACAACTTATATAAATCACATTAACATATATAAATAAAATTTTGCTTTTTTAATCATAATAAGCAGCGGGTAGGATTGTCACGACTGTTTATTAATTTTTTTTTTTGTTATAAACAAAAACTATTTCAATTTGACATTCTTCAACTTAAGTTAGGCCTAACTTTTTTGAACCAAGACAATATTCTTATAGTTATAGAAGCTATGTTACGTGGATACGTGGATTTCATGACGTGTCCCGTGTCGGACACGTGTCCGACGCGGATTCGTGTGCGATTCGCGTGCGATCCGCACCCCATTCGCCAGCTGGCGCGTCTGAATATTTTAATTAATTTGACCATCAGATACGGTCGTCGACACGTACAAATTCGCGTATCCGCGCACAAATATAGCATGCGCTTTGGAGTTGGTCCCACGCGCACGTGAGATTGCTCGACTGGTCGATTTGCCCAAGCCTTATATAGTGTCTATATATATGTCTATATCCTTTGTGGGACTAAAACTTAAGTAAAACCGGACATAACCATGATTGTTGGGCTGGGCTGTTTATATAATATGCTAATTGGGCTGGACTTGAACGTATCAATTAACATTGTATACTATTTTGCCTCCGTGTATAATGTGTGTATAATATGCTCTTTTGTACTTGTATCAATTAATCTAGAAATGTCATTTTGCCTCCAACTAATTTGATTGTTATTTACATTATATACTATTTTTAATTAAAGAATATACTATTTTAATTAAAAAATATACTATTTTAATTATTTTATATATACAGCCGTATCCGAGTTTTTTGAAAAATGCCGAATCCCCGCACCCGCAACGAATCCGACGCGACACCCGCACCCGCACCCAAGCAACCTAGTATAGAAGTATATAAAATTATAAACACACCGAAAAACCTTTGAGAAAATAAGAATCACATTAGGAATTGGCCCACTCAATATTATGACAATATGAATTACTAGATCATATCATCTCTCAAGGCCTACTTTTTAAAGTTTGGAACTTCCTTTTGACAGGTTTTGGGCTTTTCTAGGCTGAAAGGGTTCTAGACCTTTTAACACTTTTGAAAGCATCCAAGAAATGCCATGGGAAGTCTCTTAACTCTCTGAGCCCATGAAATTTTCTCCTGTTTTAATATCCTTTTTTTTTAATATTATATTTGGCAAATTCTGGTGTAGACTGTAGATTTTATTTCAGTTAAAATTATTATTTTATATGAAGTAATTAAAATATATTCAAACGCCACGTAAATAAGAAAGAAAAAAAGAACAAAATATGAAAAAATCAGAGAAAGCTGCTGAAAGAAACACAAGGCAAACGAGAGTGCTCTTTTCTTGAAATAGCCTAATGGGAAGTCAAGAAACAATCCAAAGATTCTCACAGAGTAGCTCCCATTGAACTTTGGTCCGAACCCCGGTTGAACAGTGCAGTATAAATATAACCCCAAGCAACCTCCGACCTCATTCAAACTCCACAATTACCATCTCTACTCATAGTTACCATGGAGGCAGACTCTCCTTCCATGGTAGACCGACACGGGAGAGCCTTCCTTTCCATGGTAAACCGACATGGGAGGCAAGTAGATTTTTTCACAAGAGTGGTGAACGCTTACGACGACCTTGGACAAATACTTTTCTCCCTGGAAGATCGCAATCAAAGGGCCCAAGATGCTTTAAGAGCACAGCTCGCTCAGTCTAATGATGTCGGTCTTCACCGTGTCACTAACTTAGCCACCCCGAAACTCAAAGAACATCATGAGCACTTCCTCTTGGCACGAAAAAAATTTAGTGATGCAATCAAAATGAGGTCCCAAAAGCTCAGGGAGAAGGAGGTGGCCCACCATACCAATGCAGAAGAAGTGGCACCTGTCAACACAGATAATGCTCCGCCGATGGATCGCTCAGTGCGGTCAACAGTGGTTCAGGGCGAGATAGATTCTGGCATTCAACACGAGGACAACATCTGCGAGTCAGAGGAGCACAACACAGCTGAGTCACAAACTTTGGCAGATCATCTCAATAGGCGTGAGCCAGAAGAGACACCGCCGAATACGGAGGTGCGCAAGAAGAAACACTGGAGCACAAAATGGCTGCGTGGCAGGTTCTGTCTGAACTTGATCAAAAAGAGAGAGCCTGAAGAAGCATCTTGAGTTTGGCATGTATGAGCTTTGTCAGGTTTGCGAGTCTGGCACATGTGAGCTTTTGTCTGGTTGTGAGTGTGGCATGTATATACGAGCTTTGTCTGGTTTGTGAAAAATCTAAAAACAATAATTTGGTGGTGCAACTAGGTCTGTAAGAAACTGGTTGTGTGTTTATGCATTTCTTGATTGTCTTATTTCTTGGGTTCTTTTAATGTTTGGGTAAGCAACAGTGAGATACTGAGATGAGTTTCTAGAGGAATGAGATTTTTCTGTATTTGTTCTTTGAGTTGATTATAATCTGGAGAATTGCTTTTTGAGACTTAATATTGCTTGAATCTTATTTTCTTGTCTCCTTGGGAATGTGTAGTCCGACATTATATCTCTGATCATGCATCTAGATATTAATAAATAAACTGCAGTTTAGTTTGTTTCTTTTCTTTTTACCATCTCGGGGTCAGTTGAAATTCAATTAGAAAAATATTTAAGAAAATTCATTTTTTTGCAATTTTTAAATGTACAGGTGTTTATCAATAAAATCCTTTAGAAAAGGAGACTAGCAGTAGCAGGTGACCTATTGAGCAAGTATTACAAGATTCCCTGAATCTATAAACAAAAATGCTTTGAAGTTTATAGTGGAATTTTTGCTTTACCAGCATAAAATATTATTATTAAGACACCTTCTGTAAATTACTTCTCTCAGTTAAGTTTTATATCATTAAATATGCTGTATGTGTTAGTCAGAAGATATATTTGATGCATATGAGAAAAATATGTGTATTGCATTTTGTAAGAAAATTAATAAGGGCTGATGTGTAAATTTTGGACAAAATTGTCAGAAATGATGGATTAAATCTCTTTTATTTGTCCATTAACTTTTAGATCCTTTTTATCTTTTACCTATATTTAGAACTTTCAGCTGCACATAACATACATAAGGGCAATTTTGGAAACCGTACACAACTTAGTCTTTTGTTCCTTTATAGAATTCTTTATTTATTTTCTTAGTAAGCAACAGTGAGATACTGAGGTGATTTTCTGGTGTAGTGAGATATTTTTTTTTTTTTTTTTTTTTTTTTGTATATGTTTGTTGAGTTGATTATAATCCAGAGAATTGCTTTCTGAGAATTCATATTGCTTGAATCTTGGTTACTTGTCTCCTTGGGAATGTTTAGTCGACATATATAATATCTCTGATCATGCAACTTGGAATTATATAGAAACTGCATTTTAGTTTGTTTCTTTTCTTCTTCCTTTCTTGGGTTGGTTCCGTCTGAAGTCGATAAAAAAAATCCTTTAAGAGCATTCTTTTTGCGATTTTTTTTTTAAATGTAAAAGGGTTTCTCAGTAAAATATTCTAAAAAAGACCACCAGCAGATTATATCTATTGAGAAAGTATTGCAACATTCTCTAAATTTTTGTGTTACCAGCACAAAATATTATTGTTAAGACAAATATTTCTAAATTGCTTGTGTCTGTTGAGTTTTATGTTATTAATATGCTTTAAATATTTCTAAATTTCTTCTGTCTGTTAAGTTTTATGTTATTAATATGCTTTATTTTAACTCAGAAGATATATGTGATGTATATGGGAAAAATATGTGTATAGCATTTTGAAAGAAAAAAAGGGCTAATATGTAAATTTTGGATGAAGTAATCAGGAACGATGAATTAAAACCTCTTTTATCTTTCCTTTAATTTCTAGATTTTTTTTTTTAGCTTTTACCTACTGTTTTAAACGTTCAGCTGCACATAACATGCATAAGGGCATTTTTGGAAACAATACATAACTATGTCTTTTCTTCCTTTTCCTCACTTTTTCATTTGATCTCTTATAGTTAGCAAATTGCAATATTTATAGAAGGTGTTTTGGTATTCTCCATCAATATTCATCCAGGATTATAGTATAAGAGCAAACAGTATTGTTTTTTGCTTTTTCACTTGCAAAGCTTTATGATATCTTCTGAATGCATAACATAGTTGCAATACATTGTTTAATTGCATTTTCTTTTTAACTTAATACATACCCACACACTTTCTTAATTCATAGAAGTTTCAAAAAAATAGACATTGGATAGTTTGATTTAACGAAACATAGTATTTTGTTTTTCATCTTCCCTGCCGATTGCTAGCTTAAGTACTTTTAGAACCCTTGTTCATGCTGGTTTTCTGTTATATAATAAACCATGCCTAATTAAAGTCACAATAGATAGGAATTCCTGCATTTTCATTTTTTCTTTTGAATTTTCTTCAGCTCATAGTTTCTTCTCGAATATTTACTGGTAAATAATTTAGGATGAAGAAATCTCTTCTAGCTAGTCTCTTCTTGTCCCTTTTTAATGCTTCCTGAACTTTATGCTCATTGCTCATCAAAACATTATAATAAATCAGAAAATTGATGCCTTTTAAATGATAATCCAAATCTGTAGGACATTACTTCAAAAAAATGCTTACATTTTCGGATAATAAACACATGCTACATCAAGCCATTTTGTAAACCCTAAGAACCAGAAGAAAATTTCTTCCTCTTTACTCTTCTAATTAACCCTTCATTTCTGAATAGTGAAACAATCATTTATGGAAAATAAAATACTTGCCTACGAGTTGAGATTTCCCAGGAAAAGGAGCAAAACTGAATAGACAAAAAAAGCCGAAAGAAAAGTGACCTATGAAAAAGGAAAAAAATCTAATTTATGACTTCATGATCTACTTTTTAATTACTGGTGCTGGGAAGCAGTGTTGCCTGAATCACCGCCTCGCTTGATCAAAACTTTTGACATCCATCCTCTCTCCCTTTTATGAGATTTTAACTCTCCTTCCTGGAAATGCATAAAAGATGTATTAATACAGGTGCAATATTTGGAACCACTCCACTCTTTCTTAGGAATCGATAATTGTTTTAAACTAAAAAAATTGAGAAGCCTTGATTCTGTCTAAGTTAAAAATCGATTTTGTTCAATATATTATCAGTTAGTAGTTTTTTAGAAAAACTTGGTAGATGCTACCAAGTTGATTATCACTGACTAGTTGTGGAGAATTAGAGGATATTTAAGCAAACATGATCCTTTTAAGGAATGGATTTAAGAACAAGCTATGTATCATAGCTTTTTGAACGAAACTTTTACCAACTCCCAAGGTCTAAATATAGTAAGCTAAGTAAAAAATGTCCTCAAATTTGGCATGAGTTAATATTAAAAGACGAAAAAGATGCCCTAGTTATGGTATCACATACACCAAGAAAATAAGAATTAAATATCATTATATGTATCATTTACATATATTGTACCTGATCTGAAAGCAAAGGGCTAGCAGTTTCATTTCGCAGTGGCGAAGTGCTATACCTCCCTACAAGTGCAAGTAAAAAAAATAAATAAACGTCTTAATTCACAATCAATCACTATAATTTATGTAATTTGGTAGGAGTCAATTCCTGGATGTGTATCCGAGATGACATGTTGTCATTCTTTTAGAGTGTTTGAATTTTGAATTTTGAATTCGATCAATGATTGAGATCTTAATTAGCTGTTAGCTGAACACAGTTCTTAAAGTAAAATTAATGAAAAGATTGAGATAGCAGCTACGTACTTGGATTTGGAATAATTTTATATAATAAAAAAACAGCAATTTCCTGGTCTCTGTTTTAAGGATAGTTTTTGTTTCAATAAATCCAAATTACATAATTGTGAAACAAAAAAAAAATTATAAAAATGAAATAAACGTACTAGTGGCCCTCCTTTGCTCACAAATTGCCGTAATAACATCTGTATCATCGGTTTGTATGTCATTCTTCACATAACACCTGAAGCTGGGGGACCCAATTGACTCGCCCCTCTCTCCGAGCCTATTCACCAAAGCCGGCCCCATCCTTTGCTTCTCAGAACAAAAATTAAAGGTAATCATTGATTGAAGACACATTGTTAATTCTTGCTGCTCATAATACATAGTTTGTCGTTTTTCAATAATTCTTTGATAAAACTAGCTAAAGCTAGAGCACAATCAAAAGTAGTTACTGATACATTAAGAGCACAATGTTTCGATCGAAGATTATGAACTAAGTACCTGAGGGGAGCCAATGAATTTTTCTTTGTCTTTTACAACTAATGAAGGTCCATTTTGTAAGGTGTCTGAACGATGGTTGACATCATGCACACGCTGAATGAGCAAGCCTGCTCGTGGTGGCGTTGCCGAAGGTACTGTACCATTTCGTGAGAGCACTTCTTCATCATCCACGCTCGGCATAGATGAGTTACACCCCATGATGGATAGATATGAAATATTAACAGAAGAGGGTAAATGGAGGTGAGAGAGATTAATTGTAAATGATGAGCTGAAAAGGTGCTGGATGGTTGTGAATAAATTATGCTAAATAAGGATCAAAATATTTGGTGGTAATTGCGCTGGTCATGGTGTTTATTCTGGTAAGTGATAACTATGTATAGATTAGTGTATAGGTGTGACTGAGACAGGGAGGGAGGGGGGTTGGTTGCGTTTGTTTGGGGGAGTTGGCATATTTGAAGTGATTACTAATATCAAGGTTTCTCGTGAATGATTGTGTGGATTTGTTTTGGTGGATCTTGCTATAGAGATTACTACATGGGTGGTGCAACATAAGATTGAACTTGTCTGGTTGCAGATTGTATATATAAAAGCGGGGAAAAATTTATTTACACTTCAGTGACCGAGTACCGACAACATATTAACAAATTAATGTGTATGATACTTGATAAGGTCTAAAATTCGTTCAAATATAATTTTTGAAATTTCTCTAAACGGAACTTCGATCATCAGATGACATTTAGAAGCTGGGATATTGAACTTTTGCGTTTTAAACCATAATACAGTATTTTAATATGAATCTGGATTAAAGGAGACTTTTAACTTCGGTATGATGATATGCTTAGGTCTCTCATATAAAATGACATTTAATTGAATGTAGGCTGATTTTTTTTTTTTTTTTTTATGAAATTCAAATGTATTTATGTGTTACATAAAATCGGACCATATGAAGCATATATATCACATTTTGAAAAACAAGCATATATCACATATAAGTGCAATTTTTACATGTACAATAGTCAAGGATTATTAGACTAAAAGAAATGAAGGGTAAGCTTAACTCACAAAAATGTTTTGTGAGGTTAAACTAGAAAACCGCCGAATCAACTTCAAATGACTAATTTGAAGCAATCGTTCACAATTTACATGAGGAAGTAAATGCTTGTCTTCCAAAATTATTGTGTTTTATGTTTTTAACTTTTATAAAATCAGAGATGCTCGAGGTGAAAGCAAGCGGAAACTATGACGTGCTTAGGTTCTGTCATTTTTTCGTTTTGGCACTGAGCCACTGACACAACTTGGTTTGTGGTACCAGTTTCAACTGGTACAAGTCATGGTCTGGTTTGTTGGATCGGTATCGATATTGGGGAATTTTTGGTTGCTAGGTTACTACCAGGTGTTAATACTGGTATGAGTTTGATTTTGTTAGTTTTGTTTTGCTAGAAGATCACTGCTAATCGGGTGTTGGTACCGGTTTTGCTCTTTTTTAATTTTGCTATGATATTTTGTAACCTTTTTTATTTTATTAATGAAAATTGTCAGCTTTGTTGGCCCTCAAAAAAAAAACTTTTATAAAATCAGGAACTGAAAGATAAACTACTTTCATGCTTCATTTTTTAACAACACTTGGTATCTTCATATTGCACTATGAAATAGAAAGAAAAGAAATAAATTAAAAGGTAAGTATTTACTATTGTAGTTTAAGATAAATAATTCAAAACTGATATTTGAACCTAATTTGATGGTGTGGGAGATTATTCTTACTAATTATGTAATTAATACTGGTTTTACTTAGAAGTATAGCGTACCTGTTGTTGTTCGTCTTGACTAAGTACTCTAATTGGCACGCTGAGAGTCTATATTTTCTCCACCATTGTTTATGAGAAAACTAAGAATCAAGTTCTAATTAGTTTGCACACATATTGCAAAAATGACATTTAACATGGCTATTTTTATTTCAAAAAAGAATATATATGTATATATACACCATGAATTGAATTGTCATTGATAGGCAAAAAAAATGTTACCGTTGATGTATTTAATCAGCGTGTAAAGATGCATCCTAGCCACCATTCATTAGAATCCAACAGATATTTGACCACCACCGGAGATATCAATTACAAAAAATGGAAACATTACATACTTTTAATACTAAGTAAAATAAATAAGGCAAAGTATAGGGATGGATCGGTAAGAGTTCTTCGTCGGTAATTTGCTATGGAAACTTATACGTGCTAGAGACCGTCAGATTTTCCAAGGACGCTCAATTTTAGCACAATAACGAATGAGATTTTAGAGCTGAGTCGCTTCTATCTTTCCCTTTGAAGGAAAGCGCACGCGCGAGAGAGAGAGACAACGAATGAGCTTTTAGAGTCGAGTCGCTTCCATCTTTCCCTTTGAAGGAAAGCGCGCGAGAGAGAGAGATCAAGAGATGGATAGCAAGAAGGTAATAGTATGCGACAATGGCACCGGGGTATGCTCGCTCTCTCTTTCAATTCACTTCTTTTTGGGTTCCCAAATGCAGATCAAATCAACATCTTATTGTCTTCGCCTTTAGTTGACCTAAAATTTGTATACCTTTTTTCTAATTACAATCACTATTTGTAAGAATCGATTGCTTTTTACCAATATTTTAGGTAAATTGAGTCACTTATCAATGGTTTCCTATCAATTATGTAACGTTTTTCACTTCAATTATGCTTGGAACCATAATTGTATGAAAATTGGTGGTTGTGCAGTATGTGAAGTGTGGTTTTGCTGGAGAGAACTTCCCTACCTCTGTCTTTCCTTGTGTTGTGGGCAGGCCGTTGCTTTGGTACGAAGAATCCCTTCAAGAGCAATTTTTGGAGTAATTAATTTTAACCTTACATGTGAAACTGTTAGTAATCAGTTTTTGGAGTTAAAAAAAAATTGTCCAGGTTTGCTAACTGGACTTGTCATCGATTCAGTAGATGGTGTAACTCATGTGGTAAATTTTCTTCATTCAAGGCTATTAATCAAACATTAGTTGTTGCAAATAAAATTCTGCAAGGTTATGAGTTTATAACCTCTATTTTATTCTCTCTCTTCTTTTTTTTTTGTGTATATAGGTGCCAGTGGTAGATGGGTATTCTTATCCACACCTAACAAAGAGAATGAATGTAGCTGTGAGACATATTACTTACCTTGTTGATCTTATCTCTCGCAGAGGGTATTTTTCTTAGTACCTACAAACATATCAAATAGATATCCCTAAGAAAGCTCAAATTTATGTTTTCCCCCTGTAAACACATATGCCATGAATAAGTCTGCTGATTTTGAGACTGTAAGACATCTAAAAGAGAAGTTGTGTTACGTAAGGTCAGTAATTCTTAAACCTCCTATGCAAAACCATTCTATATTTTCAGCCTTACTAGCTCCAAGTTTAGCATTCACATTTGTAATGAACTGCTTTCAGCAATGACTACAAGCGGGAGTACCAGCTAGGGCTGGAAACAGCAATTCTTGTCAAGAGTTACACTGCAAGCCAACCATACCTCACAAAGTTTGAATTTACCTTGCAAATAATTTCAAAAATAAATTGTAATATTTGCACATAACACCCAACAATCGTCACTTTTTATATGCAATGCCCACAATTTTCAGATTAGGTACTAGCACAAAGCTGTTAGTTGCTCGATACTTTACCAAGCTGTCCTCCTAAGCACTTTAGAAATGTCCGGTAAACCAGGGTTGGAATCGAAAAATTTTTTATGGAGATCAATGAAAAATATTTTCGGAGCGAGAATTGTTCATTTGTGTATTAGTTGCAATACTTGGTCGAGCTAATGGATGACATAGCTTAGTAGTGAAGTTTTGTAAAGTATTCACAGATACAGTTATTGGTACCTCTAAAATTTTGTCCGAATAACTTGAAAGTTTCTACCAACAACTAAACTTCAAGACTGAGTGGTCAAGTAACCCATTTCTGATGCTTCTCTTGGGGGCAATATGTAGTTTTTGTTTCTTCACCTCTAATAAGCACTCCTTATTTGCATAGCTCCAAAAATGCTGACTGTTAAATGCAAGCACAAGACATTGGTCTTCCTTGTTAGTGGTAAACAGTGGGTGTAGTTTGTAAGGACTTGAATATATGCACATAAACCGATATCTAAGTTTAAAATGATCAGCTGCCAGATGGAAGGGTTATAAAGTGGGCACATAGCGTTTTCAGGCACCAGAGGCTCTTTTTACACCTGTAAGTTATACTTTATAATATTCAACTTAATTGCATACCAAGCGCAATTTTTTCATAATTTCAGTGTATATAAAGAAATGGTTTTGATTTATTAGGAGCTAATTGATGTAGAAGGTGATGGCATGGCTGACATGGCATTTTATTGTATCCAAGAAATGGACATTGACAACCGAATGACAATAAGTTTCTAGTCAATTGAAAATGAGTCAATAAGTTATAAGTTGATTGCTAATTAACAAATAAACACATATTTAACAACTTCAAATTTTGCCAAAAGTTGGTATGATTCCATCCAATGAGTCTTGGTAATGGCTGATAGGATTTAAAAGATGTACTTAGTCATCGCAAATTATTTTTGTTGAATATCTGTTATGTTTTTGCTTAATGAGAAAAAAATTATATTTGGCAGCTGTACCAACACATTGTTCTGAGTGGAGGAAATACTATGTATCCCGGGATTCCAAGCAGGTATGTATTGTTTCTTAGGTCCCTAATAATGATTTTCTATTGAGCAGGTAAAAATCTTTCTTTGGAATTCTTTATTCATATTGTAGTACATGCAAATTATTCAAACTTTGTTTCCTGAAATTGGAAAAAGCATTGAACCAGGAGGAAACTGTGACAATATGTACTTTTTTTTCAGATTGGAGAAGGAAATTCTAGACCACTATCTTGATGCTTTTTTTTTTTTTTTGATGAAAAGCCAATAGGCACAGCTTTATTAATCAAACAATAAAAGGAGTCTTACAACATGTCAGTACGAAAAACATCATAAAAACAAACAAACACTGGTGCGCTACAAATAGCTAATCGAAACAAACAATACCCTAAAAACAAAGACAAAAGTTCAAAAAAACTTAAACAGATAAAACCAACATGGCACCAGTGTTAGAAACTAGTAAAACAAAAAGGTACTAAGGTGGATTTTGTTGCACCCTTTGAAAGAAACAGGTGTCAATCTCCTCTCCAATTCCTTCTTGCTGTTGCATTTGCAAATGTGGGTACCCTGTAAACACAATGCCTCTTCTTCTTGCTATGTTTGCCAGTATGTGGGCTTGCTCCACCGCCTCTCGTCGTGCATGCTGCAAAGTTAAACCAGTTTGTATCCCCTCCATCATTCTGATAATAGTGTTGATTATACCTCTGGCTCTCCAAGAAGGCAGTCCCTCTAGATCCTGATTATTAACTGCTTGCACCAAATTTCTACAATCAGAGAAGAGTTGTACCTGTGCTGTCCTTGGTATCCTTGAATCATGTTCCACCTGGATAATTGCCTCATGTAAAGCATGTGCTTCTGCCATGAAAGAGTCATTCATAACTCACATTGTGCATAACCACCGAGTGTAATAAACCTCCTTCATAGATTATGTACGCGCAACCTGTCCTCAATGTGATATCCCACGATACATCTAATACCACCTGCCAGCCATCATGAAAAAAATTATGTCTCCCCGACTTGTTGAGAATTCTCTATAGCCCCAATTATATTGCTTGCAGTCGGGGATGACATCACATGCGCTTTTTGCAACACTTCCATAGGTTTAAACACTCTATGCCGCTATCTTGATGTAGTTTTGAAAGGAAAAAAGGACGGTTAAAGGTAATTATTTAATTTTACACCTTGCCTTGTGAAACCAAGTGTATGGCTAGTAAATAAGTTTCCATTTTTTGCATAGAAATTGCTGTTAAGGATAGAGGATCCACCTAGAAAGAAGCACATGGTTTATTTAGGAGGAGTTGTTCTTGCTAGAATCATGAAGGTCTGCATGCTATTAATCTTCAAAACCTTCATTTTGGGACAATGTTCTATTTACAATCAATAAATTGGTCTACAAGAAATGCCGAAATAACTCATGTCCTTTTTTTTTTCCCCCTATGAACAGGATGCTCCTGAATTTTGGATAACAGAGTACCAAGAAGAGGGTGTAGCGGCTCTTAAAAAATGTGGTCAAGCTTAGAAGAATAGAAACACCCAATGTATAAATTATCCAATGATAACTTGATATTGTATGATCTTTGATTTTTGTTGTTTCAGAGGAAGTCCCTTGGGTTGTGTTTACTAGTCTTAGTTAGAGTGTCCAATTTATTTCCTGAAATGTTTGTGTTGTCACATTAAGACAGTGCTGTCGCATGTTATCCTGTGCCTAAACTTAGCCATGTTGGAATTAAAAATGAATTGGCTTTCGATAGTTTTTATCCACTGTATATTGATACAAGTGATGTTTGGAAGAATGTCTTTTTTTTTGGTTGTCAACTCTTAAATTGCTTTGGTATATTTGTGCAGCAATTTTTCAAATTCTGTAACTTTTATAGTTCTGTGCTAGATTGGCAAATGAATGTAATATGCTAATTTGTTACAGGCTGTTAAACAATCATGTCAACTCTGAACATAATTTTGTCTTTTGGAATCAAATAGTTCTCTACATGATGATAGTCTAGAGATGTAACAAAAACAAACTTGAAAAAAAAATGAAAATAATGAAAACAAAATTAAGATAAAAGGAAAAAAAAAGAAAAAAGCAAAGGTTCAAATATCTATGCAGAGTTGCAGAAAATGAAATAACTAGAATTTCTTAGTCAAGACTTTGAACTGAAACTATCGCTTCCGCTTTCGAAACTTTGCGTGCTCATCTCATCAATCTCCCTTCTTTCAAACAACATTCCATTAAGTTCCATCCCAATCCCCTGGAACCAGTGCACGATCTGACATTGCTGTGCATGCACTTTCTCCAAGTGAGTTTTCAGTTTCTCATTCTCCGCTTCAAACAATTCCATTAACTTTATGACTTCCTTCGTCTCCTTTTCTTCAATTTGATTATAGTATGTCTCTACTTGAGATGATTCTGGCGCTTCATCACCAAAATCTTTGTGACATGTCAAGTTTCCAGAAATTTGAAGCAAATTTGGGTGTTTTATTGGATCATATTCCTCATCTAGTGTTTCCAAGGCTGGATTGCTTGAACTATCTTTTTCAGTCAACTCTTGATCAGCATTTGGTGTTTTCCCTAATTCCTTCATCCCTTGTGTTTCTGTCAATGTTGTGCGTTCAATGCTAGTTTCTTCTGTTGAACTGAATCCATCTTTCTGATCAAAATTTGAGTTTTGGTAGTTCAATTTGTCAAATATCATCATTGCATTAGAACTTTTCTGCACCTCATATAGATCCAAATTAATCTTCTCCTGTGTATCTCCTCTTGCACCTTCTGCTCCTAGGCCTTCAACCACAGATTCTTCTATTAAATTCATTGCTTTTGCTATCTTGTTATCTTCTGTCTTCAGAAAATTAGTATTTTGTGCAGCTGATTCGCCACATTCTATCACAATGCCTGACATCTCCTCATCTGAATCCCAGTCAATAATTTCCATAATTTTATCATTTCCTCTCAATGTGGCCACATGTGTGCCATCACTTGGGGCTTCTTCCATTGAGTTCCCTGTTTTGAATGCCCAGTTTTGTTGCATTTCAGAGAATTTAATGTTTCTCGCAGTCAACTCATCAGAATCCACCAGAACACCTGATTTCTCCAAAATGTCTGTGGCATTGATGTTCTGATAAACATTGTGAAGTAAGAATCCACGAGTTTCCTTGTAAAGTGTCACTTCTGTTATATCTGGTGAGAATTGTGGCACCGCCATTCGTACCTCTCTCTGAGGTGGTTCTGTATCTCTGGAATTTTTGTTTTTTCTGGTTTGGAACTTCAATTTCCATCCTCTCTTCTTTTTATACAACATTGACTGAGCTTCCTAAAATGGTGCAAATGGCTTACTAGTTATATAAAATTTATAAATAGAACTTTCTTGAAGATGTGCTAAAGCGTTAGTGAATAAAATACTTTACTTAACATGTGAACAGTGATATGGAGCTTTTGGACCATGGTGTTCTCTTAATTTGAGAGAGAAATAGAACATGAACTAACATATCATATATTAGATCTTGAGTTATGAAAAGCATATTGGACATGAAAGAAATGGATTTTATTTATTGGAACTTCCAAATAAGAAATATTGCTTTGGAAAGAAAAAGCTTCAGTCTGATCATCATTAGAAAGGAACTTGACTTGGTCATATTCCAAAGATAGAAAAGGAATTCCAAGGTATAAAAATGTCTGACAATTATGCAATAAAATTGATACTCTGGAAAAGATTTCCAAGTTAGTACCTTCAAACATAAAAGGATCAATTACAAAAGAAACATTAAAAGGTTTGTGTCCATGTACCAGACTAGCATGAAAGGGTTTTGAAGTATCAATTAGCTGATGTGGATTGTCCAGCATGCCTGCATGTGTAAGTGGAAACAAAACTTTCATTATCATCTTTATCAGGGAGTGTCTTTTATAAGAAGACCATAAGTAGACAAACTGAAACCATTCTATTTAATTTGATGTAGTTTCTAGATTCCGAATCAGATTGATAATTTGCTATGTTATGTATATTACTATAATAACAATATTAATAATAATAATTTTGAGGATTTCATGTGAACAAATTTACTAAAGATGGCTGTTGTTAGTTTTGAGCATTCTGGTTTTACTAGCACATACCGCTTCCTGTTTTTGCTGAAAATATAGGCCTGATTTAAAATTTCTAATCATCGGTGTAGAGCTATATATATAATTCAATGTATATTAATTATCGTGTATGTGGAAGCACAAATTATAAGCACATAATTATTATAAATTACCCCTTGTTTTCTCATGAATAGGTATAGAAAATGTATTTTCTAGCTCTGAGCCTTCGTTTGAGTCGCTTTCTGAGTCTTCTTCCACATAGTACCTGAAGCCGGGGGATCCTGGGAACTCCTCTTTGGCCAACTTGGCTGACGTAGTCGTAAATGCTGATGAGCTCATTCCCCGCTTTAGCTGAAAAAAATGATGCTTGTATTAGTATGGACTATGGACTGAACTTGTAATTAGTATGCATTTTATATTGAGAAAACTGGTCATCATAAACAGATTTCAATAATTTTTAGGACTTCCATACTTTGGCATTTTATATTGATATAGCTAGATAAATAACAAATCATTTCTTATTAATGAGTAATCATCAAGAAAGGAACATGAGAAAGTGTACATATTCTAGTGAACTATCACGGAATTCATCATTGTATTTTTCGGCGTGAGATTTTTCAGGGGCCCATAAATTGCGGCTGGTGTTTTGATTGATAAATTGCTCCATTGATTCAAAGTGGAACCGCGGCTCTGCGGCTGCTGACACATCATCCCCCAGCTTTCCATCTTTCGGGACCTCTTCATTGCTTGCTCTCAGAGCCGAAGCTTTGGAACCCATGATATAGCGTATCTGCATGCTGAACAAGAAGGAAAGATGGCGATAAGAGATTTTTTTTGTAAACTTTTACAGATCTGGGATGGATGGATGGATATGAAAAATGGATGGGATAAATAAAGGAACTGTAGGAGGACGAGATGAAGAACTAAACTATGCATAGGTTATATTTAGGAAGAAGTTTAATTTCTTTATTTTGGTTTTGTTGTAGCTTTTCTAATCTTGTCCTTGTCCCTCGTGATATCAAATATAACTGAACTATTGTAGCATTGGTAACGTGGCTTACAGGCTGATCATGAAAAAAAACTATTGGGCCGTGACTAAAACCCCCTATCTAGATAAAACATTTTTTCTCCGTCGGTTCTCATGTCAGCAGGACCTGTGGGAATGACATATTCAGTCTGAACTTAGCCTCTAAAATTTTTTAAATGAACTTTATGAACAATTATTTTCTAAATTATTTGATTAAATAAAAAAACATTGGTCAGTTTATCTGGTAATTAACAAATTGCAAGTACTTTCTTTTTTGCAACCAATGGTGCCAGACGGTCTCATAAATCCTTTTTCTTATTTGCTTGCATCATTGTTCTCTACAGTTGCAGTCGTCCACTCGTCCAGTTAAGACAAGGTTGAAACATAATATAATAAATAATATGCTTTGAAGAGGGAATCACATTATTTAGTGGGCTTTGATTGTTTTGCATAATTCTGAGAATGATATACTATTTCTCTCAAGGGGCAAAATAAATAAGCCCATGATAGAACATAATATTTTTTTCTTTTTTAGATAAAAAAAATGGAGATCGAGTTTCTCAACTTCAAATATTAGTAAGGATATTCCGTTGGATTTTGAATCTTTGACCTCCATTCAGGGTACATTGTCCTTAATCACCGGACCAAAGTTAATGTGAAGTTAACTATTCTTTGTAGTTATAGTTATTCAAACAATATACAAATTAATACCTGCTGCCAATGTAATTCTGATGTCCTGCTTTATTCTAAAAGCAAAGATATAGCCAAGTATTTATGGAAAGACAAGTATTAGTTAATCGATAAGATATATTAACAAATTAATCTATATGATAATTGATAAGATCTAAAAATTCGTTCCAATATAATTTTTTAAATTTCTCTAAACGGAACTTCGATCATCAGATGACATTTAGAAGCCGGAATATTGAATTTTTGCGTTTTAACAATAATACAGTATTTTAATATGAATATGGAATAAAAGAAACTTTTAACTTCGGTATGATGATGCTCACGTCTCTCATATAATATGATATTTAATTGAACGTAGGCTGATTTTTTTTAATGAAATTCAAATGTATTTATGTGTTACATAAAATCGATCGGACCATATGAAGCATATATCATATTTTTTTTTTTTTTAAAAAAACAAGCATATATCACATATAAGTGCAATTTTACATGTACAATAGCCTAGGATTATTAGACTAAAGAAATGAAGGGTAAGCTTACCTCACAAAAATGTTTTGTGACTTTAAACTAGAAAAACACCGAATCAACTTCCAAAATTACTGTGTTTTATGTTTTTAACTTTTATAAGATCAGGAATTGAAAGATAAAAAATTTTCATGCTTCATTTTTTGACAACATTTGGTATCTTCATATTACACTATAAAATAGAAAGAAAAAAATAAAGAAAATAATATATATATATATATATATACCATGAATTGTCATTGATAGGCAAAAAAAAAAAAAAAATGTTAACGTTGATGTATCTAATCAGCGTGTAAATATGGCTATTATTATCCCAGCCACCATTAATTAGAATCTGACGACAAATATTTGACCACTGGCGGTATCGATTAGAAAAAAAAAATGGAAAATTTACATAGTTTAAATAATAACGAAAATAAATAAGACAAAATATAGGGATTAATCAGTAAGAGTTTTTCTTTGGTAATTTGTTTTGGAAATTTAGACGTGCTAGAGACCGTCCGATTTTCCAACAGTTGCACAAGACGAATCTCCACGCGCTCTTGTTAGTCCGATCTGCATTTCTGAGAGCTGAGTCGCTTCCAAGTTCCATCGCCTCTGCTCTCTTTCCTTTTGATTTACCTTCACTTTGAAGGAAAAGCACGAGAGAGAAAGATAGAGCGAGATCAATTAATGGATAGCAAGAACATAATAGTTTGCGACAATGGCACGAGGTATGCTCTTTTTCTCTTTCAATTCACTTCTTTTTGGGTTCCCAAATGGCAGATCAGATTAACATTTTTTGTCTTTGTCTTGATTTGAGCTAGAATTTGTATACCTTTTTCCAATTACACTCACCATGTGTAAGAAATTAATTGCATTTTACCAATATTTTAGGTCAATCGAGTTGCTTATCAATGGTTTCTAGCAATTATGTAGCGTTCATCACTTCAATTATGCTTGAAATTAACCATAATTTGTATTCAAATCGGTAGTTATGCAGTATGTGAAGTGTGGATTTGCTGGAGAGAACTTCCCTACCTCTGTCTTTCCTTGTGTCGTCGGCCGACCGTTGCTTCGGTATGAAGAATCCCTTCAAGAGCAAGAACTCACGGTACTTAATTCAACTGGCACATGTTGTTATGGGTATTTATACATGAGCTTATTGAATTTCTGGATGAAAATTGTAGGATATTGTGGTAGGAGCAGCTTGTGCAGATTTGAGGCATCAGTTGGATATATCATATCTATTAGCAATGGGATTGTGCAAAATTGGGATGACATGGGCCATGTATGGGATCATGCCTTCTTCAGTGAACTTAAGGTTTGCATATTTTGTTGTAATAATTTTAATTTTGACTATAATACAGTTTGGCAAAAAAGCAACTATATAAGTGTTAGCGAACAAATCTTTTACTAATTGTTTGAGCCTCACCTAAGTTGTTCCTTTCTTATGTTATTATTATTTTTATTTCTTTATACACTACAACATATTTTCCATTCTGCAACGGTTAATAAAACGAAATAGAGACGGGTTTCGCCCGTTGCAGAAGCCCCTGTTGCTATTTACATAATAACCGTCGTAAAATTAGAGACGGTTTTTATATAAAACCCGTCTTTAAACCCAATAAATAGCAACGGTTTTAAACAAAGGCCCGTCTCAGGCCCAATAAATAGCAACGGTTATTTTGGAAAAAACCGTCTCTATTTTGATACAACAAATGCGCACTAAAATATACATGTAAATTTTGCAACGGTTATCATCATAAAAACCGTTGCTAAAATGTTAAAATTTTTTTTTGCCTTTTTTCTGTGGCTAGCCCAATGTTGCTAGTCGTACCAAATGGTACCAATGTACCAAACAATAAGCAATCATACATATTCATATATATATCAACATCTCACACAAATAATCCAAAATCACAAATAAAGATAGCAAATTAAACTTGAAGAGTATCAAATATTTACAAAAATTAGTACATGATTCAAATATATAAAGAAATATATAAAGAAATTCTCCAAAATCCAATGAGATCTGAGATTTTTTCTTTCCTTCTGTCTCTTCTTCGTCTCTTTCTTGTACTTGATCTCTTTCTTCTCGAGACATGTCTATCAATTGACGGTCAGTGAGAACGGAGCTTGACGGCGGGGTGGGAGAATGGAGCTCGACGGCCAGTGAGCCTGGGGAGGCGCGACCTCGTCGGCGGGGAAGAACTGGCGGGCGGGTGACGAGGTTGAGGTTATTGATGAAGGAGAGCAGAAAAGGGTTTGGGAGAGGAGCTGTTCGGATAGGATCCAGAGGAGAAGAAAAGGACTTAGGAGAAAATCGAATGGGATCGATCGGGAGAGAAGAATTGATCGTCTTCACGCTATAACAAAAAAAATTCAAAATAGCAACGGTTTTTTAGGTAATAACCGTTACTATATTAAAATAATAATATTTTATCAATTCAAAATAGCAACGGTTTTGAGGTAATAACCGTTGCTATATTAAAATAATAATATTTTATCAATTCAAAATAGCAACGGTTTTGAGATAATAACCGTCGCTATATTATAATAATAACATTTTATCAATTCAAAATAGCAACGGTTTTGAGGTAATAACCGTCTCTAATTGGAATATTTTTTTAATATAAATTTTCTGTTTTTGTCAAAATTTATAAGATAAAATAAAATAAAATTCTAAAATTTAAAGTAAAATAAAATAAAAAAAATTTGTCTAAATTCTAAAATTTTCTCTTTTCTGTTTTTTATATAAATTTTCTATTTTTCAGATTAAAAAAAAAAAGAATGGAAATTGGTGGTTGGTGGCTGGATCTGTCGAATGAGGAGAGGAGGGAGGCTACGGGATAACCTAAATCGCAAAAATAGCAACGGTTAAAAACATAAAACCGTCTGCATTTAAATAGCAACGATTTTTTAATAAAAACCGTCTGAAAATGTAAAATCAAATAGCAACGGGTTTTCTAGAAAACCGTCTCTGTTTGGACCCAACATTTTTTTAATATTTTGGGCCAAAAATTTAGCAACGGTTATTATATAAAAACCGTTGCTATTTTTCTCTCTGATTTTTTTCTCTCTCCTACTTTATGTCTTCTGACGGTTATTTATAAAAACCATTGCTAATCTCCCGTTGCAAAAGCCTCTCTTTCTGGTAGTGATAGATTGATCCATCAGAGTGTAAAATTTTACTCACAGATCCACCACTCAATCCCGTGAAGAATTGAGAAAAAATGGTAAATCATTCATTCTGATATGTTGATTCCTTCCACATTCTCTTACATTTAGGGACGTTTTATGATGCCAAATTGAGGTTAGACCTTAATTAAACAATATACTTGAAGAAGTTTAATATAATATTTTCTCATATTCAGATCGAGACAATGTTTGAGAAGTATAATTTTGCCGGTGTTTTTGTCCAAATCCAAGCTGTTATTTCCCTTTATGCTCAAGGTTTGTGTTTTGTAGTTCAGTTTAAACTTCCTGTCAAACTGTTAGTAATCAATTTTGGATTATTTTTTTTTTTTTTTTGTCCAGGTTTGCTAACTGGACTTGTCATCCATTCAGGAGATGGTGTAACTCGAGTGGTAAATTTTCTTCATTTAAGGCTATAAATCAAACATTAGTTACTACTTACTACAAATAAATCTGCAAGGTTAGAAGTTTATAACCTCTATTGTATTCTGTCTATCTCTCTTATGTTTGTGTATATAGGTGCCAGTGGTAGATGGGTATTTTTATCCACACCTAACAAAGAGAATGAATGTAGCTGGGAGAAATATAACTTCTTACCTTGCTGATCTTCTCTCTCATAGAGGGTATTTTTGTTAATACCTAGTATATCAAATAGATATCCCTAAGAAAGGTCAAATTTATGTTTTCCCCTGTAAACAGATATGCCATGAACAAGTCAGCTGATTTTGAGACCGTAAGACAAATTAAAAAGAAGTTGTGTTACATTAGGTCAGTAATTCTTAAACCTCCTATGCAAAACCATTCTATATTTTCAGCCTTACTAGCTCCAAAGTTAGCCTTCATTTGTAAGGAACTGCTTTCAGCAAATGACTACAAGCAGGAATACCAAATGGGGCTGAAAACAACAATTCTTGCCAAGAGTTACACTATAAGCCAATATACCTCACAATGTTTGAATTTATCTTGCAAATAATACCAAAATAATTTGTAATATTTGCGCATAACACCCAATAATCGTCACTTTTGAAATGCAATGCTCGCAATTTTCAGATTACTAGATTAGCTACTAACACAAAGCTGTTAGTTGCTCGATACATTACCAAGCTGTCCTCCTAAGCACTTTAAAAATGTCCAGTAAACTAGGGTTGGAACTGGAAATTTTTTTTATGGAGATCAATGAAAAACATCATCGGAGTGAGAATTGTAAATTTGTGTATTAGTTGCAATATTTGGTAGAGCAAATGCATGACATGGAGTTTAGTAGTGAAGCTTTGTAAATTATTTACAGATGGAGTTATTGGTACCTCTAATTTTTCCTGAATAAATTGAAAGTTTCTACCAACAACCAAACAAGGTGGCAATATGCACTTTTTTGTTTCTTCACCTCCAATTGGCACTCATTAATTTGCATAGCTCCAAAAATGCTAACTATTAAATGCAAGCACAAGGCATTGGTCTTACTTGTTAGTGATAAATAGTGGGTGTAGTTTGTAAAGGACTTGAATATATGCACATAAAACGATATCTTAGTTTAAAATGATCTGCTGCCAGATGGAAGGGTTATAAAGTGGGCACAGAGCGTTTTCAGGCACGAGAGGCTCTTTTTACACCTAACTTATACTTTATAATATTCAACTTAATTGCATACCAGGTGCGATTTTTTCATAATTTCAGTGTGATATAAAGAAATGGTTTTGATTTATTAGGAGCTAATTGATGTAGAAGGTGATGGCATGGCTGACATGGCATTTCATTGTATCCAAGAAATGGACATTGACAACCGATTGACAGTAAGTTTCTCGTCAATTCAAAATGAGTCAATAAGTTATAAGTTGATTGCTAATTAACAAATAAATTCATATGAACAACTTCAAATTTTTCCAAAAGCTGGTATGATTCCATCCAGTGAGGTCTTGGTAATGGCTGGTGGGGTTTGAGAGATGCTACACAGGCATTACAAATTTTTGTTGTTGAATTTCTGTAAAGTTTTTGCTTAACGAGGGAAAAAATATATATTTGGCAGCTATACCAACACATTGTTCGGAGCGGAGGAAGTCTATGTATCCTGGGCTTCCTAGCAGGTATGTATTGTCTTTTAGGTCCCTAATAATGATGTTCTATTGAGCAGGTAAAAGTCTGTTATTGGAATTTTTTATTCACATTGTAATACTCACCAAATATTCAAACTTTGTTTCCTGAACAGAAATATTAGTTTTTTTCAAGGGAAGTTCACATCACTTGTTAAGATCTACTACTTTGTTAGCTAAAAACTTGCTCGTTTATTGGTCAGCTGCTTGGCCAAGTAAGTTGAAGACAAAGGTGAAGGAGATGGTGCCACAGTTGGAACAGATACCAATTCAACTGGGGTGGATCGGGATCAATCCTGCTGTTTGACTAGTAAGAGGAGAGACTACTACTTGTGCACTGTGTCACTGTAGCCTTTTAATGTTTGAGTGGCTCGTATTTTTGTTGTATTTTAGAATAATTTTTTTTGTAACAAACTTGATTTCTATGTTAGTAAAGATGCTTATGAACAAACTTGACTACAACATCTTTTTTTGTTCATATGCAGTAAATTGCGATGATTACAAAATAGTCCATTACATTAGTTAGAAACTGAAATTAAAGAGTTTTCCCTGTTTTAAGATTGTGGAGACTTCGTGCTAGGTAGTGCTCATTAAAGAGAAAAGAAACTGATGCGTTAAAATTTGAATTTGGCTCAAATATGTCCATCTAGCTCAAACATTTACAAGAAGTGGAACCTGTGGATTGTGGTACCAGTGGGGCAGTAGTATGTTTTATTTGATTGAGAAATGTGCGCTGTTGTGAGTTTGAAGGGCACTGTTACCCTTTATTGTAAGGGGTTGCTTTTTACATTGATGGGAAAAATGGTAAGCAAAGTTAGCTAACTAGTTTTGGAAAAATTCATGTGTATCTTTCCCTTTGGTTATGTTGCTTGCAAGTTGCAATCGACCTCCATTTTGTGATCGCTTAAGCAGATAACTGATGTGTCTACCAGAACTTTTGTAAAGCATACGTGCATATCTCAAAGTGTCCCATTTTCTTTGCTTCATTGAGTTTGTTCAGAAGTTAGGTCGACTCTAGCTCTGGGTGCAAAGTCGGTGCAGTTGAAGGTGTGAAAGCAACAAGTCATGTCATTTCTACCATTCTGCTGAGATTGTCGAGATCAATGATCCACTTAGCGATTCTCCTGGCCTGATTTCTTTTTTAAATTAGGAACCTGTGATTGAATGAGACTTACAGAGAAATTAGTAGTCGATGAATCTCTGATGTTAATTAATTGTTGGTTTTGTTAGCTTAGCAGAATAGTAATATTATTTCCTGAGATTTATTGAACCTGTGACCAGTGTTTTAATTTTGTTGTGCAGTTCTCTAAGTTGACTGCATCCAAAAGATACATTATTTATCTTTTGTTTAACGTGATTATGATGGTGTTGCAGTCTCTAATAACCGCGTAGTATTGAATTTTAGTAATTAGTACGATGGTGTTCCAGTCTCTAATAACCGCGTAGTATTGAATTTTATTAATTATCACGATGGTGTTCTGGCCCGTCTCTAATACATTATTTATCTTTTTTATTATTTCAATTATATTATAATTATGATTCATAATTATAATATAATTGAAATAATAAAAAAGATAAATAATGTATTAGAGACGGGAACACCATCGTGATAATTATGATTATCATTAATTTAATCAAAAAGTAGGGGCTTGACCTCTATTTTTCTTCAAAAAAAATGATTATCATTAATATTATGATTGCAAATAAAATATGATATAAATAATAATAAAATAATGACTTATGTCATCATGCCACAACCAAACACTAGTTACATAACTTGGCATAAAAATTTATGCTACATAACTTATTCCACATATTCCACAACCAAACGACAATGTTGTGGAAGATCAGAGCATAAGAGCAGCTGAAATAAAAAGTAAGAGAATATTATGGCATAAGTGCATAACTATATATATACATACATTAAACTGAAATCAAGGTGTTAACTAAAAGACAAAATAACAAACAACAACATAAAAAACAAAAGAAAAGAAAAAAAATACAGTTGCATGCCCAAAATAATTTAAATTGCTTCGAGAGGCTTACTTATCCGTGAAAAACTGTTACTTAAGCCAATAGGGCCGAAGATTAGGCTTTTGCTCGTATATGTTTTGGATCGCGACTTCATAGGCTGGGTCATCCGTCTTCCAGTTCAGCATTTGAAGGCTGGGTAATCGGTCGGTCAACTCGGGAGGTACTCTGAGCAGATCACACCTCCAAACATGGAGCCGTTTGAGCATGGACATTGCGCCCGGCTCAATTTCCCATTCCTCCAATGGCAGAAAATTAAGGCTCAGCTCCTCTAGCTGCTCAAACCCTCCACTCGAGCATCTAATCCTCCTCACTGCATTCTCGTTTTCTACACCACCATTCTCGTTTTCTACACCACCTAACAATTCTATATTCAGGGTCTTAAGAAGTTTTAACTTCTCCAGCTCCGGCATAGGGTCTGACCCGAATTTGCCAACTTGAAGGTACAACTCAGTAAGGTTGGGGGGGAACATGCCATCACGCAGCTGAAGCAAGGGCATATTAGGATCGATGGTACCCTTGTAACTATATGAAGATAGAGAGTTTAAGCTGTGGTAAAATGGAAAATCTTTCCAATCTATCTCTTGTAAGACAGCAAGATCCCCTTTTATAATAAGATTATAAAGATTCTCTAGCCCGTTTAGAAACCTCTCAATCTCCCCCTTAGGAATCCCTCTATTTATTACAATTTTCAACTCACGCGCATTGGATAAACCAGGAAAGACTGAATCCTCCTCCCATGACCGATCCCATCTCACCCAAGACAAAGTTTGCAGGTTTTTTACGCCCGCTGATGCTGGGGGCCCATCGGTTGCTGGTCCACTATATTCTAATAAAACATGCCTGAGTGTTTCGGCCTGCCATATCCATTCAGACAAATTACCGTGCCATGATTCTCGAAGATCCAGAGTTTTCAGACACTTCATGCCCCTCACCCATTCTCCAAACTCAACTTCATTTCCCAATAAATCCCGAGTCGCCAATTGAAGATATCTTAACATAGGCGCTCCTTTGTTACCCTGCAGTTCCACCTTCCCCCTTTTCATGCACATTAACACTCTGAGCTCTCTAAACTTGGAACAGTCTAACTTCAATGGGTTTGACCAACCAGCGAAAATAATCAGAGAGTGGACATTAAGATTTGCACGATTACCAATTAGTTCGTCGAGATCTAGTGAACAATGTATTGCCACACGTCTTGCTTTGCTACAACGCTCCCAATCATCGGGTTTTGTACACACCATTATAAAGCCCAGCTTTTGTGCTTCATGAACCACGAATTCTCGCAGGATATCGTGTACCTTAATATACTCGATGGAACCATCAGAAAACCGTGCTAATACTTGAACCAAGTTCCTGCCATAAATATATAAACAAATGGAATGCGAACCATAACGTATTTGCTGAAATTAATAGTACCCCAGTTTAATACTTATTCTATAGTTGATATTTCATAATGTAGAATGGTAAAATAATAGATTTTTTGTTTGTATAAGTATAGACTAAGCTTCGGAAGTTTTTGGATGCGAGTTTGATGATGTATATATATATATTCCTTTTAGATATAAAAACCAAAGGGAAAGCTTGATGTAAATATTGAAAGTTGATCATATAATATTAAGCAAACAAAAAATATTCCCAAACAATAAAGACCATCTTTAAAAAAAATTTAAGAAGTACCAAAAGAAGTTTTGAAATTATATAATCTTGTTGCACAATTTTATTTAAATATCTTTACAAAATTTTCGTACATTATTTTGACAATCATGTGTTTGGACCTCGGAGGTATAATAAATATAAAATAAATAACAGTTAACGATCATTTCAGTCAAGATTATTTTGGATTCCTTAGATATAAGATAAAAAAAAAACTAATTATAATTTGTTAGGAAATCGCATGACCCAAAAAGCATCATGCACGGTTGTCCAATTGCATGCCTCTATTTATGAAAAAAATAATTACATCACAAAATTAATATTGAATGCAAATTTAATTAGTAGGATATAAGTTATCAGTAGAACAAATTAAGTAATGTGTAGTATCTACTAAAAGAAGCTATAATTTATTAACAGAGCAATGTAAGTATACCTTTGCACAAGATCATTTAGAATATTCTCAGCTGTTTCCTCCAACGTCCTTCTTTCTTCAGGTTGTATGAGATCTTCACTCACCCACAATCGACATAGAGATTTAGCCTCGATTTTATGGCCTCCAGGAAACGCCGCAAGATATAAGAAATAGAGCTTCTCAGCCTGTGGCAAGTTTTCATAACTACTTTTCGCTATGACATCAATACATTCACGTCCCTCGGCATTCCAGCTTATTGTTTTTGACAACTTACGCCATTCATGAAAATTGTATGGTCTAGTAGCTACTAGACCGCCTAGAACTTCCGCTGCAAGTGGTAAACCCTTGCAATAGGCGGCAAATTCTTTTGCAATTTTATGGAGTGGGGAAGTGCTGGGACAATGTTGACTTATAGGATCTACATATTTGAAGAAAATTTTTAGGATTACGTCGTCATTTAAAAGTGGAAGTGCGTAAGGGGGGTATGTTTTGTCGGCCATCATTGCAACATTGTTTAACCTTGTGGTAATGATTACTCTGCTCCCATTCTTTTTGTCGGGCAAGGATTTTGCTATTCCACGCCAAAACTCTTCAAGCCAAACATTATCAAAGACAACTAAGTATCTTTCTTTTTTTTCAAGCTTGTTCGATATTGCTTTGCCAAGGCTGCCCTCATTCATATAATCAGACGGCTCGATACCGAGATTTTGTGCCATATCTCTCAAAATGTCAGACAGGACATAATTTTGAGAGAGATTTATCCAAATGGGCTGGCCGAAATGTGTCGTAACCTCATTTCTGCAGAAATAAATAAATAGTTCACGAGTTATATATCATCACATACATTTTCTAAGAAAATCAATGGAAGCGGTAAATGATACATATATGAAGTGTTATTGGTTACAATTGGCAAATGAGGGCTGGATTTAGATATCGATCTGTATAGAAGGAAAAAACTAAAATATACGTTTCTGTTCTAGTGTTCTTGGCAACGTGACTTGTGAATTATTTTAATTCAAATTATCAAGTATCTAAAAATTGGAATCTTGGTCATTATTGATATGAGCCATTATTAATACCAACATATTATTTTCTTAAAGATCTATATTCTTTTAGAATCTTATTATATATGATGCATCGCCAATATAGTGAGATCACTATATGGAAAAGAATATTTCATATTTATAATATAAGTCGAGAAACTAGATTAATTCACAATAACAATAATTAAGGAGGGGTTATGGGACGAGACGTGTACCTGTTGCAAACCTTCTTAGTAATGGTGCTCTTTCCACCGCCACCAACGCCTACAATAGAGACAACAGCGCGATCTACAACTTGTCCATCACACAGCCACCCGACAATCTTCTCTATATCGGTGTCAAAACCGAAGATCTCTGGATCATCGATGAAATTCAGCTTTCTTCTAATTTTGTAAGTTTTTTCACCAATATTTCTTCCATATATCTTTATATTTATTTCGATGTCACAGACCTTGCGCTTGAGCTTTCTTACCTCTCCTTCAAAGCGAGCTTCTACTGGGGGTTGTGTAATTTTTTCTAAAAGCCCTTTGCAAAAGAGAAAAATTTTCGTATAAAGTTTTTCTGGTTCTTGATTGGGGAGGTTTTGTTGGCATTCACGATGGAAGTTATTGACAAGGGTTTCTATCTCGACGACAAGACCCTTGAGATCATTTTCCTGTTGAAAATTGCACTTAATTAATTATGAGTCAAATAATCAAATTCAAATAATAAATGTATTTTAGTATTTTGAATGATTTAATAAATTAGAAAATTTAGATTCAACTTGAGTTGTGTAAGACATGCATCTAGAATATTGTATGATAAAATGTTATTAAGTATATTTAAAAATTTGATAACTGTAGTTAAAATCTCTATAAGGAAGTTCAGATATTGCGCAAGAGGAAAAAAATTAGGAGAATTGTTACCAATTGCATTTGTACTTTGTCTTTATACTGAGGGATTGAATCTTCAAGGAAAGGCTAGTAAGCGCAATTTTCCGTTCAGACTCTCGATAGACTCTCTAATCTCCTGTGGATCACAGGGCTGAAGCTTCTGAGTTCTGAGCTAACTTATCAACTACATCCCACACATCACGAAGTACCTGAATAATACTACTTGCCATCTAATCTATTATTTGATCGATCTAACCCACGACCCACCCTAGTACCAATACCTGAGATAGATAGTAATTAGCTATACATGCAGTACGTGGGTAGCTAGCTGGTTTTCATTATTTCAGGACAGGATGAAAGCAAAATAAAGCTTTGGACGTTTGTCATAATTGCTTACTAGCTAGCTATTTATATAGGTTCAGAAAATAATTGAATGCATGGGAGGATTAAATTAATGAATTATTAACCAGAAAGAGACAGGCAACATCTATAGCAATTTCCTCGAAGTTGCTTGAAAACGAGAAGGAAAATAAACAAATAGTAAACAATCACGGGGTGAAGAGCTCCACCATTACTTTTCTTGAGAATAATGAAGCTGTCTTGCATGCCTTGCATGCCAATAAAGGTGTCTTCTTTGTTCCCCATTCCCTATGTTTGCTTGTTTGGTAAAGTTGGGGACAGGCAGTTCCCGAACAAGAACTGCTTGTTCGCAGTTCTTGGATTTTGGTGGAACAAGGAACAATGGCGAACTGCTTGTTCGTGGTAAATACCACCTTTGACTGATATACGTGCGTTCATTGGCCACTACTGCAGCATCTTTACACTTCGATCAGCTCAAGATGAAGATTCCAGGAAGTTCATAAAACGAGTTGTTCGATCGATATCCACACTTGAGCTGGGAAATTTCTCTGTGAAATTACTTTTTTTTTTTTTGTATGAAGATTCCGCGAAATTAATTAAGGTTTCTTAATCGAACGGCTGTATATATATTTGTCTATGTCCAATTTATCCCACTCCCCCCTCGGTTTGAAGGTATTTTTGTTGAAAAAATTTAGTTCTCCTTTTGTTTTGTACGTACCTGACGCAGCGAAGAAGCGCTAGGATTTTATTATTTTTTTTATATTTCAAATTATAATTAAATGACAATTAGTGACTAAATAATAAAAAATAATTTTAAAATTAAATTTATAATTAGTGACTAAATTTAAATTTCAAATTTATAATTTCATGAAAGTAACATGTATGCAATCAGTAGATAGATTAAGGATGTTATTGATTTCATTAAATGACAATATTCTATTTGGGTCACAAGATTCATATATTTCCCGTGGATAAGTCATCATTTGTCCCATCGGATTCATATTTTTATGTACAAGTAAAACAGAAAAAATAAAGTTCCTTTTGGCTATATATTCCAACAAACTCTGACAGTATTAAACCAAAGTCACGTTGGAACAAAACTGATGTTGAGTTAATCATTCTGTAATTAGTGATGCGTTAATCATGGTGCCTCTTAATAATTTCATTCTGGGGCAAAATTCTAATGGTTTACCATAAACACATTAATTAATCAATAACCGATTGATAATCAATAGCCTTTCTATATATGTTGGTATACAAGAAATATTGGATCGACTGATATATATATCTAGTTTCTATTATATATATTCCACAAGCAATAGCCTTTCTAGAGAACTCAGTAAAAGTCAGAAGCTTTATGTTTCAAACTCAATCGTCCATACTTCCTTTGTGTTTAGGAGTGCAAACTGCATGCATTTGCCATTATGCCACCACATTAGGCCGAAACGGAACGACAAACGGTAGCGAAATATGTTTCGTTTCCTTAATGAAACGGCAAACGACACAGAGATATGGAACGGTTAACGTGTTTTAACATGTTTTTGTACATGCCATTTACCGAAATCATTTCGTTTACTAAATGGCACGGTTAACGGTTGCGAAATCGAAACTGTTTCGTTAACGGCATAGCAAACGGAACACCCTGTTCCGTGCCACTTATCAACGTTAGTCAGCTCTATTTGTGTTTCAAACTTAATTTGGAAATTCAGAAACTTTGGGTTTAATTGAAGAACAAAATTGACAGTAATTGGAAATACCTCTTCAAGAACAACTTTTGAACTAAGTTAATTAGTTGCTGAAACTGAACATTGAAAACTTGGTGATATTTTTCAAGAATTGCCTACTTCCAGTGCTTTATTTTTTTTAGTTCGAAAGTTATTCTTGTATCAGGGACCAGAAATGGGAAAGTAATTGTGTTTCCAAATTAGTCTGCTACATGGCACTTTCCAAATTGACAGTAACTAGCTATTGCATCGCGCGCGATGTATGATTAGTCTAAGGTGATTGTATTATCGATTTAGGTGATCTTTTTGTTTACTTAGTTATTTGTGGCGTTTCCGTTTTTTCTATATTTTTCTATTGGTTCTGTGGTGCTATATTTTTCTGTTGTTTACTTAGTTATTTGGTGGCTGTTCCTTGTTTAGTTGGATAAATTTTATAAAAACTAGCTTTTGATACACGCTTCGCGCGTGAAGCATTGTTCTTGATAAATTGCTGAATTTTTGTTAGCAATATATTATCCATCTTTCAAGAACACATATACCACAATATTGATAAATGGTTATGTATACCAAATAAAAAAGGCATAGAAATAAATCCATTAAATTTAGATAAATTCAAAGAGAAGCGCCTATTGTTTCAGGGGACTCTCTGTACAAATTTAAGCGTCCATATAAACAACAATTTGTAGAAAAAAAAAAAATTTCACAAACATTCAATGTTATCAGCAAGCGGTGATAATTGAGAGTAAAACATATATTGAACCCATAGCTAAATTAGAAAGAAAGAAAAAAAAAAGAGAATAAACCAAGTACTCATCAGGTGACTCAGGGTCTGTACATCATCACCAGTCTCCACCAACGCAGTCTTCAAACAGTGTTAATTTTAGAAAAGAATGTCTAGTCCAATTGCTTGTATATATTGCTTCTGCAGTCCATAAGTTAATTAGTTAATATGCTGATCATGATCAGGTAATTAAAGAGAAGGCAAAAAGGATAAGTAAATTTGTCAAAAACTGCATGAGCCCATGTAGTTCTTTTCCAAATATGCCCCTAGTTTTGTGATGTTTTAGAAGATTCATGAGTAAGAAAGGATAATTTGATTCGAAAGTACACGAGGAGATTTTGAGAAAGATAGTTCTAATCCTTTTCTTTAACATCAATTGAAGGCTAGTATTTTATAGAAATGAAATTAATTGAAGGCTAGTGAGACTTGATATAGGTAGTTTATGGATAATTCATAATTATGACATAAAGAGGATAACAATGCACAAAAATGTTGGTTTGCCAATTGATATCATGTCTACTGTTGGAGAAAACAAAAACAATCACTGAGATTAATATATCCATATCTTTGTTTGTTTTCCTTTAAAAATTTATTCATGGTATAACCAGAATCTGAGACTCATATTTTCATTAACAAAAGAAAAATCATACTTGAGAGTAAATGAAGAAGAAACATGGGTTGATATTGACCTCTAGTGACGCACATTGCTCCTTGTCCTAAAAATTAACCAAACTATCAATAATCCTTTTATTAAACAGATTGTCTAAGGCACAACCAAGTAAAATACAACAATATTACTTAGAAGTTAGAACAGATGTAATTGCAAATATGCAAAAAGAACCCTACAAATTACTAATTCATAACATGAACAATGGCATATGATGTATCATGTATGTATCCTCCTTACAATAGTAACAAATTTTCTTAGACCAATCACTAACAATTAGCGGTAAATGATAAAAGCAAACCGAATAAGAAATATTGCAGGACTATTGGTCATAGATGGAAAAAGAGCACTTACTAATCTATATGTAGAACTTGGCCAACTTGCCTGAGTGCTCAATGGATATGAGTGAATTATAGTTTGGTGCCACTGTTTTCCATATGAGTCCCTTGTATCCCAACTTTCATTAATCAATGGTTCAATAAGCCAGATCGCCTATGGGAAAAAAAGAAAAGAAAAGTCAGCAATAGTAACATCTGTTGATACAAATAAAATAATTGAGTACCAACTTAGTTGGTACAACTTTCAGTAAAATCTAACTGATCATGCATATATGCAGTCCATGCACATATGCATTGTTTGCCCAAGCCATCCACTTGAAACTTATTTACTTCCATGTTATTTTAAAGTGATAACGAATTTGAAAATAATAAAACTTTTACAATGCTATCATTTGTACATTAAGATATATCTTATTTTACGCAAAGAATATTCAGGTTTTGTATTTTAAGAAAACTTGTACAAAATCAATATAAGGTAACTGTGGCATAAGAAATGTACGTACCTTTGTGAAATCAGCCATAGACAACTGTACAACAATCTGCACCAATGTATCATGCATAACAAACTGTATAGTAACAACAAAGGAATTTATGTAAGCATGATAGATACAGCTGATATTGATAAATTATAATTAAAAGTTATTATAATTGAAAGTAATTATAATTAGAACAATAATTACAGTTAATATGCACATCTTTTAATTATTTTACAAATTTATGTTTTAATTATAATAATTAACGGAGGAATTTATGTTTTGGTAAGTTATTGCGAGATGTAATTGGTTATAAATTTTTTGGACAAAACATATAGATCTAAGAAGGTGAGTAATATTTAAGGTGAATATCAATTGATGCATGTAATTCTAAGATTGGAGTTGTATACAATTAGAAAACTCGGTACCAAAACTTGACTTGCTGATGTCCTGAATTGACACAAAAGCATGTACAATAATATTATTGTAGGAGCACTGAATTAAATACTATATAACTCAAAACTATACATATGTTGTACAATAATATTACTACAAGCATGTACAATAAAGATTAATTATTAAATTCGGTACCAAAGGCACCACAACCTATAACTCAAACTGTGAGCATCCTAATTTCTAAGTAGTTCCTGCAACCAAGCATACAAATCACATGCTAAGAAGATAGTGAGAACCCAAAATATGGTCTAGGTAAAGTGAAAAATTACAGAATAGGCAAAACTCTAGGGACCAAACTGAGAATCAGCAATAAAAAAACAGAAAAGAAAAAAAAAGAATGATCAAGAAAATCAAAATAATAAGAATAAAAATGTCAATTTATCAAACAAATTCAACTATATATGGAAACTCACATTTAGGAAAGAATCTTGCCCTTAAAACATACTCAAAACCACCTCTCCACGCCTTTCGGCTTTAAACTTTTCTATCTTGTATAGGTGAATAGCCCATCCAAACTACAAAGTATACACCAATTATATTTACATTTCATTAACAGCTTTTTGAACCTGTCAATGAGAAAAACAAAACGTCTAAAATTTTAAGATTCACAGAAATAGAAAATAAATTTTAGTGGATGTGGATCGGCACGTACCCATAACATTATAGCAGAAGTCTTGAAATTCTATTGGAGATTCTCTAAATTCATTGACTACCTACAGAAAAACAAAAAAGAAACGTATTGAAATCTCAAATTGAGTGTGATATAACGAACAAAGTGTAAAATGTTTTGTGGCTCAATCATTATATCGCTCGATGCAAAAATGTTTCCAGTAAAGATTACAGAATCCTAAAACTTGAAGTTTCTTTTTGAGATGTATTCCTCATGATCATTAAATAAATCAGATGCCTCTTCATTTCTAATTTGTGACAAATTAAACCTTGAATCGACTGCGAACAATGATTAATTTTGTCTACCAACTGTAATTTTATTGGAATTTGATTCTATTTGTTTTCAAATATTAAACATAGATTTCAGCACTGACCTTAGGCATCATACTCTAACAGGTGGCAGCACTTCCTGTAACTTGCACTCATCATCCTGTGCAAGAAAAATCGATGAGAACTAACATTAAGAAATTAATGCAAGTTTGTTTATTCAAACATGATTGTAAATGAAAAACACCATGAAAATCAGAAAGGGAGAAAACAAATAGTGACTGGAGATACAGATATGAACAAATTGGGACAAACCCTAAACTTAATGGATCTGTTTCATGCCAATTGGTACCAAATTTAGCACAAACCGCTTTAGCCTTATAAAATCAAGTACATGCTGTCCATCCTGAAAATAAACATTTATTCTAACATCATTAAGCTCCATTGTGATAGTCAAGCACAATACTTATACTAAGTTTGATATCTTCACTGGTATTACAGAAAATAATATTTCTACTGATACTCGGGCTGGAACTGTGAGAGCTTGTGTTTTCTTTTCAAGTAATCTTATAACTGTCATAAGAAAGTAAAATCTTCCTTGAATCACTGGTTCATTTGATCATCAAATTCTATTTGATAGAGGAAATTAATCGTTCTTTGTTTAATATAAATTGAAGTACTCATATGAAGAATGAAACCTTACAATCTCATCACTGTCATTAGAATAAGGCCATATGTGCTTCCTATTCCTAAAAAAAGGGAAAATGAAAGGGAAAATTAAATCTCTAAATAAAGAGCAACAACTTACCTATCCCTCGACATAACTGGAAAGGCAGTAATTAGAGAATCAATAGCACATAACTGGATATATCAAATATAATATCATATTGTTCTGTGAAATGCCCAAATAATTTAGGATAGTCTTCACATTGTTTTCCTATTTAAGAAACACAAAAAAAAATATGGCCTAAAATTAACATTCAAGATTATTGAAATATGCTGATTTTATAATTACAAGTAATTCTTTATCTAGTTATGGAGTTATGGCAGTCGCAGCGATTTTTTAGATTGAAAATAATCCAATTTATTTCGTAAAATTTCTTACTCTAATGGAAAATAGTACAATTGTTATCTTAGCGAGGCTATGCTTATCTTTTACATAGAAAATAGTACAAATTTTGTGTTTACCAAAAAATAGTACAATTGTTATCTTAGTCATTTGATACATAGAAAATTAAATGAGTAGGTAAAGTTTTACTTGACAGTATAATGTGTTATAATAGAATTTTTATATGATATTTTTATATAAAAGCTCCTACTTTTCCTTTTCTTTTTTAGAGTGAGGGTGATCCCACAAACACAACCAACTGGAACATACACCTTACCGATGGCACAATCCCTAACTGGTACTGACTATATCCACATCCCATTGACTTGTACAAAGCCCCTACCAGCAAGCCAAATGATTATATAACATAATGCTATGAATAGGAGCTGACAAACCCTTTGTCTATTTTGGGAAAGCATGGAGTTTTTTAATAAGGTAATAATACAGGTACAATAATAAAGTATTTTGAGAATGCACAGAGTTTTATGTCCTCATACCTCCTAATTAGGTACCAGTAATACTGCCAGTTAACATGTAATTTTTCATGCTTGTACATTCAAATCACAATAAAGCATTGATTCAGTTTGTTAACTAATTTTAATTAAAAAAATGCATCTTTCTCGTCAGTACCTCAATACTTGTAAAATAATTTTAATTTAAAAATTCTAACTAATATACCGTACATGCAAATAGGATGAAAGAATGAGCTTACTGGATTTCGACCTTCTACTGGCTAAAAGTCTACGAAAAGAATTCAGAAGGATATCTTTTTAGGTTAAATGGTACAAAGCATCGGTAAGCAACTGTAAGATTTAGAATTGAAGTATTTATAAAACATGCCAGTACCTTCTACCAGCAAATACTTTCGAAATAAATCAAGCCTAATGCACATATAAACCTAGAAGAGATTAAAAAGATGTAAATGTTAATCACCGACAAAAAAATAATGAGAAACATGGTTTAGACGATAAATTATCATGATCATGCTATACTCTTTAACCTTAACATGGAGGTGCTAACACTTTGCAAGCTAACCTTTTACTGTTTTGCTAGTGAATATTTTCATCGAGAATAATTTGAAAAATCTGTTTAACTCGAGTTTCATTTTGAAATATTTCCTGCGGAGATAACAATCCACACTTATGAAAAAGTATCATACAGGAGAAGACCATAATAAAAATCAAGATAATTGTGGCCAACATGTGTCATATGAGTTTCAATTTACAAAAATCCCAATAAAAATAGGATTTTTATTTGTTCTCCAACCAACACAACCTTCCACCTCCATACCCCCATCTCATATTATATATAATTTCTGACAATCTCAAGTCAATATCCCAACGAAGCAAATAATTTGTTCAAATAGAGAGAAATTAAATTAAAAATAAAAGTACCATGTTGTGTCCAGATGTGAGGCTTGAGTGAGGTGCATTCTCGGATCAATGTGAAGAAGTGTTCCAAGCATCTAAATAGGAAATAACAAAAATAAATAACATAATTGTAATTTTCTAGTATCATAACTTAATTGATTGAATTGAAAGAAAAGAATAACTGTCCTGACCAAGGCCAGTATTTATTTACAGGAATAGTTTTAAGCATTTACCGAAGATCGACTGAGGATCTCATCTTCACCAAATCAGCTTAAAAGCAGCAAAATTGGAATTTGATCTGAAAATTGAGATAAATAGAATCAAAATCGAGAAGCATATTCACATAAAGAAGGGGAGACAAAAATAACTATGACCTCTGAACTCCTTGTTTCATCGATCAAACTTGTCTTGGCCCAAAGCTGCTCTATCATACTTCCTCCTGCAATGAATAATAAGTTAAAGAAGGGTTATTATATGAAAACACAGAACTGTTGGAGGTGGGTCGCAGTTAGAAGAAGAAGAGGCGGAGAAGCAAACGTGCAAGGTTTTAGGAAGGGGTTGGCGGAGGAAGGCAGAAGGTGTTTGAGGCCATAACTTCTGCGGAGGCAGGAGGAGGGGAGTCGTCGAGCTCGGCGGCAGGATCGACCTCAGGTGGAGGAGGGAGGCCGAATTCGAAGTGATTAATTGAAGGAGCAGGAGGAGGAGGGACCTTGGAGAGGGCCTTAGAAACGTCGAGTGCGGAAGCACTCCAGGATCGGGAGAGGAACTCCATCGAGAGAGCTGAGAGCGGGTCTCTGTCTCTCATTTCTTCTAATTCTGCTTCTGCTTCTTCGTTGATGGAGGGATAAGGCTTGGCGGCGGAGTGGAGAGGAGGGTTGATGGAGGAGGCGTCATCAAGGGTCGGGAGGAGGCGCGGTGTGAATTTTTTTTTCTGGGAAAATGAAGAAAGGAAAATGATGATACAAAGACTGAAGTTTTCTATCTGCGCGGAGAGATCGATGTCCGTTGCGGAGATCGCGAAGCAGAACGCGGACGATTTGATGACGTCATCGTGGTTACTGTAGAAAATGCTCCCAGCTTTGAAGTATTTTTTGATGATAGCTTCAAATACAAAATATAATACAATCCAATCCTTTTTTAGGTGATTTTATAAAAAAGTATTGAATTAAAACCAATCCTTTTGATTTATTTTGTTGATCACATTATTTGTCCAAACAAAATCTCTTAAACATATTTGAAGAGATCCCAGGTGCGAACAAATTCAATGCAGTAGCACATGATGCATGGACTAATTTAAAAAAAAAAACACAACATAAAAGCAATCTGACTAAGAAATATTTTTTTTTAAAGCAATCTGACTAAAAGCAATCATACATTTCAAGATAGCATTTTCCATCCAGGCAACATATACAAAGGTATTATTAATCTTCTATCTAAATCTCATTTCAAATTAGGAAAAAGAGAGAAAAGGTACTAAATATAAAACATTAAAACTTGTAGAAGAGCAATTTAAAAGTACCATGTGATTGAGTTATGTCTATAGAGAGCTTAGAATGATTTGCCCATTCCAAAAATTCTTATAAAACAGTTAAGTCACTTAAGACTTCAATAACAATGTTGTACCTAGGTAACATACTGTACAATAATGACCTCAAATTATATGTCGCCAGCATAGTTAAGAATGTTGTTGGCCAAAATTGAAACATTTTAGGTGAGTAATGAAAGTTTATATTTTATTTTATGAAATAAAACTATTATAAAACTTGGAATTAATAGATCATTTTAGAATCATTTCGTCAAATAGATAACAGCTGACCTTTCTGTCAATATTTGTTAGGGATACGACATCAAAATTCAACCTTATGTCAATATAATATAGTGTAACACCATAATACAGTACTGTGCATATTGAACAATCTTCAAATTTTGATTAAACCAAATGAGCAGAAAAAGAGGAGCCAACATCGCCAAATAAAATGGCCATTTATTTGAGGTATGCATAAGATAAAGATTGACTTATTTCCTTGTACTACTCCAGAACCACCCCTATAAAAAGCAACAAACTATGAGTTGTAACTGAATCAACACATAAGAAGGGAAAAAAAAACACACATGCAAAATGAAATTCATCATTTTAGGCCTTCAATGGAGTTTTCACCTGCAAACAAAAACAAATAAATTTCTTGTCCAGTTGGTACCTAGTTCTGGAAACATATATTGTAACTAAAAGTCATGTCTATCTTTAATCAAGATAATTTGGTTTTAGTGCTTAAAAAAGTGGCAAAGATTCTGATATAGAAGCTAAATATCTAGAACAAAACATTAAACAGTTTTTTTTCATTTAAAAACACCCATAACTCTAAAAAAGATGATTAATCCACCTTATAAGGTCGATTATTCATAATGGCTTTAGTATTCTCGCTACCGCTGAAACCTTAGAGCCAATCCAAACAGCTTGCTATACCGATAAAAATGGGTTTAGTACAAACCATCAAATCAATGCAAAAACACATGAAAATATAAGAGATTACATTTCTTTGTACAATATAAAATAACTCCAAGAAACACTCAATAATCATGCAAAAACTCCCGAGTATAAACATGACAATAATCAATCTCTAGCATACATACCTTTTCAATTTAGATGTGAACAGATTAATTAGACTTCTTGTGTGGTCCTGAAAAAGAAGGATCATATAAGCATAACACACATGAAACACACTACGCCACTTTTCATTTTTAGAAACGGTTTTCTATATGTTTTTAGCACCGGTTTGGCAGCGGTGCTAAAAATAGGTGGTGCTAAAGATATATAAAAAACCGTTTCTAATAATACCGTTTCCAAAAACTGAAAAAAAATTCGGATTATTATTAGAAACGGTTTTTAACTTAAAACCGTTCTAAAAATATATTATTAAAAACGGTTTTTAACTAAAAACCGTTTCTAAAAATAAACCTAATTTTATTTTTTATTTTTTGATTATTTTTAGAAACGGTTTTTAGTTAAAAACCGTTTCTAATAGTAATCCGAATTTTATTTTTTTTTATTTTTTTTTATTATTATTAGAAACGGTTGTTAGTTAAAAACCGTTTCTAAAAATAAGCCGAATTTTACAGTATTTTTTAATTTTTTTATTAATCCTATAGAAACAATTTTTAATAAAATAATAATTCATAAAATGTAAAGAATGCATAATATTGACAAATTCAAAATTAATTAACTCGAATATCAATAATTTATTTTACAACCTAAATAGTATAACACAATATCCTTGTGTAATAACCAAAATTCAAAATACAAATAATAAACAAATTATTCACAAGATATAAACTACAACAATAATTATTCACCAAGACCACGGCTTCTTTCACTCGGCTACGACCTTTGTCCTGTAGGTCACATTTGCTCGCCCACTAGTCTTAAAATAACATCCTTGTTATTTGTCTTGCCTGCAAAAGGAGTGAAACAAACAAAAACCATGGAACCGAGAATATGTCAAGTGAAGGCAAAAAACAACAAAAATAAAAACAATACTTACCTGAAAATGTAGAGGAAAATGTAGAGGAAATCAATACCTGAAGAATTAACGCATAGTAAAAAAATACATAGTTAAAAAAACAGTAACGCAAATTTAATACCTAAAATCAGAAATTGAAGTGGAGGCAGAATGAAAGAAAGACTCAGTTCACTTACTGTTGATTAAGTGGAGGCAGAATGAAAGAATGAGAGAGACGAGATCGACTTTGTTTAAAAAGTTGGTTTGATTTTTAGATACGGTTTTTTTACAAAAAAACCGTTTCTAAAAATCAAACTAGATTTTTTCGAAATTGATTTTTAGAAACAGTTTTTTGTAAAAAACCGTTTCTAAAAATCAAACCAGATTTTTTCGAAATTGATTTTTAGAAACGGTTTTTTTGTAAAAAACCGTTTCTAAAATTCAAACAGATTTTTTCGAAATTGATTTTTAGAAACGATTTTTTACTTAAAAACCGTTTCTAAAAATCAATTCCGATTTTTTTTTCCTTGTTGTTTTTTTTTCGTTTTTTTCAGAAATTCTATTAAAAATCATAAAAAATAAAAATAATCTATTAAATATCTAGAAAATATATCATAAAAGTTTATTATTTTTAATATATATATAATAAAATAATTTGTATATATATCATATAATTTTAAACAATCCATTAAATATTTAAAAAAGGAAAAAATCTTAAATTATTTCTAACGGAATTAATTATCATATATAAGATGATTTTTTTATTTTTAATATATATAGAACTTATAAAATAATTTACATATATATATATTATTCTGTTTATTTCGGTTTTTATTTAAAAAAAAAATCGATTTGATTTTTTATTTTTGTTTTTTTCCTTGCTATTTTTTCGAATTTTTTCTAAAATTCTATTAAACATCAATAAAAATGAATATAATTCTATTTTTTTTTTTGTAACCGACCATAACTAGTATAAATAGTTGTCATGTGTATTGTTCATAGGTTTACCAATGAGAATAAGCACCAAGTAAGAAAGAGTGAGAGAGGTAAGAGTGTATAGTTGTACTCCTTCAAGTTAGTAATAAAAGGAAGTTAGAGTGAAAACAATCCTCTCAGTTAATCCCATAGCTTCAGATCAATACGAGATAATACTCAACATAACACTTTTTATTGCGCTAGAGAGGTTCATGCTATATCCAGACAGGAAAAAAGATGCAAACACCCCTGTTAACTATAATGAAATGAAAGTCACTTGATTTACTACATTTCTCTTTTTTATGATTAATTTTTTAGTTTTAAAAAATTCTAAGTAGTTTTATGTGATGTTTAGGTTTGAAAACTTTCAAAGTAGATTTTGGAGGTTCAGACAACGTTTTTTGGCCCCGAAAATGGTTGTTACAAGGTAAACCCCAGTAAACTTTGTAAATCTCGTCGCAAGCTTTCCGGAAAGTGGTTATATGCCCAAAACGGACGTTCCTATCAAAAGTTAAGCCTCCTTGAAGTTATAGTGTTTCAAAATATCGATTTTTTAAGTGTTTTGTTTTCTTTCATCTCTCTTATATGTATATATAATATGTTGAGCTACTCGTTGTGAATCATTGTAAGCAGCCTAAGTTGAAGGGACACAATCATATTTTTGGAGTAATAGTAAACATTGAATCATATTTTTTAATTTCTGTTTTCTTTTTCAATAATACAAAATGCTTATTTTTTTCTATTTTTTTCCTACTGATTTTTATTTAAACTACTAAAAAATCTTAATAATTTATTTTTTTAATATAAATATAAAATAATATATATATATTATTTATTTATTATTCGAAATGGTTTTTTTACTTAAAAAACCATTTTTAAAAACCATATAGATTTTTTTTTCTTTTTTCCTTTCTGTTTTTTGGCTTTTTTAATAATACAAAATACTTTTTCTCCTATTTTTTCAATTTGATTTCTATTTAAAATACTAAAAAATCTTAAAAGTTTATTTTTTAAAATATAAAATCGCGGTTCATTTTTAAAAACGGTTTTTGGATAAAAAACCGTTTCTAAAAATCACATTTTTAGAAACGGTTTTTAGTAAAAAACAGTTTCTAATAATCAAACAGATTTCATTTTTAAAAATAGTATTGATATGCACATAACAATATCTTAGTTTAAAATGATCTGCTGCCAGATGGAAGGATTATAGAAGTGGGCACAGAGCTTCAGGCACCAGAGGTTCTTTTTACCCTGTAAGTTATACTTTATAATATTCAACTTAAGTGCATATCAGATAATTTTCTCATAATTTCAGTGTGATATAAAGAAATGGACCCTCAAAAAAAAAGATATAAAGAAATGGTTTTGATTTATTAGGAGCTAATTGATGTAGATGATGATGGCTGACATGGCATTTCATTGTATCCAAGAAATGGACATTGACAACTGAATTTCTCGTCAATTCAAAATGAGTCAATAAGTTATAAGTTGATTGCTAATTAACAAATAAACTCATATGATATCTAACAAGCAACAACTTCAATTTTTTTCCAAAAGCTGGTATGATTCCATCCAGTGAGGTCTTGGTAATGGACGGTGGGGTTTGAGAGATGCTACATAGGCATCACGAATTTTGGTTGTTGAATTTCTGTTATAATTTTGCTTAACGAGGAAAAGAATGTTTGGCAGCTACACCAACACATTGTTGTGAGTGGAGGAAGTCTATGTATCCTGCGTTTCCTAGCAGGTATGTATTGTCTTTTAGGTCCCTAGTAATGATGTTCTATTGAGCAGGTAAAAGTCTGTCTTTGGAATTTTTTATTCACATTTGTAGTACTCAACTCCACCTATACTAAACTTTTCTTGCATTGTTTTAGTACAGCTCGGTCCCAAGCCCGAGTAAAAGGAGGAGGGTTGTGATAGGCTAGGCGAGCCAACGTAAAAAACCCAGCTATCTTCATGGAAATGAAACCCAATCAGCTTTCGTTGGGGCGTAACCCTCTTAGCGACGCGTCTTATCGAAACCCGGATAGGATGATAAATGAGCAAGGGCCGGGTCGTCACTCCCTTAGTGGTGCGCCTTATCGGAACCCGGATAAGGTGATAAATGAGCAAGGGCCGGATCGTCGCTCCCTTAGTGGCGCGCTACATCCGCGCCCGGGTGTAGTGACAAGTAAGCAAGGGTCTTCGCACTTTTCACGACGAGTGAGGGGGGCAAGGAAGCTAGTCGGTGAGAGTAGGATTCGCTTAGGTAGTTGGAATGTAGGGTCCTTAACAGGAAAGTTAAGAGAGTTAGTGGATACTGCGACTAGGAGACGTGTGAATATCTTATGCGTGCAAGAGACTAGATGGACGGGCCAGAAAGCAAAGGAAGTGGAGAATACCGATTTCAAGCTATGGTATACCGGACAAGAGCGCGACAAGAATGGAGTAGGTATCTTAATTGACAAGAGCCTTAAAGATGGAGTAGTGGACGTTAGGAGACAAGGGGATAGGATCATCCTAGTTAAGTTAGTTTTTGGAGACCTAGTTCTAAACGTCATTAGTGCGTACGCTCCACAAGTAGGACTAAGCGATGCTCTCAAAACCAATTTTTGGGAAGATTTAGATGGCATGATTAGAAGTGTGCCTATTACTGAAAAGCTTTTCATTGGAGGAGACTTCAACGGGCATGTAGGTGAAACTAGTGGAGGGTTTGAGAGGGTGCATGGAGGTTTTGGATATGGAGATAGGAATCAAGAAGGTGAAGATTTCTTGAACTTGGCCATAGCTTATGACCTCATGGTAGCTAACACCTTCTTTAGAAAGAGACAATCCCACTTAGTTACCTTCAGTAGTGCGCAACACTCCTCTCAGATTGATTTTGTCCTTACTAGGAGAGAGGACAAACGAGCTTGCGTTGATTGCAAGGTTATACCTGGGGAGTGTGTTGTGTCACAACATAAATTGGTAGTGGCTGACTTTTGTTTCCCGACACGCTTTAAAGTCAGTAGAGGCGCTCGAGTGGCAAGAACGAAGTGGTGGAAGCTCAAAGGAGATGTGTCTAGTATATTTAGGAACAGATTGATCGCAGAAGAACCATGGTCTGTAGAAGCAGAAGCGGATGTCATGTGGAAAGAGATGGCAACGTGCATCCAGAAGATAGCTACGGAAGTGCTTGGAGTTACTAGAGGAAACAACCGTGAACCAAAAGACACTTGGTGGTGGAACGACGATGTACAAAAAGCCATTAAGGAAAAAAAGGAATGCTACAAGTGCTTGCACCGTGACAGAAGCGAGGACAATGCACAAAAGTACAAATTGGCGAAGAAAAATTGAAAGAAAGCAGTGAGTGAAGCAAAGAGTCGGGCTTTTGAAAACCTATACCAGAAGCTAAATACGAAAGAAGGCGAGAAGGACGTCTATAAGATAGCTAGGATTAGAGATAGGAAAACGAGAGACTTAAACCAAGTGAAGTGTATCAAGGACGAGACTGATAAGCTTTTAGTGAAGGATGAGGAGATCAAGACAAGGTGGAGGGAATATTTCGATAAGTTATTCAATGGAGAAGATGACGACCTAGAGACTGAGCTAGACGACTCTTTTGATGATACCAATAGACGATTCGTTAGGAGAATCCAAGAGTCGGAGGTGAAAGAAGCCTTAAAAAGAATGAAAGTGGGTAAGGCTTTGGGGTCCGATAACATGCCAATTGAAGTATGGCGTTGTCTCGGAAATGTGGCGGTAGTTTGGTTAACCAAACTGTTCAATACCATTTTCCGATCGACTAAAATGCTGGATGAGTGGAGGAGAAGCACTCTAGTACCAATCTTCAAGAACAAAGGAGATGCTCAAAGCTGTACAAACTATAGAGGGATAAAGCTTATGAGCCATACGATGAAGCTTTGGGAGAGAGTGATCGAGCATCGTTTGAGACGGACAACAGATGTCTCGAAAAATCAATTTGGTTTTATGCCTGGTAGGTCCACTATGGAGGCCATTTTCCTAGTTAGGCAGCTTATGGAGAGATATCGAGAGCAGAAGAAGGATCTCCATATGGTTTTCATTGATCTAGAGAAGGCATATAACAAAGTACCAAGGAAAGTCATGTGGTGGGCACTTGAAAAGAAGAAAGTCCCCACCAAGTACGTTACCCTCATCAAGGACATGTACGATGGAGTTGCTACTTGCATCAGGACATGTGATAGAGTGACTAGTGACTTTCCTATTAAAATAGGATTACATCAGGGATCGGCATTGAGCCCTTACATTTTTGGCTTGGTGATAGATGAGATCACGAAGGACATACAAGGAGAGATTCCTTGGTGTATGCTCTTTACGGATGATGTGGTGCTAATCGATGAGAGTAGGATAGGTGTCGATAGGAAATTAGAGTTGTGGAGACAAACTCTAGAGTCGAAAGGGTTTAGACTTAGTAGAACTAAGACGGAGTATATGAGGTGTGAGTTTAGTGGGACAGGACCAGAAGATGGAGATGTTCGTTTAGATGGACAGATAGTGCCTATGAAAGACACTTTTCGATATCTAGGATCAATATTGCAGAGTGATGGCGACATAGATGAAGATGTTAGTCATAGGATAAGAGCAGGGTGGGTGAAATGGCGACAAGCATCAGGAGTGTTATGTGACAAGAAAGTCCCACAGAAGCTAAAAGGAAAGTTCTATAGGACGGCAATTAGACCAGCGATGTTGTATGGCGCTGAATGTTGGGCTACTAAAAGACGACACGTCCAAAAGATGAGTGTAGCAGAAATGCGCATGTTGCGGTGGATGTGTGGGCATACGAGGAGGGATCGGATTAGAAATGATGACATACAGGATATGATCGGGGTGGCACCGATAGAGGAGAAGTTGGTTCAACATCGCTTGAGATGGTTTGGGCATGTCCAACGTAGACCCCCGGAGGCACCTGTTCGTAGCGGAATTCTCAACCGTTTTGAAAACACAAGGAGAGCCAGAGGTAGACCAAGATTGACTTGGGAAGAAGCAGTAAAAAGGGACTTCAAAGAATGGAACGTCTCCAAGGAGTTGGCGTTGGATAGGACAGCATGGAAGCTAGCAATCCACGTGCCGGAACCATGAGTTGCGAATTTAGGGGTCAAGTGTTTTCTTAGATTTGTAGGTTATAGTTTTAGCTTACGGTTTAGGTGTACGTCTCACTACTACTACTATTTATTATTATTATTATTAGTATTACTATTACTACTTTATTTTCTCTATATATATATTTTTTTTACTATTATTAGCCCTACTTTTGACATATACTTTTTTTCGTTGACTTGGTGACTTTGTTGGGTTTTCTTTCTAGCCTACCCCAACTTGTTTGGGACAAAAGGCTTAGTTGTTGTTGTTGTTGTTGTTGTTGTTGTTGTTGTATTTGTAGTACTCACCAAATATTCAAACTTTGTTTCCTGAACAGAAATGTTATTCTTTTTAAGGGAAGTTCACATTACGAGTTAAGATCTACTACTTTGTTAGCTAAAAACTTGCTCGTTTATTGGTCAGCTGCATGGCTAAGGTGAAGACAAAGGTGAAGGAGATGGTGCCGCAGTTGGAATACCAATTCAACTCGGTTGTATCGGGATCACTCCTGCTGATGCTGTTTGACTTGTAAGAGGAGAGACTACTAGTTGTGCTGTTTTGTTATTTCTGTGTCAATGTAGCCTTTTAATGTTTGAGTGGCTCGTATTTTTGTTGTAGTTTAGAATAATTTTTTTTGTAATAAACTTGATTTCTATGTTTGTAACTCTGATGATTATATTTGAGAGGGGGGGAGGGTCATAGATCAGGATACTGTTTCTTTTTTTTTTTAGATAAAATGGATGAGTGAAGGGTATAAATCTGATCTATAAACTTTTGCTTTCTAGTGTAATAAATTCCTATTGTAAGGCTTAATTTCGTTTATGTTCATAAGCAGGAAAATTGCGATGATAATTACAATATGGTCCATTACATTAGTTAGAAACTGCGATAATAATTACAAAATAGTCCGTTACAAAATAGCTCGCTAGTTTTGGAAAAAAGAAATGCTTAGCATTTATAAAAGGGATTCCGTTTACATGTACAAAAATTCATGTGTATCTTTCCTTTTGGTTCTGTTGCTTGCAAGTTGTAATCGAGCTCCATTTTGTGATCACTTAAGAGATAACTGATGTGTCTACCAGAACTTTTGTAAAAGCATACGTGCATATCTCAAAGTGTCCCATTTTCTTTGCTCCATTGAGCTTGTTCAGAAGTTAGGTCGACTCTATCTCTGGTGCAAAGTTGGTGCAGTTGAAGGTGTAAAATCAACAAGTCATGTCATTTCTACCATTCTGCTGAGATTGTCGAGATCAATGATCCACTTAGCGATTCTCCTGTCCTGATGACACCTTTCTTTTTTTAAATTAGGAACCTGTGATTTTACACCTGTGATTGAATGAGACTTACAGAGAAATTTGTAGTCGATGAATCTCTGATGTTAATTAAGTGTTGGTCTTGTTAGCTTAGCAGAATAGTGATATTATTTCCTGAGATTTATTGAACCTGTGACCAGTGTTTTAATTTTGTTGTGTAGTTCTCTAAGTTGACTGCATCCAAAAGATACATTATTTATCTTTTGTTTAACGTGATTATGATGGTGTTCCAGTCTCTAATAACCGCGTAGTATTGAATTTTAGTAATTAGTACGATGGTGTTCCAGTCTCTAATAACCGCGTAGTATTGAATTTTATTAATTATCACGATGGTGTTCCGGCCCGTCTCTAATACATTATTTATCTTTTTTATTATTTCAATTATATTATAATTATGAATCATAATTATAATATAATTGAAATAATAAAAAAGATAAATAATGTATTAGAGACGGGAACACCATCGTGATAATTATGATTATCATTAATTTAATCAAAAAGTAGGGGCTTGACCTCTATTTTTCTTCAAAAAAAAAAAATGATTATCATTAATATTATGATTGCAAATAAAATATGATATAAATAATAATAAAATAATGACTTATGTCATCATGCCACAACCAAACACTAGTTACATAACTTGGCATAAAAATTTATGCTACATAACTTATTCCACATATTCCACAACCAAACGACAATGTTGTGGAAGATCAGAGCATAAGAGCAGCTGAAATAAAAAGTAAGAGAATATTATGGCATAAGTGCATAACTATATATATACATACATTAAACTGAAATCAAGGTGTTAACTAAAAGACAAAATAACAAACAACAACATAAAAAACAAAAGAAAAGAAAAAAATACAGTTGCATGCCCAAAATAATTTAAATTGCTTCGAGAGGCTTACTTATCCGTGAAAAACTGTTACTTAAGCCAATAGGGCCGAAGATTAGGCTTTTGCTCGTATATGTTTTGGATCGCGTCTTTATTGTCTTGGATAACCGTCCAACGCCAGTCCAGCGTTTGAAGGCTGGGTAATCGGTCGGTCAACTCGGGAGGTAATCGGTCGCTTGGAGTGCTTGATCTTCATACTTTCAATTTGTCTCTTCTTGCCAAATGGATTTGGCGTTTCTTGGCCCTCCCTAATGCCCCTCTCCCCTCACTTCTCTCCTCTATTCATTCTGCAAATCCCTCCCTGTTTCCTCCCATCCCTGCCCTCTCCAATGCTTTCTCTCTTATTTGGCCGGCTTTCTCTGTGGGTTTCTCTTTCTCCATTAATTCTGGTGAGCAAGCCCTTTTTTGGCTTCATGATTGGGGCTTGGGGAGGCTTCAATACAGGTTTCCAGAGTTATTTTCTTTTACTGCACATCCCTCCATCTCAGTGGCTCACTTCCTTCTTCTTTGGTCTTCTCCGCAAAGTCTCTTCCTGCCTTCTATGTTCTCCACTTCCTTACCTTCCACTCAACTTTCTCAGCTCTTCCGACTCCTCTCTGACAATGCCTCCTTTCTAGCTCTTTCTCATTCCTCAGTTCCTGATTCCCCCTCTTGGAAATTCAGCCCCCACTCTTTCTCCTCCTCCTCTCTACAATCTCCTTAAATCCAATCCCTTGCATCTCTCGCCCCTCAGACTTATTTGGAAACTTAGAGTTCCCCCCAGGATTAAAACCTTTGGTTGGCAGTTGCTGCTAGAAAGGCTTCTCACGATTGATAACCTCAAGAAGAGAGGTTGGCAGATGCCTAACATGTGCATTTTGTGTGCTTCTGAGGAAGAAAGTGCACTGCATTTATCCTCCCACTGCCCTCTCTTCAGTTCTCTCTTATTGCAGGTTTACCAGCGTGGTAACATCTCCTTCCCTGTGACTGCTAACACTCTCCAACTCCTTCAGACCCACTCTGCTGAGAACAAACAAAAGGAATTACTGCTCATTTCCTGCTTCATTTTATGGAGGGAAAGATGTAGTAGAATCTTCTCTTCAAAGTTCAAATCCCCTGCAATTCTTCTAGATGAAGTCTTTCTTGAATGGTGTCCGCTAAACCCGTCAGGGGCACCACCTGCTTAGTGATTAGTGTTTTCTTTTTAGCTTTCTTCTTCTTTCTTCGTTGTTTCTTTTCTTCTTTTCTTCTTTACTTTTTTTCCTGGGTTCACTCTCTGAACCTACTTTTTTATTTTCTCTAATTCTACTTAAACTCTTGTATTCCTTTTTAAATATATAAAAGTTTTGGGGCCTGACCCCTTGCTTTCTTCAAAAAAAACTCGGGAGGTACTCTGAGCGGATCACACTTCCAAACATCGAGCCGTTTGAGCATGGACATTGCGCCCGGCTCAATTTCCCATTCCTCCAATGGCAGAAATTCAAGGATCAGCATCTCTAGCTGCTCAAACCCTCCACTCGAGCATCTAATCCTCCTCACTGCATTCTCGTTTTCTTCGCTACCTAACCCTTCTATAGTCAGGGTCTTAAGAAGTTTTAACTTCTCCAGCACCGGCATAGGGTCTGACCTGAATTTGCCAACTTGAAGGTACAACTCAGTAAGGTTGGGGGGAACATGCCATCACGCAGCTGAAGCAAGGGCATATAAGGATCGATGGTAGCCAGGTAACTATATAAAGACAGAGAGTTTAAGCTGTGGTAAAATGGAAAATCTTTCCAATCTATCTCTTGTAAGACAGCAAGATCCCCTTTTATAATAAGATTATAAAGATTCTCTAGCCCGTTTAGAAACCTCTCAATCTCCCCCTTAGGAATCCCTCTATTTATTACAATTTTCAACTCACGCGCATTGGATAAATCAGGAAAGCCTGAATCCTCCTCCCATGACCGATCCCATCTCACATGAGACAAAGTTTGCAGGTTTTTTATGCCCGCTGATGCTGGGGGCCCATCGGTTGCTACACAATTATTTAATAAAACATGCCTGAGTGTTTTGGCCTGCCATATCCATTCAGACAAATTACCGTGCCATGATTGTCGAAGATCCAGAGTTTCCAGACACTTCATGCCCCTCACCCATTCTCCAAACTCAACTTCATTTCCCATTAAATCCCGAGTCGCCAATTGAAGATATCTTAACTTAGGCGCTCCTTTGTAACCCTGCAGTTTCACCGTCCCGTTGTACATGCACATTAACACTCTGAGCTCTCTAAACTTGGAACAGTCTAGCTTTAATGGTTTTGACGCACGAACGAAATTAATCAGAGAGTGGACATTACAGTTTGCACGATTACCAATTAGTTCGTCAAGATCTAGTGGACAATGGATTGCCACACGTTTTGCTTTGCTACAACGCTCCCAATCATCTGGTTTTGAACACACCATTAGAAACTCCAGCTTTTGTGCTTCATGAACCACGAATTCTAGCAGGATATCGTGTACCTGAATATACTTGATGGAACCATCAGAAAACCGTACTAATACTCGAACCAAGTTCCTGCCATAATATATAAACAAATGGAATGTGAACCATAACGTATTTGCTGAGATTAATAATACCCCAGTTAAATACTTATTCTGTAGTTGATATTTCAAAATGTAGAATGGTAAAATAATAGATTTTTTTTGTTTATATAAGTATAGACTAAGATTCGGAAGTTTTTGGATGCGAGTTTTGATGATGTATATATACCGAAATTTTTTAAAACGGAAAAAAATGCATCCGAAATTTTAAAAGGCGAAAAGAACCATTTTTTTTTAAAAGGCGCATCGCTATTGCGCCGTTTAGAAGAGCGCAATAAGAATGGAGAAAAGGACAAAAGTCAGAGGCCTATTGCGCCCTTTTGAACGGCGCAATAGGGGGAAAAGGACAAAACAGGTCACATGGCGTTGATTCTTTTTTTCTGTGTTTTTTCAATTTCTGCACCGTTATTTATTTTGCGAGAAGAGAGAGTAAAGGAGAGAGAGAAGGAAATTTGTGTATGTATATATATTATTAATTTGTGTTATTTTCTTAATATGTGTTATTTGACAATGTTAATTTTTTATATTATTATATTAATTTGACAATGTTATTGTTTTATATTATTAAGTCATTGAGTTTGACAATGTATATATATGATAATTTGTGTTGTATTATTATTAGTTTTTTATTTTTATGTTTTTTTGTTTGTATTGTTTATAATTAATGAAATATGATTTTGTTGTGCATTTACTTATGGAAAATTTATTTAATAAAAGTAATATAATTTATTCTATTATATTTTTTTAATAAAACTAATAATTTATTCTATAATATAATAAATTTATTCTCTAAAGCCTCAATTATTTTTATTAAATAATATAATATAATAAACTATATTAGTTTTATTAAATAATTTAATAGAATAAATTATATTTATTTTATTAAATAATTTAATAGAATAAATTATATTTGTTTTATTAAATAATATAATAGAATAAATTTTATTAATTTTCTTAAATAAATTTTCCATAAGTAAATGTACAACAAAATACATGGACAACAAAATCATATTTCATTAATTTTAAACAATACAAATAAAAAAACATAAAAATAAAAAACTAATAATAATACAACACAAATTATCATATATATACATTGTCAAACTCAATGACTTAATAATGTAAAAAAAATAACATTGTCAAATTAATATCATAATATAAAAAAAATAACATTGTCAAATATCACATATTAAAAAAATAATACAAATTAATAATATATATACATACACAAATTTCCTTCTCTCTCTTCTTTACTCTCTCTTCTTTCAAAATAAAGAACGGCGCGGAAATTGAGAAAAAACGGAAAAAAAAAAGAATCCAACGCCATGTGGCCTGTTTTGTCCTTTTCCCCCTATTGCGCCGTTCAAAAGGGCACGATAGGCCTTTGACTTTTGTCTTTTTCTCCATTCCTATTGCGCTCTTCTAAACGGCGCAATAGCGATGCGTCTTTTAAAAAAAATAGTTATTTTCGTCTTTTAAAATTTCGGATGCATTTTTTTTCGTTTTCAAAAATTTCGGGTACATATATTCTTTTTAGATATAAAAACCAGAGAGTAAGCTTGATGTAAATATTGAAAGTTGATCCAACAATATTAAGCAAACTAAAAATATTCCCAAACAATAAAGACCATCTTTAAAAAAAAATTTAAGAAGTACCAAAAGAAGTTTTGAAATTATATAATCTTGTTGCACAATTTTATTTAAATATCTTTACAAAAAGTTCATACATTATTTTGACAATCATGTGTTTGGACCTCAGAGGTATAATAAATGTAAAATAAATAACAGTTAACGATTATTTCAATCAAGATTATTTTAGATTCCTTAGATATAAAGATAAAAAAAAAAAAAGAGAGAGAAAATTTTTTCAGTACCTCTCAAAACTGAGGAAATAGAAAATTTACCCCCCAAAAATAAAATCTCCTATTTTGCCCCTCTAAATTTCAAACCCCTTCTCGTTTTTTTATAGTATAAATAACCTTTACATAATATAAAATATTTTCTGCGCCATTCTACCCTTGTTCCAATCCAGTAAAAAAGTTAAGGTCAAATCGTAAACCTGTCCTAAATCTATAAGTCCCAGTCAATATTTCCTCTCCTCTCTCGCGCACGAACACCTTCCTCTCTCGCATAAACTCTAAAAATCCATCTCTCAACTCCGATCGATCTTCCTGTCATGCACGAAATTGAGTCGACCTTCCTCTCTCAGCGCTAAAACTTCATCTCCACCCCATGGATTCTCTTCAACTCTCCTCTTCGACCCTAAATTCTCACTGACAAAACCTAGTCGATCTCTCGACTAAACCCTGCGCTGTCCTTTCTCGCACGGTTCTCCGCCTGGATCCTCGAAGGCAGTCCTATATCGCAAAATTGTCTAATCAGCAGGAGATTAAATCTGAGGCTGTTGATTGCCATAAGACAGAGAGAAAAGATTTGTCAGAGAAGGAGAGAGATTAAATCTGAGCCTGTTGATTTTCTGAAATATCGTGCATACCTTGAGTAAGCCAATAATCAACAGCAGCACATAGTTAATTGACCATTTTTCAAATGTCGTGCACATTGCCGCTTGAAAACACTCTTTGTTTTTAGTCAAGAGATTTATTTCTATTTTGAACCATGGAAGTCGAAAGGAGAGATGGAGAGATCGATATTCTTCGATCTATGGGGTTCTTCCATGGGAGTCGAAAGGGTTCATCTTCTGGATTGGAACAAGGGTGGTCATAGAAAATATTTTATATTATTTAAAGGTTATTTATACTATAAAAAAACTCAAAGGGGCAAATCAGAAGATTTTATTTTCGGGGAATAAATCCTCTATGTTCTCAAGTTTTGAGGGTACAGAACAAATTTTTCCAAAAAAAAAACTAATTATAATTTGTTAGGAAATTGCATGACCCAAATACATCATGCATATGCACGGTTGTCTAATTGCATTCCTCTATTTATGAAAAAAAAATAATTATATCAACAAAATTAATGTTGAATACAAATTTATTCGGATATAAGTTAGTTGGTGAAAAAATTAAATAATGTATTGTATTTACTATAAAAGAAGCTTTATTGTATTAACTGAGCAATGTAAGTTTACCTTTGCACAAGATCATTTAGAATATTCTCAGCTGTTTCCTCCAACGTCCTTTTTTCTTCAGGTTGTATGAGATCTTCACTCACCCACAACCGACATAGAGATTTAGCCTCGATATTAAGGCCTCCAGGAAACGCCGCAAGATACAAGAAACAGAGCTTCTCAGCCTGTGGCAAGTTTTCATAGCTACTTTTCGCTATGATATCAATACAGGCACGTCCATCTATATTCCAGCTTATTGTTTTTGACAACTTACGCCATTCATGAAAATTGTATGGTCTAGTAGCTACTAGACCGCTTAAAACTACCGCAGCAAGTGGTAGTCCCCTACAATAAGCGGAAAATTGTTTTGCAATGCTATAGAGTGGGGAAGTGCTGGGACAATGTTGATTTTTAGGATCTACATATTTGAGGAAAATTTTTAGGATTATGTCGTCATTTAAAAGTGGAAGTACGTAAGGGGGGTATGTTTTGTCGGCCATCATTGCAACATTGTTTAACCTTGTGGTAATGATTACTCTGCTCCCATTCTTTTTGTCGGGCAAGTATTTTGCTATTTCACGCCAAAACTCTTCAAGCCAAACATTATCAAAGACAACTAAGTATCTTCCTTTTTCTTCAAGCTCGTCTGATATTGCTTTGCCAAGTCTGCCTTCATTCATATCAGACGGCTCGATACCGAGATTTTGTGCCACATCTCTCAAAATGTCAGACAGGACATAATTTTGAGAGATATTTATCCAAATGGGCTGGCCGAAATGTGTCGTAACCTCATTTCTGCAGAAATAAATAAATAGTTCACGAGTTATATATCATCACATACATATTCTAAGAAATTAATGGAAGCGATAAATGATACATATATGAAGTGTTGTTGGTTACAATTGGCAAATGAGGATTGGATTTAGATACCGATCGATCTGTATAGAGGGGAAAAATCTAAAATATACGTTTCTGTTCTAGCTTTCTCGGCATCGTGACTTGTGAATTATACTAATTCAAATTCTCAAGTATCTTCCAATTGGGATCTTGGTATTGATATGAGCAGTTACTAATACTAACATGTTATTTTCTTAAAGACATACTTCCTGTGTTTGGTGAATAAGAATTGAATAATTTATTATTGAACAATGATATTGAATTAGGGATGATTAAGAATTACTTATTCATAAATTGAGAGATGTTGTTTGAATAGTTAGCTAAGAATAATAACAAGAAAAAAAATTGAGAGAATTACTTATTCTTTTTGGCATGAGATAATAATGCTTATGGTGACAGAAGCGGGCGGAAAAAGTGCTTTGCCTAAAATTAATGATTTGTTGTTTGGATGATTAGCTAGTTCCAAGTTCCAATTAGTACCAACATTTTGTTGGAACAATTAAGAATAAAGGTCCGAATAGCTAATTTAGTTTGTTCTAAAATGTGTTTGAGAACTTCTAGAATTAGCAATTCCGAATAAAGTCTTATTCCAAAAGTTTCCAACATCCCTAAAAATATTATTATGATGATGCATAGCCAATATAGTGAGATCACTATATGAAAATATTTCATAAATATAATATAAGTCGAGAAACTAGATTAATTTGCAATAACAATAATTGTGGAGGGTGTTGGAATATGATGTCGCAGATGATCGTACCCGGGATCAGATGCATGACATGGATAGACAGATTATGCTGCATAAGATCATGTCCTGGATCATATGCATGGCACCGACAGAAAAGGACAGTTCTGACCTAATTTGAAAGTATCTCAGAGAAGAGGAAAGAATCATTGGAGATATTTCAGAAAAGGAAAAAATATACACAAGGAAGACTATGATTGATTGTTGAGAATCTGATTAGATTATCTAAATATGTGTTTAGATATTCTTCTACTTCTGACTTGATTGTGTCTTTGGAAAGAAGTAATTGTTTTTATATTTATTCATCTTCTCTTCTTGTGTTGTATCAACTCAGACATTTACAGAAAATAATAAAAATAGTGTGCGTGTGTGTGGAGGATGTAGGCACCGAGTTGGTGCTGAACCTCGTTAAATTTTGTGTCTATTTTTATTTGTGTGCTTAATTGATATCTGAGTTCACTGTGTATCAAGATCTTTAGAGGCACGGTTCATGTGCATATGCACTTGGATCGTGCCTCCCCATATTCGACCTGACAAATAATTATTTCTGCTGCGACGACTAACGGTATTTTAACAGAGGGATTATGGGACGAGACCAGTACCTGTTGCAAAGCTTCTTAGTAATGGTGCTCTTTCCACCGCCACCAATGCCTACAATAGAGACAACAGCGCGATCTACAACTTGTCCATCACACAGCCACCCGACGATCTTCTCTATATCGGTGTCAAAGCCGAAAATCTCTGGATCATCGATGTGATTCAGCTTTCTTCTTTTGTATGTCTTTTCACCAAAATTTCTTCCATATTCATTTTTATTTATTTCGAATTCACGGACCTTGCGCTTGAGCTTTCTTACATCCCCTTCAAAGCGAGCTTCGACCGAGGGTTGTGTAATTTTTGCTAAAAGCCCTTTGCAAAAGACATAAATTTTCTTATAAAGTTTTTCCGGTTCTTGATTGGGGAGGTTTTCTTGGCATTCACGATGGAAGTTATTGACAAGAATTTCTATCTCAGCGACAAGACCCTTGAGATCATTTTCCTGTTGAAAATTACACTTAATTAATTATGAGTTAATTAGTCAAGTCCAAATAATAAATGTATTTTAGTATTTTAGGTGAGTTAATAAATTAGTATTTTAGTATTTTAGGTGAGTTAAAATATTATTAAATGTATTTAAAAATTTGATAAGTGTAGTTAAATCTCTACAAGGAAGTTCATATATTGAGTAAGAGAAAAAAAAAATTAGGAGAATTGTTACCAATTGCAATTGTATTTTGTCTTTATCCAGTGGGATTGAATCATCAAGGAAAGGCTTCAGTAAGCGCAATTTTCCGTTCAGACTCTCGATAGACTCTCTAATCTCCTGTGGATCACAGGGCTGAAGCTTCTGAGCTAACTTATCAACTATATCCCACACATCACGAAGTGCCTGAACAATGCTTGCCATCTAATCTATTATTTGATCGATCTAAACCACGACCCACACCAGTCCCAGAACCTGAGATGGATAGATAAGGTAGCTATACAGTACGTGGGTAGCTAGTAATTGATTCTCATTATTGGAGGACAGGAGGAAAGCAAAATAAAGCTTTGAATGTTCGTTTAGCGTCACTACTTGCTAGTCATAGGGTAGAAAATAATTGAAGTTCTTGCGAGTATTGAATTAAATGTATTATTAACCAGAAAGAGGCAGGCAACACCTATTGTAATTTCCTTGAAGTTTCTTTAAAACGACAAGGAAAAGAAACAAATACTAAACAATCACGGGGCGAAGGGCTCCACCATTACTTTTTTGAGAATAGTCACCTAAAGGAACTTTTAATTTTCAAAAAAAGAAAAAAAAACTTTTGACGCGGACGCGACATATGGCCTATCAAGGCCACTGGTTTTTCTTTTTTGAATTTAAACGCCCGTAGGCTAATCAAGGCCACTGGTGGGGAATCGGTTCAGCATGCCTTGAGGCACCGGGTCCGGCTCAATTTTATTTGCAGGAGATTCAGTATTGTGGACTTTATTTCTTAGTTTAACGAAAGTAGTTGCCCACGGGCGTTCATCAAAAAATAAAATAAAATAAAATAAAATAATAATAATAAATAAAAAGAAGTGTCTTCTTCAGTTCTTTATTCCCCAAGAAATTAATAAGTACGTAAAGACTGCCAACGGGCCCATTCTCACAAAAAATAATAATACTAATAATAAATAAAGACCACCGTACGTTGACTGATACACGCGTTCAGTGGCCACTGCAACATCTTTTCCACTCGTTCAGCTCAAGATGAAGATTCCAGGAAGGCAGGAAGTTCGTTAAACAAGTGATCTATCCACACTTGAGCTGGGAAATTCTCAGTGAAATACTGAAATTACTTCTTTTTTTATGAAGATTCCGCGAAATTAATAAAGGTTTCGTGATCGAACGGCTGTAATATATATCTGTCTATAACTCTATATCCAACTAGCTGTCTTGACATCTCGGCGAAGCCGCGACCACTCTCATAATTTGTATTTATTATAAACCTCATAATTTATGTTATCGTTAATTAAATTTATATGTTTATGTTATTGTTAATTTATATAGCCTTGAATTAGAATAATAACTTGGTACGTGAATTATAATAATTTAAACATTTCATAAAATAATGAAATGAAATATATGAAATCTTTGGATCATTCTCCTCTTAAGTTTTACAAAAGGCTTTTGCACACAGCAGTTCGCCAAGTTTCTGATTCTAGACATACATTGTTCAACTACTTGGCCCAAAAAAGTATTTTCACCATGAAGACTTATAGCCATCAAGTAACTTCAGATAACATCGCTCTAAATAATTAATATATCAAATGCTTCTCATTTACTTTTCCTTTTGCATTTTTTGATGTCATTTACAAAAGGCTTTGGCCAGACCCTGAATTTAAATAATGAAAAAGTTATTCAAAACAAAATGTCAGAATCGCCCCTTAAGCAATCAACTCTTTGGATCTCATCAAGTGCCTGAAAATACATAAGGGGAGGAAAACATTAGAAATGCATTGTGGATAGGGATGAAAACGGATCGGATAATATCCGCTCTGATCCGCATCCGAATCCGAAAAACAGCAGATTCGGATCTAAATATCCGGATCCGAACGGATACAAATGCGGATCCGGATCTTTTTAAACGGATACGTATGCGAATATGGGAACGTTTAGAGATGCGGATACGGATGCGAATTCAAATAAAAATCCGGATCCGTAACATTTTAGAAAACGGATATCCGAATGGGTCAATAAACTTATTACCCACTGCCCCATTATGTGGGTATGTTTCAGAAAAATGATATAGCTGGGAATCGAACCCTCTTGGTGCATATGTGAACCCAGCTCATATACCACCACACCAAGGCACTATTGTTGTTAGAAAGTTTCAGGTAATTATTATATTAACGTCTAGAATTACTTATACATACAAATGTGTTTTACGTATAAGATATTTAATTTGGAACGTTGTACATATTATCAAAAAATATAATTATGACTAATGAAAATTTGTGATCAAAATAAAGAATCTTTGTATTTTTGAAATCAAGTTGATAAATGAAAGAAACTTATTTATGACTCATTTTCAATTGACTTATTTATTGCAACAAACTTATACACTATGAAATTTATAAATATGTGCGATAAAAATTAATAAATAAATATCGATCAAATTTTAATCCGTATTCGATAAAATATATTCGTATTCGTAATCGTATTCGACAATATCCGATTCGTATTCGTATCCGTTTAACATCCGAACCGTATCCGGATCCGAACATATCCGTATTCGTATTCGTATCCGAAATAAAAATGCAGATGCGGATATGATTTGACCACTATCCGATCCGTATCCGGTCCGTTTTCATCCTAATTGTGGAACAAAATAGAAGTCGAGCTATTTATCTCAAAATAGCTATAGCAATATCTTTAGGTGTTAATATGGTAACATCCTCATGGCCCTTTTTAGCTGCCATCTCTGCAATTATGATAACATACTCAGATTTACAATAAATAAATTGTAGGGATAAATCTTAAGTCTGCATTTGCATAGGCATCATATCTATGTTCAATAAGCGCAGACAGTTTCGCAAAGGCTTGAAAATAATTTATTGTAAGTTACTGATCAACAACTACCATTCTGAACCCAAATGGTACAGTAATGAGCCAACTTAAATACCAGTAATTCTGTTTCTGAATCTTGAAGTGGTAGAGTAGTGTTTTATAATTAGACATTCATGAATACTGTGGTGTAACTATTGTTAAAATATGTACCTTGGTTTAACGGTCACCTGATTCTTGATCCAAAAGCGACCTCGATGCAGTAACAACTGCTGCAATTCTGCTGGCAAGAGCTTCCAATGGGACATCTAACCAGATCGAAATGCCCTCTTTCATGTATCTCCTGAGAATTAATGGAATCTAAGAAATACTCCAAGAAAGACCTTAAAAATGCACAATTGCAAATTTACAAAGTAAATACCAGTTGAGTTAAGAAGTGAAAGTTTTAAAAGTCCACGAACTTGAGTTACCTAATAAACAGTACTTTATGATTTTAAAAGGTAACTCAAGTTCATGCCCAAATGTTATGTAGTGTACTCCATACAACCATCTCTCTTTAAATTATTTTTCTTTATTGGGTCAACAATTAGAAATCCGGTATATAGAATGTTTCAAGGGACTCACTGACCCACTTAAATCCAGGTTCCATAGTACCAGCGAAAACAACCACTGCTGGTGATTCACATCCTATTATGCACGTAAGCCCTTTCCATATCATTAATGCTGCACTTGGTGGAAAGACTAGATATGCATAAGAAGAAACAAAATATTTAATACGTTTGACAAAAAAAATTTCAATTGGCAAATAGATGTTCTTTAACTTGACATTGCATTCCATTAAATTGCGCAAGATTTTCATCTTGTTTTGGAACAGCTCTGAAGCTAATTAAACACTTGATATGCCTCTGTTGCAATTCCCTCGAGCATTTTTTTGGAATAAGATTCTAATTCCCTATGAAGTTTATAACTTGTCATTGATTTTCAGCAAACATATGATTCTAATTAGTTAACTAATTACTAACATTTCACACATACCCTATCAAAATGTTAAAGGGTCATCTATACATAGCATCTGCATTATAAATGTGTTGTTATCTTGTCGGGGATAATCACACAAACCGAATGAAAAATTTTAACAAAAGAAGGGCAAATAAAAAGAGTTCTACGAATTGTCTTAGTTAATAATTAGAGAGGCCTAATCTCAGGCAAAATATGCAAAAAGAAAAAAGATAATGGACCAGCGTTGAGGTGTTTGGAACTTTGCATCACCGAAGCAACATCTTCTAACTTTTTTATGTTTAACGTTAACCTCCTTAGTTGAGTGCATTGGCACAATGTTTTTTTCAAAATAAAAAGACAACCTAATTGTTGAAATGTGTGATCTGATGATATAAAAAAAAAAAAGCAAAACATAAATGTTGAAAGGTGTATAAAAGAAGCAGAGCAAAAGCAAACCTAGTATCCAAATGAAGCAAAAGATGTCTGGTATTCTTATATAGAGTCGCTCCTCTCAATCAAGCTTCTTAACTGAAAAATGAAAGTAGAACCTAGAAATTATGAATATTAAATGAAAAAACTTGTTAAAATAAGAAGATTTCTGGCAGAGGTAATTTCGATAAGCTATTAAAGTTCCTTCCATCTCTAAAAGTTCTTTCCTTTCTTAAGCCTAAATTGAATACTTAATTAGCACAAAGACGCTCATAAGATAATAACTAAATTAAAACTATATTTGGTCTATAGATATTTAAGTAAATTATATCAGTCACCTAAATCAATTATATCAGAAAACTCGAGTCCTGCCTAATAATAAGGTTTATTGTGGTCTAGCTGAGCTGCAAAAGTTTCAAATAAATGAAAACATATCTTACAATGCATATCTATTTCTTAAGATTCTTTAAATGATTAACCCCATGATTTACTATGGCAGGGGAGAGAGATGAAAACATGACCACTTCTACAACAAAATATAAAAGAAAAAATTATTAGTTCTCCTGAAATTTTTTACCAACAAATTGAAAAACATGATTTCAAAAATAAGATATACTTTGTCTTTGCAGTAGAATGAAAGCCCAAACATATATTAATAGATCTCCAGTATCGGCTTCTCAGGGTTCAACTATAGTGTTCCATAAAACAAAATTTAGCCTAACAACCCAAATTCAAACAAACTAAAAAAAAACATATTAACTTTGTAAAAAAAATTCATACTAATTATAACAACTAACAACATAAAATGAAGTGAGGTGAAGATGCTTATCGCCTTGACCAATTGGCACAGACGGACATAACTTCTGTTTCATTTTAATCATATACTATATCTACACCTTTTAAATGCCGATAAAACACAATAGTAATTTTAAAGCTTCAAATTAAACTTGAAGGTTCTCAATCAATCTTAAAGACACGTAAATAATAATCTAAATGTCCAACAGTAATACAAAACATAAAATCAATCTAAGCCTAATGCCAACAAAAGTAACGGTTAGTACTTGACCATGCATTCTGATGCCTTGACATTCCATTTGTCTCTCTTCTTCACTCAACTCACACAACACAAAAAAAATGACTGCACTCTTCTTCATAATAAGTCACTATATAACTTCAAGTTTCTTAAATTTTACTTATTCGACTAACTTTACCTTTCATTATTTTAACAATGATTAGAACATTATTCATTGTGGAATTGGCCATGCTAGGCCCTCTTGCAATTGCTTTCTTTCTTCTCTGCTAAAAAAGCAGTCAATAAGACATTAGTACACTTGTAGTTATTTTAATATATCGTCATGTTAAACCATGTTGCCATGAAAGAATAATTTGGCCTTTTGAAACCAACATAGTGTCTAATCTCGCACTGTACTGTCAATATAAATTGAAACAACTTCAACAGAAGAAGCACAATTACTAAAAAATATTTTATAAATCATTAGGATTTCAACTGTAGAAATATCCATAAGAACCCTGTACAAGTAAAACATCAAACTTTAAAACTTTATCAAATGTCAAGGTACTCCTATCTTCTTAAAACCCATAGTTTAATCCTCATATACATTAGCTAACAGTTAACAGATCTAATTATATATAATATATTCTGCAGTTAGAATTTAGGGCCAATTTAATAGTAAGGATACATAAACATACCAAAGTAAAGCAGTCACAAACAGAAACGTTATTTTATTATCATTATTTTTCCTTTTATCATGTATGGTTTTGAGAATTGATTATTCCCTAATTGAACAACCAAAACCTATTGCATCGTAAAAGGGGTACCTAGTGCCTGATAGGAGTTCAAATCAAAATCAATATTCTTTAGCAATCTTGCCTTACAAAATACTTTTCAGAAAGGTAGTTAGCTTGCCGTGTACAGACTCTTGTGCTCACCCTAAGGTAGTGGGCAACCATCCAGATAAGAGCGCCGGCAAAACTCAACCAGATATTCTACAGTGATCACTGAGCAGCTTTTTAGAGCACACATGAAGCAATGGCTTGTTATCTCAAAAAATTTCCTGAATTATGAAAATAGTTAACTAACTCTTCAGTAATCAGTTGACAAATAATTCCCACAAAATAGAAAAAGACATAAGAATCATACTGATTTGAGTTTCTTAGGGAACTGATAATTAGAAACTTGGACTCAGAGAAAGCTGCTTCTTGTGCACGGCTACTCTCGGTGCTTGAACTAACACCGGCATTTCCTTCGAGCATCACCTTCACAGGATAAAAGAAATATAAGCAAAAGTTAACAACTCAAATCAATCAAATTAGAAAAATAAGAGCTTTTTCACAAAATTGTTAATCAGAAACTAAATAAATAATCCAGCTGTCAAAAAGAAGTCTTCTACTTTTTGCATATTTTATATAAGAAGTGATACGACATGGAAGAAAGAGGTTGCTTTGGCCATTCTTTGAACAAAATTAAAAGAAAAGAGCCATATATAAATTTTAATGTTTTACAGGGTTACATGCTATGTGGTATCTGAAATGTTGATACTTCTAAATTCATAAGCAATGGGTCATAGATATGAAGTTCTCAATTACAAATGTTCATGCACCAACTTACTGTAAATAGGTAGTACAATATAATTTTATTCTTGATTAGCACCTTTGGAGTTCTTTCTGTTGTCTAAGATTTAATTTTACGATTCAGAATGAAAATGACATTCTGTAAGGAAGGTGTTAACCATGCGAACTTTGAGTAACTTAGCTTTAATTGTAGTCAATAGATTTTTGTCCCAAATCATTACTGTTACGTAAACAGCCATACTCTCTAACCAATGTATTTTTCTTTCTAAGAAAAACACAAAATAATATTTGGATAGAAAATAATGCATAACAGTACCATTAGAAACACAAAAATTCTGCATACTTGTAACCTACTCCATACCAAAAATTGTCATCACTAAAAAATAGAAGAACATAAAAACTCCAATTCAAAATGATACATCATTATAAAGATAAAGTACCTTCTTCTCAGTTACTCCAAAAAAAGCCATCTGCTCCAGGCTCTATTGCTCGACACGGTATAATCGAGTTTCTGAAGATATATCCAGTCATCTGAACACGTACATAAGTTGCGCCAGATTCTCTGCAACCATTACCAATTATTCAAAAATTTTAAAAAGAACTGCATAAATTATCTCAACATAAAACGGAATAATAATTTAGAAATTACCATTGTAACGATTAAAGAAAAAAAAATTAATTGTAGGGGGAATGTGCATAAACACATATTGAATGTGTACCAGTATTATCAGTGTTAGGAGACCCATGTAAAAGAAAAAATCAAACTGAAATTTGATTACATTATTACTTTTAATGGAAAATCTTGATTGTAAAACAGTCAAAAAAAAAAAAAAAAAAAAAAAACCTGGCGAGCACTCAGCCTTGCCTGGCCATGCTATCTATGTTTCTGAAATCAAACTGTACGGTGCAGCTCTCTCCGGTACCATATCTAAATTCCCTGTAGAGAAATTCAAGTATCACAATTCTTATTTCAATACAAACACTATTCGTGTCGGTTGCTCTCAAAACAAAAAATGTCATAGTTATGTGAAAATCTGAACCCGCTCTGCATATTTATATTTAATTCAAGATTATTGGGCTTTCAATTTATTAAAGGCACAAACATTTATTACTACAAAGCATTAACTTTAAGTAGTTGAAAAGATCAAATAACAAATAGCCATGAAACAGTACACCTCTTGGTTTCCATATATACATTGAATCCTTAAACTAATTTTTCTTTTTTTTTAAAAAAAAAAACAATAATGTAATGAGAGAGAAGAGGCCCAAATTTAAAAATGTATGCGTGGACTGGCCATTGCACCAGGATGGATGACAAATTTAGTAGTAGGTATTAGCTCATTTTTTTTTTTAAAGTTTAGATGAACAAAGGAAAAACTTTGTACCTTGGCTCATGTTGTTTGCTGAACAAGGATGGATCCGTTTGCTGTACTTGCTCTGCCTGGAGATGGTGTGTTGGCCTGTGGTGGTGGTATTGTCGGTCCTTCATTGGCAGTGCAGTCTCGGACAGGTGATTTGATGTTTTCATGGCTGAAAGCCTGAAATATTGATGGAAAAATTTTATATGGTTTTGCTCAGCTGGTGATGAAATATATCTTTTATATACATTTTTTTTGGCGCAGTATTTATCCAGAGAATAAGTATCGATTTAAATCATTCATTTTTTTAGTACGTTCGTGTCTATGAATAACCTCTGTGATCCAGAAGCATGCTTCAGAGCTTGTGTGGCAGATAAGGGCTCAGAGCTTGGTATTCAAGCAATGGCACCGCATCTGCTGGTAAGGGCTCAGCACGCGACAGTATTTCTTCACATGCCAAGGTACATGGATGATTGTAGCGAGAGAATACTGTACAGAAAAGACTTACCTATTATCGGGAGAACTTCTAGTGGTGCTTCATACTGTTATCTTACCTTGTTCGACGACTACATCAGCTGAGTCTTTGCCTGCGATCATTGCTGCGAGTCTGCGACCCTCCTTAGTGCATTAATGTCAGCAATAGCAGTAGCGTCCTTGACTTGCAGCTCAAGCTTGTACCTGAGATAGTAGTACCAGGTAATTAAAATTTATATATTCTTGCGTGCTTGCTCGGTCTGTATATGTAAGCGCGTAATTGGCTTGGCACCAGTAGTTAAAGTCATTCCTTGTTACCTTGAACTTTGGACAGTTTGCTGTAGTGTCTAGATCCTGAAGTCTGCTGGAACATTTTTTTGCAAGATTAGTAGAACCATTCATATCTGTTCTTCAAATCAACTATGCAGGCAACACATTGATACACGACGTTCTGCGCAGAAATATTAAGTTGTAGTGTTTTCGCATAGAATGCATGAAATGAGAAAGGCAGTAGTGGTATGTAATTTTTTAATGTGTGTAGCTTACAGAATGTGGGTTGGCCAGGAAAGCAACAATTTTGGTTTATAGTTTTATTTATGTAAATTTTTTTCATCTAAAGATAATAAGTGCTAAATGTGCATTTGATAACATATTATAGCATAATGATTTCACTTTATTATTATTTTGACTGCAAACCTAATAACTCTAATAGGATACCAACAATCACTTGAATGAGAACATGATGACGTATACAAATAAATTAGAATGAATTTAATAAGAGTTTGGCACAGTAAAATCGAACAAAAGGAAGAAACCTGATCTCAACTCCCATCAAAACAATCAAGCGAAAAACTTGTCTGCTGCTGATCTCAACTCCCGTGCTCGACTAACTTGTCTGTTGCTCTCCACGGCTCCACCCCATCCCAATCGCCCAGTCTCTGATTTTAGCTCCCACCAGAAGAACAATCAAGAGGAAAAAAGGAAGAAATCTGCATAAATCGAACAAAAAAAATAGAGAACAAATTAAATAATAAATCAAAAGGAACCTCAAAAATTTGCAAAAAATTACAAAAAATCAACCACAAAAAATTAAGGAGATGGAGAGACTACGCAAGAAGATGAAAGGGAAGAGCTAGGTTTCGCCAAATTCGGCCATTGCCCAGCAAGCGAGTGCCGACTTCTTGCGTGACCATTGCGGCGAGGTCGATATCAGACCTGTGCTCATGTGCCGACCTCCTGGACGGACGGGGACGGCGCACAGTGGATAATGACTGATCTCTACGAGCTCGTCGTGGTGAGGAGATCTTTGGTCGTCTGTCGCGATCGACGTGTGCAAGATCGAAAAAGTAGGATACGAAGTAATTATCATCTCCCAACCCAAGTTTTCTTTTTCCCCAAAAAGGTTCTGGAGGAAGACAAACGTGAAAAGTAAAAATTAACATAACTCGGGCTTAGTTATAATCTGGGACCAACAGGAGTAGTATTTATTTCCGTAGACCAAGCTTACGAGGTGTCATAATATCACAGAGGCACAAATTAATTTTCATGGACCGAGTCCAATTTGATTGTTTAGGAGGACACTGAACAGGTGGACACACAGATATCAGCCACGTAAAATCTTCAGCGACGCTGCAGGAAGGATTATTTTACACCCCATACAAACTTTAGGTGACGTCAAAGGAAATGATATTTTATTGCTGACCATTGCAGATCACCGTTGGATCGATGATCAGACGGCCATAATTAAATCTCCAGCGTAAAAAAAATTTTTTTACTGTTACCATCGTGTCACCTCACCCCCAAGATTACTATGTTTTAATTTATCCCACTACCCCTCTGTTTGAAGGATATTTTTGTTGCAAAAATTTAGTTATCTTTTTGTTGTACGTACACTGACGCACCGAAGAAGCGCTGGAATTTTATTATTTTTTATATTTCAAATTATAATTAAAAGATGGCAAAATTGACTACATGCCCATTTATTTTTCTCTAATCGAATATATATCTTTCAATTTCTTAAAGAAATCTTCTTAATTTTATTTATTTATCCTTATCCATAATATTAATGATAATTGAAATATAAAAATTAAATTTATAATTAGTGACTATATTATCCTTTTTCCTCACCGTTGATTCTCACATTGCCCGTCTCTGTTTTACTTTTCTGAAATCAAGAAGAATCAAAATCTTCCCCTATCGCATTTTCCTCCTATTTGTTCTAGCGACTAGGAATTTTCTTGAGTTGTACATGAATATTTGCTTATTCTTTGTGCATAACTGCATATTGGTTCTATTTCATACCGTTTCATCAATTTCACCTCCTAACAGGTGCAATCCCTTTTATAATCTTATAAAGCCTGAAATTCAATAGTTGGTGCTCATTAAGGAGAATAAACTGATGCGTTAAATTTTGAAGTTGGATCAAAAGTATTTTTTGAGCTTAATATTTATGAAAGGTTTCCATTTACAACTAGAATGAAGACTGCTGGAGGCTTACCTCTCGTGCCAATTTTATTGTCAGTTCGCCGTACAAACTTCAAAAGGCTCATCGCAAGCATGACTCTGATTTGGCACATATTTGGAAATTGCTAATTCCATCTAGAATGAAGAACTTTGCTTGGCAATTGGCAAACAATAAATTGGCCAAAATAGATAATCTCAAAAAAGAGGATGGCACCCAAATAGATGCTGAGAACCAGCTCTTGGTCTAGTGACAAAGAACAATGCATCTTGAATGAAAGGTTCAGATTCGAAACCCGACTGGAAGGTCTTTCATAGATATTTAATTTAAAAATAAATTGGGAGGCTTAACCCCAATTTATCTTAAAAAAATACCAAATAGATGCTAATTGTGTGAATCCAATGAAGAAACTGCTGCTCACAGCCTCACATGTTCTCCCTCTGCCCCTATTCTCAACTCACGTTTACAAAAGCCAAGATGTGCTCGTATCTTTCGAGGCATCAAACTTCATCTGGACGATCTTGTTAATCAGGACGTATGAATGGAAAAATTCACACTGCCCAGGCAATCCCTCCAATTGATCATCACAGCATGCCATCTTCTCCACCTTAATAAACAACTCAGAGAATTTAGCTTTAAGAGAGCAGCTTGCCATCATATTCTTCACCATTTGGAAGGAAAGATGCAATCGAATTTTTCGGGACTGCAAACTCATGCCTGATGATCATGTCACACATGCAGTACAAGAATGGGAAAGAGCGACTATGTCCACAGGCTGCCTAAGCCGTCTAAATTCTGCTGCTTTTGTATTGAATATTGTACCTTCACTTGTTTACTTTTGTTTTTTCTGCAAATTTTTCTTGTAACTTTAGCACCTCGCTAAATTTTGACTTTTATCTTTAATATAAGATGAGTCTCTGAGCCTCATTTTTGCCTCAAAAAAAAAAAAAAAAAAAAAAAAAAAAACACAGCATGCCATCTTCTGTCTTTTTTCCGTTCTCTCTCTCTGGAAGTTTACCAGAACGCTCTATGATGTAGTTTTTCAACATTTGTATTTTGTAAGTTTAGCCTCTCGCTAAAAACTTTTTTATTTAATGAAAGGTGAGGTCTTAGAACCTCATTTTTTTTTTTAAAAAAAAAAAATTACAACTATTACAAGTACAAAAATCATGTATAGCTATGATCTATTCTTTTTGTTATGTTGCTTGCAATACTCTTCTGTCCCTTAACTCATGGAGGCACTAGGATCTGCATTAATATCCTGTATTTCAGAATTGCTCTACATCTATAAAACACACCATCAAAATTTCAAACTCATTAAATTACAAAAATGACACTCTTATTGCTTTTCAGCTAACTAATCAACGAAGTTCACCCATTTTTTTTTAGCTCGGATGTAATTAATAAATTATGTTTGTAATATTTTTTTAGTGCACATAAGTGAGTTTTTTTACCGGACATATACATGTCGAGTAAAATAAATCAGAGATTTCAATTGATATATATAGGCAATATTCACGCCGCTTCACCACCAACGTCTGACAATTATATTAAAAATAATAGCAAACATGACCACCTAATATATGGATAAAATTTTTTAATAACTAAAAAATCGATAAAATAAAATTAATTACTGTACTTTTACAAAACATCTCTACTGAACAAAGTTTCTGATTTTACAAAACATATTGTCTCATTTATTATATTTTTCTGATTTGTTTTCATCACATTAATTTTGAATTTTGATTGACTAAAAAAAATTATACTGATATGATGAATATAATTTTTCATTAGTGTTCTTTTGGTTCTAAAATCAAATGTTTTTTTTTTCATTCTAAGCAAAAAAATTTAATCTTTTCATTCTAAAATTAAATCTACACCCTGATCAAATTAGATTATAATAATAGATGAACTATATTTGTGACATCTTATTAAAAGTTTAGTCAAATTAACCTCGAAATACAAAAGTCATCAACCAGAATAAATCAATTTAAAGGCAATAGGACAACTTGAGATTCACAATAGTCATCACATAATTTTTGAAAATTTGTTTTTTGACAAACTAAATAGCGGGGGAGATGGAAATTGCTTTGCTCACGCCTATTCTTAGAGATTCACTCCATATGACTAAAATACCCCGACCCCTTCCATCCTCATTTTCTATTTGCGCTGGAGCACGACCCCTACGATTTCTGATTCTTCCCCTCTCTCGCCTTGGTTCCGCCTAGCACCACCTAGCTCCGCGGCTCCGCCTTGCTCCTCCTGACGACCTAGATCGGTTACCATTCCGCTCTCTTCCTTACGCCGCGCCGCGAGAATCCATACGCAAAGCAAGCAGTCGCAGTGTGCTAGGGTCTTGAGCCTTGCTCCTCCGTAAGTCTGTTTGCTTGCTTCAGTCACACACTCACACTGCTTTAGCAGCTTCGTTCTGCTTCTTCCTTGTCAGAGATTTGAGATTCGTTGTTGTAAAAGACACAAGGTATTTCAATCATTTAAAAGAGTATGGGAGTGAATCCCTTAAAATAAGGGTGAGCAAAGCAATTCCCCGGGGGAGATGCTTTGCAGCTTTGGACAACCGATTATTTGGTAACAATTGACCACTGGCGGTATCAATCAATTAAAAAAAGAAAAAAATGGAAAACTTACATAGTTTTAAATAATAATAAATGAAATAAGACAAAGTATAGGGACTCGATAAGAGTTTTTCTTTGGTAATTTGCTATGCAAAATTGCAAATTGAGATGTGCAAGAGACTGTCCGATTTTCCAATAGTTGCACAAGTACGAACCCCGAGGCGCTCTTTTTAGTCGATTTTCCCTTCACTTTGAAGGGTACCAAGAGAGAGAGGAGAGAGAGAGAGAGAGAGAGAGAGAGAGAGAGAGAGAGAGAGAGAGGTAGATAGCTAGCGAGAGAGAGATCAATTAATGGATAGCAAGAATGTATGCGACAATGGCACCAGGGTATGCTCGCTTTCTCTTTCAATTCACTTCTTTTTGGGTTCCCAAATGCAGATCAGATCAACAAATTGTATACCCTTTTTCCAATTACACTCATCATGTGTAAGAATTGATTGGTTTTTACCAATATTTTAGGTCAATCGAGTCAGTCACCAATTATATAACGTGCTTCACTTCAATTATGCTTGAAATTAACCAAAATTTGTTTGCAAATCGGTGGTTGTGCAGTATGTGAAGTGTGGTTTTGCGGGAGAGGACTTCCCTACCTCTGTCTTTCCTTGTGTCTGTTAGAAAGTGTTTAATTCTATTTTGTGCCATCAAATAGCAAGAAATCACAACTAAACACCATAGATCTAGTGCTAGAAGCATTCACACATCAAAACAATGAGAACAAGTAGGAGAAAGTTATACCTCTCATGAAATCGCATTCATGAGGCTCGAATCCAAGGCATGGGAGTCGATGGGGTGCGTGCTCCACCACCTCCACCATCTAAGGCGCCTCAAGCCCACCAAGGAGCTAACCACGAGCTCCATGAAAGTGCTAGCTTTCATGAGCTCCTAGCTAATCCCCTCTATGAACCTCTTCATCCTATTAACTATTTTAATGGAGGAGAAGAAGGAATGGTGCTCAACACATGAGCAAGAGAAGGGAGGAAGATGGGTGGCGGCTAGGAAGAGAGGAGAGAGAAAATGGATGGAGGCTAGGGCTTTCCCAAGAGGTGACCCCTTTATATAGCCAACAGCTCTCATCCTCTCTTTGAACTATTTACAAGTATGCCACTAGGGCTCTAGCTGAAATTAATAGGACCATTTTGGGCTACATCAAATGTTGCAATGGCCCAATAAACCATCCCATTAATTACTCCTTCATCCTTCCTCAAATCGGGCCTTTAATTAATTAAATAACTAGAAGCCCAAATAACTCAAACTATTTAAAGTGTGTTGAACATAATTAATTATTAACTCATTAATAATTAATTTAGGATTAGCTAATGCATTAAATTATTTTCATATGATCCTTTTGACTTAATTAATTATAACGGTTCATAACGGTATATAATTAATTAATCAACTTATCATATTTCACAATACTAACTGTTGCGAATAAACAATTAATGCACCGTGTGGTTAGAGTCCTATTTGTGCGACCCTATTGAGGATTTATGCTATGTTGGCCATGAAAATAAATCGTTATTTATTTCCAATAATCATAAGCGGTATCTAGCAACACGTTATGATTCCCAATTCGCATAAATAATGTACCGTTACAATATCTTAATCCTGCACAAGAAATATAAGTATTTCCTTGTCTGATTCTTATGTCACATGATATCATTGTATAATCCAAGATAGGAATGTGTCATTCTTGCAGATTATACATTTCTTGATCTAGAGTTGATCGTCTAGTTTGCATGCATACGATCCAACTCCATCAAGGGGCCCAAACAGATATCATCACTCACTAGGTATACTAATGAGGGACATACGGTTTTCTTGATGAACAACTTTTCCCCGCACAATTCAAGAGAACATAAATAAAGTCCTTATAGCAGCCTTTATCAGGAATCAACGTTAGACGATATTTATTGAACCTATCCTCATGTGGAAAAGGTGAACATCTCAAACTTAGAATCAAACTTATATGAAATAAACAATGACACTTAACACAATCCATATGTTTATTTCATTGGGTCAAGTCCTGTACTATGTTCCAATAACATACACATATGCAATTAAGTTGGTAACTCCTTACCTATGATTTGTAGAACTTAATCATCACTTAACTTGCATACTAATCTTTTATGATAATTAATGTTCCTTGTTAATTATCAAGATTATGGACGATTTAGATTTATTATTGTCATTCTAATGAATGATCCACAGAGATCTACAATTCAGATCCTCAACCTGAATGATCTGTCAATAATAAACTCTAGGAACAAATGATCAAATATCATCATTAACATAAACTAAGAAAATAAGTCATTAAATATTGACTTCTAGGACATAACTCCAACAGTGTCGTGGGCCGGCCGTTGCTTCGGTATGAAGAATCCCTTCAAGAGCAAGAACTCACGGTACTTAATTCAACTGGTACATGTTGTTATGGGTATTTATACATGAGCTTATTGAATTTCTGGATGAAAATTGTAGGATATTGTGGTAGGAGCAGCTTGTGCAGATTTGAGGCATCAGTTGGATATATCATATCTATTCGCAATGGGATTGTGCAAAATTGGGATGACATGGGCCATGTATGGGATCATGCCTTCTTCAGCGAACTTAAAGTTTGCAAATTTTGTTCTAATAATTTTAATTTTTACAATAATACAGTTTGACATAAAAGAAAAATACTGAACTATATAAGTGTTACAGAGCAAATCTATTGCTAATTGTTCGAGCCTCACCTCAGTTTCTTTCTTATGTTATTAATTGTTTTTATTTCTTTATAGATTGATCCATCAGAGTGTAAAATTTTACTCACAGATCCACCACTCAATCCCGTGAAGAATCGAGAAAAAATGGTAATCATTCATTTGATATGTTGATTCCTTCCACATTCTCTTACATTTAGGGGCGCTTTATGATGCCAAATTTAGGTAGTGAAGTTTAGTAAATTATTTACAGATGGAGTTATTGGTATTTGGCACCTCTAAAATATTGCCTGAATAAATTGAAAGTTTCTAGCAACAACCAAACAAGGGCTCAAGTTACCCATTTCTGTGTTTTCTGATGCTTCTCTTTGGGGCAATATGCACTTTTTGTTCCTTCACCTCCAATTGGCACTCATTAATTTGCATAGCTCCAAAAATGCTAACTATTAAATGCAAGCACAAGGCATTGGTCTTACTTGTCAGTGATAAATAGTGGCTGTAGTTTGTAACGGACTTGAATATACGCACCTAAAACGATATCTTAGTTTGAAATGATCAGCTGCCTGAAGGAAGAATTATAAAAGTGGGCACAGAGCTTCAGGCACCAAAGGCTTTTTTTACCCCTGTAAGTTATACTTTATAATATTCAACTTAAGTGCATACCAGATAATTTTCTCATAATTCCAGTGTGATATAAAGAAATGGTTTTGATTTATTAGGAGCTAATTGATGTAGAAGATGATGGCTGACATGGCATTTCGTTGTATCCAAGAAATGGACATTGACAACCGAATGACAGTAGGTTTAAAATGAGTCAATAAGTTGATTGCTAATTAAGAAATAAACTCATATATATCTAACAAGCAACAACTTCAAAGTTTTCCAAAAGTTGGTATGATTCCATCCAGTGAGGTCTTGGTAATGGCTGGTGGGGTTTGAGAGATACTACATAGGCATCACAAATTTTGGTTGTTGAATTTCTGTTATGTTTTTGCTTAACGAGGGGGAAAAAATATATTTGGCAACTATACCAAAACGTTGTTCTGAGTGGAGGAAGTGTAGGTATCCTGGGCTTCCTAGCAGGTATGTATTGTCTTTTAGATCCCTAATAATGATGTTCTATTGAGCAGGTAAAAGTCTGTCTTTGGAATTTTCTATTCACATTGTAGTATTCACCAAATATTCAAACTTTGTTTCTTGAACAGAAATGTTATTTTTTTTAAGGGAAGTTCACATCACTTGTTAGATCTACTACTTTGTTAGCTAAACACTTGCTCGTTTATTGGTCATCTGCATGGCCAAGTAAGTTGAAGACAAAGGTGAAGGAGATAGTGCCGCAGTTGGAACTGATACCCATTCAACTAGGGTGGATCGGGATCACTCCTGCTGATGCTGTTTGACTTGTAAGAGGAGAGACTACTAGTTGTGCTGTTTTGTTATTTCTATGTCACTGTAACCTTTTAATGTTTGAGTGGCTCGTATTTTTGTTGTAGTTTAGAAATTTTTTTTTTTGTAATAAACTTGATTTTTATGTTTGTAACTCTGATGATTAGATTTGAGGGGGGGGGGGGGGGGGGGGGGGGGGGTATCATAGATCAGGATACCGTTTCTTTTTTTTTTTTTTTTTTTAAGATAAGATTGATGAGTGAAGGGCATAAATCTGATCTATAAACTTTTGCTTTCTAGTTTAATGGAAAGTGGCGGGGTTATTCCCCTACTTGTTATAAATAAATAAATAAAATTTCTTATTGAATACTGAGATAAACTAAAGCGTATTGGTGAATTTCATTGACAATATTTTGATGCGTTTCCAAAATACTAGATGGCTATGACATCTTAACGATGCTTATATTTCATTATAACTGTATGAGCTTTTAAGAATGTGTCTAGTGTTTAGCATTAAATAATAAATTCATATTGTAAGGATTAATTTCGTTTATGTTCATAAGCAGGAAATTGCGATAATAATTACAATATAGTCCATTACATTAGTTAGAAACTGCGATGATAATTGCAAAATAGTCCATTACAAAATAGCTCGCTTGTTTTGGGAAAAAGAAATGTTTAACATTTATAAAAGGGATTCCGTTTACATGTACAAAAATTCATGTGTATCTTTTTCTTTGGTTCTGTTGCTTGCAAGTTGTAATTGAGCTCCATTTTGTGATCACTTAAGCAGATAACTGATGTGTCTACCAGAACTTTTGTAAAGCATACGTGCGTATCTCAAAGTGTCCCATTTTCTTTGCTTCATTGAGCTTGTTCAGAAGTTAGGTCGACTCTAGCTCTGGGTGCAAAGTTGGTGCAGTTGAAGGTGTAAAATCAATAAGTCATATCATTTCTACCATTCTGCTGATGACATTGTCGAGATCAATGATCCACTTAGCCAGGGGCGGAGCCAATGGGGCTGTTGACCCCCTATGTTCCAAAAAATATTAAATTTTTTATGTATATTTTCTTTATTTTTTAGAAATTTTTTATAATTTGTCGCCCCAATTAATTATGAACTGTTCAATTTATAAAATTTTGTCCCCCAACCTTAATTTTCAGGCTCCGCCCCTGCACTTAGCGATTCTCCTGGCCTGATGACACCTTTCTTTTTTAAATTAGGAACCTGTGATTGAATGAGACTTACAGAAAAATTAGTAGTCGATGAATCTCTTATGTTAATTAAGTGTTGGTTTTGTTAGCTTAGCAGAATAGTGATATTATTTCCTAAGATTACTGAACCTGTGACCAGTGTTCTAATTTTGTTGTGCAATTCTTAGTTGACTCCATCCAAAAGATACATTATTTATCTTTTGATTAACGTGATTATGATGGTATTCCAGTCTATAATAACAGCGTAGTATTGAATTTTAGTAATTATTACGATGGTGTTCCCGTCTCTAATACATTATTTATCTTTTTTATTATTTCAATTATATTATAATTATGATTATCATTAATATTATGATTACAAATAAAATAGGATATTAATAATAATAAAATAGTGACTTATGTCATCATGCCACTTATTCCACAACCAAACGACAATATTGTGGAAGATGTTTGGTTGTGGAAGATCAGAGCAACATGACAAGGACAGCTGATATAAAAAGTAAGAGGATATTATGGCAGAAGTGCATGCTATATACATATAAACTGAAATCAAGGTGTTAAACATCAAACAACAACTAAAAGACAAAAAACAAACAACAACATATAAAACAAAAGAAAAAGAAAAAATATTGTTGCATGCCCAAGATAATTTAAATTGCTTCGAGAGGCTTACTTATCCGTGAAAAACTGTCACTTAAATCCATTTGGGCCGAAGATTGGGCTTTTGCTCGTATATGTTGTGGATCGCGTCTCTAGAGGCTGGGTTATTCGTCTTCCACGACAGCTGTCGAAGGCTGGGTAATCGGTCCGTCAACTCGGGAGGTACTCTGAGCAGATCACACCTCCAAACATCGAGCCGTTTGAGCATGGACATTGCGCCCGGCTCAATTTCCCATTCCTCCAATGACAGAAAATTAAGGTGCAGCTCCTCTAGCTGCTCAAACCCTCCACTCGAGCATCTAATCCTCCTCACTGCATTCTCGTTTTCTTCGCTACCTAACACGCGTATATTCAGGGTCTTAAGAAGTTTTAACTTCTCCAGCGCCGGTATAGGGTCTGACCCGATTTTGCCAACTTGAAGGTACAACTCAGTAAGGTTGGGGGGTAGCATGCCATCACGCAGCTGAAGCAAGGGCATATTAAGATCGATGGTAGCCTCGTAATATAAAGATAGAGAGTTTAAGCTGTGGTAAAATGGAAAATCTTTCCAATCTATCTCTTGTAAGACAGCAACATCCCCTTCTATAGAAAGATCGTCAAGATTCTCTAGCCCGAGTAGAAACCTCTCAATCTCCCCCTTAGGAATCTCTCTATTTATTAGAATTTTCAACTCACGCACATTGGAAAAATCAGGAAAGCCTGAATCCTCCTCCCATGAGCGATCCCATGTCACACCAGACAAAGTCTGCAGGTTTTTTACGCCCGCTGATGCTGGGGGCCCATATGTTACTTCTGCACTATAGCATAATAAAACATGCCTGAGTGTTTTGGCCTGCCATATCCATTCAGACAAATTACCGTGCCATGAATCTCGAAGATCCAGAGTTTCCAGACACTTCATGCCCCTCACCCATTCTCCAAACTCAACTTCATTTCCCTTTAAATACCTAGTCCTCAATTGAAGATATCTTAAATTAGGCGCTCCTTTGTAACCCTGTAGTTCCATCATCCCGTTGTACATGCACATTAACACTCTGAGCTCTCTAAACTTGGAACAGTCTAACTTTAATAGGTTTGACCAACAATTGAAAATAATCAGAGAGTGGACATTACGATTTGCACGATTACCAATAAGTTCGTCGAGATCTAGTGAACAATGTATTGCCACACGTCTTGCTTTGCTACAACGCTCCCAATCATCGGGTTTTGTACACACCATTATAAAGCCCAGCTTTTGTGCTTCATGAACCACGAATTCTCGCAGGATATCGTGTACGTCAATATACTTGATGGAACCATCAAAAAACCGTTCTGATACTTGAACCAAGTTCCTGCCATAAATATATAAACAAATGGAATGTGAACCATAACGTATTTGCTGAAATTAATAGTACCCCAGTTTAATACTTATTCTATAGTTGATATTTCATAATGTAGAATGGTAAAATAATAGATTTTTTGTTTGTATAAGTATAGACTAAGCTTCGGAAGTTTTTGGATGCGAGTTTGATGATGTATATATATTCCTTTTAGATATAAAAACCAGAGGGAAAGCTTGATGTAAATATTGAAAGTTGATCATATAATATTAAGCAAACAAAAAATATTCCCAAACAATAAAGACCATCTTTAAAAAAAATTTAAGAAGTACCAAAAGAAGTTTTGAAATTATATAATCTTGTTGCACAATTTTATTTAAATATCTTTACAAAATTTTCGTACATTATTTTGACAATCCTGTGTTTGGACCTCGGAGGTATAATAAATATAAAATAAATAACAGTTAACGATCATTTCAGTCAAGATTATTTTGGATTCCTTAGATATAAGATAAAAAAAAACTAATTATAATTTGTTAGGAAATCGCATGACCCAAAAAGCATCATGCACGGTTGTCCAATTGCATGCCTCTATTTATGAAAAAAATAATTACATCACAAAATTAATATTGAATGCAAAATTTAATTAGTAGGATATAAGTTATCAGTAGAACAAATTAAGTAATGTATAGTATCTACTAAAAGAAGCTATATTTTATTAACAGAGCAATGTAAGTATACCTTTGCACAAGATCATTTAGAATATTCTCAGCTGTTTCCTCCAACGTCCTTCTTTCTTCAGGTTGTATGAGATCTTCACTCACCCACAATCGACATAGAGATTTAGCCTCGATTTTATGGTATCCAGGAAACGCCGCAAGATACAAGAAACAGAGCTTCTCAGCTTGTGGCAAGTTTTCACAACTACTTTTCGCTATGACATCAACACATTCACGTCCCTCAGCATTCCAGCTTATTGTTTTTGACAAATTAAGCCAACGATGAAATTGATATGGTTCCTTAGCTACCTGACCGCTTAAAACTACCACTGCAAGTGGTAAACCCTTACAACAGGCGGCAAATTTTTTTGCAATGCTATAGAGTGGGGAAGTGCTGGGACAATGTTGATTTTTAGGATCTACATATTTGAGGAAAATTTTTAGGATTACGTCGTCATTTAAAAGTGGAAGTGCGTAAGGGGGGTATGTTTTGCCGGCCATCATTGCAACATTCTTTAACCTTGTGGTAATGATTACTCTGCTCCCATTCTTTTTGTCGGGCAAGGATTTTGCTATTCCACGCCAAAACTCTTCAAGCCAAACATTATCAAAGACAACTAAGTATCTTTCTTTTTTTTCAAGCTTGTCCGATATTGCTTTGCCAAGGCTGCCCTCATTCATATAATCAGACGGCTCGATACCGAGATTTTGTGCCATATCTCTCAAAATGTCAGACAGGACATAATTTTGAGAGAGATTTATCCAAATGGGCTGGCCGAAATGTGTCGTAACCTCATTTCTGCAGAAATAAATTAATAGTTCACGAGTTATATATCATCACATACATTTTCTAAAAAAAATCAATGGAAGCGGTAATGTGGGTTGGATTTAGATATCGATCTGTATAGAAGGAAAAAACTAAAATATACGTTTCTGTTCTAGTGTTCTTGGCAACGTGACTTGTGAATTATTTTAATTCAAATTATCAAGTATCTAAAAATTGGAATCTTGGTCATTATTGATATGAGCCGTTATTAATACCAACATATTATTTTCTTAAAGATCTACTTTCTTTTAGAATCTTATTATATATGATGCATTGCCAATATAGTGAGATCACTATATGGAAAAGGATATTTCATATTTATAATATAAGTCGAGAAACTAGATTAATTCACAATAACAATAATAATGGAGGGGTTATGGGACGAGACGAGTACCTGGTGCAAACTTTCTTAGTAATGGTGCTCTTTCCACCGCCACCAACGCCCACAATAGAGACAACAGCGCGTTCTACAACTTGTCTGTCACACAACCTCCCGACAATCTTCGCTATATCGGTGTCAAAGCCGAAGATCTCTGGATCATCGATGAAATTCAGCTTTCTTTTTTTGTTAGTTTTTTCTCCAAAATTTCTTGCATATATCTCTTTATTTTCTTCGAACTCATGGACCTTGCGCTTGAGCTTTCTTACCTCTCCTTCAAAGCGAGCTTCGACTGGGGGTTGTGTAATTTTTGCTAAAAGCCCTATGCAAAAGTTATGAATTTTCTTATAACGTATTTCGGGTTCTTGATTGGGGAGGTTCTGTGGGCATTCACGCTCGAAGTTATTGACAAGGATTTGTATGTCGGGGACAAGACCCTTGAGAACATTTTCCTGTTGAAAATTAAACTTAATTAACAGTCAAATTCAAATAATAAATGTATTTTAGTATTTTAGATGGGTTAATAAATTAGAAAATTTAGATTCAACTTGAATTGTGTAAGACATGCATCTAAAATATTGTATGATTAAATGTTATTCAATGTATTAAACAATTGACAAGTCTAGAAGTTCATATATTGCGTAAGAGAGAGAGAAAAAAAAAAAAAGGACAGTCGTTACCAATTGCATTTGTATTGTATCTTTATCCTGCTTAGAGATTAAATCTTCAAGGTCGCCTCTCATAAAGGGCAATTTTCCTCTCAGACTCTCAACAGACTCTCTAATCTCCTGTGCATTACAGGGCTGAAGCTTCTGAGCTAACTTATCAACTATATCCAACCCATCACTAAATACCTGAACAATACTTGCCATCTAATCTATTATTTGATCGATCTAACCCACGACCCACGCCAGTACCACCTGATGACCTGAGATAGATAGTTAGCTATACAGTACGTGGGTAGCTAGTTGGTTTTCATTATTTCAGGACAGGATGAAAACAAAATAAAGCTTTGGACGTTTGTCATAATTGCTTACTAGCTAGCTATTTATATAGGTTCAGAGAATAATTGAAATGCTTGGGAGGATTAAATTAATGAATAATTAACCAGAAAGAGACAGGCAACATCTATAGCAATTTCCTCGAAGTTTCTTGAAAACGAGAAGGAAAAGAAACAAATAATAAACAATCACGGGGCGAAGGCCACCTAAGGGTTCCACCGTTACTTTCTTGAGAATAATAATGAAAGGCAACTTTTAATTTTTTTTTTTAAAAAAAGTAACTTTTGACGCGGACGCGACTTATGGCCAATAAGGTCGCTGATGGGGATTTGGGGAATCAGTTCAGCATGCCTTGCATGCCAATAAAAGAATTAATAATAAGTAAATATACCTTTCACTGTTACATGCGTTCATTGGCCACTGCATCATCTTTGCACTCGATCAGTTCAAGACGAAGATTCCAGGAAGTTCGTAAAACGAGTTATTCGAACCACACTTGAGCTGGGAAAATTCTCAGTGAAATTACTTCTTTTTTTTATGAAGATACTGCGAAATTAATTAAAGGTTTCTTAATCGAACGGCTGTAATATATAATTGTCTATATCCAATTTATCCCACTCCCCCTAGTTCACTAAAAAAAAGATGGTATTTAGATGGATTTTTTACTAGATTTTTTTATATGTTGGACCTTGTTCTATTGTTAGACTTACCAATGCACTAAATCTAGCAATTTCTTTAGCAAGATCTAATTTTCTATTAATATATCTTTAAAAATCTAGCAATTTATTTTATAGACTTTTTGAACCTTGTTATATTTTTTTCAAAATTTTTAAATATTTTTTCGGATTTTTAAAAACTGTTGTTTTTAATGGTACATAATTAATTAGATTAGCGAATTTCTATAATTCCCAAAAAATACTTAAAAATTTTGAAAAAATATAAAATTTGGTCTGCAAAGAGATTTCAATATGGAGATTACATTGGACGGTTTGGATCGGTCATTTCAAATCATATCCAAGTGTTTTAATTGCGACTCACGGAAGGTTTTGTGAGCTGCAACTCACCATAGCAAAACTATATATATAGAGATAGACTATTGTCCTTTGGATAGGACTGAGGCACCATCCTATTCAATTTTTATCCGTTGGATCGTTTCAGATTAGCGCACAGATGAGATCGAACGGACCAAAAATATTATCGCTGAGGGATGGCTCTTTTTAATTTTCTCCGTTTCTCCGTTCGTTAGCGCTTCTTCTGTTGGTCCCTTCTCTCAACATCGCTCTCTCTTTATATTTTCCTCCGTTGACGCTCCATCCATCCCTCTCGTTCGAATCTCTCTCTCACTTTTAACTCTCCTTCAACTCTCCTTCGGAACCCAGAATTCCACAAATCTGCCTCCTCTCCTCACCTTTTGCTCTCTCAATCCGCCTCCCTCTCCCTAGATCGTGCTCAATTAGATAAAAGTAAAATTAATTATAAAAGAGACAAACGTAAAATTAATAAATAAAGGTGGTCAATTGGGGGAACAAAAAGGTGTGGCAAAAGGATGGATAACACATCATCAAGAAGGTGGGACTAGTAATGGTTGTATGTTTACTCATTACAGAACCAATCTCTTGTATGTCCTATTTAATCGTGATGCTTGTTTTATCTCCTGTTTTTAATTGTAATGGGTGTAGAGAGATGCTGGTACATGATTTATATTGGGGAGTGATAAGTGCAATCCCCTAATTTGCAATCCTTATCATCCCCACCAAAAATGGAAAGGGCTCTGGAAGCACCCTTTCCATTTTGAGCGCTCCCTCTTCTCCCAGAGGATCGCTACCCTCCCCTCCTCTCTGATCGCTCCACTTTCCAAACTGATCCCTTATGGTAACAATCTGTTCATTTATATTTATAAGACGATCCCTTATTAAAATAATCTGATCTTTTATTATACAATCTGATCTTTTATTATAACAATATGATCCTTTATTATACAATCTGATCTTTTAGTATAACAATCTGATCCCTTATTATACAATATGATCTTTTATTGTAACAATATGATCCCTTATTATACAATCTGATCTCTTATTAAAACAATCTGATCTCTTGTTATACAATCTGATCTTTTATTATAACAATTCGATCACTTATTATACAATCTGATCACTTATTATAACAATCTGATCACTTATTATACAATCTGATCATTTATGATTTTAAGATGATCCCTTGTAGTAACAATATGATCTAATCATTTATATTATTAAGACGATCCCTTATTATAACAATATAATCTGATCATTTATATTTATAAGATCATCCCTTAATATAATAATCTGATTGTTTCCGCGTATTGGTTGATCATTTATTATAACATCTTTAGGCAGGGAGAGATGAAGGGAGGTCAGGAGAAGGCTGGAGGGAGGAAGGATGGGAGGTCTGAGGGAGGAAGATAGGAGAAATGATGGCTGGAGGGAGTTCGGAGGAAGGGAGGTCGGAGGTCAGAGGAAGGAAGGCGGAGGTGGGAGGAGATTGGATGGAGGTAGGGAGGAGGCTGGAGATCGAAGGTCGGAGCGAAGGAGGGAGGGAGGCCAGAGAGGAGGTCAGAGGGAGATGGAGGTCGGAGGTCGGATGAAGAGGGAGGGAGAAGAAGAGAAAGTCGAGAGGGAGAGGAAGACGGAGGGAGACGGAGAGAGGAGAAAGTCGGAGGTCAGAGCAAAGGAGGGAGGGAGGGAGTCTGGAGAGGAGGTCGAAGATGGAGAGGGAGGGAGATGGAAAGATCGGATGGAGAGGGAGGAAGTTAGTTACGTGAGTTGTTTTAAGAGGGAGAGGGAGATGGAAGTTGTTTTAAGAGGGAGAGGGATTACACAGGATTGTAATATAAGGGATTGCTCTAAACAATTTCCATTTATATTGTATCAGTTTGTTTGTCTTTTAGAAGTTTTATAACTTTTTCCCTTTAAGTATGAAACCAATATAATTTTCCAAATTCACAAACCATCAACCTCAACATTACCACGCACAAATTGAGGCAAATAAAAAAGAAAAAAACGAAATAAAAACTAAGAGTAAATTGTTGATAGCTAAACAAGAAATACATCTTGTAAATCCTAGTCAAGAAAGAAGAAAAGGAAGGTGCTTAGATACCTCTGGATGCCATTCACAAATGACGCACACATTATGAGACAGATTTGAAATTAATTAAAGCACAAATTGGCCAAAAATTAAGAGATCAAACATCCAATATCACGAAAATTAGTACAACATTGTCTCCAGTGTCGAACAATTAAAATGATACAAATTGCAACAAAATTGAAAATAAATTGATAAGAAATAGAGAGGGAGCACCTGTGGTGTCTTCTCTTTCAAAGGAGAGAGTGGTAGATCTGATCGAAGGCGTCGATCAAGGAGAACGCACTCCGTCTAAAAGAGTGGGGGTGACGAAGAGATGGTCTGAGCTTCGTTTAGAGAGAGTGTGGTTTTTTCTCCGTTGATGTAAATAAGGTAGAGAGGGAGGTGATAAGGCAGTAAAAGAGAGAGAGATACGGGAGGCAGCGAGGGAGGCAGAGAGAGTAAGGTGACGAGGCGACGAGCAAGATTTCCAAGGGAGGAGGGGAGATCAGAAAGGATAACATCGGAGGGGAGAGAGATGTTGAGAGAAGGGGTCCAACAGAAAAAAGTTAACGCTAACGAAACAAAACAGAGAAAATTAAAAAGAACCATCTCAGCGACATCTTTTTGGTCCATTCGATCTAATCTATGAGCTAATCTTGAAGGGATCCAACAGATAAAAATTAAATAGGACAATGCCTCAGTCCTATCCATAGAACAATAACCTATCTATATATATAGAAGATTGCTAACGCTGTAACGCACCACGATGGCACGTGCCATCGATTTTTCATTTAGTCATTTTTCAAGATCTAAAATTCAAACGGTCAATCCGAACCGTTCAAAATGATCACCTTATTGAAATACCCTTGGACACAAAATTTTATATTTTTTCAAATTTTTTGCTATTTATTATGATATTTTCAAATTGGAGGGCCTGAAATACTCCAATTATAATGTTTTTGAAAATATCATAATAAATAGCAACAAAATTCGAAAAAAATGTAAAATTTGGTGCCCAAGAGTATTTCAAAATGGTGATCAACTTGAACGGTTCGGATTGAACGTTTGAATTTTGGATCTTTAAAAACGACTCGATGGCACGGGACTCTCTGTGCCATCGATGGCGCGTTAGCATTCCTCTATATATAGAGATAGAATGACTATACTACTATTCATATGTAAAAAAGCCTTATACTACAGTCTTCTGTGCCGTTAGATGACTTTAAATTTCATGCAAAGATGTAATCTAGAGGTCCATATTGAGGCGCTGAGAGGCTCCCGAAGAGTAAAATTTTCCGTTTCCTCTGTGTGTCCCCGTTTGCATATATAGCAGCAGTGCCCACCCAATGTGTGGGCAGAATTTAGTACGTGAAAATATTATACACGCCCACCCAATGTGTGGGCAAATTTTTATTTGAAAAATAATAACTCTTCAATTGGTGAAGCCTCCTTTTTACAGATTTTTCATTTTAAACCATTCAATTTAAAGAGAAGTCAGAAGAAAAGCAAATGAGATAGCGTGCTCGAAGAAAAATGAGAGAGAGCAAGTAATAATAAGTTAATATCATAGACAAGTAATAATCAGGGTGAAATAGTCCACTTAACAATGAAAACACAAGTACAATTGGACTTAGACGTCGATACATGAAGGAATTAAAAAAAAAATCCCAATCCCATCCTAGCATGGCAAGGTAAAAAAAAAAGCCATTTGTACTAACTAAAAATAATAAAATGAGTAGAGTACCGAATGAAAAAAGAAGAATAGAAAATCTAGTAAACTAACTGCATATTCCAGCATATTATTGCAGATCAACAATACAAGTTTACAACCACATAAGCATACCAGTACAATACTATTCCTATCCAGCTTAAAAACCAACAAATGATTATCCACTGATAGCCATCATTTGTGTTGCAGTTGCAATGCAATTTTCTTTCAGCACTCTTCCAGATGTATAGATGGGATTTCAAATTTCTCAACGACAAGCTCTAATAAACCTAAAACAGAATAGATGGGTTAGCAAAAATACAATTCATTTTTATTACCATAATCTCATTCATAATCTAAGTAAAGAGTACTTCTTACTTTTTTATGCATTAAACATAAAAAGTAGTGAACAAATAACAGGACACAAGTTTGCAGGAATGTAAATAATAATATGCTAGAATCAAGTTTCTTTCTGATCACAACAAATCAACACTTCTCATTTATATTTCTATTCTCCTATAACCCTGACCTAAACTATTAACCATGGATCATGGATTAAGGATTCTAATGGTATAGAATCAACCAAACTTCTGCTTGTTATGGCAAGGCATGAGTAACAACCTTGATTTCTTGTCATCCGAGTCGTTGAACTGAGAACCATTCATGTACCCAGCAACAAAACAGTGTCTCTACTGACATGGTTTGTGTCATCTTAGGACGGTGTCCCTATCACAAGAAGTTACTTGATGACTGTAGGATGATGTCCTATTCACATAAAGACACATAATATTTAGAATGTGATGAAAAGGGATATTTTCATTAAAAAATGACAGCTATCTTTGAATTCCTAAAGTTTGGCTACATGATAAGGGCAATTTAGTCATAACAAAAAAATTAATAAGGCATATTTCTAATACATATATTCCGGGCTTCCACTTGCCCATAAGAAAACATGAATGACATGATTATGATGGTGATTTTTGAGTTGAGAGAGCTTGCAGATGGATAGTCTGGATTTGGACATTTGTGCAGCCGAGTAATAAAAGAAGGAAAGTATCCCATTGAATGTTACTTAACCTGAAATTAGAAACAAAAAAAGGATAGTCACTGGTATATAGACAGACGAAGTGTTTCTTACCGGCACATTTTGTTACAGATTCTGCCTTTTTGTCTGGTCAGATCAGGTCTAGTAATGGAAGTTTTAGGATGATTTCAGTTCACCCACCTACAAAAGAAAAAGTGTGCAACTGTTAAGTATTACTAAAGAATAATGCTCTTCAGTGCTGTTAAATTTAGTGCAAATTCAATCCAGTTTCCATATCTTGTGCCAGACGATGAACCATTCTAGTTAGAAAATAAAAGCGAAGCCCTAAACTTAGTAAATATAAATCCATAATAGCAAAAAATGCAAACCAGGCACAATTAAAGCAACCACTCTCGTTTACAACAAATAAAAAAAAAAAAATAATAATAATAATAATAATAATAAAATGAAAATAAATAAATAAATAAACATTTAATTCAATCCTTAAATCTTACTCATACCCATTGTAATTGAGGCACAAACTGCCTGAAATTGCAGAGAAAGTACAAGACATAATCATAATTAAAACAACTTGCATACTCTATTAGCATATTGAAAAATCAGTCCGCTTTGTCAATTGCTTCATAAATGATATTGACCAAGGCACAAATTGGCTTCACGTGTATCTGAAACATGAATAGCATTCTCAAAAAAGTTACCCAAATAAAAAAACCCATTGTGCCAACAAACCAGGGTCTCTTTGCAAAAATAAAAGAATTGGCATCTTGTGCTGCTGTGCAATTTTCTGATCACTTGTGGGTATTCTACAATTCATCTATCATGAAAATAAGATAAGGATCAGAATTATACCATATTTGCTTCCTGTATGGCAGTTGGTATAGTAAGCCCTTTCAACTTTGCCCAATCACGGGCACCATCGCCAAACCAAAAACCTGATAATACAGACATAATCAAGTATATTAATTACTGGTGTTATAGTTGGATATTCAGATTTCACTAATTAAAGAAATAACAAAAAAATTATGAAAAGAATATAATTACTTTGGAGATTTTCGATCCAATTTGTGAGACCCAGTTATTTGCGCTTTGGCCAATAGCATTGCAATTTGGATGGCGTTTATCAGACAATGGAAGCGAGAAAAATCTGGATCTAGCAATGCATGGAGAATTGAAATTTCTAACTCGAACGGCGAGGACGGAGGTGAGAGAAAAAGGGTTGACACATCTGTACTCGAATGGTGAAGAAGATCGCAGTCTGTCCCCATATTCTTCTCCTCCGCTTGAACTCAACAGATCCATACGGTTGTTTAAATAAGAATAGCGACGCAAGTTGGGTTTTCAAAATTCGATTTTCAAAATCAAAATTGAAACGATGCCTATTTCTGATTTCAAAATTAAAATCGAAAGGATGCCTATTTTGAATTTCAAAATCGAAATCGATACAATTTGGGGAAGCGGAAAGAGATTGGGAAGGATGGGGGAGTGGGTCTCTCTCTGGCGAGGGGAAACCTAGCCAGCGATTCTGGCGACGCGGCGTATTGGGTGGGGACACGGAGAGGAGAGGAGTTCGGAGGAAACCGGAAATGAGATCCTCGGCAGTCCTTTTTAAAGGACTGCTGAGCAGCCGAACATTTCTTTTTTTAATATTTAAAAATTTTAAAATTCAAATATCGAATCCAAACCGTTGAACTTGTTCAATTTTACGGGCGATGCGTTTTCATATAAGTTTTATAAAATTTGGAGTCGATTTGATACTTGATTAAGTGGTCAACAAATGAACGAACCTGGTTTGATTAATTCTAATACGTTCATAATTTAAACACTTAATCAAGTACCAAATCGACTCCAAATTTTATAAAACTTATATGAAAACGCATCGCCCGTAAAATTGAACAAATTCAACGGTTTGGATTCGATATTTGAATTTTTAATTTTTAAATATTAACAAAAAAATTGTTCGGCTGCTCAGCAGTCCTTTAAAAAGGACTGCCGAGGATCTGCACGCGGAGGAAACCTAGGCAGCGATAGTTAAGGGGCAAGGGTCATAAATAAAATAAAATAAAAGGGTTAATAGAAAAGATCGCTACTTCCACTGCGTTACATTAGTTTCGCTCCAGATGAAAGGTCAGGAGTCGATATAATCCTTCATTTGAAGATATCTGGTACACGTATTTAATAATCAACGGTTCAGATGACAAATTGGAGAGTTGGATACATCCTTGGTTTGAAGGTTTACACTCTTGGATTGATGCATTTATAAGTAGTAGAGATAAAACAAAACAGCAAACTTCTCCGTCTATAAACCCTCTCTCTCCTTGACTCACCATCCCTCTCTTTCCTTGACTTTTGGAATTTCTTTCTGGTCTTCCATGGCTACCCCCATTTCCGATTCAATCTCCGTGCTCTCTCTCGCAACTCAAACAAAAAAATAAAAGAAATAAAATTACAAATTTTAAATAAAGAGAAAAATGAAGAAATAAAATTACAATTTGTCGATTAGTGAGACTATATGCATAATGAGTTTAGCTACGGTGAGTCACGACTCACGAACATTCCGGTGATTCGCGATCAAAACTCCTAGATCTAGTTCAAAATAATCGATCCAAACCGTCTAATATGATCTCTTTATTGAAATCTCCATGCAGACCAAATTTTTCATTTTTTTCGAAATTTTTAAGTATTTTTTTTGAAATTTTAGAAAATCGTTAATCTAATTAGTTCTGAACCATTAAAAAACAGCAGGTTTTAAAAATCCGAAAAAAATACTTAAAATTTTCGAAAAAATGAAAAATTTGGTTGCATGGAGATTTCGATAGGGAGATCATATTTGACAGTTTGGATCGGTCATTTTGAACTAGATCTAGGAGTTTTGATCGCGACTCACCGGAGGGTCCGTGAGTCGCGACTCACCGTAGCTAAACTCATGCATAATGAGTAATTTGCTATTTATGTAGATTAATTACTTCTGTTCCATGTTAGCACTTAATTTCCACTTCTCAAAATTAGTAATTTTCAATTTACAAAAGCAAATAAAGGTACACGAAATGGTAATTTGCTATTTCAACAAAGAATTTAGGGCCTGGATTCATTTAATCAAAACTTGACATTCCTTTTTCTTTGACTGAGCCATAATTGCTTAACTGATTCCTCAATAAAAATACAGTTTGTACCGAAAATTGCTTTCTATCATCCCATAAATTCCATCATCCCCATCATCCCAGGTCTTCATTAAATTAACGCGTCTTCATTAATAGAGAAGTCCAGAGAATGATGAAATCCTCCCTATCATCCTCATCCCCTCTTTCCTTTTTCGGAATGCAATTTATGCAATTAAACCTCATCCCCTTTATCCTTTTTTCGGAATGTAATTAATCCTCATTCCCTCTTTCCTTCCAGAGATGTTTTGTTTTTTTTGCAGATGAAAAATTTTTCCAGCATCCAGAGGCAAACTAGAACAGTTAGTCGCCTAAATAAAATATTTATTTGAAATCGTAAATAATTGTTTTAGTTGTTCTAAAAAAAATATAATAGTGTTGGAAAAAATACTAATTGTTCTATTTGGTAAAGTAATTGTTCTAATTGGTAAATTAATTGTTATAGTTGTTCTGGAAAAAATAATTGTGCTAGTTGTTCTGGGAAAAAATAATTGTGTTGGAAAAAAATACTAATTGTTCTATTTGGTAAAGTAATTGTTCTAGTTTGTAAACTAATTGTTATAGTTGTTTTGGAAAAAAAAATAATTGTGCTGGAAAAAAATGTAGTTGTTCTGGAAAAAAAAATAATTGTGCTGGAAAAAAATATTAATTATTCTAGTTGGTAAGCTAATTGTTCTAGTTGTTCTGGAAAAAATAAATATTGTGCTGGAAAAAATACTAATTGTTCTAGTTGTTCTGGAAAAAAATGCTTATTGTTCTAGTTAATGAACTAACTGTTCAAAAAAAAATAATTGTTCTAGTTATGCATATGGCAGTTATTAATGAAAACAGATGGGGAGGAGGAGGGGAGGGGGAGTGGGAGAAATAGAGAGGGAGAGATGGGATGAATCTCATGGATGATGGAGAAAGTATTTCGAAAATAGAAAGCAATTATTGTTAAGAAGTGTTCAATTTCGATTTTTGAGCCAACAATTAGCCATAAACTTAATTAAACACAAGAGATCTAGGTTTCAACATCATTCACAAGCATTTCAAGATGAGAGTAGGAGATTTATACCTCTATTTGTGTAGCAACAAAGAGGCTCGATTCCATCCACTTGGAGTCGATGGGGTGCGCGCTCCACCTCCTCCACCACCAACGGTTGCCTCTAGTCCACCAAGGATCCACCCACAAGCTACTAGAGAATGCTGGTTCTCTTGAGCTTCTAGCTAATCACATTGTTTCTTCTACCTTTAACTTGTTTATGGAGAGGAAGAGAGGTGGGATGCTCAACACATGAGCTAGAAAGGGAGAAGGAGCCCTTTTGGGCGGCGGCTAGAAAGGAGGAAGAGAGAGAAAGAGGATGGCTAGGATGTTCCCAAGAGGTGACCCATTTATATAGCCAACAACTCTCAACCTTCTTTCCAACTATTTACAAGTTTGCCACTAGGGCTCCTAGCCGAAATTTAAAGGGGCTTTATTGGGCTATTTCAAATGTGCAATGACACAATAAACTATCCCTTTAATTGCCTTCTCATTCTTCCTTAAATCGGGCCTTTAATTAACCCATTAAGTAGAAGCCCAATTAGCTCAAACTAATTAAAGTAAGTTGAACATAATTAATTATTAACTCATTAATAATTATTTAGGATTAGCTAATGCATTAAATTGTTTCCATATGATCCTTTTAACTTAATTAATTATAACGGTTCATAACGGTATATAATTAATCAACTTATCATATTTCACAATACACACTATTGTGAATAAACAATTAATGCACCATGTGGTTAGAGTCCTATTTGTGCGACCCTATTTGAGGATTTATACTATGTTGTCCATGGAAATAAATCATTATTTATTTCCAATAATCATAAGCGGTATCTAGCAACACGTTATGACTCCCAATTCGTATAAATAATGTACCGTTACAATATCCCAATCCTGCATAAGAAATATAATAGTATTTCCTTGTCTGATTCTTATGTCACATGATATCATTGTATAATCCAAGATAGGAATGTGTCATTCTTGCAGATTATACATTTCTTGATCTAGAGTTGATCGTTTAGTTTGCATGCATACGATCCAACTCCATCAAGGGGCCCAAAAGATATCATCACTCACTAGGTATACTAATGAGGGACATACGGTTTTCTTGATGAACAACTTTTCCCCGCACAATTCAAGAGAACATAAATAAAGTCCTTATAGCAGCCTTTATCAGGAATCAACGTTAGACGATATTTATTGAACCTATCCTCATGTGGAAAAGGTGAACATCTCAAACTTAGAATCAAACTTATATGAAATAAATAATGACACTTAACACAATCCATATATTTATTTCATTGGGTCAAGTCCTGTACTATGTTCCAATAACATACACATATGCAATTAAGTTGGTAACTCCTTACCTATGATTTGTAGAACTTAATCATCACTTAACTTGCATACTAATCTTTTATGATAATTAATGTTCCTTGTTAATTATCAAGATTATGGACGATTTAGATTTATTATTGTCATTCTAATGAATGATCCACAGAGATCTACAATTCAGGTCCTCAACCTGAATGATCTGTCAATAATAAACTCTAGGAACAAATGATCAAATATCATCATTAACATAAACTAAGAAAATAAGTCATTAAATATTGACTTCTAGGACATAACTCCAACAGTTATTAATGAGTTTCTAAAAATGAAAAATCTGTCTTGAGGATGATGGGATGATGGAATCTTGGAGATGATGGTTATCAGCCCCGGTTTGTACCAATGGACAAAATTGAGGGGAAATCAAGAGACAGAAAAATGACATAAATGCCATTAAATGTTTTTCAAGGGCCAAAGAAAAAGCATTTTCACAAAATACAGTTCCTACCTGTCACAAGAGGAGGCATGCGACAACCAGATAGCAACTCAAATGGATCATATCTTACTTGTGAGCGTCGAGTCGACCAGGTGACCTGTGAGCAGACCTCGTCCAGGGAGCTACCACTAGGATTTCGACGACTGTACGACGGTAGTCACGGCAGTCCCTTTTCTCCCAAGTGAGAAAGTGAGAGCGAGCTAGGCAGGAAGGTATAGAATCGAGTCGAGCTAGAGAGGAAGGTGGAGATGGCAGCCCCTTTTCTTCCAATTTTGATCTTCATTTTTGTTTTGTGAAAGTGGGGAGAGCATACGGGAGAAAGGAGACGGAATCAAACTAACGGAAGGAAACAGAAAATTTTAAAGCAGACCCTTCCTCAGCGCCTCAATCTCAACCCTCGGATATAATCTCAACACGATTTTTAAAGCGATCCGATGGTATAAAATTTCAGCCTACAAGAGCTGTTTGCTAATATAGCCATTCTCTCTATATATATATTTATTTATTTATTTTTATTTTATTTTATTTTTTTGAGTTGCGGGTAGTGTTTATATACACAACTCTATTACAGCATTCACTAACTGTCACACTAATTACAGCAACTTACTAACAGTCTAATTACAAATCTATTTCTCCATTCTCTGAGGCACCGGATGTGTCCAGTGCAGCTGCTTCTACAAAGTATTTTAATATGAAGCTGGAATAAACGAAACTTCTAACTTCAATTTGATGATGCTTATATCTCCCATATGATATGATATTTAATTGAATGTAGTCCGAAAATATTATAAAATTCGTCTATAATTATGCTTTACTTAAAAATCGGACCGTATGAAGCACATATATCACATATTCAGTAACAACTTCGCATACAAGACAACAAGCATATATCACACACAACTGAAATTTTACATGTTCATTTAATAATCTAAGATTATTCGAATAAAGAAGGAAGGGTAAAGCCTAACTCATAAAAAATGTTTTGAGAGTTTAATCAAGAAAACCATCGGATCAACTTCAAATGCCGAATTTGAAGTAATTGTTCGCAATTTACAGATTAGCTAAGTGTTTGTCTTCAAAATTTGTTGTGTTTTGAGTTGTTTTTTTTTTTTTTTTTTTTATAAGATCAAGAATTGAAAAATAAATCATTTCCATGCTTCATTTTTCAACAACTTTTGGTATCTTCATATTACACAATAGAAAGAGAAAAATAAATTAAAAAATAAGTTTCAAATTATTGTAGTTGATCAAGATAAATAATTTAAAAATGATATTTCAAGCCAATTTTGATGGTGGTGGAGATTACGCTTACAAATTTATGTAATACTTGCAATTTCTTACTAGTTTTACTTAGAAGTATAGCTAGCCTAACTGTTGTTATTCAGTGTCTACATTTTCTCCACCATGCTCCATTGTTTGTCGGAAAACTAAAAGAATCAAGTTTCAATTAGTTTGCACACATATTGCAAAAATGACATTCAACATGGCCATTTTTATATCAAAAAAGTAATAAATAAATAAATATATCATGCATTGTCATCGATCATTGATAGGAAAAGAAAGTTACCGTTGATGTACCTAACCAATGTGTAAAGGTGGTTATATTATTAAAGATGCATCTTAGCCACCATTAATTAGAATCTGACAACAGATATTTGACCACCATCGGAGGTACCAAACTACCAATAACAAAAAAAAAAATGGAAACTTTACATAGTTTAAATACTAAATAAAATAAATAAGACAAAATATAGGGACGAATCGGTAAGAGTTCTTCGTTGGTAATTTGCTACGGAAACTTAGACGTGCTAGAGACCGTCCGATTATCCAATAGTTGCGCAATTACGATCTCGACGCGCTCTTGCTCGTCCGATCTTCATTTCCGGTGAGTGAAGCATTTGAGAGCTGAGTCGCTTCCATCGCCTCCGCCCTCTTTCCCTTTGATCTGCCTTCACTTTGAAGGGAAGCACAAGAGAGAGAGAGAGAGATCAATTAATGGATAGCAAGAACGTAATAGTATGCGACAATGGCACCGGGGTATGCACGCTTTCCCAATTCCTGTCTCTCTTTCTCTTTCATTTTGGGTTCCAAATGCAGATCAAATCAACATATTGTAGTCTTCGCCTTCATTTGAGCTAGAATTTGTGTACCCTTTTCCAATTGCGCTCACCATGTGTGGGAATAGATTCTTTTTACAAATATTTTTAGGTCAATCGAGTCACTTATCAATGGTTATTATGGTTTCCTACCAATTATGTGACATTCTTCGCTTAATTTATTCTTGAAATTTATCATAATTTGTATGCAAATCGATGATTGTTCAGTATGTAAAGTGTGGTTTTGCTGGAGAGAACTTCCCTACCTCTGTCTTTCCTTGTGTCGTCGGCCGGCCGTTGCTTCGGTATGAAGAATCCCTTCAAGAGCAAGAACTCACGGTACTTAATTCAACTGGTACATGTTGGTATGAAAATTGATACATTAGCTTATCGAATTTTTGAGATGAAAATTGTAGGATATAGTGGTAGGAGCAGCTTGTGCAGATTTGAGGCATCAGTTGGATATATCATATCCAGTGAGCAATGGGATTGTACAAAATTGGGATGACATGGGCCATGTATGGGATCATGCCTTCTTTAGTGAACTTAAGGTTTGCATATTTTGTTTTCAGAATTTATTTCTTTTGTGAACTTAAGGTTTGCATATTTGTTCTAAGAATTTAATTTTTACTATGATAAAGTTTGGCATAAAAGAAACATACTGAACTACATAAGTGTTAGAGAACAAATCTTTTGCTAATTGTTTGAGCCTCACCTAAGTTGTTTCCTTTCTTATATTATTATTATTTTTATTTCTTTATAGATTGATCCATCAGAGTGTAAAATTTTACTCACAGATCCACCACTCAATCCTGTGAAGAATCGAGAAAAAATGGTAAATCGTTCATTCTAATATGTTGATCATTCCACATTCTCTTACATTTAGGGGCACCGTATGATACCAAATTGAGGTTAGATCTTAATTAAACAGTATACTTGAAGAAGTTTAATGTAATATTTTTCTCCTATTCAGATCGAGACAATGTTTGAGAAGTATAATTTTGCTGGTGTTTTTGTCCAAATCCAAGCTGTTCTTTCCCTTTATGCTCAAGGTTTGTGTTTTGCAGTATAGTTTAACCTTACCTGTGAAACTGTTAGTAATCAATTTTGGATCCTTTTTTTTTTTTTTGTCCAGGTTTGCTAACTGGACTTGTCATCGATTCAGGAGATGGTGTAACTCATGTGGTAAAATTTCTTCATTAAGGCTATTAATCAAACATTAGTTATAGCAAACAAATTCTGCCAGGTTATAACCTCTATTATTCTCTCTCTCTCTCTCTATTGTATATAGGTGCCAGTGGTAGATGGGTATTCTTATCCACACCTAACAAAGAGAATGAATGTAGCTGGGAGACATATTACTTCTTACCTTGTTGATCTTCTCTCTCGTAGAGGGTATTTTTTTTTAGTACCTACAAACATATCAAATAGATATCCTTAAGAAAGCTCAAATTTATGTTTTTTTTTCTCCTGTAAACAGATATGCCATGAATAAGTCAGCTGATTTTGAGACCGTAAGACAAATAAAAGAGAAGTTATGTTACATAAGGTCAGTAATTCTTAAACCTCCTATGAAAAACCATTATTTTTGGCCTTACTGGCTCCAAATTTAACCTTAGCATTTGTAATGAACTGCTTTCAGCAATGACTACAAGCGGGAATACCAACTAGGGCTGGAAACAACAATTCTTGTCAAGAGTTACACTGTAAGCAACCATACCTCCAAAGTTTGAATTTACCTTGCAAATAATTATAAAAAAAATTGTAATATTTGCACATAACAACCAACAATTGTCACTTTTGAAATGCAACAACACCCACAATCTTCAGATTAGCTACTAGCATGAAGCTGTTAGTTAGTCGATACTTTACCGAGCTGTCCTCCTAAGCATTTTAGAAATGTCCGGTAAACTAGGATTGGAACCGGAATTTTTTTATGGACATCAATGAGTAACATTTTCGGAGCGAGAATTGTTCAATTGTGTAATTAGTTACAATACTTGGTGGAGCAAATAAATGACATGGAGTTTAATAGTGAAGTTTTGTAAAGTATTTACAGATGGAGTTGTTGGTACCTCTAAAATTTTGCCTGAATAACTCGAAATTTTTTCTACCAACAACCAAACTTCAAGACTCAGGGGTCAAGCGACCCATTTCTGTAATTTTTGTTTTTACTTCCTAATCTGCACTCATTATTTGCATAGCTCGAAAAATGCTGACTGTTAAATGCAAGCACAAGACATTGGTCTTACTTATTAGTGGTAAATAATGGGTGTAGGCTGTAGCTCGTAAAAGACTTGAATATATGCACATAAACCAGTATCTAAGTTTAAAATGATCAGCTGCCAGATGGAAGAGTTATAAAAGTGGGCACAGAGCGATTTCAGGCACCGGAGGCTCTTTTTACCCCTGTAAGTTATATTTATAATATTAAAAAAAATTGCATACGAGACGATTTTCTCATGATTTCAGTGTGATATTAAGAAATGGTTCTTGATTTATTAGGAGCTAATTGATGTAGAAGGTGATGGCATGGCTGACATGGCATTTCGTTGTATCCAAGAAATGGACATTGACAACCGAATGACAGTAGGTTTCTTGTCAATTCAAAACGAGTCAATAAATTATAACTTGATTGCTAATTAACAAATAAATACATATTTAACAAGCAACGACTTCAAATTTTGCCAAAAGCTGGTATGACTTCATCCAGTGAGTCTTGGTAATGGCTGGTGGGGTTCGAGAAATGCTACTTAGACATCACAAATTTTGTTGTTGAATTTCTGTTATGTTTTTGCTTAATGAGGAAAAAAATTATACTTGGCAGTTATACCAACACATTGTTCTGAGTGGAGGAAGTACTATGTATCCTGGGCTTCCTAGCAGGTATGTATTGTTTTTTAGGTCCCTAATAATGTTCTATTGAGCAGGTAAAAGTCTTTCTTTGAATTTCTTATTCACATTGTAATACTCACAAATTATTCAAACTTTGTTTCCTGAAATTGAAAAAAAACTTTGAACCACGAGGAAACTGTGACAATGTCTATCCTTTTTTTTTCAGATTGGAGAAGGAAATTCTAGACCGCTATCTTGATGTAGTTTTGAAAGGAAACAAGGACGGATTAAAGGTAATTATTTAATTTTACACCTTGCCTTGTGAAACCAAGTGTATGGCTTGTAAATGTGTTCCCCTTTTTCTCCATAGAAATTGCGGTTAAGGATAGAGGATCCACCTAGAAGGAAGCACATGGTTTATTTGGGAGGAGCTGTTCTTGCTGGAATCATGAAGGTCTGCATGCTACTTCATCTTCAAAACCTTATTTTGAGACAGTGCTATTTACTATAAATTGGTCTACAATAAATGCCAAGATAACTTGAGTACTTTTTTTAATGAACAGGATGCTCCTGAATTTTGGATTACACGGCAAGAGTACCAAGAAGAGGGTGTAGCCGCTCTTAAAAAATGTGGTCAAGCTTAGCAGAGTAGAAATACACAATGTATAAAATTATTCAATGATAACTAGATATTGTATGATCTTTGCCTTTTGTTGTTGCAGAGGAAATCGTTTGAGTTGTGCTTACTAGTCTTAGTTAAGAGCGTCCAATTTATTTTCTGGCATGTTTGTGTTGTCACGTTAAGACTGCTGTCTCATGTTTGTGTTCTGTGCCTAAACTTAGCCATGTTGGAATTAAAAAATGAATTGGCTTTTGATAGTTTTAGTACTTGTATATTGATACAAGTGATGTTTGGAAGAGTTCTTTTTTTCAATTCTTAAATTGCTTTGGTATATCTTTGTAGCAATTTCTTTAAATTCTGTAGCTTTTATAGTGCTGGGCCAGAGTGGCAAATGAATATAGTATGCTAATTTGTTACAGGCTGTTAAACAATCATGTCAACTCTGAACATATTTTGTCTTTTAGAATCAAATAGTTCTGTACATGATGATAATCTAGCGATATAACAAAGACAAACTTGATCAAAACAAATGAAAAATAATGAAAAATTAAGATAAAGAAAACAAAAAACAAAAGTTCAAATAACTACGCAGTGTTGCAGAAAGTGAAATAAACTAGAGTCAAGACTTTGAACTGAAACTATCGCTTCTGCTTTCAAAACTTTGCATGCTCATCTCGTCACTCTCCATTCTTTCAACTCCCATTCCAATCCCCTGGAGCCAGTTCACAAGCTGACTATGCTGAGCATACAACGCCGCCATTTGAGTTTTCAGTTCCTTATTATCTGCTGCCAGATTCTCCATTTCCTTTTTGAGCTGACTTGTCTCGTTTTCTTCAGTTTGATTATAGTATGTCTCTACTTGAGATAATAATTGCGCTTGATCACCAAATTCTTCATGACATGTCAATTTTCCAACAATATTAAGCATATTTGGGTGTTTTATTGGATCATATTCCACATCTATTGTTTCCAAGTCTGGATTGCTTGAACTTACCTCTTTTTCAGTCAATTCTTGATCAGCATTTGATGTTTTCCCTAATTCCTTCATCCCCGGCCGTGTTTCTGTCAAAGCCATGCATTCGATTTTAGTATCTTCTGTTGAACTGACTCCATCTTTCTGATCAAAATTTGTGTCTTGGTTATTCAATTTGTCAAAAATCATCATTTCATCCAAACTTTTGTGCACCTCATTTAGATCCAAATTAAACTTCTCCTTTGTTTCTTCTCTTGCACCTTCTATTTCTAGGCCGTCAACCACAGATTCTTCTATAGAACTCACTGCTTTTGCTATCTTATTCTCTTCTGTCTTCAGCAAATTAGTATTTTGCACAGCTGATTTGTTACATTCTATCACAATGTCCGACATATCCTCCTCATCTGAATCCCAATCAATATTTTCCATAATTTTATCATTTTCTCTCAAAGTGGCCACATATGTGGGATCACTTGGGGCTTCTTCCATCGAGTTCCCTGTTTCGCGTACCCAGTTTTGTTGTATTTCAGAAAATTTAATGTTTTTCACAGTCAAGTCATCAGAATCCACCACAACACCTGAGTTCTCCAAAATGGCTGTGTCATTGATGTTTTGATAAACTTTTTGAAGTGAGAAGCTGTGAGTTTCCTTGTGAAGTGTTGCTGCCACTGTCTCTGGCGAGAATTGTGGCATGGTAACTGGTACCTCTTGCTGTGGTGGTTCTGTATCTCTCGAATTTTTGTTTTTTCTGGTTTGAAACTTGAATTGCCATCCTTTCTTCTTTTTGTTCGACAATGACTGAGCTTCCTAGAATGGTGCAAATGGCTTACTGGTTATATAAAATTTACAAATAGAACTTTCTTGAAGAAGTGTTTAAACATTTTTTTTAAAACATTAGTGGATAAATACTTTACATGTGAACGCTGATGAAGCTTTTGAACCACGATGTTCTCTTTGGGAGAGAAATAGAGCAGGAACGAACAGATCATATATTGGATCTTATATAAAAGAAATTGATTTTATATAATGGAACTTCCTAATAAGAAAAAAATTCTTTGGAGAGAAAAAGCTTTAGTCTCATCAGCATTTGAAACGAACTTGACTTGTGAGATTCCGAAGGGAGAAAAGGAATTCCAAGGTGCTAAGATAAAAATGTCTGACAATTCATGCAATGAAATTGATACTTTGGAAGAGATTGCCAAGCTAGTACCTTCAAACCTAAAAGGTCATTGACCAAAGAAAAACTAAGTGGGTTGTGCCCAAAATCACAATTTACCTGACTTGCATGAAAGGGTTTTGAAATATCAATTAGCTGATGTGGATTGTCCAGCATGCCTGCGTGTAGAAACAAGCTTCTCAATATTATCTTTATTGGGAATTGTCTTTTTATGAGAAAACCTAAGTAGATAAAACTGAAACCATTCTATAAGATGTAGTTTTCAGATTCTGAATCAGAATGATAATTTGCTATGCTCTAATAATAATAATAATAATAATTATTATTATTATTATTATTATTATTATTATTTTGAGGAGTTCATGTGAAGAAATTTACTTAAGATGGCTGTTGTTAGTTTTTGAGCATGCTGATAAATTTTCCAGGTATAGAAAATTATCATAAATTATGCTCACAAACCATTCTCAATGATAAATTTTGAGGAGTTTATAAGCAAATAATTATCATAAATTACCCTTTGTTTGTTCATGAATAGGTATAGAAAATGTATTTTCCAGCTCTGAGCCTTCGTTCGAGTCTCTTTGTGAGTCTTCTTCCACATAGTACCTGAAACTGGGAGATCCTGGGAACTCATCCTTGACCAACTTGGCTGACCTAGTCATAAATGTTGATGAGCTCGTTCCTCGCTTTAGCTGAAATAACCAAAAGAGATGATTGTAATAGTACGGACTACTGAACTTGGAATTAGTACACAACTATGGATTGAAACAGGTCATCCTAAACAGATTTTAATTTTCAATAACTTAGGGCTTGTATACTTTTGCATTTTATATTGAGAAAGCTAGATAAACAACGAAGTAATCATCAAGGAAGAAACATGAGAAAGTGTACCAATTCTAGTGAACTATCACGGAATTCATCTTTGTAGTTTTCTGTGTGAAATTTGTCAGGGGCGCCAAATTGGCGGATGGTCTGCTCCATTGATTCAAAGTGGAACGGCCTTTGTGTGAGTGCTGACCTTTCATCCGGTGGCTTTCCATCTTTTGGAACCTCTCCGTTGCTCCCTCGCGGAGCTGAAGCTTTGCAACCCATGATGTAGCATATCTGCATGTGTAAAAAGGAAGAAAGATGGTGACAAGAGATTATTGTAAACTTTTACAGATCTGTGATGAATGGATATGAAAAAATAATGGGCTAAATAAGGAGCAGTAGGAGCTGTGGGTGAAGATAGTAGTAATTATGCATAGGTTATATTTAGAAGTTTTAAGTTCTTTATTATGGTTTCATTGTAGCTTCCAATCTTGTCCCTTGTGATATCAAATATACTAGAAAGCCCCATTTTGATAATTTTTTTTTTCTCTTCTGCACTCTGCTGCAGAAGAACCTGCCGGAATGGCATATTAAGTCTGAATTTCACCTTTTAAAATATTTAATTAACTTTCTAAACATTTAATTTCTAGATTATGTGATTAAATAAAAATAAAAGTCAACCTATCTGGTGATTAATCAATTGCCAGCCAGCTAATTTGCAGGACTATATTTTTGCAACCAATGATGCCACTCAAGCCAGACTGTCTAATAAAACGTTTTCTTATGCGTTCGCACTTTGCAGTCATTGTTCTCTACATTTGCAATCTTCCACTTGAGGCAAGGTTAAAACATAATGTAATAAATGCTTTGAAGAGGAAATCACATTATTTAGTGGTCTTTGATTGTTTTGCATATTCTGATGATGCTATACTATTCTCTCAAGAGGTGAAAACAATGATAGAACATTAACTTTTTTTTTTTTTCCTTTTAGCTAAAAAAGAAGATCAAGTTTCTCAACTTCAAATACTAATAAGAACTTTTTAGTCGAATTTTGATTCCTCGACCTCTATTCAAGGTACATTGTCCTTAACCACAAGACTGAAGTTGTTATGAGGTTGAATTATTCTTTGTAATTATGGTACTCAAACAATATACAAATTAATACCTGTTGTCAAAGTAATTGTTAAGACCTGCCTTATCCTGAATGCAAAGATATAGCCAGCCATTTATGGAAAAGTATGTACATTCGCTTCAATACTATATAATGATAATAACATGGTATTTTATGATAGAGATTCACAGATCAAATCTAAACACGAGATGAGTGGAGACTTAAATTGCGGAAGATATAAATAGAGTACATATTTACATGTTTGGATTAGACAAACATACATATCATATCAAAATTTGTAATCATAAGATTAAGTGTTTATTTTTTATTTTATTCAAACTGTAAGTTTTCAATCCGCCTATTGTATAATTACTCGTTGAATATACAGTGGTTCTGCGTAATAATTACAGGAAAATACGACTTGTGTGGGCCTTTGTTTGCATTAGCTCCTTCAATACATTTGCAAGAACAGATTTACGTTCCATTATTTTCCTAAGATACAGTTAGTTTGCTAGAACAGATATTTCTTCAATTTTTTTTTTCTTTAAATTGCTCACTTTTCATCTTTGGACTATCCTGTGCTGGGTCTTCCACATTTTGATCAGTCTTCCCAATTTTGAATTTACCAGAGATTATCTACATTTCATCTTTAATTAAATGACTTTTTGGACTTACAATTTGTCCCAGATTAGACACCGAATCAACAATTGGGAATTTGATTGAAAATTTGCTAAATTTAAACCTCAAACAAATAATACCTTGTCTTACTATTTTTGTTGTGATTCATCAGAACCATCTCGAGCTTATCCTCCAAATGTTGTCTGTTCTGCTTGGTACAGGTACAAATTAGGTTTCACTCAAAAAGAATGCAAATTTGCAAAGATAATTTACCTACGACTGAAAAACTTGAATCAGAAGTTTAGGTGTTGCTTTAGGAACCCTGTTCTGGAATCCACTTTACCAGCGCCTCTTTATTTTCCATCTCTTATATGCTTGTTGAATATGTTTTACCTTTATTGTACTGATTCATATTTGAACAATAATTAACATTGTGGATTTCTCAATAACATTCTGCTAGCTCTCTTCTACAAGAAGGAAAAAAAAAACAAAAAACACTTCAAAGTTGTCCCGACGAACTAGCCCAATTAGGTGTAAATTCCGGTCCAATGGCCCAACACTACTAAGCAACAATATAAATCTGATTTTTTTTTCTTTTTAATTAAAGAAAGAGGTGATCCATTTTTTGTTTCATTATTATTATTTTTTTTTGTGATAGTTATCGAATTTTTTGAAACTATTTTCTTTAAAGAAATTCAAACACGTTAGACTTTTTAGAAAAGCTATATAGAGGTTATCTAGTGAAACACACAAATGAGACTTGCATTTGATTTTTCAGAGGTTGGCTAAGCCACATACAAGTATACAACAACTTAAAATTAGTTAAATTCTTTTATAGTAATCCAATCCGATCTAAAGGAGATGAACTTATTTCCCTTTTGATATGTGGTTGATATAGGTAAATTTTAGTGTTGGCTAGCATCACCTCCTGCATGTTTTACTGGTAAATTTAGATGTGAGGTTTTCTTAGCTAAATTTGGGTTCTGTACAGCACAATCTTAAATTAGATAGCCCCTACATGCTACAAGATCAGAAGCTAATTAGGGATAAAAACTTGGGTCCAAAAAAATAACATCCGACAACAAACGCATTGTTCATAACATTTTAAATTAACACTATCAAACAAAACATTCATACAACAAGAGAAAAGCAACTCAGCTCACAAATCAATTTAATCGTTACAAGTTATCACACTTTTTGCTACAGCTATCACATTTTCTTCCATGTCCCTTTCTTTTTTTCTTATCCCTTCTCTCCATTTTAGCCACTTCCTTCTCAAGCCACTGGACCCGGTCCACCAGCCCTTCCATAAGCCGCCACTGTCTTGCACTACTCTTGCACAGCTCCTCCATTAAATTCTTCATCCTCTCACTCTCTACTACAACCCTCTCCATTACATCCCTCACCCCCTTCATCTCCATTCCATTGTTCTCATTATTACACTTCACCACTTGAGATGATTCCAGTGCTTGATCAACAGCATTCAATCCTCTAGCATTTTCATCCATTTCTAAGGGGGTCTCAGTAGGATCACATACCTCACCTGATTCTAGTGTTTCAGTGAATTTCTCACATTGAGGCACTTCTGTCGATTTTACAGGTTCAATTGGGGATTCCTCGGTCGAATCAACAGCTTCTACCACCATATTCTCAGTGCATTCATTTGTATCCATCGAATCGGTTGTCTCGACAAGAACTTCTTCCATTGAATTCCCTTCTTGTACCATCTGTTTCTCTTCTATCTGATCAGTATTCGGGTTTTGTGCAGTTGATTCAACGGGATCAACATCAGAATCGGATCTCTCGGCCTCAATTGTATCCGATTGAACCTTATCACCTCTCGCACCAATCGAATCGACTAATTCTTGCAAAGAGATTACCTTTCTGATCACCTTCTTTCTGTAATCTCTCACTCCTCTGACTGAATCGAGCCGAAACAACAGATTCATAAGCATCTCTCCAACCCTGATTCTAGCCTTCCCTTCCTGCTCCAAAACCTTCTTGTCTCTCGCAATTTCTTCCCCAATTGCCTCAGCTTCAGCCTCGATTTTTCGCACAACCTTCCAATTCTTGCGCACTAAGAAACCTCGAATCACCTTCTGAAGCTTCACAGCTGCTACTTCAGGCAAAACTTGGCGTGGCGCCACCGGGGCTACTGATTGAGTTGGTGGTTCCACCGGTACCGAGTCCGAATTGACAAACCGGATTGGAATCGACACAACTCTAGCTTTCGGTGCTGGGTTTGGGTTATGATGAGTGTTCAAATTTGGATCATGGAACTGATTAGGTTGTGAATTTGAGTTATGATAGGGGTTAATGAAGTGGGTAGGACTTGGGTTTGAATTTTGGTAGGGATTACGGTACTGATTTGGTTGTGAATTTGAATTATGGTAGGGATTAAGGAATTGATTGGGATTTGAATTTGAATTATGGTAGGGATTCATGTAGCGGTTGGGATTTGGATTTGAGTAGGGATAGAAGCTGTAGTTTCTGCTTGGATATCCATAGTAATAACCCTCCATTGATCTCTTTCTTTCTTAGATGTTTTGAGCTCTCTTAGATTTTTTTTTGTTTGTTTGTCGTTTGTTTTTTTTTGCTTTAGTTGGTTCGAAGAAGATAGTTATGCGACTTTATATAGCCTTCTGAATTGGTACTTGGAGAAGAAGAAGGTTTGTAACTGAAACTAGATATTTTGAGAAAGTTCGCAAGGGTTCTGGAATCATTTCAAAGGAAATATTGATCTATTGTATCTTCAGTACTATACAGGAATCTGTGTGTCATTTCTCTGATTGGTTCTTTTTGATAGAATTAACTAATATAACCAGATCATTTCATACCAAATTGACGTATATTGGTTTATTAGAAAGTTCTAAAGTCATAATAGACTGAGTTCTAATAGAATTATTTCTCAATCTGATGAAGACACACGAATAGATGCAAAGATGAGGCCACAGAGGAACGAAGAGCGCGATTCAGTTGTCGGCGATGTTGAAAGTTCTAGTTCTTTCGGGAAACAATTGTTACGACCGGGATTGCGTCTATTTTCCTGATCCGATCTACCGACTAGAACAGCATACACCTAATAAGAGAATTCCCGGAAAATTTGGGCTGGAATGACTTTGGGCCTACTAAGAAGGCCTCGTGAACGGCCTACCAGAGCTCTTTGTGCTTGGGAATTACAATTTTTTATTTTTGTGAGATTACTTGTAAGTTAGAGCTGAAATTATTTGTACAGCCAATTCTTATTTTTTGATCTCTTTCATTTAATTTAGATATTTTATATTTGAAATTTAATTTGTTGTACAATTGTACATATTGAGTTTTTATTAGTCCCAAAAAACTAGATATCTCTACTACTTATAAATGCACCTAGAGAAAGATCACAACAATTTTTGTTAACAATTTTTATACCGTTGATCTGTAAATGTATGGTTAGATCTGTCTCAACACATCTCTATGCGCACACAAGGAAAGAATTATCTCGGTTTTGAATTGCTGCACAGAAGGAAAAAATTTTCTTGGGATTTGATTGGTTTTTCATCTAATATAGAAACAATTGAATAACATATCAATTTGTATCGATGGTAAATTAAGAAACATATTTTTATTGTCTAACATTATTTTGTTTTTTTATTTGCCCACATATAAGGGCATCTTATGCTAGTAATATAAAATTAGAGTAAATTCCGACTTGACACATTTTTTCCTTATAAAAATTATATATTAATAATGATATTATTACATAAACAATGCAATACCTTATTATTTTGGGTGCTTTTATTCTTAACAAGAAATTACCTTACATTATCTCTTATGTAAGAGTATGTCACGTTTTTACGTTTTGTATTTTTCAATTCAAACATATTATTTGGGATACTTTTAATTTTTATTAAAACAATAATGTTCGCAAAATTTGACAGCCTGAAATAGAATTTGAATTGGATGGTTCAGCTTATGAATAGTTAGTTACAGATTGCAAAAAATTATAACCTAACTATAGTGAATTAGATTGACGACTTAGATGAAACCTGATCAACCTGATTCCTTAATCCCTATATACTAGCATGCGATACAAGTGGCAAGAAACAATAGACTGGAACACACATTTCTCAAATACACAAAAAAGAAATAAAATTACTCCGTATTAAATTAAAGTCTCTTCCTTCCGTGGAATTTCCTCAGGAGCCAAAATGAATTATTTGATAGATAAATCAAATTTCTTTGAGTTTTAATTTTGATTTTTATCCTTTTCAAATAGAGTGTCACAATTTCAAGCTTTTAGTGAATAAGGTTACAGGTGCCACCAATTAATGTACATATGCATTCAAACTTCAAAAATTAACAAATGTAGTTTTGACAATTTCTAGAAAAGAAAAATTTATGTATATTAAACTATTTGTCTTCTCATTTCTATCTCAAATTAATGATGAGCTGAAAACTAAGTTAGTGTCCAATTTTGATATAATTATATGAATGAAAGTCTCAATTTCAGGCACCAAGTTACGATATATGCAAGAAACATTAATGTCGACATCTTTATACGGTTTGTGATGCCTTCAAAATACATCAAAAAATTAATTAAATCCATTGGTTCAGACAACAACTCAATGATTTTTAATATATCTTTTATTAACCTTAAAAAGAAGCCAACCATCAAAAGATAAGAATATATATTAATCATTGAACTAAAAGGGCATCTCAACAGTCAATATCGCATGCATTCATCATCGCTTAGCATCGGTCTCCAAAATAAAACAATATCAAGTCCTAATCCCAACCTTTTGCTTCCATTATCTTAAACCAACACGAGTACAACTGCAAATCAGCCCAAGTCAATCCAATATTTGTTGTCAAGTTTTTAATACAAAACAAGATCCTACCACAAAAACGCAGCAACAGCTCCTCAAAGCTAGTTTGCACGCATCAATTAAATAAACTACAAGACTAACTCTAGTCTAGAACAAACTTATAAAGCTGTCAAAAGCAGATGAAGAACAAAAATAAAAACTAACAAACCAAATTGTGGCAGCTTGAATGAACTTGCATCGTCAACCACTATCATGATTCCAAAGCGACAGGTTCCTGTGGAGGGGTCCATGTTTGTAGTGGTGGCCAAACCCGAAAAATCACATGCCACATCATCTTGATCATTCTTCTGGAAATAATTATCAAATGCATATGATATGTTGCCCCTTGTATCTAGATTCCCACATGAGGTTTTGTAACCAAGACTTGTGCAATCGGCATTTGAGCATGCATAACTAATCGTGTCGGCAAGTCGCGAGTCAGATAGAGCTATATTTGGTCTCAAAACACACCACTTTTTGTCAAGATACTGCACACCTCTAGCCTTAACTAAACCCCTGGAAGAATTCCCAATACCTAGGTTAAGTTGGTATTTAGGCAACCCATCATATGTAAAAATTCCCCAATGCCGCTCAAAATTGCCAGGTTGAATGCTCTTTTCATCCTCATCAATCAAACTAAACAAGTATGCATCAATTGGCCCTGGTCGCATCGGCGTGCCCCGACCTGTGGATATGTGAGTCATGAAACCCTGATTGAACCGTTGTGCATATTGGGTATTCGCATTCATGTCCCCGTCAGTGGGCCAACCTATCTCACCCACAATTACAGGCAAATTACCATATCCGTTTTTCTTCAAGGCCCAAATCAGGGTATCAAGGTTGGCATCAAACATGTTGGTGTATGTATTGGATCCATCTACAACTGGGGAGGCATTGCCATCAAAAAAGGCATACTCCACTGGGAAATTCGAGTCGGAGTATAGACTTATGAAGGGATATATGTTGACGGTGAAAGCAGCTGAGTTGTCACTTAAGAATTTGACAATGGCTACCATGAGGTCATGTATATCAGTTCGAAAATCTCCATCTGATGGTTTACCAGTTGATGATTGGTACACGTCAGCATTTAGTGGGATTGTAACCTTTACTTGGTTGCTCAGACCTGCTTTTATGAGAGCCCCTTGGACGTTCTGGAGAGCAGGAAAAGTTGTTTGGAGGAAACTGCCATTGTATGTTTCCAAAAATGGCTCGTTACCTACTGCCACGTACCTGATACAGAAAATGCATGTCCTTAAAATAAAAGCTTTCAAAGATTAAAGGATATACAATAAATAATTGAACAGGTTATTGTTTGACAATAGCTGGGGCATGATCACAACAATTACCTACCTGATACATGATTGGTTCAAACACTCAGAAAATAACAATCAGGTGTGTCAGCCTAATTGAATCATTTTTTAATAGCTATAAGTCTGACTCACTCATCACAGTACTGCAATAAAGAATCCTAAACCAGTTTCAAATGGATTATAATCTCCCTAAAGTTTTTGAAACGCTTTATTATTTGGCATAATATAAACTTAGTATCATTTAAATTCACTACGACATGAACTAATTCCTAACTCAATGATAACTACTGCAGCACGCAAATTTCCGAGAAAATGCACAATTCTTGAAAAGTTGTACAAAATCAAGGCATAAGTTAGTTAAACAAACATAGATCAATAGCCGACTTAAAGAGAAAAATACAAATATATATATCCAAAAAAGCAAAAGGCCAAATTGTACTTGGGATATGATTTCCAATTCAGCATGACCCCTCAAACCTCAGATAAAAGATAAAGAGAAGTAAAAGAAAGTCTAGATTAGATGAAGACTTCCAAAAGTCCCTTTTTGTATTCCACCAACTGGAGCTCTTTATTATTATTGTTTCTCTTTCTCTCTTTGGATGCATGTTATCAAAAGGAAAAAAAGAAGAAGATATTTTGACCCCAGTACATGACAGCACAACTTTCTTGCTCAATAAAAATCTCTTGACACAGAATAGCTCTTTCAAAATATGTATCTTCTACAAAGCTTAAGTTTATCTTATATAACCACACTTATCTAAATTAAATATAAACTTCCACACTTATGCAATTAGTTGCCTCATTAATCGGCTCTTAAAGAAAAGATAAGCAAAGCTAAACAAAAAGCAGTACCTGATGTTGACGCCATCATTGACGTAAGCAGAGACATTTTTAGAGACCCAATTCTCGGCAGCTTTAACGCTCGTGGCCAGCGTCCGCAACATGTCATTTGGGAGGCCAACCATTACCTCAAAGCCGCTTTTCTTAAGCGCATTCATGGTTCCATCCTCAGCATCAAATAACTTTACCTTTGAAAAGCCATTCTCTTTTAGCATCTGCACCACTGTATCTGGTGGTAGGGGATGGCTGGTTTGTGTCCCCCAATTTGCACCAATACCATTCACACGGACGGATAGAAGAGATATACATGAGAGCAAAAGAATCATTGCTTTTACTTTCTCCATCTTTTCTATTGGATCTTTCTTTTTTATTAGGCACTCCTACATTGAAAAGGAAAAAGATGAACAGATAAGTATTAGGAAACCAAATAAATATTAGCTTAGGAAAAAAAGGTAGAAGAAGGGGAAAACAATAGACTAGGGAATGATTGGAGGAAAATATTTAAGAAAGAATACTCTAACAATTTCTGAATCTCATTATTTGGGGCCTCCTGGGTGTGGTACCTGTCAAAATTTTAAAATAAGGAGTTAGATACAGAATTGCAACATAAATAGAATTGGTGACCAACAAGTTGAAGGTAAAGAATGCTACACCAAAAGCTGAGTAATCACACTAAATTGGGTGGTTAAGTTGGAAAGAGTGGAATAAACAGTCAATAGATCGTGTTTGGTCAGACGAATAATTAATGATACATAAACTAAGTAAGGATTTCCAAATTTTGGTTCCCTAAAATATTGTAAGAAATCAAATAGACATTTTTGAGAAATAAAGAAAAGTGACTAAGAGGAATTAGTAACAAATGAGAGAAAGATCACCTTAAAACCCAAGCGATTTAGGGATGAAGCTGACTAGCTGAGGCAGAGATCACCAAGTATTTTGGGTTAGGGTTTTTAAGGAGAAGAGGAAGAGGCAGTGAAGCTGGAGTTTATGTGGCCAATCCTTTAATCTCCTGAACAATTTATTAAAGTATCTCTGGTGCCTCCGTGCGTGTACTTGTTTGTGTGTGTGTGTGTGTGTGAGAGAGAGAGAGAGAGAGAGAGAGAGAGAGAGAGTATCTAGTGAAGAACTGAGAAGAGAGCTAAGGTGGTAGGGAGGCAGTACACACCATAGTGAAATTAGTGATGAACACTAGGACAAAAATAAAGAATAATAAAAGAGAGTACTTTGCTTAATCCCCTACAATTTTGAGTGTATATGATCTTATACAACAAGATATTCAAAACGTCCGATCAAGATCTTACGGTCAACACACGCAAGGATGAGAAAGAAATATAGGTTCAGAACTTAATCTAGACCGTCAAATCTGATCGGACAGAGATCACATAATATCTGGTCTGTCCATACTAGTATCGCATTGTAAGTTGCAACGTTGGAAGACAATCCGGTGGGCCCACCATTGGCGAGAAGATATTGAAAAATGAAAAAGATTCGAGAACCAGGTAGACCAAACCAATCCAACTTAGTTGAGGCTGCCGCTCAGGCTCAGGCTCACTACCACTGTAGCACTGTACTGTTATTTTTAATTGATCCCGGATTCTCTGTTGCAAACCTTTGTGGCCGGATTTGTTTAAGTGTCTGTAAATATCTTAAAGATTTTAATATGAGAGATATTTTAAAAATAGCAAAAGGTGTGGCGCGCGGTTGTTAGTATAAAATTTTTAATTCATGGAAATTATTTGCATCTTAGTTAAAAATCTATATTTGACTTATTAGTGATTCACGTGGTCTTTTGTTTAATGTTCATTTATTGTTTAAATCTCTGAACCCCTTTGTACAATTAATTCCATCCAGCAAGGTAATTAATGGAACAAATTTGGTGAGACCGAAGTAATAAATTAGCACATAAATGTATGTTGGTTTTGACTTGACTTTGACTTGAAAGTGAAAAATGTTTATCTGTTTAAAATTGTAAACAAGTGAACTCATAAATTGTTCTTAAATGAATCTGGTAAAATGATAATTTATTCGATCGATTTATTAAGTAAACATACCATAAAATATTTTATCATTCCTTTGACCAGTATTAAACTTAAATATTTAATAGTGGCTCTATCGTTTGCTAGAGGAAGGATGTAAACTTCACGTCTAACGAGGCAAAGGTTGTTTTATTTTTTCCATTATACAAAAATGTATTCGGAAGTTAAAAGTTATCGTTTTATGTGATTTTTGGTTTGTTCTTTTTTTTTTGTGTGTGGCATCTTTGATAGAATCACTTGAACTTTTTTTTTTTTCACAAAAAGAAAAAAAGAAAATAAAAGGTAAAAGATCTTTTTTATTTGCGTTTTTTTTTTCAAAAGCTTCACCTTATAGTTATCCTATAATTGTTCTTCCTTCGTTTTCAACATCTAATTAACAACAACAAGACACTGAAAAAACGAGGAAGATGAAAGTACATACATAAAAGTAAATGAATTGGTGAGTAGAAATTACGAAAGAGAAAAGTGGTTTCCTCTAGCGACAGAAAAAAAAAAAGATGAAGCGATTCGATTCGGAAATCATTCCTAAGGCCTAATTGTTATATTTTACATAAGGCAAACTTTGAGAATGTGGACTAAGAAAAAAGTTATATCACGTGGCAGCTGTCAAACTTAGCACGGAAGTAGGTTATTATTAATTATTTTGGACAATCAAATCTCAGATTCTTATTCTTGGCTGGCATTATAAATTATTTTTTTCTTTGTTTAATCACATTAAAAAGAAATTAGGTAGAGAGGATCAAACTTAGCGTCCTGCTGAGGGATTCAGATCATATATCGCGCGGGCAGTGGGCCGTCTGATCTGAATCTGATGGCTACGGAAGCCCCGTGAATCTAATAGGCCCGAAAAAATGAACCGCTCGATCAAAATCGAACGGCTCGTGTGCCGCGCGACACAGGATCAGGGTCCCTGCTGAGATGGAGATGCCTTCCTTCCATTAAAAATAATTAAAAAAATAATAATTGGGGAAATGCTCTGTGGCATCATAACTAAATTAAGCAATTCAAAATAGAAATTTCGAACTTAGTGCCACAGCAATAAATTAATTTGCAACGCTTCGTGATCTTTGTCGATAAGGGTGTCTTTGTTAATTCCCTCAAAAGGAGGATGTCTTTGTGGTTCTCGAAAATTGTTTCGAATTTATTTGTTCAACAGGTACATTTAGCAAAAAAGCCCTCACTGTATGATATATTGTTAATTGTTTCAAATAGCGTTTTAGTCCTCAAAGAACTCTCTATTGTTTGAAGAAACCCTTCAGACCCTTCTTTTAAAAAAGCCTATTATTACAAAACTTAGTTAATTAGTAGCTCTTAGATTCTCTAATCGAATCTTATTTTCTCACTCTCTATGTCAACTCTCTTTGAGAGAAACCAATCTTGCTAACAAAACAAAACAAGTCAACGATACAAGTACAAGTACCACCGGACAAAGACGAGAGAGAATGGAGACGAAACAAGCGTTGGTGTTACTGTACAACGGTGTAGTGGTCACCATGGACCAGGAGTGCCACGTCATCCGCGACGGAGCCGTGGCAATCTCAGGCGACCGTATTAAGGCGGTGGGTCCCACCTCCCAGATTCTCGCTGAATTCTCCAGCGTCGCCGACGAGTCGATCGACCTCAACGGTCGATTTATCCTCCCCGGTATTGTTTGTTGCATTTACTGTCTGTAATTTTTGTTCTGCTGATTGTTTGAATTGCACAAAATAGTTTTTTTGATATGGAGAAAAAAGTACACAAGCAAAGCTGTTCCAAATTGCTTCTTTCGGAATTTGCTTTGCTCATGATACAAACCCAAGTTGCTTTTGTTTCTCAAATATCACCTTTTTAAACTTGTATAAGGGATATGTAAGTAATTAGGCATCAAAGAAAGTACCTTTTTTTTATGGTAGTGAAGATTCCTCCATGCAAAATTCCTATATTTATATTTGCATCATTATTATTGATGGCACATCATCCCTTAATTGCAACTACAGTTATATAATTTGGGCCTTTTTATGGAAAACTGTTATTTTTGGAGAGTCAAAATTGGGAGATATTTAGTAATGGGTCTGAAAGCTTATACACTGAACTCATTGTCTAGAGTCTACTTTAGAAAGCATATCATCATTTCTTGATTCTTTTTGTGGTCAGGTTTTGTGAACACTCATGTGCACACATCACAACAGCTTGGCAAGGGGATTGCTGATGACGTGGACTTGATGACATGGCTGCATAAACGAATTTGGCCATATGAGTCTCACATGACTGAAGAGGATTCATATCTTTCAACTCTCCTCTGTGGTATTGAACTCATCCGATCTGGTGTAAGTCTGCCGTATCCCACTCCCATTAGTTTTTTTGTTTTTAATTTAAGAAATGAATTCATGTATGCTGGTAATGATATCTGTTTTAAAATGTTGCCAAGGCAGACAACATGCTTTGCAGAGGCAGGAGGGCAGCATGTGCCTGGTATGGTAAAAGCAGTTGAACAATTGGGGATACGTGCATGTTTGACCCAGTCAACCATGGATTGCGGCGACGGTTTGCCACCAAATTGGAAGTACACAACTGATGAATGTATCCAGGTTACTTTCCTCCATATTCTTTAGTGATATTCTATTTTGAACACAAAATGAGAAACAAGAAGTTAAGGTTCTGTGTCATTAATTTCTGATATCACAACTGGAGTTTACTTTCATTTATTAATCTATGCACTGCGTTTTTGGATGGAACAACTCTTTGATAACATTTATGTTTTTCAGAATTCTGTTGTTCAACTTTCTGATTTTCTTAAAGTAAAAGGACATAAGTAGGACTTCAAAAGTTATAACAATATTTTTCATCACCTAGTGCAAATTGGCAATAATTGTGACTATACTTTTAATCATTTTTTGTTATTTCAACAGTCTCAAAAAGAACTCTATGACAAATATAACAATACAGCTGATGGGAGGATCAGAATTTGGTTTGGTCTGAGACAGATCATGAATGCTACCGATCAGCTGCTACTTAAAACAAGAGATATAGCTCAGGAGCTCAATACAGGCATCCATATGGTTTTATTCCTGCTCTTATTACTTTTCTTCTTATTTCTCTTGTTCTTTTTGCCAGCAATTGGCATTTAAGTTTGTAGGGGGCTAATATATGTGTTTGCTTCTTAAGTTTCCTTCATCCGACCCCACTATAAATTAATAGTACATCATCAAAAACACATGGGAAGTATCGCATATACTACGAGCTCGTAATAATCTTTAAATATGGAAAACTACTTGTAGAGGTACAAGGTGAGCAAGGGAAGATTTGAGGAATGGTACAAAAATTATTAATTTTATTGTTTTTAAGGGATGCATGATACTTGTGGTCATGTCTTATTGGGTATTTGGTTATCATGATCATTCTTGCATTGCATGGGCATAAATACGAGTGTTTAGCTACAAGATAACCCATAAATCTACCACTAGATATGATTGAGCTTGGGTGTTAATGTGTACCATGCTCAAAACTTGCTGCTACTATTTGATTGGATCACGTAGCTCTGATTAACTAAATCTTTTTTCCTCTTAAGTGGTAATATATTGTTTTTTCTTGTTGGGATAGCATATTGCTGAGATACCATATGAGAATGAATTGGTGGTGAGCAGGAAAGGGGTCGATCATGGTACAGTTACGTATCTCGAAAAGATTGGCCTTCTAAGGAGTAACTTGCTGGCCGCACACTCTGTTTGGCTTAATGATGCTGAGGTCAGTTAGCTTGGTTCTTCTATTTTACTGAATGTTTTCATTTTCATTATCTATACAAAGAACTGAGCCCAAACATATGGTTACCCTCAGATTGATTTTGTGTCAGGATTTTCTCTGTTGAGAACTACAACAAGGTATCATTTTTAGCTTTATGCTATTCACCATCACAATGTAAGCAATAAAAGGCTAATATCTTGATTTGGGATACAATTGCTATAACAATGATCATGTACAGCAGTACTATACTATACCACTCAGTTCTGGTATTTATACTTAACAAGCTCAGTTCCAACCAAACTCTAGAAATTCCAACATACGACTGGCCTCAGATTTATTTTATATATGTTTGTGTGAAGTATTGCAGATAGGGTACTTTGCCAGTGGGGGTGTGAAGGTATCACATTGTCCTGCATCAGCAATGCGACTTCTAGGGTTTGCACCTATAAAGGAGTACCTTGAGGCTGGTGTCTGTGTCTCTCTTGGGACAGATGGTGCACCGAGCAATAACCGCATGAGCATGGGTCGTCTCTCTATTTCATTTCTTTATTCTTATTTTTCTTCTGGGAATTATGCAACCTCGATTTGCAATTGTGTTATTTATTTATTTTTTATTTTTTTTTCTCAGTAGTGAAAATTCGAGTTAAATTAAATTAAATAAAACTATGATGCGACACTTCTCGTTAGCGAGGCTTATTTGTGCATTGAATTACTCAGAGAGATCCTTTGTTGTGATTTCAGTTGATGAGATGTATTTAGCATCACTTATTAACAAGGGAAGGGAGATGTACATTAGTGGTGCAACCAACCCAACTGTTGTGCCAGCTGAAACAGTGCTAAAGATGGCTACAATAAATGGTGCCAAAACAGTTCTTTGGGATAATGAGATCGGTTCTCTGGAGGTTGGCAAAAAGGTCGTTACAAAACCATAACAAAACACTTGTACTATTTTCCATATTGTTTGTTTTATCAATGTTACTTACTTTTTTTATGGCTGTAGGCTGACATTGTTATTGTTAATCCTTTCACCTGGAGTATGGTACCTCTACATGACAGGTAAGAACTATAATGCAAGGGTGAACATACGCAAGTACTGGCATATTGGATATTATCTGCATTTCTGCATGATAGGAGACCAAAGTGGCCTATTTTGTTATTTATCCAGTTATTTATTACTAAATTGAAATTTGAAGCTGAATTAGTTCCCAAGTATGTTTGGTACTCTTGTTAGCAAATGTATATGTTTGAATTTATAATTCATAAGTGGCATAATGGAGGTACAAAAGAGACATTAGAGGCATATTATTTGCTTGATACTCTCAAATATTAAATATTCACTTCTTACTCGAAGAACTAAAATTTATTCACCACATTAAGAACAAGAGATTTCTCCCAATCTATTCAAAATCTCTCTTCATATGTACTTTTGTCCTATTTTGTAGTATTTCTAATCTGGTGTACTGTATGAGGACTGAGAATATAGAATCGGTGATGTGCAATGGTAAATGGCTTATGAAGGGCCGTAAGATTCTTAACTTAAACGAGGTAACATGAAGCTATTTCTTTCATTATGGTACGATAGTTTGCTTTTATTGATGCAAAATTGCACAATATGAATCTGTCTTTGTGTTACTCTTCTGCTGGATACTGCAGGAAGAAATTGTACAATTGGCAATGAAGCAAGCGAGCAACCTTCTAGAACGAGCCGGTGTTAACCTTCCCAATCGTATGAAGTTTGTATAAAGTTAGACTGCATTGTGAGATCTATGCAGAAACGGCCTATCAGTCTTTAATTCTTTATGCAACTCTCATGTTTATTTTTCTTTTTACTTGCTTTATCTCTTTGAATAATACCTCACCTAGTCACCTGGAGGTCAGAAATGATTATTCCATGGGCTGAAAATTTGTAAATTAGAAAAATTCTTTTACAGGATCTCATTTCAACAGCTTTTGTTAATAAGTTGAGGTACGAACAAGAATTGTGTAAATGGTTGTGTATACTTCCTCTTTTATTTTCCTCATGTGATGTTATCATTTTGTCGTTCTGTGCCTATCAAATATACTTTTACTATATAGAACTCAAAATAACATTACTGAAACTTGTAAACTTATTTTTCTTAGAACCTCAAAAACAACCAACATCTACATTCACCAAGTTTATTCCTATTATCTTTGATTTGTGCGGCCCAGTTTTGAGCCCGCTAACTAGAAACAAAGATCCAATAATAACTTCCATCCGATCCAACGTATTCAATTTCTCAAATCCTGTTTTCTCTGATGAGACGAGCTCACCGTCTGTTCCAGCTCCAGTGCGCCACTTCCGAAATGCTTCGACGGAGCTTAGTATCCACCACCCGCCGCCTACTGTCCTCATCCTCCATCCCAACATACACTCCCGAATTCCAATTCGAACTCGAAACCGAAACCGATACCGGAATCCATTCCAGTTTCTCCACCCAGACTCCGAAACCAACGCCGCCTCCACTGACGCCGTGTCCCCTGGCGGACACGCTGTCTCACCTCCTAATCTCCCACCACAACCCGTTCCACCCGTCAGAATCGCCTCTCCAACTAACCGGAGTCGGGTTCTCCAACGAGCTCCTCACCCAAACCCTCCTCCGACTCCGCAACCACTCCAAACCCGCTCTCTCTCTCTTCGTCTGGGCCCGAGACCACCTTAAAGGAATCGAGAACGGCCATGTGTCAGCTGATGCTTATGATCTTATCATCGACTCGCTCGGGAGGGCGAGACAGTTCGATGCCGTGTGGCGGATCCTTATCGAGATGGGGCAGGATGGGGTGGGGCCCACAAACAAGACATTTGCTGTGCTGATTAGGAGACATGTAGCGGCGGGATTTACGCGTGAGGCAATTCGGGCTTTTGATGATATGGAGGCTTTTATTGGTAGAGAACCTGATAAAGAGGAGTTCTGTATGCTGCTTGATACCTTGTGCAAATACAAGTATCCTAAGGTATGATTTTTGGTTAACTTTTTTGGTATTCTTTTATAAAATCAACTCCCAACCCCATGGATTAATATATTATGGACTGTAGGAACCAAGTTCTAAAATGTGAGGCATGCAATTTATTTTCCAAAAAGAAAAAGAACTTTCTTTTTTTAATGTAGTACAAATGCACTTGAAACAAAATATCTTACCAATAACACCAATGTCAGCTTTGGCTGGTATATGTAGTTAAGCTGGTACAGTATTTTTGAACACTATAGTGCTTCTGTAGGGGATATTCATTACACACAAATCCCCCAAGTGCATAATGGAAGAGGTACCAATGACGATAATTGATGCATATTAAGAACCAGCAAGGTATTCTTTGTTGTGACCTAGAGGCTGTGAATGACCAAATTGCTTAGGTACTAGCCAGGTCTAATCTGTTTGAGATCAATCTCGGTTTTGGTCTTAAGTTATTTTATCAGGTCTGGATTAGCTCCATTTTGGCTATACTAATTTAGGTTGCTTACTGGATTTGAATGTTGGGCATTTAAATTTTGGGTGGTTGTGTCAGGGTAAGGTGTGTGGTCTGTTGAATTCAGGATTAAAGTCATCTTAGTTTGCAGATAAAATTGGGATCAGTAGTGAATTATGAGTTGTTTTTCCTTTTAAGAATCTGTTTAGTTTATTTTCTTGAGTCGGGTTTAGGATTTCTCATTAGTCAGGTCACTCAAAGCATTGTCAGTTCAGGATCGTCTCAGACTGAAATGTGGTCTGGTTGTGGGTTGCTCTGCTCAGGTCTTATAATTACTCTTAGCTTCTTAAAACGATTGCTTTTATATGTTCGTCCAGGTTTTCAGCACAAATAGGATTTGTGAGTTTTATTTACCATGTGCAATTTTCCACTGACACCTTCCCTTTTTGAACAGATTGCAATGGAATTATTTAACAAAAGAAAGCATAAGTACGAACCAGATGAAAAGATGTACACTATCCTAATCTATGGCTGGTGCAGGACAAGCCAGCTAGACAGGGCCAGAAAGCTTCTAGATGAGATGATCGACCGAGGGATTGAACCAAATATAGTCACATACAACACACTCCTTAATGGCTTTTGCCGGCATGTTAGTTTGCACCCGGAAACTCGTTTCGACCAAACCATTAAATCTGCTGAGGAACTCCTGAAGGAGATGCAAAGGAGAGGTATACAACCTGACGTAACTAGCTATTCAATCGTTTTACATGTATATAGTCGGGCCCACAAGCCAGAATTGACCCTTTGTAAATTTAGAGCTATGAAGGAACAAGGGATTAGCCCTAGTATAGCCACATACACTTCAGTTGTCAAATGCCTCACGTCGTGTGGTAGGTTAGATGACGCTTATGAGTTGCTTGATGAAATGTCTAACAACGGGATTCAACCTGCCCCAGCCACTTATAATTGTTTCTTTAAGGAGTATTTTGGTCGGAAAGATGTAAATACTGCATTGAAATTATACCAAAAGATGAAAGGCACAGGTTCCTTTGATATCCACACATACCATATATTACTTAGGATGTTCATAAAATTGGAAAAATTCGGGTTAGTGCAAGAAATTTGGAAGGACATGTGTGAGGCTGGTATTGGACCAGATCTCGATTCTTACACTCTTTTGGTACATGGGCTTTGTGAGAAGAGGAAATGGAGGCAAGCATGCCATATGTTCATGGAAATGATAGAGAAGGGATTTCTTCCACAGAAGGTCACTTTTGAGACCCTCTATAGAGGTTTGATACAAGCCGATATGCTTCAAACTTGGCGAAGGTTGAAGAAGAGGGTTGATGAGGAGGCATTGAAGTTTGGAGTAGAATTTGAGAAGTACTACTTGAAACCATATAAGAGGTGATATAGGTTACTTTTCTGTGAGTTGTACACTAGACAAGTTATATAGAGCTAGCTTATCTGGGGCCCTGGTACCTGCCTATCTGGTACAAGTTTAGGTTATCGATTTTTGAGTTGAAGGCTTTATAGTTGTAAAGTTGAAATTTCTTTTCTTTTCAAAATCAAATTGGTGGTCGTATCAAAACAATTTTGATGGGATTAGTACATATTAAAGTATATGCGCATATACTTTTTATTTGTTCATATATGTCCTACGTCTTTCTTTGCTGTTTGATAATTAGTTTGTTTTCTTTGGTTCTTAGAGATGTAGTGACCTCTTGTCTGCTAGTTTCAATGGTATATTATTCTTTTTATTCTTTTCCATAATTGTGAAGTACGATAATCATTTGGCTACCACTTTTTTTCTGAAGTTTGCTTTTGTATGGTAGTGGTTGACTGAATTTGAGCAATCTGAGTTATTTTTCTGTTTATTATACAGCTTATTTAAAACCACCATCTTACTGAGATATTGATATGATTTTGTATGCCTACGGGCTTTTTACTTTAAAAAAAATGATTTTGTTAAACTTGAACCTATTTGTATTACTAAATAGTAATATCGTAACTCATTAATTGTTAAATTTTTATTTCTCAAGTGATGTACTAAAACTCTGATTCCATGACTTCCATCGTTCTTGTACTCTTCGCTACATTGATTTGGATTTTCTTGTTGTGGATTGATATCATGGATAAATGGACAGTATTGTGGAAACATTTTTTTTTTTTTTTTTGAGGATAAAAGCCCGTAGGCAAAGATATATTATACATGGATACACAGTTAACTGTTTTCAACTATTGTGGAAACAATTCTGTTATAGGTGCAGACTGCAGAACATTTGTGATGTAATGGTACCGATGTGGTACGCAAACGCCTATGTGAATCAACTCCTGTACAGAATACGCTGTCTCTGCTTTTCTATTGAATCTAACATTTCTAGAGAAAGAACAACTCAAAAAGAAAAAGAAAAAGAGGAATTAATAAAATGGTTGGTAGCCGTTCTTCATGAGTCGCGTAGTTTGGGTACGTACAGCTGGAACGATTAAGGCATCTGGGCAGTTCTTTTCTATTATTTCTATGTTAATTTTTTTTTTTTTAAAATGTTAGACACATTCTCGGTCTATACATTATATAAGGACTGCTGCTGTCAAGTGGCTTTTGTATTGTGTTAGGTAAGTTTAGTCGACTTAACAGTTAAAACTAACCGTACTTCATGATTGTATAAAAAGGCATTAAATAAATTGGCGAAGACTTATTTATTTAACTAAAAAACTTGCTTTAAAATAAAATTGACTCCAAAAATATTTAAGATTCGTATGGATCGTTCAGACTTCAGAGTATAATGCTGAAATAATACTATTTGAGATATTGTGTTTAAATGGTGTTAAAATAAAGATGTTAAAAATATTATTATGTACTTTTTGAAGATTGAAAGTATTGCTTCAATAGATTTCGTTGGAACAACAAATTTATGCGTTTTTCTTTCGCTGTTTCGGTCCAAATTGTGGAACAGCAAACTGTCGCAATCCTTGACTGCTACTATTTGGTCTAGTTTGTAACAATTTCTATAGCCTACATGGAGTCAGCATGGGACAATTCTCCAATCAGGATTTGAGAAACATAGTCAAGCTGAAAATACATAGCATTAGCAGTTAAGAGAAACACATACGTCTAAATTAAACGAAAAAATCATATATATCTTTTTCTATGCAAACAAAAATATATCGGTTTAAGGATAAAATATGTATCTTCTTATCTTTCCCATTTTTAAATGGTATATCAGCAAGTTTAAAACAGAGTATGAGGTCTAAGAATTAAGAGGTACAACATTTTTGGCAAATGCGTCTCTGATATTTATCCTATATGAAGGCACATAGATCCTCCGCAGTAAAAAAAAAATGACTGTTGCAGTTATTTTTCTTTTTTTTAATATTTAAAAATTTTAAAATTCAATTGTTGAACCAAACTGTTGATTTTGTTCAATTTTACGGGCGATGCGTTTTCATATAAGTTTTATAAAATTTGAAGTTGATTTGATACTTGATTAAGTGCTCAATAAATGAATGGTTTGATTAATTCTAATACATTTATAATTTGAGCACTTAACCAAATATCAAATCAACTCCAAATTTTATAAAACTTATATGAAAACGCATCGTCCGTAAAATTGAACAAAATCAACGATTTTGTTCAACAATTTAAATTTTTTAAATATTAAATAAAAAAGAAAAAGACCGCTCAGCAGTCGTTTATTTTTTACTGCCGAGGAGTCCCTATATGAAGTGTCTTTTTCATGGACAATAACTACTCTCTATTAAAATCATATAGATATCACGTCACTTATTCCATATGGTTAGCAGCAGATCACCAGTTCTTGCCAACCTTTACCAAAATAACAAGTCAACAAGTTCAGTCACACTCTTTTGGGTCATCTATGAAATGGGTTATTGTGTAATTATATTGGAACCCGGTAGAGTTTAATTATATTGGAACCCGGTACAAGTAAACTCCTTAAAAAAAGGTTTTGTACTAGATACTTCATATGACTTGTCAACATCAAAAATGAATAGGTGGCCAACCCCGCTAAATTTATGATCCTCCTCTCCGTTTCAACTAAATGGAGAAAAACCATGACAATAGTGTCTCCTACTTATACTGTACATATACAAATGTAATACAAACATTTATCATCACCATAAATAAGAAAAGTTCTTGTATCATTTTATAAATTAAGGATTTGTTAGGAAGGTAACTACTATATTCTTTTCAAATTTAGTAAATTAGTGGTAGTGTTGAGATATAGCTATTATATATACAGGAAGTAATCTGTCCATTGTATATTGAAATGGTGAGTAAAATAAATTGAATGACAACTTTGCGAATTAAATCCACGTGTCGATTGGTTTTTTCTTCTTCAAGAATCTACCCAGTTAATCATTTTTGTAATGGATCTAATTTGGTATGCTACTTGGATCCAGCCTAGTCAACTTCCAAACCACAATATAATATGATAATATAAACAATTAACAAATATCGGATTCAAAATAAGATCCTGCTCCAGAAACTGTTTCAACTAAATTGATTGTTTGAGAAAGCATAAATTGGAGTTGTAAATGTTTTAATGTATGCAATATGTTATATACAAAGAGAAAAGTATAAATTGTTTTTACCCCCAACGTACGAAGTGAATATAATGTTATAGCGAACCTGTAAAAATTGTTTAAACTGTGTTTAATTACCACGAAGAAAAAGGGAAAGGAAATTGAAAAGAGGGAACAATTTTTTATCTTATGATTTAGTTGGTTCTCTTGCTTTCATCCATCCTAATTTGAGGGGTTCCATAAATATTTTTTACCTTGTAATACTACATTTAAAAAAAAAAAAAAGATCTAAAAGAGCTTGACGGGTGCAATAGCAATCTAATGCCGAAGAATGTTAACAATGTGACCTCTATTTAACCCCAAATATCCAAATAAAAGTCCAATCAAACAATATTAGTTTTTGAAGTTCTCTTTACCTCTCTTTCTATGCCTTCCATTATTTTGTATCCAAAACTAATATATAAGAGAATTTCTAATTTACTAATTGTCTAATTATGCTCGTTTTCGCTATAGATCAAATCCAGTGCAAAGGGGAAAAATGGATGTACTCTTGAAATTTCCTTCTTTTTTTCCCCATTGTTCTCAAATTTAGTTGCCAATTTATTTATTAGGCGCATACAAACTTCATATAATCGGGTTTGGATCATCTAATAGCGGGTGTCTGTTTGGTCCAAACTACACTGAAGTTCTCTCTCTTTATTATTACTATTATTTTTTTCCCCTCACAATTTTATTATTTTTTAAAAATATCAGCAAAGGGCTGCTAAGGAGCCGTAGCACACAAAATTAGGATGCACTAAGAAGCTTTGGTTGATAACTTGTTGTACTTGTTCTTCACACAAAAATTGATGTTAGTTAAACATTACGCCAACAAATCTGTACATTGTGCAAAGTTTAATTGGGTTGTTATTCATGTTCTCCTAACCCCAACAATCCTGCCTATCTCTTTCAAACTTTCAACTTAAATCAGATTAAAATAAAACGAAGAAAAATCCACTGACATACAATCTTTCCACTATATAACCATCACTCAACAAAGCAAAGCAAAACATCCAAGTATCTCTTTATCTGTTCTCTCTACCTCCCTTCAAGCCTCACTCTCTCTCAAACCGTTTCATTTCAAGTTATCCAAAAAGATCTGCAAAATGGTACACACCAAATTAGCACCCTAGCTATGATATCTCATTGTTTTCCAATTTTTGTAATATTCATATGTTGAATTCTACAAAAAAAATTTATTGACGCGATTAATACTGTTTTCTAATTAATCATTTATATATTTCTTTTTTTCAGATTGCTGAACTCAAAGACGCATTGCAAAATGAGAAGGAAGTTGTGGTGAAGGCTAGTGAGCCTCAACTTGTAGCACCGGCAATGGAAACCCCGAATGGGCTTTATTATCTATCAAATTTGGATCAAAATATTGCCGTCATAATAAAAACCCTATACAGCTTCAAATCCAATGAAAAGGGTAATGAAACCGCAGTGGAGACTATGAAGGATTCCTTAGCAAGGGTTTTGGTGCACTACTATCCCCTGGCCGGTCGTCTGACGATCAGTCCTGAAATGAAGCTTATTGTTAACTGCACTGCTGAAGGTGCTGTGTTTGTCGAGGCAGAGGCCGATTGTGACTTGGTGGATATCGGCAATTTGGAAAAACCTGACCCGATAACACTTGGCAAGCTTGTCTATGACATCCCTGGTGCTAAGAACATTTTGGAAATACCTCCTTTGGTGGCTCAGGTATGGTGTATTACTTCTCTAACACAGGTTAATTCCTGAAAACATTAGGTTTTGATTTGTGTAAATACAACCTTCAAAATTTTAAGACCCTCAAAAAAATTTTGTAGACTGGTCAATTATTGCATTGCAATGGTCTTGTGAGACATATTTAAATTGATAAGGCAAGTCAACTTGAGAATTTCACTGGGACCTACTTAAAGCAACTACAAAGTGAATTAATAGTTAAGGGAAAACAAAAAACAAAAACAAACAAGTTTTCACTTGAAATTAAAATCAAACATCAATACTGACATAAAACTAAACGTTCATCTTTATGCTCAGGTGACAAAATTCAAGTGTGGTGGGTTCACCCTCGGCCTGTCAATGAACCATTGCATGTTTGATGGGCTTGGAGCAATGGAGTTTGTGTCGTCATGGGGCCAGACTGCTCGTGGACTCCCACTGTCGGTCCCACCTGTCATTGACCGCAAAGTGCTCAAACCCCGTGACCCACCGACCATTTCCAACCCACACCGCGAATTTGACGAAATTGAAGACATCTCTGACACAGCCACACTTTACAAAGATGAGCTCCTCTATCGATCATTCTACTTCGAGCCAGAAGACCTCGACCGCATCAAGTCCAAAGCCCTAGAAGATGGTGTGCTCGAAAAATGCACGTCCTTTGAGGCATTGACGGCATGGGTATGGCGCGCCCGCACTGAATCTCTGCAACTGAACCCCGATCAAAAGACCAAGTTGCTTTTTGCCGTGGATGGTCGCCAACGCCTCAATCCGCCTCTACCAAAAGGATATTTCGGGAATGGTATTGTGTTGACAAATGCAATTGCAACATCAGGGGAACTATTGGCGAATCCTTTGTCATACACAGTTGGTTTGGTGCAAGATTCCATTAAAATGGTGACTGATGAGTACATTCGGTCCGCAATCGACTTCTTTGAGAAAACACGTGCACGACCATCACTAGCTGCTACTCTCCTAATAACCACATGGTCCAGGCTGGCATTTGATGATGCCGATTTCGGGTGGGGCCAGCCAACAGCCTCTGGACCAGTGATGCTGCCAGAAAAGGAGGTTATATTGTTTCTGGCACATAATAAGGAGCGCCGAAGCATCAATGTGCTTCTCGGTTTGCCAAGCTCAGCCATGGTGAAGTTTCAGGAGCTTATGGAGGAGTTGAATTAGAAAGGTCCGCCGCGGTTCTACTGGTGAAGTGTGGTTGATATTATTGACGAGTTTGTACCAGAAAATTATACACTTAGTTTTGTGCTTATTTGTGTGTTCAGTGTTCAAATGTACTATTCATTGTAATGTTGTATTCAATTCAATTTGAATTTGAGATTATAATTTTATTGATATTGAAATTTATATGAAGTTGATATTCATTATACAAAACTTAGTTCAGGGAACTGGATAACCGAATGTATGGGCGCTTTAGCACAGTTTTCTTATTTTTGAAAAATAAAAAAGGTACAATTGGACAGTTAGGTACAGAAATAAGTACATCAGGTATCATTCATGATTGTTGATCACTTAATCATAATCCAGAATACTCTGAAAAAATAGCCAGAGCCCTTTTGTAAAATGGGCCTCTATTTGGGCCATAAAATTCATATCATAGTGTTATAAGAAATTCAGTAGGACCGGAATACTCTCTTCTATTTTAGTTATTAGGAAGATAAATAAAGACAAGTTTTTAATTATAATTGAAGCATGAAGATGATCTATTTTATTATTTGCCTCTCTATTTGCGCCAAAACCGTTATAAATAATTTTCCCTATTGAAAGCAAACACAACAATAAATGTATACCTCTGCATTTTGCTAATTCCAGACAAAACATCTCAGGTAACCTATCCGCATTCTGTAGGGAGTGCTCAGAAAAGAAAAAAAAAATTATCATTAACAAAGAAAAAACAGAATTAAAGCAGTGTGTCCCAACCACTGCCAAATACGGATTACATTAATGCATGAGGTGTCATAAATGAACTGGAACAGTCTTATAAGAGCACTCTGCTCGTCCAAGGAATTTTTCAAGTCAGATTGGCAAAGTCAAAGCTTCACAAACCAGATCATGTACAGTACGGAGCAATTTTAGAGAAGACCACTGCTGCTGATCACCAAGCTACTATTAGATCACAGCCATTAAATTCAGATCAGCAGCTCAGATATGCTTCACTGCTTTGTAGATGATCCATATTATGATTGCTAGGGAATTCCTAGCAAGTACCCTATCACCGTAATTTCAGTCGTAAGAATCAATGACTACTTGTCCATTAATAAATTAAAAAACAAGGAGATAAATACTAAACAATAAGCACAGCTCCTAGGCTATATAGCCCGTATACATATCTGATAAGAAAACAATGAATGCACATTGATTAGCAATAATACGGTTTAATCATCCCACACGTGTCAAGGGGGTCCATCTTGGTAAAAGAAAAAAGGTACTCTTGTTGTTTTTAATGCAGATAGTACCCTTACATGCACCAGATAACTAGCCAGAAACAGGTCCAGAATTACTGCTACATATAAATGGTATCTTTTACAGCTTTCTACCAACTATTACTATTTACAAGGGAAAAGGGATAATTAAATAAGGTCTTAATTAAGGCATTATCATCCAAGATCATTGTTTTACCGACCAGTTAAGCAAAGTGGTTATAAGATTTCTTGCGTATCAGGTTCTGTAACATCATTGTGAACCGTTAAACATAAAATTTTACGGACAGAATAGAAATTCCTTTTGATTTAATTTGCAGACAGTATTAATTCTACTTTCCTCAAAAAGTAATCTCAGATTGCAAGAGAGCATCTACATAATGAAATCATAGCTATATATCATTTTTGTAACTGTAAAAATATCCAAGGGGCAATAAAGAAGAGAAATTAGTTAACAGCAGAAAGCAGTGTTCAGCCCATGCCTAGTCTACTGAACTGAGCCCGAAAAGAGAAAAGAGAGATAAAAGAAGGAAACTAGCCATCTATGCACACGTGATGGTGTCACTATCCCATTCATCCATCCATCCATCCCCTGTCCCATCAATCACCCCTCCATTAACTCCATAGCGCACGAAACCGAGTCTATATTTGCACTAGCGTATATATTTTTTCTTAAACCTTTCTCTTTTAAATTTTCTATGTTCTTGTAGTAGTAATTTCTCTAAGACAGAGATAACAAAAAAACCCAAAACATAAGAAGCCAATATACCACCATGTTTGAACAGCCAGTCAAGCATACTGTTCAACGATGGTGGAATAATGAACTATTCATACCCAAAATTTTACCCCTCTTCTAGTCTAGGTTAGTACTATTATCCTATACATACAAAGGAAGAGGTACCAAAATTGGTAATACAAAAGTGCTTATAATACTTAAACATATATATCTATGTTGACACACAAGTTGCGGTGGAGACGGAGAGCTGGTACTGATAGGTGTTGGCATATTGGAATGACAACGAAGAGCCGGAAGGAAGAGGCCGGCCATCATTGAGCAAGCAATCATCAAAATGAAGCCGACGAAACACGCGTGGATTGATCAGTCGGGCAGAGCTGAACCAACCACAGCTGAAGTGGATCTGGCCGAGTTCACAACCAGTATCGGCCTTCTGAGCACACACATTTAAGACCTGCACCGTGTAGGTTGGGATGCCATTTGGCAACGGTGATGTGGCACCTTGGTGTATGACAATGTCATCCTTGCTGCAACCACCATCTCCAACCCTCTCTGTGGTAAAACTGGACATCTCCGGTGCTGGTGATGAGAGATTACTTGTCATAATGCCTGCAGAATTTGAAAAAAAAAATATTAAGGAAATGACAACACAAATAATGAGAAAGAGAATAGACATTCCATAATTCTATACACTGTTCCATTGGAATAAGAAATAGAATTTGACGGATTTGATGTGCGGACGAGACAAAACGCTCCTTTCCCATGTGTGGTTGGGATGTACATTAGGATGCCCAAAAGTTTACAAAAAACAATGCAACTATGCAAGCTTAAGATCGTTTTCTTCTCATTGAATTTCTAGCATTTTGAAATTGTAACTTGAGCGTAGAACAAATAACTTACAAAATTTATATGTATACATATATATGTAGAATCCCAATCTATAAAAGTATTTAAAACAGGGCTAAAGTAAATAAATAATTCATTTTAGACAAATTAGAAAAGTTAAAGTTGGGAAGGAACTACTGAGGTACAACAACACTGGCTCTGTGGGGAACAGGTTCTGTAACCCCACCATCAGCCGCCAGTGCCACTGCGTTTTGTACGTACAACAACTCACCTTCAGACAACTGGACCCCACCCACTACTCAAAACTAGTGTAACCAACTGTGTAACTAAAAACTGCTCATCAACAAAACTCACGCCATCTTTGAATAATTTCGTGCAGTCATTGGCTACACGGGAACAACATGGAAAAGGTAACAGAAGAACAGTACTTGAAACTCCAGCCCCAGCTGGTTTTGGAAGTATGTACCAGAGGGGACCACTCCTCGCCAGCCCACGCTCACCTTCTCGTGCAAATCTTTTTGTTACTATTTTTTATTTACCATTTTATTCATCTATTGTATAAAAAATTGACGACACGACAAAAATTCCTCCCGCTGATTTGTTGGGACCCCTTGATAACTGTCCGATTGGTATTTTCACAAACCGACACGTTGGATAATAAGTAATCACAACCGTTGGATAATAAGTAAATGATTTGAATGAAACTCGCCGTTGTTTTGCTTCAAAAATGGAATCATGTAAAAACAAAAAGAGATTTCAAAATATATAGAGAAAAATTGTACCATGAGCGAGAAGCTTCCTCTGAGATAAAGAGACGCCATGTTGTGATTCTCTCTCTCTGGCCATCTCCGACGTACCATGAAGAAGCGGCCAATAAATCCCTGACAGTTAAAAAATTATTAGATAAATTAGGAGGTTTTATGCGAAAATTTGCTAGTAAATGCAACAAAATGATGATGTCAGATTAACTTTTGTTGGAACGCTTTCTGATGGTCTTGTGGTGTTTAGAGAGCAGAAAGATACAAAACAGAAAGAGGAAAAATCCAAAAAGCAGGATAAGAAGTAACAAAGTTAAAAGATAAAACTGAGAATATTGACTAGACTAAGTGCTACTGATGATTGGAGATTTGAGAAACAAATATAGATAACTTATCAGTAAAATTAACTAAATAATTGGAAATAAGTAAATAACAATGTTGAATTACACATTAAACCGCTTGACTTATCATCTCCTTTATTAAACAATAAACAGTTATCCAACTAATTCATTTTCAAAAACAAAGTAACAAAACCCTGCCCACTTTACAATAATGACAGAAACCAAATTACGTAATTATTTAAACAAAAATAAATTACACAAAATTCAAACACCCGATTAAAACAAATAATATAAAACAGAGAGGTTTTTCATTAAAGAATATTTAGAAAATAAAAATATTAGATAAACTCGAAATCTCGGATAGCAAAAACAAGGAGAGATTCAGTGAAAACACAAAGAAAATGAAATGAATTCCAGAGAGAAAAAAACAAACCTGGTGCAATGGCCATGGTGAAGAAGCCAACAGAGAAGATCGCAAGTGCAGTTACCACCATGGCTAAAATGCGCCTCCCATTGATCCTCGCCATGAGAGCACCGCCATTACTTGATCCCATTCTCATCCTTCCACCTTTCGCCTCTGACACAGCACTGGTTGATTGAACATATGAAAGAACACAAGAAAAAGGGAATTAGAGAGAGAATACAGGTCAGATCAGAGCATTGGAATCGAGGCAAGGAGGTGCAATAAAAGAGAAACGAGAAAGGTAGTATTGACTAATAGATCATATCCTCGTAAAACGAGCAAAATCAACCAAAAAGGCAGCTAAACATAGGGAAACGAAGAGAATCGGGATTCAATCAGAAAATCTCGTCGCTAGTACGATCTAGCGCCGAGCTCTTGTCGCTTGACCAACAAACAGCCTCGGTACAATACAAATACATAGAATAGACAGATCTAAACTCTACTTTTGTTAGGAAACGAGAAATCTGATGTATTCGTTGCCTCAAACGGGTAATAAAGAGAAATAAGAGATACAATGACAACTCAAACTAGTTGTTATGGCCTCAGAAGTTCCAGTTTGAGTCGGAAATGCAAAATTGGAGGCGAAAATTACGAAAAAATCATCTAATTAAGTAGAGAAAATCGAACCTTATCAGATTAATCGATTGCATAGCGATAAGCGATGTAGGTTAGGCGCGAGAGAATTGAGGAGAGTAGAGAGAATGTAGATTTAGATGTGGATGTTTCTGGGGTTAGGGTTTTTGTTTCTGGTGTTTCTCTCTCTAAGTTAGTTGAGAGTGTTTGTGTAGAGAGAGAGAGGGAGACGAAGGTAGCAGGAGGGGTATTTATAGAGAATGCCAGATTCGGCTAGACCGTTTCGGAAGGTGATTTCGATTTCAATTTTCTTTTTCCTTTTTTGCGTAGAAGCCCCTTTTAGCGTTGGAAATTACAATATATGTTATTCCTTTTCCACTTGTACAGATTTTTTTGTTTTTAGGTATAGTTCTTATTCTTGTTTGAATTAGATGATAATAATTGGCACTAAAAAATATCTCAATATATTGCAGGATTCACAGAAGATATTAAGTGTGCATTTTAATTTTTAAGCATATCTTTTTTTTTTTCACTTGAATTGTGGAGAGAAATCTATATTGTGTGGTTTGGAATACATTGAAGATTACAATTTACAATATGAATTCCTATATGTAAATTTTAAATGAATAATCATAAATAAATTTGTTAAGAAAAACCCTCAGTGAAATTCTATTTTTACTATATCCATATTCAAATAATTTAGAAAGTACAATATAGGAGATATAAGTGAAATTTTTACAATAATGAGGCGCTGAAATATTCCAAATAATGAAAGCAAATGAAATAAACAAAAAATAAACAAAATATTAAAAAAACCAGTGTTTATGTACGTTGGCCCTAGCATATTTATAAAATTGTTAAAATTACATAAAATAAAAATGAATTAACTCAATTAATTACTACTTACTGCTTTTGAAGCGAGGTTACGGTAAATTTTCCCGTCAACTACATCATCGCATGAGTTAAAATGAAAGTATTCTTATGTTTGGCAGCTAAAAAAAAAACATGTCATGCTATAAAAAACACGTTTCCTAACACTTCCTAGAGGTGGGTTGATTACAAATTAACCAAACTGAACAGGTTATCTTGGTAATTTTCCCTGCAGTTAAGAGATCTTTTCTGTTGTAATTAGAATATTAGATAATTGATTGAAGATATTGTTTGAGCCTGGAGTTAAATTCTCGGTAATTGGAAGCATTAACAAGAGTGCCATTTCTTAGGTCGCTGTTTTGTAGGGACACGTGGCCATTGGTGAGAGGATCACACGGATGGGGTCTTTTTTTTTTCTTTTTTTTGATGAAAGCCCTTGGGCACACGGATGGGATCTGGTGGGTTGCTGTGGGAAATTATACGGTCGAACCTGGCACGTGCAACGGACGCTTCATTAACTTTTTTTTTTTTCCCGCTCTTTTGAGAAACACTTCGTTAACGAACTGCTGTCATGACTATACAGCTTCCTGGAAGCTTCTTACGGGCCCATTGTTTCTTTTAAAGCTGTATTTCGGCAAAGAAGAGTAGAGATTTTTATTTCGTTGTTTCTTTTTCTCCTACGAACACAAAAATAAATATATTTAAAATATTAAATTTCATAATATGACTTGTTTATTATAACTTGAACATAATAAATACTAAAGACATTTATATATAGCATGTAAGATTACAATTCAGTACTAGAGTCTTTGCAGATAAACAAGAGATTATTAATAATAAAAGTAATACTCTAAAAAAAATTCATCTTATTTGTATCTGTCACGTTATTATTAAGTGAAAAAAATATAAAAAGCAAGAAAATTATCTTGAGAGTTGTTGGTCTGATGACTAGGTAGAAAAGAGCCCCTTATCGGCAAATCACATATCAAAATATATGAAAAATATAAAATTGACACGTAGAAGGATCTAAATATGTGGCTAACTAAGAAATTGAAAAACTAAATACTTCTTTAATGTAGCATAGACTATCCAATAATGAATTAAAAGCGTTTCAGCCATTAAAAAAAAAGGGAAAAAAAAAGAGAAAATTTTCCAACAATATATATGCCGTTATTACACAAGAATACTGAGATATAATCAGACGAGAAATATCTCATGGTTGTAATACTGACACTATTCCGAAAGCGATCTTGTAAACAATTTTTGTCTTTCTTACCGACTTAATTTGAGAATAGTTTTTAATAGTATAAATATAATCTGTGCACCTTTATGGAGTGATTAACGATACGTGACATACTGACATGTGAGAGCACTAGGTGGTCTCACTCTCTCACTTCTCCCTCTTAATCTTTTTAAAACTTTTGGGGTTATACGTGCTGATCTCTCTTAAAGACACGCAAACAAAAAGATGAAATTAGCCTTATCTGAGTGTAGTATAATCTTCCGACCATTTGGACTATTCCAATTCTAATTTTATAAATTAACCAATAAATAGTCCTGCTTCAAATTGCAACATTCATTGTATTGTCCAAAGAAAGCTAAAAGTGGGACGAGTTTAGTGCACTTTTTTGGAATTACCCGGTAGACAATTCACTTGCCACATTTGATAGAACCTAGCATTACATCAGCATGACCGACCAAAGATATTAAATAATAAAAAAATATTTAATTTTTAATATGCTTTTTGTACCTTTGAATAAAGTAGGCAAGCAAAAAAAAATAGTAATATAATGCATGCGCAACCAAGTATGAGAAAACAAAATAAAAACATTGTTCCTGAAACAGAAAAACAATTTGCATATGAAATCCAAATAAAAAGAGAAATAGAATGAGTCAGAGCAGTGTTTATTATCAAAACATTATTCCTGAAATAGAAAACAATTTGCATATGAAATCCGAATAAAAAGAGAAACAGAATGAGTCAGAGCAGTGCGTAGAATGATGTGATGATGCTCCTTTTGCATGGGGCATGTCATCATCATCAAATTAGGATGCATCATGCCACTCAAATACCATGCAATTACGAATCACCACACAAACAAGAATCAGACAAAAAACTTGTTAAATAAATAAATAGGCAGACAATATTTTCTAACAAGTTTGACAAACACCATAAGTAGGTTAGTTAAAGTCCCAAAGAAAACAAATTATTGGCCCAATTAGCCTTCACTTTGAGATGCATTTTGACCCCACATGTTCATTCTTCTTTTCATTTGGAAAGCACCTCTAACGACGTGTTTGTCCACTATATAAATATAAATTGGCGGCTTTCATTTCCTTTCTAACTGCTCCATTTTATCTTTAAGAATAAGAATGACAATTAGTGTCATGTAATAATATCACTTTGGTGATACAATTGGTGTTGAAACAGAGTTGATGCTGATGTCACCACCAGTACTAATTGGACGCGCGTATTATTAGCTATTCAACAAGCGATTATAACTGAATCATACACGAGATTCACAATTTACAATTAGATTTTGAAAAACACACAAGCCTTCCTAGACAATCGCATCAAAATTGGAAGTAATTAAAATTATACGTTTAGAGTAAGAATTTTGGAAAATAAATACGAACCATAAAAATTTTGAAAATAAATGTTTTCATGAGAATTACAAACCACACACAATGTATGATTTGGTCGCTAATAAAAAAAAAAATGAAACCATAATTTGTTTTTTCCGAGAGAGAATGAAACCATAGTTCTTTAATCTGTTAAATAAGTGCTACTGTACAATTTTTTGAACAAAATCAATTTTAGATACTTTCACTTTCAGAGTGATGCTTTATTTTCTTCTGACGTAGTCTTGCCTATGCTTCTTCAGCAACTAATATGTTGGGATATTAATTATTAATTTTTTTCTGAAGCCCCTAGGCGTATTTTAGGCTACATATGAGATCCAATGGCAGAGTTAAAAAAAGAAAAAAAAACAATGCTTATGTATTTTTATAAAATTATATACGAGAACCTATGTACTCTATGTAAACTTTGCCTGTTTGTGCGCTTGATTGTTTTCGTCACTGGAAAGTGGAAATGTAGTAGGAGCGAGAAAAGAACACACCATTCCCTTGGTATGTTTTGTCTTTTTACTGCGTTGGTTTTTTTGGTCCTTTTCACCTCGTTTCTAAATATTAAAAAATGTTTGGTAACCAATAGTCAATAGACGAGTCTTCATTACCAAGCTCACTAAAGTTTAACGAATAAATAATTTTTTTAAAAAAATACATACTTGAACTTTGTAAAATAATATAGTTATTCTATTTTTTATCCTATTAAATGCAAATAATACGTTTTTCTTATTTTTATAAAGAAGGCATTTGAAGAAAAATTTATATTTTTTTTCGACTTTTATTTAAAAAAATGGCCCTTCTCGTGTGCTTACATGGAATCTATAGAGCATCGAACTGAGATGTGTTCCAGTTTAATTCTTTGGTTGAAGCAATTTCGAATTGACGTCGAAATCTGAATCAATTAATAATTGGAGCGGGTGATTGTGAATTTGTGTCAGTATTTTTCTCTTAAAAACCGTAGGAGAGTATTTTTATAAAAACAATTTGACACTGCCTTAGACCCAATTGGATTGATACACAATTATACACAACCGGAGCAGATTCAAAGTCGAATGAAATTGAAGAGGCATGAGCAAACACAAATTCTTCCAGCCCATCTGGGCTCGAATTGGACCCTGGTTCTGGTACCATTGATCCTGAGCTTTGGATTTATCATGAATCATGATATATGTGATAATTGCAGCTGATACACTTTTATTTCTTTTTTCTATTTTTCATATCTTTTTGGGTGAATAGTTAAGTCAACATTGAGAGGAGCCCTAGTGCTTTTGTTTCTTTTGCGTGCTACTTTTCTAATTTTTTAGTCCATGGTTGTAAAAAAGCCGAAAGATTTCTTTCTTTTCTTTCCGTTTATTTATTTATTTTTTAAGAAAGGTTCTATTGCCACAATAAAGTGTCACCAAATGCCACAATTTTACTTTCCATCAATAATTAAAAATTTTTAAAATTTAAATGTTGAATCCATACCATTGATTTTGTGCAACTAAACAAGCGATGTGTTTCCATATAAGTTTTATTAAATTTGAAGTTGATTTGATATTTGATCAAGAGGTTAGAAAATGAACGAATCTTGTTAACTATGGTAGATTAATTGTAATAAGTTTATGGTTTGACCTCTTGATCAAATATTCAAATCAACTCCAAGTTTTGTAATTGTAAACTTATATGGAAACACATCGCTCGCTAAGTTGTACATGATCAATGGTTTGGATCTAACATTTAAATTAAAATTTTTTTAATTATTGATAAAAAGTAAAGTTGTGGTATTTAGTGACACTCTAGAATTGTGGCACCGGAATTTTTATGTGAATGTTTAACTTTCTTTCTAGTTAAATTATTCAACTTCTGCAGTTTCATAAGTAGCTGGAATGAAAATTTGTGAAATACATAGTAAATTCTGAGAAAAAAAAACCCTGTTTTCCTCGGGGCTAGGATTGGTCGCACTCATTGGATTATTCTCCAAACTATGCACAGTTGTTTCTGATGTATTCTAAGGGCCAATTACTTTTATTAACGCGTCAATTACAGGGCAATATGGTAATCATTCTGCCCTTATACTTTTACGGCTTGGGATTAGGTATTGACAACTATCGTGGTCTCAACTTAGCCCTAACGGTCCAATTAGTTATTCTAATTTATTACAGTCAAAACAAGAACGACCTATATCTGAACGATTAGGAAAAAACAAAGAATCAAATTGGTTCAATATTAACGAGGGAGAGTGTAATTGACAAAACCATGAGTTGAATTTTCCGAGTTATCTAACGGAGGACCATGGGGCTTAATTAGGTCCTTAGCCAATGACCAGAAGTTTTAACAAATTAATTATTCTATTGTGAGACAGAGTTCAGTAATTTAACTGAAAAAAAAATTATATCGGAGTATATTCTAAAGAATAATTGTAATTTGTAAATTGCTATCAGAAAATTTGGGATGTCTGTTCAAGTATGGAAAATATTTGATATTGTAAATATTATAAATTTGAAATATACAATAGTTAACCGGTATGAAGAAAATAAACAAAATAAACAAACAGGTAGGAATTTTTTTATTTTTTTTTATTTATTTTTTTTTTTTTTGAAAGAAAGGTGGGATGTTTTCACGTGCAAACAAAACGTGTAGTTGCTCTAGAAACCCAAAGCAGCGGGTAAGGTTCTTTCTCAGGAATGTTTGCTCTATATTGTGTCGTTAGTTTTCCCCATCAAACTGGATTTTTGCTTTTACTTTTATATAAACGCTTTTATAATGTTTATTTGTTATTTACTTTTCAGATGTTTTAAGTGGCCTAACGCCTAAACGCAAACAAGTTTTACATGTTTTAAGTGGACTAAATGCATTATTGGGCCCCAAGTTACCCACTATTGTCTCTTAATAAAACTAAAAGGCCTAAGAACCACGCAAGGAATTAGAGCCAGGATCCTGTCAGTTTCCGATTTTGAGATCGCACCGTCCCTGTTCGTGTTCCCGCCTTGACAGAGGATGGGAGGAGTTTCGACTCCCGAGTCCCGACAGATCAGAAAAAAAGGGGGGCCTAGATACTAGGGTTTACCATTTGGTGGAGAATTTCTTACTAATGGCGACGACCCTTGATCTAAAGAGGCCAAACGAAGAAGAAGAGTTTGGCCCAGGCTCAGGTTCGGGCCAGGAAGCGTCGAAGAAAGCAAAGACGGAGCTGAGCAGTGATTGGGATGGACTCCACTTCGAGCATTTTGACGATTGCCTTGAATACTTTGGTGGTGATTATTTGGATGCTGGGAACTATTGGCAGGCATACAAAGATAAATTGCAGAAGAAGTGCAAATTCCTGGACTTGAAGTGTTTTCTGGTGATGTTTTATTTACCTTCCCTCCTCAATTTTGTTTCCCTCTATTTCGATTTCTTAATTTCACTCTGCTTCGCTTCAATTACTGTTTTGATTCCCTAACATAAAAATTAACTTAATTATTAAAAAAAATACAATAATAACATTACTGTTTGTCAATCAATTTTGTAGAAATATACAGGGCAGCTGGATAAAGCTAATAGCCTTCGCACATACGATGATTTTCGTAAGTTTTTTTTTGAAGACTCGGAGGACCTGAAAGAGTTCAACAACAGGCCGTGGGTCATGCGACCAACCCCGGGCTGTTATGATGACTACCAGCGCCTGTTTGTCCAAGATTTTGTAAGCACACCTGTTTGATTTACCCTTTTATCACAACACTACATGGCCTTGCCACACTTGTATTGGTGATTTATTATGTTCTCAATCCTCATTCATTATTCTCTAAATCACTGCATGGGTCTCACGCATGTACTTTTATTCTGTTGATTTCGAATATTCTTGACTCTCAATATAAGATAGATAGTACTTCATGCTCAAATGGTCACAATTTACATGCATTATTGTGCATTTCTATCTCAAATCACCTTCTTTTTCTTTCTCCGATGATTTCTATATGCCTAACCACTGCAATCATGTTGTCATCTTTGTCTATGTAGTGTCGCGATCCAGATGAGACATACTGTACTGTCTACTGCAGCCTTCATAGTGATACTGATTTCCTGAAATTGTATGATGAGCTAAAACTTTATGTCCAGGTAAATTAGCACATCCCTTTACAACATTGATGATAATATGAAAGAACATATAAACATTTTTCTGCTGTTTAACCCATTCTACTGAAAATTTTCTCTTGTTTGCAGAGATCTAGTCGCTCAATTGATGTTATACGGGGCATAATGTTAGACCTTTCTCAGAATTACAAGATAAATGACGATTATGTTTTAGATTGTGCTGTCATGGTAATTCTTTTACTTGTTAATATGGTCGCTCTCAACTCTCTTCACTTTCTGAATATACTGATTTGTTCTCTCACTCAGGACTTGCATGCATGGATAACTACAGAAGATTTGAAGAAGGGGCTTATACCAGTATATACTAAGCTCTGGCACGAAACTGAGATTAATGGGGTGCTGCTTTCTATTCCCTTTACCATTTTCTTTCATAAATTTGTTTATATTGTGGACCCCTTTTAAATTAATTAGTGGATATACCTTTTTTAGAGACGTATTGATGAAGTAGTGAAAGACATTACTGAGCATGATAAGGAGATGCATTCTGAGTGCAAAAAGATGCTTCAAGCTGATACCAAGAGAAACTTTGGTAACACTACATTTACTGTGAGTTTTATATCTCTTTTGATTTAAATCTCGTATGAGAACCTTGCTTGTGAATCTTTTTTTTTATTTTTCAAATATTTCCCTAGCTAAGTATGGAGTAACAAACTTATGTCTGACTCTTTGTTACTATCTTTTCTTTAGCTTGCTGCAATTAAGAAGTACATAACAGTCAAGACCAAGGTAAATCGCTGTGTTAGTTAGTTTTTACATGTTTATTGTGGCCCTAGTCAGGTCTAGGGATGATGAGCTGTTTATTATTTAGACACTCTCTGAGGGTTTTGGATGTTATTGTTACAGCAAGTGGTTAGGTGTTTAAAATATTTTGCATGTTTCTGAGCACGTCTTCTGTGGTAGGTCAATGAGCTGATCAGACATAATACCCAAGGGATATACTGTTGGGATTTGATAGGGTTAGTCTTATAGATGGTCTTCTCCTTTACTATTGAAATGATGCAGGGCTACTATTCTGTAAATGGTTGTCATATTATTTATCTTTTTTTCTTTTCTCAACATGTAGGGGAATAGTGTTAGTGATTTATGCGCAGAAGATCTTGTAAGAGATTATTTTCTTGAGGTGAAGCTATATCTTCTTTAATTTGATTTCAAATTTCTTGGTTTGAGCATTCTTTTGACGGTTATCATATTTTTTTTCTAGTAGGATCCAACCGATACTTTTACGATATATACATACAGCATGTATGTTGAAAAGAAGATGCAGATTGCTGAGAAGTTAGGTATCATTGATAGGTACGTCTTGGTTGTTTTATGAAAATAAGCCATCTGGATAATTATTTGCTCAGTTAATGTTCTTACTAATCGAAAGGTTGTTCTTTCATTGTTTTTGCTGTTTGCTGTCTCGCAGTTCAGCATCAACCTGACCTGAGGCCTGTTCTTCTACAGTTTTCTGTGAAGTCATGGCAGCATGGGACGTACGATGCTATTTGCAGTGTACTTTTTTCTACAGATCCAGCCAGCTTTTTGGTCCTTCAAATTACTATGTTTTCCAGTTATTTAGATGGACTTCGTTTATCTGCTCAATCAAGTTCTTGGTGTACCTGTGATTGTGTGCTAATGTTTTGAACTATCGAAAAGATTAATGTTTAGTTGTTAAAGAGAATCCATGACCTAGTATCAGAATGATAGTAGTTTATGTATTTTGTTGTTCAATTTCATCATTCTTGATTACATATGTTGGGAAAACTAGTTTTTATTCTGCCGTAACTTAAATACAAAGGAATTAATATTGTGCGATTAATTAAATACAATTCAGGGATGGACATATGACCCGAAATCCATCAGCCAACAGATACCTGCCTCAATCCAGGAGCATAGCCTGCTTTTTCCGGAAATAATGCAGGCAAGATAAGCCTAGGTTTTTCAATGTATCACTGTATCAGGCCATATACACGGGCGAGTCCGATTCTGGTGCCGCGCACCCATCCGAGCCGTTCGATTTGATCCGAGCGGTTCATTTTTTTCGGGCCTATCAATCTGAGGTTTTGCACGGGCCACCTATCATCCATCCAACGGTGCAGATCGAGTGCGGCACCCTTATCGCGCGGCACCAGATTTCGTTTCTACACGGGCAGGCCCGTAGGCACTTTCTCAGTTTCTTGCTCTAGCCGCTGCAGCCCCAATCCCTATTATTTGATTTCTCTCTCACACATACACAAAGCAAACGAAAAATTCACTCTGCTTCGCAGCTTGCACCATCTGATCCATCTGCCTCGCACTAGGCAGCTGCAGGCAACCTGTCTCGCCAGGCACCGGGAGACAGTGAATTTCCTGCTTTCATGAATTGGGAAGAATATGCACCATTCATGGAACCCCAACAACCCCCCTCTCCCCAACACACACACACACGCAAACACAACTGACAAAAAATAATAATATTAAAAAAAAATAAATATACGTGGAACACCGCACATAGCGACATCAGGAGGTGTCTTGTAGTTTTCTTCATTCTTATTTATAGTAAATTATATTGTATTATGTTGTTTTAATTCCGACCATGGGGCTTAATTAGGTCCTTACATTTTTCTCAATGACCAGAAGTATTAACAATAAGTTATTAAGTTATTAAGTTACAAACAGCTGGATGCTTTCACTTGCAAACAAGACTTGTACTTGCTCTAGAAGCCCAAAGCAGCGGGTCAGGTCCTTTCTCTGGCAAGTTTGCTTTAAATTGTGTCGTTGGTTTTCCCCATTAAACTGAATTTTTGCTTTTATAATGTTTACTTTTCATCAGATATTTTAAGGGCCTAAATGCAACAAGCTTTCAGATGTTTACTTATAAAGAAAGCGATTTCTGAGTTCTTATAATGTTGTTATTTTGTTATTGGGCCCAAGTTAGCCCACTATTGTCTCTTAGAACTAAAAGGCCTAAGAAGTAAGAACCACGCAACGAATTAAAGTCCGGATCCTGTCGGTTTCCGATTTTGAGCGCCGTTTCTGTTCCCGCCTAGACACACAGGAGTTTCGACTCCCGACAGAAAAGAAAACGAGGGAGGCCTAGGGTTTTACCATTTCTTAGTAATGGCTACGACCCTTGATCTTCCGGTAAAGAGGCCAAACGAAGAAGAAGAGTTTGGCCCAGGGTCAGGTTCGGGCCAGGAAGCGTCGAAGAAAGCAAAGACGGAACTGAGCAGTGATTGTGATGGACCAGACTTCGACTCTTTCAAGGAATGCCTTGAATACTTCGGTGATCGTGCGACTGCTGCAGACTACTGGCGGGAATACCCTCATAGACTGGAGATGAAGTGCAGGCTACGGGACTTCAAGCTTTTGTTGGTCATAATTTTATTTACCTCCTTCATTTAATTTATTTATTTTAATTTCCCCTCTATTTTGATTCTTGAATTCCACTCCGCCTCAATCAGTTGTAGATCCTCAGTCACCATATGAAATATCTCTGATATTTGATTCCCCAAATTAGAATTAACTTAATTAAAAATACAATAATAACATTACTGTTTGTCAATCAATTTTGTAGAAATCTACAGGGCAGGTCGATAAAGCAAACAGCCTTCGCACATATGACGATATGCGTAAATTTCATTCTTCTAAAGACTGGGAAATGTTCCCTGCCAGGAAGTGGATGCTGCAACCTATCCCGGGCCGTTACGATGACTATCAGCGCCTGTTTGTCCCTGATGGTGTAAGCACACCAATCTCATCACCTCCCCCTTTCTATTTATTCTATATATTCTTCCATGCATGTTTGATTTACCTTTATGAAAGCATACATGTTTGATTTACCATTATTATTATGTTCTCAATTCTCATGCATTCTTCTCTCACACTGCATGGTCTGACACATATATTTACTTTTATATGTTTTTTTTTATTTAATATTGTCGACTCTCATGGCAGAGATAGTCATGCTTAAGCGGTCATAATTTTTATGTGCATTACTGAGCATTCCTCTCTCATATTTCCTATTCTCTCACTTCTAGATTTTTGACCACTAACCAGTGTCGTAATATCGTCCTCTTTGTCAATGTAGCTTTGCAGTGGTGAATATTTTCTCTTCTGCACCCATAAGACTGATGTTGCCTATCTGGAATTTTATGATCACCTACTAGATACTCTGAAGGTAAACTACTCTCAGTCTTTAGCACATCCTCTGAAAATTATATGTAAGAACGTGAAAAGTTTTTTTTCCTGCTCTCTCATATTAACATGCTTCTACTTATAATTTTCTCTTGTTTGCACCGTCATGTTAATTCTGTAAATGTTTTTGTTTTGTTTGTTTTAGGTCAACACAAGTCAGTCATTTGATGATGTAAAGAGAGTAGCACTAGATATGTCCAACGAGTACAAGATAGATGACCTTTTAGTACTTGATCAAGCTATTACTGTAAATCTCTTTCATGTTACAGTTGCTCAGCTGTCTTGACTTTTTTAATATACTGATTGGTTCTCTCTCTTAGGACTCACATATGTGGCTACATTTTGAAGACCTGAAGAAAGAGTTTGTACCAGTGTTTACTGAACTATGGCAAGAAATTATAAAGAACGAGGTTGTGGTTTCTATTCCCTTTACCATTTTCTCATAATTTTGCTTTTCTGATGTTGACCTCTTTCAAAGTAATGACGGATATATTCTTTATATAGAGGGCTATTGATGTAGTAGTGAAAGGCATTACTGAGCGTGATAAGGATCTGTATTCCCGCTGCAAAAATTATATTCAAGTAGATAGCGAGTATAACTTCTCACGCACTAAATTTATTGTGAGTTTCTCTCTTGTTTTTTTTTAAAAAAAATCTCTTATGACAAACCTTGTTTGCCAATCTTTTTTTGTTTTATATATAATTTCCTCGCTAAACACATGGAGTAACTAACTTATATTTGATTATTTACTAATGTCCTTTTTTAGCTTGCTCAAATCACGAGGTACATTTCAGTCAAGACCAAAGTAAGTTGTCTGAGTCAGCGTATTTTCCCTTTTCTATTTAAATTCAGTTTGTGCAGATATTTTGTTATTGTAATATTCTGCTGTACGGTCCTGGGATGACGAGCTGTTTTTAATCTAGCCATTAGTTAAAGGGATTTTGGTTGTTATTCTTGACTAACAATACTACACAAACATAATTCTATCACTGCTACTCAAATTACTAATACAACATCTATACTAATACTCTCTACTAAGCTCTACATAACAACTATAATATTTTTACTACCCTTATTACAAGACAACGACTGCAATTTTGAGACACTTATTTCTCCTAACTTTTTGGTGCACTCAACAAATGAGCACAACCTCCTATTTATATGTGTTACATGTCGGTAGAGAAGTTTCTAGATTTGACAATAGTGATTTGTAAACATCATTACTGACTCAATTAAAGTTGGTTCGTTGTCTCCAGAATTTTCTTCACTTGTGAAGTTCATCATTGAAAGATCGTTCATGTAGGTGAAATTATGGGGCTGGGTTTATTTTTGGGCTATAGTCAGTGATGACTTCAACAGTTATTGATATATCAAACGGTCAAGTATGCACAATATTTTGTTTGCTTCCTGTGCATATTTCTGAGCACTTCTTCTATATTTGCTCAATGAAGCAGGGTGCCATTGAATGCTACCGTTCTGAAAATGTTTGTAATATTATTTTTCTTTTTGTCAACATGCAGGGGAACAGTGTTAATGATTTATGCACAAAGGATCTTGTGAGAGAGTATTTTCGTGAGGTGAAGCTAAATCTCCTACTATTGATTTCACATTTCTTGGTTTGAGCACTCTTTTGACAGGAAACAAATTTTTTTGTAATAGGATCCTCCTGGTCTTCTAAAGATATTTCCCTACAGCGATTATGTTAAGAAGAAGATACGGGTTGCAGAGGAGTTAGGCATCATAGAAAGGTACATTTTGATTGTGTGTTGAAAATAAGCCATCTGGATTTTCTGTTCTTACTAATTAGAAGGTTGCTCTTTCATTGTTTTTTTTGCAGTTCGGTATCAACCTGACCAGGTCTCTGGAGAAGCAACTGCATATTAGTTTAGTTACTTTTGTCTTCATGGCATCATTGTCTTGTCTGACTACCTTTTATTCTGGTTAACCTTACAAAATTGTTGTCAATTGATCTTACATATCAGTTTCTGATGCAAGCAAACATTCCATGTGGGGTCGTGTAGTTATTTTTTTTGGAATTTGTGATGTCCAAAATGGGGAATACTTGTTGTTCCCTCTAGTCGACATTTTGTAGAGATTCAGTCTGTTTTTGGCCCTAATTGCTACATTTTTGCCGTTAGTTTAGATAAAAGTTCATTTTGGGGGCGTTTGGCAATCAGGGGATCAATGGTTAAAACTTCGTATTTTTAGGCCATTGTAGGTTAACAAATTAGTTTACTAACTTAAAAGTTAAGACTGACCTCATGCATGCCAAACGCACACCTTATTTCCATAATCAAGTCTTTTGTTTTGAACTGTATAGTTGTTCTAAACAAATTAAATCTCTTGATGGCTGTATGCCAATTTATGTTCATTATTTTTAAAAGTTCAACTGGAATACTGGATGCTGGAACTTTCACTTATCCAATATTCCTACTTTTATACTTGAAAATTATCCTGGTAAATACATTTTTTTTTTTAAAAAAAAATCAAATGATGTTATATAGCTAGAAGCATTGTAATAGACAGAGAGATCAATGAAAATAAAAGGATAGATAACGTGATTCACTGACTTCACTTTTGGTTTTGTGTTTAAGTGTTTATTTTATTTATTTATTTATTTTGTGAAACAAGTAGAGTTTAATGTTTAGTCCATTGCATCCGAGAAGAAATAAGAGAGAGGCTATGCACTTATAAACCACACAAAAAAGACAAGTACAACTCGTGAGAATCAACCGGAAGGCCTCCATGTGGCTGCTCAGACGTGTCAACTTAGTTGCTGAGAATGCAACAGACCCGCAATAGTAAAAATACACCGATAAGAGAACTGAGAAATATATCAATGGATTTGAATCCTCTGTAATCCTGACCGTTTGTTTTAAGATCAGAGCCAGGAGCTCGCCCGGCTGGAAATTGCTGCTTTTACACATGGGCCATCTTTCACAATAGAGATGCAATCAAGTCCGTACGATGAAAATCGGACAGTGCATTTACAAATAGGCCTGTCAATATGAGAACGTTTTAACGTTTTAACGTTCCGTATATGGGCCACGAAACATTAAACGGAAGGAAAAATAGTTCCGTTTGGGCCAACGAAACATAAACGTAAGGGCCCATTTACGTTTCGTTTATTTACGTTATACCGTATATGATTGCAAAATTTTGGAATATGTTGAATTACAGAGGAATGCGGAGAAATCTAGGGAGCAGATCGATCAAACCCTAAATTGCGCCGCTTCTGTCCTCACCCCTCTACTTCTTCTCCAATCACTACTGACCCTCCTCTCTTCTCTCCTTCTAATTCCCTTCCACCAAGCCGAGCAACAACCTTCCCCCCTGCTTCAATCGGAACCTCCCTTCTTCACCTTCCTCGTTCCCTCTCTCCTCCGACCGCCTCTTCCTCACCTCTCCCCTCTGCTTCGACTCACGAGAAAGAAGCTAAAGTCGACATCCCTCTCTCGAATTCACTACTGACCCCCACCTCCTCTCCCTTCTTCTACCTCTACCTCGAGCAACAGCCATGGCTGGTTTGGTTGGCTTCTGACATACCTCTCTTGCTTCGAACACCCTTTTCACTTCACTCCCATTTTTCTCTCTAGCTTGTCTGGCTTCAATGGAGACTGGTGGCCGACAGCAGCTCTCCCTTTCGCAAAGTCTCAGCCATGTCGCCTTTCGACAGAGCTCAGGTTGGAGATTCCAACAACCATTTCTTGTAAATTTTGGGTTGAGCAATTTTGGGTTTTTCTGGTTTACTGGGTTGAGCAATTTTCTTGTTTTTCTGATTTCGGGTTTTTCAGGTTTACTGGTTTACTGGTACCAGTGTACAATTTGTAATTAAGCAATTATTGAGAATTTGTTGCAGTTTTTACTGGTTTACTGCAATTTGTTGCAATTATCGAAAATTTTGGGTTGAGTATCAGTTTCATTGAAACTAATGGAGAATTGGTTATTAAATATAGATGGTTGTTGTTGTTTTGTTTGATTTATCTTGCTAATCTTAAGGATTGTAATTGGTTTGATTTAGTTCTGTTAAATAAAGAGGATATGATTAGATTTCAAAGTTCAATTGCTTGGTTCTGTGTTTGCAAACTCAAATTGTTGCTCTAATTCCTTCACTTTTTTTTTTGTGAGAAACGGTTAAACGGCTCTAAGGTAGCTTATTTGGAGAGAAAAACGGAAGCAACATTTATAACGTCTTTAACGTTTGTACTGTTTAAACAAACAAAACATTAAACGGAAGAAAAAATTCTTACGTTAACTAAACGAAACATTAAACGTAAGGGATCATTTACGTGGACGTTGTGCACGTTTGACAGGTATATTTACAAATTAGACTAGACATTGGCCTTTGGTTTCCTGCAAATGGAAAGATCCCGCGATTATCGGAGATTTGGGGTCCGTTGAAACGACGTATTTGTTTTCTGTCAATAGTTTAAATCTTGAATTTCAAAATACAGAGTGACAACTGTAATATTGCTTGAAACACTTTAAGACGAAAAAAATCAATACCAAAAGATTGTTAGAATAAACATTAAAAATTTGTCAGCTTTACTTTAACTGTCTTGTTTATATGATAATAAAAAAAGAGTTTATTAACTTTTTGCGAAGAAACATTTATTCACACATTTTACAATTAATTAATTAATTCACATAAATGAGAATGCCAAAAGCATTTGAACTTTTCCGGAGAATTCGAGATCAAATTTTGGTTATACTTCTCATTTTCCTACCTAAAATCCTACGAAGATTTTATACCAAAAACAAAATAAAAATAAGTAATCAACAGATCTGATTCATGAGGATCTGTAGCAGGTGAGAAATATAATCAGGACCGCGAGATAAAAAAGTTTGTTCATAGGATTGATAGCATCCAAAATTTAATGGCGCAGTTAATTTGCTGGGTAATTGTGGCAACTTAAAATCCGACTAAGATTTTTAACTAAAAATTGAACAACACGAATCTGATTAGGTGAGATGTAATCAGGACCGTGGGATAAATCATAAAAGACGGACAGCGCAGTTAATTCAGATTTAGACACCGACGTTTGCTCTCCTTCATTTCTGTTTTATTTGAGCTTTTAAGGGGAAGAAAGATCCCGTAAATCATTGGGCAATTTTGGGGCACAGACAGAACTTCCAGTTTGGGAATTTAATTCATTCCTGCCTTCCCAAAAGGTCGCGACAGAAAAGAAAAACGAAAGAGAAGTTCTAGGGTTTTACAATATGGTAGTAACTAGTAACAGCAACGAGGTACTAATGGATACGAGTCATACGACTATTGATCTTCCAGTGAAGAAATCAAACGAAGAAGAGATTGGGTCAACTTGGAAGGAGCAGGCGTCGAAGAAAGCAAAGGTGGAACGGGACAACGGTGGAGATGAATTGTCGATCCCATCTTTTCGGGAATTAAATATATTGCTGGCCAGTGATAAGGTTGATCGATGGGTCGAGGACAGGAACCCGTCCAGATGCAGATTTCGGGAATTTCAACTTTATCTGGTGATTATTTACCTCCTTAATTTTATTATTTTCCACTCTGTTTTGATTTCTTAGTTCCACTCCCTTTAGATCGGTTGTAGATTCTCAGTCACTCCTCACCAGATATGAAATGAATTATCTGATGATGACATGTCCAGCTGAATTTTGATTGGTTAGAATTCAATTTAATGAAATATTTTAATAAAATAACATTACTGTTTCTTTGTTTTTTTGTTTTTTTGTTTATTGATTTTGTATTTTGTACATATATATAGGAGAGGTGAAAGGAGCAAAGAGCCTTCAGTTGATTTGCATAACATTTGTAATATAGAGTGGCAACGTTTTCGCCGCAAGCCATGGAGACTGCGACCAAAACTAAAAAAAAAAAGCTCCTGTGACAAGTACCAGAGCCTTATTGTGTATTGTTCCGTAAGCACACTCATCAACTTCCATGCATGTTTTCTTTACCTTTATCGCGACATAACATAGCCTAGCCACACTTTTATTGGCTTCTCTTGCAGTCTTCACTAGCAGTAAATGGTATTATGGCACTTTGATTTTTTACTGTGCTTTAGAATGCTGTTGACCACCAAATAACCCTATGGAGCTGGATCCATTACAAATATTCTTAAGAAGCATTCCTCTCTCATACTAGCTTCTTTATCCCATTTTTAGATCTCAAACCAGTGTCATAACGTTGTCATGTTTGTCTATGTATAATTCTTTGCTCTGTTGCTGTTCTTACTAATCGAAAGTTGGTTCTTTCATTGTTTGTGCTGTTGCTTTCTTGCAGATCGGCATCAACCTGACCTGGAGTTTGTTCTCCTATAGTTTCCTCATGACAGCATAAGATGTGCGATTTTCTCTGCAGTGTACTTTTTCTTGAGATCCAGTCAGCTTTTTGCTCGGATAACTACCATTTTCTAGTTAGTTTAGATGGAGCTCGTTTATCTGCTCAATCGAGATTTTGGTGTACTTGGGATTCAATCTAGTTTTGATGTACTTGGGATTGCGGGAAAATGAGAATTTTTATTTTGAATTAAAAAATGATAAATGCTTAATTAACAAAATGATAATTGTTTATGCATCCTTTTATTCAATTTCATCATTCTTGATTATTTATGTTAAAAAAAACTAGTACTAGTATTTACTCTGCGAAACGTTGTTTTGTAGCTGTAACACGAATATAATTTACAGAAATAATGCACCTTTTCACATTCGGAATGAGAACATACATTCCTGTACAAAATTAGAAATTAAATCGTCATTTCATACACTTGCTGCCACTAAATAACGGATCGTGAAGCCTATTCTTGTCAAAGCAAAAAATATCAAAGAAAAAGTTCCAATAGAATTTCCAGCTTTCATGAATTTGGAGAATGCTTTACATACAAGCTCAGGGAGGCGTTCATAAATCTCCAATTAATTTCAGGTGTGATATGCACCATCCACTCTTTTTCCAAGCTTTAATAGGCCAAATTGGGCTTCAGCCATGATTTTTCGCGTGCTGACGTCATCAAATTTTTTTCGAAAAAAAAATTCGGAATTTTTTTTACGCGTTGACGTCATCAAATGGACAGATTTTTGTGTTCAGTTAGTTGCATCTTAAAATCGAATTTTCGTATTTTTTGGTTAAGTTAAACACGTTAAGGGATAAACTTAAAGTTTTTATGTGTTCAGTTAGTTGCATCTCAAAATTAAATTTTCGTCTTTTTGTGTTCAGTTAAACACGTTAAGGGTTGAAAACTGTTTATGTGTTTAGTTAGTTCCATCTCAAAAAATGAAATTTTGTATTTTTGTGCTCAGTTAAATGCGTTTAAGGTTGAACTTAAATTGTTTATGTGTTCAGTTAGTTGTGAACAAACACGTTTTAATAACCATGCAATGAATTGAACAATGATAAGTTATTAAGGATAATATCCATTATTGCAACAAACTGAACAATTCTATTAATAATATCATCCATTAATAATAATTTTCTTTCTGAATTAATTCAATAGCTTTTTTGTAACACACCTAAATCAATTCAGATAAAAACAAAATCTAATAATATATTCTAAGAATTTGCTTATCAATTTAAAAACTGAAAAAATTAAACAAAAAAACCACAATGCAAATTGATGGCAAAATACTTACTATTTAGTACACAATAAAAACCAAAAGAAAATTATCTAAAAATAAATTCCTGAATTCTAACAAACAATAGATTAACACATATTCCTGATGCGTTATCAGGCTTTGGTTCGTACAAGAAAATCCAAAAATGAAAAGACAAGAAATATCAAGAAAATCCAAAAATGATAACACAAGCACATCGGTGGGAGAAAATTTCACAACCGCGTGTTCTTTTTTGGCAGCTGCGTGTTCTTCCATTGAAGAGATCGAGAGAGATGAAACTAGAAGAGGGAGAGGAAATGAAGACTGAGCTAGTTGTTGGTCCAGTAAAAGCCTTATGATAGTAACCAATTTTGAATTAATTTACTTTTCAGAAAAAGAATAGAATGCAATGTCGCCATACACAAGGGAGATGATATGATAGAGGACCTTTGATTTTAAACACCAAGAGAAAAATGATATATATATATATAGTTTTGCTATGGTGAATTGCAACTCACGGAGCCTTCCGTGAGTTGCGATGAAAACTCTTGGATCTTATTCAAAATGACCGATCCAAATCATCCAATATAATTTCCATATTGAAATCTCCTTGTAAATCAAATTTTATATTTTTTTCGAAATTTTTAAGTATTTTTTTGGAAATTTTGAAAATCGCTAATCTAATTAATTATGTACCGTTCAAAAACAGCAGTTTTTAAAAATCCGAAAAAAATACTTAAAAATTTCGAAAAAATATAAAATTTGGTCTGTAAAGAGATTTCAATATGGAGATCATATTGGATGGTTTGGATTAGTTATTTTGAATCAGATCCAAGAGTTTTGATCGCAACTCACGGAAGCCTTCGTGAGTTGCTAACTCATGATAGCAAAACTATATATATATAGATATATATATTTATATGCTAACTTTTATGTGAATATTTAAGTTTCTGTCTTGTTAAATTATTCAACTTCTTCTGATTTTTTGTTCTGTTTTTTTTGGTTCGGCTCAGTTAGTTCTAGCTTTGTTTTCTCTGTTATTGGTTTTTTCTTTTCTTTTCCTAGTAGTCCCTTTCTAGTGTTTCAAAAAAAAAAAAATTTATTCAACTTCTGCAGTTTCATAAGTAGCTGGAATGAAAATTTGTGAAATACATAGTAAATTTTGAGGAAAAAACCCTGTTTTCCTCGGGGCTAGGATTGGTCGCACTCATTGGATTATTCTCCAAACTATGCACAGCTGTTTCTGATGTATTAATTCTAAGGGCCAATTACTTTTATTAACGCCCTTATGTTTTTACGGCTTGGGATTAGGTATTGACAACTATCGTGGTCTCAATTTAGCCCTAATGGTCCAATTAGTTATTCAAATTTATTACAGTCAAAACAAGAACGACCTATATCTGAACGATTAGGGAAAAAAAAAATGAATCAATTTTGTTTAACATTAACAAGCGAAGAAGATTCAGATGAAGACCTTTTGGAGTGAGCTGCAGTCTCACAGTGGACTTCTTAGCCTGTAGTTATCTTCTTCGTTTATTTTGCGTTGATTTTATTTTGCTTTTCATCAGGATAGAGGTGTGTTCTGTCAATGCCAAACTCAGTTTTGGAGTTGGTTACTTCTTTACTCTTTTTGTACTGTACTAAACCTTGCTTTAATGAAGACAGCGATCAAATCTTTTGATTGCTTTTATCCAAAAAAATTTTCCGAGTTATCTAACAGAGGACCATGGGGCTTAATTAGGTCCATAGAATTATCAGAAGTTTTAACAAACAAATTATTCTATTGTGAGACAGAATTCAGTAATTTAACTGAAAAAAAAAATTATATCGGAGTATATTCTAAAGAATAATTGTAATTTGTAAATTGCTATCAGAAAATTTGGGATGTCTGTTCAAGTACGGGAAATTAATATTTGGATTCATCTGTGGATGTCAATATGTCATGAAATATTGTAATAAATGTATAAATTTGAAATATACAACAGTTAACCGATATGAAGAAAATAAACAAACAGGTGGGATGCTTTTCACGTGCAAACAAGAGGTGCAGTTTGCTCTAGAAACCCGAAGCAGCGGGTAATTAAGGTTCTTTCTCAGGAATGTTTGCTCTAAATTGTGTCGTTGGTTTTCCCCTTTAAACTGGATTTTTTCTTCTACTTTGAAACGCTTTTATAATGTTTATTTATTATTTACTTTTCAGATGTTTTAAGTGGCCTAACGCCTAAATGCAAACAAGTTTTAGATGTTTTATAAGTGGACTAAATGCATTATTGGACCCCAAGTAACCCACTATTGTCTCTTAATAAAACTAAAAGGCCTAAGAACCACGCAAGGAATTAGAGCCCGGATCCTGTCGGTTTCTGATTTTGAGATCGCACCGTTTTTCTCCCGATTGTATTCCCGCCTTGACAGAGGGAGGAGTTTCGACTCCCGACAGAACATAAAAAGAGGGAGGCTACGGACTAGGGTTTATCATTTGGTGGAGAATTTCTTAGTAATGGCTACGACCCTTGATCTTCCGGTAAAGAGGCCAAACGAAGAAGAAGAGTTTGGCCCAGGCTCAGGTTCGGACCAGGAAGCGTCGAAGAAAGCAAAGACGGAACTGAGCAGTGATTTTGATGGACCAGACTTCGACTCTTTCAAGGAATGCCTTGAATACTTCGGTGATCGTGCGACTGCTGCAAACTACTGGCGGGAATACCCTCATAGACTGGAGAAGAAGTGCAGGCTACGGGATTTCAAGCTTTTGCTGGTCATAATTTTATTTACCTCCTTCATTTAATTTATTTTAATTTCCCCTCTATTTTGATTCTTGAATTCCACTCCGCCTCAATCAGTTGTAGATCTTCAGTCACCATATGAAATATCTCTGATATTTGATTCCCTAAAATAGAATTAACTTAATTAAAAATACAATAATAACATTACTGTTTGTCAATCAATTTTGTAGAAATCTACAGGGCAGGTCGATAAAGCAAACAGCCTTCGCACATATGACGATTTGCGTAAATTTCATTCTTCTAAAGACTGGGAAATGTTCCCTGCCAGGAAGTGGAGGCTGCAACCTATCCCGGGCCGTTACGATGACTACCAGCGCCTGTTTGTCGCTGATGGTGTAAGCACACCATTATCATCACCTCCCCCTTTCTATTTATTCTATAATTCTTCCATGCATGTTTGTTTTACCTTTATCAAAGCATGGCCTTGCCACACTTGTATTGGTTTATTATTATTATTATTATGTTCTCAATTCTCATGCATTCTTCTCTCACACTGCATGGTCTCGCACATATATCTACTTTTATCATGGTTTTTTTTTTTTAAATATTGTCGACTCTCAAGTCAGAGATAGTCATGCTTAAGCGGTCATAATTTTTACGTGCATTACTGAGCATTCCTCTCTCATATTTCCTTCTTTTCTCTCACTTCTAGATCCTTGACCACTAACCAGTGTCGTAATGTCGTCCATTTTGTCAATGTAGCTTTGCAGTGAATATTTTCTCTTCTGCACCCATAAGACTGATGTTGCCTATCTGGAATTTTATGATCACCTACTAGATACTCTGAAGGTAAACTACTCTCAGTCTTTAGCACATCCTCAGAAAATTATATGTAAGAACGTCAAAAGTTTTTTTCCCTGCTCTCTCATATTAACATGCTTCTACTTATAATTTTCTCTTGTTTGCACCGTCATGTTAATTCTTTAAATGTTTTTGTTTTGTTTGTTTTAGGTCAACACAAGTCAGTCATTTGATGATGTAAAGAGAGTAGCACTAGATATGTCCAACGAGTACAAGATAGATGACCTTTTAGTTCTTGATCAAGCTATTTCTGTAAATCTCTTTCATGTTACGGTTGCTCAGCTGTCTTGGCTTTTTTAATATACTGATTAGTTCTCTCTCTTAGGACTCACATATGTGGCTACGTAATGAAGACCTGAAGAAAGAGTTTGTACCAGTGTTTACTGAACTCTGGAAAGAAATTATAAAGAACGAGGTTGTGGTTTCTATTCCCTTTACCATTTTCTCATAATTTTGCTTTTCTGATGTGGACCTCTTTCAAACTAATGACGGATATATTCTTTATATAGAGGGCTATTGATGTAGTAGTGAAAGACATTACTGAGCGTGATAAGGATCTGTATTCCCGCTGCAAAAATTATATTCAAGTAGATAGCAAGTATAACTTCTCAAGCACTAAATTTATTGTGAGTTTCTCTCTTTTTTTTTTAAAAAAAAAAAATCTCTTTTGACAAACCTTGTTTGCCAATCTTTTTTTGTTTTATATATAATTTCCTTGCTAAACACATGGAGTAACTAACTTATATTTGATTATTTACTAATGCCCTTTTTTAGCTTGCTGACATCACGAGGTACATTTCAGTCAAGACCAAAGTAAGTTGTCGAGTCAGCCTATTTTTCCTTTTCTATTTAGATTCAGTTTGTGCAGATATTTTGTTATTGTAATATTCTGCTGTACGGTCCTGGGATGACGAGCTGTTTTTAATCTAGCCACTAGTTAATGGGATTTTGGTTGTTATTCTTGACTAACAATACTACACAAACATAATCCTATCACTGCTCTACTCAAATTACTAATACTCTCTACTAAGCTCTACATAACAACTATAATATTTTTACTACCCTTATTACAAGACCACGATACATTTTTGAGACACTTATTTCTCCTAACTTTTTGGTGCACTCAACAAATGAGCACAACCTCCTATATGTGTTTCATGTCGGTAGAGAAGTTTCTAGATTTGACAATAGTGATTTGTAAACATCATTACTGACTCAATTAAAGTTGGTTTGTTGTCTCCAGAATTTTCTTCACTTGTGAAGTTCATCATTGAATAATCTAGATCGTTCATGTAGGTGAAATTTTGGGGCTGGGTTATTTTTGGGCTATAGTCAATGATGACTGAAACAGTTATTGATATATCAAACGGTCAAGTATGCACAATATTTTGTAGAAGTGACGATTTGTTTGCTTCCTGTGCATATTTCTGAGCACTTCTTCTATATTTGCTCAATGAAGCAGGGAGCCATTGAAAGCTGCCGTTCTGAAAATGTTTGTAATATTATTTTCCTTTTTGTCAACATGCAGGGGAACAGTGTTAATGATTTATGCCCAGAGGATCTTGTGAGAGAGTATTTTCGCGAGGTTAAGCTAAATCTCCTACTATTGATTTAACATTTCTTGGTTTGAGCATTCTTTTGACAGTAACAATTTTTTTGTAATAGGATCCACCTGTTCTTAAGACATTTCCCTACAGCGATTATGTTAAGAAGAAGATACAGGTCGCGGAGAAGTTAGGCATCATAGAAAGGTACATCTTGATTGTGTGTTGAAAATAAGCCATCTGGATTTTCTGTTCTTACTAATTAGAAGGTTGCTCTTTCATGGTTTGTCATTGTTTTCTTGCAGTTCGGCATCAACCTGACCAGGTCTCTGGAGATGCAACTGCATATTAGTTTTGGAACTTTTGTCTTCATGACATCATTATATTCCTGCACAACAAATTTCATAGCTAGTTATTGGCAATATTTATGTTAAAATAACTATTGATAAACATGATTGAACTTGTTACAAATAACAAAAGAGAAAAGATACCTTATAAATTTAGTGAGTGTGGTCTTAGGAATGTAATTGGTATCACGGAACATATAAAACTTGCGAATATATAATTCTCTAAGAGAACCTATAAATTCATCGCTAGTATACACTTCATAGGTTCTATCATCAGCTTTTTCTAGTAAATAAGCCTTCAGAATACTTAAGTGGGTTACATTCAGCATGAGACATATTGACTTCTCATCATCAGTTTCTCCATAAATGTCCATAACAACACTTTCTTTGGAGTATGCATGGGAGTTTGGGTTATGAGAATTTTATAGTTTATATCGTAAGTACTTTGGTCTCACATGATCTGTATCCACAATTCAGTCAGAAAAGACGACAAACGGAGGGAGGAGGCTAGATCCGATTGACGAGAAATGAGGGGCCAGTATTTGTGACAATCAATCTCCTTCTTTCTCTCCTTCTCCATGACTGACCACCTCCTGATCAGATTCGTAGCAGAGTAGCGACGGTGGGTGGTGAATGTCGGGCTAGACTTGCTCTTGTGGGCGGCTATGTCTGTTGAAGTGGCCGCCGTTGCAGTTGTTCCTTGTTCCTCCAAGGAATTAGAGTTTTCTCAGAAAATTGTAGATTTGGCACGCATGAGGTTAGTGGGTTTAGTGGTGTAAGGTTAGTACTTTTTGGATTTTTAGAGGTACTTTTTGGAATTTCGAGGTAGAATAGTGAGGGGATGAGATTTTCGTGGTAGACCAACTAACCCTAAACCCACTAAACCCTCTAACCCCGACATGCCAAAACTAAGTAACTGTTTGGCACGCATGAGGTTAGTAGGATTAGTGGTGTAAGGTTAGTACTTTTTGGGATTTTCGAGGTACTTTTTGGAATTTCGAGGTAAAATAGTGAGGAGATGGGATTTTCGAGGGAATCCAACTAAACTCGCTAAACTCGCTAACCCCGCTCCCCCAAACGGGTGAGTAGTTTTGGCATGTCGGGATTAGAGGGTTTAGTGGCAATTTTTCAATACCGAGACCGGAAGAGCCATCAATGTAGACGTGCCATTGGGACTCGGTGATTTTAATACCGTCAAATACCAAGATGCCGTGGGAATCCTCGGACTAAGTGGTCATCCAGGGTCAGTCAAATTAATTTTTTATTTTATAGTTTTTCTTTCCTTTTTAATTTATTTTATATATAACTAAAATAATAACTTTTCTAACTTGTTTTTTTTGTTTTTCTAACTTGTGGGAAATTTTTTCTTTTGTTTGCCCGCTCCATATACCCAATTTGAGGGACTCTTAAAATTCGACACCCACGCGGATCTTTTCGGGGAAAGCAGTCCCATGGTCGAAAAAGAACCGGTATATTCTTTAAAGCTAAAAAAATTTACTTTTAATAACCAAAAGATAATTGGACTGAAAGATATCATTATAAATTTCGATACTGGAATAACCATGACTTATATACCACAAAATTTGTTCGATATACTATTACAAAAATATACAAAAATATACAAATTTAGAAAAAATAAAAGGCTTGAATATATATTGCCGACCAGCTGGCCTTAGAATGATTCCTGATATTCCTTCAATAACGTGGAAATTCCAAGGGCTGGAAATAGTCTCGAAATCAGAATCCATCTTTAATGTATATCGAGATGACATAGGTGGACATGTTGCCACCTGTTTCAACATGATCGGCTATGCTCATAATTTTATAATTTTTGGTAGCTTGATGATGCAAAATTTGAATTTCGGAGTAGATACTTATAGTAATAGGATGTTTGTTCATCAAAATGTGGATGGGTTCGAGGAAAATGGAACTCTAGCTACATACATATAAGGACTTACGATACTTACATAAAACTACAAATTTATTAAAATATTTCTAAGAAACAATGAGGGTACTATTTTATTTTCTAACAGTTGCATCAATTTTACTCGATACAACTGTTAGCAATTCCATTATCACGAAATTGAAGAGACCAATTGGGGGATTCACTCTGACCGTTATGTCAAAATCTTCCACCAACCATTCGTTGTTGAAACACAGAAGACTAGACGAAGATGACTCATTTTATTCGTATATATTTAGCGACAAAATATACATGGCGGAAATGCGCATAGGAACTCCACCGGAAATTTTTTTCCTGCACGTGGACACCGGTAGCCCAGTGACGTGGCTTCAAAATAAGGGTTGTGACCCTTGTGTCAATCCAACCCTGTAAGTCTACGACGAAACTCAGTCCAGCTCCGTCAGTTCAATGCGCTGTGGAGAGTACGATTGCCAGCAACTATTTCCCGAAGCCTACTGCGGTGAATATTATGACTGTGTTTATGTTGTTTTCTACATGGATAACACAACTAGCAGGGGGTATATTAAAAGGGAAATGTGTTTGGCACGTATGAGGTTAGTAGGATTAGTGGTGTAAGGTTAGTACTTTTTGGGATTTTCGAGGTACTTTTGGAATTTCGAGGTAGAATAGTGAGGGGATGGAATTTTCGAGGGAATCCAACTAAACTCGCTAAACTCGCTAACCCCGCTCCCCCAAACACCGAGTAGTTTTGGCATGTCGGGATTAGAGGGTTTAGTGGGTTTAGTGGGGTTAATTGGTCTACCTCGAAAATCCCATCCCCTCACTATTCTACCTCGAAATTCCAAAAGGTACCTCGAAAATCCCAAAAAGTACTAACCTTATACCACTAAACCCACTAACCTCATGCGTGACAAAACTTTCTGAGAAAACTCCCATTCCTTGGAGGAACAACTGCAACGGCGGCCACTTCAACAGACATAGCCGCCTACAAGAGCAAGTCTGGCCTGACATTCGCCACCCACCGTCGCTACTCTGCTACAAATCTGATCAGGAGGTGGTCAGTCATGGAGAAGGAGAGAAAGAAGGAGATTGATTGTCGCAAATACTGGCCTCTCATTTCTCGTCAATCGGATCTAGCCTCCTCCCTTCTTTTGTCGTCTTTTCTAACTGGATTGTGGATACAGATCATGTGAGATCAAAGTAATTACGATATAAACTATAAAATTCTCATAACTCAAACTCTCATGCATACTCAAAAGAAAGTATTGTTATGGACATTTATGGAGAAACTGATGATGAGAAGTCAATATGTCTCATGCTGAATGTAACCCACTTAAATATTCTGAAGGCTTATTTACTAGAAAAAGCTGATGATAGAATATATGAAGTGTATACTAGCGATGAATTTATAGGTTCTCTTAGAGAATTATATATTCACAAGTTTTATATGTTCCGTGATACCAATTACATTCCTAAGACCACACTCACTAAATTTATAAGGTATCTTTCCTCTTTTGTTATTTGTAACAAGTTCAATCATGTTTATCAATAGTTATTTTAACATAAATATTGCCAATAACTAGCTATGAAATTTGTTGTGCAGGAATATAATCGATGCTCTATTATTTTTACATGATGAAGACTTATCTCACATAGAAATTTCACTTGATACTTTGCTTTATTGTCATTCTGATTGTGAAGGCAAAGAAGAATATTTTGTAAAGTTGGCGAATTTCAAGACAAAATCAAGTAAGCAGAAGTCTTACGACAGAGTTCTTTTACAATCAATTGGTGAATATAATAATAAGATTTATGATGGAGGATCCATTATTGACCTTTTGAGAGTTGTGTCTGCATACTACACACATGGCACCAATATACCAAAGATAGATATAATTATATTTCACGTAATTATACCTACAACATCTAAATGATTTAACTCTTTTTTTTTTATGTTGGTAGGTTAAGAAAATAGAAAATGTGGACAATTTCATCTTGGAGGAATATCCTAGATTATTTTATGATCTAGTAAATATATAGGTACTTATTTCAATTATATAATTTTAAGTAGTGTGTTATTATCTGTTTGCTGATACTAATAATTTTATCACAGAGGCAACAACAGTTTTTGTCGCTTTGAACTTAGATGAATATCCGTTCACGGCATGTGTACACTGAGCGGACTGCTCATGGCAGAGAAGTTCAAAAAAAGGTTTGTTGTTAAAATGGACTCAAAATCTTAATTCGGGCTGAACTATGCGCCGATCAATAAATGACTAATGTATGAACGGAGCTTACTGATATCTAGGGTTTTCTACATCCACAATCCAGTCAGAAAAGCGAATTTTTAAATTGGAAAATGACACCCACACATCTTTATCTATATTTTAAATTTAGATTTTAGATATTGATACCAACAGAAGCCATGTGATAATTCAGCATCATAAATGAAGACTAAACCACAAACTCGACAACTATATTGTAATGACCCAAATTGCATGCTATATAAACCAAGAACAGAAGTAATAACGTACTAATAGGACATATAAACAAAATATTAAAACGTCATTAACCTCATACATATACAATCTGAAGTAGTTGCTATCTAGTTATGCCAAAATATATATATATATAAAAGATGGCTAACAAACATAAAAACAATTGATGATTATACCACCATGTAGAGAGCCATTTATTTAGCAATGAAGACCTAACACAACAAAGTTAAAAGGAACAATGCCGAAATTCCAATACTCAAATCAATACTCCAAATCATCTAACTAAAAGAACCAAGACCAATAGATTCAAAAAAAAAAAAATGAATCAATTTGAAACATAAGTTGCCAAACCAAAGTCATACGTGCATCAAACAGTGGTGAAGTTTCAGGATTAGGAAAAAGGTCCTTGAACAGATATTCATCTAAGTTCAAAGCGACAGAAACCGTTGTTGCCTCTGTGATAAAATTATTAGTATCAGCAAACAGATAATAACACACTACTTAAAATTATATAATTGAAATAAGTACCTGTATATTTACTAGATCATAAAACAATCTAGGATATTCCTCCAAAATGAAATTGTCCACATTTTCTATTTTCTTAACCTACCAACATAAAAAAATAGTTAAATCATTTACATGTTGTAGGTATAATTACGTGAAATATAATTATATCTATCTTTGGTATATTGGTGCCATGTGTGTAGTATGCAGACACAACTCTCAAAAGGTCAATAATGGATCATCCATCATATATCTTATTTTTATATTCACCAATTGATTGTAAAAGAACTCTGTCGTAAGACATCTGCTTACTTGATTTTGTCTTGAAATTCGCCAACTTTACAAAATATTCTTCTTTGCCTTCACAATCAGAATGACAATAAAGTAAAGTATCAAGTAAAATTTCTCTGTGAGACAAGTCTTCATCATGTAAAAATATTAGAGCATCGATTATATTCCTGCACAACAAATTTCATAGCTAGTTATTGGCAATATTTATGTTAAAATAACTATTGATAAACATGATTGAACTTGTTACAAATAACAAAAGAGGAAAGATACCTTATAAATTTAGTGAGTGTGGTCTTAGGAATGTAATTGGTATCACGGAACATATAAAACTTGTGAATATATAATTCTCTAAGAGAACCTATAAATTCATCGCTAGTATACACTTCATAGGTTCTATCATCAGCTTTTTCTAGTAAATAAGCCTTCAGAATATTTAAGTGAGTTACATTCAGCATGAGACATATTGACTTCTCATCATCAGTTTCTCCATAAATGTCCATAACAACACTTTCTTTGGAGTATGCATGGGAGTTTGGGTTATGAAAATTTTATAGTTTATATCATAAGTACTTTGATCTCGCATGATCTGTATCCGCACGACATTCCTCAACTAAATTTGTTGTTTCAGATAAAATTTCAATCTTCTACTCATATAACTCTCTATAAGAATCTGTAAATTTCAGTGCATATTTCATAGGTTCCCTTATTAGGATTTTTATATAAAAAAACTCTGAGAATATTTACGTGGCTCATATTTAACATTAGATTTATGGATTTCGCATCATTAGAATTTTCTCCATAAATATCCATAATGACATGTTTTTTGGAGTATCCACGGGAGCTTTGCGGTTTATGAGGATTTTGGATGTTAAAACACAGATACTTTGATATCACATGATCTCTGGAGACAAATGAAAAAATATGGAATCAGTTGTTTTATTTTTTTATTTTTTATTTTTTGCATTAATTCATAAAAACGAAATTCTCTTTTTTTAAGGCTGCAACATAATTGTCCATGTGATCCGATGCCACAGAAAATCTCTTTTCCTCTCCGAATCCCAATTGTCGCGTCTCTCTCGCTCTCTAAACCAACCCAATTCCACCCTACATTCACCGTATTCGACGTGAGTTCGCTTCCGCTCCGCTGATTCACGCTAAAATAAAAATGTATATATATCCGTTCCAAATATCGGATCCGTCTCTGCCGATTCCGTTTCAACTCGGCCAAGTCGAATGGAAATCGGACGATTTTCCAAACCATGGATAGACCGAAGAAGTGCACACTACGGGACTTCCAGCTTGTTCTGGTCATAATTTTACCTCCATAATTTAATTTCACCTATTATTCTGATTCCTTAATTCTACTGTGCCTCGATTGGTTGTAGATTCTCAGTCACCATGTGAAATATCTGATATCTCCTGGTTTGACTCCCTAAATTAAAATTAAATTAAACCAAACATAATAATAACATATTAACATCACTGTTTATCAATCAATTTTGTAAATTTATACAGGGCAGGTGGATAGAGCAAATCGTCTTTGCACATACGACGATTTGCATGAATTTGATTCCTGATGGTGTAAGCTGAAAAATTCACTCGGCTTCGATTGGTTGTAGACTGAAAAAAAGGTTCAATGCCAGGCCGTGGAAGCTGCAACCAACACAGGGCTGTTACGATGACTATCAGCGCCTGTTTGTCCCTGATGGTGTAAGCACACCATTATCATCACCGCCCCCTTTCTATTTATCATATTATCTTCCATGCATGTTTGATTTACCTTTATCAAAACATGGCCTTGCCACACGAGTATTGGTTCATTATGCTCTCAATTCTCATGCATTATCCTCTAAAAAACTGCAAGATCTCACACATGTGCTTTTATCACGCTTTTGAATATTGTTGAATCTCAAAGACGAGAAGTATGTCATACTTAAGCGGTCACAATTTACATGCATTACTGAGCATTCCTCTCTCAGATTAGCTTCTTTCTCTGATTTCTAGATGCCTAATCAGTGTGGTCATGTTGTCGTCTTTGTCTATGTAGCTTCCCAGAGTTGAATATAATTATCCCTTCTGCAGCCATGAGAGTGATGTTACCTGTCTGAAATTTCATGAGGACCTACTAAATACTCTGTAGGTAAAGTGGTAAACTATCCTCAGTCTTTAGCACATCCCCAGAAAAATATATGTAAGAGCATGAAAAGTTTTTGTCTACACTCTAACATTAACATGTTCTGCTAATATTTTTTCTCGTTTGCATTGGCATGTTAATTCTTTAAATGCATTTGCTTTGTTTGTTTTAGGAGAACTCAAGCCAGTCATTTGATGACAGATGACCCTTCTGTTTTTTTATCATGCTCTTCTAATAAATCTCTTTCAGATAGTGGTTGCTCAGCTGTCTTGACTTTCTTAATATACTGATTAGTTCTCTCTCTTAGGACTCACATATGTGGATACAAATAGAAGACCTGAAGAAAGAGTTTCAAACAGTGTTTGTTGAGCTCTGGCAAGAAATTATGAAGAGCAAGGTTGTGGTTTCTCCCTTAACCATTTGCTCTCATAATTTTGCTTTTCTGTTGTGGACCTCTTTTAAATTAATGAACCGATGTGCTTTTTATAGAGGGCTATTGATGTAGTAGTGAAAGACGTTACTGAGTGTGATAAGGATCTGTGTTCTCGCTGCAAAAATTATTTTCAAGTAGATGTGAGTTTAACTTCAGATGCACTAAACACTCCATTTAAGACCAAACTATCCTTCGTTTCAGATAAAAGTATGATTGTAATGTATAAATGATTGAGGGCATTTTAAACTCAGGAACGACCTGAGCAATTCCTTTTTAACATGTTAATCCAAAATGAACATCCAGTGCTTAACAGGCTGGAGGTGGTCTTGGTGTGTCAAAAGTTGGAGAAAAAGGTGGAAATGGGAAATGAAGTCTTGGAGGTGTGATGGAGGGGGTGGAGGTGCCGAGGGCGGGGCAGCAAACCATGATGTGATGGGAGGGAAATGTGGAAATGGAAAAGAGGAGGTGGCTGCAACGGATGTCAAGTAGATTGCTGAGATGTTAAATTTGTTAATTAAAAAGAGAGAATGAATAGTGCTGACGTGTGTATTTTTTTAGTGGTCGGTGAAATAGAGTAGAAAAAGGCTGAGTAGAAATTTAAAATTTTTTTGTTTAGCTGAGCTAGTTATATAACGGAAATCTGATTGTAATGCGTGGTTGATTATTGAAACAAAATTCTTCTCTTTACAATTGCTATCCTCTCATTTTCTCGTCTCTTCTAAATTTACAATTCTCATTCTCAAATTACCAATTGAGCCCTCAAATCGCAGTGCTACTGTGACAAGATGTAAGAGAAGACTTAGTATTAAATTACTGTTTCAGCTCGTTTTTTATCGCTCTATATAAAATCCAGTGCAGAAGGCAAAACTGGATGGAAAATTTTCCTTCATCCCCCCCCCCCCCCCCCCCCCCCTCCCTTTCCCAATATAATAATTTGATTAGTCCTGAAATTAATTATTAGGACCATGCAAACTGCGATGCATTCGGTAACTGTCCCACATCCAATGTTGATGCCGATAATTAGAGCAGTTACAATTTGATTTTAAGCATCACGTGTTGATTGCAATGATTTCCTTACATTTAGTGTTTAATATTTAGATTGTAGATGATTTTGAGAAAGATATCTGTTGATTTGAAACTATGATCGGCAAATTGATGCATTTTTTGGACATTTAAGATTTGCAACCATACAAAATATTTGATTTTAAGCCCATGCAAACTGCGCTATGCTAATTATAGCTAATCAAGCATCATTTGAATCAGCTGTGGTCTGCTGCTGTTTCCATTCGCACTTGCAGTTACACTTCCTGGCCGAGATGCTGCAGCAGGAGTGGGTTCTGTCTGAATTTGCTGTGGCACTCGAGATTGCATTGTCATCTGTCTAGATCCAGGCACTAGGTTTCTTACTACAAGCAGAACAACAAAACAAACAGACGAGCATTTTCATCAGTCTCACATCATATCATTTACATGATCTATTTTCATGGACCTAGGTTCTGTAAATGGTAAATTGGTAATTGGAAATATAGGTAGGTAGGTTGGTTTAAAATAAAAGAAGGGGGGAGCATACTTTGGGAGGGAGCAGAGAAAAAAGACAGCGGTGTCCTATGCTCGATAAATTCGTCACGAAACTCCTCAGCCAGGGACTGGTTGAGTTTCAATTTTCTGTAAGCCTCCTCAAGATGCTGCATCAGCCGCTGGTACGTATCCTCCTCCTCCTGTACCATCTCCTCATAACTCCTCCTTAACTGCTCAAATTCTTCTTTCATTTCCATATCCAATTGCATTTTCTGTTCCGACAGCATGAACAGCAATTAATAACAACAACCAACAACAGCACCGGAATAAAGCACCAACGACAATCAGAAAAGAAAGAAAAGAAAAGAGACAGAAAGGTAGACCAACCTTAGTTTTATAACGTGTTACCAGCCGATCCTCCTGTTGTTTGATCCTTGTGAGCTCGTTCATTAACGGGTCAGCATGAAGCCCATGTGGGAACACCATTGCTGATGCTATAGGAAGCATCTGCCAAAGAGGACCATAACTTGGCCCCAATGGGACACCAACTGTTGTCCCACTTACATTAGCAGTTCCAAGCCCATTGCAGACAACATTGCTAGTATTAACTTGTGCACCCTGTCTCCCTGCATCTTGATGAACCAATGCATCCAGGTTAGGTATTCGAGGTGACCCCTGGGATGGCAGCACGGCTCCATGTCTTTGCTGGGGCAAAAGATGAGCTGCAGCATCTCTTGATACATAGGCAGATAGATCATGTGGAAGAATACCCATCGGGTCAGCTATGGTGTTTCCATCTGAAATTGCAGTAATGTCTCCATTTGCAACTGCAACTTCACCTGTACCAGAACCTATAGTAGCAGCTGTTAGAGATGAAATCAACTCTACAGTCTGAGAAGGCATAGTCAACTCTTCAGCTTCACCAGGTGGAGGTAAATCCAGGGCATCTGCTTGTGCAGTCAACTCTATGGCTTCAGCTGGTGTGGTAGACCCTACAACATCAATTGGTGGAGTTGCCTCTGTGGCTTCAGCTGGTGAAGCCATAGGTTCAACTGTTGAAGTAGACCCTACAGCATCAATTGGTGGATTTGGCTCTGTGGCTTCAGTTGGAGTCAAGTCTATGGCTTCAGCTGTTGTGGTAGTCTCTACAGCATCAATAGGTGGTGTTGGCTCTATGGCTTCAGCGGGTGGAGCCAACTCTATGGCTTCAGCTGTTGTGGTAGACCCCGCAGCATCAACTGGAGGAGTTATCTTTGTGGCTTCAGCTGTTGGAGTCAACTCTTTGGTTTCAGCTGGCACAATAGACTCTACAGCATCAATTGGTGGAGTGGGCTCTGTGGTTTCAGCTGTTGCAGTAAACTCTATGCTTTCATCTGGTGCAGTAGACACCGCAGCACGAGCTGGAGGAGCTGGATTTGGGGCTTTAGCAGGTTGAGTCCCCTCTGCAGCTTCAGCATGTGGTGAGGACTCTATGGCATTAGCTGAAGTTGGCTCTACAGAATTAGTACGTGGAGTCCCCTCTGAAAATACTTCCTGTTCCATCATTGTATTTCTATAGCTTTCTACAGAAGAAATCTCTCCTTCTCTGTGCTGGGAAGTTGATTTAGCAGCAGTATCTCCACGTGCTGCTGGCACAACTTGCATTACTTCCACTGCAACAACGCCGGTCCCTTGAGGGGTATGTGAAGTAGTGTTATTTGGCAGCCCTGATGCCATGTCCCCATCCCCACCCCTTTCAATCAAATTCTCTTCTAGAATTAGAGGTACAGTAGGAGGATCCCAAATGAACTCCTGCACAATGAACTTGCCACAATCCGATAAGGGCACATGATCAAAGTCATCCTCCAAATTACCCAATTTTGAGTTTTGAACCCATCCCTCTTTAATGCCCCTCTCCAGTTCTCTCGTAGCTGCATGCAATGCCTGCAGTCTTCCCCTCTCCTTTCCAACGTGAGCCTCCAGTGCACTCATCTTTCTCTCAAACTCCTCTTTAACTTTTCTAACCTCATCTTCATTACCGGTACCATGGAATGTCTCAAGTCGAGATTGCTGCTCTTTTGTAAAGCGCATCACCTCTCTCTCCTTGAAGTGCTCCATTTCAGCAACCTGTTTTTGCTGTTTCTCGAGTAGAGTTTCCTCCCTTTTACTACACACCTTTTCTATAAGGTCCAGTTGTGCTTTCAACAGTTTGCCCTTTGCATCATCTCGCTCTGCATCTGTCTCATTTGCATTTTTACTTTGACTGGACATTGAAGCAGGTATTTCAATTATTTCTTCATCAGAAGAGGGAGTCTCTGGAAGCGTGATCACCTCCTGCTTGGGGACCTCGAATAGTTTGTTGCCAAATCTGATGGATGGGATCTGAGCTACCACCATGGCATCTGCTTTCTCTTGAAACTTCATTTTCAAAACCTTTAAACGGCAGTAGATTGATTCAACTGCATCAGCTTTACAGTTGTAATGCAACTTTTCAGATGCAAGAGCCATCAGCTGCAAGGGGTCAACCCAAAGTTTGAAGAGAGACGCAGCTCTCCAGCACTACAATACAAAATTAGATATGCCATGACATCAACTATAATATTACAGTAGTTTATGATAACTGTGCTGTGTGCATAATATAAAAAACAGTCTGCATTGATCCCATTAAAAACAAGTTCTGTAAGTTGCACAATCTGCCAGGATTTCGCCGCTTTTTCCCAACAAAAACACCCCTCTGTGCATGTTCAGAAAAATAAGTTTTCTAAATAACCTACATGGAGGCCTTATAAGTTTTTAGAGTTGCCTTTTGAAACATTGATCTAACAAATGGGAGTAATTTTGTAAATAATATCCAAATAGAACGTCACATTAGTCTAATGAGTGGAATACGTTAATTTACTAATCTATTAATTCCTTCGATTAGTATTACTTTATTTAGGATACTGGGGGAGGACAGGGAAGAGGGGTTGATGGAACTAACCAATGAAATGACCAACGTTTGTAGGATGGCTGCATCCCCACCATCATCCACCTTTATGTTGTCCATAACATATTCCAACAGCATCCCTGCCATTGTCTTCACATAGTCCTGTATAACAGCTCACAAGCTCAGCAGACAAGCACTCAAAAGGTTTTTATTTTAGAACAATACAACAACACAATAAAGCCTTTAGCTTCAAACAAGTTGTGATAGGCTAGAAAGAAATGAAACCAAACGAAACAATAGTAACAAACAAAGCCTTTAAAAAATTCTCAATCTAATTAGTTGTGCACCCTCTAATAAAAGCTGTAATTAAAAATCAGAAAAAAAAATAGTTAAAAAAATTCAAAAATTGTAAAATTTGGTCTCTAAGGAGATTTCAATATGGAAGTCGCATTAATTTATTTCAATCTTGTGATATAATATTAATAAGAGATGATTAAAAATACATACTGGAAGCCCAGCAGATTGACACAAATTGAGCAGTTGAGGTTGAAGTTTGAGATATATGCCCCTCTGCAGGCTTCCTAGATTTGTTCCCACTTCAATGAATGGTACTACAGCTGCTCGATTCAATATTTCTGCAAATAAACTATCGATAATAAATTTTTTCCTTGGCCATATTGCATCATGAGTTTATATTGCACTCCAGTACACTTCTTATTTCAGTATTAATTGGAAGTTCAGTTCACAGCCTGCACCTATAGTGTATTTGGATTGTATCAGATCAGATCACAAGCGAAAATTGTTTATAATAATCGTATACATACTCTTAGGGCCAATATTCCGTTTTCAGCTTCATACTATTATCATTACTCAGCACTTTCTTTCAACACATAAATATACAAATAATTACCTTGTTGAGAGGGTTCAGCACTGATGCCTGAAAGATCATTCCAAGTTGAAACTGCCAGAGAAGGGTTCCTAGCAAACCTAGTCAAACCAGTCTTTCCTCTGGGTAACATAGCCATACCAACTACACTGGGGTCAGCCTCATTCTTCTTCTTCTTCCTCCTCCTCCTTGACTCCTCAGTCTCACCTCCCCCACTTGGCGCTGCCACTGAGGGGTTTTCTGAGTTATCAAAAGGCTGAACCTTCTTGCTAATCCTCTGCAAAGAACCATCAGATTGTATACCCACACTGGCATCAGCCTCATTCTTGTTCTTCTTCTTCCTCCTTGACTCCTCAGTCTCACCTACCCCACTTGGTGCTGCCACCGAGGGATTTTCTGAGTTATCAAAAGGCCAAACCTTCTTTCCAATCATCTGCAAAGAACCATCGGATTGTATAAACCTCCATCGTGGGTTCTTCCCCTCCAAAAGAGCCGACCAGAACACCAGTGGGTCCCCGTGCAACGATGCGGCTCCCTTTTTCTCACCTGTCAATGGGCTGGAATCATGTGAGTAGGACTCACCCCTTGGATGGACCTCAACCAGAAGAGACACATCCTTCTCACCACCGCTATTCCCACACACCCTATCCAGTATCTCATTCACGACCATGTCCACAAAGGCAAGGTCCTCTGGGGAGACAAAGGCAGAATGGTAATTCTTGAGCATGTCATGAGACTGGAGATGGAGCTGGTGGAGCAGGGAGAAAAGACGCTCCGCACCCCAGCTGAGCAAGGACTGGCTGACAACAGGGACCATGCTATGCAAGTTGCTATCAAGGAAAACGTCCTGCTTGGCAAGGCTAAGGACCTTCTCCTCAACAGCACAGGGGGAATAGAAGCGGAAGATGGGGACGCAATCGGGTTGCACGTTGATCCTCTGGAGGATGCGGGTGTCATTCATGGGATTCCAGTCACTGTTATAGATAAGAACAGCATCCACAGCTGACAGCTTCAGACTGGGTAGGCATGCCCGGTTTTCAACCAGGAACACAAACCTACCCTTGCTCTTGTCATTAAAAGTGTTCATAGTAGTCTGCTTCTTTGACATCGGCAACCCCCGTTCCACATGCTCATATGCTTCTACACCAAACCTCAGTCGTAGAAAATCATTCAGGATGTCCCCAATTTGGTTTCTTCCAGAGCCACCACCTGACTGAAATACAATAATAACCCGCAGTCCACACGCTTTCATCTTGTGCAGCAGTTTGTCCAGCAATAGCAGCTTACCGGATGCATAAACACTAATATCTAATACATCAGATATTGGCCTGTCCTTTGTCACTGCAACTTGCAAGTCTAGATCAACAAGGTATGGATGGTCGCAACACTGCATACATAACATGCATTATTCTATACTGAAATGAAATAGTCATAGCATGCATTATTTACTAACAGAAATTACATGACTTATCTCTACAATTACACTTAGTCTCACAACAGCTCAGCTGTGTCCAGTTAATCCACTGTAGAAATTACATGCATTTCTTAAGTTGTTTTGCAGCATAATAAGATTGAAAAGACCTCTTAAGAATGTTATCTAAGACCCTCAAAGGACATAAAATTCAATAGTAACAAAAAGTCTGAACTAAAATCAATAAAATGATAGGGATGTTAAGTTTACCTTGCTCATAGAGACAAGCAGTTCCCGATGTGCCCCAACATGATCAATCTTAGAAAAAGAATAAAGCCCGGTAGAATTAGATAACAGAGTTGAACAATACAATTCCAGCTGCACCTTTGAAAAGCATGCAGGGACCCAGTATTCTGCAACTTTAGATTTACAATCCTCAGATATGCGAAGGGCATTGTTCTCAACAATCACTGCTTCTGGGTCCACCTTACCCTACACAAGAAGAGAGAAACTGAGAAAATTAACAAATGATGGCTTTTTCACCTTCAGAATTTGAAAGAAAAAATATGAAGTACCTCTCTAGTTGAACCAGCAGGAGGATCATCTACCTTACATTGTGGTGATGGTATTATCTCGCACTCCCTTTTCACATGCACACATGCAAGCACACAACACAAAGGCACACCAGGTAATAGAAACACGTTGATCAGTAAACAAAGCAGATTGACTTAATCCAATTATATATAATAAAAAAAAGAATAAAGAAAGGCAATTACATCTCATCTGAGGTAGACTCTGCTGTAGCTTCTCCTACAGAAGTAGCTTCTTCTTCTTTGGCATTATTCTCTAAAACCTTCTTTGATGCGTTTGCCTAAGTCATGACATCAGAGATGAGGGGAGAAGTGAATGATATACTACTTTATTAAAATCTGTTGAAAACTTTCATAAAGGGATTTACAGAATTTGCAAGCTCTAAATTAATACCACATGGCTGTACAAAACTTTAATGTGCAACTCCTATTTCAAGTTAGCATGAAGATATTTATTTTTAATGCCAAACCAGACTTGGTTAAACAAACACCTAGGAGTGAGAAGCTGAGCTAAATTTAAAAATGACAGCTTTTCACCTTCAATATTGGAAGGAAAATTTTTTTTTAAGTACCTCACTACTTGAACCAGCAGCAGGAGATTCATCCATCCCATATTGTGGCGCTGGCAATATCTCACACTCCCTTTATACATGCACACATGTAAGCACACAACACAAAGGCAAACCAGGCAATAGAAATGCAACGATCAGTAAGCAAAGCAGTTGACTTATCCCAATTAACTATCATTTCAATGGTACAAACAAAGGGAATTACATTTCATCTGAAGCAGACTCGGCTCTAGCTTCTGCCAAAGAAAGAACTTGTCCTTCAGCATTGTTTTCTGAAACCATATTTGTTGTGCTTGCCTAAATCATGACATAAATGATTAGGTGAAAGTTAAATTAAACGATGATCTACTTTACAAAATCTGTGGAATTTTCAAAAAAGAATTAACAGAGCTTGCAAGCGATAAATTAATACAGCATGGATGTACAAAACTTTGATGTGCAACTTCAATTTCAAGTTAGCAAGCAATTACTTAATTTATAATTCTAAGTCAGATTGGTTAAAATGACGTGTAGCTTAAAGTAGCAAGATAACAACTGAAGAACATAGACGTTATGAGCAAAGTAGAAAGAACCTCAGAAGCAGATGGTGTTGCTTCATTTGCTGATTTTGAACCACTTGAGTGTTCCCTGATAATGAATAATAACACTTTGATATGGCAGTTTGTAGCACTTCTAATAATACAACCTTTTTTCTAATATTTTAATCAAATATGTGAAATTCATCTCTTATCTAAGAAAATAACTTTAACTAATTTTGCATCTATAAATTCTAGGTTTGAGATTTTGTTTGTAATGACTACTACATTCTTGTATCTATTAAAAAGCAAAATCCATCAACTACCTATTTAACATGACAATCTTCACAATTGCTACAAGTCTTCTAAAATTAATATACAATGGTTAATGTTAAACAATTATTGACGGAATATCAAATGATACTTTTAAATTGCATAAAATTGGTGATGATATGTAAGACTAACATTCACATACAAATGTACTTCTTTAGGTGGTGAAGGTTTGCATGTCTTGAAATTAAGCTTGAAGAGATCCCTGTAGGCTTTTGCATGCAACAGAACTCTTTTTCGCTTTGTCGATGTAGATCCCTCTTCCTTCTTACTCAAAGGTAAACTTGAATTTGAACTTAAGTCTAAATTCCTCTTGCATGATTGAGTGTTCTCAACTTCTACTTGAGGCTTCTCTTTTCCTTTTGACTTTTTCTTGGGAATAATAATTCTTGATGTTGATCTGCCTGAGACGGTCTTCATCTTCTCCATGCTTATAGTCTTCTTGGCAATTGGGTTTGGACTTTGGTTAGAAGACGGAGTTAGGTTTTTTTTCTTTGTAGAAGGACTAGGACTGGTACAAGCTCCTGATTTTTGTGGGGCAGTGCCACTCATATGGGCCATTATCTTTGTTGGTGTTTCTTGTATTGATCTTCTTAGAGGAGAAGTTCTGTTTGCATCAGAATGTAATATCAAAGAGCTCCTATTGCTTTTCAAATTTTTAGAAATTGAGCTCAGATTCCCATGATGTTTCATGAGCTTCTTTGCAGCCAAGCTGGTGTTGGCATGAGACCTTTCGTCTCTCTCATTCCCTCTCAATGGAGTTTTCACCATTATATTGTTCCTATACAAACAGTTGGTAAAAAAAAAAATTACTCAGCCAAACCCAGTTAATGAGTAAGGAAAAATGTGTGCCTATGATTCATATGAGACAGACAATGGACAAGCAATAATACCAGTTTTCTGGAGATACCACAGTAAAGGAAACACATACACCCCCAACAAATAACGAAATTAGATGAAATTGTGAGTTTTCGGTTTGATTCATTATCAATTAACTGATTAGACCTGTCAGATAACGAACCTTAGAGACTTACCTATTTAAAAGAAGTATATTTACCCTCAATAAACCAGGTTTAAGACCTTCAGGGTTTTCAAATCAAGAAAACATTCCCCAATCCTTCTATTCCCACTCTATAATATTTTTTTTTTTTTTGGGGTTCTGCTTTTGGAAGATACACTGCTCCCAACATACTTTTCGAAAAATGAAAAATGGGTCAGAAAAAAAAAATTGTGCCTGATTTCTATGAAGATATTTGTCAGTAACCGAGAGATATTGACACAATTGCAAGAATTAAGTACAGTACATTATAGGCCATCAAAGAAAATAAAAAGAGGACAAAAAAAAAATGCATGACTAAAAAAGGAAGAGAAGAGGTAGGTTTAGGGTTTAAAGAATCGGAGACTCACTATCTTCGGTGAAATCGCATAGTAGCGGAGCGTGAGAAACGAGGGAAGAGATCGTGCTTCATACACTCAAGACTCAACTCAGTAAAGACAAAAGGAGAAGAAATGGAGGAGAGTACTTGCGAGAATCGAGAATGAATGAAATTCTGTGAGAGAGACAAGTGGCAACCTTACAAAAGAAGGAACCCCGGCTGTTCACTGTTCGGTTCCCCCTGAAACCAATTTAATGGTTTTGATAATTAAGAAATTAATTAATTAATGGTAAGACAAATTACCCGCCATTCTCTTCGGATTCCCCTTAACATAGTGTTAGTTAGTTTAAGTTAATTCGCCAACAATGCTATGTTTCTAGCGGGCTTGACATGTAATTTGGGCTTGATCACTAATTCACTATACATATCGCTACTGACGCTTTTGACATTATTGGGTTTTTACTTTTTAGCCTTTTTCAAGCTATAATTATCTCTTCTTGTTCTAGTGCATTATTTCCATTATAACTCCTTTTTTTTTCCTTAAATTTTTCAGGTAGGTTTACTAGCTCTTTAATTTCGGAGCCTAACATTAAAAGAGTAATAGAGTATGATAATATCTTGTACTTTATAGTTTGTTTTTCTGTTTTTTTCTGCAATGTACTAAAAAAACAGTTGTTTGCTTTACTTTTATTCTTTTTATTGTTATTTTGCATTCCAACTGGAAGGAAAAGGACAGACGTTGGACAATGAATGTGGCTCTTAGAAGGATGTCCGAGTTTTCTTTTTTGCCCATTAAGAAGATAATTTAATTTTGCGTAAACATGCCAATTTGACAAGTTTAGTTGGGAATTTTTTAAGAAAAATATTAAATGGAAAAATGATGGGAACTGTACTTTAGTTTCTGCACATTATTTAAAAATTCCGATTATCATGCATTTATTTAGGCTTCATGATTTTTTTTTTCTTGCACCTTTCTCATGTAATATCGGATGCAAATGAAGTTTGAATATTAGCACCAATCTTTCAGAAAAAACTAATTGAAGCTTAGGTGTTGTCTACCTTTTCCCCTTGATCAGCATTTCATTGCCTGATTCAAATTCAATAATTCGTGTACAAAAGAGAGAGAATTGTGTTCCTTGCTCAAGGCTCAATAATTACCCCAAAAAAATATGATAATACCATGACAGGAAAGGAAATTGCAAAATGTTACCCATATCCAGATCATATCATCGATTTTAATTTAATGCTTGCATGACAACTAATTGACTTATAATTAAGTTAGTCAATATTTAATATTTATAACATGTAGTACCAAGCAATGTAAACTTGAGGATCCCAATAAGCAAAATAAAAAAAAAAAAAATTATAGATATAACTTGGAATAGAAGTGTGACTATAGCAAATAAACTAGTTCTACTCTTGAGCATCTAATAAGTTAAAAACCCTATTCTTGGAGATAACGGAATCACAATTTTGTAACTATAACAAATACAATAAAAGTGTAAGATATATACCCCAAAATTACAGTGTGAGCCACTTATTTTAGATCTCACATGTAAAATTGCCAATGCAATCTCAGTCAATTCATAGAGCTGATTAATGCATGAAAGCTATTTGCATGTATAATCCAAATAAATGAAAAGGCCAATACTTATCTAGCCGGAGGAGCTCCTGGCGTGTCAGGAGTTGGAGAAAGAGGAGGGAAGGGAGGCAGTTGGATAGGTGGAAATGGGAAATGAAATGTTGGAGGTGGTGGTGGAGGAGGTGGAGGTGGCGGGGGCGGCGGTGGAGGAGCAAACCATGATGTGATGGGAGGGAAATGTGGAAAGGGAAAAGAAAAGGAAGGAGGAGGTGGTGATGGTGGAGGTGGCGATGGTTGTTGAAAGATAGGAGGTAATGGAGGTAAAGGAAAGGGAAAAGAAGGAGGTGGCGGCGAAGGGGTTGGAGTTTTACCCCACGGAGGAAATGGAAAAGGGAACGGAAAAGATTGCGGTGGCGGCGGTGGTGGTTGGGAAAAAAATGGTATAGGAGGTAAATGCCAGAAAGGCGGCGGTGGCGGTGGAGTGAAGAACGGTATTGGTGGCAATGGAAATTGCCAAAAAGGAGGGGGTGGACTGAGAAATGGTAGTGGAAATGGAAAAGAAGGGGGGCTTGGAAAAGGAAAAGGAAATGATGGAGAATGTTGCCAAGGCCAATGGTACCAAGGTGGCCAAAAGAACAAAGAGGTGTTTAAAGAACTATGCTTTTTATCTGTTTTGCCTCTACATGTTGTAACATTTTTCTCAGGTCTGTAGTACAATGCATTGAGATTGTAAAGACATGATTCAGTCTGAGGTTCCCTAACTGAAACATGCTCTACTGATGTTGTCACAGCCGGTATGTTGCAGAGTGATGACGGGCTGCTGCCAATTAAGCTGGCCCTGCAAAATGACTCAATCTCTCTGCCGATTTTGCATTCAAACCCATCAATTGGTGGGATGTCGAGCCTGTAGATGCCATATTTATCTGTTGTTTTGTCTGCTGCGATTGAAATCTCTTCCCTGGATGTCGAGTTCACTTTGAAGTTGCAGTTTATTCGGACTTGAGCACCTGTTATGAATCCAAAATTGAGGTGAAGGCACAAATAACTGAGAATTGATTTGAGAAAAAAAAAAAAAAAGTAATTCTATTAAGTACTTGATAGGAAAAAAGTGTAAATTGGTGAAAGATAAGCTTTAGTTCATAAAATGCAACAGCATGATAAACTTGAAGTCTTAAACTGTTACTTTTTCCTTTTTTTGAGCTATTATTTACTTTTTGTTGTTGTGATAATATTGGATTACGCATTCCCTGATTTAAGTGTGTGTTAGATAAGGAACAAAGATGTGGGGCGTTATGGACTCTACTTGTGGCAGTAATTTTCTAGTCCATTCTTTTCCCCTTTTAATTTGCATTTTACATAATTATCCACTTTGAAGTTAATTTCCAGGTCACACCCTCAGGTTTTTTTTATAAATTAAAGAAGAGAGTTCAATTTTGAAGTTACTGATTTCAAGCTCAATATGGTGATTCCACATATCTGTTCAGTATTTAGGAACTCTTTGTAAAAACTTATACTGCAGTAAATGTGGAGTATTGCTTTTAGCTTATTCGGAGACCTTTGTCAAAAGGGTCTTCATGAAAGGGTGCTATGCTGGAAAGGTCTTTACTTATTTTATTTGCAAAAGAGTTTTGAACATTATTTATAGTTATATATTATTACCCAGTAGCAAAGTTAGATAAGAAAAAAGTAAGCAATAAAATATATATCAGATGAAACTGATTACTATAAATTAAAGTTATTTCTATATTCATCAAACAGATTGCAGCGATGTTTGTTTTCAAAATGATGTTACGAAACTGTCTTCATGTGAAATTATCTAATGAACCAGCAACAACTAGGAGCTTTGTCTCGTCAGTGCTTGAACAACAAAATGACATACTAATAAGATAATTGCAACCAAACAAGTGAGCAATGTAAATAGAAAAACCGAAAAATAAATAAAAGAAGTATTAAGAGCATTGTTGAAATGAAATTTACCTGATAAGAAGTAGCTGTGGTTGGAGAAAGTGCTGTCACAGCAGGCATCACAAAACACAGTGCCTATCACTGTTATATTTGATGTTGCTTTAGCATCTGGATATGGATTTGGATTTGGGTCAACCTCCAATGACGAGCATTGCACAAATAGAAGCGTCAGTACCAATACAATTGCACCATTCATGGTTTCTGATTCTGTACCTTTTGTGAGACCTCTCTCTTTCACTGTGTGTCCATCTCTTCCTATAGGCTATATGGAAACCAGTGAGTGTGACGAATTATTCTGTTGGCGTGAAACAATTTATGGCCTTGCAAACTTAGTGGGTTTGTGGGTCGGGTTATATAAACCCATGTTTTACATTCAATGAGCTGTACTATTACCCAAATTTTTTGGAAATTTACATTGAATTTGATTTGTCTAATATTCATGCCAAACTTAATTATAATTCTTAAACATAAGAACTTATAAATTTATTTCGAAGAAAAAAATACAATTTTTTTATGCGTCTTTGGGTTCAGATGGTAAGAAATAAGGAGTCCATATCGTATTACCGGGTTTGGGTGCAGAGAAAACCCAGCCCGGGACAGGATGTTGTGATAGAGAAAGGGATGGAATAATAGAAAGGTGCATCTCATCACATGAAACAAAGGCATGTGAGAGGCAACTTTTGGGCTTTTGTGAGGTATTTCATAATTGGCAACAGGTTCGGTTCTATTCACGGGTTAACAGTTAACTATTTTCTCATCTCTTCTAGCACATACCGTATTGTATTTGATAGAAGATTGGAACTTTTTTATTATTATTGTGCGGAAGTAGAAGATTTGCTTGTTAGGACATATTTTGTCTGTTTTCGATTATTTCTGCTAGCAGTTTTTTTTTCTTTTGACATGTTCAAAGATTGTCAACTAATGAAAAATCATTGGCCTTTTAAATATGAATGACTTGTTTGAGTGTGATACTTCAATGATTTTATGTGACATTGAAGTGTAATAATGTAATGATTTGAGTAATAACTGCCACTGAAAATCCAAGAAGTCCTGAAGAAGTTAAATCCCTTGACGGTTGTCAAGAAATCTAATTTCAATTTTTATTAAATTCAACTGACGGGAACTTTTGCGAAATCCATTATACCTATTCCATAGTCTATACTTGAAAGCCGACCTGGTAAACAAATTATGAAATCAACTCCATCATTTAGAGATGTCATATTGCTACAAGCGTTGGAATAGGCAAGAGAGATCAATGAAAATAAAGACATATAACATGATTCTCTGACTTTGGATTTTGGCTCTGTCTTTATGTGCATCTGTACCTGAGAAGAATCAAGAGAGTATTGAAGTGCACACAAATTTTCTCGTCTGAAAGGACAGAATTCCAATATTTTTCCCTTTCGCCGATTACCTTCTTATTTGGGTTTCAATTGTCTTGTATATTGTTCCAAAGTACAAAACATACATGTGGTTGAGACTTTTCGGGATCGCAGTGTTGAAACGTTGATTTGGTCATTTGGTGTTTTCTCATTGTTGATAGGTGCACCTAACACACCATTTCCAAACAAATTAGAAGAGTGATCGAAGAAGGAACGTGGTCCCCCATGATTTTTGGAGGTATATGGGTTGTCCATTATTATTTTAATTTAATCGAGTAATACCCACAAACTCATGGTATTTATAAAATGAATTGTTCTTAAGAGGTTCTTGACCTATGATATTATAGAAGCATCAAACAGAAAGTCCCTACTACTTTAGTCCTATGATCAATCACAACTAGAAACTCCAACCGTTCTAGTAGAAACTAGAAAGTAGAACAATGATTAAATATCACATTTACGTGCCAACTTTTCGCATCATTACATTGCTTTAAAAAAAAAAAAGCGAAAACCACAGGAGATAATATTTAGAAAATAAATAGAAATGACACAGGCATTGAAAATATGGGAGAAGAATCAGAAGATGCACAGCAGCAGAAGTATGGTGCAGCTGCCACAACAGAGAGAAAAATATATCTATATATATGACAGAGTCAGAATGAGGTATAAATTCGCACAAATATTTCCAGTCGAAAGACAAACATGACACCAAGGGAAATATATGTATAGATGGAGCCATCTCCTTGACCATGACCTGGCTTGCAACAAGAAGTAAAAAAAAAAAAACAAAATACACACACCATAAATTCTACTTAGCGATGCACGAATAAACCTCCACCCCTGAGTCTCATTTTCTTCGATATTCATTTCTTTCTTTTGTTTCATCTTTACTTCTCTAAACCACACAAAAGACAAGTACAAGTCCTGTGGAGAGAGAGAGAGGGGAGAAGAAGAGAGAAGAGCTCATAAAATCGTACAAGAACAGACTGGTGTCTTCTGTGAATCATCCACTTTCTTCTTCTCTGAAAATATCAATAAAAGGGAAATTGAGCTCAACAATGCAAATTTCCAAATAAGCACAGGATTGTAAAATCCAAATTAGAATCAGGATTAAAAAAAAATTAAATACCTGTTTTAGACTTGGTGAGAGAAGGCTGAACAACAACATGCATAGTTAGAACACCTGCAGGTGGGTCTCCACCGAATGCTGGTCTACACTGAGCGACAGTCTTATTATTCTCTAGAATCTTTCCAGCACTTATTAGTTTAACATCATTTGCAACCCTGGGTATTATCTTCTTATCTGCTTTTTATTGATCATAGTTTATTCATTACAAAGGTTCAATAATGATCACAACAATACCTACACTACATAGCTTTCAAAAGAAAAACAATACCTACACTACATCAACTGACTGTGACAAGAAAAACTAATAATTTTATTCAAGGAAGCAATAATAGTATCTATAGAATTAGCAATGAACAGTAATAGTAACAATAACTCAATAACTACTGTTACAGATTATTCTCTACATATCAGTAACTACTCTGTAAGCCAGATCAGGTTAATGCTGATTGAATTCAACAATTACCATTAAATTTGTCTCACTAGTGTTCAAATGATGTCTTTTACATGTATCAAATATTAGTTACAGTTTTATACCTAACAACCATTGCCAAAAAATAAAAATAAAAGATGATTTATTAAATGCAAATTATCTCCATAAAAAGCACGCACATTACATAATCAATAATCCATAGGCCATTTACAAAAGCTTCTTTCAACTATTCATAAGATTGTGTGGCCACAACTGAACATTAATTACATAAAGACTTGTACTACAAAAACAAAAAAATCAGTCCGATGTTAACACAGAAAGTACTACTAGCAGATACATGAATCCTAATTCGTTTTACAGATAGAAATCATGACAGACATTAAACGAACATCTACTGTTTTAGGCTTTACTGACAGAAGCCAGGTGACAATTCAGCATCATAAATGGTTTGTAGACCATAAAATCAGAAACAATTTTGTAAAGACCCAAAGTGTCATATAAACCTAGAACATAACTAATAACATACTCATTAAAGAAATATAAGCAGAATAACTAAAAGGTCATTTCACCTATATCTACTACAATCTGATGCCAATAAACATATAAACACAATTGATTTTACCACTGTGGTGGAGCCCGTTATTTAATCAAGCAAAATCTAACACAAAGCTTACTAAGCAATGCCAAATTTCTAGTTCCAAATCATGTAAAAAGAGCACTAATACGAAATTACTAATAGATTAAAAAAAGTTGAACCAATTTGGAACCCAAGTCACCTCACCAAAATCATAGGTACACCAAAACATCATAGCAAAATTGAAAATTACAGATGTAAAACGGGAGGAAGATCGCACCTTTAGGCCAGTCAGATAAGATCCGTTCTTTGACCATGGCGATTGTCGAGGAGGCAGCGTACCGAATCGGGCCGATATCGGATCCATCATAAAGCCGAAATTTGAGTTCGACAAACTCTTCCTCCGCCATTAAATCCTCTATTCCCCTTCTCCTTTCTTCAATCCTTCGCGACCACCTTCAATTCCTGACACCTCCTCGCTAAATATGCAATCAGAGATCAACCCAACTCAATCAACAACGAATCGACCAACAAATTGAAATCAAATTGAAAAAAAAAAAAAGAAACAACCAACAACCTGTTGAGAGAATCCAAAGGAGAAGCGCGTGAGGAGAGACAGATTGGAAGAGCAATGGAACTGGGAGAGCAAGAGAGAGAGATTTGCGCTCGATCCGGAGTTTCCTCGGGTTAGGGTTAGGGTTAATGGGAAGAGAAAAGAGAGAGAGAGAGAGAGAGAGATTATTTTATTTGCTTTTTTTTCTAGTTTTTGTTTGGTTGGTGATACTAATTGTAAAATTGCATGTAATTAAATAAAGGATAATGTCTGTCCGTGTACAGGGGCTTCTTCTCTAATGTAATTACTGTGGATTCTTTTTTTTTGCCTTTTTCTAAGTTAGGCTCACTAAACACGCTTACAGATAAAGAAGACATATGGCGAATAATGTCGATTTTTATACCATGTCATGTCATTCACACGATTGTTTCTTTTTCGGAAGATAATGGTATCTTAGTTTTACCTTTTTTTTTCTAGGATTCCTTCGTGTTAAATTTGAATTTATTATCATTCAATGTTGTACAATGATTATTAATTATATTTTATAATTATAAATTACAAATTTTCCTATCGTTATTCGTGAACTTTTAATTGTATTTTTATGATGAGTTATTTATTGTAAATTTATTTTCTATTTTATTTTATTATTTTTTACATTGAATATGATATGGTAAAGAATCTTTTTACAGTGAGGGAATATATAAATGGCAGATAGAAAAGTTGTTTCCGAAGTGGTGCTGGTGCTTGTCCGTTTTCATGCTATAGTTGACCAATGACCAGATATGAAACGCCATCTTTAGTTCCAAATTTACAATGGCGTCATTTCGTCACTGCCAGATTAGACGCGCCTTCATTAATTATGATTGCCCAAGCCGACCACTATAATCACGTTTTCTTAGCTATTTTTTGCTCTTCTGAACGGAAAAAATAGGAAATTATGTCTGGTTCGTGTCAATTTTCGGTTCATCTTTCCCTTTTCCTTTTTACAGTATAAAATAAAAGAGTTGGTATGATACCAGGTGTTATTTGACGATTTATCCTGATGCTTTTGGTAATATTTTTTTTCAAATAAATTCACATAGAGTTAAATTAAAATGTGAAATTATAGTTTATTATAAATAGTTATAAAATGTATAGATGTATAGAAATAGATACGTAATAATTTGTTATTGTTAGATTATAGAAATTACAAATCAGTTTACAGAAATAAAAGAATATATATTCAAATCCCGTTAATTTTATAAATATAATGCATGCCTCATCGTAGTCATACCTACAATACCAAGTTTAAAAATTTTAAATTTTTATATTTGATCATTTAATAATAATTATTATAATTAAATAAATGTTTTTCTAGTTTTCTTTTCTTACTATATCAGGTCGTAATAGTCATGAGGCCCATCAACCATATGTGACCAATGTGTGGTTGTTGTGACCGAAAAAGATGATCATACATTCTTATATACAAGTCTCTACTACTTATAAATGCACGTAACGCATAGGTGTTACACTCTAGATCTAAGTAGTAAATAATTTTTTTTGCCGTTGGATCGACTTGATCTATGGTTGGATGTGTATTGCTAGACGAAATAACAGTGTTATTTGGTTTTCCGTCTAATTAAGAAACAAGACGCAGCGCACTTGATATTTTTAGAGCCTAATTAATAATGAAAATCTTTAGAGCCCTTTCTATTTAGAGTTGCATCTTCAGATTTGACATTTCTCTATGAAAAGATACAAGATAGTATGCCGTGCATGTTTTTTTTTTTTTTTTTTTTTTGCAAAGTCGCAACATTTTTTTTTGGGTCATTATCAAATGCGAACGAACCATATAAACTGAGAGGCATAGGGCATACCTTAAGTTAGTAAAAATGGAGAGTTGCCAATCAATTAATTTAACATTATTTGTGCTTTGTAATTGGTATTGTCTTATGATTTAATTTATTTTAAATTTAAATAATTAAGTATAAAAATTTTAATTATTAATTAGAAATAATATACCGTCACTTTGCCACAAATTTTAGTGACTTAATTTTTTTTTTGAAGGTCAGTTTTAGTGTCTTAAATTGTCATTATATTATGTTTAATGGATGATGGTATGTCCTGACAAACAACTAAGTTGCTGATAAAATCATGAAACATTAACAAAAAAGTTGTATACCGAAGTGTTTTGCGAAATAATTAAGATAATAAAATTTCATTTCAAAAATATTAATTGCTCTCATATCACACTCACACATGCACTCAATGTATAAAATTATCTTAATTTTTACACTGAAGTCTTTCTCTGTATCGAATATTGCTACCTTCAACACCAATCATGACAACGTTGATCTTAGATATTGAAAATAGACAACATATCTATGTCAAATAATATGTTTACATATTAAAGTCGGTCCGCACATTGAGCGGGCACTGCTGCTAGTAATTGTTAGGAAATGCTCATATTTAAAATTTAGATTAATTACAACTAATTAATCACCATTAACAACAAGCAAATCAAGAGATCTAGTGCTAAAGCAATCACACATCAAATCAATGAGAACAAGTAGGAGAAAGTTATACCTCTCATGAAATTGTATTCATGAGGCTCGAATCCATGGCATGGGAGTCGATGGGGTGCGTGCTCCACCATCTCCACCATCTATGGCCGCCTCTAGCCCACCAAGGACCCACCACCAAGCTCAAAGAGAATGCTAGTTCTCTTGAACCTCTTGCTAATCACCTTGCTTCTCTTAATTAACTATTTAATGGAGAGGAAGAGAGGTGGGATGCTCAACACATGAGCTAAGAGAGGAAGGGAAGAGCCATGGAGAAGAGAGAAAAATCTCTCTTCTAGGTGGAGGCGCAAGGGAGGGGAGAGGAAGAGAGATGACGGCTAGGGTTTTCTCCCAAAGAGACCCCTTTATATAGCCAACCACTCTCATCCAATTTTCATACTATTTACAAGTATGCCATCCACCCTAAGAGGCCACCTAATGGGCTCTCTTGGGCCATCTTAATAAAAGGCCTTTATTCATTAATTCACCAATTAATGAATCTCCTTTAATTGTCTCTTCATTCTTCCTTAAATCGGGCCTTTAATTAACCAATTAAATAGAAGCCCAATTAGCTTAAACTAATTAAGGTAAGTTGAACATAATTAATTATTAACTCATTAATAATTAATCTATGATTAGCTAATGCATTATATTGTTTCCATATGATCCTTTTAATTTAATTAATTATAACGGTTCATAACGGTATATAATTAATTAATTAACTTATCACATTTCACAATACACATTATTGTGAATAAACAATAAATGCACCAAGTGGTTAGAATCCTATTTGTGCGACCCTATTTGAGGATTTATACTATGTTGGCCATGGAAATAAATCGTTATTTATTTCCAATAATCATAAGCGGTATCTAGCAACACGTTATGACTCCCAATTCGTATAAATAATGTACCGTTACAATATCTCAATCCTGCATAAGAAATAAAAGTATTTCTTTGTTTGATTCTTATGTCACACGATATCTTTGTATAATCCAAGATAGGAATGTGTCATTCTTGCAGATTATACATTTCTTGATCTAGAGTTGATCGTCTAGTTTGCATGCATACGATCCAACTCCATCAAGGGGCCCAAACAGATATCATCACTCACTAGGTATACTAATGAGGGACATACGGTTTTCTTGATGAACAACTTTTCCCCGCACAATTCAAGAGAACATAAATAAAGTCCTTATAGCAGCCTTTATCAGGAATCAACGTTAGACGATATTTATTGAACCTATCCTCATGTGGAAAAGGTGAACATCTCAAACTTAGAATCAAACTCATATGAAATAAACAATGACACATAACACAATCCATATGTTTATTTCATTGGGTCAAGTCCTGTACTATGTTCCAATAACATACACATATGCAATTAAGTTCGTAACTCCTTACTTATGATTTGTAGAACTTAATCATCACTTAACTTGCATACTAATCTTTTATGATAATTAATGTTCCTTGTTAATTATCAAGATTATGGACGATTTAGATTTATTATTGTCATTCTAATGAATGATCCACAGAGATCTACAATTCAGATCCTCAACCTGAATGATCTGTCAATAATAAACTCTAGGAACAAATGATCAAATATCATCATTAACATAAACTAAGAAAATAAGTCATTAAATATTGACTTCTAGGACATAACTCCAACAATCTCCCACTTGGCCTAGAGTCAATCAATAGTGACTTCTAGCCAGTGAAGAATTTAGAACAATGTCATATATCTATATATATACATGTCTCGAACCTCAAAAGATGTAATACACTTAAAGCAAGTTACTCATACGTCCATCACGCATGGATGCACAATTGCATCTCGTATACCGCTTAAGGTAGAGGTTAAGTTAGAGTGTTCGCTGTGTCCGCGAACCTATCAAATTTTATTTGACCCTATATACATATATACTCCTATATATGTGTTCTTGATCATCATCATGTGAGATCAAGTGACATCGTCATAGATCTTAGTTGGATCACCAATTTAATATTGGGTTCTTCAAGTTTAAGCTATGGTTCGAGATGCATAGAACCATATTAGCTTGACTGAGAACTTCACGATCCTTACTACATTCTTTCATTGCTTCACAAGTTGCTATATATTTTGTTTTGGTGACGGAAACGGTTGTAATATCCCATTTAGAACACCTTCTAAACTTACAACACCACATTTAAACAAAATATGTAGCTCAATTGTATTTATATCAATCTTTCGAAAACTAGCATCAATATATCAATTTATATGAGCTTTCTTTTATCTTATCAGATGGAAAAACATATCATTCTTTCTCATAAGATACTCGAAGATATTCTCGATTATTGTCCAAACGTGTTTTTCTTTGTATCCAGTTGACAACTGCTTGTCATACTCCTTGGTTACAACACATAGGGGCATGTGCATAAATATGGCATCCGTTATGAAACTCATAACAGAAGGATGCTCGAAATATATCGTGCACTCTTTTCGAATTGAGTTACAACACACCGAGTAGAACTCAAGTGTATGCCATACAACTTGGTTAGACATCCTTTCTAGGAGTCTATCTTTTCATGTTACTAGAACACTTTGTCGTTATATGCACGTTTTCTCAAACCTGAAATCCATCATAATCTATCTCCATAGATTTTGTTTCCTTGGATTTAGGTGACTTACCCAAGTTCTCTATTGAGAAAACATTCTCCAATGAGATCTTGACAATATTCATTTCTTTAATTTTATTCCCAATTAATGTCTTGTATCTTGTACAATACATGTAACATAATAATGCTCCCACTGAATATCTTGTCTATACAAGATACTTTTGACGAAGTGCAACTCCTTGACTTCTTTGTCAAAATGTTTATTCCAATTTCCACAATTCTTGCTTCAATTCATCAATTGACCCTTGAAGCACATATACATTTCTAGCAATACAACAAATCCTCAGTTTGTGTCAAATTCACAACAACTTCCTTCATTCAATCGAAGAAGACGGTTTTGATGTATCTTTTCATATATCTATATATACGAAATATAACTATTGCTAGAATGATCTTTATTGACTTATACACAGCTACAAGCGAGAAGCCGTGTTTTGTACATGGTCAACTCGTTATCGACTTAGACATAGCATCAATCATGAAATTGTGCTTTGTACAGAGTCGACTTGTTATCCATATCTATCTTTCCTTTTAAAGATCTATATGTTCTAGATGGATCGCTTCTTCTTGAACATCAATCACGGTCTATACCTTGTTGTTATATATATGGATTGCACTTAAAGATCATATAGATTCAAATCATACTTGTGGAATCGGGTCTTTCCATCGCTTCTTTATTTATCAACGGATCCTCATATGTCAAGTACGAGGATGTTGTGAAACCTATGTACTTTTTAGTTTAGGCAATTCACTCTCGTTGATCTTTGTAGGATTGGTGCTTGAGGTCTATGAACTACTTCTACAACAACTTGTAGAATAAGTTCTTGATCCTAATGTACTGCACGAGTTTCTCTAACATCATCCAGTAATGAGATGTTTGAGTACTCTTTAGAAGCGAGCGTGCTTATAAACTTCTTCCTTTCACAACTGCTTGTGAGTTAAGTTCCGCTCAACTTTCACTAAGCACCATGTATGGAGTGACAAGTTCCCTATAAAGGTACTTCTTGTAGTGACGCATAAACTCCTTTAATGCTCACTTTACTCCCACTACTTCATCTTAAGAATATCATTCTTTAAGATTACGTTATGATGAGCAACAACTACTTTGTTCTTATCATGTTCATAGAAGTAGTACCTTTTGGCTAATTCAAGATATCCTTCAAAATAATAAGCGTCTTATTTGGGTCCAAGCTTATCAATCAATCTAACTTTGAAATAAGCTTCTCAATACCAAATCTTGAGAAACAATATACCTAGAGATCGAATCTCGTAAGATATATTTCTCAATAGACTTCGATGGAATTTTTATTCAGTGTAAACAATATTTTCCTCAAACACAAATCCCTTACATGAGTCGAACAAGTCAATTTGATTTATTACCGATCGAACTATATCAAACTATGTTCGATACCTTCATCCTTGGATACAGTTTTTCAATGTTCCTCATGAAACGAGTAGTGAAACGTATTTCATACTCTTTAGGTAATACATCAAACTATATGACTGAACTATTTACCATGATCCATCTTAAGACTTTTGCTTTTATTGAATAGTTTTTCAACTTTACTCTTGAAATTCTTTTGACCTTGTCAAAAGATTCATACTTATACCATATCAAATAGATACGTTAATATCTACAATGATCGTTGGTCAAGTGGTAAAGTGTCAACAACCTTTCAATTGCACAAGTACCTATAGGTCTATATACATCAATATGTATAAGTCTTAATAAAGTTACTTGTCCTTTAAACCTTCGTAGTTCAAAGGCGCTTTTGTCTTTCAACAAACACGATTCGCATGAATTTCAATTGATTTGCAATCGAATTGATTTACGAGCTCCACGTTACGTAGACTCTCATAATGCGATTCTTGTTTATATTCGACTAAGCGACTATTTTACATAAAAGTCAAATACTTTATGTGAAGTCTTACATATTTGTCATTCAAAATTTGTTTATCTATTTCAAGCAAATTCAATCAAGATGCATGAAATCTTATACACAAATTCATAACAATAAGAGAACGACATTTCTCTATTACAAAACATGATCATCCATCATCAAATATGAAATGGAGATAAGGTTTTATGGGATGTTTGGAATAAGGTATACAACCTCAAATTCCTAAACAAACTCTTTATTTAGTAAATATAACTCTACGTATTCAATGGTAGCGGCTTAGACGTATAAGCCATTTCCAAAACGGAGTTTACTTTACTTATCTCGAACTTTCTCTTATTCATCATTGCCTACACATTTCGTTAAATGCGAGCACATGAACTAGCACCTAATTACTAGTGTGAATTAGAGATAGTGAGATAATTTGAACGACAAATATCTTAAGGTTTAGAACATCATGGTATTTTGGACATCTTTTCAAATGTCTCCCATAATTGGTAAATGAAACATCTCATGTGACACACGGTCACTAGTGAGGGTCTCGAAGTCTCAACTCATATATTGGTAGAGTATTCCTTTAATACTTAACCAATCATTTTAAGCACTAACAAGTGTGCGAACAACATATCCTTTATCCATAGAAAGAGATTGTATGACAATATCAACAATCCTTGATATTGGAGATCTTAATATCTCTAGTTGTCAATTAGCTACTCAAACCTTTCGGTTCACAAGCTAATGAAACATTTATCTTCTTATAAGAAGAGTCTCTTGGTTAACTCACATTCCATTTCTTGATCATAAATGATTGAGTCTATCTTTTACTTTCTCTAAGAACGTCTTCTTGAGTAAGTGGATGAGAGTATAGAAGTCTAGTCTAGTCCTTATGAATTCTCCAATTCAAAAGTCTAGAACTTCTAAAAGGATATAAGCATTCGCTTTATTGAATAATTTTCGTCAAAACTAATCAATCATTGCGAAGCTATGTTCGGGAAGTCGAGGAACGTTTTTGGGATTAAATTTGCTCAAGTTTCTCATTTCCAAGAACATGTCTTAGGAATCGGTATTTCTTCTCCAAGTAAATACCTTAGAAACGAGCTTGTCGTTTTCCAAAGATTGATCGCAACGAAATTAACATATTTAATATCTATAACAAATTCAATTTAAGGTCATTTAGTTTATGCAATGTTTTGTTTATGGAATGATAAACAAAAACTCCCACTACATTTATTTAGTGTCCCAATGTAGTTGGTTTTCCAAGATCCCCGTTTTCATCAAGTAGAGCCTGCTATGGCACGACACCCTACTTAACTAGACAAGGTAGGTTCTCCAACCAATCATATCAACCATACGACTCTTGGTTTGTAAATATCTAAGTATATTTACAAACTTCGCCCCGATGTCCAAGAAAACTTGTTGGGTCCATCGATAAGCAACCTCTCTCTATTTGCTCCTAACAAATCTTTTCATTTGTACCCCGACTATCAAGGTTGACAACCATGACGTCCGCTATGGCGGACCGCGCCATGATTGGCTATTGACGTGAAGGGGATAGAGAGAAGGAAGGCGGTCGACTTAATCAATTTAGTTTGGGACAAAATATGTGACTCTTGTTTGGTGGTCGTGTAAGCATACACCCATACCTACCTATGACAATTCAAGGCATTCACAAACAATCACATAACATAAGCATCTCAAGCATTGTCGTGGGTTTGTATGGCTCCCGCTTGCATTAATCTTCGTCGCATCTCCATGTAACGAGACTAATCTAATCAAGCCCTCCCACTAATTACTAAGATCCTATCTAATAATTAAGGGAAATAAATACATGTGATAAAATTCCTAAAACCCCGCCTAGGCCTTAGGGGCATGTAAGCCTCACAAGTTACATAAAAAATTAACCACTTAATTATCAAGGCACCTTAGGCCACTTTACAAGCAATCACATGCATTCACAACATTTTACAACACACAAGGCATTGACATCTTGAGCCATATCAAACCCACATCCTCCTACAAAACAAAGTTAGCACATATACAATATACATGATTCACTTGTTCTTAATTAATTTCATTAATTAGAATCTTTGTGCATACTTGTTGCTCAAGTTTTTCGAATGCAAAGAAGGCTTAACCTTAACAACTAATTGTTTAAGCCCTTTTAAATTAAATCCAACTATCAAAACAGAAAGGAGGGTATTTAAGGAGTCTTCTAATTAACATTTCAATAAATTGATTAATTAGAAACTATTTTAACTAATTAAAATACGAAATTCGGGACCCGAAAAAATTCAAAATAATTCGGTCTCCAAAAAATCTGAAATAAATCCAGAGAACTCCTTACAAAGATTGTGATTACCTGTAAAAATCTCAAGGAGAGATCAATTACCATCAGGGAGAACCAAAAAAGACAAATCCTCAGATTGTGCGCGAAGCACCGTTAGAGAAAATTCTGTTATGGGTCTCAACCTTTTGATCTGTATGATCATCCCCTTGATATTTTTCCAGCAAACAATTTACATAGAAAAATACTACATACAATAGGCTATCATTCCATGAAAAGAAAATTCACAAGTTATATTCAAGATCAACGAGATAACAAGCATTTAAGCAAGGTATCCTGTTCTGGAACAGACCGTCGACCAAAAAGGTTTCACTCGGTTGAGGCATCAAATCTCAATGAAAATCTATGAAATTAATTTTCACAGATTCCAGACTTAAAGGAGAACATTTCCATTTCAACACTTTTCCATAAAAGTTTCTCAATAAGTACAGTTTTTCAAAACAATCAGTTTGTTTGAAAAAATAGATCTGATAACTTCATCACTTTTCATCCTTGAACGCCCACATAATATCCGAAATATGCAACAAAATTTACATATCCAGAAAGAGCATCAAGTTTAGAATAATCCTATCTAAAAGTTACAGGTACTTTGTATACAAACTTATTTGTTACCAACCACAACAACAGAACTGTGCAGCAGAATAACAGATCTGCGCACCGTTACCGTTTAAATCACTAAAAATTCATTTTACATCGAATTTCAATGATTCCAGTGGGAAAACAACCACAACTCAAAGGTCTACAACCTCCAATAAGAAGGAAAAAATTTCAGAGAGCTTTACGCCACGAAAAACAAGCAACAAGACAGAAAACAGCCTTTCCAGGACCAGCAAGCATGCACATCACTAATTAACTTAATTAATTACGAATTCTCACTTAATTAAGTGTGAAAAACCTTAAGCACGACCATAGCTCTGATACCACTGTTAGGAAATGCTCATATTTAAAATTTAGATTAATTACAACTAATTAATCACCATTAACAACAAGCAAATCAAGAGATCTAGTGCTAAAGCAATCACACATCAAATCAATGAGAACAAGTAGGAGAAAGTTATACCTCTCATGAAATTGTATTCATGAGGCTTGAATCCATGGCATGGGAGTCGATGGGGTGCGTGCTCCGCCATCTCCACCATCTATGGCCGCCTCTAGCCCACCAAGGACCCACCACCAAGCTCAAAGAGAATGCTAGTTCTCTTGAACCTCTTGCTAATCACCTTGCTTCTCTTAATTAACTATTTAATGGAGAGGAAGAGAGGTGGGATGCTCAACACATGAGCTAAGAGAGGAAGGGAAGAGCCATGGAGAAGAGAGAAAAATCTCTCTTCTAGGTGGAGGCGCAAGGGAGGGGAGAGGAAGAGAGATGACGGCTAGGGTTTTCTCCCAAAGAGACCCCTTTATATAGCCAACCACTCTCATCCAATTTTCATACTATTTACAAGTATGCCATCCACCCTAAGAGGCCACCTAATGGGCTCTCTTGGGCCATCTTAATAAAAGGCCTTTATTCATTAATTCACCAATTAATGAATCTCCTTTAATTGTCTCTTCATTCTTCCTTAAATCGGGCCTTTAATTAACCAATTAAATAGAAGCCCAATTAGCTCAAACTAATTAAGGTAAGTTGAACATAATTAATTATTAACTCATTAATAATTAATCTATGATTAGCTAATGCATTATATTGTTTCCATATGATCCTTTTAATTTAATTAATTATAACGGTTCATAACGGTATATAATTAATTAATTAACTTATCACATTTCACAATACACATTATTGTGAATAAACAATAAATGCACCAAGTGGTTAGAATCCTATTTGTGCGACCCTATTTGAGGATTTATACTATGTTGGCCATGGAAATAAATCGTTATTTATTTCCAATAATCATAAGCGGTATCTAGCAACACGTTATGACTCCCAATTCGTATAAATAATGTACCGTTACAATATCTCAATCCTGCATAAGAAATAAAAGTATTTCTTTGTTTGATTCTTATGTCACACGATATCTTTGTATAATCCAAGATAGGAATGTGTCATTCTTGCAGATTATACATTTCTTGATCTAGAGTTGATCGTCTAGTTTGCATGCATACGATCCAACTCCATCAAGGGGCCCAAACAGATATCATCACTCACTAGGTATACTAATGAGGGACATACGGTTTTCTTGATGAACAATTTTTCCCCGCACAATTCAAGAGAACATAAATAAAGTCCTTATAGCAGCCTTTATCAGGAATCAACGTTAGACGATATTTATTGAACCTATCCTCATATGGAAAAGGTGAACATCTCAAACTTAGAATCAAACTCATATGAAATAAACAATGACACATAACACAATCCATATGTTTATTTCATTGGGTCAAGTCCTGTACTATGTTCCAATAACATACACATATGCAATTAAGTTCGTAACTCCTTACTTATGATTTGTAGAACTTAATCATCACTTAACTTGCATACTAATCTTTTATGATAATTAATGTTCCTTGTTAATTATCAAGATTATGGACGATTTAGATTTATTATTGTCATTCTAATGAATGATCCACAGAGATCTACAATTCAGATCCTCAACCTGAATGATCTGTCAATAATAAACTCTAGGAACAAATGATCAAATATCATCATTAACATAAACTAAGAAAATAAGTCATTAAATATTGACTTCTAGGACATAACTCCAACAGTAATAACAAAAGTAATAACAATGTTCAGTGTAGCGGAGTTGAAAAAGGTGAGACAGGTAAGTTCCAACATATTCAAGTAATATAGATGCTATAAATAAAAGACTTTGTGGATCTCGGAGGGGTTAGGAGGGACTCGGACCTCTATGGTGCCAATATTATTTACCGAAATTACTTTTTTTCTAATTCATGCAACAAACGTGTTCGTTTAAAAAAAACGCCTTCTAATGTTTTTTCTCCATTTTGTTGAATTTCAAATTATTGTCAAATTCTAGTCTTCTTATTATTTGTTTACTAGAATTGACACCCGCCTTGCATATTTGCATGTTGAATACATCTCTTAATATTTTTTTTCCGAAAGAAAAGATGGTTTCATTTTTTTTGTGAAGAATTCGTATAGAAGCCAGATTAAAAGAATAGGAAAAGTTAAGAACTTCTATTTTGAATAATAAAAAGGACACGTAGATCTCCAACAACATATTATAATGTAGTACATTCCTGTCATGAGTAGATGCATAAATGATGTTTTCCCTCCAAGTTTTTTATAGAGAAACTTTTCGTAAACTAATTCTATTAGATCACTTAGAGGGGCAACATTTAATAAAACGACTCATCCAATACACATTTAAAAATTCTAAAGAATGATGTATAAAACAATCAATGTGATGAGATATTTACTAAGTTTTTATTCTCTTTGAATCATTGCTATTGAAAGAGCCCGTAAATTTTGTATCATAAATTTTCTAAAATAAAAAAAAATATAGTAAAAAATTTGGAAAAAAAAATGTAAAAATTGATTTTTTGAAAATTATTAAAATAAATAACAAATTAAATGTTCAGATTGGTCGTTTGAAATTTGAAAGACGAGAACGACTGTATTGATGGACCCTATCCGTCTTAATGTATTGAAACTAACATTTCTCAAATTTTTAATTAATATAAATATCACTATTATATAAATATAAATGATAAGAAAAAAGAGTACGCGATAACCTTAGAAAGGTTCAAAAGACCATCGCGGACCATCTAGACGTGATCTGAAATTATGGTCGTAAACTATTTCACACGGAGTTCATTCAGTGGTTTATTTTTTACAAATTACCAGAAATTAATTATTAGTGTGAATCATTGGAGTGCTTATGCTGACGTACCGGTATCCCATGGCCTGACAACGAACTTCTGGAGAGAACGATTAATAATATTAAATCACCCTCTTACGAAGTAGTCAAATATGAGAGGCTGCCACATAAATACATAATTGCTCTCTGAAACGTGCTTACCATCACAAGAAGGACATGCCAACCAAATTGACAAAACTTTGAATAGGTTGCCTCTCATAGGACAAACTTTAAATCAATCAATTCTGTAAACCAATAATTTGATAATTTTTCACGTGCTCTTTTCTAGAGCTACAAAAATCCCTAAGACTACTGTGGTCAACCCCACCTTCATTGGAAACCCTAACACCATAGGCAGCCAACCTATGCACATCACGAGACATGGGGCTCTGCCATGTCCCATCCCACCATGCAGGAGGCAACACCGGCGTCATTGTGCACTGGTCATTCTGATGGCGACAGCTAAGGGGCCCAGCAAACCGATTCCATACATGGCCCCACCCAACCTGGCTCGATAGCCCATCTGTCAACAAGTTGCTCTGGAAACTACTGAAGAATGTGAGATCAGATCCATCGGGGTTGTTACCTAATGCAGTATATATATTTAGGTACTCAGTGCGAAAATATGATACATATGGAAGGAATAAGAATGAGAAAATACCTTCATGATTTGCTGTGGCGAGGGCAGCAATAAGTTGTGCGTAAGTGGTTCCAACACGGCGGTGGGCCCCAGATACCACAGCATGTTTTGCACGGGAAGCGAGAAAGAAATCAACAAAAGCAACCCATCTTGGTGCCGGTCCCCAATCCTTTGATCTGAAATCTAATCTCTACAAATGCAAACATAGAGCATATTTCTTAATGCACGGAAACAAGACCAATTGCAGAGTGGCAGTAGTTACTTGCAGTCAACTTTGTTTAATTATTTTGACTTCAGCTACTCAATGACAAATCTGAGGTGAAATAATGCATGAATTTACCCTCAAGATGCTATGTGTTTTGTGGGCTGCTAATGTTGCAGAGACATACCTGATGCCATGTACTGATGCTTGTGCCAGACCTATTACTGGCTTCATATGACTTGTAATCAAAATGCAACACCTGTTTGCAGTAGAAAACAATTTATAAATATAGCATAACTGAAAGTACTATTGCTGTTTATCTAAGCCATGCATTACCTCAGAAAATTCAGAAACAAATGGTATTATCTCTTTTACAAAGGAAGGTGTATCAGAGATAAGTAGGATACGAGGCCTCAACTTCCTGGCACAGCATCTTTGTATTGCTTTCTTAACACACTCTATAGCCGAATTCATTGCTCTAATTGACCTAAATTCACAAAGAAAATAAAATGAAGGATAGTTGAAAACTTTTTCATGTAATTTTACATGTAAATCCAGCAAAAACTAAAACATAACAAATACCCCAGAAAAATGAGAAATATCAACCGGGCACCCTCAATTAACAATGGGAATACGAGTTATAACCCTGTAAGTATCACAAGTATGTACGACATGACCTCCAATTACTCTGAATGTGAGTCAGGCTACATAACCCTACTTACTTTCCTGTTTATTTCTAGAAAAATGAAGAAGAAAGGAGCAGTTTGGGCAATTTGCAGAAGCCATGAACGAAGGTACACTAAGTGATATTTTCGATATGTTACATATAGGGTGTATGAGGATGCATGATGTTGATATCTCTCATTATGCAATTCGTCAGAATTCTCATTCTTTTTATATACCTATTGGAACGCATGCGCATGTGCAGTACAATATCAGGATCAGTACCATTAAGGACCCAATTGACAACCCTTCTAATTGAATCTGAAGGGGCAATAAGTACGCGCATCAACTCCCCAAACACATTAGGTCTTGACCTAATCTTATAAGGGTCTCCGAAGAGATAAGAAGCTACCCTCTTCATATTAGGATGTATATTCTTCAAGAAAAACTGTACCCCAACTGCGTCTGTAGTGCCTTGGAACCTGTTAATTGAGATTTAGAAAAACTCACTATTATTTCTTGGATATTCTAAAACGAAACAAGACAGATTTGGTATATGTCCTTATGAAAAGGTCTTCCTTTTGATGTTTCTTCAGAATAGGGCATTCTATTGCAATGTCTTCAAATATTTTGCAATTTAGAATTCATATGGGGCCTTTTATTTGCTAATTTATGATCATAAAAAAAGGAATGTAATGAGATACCAGATGATGGGTTGCTTCCAAGAAGTCCAATCACTACAGAGCACATTTGTTTCGGCGGGTGATTCAAAATTATCAACCCGAATTTTGAGGGCTTTCCCATACTTTTTAGCACAACGATTCTTCCTCCATAGGTGCTTCACCTCTTCTAGAGTAAATGAATTATTTGTGTAAGAAATGTACTCTCCAAATGGATATAACCCCCTGAACACATAGAGTAAACGATTTGTTTGTATAAAATGAACTTTTCAAGCAAGTATAACCTCTTGAAAAAAAAAAATGCATTTGACAAAATTTTACTATAAAAAGCAGCCCATTTTGTGTTTTTAGTGTTTCTATATTTAACATTCCTCCTAAGTCATAACTTAACCTAATATTTTATACCTACTTTGAACAGCCAAAATGGAACTGATGCAAACTGTTGATAATGAACCAGGACTGCACAAGTTCAATTAATTTGGAAATGAGGCTAGCAACAGGCACTCTAAATCATTAATGATAGTTTAGCATGGAGCAGGACCCTCGTGTTGAGAAAGCTGCATAAAGCTAGCATAAGCTGGTGTGCTCCGGCAAGAATACTGATTCTTGGGTACAATCAAGATCTGATGGTACTGGTACATGCACAAGACAGTAGAGTCCACTGCCAGTTCAGTAAATGTACACTGAGACAGTTAAAGCTCTATCAGCATTGTTGTTTCAAAGGTGAAGTCTTGCAGGCCAGCCAGTGTTAGATGCTGTGGCTAGCCAAGGAGATGCACAAGTATCTGTCCTTCTGTCAACTCTGCGAGAGCCAATTAGAGAGAAGACATGGAATATGTTCTCTTTCTCATGAACCAGAGCATTAATCCCAAACCTGATGGTTCACACCAGCCGGTCTCACCACATGCCCCATCTCACACGTGGTGTGCTGTACCAGGTGTGCCACATGCTACATTCATGTAATGTATTGTTTTGAGATGTGGTTTGTGGGGACAACTTCCTAATTGGCATTCTTATCATCGTGGCAAAATACCCAGTTTATCTAAGATCATGCTGGGAAGCTTAAAAGTCGATACAACTTCAAAACTAATATGACCTTGTCCAGATAAGGTAACCTTAAATAGGACATCATTAATTGCTTCATATAAGGTTGGGCTACGATGCAAATTAACCAAGTGACAATTATCAGAACAGCGAATAATAATATTCATAGCACCACAAAGTTTGACAACTTGGCAATGCCCACCAAATGTTAAACTGGAACCTCCATGGGATTCAATTCCTTTTTATATTTATGGACCTAATAGTGTTAGGCAGGGTTCAACTGCACCTAATTCTATCTTTCAAGCTGAAAATTGCCAAATGCAACCCCAAAAATAACCAGACAACCCATTGCCATATTTAACAAGACAACAGACAGGGTCTTTCTTGCGAGACTACATCACTACAAAGATAAGAAAGAGAGAGTACAGGGGGTTAGAGTGCAAATATGCCTGGTCTGACCGATGATCAGTGATCGATTGAGCATGATACTGAGTGCAGCTCCAGTCAATATCTTATACATCTCATTTCCAAACCCGGCCTCCGACGCCTTCCCCAGTACAAAGCCGTGCCGACAGAACTCCTTGGCCGGCAGCTGCCTCACTCTCTCAGCTCCTGTCACAATTAAATTTTCCATCAACATACAATATTTCTATGTACATTGGCAAATTAACATCTCCACTAAGTAAAACCCACCATTAATATCAAAATGGTGTCTAATTATATCCCGGATTCGGAGGCTTTCCTTCTCGGATTCTAATCTTGAACCCACTAACGACTGCCCCATCTCCTCCACTGTGGCACAACGACTCTGGCTGGTATTGGGTGTCTCCTGTTTGGTCCGGACACCTTCTCGTCGTTGTTGAGACTCGTCGGATTGGATCTGGACGGATGAAATTAAAGGATTGGGTTTGGAGAGAGAGGGGGTCCGAGAGTGAAGGATGAGAATGAAAATAGTGCATGAGAGAGTGATGAGAGGGACTGGAGAGATGACACGGTGGCGCTTCCGATTCGGTTGTGGTGGTCGGGATGAGAGGTGGTGCTTCATGGCGAGACAAAAGAGAGAGAGGTGGCGAGAAGGGGAGAAACGAAATGAAAAAGCCGAAAAGGAGGACAACTTTAACCCTTCTCTTCGAAGATATTTCGAGCTGAATAGTTTATACGATTTTTTTTTATTAAGAAAATAAAAGTATAGAAATGTAGGAACAGTTTGCGAAAAATGTGAGATCCCATGTTAAATTTTCTAACTTGAGAAGCTGGGAAGGCCAAAGGAAACTGTTTGTTTAGACTTTTGTTGCAAGCAGTTATCGTTTTGTGTTTCTAAAATTTGGTAGTTAAACTAGTTCAAAACTTAATTTCGGTACTGGTCAAAATGAAAACTTAATTTGTTTTTGCTAAAAATATGCAGTTCATCAGAATTCATATTGTACTGCACTTAAAAGTTATTTCATGAATCGACCATGGTATTTTTTTTTTTTTTTGTTCCAAAGAAATTTTGAAATAGTATAGTAGTCGTAAATTACTAAAATTGTGTCTGACTTTTAAAATTGGAGAATCAACGTTTATATATATATATATATATATATATATATAGAATATCTATTGTGAACCTTGGTTCATTTAGGGCTCTGTGAACCATGACCGTTTGATCGATGGTTTTGCAATTTGACAAATCTAAATTAACCAATCCAATATATATATTGAAATCTCATAGCAAACCAAATTTTACAATTTTTAAAATTTTTTTACTATTTTTTTCGTTTTTTTAAAGCTTGCCATTTTTGGACGATAATTCACTAATTATCGTCCAAAAATGGCAAGTTTTAAAAAATTCGAAAAAAATAGTAAACAAATTTCAAAAATTGTAATATATGGTTTTGTATGAGGTTTCAATATATAGATTGGATTGGTAAATTTAGATTTGTCAATTTCCAAAATCACCGATCAAACGGTCATGGTTCACGGAAGGCTCTATGAACCAAGGTTCACAATAGATATTCTCTATATATATATAGAGAGAGAGAGAGAATATCTATTGTGAACCTTGGTTCATAGAGCCTTCCGTAAACCATGACCGTTTGATCAATGGTTTTGCAAATTGACAAATCTAAATTTACTAATCCAATCTATATATTGAAATCTCATAGAAAACCAAATTTTACAATTTTTGAAATTTTTTTACTATTTTTTTTGAATTTTTTAAAACTTGCCATTTTTGGACGATAATTCACTAATTATTGTCCAAAAATGGCAAGTTTTAAAAAATTCGAAAAAAATAGTAAAAAAATTTCAAAAATTGTAAAATTTGGTTTGCTATGAGATTTCAATATATATATTGGATTGGTTAATTTAAATTTGTCAATTTGCAAAACCATTGATCAAACGGTCATGGTTCACGGAGCCCTAAATAAACCATGGTTCACAATAGATATTCTATATATATATATATATTTTCTCCCATGAAATTGTAAACAGTCGATTATCAATTCTCATATTGTATTGCACTTAAAAGCTGCTTCATGATATTTTGTCCACATGACAAACATGGTACTTTAATATATTATATTACAATTTATATAATGAATTTGTACTATAATACTTCTTGTCAAATTTGCTATATCTAACGTAGTAAAATGCGTAATATTATAAAATTTTGAGAAATGCTAGTGTCCAACATATTAGACGGAAATGGTCCGTCCAATACGATCGTTTTCACATTTTTAAATTTCAAACGACCGATCCGAACCCATTCAATATGTTCTTCATATTGAAAACTTATAAGAAGCTAAATTTTACATTTTTCCGAAATTTTTTACTTATTTTTTAGTATTTTAGAAAATTCATGATATAAAAGTTCTAGATCGTCCAATAATAACGATTTTCTAAAATATAGCAAAAAAATTTTAAAAAAATGTAAAATTTGGTTTCTTATAAGTTTTCAATATGGAGAACATATTGAACGGTTTGGATCGGTTGTTTGAAATTTGAAAATGTGAAAACGATCGTGGACGGACCTCATTCGTCCAATATATTAAACTCTAGCATTTCTCTAAAATTTTATACGATTAGTTTTAGTTAAGTCGCTTAACAACATTCTATTCATCGGTCCAGCGCATTTTATTTTCTTGCACTGCCGAGACAAGTGGCATTCACTTGTGGGATCAATATCTTCCGCCCAACTGTGCAGAATGTCCATCTCATCACGACCGTCCGATCTAATCTCTACGGTTTATTTTTTTCGGATCTATCAATCTGGTATTAATTATAGAGCATCCATAATTAATCGGACGGTTGTGATGAGATGGACACTCTGCGCAGCAGCAGAGATGTGGTTCCTTCACTCGTGGTCTCTCTCAAAATATAAAATGGAGGATCTTTTAGCTCAAATTTTGCCAAAAAAGGGCTTTAATGCCGTCAAAATTGGTACCTATCTTTCCCAATATATGAAATGGTGGGCCAGTTTGGCTAAAATTTTACAATAGAGGGCTTTACATTAAAATTGCCAACGGGGTGGACTGGTGGGCGGTGGTACATTTGCTTTTGCAGTTTTGCTACTGTGTCAAGTCAACACTCAGCTGTGAACAGTCAACAAGTGGGAAGACTCTGGTTTAATTTTAATCCCCACCACCACCATTGCTTGAACTTGGATATACCAATTTGACAATTTCAATTTATTGGGCTTTATATACTCGACTTAAAAATTGCGTCTTCGGTCTTGGGGTAATTCGGACCATATTTATAGTTAGGCTAGCCGGTATATGGATAAGCCCATATCTAGTTATTGCCCAAGTTCTGTACTTCTGTTAGCTTCACTGAGCTTTGACAAAAACTGTGTTGTTTTTATCGTTTTGGAACAAAAATATTTGTAACAAGTTTTTAAAACAAACAGTAACGACAATACAAAGGTTACCAAAATAAAAAAAAATTAAAGAATATTCTCTATATTATTAGATAGGTATTTGGGAGCAACTTTTAAAATTATTCGGTCTTTTACCGAGTAATATAAAAATAAAATCCATAGTCCATTTTTCTACACTTAATTAATAAAGAAAACGATCTGAATAGATATATACAACCTAAATACAATAGCACATCGTGGATATTTTTTTTTTCTCAAGGCCAGGTGGCAAGTACCACACCGACAGATTTTATTAATAAATAAAATATTTACAAACACCATGGATACTTAAGGGTGGAGGCAGAAGGAGGGCTTGGCTCCCCTAAGATTTTAAATTTGTATGAAGATTTTTTCAATTATATGCTAAATTTTGTAAATATATGACATATTGCACCCCTAATAAAAGAGTTCAAATACAATTTAGTTAAGTTTATTGTTTGTTTAAACTAATTTAATTATATAGTTTTTCCCTTTAGAGCAAATTTAGAAGACGAAAAATCACAAATAAAACATTGCTCAAATATGAAAAATCTTTACTTATTATTTTTTAAGAAAAAAATACTAATTTATTGTATTTGATACAATTCATGTTCAGAAAATTTACTACTATAAAAGGATGAAACACTATTTTTTTAATCAATTTATTACATTTTTAACTTTCAAACTTTAATTTATCTAAGTTGAAATTTTCGCCCCCAAATTTTCTTAATTTATTTGATACAAATCCTGGCACCGTCCCTGGATACTCAACAAATATTCTTTGGCAAAGTGGCAATTAACACCCTTCAGACTAGCGTCCAGATCCTCAGCAGTCGAAAATTTTGTTTTTTAATATTTAAAAATTTTAAAATTCAAATAACAAATTCAAACCGTTGATCGTGTTCAATTTTACGGGCGATGCATTTTCATATAAGTTTTATAAAATTTGGAGTTGATTTGATACTTGATTAAGTGCTTAAATTATGAACGTATTAGAATTAATCAAACCAAGTTTGTTTATTTGTTAACCAATTAATCAAGTATCAAATTAACTTCAAATTTTATAAAACTTATATGAAAACACATCACTCGTAAAATTGAACAAAATCAACTATTTGGATTAGATATTTGAGTTTTAAAATTTTTAAATATTAAAAAAAAGAAACGTTGGTTGCTCTGCAGTCCTTTAAAAGGACTGCCGAGGCTCCGGCTCCTTTCAGACCATGGGTCTCTGGCGACATTAGATATTCGTTGGTACTGTTAATTTATGTTACCTTTGACGGAGCTATGGAATCGATCAGATATTTAAAATGGTTTAAATTAATCATCAAACTCAACAAGCTTGAGCTTCACTCCAACATCCGAGTAAAAAAATAAACATATTGTTATGTGATGTTAAAAATTTGCGAACTAAGTGGACGGTTAATGATAAACGGTTAGAACCAACCGTTCCTTCTCGCGACAAACAAATTAAAGGTGGGTCCCTCTTGCTTTTCTTACGACGTGACACTTGTCCTTTGAGCATAAGAGTAGACCCCTGAGAGGTGAGTGGATCCAACACATGACCTCATTAGTTGATAGTCTATGCCCCAAAGTTGTGGCCTTTGGTATATGCTACGGTTTAGTTATGATAGTACAAAAAAGAAAAAAAAAAACAATTCTCACAAATAATAATATTGATTAGACGTCTTATTTATTATATTTCCTAATACTATATGGTTGATTTAGGTGAAAAAAGAAATTTTTTCTCATACATTTGTATCCTATTTCATTTTTGTACTAGTTTTATTGTAATTAATATGGACAGAGAAGTGATGATAGAATTATTGTATGAATAGACAAAGATATCATGTCATCATCAATGATATGTGATAATTTTGACTTCGCGTATAATTGAAATAGTCTGGTCATATTAATTTTGAAATTCCACAATTAGGTTAATAGTGAAATATTATTTATTACTCTTATAATGTCTTAGATGGAAAAAATGACCGAAATCATCTCCAATATCTACCTAAATTGTTACCTATTTTGTCTTTACTCTTTTTAGCTTTGCTAACTGTTTCAAAAACGTATAAAAGAAATAGTAATTTATTCTATTTTCGAAAATGGATGTCTTACATGATAGTGGTACAAGATAAATGCACAACTAAACTATGGTTTTATGGCACTTAAATTTTGATAGAATACTTAGGGAAATCTTTTTAATTTTTCAATTAGAAATAAATTTATAAATATTATCTTACATTTTAATGCATTGTTATGTATTGCCAATATATTTTTTTACAACTTATCAAGAAAAAGAACTAATTTTTTCAACGTTAACTTTTATTTTTCTGTTGAAGAGAAGAGTTGGTCAAAGAAGCCAGACAGTTATACAAAAATAAACATTGAGTAAATGATTTAAAATGGATCATAATAATTTTGTGTGTTCAATTTAATATAATAAAAATTAAAAAATTGATAGTATTATTTATGATTTTTAAGTCACTAATATAGTACCATTTTTTTTAAAGAAATGTAAATATCTACGTTATAAGGTCTTATAATTTCCCATGATAATGCAGCAGTATGGTCCATATCTTGCTACATGACAAGCGCCATAGACAGTTCGTTCTGTTTGGTGCGAGCACTTTAAGGATACCTATGCGGCTATGCCTATTTTTGGGCAAAAAAACCTCGAGTTTAAGAGAAAGGAAAGAAAAAGAGCGTTTGAAAAATGAAGAGTGACATATGCGGTGCAAACTGGGGCGTGTTTCTTTTGTACTCTTGTACACCCGGCCGTTCCACGCCTTAAAGCTTTATTCAAGCCGAAAGAAATGCACAAAGTATCAACCAACTATTATGGACAAAAGCCTATCTTTACCCGTCCATTCCATAATCTGAAGCATTCATTGTAAGCAAAGGTTTCAAACAAATAGTTAAGTAACAACCTTGGATGGACCTCGGTTTCCAATTGACTAATTGAAAAAATAGTTTTCTATTTAAAAAAGTATGTTTAATTACATATTTAATTTCATTCCCTTTGCAAAATAGTACAAGGAGAGAATATAGTAACTTATTTTTTGGAATTTTAAAATATGGTTGCTTTCATGCATGCATTGACACATATGGTCAACAAAGGGTCAATATCATGAGGTCATGTGTTGTTATATATGGTCAATTTCATGAACAGAGATCTTGCAACAGGCAATTGCTCAAAGAAAATCATTTTCTGTTATTAGAGCGCTTTTGATCAGGAAACTCTGAAATAAAAGCAATGCGTTGAAGCATCAATCTAGACAAACCTTACATCCTTCCTTAGCAAGCATTTTTAATTAGGCACAAACATACACAAATTGAGAATAAAGATGCGAGAAACACTAAAAGAAATGCCAACAATTAGGCAGTGGCGCTTAGACCTCAACATTGCCGGTGCTTCCCACTCCTCCATTGCCTGATATGTTGGCATGATCATTGTTAATTTGCTCTCCTTGCTCTGATGACTCTTCATCTGACGAACTCGGTGACTTTGAATCGATTGGGTGCACCTCTGCTCCCTTCTCTGTCACACTGATTTTACCAATTGCTACACCAAGCTCAGGGTCTTTGCACTCTTCTATGACAGCCGGTTTTTTATTTCTGTAGATTAAGTAGAGCACCATTTGCGCGACACCAAAGGTGAACCCTAGAACATTTGGCAGCTGCAGAAAACATGTAATAAATTGTGTCAGTACAGAATGTGAGGTTTGATAATAAAATAACCTGTGAAATTTTACAGATGATTACCGCAACATATTTGTCCTTCGAAAGTAGTCCGTAAAAGAACCATGCGACGGCGCTCAATGTGAGGAAAAAGGAAAGAAAGAAAGGCATGAACTCTACGCTTTTCGTGCGTATCACAAGCCTCTGCATGATTTTAAAAAAAGATGTTTAATTTATTGTCTTCTCTTGATAAGCTAATGAACTTAACATTTGCATGAGCATACTCACGATAACACTTAGAGGAGCGACAAAGACGCTCACTGAGAAAGCCACACAAACCCAACCAAGGATGCGAACTCGTTTCGGTCCCTCAGATAGAAAGAGAGTTAGGAGAAGAATCAAACCAAAGATGACAACATTCAAGAGGAAGAGAATTTTGACTGTGAAAATCTGCAAAAAGTGACCGAATTATGCATTAGTTTCTTTACCAGAAATGGTTAGGCAACAATGTTTGGAATATGTTGATGACACCAACCTTAGCTTTCTTGGGTGCATAGATGATGTACATGACGATGTATATTGTCTCAATTACACAACCAAACGAGTTAATGGTGATGAGGAGCGATACGCTCGTGTTGAGAAATGCATAATAGATCCAAAGCATCGAACTGAAGAGTGCGACAACATATGGAACTGATTGAAACCCCTCGGTTGATTTTTTTCGGTAGACACGATAAAATGTTGGTCTGTAGAAATAAGAAATAGTTAGACGTCACTATAGAGGTCAAATGATATAAAAAATGGAAATTTATGGAAATATCAAACGAATTGTAATCTTACAGTGGGGCAAGGTACACCATAAAGGAGATGATGTTACCTGTACAATTGATGTATGAAAAACATGTTAGTAAATCTTTTGTGATAGCGATTTGTCTATCAGATATAAGAATGGAAATATCATATTTTCAATGAGTGAATAACTGTAATTTGAGTGCTGTGAGGTGTTCTGTAGGAATCTGAAAAAATTGTGCAACCCTGTTCTAGTCAGTAAAATTAATGGCCACAATGATTTTTTTTTTTTCAATTTCCTAATTAAAGGAGAATTTATAAAACTCCTGAAAGCAACATTAACAATGGAATACTTAAAATGGAATGGTACCTATATCAATACATCAACACATGTACAAGAGATCAACAAACAGTTTTTCTATATTAGGAAATTTTATTATGATAGGCATCTCTGGTTTAGTACATGTCCACTTCGTGACAAAGGTCCACCACCCTTTTTGAACTCTCAGTGCACCCAACTCAAGTGAAAATATCTTACATATCAGATATTAATTAAGCACGATCACTAACAAATATATCATGCACAGTTATTGTCCTAACTAAATTTTGTATACCATATGCTAATTAATTAAGTGGTGAAGGGGGCGCAAAAAAAAAAAAAAAAAATCAGAAAACCATATTGGTACTATAAGATACACACAAAATTTAAGGATAGTTGTCTATTCACTGTACCTAGAATTCCAAAGGCGAAGGCCCAGGGGTGGTCCAAAGAAAGCACAGCCATCTCAGCTTAGAGCAAATAAGTTGACAGATTCTCTCTTACTTTCTCTACACTTGAATGACTCTAACTCAAACGATACAAAACAACACACACACTCCCTCTCTCTGTCTTCCCAATTGTTCAAGAGAGAATGGAATGTGAATTAAGAGGAGCTCGGATGCCTTGAGTTGGGCAGAGAATTAGTGACCTTTATATAGGGAGCGTTCCAGAGAGGGTTAGAGAGCCAAATATTGACGTGGCATTAGTGTGAGCTCCTCAACAAGTTATTATATTGCATATACTTCTTTCCAAATTTTATACATAAAGCGACTTCAGTAAAACATACGTTATGGCATCACAAGATATGTTACACATCCCCAACGAACTACACGAAACTTTCATGTGGCCATATTTGTGGAAGCTTTATGCATGTTTTAATAATAAATGATAATTATAGAAGAGTAATGACTAATGAATTTTAATCTAGAGAGAATTTTTTATCTTGAATAGTTCATTAATGGATGTGCCAAGTCGTTCCCAAGTGCCAATTCTATTTGTCTCAAGTTTCAATCATACACAAAAATTCAAATGTGTCCGTATTTAACACTTACATGTAATGTGTCACAGGTCCATTTGTAACTTGTAAGCAGGTCTATTGAAATAATCATTGCTGAGAAATCCTAGTGTGTCAATACATATTGTGAGGTTATATTGCCTATTAAACATGTATTAACAACTAAAATTTATGGATATATAATACATCTTGAGTGAGGTCATAGATTCGAAACTCGGTTAATTGATCTTTTTAAGATATTTTAAGTATTTAGAAAATTAGGAGGCTTAATTGATTCCATTATTCTCAGAACAAATCAATCCCATTGTGTCAATACAGATTGTGGAATTTGGACTGACTGGTACATATATATTTATAATTTTATATATAGCGTTCTTGATAAGTGAGCATAAATTTTAGTTTTTCGTTGTTTTGAAGAAAATTATTATAGATTAGAAACGGAAACATAACTTACTAGCCTTAGCATTCAGCTCTTTTTATCTTATCAATCTAAAAAGAAAAAGAAAGACAAAAAACTTGGAACTGTTACAGCTCCATAAACGTTTCAACAAAATTCACATGAAAAGGCGCAAATGCTGACTCAGAACAAGGTGCCTCGCACACATTGAGACTCTGAATTGTTTCTTTTTAATCAATCAATTTAAGGTTTTATTTGACAATCCAGAAGCTTCGATCCCGTTAAAAGCATAATGCAATTCTGTACATCAATCTAGTGCTGAATCAGTTGTATGTACAAAAAAACTTGCAAAATTTTAAACCAAAAACATATGAAGGAGTATTGACCAAATTATTAAATCTTTTACTCAAGATTTTTCGTGTGAGTACAATACTTTAGGAACACAAGTATATATAAGTAAATTTAATATACACAAGTATACATAAGTAAATTATATTTACAAGGGTAAAACTTGCAAATTATTATACACGAAATAGAAGATATTTCAAATATTTCAACAAGAATATGATTTGATTTGCGTATTCCTTACAATTCTTTAACCCTTATATTTCTGTTTCCTTACTTATCCTGCTCATGGCGACGTTTAGACACGAGCCTTTTCTGATAATGTCCATCACGTTTTTCCCATTTTGCCTGCTATATATAGTTACCCATTGATATCTATCGCCCAGGTTTCAAATGGGGTCTTGTTATTATACCAAACATAACAAGACAATATACTGACTGTATTATATGTACAGTTTTGATCAACGCAAATCGAAATGAAATCTTTCTTGGTCAGGTAGACATTGATTTGATAAAATTGTGGAGATTATTTGTCATTAGGCACTTGGATCTTACTTTTGTTGATTGTCCAAATAAAAATATATATTCCAAACAATAACATTAGTACTGATCACGCTCTAACTAAAAGTGTTCTGACTAAATCACTCCATTCAAGTAATACAAATAATACAATATTATAATAATATATATCTTTGATATTATGGACAAACTAATCTATAATCGATGTCGGTCGGATAAATTTTACTTAATTATAAAATAAACAAGGTCAATAATACTTTATTAGTTTTGAACGAAAAATGACAGAACGATTTGGTGGTAATAAATTAAAATTTTAATACTTCGTCGGAGTCATAGACACATTTACCAATTAAATATTAATTATACAATATAAATCATATATAGTAATCTCCAAAATTAATTGTTTTAGAAATTACCTAGATACAGTGCAGTGCAGCACTGAAAACTTCCCAAAGACCAAATGAACTGTCTTATAAATAGTGTTATGTATGTTTATATTAATAAAGAAAAATAAAGCTAACTCGATTAATGATTAATTCGAAATACATACTTTTTAACATTAAAATGGACTAATGTAAACGTTCAATTTCAATTAAAATAAATGGATAATCAAATTAAATGCCTTATAACTATTTAGCATTCTAATTTCGTCAATTCAATTTATGGTTTAAACGTTCTAATTGTCTCATGGAGGGTTGTGCAATTTAAATATCCCTGCAATACTAGAGATTGAAGGGCGTGCGCCGTGCGTGGGAAGATCTCTATCAACTATTCTAAATTCTAAAAAACTTTTGTTCAATACAACAAATCCAGGCGTAGCTACAAGTCTAGAACTGCAGTAAAAATATTATACAGTACAACGAAATTCTGACTAAACTTTTAATGAGAGCTGGCGGACTCGTTCCTACACCTTTTCACATCAACATGAAAAACTTAAAACACAAAATAATAATAATAATAAAAAATAAAAAGGACACCCGTCGGTATTGTTAATATATAGTAATACATTGATTCTAGCCAGAAAGCTGAGTTGCGTGTCTATGGACAGTACAAGAGATATTTAACTTGTGCAAGCTACCCGTTTGAGGGGTTTGAGCTGTACCTCATCTTATTCCTGCTTTTCATTTTTTTCATCAATAATTCATCTTATTTTCCAAAGATAACAAGCAAGGTTGCTTTAGTGAAAAACAACTAAGGTTGCTTAGTGACATCAATCCACGAATTTCCCCAAAATTAGGGAAATATTAATTGGGGGGCGGGGGTAATAGCACCAAATTTGAATAATCTTCATACCAATGTTAATTTGACTTCCTCTCCGTTTCTTAACAACGGAAGCACATCCTCCCGTGGTAATTTTTAAACGGATTTAAGAAAAAGACATCATGCTAGACGAATAATTCATTGACACAAGTATCTGGTTTCTTGAAATTGCTAAATAATGCTCAAAACTCTTAAATCGGTATATATTATTAGGTTTGGTTTTGTTTTACTTTGATCTGTAATTTATTTGTATATTTTAACTTTTAAGGAAAATGGAGGCCTGAACACTATTCATTTTCTAAAAAAAAAAAAAATCCAAATATTCAAAGTTACAATTTTCAAAATTTTTAACTATTTTTTTTCAGATTTTTAAAAATTGAACGGTCCAAAAGTAATTAGATTGAAGATTTTTTTAAAATTCAAAATAATAAATAAATAAATATATATGTATATAGAGGATGGCTAGCGCGCCATCGATGGCACGTGCCACCAGTTTTCCATCGGGTCATTTTTCGAGATCCAAAATTCAAACGGTCAATCCAAACTGTTTAAGTTGATCACCATATTGAAATACCCTTGGAGACCAAATTTTACATTTTTTCAAATTTTTTTACTATTTATTATGATATTTTCAAAAAACGTTATAGTCAGAGTATTTTCAAACCAACTGTTTACGTTTTTTTGCTATTTATTATGGGGATGTTTGGAATCCTTCGAATAAGCTCTTATTCGGAATTGTTAATTCTTGGTGGTGCCAAACACTCTTGAGAACAAGCCGAATTGCTTATTCCGACCCTTGTTCTTATTCCAAAATTTTGTTGGAACTAGCATGGAACAAGCATGAAACTAAGCATCCATTAACTTTGTTCTTGTTCTTATTCTTAACTAACCATATAAACAACATCTCTAAATTAATGAATAAGTAATTTTTCACCATTTCTTATTCACCACCATTGTTCTTGAACAAGCTATTCTATTCTTATTCACCACATTTCCAAACATGAATGCTAAGGTCCTACGCATAAGACGGATGTGGTCCATCCAACATGATCGTATTCGCGTAATTAAATTTTAAATCACCGATCCAAACCATTAGATTGAATTTTCATATTAAAAACTTATATGAAACAAAATTTTATATTTTTTCTGAATTTATTTACTATTTATTTCATATATTTAAAAATCATTATTATTTGAAGTTCCATATAAGTTTTAGGAGTGATTTTTTTTAAATACGAATTAAATTGTAAAAAAAAATTAGAAAAATGTAAAATTTGGTTTCATATAAGTTTTTAATATGAAGATTCAATCTAATGGTTTGGATCGGTGATTTGAAATTTGATTACGTAAATACGATTATGTTGGAGGACCACATCTGTCCACGCGTAGGACCTTAGTATTCATATATATAATTTGATCTCTAAGGAGATTTCATTATGGAGGATAATTGAACAATTCGGTTTTGCCATTGTTATAGAGAAAGTTGAGATTCGGTCATGTTTGACAGGCTCAAGTGTCAAACGCGTTTGACTCTAGCATTACTCTTTGTGCTAATCATCTTATAGTTCAATTTATGAATTATCAGAATTTTTTTTATGGATTAAAATTTTCATAGACGATAAGTAGTATCTTTTAAGAAGAATTATCAATTGATATGTTTAAAGTACCATGTGAAGCAAAACTTTTTTACTTGTCATAGCAAATTATATAAGTTTGTGTTCTCCAACGGAAAATATTTATGATAATATGATATATACTCACTTTTAAATACAGCCGTTCGAAGATTAGGATGTGACAAAAGCAAAAGACCTTTGCCTACGCTGTTTACTAGGCTTTCTTTGTGTCTCTGATTTCTATCCGTCGTACGCCATCTCCATCATTTTGATGAGAGTCTTTGCGCAACATTTCATTTTTATTCCTTTTTTACCGGACTTTAATTCCACAGCAGTTTATTAATACGGCCGTGATAATTGATTTATTCCGTTTTAATATAAAATGACTAATTATTAGGATTTCATATATATCATTAAAACAGTACAATATTTACTTTTGCATTAAAAATTGGGAAGGACTAACTTGCCAATAACTTCAACAATCTTAACAGTAAACTTATTTTATCAATTTAAATACTACTTAAAATTTAAAACTTCAATTATGATATATTAATGGACATATAGACATGACTACGAGTGTTGTTTGACGATTGGTAAGACATATAGCAAATTTTATCATTTTCTAGAGGCATAACATATCAATTATGTAAGTCATATGCACCATATGGGATATCGAATTTGAAATTCATATTTAAAAATTGACAAAATTAAATAATTGTCAAATGATCACTCCTTAAACTCCTTAAAGTTTAACTTCTTTCATCTTATTTTCTTATTTAACCTATTATCAACATAACTTTAAATTTTTAAGTGACAATTTTGCCCTTTGTCAATATCAATTTTATTTTCTAACAGAACAAAACAAGAATGAGGCTCATATTCTCCTCGATTTTATTTACCTATCGCAATCCCTTTCTTACAAATCATCCATCAACTCGAAAATAATGGCATCATGATAAACTTAAGGAAATCTGCATTGACTTGTTCTTCTTTAGTCGAGTGTTTGGCTACCACAAAAGGTATTGATATGATGTTTTTCAGAATAGCAATGGTTAGATAAGTGGCACAATGCGCAATAACGTTGAAACGAAGGTATGAATGAAGAGATAGGATGTTGCTTTGTCATGGAAATTTGACAAACAGAGACCAAGAAAGAAGAAAGGTATAGGCGTGTGGAAGAGGCTAATTATTGAGGGCAGTGGCGAAGCCACGTTTAATTTGGTGGGTCCATGGACCCACTTGAAAATAAAAAATTTGCATTAAACTTAGTATATTTGTAAATAAAAATATATATATAAGAAGTTAGGGACCCATCTCAAAAATTTGAAGGACCCAGCTGGATATGTCGTGTTTGATTTGAATTACGTAACGACTCCTGAACATCGCACAGGGACCCATGTCGTATTCATTCTAACGAATCACCTTCTTCCTTTCTCCACAATGAATCTCATTAAGATAAAACTTATAATAGAATAGGAAATTTTCGGATGAATGATTCTTGACTCTTGAATTATTATTTTGTATATTAGATATATTATTCTGGATCTTCTGTTATTGTTAGAATAGATGTTTGATTTCTCATATTTTTTTATGTGACATTATTAGTTGTTAATATGAAAATTATTGTTATACTATATATCAAATGAAAGGTTTTCAAATGTGATTTGTGTGGTTTGGCGATTGGGTGGTGATTAAGCGTTTACCGGTGATAAAACGACGATAAAACGGTTGTACAACGATAAAACAGTAATAAAACGGATAAAACGATTGTGCAATATAAACCAAAATCTATATAAAACAGATAAAATAGAGTTTTTTAAAAGCTTGATTAGATATTATGTCATTGTCGTACATATATTTTTTCAGCAAAGAAATTTTATAGACCCTGCTAACCTGAAATCCTAGCTTCGCCACTGATTGAGGGCATAATGAGACAAGATTTTCGTGAAGCGAGAAGGAAATATTTTAGGGGTGCTAAGACTCCTGACCATCTCTCAGTTTTTTTTTTAAATAATTTTAATGAAATAATGGATGTATCTAGGAAATATTATGTTGGTCAATTCGATTATTAATATAAGACTAATGATAGATTAATGGAAGGAATCAAGATAAAAATATATATTTTTTGAAGAAAATAAAGTATGAAAATCAATGTATAATCTAGTTTGACAAAAAAAAAATTGAAAAAAAAAGAAAATATGAAAATCAATATATAATCTAGTTTTAGGACAACGCAACCATGTTGCAGGTTTAAAATATTGCCGCAGAATTCTCGTGGATGATAAATAATAAAGGAAATAAGACATTTTAAAATTTGATAGAGATGTGAAAATATTAAAGAATTTGACGGACAATGCCGGAAATTAACATTAACACCGTGTAAAAGTAAAGCGAGTCCAAATTTACCACTGCAATTTAATCTGTCGTTCTGTACAATCGGAGAGACCATCCCAAAGCCGCCTTAGCCTAGGGGGCAATCACTTGACTATTGCCTTGTGACGTACTGACGCCAATAAACAAAATGTGTGATTAGAGAAATATGGTCCAGGTGTGAGAAAGGGGGATCTTGAAGGAGTCAACGTGGGCCATATATCCTCCGTTCTTTCTGCTAAACTATTTCATGATTAAAGGAACTAAATCATTTGTAATCAGCGTACTTTACTCCACGTCCATATGTTTTCAGTTGTTCTTTTTTCTCCCCCAATAGATGGACCGTATTGTTTTCATTTTTTTAGGGAATGAAGCAATTCTGTATTAATTCCTGTGCACAACAATAGACGGTTTGCTTTTGAATATACTTTGTCGTATTCATAACAAATATAATTTATAATATTTATTTTAGTGAGAAAAAAAGAGATGTCATTGTGGGACTGTGGGTCATGCATGTAACTCTGTAATACAGAATAGAACTTCATATTTATGTTAGGATAACTTTTAAAATAACTTTAGCACTTTGAATGAATTTTTGAACAAATTTTTTTTGAACAACATAATTTTAATGCAAATATTTCGAGGAAGAATGGTCAATAGTCCTTTTAAATGTTTTTTCTTCATGAAAAAAATTGAGAAAAAAAGTTTGTCAGCGATATTTCTCATCTTTTTTAGATTATACGAGAAATTATTAATCTTTTTGTATAAATATGCAGAAAATCTCGTTTGTGGTAGTAGTTGGAAAATGCATATTTACACGAGCAGACAGGAAATCTCCCTTCCAATTGGAAAAGTTAGAATATTTGACTCTAGTATCTTTTACAGACGTAATTAAGTGCCTTATGCTAACTAAAAAAAAATTTCTAATCTTTTTGTATAAATATGCAGAAAATCTCGTTTGTGGTAGTAGTTGGAAAATGCATATTTACACGAGCAGACAGGAAATCTCCCTTCCAATTGGAAAAGTTAGAATATTTGACTCTAGTATCTTTTACAGACGTAATTAAGTGCCTTATGCTAACTAAAAAAAAATTTCTAGGAATGCACATCTCAGCTTTTCTCACCAGCTTCATGAAAAAACTTGTCTGATTGGACCTAAATAAAAGCTAATCTTTTTTTAGTGATATAAGATCCTATTCAAATCGTAGAAATTATTTAACATACTTAATGAACTGAAAAAGCAAGATAGACTAGGTAGTAGTAACCCACAACTTTTAATGATACTAATTTTTTTGCACAAATTGGAGGTCACAGCTTTATTTCTGATCCCTCCGTTTGGGAACCAACAGTGTATTACTTCTATTGCAATAATGCAAAGAAGCGCACGCTTTGACTGGTATCCTTTTTTCAGTTGTTTAATGAATAGAAAAATTACAAGTTTCGAAATATCTAACAAAAAGAAGACCAATTTGATGAGGCATATTCTGTCTAGTTTCGGCGTTGCATTCCGCATAGGGAATTTTGATTTCTTTCAGAGTCAAATCAAAAGAGAATTAGAATTAGAATGAAAGCAATGGTAGTGAACTTTTGTAGTGAAATTTACTAGTTTTGCTACATAGCTCCACTATGCTTCCCATGAAACAGTCACTTTGAAAGGAACACAAACTTTGGCCCCATATGGTATTGCGCTGACTTAATAAAAACTAAAAAGAGATTCTTAAAACTAAAAAGAGATTCTCACTACACAACTTTTAGTTTTTATTAAGTCAGCGCAAATTCATAGTTATTAAATGAGAATACTGTACAAATTCATAGTTAGAATCCTTATTATATTTTTGGTCAGTTACTATGAGAATTTATTTAAAACCTTGTACAATTAATTAAAGCATAAAAAATATGTGTCCTGAAACTTTGCGTTATCTTATTACGGTGGATTGATTTTTTCAGTCCGATTTAAGGCATGACCAATCATAATAATTCATAAATTTAAACAAACGATCTATTTTCAGCTCATATAAAAAAGACTTGGTCCACTGGCCTTCAAATCTCTATATGTATGAATGTGAACCACTATTCCCACATTGTACTGAGTATTTAATCCATAAATCATATCGGTTGTAAAGCAATTTATTGTATTTATATAATATTAAATGTTTGGCATCGACATGATTGATCACTGAATATTTGACATGTTTAAGATAATTAGTTGTCTATAAATTCATTTACTTCTCCATTCTAGATAACAAAAATGGAAAGAAAAAAGAAAGAATTGCAGCAGTCTGTTATGCTGTGGGGGAAGTATGTTGAATGTCACTGAGTTTCGACTTTTAGTATTGCTGCTGCCTATGGGCTTTCAAAATTCAATATATAAATGCTAACGCGTAATCGATATCACGTGTCATCGATTTTTCATCGGGTCATTTTTCAAGATCCAAAATTCGAACGGTCAATCCAAATCGTTCAAATTGATCACCATATTGAAATATTCTTGGAGACCAAATTTTATATTTTTTTTGAATTTTTTTGCTATTTATTATGATATTTTCAAATTAGAGGGTCTGAAATACTCCAATTATAATGTTTTTTAAAATATCATAATAAATAGCAAAAAATTCAAAAAAATGTAAAATTTGGTCTCCAAGGGTATTTCAATATGGTGATAAACTTGAACGGTCGGATTGATCGTTTAAATTTTGGATCTCGAAAAACGACTCGATGGCACGGAGCCCGTGCCATCGATGACGCGTTAGCATTCCTCTATGTATGTATGTATGCATGCATGCATGCATTTCTTATTGCTGCAAATGAAATACAAAAATCAAATCCAAAGTCAGCTGGTACGTGAGATCAAATACAAACATTTGAGTAATTTTATTTGTTTTTTTTCGACATAGACGAATTGGCCGAGGATTAATATGCAGCTCTAAATTGCAGAATTAATGTTTATTCTTGTAAAAAAAAAAACAGAGGCATGCTCATCAAATGAGGGACGTAACTTAAAAATCAGATTACAACAGATTTTCTAAATATTTAAAATTGGAAGAAAGAATTATATTTTATCTAAATAAGAAATAAATATGGGGCAGCAAGCCAGAGAGTACCGCTAATTAATTCTGCAAGTAACACAATTTTAATTTTTTGAGATGATGAAAATTGAAAAATATATGCAACCAGCTTTTTTGTTTAAGGTTGAAAAAAAAAATACAACCAAAATACAGTTTAAGGTTTGTCTTAATACGAGTTAAATAAGAAATTAAATAGCTGCAGAAAATAAATAAAATTCTTCCTAATGCAAGAATAAAAAAACATAAATCTTCATGATTCCATATATCCTATTTTGCATTTTTTTTTGGTGCATTTAATAAATTTTCATACGTTTGTATCTCAAATGTCATCATGGTATGTGATAAAATTATTCTAGTTACTCTCCGAAAAAAAAAAATCATAAATGTCCACTTGATTTTATGTGATGTGTATCGTTGCTAGATTTCCCTCCCTTATAAAAATTGGCAATTAGCGTTGAGTGCGTCTCGACTCTCGAGTCGATACCGTACGTGGTTGGTGCAGCACTGGTGCTTTTAAGGTAGGTCCACAGAAAATTGCAGGACCCCACCCTTAGAAAATCAAACTGCCGTGGCATGTGGCTGTGGGGCTGTGGCTGTGGCCGGTGCCGGTGGGAGGATGACGGGGAGTGAGATGTCACGTGCGCATGAGACAGCTGGTGTTATCAGTGTGGTTTCTTTTTGGGTATAATAAAACAGTGCGGACTTGAGTTGATTATACAATAAACAATGCCTCCCGGAGGAAATTGACGAGACACACCAGTATTAGGCTGTATACGAGCCGAGTTCGAGCGAGTTGGGTACAACACAAACTCAACTCGATAGTAACTCGAGTTGTCCCAAGTCGAGTTAGAAATACTTTCGAGTTATTTAAGCTAGCTCAAACTCAACTCGCTCCAACTCGAGTTGGCTCACGAGTCACGAACGAGTTGGATGTAACTAATTGTACTTCGAAATTTTCTGTTTTAAATCATATAATATTTCAATATTAAAATTAATTTATATATACAATATTACAAATAATAAAATTTGTCGCCAATTTTATTCTTTCTATTGATTTGAAGCAAAAATATGTCTTGAAACTTAAAATTTTGTATTTTATAACTATCTAAAAAAAATACAATAAAATAATTATTGTGTTATTTTTTACTTTATAACTCATAAGTCATAAATCATGTTGATAATATTACTTAAATTTAATATTTATTATGTCACGAGTCAGCTCACGAGTTGATGAGTCGAGTTGAGTCCAACTCAAACTCGACTCGTTAGTTAACTGAGTTGATACAACTCGAGTTTTGTTAACTCGAGTATTCTGGCTCGAGTTACAATCGAGCTTTTATGAGTCGAGTTCGAGTAAACTCATGAGTTACGACTTACGAGTTACGAGTTACGAGTAAACTATCTAAAAAAAATACAATAAAATAATTATTGTGTTATTTTTTACTTTTTTATAACTCATAAGTTATAAATCATGTTGATAATATTACTTAAATTTAATATTTATTATGTCACGAGTCAGCTCACGAGTTGACGAGTCGAGTTGAGTCCAACTCAAACTCGACTCGTTAGTTAACTGAGTTGATACAACTCGAGTTTTGTTAACTCGAGTTATTCTGGCTCGAGTTACAATCGAGCTTTTATGAGTCGAGTTCGAGTAAACTCATGAGTTACGAGTTTTTTGCTCACCCCTAACCAGTAATATTAGGCTTCATATATTTGATAAATATTAGGAATATTAAAAAGAGCAAAAATAAAATTAATTAAGCACTAGTGACAAAAATATTACGACTCAAAATGTAAAATGATTTTATTAACTTTGTAAGTTTTATAGATTTTATTCTTGTAATTGAACTCTTTAAAATTTCATTATTAAAAATCTACATAAGATGAATTATAATTTGATACAAAACGAGAGAAAAATATTAATTTTATTGACCAAAAATAACCATGATATTTGAATGTATTTAATCTTTCGCACATCTAATTAAATGAATTAAATCATATGTATCAAAGGTTTTTTCAATAACAAAATATATTACAGACTAGAATATACTACAAAATTACATATTCAATTATACATTTTCAATTGACGAAATCAGATATGGAGTTTACAAGTGCATTCTTTTTTTAATACATAAGGGTTTAAATATTATAATCTATTAAAAATTTTCATTTTTGTTAGTGTAAAAATTTACAAATAGTAATATTACTTATTAATAAATGGTGTCAATTGACCCCCATTTATTGTGTGTCCATCCGCATGCCTCTCATGTCAACCAAGTGATACTTTGTTCGAATTACCGAAATAGTATTTATTTTTAATTTTATTATAACAAAATTGTTGGTTTCAAATCAATCTTCAAAGAAACTTTACGATGTTTCGAGTTTGATTAGTTCATCGAGCTCGGATGTTTGAAACATCAAACATGTCACTTTCTATGGCAGAGGACGGAGCTCAAGGGGCATACGAGAGCCTTTTACCCTGATTAGAATTGAACCTTAATATTTAAGCTAAATTTGATAAAAATATATATATAAAAATTACAAAAGATAAATAAAGATGTGTGTGTGTCGAGATCGTTTAATTAAATATAGTCTAACACTTCAAGTATTATGAAATAATATTTTTTGTAATTTCTATAACGTGATACTCTATAATTATTTGTGTGTCGGTTATTATTGCTCATAAAACTGACTCGATTTATCGACAGACAATAATTTGACAGCACATTATTTTATTTCTGATTTTTGTTAACACTTCCTATTTTCATTTTCATCATATCTGCATCTTTTTTTTTTATGTTGCTCAGACTCTTTCTCTACCTTTCTCTTCTACTCCTCCGGTAGCACTGTCTCATTTTTATGCCCTTCTTTTTTCGTCAATATGGCCATATCATACTAAATTTAATTATTTTTATTTTATATATTACTTAATTATAAAAATAAACTAAGAATTAATACAATAAAAATTCGTATATTGAGCGAAACTCGATGAGACACTCTAGTATAAATATGGCAATTTGTCCTCCTAAAATTAAATATCATGAATTAGTCCCCTCCACCCCTTTCTCACTAAATCTACTTTGTCGCTCCGCCCTGTACCATGGTTGAGTGAATCTGATCCACCTTAGCACCATTTTGAAAGAACACGTCTAAATAGATGACTGATGGATATGACTATTTGCATTTGACAAACATATTCTTTCACGTTCATAGACACGTCTAATCTCTATTTTTCTACATTTATCATCACACTTAAGTACCGTCTAGTACTCTCGCTAAACACATATCTAAGAAAAAAATTATTTGTTAAGAATAAATAAACATTTATGTGAAGAATTAATATGAGGTAAAGTTATTACAAAATATTGGAAACCTCTAGCGTTTCTGAAACAAAAGATTGTGTTATGGACTAGTTTTATTTTATTTCAATATTATTAGATTTAAGTTTATTTACTCTTTCTTTCGAAATACTTATTTAATTATTCATCGAATGAAATGAATGACATGCTCAATTAGTAAACATTACCTTCGGAAGAAGATATCATGATAATCAGAATTACAGCCTAAGGACTTGATTGAGATTTTAAATACTCCTGGGACTCTAAATAATTTTGTCATTTCTGGTTCTAAATTTGACTGGCCCTGTCTTCTTAGCCCGTTCATTTGTGGCAGTACAATGCACTTTTCCTTTGCACGCTTAGCACTAACAGCACTAATATTTAATATAAGGGAGATTATTTCAAATTATTAACAGCTTTTACAGATGTGGCCGAAAAATTTACACACTGTTTTTTTTTTCGGAGCACTTGGCAATGATAAAATTTACAGACGTGTTCGTACAGCTTTCATTCTAAAAAAAACACGGCGTGTCTGAACACGGCACGGTACGTCACGGCACGGCACGGAGGAGACACGACACGGCACGACACGAGAACTTAAGCGTGCCGTGTCTTTAGGCGTGTCGTGTCCGACTTTGATGACATGGACACGACACGACACGGCACGCGAATATTCCAAACACGACACGAAACACGGCACGACACAGTACGAGACACGACACGACACGGCACGAGAGACACGACACGTACTAGAGACACGTTAGACACGTTATACATCGATAGGTGATGCGTATTTTGGGATTTTTTTTAGCAATATTTACATAAATACAAAAAGAAGTGTGCAAAATATGAATACATTAATTATGTATATGTATTTAAGGATTTCATAAAACACAATAATATTTATAATCTTATAAGTGTCAACGACTGATGAGTTGTACTTGTCAGGATATCGGATATCAGGTATCAGATCAGAAAATTCAATGAGGATTGAAAAAGATTTAGTTAGAAGATATTGATCTAAATAAATCAGTAACAAAATGTATAGATTTAAGAAAGATCTTATTTTGTAGAAGGAATGTAAATATTGTAGTTTTCATGTTTTGGATGGTGGCGATGTTTCCTTGTTGTGCAAGGCGCATAAACAGATTATTGAGAGTAACATCGTAGCACCAGGCACCAGGCACATCAAACTTTTTTCTTATTCTTTTTTTTTTTTTTTTTTTTTGCAAATTCAAGATCAGATATGGATTCATATTCCAACTCTGCATCATACCAGAATATAAAATAGATGATGAAATGTATAATTTATTTCAATTTAATTTATCATTTCTAATATTTCTGTTTTATTATTTCACAAAATATACTAACTTATTTTTAAAACATGTTTATCTTTTTCTTATTTTTAATAAATTTTATCAAACACTTTTTTTATTCTTTAAATAAAATAATATTTTATATTAAAAATTTAACGTGTCCAAACACGACACGACACGACACGTGTAAGGAAGACACGGTACGACACGGCACGAGACACGGGGCGTGCCGTGTCTGTAGGCGTGTCGTGTCCATCCCTTAGAATTTAGACACGGCACGGCACGGCACGTGAAATGTTCAGACACGACACGACACGGCACGACACATGACCAAGACACGGCGTGTTTGACACGACACGGCACGGCACGGCCCGGCACGATTTTAGAACACTAACTCACCAATGTTCACGTGTCACGTCTCAAAATGAGATAAGCACGATTTATAAAGGTAAATCATATATAATATAATTTTTTTTATAAAGAAAAAACATAATGCATGTCCATTGACAAGCGTTTTTTTTTTTTTTTTGTAATTCTCAAATAATTTCCAATTCCCTTGAAAAGAAAATACATGGGAAATCAATTATCCACTATCCTATATCCTCTCCTATGATTAGGGGCTAATCCAGACATTTCTGCCAATTTCGTTATCCTAGTGACGAAATCCAAACTTTTGTTTGCCATTAAAGTCTCGGTCCTCTCGCATTCTGCTGATGTATTATAGGCATCCTTGGAGATAAGCTTTTTATTTTTTTAATATATATAGGAAAAGGTATTAGAGATTGAATCGGAAACCAAAACATTAACCATAATTGAGATATTTGTGAAAAGTGCAAATTTCTTGAGAAAACATTATTGTGCTCCCAGACTCAGTGTGTACCACTTAGCATATATAGTACTCAAAAACTCCAAATTTCTTCTACAAAATTTTGATATTTTGTAAATCCCTTTGAACTAAAGGGTATTTTTTCTTAAATGAAAGCAATAATCATAGCTGTAAAAAAAAAGGGTAAGTAATATTCTAATAATAAATGTACATAAGGAATAGTTTAAATTGACTGTTTTGTTCATTCGATTTTCATTTTTTCTGTCGATTATATAATATTTATTTTTGAATTATAAATTAGTTTCTCACGTCGATAAAAAATATGCTTTTATAATTTTGGATAATCTGTATATTTATATTTGTTTTTAAATGAGATGAACTGCTTGTTATTATGTAATTCAGATTTTTCCAGGAGTTTTTGCTCTTTTTCGTGCCGGTGCTATTTTCTGTTCTTTTTGGTAAATAATTTTCTCAAACTCGAGTCACTTAAATAATGTAATTCTACCCGACAATTTGATTTTGTGGCCTTGAGTCACTTAAATAAATGTGTCCAAACTTCAAAATTGAACGTTCTCCTGAAATGAAAATCTTTCTATACAAGAATATACATTTTACATTTCTCGGGTTATATATTTCTATATTATACAAGAATTTAAGAACATTCTTAATTATAATAATCCATTTATGAATAAAATATTTTTTGTAAATATTTAAAATTGAGAAAATTGGCTTCATATTTACTAAAATAATACAATTTTTATTAAATAAATAATCCATGTCATCATGTCACAACATGGAAGTGTACGCATACTCGCATAGCAATAATTTATAGTGGTGTTTCAGACTAATTAGTGGTACATAATAAAGCAAAATAGTACTAGAAGTGTCTTCCCTCATTTATTAGTCTAGGCACCTTGTTCTATTATCGTTGCTAATTAGTTTTTAATTCTCAATCCTATCCTTGATTCTATCAGTGGGTTCCCTCAAAACGATTCAGTGCTCGGTTCACCCAGCGTACTTCCACTAATCTTGTAGTTTATCTCGATTGTGGTTCATTAAATTTGTTAACATTATCATGACTATGAGAAGTTTCTAGTACTACGAGTTGTTTTACTCGAAAATATTGTAGTTATTCTTTGTAATTATATTTAACGATTGATTCCCAAATCATTGTTTTTAAATTTACTAAGATGCATTTAACGGCAATTTAATGATTTGGGAATTCATACCATACTAGAGTAATATGCACAAAATAAACAAATTAGCTTTGTCAAATTTTTTAGAATAATTTAATGTATTTATTTTGACATTCGATATAGTATAAAGAAAACCTCTAAAAATTATGAAGTTTTATTTCGGCACAGCTTAATTTGATAAAAATAAGATTTGATTTGTGCAAAATTCTGAATTTGAAATATAAATAGATAAATGTTAGAGTCTAAAATATAAGATGATGAAGTGCATATCATGCGAGAATGAACTTCAACAATCTACCATGAAGATATTGAATGTGGGAGTTCAGTTTAGCTAGGTAGTGACTCCGTTGTTTAAGATATAAAACAGATTCAATTCATGCCGGATGTAGAAGAGAGATATAATCAAATGATTGACTGAGCTATGATTATCTAAACAAATGATTAACAATTCTACTGTTTTTCAAATATATATATAGAAAGCTTTCAATCAAAGCGCTTTGACCGGAGTCCCTGTTAAACCCCATCAGATCTCAATTTTAAAAGTTCAAATGACCGATCCAAATTGCTCAATATGATCTCCATATTGAAATCTCCATGCACACCAAATTTTATATTTTTTTTGAAATTTTTAAGTATTTTTTTTCGGATTTTACAAAATCATTAATCTAATTTGTTCCGAATCCTTCAAAAACTGCAGTTTTTAAAAATCCGAAAAAAAATACTTAAAAATTTCAAAAAAATATAAAATTTGGTGTGCAAGGAGATTTCAATATGGAGATCATATTGAACGATTTGGATCGGTCATTTAAACTTTCAGAATTGAGATCTAACGGGGTTTAATCGGGATTCCGGTCAAAGCGCTTTGATTGAATCCTTTCTCTCTCTATATATATAACTATCTATGTTATATTTTTTTTTCTAAATATTATTGAACAAATGTTTAATACAATTTCATATTCAAGCAGAATAAATCAAGTTGATCCGTTTACGGTTTACCCCACCATACAGGGATGGATATAATTTTTTTTGACCCGTCGTGAAACCAATTTGATATGGCCCATCTATCAAAAGACTATAAGATAATGTATACCGATCGAGTACAACCCAATCGGACTTGTTAAATTGATGGTGGTTTCCTCGGATCGTTGTGCGCGTAAGAGGAATCAAATTAATTTCTTTATTATGTCTTCATTTTGCAATTTTGCATACAAATACTCTCTGCATGTCTACGTTCAAGATAAGTAAATCGTTTAGAGTATCAAACGTTAGATAACATCTAAGATCAGTTGCATAAAAAAAAAAAATCCGTTTCTTTTTCATTTAACGAGCATAAAAAATAACATAGAGTTCCAATCTATAATTATGTGCGAGATCACCAAATGTCACAATTTCACATTTTAATATATACTTCAACAATAAAAAAACTGAAATGTTGAATCTATATAGTTGATCTCGTTCAATTTGATGAGGGATATGTTACATAAAGTTTTGTTACCTTTTGATCGAGTTTATTTGATACTCAATCAAAGAATAAAAAATAGTCATATAAACATTAATCAATTATTTACTTCGGTGAAAATATTTAAATTTGTTTATGGCTACTAAACTACACTTGAAGTTTGTAATATTTTATGCGCAGTAAAAACAGAACATTGGTAATACAAAATGTGCACTAAAAATATATATCATTTTTAACGATTTTTTTTATGTTTGATTTTTTTTTTATATTTACTATTAAGTTTGTAAAATTGAATATATAATGAGATTAAAAAAATTTGAACCTGCCTCAGATAAATTTAAGATCAAGTATAATAATATATTTTCATTCGGTTTGACTTGAACTAACAATAGGTCCAATCCGATCGACTAAACTTCTTATAAGATTTAATTTATTTTGAGAGTTTATTTCAATCCGACTAAATAATTATATATATATTGAATCCGATTTTTCTACCATCCATACTGAAGTCTCACGATCTGTTACCAATTATCTTTTACTTTAAAATTGGTAACTATAGTGCATGTAGTGGACTAAATTGAAGATTAGAGCCATTGAGCCCTCGTTCTTATCCGGATATATATATTATTTTTATCCCACCTTCAATGTTTAATGGAGGAGTTGATGTACTCTCAATACGTTCAACCATGGCTAAATTCAAGCCATTCATTTAATCGAAATTGTTGTAATCGTTATCGTTGCAAATTTGAAGAGTTTGAATCCGTGCATGCGGGGTCAATTACCCCAGAGGATATGCAATATGACAACTTGAAAGAAAATGAAAGTTATTATCTAACGTGCTTTCATTTAAAAAGAGGGAACAAAGATATAATTTTTTATTTAAAGTGCAGGCTCCTTATAGGAATTTTTTAGTTCTTATTTCCTTTGACTTCTTGTCAATGCAAGCTTTTCACTGTATCTCTAAAGATAATTTGTTGTAATTATTGTACAAAATCCATAACTTTTTTTCCTATAAATGGATTAATGGAGTTGAGGGTGAACTTTATTTAATTAAAATATCCTTACAAAAAGAAATCACCACAATTATTTTCCACTCGAATTGGCGAATAAATTAACAATTGTAATATTATGTCACTATCTATATTTTGTCTTTTATGCTACGCTTATATTATTCGATGGTGGAGAATTTAGGGATAATATTCATGTTTTTTTTTTCAAAGACTGGCTTGAAATCAATTAATATATTTCTGCTTTATTTTATTCTAAAAATTTTAATAATAAAACCTTCAAAATGAAAATTTTAAAAATAAAATTAATTGATATAATTTGTCTTATGATTTTTTACAGGTATAAAAAATTACTACATTTCCACTTTATACAAATTTGTCCACATAAGTGAATATTTACGGTTCCTGATCAAAATCAAAGCAACATTCCAATTTTCTATAGGTATGCAAAAAATATATAGCGCTACATATGTATTTTTCTAAAGAAAATTATATTAAACTCCCTAAATAATATAAAATCATTTCAATATGATCCTCGTTGTTAGCATCTTATTATTTTAATATTATCATTATATATATATTTTTTATTTGATACAGTGTTTAATTCTGTCTGAAAATCTTAAAGCTTCCCCTGCTGACCTGTTATAGTACATCAACCATTGAAATTAATGATTCAATGAGAATATTCTGATTTAAGGTCAAACTGAATCTATGCCTTTACAAAGGGACATTTGGCATATCTGAATTAATACAAATCTTAGTAGCCTTCACTTATATTTTCATCGTTTTCTCATATTTATATAGAATAGAAAGTACTCTTTTTGCAATCATGACTGTTCCTAGACAGTACACTTGTTTGAGAGTTATTTGCTAATTTTAAAGAACAAACCAACGGTTGCAATTAAGAGCGCCGAGATACATGACACCAACTCCAAGTCATTACTCTGTTCTTCTCATAGAAGTCTCTAATTAACTAACTTGATTGGTTTTCTAGGAATCTGAACATTTTGGGAATGATTTTACCAATAAAACTTGTGGCAAATCACTGAAGAAGAATTTTATATCAGATGCTGATTTTCCTTTTTTAAAACGGCATCATTCAATTAGAAAATACATATAGTGGCTGTATACAAAAGGCTGAATAAGTGGGTTTGATTGTCCTTAATTAAACTCACAGAACATAACTAAGCAACCAAGCATATTCTCATAACAGCTAGCTGTGACAATGACTCCAATGGTAACAAAAGGTTTTCACTTTTACTTCTTTTGTTCTACATTGAATCTTAAACTTGAAGTAGGCACAAGATTTCATAAACAAAAATAAAAGGTAACAACCTAGGCCGTGCCTAAGCCCAATTAGGAATCTCTATGATAAGCTTCTAAATGCATCCAAAGGCTCTTTTCAATCATGGCCGTTCCTTATTCAACGTGAAGGTTGTTTATTAATTTTCAAAGGAAGGGTGGGGGCATTGTATGGTTACAATGCAAGGCACCCTTTCAACAGTTTGTCCAATTCAACCATTTGTAATTTTTTGGGCCATTGAACCATTTGTAAATGCTGATCACTAATATATTTGCCTTGGACCTTTAATCATTGAATCTTAGTTTGATTACAATCACTCACACATAGGACAAAGGCGAACAGAGATTTGTATTACAGAACCTTGCATCTAAATCAGCATAAAAAAAATGTTGTCATATTGGTGAAGTTTATTGAATGTTCTCAAATGGATTCAATGCTGTACCCAACATTATTGTTTAAAAAAAGCCCAAATGTCGGGGAAACAATATTGGTGGCACAACAAGAGATGTCGTTGAAACACAATTTAACAATGCTAATTGTTTTATTTGATTTTATTTTTTTTGTTAAATTGCTTTGCCTTCAAATTCTTCTTAAGCTTCGGATTTCTTAGTATTCAAAACCATATCTCATCTTGAAAAATTATTTTAATATACAAGTATGTTTTAAAACATGACCAAGTATTCAGAACTCGTCATTTCTATTTTCTAATACGAATATTCATTTCCAAAAAACTTTAATACATTATCGACATTTAAAACAGAGTATCAGTACGTCAGGTTTGATCCAGTAAAAGAAATGAGGTTGTTTTGACTGTAACCATTTGATCTAGATCCATCCACCCATAATCATTTGGGTGGCATTTGGAAAAAGAATAACTTAAGAGGAAGAATTTAAGAATAAAAACTTATGTCATGTTAAGGAGGAAGAAGTTATTCTTGTTTGGTTATGCATATTGAGTGATAAGAAAAAAATGAAAAAATATTTAATGCTAAAATATGAAAAGACACTAGTAACCTTCTCTTCATGTCAAATAATTTTCTGTATTGAACAGTATTCTATACTTGCAAAAGCGAACGAGTTATAGAGCTGATATGAGTGCAGTCCTTTATTTTAATTGAACATCAAAACTAATATTGGCATCAATACCAGCATTGCAAATGGACCAAGTAGGATTGAAGAGAACATAATATATAACGTTCAAAGCATATGCAAGCATACAAGACAAGAGAATACATAGAAGTTCCTCAAATTAAACAAGCTTACATACAACATTCAATGACACAAACAAACAGTACTAACATCATAAACCTCAAAGACACTAAAAAGGGCTAAATCTTCAAGATAGGCTAATGGAATACTTAGGGGAAAAAAATAGTTTCTACGTTGTTTTTTTTTTTTTTTTTTTTTTTTGAAGTGAAGTTTCTACATTGTCTCTCTCAACAAAACATTTTTATGTTGCTCTGAAAAATTTGAATGCTTTTCTAAAACGCCATGTCCATGAATTTAGATCATTTATCGCGCGACACAGCGTGTAGCACAGCTGTGGACCGTCTGATCTGAATCAGATGGATATGGAAGTCCTGTGCATGTAATAGATTGATAGGCCTGCAAAATATTGAACTGCTCGATCAAAATCGACAGGCTCGTGGGGTGCGCTACACGCATGTTGCGCAACACCAGATCAGGTCCCCATGTCCATTATTAAAATATAGGGTAATTCTATGGTAGACTGAAATTTTAAACCGGGCTTAAATCTGGATCGTTCATTTAAAATATGAAGAGATTTGGTTGATCATGATTCAAGCCCGGTTTAAAATTTCAGTCCACCATAAAATTACCATATATATATAGAGAAAGGATTCAATACAAGCGCTTTGACCGGAATTCCGGTTAAACCCCGTCAGTTCTTAATTTTGAAAGTTTAAATGACCAATCCAAACCGCTCAATATGATCTCCATATTGACATCTCCATGCACACCAAATTTTACATTTTTTTGAAATTTTTAAGTATTTTTTTCGGATTTTTAAAAACTGCAGTTTTTGAAGGGTTCAGAACAAATTAGATTAACAATTTTCTAAAATCCGAAAAAAATACTTAATAATTTCGAAAAATGTAAAATTTGGTGTGCATGGAGATTTCAATATAGAGATCATATTGAGCGGTTTGGATAGGTCATTTAAATTTTTAAAATTGAGAACTGACGGGGTTTAACCGGGACTCCGGTCAAAGCGCTTTGATTGAAAGCTTTCTCTATATATATATATATATATATATAAACGCCATATCCCAGCTCCCAAAATAGGTGGAACCCACATAATGACATAACTAATATATACGATCTGGCTAGTGTGTCATTAGGTGCAGCAAGCCTTGACTGTGCGGTTTAAGGCTTGTAACACAGAAAGATTCTTTTTTAATGCACAGAAGATCCGAGAGATAGGTAGGTCAAAGTTGGGCCCACACTGTGGAACATTGATGGGGTTTGTTCCGCCATACTCAAGTGCTTATTTTACTGCGGGTCGTTATGAACCCGTCAATCAGTCCAGAGCAATTTCAATTCGTTGTGTTCTATGTACACACGTCAGGTCCCAGAGAAACATAAAATAGAATAAATTCGGCTGTGTGGTTCTCTGCGCATTTATTTCGTACAATTTTTTTGAAGTATGTTACTTGTTTTTTTTTTTTTTCTTTTATATATATATACACCTCCTAATTAAATTAATAATTTTCAAATAAAATAAAATAGTTAGATGCATATTGAACATTAATCACAGATGTTGACCTTTTTCTGAGGAAAAATTAAAATTTGCGAATTGATAGGAAAATAATTTTCATAAATTGATATTTGGGGGAAAAAAAATTCTAAATTTTCCAAACCATTTGATTCATTGGCATGTTTGGAGAGTAATTGAGAATGAATCATTACTGGTGACTTTTGCTGCTATAATGTTTTTAATCTATGTGCTTATAAGAATGATAAACAAAAGTGTATGGTCGCATATATTTGTAAAAATTATCAAACAACATTTTATATTAGATAATGAAATTATTACTGAAAATAACTGACATGATCTTTAGTACACGATTTTGTATATGGAGAAAAATAAATTATATATCAGGAAAAAAAAAAAAGTGGGAATCTTGTCTCGGTCAACATTCCCTCGCTTGCTTACAACTTAGAAAGTTAGAATCTAGTGAGTTTCCGACATGTACGTAGTAGCTAGGCATTATGCTAGCATTTCACTCTGCTTAAACTTGCCGACGGTGCGCAAAAGAACAAAAACATCATCATTGATTGTATAAATTCAATCGAATATCTCCTCAAAACCTCAGAACTTGCGTCCAGGTTCAATCTAGTTTTACACAATGCAAAAGGTTCGATTACTAAATTACTTTCTTGCCCCCCCTCCCCCCCCCCCCCCCCCCCCTAAAGTTTGGTATTTCAAAAAATTTATATTTATATAAGAGGTATCATGATATATTGTTAAGAGTTTAATTGTCTAAGCAGCGAAAATTATGTTTTAAGTTCAGGAAGTCACGATCCAAGTGTAACTGAGCAATAATCAATCGCAGAATTAGATACATAAGAACACTAGATTTAACAAGTTCAGCATCAACTTGGTTTCTACGTTCTCCACTACACGCACACTTTTTTTTTTATTCATTTGGGAAATTAAATAGAAAAATTATATGAGGCATTATGAAGCCATTTTTGTTAACTAAATCAATTACAATATTTTGCCGTTAATTCGTAAACTTTTTTTTTTTTTTCTGACACACATCATCTCTATCTCTATCTTTACCACTTATAAAAGAAAATAAAAAAAAAAGAGTAAACATTTCAGATAAAAGGAGTAAACATGTCATATAAAAGGGTCTAAACAATTCTTATATCAATTATGGACCATTGATTTGTGTAATTTGATCTGATCAGTGGTCTAGATCTTAATTTCTGATTATAAGGTCAAGGTTTTTTATTAGAAAAGTTTAAGTTACTACCAAATTAGCTATTTATTTAAAAGGAAAGACTAATAAATTATTGATTTTACCATATTTCTATTGCCTATAATATGTAAAGTTCTATATGAAACAAAATAATAGCAATATTTTATTTTTTTTATTTGCCCACATATTGAGGGCATCTTTTGCTAGTATGTTGAATAAGGAAAAACACACAATCCATATGCATTTTTCGTTTTTTGGAAGGATTTGACAAGGGACCCAAGACAATCCAAAATTAGTAATAAAAATTAAAACCGCAACTAATATTTCAAAAATAATCATGAGAATATTTTAGAATTACTTCTATGGCAAAGGTTAATGCACCTGAAATGTAAAGTCGTATGTTTGAAATCTGGCTGATCGATCCTTTATTTTTATTTAAATTTAAAATTTAAAAACAATAAAAGACTTAACCCTAGCTTGTTAAACAATAATACCGATTACTTCTATATAGCATGGGGGGAAAATTATCAATCATATATGTTATTTAAAAATGAACTTTTTCGGATTACCTAAAACTGATATTTCCTATGTATTCTGTATTTATGTGGTATAATTAATACTTGAGGAAGTTGGTATTTCCTCTTAATTAATCCAATGTATTGCAAATTTGTAATTCTTGTATACATATAATACTTGCGGTGTATCAACCGTATCTTTCACGTGATTTGAACGAACTTAATTAAATTAAGGAATATGGACAGCAGCTGGAGATCAAATATATATATTGGACTTAAGTGCCTTCCCAAGAACAAAGCAATAATGCATGCGATGTACCTCATACATTATACAATTGTTCGGAGAAATTACGATTCTGATATTGTAATTGAATAATTAAAGTCAGATTCTATTGTTACAGTATTTTAGTCAGCTGTGTGCAGCCAGCCACATGCTACCAATAGTTTTAGGTGCCCCACCGGCCACCATCGCATGCCTAGCTAGTTTAGAGTTAACTTATTTGGCTTATAAATTAATGTGTATCAGCATTTTAGACGGTTCACATTCCAAAGCTACAATTCTATATAAATTTAATTTTACAGTAAAATGTCTCAGAAAAATGTAAAATTCAGATTTTTTTTGGACAAATCACAAGAAAAGAATTTGGTCGTTTATAAAAAATATTCACCTATAATGTCGAAAGCAAATTACAATGGATACTTGGGTTTGTCCTCATTTCAACATCTTTGTAGAAACTATGTATTATTAATGTATGTGCAGAAAGAAAGTACATCTTTTCTTTCTAGAGACAACGACATAATAAAGCACTCTATGAAAATGAATTCTAATAAAACACTTATTATACTTATAATTTAATTTTTCAGATCCTCTTCTTTAATTATTGATTAAAATTAAAATAAAAAGCTAAGATCCGATCTTAGACAAAATATGAAAATATACATCTAGTGCAAGATGTAATTAAACACTTGGGACTAGGGGTGGACAAAAAAATCGTAACTCATGAATAACTCGAACTCGCCTCGAAAAAAATTCAAATATAACTCGATTTAACAGAAATCGAGTTGCCACAACTCGAATGAAACGAGGTGATTTCGAGTTGGGTCAAACTCGATCAACACTAACTCGAGTAACCAGTACAGCCAAAAAAATAATCCCGGCTCAAATACATCAAAGTGTAGCGGCCCAAAAATTACTCCCAGACATTTCCACTTAGTGTACCAGTATACTATAAAGTAATATCTCAAGCTAAGTTTAGCTTTGTGCTTTTTATGATGAATAATAAGCACTGTACCAGTGCACTACACAGTAATATATTAGTCTTACATAATAGCTAAATCCAATTTCGAGTAGAAATGTCAAGTCACGAGTTAACTCGAGTTGTCACGAGTTGATTTCCAGTAAGTCAAGTAAACTCGGAAGTGTGTCACGATCAACTCGCGAGTTAACTCGAAATGTAGCGACTTGATTTCGAGTTGATACTAACTCGATCATAACTCGACTTGAAACCATCCCTACTTGGGACCTCTATTATGAAGGGAATATAATTATAATGATTCTAAAACCAGGCTGGTACTTTCTTAATTGACTGTATATATGAGTACATGCAGGTCCTATATATGGTACCTAATAAACAAATAATCTTAAATGAAACATCCTCCCTTGGTCTTGTCTTGGCCTTAAATTAAACTAACAAAAAAGAAATAGAACAACGTACAAAAGTACGCTGATTATGGTTCATTTGCAACTAAACAATGCTCACTTTTATTACATGCATGTTTCGATATTCTCATCAAGTATATGTAGCTTCATCATGCTTGCTATAGTTTTTCTCAACATTATTGGATCTTGGCATCTTGTAGATTATGCATTAAGCTCCTTTGGTTGCCAATATCATGTTTTTGGATGCCAAGTTACATATACAAAACTCGCTTTTCCTTTTGAATTTGAGTTTTATAAACTACACAGAATAGGAGAAGAAAATTTTGCACGCAATTGTTCGACTATTTAAACTTTGTAGCCACTGTGTCAAGAGTTCCGCAAAAAAAAATTGTAATTGTGTATATATACGTATATAAAAATTATATTTGACATAAGGTTTCGATGTAAAAGTTATATATATTTGGATGGAGGAGATCGAATGGGTCAATGGGCAAGGAAATAAAAGCAGGACTACTTAACGACAACATTACTCACTACAACAGAAATTATTTTTAGAGACACCCCCTTTAGAGGTGGTTTTCCATAAACCCGTTTCTAAAAATAACCAGTGGCATTTTGAAAATTTTTGTCGATTACTTTTAGAGGCGGTTTTTAACAAAAACCGTTTCTAAACTTTTTTGCAAAAAACAAAAAATGGCTGTCTATCTTTAGAGGCGGTTTTTATAAAAAATAGCCTCTAAAAATTACATTTTTAGAGACGGTTTTTAATAAAAAATAGCTTCTAAAAATGAAGAATTTTTCTGGATTTTTTTCGCATTTTTAGAGGCGGCTTTTATAAAAAACAGCCTCTAAAAATATGTATTTTTAGAGACGGTTTTTTATAAAAAACAGCATCTAAAAATGAATCTTTAGAGGCTGTTATTCATTAAAAACCGCCTCTAAAGATGCACCATATCGAAATAAAGTTTCTATATCTTTAGAGGCGGTTTTTTATCTTTAGAGGCTGTTATTTATAAAAAACCGCCTCTAAAGATATCTCAAAATTCCATTCGAATCTGACTTATTTTTAGCCACGCCATTTTTAGAGATGGTTTATTAGTATTTTTAACACCACTTATTTTTTTTTACTAACTGTACCAAACCGTATCTAAAAACACTTTAAAAACAGCCTCTAAAGATGTTATGTGGTGTAGTGACTAGTCTACTACGTATACCGACATCATTATATATACTATTCCCTTTAGCTTAAATGAATCTTACAAGATTTTCCAACCTACGCTGGTTGTGAGAATCACCTTTATTTTTGTGGGATTTAGTAGCATTTTGAAACAATGCATGTATGTTAATTTCATGGTGCTTGTAAGCTGTCTACAAAAATCTGGCTCTCTGTATGTAGGATTCCCATGATCAGCCAGAATATAAATTAAAATGTTAGTTGGCAACATGCAGGCACACGCTTGGTGCATATACTACACTTGATCTTTGCTTTTTCCTTTTTTTTTTTTTTTTTTTTTTTTTTTTTCTTTCTTTCTTTCTTTTAAGAGGCCTGGAAACCCAAAAAATAGAAATCAGCCCAAATAGGCGACAAAAACATACCTACATGCACTCAAAAGGACAATTATATATAATTGTGTCCTACAAAATGCTGTAATAAAAATTGAAGATCATCATCATTCGCATTTGCAAGATACTTTTGACTAGTTTTTTCATGGAAACCTCAATCATGAATGATAATATATAGTACGTAGTCATTTGAATTAATTTATTTGACCCTATGTACGGTTATGCGTTGCGTGTTTGCGGCTGGAGGTGAAGATCAAGGGTTCCTGGTACAAAGTTGGAGCTGCTTTAACCATGAAACATTGAAGAGATTACTAGACGAATAATCCTATGGAAATAGTCTGTTATAGGACTGCATTATTGCATCTAGTGCTATATTTTGATGTGTTGTTTTCTTCCATGAACCTTCCCCTGCATGTGCAATGACACAAGTAATCACTTAGTTGACCTTTTCTTTCAGTGTTTTACTCAGTTTTATTTTGTTTTCTTTTAATTTGGAGAGAAGCTCATAGGAATTTAATTTTTTTTTCGTTTGAAACAAGCATTTTAATTTGTTCCTACCGAAGGCAAGCCATCCAAAATATTTATTGTATATATAGAACATATTTTCGTAACAAAAAAAAAAAAAAAGAGGATTGGAGAAGATTTTAATTACAGTAATAAGAGCAGCTTACAGCTTTGCATCTAGTGATTGGGCTTAAAGCGTAGTTTGAGGGAAAACCACTTGCTAGGTCCATTGTAAAGCCCATTTTCTTTTTTTTTTTAGCAAAATTATATGAAAATTGATTACTGTCATCTACAGTTTTGTCATCGCTTGAACAAAGCGAACACATAAAATAAACAAAATATAAATGATCAAAGTTAACACATACAAATAGATACGTTAAATAAAAATAAGTTGAATATGCATATACAAATCTGAAGAAAGAATGACAAAACTTCTTTGTTTGTTTGTGCTCACTTTGATCATCTATATATTCACATTGTCTATTTTATGTGTTCACTTTGTTCAAGCGATGATAAAGCTGCAGATAGTAGTTACCATTTCTCGAATCATATGGCGCTTGCTTTTGGTAAAAAATTTGCCTCTCAACTATTTTTTTTATTATTTTTCTTCAGTCGTTGTTGTGAAATAAAGAAAAAGAAGAAAAATATGTTCCAGCCATGCACTTATGCACCTTTTCTCGGTGGCATTAATTAATAACTACTTAATTTATTTATCATTCATACTTTTAATTTATTTTAATTGTTTTCGTTCAAGATAATCTTTTTGTTTTCCGGATAAGTAACAAGATTTGTTAAAAGTAGCTTTTAAACTTTCAACATAATAGCTTATATATAGTTTCAGACGGTGTCAGTGTCACAGAAAGTTTTTGGGTAAGATATGGGGTAAGTATATGGGTATAAATGGTTTCTGGGTGAGACATGGAGATGTTTATGGGAATAAATACATCCCATTGTAGAATAATAACATATGCCTGTTATTTCATCTGTTATATATGCGCTTTTTAAAACCCTCCGGCTAAAACCTCTCTACATCACCTCCGAGCTCGGAGGAGCTCCGACCATCGCTACTTAGACATTGGTAAGAAACTTTTGTTTTCGTGTTATAATTGAATTTTTTGGATACTAATTTGAAACTTCCGCAATCTAGGTAGGTGACAATAGGGAAACATTAAAAAAATTATCTCAAACCTCGACTGAGCACAAAATTAGTTTAATTTGGGAAGTCTTTATGATAAAGAGCACTTTATTACCGTGTATTGTATGTATCTATCTAATTAATAATAGAAAGATTTTTCTAATTTTTAGGTAATGTTTTAAAAATCGGACCGGACATCGAACTAGTTGAGCTGCCGATTTAATGGTTCGACCAGTCGGATAGGATGGATAAATATTTTGATTTATATATGTATTAAAAAATTTCAAACAATGCAACGAACATAATACATGTTAAAACAAATTCAATGTTCATACACATAATAGCTGTTTTAATTTTTTTTGGTTACTTACCTACCATAAAAATTACTATGATATTTTCGGAAGGAAATATATGATTTTATTAGCCTGTTGTAACTTTCTTAAGTATGCACGCACTATAGGTCAATTAATAATAATTATATTTATTTTCCAAATGCGTCGGAACTGGTCTAATGTCAAAAAAAAAAAAAAAAAAAAAAAGAATCCGTATGTTTATACGTGGCATTTTTTATGAGATTCCAATCCAAAAAGATAAAAAAGTTCATGGGATTCATATAGCATCTGGGCGCCACCACAAGCCTCACACTGTCACACATAGCAAAAAGTGTCAAGAACAAATTGACCCGTCCTGCAAAAAAAACAACCAAAGAATATGGAAAAACAGAAAATCGGGGTTTTCGGTTCAGTGGTTTTATAAAAAACCAGGCTGGACTAGCCGGTTCATTGTGGTTTACAAACTAGCGATTTTTTGGATCTGATTGGACCTAAATTGGATCTGATTTGCGGTTGGACCGGTCAAACCGACCGGTCCTGTCCGGTTTTCAAAACATTGGTTCTAAGTTTGATATACGTCCTCCTTTCTTAGTTCTTATCGAATTGCTTTGGTTATTTGCTAACAAACCATCCTCCTTTTTTTAATCCTTTGAAAAAGTTTTAAAACATTAAGTGGTGACTTTTATCAATTTGTTTATTAATTGTATTTTTTATATGCTTGTCATTATCCATCCAATGGGGACTGACAAATTCATTTATTGCACCTCTCGCCACTAAAATTCTAGACACTAATTAAGTACCGCTATAATCCTTTATTTATTTTTTTCTTAATTTGCATGTCTAAGATCAGTGGAGTAACCCAAAATTACAATCGTGATGGAGTAAGATTTAAGCAAAAAAAAATCACATTTAAATCACATATAGCCTAAATACATATTATACATTAATTATTATTATTTTTTTTTACTTAAACACAATAAGATTGCTTCAAGCGACTATGAGAATCTCGTTAACAAGAAGCTGAAGGCCAAAGTTTGTTTTCTTTTTCTAGTTATGTCACTGTCTTGGTTGTTTTTTTTTTAAAAAACAAAGAAGAAAGATTTATGTTCTATGACTCATACTGTTGAATATATATATATATATATAGTGAATGGATAAAATACACTGATGTGTACGGATCGTCCCCGTACACATGAGTTGTTTTTCAAGATCCAAATTTCAAATGGCCAATCCGAACCATTCAAATTGTTCTCCATATTGAAAAACCCTTGGGGACCAAATTTTATATTTTTTCGAATTTTTTTACTATATATTATGATATTTTCAAATTGAAGAGCCTGAAATACTCCATTGTAGTGTTTTTTGAAAATATCACAATATATAGTAAAAAAATTCGAAAAATGTAAAATTTGGTCTCCAAGGATTTTTCAATATGGAGAACAACTTGAACGGTTCGAATCGGCCGTTTGAATTTTGAAACTCGAAAAACGACTCATGTGTACGGAGATGATCCGTACACATTAGTGTTCTATATCCATTCTCTCTCTCTCTCTATATATATATGGTGACAGAGTCTTGCCCGTCATGGTTGAAAGTTTGCGCAACTATCTTAGACAAACTAATCTGTCCTTATAAGTAAATTATTTTCATCTGAAATCACTATTTTTTTACTTGTCGTCTGCTAGAAATAAAATAAAAGAAAGAAAAGAAAGAAAAGGATAAAACAAATAGAAACTCTCAAAAGATGAAAAAAACCTGAAACAACAAGTTTTTTCAATAATACTTTCTTACTTGTACCATACATGTTTTTTAGCTTCCATGCAATTCTTGTTCCCAAATCAAATACGGACAAAAGACACTATTTGAAACGCGTAGTCAAATAAAAAAAAAAAACGTGATTCTGTGAACAAATTGAGTTTTGCTTGGCCGAAGGATGACGAAACCACAAGGAGAGGGAGATATAGTGAACGGCATACACATAACACATATGATGAAGATTCATGGGATTTGGTAAGGATAACTAGAAATTCTACAAAGCATTTTTATGAGACTTGCTTTGTATGAGATGTGTTTACAAACGGTAAGAAATTCCATTATGACAATAAATTATAAGATCCTAGGAAAATTTCAATCATATTTAGGGATTTAGCAAGTGGTTCTCTTCTCATTAGGGATTTAACATTGCAAGAGAGCATTTTTTTTCCTTTTTGGAAAGCATAGAGAAAAAATATCCACAATTGATCTCTGATTTGTATTAAGTGTTTGGAATATATATATATATAGAGTTTAGCTACGGTGAGTCGCGACTCACGGACCCTCCGATGAGTCGCGATCAAAACTCTTAGATCTAGTTCAAAATGACCGATCCAAACCGTCCAATATGATCTCCCTATTGAAATCTCCATGCAGACCAAATTTTTCATTATTTCGAATTTTTTAAGTATTTTTTTCGGATTTTAAAAAACTGCTGTTTTTGAAGGGTTCAGAACTAATTAGATTAACGATTTTCTAAAATTTCAAAAAAATACTTAAAAATTTTGAAAAAATGAAAAAATTGATTTGCATAGAGATTTCAATAGGGAGATCATATTAGACGGTTTGGATCGGTCATTTTGAATTAGATCTAGGAGTTTTGATCGCGACTCACCGTAGCTAAACTCTATATATATATATATATATATATATATATATATATATATTAACTTCAATTTCTAATCCACATTTAAGTGTAAAATTGTTTTGCTTTCATATCGATAATTAATTTTGATCATGCAGGTTAACTTTTCTGGTTATTTTGGCTGGAATGATATATTTTTTGTTAACATGATTGCAAACTTATTGTAATACTAGCCCCAGTATACATTTTTAATTTATCATTTAATTTTCTCTGGTCTCGTAGTAAATGGTTTAAGAAGGAATGCGAAATCATTATATAATTTCTCAAATATTTTGATCAATTTTTAGATTGAAGATAAAAACAGATATATATATAGTTTAGTTAGTGATCTTCATTCCTTTCCTATACATGACAAAGTATAGTTCGTATTATTGACATAATTTATGAGACACTGAAAGCAAGATTTAAATAACATATGTATGATAATCATGCAAAACTTACCTTTTATCATACAAAACTTCTTGCGATGTGAATTTTCAATGAAGGCTTGCAAAAGATTTGTTGATTATAAACATCAAGAATGCATAGCACATGCATGCTAGATCACACTACTATGGATATAATTTTAGTATATTTGAAATAATAGATAAGTAAAAACCAATTAAATTTTTAACAATAATAAAACAATGAGACATACTAAAATCAGGCACGATTGACGAATGGACTCGTCAGTCGCGATTATAACTCAACTTTTAATGTCCTAACGGCCGATCCAAACTATTCAATAAACTCTTCATATTAAAATTTTGTTAGAAACCAAATTCTATATTCTTTGTTTTGATTTTAATACTAATTTTTCATATTTTTAAAATTATTGTTATTAGAGTCCAGAATTTTTTATATTAATAATTTTGTGAAATACCAAAAAAAAAACTTAACAATTTTAGGAAAATATAAAATTTAATCACCAACAAGATTTCACTATGGAGAACACACTAGACGATTTGGATCGACTATTAAAACTTTTAAAATTGAAATATAATCATATTGAACGAGCCTATCCATCAATCACAGCTGATTTTAATCTACCAAAAAAGATTATATAAAACGAGCTAGGTTACTTATTTAAATTAAGAATTTTACTTACTATATAGAAGGGCAACTAATTAATGGAATCAACTTTGGATTAAAATTGTTCTTAGTATGTTACATTCAGTTCCTAAATTTTAAATTTTAAATTACTCATTACGAGATAAATCCAAAACGCTTCTGTAATTTTAATTTTGTTGATTAAATTTTCTAATAATTGGGTATGTCTAAAATAGTTTGGTTTATTTAAGAGGTCTCGATAAAGAAATCTAAATGTCATCTAATTTTATTCCTATCCACTACATAAAAAGCAACTCAACACAGAACTAGGATAGGTTCTCACACTATCTATATCTTCAGAGGTACTACACGAACCCTAGGAGTGCTCAAGTATTGGGTTCTGCAGGAGGTGTCCATGTTCAGCAGATTTTTTTTTTTTTTCTCTCTCTCTCTCTCTCTCTCTCTCTCTCTATCTAGTGTCTCTAAAAAAAAATCAACTAGGAAGGACTAAGCTCACACCATCAACAATCTATAAAATGTTTATTGGTTCTTACAAGTACTGTTGCTAACTCTAGCAAATTTCGTATACTCCTAGAGAGTGGTGAATGTACAAAATTATTAGCCATGCTAAGTAACTCATTTTTCATTTTCTTTTTTTTTTTTTTTAAATTGAGCAGTCTGATTTGGTCAAAAACCCCATGTGCGTGCAATACTAGCACCTTGCACTACAACAGAAAAGATTTTTAGAACCACCACATTTGAACCTGTTTTGACAAAAATCGGTTCTAAAAATAACTAATGGCATTTTGGTTATTTTCAGAGGTTATTTTTAGAACCGTTTTTTAAAAAAAACCGGTTCAAATTTTTTCTCTTAAAAAAAAACGGATACTTGTTAGAACCAGTTTTTTATAAAAAAACGGTTATAAAAAAAATATATGTAGAACCGGTTTTAACTAGTTCAATTATTGGAGAAAAATCAGGTTCCTATCCGAACCGGTTTAGTTTAAAAAACCGGTTCTAAAAATATTTTATCAGAACCAGTTTTTATAAAAAAACCGGTTCTAAAAAGAATCCGATTTATTTTTTTTTTTGAACTATTTCGGACCAGTTATTTACTTAAAAACCGGTTCGAAAAGTAAATATTATATTTTTTTTTTCTTCACCTTGATCGATCTCAAATCCCTAGTAGCCATTCTCATTTACTACTGTTGAGTTATATTTTTTTCCTCAAAATCGAGTGCATTTACTCAAGTTCAAATCCATCTAATTAAATTAGCTAAAAATTTAGAAAAATTTGGAAAAATTGAAAAAGGCAAAGAGGAAGCAAATGAGAGCAAATAGAAGTTTAAAAAAAATACATTTTTCTCAGACAACACATTGCATCTAACGTACGCTCGCTAATGAGACATGGTATCCAAAGAGTGGGTTAGGATGGTAACCGGCCCGAAAACCTCATGTGATACATTGAACCTATAAATCCTAAATCCTGACTTTTGGATATATACATTTATCTTCACAGATGGATCGGAGGGAGGAGTACATGTTTGATTATTCAAGGATATCAAATGAATTTGTTGAAGTTGTGGACGAGTTCCTAAAATGTGCTGAAGAAAATCAGAAGTTGACAGGGAAGCATAGAATTGTATGTCCTTGTAAGCGTTGTGTTAACTTGCAGATTCATGATAGAAAAACCATTAGATCTCATTTGATTGAGCGTGGATGGATGACAACGCCTAAATACATCCGGTGGGTTCATCACAGGGAAAAGTTTGAAGACCAGGTTGATGTTGGAACTAGCATTAATGTATTTGATTCAGAAAATAGTGTAGAAAATTATTGGGGGGCTGATGTATTTGTTGGTGAAAGTATAGAAAATAGAGAAAATTTAAGTCAACAACAATGTGATGATGATAATAGAGAAATTGATTTGGATGAAATGATGAATGAAATACCAGATGATTTTATTGATGATCAGGTTCCTCATATTTTTCAAGAGTTGGATGAAAACTCTCATGTCCCTTTATATCCCGGTTGTGATAAAGATAAATTATCAAAAATTAAAACTGTTTTTAAATTGTATAATCTCAAAGCCAAGAATAATTGGAGTGATAAAAGTTTCACATCTTTGCTCGGTCTTTTACGATAAATGCTTCCAGTAGAAAATACATTGCCAGATACATGTTATAAGGCTAAAAAATTACTATGTCCTTTGAATATGGGAATAAAGAAGATTTCAGCATGTCCAAATGATTGCATACTATTTCGGAATGAGTACAAGAATCTTCATAAATGTCCAATGTGCAATGCATCACGGTACAGGCTAAGGGACGATGATCTGGAAGATGATGAAGATAATTATACAAAGAGGCCAGATGCAAAAACAATATGGTATCTGCCTATTATACCAAGGTTCAAGCGTCTCTTCGGTAATTCAAGAGATGCTAAACTACTGAGATGGCACACGGAAGGTAGAAAGAAAGATAGTATGATTAGACATTCCGCAGACTCGACCCAGTGGAAGAACATAGATAGTTATTTTCCGAATTTTGGCAGTGAATCTAGGAATTTGAGATTGGGTCTATGTACAGAAGGGATGAATCCTTATGGTCTCATGAGCATCAATCGCAGCGTATGGCCAGTTTTATTGGTTATTTACAACCTTCCTTCATGGTTATGCATGAAAAGAAGATATATGATGATGTCGTTGCTCATTTTCGGTCCAAAACAACCAGGCAATGATATAGATGTTTATTTGGCTCCGTTAATAGAAGATCTTGATAAGTTGTGGAAGAAAGGAGTGGAGGTATTCGATGCATATTCGAAAAGTTATTTCACCCTACGTGCGATGATTTTCTGCACGATTAATGACTTTTCCGCGTATGACAACTTGTTGGGTTATAGGAACAAAGGAGATAAGGCATGTCCTATTTGTGAGGAGAAAACACATTCTGAATAGTTATCAAATTGTAGGAAAAATGTCTACTGGAGACATCGTAGGTTCTTTAACCGTTTTGCAATAAAATTTGCTCCAAAGTGATTAATCCTGAAAAACTGACAGAGCTAGAAACTGGTGCTTATCAGACCATATGCGAACTGAAGATGCATTTCCCCCGTCATTCTTTGTAATAATGGTACATTTGACTGTTCATTTAGTCAGGGAGATAAGTGTTTGCCTCCAAATTTCGCCATAAGACAAAATGTCAGACGTCAGCAAAAGAGACCTGCAAACATAGAAAATGGCATATAGTGAAATAAAAATTTCACAACCATGACCCGCATTTCAAAAAAAGAACTCGACATACAGGCGACCAAAACCCGCTAAATGATTTATTAATTAATTAATTAAAATTATGTGAAATAATACCCACATAATTAATTAATTAATTATAAAAGCCCTAATTGAACGATGGTTATACACTATACATTTTTCTGAAGGGCTCATGCCAAATTCCACATCAAATCCCTATACTATGACAATACCAGTCAAATTGCTTGAAATTAAGCGATACAAAATTTCAGTATACAGACGGGGCCCAGTACAATGACAAGTACAGATAACTCAGCACCAGAGACAACCAAATGAATGTATATATTAAATTTGGGCCTATAATCAAATTATTTGACACATTGTGCTGGCCAATTCGATTAAAACAAAATTTATTCGGTTTGATTAAACAAAGCCCGTATGACTTAATCAAATTGGGCCCATCTCGACCCAAGCCAATTTGGCCCAATCACCCCCAGACCCAGACGCATCGAGCGTCGCTGAGTCCAAACGCGCCAATCTGACTCGATCAAGTCAGCATTGGGCTGGACACGTGGCGCTCAATCATTGGTTCGTTCCTGTGGACCCCTCCTTTCTGTTAATAGAAAAAAGGAAAGAGAAAAAGGGGAGTAGGCAGTACATACCTACAGAAGAAACATAGCCAGGCCGTTGAAGATCTGCCTCTCGCCGGCGATACACGCCACAACAAACTAAACCAAGTGTGCCGCTGAAAAGAGGATGCTACTACGACTTCAACGACACCAGACACGGCTACCCGCCAGACCTGCAAGTCGGAAAACTCGAAGTTCTCAGTGACTGGATTGTGAGTTGGGAAATTTCACCAAACCAAATTAGTAAAGGAAAGGGTAGTTAAACGACCTGGGAAGTTTCTCTGGGATGAGAAGAAGAGAATTTTAAGGTCAATTTCAACTAATTTGATGAGGAGCACGGTCGTCACTACCCGCCATTGACGGAGGCATTAAGCTTGGTAAAGCTAACTCACTGGGCTGCTCTAAGCGAAATGGAGGAGATAAGAATATCCGACGGGGCTTAAAGTAACTCAGGAATGATTCAAAATGATTCACAAGAGCGTGAATTGGCAAAAGCCAAAGTTTCCTCACAAATGGAGGAATCCAGTGAAGGAAATGAGAAGAAAGAAGTCGAATGGAGACCATTATCACCTTTTACCCCCAGTCTATTACCTGAAAAAGGGAAGTCTATATCTGAGGGACGCCTGACGAGTGTACTGCATGACAGGAGGGAGAAGCCCTCTCTTCGTTTCCTAGCCATTGGATGCCTGGGAAAGAAAGAAGGCCCAGCTGGTACACTCTGATGACAAAAGAGAATGAGTTGTAATAAAATTAGGAAGTATACAATGTACACAGTAGTGCATCTATGCCCTTGGTCCCCAGAATAATATGATGACTCGATTGATGAATGGTGAGATGAAGCAGCCATGTACTTCCCCCATGTACACATGAATACCTCAGAAGGCAATAAGAGGATGATTCTTCATGCATGACATTCCTTTTAGCCAAGGGGCAGATCAGTCAATTAGAGAAACAGACACAAGAATGTAAAGCATAATTGAGGGATTTAAAGAAGCAAATACCAATTTTACCCTCAATCTGTCCTTATCCATGACTGAAGATGGATTGTCTATGACCAAAACTGCTAAGGTTCCCCAGAGTTATAGAAGTAAATGACATATAAAATAATAACACTGTTACATGGCCACACATAGGGTTGTAACATATTATGCAGCTGATAACACTCATTTATATATATCTTTCTACCGGACTTTACCCTAAATTATAACTCAATACCTTTATTTTATGTTTATTTCAGTTTATATTTGTAGGATTTTGGTACTTCTTGGGTTTATTTATATTTTGTAGGGACTTGGAAAAAATTTGGTGAAGTTTGGTCCAGAAATCATGCACTGAAGCTTCCATGCGGCCTGCACCAGATTTCATACGGCCTGGATAGCACAAAACAGCAATATGGGCCAGATGACTCATTCCTGGCCCATCCAACCCGTACCAGAGCCTGTCCAGCCCGCATGAGACTCCGAACCCTAGCTCCATGCCTATTTAAGGCGCCCAAAGCGCAGTTTTTAGGGTTTTCTCACCTTCTCTCACCTCAAAGGCGGCTTCCCCACGAAAACCTGACCCAAATCCACCTTTTTCCTCCTCTGTACGGCCTGGACAGGATCTCGTACGGGCTGGACAGAGGGTTATTTCGCCTGGTGAGCCAGATTCCGACCAGAGTTCGACCACCATTCGATCCAAGCTGCCATATCTCAGATCTAGAGGCAAGGAAGAGGCTTGAACAGGGGCTTGCCTTCCTCCTTCCTTCTCTTTGGTTCCATGGAGATTGTATCACCTTCTTTTCTATCTTTTGATTGTATTTGCACTATGTTAGGCTAGATTTGTTAGTTCTAGGGCTATATTTGAACCAAGGTTAGGATTGATGTAATGACTTGATGTTTGATTTCCATGGTATATCACTTGTTGGTTGTTTATTGTTTATGCTTGCTTGTGTTTGATTGATTGTGTTGAACCTCCTATTGGGTGATTGCGCACACCCGATTTTGGCTAAAGGTGTAGACTAATTGATTGAATTGAGTAGGTGACTTGAGGTAGGTTAGGAGCCGAAAGGTGACTAATTTGTACCCCAAAAGGAGAAGATTTCTAATTAGGCGAAAGTCGGTTAGATACCTTAGTAAACCAACTTGTGGACTTAGGATAATTAAGCCAACACACGAAAGTTGAGGGTTAATTAGCCTAATGGGGGTGTTAGACTAGGTTCCGGTCACGATACCATAACCAACATGCGACGGCTGCGGTTTAGGGAGTCCAAGTCCGGCTAGATCTGCCCCATACCGTTAGAAACCAAATTATCATGAATTGCACCATCAACTAAGGGTTGTATTGTATCAGTTTATCACTGTACGGGTCGGATGGAATCCTGTGCGGCCTGGACAAGATCAAACTGGTCCAGTACAAGTCAACGTGTGACGCGAAAGTGCGCACATTGACGGCCCGAAGCCTAACCAAGGTGATGACAAAAACTCTAGGACGTTTTATTACTTTAATTTACTAGAAAACCACCAAAATTGTTACTACTTTACCCTTGTTTTAGTTTATTTGCTTGCTGCCCTATTTTGTTATTGTTCTAAAACCAAAACCAATTCAATTTTACCGACCTAGATTTTGTGAAAAAGTAAACTTAATACTCAATTGAACCGTCCCTGTGGAAATCGACACCCGACTATACCAACAAATTACCGTACGCTTGCGGTACTTTTTAGGTTGTTTTAGGGTACTATTAGCTACACATCAGCAGCCCCTTGGCGCTAGAGAGGGATGCAGAAAGATGCATCAGACCCAACAGCAAACATCAAAAAGTATTCAATCACAATTCACCAAAATTAAAAGAAATTTGCAGTGAATAAGATTGAGTGTGGGTCAACAGAAGGGTAAGATAGGGAATTAAGCAAAGAAAATGCTGTTATGAACACCCTCCCACCCCTAAATTGAGCAAAGTAACATTAAATGACTCAATTAGTCCCATATGAACCTAAATTTGTCTGGTGAAGCTCATGCCTGACATTGGGTCCCTGACACACAGTCTCATGATCATATGACCACATGAAAGTCATATCATGGGCAACAGCAAAGAACACTTGACATAGTACAAATGGAGAGGATAAAGAATGAACATCAAGCCTATACGGCTAAAAACACAAGGGAGATACAATGCATGGTGCCATCTCCCCCATACACAGCCTATAGCAGCCTTGATGCTTGCCATCTGTCACCTGGCACCAGAATGCCCCTCCCCCAAGTATATTCAGAGAGGTGAGATCAAAAACATGGCCCACATGTCATGGGAGCAGTGGGAGAATCAAGTAAGACGGTTCATCAGCAACAAATCACAGCCTGTCATCATGTCTTGGAATCGTCAGGGAATGCCACATGGCACCAGAGGTCGAGCAAAACCCTAACTCCAATTGCCTATATTAGAAGAGACATCAAGAGAGAAGAGCCCCCCCCCCCCCCCCCCAGCTTTTGCCTTTTTTTTAGTTAACATTCTGTTGCTTTTAAAGGAAAGGATATCTTGTAGAAGGTAAAAAAAAAAAGTTAATTAATCATGTATCAGCGATTTTCTTAGAATAAAATTTCATTGCAAGCCGTGATTTTCTTGTTTACTTCTTGTGTATTGCAACCAAGCCCAAGAACATTCTGAGTTAGATTTGTTTTTTTTGGGGGACACTTGATAACTTTTTTATCATTTTCTTCTGTTTCTTTGAGTTAGAATATTTCAGTATGGTACCAGTTAAAAGAGGTTGCCCATACTCATGCTCAGGTTTCACAGTCTAAGAACTTGTATCTGAGCATGAATGTGTGGACAATTCATTAATAAGGATCATTTATTCATCATTTGTGTAAGTGCATAACTAATTTCTTCTATATCCTAGTTAACACCAGATTTCATAGCCTAAGAGCTTGTGTCTGGTGTTGATGAAGGTTTAAACAGACAAACACATGTAAAGAAAGGAAAGTAAGCACCATGGTATTCATATTCATGTCCAGTACATAATCAATTCCTTTATCCCTGTTGACACTCAGGTTTCATAGCCTAAGAGCTTGTGTCTGAGTGTCAACTAGGTTCATGTAATAAAAGGACACAGAAAGGAATTATCACTGCATGCACATCTAGTTCCAGTAAATAGAAGAAAGGGAGGGGCTAAACTGCATAGTAGAATTAAAATAAATTCAATAAAAGGATAGTAGATTAGGTTAACACAGATATTAAAAAAAAATGAAAAATAATGATGATAACATGTTTAAGAAATTAGAATGGCTCAATGATAAATTATGTATGCTTATAGTATAGACTGCATTTCTCTGACTATCTCATTTTTGTGGAAGCAATAATTTTTTTTTTTAAAAAAAAAAGAGGAAGAAGATAATAAAAAAATATATAACAATGTATATATGTGATATACACATTATAGGTCCTGTCAAAAAGTAATATATATAAATAGAATTTATGTTCACCTAAACATTGGTCAGTTTTGTCCTTCTCGAAAACTAAAAAATAATTATTAGTGTGACCCCTCTGCTAGATTATCTCCTTAAATAGAAGAGGTCCTAGTACTGTGGATAGGGTATAAATGGAACATAAAAAATGTCATCAACATCTATGCAAATGAAAAGGTATAATAAGGGAGCAACAACAAACCTACAAAGTACAAACAAAAGAAAAATCATAGTGATACGTATATCGGGTTCCTTTAAATTCAGCATATGTATATACGTATCCATTAACATTATATGGAAATCACACATATGAAACTGTAGATCTGTTTATAAATGCAAAGAGGAAAGGGTAACATAGCCACAATAAATCCTAGCCTATGTCTTTCATGGCACACGTTTTGGACAGGTTATCATAAGAGCGAGTGCGAGGTTTAATAAACACAGATGCATGCTTTAAATCACTAAAACTTAGCTTAGCTGTAATAGAAATCCGTCATAGTTTGGCTATAATAAAGGCTCAGCTCAGTTGAGCTCTAATAAATACTCAGTTCAGCTAGGGTGTCTTAACCTGCTTTGAAATAAAAAATTGGTGAATAAAGATAGGCATCATATGATTATAAACTCTTTACAGAAAATCATCGTATTGACAAGCCAACCTAACCGAAATAAAAAAAAAACATATATTACATAGTTGAAACCAAATGGATGCCAACCCGTATAAGGAACTACCAAGCTTAATTAGTTAAATTAGTAATATAGACAATGTCAAATTGATTCGAGCATACATAATAACAAGTCAATTGAATAAAAATGTACTCAATTGTACCCTGGATAAGACTAACTGACAGCTTGAGATTAGCCTAAGCCAAGTTAGAGTCGACTCCACCAAATTGAAGAATATGGTATGAGATGGCGCCATGGAAGACTCCCAGGAAGATCATCATGACGTCCCACAACCTGGTCCCAGTCGCTGGATCGCTGGAATCCGTACTGTCATCATCACTGGAGCCGTCCGGTCCAAGGTCAAACCCAGTCAATCATGGTTCGAACCTGGGAATGGAAGGCACGGTAAGAAAGAGGGAGCAGAGACGATCTCGTAGAACCCAACCATGGCCGAAACGATGGCCGGAGTAACGGAGTCAACAGGCCACGACCCTCATCACCGCCGGGTCAACAGAAGACGAAGGAGGGAGACAAAAGTTAAGTGGAATATACTGGATGGACCTGGTGCACAGGCATGCGTGTAGACCGTGCGTCTAAACTCAACTCATCTTCCGCAATCCTCCGAATCTCCTGTGTCATTCTTTGGTGTGGCGAGTTGCTGAAGACAGAACACCAAACAGCAACCAATACAGCCAATCAAAATTTTCTAAAAAATACAGAAACTTCAAAAATGCGTTAAAAATAGCTAAAAAATCCAGAAAATTCCCATAAAATACCAAAATATCCGGAAAATTATGAGGAACATTTTATATAATACTTTTAGTGCAAATTCTCAACCAAAAGAGAATTAAAATTAAATTATGGAAAATTGATTAATGGTACAAAAAATGTATATACGTAATATCCAAAAAAAATCAAATCACACAAGATTTTTTAATAAAAGTATAAGGGTATGAACCCCTTTGACAGCAGGTACTCCGAGATGACAAACATATTTGGACAGCAGGTACAATTAGATGGCAATAGCTGCCAAAGACCAAAAATTATAAAAAACATAAAGCCTCGGGAAATCCAGAAGTAAAAGAGAGAGAGAGGGGTAACAACCAAAACCAATCCAAATCCATAGCCAAACTAAAAAATGATCAAGCCAAAATTCAAACTCAAACCCTAATTTAGGAAGTTCAAAACTAAGCTTCGAGACCAAATCTAGAAAATCTAAATCCAAGCCCCAAAAAAAAAATCAAAATTCAAACCCAAGTCCAAGACTCAAAACACAAATCAAAATCAAAGTCAGGTAATCCAAAACTCAAATCAAACCCAAACCAAAATCAAAGAAAGCCAAACTCAAATTAAATCCAAGTTCAGAAAGTCCAAACTTAAATCAGAGAAATTAAATCTGAGCCCAGATCCAGAAAGTCTAAATTCAGAAAATCCCGACTCAAATCTAAATCCAGAAAACCCAAACTCAAGACTAAATCCGAATCCAAATCTAAATCCAAAATGATATAAATCCAGGAATAGCATAAAGCTCCAGAATTATATACAGATTTCTGGAATCTGGGGACCAAACTTTAGGTACGTCTGAAAATCAGAATTCCATGGATAAAAATTCTAGAACATAAGAAGACCGAAGTTTAAAATGTCCAAAATGACCAGAATTTCAAAACACGCCTTAATACCAGAGTTTAAAACGTTTTATAACCTAACTCTAATACGTCACAGGGCCAGAGATTCGACACGTCAATAGTTGACTGAAATCGATGCACGTTCAAAGACCGGAACCTCTACAGGCTTAAAATGCCTGACGTCTGATAACCTTGATTTTAACACATCAACAAACAGACCAAAGTTTTAAACATGTTGATAAAATGGAGCTACAAGGGAATTAAAGCTTCAATATATCTGAATACCAAGACTTTACACGTCTATGTCTATTCTCCTTGGGCTTACAATATGTTTAGTTCAAGAAGAATGAAGTAAAAATAGCTATATAGCCAAACAAGAGTTAATTGACGGCCATCCAGAATCAAATTCCAGGAATTTTGGAACCCTAAACCCTGATTATAAAATATATATATAAATCAAAGCTTTTCGTGCATCAGCCTTGCCTTGCATCATATCGACTGTCTTACATCATGTCAACTTTCTTACACCCCTACATCCGCTCATGTTATCATTTTGCATACATCCTACATATCATGGAATCGCCTTTCTTACCTTAATGTTAAGCGTCTTTTGTGGGAATAATAAGAAGCTGACTGTTATGCCTAATCCATTGATTATCTCGATCTAGAGGTACTCTTGACTTGGTTCAGAGGTAATTAACAGTAGGGGCTTGCGCCTAATGGAAAAAAAGGACCTGCAGTAAACAATCAAACTCTCGAGAGGTTCGAAACCACACCAGCACCCCCATTTTATTCAGGTGGGTGCCAATGTCTGAGTTTCGAAGCGATCGAGGGGTATCTCGTCCGCAATATCTTTTTCCCCCGTGGAAGTATCCGGTCATTTTCCCCTTCCGAGGATCAGGGTCCAAAAAGGTGCAAGACAATAAGTTTTTGCGGTCCGATTTTTTTGCGGTACATGTACCCTTTTGAAAGAGCAATGGGCCAATTGAAAAGGTTAGTCCGAAGCCGATCTCGACCTGAAGGAAGTATAGTTGAAGGATGTGTGGCCGAAGAGGTTATTGATTTCTATACTGATTATATTGATGGACTTAAATCTATCGGCTTGCCCAAGAATCGGCACGAAGACAGACTTCTAGGGAAAGGTATACTGGGTTTGAAAATAATTACAGTGGACCTTGAAAGAAGAGAAAAAGCACATCTTAAAATTTTACAACAAGTCGCCGTTGTGGCCCCTTGTGTGGATGAACACATAGCAGAGTTGCGAGAGCATAATCCTCACAAAGATGAAAATTGGATCACAAAGGAACACAACAAAAGCTTTGTAAAATGGTTTAGAAACAAAGTGCGACAATACCCGTCCAATAATGAAATTGTGAAATACCTTGCAAAGGGTCCCAATGCGAATGTGTACACCTATCAAGGTTACGACATGAATGGATTTACTTGGTATACACAGAAACAAGATGGCAAAAGCACAGTACAAAACAGTGGAGTCAAAATAAAAGCCATATCAAGTGATGACAAGTCATCAAAGCCATATTACGGGTGGATTGAAGAAATTTGGGAACTTGATTATAATGCATTCAGGATACCCGTGTTTGATTATAAATGGATCCTACAAAGTGGAGTCAAAATAGAGAAAAAAATCTAAAATGACAATCGTTGATTTTAAAAAATTAGGATATGCATATGACCTTTCATACTTGCAAACAAACAAGCAATGCAACTTTTTTATATTGCTGATCCGGCCGACATCTCACGATATGTGGTACTTCAGGAAAAAAGGCGCATTGTTGGTGTTGAAAATGTTGTAGACGAAGAAGAATATAACCAATTCGATGAAATAGCACCATTCTCTACAGGTATATATAATATACAATTAATAACAATTTCATTAATTAATTAATTTAATATACAATTTCGATAATTATAATATTATTTTTCACAGGTATCGATGGAACACCGCTGCCAGTCGAAGAGTTAGCAACTAATTTGCGTAGCCATGACAAAGAAGCTGGCGTGTGGGTGGACCGACCAAAATCACCAAAGAAGAAAGGAACTTGAGTTTCCAAGAGTAGTACTTAATTAATATATATGCATGTAGAAGCACTTCAATTTATTTTTGTATTCTAGGATTTTTTTTATATTTTTTTAGAAGTTTCAAGACAAATTAAATATTTATTAGAATTTTTTAAAATTTTTGATATATTTTGTATTATAAAAAACAACAAAAAAACATAATATATTTAAATGAAAAAGGAAAGGGAAAAAACATATATTTTTATAATTATAAAAGATTAAAAAAAGAATATATTTATAAAAAGAATAAGTTATTTTTCCAATAAAATATAAAGCAAAATAAAACAGAAAAGAAAAAAAAATGGCCGAACCGGTTTTTAAATAAAAATCCGGTTCTAAAGATCTTCAGAAAAAAAAAAATTTATCTTCTGTTTTACAATATATTTTTCAAAAAAATATTTTTTGATTATAAAAGATTTTAAAATATACATATATATAACATATCGAACATAATGTATTTATATAATTATAAAAGATTTAAATAAAGAATAAATTATTTTTCCAATAAAATATAAAGCAAAATAAAACAGAAAAGAAAAAAATGGCCGAACCGGTTTTTTAATAAAAATTCGGTTCTAAAGATCTTCAGAAAAAAAATAACTGATCTTCGGAACCGATTTTTTACTAAAAAACCGGTTCGGACTGTACAGAATAATTTAAAAAAAAATCGAACGGCCCCTTTCTTTTTCTCTTTCATTCTCACTAGCGCTATCTCACCATTTTTTCTTCTAAGTCCCGAACTAACCTTTCTCCACTCCGTCGATCTGCGCCTCCCCAATCGCCGCCGCCATTGTCTTGCGCCACCACTCTCTCTCTCCCGCCGAAACTTCTCTACCACTGCCCCTCTCTCTCCCTTCGCGCCGCTCTCGGATCTGCCCCTCCGCCCTCCCTCGACTCGACTTTACCTCCGACCTCTGCCGTAACTTCTCATTCGAGGTAATTTCGAGTCCTCTGAATTTAATTTTTCAAATTTAAGTTATTGTTTTAATCCGAAATTTTATTTTAGTTTTGATCCGAAAATTGATATGAATTGGTACAAAAAGTTATATATTGATTTCGGGTATTGAGTGTTTGAGTGTTAATTGCATGTATACATGGTAAAATGGTCCTTAGTTGTATAATGATTTCGGCTAAAATGGTCCTTAGTTATATTGCATGTTTGATATTATGATTTCGGGTTGGTTAAAATATTGATAAAATTGATATTTTAATTATAAATAAAATGAAATGTGCTTATGGATTATCGATGAAATTTGATAATGGATGAAATTTGATAATGGGTTTATAGATTATAGATGTTTAATTTTTTGAATTTGGATAGAATTTTTTGGTAAAATGCTCATATCCAGGGAGGTTATGCCAAATTTTTTTAAAATTACATTGTTCTAATTATTGTGTAATTGATTTGAATTTGCAGCCATGTCGAATACGGATGACGATCATGTATTGAATGAGGATGAGGAATTGATGCCAAATCCAAATGAATCATCTTGTGAAAAAAGGGGGGAAAAGATCAACGACAAAGTGCATCAAGACGGCAAAGAAGTTAGCTGCTAGAAAAACGTTGGAGATCACATTCAACGATAAAGGCCAGCCTACCGGTGATAATGCAGCTGAATTCACAAGTTTTTTGGCGCAAAAAACAAGAGAGATGATTCCTATCAGGGACAAATATGAATATAATTAAATATTAATGAATGGTGTTTATATATATGAAATTGAATTTTAATTTGATAATGTTATTAATTGGTTTTAATGCAGTTATAAGAGATGGCCATTAGTGTCAAAAGAGTTGAAACTTAATTTGTACAACCATATAGCCCAGATGTGGAATATCCTGGACACATGTCCGCATAAGAAAAAGATTCTTACGTCGTGTTGCAACAGATGGAGAGCTTTTAAAGTCAGATTGGTAAGAGATTATGCTTTTAATGCTTGATTAAGTTTGATTAATTATAATTACAATTTTTTCCTTCTTTTTGTAGAATAAGAAATACAGGATACATGCGCAAGAAGATGGACCAAATCCGTGCGACGTACATAACATCGCGGAGGAAGAATGAAACGAATTCGATGGATATCTTCAAACCCCTGAGTTTGAGGTATAAAAACAAGTCTTTTGGACATACTAATAGTTTTTTTTTCCTCTACTTACAAGTCTTTTAATTTGCTAATAGGAATTGAGTAGGAAAGGACACGAAAATGCCGCCAAGAAGGACATACCCCACAGACTCGGATCAGGCAGTTACATGACTGCAGAAAAAAGTTGGAAAAAAGGAGAAGTGGTCCATGGTGCGACCTCCACCATTAGTGAAGAAGTAGACATCAGGACTTATAGATGGAGCAGGGCATGTGCCAAGAAGGATCCGGCCACGGGTCAACTTATGTGTACAGATCCTAAGGCGGTACAAATTATTGACAGAGCAGAATGTATGATAACTCAAATAAATATGGAATTTATGTATCCAACTTAGACTAACTTGAATTTCTTTTGTGACAGGTTGAACTAGCTAAGTCAGGTGAATTTCAAGCAAATCGTCATAATGATGTCTTGACGGCTGCAATTGGAACTCCAGAGCACTCAGGACGGTTGAGAGGATACCTCAAGGTACCGGCTTGAAACAAATGTATGGCAAGGGTACGAGGACACGAAAAGGCTACACCAAAGAGGAAGTTAGAGAGGAGGTCGAGCGGAGAGTGCAGGAGGAAGTGAATCGGCGATTGCATGAAGAAGTTCAAAAGGAAGTAGCTAGACAGATGGAGCAGAGCTTCTCGCGTTTGTGGTCTCAAGGGCCACCACTGTCGCAGCAGTACGATCCAATAACAAATCAAGCCATCATTATGCTATCACAAGGTAGCAACAATCAACCAAATCTAAATCCTAGCCCTAATATTCAGGTATACAAAATGTTATTTGCAAGTTATAGAATTTAGGATTTAGCATATGTAATTAATTATGTTTCGTATTTCTTTATAATTGCAGGGTTCCGTGGAAGCCTTGCTCATCCTCCCAGCAGACAGTTTTTCTATCGTGTACGTCGCAAGAGCTATAGTGTTTGTACGTACTTCTATGACTGAGACGGTCCACGGAGAGCTAATGGGTAAGGACGAGGTCAAGGTACAGATCCTAGAAGTGTTTGATAATGCAAAACAACTACCACCACCTTATCCACCTCCTAACGCAAATGACCAACTTGGTATGCTCCAAAACTCATTTCTAAGGTGGCCGAGTCATCTTGTGGATCTAGATATCTCGAAAGTGGTAAATCTTATAAACTTGTCTAAATTGATATTAATTAAATTGACAAATATCATTTTATGACTAATGTATTGATTTCAAAGGGGAACCTGAGGCAAATACCGCAACAACCTCCATCATTTGCGAAATCTCCGATGAAAAAGAAAGCAACGAGGCAGGAGGAGGAGCAAGTGGAGGAGGAACCGGAGGAAGTCGATGAAGATTTCGATGCGAATGCTTTTTTAGTGGACGGAGGAGAATTCAAGATGAGGGACCCGCTTTGCACCCCGGAGGAATTGGAGCGTCTTGGGCCTAACGCAGCAGAACTGCACAACTATATGATGATGTTGGACCCCTCCGTGACGTAGTTTGAAATTAAGGCCAAGTTCGACGGCGTACCACTAGAGATGTTTTTGCTCAATTTTTCAGATATCAACGACGTCTTCAAAAGGAAAATGCCTGTTCTTCAAGTCAAGAAAGTATGGACCATGTAAGTATTTTTCCAACTTAACAATAATCGATTGATGACTATTACAATATAATATATGGCTATAAATTGAATCAATATTATCGAATTACATATGCAGGTGGGCTAGAGATTATTGTAAGGAGACGCAACTCAAGGATTTCAGGTTTTTGGATCCTGAAAGAAGCGCAGGAAAGCATGCATTGAGTGATGCTGGAGGCACAATATCCTACTTGATAATGCTCTTCGCTAAAAGAAAGGCCGGTTATCATGTTTTGCTACATCAGAATGCGTTAGTTACAAATTTTCTAATTTTGGACATTAAGATTCAGAATTTGTGATTTGATGTTAATTTTACTAACAAGGCTTAATATGTAACTGCAGGATGCATTTTGTGGTTATTATCGCACAACCCTCGACAAAAACGATGTGGATTGCAGATTCTCTAAATGACGAGATATTTGATTCCCCAATGTTAAAGGCATACAACATGTAAGTTCTTTTAGTCAACACATGAATTATCTAGTAAGTAAATATTTAGAAATGAATTATTTCTAACTTTCTATTTTTTTAATGTTGCAGTGCTTTATCCAGATTGAAAATAGGTCCCAAATTCAATATTCATTTCATTCCGATACAAAGCTCGACTATTAGTTTTATCTCATTTCTCATTTATTGGATTTAATATTAATTGTAACAAAATTTGTTCTTCCTTGTAGAGTCCACGTCAACCGAACGATACAGATTGTGGATTATGCCATTAGAAACTTGCATATGATACTGACTAACTACATGGCATCCCATGAGTTGCCAAAGGTATGAATAATATATAGGGTTTGAAGTGATTTATAGGGTTTACGAATTAATTAGGGTTTATACTTTATAGGTTTTAGGATTTCCAAATCAATATCCTTAATTATCAAGTTTAATTGAATTAGTTTGAAACCAAATAGTCTTAAGATTACAAATTGAGTTTGTTTAATGAATGCAGGTTTTGCACCCGCCAGGTAAACCCTATAGCGACGAAGACCTTAATCTTACATGTGATGAGTTTTATGTATATTTACGTAAACTTGTATGACTTTTATTTTTCATTGAATACGAATTAGTATGTTTGATATGATACATTTATTGTTGTTAATTAAATTCTTTTGATTTGTGTCTCGCACTTTTTCGCGGCCCTCGTGTTTCAAACAGAGAAAACAGAGAGGGAAAAGAATGCGGATCAGATACCCCTCGCGAGCCTCAAGAATGCCGATACTGCTACTTCCCAGAAGAGATGTAACGGTACGGTCTTGAGTTCCCACGAGAGTTTATTATTTGAGAGGGGTCCTTTTTTTACAGTAGGCGCAAGCCCCTACTGTTAATTACCTCCGAGATGGTCTGGAGAACCTCTAGATTGGGAAAATCAAAGGATATGTATGATAAGCTGTTAGGGAATTATAAATATGCAATTTGTTATCCTAGCATGCGTTTATATCTTTTTGTATTTTTTTGTTTTTATTATTATTACTACTACCGTAACTACTATGCAGTGTTAGTGTTGTATTTATTTATTGAATGGACTCGGTATTGCAAGGACAACAGTCTTTAAGGCTTGGATAGGTCTTGGTTGATCTTTGCTGCTTGGACTTCGGTGATTTCTCCTTATGATGTGAGGAATGATTGGCTCTTGAATAATGGCTCTTTAGATATTATCGGGGTGGCTCATGATTTTAGGCTCTTGAATTTGAATTTTACGGCTTGGAGTTTGGATTTTACGGCTTTGGAATTTGAATCTTATGGCTTGGAGTTTGAATCTTGCGGCTTGGAGGCATGGATCTCCCGAACCGGGCATTTGAAATCCCCAAAAATCGGGTTATTGTGACTTCTGGCTTTTTGCCAAGTTTCTTTTTATTTGGTGCCGAGGATCTTTATAGATTTTTTTTTCTTCTTCGATAATGTCGGACTCCTAAGTCGCGGAGTTTGTAGACATTATGCTTAACATCGGGCCTATGGGCTTGTAGATGTCGATAACTTCGCCGGGCCTTAAGCTTGTGGGCGTCAAATGTGCGCGCGAGTGCTAACCAGGCAGACTGCCCTTTGGTCTAACCTGACTGCGGGTAAATGCTCGTCACGTGGGCGTAGAGCATTAAAAGACGATCTGGCGCTCGTTAATCTTGATATCTTCAACGGTTCGGCTATCAGCGGAAGCGTTGTCAAAGTGACATCTGGCAATGTCAGAGACACAATCCGGTTCCCTTCCGGCGTGTTGAAATGGCTCCCGGTTCCTGACCAGAATCTTGAAGAAACGGTTTGATTGTTGTTCAAGACATTTAGAGTGATATCTGGTATCCAGCCAGGATATCGAGTAAATGGTCCAAACTCCATTCAAAACGTTGAGGTACGTTCCGGCGGCTATTCCGAAACGACGATGAGACGGTTCAATGACCATTCAGAGCATCACATTGATATCCGGGTGGCCAGCCAAGACATCAGTGTTGGAGTTATGTCCTAGAAGTCAATATTTAATGACTTATTTTCTTAGTTTATGTTAATGATGATATTTGATCATTTGTTCCTAGAGTTTATTATTGACAGATCATTCAGGTTGAGGATCTGAATTGTAGATCTCTGTGGATCATTCATTAGAATGACAATAATAAATCTAAATCGTCCATAATCTTGATAATTAACAAGGAACATTAATTATCATAAAAGATTAGTATGCAAGTTAAGTGATGATTAAGTTCTACAAATCATAGGTAAGGAGTTACCAACTTAATTGCATATGTGTATGTTATTGGAACATAGTACAGGACTTGACCCAATGAAATAAACATATGGATTGTGTTAAGTGTCATTGTTTATTTCATATAAGTTTGATTCTAAGTTTGAGATGTTCATCTTTTCCACATAAGGATAGGTTCAATAAATATCGTCTAACGTTGATTCCTGATAAAGGCTGCTATAAGGACTTTATTTATGTTCTCTTGAATTGTGCGGGGAAAAGTTGTTCATCAAGAAAACCGTATGTCCCTCATTAGTATACCTAGTGAGTGATGATATCTGTTTGGGCCCCTTGATGGAGTTGGATCGTATGCATACAAACTAGACGATCAACTCTAGATCAAGAAATGTATAATCTGCAAGAATGACACATTCCTATCTTGGATTATACAATGATATCATGTGACATAAGAATCAGACAAGGAAATACTTATATTTCTTGTGCAGGATTAAGATATTGTAACGGTACATTATTTATGCGAATTGGGAATCATAACGTGTTGCTAGATACCGCTTATGATTATTGGAAATAAATAACGATTTATTTTCATGGCCAACATAGCATAAATCCTCAATAGGGTCGCACAAATAGGACTCTAACCACACGGTGCATTAATTGTTTATTCGCAACAGTTAGTATTGTGAAATATGATAAGTTGATTAATTAATTATATACCGTTATGAACCGTTATAATTAATTAAGTCAAAAGGATCATATGGAAACAATTTAATGCATTAGCTAATCCTAAATTAATTATTAATGAGTTAATAATTAATTATGTTCAACACACTTTAAATAGTTTGAGTTATTTGGGCTTCTAGTTATTTAATTAATTAAAGGCCCGATTTGAGGAAGGATGAAGGAGTAATTAATGGGATGGTTTATTAGGCCATTGCAACATTTGATGTAGCCCAAAATGGCCCTATTAATTTCAGCTAGAGCCCTAGTGGCATACTTGTAAATAGTTCAAAGAGAGGATGAGAGTTGTTGGCTATATAAAGGGGTCACCTCTTGGGAAAGCCCTAGCCTCCATCCACTTTCTCTCTCCTCTCTTCCTAGCCGCCACCCATCTTCCTCCCTTCTCTTGCTCATGTGTTGAGCACCATTCCTTCTTCTCCTCCATTAAAATAGTTAATAGGATGAAGAGGTTCATAGAGGGGATTAGCTAGGAGCTCATGAAAGCTAGCACTTTCATGGAGGTGGTGAATGCTTCTAGCACTAGATCTATGGTGTTTAGTTGTGATTTCTTGCTATTTGATGGCACAAAAAATAGAATTAAACACTTCCTAACAATCAGGTAAATGATCCAATTGCTCCTTGAAACGTTGAGGAGACATCTGTCCAACAGGTGTCCATGAACGGTCCAGCCTTAGTCTGAAACGTTCAAATGAGACGATCCGATTATTATTCGAGTCATTTAAGGTGATACCTCGTATCCAACCAAAATATAACCCGATTTTATTCGAAACGTTGACCTTCGTTTCGGTTATTATTCGAGCCCTTTAAGGTGATACCTTGTATCCACCAAAATGTAACTCGATTTTCACTCGAAACGTTTATCTTCGTTTCGGTTGCCATCCGAAAACCTACAAACGATATCCAGTTGCCAGCCAAGATACCGAGAGAGTTTGACTGCCACTCAAACTGTTGAAAAAGACATTTGGTTGCCAGCCAGACGGTGAGAAACGATTCAATTACCATTCAGAGCATGACTTCGATACCTGGTTTCTAGCCAAGGTGTCAAGTAAATGATCCAGCTGTTTACTTGAAGCGTTGCAGCAAAACATCTGTCGCCAGTCAGATGTTCAAGAGACGATTCGATTTTCTTTCGGAATATTTAAAGAGATACCTGGTATCTAGCCAGGATATCAGATAAATACTCCGACTCCCATTCGAAGCGTTGATCTTCGTTTCGACTGCCACTCGAAACGTCAAGTTGATACCTGGTTGCCAGTCAGGATATTGGGTAAACGATCCAATTATCATTCGAAACATTTGAAGTGATACAAGGTATCCAGCCAAGATATCAAATCAATGCTCCGTCCAATCAAAGCGTTCGAACTTCATCTGGTGCCCAGTCAGATGTCAATAGATCGTTCGGCTCCCACCCGAACCGTTGAAATAACGACACCGTCCATTTGGCTTGTAGGCGCCGTGACACCACCCTCGGGTCTGTGTCAAAAATAAGGGTGCGCGCGGGTGCTACATGAGTCGGACTCCCTATGGCCTTCTCACGTGCGGGGTGACAGTTGGTCCTAGGACAGGGAACGATGCCTCGGCTATCAGTCCTTAACCAGCCATCGGATAGAGACAATTAGTCCTCGGAAAGGGTACATAACCTCAGTTATGGGTCCTTAACTAATCGTTGATGAAAAGACGATTGGTCCTCAAACGGGGAACATAGCCTCAGCTATCGATCCTTAACCAATCGTTGAGTGGAGACAGTGGTCCTGGGACAGGGTACATAACCTCAGTTATGGGTCCTTGACCATCCGTTAAAGAAAGATAATTGGTCCTTGGACAGGGTACATAACCTCAGTTACGGGTCCTTAACCAATCGGTGAATGAAGACAGGGGTCTTTGGACAGGGTACATAACCTCAGTTACGGGTCCTTAACCATCCATTGGAGAGTGACAGTTGGTCCTCGAAGAGGCGTAGCCTCAGCTATCGGGTCTTAACCAATTGTCAGATGATGGAAGTGATATCTGATTCCTGACCGGATCGTTTAGTTGTAGTTTCCTCAAGCACCAAAGGGAGATATTTGTGTTTTGAATTATTCGATCCAGGTTTGATTTGACGGTCCTGATGTCGGTCTCATCTTGGATTATTTGCTTCTAGTGTTTGTTGTAGCCGGCCTTGGTTAGCGAGTCGCAATTCAACCAGACTCATAATATTGAGATTAGATTCTCAACATTGAGCTTAAATCTTTTTGACAATGCTCCTGCTCATTTCAAGAGTATTGAATATCTTCGGTTGCTCCGTGTCAGTCATAATGATGACTATTCACTGGTTTGAACCATCTTGTTTCAATGAGGCCTAGCGAGCCTTGACTCTTGATCACCGGGGTATTCCTATTGCGATCTGCTCGGCTTGAGAAGTTTGTTTTTTTATTTTTTTTATTTTATGCAACATGGGGATTCTCCCGATTGGGTGAAAGGGGTCTCTTTCTCCTATTTTTTTTATTTATTTTCTTTTTCTTCTGAGATTACTTGAATGCCTTAGGTGAGTATGAGATCTTCTCCATGTTGAGGTGTTGTCCATGCCTCCTTTAATTTTGATTGTGAGCCTTCGAGTCATTTTTTTGTTCGAGCCAAAGAGGGTTACTGATTGTGGAATAGTGATCTTAGTATTTTTGGTGGGGTTTCTGGTGATGATGATCGGCAAAATAGATTCCCCACATTTTTTTGAGCTTGCAGGAATTTTCCTCACATTTTTCTGAGCTTCCTATGATTTTTGGTGAATTCTTGAAGATTATTAGATTTTTGAATAAATCATAGGGTGATGTGGCGATTCGTGATTGGCTGGAATTTGGAATTTGGATATGAAAATATTATGCAAGGAATTAGGTAATGGTTTTGGCATGGTTGCATTCCTTGCATTTTTCTGGATTTATAGAAATTTGTTTTGGATTTTTCTGAGTTACGGTTGAATTTCTACAAATTTTTGAAGTTTCCAGCCATCTTATTGGGCCACGTCAGCAAAAGGAGACACATGGCAGTGTCTGGTTGGTCCACATCAGCGGAGAGAGGGAAATCAGCAGCGTCGTTTCTGGTCAAAGGGTATTCCAGATGGCGCTTCCTGGTTGGTCCATAATGTATGTCAGTTGCTCGTCGCACCAAATCCACTCGTCGCACGCTATTGCCACAGAAAATCGGCGATTTTGGGACGGTTTTCGTTAAAACCTTTCTCTTTTTCCCGTGCACCTGGTTCATTGCAGATGAACGCGTAGACCGGGACAGGCGAGTTACGGTTTTGATCGTTGGTCATGCACCGAGTCCATACAGGGTGTAGTTTTGATCTCTTTCTCCTCTCCTTCCTCCTTCGTTCTGACGACGACGCAAACACCATTGTCGTTTGATTAAGCTCGGCGGACGACCGCCATGCCTAGGATAGAGGTCAAATCGCGTCGTGGGGACCTCCTGAAGTCATGGGATCCATCAATTGGGCCTATCCTTCTCTCCTTGATTGTAATCACCTCTTCCCTAATCGGCTAGGGTTTTGATAGGGCGTGGCTGTGATTACAGGCTTCTAGTGGTTGTTAACTCAAATTGACGAGATGGAGAGCATCGTGGCAGACCAGGGAAGATCTATACTCCTTCAATTTGAGCATTGCATTACTTCGGCATGGTGTTTCGACAAGGCCCAAATCTGCCATGACGGTGAGTTGGTCGATGTAACCTCTTGTTGATCATGGCAACAAGGTGGTGGGTCTGAGAGCATCGTTGGGTATATTTTGTGGTGTTTTGATCGCCAATTTGATTGCAGGGAGTGTCTAACATCGTGTTGCACCATAACCAATATCTGACCATGGGGGCAGATTAGTTGATACAGCCTTCTATCAACCATGGTAATTCGATAGCAAGCCTGAGAGCATGAATGAGTGTGCAGGAAGGTGTCTGTATCGTCAATTTTTATACTGAATACTTCTAATCAAGGATTTCACCATGACTTGGTACAACTAAGGTAATAAGCCATTGATTGCATTCTCCTTTGCTTCTACATCTACACAATAGTGTAGAAAGTTTGATGAAGCACCCGAGAGCATGTTAGCATGATCTGGAGTGCATGTGACCTATCAATTGTACCGTGGAGGGTTTATACATGTGCTCTAGGCTGAAATTTGATCAAGGCAGATGCATTGATTTCAGCCATGGTGATTGGCAAGGTAATGTTGTGCTTTCCTCTCCATAGGCAGCAGGGACATAGAAACATATTGATATGTGCTCATGAGAGAGATATAGTACCAACCCAATATCATTTCGATATAGAGCTGACACAACACTCCCATTTGCACCTATCCTTGCTGCCTTCTCCCTCCATGGCTTGGTGATGCACCTAAGAACATGTTGACATGTTGTTAGGCATGATTGAATCATGTGAGGCATAGTGCATCATCAGGTTGGCATATGAGCCTCAGGGGTCGAGATGACGGCTGCCTCCTTCTTCAATGCATTGGCGGGGTATGAGTCTCAAACCTGCTGTCCTTTTTCCTTCTTTTTGTTTTAACCTGCTGTCCATTGCAATCCCTGTTGTCCATTCTTTTTTTTGTTTTATTTTGTATGTAGATGCATATTTATATGTAAATGCATATTTTATATATAGATAAGTGCATATATTATTTTACTGTTAGTTTATTTATATATTTACAAAGTCCTTAGTCACTGCTATTTCTCACATTGTTTCTGTGTGTAGTGTGAAATCAGAAACAAAGAGATGTATATTATAGAGATACAAGCTTTCTTATCCTACAGATTATACAAAGGGAAAAATTAAATATTTCATACTGCTAAAAATACGAAGCCATGGCTTCCACTAACACATTTTTTTTGTTTTTTTTTTTACATATATTACTAATATTAGATAGGTGTGTTTTACCTACATATTTACATAACGTTCTTTGGATTATTTCTCACATTGTGCCTATGTAAATGTGAAACCAGAATAGAAATGAAAAAAAAAAGTAAAGAAAGTAGGTATTGCAAAGAGGGAGAAAACTTCCTTACTTGACTTGCACAGATTACACGAATGAAATGGAGAAAATAGTAGCTTGCAGTTGAAAATATAAAGATATCTTACTACACTCTTTTTTTTTTTTTTAATATAAGTAGCTATCCTAACTTAGAAGATCGCTCTCTGAATGGCTATTTGAAGGTGATTTCTGCAGTGTGTTGGCTTGTATCTGTTATAGAGTATGAGAGCTTGCGGGTCAGAGAGCTTCTTTATGCATGGCCTTCAGCACCCTATTTATAAGGAAGATGGATTGAGCACTGTGAATGTCACCAATGATTTGAGTTTCTGAGTTGCTGGACAGTTTTGCCCCTGGTGGGTATTCTGGTAGTTTCACCACATTGGCACAGGGCTTTACTATACTCTATTCACTCATATTCAGGGAATAGCTTATCATCCATCACTGATACCCTTTGTTCTTCTCTATTATGCCTGCGCTTTATTGCCACCAGTGAAGTAATTTCTGATTCGAAGTTCACCAATTCCATGAACTTTGTTGCTGCCTAATTCTTTTCTCCTTTTATTGGGATTCATGATGAAACATATGCCGCATCAGTCTTATTTTGGGTATTAGAGTTTGTTTTAGACCTCTTCAGCTTTTGGGTTCACAAATTTTTTATTTGTTGCTTCTTAGAATTGGCCACGGCAAAGAAATAAAATGCAGCATGAGTCCAGTTATTTACTACTTTGTATCTCACGCAGTTTTCAACTAGTTGTGCACTTCCAGTCCCAATAATTCAAGTTATAATCAGTCCAATACCTCCTTCATTCTTCTCTTCATGATTCAGTTTTGATTTGCATGTAGGTATCATCAGAGTCGAAATTACATGTTCTCAACAAAAGCTGCCCCATAATTATTAGATTTGTTCGATTGAGAACTTAAGCATCCCCATGGTTTGCGTTATTCACTTATAAACTGCTTCCTTGGAATTTCTCAATTTTGAGATACGACACTCAACTTATCCATGGCTGTCCCCCTTGTCACCATTATCTTTTCTTTATTTATTCTTCCAATTTGCGATTCAACCACCTCTAACACCATTTCTTTGTTGTTGTTTGACTATGGAACCGAACCAATTGCGCTTCATTCTCCTTAATTTGGCCAATTCGAAATTCACAAGTTTTGAGTAATTGAGTCATCTCCAGCTCGGCTTGACTGGAGAGCAAAAAGATGAAACCTAAATTGGTCCTGAGATTCTCTTCTCCTTCACTGCGCCTAATTAAATGTGAATTAATCGTCTGTCGAAGTGAAGGACAGGAGAGCAATTGAGTGCATGTCGTGGTTTTTCAGGGGTCATGAAGATGAGTCTAATTGGAGCCATGGCGGGTGCAACTGAGCAGCGGGATTCGCTCTCCTTGTTCATTTAATGCGATAGGTAGTAGTTAGGGAGCAACATGGCGTCGTGTGCAAGCGAGAGATAAAGGGGGGTCTGGTTTCGTGTTTGTCTCAGCGCCATGGAGATAGCGACAGGAAGAGTGACAGAGACGAGCTGATCAGCTCGATGGGCCGAGTAGAATCATGGGCCATACCTTTCTTCTTCTTTTTTTATTTCTCATGGGCTTTCGGCCTTTCTCTTTTTTTTTTTTTTGTTTATGATATTTGTAACATGGGTCGATATGGGGATGGGCCGAAATAAGAGAATGATTTACTATTTGATCATGAATTTATTTGTTGCACTAATCTTGATGTCTCCATGTATAATCATATAATTTCATGTATACATAAAATCATATAATTATTTCAAAGAATGGTTTGCATTTTTTTATGGGTCCAAAATGTGCATATATTGCATGCTATATCAATATGGTTTTATTTTTCATATTAATGTTAGCATCAATATAATCTATTGGAATTGGGAATTATTTTGTTTAGCTCGTCATCAAGATTATATTTGTCATGGTAGGTAATTATGGTGATATTTTTGGGTTCAACAATTTGATATATGAATTGTATGTGAATTGTTTAATTAATTTGTTTGCTGTGATATATATACCAATTGTGGTACAAATGTTTATGGCTAGCAAATATGGGCTAGCCCAAAAATAAAAAATATGTTTTTTTTTATTGCGTTATATTATTAGAACCGGTTTTTAACAAAAAAAAATAGGTTTTAAAAGATTAGCAAACCGGTTTTTAATTAAAAAACCGGTTCTAAAAATAGATCAATATTTCCAGCACATTATTGGAACCGGTTTTTAGACAAAATCCGGTTTTATATAACATATGTAGAACCATCTAAAAAGGAGCAAAAAACGGTCAAAATTTTACTGCACAATATTGGAACCGGTGATTTATAAATAACCGGTTCTACATATTTTATTTAAAACCGGATTTTTTCTAAAAGCCGGTTCTAAAGATGAAGTCTTTTTCGGATGAAAATTGACAATTATTAGCACCGGTATTTTTAGAATCGGTTTTTTACATGTTTTTAGCACCACGTATTTTTAGTACCGGTGCTAATCCGGTTCTAATAACCTCTATTTAACCGGTTCTAATAAATTTAAATGGCGTAGTGTTGACCGCAGGGGCAACACCTATGGTAGGAGGCCAGCGGATATAAAGTCTGACTTTGATCATGTGTTTAAACTTAAAAATTAGAGTGAAAAAGGTAAAAACACATTTACCCCCAGACTGCCAGATACTTCACAAATTCACAAATTAACCTAAACAATGGATTTGGACATAATGTAATGACTGTTGCCCCGTTGGTCCAATAAAGATAAATTATACGAGTGGTAAATTGTATTGCACAGAATTAATCAAATCTGTCTGCAATACTGATAAATAATGTTGTCATGGTTAATATGAAAGAGGTTTAATTACTCGATATGTTATTCGAGATTAGATATGCATATATTACTTGTCTTTGAAATAATCCTATACATGTGATCTTGGCAATTTCAATACAAAAGAGATTATAAATACAAGTATTCTCTGCGCTAAATTTTCGTATCAATAATAATATAAATAAAGATGTGTGGGTGTCGCTCTCTATTTTAGTTAGTATTAGTGTGACACACCATCAAGACCTTTGATTTCTCTGCTCCGACTTAATATGGTCTGTCCCTTTAGATGTATGTTAATTTTTTATGTATTACTTGTTGTGTTGTCATATGTGTTGCTTAGAGTTGTGTTCTCTTTATGTTGTATTATTGAGATCCATTTTTATTATATTGCGACATGTTTGTCACATAATTTATTTCAATCTCTCTCTTAGTTGCTTCTATGAGAAATAATGGAATAACGTTCTTTATTTGTGATAGTTAATTATAAAACATTTCAACATATAGAGATATAATTTATTATTTATATCCTACTAGTTATTATATTATAAATTAATTACAAACATAACAATCTAATTACAATCAACATTTGTTAAATGATAACATATTTAATTTTTATTATTACGTCAAATATCGAGCGAAGCTCGATTAGTCCCTCTAGTGATAATAAATAAAGTGATACAAGAGTAGGAAACAAATACACGGTCGATCTCTTGGCGTACAAAGAGCATGGAAAACATTTTTCTTCGTAAACATCAGTGAGTAAAGTATTATTGTATAAACATAGTTATAATTCTGAATGCCTTATTATTCAATGGATATTAGCAGAAAAATCCTGTGATTTGAAAAAGTGTAGACTTTCTCCGGAAATAAAGGTACAGTGGAGGAGCTAAAAAAATTTAATTGGGGTTCAAATATTTTATTAATTATTAATGTTAATATATATTGTGATATTTAGGAATAAAATTTAATTATGGGGTCAAGAATAAGATTATTGTCATATCAAATGGGGTTCAAATAGTATTTTTTTAAGATATTTGTCAATATTCAACTTAAAAATACAAAGCAATATGTGTAATTAGCAAAATGGATGAGGGACATTTGCACTCCATTACTTCCATTTGAATCCGCCACTGTAAATGAGTAAGTTACTCAGAAGTCAGAACTAAAAAAATACCACAAAATGGGGTTTCAATGAAACCCGTTTGACTGTTTATGTTATCTGTACCGTAAGGGGTATGGATAAAGAAAATTTTTCGTCAATTTATCAGTTAAGGGGTACGGATAATAGCTATTTTGTACCTGTTATCTAGTCCATCATAGTTGGAAAGATACGATTATACCATATGTATATGACATCTTATCCCACGGCTGGCCAATTAAATTGTTGGAATTTATTTAAGATTTAGCCTATTTCCATTCATGCATAAAAAAAATAATAATAAAACATTTTGCCGTTTTTGCACTTTATTAATATAATTATTTGATGTTATTTATTTATCCATATTATATATTTTTTTCCAATGAATTATTATTATTATTGTTGTTGTTGTTATTGTTATTGTTATTATTATTAATTTTTTTCGTTACCCTGTCCTTATGTCGGATAGGGTAAAGATAATTTTTAACAGGTAAAAATAGAGTACGAATAAAGAAAATTTAAACGTATAAGATATCCAGTAACAGCCCTAGCAAAATGACGAAATCTGCAAATGACCTCCTTTGTTGGAGATAACTTTGTTAATAAATAAATAATTCGAAAAATACTCATTAGGCTGTTGGCAGTATGTACTGGGGGGGTTTAACTTGAGACTAATAAAAAGATTTCTGATGGAACAACCAGAAGCTCACGTGCCCGAAAAAATTATAAATAACTTTAATTAATTACGAAATTATAAAATAATTCGTTTTTAATCAAATTTTTAAAACTGACTGCGCAGTTTCGGAATCTGGGATTCCGAAACTAATTCTGCTTAGTTTCGGAATCTCAATTTCCGAAACTAGCTAGTTTCGGAATCTGAGTTTCTGAAACTAGCTAGTTTCGGAATCTGAGATTCCGAAACTAACATTCTCAAATTTTAACTATTAAAAAGAGAGGCATGTCATAAGAATCGGCAAAAAATTTGTCATTATTCAATCATTATTGCTGTCAACTTTGACCTCGTGGCCGACAAGACCCAAATAAAGAGGTATTCATTACTACCCATGCCAAGGTCGCTGTGTTCAAATGAGATGCATGTCCATATGACCATATACAACTCACATGAGATGCATGTTCACATGAGAAAAAGTGTGCCGTACTAAAATATATTTGTAGATTTCTTGTTGCCAATTAAGGTCCAAACTATATAAGCATGAAACTATTTCTCCAATTGTACCGGTGTCACCATGGTTTAAATAAGCACGCACCCAGTCTGAAAATAATCATTAACAAATTATTTAACACAACTCAATAATATTTAACATAAAGTTAATGCACACAATTATTATTATTCTAGTTAACCTGATACTTATTTTTACTGGTTTGTAGATATCAGTGTAGTATGTCAATGCCACCATAGTCACCAACTAAAGTGCATCACTTACTAATTGAGGCTTGATTGAGGTATTGAGCCCTAAATTCCTAATTGAAGGAGAGCAATGCCCAAATTAAACAGTACTTATTTTTAATTCCAAAATACAATGTCGAACTGTACATTTGAAATTAAAAAGAGACATCATATGTTATTTGTAAAATACAAAGAACTGAAAATGTTTTATGTTTCTCACTGAAATTAGACCAGCAACTCATTTCTTATTTCTATAGCTATGCAGAGGTGCAGGTGCTATTATTGTGGTGACAAAAAAAAAAAATACAAAGTAATAGCGTAATGTTTGTCACCCTGCTAAATTACTGTAAGAAACAACCATTTAACATAAACCACAAATTCAATTGCATCTTCTATCAATCCTTACTGCTTGTGCAGGTGTTGCCATTTTGGCGACAAAGAACACAAAGAAAAAAAAAATCAATATGGCATTGGTGTAAGCAACATCAAGCAAATAGTTATTTAGTTGATTTGTATAATAATAATTAAATTAATCCACTACCAAAAAACATATATTTGTATAGTTGAGGTGGAAAGTAGACCTAATTTTACTCAAACAAAAAGACAGTCCAATAATTCTTGAATATTATCCGCACAGAGGCAAACTATCCTTAGTTATTTGCAAGGAAGGAAAGTAAATAATTAAATTTCCTAAAAAGAAAAGTGGTGTCAAATTTGAGGAACCATAAATATAGTAAAATATCTATTGAACAATATTCAATAGAAATAAAGAAGTTTGTTATCTTTGAACCAATATAGAAATAAATAATGCTGCACAATGACTACCTGCATACCACCTATAGTGTAATTAACAAATATTAAATAACTTGCATTTATGTCAGAATAACATCCAAACTTATGAAGCTTGTGCGATTATCTAAATGAATCAAATTTTGATCAATTTTGCCATCAGATTTTAACCTTAATTAATTGGTGTGGCACACTGTACATACCAAGAACAAATTGAACTTTTGTCTAACTGAACCAAGAAAAAAGTAGCAATGTTTGAAATAAATAAATATAATTTGCACAACACTATAAATATGTTTAATGCTTGCGCACCATTTTAGCAACTATGAAGGGATCTTGCCATTGGAGCTGATGTTGGTCACTGAACCGAAATTTTAATAGGTCAATAAAATCATCAATATATAAATAATTCCAGTTTTAAATGTGAAAGAATAACAAAATAAATGGATGGGTACGAGGTCAAAGTTGACATGGGTAGTAATGAATACCTCTTTATTTGGGTCTTGTCGGCCACGAGGTCAAAGTTGACAGCAATAATGATTGAATAATGACAAATTTTTTGCCGATTCTTATGACATGCCTCTCTTTTTAATAGTTAAAATTTGAGAATGTTAGTTTCGGAATCTCAATTTCCGAAACTAGCTAGTTTCGGAAACTCAGATTCCGAAACTAGCTAGTTTCGGAAATTGAGATTCCGAAACTAAGCAGAATTAGTTTCGGAATCCCAGATTCCGAAACTGCGCAGTCAGTTTTAAAAATTTGATTAAAAACGAATTATTTTATAATTTCGTAATTAATTAAAGTTATTTATAATTTTTTCGCCACCTGTGGTCCATTAACAGGAAACCTAGAAGAAACCTTTTGGGTACTAGTTTGAGCTCAAATATTTGAGGGATTAATTTTAGGCCTTCAAGACAAGTTGCTGGAAGAACTATTACAAATCTATTTAAGTAGCGACTAGTAAACTTATTTTTACAAAAAAACCTAAATCTAAATCCAATCCCTCTAAGTAATTGGGCTCAGGGTCCATTGTATAAAGCCCTTTTTCATTTTTTTTTTCTAACAAATGCATATGGCGCTTGCACTAGGAAGTTTGATTGAAGTCTCCTATCTTTCGTGAAGAAATTAAATGTACTCTCAATGTGATTTTTTTTTTTTTTATATAAAGACAGATATGTGATTTTCTTGTTACAAACTCCATACGAATCTATACGCATTTCTCTAGCAAAAATGTTTATCCAAGAATTCTCCAATGAGGCGATGCCTTTCTAGTACAATAATATAAAAATATGTTCATAATTTCTCAAATGACTGTCCCCATCAAAATATTCCCAGGAACCTATTGCTTGACCACGATGGAGGAACTTGAATAGGCAACACAACTAAGATCTGTTATAATAGCATTTTGGAAGGATTTTTTTTATTGTTTTTTCCTCCATTTTAATAAAAATATCCAATATTGAATAACGCTCTTGAAAGTTCATCTTTGCATTGCTAAATCCTTGCGAACAGATCTCTCTTGAAAACCTTAAGGTTTTATAACCAATACTTTTTTATTATGGCCTCAAATCCATAATACCGGCAAGAATTAAGGTCATGTAGTTACTGTTAGGTTGAAAGCCTAGAAGTTGAGCAGAATTTAGCGATTTTTTTTTTTTTTTTTCAAGTTCCCTTAGTTAGGGTCTGTTTCACTTTGTGTAAACAACAGCTTATATGTAAATCCCAAGAGACAGAACTAGAATACAATGATCATTCGAAATTGTTAGGCCCAAGTGGCGAACTCCTGTAACAAATTTGTATTTCATTTATTTATTTATTTATTTTTTATATATATAGAGGATGGCTAATGTGCTATCCGTGGCACGTGGCACGTGCCACCCATTTTCTATATACTCGTTTTTCAAGATTCAAAATTCAAACGCCCAATCCAAACCGTTCAAGTTAATCATCATATTGAAATATTCTTGGAGACCAAATTTTACATTTTTTCGAATTTTTTTGCTATTTATTATGATATTTGTCAAAGTGGACGGTCTGAAATATAATGTTTTTTGAAAAATCAAAATAAATAACAAAAAAATTTTAAAAAAATGTAAAATTTGATCTCGAAGGGTATTTCAATATGTTGAACAACTTGAACGGTTTGGATTGGTCGTTTGAATTTTGACTCTTGAAAAACGAGTATATAGAAAATGGGTGGCACGTGCCACGGATTAACGGATAGCACATTAGCCATCCCCCCTCTCTCTCTATATATATATATATATTGTAAATTGTTGTTACTCTTGTGTCTTCGAATTTTTGTTTTGCATTTTTCTTGATGCTTTGATTTGTTTTATAAATTAACTGCGTAACTTGTGATAAGCACCCCCCACCCCCCGGCGCCCCCCCCCCCCCCCCCCCCCCCCCCCCCAAAAAAAAAAAAAGACCAAAATTCGGCCCAAGGGGGGAAAAATGACCAAATTTATGGTTTAGGTACTGATCCCTTGGTGAAATTTCACCCTGCACTGGTTAAAGCCTGCCATCACACAAAAAGGTTCACAATATCAAAAGCCAGTTTCTAAAGAAGAACATTTTGATTACATATACAGGAGATTATCTAAGCATTCAAAATATGCTTTCCAGATCCAGTTTAGGGTGCTGTCTAACTGCAATACAAAATCAACAAAAGTAAAAAAAACGCAAATAGCAAGCTTGAGACTAAGAAGAACAGCAAACATGAAACAGAGCATTATCCAAGCATCTTGGTCTAAAACGTACCTTGGTATGATGCCTAAGCTCTTGGCCAGCTGCATTTTCTTCTGCACATATTCGGCATATGTGTACACTTCACGAGTAGGTGGTCGTTCCTGATAACAGAAATTTTGTTATACATCTTTGCAATGCTCAAAGTGAAAAATGCGAACTGGTAAAGAAAGGAATTTTAACTTCACCTCTTCGAAAAACTTCCGTACAGTGTTCTTTATATCCTCATCAACATGATCCTCCGACATGAAAGGAAACTACAGTTCAAAAGTTGCAATTCATATCTTTGATAGAAACAGAAAAAACTACAGCATTCTTTAATTAGGGAAAAAAAATAGCATACAAAGACTATCTAATCCTACCAGATTGTGAAAAAAAAAAACGTCATTAAGCATTATCCAAAACACAGTCCAAGGTGCATATCATCACACCATTTAACATGTCACCGACTTACCTTAAAAAGTCTCAAGGAACCAAATCAACCATCATAGGTCCACAATATTTAGCATTTACCGTCAACTTATTATAGCAATAAACATTATATGAAAACTACGAGTGTAACTAAACAGTGGTCAAATAACCTCATTTACCCTACAACAGACTCATGCCACTAGCAGCCAGCAGAGCAGAATTACAATTACTAATAGTTTTTATCTAAAAAGATGGATGTGACAAATCTAAATATACAAGGACAAACAAGTAGATGATTGTTCTCACAGTAACTTACCTTAGTCTTAGTAGCCACATAATCCTTAAGTTGGTTGAGCTAAGAAAGAGGGAAATTGAGGAGTCCGGATAAGTTAGTTACTTCATGTTTAGCTAGGGAATTCCGAAAATAAAAGAAATTCATACGAGCCGGGTTTGAAGATAAATTTAAAAAAAAAAAAAAGAGAAAACTTACAGGATTCAGAACACTTCCCATGTTACCTATCGTGAGACAATCATCAATAAAGTTTTTGTAACGGGGATATGGCCGCATGTCGTTTCCCAAAATTTCTTTCAATACGTTCCTCACATGCCTCTAAAGCAAACAAACCATTCATTTCATTAGGTTAACAAGAGAATCCAACAGAGCAAACAATAAAAAACCTCATCGGGTAAATGAATAAGCAAACAAATAAAATAGTGTTAAGGATGGAAACTCAACCCCTTTCTTCACAACTTCATGCCAAAGCGTAGTATATACTGGTATCATCTCGTCCTTCAGAGCTTCTAAGTAACTCCACCTCCGACACTCCTGAAAAAGATAACAAGGCTGCATATTTCCAGAAACTTAAGACAGCAAGGCTGTCTAGTAATAATTAGAAAAAAAAAAAAAAAAAAAAAAAAAAAGATATATACCCTAATGGCATGCACTACAGTGGAAGGGTCAATATCTTCATAATTTTTTAAAGTATCTTTCGCCAAATTCCAAGCATCTGAAAAACTGATTTTCCACTACAACAAAGACAGCAAAAAGGTGACAAATTCACAATCCAAGGTATGAAAGGGGAAGTTAACACTTGAAATGGCTGCACAACATTTTTTTTTAATTAATGTTTTCAAATACAATTAGGATGAATTGCAAGGGACATGTATTAATTACCTCCACTCTTTGTTTTAGCTCCTCAAAGAATTTAAGATAAGCAATGTCACTATCATAGCTGCAGTAGAGGGAACGAAATCCATCACCAGGATCAGGAAACTTCATAGACAAGTGGCGAGGCGAAGAGACAACATAATAATAACACTGGTTAGGCATCCAGAAACCATAGACATAAAATAATTGGAGAAAGAAATGCTCCTGTTTGAACTAATGTGAGAGGTTTCAGCTACATGGGACAATTTGGATGTTACATGACGAGATTGCGACCAGAATGCTTGTAATTGGACAATTTGGTTGTTACTCCTAGAAGGGTATCCAAGGTGAAGGTAGCTAGGTGCCGGGTATATATAATTATATATATGTATATAGAGGTCAAAGTACATTCCGAAATACAGATAGCCCCCCGTATGCTGTAGCTGTTTTCGAAATCTAAAAGTCAAACATGCTTACAGGATCGTGGGCAACCAAGCGCTGGTAGTTGTCGTAAGGGCCCACAGTTGGCCGCAGGTCCCACGGCTTAGCTTTGTACTCTTCCCACTCTTCTCTATCAAGCCTGTTCAAATCATTGTATGACCGAACCAAATCGGCACAAGCCACCTTCCCTTTAGATTTCTACAAATTCGATAAACAAACAACAATTTTGTTACTATTTTTTTTTCTCCTTTCTAATGAAGCAAATGGGGATGCATTTTAATTATACGGGTGAATGCGTGCGTGAATCTACAATTAAATGGAGGGAGGGAGAGAGGTATTGATGAAAGGAAAGGGAGGCAACTGTACTCACCAGAAAGATCTGAACTTCCAAAAGTTCGTACCTTTCCTCCTGTTTCGCCACGTATTCATCCCAAAGCACTCTGTTATAGTTATCACCATGGTGTTCAACGAATTCCTTGAACGAGTAGAACTCCCGTTCATCACCGCTGACCTTCGCCTTTTCTTTCTTTTTTGCCTTCTTCTTCATTGGAGAGTATAACTAATTTGGGTGAAGTAAGAAGCGACGATAATGGTTTACTTTTAATAGCCTGACAATGCTTTGGTTGTTTACTTGTTCGTACTCAAATTAATTAAGAAAAAGAAAAAAGAAAAAACGGCGTTTCTGCACGAGAGCGACACGAGAATTGATTTTACTTCGGCTTTGCTCGGAAATTGGGCAATATACAGGAATGGCTTTAGGTTGGGACTACTAAAAAAGAAAGTTTTCGATTTATGTCAACAAAAAACTTGCCAATAAAATTTGTTCTATTTTTTCATACCACTGATTCTTCCAATAATATAATAAATTTATATTTGTTTTTTTTTTTCAAATCTGTCATAATTTTAAAATTTTCCAAACTATACTTAACACTAATTCTGCAAAAATAGTACACATTTTATTGTTATTTTCAAATCAGCATAATTATAAAAAATTCCAAACTATACTTAACGCCGTCCATCTGCCCATAATTTCAGATATATTGCTCTAATTTTTACTTTGTGCGTGTCTCATAATTATTAACTTGAATTAATATCATCATATAATAAAAGAGAGATGACTCAAATATGATTGAGTTAATTTGAAGTTACTCATGCTACTTTTAGTGGCACAAAATTTTTGCGTGTCGTATACACGGGTTTGTGAGAACAAAATAGTTTTGTCGCATGTACGGCTTTAGATGTTCAACATTTTTTTTATATAAATTATCAGTTATAAAAACTAATTAATATTTAAGTTACATAAAACTATTCTTTTACAATTTTATATTTACATAAAACTAATTTTTATTATCTATATAGTAGTGAAACAAAATAAATAATTATTTTTTGCGATGACAGATATTAAACTTTAATTTCTAACAACTGAATGTTCAGAAAGTCCGGATGATCATATTCATTTCAATCGGTTTATGGTATTATACTAATACTTATTGCTTTTTACTGGGTTAAAAAAATTAGTGATTTAATGATGGCAAATCGAAGATTTTAAACTTTAATAATGGCGTTAGTAAAAATGATCCAACAAAAAATATTCTTGAATGAAACCACTTGCTTATGGGTACCTTGGTCCATTGACAAGAAAACCGGGCTTAAACGATTTAAATTCTGATGCAAGAAGCAGGCATAGGGATTAAAATTATTAAAAAATTTTGAGTAACTTGTGAGTGGTAAAACTTTTAGCGACTTTTTTTTTCAAAAAAAAAAAAAATTCGCAAGATCCATTACGGTTTAGGGTCTGATTTGCTCTGTGTAAGCAACAACCTTTTTTTTTTTTTTTGGAGCAAAAGATGGATCCACCGTTTCATTAATTAATTATATAAAGTTGTTAAAATTACATTTAGCGAGTAGCTAAATAAAAATCCAAAATAATCATACATCATACAAATAAAAAAATACTGATTGAAAGCCAAATCACTATAAAGAAAGTAAACAACAGAAAGGAAAATTTGAAGCCGGTAAGCTGGATCGATTGGTATGTAATCTTATGGAGCTTATTAGATTGAGTGATTCCCATTCATGAACCACCTGGCAAGTAAACTACTCCCTGAAAAGTTTTGTAGCATCTCTATCCAATAACAAAGCATAGAATGGCCATCAGCGCCCTATGTAGAGTTCGGTTTTCATTTCAAAAATCGAAAGACATGACCAAATATGTAAATCCTAAGAAACATAATATAGAATATAATGTTCATTCGAAATTGTTAGGCCGAACTCCTGTAGCAAATTTGTATCTCTTTTTTCCCTTATATTTTTTTAAAAAATTGTGTTTTTGAATTTTGGTTTTTCATTGTGCTTCGTTGCTTCGATTTGGTTCCTGAATTAATCGCTCAACTTATGATAGCCCGTAGCCGCGCACTCCCCAGGTTCTGATCCGTTGGTGAAATTTCACTTTTGTTGGACTAAAGCGAACACGAACAAGAGGCTCAGGAAGATAAAAGTCTTAATATTGGGACATTATCATTCTTAAATTTATCAAGTTAACCAGTCGTTAGCTGATCCACTGCTTCTTCTAAAAGGCACAATATATATAAGGGACTAATATTCTTTATACTAATAACTTTTGTCAATTATTGCGAAATTATTAAGACGAGAGGGTGAGGTCTGGTGGCACATCGGTTAGAGAGGAAAGAGAGCCGTGAGTTTTGCAATTCGGAGAAGAAAGAGAGATAATGAAGAGTTGGTTCTGATGCCTTTTTCCATAAGAGATGTGAGAGAGAACGTTTTATTAGAGAATTGAAGGCTAGAAGAAAATATCGAAACCACACGTCGTGTCGCCATTATAAACAAAGAAGAGGCACTTCATTTTCTGCCGTTTCTTATTATTTTCTGTAGAAACGGAAGACATACGTGTCGAGTAAAATAAAAACCGGACACACCTTTTCTGAGATCATCAAACTTATATAATAAAACAAAGGGACGGAAGTTACAGAATAATTGTGATACCAATTATCGTCCATTGATGAAACAGGTCATACTATTTAAGAAGAAGAGGCAGCAACATATTTTTCTACATAGTCCAAATTTAACAATAGAGAAAAAAACCTACAGCACTAATCAACTAATGGTAAAAACGATTGCCGTGTCTTTTGGTAATTTTAAAAAATATTTCCGACACCCACACAAATTTATCTATATTTTTTATGACAGTTCTAATCAACGCTATATATTAGTGATCAAGAAGCCGATTAAACCATTATAATTTGTGAACAAAAACTCTATTGAAACAAATAAAAAATTTAAAAAACCAGATAAGCCACGTGCACTGGTTTAAGGCCTTCCATTACAGAACAAAATTCACAATATCACAAACCAGTTTCTAAAGAAGAACGTTTTGATTACATATACAGAAGATTAACAAATCAGTCCAAATTAATACACTTTTCCAGATCCAGGTTAGAGTGCTGTCTAACTGCAATATAAAATGAACAAAAAGCCAGAAAGCAAATAGCAACCATTATATTTAATTAGAACAGCAAACATGAAACAGAGCCTTACCCAAGCAGCTTAGTCTCAAAATTTACCCTGGTACAATGCCTAAGCTCTTGGCCAGCAGCATCTTCTTCTGCACATATTCGGCGTATGTGTACACTTCAAGAGTAGGTGGTTGTTCCTGATAACAGAAATTTTGTTATACATCTGCGCAATGCTCAAAGTGAAAAATGCGAACTGTTAAAGAAAGGAATTTTAACTTCACCTCTTCAAAAAACTTCCGTACAGTATTCTTTATATCCACATCAACTTGATCCTCCTACATGAAAGGAAACTACAGTTCAATATTTGAAATTCATAGCTTTGATAGCAACAGAAAAAATTTTAGCATTCTTTAATCAGGAAAAAAAATAGCATACAAAGACTATCTAATCCTACCAAATTGTACAAAAATAAAATATAAAAAATAATAAAAAAAATAAACATGCCCATTAAGCATTATCAGACCGTTTCACGTGTCACCGACTTACCTTAAAAAGTCTCAAGGAACTAAATCAACCATCATAGGTCCACAGTATTTAGCGTTTACCATCAACTTATGATATCAATTAACATTATCTGAAAACTAACTAAGTAACTAAACAGTGGTTAAATAACCTCATTTTCCTGACAACAGACTCATGCCACTAGCAGCCAGCACAGCAGAATTACAATTACAAATAGTTTGTAACTAAAAAAATGGATGTGACAAATCTAAATATACAAGGACAAACAAGTAGATGATTGTTCTCACAATTACTTACCTTAGTCTTAGTCGCCACATAATCCTTAAGTTGGTTGAGCTAGAAAAAAGGGAAATTGAAGAGTCCGGATAAGTTAGTTACTTCATGTTTAGCTAGGGAATTCTGAAAACAAAAGAAATTTATACGAGCCAGGTTTGAAGATAAAAAAAAATAATAATAATAAAAAATAAAAATAAAAAAGAGAAAACTTACAGGATTCAGAACACTTCCCATGTCACCTATCCTGAGACAATCATCAATAAAGTTTTTGTAGCGGGGATATGGCCGCATGTCGTTTCCCAAAATTTCTTTCAATACGTTCTTCACACGCTTCTAAAGCAAACAAACCATTCATTTCATTAGGTTAACAAGAGAATCCTCCTCGGGTAAATGAATAAGCAAACAAATAAAATAGTGTTAAGGATGGAAACTCAACCCCTTTCTTGATAACTTCATGCCAAAGCGTTGTATATACTGGTATCATCTCGTCCTTCAGAGCTTCTAAGTAACTCCACCTCAGACAGTCCTGAAAAAGAGCATTTTTTAAAGAAAGATAACAAGGCTGCATATTTCCAGAAACTTAAGACAGAAAGGCTGTCTAGTAATAATTAGAAAAAAAAAAAGATATATACCTGCACGGCATGATCTACAGCGAAAGGGTCAATATTCTCATAATTTTTTAAAGTATCTTCCGCCAAATCCCAAGCAACTGAGTCATCCATTTTCCACTAAAACAAAGACAGCAAGAAAGTGACAAATTCACAATCCGAGGTATGAAAGGGGAAGTTAACATTTGAAATGGCTGCACCACATTTTTATTTTTTCTTTAATTAACGTTCTCGAATACAATTAGGATGAATTGCAAGAGACAAGTATTAATTACCTCCACTCTTTGTTTTAGCTCCTCAAAGAATTTCAGATAGGCAATGTCACTATTATAGCTGCAGTAGAGGGAACCAATTCCGTCAACAGGCTCAGGCAACTTCATAGATAAGTGGCGAGGCATAGTGACAACATAATAATAACACCGGTTAGGCTTCTAGAAATCATAGAGGTAACATAATTGGAGAAAGAAATGCTCTTGTTTGAACTAATGTGAGAGATTTCAGCTCCATGGGACAATTTGGTTGTTCTATGATGAGATTGAGACCAGAATGCTTGTAATTGGGGAATACTTAAAAAGTTCATGAATGCTTCGGGGGTACATGCATGAGATAATTAATTTACCATGGGAATACAAGGAATTGTAGAACTGTTTAACAAGACAATTTCAATTTTCATCTTGAGACTGCGTTCAACAAATGAAAAGCACAATATGTATTTGCATGTGCTGTCCTACGCTCCTAGTATCTGAGATGAAGGACTGAAGGTAGCTAGGTGCCGGGTATATATAATTATATATCTGTATATAGAGGTTAAAGTATACTCCGGCATACAGTATGCTGTAGCTGTTTTCGAAATCTAAAATGCAAACATGCTTACAGGATCGTGGGCAACCAGGCGCTGGTAGTTGTCGTAAGGGCCCACAGTTGGCCGCAGGTCCCACGGCTTAGCTTTGTACTCTTCCCACTCTTCTCTATCAAGCCTGTACAAATCATTGTATGACCGAACCAAATCGGCACAAGCCACCTTCCCTTTGGATTTCTACAAATTCGATAAACAAACAACAATTTTGTTACTACTATTTTTTTCTCCTTTTCTAATGAAGCAAATGGGGATGCATTTTAATTATATGGGTGAATGCGTGCGTGAGTCTACAATTAAATGGAGGGAGGGAGAGAGGTATTGATAAGGAAAGGGAGGCAATTGTACTCACCAGAAAGATCTGAACTTCCAAAAGTTCGTACCTTTCCTCCTGTTTCGCCACGTATTCATCCCAAAGCACTCCGTTATAGTTATCACCATGGTGTTCAACGAATTCCTTGAACGAATAGAACTCCCGTTTATCACCGCTGATCTTCGCCTTTTCTTTCTTTTTTGCCTTCTTCTTCATTGGAGAGTAATAACTAATTTGGATGAAGTAAGAAGCGATGATAATGGTTTAGTTTTAATAGCCTGACGTTGCTTCGGTTGTTCGTACTCAAAAAATAAAAAGGCGTTTCTGCACGACAGCGATGCGAGAATTGATTTTACCCTTCGGCTTGTTCTGAAATTGGGACTTTGGACTACTAGAAAAGAAAATTTTCGATTTATGTCAACAATAAACATACCAATAATATTTGCTCTATTTTTTCATTGCGGTATACCACTGATTCTTCCAATAACATAATAAATTGATATTTCTTATTTACAAATCCGTCATAATTTTAAAATTTTCCAATTTATACTTGACACTAATTCTGCCAAATTATTGCCTCATTTATATTGTTATTTTAAAATCTGCATAATTACAAAATTTCCAAACTATACTTAACGCCGTCCATCTCCCATAATTTCAGATAAAGGAAGTTTCATATGCACTATGATGCATAGGCCTTTTTTTGCATCGCAATCTTTTTCATCGGAATTTTTACAAATTGACAAATATAATTTATTCAATGTAATTTACATATTGAAATCTCCTACCAAACCAAATTTTACGATTTTTAAAATTTTACTAGATATGGTAATCGCAGCTTCGCTGCGTTATGTAAAATATAAAAATTTCTAATGTAAAATATAAAAAAGCTGTCGTAAAATCTTGTCAAAATCTATAGACAAAAATTTATAAGTCTAAAATTACAAAGTCGCTAAATAAATTTGACATAAATTTTCCAAAAAATCTTGTTATTATTAATGATTGGTACGACTATTTTTAATTGGTAAAATTATTTTTAATTGGTATGACTATTTTTAATTTATTTTTAATGGATCAGATTTATGAGCGAAAATTAATGGAGGGCTTAGATTCCGCAATATTAAGCGGCACCAAATTTAATAATACTTTAGATTACTCTTTTTAGAATTACCCACTCTTTTTTATAATTTTTTTAAAGCCTGTCAATTTAGAAGAAATTTATAAATTGTAAAAAATTCGAAAAAATAGTAATAAAATTTTAAAAATGGTAAAATCAGCTCCTGTATTTCTATAATGCCCCGTCACTAAGCACGTTAATTCATAATTGCCACCTAATTAGGATCGTAAAAAGAATCCAGAACATCCCCTAATTGGCCGATTCTATCATCAAAGATTTCAAGAACCGAAATCTAAGTGTCAATGTTTCTCCTCTCGCAATATATAAAATAAACTTAGCTAGGATGGTGCACAGAGACCAACAGTGGAACGATTTTGGCGCTGAAGAGAATTTGATTCCTCGTCCTCTCTAGAGTATTTCAGATCGAGAGAAAAATATAATTTCGCGCTTAGCTAGGAGAGGCGAGTTCTTCAAACTGTCGAGATAAGGATCGAGAGAGTAAGTGAGACTGGGATGCAGTGGTACTGAGGTTTTTTTTGAAGGATTTCATGATGCGAATCGGGTAATTTTTTAAATTTTATTAACCGATAACATCTAGGATCGTTCTTACTATTGCTAACTTTCTTTATTTATTTGCATCGCAATCAAATATATTCCTATAAGAAGGATTGTAGAACCATACCTATGGTCTTTAACGAAGCTCTGTTCCTCTTCGGTTCACCTTGAATCCGAAACAAAATGACAGTCGAATCCGTGCTAGCGAATTCCCGTCAACACCTAGCTCCGTCGCCCGTATCTTAATCGATTGCTTAATCGATAGAATATTTTAACAAGTATTTAGAAGAAGAGGAGAACAAAGCTTCAACACATGAAGACTTACTTATTACACAAAGTTTCTGATCTGCTTTACCTTTAAAACACAAGAAGAAACCTTTCAATTTCATATAGCATTTAAAGCCACTAACCAGAAATTAAAAACAGCACTTTAATTTCTGACGTTGCAGCACTAAAACCTTGATAACTCTCTGTAGGAAACTCCAAACGTCCTGAAACTTGGACCATTGGATTCTACATTTCAAGGGCTATAATTTTCATATATCATTTGCCCAAAATGGTTATCATTTGCTATACTAATTTTCTATTTAAAGTTGGCTCAAATTCTGACCCGAATTTAAAGCCTTCTTTCTTCTTCATTTGTTAAAATAATTGGGCTTGGGCTTCAAATAAATTTATACATTTCATAATAATATTCATATATTATTATAATATGTGAAACTTATATTATCCTCATAATATACACATATTGATAAATTTATTCTTTGCTAGTTAATCACGTCATGTGATATAATTTTCTATTTGTACTTTATTTCATGCAACATGAAACCTTGTACATAGAAAATATATTTCTTGTTTCCCATTCAGTTGGTGTGACCTATATTGAGGATCCATATTATGTTGGCAATGGAATAATTATTTTATTCCATAAACTGTAAGCGGTACTCTAGCATACATTACAGCTACCCAAATAATATAGATGTTTAGCAAATCCTTTTACGAAACACGATCCTTCTAGTAATGTTATTAACATTACTTGTGTCTATTCCTTGCCATATGATATTATGACTATTATACAAAGTAGGGCTGTGTCATCTTTGTATTATAATCTTTTCTTGATCTCTAACAAGTAGGATTATATAATTATAACTGCACTTCAGTTATATTGGATCCATTTATAATCTCACTTTACCAAGGGGCCCTTTATAATATCATTCCTCAATTAATGAGTGGCAATTAGCTATTGACATATATATTTTCCTCCTACACAAGTTACATACAAAGAACTATTACTTTTATCACCACTTGCTTCAAATGGCTTTTAATAATAATTACGTTGCATATTCCTTATGTGAAAAATATATCATATCAATCTTAGAATTAACGACACGATAAAAATATTAATGACACAAACACAATCCATATAATATTTTTTATCAATTAGGTCTGTTCAATATATGAAACTTTTCATATACTCGTGTTATTAAATGATAATCCTTTATCAACGTTTACAGAACTACAACGTACTTTTAATCAACACGACAGTCTTATATGACATATTAGTGTTCCTGCTAATATTCAAGACCTGTGAACATTTTAGAGATATATATTCATTTTATTTAGAGTTCTGCGGTTCAAGACCAAGAGCATCTTCTTGAACACTTCTAAATATGAATATAAACTCATGGAACAAAATGTAATAACATCCAATTCATAAATATAACATATAAAAGTAATCACTATAAGATAACTTTTAGAACACAATTCCAACAATCTCCCACTTGTTCTTAAAGTTACTTCTTATACATACTTATGTATTAACTCTAAGACTAGGGTTGCCTTTTGACTCATTTTGTTATCTCTATCCATTTTCCATGCATCTTCAAACACGTGGAATCAAAGTGGACTTTGCCATTGGCTTGAGAGTAAGGCTTTGTTGGTGGATATGTTGTGTTATTATCCGTGTTCACCTTTAATAATTTTAATCTATCTTCTTTAATGAAGTATTGAATGACAAATTATTTTTCTATCCATATGTTTGATCTTGTGATGTAAACCACATCAAGTTCTTCAATGAACTCCTTGATCAAACATTTACTTTGTTGGCTTTAGCAACAACCATCACTTCTGATTGGATGCTTGAGTCAGTTGTTTGCTAATTGTTTGAACCTTTTCAAACTAACAACACATCCATTCAGACTAAATACATATCCAAATTGCGACCTTTTATCATAATAGGTTGCAAAACTCGCATCGGTGTAGTCTTCTACAACGAGTTCCCGTTTCCCTCCATACACAAGAAATTTATCCTTAGTTCTATTATGATACTTAAGGATATTCTTGACCGCACTCCAATGTGCAGGACCTGCATGGGCTTGATGACGACTTGTCATACTTAGAGCATACGTGACATCAGGTCGTGTACACACCATAGCATACATGATAGAACCAATTGCAGAAGCATATTCTACATTCTTCATGATTTCAATGTCTTTACGTGTCACAGCACATTGAGACTTGCTAAGTGTTACACCTTGACTCATTGGTACATTTTCTTTCTTAAAATTTTTGCATGTCGAATCGTTTCAACATTTTGCCAATGTATGTACATTGACTTTAGCCAATGAGTCTACGTGACCTGTCTCTACATATCTTGATTCCCAAGATATATTGGGCTTCACCCAAGTCTTTCATTGAGAAAATCTCTTTCAATGAAATTTTTGTTTGCTCCATTAAGGGAATAAAGTTGCCTATCAATAATATGTCATCAACATACAAAACCAAGAAAAGTATATAGCTCCCACTGACCATCTTGTATACACAAGTATCTTCCTTACTTTGAATAAATCCAAGGCGTTTAACCTCTTCATCAAAGCGCTTATTCCAACTCCTGGATGCTTGCTTCAGTCCATAAATAGACCTTTGAAGTTTGCATACTTTACTGCCATTATTTGGATCTTCAAAACCTGGAGGTTGTACCATGTACACATCCTCTTCCAAATTCCCATTCAGGAATGCTGTTTTGACATCCATTTGCCATATTTCATAATCATAAAATGCGGCAATGGCTAGTAATATCCGAATTGACTTAAACATTGCAACAGGCGAGAAAGTTTCGTCATAATCAATTCCTTGAACTTGACTAAACCCTTTCGCTACAAGCCTTGCCTTGTATGTTGTCATGTTTCCATCCATGTCCATCTTTCTCTTGAAAACCCATTTGTTTTGAACAGCTTTCTTTCCTTGAGGAAGATCTACCAAGTTCCATACTTGGTTATCATACATGGATTGCATTTCAGATTTCATGGCTTCATACCATGATTTTGAGTCTTCTCTTTTCATTGCTTCTTCAAAGGTCTTTGGATCATCTGTATCCATTACCAAGATCTCATGAAGCCCTAGATATATATCAGGTTTCTTTCTAGATCTTGTTGACCTTCTTAGTTCTTGTGGCTCTTCATGTTCATTATGAGTATCTTGAACCTCTTGCACAATTTCTTGTGGAATTAGTTCAATACTCGATTGAACACTATGTGGTGATGCGTGAACCTCTTCCTCAATAGGCTGAGGAACTTGTACACTAATGCTCCCACTAGCCGTCGGAACTATGGTTGGGTTATTTCGATCTACATGGGTGTCATCCATGACCTGATCGAGGTCTTGTAATGTTTCTTGAGTTTCCTCAAGCGTTACACTACTTCCATTACTTTTGATTCTTTCGAGAAACTCTTTCTCTAAGAAAATTGCACCTCTTTCAACTAATATTCTATTTGTTGACTTGTGCCAAAAGTAGTATCCTTTTGTTTCTTTCGGATAACCTATAAAGAAGCATTTTTCCGCTTGGGGTTCTAGTTTGGTTGACATCAATCGTTTGATGTAAGCCTCACATCCCCAAATTTTGAGAAAAGATAATTCAGGAGTTTTTCCTGTCCACAACTCGTATGGAGTTTTCTCGACAGATTTGGATGGAACAATATTCAATGTGTAAGCCGCAGTTAGCAATGCATGTCCCCAAAAATAAAGATGCAATTCTGTTTGGCACATCATTGATCGAACCATATCAAGCAATGTTCTGTTTCTCCTCTCAGATACACCATTCCACTGAGGTGTTCCTGGTGGAGTCAATTGTGGTATGGTACCACACTCCTTCAGATATGTACCAAATTCATTACTCAAGTATTCTCCTCCACGATCAGTTCGCAAAATCTTAATTCTCTTATTAAGTTGATTTTCGACTTCATTCTTGAATTCTTTGAACTTGTCAAAAGATTCACTCTTGTTCTTCATTAGATAAACATAGCCAAAACGACTATAGTCATCTATGAACGTAATGAAGTACCTAAAACCATCTCGTGCACTAGTTCTCATTGGACCACATACATCAGAATGTATCAATTCCAACAAGTCTTTTGCCCTTGAACCTTTCTTCTTGAAAGGTTTCTTAGTCATTTTACCAACTAAACAAGATTCACATGTCTCTATTGCATCGCAATCCATGAGACCAAGAAGATTACTATCTTGTAATTTCTTAATGCGTTTCTCGTTTATATGACCAAGACGATAGTGCCATAAGAGAGTGTTATTTTCATGAGATATTTTGAGTCTTTTGTTATTGACATTTAGAACATGTTTATCATTCACTTCTAGCAAATATAAACCATCATGAACAGTAGCATTTGCATAGAAAATTCCATCTTTTGCAATACTCATACACGAGTTTGCAATAGTAAATACATAACCATCTTTGTCCAAACACGACACAGATATAATGTTCTTACATATAGATGGAACATAATAAACATTATCCAAATTAATTAATTAATAAACCACTAGATAAATGAAGGTTTATTGAGTAAATGGCCATTGCCGAGATACTAACATCATCGCTCACCTTCAAAGTGACTCCACCTCACTTGAGATGTCTTCTATTCATTAGTGCCTTCATATTTACACAAATATGAGCACACGATCTAGTATCAGTTACTCAATCGTGAATAGATGTGGTTAAATTAATTTCAATAACATAGATACCGTTTGGAACCTTTGGACGCTTCCGCTCTATTATGCCCGAGTCTAAGTCAGCCTTGTACTTTGGACAATTCACCTTGAAACGTCCTTACTCATGACAATCTCAGTTTGCGGAGTTAGCAAGTTTTTTTTCTCTTGCTTTTGGAGGTGCTCGCTTGAGCTTCTCCTTTCCCCTTGTTCCCTTTAGGCATCTTCTTTTTGCCTTTCTTTTGAACTTTCTTGCTATTGCAAGAACATCTTGAATGAAGTTCCATTATCTCTTTTGGAGTATGGTTTATGAACTTTCTAGTAAATTCAATTACTATACTTGCCAACATGAGACCTTGAACATCCAGTTCATTCTGCAATACTTTCACGCCAAACATTATTCTTCATCAGAGGGTTCCGTACTTAGTATTGGTGCATCGTGCTCCAATACATTTACAAGATCCTCCTATCTGATGATACGTTGGAGTTTTACTTTCTAATCTAGAAAATTGGAACTAACATTTTCCAACAAGCACTTTTCGAGTTATGGATTGGATAAGTACGTTGTTTGTCATTCTATAGAAATAAAATTAAAGGATTTCATGTTAATATTTATGTAACATTTCATACTACATATTTAAATTTGTCCATTATGCAGCATATTCAAGATCCTATCATAAATAAAGCGAACTCATCCGAATTATAAAATCAAGGTAAGTAATCTTTTACTAATCATAACCTTTTAGAAAAAAACTTTTGCAATCGTTTGCAATTTTCTAAACTTTATGACTCTTGTTGTTTATTAAGAACCTTTTCTTACTAAACGATTTTCCCGGGACTTCAAGCCTAGATCTTGACTTCCCTTTAAGCAAACTTATTTTATTGGTCAATATGTTCGGCTAATTATCTCCATAAAATAAATGTACCAAATGCCTCACATTTAATCCATTTATCAATGGCCTGATAATATATCCTAACACATTCCACGATTTCTAAAGATTAGAAATTACACTCATGCATCTTAATAATCTCTAGCTTAAAGTGGATAAAATAAGAAGGAAAAATACTTAATTTTTCATTGGACATTTCAAATGTGACTATAGTTTGGTAGGTCCTGTTTTCATACACCCATACCTATCCTAACATATCATTCACATATAATCATAAAGCACATAACATAAAACAATCACAAAACATTTGCGAGTTTGTATGCCTCTTGCGCTTCTCTTCATCCACTGCTTTGTCTTCTTGCACCATTGGATGAAAAATTGCATAAAAATAAATATGTTGCCCCAAACTTTATTATGAATCCTTTCAAAAATAAAATTTGCTAAGTGCAAGTATTAGGAACCCATCTCATTCTCACAATGCATATGATGTAATAATAAATAAAGGCATCCTATACATAAATTGCCTTTTGTGCCTAATTAATAAACGCTTATTAAAATTGCTTACAATCAAACATGCACATCACATAAAATTTACATCACACAAGGCATTGGAATGAGACATACAAACTCAGTTCCCTGCAAAACAAAATTATAATAGGAATTGCATACCGATGCACTATTTTGTACCTTTTAGTTAATTTCCATTTCTTAAGTAATTGCGGTTCTCTAAATCATTTAAATCCCTAACATGATTTATAATTCTCTGTTACAATTTGCACCATAGTTTGAAAAATAATCTTTTAATCATTTAAAAGAAAATACAAACCGTTATTGTGTTTTGTCACAGAAAAACTGCGCACTGTTGCTGTTTTGCCTTTGTGACGAAATTCCATAAAACTTTTGTATAGAAAAGTTTTATTATGTCAAAACTAGACTTCGATATCTAAATTTAGAAACTGGTTTCATCAAAATATGTTAATCCATTTGAGAGAAATCGTTATTTTGATTTCAGCAAAAACTGCTACTGCCGCTGAAAAATTCCAGCAGCGCACTATTTTCTTTATTTTTGTTTAATCTCATAGATCTGTCCAAAAACCTTGATGTATATAATTATCCTATTCTAAACTTCTTCTAATATAGTAAGAATTTTAGAAAATACAAAAATAATTAACCAGTTATCATATTACAATATTGCAAAACGTGTAACAAGAATTCAGCACGAATTTAGAACCGCAAAACAAAAGAACAATTAACTAAGCACTTATGTAATTAAAATTACATAATAAAATAGTCTAATTAGCAATAATAAAGAACCTATGCTCTGATACCAATTGAAGGATTTCATGATGCGAATCGGGTAATTTTTTAAATTTTATTAACCGATAACATCTAGGATCGTTCTTACTATTGCTAACTTTCTTTATTTATTTGCATCGCAATCAAATATATTCCTATAAGAAGGATTGTAGAACCATACCTATGGTCTTTAACGAAGCTCTGTTCCTCTTCGGTTCACCTTGAATCCGAAACAAAATGACAGTCGAATCCGTGCTAGCGAATTCCCGTCAACACCTAGCTCCGTCGCCCGTATCTTAATCGATTGCTTAATCGATAGAATATTTTAACAAGTATTTAGAAGAAGAGGAGAACAAAGCTTCAACACATGAAGACTTACTTATTACACAAAGTTTCTGATCTGCTTTACCTTTAAAACACAAGAAGAAACCTTTCAATTTCATATAGCATTTAAAGCCACTAACCAGAAATTAAAAACAGCACTTTAATTTCTGACGTTGCAGCACTAAAACCTTGATAACTCTCTGTAGGAAACTCCAAACGTCCTGAAACTTGGACCATTGGATTCTACATTTCAAGGGCTATAATTTTCATATATCATTTGCCCAAAATGGTTATCGTTTGCTATACTAATTTTCTATTTAAAGTTGGCTCAAATTCTGACCCGAATTTAAAGCCTTCTTTCTTCTTCATTTGTTAAAATAATTGGGCTTGGGCTTCAAATAAATTTATACATTTCATAATAATATTCATATATTATTATAATATGTGAAACTTATATTATCCTCATAATATACACATATTGATAAATTTATTCTTTGCTAGTTAATCACGTCATGTGATATAATTTTCTATTTGTACTTTATTTCATGCAACATGAAACCTTGTACATAGAAAATATATTTCTTGTTTCCCATTCAGTTGGTGTGACCTATATTGAGGATCCATATTATGTTGGCAATGGAATAATTATTTTATTCCATAAACTGTAAGCGGTACTCTAGCATACATTACAGCTACCCAAATAATATAGATGTTTAGCAAATCCTTTTACGAAACACGATCCTTCTAGTAATGTTATTAACATTACTTGTGTCTATTCCTTGCCATATGATATTATGACTATTATACAAAGTAGGGCTGTGTCATCTTTGTATTATAATCTTTTCTTGATCTCTAACAAGTAGGATTATATAATTATAACTGCACTTCAGTTATATTGGATCCATTTATAATCTCACTTTACCAAGGGGCCCTTTATAATATCATTCCTCAATTAATGAGTGGCAATTAGCTATTGACATATATATTTTCCTCCTACACAAGTTACATACAAAGAACTATTACTTTTATCACCACTTGCTTCAAATGGCTTTTAATAATAATTACGTTGCATATTCCTTATGTGAAAAATATATTATATCAATCTTAGAATTAACGACACGATAAAAATATTAATGACACAAACACAATCCATATAATATTTTTTATCAATTAGGTCTGTTCAATATATGAAACTTTTCATATACTCGTGTTATTAAATGATAATCCTTTATCAACGTTTACAGAACTACAACGTACTTTTAATCAACACGACAGTCTTATATGACATATTAGTGTTCCTGCTAATATTCAAGACCTGTGAACATTTTAGAGATATATATTCATTTTATTTAGAGTTCTGCGGTTCAAGACCAAGAGCATCTTCTTGAACACTTCTAAATATGAATATAAACTCATGGAACAAAATGTAATAACATCCAATTCATAAATATAACATATAAAAGTAATCACTATAAGATAACTTTTAGAACACAATTCCAACAATCTCCCACTTGTTCTTAAAGTTACTTCTTATACATACTTATGTATTAACTCTAAGACTAGGGTTGCCTTTTGACTCATTTTGTTATCTCTATCCATTTTCCATGCATCTTCAAACACGTGGAATCAAAGTGGACTTTGCCATTGGCTTGAGAGTAAGGCTTTGTTGGTGGATATGTTGTGTTATTATCCGTGTTCACCTTTAATAATTTTAATCTATCTTCTTTAATGAAGTATTGAATGACAAATTATTTTTCTATCCATATGTTTGATCTTGTGATGTAAACCACATCAAGTTCTTCAATGAACTCCTTGATCAAACATTTACTTTGTTGGCTTTAGCAACAACCATCACTTCTGATTGGATGCTTGAGTCAGTTGTTTGCTAATTGTTTGAACCTTTTCAAACTAACAACACATCCATTCAGACTAAATACATATCCAAATTGCGACCTTTTATCATAATAGGTTGCAAAACTCGCATCGGTGTAGTCTTCTACAACGAGTTCCCGTTTCCCTCCATACACAAGAAATTTATCCTTAGTTCTATTATGATACTTAAGGATATTCTTGACCGCACTCCAATGTGCAGGACCTGCATGGGCTTGATGACGACTTGTCATACTTAGAGCATACGTGACATCAGGTCGTGTACACACCATAGCATACATGATAGAACCAATTGCAGAAGCATATTCTACATTCTTCATGATTTCAATGTCTTTACGTGTCACAGCACATTGAGACTTGCTAAGTGTTACACCTTGACTCATTGGTACATTTTCTTTCTTAAAATTTTTGCATGTCGAATCGTTTCAACATTTTGCCAATGTATGTACAGCCAATGAGTCTACGTGACCTGTCTCTACATATCTTGATTCCCAAGATATATTGGGCTTCACCCAAGTCTTTCATTGAGAAAATCTCTTTCAATGAAATTTTTGTTTGCTCCATTAAGGGAATAAAGTTGCCTATCAATAATATGTCATCAACATACAAAACCAAGAAAAGTATATAGCTCCCACTGACCATCTTGTATACACAAGTATCTTCCTTACTTTGAATAAATCCAAGGCGTTTAACCTCTTCATCAAAGCGCTTATTCCAACTCCTGGATGCTTGCTTCAGTCCATAAATAGACCTTTGAAGTTTGCATACTTTACTGCCATTATTTGGATCTTCAAAACCTGGAGGTTGTACCATGTACACATCCTCTTCCAAATTCCCATTCAGGAATGCTGTTTTGACATCCATTTGCCATATTTCATAATCATAAAATGCGGCAATGGCTAGTAATATCCGAATTGACTTAAACATTGCAACAGGCGAGAAAGTTTCGTCATAATCAATTCCTTGAACTTGACTAAACCCTTTCGCTACAAGCCTTGCCTTGTATGTTGTCATGTTTCCATCCATGTCCATCTTTCTCTTGAAAACCCATTTGTTTTGAACAGCTTTCTTTCCTTGAGGAAGATCTACCAAGTTCCATACTTGGTTATCATACATGGATTGCATTTCAGATTTCATGGCTTCATACCATGATTTTGAGTCTTCTCTTTTCATTGCTTCTTCAAAGGTCTTTGGATCATCTGTATCCATTACCAAGATCTCATGAAGCCCTAGATATATATCAGGTTTCTTTCTAGATCTTGTTGACCTTCTTAGTTCTTGTGGCTCTTCATGTTCATTATGAGTATCTTGAACCTCTTGCACAATTTCTTGTGGAATTAGTTCAATACTCGATTGAACACTATGTGGTGATGCGTGAACCTCTTCCTCAATAGGCTGAGGAACTTGTACACTAATGCTCCCACTAGCCGTCGGAACTATGGTTGGGTTATTTCGATCTACATGGGTGTCATCCATGACCTGATCGAGGTCTTGTAATGTTTCTTGAGTTTCCTCAAGCGTTACACTACTTCCATTACTTTTGATTCTTTCGAGAAACTCTTTCTCTAAGAAAATTGCACCTCTTTCAACTAATATTCTATTTGTTGACTTGTGCCAAAAGTAGTATCCTTTTGTTTCTTTCGGATAACCTATAAAGAAGCATTTTTCCGCTTGGGGTTCTAGTTTGGTTGACATCAATCGTTTGATGTAAGCCTCACATCCCCAAATTTTGAGAAAAGATAATTCAGGAGTTTTTCCTGTCCACAACTCGTATGGAGTTTTCTCGACAGATTTGGATGGAACAATATTCAATGTGTAAGCCGCAGTTAGCAATGCATGTCCCCAAAAATAAAGATGCAATTCTGTTTGGCACATCATTGATCGAACCATATCAAGCAATGTTCTGTTTCTCCTCTCAGATACACCATTCCACTGAGGTGTTCCTGGTGGAGTCAATTGTGGTATGGTACCACACTCCTTCAGATATGTACCAAATTCATTACTCAAGTATTCTCCTCCACGATCAGTTCGCAAAATCTTAATTCTCTTATTAAGTTGATTTTCGACTTCATTCTTGAATTCTTTGAACTTGTCAAAAGATTCACTCTTGTTCTTCATTAGATAAACATAGCCAAAACGACTATAGTCATCTATGAACGTAATGAAGTACCTAAAACCATCTCGTGCACTAGTTCTCATTGGACCACATACATCAGAATGTATCAATTCCAACAAGTCTTTTGCCCTTGAACCTTTCTTCTTGAAAGGTTTCTTAGTCATTTTACCAACTAAACAAGATTCACATGTCTCTATTGCATCGCAATCCATGAGACCAAGAAGATTACTATCTTGTAATTTCTTAATGCGTTTCTCGTTTATATGACCAAGACGATAGTGCCATAAGAGAGTGTTATTTTCATGAGATATTTTGAGTCTTTTGTTATTGACATTTAGAACATGTTTATCATTCACTTCTAGCAAATATAAACCATCATGAACAGTAGCATTTGCATAGAAAATTCCATCTTTTGCAATACTCATACACGAGTTTGCAATAGTAAATACATAACCATCTTTGTCCAAACACGACACAGATATAATGTTCTTACATATAGATGGAACATAATAAACATTATCCAAATTAATTAATTAATAAACCACTAGATAAATGAAGGTTTATTGAGTAAATGGCCATTGCCGAGATACTAACATCATCGCTCACCTTCAAAGTGACTCCACCTCACTTGAGATGTCTTCTATTCATTAGTGCCTTCATATTTACACAAATATGAGCACACGATCTAGTATCAGTTACTCAATCGTGAATAGATGTGGTTAAATTAATTTCAATAACATAGATACCGTTTGGAACCTTGGGACGCTTCCGCTCTATTATGCCCGAGTCTAAGTCAGCCTTGTACTTTGGACAATTCACCTTGAAACGTCCTTACTCATGACAATCTCAGTTTGCGGAGTTAGCAAGTTTTTTTTCTCTTGCTTTTGGAGGTGCTCGCTTGAGCTTCTCCTTTCCCCTTGTTCCCTTTAGGCATCTTCTTTTTGCCTTTCTTTTGAACTTTCTTGCTATTGCAAGAACATCTTGAATGAAGTTCCATTATCTCTTTTGGAGTATGGTTTATGAACTTTCTAGTAAATTCAATTACTATACTTGCCAACATGAGACCTTGAACATCCAGTTCATTCTGCAATACTTTCACGCCAAACATTATTCTTCATCAGAGGGTTCCGTACTTAGTATTGGTGCATCGTGCTCCAATACATTTACAAGATCCTCCTATCTGATGATACGTTGGAGTTTTACTTTCTAATCTAGAAAATTGGAACTAACATTTTCCAACAAGCACTTTTCGAGTTATGGATTGGATAAGTACGTTGTTTGTCATTCTATAGAAATAAAATTAAAGGATTTCATGTTAATATTTATGTAACATTTCATACTACATATTTAAATTTGTCCATTATGCAGCATATTCAAGATCCTATCATAAATAAAGCGAACTCATCCGAATTATAAAATCAAGGTAAGTAATCTTTTACTAATCATAACCTTTTAGAAAAAAACTTTTGCAATCGTTTGCAATTTTCTAAACTTTATGACTCTTGTTGTTTATTAAGAACCTTTTCTTACTAAACGATTTTCCCGGGACTTCAAGCCTAGATCTTGACTTCCCTTTAAGCAAACTTATTTTATTGGTCAATATGTTCGGCTAATTATCTCCATAAAATAAATGTACCAAATGCCTCACATTTAATCCATTTATCAATGGCCTGATAATATATCCTAACACATTCCACGATTTCTAAAGATTAGAAATTACACTCATGCATCTTAATAATCTCTAGCTTAAAGTGGATAAAATAAGAAGGAAAAATACTTAATTTTTCATTGGACATTTCAAATGTGACTATAGTTTGGTAGGTCCTGTTTTCATACACCCATACCTATCCTAACATATCATTCACATATAATCATAAAGCACATAACATAAAACAATCACAAAACATTTGCGAGTTTGTATGCCTCTTGCGCTTCTCTTCATCCACTGCTTTGTCTTCTTGCACCATTGGATGAAAAATTGCATAAAAATAAATATGTTGCCCCAAACTTTATTATGAATCCTTTCAAAAATAAAATTTGCTAAGTGCAAGTATTAGGAACCCATCTCATTCTCACAATGCATATGATGTAATAATAAATAAAGGCATCCTATACATAAATTGCCTTTTGTGCCTAATTAATAAACGCTTATTAAAATTGCTTACAATCAAACATGCACATCACATAAAATTTACATCACACAAGGCATTGGAATGAGACATACAAACTCAGTTCCCTGCAAAACAAAATTATAATAGGAATTGCATACCGATGCACTATTTTGTACCTTTTAGTTAATTTCCATTTCTTAAGTAATTGCGGTTCTCTAAATCATTTAAATCCCTAACATGATTTATAATTCTCTGTTACAATTTGCACCATAGTTTGAAAAATAATCTTTTAATCATTTAAAAGAAAATACAAACCGTTATTGTGTTTTGTCACAGAAAAACTGCGCACTGTTGCTGTTTTGCCTTTGTGACGAAATTTCATAAAACTTTTGTATAGAAAAGTTTTATTATGTCAAAACTAGACTTCGATATCTAAATTTAGAAACTGGTTTCATCAAAATATGTTAATCCATTTGAGAGAAATCGTTATTTTGATTTCAGCAAAAACTGCTACTGCCGCTGAAAAATTCCAGCAGCGCACTATTTTCTTTATTTTTGTTTAATCTCATAGATCTGTCCAAAAACCTTGATGTATATAATTATCCTATTCTAAACTTCTTCTAATATAGTAAGAATTTTAGAAAATACAAAAATAATTAACCAGTTATCATATTACAATATTGCAAAACGTGTAACAAGAATTCAGCACGAATTTAGAACCGCAAAACAAAAGAACAATTAACTAAGCACTTATGTAATTAAAATTACATAATAAAATAGTCTAATTAGCAATAATAAAGAACCTATGCTCTGATACCAATTGAAGGATTTCATGATGCGAATCGGGTAATTTTTTAAATTTTATTAACCGATAACATCTAGGATCGTTCTTACTATTGCTAACTTTCTTTATTTATTTGCATCGCAATCAAATATATTCCTATAAGAAGGATTGTAGAACCATACCTATGGTCTTTAACGAAGCTCTGTTCCTCTTCGGTTCACCTTGAATCCGAAACAAAATGACAGTCGAATCCGTGCTAGCGAATTCCCGTCAACACCTAGCTCCGTCGCCCGTATCTTAATCGATTGCTTAATCGATAGAATATTTTAACAAGTATTTAGAAGAAGAGGAGAACAAAGCTTCAACACATGAAGACTTACTTATTACACAAAGTTTCTGATCTGCTTTACCTTTAAAACACAAGAAGAAACCTTTCAATTTCATATAGCATTTAAAGCCACTAACCAGAAATTAAAAACAGCACTTTAATTTCTGACGTTGCAGCACTAAAACCTTGATAACTCTCTGTAGGAAACTCCAAACGTCCTGAAACTTGGACCATTGGATTCTACATTTCAAGGGCTATAATTTTCATATATCATTTGCCCAAAATGGTTATCGTTTGCTATACTAATTTTCTATTTAAAGTTGGCTCAAATTCTGACCCGAATTTAAAGCCTTCTTTCTTCTTCATTTGTTAAAATAATTGGGCTTGGGCTTCAAATAAATTTATACATTTCATAATAATATTCATATATTATTATAATATGTGAAACTTATATTATCCTCATAATATACACATATTGATAAATTTATTCTTTGCTAGTTAATCACGTCATGTGATATAATTTTCTATTTGTACTTTATTTCATGCAACATGAAACCTTGTACATAGAAAATATATTTCTTGTTTCCCATTCAGTTGGTGTGACCTATATTGAGGATCCATATTATGTTGGCAATGGAATAATTATTTTATTCCATAAACTGTAAGCGGTACTCTAGCATACATTACAGCTACCCAAATAATATAGATGTTTAGCAAATCCTTTTACGAAACACGATCCTTCTAGTAATGTTATTAACATTACTTGTGTCTATTCCTTGCCATATGATATTATGACTATTATACAAAGTAGGGCTGTGTCATCTTTGTATTATAATCTTTTTTTGATCTCTAACAAGTAGGATTATATAATTATAACTGCACTTCAGTTATATTGGATCCATTTATAATCTCACTTTACCAAGGGGCCCTTTATAATATCATTCCTCAATTAATGAGTGGCAATTAGCTATTGACATATATATTTTCCTCCTACACAAGTTACATACAAAGAACTATTACTTTTATCACCACTTGCTTCAAATGGCTTTTAATAATAATTACGTTGCATATTCCTTATGTGAAAAATATATCATATCAATCTTAGAATTAACGACACGATAAAAATATTAATGACACAAACACAATCCATATAATATTTTTTATCAATTAGGTCTGTTCAATATATGAAACTTTTCATATACTCGTGTTATTAAATGATAATCCTTTATCAACGTTTACAGAACTACAACGTACTTTTAATCAACACGACAGTCTTATATGACATATTAGTGTTCCTGCTAATATTCAAGACCTGTGAACATTTTAGAGATATATATTCATTTTATTTAGAGTTCTGCGGTTCAAGACCAAGAGCATCTTCTTGAACACTTCTAAATATGAATATAAACTCATGGAACAAAATGTAATAACATCCAATTCATAAATATAACATATAAAAGTAATCACTATAAGATAACTTTTAGAACACAATTCCAACAATCTCCCACTTGTTCTTAAAGTTACTTCTTATACATACTTATGTATTAACTCTAAGACTAGGGTTGCCTTTTGACTCATTTTGTTATCTCTATCCATTTTCCATGCATCTTCAAACACGTGGAATCAAAGTGGACTTTGCCATTGGCTTGAGAGTAAGGCTTTGTTGGTGGATATGTTGTGTTATTATCCGTGTTCACCTTTAATAATTTTAATCTATCTTCTTTAATGAAGTATTGAATGACAAATTATTTTTCTATCCATATGTTTGATCTTGTGATGTAAACCACATCAAGTTCTTCAATGAACTCCTTGATCAAACATTTACTTTGTTGGCTTTAGCAACAACCATCACTTCTGATTGGATGCTTGAGTCAGTTGTTTGCTAATTGTTTGAACCTTTTCAAACTAACAACACATCCATTCAGACTAAATACATATCCAAATTGCGACCTTTTATCATAATAGGTTGCAAAACTCGCATCGGTGTAGTCTTCTACAACGAGTTCCCGTTTCCCTCCATACACAAGAAATTTATCCTTAGTTCTATTATGATACTTAAGGATATTCTTGACCGCACTCCAATGTGCAGGACCTGCATGGGCTTGATGACGACTTGTCATACTTAGAGCATACGTGACATCAGGTCGTGTACACACCATAGCATACATGATAGAACCAATTGCAGAAGCATATTCTACATTCTTCATGATTTCAATGTCTTTACGTGTCACAGCACATTGAGACTTGCTAAGTGTTACACCTTGACTCATTGGTACATTTTCTTTCTTAAAATTTTTGCATGTCGAATCGTTTCAACATTTTGCCAATGTATGTACATTGACTTTAGCCAATGAGTCTACGTGACCTGTCTCTACATATCTTGATTCCCAAGATATATTGGGCTTCACCCAAGTCTTTCATTGAGAAAATCTCTTTCAATGAAATTTTTGTTTGCTCCATTAAGGGAATAAAGTTGCCTATCAATAATATGTCATCAACATACAAAACCAAGAAAAGTATATAGCTCCCACTGACCATCTTGTATACACAAGTATCTTCCTTACTTTGAATAAATCCAAGGCGTTTAACCTCTTCATCAAAGCGCTTATTCCAACTCCTGGATGCTTGCTTCAGTCCATAAATAGACCTTTGAAGTTTGTATACTTTACTGCCATTATTTGGATCTTCAAAACCTGGAGGTTGTACCATGTACACATCCTCTTCCAAATTCCCATTCAGGAATGCTGTTTTGACATCCATTTGCCATATTTCATAATCATAAAATGCGGCAATGGCTAGTAATATCCGAATTGACTTAAACATTGCAACAGGCGAGAAAGTTTCGTCATAATCAATTCCTTGAACTTGACTAAACCCTTTCGCTACAAGCCTTGCCTTGTATGTTGTCATGTTTCCATCCATGTCCATCTTTCTCTTGAAAACCCATTTGTTTTGAACAGCTTTCTTTCCTTGAGGAAGATCTACCAAGTTCCATACTTGGTTATCATACATGGATTGCATTTCAGATTTCATGGCTTCATACCATGATTTTGAGTCTTCTCTTTTCATTGCTTCTTCAAAGGTCTTTGGATCATCTGTATCCATTACCAAGATCTCATGAAGCCCTAGATATATATCAGGTTTCTTTCTAGATCTTATTGACCTTCTTAGTTCTTGTGGCTCTTCATGTTCATTATGAGTATCTTGAACCTCTTGCACAATTTCTTGTGGAATTAGTTCAATACTCGATTGAACACTATGTGGTGATGCGTGAACCTCTTCCTCAATAGGCTGAGGAACTTGTACACTAATGCTCCCACTAGCCGTCGGAACTATGGTTGGGTTATTTCGATCTACATGGGTGTCATCCATGACCTGATCGAGGTCTTGTAATGTTTCTTGAGTTTCCTCAAGCGTTACACTACTTCCATTACTTTTGATTCTTTCGAGAAACTCTTTCTCTAAGAAAATTGCACCTCTTTCAACTAATATTCTATTTGTTGACTTGTGCCAAAAGTAGTATCCTTTTGTTTCTTTCGGATAACCTATAAAGAAGCATTTTTCCGCTTGGGGTTCTAGTTTGGTTGACATCAATCGTTTGATGTAAGCCTCACATCCCCAAATTTTGAGAAAAGATAATTCAGGAGTTTTTCCTGTCCACAACTCGTATGGAGTTTTCTCGACAGATTTGGATGGAACAATATTCAATGTGTAAGCCGCAGTTAGCAATGCATGTCCCCAAAAATAAAGATGCAATTCTGTTTGGCACATCATTGATCGAACCATATCAAGCAATGTTCTGTTTCTCCTCTCAGATACACCATTCCACTGAGGTGTTCCTGGTGGAGTCAATTGTGGTATGGTACCACACTCCTTCAGATATGTACCAAATTCATTACTCAAGTATTCTCCTCCACGATCAGTTCGCAAAATCTTAATTCTCTTATTAAGTTGATTTTCGACTTCATTCTTGAATTCTTTGAACTTGTCAAAAGATTCACTCTTGTTCTTCATTAGATAAACATAGCCAAAACGACTATAGTCATCTATGAACGTAATGAAGTACCTAAAACCATCTCGTGCACTAGTTCTCATTGGACCACATACATCAGAATGTATCAATTCCAACAAGTCTTTTGCCCTTGAACCTTTCTTCTTGAAAGGTTTCTTAGTCATTTTACCAACTAAACAAGATTCACATGTCTCTATTGCATCGCAATCCATGAGACCAAGAAGATTACTATCTTGTAATTTCTTAATGCGTTTCTCGTTTATATGACCAAGACGATAGTGCCATAAGAGAGTGTTATTTTCATGAGATATTTTGAGTCTTTTGTTATTGACATTTAGAACATGTTTATCATTCACTTCTAGCAAATATAAACCATCATGAACAGTAGCATTTGCATAGAAAATTCCATCTTTTGCAATACTCATACACGAGTTTGCAATAGTAAATACATAACCATCTTTGTCCAAACACGACACAGATATAATGTTCTTACATATAGATGGAACATAATAAACATTATCCAAATTAATTAATTAATAAACCACTAGATAAATGAAGGTTTATTGAGTAAATGGCCATTGCCGAGATACTAACATCATCGCTCACCTTCAAAGTGACTCCACCTCACTTGAGATGTCTTCTATTCATTAGTGCCTTCATATTTACACAAATATGAGCACACGATCTAGTATCAGTTACTCAATCGTGAATAGATGTGGTTAAATTAATTTCAATAACATAGATACCGTTTGGAACCTTGGGACGCTTCCGCTCTATTATGCCCGAGTCTAAGTCAGCCTTGTACTTTGGACAATTCACCTTGAAACGTCCTTACTCATGACAATCTCAGTTTGCGGAGTTAGCAAGTTTTTTTTCTCTTGCTTTTGGAGGTGCTCGCTTGAGCTTCTCCTTTCCCCTTGTTCCCTTTAGGCATCTTCTTTTTACCTTTCTTTTGAACTTTCTTGCTATTGCAAGAACATCTTGAATGAAGTTCCATTATCTCTTTTGGAGTATGGTTTATGAACTTTCTAGTAAATTCAATTACTATACTTGCCAACATGAGACCTTGAACATCCAGTTCATTCTGCAATACTTTCACGCCAAACATTATTCTTCATCAGAGGGTTCCGTACTTAGTATTGGTGCATCGTGCTCCAATACATTTACAAGATCCTCCTATCTGATGATACGTTGGAGTTTTACTTTCTAATCTAGAAAATTGGAACTAACATTTTCCAACAAGCACTTTTCGAGTTATGGATTGGATAAGTACGTTGTTTGTCATTCTATAGAAATAAAATTAAAGGATTTCATGTTAATATTTATGTAACATTTCATACTACATATTTAAATTTGTCCATTATGCAGCATATTCAAGATCCTATCATAAATAAAGCGAACTCATCCGAATTATAAAATCAAGGTAAGTAATCTTTTACTAATCATAACCTTTTAGAAAAAAACTTTTGCAATCGTTTGCAATTTTCTAAACTTTATGACTCTTGTTGTTTATTAAGAACCTTTTCTTACTAAACGATTTTCCCGGGACTTCAAGCCTAGATCTTGACTTCCCTTTAAGCAAACTTATTTTATTGGTCAATATGTTCGGCTAATTATCTCCATAAAATAAATGTACCAAATGCCTCACATTTAATCCATTTATCAATGGCCTGATAATATATCCTAACACATTCCACGATTTCTAAAGATTAGAAATTACACTCATGCATCTTAATAATCTCTAGCTTAAAGTGGATAAAATAAGAAGGAAAAATACTTAATTTTTCATTGGACATTTCAAATGTGACTATAGTTTGGTAGGTCCTGTTTTCATACACCCATACCTATCCTAACATATCATTCACATATAATCATAAAGCACATAACATAAAACAATCACAAAACATTTGCGAGTTTGTATGCCTCTTGCGCTTCTCTTCATCCACTGCTTTGTCTTCTTGCACCATTGGATGAAAAATTGCATAAAAATAAATATGTTGCCCCAAACTTTATTATGAATCCTTTCAAAAATAAAATTTGCTAAGTGCAAGTATTAGGAACCCATCTCATTCTCACAATGCATATGATGTAATAATAAATAAAGGCATCCTATACATAAATTGCCTTTTGTGCCTAATTAATAAACGCTTATTAAAATTGCTTACAATCAAACATGCACATCACATAAAATTTACATCACACAAGGCATTGGAATGAGACATACAAACTCAGTTCCCTGCAAAACAAAATTATATTAGGAATTGCATACCGATGCACTATTTTGTACCTTTTAGTTAATTTCCATTTCTTAAGTAATTGCGGTTCTCTAAATCATTTAAATCCCTAACATGATTTATAATTCTCTGTTACAATTTGCACCATAGTTTGAAAAATAATCTTTTAATCATTTAAAAGAAAATACAAACCGTTATTGTGTTTTGTCACAGAAAAACTGCGCACTGTTGCTGTTTTGCCTTTGTGACGAAATTCCATAAAACTTTTATATAGAAAAGTTTTATTATGTCAAAACTAGACTTCGATATCTAAATTTAGAAACTGGTTTCATCAAAATATGTTAATCCATTTGAGAGAAATCGTTATTTTGATTTCAGCAAAAACTGCTACTGCCGCTGAAAAATTCCAGCAGCGCACTATTTTCTTTATTTTTGTTTAATCTCATAGATCTGTCCAAAAACCTTGATGTATATAATTATCCTATTCTAAACTTCTTCTAATATAGTAAGAATTTTAGAAAATACAAAAATAATTAACCAGTTATCATATTACAATATTGCAAAACGTGTAACAAGAATTCAGCACGAATTTAGAACCGCAAAACAAAAGAACAATTAACTAAGCACTTATGTAATTAAAATTACATAATAAAATAGTCTAATTAGCAATAATAAAGAACCTATGCTCTGATACCAATTGAAGGATTTCATGATGCGAATCGGGTAATTTTTTAAATTTTATTAACCGATAACATCTAGGATCGTTCTTACTATTGCTAACTTTCTTTATTTATTTGCATCGCAATCAAATATATTCCTATAAGAAGGATTGTAGAACCATACCTATGGTCTTTAACGAAGCTCTGTTCCTCTTCGGTTCACCTTGAATCCGAAACAAAATGACAGTCGAATCCGTGCTAGCGAATTCCCGTCAACACCTAGCTCCGTCGCCCGTATCTTAATCGATTGCTTAATCGATAGAATATTTTAACAAGTATTTAGAAGAAGAGGAGAACAAAGCTTCAACACATGAAGACTTACTTATTACACAAAGTTTCTGATCTGCTTTACCTTTAAAACACAAGAAGAAACCTTTCAATTTCATATAGCATTTAAAGCCACTAACCAGAAATTAAAAACAGCACTTTAATTTCTGACGTTGCAGCACTAAAACCTTGATAACTCTCTGTAGGAAACTCCAAACGTCCTGAAACTTGGACCATTGGATTCTACATTTCAAGGGCTATAATTTTCATATATCATTTGCCCAAAATGGTTATCGTTTGCTATACTAATTTTCTATTTAAAGTTGGCTCAAATTCTGACCCGAATTTAAAGCCTTCTTTCTTCTTCATTTGTTAAAATAATTGGGCTTGGGCTTCAAATAAATTTATACATTTCATAATAATATTCATATATTATTATAATATGTGAAACTTATATTATCCTCATAATATACACATATTGATAAATTTATTCTTTGCTAGTTAATCACGTCATGTGATATAATTTTCTATTTGTACTTTATTTCATGCAACATGAAACCTTGTACATAGAAAATATATTTCTTGTTTCCCATTCAGTTGGTGTGACCTATATTGAGGATCCATATTATGTTGGCAATGGAATAATTATTTTATTCCATAAACTGTAAGCGGTACTCTAGCATACATTACAGCTACCCAAATAATATAGATGTTTAGCAAATCCTTTTACGAAACACGATCCTTCTAGTAATGTTATTAACATTACTTGTGTCTATTCCTTGCCATATGATATTATGACTATTATACAAAGTAGGGCTGTGTCATCTTTGTATTATAATCTTTTCTTGATCTCTAACAAGTAGGATTATATAATTATAACTGCACTTCAGTTATATTGGATCCATTTATAATCTCACTTTACCAAGGGGCCCTTTATAATATCATTCCTCAATTAATGAGTGGCAATTAGCTATTGACATATATATTTTCCTCCTACACAAGTTACATACAAAGAACTATTACTTTTATCACCACTTGCTTCAAATGGCTTTTAATAATAATTACGTTGCATATTCCTTATGTGAAAAATATATCATATCAATCTTAGAATTAACGACACGATAAAAATATTAATGACACAAACACAATCCATATAATATTTTTTATCAATTAGGTCTGTTCAATATATGAAACTTTTCATATACTCGTGTTATTAAATGATAATCCTTTATCAACGTTTACAGAACTACAACGTACTTTTAATCAACACGACAGTCTTATATGACATATTAGTGTTCCTGCTAATATTCAAGACCTGTGAACATTTTAGAGATATATATTCATTTTATTTAGAGTTCTGCGGTTCAAGACCAAGAGCATCTTCTTGAACACTTCTAAATATGAATATAAACTCATGGAACAAAATGTAATAACATCCAATTCATAAATATAACATATAAAAGTAATCACTATAAGATAACTTTTAGAACACAATTCCAACAATCTCCCACTTGTTCTTAAAGTTACTTCTTATACATACTTATGTATTAACTCTAAGACTAGGGTTGCCTTTTGACTCATTTTGTTATCTCTATCCATTTTCCATGCATCTTCAAACACGTGGAATCAAAGTGGACTTTGCCATTGGCTTGAGAGTAAGGCTTTGTTGGTGGATATGTTGTGTTATTATCCGTGTTCACCTTTAATAATTTTAATCTATCTTCTTTAATGAAGTATTGAATGACAAATTATTTTTCTATCCATATGTTTGATCTTGTGATGTAAACCACATCAAGTTCTTCAATGAACTCCTTGATCAAACATTTACTTTGTTGGCTTTAGCAACAACCATCACTTCTGATTGGATGCTTGAGTCAGTTGTTTGCTAATTGTTTGAACCTTTTCAAACTAACAACACATCCATTCAGACTAAATACATATCCAAATTGCGACCTTTTATCATAATAGGTTGCAAAACTCGCATCGGTGTAGTCTTCTACAACGAGTTCCCGTTTCCCTCCATACACAAGAAATTTATCCTTAGTTCTATTATGATACTTAAGGATATTCTTGACCGCACTCCAATGTGCAGGACCTGCATGGGCTTGATGACGACTTGTCATACTTAGAGCATACGTGACATCAGGTCGTGTACACACCATAGCATACATGATAGAACCAATTGCAGAAGCATATTCTACATTCTTCATGATTTCAATGTCTTTACGTGTCACAGCACATTGAGACTTGCTAAGTGTTACACCTTGACTCATTGGTACATTTTCTTTCTTAAAATTTTTGCATGTCGAATCGTTTCAACATTTTGCCAATGTATGTACAGCCAATGAGTCTACGTGACCTGTCTCTACATATCTTGATTCCCAAGATATATTGGGCTTCACCCAAGTCTTTCATTGAGAAAATCTCTTTCAATGAAATTTTTGTTTGCTCCATTAAGGGAATAAAGTTGCCTATCAATAATATGTCATCAACATACAAAACCAAGAAAAGTATATAGCTCCCACTGACCATCTTGTATACACAAGTATCTTCCTTACTTTGAATAAATCCAAGGCGTTTAACCTCTTCATCAAAGCGCTTATTCCAACTCCTGGATGCTTGCTTCAGTCCATAAATAGACCTTTGAAGTTTGCATACTTTACTGCCATTATTTGGATCTTCAAAACCTGGAGGTTGTACCATGTACACATCCTCTTCCAAATTCCCATTCAGGAATGCTGTTTTGACATCCATTTGCCATATTTCATAATCATAAAATGCGGCAATGGCTAGTAATATCCGAATTGACTTAAACATTGCAACAGGCGAGAAAGTTTCGTCATAATCAATTCCTTGAACTTGACTAAACCCTTTCGCTACAAGCCTTGCCTTGTATGTTGTCATGTTTCCATCCATGTCCATCTTTCTCTTGAAAACCCATTTGTTTTGAACAGCTTTCTTTCCTTGAGGAAGATCTACCAAGTTCCATACTTGGTTATCATACATGGATTGCATTTCAGATTTCATGGCTTCATACCATGATTTTGAGTCTTCTCTTTTCATTGCTTCTTCAAAGGTCTTTGGATCATCTGTATCCATTACCAAGATCTCATGAAGCCCTAGATATATATCAGGTTTCTTTCTAGATCTTGTTGACCTTCTTAGTTCTTGTGGCTCTTCATGTTCATTATGAGTATCTTGAACCTCTTGCACAATTTCTTGTGGAATTAGTTCAATACTCGATTGAACACTATGTGGTGATGCGTGAACCTCTTCCTCAATAGGCTGAGGAACTTGTACACTAATGCTCCCACTAGCCGTCGGAACTATGGTTGGGTTATTTCGATCTACATGGGTGTCATCCATGACCTGATCGAGGTCTTGTAATGTTTCTTGAGTTTCCTCAAGCGTTACACTACTTCCATTACTTTTGATTCTTTCGAGAAACTCTTTCTCTAAGAAAATTGCACCTCTTTCAACTAATATTCTATTTGTTGACTTGTGCCAAAAGTAGTATCCTTTTGTTTCTTTCGGATAACCTATAAAGAAGCATTTTTCCGCTTGGGGTTCTAGTTTGGTTGACATCAATCGTTTGATGTAAGCCTCACATCCCCAAATTTTGAGAAAAGATAATTCAGGAGTTTTTCCTGTCCACAACTCGTATGGAGTTTTCTCGACAGATTTGGATGGAACAATATTCAATGTGTAAGCCGCAGTTAGCAATGCATGTCCCCAAAAATAAAGATGCAATTCTGTTTGGCACATCATTGATCGAACCATATCAAGCAATGTTCTGTTTCTCCTCTCAGATACACCATTCCACTGAGGTGTTCCTGGTGGAGTCAATTGTGGTATGGTACCACACTCCTTCAGATATGTACCAAATTCATTACTCAAGTATTCTCCTCCACGATCAGTTCGCAAAATCTTAATTCTCTTATTAAGTTGATTTTCGACTTCATTCTTGAATTCTTTGAACTTGTCAAAAGATTCACTCTTGTTCTTCATTAGATAAACATAGCCAAAACGACTATAGTCATCTATGAACGTAATGAAGTACCTAAAACCATCTCGTGCACTAGTTCTCATTGGACCACATACATCAGAATGTATCAATTCCAACAAGTCTTTTGCCCTTGAACCTTTCTTCTTGAAAGGTTTCTTAGTCATTTTACCAACTAAACAAGATTCACATGTCTCTATTGCATCGCAATCCATGAGACCAAGAAGATTACTATCTTGTAATTTCTTAATGCGTTTCTCGTTTATATGACCAAGACGATAGTGCCATAAGAGAGTGTTATTTTCATGAGATATTTTGAGTCTTTTGTTATTGACATTTAGAACATGTTTATCATTCACTTCTAGCAAATATAAACCATCATGAACAGTAGCATTTGCATAGAAAATTCCATCTTTTGCAATACTCATACACGAGTTTGCAATAGTAAATACATAACCATCTTTGTCCAAACACGACACAGATATAATGTTCTTACATATAGATGGAACATAATAAACATTATCCAAATTAATTAATTAATAAACCACTAGATAAATGAAGGTTTATTGAGTAAATGGCCATTGCCGAGATACTAACATCATCGCTCACCTTCAAAGTGACTCCACCTCACTTGAGATGTCTTCTATTCATTAGTGCCTTCATATTTACACAAATATGAGCACACGATCTAGTATCAGTTACTCAATCGTGAATAGATGTGGTTAAATTAATTTCAATAACATAGATACCGTTTGGAACCTTGGGACGCTTCCGCTCTATTATGCCCGAGTCTAAGTCAGCCTTGTACTTTGGACAATTCACCTTGAAACGTCCTTACTCATGACAATCTCAGTTTGCGGAGTTAGCAAGTTTTTTTTCTCTTGCTTTTGGAGGTGCTCGCTTGAGCTTCTCCTTTCCCCTTGTTCCCTTTAGGCATCTTCTTTTTGCCTTTCTTTTGAACTTTCTTGCTATTGCAAGAACATCTTGAATGAAGTTCCATTATCTCTTTTGGAGTATGGTTTATGAACTTTCTAGTAAATTCAATTACTATACTTGCCAACATGAGACCTTGAACATCCAGTTCATTCTGCAATACTTTCACGCCAAACATTATTCTTCATCAGAGGGTTCCGTACTTAGTATTGGTGCATCGTGCTCCAATACATTTACAAGATCCTCCTATCTGATGATACGTTGGAGTTTTACTTTCTAATCTAGAAAATTGGAACTAACATTTTCCAACAAGCACTTTTCGAGTTATGGATTGGATAAGTACGTTGTTTGTCATTCTATAGAAATAAAATTAAAGGATTTCATGTTAATATTTATGTAACATTTCATACTACATATTTAAATTTGTCCATTATGCAGCATATTCAAGATCCTATCATAAATAAAGCGAACTCATCCGAATTATAAAATCAAGGTAAGTAATCTTTTACTAATCATAACCTTTTAGAAAAAAACTTTTGCAATCGTTTGCAATTTTCTAAACTTTATGACTCTTGTTGTTTATTAAGAACCTTTTCTTACTAAACGATTTTCCCGGGACTTCAAGCCTAGATCTTGACTTCCCTTTAAGCAAACTTATTTTATTGGTCAATATGTTCGGCTAATTATCTCCATAAAATAAATGTACCAAATGCCTCACATTTAATCCATTTATCAATGGCCTGATAATATATCCTAACACATTCCACGATTTCTAAAGATTAGAAATTACACTCATGCATCTTAATAATCTCTAGCTTAAAGTGGATAAAATAAGAAGGAAAAATACTTAATTTTTCATTGGACATTTCAAATGTGACTATAGTTTGGTAGGTCCTGTTTTCATACACCCATACCTATCCTAACATATCATTCACATATAATCATAAAGCACATAACATAAAACAATCACAAAACATTTGCGAGTTTGTATGCCTCTTGCGCTTCTCTTCATCCACTGCTTTGTCTTCTTGCACCATTGGATGAAAAATTGCATAAAAATAAATATGTTGCCCCAAACTTTATTATGAATCCTTTCAAAAATAAAATTTGCTAAGTGCAAGTATTAGGAACCCATCTCATTCTCACAATGCATATGATGTAATAATAAATAAAGGCATCCTATACATAAATTGCCTTTTGTGCCTAATTAATAAACGCTTATTAAAATTGCTTACAATCAAACATGCACATCACATAAAATTTACATCACACAAGGCATTGGAATGAGACATACAAACTCAGTTCCCTGCAAAACAAAATTATAATAGGAATTGCATACCGATGCACTATTTTGTACCTTTTAGTTAATTTCCATTTCTTAAGTAATTGCGGTTCTCTAAATCATTTAAATCCCTAACATGATTTATAATTCTCTGTTACAATTTGCACCATAGTTTGAAAAATAATCTTTTAATCATTTAAAAGAAAATACAAACCGTTATTGTGTTTTGTCACAGAAAAACTGCGCACTGTTGCTGTTTTGCCTTTGTGACGAAATTCCATAAAACTTTTGTATAGAAAAGTTTTATTATGTCAAAACTAGACTTCGATATCTAAATTTAGAAACTGGTTTCATCAAAATATGTTAATCCATTTGAGAGAAATCGTTATTTTGATTTCAGCAAAAACTGCTACTGCCGCTGAAAAATTCCAGCAGCGCACTATTTTCTTTATTTTTGTTTAATCTCATAGATCTGTCCAAAAACCTTGATGTATATAATTATCCTATTCTAAACTTCTTCTAATATAGTAAGAATTTTAGAAAATACAAAAATAATTAACCAGTTATCATATTACAATATTGCAAAACGTGTAACAAGAATTCAGCACGAATTTAGAACCGCAAAACAAAAGAACAATTAACTAAGCACTTATGTAATTAAAATTACATAATAAAATAGTCTAATTAGCAATAATAAAGAACCTATGCTCTGATACCAATTGAAGGATTTCATGATGCGAATCGGGTAATTTTTTAAATTTTATTAACCGATAACATCTAGGATCGTTCTTACTATTGCTAACTTTCTTTATTTATTTGCATCGCAATCAAATATATTCCTATAAGAAGGATTGTAGAACCATACCTATGGTCTTTAACGAAGCTCTGTTCCTCTTCGGTTCACCTTGAATCCGAAACAAAATGACAGTCGAATCCGTGCTAGCGAATTCCCGTCAACACCTAGCTCCGTCGCCCGTATCTTAATCGATTGCTTAATCGATAGAATATTTTAACAAGTATTTAGAAGAAGAGGAGAACAAAGCTTCAACACATGAAGACTTACTTATTACACAAAGTTTCTGATCTGCTTTACCTTTAAAACACAAGAAGAAACCTTTCAATTTCATATAGCATTTAAAGCCACTAACCAGAAATTAAAAACAGCACTTTAATTTCTGACGTTGCAGCACTAAAACCTTGATAACTCTCTGTAGGAAACTCCAAACGTCCTGAAACTTGGACCATTGGATTCTACATTTCAAGGGCTATAATTTTCATATATCATTTGCCCAAAATGGTTATCGTTTGCTATACTAATTTTCTATTTAAAGTTGGCTCAAATTCTGACCCGAATTTAAAGCCTTCTTTCTTTTTCATTTGTTAAAATAATTGGGCTTGGGCTTCAAATAAATTTATACATTTCATAATAATATTCATATATTATTATAATATGTGAAACTTATATTATCCTCATAATATACACATATTGATAAATTTATTCTTTGCTAGTTAATCACGTCATGTGATATAATTTTCTATTTGTACTTTATTTCATGCAACATGAAACCTTGTACATAGAAAATATATTTCTTGTTTCCCATTCAGTTGGTGTGACCTATATTGAGGATCCATATTATGTTGGCAATGGAATAATTATTTTATTCCATAAACTGTAAGCGGTACTCTAGCATACATTACAGCTACCCAAATAATATAGATGTTTAGCAAATCCTTTTACGAAACACGATCCTTCTAGTAATGTTATTAACATTACTTGTGTCTATTCCTTGCCATATGATATTATGACTATTATACAAAGTAGGGCTGTGTCATCTTTGTATTATAATCTTTTCTTGATCTCTAACAAGTAGGATTATATAATTATAACTGCACTTCAGTTATATTGGATCCATTTATAATCTCACTTTACCAAGGGGCCCTTTATAATATCATTCCTCAATTAATGAGTGGCAATTAGCTATTGACATATATATTTTCCTCCTACACAAGTTACATACAAAGAACTATTACTTTTATCACCACTTGCTTCAAATGGCTTTTAATAATAATTACGTTGCATATTCCTTATGTGAAAAATATATCATATCAATCTTAGAATTAACGACACGATAAAAATATTAATGACACAAACACAATCCATATAATATTTTTTATCAATTAGGTCTGTTCAATATATGAAACTTTTCATATACTCGTGTTATTAAATGATAATCCTTTATCAACGTTTACAGAACTACAACGTACTTTTAATCAACACGACAGTCTTATATGACATATTAGTGTTCCTGCTAATATTCAAGACCTGTGAACATTTTAGAGATATATATTCATTTTATTTAGAGTTCTGCGGTTCAAGACCAAGAGCATCTTCTTGAACACTTCTAAATATGAATATAAACTCATGGAACAAAATGTAATAACATCCAATTCATAAATATAACATATAAAAGTAATCACTATAAGATAACTTTTAGAACACAATTCCAACAATCTCCCACTTGTTCTTAAAGTTACTTCTTATACATACTTATGTATTAACTCTAAGACTAGGGTTGCCTTTTGACTCATTTTGTTATCTCTATCCATTTTCCATGCATCTTCAAACACGTGGAATCAAAGTGGACTTTGCCATTGGCTTGAGAGTAAGGCTTTGTTGGTGGATATGTTGTGTTATTATCCGTGTTCACCTTTAATAATTTTAATCTATCTTCTTTAATGAAGTATTGAATGACAAATTATTTTTCTATCCATATGTTTGATCTTGTGATGTAAACCACATCAAGTTCTTCAATGAACTCCTTGATCAAACATTTACTTTGTTGGCTTTAGCAACAACCATCACTTCTGATTGGATGCTTGAGTCAGTTGTTTGCTAATTGTTTGAACCTTTTCAAACTAACAACACATCCATTCAGACTAAATACATATCCAAATTGCGACCTTTTATCATAATAGGTTGCAAAACTCGCATCGGTGTAGTCTTCTACAACGAGTTCCCGTTTCCCTCCATACACAAGAAATTTATCCTTAGTTCTATTATGATACTTAAGGATATTCTTGACCGCACTCCAATGTGCAGGACCTGCATGGGCTTGATGACGACTTGTCATACTTAGAGCATACGTGACATCAGGTCGTGTACACACCATAGCATACATGATAGAACCAATTGCAGAAGCATATTCTACATTCTTCATGATTTCAATGTCTTTACGTGTCACAGCACATTGAGACTTGCTAAGTGTTACACCTTGACTCATTGGTACATTTTCTTTCTTAAAATTTTTGCATGTCGAATCGTTTCAACATTTTGCCAATGTATGTACATTGACTTTAGCCAATGAGTCTACGTGACCTGTCTCTACATATCTTGATTCCCAAGATATATTGGGCTTCACCCAAGTCTTTCATTGAGAAAATCTCTTTCAATGAAATTTTTGTTTGCTCCATTAAGGGAATAAAGTTGCCTATCAATAATATGTCATCAACATACAAAACCAAGAAAAGTATATAGCTCCCACTGACCATCTTGTATACACAAGTATCTTCCTTACTTTGAATAAATCCAAGGCGTTTAACCTCTTCATCAAAGCGCTTATTCCAACTCCTGGATGCTTGCTTCAGTCCATAAATAGACCTTTGAAGTTTGTATACTTTACTGCCATTATTTGGATCTTCAAAACCTGGAGGTTGTACCATGTACACATCCTCTTCCAAATTCCCATTCAGGAATGCTGTTTTGACATCCATTTGCCATATTTCATAATCATAAAATGCGGCAATGGCTAGTAATATCCGAATTGACTTAAACATTGCAACAGGCGAGAAAGTTTCGTCATAATCAATTCCTTGAACTTGACTAAACCCTTTCGCTACAAGCCTTGCCTTGTATGTTGTCATGTTTCCATCCATGTCCATCTTTCTCTTGAAAACCCATTTGTTTTGAACAGCTTTCTTTCCTTGAGGAAGATCTACCAAGTTCCATACTTGGTTATCATACATGGATTGCATTTCAGATTTCATGGCTTCATACCATGATTTTGAGTCTTCTCTTTTCATTGCTTCTTCAAAGGTCTTTGGATCATCTGTATCCATTACCAAGATCTCATGAAGCCCTAGATATATATCAGGTTTCTTTCTAGATCTTGTTGACCTTCTTAGTTCTTGTGGCTCTTCATGTTCATTATGAGTATCTTGAACCTCTTGCACAATTTCTTGTGGAATTAGTTCAATACTCGATTGAACACTATGTGGTGATGCGTGAACCTCTTCCTCAATAGGCTGAGGAACTTGTACACTAATGCTCCCACTAGCCGTCGGAACTATGGTTGGGTTATTTCGATCTACATGGGTGTCATCCATGACCTGATCGAGGTCTTGTAATGTTTCTTGAGTTTCCTCAAGCGTTACACTACTTCCATTACTTTTGATTCTTTCGAGAAACTCTTTCTCTAAGAAAATTGCACCTCTTTCAACTAATATTCTATTTGTTGACTTGTGCCAAAAGTAGTATCCTTTTGTTTCTTTCGGATAACCTATAAAGAAGCATTTTTCCGCTTGGGGTTCTAGTTTGGTTGACATCAATCGTTTGATGTAAGCCTCACATCCCCAAATTTTGAGAAAAGATAATTCAGGAGTTTTTCCTGTCCACAACTCGTATGGAGTTTTCTCGACAGATTTGGATGGAACAATATTCAATGTGTAAGCCGCAGTTAGCAATGCATGTCCCCAAAAATAAAGATGCAATTCTGTTTGGCACATCATTGATCGAACCATATCAAGCAATGTTCTGTTTCTCCTCTCAGATACACCATTCCACTGAGGTGTTCCTGGTGGAGTCAATTGTGGTATGGTACCACACTCCTTCAGATATGTACCAAATTCATTACTCAAGTATTCTCCTCCACGATCAGTTCGCAAAATCTTAATTCTCTTATTAAGTTGATTTTCGACTTCATTCTTGAATTCTTTGAACTTGTCAAAAGATTCACTCTTGTTCTTCATTAGATAAACATAGCCAAAACGACTATAGTCATCTATGAACGTAATGAAGTACCTAAAACCATCTCGTGCACTAGTTCTCATTGGACCACATACATCAGAATGTATCAATTCCAACAAGTCTTTTGCCCTTGAACCTTTCTTCTTGAAAGGTTTCTTAGTCATTTTACCAACTAAACAAGATTCACATGTCTCTATTGCATCGCAATCCATGAGACCAAGAAGATTACTATCTTGTAATTTCTTAATGCGTTTCTCGTTTATATGACCAAGACGATAGTGCCATAAGAGAGTGTTATTTTCATGAGATATTTTGAGTCTTTTGTTATTGACATTTAGAACATGTTTATCATTCACTTCTAGCAAATATAAACCATCATGAACAGTAGCATTTGCATAGAAAATTCCATCTTTTGCAATACTCATACACGAGTTTGCAATAGTAAATACATAACCATCTTTGTCCAAACACGACACAGATATAATGTTCTTACATATAGATGGAACATAATAAACATTATCCAAATTAATTAATTAATAAACCACTAGATAAATGAAGGTTTATTGAGTAAATGGCCATTGCCGAGATACTAACATCATCGCTCACCTTCAAAGTGACTCCACCTCACTTGAGATGTCTTCTATTCATTAGTGCCTTCATATTTACACAAATATGAGCACACGATCTAGTATCAGTTACTCAATCGTGAATAGATGTGGTTAAATTAATTTCAATAACATAGATACCGTTTGGAACCTTGGGACGCTTCCGCTCTATTATGCCCGAGTCTAAGTCAGCCTTGTACTTTGGACAATTCACCTTGAAACGTCCTTACTCATGACAATCTCAGTTTGCGGAGTTAGCAAGTTTTTTTTCTCTTGCTTTTGGAGGTGCTCGCTTGAGCTTCTCCTTTCCCCTTGTTCCCTTTAGGCATCTTCTTTTTACCTTTCTTTTGAACTTTCTTGCTATTGCAAGAACATCTTGAATGAAGTTCCATTATCTCTTTTGGAGTATGGTTTATGAACTTTCTAGTAAATTCAATTACTATACTTGCCAACATGAGACCTTGAACATCCAGTTCATTCTGCAATACTTTCACGCCAAACATTATTCTTCATCAGAGGGTTCCGTACTTAGTATTGGTGCATCGTGCTCCAATACATTTACAAGATCCTCCTATCTGATGATACGTTGGAGTTTTACTTTCTAATCTAGAAAATTGGAACTAACATTTTCCAACAAGCACTTTTCGAGTTATGGATTGGATAAGTACGTTGTTTGTCATTCTATAGAAATAAAATTAAAGGATTTCATGTTAATATTTATGTAACATTTCATACTACATATTTAAATTTGTCCATTATGCAGCATATTCAAGATCCTATCATAAATAAAGCGAACTCATCCGAATTATAAAATCAAGGTAAGTAATCTTTTACTAATCATAACCTTTTAGAAAAAAACTTTTGCAATCGTTTGCAATTTTCTAAACTTTATGACTCTTGTTGTTTATTAAGAACCTTTTCTTACTAAACGATTTTCCCGGGACTTCAAGCCTAGATCTTGACTTCCCTTTAAGCAAACTTATTTTATTGGTCAATATGTTCGGCTAATTATCTCCATAAAATAAATGTACCAAATGCCTCACATTTAATCCATTTATCAATGGCCTGATAATATATCCTAACACATTCCACGATTTCTAAAGATTAGAAATTACACTCATGCATCTTAATAATCTCTAGCTTAAAGTGGATAAAATAAGAAGGAAAAATACTTAATTTTTCATTGGACATTTCAAATGTGACTATAGTTTGGTAGGTCCTGTTTTCATACACCCATACCTATCCTAACATATCATTCACATATAATCATAAAGCACATAACATAAAACAATCACAAAACATTTGCGAGTTTGTATGCCTCTTGCGCTTCTCTTCATCCACTGCTTTGTCTTCTTGCACCATTGGATGAAAAATTGCATAAAAATAAATATGTTGCCCCAAACTTTATTATGAATCCTTTCAAAAATAAAATTTGCTAAGTGCAAGTATTAGGAACCCATCTCATTCTCACAATGCATATGATGTAATAATAAATAAAGGCATCCTATACATAAATTGCCTTTTGTGCCTAATTAATAAACGCTTATTAAAATTGCTTACAATCAAACATGCACATCACATAAAATTTACATCACACAAGGCATTGGAATGAGACATACAAACTCAGTTCCCTGCAAAACAAAATTATAATAGGAATTGCATACCGATGCACTATTTTGTACCTTTTAGTTAATTTCCATTTCTTAAGTAATTGCGGTTCTCTAAATCATTTAAATCCCTAACATGATTTATAATTCTCTGTTACAATTTGCACCATAGTTTGAAAAATAATCTTTTAATCATTTAAAAGAAAATACAAACCGTTATTGTGTTTTGTCACAGAAAAACTGCGCACTGTTGCTGTTTTGCCTTTGTGACGAAATTCCATAAAACTTTTGTATAGAAAAGTTTTATTATGTCAAAACTAGACTTCGATATCTAAATTTAGAAACTGGTTTCATCAAAATATGTTAATCCATTTGAGAGAAATCGTTATTTTGATTTCAGCAAAAACTGCTACTGCCGCTGAAAAATTCCAGCAGCGCACTATTTTCTTTATTTTTGTTTAATCTCATAGATCTGTCCAAAAACCTTGATGTATATAATTATCCTATTCTAAACTTCTTCTAATATAGTAAGAATTTTAGAAAATACAAAAATAATTAACCAGTTATCATATTACAATATTGCAAAACGTGTAACAAGAATTCAGCACGAATTTAGAACCGCAAAACAAAAGAACAATTAACTAAGCACTTATGTAATTAAAATTACATAATAAAATAGTCTAATTAGCAATAATAAAGAACCTATGCTCTGATACCAATTGAAGGATTTCATGATGCGAATCGGGTAATTTTTTAAATTTTATTAACCGATAACATCTAGGATCGTTCTTACTATTGCTAACTTTCTTTATTTATTTGCATCGCAATCAAATATATTCCTATAAGAAGGATTGTAGAACCATACCTATGGTCTTTAACGAAGCTCTGTTCCTCTTCGGTTCACCTTGAATCCGAAACAAAATGACAGTCGAATCCGTGCTAGCGAATTCCCGTCAACACCTAGCTCCGTCGCCCGTATCTTAATCGATTGCTTAATCGATAGAATATTTTAACAAGTATTTAGAAGAAGAGGAGAACAAAGCTTCAACACATGAAGACTTACTTATTACACAAAGTTTCTGATCTGCTTTACCTTTAAAACACAAGAAGAAACCTTTCAATTTCATATAGCATTTAAAGCCACTAACCAGAAATTAAAAACAGCACTTTAATTTCTGACGTTGCAGCACTAAAACCTTGATAACTCTCTGTAGGAAACTCCAAACGTCCTGAAACTTGGACCATTGGATTCTACATTTCAAGGGCTATAATTTTCATATATCATTTGCCCAAAATGGTTATCGTTTGCTATACTAATTTTCTATTTAAAGTTGGCTCAAATTCTGACCCGAATTTAAAGCCTTCTTTCTTCTTCATTTGTTAAAATAATTGGGCTTGGGCTTCAAATAAATTTATACATTTCATAATAATATTCATATATTATTATAATATGTGAAACTTATATTATCCTCATAATATACACATATTGATAAATTTATTCTTTGCTAGTTAATCACGTCATGTGATATAATTTTCTATTTGTACTTTATTTCATGCAACATGAAACCTTGTACATAGAAAATATATTTCTTGTTTCCCATTCAGTTGGTGTGACCTATATTGAGGATCCATATTATGTTGGCAATGGAATAATTATTTTATTCCATAAACTGTAAGCGGTACTCTAGCATACATTACAGCTACCCAAATAATATAGATGTTTAGCAAATCCTTTTACGAAACACGATCCTTCTAGTAATGTTATTAACATTACTTGTGTCTATTCCTTGCCATATGATATTATGACTATTATACAAAGTAGGGCTGTGTCATCTTTGTATTATAATCTTTTCTTGATCTCTAACAAGTAGGATTATATAATTATAACTGCACTTCAGTTATATTGGATCCATTTATAATCTCACTTTACCAAGGGGCCCTTTATAATATCATTCCTCAATTAATGAGTGGCAATTAGCTATTGACATATATATTTTCCTCCTACACAAGTTACATACAAAGAACTATTACTTTTATCACCACTTGCTTCAAATGGCTTTTAATAATAATTACGTTGCATATTCCTTATGTGAAAAATATATCATATCAATCTTAGAATTAACGACACGATAAAAATATTAATGACACAAACACAATCCATATAATATTTTTTATCAATTAGGTCTGTTCAATATATGAAACTTTTCATATACTCGTGTTATTAAATGATAATCCTTTATCAACGTTTACAGAACTACAACGTACTTTTAATCAACACGACAGTCTTATATGACATATTAGTGTTCCTGCTAATATTCAAGACCTGTGAACATTTTAGAGATATATATTCATTTTATTTAGAGTTCTGCGGTTCAAGACCAAGAGCATCTTCTTGAACACTTCTAAATATGAATATAAACTCATGGAACAAAATGTAATAACATCCAATTCATAAATATAACATATAAAAGTAATCACTATAAGATAACTTTTAGAACACAATTCCAACATTTTTTTCCTCCTTAGCCGATGTCGGCATGTCGCTTCTTCTCATTCCACAGAGAGACGGAGAGATCGAAACAGAATCGCAGATAGTGGATGGAAAAATTAAAAGTTCCACTTCCTCAGCGACCTAACTCGAGACCGATAGAATTTATCTGTGCAAGAATTCTAAAATAATCTGATGGTCAGAAAATAGATGGCTCATTAGCCATCTTTATATATACTAGCTTTAATCTCGCGCGTTGCGCGATTCACTCCTATACGAATATGCGATAAAATGATTTCTTAATGAGTGTGGATATAAGATTTTGTTCTAGAGTGCAACCTAGTTTTATGATACTGATTAAGCAAGTATAAAATCTTTAATTGCTTTACGCGAACTCTTGTTCTTCTTAATTTGAAGTAATAAATTATGTATAAATCGTTATAATGCACTCCATGCTTATATTAGATCCTACATTCACAAAAGTATAAATATAAAAAAGCGAATGAAAATTTTCCAGTTATCACCTGGGGCACACAATAGGAGTTACTACATGGATGAACTTAATGCTACTTTAAAGTGCTGATTGCCATTTATTCTGTTAAAAAAAAGATTATTGCATAATTATTATAGATATTTTTTTAAGAGAAGTATAAAGTATAGGAACTTAAAAGTCCCTAACCGAGAGCATCTCTATCTCTCTGTTTTCCTATTAAGGTCCAACTTATGTCTATCCTATTAATCGATCCTGCCATTATTCCTGTCATTATCCCAACCACAATATACCTTCTCCATAGAACCATAAGTAATTTGCAAGGCAAAATTTCAATAACTTCGCTTTATTACATACACTATTACAAAAATTATAAAAGCTATCCCAAGGAAAAAAAATTAAGGCAACAATCGCCATCATTGGATTGTCCATCTCATCAGCATCATCTTGTACCATTTGTGCAACTGGTACTATCTGGAGTTGTATATATTTCATGCAGATATGAACTTTCAATTAAAAATAATATTTAGGACAAATGTTAACTCCTATTATAAAAAAAAATAATAAGAGAATATCAAAGCAAATAATAACTGCAATTACTGAAATCACATAAGAGCTTCCTTGTTCTAAGCGCTGATGTAAAAATTTATAGTACCATGAAGAAATAAAGCACTGAGATCAAATCCTATGGTACATAAAATATTTAGCAAAATCTATTAAATCATAATTTCATAAATGACTCCTTGTTAGGATTAAATAATCCATGGTTTTTAGAAAAGAAATGATAAAGAAATTGAGCAAACGATTAACTCACAATGCACAGTACCAAATTGACAGGATCTGCTTGATACTTCCTTGTTCTCATGCAAGAAGACATGGTTTCGTTCAACCCGATTAATCTTGAAGTTCAAAGTCTCACAGCAAGCCACCATGGCGCCTTCCATCAAATAAAGTGAAATAATGCAAGGCCTAAGACCCTGCACTTGTAAAACAAATTCTAATTTTAGCACTATGTAAAAAGAGATGTTGAAATTTTAGTTTTTCTTGTGTCGTTTCATAGACATATACATTGAAATCACTCTTTTGGAGGTCTGGGCTCTTTTACATTATGTTATTTATTATCTTTTTGTTGGTCCTCTTTTCGAAGAGAGGATAAGCGAGCCAAAGTATATTAATAGAAAATAATTTAAATAATATTTGTACTAAGCCCCAAATTTAATCCATCTCAAAAACTCATAAGCTATACCAAATTTTCCATATTCTTAGCTACTTGACCAAAATGCCCCTCAAAGGTTGTTACGAAGTCTGGAGCAGAATTTCAATGTCATGCACACCAATACACAGGGATTAAGGTAAGGGATGTGCAAAGAAACCAAAGAACATTTATAACCAATTGAACATACCTTCTCACACACTTTTGGAACAAATTGATCTGCCAAACCTTCAAAAGGTAAAGAGCCCCTATAGCAATCTCAACATCACTTAATGGTTGTTGATTCTTCTTCTGATAATCTGATTTAATTTGCGACCAAGATCAAATTCGATCTGTACAATTTTTAAGAACATCCATGCACGTATCCAATAAAAATGTGCATGTAATTTCATAAACAAACAATGAGTCAGCATCACTTGCAAAGGAAAAAATATAAAACAAAACAATTTTGCTTACCTGGCTTCAAATCTGTAGCTTCTATTGCAGCAATCCCTTTAGATGCCTTCGCAACCTGCTAACATTGATCCATTGAATCTGTAGCATATATAGAGTAGTCATTATTTTTTTCATACCATACTTCTCTCGAAAAGTAGAAAATAACCTCCTTAACAAATGCATCAAAGGAACATAGGTTACCAAGGTTGCTTTTATGCAGTAATGCATATCTTTCTGGCAAGTTCTACACAACACCCTATATAATTATTTTGTATTTAAAAAGTGCTAAAAATCACTAAATTTAAATGCTGTAAAATACTCATCAATTTTTTAGTTTAAATATACATCATGTTTATGCTTTCTGTCAAACAGATCGTAAACATAATTGCAACACTTCTATAACTATATGAAGTATGCTTCATCCTTTCTACACGTGCTTTCCTTTGTTGCATACAGTCAAAAGCAATAATAATGATTTCCGATCGGAACAATTCGATAAAATATGAAGTAAATTTAAAGGATATAAATGCAATAAGCTAAATACATCATTAATACAGAGCCATCGAAGGTGTGTACCAAGAAATGCGAACTTGAGGGATCTTGGACTGATTTCCTATGTCGCTGCCTCCAATGAAATTTCTGGTAATCAAGCAACAGAAATAAGCAATTTAACAAATTTAAAAGAAAAATAAAAGAAATACAAATATCAGTCATACTAACCCGGTAATAAAAATATCAGACATTGATACTGGGTTTAGCTGATGGACTTCTTCAGCTTCTGACCGTCACTTCCAATTATTTACATGATGTCAGGAGACCTTCATCACTACAGATGGAGCAAAAAAGAAACATGTTGAAATTATTTCTCCGATCGTTAACAAATTTCCTGGGAGCTTGAAACTCGACATAATAAAATTAAAAACATAAAAAAAGAAAGATATCCAAATTGAAGACTTCAAGCCGGAAACTAATTAATTAACCAAAAGGAGAGGTGTTAGCTGTGACAATCCGAGCATAGCTCTGCCAAATTCGCAAGATACCAGCATACGCAGAGAAAGAAAGCTAAATAGCAGTAATTCTAATTAAGTTATTTGAAGAGAGGAATCATCAGAATAATTTTGAAACTGAACCTATGATGAGAGCCCATCTCTGTGCACATCGACCTATGAACCTATGATGATTTGCAAGGGAATTTAGTTGGTATTGATGTGCGAGATAATATCAGAAAACAGAAAGCACATCATTGAAGCTATTATAAGTTATAACCTTGATATCAGTATTACTCTTTGTCCAATTTGATGGCTCATTTGCATCACACCCCATTGTATAAAGGCTTTAGTAGCTGTGATTGTAAACCTTTATTCTGCTTAGAAAGAAATTCAAGGTTACTACATTCTAATTTCTGAATTTCTAATTTGCAAACCCTAAAACCCGAAAACACAAAACACATATTTCACTCTTACCAATTGAAATTTATTGCTAATCTAAAAAGAAAAATAGAATCCATATTTAAACGAAACAATCATATGTCAAAACCTTTGCTCTCTATAAGCTGGTTCTCTATATAATATGCACAGAGCTTGAGATTACTCTTAAATATACAATTGTTTTGTTGAACCCCATCCTCTTTTTTCTACTCCAGCATGGCTGCAACAATGAGACTCTTCATAGACCTGACAAAGGCATTTTGAAGACAAAACGATATAAGAAAATTGATATTGAAGTTTTTTAGAAAGGCCGAAGATTTATCAAAGAAATCAATCTACATAACCATAACAGCATCACTGGAAAGAGAGATTGTAAAAAATGGAAAATAAGAATTAGAAATATAGCTAGCATTGTTTAATAAAAAGTGAGTACATCAATCAAATGTGTACATACATGAGGAACTCGGCACATGATTGAGAGATCAATTGTCTTTTCAGCTGTATATAATATTTCATATATTTGTAAGGGTAGTAATGGTTTTATAATTTTATAAGGTGAACCATGAAATTGCTCAGAAGTGAGTAGTAATTAGTCAAGTTCTTTTCGGTAAGAAATGACCTCAAATGATCACAAATTGTACTCACTTGAATAAGCAAAATAAAATCAAATTTGAATAATAATGCTATATTTAACTTAGTTAAAAAAAATAGAACAATTATTCAAGCTAATATCACAAAAAAAGAACTAATTTGTATCATTGATTGATCTGCTTGAGACTCCAATTTTGAGTTCGGATTGGGGCTTCTTGAGCTAGCTCAGCTGAAGGTCGAAAGATTGGAAAAGAATAGAAAGAAGGTAAGAGAGAATGGTGCTCACACTATCAAAAAGGAGCGCATACTCGAGAGAGGTGCTACACAATTAACCCCAACCTTCGTTGTAAGCAAGTCGATCGAAACCAATCGGAAGCAGCAAAACAAAAAATCCTTGTAGAAACCCCAGATGCGAGAAAGTGCGAGCTTAATGAGCTAGCTGCCATGAAGATCGGCTCTGACAAAGAGGCGAGAAGGGATGGGGGAGACGGCGTCGATTCCAGCGAAGCTAGTCGAGAGAGAAGACTCCATGGCCTGAGGGACCGAGACAGGCTCTGCTTTTGGTGATCGATCGGAGAAATCAATATGAAAGAAAGAGAGAGAGGAGAGGTGAGGGAGAGGCGAGAGAGAGAGAGCAAGCATGTGCTGTTTGGAGAAGTAAACAGACGAGAGAGAGGCGATGAGCAGAAGAGAAGCCAAAATAATCCAACGGACATGATCAACAGATGCACAACGAACGGTTAGGATGGGTTACTGTACTAACTACAGTAGCCAACGCTCTCCACGTGCTGCTCACGCCACAGCAAATTTATATAGTTATAATTGGAGTAGGGTGTCAAACGTGGTTAACGACCACGGTAGAGGGCAATACCGTTATCGTGCCATTTAAATAACGGTATGAACCAATATGTCACTTACCATTCTGTTTATTAAACGAAACAGATTTTCGTACTATCAACCATTCCACTTCAGAAATTACACAAAAAACGGTTTGAAATGAGGTTGAAACAGTTGAAACGGTATAATTTTCTATGTCACATATCGTTCCACTTAGAAAACGATATAATTTCTTATGCCACAAACCGTTCCATTTAATTTAAACGAAAATGGTTTCCGTTGACACACCCCTATTCGTTATGTCGCATTCATTCTTGTACCGCTTGAGCTCTCCCATACTGAATGTTCATTACAATGTTGTGCGCCAATTCTAGGAAATTATGAATTTCAAGGAAAGCTTGCCTTTATCCTTTCTTGGTTTCTTCGGTCAGTTGACCCCCAAAAACTTTCAGTGGGCCCCTTGCAGCTGTTCCACTTGGCTTGGTGCCTGGCTTAAGCTTGCCCGTCTCAAACAGTGGGTTTTAAATTTGAGCAAGGTTCCAATGCCACAACTTTTTTGTACCACAAGTTACCACAACTTCATATTTTGTCAATATTTAATATTTTTAAAATTCAAATATCGAATCCAAACCGTTGATCTTGTTCAATACAATAAGTGATGTCTTTTGACATAAATTTTATAAAATTTGGAGTAGGTTTGATATTCGATCAAGTGGTAAACAAATGAACGAATCTAGTTAACTATAACAGATTAACTCTAATACGTTCATTTGTTGACCACTTGATCGAGTATCAAATTGACTCCAAATTTTATAAAAATTATGTCAAAACACATCACTCGTTGTATTGAACAAGATCAACGGTTTGGATTCAACGTTTGAATTTTAAAAATATTAAATATTAACAAAATATGAAGTTGTGGCAACTTGTGGCACCAAAAAATTATGGCACTGAACCTTGCTCTTTAAATTTATAGTACATATATCTATATCACGACAAATACATGACATTTCTAGCTGAAGTTTTAACTTTATATGGAAAATTTTCAAAATATTAGTTACTTCAAATGTATGCTAATTTTTCATGCTTACGTAGATATTGAGATGCATCTAATTCATGTCTTTATACTTGTGTATGTTATTTTTCAGCATACTTGACACCCAAACTAAATAATTGCAAGGTTAACTTAATATTTTTGTTTTTTAGCAAATTATTAGTTAGATGACTAAAGAGATTTTGTTGTTGTATTTTTATTGTATTGTCAGATTTAAATTCAAGTTTTTATCTTGATTTTATCCAGTTGTTTGAACGATGTATAATTATTTTGTTTCATTTTCTTTTAGCTCAAATTCATGATGTAAAACTCTTTTAGCCATATATACAACTTTTAATTGGTCATGGTATTTGTGTGATTAAACATAATAATACTCTATAGTATATAATCTATTCTTACATTGTATATAATTAACATAAAAAAAATTATATGCAGAACAACAAATTACATGTCGCGGTTGAGTCGTGACGGAAGAATCTAGTTATCCATTAATTTCCATACATATGCAACTTTCTTTTTATTCAGATGAAAAACTAACAGTTAAATAACTTTTTATTTTTAGATTATTAATAAATCAATTTTTAAAAATCGATGATCCAAATTATACTTAAGAAGGTGATTATATCTAATACAAACTGAAGCATCAAGAGACTTTGACCTTACTATCTAATTCATAAAAAAAAGTGATATTTTCACTAAAAAATAGTAAAACTATTTAGTTGAGACGGGAATTGATTTGGACACCTCCTACAAATGATACAACACCACCAAAAAATTTTAGTGACCAAAATACCCCTGTTAATTGAGTCGCTCCCATTTTTCGGCTCCAGTACTTCACCTCATCATCATACAACCAAACCATTGAAACGTAGAAGGAAAAAAAATAATAACAGCGCTAACAAATTAGATTACTCAAACTCATCATACGAATTCTTAAGTTTGCAAAACCAGACAAATTATTAAGGTGCTCATGAAGACAAAATTACATTGTACTAGATTACTCGATTTCATAGTTTATTGGAGACCGTTCTTTTCACTGGTTTTAGCGAGAAAATATTTGTAAATGATTTTGTCATTATATATGGACCTAAATTTGTGATTTTCTGACGCAATAAATGCAAACATAAACTAAAAAAAAAAAAAGCAATTCAACATTATAAAATGCTTGAACCCTACATAAATGATAATCTGAAAATACGTTTTCATAAAAGTTTATAAATAGCTAAAGTTTACTTGAGAATTTAAATTTTGTATACTGCTGGTAGTGAAATTTTACTACCCCGTATTTTAATTAAATAGTCTAGTATTTGTATAAAAGTAATTCCCCTACAATTTGTTTACTAATGTTTTTGACAGCCGCTATCGAATTTTCGGGAAAAAAAATGTAATTTATTTACTAATGTTGGTAAGAGACTAATTCATCGGTCTCCTGGTATTTACCACTTAATTTATTATTTTAGTCACTTCTTAAGTAGTTTGACCCTTTTATGCAAGTCACATAAAAAATTCATTTTATAACCAATCTAATTTTCTTGTTAATATCGCAGCAGCACCACTAAGGTTTTTATTTCTCTCTTGTTGAAGCTAATCACATCTCTCTTGTTGAAGCGTACAATTATAGAGGGTGATTTGGTCAATGAAATTTATTTTGTGGTGTTGTATCACTTTTTGGAGGTGCCCAAATCACTTCCCAGAGGCTGATGGAACTAGTAAAATAGAACATAAGAAAGAGCATTGATGAAACCAGTAAAAGTATTTGGGTCGACTTACGTAAAATCATGATTACATTAACCATGACTTACCTAATCAAAGTCAATAGACATGATAACTTAATAATGATGTGTATAAACAGCCATATGGAAAATTGCGTGAGAAAAAAAAAATGAAGAATAGGATATTGTTATGAATAGAGTACTAAATCAAAAGTGTAAAATTCAAATATGCATTGGAGTAAATATTAGAAGCAAAAATTAGGGAAAAAGGAGGAATAGAAAAGCACCGAGCAGTAAAATTGAAGAACAAAACAAACCCTAGATGATTATCAGTCAATCCAAAATCATTACAATTAAAAAAGCAACATAAAAAAATTCTAAGTACAATCCAAAACCAACCCAGTAATTATCAGTGAAAAAGGACAAGACAATTATAAATTTTCGTGGTACTATATGCAATCTAGTCCTATGAATCATAAATATAAAGAAATTAGATATACCGCAGCGGGAGTTGATCGATTAGCCTGGATCCTTTTTAAAGCGATGTTGCAACCCTTCTCTCATGCTTTGTCTTCCTCCATATGCTGCTGATACATCACAACCTCAAGTTAGGGCTTGGCATCACTTTTCACGATTCTAAGAGCCGGTCGACTTGTGTGTGTGCTTTCTAATGCTCTCCAAGAAATAGGATGATCTCCTCCCTCTCAATCACGAGTTTCTCTCCTTCTGGTGGTTATTACACACAATGGCAATTTCCATATATACCAGATCGTGATTAGGACAAGGGTATATATACAGCCAACTTGAAATGTTTAATAATAGACTTTCCAGAAATATGAACCGACATATTTGAAACTTTGGAACAGTTCATTTTAATGTTCATATTACGATCCATTCTATAATTGAAACGCCTAAAATAGACTTTTTTCCAACAACAACCAAAATGGAATGGTCCATTCTATAATTCTACCAGAACGGTCCATCCCAAATGGGAACGGTCCGTTCAAATAATGACTCCGCACTATTTCCAACAACAACCAAAATTACAAGGATGATCAACATTTTGACCCAATAAACATGGTTCTCAGAAACAATTAAAATCGAGGCCAAAATTTTACTCTATTTTTTAATCTTTGCAAAAAGTTAAAAGTTAAAATTGGGAAAAATAGAGGAATAGCAATGTACTGAGCAGTAAAATTGAGGATATGTGCAAACCCTAGATGTTGCAAAGATTAGAAGGTTGAGGCCTTATTTATAGTACTTGATGAAATTTCCTGGCACAGAGAAGATTTGCACAAAATTGTGCACCAAAATGAGGAAGTCGAGGGGGCATCCTGATCCAAGAAGAAAAGTTCCAATTCTCTCCAATTTTTCTTTCTTTTGTTACACCCCGAATTGGGGGTGGAATATTTTAGTATATAAAGGAAAAATGGTGAAGGAAATTTCTTTCCATCGGACATATCGCTATCCAAACGAGCTGAAATTGATATTTTCTTTTGTATTTTTCCTTCGCATCTCCCAAAATCAAACACGCTGTAAGTGATGAATTTTATTAGTTTGGCTATTAATTGTATTTTTTTTATATGCTTGTCATTATCCATCCAATGAGGACTGACAAATTCATTTATTGTAGCTCTGGCCACTAAAATTCTAGACACTAATTAATACTTCTATAATCCTTTATTTTTTAAAAAAAAATTGCAGGGCTAAGATGTTGGAGTTATGTCCTAGAAATCAATATTTAATGACTTATTTTCTTAGTTTATGTTAATGATGATATTTGATCATTTGTTCCTAGAGTTTATTATTGACAGATCATTCAGGTTGAGGATCTGAATTGTAGATCTCTGTGGATCATTCATTAGAATGACAATAATAAATCTAAATCGTCCATAATCTTGATAATTAACAAGGAACATTAATTATCATACAAGATTAGTATGCAAGTTAAGTGATGATTAAGCTCTACAAATCATAGGTAAGGAGTTACCAACTTAATTGCATATGTGTATGTTATTGGAACATAGTACAGGACTTGACCTAGTGAAATAAACATATGGATTGTGTTATGTGTCATTGTTTATTTCATATCAGTTTGATTCTAAGTTTGAGATGTTCACCTTTTCCACATGAGGATAGGTTCAATAAATATCGTCTAACGTTGATTCCTGATAAAGGCTGCTATAAGGACTTTATTTATGTTCTCTTGAATTGTGCGAGGAAAAGTTATTCATCAAGAAAACCGTATGTCCCTCATTAATATAATTAATGAGTGATGATATCTGTTTGGGCCCCTTGATGGAGTTTGGATTGTTTGGCCAAATTGTACAATCAACTCTAGATCAAGAAATGTATAATCTGCAAGAATGACACATTCCTATCTTGGATTATACAAGGATATCATATGACATAAGAATCAGACAAGGAAATACTTTTATTTCTTATGCAGGATTGAGATATTGTAACGGTACATTATTTATGCGAATTGGGAATCATAACGTGTTGCTAGATACCGCTTATGATTATTGGAAATAAATAGTGATTTATCTCCATGGCCAACATAGCATAAATCCTCAAAGGGTCACACAAATAGAGCTTTAACCATATAGTGCATTATTTATTTATTCACAACAGTGAGTATTGTGAAAATATGATAAGTTGATTAATTAATTATATACCGTTGTGAACCGTTATAATTAATTAAGTCAAAAAGGATCATATAGAAATAAGTTAATGCATATGCTAATCCTTAAATAATTATCAAGGTATTGATAATTAAATTTTTGTTCAACACGAATTGATTAGAGTAATTAATTTAAGCAAACGGGCCTTTATTTAATTGGTAAATAAAAGGTCCAACTTGAGAGCAATTAATTGGGCCACTAATTAATTGAATTAGAGGAACAATTAAATAATTATAAAGTCCATCTAGGCCCATTTATGGCCAGCCATGTGGGTGGCATGGTTGTAATTTGGTGTAACTTGTTGGGAGAGTGGTTGGTCTATAAAATGGGACCATTTGAGGTGAGAAACCCTAGCCTCCACCTACCTCTTTCTCCCTCTCCCATTTTGGACGAAAATAGAAGAGAAAAATTGAGATTTTTCTCTCTTCTTCTTGCTCTCTCTTCCTCATTTATCAATAGGGTTCATGTGTTGAACATAGATCCAATAATTAAATAGTTAGTTAATTGGAGAAAAACAAGGATTAGCTTCTCTCTTCCTCTTGCTAGCACAAGGGTTGAAGAGATTGGTTAATCTCTTGGTGGAATCGAGGCGGCCGGCCGGCGACCTAGGAGGAGAGGAGAGCACGCCACCGACTCCTACGCATTGGATTCGAACCTCACAAGAACGTTTGTGAGAGGTACAATCTTCCTACACCTTTTTCTTATGTGTGTGATTGCCTTTGCACTAGATCTTGTGATTTGCTTGTTGATAATGGTGATTAATTAGTTGTAATTAATCTAAAATTAAAATATGAGCATTTCCTAACATAAGATTAGTGGAGCAATCGAAAATTACAACCATGACGGAGTAAGATTTAAAACACAAAAAATCACATTTAAATCACATACAACCTAAATACATATTATACACTAATTATTATTATTTTTTTTTACCTAAACATAGTAAGATTTCTTCAAACGACTATGAGAATCTCGTTAACAAGAAGCTGAAGGTCAAAGTTTGTTTTCTTTTTTCTACTTTTGTCACTGTCTTGATTGTTTTTCTAACAAAAAAAAATTATGTTCTATGGCTGATATTGTTGAATATATGTATATGGTGATAGAGCGCTGCCCGTCATGGTTGAAAATTTTTGCAACTATCTTAGGAAAACTGATCAATCCTTGAAGTAAATTATTTCACCTAAAAGCACTATTTTTTTTGCTCGTCGTCTACTAGCAATAAATTAAAATAAAAGGAAAGAAAGAAAAGGGTAAGGCAATTAGAAACTCTCAAAATAGGAAAGACCTGAAATAACAACATTTTCTAATAAAATTTTCTTACTAGCACCATACATATTTTTGTAGCTTTTTTGTACCAAACCAATTAATTCTTGTTCCCAAATCAAATACTGACAAAAGACATTATTTGAAGTGTGTTGTCGATTCCAAAAAATGTGATCATGTGAATAAATTGAGTTTTGCTAGGCCGAAGGATGACGAAACCACAAGGAGAAGGAGACATAGTGAACAGCATACACATAACACATATATATGATGAAGATTCATGGGATTTGATAAGGATAACTAGAAATTCTACAAGATTTTTTATGAGATATGCTTTGTATGAGATGTGTTTACAAACTGTAAGAAATTTCATTATGAAAATAAATTATAAGATCCTAGAAACTTTTCAATCATATTTAATATTTAACTAGTGATTATCTTCTTATTAGAGATCTAACCTTGCAAGGGAGGCCTTTTTTCCTTTTTTTCCCTTTTCTATAATTGATTTATGATTTTCATTTAGTGGTTGGTACATATATATATTAACTCCCATTCCTAATCCATATTTAAGTGTACAATCGTTTTGCTTTCAGATCGATAATTAATTTTGATTATGCAGGTTATCTTCCTTAGTTATTTTGGCTGGAATTATATATTTTTTGTCAACATGATTGCAAACTTATTGTAATACTAGCCCCAGTATAAATTTTTACTTTATCATTTAATTTTCTCTGGTCTCTTAGTAAAAGGTTTAAGAAGGCATGCAAAATCATTATATAATTTCTCAAACATTTTGATCAATTTTTTTATTGCAAATAAAAACAGATATATATATATATATATATATATATATATATATATATATATATATATATATATATTGTTTAGTGATCTTCATTCTTTTCCCATACATGACAAAGCATAGCTCGTATTATTGACATAATTTATGAGACCCTAAAAGCAAGATTTAAATAACAAAGGTATGATAAATCATGCAAAACTTACCTTTTATCATACAAAACTTTTGGCGATGTCAATTTTCAATAAATGCTTGCAACAGATTGTTATTAGGCGAGTCTATATTGTATGAATAGGTGTCAATGTCACCCGTTTTTTTTTAAACAACATTACTAGAGGTTAATATTTGTAGTTATAAAATATAATTTTGTCAAAAGTCATGTCTATTTGAACCCATAAGTATTTGTATAAATTTTCAATATTGAACCCCATATACAATATATTTGTTTTTCAATGGTAAAACTACTGTGCTCCTATTTTAATTGTTGATTGTGTGAACCTTAACAATTAATTATTAATTAAAGGTCTAAATGCTAATAGTCCAAATGACCAAATTGGAATGGATATAAAACAGGGTCAGCAACCTAATAAATGCTCTAATTTTTATTTTTTGTGCGTGTCTAATGATTATTAATTTGAATTAATATCGTCATACAATAAGAGAGAAATAACAGAATTACTCAAATATGATTGGGTTAATTTGAAGCTACCCATGACCAGTTGATTACTTTTAGAGGCACAAAATGTATCCGGATCCTCCGGTCGTGCCGACCACCTAGTCATCATTTGATCTGAGCCGTCCAATTTAATCTCAACGGTTAATTTTTCGGGCCTATCCATTCTGATATTATGCACTGTGCATCATTAACCGTTGATATTAAATCACACGGCCAGCACCTGTCGGCAGACCAGATCATCTCGTTCAGGCACAAAATAGTTGCATGTCGTATACACGAATTTGTGAAAGCAAAAAAGTTTTGTCGCATGTTCTGCTTTAGATGTTCAACATTTTTTTATATTATCAGTTATAAAAACTAATTGATTTTAAATTACATAAAACTATTTTTTTTACAATTTTATAGTGACATAAAACTATTTTTTATTAACTATACAGTAGTGATACAAAATAAATAACTATTTTTTCGATGACAAATAATAAAGTTTAATTTCTAACAGTTGAATGTCCAAAAATTCAGGATGATCATTTCAATTGGTGTATGGTATTAAACTAATATTTATTGTTTTTATTGGATTAAAAAACTAGTGATTTATTGATGGTAAATCTGAAATTTTAAATTTGAAAATGGCATAAGTAAAAATGGTCCAACAAAAAATGGTCTTGAATGAAAACACTAGCATATGTATACCTGGGTCCATTATTGATAAGAAACCTGGAATGAGCCCGGGCATAAATAAACGATTTAAATTCTGATGCAAGAAGTAGGCATAAGAATTAAAATTATTAAATTTATTTAACCTGTGAGTGCTAAACTTTTAGCGCATTTTTTTTTCCAAGGTCCGTTAAGGTTTAGAGAGCTGATTTGCTTTGTGTAAGCAACAAGTCAACAACCTTTTTTTGAGGGCAAAAGGGGAGGTCACTCAAGCCTCCTTCTTTTCATTAATTAAATAAAGTTGTCAATTATTACATTTAGCGAGCAGCTAAATAAAAATCCAAAAAAATCATACAAAAAAAAATACTAATTGAAAGCCAAGTTACTATAAAGTAAACAACAGAAAGGAAAATTTGAATCCGGTTAGCTAGATCAGATTGGTATTTAATCTTAAAGAGCTCATCAGATTGAGTGATTCCCATTCAAGAATTATCTGGCGCACAAGATCATTTGGGAACAAGTAAACTACTACATGAAATGTTCTGGTCCTTCTGAAGCGTCTCTCTCCAGATAAGAGAGCATAAAATGGACATCAGCTCTCTAGGTAGAGTTCGATCTTCATTTCAAAAATAGAAAGACATGACAAATATGTAAATCCCAAGAGACAGAATTAAGAATATAACAAATATGCATCTCTTTTTTTTATATAAATTGTGTCTTTGAAGTTTGGTTTTGCAATTTGCTTTATTGCTTCAATTTGGTTCCTGAGTTAATCGCGTAAATTCTGATTCATCGGTGAAATTTCGCTTTTGTTGGACTAAAGCAAACAAAAGGCTCAGGAAGATAAAAGTCTTAAATATTGGAACATTATCGGTGTGTTTTGTTTCTTATGTTATCTCACAAAATCATTAAGATCAATTTTATTCTTAAATTTATCAAGTTAACCAGTCGTTAACTGATCCCCTGCCTCTTCTAAAAGGCACAACATGAGTGACTAGTTAACTTTTGTCAATTATTGCGAAATCATTAAGATGACAGTTCTCATCAACGCTATGTATGTGATCAAGAAGCCGATAAAACCAATATAATTTGCAAACAAAACTCTATTGAAACAAATAAAAAATTCAAAAACCAGATAAGCCAGGTTCACTAGTTTAAGGCCTGCCATTAAAAATTCACAAAATCACAAACCAGTTTCTAAAGAAGAACATTTGATTTCACATATACAGAATATTAACAAATCAGTCCTAAAATGATTTCCAGATCCAGTTAGCTGCTGTCTAACTGCAATACAAAATGAACAAATTAAAAGCAAAAAAGCAAGTAGCAACCTTGAGACTAATAATAACAAACATGAAACAGAGCCTTACCCAAGCAGCTTACTCTCATAATTTACCCTGCTATGATGCCTAAGCTCTTGGCCAGCTGCATCTTCTTCTGCACATATTTCATATTTGGCGTATGTACACATATGAAGCATAGGTGCGGTTTGTTCCTGATATCAGAAATTTTGTTATATATCCGCACAATGGTCAAGGTGAAAAATGCGAACTGATAAAGAAAGGAAATTAACTTCATATCTTTGAAAATTTTCCGTACAATATACTTTATATCCGCATCAACATGATCCACCTACATGAAAGAAAAGTACAGTTCAATATTTGCAATTAATATAGCTTTCATAAGAAACAGAAAAAAAAAAACTATCTAATCCTAAAATGCAGAATTAATCGTTTAAATGTAGAATTGAAGCTCCAAATAAACTTCAGGTTTCGCATTATATGCATGTTTCTTTATGTGTAACGCAATATTTTGAATAAATAAGTTTTGAATCATGTTCTAGACCAAATAAAGTACTTAAATATATAATAATGTACTCAATGATGTTGAATGAATCAAGAATCACCTAAAATGCTCAAGTAATGCTCCAAATAAGCTTTATTTGCACACCATGTGCATATTTCTTTATTTATAATGCAGTCTTTTGAATAATTTAGATCTGAATTATATTCTAGACCATATCAAGCACTTAAATATATATTATGATGATCCATTGACGTTAAAATTAATCAAGAAACACTTTAAATGCTCAACAAAAGCTCCAAATAAGTTTTTTTCGCATACTATATGCTTATTTCATTAATTAGAATCCCACTATTTTTAAAAATTAACATCTAAATTATATTACAGAACTATAAAGAGCTTTAATATAAATTGTTGTAATAACCTGACATCAAACTAATAAAATATAGCTTAAAATACCCAACTGATTTTTTAAAAAAGCTTTAATTGCACATTATGTTAATATCTCTTTGTGTATAACACAATATTTTAAAAATGAAGATAGAATTATATTATATACCATATAAAGAGCTCTAATATAAATTATTTGGATCAAGTCATATCTAATGGATTATTAATCGCTTTAAAGGCTGAACTGAAACTCCAAATAAACTTCCTTTGCAAATTATATGTGTATTATTTTTGTGTAATGCAATATTTTGAATAAGTAAGTTCTAAATTATATTTAAGACCATATAAAGAGCTTAAATATATTTAATAGTGGTCAATTGATGTCTAGTGAATCAAGAATCGCTGAGAATTCTTAAATAAGCTTTATTTTCACATATCATGAATATTTCATTATGTATAACGCAATATTTTGAGTAAGTTAGATCTGAATTATATTCTAGATCATATAAAAAGTTTTTAAATATAGATTATTATGTTCAACTGAACTCAGAGGACTCAAGAATCACTTAAAATGCTCAAGTGAAGCTCCAAATAAGCTTAGTTTGCATATAAAATGCATATTTCATTATGTATATTACAATATTTTGAATAAGTTAGATTTGTCTAGACCATAGAAAGTGCTTAAATATAGATTATTTTATCAAATGACGTCGTAAGAATTGAGAATCACATAAGATGCTCACTTGCTCCAAATAATTAGGATAAGAATTATATTCCAGACCATATAATTAAATATAAATTATTGTGATCAAATAACGTTGTATGAATCAACAATCACATAAAATGCTAAACTGAAGCTCCACAAAGCATCATTTGCACATTATATTCATATTCTATTCATGTTTAATGCGAAATTTTGAATAAATAGGATCTGAAATATATTTGGGGCTATATCACGATCTTAAGTATTGATTATTGTGATCAATTCACATCAAATGAATAAAAAACTGTTTAAAATACTCAACTGAAGCTCTAAAATAACTTCATTAGCACATTGTATGCATAACGCAATAATTTTTAAGTAGTTAGATCTGAATTCATTTTAGACCATATAAAAAGCTTAAATATATATTATGGTGATAAATTGACGCGAATTAATAAAGTATAGCTTAAGATACTTAACGAATGTTTTAAGTATAAGAATATTTCATTATGTATAACACAATATTTTTAAATAAGCAAGATCTAAACTATATTATAGACCATCTAAAGAGCACAAGTATAGATTATTGTGATAAAATAACGTTTTTATGAATTATGAATCGCTTTAATGCAGAAGTGAAGCTTCAATTGCACATTATATGTATATTTTTTTTGTGTAACGCAATATTTTGAGTAAGTAAGTTCTGAATTATCTTATAGATCATACCAAGTGTTTAAATATAGATTTTTATGATCAATTGACCTCGAATGAATCAATAATTACTTAAAATGCTCAAGTGAAGCTCCAAATAAGCTTTATTTGCACATTAGATGCAAATTTGATAAGTAAGATCTGAACTGCATTATGGACCATCTAAATAGTGAAAATATAGATTATTGTGATTACATGACGTTTTATGATACATGAATATCTTTAAATGCAGAACTGAAGCTTCATATAAGCTTCAGTTGCACATTATATGCATATTTCTTTTGTGTAAAACAATATTGTGATTATATAATGCGCTTAAGTATTGATTATTGTCGTCAATTGACGTTGAATGAGTCGAGAATCGCTAAAAATTAGATCTGATTCTTAGGACATTCCCTTGATAGATGTCCCGGTTGATAACAGTTGAAGCAGACTCGTCCGTTGAATGGACATGCCTTCGCAATGTGGTCTGATTTTCCACACTGAAAGCACGACACTCTCTTTTTCTCGATAACCTCATTCTCTTGTGGACTTGCTTGTTTTTCTATCCTTTGCTTTTGATTATTCTTTAAATTTCTTCCTTCACGTTGTAGCCTTGCGTTGTAGTTCTCTTCAACAATTAATGCCTTATTGACTACTAAGGCATAGTCGGCCAATTCAAACACCGCGACTTTTTCCTTGATTGCGGGATGGAGTCCCCGTTCAAAGTGTTTCGCCTTTAACTCTCGTGTTGCGATTAAATAAGGAGCAAAACGAGATAGTTCATTAAACGCTTCTTCATACTCTTGTACGCTTCTACTACCTTGAGTGATAGTAAGAAACTCTTCAGCCTTCTTGTTTCGGACACTCAAAGGAAAGTATTGTTCATAAAAAGCCTCACGAAAATTCTCCCATGTTATTGGAACATCATCTGCAAAAGTTCGCCTTTTTGTACTCCACCAAGCATCTGCATTACCTTCCAAGACAAAGGTCACAAATGCAACCTTTTCTTGGTCACTACAACTAATAGCTTCAAATTCTCGACTTGACGAATCCACCTTTCTGCAATGAGAGGGTCTAATGCACCAGAGAAAGATTTTGGACCCAAACTCTTGAATTGATTCAGCTTTCCATTGGCTCCTCCAGTCGGGGTAAAAACTTCACTTGAAGATTGTTGACGACCAATTAATTGCACCAATGAATCTTGTGTTCGTTGTTGTCGCTCGAGTAACTCCATGAATTGGTCAATTCGTCCCGTCTCAGCGTTCGAGTTGCTATCGTGTTCCGGTGTAGGATCAGGGACAACTCCTTCCGCCACTCTCGTCGCACGATTGGCACGCAAATTCATTCTTCCGTTCACAACAGGTGGTGTTTCAGCACCAAAAGGAACACGTGCGGTACGCTTTCTCCTACCAGCCATATTGACCTATGTTTATAATTAACTTGGTTAAATCATTACTTTACCAACTTATTTGAGACACCAGGACAAAATAATCTTAATTATGCTCTGATACCATTAAAAGTTGTCACACCCCGAGGAGTATCTTATTTTCGGAATGTACACAACTTAACAGCAATCATAATAAAATGAGCATCATTAAAATAATAAAGTCACATAATACTGGTACAATTGTCTCAAATACAAAATTGGGTTCATTCGACCCTATACGAGTTTATAATCTCGCAGCGGAAGACATACTTGAATACTAAACCTTCAAATAACATCTAATAAATATTCTTAAACTACTCATAAATAAAAAGTAAAATACTTCTAGATTAACTCCACGTAGCGGCTCCAGTTATTAGCATAAATCTTACTCCTTAAGGTCCTCTGTGGATTAAAAATGGGGAGGGGTGAGTATAATTTTCAACTCAGTAGGAACAATCTCGACTTCCAACCTCTGGAAGTCAATCGGAGAAATAATTCCAAAGATTATAAAATCAAATAATTCAACTTAATAACGAGCATTAAAATCCAACTAGTTATTATCATAACAAAACATATACTTTCATGGAATATATCAAAATTCAATTAATGATCATCGTGAAATTAAATTACTTTCTTTTGGAATATATCAAAACTCGAGTTATTATCTTAAAAAAAATACTCTCTTTCGGGGAACCAAACATCATCAACATACTTTGGCCACACTTTGGAATGGATCCAAACTACGTCAGTAAGGAACCATTTCGCACTCTCAACAGCGGATGGAGTGGCATTTCCACCTGCCACAGTGGAAATACGTTCCTTCTCACACCTCGAAGGAACCGACTTCCGCCACGTCTGACGGACTACTAATCCCGAAGGACTCGCCAACCAGGTACCGGACAAATATAATCAATTCTCCTCGTGTGTATAACAACAGTCAACTTTATTAACTTCCCCATAAAACTTTACTTTCATCATTACAAATACACCAATTTATTAATTTAATTCTTCTTCAAAAATCACACTCCAAGTAGTTTGTATTTTGAAATGCCAACTATATACTATTGTCAAATATTTTGATCGAAAGAAATTAAAAACAATGGTATCACACAATTTTATAAATATAAAGTATACAGAAAATATATTTAAAATATTTCCAATGTATGAAGTCTATTAATTTAGTATGGAAAAATTATCATTGATTAAAATAAGGACTATGGTAAGTTTAAAAACGTACTATTATAATCCTTTGTTTTTAAAATAAAAAACTGACATTTATTGAAAATAGATTGACTTCTAAAATCATAATAAAATTGTAGAACTTTTTACCAGCTTTCCAACGAACCAAAATTTATTAAAATCGGAGTTTAAATGGGAGAGTTATGATATTTCAAAGTGTGTATGGAAATCAATTGGAATTTCAGAATTTTCAAAAAAATGTGGCTTCACCACTGGGATTCGAACTCGGGTATGGGCTGAACAAAACCTCATGAGCTCTGGCGCAACCAACTGGGCTACTTTTTCATTTGTTAAATAAGTGTACATAGTTGTTATTTAAATCAAATAACAGAAGCCTTCTTCTCCAACAGGTCAAACCCGCGTATTTCACAGTTTAAAAACTGTTTTCCATTTTCATATCCAAATTGCGTTCAATTATGTAAAATTTTCATTATAACTCATGTAAACTATCTATCTAATACTTACTTGGATCAAAGCAACAAAATGGGATTGAAATTCAAAAGGAAGAGGATGGAACAACAAAGGTCGGGACGGCCCCTACCTTAGCGACGCAATCTTCGGGGAGACACCGTACACCTTTCCCAATCTAGCCCGCTCCTGCCCAAGTTACTTCTCGTGCTCTCAACTTCTCATAACTCGTTTAGACGTGGTTAAAATTTGGTTTGAGGACTTGGTGAACCATACAACCTCTATTTATAACCAAACTTTTCACCTACCATATTTTCATATTTTACACATGTATTTTGAACCGAATTTCGGCTTCTACCACTTCACACTTCACAGTATAAAAGTTTTACTAAATTTTCTAAGCATTTATTGCAATGTCTTATCATGTTTTATCATGGATACCATGTGTTTGTTGAAATGCCTGAGAGAAGGCCGAGATTTTTGACCATTTTAACCCATTATTTCATGTGAATTCAGTAGCCCATACTTCTATGACGGCTAGGTAAATAGTTTTGCAGCTATGTTAGGCTATTAGCCTGTGTGAAAAATAGATTTAACACGTTGCACACGTAAATGGTTGTCTTTTGTTTGATAGAATGCTTATGTATACAAAATATGATGTTTAATCGTTATTATTTGTCTAAGTTTTGCTGAATTTGTTATATAATCCTAATAGTGACCAAATACAAGAACCCTTTGTTATTAAACTACAAGAGGCACACCGTACTTGTTATCTTAGATACACATGTTATTTGGATTCTTCATTATTGGTCAAAGATTTTAATTTGATTTTATTTTCACATAAATGCCAAACCTCTTACTGTGAAACGTCTCCCAACCCAACACAATTTAAATATTTTCTACTAGTCCTATTCTACAGTAATTCACAGTTATAACAATATAAGCTTCCTTTGCACATTATATGCATATTTTTTTTTTTTTTAATGCAATATTTGAAAACAGTAAGTTCTTAATTATATTCTAGACAATATAAGAGCTTAAATACAGATAATGGTCGAATGTACTAAGAATCCCATAAAATGGCCAAGTGAAGCTCCAACTAAGTTTTATTTGCACATCATATGCATATCTCTTTATGTATAACACAATATTTTAAATAAGTTAGATCTAAAATATATTCTAGACCATATAAAGTAATTAAATATAAATTATTATGACCAATTGACCTAAAAGAAATCAAGAATCACTAAAAAAAAGCACAAGTGAAGATCCAAATGAACTTAGTTTGCAATTTACATGCATATTTCTTTAGGTATAACGCAATATTTTAATATGTTAGATCTGAATTATATTTTAGACCATGTAAAGTACTTGAATATAGATTATTGTTATCAAATGATGTCGGACGAATCAAGAATCACATTAATGCTCAACACATGGATCAAATTTTCTTTATGTAAGACACGATATTTAAACTAACTAGGATCTAAATTATATTCTAAACCATATAAAGAGCTAATATATAGATTATTCAGATCAAATGTTGTTGGATAAATCAAGAATCACATAAAATGTACAAATGAAACTCCAAAAAGCTTCATTTGCTCATATAAGTAAAATCACATAATATGATAGATTATTGGGATCAAATGACGACAGATGAATCAGTAACCAAGTAAAATACTAAACTGAAGCTTCAGAAAAGCTTTATTTGCATATTATATTCATATTTCTTTATATTTAATGCAATATTTTTAATAACTAGGATCAGAATTATATTATAGACTATATCAAGAGTTTAATATAGATTATTGTGATCAATTTACTTCAAATGAATCAATAATCGTTTAGAATGCTCAACTGAAGTTCTAAATTGGCTTCATTAGCACATAATATGCATATATCGTTATGTATAACGGAATACTTTTAATAAGTTAGATCTGAATTTCATTCTAGACCATTTAAGGAGCTTAAATAAAGATTATGGTGATAATTGACGCGAATAAATAAAGTGTAGCTTAAGATACTCAACTGATGTTTTAAATTAGCTTTATTTTTCGCATTATATGAATATTTCTTTATTTATAACACAAGCTCAAGTGAAGCTCCAAATAAGCTTAGTTTTCACATTATATGCATATTTCTTTATGTATAAGCAATATATTGAATAAGTTAGATCTGTCTAGACCATATAAAGTGCTTGAATATAGATTATTATTATCAAATGACACTGTACGAATCAAGAATTGCATGAAATACACAACACACACTTAAATTGATCAAGTGAAATTCCAAATAAACTGTATTTTCAAATTATATGAATATTTTTTTTATGTATAACACAATATTTTAAATAAGTGAGACCTGAACTATATTATAGACCATGTAAAGTGCCTGAATATAGACTATTAGATGGATCAAGCATCACATAAATACTCAACACATGCTCCAAATAATCTTCTTTTGCATATTATGCATATATTTTTTTTTTATGTAAGACACGATTAAACTAATTTAGGATATGAATTATATTCTAAACTTAATAAAAAGCTTGTAAATAGATTATTGATTGATCTTGGATAATCAAGAATCACATAAAATGCACAATTGAAGTTCTAGGAAAGTTTCATTTGGTCATTATATGCATACTTCATTTTTGTTGCAATATTTTGAATAAGTCAGATCAAAATTATTTTCTGGGCCATATGAAGAGCTTAAATATAGATTATTCTGATCTGTAGCTCCAAAGAAGCTTCAATTGTATATTATATGCATATTTCTTTATGTGTAACACAATAGTGTGAGTAAGTATGTTCTGGATTATATTTCTTTATGTATAACACAATATTTTAAATAAGTAAGATCTGAACTATATTATATACCATATAAATAGCGCAGATACAGATTATTGTGATGAAATGACGTTTCATTAATCATGAATTGTTTTAAATGCTGAACTGAAGCTCCAAATAAGCTTCAATTGCGCATTATATGCATATTTCTTTATGTGTAATGCAATAATGTGAGTAAGTATGTTCTGGATTAACGTGCTAAAATATAGATTATTGTCATCATTTGACGTGGAATTAATAAAGAATCACTTAAAATACTCAAGTGAAGCTCCAAATGAACTTTATTCCACATCATATGCATATTTTTCTCTATGTATAATGCAATATTTTGAATAAGTAAGATCTTAATTATGTTAGATCTGAATTATATTCTAGACCATGTAAAGTCCTTGAATATAGATTATTGTTATCAAATGACGTTGGACAGATCAAGAATCGCTTAAAATGCTCAACACATGCTCCAAATAATCTTCTTTTGCACGTTATGCCTATTTCTTTTATGTAAGACACGATATTTATTATATTGTAAATTATATTGTAAACCATATAAGGGGCTTATATATAGATTATTGAGATCAAATGATGTCGGATAAATCAAGAATCACATAAAATGCGCAACTGAAACTCCAGGAAAGCTTCATTTGCATATTATATCATAGTTTTCCATTTTATTGCAATATTTTGAATAAGTAGGATATAAATTATATTCTAGACTATATGTAGATCTTAAAGATAGATTATTGCCATCAAATGTCGTCAGATGAATCAAAAACTACAAAAATGCTGTTGAAGCTTAAAAAATGATTTACTTTCATATTATATGCATATATTTTTCATATTTAATGCGATATTTTTAATAAGTAGGATTTGAATTATATTCTCGACTATATCAAGAGTTTAAATATAGATTATTGTGATCAATTCACGTCGAGCGAGTCAAGAATCGTTTAAAATGCTTAACTGAAGCTCTAAATTGACATCATTAGCACATTATATGCATATATCATTTTGTTTAACAGAATATTTTTATAAGTTAGATCTAAATTTCATTCTAGACCATATAAGGAACTTAAATATAGATTAGGGTGATAAATTGACGTGAATAAATGAAGTGTAGCTTAAGATACTCAGCTGATGTTTTAAATAAGCTTTATTTTTCCATTATATGAATATTTCTTTATGTATATTTTAAATAAGTAATATCTGAACTACATTATAGACCATATGAAGAGCTGAAATATAGATTATTGTGATTAAATGAGGTTTTGTTAATCATCAATCGCTTTAAATGCTGAATTGAAGCTCCAAATTAGCTTCAATTGCACTCTATATGCATATTTCTTCTTGTGTAATGCGATATTTTGAGTAAGTTTTGGATTATATTCTAGAACATTTAAAGTGTTTAAATATGAATTATTATTATCGATTGACGTCGAATGGGTCAAAATATTACATAAAATTGATTCTCGATAATATAGATTATCGAGAAAAAATGATGTAGGATAAATCAAGATTCACATAAAATGCACTACTGAAGCTCCAGGAAAGCTTCATTTGCACATTATATGCAATGTTCTTCATGGTTATTACAACATTTTGAATACGTAGGATCTATTATATTCTGGGCTATATCAAGAGCTCAAGTATATATTATTGTGATCATATGACATTAGATGACTCAAGAATCACATAAAATGCTTAACTGTAGCTCCAGAAAAGCCTCATATGCACATTATATGAATATTTCTCCATGTTAATGCAATATTTTGAATAAGTAGGATATGAATTATATTTTGGGCCATAACAAGAGCTTAAATATAGATTATGGTGATGAATTGACATCAAATGAATTAAGATTCGTTTAAAATGATGCAATTAAGCTCCAAATTTGCTTCAGTAGTGTATTATATGCATATTTCGTTATGATAATGCAATATTTTTTAATTAAGTTAGATTTGAATTTCATTCTAGGCCAAATAAGGAGCGTAAATACAGATTATGGTGATAAATTGATACGAATTGATTAAGTATAGTTTTCAAATACTCAACTGATGTTCATAAATAAGCATTCACATTACATGAATATTTCGTTGTGTATAACACAACATTTCGAATTACCAAGATCTGATGTATATTGCATACCATAATAAAGAACTCTAGTATAGATTATGTGATCAAATAATATCTAATGAATCCTGAGTAACTTTTGAAGTCTGAACTGAAGCTCTAAATAAGTTCCTTTGCAATGATATGCAAATTTCATTTTGTGTAATGGAATATTTTGAAAAATTAATGTCTTAATTAAATTCTAGACCATATAAAGAGAGTAAGTATAGATAATGGTGGTCAATTAATGTCAAATGGATTAAGAATCGCATTAAAATGCTAAAGTGCCAACTAAGCTTTATTTGCACATGAGATGCATATTTCATTATGTATATATTTGAATAAGTTAGATCTGAATTATATTCAACACCGTATAAAGTGATTAAACATATTTATTCTCATAATTAATTGACTTCGAAGCAATCAAGAATTTCTTAAAATACTTATTTGATGCTCCAAATAAGATTAGTGTGCAAATTATATGCATATTTCTTTACGTATAATTCAGTATCTTGAATAAATTCTGAATATTCCATTATGTATAACACAATATTTTTAATAGGTAAGATCTAAACTATATATTATATACCATATGAATAGCGCACATACAGATTATTGTGATGAAATGACTTTTTATTAATCATGAATCGCTTTAAATGTTGAACTGTAGCTCCAAATGAGCTTCAATTGCACATTATATGCATATTTCTGTATGTGTAACACAATATTGTGAGTAAGTATGTTCTGGAGTACATTATACACCATATGAAGAGCTTAAAATTTTAGATAATGGTGATTAATTGATGTGGATGTATCAATAATCGCATAAAATGCTCCAGTGAAGCTACAACTAAGCTTTATTAGCACATCATATGCATATTTTCATTATGGTGATAAATTGAATAAGTTAGATCAGAATTTCATTCTAGACCATATAATGAGCTTAAATGTACGTAGATTACGGTGATAAATTGACGCGAATAAATAAAATATAACTTAAGGTACTGAACTGATGTTTTAAATAAACTTTATTTTCACAATATATGAATAATTATTTTATGTATAACACGATTATTTTAAATAAGTAATATCAGAACTATATTATATACATGATGAATAGCACAGATATATATTCTAGCTTATATTCTAGAGTCTAGAACATATAAAGTGCTTAAATATAGATTATAATGATCAGTTGACGTCAATTAATCAAGAATCACTTAAAATTCTGTAGTTAATCTCCAAATAAGCTTTATTTGCACATCATATGCATATTTCTTTATGTACAATGAAAAGTTAGATCTTAATTATATTCTACATAATATAAAACTACTTAAATATAGATTACTGTGATCAATTCAAGTCGAAGGAATTAAGAATCACCAAAATGATCAAGTGAAACTCCAAATGAACTTTATTTTTGAATAATTACGATATGAATTATATTCTAGACCTTATAAAAAGCTTATATTATTGTGATCAAATAACGTCGGATGAATCAACAATTACATAAAATGCTAAATTAAGCTTCAGAAAGCCTTATTTGCATATTATATACATATGTCTTCATATTAAATGCAATACTTTGAATAAGCTGGATCTTGAACTATATTAGGTTATTTATGATTATTCACATGAAATGAATCAAGAATCATTTAAAATGCTCCAGTGAAGCTACAAATTAGCTTCATTAGCACATTATATGCATATATCATTATGTATAACGTAATATTTTTAACAAGTTAGACCTGAATTTCATTCTAGGCCATATAAGGAAGCTAAAATATAGATTACAGTGATAATTGACTCGAATAAGTAAAGAATAGCTTAAGGTACTGAACTGATGTTTTTTTTTTGTGAAGATTAACTGATGTTTTAAATAAACTTTATTCTCACATTATATGAATATTACTTTATAGATAACACAATATTTTAAATAAGTAAAATCTGAACAATATGATATACAATATGAATAGCGCATATATAGATTATTGTGATTAAATGACATTTTATTTATCATAAATCGCTTTAAATGTAGAACTGAAGCTTCAAATAAGCTTCAATTGCACATTATAAGCATATTTCCTTATGTTTAACGCAATATTTTGAGTAAGTATGTTCTGGATTATATTCAGAGCATATTACGTGCTTGAATATATATTATTGCAATCAGTTGACGTCGACTTAATCAAGAATCACTTAAAATGTTCAAGTGAAGCTCCAAATAAGCTTTATTTGCACATCATATGCATATTTCTTTATGTATAGTGCAATATTTTGCATAAGTTAGATCTTAGTTATATAAAGTACTTAAATATAGATTATTTTGATCAATTCATGTCGAAAAAATCTAGAATCGCTTAAGACGCCCAATTGAAGCTCCAAATAAGCTTAATTTGCACATTATATGCTTATTTCTTTACGTATAATGCAATATCTTGAATAAGTTAAATCTGCGTAGACCATATAAAGTGCTTCAGTATAGATTATTGTTATCAAATGACACTATACGAATCAAGAATCGCATAAACTACACAACACACACTTAAAAATAATCTTCTTTTCGCATTGTATGCATATTACTTTATGTATGACACAATATTTTGAATAAGTTGGATCTGAATTATACACATATCATATGCATATTTCTTCATATTTAATGCAATATTTTGAATAAGTTGGATTTGAATTATATTCTGGATATATCAAGAGCTTAAATATAGATTATTTGTGATTAATTCACATCAAATGAATCAAAAATCGATTAAAATGCTCAACTGAAGCTATAAATTAGCTTCATTAGAATATTGTAAGAATATATCATTATGTAGAATGCAATATTTTTAATAACTTAGATCTGAATTTCATTATAGACCATGTAAGGATCTTTTAAATATAGATTATGGTGATAATTTGACCCAAATAAATAAAGTATAGCTTAAGGTACTGAACTGATGTTTTAAATAAACTTTATTATTTCATTATGTATAATGCAATATTTTTAATAAGTAAGATCTGAACAATGTAATATACCATCTGAATAGCACAGACACAGATTATTGTGAAAAAATGACGTTTTATTAATTACGAATCACTTTACATGCTGAACTGTAGCTCCAAATAAGTCTTAATCGCACATTATATGCATGTGGAATTTATGTGTAACACAATATTGTGAGTAAGTATGTTCTGGATTATATTCTAGAGCATATGACGTGCTTAAATATATATATTGCAATCAGTTGACGTCGACTTATTCAAGGTTAACTTAAAATTATCAAGTGAAGCTCCAAATAAAATTTATTTCCACATCATATGCATATTTCTTATGTAATACAGTATTTTGAATAAGTTAGATCTTAGTTATATTCTAGATAATATAAAGTACTTAAATATAGATTATTTTGATCAATCCAGGTCGAAGGAATCAAGAATCGCTTAAGACGCTCAAGTGAAGCTCCAAATAAGCTTAGTTTGCACATTATATGCATATTTCTTTATGCATAAACAAATATCTTGAATTAAGTTAGATCTGTCTAGACCATATAAAGTGCTTGAATATAGATTATTGTTATCAAATGACACTATACGAATCAAGAATTGCATAAAATACACAACACACACTTAAAATGATCAAGTGAAATTCCAAACAAACTTTATTTTCAAATTATAAAAATATTTCTGTATGTATAACACACTATTTTAAATAAGTGTGCCTGAATATAGACTATTGTGATTAAATGACGTCATACGGATCAAGAATCACATAATATACTCAACACATGCTCCAAATAATCTTCTTTTGCACATTATGATATTTTTTATGTAAGACATGATTAACCTAATTTAGGATATGAATTATATTCTAAACCAAATAAATAGCTTATAAATAGATTATTGAGATCAAATGATCTTGGATAAATCACGTAAAATGCACAACTGAAGGTCTGGGAAAGTTTCATTTGCTCGTTATATGCATAGTACTTCATTTTTTTGCAATATTTTGAATAAATCAGATCTAAATTATTTTCTGGGCCATATGAAGAGCTTAAATATAGATTATTTCTGACCAAATGATGTTAGATGAATAAATAATCTCCTAAAATACTCAATGAAGCTCTAGAAAAGTTCATTTCCTCATTGTATGCAGATTTCTTCATGTATAGTGCAATTTTTTTAATAAGTAAGATCTCAACTATATTTTGGGCCATTAGAAGAACTTAAATATAGATTATTGTGATCAATTGTCGTCAATTGAATAAAGATTCGTTTAAAATATTGCAATGAAGCTCCAAATATGCTTCATTAGCACATTATATCCATATTTCATTCTGATAATGAAATATTTTTATTTAAGTTAGATCTGATATTCATTCTTGACCTTATGATGATAAAATGATGCGAAATTAATAAACTATAGTTAAAAATACTCAACAGATGTTTATAAATAAGCTTTATTTTCACATTACATGATTTGTTGTTTATAACATAATTTTTAAATAAATAAGATTTGAATTATATTATATACAATATAGAGAGCTATAATATAGATTATTTTATTCAAATGATACGTAATAAATCATAAATGTCTTTAATGGCTGAGCTAAAGCTCTAAATAAGTTTCCTTTGCACATTATATGCATATTTGGTTTTGTGTGGCTGATCTCTCTTGAGTTGAGTCCTGAAACATTAATTAAGGTTTCATATGCAGAAAAATATGGATTTTGCGAAGTTTGTACCCGTCCTCCTGTTTTCATGGAAACAGGTATAGAAAGGTTTTCAGAAGAAAGAATAGGGTTGTCAATGGTTTCCTTTTAACCGTTTACCCTACCTGTATCGTATTCGATAAGACGGGTATGGGTAAAGTTTTATTTTAGTTAAGTCATCGAATATGGGTATGAATAGAAAAAATTTTCGTTAATTTATTGGGTAAGAGTATGGGTAAGACTATCTCGTATTCATTAATTACCCGCACCGTTATGGATATAGTTTATAATCTAAATCATAATCAGAAAGATATTATTGTAAGATTCAATTAAATTAAATTAAAAAAAATCAGAAAGATATGATTATCAGATTCAATTGATGCGTTAATAATTAAATTACTTGATTAAATTACTAGATTTGATTGACATAATACTGCATTAAATTGAAAAATATTATAGTTAGATTCAATTGATATATTAATTTTTTTTCTAATCTTCATGCAAACTAAACTTTTGTAAAAGATCCCTTCATTTGAGAAAATTTTGAATAATTAGTAATTACTAATTAGTTATGTATTTTTTTTACAATTGAAATGAGAAGATATTGTATGATTTTATTATATTTAAAGTATTATTAAATAGTGCACTTTATTAATATATTTATATGATATTATATATATTCATATTGTATAATTTTTTTCATTGAATTATTAACATTATTATCCATTTTACACCGTTACCATATCCTTACTGTTAATTCTTAACGGGTAAGGGGTAGGGTACATATAAAGTCAACTTTTAATGGGGAAGGATAGGGTTTGAAAAATGTCTCTACTGTATCGTACCATATCCATTAACAGTCCAAAGAAATAAATAAATAAATAAATGGAAATTTAATTTAGGCGGTCGGGAAGTATGTAGGAGTGACCTTATTTGCACCTGTGGTCCATTAACTTGAAGCCTCTAATGAGCCTGGTCTTAATAAAAAGTTTTTTGTAGGCCTGCAAGCTTTTGATCGTTTGACCGTTTATCATTTCGTTTTGCTCTTACGAAATAGTTAATTAAAAAAAAAATTGTTTCATCTAGTTTAGCGAAACGATTAACGAAACAGTGAAAAGGGAGGCACTTATGTAAATTTAACGAAAGAACGAAAATTACAGAAATTTTGACCGTGTATTCTCAGCTAAACAATTAACTAAGTTGAAATTAACTAGCTGTGTATTCATGCTTCGCGCGATGAGAGGTGTCTTAAGGCTGACATGTAATAAGGTTGGCATTTTCCGGGCTCGTAATTGTCTCTGTCATTTCTAATATATGAATCATTTTTTTTTTATTAAAAAGTATTAGAATTACGAGAACAAAACTAACTGTGTGCATCTTGGGTAAAACCAACTATTTTAAGATTTTTCTAAGTTTTACACATTTTAAATTTTTTCATCTACCAATAATCTATAATTGAATAGCAATAAAATTGAATACAATCTTACAAATAATCTAAAATACTTGCCATCAATGGATTTCTCATAATATTTTACCATTCATATAAAATCTGATGAAAAAAAAAAGGAATTTTAAAAACCACCAAATAATTTAAAAGTTACAATGCAATTTTGTAGAATTCGTAAAATCTGAAAACCATGAAAACTGTTGTAAACATCGGGGAAAAAATTCATTCTCATTGAATTATGTATAATTTTGTAAGTATATAAATAAAATTAAATAAAAAAAATTAAATCTAGGAAGCCCTATCAGCAACCCAATATTCAAAATACTATTCTGAAAATTTCCATAGGTAAGAAACTATGTAAATTATTGTGAAAGTATACACTTAAAAATTTTATACATCAATAAATTTCAAAAATATTTGGAAACAATTAAAAATAGAGTTTATATTGCTGGGTATTTCATATTTTTACAATGAAAGGTATAAATTTTTATGGTAAATTGAATTAATAAATATCCTCAAATAATTTCAAAAGTACCGCACATTCTATATTTCATAAAATTGTATTGTTACGTAAAACTCTATGTTGATTAGATTTGTTATAAGTATGGAATAATTTATATAAAATTTCATGCACAAATAAAATTTTTAAGTTACTTTGAATAATTAAAAATCTAATGACATTTATGAAATTATAAAAAATTCAATTTTATGAGATTTAAAAAATTATTTAAAATAATTTATAAGTCTATAATTATAAAATTTATATCACTAAATTCTTCATAAATCTTTGATTAAGCACATAAATTTCTATATCCAAGTGATTTTTTAAGGCCTCAGAACAATTAAAAACAAAACTATCATGCAAATTAAACTTTATGAGATTCAGAAAATAATTTTAAAAATTTATAAGTCTATAATTGAAAAAATCTATATCACTAAATTGTACATATTTTTTTAGCATGCACGTAATTTTTCATAGCTAAATGAATTTTTAAAAGCATCTTAACAATTTAAAAACAAAACTATATTTATCTGAAATTTAGAAATGGAGGATCCATTAATATGAGAAATGGAGATGACTACACTTAGAGTGACGATGTCATGATGACATCACTACCTTTTACTGTAAAAAAATGTCCCAACATTATATATTATATAGATTTCGGTGACGAAACAATTAACGAAACATCCTGGTTTCGTCCCCATTTCTAAATGCGGCCCTAGTCTTTTCGTTACAATTTGAGCCTTAATGGATTGATATTAAGCCTCAAGCTGAGTGATTTCTGGATTCTGATGCATTCAAGGAACGGGCAGAACTATTGAAATTAAGTCCAACTCAGACCCCCACAAAATTATTTGGGCTTTATAAGTATTTTTGAGGAGAAACTTCAAGTTGGGTCTATTGTATGGCCCATTTTCATTTTCGGCTAAATCCATGGCGCTTAAAGTCTCCAATCTTTCTGTAAAGAAAAGAAATTAATTGTAATCTCAAAATGATATTGTAAACCACTTGGCTCTATATATGCATCTCTCTAGTTAAATTGTTTATCATATTTCTCTAATTGCGAGACATCTCTATGCATACATTCTTCTAGTATAAATTTGTTTATCACATTGCTCTACTGACTGGACGTCTTTCTAGTACCCAAAAAAAAAAAATAAAAAAAAATCAAAACATAATTCCTCAAATGTGTCGCCATCAAATTGGCTGTCGTTCTAACATGCTCTGCCCTTATTAAGGAAAAAAAAGGAGAGAAAGAAGGTTTTTCAAAAGTGCGCTCTCTTTCAGAGAATGAATGGATAAGGTTTTAAGGATTCTTCCAACAGAACAGAAGCCACACAAAATAGAATCTCATCTGAGACCATGACTCGTTTCTTGCTTGTAGTACCATGCCTCCTCAAGGGTATCATCAACTTCAACTCATTTTTCACAAAATGTATCTCTATCTTTCTCCAAGTTGCACCACAACAAACATGCCGAAATTATTGACTTCGCATTGGAGCATCTCAAGTGACAAATTGACATATGACGTCCAAAATATGAACCTGAAGAAAAATCAGATGCAAATCTAAATTCAAATAGATATGGGCCCAATCAATCTTAACCCAATTGATTCGAATCTATATGCAATTGACATTGATTCATGCCTCTACATATTCTACTTAACTGAACTCAGTTGATGTTGATAAAATCATACAATTGAAACACCTAGCATAAATATCTTGATAAACAATGACTGGACTTAGTTTAGTATAAGTATATCCTCCATTTTTGTTTTCATTCTAGTGTCAAACAACTCCTTCCAATGCAAAAAACTAATTGCTAGTATCTTTGAAATTTGTTGCAAATATTCCCTTCCATTCGATTATTCACCAAAAAAACTTGAAAATTTAATAAAATACCCTTTTATTGTAAAATTGTATATATATACTTATTTGCTTTTTGTAAAATAATATTGTTATAAATTGTAGTGATGAAAATTGGTATTATTGCACATGTAAGACTGGGAAACTTTTTAAGTTGTGACGTTTTCGTCTTGTGTGAGACTTTTGATTTTTTTTTTATGAACTTATAGATAATTTATAAGTTTGATAGTTTTGAAGCGGTAAATGTGATGGTTGCATTAAGTCTGGTTTATTTCGACAAGTCGAAATATAATAACATTTTTTATTCTGAATGTAAAGGAAATTAAATTATCGTTCATTGAGTTAAACATTGAAATGCCAAAAAAAAAAAAAAAAAAAAAGAGACGTGTTTAAATTTTTTTGCTTAGTGAAAAACTAAAAGAAAGAAGGATATCTGCAACTGTATAAAAAATTTAAACTGGGAATATTTGAAACTCTGCACATATGCATGGCGATCTTTGTATTCTTTTTTGCTTCCTTTTCTGCGGAAATTTAATGCCAAAACAAACAAAGAAAATGCTCACTCTTTGTAATGTCAAAAGGTACAGAAAAAAAACTCTGAAATAGAAAAAAATCTAATTAAAGCTGATATGTCAATATGTAAAGCAATTTACCTTTTAAGGTTTTTAAGGATATTTTATTTATGAGCTATTGCACGAATCATGATGCATTAATTTAGTTGAAGGCGTTAGTGCAAACTGCAAAGTATTGCTTGGGTGCTTCAACCACACCAACACATTGCTTGGTTGAATCAACCACAAGTACTGCTGCACCTAAACTAACCGAAAGATGAGGTCCGATTTTGTTTTCGTTTCCACGCTTTGTCTAGAATTTATGCGCCACCTAACTGGACTGGAAAGCTCTGGAGAAAACCGAAATTAATTCATGTTAGCAATTTAAAATCTTATTTGAATGGTTTGTAACTTAATTTGTAATACATCGTAGCATTTGGTCTTTCATTTTTTTTCCCCGCAAACTTCGGTTCCTTTTTTTTTTTTTTGGTAAAACTTGACAGTGGCTACATTATACAAAATAATACATATAAAAAGAAAGTGATAATGCTATGCCGCCAAATATTGTAATTTGTAAGTTATATATTTAAAAGCTTGGGTATTGAATCCTCCCGAGAAATAAGTATTGTTTAAATGCAATTTTCTTTATTGTATGCATTCGTAATGTTTATGAAATTTAAATAGTAATTCTTCAATCTCGCGTTAAAACATTATAATTTAACTTCATCATTTTATCATCCGCATTTGAATCGTTCTCATTGTGAATTTTTTGCCTTTCTCAATACAAACACACATATGATTAACTCGGACTAGTGACTATTTCGAAATAATATTTGATTTTAGATGATGGAGGTAGTGGGTCGAAATAATCGTTTAATCTCTTCGTTTCGCTACAAATAAAAATTGGATAGAAGACAATATTAAAAAAAAAAAATCAAATTACGTCCTTATCTTTTGATAATTCATGTTCATAATCCAAGCATATTCATAACTATATATAACATTTTTCTGTTTCCTTTATTTTTATATACTATTACTGCTTAGTGCTGGCTACAAGTTAGATATAGAACAATTAGACGTTGGAAAAGATTCTAATTCTTTTTTAGATAGACTTGGTAGAGGCTACAAGCAAAAGAAAAGATTCTAATTCTTGTGGGAGTGTTCCTATCAAACTGGGAAATTGCCAAAACACCCAACTTTTGCTAAATATAAGCATAATAAATGTTGATTAGCCAAATCAAATCAGATAGCCTATAATCTTGGTAATTATGTTTTAATGTTTTGCACGAAAACTAGACAGAAAAACATGTCAGCAAATGATTTCATATTAATTCAAAAAATATATTGATCAGGTGCAATCAGTCCCATGTGCACCTACCGACCTGTTGCTTCCCCATATAAGGCAACAACTAACCACAAACGTAGATAATTTACGAACACATATATATACTCTGTCACGTTGGATGCCAGTACGCTTCTTCATTTCGCCATTTCTACCACGCATCCAACCCACTTTTCCTTGCTCCCCCCTTTGCTTCTCTTTATTTACTTCATCATTGAAATCTCACAAAACCCAAGGGCGCAAGGGAAAGAAATATTAAAAAAGCGATTGAAGAAACCATGCAAAAGAAGAAATGAGGCCACAATAATTGAACCTTTTTGACATCCCTCTCATTTTACTCTTGCAAAGTACAAAATGGATTTGCTTCTCTCCCACACGCAAAACTATTTGACCATGTTAAAAAACAAAGTAGATCTACACTTGCAAGAAAAATATCTTGACAACTTGCGGTTAAATCCTACCATATATCACTTAGCTATATCCTCCGTTACATTTTGATCACACAAAGTTTTTTTTTTTTTGCGAATATATTCCTCTTCTTCATTTTGATGTCACATTTAATTAGCAACCACTAATGTTTGGGACAAAATCGATTTTATGTCAAACACTGAAGTTTGTAAGTAAGTTTTTTTAAAGGAATGCTCCTTGCACAGAAGTTGTACTAGTTTATTTCTTTCATTTATTATTGACCCAAGAAGCAACAGAGAGCATCTTTCACATTTAAGAACAGACAAGAAAGCTTCGATGAATGGAGAGTTTAGACAAATTCAAACTAACAAGCTTTTAACACTAAACAAACATCATGTGGGGTATCCTTTTATTAAATTTCTAGTTCTCTATAATTATTAGATTTAATATTCCCACAGGATATGGTTTCCCTTCTCTCTACGGAAGCCCAAAGGGTTGTCAAGTCAAAACAACATGATGGCCCAATAAGAGGCCCACAAATGGGGCCCACATATCATGGCATTGCTTGCATTGACATAATTGCCCCTCTCATAACATTGCTTCGCTTGGTGGCGCCCCACTACTTCCACCCAATAATTTTAATATTTTTTCTTATGCATAGATATTTATGTGATCACACTTTCTTAAGAGTATTATAAAATTCCAATTTTGTTAATCGTCCTTGAGTAATATACGAAATCCATTATTTTTGGCAAGGAAGATATGGGTCAACATGCAAGATAACTACATAGGTTGTATAACTTAATAAGCCAATCAAGTTCATGCGCAGCGGACTCCTATTTTTAATCAAGTGCATATTGTATGTATCTCATTACAAGAATGCGATTTACAAGTTTATATATATTTCCTTCGCAATCAGAAGCTTTTCGACTTCGAGCTCCTTGCTTCAAGTTTGCTTACTGGATAAGGTATTATCAAAATATGTAAATTTTATAAACGGAAAATGTAATCGAAATATTTTCCATAATATTATTACTGATATACTATCACTAATATACGGATTAAATGAATTATGATGCAAGCTTTGCAGCTTATGTGGGCAGTGAAGGGATAAAAACATCAGAACATTAATTAATAGCGATATGATCTGTTAATTCAATCGATACATTTATTTTCCGGTTCAACGGCAATTAAATCGGAAATAAGTTCAATAATAAAGCCAGCATAATAATTAAATAATTTTAAACTGAATAATACTGATTTCACCAATCAACTTATTTGGTTTTTTATTCATTCGACTTAATTTTCTCCGTTCAGCACAAGTCAAGCACTATTCAATAAGGCGCATAAGACCTATTAACCTGAATAATAACACATTTAAGCTGAATAATACCAGATTACCAGTGGTGCTAATAGTGACATTGATAGTTCATTTCCTGCATAATCTCTCAGTTCAAAATTATGCAATGCTAGCTGCATTCTCATTTCTCAAATGTTAACTGTTACTAACGGTGACATGGATAGTACATTTCCTGTATCATCTCTCACATCAAAATTATGCAATGCTGCATTCTCAAATGTTAGAAGAGTGATGTCATTACATCCTCGTGAACTTTTTATTGTCACTCCGTGTACAATTATCAATAATGTTTCATTATTTACAAACATATATATGCCCACCACTCCTCTCCGAGATTTCATTGTTTTGGGATAGTCAATCGTTCATCACAAAATAAGATTTATTGTTACTTTCCATTAAAACCGTTAAGTATTAAATATTAAATAACTAAAAAAATATCCTTAATTAGTTTATTCTTGTTAAACTATAACTTTTAATATGTATCATTTCCAGTAGTCTTGCATTAAAATTTAAGCAATACTTTAGTCAACATTACATGTTTTTGTTTTTAAATTGTTGAAGTACAATATTCATTTTTCTGTCTTGCATAAGTTTATATATTGGAACAAAAATAGAGTATTGCCACACAGAATATAAAAAACAATGATGGAAGTGTTTTTGTGAGATATTTAACTTGGACGAAGAACTACTACAACAAAAGAAAAGATTAAAGAGATATTTATCAAGATTAAAAATAAAATTTAGATTAGGGACTGTGGCGAACGTTTATTGATATACTAAGATGTATGTGTCATCAATATTTATAAATAAAAATCTGTGGGTGTCAGGATTTTTTAGTTAAATATCATCCGACACTCCAAGTATTGTAAAATAGTTGTGCAATAGTATTTTTCTGATTTCTGTAATGTGATACTTTGTAACTAATTGTGTGTCGGGTGTTATTGCTCATAAAACTAACTCGGTTCAACATCAGATAATAATTTGGCAACACATTTTTTGTTTTTGATTTTTGTGACCCCTTCTTATTTTCATGTTCATCATGTCTCCATCTCTTTTGTGTTGTTTAGAGTCTCTCTCCACCTTAATTTATCTTCATTACCATTTTTAATTTCGGTTTACAAAATATAAATTAAATTCATGCAATTGAAAATAGAAAAAAAAACATCAAATCTTTTACGATATATATTTTTTTTATTTAAGTCATTTATAAACATATCACATTTCATGAATAATATCAACATAATATAAATCAGATTAATCATATTATTTCAGATAACTTTAACTATATTTACACACATATTATTTTTTTTTTAAATTGATCAAACTCTTTAACTTTAATCAAATAAAATTACCTACAATAACTAAACTATATTTCTAAAGATAAATATATCTTAATCATATATCCAAAAATGAACATAATTGAACTTAGAAACATAATAAAAATATTCTTATTATAGATATCTACATCAGCGAAGCTCGATATTCCCCTCTAGTACTATATCATGTGCGTTTTTCATAGTTAATTGTATAATTGATAATTCAATGGTAGAGTTAGATGCATATATAGATGCATTCAGTACTTCAGATTGCTTCCTCATTAGGTGGGGTTTGTCTTGCTCCATTCTTTAAATACATGAAATTAATTAATTACTTGTATCAATTGGAAAGTGCAAAATAAAAATATATCATTTTAATTTATATGAAAAATGAGAATTATACATTTTCCTAAAATAAATATAGTATCTGCTTAACATTTGAAAATAGCACGTATTAGTGGCCAGATTGATATTGCTGCAATGTAAGTTGAAAGTAGCGCAAAAGAATACATTCCCAACTGTCAGATATATTTTATAAATCACTTCATGCTGGTTATATTTTATTGAATAATAATGATTTTGATAATTTATATTTGAAAGTTACAACAATTATCCATATATGCATACCTTTATTTTAAAAAAATATATATAGTTCAAGGTGTAATTGTAACGTAAAGCAGTTATATAAATCGAGCATGACCTCCTCTATGAGAAATAAGTAATCTCAAAATTCCATTGTCAGCTTGTGCCAACTATCTTCATGCATCGTATTTATATTTATATTTTTCAGATCTTATATGGTGTACAAGGGAAATCATACCACACCAAGCCCATATTTTTTGTAGGATATGTTTAAGAAACTTATTAAGAAAAATGGTGTGATTTTATTATAATTTTTTATTTTTATTTTTTGAGGTGAAGCCCTTAGTCGTACATGAACTTTAATTAGAGTGTCTTACAAGAGTACATAGCTCATATGATAACTGGAAAGTTTGTACGAACTTATCCCCAAGGATATATTACAACAAAATTTTTGGGGATGAGTTTCATAACTAAAGAAAAGCTTAACTAAACAGCATTAAACTAGGCCCAATCTTTGAGATAGTATATAGAGTAAATATTAGTAACATGATCAGGCTTCCTCCCATCTAGAAAAAACAATGATTTAGTTACCTTCGTCAGTGGTTACAATTCTTAGAATTCTTCCTTTTTTCTATTTTGGAAAATTTTGCTTCTGCAGATGATAGCATTTCAAAGAATACCTTGCTTTTGGTCATCTTCTTCTTGTTTATTTATTATTTTTGTAATCACAATTGGATTAAGAACAACGAATTGCTTCATTTGCTTCTGCGAGGCAGAAGCTAACATATTTTCTTACTTTTGGTTGTACATTTGAGTATTTAATTAACCATTTCTTTTTCTTTTATTGTGTTAATGCATTTTTTTTTCTTGAAACTTTAAAGACTCCGTAGGGTTGTGTTAATGCAATTGATAATTTTCCAAGTTGTGATCGAGTTCCAATCATATAAACAAGTGAAAGCATCTTTCTGATCAGTTGGGTATTTTGAATTAAGATTTAATCAAGATGTACCTTATCTTGTAAGCTGCTCTCGGCCAATTGTCCAGTTTTTTCATGATTGACACATTTCTCCTAGCCCAAATTCAAACAACTAAAAACCAATTAATAAGCAGAATGCTGTTGAGATAATTAATAAAAAACCAATTCAAACTTGAGTAAGTTTGCCAATTGTCCAGTTTTATCATGATTGGCACATTTCTCCTAGCCCAAATTCAAACAACTAAAAACCAAAAGCAGAATGCTGTTGAGATAATTAATAAAAAAACAATTCAAACTTGAGTAAGTTTGCCTTTCTTTATGTATATGAAGTACACAGAGACAACACTACAAAGATCTCACTAGAATTGTCTCTGTTAATTTACTGTTGAGTTGGCTTTTATCATTATAAATTAACAAGAGAATCTGCTATGCAAACACTGATACGAGGCATCCATTAGTAGCCTAGTAGGCAGAAGAATTGTCATTTCCCTTCCATTTGTCCAATTTAGCGGGAACATGTAGGTCCGAAGAGAAATTTAAAAGATGAAAAGAAAAATGCAAAATTCAAAAAAGGAAGGCATCTCCATAGCCAAGATATTCCCAAATCCACTAACCTTCCTGTATATATTCATCCGTGCATAAAGCTGAATGCCATGAACGCCACTTTATCTTCTATATTGATTGGGAAATTGCCAATAGGCGGGTGATACCGGTGCTGTTATGCCAGACCTATCGATTCGGTACTAGTTTAACCGGATTGCTCAGTCTGGCTTATGCTTTTTAGTAGAGAAGATTTTGATCATTGAGATTCACTAAATTTTTACTCATCCACTAATAGACATGTCGGAAGTTGTTCATAAATATCAATTTTCTTTTAAAATATATATATGAACCGCATGATTTTTTTGTAGAAATTAATGTTAAAGTTTGCAAGCGATGTGACGCGCATAATCGGTGAATAAATTATGGAGGTGATTTAATCACTGATTGCAATTGCACCCTTCTTGTTTCAACTGTCATTGAAAATCCTGGATAATATCCCTCAAAAAAAATTACTGGATAATAATGAGGTACTTAAAGAAAACGTAAAGTATATATTAATTCCGCGACGTTATTTTTTATTCACAGCCATTATCATCTCATTATTTATCATTAATTACACCTATATTCACTCTCTTCACTTCATATATTTTTATTATATATATGTCGATTGATAATCATGCATTTATCTATCGTTATGCTATATTTTGTTCTGAAAATGTTGAACATGTCACTCATTCCATTTTATCAATTACAATTTTTTTCCAAAAAAAAAAAACGAAATTCGTCGTATGTCTATTATACAGTACTCACAAAGAGTCAAAGACAACTGACATGGAGTCTAGTTTAGTTTAAACATGATGGACTGAACTGCAGTGTGCATATCTGGATCCTTTTCTATACCCTCCTTCATTGCAGTATATAAATTATCCGTAAATTAACGGATAAACCTACCACAATAACTATTACATGATTACTCTTTTTAAAATTTAATAAGGAGACATGTCATCTTTTTGGGTATTTATTTCTGTCGTGTCTAAGTACTCCCCTTAAGAATAGTCGCTATATCACAGGAGAGATGGATTCCATTTATGTCTCATCAAATTTACTTCAAATCATTTTCAATCCATCATATATAGTATAGCCAATGCAATGCAAATGTTGGTTAGGTAACATAAGAATCTACTAATGTTGGGACCCTCATTTTACGGTGGAAATATGTAGAAACTCTATTTGCATTTTGATGCGTGCACCGAATTATTTATCGCCGAACATTATACCAAGGCGAGCAAGGAATTAATAATCTTAACAACGACGATGACAACAACAATTAAATAATGATCCGAAAAATAGATAATAAAAACAACTAACAACAACAGCAAGATCGATAAATAAATGAGAAATGCTAATGTCCAATATATTGGACGGACTCATCCGTCCAATACGATCGTTTTCACATTTTTAAATTTCAAACGACCGATCCGAACCGTTCAACGTGTTCTTCATATTGAAAACTTATAAGAAACCAAATTTTATATTTTTCAATTTTTTTTATTTATTTTTTAGTATTTTAGAAAATTCATGATACAAAAGTTCTAGATCGTCCAATAACAATGATTTTATAAAAATGTGAAAACGATCGTATTGGTTTCTTATAAAAGTGAAAGCATTTCTCTAAATAAATTTTCAAACTTCAAGCTCAAATGCACAGTTGGAAATTTAATTGCTATTTATTAAAAGAAATCAGATATCTAAGTACACTTCAAGGACATCAAAATAACATTTGTTGCAGTAACTAAATTCACATATCAATAATATTTCAGTGTAATTAGATTTTATATGAAATGCTATATAGCATTTTTACATTCTCAATTGTATATTTATCATAAAAAAATTAAAGAAGTTCAGGGTATGGCATATGTGTAACGCGATTCAACGATCTATACGTCAAATTCGAGTAGTGAGATTCAAATGGTCGATTCAAGTCACTCAATTCCAACCACATTTCAAAAAATATATTAAAAAAAATCAAATTATATACATTATTTATTTATTTCTTAGGAAGAAGAAGGCATTCAAATTGAATGATCTAAAATTTTTCAACCAATAATTTTCTTCTTACCCAAAAATACAAAGCTTTTAAATCTTAAATCTAATTTTCTATAATATTTTTAATTAATATTTGAAGTCAACCTTAACAGAAGTCATGTTACAAGACAAGTCCTGAAGGACACAGACTCTTGAGTCTTGAACAAAGTCCTAAAAAATAAACATCCAAAAAAACTTTTTACTTTAGTTTCTCCGCACGCTAAATTCTACTCTACCTTTTGAGGTTCCCGGCTCAGCAAGAATTGGCTTTTCCCATAGGGTACCTCTCCTCGAAATTCCTAAACCCAAAAAAGCAGAGAAAGAAAGAGGAGGATAAACATAAACTCAAACGGGACGTAAATGTAACTTGTAGAAATCCCAAGGGCATTTTCGTCCACGCAATTTATCAAAAGAATGTTGATGCGCTCCAGCTGTAAGCCTGACGCCATCTTTGCTCCTTCCCTATACGGCGTGGGAAACATTTTTCTGCCTATTTTCCTTCTTTTAACCCTCCTAGACAACACGCCACTGAGACGTATTTCTTGTAATATTGGGCATTTAGAAAGGGTGTTTTGGTCTTTATAGTAAATAGACGTTTCACTTGGTAACTTCACTGTAGTACGTTTCCGCTTCATTTTCCTTTTCACTATTGAATGCAAGGAAGCACCAACGTTTCTCACGCACTACTGTGTGGAGTTTTACATTATGACCCTGAAAAAAAATTAACTATGTAAATTTTCAAGCATGTTTTCATTCTTCTATCTAAAACATTGGATAAGTTGAATATAATAAAAAGTACTCATTATTTCTGTGATAATAGTAAAATTTTCCAAGGTTCTTATTTCCTATTCTCAAGAAATTTGACATTTTATTAATAGAGGTTGAGTTGACAAATCAGTAACATTACTTTACGGACATTAATTTTTTTATTTCTTTTAATAATTTTTCACTACTTACAAGAAACAAGAGGGAATTGTAGGATATAATAATAATGAAATACAATTATAACCAAACTTACAAATTCATAAAACTAGCAACTCACTAACTGTGTTACAAATTCAGATTTTGAATGGTTTATTTGCAAAAATTCCATGTGTTGATTATAAGAAAACGTAAAAAGTAGTGTGCACTGTCCGTTCAAACATTTTGACCTTCGTACCCTTTTTAAAAATCTTTTTGCAAGGTTCCCCCCTCCCACTTCCCATTTCCCAGCTGTGCTTACCACGCTCTTTCTCCTCTTCTCAATTTTACAGAAAGGCCCTTAGTTTACTTCAAAAAAAAAAATAAAGCACTTAGTTCAATCAAAGAAAAAAACCCTTAATATTTTCGAATAAAATAAATGCGTCAAAGGCAGTGTAAGAAGCTTGAGTCTGTCTTACGCAACAGCCTTATAAAACCCCCAAAAACCTTTTCCCTTACACCCACCTCTCTCGCTCTCTCTCTCACTAGACCAGTTTTCCTCTCAAAAATCTTTTCTTCTTCTCTGAAGAAAAAAAAATGGAAGGTGGGTTCTATTTGAAATGAACCCATCTTGCCTTGAGAGTTGAGACAGTGTTATATTGAAACTAAACCCCCTTAAAAGTTGAGATATAACACAACTCTATTTCATTTTAAAGTATTTAAGTTTTTTAAAATGGAGAAGAGAGAAGTTATAAAGCTTCCCCCAGGATTCAGGTTTCACCCAACAGATGAAGAATTGGTGGTACAATACCTGAGAAGAAAGGCTTTGTCTTACCCTTTACCAGCTGCTGTTATACCAGAGATTGATCTCTTGAAATTCAACCCTTGGGATTTACCTGGTAAGTAGTATATTTTTTCTGTTGATTTAATCTTGAATTTAGTTTGGAGTTTCCAATTCGAGTAATGGAGACTCCTTTTCCTGTCTCTTTGTTAGTTTAAGTTTAAGCAAATTTTTGTTCTTTTCTTAATTTTCATATCACAAGGAATTTATTCATTAAAAGTGCTCAAATGAGAGAACCCAATTGTTGAAAGTCAACTTGAATAAGCGCAAATAATTGGAGAGTAGGATGTCAAAATGTGGGTAGGCTTGAAGTGTGGATTAAACAATAGTTTGAAGTTTGAACATTAGAAACCTATTGTTCACAATTATTTCTCTTACTTGTTAAGTAACCAGCAAACGCTTCTTAATTATAAATTTTGCTATTTTGCTTTAAAGAAACTGCTTTTTGGTGTCAGATCACTTTTCAGAGTGCAATAATATAGGTTGATTGTATCTTTATAGGATACCTTTTGGGATTCCTTTATTTGTCAGAAGTTCATCGAATTGTAATCCAGTTGCTAATTTAATATGCTTATTGTACCTAATTGTCAAATTGGCATAATTGCAATATAAACACCTAATAAGTAAGCTTAATTTATGATGTTGAGACATTAATGTTTCCTTAAGTTTACCTCCAAGAAATGTCAGCTGTCTCTTAGTTGAGGTGTTTTGCTATATATAGGTGGTGTTGGAGAGTATTTAAGTCTCTTTTTATCTTGTTAAGATAAACTATTTTGCAATACATTTCTATTGTTGGGTTGTGTTGCTTTGTAAGAGATAATATCCATATAACAGTAGCGCTTATTAGCTTCCCTACTTTTTACTTTTAAAGTGTGAACCACCTATATTAGTTAAACACTTAAACTGAAATGTCTACTATAAGTAAAATAACATGACTTGTGTCTTTAGTCTGGACTTGTTGAAGTGGCTTCCTAAGTATAGTTAAAGTATTAAGCTACTTGTAGATAATTCAACCTGCTGGACTTTCCTTTGCTTGCAATTTGCACTAGGCAAACCAAAATTTCTCTTAAGTTCTTGACCAAACATTGATATAAATATCTGACTACAAGTTAATTATCTGATAACATCTACTTTTATGGTGTTCTGGAGACACTTTTAACTTCATCAATTAAAGCTCGTTAATTTTTACCTTATTAGGTGGGTTGGGAGAGGATAAATATTTCTTCAACCTAAATGAGGCGAAATACATGAGCGGCAGTAGATCTAACCGCGCAACTAGTCAAGGCTATTGGAAGGCCACCGGTAAAGAGAAGCAAATTTTAACAGCTAACCCAAGGGGTAACCAGGTTGTGGTGGGTTTGAAGAAGGTGTTGGTGTTTTACCAAGGCCGTCCACCTCGTGGGGCCCGCACTGACTGGGTCATGCATGAGTATCGCCTTGCTTGTGTGGCTCCTACTGACTGCAAACACTCAACTTCCATTGTAAGCCCTGATACTGAAAAGTTCATTCAGTTCGTAAGTAGATATTCAAAATTTTCATATTTGCCCACCATAACATGTAGTATAAAATTTAAATTGAAATATTTTACTCCATATGTCTTTTATTTGAAAAAGAAATTCTCCTTATTAAACTTTTACTTACTCTAGTTTGGAAGGGGCATTTTCTAGTTCCATGTTTTTAGGAGCACTTGGATATATATCATTATGTATAGTAAGTTCCATATAACAAGTTTGTGTTGTAGAAATTTTATTTTTGGTGACTTGTAGAGTTTTAATAAGTTACAATCCTACCACCAATAACTTAGGATAAGCAGAGAAAAAATAAGTTAACAAGGCACCTAACCCACGTGAGAATTTATCTTCTCTGGTTGGTATATGGCTTGAATATAGCAATATCAAGCGTACAAGTACCTTCTACCTTTGTACATGGTATGCTAATTCCATATGAAATATAAATGGAGTAGGAGAGGCCCATGTGACTATCTTATAATATTTCTTGTCTTTCTTAGATTGGCATACCTACACTAGTATAGTAGCTTGAACCATATTAAGAAAATCTTTGAATGGCGCAATAAAAGACCTTAATTGCTTGTCAGAAACTCAGAATGGACTTCAATAAATCCGAACCACCACTCCCTGAGTCATTTTGGTTGTTGTCCTTAAAGAAAACCACAAGCATTAATTATTTCCACAGTTGTGTAGTTGAGGAGAAGTAACAATTTAAAAGTGTAACTATCACACAGGAGTAAAATTTATTGATTATTTCTTTTATTGCATGTAGAACTCCATTGCTGCAACCAATGGATGGGTGCTCTGTCGCATTTTTAAGAAGAAGAGAGCCTCCAAAATGGATGTTGAGGCTGAGGATGAACAAGAACCCGAACCTGAGGTGGAGACTGGTGCCAGAAATCATACTTTTATTGATTTCTTCGGGCGAAGAGAGAACAGAAATGTTAATACCTCTCAATCTATTTCATCAGATTCGTGTGTTACCGAGGCCTTTGAGGAGTTGAGCAAAGGGGAAGAGACTACTAGCAGAGGTTTTAGCCCGTACTCTAGGGAGGACGAGAGGCCTTAAAAGCAATTAGGGGAGGATTAATTGACCTAATTCTGGGTATAACCAAGAGGTCTAAGTGTCACTTTTTCGGCCAAATCTGGTAGTACTTTTGAGTTTAGAGATATAATTAGCTTATCCAATCAATGTGTGAGGTCCTTTAACTTGTTCTATGGCCCTAACAAGTAGACGCAAATGCAAGAGAGCTGTAATGCAAGTGCCATAACTAGAAGGAATTGTTGCTCAAGTTCAACCTTGATTTTGTCTCCAGTAAACTAATTTCAATGCATGTATGCCGTAGCAGTTTCTATCCTGTGCTATGTTAATTGTGTTTCTCATTGTGTCATAAATAAATCTCTAATTCATGAAAAATTGTGATGAAATTTTCCCCGTATTTTTGCTTCTGGCCATAGGTGCTGCTTTTGTAGTGAAATCTCTCTCTAATTTGATCAAGGATCCAATTGGATTTGAATCGGACTAAAAGGCAAACTAAAACCGAAACCCTTCAAAAATTTTGGAGTAATGATCTCAAGGGCTTGTTCCATAACATGGATAAAAAGAGTAGTGAAGGAATTATGTTCGAATAAGATTCTAACTTGTTTGGATGGGTTGGGAATAGTGGGAATAGTGTGAAAAAGTGGGAAGAGTAGGAAGAGTGGGAAGAGTGTTATTCCTAGGTTGTTTGGATGGTGAGTTTAGGAATAGCGTTGGGAAGTGTGAAAAAGTAGAGAGAAAAGTGTTGTTGGGAAGAGTGTTATTGGGAAGAGTGGGAAGAGTGGGAAGAGTGCCTATTCCCACTATTCCCAACCATCCAAACAAGCCCTAAGAGAATTGTGGAGAAATTGAGCTTAATAAAAATTTACAGTTAAAATTTTCTTCTGACACTTTAGTTTTGTTCTACTTTAGGAAGATATTATTCTCAAATTTTGTGACATAATGGAAATATGAAATAGTAAAAAAATGTGTTCTTTACAAGTGAAACTAGATGTCATTTTACTATAAAAATAGCAAAGTTTTGAGACACTTTTTATCTAATTTTCACTCTCTATATTCTCCTTGTAAGACATAATTGGTTAATTTTAATTGTCATGGGTCGGCCTAATATTTATGAGCTTTTGTACACCTGACCTGACCAGGCAGTGCATTTATAAAAGGTTTTAATTTTTGGTGGTACCTACCAGGACTAATGCTGGCGCAATTATTCTGCAATAATAGAAGTACCAAAACAGTGGCATTACCTCTCTTGTGTTGAAAACAAATAAATAAATACTTGGCATAAAAGAGTCAACCGTACATATTTTTAACTCTTTCTTTGTTTTTTTTTTTATCTAACCGTGATTCAAATTTCTGAAATTCTGTATTTATCTTTATATAAAATATTTAAAATCATTTTGACTGCATAAATTTATTACACTCTGCAAATTGAAACTTTTCCATTAAAATCCTCAAAGATATATACAGTTTTTAATACTAAGAATAACTCCAAGTCAATAATCTAACATTTTTTTTTGGGTGAGAACTCGGTAATAATTTATATCGAGCTTATCCAACCTAAATAATTCAATATATAATTCTGGAAATAGAAATTAAATATTTACCTCTACACTTCCCTTGAACTTTTCAAGCAAAAATATAGCTGTTTTTTTCTTTACATGAAATTAGTTGTCGAACTCTAATTTATGTTCTGACTTGATCTAACTATATATTTATGAGAAATGCTATAGTCCAATATATTGGACGGATGGGGTCCGTTCAATACGATCGTTTTCACATTTTTAAATTTCAAACGACTGATCCGAGCCGTTCAATATGTTCTTTATATTGAAAACTTATAAGAAACCAATTTTTACATTTTTTCGAATTTTTTTACTTATTTTTGGTATTTTACAAAATCATTGTTATTGGACAGAACTTTTATATCATGAATTTTCTAAATTACTAAAAAATAAGTAAAAAAATTTTTAAAAAATGTAAAAATTGGTTTCTTATAAGTTTTCAATATGAAGAACATATTGAACAGTTCAGATCGGTCGCTTGAAATTTAAAAATGTAAAAACGATCGTATTGGACGGACCTATCCATCCAATATATTGAAAAATAGCATTTCTCTATATTTATTGGAGAGATTCGGCGAATAATTAGGATTAACGACGAAAGTAAACAATTTAATACAACTTCATGACAAGTTCATATTTTGGATTCATTTTATGTTTTTTGTTTTTGGTTTTTATGTTTTGGATATCATAAAGCAGCGGCTGCCAAGTTTGAAAAAAGTTGATATATTTGACGCCTAAACCTTCCTTCAGCTTTTCCAACCAAAAACATATATTGCGAGTAAAAGTCCGAATTTCTTCACATCTAAACAAAATTCAGTCAATTTTTCATCAATCGAGTTAGCACTTATATCAGTCTCAAAAAATTATAGCTGAATACCAAACAAATATTCAAGGATAAGATGCACTGGCGAGGCCATATATGTTTTGGACCCACCTAAAAAAAATGTTAGATAACAATAATTTGTAAATAAAAAAAATGCACATGACCCATTTCAAAAATTTGAAGGACCGAATGGACAGATTGCATTTGCTTTGAATCACATAACGACTTTTGAAAAATTATATAGGGAGCCAGATCACACTAGTTCTCGGTGAATAGCCTCCTCCCTTCTTTCGCAATGGAATTTATTAAGACACAACTTATAACATGATGAGCGATGATTGTATGAATGATTGTCTCATAGCAAAGAGAGACGTTTAAAGAGATTCCTGATAAACATATTATGCAAAATTGCAAAAAATAAAAATTCGTATAGAATTATTTTATTATTATTTTAAATTAATAATTTTGGATATTTGTATATATTTTTGGATTTTTGTGTTGTTATTATAGATATATTTTAGTTTATATAAATTTTTTATGTTATATTATTTTAGAATTGTTTATTTAAAAATTATTGTTATACTATGTCTACATTGCATGTTATGTCGTACATATACCGGCAAAAAAAAATTATAGACCCGGTGATATAAATTTCTAGCTACTATGAGGTTCTTAAATAAATCAATTTTCACTTGAAAATTCGATCCAAGTTGAAGTTAGGGAACATGTTTCATTTTCTTAGGAAACTTTAAGAATCAAACCTCATTTTCATTTCTTTTTGTCTTGTTATCCGGACTTTGATCCAAAGTATAGAAACCCTGAATAAAGAAACAAATTTTAACCATATCCCTTTGTGATAGGAGTTAGGATATGGCGATAATTGGACGTGCCCAATCATGTAGCTCCATAATGTCGATCTATACAAATTTTTACCACATATTTAGTGTCATAGTTTAGCCTCAAGGAACATGTGACTTTTGTCTCCGATATGGAGACTAGATTCTAGCAGGATACCCATTCAACTGTGCAACTTGAAGCTATAATTGAGAAAAAGAAAGCATGAGAGACTCAAACTCTTTAATTGGTGTTAAAACTGAAATAAAGTGCTTTCGGTTTGAAAATATTTAAGCGGCCCCAAATGCTTGACCTGGGTTAAAAAAAAAAATCACTCCCATCTGAAGGTTCAAACGTAGAAATAAAAATTAAATCTGAAGAAAATAAAATTTGTATAAACCATAATAAGAAAAAAAGGATATTTTCATCAACTAGCAATAGTTCTTCTATTATTTCCTTGCCTGTAAGTTGTGATATATTTGTCGGCAACCTGACGACTAAGATTCTGTTGGTAACTGTGATATCAGTGCCGAGTTATAATTATTGATAAGCTATTAAGTTTACACATGAATAGTTAAAAGATTTAGACATATTATTACTTAAATGTTGATTAGTAATTTTATTTGTTCTATTAGATAAAAGCGAGAACAAACCTTTTGATTTTAGATATTTTATAAAACTTTCAGCTGATTTTAAGCACGTGTCTTTACCCCAGATACAGTATTTAAAATCTAAATTAAGAATTGGTTGTTGAAATTTCTACTTTCTACATAGGCTAATAATCATCCCGTTGTTTGTAAGTTAAGTACAATGGGTGCATGAAGCTATCGCTTCAAAACAAGTCAAAAGTTTCTAATAGGGGAGCAACATCTATATAGATGTGAATACGTACGGTTACCCCAAACTTTGAGTTCACTTTTTTTTTTTGGGAGTAAAACGCTCATTAAGTTGTTGTGCTTCTAACTCTTTCCCTTTTGGGTTAATAAATCAAGTTGCCCGCTGTATACACTCTTTATCCTTCTTTTTATTATTTTTTTCATTGTCAACTATATATGTATTAACTACCCGTTTTGAACTCTTATGTTCACGTTAGCATACAAATAAAACCACAAAGAAACTGAAAATTCTGAAATCTTCATGTTTACAAGAAAACTTGTGATTAGTTTGCACCTTAAACCCATTTAATTTTAGTTTCTTCTTTACGGACATGTCACAGCAACCACTAATTAAGAGGACGGTTAGCTGGCAGCTTGTTTAACAGCTGGTCGCACAAAGTGCATGTACCAAAAAGTAAACATGTTTTCTGTGAAGAAAAGGGGATCCGATGCTTGGAAAAGAGAGGTGAGATGAGATGAGATTAGAAAGCAAGGCAAGGAAGAAAGAATGAAAGAGATGCTTGTGGTCTCCCAATTTAAAGCTCTTAGCTGAAACAGCTGCGTGGGACCCAACATTACTAGAGTTGAATGGTCAATGCCATATGGGCCCTTTGATTGAAGCCTATCTTGATGTAGAATATTTGCAGAGATTTTGTGCTTGACATGGCACTCAGAGAGAGAGAGAGAGAGAAAGGGAGAGGGATCTCATATTCTCATCTCACATTGACATCTGAGTAAGACCCCACCATGATTTGGATGTGGTTGTTGGTAAGTTGGGGTTCATTGACTTGGTCAGACACGGCGCTTCTTGCTGACGTCACTTTCATTTTTTGCAATTTTTCATTTTTTTTTTGCCCATTTACAGGAATTTTATGATGTTTTTTTTTATTTGTGTCTCAACTTTCAAGTTTTTACCGTGGAATTTCACTGCGAGGTATTAAAATTTATCCCAATATATAGCTTGGAGTACTGTGAGACAACTGAAGCCTAACAGGTTCAAGTTGCTGAAATGCCATCACACTTACACTTCTTATGCATATTACTTTTCATAAAAATATATTCCTTAAATAATATATTTATCTTTACTTATAAAAACATCTATTAAAAAGACGTAAACTTATCATATAAAAGTTGTTAGCAACCCTTAACATCAAATATGAATCATTGATTTTGTTAATCTGATATGATATATGGCTTAGATTTGAATATCAAATAAAATGTTGATTTTTTTTATCTGAAAACTGTCTAGGGCTATGTGAAAATATTTTTTACATAATACTTTTTGTTGTTGTCAATCTCAATGGATGCAAAAAAGACAAAACTAGATAATATAAATAAGGAGACAATTTGTTTTGGAAATTTAAATGATATGCAAAATCTTTTCATTATATATATATTTAAAAAAATATGGAAATAAATTCAATTTTGATATTTTTTTTAGTTGGTTAAAATTTTGAACTAAACTTGGTCCACACATTTGGGTGGGCGCATTTGCTAGTTTATATACAAAGGTTAATATATTACAAAAGATATTTCGATACAGATGATCAATATTTTATTTTATTTTTTTTTATAGATAATGGATTTAAATGTTCCTAGGAGTTAAAAATTAAAGAGATTCGGACAGATATATTGGCAAAAAGTTAAATTGGAATGACGAAAATTATGACATTTTTAGTTATTGGGCAAGACCTTATGTATAAGGTAAACCAAACAGATAGTTACTAAGATTTAGAAAGTAAAATTATAAAAATTTTCTCTAATCTGGAGAGACTGTATATTTGATACAATTTAAACAATAAGTGGTCAACCATCAAACAGTTTGAAATTTTGACACTTCACGCTTCAATCTTAATAACACTAAATATGCGATCAACAAATTCTCAAAGTTAGTTAACATATTTAAATGTATATAACATGCTTACAATTATATTCATAAATTTTTTTGTAATAACTTTAGAGAAATATATGCTAGTATCTAATATATGGGACATATGAGGTCCATTTGATATGATCGTTCTCATATTTTAAATTTTAGACGGCCGATATAAACCGTTCAATGTGTTCTTAATATTAAAAACTCCTAAGATACTAAATTCTATATTTTAAAATTTTTGGCTATTTTTTTTGGATTTTTGAAAATTATTGCTATTGATTTGAAATTTGAAAGAAATAGTTTCATAGGAGTTTTCAATATAAAGAATAACATTGAATAGTTCGAATTGCCGATATAGAATTTTTAAAACTTGAAAATGACCATATTGAACAACCCATCAATTCCATATATTAAAAACTAAGCATTTATTATTATTAATTACTTGTTATGTTTTAAAATAAAATTTTTGAGCGGACTTCCGCACGCAGAGGTAAAAAAGGAGCAGATTCTCACGCAAACTAAATCTGAGATCAGCATTTACTTTTGCCGACTCCTTCAAAGCCTTGGAATCTTTGATAGGCCAACAATCAATAAAATACTATTCAAACTTCCTCTTGCTTGATAAGCATTTAATTAATATTATAACATAGCGACGAAAAAGGTTAAACCGCTGAGTTGTTCATAAAAACCAAAAATTAATTAAAACTTAAATAAAATATTCAATTTTCCTAAAGTACTGTGTATGTGTTATTAACTTATTATTCCTATGCTATTTGACAAACCAGGCTTTGAAAATATTGAATAAACCCTTTTGAATGTCAGAGATTCGTTGCGCACCAAAAAGTTAGGCAAAAATAGATCGCATATAATTTGATACATAATGTGCGCAAAACTTACGAGAGAACTAGGATTAGAAGCTTAAAACATAGGAAATTAGCACCTGCGTGAAGAAGGAGACAAGCTCTTGGGCGGCGTGACAGTGACTAGAACAATGGTGTTTACGTTTGTTCTCTTGCAACCTTACTTAAGTTTGATGTGACGTGAGATTAATTATTAATTATATATACTCTTTTGCGACTTCAGCATTTGTTCTTTTCTTTTATTATATTATTTCCTTATGTTCAGCTTCAGGTGCGGATAAAAATAGGTTTACCTTTTCCTGATTTTAAGCGTGATGCTCCCGTCTTTTAAAGTTGCGAAAAGATGTTCAATTTTATAGTTGATTTTTTTTTTGTCAAAAAGAAAAATTAGAAAGTAACATGTTACGCTGATTATTATTTTATTTATAAAATAATTAAGAAATTATCAGGTTTTGTTAATCAAATATGAAAACCCAAAATTTGACAACTATACATCGAAACTAAAAAAAAAAATTTAATTGGATCTAATCTATTTAATAATTATTTAATTACACTGCACCTACAAATTACCAAAGAGGGGAAAAAACATTCGCTACTTATTTATTTTTCTCTCGTTCTTTTTGGCGATTTTATATTTTTGTATGATCCTCCAAATGGAAATCCTAAAAGAAAAAAAAAGAAAAGAAAAGGAAAGAAGACTATTTTAATGTTGAGTTGCTCTAAGTTGGGTTGTTCGATTTAGTGGTTTGACTACTATATTACATCAACTAAGTTGTTCCTGTTTCGAATCATGAAAAGAGCATTTAGTTCGAATTTCTTAACAATAAGATCGTTGATTTGAACAACCTTTAAAAATAAAGTATTGGAGTTGTACTCTAGACTTTACATCGGGAAAAAAAATGTACCTATTGAAAAACACATGTAGTTATTAAATAAAATTCTAATTGATATTTAATAAAATTTGAGCACAAAATTTATTTTTTGAAATGCTAAAATAGATTATTTTTACAAAGCAGCAGGACTCCGAGATCGGTCGTCTGATTCGACCATTGAACAGTTAGCCTTTTGTTCCCTCTTTTGTGAAAGGGAAAATCTTGCTGCTTTGACAGTGCATGCATTACTGTGCAACAGGTACTCCGAGTGCGACCTAAAGAGGAAAAAGTCTCTCGGTATTGTTTTGATGGAAGGCCACAAAAAATCTGAAGCAGTCGGCACGATGAGCTCTGTCATCACAATGCTCGGGCACTGGTCACTGGGGCCAACCAACGAGGTGAGGTAGGACGAGTAGATTTCGCTGTATTTGATGCTTTTTGTGTTGCGTCTGTTTGGATGGTTAAAACTTAAAATATGTATTCTCAAAAAATAAATACATAAATAAATAAAAATAAATCCGTTCGTTTGGATCAGATGGTTCAAGACTTCAAGTCCATCCGCCCGCATGATGAATGCAGTCCGGGATGGGAAAAAAATTGACTTATTTTGTACAAACTTATTTTTATACATCTACAGATTTATATCTCAAGGAAAAAAAAAGGAATCATAAAACTTTGAAATTAGTTCTCCTTACAGCTAATAAAAAAATGAATGTGATTGACCATGAGAAAAAATATATTACAATTAAACCTAACAAGTCTATCAACTCTCAAACAATCGGTCAATACTGAGCTAAATTAATTAGTTGGTACCATTTATTTTTCTTATTCATTTTTCTTGTTTTTTTTAGAAAGCTAGAAGAAATTCGAACTAGCATTTTTTTATACATTTTTTTAACTATGTTTCGTTAGAGAGTTAAAACAAGTTATTAATTTTGTGGCAGTAAATTTCAATTGGATACCATATGTATTTTTGGCACCGGCTTATACAAAGAAGCAAAATTTTCATCAACTAATAATTTAGTAGAAATTGTTGAATTGTTATCTATTGAATCTTAATTTGAAGATCCTACTCTTTGTAGTTTTATAGGGCTTAATAAGGAATAATACAGAAAAGTTCAAAGTTAAAAGAAGTCACAAAGGCTTTAAAATGAAGCTAGAAAATTTAGAAAAACAAATGGCGCTTAAAAGTAAAACAAGCATGTTAACGTGGGGTTCATGACATAATCGATCCAAGCGTAAAAAATTACGAATTAAAAAAGGAGCCGACTATTGTTACTTGTTAGTCTGGTTTTTTGAATATCTCAGCGAAGGTGAAATTGTTATGGTAAAAGCTCTCTAGAATCGTAGAATCTGATACCTCAGTGCATCATAATATATTGAAGCTTAAAATAATAAAAATTGATCAAATTACCTTTCCTGATGGCTTGGTTAATATTTTGGGTAAAATGTTTGCGTAAGTTAAGTAAATTTAAGAAGAAATTTTTACTCTGTTTCATGGATTAAACAAATATATAAATTAGAAACAATTTATTATAATGTAGTAAGCTTTCAACTTTTTGGTACTTGTAAGTCAATTTTTTTTGTTTCTTAATTCTCTTCTTCAATTTAAAGATGGCCTTTTAGAAATTAAATTTGAAAAGCCGAAACAAAAGAATGATCTGTGTGCATTTTCATTGCATCGTTTTCGTTTCGATTTTTTATGATACAAATTAATCTCTTAATTTATATATAATATTTATAAGAAATGTACGAGTCAGATTTTAAACCTGCATGTGTTTTGTTAAGAAAGCGTCACCCTTAACGATTAAACTAAAGTATGGTTCTCTACCTTTCTTTGATAAAGTTCGTAGACCGAGCACAAAGTTTATTTTCGTTAAATTTTAAGCTTTAATCAAAATGTTTTTTTACACAGGATTTCATTTTCATTTGAATTGATTTCTCATAATTTTGTTGGATCATTCTAATCAAATGACACCAAATCCATTCATTTTGATAACAAAATTTCTAATGAAACGAAATCCTGTGTTAAAAATAAAGGATTTTGATCAGGCCTTAATCTCGAATTTTCTTGATAGAAGTCAATAATACTAGATCAGACTATACATTCGGTGGCTTTATAATTCCAAATTAATACTATCACACATAACTATTGATACGATGGATTAGCTCTGGAATAATAATTGTAGAGAGAGATATTAGGAAGATCGTTCACGACATCACAAACTGACATAATCAACATTTCAGTTTTCATACAAACCCTCTAAAATTCAATGAAAGCTCCATTGTCCCTTCCCTTCGTTATCACCATTTGACGATGTTATTGTTTTTTCTCATGAAAGGATTTTATGATCTTTCGACAATGTTGATCGTATGGTGTGTCGACGACAAGTAGAGTTGAATTAATTAGAAGGTTTAATATTCTTATAATTGAGCACTAAGCTAGCCTCCAAGAAGTCAAGAATTCAATCAACTTTAGTTTCAAAAAAAAAAAAAAGGAAAAATTTCCCTCTTAATTTCTTCTAAAAAAAAAAAAAATCTTATAATTGAAGTAGAGTTATTCTGAATTTAAGCTCCTCATAAAATTCTGAGCTTAATTCCAAGAGTTGTCCAAATTAATTTCAATCAATGAACCGAAATGTTTATATTAATTTATTTAGAATTTATGTGTTTTTAGTTTTTACTAATTTGCACTTAATAAAAATAAGTTTGCTGAGGTTAATTTTTTTTTAAAAAATACACATATTAAAATAATTTCCCTTATAATCTATGGATCGTAACCAAAGTAGATAAATCAGAAATATGTAAACAATTTTACTGCAAAATAATTTACCTTGACTTATTGATTCCGTTAATTTCTTAGATTAATTCATACAACACTTAACTAAGCTCAGGGACGAGAGCACTACGTATAGCAGGAAGGGGCCCTATTTTGGACAAAAGCAATTGCAATTATACACTAGTAATAGTAGATTATAAATGTGTTGAGAATAATATAAACAATGCTTTGTTTCGAAAATAATTATAAATTTATACTCGTAAAATTTAATTTGCTATGGTCAATATAAAATCAGTACCGGACATAATGAGTGCCTTTTATCAAAGAATATTCGGGCTTTGTCCATACATGCAAAGCAACTTAGATTTATTATGAAATATATTAAATTTTCTATTGTTCATAAGACAATAAGACAAAATTGTGTACATTTTCATGGATCATTTTTCAAATGTCACTCAAAATGAGACGGAAGAGCAAGCTTTAATAAATCACTTCAACTGCGTAGCATCGCCAATTCCCATTTCTTATATATGTTTTATATAACAGTTTCTAAATTGTAACTTGCAGGGATGTGCTGGTGACCATAATTTTCGTCAGCAACCACCAATCACATTTACTTATGTTATTAATATTTTATTATATATTTCAGTTTCAAGATGCTTCTGGCAGTGGCCATATGATGAAGGAAGTTTGAAAGCTACAAGAAAGATTAGACATCATTCATGTACTATTTGAAAAGGTTTTGGGTTGAACAATGATGTTTCATCACTTGAAAGAGAATTCTAATAGTCATGTGGTAAAGCTTTGAATCTTTTTCATACCGTCAAAACTTGCATCCATCTTATGATATGAACTTTTCATTGGTTCCTTTCCTAGAATGAAATATCAACTAAAAATAAGATTAAAAAGTAACAACAATTTTGGACCTTATCCCAACTTCAAGTTTAATAGGCTTTTGAGTCAGAATAGATTGTATTGAACAAGGTTCTCTTTCTAGACGGGTGTAATTTGATGCCAAACACAACATTACATATCTATATAGAAAGATTGATTCAACTTATCTAGAAAAGTTATCGTGGAGACAAATTGGTGGAAACTTAAACATGTGAAAAGTTGAGTTTCACATAAGTAGTGCTAATTAACCAAAAAAAGGAAGCATCACATGTAGGCATCTCTCCATGTCCATGGAAGGCAAACTTGGAAGGAAAGGAAAAGGACAAAGGCGACTAGTTCTGTATTTTTGACTAATACAAACTTTCTAGATGCATTATGACTTATCTCTTAGTCTACCGCTGCTTTATTATTCTTCCAATCCCGATCTCTCTCTTATCCCCACTCTCACACTCAGGCGCATGAATGCGTCTTTATATAGCTAGACTAGAATAGAATTGGGTATAAATAAAAGAATAGAGCGGATTCGGATCCTGTGCCACACGACACGAGCCGTTCGATTTTGATCGGGTGGTTCATTTTTTTTCGGGCCTATCAATCTGGTTACATGCACGGGACTCTTATATTCATCCGATTTAGATCAGACGGTCCACAGCCTGCGGCTAAACGCTGTGCCGCGCGACACAAGATCTGAATTCGAATAGAGCAGGCTGAATCAGGACTTTAATTAATTCTCGGCCTAATATAATTTGCTTAGGCACAGCCCAGATAAAACCCAATTTAAGTTATAGGATCTTTTGATGGTCTCGACTCTCGTGTTATTCCCTTCTTCATGTGAAGCGTATTATTTTTCTTTTTACCTTTTAAATCTACATAAAATTAAATCCTATAACTCTAGTTATATGCACGGGGCTTTCATGTCCATCCGATTCAGATCAGACGGTCCACAGCCTGCGCTACACGCTGTGCCGCGCGACATAGGATCTGAATTCGAATAGAGCGGGCTGGATCAGGACTTTAATTAATTCTCGGCCTAATATAATTTGCTTAGGCACAGCCCAGATAAAACCCAAATTTAAGTTATAGGATCTTTTGATGGTCTCGACTCTCGTGTTATTCCCTTCTTCATGTCAAGCGTATTATTTTCTTTTTACCTTTTAAAATCTACATAAAATTAAATTAGGACAAAACGATAAGCACTAACAAAATCATTCCATTAATCTAAGGAGCGGCGCGTGACAGTATATCATCTGATTGAAGAAACAATTAATACAAATGCTTCTAAGAAGAGAAAGATGCCTATCCGATGAACAGTTCATCGCCGGAAAGATAGTCAAAATGAAATTGTGTCTCAATTTTGAAAAAAAAAAAGCTATTAATTTTGGCACTGGAGAGGCACTACTTGATGCTGTGTGAGATTCCACCTCAGGACAGGCCTTATCGCTGCTTCTTCTGAAATCCAAAATTCCAAGCTTGTTTACAGTAATATATTAAACAAGTGGAAACAGTTCACAAAAGAAAATACATCTCTTTTCCCCTAAATATTTTTTTTGTTTACGTGTCAATGAAAGCCAGCATGGTTGTTATCGGCAAACGGCAAATCTTATATTATCATTGTAAGACAATTGGTTACAATCAGATAACAGTCAGGCTCTGCAATAAGATGCAGGGATGTACTGACAACCATTGGTTTCATTAGCAACCATGAATTGAATTTGCTAATACTATATTCTGAAACTAGAAAAATTAATAAGCTGAGAAGAATCATGAAATTAATCTAGATCAGCGATGTGGCAGCATATCATCTGATTGAAGATGCAAGTAACACGAATGCTCGTAACAAGAGAAAGCATCACAAAGTTTATGATCATCCAATAAACACTAACAAATACGCATTGAGATATTATTAAAAGAAAACGGGCCTCGAACAAAATAGCTACTTATTTTGTCACAGGAGCTGCACTGCTTGATGCCTTCTGCGCTTCCCCTACAGAGCATGCCCTTATCACCGCCTCATTCTGAAATCCCAAAGTTTTAAACTAGTAAATTCTTTTATACAGGAATTCGATTCATTCAGCATTAAGAGCTCATGTATAAAATGCCCCTTTTTTCCCCAATTTACTTAATTATATCTCGGGTAGGCTCTGTGTATGTATTTATGTATCAGAGACAGACAGTATTGTCATAATTGGCACTTCTAAGATCTAAAACCCAAAAAAATATTATTCCTCACAGTAAGGTACTAGCAGGCTCAACCTCCCGAAACACTACATAAACATAACACACCCCAAGTACCAAATTGAAACCAATCTTGGTTCAAACTCTCAGCTTGGCTCCTCAATTGTATAAAGTCATCTTAAATTGGACACTAGGAAGGTAAATTCTACAAGTTCTTATACCAAGAATGCAACTTCGGATAAAACAAATTGACAAAGAGGCCAACTACTAAGGTTACAGTACCAATTCACAACTGTACCAGTCAGCGCCAGTACATAATTTCTAATGACACAATTCCAATTAAATCTGACGACCTCTCAAAACACACAACGGAATGAATGTTTTACAATAGTAAGGGATGAGATTAGGACCCACCTGCCAGACACGGTGGAGGCGCTTCTTAGCGTTGGCCTTGCGAGTGGTGGTCAGCTTGATCCGCTTCCAAAGCAGCCCCGGGGAGTCGTTCTTCTTCACTATCTCCATCACTCGCGTCCCCCAGAATGCACCCATCCCGCTCATCTCCGCCTCTCCTCTCCTTTGTCGACTGCCTCAGGCGCGCTTCTGGGGACAGTAGAGGGTTCCTGTAGCGTTTTTCAGTCGGGTTATGGGCCGTATGGGTAGAAGCCTGCGGGTAGGGTTCACTGGTTCAGTCGATCGATCAGGGTTTTAGTTTGACACAAGGCTTGATGGCACGTGTGATGCACGTGATGAAGAAATTTGTTTGGAACTGGAGCATACATTATGTATGGTCTTTGTTAGAAAGGAGGTTATTGTTTGGAACAAGAGCATACATTATAACTATATTCATTTGGAAATCGTGCGAATCACATGAAACACTATGGTTAGCACAGTATTTTTTATATTCTGTGACTTTTTTGGTGTAGTTTGGTTTAAATAGTGCATCATGGACTGCATTGAATCCAAATGCACAATGAGCATGGTCAGTAATCAATCACGTGGGGGCTGCAACGCTTGAGATTTTTTTTTTTCACAACAAAGGAGATTTCTATCCATTCTTTTATATTTTTTTTCCTCGACGCAATCCGACGAAGATCTGAATATTAACATTCTGTTGATTAATTGTCTGTGTGAGCAACTTTCATTTAGTTGAAACTTGAAAGTAATTCCAAACAATTTTTAAATATGGAGCAATTTTCATTTAGTTCATTTCTTTTTTACTTGGTGCGTAATTAATAGTCTGTGTGAGAAATTTCTGGTCAATGATTACATTTTTTTTAACAAAATGTACATCTCCATTTTATTCTTTTAAAATCAACGCAATTTACTTTTTCAATATTTGACGGCCTTCTTAAATTCATTTGTATACCGAATTTTATATACATGCATATAAAATTAGATACAACCCAATAATATCAAATTTTTTATTTTTTAATTTCAAAATATTTTTAATAATTTTCAAACATCATATATTCTATTTGTTTATTTAAAAATGTTTTAAAATTGTTCATAGCTCTCCAGAAAATTTTCATGAAATTTTACATGCATGACTAGAAAATTATAAGAAATCTTATGATATTAATTTTTTTTTACTCTTTCAAATAAAAGTTATATAAAAGAAAAACTGATCGCGCAACACGCGTCATTCGCATAGGAATGAATCACGATATTCACAAAAAATCAAAAGTTTCCATACCATATCCGCGCTCATTTGGAAAGCATTTCATAATATATTCACATAGGTATGAATCGCGTAACGCGTGAGTCTAGCGCTGGTTATGTATGGTCTTTTTTAGAAAAGAGGTTAAGTCTTCCACCAACTAACATCATTGTGATAAGAGATTTGAAAACATTTTCAACTATTTTTTTAAAATCAAAATAATTTGAAAATAATTCTAATGTGTTTTTTATGGTTCTCTCGGCACAAAAGATCAATACAAAGTTTTTATTTTATTATTATGATTGTTGAAGTTCAAAATGTTTGAGATGTTTATCTACAAAATACTGTGAATTAAAGGTAAAAGTAATTTGATATTAAAATTTTACGTACTGATTAAATTAGTGATAAAATTATATTGATGAAATTATTAGAGGCACTAAGTTAATGATGAAATTATTCACAACAAAAATGCTAATTATTATTTTTTGGACTTCAATGAATTGAGCAAACTAATATTAGTTAGATAAATTTTTCAGGTCATTAAGTTAATCATTATTTATCAACAACCCTATATAATTAGAATAGCTACATTAACTTATTATCAGTGGCATACTCATTTTCGATTTTAATCAAACTAAGCTCAACTTGTTCAATAAAGTTTAGTTAGCTCGAGTTTGAATTTATGGTCAAAATTAATTTTGAATTGACTCTTTGAATTCAACTCGCAATACCTTGCAATACGACATGTAATCATATTATTTAATTTAGAGTATGTTGTATGACATGACAAGCTTAAATCTTTCACATTAATATATATTTTTTACAATTATAAAATTAAAATGTATTGATAACAACTTTTCTATAAAAAATAACTATCAATTATTTTACACTTTAGTTCTTTAAGATAATATAAGAAAAATCAACAAATGAGCTCGTACGGAACTCAAACTTAATTCAAATCAACATAATTTGGTCATAATAAATTTAATGAAGTTTAATTTTATTTCAGTTGGATTTTCGATTTTTAAATTAGAACTAAATTAGTTTGCTATAATAGATTCGGAAAGATCCACAATGGTTCAGTAGTTTATTTTACACCGGTTGTATACTCAACAATGTTAACTATCTCGGATTTTAATCGCCGAAGATATGAGATAATTAACAAAATAGATTCATACAGTAATCAAGACGATTCTTTCCTCTCAATTCCTCTCTTTACCTCCCCAAAAGCACTATTCTTATTCTACTATTCTCACTTCCAAAATCAGAAACAGATACTAAAAAAGAAAACCCAAAATCCTGAATTAAACGAATATGGAAGAAGGCAACGCAAACCCCGCCACAAGCACCGCCGGAGCTTCGGCGGCGGCGGCGGCGGCGGCCCAACAACAACAACATCTTCTCTTACAACAACAACTCTTCCTAATGCAACAACAACAACACCAACAACAGCAACAGAGGCCGAGACCACCCCACATACAACAACCCAACTTGCAACAAGCCATGGCGCGCTTCCCTTCCAACATCGACGCCCACCTCCGCGCGCCTGGCCTCCGATCTCTCCAGTTCGCGCAGATGCAACAGCAAGGACAGGCACAGGGACAGGGACAGATGGCGCAAGCGCATTTGCAACAGCAGATGGTGAGATCTGCCGCGGCGCCGTTTGCGCCGCCTCAGGTTAGGAATCCTGAAATTGAGATGGCGCTTCATGATGCTACTAAGGTGTGTAATCCTGATGTCAAAACCCCCTTCGCTTCAATTGAGGATGCAGTTAATAGGTTTGTGTTCTTTTCCCTTCCTAATTTGTTGCATTTCTGTTGTTGGGAGATTAGTTCAAGTGATTTGGGGGATGACTAAGTGAAGGTTTTGAGGAGAATTAATTCAATTTTATAATTTAGGAGTGTGATTTCAGAATTGGTTTGAATTTTCTAATTGCTGTGATTTGGTTTGGAGTGTTGATTTGTGAAATGGTTACTGTCATTCAATTGATTGAATGGATTTAGAGGGTACTGTGCAAATTAAGTGTACATGTTAATTTTTTGCAGTGCTCTAATTTTGTGTAGAATTGAATGGCCCTTTGAGGGACTTCTCTGATCCATTGTACATTTGCCAAAAATTGAAAACAGTTCTTAGTTGCTGGGTGTAAATTCAAAATGCCTTTGCTAGAGACTGTTTTTTTTAATAAATAGTGATCAGACCAATGCTTGTTGATGGTTGGTAATTAATCTGTGTTTCTCCATCCATGCCAGACTGGTTCCTAGGTGGTTGTTCTAAAAACAAATCTTGTGAGCAGGTTGTTGCCATATCACGTGGTGTCAGACTATGAGGCTGAGGAGGATGACAGGATGATAGAAGCTGACAAGGCGGGGCAGACCCCGTCCAGGCTGCAGCAGTGGGACCACAACATCCTGGTCAAGATAGCCGAGTTCACATCAACCTTTGAGAAGCAGGTGCTGGCATTCAACATTATGACGCGCAAGCGCTCCCTTGGCGAGTTTCGCTCAGAGGAGCGGCTCCACCTTGAGCAGTTGCTGCTCCAAAATGAGAAGCGGCTCGCCCTTGAGACACGTGCAGAGATTGAGGCCCGTCAAAAGGCTGCTCAGATGGCTGCCTCTGCGGCACAGGCTGACATGATGGGCCCCACTCGTGGGTCGGCGCCCCTGCGTAGCCATGCAGCTGCTGTACAGGGGGAGGATGCGCAGGATCAAGAGTTGATGCGTCAGGGTAGCTGGGCAGGGAATGCTAGTAACAGTGGGGCCAATGCTGGTAATGCTAATGAAAATGAGAATGGGGATAATGATGGGGAGGAGGAGGAGGAAGGGGGTGATGATTATTTGAACAATGAGGAGAATGGAGAGGATGGTGATGGGGACTCTGGCGGGGAGCTGGATTTGAATGCTAGGTGAGTGCTTAAGTTCTTTTTAAGAGGAGACTAGTTATGTAGGTTCTTACAACTTAGGTTATGATCATAGTATTTCTCCTGGTGCTGTTGTTGTTAGATTAGTTGTTGTAAGTTAGCTTTCTCCTGGTCCTGTGTCTTCTGCTTGTAACCTGGCTAAAATATTATCATAATGCTATTCTATATCTTTATTGTATACTACTGTTACTCCCTATTTCTCTCTGATTTATGTGTAATTGGACAATTTTTGCAGAAAACAAGCAGGTTCTCTTTTTAGTAAAACCCCTTATTATTCTAAGAATTGTGATATCCTCCAGTCCAACAAATATAAAATAGAAAAGTAAAGTGGAACAAAAAAAGAAGCGATACTCCTAGGATGTAGAATTGAGCGAAACTCGGCAAGTGATTACTCAAAAAGATACGATGTATTTTGGTTGTGTTCTTATGGACACCAAGTGTGTGTTCCAGTTCGGAGAGACAGAAATAAGGGGAGATTAAGTTGAGGAGCACGAAGAGAAGTTCACCCCAATTATGGGTATTACAACTGAGTAACTGTATTCAAATTGATCTGAGAGTTCATCTCATCGTCCCTCCATCTCCTCTTACTTCCATTCTGGTGCAGGATAACAACCCACGGTCAAGCTCTGTCAGTCTAATTTTACCTAGGCTCTCCTCTCCTTCCCTCCTGCAGCTATATGCCTATATCAATTCTGGAGCAGAGCCTAAAGGCACAATAAAGAAGAATGTAGCTAAAGTCCTTTACTCCAATCCAGATTGAACTACTTAGAAAACATACACTATTGGGCTAGTGTCCTACAAAAGGGGAAAAACAAAAGGATCCTAGGTGTCTAACTTACCTGGTTTGATAAACAAATCAAGGGGCAGAAAAATATCAAGCTTCTTCCCACCTGGCCACCTCCATTACTATTTTGACAAGTTTTATAATACCACATATGCTGAACTCTTTCATGACTGGTCTGGGACCTGCCAATGGTGAGGCTGTTCTTGTACTGGGATCATACCATTACCAGAGCTAGTCTTTATACCAGTACAGTAGTGTTCCTGGCAAATCCTCCTCGTCATGCGCACTTAATATATCCAAATCCATGCAGCTCCATTCCTTGTGTTGCTTATGCAACTAAGCTACAACTGCCTTTTCTTGCTTTCTGTACAAGTACCAACCCATTTCGAGGGAGGGTTTATTTTGCACACCAAATGCGCCAAAATAGAGCAGCCAAATTTTGGTCCGACTTTCTCATAAGCTGAAGCTGATGGGGGCATTCAGCTTTTTTCATGAGTTACACTAGGCATCTTGAAATTATTTTTGGGGTCTGGATTGACTTAATCTTGAACTGTAGCATTTATTAGTTGAATACATTCATAGCTAGATCAAGGTTGTTACTGGGTTCTCCTTTATAATTACTCCCCCTATTAGAATATGTTGGATAGGTATTCTTATTCAAATAAAATGAAAGGTAATCCTTAATTTTGATGGGGAGATTTACATAGACCCCACTAAGAACTGTAAGATACTGGGTTTGTTGCTGGGTCTAAGGAGCAAATAGGTCCCTCCAATAAAGGGAAAATACAGTCAATTATTGACTACGCTATGCCTCTCCAAATGAATGGCCTTAATTCCAAAAAATACTGGGTTGTCATTGGGTCCAAGGAGCAATAGGTCGCTCCAATAAAGGGAAATTACAGTCAATTATTGACTAAGCTATGCCTCTCTAAATGAATGACCTTAATTCCAAAAAATAAAAAAAGATACTGTATATTTTAATTAGATTGTTCATTTGAGTAACCCATATTATGTTTTTGGGTTACCATTTCTTTTAGAACGGAGGCCTGATTGACATTATAAGTTTATAACATTGCATCTTTCTGAATTATCTCAGAGTTTTCCTCTCTCATCATGAACTGTTAATCATGGTTTGAAAAGGTCAACTGCAAATTGTGTTGTTTGCAATACCCATAAGTGTCTGCTTTATTGGATAATAATACCAAATGATACCATAAAATCAGTACTTTTACTGGTACAAATAGGCTGGTACTAGCCTTTGCTATGCTTGCTTTGGACGATGAATTGAATGCTTTTGTTGTCTGCTAATATAAATATCAGTCATTACTCCTATGTTTTGCCTATTTATCTCCATGTTTTACCCATTACCATCTACTTTCAATGCATATTCTTCGCTAATAGTAATTATGATATTAAAAAAAATAGTAATTATGATATTCAAAAAGGAAGAATTATTAATTTTGCGATCGCTTTCAAAGCATATTCTTTACTAATGCCAAATTTGGTGCATGGTTCTGGATTTTGATGCGCTAGAGCGGATTAAATGTGAAATTATGTATATTATGTAAATGTTAAATATGTACACTTGTGTGTATTAATGTAAAGTTTGTATAAATCTTGATTCGGCATGATTGTCATTTACATTCTGTATTCTGGTTAATTTACGTGTCAAAATCTCTGAGACTCTGAGCTGATATTGCTCTGATAACTTTACTGGTGGACTCTGCCAATTGTTAGACGGCCACGCAGAAAACGAGGCAACAAGTGTCAAGTTGTATCCATTTTTTATTTAAAGAATAGAATTGCACAAAGGATTGTGGTGGGTTAAATAATAGTTCCAAAAAGAAACCATGCTCTAGCTTTAAGAAGTAACACAACTCCCTTTTTTGGGGCCTTAAGAAAGACTTGAGGTGACTTTAGTGGGGGTGTGGTCGTTAACTTAGCAACAAAGAAATGAAAGTAGACCCCTCATTGCTACCCCTTTTTCCAGGATAGATCTGTTTCTATTTGTTATTACTTATTAAAGCATTCGTTTCGGATTTGTTTGAATCTCATGGCCGCAATGATGGACACAACCTTGCTTTGATACTTTTAAGTTTGTTAGCAAAAACATAGCGTCTTGGTATGAAATTGCACAGTAGTTGCCAAATCATTCCATATTATTTTGTAAAAATCAAAGTTACCTCTGTTTATTTTAGTGATAGTCGGTGAGTTATTTTTGCTTTTTGGTCTAATTGCATTGCATTTTCCTTTTTAATTTTTAAATGGACAGAGTAACAGTTATTGAAGCAATACCAATATACAAAATTCCATAAAACTAATGCCTGTCTCAAAATCCAAATTTGAAATTAGTTTTGGGTTTTATACAGCCATGTGAAAATTAAAGGCCACCAGTGATTTATTTTCTAATAAATGGCTTTATATTAACGGGAGTACTACGTCAAACCTTCACCACAAAATACGCTTCAACATTATATGAAGCAATCACAAACCAAATGTTATCATACAACTTAAAATGAAGGGCATAAAGCAAACTTGAGGTGTAACCCCACAGAAATGTATCTGGTCTAACACTTCAATCCAATAATAGATCGATAGATCATGGATATTTAGAAGCCTAAAAAGTTATAAAGTTCACGCACTCACGAGCAAGTACCTCTTTCTTTTCAAAAATGGGGAAGATATCATGTGTAACATATGCTATAAATAGTCATGTTGACAAATTTCACACTAATGGTGGGTAAGTTAAACCTCAACAAATTCACCAAATAAATCAGATACATGTTCATCACTGTTCACGCTCATACCAATTTGTTTCGTACAAATTTCTATATTATCAATTGATAGCACGTAAATACGTAATTGACAGGCAACACCAAAAGAATTTAAACTGGCCGACCTTCTGTGAATTAGAGAAATTATAAAATTAACCTAACCCGACATGAAAATTTTCTATAATTATCATATATTTACAAAATAAGGTCTTCTCTTGACCAGCACCAGAGCCTTTATTTGTGTAAATTGTCTGACAAGGTTTTCCATCTCAAGTTAATAGCTCGGTTTGTTACTGACAATTGGCAAGTACAAACAAAGAATCAATTACTTGTCCACCTCAGAATTTTAAACAAACAACTGTCATTTTCTTGGTGGAACTTTAAATTTACCATAATAGATACACTTTTAGTGCTCCTAGTTCTTTCTGGCACCAAGTGCTTACTGGCTAGCAACTCCAATCCAACTCCTTTACGCATCTGACCAATTGCAACTCTCCACTAGGATAAAGTTAAATGACTTAGACATGCTTCGTCAAGAAAGAATGCATGCAATCATCGTCCAATTATGAAAGTTTGTAATTATTAGGTTTAGTGACTAATCTTTCATATGTAAAAAATAAAAAATGCTTCCTCAAGTTGCAGCATAATAAATCAAAGCTAGCTAATGCATGTGAAATTCATGGGTAATTAGTCCTCAGACAAGCACAATTCATTCTACACTTTCATCATTCAACCATTAATTATTCTTAAATAAAAAAAAAAAAAACAATTTATGCTGTTGGCGGCTGATAGACAATTTATACAGTGTAAGACCCTAGTAGGTATCAGAAAAACAAATGCAAGCTGAATTTTTCTTTTTAATTTTGTTTATAAAACAGTGACCCCAAAGTATGGTTTTGTGCATTTAGTCCTTTACAAATGCAACAAATTAAATACAAGTCCTTCTTGAAATGCTCAAGCTGAATTAGTTCCTTGCTTAGTGTGTAGGGTTAACTTGCAAGAGGTCTTTTAGCTTCCTTAGTCATGAAACTCACAATTATCAATCTTACTTTTCTAAATATAAAAGACATTCACATTCATCAATAAAGTGGTCTCTAAACATTGGCTATACTCTATTGTTGACCCAACTTATCAACAAAACAGGAAACCAACTAAAGCAGCACCAACAATATATATATATATTTTTTGTTAAAAAAAAAAAACTAAATCAGAACTAAAATGCTCAACCTCTCCACAAGCTTGCACACAGTCGAGTCATCATCTATTCTACTACACTATCCTAGTACCATTTTTTTCTTTCTAAGAAGTAAAAGGATAAACACTCTGGTATCTTCATGTAGTTTTTAGCATTCAGGCTGAATACTAGCAGGGGACATTCTGAAGAAGTGGTCCCATGAGTACCGGAATTTGACAGAGGATTGGCTTGCGATTGCTTGACCGTCATTTACCAGATAACTAGTGCCTTGTTGCCTGAACACTTTTGGGTCGACCATGACCGAAGTAGCGAAGCCTTGCGAGTGAACGAACACACTTTTCAGATTGCAGCTGCAGAGGTTCTTCACCTCCACCTCAAAAACCGTGTCGAATTTGTTTGTCGGGTCTTTGCCTAAGTTGCTCTGCTGGATTTGTAAGCTCGACAGGTCGCATTTCTGACTAGATCCTGCGATTTCAGGCATGAATGATTGTTATCAATGCAAATTATTATAACAAATGAAGATAACATAATTTGTTGGAATACTATGTTAAACAATATACATTATTACAACCTTAAAGCCAAGATCAAACCCTCGAACAGATAACAAAATTCTAGAAAATTATCCGAAAACTTGACAGGAAACCTCCAAATTCCTCTTCTCAAATACTTGGTGGCACAAAATTTGGATGATTTTAACCAGACCACATTTGTTATTGTGTGCGTGTGAATGTGTGTGGTTAGCGCAGGGAGGAGGGGTGTGTGTGTGTTTTGGGGGTTATTTTAGATAACAACAGAACTTGAGACTCCATGGTTGTACATCCAATTGTGCAACTTGAGATATTAGAAGCGTGAGAGAGAACTGTACCTTGTGCAACGATGAAGAAGAGGACAGAAAGAAGAAGCTTTACAAAGGTTTGTGCCTCCATAATTTGATGTATGGTTCCTTTCTAAGAGGAAGAGGGGTTTGTTGTTCTCTGTTCAGGGGGTTTTAGAGGCTATTTATATTAGAGAGAACAAGGGGTGTCCAGTGAGATATGTGCCTTCTATTTGATAAAAAGGGAATTTCGTTTGTGACTCGGTGGAAATTGTCTAGAGCTGTCCTGCTGTCTAGTACCTGGTTTTGGTAATACGAAATTTGTTCTTTCGGTGCACTGAATGTTGACTTCGTTCATTGTATCTAAAAATGAAAAAAAATCGAATATTTTGTTTGGCTATTCAGTAAATTATTAGTTTAGCAATTAACATTTTGAATATAGATATGAAACAAAATAATGTTTGATTAAACGCATATATTCAGTAATTTTTTTATTGAACGTGCATTTTGAATATCGAAAAGAAAATATAAATCTAAAAGTTTATATTAAAAACTATCTACCTTTTTTTTATATAAGAATGCGGGATAGAGATGTAAAAGTTCCAAGTTCAACAGTTCACAATTTGGAAGCGTCTCTTTCTGGTTTATCCCTTTCCAAACGGTACCAATCAATTAGATATTGGATTCTTTGTGGTTGATAACTCTATTCTCAGTGTGTATAATTAAGTGTTTTGTTGCCCTTGACATTGGATGGGAGACGGTTGTTACAGGCAATATGATATTTCCTCTCTCCAAAAAACTTTCAATTGAAATCGATTTTTTATTTTCGTTATTCGGAGGTGTAATTTGTTAAGCCCGGATTAAAATCAGTTTTTTATTTTAACACTGAATTTTATTTTATTTCATTAGAAACGTTTTGATCAAAATGAACGAAATTATTGTCATTTATGAATTTTCTACATTATTAAACCAAACGAATTCGTAAAAAAAAAAAAAAAAAAAATCAATTCTAGTGAGATGGAATAAAAAAAAAATCCTACATAAGAAAGCATTTTGATCAAAGCCTTATACAACGCTGAAATGCACCAAAAAATTCATTTGATTTGGACACTTTTACAATTAAAACATCATGCTCGAAAATACGTCAAACTATAAAATGCACAATATAAGAAAAAATGGAAAAGAAATTCGTTTTTTGTTTATGTTACTTTATACATTTTTTTTTCCCAATCTCTTGTAACTCCTTTTATTGATTTAATAAAAAATGTTTTGATTTTTTACCTATATATATCTTTGCCAAAAAAAAAAAAAGAAAAAGAAAAAGACAAGATATACTGTACACGAACACGAATCACGTTTTGGTTCAATAAAAAGATGGGGTTGACGCCTTGACCAATTGACCGGTTGACCCCCATTTATGGTTAAAAAAAAAAAAAAGTCGAGACCGTTAGGATTAATACAACATCAATAGATTTACCGATAGGTAAGTTACCTATACTTTTCTTCTCAACCCTCTATCTTTCTTTTTTTTAATAAATATTTGAGCGATTATTAGCCATCGGGTAATCAAAATAAATAAACGAGAAGTAAATAATACATCAGTTGAAATAATTCGTTTATTGAAAACCTAGTTAGCCACCGTGTGTCTGTTCATTTAAAAAAATAATAAAATAGTTATTCGTTAATAGCATTGGATTATTATTAACATAGATATCATCACCAATGGCACAATTTATGTAACCAATTAACATTTTTGACTGGTCAATAATTTTATTAACTAGTAAAAATTTTAAATAACCAACATTCATTTTTTTATGATTTCCATATTATAGTCAATACTTTCACATATCAAAGATTCTTTCTAGGGTCGCTTAGAGTATAAAGCAGCATCTTCTCATAATGACCTTAGTATAAACTCTTAGCTTAAGCTAGAGAATCAAGACCATCTTTAGAATAAATATGTCATCATCCTAGGTACTACTCAAGAAACTTCTACCTTCCACAGTAAGTTCTGTTACTACCTAGCCTGGTAACAAGTTTAATGCAAGTAAAGTAACAACAAGATCTCAAAAACAAGTGCTAATCTCTTTATTCATAATTCCTGGTGGCTTTACATCATTCTCTAAAGCTTCTTTAAATGGTAATCCCTAGAGAAATGACCTAAGAACCTCCCCCTTTCTGTCCTAAAGAGGTCTATTTATACTAGTCTAGAGGAACCTTCCGGTGACGTCAGCCCTGTCAGAGGCCGGTATGCTTGTCTGCTGAGCTGTCCCTCCTGTCTGTACGATCATAACCGTTGTCCCCCCTCGAGGATCTCTCCTGGCTGGGGCGGGATGGAAAAGACTACGCTGCCCCTCCTTTCCCCCTTATCCAGGTTATCCGAGGTGGGCTAATACGTTGAGTCTTCTTTCTGGGCCTCTTGGGCCTCGTCACGTTTCCCCGCCTACTGGGCTTATTGGGGCAGGTTGGTATTGAGCCCAACGGGTGGGTATTTTAGGGCCCTATCACCTGCCCCCAAGCTTTTAGTGAGCAAGGCGAGGTGAAAGCTTTTAGTGTAGTTGAGATCTGGGCCCACCACGAGGGTGATTTGGGACCCTATCACCTGCCCCCAAGCTTTTAGCAAGCGAAGCGAGGTGAAAGCTTTTAATTGTGGGCGGGTTAATAAAGGCCGTCATAACTTCGCAGGCGGTCCGAAATTCTCAATGTAGTCTCTAAGTAGATCAGGTCGGCGACTCGACCTCCCTTGAACAGATGTCTTCAATAGTGGGGGACACGTGTACGATGCTTTATGGGCCTTGGGAACAGGCGATGCCTTCGAAGAGACGTTTGGTCGAGTCTTTTTTGGCGGGAAAATCGAACCGACGCCCTGTAGATTTTCTGATGATTGTGTTGCCTCGGGTTTCCCCCTTTCTCTTTCATATATACTCTTCAGTCGCCGTTTTTCTTCATTTTTCTCATCATTTCTTTGCTCTCGAGGTCTTCTGCTCTTTCTCTTTCCCATAGATAGTTCATTCTCACTCTCTTCTCTTGCAAGCGGTTAGCGTTCGCCATTCTTCCTTCAGATCTCTGCTTTCGGTGAGCATCCCTTTCCTGAATATCTCCTTTTGGTTTTCTTCTTCTTTTTGCTTCTCTTCATTCCTCCTTTATTTGTTCTGACTCTCTTTATGGACGAAAACTTGACAGCCATGGCGTCCTCATCTGCTCCCGCTCGTAATGAGGGTCGTGAGATTCCTCAAAGTCCCCTCCAGATCATCGCCAACCCTCCTTCAGCCGGGGCTTCTGCTGAATCCCCTGCTGGCTTCGCTGCACCTGGAGCATCCATCCCGCCGATGATTCCACCCCGTGGCACCGAGCCACCCTCGAAGGCGGAGCCTAGCAAGAAACAGCGCAAAATATTAGCTAGCAAGAGCAAGGCCAAGGAGAAGGTGGCGGAGCCAGCTAAGAGGCCCGCCAAGGAGAAGACTCCTCCCCTGCAAAAAGTCAGAGAGGTTCGCAGCAGAGGTTGGGGGGATGGGTGCGCTATGAGCGATTTTCGCGAGAATATGGTCTCGCCTTCTGGCATCAAGTTTGTTATCGCAAAGAAAGAGGATAACCCCACTGCGACCGAACGAGGGGTATGTCTGTTTGGTCGAACTGTGCGCTGCGGCTTACTCGCCCCCTTCAGCGAGTTTCAGGCGTCTTTTCTTAAATTCGCTAGGATCCCGCCGGGTCAATTGCATCCCTGTGCCTGGTGTTGTATAAATACCTTTGATCTCCTCATGCGCCCGGATCAGCTAAAGGCGCTGGATTTGCCTGTCCGCCCCGCTAGCTTGGAATTGTTGGGTCATTACTTCGATTTCTTTGGGACCTCGGACTTTTGTAATTTAAGGATGAGGACGCCAAGTATCTTCCATCGCCCTGGGAAGATCTCTGATTGGCAGAGGCAGTTTGTTTTTGCCTCTAGGGAGTTATGTACTAATCTTGACATTCCTACAGAATGGAATCAAGATCTCGCCGGCAAGTGGACTCAACTCCAGCTTCCCCGCCCTAACGATCAGGCTGACAAAGATTTTGTGAAGGCACTGGACGCCAAACTCTTTGCCAAGGGGTCTATTACCATAGCCTTTAATGGGCGATCTCTGGAAGCCTACCCTCTCATGTTCAAGAAGGTTGAGAAAATCGACGACGAAGAGGAAGAGGGCGATACTGAGGAGATCGGCTCTTCTGGTCGTAAGCTAAAGAAGGCTCCTGTTTTGAAGGGGCGGTCTGCAGCAGGTGAGACTACAGAATTTTTTGCACCCAGGCCTTTCGCCCCTGGTATGGGGAAGCCCCCTGCTTCTGTTGTATTTAATGTTCTCTCCTCCTCTGGATTGTTAGGTGATGTTGGTGATGGGTCGAGCTCAGACTCGGATGAACCTGCGTTTACCTCGAGGCGGCAGCCGAAAGTCGTGTCACGAAAGCGGGCTCGCTCTCCTGAGTCCGAGGAGGAATTCGTGAGCGTTGAGGACGATCCCGCCCGTGATGGCGAAAGGGATAAGCTCCGCTTGGCCAGGATTGCTGCAAGGGTGAGCGGACAAATCCCTCCTGATCAGGTGCCGCCGAGTGGCTGTCCTCCTCTGCCCAAGCCTCACCCCGCTCGGTTGGGGTCCTCTCTTGACTTCACTTCTCTAGGGGCCACAGCGTCCAACGATTGGCGATCGGCCAGAATCAATGAAGTGAAAGGGCAGAAGGATACTTTCACAGCCTATGTCCCAGGCTACAATGCTGTCATGGCGGGATCAGCTGATCGACTCGACCATCAGCGATATGCAGCCGGGATAACAAGATATCTGTCCCACGGGCTGTTGCATTCGAGTGCGCCGGGCTGGATGTAGAGAACAGCCTTACTCTCATAAGCGAGCACGCCCTGCGGGTTGGTAACTTGGCCTCCTACACTTTGGCTCAGTACCTCGACCTTCGCCATAAGGCTGACCAAATGACTATGGCTGCTGCTGCTCAGAACACACATTTGCGAGAGGAGCTTGGTAAAAACAAAGCCCCCTACTCACTGCGGAGAGTGCTCCTAATGCAGTCGTGGAAGAATTTTTGTCGAGGCTTGATCCCGATCGTCTGCCTTCTCCTCTTCGGGAGAAGTATGATAGTTTTGTTGAGGCCGTCGCCTCTCTTTCCTCTCGTTGCGAACAGGCCGGCGCAGAGGTTCTCAAGGCAAAGGGGGATGTGATGATTCAGGAAAGCGCTTCTCAAGCCTTCCAACGGTATTTCATTAACACTCGTGATAGAATAGTTCTTTTGGAGGACGAGGTCGACAAGAGCAAGAGGGCTCTTGATTCTGCTCGATCAGAACTTTTCTCGGCCAAGTCCGCTTACGAGAGGGTGCGGGATGACTTGGGTGGACTGACTCTTGAAAAGACCAAGCTGTTGGCTCAGGTGGACGAATTGAATCTCAAGGTGGAGAATTTGTCGTCTGAAGCGTCCAAGCGAGCTGACCAGCTTGCGCTACTCCAAAAGGACTTGGAAACCCAAACAAATCAGGCTGAGGCCGCTCGAAGAGATCGAGATGACTGCCTTTCCACTATTGAGGCGGAAAAAAGGAAGGTGTCAGAGTTAGAAGCGGCGTTGGCTCAGGAGAAGGCCAAGAATTCTCAACTCGCGGATCAAGTGAACATCTTAATGGAGAATTCTCCTGGTATTGAGGGACCTCGCCCCGTTCCTTATTCTGAAGCCGCTCGAATTGGTAATGAGGCTATTGTGAATTTTTTGAATTCTGAGGGCTGTGTCCCTACAATAGCTTATCGTTTGGCAGGCCGCCTCCGCTCTACTCTAAAGGATCAGGCCACTTTTTTGAGGCACTTTTTTCCTTTTACGCTGGCCAACGTCGGGCTGGAAGGCAAGACGCCCCTTGAGCTGAAACCCAGGGACTGGAGCGGATACCGTTGGGACCCTAACACCAGCACCATGTATGATCCGGCAGGCAATGTCTTCGACGGGATGCCCAGACTCTTCAAGAGGCGTAATCCGCCCAAATTCGTCTTCCCGCCGGATCAATGGCCTGACGAAATCGACCAGCCCGAGTTGATAGAAGAGGAGGAAGAAGAAGAAGAAGATGAAGAAAAATAGTTGTTTGTTTTCCCTGATTTGTCGCCGTATACTTGGCGTTTTTAATGAACTTGTTATCTTTTGCAATTTCTTTTGAAGTACTTGCGTGGTCGAGGTGATGTGTTTGTTAATGTGATAATTTAGATGCTTTTTTAGCAAATCAGCTACATAATTGCTTGATTTTTATTTTCTTCTTTGTTGTCTGAGCGTCGCTCGACCTCTTTATTTCTGTCCGCGCACTTATCGTTAGCATTTTAATGCCTTTACTTTGCCAAACGTTGTGCAGTAGTATCGCGCACCCCGATCAAGCGTCACTTGGTCGCTTTACTAATTAAAGCCTACTTGATTCAGCTTGAGTGAAAATTTGATTTCGCTTCAACTTTCTCGCCCTCAGCGGATTGTCACTGAGTTAACTACTTCAGCTGTTTGGCTAAAGTCTTAAGTTTGTCAGCGATGTTAGATTTTATCAGTCGGTATTACTTCCAAGAGAATTTCCACAATATATTTCATTCCTTGATAATATTTCTGATACATTTACTCTCTAAGCACTAATATTGATTATCTTTGCCAGCTTCTACTAAATAATCTTTAGTCACTATTCCCTTATACACATTTTTTTACAAAAAATAGATTAAAGGTACTACATCTGGCTTAATGATTATTGAAGTTCGAGTAGAGCCGCTCTTTGAGGATCGAGGCGGAGTGATCTTGAAGTCGTCCTGTTGTTGGGGTCGGCTGATCTTGAAGCCGTCCTGTTTCTATACCGGTGACTGGAAACAGCCACCGTTTTTCAGAGACATACCCAGATTATGCAGGCGAAGTCACCTTGGCGGGGACCTCGCCGTCACATTGAATGACTTCTCTAGGGTGGGAGCTGCTAGGATTCCTGGGAAAAAGATTTGACATCGGCAACTCCCGTCTCTATCCCATCCCGCTTCGTCGAGGTGATTTGCGCGTACAATACACCTTCTCGGCGGGGCGGGTTTGAGTTTTGAATGATCTCGGCGCTTTGACAGAAGAACTTCTCGCCGGGCACTACAACTACTCTATACCAGCTGTCCCGCTCCCTATGTCACCAATATCCTTTATTCTCTTGGCAACATTGGGAGACGAGCCGAGCCGAACTGTGTAGTTGTGGCGCCGACTATAATGCGCCGGACCATTCGGGGGTAACAATCGCCGAGGACAGCTGATTTCTGGATCTCAGCTATCCTACGAGATTTTCTTCCCCCAATCAGCTAGCCTACGAGATTTTCTTGATCTTGTCTCTCTTCTTCCTTCCCTCTTTCTTTTTCTTTTTTCCTCATTGTTTCCCCTCTTGCTATCTGGAAAGCTTTCAGAAGTTGGTTCTCTTTTTCTATGTTCAGAGAAGATGAACGAATTTTGCTGAAAGGATGCCTTTCTAGCGAGGGGTTTGGGAGGTATTTATAGGTGCAAAACGCTACCTAATTCCAGCATTCCTTTAATTTTAGCATCTATGTCCAACGTCTCCGTACCCTGGATATCCGGATTTTCCGGGATTTATGTTGGAAAACCCCTGGTCAATAAAGAGCATTTAATTTCCGTATTACATACGGTTTGTGGTTGTCAGGAGTTCTGCAGCCTTTGACTGGTTTGCAGAAGATTTGATTCTTCTGTCCTTACTCAGTTTGTCGCGTAGGCGCCAATTTTGTGGAGAATATCCAGATTGTCGCCTAGTGATCCCGCCACTCGTTCGCCCCTCGTCAAAGGCGAGGTTAAATCTGGCGGGTGGCGGGTTCACCTGTCATCTGTCGTGCTTTATGACCCATACCGCGTCAGCGAGTATGTCGATGATATCGCTCAGACGCAAGGGGATCTTGCTTGAAAGGCGAGGTGAAAGACGGTATCGACACGCGGATTCAATGGCTACAGTATAGCCCAGGAACCTTTTCACATTGTGCATTAAATGTCTTCTGAAAAGGTGTCTTGGACTCTGCCCCCATCACTTCATTTCGGTCATGATGGGGGAGTGCCTTGGGTTCCGTGCCTGACTTATAACTTTGAGGTGACGCTTCGGATTCCGTACCCACCGCCTCATCATGAAGGGGCGCTTCGGCTTCAGCATCCGTCCTTTGATCACACCTTCTGGTGTTCTATAAATAGGACTTGCATTCTTCGCTATTCTTTACCTCTTCCTTCCCTTACTACTCCCTTCTTAATTTCCCTTGACGTCAACATAATGGCCTTTTCTTCTTACTACTCCCTTCCCCCCTCTGATAGTGTAGGGGCCGAGAGCCATTCGTACCGCGGGATAGTGCTTTATCATCCCGACCCCATTACGGCTGTCGATGTCGAAGCCGCTCTTCTGATTGTGAAGCCCAGCTTTCGCTGGGAAGTAAAAAAGATGTGCTCTAGGAGGTTTCAAGTTTGGGGGCCTCCTGACTGGGAAGCTCGGGCTTTGGAGCTTGCGCACGTCAGAGCGGGGCCATATATTTTCATGGCCTCCACAGTTAGTAGTCACAAAACTCTTCTTCAATCCCGCCGGTTATGGAATTCCTCTCCCCCAACCCCGCTGGTGAAGTACTGGGTTCGTGCAGTGGGCCCCCGTAGGCTGGCTGACGGGCTTCGCAGCTCGAGGCCTCTTCCCCTTCGGCCTTTATGTGGCTGTTGATCCTGCTACCCGGGCAGGGGTTGAAGGACGATGGGCGCGAGCTCAGGTAGCCGTTCCGGACAAGGAGGCTATTCCTTTGTCTCTCACTTTTTTTCGTGCAGGACCTGTCGGGTCTCTTCACGTAGAGCGTCTCCCCGTCTGGTACGCTATTGAAGGGGAGGAATATGAAGATAGCTTTCTACAGGCTTTGCTTAGTGAGCCTGTGGAGGCTTATAGCAGCCAGCTGGTGGAAGCGAGGCGGGCCCAGCTACTGGCGGAGGCTTCGTCTGGGTCGAGCAGCAGTGATGGGGATGATGGGGAGCCCTCAGTGAACTCTTAAGGCCCCTACCTTTTTTTTTTTTTTTTTTTTTTGTAAATGTAACCTTAAGTTAACAAGGGCGTTTTGGAGTACTATGCACTTTTGACTCTCTTTTTTGATGTTCTTGCGACGAGCGCGACGCGCTCTTATGTGCGAAATTGCAACGAGTCGCAGTCAACCTATATTCTGCGCGAACGTTTTAGCGCTAGGCGCTGACGAGTGAAGAGTTCAAGTTTAATTGAAGTAAAATAAAATTTGATTTTATTCAGAGAGCTCTTATAAATACATTTTAATCTTTCTTTTAGACTAAAAGGCGAGATGAATCCTGCGGAGCCGATTGAGCGATATGGGCTCAGAATCAATCCCCAGGAAGAGGTGATTTTACGCCTCCCTCAATCTTGATTGAGATTTTCCCATCTTGTTCTCGCAGTTCGGGTGATGAGGAGTCAATACCCTTTCCTCTGCAAAAACTTAAGACTGTGTCGGATGAGCGACGCTCTCCGTCGGACACATGTCATTGTGTATTTGTGGCTCCTGTAGGAGGTCGCCCATGGGCGTACCATTCAGTCATCTCTCGGCATCAATGGCGTCCCTTCGATTAGATTGTTGAGTCGAAAGGAGCTTGTCCCGATGCGCGAGATCATCGTTGGGGCTTATTTTTTATTACTTTATACTTACCATGACGCCCTTGATGTTGCGTAACCGAATACGCCGAGCGTTCGTTAGATACAATATTGGATATTGGCCAGATCCCTAGCTAAGGACCAGGCCACTCCGCTCTGCTAATCAGTCCGACAGTCAAGAGCTGGATCAATGACGTCATAGAGGAGCTTTTGACTTGCCTATGGCAGGTCTGTTTTTCTTGGGATAAATTAGATTTTTCTGTTAGTTAATTTATTACTCAGCTATTCTACGAGATTGCCCATTATAATATAACATAAGCGCCATAGCGTGCTGGTAACGATGGTTTTTTTCTTCTTTCTTTGTCTCATTTTGTAACAATCGTTTGGACAAACTTGAAGTGAATTAATATTTATATTCTTCATATTTTGAAACTTGACGTTACTCATGCACAAGTTGTATAACATCATGTAGCTTGGGTGGATGTCATGCCTTTCTTGCAGGGTGTCACACACATGTCTCCTTGCCATACATCGTCATCATCATTCTTTTTTTTTTTTTTTTTTTTTTTTTTTTTTTTTTTTTTTTTTTTTTTTTTTTTTTTGGGAAGGAGAAGTGGGGACACAATTGAAGCGGACTTGATTGATGATTATCCGTTAACATTGGTGTCGGGGTCCTTGAACCCGACTTTTCCCTTGGTTTAGGTACTAAATATTGGATCCGACCGTTCCCTTGGTGTAGGTACTAGGATTTACGGATCGTAATTTTCCTTGGCGTAGGTACTAAAATATTGAATCCGACTATTTCCTTGGTGTAGGTACTAGGATTCATGACTTCCCTTGGTGTAGGTACTAAAATATTGAATCCGACTATTCCCTTGGTGTAGGTACTAGGATTCATGACTTCCCTTGGTGTAGGTACTAAACATTGGATCCGACCGTTCCCTTGGTGTAGGTACTAGGATTTACGGATCGTAATTTCCCTTGGTGTAGGTACTAAAATATTGAATCCGACTATTCCCTTGGTGTAGGTACTAGGATTCATGACTTCCCTTGGTGTAGGTACTAAACATTGGATCCGACCGTTCCCTTGGTGTAGGTACTAGGATTTACGGATCGTAATTTCCCTTGGTGTAGGTACTAAAATATTGAATCCGACTATTCCCTTGGTGTAGGTACTAGGATTCATGACTTCCCTTGGTGTAGGTACTAAATATTGGATCCGACCGTTCCCTTGGTGTAGGTACTAGGATTTACGGATCGTAATTTCCCTTGGTGTAGGTACTAAAATATTGAATCCGACTATTCCTTTGGTGTAGGTACTAGGATTCATGACTTCCCTTGGTGTAGGTACTAAAATATTGAATCCGACTATTCCCTTGGTGTAGGTACTAGGATTCATGACTTCCCTTGGTGTAGGTACTAAACATTGGATCCGACCGTTCCCTTGGTGTAGGTACTAGGATTTACGGATCGTAATTTCCCTTGGTGTAGGTACTAAAATATTGGGCGGATTACGCCTCTTGAAGAGTCTGGGCATCCCGTCGAAGACATTGCCTGCCGGATCATACATGGTGCTGGTGTTAGGGTCCCAACGGTATCCGCTCCAGTCCCTGGGTTTCAGCTCAAGGGGCGTCTTGCCTTCCAGTCCGACGTTGGCCAGCGTAAAATGAAAAAAGTGCCTCAAAAAAGTGGCCTGATCCTTTAGAGTAGAGCGGAGGCGGCCTGCCAAACGATAAGCTATTGTAGGGACACAGCCCTCAGAATTCAAAAAATTCACAATAGCCTCATTACCAATTCGAGCGGCTTCAGAATAAGGAACGGGGCGAGGTCCCTCAATACCAGGAGAATTCTCCATTAAGATGTTCACTTGATCCGCGAGTTGAGAATTCTTGGCCTTCTCCTGAGCCAACGCCGCTTCTAACTCTGACACCTTCCTTTTTTCCGCCTCAATAGTGGAAAGGCAGTCATCTCGATCTCTTCGAGCGGCCTCAGCCTGATTTGTTTGGGTTTCCAAGTCCTTTTGGAGTAGCGCAAGCTGGTCAGCTCGCTTGGACGCTTCAGACGACAAATTCTCCACCTTGAGATTCAATTCGTCCACCTGAGCCAACAGCTTGGTCTTTTGTAGGCCGTTCTGGAGAGATATGTGATGTCAAATTCCGACAGCTCAATGGCCCATTTTAACAGCCTGCCAGCGACATTGAATTGCCCCAGTGCCTTGCGGAGAGGCATGTTGGTTACCACGCGAATTGAGTGGGCTTGGAAGTAAGGTCGCAATTTTCGAGCTGCCGTAACAATTGCAAATGCGCTTTTCTCTATCATTGGATATCTTGTCTCCGCGTCCCTCAATATCCGTGATATGAAGTACACAGGTTTTTGAACACCATCTTCTTCTCTTACCAGAGCTGCACTGATGGCCTCATCATTGGTGGAGATGTACAAGTAGAGCGGCTCGCCCTTTATAGGTCGACTAATTATGGGCGGGGTGGAGAGGTAGTCCTTGATTTTCTCAAATGCTTCCTGGCACTCTGGTCCCCAAACAAATTTTTGTGTCTTTTTCTTAATGACATCAAAGAAAGGCTTGCACAACATGGCAGATTGTGAGATGAATCTACTTAGTGCCGCTATCCTTCCAGTGAGGCCTTGTACCTCTTTGATCGACTTAGGGGACTTGAGGTTCACCACCGCTTGGCATTTGTCAGGGTGAGCTTCGATGCCCCGCTCAGAGATGATGAATCCTAAGAACTTTCCGCTGGAGAGGCAGAAGAAGCTCTTTTTGGGATTAAGCCGCATTCCGACCTGCCTCATCTTGGCAAAGACTTTGTCAAGGTGGGACACATGGTCGGGGCCGGTACAACTCTTGACCACCATGTCATCAATATATGCTTCCATTATCTCGCCTAGTTCTTCCTTAAAGACCTTTGAGACCATCCTCTGGTATTCTGCTCCTGCATTTTTAAGGCCGAACGGCATGACCTTGTAGCAGTACAGACCCTCCTCAATAACAAAGGAAGTTTTTTCTTCATCTGCCGGACTCATCCGTATCTGGTTATAGCCTGAGTAAGCATCCATGAAGCTAAGGTACTTAAATCCTGCTGTGGAGTCGACCATCGCATCAATACTAGGTAAAGGGAAGGGGGTTTTGGGGCAAGATCTGTTCAAGTCGGTGTAATCTATGCACATTCTCCATTGCCCATTGGATTTTGTTACTAATACTGGGTTGGCCAGCCATTGTGGGTATTTGACTTCCCTTATGGCGTCTATTTTCAACAACTTTTCTACCTCAGCCTTAATAGCTTTCCTCTTTTCCCAACTCTGCTTTCTTTTCTTCTGAGTGATTGGTTTCATGCCCTGCTTAGTAGCGATTTGGTGCTCGGCTATCTCCCTGTCGATGCCTGGCATGGCCTCGCCCTCGCAGGCGAAGATGTCGCGATTGCGAAGGAGGCATGCCCTTACCAAGTCTCGATCCTCTTTAGGCAACACCGTGCCCATTTTTGTGATCCTGCCATCTCCCACATCGACTTCCTCTGTGTCTTCCATTGGTCCGCCAGCCGGGCGGGCTGGATTGTGAAGTATAATGTCCTCAGCTTGATCATAGGGCTTGGACAGCTCCCCGACGTGGTCAATCTGGGCTACTTGCTTTGGTATCGATGCTTGATAGCACACTCTTGCGACCTGCTGTTCACCTCGCAATGTCCCGACTCCATTTCGGGTAGGGAATTTGACTTTGAGGTGAGGTGTAGAAGCGATAGCCCCAATATCATTCAGAGCCTTTCTGCCTAGGATGATATTGTAGGGGGATGGAGTGTTGACCACTATGAAGCTGACTTTAGATACTACATCTCTCGGTGACTCTCCAAAAGTGACTGGCAAGTCTATGATCCCCATGGGCATGAGCTGATCACCTGTGAAGCCTGTGAGCGGAGTCGCCATAGGCTTTAGAGGTTGATCGTGTAAATGCAACTTCTTCAATGTTTCATAATAGATGACATCAGCAGAACTCCCAGTGTCAATGAGAATTCTACCGACCCGAGTGCCATTGACGCGAAGCATCAAGACAATAGCGTCATCATGCGGTAGGTGGACTCCTTCATAGTCCTCGGGTCCAAAGGTAATGCGCATATTTGCCACAGAATTGCTTTCCCTGATCTGGAAAACCTCTCTCCTAGATGGGTTATGGAGATTTTTGGGGCAAGCATACCTTTTCCTGGCTTTCTCAGAGTCTCCCCCTGCAGCCGGTCCTCCTGCTATATATAAAACGGGAGTGGGGGAGGCTCTGGGTTTATCCTGATCAGCATGTAACGGGGTTCTAGGCCGCGGTCGATCTGCTTGCCTGTCCTGATCCCGCGGCCGCCGGCCAGTATTGTTTCCCTGGCGCCCACCCCTATTTCCTCTTCCTCCATTGTTCCACTGGGGCGCCTCCAAATACCTCTCGAGTACTCTAGTATTTCTGATCATCCTCTCGATTTCATCTTTCAGCTTGATGCACTCAGAAGTGGCATGACCATACCCATTGTGGTATCTGCAATATTTGTTTCTATCTCCCCGATTTGTCTCCTCCCTGGAAAGGGGCTCCGGCCGCTTGAACTCTGGATCATCTTGGGCGGCTTGTAAGAGTACGTCGGCGGAGACCGAGAAGACATGATAGTTAGTATATTCTTGTCTATAATCTTCCCCTGTAGGAGGAAATTGGGGCTGTGCCACTAGACCCTTATATTTTCTGAAGGAGCGGCCTCGACCGTATGGTCGGGGAGGGGTATTCCGGCGGGTTGGCGGAGGAGAGCTCCGTCTTTGCTGAGGGGATGTAGGACGAGAGCTGCGTCGAGGCTGATCGGGACTCTTGCGGGTCGCTCCTCGACCGGCAGGTTTTCCCACAATTGCTGCGTCCTCCTCTGCTTGCAAGGTTTTCTCCGCTGCAACCCTGAATTCTGCAAACGTTTTGAAATCCTCCTCAACAACCCTCCAGCGCAAGGCGCTCCCTTGTCTTAGGCCCTGCCTTATTGCTGCCAAGATGATTCCATCATTGTAATCGGTGGTTTGATTGGCTTCTTCAGCGAATCGATTAAGAAATTTTCTTGTTGATTCCCGCTCATCCTGTCGAAGTCTCATCAAATCTATAGACTTTTTGGATGGCGGCTGGATACTCGGAAATCTTTGTAAGAACTGATCCTCTAGGTCGGCAAAGTCCCTAACAGAGTTGAGCGGCAATTCCGAGAACCACTTCCACGCCGCTGCTTCCAGGCATGTGGGAAAAACCCGACACCATACACTCTTGTCCAAGGAAGAGAGGGAGATCCTGGCCTTGAAGCTGGAAAGGAATTCCCTGGGGCACTGCAGAGTCTTGGTGGAGAATTTGGGAAGGTTGCTAAAGCTGTTGACATTGATGGGGTTGTGGTAGAAATGATTTGGAAAGACCCCTCTTGCCGGGGAATGCTGCCTACGCCGTCCCGGTCCGGGAGTGTCTTCACGTCGCCTCCTTCGCGGGGAATGGGTGACACTCCCAGTACTATGGTGGCTGGGCGAATGGGTTGGGTCTAGGGTTCGGTGGAGGGGTGCTCTAGATGGAACTCCGTCACCACCGTATGGTGGGAAATACTCCTGATATGGGGCCGCTGGGCCATGCTGGTTTGGATGGAGTGAGGGGGTGCCCTGGTAATGTTCTCCCCTAATTCCTCCCATGTTTCCCTCGTAGGGAGGCGCTCTTAGGCCTGTCATAGAAGGAGCTACATGGGCTTCCTGTACTGGACCCCGCTCCCCAGGCTGCTGAGCGACATGCGTTAACATTGGGGCTGGGTTAGCTCCCAGCATGGGGGAGGATAGAGATAAGAACTGACCCCAAGACTGCAGCATGTGTTGGTCCCAGATTTGCCTGAAAGGGTCGGCCGGAGCGGACTGGGTGGGCCAAACTGAAGGAACTCCTGTTTCGCTTGGGCGAAGCGGGATGGCGGAGCTTAATGGGTTCGGCCCCGTCTGAACGTGAGAGTGGGGCGGGCAAATCGGGAGCTGTTGAGCTCCTGTTGGAACGAAACCGCTAGGTACGGCCGAGCTGGTCACATTGACTCCCGACGGCCCCGCGGCTTGAGAGCAGTAGACTGGCCAGGGGTACCCAGGGGGAGCGGATTGGGTTCCCACCTGAGTCATTGGGGTGACTGGTATGTTCTGTGCCGTTTGGACGGTGTGTTGAGTCGTGCCCCCCACTGAGAGTTCTGGCGGCATCCCAAGGGGGGTGCGCTCATCCTGCACAGAGGTTTGCGCGGGATGGCTTGATGGGTCTCCTGCCATGAGAAAATCGAAAGACAATCTCCTGGGTTCTAAGCTTTTCGCACGATCTAGCATCAGCTATAATTCTTATCAAAGGTAATGCCCCACGGTGGTTGTTACTACCTAGCCTGGTAACAAGTTTAATGCAAGTAAAGTAACAACAAGATCTAAAAAACAAGTGCTAATCTCTTTATTCATAATTCCTGGTGGCTTTACATCATTCTCTAAAGCTTCTTTAAATGGTAATCCCTAGATAAATAACCTAAGAACCTCCCCCTTTCTGTCCTAAAGAGGTCTATTTATACTAGTCTAGAGGAACCTTCCGGTGACGTCAGCCCTGTCAGAGGCCGGTATGCTTGTCTGCTGAGCTGTCCCTCCTGTCTGTACGATCATAACCGTTGTCCCCCCTCGAGGATCTCTCCTGGCTGGGGCGGGATGGAAAAGACTACGCTGCCCCTCCTTTCCCCCTTATCCAGGTTATCCGAGGTGGGCTAATACGTTGAGTCTTCTTTCTGGGCCTCTTGGGACTCGTCAAGTTTCCCCGCCTACTGGGCTTATTGGGGCAGGTTGGTATTGAGCCCAACGGGTGGGTATTTTAGGGCCCTATCACCTGCCCCCAAGCTTTTAGTGAGCAAGGCGAGGTGAAAGCTTTTAGTGTAGTTGAGATCTGGGCCCACCACGAGGGTGATTTGGGACCCTATCAAGTTCCTTGTATATATCCATCCGGTTGTTAATTTCTTGCACCAATAAATGGGATTGTGATCCTCCGTTGCATTACTGTAATGTATACATATCAATAATGAATGTCACTTTAAATTCCCTTGCTAGAAGTTCTTTGAGATTCTTACTTCAAATTCCCTTTTAAAATTGAGACAATATGCGAACTTGCCAATAACAAAGTAAATCGCTACATCAAGTAGAATGAACCAATGTTACAATTAGAAAAAAACGAAAAATAAACTTGTCCAAGAAAATGTTAATGATAGAACAGTGTAGAATATTACAACTTTCATTAGGCCCAGAATTATGGCGAGTTGACTCTAACTAACCCAGTCCAATAACAAAAAATTTTGTGATATCCAATTATTGGGATAATTAGTTAGGACTTTCAGGTCAAGTCAACTTGCGGACTCAGCAATACCATCCTATAACAAAATTCATTTCATTTTTTCTTAAGAGTTTACTTACTCCTCTGTCATCCAGGGTTTCTTCCAGAGAGTTCTTTATTTTTATTTTCCTTTTTCCTTTTTAAGATCTTCGAAAGAGGTATAAAGTTATCCTGAGGTATAATATATATCGCACTTGATCTTATACAATGCGCATGTGTAACCCATGGTATAGCTAGCAAATAAAAGTATAATTATAAGCCTTAAATAAAGTTGAGTACTTAAGAGGATAACAAAAAGAAAAAAAAAAAAAAGTAAATGTACTTAGTGCAATTCCGGGTGCTCCAATTATTACCAAAGAAAATCGATTTCCCCTCTTGATTATCTATGGTTTCTTCATTAATTTAATGCTTGACAGGTCAAGTTCGGACCCATCTGGAAATTTTTTTTTTGTCCGCAGCATCGTGAGCCACATGTTTACCGCCACAGAATAATGTTAAAAGACCCAAAAGATATAAAAAGATAGGTAGTATACCAGCCAAAATTTCATAACAGATTTTTTATTTCTTTAAGAAAAGAAATAGTTCTCTTTATGTATTTTGTCGTTTCTTTTGTTTTTCAATTGAGTTATTGGCTGTTCAGTTTATTTGGAAAAATTAATGGATAAAGATTGTTGTATTTTTTTGCTACAAACATACATTTGTTCGCCGTTTATTAATTGTTTTATTTTGTTGTAGCATAATGACAAGCGGAATTTGATCCTTATGCTGTCGTTTGGATAGGCCAATTTCAAGAATTGCCTATTCCTGGCGTAAATTTTTCATCCAAACGCAATTACCAATTCCAGGAATAGCACTATTTCCAATAACACTCTTCCCAACAACACTTTTCTCTCTACTTTTCATCCCAATAACACTTTTTCCAACGCTTTTCCTAATTCACCATCTAAACAACATTCCTATTTCCGGAATAACACTCTTCCCACGCTTTCCGAAATCTCACTTTTTCCTTAAATTTAGTTTTGGAATTGCTATTCCTAGTCTATTCCCCACCCATCCAAACGACCCCTATAGCATATGTGCTTCAAATACTTCAAAATTTCAAAGGCATCGTTTCGATATGTTTCTCTACTTATTCTCACATAGAAGTCCAATTTCTGATACAGTTTACAAAATAAAAAGAATCATGACATAGATATAACTTTTGTATAAGAATATCTTGTAAAATACATAAACTTTATAATTAAAAAAAATGCATTACAAAAAATGGAAAATAGAGGGGGAAGATTATTACACCAGAATGTTTGTAACAAAAATTGCTGAGAGTAGACTCTAAGTAACACTATTTCAATATTGAAGTCTTCTAATTATTATTTCTTGCTAAAATAAAATATTTATTTTCATTTTTTTTTTGAAATATTCAGATAGGAAGAAATAATTTTAGTTCAATTTCAGTCATACTCATACAGAATAAAAGCTCCGACAAAAATTTTGTTCGCACCATCCATCATCCATGCTTTAATTAGTCCTCTAAGAGTATTTATTTGGTCGTTGCATAAATTATGGGATAAGAAAAATATTCTTATCACCGTTTAATGAATAACCATGTTTGTCAATTGTCAGGACTCAGGAAGATAAATTGGAGATATCAGGAGATAAATTTATTTCATGTGAGACAGTGAGAGTGACAATTGTTAATTTTATTTTCAAGTTTACTCTATACCAAACATGACAGGGATAAAAAAAGAACAAGAAATTGTCTCCTTATTCTTTTCAATTCATCCCGCTTTGATACATGATCTAAACAGTTTATCTGGCCACTTTCATGCATAATCTAACAGTATAAATTTGTCAACTTCATGACTACTAAAAAAATTATTTTGTCCCATTTGTCTACTTACTGTTATGTCATATATGAAACGGAACCTTATTATTTTGTCACAGAGGAGTATGTCCAACAGCGAAAGATGCCTTAATAATGTTAATAATTCCTAATCTATTTATTTGAAATTTATTAAATTTTAAATTATAGTAAAATTTGAATCGTTTTTTTTTTTTGAAGAAAAATGATTGATTATACATTGGACTTCTTGTTCTGTTCTCATTGATAATCATCTATGATTCTTATTCTATTCTCATGGATAATAATATTATAGAAACGGGGATCTAGTATAATTGATGGCACATTGCATAACTAAAAGAAAGAGAATCAGAATCTAAGGTGGCTGTTCTTTTCATCACTTTCACTAACGGAGTTCAATAACAACACTTCTTATTTAACAATCAGGCGGCGCATTTAACAAATACATCTTTTTTGTAACCTACTTATCCACAAGATCTAATTAAATCCCACATTTACCAAGTACCAATTTAGCACACGTGGGTTATGCTATTCAATTTATTTTTATACTTATCTAACTCCTACAGATGCAAATTCTCCTTAAACCTAGATAAAAGTACATTTTTATTATTCTAACACAAACTCTAGCAACTAGCTTGAAGACTAGCGGGGGTGATCCTGAAGTAATGGTCCCATGCATATTGAAATTTTATCGAAGATTTGCTCGCAATCGACCGGCCGTCGTTCACCAAATAGCTGCTGCTCTCTCGCCGGAACAGTTTCGGGTCGACCATGACAGAGCTCGTGAAGCCATTCGTGTTGACAAAGACATTTTTGATGGTGCAGCTGCACATGTTTTTTATCTCCACCTCAAATACAGAATCTAACTTGTTAGAACTTCTTCCAACATTAGTTTGTTGGATTTGTATTCTTGACAATGCACATTTTGCACAGTTTCCTGGATTTTAATTAAAAGATAAGTTAGGAAGAAGAGGAAAGCAATTGGAATATTCCATGAGTTCACCTAAATGCAAGATTCCTTTAGGCAATATTCCTAATTAATGTAAGCTAGATTCCATGGCATATGGATAAACGTGTGAATGTAAAATATTATAGGACATGTGAAATGGATAGTTTCCATGAATAAGTTTAAATAATCCAGGGAATAATTAAATTATAAATAAAGAAGACATTGGATGTATATGTGTACCTTGAACGAGGAGGAAGAGAACAGAGAGGGGAAGCAGAAGAGAATACTGTTGCATCATTTTATTTGTTGGCTAATTTTGTTTTTGAAGTGAATTGGTTGGTAAGGAATGAAAGAATTTTGCGTCCATTTATATGGAGAAAAAGGTTTACAATGATAGTGATATGACCGCCATACCTCTCTCTAATTTGCCGTGATTTTTCACACACAAGTTCAAAGGAACTTTCTTAAAAATTTGAACCTTTTCTTCAAAATTTGAACCTTTTGGGGTACAGTGCATGTTCTAGACTATTCTATGAATTCCGGTTTACTAGAAGTTGCTGTAAACTGTATTAGATAAATCATAAATGTGGTTGCAGAATAGTAACATATATAGGTAGGTGAATGATAGTAACATGACTAAAACTTAATTAGACACTTATGGCACATGAAACAATTGCTGGAATTCATGATGAGTTTCATCCCTTTATAAAAATTAATTATTATATATTAAGCAATAACATTCTGAAATCACAAAAATAAAAGATAAATCTGCAACAGCTTTGCAACAAAGGAACCGTTAGATCCATGAAAGCTCCAAGTAATATCCAAAAAGAGGCCTGTTGGCGAGTTTCTTAATCCAAAATGGAGGCTGCTAGTGCTAGATATTTGTTAAATTTCTGTTTGATGACAATATCAAGTCAATTGCCAAGTCAACATGCATGATTTAAAATGCGAATGTGACAGCAAGTATGAAACATAAGACTTCGCAGTTAGTTGGTGCTTGACTTGGGTCAGGTAGACTTGTTTGTTGTTACATCTTAGTCATTACATATTTTTGTTGACCGTCTTTTTTACTTTTTACGAAACAGGAGAGAATAACCTCATTACTTGTCCAATTAACAAGAAAAATAAATAATTACCTTTGGTTGACTGTCATAAAATTAATAATGTATTTTGGATATTGGTCTTTTACTCCTTTTCCCTTTTTTGAAAATTACCCATGGGAAATTCTTAGTGTTGGAAAAAAAAGAAAAGTTTTGTGTGATCATCATACCATTTAAACCGTATTGTAAATTTAGTATGTAGTTTCAATTTGTGCCGTAAGGTTTCAGAATTGAGAATCATCTGAATTCCAAAACATGGGATTATGATACATGTTATATGCACATCGGGATTAAATAATTAACGAATTACACCGTTTAAAGAATAATTTGACAAATCAAAAGCCAACTTTGTTTCTAGCTAATATTGCAATGTCAGAGGCGTAAACGAAAGTATGTACGGAACATATGTTTCATTCTTTCGTTTTCGCGTCTTTATGCGGATAATGATAAAATTTGATTTTGAATTGTCAAAATATGACTATTTGGATTAATCCAATCCGAAATAAAAAGCAAATATAATAATCGATAATATTTTTTATTATCTATCTGTCAAAATATGACTATTTGGATCTATCTGTCAAAATTTCTATTGCGCATCTAAGCTTATAATTTTCCTTCAATATTTTTGTTCTGATTTTCATATTTTATATACTTATTATCTATTACAATCATCAATACATGTTTTTTTAATCAATTTTATTATTTAAAAAAATTATAATGTTTTTTTTTTTTAATATGTATGCATTAGTGAGTCTGTCACTTAACCATGTCCGTTGATAATTCGCTTCGTATTCATAAATTTAAATCCGATCACCAATTAAAATATGTATTTGTATCCGTATCCAGTATCTAAACGAGAGATTTTTAGCAGCATTGTTCCATTACCCCCATGCAGTATCCCAAGTCCTATAATATAAAGATGAGAACAAGATTCGATTTTCGGCTAGCGACAAGTTAATTAATTTCAACCAATGAAATCCGAAGTCTTTCTTAAGACAAATTCCTGCCAATGTACTAGCTAGAATTTTGTCAAATTCTCCCTAATCTGTAGGGTACTTGCATAATAATTGTCTGTTTAAATACGAAATTGAACAGTATTTTTAATGTACTTCTTGGACACGACGATGAAAACATGTCTAAAAAAAAAATATGAAGAAACCCGTCGTATTATTTTAGTATGATGATGGAGTAATAACCAAATAACAATTTTTTGGAAGAAATTAAGAAATTTGATACCAAACTGAAGGATTAGTATGATACAAATAATTATCTTCGAATTAAAAAAATTGAACTTTCACAATCAGAACTAAAAGACGTTGCACCACAGGGACCATGCATTATTTTAAAAAATCGTTCAACTTTTTGATGCTGAGAAGTCATTTTAGATATACAGTTACAATATAAAACAGTTTCTTAGTGCGGTGATGTCTCATTTAAAAAAGAGGAAAAAAGAAAAGAAGTATGACGATGACCATGCATGATAACAATGATATGATACACGTGTGTGGTTAGTACAGGTTTACATCGAAGATCACAAAATTTTCGGTGCATTTTCAGCATATTGCACATTCTGATTGAATCTTTTAGTTGGTTCATATTAATTTCTAAGCATGCGTACAACAGTCAAAAAAAAAAAGTTTGAAATATCTTTTATTATATGCACGGAATACGATTTTAACTAAGAATTAAATTTCATGTCATTTTGCTGAATTGGATCTACAGATTATACACATTTTAATTAAAAGTGACAACAAGTTCATGGTTTAACGCACAAGAAATAATAAAAGCTCACGACTCGAGACAGATATTTTTTTTTTTGAATAAGGACTCGAGACAGATATTATCAAACTATGTGGTAGTATATCACAATATGATGCATAATTGATATAGTTTAGATCAAAATAGGTACAAATTTAGTGCTGAACGATATTTGGAAGTTCTCATCACTTAAGTGGTCAGTGTACTCATCTAATTGGGAGACTAAAATTACATCTGATTCGAAAAGAAATAAAGAACATAAAAATGTGGAAGTCTGGTAACGTTCTTCTTCAGAAAATCAAGTCGTAATTTTAAATCATATTCTGACTTAATCCATCTACGGTGCATGTTTTGTTGGGTCATGTGATAATGCAACCACTACATACATGTCCTTCACGCTGGCAAGGAGGGTGTCTTATATACTCCTCAGTTCAGTTCATTCTACATTTTTACAAGCATAATGTTTTCAGTTCAACTCTTTCTATTGGAAAAAGGCCGTAAAAGGCCTTTTATCATAAAGGTTCATCTCTTTCTAAATGAAACGGGCCGTAAAGGACTTTTTTGAAAAAAAGGTTCAGCTCTTTCTGCTTTGCAAAAGCTAAAACATGGTTCGACTGTTTTTGTAGAAAATTCTTATACTTATTTAGCTTTGTTTACAACATGAATTTTGCATGGATACTCTCCGAAGTCCGAACAAACACATGATAACATTACAATGCAGTAACAACATTACTTCACTATTTTCTTTTTGGAAAAAAAGGTATACAAAATTTATAATTACAACCTAGAGCTGTTATCCAGCAACAGCTGCTCATGCTAAGGATCCATTGTAAAAAATAGAATCTACTGACAAAAACAACCACACAGCTCAGTGCAAACCCTACTGGTAAACTAAAGTTTTCAAAAAAAAATAACACATTGAAGCAACTAAAAAGAGCCCCCAAAAGCAACAAGAAGTATGCATATAATTCTCTACCCATTAAAAAATGTAAACAGCTGGTCTTGATGCCAGCATCTTCATTTCATCAGTTTGCTATGAAGAGCCTATTCAGCACCTGCACTTCATCTTGCGTAGTCTGGCATGGGTGGGTCAGGGTTCATTGTTGCAAGTGGAATCTCCTCACAACTCTGTGGGGCCCACTGCATTACTTCACTAGTTATAAGCCTGCTCATATGCCTATCAACTGTGACTAGCTCAAGGAAGCCTGAAGTCAATAGCACCAGTAGAATTTCACAAGTTGAACAGATGATTGTTAAATTGCTTTCAACGAGCATATAATAGTGGGAGAGAAGTAAATTACTGAAATCAGAGAAAGTAGAAATAAATAAATTGCGTCCCCTCCTTTGCAAGATACATTTTTTCCCCTAAGAAAGGATATAAAGCAACTCATAAGCTTCCCCTCCTTCAACATCCTTACCCCTAAGAAAGGATATACAGCAACTGTTTGTCTCTCCTAATGCAGTTTGCACAGAAGACCAGATCAAATGTCATAGTCCTGTAATAAACTCATATATGGACTATCATTACTAAGAAGTCTCTCTGAATTAAGTGCTTGCATCAACTTTATAACATTTTCTAACTTTGGAGCTGTTGAGAGAGAAGATATAAGCTCATTTAATACTCTTTCTAGAATAAAGTTGGTATTTGCATTTATCCAATGTATATGTTGCATAGCCATGTCTATTTCTCCTTTAGTTGTCAGGCTTTTCAAATATATTAGGTGTGAATTCAATGTGTCTATATTTGAAGTCGCGCCAGATAAGATTGTAAGCACTTCATTGAAATTACCTACAATAAAGTATAAAAGGGCAACATAAGTTACATGATATATTGCTTCACTAAAAATACCCAGGGTGGTTGGGGTGATACAGATACTGTCAATGTAAATGCTCTACGAGTTGTTGGTGCAGTATGATACACAGCCTTTTTCCCTAAAGTTTCAAATTTGGTACCAGACACACAACTGGTAAGGTTTTGAAAACTGAAACCCAATTACTGTTATGAGCATTACAAGCTGTAGCAGCATGCTTCACAACAAAATATATATATGCCTTACAGGTGCCAAATTAAAATTTTTTTGCTTGATATATTGTATGATAATCCATAGAAAAAGGTACCTTGTCTGCACAGAGAGATAACTAACTCTGTCAAAGCCAAACTACCAAGCTTCAAGTCTTGTTCAATTGCCTGGTTCATTACTGAAATGGCTTCATCTAGTTTATTTTCGTTGCAAAATAACCCAATCAAGAATCCAATTGTGTAATTATCTGGTAAAACCCCTTTCGCTATCATTTTCTGATACAGTCCCTTGGCCTCTTGTACTTCACCAATCTCTGAAAATTTCTTTATCAATATGTTATATGTTTGTAAATTAGGTTGACATCCTCTTGTAAACATCTCATCCCACAATTTCTTTGCTGGCCTCAGAAGGTCATTTTTGCACAAGGCCCTCATTAGTGAATTGTAATATAAGATTTCAGGCTCCATTCCTTTCCTTCTCATATCTTTTATAACATCATAAGCCTCTCTAACCTTCCCAGCCTTGCATAAGAAAGAAACAGTTAGCTGATAGTAATCTGGGTTGACCAACATCTCCTGTTGTAATATAATCCCTAGGATTTCCCATAGTTCGTTCCCCATTTCATCCTTGCAGAGATTTTTACAAAGAGTGCTGAGACTCTTTATACTAGGGAGGCTCCTCTTATGAACCATATATTTACAAAATTTTATAGCAGATTCGGTATCAACATCTGAAACTGACCCGATAAGAGTATTAAGCAAACTTAAATCAATTGGAAAATCACCATCAACAATTGCCTCAGCAACTTCTCTGGCTTCCTTAATTCTCTTTTCATGTATCAACAAATATATAAACTCTCTATAATCTCTCTCCCTTGGAGCCACACTAAGTTTTCTCTTCTGTTTGAGAATTCTAGATTCTTCCTCATACTGCTTTGCAATTCGAAACTCTTCTGAAACAGTTCGGTACGCAATAAAATCAGGTTTGCAATCTATGTTCCTTAGTTCCTCCAGAACCTTCCAAGCATCACCCTTTCTCCCGGCTTTGCACAATGCATTTACAATTAGAAATGCCACTATAGAGCCATTAACTAACTGGTGCCTCTTCTTGATTTGATCTACAATATACAGGATTCCGTCAATTTTTTTCTCAGTTTTAGATAATTTGGCTATAAACAGTCCAAAACCAAGAGTATCAAAAGGGACATTTCTCTGAAGCATTTCATCGAACACCTTGCGAGCAGGTCCAATAGGGGGATTTGATGATAAGGAGGCCAGAAGGGAATTGGAAGATTCATTACTCAACACGTTAGATGCACGTGCTTGGGACCATTGAGAGTGAATCGGTCTATGGTTGGGATTCGAGTATTGTTGAGGTGAAGAGGTAGGTTCTGGAAGTAGGGTGGAGGAGGAAGTGGTGGTAGTGTGGTTGGTAGTGGGTCCCATTATTCGGAGATGGGGAGATACCGAAGAAGCGGAGCAGAGGCGGCGGAAAGCGGCGGCGATCGCCGTCCCTGGCCGTGCGGTCGGCGCCATTTTTCGTAAGAGGACGAAGAGCAGAGATTAGTTTAGATGATATATAGCCGTTACTTAATTCTGTTTGAATTATTTTGAGATAACATGCGCATATAATAAGTTAAATAACTCTCTAATAAAGCATGATGTGATAAAAATGACAAATACAAAAATCTAAGACAGTGCATAATTTCAATGTTATTTGGGAAGTTATTTTTAAATTAACGTTGAAATGATAAGCTCAAGTATTAAAGTTCCTTTTTATTGGAACACAAGTGAGGAATAAAGTCCTTTACTCCTTGTACCACTTGAGTAGATATGCTGGCATAACTGCATAAGGTAAGGCAAAGTTAAGGTGACATAACTTAGATCACCCATGGAGGAGGTGGAATAAGTTATTCGGTGAGACCACCAAAATTAATAATTTTTTCTTGTACTATCCTAATTCTTCCATCAGCTCAGCGGCGCATAATAACAACAACTTATGGCGACTTAACATGGCATAACCTAGTAAAAGAAATTAAGAAGACAAATTTATGTTCCTACTAAATACAACCTACGATTTTTTTAATGAATGTAAATTATTGGAACTAGACATCTCATGATCTTATCTTAATCCACGTCCGAAATTAATACAAACTTCTACATTATACATAAGTTACCTAAACAAGGAGATGTGATTGTGAAATGAAACATGAATATTTGTAGGTTCAAATTGATAGGTTTCGTGGGTATGAGTGGGACTGAGGCGTGACTACCCTAAACCTGCCATGTGAGTATGTGACCACTAAAGTTTGAACTTTCCATTTGCATATAAGTAAAGATCACATGCATTGTTCCTCCCAACAACAACATATGCCCATTGTCTGAACCTGTTTTCTGTGGGAGCCTTAGGCCCTTTATAGTTGTGTCAATTCCCTCACATGGTACAAGATTTTTTTAACATATTATCATTACATAAATCGGAAAGTACTGAGAAACAATTATCGATTCCATCAAATACTAGGAAACAAGCTTAAGATTTATACAATTGCATTACCAGTACAAACCATGTCTAGAAAATAAATACAAACGTAGCAGATGTCATGTAATTGGCCTTAGTTACCAATTTACCCGCACAACCCCGCACTTGGTTTACAAAAGCCTCATCTTCAAGGCCAATGCACAATATTAAATTCTAATTACTAATTTCTTCATTTCACTTCTAGCAATGGATCGTAGAGCTAATCACAGGAAAATCTTGTGGGGTCATCCATGCGTACTTAAATTTCAGAGGGGTGCCTTTCGAAATGGGCCGGCCACCACCTAGCACGCACCGCTCGTCATCCACCGGTCTAATGGCCCTGGAATCAACCGATTCCACGCTACTCAGACCGTAGCACCGCACGACCACTTTCGATTGAGCGCATTTGCACGCATTGCTGATAGACACGACATACTCCGGTTTTCCCTCGACAACTTTGTTTGTTCTTGACTGAGTTATTACAATATCCGATGGCCCACATGGCTGCGTACCTAGCACTGAAATAATACCAATTTCTAAATGTTAATTATATGATTTGTGCATGTTATATTTTTTAAAATAGGAAATCAAGTTATGAAATTTAAGGAGATGAATTAAAAAAGACGTATGAGGATATACACATGTAAGAAAAGTAGAAACATTGTATGGTTTACCTTGGTTTGAGTTGGCAAGAAAAAGAGAAACAAGAAAAAAGAGAAAGATAGTGCCTCTGTATTCCATTGCTTGCTTTGAAAGGAGAGAGCGAGAGATGAGAGGCAAAGAGGCAGCTGGGATACTTGAGTAGCAACAAACATAACATGGTATATTTATACCAGTAAAAGGATAACGGATGGCCCCAAATTTAAGGAATTAATTAGTTATACTACAACGTGTTCAGTTAGCGAGAGGTCAAGGGGAAAGACAGGTTAGATGAAAGGTGAGAAAACGAAATGATAGGACAGGAAACTAATTATCCTTTTCTATTTGGCTCGTTTCTAAATTCGGTATTTTTAATATTTATTCTTATAAATATTAATTTTTCATATCTCTCTGGAAAATTTTAATACTTTCAAATTTCAATAGTAATGAAAAGAAGCCTTTTCATAGTGAAAACTAATAAGGCTATATAGTCAATGCATAATTTTTATTGTAGGTGCTATGGATTTAAATTTTAATTTTGACACTATTTAAACAGCTGGTTCAAACTGCTTATTTTGATTTGCACATTGAAATATACTACAAAATTAATGAAAATACTCTACATCATCTATGAGAGTTGTTTCCGTCATGTTATAAGAAAAGTTTAAAAATATATATCAAATTTGATTTTCAAAAATATTTTAAGACGTAAAATAAATTGAATGACTCGTGACAGCCGTGTGAATCTCAAAAATCAAATTCTGCACTGTAATTATGGCACATCAAATAACTAAAAATCCAAGGAAAATCAAGCCAGTAAAAATTGTACTGTAGCCTTTTCTTTTAATGAATCACAAAATAACAAAAAGCTACACCATTTCCTAGCGTCCGTTGCGGAGGCGAAAAGCCCTGATCTCAAGCACTCTGGATTTGAGAGGTACCACCACCTCCTCCGTGGCGTAATCTTTATCTTGAATGCACGCGAGATCACCGGAGTAAAATGTATTTAATTCCCATAAATATTTGCATCCCAATAAAGACAAATCTGTTAACTTTGCTTTTCCAACCTTTCCGTACGTTCCTCCCACTAAAATCCATTCAAACATGGTATTAATTAAAAGACACAAAACCCAATCAGGCCGCTAAACACGGGTCAAGTAATTGATTTAGTGCACATGGAGACACCTGGGTTGGTCAGTACTGCTCCTTGGAGGCTTGGACGTATGTATGTTCTACTTTCTGTTTCCAATAAACTGTATATTTTTAATTTAAAAACAATAATTATTACATGGGTCACTGTTCGGCATTAGAGGCCAATATAGTTGTTTACCCAATAAGCTTTGTATTGTACTTGATAATATAGCTTAGTATAAATAACGTTATAGTTTGTCAGTTTATGATTTTTTTTTTTTTTTTGAAACATTAGTTTGTTAGTTTATTTGCAAGAGTTAGGTTGAGATTTCCTTTTTAATTTGACACTTAACGTTATAATTTGTTAGTTTATGTTTTCTTTTCTTTTTCTTTTTTTTTTGTTTGAAACAATTTGTTATTTTTTTTAAACAGTAGATTTCTTTTTTGACATTAATACCGTATGGATAAATATAAGAATAAACATTGTTAGTGATCATTTACACTTGGATAGTCAATAAAAATAATGAAACTAGCTGCCAACCATTGGCATCTCACGCACAATACTGAGTTAGGTTAAATATTATAGCAAAATGGTTTATTGAGTCTTTTACTATTTTTCAACAGATAGAAGAAGCTCCACCATGAATTCGATCTGTGGGCGTTTGTATGGGTGCGCCCTGGTAGTTGTTTTTATTTTTTGTACCTTTGTTTAGGTTGTTTAAGTTAGTGATGCTTGCTTAATAAATGTACTATTTGTTATTGCTTTTATTTACTGTTTCATCGAATATCAGGCCGGCGCACCAGGATAGTTGATGATTACTGAGGAACAATAGCATATGTAATTTTCTTGTTGAGTTAATAAAGTTTGGCCCATGGGCAATCATCAAAAAAAAAAAAAAAAAAAAAGTCTTTTACTAATGAGCATTAAACATGCCGTATCTAAGGTCATATTAGTCGAGACAATAGTTTTGATAACAAAAAGTATGGTATGTTATGCCATTGAGAAGGTAATAAATGTCATCCATATTTTAGTCTTAAATGATAACTTTAAGTCAATTAAAAGATGCATCCTATATAATCAATTAATCATAATTGCATCTAAGAAAAATAACAATATTATGACGCTGAAAGTTTTGACACTTTTGCAGTTTTGCCCCATTGACCCCAAAGAAAAAGATGGAATCAATAATCAATAATATAAATAAAGATGGATGGGTGTCGGCCCTGTTTTAGTTAGTATTAGTATGACACTCCATCAAGACCTTTGATTTTTCTACTCCGACTTAATCTGGTCCATTCCTTCATATGTATGTTAATTTTTTATGTGTTATCCATTGTGTTGTCATATGTGTTGCTTAGAGCTGTGTTCTCTTTTATGTTGCATTATTGAGATTCATTTTGATTGTACTACGTCATTTTTGTCACATAATTTATTCCAACTTCTCTCTTAGTTACTTCTATGAAAAATGATGGAACAACATTTTTTATTTGTCATAGTTAATTATAAAATATTTCAACATATGGAGATATAATTTATTATTTCTATCATATCAGTTATTACACTTTAAATTAATTACAAACATAACAACCTAATTACAATAACTATTTATTAAATGATAAAATGTTTAATTTTTATTACTATGTCAAATATCGAGCGAAGCTCGATTAATCCCTCTAATTATAATAAATATTCTATTTGTAACAAAACGTACTCTATAATCTAACTCTATCATGTTTAAAATCGGATTTAAAATCCTGAAATAAATTGGCATGATCTGGTCTTATAAAATTACAAAAAAAAAAGAGAGACATTTGGTAATATGAACATTTTCTTTTATGTTAATATAGTTCTGTATGAACAAAAGAGAGCGGTTTGTTTTCTCAATTTGAACCCTGCATTAGTTAGTAACGTGATATATCTGAGTTCCATATAGCACATGGCATGATGGCCTGGGGAGAGGCATCCCCTGTGAGGCAGTGACTTGGACACTTGTGGTTTATTAACACCTTTTTTCTGAGTGCATTATCATGCAACACGTGAAGGTGTGGAGGGAAATTTGGGCACTGGGGCAGTTTAGAGGTGTTTTGATCTCCTTCTCACATAACATCCTGTCAGTTATGACATGCCATTTTAATTAGTTAATTTGGATAATTGTATTGCTGTGATAATTATAGGATGTGATGTTAGCTATTTCATTCAAATTCAATTAATATTTTAAAATTTTTGGTCTAGCTGACAGCGTATTAAATTCAAATCGAACAAATCAATCAGATTGTGTATCATAATTATGATGCCATTGCAATTTTTTTTTTTCAATTGTACTAAAATTGTAAAATGTGGATAAAAAATTTAGATTAACAAGTTTACTTTTGATTTAACTGAACTAAACAACTATCAACATGAGCGTCACTATCTTATTTTCACAATGAAAAAGCAATCTGGTATGGATAAGTGATAAGTCAAAATGCCATCTGCCTTTGTCTAGCAATTTTCAATTCTTTTATTACAAATGAGGAGCCAAACTTATTTAGAGTATGAAGAAAGATTTTGCTGGCTAGCCAAGTTGGCTCCTCAATTTCTGGACAAAAAGAAATAAGAAAAATGATAATAATAATAATAAAACAGTTCGGTCAAAGAGCATGCAAAAAATAAGGGTATCTATCTATATTTTAAAGAGTTTGTTGAACCTACTTATGACAACTCACTTCAGGTTAAAAATCTTATGAAAGCCAGATTTATGAACTTAATTTCCTAAACGGCTAGAAATATAAATTTCACAAATCACAATGTAGACTTTCAGAAACTCTTAAACAACCTGACACTTGAATCAATTGTAGGCCTGAATTATTTTCCGCCAGTAAGGTTCAGGCATCATGAGCCCATATACAATTTTATTTGGGCTAGCTAGATTTTGAAATAGGCCTGATATACTGTACCATTCATTGATACTTTGATAGTAGCACTCAAAAAAAATACCCTGTATATGTATTCCTGCAATGATACAAGAGATCTCTGAGTTTATGACAGAAAGGAGATTTGCATTGGTTTATTGGGCTAATAAACTGGTGTTCTTCTCGATTGGTCTTATGGGGCTCACCTCTGACAAGTGGTCCAGCCAATGATTTTCATGGTCCAAACAGTATCTTCATGTGGGCCCACAAAAGATCTGTGGAGCCCATTTAGATTGGACTACAGTTAAGTGCCACACTGCTGAGGCCGCCACAGCTGGTCCAGTAACTCATATATGTTGTCCGTACATTAGCTATAGGACCATTGGATTCCTTGGAGCCTTGAATTTTGAGTATCTTCGTGCTGCTTGAGATAAACGGGCAACATGCAAATTTATTTTAATAGATTATGGTATGAAATATTTGTGAAGCAGTAGGCGGAAAGCCTACTATATATCATTTAAGAGTAAATATATGATGTTCGTACTGATAGGTTCAAAATATTGTTTTGAACTTGAGAACTTGGTACGATGTACTAGTATATAGGCGTAAAATATCTACCTAGATGGTTAAATACAACTCTTTAATTAAATCATTTAATATAATTATCAAACTAAAAGTAAAATCATGTGTTAAATATAAACTAGATAATAATTATCCGAATTCAAATTGATGGACAAAATATGAACACCATAATGTTGCTTTTGGTCTGAGGATCTAAAAAATAATGAAACTCGTATTTTCTATTTCAAATTCCCTAAAACATACATTCCTTATCCTAAAAGAAATCGTTTATAAGCTGATAATGATCAGTAATTGAACTTGTTTTTATTAATATAAAGAACTAGTAACTAAATTGCTACTCCGTTTAATTTTTTGTTAAAAAAAATCATAAACTCTCTTGCAACTAGTTTAAATTATTTACGATAGAATTATGAAATCATGAATAGAAAATATATTGAATACATTCTTATAAGATATGAGTTTGCTATTAAGAAATTGTGATGCCAGACTAATATACTATTTATAACTAGTGTGTCATTCTTTTAGTTCTCAACATTTAGCGGTGTATCCATACATCTAGAGAGAATAAAAAAACGGGGTGTTATAAGTGCAATCCCCTAATTTGTAATCCTTGTCATCCCAATTAAAAATAGAAAGGGTATTTCACTCCTCTCTCTTCACTAATTGATCTCTTATTATAACAATCTGATCCCTTATTATACAATCTGATCTCTTATTAAAACAATCTGATCCCTTATTATGCAATCTGATCTCTTATTATAACAATCCGATCCCTTAGTATACAATCTGATCTCTTATTATAACAATCTGATCCCTTAGTATACAATCTGATCTCTTATTATAACAATCTGATCCCTTATTATATAATCTGATCTTTTATTATAACAATCTGATCCCTTATTACATATTTAAATTAAATAACATCTAGACAAAATAAAGTGAACTGCTACAGAAAATAAAATTAACACCTAGACAAAATAAAGTGAACATTTAAACTAAACTAATTAAATAATTAAATTACATCAAGAATACAACTCTTGGGAGAGTATATAAAATAATAAAGTGAACATTTAGACAAAATAAAGTGAATATTTAGACTAAATAAACTAAATAATTAGATTAAGTAAAAAATTAATATAACTCAATGGAGAGTATATAAAATAACTAAAATGAACATTTAAACAAAATAAAGTGAACATTTAAATGACTAAACCATCCCTAGTTAAAATGATCACTTATATCAATTAACCGATCCTTTACTAAAATAAGCTAATTTATTTACTGAAATTAACTTAAGGACGAGTAGTTAATTCAATTAAAATGATTCCTTACTGAAATAAATAGATCCTTATATCGATTAAAATGATCTCTTATATAAATTAACCAATCCCTTATTGAAATAAACTGATCCTTTACAACATTTAATTTAGGGTTCTATTAATTGAATTAACCAATCTTTTATTGAAATAAACTAATCCTTTATTCGAATTATATGATCATGCAGCTAACTGTTGGAGTTATGTCCTAGAAGTCAATATTTAATGACTTATTTTCTTAGTTTATGTTAATGATGATATTTGATCATTTGTTCCTAGAGTTTATTATTGACAGATCATTCAGGTTGAGGATCTGAATTGTAGATCTCTGTGGATCATTCATTAGAATGACAATAATAAATCTAAATCGTCCATAATCTTGATAATTAACAAGGAACATTAATTATCATAAAAGATTAGTATGCAAGTTAAGTGATGATTAAGTTCTACAAATCATAAGTAAGGAGTTACGAACTTAATTGCATATGTGTATGTTATTGGAACATAGTACAGGACTTGACCCAATGAAATAAACATATGGATTGTGTTATGTGTCATTGTTTATTTCATATGAGTTTGATTCTAAGTTTGAGATGTTCACCTTTTCCACATGAGGATAGGTTCAATAAATATCGTCTAACGTTGATTCCTGATAAAGGCTGCTATAAGGACTTTATTTATGTTCTCTTGAATTGTGCGGGGAAAAGTTGTTCATCAAGAAAACCGTATGTCCCTCATTAGTATACCTAGTGAGTGATGATATCTGTTTGGGCCCCTTGATGGAGTTGGATCGTATGCATGCAAACTAGACGATCAACTCTAGATCAAGAAATGTATAATCTGCAAGAATGACACATTCCTATCTTGGATTATACAAAGATATCGTGTGACATAAGAATCAAACAAAGAAATACTTTTATTTCTTATGCAGGATTGAGATATTGTAACGGTACATTATTTATACGAATTGGGAGTCATAACGTGTTGCTAGATACCGCTTATGATTATTGGAAATAAATAACGATTTATTTTCATGGCCAACATAGTATAAATCCTCAAATAGGGTCGCACAAATAGGATTCTAACCACTTGGTGCATTTATTGTTTATTCACAATAATGTGTATTGTGAAATGTGATAAGTTAATTAATTAATTATATACCGTTATGAACCGTTATAATTAATTAAATTAAAAGGATCATATGGAAACAATATAATGCATTAGCTAATCATAGATTAATTATTAATGAGTTAATAATTAATTATGTTCAACTTACTTTAATTAGTTTGAGCTAATTGGGCTTCTATTTAATTGGTTAATTAAAGGCCCGATTTAAGGAAGAATGAAGAGACAATTAAAGGAGATTCATTAATTGGTGAATTAATGAATAAAGGCCTTTTATTAAAATGGCCCAAGAGAGCCCATTAGGTGGCCTCTTAGGGTAGATGGCATACTTGTAAATAGTATGAAAATTGGATGAGAGTGGTTGGCTATATAAAGGGGTCTCTTTGGGAGAAAACCCTAGCCGTCATCTCTCTTCCTCTCCCCTCCCTTGCGCCTCCACCTAGAAGAGAGATTTTTCTCTCTTCTCCATGGCTCTTCTCCCTTCCAAGCTCATGTGTTGAGCATCCCACCTTTCTTCCTCTCCATTAAATAGTTAATTAAGAGAAGCAAGGTGATTAGCAAGAGGTTCAAGAGAACTAGCATTCTCTTTGAGCTTGGTGGTGGGTCCTTGGTGGGCTAGAGGCGGCCATAGATGGTGGAGATGGTGGAGCACGCACCCCATCGACTCCCATGCCATGGATTCGAGCCTCATGAATACAATTTCATGAGAGGTACAATTTCTCCTACCTTCTCTCTTGATTGGATGTGTGATTGCTTTAGCACTAGATCTATTGATTTGCTTGTTGTTAATGGTGATTAATTAGTTGTAATTAATCTAAAATTAAAATATGAGCATTTCCTAACAGTGGTATCAGAGCTATGGTCGTGCTTAAGGTTTTTCACACTTAATTAAGTGAGAATTCGTAATTAATTAAGTTAATTAGTGATGTGCATGCTTGCTGGCCCTGGAAAGGCTGTTTTCTGTCTTGTTGCTTGTTTTTCGTGGTGTAAAGCTCTCTGAAATTTTTTCCTTCTTATTGGAGGTTGTAGCCCTTTGAGTTGTGGTTGTTTTCCCACTGGAATCATTGAAATTCGATGTAAAATGAATTTTTAGTGATTTAAACGGTAACGGTGCGCAGATCTGTTATTCTGCTGCACAGTTCTGTTGTTGTGGTTGGTAACAAATAAGTTTGTATACAAAGTACCTGTAACTTTTAGATAGGATTATTCTAAACTTGATGCTCTTTCTGGATATGTAAATTTTGTTGCATATTTCGGATATTATGTGGGCGTTCAAGGATGAAAAGTGATGAAGTTGTCAGATCTGTTTTTTCAAACAAACTGATTGTTTTGAAAAACTGTACTTATTGAGAAACTTTTATGGAAAAGTGTTGAAATGGAAATGTTCTCCTTTAAGTCTGGAATCTGTGAAAATTAATTTCATAGATTTTCATTGAGATTTGATACCTCAACCGAGTGAAACCTTTTTGGTCGACGGTCTGTTCCAGAACAGGATACCTTGCTTAAATGCTTGTTATCTCGTTGATCTTGAATATAACTTGTGGATTTTCTTTTCATGGAATGATAGCCTATTGTATGTAGTATTTTTCTATGTAAATTGTTTGCTGGAAAAATATCAAGGGGATGATCATACAGATCAAAAGGTTGAGACCCATAACAGAATTTTCTCTAACGGTGCTTCGCGCACAATCTGAGGATTTGTCTTTTTTGGTTCTCCCTGATGGTAATTGATCTCTCCTTGATATTTTTACAGGTAATCACAATCTTTGTAAGGAGTTCTCTGGATTTATTTCAGATTTTTTGGAGACCGAATTATTTTGAATTTTTTCGGGTCCCGAATTTCGTATTTTAATTAGTTAAAATAGTTTCTAATTAATCAATTTATTGAAATGTTAATTAGAAGACTCCTTAAATACCCTCCTTTCTGTTTTGATAGTTGGATTTAATTTAAAAGGGCTTAAACAATTAGTTGTTAAGGTTAAGCCTTCTTTGCATTCGGAAAACTTGAGCAACAAGTATGCACAAAGATTCTAATTAATGAAATTAATTAAGAGCAAGTGAATCATGTATATTGTATATGTGCTAACTTTGTTTTGTAGGAGGATGTGGGTTTGATATGGCTCAAGATGTCAATGCCTTGTGTGTTGTAAAATGTTGTGAATGCATGTGATTGCTTGTAAAGTGGCCTAAGGTGCCTTGATAATTAAGTGGTTAATTTTTGATGTAACTTGTGAGGCTTGCATGCCCCTAAGGCCTAGGCGGGGTTTTAGGAATTTTATCACATGTATTTATTTCCCTTAATTATTAGATAGGATCTTAGTAATTAGTGGGAGGGCTTGATTAGATTAGTTTCGTTACATGGAGATGCGACGAAGACTAATGCAAGCGGGAGTCATACAAACCCACGACAATGCTTGAGATGCTTATGTTATGTGATTGTTTGTGAATGCCTTGAATTGTCATAGGTAGGTATGGGTGTATGCTTACACGACCACCAAACAAGAGTCACTTATTTTGTCCCAAACTAAATTGATTAAGTCGACCGCCTTCCTTCTCTCTATCCCCCTCACGTCAATTGCCAATCATGGCGCGGTCCGCCATAGCGGACGTCATGGTTGTCAACCTTGATAGTCGGGGTACAAATGAAAAGATTTGTTAGGAGCAAATAGAGAGAGGTTGCTTATCGATGGACCCAACAAGTTTTCTTGGACATCGGGGCGAAGTTTGTAAATATACTTAGATATTCACAAACCAAGAGTCATATGGTTGATATGATTGGTTGGAGAACCTACCTTGTCTAGTTAAGTAGGGTGTCGTGCCATAGCAGGCTCTACTTGACGAAAATGGGGATCTTGGAATCCATTACATTTAGGGACATTAATTAAATGTAGTGGGAGTTTTTGTTTATCATTCCATAAACAAAACATTGCATAAACTAAATGACCTTAAATTGAATTTGTTATAGATATTAAATATGTTAATTTCGTTGCGATCAATCTTTGGAAAACGACAAGCTCGTTTCTAAGGTATTTTACTTGGAGAAGAAATACCGATTTCTAAGACATGTTCTTGGAAATGAGAAACTTGAGCAAGTTTAATCCCAAAAACGTTCCTCGACTTCCCGAACAATAGCTTCGCAATGATTGATTAGTTTCGACGAAAATTATTCAATAAAGCGAATGCTTATATCCTTTTAGAAGTTCTAGATCTTTGAATTGGAGAATTCATAAGGACTATACTAAGACTTCTACACTCTCATCCATTTACTCAAGAAGACGTTCTTAGAGAAAGTAAAGATAGACTCAATCATTTATGATCGAGTAATGGAATGTGAGTTAACCAAGAGACTCTTCTTATAAGAAGATAAATGTTTCATTAGCTTGCGAACCGAAAGATTTGAGTAGCTAATTGACAACTAGAGATATTAAGATCTCCAATATCAAGGATTGTTGATATTGTCATACAATCTCTTTCTATGGATAAAGGATATATTGTTCGCACACTTGTTAGTGCTAAAAGTAATTGGTTAAGTATTAAAGGAATACTTCACCAAGATATGAGTTGAAACTTTGAGATCCTCACTAGTGACCGTGTGTCACATGAGATGTTTCATTTGCCATTTATGGGAGGCATTTGAAAGGTTGTCCGAAATACCATGATGTTCTAAACCTTAAGATATTTGTCGTTCAAATTATCTCACTATCTCTAATTCACACTAGTAATTAGGTGCTAGTTTATGTGTTCGCATTTAACGAAATGTGTAGACAATGATGAATAAGAGAAAGTTCGAGATAAGTAAAGTAAACTCCGTTTTGGAAATGGCTTATACGTCTAAGCCGCTACCATTGAATACGTAGAGTTATCTTTATTAAGTAAAGAGTTTGTTTAGGAATTTGAGGTTGTATACCTTATTCCAAACATCTCATAAAACCTTATCTCCATATTTGATGATGGATGATCATGTTTTGTAATAGAGAAATGTTGTTCTCTTATTGTTATAAATTTGTGTATAAGATTTCATGCATCTTAATTGAATTTGCTTGAAATAGATTAACAAATTTTGAATGACAAATATGTAAGACTTCACATAAAGTATTTGACTTTTATGTAAAATAGTCGCTTAGTCGAATATAAACAAGAATCGCATTATGAGAGTCTACGTAACGTGGAGCTCGTAAATCAATTCGATTGCAAATCAATTGAAATTCATGCGAATCGTGTTTGTTGAAAGACAAAAGCGCCTTTGAACTACGAAGGTTTAAAGGACAAGTAACTTTATTAAGACTTATACATATTGATGTATATAGACCTATAGGTACTTGTGCAATTGAAAGGTTGTTGACACTTTACCACTTGACCAACGATCATTGTAGATATTAACGTATCTATTCGATATGGTATAAGTATGAATCTTTTGACAAGGTCAAAAGAATTTCAAGAGTAAAGTTGAAAAACTATTCAATAAAAGTAAAAGTCTTAAAATAGATCATGGTAAATAGTTAAGTCATGTAGTTTGATATATTGCCTAAAGAGTATGAAAGACGTTTCACTACTCGCTCCATGAGGAACATTGAAAAATGTATCCAAGGATGAAGGTATCGAACATTGTTTAACATAGTTCGATCGGTAATAAATCAAATTGACTTGTTCGACTCATGTAAGGGATTTGTGTTTGAGGACAATATTGTTTACACTGAATAAAAATTCCATCGAAGTCTATTGAGAAAGATATCTTACGAGATTTGATCTCTAGGTATATTGTTTCTCAAGATTTGGTGTTGAGAAGCTTATTTCAAGGTTCGATTGATTGATAAGCTTGGACCCAAATAAGACGCTTATTATTTTGAAGGATATCTTGAATTAGCCAAAAGGTACTACTTCTATGAACATGATAAGAACAAAGTAGTTGTTGCTCATCATAACGTAATCTTAAAGAATGATATTCTTAAGATGAAGTAGTGGGAGTAAAGTGAGCATTAAAGGAGTTTATGCGTCACTACAAGAAGTACCTTTATAGGGAACTTGTCACTCCATACATGGTGCTTAGTGGAAGTTGAGCGGAACTTAACTCACAAGCAGTTGTGAAAGGAAGAAGTTTATAAGCACGCTCGCTTCTAAAGAGTACTCAAACATCTCATTACTGGATGATGTTAGAGAAACTCGTGCAGTACATTAGGATCAAGAACTTATTCTACAAGTTGTTGTAGAAGTAGTTCATAGACCTCAAGCACCAATCCTACAAAGATCAACGAGAGTGAATTGCCTAAACTAAAAAGTACATAGGTTTCACAACATCCTCGTACTTGACATATGAGGATCCGTTGATAAATAAAGAAGCGATGGAAAGACCCGATTCCACAAGTATGATTTGAATCTATATGATCTTTAAGTGCAATCCATATATATAACAACAAGGTATAGACCTTGATTGATGTTCAAGAAAAAGCGATCCATCTAGAACATATAGATCTTTAAAAGGAAAGATAGATGTGGATAACAAGTCGACTCTGTACAAAGCACAATTTCATGATTGATGCTATGTCTAAGTCGATAACGAGTTGACCATGTACAAAGCACGGCTTCTCGCTTGTAGCTGTGTATAAGTCAATAAAGATCATTCTAGCAATAGTTATATTTCGTATATATAGATATATGAAAAGATACATCAAAACCGCCTTCTTCGATTGAATGAAGGAAGTTGTTGTGAATTTGACACAAACTGAGGATTTGTTGTATTGCTAGAAATGTATATGTGCTTCAAGGGTCAATTGATGAATTGAAGCAAGAATTGTGGAAATTGGAATAAACATTTTGACAAAGAAGTCAAGGAGTTGCACTTCGTCAAAAGTATCTTGTATAGACAAGATATTCAGTGGGAGCATTATTATGTTACATGTATTGTACAAGATACAAGACATTAATTGGGAATAAAATTAAAGAAATGAATATTGTCAAGATCTCATTGGAGAATGTTTTCTCAATAGAGAACTTGGGTAAGTCACCTAAATCCAAGGAAACAAAATCTATGGAGATAGATTATGATGGATTTCAGGTTTGAGAAAACGTGCATATAATGACAAAGTGTTCTAGTAACATAAAAAGATAGACTCCTAGAAAGGATGTCTAACCAAGTTGTATGGCATACACTTGAGTTCTACTCGGTGTGTTGTAACTCAATTCGAAAAGAGTGCACGATATATTTCGAGCATCCTTCTGTTATGAGTTTCATAACGGATGCCATATTTATGCACATGCCCCTATGTGTTGTAACCAAGGAGTATGACAAGCAGTTGTCAACTGGATACAAAAAAAAACACGTTTGGACAATGATCGAGAATATCTTCGAGTATCTTATGAGAAAGAATGATATGTTTTTCCATCTGATAAGATAAAAGAAAGCTCATATAAATTGATATATTGATGCTAGTTTTCGAAAGATTGATATAAATACAATTGAGCTACATATTTTGTTTAAATGTGGTGTTGTAAGTTTAGAAGGTGTTCTAAATGGGATATTACAACCGTTTCCGTCACCAAAACAAAATATATAGCAACTTGTGAAGCAATGAAAGAATGTAGTAAGGATCGTGAAGTTCTCAGTCAAGCTAATATGGTTCTATGCATCTCGAACCATAGCTTAAACTTGAAGAACCCAATATTAAATTGGTGATCCAACTAAGATCTATGACGATGTCACTTGATCTCACATGATGATGATCAAGAACACATATATAGGAGTATATATGTATATAGGGTCAAATAAAATTTGATAGGTTCGCGGACACAGCGAACACTCTAACTTAACCTCTACCTTAAGCGGTATACAAGATGCAATTGTGCATCCATGCGTGATGGACGTATGAGTAACTTGCTTTAAGTGTATTACATCTTTTGAGGTTCGAGACATGTATATATATAGATATATGACATTGTTCTAAATTCTTCACTGGCTAGAAGTCACTATTGATTGACTCTAGGCCAAGTGGGAGATTGTTGGAGTTATGTCCTAGAAGTCAATATTTAATGACTTATTTTCTTAGTTTATGTTAATGATGATATTTGATCATTTGTTCCTAGAGTTTATTATTGACAGATCATTCAGGTTGAGGATCTGAATTGTAGATCTCTGTGGATCATTCATTAGAATGACAATAATAAATCTAAATCGTCCATAATCTTGATAATTAACAAGGAACATTAATTATCATAAAAGATTAGTATGCAAGTTAAGTGATGATTAAGTTCTACAAATCATAAGTAAGGAGTTACGAACTTAATTGCATATGTGTATGTTATTGGAACATAGTACAGGACTTGACCCAATGAAATAAACATATGGATTGTGTTATGTGTCATTGTTTATTTCATATGAGTTTGATTCTAAGTTTGAGATGTTCACCTTTTCCACATGAGGATAGGTTCAATAAATATCGTCTAACATTGATTCCTGATAAAGGCTGCTATAAGGACTTTATTTATGTTCTCTTGAATTGTGCGGGGAAAAGTTGTTCATCAAGAAAACCGTATGTCCCTCATTAGTATACCTAGTGAGTGATGATATCTGTTTGGGCCCCTTGATGGAGTTGGATCGTATGCATGCAAACTAGACGATCAACTCTAGATCAAGAAATGTATAATCTGCAAGAATGACACATTCCTATCTTGGATTATACAAAGATATCGTGTGACATAAGAATCAAACAAAGAAATACTTTTATTTCTTATGCAGGATTGAGATATTGTAACGGTACATTATTTATACGAATTGGGAGTCATAACGTGTTGCTAGATACCGCTTATGATTATTGGAAATAAATAACGATTTATTTCCATGGCCAACATAGTATAAATCCTCAAATAGGGTCGCACAAATAGGATTCTAACCACTTGGTGCATTTATTGTTTATTCACAATAATGTGTATTGTGAAATGTGATAAGTTAATTAATTAATTATATACCGTTATGAACCGTTATAATTAATTAAATTAAAAGGATCATATGGAAACAATATAATGCATTAGCTAATCATAGATTAATTATTAATGAGTTAATAATTAATTATGTTCAACTTACTTTAATTAGTTTGAGCTAATTGGGCTTCTATTTAATTGGTTAATTAAAGGCCCGATTTAAGGAAGAATGAAGAGACAATTAAAGGAGATTCATTAATTGGTGAATTAATGAATAAAGGCCTTTTATTAAGATGGCCCAAGAGAGCCCATTAGGTGGCCTCTTAGGGTAGATGGCATACTTGTAAATAGTATGAAAATTGGATGAGAGTGGTTGGCTATATAAAGGGGTCTCTTTGGGAGAAAACCCTAGCCGTCATCTCTCTTCCTCTCCCCTCCCTTGCGCCTCCACCTAGAAGAGAGATTTTTCTCTCTTCTCCATGGCTCTTCTCCCTTCCAAGCTCATGTGTTGAGCATCCCACCTTTCTTCCTCTCCATTAAATAGTTAATTAAGAGAAGCAAGGTGATTAGCAAGAGGTTCAAGAGAACTAGCATTCTCTTTGAGCTTGGTGGTGGGTCCTTGGTGGGCTAGAGGCGGCCATAGATGGTGGAGATGGTGGAGCACGCACCCCATCGACTCCCATGCCATGGATTCGAGCCTCATGAATACAATTTCATGAGAGGTACAATTTCTCCTACCTTCTCTCTTGATTGGATGTGTGATTGCTTTAGCACTAGATCTATTGATTTGCTTGTTGTTAATGGTGATTAATTAGTTGTAATTAATCTAAAATTAAAATATGAGCATTTCCTAACACTAACAATGATAATATTAAAATAAAGAATAAATTCAAGTATAGCAAGTAAACAATCCCTTATTAAAATGATCATTTATATCAATTAACCAATCCTTTACATAAACAAACTGATTCTTTAACTGCAATTAACTTATCATGCATCCATAAGTGATGATATTAACAAAGAACAAAGCAACTAACATTATTATATAAGAAACATATTTCCGGCTTGTACAGTTCCAATGATACCAAGGCCGGTACAAGGTTTCAAATTATAGAGATTAATATAATAAAGAAAACATAAAAGAAAGAAAGATGGATATATGGGCTAAATTAGCCATGGCCAAGCAGCATTCACTCGTATAGGGTTTTGTTTATGTGCCTTCCCTTTGTTGAAGTGGGAATTTGGTACAAGAGCAATCACTTGTTCAATGTGTTCTAGCCAACGGGGCGATGCACCAGTATGCACATTCCCTTTAATACCTGAAATGAAAATAGCTCAAATTTTAATAAACTTCCTTGATAGATCAGAAATTGTTTTCTAGTGTTCCTACACTTGTTAAATCAAGGCTTTGAGTGATACATATTGGTTTGGACTAGATAATTTGTATCCATAATGGTAAATAAAATAAGAATCGGTCCCTGCATATTTATTATTTAAATTTATTTTTTATTTCCTTTCTTTGCATTTGATCGACGAGAAGTGAGAGAAATAGTGAGACAAATCCTAAATCAGTTCGACGATAATGACCACCAGACCTCAAACCATCAATCTGTGCAAAAAAAAAAATAGTTATCAGATACACAACATGGGTTATATAACTATATCACTTAGTTATACAATATCATCATTTAGAGCAACTAACATAATATTTGTATTAATTAGTCATTTTATGTAACTAGTCATCTTATGCAACATTGGTTATAAACTACCATATGAATTGAAAGACCTAGCTAGAATATGAAAAGACTTGAACACATTTTGAGACAACGACAATATTGTTGAAAATCAAAGTAGTACGTAAGTTTTCCAAGTTAGAACAAATATCTAATGAATGGTAAAATCCAGAACATGATATGCTCCTCTTGTGGTCACTTCATTTGTGATGTTAATATCCTCCATTGATCCTTTGCTTCATATGAAACAAGTTAAATCAATATTGAACTAAACCTCACCAAGGCATTTGGTCGAACACCTCACATGCACAAGGAATTATTTATAAACCACACTAGAAAGTTACTATGAAAACACCTATAAAAAACTTATAAAAGAGAAACACAATACAGATCTGTTGTACATTTACAGATCTAAACATAAATGAACAGGAACTGACAATTAACTAACAAATTACGCCATTACTTCAACAATTAATCCAATGCCGATGCACCAATAGATCAAAAAAACACATCATTAATCAAAATTCCCAATGAATTAAGTATCTCAAAGTGGAGAACAAGTCATACCTTGAGTGTACGGGTTGCGAATTTGTCTCTAATAATGAATTTGACTCCATATTGGCACCTACACCATGTTTCCACAGAAAATCGAAGAGGCTATCTCGGTCTTGATGAGATCAAGAGAGCAAAAGATGCACCACAACCGGGTCAGATCGTTGCTACCCGGGTTAGAGTAGCGAGGGGTTGCAGAAAGCGAGGTGAAGATGCAAGAGCTTGTTGGAAAAGTGAGAGAGGAGGGAAGAGATATCAGATAAGACAAACGAGAGTTGTTACGGCTAGAGATATCAAATGGCTGTTGTAGATGTGAAATCCCTACGAAATCATTGGAGTTTCGCCGGAGAAATAGAAGATCGTCGGAATTGCCGAAGAGAAGGTCGGGAAGAAGTGTTGTGTCGGAGATCGGTTAGTGAAACGAAGGATTAACACCTCACATGAGAGGTCACGCGAAAAGTAATGTCTAAAAACATAAAAGCCCATAAGGCCCATCGGATGGTGCGGATGACAATAAATGGGATGACAGTAACTAATTCCCTAAAAAAACATTAGAAAAAGTAAGACGTGGCCTCTTATCCTAACCGCTACTTTTTATTTTTTATGTTGGATCCCCATGTATTAATTTTTTTTTTTTCTATTTAGTTCAATTGTTGTACCTGCTGCAAGAATGGATACAGGGTAACGGACTCCATAAATCCCTTCATGTTCATTGCGCATTATATTGTAATTGTATAAACTATAAGTCTATAACTGAGATCTTTCATTCAAAAAGATCATGCAGAATTTTTTTATTATGTTTTTAAACATACAAATTGTTTTTTTTTTTTTTCATGGGACCATAAGAATGAGCAAATCCGACATCCGTCTGATTTTTGGGAAACTGTTTCAATTTTACCTACGAATTTTTAAAGCCCAATTTATCTTTGCAGAGCCCGTTAATTAGTAACCAATATTTATAGCCCATTTGTTATAATATATCAGTGGGGACAAGGGTTGGATTGGCTGGCTGCAAGCCTGCAACTGCAAGTGGACATCACCATTGCTGTTATTCCTGCTAGGACAGTCACTTCTGAGTTCTAGTACCATAAATAAAGGGTATTATATATTAATATTGAATCTTCAAAAATAAAATAAAAATGAGGGTATATATTATTCTGCTCAAGAGGTTTGTCAAAACATACAAATTTAAGTGTTTAAAGTAGGGGGCATACACCTTTCCGATGCTATTTCTGCTCATATAGTACTCTTTCGTATGGGTGGAATTTGTTAATAACAAATTAGCAAATGCGCCCATCCGAATGTGTGAAAAAAATTTAGTTTAAAAGTTGAACAAAATAAAAATTTATGACAATATTTTTTAATACATATAATGAAAAGATTTCGCAGATCCATCTAAATTTCCAAAACATATTCCATTTATATTATCTATTTTTGTCTCTTTTTTTTTGCATTAATTGAGATTGACAAAAAAAAAATTATATTAATGAGATGTTTTCACCCAGCGCCTAGACAGTTTTTAGATAAAAGGTCAACATTTTATCTGATATTCAAATCTAAGTCACATATCATACCAGTTTAACAAAATCAATGATCCATATTTGATGTTAGACTAACCCTTTTTATATGACATGTTTACATTTTTTTAATGGATATTTTTAAGTAGTAGAGATTAGTGTTAAAAATATGTACTTTTGAAATCCGACACTTGGGATGTGATAAATACTACATGTAAATTTACACAAAAAAATAATAAAATTTGAATTAATAAAATTTACTGCTAATCAAATGGAGTTGATAATTACAACAATAATATTCTATTTTTCCTATTTATAAATTTGTCGATATAATTTGAAAAAGCATTATCAACATAAGTCGTTGTTAATGAATCATTCCACATAATTAGTAGGAATACGCGGAGCTCAAAGCCATCTAATTTAGATTTTTTTTTTTTTTTTTTTTTTTTTTTTTGAGTAAAAGGGCACTTAGCCAATCTAATTTAGATGTCACAAGTTCAATCGGATCTCAACTAATAACTCAATATAATAAATAATCTGAAAAGCAGCAATAGTCTGGAACTGGAAGTCATTCGTTTTTCTAGATCAGATGCACATGATAAAGATGAATCCTTATCCCGTGCCGCGTGGTACCCTGCCGTGCATAATCTGAGCCGTTCAATCTGATCTCGACGGTTAAGTTTTTTTAGGCCTATCAATCTGATATAATTCACAGGAAACCCATCATAGATCGGACGGTTGGAATTGTGCACGGCATCGGCACCAGATTTCAATTCGGTAAAGATAGCTAGATCTTAATAACTACACCAAACATGGTCCCAACTCATCAAGCTATGAAAATTGTGGTCGTTATAGAGCAACAGTATTATCATCATCATCAAAAAGAACATATTTATGTGAAAAATAGTTAATAAATGTATTAAAAACTCAAAGTACCTGTGGTTTGCCATCCTAATAAATATTTTTTTTAGGATTAGGTGGCAATCACCACCCGGCAATTTATTAATAAGAAAAACTTATATGTACAAGAGAAGCCATCAGAATAAATATTAGCTGAGGCCGTTCTTTATAACTTTTTGTAATTTGATTAAGAGCAGATTCACTTCTGCATGCAAACTGCATATGTAAATTGGATACAGAAAATTTTCATTTCGAGATAATGTGTTCCTTGAATTATAAGGCAATAATTATGCGTATTGTTTTTCATATATACTATATATGCTTATATTCTCTAGAAGCTATCATACGGGTCAATCTAATCCGCAGTAACCAACAAAATGATCAGAAATTACTGTGAACCTCAAAAGACGAACTTTGGTTTGGGGTCATTAAAACTTCCAAATTTACTCCAAAATAAAAAAAATATTTTTTGAGAGATGTGCAGATATTTTTAGATTTGTTGGATTGGCTAAACAATATAAAAATGTAAAAGAAGAAACAAAGTGGGCCCCTATAACAGGAGTACAAAGTTGACCCTTCCAAATTTTGAGGGGGGAAGAGAAGCCACAGATGGGAAAGAGGCACTAATTACAAGTGCCCAAAAAGAATTAAATTTGGTGGAGGCCAATTGGCCCCCATGATTGGTGGAAATCTATCAACATAGGCCTCATGCATTGAGTGGTCCTTTTCAGAGACGATCAACCTCCTACCTCCTATGATCCCTTATTGCCTTATTGGATTTCAAACTTGTTTTTACTCAAAAGGTGGAGCAGCATTGCTGCAACCTTCTATATATGCGCCATATAAATTTTTTTTTATTCAAATTTGCTCATAAGAAAAGAAAAGCAAAAAATAAATACGAAGAAAAGTAAACAAAAATTAAACTATGGAAATGGAGAAGTACGTATTGGATCTTCTTTTATATTTGTCACGATAGCATTACTATGGAGGTTATCTGTAGATTGGAATGATGAGCAAATTGAACACTTCTATCTGGTTCCATTTAACACCATTTTTTTCTCAATATTTCCTGTCCAAATTGGCAAGTTTTATAGCTTAATCTTATGTTATTAGCAATGGGTTCAAATGAAACAAGTAGAACTGTAAAAAAAAAATTTAGCTAATTCTCCATGCTACTGACAAATATCAAGTATAACTTTCAACTTTTATTATTGGTAATATGTAAACCTTGAAATAAATTATTGGTAATATCAGTACATTTATCTCTTAACCTGACTAACAAGTATGAAAACACAAAAATTCGGCTTAAAAATTTATAAATAGAGAACTAAGATGTTCGGTATTAATAACAAAATTTACATGCAACTCTTTTCTGGTAATCTTTCTCTAATTAACTAGTATGATTCTGGTATATATTAAAACAGAGCAAAACAAAAGAAAACTTGAATATGTCCCGTTATGAATTGCTCTTATAGTTTCTTCTTGTCAGATAGGATTGCTTGCTTAAATTGACCAGCAAGAGGTATGATCAATCAGGCTAGGAGTTCTTGCTTAAACCCTACTCTTCGTTTTTTACAGGTTGTAAAGTCAGCATCAGATCCTACACTTTCTGACCTACACTATAAGCTGTCTTACTTTTTAATAAATGAAAACTTAATAAAGTTTCAACTATAAAGATAGACATGTACCTGCAGAGAGATCTTGTTTATCCAAGTGGTTGCATGGGGCCACTAGTAACTAGAGTAGTACTTTCGGTTAGATACACCTCTAGATTTTTCCTTTTCTTTTTTGCCTAAATTTCTTTATTTGGAATTCAAACTGTGAACCTAAAGTAGCTACTAACTTATACTACTATATGGTTTGTTATCCGTGCACATTTGCCAACAATTAACTGAGATATTTGCCAACAATTAACTGAGATACACAAGTATCCTCGGATAATTATTTTTAAATGTCATAACATTATGTGCGTTGTAAATAAAATGAAGATGTCAAATCATTGAAAAACAATTAAACAAGCAAATTAGTAAGCAATGATTAATTATTAATTTGATTACCTCGAGACCAAAGCTGATGAAGATCAACAACACATTGATCAGGTCTCTTCAAACTAAAAACCGAAAATTTGCTTACAGCATAGATAAAAAGAAAAAGGTTAGGGCAAAAAAGAACTAAGAAGATCTAATAAGCCCTAGATTGTAAAGGAACTTCTCTGATCTGGACCTAAACAAATTCCCTAAAGAAAACCGCGCCTGCGAATTACTACATTCAACAATCTCATCTTTCACATGTATTATTGTCCGACCGATTATGTTTCTCACTTCTTCTATAGTTTCTGGACGAACCTGATCTCCGGATGCATCCACGACATAGAAAGTATTGAAGGCTTTTGAATCCCTTGTAGTTACCTCAGCATGTGTAACCGATAACCCATTTTCTCTAAAGATACGCGTCACTTCTGCCAAGAGGCCAACTCTATCCTCGCAACATAGCTCAAGTCTTATTCCCTATAAACCATGAAGAAGATACAGTTAACAAGCTGTTAATAGTTATTACAGTAAATGATAGTGCTTAACTTGCTTGCAAGACCAAAACTACCTAAAGGGTTACTTTAATTAAATTTTAAGATTTACTTCTTCATTGTGTTTTTTCTTGTTGTTATTTTGAGTAAGTACACAATAAAAGGATTATCATTGTCAAACTAACTTCAGGATTTCTTCTTCTTATAGCAGCCTCAAGGCTATTTACTATTCTCTGTCTTTCACCATCAGAAATAACTTGAATCCCATTGATATGTCGAACATAAAACTCCTGGTATATTAAGAAATAGTTCAGAACAATTAAGCCCAAAGATGTACAGAATGACAATTAGCTCCACATTTCAAAGGTGTATGTGTTTGAAACCAACCATAAATGCTTCTGGACCTTCTGCAATCACAGTCGCATGAAAGATCATATAGTGCATGTCAGTAAGTGTGCACACTGTATCGAAAAATAATTTCGGTCTATCATTACACTTCGCGTTCACTATTATGTATCCTTTATCAGTGCAGTTCTCAACCGTCACTTCTACAAGCCCCCGCAATGCACACATTTCCTCGCCTCCTCTATCATAATCATGGTTGGCGTACATTATCTGATGCAGCCTCCTTTCAACATGAGTCGAGTTGAAAGAGATGTCAGTACTTCCTCTAAGCACATAGCTAAGAAGCTGCTTGATTTTCTCTAAGCGGTTGGTGTCATAAATTGGTAAACCAGTTGATATATCAGTTACTAACACTACAGAGGCTATTCGCATGTTATGGGTCCACAATTCGGATGCAACAATGTTGCATTGTTGATTGGTAAGAACAGCAAATATTTCAGACAGTAGGCCAGGCCGATCAGTACCGATTAGTTCAATTGTAGTGTAGTTGGCCGAGGCTTCAACCCCTACCGACCTCTTTAGGGACCGGTACTTAAATGAGCTTGAGTCTAAAGACTGCAAAAGAAATTAAAAGACAGCAAATGATAACATTAACTTTTATTTCAAATTTTAGATAATGATTTAACATGAAATTATTCTTGATGATTTTTTGTGCAAATTGTTATGTCCTGGTGGTGCTATGACTACAACCATAAAAACTTTCAGGTTTTATGTCACGTATTTATATTTATTGTCATAATAACATGACCTAAAAAAATATTTTTCATGTAGGGACATCAAATGTCGGAATGCATGGTTGGCCGCACCCTATTTTGAGCTTATGAAATGATGGGAATATAAAAACATTAATGAATTTGCGGAAATTGAGGATACAGAGTTACAGACTGATCATAAAATTGTGGGATATACACTGAGTGAAACAACAGGAGAAAAAAAAAGATGGAATATAGTTTGGCATTTAATGGCCTGTGTTTGCCTCTGCCACGACATTAAGCATATGAAATACATGCTTCACGCACATGCTTTTCATACGTGGGGCAGCAAAACATGCAAGTAATTAATTCTGGTTACTGATTGTACATTTTTAAGACTGTAATGTAACAGAAAACTCAAACTATTTAATTAGGCAGATGCATCTAAATGTTGCCCCATCCTCCTCCGTCCCCCAACAAACACAAAATACCAATCAAAATAAGAAACAAACTACATAAGAAATGTGAAATGCATAGAAAGAGAAAGACCATGTGCATGGCGTGTTTATTAAGGGTTGGAATTGTACCTGTTGAATTCGGTCAATGATATCGGTATTGGAGATCTTGTTTCCATTTTGGTCAACGACATGGAACACTGTAGGTCAACGGGGCATTAATAGCAAAAATATACAATGGAGATGACAACTTTTAACAGTAATAAAAAAATTGGCGAAGAACTCAATACATTGTTATATTTTTCACATGCCTCTATACATTTTTTTTATTAAATTATGAACCAACAACACAGAGAAAAAATTGCATGCGTATCAATTCTGTTTAAGTCTATATAGTGCCACCATTGCTCTGTAAAAACACAGAATGCCAGCATGGAGATTATGATTTTGCATTTTATTTTCATGACCAAATTAAATTTCCATATCATGAGTACTTAACGATTTAATTTTATTAGCATGGAAAAATAAAAATAAAATATTTCTTCACTGAATGACACAGCAGGGTAATTACCATCCATGAACCACTCTCCATCAGAGGTAATATAAGCTCTTTTTACTATGAGATTTAGATCACTCAACACTTGCACTACCTGCAACAAACTCCCATGCTTATTTGCACTATCCACCTACAACAAAGGCATAATTATAAATTAAATTCCTGCCAATGAAGTGCTTTGAAACAGAGTCAAATCACTTCATTGATTCCTTGTAACCCTTGTACTTGTGAGTAATCAATAGTTTAAGATACATAGTTTGTATTGTCAAGGAATTCTACTCTCCCTTTTGCATAAAAAGAAACTATTCTACACAAAACAATTACATATATATTAACAATAAGAAAACATGTTATATATCTAGAACTAACCTTTACTAGAGTAGCTCTTCTGCTTGAGGTGTTATCAACGGTGACTCTAATGAACAACCAAAAGAAAAACTTGAGATCCAAAAAAATGCAAATTTCATTTAAACATCTAAAATTACAGCAACAAATTAAGAAGAGGAAAGAACCCAAAAAAAAAAGTAAAATAAATAAAGAAGGATAGTATTCACCTTGGTGGATTCATTCCATTCACCAATTTCTCATACTCATCCTCTGTTTCAGTCAAGGACCAAGAATCCATTGCTAGACTCTAGAGAAAAGAAAGAGAGAGAGAGAGATAAGAGCTGGTCGCTTGTAGAAATAACGGTTGAAAAAATGCCTTTTCCTTTTGGTGATGTGTGTATTGTCTTTTGTTCCAGTAGGATGGTGTCTTGTATAAGTATTGGGATGGCTCTCTTTATATAATAAGGCTTGTTTGTGGCATTTCGTAGGGAAATATTGTGGGAAGGAAAGAAAGAGATTGTTTTGGTTTGTATTTTTGTACGCTTAATTTCCAAAAAAGGGTGGCTGGGGGCATTGCTTCACCATGCCTTACCATATCTTCTCCTCATTAATGTTTCTTTCTTGCGCTAAAGCAACCCATTGTGTACCTAGAATGTTCCAGATAGATTTTTGTTAACCTTTTTTTTTTTTGTTAGCTTCTAGAATGTAGCGAAGGGTACCTAGCTACAACTACAATTCTACAATTACATAGGAACCAAAATTTAAAATTTAATAATTTTTTGAAGCTTCTATTTTGGTTAAAATCATATCACATTTTAGTTCATACACATAAAACAATTTAGTTCCAGAGTGTAGGTGTTGATTAAAAAAATTATACTTGTAATAATAGGATCAAGTTAATTAATTGTGGTTTATGAAAAAGGTGGAGGCAAAAGATTTTTTATTTATTTTTATTTTCTCTATTTGAAGAGATGATCCAAATGAAATGTCCTTTTTTTTAATCAACTTTGACTATCTGAGTTTTGGACAAAATAAAAATGGAAACCTTCAAACTGGATGATTTGGATTTATCTGCTGGGTTTTTGAATCTCAAATTATATATGGGGAGAGATGAAGTAATGACAATTAGAGAGACACAAACTTAAGTTAGCGTGATAATCCATATATTTTTATTTTTGAAAAACAATAAACTGAGGATAATTTGGATATCAACGTAGATTTGAAGTCTTAATAACTAGATTTTTTTTGGTGAGTATGCTTTGTCTTGAATTTTTGTAGAAAAGGAATGCAACCTTTAAAAGAGTGGATTATGATACCCTTTTCAATGAGTCGTAGTTTTCATTTATGGAATGCTTCTTTGAATCTTTTTAATTAATTATAGTACCGAGATACCCTTAGATACTATCAATTGATTATACTAGCTAGCGCATAGATACATCTTATTTTACACCCCGGATTCCCTTACAAAATATAGATAAGATTCCATAATTGCTGAATTGCGGTTTCAAACACAGTCTAAGTATTCTAACTGAAGAGACGCGAGTTATTTTTATTTCACTTAAATAAATATTTTTACATTATGATTTATGAATAACTCTCTAGATTCGATTGGATTACCCTAGAATTTGTGGATGGCTTGATTGTCCAAATAGGCCGGAAAAAGTTTGGATAAATCAACACTAATATGATAACGTCCTCCATATTTTTTTTCTTCTATTTATGATGCAAATTCTCAATGTGATACTACATCCATAGATGAAGAAGAAATCCTACAGTTCAATTTTGAATTTGCGCAATGTCCATAAATATTATATACACTAGAATTATTCATAAGAAAATGAAAAGAATTTATCTAATGACGACAAATGAACGAAAACAAGTGTTATCATAAGAGGTCATCAGATATCGTCAATATAAAGAGTGCATTACCGGCGCATCCCAAATATATAACATATTTATGTATCCATTTTAAACATATATAAATAATACCAAATTTTCGGCACAAAAGTACAAAATTTGGGGAAATACATGGTAACTTTTGGATTCCAAATAAAGCGAGAATGAAATGATTCATCATGGGTCATCAAATAGTATTTTACTCGTAAATATAAAACAGATATCTATGCCATAATACCGAAATGAAATCCTCTGCTCATCTTTTAAGATGAGCAGGGTGCTTACCTTAGATCCGAACCGTCCGATCAATGATAGTGCCCCGTGAATAATACCAGATTGATAGGCCCGAAAAAAATCTAACCGTCGTGATTAAATCGAATGGCTTGGATTTAAAGTAGGCACCGTGCTCACCTTAAAAGGTGAGCAGAGGATACCGGTCCCAACCGAAGCGAAAGCAAATTCAATTCAATCCTCTAAGCAACAGAAATAGAGAAGAAATGGATATCTTAGAGCATTTAGGGCTGGCAAACGTGCCAAACGCACACGGAATGGGGTTATTCCGTTTTCGTGCCATTTCGGCAAACCGAACGAAATTTCTGTTTCGTTTTCGTTTCGTTTTTGAAACGGTAAGAAAAATTGGTGCCACATTCCGTTTCGTTTATGATTTCCATTATAATTCCTCATTTCAGTGTTCCATTTCGGTAAAACGGCATAATTATCTGTTTCGTTTTCGTTTCGTTTTTTAAAACGACAGCGAAAATTGGTGCCACGTTCCGTTTCGTCTTTGAAAACGGAATGACACCACGTCTTTCATTTCTGTTTTGACAGGCCTAAGAGCATTACTAGGCTTATTAATTCCGAAAAAATTATAAATAACTTTAATTAATTACGAAATTATAAAATAATCCGTTTTTAATATTTTTTTTAACAATGACTTCGCAGTTTCGGAATCTGAGATTCCGAAACTAAAAATCCTTAGTTTCGGAATCTGAGATTCCGAAACTAGCTAGTTTCGGAAACTCAGATGTCGAAACTACCTAGTTTCGGAATCTCAGATTCCGAAACTAGAATCTGCCGACATTTTACATACATTTCATTTTTATTTTTTTCTCTAACTAGTTTCGGAATCTGAGATTCCGAAACTATAATCTACCCGACATTTTACAGACATTTTGTTTTTTATACTTTTTGTTTTTTTATACTTTTTCTTTTTGTTTTTTTATACATTTCATCATACCAATTTCCACCCACTTTTTTCACCTAACTTTTTTTTAATTTTCACCTAACTTTTTTAAAAACTTAAATAATTTTTAATTATGAAAGAATATTTGAAAGATGGTTAAATTTCATATTATGAAATTTCACTTTTGAATTTTTTTTGTTGCTTATTATTTTATTTTTATATTTAATGTTTATCTTTTTTTTTTTCAAAATTAAAACAACCTTAGAAATATTTGTAAGAACAATAATTAATACAATTAGAAAAGTTAGAAGAATTTATAAAACATAAATAATTTACAATGACTAAATAACAATAATAAAAACGACCACAATAATAAAAACGACATTCTAAACTACTCCAATACAATAATAAAAACGACATTCTAGAGTTTAAAAACTTAGAGATCTTGACTCTTTACATATTGAAGAATTTCATCCCACCATGGTTCATCCTCTTCATTTTCATTGTCCTGTTGATTACTGGCACCGGCGTTGTCAACCATATGAGCGGCTTCGTTCCAGAAAGTCGCATCTGCCTCTTGTTTTTCTATCTCTGCCATACATCTTGCTGCATTTGTTCTTTCTTCCTCTCTTTTTGCCTTTCGAAGTCTTTCGCGCATCTGCATGTCCTGAATTTGTTTTCGCCATTTCTCCTTCTCCTTTTCTTCTTTTAGTCTTTTCTTTTCCGACTCTTCTATTCTCCTACTCCAATACTCGTGTGTAAGTCTGTCACTTTCTTCCCTCTTTTTTCTTTCGGCTTCTATGTACCGAGCTTTTCTTTCTTCCGCTTCACGGCGATCGTGGTAAGAGTAGTGCTCACGCAGGATGGTTTCTTGGTAATTGAAAATTTCACCACACTTTGTACATATCACTGTGTGGTCTCCACGAAAATTAAAAATGGATTCAACCATAGAGAAGGGTTTTGGCTGGCGTACATATTGTTCTTGGGGTTTCGGTTTAGATGGTAAGTATTCTGACCAGTCATAACGCTTCGGCCTTTCTCTTTCTTTCTGTTCTTTTACGTGGTCGAGGTAATGCCATTTTAAGGGAATGTCATAGTACGGTTCATTCACATTGTATTGGCAAGTTTGAGAACATTGACGACACACTGCGGTCCATTCTCCTCTTTGTTTTTGTTCTTCGTTGAGAGTAGAATGGAAGAATGATCCCCAATAGTTTTTCACAATGTCACTTGGATTCGGGTTTTTTGTATTGTTGGAGTTTGAGCTATTTCCTTTTTCCATGGTGGTAAAGTTCTTAAGAAGAAGTTGGAGAGAAGTTGGAGAGAAGTTGGAGATTATTGTGTCTGGCTGAACCTGGAGAGTTCTATATAGATGGAGCTCTGGTGTATGGTACAAAAAGTATGAATTAAATTCCATGTGATACTTTTCAGACTTTTTCAGAGTACGTCAAACTTTTTCAGACCATCATAATGCTCTCTCAGAGCACGCGTAGCTTTTTCAGACCATCATAATGTTTTCTCAGAGCACGCGTAGCTTTTTCAGACCATCATAATGTTTTCTCAGAGCACGTCTGTTCTATTATGAGACCACGTTTGTCATATTTGAAGATGTCATAGGGCTATACATTCAGACTATTACATTAAAGGAAAAAATAAAATATTAATTGTTGTAATTAATAATATTTATTATTATTTGAAAATATTTGAAAAATTAATAATATAAAAATTTTAATATTTGTTGTTTTCATAAATAATATAAAAATATTATTTGAAAGTATTTGAAAAATTAAAAATTTTTATAATATTTGTTATTATTTTAAAATTTTATATAAATAATATAGTAAATGTACTAAAGTATAATAAAAACAAAAGTACACAAAAAAATTACTATTGTATTAATATCCAAATACTATTTGAAAAATTAATAATTTACGTATTAATAAATAATATTTTTTATTATTTTAAAATTTTATATAAATAATATAGTAAAAGTACTAAAGTAAAGTATAATAGTAAAAGTAATAAAGTATAATAAAAACAAAAGTACTTAAAAAATAGGGGTTTTATAGGGTAAAACATAAAAAAATGGGTTTTATAGGGTAAATACTGTTTTGGCGGGGAATCTAGCTAGTTTCGGAATCTCAGATTCCGAAACTAGCTAGTTTCGTCATCTCAGATGCCGAAACTAGGTAGTTTCGGAATCTGAGATTCCGAAACTAGCTAGATTCCCGCCCAAACAGTATTTTGTCAGAAATTTCACTGTTCAATCACTCATTGAGGCTGAATTATAGTGTTGCGACGTTGTTTTGACATTATTTCACTGTTTAAATAGTGTTTTATCAATTATTTCATACGGTTGTCTCCTAGTTTCGTTTTCTCGGATTCCGATCATAAGGGTTATAAATAAGTGATTCGTCTCTAAGTCTGAGAATCATATATCATTTTCACACACATAAATTCGTCTCTAAGTCTGAGAATCATATATCATTTTCACACACATAAATCTCGTATCCATTAGAAATATGAATTCCATTCGTGTTTTCGTTAATCAATCTCCTTACAATCAACCAAACAATTTCAGTTTCGATGCATCTTCACGAACTGATTATGAATCAGTCAAAGATACCATTTTATCTTCACTAGGATATTATCGCGGGCATTACAATTTGAGAATTGTTTTCCGTTTTAATATGATAATTGAAGGAAGGTTTCAACAAATGCAGTTGCCGGTGAACTCAGAAAATGAATGGCGTTATGTCCAACAGGAGTGCTGGGGAACTAGACGGCTTCAAGGACTTGAGCTGCACGTTGATTTGCTTCCAGCGGATGTAGAAGGTACATTCTCTCATAAAAAATATAATTATTCATTCATAAAAATAATAACATCATAACATTTTTTCTTGAAAGACAAACAACAAACGTCGACAAAGAAAAAATAATAAGAAGTGAGTTATGTATGAAGTTTGTGCCCCACATATTGCATCAAGTTTGTTACTACCTAACGCATACATGATATTAAATAATAAGAAGTGCCTTATGTATGAAGTTTATCACAAGCTTTAATTTTTTTTAATATATAAATATCATCTATAATATTAAATGATGTTACGTATACATGAATATAATGTCATATAAAGAGAAATTCCAAATATTAAGCCCCATGTATCCTGAAAGTAGAAATTAGTAAACCAAAAATTATGTCAATAACATTATATTATTGGTTTCCTCCAATATTTTAAATATCATCTATTTGGAATTATAATATTTGTTTTATTTATTTTTTACTTAGGTGGGTACTCAGATTATAATTATAATTATAATTATAATGAAGAAGCTATTAATTATAATTAAAATGAAGAAGTACATAATGATGAACAAGTTCAATCTGCAACGTTGGATTGGGATCCTTGGGACCCTAGTAGTATAGATCCTCAAAGTTCAGAACAACAACAACAAATGAATTATGAATACAATAGTAGTGGAAATGTTTGGTCACCTTGGGAACAACCAGAGGGGAGTAGTAGACAACAACAAGGAGAAGAAGGAGAAGAAGAAGGAGAAGGAGAAGAAGAAGAAGCAGATATAGAGCAACTTGACGAGGCATACGACCGTGGGCCGGGTAATGAGTCGGCATATGCCACAGGCGAGGACTTCACTGACGAAGAGGCAGAAGTTTTAGAGTCACAGGGTTTGGACGAACACTATATGGCTGTTAACCGAGGTCAAGGGTATCATGTTACTGGAAGAACAGACACTTACCATCCTGTTCTCCAATTTTTAGATTGCTCTGAGTATAGGAATTCTATTCCAGAATCGTCCATACCACAAAATTCAGGACCTTTAGCCGAAGGAAATATTTTCTACACTAAAGCACAATTACAACAAGCTTGTAATCATTACTCCGTAGAAAATAATGTTGAACACAAAACCACTAAAAGTACGCCCCAATTGTTGAGTTTACATTGTAAGGTATACTCATGTAAGTGGCATTTGTATGCCCGTACAGAAAGGGAAGGTACATTTTGGAAAATAATAAAAAATGAATATGAACATACATGTGTGAGAAGATTCGGAGAATTTACACATGATAATCTGACGGCGACGGTTATCGCCAACTGCATAAGGAATGCAGTAAAAAGAGATCTTGGTATTTCCATAGAGGACGTCAAATCTATGTTAGAGCTGAAATATCCAAATGTCAAACCGACTTATAACAAGCTTTGGCGTGGGAGAGAGAAGGCAATCGAGCAACTTTTCGGGTCGTGGGAGGACGCATACAACAAACTACCAAGCCTTTTGTTGGCCATTCAGGGGACGACCCCAGGGACTCAAATCAAATGGTTGGCTCCCACTTGTGGCAATCCCAACAGAGCTATGTTCCTTGCAGCAGCGTGGGCATTCGGTCCTTGCATCGCAGCGGTGCCGTACCTTAGACCAGTTATCAGCATTGATGCATCGTTTCTGTCGGGTCGCTATAGGGGAAAATTATTAGCGGCGGTTGGTTATGACCCAGAGCAGCGGTTGGTTCCGCTAGCATTTGCATTAGTGCGAACTGAGGACGAAGCTTGTTGGGGTTGGTTCATGAAATTTTTCAGGGACTATGTAATCGGGGACAAGAGAAAATTTTGTGTTGTTTCAGATCGCCACTGGGGAATAAAAAACACCTTCAAACGCCCTCAATACGGATGGGAAGAGAGTGCTAATCCTTCGTATGCCGTGCATCGGTATTGCATGCAGCATGTTTGTGAAAATTTATTCAAGGCATGTGGTCGAGATCTGTCTGTGGTGGAAAAATTTAGAAGTAAGTTGGCAAACAAGAAAAAACCGAGGGCATATCAAAGAATGTGGAACGAATTACAATTGACACACCCTGAAGCGATCACATATCTGACAAAGTGTGGGAAAGAGCATGAACAAGATGACAATGAGCCTGCCAAGCCTGAAAGGTGGGCACAGACATATGACGGTGGTCCTCGTTGGGGGCTTATGACGAGTAATGGATCAGAGAGTCTCAACAGTAGATACAAGGCTGAGAGAAGACTCCCAGTTGTTGGACTAGTGGAAGGGACTTGGTACAAAACGGTCTCGTGGTTTAATGAGAGAAAACTCCTATCATTTGAGAGAACTGCAGAGGGAGAGCGATGGCCAAAAACAATTCAAGAAAAGATTTCCAAGCGCACTCTAAAAGCAGGTACAAAATTTAATTACTAATAATTAATATTTACATATTATTTTAAAATAAATATATAATCATATCAATCCATATTTACAGTTGGAATAAATGTCGTGACCATTGATCATATGCGTGGGGAATTCGAAGCTCAAGTGCCCTACGAGAAATCTGAGCCAGGGGTAACGTGGAAGTACAAAGTTTTAATCAGACGAGCTTACCAACCAACTGATCCTCAACTACCCACCAGGCGTGCCGTATGCCAATGCAGAAAGCCACAACTGACGGAAATACCGTGTGTTCATGTCATTGCAGTCTGCAGTAAATACAGATGGGAAGTTGATGACTTTGTAGATGACAAATATAGCACGGAGAATATGCTCAAAATTATGGTCATCCGGTGAATTTCACTGCTATGGAGACGAAGAGAATTAGCCTGTTTACGATGGACCCTTGATTTATCATGATAGGAGAATGATTAATCGGGGAAGGCGCAAGAATGACCGTGATTGGATGTGGATGGATGCAATGCGGAAGAATAAAAATAAAAGAAACAGAGGTAAGGAACCTCTTACAACTATGGAGAACGTTCAATCCGGTCGCCGAACCACCAACCAAAGGACGAGAAGAACAAGCACAAGGAACCGAGGTCAATCATCTGCACGAGAAATGGGTGAAAGTTCTAGGGCGGGGGCCAACACGTTGCACGATCCAGTTCAACCAAGCCGGAATTCCATTAGTACAGATCCTCGCACAGGAAGTCGTCTTGGTCTTGGAATAGAAGGTCTTCAACCAGGTCGCAATTCAATAAGTTCGGACCCACGATCCGCTTCAGCACGATATCCAAGTCAGCAGCCATCAAGTGGGCGATATCCAAGTCAGCAGGCATCGAGTGGCAGAGGAGGGCGAGGGCAAACAGAAAGTACAAGCAGTGCTGGGGGCAGAGGAATACGAACAGGATTTGCTAAGCTTGGTGCGCGAATCCGTAACAATATACAAGGATGGGGAAGACATTAATATTTGTAATATTAGTATGAATGTTGTAATATTGTTAAAACATTAATATTGCTAATATTTGTATGAATGTTGTAATAACGTTACAAAACATTAGTCTGTAATATTTATGAACGTTTGTGTAATAATATGATTAATATTTTTACATGACTTTTTTTTTGTATTGGAAAAATTAGAAAAATTTCTAGTATTTTTTATGTATAATAACAATAATATAATAACAATTAATACTAAAATTGGATAATTTCTTTAGGTTGATATTATTTTTTTTAAAAATGACAGAAAATATCATCCAAGAAGAGCAGTTCAATTCAACTTTGAGAGATATGGACAAGGGAAAAGCGAAGGTTGATGCAAAAGTTGATATTACTCCAGCACTAAATAACGAGGAGCAGTTGAATTCAATTTTGAGTGACGATGAAGATTGTGTAATTAAAAAAAAACCAAGAAAACTAATGCATGTACGAGATTACAGGGCACTTTTCAAGATTCGTACCAAAAAGATGAAAGACAGTCCGAAAGAAGAACCGAGTGTTAACGCTCCGAAAGAAGAACCGAGTGTTCAAACTCCTGAAGATGATTGAATGTGTTGTTCAAGTATGCATGTATGCATGTAGTTCAACTATTTTGTTGTTCAAGTATGCATGTAGTTAACATATGTTATCTTTATATGTATTTATTAATATGTATTTATTATATGTAATAATATGACAAATATTATGTAACGTTTATGTAATAATATGACGTGCAATTAATTCATATATTATTTATTTTACGATTTGTATATTTCTTCTTTACATGACGTTATTCTTTTAAATTTTGTGTAGGCATAAAACTAAAGAAATGAAAAAGATAAATCACAATCCAAGATAAAAAACCAAGTATGAGATATATATAAATCACAATCCAAGATATATAAAATCACACCAAGTACGAGATGAAAATATCATAACACTGTCATACAAAACGATATATAACAATCCTAATTCCGTCCATCACGACGGTAATGCCCCGTGGCAGGGGAATAATCAATATATGCGCCTGGTGGCCGTCGGGGCTCTCGGCCACGAGCAAGTCCTGGTGGTGGACGAGACGCAGGAGCTGAAGTCGGAACTGGAGTGGGGACTGGAGTGGGAACTGGTGAAGTGGGATAACGAGGAGGTCTACTAGACGATGCCCCAGGATGACTATACTGAGAACTGTACCCCTCACTAAAGCCAGGAAACGGAGAATGAGGCTGAGGATGAGGCTGCGACTGAGTGAAAGGCGAGAAAGGGTCATCTAAGGGAATACCGTATGTCTGGTGAAAAGCATCAGCCTGACTAAGGGGAGGTGGAGGTGGAGGTGGATGCTGAGTCTGGTACCTCCCTGCATACTGACTCTGGTGCATACTATAACCCTGTCCAAACTGCGTCTGAGTCTGAGTCTCGTACGGAGGATAAGGAGTATGCTGGGTGAGGTACTCTGAAGGTGGAGGTGGAGGTGGAGGTGGAGGTGGAGGTGGCGGTGGAGGCTGTGGCTCACCAGTCTGAGCCTCAGATGTGGGAGGCACAAATGGTCGGGAATGAGAGCGTCTGCTCTGAGTAATCGGCTGGCTAGGCCGTGGAACATCAAAAAATGAATCGAAATCATGCAAACTGAAATCACCCTGTTACACATAAAACCAGTAATAATGTTATAAAATAATTTTGAAAAAGAATAACATAACAAGAATAACACAATAATATTAGATTGTGATATATACCTGCATGAACCGATGCTCCTCCCAACCGGGCTCCGGAAGCTCCTCCTCGTCAGACGACGTATCAGGTATGGATGCTATGTCAGTCGGAAGACCCTTGGACTCTAAAACAAGTGGTATCCGATGCGGCTCGCCGACAAGATCCAATGTGGTGCTGCAACTTTTAAGAAGCGTCTTTCCAGCACGCCTGAATCCCTTCTTCACCGCCCATGCTCATGCTCGAAGCACGTCTCTCAAAGTATGCTTAACCTGTTTAACCAATGTTAGCCATCAAATTATAATTTCAATCGGTTATTGTGAATGGTTATTGCATCAAAATGAACTCACCAATGCCACGTGTGCAGGACTGTCGCGAAGGTACGACATATCGGCAACCGGAGCTGTCTCTGTCTCCTCCGGAATCTGTACGACATACGCACCCCCATGTACCCTCAGCCAACGTAGATACGTCCCGAGCATAGAATCACTCCACGGCCGGTTCTCCCTGATCATAGCCTGTGTCATGTCACCCCACATGGCAACCTCCGTCCGAAAAACGTCCCTCCAGTCTCTGGCTCGGTAGGTGGTGAACATGTAACCCATCAGCTGCGACATCCTCTGCCAAGCCTGTTTTATTTAGAAAATGTATTAAATATATTAAGTAATATTAAGTAAATATAGTACTAAAAAATATATGAACATGCTTATGTAAATGATTAAATCACCAAAATAATGTACCTCAGGTCGAGGTGGCGACACTGTCTGGTACAGCATGAACTGGTGCATGACACGATCGGCGTAGTGCCACATCACCATCCAGTAATGAATGCATGGGATACGGACAACAAACAAGCTCGGATCAACCTGAGCATAAAAAGGTATGAATTAAGCTAATTTATTATGCAATTTTCTACTATTATTTGAAAGGAATATTAACTTAATTTTTCAATTATTATAACATGTTAAAGAATAATATATTTATTGCAAACCTGAGCATAACGAGGCATGCGGGCCCTAATATGGTGGTACGGCCTCCAAACGACGTGCTCGGGTCTGATCTTCATGAGAACGTCTCGAGCATAATCCATCCCGGATGCGATACCAGGGCCTTCATACTTCTTAGATCTGTGACGTGTAGTCCATCTCCTGCAAATATTTGAACATATTTGAACATATCATGCAAATATTCAAATGTCTTCAAAAATTAAATTTCAAATGCAAGGAACATACCTCCCGTAAGGTGCACAGGAATCAATAGATGGTACACCCCAGTCGCTAAAATCATCCGTGATCGTCGGCCGACACAAAGTCAATCGCGCATACGACCATAACTGTAGAAGTAACCACGGAGCCCCGATCTTCGCGCTGTTATTTATTGCTGCGGTGTCCAAACCTCTATATAAAGCAGCAAGTGTGGCAGCACCCCAATTGTACACTCCCTGAGAGGGAGTGGTACGAAGATCCTACAAATCATAGAAGTTGAATCGTAAACTGTATCGTGTATCGTATCGATTCATTTAAGATACGCTAAGTTATCCTTAGAATAAATAATTAAGGATAATATTGTATAATATTGTAATGTATTTTTATTTCTATAAATTATAAATATTATAGTGTATAATAAAACTATAATATGTATAAATTATATTATTAATTATTATATTGTATAATATATGTACAAAGTATTAAAGTATTAATTAAAACCTATATTTAATTATAAGTTAATACCCTAGTATCGTAAGTTACGTATTATGTATCTTAAAATATACGAACTCGCAAAAATCTTATAATAATTAACAGAACAATTTAAATATTTTATAAAAATCTACGAACCCGCAAAAGATCGAGATAAAAACCAGGAACAGAGTCACCAGTGGCATCCGGAAATAACGTGCAACCAAAAAGCTCTAGCACGAATGCCCGTGTGTATCTCTCAATCTGATCCTCATCGTCGAGGACAACATCCTTCCAAATCTTGCGCAGCTTCGTAAACTTAACGCAATGTTTTTTCCTGCATTTCGACTTTATTGTCAGAACAAAAGATTAAGTTCATTATAAAGTACACAATAAGTTTTATAATTTTCTTACGTTCTCTCTTTTTCTCGGAAGCAATTTTCCACTTCCTCCTGCGATGTGTCCCGTGGCAACGCTGTCGAAAGAAGATCGATATAATCGAAATCACAACGACCCGTCACGACTCGGCCAGTCACGACGGGTAAACCATATAAAAATGCCACATCCTGCATGATAGTTCAAATACTATTAGTATACATATAAATCATAACACAAGTAACATGAAATTTTCTTATAATAAAATATCACGTACCTCTAGACTAACAGTCATCTCGCCGACATGCGGAAAGTGGAAAGTGTGGGTCTCCGGCCTCCAGAACAAGACCAAACCCTGCACAAGCGTATGATCCACAGGCATATGACCAAGCTGAACGACGTGGATCAACCCAAGTGTCGTCAGATGCTGGTCCACCTCAGGAGTCCTAGCCATCATCGGCTTATGCACCAGTGGTTGCCATTTCTTTATTTTTGAGAAAAAATATTAGAGACTATGGTGATTTCAAGTAGATTTTCAAATAATAATGAAAAAAACAAAATAACATACAGTAGGGCCACGAAGCTGGTCTGGTTGCAAATGCAACAGACGATCAGCACCGGGAGGAGGAGGAGGAGGAGGAGGAGTAGAGGAAGAAGAAGGGCCCGCTGAGGTAGAAGCCCCGGCTGAGGAAGAAGCGCTGGCATCAACAACACCAGAGGAAACGACGTCCGTAGGCTCAGGCACGTCTAAAGTAGAGGCCTGAGGATCGGTACGTAGCCTCGTAGATCTTTGTGAACCTGGAGACGTTCTTCTTCTCGGAGGCATTTTCACTACTTAATTAAAAATTTAAATGTCATAAATCTAACAAAATTTCGGCAGCATCTCCCCTGTATCGGGAGGGTTTCCGAAAATTTATTTACCCAAATCCCCCCTAAATAAACCCATTTCAAACCAACCAATCATATCATATCACATCATATCACAATCGATAATCATATTCAATATTCATATCAATATTCTAAACTATCATATCATATGAAAAAATATCATATCATATCAATATTCTAAAACTATCATAAAATCATAAACTATCATATCATATCACATTCATATCACATTGAATATTCAAAATCGTAAACTATTCTAAATTACGTACATTAACTATGCAAAATAATTAAATTAATGAATAAAAAATACTAACCTCGATCGACAATTGCTGCTGAAATAGGAAATTCGAATCTTGAATCTTGTTTGAAATTTTCTGCACATTGAAAACCAAAACAATATATCAACCTATAAGAATTTTCTAATTTTTCTATTAATTTTTCTAATTTTTATATTGATTTTTCTAATTAATATGATTTTTTTAATAATTTTTTATATTTTTGGAATATTTTTCCTATTTTTGTTGATATTAACCTAATTATTTAAACATTTTTTAATTATTATAAGATGTAAAAAATATAAAATTGCTAACTTATTTTTTTCCGTAATGAATAAAATTTAATCCGAATTTTTTGTATATTTTGAATATTTTTTTGAATATTTTCCTAATTTTTCTATTATTAATCTAATTTTAAAATCAATTTAATATTATTATAACATATAAAAAAATATAATATTTACTAAAATATATTTATCCTAATTAATAGAATTTATTCTGATTTTTTTTTAATTTTTTTGATATTTTTGAAATATTATTTTTAGTTTTTCTATTATTAACCTAATATAACTAAATAAATAAATAAATAAATAAATAAATGAATTAAAAAAATAAAAAAAAACTTACCTGAGAGCTCTTCTCTCTTCGGCGGAGGCGGAGAGCAAATGAAAGCGACAGAGAGAGAGAAACGAAGGGTCCCCGCTTATATAATAAGCGACATTCTTAGTTTCGGAATCTCAGGTTCCGAAACTAGCTAGTTTCGACATCTGAGATTCCGAAACTAGGTAGTTTCGACATCTGAGTTTCCGAAACTGCGAAGTCATTGTTAAAAAAAATATTAAAAACAGATTATTTTATAATTTCGTAATTAATTAAAGTTATTTATAATTTTTTCGGTTATTAATTACAGTTGCACAACAAGTTCGGCCTGTCAGGATTGGACTTCAGGTTTTGAGCCCAGATATATATAAAGGCCTTTGTTTGAGAAATTGCATTTTCTGGAATGAATTATTACGAAAAGTACAAAAATAAAGAATATAATTTTCAGTTGCGTTTGCCGGGAGTCGAACCCGGGTCTATTGCTTGGAAGGCAATTATCCTAACCGTTGGACTACAAACGCTATGTTGCTTCAGTTTCCAAATAAATTAAAATCTTCCTATCTAGGAGGAGCAGGTTACTAATTACGTGGAAGTGCGTGCTAGTGGAAGATACAAAGTGTGCTTTAGTTTACTTTAAAAATTCCTATTCTTTTAAATATCCTCCCTATTGTCTACTCATTATATAATTTCCATCCACTCAAGAAACTACAGAGAGACAATTTGACCCATTAACGGTTGGTTAAAGTTTGGTACTTAGTCATGTTGCTCTCTTGAAAGAACAGAGCTGTTGGGTATTTTGCAATTAAAATTCTGCCTAAATTGTTTCATCCTGAATATGTATTGCTTCCACTAAATAATTTCTCATGACCGCTAATAATACAGTAAACATGATCTACTTTGATTTTTCCAAAAATCACAATTGTCATTCGAATGTCTTGAAGCGCGGTATATTGGCTGAAAATACTAATTTTATTATGAGTACTATTTCGAAGAGTATCGAATTTAAATTATATACTTTACAAGAAAAATAAAAAACTAAAATTGTTTATTACAATAATATTTAGCACTTGGAAATGAATCAAACCAATATATCTAATTCATCCTTCTATTCCTTTTTAGCAGAAAGGATTGAATTCGGATATAAAAAGCGCTTAGCTCCAGTAGCCTCTAAGATCCTTTTGCTAAGAATACTTTGCTTTTCGTCAGATTGTGTCATATAAAATGCGTTAGAGTACCAATTCAGAACTTCTGGGGCCAAGCTCATCAGCAAGTGGAACGGCTTGTACCAATCTGGCCATGTCACGTACTCTTCGCCTCGGCACGCGCTATCAATTGCAATTTGAGCTAGCTTCTCCGTTTGACCAACAGGAAATAACCCAACTTGTATCTGAAATTAAAAGTAAATCCAAAAAATAAAAAAATGAGTTGCATTGCTGGTACATAGAAGCCGAAAATATATTTCAGGCATGTTTTGACACTTACATCTCGGGCATCTTCGTTTATTTCCACCTGGCCACCTTTTTGTAACGCTTTTCCTTTAGTAAGCTCAGAAACAACGTAGCCGGGGATGAGTATCGTGATCTTTATATGCGAACCTACCTCTGATCTCAAAGTCTCATAGAACCTTATCATAGCTGCTTTGCTTGCCTAAAGAAATAAATAGATAAAATGTCAAGTACAATATACACAATTAGACATAGATCTTAACGGGCTGGTCTGGACTAGGCCCATACACTAGATCAAATTTTGTTTCCTTCAAATTGATGCAACTTACATTGTAAAAGCTCATTCTTGCTGTAGGTACTCTTCCTGCAACTGAGGTTGTGACAATTATGTTTCCTTTGCTAGCTTTCAGATGTGGTAACGCATAATATGTTGGGTACACAGCACCCCAGAAATTAACATCCTGAGATTTAGTTATATAGAATTAATAGAAAATTAACATGCAAGTGCACAAGATAAATTCTAGATTCTATTTTGTTTTAATTGATATGAATTGGTTAAAGTAAATTACCATCATTTTGGTGAAAGCAGTAATATTGGTTATCTCTTCAAAAAGACAAGTTCCCCAAATTCCAGCATTTGCTAAAAGGTGATCCACTTAAAATAACAAAAAGAAAATGTTAAGATTCTTTTCCTTTTCAAAGCGACATGTTATAACAATGGATCAATTTTTTTTGGGTATATGTCTAGACTCACATTTACCAAAGTGGGCCACTGTTTGATCAACGACCCGTTTAGACTCCTCAGGATCTGATATATCAGCTACCAGTGTGATCACATCTGGTGCGCCTAAGCTAAGTGATGCTTTAGCTACCGCCTTTAAAGCATCCTCTCTCCTTGCCACCAAAGCCATGCATGCACCTCTTTTGGCATATTGGTATGCAAGTTGCTACAAATAATAGACAACACGAGAAAGCAATGCTTATTAGTTTTTATTTTTATTTTTAAAGAATAACAATTTTACTAGATATTCCTTAAAAATAATGAAAATAATAATAATTCTTTTGGGCAAAAATTTTCAGGATAATCTGACCATGAAAGTTAAGTTGTTACCAAAAACTTCATTTTTTCCCCTCCATTGGTGAAATATTAAAACAATTTAATAATGCAACTTGATATGCAATTTCATGATACATTCTGTTCTTTTTCTGGTTCTCTCTCAAATGTAACTATATTGGTATCAGTTCCTTTTCAATTCTTAATTGATGATAATGGTGGCTTTCTATTAAAAGAATTATTAATTTTAAAAAAAATCAGGAAGTAGCTATAACCACTCTACCATTATTTTCTTCTTGACCTCAGAAACCACAAACTATATCCAAGTTGTTTGAAATTTTTAGAATTATCTTCTGAGTTCCTTTCACAGTCCTCAACTGTTGAATTATTTTACCATCTTATTGTTCTATATATCCTCTAAAAATAGTTAAAGAATTGTTTCAGTCTACATCTGATATTACCTTTTTATCGTCATGTGCCGTATCATGAAGGATTGTTTTTTATAGAATTCGTGATGTTAGGTTTAATTTGAAGGCAAAGATGACTTGTAATTTTTAAACAATTCAATTAACTAATTATATGCATTTAATATGAGTATCCTACATCTCATGCTACTAATTTACCTAATAGGGAACAAAATCCTCTATTGTCGTTTTTACTAAAGAAGGTGCTGCTGCTCATATATTTTTTTATAAATATTTAAAAATTTTAAAATTCAAACGCTGAATCAAAACCTTTGATCTTGTTCAATTTAACGAGTGATACGTTTCTATATAAATTTTATAAATTTTAGAGTTGATTTGATACTCGATCAAGTGGTAAACAAATAAACGAATCTTGTTAACTATCACGTGCAACCATAGCACAAACGCCGGTTTAAACACTAAATTATATTGCACGTGTTTTAATTTAACCTTTTTACGAACGTATTTGTTTGAAAAAGAGTGAAGTCAAATTTGGTGCAACTAAATCTAGTTGCACTTTCATAACCACAATCCTGTTGTGCTCTCTTTCATCACCAGTAAATCTGTGTAGCATTTAAAGTAATTTGACTCTGTCGTTTTATATATCTGTTTGCTAGATGGATTTTAGGTCTGATAACTGATAAGCAACGTCAATGGCACAGTTAGAAAGAGGTCGTTTTTTATGAGGACACTAATATGGTAAAATGGTACAGTCATAGGCTTTTCTGAAAAAAAAAGCATGATAGAAGAAATGACGGATAATTGATGCATGACATATTGGTCCCGAACCCAATAATAAGAGACAGAAGAAAATTGACATGAAAAGACACTTTTTTTTTTTAATGTTATTTCGTTTGCAGGTATCATTTTTTTTTAATATTTCGGAATATTTAATTTTAGTTACATCGTTGTAAGTAAAAATGATTATAAAGATTTGTTAATAAAAAAGATGATTCACAATTAAATATTTTGTTAATAGTTTTCCGATCTGACTCCAGATCTGCTGGTATAAAAAAATAACGACATTGATGTATTATGGTAAAATCGAATGGTTTCAATAAAATGAGGACATTTAGTATATTATAAGTTGTTTAATTTTCATCCAATGGCTAACAGAAATAGTAGGACTGTCCATGTATCTTTCATCTTCAAACAAGAAGTATTTATTTGTTAAAAAAGAAGAAGTATTTATAAAAATGTTTTTATATGTATATTTAAGAACCTGCTTAAATTAGATGATGGAAAAAAATCTCACATCTTTAATTTTTATATATAGTAAGTATAAATACTACTGATATTGCGAATAAGAAGGGCGATTATTATTTTACAAAAATTATAGTATAGATGCCTTTAATTTTTTTTTTTAAATGATGGCACTATGGCAACGGCTACCATGAATTAGTTCTAATAGATGTAGACATTTTTCTTTTCTTCCATGAGTGTAATTGTAGGATTTTTTTTTTTTTTTAGTGTTAAAAGCCCTTTGGAAAAATCTTATTAAATCAAGAGAAATTTATCTTCTAATAGAGAAAGAATATGCATATTATGATTTATACTGTATAAACTACATATGAGATAATAAATCGTACTAAACAAACAGTATGAACACAGTTCCTGTCACACCTCTCTTTTCTAGAAATTGATGATCTATTTTTTATTATAGTGGGAACAGAAATTTATTTTTTCCAGCTAATTCGAAAACAAAAGTTGTCGCATGGGGCTTTATATAATTTTCTATTTTGGCACGACGAATGCTATAAAACGTAAAGGCACCAAATCCAAAGTCCAAAACAGAACAGGAAACTGGAAAGCTTTCATCCTATACTCCAATAAGTTTTAAGCAGTCAAAATTGTAGACGCTTTGAGTTGGTCTCTGACGGGATAGTCAACACCCAACATATCAAGACCCCTTCATGAGCGTATATGAGAATTTTGACGGAATAATCAAAATATGGGGAATTTTTATTTTCAATGCTGTTTCTACTTTGAAATAGAAAAATATTTTACATTTTTTAAGAAATTTATCACTCGATTTATTATAATTGCGCATTAATTACTCTGTATTTCATTTTGGGTCATTTTATTCCATGGTAAACAGAATTTTGAATAAATCTCACCATAATTTTTTCTAATTCTATAATGATATTCTTTTTTTCAGATTTAATATGGCATTAATATTTTTGAGTAAAATATGGCATAAATATTCTGTTATAACTTATAACTGACACATCCTGCATTGGACCAGTGATATCTATGCACGCATATCCATTTCGATAACGAACTCTCGTCCACCTTCAAATTGATTTGCGCCTAGTGACACTTGATGGGTAAAGTTAGTTGGGTTGTGTTTTATACACTTTCATTCCTGTTATTAATTCGTGCTTAGCATCGTCTAAATATATACATTGACTACGGAGCCCATTAAGACGTTTGTTTTGAGTACACTCAACCATCAACTTTATTTTCATTTCTGCTGCCCCTACTATTAAAAAAATTCTGAGGAGAAATTACCGGCGTATGTGTAAGCCACCTTTTCTGTTTTCATTTTGATAAATTAAATTATTAATTTACTTATACTTAAGGCACTGTTAAATTCACCATAAGACATTGTCTTTCCTTCTTTTTTATCATCAGACATTTTTGCATATTTTCATAATTAAGGTTATATTATATATACAATTTTTTTTAACGAAATTCTAAATTTGACTTCCATAAATATATGACTATAATTCCACCACTTATCCCCATAATTAAAATTTTATTATTTTTATATGACTAATACATTATTATTGTCCTAGGCAGCCGCTGTCTAGATTTTTTTTAAAAAAAAAAACATTATTATTGACACAAAATCATTATTCATTAATGAGTTATTTTTGTTTTCAAATTAAATAGTTTTTTTTGGCTCCGCGATATTTATGCAAAATAAACTACATTGTTAAAAGTTGTTTCAACTTCCGACCATCATTTACATATATAAGCCGCATTTTTCCCCCCAATTTTGATAAATAAAATTATCAACTTTGTTTAAGATTGGTTCGGAATTAAATCCACCATAAGACATTTAATCTCTCTTCTATTTCTTCTCATCAAATATTTTTTGCATATATTTATATATGGCTATATAGAGTCGTACATAATTATATACACAATATTCTTAATTTGACTTCCCTAAATATATAATTGTAATTCTATCATTAATTTAGAAATTTATATTTTTGACATGATAAATTGATGCAAAATCATTATTTTTGTTAGAGTTATTTTTTTATTTCATTAAATAATTTCCGGCTCCGTAAATGGTTTCGCTTGCTAAATTAGAAGATGTTTCAACTTCAGACACTCAGGTCAAAGTCATCAACCTCTCTGTTTTCTTCAATGTTTATGCTAACATTAAATGTTGCATGTCATGAAAGTGCACAATGCAGATGATACTACTAAACTATCAAAAGCAAGAAACGAATTAATTTCAACATAAATTAAAGAGAGCAAAAATGAAACCTCGCCGATGCCAGACGATGCACCAGTGATGAGAACAATCTTTCCTTTCAAATCTGCCTCTTTCTCAAAAGGCCGAATGAACAATCTCTGTACCAGTTTTATCATTAGAGATATTGGAATATATACCACCAGAAAAGATCCAATGAATACATGGATCACCACACTAAGCACCATGTTCATGTTATCATCCATTCTGTGTCTATTTCAGAGAGAAAAAGATGAAAGAGGATAGACAGAGAGAGATAGAGAGAGAGGGGTTTGAGTGTAGAAAGAGGAGAAGGGAAATGCTGTTTATGTAAAGAGGGATTGGTTCATGGTGGGTGAAGTCGGTTTACCTACATAATAAATGTAGATGGAGAAACATGGATCACGCTATGCTAATCACTTTTAAACGTTACCCTTTGTGAGAATAATTTAATTCCAGTCTTCCATATTTTGACGAATGGCATGATAAGTAAAGTATTACATGTGATGCGATAGAACGAAATTCTGTTCTATGTCGTCATCATAGGTATTGAAGTACTCTTACTTCGTCAGAATTAGCTGACTTGAAGTTTTCTACTAGTCTGATCAAGTCCCATTTTATTTTTCGTAGAGAACTAGAGATGTGAAGCAGTTATGTAGTACGTAATTTATTTTAAAATCTATTAAATTATGCATCTTGGTTTACTTTATTATTATTAATTTATTATATAATATCATATATAATTGTCGATTCTTGTACGAAAGAAAGTATATATTATTTTTGTTTTTTCAATCTCTTTTTCTTATCTGACAAAATCCTAACATATTCGATAATTGAGATTGTGTCATAATCATAAATATTGAATTGTGACTTTGACGTCAGAATAATTTGACTCGATCAAAGTATGTATTTTAATTTCAGGAGATCATGCGATGACGTCATTTGGTATCATTAGATTATACATTTTAATTTACTTTGTGTTGTGCATATGGTATTTAATTGTCGATTTTGTACGTGAAAGATTAATTTTTTAATGTACAGACAATTTGTTATTATTTTTTGTTTGTCTCTTTCTCTTGCTGATAAATCCTAAGTCCTAATGAGAATATCTGAGATCACATTTGGTAAAATAGTTGTATTATGATATGCTTTGCTCATGAACCCAAAAGGCTCGTAACCGTCAGATATAAATAAGAACGATTTAGATGATTTTAAATTTTTCAGCGAGCAACCAACCAACTTGAGTATGAACTTGTCATCATTTCTAAGTACGACGGAAAGAGGCACATGTGGTGTCATTTGATTGTTTGATTGAAGTACGACACAATAATTACGGAAGTCCGAACCAATGATTTTGCCCTTGAAACCCGCTTAAAAAAACAAAATCTATGAATAGTAATAATAGTGTCAAAGTGCAATCCCATAAATTCATAACCATCTGGCACAAACACACATTAAGATACACAAGCACCCCAAAAGGCTGGATTTTTTATATTATTTATGATGCCGTGCTGGACTTGTCGTCGAATCTAACGAAAACTTTTCAAATATATTCATAGAATAGAAACATATTAGTGGTTTTTACATGTATTGGTAAATTATATCCTTTATTGTGCGTTGGATGCACTTTACCTACTATACTAAGCACTGGCCGGCATCGGAGAGTATACTAGTACCTGACGTATTTCAATAATGTTATGTTTTAATGGATGTCTAGGGACCTTCAAGCTTTTAAAAAAAATGAACATAAGATTCAAACTGATTTAATTCTATTTTGGAATTTGTGGCAAAAATATCTTGTTTGGTGTACCATCACAAATTCCAAATTAATTAACTAGTTCAGTCCAAAACCAACTTCATTAATTACATAATTCATGGAAGTAAGGATCATAAACAACTGGGGCCTAATTAGGTCTAATTAAGGTCTGCTTAAAAACATGCAACCACCTCATCACACTATGGGCCTCAATAAGTACAACTAAACAAATTCAATTCCAACTAGGCCTTTGTTTCCGGCCTATTTCGGGATAAAAAGCAAACTCATTCGGTCGCCGAATTAGTAATTTTTCCTTTCTTTCTCCTCCTTATTTTTTTTGTTTTTGTTTTTTCTGTTTAAAGCCGAATTGGTGCAAGTACAACTCTCGGAAAAAGACTTCCAAACCAACTCCAACTGAAAAACCAATCATAATTTAATTGAAATTATTTAATATAAATTACATAAAATTATTGTTATAGTTCTGAAAAAAGTAATTATTTCTTTTTATGAAAATCTGGAAAAAGTAAAAATAATACAGACCAATTTGATGTATGTATTTTTTTTTTTTTAAATGCGGAAGTCCTCCCAAAAAGAAAAAGAACATGACAGAAGTTATGATTTCCCCTGAAATTCAGCCCCAACACAGCAGTTTCTGTTTGGCGCTCTTCCTGGTCGTGCCACGTGTCCACTGAACTAGCTACGTGGTACTGTTGCATGAACCCGCCACCGCATATATATATTATATATATTTTTTGGTTAAGTTTAATCCGCTCCAGTAATGCAAAAAATGGATAGTTATTTAGTACAGGTTTTCAATGAATTTAATTTACTTTCTGTTTCTTCTCAATGATTGCAGTTTCTAAAATTTATCATCTAGTCGTCATAGGATACAAAATTAAGCGCTCATTTTGTCACACCCCGAACCAAGCCATACCTCGGGATAGACAACCCCGCCACGTGTACACACTCTACTGTGCACACGTAAGGCTAATAAACAGTGTCACAGAAATAATATCACAAATAAAAATCATATAATAAAGGATAAGTTTGTTCAAACAACAAAAGGGCCAGTAAACGTTTATACATCAAAAGTTTCCAGCCAAAGTCTAAACAAAATCCTAACAATGATAAAATAAACTAACTACTCCAGTTCGGCTTGGTCTTTTGCTACGTCTTCCTCAGCTAAGCCATCCAAACCTGAACCTGTCTCCACAATCAAAGTATGTGGGATGAGTACATTAATACTCAGTGTGGTGAAAGAGTGAGCCTACAAGGTTCTGGTTAATATCTAGTCAGAACTAAACCATACTTAAACACTTTTAAAGTCCTATAAAATGATGCAATTTTCTAGATGTATAACAAAGTGTTAATGATGCATTTCTACCTATTATGACATGCCCAAATAAAATAGCAAAGATCTGGTTTTGTGGAATAATATACGAGATAATATCATACTTATACGAGAGTCAAACACCCACACTCAGTAGTCAATCATAAGCGTATCATAATCCAGAATCAATCCTCACATATCCCAATATGACATGGACCTTGCCTAAAGTAGATCTACCTAAAAAGAATCATAGCTCGATAAAAACAAAGGCCTAGCTCCAAGCCTACTGCCCCCGTCGAGGAGTAGGTCAATACCGGTATTGAATCGTGGGAGATCGAGAGGTAGTCTATCAGATAAGCAGTAACAGCCCCATAGAGTCCAGTCAAAACAAGAGGAGTACATATACATATATAACAACAACCTATCAAAAATAAATGACTACCAAGTGACCGCAGTACCGCCTAACGGTCGGTCTGCTGAGTGATCATCAGAAACGCGTTGCCCACGATCTCTATCATAAGGAGACCACCGGCAATGGCTTGGGTGCAATCTCCCGATAATGGAAACCCCAGACAAAACGAACCTATCACACTCGGTCTCTCTATCCTGAATCCACACCAGATGCAAGTGTTGATTAAGGGCACTTTTAAGTTTATTAATCACATTAATATTAATATGAAATGCACATCCTATAAGTGCAATCTAGTTTTGAATTAATGACATGTGTCTAATTGTTTACTTAGTGTTAATGACATGATATGCATACAATTAATTAATGATCTAATTCTTATTCTAAAGATTAAACAAAACCTAAGGCATCCACACCTGGAAAGTAGGGTCTAGGAGCGGCTACTCTGCTGGAGGGTCGACGGAGTCCTGTCCTGCGTCACCGTCCTCGTGCTCAGGGTAGTAGTACTCGTCTCCCTAGTAGTCTGCCTGGTCACCTGGTGAACGAAACTATCGTTAAAACTAATTTAACGATTAAACCCAAATATCCCTTAACTAGTTCAAGTGCTGGTTATGAAATCTTTAACCATACTTAACTTCTAATTAAATTAAAAAGGAGACTCGGTATTAAAATATATTATTATACTTAATTAGTTTATAAAAATAAATTGACGGAGTTCCGTTTAAAATTAGTTAAGAAGGAAAGTTAAGTTACTAGTTTTTGGAAATAATTTGTTAAGTTCCAACTATAAAATTACTGTGTAGAAAGACGTTTTTGACGATTCCTATAAGTCCGACTACGACGTTTTGAGACGTGGCAATATTTAGTTTGGTTTAGGAATTTACTTGAGAAGTTTAGTTAATATTTAAATAGTGTTTTGCTCAAGTATGAAACACCTTTGATAAAACAACTAAAATAAGATAAAATTCGTTTCAAAAGACTAACGAAGAAAACTAAGTTTGTTTGAAAATATTTTGGGATCATACTGTGTCCGTTTAAGTCATAGTATCTGTATAGAAAATTATTTTACGGACAATCTAATCATTTCCCATTTGTAAAAGCCCACAACTTAATTTCGAATCCGTCTCGTTGATTTCTCGGCCAAAAGAGTTAACTCAAAATCCGAATTGTGTTGCAATTATAAAATATGCCATCACAATAATATTATAGTTCTAGTTTTAATTTATCAAAATCCAACTCACAACTAACATTCAAAAATCCAGCCAGCAATAAAAGGAAATGGGCCACGCACAGTAAAAACAACCAAGCCCACATCTTAAGGATCCAACAGAAAAGAAAAAGGGCCCACAGTAAGAAGGGTCCAAGCCCAACAGGAACAAAGGCCGAATGGCCAGAGAGGAAATTCGCGCAGCCCACACAGAAGGGATCCAGGCGGATCCAACCAAGTCAACACAACCCCAACCAAACAGCCCACGCCAAAATAACAAAAAGGACCCCAAATCTAAAATATTTACATAACTCTTACACTAAAGTCCCTATTAACAGAAATAATTACAGAAAGGTCCTAACCCAGTTCAAAGTTATTTACCAAACAGTCCAAAACTCCGATATCTTTACAAATAGGTCCCTGATCCTAAGGAAAACCGTACCAGTATGCAACAGAAGTGTACCAAAGCTGGTACCAGGCCTGAACCAGCCTGATATCAAGCCAGAAAACACACCACAAGTGAGGAATAGCTTAATCCACAAGCATTTAACCTAATAACAACTATACAAGCCACTAAACTGATCAAACAAACGAGTAACATCATAAAACAGCAAGTAGAAGTTGTCCAATCGAGACATCTAACCATTAACAGAATAAACAAAGAAAAGAGAGTCTAAGATGACAAGCACAGATCCTAATAGAGACACTTAACCAATTATAGCACTAATAACCTTAATCAAGCCTTCACAGAGCCACAAGACCAACAAAGCAAGCAATTGATATCAACAGTTTGGACCAAGGCCAAAACAACAAGCACAGCTATCCTATATCAGTCAACAAAGCAATCACAAATCCAACTCGAGGCATCACATTCACTGATCAAACCAACGGCAGATCAAATAGAGGCAATGCACATCTATAATACTCAATCAAATCGATTCAACAATAAGCAACTCATAGAGCAACAGTTCAAGCAATCACTAAGCACAGATCAAATAGGTGCAAGCCTCGCAAAATCAACAGCTACATACACAAATCAATCCCAAAATAGAACTAGGGTTTTGAATTTCATACCAACAGAGAAGGGAACGGAAGAAGCAAAAGGGAAAAGCAAGCACAGCCAACGCCTCCACGCACTCCAGCTCCACCTCCTAGTCTTGCCGACCACCTCCGACTTCACTCCGATCGCCTAGGTTCCACCTCTCTCTCTCTTACTCTTTTTCTTTTCCTTTCTCTTTCTGTTCTTACCGTATCGCAGCAGTTCGAGCAGAGAGAGAAGAGAGGGGCCTCCATATAGGCGAGCGGTGGGGTCGAGGATTGGACGGGCTACAGTGGTGGTGGAGCGGGTGAGGTCAGAGGTTAGGTCGCGCGAGAGTCAAGCTCTCGTGTCAGAGGTGAGAGAGAGGGGTAGCACGAGGAGAGGGACATAAGTCAAGGCAGTTGGCGAGAGTCACGACTCCCTCAGCCAGGGAAGAGAGAGAGGTGTTCGAGCGAGCACAGTGAAGTGACAGAAGGGTCAAAGAGAGAGAGAGAAATGATTTCGGCGGAGAAAACAGAGAGAGAGAGAGAGGGGTTACTTCGGCGTGGAACAGAAAGGAGAGAGAGAGAATAAGAGAGAAGGGATAGAGGATCCTATGCTCGATCCAACGGTCCACAAAAATCCAAAGATCAAAACTCGATCAAACGGTCCAGATTGAAGGAAATTAGGAAAAAACAAATTTCCAAGCACCAAAATTAGATTTTTAGCTATAAATAAAATATGGAAAATTTATAAAAATAGATATTCAAATACTTTGAGGCATAAAACATATAATTAGGCACATAATCAATATTTTAAAGAAAATTTTCAATTGGCCGGAAATCAATTATCATATCGAATTCAAATTAAAAATTGTTCTTAATTACAAATGGGGTTTACGATTAGATTTTTGCTAATTAAATTAATTAAATTAAATTAGCTTCTTAAAAATTAATAAACTTTAATTTAAAAAGGTTTGGGTTTTTACACATTTTATTCAAGGTTTAAATAATAGTGGATAATAATAAATTAATAATAAAATCTTTACTTTATCATCAGTAAATCAAGCGTCAAAATTTATCATGTTTTTTCTAGAATAAATTTAAAGAAAGAAAATAAAAACTTAATATCTCTGAGTTCGGCTGAAATGGAGAGAGGTCCAAAAGTCCAAATCCAAATCCAAATTGTTCAAGAGTTTATCTCCAGCAATCTCTCTGCTCGTCACTCATTTCTCAATCCTCGTTATCTCAACTTCTTTTGCTGCTTCAGTTTTGGAAAAGAGAAATAGAAGAGGTTTCAATCAAGCGAAAGAAAAAAGTAAAAAAAAATGGATATCTTAACAACATTAATGAACTTGATAGGAACACCTACACTGTTCATGACTCTCCTCTTCATGTTGCCACCTTTCTACTTCTTCAAGTTCTCTTTCTCTGTTCTGTCGTGGCTCTTCCCTGAAGACGTCACTAATAAGGTTGTGCTCATCACCGGCGCTTCGTCTGGCATCGGCGAGGTATTATGGTTGTTTTAATTTTACCCTTTGAAAAACAGCAATTTTTTTATGTAATGTGTAGATCAGCCTTGGAAAAGTTCAAAAAAGGCAAATTTACCCTTTATTTTTTCCAATATGGTGGATGAATTGGAAGAAGTTGTTATTATGTGATTAAGTCAGCATTAAAACATTCTTTTCATTTTCAAAAATTTCCCTAAAATTTTCCCTGCATTTTGGCACTTAGCAGCATCCGTGTTACTTAGATGGACATACAAACAACCTTAAGATTTGATCATTTTGAAAACTGAACTATAATAAAAAAGGGTTATTTGATTTCTGTGAAAGTCCAGCATTGATGTAATACATTACATTCTGTTTTTCATTAATTATTGGTTTATTAAAGTTAAATATAACATTTTTTTTTTTAAAATGAAGTTAAATATAACATGCTTTGAATAAGCCGTGTAATTTTTTCATGGGCAACTTGTAGCAATTGGCTTATGAATATGCCAAAAGAGGAGCTGCACTTTCCCTGGTGGCCAGAAGGGAGGCTAGTTTGCGTGAGGTGGCTGAACGTGCACGTGAAATTGGTGCACCAGAAGTGCTTGTCATCCCTGGTGATGTTTCCAAGCAAGAAGACTCTCGCAGATTTGTCGAAGCAACGGTCGATCATTATGGTCGATGTGAGTTTTTCTCATATGATGAGATAACTTTGCAATATAGAGGCATTTTCAATATATTATACAGTAATTATAAAACAGTGATTAATCTATTATAATTTATTATTAGGCATCAGTTAATGATATATGTGACTCATCATGTCAATTGGTTGAATAAGTCACAATTAATGCTCTTTGTTTGTGTGGCTTTCATTGAAAGTGGATCATCTGGTAAACAATGCTGGTGTATGGATGGCCTGTGCATTTGAGGAAGTGCCTGATGTTACCAACTTATCTCCTATCGTGGTATAAATTCTTTATTGTTCTCTTTAAAATTCACATTCTTGTCAATGCCCATGATAATTCAATTTGGCCCTTCATAAAATTCACACCTGACCAATCGCAAGCTGTATAACTAGTATGGGTTTTAATTTACGATGTCGTTAGTCAGAGCATTTAAAATATTCAACAATTACGAACCTAAAAGCATTCAAATTGGATAACACTTCTCATATTATAAAGCACTCTCAAAAATATATAAAAAAAATGAAAACCAGATTAACTTTCCAATTGGAAATATCCTCAAAGAGTCATACAGTTCATGTTAGTAGTTTATTATTGCTAGCTTGCAAAATGTGTTTTTGTTATTTATATCAGGATGTAAACTTTTGGGGTTCGGTGTTCCCAACTCATGCTGCAATTCCATATCTAAGAAGGACCAGAGGAAAAATACTCGTCGCCGCCTCAGGAAGTGGTTGGAATCCTCACCCAAGAATGAGCTTCTACAGTGTAATTGTCTGCCCTTTTATTTGTATTGCATTTTTTATTAGAAATTGACTGGTCTAATAATAGGAACATACAAAATGGGTACATGCTTTGATAAAACCCTGCTTCTTTGCTAGTATAATGTTGGGTTTTAGGCCCAAATTGGGCCCAGCCCATTTTCTCTTCCTATTTCTCTTCGCTGCGCTAGGTTTGTGCGCTGTGTGGTTTTTTGTTCGTTGGTGGCTGCGCAGAAACAGAGAGAGAATAGAGAGAGAGGTAGAAAGAGAGAGAGTGATTGTTTGTTCTAGCAATTGAGACACTCTTGTACTTTCTTGTATTCTCTTGAGAGCCTCTTGGAAACTCTTGTAATCTCCTTGGTGAATAGTGAAATTTGTCGGTTCGTTGCCTCCCGGTGGAGTAGGCTCGGCCGAACCACTTTACTCTTGTGTTTTCTCTTCTCTTGTGCTTGTTGTGACTCGATCTATTCACGGTAACATCTTTCCTCTATTGTGCTTGTTTTGGTTGTATGCAAGTGGTTGTTTCAATTTCTTGATCGGTGTGGTTGTGATATTTGGTGGGGTTTGATTGTGTGGTTCTTGTAGTTGTGGTACCGTACTGGTTATTTCCCAACAATTGGTATCAGAGCGACAGGTTCGTTGGTACGGTTTCAACTTGAGCAAGATATGGCAATGGCAAACCCTAGTGTAGCATCCATATTTGGGATTGAGAAGTTTGATGGGAAACAAAATTTTGCATTGTGGCAAGGCATGGTTCGTGATGCCCTTGTGCTTCAGGGTTTAGATGATGCCTTGAATGATACCAAACCAACTGGGTTAGAGGATGATAAGTGGAAGACGTTGTGTGGTAAAGCCCTAAGTACAATCCGGTTTTGTTTGTCGAATGAGGTCAAAGCCCCGTTCATGGCCGAGACTTCTCCGAATGACTTGTGGAAGAAACTGGAGGAGATGTATCTGTCTAAGTCCTTGGCAAGTCGGACTGCTTTGAAGAAGCGGTTGTACCGACTTAGGATGGAGGAGGGTACGGACCCGAGGGTTCACCTTGGTGCGTTCAACACTTTGGTAAGAGATGTGCTCAATGCGGGTGGAAAGATCGAGGATGAGGATCAAGCTTGTCTGTTTATGGCATCCCTACCAAAGTCGTATGATGCTATTACGATGCCTTTGTTGGGGAAGAAGAGCGAGCTAACCATGGCGGAGGTGACTGCCGTACTTTTGGATTCCGAGTCCTTGAGGAGGCGTGAGGAGGATGTGCCAGAATCCTCCAATGCGCTAGTGACTGTATCGGATTGGCGGCGACGGAAGAAATCCGGCCGAGGGACATGCCATAAGTGCGGGAAGCCTGGTCACTTTCGACGCGACTGTCCCGAGTTACGACAGGTTAGTCCTTCTACACATGGATCTAGTCACACGGCGGTTGTGGTCGGTGATGGGGATGATATTCTCTTGTGTGTTGGTGAGAAGGATGTGACTGAGACTGTTGTTGGTGGGATGAGTGGCGGTAGCAGTGGTGCCTTGAGTAGTTGGGTGTTAGACTCTGGGAGCACATTCCATGTTTGTCCACGGAGGGATTGGTTTCATTCCTTGCGTGAGCTGTCCGGTGGCACTGTGACTCTGGCTGATGGGTCGGCTTTGCCGGTCGTTGGAGTTGGCACGGTGAGATTTCGGATGTGGGATGGTGTGATTCGTACGGTTACTGATGTTCGGTATGTGCCTGGTGTACGGAGGAGTCTTGTGTCACTCAGTGAGTTGGATTCACGCGGGCTTGAGTTCAGAACCCGTGATGGATTCATGGAGGTACTTCGAGGTGATAGAGTTGTCATTCGAGGTGCTAGGCACGGTGGTCTCTATGAGGTGGTCGGTACGGTGGAGTCTGCGGCCACTGTCGTATCGGTCGGCACTATAGCTTGTAGAGCTGTAGGAGGTGACTATGTGGCCCATTGTAGTGGAGTTGCTGCGGTGGTTGAGGGCATGTCACACATTGCACAGCAGCCTGGTTTGGGGCATGCTGGAGACGGTAGGCTTGACTGTCTTGGTTCTTCTGATGGACGCCTTGATGCCGGTGGAGGCAGGCGGAGACATGTGGTTGCTGATTCTGCATGGTGCATTGGACCTGGGCGGCCGCGGGCCGTGGACTCAGGTAGATGCGGTTAGTCTCTGGATTTAGAGGCTTGTGGGAGGTGATGTGGATACCGACAGATAGACTATTGGGCTATGATGCTTGGCACTTGATTGTGTTGCCAATTTGAGCCTACGGTGGAGATTTGTTGGGTTTTAGGCCCAAATTGGGCCCAGCCCATTTTCTCTTCCTATTTCTCTTCGCTGCGCTAGGTTTGTGCGCTGTGTGGTTTTTTGTTCGTTGGCGGCTGCGCAGAAACAGAGAGAGAATAGAGAGAGAGAGGTAGAAAGAGAGAGAGTGATTGTTTGTTCTAGCAATTGAGACACTCTTGTACTTTCTTGTATTCTCTTGAGAGCCTCTTGGAAACTCTTGTAATCTCCTTGGTGAATAGTGAAATTTGTCGGTTCGTTGCCTCCCGGTGGAGTAGGCTCGGCCGAACCACTTTACTCTTGTGTTTTCTCTTCTCTTGTGCTTGTTGTGACTCGATCTATTCACGGTAACATCTTTCCTCTATTGTGCTTGTTTTGGTTGTATGCAAGTGGTTGTTTCAATTTCTTGATCGGTGTGGTTGTGATATTTGGTGGGGTTTGATTGTGTGGTTCTTGTAGTTGTGGTACCGTACTGGTTATTTCCCAACATATAATTAAGTAGTCAGAATCCAAGCACTGTTTTTTCTTCTGTTGATGATTTCGGCCTCGTGTAGGACCTTAATTGGCCCAAAACTTGATACATGTTCCGTTCATTAAAGCAGCACATATCTCACAGCATTGTAAAATTCCTTGCAGGCTGCAAATGCAGCTGTGATAAACTTCTTTGAGACGCTTCGCATTGAACTTGGTGATGTGATAGGAATAACAATTGCTACACCTGGATGGGTCGAGTCAGAGTTGACCAAAGGGAAGGTTATGTCCAAACATGGCGACATCGAAGTGGATCAAGAAATCAGAGATGTAAGTCCTGAATACTCTATATTTATTTAATTTTTGGTAAATGACAATTTTGTTTCAAACCCCTTGTTGGATTTAACAATGGATGCTTGTAGGCTCAAATTGGGTTGATGCCAGTAATTTATGCTGAGAATTGTGCAAAGGCCATGGTTGAAGCTGTGTGTAGGGGTGACAGGTACCTAACTGTTCCTACTTGGTTCAGAGTTCTGTACCTTTGGCGTGTGTTTGCGCCAGAGGTGCCAGAGTGGTGCTATCGCATGATGTATATGACCCGACCTGGTCAACCGGCAACAGAGGCACTCGGCAAAAAGATGGTGGATGCAACCGGAGCTAAGCACGTGCTTTACCCATCATCTGTTCACACCTCTGAAATAAAGAAAGACTGAAGAGGAATAAGCGTTTGCTCTTTTTACTTCTGTAGTAGTTTGTGCTGTGTGTTTCATAATTAAGGTCAATAAGGTTGTATGTCGTAAATCAACTTGGTCTGAGAACTTATAATACTCGTTTGGTTGGTTGCTGTGCTTGTAAATTCAGATGGTATTTTGCAATACTCACCTTTTTGACAGGTTTAGAAACTTCTGGTTCGGCAAGTTCTTTGCAGTGTTTAAACATTTTATTGATGCCTTTTCATGGGTTTTAGGAAATTCTGTGTCAAAAGGATTTGTTGTGGTTGCTCATGGAACATCTTCTGTGAAGACCCAAAAAAAAAAAAACCGATGGTCGTAAATATTGTAAAGAAACATCAGTTTTCTTGATCGATTTTGGGATCGATCAATGATCGATAATTACAAGTGTATTAGTAACATTCAGTCCAAATTAAATTGTTCGAATCCACTGCAAAACTCTGCTGTAGACGAGGGATTCTGGATTTGCTGTTCTGCAATCAAACAGAAAATGAAATTGACATTACGTGTTGTCCAGAGAAAACGACAAGAGAAGCACTAAGCCTGACTGAGCAATATTTGTAAATCCATGGCCCAAGAATTAATAGGGCCGAAATGGACCTGATTCTGATAGACTGTGATGGCTATGGAAGTAAAGGTGCAGATACTGGTAAAAAGAAAATTATTGTATTGAATTTGGTTGAATCAAGGTTAAAAGGTATCGAACTGGAGGCACATAGACAGGTGGAAATATTAAGCTGATTGCGAATTGATTGTTTCAGAATATTGATCGTACCAGTGTGCTATCTTGGTGTCTGATTCCTGTGTCATGGAACTCACGTTATCTGATTTCAGATTTTCTCATATTTCAGAACTCACTCTCGACAAGTAGGAGATGAGCTCGTTTTTGTGTCACTATTTTTAAGAAATTGTTGCATTGTATGAATCTAACGTCGAGATACAGGTCAGATTGAGTTATTCAATCCGAGCATTTGTGGTTTAATGTTTTAGTTACGATAGTACTGTAATTTCATTTCGTGCTGGCTTGGTGAACCAGTACTTCTAACTTAATGATTGATCGGTTTCCAGTTACTCCATCATAAGTAACATTAAGAAATTAGAAAATTTCAACAACAAAATGTTGCTAGTTTGTTGATTTAGATTCTGATTACTGGCAATTTGCAGCAAAGGGGTGTAGTCAGTCAGGGACTCTCATGATTTTTCTTGTTGTGGTAACATTCTGACAAATTTCTCAATCTATATTTTAATCACAAATTTTTTCCCTTTTGAAGTAACTTGAAAGTTTGTTATATACTTATATGCATCAAATAGGATCTAATTAGAAACAATGTTTTTTGTGACAGATAAGTCATTTCCCAAAATATGATTAGCCTTATATTTACAATACACTCGCTTTTGTGCTCATAGTCTTTTTCCTAATCACCCACTACATTCTAAGTAAATTAATAGCATGATATGGCCATTCTTGCTTCCAGTCTAAATTGCATGTTCACTTTTGCAATGAAGTCCTCTACTTTTTTGTTAAACTCTTCAGCAGGCCAAATCTCTATTTCCTCCTCTTCTCTCTCAATTTCTTCATTCTCCCTCTCCATTTCAAGTTCTCTCACCTCCATTTCTTCACCGTCTCTCCTCTCAATTTCTTCACACTCTCTCACACCCTCTCCATCCTCTTGCATCCCCGTTTCTTCTCTCTCAACAACAAATTCTACAATATCTTTTTCTTCAACTACTCGTGCCACCTCTAGCAAATTCTCTTCTACAATTTCTTCTACCTCATTCTCTTGTATAATCCCTACATTTGTTTCTTTCGAAATTTCATATGACAGCATTTTTCTCTCCACTCCGAAATACTCGACTTTCTCACTTACTGCCATATAATCGTGCATGATCTCCTTCTTCTTAGTACATTTCCCAAGCTTTGACTCGCCGAAAAGGAAGATTACAATAAGATGAAATACAATGAACAGGCATTTTGGTGCAACAGCCACTGATATAATATTTGGAAGTGAAACTGAGAAGAAAAGGATCAAAGAGTGATAAACTTGAGGTAACCAAGTGACACTTGAAAGGAAAAAACCAACCACAAAAACATCTCGACTATATTTCACCATGGATTTCAAAGGGTTCATCTTGAGATAACAAAGGATGGAGGTTCTAGAAGAAGAAATGTTTTTTTTTTTTTTTTTCTTTTTGTGGATTTGGATATTGTTATGGCTGCACATAGAAATGGTTGAACAAACAAAGTACATGACGGGGGTATTTATAGGTGTCAAAAAGTAGGGATGGAATCAAAACATGGTGCAAAGTTTCCTTTTCTTTTTTGCCTACTTTCTTTTGATTGTATCTTTTGTATTTGGGGGGCCTTCCTGCAATAAAGCCAAGGAAAGTGGTTGGTTTTTTCCTGGGTCCCTTTTATCTTGTACTTATTTTTCTAAGTGTTAAAATAAATATAACAAAAATAACGCGTAATCAGAACAAATATAACAAAAAATTGTATACCAGTAAAGTTAATAAATTTGATAATTGAAACTGTGTAACACCAACTGTAAGAGAATACTGTTTTAAGACGTTTTCTGTCCCAATATCCAGCAACAAATTTATAAAAAAAAAATTATTGAGAGATAATAAATATAATGAAGTATAATGAAAAGTTTAAATAGTGATAAATCAAGGATTTATTAACCAAGCAAAAAATATATGTTTCTTAATTCCATCTTTTTTTTTTATTTCTGTGTCTTCAACGAATAACAGAGTGCCACGTGTCAATATCCATTTATTTATATGAATATGTACAGTGAGGATACAAGGAGATAAATTTAAATTTAAAATTTTTATACCAAGATTATGTCTATCTCAGTATCTTTGTTTAATTTAATAAACACATGCAATCAATCAGCCATATAATGGAATCATGATTGTACCACCCTGATAATGCCACATGTTGAAGAAAAATCAATGAGGACGACATTTAAGTACACGAAACGACATAAATGTTGATTAACTGAAATTAATTTATTATATAACTGGTCCACGTTAAGGGTTGCAAAACGTACCGAACTTTCAGAACTGATTTTAAAGCTTTAACTTAGATTTCTATATACATTGAATTGAGTTGAGCTGGATAAAAATTAGTCAAGTTATCGAGTTTCGACAACAGTGTTACATTTAGTACCTATTATGTAAAATAAAAAGTCCTCAACTCAAAATCTGTATATTTGATGGAATGTTCATCCATAGATTAATAAAATAAGTTAAAATGCATTCATTTCTATAAAAAAAAATAAATACTTATAGATTTCTTAAGTCTAAACTTTATACCTAAAAATGCATGTTAAGAAAATATGTAAAAAAAATTTGGATACATTTTATATGTGAAAGTTTATTAGTATTTAGTAATGCTCGCAGCTTTATATCATTTTTTTTCTCAACACTTGAATAAAATCTACCGAAAAGATGACAAGAATATATTTGAGAAGAATAGGAAACGCAAAAATTAGTTTGGTGGTCTTTTAAACGGAGAAGAACAACTATAATTTCTTGTTGCATTAAGCTTACAAACTAAAAAGGAATCGCAATATAAAAATTGACCCATTAGACCATGTCCCTGTAATTTCCGCTTATGCAAGTGTACATAACAGGGAACCATTTCGACAGCGCAAAAATAGAAAACAGATAAGAAAGAAAACGAACCTCGTTAAAAAAATGGTCATTGGAAGAATGCAAACAGAAATTTGTTTACTTTAGAGATGCTTATTTTACATGGAGTGACCAATGTACAACGTACCCTTCAAATAGGGCCTGTTAGTAAGTGGTAGTGAACGCCTCCAAGGGCCGGGCCGGGTTCTCGGGAGGCCGGGTCTAAAAGGGCCTGCTCAAGGGCCGGGCAGGGCCGGACTTAGGGAGGCTTTTGGAAGGGCCGGGCTTAGAAGGGCTTAAATATGAAGATTGAGCCTGGCCCTTTTCAAGCCTGGCCCTTTTAGGCCCTCCGGGTTTCAAGAGGCCGGGCTCGAAGGGCCTGAAGGGCCGACGAACAAACAATATTTCTTAGATAATTCGTTTTAAACTATATTTATAATATAAATATTCTATTTATAAAATATGTAAAAATAGTATAAAATATTTAAATATAAATTGTAAATTTTATTTTTCATCTTTAATTTGAATTTAGGACGAGTTGAAAAAATAAAAAATAGTTTTTTTAATATATTAATGAATTAGAATAATTGAAAATTATGAATGCATGAAATAACATAACATAAAATTTGAGAAATATATATTTTTAACTTGTCTTAGCATCAATATGGTAAAGAAATTTAATATTATTTAGAATGATCAGTTTAGATTGGATTGTATTTGATCATATAGAATCTACTCTTGAGTTGAGATTCTGTCTGATTCTTCATAAACCTGGCCTCTCTAGGCCCTGGCCCTTCGTAAGCCTGGCCTCTCTAGGCCCTGGCCCTTCCAAAGCCTGGCCTCTCTAGGCCTCTCTTCATCTGAGATTGTGGCCTGGCCCTTCCTAAGTCTGGCCTCTTTAAGCCCTGGCCCTTCTTAAGGACTTAGAGAGGCCGGGCCGGCCCTTTGTTTCAGAAGGGCTTGGCCAGGGCCGGGTCCAGGGCCAGAGGCTTTTGGATGTTCACTAGTAAGTGGATGTATCCAAAATATAACTCCTTTGAGTTAAACCAACTAAAGGATAAAATGCTATATTATTTTGGTTCATTGTAACTTAAAAGCAATTTACTTTCGTCATACTTCTTTTGAAGTATGGTCCTATCTACGTGACATGTAATTAAATTCTGATAAGTACGTTGAGGTAAAGATAAAGTAAAAAGCCTAGCCACAGATAATGAATATAAACGCAAAGCTCTTTTTAGCAAATTAATTCTGGTACCTAAGTGCACCTTATCCTATAGTAGTATAGTTGATAAATAAAAATAGTATATATAGTCTCTCAAGTCTCAACTGTAAGACTCGTGATTAAATTTATCCTCCACAAAAAGTATAAAGTTTTTAATTCCTTTAGTCATGTCATATTATCTTTTTCTTTATTCTTTTTTTGTAATCCATTCGATCATATTTTTTTTATATCTTCAATGTTCTCAATTTAATATAGTCTGTATGTAAAATATCATATTAATTTAAAAGTTTTTCTTCCTTACTAAATTGTCCTATTGCTATCATCGGTCAAAATTGATAAGAATCTGCATAAGATTTATGTCATGATAATATAAAGTTAATTTAAAACAAAATGTACGTCAATACTAGTATCAATTGCATTTATATAAGATGCTGTGCATAATGATGAATTTTCGCTTATATAAATTTTTACCTAAATCCTACCCAATTTTAATCGCAAGCGCACGATTTATCGTTGAGTAAGCCTAGGGTCGATCCTCGGAGACGGAATATTCAATTTCTAAGTTATATAAATCAATCTCAATTAAATCCTAAGTTTAATAAAATATTTTAAAGTAACAATTAATTAAATGAAAATACTAAGTAAAAACAATTCAGAAATTCTAAATAAATAACTCTCAAAATAACTAATCTTGGAGAAAAACTTAATTGATAAAACTAGGGGTTTCTGGTTTCAAACGATTTCTTTAACTTGTCAAAAGTAGAACGGTCCGTTCCATACCTGGGACGGTCCGTTCTGACTTAGGTTGGCTCCCTGGAACTGCCCGTTCTAGGTTAGAACGCCCCCTGTCGGGCGGTCCGTTCTAACCTTGAGACGGTCCGTTCCAGAGGTCAATACTTGTTTTGTCATGCCTTTAAACAATTAATTAAGGGTTTTAAGTAGTTTAAACAATTATTAAATCAATAATTAGACTCTAACTGTCGTTCAGGTTAATTACTTTGATTTAAAACGTTAAACTTCTAAATTCCTAAACTTCAACTGTCGTTTCTTGATTTAGAAAATTTAGTTTATCTTTTGGGTCTAGGCAAACTTAATATCTTTCGACTTTAAGTTAAAACTTTAATTTCTAAAGTTCCGATTCAATCTTTCGATCTGTTATCTACCTAAGTGTTTTATTGAAAAGCTTTTAGTTAATTCAATTGATTTTAAATTCCAACTATCAATCGTGTACTTTGATTGACGAGATAACCAATTAAAAAAATTAAGCAAAGCAAATCAACAAAATTGAGCAATTGAATCACAAAAGATAAATAATAAAACTTAACTTAATTAATTACTTAAAGATTCAACTAAACAAATAACATAAAGAAAAAGTTCTCAACCATAGCCCCTAATACTAAACTACTCTAACAAATTCATGCTAAAAAGATCAGGTTTCATCAAATAAAAACGCATAAAAGATGGAAAATAAAAGTTACAACAGAGATTGCTCAAAATTCTCCACAACTTGTCGCTATGGCCTGTCTGGGACGGTCCGCCTGAGATCTGGGGCGGTGCGCTCCAGTGAGGTTGGATCGTCCTGGCAGTTAATCTCCTTAGTCGAGTTGAGAGGCTAAAACCTAGAATCTTCACTTGTGTCTGCTTCTGGAGACAGGCCCTTGCTTATATAGCTGCTAGAAGGCGGTTTCTAATTGTGGAAGTCGTGGAAACGTGCTTCTGGAAGGTCAGAAATAGAAGAACCGACAGGCAGAAATAAGTCGGCTATTTTTGGCAGTGCTGGAAATACTGGAACGGTCCGCCTGAGTATTGGGGCGACCCGTTCCAGGCTGGGCATTGACTTGGTCTGCTGCATGGCTGGCTAGTCTGGACGATCCGTCCGACTGGTTGGACGGCCTATGTTTGGCTGGTCCTTGCTGCCCATGCCTGATTGTCTGATCTTCTAGGTTGGGGCGGTCCGTCCTGCCGGCAGGGCGGTCCGTTCCAATGCACATTTCACCTTTCCTTCGCTGCAATCTTCTGTTGTCGCGCCGCAAAATGTGATGAACCTGAAACAAAACTTGCCGGGCTACGGCTGTACCTTTCTACGACCTAAAAATTAGCAAAATAAAGTAAAAACACTTGTATTTGGTATTAATTTGGGGTTTAAACCGGTTGGAAATCGAGTATGAAAACCGTACATCACATAATAATAATAGTTTTTTAATCCACATCATCGAATTTAGTTGTGTCACCATGTCGACGATATTAAAATGCATAAATGATGACAAGAGAAGGAAAATAATATTTTTGTAAATGGAACGAGTTAGTACAAAATAAAAACCTCAAGAATCGAAATGCGATTTTTCATACATTAAAAATCGTGATGACAGGGATAAATGATACCATGAAGACCTTTCATAATTTCACTCTTTAATTTAATACCATTCTTTTTTTATTTTTTTTATAATATTGCACAAACAGTACATAAGAGTTTGCTAACTAACAATCCTAATTATAGGGCCGGAGGGTCTAGATATCCTATAATATTAAAATATATATTTTTTCTATAAAGTTTGTTATAGTTTGGGGAACTAACACTTTTCAGCCTCCATTAAAAAAAAAAAAAAAATCAATTTTTCTACAATAGCTTATTCCACTTTCCGATCTCAATAATCTCTATTCCGTATTTATTCTTTGCTTAAGTTGAGTCTATGATACTGACTAAGTTAAACTATAAAAAAATGAAAAGCAAATAAAAGCTCCATAATAAATTGCTAGAGTTCCGACACAAAACACCTAACTATCCGGTAAATGACTGTGTACCGGGAATTTAATTAGCATATGCTCTTATTATATCATCAGGACGATAAATTTCACTGAGAAATAGATTATTTATCGTTACAACTGTACAATCAAGTAAATTAATTACATTGAAAATTCCGGCCAGCTATCTATTGACTTTTTCGCACTAAATCCCTAAGTTAATTAATCATCCTAATGATCTAAGAAACTATCTATTGACTTTTTCGCACTAAATCCCTAAGTTAATTCAAGTTGGTTTTGTCAAATTCCTTTTGAAAAGTTTTTAAATCAGCTCAATTTCATCAAATTACCCCTAAAACTTAGTCACAATCCTTAAACCTAGTTAATTAATCCTTAAAACTTATCTAAATGCAACATTAAATGATTAAATATGCAAATCCTACATGATATTTACAAAGTTCATCTGTCAGTCACACCTGGAACGGCCAGTCCTGATCTGGAACGACCCATTGGGGCGGTCCGTTCTGTGGTTGGGACGGCCCGTTCCAGGCACGACTTGCAGTTGAACTTGGGTGCTCTGCCTGGACTGGAACGGCCAGTTCAAAACTGAGGCGCCCCACTGGGACGACCCGTTCTGATGTTGGGACGGCCCGTTCCAATTCAGACAGAAGCATGCAAAATGCAATGAAAATGCAAGTTTCCTAGATAAAAACGCAAATTTTTCAATTTTTCTATCCTACCCCCCCCAAAGCTTATCTAAAGAACTGTCCCTAGTTCAAAATAAAAGCAAGAAAGAAAATAAAGGAGAGAAAAATTAGAAAAACTCACAAACTTGGCTTAATTATTTGGTGGGTTGCGTGGAGGCGGTGTCGGTGGTCCGAAGAGGTGATCGGCGATGTTTTGCAGCAGCTCATCGTTGCGGGCATTTCTCTCGTCTTGCTGCTGCCTCCACCTCCTGTTGTCCTCTCTCTCGGCTGCAAGTTGTGCCTCGATTCTCTCATAATCGGCCGAGAGGTTCCACTGGGCCTCATGTATGTCTTGAAGAAGGCTGAAATAGGTGGGGTCGTACCCGCCTTGCCACTGGCCCGTGGGAGGGGCTTGCTGCTCCATGTGGGGGCCAAAGTAGTAGCCTGTGGGTGGCTCTTGTGGCTGGCCCATTGTTGGCTCGTTTGGGGCTGCCTCCGCCTCTCGAGAAGGGCCTGCACCCGCTGCCCTTGCTGCTGCCTCCATCTCATTGATGCGGCGTTGCACCTCCACTTGGGCATGGTTGATCAAGGCCCCATTCTTGTCAACTAGTAGCCAAGTCCGTGGGTTCTTGAGGTCGATCTTTTGGGTGAATGGCAAAGGGAAGCGATGGCGATCATATTTGTACAAGTAGTCATTGCCAACTTGCTCCAACATTTGCATTTCCACTAGACTTCTCATTGTGACCCGATTTGGGCCACCGCTTAGCTCCATCGGCCGGAGGTTTGCCTCGCAATGTGCCACAAGATGGGACACATACCCACCTAGTGTAATCTGCCATTTCCCCGCTCTCAAGTTGTTGGCTTGCCTTTCGAAGTGCCGCATCATGAAATAGGCAAGGTTGAGCTTTGCTTCGCCCTTGGGATGGAAAATTTGGTTCAATATGGCTTGCTCGCCCTTTGTCAACTTGATCCCCGACTCACCCTTTGCAAAGATGGTAAGAGAGAGCATTCTTTGGATGAATCGGATGGTGGGGTGCTGGATGTGAGACGAGCGGCGATCATTGGGTGCTCGGCCTCGCTCCAAAGAGATCTCTTCCCACAACTCTTTCTCAAAAATTTCTTCCTCAATCTCCCCACGTCCCAACCCAAAAATCTCCGCAAATTCAATCTCGGAACATGTAAACCTCTTGCCTCCCACTCGGAATTGCAAAGTCCATAGCCCATTTTCCACATAAAGGTCGAGAGAGCAAAGGAACTCCATGGTTAGGGCAGTGTAGGCGGGAGCACGGATTTTCCAAAATCTCCGCTTGAATCCAATGGCCTTTGTGAGGTTGTAGAAGTCCTCTTTGATGCCCAACTTGTCCAAGATGGACAAGTCGATTGTGCGTGTGTTTTCAAACTTCTTTTGAATGAGATTTTTGTACCTTTGCTTGGCCGTTTTGCCCTTGAGACGGACATCAACACCCTCCAACTCTTGGCTAGCAACGCGAGCGGGTTTCGGCGGAGCTTCCTCAATCAATTGCTCTTCCTCACTCTCCTCCTCATCTTCCTCGTCGTCTCCATCATCAATAACATCTCTCCCATCGGCCCTTCCATCGCCATTGTTATTTTCTCCATCATCACCCCCTGCTCCACCCGTTTCTCCTTCCTCTCCCCTAGCTTCTTCCTCGAATTGATCCCAATTCACTTATTCTTGAGGATTAGGGTTCGGTTGAGGCTCTTCTTGAGGTGGTGTTGGGTCTCGAGGAGGAGATGGAACGGGTTCTGGCTCAGGTGGTGGCTGAGAAGACGAGCTAGCCCCCTTAGATTTCTTCTTCTTCTTGCCAGTAATGAGATTTTTTATCAGAGAGCCAAGAGTTGGTGACGGCGGCTTGTTAGCATCAATAGGATTTGGTTCAGGCTCCATTGGGGCGGACCGTTTGAGAATTAGGACGGGTCGCCCTGCGTAGAACGGAGGGGTTAGGCGGCGTGTCTCCTGCAAATCAGTGGTGATGGCGAGGCGGTGATGGTGGTGGAGCAAAATCCGAGCGAAATCGACGGAGTGAAGGTGCAAGGTGAGTTGAGAGCGTCGTGGAGAGTCGATCGGTGGTGGAGATGGCCGGAATGGGCAAGGATCGCCGGAGTTTGGGTTTTGTGCGCAAGAGAGAAGAGAGAGAATTTTGTTTTTGAGTTATAACGGTAAAAGGTGAGGGGAGCGGAGGGGTTTGGGGAAGAAGGGTTGGGTTATCGGGTCGGGTCTGGGTGGTTTTGGGTAGTGGGTGGTTATAGGGTTCGTGCTGGTCCCACTGTCAGATTAAATTGGGGCGGACCGTTCCAACTTTGGGACGGACCGTTCAAGTAGATGTCTGACAGCTGATGTACCTCCGTTCTGCCCTTGTCCTGCCCGTCCTGATGCCTTGGTCGTGCCGTCCTGTCGATGGGGCGGTGCGTCCTGATCAGAATCTCCCCCAAGCTTGCCTAGGATTGCAGCGTCTTTCTGCTCGAGTTCTGTAGTGGGGCGGTCCGTTCGGCCAGCAGGGCGGCCCGTTCCAATCTTCCTGAAACCCTGAAATTCAACAACTAAACTCAAATTAAGCCAAGTATTTATCCTACTCTTAATTTTTTTTTTTTTTTTTTATATATTTTTTTTAGAAAAGAAAAAGAAAGTCCTATTTTTCTTTAATCCTTGGGTTGCCTCTCAAGAAGCGCTTTTTTAAGGTCCTTAGCTTGACCCCGTATGGCTACGTCTCGGCGGTGGAGGGGTTGGTGAAGTACCAGATCTCTTCAACTCCCTCCCTTTCTATTCCTTTGATGTAAAGCTTGAGGCGTTGGCCATTGACTTTGAAGATCTTGTCCGATCTTTCCTCCGCAATATCCACCGCTCCAAATGGGTAAACCCTTTTGACCACAAAAGGTCCAGACCATCGGGACTTCAATTTGCCTGGGAATAGCCTCAAACGCGAGTTGAAAAGTAGCACCAAGTCGCCTTCCTTGAAGTTTCTTCGTTGAATGTGCTTGTCGTGCCACTTCTTTGTCCTTTCCTTGTAGATTTTGGCATTGTCATAGGCATTGAGTCTAATCTCGTCCAATTCTTGCAAGTCTAGAATCCTCTTCTCCCCCGCGGCTTTGTATTCCATGTTGAGTGCTCTTGTAGCCCAATATGCCTTATGCTCTATCTCAACCGGCAAATGACATGCTTTCCCATATACCAACTTGAATGGACTCATCCCAATTGGTGTCTTGAAGGCGGTGCGATATGCCCACAATGCATCATCTAACTTCAATGCCCAATCTTTTCTAGTGCTTCCCACCGTCTTTTGCAATATGTTCTTGATCTCTCGATTGGACACCTCGACTTGGCCACTTGTTTGCGGGTGGTACGGTGTTGCTACCTTGTGTGTCACTCCATACTTCTTCAATAGATTGTCAAATTGTCGGTTTATGAAGTGTTTACCCCCGTCACTTATCACAACTCTTGGGATGCCAAATCGAGGGAAGATGGTCTTTGTGAACAACTTCTTCACCGTCGCCGAGTCGGCATGCTTGCTTGGAATGGCTTCTACCCACTTAGACACGTAGTCCACTGCCACTAGGATGTATTCATACCCACATGAGGAAGGGAAGGGTCCCATAAAATCAATTCCCCAAACGTCAAAGATCTCCACCTCCAAGATTGGTTGTAGTGGCATCTCTTGTCGTTTTGAGATGTTTCCAACTCGTTGACATCGATCACAAGCCAAAACAAATTCTCTTGCATCCTTGAAGATAGTTGGCCAGTAGAACCCAGCTTGAAAGACTTTCGCTGCGGTTTTCGATGTCGAGGCATGACCTCCATAGGCGGATGAGTGGCAATGGTCAAGAATTTGGGGCACTTCCTCCTTTGGTATGCATCGTCTAAACACACCGTCTACTCCCAGTTTCCATAAGAATGGGTCCTCCCAGTAATAGTACTTTGCATCTGCCAGGAACTTCTTCTTTTGTTGGAAGGAGATCTGGTAGGGCAGGACACCGCTCGCCAAGAAATTCGCAAAGTCAGCGTACCATGGTGCAGGGTCGGCTGGGGCGGACCGTCCCAGGTTGGGGCGGTCCGTTCTGGAGGGCCGTTCTGCATCTGGCTGGGCCGTTCTGGACGCTGCTCCTGCCGGATCTGGGGCGTCTGGATCTGGGGCGGCAAGGTTGTGGGTGTCTTGATCTAGGACGCCCCGTCCCAAATTGGGGCGGACCGCTCCAGGGGTCCGTTCTGGGTCCGGCTGGGCCGTTCTGGATGCTGAGTCAGGTGGTTGATGCGCGAAGTCATGGCCTGGGGCTGCCCGTCCCAGTTTGGGACGGTCCGTACCAGCCGTGACTGCCAGCAGTTGTTCATCTGGAAATGAGTCGTTGATCGGCAAGGACCCGGCACCTTTGTCCTCCACTCGCAGCCTGGAAAGATGGTCAGCCACGCTGTTCTCCGTTCCCTTCTTGTCGCGTATTTCAAGGTCGAATTCTTGCAGCAAGAGGATCCATCGAATGAGTCGTGGTTTAGCATCCTTCTTTGAAAGGAGGTACTTGAGGGCCGAGTGATCGGTGTAGACTATGACCTTGGACCCGACCAAGTAAGACCTGAACTTGTCCAAGGCATAGACCACAGCAAGAAGCTCCTTTTCGGTTGTGGTGTAGTTGACTTGTGCATCATCCAACACCTTGCTCGCATAATAGATCGCATAAGGCTTCTTGTCCTTGCGTTGGCCTAACACCGCTCCAACCGCATAATCGCTTGCATCGCACATCAACTCGAAAGGTTCGTCCCAGTTAGGTGGTTGCAAGATAGGGGCAGAAATAAGCGCTTCCTTTAACCTATTGAAAGCATCAACACAATTTTCGTTAAAGTCAAATTCAACATCTTTCATTGTTAAATTGGTTAATGGCTTTGCAATTTTTGAAAAATCTTTAATAAAACGCCTATAGAAGCCCGCATGTCCAAGGAAACTTCGAACATCCTTCACGCATGTCGGTATGGTAAGCTTCTCGATCACCTCTACCTTTGCTTGGTCCACCATAATTCCTTTTTCCGAGATGATGTGGCCAAGAACAACTCCTTGTTGTACCATGAAATGACACTTTTCCCAATTCAAAACTAGATTAACTTCTTCACATCGCTGCAAAATCTTTGTTAAATTAGCTAAACAATGATCAAAAGATGTACCATAAACTGAAAAATCATCCATGAAAACTTCCATGTCTTTTTCAATAAAATTGGAAAAAATTGCCATCATGGCTCTTTGAAAGGTTGCATAGGTTCCATAGGTTCCATAAACCAAATGGCATTCTACGGTATGCATAGGTATGCATTACATAAACCAAATGGCATTCTACGGTATGCATAGGTTCCATATGGACATGTAAAAGTTGTTTTCTCTTGGTCAAGTGGGTGTATTGGGATTTGAAAGAAACCGGAATAACCATCTAAATAACAAAAGAAAGAATGCTTAGCCAATCGTTCGAGTAGTTGGTCAACGAATGGAAGAGGAAAGTGGTCCTTCCGTGTTGCGGAGTTCAACTTCCTATAGTCTACACACATCCTCCATCCGGTGACGATCCTTGTTTGGATTAGTTGGCCTTCATCGTTCTTCATGACGGTTGTGCCTCCCTTTTTCGGTACAACATGGATGGGGCTAACCCATTTGCTATCCGAAATGGGGTAGATGATCCGCGCTTCCAAGAGCTTGAACACCTCCTTTCGTACGACCTCGCTCATGTTGGGATTGAGTCTCCTTTGATGCTCAACTGAGGGCTTGTGGTCGTCTTCAAGGAGAATTCGGTGGGTGCAAATGGAGGGATCGATACCCTTGAGATCCTCGATGGAATAGCCAATTGCCTTGCGATGTGCCCTCAACACTTCTAATAGTTGCTTAGTTTGATCTGCATTGAGGTTAGCATTGACAATAACAGGAAAGGTTTGATAAGGGCCAAGAAATTCATACCTGAGGCTGTCGGGTAACGCCTTGAGCTCTGGCTTACCTTTCTCTGCCTGGCTATTGGGGCGGTCCGTTCCAAGTTGGGACGGTCCGTCCTGATCAGAATTCCTGCTGCTTCGCTGATAAATTAGTCGAAACGGCTGGACCGATGAGCTGTCAACCTGCCTCTCTGTTCGCTCTGCTGAATCTGGGGCGGACCGTTCCAAAATAGGGCGGTCCGTTCCAGATGAGGAAGGGCTGGGCAGAGAGGTGTTCTTCTCACGTCTCCTTGTTTTCCGAAGGTTGTAGGTGTGGTTGCTGATGGTTAGCTTCTTCTTACCAGCCAGCTCGTGCTCCTGCAAGATTCGAAAACAAGAAAAAGGTGAAAAGAAAGAAAAGAATCTAATTAATATCGAAAAATAAACTTAGAAATCGGCAACGGCGCCAAAAAGCTTGATGAATTTTCGCTTATATAAATTTTTACCTAAATCCTACCCAATTTTAATCGCAAGCGCACGATTTATCGTTGAGTAAGCCTAGGGTCGATCCTCGGAGACGGAATATTCAATTTCTAAGTTATATAAATCAATCTCAATTAAATCCTAAGTTTAATAAAATATTTTAAAGTAACAATTAATTAAATGAAAATACTAAGTAAAAACAATTCAGAAATTCTAAATAAATAACTCTCAAAATAACTAATCTTGGAGAAAAACTTAATTGATAAAACTAGGGGTTTCTGGTTTCAAACGATTTCTTTAACTTGTCAAAAGTAGAACGGTCCGTTCCATACCTGGGACGGTCCGTTCTGACTTAGGTTGGCTCCCTGGAACTGCCCGTTCTAGGTTAGAACGCCCCCTGTCGGGCGGTCCGTTCTAACCTTGAGACGGTCCGTTCCAGAGGTCAATACTTGTTTTGTCATGCCTTTAAACAATTAATTAAGGGTTTTAAGTAGTTTAAACAATTATTAAATCAATAATTAGACTCTAACTGTCGTTCAGGTTAATTACTTTGATTTAAAACGTTAAACTTCTAAATTCCTAAACTTCAACTGTCGTTTCTTGATTTAGGAAATTTAGTTTATCTTTTGGGTCTAGGCAAACTTAATATCTTTCGACTTTAAGTTAAAACTTTAATTTCTAAAGTTCCGATTCAATCTTTCGATCTGTTATCTACCTAAGTGTTTTATTGAAAAGCTTTTAGTTAATTCAATTGATTTTAAATTCCAACTATCAATCGTGTACTTTGATTGACGAGATAACCAATTAAAAAAATTAAGCAAAGCAAATCAACAAAATTGAGCAATTGAATCACAAAAGATAAATAATAAAACTTAACTTAATTAATTACTTAAAGATTCAACTAAACAAATAACATAAAGAAAAGGTTCTCAACCATAGCCCCTAATACTAAACTACTCTAACAAATTCATGCTAAAAAGATCAGGTTTCATCAAATAAAAACGCATAAAAGATGGAAAATAAAAGTTACAACAGAGATTGCTCAAAATTCTCCACAACTTGTCGCTATGGCCTGTCTGGGACGGTCCGCCTGAGATCTGGGGCGGTGCGCTCCAGTGAGGTTGGATCGTCCTGGCAGTTAATCTCCTTAGTCGAGTTGAGAGGCTAAAACCTAGAATCTTCACTTGTGTCTGCTTCTGGAGACAGGCCCTTGCTTATATAGCTGCTAGAAGGCGGTTTCTAATTGTGGAAGTCGTGGAAACGTGCTTCTGGAAGGTCAGAAATAGAAGAACCGACAGGCAGAAATAAGTCGGCTATTTTTGGCAGTGCTGGAAATACTGGAACGGTCCGCCTGAGTATTGGGGCGACCCGTTCCAGGCTGGGCATTGACTTGGTCTGCTGCATGGCTGGCTAGTCTGGACGATCCGTCCGACTGGTTGGACGGCCTATGTTTGGCTGGTCCTTGCTGCCCATGCCTGATTGTCTGATCTTCTAGGTTGGGGCGGTCCGTCCTGCCGGCAGGGCGGTCCGTTCCAATGCACATTTCACCTTTCCTTCGCTGCAATCTTCTGTTGTCGCGCCGCAAAATGTGATGAACCTGAAACAAAACTTGCCGGGCTACGGCTGTACCTTTCTACGACCTAAAAATTAGCAAAATAAAGTAAAAACACTTGTATTTGGTATTAATTTGGGGTTTAAACCGGTTGGAAATCGAGTATGAAAACCGTACATCACATAATAATAATAGTTTTTTAATCCACATCATCGAATTTAGTTGTGTCACCATGTCGACGATATTAAAATGCATAAATGATGACAAGAGAAGGAAAATAATATTTTTGTAAATGGAACGAGTTAGTACAAAATAAAAACCTCAAGAATCGAAATGCGATTTTTCATACATTAAAAATCGTGATGACAGGGATAAATGATACCATGAAGACCTTTCATAATTTCACTCTTTAATTTAATACCATTCTTTTTTTATTTTTTTTATAATATTGCACAAACAGTACATAAGAGTTTGCTAACTAACAATCCTAATTATAGGGCCGGAGGGTCTAGATATCCTATAATATTAAAATATATTTTTTTTCTATAAAGTTTGTTATAGTTTGGGGAACTAACACTTTTCAGCCTCCATTAAAAAAAAAAAAAAATCAATTTTTCTACAATAGCTTATTCCACTTTCCGATCTCAATAATCTCTATTCCGTATTTATTCTTTGCTTAAGTTGAGTCTATGATACTGACTAAGTTAAACTATAAAAAAATGAAAAGCAAATAAAAGCTCCATAATAAATTGCTAGAGTTCCGACACAAAACACCTAACTATCCGGTAAATGACTGTGTACCGGGAATTTAATTAGCATATGCTCTTATTATATCATCAGGACGATAAATTTCACTGAGAAATAGATTATTTATCGTTACAACTGTACAATCAAGTAAATTAATTACATTGAAAATTCCGGCCAGCTGACTCAATTATCCGTTTTTCACTCCAGGAGTGATTTTCCCTTCTTTCGTTGTCACCACCTCATCAAATTGAGGACCAAATTCTTTTCTACGACCAATGCACGCCTTTCTTCCTGACACCTGTCAACACTAAAATTAGGAATAATGAAGTGTTTTGATTTTCTTTTTTATTTTGTTTTTTATAACTGAGGCTTGTACATGCTCCGGTGAATTGAAGAAGATTATATATGAAAGCATGTATGTGTTAATATTTAAAGAAATGTATTATTGATATTTTTTTGAAGAAAATAAAAATATGATATTTTATAAATTGTAAATATGATAAATTCGGCTCGTGGCACATACTGCTGTACTATTGTGAAAATGACGACCTGTTTATTTTATGATTTTTTTTTTTGATATTGTGGAGTTAATATAATCAGTCATCAGTCACTTGTATAAAGCATATATATAGTCATGTACAACGATTTATGATTTGGATAATAAAATTGTAGTTATTTATTCTAATCTTTTTAATTTAATCCATGTAAAATTTGAACTTTTACCAAAATAGGTAGTCCAAACAAGACGTAGGTATGCATTAGAACTAGGTTCCGAAAGTGTGGGGATAGGAGGGGAGGGAGGGGAGGTGCAAGATAAAAACTTAACCTACTGGGGCTGTCACTTAATCCAGAGTCCAGACCGGGAACCCAAATCTAAGTGTCGCGCGGCACAGGTGCCGCGCACCATCTCATCCCTGCATTTTTTATCATGCCCCGTGCATGTAACAGATTCCTAGGCACCGAAAAAAATTACCCCGTCCGATCTTGATCAGATGGCTGAGATGGTGCGCGGCACCGGATGAGAATTCCCAGACCGGAGCAATCGGAGATAAAAGGAAGAGGAAAATAGGTAGGAAAGGATACTGAGTGATTTTACGAAGATACACTCCGATTTCGAAGATACATGAAGCCGTACGGCCTTAATCGTTCTGGAGTACAGGTAATAAGCACCCACTTGCTGCCTCAAGACAAACACACATCACATTCTCATGGTTAAACTAAAATCTTTTAACATAGCAATAATTAATAAAATGGAAATATTTAACCAAAAGTAAAATGTTAACATAGCTATTATAAATAAATAAATAATAATTGATAAATAAAATAAAATATTTAACAAATTACAATTATTTCAACGCATTAATAAATTTAAGAGATAAAAATATACTACCCGAACGAATTTTTATTTGTCTTCAATTTTGTTTTTTCTCCAAATATATCCCCAAAATAAAATATGCAAAAACCCTTCTTTCTGCCGACTCCCGAAATAAGAGAGAAAAACGTGCTTGTCTTTTATTTATTTTTTTTCATTTCAGTTGCTGTGCCGAATGGAATAAAAGAAAAAGAATGGCGAATGAATGCTAAAATGAATTTCTTTTCTCGCTATATGCCTCTATCTCACGTAATCATATTTTCAATATAAAAAATTCCTTTCCTTTATATACTCCTATCTCACGTAATCATTTTTTCAATGTGAAAATTTCCTTCCTTTCCCGTTTTTCGTCTTCTTGCAATAAATGCCCCAGCTGCCCTCTACTTTTGAAATCGTGAAAGTATAATAGAAGAATTGGAACTTGCCATTTCGATTTCTTTTACACTAGCCAAATTAATTAATCCATGGAAATGGGAAAATTTTTCCTTGTTTTTAGGAAAGTACTTTTGCAATAAAAATCACAAAAGATTTCCTATAATTCTTGTTCAATATCTACATAAATTGTTATGTTCTTTTTTTTTTTCTTTTTGGAGTTTAGCTGGCGAGAGCCAACCAACAAAAAATATGTTATGTTTTTGAAGTTTATTTTATGCTGTGTGCGTATGTGAAATGGCTTAGAATGAACAAAATTAGTTTAACTATAGATCGATTAATTTATTTTATTTATTAATATCTTAATCTGGTATAAAATGAGTCTAAAGTTATATAATTTTCGTGAACACATCTCAACTGAAAAATTATTAGATTACTTAACAAGTTGAATTTGACATTGAGCTGAAATTTTAAAATATAATATTGTAGTATTGTGTGATACAAAAAGTTCATGACATTGTAATCTTTTTTTATCTATGCTCCATCAAGGCATGGACTATATATATATGCTCAAATAGGATTAAGCATAGAGATTAATTTTGTCATTCTTCCTTGGAAGTTTCGGTTTTAGTTCTTAGGCTATACGAGTATTAGTAATTTGCGAAGTAATTGGAGAGCCCGATACGTCAGATTCATATCTCGACATAGAGTTTCAAATAACCGATTTGGCGATTTGAATTGCAAAACTATGATCTTCACATTGAAGTTTAGTTATACACCATTGTTTATATCTTTTTCACATTTTTTTAACTATTTTTATTTTTATAATTTAATAAAAATGATTCATTATTAATTACGGACTGACGCTTGTATGTCTACCAAAGTGTATATATTTTTGTGGTATTAATTTTGTAAACATCATTAATGAATAACATTTTAATGTAATTAAGGACACAAGGCCATAGCGAGTTATATCCTAAACAAATGCATCTTACTTTGATGTACGTCAATAGCAAGGACAAAGGGAATAAATCAACATATAAAATATGAAAGCACGGAGATATTCTTGAATTGACTCCAATTCTTATGGACTAAGGAAGTATTGAGAAAACATGTATATTCATTTAAGTTGGGGGTCAATTTTAACCCAATACAAAGATTCTCTTATTTGATTTGGTATGGGGCTCAGCTCCAGTGAGTACCTACCCATTCTGTTCATGAGTGCACTCGATCGGTATGAGTCTATCATACAATCATCTTCCTCCTCTAGAAATATTTTGGTATTATCACAGGAAAAATCTCAATTTAGAGCCTACTACATATTTGATATCACAAGAATATACTGTAGGTATAGCTTTTCTCCTCTAGAATTCTTTTGATATTATTCAAAGGAATTATCTCATTTTAGAGCTTATTATATATTTAATATGATAATAAAAAAAAGTAGATATCTCTTTAACGGAATTTATGGAAACTTCGCCATATTCGAGGGAGTTTCGTTGTGTGATTAAAGGAAGTAAGTAACGAAAAAACAGACAGTTTACTTAAAATTACTACTAGTGTGTACATTTTTTTTTCAAACAAACATTCCACCATTTAAAGTAAGTTTGAAGTCCGACTATATTAGTCAAAATATAATTTTTTTTTTTAAAAAAAAAAAGAATGCGAGTTTTATGTTCACAAGAGTGATGGAAGCGATCAGCGACGCAACTTCTGTAGGTTTCCCCAACATACCTAAACTATTTTGTAAGCTTCTATACGTATAACATCAGTCCTCTATAGTAAGAGTAGTTACATACTTACATTAAAAATAGAAACTTCAAATTTTTAACACAGGTCTAATATTTTTCAAACAAGTACTCATAATAATATTTCGTGTTCATATAATAAAATTCAGCTGGTTTTGCTAATTACCTACCCATAAGAAAAAGAAAATACACGAAGTGTTAGCCACAGATTTGATCATGGTCTATACTATCTTTTGACATGAAAAAAAGGAAAAATAAAATTAGAACCCAACATAAATTATAAACTAGGACACCTGTTTGAATGAATAGTGAACAAAACAGAATCTGTGTCTAATATTTTCATATATAATAGTTGTACTGGACCGAACAATTAACTTTCAATTATTGGGACTTTTGTTTTGTGGAACTTGAAAGCAATTGACGTCTGGGTATAGGTTGCATCAGGTCAGCCATGTATTTTGGTCCACAATTATATTGAAAAGACTAATAAAGGTTCTTAGTATCTCTCGTTGAAAAACGTGGCAACAAGCAACTTCTTTTTGTATAATAAAGAAAGAAAATAATTATAGACAGCAAGAATCTCCATGTTCCATTTTGTATTCTTCTCTTCAAGGCGAAGTATTTCTTACACGGACAATTCCATTTTCCTTTCTGACTTGAGCATATGCCCCAAAGACAACATAGATTAGTAAACTGTCAATTTGGGAAGAACAAACTGGAAGGTGCATGCGGTCACCATTTAGGATTTTTCATAAATCTTTAATTAATAATCCAACATTCGAAAGAAAAATTATTGGATTCAGTGTACCAAATTGGAGACTTCGTGCAAGAACACTTGATTCTCGCCTTGATTCTCCTCATTTCCTTTTTTATCCATGGACGAAAAGTAATAACTATATCTAGGCCCTTTGGGCTTTCAAAGAAATTTCTTTAAAATGACATATAATGGGCTTTCAAGCACGATTAATATGGACCATATTTCGTTCTTGTTTCGGCCCATTATCAGGCCTACTAAATCGCTTTATTAATGGCCCTCTATGAGGCTTGAGTTTTTTTTGGGCTACTATTAAAATCTATGACCTTTTCAGAATACAATTCCTTAGTTCGTCTTGAGGACTATCATAGTAATTCACCATAAAGCTTATAATAACATTCAAACAGAGAATCAAGCTGCTATCAACACTTATTGCACGAGTAAGTAGTAACTGTTAAGAAAGAGAAGGTAATAAATAAATATCAGAAAGAAAAGAGGAATAAATCACAGGCACCCAGTGTTATTCATTACAATTTTTTTTTCTTTTTTTTTGGTTACTGACTAGGATAATCTACAATTTTACATTATAACATTCCTAATACATGTGATCGTGAAAACTTCGACAAAATTAAAAGAAAAAGAAATTAAAGGTACAAGAGCTACAAGGAAAAAAAAAAGTTCTTGGAAGAAGATGATCACTTTCAGTAGGCTTCCCGTTCTCCCTGCCATTAATCGAAATTATAAATAGATTAGTAAATCTTCCAATACCCAATTTATAATGAAAATAAGTCAATGAAACAAAATAGAATAATTTCCCAAATACCCAATTTCAGAAATTAACAAAGGCCAATATCATCTCAGAAGGGGTATGTGCAAAATCTTTGATACCTTTTTAGGAGTCACAAAGGAGATGAATTTGCTCTTGAGCTTGTCCTTTTCTTTAGGCGAAGTAGAAGATGTCTTTGATTTGCTAACTTCTGTGGTACCAGTACCATTGAATTTTCTTAATTGTTCTCTGACAAACTTGTCATACACAAATGCTGCGCCTCTGAAGTATGGTAGCACCAACCATGCCACAAACAGCAACTTTAAATCGTACCATATTGGTATCCTGTGAAGTGAAACACAGAGAATTCAGTCCCCATTTAAGCAACTATAAGCCTTTAAATGAAAATAAAATATTTTCTAGCATAATTACTGCTTATGTGTTTACGTACTCTAGCTATTAGGACTCTTAAATATTCAAGAGTATGCTATTCAACAATTCAAAAGAACAATAGGGGCAATTATTGATAGTCTCTGTTGTTCTCATAATAAAAAGAGGAAGTTCTTGTAAGTACTGTGATGATTAATATTACCAGAAAGGGATTCACTTTACAAAAATCAGAATCTCACTTATGCTTGAAACAGCATATTAAATTACAGAAGTTCAGGGACTTACCAGTAAATTAGGGACTCGAGCACCATTTCCAGTAGTGTTATAAAAGAGTACAAGATCCAATAAGCAAGCCATTGCTCATCATCAAGCTTAGATGCACTCTCCATTGCTCGAACTGAAGCATACCTAATCAATTAGAAACAACACTGTCAATAATACCTATTTGCTTACATCATTGCAGAAAATCTTCTTGTTTCATTCATGAAATGTGACCGATTTTAAATGAAATATGTGTAAAAATAGCCTACATATTAATTAGGACCTTTTCAACTGTATGATTTGTCATTTGTTAGGGTTTTAGCACCTTATAAAGGGGCAAATATGGAAATTACATAACCACAAATAAACCCAAAAAAATTAAGTTCAGGTACTATATATAATCACAAATATGTAGCACGATATATACTTACAGAGGATAAAGGAGCATCACCGTTGGTCTGCATTCAAACACATAACACCAAAGTTACATAAATCCATCAAATTGACTTAAAAATTAAACTATAGAAAAATACCAGTATATTAGCATACAAATAAATTAGAAGGTCGTGATGCTTTAAAGTTTAACCAAATGTATATATCTTGCCAACATAGAGTGTGTGTGTGTGTGTGTGTGTGTGTGTGTGTGAGAGAGAGAGAGAGAGAGAGAGAGAGAGAGTACCCAGCTAAGGTGTGGAGATGAGAAAGCATAGTCAACAACTTGCCCATTTTCAGTTACTACAAGACTTGATCACTCAAACGAAGATTGCAAGAGAACGAGCTTTGATTTGGGTAATTTTAGCTTTAGGAATTTGAAACTGTGCTCTTTGATAAGGTTGAAGAGGATTATATAAGCGGAGGATCTAAGACACGTGTCATGCGGTTAAAGGGTCCGTCTAACATGCCACGTGTCTTTTTTTTGTACTTTGCCGACAAGATCCGCTAGTTACAAGGCAGACCCACCACATCAAATTTATAAAGTGTTATACACCAAAAAGTAAAAGGTTTTACAAAGTACTTTAGTACTGAAGTCAAAAAAGCCATTGCTAATCACTATCAGAGAATAAAATGTATGTTAAGATTCTTAAGAAAGGGTTTCTATCAAATTAATCTTTATTTAGGAACCCCATATTGGAGCGGAGTATTTGGATTGTTACTATTTTCATCATGTGACTCAGATCATGCCAGCAGTTGATGTGGATACCATCAGGAGAAAATCATCTTTCTGGGTTCAATTTGTGGTGGTTATAGTGTTTTTATTTTTAATTAGGGGAGAGAGATAAGGATAAACAAATGAAATCGTCACGGTCGGCTATTTTGGGTTCCATCATCATGTTCGTATTTAGAGATCTGCGACTAGGTTTTGGTCGGTGATGTATGTCAGACGGGTGTAATGAATCAATGAGATGTATGTCAGACAGGGACACGTGTCACATGCCAAACGACGATGCATTTATTTGGGATTTTTTAAAAATAAAAAAAGAGTTGAGTATTTAAGAGCCTTATGGATGCAATACAATAAAAAAAAGTCTATGGATGATTTCGCTGGATTTGTCGACTTACAGAATTTTATTTTTCAAAAATGTTTTTTTTTTTTGTTGTTTGACTGTTTAATCAAGCAGAAATCAATTCTAGAATCGCTTTCCAACAAAACATTGTCGAATGACTATCGGATAAAACTTGAAACAGCTTTTTTCAGCACAAAACTTATTTAAAGCCTTGAAGGATCCCTAAGTAGTGTTCTTAAAATCAAATTTTACGTTAACTCCAATTCATCCAATTCGCTTTCCATTCCATTTTTTGAATTTTTTAGCTCAAATGATAGGTTACTCTTGCTGACAAAATCCTGCATATACCAAGTAAACAAAATGATCGATGGGCAATGATATTTCTAATTTCTCTGTCAGAAGTTCCAACTCATACTACCGACAACAAATCAGCGAGTTCAATTCCAGGAACACCATGATACCAAATGGTGCCAGCTTGTAAACAAAACTTTGGATACATATCTAAAAAAAAGCACTCCATACCACCTATAATTTCAGTTCTTTATAAAAGAGGTTGAGAGACATTTAAAATTAAGAACTACAAAGAAAACAAGATTAAGGCTTTCTTGTTGCTTCTTTCTTATAATTCTGATTCTGATTCTGATTCCTAACTGATCGGGGAACAAATGCAAACCCACGTGAATGCCGATGACCAAAACTCACACTAGAAGGTGATGAAGCATCAACTGTGCTCAATTTTGATATACCAGAGACAATATCCTCAACCTCCATTTCCGTTTCTGTTGTCGGTTTCTCCTTTTTAGTCTCACTTTTTGTTTCCACTTTTGTTTCAGTGGTCTCAGGGTGGTCTAACTTCGCTTCAACTTCCATCTCTGATTCCCTCTCAGTTTCTGTTTTTGACTCCTGTTTGGGCCTGTAGTGATTGGGATGTGTTTGCTTGGACTCCTTTTTTCCATCCAAATCCATAAAAGATTCATGATCTTTTGCATCACTGCTTTTGTAGGCTTTGCGTTGTAGCTTCTGGCGCTGGTGCTTTGATGGGTGTGCTTTCTTGTAAAATTCAAAGCTGCTTGGAAAACGGTGCTTATCTATGAGGTGTCGCTGCCGGCTTTTGTAGCTCTTTAGCTTGGCTCCACACCCTTCCACCAGGCACTCATACTGTATCAAACAACATAGTATATGAAGTAGGTGCTTGCATTTTCTTTAATATGCATTTATTTCGTAGAAGATGTCTATAATAGAGTTCGAAAAAAAAAAAAAAAAAAAAGTATCCATTCAAAATATTTAGTATCACCTCTACCCTGTAAAACCACCAAATCACCAAAATGTCGCTACTAAAATTGCTCTGTCCATAAGATGATTATTATTCCATTCATATTTGAAAATTCAACATTATTATTAGATACATCTCCCAGAAAGTTTTTTTTTTTAATTAAACTGTAGTCATTATCTAAGATCAAGCAACACCAACACAGATTAAATTAATTGAGTTCAACAGTCAATTAACATTTAGAAAAGTATTGCAGATATCATAGTAACTTAGTTTTTATGAAATGAGGTCAACAAGAGGGTTGATTTCAGGCAATCTCTTGAACACTTGTTGTGCAACTATAATATCACCCAAGACAACACTTGGTCTGACTCGGCTTTCAAACCCACCATGACAAAAACCAACAACAACAATTTTGAGTAACTGCAGGATGAAACCCCACACACCGCATTAACCCAGAAAAAAGTTACTGCAGGATGAATCAAGTCAAGAGAAAAGCCTATGAGAGCAACAAGCCAACAACACCAATTTTAAGTGGTTTGGCTGAGATCTACTCCATCAAGAGGCCACCATTGGACAAACTTCACTAGTCAAGCCAGATACAAGTTTTATTGGACAATAGCTAACTAGATGCAATCAGTCCACCTCTCTAGTTCAATTCAAGCTCTCTCACCCTCTACAGTGGCATCTCTCAAAAATCTCTCACAAGACCTAAACTTTCTTTTGCAAGGGACAAGATTGGGAGAAGTATACATCCAGCCAAGGAGCTAACTCAAGCCCGTATGAGCTGTCTTGTGCAGGCCGAATTGGGCCTACCAACAATTTGTAGAGGCACTGCTGATGTTACAATGAGATTTTTAGTTTTGCAGGGACTACATATCACATCATAAGATTTTGCAGGTTCAGTAAATTTCTCTAAACCTAATGCATAGAAAAACAACAGAAATGTGGCAGTATGCATGTACCATGGGGAAGCCGCGAGCGACCTTTGCTTGGAAGAAGGAATCATGGACTTCAGAAATGTGAATACTGAGAAGTCGAGAAGTGGGGTAAACCCGATAACAAACCGAGCATGATGCGATGTGACGGGTATTGTAGTGGTCCTCAAATTCCTCCAGACACTCCAGCCTGGCCCCACAACCTGCTATAGGGCAGAACAAACTGTCCCAGAAATTTTAGTAATAAGACAAAATTAATATCCAGCAATTAGAATAATCTGACAATGCATTACAGTACAATTCATCCATGCTGGTAAGGGACTGGTTCAGAACCAGGTAGTTTAATCATTTTTTGTTAGTACCTGCTTTCCTTGGTGACTGTAGGCAGAAACTCTAACCAATTAGAGGGGGCCAACCCTGACATGTATGCTTAATAGGTCAGGTTCAAGTAAGAAATTCCTCAGCACATTAGCAGGTTCACCAAGGTCAAACCTAAGTGGGGATTGGAATCCAATATGTATTACCCAACCTATTTATATTGAATATTGGTTTAACGAGAATACTGAGTACTGAATTCCTATATTATGAAGCATCTATAAAGATAATATGTGCTGCATATATAAGGAAAAGGCATGAATCCTATCAATTTTTTTTTTCTTATGAGGTCATTTTTTTTATTTTTTATTTTTTTAAAATCCTCATAGAGGAAAAGGCATGAATCCTCTCAATTTTTTTTTTTTAAAAAAAAAGGAAATGTTAACCTGGTTCCTAACCAGACTTATATACCCCTGTATACCTAGATAGAAGAGGTCATTGATGCCTCACTGTAAATCTAATCTAGTATTTCAGTGTGAAATATGAAATTGCTTATACCAAGAATTAGGTACTCATATAAATCAGGACAATTCGGGTAATCCCTTAAAAGGAGGTAAATTCGAAAATGTGTTTACTTAGCATCTGCTATCTCCATCCTCTGAAGCTGGTAACGCTCATCTTCCGTTAAATCCAGAGCAACCTACACATTTCAGTAAAGCTAGTAGTCAAAATGTAGTCTTAATCATTCAAGCTACTTGTACAAAAATTAAATTACTTTGGTTGCATACAACATTAATGCACTGTTCCCAAAATTATAATACCAAAAGTGAATTTGAATATACACTGGAATAAATACATGCCAAAAATAATCCACAGAGAAACTAAAATTACTGATACAATACGAACAGAAGCAGAAGAAGAACTGAAGTCTATCAAATTTCATCAAGCCACTACTGAGAGCACTAAATTGAGCTAATAGATTTGAATGGAAGAGAGAGAGAGAGAGAAAAGAGAAGATGAAAAAAAAATTACATGCTTGGCGAGGAGCTCACGCTCCAAGTTACCAGAGGCGAAGAAGGGATCGTCGGGTTTAAACCTTCTTCTAGAGGCGACCCAAAACGGAAAATCTAACCCCAACCCAAGATCAGGAGATGCCAAACTTGCATCCATTGAATCCATGGCGCTCCACACGACTGATCTTGCTTTCACTTGAATTGCGAGTTCAAACTAGTTAATAACAATAACAATTTGAAATTTTTGCCCCCGAAAATAAAATAATTTCAGAGATGGCCTTTTTTTTTTTTTTGGTCTACTCTATGTGACCTTGTCTATGCAAATGGATCGGTTTATTTGGTTATTAACCGAACCGATTAAAACGATTTGGTTTATTTTATCTGTCGGTTCGGTTGAAAAGTATTAAATTTGAGTTTACATTATTTGCTTAGATGGTCAAAAGTGGGATGACATGCATTTTTCAAGACATTTATTTACTTCCTCATGCTCTAATGTTTTAGCAGGTGGTTTCCAATAAAATGAAGAAAATGTTGGTTTTAATATTAATATTTATTCTAAGAGCAAACATTAAAAAAAAAAGGTTTATGTTTTCTTTTAATTTTGTGCAGAATGCTTCTTCTATTTATATTTCGTTTTTCAGTTCAAATTATCCTCTTATTGTTCTTAAAGACTAAAGAAATTTCGTAGATATAATGCTTGCAAATTTGACTTTTATGCATGTCTCTATTGAGGAATTTATGTGGTTTCCTCGGCTGTTTTTGCTAAATATTTACCAAATAAAGAAAAAAAAATCTCTCCGTATTTATGGTGCTTTATCTTAATTTTTTTCTCGTTTTTTTTTTTTTTTAATCTTGATTCTTTGTTGTCTGCTTTATATTATGTCTTTTAAAAAAGTACAAAGTAATTTAACTATTTGTTCTCTTCTACTTGCTTGATTTACCCTAAAACTTGTAAATTGAATGAGATTTAGTCTCATTTTTTTTTATCCCCTTCAAAAGTGAAATGTTTACCTCAAATATCGTCCTTTAAAAAATACAAAAATCTCGACGCATTTTTTTTAGCTCAAATATTTCTGCTCTATCATCCGCAAACAAAAAGTAATATTAAATAAATAGATAAAAGAGAAGAAGAAATAATGGATGAAGGTTCTTTTAGTGCTTCAATTAATCATACAAGCATTAATTCCGTTGTTTTTGAAAAAAATCAAATGAATTACTAAATTTTTTTTAAAGAAGTTAGTTATATTAAACCTGCTTTGTTGTAATTACGAGGCAAATCACCAGCTAGAAAACATGTCAATCTAGAACCAACTAAAATTGGCTCGAAATTAAAGGAAAACAAAACCCGCGCATTTCATCCTCCAATTGATTTTGTGCTTTTACTATTCTCTCTCCCTCTCTGTCTCTCTGTCTCTTTCTCTAAAAATGGATCGCCTGAGCTCCACCTCCTCTAGCTCCTCAAGGAGGATGGCGGTGCCGGGTGGATGTTCTCCACGTTCTTACAAGCCCGATTCTACCCCTCGCAAGCCTCCGCCGAGTCCCATGTCTCGCTCTCTGTATGTACATTTCAATTGGCAAACAAAAAGAGAAAGTTTTTAAGTGCTATTTCTTATCAATTCGTTTGGTTCGTCGTGATTAATTGGTGACAGAACTTTTGGAAACGAAAGAACGGTAAAGAGGTTGCGCTTAACAAAAGCTCTGACCTTGCCAGAGAACACAACTGTGCTTGAGGTTTGTCGGAGGATGGCACAACGACAAGTCAATGCCGCACTCCTAACTGACTCAAATGCTTTGCTTTGTGGTATCTTAACTGACAAGGTTTGTTCTATGTATTTCAGCCCGTTTGTTTTGCAATTTAATAACATTAATCATTTTTTTATTAATCATGTTCAATATTTGTCTATGTAGGACATAACGACAAGAGTAATTGCACGGGAATTAAAGCTTGAAGAGACACCGGTATCCAAAGTCATGACAAGGAACCCGGTTTTTGTTCTTTCCGACACATTAGCTGTCGAATCATTACAAAGGATGGTTCAAGGTTTTTTTTCCTCATTATCAAAAGAACTTTAAAATTTTGTAACTAATTTATTCATTCAGGTGAAAAAGTGATATTAATCTGATGTCTATAGTACCATGTATCTGGGTATGCAATTACTGGTAAATATCCATAAATCCATACTTTAAATGGTTATGAAAGCTTTCAAATGACATTTCAAAGGTTGTATGTATGTTCTGATTAGGGAAATTTAGGCATCTACCAGTGGTGGAGAATGGAGAGGTGATTGCACTCTTAGACATAACTAAATGCCTTTATGATGCAATTGCTAGAATGGAGAGAGCGTCAGAGAAGGGGAAAGCCATTGCCGCTGCAGTTGAAGGTGTTGAGAAAAGCTGGGGTACTCCTACTTCCGGTATTTTCTTAGACAACGTAAATAGCATCGATAATTTATTTGTTTACTTTGAAAATCACCTTCTACAATAGCATTTACCTATATTAATTACTATAAAAGAGAATCTTAAAATCCATGTCTTATGCGTAGGCTCTTCAAGCTCATTTGCCGAATCTCTTCGTGATCAGATGTTTAGGCCTTCTTTGTCAACAGTTGTATCTAGTAATTCAAAGTAGGTACACCTTAACCACAAGTGCTAGCATACAAATTAATGTCAATTATTTTTAGTTGATTAGTTCTATTAATCAAATAAACAACTAGGTTTCATAATTTGTATTTTATTTCTTAATTTTTCTAGGGCAATTACAGTAACATTAGGTGATTCAGTGCTAACTGCAACAAAAAAGATGCTTGAAGGTCAAAAGAGTTCAGTTGTTGTCACCGTTGGAAATAAACCTATGGGCATTCTAACGTAATTTTATTTCCTCTAATTTAATATCTTCCTAATAACAAGGCACATTTATTATTTTATAGAGATTGACACTTCGTGCATGCTCTCTATTGTAGATCCATATTTTTCTAGTTTCAATTTTTTTAATTGATTACTATGCAGATCAAGAGATATACTAATGCGGGTTATTTCCAAAAATCTTCCTCCAGAGTCAACTCCTGTTGAAAAGGTAATTTCATACCAGTATATATGACCTTCATTTTTACAATATATTGTCAACAGTTTGTGGAATAGCAAACAGCTATCCTTGTAAATTAAAAGGAAAAACTTCATATTCAAGTGTAGGTAATGACTCCTAATCCCGAATGCGGTACCTTAGACACACCCATATTGGATGCTCTTAGGATTATGCAAGAAGGCAAATTTTTGCACCTTCCAATTATTGACGGAGGTAACAGTATGTCTCAAATAAATGAAAAAAAAAAAAAAATTGAGTCTTAAAGAGAAGTACTTATTTGGGTTCTTTTATTGATAACTTCGAAAACAGATGGAAATGTTGTTTCTGTCATTGATGTAATAGATATCACCCATGCCGCTGTGTCAACTGTAAGTTTTTCTGACTTAACTTTTTTTTAATTAAATACTCCGTAAGTAATAATGTGATATTAACTCATTGATGCTTGATTTTTTTTTTCTTTAAAGGTTGAAAATAGTGGTGGGGTGAGCAATGAGGCAGCAATTTCTTTAATACAAAAATTTTGGGATTCCGCCATGTCTATGCCCATGGATGATGATGATGACTCTAGGTAGAAATAAGATAACATTTAATTTATCTTTTCTCTTTTAATTCAACACCAAAGCAAATGCTTTTGGTTAATTTAAAAATGAAATTAGAGTTAAGCAACACTATTTCAAAACACAGAAATTTGAGATGATGCGGTCACAAGTTTCCTTGAATTTCTTAATGTCAAAATCTACCACTATTAGTTTAATTTGGATAGTTAAATACTGTCCATGATCTTTTTTTCGTTTTAAAATATCCGTTTTCATGAACTGCATATATACTTGTGAAAAATTTTAGTGAGACGTCATTGAGGATTGCATCAGATGCCGGTGGAGAGAACAAAATTAACAGGGGTTGCTCCTCTTTATCTAATTTGGATATGTCTAATACTTTTTCTTTCAAACTCCAAGATAAGAAAGGCCGAATGCACCGTTTCTCTTCTGGTACCATCTCAAAACCAGTTTCATTTCATTCATTTTTGTGAGTTTTTATGCCCATGTAGACAAGGACACATCTCCATATTGATTAGTATATTTTGGGTGGCTATATAAGTAAATGGACTTGCATGCAGATGTACAAACATTAACACCATTAGTTACTTGCATCCTTCAAAGACTCGGCGATGACATTGATAGACATCACCTACCTCACATTTTGGTACCACATCTTCCTTAAATTCAATTTCTCTTTCTGAATCTTTTCATGTCTCAAATTTCATATAATTCTCATCCCACTTGCAGTATGAAGATGAGGATCGTGATAGAGTACTAATTACATCAGATGATGACCTAATTGCAGCTGTAGAGCATGCAAAACTTGCTGGTTGGAAGGTATATGTACATCAATGCACTGCAATTCCACTAACTTTTACCGATTTTGTACTTAATAGTCTAGTTTAAATACCTATTTGGTACGTAATAGAACAGTGTATCATCCATGTACTAGAATTTAGCAGTACATACCTATAGTTGAAAGTATGTTAATTCTAGTTATATATAATATTATTTTTGTAGCAATTACGAGTGTCTCCATATGTATATCTTAATTACTGCTATTATAGTTCACCATGTTTTAAATACTAGTTAATTCAACATTCCACATGTCTCAATTTTATTATTTTTCTTATGTTATCGAATAGGGATTACGATTGTACTTGGACTACTCAGGCATGAAAGGACATAAAAAAGGAAGAACATCTGTATCAACAGAAGGTGCCAACTGTGAATATGCATGGGCAGCTGCTTATAGTGCTGTAGCAGCCGGTGCCGCTTTTGTAGTGGGTCTTGGCATCATGGCTTATATCAAAAGACCAAAATCATGATGATATGCATCTTCTTTGTAAGGAAAATGACAGTGAATTAGGCTGATTTGTATGTATCATCATGTGTGCATGAATGTCCCTGAAATGATTGTTCATGATTTGGAAAGGAAAATGTATCTCTAGTGCATTAGATATAATATTTTCTCGAGGAAATGGAGATATTACTGGATATTAGTGAACATCATTTCGTATATTCAATATAGTCCCTTGAGTAAGCTCGTTTATAATTTTTTTTTTTCTTTAGATACACTCACATTGTACTGAATTGAAATCATCAAAGAAATTCATTTTTGTTTCTGCACTATTTGTTGGTATTTTCAAATAATTTGTCAAGCTTGCTAATTGCCAGTTGCCCAGCCTATACTCGTGCGTATTTAGAGAGATAATTTCGGATAAATTAAAGGTTCATTTTATAAAATAGCTCCCCATACTTGATTAATTCTGGAGCATCATTTAATCCAACCATTGATTGCAAAAAGTGGATACTGGGTCCCGCAAACAGTAGTCTCTCGGTCCTAGTCCAGGTGCAAGAAATAAATTGACCATAACAAAGATCCAAGGGTTTTACTTACTCTGGTCAGAACAGAGATTGCGCCACGTTATCAGAAATAGATGATGAACGGTTCAGATTCAGTTTGCGTTTCTTACTTTCTAACCCCTTTCGCTTTTTTGTTCTTCATTTCTCGTACTTTCGGGTGAATTCTCCAGAGAAAAAGAGAGCCACTTGGTGAGTCGGTTTTGTGTAAGAAACACTTGGTGAGGCGATTTAAAGCGATTCGATTGCGTCGAGGAGAAGGTTTGTGTGATTTCTTCAGGGTTTAATCAGCTGTCGAGAGGTTCGTCTAGGGTTTTGCTCTTTCTCTTTAATTTGATTTGTGGGTTTTTTCTTCATTCCTGCCAAAATCATTTAAGGGTTTTACTTTTTCTCTTTATTTGTTGGTATTTTCTCTGTGCATCACAAAAATCCTCTTTCTTTGGTTGGTCCTGACATAATTTGTGTTTTCATGCTCCTAGGCTCAAAAAATATTTACCCTTTCCACCAATTTAAAACGGCGAATTAGTAATTGAAGCTTTTGTTAATTTTCAAAGCAAACGCAATTAAATTGAAGTGCCTACTGGTAATTTCTGGCCTCCCAACAAAATGGGTGGGTATACACCATAAATGCCACAAAATAGTTGTGATATTGTGTTTGTGAAACTGTGTCCCATCTTATGCATCTTACTTTGTATGTAAAGTAAGGAGAATGGTAGATTCTATTAGGAAATGAGAAGGGCTTTACTGAGTAGCAGGCTAGCAGCCATAGTTTATGCTCTACTGATCCTGCAGTTGCACAAATAAACTAACTACTCGATTTAACAAATGCAGAATGTAATACTAACTGACAAATTTTGGGAAAATTAATAGGTGAAAGGAGAAGATGGCAAAGCATCACCCTGATCTGATAATGTGCAGGAAGCAGCCGGGAATAGCCATTGGGAGGTTATGCGAAAAATGTGATGGCAAGTGCGTCATCTGTGACTCCTATGTGCGTCCCTGCACCCTCGTGCGTGTCTGTGATGAGTGCAATTATGGCTCCTTCCAGGGCAGGTTATTTCCCACTTAACATGCTCTCTCCTTTTCTTTTTCTTTCTTTTTTTTTAATTAAATTGCAGAAATAATTTTGAAGAATATCTCTATCATTACCATTTTTAGTCCTTAATTTTTTTTTTTTTTTTTTTTTTTTATGTATGATTTTGGTCCTTGAAGTTTTAGTTGTACCTACCATTCTACCAAATTGCCTCTGTTGTTTACATTCATGCTTTAGAAGTCCATTCTATTTTAGAAGAAGGTCATCCTTTGATCTATCTTAGCATCACTTTAGCATTGCATGATTGCATCTACTATGTATGCAGTAGCACAAGTAATGCACATGATGTGGTCATGCCATTACATATCTACTAATTGAATTCTGGAATTGATCTCCATGTCATAAAAAATAAATAATTTCATGTATTTTGCCAAAAGTATCGTGATGACTTGCATGCTAATGCAGGTTTCTATCTATTATGACCTATGATAATGATAGGACCAATTTGCTACCAATTGAGAACTCCAAGATCAAAATGGAAATTGTTGAACATTGATAATCTTTAGTTGTGTTTTGCCAAAAGTATCACTATGACTTGGATGCTAATGCAGATTTCCATCTACTTTTTTGACCTGTGATAATGGTAGGACCAATTTACAGCAAATGGGAAACTTCAATGACCAAAATGGGAATTGTTGAGTTTTTTGTACTAAAATTGGATTTAAGAGATGATTTAAGGACCATTTCTACTGGTTGCTTTTTTTCTTTTGTTCTTTCTATTTTGCAATCTCTGATCCTTGACTATGCTTGTGTTGCTGTTGCTGCTCCTTTTGCTATTCGATGTTACTCCCAATTGTGCTCGTTCCACAAGCAGATCTGGACCTTTCCATGTTATATGTGTTTAGCATTAGATTGCTCGACTGGTTTTTAGTCAGGCATAATTGAGACTGTTGATCTGAAATAGATATTTCAGGTCTCAGCTTGGGCCTCTCTTATGCCCTGATCAGAATGCCATTTTCTTAACATGGGATTTCATTTCATTTCATTTCATTAGAAAATTCTTGATCAAAATGGATGGATTTGACGTCATTTGGTCGGAATTTCTATGTTATTAGACCCAACGAATTCTCAAGAAATCAATTCCAATGAAATGAAATCCTGTGTAAAAATCATTTTGATCAGAGCTTTATAGAAGACATTACATTTGAAAATGAGTTTATTTGCTGAGCTGGTAAACCTCAAAGTAGGGTATCAGACAGGAACCTGGCAGTCTAAACCCAATGTTATCTTTTATGTTGATGATTAAACTATTTTATTATTTGTGGGCAGGTGTGTGATATGTGGTGGAGTGGGGATATCAGATGCGTATTATTGTAAGGAGTGCACCCAGCAGGAGAAGGATCGTGACGGTTGTCCGAAAATTGTGAATCTGGGCAGTGCGAAGACTGATCTCTTTTACGAACGCAAGAAATATGGTTTCAAGAAAAGATGATTGTTTGCATGTTTTAGGCTCCTTTTGATTTGGTTAGCTTTGCTGTTTTTCCAGATCTATATGTTCATTGCATTACAGACTTGTGATGTTAACCAATAGTCATGATTTGGTCTAGAAATTTTATCTGTCACTATTATTGGATGTTATTGTGGTCTATTTTTGACTGATAGTGATATAAGTATGTGTTATGGATAATATCTGGCTAATCAATTTCTGGTTGTGTCGATAATTAGTTAGTTTTGAGCTTTGGGTATTATTTTCTTTGGGGGGGTTGCTTTCATACCAATTCGGTAACTGCTTTCAGCGTGCCATGTAAGGACTCTTTTCCATTGGCCATGAAATTAAGTGTTAGAGCTGTATAAATTTTCAACATGTCTGAGTCATGTATGAATTTGAAGTTGTACGGAGTTTACGTTTTTCTATGCTTGAGGGCAAGTCCGAGGTAAAATTGTGGAGGACATTGCTTAGTTTTGAGTTTGTTACTGCGCTTTTTGAAAATGAGCACATTGAAACTCAGTTGTGTGAATCATATACACATTTCAGAACTAAGGATGAAATATAATGTCTTTGTTAGTAGATGGCTTTTTAAGGAGTTAGGGCGTGATAAGTGCATTTCATGATTCGAGGCATAAATTGAATCTATTTGGTGATCTTTAGCCGTTTATTGGATTTTTTTTTTTTAAAAAAAAAATGAAATTGTTAGTATTTTCGCAATGTTGTGTGATTTGATTTGAGTAATACTGCTAAGACTGCCAACAAAATCTTATTATCAACTCGTTATTTTCAGTATAGTAAATTCTCAAGGTACTTTTATATTGCAGATGACTTTCCCTAGCCCCCATACTGTCATGCAATTAAGCAATCAACATAAATTCCGAGCCAACACTATGTTTTAAAGCAATAAATTATAGCACTAGGCATGGTACAAGCACCATCGCCCCAAAGCGGACAAAATTTAATGTGCTATAAGATAATAAAAGTTAAAGAGAAGTATAGCAAGTTTTGCTGTGACCTATGGGTGGTGCCTTTCTTGTTGGGTTTTGCATCTTTTTTCTCAGTGACTGATTCTCGGATAGAACTGGAGTTAGCTATATGTATGTACTCCAATTGAAAGATATAAGCTGTACATGGATCCATAAGTAAGAATTTAATGTGAACGAAGTCTAGCAAAATATTACCTTTTCTTTAACAATCCTTTTGGGTTATTTTGGGGTTGCTTTTTGTTTTGCTAAAATCCTTTGCCACCTTCTCATTTCCTCTTCCTAATGTTATTCTCTTCTACACATACCAGATATGACTTATATATGCACCTCTCAGAACAAGACACAGCATTCCCAACACATACCAGTACAACAGAAGAACACAAAAATTTAGAGAAAGAAAGATGGCAGATTGGGGTCCAGTGTTCATAAGTCTGTTGCTATTTATACTTCTTTCTCCGGGGCTTCTATTTCAGTTGCCAGGCAGGACAAGAGTCGTCGAATTTGGCAATTTTCAGACAAGTGGAGTCGCGATACTTGTTCATGCCATCATATACTTTGCTCTGATTGCAATATTTCTACTTGCTATAGGTGTGCATGTGTATCTTGGATAAAAATTTGTTGATTTTGTTAGTTAATTGTAATGTTCTTAAGTTTACATTTTTTCTATTTTTATAATAAGGTTTTATGATTTCTGTTTGTTGCTGCAATTGTTGGATGTATTTCAAAGTTTAAACATCTGATAATGGTAACGGAATAATTACATGTAACCCTGTTGTTTATGCTATTCGACACTTGCTTTCTTTTCTTATTTCTGGAAATTTTATGCTGGCATTCAAATAGATTAAGTCACATACATTTCATTTAAAATAACTCTAATAGATACTAAATGGTCTGATTATTTACAAAAGAAAAAAGAAACTAAAAGGTAAAAGTCTGATTAAGAAATGACGGATTGTGTTTCCCAACTCAATTTGTGGAATCATTAGTACAATCTGGACTCCATGGTGATGAACTGATGGATATCTCATAATTTACATTCACAATTTGCCTGTTTGAAATCAATTCTTAAGTCGAGAAATCCAAGTTGGAAAATGACCGTTGCAATATATAAGTAGACCTGTTACTGTAGTAGAAAAATTAAAACCAAAAAAGGAGAAGTATAACTCGATAAGCTGTGTGAAGTTACTATATGTAGAGATGGGCTTGCAATATAACAAGGAAAAGCATAAGAAGAAGTCCAAATAAGACAGCATGAACAAAAATGGAGGCCCAACTTGTTTTCATGCTCATGAAATCTACCGGTCGGTACCAGCCGGGCATTTGGAGGATTACACCGGGGCTTAGAAAGCAAACAAAGCAGATGCTATCAATGGGGGAGCCCAATCTTTCATGGCTTGATTGCTTCCCTAAAAAAGGAACAAATTCCTAATTCAAACAAAATGTAAGCTTCAAGTCTTTCTCAGAGCTTCCAAGGTATGGGGGCTTATATAGTTGTAAAGAGAGATAATGATGCTCCTGAGGTGTGAAAAGTAATATAAGAATTGGATGCCGTGATGCTTTTACATAGTGGTATGGGAATAAATAAAGTTTGGATGGAGCAATGATTCCCCAAAGAACAAAGGGTTCAATTATTGGAGAACAATATTAGACAATTAACCTCACCGTTGAAAGGCCCTATTTTTTTGTAAGATCAAAGGTTGTTTCTAGGCAAAGTAATGTAAATGGTTGATCCTTTTTCGTTATCTTTTGTTAGACTTAGACATCATCATATAAGCGCATGAAAAATTAAATAGCACCTTTTTTTTTGAAGGACAATTAAATAGCACCTTACAAAGCCTATCTCGTTGAAACAGATCAAAGTGAAAGCAATATATCCGAGCAATAATTACGGTGATGGGTACATCAGTGAAACCGATCAAAGTAAAATCAATTATTTTGTTGTTGGTTTGTTTCAAGTTTGGGGTAGTTTCAAACGCAAAGGAAAAAAAAAAAAAAAAAAAAAAAAAAAAAAAAAAAAAAAATCTTGACTCAACAAGTTAAGTTCGACTATATTTGTTTAAAGTATATCCGAGGAAAAATTATTTTGTTCCAAAAACGAAAAAGAAGAACAGTGGTACAAAGCCCAAAGTCTATTGGATGTTTTTGGGCTTTTTGGGGCTTCTCCACATTCTTGATTCACTCCTCGTTCTTTTTCTATACCGCGCTGATAACTGCAATCAGCGGATCAAGTAATCACGCAATCAAATTCCATTTTGGATAAGTGCTCTCAACTTCCTCTTTCCATAAATGGAAAACACTCTCTCACCCATTCCCTCACCCTCTTTTACCCCCTATGCACTTCACCCCTCTCATCTGCGCGTCATCCTGGCTCCGCTCCTTCTCCCCACGCGCCTCTCTCCCATCGCATCACCTCCTCGCGTCTCCCCTCCTTCCCGTCACCTCGTGTCATGTCGCCCCTCTTTTCCGTCACCTCTCGTCCCGTCGCTCCTCCTTCCCGTCACCTCCCCTCATGTCGCCCCTTCTTCCCGTCACGTCTCGTCGCATCACCCCTCCTCGTTACGTCACCTCCTCTCTTACATGCTCTGTTCTCACCCTTACATAATTATTTACTCCCTTATAGTTATTTAGTTACTCCATTATAGTCATTTAGTTACTCCCAAAACTTAGCATAATCAGATCTAAAATGTGTTACTCCCTTATAGTCATTTAGTTACTCTCGAGTTAAATTAAAATACTCCCTTGAACCTATTAGTTACTCCCTTAACACTAATTATATACTCATAACAAACCTAAATAATTGTTCGTATTAGTTACTTCCTTTACATTATTTAGTTACTCCCTTATACTTAATAATTTACTCCATGTATGGTCAGTAGTTACTCTCTCAAATAAACAACATATTTGAACTTATTAATTACTCCCTTCACAGTATTTAGTTACTCCCTGATACTTAATTATTTACTCCCTGTATGGTCAGTATTTAGTTACTCTTTCAAATAAACTATATATTTGAACTTATGAGTTACTCCCTCATGCTATTTTAGTTACTCCCCTGTATAAGTTATTTATTCCCCATAGTGTTTAATTACTCTCTAATAAAGTTATACAAAGAGTTATTATTTACTCCCTCGTACAATTTTAGTTACTCCTCATCTATAGCTATTTACTCCCTTATAGTAGGAGAACCAGATCTAAATGTCTTTTCTCTTCTCAGCCAAGAGAAAGGATGTGGAGATAGCGAAAGATGAAAACGAACAGAGAAGAGATGGGGAGATAGGGAGATATCTCAAGGGTGACGGAGATCTGATCGTCTTCCTTCTTCCTCTCTAGCCGAGCACGAAGAAGCGCAAGGCGAAGAGCGACGATGCGACTTGTGAGGGAGAGTAGAGAGGAGGTGCGGGGAGGAGGTGAGGCCGTAGAGGGTGAGGAAAGTAGAGGCGGAGGAGAGGGAGGCGTGAGGGGAGGCATGTGAGAGGAGAGAGAAGAGGAATCTGTGTGGAGAGGAGAGGCGCATACTTGTGTTGCGTACAAGGGTGAGAGAGAAGGGAGAATTAAGTCGCGTGCAAGAGAAGGGAGAGGCGCACTCCCTCTGATTGCTTGATTGTGCGTCCTCTTAATTGCTTTAAGTAATTCTCTTTTCTATAAACTGGGTGCAACAAATTGGTGCTAGATAACTACTACCGTTGCAAGATGCAACATGTCAGTCATTTCACGAAAACAAAGAGCAAAAAACCACAAACACCATTGTCACTCATATATTATTTATAAAGCAAGATCATAACAATAGTAACTTAAGATCCAGCTTGCCGTTCGGCTACAGAAAATAACCATAGCAAGTCAAACAAGCCATTATGCATAACGTAGTTCAAGACAATACTAGCATACAATTGCACAACCCTAATGCAAGTTAAAGTCAAACTTTGACAATCAACACACAATTTACTAGAGATAAATATTTAGAAGTCGCCACTGCTGTGGATAACACTCCTGTTTCACTTCAGGCGAGCCATCCTGGCGGCATGAGAGTGGTCATGCTGGGTCCAGCACTAGTTGTTGCAATTGCCATTTGTTGTTCATTTTGGTATCTACACAAATGCAAAACAATCCATTTAATTTATCTAAACTTTTCCAAAGAAAACATACAAGCAAATAAGAACAACATATGTAATAACAAGATACCCAATTTGAAGTGTGGGCTCGCATTCGATGGGTGCAAAGAAGACTTGATCAGTTTTGATGTAACCAATGCCTTGGCTGTTATTTCCTTCCCACAATTGTGGCTCTTCGCCATGTAAATCAGTTAGCTGCAATTGAGTTATCTCTCACTAATTAGCGTTTTTCTTTTGAGTGATGAGGAAGATTGACCTAGCATTGCAGGAAGCAACACATACCCTCTTCTTAATTTTTCTGTTGGCCTCACAAAGACGAACATCCTATAAATTTTGACATAAAAACAAAGAAATGTTACAGAACAAAGTACTGAAAAACTCCCATATATGGAACTAAATTATGATTTCAGTAGAAAGAAATTACACTTCTTTTAAGTTCGTCCAAAGTATCCAGAAAGGTCTGTGTCTGTCAACAGATAAAAGTAATATGTTTAAGTTGCATGCTATTGGCCAAAACAAAATAAGGTACGTTTAAAAGTTTAAAAATAAGGGGGGAAACAAGATAAAATAAATGACCCTGGTGTCCCGAATCTGTTTTAGAGAAGAATCCAACTGAGACTCCAGTTTTATCAGCTCATCAATGGTAAGACTCCCCAAATCCTCCCCCATTAGATTTCTAGACTCAAATAGGTTTTATCATACAAAGAAATGCTTAAATTGGTTAGTCCTACATAAGTTAGAAAAAAATAGCAAAATGAAAATGAAAATAATGAAGAGGATTCAACCTCTGAACAAATTGCAAGTGTTCAACGTGGGATTTCAGTTTGAAATATTCCTGTTGACTGTTCTGTAAATATTGAAATATTGCTAGGTCAGACTCATTTTAACTAAGAACGATAAGATCACAATTTTGACAATATTTAAACTTGCCATTCTTGGTATTGACAGTTCAAAAGTAGTCTACTCCATTTTAACCCTTTATCAAATGAATCAAACTTTCATCTGATGTGAATTTAACAATATTTTAATTACTATAACAATATATAAACTGTATGTTACTCAACAGATAGATAATCTCTCTCAAAATGCACATAAATACCTAAGAAGATTATATAATTGCACAACATATGGTCAAGATCGTCAAACAAAATTTTCTCTATAAGATGATTATATTCTTTTAAAACAGAATGACATCACATCACAGATGAATTACATACCAGAGTTTCTCTGGAGATGACCTTTGCTGGCTCTGGTGCATTATAGCTGTTCTTTTGGTACCTCTCCAATGTCTTTGTCATACTACGATTTGAACATATAAATATGCTTAATTCAGATTTCAAGAAGCTAAAAGGCCAACAATAAAAATCAAAAGTGATATCCACATTGTTGTGTCATTAATAATTTCTTTTTGCCTTTTACAGAACAAGAAAACATAGGATGAGATGTCTTGCATATATATCCAAAGTGACAATAAGGAAACACTCCTTATGATGACAAGTTAGTAAACAAAAGTAATATTTTTTTCTTTATGAAAAATACTAGATGAATGGAGCTAAAGTGTGATAATTTAACAGATCGAGCTGGTGCTATGTCAGAAATTTAAATGCCAAAGAGTTTTTGTTTTGTAGCAGCATGTATAGCTAGGGAAAGCTAGAGTCAATATTTTGTCTTTGGGAAAAAGGCAAAAAAGAAATGAAGAGATGAAAGGATTTGACACGACTCGAGGATTCCTTAACACCTTAGTGTAAAGATTCACTGTGTGATATATATGATTTGACCCCTTAATTTCTCGCTTGCCTTGCTTTCTGCAAGTCTGACAGGTGAAACTATAGACCATTATGTGCAAACACCAAATATTTCAATTAGATACTTCAGGCATCCAAGAAGATATAAAGCAATGATTAAAATTCATTAACAATTAATCTTAACAACGTTTTTTAAACTAAGTAGAAAAACTACATAATGAAAAGTGTTTTTACGCTGATTATATATCAAATTTTATGTATATTTTATGTCATTAAATAGTCAATGTTTTACAGATTTTAAACGTTTTGATTTCAAAATTACAAAATTATAAACTCTTAGAGTTGTCAAGATATTTTCTGTAGGATATATCCCAATCCATGATGCCCTGCAAAAAAAAAAAAAAGAGATATATGAAAGAAATGACATGATTTGAAGGTTCCTTAACACCTGTTTCAGGCTATCCTGTCTTCGATTTGACCTATTTATTTTTTATTCTGCCTCGGTATAGACCTGAGGTAACAAATGAAGTATTTCAGAACAGGTATTAAATTTCGAATCCTCCTAATCAGCAACTCAGACATTCATAAGAAGGTTCAAAATATAAACCTTAAAAACTTGTAAAGAAAGATACAAGTTATTAATTAACTAGCATCAAACTTAGTTCTTATGAGCTAGTAGCATCTTCATTTAAACCTTTTCTATTGATATTTTTTTTTAGCAAATACAAATCAAACCTGAACAATATATGCTTCATCATTTTACACGAAGAAAAAGAGCAAGGAAACAGAAGGAAATTCTCTGGGGGTGAAACATCCTGAATTTATGCGCTTGGAGAAGCTCTCATTTTAGATAGTTCAGGTACAGTTTATAGGGCAAATAAATCAAGGAGACACAAAGAGAGAGCCTTGCTTGTGAACATGGTAGTATAGAGCTTTATTTTATTTGGCAAGAACAAAGTTTTGAAAAAATGGTCAAGAATATGCGCCATACAAGTACAATTTAACTAAAAAAAAACTAATTTGGTTAATCTCATTCGAGATGACAGAAGGCAAGTATAAATAACAATATTTCAACGGCGTTAATTCAATCATAGTTCAGGTACAAATACAATTTATCAGAAGCAGGAAATGAACAAAATAATAAATAAATTTACATCTAATTTGAAAAATATTCAAATTAATAACTCATATTTTATGAAAGCAAAATATGAGCAGTACAATTTCACTCGCATCAATCTTTATCAGTTTTCACTTTTCACCAAAAGAAAACATATTGGAAGAATTCACTACTGAATTCATACTAGATGTTTATTAGTTACCAAAGAATTATAGTGCAACAAAATGGAAATAATTTTTCAAACAAGGCTACACTAACGTACTAAGGGAAAAACAAAAAAACTCCAAGAAATAATTTTTTTTGGAAATTAAAAGGGCCAAGACCTTATCGATCTTACAGATAATAATAGAGCATATATATTTACAAGGAATTAGCAAGAGGAATTATAAAAAAAAAAAAAAAAAAAGAAAGAAGTAAATGTACAACTACGTCTTCAAAATAAAAAACCAAAAAGAATAAATAAAATTGAAGACCCAAATATTAATACAAAATGGAGGACTAATCATGCTCTAAGAACATAAAAAGAATTTTAAGTTACACGTTTTCGTACTTCATCTTTACACAAATTAAATTATTGTCTTGAATATTATGTAGATCTGTAAATATAATTACTAATTCAAGCAAAATCCAAGAGATGCACTTAAAAAACTCCAAACATTAATACAAAATGGAGGACTAATCATGCTCTAAGAACATAAAAAGAATTTTAAGTTACACGTTTTCGTACTTTATCTTTACACATATTAAATTCTTGTCTTGAATATAATGTAGATCTGTAAATATAATTACTAATTCAAGCATAATCCAAGAGATGCACTTAAAAAACTCCAAACAAAGCTTGGTGAATTTTGTGAAGGAAATTCTAATTCCCTTTTGGTAGAATTTTTCTCTTTCGGTGAAAAACATTTAGGTTTATTTTCAAATTTAGAAACAAAAATAACCTTTAGTTTCTTTCCAAGTTAGATCCAACATGTACAAGAAAAGAAACTGATCTAAAAGAGTTGAGTTCTTCTTAACCCTAACTTTGATCTCTTACATAAACCTACAATTGTAGTAACATGACTCAGAAAAGACTTGTGAATTTTCAGATCTAAAACTACAACTAATCACAACGCCGATCTAGTAATTAAATAAATCAACATATGAAAGGCATGTGAGAAGATGAAATTCATGAATAAAATACAAAAAACAAAACCCAAAGAAGAAATAAGTTCAACAGATAGGTGCTTAAACAACCTGTTTCTGCTCAGATCTGAAGCTAGCACATTGATTACAAGAGAAGAAAATATAACACAAAAAATTTGAGTATATTTGCTTGAAATTAAAAACCAAATCATTCAAGAAAGAGAGAACAAAAGTGATATATACCACTGAGTGCTGGAGAACTCATAGAGTTTCCCGCGGTGAGAAAAGATAATGAGCCCGACCTCAGCATCGCACAAGACGGCCAGCTCATATGCTTTCTTCAACAAGCCATTGCGACGTTTCGCAAAGGTGACTTGGCGGTTGATCTTGTTTTCTATCCTCTTCAACTCAACTCTTCCCCTACCCATTTTTGTTGGTTCTCTTTCTCTTTGTTGATCTTTCTCTGTGGATCTATCTACCTCTAGAGAAAGAGAAGCAAGAGAAGGGATGGAGGTCATGAGGAAAAGGAGAGCAGGGATGGGGAAGAGAGAACTAGTGGGGGTTAGTGCACTAGGGATGAGCAAAGAATTACTTTTAACTATTTGTAGTAAGTTTGACAGTGAGAGGTTTAAAGGAATTGGATGACCTAACCTTATATATTAACCACTGTTTTTCTATGAACAAATTAAGGCTTTGTGAGGCATTTGCATTAAAACGCCTAAATATCTTGTTGTCTGTGTTTAAGGTGAAAGTTTATACTTTGGTTTTACAAAGGTTCTGACATATAGCACTGATATGTATAGTGTGTAATGAAACTTGAGATGGACACCTGTCGACATGTGGATGGTTATAATCAACTTTGGCTTGGTGCGTTTGTTTGTCCAAGTGGAGTTTTTATTTAGTAACACTACATTTGTCCAATCATGCAAAGCCACGTCAGCTTCTTGAGTTACTATTTCACTGTATCAGATTGAAATAGGGTTATTATACGTATACAGAATTCTGTGAATGAAACAACAACCAAAAAAAAAAAATAGTACATTAGTACTATTTTGAAAGTATACGCTTTTGAAATATATGTAATGAAAATATCGTTCAACCATATACAACTATGCTTTTGATATATATAATTACAAATTGGGAGTAGAGTATCACATAAACAATTTATTGATCAAGAATTCAAGATGTTGATTACATGTTCCTATTATCTTTAATTATAGTATTATAAAAAAATCAATAATATCTCAAGTATTATATATATAATTACGAAAAATGTAAAAAGAGAAAAAGACAACAAACATTCATTTATGGGCATAACTTTGAGTCATTTCCCATTAGTGATCCACTTATATATGTTGGACTCCTGCATTAAGTTTCATATTATTTTTGGAAACGTACATCATTTTCTCACGAATAATCCTAGGATATACTGCACAAAATTAAATCTTAGGAATCATTTACTTTTATGGTTTTACTTCTTCAAGCAAATCACTAGCATGCGCTATCATATATAAGTCAAAACTCAAGTAACAATGTTTAATTTGACAGCTGAAATACCAAATCCTAAAAGTAATTTAAATTTGATTTTATAGTACGTGGCTTATCCGTTCTTCATGGATCAGTGTTTGGGCTCTATATTTTATTATTGTAAATGATCCCAGAGTTGGTCCCACTAGAAAGTTTTTCTTCGTTTTTATGTGATATGTTAATTGTTGTTGTTATTAGCTAGTACATCGGCTTTTATGCAAATTAAGAAAAAAAATTTTTTTTTTTTAGCTGCAAAATGTTTTGCGTGGTTTCAATGGAAGGAGATGTTATTTATTAGCCAAGATGACGAGCACTGATGAGATTGAAATCAGTGAAGTTATAAAGATAACAAAACTTTTATTGTTGTAGTGAAGGCATCCTATATATTCATATGTTAAAAACAGACAATTTGGATCTGAAACATCACTGTTTTATCTAGTCCTAACAATAAAACAAAAAAATGAAAATAATTAGAATAAAAGGAAAGCATGGATGAGTGAAAGCTAGGTTTTTGTCTTAGTACGCTGAAAACTAATTTGATGAAAATATCTAGTTTATAAAACACTTAACCAATTTATATTATATATATTCAGAATAATATCTTTATAAAAGTAAAAGAGAAACGGAAAGAAGAAGTTTTCTAATATAAGGGCCAACCAGAGAAGTGGTCACCAGAGTGCGCACTTCAAATCAAGCATCTAAATTTAAGGAATGTCAAATCATCAATCCCTTTCTCTCTCTCTGTAACTAGCTAGTAGCTACTCGTTGCCTCGACCCATTAGCAATTGTGAAGAGATCATGTATCGTATTAAACCCACACCAGTCATGCTTTTCATGTTAAAGCCGTACATCTAAAATAAACGCATTGGTTCGAAACTTCGAATCAACTGATATGACTTTATCTGTTCGTTCATAGATCGGCCGCACCAGACTTGGAAATTAGAGCTCCCTTTTTCATGTCATGAAAACGGGGAAATGAATTGAAAATCAATGAATTTGAATCCTCTCTCTCTCTCTCTCTCATTCATGGTCTTCGGAATTGTCTGTCGTGCATTAACAGTGATGTACTCATTCTAACCTAGACAAACTTCACATCAGTCCAAAATTGACATCTGCGCCCATAACTATCTCCATAAACTTCAGCTCCAAAATATCTCCAGCTAATTATAGAAACTTGTGTGTAACCATAGATGGAGGCAAGTACATTACACAAAACAGATCGGTGTCAAATATGTGGGGCTGTCAAAAAAAGTTCGTGGCTAGTGGTTTGCTCTGGGATGAATTCAATTTTAGCTCAACTTGATTTGTTTTATTTAGACATTGTCAGTTCAGTCGGACTTCAAATCTAAAATTTGTTTGGCGTAGTCGCTCGAGTTTGATTTGAAATAGTTCGATAGATAATTATGTTATCAAACTTTCAATATATAGTATTTAATTTGATACATATTATATTTATTTTTTAATGTACAAATATTATTTTTTTCCATTTTTTTATTGTAAAGTAATAAAATTTAATTTCATTCTGAACTCGAATTTGATCCATGTTCATATTAGTTTGAACTCCATCAATTGCGATTGGATTTCAGTTCGAATTTGACATTGCTTCATTTAAATTCAAATCAAACTGGAGTCAGAATCAACTGAACTCGATACATCGACATACCTGAATGTGTAGTGCATCATGTTACGAAAATTTGCATTTTGATGAGAGGAAGTCTACCTTTATTTTTTTGCAAAGTATAAAATTAAGGAACGCATCTGACAGGTCGCCAAAGAGCACCTTCCACATTAATACTGCTTTCCAAATTGATGTTATTTCTAGCATTCAATACAACAAGCGAATTGTTAAACGCAACGCACCTAGTTAGTGGTCTTCAGAAAGTTCCATATATCTTGTTCCAAAGGGACAGCAACCTCAGTTGTAACAAGTATAATGACAAGAAAAATTACCACAAGTGATCTGAATTATTATGTAATTACAATCAAACGCGCCACTTTATCTTGTTATTTTTGCAATCTCAGTTGTGGAAGGTTTGTTATAGAACTAATTTTTGTTAATCCACCTATTAAATACCATTCAAATAAAAATAACTTTTTAACCCTCCCTCCAGTTAAGGTATATAAAGTTCAACGGTTATTATTATTATTATTATTATTATTATTATTATTATTTTAAGATAAGTTCAACGATTTGGTGTACATATAACTGGCAATTGGGAAGTACCATCCAATAATTAAACAAAGATGAAGTGAAGCTCTTCACAGTTGGATCGATTAAGTGAGAATGCAATTATTCAAAAGAAAAAGAAAATTAGAAAGAAAAAAAAAGCAGATTTAAATGGCCCAACTAACTAGGCCTATAGAGAAGCAGGTTTAAATGGCCCAACAAACTAGGCCACTTTAGGTCTTTAGCGGCTGAGACCATGGTTCAAATCTCTCTTAATCTCTTTCCTTTTTTGACATTTTGAACGAAAAGCACAAGATACATCTTATTTAATCAAGAGCCCAATCTGGCTTCTTTTACACGTTGTTGGGCTTTGTGAATTAATGGCCTCATTGTGCATTAGAAATACGAGCAATTCTTTGGGACCAGTATCCTCTGCTCATCTTTTAAGGTGAGCACGGTGTCTACCTTCAATCCGAGCCGTTCGATTTAATCACGACGGTTAGATTTTTTTCGGGCCTATCAATCTGGTATTATTCACGGGACACCATCATTGATCGGACGATTCGGATCTAAGGTGAGCACCATGCTCACCTTAAAAGACGAGCAGAGGATTTCATTTCCAATTCCTTGACGAAGTACCAGCCTCGGACACTCGAATAACTAATTAACTAGCGCACATCTGATAGTTTAATATCTCCTTTCCGCACGAAAATTATTCAGGTTGAATTTCTGGTTTTTTTTTTTTTTTTTCTATTTTCTAGTTCCGTTTTCCAACTAGGATCTAGGGTAACAATTACCCACACTAACAAACCCCAAATAATGCGAAAAAGACCTCATCCTTCATCCTTGCCATTGAAGACTAAAAACCAAACACTATTAATTTTACAAAAATTCATTTGCAATGGAACTGATTGAGATAGGTTATGAAAAGCCATGTCTTCGCATCCACACTTGTCCCTACCAGAATTTACAAACAAAACAAAGCATCTACCAGAAATTGAATAGTAGGTAATATTGACTCACAAAACATACAATAGTCTTAGCTCTCAATAAGCCTTTCTATGAACCCACATCGAGCTGCTTACATCAACCAATTTAGTCGACTCGATGTATTAGCTACTAACAAAAGATTAGTTAGACCTTAATTATTACATTATAAGGAGGATTGAAGCAAATCATTGATGCCAGAATGGAAGCGGCTGCGATGAACCCTCTTCTATTGACGGCCCTTCCTGACTTACATTATACATTTCCTGGCAATGAAAATCTACACCACCATTCCCATTTCCTATTCCACTCGCGATTCCATTGTTGGCATTGGAATTGGACATGAAAACGTTCCTTCCATGCACTTCTTCCAAAGAAAGCCCGGTTGGTGTAACAGCACCATACCTATAACTCGAGAAGAGAGGCTGCCCAGTAGGGCCCATGGCCAGGTCAGAAGCAGCAGCAGAGACAGTGGCAGCAGGATGTGGTGATGACAGAAGAGAGAGAGCACGCTCCGAGTAATGCATCCGGTTTGCGTTGCTGCCACCACCGCTACTACCGCTGCTATCTGACGAAACTGAGACTGAAATGGGAATTGATTTTTGTAATGGCTGAGAAACAGAAAGAGAAATGTTTCTCATTCCACTTCCAATCTCATTTCCAGTTTCAGCTGTCGACAGTTCATGTTGAAACGGGAATCGTTTTGTTGTTTGTTTGAGGCTTGGAGGAAAGGTGAGGGAGAAGGGCTGAGGTGGTGCTGGTGTCATGTATTGATGTGAGATGATGCTTTGCTGAGAGGCCTTGGTACCAGAACCCATCCAGGTGGCGTCTGGAAGAGGGTTTGGAAATATGGAGGGAAAATTGGAGAAATTTGTTCCTGCAGAACATAAAAAGAAAATTCAGTAAATACAAGCCTGAGAAGGTCTGGTAGCAGATTAATATTAGCTTGTGGTCTTCTCTAAACTAAGGAAATAGTATGTTTATATTTAACACCCTCCAATATTTGGAAAAAAAAAAGAAATATTAATCTAAATAGAAGAGAAGGTAACAAAGAAAATGTAAGACCTTGGTGGCTGGTGGAGAAAAAAGGGGGATTAACAGCATCTGATTGAGGCTTTCTACGACGTCGATTGTGTCCGTCCAATCGCTTCCTGCAGCTTCTTTTCACCTCATCAAACTCAGACAACATATGAAACCTGCCATTTGATTATTATAAGAATAATTATTCTTATATTAATCATTACAACAACTATTGCAATTATCACGTTGCTGTCGTTGTTACTGATAGTGTTGTTTTAGAATAGAAAAGAAAAATGCATGGTCGTAGCTGTCATATTACAACATTGTGGGTCAAATATTTTGGGTCATTGTTGGAGCTGACATCATAGAGGGGCAATAGGATGGTTGTGGATTGCATTAGACAAGACAAAAATCAAATTGGTCACCGGTCTCTTTCAATGCAAATTTTTATCTTGCCGTGGGTAACCAGCTACTATTCAATAACACTGTACATGGAAAACAGAAGCACTTACCTTCAATTACAATGTGAAAGCTAATTGGGACATATATTACTAGAATGAAGACAAAATAATCTAAAATTGTAGGTAATATCTTGCTAAATTAAAATATGCAACTAATAAGTCGTCAAATTCCCTGATTCAAAACAATGTGTTTCTTTTTTTTTAAAAAAAAAAAGGAAGGAGAGAGAGAAAAAAATAATAACACTAACAAAGGGGGTTAACAACTAATAAATAAATAAAAAAGGAAACGAACAACTCATTCAGCCTAACAGACCCATGACTTATTAAAAGGGCCAACGAAACCTATATAAAACAGCAACCATAGAGTACTGTAGTCAAATTAGATAATATTCTCCAAAAAAAATAATAATAAAAGATTAGATATCTCAAAAAGATGCATCAGATTTTCTTCTTTTTCAAGAGAAATATAATTTCTATGACTAGGATTTTCTTCCTTGTATTTTATAAAAGAGAAACAAGTTACAGAAAGAAGATATTTTTGTCATAAACAACACAAAACACCCATATTATTGGAACCAAAAAGCAAATAAATAAATTAGAAAAATATACCTGCTACATTGCTGACAGAACCTCTGTTCTTGACCTCCAACGAGCACAATAGGGGTCTTAGAGTGTGCCTCACACACCTTATGCCTCCTATGATAATCCCTACAGTTGCTCAAATCCGACCCACACCCGTCGACCGAGCAGCACACTGTCGGTTGTGCCTGATTAGTCGGCCCACGAGCCCGTTTAGCCGGTGCCAATACAGAGGTGGCAGTGCGTTGTTGGTCTTTCTGAAATGCCCCCAAATCGACGGGTCGGCCAGTGCTTCCGCCCAGCTTAAGGTCAATTGAGCAGTCTGTGGGCCCCATAGAGTGCCCCATGGCTTCAAAGGGGCCCACACTTGACCCGCCAGAGATTGTATTTAGTGTAGACATGGGATTTGGTTGCATGTTGCTCTGTTCGAGATCTGTCATGTCCCAAGGAGGTAGCTTTGAATCCCAATCCATTAGATAAATTGTGATTTGCCTCTTTTAATCGTGTGTTTTTCTATATATTTCTGTTTTCCCCGTCTTTGCTTCTTTTGTATTTCTTACCTCTATTTGGCTATCTGTTAGAAAATTAGACCAGAAATATTATAACTTAGTAATTTGAAAAATTGATTCAGTCTACGCTTTCATATTTGTAATTAGACTTTTAGTTTGTTCATACATCATTAGTTGGTCCACTAAAAGTTTTCAGCTATTGTGCAAAGAAATAGCTGATTAAAGGCTATTACTTCTTTCAATTAAAATAGAACAAAAACATAGAGAGAGTACTATCATGTGAGAGAGTGTAAAGGCAAGATAGACTAATCATGGTAGACGATAAATTCATGAGAACAAATTGGAAAGATACAAGTACACAACTAAAAATAAAAATTGAAAAAAAAAATATGCTCTCTGAACAAGGTCAGAGAAACATAGAAATAGAGATACTGAGATAGATAGAGAGAGAGGGAGAGCTTACTGTGGGATGTACTATAGTACTTACAGGAGCAGAGATGTGACTTGTGTGGAGCTTCATAGCCATTCAATTACCCCTTTGAGCTTTGCCAGAGAATCCAGAGAATAGAATTGATCAAGAGTAAAGAAAACACAGGTAGATAGAGAGAGAAAGAGAAGAAGGAGAGGCGGGTGGAGGTTGATGTACAGTGATTTAGATAGCTCCACTAACCATCAGCTGTTCAGAGGTTTAGATATAGGAAGAGATTGGAGATGGTATTTGTCAAAAATTACTGGAAAAGATTCTACAGTAAATTTGGCACTGGAGAGAGAGAGAGAGAGGATTATTTTGTAACTTCAAAGGGGGCATATAATAGAACTTCTGTTTGCGTACTATTTCTTGCTACTTTGATTACTGTAATTCACCTCTGAGTTTGAAAATGTGAGAAAAAAGAGAACCATAAAGCATGACAGAGAAAAATCATGGGAGAGAAAACAAGGGCTCTTGTTTGTTTTTGTGGTCATTGCTGTGTGGTTCTTTAAATTACTTTATTAATTAGGCAAGACTAATTTTCACCATGTCACAAATTGTGTTGCATGATATTTCAATAGTCAAAAAATTGGTCTAGTTTGTGATTTATTAAAATGAAATACAACCATATGATCACACATATATCATAATTTTACTTTTGTTAAATTTACGATATGGTAAAAATCAGACCGTAATTTTTTTCTGACATTTGAAAATAATTGTATGGTAAAAGTTCCAATAAAAATGCTCGATTAATTAAAAAATCTTAATTTCTGAATATTTTTATACATGTAAATTCAATCATCGTTAAAATATAATATTGAACTTAAAACTTTTTTATTTTTTAAGAACAGCTAATACTCCAAGTTCAGTAAACGCAGGAAGGACCACATAAGCTCAGACAGAGAAGAACTTAAGGGAAGCCAAAGTGAGGAAAAAATAAAAGTTGGTATACTATGGCAAAGAGAGGGACAGGTGTGGTTGCTGTCAACTTTTCAAGGGGAAGAAGGGAAAAGTACAAACTACAAAAGAGGTAGAGAGGAGAAATATATGGTGGTGTGTAAAGAGTAAGTCTTTGTGGGGACATGCTTCTCATTTCCTAACATGTCTACACTCTCCCCATATTTTTCTCTCTCTATCTTGGAACTTTCTAATCTGCTTGGTGCTTAATTATTCTTAGATTCTGTTACTTAATCTTGTCTAATTAAGTGTTTCTGCAAATGAGGCTTGACCACACGTCCATATTTCCCTTTTTTTTTGTGGTAAAGACCTTAACTATTGGTCTGATATAACTAGCGATTCTTTTTTATATCTCCAAACCACCACTTGGAAAAAAAAAAAAAAAAAAGTGAATAAATTTTACTTGTATGCCCTTCCAATTTTTTTCACTTGCACCCAAAAGATCATTAATAGTTCCATGGCCCATAAGTGTGCAGATATGTCGTAAAAAAATCACGTTGGTGGTAATTTGATATAGTTAAGAAAATAAAAAATATCATGCACTTGTAAAAGCATTGCCATATTTATTTGGTATCATTGAAAAAATCTATTGAAGGGATAATCAATTGGTGACAGAGTTTACATTCCGTTTGCATAATTTTTTTATTAGTTTTAACAAACAATTTAACAAACAACAAAGAACAATAATTCTTAAGTGAAGGACAAAGTCCTAAAAGTTCAAATCCCTTATGCACTTTTAAATTCGAATAAAGTTGAATATCAAAGATCTCTTTTTTTATTAAAAAAATTTAAGAGCATATTAACTCCATTTTTAAATCTTTTTTTTTTTTGCAAAGTATATTTAGACTATGAAAATTATAGTATCAAGTTTTCCATAAGAGCCTACCTTCTACAAAAAAAATAAAAATAAAAAATACTCACAATTTCAACCTGCATCCCTTGTCACGCATTAAATTCTCTGTGAGTCTATCCTCAATTTTTAATTATCTTTTTCATTTAACCTTAGTTAACCCTCTTAACATATTAATTATCTTGTAATATATTAGATAACAAGAGATAAAAATTATGCATTTTTTTATTTTTTACAACTAGAATTGTTACCATTTATTTACAACTCGCCGTGACGAGTGGATGTTTGACTAATAATCGCATATGTATAAAATAAATTACCTACCAATAGACGCTTCTCGTAGGGCATACAAGTATAATTATATTTGAACTGCTCTTTTCTCTTTTTGAAAGATGTTGGGTGGGTGAAGTAAGCCATTTTAAAGTGAAGAGCACAATCAACCAGAACCAAGCAAGCAAATGTGATAGGCCAAAACAAAGCGTTATATATAGAGGTCATTGCCTGTGTTTGGTCAATCATTGGCTTCCAATGCACAATGCATAATTAAAACAAAATTATAGATAAACAAAACTTTTTTTTTAGAAAAAAGCAAGTACTCCATATCTATCTAGTGTGCTTGGTGCCAGTGCGGCTGTGCCCCTATCCGTTCATGTGAGAATTTTTGCAACTACATTGGCTTTAGAGATTACATATTGTTTTTAATTAAGTAGTCAAAAATGACTGCCAGATTTTATTACTAAAAAGTAGGTTCAGTACAACAAATTGACACAAAATTAGGTAGACATCCAAAAAATCCAATCATGAAGTCCCAACATCTGTTGTAGGCTCTCAGTATTAGCTGAGGTAAATAAATAAATTCAGGGATGTTATAGACCTCTATAAGTACACTATATGTTCGCAACTTATGGTGTATTTAGATGGCTTTAGAATTGAAAATTAAGAATATAAATTAATTTATTTTCATGCGACCAAATAAGTTGAGATTACGAATAATAACCTATTTCGCTTTGAATTCAAAATAATAGTAATAATAATAGTAATTGTAATAGTAATAACAATCATAATAAAATGATAATAGTTGTTGTTGTTATTATTATTATTATGAGGATTGTTAAAATGCTACGCGTAACATGGATGGACATGGGTAATGCACTCAAATCTCAAACTTTATGTTTAAGAATCAAACCGTTTAATGTATTCTTCATTATTAAGATTTCATTGGAGATCAAATTTTATATTTTATGAAACTTTTACTATTTTTTTTAAAAAATCATTATTAGAGAGCTCAAAATTAATTAAATCGATAAATTTCTAAAACTTTAAAATATAATAACAAATTTTAGAAAAATATAACATTCAATTTCCTTTAATATTTCAATACGAAGATGAGAAAGCAAGGCATGGGACATATCTGTGCTACTTGTAGCATTCTAACCATCATCTTAATAATATTAATAATTTTATAATGGTAACTATGTAAACTTTACAAACATTAAAACCTCTTTAAATATATTAAGGTTAGTATTCATGGCAAAATTATACACAACAATAGCAAAATTTAGTATTCAACTTGAGTCCGGATTCAGCTTATAAACAAATCAAGTTAAAAATTTGTTCGAACCTAATTGGCTTAAATTCCTAAATAATAGAATCGTGCAACTCATTTTGCTTCGAGTGTTCCAAGATTCCTGTTTCTTGACAGGGGAGTTTGAGGCAACCAAGAGTTAATATGTATTTTCTCCGTTTCTTGTCCTTAAATGCAAGTATACAACCGACTACAGAATTGAGATGCCACATGCACTATTATATTGCTTCCTGTTCACTCATCACTAGCCCCGCTGTGTTTAATTAAAAAGTTACTTGCGTTACTTTAATTAGAAAGATTAAAGGAAGCATCGTTTTGTGTAATCATGCCACTAATCAACCTTCTTTCTCGTTCTTCTGTAACACCAGCTGCAATGCAGTTTCCATAACCAGATAAAATATTAACCACTAAAATTAGCTTGTGTAGGATCCCTATGGCCAACAACTATTGTGTTAATTTATCTTGTGAAATTTGTTTAACTTTAAAAAAATTGATAATGATTCTTTTTACGAATGCACGAGTGCAGTCACATGCTAGGACATGCTTACTCGTAAGTTACTTGTAGCAGAGACGCTATATAGGACATTTCTGAAAATTAAAGTGCACTTGTTTTTTTATTCAACTTGCTAATTTTAAACTCTAACATACATTAACATAAAATTTTATATCCGTAAGCCAATCAACTGAAAATTCAATGTGTTCTTAACTTTTGATGCTCCACTTGCATATTCTAATATCTAGCATGCATTAATATAAATTTTCCGATCCTTAACCCAATCAATTGGATTCAGTTCATCTGTAACGCTGACAGTGTGGTCCCGTAAAAAATTAAGGTCAAAAGCAAAAAATATTAAATATTAAATGAGACTTAGTGTCCAAATTTCTTTTTTAGACAAGAGAAGACCTCTCACATTTTCATATGTATAATTTTCTTTTATTTCCAAAGTCAACTAAACAGAAAGTTCAACCCCAGGGGACAAACCGACAAAGCAACACAGGTTGCCACACAGAACACCGCCACAGATCCATTTCCACCTTATTCTAATCATTCCACTAACCCATATTAAACCCCCAAAACCTTAATTTAACCCATGTAGAGGCTGAATCTAATCAATGGAGACTTAGACCTCTAAGTACGCTTTTGATATTCTCATACTGCCCAACCAGAGCAAATTATGTATTGACTACGTGGCATCACCCCGTCCACCTGCTGTCCTTACGATAATATCCAACTTTGGACGGCGGTGATTCGACAGATGACACGTGTCAAAATCCTATAGAGTTCAGGGAATATTCTTGCATGTATCATTGGTTGCTTTCTTAGGTGCATTCACCTGTCGGTGTCCACTGCTTCGCTCACACATGTCCCAAAAGGCATTTTGTCGTTACTGACACGTGCCCGTCTCTTACTTCTGGAATCTTCTGATGTGTAACAAAATTCCGTCAGATTCCTTAGGGCTACAAATTTCAATTTCTCGTGAGAGAGTTTATTTCATTGGAAAGTAGTAAACATACATGATCACAATCTCGGAAGATTTTTGCAGTACAGATGATCTCAATTTCTTTTACTATTATTTTAAAACCTGAAACTGAAAGAACAAGTATGTTGGTTAATTTTTTTCATGAGAAATTTGATTAATATTTTAGTGTCTTACACAACAAGGTCCAAAAATATATGCAAATTAAATTATAATTAATATGATCTGTTTATTTTATCAACTTGTAATTTTGTAGAAATAAAATTTTACAAAAATTATTGCTAAAATAGCATCAATGAAAATATATTAGGATTTATTGACAATATTTTCTCGAATTAATAAAGTTAAGAATATAAAAAAGTTCTTAAGGTATATTTTAGTATTGTAAGTTAGTTATGTATTAAATTTCATGCAATTTGATTTTCAATTGTTTTATTGCATCAAAGGTCTTAAATCATGATCATTTGTAGTATCCAACTCTTTGATGAACGGTTAAACTTGTATCAAATTTTATCACTTTTTAATGTGCACGATGTTCAAGTAGCAAGAACACATTTTACTCGTTGGTCTAAGAATTATGAGCTATTTTGATGGTTTTCGAAATTGCCAAACTTTTTAGTTGTCAATGTTTCACCCATCTTCAAAATATTTTGCAAAGACTTGCGAATATGTTAGGAGAACCTCATCTTTATTTTAACAGATTTAGAAATGCATGCTTGATGTGTTCATAAATTATGCACTTACATGTCAATATTTTGTTATCATTTGATATGTTGAGGTCGTCAAATGGATACTTAAGGTTATGTGTTATCTAAATCCTTTGATATAAATAATCCATGTGTCAAATCTATAAACGTTTGATATGCACGATTAATATAAAAAGTTAAAAACATCAAATTTAAAAATTCAGAATTCAGTTATAACAGTTGCTAATATTATCAATAAAAGTTTAATCCTGCCTTATTCTAATGCCGAATAATTTTGTTTTGAAATGCTTAAAATTGATGATCAATTAACTTAAAATTTTTTATGATAGTTTTGAAATGACCTTTAATTTTGAAATACAACATTTAAAAATTTGACATACACTGTATTTAAATCACGAACATTAAAAAAGATGAAATGTAACACAAATTTTTCTATTCATTAAATGACTTAAAATTTGCGTTAACCTTACAAATTGGTTGCGTATCAAACTTTTATATGATTTTTAATATTATTTTTTTAGAAAATGATTTAAAAATTTTGATACTTGTATAGTCTCAAAATCATATTTGATGAACAATGAGACTTGTATCTAGTCAATCATTTTTCATATGTGTGATACATATGGAGTTAAAATTACGTTTTTTTTTACTTTCCTACTTAAAAATTATAAATATATTTTTATTGCGATTATCAAGTTAATTTTTTATTATGATTCTCACCTTTTAATGGGGAAAAAGACAATTTAAATTTGATAGTTTTTATCAAAACAGTGGAAAGAGAACAAAACGCTCTTCAATGATTTACAGGTGCTGGGTCTATTAAATAGAAAACAAAGCATGTATTGCGGGCCCACAACCACTCGGGCTCGATCATGGGACATGAAATTTTCACTTATGGCTACCCATTTAAGAAAAATGTCCCCACCTTAATTTTTTTTTCACTTCGTTAACACTTTTTTTTTTTTGGAGCCGCTGTAACTTGCAATCATAGATTCATTGAACCTATATTCGCAACTCCCTTTTGGGATGTTTATCCATTGGTGCAAAAGGATCAATGATAAGCACCCAAAGTACTTCTATGTGTTAATTGTTTAGACCGAAGGATATAAGCTTCTCAATGATAATTAATTGGTTACATATTTTATTTTTACATGGAAGTATAGGAAGCATGAAAAATATAACTTTCATTTTAGCACTTTTATACTCTTGTTTTGTGATGAATTCTTGCTTATATTAATTTTTACCTAAATCCTACCCAATTTTAATCGCAAGCGCACAATTTATCGTTGAGTAAGCCTAGGGTCGATCCTCGGATACGGAATATTCAATTTCTAAGTTATATAAATCAATCTTAATTAAATCCTAGGTTTAATAAAATAATTTTGAAGAAATAATCAATTAATTTAAAAGACAAAATAAAATCAGTTCAGAAATTCTAAGTAAATAACTCTTTAATTAACAAAACGTGGAGAAAAACCAATTTAATAAAACTAGGAGTTTTAGGTTTCAAACAATTTCTTTATCTTGTCAAAAGTAGAACGGTCCGTTCCATGTCTGGCACGGTCCGTTCTAAACTTTAGATGGCAAACTGGAACTGCCCGTTCTAGGTTAGAACGCCCCTTTCGGGCGGTCCGTTCTAACCATGAAACGGTCCGTTCCAGAGGCCAATACTTGTCTTGTCATGCCTTTAAGTAATTAGTTAAGTGTTTTAAGTAGTTTAAGACGATTACTAAACCAATTAATTATACTCTAACTTTCGTTCAGGTTAATTCTTTTGATTTAAATCGTTTAACTTCTAAACTCCTAAACTGCAACTTTCGTTCCTTGATTTAGGGGATTTAGTTTATCTTTTGGGTCTAGGCAAACTTATTATCTTTGATCTTAAGTTAAAACATTGATTACTCAAGTTTCGATTCAATCTTTCGATCTTTTATCTACCTAAGTGTTTAATTGAAAAGCTTTGAGTTAATTCAATTGATTTTAAATTCTAAACTATCAAACGTGTACTTTGTTTGACGAGATAATCAACTTAAGCAATTAAACAAAGCAATTCAACAAATTAAAGCAATAAAATCACAAAAGATAAATAATAAAACTTAACTTAATTAACTACTTAAAGATTCGACTCAACAAATAACATAAAAGAAAATGTTCTCAACCATAGCCCCTAAACTAATCTACTCTATCGAATCCATACAGAATAAATCAGGTTTCATCAAATAAAAGCGCATAAAAGATAGAAAATAAAAGTTACAACAGAAGTTGCTCAAATTCTCCACAATTTGTCGCTTTGGCCTGTCTGGGACGGTCCGTCTGAGATCTGGGGCGGTGCGCTCCAGTGAGGCTGGATCGTCCTGGCAGTTAATCTCCTGGCTGAGTTGGAAAAGAGCCTAAACTTAGACTTCTGACTTTATACTGCTTCTGGAGACAGGCCATCGCTTTTATACTCGAAGAAGATGCGTTTCTAATTGTGGAGATCGTGGAATCTTGCTTCTGGAAGGTCCATACTTAGAAAAAACCGACAGGCAGAATTGACTTGCTATTTTGGGCAATGCTGGAATTGCTGGAACGGTCCGCCTGGATGATGGGGCGACCCGTTCCAGTATGGCCTTGGCTGGTTCTGCTGCATGGGCTGGCTGACTGGTCTGGACGATCCGTCCGACTGGTTGGGCTGCCTATGCTGGCTGGTCCTTGCTGCTTATGCCATGCTGTCTGCTTCTCTGAGTTGGGGCGGTCCGTCCTGCCGGCAGGGCGGTCCGTCCTGCCGGCAGGGCGGTCCGTTCCAGTGCACATTTTTCCTTCCTTTAGCTGCAATCTTCTGTTGTCGCGCCGCAAAATGTGATGAACCTAAAATTAAACTTGCCGAGCTACGGCTGTACCTTTCTACAACCTAAAAATTAGCAAAATAAAGTAAAAACACTTGTATTTGGTATTAATTTATGGCTTTAACCGGTTGGAAATCGAGTATAAAAACCGTACATCATTTTGGTAAAAGATATCTTCGACTGATACTGTTTTTATTTAAGGCTTTTTTTTTTGGCAATTCTCTTTGTATTCCTTTCAATAATTTTAATATGGTTTCTACATGTGCAATAGATAAAAAACTATTTAAAAGAAAAGGTTTATTTTATTTCTTTTCTTTCGGATAAAGCGGGTTTACCTATTTCACTGAAATATAAATTCAAACGAGATGGTACCAAAGTGATTCCGGTACAGTAACTCAAAAATGTAACACTACTTGCTAAGCTGTTACTAATGACTAAGGGGGCGTTTGGTTGCGTAGTAAGAGGTTGCATAAGTTAAAGATGCCTAAGTGCTTATATAGTGTTATGTAATGGATGTTTGGTTGTGTAGTAAGGATGAGTAACTTAATACATGCATATTTTCATGTCAAAAGACTAAAATGCCCTTAAATTTCAATTATTTAATTTGAATTAGTATTATATATTTATAAAATGTTGTGACCTAATTATAGTTAATTATTAATTATTAATGATTATAATAAATTATTTTTATTATTACGAAATATTAATAATTACTATAAATTAAATATTATAAACATTATTAATTATGATTATTTAATTGTTATTATTAATAATTAATATTACTTGTTAAATATTATTAATTATTATTATTTAATTATTAATTATAATAATTAATCTTTATTATTAATTATGATTTTTTAATAATTATTGTTACTTATTAAATATTATTATTTATTAGTTATTATTAATTAATAATTATTGTTAATTATTAATTATTATAAAAATTAATTATATATGATAATAATAAATCACTTTGTTATTATGAAATATTAATTAATTAATTTTAATTAAATATTATAATATTATTAATTATTTAATAATGAAAATTTATTATTGATTAATTATTTTTAATTATTATTATTATTATTTAATTATTAACTATAATATTTAATTTTTATTATTAATTATGATTTTTTAATGATTATTGTTACTTATTAGATATTATTAATTATTTGTTAATTATTAATTATTTCTAAGGGGCATTGTTGGAAAAAAAAATTAAAGATGATGGTGCATAACTTATGCAACCTATTTTAGTTGCATAACTTATGCACCCTTAAGGTGTCTTATGTAACGAGCGTTTGGTGACTTAAGGATGCATAATTTAAGTTATGTACCCTTTAAGTCACAAATAAACGAGACCTAATGAAACAGTTCAGAGAGCCAAAGCAAAATACAGACCGATAATTGAATCATACATCCAACATTCCAACTTCAACCACAACATCAAACATAATAATCAGATCAGCAAATGCCATATGCGAAAACAAAGAAGAAGAAGAAGAAGAAGAAGAAGAAAAAAAAAAAAAAAAAAAAAAAAAATTCAGAGGCAACTATCCTCGAGAAAAATAATCTCTCTAATTTTCCCCACGGTGCGGTCCAATAATCTTTCAACATGACTTCAAACGAGCATGTTGTTGACTTGTTTCCAATAATCGTCCTTTTTTTTTTTTTTTCTTTATACAAATAGCTACATCAACCTGAAAAGAGTGCCAAGACTCAAATTCCTGGAAAATATGTAAGATCCCCATATTTACACTTTTTTAAAATCTTCAAGTTCTTGAAGAACTTCTTTTCTGTTTTTTTCTAGTTTATTTTTTAATTTTTTATGCCAATCTGGAGAAATATATAGAACAAGGAAAAATCTGTTAAGAAGAGCAAAGGTAGAAAATTAACAGACTTCAAGTAAAATCCAAAGGAAGCTCAACTAAAAGCATATAATCAGTGTGCAATTATTAAAGTACTCAACTGAGAATATAATTAAGACATTACTCTCTTGCTTTTCCTCATTTTTTCCCTAATCATATTAAAATCACCACAAATTGACCAAGACGAAATGACTAACTAGTAATGATCACAATTTAAATCAACCCCAACCAAAACAGTCATAATCTGAACGAATTAATTTAGTACGGTAGTTCTTGACCCTCAAAAAAAAGTATTGTAGTTCTTAGTTTGTTATATGATTGTGTTTCACTGACGTGTCATATACAAGAGGGCATAATTTTCGCTGACGTGGCAGCATAGTGACGATATGCAAACAGTGTCATGACATTAGCGACGACATTGATATTGCGCAATTTTCTTGCCTATATCAGACAACTCTGATAAGACACAGGAGGACATAACCATGCATTTTTATTTGGGGATGTAATGTCATCATCACATTGGACAATTGACTGTATGAGTTGTTTTCCTTGATAGGCTGCCTTAAAAATAACGACTGGATCAGAAACAATTTAAAAACATCAAATGTCAGCATTCCAAAGTCTAATAGAATACAAACTGAACAAATTAAAATTCTGATGCAATCTAAATTCAAAAGTGAACTGAAGTGGAGATACCTAACTTAATATATCTGGAACCTGTAACTATCTGTATCCAATATTTATTTGAACCCTGCTTGATCCAAATCCAAATACAAAGAGATGCATTTATGTTATAAAGGCAGGAAGGAAATTAAATTATACTTCTTACAGATCAAGTATGTCTTTTATTCTAACAAGGAGTGCTAAAGTCTGAACTGTCATGGAAGAGCTGGGAGGACACATTTATAATTTCATAAACTTCACTAGCATCAAGCAACCTACACGTTAGGTATTAATTTTGTTTGCCAATTCCTAAATTTAACAAGGCATTTCTGATTTCTCATAATAGCAAGATGGACCACTTAGACTATAAGGGTGCACCTAATGAGAGGCACATGCTACTTCTTCAACTCCCCTCAACCGAAGCCAAAGGATGACCCGGCACTGCTCACTATTTCTCACCACAATAAATTGATGTGCATCCAGTCAAATAAAAAAAATTGATGTATGATATGTTGTCTGAAAATCTATTTAAAACATCCCAAATTATCAAATGTAGAATGTACAAGATACGGTATGGCGCTATCAAGCACGTGCAGTAAGTCGAAGGGAAAAAAAAAGAAGAAAATGACATTAGCTAGAGACAAAATAAATGAAAACAATAGGAAAAAAAATAACAGAGTACTTAAATAAGAGCTTTGATGAGAATAAGTTATTGGTCTAATTGCAAATAGCAATGTATCTTAAGTGAAAGGTCGTAGGTTCGAAATCCGACTGAAGGTTTTTCATATATATTTAATTTAAAAATAAGTTGGGAGGCTTGACCCCAATTTATCTTCAAAAATAAAAATAATAATAAAAAATAATAATAATAATAAGAGCTTTGATCTATATACCTGCACACATTAACTTAATTTCTTATTAGATGGCATCTACTTCTTAAGTTCAACCTTTAGCTTATTGATTAATAGGTTATGGTATCAGTTGAATTATATATGTACAATAATATGTTGTGGTACCATATGTCGAAGAAGCCAGAACAAAATAATGATATTTTGCCTTTTGTGTGAACCAATTAAGAAAGGGTGAGTAATTAGGATTTGGGACCATTTCTAGCTTGCAAGTTGCAACATTTGCAAGGTCGTTCTCAAGGCATTTAAGGTTGCATTGGTTGCGACAAGTGCAATAGTGAATTTAAGTGGGCGCTATATTTTTAACATTGTCCGGTCTTGAGTGTGCAACATCTTGTCTTTTAGTATGGAGCATGTATAGTATAGTTTCAGGTACCGAAAAAGTGTTCATATCAAATTGGGATTTACCAGTACGAATTGACGGGCCAAATGTCAATTATATAATCCAATAAAAGCAAGTGCCACATATTCTCTACGTAGATATATAGTGAATTAGAAGAATATTATATGTTTTCAGTTTATACTTTACTTAATATTGCATTTTAGTCTGAAAATTCTCTGTTTAGTGATTTGATTTTCACAAAGTAAAGGTATTAATTAACGCTTATATTTTTCTTAGATCATAGCATTTTGTTATGAAATAAAACAATTTAAAATTAAAAAAATAAATAAGTACATGACGATTGGATTCTCAAATCAATCAGATACACGCTTGAACAAAGTCATGGTAGTTCAAAAATTTTAATTACCCTGCAAGCATGACAGAGAGCTGCATGGCTAGCACCTGAGAAGAACTCCATATAAATTATCAACCAATACAAGTTTGGTGGTGCAAGATAGTTGGAGACAATAATAAATACCACAACAAGGCATATAACAACAAAAATGTTTGCATGTGTAAGTTTTCTCTCTCATATTAAAGCGTTTCATGGAATTCCACCAAGCATTCTGAGCAGGTATTAAGGGGTGTAGGCAGGTTTGGTCTAAGGTGTATGCTGCTTAAATTAATACAAATCAATTACCTTTACATGCATGATGCATCTAACTTATGCAGTCATTCAAGGAGATGCAGCAACAATTCTTTCTGTATTTTTGTTTCATTTTGATTCCATTACAACTAACATGTGATGCAAAAAGCTAGAATTGTGGGCAATTGTAATGAAATTTCTGCAGCTTGCATGTGAGTTGCTGCCTCTTGTTTGCTCGTTTGTTCTGAAATATTAGTAATTTTAATCTTGACGCATGTCACGCAACATATAGGTCTCAGATAACTACTTTTGGTTTGTACCGTTTACCATTTCTAATTGGTAAATATTACAATTGCAAAGATTTCAGAAACAGAGGATCTTATCTATTATAATCTACTTTGTTATTCTAAATTTATCTTGTCCCCCCCCACCCAAAAAAAAAAGAACTCTTGACAGAGACTAAATAGTCATGGATAACATCCGAATTGTATATTTCTAAACGAATGAAGAATGAACATCCATATTGTTCATAAGTGAATGAAGACTTGGTTGGAATTTAATTTGAAGATACATACGCTGTGTTCCTACGTACAGGCTTGTAAAAAAAAAAAAAAGAAAATTAATTAATGGATTCATCCTAATCCTAATTAATTGAACTTAAATCAAGGAATGTGGAGAGACCTTTGAGCACAACGAGACAAATTGCGTCCTTTTAGAAAACTTTTAAATCTATCTGAATCCAAAGATCCACCCAAATTCCATCTTCAAATAGAGGGGAAAAAAATATAAGAAAAATCAAGTAATTGAAAACTGAAGAAAGAAAAAAAAAAATGGAGCTTGATAGGGTAGAAAGATGGCAAGAACAAAATGGTTTGCTATGCCTCCTACAAAGAGAATATTCCCTTGTGAAAAACCAGATTTTGATTAGCTTTCCTCGGTATGAATTCATTTGCAAATTTTTAGCCTTTCATCTTTACCTACCTTTTAAAATCTTGAAACAAAAAGTTTGGTACTGATAAGAACGAGATGCAACTCTTTTATGCAATTATTTGTTCATGATTTTGGCAACTTGATTGTCATAAAATTATCCTCTGGTCATCTTATTTCATTTGAACTAATTTTTCAAATCATAGATAGTGATGGATTTTTGGCCATTTTCTGGTGTTGGTTTTCATTTTCATGAAACATGACTATTGCTTGAGTTGTCCACAGCTCTGTACTTTTGTCTTTATGCATAACTGGTGACACACTGTTATATCTGAATAAGTTATTTCGGTACAATTAATTCCATTCCTTGAAATGACCACATCAAATGGCATTGTTACCGATTTGATAGCAAAATTACATGAGGTTTGATAGACAAAAGTAGAAGAATAATCTCCAAAATGAAGGGGACCAAAGGTAAACCACATAGGGAAAGAATATTGGGCCCAATTACAATGGGCTTAACTAAAATTAAGACATCTGATAAAATTAGCAAAGGAATTTGGGCCTTTTTAGGAGAACAATAAGAAATTGGACCTTTGCAAATTCTCTCTCTGATTATAGTTATGTAGTGGGTCAAAACCACCCGTTACAAACTTGAATAGCACATTTTGCCACGGAAAATCCTCTCGACCAAATATTTTTCTTCTTCCCACTTGAGAAAAACCATTTTTGCTCGTACTGCTTGTAAGCTGTGACTAGGGTTTTTATTGGGCCAATTTTTAATTTTAATCGCAAGCATAGCTTAAGAATCAACATGGACGGCGCTGAGGAGGAGCTGACGGCGCACCAGACGGCGCTCTACGACCGTCAGATTCGCGTCTGGGGTGTCGATGCACAAAAGAAGTACCTTTTTTTTGTTGGGTTTTAATTTTATGCTTCTAGATCCCTTGAAATTACATAAATCCTTCGTTTACTTTGTAATTATCTTACGCTCTTGATTTAGGTTGAGCAAGGCTCATGTGCTTGTCAGTGGGCTTAATGGCGCCACTGTTGAGGTAATTTTTACTAATTGTAATAATTTTTCTTTTTCTTTTTAAAGTTTCAGAAGTGAATTGTATAAATAACTTGGTGGGTGGTTTTATTTTATATGTAGTTTTGCAAGAATATAGTGCTAGCTGGTGTTGGTAGCGTCACATTAATGGATGATAGATTAGTATCTGAAGAGGTCCTTGGTGCCAATTTCTTAATTCCACTGGATGAATATGCAAATAGCAACAAATCAGTTGCTGAACTCTGCGCCCAGTCCCTCAGGAACTTCAATCATATGGTTGGTGTTTCTTTCCTGTCAGGTCCGTCTTTTACCAGTATTTACTTATTTGTTACTTATTAAATGTTTCACTTTTATACCAAGCTGTGCACAAACATAAAAATAAAGCAAAAGTTACAAGTTTCTGGTTTGTTTTCCTACAAGGAACAATATACCAGTACCAACCCCAATATCAGATCCAATTACAGTTTCAGTGGCTTTTATATTTGCCAGTACCAGTGGTAATACCAGAATATTAGTATCCTGTGCCGGTATAAAATTTCATTACATTATGTTTTTGATCTGATAACTTTAGCGGGGATAATGTAGGTGAGCTGTCACAAATGGATGGACAGTTCTTCGACAAGTTTGATGTTGTTGTCGTTTGCTCCTTCTCTCAAAAAGATAAGGTAGAGAACTATCATTTGTTGCACATTAGCTCAATCTTTTTCCATGTTAGCAAATTTTTCGCCAATATTTCTCAAATACTCTACCTCACGGAGGCCATGCATAAGGTATCATATGTTATATGACCATTAGTATTTAAAAGGCACTCTATTTCTTTGTCTGTTTAGATTTACTCTTTAAAATTGCTTTCAGACCATGACATAGCATTACTCTCTTTGTTTTAAATATTTCTTAATTTCCATATTGGCAAAAGTTACTTTTGGAAGTCTGGAAAAAATTTTAACATTAAACACAGTACCTTGTCAATCACATCATTCTGATTGTTTTTTTGAGGCAAAAATCAAGTTTAAAATATGAGTGGTGTTGGGTATCATGTGCAGAGATGCAAACAATTTTGGTGTCATATGCAAAAAGGTTGTACTTATATTCTCTTTCACAAGATTGTATGATACGGTTGGATGAAAAATTCAACAACCCTCCAAATAGCATGAATAATGATGAAATACTACTTGCTTATATGGAACCTAGCATAGTTGTACTTTCTTACATTTTATGACAAAATTGCTATGATGAATTATATAATAAACATTTCACTAAATACGAGAGTCTTTTATGATGTTTGTGCTTAAATTAATTTCTTTTAATTCTCAAATTTAACAGATTTTAATCAATGAGATATGTCGCAAGAGACAAAAGCGCATTGCCTTCTATACAATTGATTGTAGAGACTCTTGTGGTGAAATCTTTACCGACTTACAGAACTACACTTACATGCAGGTTTGTTTTTCTTTTTTCCCCTGTTGTACATGTTGCTATGAAAGTTCTATTTTCTATTTGATATAAAACTTGTGGCTTTCTGTTTGGATCCCATTCATGTACATCTCTATTTTTATTGTTATTGCTATTTTTATTGTATTTAGTATTACAATTATTATTGTTACTATTATTTTATATTTGGTGACCTTCATCTTGTTGGGTTTCGTTTCTAGCCTAACCCAACTTGTCTGGGACGAAAGGCTTTGTTGTTGTTGTTGTTGTTGAATATCAAGTGATAAGCAAAGCATTTTATCTACAAGCATGTCAAAAGTAGATTGTGGTGTGCAATTATCAATTAAAACTTTAAAATAAGTTTAGTCATAAGAAAGACATATGACCAATTAGTGAAAATGTTGATTTAGAAGCAATTTATATGTTTTTCCTTATGTTTTCTGGCATATCTTTAACTAAATAAATAATTGGCAGAAAAAGGGTGATGAAAGAATTGAGCGCCAATTAAATTATCCAAGTCTAGAGGTACTCTCTCTCTCTCTCTCTCTCTCTTTCTCTCTCTATCTCTCTCTTGAAAATGGGTGCTCACACTGATTTGCACTATATATGACACAGGAAGCAATTTTGATACCTTGGAAGGATCTGCCTAGAAAAGTAACTAAGTTGTTCTTTGCTATGAGAGGTTAGAATGTAGTTGCTCTTTTCTGGAATCTCTTTTCATAACAGTTTAGCAGTTGCTAACAGGCTGGTTGGTTTGAGTCAGATCTAAAATAAAATTCAAGGCAATTTTAGATTCTGCTTCATTTGAGAGTGCAGGTCATCATGTTATTTTATATAGAGTTCTTGGGTAAGTCAGTTTTGGGATTCAGCTTTTTGTAGTTGTGGTTGTGGTCCTCACAAATTGGATTTAGAGATGTGTCTTGAGCATTTTTTTTTCATTTTATGCTCTTAGCAATTTTTTTTTTGGTGTGGTTGTAGAAGTGCTTGATGATGCAAATCACTTAACAATTTATTTTGATTATTGATGCGTGTTTTCAGTTTTGGAGAAGTTTGAGTTGTTGGAGGGACGAAAGCCTGGGGAAACATCTCTTGCCGATTTACCATCAATTTCCAAGTTGAGAAAGGATCTGTGTGAGGCGCAGGTTGATTAATCATTCTATCTCTTTACAGACTTTTTTTTTCCCATTCCGGAAAGTTATCAATATTCATAATTCATGACCCAATGGATGACTCTGCGGATTACTTTTGTATGCTGAACTGTGCAACAGAAATCTCTAAAGCTGTCTATCTGGGGAAAGCATTTGGGAGTTTTGTACCCTTAGATATATTATTACTGATGTACTTGAGCATAGTTGCGTCATTTTGATTATATATGTATTGCTTTCAATTGAGTTGACAACATGACATACAAAGTTTGATCTGATAATGATAGGGTCTGAAAGAGTCACATGTGGCAGATTCTCTGTTGGAGAAACTATTAGCTGCTGGAAAGATGGAGCATCCTGCTGTGTGTGCTATCCTAGGTGGCATTTTGGGACAGGTATCCTTGTCTATTATCTCATCTCATTCCTATTCAACTAAAGTTACACTTCATTGTCATTCTGATATTTTTTTTTTTTGGTTCACTTCAAAATAAAACAGGAGGTGATAAAAGCAATATCAGGGAAAGGGGACCCACTCAAAAACTTCTTCTATTTTGATGCTGCTGATGGCAAAGGCATTATCGAGGATATCTCTGTGCCTTCTACTGTTACCGCTTAAAGGGTTAGCTTATATTATTACTGTTTTATTAGGGACCTGACATTGTATCTGCTGTAACTTTAATGTGTACTCTATTTAACCACCACAGATGTGAGTTTTAAAGCTAGTCTTGTGTTGTATGCTAAATCTTGTTTTCATTTTGTTGATGCAGCATTTTCTGTGTTTCCTATCAGTTTGTTTGGTTTTTTTTTATTTTGTGTGTTGTGTGTCGCACGCCCACACCCACGCATGTGTGGTTGTGTGTTTGTGTGTGTGTGTGTGTGAGTGAGTGAGAGAGAGAGAGAGGTGATGCGTATCGTGCATCTATTATCTAGTACTAGTGGAGTAGTGGTAGTGGGGTTAGAATTTGGAGGATTTCTAGTGGGGGCCCGTCATTGGCGAAGATCAATCTAAGAGGTGGGCCTATACAAATTGAATGGGGTCACAAGCAGGCTCCATAGTGTCACTGTCTGTCTGATAACGTTCATTCTTCATTGTATGGTATTGAGAAATAAAAGTGGAAAAAAAGGTGAAAACTACTGCACTGTTTGCATGTTTTGTTTGCATTATTATCAGCGGTTTGACATACGAAACTCCATCGTTCATCGTGTGCTTTCTTCAGTATATTATATAATTAAATAATCATTCCTGAAACATCACTGAAATCCTTTCATTCCTGAAACATCAGTGAAATACTTTCCAGTGGATGCACTGTCATTCATATTACAGTTAAAGGTTACATGAAACAAGAACATAGAAGTTAAGCTTGCATGGATTCATATTATAGTTTAATTCTTTCTAACTTTAAATATTTGCATAAAATTTGGTGATTGAGTTTCAAATCTGTGACCTTTCAAGATGCGTAATTCTTAACTACCGATTCAAAGATTGGTTCTCCGATCCATTATCTATTTAAATATAAAAGGAGAAAATCCAATCCAAGAAGCAGTAAATCATGGGACGCGTGTCATTGAGGATGACTGGTCTCGTTTAGTTTTGTTTTTCAGTGTTTGGCTGTTTATTCGGTGCACAGTAGGGACTATCACAATATTTTATATCAAGTATTTTAACTGTAGAAAGTCTTTTTTTCTTAGCTAGCTGAACTCAATTATAACTAGTTCTAATCTCGCGCGTTGCGCGATTCATCCCAATCCGAAAGTGTTATGAAACGGTTTCCTAATGAGTGCAATTGCAAGAAAATATCACTAAGGTTTCCTTACAATCCATTATGTCCATTTTTAAATTCATTGCATTCAGTCACATTGAATAAGATAAAATGCAACAAAAAAAATAGCTCGTGAGTATGAAATAATTTACTACTTTTTTATTTATTGTCCATGTCCCAAATATCGAATTGAAAAAAAAAAATCAATAACAGAGTCCATGTACCAAATATTGAATCAAATCATAACTCAATTTCATAATTATTCTATTACCTTCTTTCAATTTTGTTTATTACACGTGTAGCTTGATATGAATCAAATCATGACTAAATAATGATATCTACTTTGCTGGGATGATATGGCTCTTTGGGGAAGGATCCTCTCTCAATCCATTTGTCCAATACTGGTAGAACCAAATTCATTTAATCTACTAATGATATGTACAGTAACCATGAATAATTCACCAAAAAAATTATCTATGGTGAACCTAAGTTGGCCTTGTACTCCTTTTATCTATCTTTCATTCTTTCTAAAATCAATAAAAAATGTTTTACCAAGAATAATTCACCACAAAGATAATCTACATAAAAAAAAGTTGAGCTTATACAAATAAGAAAGAACCATAAGATTTCATTTATTTCATCATGACAAATATCAACATACTGATGCTACTTCAAATGCACCTCGCCGTGCAACTTTACAGCGAGCCACCCTGAATTTTAGTTTGTGGCACCTTTAATTACAATACCCATCAATTCCCAACCCCTGTCACATGCAAAGAGAGAAACTTTTTCGAGAATATGAGTAATATAAATATCAACCAAACATTTAGATTAATATGATAGAATAATATGAAAAATCAAACAGTAACTATTTTGGTCAAGAATAGCTCACCTCCTTCATGAAGCCCATTGGCAAGACCCTGGAGAGGTAACATTTCTATTGTACACCAACATCAGACCTAGGAAAAGAACAAACATGAGGATATCATCCGATAGAGAGAAACCAATGAAAAGAAAAGTAAATGGTAAGAGCCAGACTAAATGGTGAGAGCAAGACTATTGTATTGTAAAATTAATGACATCCTAGAATTTATATTGTAAAATTTACTTAATTTCAAAAAAAAAAAATACCAACCATCCACTCCCTGAGCCCCTGATAGCCCTCCTGGTTGAGCTTCTTAACAGCAATCACAATACCAGTCCCAAGCCTAGCGGGCGCGATCGTGTGCACATGAATCCACCATTTAAAAACTGACCCAAACCCACCTTCCCGTAGCATACTATTAGGTCTGAAGTTTCTGGTAGCGATCTTTAGCTCATTGAATGTAAAGCTCTTCACATTTGCAGATTGCAAAACTTCCCCCTCATTTCGTAGGGTTGCGGGTACGGATGCAGCTGAGACCCGGCTGCTTGACACTTAGCTCACCACCATTTTTGTTTGTGAACTTGGAGTTTCCACCTAAAAAGAATTATATAATTACAATGAGTACTTCAGTCTGCAATTTTATTTTTTGGCGAGACTAAATAGGTCCAATTTGACGAAAAGGTCACTCACAGTCATATGGACAAAATTTTAAATAGGTGAAAAGAAATTACACTTAAAAGATAAAAATATACAGGTGTAATTGGTGAAATTCTACTGAAAAGAAAAGTCAAGAAGAGCACAAAAATTGAGCTTAATTGAAACATGTATATAGTTTGAGATCAAATCAGTTTTCTGATGTGCGACCCCTTTTTTGACATTGCTCCTTTGATATTGGTATAGCCAAGACTAACATGGGAACATACATCTAGGGAACCTCTATTGATTCATCTCTGGTTCCTTCTTGGTTGCCATTTAAATTCAAGGCCTAGACTTCAAGGGAGAAGGGATATCCGTCGATAGGAAGAACTTTCAGTTATTGCAAGAGGACCGATAGAAAAATGGCGCTCATAGCTGTAAGCCTGTAAATACAAAAGCTTATAAATATAAAAACAAATCAAGCAAAGAAAAGAAAAGAAATAGGCATTCAAAGCTCACCTAGAAGACAAAGAAAATTCTAGAAAGGAGAAAAAGATTGAATAGGAGACTGATCCGAGAAGGAGAAGGGCAGTGGTTCAGAAATTGATCCTATTTGCTCACTCTTTTTTTTCTCACTCCACTGAAAACAAAAGAGCAGTTGATCATTGCAAGTTGCAACAAATTGTACTCACCTGAAAGAGAAGAAATGGATCTACTTGTTCAAACCACCGGCTGAGAGTGGAGGCGACCAGATCGAAGAGGACCGGTGATTTTTCTCGTTGCCTCAATAAGAGCGAAAAGGATACACCACCTGAGACAGAAAACAAATCTTTTTTCCTGAGATAGATGGGAGTGAGACGTGAGAAGTTTAAGCAGCTTAAAGAAAAATCACAATTTTAAGCAGAAGAGATGAGAAGTCTCGAGAGGGGGAGGGAGGGAGAGAGAGAGAGAGAGAGAGAGATTTTTACTGCCGTGTTGGATCAGAGAGGGATTGAAGCCTTGCCGTGGTGAATGGATCGGAGAGAGATGGGAGAAGCAATAGCACTTGTCTCAGGCTCTCAGCCGCAAGGAAAGAATGTAGATTGGCGCTGTGGAGAAAGACCTAGACGAATGGGAGGTGAGCAGAGGATGCATCGGATCGGACGGACTGGATGCGCTACGAGAAACGAACGGTGCGGATGAGTTACTGTGCTTACCACAGTAACTCACGCGCATGGCACAACGGCCCAAATAGATATATTTATAATTTATAATGTATTAACATATCCGATATAATGTTTTTTAATGGGTTATATTATTATCCTGTAGTATCTTAATAATAAATAATTACAGATATTTAAATTCAGCAAGCTTAGCCTCATCAAAAAGAGGTAACTAATAAAATTGGGCGAATAAATCTAGGTCTGGTTGGTGTCAGCCTTGATCCTGCATTAGTTCCACTTTTTTCTTTTTATGTTTTTGGTTGTAAATAATGCTCCCTCCAAAAGAAATAAATTTGATGTTTACAAACTTTTTCAGCTAGGATTCATTTATATTTCCTGCTAATGTATAACCGGACAACTAAACATAGTCTGACGATTGCAGGATTCTTTTCATTGTTCTATGTACTGGACAATTAACGAAGTTTCGTAAGTGTACTGTTTGCTTCTGTCTCTATTAATGGGTAATGTTTTCTTTTCCTTCAGGTGTGGTAGGTTACCCTCATCCAAAAATTGGAATATATTTTGGGACATAATGAAGCAAGAAGTATATGAAGTGGTTAGGATAGTTACTACTGGATTCTCTGTAGCACATTGGGGTGTATCGACATGTAAATTCCACCACTGCATATGAAATTGCATGCATGTATAACTGTTGCATTTCCGCTTGGCTCAGTTATTTTTTCATTACTTCTCTCCGAAATAGAGTCTTCCACCAGTAAATTAAATCACAATGATGAATGACACTACCATATGTTGATAATTCATTTCAATAAAATTTCTTTTTTAGCACTCAATATTTGTTAAAAAGCAATTAAGGAAGGAACTTTCTAGTTGCCACGTTATATCTTACAAACCAAGAAAGAAAAACTTAAATGGAGCATATTTCTTGAGACAATAAAAGCCTAATTGAGTGCCTTTTGACCAATATAATTATGAAACTCTCCAAATTAGTTGGCCCCGGTTTTGAGATTATTGGAAAGGGTAGGCTAATCATGTGCAGATTCTAGATTAGGTTTTTGAAGGTCAAGCGGGACCCATTTTTTGTAGATGCAAAGCATAATTCCATCTCATGTACTAGGCCCTTTTTATTAATATGATTCATTGATACTCACCTAATAATTAAAGCCATTTATAGTGTTTTTGGTGAAATATGTTTGTCAACGGTCCGTGGAAGAACGTTCATCTGCCCTTATAATAGTTAACATGACAAGTTAACATTACCAGCATGAAATATAGTGTGAAAGATAGTCATACGATGAAAGTGATGTTGCACATGAAATTGGAAATGCTCATAGTAATAATAGCCATATAAAGGTCAGAGATGTTGATTTTAAAATTGCAAATAAATGTTACAATTTACAAAATTATTTTGTATATATTGTTATAGTTGCGGTGATATAAAATTAATGACATGCATCTCGTCCGTCTGATTCAAATTGAACGCCACGACACTATGTGACTTTGTAAGAAGGGGTTTTGAAATTTGTACGAAATTCTTAACGAACAATTAATAATATTTCGTATTTACTATTTATCGTATAATGAAAGCTGATGTGAATTCATTACAAAATGACATCTAGTCTCATAAAGGTACAACTTGGGTACCCGTAATATCTTTCGATCTAGTTCCTGTAAGACGTAGTTATTTCTTTCTAACGAAGCACCTATACTATGAGTAATCTAATCATTACTAGGTTTGTAAACTTTCACTTTATAATAAGATATCATTATAGTACAGTGCCAAGCTCTATAATCAATATTTAATTTTGGGCCCAATTGTGGGGCTTAAAATTAATGACAATAATATGACCTAATTTTGTTCCATGCTTTCATACCTTCCGGCGAATAAAAGTTGGTGATTAAATTCAGGCTAAAAAATAAGTAAAGGATTTCAATAATATAAAGATTCGAGAATTAGAGTATCATATTATACAGGGTTGACTTGTTCAGGAATTTAGTTCATACAAGGAGTGGCTCGGTTGAAACTTTTTGTGACATTGCATTGTAAATTAAAGAATAATATTAAAAATAAATCCTGATTATAATCATCAATTTCGACGGTCTATACAAATGTCAAGAAATATTTCTAAAAATGAAAAGTCCCTCTAAGTGGATGCAAGATATAATGCATCTTCACCCTATCAATTAATCAGTTGCATTTGAAATGATAAGTATATCACATGTTCCATAGCAAAATATTATAAATTACACAATAAAAACAAATTTGAATTAGTGACCTCACATGGGCTTCGACACAACTTAGAAGCCACGCAGCAATTTAGTGCGAAACAATGATGGTTACCATTATAGTAGCAGATTAATTTAAATCGAAAACTAAGGATAAAGAACAAGAATAAAAAGAGAAAAGACAGAAACATAGCTAGATCCAGCCCATGATAACTAAATTAGAATGACAATTGTTCTGTATCTCCCACTCTTCTCCTCAAAAGAAAATTCCAATTTGGGTCAGATTATTGTGCGTTTATAGATCATCAAAAAAATAGTGCGAGATTAATACTCATGTAAAAGAGTGTTCATTTTCTGCTATTCAGAATAATACAAACCTTAATTTAAATTGTTTGGTCCGGAATAACACTAATATAAAGAAAACCAATTTTTTTTTATTCTTAAAAAATGTTAAGCTAGTAAAACATTATGAATTCAAGACCGTTTTCAAGAAAAAAAATATATATGAATTGCACATAAACAACACCACTATTATTGAGTTAGATTGTTCTATACATATCACAAATATTTATCGCGCAAATATGCTTTGGTAGAGAACATTTTTTTTAATACAACCTCGCCGGACTTTTTTTGATATATTAATCGCAGAAGTATTTGTTTAATATTCATAACCTATTTGTATCAGTGGATGAATGATTTGAATATCTTCATATAGCAGTATAGAAGCCATATCTAATTAATAAAATACGAATAACTAATATAATCTTATCCTTGTTTGTTTTGCTTCCGCCTCTAATTACAGTACGTCTGTAACATTTTAGCTAACCAAAGACGTAGTTTGGGAGCTTGGAAACATCTCATATTTCTTTATGAATTCTCCAATGATATAACAAAGGAAAAATTACCATATTTTAGTGTTAAAAATGAAGATGTGCGGCGATTTGCTAATAATAAGATGACAAAAGGCCAACCTATTCCGCGTGCAAATCAGTATCAACACAAGAATAACAAAGCGGGGTCACCACGATAGAAATTAAAATATGAAATAGTTCGATTTGAGAATTTAAATCTTCAATAAAAACTGTAGCCCTATCCTAATCTAGACCATTCCAATTGTCCGGACTGAATTAAAATTAATATTTTAAACAAGTTTAATAACTCCGTCAATTAAAAAGAAGGGCAGTGTATGATACACGTAGTGGGGCAGCCAATGGCCTAATGGTAATTATCCCAAGTTCAATTCTTAAAAGAAAAAAAAGGATAAATATGATATCATGTTCGAGATACTCCTAATCTGATTTTTTGGCTGCAATTTGAGTGTAATTGATTTTAGTAAGTAATTTCTATCAACGATATGACCAAAAAAAAAAAACTTGATACGTGCAAGAAGTGTTGAAAAAATAAAAAAAAATTTGTTCCAAAGAAACTCCCATTGCTGTACATACTTTATATTTATAAATTTTGTTTTTTTACATATTATATCAAGTTTATTATAGTTTCTGTACACAATAAATCTCAAACGAAAGACAATATTATCAAATTTACTTTTTATTTGATCTGTCACACTGATCATGACATAAAGTTGCAATCTTCACTTCCCTCGTTTATTTATGTCGTATTTTATTTTTGTCAAATATTATCCTAACATTTTGGGTAATATCAACCTCAGATTAGACACGATCACCTTTCAGCAGGAGAGGCAGATGCAAACTCCAACTTTGGCTGAAATTTATCGAACAAAGTTACAAAAGAAAACTCATGTTTTTTTCTTCTTATTTTTGAATAACAGAAAACTCATGGTTAATTTGAGAATTTGTAAATCAAGTAATTTTTTTTCTTGCACTTTGATCAAATAAAATTTAATTTTTAAAATTTTGTTTGAGCGATAAATGTGAAATCGGTACGGTACGATAAAAAAGTCACGTCAAATAATGGTAGTACCGAAAGCAGTGCTGAACAAGATCATTGTGTTCCTCTACTTCACCACACCTCCCAAAACAAAATTATTGCTTGTTTTTACAATACATCTTGGGACTTAGCAAAAGGAAAAGAGGATCTTATTAGTCCCAATGCAAGCAAGCATCACTCGATGTAGACACCAAATCAAGGGACACTATCAAATCTGCTTTTGAATTCTGAATCCCTTCTTTTTAATCTTTTTATCCAAACTTGGTTTTGGGTATGTTTAGCGCATGAAAAGTAGATTTTAGTAACATCCTTTCTCAAAGATCTCGTGCCAAAAAATCAGGAATCTTCTAATTAATATATGGCTTAAATTTACTCGTTTATAAAAACAATGGCCTTGAACTTTGTTCAAATTTTCAAAACACCATTAATAATTAACTCACAAAAGGGTAGAAAAAAAAATTAAAGAAGGAAAGCAAAAGTAAATGCAACATTTATTCACAATAATTAGCGTTAATAGCTATAATTAAGTCCATACTAGTTAATTACATGTAAGCAAGATATATCTCAAGTCCAACTCAAAACCAAAAACAAAAAGAAAAAAAGAAAAAAATTCAAAAAGGTCCCCCCACAAATTACAAAAAACTCCCTCCACATGTATCCAATCCCTCATCAATGAACCGCCTTCTTAGAAAACAATCCTTTATAGTTGATCCCAAACAACCCACCATGCCGCTCACCGCCGGTGACTCTATCTCTACTCTCACCGCCGCACCTCCCTTCTCTCATTCCATATCCAATACATGAATTAACGCTGAAATTAATAACCCGAGCCGAACCGGAGACAACCTTCAGCGGTTCAACCGGTTTATTCACACTAACACCACTCCTTTTTATCTGCCAAACCGGACTGGACCGGCCCACATGTACCCCGGGCCGACCCGGACTAGCGGCCCATCTCCGTCCGACCGAACCGGGTTTCCCCGACTCGCCTCTTGAATTACTCCTTGAACACGGCGCACTGCTCGACTTCCGAACCGGTGGTACACCGGTTGGTTTTCTGCTCGAACCGGCCGTTCCGGCGGACCGGCTCCGACCGAACGGCCAGATGTTGATTGATATATCAGCAGAAGAAACCGAACCGGTCGGATTAGAACCGGCTTTTTTATCCTTCCTCGGCCGGGTTTTTGTTTCCTCGCTCCGAACCGGCTTTTCCTTATCCTTCTCCTTCTCCTTCTCTCCCAACTTGAAGATTTCTCTCCATCGCTTTGAACTAGAAGGAGGCGAAGAAGACGATGAAGCAGCGATCGATGCCGGGTTGGGTACTGGAGTGTCGGTTTCGGGTTCGGGTACTGGTACGGGTTCAGAGTGCACCTCTGCGTGTACTTCCTTTTCGGGTTCGGTTAAAGGAGAAGGGGAAAGAGTGGGGAGAAGGATGCCATTGGAGAAGAGGTCTTCAGCTGTGGAGAGGTCAGGAATGGAGTTGGGTATGGAGAGAGAAGAGGCAGAAGGCCAGAAGGAGAATTCATGGGAGGAAGCGGAGCTAGAGGAGCTCAAACGAGGTGAGATGGTTGTTTCTTCTTCTGTATCTTCTTTCGCCATTGTTAGAGCTCTTCAACAGAGAGAGAGAGAAAGAGAGGTTTTTGGTGTGGTGAGGAGAGAAGGAGAGAAAGGAGGAGAAATGAATGAAGTGAGAAAGAGAGGTGGTTGGAGCTCACGACCAATGCTCCATACTTGTATTTTAATGTTTCTGTTCGGTTTAATATTTTATTGTTTTACTTTTTTCCGTCAAAAATGATTTATTATTTTGCGGAGACTTATCGGAGGAAAATCGGCATTTATTATTGGATTGTTTTAATTTTCTTTGTTATTTGTTTTTTCTGCCGGACTAGATATTTAAGAGACCTAACAGAAGTGTACTGTTGCTTGATTGGCAACAGTAATAGAGCCGTTTAGGAATTAGGCAATTAGGCGTATTAGGAGCTAATTTGAATTTCTGACTTATTATTGGTGGGTTTAATTAATTTAATAAGGCGACTAATTCCGTCATTCTTTTACTCTGTTGTGTATAATGTTGATACTTCTAATTTTTATCGTTGAGAATTAATTTTAAGAATATAAAATTCTTGTCTTTGTTGCAGGCGAGGATTTTTTTTTTCAAAAAAAAAAAAAAAAATGGCAGCGGCTACGAATGACAGGCAAAACACATGTTGATTCATGCAATTGGTGCCATTAAACGGATGATAGTACTTGTGAAAAATTTTATTTCCGCTACAAAATTGCCCGGATGGATCACAACCTTCCGATTATAATTAAATGTTTATCATGGTTTAACGGAAGAAAAGAGAATTTATGTTATGAATAAATCGAACCATCCCGATTTAACAACCATGCATTTAATTCATAAGAGGGGATATAAAATTATTATGTTTATTTATACAATAGAACAAACTAATACAAGAAATAATAAAATTTAAAAGTAAGATTTTGAGTATGTTTTATTTGTTTTGTATCGAATTTGATGCAATTAAAAAATTATTTTGTTATTTTTTAATCAAGTTTCAATAAGATTGAAATGATATATTTTTTAAATGAATGGCCAACGATTTTAAATTATTTTAAATTAAATGTATATGTCTTATTTAAACTATTACCAAGAAAACTGATAATTTTATTATTTTAATAATTGTTTTGTTGATTCGTCACAGTTTCAACAATTTTTTTTTTTCTATTGTCTATATAACGTAATCCTTTATTATATTGTTATTCAACGAAATAGTCATAAATCATTATCACGTATGAAGATTCTCATCCACCAAACATATTCATGCCCCTTTGAGCGCGGCATGTAATGTGATGCATCCTACACCATTAGATTTCTTTTGTAATTTATGTTTAACAGATTAATTAATTAATGGTAGGTACGATCACTGTATATTGTCCTACTCAAGTGGATATTATTTCATCCACAAAAAAAAAAAAACTTTTATTTTTTTTTACAAGCTCAAAATTGACAATTGGGATTGTTTTCAACTGAGTAGTGTACATGAGAAGATGCCTCAAACGTGCAAGCCAAATCCATTTCCTGTGGTGTGTTGTATATTTTTGTTGGGTATTGTTTGGATATTTAGTAAGATGTCAAAAGGCATCGCTCTCGGATAGTAATAGAGAGACTGTCAATCTCTTTCGGTAACAAAAGGAGGCACATGGGGAAGAGGCCTACCCAACCATTAACGAACAAATGCAATCAATGCCTTCCTTTGGAATTCGTACATTCCATAGGTCGTGTGTGCATCTGGCGCATCACAGATTCACAGACTTGTTATTTCTTGTTGTCTTTATTATGCCTAATTACCTAGTATTGGATCCACCGTCCGTGTTAAATACGGTGCTTGTTTTTATATGTAAAACTTGTTTTAGTGTTTTTTTTTTTTTGACAAGTTTTTATTTTCACTGATATTTTTAATTTTTTCGATGAATTTTTTGACGGCTAGCGAACTAGAACTCAATTTTTCCCTATCCAGTCGTCCAGTTTCATTTAGTTTTATGAACATTTTTAAATCTATTATATTTGTATCTTGATCCGTATTGCGTAAATATAAGCCATCGTTAATGTCCGTGATACTACAAGATGCACATGAAAGGAAATTAATTCATGTATTGTGGGTCTATTTGCGGCTCTTTCCCAGCGAAACACGCGTCCTTTTCTTTTATCTTTTTGGACTAAGTTTTTGCAACAATGTATTTTTTTATCTGATAGCTTATGCTAGATTATTTAAAAAAAAATATTGAGTTTCTTAGTTGGGTTCTGATTTGATAATTAAATAAAATCCTTAGTATGGTAAAATTTTATATTGTTCAATTTGACAATTCTTAATTAATAGAAAAATGGACGGCAAGATAGGAAAAAAGATTATATATATAAAACTTCATACTGATCCCGTTGTTTCCATATTTATAAACATAATTTTTTTTGCTCTAGAAAGAACATGTTTATTAACTGCAGAACAAGAGAAAAAGTTCCTTTGTTGATTCTTTCGTCCTCCTTTTTTTAAATATATAATGTAAATTAGTTTCGTTATGCTATTTGTTAAACAATATACGTTTTATAATTTCCAGATACTAAAAGGCAAACTAAATAAGGTGATATTAATTCATAATAAAAATAGTTGCACAATTTAATTATAAAATTTTGTTGATCAACTTTCCAATACGAGAATTGCAAGACAATATGGACCTGAAAACGCCAGCCAACTAGCGTGATAGGTAAAAAAAAAATAAAAAATGTGAAAGCACAATTAATAATGTACGGCGTAGATAAAAAAGTTTGTGTTAATTTTCTGAACAAAAAATGTGGCAAAAAGTACACGCTTACAGTATCAGATTGGTTTGGAAATAAAGAACATGCGATTCTCATTCTAGGCAAATTAGTATCGCATAATCAGCTCCTGAGATGTCATTTTATTTGACCTCGCAGATAATATAAATTTGAACCTTCTTTTTATTATATATTTGTATTGTAATGCTGAATTTGCAACTTGAGATGAAAACAAACTACTTTCGTTCTGCCTTTCCTAAGAAAAGGACTGGTCATATATGTTTGCCTTTTGCTCAACGGAAGTGCTATTTTATTTAAATATTTCTTTTTATACGCCTTGTTACAATTTCATGAGTTATTGACATTTGACAAGAAGTTATAATTTTAGTTAGAAACAGTTATTTTGCTTGTGGCAAACAGTTATAAAATCTAAGAGGGTGAGAAAGAACGAAGAATTATTTATTGCTTTTGTTTAATTTCAATTTACAGGGCAGCAAAATCTTACAATAATATATGTGAATGCTCGCAAGATATAGACCCAGGTATTTAATTCATTCGGACAATTGAGATGTATAGCGTACGGTGTGGTCCCGATGCAAGAACGTTTTTCTCAAAAATGTGCCTTCTTTTTCTAGGAGGCGTCTACATCTAATAATTTATTCTTATTTATTACTTGTTTGGGTCTTTGTGGGGCAATTAACTACCGGACATCCTTAACCTCGTGCTAATGCTGGCCTAATTACATAATGATTTCTTCAAATAAAAATTACATAATAATTTTGTCTCCGTTTCCTGTAAATGGAGGTGTCCAAAAAAGTCATAATGCTGGCAAACTTATAAAACCGTTGAAAAACTCTCATCAAAATTTATAAAATTAAATGCAAATGTGCCTAAAAAAAAAAATCTAAAACTGCAGCTTTCTATTTTACAGTTTAAATAAATCATCTTGCAAATGTGATAAAATTTGAAAACTGATTGGTCATCTATTACTTTATAAGAAAAAAAAAAACTAATTGATAAGCAGCTAATTCATCTTAATGATAAATATACATGTTATAAATTTTTATTAATTTTTGACCAAATTCAATACCGTCCGTTGAAAACTCTCATCAAAATTTATAAAATTAAATGCACATGTGCCTAAAAAAAAATCTAAAACTGCAGCTTTCTATTTTACAGTTTAAATAAATCATCTTGCAAATGTGATAAAATTTGAAAACTGATTGGTCATCTATTACTTTATAAGAAAAAAAAAAAAACTAATTGATAAGCAGCTAATTCATCTTAATGATAAATATACATGTTATAAATTTTTATTAATTTTTGACCAAATTCAATACCGTCCTCAAATGAACAAGTAATTAGTTAATTTTTTCATACATTAGACTTGAATTTTGAAATAATTACAAAACTATAGTACAACTCAATCAGTTTAATATTAAACTCTTAATTTAAACTATTAGACTCATCCTCTGGTAAGAACATCTCCATTGATTTATAAAAATGGAGAGGTGCGCTGCATTGAATTAAGGTGCTGACATTAAAAGCGAGATGGAGAGTTCGTGATGGGAAAGATAACATGTGCGATTTGAGGCCATAGAAACCTGAGACTTGAGACTTGAGAAACCAAATCTGCTGCCGCGCGGCAAACGTGCCGCGCAGCATCCCAACCGTCCGATGGATGATGGATGCCCCGTGAATAATACCAGATTGATAGGCCCGAAAAAAATTAACCGTTGAGATCAAATCATACGGCTCGGATCCTGCGCGGCACGCTTGCCGCGCAGCACGGGATAAGGATTCGAGACTTGAGGGGGATATACATATACTCGACTAAAGTTTTATACCACGGCTCATGAATGTGGGAGCATTAATTATTACCTACCGGTCAATCTCTACAGTCTACTCAGTAAATTCCCTTCGTGTAACACTGTAACTCCACTTTCACTGTGTCAAATTACAGGGTAAATTTAATTGTTTCGCGCATGAATGCTGTATGCATATTTTTAAAATGAGGTGGAATGTACTGAGTATGCACCCATATCAAAACTTCGTAACTTGAATTCTTGAAATATATATTAATATGATATCTCCGAATTAACTAATTAAAAAGTAAAAAAGGTCGAGTTTATATTTCTGGTTATGTTTTTTAAAATATATATTCAATAATCAATAATAGTTTATAATGCCAAAGGGAGAAATCTGATGAATCTAGAAAGTATTTATTTTTTTTCTTGTTGGAGAAGTTTATTTATAGTTATGCACTCGTTTTCGCCTAAGCTAAAAAACGAGAGGGGATAATAATGATGTTTTAGGCTTATCAATTTTGATGTCTAATATGAGAATGACCTTATGGAAGTTAGGATTTGTCCTTGCATGTAGATATCAAACAACATGTTTGGTAGTTGAGAATAGAGGTCTGTTCGGCCAAGTGTTTATATGGGAATTTGAGATTTTCTTGTTAAATTTAGGGAAAATTGTTTTATAAACTATTCGGAATGTTATTTTTCTTATTTATGTTTGATTTCAAATTTGCATTAACTTTATTGTTAGTAACAGGTTGTGAATTGGCCGCGTCTCTTTCCTCTTATTAATAATACACAAATCAATAAATTCAATAAGACAAGGAGCATTTAATTTCTTAATAATAGAGTTTGATAAAATGTGGAGATCGAACATGAGAAATTTCTGTGTTTTCTTCTTATTTTACTAGATGTAGGTGTTACTTTTCAATCATTTTCTTAGATTTAGATCTAAAGTTTAATTACCTTTTTTTTATATCGTATGTCAGTAGCAAAATAATTTTACTTACAAAAGAAGATTAGCTTTTGCTGGGAGTTTATAGGAGAATTTATTGGATAATTTTGGTTGCATGTAATTTAGAAATAAAATAATTATTTGGTTACTCCAATTTTTGTTTTTACTATCGATAATTTGTTAATTCTTCTTTAGCACAAAATATTTGGGAATATGATTATAGTTATAACGATTGTACGTGTTCCTTGTGATTATGTTAGTGATATTCGGGATCTGGATAGATTTATTCCATTACCTATACTTTCTAGCATTATTGATACTTGATAGCCTTTCATACCGGTTCAGGCACACAGAACTTGTTCCAAAGGAAGGGATGGAACTGGTACGGTGGTACCAGACAGGGACAGAGTCACTGAGGGTCTAAATGCATTCTATATCAGTTTCCCCACATGCAAGCAAATATTTTTTTTATTATAATTTTCTTTTACTTCAGCGGTCATCAGAGATTTGTGAACATCAATTATGCAAAAAAAAAAAAAAAAAAAAAAAAAATTGTCATAATATTAACATCCATGTAAAAAAAAGTACGCACATCGCATTTTACAATTCTATAAATTTGTCATATAGGTTACGTTACTTTTCACTATTAAGGATTTTAAAAGCAAAAATATGACGAGGCATGAAAAATAAAGGTGTTTTAAGATTCCCTTGCGACGTCGTGATAAATTTTCTCTAACAAAGTCATGACAGTTCGCGGATGTGATTCTTTTACATGATTTTGAATGTATTATAGGTAAAACCAAATTATGACGAGAAAAAGAAATATTAATTTTCTTAAAAAGATATTAAATGAAAGAAGATAATATTCAAAGAGAGAACTTTTTCAGATTATTGATGAATTAGAGATATGCGGAAGAAAACATAAAAAATAATAAATAATTATTAATTAAGCCTCTTATTTATGTTAAAGCTGACGAGATAATTTACGTATTTCTATAATGGAAAGGGAATGAAGGAGTTGGTGGGACAACTTTTGCCCGAATAATTTGCAATAACATTGAGGCAAACAAGCAGTTTCATTTAATTGTCTACGTTTGTGTTCCAATGAACTTTAATTTGAGAAATTTTCTTTTTTCAAGGTTATTGAATTTGTTTACTTAAGGTCTTGTGATTTACATCAGTATACTCAATGCGTTATTTTTAGTTTAGTAATTTTGATGCTAAAAAGATTATCCTTGGTTCAGTTTCATCTAATATCACACAATTTTATTAATATTTCATATTTCATATTTGGTCTTTTCCGCATCTACGCAGTGCCCACGTATTTACCCGTCAACCAAGCTTTGTATTCAAATTACACTACAAAATAGTATTGGAATTTGGAAGACTCGTTTAAATTAGTGAGCTGCAGGCATATGGTGTGAATTGAATACATGAAGTGTGAGCTGATGCTTTCCTGTTTTTTATTTTTTTTTTTCTTTTTATTCCTTGACAATAATCACCCCTAGGCAAAAAAAAAAAAAAAAAAAAAAAAAAAAATCACGCGTGCGTTGCCTCGTGTTGCCGATCTGTTCATTTAGAAAAAAATAAATTAAAACTGGGAAATTATTACAGACTACAAATATTTTGTTTGCTTCATTAAATGTATTACCATCTCTAAATGAATAATTCAGGTGGTTAAAGGAGAACTGGAAAAAGAAGGGAACAAAACGTGATTCCCTATTGTTTTTCCCATAATTAGTAGATCATATTAAATGCTTACACTGTTCCTTGTGGGGATAAATACCTTCCGAAATACAAATTTTAAAGTGTAATTTTTTGTTTAAACAAAAGTTTCAATCAATAAGTGAATCAAATATTTAGATTTATTTTTCCCTGTTGAGCTCGTCAGACCACAAGACCAACTCCAAATTATAGAAAAAAATTCGATGGAGGTGATTTGAATATATTAAACACTCCAATTAGCACTCAACGGTAACAATGGGGCTCCTCATCTCAATAATAATTAACAGATATATAATGATATATACCGTTTCCCATCTAACATGTTATTGTGAAATGTGAAAAAAAAAACATTCATCACTCTTTTAATGTCGCTTTAAATCCTAAAATCCTGGTTAATAAATAAAAGCTTAATGTCGCAACTTGATTCTTCCAAATTATATTACTATTTTCATATAGAATCTGCAACTTATTAACTAATTTGAAAATAGGGTAAAAGCAATACGGTCAGAAATACTTTGAACTGCCATAATAGTTGGTACAACCCAATCTCGGCCATTGAATCTAGATCAAGATTGGTTTGAATTTTGAAAGACAAAGCAGATTGAGACCCATTTTGGGTTCCCCTCTGTAACAGCCGAAGTTACAATTAGGGGACCATGTCAGGATAGAATGCATTGGTTCAGTCATCTGATGTTAACTAAAAACCTTGTCAGAGCGTGGTTAGCATCAGCTCTGCACCAAACGCTGTCCTCTGAGAGATCTCTATGACACACTCAGACACTCTTACTAACAGAAGCAGTTTTGGGTTTGTGCTCATGTCATGTCATTTACTTCAATTAGAATCACGGATGTCATGGGGCTTTCCTGCATATGTTACATGTATTTATTAACACTGCGCTTAAGTTTATTAACACTGCGCTTAAGTAATTAGGCTGAGATTTTTAGAGGAGGAACTTGTGCTATTTATAGTCCACAATGGTCCACAAAAAGGAAGAGAACCCACATATTATAAATAACGAGCCTTCTTTTAGTCAAATTGTTAGCCTTTTAACTAAATTAACGTTTGATTAGCTTGAATTGAGCCCACTTCAAGAATGGCCGTTATATTTAATTATGGGTTTGATATACGGGCCTGACTCAAACCAACGGTTTTTCATTTTTCAGAGTAAGAAGCAAATAGGAGATGTAAAAAATAAATAAATAACCACTTACCAGCATCTTAGCCGCATGCTCCGGCGGCTTTTGCAATTGATTTGTTTGAGTATATACTCGCATTAATTCTCCTTGCAAAGTTCCAAACTTCCAATATACAACGTATTGTATGTGCTCGCTACTATACTCTTTTGTTGACTACTATTTGTCAACTTGCATCTCTTATTCAAATCTAAGTATCTAACATTTACTTGACTCTGTTTTCAAAACTGCCTTTTGCCACATCAATATAATTAAAATTGTAAAAAATGAAATGGTATTATAATTGATAAAGCAATTATCAATATTTTTTTGGGGTAATGTAAATAGTTATTAATATTGTCGATTTAATAAAAGAGCAACTTTTGCAAATGAAGGAACCAGAGATCTTAGCATCATATACCATGTGAAGAAATATGAAAATAAAAATTTTATTGAGTTTCCAAATCTGTTGACTTTCCAGTTTCCACATATGAAGGAGAATCGCCTCACTGTACCCCACGTGGGAGCACCATTAACGGCACGAAAGGAGAAACGACCGTTTGATTTAAAATAAATGTTTAATTCAAAAACCATTGGACTTGTTAATTAGTATGGAATAATTATAATCACTTCACTGAGTCAAATAACTTCATATTTAAACAATACTTCTTTTGTTTTTTCCTTCCCAGTTGCATTGCACTTGGAGAATCGGATCCAGGCTGGTCGATCGAGGAGTTGATCAAATCCAATCTTACCAACTGGAATTAACAATTCATTATACAATTCGAGATAGATTTAATTAAATATATCATAATCAGATCTTAATATCTCACCTCTCACTCCCCCTCTCCCTCCTCTTTCTCATATTCTACCCCACTAAATCTGAGCCATGGCGCCTCGCCGATGCCCAATCGAAGCGGTGACAATAGCATTCTCAATAGCAGTTATAATATCGGCTGTCTCTGCCGCAGCTCCAGCTCCCGCTCCTGCTCCAGCCAACAAGAATCACACGGTTGGAGGCACAGCAGGGTGGTACTACAACACCAGCTCCGATGCCCCGTCAGCAAACTACTCTGACTGGGCTGCTTCTCAGACTTTCTACCTTGGCGATTTTCTCAGTAATATTTGATCTATTAACTTCTCATCTTTTAGTCTACTTCTCTGTACAACATTGCTTTTAGTTTGATTATCTATTTGAGGAGACTCGGTGAACTTCATTTCTTGTAGGGCTTTTGGCTAATAACAAGAAAAGAGATGGATCTGATAAATGTTGATTAACCAAACAATGATATGCCAATTTATCACAAAGTTTTGATCATGACGGCCTTAACTCCTTATTTCTTTGTTTTACAATTTGCTGAACAGACCTTATTAAAAGTATATTTCAGGTTTTTCATTTATTTTTTATGACAAAAGTGCCTTGATTTTTAAACGATTAAATAATAAGTATTTGATGCCCTGAGAAGTTCCTTACTATTTATTCTTTTTTCTGTTCAATGGATTCTAAATAACACATATTTTCCCTATCATTAATGTTCATGCAAAGTAGCGTTGACCAATAAGAATGAAGAAAAGAGTTTTACATGTTGGCCCCTTCTAGTACTATCTATTTCTTTTTTTTTTTCAGGTGTTGTAAAGTTTTTACTTTATGCTTGTTTGGTAGGGATACTCAGCCTTTAGTCTGTAAAAAACTATGTATTTGACATTGTTTACTGAAAATAAGATCATTTGACCCTTTCTTCATTACTTGAAATAATAATAAATTAATTAAACTATTCTCACCAAGATTAAACCATATATATAAACAACTTCTAACTCTATTTATATCATCTTTTTGCAGTATTCAACACAAACACAAACTCAAGTGTTGTCCAGACAAGCAACGATACTACATACAGTCTTTGTGATGCGAGCAATGATGACGGCAACCAGACATTCCTTTGGGGCTCTGACGGGGGAGACTCCAACTCATCAGAACCTACACCGGAGGTTCTGGAGATTCCACTAGTCTATGAGGGGCCTAACTACTTCTTCTCTGACACCATGGATGGTGACCAGTGCCAAAATGGGATGAAATTTGAGATCAATGTGTTGCACGGGAACGGTTTACCACCGGCACTCAAACAATCGCCTTCGCCCTCTCCCTCTGCAAAAGCACTGCCTCCTACATCAACTGGAGGTGGCGGAAGCCCGAGTGAGGACCAAACTTCCAAAAAGAACGGAGTCGAGGGTATCCGAGGTGGATTTGTTTTAGCAATTTTGGGAATGCTCAGCTTGTTTTTAACGACGGTGTGAACTTGGTTGTTAGTGGTGATTATTTAACTTTGTGACAATTTTAGCATGGAGCAGAGTTGAGATGAATTCCTAGTTGATATCTTAATTTGTTGCTTATTTTTGTTGTTGAATTGAATTCAACAAGTTTGTATGAAGTTGGATTGAAAGCTCATGGGTTAGTGCAATTTGACAACTGTTGAATTTAATTTTTATTTATAACGGATGACTCGCACAAGCATGTGACTTTGATGAAAACAGCCCATGCAAGAATTCATTGGATTTGGGCTTTCAATATAAAATTACGGATACGCTTGTTTCAAACAAAAGGGTGATCTGATTTTTGGGCCTTGTTTGGTCTGGTTCCGTTTTCAGTCAATTCATTCGATCTAAAAGTGATGGAACACCTACCTGGCACACGTCATCGAGTCAATCTCATCCATTCGTCTTATGCATCGCATCACTATCGCCATGATCAAAGAGACGGCTTCAAGTGCCCATCAATGCATCGAGTCACTACTGTCTGTCTCGTCAGCTAGCTCCACTTGTTCGAAGCGCCTTGAGTCAGATATTTCTCTAGATTAGGTAAAAGTTGCCACCTTTGCACAGAGATTATAAAATGATGTAACACAGGTCGTAAGGCATTCTGTTTCCTCTGAACTTCGATTTTTTGCCCCCCAAATGAAAGGGTAATTATTTATTTAAATTTAAAATAACTAAATAAGGAATAGTTATTTGAGACAATTAAAAAAGGTCAAATACACTCAAATATCATATGAAGTTTATTTGATTTTGTGCATGCAACCAGAAAGTCTCTGCAACTAAACGAAAAGGTATGTACTGAGGCCTAGTCCAAGTTCTTTGTATTAAATTTTAGGCCCATGTTGTCTATGGTCTTGTATTGGATCTAAAAATTGAGACTCGTCTGGCCTATGCAGGGCTGTCAAACGTGCGAAACGGAACGGAACATACCAGTTTCGTTTTCGTTCCGTTCCAGTCAACGAAACAGAAAGAGCGTTCCGTTTCGTTAAACGGAACGAAATTAACGTTCCGTTCCGTTTTTACATTGATTTTTCATGGTAAATACCTGAAACAAAACGAAATTCTGTTCCGTTTCCGTTCTGTTTCTGAAAACGAAACACATTTTCCATTCCGAACGGAACGAAAACGTTAAAAACGGCAGGTTTCTGACACCCCTAAGCCTATGACTGTCTTGATCAGACTCGTCTTCGCCCCTAACTCATTCAGGTTAACGGAAAAAAAATTGTCTCATGATTATTAAGTCATAAAAATTTCATATTGATTTTGTAAGAAAATTTTGCTCTATTAATTGTATTTCAAATTCAAAATCATTTTACATATGTATTCTTTCGTAATTTAATCAATTTTCTATGGGTGTGTTTCAGTATACCAAAATTTGGAGGGGAGACGGAAGGAGGTTAGCTCAAGTTTTCACCTAATCTTGCTTCATAACTTAAAAGAAGATGGATGAATGGAAAAAGAGTAAAGACTTAATCTCCAAGGGGTCGTTTGGATGGGTGGGGAATAGATAGGAATAGCAAATCATGGGACTAAATTTAAGGAAAAAGTGAGATTTCGGGAAGCGTGGGAAGAGTGCTATTCCGGGACTAAGAATGTTGTTTGGATGGTGAGTTTAGGAATAGCGTTGGGAAGTGTGAAAAGTAGAGAGAAAAGTGTTGTTGGGAAGAGTGTTGTTGGAAATAGTGTTATTCCTGGGATTAGCTATTCATGGAATTGATAATTACGTTTGGATGAAAAATTTAGTCCTGGGATTACCTATTCGGGGGAATAGGCTATTCCCCACCCATCGAAACGATAGCCAAATAACTAATTTTGTAACTCTAAATTCGGAATGTAGAAATTTACTCTACTCAGCCTCCTCTAATCCTCTTTTCCCTCCCCCTCTGTAAATTATAGAGCACAACCTATCATTGTATTAAATTCAGACATGCTATGAACTCTTTGTCATTCCTATTGTTATAAGTTCTCACAACAAGTGCGGCGCAAATCAGCATTTCAAAAAATTATTAAGCTCCCTTTTAGTGCTCGATTCAATATTTTGGGTGTGCAGCTCAAATTATTAAATGCGATCCTAGCATAGTTTTTTATGGTTGGTTATAACTTAATTAACAAATAATTAGTGCATATCATCTGGAAGGTGAAAGTTGTAATTACATTTCGTAACTATATATTCATGCAACTCTGGAAGAGCGGTGTTGGGGCCCACTTGTCATGTAGTCATAAATTGAACAATCCACAGAGCGACTTTGACTGTACAAGTGTTTTGAAATAAAAATGCAAATATCTCATATTTAGAGGTGCTGTGTTAAAAATTAAGATACTATTAATTAGCATATTTTTTAATACAAAATATTAAATTAGAGTATGAATATGGCCAACTGATATGATCGAATTATAACCAAACTGCACCTAGATAACAAAATAATGAATAAAATTCTCTCATAATGCGTTATAGATATGTAACTCCGTATTTAAAATAGAGCATGATTCGACCTTTTCATGCTCTTTCTGGTAGAAGGTACATAATCGAAAAGTTAAATATTTTGAATGATTCTAAAGTTATCTTAAATTTATGAACAATGCAAGATATAAGCACCATGATCTAAATCGTTTCATGCGCAAATATATATGAAATATCAGGATCCTTTTCAGCTAGCTTATGAGAAGTTTTGGAAATTAGTGTTTGTCCGGAAGGCCGGAACATTAAACAGTAAAAGTATGTTTTATGTGCAAGCTCGCAAAATAAGTATGGTGGATATGTTACTGTTGAATTTAAATAGATGTATACCATACTTTGTGAAACTAATTAAAGACATAAGCATGCAGTGGATAGTTAGTTCTATGACAATTGCAAAAATTTCATATTCCATGCTTGTTATGATCTTTTGTGACAATTATTATTAAATTTTGAATTTACTATTATAGCATGCATTGTACAGTTCAGAGAAGTGCACTTATTATAGTTAGCACATACTCGATATTTAGCCAACATTATGAATGCACAGCGAACATTATATTTAAAAAATGTTTTTGGAAATTTGTAGGCCATGAATATAAAACCAAAATAAAATATATTAAAATTTAGAAGATTAATCAGCATAACCTAGTATTTGTACAAGAATTAAGCGTCGCATATTAATTAGTTCAGGAAAAAAAAAAGAAATATTAATCCATACATTTTTTTCAGAATAGTCTTTCCCACAATAAAAATACTAATTGAAATATAAAATATTGACACAGTTATATATAACGGCTAAAACCTACTGAGTTTCTAGAAATTCTGTTAAATTGTTGCAGAATTAATCCGCATTTTCTTTAAGTTGTTTGCAATCCCGAAAAAAAAAACAAATTTGTGCAATGGTTACGGTGAAGTGTCCAGCTATAATCGCTATATAAATCACTTCCATTATATATGCTATTATTATCATAACTTTTGTAAACTGCAATAACTATCCATTTTACAAGGTTAAGTCTGGTTTAGTTACATGTATAACTGGTAAAACGAACTATTAGACCTTAATTTAACAAAATTATTAATAAATTTATTAGAATAAAGTCGATAATATTAAGTTTCTAGATGTATTGTTAGACATGCATGTCGATACTGTAGCTAGTAAACACTATTTAATTGAACACTATTTGATAATGTATGTGAAGTTCAAACTATTTATAAAAAGTTTAAAGTTTGTACCGATCGAATGCTATTGAATATGCTTAATTTTTGTTACATAATAGATGTACTATACAATTATGTAAAAAAATGCACAGAACTTAATATCACACATATTGTAACATGGTTGTCAAAATTAGTAAATTAAACTAAATAGCTTAAATCTCAACCTGTTATTTATACACACAAGTGAAAAATTAATTCCCACTCTTGACATATGCAAAGGACTATTAAATTCAAAATTAATATATATTGTCTACATAAGTAAGAAATATAAAAATAAATTAAGGACACGAAAAATGGAAAACAATATAAAAGACAAAAAATATTAATTAAACATCTGTCTAGAAAAGTTTATTATGCCTGTAGAGACATTTTAAGAAATCAACCTTTTCGCTTTACAAGTGTTTAATCAGTGCGTGACGGAACCAAAACTTGGAGCAAAGCCTGAGTAGATTTGCATTTGGTTCAAAATGTGTTCAAAATTGTCATTTGATTTCTCAATGGGATGTGTATGCATTCCTTCATAAGTGGTTACCACTACCCCTTCATCTTTAGATAACCTCTGCACTTGCTTTTTAACATTACAACCTTGGTGTGTGCATCTGTAGTAGCTTCTGTAATAATAACATACATAGAATATAAGACTATTTTCAATTAGGAAGGAGATCGTAGTATATATATATATACAACTAAATTAAGCTGAAGTAAGGATTATAATCTAGACCATTTATAAAGACTACTTTTTGTTAATGACGTGCACTTATGTATGGATTAATTCCTGCGCATCTTACACATACCTAACCTGACAAAATTTTCTGGTATATTCCAAATTTATGGAATATTTGGATCATGAATGTTATGCTAGCTAATACAAACCAACTAGTCCAAGGTTCACTAAATCTTAAGAAAGAATATATCATAGAAATTAATAAGGACAAAAAGTTTGGTGAAACACCCTAAGAGGTAATTGCACAAATAAATTAAAAGGGAAAATGGGTCAGCACTATTTATTAAAACTATTGCTGCTATTATTATCATTATTATATTGATATCGTTATTGGTTTTCATGTATATATATCTCGAGCGTAGCTATCTTCTGGAGCAAAATAATGTAAATCAAAGATCCACCGTACGTCATGATGAAATGATGATAATTTAATAAAAAATTCCAATAGACAAAGCACATTTGACAATTGTGAAAAATAAATAGAAGGCCACATGGGCCATCTAGAAGAAAACATTATGACAGTGCTTACGCCATCTCATTTTTTTTTAAAAAAAAAAATCACACCGATTAAATGTATTCCTGGTCAAAACATAACATCGTTACTGTGCATGGGTCATTTGACAAATACAACTCATGTGAGAAAAGTCCTTATCATTTTGAACCCAAAGTATATTATTTTTGAAAATAACTGAAAACAATATAACAACATCTAGAAGACTTGTTGAGAAGCCTACCAACTCTCTTTTAATTTGAAGATTCTACTCTATCGAAGTACTTATCCGAAAGCAAAAACACAAAATAAAAATGATTGAAAAAATATATAGGAGCAAAAACGAAAACAAAAGAAACTTTGCGTGGTTCCATCTCAAGGTTGATATTATGAGATGAAAGATATATGTGACAAGACTTTGATTTCATGGAGTTCTCAGTACAACTAATTACCAAAGAATTTAACCAAATTTATTGAAATGTTCTGAAATTTTTGGAGCATATAATATTAGTTCGAGGACCATAAATTAAAAGTGTCTGTTAGTTGCTTTTTTTCTGGTCAGTTGGAACTTTAATTGACAGATGGTTAGGTAAAAGTGAAAAGAAACCAACAAAACTTCTCTTAGAACATCATCAATTTACTTGGTATCATATATGGTTATAACTAATTGCTACAAATTACAGAAAAGATTTTTCAATTTGTTTATGACTTCAATTTTTTGTTTTCTATTTTGATCATGTTTTCTCTAATTAAACTCTAATCAATTAAACCAAAGCATACCTAGGAAACTTGTTATTCTTGACAGCCTTTTGGCCATATTTTCTCCATCTATATCCATCATCAAGAATATCCACTTGGCTCCTCGTTTGAAATGCATAGCGGGGTTTCCTTTCCTTTTTCAGTCCCTTTTTCTTCTCATTTTTAACATCAAATTGCTCGGTACCATTGCTAGGGTTCTCATGGCCTTGTTGCGTGATTGCACTAACCTTCTTGTATCCTTCCTCTCTCATGCCCAAATAACCATTCAATGAAGTGTTGGCTTGAGATGTGACGATGTTACTTTGCATGTGGGAGAGGTGTGGTGAGAGGTAGGACGAAGACGATGGCTGTGAGGGAAAGAGTATGGAATAATTGTCCATGGTTTCAGAAGAGAGAGAGGTAGAGAGAAGAGAGTGCTAAAATGAATTATTTGCAGAAATGAGGTGAGGATAAATATAAGAAGGGTGTGGGGTCAAGTGGGGATTAAGGCGGCTAAGGATGTTTGATTTACAAGTACTCGGTCTAAGGTTTGTAAAAGTGTTGAGAGAGGTCAACACGAATTATATGCCATGCTAATTGGAACAGAGGGAGGGAGAGAGAGATCAGAGAGGTGCTGTCGTAAACGGCACGTAAATTAATTGGTAAAGGGAATGTAAAAACTAAAAAGAAGAGATTGGCTCTATCTCCAGCTGTGTGAACGTATGGGAGATGTCCATTTCGTTTGTGACAGTAACTGAACCAAGTGATAGATTTTGGTTGTTAGAGGGGGAAAAAACCCCTGCAATTTTTAATATGCAGTCAATATACTTTATCACAAGTAATGGAACATATTTGTTAAATATATTTTAATGCTTTCCAATTCAAAATGATGATTTAAAATATAGCATAGTCTATCAAAATATTGCACTTAACATTAATTACATAAAAATTGAATTATTTTTTTTAAATATGTGACTAATTAGAATAATTAGAATTTTAAATATACAGTCACCAAACAAAGTAACAATCAACACAACAGACTATCCTCCGTGTAATCTCTAAATTCATTTTATAAACAGCATGAGTACCGATCTGAAAGAATCTTCACACAATGATGCAAGTTATAAATCGATAGAGATAACCATTTTTACATCATATTTTATATTAGCATGGACAAACAATATTGAGATCATGAAATGTAAATAGCAACAATTCACAAATATACTTATATAAAGCACATTATCAGAATAAATTATCAATCATACTATATATAGTAGTAGTGATGTTGCAAAGAATTAATACAATTTTGTAAGCGCCATTCCTCTATTTGGAGATTATATTTACTATTTAGCAATTGGTTTAACAACTAAAGGCAAAGAAATATCCTTACTTTTCAAAATGTCTTTATTTTCCTATTTTGAAAAAAAGAAAACAATCAAATGGATGCCTCCTGTTCTGTCTGAAAAGGAGTCATTCAATGATCAAGGCAATAGTGTTTTCTAGCTATGCAGTAACATTGTAATTACAAAGAAGAATTAGAACCTCTCAATTCTTGTGTTTCAAACTTTCAGTAAGAATCTCTGGTTTTGTTTTTTCCAAGAGACTATAGAGATATATGTTTTGACCCTATGTTCTGGGTTACGTATATGGGGTAGTATTATCCAGGGCAAGGAAATAATGTCTGCGCGTACAGGATTTTCCTCAATTTTATTTTACTTCATCGCTGGGTTTGTAGTGTACTAAATGCAAGTACTTGAGAAAGACAAGTGCGGAAATGGGAGGTTGTCCTTTTGCCTTTCTTTTTTTTTTTGTGTTGATGGTAATATTAATTTTGATCTATATAGCATATTCATCTAGAAAGCTACTGCGGGGTACATATTTTCCCTCTAGAAGCTAGATTTAGTAAGCATGAAATACTCGTAAACCTATATTAATTATTTGATAAATAGATCATGTTCCCTTGCTAGGATCATCATAATTTTAATGTAGTTGTGGAACTGTAGACATTTATACATGTACCAAAATATAACATTTGAGCACCCAGATTTTAATAATGAGACTTGGATTTTGCTAGACCATCAATAAGAAGCAACACGCAATGCTATGCAGTAGCACCACAAGAAGCGTTTATTTTTTAAATGTTAGGAGTATCCAAAACGCTTCAACTGTTGGCTAGATTTTGTCAATGGGACTTTGAAAACGGATAAAAAGAAAAAGAAAGGAGCTAGAAAAAAAGAAAGATGCACGTCTAAGGTATATAATAATATTTATGTTGTCTATTTAATTTAAAGACTATATGCTTAGGTTTGCATGTTCCTGACAGAGAAACCAATTTCTAGATAGAAAATTCAGTGCAAGTTTGTTCCCTGCATGTCATTGTTTCTAGAAGATAATAACATAACAGAGATTTGAGCTAAAAGGAGCATAAAATTTTCTGATGATTCGCAACTTGTTTGTTTATAAATTGTGTAAAATCACCACACTTAATCATGTTGCTCATAAGAGAGCTAAAATTTACTTCTGCAGCCAAGGTTAGAACTTCGAAGAAACAAACTAGAATTTTCATTTTGCCATACCAGCACAAATCAAATCTTTCTTTGCCGATTCTAGCCAGACAGCTAGAGATTGAAAAATGACGAAGATCTCCTGTCTGGAGTAATATATTCTGATATATATCTAATTTATCATATATATATAATTGCATGTCAAAAGCTCTTCAGAGATATTTTTGAGTTAGTTTGTTGATAATCTGTTAGTTATATATCTGATATATATCTTTATCAACTATATTTTGGCTTCTTGATGCGTGCAACTTTATAAATGACGAGGTTTCCAAATGAGATCGGTTATTAAGTGGTCTTTTTCAATTATAAATGAAAGGAAAGTAATTGTTCTTGTTATATTAATTATTTCAACAGGTGCATTACAACAAAAAGGAGGCTAAACAGGAAGGCGAGTCAATATTTGATACTGCTCACCAATTTCATTTAGCTTTCCTTTCTATATATGATCGTTAAGTTCATAACACGAAAATTAAATTAGCATATATGCGTGCAACAAGTTTAGATCGGAACACTCACCTAGCTAGGTGAACCAATATTTAGTCATGTGCTTCTTGTGATTACTAATTAATGCCTTTTATTAGTTAAAGTTGTATATAGTACTGTCTTCATTTGATATGATCATCACTTCTTCAGTGAATATTCACGGGGTACATGTTTAAAGAAAAACACGGATATATGTGGATAATTTCACAAAAAGATCTTAATATAGAAGCACTAGGCTAGTCTCAAAGAGAACAAAATATTAATTCTCCTTGATTTAATTCGAAAAATTAAATCGCAAAGACCTCTCTCTTTTTTTTTAAAAAAAGAAAAGATATGTATCTTTTTTTATGAAACTATATAAGTTGTGATTCTTTTAATTTCATTTCTGAGCGTTTCTCTTATTTTCCTATTAATAATTTACTGTTTCTGTATAATCATATGTACTTCGGTTTTGATTATAATGGTCTAAACATTTTATTAATTAGAATTAATTTTTTTTTTTCAGAATTTCGTTGGATTTAATAATATAAGAATTTCGATCAAATAAATTAAAATTTATTTATCCGATCAGAGAATTTCAATTATATATGAATTCTATGGAATTCCCACGGAAATAAAACTCATTCTGAGATATGGATATAACGAATTGTCAATCTGTCAATTGGAAATAAAAATAAAGCAAATTTAATAGAAATAAACTAAATCTTGAATTAAAAGAATGTGCACAACTATTATACCTAGTTGTAGAATTGAATTGAGAAAAAAAATGTACATATATTTTAAGTAAAATTTATCGAAACAGTGTACTTAAATACAATCCGTTAATGATGAAATATATATATTCGTGGGTAAAGACATTTAAAGTAAAAAGGAATGACCGTGCTTAAGAAGATTGCGTTAGCAGCATGAGGTGAGGTCTTCTCCAAACTAATGACTGTGCTTAATTTTTGCCTCCTCTGGTCCCACTTGATCCTGTTCCTGGACCGCATATAATAACTGCACCAAAACTGAATTTGCCCCGGTAAAATATTTAAACTGCAGATTAAAAAAAATTCCGTTAAGTTTTTACCTTTCGCGTGTCCAGATTTAATAGTGTCGTTATGGTTCTATCAGATAAACTTAATTTTTCTCTTGAAATAAAAAATATAAATAAAGATGTGTGGATGTCGAGATCGTTTAATTAAATGTAGCCTGACATTTCAAAAATTGTAAAATAGCATTGTTTTCAATTTTTTAACGTAATACTCTATAACTATCTATGCGTCGGGTATTATTGTTCATAAAACTGATCCGATCCACCGATAATAATTTGGCAGTGCATTGTGTTGTTTCTGATTTTTTAACCCTTCTTATTTTCATTTTTATCATTTCTCCATCTCTCTTCTGTGTTGCTCGGAGTCTCTCCACCTTTTTTTTTTCTCCTCCTCCTCCGATAGCACTGCCTCATCCTCATGTGCTTTTTTTTTCAACAATCTAGCCCCCATATACTAAATGTTATTATTTTCATTTTATATATAATTTAATTATAAGAATGAAATAAAAATTAATACAATAAAAATACATGTATTGAATGAGCCCCTCTAGTATAAATAATTGATGGGATGAATTGCATATTAATTCTTTTTGAGTATTTGAATTGACCATAAATCTGGCCAGGAATCATAACTCTCCATTCCATTACTTGTAAATAAGGAAATGCTCATCTGACTATCTGCGTATAATTCGCTTATAGCCTTATACTAAGGTTTAACTTTTTTTAGGAACTTAAAATTATATATGCATACAGTCATACCGATGATGAGTTTGCAAAAGTCATCGTTGTAATAGTGCACAATCATGTAATCAATGCATCCAGCAGAAGCAACAAAATAGTCATCTTTATATTACGTCTTTAAGATATAGAAACATTTTGTCTGTACGTCGTCCAAGGAAACTGCTGGTAAAACAAGCCGTTTGAAGCACAGATAGAGAGAGAGAGAGAGAGAGAGAAAGAGAGAGAGAGCTAGAGAGAGATTAATCAGTCGTTTAATAGTTTAATTAGACTAGTCAATAAATGTGGACGAGCGTTGTTAGTTGAACGCGCAGGTAGTTGAATCATGCATGCATATTTGCACACAAGAAGGTACTGTTGAATTTCTTTTCTATCGACGCCAGAATTTTTGCACAATCTCTCTCAGAGTTGCACGTACGATTAATTTTCCAATTTCCACCGTTTTTGCATTACAACCCAGATCTCACGCGCATTTCTTGAAGTTGGTCCAAGTAGTACGTACTGTATGCAACGTCCAAAATTCAAACCCCAAAAAAAAGATTGTATTATCAATATCATAATAAAATTACAAGTGATTATTAACTCAATTGTCCGTGGTAAAAAGCAAAAGTAATAAATTGGGTAATTTAATTGACATACTTTTATAATCGTACTAATTGACTGCAATATTTTTTTCCCATTTTGATTTTTAAAAGAATCACAATAATTTCTTATATTAAATTTTTACAACTTTATGTCTTTTATTACCATATTAATTATAAGGTTTATATAATATCTCGATGTATGTATAAGTATACTAGAAAAGCAATAGCGCTTCGCGATCAATTATTTATTTAATTATGTTGCATAAACGTTCCAGCACAATGAAGTATTAACCAGAATATGTTGTATAGTTCTCTGCCTGAATACATCATGATTTAAGATCAATCTAAAAACTTCCCTAAGAATATTAATTTATTTTTTATGAATTGAGTATTACTAATTTTTTATTTTTTTTTGCTATATTTTCAAGCTCTGACTTTCCCTTTTGTGTCCTGTATATATTTTCTCACCATTGACTTTTGTTAAAATTAGATTATCAAAACAAAGAACTTCTAGAAATGATATGTCATAAATGTTTTTTTCCTTCGCATCCCCTCAAATATTTTGACACACGACTATCATATATAAAAAGCATTTCCGCAGAGACCAAAATATATAATTAATTAGTTTTTATGCCAGTCAAGAAATAGAAAAAAGATTAAATTAATAAGTAGGCATTATTTACAAGGCTAGCTGCTTAGCTAGAAGTGAAGTTTTTATTTAGTTACGTATAATTAACTTGTACGAATTTCTCTCAGAAACTTCTGACTGGATAGTTTGGTACATGTGGTTAATAATTAATTCCATCTGGATATTTTTATTTAAAATTACAAAACGCGTCAAATCAAAAGAGAAAATTTCTTACCCCAGGATATGCAGTAGATTTTATCTCCCATGAATATAATATATTAAAACCTTAGTGGAAAAATTACTCCGTTGTTATTCAGGCGCTAATTGATTCGTTAGCTTTGCGCCTTTGTGGTCATTATCACACCAACATCTCTAAAACATATATGCGATTGATGCATGTCATATATACTTATCGAAAGTCAAAATTTTCACTTCATTAGTCTAGCCTTTGAAGAGTAAAATAATATATAATAAAAAAAAAATAGGTGGCCTTTCTATGAAAACGGTAAGAATAGTATACGAGTGCAAGAAAAAAAGAATGACAAAATTCCAGTTTGTGGAGATCTCTTTCAAAAAGGGGAAAAAAAAAAACTTTCAGGTCCTAAAAGCAATTCTCATGTTCCCTGTTACTAGCTAGAAAAGAAACTATATATGTAATGCACCTAGGGAAAAAAAAATATTCCACATGAATAGAAGAACATTAACTTTTTAAAGAATCATATATTCAACCAAAACCAGTCACTATACAATATTATAAACCTCTTCTGGAACGGATAATCATCCTAATTTTTTATTAACTAAATTAAAGGACATTACTTTTTTTATCAAGTCTCTAACACTTGACCAGAAAATAAGAACTACTTTACAAAAGAAGCTATCAACTTATCTGATGGGTCTTTAATTGTAAGATCAGGAAACAAATAGCGCTTCGGTCACATCTTAAAGAGGCAAATTTTTGAACCAACTGCTTTCAAGGTGTCAAGTTCCTGGAAGTTTCCCCTAATTTGTGGCGGCTTTTACAAAAGTTAGGGTAATGTCCACTTTACTTTTATCGGTTACTTTTTATTACGACACTATATATATATTATCTTTACTCTTCCTACATATAAAAAATGAATTATCAAGTTATAATATATGTTATTATATTAATATGAGTATATATATAGCTTTTTTAGGGGAGTTTGGAATTGTTAGAAACAGATCTCTAGTCTAACAGTCAATTTATCATTGCGATCATAATCTAAGCGTCCACTGTTCTCTGCATTGGTTGGTGGAATTTAACCATCACAAAAAATAACAAACAAAATTACATACTGTGATGAACATTAGAATATTTATTTAATACAAAATGTGCAAACTCTCTTAATTAATCGGAAATTTTAGTTCTAAAACGTTCACATAAACTGAGTTATGGAGAAAGCTTAATTTGTGGTGCAATTGGGAGTGATTTAATTTTTCTGTCGCAATTGTTCTCCTCTCATCCATGTCTTATCTAACGACTAACGCAACAATAAAAATGAGAGGGACAGGAGACACGTGGTTTTACAAAGGTCGGAACTCTCAAACCAAACAACATGAGATTTGATATATTATTATATTTCTTTTCCCAATTTGTAGTCTTCTAAGCTAGACTTCGTTGTTCAAACTACCATTAAAAATAGAGAAAGGAAAGGGAATTAAAGTTTTTATAGTCTGATTCTGAAGTCTTGAAAATGAGCAATTGAGGTAACATAAAGAACTTTATAACCAAGCCAAGGAAAGCTGATTTTTTTTTTTTCAAAATAACCAGAATAAACTTCCCCAAGCAAAACTTAGTGCATGCACTTATTCCCTAAATTTTTTTCATGACAGATAGTAGTGAGACAATGACAAAAAGATTTTAGCAAACCTACGCAGAAGCCACCATTTGTTTCTCAATCAAAAGACCAACTTTCTAGTCATCACCAACCTGGCAAAGCAACCAGAGTAAGAAATATCCATAGATGTAACAAGCATCTCTCTATTTACAAATAAAGCTAAATTACTGGTATAACACAAAATAGTACACGTTTTCTCTTCTAATAGCACTATATCTAATGAAAATATAAATCCCAGCAGCCCAACATTTTTTTCTTGTTTTTTGTCCCCTTGACTTCGTATCATTTTAAGAGATTCTCCAAAAAACTTTCAAAAAGGAGTTGCTGATACAAACTAGAATGAATCAACACTCAAAATCTGTACCTCAAATCTTAATTAATATTCTAATTGTCTTTCTTTTTTCCCTGGGAGGTCACAATTGAAAGATTAGTAAGCTTGACTTCCAACTTATTGGAAAGTCAGACACCGAGTTGCCGTAATTATAATTCCAACGTGTGGTCACACTTGGATATATATGCGTCATGCATTACCTGGGAAGTACTAGTCAAGCCTCGTTTAAGAATGCTTCCCTTCCGATCTCCATTTTCTACAGTTTGTCTACCAGTGGTGCTGACTCTCTAGAATATATTTTCATGCAAACTGTATCTATTCAAACTTATGCCAGATAATAATAAGGAATTCATTTTTTTTTTAAAGTTATAAGGAATTATTATTATTATTATTATTATTGAAAATTAGCCAAGGCCACCACTTCCATTAAAAGTAGTATGCTAAAAATTACAGCAGCAAGTCTCTCCCTAATATCTAATTTTAACAAAAATCAAGATAGACGGCACTGGAAATGTCCATCTCTATTACCAGTGCCCCATACTCATCTGAGGAATTAATTCACTTATATGTATCTATGGGACCAATATATAACCTTAGATGAAAAACATCATGGTCTAAAAGCTAGCAACAACCTGTTAGATGGTTTAAGATCACCTTTGATATAAATGTCAGCATAGATAAATTGAAAATGTTATCGGATTCTGTCAAGTAATATTTATTGAACCAACATCACAAAATTCACGCAAATATACAAAGCGGCTTTTAGCTCCAGTGCAACCTAAAAAATGAGATTGTATGAATTTGTCTTTCTTCAAGTGGGAAGAATTCTGTAAATTAAATGAAATTCACACGTATCAGAATTTAAATTTATTCAAATGCATATATTTCATAACTCCTAAAAAAAGTCTGGAACTGCTTCATAACAATTAACAAACCAGTAACTGGGTAGTCTCTACCTAGTATCTCTAAAAAAAAAAAAAAAAAAAAATTAACAAACCAGAATTAATGAAAATATAGCATAAATATATATTGATTAAATGATGCATGCATATTTTCAACATTTCATAACTCATAAACCATTGCTCTGCATATTTTGATTCAATGGAAGTTGTCAAATTATATATCCCTCCTATCATAAATGAGCACCTTGATGAAAGCAAAGGGATCATCAGTTTAGTTCTGTTAGACTATTACCTTATGGGTAGCATGCATGCAGAGCTCAATGTATTTTCTCATTTGAGCATGCTTCTGCAAAAAAAATAACCATGAGAAATATTACAATTCTTGTTGATTAATTATTCTTTTGCTTCATAATAATTACACAAATCTAATTTAAAAATGAAATTTTTTTTATTGTAATCTGATGTAATGGATACATATTATCTGTGTTTTTTATTTTCACGTAATAAATTGGTAGTGGAAAACTCTGAAGGCTGTGCAGAAAGAACAGTCTTCATATAAGGATATAATTTAGGTTGGTTGGCGATTGTCAAGGATAAACACTTTCAAACACGCCTAACATTCAACGAAGAAAAATGAAATTAATGAAAAAATCACAAAAAGTGATATACCGGGTGCCGTATCGATCAAAGATTCAAAGCAATATATTCTCTGAGTAATACATCAGAGTTTTTGTCTTGGCCAGCCAAATGTTATTTCCTCAAACATTGTATTTGCTAAAAAGTACCTATCATGTGCAAGATTCAAATTTGATGACATTCTATACGTTGATTTTCACCCCAAAAAAGTGCAAAGTCTGATTTTGTATCCTACAGTACTATGCTTATTCCAATTGGATTCCTGAATTAGCACTCACCAGATTATCAAGTACCAGTAACAAGTAACAACACCCTGGCCAACACACCCCCCAAACCCCCAGTCTAACTCTTTCAATGTGCCCAAATGATTCAACTTCTAAGGAGCTAACTAAACGAAACAAATGTCCAGGTCCTGATCCAATAAATAGAAAAGGCTGACATACTCGGAAATGTATGGCTTCCAGTACCAGAAGTGTCATTTTGACAAAAAAATTAAATCATGAAATGAAGAGTACTTTACCTCTTCGATAGCTAGGATACAATACCAACTCTTTCTTCTAAAATGAAATTTTGTGTAGTTCAATTGTGTTTGAATTAATGTGCCACTTCTCCATCATAATGGACCCATGATATAGCTGAGCCAATCCAGCTTAAATCAATAGAAAAATGAGAAGCATTAAATACCAAGATAACATAGAGGAAGATAATCAACTTTTCTTGTGTTACAAAAGGATAATTAATTATGAACTGATTAAAAAAAAGAGAGAATAAATTAGTACCTCTATCTCTGAATACCATTAAAAAAAATTAGTACCTCAGGAAATCTGTTTAATTTCATACGTCTATTTCAACCCAAACATGCATTGACATATATCATTTAGATGTTGATTGCCTACTCAAAGAGAGAATTTTTAAGACATGAAAATTTCAATGATTGATGGTTTTCTGGTTCTGGCGTAGAATAGTCAAGAGACTTCGACAATCTTTGTTTATCCATAGTTAAATTTTCATCTATCAATAATATTATTCAAAGTCTTTACTCTTAAGAAAGCTCCCACCATGTAGAACAAAGTTTATACAAATTAACAAATTATAAAGTATTCAATAGTCAATAGCATATTGTTAATACAAACGGCCAAGTTCAGTGCTGGTACCGATGTGATATGTTCAGTTGGAACATGCAGGTGTTACCGTAATTGAGTCTTAACTGAGCCAGAATCACCTTATTGACAAAAAATGACACATTAAAAAGTTATAAAGCAACTGAAACTCAATATATAATTTTAATTACAAGGATAATCCCAATTAAATCACAATTTCAAAATATCTTAGTTAATTAAGTTAACAATATTGTTTTAAATTATTTATTTATTGTTTTTCTCCAAGAGAGAGGTTTTGATTTCATTCAAAGCACTTGGCTCCTTTCTTCAAATTCCTAACCTTAAACAACACAACTTCGCTTTATATCAGTTTTTCAAAACGACTCTCTAATGATCATAAATAGGCACAAAATTGGAAACACCAGATGCTCCTTTCTTGAACTTTTGAATAGTCCAATGAAAGTTTCAAAGCTTTTGATGCTTTTGGCTTGCGTAAAGTACTCCTAAAATTTGAATTTTAACACGCTAAAGAAAAAAGAAATATTAGGAAAAGGATGCCAAACATAGGTTAAATATCTTATCGCAACAGAGGCTACTGTTTGATAAAATTGAAGAGAGTCAGAGCTTTGATAAACCTGTTTGATAAAATGCCGGACTGATGGTAACAGAGGCTACTGTCCCATGAGCGAATTAAGAATTGTAGAAAATGCTCGCGTTAAAAGGAGAAGGAATTTTTTTTTTTGGCAGAATCTTTTTTCTAGATTAAATGGAGGACTCAAGGAGACGTTATTTCCTTCTGTATTTATTATTTAATTTATTTCGGTGATTGGCCGTGGATTTTTGCCTTCTAACTAGACAACCGTGATTAATTCGAATCGAGCTAAAAGAGAAGTTCACGGCAGAATTCTCTATAACTAATAACAAAATTGTCAACATAAATGGTTGTAAATAATTCTTGATGAATAAACTCAATAAATTTACAAAGTAGGCATATTTTTCTTGTTATTCAAATCGAGAATAAAAGGAAATAGAACTTCGTTTTAATTGAAACTTATATGGGTCGATTTGACCTTAAGATTTATAGACCCATAATGTACTTTTAGGTCCACCATATATATTCCGGTCCAATAATATAGATCCACTGCGTCTGCGCAGCACATTTCCAAAACAGGATGTATTTGAAAGCTTTCTTTCAAGGTTGGAACTTTTCATTGCATTTGTAACAACGTTGAGAACCAAGGTAATTTCAGATCCGAAGTCGGGTGTATTCTAGTTTTATATCACCTAACAGATATTTGAGGAAATCAAATAGGACTATAAATTAACCAAATTCGAGTTGACTCTAGTTATAGTTCGATTTGTTTACAGTAAGTTGGCTCAAACTCCTGATTTGAATCAAAACAAAACTGAATACATGCAATTTTCGAGTGTGCAATCAGAGAGGTGACCTATATGAGACCATTTACTCTTCTGTCAATTAAAATTAGGCATATTCAGCTGATATATGATTTCCTGCCACTGATTTAGCATCAAACAAATTTGCATTTAATTCCAATCACGTACCAGTAAAGGGACAGATAAGAAATGCAAATTGAAAAATTATTACCAAAGCAGTTCATTTAACAGCTGCAATAGGAGGTTACATTTCCTGTTCCACAACTAAACACTATCATTACTAACTTTGAATGAACTAATAATTTAACCACCAGTCACTTATTTTGACACCTTCCTTTGCAGACCAAGAATCATGTAAATTCCCACCAGTCACAGAAGCTTCTCATGCCTTTTTAACTTTCTTTGTTGCCGAAGGTGTAGGAAAGAGAACTCGAAACACTGATGCAGCAAGAACAGCACCGACAAATGGACATATCCAATACACATAAAACTGCTCCCAGGTATTGTGCCGATTGTTAACATACGCCCACCCAAATGCCTGCATATGCACAAAAATATAAAAATTTTTTGTGTGATATCTTCGACCATCCAGTGCAAAAAATTATCAGATACACAATTAGCAGTGGAGGAAAAAAAGTACATATTCAAGAGGTGGACAAGATGTTTTAATAATAATGCAGTTATATGCAGTTCCCCAGGGCAGCAACAGGACAAATTGCCAAAAGAAAACAGTTTTTTTTTTTTTTTTGCCCCCTTTGCAACATTATCCATTTCAAATCATGCTCCAGGTATAAATAAGAATACTTAGCCTCATTGAAAGTATATATACACACGTATTAGTTATTACAAATTGCCTTCAACAGTTATAGTAAAAACAAAGCTAATGATAAGAGCGCAAGTTTTACTAGTACCTAACTATGAGAGAGAGAGAGAGAGAGAGAGAGCAGATATATTTTTTTTTCCTGTAGTCAACATAGAACCTAGATTTGCAATGTCCCAGGGTGAGGAAATCCAACAAACCTTTTAGAACTGGGAAGACAACAACTATTGTCGACAAACCTATCTTTGATTTCCAAATGATGTTTGTGAACGTATGTGTTTGCCATCACTATTTGCAATCATTATTACTAAAACATAATGTACTGTAAACATTGTCTGGGCCCAACATTAGGTTTGCAGAAAACAGTGGTGATCTCCTAGTTTCAAAACTTCCCAATTTATGGTTCTATTCATTACAATCTTTTTCATACAACTAAACAAAAGGCAGAGGGATAATGGCAATAACTGATAAATTGATAATAATAAAATGATAGAAACAAGAAAAGGAAAAACAGCAGAGGAAAGAATATTACATTAGCAGGATTCATGGAGGGACCGGTGTAGGCACCGCCAGCAAGGACAAGGGTTAGAGTAGAGGTGGAGATGATAAGTATCTTGAGGAGGGGGTTGCGGGGCCCCTTGACAACAGCCCAAAGCACTGCCAGGGTGATCACAAAGGTGAGCACCCCCTCGGCCAAAGCCCCTGTGTGCACGTCCACCTTCAGCGATGGCCCACCCAGCATGTGTTTGTACTCCTCTGGCATCAATTCCATTATCGCCAGAGCACCACCCACCGCACCTGCCGCCTACACGTTCAATTTCAATAAGATTCAACATCTCCTTTATATGTATCATTGCAACATTATTTTTTTTTAGGGTCATATTATTGCATCATTAATATTTGGAACAATAATATAATTTGAATTAAGAAATAAGGTTTTGTGAGAAATTAAGACCTGAGCGGGGAAGCGGAGGGCCATGGAGAAGAGGCCGTCGTTGCCGAGACCGGCAGCATAGAAGGCGGCAAGGCCGGTGGGGTTGAAGCTTGCACCTCCGATGGCCTCACACAAGGCCGTGAAGGTGAAGAGCAGGGTGGCAAGGATTACAAAGGACACTCCTAACTGGGCTGACGGGACCTGCGCCTCGGGTGGAAGATGAGACATGACCTTGACCGTTGTGGGTCCCAGGGTGGAGACACACAACACCCACAAAAAGGTCACCACAGCATCTCCTACCACTGCCTTAACTATTCCCATGCTTGTATTCTCTTTTTCTCTAATTCTAGTTCAAAACCACCAATTAGTACAACGATTAGATAAAATTGAATTGGAGAAGAGAAGAGAGCACTAAAAAGTAGGAGACTTCGACAGAGAAACTTACCACAAGTGCGAGATCGACTTGAATTGAGGAAGAGGAAGAGAAAAGTAAGGGTTTTGGGAGAGAAAACCAAGGAATTGAGATTGAGCCTGAGTAGGTGAAAGCACTTTTGTGCTCAATAGAAAACAAAAAAAGGGCGATGTACTTGTAATTGGATCTGGACCCTCTAATCAGAGTTTTATCAAATCAGAGGTGTGATTCATGGAGCAAATAAAGAAGAATTAAGATACAAATAAATAAATGTATCAAACTTGGTGATTCTGATTCGGTTGTTGATTTTGGCTGTAGTCTTTTTTGGGAGGACTTTAGTAAATCTGTACCCGCCGCAAAATATTACCTTAGCTTTTTTGAAAGGATAAGAATAAGTTGTTTCCATTTAGTTAAACTAAAATCAAATTGGTATAATTAATTTTTTATATATAGTATTTTTTTTTATAGACTAATTTTGTGAACTATTAGCAATTATTACAATTTTCTAAATCAATAACTTACGATTAAAATTTTAAATCCTAATCCTTATTGTACTTAGTTGTAAAAACACCTCTTATTGGTTCTGTGATTTTCCCTGAGATGTCTAAACATACGCTTTTTTTTATACTATACAAAACAAATTTGTTTCATACAATTATTTACACAGCAACATGGAAATTTATCAACGATCTTATTTTGATTGTTGAGGTAAGTAAATTCTTATAATAAATTAGTTATATGTCGTCTTTTAAATAGGTATGTAATTATGTCTGTTGAACAGAATAAATAGTCCAAAAAACGAGATCAACGACAATCCTTGATAGCGGTTCTCAAGTTTCTCTTATAAAAACTAGAACAAAAACATTTTGTCTATTGGTATAATTGGGTGTTTATTATTTAATAATTATCCGTTAGGTCTATTATTTGGTGATCTCAGTTAAAAAAATCCGCTGCCGTTGTAAAGTTAACAATTAATAAATTAGAACAAAAACATGCATATCGAGCATATCCTTTTTTCAAATACTGATACAATCTATATTTTTCGTTTTGTTCTGTAATTTTCAATTTTATACAACTCCCAGCTAGGGATGACAATAAACTATGTTTGTCCAGGTAGGCATAAATCTAACCTCGAGTGCCTAAAAACATTGATCCATCATATTCTTTCCAAATCATCAAGCCTAATATTCTAAGCTTAGACTGATATGGAGTTATTAAAAATCTGTTGGGTTTGCTTTAAAGTCAAAGGAATAACAATTCTAACAGATCAAATAGCAAACCAGAAAACAACTAAAGAACTCGCAGAACCAGCAGTGGAACAAACCGTTCCAAAACACCGAAACTAAATTCTTGAGCGGAAGCATACCTGAATCCATTGCTATGGCCAGGATCTTGATGTAGAGCACGTCTTGCTTGATTGTTGAGATCCTTGATGTCGTGAGAAAGCCACCAAGGTGGGGAGAAGGTCTTCCAAGAGTTCAAGACTTGCCCTTTAATGCCTTTAGCCTAAACAAAAGCACTATCTCTCTCTAATTGATGGAAGTATTAGGGAGAGAGGCAGAATTGCTGCTATCAACACATGTATGTAGCAGAATTCGTGGATGTCTTGTCTCTTGGAGACCAATCCCATATATATAAGCCAAGGTAACTTGGCATGCACTCATCTTCTATATTCATCCATCACAAATATAGAACATGACTTTCCTAAATTAACCACCTATTAAAGGCAACACATCTTTTGTACAAAACCATACTTTTCTAATATAGTCACGTTTAGCATATTACCATACTTAACAATATTCATAATTAGCAGAATTACTAAGCCAGAATTAGCCCACCTTCTAGATTATTTCTAAATCTGCGCATGATCTAGAAATAATCCAACAATCTCCCACTTGGGCAATTATGCTTAGTGTTATCTAATTATGCTTAATTTAAATGAGCTCCTGATTTATGGTAATAAATTTTGTACTCCAATTCCGTCCATCATTCATAATGATAAAGGACCAAGGAAGCTTTTGTCACATTATAGCCATTACAGGTTTCTAATCCTGTAAAGCCGTCGTAACTCAACCCACAATGATCTCAATATCACAATAAATGAATGACATTGAATTTAAATGTGTATAAGTGGTGTGGAAAATACACGTAAATGTGACTGTAACGTGTCCATTTTCCAACTTTATTGGTCACCCCGAAACTGAAGTGAGGTCAACTTAAATAGATTGAGAATGAAAACTGAAACTGAAAACTGAAAACTGAAACTTTATTCATTTCTGCAGAAATTCACTAAATAAACTGAATAACTGAATAAACCAAAACCATTGTCAAATCTAGCACTCCCACTGAACAAAACTCCCACTAAAGCCTAAAATCCTTAACTGAAATTACACCCATACTAGTTATATCTTTCAGAAACTGCTTGGGTATTAATGCTTTAGTGAGTGGATCCATTATTATTGAGTTTGTTTCAATGTGCTTGTTTTGACAATTCGTCATTCTCAACTCTTTTATTTACAACTAGAAACTTAAAGTTTTATGTGCCTTAACTTATTGAAGTTTCTGTTATTGGAGTATATGATTATTGTCACGATATATCCGTAGTGATGTTTTAGCAACATCCATCATGTGCAGCCTAGTGACAAAATTTATGATCATACTCCCCAAATTTGAATGCTTTATAACATACTATAACCTTATTTTCATTATGAAAGATGCTAACACACACATATTTAGCATTCTTCATAAAATGAAATCATTCTTTATCATGTTATCATGACATTCACTAAAATCGAAGTCAGAACACTAAAATGACCTCAACTTATTTCTGACATTTGAACTGTAAGTGCATAGTTATTTCTGTAAATACTAAACAACTAAATTTGGCTGCCATCCAAAATTCTACACTTTGTGTAGATATTGACTTTGCATCTTTATTATGTATACAGTATCCACATGTATACAAACTTAAGATTAAATTCCTTATAACCAAATCACAAGGAATGCTTTATTTCCAACTTTACTTAATCAATATATATGAAATATATTGAAGACAAAAATATATGCCTCAATCATAAGTTATCCAATAGTTTGCATTTTTATCTTATCATACTACTTGAGAGCCTAATTGACGTTTTATTATTTGTTTAAAAGGCCCAAGAACCTTGAGGCCCAAAACATACAATAATATCATTTCAAGTAGTAAATCATCCTAATGCAAAATATTACTCCCACTGAACCTGTGATATATACAATTATTAATCAAGTTAATCTCGAAACCAAATGAGATAATGACTTGATAAAATTTGTAATATCACTGCTGAGACACTTATTTTGAGTTCATAAATAGATTTTAAATTTGCAACTATTTTATTTGTATCATCCGATTCAAAAATAGAATGGTTGCACCATATAGAATGTTTCACCAATGTTTCCATTGAAGAACAGTCTTAACATCTATTTAATAAAACTCAAGATTGAAAATTGTACTAAAATTGCCATAATTACCCTAAAAGAGTCTTTCAATAAGAACTAAAGGGAAAATCTCTTTATGGTAATTTATTCATTTTAGGTGAAACACTTGGTGATAAGATGTGCCTTATGTCTTTTCACATTTCCTATAAAATCCCTTTGGTATTAAATGTCCATTTGCAACCAATGAGTTTCTTTCCTTTAGGTAATGTTACTAAGTCCCAAATATCATTATCACAAATGAACTTTATCTCTTTATTTATGGCATTAATCCACTTCTTTGAGTTTTAAACTCATGTTCTTAAAGATAGACAACATAATCGTCCAATATTGTTTGTCTTTTCTTCCTAGTGGATCTTGTAAGTACGAGTTCTTGAGGTATTTGCAGTTGTGTAATGACAACATTATCTTCAATTTAATTATTACCAGGATCTAATTCCATAAATCCATAGCAAAGTCTAATTTTGAGTCAAACAGTTTTCTTAAGTCCTTAAGCAACCAATTTGACTTTTCTGAGTTTGAGCAATCCGTTTGGGTCCCCAACCAGTTTATCTCTAGCTCAGAATTAGGACCCGAGTCAAACAACAGTCTATTGAGTCCTCAAATAGTCTGTTTCGATTTCTATAATTGGAATGGTCCATTTGAGTCCTCAAAAAGTCCATCTCTGACTCAGATTCAGCCCTTATGTTATGTGTTGATTCTCAAATGGTCTATTTTAGTCCTGAAATAGTTTCTTTGAGAATTAACGCATGTGGTTTCACCTTGAAGATAATATCCAAATATGTGTCATCTCTCCCCTCTCAACCAAAACTTCCTCAAAGAACTTATCTTAATTTGTCTCTAAAAACTTAATCTTAAATTATGGGACATAATAATTTGGGTACTCTTTTGATCTTTTAGCATAACCAACTAAACAATCAATTATCCTTTCATCTAACTATTTCTCTTGTGGCTTATAAAGCCGAGTTTTGTTAGATATCCCAAATATAATATGTGGACTTTTCAGTCTACATTTTATATGAGATTTTATTGTAATTGTTTTAGTTGATACTTTCTTTAAGAATATAAACTGCTTTTCTTAATGAATTGAGAAATTATAACTTTGCACAAAATATATTTTCTCCTTAAGAGATATAACTTAAGCTTTTGTGCCAAAGTATTCATGAATTCTCAATAGTTAATTTATGCATAAAATTTTAGTATCCAATTACATGTTTTCCTTATATAAGCTATTATTTCCATACAAGGTCGTTATAAACTGAAGAAGAAATGGATCTACCTTATTTTGGACTATGAGACAAAACCAAATTTCTATTCTTAAAAGAACAAATAAATCCATATTTGTTGATTTGAGATAGAGTTGAAACTTCATTAAAATGAAATTATAAATGTCTCATGTAAGTCCAATATGATCGATCCATTACTAAAATACAACCTATGGATATTATAGCTTCTAAAATTGATTGTCTTGTTGTCACCACTATAAGGATGTATCTTTCACCATCATTTGACTTTTGACAATCAAAAGGAAAATTCTAGAAATACATATGTAGGTTGATCATCCGAATCAATCCACTATGTGTATATTGATACTAAAATAACTTATGCCTAAATGTTAGCAAGAAGTATAATATTATTCTTGGCACCCCCAAGTACAATATTTCCTTAAATGCTCTTGTTTTCATAGAAGAATAACCCTCTAGATTCTGACTTTTCAATCAGTTTCTGAACTTTAACTTTATTGGGTTTCTTTATGATTCCAAATTTGCAGTTTTATTCTTAAATTTTATGTTTCTAATTTCCTTATATTCTTGGAGTCAAAACCAACTTTAAGTACCATATTTCTGACCTTGAATTTATTTTCTTCCTTCACCATATTCAAGTTGAGGATTACATAACTCATCTTGAGCAAAATAGGAAGAAAAATAAGCACTAAATAACCTTATTATCTTACGATACATTTTAGTGCTTATAATTTTGAAGTACAAAATGACATCTCCAAATGTACTCCCTTATGTTGATTTTATATTTAAATTCCTGAAGTGTATCTGTAATGAATGTCCAAATGTAACTATTGTTCATCTGTAAGTGTTCTTTGGAGTCTTCTTACAGATTTCAAATACCTACTTATTCTTAACAGATACATTTTCTAAACTTTCTCCAAGAATTCTTAACTATATTGAAGGACTTAAGCGTTTTGCCATGAAAAACATCAATGTAATAACTATCCATCTGTAAATGCTCTTTAGAGTTACCTTACAGATTTCAATTGATTACTCTTCACATTCATGCAAAACAAATTTCCACATATGAATTCTTTAGCCTCAATGAAATTAGAAACAATGCCTCTTAAATGTCTCAAGAACGGTTTTTACTAAATGATCATAAGATTATTTGTTTTGACCTCAATGGGATTATTGGTCCTTAACACATGGTCAAGATCAAACCAACTTGAGAATCTTTAAATTTTAAGTTGGAACTTTAAAGATGCTAGATATGCACTTACATTAATCTTTAATTGTATAACAATAAATCACAATATAAAGGTCCAAATCCCATCTACTAGTCTTTATCAATTTGCAAGTGCTCTTTGGAGTCTTCTTACAAACTTCAATCGACTAGGTGTAGTATCAAATGTAACGATTTATAACATATCAATCAATTAACCTTCCTTTGGGCCGATTAATTAATTATTTGTAAAACCTCACAATCATTACCCATTTGATTTTACCCAAACATTGTACATGTAGCCTTTTAAATTATGTCCTTCCTTTGGGCCGATCCATAATTTAAAAGTCACATGCACCTTAATACACTTGTATTTGGGCCTTTGAGACAACCGTTAATGTGAGAGCCCATTAGTGGGATGACATTAGGGCTGGCCCAACTTCTCAAATACAACTAAAGTTACCTTTATATTCGATTTAAAATATACCTTAACCTAGACTTTTCATTATGCACATCAATCCTAATATGAAAAGCCTAACTAAATACTGACCTAGGATGATTTAGACTTAAGACTCGGTTGCGAAACCTTAAGGTATACATACAATAGACCATATAGTACTTATATAGACTACTAAACCTTATGTAGTTTGTTTTGGTAAGTAACAAACTACCCAAAGAGACCAGAAAGAGAACCATAGAAATATGTAACCATACAAACTAGTATGCATTACATTAAGGTAAGAAAAGAAAGCGATGGTTTCCTCTTCAGCCAGCAGCCATTAAAATTACACCACATCCAGGCAAGATTCCCAGAAAAGGTCAGGGTCATATGGACACTTAGGCGCCGACCTTATTTTCTGCGACAGAACTTGTCCTCATGACAACATGGAGTAATCCAACGCTTACAGCTCTTACTAATGAAAACCATGGCAGAGATAAGAAGAGGAGAGAAAACTGGACAAAAACGGAATGTACAAAACCTGTACATACCATCTAAGAGGGTTGTTAAACCGAATTTTGGTCAGTTTCTAACAAAACCATACAAATCTTTCCTAGCGGGCCACTATGGCATCTAGTAGGCCCTCAACTCGATTCTGGTCATAACCTAAAAGTTTGCAACCAAAACTGAAGTAGAACGATTGTCTCGGAGTGAAACAAATCGTTGATGGACCGTAGATAGAGTAGAAGAAAACGTCCTAATCTAAATCGAGAAACCCTAAAGATTTCTCTCCTAACCAAATAATCTACTCTAATTCTAAATCATCCAATTTTAGTAGATCAGATTTTTAATGATTGGTATTTCGATCTTCTTAGTTACCAAATCCATAAATAACCAACCATGTCAATTATATCCAAATTTAAATATTGATTATATTAAAATTTCCAATCATAATTAACCATATAGTATAAAGGGTTAAATGCCAAAAATAGAAATACTAAAATATAATCAAATATTTACTTAAATACTTTAATAAGCTAACTTAATTTTAACCGTACAAAAATAGCTTATTAAAAAATAATACATGGTAAAAAAAAAATACAAAAAAGATCGAAATCAATAACTATTTACCATGCCAAAAATCAACACTAAAATTGAAGGTTCAATTTTAGAATCCCAATATGCAAAATTTTTTTTTTTTAGACAAAAAAAAAAAAAATGCAATATCAAATCGATTTGAAACAAAACGATTTTGAAATTCCATAAAGCTTTAACTATATTTTCAAAATCTCTCCAAATAACTAATTTCAAAACAATTTGAAACAAAACGATTTTGAAATTCTTTAAAGCTTTAACTTAATTTTCAAAATCTCTTAAAATAACTAATTTGAAATCAATTTGAAACAAAACGAATCGAAAATAGTTTTTTTAGAAAAAAATAATTTTCGATCAATCCAAAAAATCACCAAATCAAATAATCAAAACTAAAATTTGTGTTTATTCTACTGGCTCATGACGAGTGGCTCTGATACCACTTGTTGGGTTTGCTTTAAAGTCAAAGGAATAACAATTCTAACAGATCAAATAGCAAACCAGAAAACAACTAAAGAACTCGCAGAACCAGCAGTGGAACAAACCGTTCCAAAACACCGAAACTAAATTCTTGAGCGGAAGCATACCTGAATCCATTGCTATGGCCAGGATCTTGATGTAGAGCACGTCTTGCTTGATTGTTGAGATCCTTGATGTCGTGAGAAAGCCACCAAGGTGGGGAGAAGGTCTTCCAAGAGTTCAAGACTTGCCCTTTAATGCCTTTAGCCTAAACAAAAGCACTATCTCTCTCTAATTGATGGAAGTATTAGGGAGAGAGGCAGAATTGCTGCTATCAACACATGTATGTAGCAGAATTCGTGGATGTCTTGTCTCTTGGAGACCAATCCCATATATATAAGCCAAGGTAACTTGGCATGCACTCATCTTCTATATTCATCCATCACAAATATAGAACATGACTTTCCTAAATTAACCACCTATTAAAGGCAACACATCTTTTGTACAAAACCATACTTTTCTAATATAGTCACGTTTAGCATATTACCATACTTAACAATATTCATAATTAGCAGAATTACTAAGCCAGAATTAGCCCACCTTCTAGATTATTTCTAAATCTGCGCATGATCTAGAAATAATCCAACAAAATCTACATACCTTATTCTTTATTCCAAATGCAGACCTTATATTTTAAATATTTTCTAGAACGATGATAATAGTACTAAATGAAAACTAAGTTATCCATCATTATGACTAACTAGAGTGGATCATCGAGCTTCGCTCGATACATGAATTTTTATTGTATTAATATTATAAATGATAGAAAATACTAATGAAGTAATAAACTTTAATTTAAGCCGACAGGAAAAATGAGATTGCACATAAACTATAATTTTAACTGAGATATTACCAAGGAACAATGAGATGACACACCATTATAATCATTGATCAGTAACAAAATATATAATATAGAGAGAGAAGGCATGGAAAAAAAATATTATCCTCAAAAAATCATGTATGTTTCAAAAGAAAAATACAATATTTTCTAAATATACTATGTTTTAAAAGGAAATATTTGCAGTTTATATCTGAGGAAAAAAGCCAACCCAATTATAAATTATAAATATCAATCGATCAACATCAGCATATTAACATAAAAAAATAAAAGAGAAAAATATGATTGCAACATGGTATCTTTTAAGAAATGATATTTGGCGACAAAACAAAGCACCATATATATATATGTACTCTTAGTCCAAAATTTATGTTGGACATATTATTTTGAATAAATATCACGATCATATCAATAAAGATATGAATATATTAAACTAATATGTCCAACAATATCATCTCATAGAATGAATTTTGAGTTTTCTAAATATATGTCCAACATAATTCTAGCTTAACTATTACAAATTGACAATGAAAATGAAAATAGAAAGGGGTAAAAACAAATCAGAAACAAAACAATGCACTGCCATATTATTGTCTGCCGGTGAAGCGGGTCAATTTTATTAGGAATAATACCCAGTACACAAATAGTTATAGATTATCATGTTACAGAAATAGGAAAAATGCTCTTTCACAATACTTGGAGTGTCGAACTACATTTAACTAAACGATTCCGACACCCACACATCTTTATTTATAATATTGATGCCCAGTTTAACTATACAATTTATAGCACGGAATTGCACGAACTATTTACAATGTTTTATCTTATATAAGTTGCTGTGGGCCAATTCAACATATTTAGTACGTATTATAAAATGCATGACAAATGCATGTTTTTTTTTAATATATAATATAGCTCACTTAATTTTGCTTGTTCTAGTTTGTGGGCCTCTTTTGTGTCGCTTTACCTGTAGTTTTCTTCTTCTATAAGGGAATCAGCTCCATATTTGTAATTGTAGATTATGGACAAATACAATTAATTATAAGCCTTCAATTATTCGGCATAAACCATTCTTTTTTCTGTGGAATCGTAACGTGGGACATATTCATGGTGATGTATTAAAAGGCATAATATGAAAAAAGGCACACGGAATGTATGCATCTTTCCTCCACAACCACAAAATAGGAACTATGCTGTTCTGTACCAACAGCATTAATTAGCCGATCTTAGACTTTTCAATATAGTTTCCAATTGACTAAAGTCTAAAATACTTCTGATGTTCACTATATTTTATAATTTCCTCCTCTTGTAAGTTTGTAACTTTATTTATAAAATGTGTTCTAATTTTTTTTTTATTAAATATATTTGGTTGGGTCTTCGACAACCTTTCAAAAAAGACTCTGCAAGAATAGCATTGGATGACCCGGGTTCATTTAATCCGGATTTGAGCTGACTTATAACTTAGTTTACTTGAAAAAAAATTAAGTTTCGTTGCTACTTTATTTAGAGTAATATTATAACCTGAAACCTAAGTTTCAAACAATTGAATACAAAAAGTTGTATTGAGTTTTGGATCTTATCAAGTATGGACCGAATTCGGCCGAAATAAATGTCATCAAGCAATTAGAGGATGCCCTTTCTAATATAAAAAAAGGGGGAAAAATGGTCGATGCAAAATTGCACATGCACTCACGAAGTTGTGTGCCTTGATAAGGACACCGAATAAAAAAATAACCAGAAAAAGACCATTGGTTTTTCTAATCGAAACCCACATTTTTGGTGTAGAATACAGCTAAGCATCCAGACTACGAGACTAATCTGCATAGATGCAAGTATGCAACAACCATCTCAAAATTTACAAACGAGGCTAAGTTCGTCATATCTCAAACAAAAATTATACAAACATTGTTTTACATAGTCCTCTCTAATGATTATATATCAGAATTTATCTCAGGCTATGCTAAACATTTCTTTTTCAAAAAAAAAAAAAATTTTCCACAGCCTTACTATTCTTTCCAAACAAAATACTCTCATAAGTCAAACAACTGACAAACTGATAATGGATATTTACATCAATGATATCATTACCAAGTCCGAGAGACTAAGACTTGAAAAATTAATACTCTCATGTACCCTCTTTTTTATTGTAAGGTCACAATCAAGACACTAGACAGCTTGACTGCCATTTTGCTGGTCCCTTGACCCACACCAAGTTGCCGTAAGATCATTTCTATCATGCGTCATGTATTACATGGAAGTATTTCTCAAGGTAGTAAAGGCTAAAGAGGCACCGGTGCCTCTTTAAGGACACCTCCCAGCTCCATTTTCCACGATTTATCTACCAGTGGTGCCAGCTCTCTACAATTTATTATCATGCAAAAGTAATTAAGCTTATGCTACAGCATAGAAGGAATTAGCTTTTATATAGCACATAGAAATCAGCAATTTCAGATTATAACCTTGCATGGTAAACCCTTTAACAACCACTTCAATTATGCAGATTGACCGTTTACATTTCAAACTAGGCTGGAGCTTTTGACTAATTTGTCAAATTAAAAAGAACCACATCAAGAAAATTCACACAAACATTTGCGACCAAATGGCTTAGTTTAGTGTGACAGAAAAGTGGGCAAGTATGGAGTTCTCATCAAAAGAGAGTAAAGCCTTGGAAGTGAAGAGTAGAATTCCTCTTTTAAGAAAATAGATAGAGAACTTACTTGAGGTCATGGCTCACAACTAGTATAGTAAGATCCTTCTTTATGTTTTTAAGCAGATTTACCACATCGGCCCGTGCCTTCCAATCTTATTTAAAAAATAGAAAAGATATAATGAATGGACATAGACTAAAAAAATTCGATCATTCAGTGCTGATGAAAGTTATATAGAACACAGGTACCAATTATTGAAAGAAGTGCATACCGAGACCAGCAAGGGGCTCATCTAGTAATAACAAGTCTGGCATCTGAACCTAAATCCACAAAATTATATTTTTCACATAATCTTATGCAAGACAGTTCCAATAATGTTTGAGTGGAAGGAATAATATGATAAAAATATGTAACAAATTACAAGCTGAACAGCCAAGGCAAGACGGCGTTTGTATCCACCACTAAGAGCACGTGGATCTTCATCCAAAGATATACTTTTCAAGCCCACCTACCATGCAAACAAAAAGGATAATAAGCATAAACAAATTCCAGTCATAAATAATAAAGGAACTCGTGTAACCACTATTTTACCGAGCTGATGGCGTACTGAAGATTCAGAGCAAGCTCTTCTCTGAACAATGCATCAGCCCTTTGTCTTGGCCAGCCAAATGTTATTTCCTCAAGTACTGTATCTGCCAAGAAGTACCTATAATATCACAAATATTATTAAATTCAACTGGAATTTGGATTAAAACAAAGATACAAGTTCAATAGGAGTTTAGGTGTAATTCTAGCCTTCTAGGTATCAACTAGCACCAATAACCAACAAAGAGTCTGATTTTGGCCCCTGAATATTTCACCCAAATATTTTATGAGGCCTTTAGCCCATTATGCATTTTGGGTTTGGTTGAGCCTTTGTAACTTATCTGCTAGTTTGAGGACCCTTCAAACAGTTAACACTTAATGTGCCGAATTAGCAACTGTCAGACTTGTCTATGCAGCAGCTATAATGTTTGATTTACAGATGTTTATCATATGTATGGCTTCTAGTACCAGATCCCAGAGATACTAATAAGTAAAAATAACAAGTCGAATAAAGTGCATTTCACCTCTCAGGAAACTGGAAAACAATACCAACTCTTTCTGGTAAAAGAGTTTCTGAAGGCTCAACTGGACTTGAATCAAACCCATACTTTTGTACCACAATGGAACCACATGTAGGTTGAGCCAATCCAGCCAAAATCTGAAGAAGTAAAAGTTACAAAGTGTGGAGGGTCTAAGATAAAAAAGGGCAGCGACTTGACCTTTTGAAGGTCAAGAAAGCAAAAGGTAAATAATAAGAAATTTGTAATGCTACCTGTAAAAGGGTTGTTTTCCCACTTCCACTTCGCCCAAATATTAGCCCAAATCTGCATTGACACATCTACAATCAGTCTCTAATTCACTTCTCAAAGAATAGAAGTTCAAACATGGGAATTCTTGTGATTGATGTAGTATCTTGTTCTGGCACTAAATCTCAATCCCAGAATCTTCTAGTCTTTCTTTTAAAACAATTGATGACATGCAATACTGGTACTGGTATGTTCAGCAAATGATTCAGAAAACTTAATAAGTTAAACATCATATCATTATAGATGCTAACAGAAACAGTCAGCTTCAGTGGGGCTACTGGTATGTTCAGCAGAAATTTAAGATCATACTGATATACATTGTTGTTTCATTGTTATTGTTTTAGTCGGGGTTTGTTAACAAACTGAACCTTAACTGGGCCCAGAATATCTTTCAGGCCGAAAGGAACACAAAAGAAAGCAGCTTAAAAAAGTAATAAATATACTTGAACCATATCATATGAATTTGATATAAAGGGAAATCCCTAGTCAATTAGCTAAGAAAGTACGAATTATACCTTTTTTCGCGAAGCGAAAGATTAACATCCTTCAAAATACTTTGCTGAGTCCCAGGAGGTTTGTAGCTCAAATTTTTAACCTTCAACAAATTAACTGCATCTACATCAATTTTCCAAATCCTAACAAATTTATAAGCATAACCAAACATATAAAATTCAAGATAAAAGATGCTCTTACTTCAATTTTAGAAAAATCCGATACAATCTTCAAAGCTCTCCTTTTCTTAAAGTGCCTCCTGGAATGCGAGTAACTAGTTCTGAAAACAAAGAGAGAGAAACGAGAAATTTGTAAACAAAAATTGTTTTTGAGCCACAGAAGGAAGAGGCTAATAAGTGATTGCAGGAGACCTGTTTGATGAAATGCCTAGTAGAATTGGAGAGAGAGCAACGGATGCTTCCATTAGGTTGGAGGAAACGCTGCTTTTTCTTTCGCTCTCTTCTTTTTGATTTCGGTTTCCTTTCGTCCCTGGTATTGATAGGCCTCCAAGGCCTTTGTATTGATGGTCTTTAAGCCCATAACTCTAGTTTCAAGCTAAAGTTTTGTTTTACAAAAATTTAGCCTGCATAACGTGGAAAACGATCACGAAATAAAATTATTGTGTTGAGTATTTGTTTATGGCACGAAACAATAATTTATTTGCGTTAACTATTTTATTTTAAAAAAGACGAACAAAACGATCAATTAACTGTCAATTAATATTTATACATGTTTTCCTATTTCAAAACGACCAAAACGTGTAATTGTGTTTGATTTGCTGCTTTGACAATTAATTTTTATACGTGCTTCGCAGTATAACTGACTAGTTCAATAATGCAATATTTTTTATTCATCAAAATTTTTCATAATAATACTTTAAAAAAATACATAAAATAACATAAAACGGTTAAACAAAAATAAACGAAACGAAAGAGACCAGTTTCGTTAACTGTTTCGAAAGGATATAACAAAACAATCAAACAATACCCTAATAAAATTGCTGTCTTCAAGCTTTTTTTAGGTTATTATACCAGGAGGAACAATGGCAAAAACAGAGATTGTTTGGTGATTATTAAATTTAATAATTTAATATTTTTAATTTTTATTATATATTTATTAATCTATATTGTGTGATGTACGAACCACATCTCATTACATTTGCTTGATGTGCTGTTCGTTATAATAATCTGCAAGCTTTCATGTTACCAATAAAATTATGTAAGGTTCACATAATAAACTTTTACTTCATTCGATTTACAAAAAAAAAATCTAGCCCATATATAAGTAACTAAATTTATAATCTTAAATAAGATACTAGAGAAAATCATAATAACTATATTTTAGATATTATAAGATAATTTTGACGCCATCATAAAAAAATTGTGATACAATTTTGTAAAGAAATATGTGTCTCCAAATGTTTGGAATAGAAAGAAATGTTTCGTTGAAAGTCTAGGCTTACGATTGAAAAAAATTACAAAAATATAATTATACCTTATCTAATAAATCGTCAACATAAACAGCACACAAACATTTACATACCGAGACAATTTTCAATATAAAAAGATTCTACTGGTGCTTTAAACTTAATTTAAGAACAGCTAGTGTATAAAATAGAGAGAAAACAATACAATATATTTTGTGGAAATTTCAAGAGCTCCGTTTCGTGGAAATTTATATGGGCGATTTTCTGGAGAAATTTACAAAAAAAATATAAAAAATTACTCTTTTAGTCTTTTAGGGCTCGTTTGGAACACATGGGAATAGGCTAATCCCAGGAATAGCCTATTCCGGAGCTAAATTTTTTATCCAAACGCAATTACCAATTCCAGAAATAGCTAATCCCAAGAATAACACAATTTCCAACAACATTCTTCCCAACAACACTTTTCTCTCTACTTTTCACACTTCCCAACGCTATTCCTAAACTCACCATCCAAACAACATTCTTAGTCCCGGAATAGTACTCTTCCTACTAGTCCCTTGAATAGTGTTTTTCCTCAAATTTAGTCCCGGAATAGCTATTAGCTATTCCTAGCCTAATCCCAACCCATCCAAACGAGCTCTTAGGACCAAAGTTGTAGTTTTGGGCCTAACTACTAGATGAAAGCACCTGTTATGCTTGCGATGCTTTTGTATATGTATTTATTCAGTAATATGTATAGTTTTCAAAAAGATGATTTTTTTTTTAACTTTCTATTCTAGTGTCTTTTGAAATGTCTAATGACCTCACATTGAAATCGGTGATATCCTATATAAATTAGTTTTGTCAACATTTCGTCTTCTCTATTTTATATTTTGTACATAATCTGTATCTCATATTTTCCAAATTCTAAAGTTACTAAGAATTGGCTTTAAGATAAGACTAGGAGTCTGAAAGTGAATTATAAATATATAAATTTGGGGATGTATGCGATCGGCGTGAGTTACTGTGGTTAGCACAGTAACTCGTGTGGATCTTCCGTGACCACTCGATTGGATTTTCTATGGGGCATGATTTTTTATCTGGATTTTCTGTGGCAGCTTCTGTATAATATTTCAATAGTATTCACTTAATTTTTTATGGCATTTTTTGTATAGTGTTCTGAATTTCGTAAAAAAAAATATATATATATGCTCAATGTTCGCTCTATAGTTATCGATTTTGACTACACAATCGCTCATTTCATTAAGAAACCATTTAATAATATATTCGTATAAATCGTGCAATGTGCGAGATTAGCACTAGTTTCAATAAGTTTGTAAGATTTTCTGACTAAGGGTGCGTTTGGATGGATAGGAATAAGATATTATTCTGGACTAAATAGCTATTCTGGATTAATAGCTAATCCAAACAGCTTAGGATTAAGAGTTTACTCCAAATCGGAGTCGGATTAACTAATCTAATAAAATATTGGAATAAAAAGTGAGATTAAAAATTTGGAAGGAGGAGAAACAGCTCATTTGATCCAGAGCTCATTATTTTTCCTTTCATCATTCAAACAAGAAGTTTATTCTGAGAATAAGTTTATTCTTAACAATTAAGGATTAAAAAATTTAATCCTAAATATTTAATCCTACCTTTTATCTCATATGATCCAAACGCCCCTAATTGATTACAAACAAACCAAAATTTTATCTCATATGATCCAAACGCCCCTAATTGATTACAAACAAACTAAAATGTGTGAAACAAAATTTGTTAAGATGAAGTAGGTTTTTCGGGGGAAAAAATTCATATATATTACGGATCTGCTTTCGGAAAAGGAAATGATAAATCGCGAAAAGAATCTGTCTTTATAAACTCTTCCAATTATACTGTACAAAATATCACTTTGATGTATTGAAATAAAAATAATGATACAAGGATAGTCGATATAAATGTAAAGTGCAGAACAGAACAAAATAGAGTCCATCACTGATGGGTTGGAAATAAGAAAACCTCTACCAAACGTTTTGTCTAGTTGCAATTAATAATCCTATCAGCTTCTATTTCTAACATGAGGTCGTGCACTACATGACACTTTATTTTTGTTAGAATTGTCAAATTATACTTGAGCAGAATCCTTGAATAGGAAATATGAAAATGCTTCTACATCTTCCCGGCCCTAATTATTTATATTTTTTTATGGCAACTCAGATTGTTTTTTGTATTGGAATTAAGGGTTGCTACAGCTCCCAAAATTGCCCAATATATAATGAGTACTGCGTAATGAATGAACAACACTATAAAAATCTTAAGCAAGTAGGCCCCTAAAGAATAAAATACAAAGTGTTGACCTATATATTGATAGAGGCAATGTCTACACGGTGGGTGCATGGCAGGAGATAGTAAGCTAGAAGTTTATCATGTGGCGACATTGCATAGGCAATTATTTATCACCGTCGCATCAAGTGCCATCTATATGCTTGGGCAAACACTAATAAACAAAAGAGCAAAATCAATTGTTTCAATCCATCGAATGTACCCAAATTATAGGAAAGTAGTAACAGGAAACTAGGACGTATTTGCAATGCGTTAAAAAGCGACTAGCCGTTGTGCAAATTAACACCCTTTTAACAATGGATGTTATTTCCAAATATTTGCACTTTTCACTTATTATCTTGAATTATGAGTTATGGGGTAACTTCGAAACTAATTAAGGATTTAAAACTCCTGGAACACATAGTATACAATTGGAATAGTAAGACTTTTAGATTTAAATTAGAACATAAAAGAACAGGAATAATTAGTGACGGCAGGCAAAGTGCTATAATATCTTGATTTGAAAGAGTTGGCAAGACATGAAAAATATCTTGATTTCTATTGTTTTCCATGAGAGAGACTCAGAGGAACAACATATATAAATATGATTTTCTTTTTACAGTACAGCATATATAGGAATGTGTTTTTGTACGATTATTCTCGTATCTTTTATAAACACTAACAAACATTAATATATGACACAAATCATATAAATTGCACACACCACTCAAGCTAACAAAATTAGGAAATCACATATATATGCTCTCACCAGTTACTTTCACGAGCATACACACTGTTCTAGCTTGCAACGCCTTGGTGCCAACATCTAGAGCTCCAGCACCAGATCTACAAAAGGCTTAAGCGCTGAGACAAATATCTAAGATAAAGAATGTTTGCTATAATAGAAAAACTCTAGAAACAGTACCGATTATGTCCCCCCCCCCCCCCCCCCCCCCCAATTATTTATTTATTTTATTTTTAGTATTATTTTAATCTTTCCGCCAAGCAGGAGTTTGAGATACAAAATTCATATATAAAAATATTAAGTAAATTTTAACAAGGTGGCTTTTGAGCTCTGACCACAGAAATGAATCAAAACTTCTCCTTTAGTTATAATTATTGTTATTTGAAGAGCTATTATCTTCTTTAAATATTAGAATTGCCTTCTTATATTTTGCAACCGGGCGGGACCTTGGAAATAGGCAAGCTTAGACTTATGCCTAGGCTTAATTTTAAACCCTTGTTGAAAAATTTACGGTTTTATGCTACTAAGCATGGATAGATAGTGTTGACATGGCATCAGTGCCTGAACTTTTATTAAGGAGTAAAATTTGTAATTATTTTGTGCCCATACTTATTTTGAGTCTAATTACCCCACAGCTGGTTGATTGTCTTAATTAACAATTAAATATAGAACTTCACGAACATAACTTACAGTCAGCATCAGTTTTGATCCAGTGTTCCCTATTTACGCTGGAGTCAAGGCTACCACGATGATCATCGAGCTCAACAAAAGACCGAGCAGAGCAGCAATTAAAGTTCGGCATGCACACATTTCTATTTGCGTCCCTTGAAATGTCGTTATTTGCAATGCAGCATTCCATCTCTTCACTTTTCTTCTTAGAGACAGACTTGTTTTGATCCTTGATTGTCTCACGCTTCTTGGTTCTTGTACTAGCCCATTTGTTCTTTCGAGTAGTCGCAGTCTCAGGATAGACTTTTCGGTGGAACATTTGAAGTATCTGCACAATCTTGGAATAAATTTCAGGTATCAGTAATCTATTGATTGTTGCCGAACCAAAAGCTTAAATAAATTTTACTGGTACAAATTTTGACTGTTCTGCTTTCCAGCAATAGAAACAATAATTTTTCAGACCGCTTTTTAAAACAAAAAAAAAGGTAAATTCATTGTCATTTCAAGGAGACTGAGGGCTATAAATCATCTAAATCATTTACAAGACAAGCTGTAATCGTTCTTATTTTTTTTTAAGCTGATGCTTGTTTTATTCGTTCTTCCAATTATAGGTTAATCATACAGCACCCTACCACCAGTATAGTCAGATGGACACATGACTGTCCCATAATTACATATGTGAAGCCTCTCAAATAGAAGGCATTAAGGTATTTCAAAAATAAGAATTAAAACATCGAATTAAATCCAAATTAACCTAAAGTACAAGGAAACAAGTTCCGTAATACATGTACATGAAAAGTTTAGTGATGCGACATTAAAGCTAACACATTACACATAATTCATTTAGGTTGTTATCTAATCATATTTAGACGGCATTCAATTGAAGTGTGGCCATTGTTGTGACAGTATAACTAGGTGTCAATATTCCTCTAATATTTTAAAGAATATTTAAAAATTCTCTTTCACAGAGTCCTCTCTGTTTTCTTTCTCATATATTTTGAAAGGTTGATTGAAGAGAAAATTCTATTATATACTAATGAACTATACATAGTAATTTACAGATCTAACACTGTGATTTTAAATAAAATTGAAGTCCTTTAGAAATGGGTTAATTTTACCATGAGTGAGGTTGCCATAGCCATTTTAGGAGTCATTACGTTACTTAATTGGAATGAAAAATTTCAGAAAAGCTAACCGGGTTCTTCTTTTGAAGTTAGCATAAATACAAAACCATACATAAAAATCTTCAATCGTCTACAGAAGGTAGGTCAATGCAACGTTCTTAGTGTTATAATTACATTTGTTTTTTTTTTAGGAAATATAATTTTTGCTTTCCAATGTGAATATTAAGTGATTTTTTAATACTATTATGATATAAACTTTGTTACATGGTTAAAGCATTGTTTTTCTATTATTATTTTTAGTTAGTAGGAAATTAGGAATTCATTAGAACTTGACCTGGTACAGAACTATGGTATAAATTCTTCCATCAAAATTGGAACGGAACAGAACAACTCCCACCGAAACGGAACAGATCACCAACACTTGTAATTTGTGTATTAATACAGAGCACATCTGTAACTAATTTCCTGAGTTTGCAAGCATCTAGTCCTTCTACGTACGTCTGCTTGAAGCTTTTCATTCGCAATCGTTGAGACAAATTAGAGGTTGATTGAGTCAAATCAGTGTTCTTAAAATAAAATGATTAATTACGTTGAAAAAAATATTAATTATTTAACTACGGATTAGATAGCATTAATTACTCTTTATTTTGTCGTTAACTTGTTATATTCAACTCGATCTGTCACGGATCAAAAGAAGTCTTATCCATACCCGGCTCGGCGGCACATAAAGTTGTTTAGTTTGTTGGTAAGAAGATAAAAGTTTCATTCAAAAGTTTTAGAGTTCAATTTCTTTGAGAATCAATTTGATCTAGTGATAAAGAGTAATGTATCTTGAGTGAAATGTCGCAGGTTCGAAACTTAACTGAAGGGTTTTTTATAGACATTTAATTTAAAAATAAGTTTAGAGGTTTGATTCCTAATTTATCCTTAAGAAAAAATACCCGGATCGGCGGCTAAGATGGTCAACCTTATCCAACCCGTTTATATAGAAATCATTCAAATTTATTGTATAAATATATTTAAATAAAGAAACAAAGAAGAATAATTGATTTTGAGATATACAATAGTTTTCCACAAGATCTCTTTTAGTTTTTGTAAATGTAGTTTGTTTACTTGCTTTAATCCATCAAATTCTATATACACAAAGGCCAAAATATTATTAAAAATAAAATACAAAATATGTTTAAAAATAGAAAAACGGTAAACGGGTCAGAATCTGATCCAAACTTTAATGAATGAGTCAAAAGTTTATTATCCGTACTCAACCCACCACGGATCAGCCTTAAAAATAGTTGGGTCTGATCGGGTCAAGAATTGGCATTCTTAATTGGAAAAAGCGAACGTTTAAAGCCTATGTTACATAGTTTTTTTTTAAAAAAAAATATACAGGAATAAGAAAACGTCATTTAGTTAGATGATAAAACTTAATCGTCTATTAGACTATTACACCACATATATTATTATATATAAAAATTTATATATATTGTTCATATATCACAATGAAATTCAAATATAACAGAACTTTTTTTCAAATATGTAAAACATATGAGATATATATATATATATATATATATATATATATTATTTGATAGTTTAAAGTTGCTAATATTTGAATTTTAAAAGTTTAGTTGATATAGATTTAAACATAGATACAATAGCACATGAAAAAAAAATTCTAAACTCATCATTTTTTTAAACATAAAAATTGTCTAGAATATACACTAAACTTCGAAATAAAATGCTTATCAATCTTTACGCATATCTCAGTAGTCGTAGCACTAGTACTTGAATGGTGAACTGATTGGACTAACCTTTTGGACCTTGTTATTAGTATCTGCTGTGCCGCCTGAACCTCGGGACCCACCTCTCAGACTCAGCCGAATCATCTTCTTGAGACCAATCCGAGCAGTCCATTTGTCCTCCCCTTTCTCTCCGCCTTCATCCGGTTCCTCTCCGGCCTCTTCTGCCAGCTCAGCCATTCGACTCCTCATAAACAACTCCCCCAGTGATGCCCGTTTCTCTTTCCCTCCTTCACCCTCCCTCACCGTCAAATCGACCATGGGAGACCCGAACAAGAACCCCTGAAGAGGGCATGTCGACATGCCACTGCTGGGCCTCGCCGATGACACCCGTTTCTCGCTTCCTTCCTTCTCCTCTGCTGCCGCAGCTGCTGCCAATGCCTTCTCCAGCTCTGCCGTGACTGCCATCAGGTCGCTCTCTGTAGTCGCCTCTGCAGCTTTTTCAGCGATTGCTTCTACCATGGCTGCAACTTCCTTCTCCTCTTCAACATCTACTTTCTCTTCTGATGCCTCTGGCTCTGTTGTCTGCAGGGGTTCAAGCAGGCCAAATGTTGGTGTTTCTGTGCCGGTGGTGGTGCCTTGTTGTTCTTCATCGAAAGAGTGTGGGAAAAGGCCAAAGGTGCCAATGGAAAGGAGAGTGCTCGGGAAAAGGTCTGGTGTGACTGAGGATATGTCGGTGTTGTCTGGTGGTGGTGGAAAGGTGGCAGCTGAGAGGCTTAGAAAGGTGTTGAATTCGTGGTGTAAAGGTGGTTCATCGAGGGAGGGCCGCCCGGCCAGGCACGTGCATGCGCCACCTTCAGTTGAAATGAATAAAAACGAATATTTCATTATATGGCAGCAATATTTCAATAAGACAATAATTGAATTAAGATATTCTTCCAGATGATTATGTATATATATTCTGAGTTAGCATCTTGGTAGATAAAGAAATAGCTGAGATGATCGGTCCTCCTTCATTTGTTAAAGAAAAATCATGTAATTTCTTTTTATATGGCTCTCTTGTTTTGATTCTTCTATCAGTAATCATTGTCAGTAGATCTACGTGATATGGATGGAAATAATTTTTGTAGGCAAAAGTTGAGCCAGATCAGGGGGCTAATGACAATTGAAGGCCACATAAATTTTGGATTTAAGGTTTTCAAAGTTGCAATTCATTGATACTTGATAGTATAAATTGCCTGAGGCTTTGTTCTATTTTTTTTATATATATTTATTCATATGTATAAATTGAGCATACCACCACTGAAGACATCACTGGAGTTTTGTCGAAATTTTCGATGCATCCATCCAAGTAACTGAAATTCAATCCAACAATGCAATTGTTAGTCAAGTATGTCTATGTTGAGATATTGTTTACTTTACATGCGCACCAAGCACAATGATGAATGACGATACATCTAATTTGTGTTACTTGAGGGGTTAAAATTAAATATGGTATATATTAATACATTTTAGTTATTTCTATATATGACAAAAAATAATTTTAGTAATTTATTTAATTTGCAGAAATTTCAAATTCATGCAGCCAATTAATAAGTACAAATAAAACAACAAGATATATGAAACATTTTTTTTATGGACTTAGACATTAACTAAAAGAAATGTCAGCAAACAAGTGAAGGCACAGCACAATACTATATAAGAGTAATTCTAGTATGTAAGTTGGTAATAGGCTAGCTACAATAAGGATTGATGCTCTTTGTTTTCTCAATATTGATCTATATACTTTTGTAACATGCACACAAAGAATAAGAGAAAAATATATCATATAAGTAGGAAAACGTAAATCAAAGAAAGGACTAAGGAAGCCAACCTTCATCTTTGCTTAGAAGTCTTTAAGCCAGAGGTCCAGAAGAAGAATGTAAGAGCATGAATAGATAACAAGTTGGAGTTTTGAAGGCAGAATCTAGGTAAGTTCCAGTACTGTGAGTGTGAGGGGCAGGTTGGTAGAGTGAAACACAAAGAAGGGTACAAAAGGTATGAAAGAGCCAAATCAAATGCAGTGTGAGCAAAATCTCAGTGGCTTTCCATATGGCAAGTCCTTGTAACAATTTCATTATTGAACTGATATTATAATTTCAATGTGGCTATATAATTCAAACAACAAAAATAAATTTGGTTAACTAGTATTTGAGTCTTCAAGTGAAACAAGATATATAAAATCTAAGTGCGTGATCAAAGAATCAACTACAAAAAATTTAAGAAAATGAGACTTTTATCAAATAAAAATGTTCATAATGAAACAATATATGCTTATGATGATAATACAATCAAAAGAAAATATTACAAATTAAACATATTTGGAAATGGATTAAATATCTCAAGTAAGGTATTGTGTGTTTTTAAAAAATAAATACTTCATGCACCCTGGATACAAAATATGAAAATGCTGAGGTTTTAGAGAATCCATGGCCTAGGAAGACATGCTCCAGGAGATCAAATCATGTGGGCAAATGGGAAAATGTAGGCCCAAGCGTGTTGGGCAGTTCCTGATCACCCTATAAATTATTCTAATAATTCATAACTCATCATGATTAATTAAACTATTATGTTATATATATTGTAACAGTATATACAGGAGATCCTAGGCGCTTACTCATGGCCTTACGAGTTTGCAAGGTTCATAGTTCATAGTTTACACGTTTCTGTGTACAGCTACTACTAGCACGTGTGCCATGAAGCATTTAAGTATGACAGAAGAAAAATAGTATGGGTTTTAACAGGGAAATGATAAGAGCAGATTTATTACTTCTGTCCTTCACACCTGTAGTGATGTACATCCTGATCTAATTGTTTAAGCCTTCATTTGCCTTGGTACGTAGCTACCAAATTAATCACTACAACTACAAGTGTCTGCCTCTTTTTTATTGCTTGTGTGATGGTTGATGACTAGCTGGCATCTTCTCAAGGGCTGAAGGTATGCAGGACCAATCGGACGGCTGAAGTATAGCAAATGTAACTAAGGTTAATTAAGATATATCTATTTTGAATATATGGAGAAATAAATGTAGAGATACTTGTACTGTTCACACTTTCCACTGTAGTTAGCTGCTGCTTGATAAGTACATATCAGAAGCAGATCAAGAGATTAATTACAACAGAGTGAGCCATAAGTTTACAACTTCTTTTCAAATATTATATGCATATTTTTATAATTCGTTAAAAAAATAAAACAAAATTAATAGATTTTTTTTAAAAAAAAAAAATTGGACGTCGGACAAATCCCTCTCGCTATCTACACATAGGTTTCCGGCCGATTCACATATAGGTACGAATAAACATGAAGTATACAAAATAATTTACTAGTTCAATATGTGTATATTAGTTTCTATAAAACTTAAGCCTATGAGAGAGTCTGAACTTGTTCTTGTCTAGATCCGTGCTTGGTGAAGTATCGTAGTGTTAATTAATTAGCTAGGTGCATGGCTAACGGTGACCATAATAAAGTGGGAAGCACAAAGGTAATTTATGTTGTCATTTTATTGGCTATATGTATTAGAAGAGTATAAAGAGTTCAAAACCATTTTGCTAATTTATTCAAATTTTTTTTTTTTTTTTGAAGATATATAAATTGGGTGACAAACATAGGATGCAATGGTTTACACATCACCCCCAACACAAATATCACAATAGCTAGCTTAGTATCTATCTAAGACTATCATTAGTGCCTTATTAGGACTTCCAGGGTTAAGATAGTCATGATAAACTTTAGCAGTTCACAACATATTAGTGAAAAAAGTATAGGTACTATTAATTTTTTTCTGGCAAGAGGGATAAGTTGTGCTGCTAATAAAGTAGCCTAAATCAATCAAATCACTTCCAAAAAAGTTAAGTCTATATTTTATCAATTTACCAGTATCAGATAAAAAAATATCAATTTACCATCAATAGCAATGGTCCTTATGACAATTAATGTAAAATCATTGTGACCTCTTCAGTCCAAAGACTTTCATGAGCTGCCATTGACTCATTTTGGTTTCTAATTTTGACCAGTTGCGACACCCAAAAAAGTTGTAGCAATAAAATACTGAATCAATATGGGTTCTCAATTATTTGATGTTGATAGATAGAAAATGGAGTTCTGGAATAATAGTTGATATATATAGCTAGGTACAAGTTAATGCTAAATAAATAGAAAAAAACACATCCCAAAAGTATCATGCCTCATAGGTGTGAGTAGATAGATGGGCCTACTCTTTTCACGTGAAAATGGGCCAACATCAAACCAGAAGTCGGCACTGTTTTGTCCTTCTGCATTCTACTCTTAATATGATACTCCAATTAATTCCATGCTTTACATCATATTTTCTTAAATTAGCATCCAATATATATTAATTAATGTACAGGGGACATGAGAAACTTGAATGAATAGGTGCCCAACTGCCCATGCAATAATTTTGTATGACATTTTTTATCAATTCTCATGCATTGATGTTTGAAGGTTAAAGATGAACCTGTAATAATTTAATCTAACAATTTTTTTGTTCATTTTTACTTAATTTCATAACACTTGATATATATGTATAGGAAATACTTTTTTTAAGAAGAGAATATATATGTATGTAGGAAATATTGAAGGAAATACATGTCGATATTATATGCATATTTGGTTTGAAACCCTTGTAATAATAGCACTTAGATCTGCTATTGTTCGAGATTGTTTAGATTAGAGATATGGTAGGTAGAAGATAATGGAGATTGTGCAATATTGGAGATGAGTATCATCGTAATTGTCTAGAGATAAGAGTGTATGAAGTTAATAGGAGATGCATAGTTGGAGATGATTAGTAATGTCATTTAGAATAGATCATTATATTATATATTAATAGTTTCCATGAATTCGATAACGAACTACTCAACATTTTTTCCCAACTCATTATCAAAGCTATTACTAATTGATACGATTAATTTGAATTGCAACGGCTTTGTGTTTGTTATCTTGAAATTAGATGTATTGGATTATATACTTGCACACATTATGATATGGTATCTCTTTAATATATATTAGGATATTATACATTGACTTTATATAGTTAAGAAGTATCTCTTTAATATGTAGACGTATTGGACTATATACTTGCACGCATATGATATGAGTATCTCTGATAATATATATTAAGATGTGTATTTTAATTATTTGGATACGTACTTATTAAGATATTATTGACCGTATGGCGTATGCTTATCTCATAAGCCCCCATATGCATGCCAGCTCTCTAGACTACCCTAGCAAGAAAAACCTGGGACCAAAATGTTCCAATAAATGGAAAGCATGGATCTCCAAAGGGATCCAAAAGAAGACATCCAAATGTACAAAATAGTAAGCTTTGTAATACGTTTTTACATGCATGTGGTTACCCAGTGCGTCTATGATCAAAGCAGTAGATCACAGAAGAAGAGTGACATGCCTAGCTAATTATGGCCCCAATCTATGCATCTATGTCTACCTTTTACGATGCATTCCATGGACTGTAAAACAGTGGATCTTTTGTCTAACAACATTGTGAGAAGCCTATATATTAAGCAGTCTTATTGACACCAACAGTTATTAATTCGGACAAGTTTCATGTGAATATATACCACAGGTATATGTTGCATGTCTTGTATATCTCTACTACTTATAAATACTCATAAATACTCATATAAAAGGAGTTAAACATTCATATAAAACGTCAGGCTGGGAGATTGTAATTTTTTTCCTCTACCGTTCGATCGGTTTGATCTGTGGTTGGATGTGAATCGCCAGACGAATAAACACTATGGATTGGTTTCTCATCTAATATAGAAACAAATTGAATAGCACATCTATTTGTAACGTTGATAAATTAAAAAACATATTTTTATTGTCTCACATTATTTTATTTCTTTATTTGCCCACATATGAGGGCATCTTATGCTAGTAATAATTACATAAAGAGAATTAAGTTTCAAAATTTTTTAATATGTACGTACAATAATTACCTATTTTCGGTTGTCCGATTTTTGTTTCCTTTTCATGTTTATTTAATAATTTAACCAGATGGTCTTACATATGTATTATATTTACATACTTATCGTTCGAGATGTGTTCGATTTGTAACTATTGTAATATCTATACATGAATTACTTTTGTAGTTAATTGTTTGTATAATTTATGCTATAAATATGTCTTTAGCATTTTAACAAGTATTCATTTATCTTTAATATTTGTTGGATATGGTAATTATAATAGAACTTATCTAATTTTTTAAATTTAAATTATTCCCTTCAAAAAAAAATTGTAACGCAAATTTTAATTGCATCGGAAGTATTGAGGCTACAATTAGCACAAACCAAAGGACTACGCCCGTAATTAAAAAAAATAATAATAATAAAAAAAAATAACATGTCTAACTGAGCAAGTGGACTTCCAGATAATGTACGGAATGGAGAAGGCTCCAAATATAGTTGCCAAGTCTCACTATAGGGTTGGTATACGAGATCTGTAACACCTTTAGTCTACAATTTAAGGCATGGTTCAATGACAAATCTCAAAAAATATAATAATGTAGATCCAAAAAATGGCATTGTCACGTAATAGTAGGTAGCCTACTCCTGTATGTATACCAGTATTTATAGTACTCACACCTTTCCAATGCTATAAAAATAATTAGATGGTCCTAGATATAAATATAGGGCCCTCATTTAAAATTTTATTTATTAAATCGAGTGCGGTTGGATTTTTGTTCAGATATATTTATTATATTATCTAAATAATTTTTTTAATTTTAATTACAAAATCTAAAGAATATTGAACTTATAAAAAAATAACAAAGTTTCGAAGTTTATCTAAAACAAAAATAAAATAAAAATTGTCTCTCCCTACCAAATATGCGTGAATTATAATATTCTATCCGTCTAACCTATACTGAAAGAGTATATATGAAGGATACGAAATCTCTAATTCCAAAAATTTTCAAGTACAGGAGGAGACCAACTCGTCTTTAATTAATGAAAGTTTTAGCTGAAAATGTAACCGGGTGGCAAATATGAGCTATCCACAGAATTTATATTATTCGTGACAATTGATAAACATTAAACAGTGTTAAACAAAGAGAACTCCAGGTATAAATAATTTATTGGGCCATTTAAGGTACAAGTGATAGCCCAATTTAATCTCCTCTGGGCTTTATTCAGTCTAGGCCTATATACCAGGCTGGATTTGTGAAGCGCCAAAATTTTGATTAAATATACAATGAATAATAAAATACACCAGTTTAAACTTAATAGTATTGCGCTTAAATTAAATTTGGTGTGTTTCCCCTCTGATCAATACTAATAATATTTCCAAAATGCCTACTTGAAAAATATCTAGTTCTGTACCAAAAGATGGCTCCGTTTTGTGTTAGATTATTATACTATTTAATGTGATCAATACTAATAATATTTCCAAAATGCCTACTTGAAAATTTTCTAGTTCTGTACCAAAAGATGGCTCCGTTTTGTGTTAGATTTTGCACTATTTAATGATTAACAAACAATTAATATTATAGTTGATAAAACAACCAGCAAAACGAGTTGGTCTTATGTTTAGTTGTATACAATTCGTTGACGAGTCTCTGTAGAATATACCGAACGATCCAAATTCAAGTCAGATTCATGACAGCAATCGGAACTGTATGATATTGTATATATTTTTATGAACTCATCAAAGGGATGCAGGAATCATGATGGTCATGCAATTGTGGTAGCAAGCGGTCCGGGGATGGTCAAAATCTTCTTTTGGGTGAGACACATTTAAGTTATTTGTTTACGAGATAAGAACAGAGAATAAAATTTTTTCATGAGCGCGCTCTCTCTCTCTCTCTCTCTCTCTCTCTCTCTCTCTCTCTCTCTCAATCTCTGCTACATCTCAGCCACTTCTGTTGTGCAGTATCTGTCAACCCGTGACCTCTTTGCCACCTGCCTCCCATCCGTACAAAAAGCATGGTTATATTTTAATACCCTCTGTTACAAAATGGGGAGAATTTTATCATTCCAACTATTTATTTCTATGTTTATTTTTTTGTTTTCAGTTTTTGGCTCTCTTTCCATCATTTATGTTGCGTGCTGAGGACGTTTTGTATTGGTGAATCAATATAATGAGGGAAAGCTACCAATAATCATATTACAGCTAAAGCATTTAATCATTTACCGCTTATTGAAGTCTTATTTCAAAACTCGTAAAAGAAAAAATATTCAAGTATTCCCAAACAGCAAAATTTTGGGTAACCTTATTTATGGAAGAGAATTAGAATGTTTCATTTTATATGCATTTATTTTTAATTCTTAATAACTAAATTTGTAATATTAAAAAAAAAACCATAATGTGTGATCTATTTTATTTTCTTTCACATGCATATATATGTTTATGACAATTTGACTATGCTGATAAATAATTCAAACACGGGGGAAAAAACCAACATGTAGAATGAATCAATTAATATCAGTGTATTTTTGCAAACACTAAATTGAAAAATCGTAAACTCATAAATGTTTACGACTCAATTGAAAAAAATTAAATGGATTCTATTTCAGGGTTTAGATTGATATGTAAAAATGAAGTTTAAGTTACAAATATTTGAAAATAAAGACATGAAAAATATAATCATTTAGAATATCCTCGTATATATATAGACCACATAGAGACATGAAAAATAGATGGTTAAGGACACTCTGTCCATTGATCTAACACCAACCAAAATGACTTCTTTAGTTGGAAATTATACTACTACATGCCCTTCTCGATGATGCTATCGTTGTAACAGTAACAATAGCAACAAGAAAGGAAACCTACAGTATATACTATGAAAGTACGCGTAATATCAATTTGTCGGTTATGTGTATTGTAAATAACAAGTTTTGATATTCAAACGGTTAATTATAGGCATTCAAGTTGATTTACATTTCGAATCATGTAAAACCTTAATTTTATATTTTTACAAACTTATTATTTTTTGGCAAAAAAAAAATAAAACATTCTACAATTCTAGACCATACTAAGAATCGATTTTATATATAAGAAAAAAAATATAAAATTATGAAATATAAAATTTAATTTTCTGCCGAATGTAGATCAAATTAAGTGATTTGAATAAATAATTTAATATTAAAATTTAAGATTCCTAAAAATGGCCAATCAATGTGCTGCTTGAGACCATAGACCTAACATTCGTTACATCTTTCTTCGTATAAAATCATTATAGTTATAACAATAACAATAATAATAATAATAGCAAATATTACTTTTTTAATACATCGACGAGACTCGCAAACAACTCCCCGAAGGCAGGGAGTACCATGATGTACAGAAACACACACATCTTTGCAATGTTCGTTAAACAATTATTCGAAAAACTTTTTGCTTGCACATTCTATAGCTTATAGGGAATAATCGAAGGTAAAGTCATGTATTACTTCAAAAAAAGCCGTATAGTAATAATTATAATTTATTGCTTTTTAATGAGGGAATTTACCTTGACCCTAGGTTGGTGGGGTATGTCTTATGAATTTAAATAATAGAACTTTTAGTCTCGAGCAGCTAACTATTCACCGGTCTTATTAAAAATAAAAAATAATAATCCACATATTGTTACTAGAACTAATACTCGGCTAGAAATTACACGTCTACTATATGAATGTGTTTTTGAAGCATGCGGATGAAAGGCGTAGAGAACTTTACTTAAAGTGAAAAATATATTTTGTTTTTCCCATTTTAAACAGAACAATGACCTGACATTAATTAATTTATTATTTTAACAAAATGTCGCATCTCGAAGCTGCAACCAAGCATAATGCGTAAGCAACCCAACCCATCACTCATTAGTAGCAATTGAGTTAACATTATTTGTGTTTTTTTGTTGCAAAGTACAGCCTGAAATTTATGCCGATTGTCTTCTACTCCATTCTTTTCTAAAGCCAATAATACAATGATAGTCTGTCTAATTAACAACACTATTATAGTACACAAAAAATTTCTGCCACAAGCACTTCGCATCACTTTCTGTTTCTTATAAAGCACCTCACTTTACAAGCATCAAATTCTGTTTGCAAAATTATTTATTTCGCATGAGAGTACGGAATTCCCAGAAGCGTAGTTCAAGTGTGTTTAACAGATGGCTTAACCATATACTTAGAGAAAATCGCCCATCCAAAATCAAAGTTCCTCAAAACAAAATGAACAGAAGAGAAAGCTTGGTCTATGGTTACCCACGCCAAATTATACACCTTCGGACATTTAATTATTTATTTATTATATTTATTTGTTTATTGTGAGCAAAATTGTGCCACAGGCCCATAATCTAATATCTTGAAGGTTTGGATGACAATTAAATAAAACTCACCCAAACCACATGTCAATTGAAAAATAACTACAAATCAAACCTTCCTCAGCAGCTCATCGGCATTTATTACTTGTCTACACAAAAGTCCACCGTCCTCTTACCTCATTTATTCCGCTTTTGCCCCTTTCTATATCATGTATTCAAGTAGATTGTACATAGCACAGTGCCAAGTTTGACCAAATTGATGGCATATTAACCGTAATTTACAAGAAAACAAAGGCTATTTGCCAAAATGATGACCTGGACATGGATTAGTATATTCCTTAATAACTAGGCATTAGCATAGGACCTGCCTTATCTAAATAATTATAATTTACCACACGAATCTTGCTCGCTTACTTAATTTGATATTATCAACTCATATGAGGCGGTTACCAAATCTTATTTACCAAGAAAGAATCAAGCACAGATGCATTAAAAACACCTTATGAAAGTCAAATTGTACTGTACTGGCCTTCTTTTATGTCACTCATAAGAAATTAAAATTAAAAACGCAAAGCTCAACGTCTCGTGCGTACCAATATTCCATTCAGAACGAACAAAGTAACAATCTAATCAACTCATTGTCGCATAACTCATAGAACGAGTAACAGATGAAGTAAATGCAAATACCGATTTATACTATATAGGTCCTCTGAAATCAAAATTCCAATGGCCAGACATTCTCGCCATGGCACAAAAGCAATTAAAGATGGGATTAATTGTGAATGTGTGATTATCAAACTACTCTCTTTTAATACTATCTAAAAATTCAATCGGATTTAATGATCCGGATTGGTGGACTTGTCTATTCTAATCACAGAATACTGTAGAAGGTACAGCTCCACAATTACTTGTGTGTACAGTCCCCTCCAAGTGTCAGTATCAAAGCTGTTAGTTGCTTGATAGTTGCAGGCTTATTAACAAGTAATGACAAATGTAGAGTTATGTGCTGCAAGTAACTCATGTCTTGAACGAGTAGTAGGACCTACTTTCCAAATTCAATCTTGTCCAATACAGGATGGACGACTCAGATCTACACCACAAAATATCTACCCCACAAATGTTTACAGAGATACGGTAAACAGGATTTTTTTAAGGTAATCTGATGAAACAAATATATATATAGGCTACAAAAATTAGAGGTCCAAATACAAAATCCCCGGAAATACTAGACTGGACAAGTATAGTTTGGAAAGTAGACTAATATTACAAAGATCCCAAAACTATCAATTTTGGACATTTTGGTACACCACACCAAGTTCATTTTGAGTTCAATAAAATAGTGTTTTCTACTGGAAAGAAACTCATAACATCAGCCATGCCAATGAAAATGCAACACTAATGCAAAGTAAAATACATCGACTTATTGACTCTCTAAATTTCTGGACACATGCTAAAAAAAGAAAACTTTAGATTACATCCATATTAAACTTCTAATTGCCATTATTGAAAATTGTTCAAACAAATAATTAAAACATTGTTCAACGGTTTGATGTGATGTATATTAGTTTTGACCCATTCAGAAACTTCTTGGCCATTCATAAAATTAGTTAAACCCAAATTGCCAAATTTTCTAAACATTAACTAAATGGCCCAATCATTTCCAAATTGGACATAATTTAATCCTATCAAAGTGATATAAGAACAGCTATAAAAACATTTTTATCTATAATTGGCAAATGTTTACCGAATTAACTAATACAGTTGTGATATTATAACTCAAAAGATGAAAAATCTACAAATATATATCATACAAGGTCAGAAGCACCATATGAGCAAGTTTAAGAGCTAGCACTTAGTTGTATCACTGCACAACACAAAGTAAGACATCCAACTATTGAACTAAACCAAAAAACAGAAATCTAAACAAGACCAAACTGAACCAATATAAATTCCTAATAATTCAACACCAAAAACCAGAAAATTGTTCTTGTCACTCCACAAAATGTACCTCTCACCATCAAAATGCAATAAAACACTGATGTGCATGGCCATTTAAGGCAACATTGAACAGCCACCTTCAGCAGCTGAATTGGTGAAATTAAATTAAGCAAGAAGCGCCAACACACTACAATCCAATTAGATACTTCCATAAAAATATAGATAACATGCCAATTTGAAAAAGAAAACTCGATCAATAAGAACAGGTAGGTACTATATTAGCAGTTTAAGACAAAGATGGGAGAAATAGACTAAAAATCAACTCCTCAACATACTATTTATTCAGTTTCTTAACACCTAAGCAATGTATCTAGTTGGAGATTGGCTCTTTTCAATTTCCTTTTGGTTAAAAGTATTCCATCCTTTTCAATTTTAAAACTTCAGAACCCCACCACAATCCACCAAACAACACTACATCAGAGTACCAATACATACCAAACAAATAAGCACACAAAAAAGGGTATTCAAAAACTAGCAAACTAGAGAAAAGATTTACAGAAGGAAAACAAAAATTCAATTAATTATTAGTGGCACTAAATTAAACCCAGCATCTGCTACAATAACCATAGACACTGCAAAAGCAACTGCTATATTTCAGAGCTACCAAAATTTACAAGAGGGAAAAGAAAAAAAACAAAAACAAAAACAAAATAACATCCCCATAATAATCAAACAAACCAAGATCGATGGACCAACAGAAGACTTGATCTTGTAAGTTGTAACCCCCTTCTCTTCCAAGAAAGAAAGGAAGAAAAAACAAAAAAAAAGTACCTTTTTAGTTTGAGCAGAAGGAGCAAGAGCCGGACTTCAAGCTCCAAAAAAACGGAAATTAAATATTCCCATGAGGTCCACCCAGCTTTTCTTCTTCTCACCTCCACCACTCACCGCTCCTCCGCCTCCTTCAGCCTTATCCTCACCTCCTTCCTCTTCCCCTTCTACAACCTTCCGATCAGGTTCTCCTTCTTCTTCAACCATCTCAAGCTCCTTACTTTCACCGCTTGTAAACACAACCTCTTCAGTTACCTTCTCCTCAACCACACTTGACTCTTCCACAAGTACCTTCTCTTCAACCTCTCCTTTCTTGGTCTTCTTCTTCCCTTCCTTCTCACTCTTCTCATTCTTCTCCTTCTCCACTCGCGCGAGGTGCTCTTCAAACCCATCAATCACCTGATCAATAACCCCTTTGTCAGACGAGCTGTTCCACCTCGACCAAAAACTCTTGTAGCACTCGAAACACCCACACCCAATCATCGGACGGTGCGAAGCCACTGCTCTTGGTGCCACGTGGCATTTCATCGACCTTGTAATCAGATACGCCAACACCTCCTTGTCTTTCTCCCCAAGCGCCGCCGTCAGAGCTAGTATCTCCTGAGGTAGGAGCTTCAGCGCCGACGAAACATCGCCGGAGCCGGCCGCCGGACTTGGGGAAGGATGCACCTTCCCCTTCCCCTTTCCCTTTGGGTATGGCCCCTTCATCGCCTCTCTCTCTCTCTCTCTCTCTCTCTCTCTCTCTCTACTTTTCTCTCTTGTTTTTTGTTTTCTGATTTTTTTGGTACTGAAATGTGAAAAAAGTTACTAGGGTTTATCTCTTTGGTGGAGAAGGAAGAGGAAAAGAGAGAGTAGAGTATCATTTCTTCGAGCTTTTATTCTGTGGACTGGTTCAGCTCGAGCTGACTCTTTCTCATGCTTCGAAAAGGTGGGACCTACATTCAGGGAGAGTAAAGGTGTATGATAAAGTTTAGACCGGGTGTAGATGGTAGTAGCTTTTTGAGGGGACTTGTCGCTGTTGCGAGAGCTGAGTGACTACTTTATGTCAGGTGTTTTGTTAACTGGTTAGAATATTGGGTTACCGGCTATAGCAAGTGAAGAGTACGGATAAGGTCAACACGGACGGTCCGGATTGGTTTATCTGATCGAGTTTTTTATTGTAGCCCGTTGGGTTGTTTACGGATTAAAAACTCTTGGTAGCGCTTGATGGATCCTCTACATAACTACTAAGACAAGTTATTACCATATGTTGTCAAACTTATCGTCAGATCAAAACTGGACGGTTCAGATTGGATTGATCGAACGGTCTGAACAGAATGGCGCCGTCCAGATGATGGCTTGGCCTTTGCGAGTTTTATGAATGGCGGTCCCAATAATATCTTTGATCAAATATTGTGATTTGACTAATTTAGCCCTCGGGTAGCGCTGTGCTACCAATTAAAGGAGTGGGTAATTCAGGAAAAATGGGGAAAAAGTTAAAAAAAATTCAGAAAACTTTTTCGTGTTTGGCGCGGGTGGGTTTTTTTATTTGAAGCGGTCCAATTAGCGTTCTTTGACGAGGATACCCCTGGTAAATAAGTAAATTTAGCGGTCCAATTTTACTTAAAACGACTCGTTATTAATAAAATTTAAAAGTGATTTTGGAAAGATAAGTTAGCAAGTGTTAATGTCTTTTGCGTAAATTTGTGCTGGTAGGTAAAAAAGGTAAGGGTTAAAGATAAACTAAAATGGGGTTCATCTTTCACCACCTTTACTAGACTAATTGCTTTTTTTAGCAATATGAAATTTCGAGAGGATTTCCAAAAAGGAAAGAACAGTTTCAACTTGTTGAAATAATGATTTACCATTAATGAAGCTTTCAATTGGCTAAAATGAGAATTTACTATTGGATGCTATATTTTCTAGATACTGGGAGTGAGAAAACATGATGACACCAGAAAGAGTAGGAAGTCGAAGATTTCAATTTTGCAAGGTGTTATAATATTGTATTAACATTAATTATTAATTACTCGAGATTATTAAATAAAAGAAGTTATTATTACATACTAATAAAAACGTCGTTTTCACCACATCAGCCATCATCAATAATATGGCCAATTTTTCCCATACGTAACTGCTCTGATTAAAAAAAAAATTGATAAATAAATAAAGCATCCCAGCTCGAATAAAATATTTACAATAATTGTTACTTGAGAAAAAAGTTTTCCCTTACAGGAAATATCCATTCAATGTAAGATTGTAAGTGTACCAGAAAGGTAACGGAACTCATTATTAAAATCAATATACTTTTACATGCACCGAGATGGTTCGTCGTGTCAACATAAAATGATTCTCACGATAAAAATTTTAATTGGTCGGATATCTATATGTTCAGATTGCAATCTACTCTGCATAGGTTCAAAAGCTTGGGTGATAAATATACTGATCTGCGCTTTTTTTTTTTGGATAAATTCCTATCTTTTGATCTTACAAAAAATAATAAAAATCCAAAAAAAAATCACCTAACTTAAGAATCCTATCAAAATTAATAGTTCAGATTAATTATTTAGAACAATTTAATAATTATTTTAAAGTGAAGCTTTTAAATTATTCCTTTGTTTATTAATTTTGTACTTGTTTTATTAAAAAAATAATACATATGACAATGAAAAAGAGAAAAAAAAAAAAAAAAAGCAAAGCTACGGGTGCAAAACATTTTTTTTCCCTTTTTATGGGGGACATGACATTTCAATTTCAGAAATTTAGACCATAAAACTTTTTGAGGTCGGTGACGGTATCTTGTGCCGATAAGATCGATATCGTTAAAACTTTATGGGAGATTTGGACTTGTCGTGGCCGTCGGATCTGGGTGTGATATGGATGGACGGCTGTTCGATTATTGGGTTACAGAAAGGTACAATGTGGTCCATCAGATGCAACAGGTGCCCATTGCAAGTTGCAATCAATTTTTGTTTATTCCCTCTCTTTTTACGCCTCTTTCTGTGTGGTATATTTATATTTCAGATGAGGTCATTTGAGACAACAAAAAGGAGAAATATAAATTAGAATTTATTTTTAAATTTTCTAATTCTCATTTAGAATGTAATATTTGTTATGGATGACTAGAATTATTCTAATATGAAAAATACCAGGAGGCAGGATCAAACGCATTTAATTCGATTTATGTATCAATCGATTTGATATTTTTTAGATATAGAAGACCAGTGTCGTTGCATGATTCAATATCCTTTGATCAATTGATTTTCAAAATAATAATAATAATAATAATAATAATAATAATAATAATAATAATAATAATAAATTGTAAAATTTGGTTCCAAGTAAGATTTCAACCTGAATATCTCAATGAACAATTCAGATCAGTCATTTGTTGTTCAAAATTGAGGTTTGATAAAAAAAAAAGTTTGATTTTAACATTCCTCGTATAATATTGTAATATTTTAAATAAAACTGAAAATTGAAAAAGTGAATAATGAAAAAAAATAAACATTTTCTCCCTGCAGGATGCAACCATAATTTTATTTTTCCATATCAAGAGAACTTAGTTTGAGTTGTTTTTTTTAAAAAAAATTATAATTATTTTTTTTCTTTATGGAAAAATAAACTTTATAAAAAATTATGTATTGTATATAATTTTTTTCAGTCGATTTGCTTAAAGACATTCTTGAGAATATAAATAGTGCCCTTTCACTATCTCTTTCCCTCAAACAAAAAAGCTTCTAGCTCTCTCATGATAATCAAACAAAATCGAAAAGGATCACTAGTGACATCGAACAAATGCAAATTTATAGCTCGTATGTCTTAATTTGTATTGATATATATGTGTGTGTGTATATATATATTATCAGGAGAGAGAATGACAATAAAATGTTGGAACGTCATTGTGAAATGAGATGAATATGACATTAATTTGGATCAACATACCTAACGAAGTTATGTATCGATTAAATCAAACACATAACATTGTACGAGTCGTCTTAGAAAAATGGTAAGTTAATTATTAAAGGTATAGTCGAATTAATATGATATCAATGATTTCCGCTAATAGAATACAGTTGATTTTTTGACATACTGGCCAGCGGCTGGCAAGTGATAGTAGAATACAGTTAATTAATACGATTTATTCGTGGCAAGCAAATAAATTACAACATTCAATTTCCCCAAAAAGCCAATTACATGAGATTGAATTTAACATTACAAATTTTCATTCATTTCTTATAAAAGATATATATTATTTACATCATAAAGAACGAACTATTCTCAAATTATAATTGTATTATATCTGAATCGTCAATTTTGAACCTTGCTGAATTTTCTCAAATCACTAATATGTCAATATGTTCAATGTATAAGACAATCATCGACGACATAGACAATCACACAGCACGAGATGCATAAAATATGGTTCGTATTAGTTTGCAGGAGAACAAAAATGAATAAATACAATATATCCACGTCACCACACGCGTCAAGTATGGAACGGCAGTGACCATGTTTTTGGATGGTACTCTGTTTTGTCCGCACCAAAAGCACAAGGTATTTATTTTATTATTTCTTTTGGTTAAGAGGAGCTGAGACGAGTTCTATATCATTAGTCCTTGTAAAGCCCTAGAATAAGAGAGAGAACCGTGGTAGTGTAAAGCTGGAATCACTTCCTGTCCTGTAGTAATTTAGTAAACAGTAAACTCAAATATTTGTTTTCTCCATCAACAAACAATGGTAAATTTCTGGGACTTTTTTCCTAAAGGACCAAAATTCATTTACAAATTTCCTAAAGGACCGCGGATTACAAAAAATTTCTGAAAGGGCCTAAAATGAGGAGTTTGTGCGCCTAAATATGAAAAACAAAAGCATCCTGTTAATTATTGCGCGTCTTTTCAATCGAGAAAAGTCAGATATAGACTTGGAGCACATGCACCGATGGTCAAGCAAGTTGGTTTGCAGTTTTGCACTCAAAACAATTTTGTCAGGAACAAAATAAAAAATCTAGGCATGTGTATTTGCAATTGCAATTGAAAGATGATGTAAATTTTGATGGGTTACATAAATAAAATGATATAGGCAAGTAATCCAAAGTGTATTCATTTTATTCCTCTTAAAATTTTTTTATTTTAATCAAAGAGATTGTAACGTATTATTTTTTTTGTTTATGAAGAAATTTTTCAATAATTAAACAAGAATTTTTTTAAAAAAAAAAATTCTGTAAGATTATTATGCTTTTATTAATAAAATTTCTGTTCAAAAGTCGAATTCATATAATTTTTATAATTTGTTTAAAAAATAAAATTTTGTAAATTTGTACTTTAATAATAGCATAATTAATTTACATGTCAATTAATAACGTGCTCATTTTGAAAATTTGCTTGATTATATTGATACAATGTTTGGATAGCCTGTACCTAACTTTCATTGATGACATGAAATTTTGGGGTTCACAACGACCAAAGAAAAAAAAAAAACTTATGGTCAGATTGACCGTGGATGGATGTGCTCCAAGTCTACATTGACTTTGCTCAATTGGGAATGACGCGATAAATGAATTACGTTTTTTTTTTTCCTTCTTATATTTAGACGCACGAAATCATTTTAGGCCCTTTCGGAAATTTTCTACAGTGCGTGGCCCTTTAGGAAATTTGAAAACAGGGGTGATATACACCATCCACTATTTTCCCATCCATCCCATCCACAGGCCAGAAATGGGCCTCAGCCTTATTTTTTCGCGCGCTGACGTCAGCAAGGTGCTCGCTGACGTCAGCGAAAATTTTTCGGAATTTTTTCGGAAATTTCTGGATGCTGACATCATCAAATGTACTGGTTTATTTGTTCAGTTAGATGCCATAAGGGTTGAATTAAAAGTCTTAAGTGTTCAGTTAGTTGCATCTGAAAATGGAATTTTCGTATTTTTGTGTTCAGTTTAATACGGCAAAGGTTGAACTAAAAGTTTTATTTGTTCAGTTAGTTGCATCTGAAAATAGAATTTTCGTACTTTTGTGTTCAGTTTAATACAGTAAAGGTTGAACTAAAAGTGTTTATTTGCTCAGTTCGTTGCAACTGAAAATAGAATTTTCGTACTTTTGTGTTCAGTTAAATACCTTAAAGGTTGAACTAAAAAATTTTATGTGTTCAATTAGTTGCAGCAGAAATTTGATTTCGTAGTTAACATTTAAAATATACAAAGTGAACACATATAACAATATAGTTAACATTTACAATAAACAAAGTGAACACATTGAATATTCAATACACAAAGTGAACACATTCAATATGCAATATACAAAGTTAACACATATGACAATGTAGTTAACATTTACAATAAACAAAGTGAACACATATGATGACTAACTAATCCTTTACAAAACTATAATTCATCACTAACAACTCTGCTCCAGGTCTGACCTCTTCTCGAAGAAGAAGGAACGAAGAAGAAACCTGAGCCGAATCTACTCAGATCGAGAATGAGCACCTACCAACAATTAATAAGAATCCTCAGATATAAATTCCCAGGACATGAGTATATATAATTCAGAACATTGTTAGAATGAAAAAAAAAAAATTGCATACTTCAAAAATTATTAGCCTAACTATTGAGGTGCTGATGTGACAAATAGAAAAGGAAAAATTCTACTGTTTTCAAAAGTGAAATGATTACTAATTTGTTCTGGCAACTGATACAACATAGTCATAACATATTAATATTACATAATCAAATAGGGACAAGATATGTATTTGACAAGGAACATAGAAAAATGAATTAACAAGAAGAATATGGAAAGGAGCCAATGTTCGCAAGGTCAAGGTTGGTCAGAAATAAAGATGTTAACCAAATCAAAGAAGATCTTACACACCTATTGTGTAGACATAGATAAGAAAAGGTGTGCCGATATATACCACTTATTATCCAAGATAATGCTAGATAAAGCAATTCTTTTTCTGAATAGCCCACAAGGTTTGCATCCTAATAATAATTAGGTAATTTTTCTAATAATTGAAAAATGGTGAATGGTACCATATCCTAGATAATATAATCCGAGCATTTTCTTACTCTTTCTGTAAACTACAGCGTGAGAAACTTTCAACCAGGCCAAGAAACAATGTGGGAAGTGTAAACAACTGAGCAAATGTACTACCCATAAAAATTCAAGACCCCAATTAGGGAACTATCAGTATTCTAAGCATTACTAGAGATTTCCCAACATCATCCGAGAACCAAAATCCAATTTTAACAATCACAAGGGACTAAATTGAGAACTTTACTAGAAAATGAGGAACTGAAAAAATTTGCGCAGAGAAGCTTACTTTGTTCTCGTCGACTGACAAATTTTTTATTGCATCTTCAACGGGCGTCGACATTGGAGAAGAATCGACGCCGAGAAATCAGCGGTGGAGCGAACAATTTGGCAGCCAAGAGGGAGGTTTTAGGAAGGAAGAGAAAGAGATTGCGAATCTTGAGAAGATTTGGTAGATCTAACCCAAATTCAGGGAGCGAGTCGGAGAGGAAGCGGCAGAGCACCTGAAGAGGCGCCGAGATGCAAGTTTTCGCCTCTCTTTGGCTTCTGTCGCTGCGGCTAGGTTTGGAAAGAGAGGGAGGTTTCGGTATATATGGCGATGAGCCAGACATTGGGTCCATAAAAGCCTAGCCTGTGGATGGTTGGATGGGAATGTAAAGGATGATATACAGAATTGGTTACTACCATCCCTCATTTTCCCATCCATCCCATCCACAGGCTCCAAACATGCTTTTATGGATCCAAAGACTGGCCCATTCTATTTAAACCTCCTCTCCCACTCTAAACCAAACCCTAGCCGCGCCTCCTCTCCTCTCCTCTCAGACAAGACCAAATCCGATGCCTCCTCTTCGCTCGCAATCTCGAGTGAAGCACGACCCGAACTGGACCGGTGGCGGGTACAGCCTTGACGTTGATCTCTCAACCCCATGGCGTCAATCGGCACTAGATCCGTTACAAGACCTCTCATCCCCCATGGGTTTCGTGATTTTTGTCTCCTTGTGGTGGTTCCGTGTAAGTTTTTTTTTGAACTTTTGTTGAATCTTTTGAATAGGTTTTGAGGATTCGAGTTGTTAGGATTTGATCAATTGGGGTTTTCGGGTTGTTAGGATTTTATTATATGGACTTAAGATTTCTTGAAATTTTTGTTTAGATACTGGATCTCTCTACTTTTTGGTGGAATTTTACTGCAAAATCGGAAGATTATATGGATTCTTGAGTTTGGATTTTTCATGTCAAGTTTGTTGCTGGTTCTATTCTAATATCATTTTCGCTTCTTATCGCAAAATTGTCTCGGATTTCATTTAGGTGCTATTTAGTTTGTTTGTTTGTTTTTTCAGAATATTTCTAATTTCTAAACATATAATCTTTTTCAGATTATAATCTTTTATTCGAAATTCAAACTGATTTTGATTAATTGAAACAGATTTGTCATCATTCGAACTCAATCCTAAGCAGAAAAAGGTGTTAGTATCGGGCTACATAGAGCAGTGTTCACTTCAATGTAATAATGATGAATTTGTTAGCTCTACAATTGTAAAAATAATGCCGATGATGTATTTTTTTATGTTTGTAACAGTGGATGTTTAAGGATAAGCAAGAACTGTGACTGTCTCCAAGGTGAGGTTTATGGATCTTTTTAATAAATATTTGCACATTTTTTAGTTGATTTGTGCTTGTTCTGGCCAGAAATGGGCCTCAAAGTTGATTAGTGCTTTGATTGTTGATTTACATGCTTTACTTAGGGTTCTAGATGATGTATACCTGGATGAAAGGGAGTCGGTACTGTCACACCCCGCAGCGGCGGCATGACAAAATTCGGCCACAGACGTGCGCTTCGCACACACTGCAAGGCCTACAGTCAAGTCTCAAGGTTATAAACCATGTCTTATAATACTTAGCCACCAGCCAACTTGCAATAATAACAATCAAACTGAGGTTAGGTGCTTGTAATCACAAGTAAGCCAGAAAAATTTCGACATAGTCTCCCCTGTAATTTGACACGTCCAAGAAACATATAACCCATCCCTCAGTTATAATAAACAAGCAACTTGACAACTTAGTACTTACAAGCACATAATTCACAACAAAAGCCAATAGCAGCAAATAAGTATACAAAACATGGCTTATAAATTTACAAGGCTTACTTCTCCTCACTTGCTGCCCACTGCCTTCAACCTGGAACCCATGAAAACATGGAGCGGTAAGAAATATGACAATTTCTTCGTGCGGTATTTAGTTCCAGCCACGCATGAACCCAACGACTCATGTTGCGGAACTAAACACTCACACAATTTTATATAAACATAGTCCTTGCAATACAAGCTTAGTTCAATTACAAAACATTTAACAATTCAGTTGTCATGCAGTGCACAGCCAGTTACAACAATGATCGGATCAACTTACACAATCGATACAAGGCTGGCAGTATTTGGTTAACTACTCATGCAATATACAAGGCTGGTTACCAATCAGCCAAGTCCAAGCCATAAACCATCCAATCCTTCAAATTGTACACAATTGCTGAGAACATTTACCCCCTCACAGCCCATTCAAGGAACTGTATTGAGTCCCGGAACATAAGTGCTTATCTCACGGCCCTTGGAAAGACGGTCGCGACTCCGCTTTCCAAAGATGCAAATGTTATTCATCACACAATTAGCACAGTCATAATACAATTCAGTTCAACCGTCAACAATGAAAACCAGTCAATATGCAAATCACTTATCATAGCAAACCATCCTGTACAAGTCATGTACTAACATATATAACAATTCTTATGTGCTGCTATATGTCAGTCATGCACAATGATCAAACAACATGCATAGAAAATATTTATAAGCTTAGTATAACAACAAGAGTTTAGGGTCCAGGTGGAATCCGCACCTTTCCTTTACCGTTTACCCACAAAACTTCACTGATGCGACGCTTCCCCGTCACCGCTCACGTCACCAGCTTGCTCTGGCTCAAAGTCTGGTTAAAGCAACCGAAAACTAAGGTCACAAACAAGCATACAACCAGTCCAAACCAACTCAGTTTCGTGGCTAAGGCACTAAGTCAAACATTAACCCAAGACTGGTTTGTGGTGCAAGCACCGCAAGTATCACCGTTTCACAATCCAACCATATCCAACACCAGACCTAGAGTGCAAACATGCACGTGGTCAGTTTAGGTACATCACCAGACTATGCCATGCACCTAAAAATATCATCCCATGGTCTGGTTGAGCCATGAAACCAACCATCATGTACAACTCATGCACCGCCCTGCCCACTATTCAGTCTGGTTTGGTTATACGGAGCCAAAACCATGCACTATACCTTGTTCTCAGCCTTCCCAACTATCCAGCTATGCTCTTAGCACTCAAAATCACTGTCTAAAGCCTATAAACTGACCAAGAATGGCCTATTCTGTTGGAAAACAGAGTATATACGAATTTGACCAAGAGAAGGGTATATTGGTCCATGAAATTGGGCCAATTACAGAGGTTAAGGGGTGGGGATTAGGTGTCAGCCAACCCAGCTTCCCCAGCCTACCAAGCAGCTAGGTGTCAACACACAGTAAGGCTGGTCAGTGGTCAAGTTGGACTCGTCCAACTGGACAGCTCCAGTCACTGGACTGATCCAGTGGTACATGCAAGGGACATCTCCAGTACATGCTACTACACAATGCTAAGTACATGATCCATGACTGGGCAACTAGACTAACCATCGCTCATGCAAGGAAACAATAACTGTCATGCCATGCAACACACTTTGGTCATCATATTGGTCATTTTTCGGTCACCGCTACAATTCAATTACACCGTCAAATACCCAATTTCTGGTTATCATTGGTCATGCTACAATGACTTATGGACTGATCATGGGACGAAAACCAACACAATGGGACTAGGGCCAATAATAACCATGATTTACATGGCCGAAAACTATGTCTGGACAGGGTCATGTAACCAACCGATCGGGTCTATGGCCAGCCAAGGTCTCAAATATCACCACCCCCTAATAGGGGAGATGCACTTTTTGCCACTACCTAGTACAAAAGTTGCCACCCCTAGTTTTTCCCCCGCCCCCAGAGGCTGGTTGGAAGGGTAAAACATGACTAGGACCGACCGAAAACTGCCATCTCTCACAGGTACAAGGTGGCTTGTTCTCAATTGTGATTAGTGCTTCGATTATATTTTTGTAAAGGATTAGTTAGTCATCATATGTGTTCATTTTGTTTATTGTAAATGTTAACTATATTGATATATGTGTTTACTTTGTATATTGAATATTGAATGAGTTCACTTTGTATATTGAATATTCAACGTGTTCACTTTGTTTATTGTAAATGTTTACTATATTGTTATATGTGTTCACTTTGTATATTGTAAATGTTAATTACGAGATTAAATTTCTGCTGCAACTAACTGAACACATAAAAACTTTTAGTTCAACCTTTAACGTATTTAACTAAACACAAAAGTACGAAAATTCTATTTTCAGATGCAACGAACTGAACAAATAAACACTTTTAGTTCAACCTTTACAGTATTAAACTGAACACAAAAGTACGAAAATTTCATTTTCAGATGCAACTAACTTAACAAATAAAACTTTTAGTTCAACCTTTGCCGTATTAAACTGAACACAAAAATACGAAAATTTCATTTTCAGATGCAACTAACTGAACATTTACGACTTTTAATTCAACCCTTATGGCATCTAACTGAACAAATAAACCAGTACATTTGATGACGTCAGCATCCAGAAATTTCCGAAAAAATTCCAAAAAATTTTCGCTGACGTCAGCGAGCGCCTTGCTGACGTCAGCACGCGAAAAATTGAAGATAGAGGCCCATTTTTGGCTTGTGGATGGGATGGATGGGAAAATGGTGGATGGTGTATATCACCCCTGGATGATATATACCAATTCTGATTTGAAAATGAATTTTGGTCCTTTCGGAAAAAAGTCCAAATTTCTGCATACAAAATGCCGAACCGCTCGTCTTCTTGCAATTGTTTTGGAATGTCATGAATGTTGTTTGTTCTTATTATATAGGTAAATAAATAAATTATAATTCCTCGTGCGAAGTATGATTCTAAACTAAGTTCTGCACGGTTGTGTTTTAATTAAAATTAAAAGAAATGGAAAACCATTATTAATAATTGCAATTTGCAAATCAATTAAAAGATTGAAAACATGCTAAATGATATAATTGCGGCCCAAAATACACAAGCCCAAGACGGCCTAACATAAATTTGTACAGTATTGTGCTTATTTTATCCCTAAAATCTATACATCTCAAGATTACTGATGAACAAATATCTTTATATTTTTAAATTAGAAGGACGTTGGATAGAGCATTAACCACATTTGATCGGTAGATTTATAATGTATAGGTTATCAAAACGTACCTGAGATTTTGTCAGCACTGTCTTCTATCTTTATCCACACCTGCAAATATGATGCAACAAAGTGGCCAAGTGCAATCTGATTCATATTCTGATTCTCATTTGAAAATCCAAAGTTGTGCCAGATTCCATTCAAAAGTTACTTCAATGGGAATATGATCTAGTTCAGATTCTTTGATACCTATCACACTTCAGTGAACAATATCAATACTAAGGATATTTTTGCAGGTAAAAGTCTTAAAAAATGATTTTCAAGCCTCAACTCTCAAATCAGAAATTATGACACAACAAATATCTTAAATCATAAATTTTCTACAACAAATTAACTTTACAATCTTAATTTCAACAAATCAATAATATACCATGCAAAGCAAAAACAAATTGTTAGGCTTGCAATGAACTACAAAACAATTTACTGACATGCCTTCACAAAAGAATAACAGATTTCTCACTATTAACTACAAAAATATAATGACATGTTTTACATGATTCTTGGTAGTATCATTTGACCTAATTAATTTCTATAGTTTGAAGACAAAAAGCATCAATACACAACAGCTTATGTAGTCAAAATCCTGGTACCACAGAGAAAGCACCTTTGACCCATAATATCGGCAACACACATCTTATGTAACTCTATAAACTCAGAATATGCCATAAAGCATTACCGCCGTCATGCCCCATCAAGCATAAAATATATACCTGCCGAATACTTTTTTCTATTTCTCAAGAAACTTACCAAATTACCCTCCCTTTTTTAATAAGGATAGCAACTAACTTGAGCCAGTAAATTCCTAAAGCCAGACTAGGTCAAAACTCCTGCTACAAAATCTGAACTGCATTCTGTGAGCAAAATAGCTTATTAGATTGATACTTCCTTTTAATCCTAAAATGCCATAGCCTCCCTTTTGAAGCCACCAAATTCTCATCACATAGAAACTCCCATGCGAACCACTTCTCTACTGTTCGATCCACATTGTGCACAATCACATCAGTGGGGTTCAAATGCATATCCTTTTTAATTCTCCCAATAACACCTGCGGTGTAGATTGCACTCATTCGGCCTAATTCATTTGGCCCATTACCAGTGGGCCCATCTACAACTATAATGTCCCATTTTTTGTTATAAACTGCTCTTGGTAACCCTGTCAATGCCAGTTTGCAGCGAGATGTCAGAAGCTCATCAGGTATCATCCTGCAATTTTGAGCAAATATCGAAGTGTTGATGCTCATGTAATCAAAATGTCCAGATTTGTGGTACTTACAATTTACAAACTCAATAGCTTACATATTATTCTACATCTTTACAATGAAGCAATACAATATTGAAAGATTCAACAAGATTAGTAACTTCTGCAAAAAAATGAATGTCAACAACTATCATCACACTACCATACATACCAGGAAGTACTATCAAGTTCAAACTTCAGACATATTTCTTTTCCTCTTTCTGGTAGCAGCTTTATTAATTTTACATGGTAATTGAATCTCAGTTGACCATACTAATTATAAAGTATTCTCCCTGTTTGGAAAAGTTGAAACATAATTTACAATCTTACAGTTCTGTCTATTTTGAGTAATGTGGATGTTTGAGGATTAATCGACCATACATAGTATATATAGTACTACATCTAAGGTACCTTCCAGTTTGATACATTCCATTTCAGGTCCTGTTAACTGTCAATTTGGGTCAGGTCAGGTCAGGTCCAGGTTAACTGATCCATTGAATTACACGAACCAAAATCCAGAAGCTAGAATTAGTGCACTGATACTGGGTGCAGATGAGCAGATCCTGAAATAACCCCAAATTAATCCAATTAAGAAGTCCTACCTGCAATCATCTACATTTCTAGCATAATGCAGTAGATCATAAGCTTCACTGGCCTTGAAATTATGTTCCACCAAATGCATCTCTACCCCATCAATTCTTTCAGATCGGTGCTCCCTAATTCTTCCAAAATCATCTTCTAGAAAGACAGAACTGCCCCCACGGTTCAATCGGGCTAATTCGAGGTGTTGACTGGTGCCAAGACCAAAGAAGAGGATGTTGCAAGGAGCTCTTTTGGAAATCAGGGACCGGATCAAGTTGAATTCTTTTGGAGTGAGGTGGTCTTGTGTGAAAGTGGTAGGGAGAGAGTGGTGGTGGAGATGGCTGGAGAAGGTGGTGGTGATGATTAGCAGCCTGATGAAAGAGATGGTTGACAAAGAGAGCAGCAGCAGGAAGAAGAATCTTTTTCTACTAATTCTCATTTTTTTTGGTTTTGGTTTTGCGTCTTGGTACAGTGACCAATGAGTTTTTTTTTTAGGAGGTTTGAACTTTGAAGTGAAGGGAAGGGATCATAGAATAGAAAGGGGTTGTTTTTGTACGGATGTCCCCATGATGAACTTTAATTAATTGACATGAATCAGGTTGTCCTTGTTGATTCTGTAAGGATGCTGTTGGTTGGTCTTTCGCTTGTAATTGGATTATTTTGCAAGATAACCAAATATGCATCTTGGAGAGGGTACTTCTGCAAAAGGAATTGTTGACAGGAAAATTACAGCCACCTTAGTTGTACCAAACCCAATTGCTTCCATGATTCCATCATAAACTATGCTTTTGCATGACTCCACTATATTACTCTCAGCATTAAAATCAAATAAATTTCTCTTAAAAGGCTTTTAACAAATGTCTTTAGAGAGGTTGACCTAAACCATATTAAATTTTTTAGAATGATCAAACCCTTATGTAAGTACCTGTCATCTTTGAGCGCATTTGTGAAAAATTAGGGAGGCTACAGCTCCTCTTTGTCTTCATAAATATCTGCTCCAAAAATGAGCTGAAAAATTATACCAACTATGCGTCGACTGATTTACTGTTACATATATTTTATTTTTAAAAAATGTAATACACTTAAATTAAATATTAATATTTTTATCTGACATAAAAATTTTACTTATTTTGAAATAAATATAGTATCAATTTTCTCATATAAATAGCTAAATATCATTATTTTATTAAATATAACATTGTTTATCTAAATTTACACTGCGAAAATACCAACAAAAGAGTAACTAACTAGATTTCATTAGACAAATAATAAGCAACAACTTAATCAAGTCTGATTAAATTGTTATAGGAGCTGAATCCACTCCACAGTTCCTAAACCAACAATACTAATGCAGAAAATCAAATCAGAGTATATTTTCTTTTGCATTTCATGGGACCCACCAAGGGCAGTGCTAGAGCTGTAATTAAGCATTTCAGTCACACGCGTTAGATATCATTACTGGTTCTACTTTCCCTGTCTAACGCATCATAGTGCATTAGTGCCATTTTTTATATTATTTATTTATTTTAAAATAATGTCAGTTGACAGGTGTAACTAGTCTAAATATTTCTAGAACCGGGTAATTTCATTCCAGATTTCTGTTCCCCGCAACCGAATGCATTTTATTGTCTGATTTAAATTAACAGTTCATCGATAAATTTACCGTCCAATAAGGAGCTGTGTCTAGAAATTAGATGGTACAATGTAATTGGAGCAACTATGAGGTAGAAGCTTTACTTGTTGTTATGTCTTTATGATCTAATTAGACTATATACAGTCAGTTTATATGCCTGCGAATACTTATATTCCTTATCATATTTGCCAACGAAGCTACCTTTATTGAAAAAAATTAAAAATAGAATGGCTCGATGATAAATAACCAAATATTTAATAACAGGCTCACCAATTGTAAGAAGCAGAAAATGAAATTAGTCAACTTAACAATACATCCAAAAAGGGATATTGGCAAATTGCACAGTTGTGCTTGGGCCTGTGACAAATCAATCTAGCCGGGCAGCCCACATTTTTGAGCTGAAAGTGTTTTTTTTTTTTTTAACTTTTATCGGTGTGTTTGGTAATAGCCCATTAAATGATTTAGAGTCAATGATATACTTTTTTTAGGGTTGGCAATTGCTAACGAAATATATTGATATAAAAGTTATACACAAAAAAGTTATTTACACAGAGGCCCCGGAAGAGGTATTAGAAATAAAAGAGACAAAACACTGATTGAAAGCAGGGAGGTTGAAAGAAGTAAGAACAACGATATATGTTTCATACAGAAAAAATTAAACTACAGAAGTCACGAAATCTTAAGGTGGGCTCTTGTAAAAACTTATTAAACATATTTGGTAGGAGTTTTAACTCTTATTTAACTCAGTTAAACCATCAAATGCGGAAGTAAGATAACTTAAGTGATGACATGATGACCTCGATTTAATTGGCAACATTTTTATTGAGTACTGCGAACTTAAGAAATGCGCAACTAACAGCGAAATTTACTTTGTTAGGTTTAATTCCAAAATCAAGACGTTTAAAATCTGTATAGTTTAATAAAAAAATTGATGAGTTCGACCACCATGATTTGTTTATAAAAATTAGTTCAATTAATTTTATTTTAGAATTAGAAGCACCAAATGTGTATTTAGAAAACAAAGTTCAAATCAAAATAATTCTTAAGAGATTCAAATAAACAAAAATAAATTTGAATCAAATTAGCAAAATAGTATCTCCCTCTCCGTTAATGAATTTCCCGATACCTTAGAAATTACAAAACTGAAAACAGAAAGAAAATCAATTGCCATAATCGCAAACCTTTTAAACTATTGTTTTGATTGTTAGTAATAATTGGTTTATTAAAACATTTTTTATGCTTCTCTACACGATTATTATTACTATTTGCTTATGTGTTGGTTTGGTTTATATTTTTTATTAACTTTATTATCGAGTTTTTCTAATGATTCATTATTGTTCTTAACAGAAGTCAATAATCAAATCAAACAATACTACAATGTTGGGTACATTATCTACAATAACTTTGGATGAAGTCATATCTCCATTTTGAAAAAACAATGGACATCTCCATTTCAGAAATTTTAGATTAAATATAGTTTAGTTTTTAAATTATTTAGCTACATTTAAAAATTCATTTGACTATGAAAAATTATGTGTGTGCTCATAAAAATGTAAAAGATTTAAAGATGTAAATTTTTTTAATTATAGACTTAGAAAATATTTTAAATAATTTTATGAATCTCATAAAATTTAATATGCATAAAAGTTTCTAAAATTGTTTGGAGGCCTTGAATAAATCATTTGGCTATGAAAATTTATGTACTTGCTCAAAAATATATGAACAATTAATTGATGTAAAATTTTAAAGTTACAAACCTATAAATATTTTAAATAATTTTTTAAATCTCACAGAAATTGAATTTCCGTAATTTCATAAATGTCATTAGGTTTTTAATTATTCTAAGATATTTACAACTTTATTAGTGTATGAAATTTTATATAAATGATGTGAAGATTATAACAAATTCAATCGTGCCATTGAGCTATTTTTAATTTAATCATATAATTATATGAAATATGGAATATGGTTGGTGCTTTTAAAATTATTTGAGGACATTTATTAATTCAATTGACCATAAAATTTTATATCCTTCATTAAAAAAAATGAAATACCCTGCAATATAAAATTTCATAGTTAAAGAGTTATAACATATTTTTGTCAAATTTCTAAATCTGATTACTCAATTTTATTGTTTCATAAATATAATTTTATTTTTTATTGTTTCTAAACCTTTCCAAAATTTGTTGATTTATAAAATTTTATATACGTAAGAAAACCAATCTAATTTTTTTACTCCTCCTTAATTAACACAACAAAACATCACGCGCGAAGCGGTAACAAAATGCTAATTTTTTTCATCTAAATTGTAAATATTTTATTTTTTTTCTATTTCGAGACACAAATTATTTTTAACACAACATTTTTCCTGAAATATTTAAATATGACTATTAGTAATTATAATTATCTTATAATAATATATTCTTATGATATTATATGAATCAACAAAAATTATTAGAAATCAAAGTGATATAGGTTTTTCTTTTATACATTTCTTTCCACTTTTGTTTAGTTGTTTATAAGATTTTTCTAGATTTGTTTGTATTAATTTTGTGGATTGTCTTCAAAAATTACGTAAATAAATTAATATTTTTTAAAGTTTTAATATATTAATTTATCTATCAATATTTACATAATTTAAATGATATTCATTGATAGATGTATCATGTTAATCAAGTTCATCCTTCGTGTATTATTTTCCATTTTCCCACCTCCAAACTTAACTGGCCAGACATCAATAACACCTCACGCGCGAAGCGCGTATACAACGCTAGTTATGCTCAATTTGGTGAACATAATCATGCCTCCTTTAGCTATTTTTTTTTTATGGTTGTACCATTACTAACCCTTTCAGATCTTTTCAAATGATATTTGCATTCAGTATTCAATGGACCAGGAAGAAAACAAAAAGCTCGTTAGTTATTCACATGATTATTTATATTATTTTCTCAAAGCACGCCTCCTTTAAATTATACCCTTGTACAATTCATTATTCAGCGTTAGCAAATTATTCAAATTTACTTTTTAATGTTTGAAGGGATGGAGATAAAGTTGCCCCCACGAATGATATAAATAAATACACGTCAGTGGCATACTTGTATCACTTGTATGCGGGTCTTTAAGTAATTTGTTATTTTTTTTAAAAAAAAACCTTCCATATACTCTTAACTCACATTCGTTTCGCTGAATAAATTTCTGTTTCAATTATGTTATCTAACGCCATTGCATTTTTTTTATTTTAAAAAAATACGTGTGGAGCAAAAAGGGTGCCATATCTTGCATGCATGTACGGAATTGATAAGATACCCAAAAAATAAAATTAAATTAAACAATGAACGCGTCTTTACTAATTACTAACATATTGATTTTATTTTATTTGCAGATCGAATGCATTAGAAACTGACATAACTATGAAAATAGGACACCATTAACAGATGACTTGTATCTAGTTTTATCAAACAACCATTTATTGAGGTACTGACAGTTCATTTTTATTGAATAACCATTAAACGTAAAAAAAATAATTATTGCCAACCAGCCATGTTCGGATCCTCTCCAAGTGTTAAGACATCATCGAATACCATTTGTAATCTTGAGCCGTCTATAAAGATCGACGATAGAGATCAATTATTACTTTATAATGATAAAAATCGATTGAACAAGCAGTAAGGACAAAAATACACTCATAATAGATCTAACACCATTCGATCATAAATGCACGGTCAAGATCAGCAGAAAACTTTCTAATGAAATCCGTACAACTGGAGAGGAGTTCAATTCCATCCTGCCAATGAACTCTCTCTCTTTCTCATTTTGTTCCTATTTAGTTATACATCTCCTGATTCTCCTTAATCCTTAGTCCTCACTAGCCGTTTTGCTCTCCTCTAGTAGCAACCCTTCAAACCCAAACGGCCAATCCACTAAACATATCACCGATGAACCGACCATCAGTAGCCACCATTACAGTTGCGGCGGCACTCGTTGCAGGAGCTATCCTTCTAGTCTCAAGCTTCTTTGGTTACTCCTGCACCCGGCCCAGCTTTTCTAGCCAGACCTTCTCACACACCGACGTCATGACTGCTTTGGTCCACTACGTCACGTCCAAGGAGGTCCCACAACAGTCGCACGGAGAAATATCAGAATCCCTCTCCGTACTCCTCAAGCGCGCCCCGTGCAACTTCCTGGTTTTTGGTCTTGGCCGGGACTCGCTCATGTGGCACACATTGAATGCCAGCGGTACGACTGTTTTCTTGGAAGAGGATCCAAACTGGCACAAAACTGTGCTTAAAGAATCGCCTTTTCTGAATGCTCACCATGTCAAGTACCGGACCAAACTGTCGCAAGCTGATGATCTGTTTCACGGATGGAAGCAGGAGAAGGTATGTGCACCAGAGAATGCTTATCTCAAGGGGAACCAACGTTGCAGATTGGCTCTGGATAATTTGCCAGATGTGGTCTATGAGAATGAATGGGATGTGATCATGATCGACGCGCCTAAAGGGTAATTTCTTTTTCAAGTTTTTTTCCTCCACATTCCACAATTATTCAATTATTTTCATATTTTCATATACGCGGAGAAGCAGAAAATCAAATTCCATTTAACCAATCTGCCGGCTTATTTCGTGGGACAAATTTAAATAGTGAGTTGGGCCTTGTTGACTTGTTCAATGATTTTTTTTTTTTTTTAAATAAAAACAAGGCCTACCCCTACTTTTTTACCCTTTTGCACTTATTTTTTTTTTTTTCTAGAACACACCTGAATAGTTTGATAAAAGTTGGATGGTCTAAAATAGCAGCTGATTTCTTAACGATCCAGTTAGTTCAGTCCATCAAGATTTACTTTGTTCGGATTATTAGTACAAATATAAAGTTCCCAAATATCCGGTTTTGAGGTTTCAATCTGTGTGCTGATTTCCAAATGGATAATTGATTATCTGGAACGGAAGCGTTCTAGGTTGGAGTTGCATAACATATACTGCCTTTTTTTAATTTAATCTGCATCTCATAATATTTTATATTAAGCAGCTGGTATAATTTAATTGTATAACTATTAAATTGATTGGGGGAGTGCGAAAGATCTAATTGGTGTTTATTTACTGTTTAATCAATGTGCTAGAACTTATATTAATTTAGTTATGAGAATCTCCTTTCTTGGTTGAAAAATAAATAAATTAATTCGTCTTTTATACAATTAACCTGATCAGGATCTCGGTATTACGGTGAGTATGGCACAGAGTCTAGGTTTTTGTTCTTAGAAGATTGTTTTTTTTTGTTTTCGATAAGCTCAATAACACTACCAAAGAACTTCTTAAACTATTGTTGCATTCATATAATTATTTACAGTGTTTTAATATCCGGCAACCTACCAGGTAGTGGCTGAAATTTGGTATTTTTTTGAAATTTCCCGGTATTTTGTCTCTAATTATCGAATACCGCTGTTTCGGCTATTCTGGTTTTCGATATTACCAGAAATTTTCACTATCTAGTAAGTATTAAAAAACACTGATTATTTATGAATTTATGACGTCGGATGAGCAAAGCATGGCAAGAAGGTTTCAAATTGCCATTTTATGAAGAAGCTAATTAAAAAAAGCTTATATTTTTTTTTTTTCATTGGTAAACCATGTCCGGTATGAAATTGCACAGTAAAAACTGTATTCAGAATTCTTCTTTCTTTTATTTTTCGTGATGGAAAGGGAGAATAAGGTGGGAAAGGAACATACACGAAACGATTTCAAGAATGTCAAATTACACTTTTAGTTCTCCGCCAAAATAATAAAATTTGATAAGAATTGATTTGATTTGTCATTTCCTCACCTTATCAACCATAATTGATGAAATGAAATCTATTTTCTTGCAACTAGGCAGTCTCTATCTAGTATCTCTAAAATAAAAAAAATATATATATATATGTATCTATTTTTCTCCCTTTTCGCCTACCGGCAATTTCAACCTACAATAGATTAATTAAAACCAGACTGGTTTAATTGCGAATCAGTCACCAGTCCGGTCCGATTTTGCTCTAAAACCGGCCTCTTGCCGACTTGGTGTGAATCGGACAAAACCCGATTAAACCGGACAAATCTTTAACTCGGACCAGGCTGTTTTCTTTTTGAATGGCTCATGTGCAGCGCACTTGTGAAGGAATGGTAAAATTTAGAACACGCTGACTCGATCCCTCAACATCATTGACTTTTCGTGACTCTATGTTGTCTCACTTAATTAACTAATCTATACAATGGCACAACCCGGTTTTGTAAACGATTGAACCGGTCGAACCACGAACAAATAGCATCACCAGATCGATGGCTGTTCGATTTTAAAAGCACTGAATTCTCGTCGTCTTTTGATATGTTTTATTCTGATTTATTCAGATTAACATAGCATTTACAAGCATTTATTACATTATCATTAATTTTGAAACCAACTCTCATTTAAATAGAAATGATTAAAAGTGTCATTTTTAATTGCTTTTCCTACTATTATGAAGGAGGCTATGTTCGAACAAACACTATACAACTTCGGATGACAAATTCTTAGTGGACGAATTTTTTACTAACCTTTTTTTTCGGAAAAATGTTCGGCCCTTCAAAACTATGAACGACTTTAAAATATTTGAGTATAAATAATGATCAAACTAGGTTCATTTTTTTTTTCTTCTAATGTAAAAAGATGTTTTCGTAATTAAAGACAAATCAATAATATTGTTACAGGTACTTCGATGCGGCACCAGGGCGGATGGCAGCAATATACTCAGCCGCGGTTATGGCGAGAACTAGGAAAGGCAAAGGCGACACCGACATTTTTTTGCATGACGTCGATCGAAAGGTTGAGAAGACTTTTGCTAATGAGTTCTTATGTGAAAAGTATCGAGTTGGGGCCGTCGGAAGGTTATGGCATTTCCAAATTCCACCCGTCTCCCGGAGATGGAATGAGATCGGAGATCCATCCAAGAAATTTTGTTGAGCTATTTAATTGGATTTCACTAGTTGCATGTATTTTTAATTGAAAGTAGAGGTACTGGTTTCGAGCATGCATAAAATAGTGTTGTACTTACTAATAATACGTTTGTAAATATTTTGTTTTAAGTGCGACACATCTCTATGGCGGTATGGCCCTGATCGAAATGATTTTTACTATGGATTTCATTTCATTTCATTTGAATTGATTTCGTAGGATTTCGTTAGATCTAATTACATAAAAATTCCAATCAAATGACACCAAATCCGCTCATTTTGATCAGAAAATTTCCAATGAAATGAAATGAATTGAAATCTCACGTTTAAAAAAAAAAGATTCTGATCAGGGCTTATATGTTTATTGCTGTATTAATTAATATTTTCTTACATAATAATTGTGTTACAAATTGTTACTTCGTTGTCAATTCATGATACATTGAGAAATTTATTATGTTTCCATCATTCATGATACTAACCCACATTCTTTCCACACAATACATTCTTTATTCCAATGTTACGTTATTAAAAGCCACAAGAAAATATTATATGTGCTAATTATTAATTTCAGAAGTACTGTTCCACAACACGGAACCAACAAATAAGGTGCCATATCTTGGTAGAATGCATTTATAACATATCTAAGGTTCTCCTTTGTTTTTTATTGTATTTGTAAAATGCATTTAGATAATTAGATGTGCTTTCGTGTCATTTTGGGGATGGGGAGGAGAGGGGGTCGGGGTGGGGTGGGTATGAAGACAAATATAATTAAATAATTATAAATGTTCTTAATCTCAGACAACATATATGAAAATGATGTAATAATAAAATAGGACATTATTCACATGGATTTATCCATTTTAATTAAAAACAAAACTGACTATGTACTTCTCTAACTTTTCCCATCTGTAAAATAACCCTTTCAATTTTTAGGTTTGGATTTTTGGCCCACAAATTATATTAACTACGGAATTTCCCCTAATTATTAATTTGAGTCGTAATTTAAATATTAAATATCAACTAGTGCTAATCTCGTGTGTTGCGCGATTCATTTCTATACCAATATGTTATTAAATGATTGCGCAATTTAGTTTACGCTATATAAAAAAATACCATAAAAAATTGAAAATAATATTCAAATATTATATGAAAACTGTCACAAAAAATCATAAATACTTTTTGCCACAAAAGATCACGCACTACAAAAGATCCGGAATACTGTGCTAAGTACAGTGCCCATGTGCTTCTCACACGGCTGCATCTTTATATATGTATAATTGTATGGTTTTTTTTTTTTACTAAATTGCTGTACTCGTCTCTCATGTCATGCCTTTCCGTATCACCTCCTCTCTCTCTATATATATATTTTGTCAGCTTTAACTCCTAATAAATAGCGAATAAATTGATATAATTGATCCCATATCACGTCGATTTCATTTTAAATACAAATGCCTTTCGAATAGATTTCCTCACATTCTTTTCATATAATATATTTTCTATTAAAAAATTATTTCATCAAACGACATCATAGTATTAAGATATTACATGGAAGTAACTAATTTCGAAATTATTGTGTTGTTAAATGGAATCAACAAAAGAGATGTCATATCTCGGATGATGGATGTACCGAATTGATATTACGAGAAATGTTTACATCCGGAACGTTTCTTGACTAATATATTGTCTTTGGTAATTATTTTTAACAAATAAGTCTAGATAAATGATATATTCTTATATTAGGTAGCTATATGAAACTGACGTAGCGAAGAAAATATGATGGTATTAACATGTAACATCTATCCATTTTTATTAAACAACAATTTATTGAACAGCTAACTGTCCTTTATTTAACAGCAAAAAAAATAATAAATAAATAAACTAAGAGCTCATTTTTTTTCTGAGCAACCAATAGTCGAAATATCGCTTGATATAAATAATTAATTCCACCAAACCTAGTTGGGATAAAATTTGAACCGTGCATTTCAGATAAAACGGTAAAGATTTCTTGCAACTTATTCATAAATATGCAGTAAGGATAAACAAACAATCATAATCAACTCAGAACCATTCAATCCAAAATAAACGGTCAAGATTACCCAAAACCTTCCAGTGATATCCGACCAATTGTACTTTTGTACAGCAGATCAACTCCATGATATCTTACATCTCTCCCTTCCTTCCCATTCATTCGTTCACAGTTCGCACCAGTAACTAGCCTCGTTGCTCTTCCCTAGTGCTAGTGGCCACCTTTAAAGTTCAAAACCCAACCCACTAATTCGATAATTTTTTGACTAAATTGTTGTGCTTTCTTGCCATGCCTTTCCGCATCACCTCCTCTCTCTTTCTCTACATTCTCACAGCTTTAACTCCTCATAAATAGCGCATAAATTGATAGAATTGATCCCATATCCCGTCGATTTCATACAATAAGATAAGATGTCACAACATAGATTCGAAAATATTTTGTCAAACGACATCACAGAATTAAGATATTACATGGAAGTAACTAATTTCAAAATTATTTTGTTGCTAAATGGAATCGACAAATAAGATGTCATATTTCGGATTACGGATTACCAAATTGATATTACGAGAAATGTTTACATCCGTAACGTTTCTTGAATAAAGAAATATCTAAGTTTTCTTTGTCTTTTTTAAATGCATTTAAATGTGTTTTCATGTTCATTTTAAGAGGGTGGCGGGAGGTTGGGAATTATTATTTTTCAATAAAAGAATAGATATTATTAATCTCTGATTGCTATATGAAATTGATGTAGCAAACAAAATAGGATGCTATTAACTAATAACTTCTATCCATTTTTATTAAACAACAATTTATTCAATATCTAACTGTCCTTTTTTTTTTTACAGAAAAAAGAAAAATAATACTTCACATTTACCGAGTAAGTAAGTCCTCAATTTTTGAATCGTGCATTTAAGATCAAACGGTAAAAATCAAGTACAACCATTTTCATAAAAATATACCTAGAAGGCAGTAAGGACAATCATACAGCCAAATTCAATCCATCGCCATTCAATCCAAAATTAAACGGTCAAGATTACCCAACACCTTCTAATGAAATCCAACCAATTGTATGTACCAGCCAATGAATCTTTCTCATAATCTCATCGCCTCCTCTTTGTTTATTATATTTTACCATTCCCATTTCTCACACTAGTAACTAGCTTCGTTGCTCTTGCCTTCCTAGTGGCCACCTTTAAAACCCAACCCACTAAAAATATCTCAGAAACATTTCTCTCTCCGAAATGAAACTACCCATAACAGCCACCGCCACCGTCGCGGCGGCGCTCGTAGCCGGAGCTTTCCTTCTCATGTCCAGCTTCTTTCGCTTCTCTTGCTCCCGACCCTTCTTCACTCAAACCTCCTTCTCACACCCCGACCTCATGGCAGCCACGGTCCACTACGCCACGTCCACCGTGGTCCCACAACAGTCCCGTGGTGAGATCTCTGAATCCCTCTCTGTACTCCGTAAGCGGGCCCCATGCAAATTCTTGGTTTTCGGCCTCGGCCGCGACTCGCTCATGTGGTATGCATTGAATGCCGGTGGTACCACTGTTTTCTTGGAGGAGGATCCCAACTGGTACAAGACTGTGCTCAAGGAGTCGCCTTTTTTGACGGCACACCATGTCAAGTACAGGACCCACATGTCGGAGGCCGATGATTTGCTCCGGGAGTGGAAGAAGGAGAAGATGTGTGCGCCTGAGAATGCGTATCTGAAGGGGAACCAACGGTGCAAATTGGCTTTAGAGAATTTGCCAAATGTGGTCTATGAGAATGAATGGGATGTAATTATGATTGATGCGCCTAAAGGGTAATTTTTTTTTAACTGTTCCTTTTCCTGTTCAATTACTCAGTTAATGTTCATATTTGCAATATGTAGAGGAAGCAAAAAAAGTAAATTTTGTTTGACCAATCTGTGGGCGTATTAGATTTGAAAATTGAAATAGTGAGTTGAGGCCTTGTTCTCTGAATTAAATTTTGTCTTTTGTTAATAAAAACAGACCCAAGCCCCTATTCTTAGATTTTTCAGTGAGGTTTTTCCTAGTACAATTTTGGTAGAAGGTGAAGTAGGAGCCAACACTAGTGGTACACCTCAGCTTGGATTGTAAAACCGATTTTTTTGACTATCCAGTTGAGTTGCAGTCATTTAAGATAAGATCGGTTCTGATTGGTTAGTAAAAGGCTAAAGTCCTATTCCCCAAGTACCCAGTTGAGATCTTTAATCTGTGCTGAGTTTGTTCAGTGTTCTAGAACTTATATTAATTTAGTTCTGAGAATCTCTATCTTGGTTAAAAATAAATCAATAATGTCTTAAACATTGATCCCTACCTCGTGTCTGTGGGACTCTGGCCTCTCTCCTCTCTCTCTCTCTCTCTCTCTCTCTCTCTCACACACACACACACACACACACACCTGTGACCAACTTGGTCTACTTCTGCCAGCCTGCCATTCCAGTGAGGATGGCAGGGAGTATAGGTGTTTGTTCTTAGAATATTGTTGCCATGACAATTTATGAGTATGGATTTTGATTTCACTCTGATGAAGAATACATTAATAAAAAGGTGGTAAAGGTGGTATTTGTGAAGATGCTATTGTTCAGAACTCATACCTGTTCCACTAGTATTCTTAATTCCTTCTGGTTTGGTTCTCATTTATTAGGATTAACATTGTATCGATAAGCATTTATTGCATTATCATAAATATCAAAACCAACTTACATATAATTAGAAACGAGTAAAAGTGTCAGTTTTGATTGATTTTTTCTTTTATTGTGAAGGTTTTGGGTCACAAATTTGTAACTTGGTCTATTTATGACCATGACCTGTGTTGGCTTATTACTAGAAACCGATTGAAAGTTCAAACAATAAGATGTTATGCTTGTGAAAAGACATAAGTCATGCATTTCCTTTCCTCTATTTTTGGGCTTGTCTACCATTTGATTTACTTCGTAGAGTTTACATATACCGCTTTAAACCATAGTTTTTACATGCTGTTTGTTTTACTAAGACGTAAGAAGGTTTAAAAGAGCTTCTAGAAGATGCTAAGATTTCAAAATCATATTTGTTCCTGTAGCATCCCTAATCCCTTCTGAATTTTTTTTAGTTATTATACATCACATTATAAGCATATATTACATTATCGTAAATATTGAAACCAACTTTTATTTACTTTAATGAGTACAAGTCTCAATTTTGAATGATTTTTCTAATATTGTGAAGGTTTTTGGGGTCACAAATTTGCAATTTGCCTACTATGACCATGACCTTTGTTGGCTTGTTACTAGTAAACGATTGGAAATTCAAACAATAAGATATTATGCTTGTGAGACAGAGCAAACAGTCCTGCATTTCCTTTTCTCTATATTTGGGCTAATCTACCATATTGATTTACTTGTAGGATATATGCCAATGTAACTTTCAGTTTTACTAGCTGGATATTAGGATTTTTCCTTTTTAAATATGGGTATTGGGTATTGAATTTGATAGTGGGGTTATTCTGTGATATCATTGCTTCACCCGTTCTTTGGATTGGAAATGGTAACTCTTTGTTGTCCAAAATCTCTCTCACATAATTCACATTGTCAGGTACAACAAATGCTTATAAATCATTTTTTTTTATTATTATAGTGCATATTGGTTCATCTACTTTTGGACATGTAATTTAGGCTTTTTCTATAGTCATAGTTCTGGTAAAAACTGCAAATGGATAAAGCATTAAATTGCAAGCAGGATGTCAGTATGTCATAGATATGAATTTCTAATTATCAATTAAAATTTATTTGAACTTCTTATACTGTTCCAGGTACTTTGCTGCTGCACCAGGACGGATGGCAGCGATATACTCAGCAATGGTTATGGCGAGAGCTAGGAAAGGCGATGGCGATACAGACATCTTTTTACATGATATCGATCGAAAGGTGGAGAAGACTTTTGCTAGGGAGTTTTTATGCGACAAGTTTCGGGTGGGGGCAGTCGGGAGATTGTGGCATTTCCGGGTACCACCCGTCTCCCGACAAAGCAACGAGACTGGTGACCCCTCCAAGAAATTTTGCTGAGTAATTAAACTGAATTTTTACAGTTATATGCTCGTATCTAAGCATGCTTGATATTAGAGTAGGTGGCACACTGTTGGTTTCTTGGAAGGAGGTGGTTATTTGGGAAATCTTGTATTGATGTATTATTCCCTTGTAATGTTTATTATTCATTTATAGCCGACGTGCCGTTCTCGTTTTGATTGTTGTATAATACATAATCATGTCATGTAATCACGGTCACGGGAATAAATAATCAGGATCGTATTTGCTGTCTTTTGTTCCCAGAAAGGCAGCACTTTGTAATCCGGATAATTTAGAACGGACTGACATATTTCGCATAATGTCATCTGTCCAATTGTAGCTTGTAATCTTAAAAAATGAACTCAATAGTCTATAGAATAGAGAAATAAAAAAAGTAATTTTCAGGACTAAGGTATATTTTTTTACTAGTTGGCAAAACTTCTTAAATGGCTTTTCAAAAAAGTATACAAAATTATAAATTTTAATTATTAAATGTGTTTTATAATATTTCTATCTATATATAAAAATAAAATAGTATAATTTTAACTTTTACTTTGCTAATTGAGAAATTTATAATTTAAACATTTAGACTATTGATTTGAATAATATATTTTTTCTGCTCAGTAATGTATAACATATTCGAGCAATTAAATTTATTATTTAAAAACAAAAAACATAGTTGCAAAATTTAATTCTATCCGCATAGATTTGAAGCCAAAACAAATCCCTCTTCATAAGTATTGTGCCTTTGTTTCGGTGAGGTATTATTGTTGCAATAAAGGCCCACATGAAACGGAAATATCTATGATCTAAATTTTGATGATGTAAATAAAAATTGTCCTTCTTTCTCAAAAAACAAAATAAAAAAAATTGTCCTTTGCTGAGTTGGAAAAGTTAACTTCAACGGAATTTGTCCGCAGGAAGTATGCCCAGCACAGCTTGGATCATAGCGAGGCATATCGGCTTCCCCACCCCATCCCCATTCCATATGTCACGTGTCAGTATCCACATGCAGCACGTGCTTTCAATTTTCAAACCATCTTGTTGGATTTAATGTACTATTTTCTATTGTTCCTTTGTTCTTCAATCTTTTAGATCCAATGGCAAATTTAAATCTTAAACCCTAGACAAATGCTGCTGCAGTGCTGCTTTAACTGGGACCTCAATTGGATCCGCGAGTTTAGTCTTCTCGCCACTTTGAAAATTACTTATTAGATCACCACTCTTGTAATCTTGTTTTCCTCTTGCAATCCGTTCCGTAATTGAGTTCGTCTCATTCCTGTTGTCGCCAGCACCGTCGGCATCCGTTGACCGCTAATATGTTATATTTGTTCTCTCACCGTATGTACGGTTAGAATGTATTTATGATATTTTAATTTATAGAAATTTAATAATAATAATAATAAATTTAGTCTCCATTTTATATTGTAAAATTATTAAAAATGACAATTATTTTTCAAAAAAAAATATTCTATTGCCTAGAGTTTTTAATTTTTTGATATATTTATGCAAATAATATTATTGAAAATTATTTTTAATACGTTTGTGTACATTGATTGACATTTTCGCTTTTCTTTTGGTCAACTTAATTTTCATTTTAAAATTATAAAATTATCGAAATTTATAGTCAAATTTTCAAATCAATAATTTTCTAAATCAATACTTTTGTACTCGTTCTGAATAATATATCAACATATTATAGCACGTTGCATACACAAAACTGTATTTTCAATGACGTTAGACGACAAAGTAATTTGTAAACTCATTAAAATTGATATTAATCCTTCAAATATTTCCAGAAAAAAATATTTAATATGATAGGTATTCCATCAATTTAGTTACAAACATATTATAGTAAAATACATTGAGAAGCCTCCTGTACGTGTCAGCTAACTACACAGAACATTTTACTTAATAACATAACATAACATAATTTATTATAGTTTTGGTGAATATTAAACGGTTCATATTTCAGTTAAAAATTGTTTTGATTGAAACGCCATTGATCTCCGTTGACCAAAAACTGGAGAGTAGAGACTACCAAAGGTCTCTTCGGCAAATCCAATTCCAACCCCGTTCACGGAGCACCAGACCGACCCAAATGGCGGCTTCGGTGTACGGCGCCGAAACACCGGCCACAGCCGCCGCAGATTTGGAGCGCACAGCCTTCCGTAGAGCGGAGAAAAAATACAAGCTCTACAAGTCTCCTCTCCCCAATTCCAGGTCATACTCGTTAAACTATCTCTCTTCTTGCTCAAAAGGAAAAACAACATGGAAAAAACAACACAATACCAAACTATTGTTAAATCGCCTCCGAATTGGATGAGATCAAAGAGGGTCACTGTCCTTGTAATTAGAATTTCGGATAATTTGAAATTTGATGCTTACCACAGCAAGAATTCAAATTTATATTTGCTTAACTGATAGAACAGTGGCATTGTAATTTGTAGCTAATACAGAAAGGGGTTGATTGACTTTACAGGAAAAAGATTACTGTTACAAAACCAACTGTAGACCTAGCAGAAGTAATTGATTTTAGAACAGCAATTAATGAGACACTTCATCACCGAATGGGAGTCATCATGGTTGATTGCCCTGATTTCGATCGACCGGTTTTTGGGTTGTCTGATCACCCTGGTATGCACCATTACTTCTGATAAATATATTACTTAACGTTAGTGAGTGATTTCTTTCTGAAGTTACTTAATTTATATAGGTTTTTATTTCATCCCGAATGCACTCACAATTGAAGAACAATGCCATTGGATTAGAGAAAGCTTGCATAGCTTTCCTCAGCCGCCTAATAGAACAAATCTCACTCCCTTTTATGGCCCCATTTATGATTTGTTTGATGCTGCACAAAAGCAAGAGGTTTTCTCTAATTTAGAAAACCCAGGTAACTGCCAAGGAGATTCACAGAAAGAGACAATGGATTTATCCAAACACCCACCAATTCCTGCAACTAAACTTCTTAGGAAGTTACGCTGGAGCACTCTTGGATTGCAATTTGATTGGTCTATGGTAAATCCCATTATTATATAAGGTTATATAACTTTTATACTATTGGCATGTGGTGCTGTTATCGTTAGGTCCACTGTTAATCCTCACATACCCTTTTTTGTTTGTAGCGCAACTACAATGTATCATTGCCACATAACAAAATACCTGAAGGGTTGTGTAAACTTGCTAAGAAAATGGCTTTTCCTGCCATGTCAAAAGGGGAGGAGTTTCGCCCTGAAGCCGCTATTGTTAACTATTATGGACCCAGTACGTGAGCCCCACCCCACCTCTTTTAACTTATCTTTAATTGTAATTGCATCCCGCTTCCTATTGCTTAGATTCAGGATCCTTTCAGGTGATATGTTAGGGGGCCATGTTGATGACATGGAAGCTGATTGGTCTAGACCTATTGTGAGCATAAGGTAATATCTGTGTGTGCATTCAGTTTTTAATCCTTCCATAGGGATCTTGTTCAATGTTGGACTCAAAAGTTCTATCCATGTGATACAATACAGCCTAGGGTGTAAAGCAGTATTTCTGTTGGGAGGAAAAACAAGAGAGAATGATCCTATAGCTATGTATGTTCGAAGCGGTGACATTGTACTCATGGCTGGTGAAGCTAGAGAGTGCTTTCATGGTATTTATATGTTCTGTACATCTCTCTCTCTCTCTCTCTCTCTCTCTCTACATTTCTGTATCATATAAATTCAACAAATATTTCTCTTTTTCGTTTTAGGTGTGCCCCGTATTTTCACTGATGAAGAGAGTGCAGAGATCGATTCACTTGTAACTCAATTTACAAGCAAAGATGAGAAGTTTATTTTGGACTATATTAGAAATTCAAGGATAAACATTAACATTAGACAAGTCAACTAAAAGTTTTACTTTTTTCTTTCTTTCGAGTGAAAATGAGTTCTTTTGCAGTTTTAGGTTAGACAAGTTTGTTGTGGATGTGTTCATTAGGAACAACAATTGAAAAACACAAAGGATGATGATGCTAAAGAAAAATCATCTGCTTGTGAAATTGTTTTCAGAACTTTACTGTCCAGAAGAAAAATTTTGGTGTTTGTTACTGTGTAGCTCACTAATTTCTTCTGTAATGGCGAAATTATGATTTTTTTTTATTTTTTTTTCCCTTTTTCAACATTATGTAAAATTATATAATAAGTTGAATCTATCCGGACATTCTACGTTGCTGGAGCTGATACTGCTCTAAAATCTGTAAAATGCCCTAAAAATAGACATCAGTTGTGGACCTTAATATACCAAGTCTTACAAAGTGTGCACTGGACTCGCTGCTCAAACCAAATATATATCCTACATGCTTATAAAAGTTGTTTTGCCTGTTAATAATGAGTTCTAAAATGTAATACTGTGGCTCCACTAAAATATCAATATTTCTTTTCTAAGGTGCTTCAATTTCTTAATCAAGTAGGAAGTTCGTTCACTCAAGAATAAAGTAGGGCCGACCAGTTTAGAGTCATTACTACATTAAGCACAAAATCGAGTCGAAGTGTTGCAATTGGTACATATATTTTGCCACCGTGGAAAATACAGATAATATACAATTAAACTGCTAATTGCTGCTTCTAACAATCTCCTGAAGTTGGTGCGCTGTTAAGATCGAACTAGCATTCGGATCAAAATTTGCAACTTCTAGTTCTTTGCGAAGCTGTAACATCACAAAATAACAATTAAAACTCCATGAATGAAAATCTCAAAGCAAATATTCAGAAAAGTGGCTGACCGCTGACCACCATGTCTTTTCAAAAGAAAAAAAAAAAGGAACAATCTCAAGAGTACCATGTGTACATGCTCTTGGGCCTTCATTGATTTCATCTTTTCTGGGTTCAACCATTTTTTTATACCACTTTTAGACTTCCAATTTTTCTTTTAAGATTTCTCCTACAAACTCAGAATGAGAGAGAGAGAGAGAGAGAGAGAGAGAGAGAGAGAGAGAGGCATACATAATCAAGAATTGCAGATTGATCTTCACGGCTATACTTCCTCATGCTCTTTAACATTTCAAGTTGCTGAAATATGAACGGTCGCAAAATATAACTTATTTTTTCATGGGTTCAATTGTAACTTTATAATGACAAAACCTGTGTATGATTTTTACCTGACTTTGCATAGCTTGTTGAGCATTGATCTTTTGTGCAAGCTCATCTGGCTCCAGCTCTGCCTCATCTATTGCCATCTCCTCTCTATTAATTAATGTAAGTTCTATAAAATAGCAGTTGGTGCATATCAACAATTCTACCTGGTACTGTCGGTATAGCTTTTTGTATGGGAAAAAAAAAAAAAAAGAAGACTCTTATAGGGCCTCTTTTGTTTACATTTAATTTCTTTTTTGCAAAATATTATCTGTCTTTGGTACCAGATCAGACAGTTCATTTTTTGGTACACTTCTTCCACCAGATGAGGTGAAGACCCAACATTATTGCCATACAATAAACTGATAAATGATAAGAGATCTTACTTTGCAACAAATTGATAAAACTTGATCATCAGTTCCATGTCATTCTCGTAAACTGTATTCACTTTTCCTAAGCAACCAATCCCTACCCTTGGATCTGAAATTTCAAAATTATACGTAAAAGCAAATCAGTAACTTCATCATTCATGAAAGAAGAGAAGTACTAAAAAGAAGGAAGATGTAATAAATACAAAAGCATGCAAATAGTAGATCAAAAGGTAATCTCTCTCATTGGAACAGATCATAAAACTAACTCTCAATTAGCTTACGGGCTAGCAGACTCACAAGATACGTGAAAGAACTGGATTTAGCAATAATAAAAACAATCAAAATTAAACCTGGTTTGGTTTGTTTTGTTTATTTATATATTCTACATTACAAACTGAATGGCCAAACCAGTATTTTATAATGTTTTGTGATTCACAACTGGGACAGCTAGTAGAAGGTTTCACCAATAAAGCTAGAAGTCTAGACCATCGAAACCGTTAGTATCATTTTGTTTAATTTCAGAACCAAAAGGGAAAGCATATATCTAAAAATAATTGAAAAGTAATTAAATTGAAGAAACATGCACCTATTCCCATCTCAAGGAGAATTTCCTCTTGAATGGCAGTTGTAACAGCAACTGCCTCCTGCACACAAAAAGAAAGAAGGAGATGGATAAAATCAAATTTGCAGAAATCTAGTGTTCCCTGAATGATACATATGTATAAGTTGTGGGAACAATAGGGGAAAACTAACCTGCTTGTCCCTGACAGCATCAACAATTCGCTGCTTGACATCTAACCAAAGCTATATATTAATTAGTAATCACAATCAATGAAGCCTATTTTTCACTACAAGACAAGAATTTGAAATGGCTATAATTACTGTACTGAAATAAAATAGAGAGAAGAGGAAACAGACTGGGTTGAGAAACGAGGAAGGAGAAGCGTGAGAAGAGGTGGAGGAGCTGCTCCCTTGACAGCATCTCTACGTTTTGGCCAGAGTTTCCCGCCGACATGTTCCTCTTCTCCGGCGATGGCAGCTGTCTAAGCTTGCAAAAAAGACCACTTCCTTTTTATCTTCGTTTTTTTTTTTTTTTTTTTTTTTTTTTTGAAATTTTGAAAGGAGTTACGGGAAAAAAAGTTTTCGATAGAATGAGCTTGAACCTTGAAGCAAATGGGAAGCGCTCAAAGAGTTTTTGTCTGGGCTGTGGCCTATGGGCTCAAAGAGTTTTTGTCTGGGCTGTGGCCTATGGGCCGAAAGTTTGAAACGCTAGAGTCCAATATATTGGACCGATGGTCCGTCTAATACGATCATTTTCACATTTCATACTTCAAATGACCGATCCGAAATGTTCAATTCTTTCCCCATATAGAAAGCTTATAATTAAACAAATTATATATATATTTTTTAAATTTCGGCATTTTAGAAAATGCATGATACAAACATTATAGACTCTCCACTAACAATGATTTTGAAAAAAACTGTAAAAATAGTAAAAAATTTGTATAAAAATATGTTGTTATGCGATTCAAATCAAACGCGATAAGTCTACCGGATCCTTCAAATTCTGAGAAGGGTCCTTGACTTCATGTATTTACAATGTCAAGTTTTTGTTTTTGTTTTGTTTTTTTTTGTTTTTTTTTTTTTTTGTGGTGGGTCCGATGATAACACAGCTTCACCCATGCCTTTTAAGAGCATTTCCTCATTTGCCTATTAACTACAATTAATGGTAATTGTAATGCAATATTAGCTTTAGAAATGTAGAACAATTGTTAATTAGTTTTCTTGCTAAAAGTATCACATCATATTTTGTGATTGCTCTCCAAGTACTTATAGAATTTCTGTCTCAACAATTGCAACATATTATATTTTGTGCCATATCAATGGGATTAAAATATGAAGTTTATTAAGTATAGTTTCTACAAACATCTATACGATGTAACTTACTTTTTGTTACTATAAAAATGAGGATGCTGTAAAAGCTGGGTACAACTGAGCCGCTAAGCATGTAATGTGAAATACGGGCCAGCCCAAAAGGCGCAATTTTCGGCCTTTATTTAACTGACCACTCACCAAAACATTTTCCTGGCATCCCGGGCGGCAGCACCAGAGATCTCCACGTGTCCCATTCGGGACCGCTTAGCACCAACATCCATAATTCACCGCATACACTCGGTTTACGAGGTACTTAATACTGAAACCTTAGCTGAACTGCACGGTCCATAGATTAGGTAGACTCGGTCTTTGGCTTTTTTACCGTCAGCAGCGGATCAATAATTGTCTCTTACCTTCCTCAACTCCAATGTATTCTGTACCTCATAACAATACTTACTAATGTAGCGGGTCGATAGTAATACTAATCTTCCGATTACACACAAGCAAACAAAACAAAGTGCAATTGCGAGCCGCAACCTTATCACTAACCCAAAATTGCGCCGTTGCGCGCCTGTTCATGCGTCTTCTCCCTCTCTTTTTCCCCAAAAACCAAAACCAAAACCATTTCTTTCCCAAAACCCGAACCCCCGCCAAAAATTTCAATCCCCTTCCTAATTTACAATTTAATTCCCCCCAAAATTAAACGCAATCAATTCCTTTCTCCCTCCATCTTCCTTCCTAAGCTTCCCTTTCGAAAATTTCCCCCCAAATTTTCACAAACCCTTTCGTAAAACACTATAAAACCCGCCTCCATCCCTCTCTTGGTTTCTGCACCTCTCCTCTCTCTCATCTCATCAATCAATCAATCTCTCCATTTTTAAAGAAAACCAAGAAAACCCAAGAAAATGCCAGCCGTACCATCTCTAATTCCACCTTCATACCTCGACGAGCCTCTCTTGGCGCCGAACCCAGAACGCTTTTGCATGTTTCCGATCAAGTATCCTTCCATTTGGGAGTTCTACAAGAAGGCCGTTGCGTCTTTCTGGACCGCCGAGGAGATCGACCTCTCGCAAGATCTCCGCCACTGGGATGTAACTCTGACCTCTGACGAGCGCCACTTCATCTCCCACGTGCTCGCGTTCTTCGCCTCGTCAGATGGTATCGTGCTCGAGAACCTCTCGTCTCGGTTCATGTCCGATGTGCAACTCCCCGAGGCTCGTGCCTTTTATGGTTTCCAGATTGCCATAGAGAATATCCATTCGGAGACCTATTCTCTCCTTTTGGAGACATATATTAAAGATGATGTTGAGAAGTCGCGCCTTTTCTCTGCTATTGAGACTCTTCCGTGTGTGACCCGTAAGGCTGAGTGGGCCCTGCGCTGGATTGAGTCGTCAGATTCGTTCGCTGACCGGCTTGTGGCGTTTGCGTGTGTCGAGGGGATCTTCTTCTCTGGTTCTTTCTGTGCCATTTTCTGGCTCAAGAAACGGGGTCTGATGCCGGGTCTTACCTTCTCGAATGAACTCATTTCTCGGGATGAGGGTTTACACTGTGATTTTGCGTGTTTGTTGTATGGGTTGTTGAACAGGAAGTTGAGTGAGGAGAGAGTGAGGAGTATTGTGATGGATGCTGTAGAAATTGAGAAGGAATTTGTGTGTGATGCGTTGCCGGTTGCTCTGGTTGGGATGAATGCTGATTTGATGAGCCAGTATATTGAATTTGTGGCCGATCGATTGGTGATGGCACTGGGTTGTGACAAGATATATGGTGTTGGGAACCCATTTGATTGGATGGAGCTAATTTCGTTGCAAGGTAAAACCAATTTCTTCGAGAAGAGAGTTGGCGAGTATCAGAAGGCGGCTGTCATGTCGAGTCTGAATGGGGTTGGCGGCACCCATGTTTTCAAGATTGATGAGGATTTCTGAAATTTGTTCTTTATTTTTTAGTAATTAATTTAGTTATGCATGTGTATTGTTTTAGTTTTTGCGTCGTGTATGTTATGGTAAGGGTTTTCATAATGTATGGAAGGTGTTTGATGAAATGCCTACGAGGTGGAAGGAACAGTTTAGGGTTGCTTTAATTGTGATTTCGATATGGAGTTTGAATTAAATGTTGCCTCATTTGTTTCTTTGGGATAATATAAATGATTAGCATAATGTTTTTGTGCTGAGATTTCACAATGTGTTTGATGAAATGCAATTTGAACTGGATTTTATTTTATTTTTTTTTGTTGGGTTTCAGCAGTAAGACGTAATTTGACTGAACATGCGAATCATTACATGGGATAATATAATAAAGATAATTTGCTCATTGAGAAAGCTCAGATTTATCTTTGTGATACTTGAAAGTTTTTGAATTTTCTGTGGGATTTCATGAGAGTCGTTTCGCATCAATTGTTCTGAAATTATTTATTGATGTGGTACCTGAAACTGCTACAGACCCAAGAGATCTAGGTTATTTTGATTTACTAAAGTGCATTGTTTCAGACTTTAGGTTGATTCAGACATTTAGTAAATGTTATTTTGCAAAGTCACAGAAAATTTACTGAAATCTCGTCAAATTTTGTACACTGATACTTGCTACACAATACATAAGATACAAGATCAAAGTGCTATTCTGCAAAATACAATCACTTGCATCCTCATCCCTCCATTGAAGTAATTGCTTTCTCAATGCTCATTTAGGGCTGAATGCCTGCACATGAGAAGTTCACAAAATCAGAATACAGCACAACATTGAATAAAAAGCAGCATGGTTCCTAAAACAAATGCATTTGCACTTACAGCAAAGATAGTTGCATGGCCGGGGTCTGCAAGATGAGCAAAGAGGTTGTCAATAGGTCCAGTGCCAGTGTAAATTGCCTGAAACCATGCACCCATAACAGCCAACATAGCCAATCTCCCGTTCTTTATTTCCTTGGTTCTCAACTCCTTTATCTTGGCTGGATCGCCACTGCCCCAACCCAATGGATCAAACCACAACCCGCCTGGGTACCCCACATCTGTACCTGTCAATTTGTTCTGTGGGAAGATGGGGTCGGTGTTGACACAACCTGGTTTGAGGATGTCAGCCCAGCGCCTCCCCTCGGCCCATCCGATTAGGATTAGCTCAATTATGAAAAGTGTGGTGGTGTCGGTGAAGTACTGGAGTTCACCAGCAGTGTACCATGAAGGGGTGTTCAGAATTCCTATCTTTGTCAGAAATTCAGGAATGAAAATGCCGGCAGCTCCCAGCATGGCCCACCTGCAGTGGACCAGCTCTGCCTGCACATTCCACCGTAGACTCTCTGGATCGGATCCTGCATATTAGTCCGGTAACTGGTAAGTACCTTCTTGTTTTTAAGGGGGGAAACTCATTATTGATTTGAATTCAGATTTAGGAGCTCGTAGAATGATTTTGACCCCTTGTGCTTTCTTTTGTGCCTATTACAACCCTAACAAGTTTGTTTGAGTGTTGGTTCAGATTTAGGATTTAAGACGTACCGAGACCCAATGGATCAAAACCGAAGTCTCCGGGAAGGCTGCAAACAATTGATTGACAATGTTATGTTATTCTTTATATCAAGGAAAAATTCTTCATGAATGCAATCACAGCAAATGTAAAGAAAAGGAATAAAAAGCAACGAACCTTCCATCAAGCCATGGGGGAGGGGTGCTTCCAGGGAACCAGAGAGGCCTTTCCATGGCCTCGGCACACACCTTGATGGATCGCCGTGCACCAGGTGTGGCAATTTTTGTGCTTTGCCTCAGATTCCTTCCTCCAAGGAAGGATCCCCTTGTTAGCCCATTCCTGAATGTTGTAGAGATTGAAATCAGATTTATTTTCAAACCGAAATATTTGCGTACTCACATGCTATTTAAACTCGATCATTCTATCTGAAAAATCATAATTTAAGAGGATCCAGACGTAGTAACAAAATAATCTTAACATAATCTAACCGGGCCAGAGATGCAACAGCAGAAGAGGAAGTAGAGATAGAAGCCATCTCTCTAATTGTATTTTGTTCCCTGTGACTGGTGAGAGAATACAAATAAAATGTATGGCTTGGTGGTTTAATTCAAGTACTTGATTTGGGTTTATCTTTGATAGATAGGAGAGAGGTGATGTGAGTCACTTATCTTGTGCCATGTGGCACAGAGAATCCATCTATTTTGTCCTTCATTTCAGAGTTGTAGTGCTGACTAGGATTTATGGAAAATTTGTGGCTCTTATGGCATTTGGCGATTTCAGATTCCCAAAAAATCATGGGAAATGGGGCCAATTGGCTGAATATGGGCCTTTATTTATCTCTCATTTTTTAGATGTAGAGTTCCAACCATTTGCAGGCGACATTTTTATTTAGTTAATTTACAAATTTTAAATGTCTTTTCAAAAAAACCCCTTATTGTTAGCAATGTGTTGAACTGAACGTTAATTGCTAATATGAGTTGCAACATAGTGAGAAGTCAATCCCAAGGATTTTATTATTTACTTTTTTTGAGTTTGACAGTGCCTGTCAAGTAAAAATATGAAGGAAGTTACTTTATTATTAATCTGCTCTGATTTTTTATTTTTATATTTTTTTAAAGACCCTTTGGTAGAGCTACCAAGAGGTGTTCTAAAATTTTTACTATTTTAGCTTTGTTATTGTTTTCTTAAATTTTCATCTCCTCGTGTGATGGTAAAGATAAAATTTCAATAGAAATGAAGAGGATCTCTGTATGACCGTATTAATGGCTTAATGCTAGCCATTGAGTCTATAGAAAGGATGACTGGATAAATAACATTGGGAATTTGGGTTTGAAATCTGAATTAAAAAAGTTCGAACTCTTACCTTGTGTTAAAAAAAGTGTACAAATTTTGGGCTTTGTAGGCCCAAATAATGATGGCCTGCTCAGGACAGTATCGAACATTTTTCTTCTGAGGACAGTATCCAAAATTTCATAATTCAAACATGCAGGCCCAATTTCTTGCCATGGGTTATAAACTACAATATTCTCTTTAGTTTGCTACCGACCAATAATGATATTCCGGAACTAAAATGATCAAATTTCATTACTTATGTCCTTCCAATAGACATTCTATTATGATATTCATCACTCACACAGTAAGTCTCAAGATAAACTGTATACTTAGAAGCTTCTACATCTTTTGAGGATAGATACAGATAAGAAAAATGAACCTGACGTTCAAATTAAGTGGTGAGAGTAAAAAGCATCGAAGCTAAAATGATTTATAATCTGTTAATTATGGCTCAGTCGTTTATTATTATAGATGATTCCTTGATATAATTTAGAAAACCTCTAACCAATAATAGGCAAATAATTTATAATCTGTTAGTTACAGCTCAGTCGTTTTTTTATGAATAATTCCAAGGTATTCTTTAGAACGCCTCTAAGCTTGTTTATTGCAACGAATGGTTGTCTGTTATTTAATTATAGTGACCATCCAATGGTTTTTTTTTTTTTATTTTTTATACTTTTAACATTCTTTTGCTTACGCTTTGGGGCAAATCCTGAGCATGTATTATAATTAATTAACCACGAGGGTACGTATTAGAACAATGCATCATTATAATAAGTTCAAAACTTTGATACAATAATAAGAATAATGCAGAATGTTAGGGGATGTTGGCTTGGCGTTTAAGGCTCTTTAACTAGCACCGGATCATGTGCTATTTACGCACAAGCGCCTATGCAGGGGTTTATACCCATTATACAAGTTACAACCGTATAAAAAGTAAAAGGGAATGCACCTTTGAAGCCAAATGGCGCCGTTAAGCAACATTTGCTCCCAAATCCCAAAAACCAAAGAGACAATTCATTCCCTTGTCCTTAAAATTTTACTAATCAGTCGTTTTTTTAGTGAAGATAAATATATTGAAAACCAAATTAATTTAAAATCTGTGACTAACAAACAAATATTTATCAAGGGATATACGTTATAGTTATTCTCTACAGCTGATAATAATTAGTTGCAAGTGAAGTAGATAAAACTAATCATTCTGTCAGCATAGTAAGGTAGCTTTCATCAACCGTTCGTACAATATATATCCTCCAGCTCAAATTATTTTATGTTTAATTTACAGAAAAAGTGTAAATGTGTAATGTCAATCAACCTTATTCAATAACTATGAAAACTGACATATATTATAATTAATTTAAATAAAAAAGTAAAACTGAATTTTTTTTAATTCGTTCATTGACATAATTTTCAACTGAATGAAGCTGTTCTGTAAAGTTGTAACTTGTAAACTGTAATTTACAAATTCCACAAATTAAATTGTTTGAAGTGTCGCTTTCTGGTTTTCTCCGGAAACAATAACATAGATGCATGATTACCTCCGTTGTGGACACTTGTAGGCTCAAAATAGGACATTTGCTTTAAATTGGTTCGCTATTATTTCAGTGTTTCTTTTCCCTTCTTGTTGTATATTTATAGTCAAAATATATACAAACACAATTCTGATGTTGACTCATAACACTTTAGACATGTTTCTCTTTGTAGTGCAAACATGACAATACAAAACGAGAAAGTTGAATAATAATAACTTTGTGGAACGTAGACACTATTCCCATTTCTTAAAGCAATTGGTTGGAAATGAAAGGGATGAGGAATTTACACTTCACTGGGATGACCCCAAATCCTATAAATGTTTTCAATTAAAAATTTCGTTGCGGAACCCCGTAAAAATACTCTAATTTTAAAATTTAATGGAAAGTAGAAGAAAGGTGAGGTATGGGAGAACCCATTTTACTCCTGTTCTCTGGTTCAAGCAATGTATGCCGACATTTTGCTCAAATTTTACTCAAAAATTTCGTTTGAAAAGATTAAGAAAACTATTTTAAATTGAAAATCAGTTATAATCCAAGTTTGAAAACTAGAATTTACAAGGGAATATGAAATGGTTGAACATCAATTGATGGTGTCTTCCAACAAATATTTTGACAAAATGCTCCCTAATTTATTCACTAGTCTACTAGCATGGGACCTCTGAGGAACCTTTCCACACTTGTCCCAAATTTGACCAGCTTTGGTTTCCCATCTTCCTTGGTCAAATTGGTCGCCTTTGCTTAAATTTGGGGCAATTACAAATGCACCGTTTTGAGCAGGCGACATTATACATCGTTCATAATTAACTTGCTTGGAAAGGTTCCGCATGGATAAGCTCAATTAATGTAGGGATAGTTGAAAGGCTGCTAGGAAAACGGTTGCAATATTGACACGTATATTTGTACACTAGCTAGTGCTGGGAATTTGCAGAAGTTGCATGTAAGTTGTGACATCAAGACATGTAGCGATCATGTGGTGACTTTTCAAGTACTTGATTGGTTGATAGGAAGGATAACGACGAGGAAAGAACTTTCGGTAAATATACTCGTTAATTAAACAAAATTCAGTTTTACTCCTATACTTCTCTTATCCTTGAAACGATTGATACAACAACTTTTGCTTCTTTTAGAAAAGCAAAGGAGAAAAAAAAATAAACAGAGAAAAGAATCTACGATTCAATCGTCTGTCCAATTACACACTAATTATTTTTTTATCTTTTGATTAAATAATTAAAAGAAATTCTATTTATGGATAAATTTTTGAAGACCTACTTAGAACCCTAATTAATTACAGTCGTTCACCATTCTGAATGGATGACCTAGATTTCAGTCTATATAAAAAAATTATCAACGAAATTATTTCTAAATAAAAAATATCGATGAAAAATTTGCAAATAGATTAAAGTTTTTAAACTTTAAAATTCATTTTTAAAAAGGGATAAAGAACGGTTACTAAAAATGAACTCCACACTAAAATTAGTAACTTATGGCATAATTTATCTTAATTCCAAACATTAATTGCAAATAGATGTACCCAACATTTTACTGAAATGTTTGTAGGAGAGTGAGCATTTTTTTAAACATGTAGAGATCGTTAAACAACCATTGAAGCAACCATCTTACATAGTTACATTCCCCCCACACGCGTGCACACTTATGTGAGCATTGCGGATCCCCAAGTTATAAAAAATAGGGAATAAATCAACTCCCGACTTGTACCGCTGCTTATTCTTCCACCGGGAGGAATAAATTTAGGGATGAATAAACTGATACTAATATTACTAATTCCGAATTCCAGAAAGAATAACAGACCTAGGTTTATTAGTTCAAGGCATTATGATCCCTATGCAGACTTTGCTTTCCTTAACAACTACTTCCCAGCAGCCGTGCGCTGTTGTTCTTTTGAATAAAGTAATTCCAATAACCAGCAGTCTCCAATTATTCCGTTAAAGGTGCGACACGGTGACCAAAATATATTTTAATGAATAAAATTATTAAATAAATGTATTTTTTGTTTATTGAATTAATAACTGTACATATATATAGGGGAAAAAAACGATTTTATGAATTACTTTCTGCATTAATGGATGTTCCATGCATGTTCTCTAAATTCATGTCATTAAGGCATGATAAAACTACCCATCCGTCTATTAATTTTCGTTTCTTTTCCCCTCTAACATTTTATTATGGGAATGAATTTCAATTTAGTCTGAGACGAAATTTTAGAATCCGTCTTTATTGTTGTATCTATTACTTTTTCTTGTTTAAGAGATAGAGACGAAATCCTGTCCTTTCTATGTTTCAAAATAAAAATTAATATTACTTTTTACTAAAAAAAGTTCTAGAGTCTTAAAAATTTCAGTACGTTCCCTTACTTTAAGCTGATTTATTTTTTAACCCTAAAAAATGGATTCTCATGCATGTTACTGTTAGAGTTTGCTTTTAGTTTTGCTGCTCTTTTTTTTTTTTTGGATTTTGGGATGAAGTACGAAAGTTCTGTGTGAATATGCACCCTTAGAATTTTAGTAACTTAAGGGACAATATGTTTATTAAGCGTACGCTATTCAAGAAGTGATAACATAAAAAATATGTTCCTTACCGTTTTACACTATATATTCTGGATAATGTTAGAAAAAGAAAATAATCAGCGACATGCATTTCATGTGTGTGATTATTCTTATACAGGATTATCAGTAGGGTTATTTTATTATTATATTATAGCCACGGTCCGTATTGTTTGATATTATCCACAACAAATATAATCAAGGCTGCCTAGATTATCATGCACGCACTTTTGCAATTATATTTTATCAGATTTTTTTTTTGACTAAATCAAAGCTTCTATAAGATAAAAAAAAGAAAAGGATTTCAATTTTAAAAAATTAATAATTTCTTTAGGACTAGGAGTGGTGATTGGACCCATAATTTTAGGTGCAGAGTCACTAAATTGAGCTACATTAAATGAATTATGATCCCCATGCAACTTTAGCTTTCCTTAACCACCACTCCGACCCGTGCACAACATACAAAAATAGTTTCTCAAGAAAGTTCCGAGAACGCAGAGGCCATGAAATAAATAAAGTATATACAGATTTTTAGAACAAGTATATTTTATTCAGAGTAAATTGGTCTTGTACATAATTATATCCAAATTTTCTTTTGAAGGTCCGAATCAATTCTATATAGAAAAAAAAAAGACGAAGTCAGCAATTATCCATGCTTGACTACACGTACAGTACACATACATTAATTATGTCGACAATCAATAAATTAGCGACAATGATATTATTATTAGGTAAAAATTGTCAAAGCTTTAAAAAGAAGAATTAAGAATATTATTGTAGTTTAGTAATTAGATTGTCTATCAAACATTATACAATTTGCATATCAACTGGTTATCAATTAAGCGGTCCTGAAAATTTAGCAGTGAATTAAATTAACGCGTTTGAAATGATGACAATATAATTATATAAATTTAATTAATTTCATATACAACCTTTTCAAGCTATAAATATATATATATCTATAATTTTTAATTTTTAGATTTTTGTATCTATATTTTATTGGTTGTTGCGACTGTTAAATAAAAAAAAAAATCTGTATATCCATTCCTATTAATATTTAACAGATACATACATAAATAACAGTGGACCCTTAAAAAATTAACGGCCATATAAGGAATGGATTCTTTTATAGATTTATATATATTTCAGCTATAAATTATTTTCCTACATACAGAACTAAAAGATAAGATTCCAATACCAATAGCTTAATTTATTATAATTGATGTAAATTGTGGTCAGTATAACTGATAGTCACGCACAGCTCATTTAATTAGTATCGCCTTCAACAAATATATATATATATATGGAGAAAGTTTAATATGCACCATGCTTTCTATGCACCACAGACGTTTTCGGGGATATTTTAGTAAATTGACAAATCTAATTTAACCAATCTAATTTACATATTGAAATCTCATAGCAAACCAAATTTTATAATTTTTTAGATTTTATTACTATTTTTTTCGATTTTTTTAATACTTGCCATTTTTGGAATGTTGTAAATAGTAGTTTGTTTCCCATAATAGCAAGTTTTAAAAAATTCAAAACAAATAGTAATAAAATCTAAAAAATTGTAAAATTTGGTTTTCTATGAGATTTCATTATGTAGATTAGATTGGTTAAATTAGATTTGTCAATTTACAAAAATATCCCCAAAAAAATCTGCGGTGCATAGAAAGTCCTATGCACTATGGTGCATGTTAAACTTTCTCTATATATATATCCGAAAAAATTAGTATTGAACACGTTTTGCGATTTAGCACCTCCAGTTTATCATGGCCTAAAAACGATTGCGTCTATCTGGTTGTTCAACACTAATCAGCAGTCTTTTCACATTAATTATTTTGATTAAAGCAAAAGGATATAGCGCAGAATGAAGAGATAAGCCAATTAAGTAGGTCTTAATCAAGGTAGGATAGAATGTAAACCAAAATCTGGCGAGATCTTACTAAACTACAAACTAAGGAAAGAGACAATCAACAATTGCTAATTAGTGTATGTCGTAATTTGACTCTAACTAAGAATTTAAGTAATATTTTAAGAGAGAATTAGCTTAGTTAACGCATGCTCTCTAGCTGTTTAACGGAGACGAAGATACTATGCACTGATGCACCTAACACTTCGTCAACATATATATACTAATAATTGAGATGGGTTTGGACAAAACAAGCTACCCCTACTTTCAAGAAAAGAAAACTCAACCGCTTCAATAAAAAAATTATACACAGATTAATCAGTTCAAAGTATATAAAACATCCCAACAATTTGATCAGTAAGCAATAATAGACGACCAATCATCACAATTAGTATATTCGTGGATATTTGCAGTCATAAATCCAAATGACCGCCAAGTACAATCAATCGGCCGCTAATATGATTATTTGCTTTTTAAAATCGATAATTCTAGAAAATTTATAGATAACAACCCCTTAATAGAATAATTAACTCTAGTTTGATGATTTAAAAATAACAATTTTGGTTTCCAAAGGGAAAGACACATATATATATAGAAAATGACTACGGTACACCTTAAAGTACGGATCAAATAGTGATTTAGAGTTACTTTTCAAGATTCTAAATTCAAATGACCGATCCAAACCGTACAATATGCTCTAAATGTTGAAATATTCTTAGAAACAATTTTTTTACATTTTTTAGAATTTATTTTACTATATTTTTCAGTTTTTACAAAATCGCTGTAAACATAGGGCGTATAATGTTTTAGATTAAGAATTTTGATCGAAATTATTATTTATAGGCTACATATCTTCTTTACTAGCCAAATTGTATTGTAGAGAAAAAAAAGTTTTTGAGGAACGTAATGCCTAAGGAGGGCTATTGATGCAGGTAGCGATTAATTAATCCGCACTACGGAGACGGAAATATTTATACATTCATTTGACTTCAAATTTGACATCCTTAAATTTGTCTTTTGTGTTGGTCCCGTGTGCACTTTTACATATCTTAATAAAAAACATGACAAAAAGAAGAAAAGATAATAAGAAACTAAAAGTCCGAAAGCTTCCTAGTTACGAAAGATGCAACATTACATCATATCATGGCCATCCCGTTTTGACCCGACCACTCTTCATTCTTTTATTCCTGAAATGACACAATGCCGGCGCCACCCAAGAATAACTATTCCAATTTAGTCTCCACTCATTACATCTCCCGTATATCCTATTAGCAAGTAATTAAACAAGTATATCATGTTATACTTGTTTAAGTATAAATTACAGTATATTTGAAGACTAATCCCAATTGTTAGGAGCTGATAATGAAAGGTTTATTACTGGTCGGGCGAAGTGACATGTGTCATTTCGGTTGGACTCACTCATCGGTACAATAAATGCTCGAACAAAATAAATATATATTCATTTGAAATGCAAAATATATGTAACTTTTTTTTAATAAAATATACATTTTTGTTAACTCAACAGTAATTGGGATCAAGATATTTCGTCGCTTGTTATTAATTATTATACTGCATATAGATGCATCACATGACGAGCGTTGTTTAAAAGATTTGTATATATAATTTATTGTAAAAAAAATTGTACAAATTTTTCTTTAAAAACCTATAGAAATAAGATATTCTCGGTGAATCAGCCGCCTCTTGTAGATCTCGCGCCCCTCTAATGTCATATTTATGAGTTCTCCCCTGTTTATCTGCGAACAATTAATTATTTTTGTACTAATGTAATTCCCATTCACAATTCTTTAAGGATAGGAAAAAAAAATGCTTGCCACTTACTACAATAATAAAAGGAACCAAACATGAGAATCACATATATAGGCTATAGCTTATGCATGGAGTTAATTAAGATTAATGGTTCAAATTCATTGTCTAAATATGATTTATTAAATTTTTGTATTAACTTCATGATTTATTAATGGTGACCTTAACTATACTCATCCTAAACCGGCAATTTTTGTGATACCAAAAAAATTATGATAATGAAACGACATCTTATATAACTAAATTCTTTTCTAACATTTCCTTGTACGAACGTCACCAATTCTTGTAGCAATTTTAATTTACGTAAGCTAACTGCATAAAGAAATTTTAATTGAAAGAAACCTAACTTTCATTATCCTTACATTTCCTAAAAATTGAAAATTAAGGTTTCTTGATTTTAGCATTATAATTTATATGAGCTTGAATATAGGTTCCTTTGTAATATGAAAAAAGCATCTTGATTAAACACAACTAGTCTTACTAAATAGTAGAGTTATCTATAAGTTCGGAAGTTCAAGCTAACAAGAGATAAGGCTTCGTTTTAAATATTTACAATTTGATCATAGGATGATAGGGGGTTTGATTTTGAATGGTAATTTACTCGTTCACGCAATATTGTCATTTGATTTGATTGGTTGAAAACCTGTGGTATCTGCTATACAAACCATTAGCTTTCTAGAAAACATGATTCTTACCAACTAATCTCAATGTTAGTCTTTTAAAAATAATAATCTACTTGTTCCTATACATGACTATTGTAGCACACAGTGCCACGTGTCATTTTTTTTTTTTTTTTTAAATATGTATATGTTAAGCTCCTTTCATCAGATATATACTACTAAACAGTAAGGTATCCTTTGGTTATGTTGGTTAGCTAGCACGCCGTCCTTTCATAGTTTACAGATCACTTTGGTTATAAATAAATTTCTCAGTTAGATTATATAGTCATATCTTTTTAACATTACAATTATTTTTTCACACGTCCATATCACACCCCTTAGCTATCTACCCCGCAGGTTGTCATCAACTCTTAGTCTATGATCACTTTAAACAAATATTACTAAAATCTTAAGAGTGTTAGTACCTTCTTCTCCTTTAACCGTCCATTTTGATTTATCCATTATATAATGTGATTACTGGTGTCGCTTTTAATTATTTTTTTTTATGGAACTATGATTTTTTCCGTTTAATTACTTGAAATGAAACTGTTGGAGCTAAGGACGATTAAGATATACACCTACTTAAAAAAAATTAAGCTACAGAGAAATATAATTATAATTATATATATATATACACAGCGATTGATTTGGGCCAGTGATGGAGAGAGAGGGGCCAGAGACGTGCAAGACCTTTCATATCATTAATCAAATCATATTTTTTTCTTACATGAATATTCTGAGTTTATAAATCTGCAATTAACTGGTTTTTGCACCAGTTCATTGCTGATTTAGATTCACATATTCCAGTCTAGGCATGAAAAATGAAAATTTTGGACAAATCAATTAATATGTAATTTTGTATCATCACTTTATCAATCAAAAGAGCAAATTTAGTTATCATCCATTACAATGACTCAGTTTTCTCCTCTAAAAACTCTTTTATTGGAGGCATACAATAGAAAATTTTATTTTCTGATATTAAGTATTATCGGATCATTAATTACTAATCATTATGCACTTATCTTTTTAATATTGTTATATCTATTTTTGGTCTATCTATTACCCCTTCGAATGTCATGTTTTTGGTTCTTATAAGGCTTTACTATTTCAAACTATTAAATTCGATCTTCAATATAGAAAAATATCGGAAGTTTTGATGAAGTTAATCAAATTTGAATGTTGGCCTTCTATAATATTTCGGATAACAGAAATTGTTGATCTTAAAATTTTCATGTCATTACATGAATATATATATATATACTCTTTTAATCTGTATTACCCGGATTCTTCCAAAAATACAAGTATCCCGTGTCCGACGCGGATTCGCGTGCGATTCGCACCCGACGCTCCACGTGGCGTGTCCGCTAATTTTAGTGAGTTTTGACTGTTGGATTCGGTCAAAATTCGGAAGGATGCGGCTTGGATTCGTTCAAATTCGGTCAGGACTCGTTTGAGACACGTTTAGATTCGGCTACCAATTTTTTCTGAAATAAAAAATTTTGCGATGCGCCCAAAGTCCAAACCCTAAGCCTCCCTCCAGTCTCCTTCTCCTTCCGTCAAAAAAAAAAAATAAAAACTCAAGTTCAAAATATCTTGCTCTTACTCTCTCCGTTGCCAAGTCACCGGCCGTTGCTCACTGCTCTGCTCGTGTTCAGTGCTCTCTCTCTCAATCTCCCTCGCCACTCCAGTCACCTCACCTCACCTCAACTCACCGGCCGCCGCTCACCTCTCCGTTTCTCCTCACTCCTCAGCGGCTCAGGCGTCCAACTCAGCGCATCGACTCTCTGCTCAGCGCATCAGTGCGCTCAACTCAGCGCTCGACTCTCTGCTCGGCTCTCAAGTCCATCGAGGCATCGACTCTTTGCGACTGTGCCTCAGACCCTCATTCAATTGGTAATTGACTAATTTTAGTAATTTCTTTTTCTGTGATGCCTAATTACTTAATTAGTAATAGTAATGATTGAATGTATGCTATTTCTGTGATGCCTAATTACCTAGTTTCAGTAATTTCTTTTCTGTCATTTTATTTGAGATTTTGAGTTCAATTGTACTTAGTTCAATTGCTATTTTGCTACTGTCAGTACTCAGTAGTCTACTAGTCTAGTATAATGTATGCTTGTTTTCTTTCAAATTTCAATAGTCTAGTACTTAGTTCAATTTATTATTTGACTTCATTGAGAACAATTTTTCGATGCTTGTTTACTTAGTTCAATCTACTGTCAGTACCCAGTGCATGTTAGTTGTTCAATTATTTGAGTTTAATTTTATTTGCTAGTGACAAAGATGTTCTGTGTCATACTAGAGGAAAGATTGTTAGAAAGTGTTTAATTCTATTTTTGTGCCATCAAATAGCAAGAAATCACAACTAAACACCATAGATCTAGTGCTAGAAGCATTCACACATCAAAACAATGAGAACAAGTAGGAGAAAGTTATACCTCTCATGAAATCGCATTCATGAGGCTCGAATCCAAGGCATGGGAGTCGATGGGGTGCGTGCTCCACCACCTCCACCATCTAAGGCGCCTCAAGCCCACCAAGGAGCTAACCACGAGCTCCATGAAAGTGCTAGCTTTCATGAGCTCCTAGCTAATCCCCTCTATGAACCTCTTCATCCTATTAACTATTTTAATGGAGGAGAAGAAGGAATGATGCTCAACACATGAGCAAGAGAAGGGAGGAAGATGGGTGGCGGCTAGGAAGAGATGAGAGAGAAAGTGGATGGAGGCTTGGGCTTTCCCAAGAGGTGACCCCTTTATATAGCCAACAACTCTCATCCTCTCTTTGAACTATTTACAAGTATGCCACTAGGGCTCTAGCTGAAATTAATAGGGCCATTTTGGGCTACATCAAATGTTGCAATGGCCCAATAAACCATTCCATTAATTACTCCTTCATCCTTCCTCAAATCGGGCCTTTAATTAATTAAATAACTAGAAGCCCAAATAACTCAAACTATTTAAAGTGTGTTGAACATAATTAATTATTAACTCATTAATAATTAATTTAGGATTAGCTAATGCATTAAATTGTTTCCATATGATCCTTTTGACTTAATTAATTATAACGGTTCATAACGGTATATAATTAATTAATCAACTTATCATATTTCACAATACTAACTGTTGCGAATAAACAATTAATGCACCGTGTGGTTAGAGTCCTATTTGTGCGACCCTATTGAGGATTTATGCTATGTTGGCCATGAAAATAAATCGTTATTTATTTCCAATAATCATAAGCGGTATCTAGCAACACGTTATGATTCCCAATTCGCATAAATAATGTACCGTTACAATATCTTAATCCTGCACAAGAAATATAAGTATTTCCTTGTCTGATTCTTATGTCACATGATATCATTGTATAATCCAAGATAGGAATGTGTCATTCTTGCAGATTATACATTTCTTGATCTAGAGTTGGTCGTCTAGTTTGCATGCATACGATCCAACTCCATCAAGGGGCCCAAACAGATATCATCACTCACTAGGTATACTAATGAGGGACATACGGTTTTCTTGATGAACAACTTTTCCCCGCACAATTCAAGAGAACATAAATAAAGTCCTTATAGCAGCCTTTATCAGGAATCAACGTTAGACGATATTTATTGAACATATCCTCATGTGGAAAAGGTGAACATCTCAAACTTAGAATCAAACTTATATGAAATAAACAATGACACTTAACACAATCCATATGTTTATTTCATTGGGTCAAGTCCTGTACTATGTTCCAATAACATACACATATGCAATTAAGTTGGTAACTCCTTACCTATGATTTGTAGAACTTAATCATCACTTAACTTGCATACTAATCTTTTATGATAATTAATGTTCCTTGTTAATTATCAAGATTATGGACGATTTAGATTTATTATTGTCATTCTAATGAATGATCCACAGAGATCTACAATTCAGATCCTCAACCTGAATGATCTGTCAATAATAAACTCTAGGAACAAATGATCAAATATCATCATTAACATAAACTAAGAAAATAAGTCATTAAATATTGACTTCTAGGACATAACTCCAACAATCTCCCACTTGGCCTAGAGTCAATCAATAGTGACTTCTAGCCAGTGAAGAATTTAGAACAATGTCATATATCCATATATATACATGTCTCGAACCTCAAAAGATATAATACACTTAAAGCAAGTTACTCATACGTCCATCACGCATGGATGCACAATTGCATCTCGTATATTGCTTAAGGTAGAGGTTAAGTTAGAGTGTTCGCTGTGTCCGCGAACCCATCCAATTTTGTTTGACCCTATATACATATATACTCCTATATATGTGTTCTTGATCATCATCATGTGAGATCAAGTGCCATCGTCATAGATCTTAGTTGGATCACCAATTTAATATTGGGTTCTTCAAGTTTAAGCTATGGTTCGAGATGCATAGAACCATATTAGCTTGACTGAGAACTTCTCGATCCATACTACCTTCTTTCATTGCTTCACAAGTTGCTATATATATTTTGTTTTTGGTGACGGAAACGGTTGTAATATCCCATTTAGAACACCTTCTAAATTTACAACACCACATTTAAACAAAATACGTAGCTCAATTGTATTCATATCAATCTTTCGAAAACTAGCATCAACATATCAATTTATATGAGCTTTCTTTCATCAGATGAAATATATCATTCTTTCTCATAAGATACTCGAAGATATTCTCGATTATTGTCCAAACGTGTTTTTCTTTGTATCCAGTTGACAACTGCTTGTCATACTCCTTGGGTACAACACATAGGGGCATGTGCATAAGTATGGCGTACATAATGAAACTCATAACAGAAGGATGCTCGAATTGTATCGTGCACTCTTCTCGAATTGAGTTGCAACACACCGAGTCGAACTCAAGTGTATGCCATACAACGTGGTTAGACATCCTTTTTAGGAGTCTATCTTTTCGTGTAACTATAACACCTTGTCATTATATGCACATTTTGCTCAAACCTAACATCCATCATAATCTATCTCCATAGATTTTGTTTCCTTGGATTAGGTGACTTGCCCAAATTCTCTATTGAGAAAAACATTCTCTAATGAGATCTTGACAATAATCATTTCCTTAATGTTATTCCCAATTAATGTCTTGTATCTTGTACAATACATGTAACATAATGATGCTCCTACTGAATATCTTGTCTATACAAGATACTTTTGACGAAGTTCAACTCCTTGACTTACTTGTCAAAATATTTATTCTAGTTTCCACAATACTTGCTTCAATTCATCAATTGATCCTTGAAACATATATACATTTCTAGCAATACAACAAATCCTCGGTTTGTGTCAAATACACAACAACTTCCTTCATTCAATCGAAGAAGGCGGTTTTGATGTATCTTTCCATATATCTATATATACGAAATATAACTATTTTTAGAATGATCTTTATTGACTTATACACAGCTACAAGCGAGAAGCCGTGCTTTGTACATGGTCAACTTGTTATCGACTTAGACATAGCATCAATCATGAAATTGTGCTTTGTACATAGTCGACTTGCTATCCATATCTATCTTTCCTTTTAAATATCTAAATGTTCTAGATGGATCGCTTCTTCTTGAACATCAATCAAGGTCTATACCTTGTTGTTATATATATGGATTGCACTTAAAGATCATATAGATTCAAATCATACTTGTGGAATCGGGTCTTTCCATCGCTTCTTTATTTATCAACGGATCCTCATATGTCAAGTACGAGGATGTTGTGAAACCTATGTACTTTTCAGTTTAGGCAATTCACTCTCGTTGATCTTTGTAGGATTGGTGCTTGAGGTCTATGAACTACTTCTACAACAACTTGTAGAATAAGTTCTTGATCCTAATATATTGCACGAGTTTCTCGAACATCATCCATTTGTGAGATGTTTGAGTACTCTTTAGAAGCGAGCGTGCTTATAAACTTCTTCCTTTCACAACTGCTTGTGAATTAAGTTCCGCTCAACTCCCACTAAGCACCATGTATGGAGTGACAAGTTTTCTATAAAGGTACTTCTTGTAGTGACGCATAAACTCCTTTAATGCTCACTTTACTCCCACTACTTTTTCTTGAGAATATCATTCTTCAAGTTTACATTATGATGAGCAACAACTACTTTGTTCTTATCATATTCGTCGAAGTAGTACCTTTCGGTTAGTTCAAGATATCCTACATAATATTAAGTGTCTTATTTGGGTCCAAGCTTATAAATCAATCGTACCTTGAAATAAGCTTCTCAACACCAAATCTTGAGAAACAATATACCTAGAGATCGAATCTTGTAAGATATCTTTCTCAATAGACTTCGATGGAATTTTTATTCAGTGTAAACAATATTGTCCTCAAACACAAATCTCTTACATGAGTCGAAAAAGTCAATTTGATTTATTACCGATCGAACTATATCAAACAATGTTCGATACCTTCATCCTTGGATACATTTTTCAATGTTCCTCATGGAGCGAGTAGTGAAACGTATTTCATACTCTTTAGGTAATATATCAAACTATATGACTTAACTATTTACCATGATCCATCTTAAGACTTTTGTTTTTATTAAATGGTTTTTCAACTTTACTCTTGAAATCATTTTGATCTTGTCAAAAGATTCATACTTATACCATATTAAATAGATACGTTAATATCTACAATGATCGTTGGTCAAGTGGTAAAGTGTCAACAACCTTTCAATTGCACAAGTCCTATAGGTCTATATACATCAATATGTATAAGTCTTAATAAAGTTACTTGTCCTTTAAACCTTCGTAGTTCAAAGGCGCTTTTGTCTTTTAACAAACACGATTCGCATGAATTTCAATTGATTTGCAATCGAATTGATTTACGAGCTCCATATTACGTAGACTCTCATAATGCGATTCTTGTTTATATTCGACTAAGCAACTATTTTACATAAAAGTCAAATACTTTATGTGAAGTCTTACACATTTGTCATTCAAAATTTGTTTATCTATTTCAAGCAAATTCAATCAAGATGCATGAAATCTTATACACAAATTCATAACAATAAGAGAACAACATTTCTCTATTACAAAACATGATCATCCATCATCAAATATGAAACGGAGATAAGGTTTTATGAGATGTTTGGAATAAGGTATACAACCTCAAATTCCTAAACAAACTCTTTATTTAGTAAAGATAACTCTACGTATTTAATGGTAGCGGCTTAGACGTATAAACCATTTCCAAAACGGAGTTTACTTTACTTATCTCGAACTTTCTCTTATTCATCATTGCCTACAGATTTCGTTAAATGCGAGCACATGAACTAGCACCTAATTACTAGTGTGAATTAGAGATAGTGAGATAATTTGAACGACAAATATCTTAAGGTTTAGAACATCATGGTATTTCGGACAACCTTTCAAATGCCTCTCATAAATGGCAAATGAAACATCTCATGTGACACACGGTCACTAGTGAGGGTCTCAAAGTTTCAACTCATATCTTGGTGAAGTATTCCTTTAATACTTAACCAATTACTTTTAGCACTAACAAGTGTGTGAACAATGCATCCTTTATCCATAGAAAGAGATTGTATGACAATATCAACAATCCTTGATATTGGAGATCTTAGTATCTCTAGTTGTCAATTAGCTACTCAAACCTTTCGGTTCGCAAGCTAATGAAATATTTATCTTCTTATAAGAAGATTCTCTTGGTTAACTCACACTCCATTACTCGATCATAAATGATTGAGTCTATTTTTACTTTCTCTAAGAACGTCTTCTTGAGTAAGTGGATAAGAGTGCAGAAGTCTAGTCTATTCCTTATGAATTCTCCAATTCAAAAGTCTAGAAGTTCTAAAAGGATATAGGCATTCGCTTTATTGAATAATTTTCGTCGAAACTAATCAATCATTGCGAAGCTATGTTCGGGAAGTCGAGGAACGTTTTTGGGATTAAACTTGCTCAAGTTTCTCATTTCCAAGAACATGTCTTAGAAATCGGTATTTCTTCTCCAAGTAAATACCTTAGAAACGAGCTTGTCGTTTTCCAAAGATTGATCGCAACGAAATTAACATATTTAATATCTATAACAATTTCAATTTAAGGTCATTTAGTTTATGCAATGTTTTGTTTATGGAATGATAAACAAAAACTCCCACTACATTTATTTAAAGTCCCTAATGTAGTCGGTTTCCAAGATCCTCATTTTCGTTGAAATAGGGGACAGCGTCGGCATGACACCTAAAACAACTAGATAAGGTAGGTTCTCCAACCAATCATATCTTGTCCATATGATTCTTGGTTTGTGAGATATCATAAGTATATCCACAAACTTCGTCCCAATGTCCAATCTGATTAGGGTCCATTGATAAGCAACCTCTCTCTATTTGCTCCTTGTAAATCTGATTTACACCCCGACTACAATGATGGAGTACGATGTCCGCGTCGGCGGAATGCATCAATAAACAATCAATTGCATTGAAGGGGATAGAGAGAAGGAGGACGAATCGACTTAATCGAGTTAATTTGGGACAAAAGCAATTACGTGATTTTGTTTGGTGGTCGTGTAAGCATACACCCATACCTACCTATGACAATTCAAGGCATTCACAAACAATCACATAACATAAGCATCTCAAACATTGTCGTGGGTTTGTATGGCTCCCGCTTGCATTAGTCTTCGTCGCATCTCCATGTAACGAAACTAATCTAATCAAACCCTCCCACTAATTACTAAGATCCTATCTAATAATTAAGGAAAATAAATACATGTGATAAAATCCTAAAACCCGCCTAGGCCTTAGGGGCATGCAAGCCTCACAAGTTACATCAAGAATTAATCAATTATTAATTATCAAGGCACCTTAGGCCACATTACAAGCAATCACATGCATTCACAACATTTTACAACACACAAGGCATTGAAATCTTGAGCCATATCAAACCCACATCCTCCTACAAAAACAAGTTAGCACAATATACAAATATATGTCTAAGTTGTTCATAACTAGTGAGCTATTAAGTATCTTTGCGTATTGTTTGCTAATTTGTGTTTTTCCATGCAAAGAGAGTTTAACATTCAAACAACTAATTGCTTAAACCCTTTGATAAAATCAACATTCAAAAAATCCAATGGATGAAAGCAAGGAGAGTTCTAATCAACTTATCAACTAATTGATTAATTAGAACGAACACCTTTCATTTAACGGGACCCGAAAAAATCAAGAAATTTTTCGGTCTCCAAAAAATCCAGAAAAAATCATGAGCAATACTTATCAAGAGACAAACTACCTGTTCAAATTTCAGGAAGAAATCATTTACCAATCGGGAGAACCAAAATTATCAAACTTCAGGTTGTGTATTAAAACACCGGTTTGAAGTTTCAGGTTTTGGCCTCAACCTTTTGGACTGTTTGACCATCTTCCAAAAAATTTTAATGCAAAACAATTTTACAGTAAACAATCACAAGTACAAGGCTAGTAACCATGAAAGATTTACAATTTTACTTATTCAAAATCATCAAGTTTAAGGAGTTTGAATACAAGTCCCCTGTTCTGGAACAGCACGTCGACGAAATTGATTTTGAGTGTTTGAGGTACCAAAACTGGTCCGATTTACATGAAATCAATTTTCATGGATTCAGGACTTCAAAAGGAAGTTTTATATTTAAACACTTTTTCTATAAAAAGTCTCAATCAATACCAGTTTTCAAAACAATCCAATCGGTACAGAAAACCAACAGGACCGTTCTTGTCTTTCATCGATTAAAAAAAATAGAAATACTTCGATCCATACCATCAAATTGGTATGGAAGGAAGTACACCAAGTCTACTTCATTCCTAGCCAATAAAATTAGGGTCTCTTTATCAAGATAACTAAGATAATGCCCACAAAACCAGATCTGGTCGCACAGGAACCAGTCCTGCGCACCGTCACGGAAAAATTCATTAAAAATCCATAGTAACTCGGATTAAAATGAAACCAGTGGGGAAATGCTCACAATTCATCCCTCTTTCAAATCCATCAAAAGAAAAAATCGAAATAAAATCTTTGCTATGCGAAAAACACAGAAAACCTAGGAAAAAACAGAGTTCCAGAGTGCAAACAAAGGCAGCAACTTAATTACTCAACTAATTACACATTTCTCATCTAATTAATGTGCAAAATAACTTAAGCACGACCTTGTGCTCTGATACCACTGTTAGAAAGTGTTTAATTCTATTTTTGTGCCATCAAATAGCAAAAAATCACAACTAAACACCATAGATCTAGTGCTAGAAGCATTCACACATCAAAACAATGAGAACAAGTAGGAGAAAGTTATACCTCTCATGAAATCGCATTCATGAGGCTCGAATCCAAGGCATGGGAGTCGATGGGGTGCGTGCTCCACCACCTCCACCATCTAAGGCGCCTCAAGCCCACCAAGGAGCTAACCACGAGCTCCATGAAAGTGCTAGCTTTCATGAGCTCCTAGCTAATCCCCTCTATGAACCTCTTCATCCTATTAACTATTTTAATGGAGGAGAAGAAGGAATGATGCTCAACACATGAGCAAGAGAAGGGAGGAAGATGGGTGGCGGCTAGGAAGAGATGAGAGAGAAAGTGGATGGAGGCTTGGGCTTTCCCAAGAGGTGACCCCTTTATATAGCCAACAACTCTCATCCTCTCTTTGAACTATTTACAAGTATGCCACTAGGGCTCTAGCTGAAATTAATAGGGCCATTTTGGGCTACATCAAATGTTGCAATGGCCCAATAAACCATTCCATTAATTACTCCTTCATCCTTCCTCAAATCGGGCCTTTAATTAATTAAATAACTAGAAGCCCAAATAACTCAAACTATTTAAAGTGTGTTGAACATAATTAATTATTAACTCATTAATAATTAATTTAGGATTAGCTAATGCATTAAATTGTTTCCATATGATCCTTTTGACTTAATTAATTATAACGGTTCATAACGGTATATAATTAATTAATCAACTTATCATATTTCACAATACTAACTGTTGCGAATAAACAATTAATGCACCGTGTGGTTAGAGTCCTATTTGTGCGACCCTATTGAGGATTTATGCTATGTTGGCCATGAAAATAAATCGTTATTTATTTCCAATAATCATAAGCGGTATCTAGCAACACGTTATGATTCCCAATTCGCATAAATAATGTACCGTTACAATATCTTAATCCTGCACAAGAAATATAAGTATTTCCTTGTCTGATTCTTATATCACATGATATCATTGTATAATCCAAGATAGGAATGTGTCATTCTTGCAGATTATACATTTCTTGATCTAGAGTTGATCGTCTAGTTTGCATGCATACGATCCAACTCCATCAAGGGGCCCAAACAGATATCATCACTCACTAGGTATACTAATGAGGGACATACGGTTTTCTTGATGAACAACTTTTCCCCGCACAATTCAAGAGAACATAAATAAAGTCCTTATAGCAGCCTTTATCAGGAATCAACGTTAGACGATATTTATTGAACCTATCCTCATGTGGAAAAGGTGAACATCTCAAACTTAGAATCAAACTTATATGAAATAAACAATGACACTTAACACAATCCATATGTTTATTTCATTGGGTCAAGTCCTGTACTATGTTCCAATAACATACACATATGCAATTAAGTTGGTAACTCCTTACCTATGATTTGTAGAACTTAATCATCACTTAACTTGCATACTAATCTTTTATGATAATTAATGTTCCTTGTTAATTATCAAGATTATGGACGATTTAGATTTATTATTGTCATTCTAATGAATGATCCACAGAGATCTACAATTCAGATCCTCAATCTGAATGATCTGTCAATAATAAACTCTAGGAACAAATGATCAAATATCATCATTAACATAAACTAAGAAAATAAGTCATTAAATATTGACTTCTAGGACATAACTCCAACAAAGATTACAATTTGTCTTTGTTATACTAGAGTCATACTATTTAATCGAGTTATATTAATCTGTCTTTGTTTGTTTGTAATTATGTAGTGAAGTATCATGGCACAAAATTCTACCCCTTCAGTTCCAGACAGCATAACGAGTACGGATTCAACCTCAGTCAATGAATCCCTCTCTGGGCCTTTTCAGCGTTTTTTATTTATTTTTTATGTTTACTTAGTGCTTAAACTTTAAAACATATATATGAATTGTTCAACCTTGCTTCATAATCTGTTATCATTGGTTTCTATTATCCACAAGCTAGTTATATTGCAGTACCTTGATATATACAATAAGAAAAAAAAAATCAAACATTTTGATATATAATATGATTTTTTTATTATTTTATATATACTGCCGTATCCGAGTTTTTTGAAAAATGCCGCATCCCCGCACCCGCAACGAATCCGACGCGACACCCGCACCCGCACCCGTGCAACATAGCTTTTAATATGGCAATTTGAGTTTAACAACAGTTACAGAACAATATATTTCGGGTAGTGTTACATTATTTACTTATAATATGCATTTATATATGCAAGGAGTTCCGTAACCATTGATTTATGAAAGGATGCCGAACTACAGATTCAGGACACTACAATTTTTACATTGCATCTGAGTCTTTAATATTCCTTTAGCAGGAGCACCACAGATGGCACAATTCTATCCGTCCGATCCACATCGAAGCTTATTAAGGTTTTGAGCGTGACACTCAGTCTGAATCCGCACTTGGAATTACCATATACGGAAATCCTCAAATCCTAGGCTGAGTGGCGCATGTTCAGCTAATTTGTTACGTTTCAAATGGAACTAAACGAAAAGGTCTAATTTTGAATTAACACTTGTCCTCATGATTATCCTTCTAGAAAATAAGATCAAATGGAAACCGAAATCAAACACGGATAAAAATTCTGTGGTTAATTTAATACAAGAAATAAATAAAAATCCGTAAAAGTATTGAACGGTGCTGCCTCAATCTAAGCTATACCACTTCTTGAACATTCTCATGTTTGATGCAAAAAAGTCTAAAGTTCTTGAGTACTCAAGTTAATGTTTATACTAGAACTAGAAAATTAATGGCCAAAACAGAATTTTCACGTGATCAAGATAACAACTTGACGTATTTTGCTTGGTATTGCATCGCTGGGGCATTTATCCGGATTAATAAATTAAGATATTTAAAAAATCGAGCGTATAGGAAAGGAAAATGGTTTTTGTTTCGATAAGGTTCACATGACTTAATTAATTCATAGAGAATCAATAAACTGTCTACAAAGAAAAAAAAATGCAATCTGTACAGCCAGAAAAATTAGAAGGACGTTCAAATATTGTACGTCTTCATTTATAATGTTTCTTAATTAATAAAGGTTTAAATAGCGGATAGCGGGTTCATAGCGGACAACCTCAAGTCATAGCGGATAGCGGATATCGGTCATTTAGCGGCCGCTATTGGATCATAGCGGGCATGTATAAATGTACTTGTTTATTATATTATATACATATTTTAATTAAAAATTAAATATCATATCACAACATATGCATATTTTAATAGTTAAATTTAATACTTACACTTTAATATATATTATTTTAATAGACAAATCTCATTGTATTTAATATTGAATCGAGTTAGTGCTAAAGCAAATGTTCGGAATACTGATTCTATATTAGCAGGTAACAAATTGTGTCGCTATATTTCGTTAAAATACAACTATAATGCATATGTTGTTGCTAATTTTCACTATTTTAGCCACCATAAGAAATAAAACACAAAAAATAGATACTTTTTTAAGTAACATTATGGTATATCAATGAAGCTATAGCGGCATTTTTAGTTTAGCATCATAGCGGTCTACTAGGTCGTACCGCTATAGCGGGGCTATTGCGGTTCATAGCGCCGCTATTTAAATTATGATTGTAAGTTTCAAAATACATATCAAATAAAAATTATAAAACATTGTAAGCTATAACAATATAAAACAGTTATAGGTGATGCTTATTATTGTTTTTAACCATTACATGTGATATGTATTATTTTTTTTCCTAATGTTTACTATTGGGTTGATGTTCCATAATTTTGGAAAAAATATAAAATTTATCTTAAATAAAAAATTTTAATATGTTTGAAGGTTGAAATTGATATTTGAACGTTCTTATACCCGTGCGATGCACAATATTTTAGTCGCTGTCTATATATAAATCTTGGCAGAAATTTAACTTTATTTTAGTGAATTTCAAAAACTACAAAATTACCAAGCAACCTATCTTCATGTCAAAAAAAGAATTAAAAAAAAAATTAAAGTTATTAACTAAAATTTTTGACCGCTAGCTGTTAAAATGTTTAATATATATTTGTCAATAGTTTTGTTTAACTAATTATATAAGTGGCAATTTATGAATGTGTATTGGACAATATATAGATGAGTTTATTTATTATTTATTTATTTTTTTGCCAGGGCCTTTGGACAATTTTTACAGCTAAAGGAATATTTTTTTTTTAAAAAAAAACAGATGAGTTTATTGAACAATTTTTTGAATGAATTTACGAGAGGATTGTTATGTGACTCGTATACTTTATATACAAAGTTGATAGGAACGCAGGTGGCATGCAATTGATTATTGCTTGTCTCTCTAATCATGAAGCGGTAACGGGCCAATTATATAGCGTGATCGCTTTATAAATTATATCAACATTATCTTGAAAAGTTGGTCAATAAAGAATGATTAACTTAATGACACCAATACAAAGTAAAAAAGATTTGAGTGCATAGGAGAAAAATATTTATCAATCATTCAATGATATGATCAATGCTCTTAATTAATACAAAGCTATCATATAGAAAATTATTTATTTGTATCTTTTTATTGATTTGCTTAATGAAATTGTCAGTTTGATAAGCTGACTAATAAAGCATCAACTGATTAAAGTCATTGCACAGCAAATACTGGCTTCGTATTCATGGTGGGTAGTGATGCTATTACGCTAACTCTGTCTTGTTTTTAATTTAGTTAGATTAGGTTAATTAGGTTGCCAGGCCCTTTGGAGAGTTATACTTAAACACGCCAAGTAGGATGGGTTTGATTAGCTTGAAAAGGTATAATGCAGTGATCTTTATTGTCCTTAGTGTGTACTCCGACAAGTTCTTAGATAATGAAAGTGACTATCTTAATTTAGACGGGATCATCATACCGACATTGCAAATTAAATTTAAGAACGGCAGTAATGATTTACACACATATTATTAATAGCTTACTTTTAGATAATGCTCTAAGTAATGTGTTTTTTCCTTTTTCCTTCTTATATATGCTTGTGGCAAAATAAGCTAATTATATATATTTTTTTGTTTAATCTTGAAATAAACTCATTGTCCATGTATGAATATTAAACTGATCATTCCGCCTTGATTTATTCCACTTTGACATATGGAGTACTTTCATTTATTTGAAACTTAACTTTCATTTACTTTATACCACTCAATTTATTGTGAGTATAAAACAAATATATAGCTGTAAAATCACGCTTTGTCAAATGATCAAATCTAGAATGCACAAGTTATAATTAACTTGTGCACAATATAATCCAACATTTCAAAACGCATGCAATTTGGTAGCATTTGTCAAACGGTAAAACCTTGATCGCACAGCAAGTTGCTAAATAAACGCGTCAACTGTCTAATCCAACATTCCAAAGCTGACCCATGATTTATCTCAATATCTCATCTGGTTGAATGACTGTGTTTATTTACTTCACTTTTCACTTATGATTGGCGAGATCCACTGTTGATTAGGTCATTGGGGACCCATTACACGTGATGATAAATAAAATAAGAATTGCAAGGCAGATGGCATGGCATGCATGTATTCATATGTGCAAAATAAATTATGAGTGAGCCTTAAAAACGAATTTTAAAATATATGTCTTTTGTTTGTCGTGGAAATATTCTACTAATCTATAAAATCATGAAATTAATTTATCCCAAACAAATTCTGCCAAGCCTAGTAGATATACATAGCCAACGAGCTAAAAAAGAAAACAAAAAATTGCATCAATTAAAATCGGTTTGAACAAAAAAATAGCCAACCATTGGATCTCATCATCCGATATTCATGTGAAAGAAGCGTCAACATCTTCAAGCAATTAATTTATTTATAAAATCGACGGCCGGTATCAACTCTAGCTCTAAGAAAATAATTTATCCAAATATATTTCCGAACTTCAAGCACTCGTAACTAAAATACATAAAAGACGAGGTCATATTTGTAAACTATTCGAAAATGTTTGTTTTATTCGAAGGCAGATGAAGGAAGCTAAGCTCAAGAAAAAGCAAGCGCGGCGACTGGTCAACCCCGTTTGACCCATTGCTCCCGTAATAATAGCAAAAGGTCCAAGGGCAATACTGTCATCTTTTATCCTACATAAATTTTATTCTCGCTTCTCCTCTAATCCTTTGTCCTGCTATATATACACACCTGAACCAAACTCCATTCTGTAACGAAGCCTGAAGCTTGACCATTTCCTCAACTCTTATCTTCATCGGCCAGTTGCTTTTAGAGAGAGAGAGAGAGAGAGAGAGAGAGAGAGAGAGAGAGAGATATGTGGACCAGAAGAGGATTCTGTTACCCAAGTGTAAAGGGGGCTCCTCCTGCAAAGAGACGACGCATCAGCTCGAACTCCCGTAGTGATTTGTTCGAAACACTGCCTGACGATCTGGTTATCAGCATACTAACAAAGCTCAGCTCATCTGCCTCTTCACCATCTCATCTCTTCAATGCTTTCTTAACGTAAGCTACACATTTTTTTTTTTAGTTTTGTATTTCTTCTTATTTTGTATGTACTTGTTTCTGAATGAAGATTCTAGGCTTCTTTGTTTATTTATTCTCATGTCACTTTCTTTGCTTTCTAATTCTGTGTGTAGTCAAGTTTTCTGAGCACATGTGTTTGTTATTGGAAATTTGGAATATAATGGCCCTCCGTTCGTTGAGGGGTTTTCCAATTAAAGTATAGTACATAGATAATATATGAAAACATCAATGATGTTAAAAATATGCTAGCGTGGATTACAAATTCTTTTTTTCTTGCGTTTTTATAACTTAAGTGGTCCAAATTTGACTAATATTTTGTTAACTTCTTCTATATGATAGCTGCAAGAGATTTAATAATTTGGGGGCACATCCGGAGGTTCTCGCAAATGCATCAGAAAAATCGCTTCAAGTTCGAGCTAAAAGCTGGTCCAAGTCAGCTCAAGATTTCTTGGATCGCTGTGCAAATGCAGGCAATGTTGAAGCTTGTTACCTTCTTGGCATGGTAATTCAAGCATACAATATTCTTCTTTAATTGAACTTATACTTCGAAATCAATCATTATGTCAAAATATTTTGCCCTAATTACTAATAATTATGTGCAACTTGCGCAAGTGATTACTGATCAATTAATCAAACTGCATATAGGTTTGCTCATTTTTCTTTTTGTTTCAATTACACAGATTCAATTCTATTGCTTGCGCAACTTCATTAGTGGAGCGGACTTATTGGCAAGAGCAGCTCTGTCAAACCACCCAACAGCACTCTATTCGTTAGCCGTAATTCATTTCAACGGAAGTGGCCGACCCTATTGCCACAGAGATCCATCGACTGGTGCGGCACTCTGTGCCAAATCAGCTGCACTAGGCAACATAGATGCACTTCGCGAGGTTGGTTACTGCCTACAAGACGGCCTTGGTCTTCCTTTCTGCCCGTCAGCAGCTCATCGTCTCCTCATCAAGGCTAATGCCATTGAACTCATCACGAAAAAGAAGAGAATCGGGCCCCAGCTTAATTACAAGCATCGTAGAGGGTATTGTTGTAGGTTGAACATGGATACGAGCAGCAATGTGCATCAGGCGAACAGGTTCATGGTTGAATGGTGGGGATTAGCAGGGACAAAGGCAGAGAATGAAGTTGGTTTGAACATGTGTTCGCACGCATTGTGTGGAAGGCGGGAGACAAGGAGGCATGAGTTTAGGAGGTGTGCAGTTTGTGCAGTTGTGGCCTACTGTTCTCGGGCTTGTCAGGCGATGCACTGGAAAATGGAACATCGAACTAGATGCCGGCCAGCACAGGATCCTGCAGATGTAGTTGGTGCTGAACCTGAAGGAGCATGAAATCTTATTTGTGCATTTTAACTAACAGAGTTTGCTTGTAAATATTAGCATTAATCATACTTAAGTAGGGATGAGAGCATGCGTATATGAAATCTTCTTTGTTTTTTAGTTAGATAATTTAATACATAACGGTTTATGTTTGCTGAGAAAACTTAATTACTGCATCGGTGCATCCTAGTATTATTTGATCTGTAGTAGTCCGTGAATATTACATATCATCTGTCCTTTAAACAAGAATTTGTCTATAAGTACACATAGCAACGAGCAAAGAGCAATGCACCTTAAGTGAAAGGTCGCATGTTCGAAACCTGACTGGGAGGTCTTTCATAGACATTTAATTTAAAATAAGTTGGCAGGCTTGACCACCAATTTATCTTCAAAAAAGTACACAGACTTTTTTGTGTAAACCTAGGTCCATTCTTCAAATTTGTTTGTAAAAGCTTACAATTGACATGTCTTTCATTGGTTTCAATGTAATCATCACCTCCCCTGTTTTGACAGAGGAAGTTTTTGGTCTTCTTTTTGACAATTTGAGGTACGTATACGTCGTATACCTCCAAATTAATGAGTTGCGACAATTAGTCTGTATTTACAACCTTGTAACTTCGTACTTAGATAAAGTGCATAAAAATAGCCACCTCCAACTCCTAATGTTTTTTTCATAAAGAGAAATGATCATTTGAAAAGAGGAAAAACATTTATGAAATTGGAAGTTGACCATTCATGCATTCCTCAAATACACTGGCGCCTTACATCAGGAAAACATCACAAATATAATTGTAAAGGACCCTATACACTAACAGAAGTAAGAAAATGTGCACGGATCATTATTTAATTGTTTATTTTGATGATGATTATAATTAAATTGGTAAACTTTTAATCTCTAAAATATTGTTATAATCTGATAACATATATGTGGCATGATAACGTTCCCGCGCGCTCTCAATTATTTAAAACATTCTGTTGAAATTTCATGTTTGCTACTTGATTACACTAATTAGTAATTAATAATAAGGTTAAGCATTTACTCCACAATAGAGTGTGCATGCACTGTGGTGAAATTATAGCTATTTGGGTAGCTATTAGTTTTCTTTTGTTGAAACCTAACTGCCCCTCATATATTCTTGTTACCTCCCGTACAAATTTAACCATTTAACAAATTGTCCTCCGAAACTCATTCTGAACTAGTTTTTCTAGAAGACAGAATAAGAAATGATGCTAATTTCAGAGAAAGTTGGTTTAAATTTCTTTTCATCTATTTAGTATGGCAATCCAATGATGCCCTTCTCTACAACCAGCCGTACGTGGAAGTTATTGTACGGCACCATTGTTAGTTGTTGAACTGTACCTTCTGTTTTAGAGCTATGCACAGAATTGCTACAATCGTACGTATAACTGATAATTAACGACATCTCTCTAAAATTTTAGTTCTCTATTCCCATTGTCTAATTATTTATTTTCACTAACAATAGTAAAATTTTGTTTGAACTTTTTGGTAGTTAAACTACCTTGAATATCTCAGGATACACAATTTTACCACCGATGTGTACTCCGTGGAAAATTATTATCTGTATTTTTCCTAAGTACGTGTTAATTTTCTATTATCTAGAAATTTACTCGCATGCTATACCAAAGCACCGTGCAAACTAGAACAAGATTGTTGCAAGTGCCAACAAACTAATTAGTTCTAAACTTCTAATTCTAAATAGTTGTTCCGCTTAATTAGTTATACCTTGTGGAAAGATAAGAGTATTCAATACATGAATACTTCACAGAGACCTAGGGTAATAGTCATTATCTCATAACAAATCTGTTTTTAGTCGACCTATATATATTCACACACATACAAACTAATCCTCCGGCAGGGTCATGATTTTACAACTCATCATTATACTCTTTTGAGAGAGAAAAAGGAGACAGAGAGGGTAACACAAATGACTACAACAAGGCAAAAAACTAGGGGGATTAAGAGCAAGAGAATAGCCATCACCATACCTCTTTTACGCCCACAAGAGATGGGACCTCGTCGGAGGCGGCTGAGTGATGGTAATGAGACTGAGCTAATATTGAATGGAAAGGCAATCAATTCCGGCAATCCGTTTGATGCATTAAGCGATGATGTTCTCATTTCAGTGCTCTGCAAAGTCGCTGCCTCTGCCACGTCACCCTCCGACCTCATTAATGTCATGTCAATGTAATCATTGTTTTCTTTGTGGTTAAATTCTTGTAATTGTATGCCTTCTCATCTCTTTATTTTCGTTGTTATTTAGTATAAAAAAAAAATCAAGATTTAGTCTTAATTCTTTTGGACCTACTTTTTATTTTAATCTTTTTGACAATTGCACATTCCAATTAAAGTTGTAAATAAAGCAACTTAAAATGCAACTAATTAAAATCTCGAATTATACAGGAAGAAAGGTATTAATTGGGGAATCCAATGTTGAGTTAACAATCCATAACCTCTGAAATTACGGAAGCTGTTTTATTGACTACCTAGTGGAAATTTAACCTAGTCCAATATTTACCGTTCAGTACTAAACGGTCAACTGCTCATATTTTAACTGGCGCCAAAATAAGCATTTGTCTCTCTAACGGCCATGGTAGGGATTAAAGAAAAATATGGTTAACTTTGTCACTGGCAAGACTGAAATTTTTAGATATTCTGTTGGGCATGAGATGTAGTCCCCAATATAGCGGGTTGCTGAATCTCAACTCTGCAAATTGGTCGATTTCAATTACTTATGAGACAAAAGGCCAAAGTCTCTTTTAATGATGTGCTTTTTAAAGATGCCTAAATTTTGATTGCAGAAGCAAGAGGTTCAGTGTGCTTGGTGTTGATCGACAAGTTCTGGCAAAGGCATCTGGTAAAGCTATGTGTGTTCGTGCCAAAAATTGGAGCGATTCATCTGAAAAGTTCTTGAGACGTTGTGCTGATGCTGGCAATCTCGAAGCTTGTTATTTTCTTGGCATGGTAATAATCCCGAAACTTTCTAATTTAATCAGCAATGTTCCTTCCATGTAAACGATCAGCTTTTGTGCTCATTTCTCTTGTATGGTCTAATTTTGAATTAAAATCTCACTCAAAAAGTGATTAAAAAAAAGGCTAAAAGCAAAATGGTTAAATTTTGGTTAATGTATATAATTTGATTTGTATAACTATTAACAATAGTCTTTGCCAACTATATATAGATTCACTTCCACTGCTTGAGGAACTATGCAAGCGGGACGGCTCTACTGGAAAGAGCTGCAAAGGGATCCCACGCAGCGGCTCTATACTCATTGGCAATAATACATTTTAACAAGTGCGCTGATGTGGATGGTGGATCTTCTTGCCAACATGACCTGAATTCAGCAGCAAGTCTCTGTGTCAGGTCTGCTACTCTTGGAAACCTTGATGCCCTCCGTGAAGTGGGTTACTGCTTGCAGCATGGAGTTGGTCTGCCCCCCAGTCCAACAGCTGCCTACCACCTTTTACACAAAGCGAACACACTCAAGCTAATTACCAGTCCGAGCAGCCCAACCCCTCTCATTAGTCCTCGAAGGCGTTCTAGGGATATTTCACTTCTAACGAACTATGGGTATATGGGGAGAGAGGTGCACGCAGCAAACATGTTCATGGTCGAATGGTGGTGGCTGGGCGATAAAGGCGAAGACGGGCTCCATATGTGTTCTAATGTAGTGTGCGGTCGGAGAGAGACGAGAAAGAATGGTTTTAGGAGGTGCTCACGTTGCGGCACGACAATGTACTGCTCGCATGTGTGCCAGGAGATGCATTGGAACATGGAGCATGGAGCCACTTGCACTCCAGTGCAAAATGCATAACAAAATTCTAGGAGGCAATTTCTCGTCAAATTTCAGATCAAACCGAGCTTACTCAGGACAAAGTATTGATTTCAGATCAAACTGATTTTAGTCACCAAAAAGTATTAACTGTCAAATTTCAGATCAAATTATTTGGACAATTGAGATGTGTCAACTACGAGTCATCATATATAACCGTGCATATCACGATGGATTAAATAGCTTTTGCACAAGCTACATAATGCAGAGAAGTGGAATGGAGCTAGGCCACCAAGGCAGCTTGTGAAGATTTGTACTACCAATTGGGTTTAATTTTGTATAGTACTATCTATTATTCCGCATGTTCACAGTAGAAATTTGTAAATTATTGGTTTGTTTGTATATATTGAATAAAATTGAATGACTGTTCCTTGGCTTTGAGTATACATAAATAGAAAAAGAAGACGATAAAATTTCGAGATGAATTCCAATGACCAAAAATACAAAATTTATTTTAGATGAGTTACTTTGAGGGGCCAGAATGTATATATTGTTCTACATTTTTTTAATCTCGGTGAAAAAAAAATAATCATAATTTTATTAGGTGCCCTTCAGCGATTATTTATTATTTTCAAACATTCCACTTTTCTAATAATTTCTTCAATAATTTTATAAGGCCTTGTATGATTTTAGAGAGAGATTTATTCTAACGACTAACGATATACATTTCAATTTTGTTGTTAGACTTTCTGTTTATCTTTCAACAACTGGGCTGAGAAGAAAAAAAGGGACGAACTTGTAACACGAAAGAGAAAGAGTAATTGCTGGGCTAAGGCACGCAATCAATCATTTTATCTCATCCGACCCGAATTGTTCTCCTCTTGCAAGTGGGTTCGGATCTGTATGTGAAGTGGAGCGGTTACGCTGGCGAATTCGGGTTTCGTGTGAGACATCTAAAATAGAAATAGAGGATCCAAATTGACAAAAGCCCAAGAGTACATTTCGATGCGGTGTAGCAATCAAGCTGATTCAACAGCTGTGGAGGGATTGCATCGTGACCGGACACGTGGTGTCACCCAAGTGGAGCCACCATTGGATGAAGGTGTGGTACGATCTGCGCTCCAATCGAATGAAATCTGATCTAAGTTCTGGTCCGGGAGATCAGATGTGGCATCGCTGGTGTTGTTGGGTCGTGTTTGGAAATTCTGACGAGCTACTGGTCTAACAGCTTCAACTGATATTATTCGTTCTCATACAAAGCCCTTACGAAATTTGCGTAAAACTCTAAGGACTCCTTCCGATACAGAACCTTTATAATCTTTGCTTAAAATTCAAAGGGCTTAGTAATAGAGAGCCCTTACAAATTTTAGCTAAACTTTAAGGGGTTTTGTTCGATACAGAGCGGTAGAGCCCTTAAAAATTATATTAATAATTCAAAGGGCTTCTTCGAAACAGAGCCCTCTGGAAATTTTCAAAGAATTCAAAGATAACATGTCAGATATTGATGAGATGTCTGAAGATGAAGAAGAGAATGATCAAAAGGACACCTTGAAGGAGCACCAAGAGAGGAAGGAGATTGAGGTGTTTTTAGATGGTTTGGATAAAGGTGCAACCGAGAGCTATATCAGAAAGGCATTTGCTGTGGTTAGTGAGTTCAAGTAGGTTAGATTGTTGACTAACCCTATTATAAAAAAAAAAACAAGGGTTCGCATTTCTGAGGTTGGCGAGACATGCCGTCTCTTAGTTCAAGAAACCTTTGGCATGATTGCTATGGATTTGCTTTTTTTTGAGTTGTTCTCTCACAGTGAGTCCACAGATATGCTTTGGTGCATTCAGAAAAGAGATGTTAAACTTCGATCCTATCGTGCCCCTAAAATCGCTTTTCCGACTCTTAATTTCATGGAGCTGGATGAAGACATCATGTCTCAGGTCAAATTAGGTCTTTACTTTTGTTTGTGTACACTGTAAGTGTATAAGTTAGTCTGTAACCAACTTTGGTTGTATCAATTTTTTATTGTTATTGAAATAAAAATATTGAAATTATCATGTATTGTCTTTTATTAATTAGACTGTATAATAGATTTACTTCAATCTGAAAACAACTTGATCATCCATGGAGCGATTTTAAGAGTTTGTTCAATTTATTAGTACTTGATCATTGTTCAAAGTCCAAAGTAAGCTTCTCTCAAATTTTAGAAATTTGATTTACAGCTTGCCTTAAAGATAGAAAACATATGAAGATAATTTAGTTTTCGATTTTAATGAATTTTGACTTGGTTGACACAATTCTGTAAAATTGCAAATAAAAAAATGGTAACAAGAAGTTTTGTGCAAATTAATATTCGATTGATCATAATTATTATGAAAGCATAGTTTCCTTATCCACCTGAACTCAGAAATCAGATAGTTGCCATTTTGGTATTAGTAATGTACTATCTTTTTAAATTTGAATAAATTTGTAAATATCAGGTGACAACCTTTTTTCTTGATAATCTGCCCCTAAATGAGATGAGGACAAGATTCACAAAGACCTAAAACATTATGGTTCTATAGAGAAAATTGAACTTGCATGCAACATGCCAGCTGCTATGAGCCTATGAGACGGGATTTTGGTTTTGTGACATATCGGCACACATTATAATGTTAAATTGTTAAAGCATGTGTTGAAGGCATCAATAATGTTGAGCTCACCGATGGCTAGTAAAAGGTATTTTTTCAATACTTGTATGGTATTCAATTTGCAAGAATGATTTATGATTTGTCTTCAAATAATATTGCTAATTACACTGTAACATATTACCAGGTAAAGTCGAGGGCAAAACTGTCAACACGAACTAAGAAAGACTCCCAACTAAGAGGAAGCAGCAGATGTTGCATGTCAGCTCGGGGTTTATCATTGACTGAGTGCGCCCAGCATTGCCCCGTGCACTTCCTCTCTTTCCATTCTGGCTTTCCTTGCTCCCGACAAGGCCCATGAGTGTCTGTGCACCTTTGCGTGCGGTCCGGCCAAGTAGTAGCTCTTCAAGAGTATTTGTGAGAGTGGTGAGTTGTGGCCGGAACAAACATTCTATCGTGACCGTGTCAGAGGGATCTAGTGCAAGGCCTCTCCCACCACCACCTCCACCTAGACCTACGCGTGAGCGATTGCCCCCACCTCCTCCTCTTCCTCCATTAGGAGACCTTGTACACTACCTCTATTTATCCGTTTTGGTCAGAAATACTATGAACAGTGGCGGAGCCAAGTGATTTAAATGGGGTGCAATTGACCCCCATTTGTCTATGAATTAGGCCTAATAATATACAATTCTACATGTTATTTAAGTAAATTATTACAACATATTTCTTTTTGAACCCCATAAATATGTGAAAATTACTCTATTATGACCCCATAATTGGATAATATGATTATTATATTAATTTTTAATATTAATTTTGAGCCCCATATTGTAATTTTCTGGCTCCGCCACTGACTATATATGAATATGCATTATTCTATAAAAAATTCAAAATGAACTAAGAATCCATATTTTGCTCTGCTCGTACAAACATGAAAGTGCTAGCAGCAAGGTAATGTCAAGACAAATATGGATTATCTTATATTGGGGATATCCATTGAAGTTTAATCACCCAAATGGAACCTCAATTACCCCTAATTCAATCATGATGTGATTATTATGTATTATTGCAGTTAGTTACACTATTACTCTCTGAATTTTCTATTTCTTTTCAGCATGAAGAGGAGAAAAGTTTGAGGGTAAATCAGTCAATGTGTGTGGTGGAGAGTACAGATAATTATTAGAAATGTAGAGAAAAATTAGTTGTATAATATACTGAAAGCAATTTTTTTTTTTTAGAATTTCCACAACTAAGCTCCTAAAATTTGTTAGATATATTAAGGAGTACAGTACCTGCCACTTAGTTATTGTATACAAATAGTCCCTCTAAAAGCAACATTTTATAACAAACTTATATTTGAATGCACTGTGAGCACCTTTCAGGTTTAGCTTTTCAAGTATGGGAACAACTGGAGATATATAAGGATCAGTAATTATAGTATGGTTGGTATGGTACAAAATTGGATCCTGAACTATAGGTCACCATTTATCACCCTGCTAGTAAATCTATGACCCTCTAGCAGAAGTAAACCATGCTGATCTTAATGCACCTCCTGTTCAAGAAAACTAGATAAGAAAAAATAATAAAAAAGGTACCAGATAATGGCTAATTAGGACACGGGCATCAAAGGACTAATTTTGAAGGATTTTTAAGGAAGTTCAATTAGCTTTTTTTTTTTTTTTTTTTTTCTTGGTTCTTGCAGATGACATATCTCAAAAATTGCAGTTACACTGAAGTCTTTACCTCATGGTTTCATGCTTCAATCTCATCTCATTGAACAATACAAGTCATTGTGAGAAAACTGAGGATTCACTGTGGTCAAGCTGCAGTCTTCTTTTGGGCTTCTTATAGATGATAAAACTAATTTTTTTGTGTTATTGTTTGTATATTGTAAGTGACATGCTGTATGTATTTGTATAGTTTTATTACAATAAGATTGAAATGCGTTCTTGTAAATTAGCATCTCCATATCCATCTGACTGGAGAAGGAGACGACAGTAAGGTATCAGTGGTGCCAGTGAATTGCCATAAAGCCCATCATTTTATTATGTGCCATTTTATATATAGCATAAGAAATTATCATTATCTTTTCAGAAAAAAAGATACAAATATAAATATAATAACCTACATACAATTCATGAGGACTTTGCGTAACCCAATACAAAATTACAGAGAATGTGACTAAAGAAAATCATTTTGACCAGAAAAGTACCGCACTGATATAAATGGTGTTGGAACCACTCCGATCTTAATCTAGATGTAAAATAAAGTTATTATTCTTGCTGTTGTTCTAGGACAGTAACCTCTAATTTGGAAGTTTTAGTGAAAATTGCTTCTCTCGACAATAATATCGGCCTTATTAAATGGAAAATTGTCATATGATATCTTTAATTAAATAGGCTGTGTATTAGATTTACTGTAATCTGAAAACAACTGGATCATTCATTAAAGCGATTTCAAGAGTTAACTATTCAATTTATTGCTACCTGATTACTAGGGCTGTCAATGGTACCCTTTTAACCGTTTACCCTACCCGTATCGTATTCGATAAGACGGGTATGGGTAAAGTTTTATTTTCGTTAAGTTATTGGGTATGGGTATGGATAGAAAAAAAATTTCATTAATTTATTGGATAAGGGTATGGGTAAGGCTATTTCGTATTCGTTAATTACCCGTACCATTATATATATAGTTTATAATCTAAATCATAATAAAAAAGATATAATTGCAAGATTCAATTATACATTAATAACAAACAAAATCAGAAAGATACATAATTGTAAGATTCAATTGATGTGTCAATAATTAAATTACTCGATTAAAAATTGCTAGATTTGATTGAGATAATAATGCATTAATTTGGAAAGATATGATGGTAAGATCCAATTGATATATTAATTTTTTTTCTGATCTTCATTCACGCGCTAGATTAAAAAAAAAGATATGATATTGTATAATTATTAAAAATACTAAACTTTTTCAAAAGATTCCTTTGTTTGAGAAAATATTGTATAATTAGTAATTACTAATTAGTTATGTATTTTTTTGACAATTGGAAAGGGAAGATATTATATGATTTTATTTTATTTAAAGTATTATTAAATAGTGCACTTTATTAATATACTTATATAATATTTTTGTTTATTCATATTGTATAATTTTTTCATTGATTTATTAACATTATTATCTATTTTCTACCGTTACCCTACCCTTACCGTTAATTCTTAACGGGTAAGGGTAGGGTACGGGTAAAGACAATTTTTAACGGGTAAGGGTAGGGTATGGGTAAAGAAAATTTTAACGGGTACGGGTATGAAAAACGTCTCTACCGTATCGTACCCTACCCATTGACAGCCCTACTGATTACATATGAAGAAAATAAACTTTTTAAGTTGATGACTTTTGGCTTGGTTGACACATTTCTGAAAATTGCAAATAAAAAAGGGAATAAATTTGTGCAATTTTATGTTGGATTGATCCTAATTATGATGAAAGTATAGTTTCCTTCCCTACCTGAACCAGATCGCTAATGAGCGATCAAGTTGTTTTCAGATTTGTGGCTTTTTATTGATATTCTTCTCCCTACATGGATGAGACAAGATCGCTAATTAAATACCTCAAACAGTATGGTTTTATAGAGAAAATGAAACTTCCACGCAACATGTCAAATGCTAACAGAAGGGATTTTGGTTTCAAAGCATTCAATACACATAACAATGTTGTATAAGTGGCATATTATAACTAAATTGGATTTGGAGTGGTATTTTTCAAAGCCACAAACTTTGGGGTGTCATTTATTTGCTAAAATTTCTGAGTTTTGGATGGGTCTTACATTATAGTAAAAATAAAAATGTAACCACCTAATCATTGTCAGGGGCATAGCTACAAAGATACAGTGGGGCCTTTGCACACATTTGAATTTAACTATAATTATTTTGTTAATTTCGATAAAATATATAAAATTTAAGCAAGTCGCTCTTCCTAAAATAAAAATTGTAGATTAGTCCCTCAGAAAATTTATTTCTGACTCCGTACCTAATCGTTGTGACCCTAACTATTTGCATGCCATACTTTTATGTAATTATTACCATAATATTATTTCAAAAATAAATTTTTATATTACAGATTCCTACTGAAAAAAAATTGTCTCCTATATGGTTGGAACCGTTGTTTGTCTCCAAGAAAAATAATTGAAAATATCCGCTACCAAGTCGAAATAATTATACTTAAGATAACTTTATAATGAAAAAAGCTTCTAGAAAAAGAAAAAAAAAATACTGATTATCTTGATTCTAACGAGATATACAGTGAAAATACATTACCAATCCCCCGCAAATAGATTTTCTCCTAAAAATTACAAATTATAGTTTACCTTTTTGGAAGTTATAACTGCCCTATTCCTCGGACAGCACTATAGTTCACCTTTTTGGAAGTTATAACTACCAGCATACGACGGTACGACCTCCTATTGCTCCGCGGAAGTTTAAAATCTTTTGCATTTTAACCCTTCTGAAATACTTGTTTTTTTAAACTTTAAAGATTTACTCAGATGTCCAAACAAAATCCAAAAGGGACACGAACACTCAAACTGATGTTTCATTGGCGCAGATAAACAGAGGCTTCTCTTACTAAAATTAGTTTTTCTAAGGACTTAGTTTAAAACTCGGTTACAATGTAAAGATGATAAGGGAACTTCAACAAACTATTACAGATTGACCAAGGTTAAAATGGTAACTGCTCATAGCAAACAGTTCTATATATAATTTTTTTTCACTTTTTTGCACAAACTCATCCTCCAACTAGAGCCGGTTACGTATTGTAACTCACAATTATTCCCTTTCGAAACAGAGGGGCAGGGTAGGAAGGGGGGATAGAGCTACAAAATGAGAACCAGCATGGAAAACAATAGAGTAATTAAGAGGCAAAGAATAGCCATTATGCCTTCTAGTGATCTAATTTTTCAGGAGGAGGGACCCCGTTGGAAGAGGATATGTTGTGGTGGTGGCAGCAATTTTACACCAATCGAAAACTCGTCCAATGTTACCAGTTTTGACAAGCTAAATGATGATGTGCTTATTTCAGTGCTCAGCAAGGTCAGCGCCTCTGCCTCGACACCCTCTGACCTCATCAATATCTTGTTAATGTAATAATATTTTCTTTCATAAATTAATATTCTATACATGCTTTTCTATTTCATGTTGTTGGCATCTAGCTTTGACTAATTAATCCAATCACAAAAATCCCAATATTTTTTTTTATTCCATTTGTGCTTCGATGTATATCTCAGTTGATCCTTTACACAAGTCTGTTGAGTGTTTATGAACTTAATTATAATTTTCTGTATGAAGCTTTAATTTAGTAATTAGATTATAGAAACTATTTAACATTTCGAAATCTCATAGTATTAGCATTTATGACAATATCTTAATGATAAAGTGAAAATAATAATATGTATATCCAGCATTTCAGCCAACTGATGGCATAAAAGAAAATCCAGTAATTGTATATTGAAAACAGAATTGTTCTAAGTATATAGTAAATAAAAACGTACAGATAATGTGGACTCAAATGATATTTAACCAAGACAACAAATATAGAAACCAATAGGATTCTCAGTGGCCAACTGCCATATATATAGTCACATTCACTGGCTGCAAAATAATCATCTGCCTACGGCCATGTTAAGAGAAGGATGTGATATTGTGTCTTTTAACGCAGCGTTAAATCAAATTTTTTTTTTTTTTTTTCTATAAAAGCTTCATCCCCTGTTTACCTGTTATAACAGAAACAAGAAATTTAGCATGCTTGGCATAGACAGACTTGTTTTAGCAAATGCATCTCGTAAAGCTATGTGTGTTCGAGCTAAAAAATGGTGCGAATCATCTGACAAGTTCTTGAGCCGTTGTGCTGATGCTGGCAATCTGGAAGCATGTTACTTTCTTGGCATGGTAACTATTCCAAAGCTCAAGATTATATCTAACAAAATTACTTTTAAAATGATGTCTAAGATTGCGTATAGATGCCTCTAATTGTACTTCATATACATAAGTTAGGAAAATATACACATATTCTTTTCTTACTTTAAGACAATTAGTCAATTACGATCTTAACTTTTATTTTATTTTTTTTGAATCATTCCATGTGCAGTCTAATTTGGTTCAAAACTTCTCTTTGCACAAATAATATGGAAACACAGCAATTAATGATGTCACATTATAGCAATTCAAATGAGAGTGTCTAAGAATAATTTATGCCATACTGTTAATAGATCAACTTCCACTGCTTTGGCAACTATTCAAAAGGGATCACACTTTTGGAGAAAGCTGCAACAGGGTCCCATGCAGAAGCACTTTACTCGCTGGCCATAATACATTTCAACGGTTGTGATGGTGGGGAGGATGGGTTCTACTACCAGACAAATCCAAATACTGCAGCAAACCTCTGCATCAAATCCGCTAAACTAGGAAACATCAATGCCCTTCGTGAATTGGGTTACTGCTTTCAGAGTGGCTTTGGTCTTCCTCCAAGTCCTGCTGCTGCCTACCGCCTTTTAGAAAAGGCAAACACACTTGACCTAAATGCCAGCACAAGCAGCACAAACCTTCATAGTTGTCATAGAAGACGACGCTCCAGGGATTTTTCACTTTTAACAAACTATGGATATTTGGGAAGAACTGTCCATCCAGCAAATGCTTTCATGGTCGAATGGTGGTGGCTGGGGGATAAAGGTGAAGATGGGTTGCATATGTGCTCCAATGTGCTGTGCGGTAGGAAGGAGACGAGAAAGAATGGGTTTAGGAGATGCTCTCGTTGTGGCATAACTGTGTACTGCTCGCACGCATGTCAGGAGGTTCACTGGAATATGGAGCATGGTATAACTTGCATTCAAGTCCAAAATGTCTAACAAAGTCTGCAGGAATTGAATGGGATTGTCGAATTTGAAATGAGGTTGATGTTTGCTTCAAAACTGGCCATTGTGTTTCGAAATGAAAAAGCAGAGACGAGAATGCCAAACACATCCTCCTATCTGTCAATGGCCTTCAATTACATTTTCAAGGCACGTTGAAGATGCCGCGAATTGGAGGCCAGATGTGTTGAAATTTATTACTTATCCTAATTTTGTTTCTCGAATTTGTATATCTGCTTCTTCCAAAAATTTTCCCAATTCTGCGATTCGTATCATCAGTTTAGTAGAGATATCATGTGGTTGATACTCTTGACTAGTTACAATTTCTCAGTTGTAAGATGTCAGAAGATTCTCAAGGTCAAAATGCTAGCATTATGCTCCATTTCATTCTTTTCAGTAGCTAACCCTGCAAAAAAAGAGCAATTATTGCTGTTGTATGTTTTTATTAACTGACTGTAAGAAAATGATCTTTCGATTGATAAATTCTTCTTCCACCCCCATTATAATTGTTCTTGTTGTTGCATTTAGTCAAGTATAAATCTCAACTTGGATTACATCTTCATTTCTGTTGCACCTAGAGCATATCGACTTCTTACATGTCATCTGCAATATATGTTATCTGCAATGTTTAATGTAAAAATAAGAATATATTATTAGAAAGATGAATATCATTCATGCAATGCTGATCATATTTTATTACCTCTATTAAAAATGCTACTGCGGGCTGACCAAAAAGTATTCATGTCCCAACATAACCCAAGAATCCAAATAAACAATGAGGAAAAAAAAAAAAAATGTCTACAAGGCCCAAACACAATTAGTCAATTGCTTTGAAATCTTCAGATGGACACTTCACACCTGATTCGTTTCCAAACAGACCTTGCTCTCAAGGCCGTTGTTTAATTCAACTACAAATTACACACACAGGAAATACCTTCTCCTTCTCATGAAAATCTTCCTAAATTCTGTTCTTTTGGACAAGTTGCTTTTTTTTTTTTTTTAAATTTTCACATGCAGTGTATGGATAGTTTTTTTCTTTCACCATTTTTCTTTTCTTTCCTCATGCACCAAATAGGCTTTCCAAGTATCTACAAAGTTTTTCCACGTTTCACTGGACAATGGAAGGTACAACATCGAAGCTGTTACCAATGAACCTGGAGAAAATTATCTTAAAAAAAAAAAAGAGAATCTGGAGAAATTAGGCGGTCAAAATGCAAAACACCATACTGTCAGAATTTAATTGATTAGGGATAAACATTTACCACTGTATTTTACAAAATCAACCTCCAAACCATATGAATTCTGCAAATATATATCGTTCTATGGATATTAACAATAAGCTGATACAGTCATGTAAACAGTAAACTCAATTTATCCAATAATGCAACTGAACGTGTTTATCAATATTCGTTACTCCCGAACTATATTAGAAAACAAAATTTCAATTTTTCATGCACAAATAGAGTCTTGATTACCTGTAGATAAACTCACAAACAAAGACAGATTCAACCTTCAGAAACAAGTGGGTACTTCATTTAAAGAAGCAGAGTGAACTTAAGTAAGATGGCTAAGCAGCAAATCGGTGATACTATAGAGAAGAAATTGATTGAAAATGACATAGAAAGGCATAGCTCTACCTCGCATAAATGGTTTTTCTCATGCAATACAACTCCAACAAACTAAGGCGCCAAAATTATTTAAAAGAAAAGCATAATCCCACAATCTGAATTTTAAAATACAAAAATAAAATAACAAAAGGAGGAGACCTAACTGGCGCAAGGGAAATTAGACTAGAATGCGATTGACAGACTATTATTTAATTAGGCCCTTCATTACTCTTTAACTCTCTGGCAATACGGGCCCACTCAGTGTGAAACGATCCTGGCCTGTCAACCCTCTCATAAGTATGGGCCCCAAAGTAGTCCCTCTGAGCTTGGACCAGATTCGCAGGGAGTCGAGATCGTCTGTATGCATCAAAATATGCCAGGCTGGCGCTCATACCTGGTGCACACACACCTGAGTTCACAGCAAACTTCACTACCCGCCTCCATGCACCCTCTTTGTCCACCATCTCCCTTGCAAACTCCTCATCCACTATCAAGTTCGCCAAATTAGGATTCCTTTCATAGGCCTTTTTAATTTGGTCCAAGAACTTTGCCCGTATTATGCACCCACCCTTCCAAATTCTCGCTAGCTCGCCAAGATTCAACTTCCAACCCTTTTCCTTGCTCTTGGCTCGAATCAAGTTCATGCCTTGTGCATAGCTGCAGATCTTAGAGGCATACAGTGCCTTATGCACATCATTAATAAGTCGTCTTTCGGCATCAATTCTGTACCTCCTAATTGGATCAAGCTTGAGACCGGCCTGCTCCAGTGCAGACTCGGCTGCTACACGTTCGTCCTTCAACCCTGAAATGTAGCGGCTATCCAATGATGCTGCAATGGTGGGGGCAGCTATGGCAAGCTCAGCTGCCTGCTGTACTGTCCACTTACCAGTACCTTTCATCCCAGTCTTGTCTAAAATCTTATCAATAAGGTGTTGTTCCCCAGAACCCGAGCCGTTGAAATCATCAGGCACCCTAAGAATGTCAGCTGTGATCTCAATGAGGAAACTCTCCAGCTCGCTTTGATTATAAGCTTTGAAAATTTGAGCAAGTTCATCATTGCTAAAACCTCCTACATGCTTTAGTATATCATAAGCCTCAGAAATCAGCTGCATATCACCGTATTCAATCCCATTGTGAACCATCTTCACAAAATTGCCGGCACCGCCAGGTCCCACATAGGTGACACATGGGCCGTCATCAACCTGGGCAGCTATCTTGGAGAGAATGGGCTTCACATTTGTGTAAGCCTGTTTGTGGCCACCAGGCATGAGGGAGGGGCCGTGGCGGGCCCCATCCTCACCGCCTGAAATCCCCATACCCAGGTATAGGAGCCCCTTTGAAGCCGCATCCTCAAGCCGTCTCTCGGTATTCTCATACCTGTCAATATCATTTAATTTTTATGGTTGTTCAAGACAAAATTAAAACCCTAAACCCCCTCAATCAAGCTAGACCAACACATTAACTAAACAATTAATTACTTAAAAATGTGTAAAGAGAAATACCACTCGTTGCCACCATCAATGATAGCATCGCCAGGTTCGAGAAAGGGAACGAGGGAGGAAATGAGAGAATCAACGGGAGCTCCAGCTTTGACCAGCATCACGATGGCGCGGGGTCGCTTTATCGACAACACGAAATCCTTCGGTGTAGCGTGACCCGTTAAAGGCAACCCGCCCTCGTCCTGAGCCCGGCGCACGGTCTCCTCGGTCTTAGACGCCGTGCGGTTGTACACCGAGATGGGAAACCCCTTCTCGGCTATGTTGAGAGCGAGGTTTTGACCCATTACGCCCAGACCCGCTAACCCGATCCGAGATGCACAACCCGCTGCTGCCTCCATTGGAATCGGAGAGGTGTGAAGGGAGATTGAAGGGAGAAGAGAAGGAAAGCGAGTTGCCACTGAACGCGCAGTTTAGTTTAGTTTGCAGACTGCAGAGAGAGAGAGAGCTTGAGGCTGATTTCTCTCTCCGTAGTGCCACTGGATAGCGGAGTTGTCGAGGTGTTTTGCCTTGAAAAAATATGGATTGTTCGATTTATTTTCGGTGGTCTTGATTGATTTATTAATTGATTTAAGTTTGTTTATAATGGAGAGGACCAGAGAAATCGAACAGTTGAATCTGAAAGAAGCGGTCCAGATCTGTCTAGACAATTTACAACCAGTTCGAGTTTTTACCAACATAACCCAAAAATGAAAAGAGCCCAGAACCTTAGAAGGCCCAAACTCAATGAGTCAATTCCGTATTTCCGTTAGCCCTCTTCCATCTCGGTCCCACTGTCAGACGCTTCCTTTCCAATTCCAGTTCCCTTTCTCCCATCTACAATGCAATAGTGTATCGACAAGTTAATTTCTTTTGAACCTCTCTGATCTACACCTGAACACCTCGTTCTTCGACTTGGACAAGTTCATTTGTTTAAACGTCCAGTACTTCTCTCGGAGCCGAAAGATTGTATCGACAATCAATTTCTTACATTCTCCTTTCATTCCTTTCATCCAAGGCACTTGGAAAATCGGATACACCGTCGATCTCAAAAGGAAGCTTCAATTAGGTAAGTCACTTTTCAAATCTTTTAAATAAGCTTACCATTACAATTCTACCTGGTAGTTAAGCCTCTTATTGTCCCCTTTCACAACCAATTGTTGTCTGAATTGAAGAGGATAGAGGCATACCCAACCTGCATTGAGGCAGTGGAAAATCATAAAAAGCTTCAATAAGGTGCATCCCAAAAGGTATTGTATTTGGTATAATATCAAAACTCTACAGAGGATAAACCATTACACCTATTTGTGGGATATACATATACAGCTCAAGACGGTCTAGGCTCCAGTCCACATATTCACATGGTCCATCCATTTGAGGTTAAAAAAGAATCACTAGTAAAAAATTGTCTTTTGAAGGTTCTGTACTTATATCTGTGGTGCACTGGTGCTAGCATTCTTTTTCTCTTATTGCTACCACAATAGCTGAAAAAGGATGCTCGAGTCAAAACAAGTAAGCACAGTTGTGATCCAATCTACGACCTTTATTATTGTTTTTTCAACTGTGAAGACCATGCTGATATGACACCAGAAATGATTTCTAAAGTGAACTCAACTTCTTATTGTTTGATGTTAGAGATGACAAATTTGATGTATTTCCTTGAGACCCTTGTAAGTGGTTACTGGTAAGCCCACCTGCCAGTTAGACATTTGTAGGAATAGTAGGATACTGGTATGACTTGTGCTATTGTGTTCTCTGAAATCTATCTGTCAGTTCTTTGGATCCATATCTCAATACAAAACTAATGGCTGATGGAAGCCCTTTTACTTCATCTACATACTGAAATTTTGTTAGAACCTAACTATTATAATTCTAAGATTCATTTTACTATTTTTTTTAGAGAAAAGCACTATTGCTATTGGATGGTCCTGTGGTTTCAAAATTGATGAGTTTTTGATCTGCCATTTGAAGTTTGAAAAATTGAACTTTGGACTCAAAGAACTGTTCAATTGGTGCTTTGCAAAGCATCATAGCATAACTCTTCTACTGTTGTCTGAAGGAGTTCAAATGAAGGCCGGTCTCTATTGTTGCTTGATCGACTTTATGATCAGTAGAGATCCCTGTTTGTGAATTTCTAATAAATATCTCCCGCCAATCAGAATATTGAATAATGTTTACCAAATGGCTCACTATAATGCATTTTCTGATGCAAATTAATTTTCAATAATATTGACCAATATATATGTTTTGCTAGCTCCATATCTCAATGGTTTGCATGGTGGATTGAAATCATTTGTGCTGATAAAGCATGCATTGCTGTCAATTTAAGAAAATAAAAAATAATTTGTTTTGAAAATGTGATATTTATCAATCTATGGACAAAAAAAAAGGAACACAACTAAATTAGGACAGTTTGGCACCTGAAATTTTTAAGTACCAGAAACGACACCTGTAACAGCCATGATATGCAGGATCATCATATAACACTGTAACTGGAAAAAAGCAATTGTTTCATGTGTAAAGAACTTAATCTAATGCAGTTCTATCCAACTAAGCCCGCTACTATAAATAACTACCTTAAGTTTATCTTACCGATCTTGTTAAAAGGAAACAGATGCTTCTCCCAAAAGCATGTGCAAGAAAGGTGATGGTTGCTCAAAACATGTCTTTGTGCACTTTCTGATGATTACTGTACTAGGTAGAACCAGTGTGTCCACCACATTGCCCATTGACTTGACCAGCATAATTGGTATTACAGATTTTAGTGATATTTAAGAAAATACAGTTTTGTCCTTTTTGTTATAGGTAATTTCCTCATATTAAATGTACAAGACGATGCATGTACATAGTTTTTCCCCTGCAAAATATGAAGGATTTAAGGGATAGTTTAGATAACATTACTTTACTTTTATGATTCAGATTAAATTCTGTTATCTGGGAAAGCATGCTCATGGTTTACAGTTACACTGCTGGTTCATGCTGCACAAACGTCCCACCTTGAGGAGCTCTGCTTACATAATCATATTGAAAGGAAGCAACAACAGCAGCTGATATCTCTTCTGCCATGGTCCATACAAAGTGACCACATTGTGTCATATTTACCATATCGCCCTCAGAACAAGTGTCCCAGCCATGGTTTTTTCCAGGAAGAAAGGGAAGCTTGTATACTAGGAAAATTGTTTCATGGTGGAGTGGTAATGGCTGACAGATCAAGAACTCAAGGGGAAAGAGGGGATAGGATTGTGTCCACACATGTCATGTGGTAGAATGGAGACAGGCACAATGAGTTCGGATGGTGAGACTCTATACTGCTCATCTTGCATGCCAGGAATGGTGCATGGTAATGTGTGTACTTTTCTGTACATGATCGATGTTATTGATACAACAAATACACTGGGTTAGTTTTTCTGATAAATTGAACTTCCAATTGTCAGGATGTTGATCAAGATCTTGGCAGATTGTGGGAGATGCAATGATTGGATACTAAGTAATAAGCAAGCAGTACTTCACTCGTTGTCACTCTATTTCAGCTCTTCACTTTTCTTCTAGCTTTTCGTGAAGAATTGTTCGCTGCATACTTCTAGTTGGGGGAAGGATAACCCAAGTTTCCTAACACAACTCTTTGTTATCATACAGATTTAGTTTGCTAATATAATCAACATCCTCTCTTCTTAATTCCATTTTGTTAAGAACTTTTTCTATTTACACAACAAGGCACCGATATAATGTGCCTTCTTCTTTCCAAGGAAAATTATCAATTGATAAATAAGAATGCCTCAGCTTCTTAATTTGTGTTTTCGAAATCACTAAACTTTTAAATTATTTAAATTGGATCATCCCAAGGAGATTATGTCTAACCCTTACCTCTAGAGAACTAAAAGAGTCACGAACTATTCCAAGTTTCAAACAGTTAATTATTAGTATTAATTAGCTGTCTTCTTTTCAATATTGCAATGTCAACTGGTTGGTAACTGTGGCAGGAAGATTAGTTCTGCTAAATTCATCTCTATCCTCATTGCCAGTTTACTTTATGTCGGTTTTTAGAATACCTAATTCAATTTTGAAAGTGATCGACAAATTGAGGAGAAAATTCCTTTGGCACGGCGCACAATCTGAACAAAAAAAGTTGAACATGGTACCTTGGGATCTGGTTTGCAAACCGAGGCAATGTGGGGGAATAGGTGTAATTGACCTCAAAGCCTTCAATTCCGCTTTAATGTCCAAATGGTTATGGAAATGGCACTCACCGACTGTTTCACTTTGGAAATCACAATTGATGGCTTTATATCACCCACAACCGGCATTACTTCCCAACAACTATGTCATTCACAACTCACTGCTTGAAGCATCATACATTTTCCAAACGGGCATGACATTTTCAGTTGGTAATGGTGAATCAATCTTGCTTTGGCATCATAATTGGGGTTATGGAATAATTAAGTTCCACTTCCAGGAACTTTACTCTTTTACCCTTCATGATAATCTCACCCTCTGCTCATTCGCAAGCAACATAATTAACCCCCTATTCCTCTTTAATCACCACATACAATATTCCACAATTGCCCTTAACCAGCTAAGAAAGCTATCAGCAATGATAAACAATTTCAGACACTCACATCAGAACTTACTGTCAAGTGCAGCAGACGAGCCGGTTTGGAAATTTTCGGGAGCATCTGGTACCTTCTCTACAAGCTCTACCTACAAGTTCATTAAATCTTATCCAACCCACTCCTCCGACTTGCACAAAATCTGGTCATTTAAAATACCATCAAGGTTCCAAATCTTCATTTGGCGCATGCTACAGAATAAACTAGCAACACTAGATAATTTGCAAAAAAGGGGCTGGAGCTTACCCAACAGATGTGTTCTTTGCACCTGTAGTTCAGAAACAGCTATCCACCTCTTTTCTCAGTGCTATTTCTACTTGCAACTACGATCACTGGTACAAAACAATTCCATACTGGGTCCTCTAACTGCTGGCAGCGATTTTCCTCTAAATCCGATGGAGCTAATTCAGGAAAGGGGTATGATTAGAAAAAGAGACATTTGGGCTATCACCTTCTTTATTATTTGGAGAGAGAGATGTGCGAGAATTTTCTCAGACATAGCAAAATCTCACACCACTCTGCTGCAAGAAATAATCTCTGAGTATTGCACTCCTCAGCAACTGTACATTCCATATGATTTAGCTTCTGGACTCATCTCCTAATCTCTGTTGAAGGCTGAATACTGCTCTCCACACCGCACCTTCTTAACAATCTTTATTTTTTTATTTTTTCGATTTGTCTTTATTTCTTTCTTATGACTGGGTATTTAGTTCAGATTTTTTTATTTTTTTACTGGCACTTTACCGTTCAGTTAAATGCCAAACTTGTAATGTTACTTTTTATTTAATTTAATGCAAAGATGAGAGCTGGACTCCTATTTTTCGTCAAAAAAAAAAAATAATTATTTGTACTTATCCTCTATGTAACGAAATGATCTCTACAAATTGACTAACATATTAAAATTAACGCACATATAGGCTTATTTGCGTACAGCACGAGCATAGAAATTTATACAGTTGCAATGACTGAAATAATGGGTCCACACTTTGGGTGCAAGGTTGTACCAGCTAAGGATAATTAGATATCTTGCTTTTCGTTTTGATTTTTTTAGCAAAGATCTCACTGGGCAACGTTCTTTTCTTTTTTTTTTTTTTTCATAGGACGAACTAAAATAGTAATGTATTTTTTTCGAGTATGTTTCTTATTGATCAATTGACAAAAATTAATATTATCCAAAATATTTTGATGCATAATATCCTCATTACAATATTTTCAGTTTTATTATTAATTAATGTTATAGTTCTATTTGAATTGAGCTCAATGAAAATCCAACTTTTTGTCGCACTCTGAACAAACTATTGAATTGCTATTTTTTTTTTACTTTTTGTATGAAATTATTAGGCCAAAAGCATACCGTGTCGTTTAGGAACTAAAATATTATGTTTTAAAAACTTCTATATATATCTATATTTGCGGTATGACGGTATCACATTCATATCTAATTAAATTTTGTCGCAAATGTGTTTATTTTTCCGATTATTAGCTGTCTTCACATTAATGTCAACTGGATGCTAGCTGGAAGATGCCACGCACATGACATGGCCATCATGTTTAAAAATTTCTTATTTGTAATATGAAATTGCCTGTGGGAACATTAAATATTAAAATTTAGAAGCATATAGACCCCAGCATTGAAAAACACCGGTTCAATAGCGATTGTCTGTTCAGTTTTTCATCAGATGTAATATTAAACTGAATTCCAGTAATATAGTCATCGCATCTTCCCCCCGAATTTCAACTTCTGCCTCTATTCCTAATCCTCTGTTATCGAAAAACCATTTTAATTTAATTGTTCAATCATGGCGGGTCCAGAAAGTGTTGGATTGGCCGCGCTCGGGTGGGTGGCATCACCGGTCGTAAAAGAACTCATCAGCAAAGGCATCTCCTATCTGGGTAGCGACATGGCAGAGGAACTTGATGATTTGGAGACGATTTATCTTCCACAGTTCCAGCTCACCATTCGGGGCGCCCAGAATAGCACAGACAAGGACAATCTGGACACACTGGCCAAGTGGCTGGCCCGTTTGAAGAATGCTTATTATGATGCTGAAGCCATCCTCCATGATCTAGAGTATGAACGCCTCAAACGCCGGGCCAAAGGTGATGATAGAAAGAAACAATGGGTACGTATCTCCTCTCATCTCATTATCAAACCTCTTAAAACGATCACTAAAAAGGTGAACCTAAAGGTTTCTCTATTGTCCCCTCAAAAGAAAAAGTTGTTGGCTCAGCTGAAAAAACTCAAGAAAATTAATTGCAGCGGAAGCAAAGGAATTCCGTGAATTATTGGGAATACAATCTGGCAATGAGAAAGGTGCACCAATCCGTAACAGAACTTCTGAAACCACCTCATTCCTTCGGGATAAGGTTTTTGGTCGTGATAAAGTTCGCGACCAGATAATTAAGTATTTGTTGGATGAGCAAGGAGAGAGTAGTTCAACAAGGAGTTGCTCAGTTGTTGCCATAACTGGTATTGGTGGTGCTGGCAAAACTACTCTTGTACAGTACGTTTATAGCGATGAAATTGTACAAAAATATTTTGATTTGAGGATGTGGCTCTGCTTATCTGAAAACAAGGATATGAAAGAGTAAACAAAGGAGATGATTGGGTGTGCCTCAGGAGAGAAATGCAAAGATATACCCAATTTAGATCACCTACAAAAGAATCTGAAAGAGATTTTGAGTAAATACAAAAGTATCTTGCTCGTACTTGATAATGTTTTGTATGATGAGAAAAAAAAGAATGAATGGGATAATTTCTTTGATCCATTTATTTCCATAGGAGGGAGATTTGGAATTGTGGTAACTAGTCGCATAACATCGTTCCCTAATGCATTCTCACGTGGGAAACTTTTAACTATTGAGTTGCCCGATCTGTCACCAAATGATTTCCAATCACTTTTCCGGTACTATGCAATGGACGGTTTGGAAATTAGTGATTTATTGAAGACAGATTTGTGTGACATTGGGGATCATATTGCTGCAAAAATTAGCAAATCTCCTTTGGCAGCAAAACTTATTGGTTACTAGCTGCGAGAACCGCCAGAAATAAGTTTCTGGCAGAAGATTCTAGGAAGTGACAACTTGAGTAGCAATAGAAAGATTTTGGAGATTTTATTATGGAGTTATCAGCATTTTAATGAGCAATTACAACGGTGTATCTTATTTGGCGACTTATTTCCCAAAGGTACATATGCTCCTGATGGAATTGAATGGGTGCGGTATTGGGTGGCACTTGATTTTATCCAGTGTTCAGATAATAATAGAAATGTTGAGGATGTTGGCCTTGAATATTTGAATAAAATGATAGTAAACGGTGTTTTTCAACGGGTGGATGGAATGTGTTACATGCATGACCTCTTTCATGATCTAGCACAAAAGCTTTCTATTAAAGATTGTTTTACGGTAACAACTAACAAGTTTTCAGAAAGAAACCCCGTCCCATCAACTACAAAGTATGCATTTATGGAAGTTAACAATGAAAATTTGAAAAAATATTCATGGGACATTTGTAATTTAAGAAACCTGCGAGCCCTCATCCTAGATATCCGATTTAGTACTCTAGATGATGTAAATGAAATACTTCTTATGGTATGCAATTATTGTAAAAACTTGAGGGTATTAGAGATAAGGTCAAAGGATTATTTGAAAGAGCTACCAAGTGCCGTGGGAAATTTGCGGAATCTTAGATATCTAGAAATCTGGGTAAGCTCTATAGAGGTGTTGCCCGACACAGTGTCACAGCTCTACCATCTTGAATTTCTACTATTACCCACATCAATAAAGACTCTTCCGCGAAAGTTGAGTAAGTTGATCAAGCTTCGAAGCATTCTTATGTATGACAAGAATTATAATAACGTCAATACCTTACCTCTGATACCTTACCTAGGAAAATTAATTTCACTCCAAAGTTTGAGTGAATTTCATGTGAGAAAGGAGGGAGGATACGAGCTGTGTCAACTAGGATGTTTAAATGAGATTGCTGGTTCTGTAAGAATTGTAAATCTTGAGAATGTTAGACAAAAGGATGAAGCCATTGAAGCAAGGCTATCTGCGAAACCTAAATTAAAAGGGCTGGAGTTGGTGTGGGCTGAGTCATCTGAAAATGGATTCGATTCAGAAGTTGTTGAGGCCCTACAACCGGCAAAAATTTTGCAAAGTCTTTCAATTGAAGGGTACGGGGGCTCAAGATGTCCATCTTGGTTCTTGGAAGGTTCAGTTCTCAAAAATATAAAATATCTCAAGTTTTATAGTTGTAGTGGACTCCAAGGTTTGCCCCCAAATTTCCATCAGTTATGTCCTTACCTTACAGAGTTTGGAGTTGATAAATGCCCGTGTTTGATTTTTGTATGTGAGAATGAGTTACAATTGAATGAAAACAATGGGACAATGGGAGAAAATCCTTGGTTACGTGGTGCAATGTACAAAAAAAAAAAAGAATTGGAAAATGTTTTTCATCATGAAATCCAAAGTTTTAAGAAAACAGACCTAGAGCAAAACTGTGGAGAAAAAATTAAAATTATTGAACGTGCTGCTGAGGATAGTATCCAACTTACAATTGATGTACAGAGTGCTTGGTGCCAATGCCATCAACAGAGGATGAACTTTATTTTTAGATGTAACACTCAAGCAAACAAATTAATACTAGCGCGTATCTCGCGCGTTGCGCGATTCATTCATATTTCTTTTTCAAAAATTCAAAATTATAAGATCATTTTCAATTGTTGATTGGGTTTGTTATTATTTTTGTTGATCTGGCCTATAATGTTATCTTCATATATACAGTGCTATCGCGCAATCTCTTTCTTATACGTCTTAAAAAATAAATAATGAAGACGTTATGTTTGTTCAATTTGAACGAATTTTTTAAGATCACTGAATCATAAAAAAAAAAATAGTTCCAAAATACAACAATCTACAAAGCGCATGAATGCCTTGTTCCTCACAATTAACACACCATTTTATACACAGCACTATTATGACGACAGTAGACCTTAAAATATCTAAATATCCAACCACATAATTTTAAAAAAAAAATACTATACCTTTTCATACCATCAATGCACAATAGACGTTTTTTTTCTTTTTTTTTTCTTTTTTTTTTTTGCATATCGCAGTCTGAAGTTTGTAACAATAAAAAAAACATCTCTAACACAAACAAAACATGAAATTCATCCAGTTCCAATAGAATAGCACCTCCGGTAACTAATTTTGTCATCAAATAACTGAAGCAATACTTGCCAATTAGCCAAACCAAAAATAGAATGCACCATGGGTAAACATACCAGCACATAACATGTTCAAGACTTGATCGTCTTTTGTTGGTACTTCATCTTCTATCTTGGAGCTGGATATAACTTAGAAGCTCATCCCTCGTCTGTCCACCAGATGGTCAACCTACCCACCAACCATAATTATCAGAATAAATCAAAGTTTACAACAACAACAACAACAACTAAGCCTTTTGTCCCAAACAAGTTGGGGTAGGCTAGAATAAATCAAAGTTTAAGAACAACTAATTTCCACACATAATATTAACATAAACCAAATAATTAAAGGTGGCTAATTTCCCAAAAATCACCCAAATATCAACTAATTATCAGCTATGTATGAATTTGTGAGCAATCATCATTAGTTAATTTCACACAAATCAAATTAACATGAGAAAGAATGATATGTTCTTATCATTGGAGGTTTCATTGGTGCTTCTTACACAAAATTCTATGTATATAATACTAATTTAATTTTAAACCATAATCTGAATTAAATAGTTATTGTGATATCTATGGACCAACTCCCATAAAAAATTATGTACTGTCAAAGAGAAGTTCATCCTTGTTTTGCACTGATTGCCTTTCGAGATTATTAAAACAAAAATTGAAAAATAGACCTAGCTTCACTGCGATAAGCTACGTTGCATATGATAACCTCAATAAAAGAAACTAATTTTAAGAAATCAACGAAAGACAGATTAGTCGCAAATTTCAGCATCTAATTCTTTACTTGTAAAAAAAAATTAATATTCACAAACAGTAGCTGTACCTGGGTGTTTACACTCATCATTTACAATCCCAGATAGGAATAAAATCTGCTTCTAAATTAAGAAAGGAAATAATTCATCAAAAGGACTAAATTGAAATAGGTCTTGCAAACTCAATTATTCATACACAATAATAACTGAAATTGGATTATAATACAAAAGTGCAGACAATTTTAAATATTATTTATGAATAAGTTTTACCTTCTTGATGTAAAAGTATACAACGGCAAAAATCCAAACCTGAAACATATAAGAGCTAATAATCACATAAATTTCTCCTTTCACCACTACCTGCAACCAAATCTGATAACATTATTCTTATCCATAAAGGGAATGCTGAATATTATTAAACTTAGGTAAATAACAGAAGGTGAGAGGTTCGGCACCAAATTGAAGACTTTAAGCAAGTCATCAATCAATCTTTATTTCTATTCTTCTTCGTCAATCTTCTTTTGTCATACAATGCTCTTTATACCCTTCACAAACAGTGAATTATTTCCATCAAAAAAGAAAAAAAAAAACACATGACATAATAAAAAATGTAAAAATAAGAAATTCTCGTGTATTTTTTAATTGTAAACCACTGATCTCTGTTTATGATAGAAGCAACAACTCAATAAGACATTTATAGCTCACTAACAACCATATTTTTTGTGATCTGCGATAATATTTTGAATGTAAACAACAATTGGAGATTAAGCCTATAAAGGCAAGGCTTGCAAAACAATAGCAAATTAACACATCAGTCAGTAATAATAAAACAACAAGGGTAAAAATAATATAACCAGTAACTATGTTTTTAAGGCTAAAACCACCAGATGCCAATAAAAAATGGTAGGGCCGACAAAAAATAGAAGAAATATATACACATATATATTGTCCTGATTTAGATTATCCTTAACCAGTATGAAGAATTGAGTTGAAATTATTAAACACAAAAATTTTAATATTCAATTGAAAACAATTATAATGTACGAAATAAGGCAGCAAAATTTTTTACCAAAATGTTAAATCTTTCCTCCAAACCCGCGAGAAGAAGTAAATTAAACAACAGTCTGTGTTATGCGCAAAGCAAAGAAGAAAGCAACAAAGCAATCAACTGGGTTGTTATTCAGAATGATATTGTACCTTTCTCACATAGGCATTCAGACAAATAACATGTATTGTTCATCATTCATTCATCTAAATCTCAATTCAAATCAATAAAGGAAATTGTTTAAATATAAAGTAGTTGATAAGTGATTCAAAAAGCACCTTGATTAATGACTCGAAAAAGTAATTGAATAAGGAGTGTACCACATCTGAAGCACAGCCTATTTAAGAAATGTACTAATTTTATTTTCTTTTAGTTTTGATGACTATTTCTCGGTTGACACAATTCTCAAATAGGTCTATTGTCAGTACAAACTATCCCATCTTGAAGAGGAAAAGCTATTATAATAATTCTATTTCTAAAGAAGATGATTACTTTAACTAATAACAAATCATTAAATCTTTCTAATGAAGCATGCATGAAAAAAATTGAGATCCAGAATAGCAGAAATTTTGAAGCATATCTAACAATAGTTTTTGACGTTGCAATTTGCATGAATACCTCACTATATGTTCTCTAGTCAAATCAGTGTCAGGATTTTTTCCTCTTCGAGACATATCTGGGACCTTTCTTCAATGAGTAGCCTTTCCAATGTTCTGCATAAAAAATTGTAAGATGATAAATTGCATATGTTAAAAAAAATAAAAATAATAATATGACAAACTTGATGAGATCAAATCTTAATTTTTATAATGAGCTTTCTTCTCTTTAGATCGTTAATTACTTGATCGCCAACAGCCTATATAATGGTGAAAACTCTCATTACAACTCAAACATTATCAAACAATGATAGAAAATTAGGATTATATTTCAAGTTAGGAAGTACCTCTACACTGTTAATCCTTGAAAGCATGTTCTTCAAAAGTAATCTATTTATTAAATAATTGTTTCAAGTTTGGAAGCATATCTAATTTCTTTGAGAGTTGTACGACTACTTGGGAATCTATAAAACAGGGACTGAGTTGTATGTGTTACTTGGTATTACATGGGATCTGGATTTGGGTTTTTTATTTTTGATTTTGTCTTTTTAAGTGAAAAAGATTTGTTTTGATGCTTGGTTTTGTAGAAGTTGGTTTTGAGAAATAAGAGTTTTACTAAGGACCATTCAAATTAGAATTATGTAATATATTTCATTAAATGAAAATTATTATGACAAATCAAAAGTATACTCTCAAACCATTTATTTTGGCCGTTGCCTTGCTCCCAATGTCAAAAATTTCAGCACCCAATTCCTCCTAAAACGGTGAAGAAACAAAAATCAGTCAATGATGTGGTGTTTTCTGAATTTCATACAGCAATTAGAAGGAAGTATTACCTTTAGATTACTCCTGGATTCCATCAGTTGGTAAGGCTAAAAAGAACAGTGCCTCTGATGATCCAATTACCATGTAAGTTTTGCCTTCTTCAGTAAGCACCCAACTCTCACGCTTAATTTCCTATAACCATAATTCCATAACACCAAAAAATAAGAATACAATTTATAATTCTATTTATCTACTGCTCAAACCATTGCTTAACAAAATCCTAGAAATGTCAATGGTTTAGAATTGGGATCAAATTATGCAGTCAGGTGGCAACAGATACAAGCATTCCTTGTAAATAAATAAACTTATTGAGTTGGTCGGCAGTCAGATACTGAACTTTACAAAAGTAATGAATGACTCGGAGTTATAACCGAAGAAGGATGGATTGCATTTGACCTGGGTATCGACGATTTGGAAACCCTTGAGGCTCTTGATGAGGTTCTCGATCTCAGCGTGGCCGTCGCCAATGGAAGCGACGAACTCGTGCGAGTGGGAGATCTGCTCCTTCGTTTATAGAAACCCTAGCACGGCTTCTTCGGCCATGGCTGACTTGCTATGGCAGAATTGACAGCGAAGTTGTAACGCACGACAAACAGGATTGAGGCGGGTAAACCCTATGGCAGCGATACCGCACGACAATAGCACCATAGGAGGGGGAGAGGGAAGGAGTAGACCGAGGAGCATAGCGACAGGAGAACAGAGTCCATAGACCTAGACTTCTAGTGGACGTGCGCGCGCACGTGGTGCTGATTGCACGGAGCCAGGGAGAGATCGACAGCAAAAAGAGAGAGAGATGAGGGAGAGAGATGCTGTCTGTAGAGAGATCAAAGAGTAAAAAAAAAAAAAAAAAAGAGAAATCAGCGGTTCAGATCAAACGAACAAAAATCAACGGCCCAGATGAAATTACTGTTCTTACTACAGTAACTCATGTGCGATGCACAACCCTCCAAATTTATATATGTATAATTACCCTCCATGTTGCACGTTCTTTCCATCAGCTTTTGTTGTATATCTGATGGAGCCTTGTCAGGTTGCTTGAGAGGTATGGCCACTCTCAAGGAACTGTACTTAAAGGGTATCATGACAATAACCACACTTCCATCGGTTGAAGTACTAAAGGACCTACGGAGCCTCAGAGTTTTGACGATAAAAGATTGTTGGTGCCTAAGATCACTCGGTGGTCTACATGGATTTTCTAATTTGGAGAAATTTACTCTAGACACGTGTTGGAATTTGAAAATGAAAAGTGATCATACTGAGCTGCCCCCAACTCTACAGTCCCTCATTATTGAAAGATGTGAATTTTCTCAAGTTCTTTTATTAGACAATCTCCAATCCCTCGGGCATATTGAAATTAAGAGTTCCAGTAGCTTAATGGACCTATCATTTGGCCATCTGACCTCACTTAAACTTTTGAATCTCTTCAATTGCCCTAAACTTCACCACATTCAGAGCATAGTGCCACCTTCTTTCATTGATACTCTTTCTCTCGTGCTACTCCCAAATCTTGATGTAAAATCTGTTTTGAAGACTTGGAAAGGTTGCAGAAGGTTGCAAATCAGCAGTTCAGCAATTCTGAACGAGTTTCTACTACATGAAAATTTTGATGCTATTCAGAGTTTGATTATACAATGGTGGGAAGAAGATACGATATCATTTGAAAAATCCAATCACCTTCAATCTATCAAGACACTTGCATTTAACAGTTGTGAACTAAAGCACATTCCATCAACTTTGAGCGACTTTTGTAGCCTCGAGACAATCTGGTTCTATGAATGCTCAAGAATATCAAGTTTGCCGGAATTGCCAAAATCGGTACAACAGATTGAAGTAGAAAATTGCCCAGAATTGAAGAAAACATGTCAACTAAACGGTTCCGAGTGGCACAAGATCCAACACATACAACATATGTTCATTGAATGAATTATGCCGCTCTGGCGCTCTCTGTAGCTCCAATGCTTATTCCCTCCCTGCAATTGGTACTTCTGTATTCCTTTCTCTCTCTCTGTTTTTTTCTTTTTCTTTTTTTTTTTTTTCCAATTTTTCATTAATTTGTCTTATATATATATTCATTTTTTCTAATATGACTTAAATACCACAATGCTGATGTCGGGTCTCAACGGAAGAGAGCAACAATGCTTCGTTTGTTGTAATAAATATAGAATAATGAATTGCTGACCAAAAAAAAAAAAGAATAATGGCCCCGTTTGGATGGATGGGAATAAGCCCAATTCTCGGAATAGCTTCTTTCCGAAATAAAAATTCATCCGAACATCATTTCTTATTTCCGAAATAGCTTATTCCCACTCTTCCTACATAACACTCTTTCCAATAATATTCACTTCAATAACACATTTTTCAATAATCTTATTCCCAACTTACCATCCAAACAACATTTTTTATTTCCGGAATAGCTTATTTTCACTCTTTCCGAAATAGTACTCTTCCTTAAATTTACGCAATTGTTAGCATATTCCTAACACATCTATACGGCATCAATGAGTTTATGGGGACTCGTGATACCTTTTTTTTTCCCTTTATCCAAGAGTTTGTCGATACCTCAATACGATCTTATTTCCTATTTTATAAAACACTACAACTATCAATATCATACAGTTTATATACATCTGATTTGAATTTAACTTCATCTTTTCATGCTATGGTGGGTCCGACCTGTCAGGCTCGTTTTTTCTTTCCTTCTCTCGCCCTTTTTCTCTCTCAATTAAGAGAGAGAGAGATCGCGTAAGGCGGTTCCCATCTCTCACCCGACTGCTGAGCCATCGGCTGGACACCTGGCACAACCGCATAGAAAACAACAGTTCTCTATCCCTAAATCTTATCTCCAGCCGTCCCTACACTCTATGCTCGCTCTCCACAGCCAGCTATCTTCTTCTCTCTACGAATTAAACCTAGGTTTCTCTCTCTACTTATATTCCTCTCAGTTGATCCTATATTTAAGTAAATTGATGTTTGAGTTTGTTAAAATTTACATTTTCATTGAATAAGAATAGACCCTTCCACAAATTGACAACTGTATTGCCTCACAATGACCTGAATTGAGAATCAATTGAGTGTATATTCATGAAATTGACAATGTATTGCCCCACAATGACATGATATTGAGAATCAATTGGATGTAAATACACAATATTGTGAAGAAATCGGCTTACCAGGCTACTTGATATACAGCAATGAACTGTTCAATTTGATTACAATCAGTATACTAGTACTGGTAAACTGATGATGTTTTCCCAAATTGCATGAATACTAAAATTCTTCATTTTTTTTCTTGATAAGTGATTTTCATATATATATTCAAATCAGGTTTAGGACATAATTTCATTGAAATATATGTGTTTCTAACTAGTTAATTGTAATTTAGGGAAGAAACTAGGTACTGCTATGGTTTTCTTTATTTTGTACAGGATCTACGTGATATGGCTACTCAAAACGGTGAAAAGACCAAGTTCTGATCATGATCGGCGACCCACAGAAGAGCTCAGCGGGTAGCAGGTGAGACTGGTGACACAGAAAATTTTCGGCGGGCCGCAGGACTCATCAGCGGGCCGCCAAAAAGGGGGAACCGACAGCCAGAAATAGCTCAGCCAGTTCTGCATCCACCTCTACGCCGACTTACCTATTTCCAGCGGCTCAACTCACACGTTTTTGATATTTCTGGAGTTTCTCATGCCTATATAAACACCAGGAGTTGACAGAAAAAGAAGGGAGAGAGTTCGTGAGTTTGAAGCTAATTCTGCTAATTGAGAGCACAGCCGAGGATTTTCGGCGGGTCGCCGGAAGCATCGCGACCCGTTGAAAGAGTAGCAGAGAGCAGAAAAGGAGGAATTCTAGATACAAACCGGTTGTAATCTGATTTCTTTCTTTATGTTCTTTAATTACTTAGATACCTTTGTTTGTTTTGTTATGTATACTCGTGAGTAGTCGTTTATTAGGGGCCATAGTAGTGAACCTTTTTAAGTTTATGATTGATAATATATTTTAAGTTTATTTTCTTTGTTTGCATGTTGTGTTTTATGCTTTGATTGAATTGCTTAGATTACTTTAACTGAATTGCTTAAGTTGAATTGCTTGCACCCGTTAAGAGAGACGTCTTTTGATTGCTAGGTGGTTAAATCCAAACGTTCTTAAGTAACAAGGTTAAAGTATAGTTAACACGAGAGTTGGTGCCGGAAGGTTATGCTAGGGTCAAGAAACGGAAGTTGAAGCCCTTCCCGATTACGGAAGTATAGGGAGTCGTAGGTCGTAAAGCATAAACTAATATAACTTAGATCAAGAAACGGAAGTTGAAATCTAAGTTGTATTAGAGGGAAATAAGGTTAACTATAGGAAACCTGGCCTTAAACGGAAGTGAGATTGAGGAGCCTTAGATAGAATTAATTCCCTACACAAAGTAACAATTAAATTAACCAAAAAGTTGAGTCTGCACCAAACCTAGCGGGCCGCAGAAGGTTCCTGCGGGTTGTCTATGATCCCAGCCTTCAACGACCTTCTTAGGGGTCAGCGACCTGAGTTTCAGCGGGCCGCTGATTTTGGAGTAAACTGAAGAACAAAACTACCAAAAACCCTAGAACTATGTGACTTGTTGAATTTCTCTCATTAATTCTTGTTTTGACCTCGAAACTAGACTTAGGATTTGGAACCTCTTGCAATTCTTAAATTCTTAAGAGTTGAATCGTCAAAACTAATTTAGTAAAGTAAAAGACCGATATTCCAACACCGTCCCTGTGGATTCGACCCTCAAGCTTTACCACAAACGATTAGATCGGGTAAACGAGGTTTTTATTTTGAACGTGGTTCCACCTTGCGATCAAAATTGGCGCCGTTGCCGGGGACCTCTAGTGTGTCGAGAGCTTCCTCAAGATGCGAAATAGGGGACATCAGATGTGCCCGTCCCTCCTAAATCTCAAAAAACTCTCTCTACCCCTGTTTCTGACACAACTATTTCAGCGGGTCGCAGGTCAACTCTGCGGGTCGCTGAAACTAGATGAAAATAGGTAAGTCCATGGTGTCGCTGGTTGGGGCTAAATAGGGGACCTCAGGTATGGCCGTCCCCTCAAAACTTTCTCCTCCTCCCAAGTTTGCCCTTGTCTATGCCTGGAATGGCTCAAAAGAGTGGCTTGCTAGCATCCCCCCAAGCTTGGCTTGGAACAGCGGGTCGCTTATCCTTCAACAGGCCGCTGAAATGGCATGCGGGTCGCTGGTTTACGCCTGAGAACACCAAGTTACCTGAAAAAAAAAAGCCAAGTTTAATTAAAATTAATTCTACTCCTAATTTTTTTGTATTTTCTATTTTCTTACTTTTTTATGTGTTTTTCTGGTTTTCTAATTTTTTGTATTTTTCGTTTTTGTATTTTTTTTTTTATTTTTCAATTTTTCAAAAAAAAAAAAAATTCTATTTTTTTTTAAAAAACCTTGGGTTGCCTCCCAAGAAGCACTCGTTTAAGGTCTTGAGCTCGGCCCCTCATGTCTTGCTTATCTTATCTTCACTTTTCTCCCTCTCAACGCATCATAGTTCTTCCAAAAATGCGTGAGCGGGTCCATTGAAACATGCAAGTTCCAGTGAGTATTCAGCTCAAGTTTAGGAGCCTCAGGACTGCAGTCTTGGCGGCCCGCAGGAGGTTTCAGCGGGTCGCTGGGATTGCTGTCCAGGCTCAGAACAGTGCCAGCTTGGTTCCTGAGTTGAACTGAATAGGCCTGGCGGGCCGCTGATGAGGCCAGCGGGCCGCTGTCACTGGGACAGATAGGTGGTTGAGGCTCTATTGGTTGCAAAATCTCGTTGAACAGAAAGTCCGCCTCAACCTCCTCGATGGTGTCAGAGAAGAATTCGTAGGCTTTCACGATCCTTGAGAAGATGGTCTCCTCCACTATCTCATCGAGTTCTTCCACCATGAAGATTATGTCTTGGCAGGGTGGCATCTTCATGGCTTTGTCGATTTCGAACTCGATTCTTCGGTGTCTGTTGGTTGTCTCCAGACGAATCCCCTCCTTTCCTCTCGTAAACTTTGAGGATTGGATGGACCGATGAGGTTGCAACAGACTTCTCTCTGCCTTCAGGAACTCTTTCGGTGGCCCGTTGAGGTTTTCTGCGGGTCGCTGAAATTGTCTAACTAGTAGCTAATACTTTTCAGTTTATTGAACTGTTAATTTAGGACCTTTTATTTATTTGCACATCTACTTTTAATCTGTTACAAATATTATTTCTTTATATCTTCTATCTAGTTAATCGAAGTATATTAAACTTAATTATTTGAATATTTCATCCCTGTGGTTCGGCCCCGATAATACTTAGACGATTGTTGTACGCTTGCAACTGATTTTAGGTATAATTGGGTATAAATTTAAGAGCAGATTATTTCACATCAAGCTTTTTGGCGCTGTTGCCGGGGACGGTGACAATAATTAGGTTTTATCTTTTTTGATTAATTAGATTTTTCCTATCTTCACATTATTTTTGTTTTCTCAATTTTTGATAGCAGCTACTAGAAAATGCAAATACATGGTTTCTTCCCACTCAAAATTTATATTAAGGATTTAAAATAGATTGCTTCGTTAACAGTTCTTTATCATTATGAATACAGATTGATTCTATTGTCTGGGAAACCATGCCCGTAGATTTATACTGCTGGTGCTACCTGCACAGTATCCCACCCTGAAGCACTCTACTCGCAAGTCTCAACAGTCAAACAATGTGGAAACACTGTGGATCACTGTCTTCCATGACAGTGACCCATGCAGATGCCCTCCATGAGGTCAGCTACTGTCATTGAATAATATTGCTTCCCTTTCTCATTCTGCTGAGCCATCTGCCTGATTCCATACACTGACCATCTTGAAGTTGGGAATAACAGCACTAGAACATCTAGACAGCGCACAGCTGGAAGTGTGATGATGAGAAAGTAATAAGTAATAATGTGTTTTACAAAAGAGACAGGGAGGCGTGTGCACCAGGAAAATTTATTTATTGTGAGGTAATGGTGGCTGACAGATCAAGAGCTCAAGAGGGAAGAGGGGCTACAACAGTGGCTTGCACATGTCATGCGGCAGAAGGGAGGACAGGAGCGATGAGTTGTGTGTGCTCAGTTTGTAGTGAGACCGTATGCTTCTTGTTTGTGTGCCAGGAGATATGTTAGAGAATGGACACTTTTCCCTTTATGCTAGGTATTATATTGACCGAGGGCAGTTGCATTAGATTAGATTGTCTAGTAAATTGAATTTCCAGTTATTAGGATCAAGATCTAGACAGAGTTTGGGATTAAGGTTTAGGGTGATTGAGTTTGTTAATATAATTAATAATTTGCCCCAAAATTGAAAATTTTGGCATCCTTTTATTTCGATTTGATTGAGAGCCTGTACATTTTTGCACGGACATGCACCTTTTTATTTGCCTTTTTTTTTTACTTTATCCTCTATATTATACTAAAATAACTGAGCAATGAATTTCTATTAACCCAGTTAAGACAATTATCAAAACGTAAGAACTACTTTTGATTGCACAAATATTATGAAAGCTTTCAAATATCTTACATAAAAAGTAAGAGGAATTATTAGAGATCAATGCACTGGTATATAATTGATTGTAGACCAGGTTTAACTTAATTAATGATGGAATTAGACTAGCAATTATGGACCAGGAGTAGCTAAACTAGTAGATTAGGAAATGTATCTGGTATAGGGATGTATCTGAATACTGAATACTCTATATATAGAGAGTATCACTCCTGTAAACATACGATTCATTATTATCAATCAAATACTTTTTCATTGTTTCTCCTCAACTCTATCTCTTAATTCAATATAACCGCATCCTCTTCCGTCGCTTGATGTGTATCGTCAGATCACGATCGAACGGCTCATACTCTGTGAAGGTAAAATAAACATAAAAAAGCCTGCCCTAGCGTCCCTGCCTGAACGGTTCTTCTTTCTCTCATCCCTCGTCCCTTCCCTCTCATCTCTGTTGACTCTCTCTCTCACACCATGAAAGCAAATCGAAGAGCAACGCGAAGAGCGATTCCTTGGTCGGATCTCTCACAATCTGTCACGTACTAATCAGCTGTGACAGGATCAACACAGTGTTTCAGGGATGCGCTCGCACTGGTACAGTGATGCGGTCGCACTCGTACCAGACCAGATTTGGATTTGATCTCAGAAATTGGTGATACAAACTCGAAATTGAGTAGAATTGAGCTAATAACTAGATGAGATTTGTAGTAAAGATGAGAATCAAACAAAGAATTGCAATGGAAATCAACTCTTTAATTGAATTCAGAAAATACAAGGAAATTCGTAGGAAAATAGGGATAAAATGAGAAATGGTTCAGATATCAGATTTCAGATGTATTTTCTCTCTCCTCAACCTCTCCTTATATAATACAACTTGCTGACATCATTTATTTGCCTAATTACATCATCTAAAAACGAAATCAAGAAGAGAGCAACTCAGAAAAGTCTTCTCCTTCGTAACTGTCTAACGACCTCCATCCTCCTCTTCATTCTCTCCTATTAGGAACACCTGCGCTCCTCCAGTTCCTTGAGTGACTCCTTTGTCAGCCTCTGTCCATTTAACTCAAAGAAGCCCAGTCCAGTTTTACCCAACTTACGATTGACCCTTTCAATCTTTCCAACGTTCACTCTGGAATCTGCAGTCAGATATACCTGCATCACATGTCTCTTTAAATTTGTAAAATTCTACTCATGAAAACCCTAGACTCAGCAAACTCCTCATAAATATCAGATGTCTCTTTAAATTTGTAAAATTCTTGTTTTAAACAACTAAATAGTGAGAAATATCACAATTTAGTGGTTAAACTTGGTAACAGACTTTGGAATTAAAATTTGGTAAGTTATTGTCTCTACTGGTATAGGTTCCATACTTGTATAAATTCGACCAGTTTGGTATAGGTTAAAATCTGTTTTTTTTTTTGCTTAATTAAAATCAGAATTCTATTAAACCATCATATTTCTATTTAATTTCAATTCTTATTTGCCTAGTTCACTGGATGATTTCTTGATTTTAGCTAATGTGATTTTAGATACAAACCATATAGCTTTTAGACTTTGCAGAGTTGCAGTGCTGCTACCCTGTGAACCTGTTTTTTTTTTTTTTTTCTTAAGATGTTGCTTGGCAGTGGCTGCCACAAGTACAAGGAAAAAAGAAAAATAAGGAAAACTGAGAAAAACTAATTGCAGAAACTCCTAAACTTTCTCCATTGCGATGTAATCCACTGTTGGACACCAACTAATGAACATAGATAAATGAACAGAATTGGATTCTTTTTCACCGATTTTGGTGTGATATGACATAAATCGAACAGAATCGGCCGACATTAACCCTCTATACCCCAATTTACAACAGTATAATAAGGAATTAAAGATAGCGTTAAAAATGACATATTTTGATGATCTGATTTTCTATATAGATTAATAAACAAAAGTTGAAGATGATATACAATTATTTGTATGCAAACTTTTCTTTTTTATTTTTAATGAGTAGGACAAAAACTTGCTATCAATTTTTATTTATTGAGTAAACATATCATTCTGACAAGAATTTATTTCATTTGTGTTAGCTGGTACAGTATTAAACTGCAGATTTTGCATGCGTATATAATTCTCCCGATTAATAGCTGGCTTGTTCTTTTTTTTTTTTTCTTCTTGATGGCTAGGTGGCTATAGCCACATTAAATTTTATTAATAACCCAAAAAGTTTTTACAAATTAAAAATGAAAAAGGAAAAAAAAAAGCAAAGAAATTAGCTAATCCAACAAGCTAAAAACTTTAAAAATCTAACAAGGTGGCTTTTTCTTGATAAAGTAAATTTAAGGTGTTGCCAGCTACAAGATGGGCCGTCTTTTTTATACTTTTTATTAATTAAATGAGCACTAGTAAGTGGGAAGTGGGTGACTGACATTTTAAATTTGACGAGCATATATATAAAGACGGGCCCCATCTCTTAGTTTGACGAGCACTAGTTAGTGGGAAAGTCAGTCACTGATCTTTTAATTATATAAGGATTAAAACAAATAAAAAGATCAAAAGTGTCTTTTTAAGTGATTTCTAGCAAGGAAATGGGACACGTTTCTCTAATTCGCACTTATCATCTAATTATATTTTTAATGACCGCTAGGACACTGGGAATTAGACCATATAAACTTTTTGCCTAGAGCAGGAGCATAGAAATACATGCAGTTGCAAAGAATGAAAAAGGGGTCCACAGGGTGTACAAAAGTAACTGGTCCACTAGCGTATGCACTTCCACTTACCCAACAATTAATCTGCATACTAGTCTTGGCCTTTGTCCTCCAAAACGCAACTTCATTCTCTATTCCTAATCCTCTGATATCTAGCTAAGAACCATTATACTGATTTATCATGCCGTTTGCAGAATCTGTTGGACTGGCTGCTCTCGGATGGGTGGCATCACCGGTTGTTAAAGATCTCATCACCAAGGGCATCACCTACCTGGGTAGCGACATTGCAGAGGGCCTTGATGATTTGGAGACGGTTCTTCTTCCGCAGTTCCAGCTCACCATTCGGGCAGCCCAGAACAGCACAGACAAGGACAAACTGGACACGCTGGCCAAGTGGCTGGACCGTTTGAAGAATGCTTACTATGATGCTGAAGCTATCCTTCACGAGCTAGAGTATAAGCGCCTCAAACGCAAGACCAAAGGTGACAAATTGAAACTATGGGTACGTATCTCCTCCCATCCAATTATTAAACCTCTTGCAAAGGTCACTAGCAAGGTGACCAAAAAATGTTCTCCTGTAATGGAACCTCTTGAAAGGATCACTAGAAAGGTGAGCCAAAAGGTTTCCCTGTTGTCCCCTCAAAAGAAAAAGCTGTTATCTCAGCTGAACACTCTTAAGAAAATTGCAGCTGAAGCAAAAGAATTCCGTGAATTATTGGGAACACAATCGAGTAAAGACAATAGGGCACCTACTAGTAAGATAACTTCTGCGCTCCTTGACCACAAGGTTTTTGGTTTTGATGAATTTCGAGATGATATAATTAAGTTTCTTTTGGATGAGCAAGGGGTCAGTAGTTTAGTAATGAGTTATTCGATTGTTGCCATAACTGGCATTAGTGGTGCCGGCAAGACTACACTTGCACGGTATGTGTATCACGATAAAAGGGTAGAGGAAAATTTTGGTATTAGGATGTGGCTCTCCTTATCTAGTGACAAGAATGTCGAAGGGTACACAAGGGAGATGATTGAGTTTGCCTCAAAACAAGAATGCCCCAACCTACACAATAAAACTGTTTTGCAAAATAAGCTCATAGAAACATTGTCTAAATCTGAAAGGATCTTGATCGTACTAGATGATGTTAGGTATGATCCAGAGACAGAGACAGAAAAGCAACAATGGGATGACCAACAATGGGATGACCTCTTAGCACCTTTCGTTTCCATACGAGATAGATGTAAAATTATGGTAACTAGTTGCCACAAACACAAAACATTATTTCCTAATGCATTAGCACCTAGGAAACTTATTGAATTAAGCGATATGTCACCTAATGACTTCCGATCACTTTTTATGTACTATGCAATGGAGGATTTGGAAATTAGTGATCCACAATTGAAGAATAATTTGTGTGCTATTGGGGTTCAGATTGCTGCAAAAATGAGTAAATCTCCTTTGGCAGCAAAAGTTGTTAGTTACCAGTTGAGAAAAGATCTAGACGAGGGTTTTTGGCTAGAAACTCTAAACAATAACAACTTGAGAAGCACTATAAAGGTCTTGCTATGGAATTATCAGCACTTGGATGTGCAATTACAACGGTGTTTCTTGTTTTGTGGCGTATTTACCAGAACTACATGGTATACTGGTAATGACTTGGTGCAGTATTGGGTGGCGCTTGATTTTATTCAGTCTTCAGGTGATGATAGAAATCTGGACGATATTGGTTTTGAATATTTTAATAAGATGGTAGCAAACTCTATTTTTCAACTGGTTGATGGAAAGTATTACATGCATGATCTCTTTCGTGATCTAGTAGAAGAACTTTCGCTCAGAGATTGTTTCAGGGTAACAAATTTCGAGAAAGAAATTCCCTCAACTGTAGTGCATGCATATATCAACGTTAACATTGCAGATTTAAAAAAGAATAAATCGAGTATATGTAATTTAAGAAATTTGCGAGCCCTAATTATTGATATCCCATTTAGTACTGACGAAGATATAAATGAAGTCTTTTCCATGGTATCTAAGAATTTTAAAAACTTAAGGGTATTAGATATATGGTCACGGGCTTTAAAAAAACTGCCAAGTATTGTAGGAGATCTAAGGAACTTGAGATATCTAAATGTCTGGCACTGGCAGACTTCAATGAATTTAATAGAGAAGTTGCCTGATTCACTGTCACGGCTCTATCATCTTCAATTTGTAATACTACCCATATCTATAAAAACTCTTCCCACAAAGTTGAGTGACCTAGTCAAACTGCGAAGTGTTGGTAAGTATGATAAGGATTTTAATCTTCTCAACACCATACCTCCAATACCTTATCTAGGCAAATTAACTTCACTTCAAAGCTTAAGTGAATTCCATGTGAGGAAAGAGAAAGGACACGAACTGCGGCAGTTGGGAAGTCTAATGGAGATTGCTGGTTCTTTAAGAATTGTAAACCTAAACAATGTCAGACTAAAAAATGATGCAGTTGAAGCTAGACTGATCGAAAAATCCAAGTTAATAAGGCTCGAATTGGTGTGGGCCGAGTCATCAGAAAATGGCTCAGATTTTGACGTAATTGAGGCCCTGCAACCAGGAGCATATCTGGAAGACCTTTCAATTGAAGGGTACGGAGGCTCAAGATGTCCGTCGTGGTTATTGGAAGGTTCTTTGCTCAATCATATAAAACATCTGAAGTTTTATAATTGTAGTGCACTAACAAATTTTCCCCCAATCTATCAATTATGTCCATACCTTACTGAGTTAAGAGTTAGTAAATGCCCGTGTTGGATTTTTGTATGTGAGAATGAGGTACAAGTGAATGACAACGAGGGCACAATGGGAGAATGCCCTCTGTTAAGTCCTGTAATGTACAATAAATTAAAGTTGAAAAATGTATTTCATCATGAAGTCCAAAGTTTTAAGAAAACAGATCCAGAACAAAACTGTGGAAGAAATCTCAAAATTATTGAACGTGCTGCAGAGGATGATGTCCCCAGATTTCAAACAGATGTATGGAGTGCTTGGTGGAAATGCCATCAACAAAGGCTGAACTTTATTTTTAGAGGCAATATAGAAGCAAACAAATTAATATTACCCTCCAAGTTGCAGGTTTTTTTCATCAGCTTTTGTTCTATATCTGATGCAGCCTTGTCAGATTGCTTGAGAGGTATGGCTACTCTCAAGGAACTAGACTTAGAGGGCATCATGACAATAACCACACTTCCATCGGTGGAAGTACTGAAGGGCCTACATAACCTCAGAGATTTAACGATTAAAAATTGTTGGTGCCTAAGATCATTCGGTGGTCTGCATGCACTTCCTAATTTGGAGAAACTTATTCTAGATACGTGTTGGAATTTGAAAATGAAAAGTGATTGTACTGAGCTGCCCCCAACTCTGCAGTCGTTCATCATTGAAGCATGTGAAGTTTCTCAATTTCTTTTATTAGACAAACTACAATTCCTCGGGGATGTTCAAATTAATAATTCCTCTAGCTTAATGGACCTATCATTCGACCATCTAACCTCACTTAAAAATCTCGATCTCTTCAACTGCCCTAGACTTCACCACATTCAGAGCTCAGCACCACCTTCTTTCATTGATACTCTTTCTCTATTGCAACTCCCAAATCTTGATTTAAAATCTGTTTTGAAGACTTGGAAAGGTTGCAGAAGACTGATTATCAATAGCTCAACAATACTAAATGAGCTTCAATTACAGGAAAAATTTGATGCTATTCAGAATTTGATTATACAATGGTGCGATGAAGATGCGATATCATTTGAAAAATCTGATCACCTCCTATCTATCAAGATACTTGGATTTGATGAATGTGAACTAAAGCACCTTCCATCAACTTTGAGGGACTTTTGTAACCTCGAGACAATCTGGTTCTATAAATGCTCAAGAATATCAAGTTTGCCGGAATTGCCAAAATCGGTACAACAGATTGAAATAGAAAATTGCCCAGAATTGAAGAAAACATGTCAACCAAACGGTTCCGAGTGGCACAAGATCCAACACATACAATATAAATTCATTGAATGAGTTATGCTGCTCTGGCGTTCTCTGTAGCTTCGATGCTTATTCCCTCCCAGCAATTGGTAATTCCTCGTCTATTATATCTGTATTCCTTTCTCTCTCTCTGTTTTTTTTTTCCAAATTTTCATTAATTTGTCTTATATATATCCATTTTTCCTAATATGACTTAAATACCATAATGCTCTCAACAAAAGAGAGCAACAATTTTTCGCTTGTTGTAATATAGGGTATTGTTTGGATGGATTAGGAATAGGATAGGAATAGCGTAAATTTAGAAAAAATGCTATTCACATGAATAGTGGAAAGAGTGTCATTGAGATGAAAAGTAGTGAGAAAAGTGTTATTGGAAAAAGTGTTATTGGAAATAGTGTTATTCCTGAAATCTATTCCTGTCTTATTCCACTTGCGTTTGGATGATTTTTTTCTGCCAGAAATTGGCTATTCCGGGAATAGGCCTATTCCCTACCCATCCAAACGAGACCTAAAATAATAAATTGCTGAAAAAAAAATAAAATAAAATAATGAGTTTATGGGGACTCGTGATACTTTTTTTTCCCTCTTATCCAAGAGTTTGTCGACAGACTCGACACCTCAATTTGATCTTGTTTCCTATTTTATAAACACTACAACTATCAAAATCATACTGTTTATACATCTGTTCTGAATTTAACTTCATCTTTTCATGCTACGGTGGGTTCGACCTTCAGACTCCTTTTTTGTTTTCCTTCTCTCTCCGTTTTTCTCTCTCAATTAAGAGAGAGAGAGATTGCGTAAGGCGGTTCCCATCTCTCACCCGACTGTTGAGCCATTGGCTGGACACGTGGCACAACCGCATAGAAAACAACAGTTCTCTATCCCTAAATCTTATCTCCAGCGATCCCTACAGTCTATTCTCGCTCTCCACAGCCAGCTATTTTCTTCTCTCTATGAATTAAACCTAGGTATTCTCTCTCTACTTATTCCACTCAATTGCTCCTATATTTTTGTTAGTTGATGTTTAATTTGTTGAAATTCACGTTCTTGTTAAATAAGAATAGACCATTTCAAAAATTGATAGTGTATTGCCTCCCAATGGAATCAATTGACTGTAAATACACAATATTGTGAAGACATTTGCATACTGGGCTACCTGGTATACTGCAATGAACTATACAATTTGATCACAATCAGCATACTTCTACTGGTAAACTGATCATATTTTCCCAAATTGCATGAATAATGAAATTTTTCATTTTTTCTTTTATTTCAGTTCAGATTATATAATTTCCTGAAATTACTTTGGGTTTGCAAATAACTTGATTCTATCAAGGACTAAGAGATTACCATGGCTTGCCATCTGATATTAACCAATTATGTTATCAGGTGTGCAATTAGTGAGTCTAAATCTATGCTTATAAGATGTATAATCACATTCTTATGAAAAATTGCAATAATTTAGTAGTGTAGTGCAAAATAATGCCAATTGGTCTACCCAGTGTGTTTCTGGTAAAATAGAGAAATTCTTCTAGTAGTTCCATCTCTTGTCCAGGCATCAAATGGATTTAGATTTTATTATTCTTTTCTTTCATTTTCTTGTAGGGGCATTTCTATTGTTCCTAGGTATCTGTATCTTATAAATATAGTTTCCATTTCTTCTTAGTATTTCTTTTACAAAATGTATATCTTTATTTTCATTACAACAGCCGGATTTCAGGCAAAAATTGGAGTTTTATATAGCAATTAAATTTAAAAAAAAACTAATTCTTAATTTCATTGAAGGCTTAGTAATTCTAAACTGATATGATTGAAATTCTGCTAGATAATTTATTCAACAATTGCTTGTGCAGTTGAGGATTACTGGTTTGGTACTTGGGGATAGTTTGGCCACAATGTAAATTATTGGAAAACAAGCTGTCTATCTAGATGGCGGGTGTGGCGGCACGAGAGAAGGAAGAATAGTCAACTAAGAGAAGTTCATAATTGCTGTCTATCTCTGTGACCAGGTGCAGAAGTAATGGCGAAAATGGGGATGTTAGTTTTATATACTGCTTAAGGCTTTGAAAAGTTGATTCATGCGACCAAAGATACTGTTTCCAAAGTATGTTACTTCTATTACATTCTTCCAAAAATGAGTATAACATGGAGGCCTAATATCTTTGTGGATTTTCCTCAAACATGAGATATTATTACCATAATAACTTAAAATTTTCATAATTTACCTTTTGTGCTCAGGTTTCAAATGAAGACGCAGATACATAAACATCTCGTTGACACCCAGTATAATCCATCTAGATGCCTTGGGGTATGTTCCATTCAATTTGGAAATAAAATTGTATTTGAGATTATCTTAATTGCCACTAATAAGCAGCTTGCAATTTAATTGCAGGTCATTGTTGTTTTGTTGGTTAGTGAAGGTGAGAAAAGCTTAGTTGTTTTATCAACTGTCTGACAAAAGGTATTTCATTCGCTGATGTTATTTTTCTCTGTTTTTCTTTAAATCAAGTGATTTGGAATAAACATTCGTGATAGTCGCATGTGGCCTAGTGACTCAGTGGTAAGAGCACTAAGCTGGCCTCCAAGGAGTCAAGGGTTCAAGCCCCGCATGCACCTTTAATTTCAAAAAAAAAATTGGATGGCAAAGACCTCCCTCTTTCTTCAAGAAAAAAACATTCGTGATAGTCTTGCTATAGACCTATGTAAGTATTTTAGTTTTGTGCAGTTTAGTTGATATAATTATTTTACTTTCTTTAGTGGATATAATTAAATTGAAGTTTAGTTATGTTATTTTTTGTTGTCAGAGATGACAAATTTCATGTACTGTATTGAGACCCATGCAAGTGGTAAGGTGGGACTCTGCCAGGTAGCCATTTGTAGGAACAGTAGGATTCTGGTAGTTGTGCTATTGTTGATGTGAGCCTTTTAAAGTGATTTATACTGAAATTTTTTTGGAAAAACTTTTTCATAATTTTTTGATTTTCTTTTACTTTTTTTTTTGGATAGAGAAAAACTAAAAAACTATTACTATTGGACAGTCCAGTGGTTAAATCAATCAGTTCTTCTATCATATAAAATTTGATTGCCAATTTACATTTTGATTTGTATTTCCATTTGAGAGGCTGGGATCTGTCATCTAAAGTTTGATTATTGAAATTTGGATCCAAAGCACTGTTCAATTGGTGCCTGCAATGCACCATGGCACAACTCTGACCTAGCCTAAATTAGCATAGTAAGGTCTCACATTTTAGAGCAACAATGACAGAACAAACTCTCCTTTGACAGAAGTAAAAGGATGGATTTATTGGTTTACAATGGTTCAGTATATGATTTGGATTATAGTACAGATGACATATTCCATCCTACGTGGTATTATTAGATCAAAGAAAGAGAAAAAAGTTAATAGTAATATCATTGTACAACATATGTATGTGAATCTGAAATCCACACTGTTTGATCACAATCAGCATACCTACTATGGGGTAAACCAGTATTGCATTTTCAAACTGTACTAAAACTAAAGTAGTTCACTTTTTTTTTTCAGTTGAGATTACTTCATTTGGTAAGAACATTTCATGCCAGCAAATAAATGATACACTGATGGATATGAGACCACTAGGCTTGTGTCATTGGGGATTAAAGCACTCATGTTTTTAGGTGTGCATCTTACAATTTAGTGTGAACCTATACTTATAGCATAATACATACTTGCAAAAGAAAAAAAAAATACAGAATATCATGCTAGTGTACTACAATAATACAAATTGGTCTTGGATAGTATACTACTGGTAGATAGTAAGTTCTTCTAGTATTGCAATTTCAGGCATTGGAATTCATTTTTATTTTGTTTCCTTCCATTTTCTGATAAGGTGGCAGCTTTTGGAGCTTAATTAATAGAAGAAATGCATGATTGCATGTAGCAATTGGTGTTTTATATTGCCACCAAATTTACTGTCAACTGACTATTGCAGGATTGCAGGTAGCAATTGATGTTTTACATCACTACCAAATTTATTGTTAATTGGTGCATAATTGAATTGAAGACTAAGTGATTCTAAATCGATATAAATTGAAATTTAATTGCAAAATTCATTTATTTGAATCTTTTTTTTTGTACAGTTGAGCCTTTGTTGATGAGTACGGAGGATAGATTGGGCAGCATTGTAAATTATTGGAAGGTATAATACTAATAAATGAAGTGATATTGTTTCTATAAGATTGTAGGATATATACTGAGGATAGTTCCGTCCCTGTCAAATAAAATAAAATGTGAACTAGAAATGTATGCAATCTGTCTCATTACCAGTAGTGTTCTCTGCTGCTAAATTTCAAACTCAAAGTTGATTAGATCTTTGGACTTTCCTTCTTCTTTCCCGTCTCAGAAGAAATCCTTATAAATTCATTTGTTAATCAAGAATACTTATCAAGAACGACGCTCCATGTATATTTCTATGAACTATATTTTGGGCATGTCGGTTTCCTTTTGGGATACAAATTTCTGCACCAGTTGTGCATATTTGTTGATAACGAGGTAACAATTCCTTGTATTTTATTTAATATTTTACCTTTGTGTTGTAAGTGCCCTTTATGTTTTCTTGGCAATGGCCTCTGCTTAAAATTTCATGCCTCTTGGCTTATTAAATTATGTAGGAGGTGTTTGAAGAGAATCAGGCCAATCACCCCAGCCAGACAGAAGGAAGAAAATAGAATTAAGAGTGGGCAATTGCTGTCTCTGTATTGTTCGACTCAAGCTCCTTATTTATTAGGGTCATTGCTATTTTGTAAACTGGTAAATGAGACATAGATGCCAAGGATTGGTGATAACTTGCATAATTTAGATTGGTTGAGGTTTTTATGCATGATTGATTTTTTCCTTTTTATTATTATTTTTTTTTTTCCTTCTCATTCCCTACTATTCAATAATGGCACTTGGAACATCGGATACACCATCAACCCCCAAAGGAAGCTTCAGTTTGGTAAGCCATCTTTCAAATCATTTAAATAACCTCACAAGAACCAAATTACCTGCGATTTAGACTTCTGATCGTCTCTTTTTACAACCAATTGTGATCTGTATAGTGAGTCTCGATTTTAAGTGCTCTAAGTCTTCAACCTAGTATCCAAGTCTCAGTTTCCCTTTCTCTGCATAAATCCCGATTTCTTTCCTCAATATTGTTAGGATTACTGTTAAATTTCTGGATATTGTTCCTTTCTCCTTCAGATTCTAGTCTAACATTTCATCAATTGAAGAAATTGGATGCGTGCATTCTTGAATTGAGGCTGTGAAACATCATATACAGCTTCAAATGGGATGCTCCCCACGATTGTATTGTATTTAGAGTTACAAAAAGATCTATTCAGGAAAAACCGTTTCCTCTATTTGTGGGATATGCACCTTAAGTTTGTCTCTACGCACTTAGTGCTCAAATAATATTTGATGTACTTGTCTGAATTGGTTCAACAATCTCATCTTGATTTCATATGTAGCCTTAATTTGAGCTCTATAGTACTGTACTTACAAACCTTTTCTGTTAAAACTTTACAAAAAACATGCAGGTACTATCCAATTACTAATTATTGTTTAAATAGTTGACCAATTAAACTTTTGAGGTGAAACAAGTAGAATGCTCATTTCACTTACCAAGTATTCTATGGTAACAATGACATCATTATATTCAAGGGCTTGTGAAATAAATTTTTCAAATGCATGGGTGACTTACTGAAGAGGAGGTATCTTTTCATGGTGTATTTATACATTACAAGTCTGCTTAATTTTTCGGTTACTTGTTCATTATAACTTAGGCAAGTAATCACAAGCTATAAAAAGTTCAAAATCTTTGTCCTAAACAAGTTGGAGTAGGCTAGCAATGACACCCCGATCCTGCTCACTTCTTTTATATACGGCAAAGTTTTTATGGTGCCTCATCAAACCTACTACAAAGCATGCGGGGCTCGAACCTTTCACCTATTAGAAGTCAGTCTAGTGCAATTATTACTTAAGCTACTTGGCCACATGCAATCACAAGCTATATTTCATTAAAATTAATTTTCATATTTAAAATGTCCACACTTACATGATCAGTTTATTTTTCTTAATGAGTATATATGAGAATATTCCACATTTTAACTTTTAACTACTAAATAAATTATGATTCACACTTTTTCTAATAGAATTTCAATTTTTTGGAGAATAACTGGATGAGTAGCTGGGCATGGATCTACTAATTTTAGCTAATGTATCAGGCAAATCATTTTGAATCCGAGCTTGAGAGCTGGTCTAATCCAGCACACCATATCTTGACCTGCCGTGCGGACAACAGCAACACTGAGGCTTGTTACTTTCTTGGCACGGTAATTAGTGTTTTCTTTGAGGCAAATCCTCAGACTTGTTGCCTTTTTTCTTTCTTTTAAGTATACTACTTTAACGGAAATTGTAGATTACTGTTTAAGAAATAATAGCTCTCTTATTTTGTTACTAAAATTAGGCAATTAGCTCATATGAAAAGTTTGACTCTACTGCCTGAGGAGCCATGCTCGTGGTTTTACATGGCTGGTGTGACCTGCGCAAGCGGTTCAACCTGAGGTGCTCTACTTATTTGCAATAATCATTTTGAAAGGAAATGGCAACAATAGCAGATATTCTTCTGCCATGACCCAACAAAACAATCACATCATGTCTCCAGTCGGCTACACTCACCATGCAGATGCCCTCCACAAGGTCTGCTACTGTGCATGGAATAATTTTGGCTGTCCGTTCTCATCATTCTATGATGACAGGGAGGTGTCTGCATACAGAAAACTCATTCATGCAATGGTGGTGGCTGACAGATCAACAACTCAAGTGGGTAGAAGGGCTAGATTGCACTTGCACATGTCATGCGGCAGGAGGTAGACAGCAATGAGTTCCTATTCTGCTCATTTGCATGCCAGGAGATATATCAGAGAATGGTGCATGGTAATGTGTGCACTTGTTTCCCTACATGGTAGATGTTATTGGTCCGACAGTTGCATTGGGTTAGATTTTGTGATAAATTGAACCTCCAATTGTTATGATCAAGATCTATAGGTAAAATTAAGGGAGATGCAATGATAGGAGACTGTATTAAGCAAGTAGTTCCATTCCATCACTTCTATCATTCTTTTTTCAGCCTTTTACTTTTTCTTCTATTTTTTTTCCCGAGGAATTGTACTCTTCTTGCTCCTAGTTGGGAAAGGATAACTGATGGTACAACAGCTCTTTGCAATCTTACAAATTTAGATTGTTGAAATAATCAATAATGCGCCACAAAATATATAATTTTAGCACCCTCTTATTTCGATTTTATTGAGAGCCTATTTTTGTTTACACAACAGGCACCGATTTGTGCCTCTCCTTTTCATCATATTTTTTTCTTTATCCCCTCTATTATACTAAAATAAGTGAACAAAGCATTTTTACAAGGCAGTTGAGATGTCATGGTACCATTTTGAAGACGTATCCGAAGAAACCTGGGTAATGCCAGCTTACCCAATGTTGTCAGAACTAGTTGTTATTGCACGAGTAGTTCCAAATCACTCAAATCCTTGCAACTTGGAGTATCTATTATTTGAATGAATAGTGAACGTAATACTATCTTTTCATAAAGCAAAGTAACAGGAATTAAGAAATTTTCATTTTAACATCAGACTTTTGTTCATTAAGTATAAAACTATAAATATATATTAAAAAAAAAGCGAAGTCCACCTTTTTCCTCGGACTTTCTTAACTCTGCAATCGATTGTCACCGAAACGCAATTTTTTTTCCTAGTCAAAAGGATTCCTAAATAATGAATTGGAGGACTACATATCTTACAATTTAAAAGCTAAGTTAAAAAATTACATGTAGTATTATACTTAATAGAACTGTCTCATTTATTGAAAAATAATTATTTCCAAACTGAAAAAATCTTAAGTTAGCAACTAAAATCTGAATGTTTTACATGCATGTTTAATGCAAACTGTTTGTCAATAGTTTCAAAAAAATATTTTTGTAGGACGCTAATGGTACAGTAAACCGATTAAAATCTCTACAACCCAATTTATAAGTATGGTGCAAGGTTGAATCGGCAAGGGATAATCGTAAGATTCAAGCTCTTTTGAGTATTGTAAACATAAATATATTTTTCTTATCCGTTTCTTTATAGATTAATTGTCAATTAAATGTTAAAATATTATTTGAAATAATTTTATACGATTATAATTTTGAAGTTAGATTGCCAGAAAGCGTCATATTTCGTTATTCTATGTTAACAAATAAATTTATTTCATGTCTGGATTTTGGATGTCCTTTTGTTATTGACATAACAAGCCGGTAGTCAATTTGAATAAAAGAAAATTGCGTAAGACATAGCTCATTTGCTCAATGCTCATAGCCTCATACAGCGGCGATGATTCAAAAAAAAATATATCTTACATAAGAAAAGTTATGTATTCGAATTTCGTGATGGATTGCAAGTTCATGAGCCTTGATTCATTCCTTTTCGTTGGTGTGTAAACAAAGTGACATGAATTATTGCTTATTAGCAGTACAAGCAGCCAATGAGCTGATGATAGATTCTCATTAGCCAGTTATAGCCTTCCTCGCCGGTTCCAGGATGTACTCTGCAGCTGGCCAAAGTGGAGGGTGGAGCCAGTACATGGGTCTACTCTTGCTAATGCAGTCGAGAAAAGCACTAACAATAGCATATGCATTCATTTTCCCTGACTATGCATGTGTAATGTCGAGTGGTTGGCAGCTAGAAGATGGGACGTGTCTTATTTGTCCTTATCCACCAAATAATTGAATGACCACTAAGCTTTGTATACAACACGAGCATAGAAATACACTTGGTTACAATGACTGAAATAGAGGGTCCGCAAGGTTTAGAAAAAAGTAACGGAGCCAGTACTTTATGCATTTCCACTTTTCAATAATTGAATTGCATATGAGTCTTCGGAGGAGTCAACTGCACATCTCATATTCTCAAAACACTACATCCGAGTGCTCGCTTCTCTCCTCCAAAGTGCCACATTTTTCTCTATTCCTATTCCTGTGATATTGAAAAACCTTTTTTGCTGTTCAAACTTCGAAGTTCAAACCATGTCGGTTGCTGATTCAGCTTTCGGACTGGCTGCGCTGGGGTGGGTTGCGTCTCCGATCATTAAAGATCTCGTCAGCAAAGGCATCTCCTATCTGGGTAGCGCATGGCAGAGGAACTTGATGATTTGGAGACTATTCATCTTCCACAGTTCCAGCTCACCATTCGGGCCGCCCAAAATAGCACAGACAAGGTCAAGCTGGACATACTGGCCAAGTGGCTGGCCCGTTTGAAGAATGCTTATTATGATGCTGAAGCCATCCTCCACGATCAAGAGTATGAGCGCCTCAAACACCGGGTCAAAGGTGATGATAGAAAGAAACAATGGGTACGTATCTCCTCTCATCCCATTATCAAACCTCTTGCAAAGGTCACCAGCAAGGTGACAAAAAAAACTTCTCCTGCAATGGAACCTCTTAAAACGATCACTAAAAAGGTGAACCTAAAGGTTTCTCTGTTGTCCCCTCAAAAGAAAAAGTTGTTGGCGACAACTCAAGAAAATTGCAGCTGAAGCAAAGGAATTCCGTGAATCATTATTGGGAATAAAATCTGGCAATGAGAAAGGTGAACCAATCCGTAACAGAACTTCTGAAACCACCTCATTCCTTCGGGATAAGGTTTTTGGTCGTGATAAAGTTCGTGATGAGATAATTAAGTATTTGTTGGATGAGCAAGGAGAGAGTAGTTCAACAAGGAATTACTCAGTTGTTGCCATAACTGGTATTGGTGGTGCCGGCAAAACTACTCTTGCACAGTACGTTTATAACGATGAAATTGTACAAAAATATTTTGATTTGAGGATGTGGCTCTGCTTATCTGAAAACAAGGATATGAAAGAGTATACAAAGGAGATGATTGGGTGCGCCTCAGGAAAGAAATGGGAAGATATACCCAATTTAGATCACCTACAAAAGAATCTCAAAGAAACTTTGAGTAAATACAAAAGTATCTTGCTCGTACTTGATAATGTTTTGTATGATGACAAAAAAGAAAATGAATGGGATAATTTCTTTGATCCATTGGTTTCCATAGGAGGGAGATTTGGAATTGTGGTAACTAGTCGTCCCAAAACATTGTTCCCTAATGCATTCTCACGTGGGAAACTTTTAACTATTGAGTTGCCCGATCTGTCACCTGATGATTTCCAATCACTTTTCCGGTACTATGCAATGGACGGTTTGGAAATTAGTGATTTATTGAAGACAGATTTGTGTGACATTGGGGATCATATTGCTGAAAAAATTAACAAATCTCGTTTGGCGGCGAAAGTTATTGGTAACCAGCTGCGAAAACAGCCAGAAATAACTTTTTGGCAAAAGATTCTTGAAAGTGACAACTTGAGTAGCACTAGGGAGATTTTGTTATGGAGATATCAGCATTTGGATGAGCAATTACAACGGTGTATCTTATTTGACAGCTTATTTCCCGAAGGTACATTTGTTCATGATGAAATTGCATGGGTGCGGTATTGGGTGGCACTTGATTTTATCAAGTATACTACTACAGATTTGCTCTTTTATAACTGTTAAAACGATCGTTTCAGCAACTGTACACATAAGTTGTTAATCGGGGAGTTGCAAAAGGGAAAATAACAGTCACTAAGATAATGACTGTTATTATCTAATAACAGTTGCAGAATGTTAAAAATCAAGGACTGTTATTTAATAAAAACAGTCAGAAAAAGGATGTTCTATGACTGTTAATTCATAAAAACAGTTGTAAAGATTTGTTCCTTTTTTTTTCTTTTGCATTATGTTTTACGTACCTACCATATATAGCTGGTTAATAACAGTCACTATTAATTATTTATCAATTTATTTTTTATTTTTTATTTTTTTGCATTCTGCTCTGCGTACCTACCCTACCTGATAAAATCGATTGTGAAATAGAACCCAGCCTAATTACCATAATTAAAACCATGAACAATAAACACTTGACAAGCCAATTAAACTAAATTAGAAATTAAAAGAATCAAATAAAAAAACAGAAGAAATAAAATTAATTAATCGATTAGACATCAAATAACAACTAGCAAATATATAAAATCCCAATTACAATTTTCCTTCCTCAATTAACCAATTAGACACCAAATAATAACTAGAAAATATACAAAATCCCAATTACAATTCTCCTTCCTCCTAAACCCCTTTTTACCCTTTCACTTCTTTGGTACAAAAAAAGTTAAATAAAAAAACAAAACGTTTTTATATTCTTCAAACACACCCTGTTGTCGCACCGGCACCGCAAACACATGTTTGCCTCCGACCTCCCATCCAGCGCTCTCCGCCAAATCATTGCCGCTCTTTCCAGTTCAAGCGCCTTCGTCAATTCCACCGACTGGGATGTCGCCACCACTCAATCCCATCGTCCAGCACCACCGAACCACCTGACGGAGCTGATTTTGGTCCTGGTGAAGTCGCCGTCCATGCTCCGATTCGGCCATGAGCCTTTTCTTCCTGACGTCGAAACCATATATCTTCGTTTCTTTGAAGCACGATCATACACAAAAAAATAAAATCAACATTACTCAACAACTCGGAGCCTTTTTGGAAAAAACTAAAATGAAATCAAAAGTACCGAAAATAAAAATCAGGAAGAACTCTATGTCATCCTTTTTTTCACTTGCAAACAAAAACAAAGAAATAGAAGGGTAAAGAGGGAGAGACTTAACCACGAAATAAAGCATCTGTTGCCAACTCAAAAGGATTTAGGGGTTGTCAGGACGGGTGCGATCGGTGTGATAACGGAGAGGTGATCAATTGACAATCGAAAGTTTGAAAGCCGCCGGAAGAAGAAGGGAATAGAAAGGCGGCTACACAGTGAAAACCTAGACTTTTTTTTATTGTGGGTGAAAACCTAGACTTAAATGAAAACAGGGAGGCGGCAATAAAACCTAGCCTTTCATGAGTTACAATTTAGAGGCCTGTTTTTTCTTGGATTTATGTAAAATTACAATTATATGGTAAGTTTACTAAAATAATTTGAGGGCAAATTTGTGCGCCAAAAATTTCTAAAGTTTACCGACCTTGAGTCCTTGACTTACTACCTGAATATTATATATGAATTTCTAAAGTTTACCTGAAGATTACCAACTTTGAGCACATTGATACATTTGATGCGTTAATAATTAATAACTTTAACAAATTGAACAAATATCTCTTATAGATATGCAATATAAGTATTATATTAATCTATTGAACTGCATTATGGCATAATTTCGTTGTGTATATTCAACTAACGGGCAATTCTATAGTGCGGAGAAATTTAAAACCGGACTTGAATTCTAATATTTCATCTAGTTCATAATTTTAAAATAACAACCTAGATTTAAGTCTAGTTACAAAATTTAGTTCATTGTACAATTTTTCTTAATTAATAAATTATGTAAATCTTCTGAACGTATAGAAAATACAAAACACCGATATATATATTTTTGACAATTGTTGTGACAAATTTTATAAAAAAAATTAAATATGAGTCCATAAAGCACGTCAAGGAAATATTGATAAATTTCTCGACTTTTAAAGATGACTTGTATACTATCCTCAAAATTTTTCTGATGTATTTTTACAATTTTCCTTCCATTGCAATTTTTTACCATTGTAAGTTAAAAGCAAAGTTTGTTTGATAATTTATAAATTAAAACAATAGTCATGATAAATTTCACATAAAAATTTGGAGATGATGTGTAAACTTGATTACACGCATAACATCTTAATTTTGAAAAAAAAAATTATAATCACGTTAGTAATTATGCACTAAAATTGTAAAAAATCAGAAAGTGAGCATGCCATAGAATTAATAATAAATAATTAAAAGTTAGACAATTTTATCGGATAAAAAAAATAGTAATCCATAATTTCAGAAAAATTACATATTTTTAAAGTTTATTATGGCTTTATAATTTTTAACAATATTAAAGATAAATTTTATATATAAATTTTAAATATGAGTTTTATAAAGCATGTCGAGCAAAGCATGATCTTTTCTTCATCCAAATTTATTTATGTTTATGAAAAAAAAATCAATTTGCACTATGTTATATGATAATTTATAATTAGTTATATTTGAATTCCATTGATATGAGAATAAATTTCATGATTTTTTTTTGAATCTAAAGTAGTATCTAAATGTTGTACTTTATTCATATATTTATTTGATATTATTTATTTAGCACATTATATTTTTTTATTAAATTAATAATATTATTGTTATCCATTATGTACCGTTACATTATCCTTATTGTTAATTCTTGGTACGGGTTTTTATCAAAAAAAAAAATTCTTGGTATAGGTAGGGTGCGGGTAAAGTGATTCTAAACAGGTATGGAATGGGTACAGGTAAAATAAAATTTAGTGTGGATATGAAAATACCTTCTACCGTTTCGTACTCGTACCGTACCCATGGATAGCCTTACCTTCAATATGGTCTCTTTTTTTTCTCTATCTAATGCTTATTTTTTCAGATTTTTTTGCAAATATTTTGCTAATTTTTTTTTGGAGTGGTGTAAAATTTGAAATTAGTAGAGTTTAATATAAAACTATAAATTAGTAATTGTCAGCGCCTCTTTTCTAACCATTGCACGCAGGAAGAGGGAGACAACTATATGTATGGAAAGTTTTTTGGAAAACCTAATTAAATAATCTACGACTGTTTTTACTTAAAACGGTCATTAAGAATTTCTGTGACTGTTATTAAATAAAAACAGTCACAATAAGCTGGGAAAATATTCTGCTACTGTTATTAAATACAAACAGTTATAAAAAACTGGGACCCACTTGTCATACCACAATTCGTCCCATTATTGGCCAAAATGGGCGAGAATTACAGCAACTGTTATTTTAAATTAACAGTCATTAAAGGCTTTTGTTACTGTTATTTAATATTAACAGTCATAATGTTTCTAGGAAATTTTATTTATTTCTTTTTCTCCGCTTAACTTTAGCCACTGTTATAATTGAAAACGGTTGTAAAGGTTTGAACCTTATTTTACAATAATGCCACTGATTTGGTTGATGACTGTTTTTACGAATAACAGTTGTTGATTGAGAGTTGCAAAACCCCTATTCTGTGGTAGCGTGCTCAGATAATAATAGAAATGTTGAGGATGTTGGCCTTGAATATTTCAATAAATTGGTAGCAAACGGTGTTATTCAACGGGTGGATGGAAAGTATTACATGCATGACCTCTTTCGGGATCTGGCACAAAAACTTTGTATTGAAGATTGTTTCAGGGTAAAAATTTTTGAGAAAGAAACCCCTATCCCATCAACTACGCTGTATGTATATATGGAAATTAACAATGAAAATGTGAAAAAATATTTATCGAGCATATGTAATTTAAGAAACCTGCGATCCCTCATCCTAGTTACCCGATTCGGTACTCTAGAAGATGTAAATGAAGTACTTACTAAGGTATGCAATTATTGTAAAAACTTGAGGGTGTTAGAGGTAAAGTCAAACAATAATTTGAAAGAGCTACCAAGTGTCGTGGGAAATTTAAGGAACCTTAGATATCTGGAAATTTGGAAAAGCTCGATAGAGGTGTTGCCCGATACAGTGTCACAGCTCTACCATCTTGAATTTCTACTATTACCCACATCAATAAAGACTCTTTCGCCAAAGTTGATTAACTTGATCAAGCTTCGAAGTATTGTTATGTACGACGAGAATTATAATAATGTCAATACCTTACCTCCAATACCTTACCTAGGCAAATTAACTTTACTCCAAAGTTTGAGTGAATTTCATGTGAGAAAGGAGGAAGGATACGAGCTGTGTCAACTAGGATGTTTAAATGAGATTGCTGGTTCTCTAAGACTTGTAAATCTTGAGAATGTTAGACAAAAGGATGAAGCCATGAAGGCAAGGCTATTTGAGAAATCCAAATTGAAAGGGCTGGAGTTGGTGTGGGCTGAGTCATCTGAAAATGGCTTTGATTCAGTAGTTATTGAGGCCCTACGACCGGCAGAAGGTTTGCAAAGTCTTTCAATTGAAGGGTACGGGGGCTCAAGATGTCCATCTTGGTTCTTGGAAGGTTCATTTCTCAAAAATATAAAATATCTCAAGTTTTATAATTGTTGTGGACTCGAAGGTTTGCCCCCAAATTTCAATCAATTATGTCCTTACCTTACCGAGTTTAGAGTTGGTAAATGCCCCCGTTTGATTTTTGTATGTGAGAATGAACTACAATTGAATAACAACGAGGGCACAATTACTGAACTTACTCTTCTTCCGTTGGATAATGTAATGTACAATTATTCAGAGTTGATAAATGTGCTTCATTATGATTTGGGAAGTATTTATAAAACATTTATAAAAAAAAACAGTGGACCAGAACAAGAATTATCGGAGGCAGATGTTCCCCTAATTCAGGATGATGTTCCCCCAATTCAGGATTATGTTCCCCCAATTCAGGAAGATGCTCCCCCAATTCTACTTATAGCTTGGTCGCTATGCCATCAAAAGAGGATGGACTTTATATTTAGATGCAAAACTAAAGCAAACAAATTACTATTACCCTCCAAGTTGCATGTTCTTTTCATCAGCTTTTGTTGTATATCTGATGGAGCCTTGTCAGCTTGCTTGAGAGGTATGGCCACTCTTAAAGAACTCCCACTCTTACAATAACCGCACTCCCACCCGTTGAAGTATTGAAAGACCTACAGAGCCTCAGAGTTTTAACAATCAAATATTGTTGGTGCCTAAGATCACTCGGTCGTCTGCATGCACTTCCTAATCTGGAGAAATTAATTCTAGATACATGTTGGAGTTTGAAAATTGAAAGTGATTGTGTTGAGCTACCCCCAAGTCTGCAGTCCTTCATCATTGAAGGATGTGGAGTTTCTCAAACTCTTTCATTAGACAATCTCCAATTCCTCAGACATATTAAAATTAGTAATTCCAATAGCTTAACTAACCTATCATTTGGCCATCTAACCTCACTTCAATCATTGAATCTCTTCAACTGCCCTAAGCTTCGCCACATTCAAAACATAGTACCACTTTCTTTTGTTGATTTCCTTTCTCTAAGACTACTTCCAAATCTTAACATAGAATCGATTTTGAAGTCTTGGCAAGGTTGCCGGCAACTGGAAATCAGCAGCATAGTGATGCTGAACAAGCTTTTATTGTCGGAAAATTTCGATGCTATTCAATTTTTGACTATTCGAAATTGCAATGATGAGGCAATATCGATTGAGAAATGTGACCACCTTCGATCTATCCAGATACTTGGATTTTGGGATTGTGAACTAAAGGACTTACCATCAAATTTGAGTGACTTTTCTAGCCTTGACAGTATCAGTTTCATTGGATGCTCAAGAATATCAAGTTTGCCGAAATTACCAAAATCGGTCCAACTTATTGGAATAAGAGATTGCCAAAAATTAAAGGAAAGATGTCAACCAAATGGTCCTGAATGGCACAAGATCCAGCACCTATGTAGGATCATTGAATGACTGAGTAAGTTAAGCTGCTCTCTGTGGGCTCCAATGGTTATTCCCTTCCTTCCCTGCAATTGGTAATTCCTCGCCTATCTCTGTTTTCCTTTTTCTTTTCTTTTTTTGCACATTTTTCGTTAATATATCTTTTATATATATATAGAAAGGCAACAATCAAAAGTGATTTGACTGGACTCCTAGTCAAATCTCGTCTGATCTCAATTTTGAAAGTTCAAATGATCGATCCAAACCTTAAAATATGATCTTCCTATTGAAATCTCCTTGCAGACCAAATTTTACATTTTTTTTTTGAAATTTTTAAGTATTTTTTTTTTCAGATTTTTAAAAATTGCAGTTTTTGTAGGGTTCAGAACAAATTAGATTAACGATTTTCTAAAATTCTTAAAAAAAGCAAAAAAATTCAAAAAAATGTAAAAATTGATTTGCAAGGAGATTTCAATATAGAGATCATATTGAACGGTTTGGATCGGTCATTTGAACTTTCAAAGTTGAGATCTGACAGGGTTTGACGGGGAGTCTGGTCAAATCGCTTTGATTGTAGCCTTTCTTATATATATATATATATATATATATATAGAGAGAGAGAGAGATATTGGCTAAAATGCTTTGCAAAGCATAGAAGGGTCGTGCTTCAGATCTTTAAACTGTTAGATCGGATTCAAAATGATCGATCCAAACCGTCTAATATGATCTCCCTATTGAAATCTCCATGCAGACCAAATTTTTCATTTTTTCAAAATTTTTAAGTATTTTTTCCGATTTTTTAAAAGCTGTTGTTTTTGAACGGTTCAGAACTAATTAGATTAACGAATTTCTAAAATCCAAAAAAAATACTTAGAAATTTCAAAAAAATTAAAAATTTGGTCGGCATGGAGATTTCAATAGGAAGATCATATTGGGCAGTTTGGATCGGTCATTTTGAACCCGATCTAATGATTTAAAGGTCCGAAGCACGGCCCTTCTATGCTTTGCAATATATATAGTTTTGCTACGGTGAGTCGCGACTCACAAGAGGGTCCGTGAGTCACGATCAAAACACCTGGATCTAGTTCAAAATGACCGATCCAAGCCGCCCAATATGATCTCCTCATTGGAATCTCAATGCAAACCAAATTTTATATTTTTTCGAAATTTTTAAGTATTTTTTTTTAATTTTAGAAAATCGTTAATCTAATTAGTTCTGAACCGTTCAAAAACAATAGTTTTTTAAAATCCGAGAAAAATACTTAAAAGTTTCGAAAAAAATATAAAATTTGATCTGCATGGAGATTTCAATGGGGAGATCGTATTGGACAGTTTATATCGGTCATTTTGAGCTAGATCTAGGTGTTTTGATCGCGACTCACGAACATTCTTGTAAGTCGCGACTGACCGTAGCAAAACTCTATATATATATATATATATTTTTTCCTAATTTGACTTATACTAATGTCTGGTCTTAACAAAGAGAGCATCAATTCAAAAAAAAAAAAAAAAAAAAAAATGCCTTTTTTTTTTTTTTTTTTTTTTTTTGAAACAATAGAGCCTTCTTTTTATCCCCTGTTATCCAGAGTTTGTCGATACCTCAATTTGATATTATTATTTTCTAATTCTATAATCACTTAACCTATACAGTTTATATATCTGTTCTGAATTTAGTTTCATCTTTTCATGCTAAGGTGGGTCCGACCTGTCAGACTCCTTTTTTCTTTTCTTCTCTCCCCCGTTCTCTCTCAGAGAGAGAGAGAGAGAGAGAGAGAGAGAGCGCGCGCGTAAGGCGGTTCCCTCTCTCACCCGACTGTTGAGCCATCAGCTGGACACGTGGGGTACAACGGCAGATCTTTATCCTATTCCCGCTCTCTCCAGCCACCTAACTTCTTCTCTCACGAATTAAACCTAGGTATTCACTTTCTACTTAAATTCCACTCAGTTGGTCCTACATTTTTGTAAATTGAAGTTTTAATTTGTTAAAATTTACGTTTTCATTGAATAAGAATAGACCATTTCACAAATTAACTGTGTATTGCCTCACAATGACCTGAAATTGAGAATCATTTGACTGTAAATACATGAAGTTGACAGTGTATTGCCCCCACAATAACATGAAATTAAGAATCAATTGACTGTAAATACATGATATTGTGAAGACATTTGCATACTGTTAGGATTTTTTTTTTTTTCTCTCTCTCTAGTTTCCTGTAATTAGGCTCCTGTGCAGTTAACTCTTTTCTTTCTTTTTATTTTGTTTATACTTGTACGAATAAATTTTCATTCAATGAAATTGTAGGCGAGATTCTCTCTCCCTACCTTATAAAAAAAAAAGAAGAAGACATTTGCATACTGGGCTACCTGGTGTACTGCAATGAACTATACAATTTGATCATAATTAGTATACTACTACTGGTAAACTCATGGTATCTTCCCAAATTGCATGAGTATTGAAATTCTTCATATTTGTTCTTTGATTTCAGTTCAGATTATATAATTCTCGAAATTACTTTGGGCTTGCAAACAAAGTGATGCTCTCAAGAATTAAGAAACTACCATGACTTGTAGTCTAACCAATTCTGTTATCAGGTGTGCATTCAGCGAGTCCAAGTCTATGCTTATAAGATGTTTAATCACATTCTTTTGAAAATTGCAATATTTTGGTAGTGTAGTGCAAAATAATACCAATTGGTCAATCTGGTAAAATAGTGAAGTTCTTCTAGTAGTGCTATCTCTAGTCCAGGCATCAAATGTATTTTATTATTGTTTTCTTTCATTTTCTGGTAGGGGCATTTCTATTTCAGGGATTTGTATCTTATAAATGTGGCATTCAATTTTATCAAGTTCATTTGTTTTACAGAAATGGATATCCTTATTTTATCACAACAGCCATCCTCCAGAACTTAATTAAGAGATTAAAATGCAGGATTGCAGGTACCATTAGATTTTTACATAGCAAAAAATATTTTTATAAAACTGATTCTTAATAAAAATGAAGGCTTAGTAATTCTAAATTAACACCATTAAATTCTGCAAAATAATTTATTCAAGACTTTCTTGTGCAGTTCAGCATTACTGGCTTTGGTACTTGGGGATAATTTGGGCACATTGTAAATTATTGGAAAACAGGTCATGATATGGCTGCTAGCCATATGAGAGAAGGAACAATAGTCAACTAAGAGAAGTTTACAATTGTCGGCTATCTTTGTGACCAGGTGCGCCTGTAATGGGGATGGTGGGAGGCTACCCCCCAACCCAAGACACACACACAGACATAAGGTTTTTGAGGTTAAGTAATTTTGATTTGTGATTAACTTTGTTTAATATTAATTACCATGCCCCCCTCTCCCACAAAAATAAATAAATAAACAAAAAGAAAATTATTACCGCATATACTACTTAAGGCTTTGAAAAAGTCTGACTCATGCGACCAAAGATACTGTTTCCAATGAAATGGAGGCCTAATATGTTTGTGGATTTTCTTCGAACATGAGATAGTCTTACTATCTTAAATTAAATTTTCCATAATTTACCGTTTGTGCTATAGGTTTCAAATGAAGCACACAAATGCTTGAACACATCTTTGACACACAGTATGATCCATCTAGATGTCTTGGGGTATGCTGACTATGTTCCATTCAATTTTGGAATAAAATTGTATTTTGAGACCTTATCTTCTTTGTCACTAATAAACAGTTTGCAATATAATCGCAGGTGGTTTTTGTTTTGATGGTTAGTGAAGTGGGAAAAACTTAGTTGTTGTCTGAGCTTTCTGACAAAAGGTATATGATTCTCTGATATTTATTTTCTTTGTTTTACTTTAACTCAGGTGACATTCATAATACTCTTGGTATATTATTATCATTTAGTTTTTGTGCAGATTAGTTGATATAATTATTTATTTTACTTTTTTTAGCGGGTATAATTAAATTGAATTAGTTATTTTACTTTATGTAGGCAATGAGATTTCGTCATGGTTTTGCTTCACAGTGCTGACACCAAATTTCATGTTTCTGTAGGACCCCTGTTACTAATGTATAAGGTATTTGGTTGCTTATATATAGTTATTCTTTTAATCATATTTCTGGGAATACTTGCTTAACTGTAATAAGTGTGCCATAAAAAATTATCACTAGTTATTATACAATTATCTATGCATTTGATGAAAATGAAAATCTTAGCTTGTTATTGTAATTTTGAAGAAAAAGGTCATCCTGTTGTCATATTTGACGCAGTCCATGGGCAAAAAGTTGCTTACAAAAAATTGTTTAATTTTCCTGATTAGTTTAATATTAGCAGTTTTTTTTTTAAATCGTTCAAAATTAAACTTTTTTTCTTAAAGTCATCACATAATTTCATCATATAATCTGTCATTTTTTTCAGATCTCGGCGCCCCTAGTACCTCCCAAACCATAATATTAGTGCAAGCGACCTATTAGTGCAATTGCAATTTCAAGGACCGGAAATAATATTATTGACTGTTAAGGAAATGCTGATTACTTGGGTTAGATTGGAGCTTTGTGTAAGCATCCTAGAGTTTTTATATAATTTTTTTTTTTTTTTTGCCTTTGTTCTTAATTTATTTTTATTCATAAGTTCCTCGTGGGTCAACTTTTTTAATCTTGCTTTAATATTTTATTTTGTTTTTGATCGCTACAATCACTGTTATTTAGATGAGAGTTGTTATTCATTTTAATGACCTTATTTGTACTTTAATTAGTGTCGAACTAGGAAAAACCAAAGCGAAGGAATTGAAAACGAAAAATTTGATAGAAAGAAGTGTTGAATAGGTACTTACCAAATCAAACAATAACCTTTAAGAACTTAAAAAATTTTATTATTCGATTTAAGGACTTTTAGCTTAGCTAATTTGTCCAGTTTGAATTAATAATATCACATGTAATTACCAGTTTAGCTAATGACTTCCCAATTCAGTCTATTTGAATGTTTTATGATGGACCAGTTCAGTCGATAATATTGCAACTAGGTTTTCCAAATCCTTTTATCTTGAAAGTTTTAATCGTAACAAAGCAAAAAAAATCAAAAATATAAAAAATAAAATTAATGGAAGAAGTTATAAAAAGTTGCTTTGACAGGATAACAGCGCATCCTGATTAATAAAAAAAAATAAAATATTCAAATTAGTTAATCCCAATTCCCAATTACGCTAGGATTCCTGTACAACAGGACTGGTACGCACCTATAAATGAACCGATAAAGTACTGTTGAATATATCCAGTGTTATTTTTTTCCAATAGACAGCCGCTGTTAATCTTTCTAAAAAAAAAAAAAAAATCATTGAAACAAAAAAAGTAAAAAATGCAAAATAGTAAAGACAAAAAGGAAGGAGCCCACAAGGCCCAACCACAATTAGTCAATTAGTCAATTATGATGCTTCCTTCTATCTCGGTCCCACTATCAGATTCCTCCTCGCCGTTTCTCATTCTCCAATCTATCTTCAGTAGCAACACGACTGCTTCGAATCTTTCAGGTCCACTACCCCTTCTCTTCCAGATAAACCTCGACTTCAAGGCCGTTGTTTAATCTTATCACAATTTCACGAAAATTATTTCAACTTGGCGTCTTCTTTCGGACAAGTTCATTTGTTTCACTTTCACCATGACAGTGGAAGAGAGCTTTATATTTCACCATATTTTCTCTGAAATGGACTCAAAAGAGGTTTATCGACTATCAATTTATTACCTTCTCCTCCCCTGCCTTTCAATTAAGGCACTTGGAACATCGGATACACTATCAACCCCAAAAGGAAACTTCAATCGGTATGCCACCTTTCCAATCTTTTTCAATAACCTCATAACGACCAAAGTTCCTGTGACTTTAGCTTCTGGTTGTCTCTTTTTTACAACAAATTGTGGTCTGTATGGTCTCGATTTTGAGTGCTTGGAGTCTTCAACCTGGTACCCTAATCTCAGTTTCTCCTTTCTCTGTGTAAATCGTAATTTCTTTCCTTGGTATTGTTCAGACTACTATTGAGTTTCTGAATTGTGTTTCTTTCTTATTCAGTTACTAATATAAAGGCTCAATTGAAGAGGATTGATGCATACACAGCCTGAATTGAGACAGTGAAAAATCATATTGAGCTTCAAATGATGTGCATCCCAAAGAGGTATTGTATGTAGAACTGTGTCACAACTCTACCGAGTATAAACAATTGCATTTATTAGTAGGATATACAGCTTAAGTTGGTCCCGAGTCCAGTTCACATATTCAATTTGTCCCTGCATTTTAGGTTGATAGGCTGTTCAATATTCAAGTGAAGTCCCAAGTCTTTTGGATAATCCCTCAAACAAAATTCTGTTGTAAACAGTTGTCCCCTGAAGCTTGTGTACTTAAATCTGTGGTGCTACAAGCATTCTATTCCATCATGCTAATTGCGACCACAACAGCTGAAAAATGCTGCAAGAGATAAATGGAGTAGCAGAATTGTTAGTTAATTTACAGCCTTTAGTGTTGTATCCTTACCTCTCCATAGTCAGCTTCTTTGTAAGTGGTAAATTTGTATGCCCATTAATTGACTCGAGGAGCTCTGCACGCAATAATTATATTGAAAGGAAGTGACAACAGCAGCTGATATCTCTTCTGCATTCTTATTTTCACATTTTACGGAGTTCTGCTGAATTAGGCATGGAGCCACTATTCAAATTTCTAAATCTGGGATTGAAGCATCTAGAGTTCTGGATCAGAGTCCAGTCGTTCATGGATATAAGAATTTTGGATTTAGTTCGAGTCTCGAGTAAAAAAAATGCGCTATGCATCCTCTCGACAAGAACATCTATGACGGTCATCGGTCGACTCTTCATCTGGTCGCCTAGTCGTCAAGATTCCGCTTACTCCAGGTCAAAACGCATCGTGAATCCAGAAGGAACATATATAGACGTGTAAAGTCTCTGTGTTCTAGCGTGTTTAAGATTTAAGTCTGCTGTTGACGTGTCAAAACTATGATTCTCTGGCGTGTTAGAGTTTCAGGCATTATGACGTGTGGAAACTCCAGCATTAGAATATGTTTAAGTTTTAGTCAATTATTGACGTGTTGAACTTTTGGTCCCGTGACTTGTTAGAGTTTGGTTATTAAAATATTTTTAAACTCCGGTATTAGGACGTATCTAAAAGTTCTAGTCGGTTTAGACATTTTGGGCATAGTTAAACTTAAGTCTGTTTATATTCTAAGACTTTGGTTATTTTACCATACTTAAACCCTGGCTTTCAAACATATTTAAAGTTTGATCCCTGGATTCTTGAGACTGTCATGGGATCGGGGTTAAGATTTTATTTCTGGACTTAGGTTTTCTGGATTTAGATTCTGGATTTAAAATTTCTGGTTCTGGATTTATGTTTTGGGTTCTAGATTGTCTAGTTCCGTACTTGTATTATGGATCTGGATTTTCTGGTCATTGACTTGTATTCTTGGTCCGAACTCATGGTTATGGACTTGTATTCCGAGTATGGAGGTTACGGTCATTTTATTACTCCCGTTCATCAGGTGTACCTGTTGTCCTAATGTACATGCGTCAAAGGGATTCATACCCTTCCTCTTTTATTAATTTTTGTCGTGGGCTGACTTTGAGGTATTTTGCACATTTGATATTTAAGGACTTTTGTTTATTTTAATTTTAACTTCCTTTTTTTATTGAGAATTTGGCCGTAAAATGTCATATGGAAATGTTAATCATAATTTTCTGGACATTTTGATATTTCGTGGGAAATTTCTGGATTTTCTGACTATTTTTAATGTATTTTTGAAGTTTCAGCATTTTTAGGAACATTTCCAGTCTTTAGATCTGTGTTCGATTGATCTGGAGAGGGTTGTATGAAACCCCATGCTTCAAGGTTGTACGGGATCCAGACGAGTGAGGGGGTGGAGTCGCTATGTCTTCGTTGGCGTGGACCAGTGACGGAGACGCCCTGTCAGCACCGTGTTGTCAGCTCTCGTCGATGCCACGTCGGCGTTCGGTGCACCATTTCCATACACCTGGCCCACGTGAGTTTTCCCTTAGCTTCAACTCGTCTCCCTCCTTTCGTCGTTGGGCTGGCGAATTCAGACCCGTTCTGAACGAATCCGTTAAGGTGCCAGCAACGATTCCGACGACTATTTCAACTGAAGTTAGGTTGAGGGACATCGTACTGGCGCCGTGAGGTCACATGTGGGGCCAGCTCGAGTCGCGTTCATCAATTTTAAGTTCTTTGGCCTCGCCTCTGATCCGAACTGACAAATTGACTGAGCGGTTGCAAACCTGCGGCTCCCGACGGAGATTCTTGCCAGAGATAGCTTATCCAGCGTCGTGAGAATTCTATAGGTCTATTTGTGTTGTTCATTCATGTTGCGTTTCTCATTTTAAGATGATTTGGCCATGACTTGAATTTGGTCTGGTATTGGTCTGACAAGACGATTAATTGGGTCCAATTGAATTTAACCGACAATCATCCTCCTTGATTAATATGATTTTAAACATGACCAATATATTGAAATGATCTTTGTGCTATTAATTTTTGGTTCCCCAAGACTGTCGTGGTACTGTACCATCCATGCAGGTTTGTATTAACTTGGTTCATTGGGGATTTGTGAGGTACCAACTGTTAGTTTCAGGTTTAATTAAGACTTTTTGTTTTACAAGTTGCATTTGTTATTAACCATACCCAAAGTTTATCATGAAACAATCCAACAGCCTTTGGTCAAACACAGTCAACAATCCTTAATGTTCAATATTTATCACATTTCTTTTTATCTTTGCACAATTCTGTAACTTGGTCCTTGCAATTGTTTTATTCACCATCTTTTGGAGCACATTCATAGTCCAATTTCCAATCTTATCATATCCATGCTCTTTGAAACGCAAGTGAATTTGGCCATCAGTTCACCTCTCAGTTTGCATCTAAGTCCAGAAGGGCATAAGACTATATGTTTTCACGTATTTATTGCTCTTATAGTTCAAACTTAACACCCATTTCTTTCTTTCTTTCTTTTTTTAGGAATATATGCACGGCCTATATTATTTTATGTAAAGCATGGCATGATGTTACTAAAATACAATGGAGAAAAGAAATTCAAGTTCGGTAATAAATGCAACATGAAATTAACCATGCTTTTTTGTTTTTTAATGTGAAAATTCAAACTAAGAACACAAATCTATTTTATGCAAATGCAACAGAGGTTATGCGGACTTCACTTATTAATGCAACAGAGACTTAAATCATGCATTTTGTGAAAACTTGTACTAAGAACACAAAACGGATTTATGGGATGCAATACTTCTCTTCTTTTTGCTATTATCTTTTCCTTTATTTGACTTCTAAATTCATACGCATAACTTAACACATTGAAATGATTTTTTTTTTATGCAAATGCAAACATGGCAACAGAAGGGTAAAAATGGGACAAAGCAATAATAAATATGCCATGGTTCCAAATTCCTTTTGTTTTATTTTCACTGAGGGACACGGGAAATATAAATACAATTAGACTAAAGTATTAAAATATGCAGGCTATCTTTATTATCCACTGTTTTTGTATTACTAAAGTCAAAACTATTGTTTTTTTAGAAAATAAGATGGAGCACAATACAGACGACTTAGACATGAATATGGCTTTTTTTTGAAACAGACTTGGACATTTATTTCTAGAATCAAAACTTATAACTAATAATAACTTACTCGTTTGAACTCATGTTCACTTTCCATATTTTTACTAACTTAAAAAAAAACCTTTTTTTTTAATCCAAATATCTTAACCTTGACTTGCTATCCAAAACAGAAACCAAGTCCGATTAAGAGGGTGGAGTCTAAGTCACACACCTCATAATTGAACTAATTTCTATTCTAGAAAGCATGGCAAGGCCTAAAATTTATTTTTGATAGCATAACTTTTATTTTTACTTGAACTAATATTATTATTTTCGGCCCATTTAAACCTTGATTAGCCGTCTAATCCACAAATCAAACTTAATCATGGGGGCGGAGTCTAATGTCACGCACCCCATGCTTCAGCCCAACCAGTGGCCTCGACGAACAAAAAAAGTTCAGATGCGCCTAATAAAAGCATAATATAACAATAAAACATAAAGTGAGACCATACTGTTGACAACGCCAAAATAACTTGAAAGATAGAAAACAAACAGACCTGGATGTATTAGTTACCTAAATGCGATATTAATGCAGTATAACATTTCATGAACATTAAACTATATCTTGCTCATGATTCTGAACCGAGGGATCCACATGGCATCTACAGAGGCGGAGTCTAGTGTCACGCACTCCGAGAAACCAATGGTCCACAATCCAGAAATACAAACAAGATGAGACAAAATAGAAGATGCAAAATTTTATTTTTGGAAAAGAACTTTTGTTACTCGATATCACTAAAGACATGACTAGCGCTGGTGAAGACGGAGTCTAATGTCACGTACTCTACCAATGCTAGTCATAACCTCCATGAGAACAAGCATCAACAATTTTATGCAAAAGAAGAAGAAAGATACAAGACTATGCAAAATAAAATCTGCTATGCACGTGCAACCTCAGGCACACCATGGCTTGGTGGCCGAGCAAAGAAAAAAGAACTTTAAAACAACAATTAAACGATTGAAATCACTTTATTGATATGTAAAATGGATGGTTTACAAGTTGGCTTACCTAGAACTTCCTTTTCTTTTGCTTTTTAGCTTAACTTCCTAATGCCTACAAGCTGTTCGATGAAACGCCTCCACCAAAACACCCCTTTCTATCTATCACCTAACAACAAGACAGAGCTTCTACACTAAGACTCAACCTATGGGATCGTGGAGGCGCCCCGATTCTTCAGTCTTGATGTCTTTTTATAGCTGTTTGAGCTAGGGTTCCCATGGAGAGAGCTTCAACATCTTCACCGTTCAATCTGATCCGATGGCCATCACAGATGCGTGGGGATCAAGTTCTTTTGCGAAACCATGTGCTGGTTTTGCTATACTGTGGGCGGTTTTCATCTTGTGGAGAGGATGAAGCCATGGAGACATGGTGTCGATCCAATGGCGTGTGTAGTGCTGGGTCTTCATCTTCCTTTTTGATTGCATCTTAACCTTCCAATTTTCATCCAGTGGCTGTAAGAGAAGTTTTGGGAAGCAAGTTTGCTTGGTTTTGTCTCTTGTAGGCGTGGAGAATGCATGTGGAGGGGAGGGGACCATGGCTGGTTTGTTTACCCTTTTTACCCTTCAGTTTTCGTGACATTCACTGAGTTGGAGAGGGAGATGAATAGTAATTCGGGTTTTAATTGATTGAACCAAATTGAACCAGATGGGGAGCAGCCAATGAGAGAAGGAATAAAAGGTGGGGGCCATGGTATAAGCCAATTAGAGACTTTCATTTTTAATTTCTGATTTATGACCCCTTCAAACTTCATTTCGTTGAACCGACCAGACTGTGACGCTGAAGGGGTCACGAACCAGTTTTACCTCTCTTTTTTAACTTAGTGATTTTGTTCCTGTACTTAGTTTTAGTGAGCCAGAATACTCTCTTCTTCTTTTTCCTTTACTGGTTCTCATGCACCAAGTTTACTTCCGCCTTTTCTGTTTGAATTGCTGGAGGGAACTCATTGACATAGCCATTTGACTGCTGCACTTGTATTAAGTCAAATTACTGACGTAGGCACAGGTGGAGAACCACCCAGAGAGCAATTCCGTTTTTATTTGATTTCTGATGGTTTTGACATTTGTTTTCAACTCCTGTAGCATCTGGGCAACATGCCTACCATGTCTCAATCACCCATTAAGTTTGCTGATAGTTGTTTGTTAGAGTCCGACCATCCCCATAGCCAAGTCGTGGCATCAAATGGAGGTCCCACCAATTGGTCGCATCTCAGTTCAAATTGACAGAGCAATCTTGTTGCCATCACCTTCGTGAAGTTGTGTGCACAAATAGATCGAGCCCTGGTGCCTCCAACGGCTTCAATTTTTCATGCCTTTTTCAGCAGCCTCGAAGCTTCTCCATCAAATTAATCGCTGAGGAGTTCACAATAGGGGACGAATTTGGTACCGCTGAGTTCTCCTTAACTCAAGCTTTCCAACGGTATCAAAAACTCCGGCAATGGTGCGGTGGTTCGTCGGAACCAGCTTTGTCAGAGGAGAAGGTTGCTCACTTCTCTCCTCCGATTTTCATTTCCTTTTCCCTTTTTCCGTTTGATGTGGGGTCCAGGGACGAGGCGAGTCACAACATTCCATTTGTGAGAGAGATTTGCTATGTTGGCGAGTGGGGTCAAGTGCGAGAGCCAATAGCAGCTCGCTATCTGTGAGAGACGTTGAGCATCGACTTGTTGGAGTCGTGAGCTGAGACAGAGGGGAGAGATGAGAACGGAATTTGATTATGGGTTCCGTTCCTATCAGTTTGCATGAGGCCCAAACTTCATTTTTTGTTTCATGCGCAATTTGTTAACACAGGCCCATTTAAGGAATACACTTTGTTTAATTAGCAAAGTTACTAATAAAATAATGAGGTGGTTAAGTTTAAACCACGCCATATTTCATTTCTCAAATGTACCACCTCAATTTTGCCAATCTCAATTTCATGGTTCAATGGTCATGCGTAGAGACCATGCTCAATCTCGTTTATTTTGATATGGCAGCCAGTGCGTTCACAACACCTCTTTCTCGGCCGATCTCCATTGCCTCTCCAAAATGATATGTCCATTTATGACATTTTTCAAGAATTGTATTTCGGCTCCATATAAGAAAATCACCTCATGGCCTTCTCCTTGGATATTTCGCACATGAAATTGGGCATGCCTTCTTATAAATATAAGGAGCTCGGTAGTCATTGATTTATCTTCCATTTTTTTAGAATTTTCAAACTAATTAAATGAATTTTCTAAGGATCATAGAATAATTCACATAATTAATTTAACCTAGGCACCAATTGTAAATATTCTCTCAGGTTCTCGTTTGGCAATAATCATCCATGATAATTGCGACCTATATGAATATTGAATATTAAATATTAAATTAGCGCAACCATATGGTGTGTCACGTTAATATTAATATTAATATCAATGTCATGTTGTTTTCAATCTAGGCACGTATTTTGCTCCAAAAATTGATCCCCTCTTGAGAATCTGGACCTGCCATGCTTTTATGGGCCTTGTCTTCGTCGTCTTGTGACTTGCTGACACATTTTTTTTTTATGACAAAAATTAAAGGTAAACACTAATGCAATTTAGGAGGGTAATTACATGTGATTGAAGTTATCAGTTTCTTAACAAGTGAGGACATGCTTACCAGTTAGCTCTATTATAGAAAGAGTACTAGTGTGCACCCTTACATTGATCATATGCGAGAACTTTGTTTTATTTGAATTTTCATTTTCAAGGGTAAGGTACAAGCATTTATCCATATGATCCCTCTCAATTTTGTCAGGGCATTTTTTATAATTAACTTTTTCCTTATTTTTCAAATATACTATCCCTCGAAATTCATATTCTTGGGACTCGATTTTTAATTGTTGAGGAACTAATCAAGAAATTTTTTTTTTTCATGCAACTAGGGTTGTTTATTTCAGAATTTTATTTATATCTAGTTACAAGGACTCAAGTTTTTGTTTTAAGAATCAGGATTTTCTTTTTGTCAAGGGTCAGATCAGGAAAAGAAAAATTAGACAATTAGTCAGGTTGTCTAATTTCTGGGGCCAAACTTTAAGAATTCCAGCATCAATTACCGAAGCATCATAGTTGCGGCTATCGAGTCCATGCCATTATAAGGCATGAAAATAACATACCAGAGCTGTACCGGTTTGATATTGTCTCTCTAAAACCAACTGATTCAGGCATCTTCACTGTACTAGGCAGTGAAGAAAAATGGCATGCTGAGAGGAAGTAATTCATGAAAATTGTAGAAATTTGAACCGGCACTTCAAATTACTTTTCTGATTTGTACTTATGCAATGATGCTGTCAAGGAGAGATCATGAATTAAAAATTTTGTGATTGTTATTGAAGACATGCGAGAGCGTTGTTCAGAAATTTATATATTAGTCTTCTAAATGTATTAGTAACCTTTTAAGAGTTTGTATTATTAAAATAACTTGCATGTTATTTTCTAATGATATAAATCATGGTATACTTTTGGCATAGTCGCGGCGTAGTGATTCTTTGTGGAAAGCGCAGTGATCTGGATTAAGAAACCATTTAATAGTATATTTGAATTAAGAAGGAATTGCGCAACGCACGAGATTAGAGCTAGTTCATAATACTCTTGGTATATACCTATATTATTATTTAGTTTTTGTGCAGATTAGTTGATATAATTATTTATTTTACTTTTTTTAGCTGGTATAATTAAATTGAATTAGTTATTTTACTTTATGTAGGCAAAGACATTTCGTCATGGTTTTGCTTCACAGTGCTGACACCAAATTTCATGTTTCCGTAGAACCCCTCTTACTAATGTGTAAGGTATTTGGTTGCTTACAGTTATCTTTTAATTATATTTCTGGGAATACTTGCTTAACTGTAATAAGTGTGCCATAAAAAATTATCACTGGTTATTATACAATTATCTATGCATTTGATGAAAATGAAAATCTTAGCTTGTTATTTTAATTTTGAAGAAAAAGATCATCCTGTTGTCATATTTGATGCAGTCCATGTGCAAAAAGTTGCTTACACAAAATTGCTTAATTTTCCTGATTAGTAAGTAGTATTTTTAATATTAGCAGATGTTTTTTTTTTAAACTCGTTCAAAATTAAACTTTTTTTCTTAAATCATCACATAATTTCATCATATAATCTGTCCTTTTTTTCCAGATCTCGGCGCCCCTAGTACCTCCCAAACCATAATGCTTGTGCCCACCCCCTTCTGTGATACTCGCATCAAGCTACCTAGTAGTGCAATTGCAATATCAAGGACCGGAAATAAGATTATTGACCGTTAAGGAATGCTGATTACTTGGGTTAGATTGGAGCTTTCTGTAAGCATCGTAGATTTTTTATATATAGTTTTTTTTTCTTTGTTTTTAATTTATTTTAGTTCATAAGTTCCTCGTGGGTCAAAATTTAATCTTTCTTTAATATTTTTATTCTGTTTTTTATCGCTACAATCACTGTTATTTAGTTCGGAGTTGTTATTCATTTTAATGACTATATTATTTACCTTACTAGCGAAAGATGCCCTCAACATACGGGTAAATAAGAAAATAAAATTTTGGTTTGTTTCATATATAACTTTACATGTTAGACAATAAAGATACGGTAAAATAAATAATTTAGTCTTTCCTTTTAAATAAATTACTAATTTGATAGTAACTTAAAATATTCTAATAAAAAATCTTATCTTGTTCTAGACCATTGATCAAATCAAATTACACAAATCAATGGTCCATAATTGATATAAGAATTGTTTAACACCCTTTTATATGACATGTTTACTCTTTTTATATGAATTGTTTACACTCTTTTATAGGTGCATTTATAAGTACTAGCAAAAGATGCCCTCAAGATGTGGGCAAATAAACAAATAAAATATTGATATTATTTTTATTTCATATAGAACTTTACATATTTTAGACAATAAAGATATGGTAAAATCAATAATTTATTAGTCATTCCTTTTAAGTAAATAGCTAATTTGGTAGTAACTTAATCTTTTCTAATAAAAAATCTTGACCTTTTAATTTAAAATTAAGATCTAGACCACTGATCAAATCAAATTACACAAATCAATGGTCCATAATTGATATAAGAATTATTTACACCCTTTTATATGACATGTTTACTCCTTTTATATTATATGAAATGTTTACTCTTTTTGTTAGGTGCATTTATAAGTAGTAGAGATAGTAAGGAAAGGATAAGGATAAGGATTTGTTTTTTAATATGTGTCGAACTAGGAAAATAAAACGCGAAGGAATTGAAAACGAAAAATTTGATAGAAAGAAGTGTTGAATAGGTACTTGCCAAATCAAACAATGCACATACTTTTAAGAACTCAAAAGAAATCATTATTCGATTTAAGGACTTTTAGCTTAGCAAATTTGTCCAGTTTGAATCAGTAATATCACCATTTAGCTACCAGTTTAGCTAATGATTATTCAATTCGGTCTATTTGAATGGTTTATGATGGACCAGTTCAGTCGATAATATTGCAACTAGGTTTTCCAAATCCTTTTATCTTGAAAGTTTTAATTAATAACTAAGAAAAAAAAATAAATTAAAAAAGTTGCTTTGGCAGGCTTAAGATAACTGCGCATCCTTATTATTAAAAAATAAAATAGTCGAATTAGTTAATCTCAATTCGCAAATTACGCTAGGATTCCAACCTATACAACGGGACTGGTACGCACCAACAAATGAACCGATAAAGTACTGTTGAATATATCCAGTGTTATTTTGAAGTGGTAGTTGAAGAGCCTACTAAATTTCCTTTCTTTGTCTTGTGTTTATTTTGTATTTATTTTTTTTCTCCTCGCTGTCAATCTTTCTACAAAAAATATTTCATTAAAACAAAAAAAGTACAAAATGCAAAAATAGCAAAGACAAAAAAGGAAGAGCCCAGAAGGCCCAACCCAATTAGTCAATTAGTCAATTATCGTGCTTCCTCCGCCCCGTTTCTCATTCTCCAATCTATCTACAGCAGCACGACTGCTTCGAATCTTTCCGGAATTCCGGTCCACACCCCGTTCTCTTCCAAAAAGACCTCCACTCGAATCGTATCCTCTGCTGACATATTGGATGTCAGCAGGCTGCTGACCGCACCTATCCATCGTTGGATGAGATCCAACGGCTCTAAAAAAAATCGCTCAATCTATTCGCTGCCCGTGGGTTTCTATGTCTCCGATTCCTGTAATTAAAAAAAAAAATTAGACCACGCGCTGAAATCCATCCTTTTCCCTCGAATTCCCGCCTGAAATTTCGTTCTCCTCATCATCTCATCTCTCTCTCCTGCTTTTTTACCGAAATGTTAGAAAGAGAAGGTGATCTCCGTACTCACAACTCACAATCAATGGAAGAGACCGATGAAGTTGATCTCTGGATGCGAGAAGAAAAAGATGAATGCGAGCTCTTGATGCGGGAACAGAAAGATGAAGAGATGGTAACAGAAGAAGAGGAGCAGTACGTTCTCCAGCCTTCCCCTTCGCTACCTAATCGTGAAACTCCAAGTTTGTCTCCTGTGCAGGTACAAATAACTTGACATAATGAAATTAGCAAAATTTTAACTGTGATTTTGTAAAAAGAAGAAACAATTGTAAGTTTATATATTTGAGTCAGATGTGATAGCAATCAGTCAGGCCAGGGTAAAACAGATGCAAATAGGTACGACTGGAATTTATCACAAATCAAACTCAGAAATCAAATTCTTAACCTCAAACCAAAACTCTAATATCCAAATTCAAACACAAAATGACTTGATTACTCAAATTAGGTAGAGATAGGACTTACCTGAACCACGTTTCTTCACTTTCTTTCTCGCAAGTGCTCGTTCTTCACTTACTGGTAGGGTTCTTCACTTACCTGAACCACGGCGCTCGTTCAGCTGATCAGTCAACGAGTCGGGTAGGGTTCGAACGCGCGCTCTCTCTCTTTCGCTGAGTCGCTTTCTTTCTGTTTTTCTCTCCCTCTCTCTGTCCCTCCCTCCCTCCCTCTCTCTCTCTCTCCAATGGCGATCGAAGCGGAGGAGAGCGGAGACGAAGGGTTTCGTACGCTGATATAATTTTTTTTAAGAGGAAATGCGAAATGGGGCAGTCGGGCAGGGTGATTTCTAGCGAAATTTTGCTATCTCTGCACGAGCCGTTCGATCCTCATCCAACGATAGACAGATCAGGTCAGCAGCCTGCTGACATCCAATATGTCAGCAGAGGATAGGATTCGCCACTTCAGCCGTTGTTTAATCTTATTACATTTTCACGAAAATCATTTCAACTTGGCGTCTTCTTTCGGACAAGCAGACAAGTTCATTTGCTTCACTTTCAGCATGACAGTGGATGAGAGCTTTATAATTCACCATATTTTCTCTGAAATGGACTCAAAAGAGGTCTATCGACTGTCAATTTCTTACCTTTTCCTTCCCTGCCTTTCAATTAAGGCACTTGGAACATCGGATACGCTATCAACCCCAAAAGGAAGCTTCAATTGGGTAAGCCACCTTTCCAATCTTTTCCAATAACCTCACAAGGACCAAAGTACCTGAGACTTAAGCTTCTGGTTGTCTCTTTTTAGAACCAATTGTGGTCTGCATGGTTTCGATTTAATGTGCCCGAAGTCTTCAACCTGGTACCCTAATCTCAGTTTCTCCTTTCTCTGTGTAAATCGTAATTTCTTTCCTTGGTATTGTTAAGAGTTAAGACTGCTATTTAGTTTGTGAATTCTGTTTCATTCTTTTTCAGGTACTAATCTAAAAGCTCAATTGAAGAGGACTGATGCACAACCAGACTGATTTGAGGTGGTCAAAAATCATACAGAGCTTTAAATGGTATGCATCCCAATTCCCAAAGAGGTATTCTATTTAGAATTGTGTCACAACTCTACCAAGTATAATTGATTGCACTTATTAGTTGGATATACAGCTTAAGTTGGCCTCGGGTCGGGTTCACACATTCACTTTGTCCATCTTTTTGAGGATGATAAAAATCACAAGTAAAATGATTTTATCGTGAAGCTTGTGTACTTAAATCTGTTGTGCTAGCGTTATTTTCCACCATTTGCTAACTGCTACCATAGCAGCTGAAAAAGGTGCAAGAGATAAATAAAATAAGCACAGTTGTAAGTCAGACACAACCTTTATTATTGTATCTTTACTTCTCCACAGTCAGTTTCTCTGTGAAGCCCATGTTGTTATGACACCTAATATGATTTCTAAAGTGAACTCAACTTCTTATGTTAAGATGTCAGACATGGCAAATTTGATGTACTGCCTTGAGACCCTTGTAAGTGGTAAGGTGGGACTGCCAGTTAGAAATTTAGGAGTTGTAGGTTTCTGGTATGAGTTGTGCTATTGTGATTCTCTGAAATCCATCAGCCATTTATTTGGATCCATCTCTCAATATGAAACTAATGGCTGATGGAAGCCCTTTTACTTCATCTACATACTGAAATTTTGTTAGAATGTAACTATTATAATTTTAAGATTTATTTTACTGTTTTTTTTTATTGAGAAAAACTATTTCTATTGGATGGTCCTGTGGTTTCAAAGTCGATGAGTTTTTTATCTGTCATTTGAAGTTTGAAAAATTGAAATTTGGATCCAAAGCACTGTTCAATTGGTGCTCTGCAAAGCATCTTAGCACAACTCTTCTAGTGTTGTCTGAAGGAGTTAAAATGAAAGGTCTCTATTTTTGGTTAATTGACTTTATAATCAATAAAGATCCCAATTTGTTAATTTCTAATAAATATTTTCTGTTGATCAGAATATTGAATAATATTTTCCAAATGATTCACTTTAATGAATTTTCTGATGCAAATGAATTTTGAATAATATTGACCAATGTACATGTTTTACTAGCTCCATATTTCAATGGTTTGCAGTGGTGGTTTGAAATCATCTTTGCAGACAAAGCATGCATTTCTGTCAATATAAAAATACAAAAATACTTCGTTTTTTAAAATGCGACATCTATATCAGAAAAAATAATAATAACACAACCAAATTAGGTAACTTTGGCACCTGAAAGTTTCTGAAAAAGTGAAAATACTTAAACAAGTACCAGCAACGGCACCTGTCACAGCTATGATATGCAGAATCACTATATAACATTGTAACTTGAAAAAAAGCTATATTCACGTGTAAAAAATCTCAATCTAATCCAGTCCTATCCAACTAAACCCGCTAGTATAAATATAAATAACTATTAAGTTATGTTTACTGAGCTTAAGAAAATGAAACAGATGCTTCTACCAAGAAGCATGTGCAAAGAAAGTGATGGTTGCTCAAAACATGTTTTTATGCACTTTCTGATGATCTTATGATTACTGTACTAGGTAGAACCAGTGTGTCCGCCACATTGCCCATTGACTTGACCAGCATAACTGGTATTGCAGATTTTGGTGATATTTAAGAAATTACAGTTCTGTCCTTTTTGTTAACTAAGATTAGGTAATTTCCTCATATTAACTGTTCAGTTATATATAGTAGGGTACAAGATGATGCATATACATAGTTTTGACCATGCAAAATATGAAGGATTTAAGGGATAGTTTAGATAACATTGCTTTACATTTATGATTCGGATTAAATTCTGTTGTTTGGGAAAGCATGCTTATGGTTTACTTACACTGCTGGTTCATGCTGCACAAACGTCCCACTTTGAGGAGCTCTGCTTACATAATCATATTGAAAGTAAGTGACAACAGCAGCTGATATCTCTTGTGCCATGGTCCATACAAAGTGACCACATTGTGTCATATTTGCCATCCATATCACCGTCAGAACAAGTGTCCCAGCCATGCTTTTTTCCCGGAAGACAGGGAAGCTTGTGCACTAGCCACTAGGTAAATCGTTTCATGGTGGAGTGGTAATGGCTGACAGATCAAGAACTCAAGGGGAAAGAGGGGATAGGATTGTGTCTGCACATGTCATGTGGTAGGATGAAGACAGGGAGACCAAGTTCTGATATGGTGAGACCCTATACTACTGATTTTCATGTCAGGAGACATGTTGGAGAATAGAGCATGGTAATGTGTGTACCTTTCTCTACATGGTCAATGTTATTGATACAGCAGTTGCATTGAGTTAGATTTTCTGACAAATTGAACTTCCAATTGTTAGGGTCAGCTGATCAAGATCTTGGCAGATTGGGGGAGATGCAATGATTGGATACTAAGTAATAAGCAAGCAGTACTTCACTTGTTGTCACTCTATTTCAGCTCTTCACTTTTCTTCTATGTTTTCCTGAAGAATTGGATGCTACATACATTTAGTTGGGGGGAGGATAACCCAAGTTTCCTAATATAATCAGCATCTTCTTAATTCCATTTTGTTAAGAACTTTTTCTGTTTACACAACAAGGCATCTATACAGTGTGCCCTCTTCTTTCCAAGGAAAATTATCAATTGATAAATAAGCATCCCTGAGCTTCTTTTTTTCTGTTTTCAAAATCACTAAACTTTTAAATTATTTAAATTTGATAATTCGAAGGAGATTAGGTCTAACCCTTTCTTCTAGAGAACTAGAAGAGTCGCGAACTATTGCAACGAAATGATCTCTACAAATTAATTAGCAGTCTTCTTTTCAATATTGCAATGTCAACTGGTTAGTAGGTGGAGGATGAGATATGATATTTAAAATTAGTATTTGTACTTATCCTCTAACTATGTAACGAAATGATCTCTACATATTGACTAACATATTAAAGTTTTACGCGCATGTGGGCTTGTTTGCCTACAGAACGAGCATAGAAATTCAAACAGTTGCAATGACTGAAATAATGGGTCCACACTATGGTGTAAAGTTGAACCAGCTAAGTATAATTAGTAGTCTTGTTTATCTTTTAAATTTTGGTAAAGATCTCACTGGGCGACATATTTTTTTTTAATACAGGACGAAATAACTTTGTACCATTAAAATAGTAATATGTATTTTTTTTTTTTGTAATATGTTTCTTATTGATCAATTGGAAAAAAATAATATTATGTAAAATATTTTGATGCATAATATCCTCATTACTATATTGTCAGTTTTATTACTAATTATTGTTTTAGTACACACACACACACTTGCGGAATGACGGTATCACATTCATTACTAATTAAATTTTATTGCAAGTGTGTTTATTTTCCATATTATTAGCTGTCTTCTGTTTAATAGTGTAATGTCAACTGGATGCTAGGTGGAAGATTCCACGACATGGTCATCATGTTTAAAAATTTCTTATTTGTAATTTAACTATCTGTGCGTAATGAAACGGCCTCTGGGAATTGACTAGCATATTATAATTTACCCGCGTAGAGTATTTGCCTACAGCCTGAGCACAGAAATACACACAGTTAAGTGACTAAAATAGTGGGCCCACAGGGTATACAAAAAAGTAACGGGTTCATAGCGTTTGGGCATCCGGGTCTTCATTCTCCTCTCGACTCCTCCTAAGTGCATCCTCTTTCTCTATAGAGTCTATTCCTAATCCTCTGATATCCAAAAACCATTTTTAATTGTTCAACCATGACGGGCGCAGAAACTGTCGGACTGGCCGCACTCGGGTGGGTGGTGTCGCCAGTTGTAAAAGAACTTATCAGCAAAAGCATCTCCTATCTGGGTAGCGACATAGCAGAGGGCCTTGAAGATTTGGAGACAATTCTTCTTCCACAGTTCCAGCTCACCATTGAGGCGGCCCAAAACAGCAAAGACAAGGACAAGCTGGCTAAACTGGCCAAGTGGTTAGCTCGTTTGAAGAATGCTTACTACGATGCTGAAGCTATCCTCCACGAGCTGGAGTATAAGCGCCTCAAACGCAAGGCCAAAGCTGACAGGAAGAAACTATGGGTACGCATCTCCTCTCATCCCATTATCAAACCTCTTTCAAAGGTCACCAGCACGGTGAATAAAAAAACTTCTCCTGTAATCAAACCTCTTAGAAAGATCACCAGAAAGGTGAGCCAAAAGATTTCTATTTTGTCCCCTCAAAAGATGAAATTGTGGTTTCACCTGAAAAAGCTTGAGAAAATTGCAGCTGAAGCCAAGGATTTCCGTGAATTGCTGGGAACACAACCTGGAAATGGAAACTCCGTGCCAGCTGGCAACAGCCCTCCTGAGACTAGCGAGTTCCTCGACCATGAGGTTTTTGGTCGAGATGAAATTCGTGACCAAATAATTAGCTTTTTGTTGGATGAGCAAGGAGCCAGTAGTTCAACAAGGAGTTACTCGGTTGTTGCCATAACTGGTATTGGTGGTGCTGGCAAGACTACTCTTGCACAGTACGTTTATAATGATAAAAAGATGGAGAATCATTTGAGGCTGTGGGTGTCCTTATCTGAAAGGAAGGACGTGAAAGAGCGTATAAGGAATATGATTCAGGGGATCACGGGAGAGGGAAGCTCCAATCTACTGGATACTTTAACTGCGCTACAAAATAAGCTCATTCAAACTTTGACTCAACCCAAAAGCATCTTGCTCGTTTTAGACGATGTTTGGCATGATACAAATGCAATGGAATTTGAGAAATATTGGGATGACCTCTTAAAGCCATTTGCTTTCATTGGAAAATGTAAAATTATGGTAACTAGTCGTGAAAGTGAAAGAATGTTTCCAAATGCTTTAAAACCGAGAATACATTTCCAATTGCCTGAACTACCAATTAAATACTTCAAATCACTCTTTAGATACTATGCAATGGAAGGTTTGGAATTCAATGATTCACAATTGAAGGATGATTTGTGTAAGATTGGGGATGAGATTGCTACAAAAATGATTAAATCTCCATTGGCAGCAAGAGTTGTTGGTTACCAGCTGCGAGAAAAACTAGAAAAGAGATCTTGGCAAGAAGCTCAAGAAAATATTGACAACATGACAAAAATTTCGGAGATTTTGCTGTGGAGTTTTCTACGCTTCAATGTGCAAATACAGCGGTGCTTCTTATATTGTGCGACATTTCCGAAAGGTACATGGTTTGCTAATGGTAATGATATTGCGGAGTATTGGGTGGCACTTGACTTTATCCAACCCTATGATAATAAAAATTTTGAAGAAGTTGGTATTGAATATTTTAAAAAGATGCTAGCAAACTCTATATTTCAACTGGTGGACGAAAGGTATTACATGCATGATCTCTTTCATGATCTAGCACAACAGCTATCTGCTCGAGATTGTTTAATCGTAACACATTTTAAAATAGAAATCCCCACTACTACAATGCATTTATGTCTCGATGTCACTGTTGATAGTTTGGAAAAAAATGAGTCAAGCTTATGTAATTTAAGAAATTTACGATCCCTCATTGTACAACTCCCATTTAATAGTGAAGATTCTGAAGAAGATGTAAATAAAGTTATCACCATGGTATCCACATATTTTAAAAACTTGAGGGTATTAGAAATATGGTCAAGTGGCTATAAAAAACTACCAGATAGAATAGGATCTCTGAGAAACCTAAGGTTTCTAAGCGTCTGGGATAGTTCAATAGAAGGTTTGCCTGACTCAGTGTCAGGGCTCTATCATCTCCAGTTTGTAAGATTACCCACATCTGTAAAGACTCTTCCAACAAAAACAAGTGACTTGATCAAGCTTCGAATCATTGGTATATATGACCAGAATTTAAAACTTCAGAATACCCTACCACCAGTGCCTAACATAGGAAAATTAACTTCGCTACAATTTTTGGGGGAATTCCATGTGAAAGAAGAAGAAGGATACGAGCTGTGGCAATTGGGAAGTTTGAGTATGCTTTCAGGCTCTATAAGAATTGTAAATCTCAACAACGTTAGACAAAGGGATGAAGCCGTTAACTCAAAGCTAAAGGATAAATCCAAACTAATTAGTATGGATTTGGTATGGGCTCAATCACCTCAAACTGAGTTAGATTTAGAAGTAATTGAAGCTCTGCAACCGGCAAAAAATCTAGAGAATCTTTCAATGGAAGGTTACAGGGACTCAAGTTATCCATCTTGGTTGTTAGAAGGTTCATTTCTCAAAAATATAAAATATCTTAAGTTTTATAATTGTAGTGCACTCACCGTTTTGCCTCCAAATTTCCATCATATATGTCGTTGCCTTACCGAATTTAGAGTATGTGCATGCCCGTCTTTGATTTTTGTATGTGAGGATGAGGTGCAATTGAATGACAACGAGGGCATAATGGGAGAATTTCCTTGGTTGTATGAAGTAATGTACAATAAACTAGAGTTGAAAAATGCATTTCATCATGAAGTCCAAAGTTTTAAGAAAACAGACCTAGAGCAAAACTGTGGAGAAAGTCTAGAAATTATTGAATGTGCTTCAGAGGAAAGTGCCCCTGAACTTACAAATGATGTACAGAGTGCTTGGTTCCAATGCCATCAACAGAGAATGAACTTTATTTTTAGATGTAACACTGAAGCAAACAAATTAATATTACCCTCCACGTTGCACGTTCTTTTCATCAGCTTTTGTTGTATATCTGATGGAGCATTGTCAGATTGCTTGAGAGGTATGGCCACTCTCAAGGAACTGTACTTAGAGGGCATCATGACAATAACTACATTTCCATCGGTGGAAGTACTTAAGGGCCTACGTAGCCTCAGAGATTTAACGATAAAAAATTGTTGGTGCCTAAGATCACTCGGCGGTCTGCATGCACTTCCTAATTTGGAGAAATTTATTTTAGATACGTGTTGGAATTTGAAAATTGAAAGTGATCATGCTGAGCTGCCCCCAACTCTACAGTCCCTCATTATTGAAAAATGTGAATTATCTCAAGTTCTTTTATTAGACAATCTCCACTTCCTCAGACATATTGAAATTTATAATTCCTGTAGCTTAATGGACCTATTATTCGACCATCTAAGCTCACTTAAATATTTTGATTTCTACAACTGTCCTAGACTTCACCACATTCAGAGCTCAGCACCACCTTCTTTCATCGATACTCTTTCTCTATTGCTACTCCCAAATCTTGATGTAAAATCTGTTTTGAAGACTTGGAAAGGTTGCACGAAATTGAAAATCAGCAGTTCAGCAATTCTGAACGAGTTTCTATTACATGAAAATTTTGATGCTATTCAGAGTTTGATTATACAATGGTGCAATGAAGATGTGATATCATTTGAAAAATCTGATCACCTTTCATCTATCAAGATACTTGGATTTTACGATTGTGAACTAAAGCACCTTCCATCAACTTTGAGGGACTTCTGTAACCTCGAGACAATCCGGTTCTATAAATGCTCAAGAATATCAAGTTTGCCGGAATTGCCAAAATCGGTACAACTTATTGAAATAAAACATTGCCCAGAATTGAAGAAAACATGTCAACCAAATGGTTCCGAGTGGCACAAGATCCAACACATACAATATAAATTCATTGAATGAGTTATGCCGCTCTGGCGCTCTCTATAGCTCCGATGCTTATTTCCTCCCAGCAATTTGGTAATTCCTCGTCTATTATATCTGTATTCCTTTCTCTCTCTCTGTTTTTTTTTTTTTTTTTTCCAAATTTTCATTAATTTGTCTTATATATATATCCATTTTTCCTAATATGACTTAAATACCATAATGCTGATGTCGGGTCTCAACAAAAGAGAGCAACAATGTTTCGCTTGTTGTAATATAGAATAATGAATTGCTGACAAAAAAAAAAAAGGAATAATGAGTTTATGGGGACTCCGGACTCATGACACTTTTTTTTTCCCTCTTATCCAAGAGTTTGTCGACACCTCAATTTGATCTTGTTTCCTATTTTATAAACACTACAACTATCAATATCATACAGTTTATACATATGTTCTGAATTTAACTTCATCTTTTCATGCTATGGTGGGTCCGACCTGTCAGAGTCCTTTTTTCTTTTCCTTCTCTCGCCCTTTTTATCTCTCAATTAAGAGAGAGAGAGAGATCGCGTAAGGCGGTTCCCATCTCTCACACGATTGTTGAGTTATCGGCTGGACACGTGGCACAACCGCTTAGAAAACAACAGTTCTCGCTCCCTAAATCCCATCTCCAGCGATCCCTATAGTTTATTCCCGCTCTCTCCAGCCACCTATCTTCTTCCCTCTACGAATTAAACCTAGGTATTCTCTCTCTAATAATATTCCACTCAGTTGCTCCTATATTTTTGTAAATTGATGTTTTAGTTTGTTAAAATTCACGTTCTCCTTAAATAAGAATAGACCATTTCACAAATTGATAGTGTAGCGCCTCACAATGTCCTCAAATTGAGAATCAAATTGACTGTAAATATATGAAATTAACAGTGTATTGCCCCCACAATGCGTGAAATTGAGAATCAATTGACTGCAAATACACAATATTGTGAAGACATTGGCATACTGGACTACCTGATATACTGCAATGAACTATACAATTTGATCACAATCAGCATACTACTACTGGTGAACTGATCATATTTTCCCAAATTGCATGAATAATGAAATTTTTCATTTTTTCTTTTATTTCAGTTCAGATTATATAATTTCCTGAAATTACTTTGGGTTTGCAAATAACGTGATTCTATCAAGGACTAAGAGATTACCATGGCTTGCCATCTGATATTAACCAATTATGTTATCAGGTGTGCAATTAGTGAGTCTAAATCTATGCTTATAAGATGTATAATCACATTCTTATGAAAAATTGCAATAATTTAGTAGTGTAGTGCAAAATAATGCCAATTGGTCTACCCAGTGTATTTCTGGTAAAATAGAGAAATTCATCTAGTAGTTCCATCTCTTGTCCAGGCATCAAATGGATTTAGATTTTATTATTCTTTTCTTTCATTTTCTTGTAGGGGCATTTCTATTGTTCCTAGGTATCTGTATCTTATAAATATAGTTTTCCATTTCTTCTTAGTATTTCTTTTACAAAATGTATATCTTTATTTTCATTACAACAGCCGGATTTCAGGTAAAAATTAGAGTTTTATATAGCGATTAAATTTAAAAAAAAACTGATTCTTAATTTCATTGAAGGCTTAGTAATTCTAAACTGATATGATTGAAATTCTGCTAGATAATTTATTCAACAATTGCTTGTGCAGTTGAGGATTACTGGTTTGGTACTTGGGGATAGTTTGGCCACAATGTAAATTATTGGAAAACAAGCTGTCTATCTAGATGGCGGGAGTGGCAGCACGAGAGAAGGAAGAATAGTCAACTAAGAGAAGTTCATAATTGCTGTCTATCTCCGTGACCAGGTGCAGAAGTAATGGCGGAAATGGGGATGTTAGTTTTATATGCTGCTCAATGCTTTGAAAAGTTGATTCATGCGACCAAAGATACTGTTTCCAAAGTATGTTACTTCTATTACATTCTTCCAAAAATGAGTATAACATGGAGGCCTAATATCTTTCTGGATTTTCCTCAAACATGAGATATTATTACCATATTAACTTAAAATTTTCATAATTTACCTTTTGTGCTCAGGTTTCAAATGAAGACGCAGATACATAAACATCTCGTTGACACCCAGTATAATCCATCTAGATGTCTTGGGGTATGTTCCATTCAATTTGGAAATAAAATTGTATTTGAGATTATCTTAATTGCCACTAATAAGCAGTTTGCAATTTAATTGCAGATCATTGTTGTTTTGTTGGTTAGTGAAGGTGAGAAAAGCTAAGCTGTTTTATCAACTGTCTGACAAAAGGTATTTCATTCGCTGATGTTATTTTTCTCTGTTTTGCTTTAAATCAAGTGATTTGGAATAAACATTGGTGATAGTCGCATGTGGCCTAGTGACTCAGTGGTAAGAGCACTAGGCTGGCCTCCAAGGGGTCAAGGGTTCAAGCCCCGCATGCACCTTTAATTTCAAAAAAAAAAGTTGGATGGCAAAGACCTCCCTCTTTCTTCAAAAAAAAACATTCGTGATAGTCTTGCTATAGACCTATGTAAGTATTTTAGTTTTGTGCAGTTTAGTTGATATAATTATTTTACTTTCTTTAGTGGATATAATTAAATTGAAGTTTAGTTATGTTATTTTTTGTTGTCAGAGATGACAAATTTCATGTACTGTCTTGAGACCCATGCAAGTGGTAAGGTGGGACTCTGCCAGGTAGCCATTTGTAGGAACAGTAGGATTCTGGTAGTTGTGCTATTGTTGATGTGATCCTTTTAAAGTGATTTATACTGAAATTTTTTTGGAAAAACTTTTTCATAATTTTTCGATTTTATTTTACTTTTTTTTGGATAGAGAAAAACTAAAAAACTATTACTATTGGACAGTCCAGTGGTTAAATCAATCAGTTCTTCTATCATATAAAATTTGATTGCCAATTTACATTTTGATTTGTATTTACATTTGAGATGCTGGGATCTGTCATCTAAAGTTTGATTATTGAAATTTGGATCCAAAGCACTGTTCAATTGGTGCCTGCAATGCACCATGGCACAACTCTGACCTAGCCTAAATTAGCATAGTAAGGTCTCACATTTTAGAGCAACAATGACAGAACAAACTCTCCGTTGACAGAAGTAAAAGGATGGATTTATTGGTTTACAATGGTTCAGTATCTGATTTGGATTATAGGACAGTTGACATATTCCATCCTACGTGGTATTATTAGATAAAAGAAAGAGAAAAAAGTTAATAGTAATATCATTGTACAACATATGTATGTGAATCTGAAATCCACACTGTTTGATCACAATCAGCATACCTAATACGGGGTAAACCAGTATTGCATTTTCAAACTGTACTAAAACTAAAGTAGTTCACTTTTTTTTTTCAGTTGAGATTACTTCATTTGGTAAAGAACATTTCATGCCAGCAAATAAATGATACACTGATGGATATGAGACCACTAGGCTTGTGTCATTGGGGATTAAAGCACTCATGTTTTTAGGTGTGCATTTTACAATTTAGTGTAAACCTATACTTATAGCATAATACATACTTGCAAAAGAAAAAAAAAAAATACAGAATATCATGCTAGTGTACTACAATAATACAAATTGGTCTTGGATAGTATACTACTGGTAGATAGTAAGTTCTTCTAGTATTGCAATTTCAGGCATTGGAATTCATTTTTATTTTGTTTCCTTCCATTTTCTGATAAGGTGGCAGCTTTTGGAGCTTAATCAATAGAAGAAATGCAGGATTGCATGTAGCAATTGGAGTTTTATATTGCCACCAAATTTATTGTCAACTGACTATTGCAGGATTGCAGGTAGCAGTTGGTGTTTTACATCACTACCAAATTTATTGCATCACTACCAAATTTATTGTTAATTGGTGCATAATTGAATTGAAGACTAAGTGATTCTAAATCGATATAAATTGAAATTTAATTGCAAAATTCATTTATTTGAATCTTTTTTTTTGTACAGTTGAGCCTTTGTTGATGAGTACGGAGGATAGATTGGGCAGCATTGTAAATTATTGGAAGGTATAATACTAATAAATGAAGTGATATTGTTTCTATAAGATTGTAGGATATATACTGAGGATAGTTCTGTCCCTGTCAAATAAAATAAAATGTGAACTAGAAATGTATGCAATCTGTCTCAGTACTAGTAGTGTTCTCTGCTGCTAAATTTCAAACTCAAAGTTGATTAGATCTTTGGACTTTCCTTCTTCTTTCCCGTCTCAGAAGAAATCCTTATAAATTTATTTGTTAATCAGGAATACTTATCAAGAACGACGCTCCATGTATATTTCTATGAACTATATTTTGGGTTAAAAGTCATGTCGGTTTCCTTTTGGGATACAAATTTCTGCACCAGTTGTGCATATTTGTTGCGAACAAAGACGAAGATGATAACGAGGTAACAATTCCTTGTATTTTATTGAATAGTTTACCTTTGTGTTGTAAGTGCCCTTTATGTTTTCTTGGCAATGGTCTCTGCTTAAAATTTCATGCCTCTTGGCTTATTAAATTATGTAGGAGGTTTTTGAAGAGAATCAGGCCAATCACCCCAGCCAGACAGAAGGAAGAAAATAGAACTAAGAGTGGGCAATTGCTGTCTTTGTATTGTTCGACTCAAGCTCCTTATTTGTTAGGGTCATTGCTATTTTGTAAACTGGTAAATGAGACATAGATGCCAAGGATTGCTGATAACTTGCATAATTTAGATTGGTTGAGGTTTTTATGCATGATTGATTTTTTTTTTTTTTTTTTTCTGTAGTTCTCGGGGACATCCGATAAAATTGGAATAATTTTTTTTTTAGTTTATTTTCTCTTTTAGATTACTTATAAGTCGAACAATTTTATCTGGCTATTGGTACATTCTGTAACAAGTACTTTGACCTTTTATACGTTAATATAATTAAATGACATTATCTGGCTATTGGTACTTTGACCTTTTTATACGTTAATAAAATTGTAAAATACATTGACTTGGCACACGAGCACTTTTTTTCTCTCTGGCAACACGGGCCCAGTCAGTGTAGAAGGGCCCTGGCCTATTAACCCTCTTGTAATTATGGGCACCGAAATAGTTGCTCTATGCTTGGAACAAATTCACAGGGAATCTTGACCATCTGTATGCATCAAAATATGCCTAGCTGGAACTCATACCAGGGGGACCAACACCAGAATCCACAGCGAGCCCCACCATCCGTCTACATTCAACCTTTCTCTCCACCATCTCTCTTGCAAACTCCTCATCCACTATACAGTTGGCCAAATTGGATTCCTTCTGTAAGCCTTTTTAATTAGGTCCAAGAACCATGCCTGAATTATACACCCACCATTCCAAATTCTTCCTAGCTCGCCAAGATTCAAATCCCAACCTTTTTCATTGCTCTCGCCACGAATCAAGTTCATACCTTGCATATAACTACAGATTTGGCGACATACAGTGCATGAGACATACATCATCAACATGCTGTGTTTTGGGAACACATCTGGCGCCCCTTATGACTAGTCCTCTCTACTGCAGAATCTGCAGAAAAGCATTCATCCTTCAAGGAGGCAGCAATGGTGAGGGCGGCTAAGGCCAGCTCAGCTACCTGCTGTACTGTCCATTGACCAGTACCTTTCATTCCTGTCTTGTCTAAAATCTTATCAACAAGGTGTCATTCCCCAAAGCCCAATCCATTGAAATCCTCAAGCACACTAAAAATTTCAGCCGTAATCTCAACAATGAAACTCCCCAGCTCACCATGATTCCAATCATCCAAAGAGAATAAGAGATACCTCCTACATGCTTTAGTATATCATAAGCCTCAGAAATCAGCTGCATATCACCATATTCAATCCCATTATGAACCATCTTCACAAAGTTGCCGGCACCGCCAGGGCCCACATAGGTGACACATGGGCCATCATCCACCTGGGCAGCTATCTTGGAGAGAATGGACATCACATTTGTGTAAGCCTGTTTGTGGCCCCCAGGCATGAGGGACGGGCCGTTCCGGGCCCCATCCTCACCACCTGAAATCCCCATACCCAGGTACAGAAGCCCCTTTGAAGCTGCATCCTCAAGCCATTCTCAGTATTCTCATACCTGTCAATTTCATTTCAATTTTACAATTGCTGAAGACAACATTAAAACCCCATAAATTATTCAATTAACAAATGTAGACAGAAATACCACTCGTTGCCACCATCAATAATAGTATCGCCAGGTTCGAGAAAGGGAACGAGGGAGGAAATGAGAGAATCAACAGGAGCTCCAGCTTTGACCAGCATCACAACGGCGCGGGGTCGCTTTATCGACAACACAAAATCCTTCGGTGTAGTGTGACCAGATAGAGGGAGGCCGCCCTCCTCCTGAGCTCGGCGCACGGTCTCCTCGGTCTTGGACGCCGTGCGATTGTAGAATCAATGGGGAAGCCCTTCTCGGCTATGTTGAGAGCGAGGTTTTGACCCATTACGCCCAGACCCGCTAACCCGATCCGAGATACACATCCCGCTGCTGCCTCCATCGGAATCGGAGAGGGCGTGAGGTTAGAGCTGGGACTGATTGGTTGAATGGAGAAGTGTTTAGTAAATGCTCAGTTTAGTTTGGACTATGGAGAGAGATTGAGCATTTGAGCTTCTCTCTCCGTAGTGCCACTGGATAGCGGAGTTGTCGAGGTGTTTTGCCTTGAAAAAATATGGATTGTTCGATTTAGTTTCGGTGGCGTTGATTGACTTATTAATTGATTTAAGTTTGTTTATGATGGACAGGACCGGTCCAGTATCCTCTGCTCACCTTACAAGGTGAGCACGGTGCCTACCTTCAATCCGAGCCGTTCGATTTAATTACGACGGTTAGATTTTTTTCGGACCTATCGATATGGTATTTTTCACAGGGCACCATCATTGATCGGACGGTTCGGATCTAAGGTGAGCACCCTGCTCACCATTTCGACAGGACCAGAGAAATCGAACAGTTGAATCCGAACGAAGCAGTCCAGATCTGTCTAATCAATTTACAACCCGTTCGAGTTTGTACTAACGTAACCCAAAAGTGAAAAGAGCCCAGAAGGCCCAAATCCAATTAGTCAATTCTCTTGGCCCCTTCCCATCCAGAAATGATATACACCATCCATCAATTTACAACCCAACAGGCTTCAACAGGCCAAATTGGACTTCAGCCATCATTTTCCGCGTGATGACGTCACCAAAACCACGTGATGACATCATCAATTTTTTTTCCAAAAAAAATTTTTCGAAAATTTTTTTTGCGCTGACGTCATCAAATGGACAAATATTTCTGTTCAGTTAGATGCATCAAGGAATGAGTTAAAGTTGTTAAGTGTTCAGTTAGATGCATCTTAAAATCGAATTTTCGTATTTTTTTGTTCAGTTAAACACGTTAAGGGATGAACTTAAAATATTTATGTGTTCAGTTAGTTGCATCTCAAAATTGAATTTTCGCATTTTTGTATTCAGTTAAACACGTTAAGGGATGAATTTAAAGTTTTATGTATTCAGTAAGTTGCAACAAAATTTTAATTTTGTGGTTTTTGTGCTCAATTAAACACGTTAAGGGATTAATTTAACATTCTTTATGTGTTCAGTTAGTTGTGATCAAATACGTTTAATAACCATGCAACAAAGTGAACACTAATCAGTTATTAAGAATGATATCCATTGTTATAATAAACTGAACCATTCTATTAATAATAGTATCCATTACAAATAATTCTCTATTACAATGCATAAATTAACATGCAACAAATACAGTAAAAGTAATTCAACCATTACAAATCGATTGTAAACTCAGAACTCATCTTCAACCTCATGCACACCGATGCACGAGTCTAAATTTCCAATGTAAACTCGAGCCGTTCCAACTGAGATCTAAAGAAATCATTAAGCAACCATTTTAATATTTCAAATAGAGTTCAAAATAGAAATCTTTATACATTGTTTTATTTTCTTTTTGTAATTCCCACCCAGAATATATACAGATTCATTGTGTATGAGAACAATAAAGCACAATAGAACATTAGAACATATCTACATCTGCAGATTACCGAGTAAAATTTAAATGGAAATTTCAAAGTTACAAAAATCTGTCAAGTTAGTACAAACACGCTATTTGATTTGACATATTTTGAACTGCGCATACAAATTAGAGATCAAACAATGACTTCGAGTTTTGTCCATCTTTTACAAGTGGCAATAATTTATAGATTTGAGAAGTAGTTAAAAGACAAAAAGACTCTGTTTATGTTCTCAAATCGTAAATGAGAAGTCAGATCCCAAGGAAAAAAATAAATGTAATTAAATCAGAGAACCGATTTGATCTATAAGCAGTGATTATAGCTACTCTCGAAGGAGACAAAAAAGTAATTGCAAGGAATGCTGATGCTCAAATCGAAGCTTCTTCCAGATTATCGTTGAAAGGTTCCAGATTCCAAGAGATATTTGCTCAGAATAAACAATAAAGATGGTTTAATCAGATACATACCTAGAGAAGAGAAGGAGAGAGCGGAATCCTTTCCGAGAGATGCGAAATCCTTTCCATTCTTCGTTTCTGTCGCCATTTTTCTGAAAGAGGTGCGAACACGGAAGTGGTAACGATTCGGCTAGGGTTCGGTGGAGTGAAAGAGAGGAGTTTGACCTGTTTAGAGCCCATAGATGGTGTGGATGGTAATTAGAAGAATGGTGAGTAGTAATTTCCCTTCCCATCCGAATATCCGATCTCCATGACTCAATCTCGGTCGCACCCCAGACGCTCCTCTCCTCTCCAATTCCGGTTCCGTTTCTCCCATCTTCAATACTAGGATTTCATACCCCGTTCTCCACCTCTTGGGCATCTTCATTTGCTTCACCCTCCAGTTCTCTTGGACCCGTAAGACTAAAGACTTGTATCGACACTATCGATCCCAAAAGGAATTTTCAATTGGGTAAGCCACCTGTCAGATATTTTAAACAAGCTTACAATAACCAAAATACCTGAGACTTATAAGCTTTTGATTATCTCTTTCTACAACCAATTGTGGTCTGTATGGTTTCAATTTTAAGTGCACCAAGTCTCCAACCTGGTATCCAAATTTCAGTCCTCCTCTGCATAAATAGTAATTTCTATCCTCAGTATTGTTAATATTACTCTTTAATTTGAAAAAAAAAAAATTTCCCTTTCTCCTTCAGATACTAATTTGACGGCTCAATTTAAACGTATGGAGGCATACAAAGCCAGAGTTGAGGTACAAATAGATCATACTGAGCTTCAAATGGTGTGCATCCCAAAGAGGCACTGTATTTAGTATTATATCAAAACTCTGTCCAGGATACATTGTGCTCTTATTTGTGAGATGTGCACCAAAATTAGGTCTTGAGGAACTAGCTAGTTTACATATTCGCTTTGTCCATTCATTTACAAATGATAGGTTGTTAAATAGTTCAGTGTAGTTCCAAGTTTTTTTTTAATAATTCCCTCAAAAATCAATAGTTCACATTGTCCCCTTAATCTTGTGTGCTTAATCCATGGTGATACATGCATACTTTTTCCATCCATTTGCTAATTGCTACCATAACAGCTGAAAAAATGTTATATGTAAAATAAGCATACTTTGTGAGTCAAATCCATGCTGATACATGCATACTTTTTCCATCCATTTGCTAATTGCTACCATAACAGCTGAAAAAATGTTATATGTAAAATAAGCATACTTTGTGAGTCAAATCCACAACGTTTATTATTGTATCCTTGCCTCGCTGTAGGCAGTTTCTCTCTGTACTTTATACTGATACGAGACCAAATATGGTTTCTAAAATGAATTCAGCTTCTTGCAGTCATAGGTCTGTCATTTCTATGGCATTATTGTATCCAATTCTATGGCAAAGGTCTGTCATTTTAAATTTTGAAGATGGAAATTTAGATCCGAAAGCACTAGTCTGATAAGTATTCGTCCGAATTGGATAAACAATCTCCCTATGATGATATGTAGGTTTAATTCGACTTATTCTGTACTACTATGCTTTCCTGTTAGAAATTTGTAAAAAGTAAGCAGTTACTATCCAATTACGTAATTGTTCTATAAATAATTAAACTTTTGAGGTGATACTAGCAGAATGTCCATTTCTCTTGCCAACCATTCTGCGTTAACACTCCAATTGACATGATTTATTTAAGATGTTGTAGAATAATGTTTCAGTGTTTGGAAGAAAACATTTTGCACATGTCACTACACCACATAACATTTTTAGAGGCGGTTTTTTAAGCATTTTTAGAGCCGGTTTTCGACCGTCACTAAAAATAGGAGGCGTTAAAAATCGCTAATAAACCGTAATAACCGTCTCTAAAAATGCCGTGGCTAAAAATAAGCAGATTTGAAAAAAAAAATTCTATATCTTTAGAGGCGGTTTTTAATAAAAAACAGCCTCTAAAAATGTATTTTTAGAGGCTGTTTTTTATTAAAAACCGCCTCTAAAGATATGAATTTTTTTCAAAAATCTGTTGTATCTTTAGAGGCTGTTTTTTATAAAAAACAGCCTCTAAAGATACATCTTTTAGAGGCTGTTTTTTATAAAAAACAGCCTCTAAAGATACTGCAATTTCGAAATGAATTAAATAATTAAATGAATTAAATATTTAAAATAATTAAATGAATTAAATATTTAAAATAATTAAATAAATTAAATATTATTAAATGAATTTTAGAGGCGGTTTTTAATAAAAAACCGCCTCTAAAGATAGCAGATTCGAAAAATAAAATAAAAATAAATTCCATGATTTTAGAGGCGGTTTTTTCTTAAAAACCGCCTCTAAAGATATAATTAATTAAATATTTAAAATAATTAAATAAATTAAATATTATTAAATGAATCTTTAGAGGCGGTTTTTAATAAAAAACCGCCTCTAAAATAGCAGATTCGAAAAAATAAAAAATAAAAAAAAATTCCATGATCTTTAGAGGCGGTTTTTTGTTAAAAACCGCCTCTAAAGATATAATTCATATATTAATTAAATGAATTAAATATTTAAAATAATTAAATGAATTTAATAATTTAAATGAATTAAATATTTAAAATAATTAAATAAATTAAATATTATTAAATGAATCTTTAGAGGCGGTTTTTAATAAAAAACCGCCTCTAAAATAGCAGATTCGAAAAAATAAAAAATAAAAATAAATTCCATGATCTTTAGAGGCGGTTTTTTGTTTAAAAACCGCCTCTAATAATAAATCAAAATTAAAAAAAATAATTTCAAATTTTGGGCTAGCCCCATTTTTGCTAGCAGAAATAGTACCATTTTTTAGCCATTGGTACCAGCATAAACAATTCATAATTAACAATCATATATACAAACAATTCATAACAGTCATTCAAAAACAATTCATAACAGTCATTCAAAGTAATACATGCATAAAAGTCGTTCAATTAACAAGTCTACGAAAATATGCATAAAAGTCATTCAAAGTCAAGTTGAGATCTTCGTCCTTATAGGGTTCACCTGCCGGCTTCAAAACCTATATTCAATTAAACATATTCAATCGGTAAAAATATAACTAGTTAGTTTCAAAGTAATTCAATTAAACTAATTAATAACTAAATCCTAATTAATTCATATATACCTCTGGAATCGTCCTGTATCCCATGTAATAAAAAAGGATCAACTGCAAGTTTCTCATGGCATAATACCCGCAATCTGTTCCGTTCGGTTGACGTGGACACTACAAGTAATAACAAAAATTGTTACAATTAATATTAAATCTAATAAATGAGAAATTAAATGAAACTATATATTAGTCTAGTTGTGTACCAGAATGAAGTCAATATCGAAATGATCAGCAATTCTAATTCTTTTTAAAGCACTGCAACATTAAAATATGAAGTTAGAAGAATTGATTAGTAGATAATAAATATGTTGACTAAAACAACTTACGTGTTGCACGCCTTTATGATTGGAGAATCATACATATCGTCATTTAGAGAATCCACAATCCACATTTTTTTTTGGACGGGAAGTGCGATAACAACCACATAATGATTCCTGCAATTACATATATCTTGTTGACATTTGTAACATTAAATCGCAAATTACAAATCTTAAGTCAAAGTTAAGAATTTGTAACTAACACATTCTGATGTATCGCAACATGATAACATGATTTCCTTTTGGCGAAGGCGTTTATGAAGTAGGCCATTGATCCTTTCACATTTCTAATAATATCAGCTCCCGAGCTTCTTTCAGGATCGAAAAACTTGAAATCATTTATTTTCATCTCCTTGCAATAATCTCTAGCCCACCTGCATATTGTAAATATATATATACAATTCTTTATATGCATATTGTAAAAATATTCAAGTATTAATATATTTCATTAATTTTTTTAAAAAATTCGGCATAACCTCACCTAAATATGAGTATTTTACCAAAATTCAAATATCAATAACCACCCAATTTCAATTCCCATTTGAATTCACAATCACAATCAAGCATTTTACATATCATACACAATTTCACACATCTACCCAATATTCATTTATTCACATCAAGCATTTTATACACAATTTCACAATATCAATTTCATACACAATATCAATATCAATTGATTATTGTTAAGTTGGAAAAATACTTACATGGTCCAAACTTTCAGGATTGGAATTTCAACCGGTTTTCTTTTGAAGACACCGTTGATGACATCGAAATCAACAATGCAATGTTCTAACTCTACATCTTCAAACTTAGCCGGTATCTGGAAGTACGTCTGAGTAGGGTCCGTCATCATCATATAGCTATGCAATTCTAATGCATTGGGCCCAAGCCGGCTCAATTCCTCCTCGGAGCAAAACGGATCGCGCATTTTCAATACTTCGTCCACTAAGTACGCACCCGCTTGGTAATCTTCGTCGACTTCATCCGATTCCTCATTCGCTTGCTCTTCCTCGTGGTGTTTTGCTTTCTTTTTGGCCGGAGATTTCTCAAAAGATGGATGTTGTTGCGGTATTTGCCTCAAACTCCCCTTGAAATCAATACATAAGTCATAAATCAATATTTCTCAAATTAATTAATATCTAAGTTAGAAAAGTTTGTAAGATTTACCAATTTCGATAAATCGGTATCCACAAGATGACTCGGCCACCTTAGAAATGAGTTCTGGAGCATGCCGAGACGATCGTCTCCATTGGGAGGTGGAAAAGGTGGCTCCAAATTACTCGCATGAGGAAAGACTTCTAAGAGCTGTACCCTAAACTCCCCATCACCCAATGGCTCTCCGTGGACCGTCTCAGGCATGGAAGTACGTGCAAACACCATAGCTCTTGCGACGTACACCGTAGTAAAATTATTTCCTGCGAGGAAGAGCAAGGCTTCCATAGAACCCTGCAATTATAAACAAATACGAGACATATTAATTACATATGCTAAATCATAAATTCTAAATAATTGCAATCAATATTCTGTATACCTGAATAAATGGGCTAGGCATCGGATGTGGCTGATTGTTGCTACCCTGTGATAGCATTATGAGGGCTTGATTAAAAACTGGATCGAGCCCTAGCGGTGGTACTGATTGTTGCCCCCCCTGCGACCACATCCGAGAGAAGCTCAGCTCTACTTGTCTAGCTACTTCCTGCTGCACTTGCTCCCTTACCATCTGATCGACTTCCTCTTTGATGTAGGTCTTGCGTGTCCTTGTACCCTTGCCATATACTTGTTTCACGCCGGAAAAATGAGGGTATCCTCTCAACCGTCCAGAGTGCTCTTTGGACCCAATTGAAGCCGTCAAGATGTCATTCTGACGATTCGCTTTAAAACCACCGGACTTAGCTAGTTCAGCTAGTTCAGCCTGTCACAAAAAAAAAAATTTCAAGCAAGTCTAAGTTGAATTCGTTGGATACATCAATTCCATATTTATTGGACTTATCATACGTACCATTTTGTCAACAACTTGCGCAACCCGTTCATTTGTAGCAATAAGCTCACCCTTTTCATTTTTCCTTGCGCGTGCCCTGCTCCATTTATAAGACCTGCTGTCTACTTCCTCGCTAATGAAGGATGTCGCACCATGGACCACTTCTCCTTTTTTCCAAGTCTTTTCTGCACTTATGTATCCGCCTGATCCTAGAGTGTGAGGCATGTCCTTCCTGGCAGCATTTTCTCGTCCTTTTCTACTCAATTCCTATTAGCAAATTCAAATGAGTTATAAGTATAGCAAAAAATAATAAGCTATTAAAATAGACAAAAGACTTGTTTCATACCGCAAACTCAGGGGTTTCATAATATTCATCGAATTCAGACCATTCTTCCTGTGCGATATTATGTTCATCCAAAGGGTTCCCTACATTTTCTGTGGGATTTTTCCTATATTTCTTATTCTACAATAAGAAGAAAGACGCGTTATAATTAAAGTCAATCAAGCAATTATGATTAAAACTAATGTTAAAAATATATTATCTTACCAATCTGTATTTATAAGCCCTCCATCGTATGGCACACAAAGACATAATCTTTTTATAAATTAATGGTGAAAGGTCATCCGAAAAATTCCACGTGTTGGCTATAGCGAGGATCAAGTCACATCTCATCTGTTTTGGCACATCTAGCCACTTTTTATAACTACATTACAACCAATTAATATCATTATCAAGCATTCACATTCATATATTTATATTTATATTTATATTTATATATTTATACTTGATAGGAATCATCTGTCTTGTTTTCATTGCCACATAACTCGTGAACTCATGGGCATTATCACCGGTAGGCGCCCCTTCATTGTCGAAATCGACAGTCAAGTCAATACCATTAGCTATCTTCCTTGCCGTCTTGTTGCACTTTGCCGTTGATCTTTTTCCCCTTTTGCTACCCGATGGAGCATTAAGATTTGGCATCAATTCGTCATCCTCGTTCACTACATTATCGTCGTCCATATTCGATTGGGGAATCTCATCTGGATTCGACATTGCTGCAATCATATCAGAATAATAATCAAACAATTAGACAATAATTAGCACAATCAGTACATATAATAATTAGAAAAACTCATCTACATAGATTCTAGTATTTCATTATTTTTTTAAAAAAATTCGGCATAACCTCCCTTAAATATGAGTATTTTACCAAAATTCAAATATCAATAACCACCCAATTTCAATTCCCATATCAATACCCAATTATAATTCACATATCATATCCATAATTTTTAGAATGGAAGATATTAGGCAATTGCAGCAATAATAGAGCAAAATTAGGCATTTATACAATTGCAGCAATGATAGATATATTACTTTGAACCTTACATTTATACAATCAGGCATTTAAATACACCATTCTACTCCCAATTCTCCCTCAAAAGCATTCAAGTTTGTAACAATATTCATATGGCACTGAAATTTGAACTCATTGATACTTAATTTGTTTCTAAACAATTCTCAAAGGATGTACAAATCATTAAAGCCAATAGTGCCAAATTGGTAGACTGGTTCGGTTGGGAAGAGGAATGCACCTATAAATAAAATATCATGTACTTTCAATACCACCTAACTATAAGAAAATAAGGATTGGGTCAAGAACTCCTGCCTTCAAACACTTATTAAATTGTCTAGTTGCTGTTTTTAAAAAGGAAATATGAAACATGAGTTTCAAGTTTTCAACGTATAGAGGAATCAAATTGTTTAATTTCTATTTTTGCGCCTGATTGCTCAATCATAGCAAAATATTATATAAAACTATTTGATCGCTACATTTATACATTTATTTCTCAAATTTATTTGTGATTTATCTAGAATTTAGTGTCCATTTATTAAATAAAAAATCATTACTAGAAATGCTTTACCTGGTTTGGATTTTCCAAGGACAAAGTCAAAAATCACACATTGTTTCATGAGCCGTCGTAGTGCGATGTAAGAAACTCTTTTTTTTTTTCCCAAAAACTAATATTCTATAGATATACACCAGAAATTCCTTGACTTGGACGAGCATAGAATTAAGGTTGAAAAGAGAAAAAAATGCATGCACCTGAAGGCTTGAAGGCTTGCACCTGATCTCGTCGGAGGGGCCGAGCGGAGGAGCTGTCGTGCGGAGGAGTGAGTGAGCTAGAGTGAAGTGTTTTTGAGTTGAGTGAGTGAGTGAGCTGTACGGTGAGTGAGAGTGGGTTTTGAAATTCATAAAAAAAAAAAGAGAGTGGGTTTTGAACGTTTAAAAAAAAAAATAAAATCATTCATTAGAGGCGGTTTTTACTCTAAAACCCGCCTCTAAAAATAGATTTGGCTTTTAGTCTCAAGAATCTTAACATTAACATTAGAGGCGGTTTTTTTCTAATAACCGCCTCTAAAGATCTTTTTTTTTTTTTTTGGTTTTTGTGGGATGTGGCAGTTCATGGCGGAGGGAATCTTCCCTACATAGAAAAGTTAGGTTGTCACAAGTTCTTTATGAATAGTATTTTATTCTCTATTCTCTATCTACTAGGACCAGCTTCCTTTGTTCATATTAATCATTTTTTAATAACATTTATCTCAAGCTTTGCAATAAACATATGCTAACCTAAACTGAAAAAAGCTGATGACATTATCCGTATTTATCAAAGTGCAATTAATGCACTTCCAATCATTACCTCATTAATACTAAGTACTAGTTCATTCTTTATTAATTTAGTTTTTTTTATTAAATTCTTTATTAATTTAGTAAACAGTAACTTGTCCAACTAATATTTTATTATTTTCCTTCTCATTAATACTAAGTACTAGTTCATTCTTTATTTTCCTTATCATAAAAAAATTAAAGCAAAAAACTAAAATAGAGTTTATATTATATAATGGTTCATATATTTCGTTCTTTTTTTTTAATGTATTGTCAGCTAATGTTTATATTTAGAAAATATTTTGAGTCTAATTTGAAACGCACCGCTAATTCAGAAAGCATTATGTTAAACGATCAGATTAAATTGTTGTTGTTGAGAAAAACAACTGATTGTTATGTCCAAAACTTTATTAGTTCAAAAAATGGCTAATGCACACATTTGACGTATATTAGCATATATTTAGATTTTTATATGTGGCACATTAAACCAACTTGCCAATTTGATTGAATGTTAATCTTCTACAGTCGTTATTTAATTAATAATTATGAAAATAGTTCTTGTGTCTTAAAAGTTATCCAATATCTCTTCAATTCCATTCTTGGGAGCAATTGACTCTTTCCATAGTCATGACAACGGCTAGACCCTTTTAAGTTTTAATAAATGAATGAGAGTGGGTTTTGAAATTCATAAAAAAAAAAGAGAGTGGGTTTTGAACGTTTAAAAAAAAAACAAAATCATTCATTAGAGGCGGGTTTTACTTAAAACCCGCCTCTAAAAATAGATTTGGCTTTTGAGTCAATTTTATACACGGTTTGACTCAATTTTATACACGGTTTGACTCAAAAAGGAATCTTAACATTAGAGGCGGTTTTTTTCTAATAACCGCCTCTAAAGATTTTTTTTTTTTTTTGTTTTCGTGGGATGTGTGTGATGTTACATGCATGTGCCTCGATTGACACAATTGACACATTTAAACTAAATCATTAAAAAAAAACAAAATTATTCCATTAGAGGCGGTTTTTACTCTAAAACCCGCCTCTAAAAATAGATTAAGGTTGTTTTTTATTTTTCTCGGTGTATTCTTGAAAAAACATCCCATGTATTATTAAAGGCGGGTTTTAAACAAATAACCGTCTCTATTAATAATTTCCGATTTTTAATTTTTACATGTACAATATTATACAAAAATATTACAAAAATATTATTCAAAATAACATTTTACATTATTACTATTTTACATATTTTAATATTATTTATCATAAAAAAAAATTTTAAAAATCATTTATGATTATTAGAGGCGGTTTTTTAGTTAAAAACCGCCTCTAAAGATCAATTTTGCATTTTCTAATTTATTTTTTTTATTTTCTGTTTTTTAAATTAGATAAATAATTTATATTTGAACTATTTTAAACATCAAATATTTTTTGACATCAAATATTTTCACTATTTAAAATAGTTAAATATTTTTTAACATTTTATATTATTACTATTTTACATATTTGAATATTATTTATCATAAAAAAAATTTTAAAAATCATTTATGATTATTAGAGGCGGTTTTTTAGTTAAAAACCGCCTCTAAAGATCAATTTTGCATTTCTAATTTATTTTTTTTTATTTTCTGTTTTTTAAATTAGATAAATAATTTATATTTGAACTATTTTAAACATCAAATATTTTTTTGACATCAAATATTTTCACTATTTATAATAGTTAAATTGTTCTGAGATGCATAAAACTAGTTTTAGTATTAATTATTGCTGTTACTTATTTTGTTTGAGGAATTAATTTAATTCAGCTCAATTGATCAGTTGTTAGCGTTTAATATTAGTTTAGCCATAATATTTTGTGTCATGTACACATTAATTTGCACGAATTTATTTGAGCATGGAATTTATTTGAGCATTATTTAATATTAGTTTAGCCATAATATTTTGTGTCATGTACACATTAATTTTATTTGAGCATTATTTATTTGAGCATGGAATTTATTTATTTCCCCAATATAAGTTTTTCTAATTTATTTTTTTTTATTTTCTGTTTTTTAAATTAGATAAATAATTTATATTTGAACTATTTTAAACATCAAATATTTTTTGACATCAAATATTTTCACTATTTATAATAGTGAAATATTTTTTAACATTTTACATTATTACTATTTTATATATTTGAATATTTTTTATCATCAATAATTTTTTAAAAATCGATATGATTGTACAATAAAACTTCAAATTGGTCAAAAATTTAACATAAATGTCTGTTTAGGGCGTATGACCATAATATGGAAAGCTCGCGATGAGTTCTAACAGATTTTATGATTGGGCCCGAGTTTGGAAGTTCTAATAGTTAAATAATACGAACTTTAACTACTCTCAAATAGTTCAATATTTAACTAGTCTTTTGGAAGTTCTAACAAAAAAAAGTCTTAAAAATAAAATAAATTATGTTAACTTAATTGCTATTCTTTTGTGGTGATTTTGGTCGGTTTACCCATGTGCCTGCTTCTTGGCAATTGGAACGCAAATTAGATTCTAACTCTTCGGCTTGTAACGGTGTTCCATCAATACCTGTGAAAAATAGTAATATTATAATTATGTGTATATATGGTACCAAATTAATTCCATCATGTAATTGTTATTAATTAGAAAAAAATACCTGTGGAGAATGGCGCTATTTCATCAAATTGGTCATATTCTTCTTCGTCTACGACATCTTCAACGCCAACAATGCGTCTTTTTCCCTGGAGTACCACATGTCGTGAGCTGTCGGCCGGATCAGAAATATAAAAAACTTGCATTGCTTGTTTGTTTGCAAGTATAAATGAGTCATATGCATATCCCAACTTTTTCAAATCAACGGTTGTCATTTGAGACACTTTTTCTTTTTTAACCGCACTTTGTATAATCCATTTACAATCAAACACAGGTATCCTGAATGCATTATAATCAAGTTCCCATATTTCTTCAATCCAACCGTAGTACGGCTCCGATGACTTTCCATCACTTGATATGGCTTCTATTTTGACTCCACTGTTTTGTACCGTGCTTTTGCCATCTTGTTTCTTAGTATACCAAGTAAATCCATTAAGGTCATACCCTTGATATGTGTATACATTCGCATTGGGACCATTCGCAAGGTATTTCACAGTTTCATTCTCAGACGGGCATAGTCGCACTTTGTTTCTAAACCATTTTACAAAGCTTTTGTCGTGCTCCTTGTTGATCCAATTTTCACTTTTCTGAGGATTATTCTCTCGCAACTCTGCTATGTGTTCATCAACATAGGGGGCCACAACGGCTACTTGTTGTAGAATTTTACGATGGGCTTTTTCTCTCCTTTCAAGTTCCACTGTAATTATTTTCAAACCAAGTATACTTTTCCCCAGAAGTCTTCCGTCGTGCCGATTCTTCGGCAGGCCAATAGGTTGAAGTCCATCAACATAGTCAGTATAAAATTCAATAACCTCTTCGGCTACATATCCTTGAACTATGCTCCCTTCGGGTCGAGATCTACTTCTGACTAACCTTTTCAATTGGCCCATCGCTCTTTCGAATGGGTACATGTACCGCAAAAATATCGGACCGCACGAACTTATCTCCCTGACTAAATGAACGGTCAAATGCATCATTATCACAAAGAATGACGGAGGAAAGTACATCTCTAGCTCGCACATGGTCTGATAAACACCGGATTCTAACTCTGTCAATTTTTCAGGATTAATCACTTTGGAGCAAATTTCATTGAAGAAGTAGCACAACTTAGTGATAGAGTTCCGAACTTTTTCCTTAAAACATCCTCGAATCGCAACCGGGAGCAACTGGGTTAACAATACATGATAGTCGTGCGACTTCATTCCAATCAATTTCATATCCTTCAACGATACCTTCCTTGAGATATTGGAGGAATAACCGGTCGGAACCCTAGTAAACTTTAAGCAATTCAACAAACTCATTTTCTCATTTTTGGTCAAAGTATAAACTGCATCGGGCAACCAATCCCGTCTCTTATTAGTATCTTGCACCGCAGCTAGGTCCAGTCGGATCCCCATTTCGACCATGTCTTTTCTCACATTAGAATTGTCTACTTTTCCTTGAGCATTTAAAATCAAAGCTATCAAAGCTTCACAGATGTTCTTAATGATGTGCATCGCATCCAAGCAATGCCTAACATCCAAATACGCCCAGTATTCGAGTTTCCAGAATATAGACTTCTTCTTCCAATTACCATCCGGGATTTTTTTCGCAAATGGTTTCCCCAATTTGATTTTAAGATCCTTCACCTCCTCGTATACCTGCCTTCCGTTTCTTGGTATACGTGCCCTACGGGTCTCGATTTTTCCATCAAATTTGGTTTTGTAATTAGCCCGGCGGTAAGGGTGATTACGGTTAAGGAACCTACGATGTCCCAAGTAAACAGTTTTTCTACAATTTGTTAACCATTGAGAATGTGTTTCCTCTTCGCAAATAGGACATGCCTTTTCTCCTTTGTTCCTGTAACCCGACAAGTTCCCGTACGCGGGAAAATCATTAATCGTGCAAAAAATCATCGCACGTAGGGTAAAATAATTTTTTGAATAAGCATCAAATACCCTCACCCCTTTCTTCCACAACATCTCAAGGTCTTCTATTAATGGAGCCAAGTACACATCTATATCATTGCCCGGTTGTTTTGGACCAGAAATGAGCAACGGCATCATCATATATCTTCTTTTCATGCATAACCAGGAAGGAAGATTGTAAATAACCATTAGAACTGGCCATACGCTGCGATTGCTGCTCATGAGACCGTAAGGATTCATTCCATCCGTGCATAGTCCCAATCTCAAATTCCTAGGTTCGCTGCCGAAATCTAGGAAATGACTGTTTATGTTGTTCAACTGGGTCGAGTCCGCGGGATGTCTGATCATTCTATCTTTCTTTCTGTCTTCTGCGTGCCATCTCAGCAGTTTAGCATCTCTTGAATTACCAAATAGACGCTCAAACCTTGGTATTATCGGAAAATACCATATTTTTTTTGCAGCTGGCCTCGTTTTACAACTCTCTTCATCATCCTCCAAATCATCGTCCCTTAGCTTGTACCTTGATGCATTGCACATTGGGCATTTATGAAGATTCTCGTACTCATTCCGAAATAGTATGCAATCATTCGGACATGCTGAAATCTTCTTTATTTCCAAGTTCAGAGGACACAGTAATTTTTTAGCCTTATAACATGTATCTGGCAATGTATTTTCTACCGGAAGCATTTCTCGTAAAAGACCGAGCAAAGATGTGAAACTTTTATCGCTCCAATTATTCTTGGCTTTTAGGTTATACAGTTTGAAAACCGTTATAATTTTTGAGAATTTATCCTTATCACAACCGGGATATAGAGGTGCATTACAGTTTTCATCAAATTGCTGAAAAATCTCAGGAACATGATCATCAATAAAATCATCTGGTATTTCGTTCATCATTTCATCCAAATCATTATCTCTATTATCATCACCACATTGTTGTTGACTTACATTTTCTCTATTTTCTATATTCACACCCACAAATACATCATCTCTATTATCTCTATTTTCTGAATCTGATTCTCTATTATCTCTATTTTCTGAATCTGATACATTAATACTAGTCCCAACTTCAGCCTGATCTTCCAACTTTTCTCCATGATAAACCCACCGGAGGTATTTTGGTGTTGTCATCCATCCACGCTGAATCAAATGGGCTCTAACAGTTTTAATATCATGGCTCTGCATGTTAACACAACGCTTACAAGGACAAAGAATTTTTGGCTTTCCTGTTGACTTTCGATGTTCTTCCGCACAATGTATGAATTCCTCAAGAACTTCAACAAAATCATAAGAGATACGTGAACTGAACATGTACTTCTCCCTTTGATCCATCTGTGAATATCATAATATATATCCAAAAGTCAGGGTTTAGAGTTTGTAGGTTCAATGTACGATCACATGAGGTTTTCGGGCCGGTTACCATCCTAACCCACTCTTTGGATACTCTGTCTCATTAGCGAGCGACGCTAGATGCAATCTGTTGTCTGAGAAAAATTCGGCAGCATTTCCTCTTATGTTCCCTGAATGCACCAACACACGATTGCTCGTGAGGACGCATCCGTGGGAACATAAGGGGAAATGTTGCCGAATCTTTCCCAAACAACAGATTGCATCTAGCGTACCACTCGCTATCCTAAATGAGACAGAATATCCAAAGAGCAGTCCCAAAAAATGGGGACTATCCGAGATTAATCCCTAATGGATTAATTTCGGACGGGCACGACCTAAAATAGTTCAAATTCCGGCAATATGGTCCTATATGACAATACACTAATATATGCAAATGCCAAACATTTAATTAATTAATAATGCAAGCTAAATTGACTATTTTAAGAAATTAAAATTGTCGAGGGTTAAAATATAAAATTACCGAAATTATCGATGATTGACTTGCTTTAATACAATCTCCTTTGCCTTTATCAACCTAATTTTTGAGTGTCAATGAAAAAATAAATTACAAATACAAAAAATTAATTTAAATAAATAATTAAATCATCAATAATAATTAAAGAATATACCTCAAATGCTATTTTTTTAACTTCTGTTTGCTCTCCTTGACTTCCTCTTCCTATTTTTCAATTTTTCCAATTTTTTCTAAAATTTTAGCAATTTAAATAGGTGGTTTTGATCAGTGCAGGAAATCTCGGTTTGGGAGGAAAAAATAATAGTAGCGAATATAACTAGAGAGAAATGTCGGATTGGGGGAGAAGGAAGAGGGAGAAGGGATATTAACTAAGAGGGAGCAGGGTGGTTGTCTAGAAAAGAGCACCAAAACTTACAAATCTTATCTAAATGAAAAATCAAACGGAATCTTAAGATTAGAGGCGGTTTTTTCTCTAATAACCGCCTCTAAAGATCATATTTTTTTTGGGTTTTTTCAATTTTTTCTTTCTAAAATATTTTTTATCATAAAAATTTTCTAGAAAAATATAATTTCCATGCTACTATTAGAGGCGGGTTTTAAACAAATAACCGTCTCTATTAATAATTTCGGATTTTTAATTTTTACATGTACTAAAATATTATACAAAAATATTACAAAAATATTATACATGTTTTTAACATCAGCCAAAGGGAGGAGGATAGGTCATTCTTTTGCAACATCAGCCAAATGATATTTCACTAAATTATAAATATTAATCAATTAATGTGGTAAAAAAAATATTGATCAATTAAGTCTGTAGTGGGTTCGAATTCATGTTAGATTTATAGGAACATGTGATGTTAGATGCATGTGCGTCGATTGACATGATTGACACATTGAATAGTTTAAATGCTATCTAAATCAAAAAAAAAAAACAAACTCATTCCATTAGAGGCGGTTTTTACTCTAAAACCCGCCTCTAAAAATAGATTAGGTTGTTTTTTATTTTTCTCGGGTGTATTCTAAAAAAACAACCATGTATTATTAAAGGCGGGTTTTAAACAAATAACCGTCTCTATTAATAATTTCCGATTTTTAATTTTTACATGTACAAAAATATTATACAAAAATATTACAAAAATATTATTCAAAAATATTATACATGTTTTTAACATTAGAGGCGGTTTTTTCTCTAATAACCGCCTCTAAAGATCAGATTTTTTTTTGGGTTTTTTCTGGAATTTTTTCTTTCTAAAATATTTTTTATCATAAAAATTTTTTAAAAAATCGGATAATTTCCATGCTATTATTAGAGGCGGGTTTTAAACAAATAACCGCCTCTATTAATAATTTCGGATTTTTAATTTTTACATGTACTAAAATATTATACAAAAATATTCAAAAAATATTATTCAAAAATATTATACATGTTTTTTCAAAAATATTAAACATCAAAATTTTTTGACATCAAATATTTTCACTATTTATAATAGTTAAATATTTTTAAACATTTCACATTATTACTATTTTACATATTTGAATATTATTTATCATAAAAAAAATTTTTAAAAATCATTTATGATTATTAGAGGCGGTTTTTAGTTAAAAACCGCCTCTAAAGATCAATTTTGCAGTTTTTTAAATTACATAAATAATTTATATTTGAACTATTTTAAACATCAAATGTTTTTTGACATCAAATATTTTCACTATTTAAAATAGTTAAATATTTTTTAACATTTTACATTATTACTATTTTACATAATTGAATATTTTTTATCATCAAAAATTTTTTAAAAATCGGATTATGATTATTAGAGGCGGTTTTTTAGTTAAAAACCGCCTCTAAAAATCAATTTCTGATTTTTAATTTATTTTTTTATTTATTTTTTTTTTAATTACTTAAATAATTTATATTTGAACTATTTTTAACATCAAATATTTTTTCACATCAATTATTTTCACTATTTATAATAGTTAAATATTTTTTAACATTTTATATTATTACTATTTTACATAATTGAATATATTTTATCATCTAAAATTTTTTAAAAATCAGATTATGATTATTAGAGGCGGTTTTTAGTTAAAAACCGCCTCTAAAAATCAATTTTTGATTTTTAATTTATTTTTAAAAATGAAATTAAATTAAAATCAAATTCAATTTATTTTTTAAAATCAAATTAAATTAAAATGAAATTCAGCATTTTTAGAGGCGGTTTTTCGTTAAAAACCGCCTCTAAAAATACGAAAAAAATTCAAAAAAAATTTACATTTTTAGAGGCGGTTTTTTATAAAAAACAGCCTCTAAAAATATGGATTTTTAGAGGCTGTTTTTTTAAAAAACCGCCTCTAAAAATGCTCCATTTTTAAAGGCTGTTTTTCTTAAAAAACCGCCTCTAAAAATAGGATTTTTAGAGGCGGTTATTTATAATAACCGCCTCTAAATATAAACAGCCTTTTATTTTATTTTTTTTATTTTTGGAATAAAAAGTTTAGAAACGGTTTTTGTTAAAAACCGCCTCTAAAAATAATTGACAAAAATTTCTAAAATGCCACTCGTAATTTTTAGAGACGGGTTTATGGAAAACCGCCTTTAAAAATGGCGTCTCTAAAAATAATTTGTGTTGTAGTGTGTATTTAAGATGATGTATTTATTTAGAAGAACTTATCTTTCATGGTCTAGTCTGCTTGATATTTCAATTATTTGTTCATGATGATTTAGACAGTATGTCTTTTCTATACTTCAAAATTATTCTGAAATGCCTACTGTTACATGATCACTTAAATAATTTGGTGTATGAATATATATGATAGTATTTCACACTGTAACAAATGGTAATCACTACTAAAAATAACTTAAGGTTAGCATTTTTTAATGGAATTTCCTTTTATAGAAAATAACAAGATTAAGTTTAGTATTTTTTTTAATGGAACTTCCATTATAGGAAATAACAAGATGCTAGATGTTCGAGCAGTCATGGATCCACTAATTTGAGCTAATGCACCAGACAATCAATTTGGGCTTGGGCTAAGAGCTGGTCTGATTCAGCACACTGTGCAGACAACACCGAGGCTTAAGTTAATCGTTACTCTCTTTGCATGGTTATTAGTATTTTTTTTTTAAGTATAACTAGCTTGACTGAAATGTAATTTTTTGGGAAATTTAAAAATTTATAGCTTTCTCCTTATTTAATTAAGATTAGGCAATTAGCTCATTTAAATATTTTATTTATATATAATTACCTTAATTTAACAGGGCAACGATGTGTGCCTTTCTTCTATTTTTTTTTTCTCTGTTTAAGCTGTCTAATAAAATGACTGAACAAATCATTTCTGCAAGAGAGTTGAGTCGTGGATGGTACCGTTTCGAAGACATACCAAGAAACCTAGGGATTCCAGCGTGATTGCCTAACAAATTAACTTGTAAAGAAAAATTAAAGAAATCGCGGGAATTTCGATTTTATTTTTCTAATAAATTAACTTAACCTCTGAGGGCTTAACATCTCATTGAACTTAACAAAGTTTATATATATACAAGTGCTTAAGCTACTTAGGGTGCGTTTGGATAGATAGGAATAAGCGCTATTCGGGAGTAAATAACTAATCCCGATTAACGAACAATCCAAACAAGTTAAGATTAAGGATTTACTCCGAACCGGAGCCAGATTAACTAATCCGACAAAATATCAGAATAAGAGAGCGAGATTAAAAATTAAAGAGGGGAAAAGGGCACAGCCGCACAACTCACTTCTCTCTTCCGTTTCTCCTTCTCTCTTACCTGAAAAGCAAAATTTGAAAAAAAAAAAAAAAAACCAAACAAAAATCCCAGATCTCTTGCGATTTGCTCAGCTTTTCACGAATTCAATAGCAGTTTTGTCTTCTCACGCTTTCAAGGATCACGAAGAGTACTGGATTGCTTCTCGATTCCACTCCGTTCATGGAGGTTTCAGGTACGATACCATTTTTTTTCTTATTTTTTGCTTCATTTCTTTGCTAACTAGCTATTTTCTTCATAAGATCTGTGGTATTTTCGTGAATTTAGTAGTTTTCTATCAAATTTTCCCTTGAAATGAAGGAAAATATAACTTTTTTGTTCGTATTATATGATGTATTTTGAACTATAACTACAGTAGCAGCTTCGATTTCTCTTGCTTCTGTAGTGCATTTGAATTTGATTTGCTTCCGTACGAAAATACTAAATTGTTAGTTTCATTTTATTTTTGATCTATTTTTATAAGATTTTTTTGATCGATTGTGGCCTAAACTAATTATTAGCGCTAATGGATACAAGAGCGCTAATTATAGCATCTATATGATATGCTAAGCATTTTAAGCAAGTGTATATTTGGATGGATCTGACGTGATTATAATGAAGTATAATAAGACAAAATCATCAAGAGTTTTGAGATTATACGTTATTTTTGGTGTATAGATTAATTTGTGAAAAAAGTTTTGTTAGGTGAGTTGTTCATATTTATTCTTTTTAACATATTGAATTTTACTAGTGATTTAAGATTAAAAGATATAAAAGTTATTATATCATTTGTGGAGAACTGTATTTACTGAACAATTGCAAACCTGATAGATGTATTAAGTTTAGTAGTTCTTAGAAGTTGGTGATAGTGTGATACACTGATACTAATGCTAAGTCTGACCTTACATGACAGTATTATGTTTAATTAGTAGTGAAAAAAAAATTTGTGAAAAAAACCTGATGTGGTGTACCTGATGTGATCAATTTGTGAAAAAAAAATCGATTATTGGGTATAAACCTGATGTGGTGTACCTGCTTTGCACCATTGAAGGAAGAGATTGAAACAAAATTTCAGGTCACTTGTGTACTAGCCTACTAAATTCAGGTCATTAATTTCTTCCTAGACAATTTAATTCTTATTTGTTTCTTTTAGAAGAACATAAGCTTCAATTAGGCATATAATTATCTATGCATTTCAATTAGAGCCTATTTGTACCGATTTCAACATTTTAGAAGAACGTAAGCCTACTAAATTCAGGTCATTAATTTCTTCTTAGGCAATTTAATTCATATTTGTTTACTATTTGATTCTGCCCTTTTTGTGAAAAATAGTAATATTAGGGACTTAAGTGTAAATGTGCCTCATAAACTGTATAAATAGCTTGCATACAACATATATGACTTCATGAAATTGCTTTTTCTATTTTAGGAGATTTAATTTTATTTAAAACAGTAAATAGAAAGAAGTGTTAGGGGTATTATTGGAAAAGTTTAGAAAAAAAATCCTTTTAGGCTATATGTTGACCCGATGAGAATACAATTTGATGGTATTATTGTGTGTATAGTAAGCTATATTTCTGCCCATTTTCATGACCTATAGCTATGTATTTGCTATATTTTTCAATCTCTTTGACTTGTGGTTGATGTATATGTAAATATGCAAAATATTATGTATAAGAAGTATGGTACATGTAATGTATAGTGAGCTATATTGTTGCCCAGCAATGAAGAAATAGAAATATTTTAGAAATATAAACCCTTGCATATTGTACCACAAGCAACCTGTTTAAAGTTCCTAAATAATTCAATGAAAAGCAATGATCATAAAAGAAAAGCACTGACCTGTTATAAAATTTGATTAATTTGTGCATCTAATAAATGATTGTTATTGTTTTTCTTTTTTCGTTTTTTAGGATGCTTTAGGTGCAATAGATGGAACTGACATACAGCTATTCCAAATCGAGCATATGTGCTACTAGTATTTGATAGTGTAGTTTTATGCATTTTTAGACTCAAGCTACTTTAGAATTAATTGGTTTCTGTTATATATATGTAGTGAATCATGATTTGATTTGTATTGTTTGAAATGTTATGAAATTAATTGCTTTTGTTAGGTTAATTGGTCTTCTATTCGATCCTATTTGGATTTGGGTTGAAACAATGGTTTCCTCCTCTTTTTGTTTCAATGGCAAGAACGGTTGGATGTGAGTTTTTGTTTTAATTGCTTTTTGTTTTCATTTCCTTCTCTTTAATTTCTGTTAATTGCATAGATTTTCTTTTGGTATTAATCATCAATTTTTGTTTGATGTCAAAATGGTTTGGGTCTGTTTATGGTGTAATTGTATACTATCCTTGTACCTGTGATGATGTATGCGTGGGTTTAGTGAAGAAATGAGGGTTGGGTCTGTTTAAAAACTTGAGGTACGATGGTATAGCCACTGTACCAATTGGTACAGTGAAGAAATGAGGTTCTGGTATTAGACTTTGTAATGAGATTCTTAATTGATGATTAATACCAAAATTTGCACCAAGCTGAAATATTTAGATTATATTTTTGAAGAAGTTCGTGTTCGCTTAAAAATTTAAATTTAACGGTCAATAAAATTTTTAAACAATGCACCAAGCTGAAGATTCCTGCTAAAATTTAACGGTCAAAGGAAAAGAGGTCATTATTACATTTACTCTGGTCACCGTCCAATCCAAACAAAAAATGTTATTCGGAGAATAAGCTTAATCTTAGCAATTTAGGATTAAAAGTTTTAATCCAGAATGACTAATCCTAGCACTATTCTCATATGATCCAAACAGAGCCTTAAATACTACTTAGCCAAAGAAAACGAACTGGGTATATGCATTCATGGTTCAGCGTGTATCATTTTTCTAACAAAGTACAAAACCTTTAGTCCATCAAGTCTAAATCTACAAATCCAAGTCCTCCTTTTTCCCTGGGCTTTGAAATAATTTTCCAGTTCATTAAACAGTAGCTTTTACGTTTACTTTCTATGGCTCCCGACACAAAATACCCTCTTATTCTTATCTAATTGTAATATATGCAGACTTCATTTAGGGACGTCAATGGTACAGTGAACGATTAACATTAAGGGTTTGTTTAAAATGATTTCACGCAGGATTTGATTTCATTTCATTAGAATCGACTTCTCATGATTTTGTTGGGTCTAATAAGATGAAAATTCCGATCAAATGAAATGAATTCTGTTTATTTTGATAAAAAAAATTTAATGAAATGAAATCAAATCCCGTGTGAAAAAAAATTGATTCTAATCAGGGACTGATATATTTTTTTCTCTGTTCCAGAATTGATTAATTGACAATTTTTATGTATTATATAAATATTTTGATGTACAATTTTATTTTTAATTTATTTATTTATTCATTTGAATTAGCAGGCCAAAAGCGTACTATTTTTTTTTAATTCTGGAGCTAAAAGATTATTTTAACAAAGAAATTTATTCATGTGCAATCATTTTCTTCATTAATTCCTAATATTGTAATGTTTTCCTTTTATCGTCGTTGTAATGTGTGTGTGTGTTTTTTTTGTTGGGGGGGGTGGGGGGGGGGGGGGGGGGGGGGGGGGGGGGGGGACGGGGACAGAGGAAGACCGTAGGAAGTTGTAATTAATCTCAATTTTTGAAATAATTGGCATCACTAAACAGTATAAGATAACAAGTGAGTGGCAGCTAGAAGCTGGGGCGTGTCTTATTTGTCTTATTTGTCCAAGTAATTTAATGACCACAGGGCTTCGCCTACAAAGCGAGCATAGAAATATACACCGTTACTATGACTGACAAGTGGGTTGACCACAGGGTTCACAAAAGAAACGGGGTGCAGTACCAATGTACCATAGGCATTTCCAGTTTTCAATAATTGAGCTGCGTATGACCCTTTTGAAGAGTCAACTGCATATGAGTGTTTGCCTTTCTCCTCCAAATTCCAAAGAGCATCCTCTTTCTCTATTCCTAATCCTCTGATATCGAAAAACCATTTTTAATGATTGTTCAACCATGACGGGTGCAGAAGATGTGGGACTGGCAGCACTCGAGTGGGTTGTGTCGCCTGTCATAGAAGAATTCGTCAGCAAGTGCGTCTCCTATCTAGGCAGTGACATCACACAGGGTCTCGAAGATTTGGAAACGACTCTTCTTCCACAATTCCAGCTCACCATTCAGGCCGCCCAGAACAGCCCCCACAACGACAAACTGGAGAAGTGGCTAGTCCGTTTGAAGAATGCTTACTATGATGCTGAAGCTATTCTCCACGAGCTGGAGTATGAGCACCTCGAAAGCATGGCAAAATCTGATAGGAAGAAGAAACTAGAGGAGGGTTCCTCCTCTCATCCCATTATGAAACGTCTTAAAACTGTTGGAGAGGTTGCGAGCAAGGTGATTATAAAAGCTTCTCCCGTAACAAAACTTCTTTTAAGTGGCGCCATTCAGGTGCGTGATAAGATTTTAAATTTGTCCCCACAAAAGAAAATATTACGGGATAAGCTGTACGAACTCAAGGAAATTGCAGAACAAGCAAAAGAATTCCGTAAATTACTGAAACTAAAATCCAAAAATGTCAATGATGCACCAGTCCGTAATAACAATTCTGAAAGCACTGCACTCCTTATCCACAAAGTTTTTGGTCGAGATGAAGTTCGTGACCAGATAATAAACATTCTATTGGATGAGGAAGGAGCTAGTAGATCAACCCAAAGTAACTCCGTTGTTGCCATAATTGGAATGGGGGGTGCTGGCAAGACTACTCTTGCTCAGTACGTTTATAATAATGAAAGGGTAAAGAATAATTTTAAGACGATATGGCTCTCCTTATCTGAAAATAGGGACGTGAAAGAGTGTACAAAGATGATGATTGAGGGGGTCACCGGACAGGAAAGCCCAAATCTACTCGGTTTAAATAATCTACAAACCAAGCTCGTTGAATCCTTGCCTAAATTCAAAAGCATTTTACTCGTACTTGATGATGTTTGGTATGATCAGAAAACAGAGCAACAATGGGACCACCTCTTAGCACCATTTGCTTCTACAGCAGGACGATGTAAAATTATGGTAACTAGTCGCGAAACATTGTTTCCTAATGCATTATCACGTCGTAAACCAATAACTATTAAGTTGAGTGAGCTGGCGCATGATGACTTCACATTGCTTTTTAGATACTATGCAATGGATGGTTTGGAAGTCAATGATCCTCATTCAAAGAATGATTTGTGTGAAATCGGGGATGAGATTGCTAAAAAAATGATTAAATCTCCTTTGGCAGCACAAGTTGTTGGTAACCAGCTGCAAAAATGTCCAGAAAAGAGTTTTTGGCGAGAGACTCTAAAAAGCGACATTTTAAGTAGCACTCGGGAGGTTTTTCTATGGACTTATCAATGCTTGGATGTGCAATTACAGCGGTGCTTCTTGTTTTGGAGTGTATTTCCCAAAGGAGCGTCTTTTATTTGTGGTAATGACATAGGGTATTACTGGATGGCACTTGATTTTATCCAATCCTCGGATATTGGTTTTCAATATTTTAATACGATGGTAGCAAACTCTATGATGCAGTTGATGAATGGAAGGTATTACATGCATGATCTTTTTCGTGATCTAGCAGAAAATCTTTCTGTTGGAGATTGTTTTAGGGTAACAAATTTTGAGAAAGAAATCCCATCAAGTGCATTGTATGCATTTATCAGCGTCGACAATGAAAGCTGGAAAAATAATTTATCGAGCATATGTAATTCAAGAAATTTGCGTTTCCTCCATCTATGTACTAATCCTCTTGAAAACATAAATAAACTCCTTCCCATGGTATGCACAAAGTTTAAAAACTTACGTGTATTAGAGCTTCAGTCGTGGGATCTAAAAGAACTACCAAATGTTATAGGAGATCTAAAGAACCTAAGGTATCTAGATATCTGGAAAAGTTCAATAACAGAGTTGCCTAATTCAGTGACGCGGCTCTACCATCTCCAATTTTTAATATTACCCACATCTATAAAGACACTTCCGCCAAAGATAAGTGACCTACTCAAACTTCAAAGTATTGTTAAGTATAACAGAAAGTACAATCTTGTTCATTCCTTACCTCCGGTACCTTATCTAGGCAAATTAACTTCACTTCAAAGATTGAGTGAATTTCATGTGAGAGAAGAGGAAGGCTACGAGCTTTGGCAATTGGGAAGTTTGAGAGAGATTGTTGGTTTTCTAAGAATTGTAAATCTCAATAATGTTAGACAAAAGGATGAAGCCATCAAGGCAAGGCTATTTGAGAAATCCAAATTGAAAGGGCTGGAGTTGGTGTGGGCTGAGTCATCTGAAAATGGCTTCGATTTTGAAGTTATTGAAGCACTACAACCGGCAGAAGGTTTGCAAAGTCTTTCAATTGAAGGGTACGTGGGTTCAAGATATCCATCTTGGTTCCTAGAAGGTTCATTTCTCAAAAATATAAAATATCTCAAGTTTTATAATTGTAGAGGACTTCAAAGTTTACCCCCAAATTTCCACCAATTATGTCCTTACCTTACTGAGTTTAGAGTTAGCAAATGCCCGTGTTTGATTTTTGTATGTGAGAATGAGCTACAATTGAATAATAACAAGGGCACAAAGGGGATGACCTTTATATTTAGATGCAAAACTGAAACAAACAAATTACTATTACCCTCCAAATTGCATGTTCTTTTCATCAACTTCTGTAGTATATCTGATGGAGCCTTGTCAGATTGCTTGAGAGGTATGGCCAGTCTCAAGGAAGTGTACTTAGAGGGCATCATGACAATAATCACACTTCCACCTGTTGAAGTATTGAAGGACCTACAGAGCCTCAGAGTTTTAACAATCAAATATTGTTTTTACCTAAGATCACTCGGTGGTCTGCATGCACTTCCTAATCTGGAGAAATTTATTCTAAATACGTGTTGGAATTTAAAAATTGAAAGTGATTTTGTTGAGCTACCCCCAACTCTGCAATCCTTCATCATTGAAGGATGTGACGTTTCTCAAACTCTTTCATTAGACAATCTCCAATTCCTCAGGCATATTGAAATTAAGAGTTCCAGTAGCTTAATGGACCTATCATTGGGTCATCTGACCTCACTTAAACTTTTGAATCTCTTAGATTGCCCTAAACTTCACCACATTCAGAGCATAGTACCACCTTCTTTCATTGATTCTCTTTCTCTTGTGCAACTCCCAAATCTTAATGTAAAATCTGTTTTGAAGAGTTGGAAAGGTTGCAGGAAACTGCATATCAGTAGCTTAGCAATTCTGAACGAGCTTCAATTATCGAAAAATTTTGATGCTATTCAAACTTTGGTTATAGAATGGTACGATGAAGATGCGATATCATTTGAAAAATCTGATCACCTTCTATCTATCAAGATACTTGGATTTTCCAGATGTGAACTAAAGCACCTTCCATCAACTTTGAGGGACTTTTGTAACCTCGAGACAATCTGGTTCTATAAATGCTCAAGAATATCAAGTTTGCCGAAATTGCCGGAATCGGTCCAACATATTGAAATAGTAAGTTGCCAAGAATTGATGAAAACATGTCAACCAAATGGTTCCGAGTGGCACAAGATCCAACACATACAACATAAGCTCATTGAATGAGTAATGTCGCTCTCTATGGCTCCAAATCCAATGTTTTTTCCCTCCCTGCAATTGGTAATTCCTCGTCTATTATCTCTGTATTCCTTTCTCTTTTTTATCCAAATTTTCATTAATCTCTTATAAATATCCATTTTTTCTAATACGACTTAACCATAATAATGATTTCAACATAAGAGTTCGCTTGTTGTAATATAGAATAATGAATTGCTGACAAAAAAAAAAAAGAATAATGAGATTATGGGGACTCGTGATGCTTCTTTTTTCCCCTCTTATCCAAGAGTTTGTCGATACCTCAATTTGATCTTATTTCCTATTTTATAAACACTACAACTATCAATATCATACAGTTTATACATCTGTTCTGAATTTAACTTCATCTTTTCATGCTACGGTGGGTTCGACCTTCAGACTCCTTTTTTGTTTTCCTTCTCTCTCCGTTTTTCTCTCTCAATTAAGAGAGAGAGAGATTGCGTAAGGCGGTTCCCATCTCTCACCCGACTGTTGAGCCATCGGCTGGACACGTGGCACAACCGCATAGAAAACAACAGTTCTCTATCCCTAAATCTCATCTCCAGCCATCCCTACAGTCTATTCTCGCTCTCCACAGCCAGCTATCTTCTTCTCTCTACGAATTAAACCTAGGTATTCTCTCTCTACTTATTCCACTCAGTTGCTCCTATATTTTTGTAAATTGATGTTTTAGTTTGTTAAAATTTACGTTCTCCTTAAATAAGAATAGACCATTTCACAAATTGATAGTGTAGCGCCTCACAATGTCCTCAAATTGAGAATCAAATTGACTGTAAATATATGAAATTGACAGTGTATTGCCCCCACAATGCGTGAAATTGAGAATCAATTGACTGCAAATACACAATATTGTGAAGACATTGGCATGCTGGGCTACCTGATATACTGCAATGAACTATACAATTAGTTGATATAATTATTTTACTTTCTTTAGTGGATATAATTAAATTGAAGTTTAGTTATGTTATTTTTTGTTGTCAGAGATGACAAATTTCATGTACTGTCTTGAGACCCATGCAAGTGGTAAGGTGGGACTCTGCCAGGTAGCCATTTGTAGGAACAGTAGGATTCTGGTAGTCGTGCTATTGTTGATGTGAGCCTTTTAAAGTGATTTATACTGAAATTTTTTTGGAAAAACTTTCTCATAATTTTTCGATTTTCTTTTAATTTTTTTTTTGGATAGAGAAAAACTAAAAAACTATTACTATTGGACAGTCCAGTGGTTAAATCAATCAGTTCTTCTATCATATAAAATTTGATTGCCAATTTACATTTTGATTTGTATTTCCATTTGAGAGGTTGGGATCTGTCATCTAAAGTTTGATTATTGAAATTTGGATCCAAATTACTGTTCAATTGGTGCCTGCAATGCACCATGGCACAACTCTGACCTAGCCTAAATTAGCATAGTAAGGTCTCACATTTTAGAGCAACAATGACAGAACAAACTCTCCTTTGACAGAAGTAAAAGGATGGATTTATTGGTTTACAATGGTTCAGTATCTGATTTGGATTATAGTACAGTTGACATATTCCATCCTACGTGGTATTATTAGATCAAAGAAAGAAAAAAAAATTAATAGTAATATCATTGTACAACATATGTATGTGAATCTGAAATCCACACTGTTTGATCACAATCAGCATACCTACTACGGGGTAAACCAGTATTGCATTTTCAAACTGTACTAAAACTAAAGTAGTTCACTTTTTTTTTTCAGTTGAGATTACTTCATTTGGTAAAGAACATTTCATGCCAGCAAATAAATGATACACTGATGGATATGAGACCACTAGGCTTGTGTCATTGGGGATTAAAGCACTCATGTTTTTAGGTGTGCATTTTACAATTTAGTGTAAACCTATACTTATAGCATAATACATACTTGCAAAAGAAAAAAAATACAGAATATCATGCTAGTGTACTACAATAATACAAATTGGTCTTGGATAGTATACTACTGGTAGATAGTAAGTTCTTCTAGTATTGCAATTTCAGGCATTGGAATTCATTTTTATTTTGTTTCCTTCCATTTTCTGATAAGGTGGCAGCTTTTGGAGCTTAATCAATAGAAGAAATGCAGGATTGCATGTAGCAATTGGAGTTTTATATTGCCACCAAATTTATTGTCAACTGACTATTGCAGGATTGCAGGTAGCAATTGGTGTTTTACATCACTACCAAATTTATTGTTAATTGGTGCATAATTGAATTGAAGACTAGGTGATTCTAAATCGATATAAATTGAAATTTAATTGCAAAATTCATTTATTTGAATCTTTTTTTTTTGTACAGTTGAGCTTTTGTTGATGAGTACGGAGGATAGATTGGGCAGCATTGTAAATTATTGGAAGGTATAATACTAATAAATGAAGTGATATTGTTTCTATAAGATTGTAGGATATATACTGAGGATAGTTCTGTCCCTGTCAAATAAAATAAGATGTGAACTAGAAATGTATGCAATCTGTCTCAGTACTAGTAGTGTTCTCCGCTACTAAATTTCAAACTCAAAGTTGATTAGATCTTTGGACTTTCCTTCTTCTTTCCCGTCTCAGAAGAAATCCTTATAAATTCATTTGTTAATCAGGAATACTTATCAAGAACGACGCTCCATGTATATTTCTATGAACTATATTTTGGGTTAAAAGTCATGTCGGTTTCCTTTTGGGATACAAATTTCTGCACCAGTTGTGCATATTTGTTGCGAACAAAGACGAAGATGATAACGAGGTAACAATTCCTTGTATTTTATTTAATATTTTACCTTTGTGTTGTAAGTGCCCTTTATGTTTTCTTGGCAATGGCCTCTGCTTAAAATTTCATGCCTCTTGGCTTATTAAATTATGTAGGAGGTTTTTGAAGAGAATCAGGCCAATCACCCCAGCCAGACAGAAGGAAGAAAATAGAGTTAAGAGTGGGCAATTGCTGTCTCTGTATTGTTCGACTCAAGCTCCTCATTTATTAGGGTCATTGCTATTTTGTAAACTGGTAAATGAGACATAGATGCCAAGGATTGCGGATAACTTGCATAATTTAGATTGGTTGAGGTTTTTATGCATGATTGATTTTTTCCTTTTTTTTTTTTTTTTTTTTGTAGTTCTCGGGGACATCCTAAATTGTGTTAATTACCATAGAGAGCATTATTTAGAGAAAATGTATATTTTCAACATAATTTTTGAAGAACAGGTTTGACAGAGTGGCGCTGCATAGCAATTGTATTGAAGTAACTTGTTGGGAAAAGTGAAGTGCTTGAGATCAAATGAGAGATTTTATTTGGTATTTATTAGATCTGTTTAGTTATGTTGTAGGTTAATTTGATTATTATTGAAAGGAGAATACAAATTAGATTGTAGGTCGGAAAAGTTACAGTTTGCATGCTTTTGTATTTAGTTGAAATTTGTAATTTTATCTTTCGTTGATGTTGTAATGATTTTGAATTGATCGTTAATTAAATTTGAATTATTCATATATGTGTTGTTTTCGATGTAATATTTAGATTACTTTTAATTTAAATAATAGTAATATAATATAATTATTATATTAAAATGCAAACTAGTAAGAAAAAATAAATTTGTGAGCCTACTTCAGATGCCAATCGAAACAATACCATCATCTTAGCGGATTCAAATAATAGATCATAGCATCCATTTAAGCTGATGCTTAAAAAAACAATGGCATGGGCTCATTTGAAACAATGACATTCGTTCTTTTGATGCAAAGAACATATGTTGCCGTCCACTTGGTTGATGCTAGCAGAATCAATTACATCTGCCTAGTGGATGCAAAGGATGGACCTTGGCATCCGTTTTAGTTCATGCTAACAAAAATAGTAGCATTCGTTCTTTTGATGCAAAGAACATATATTGCCATCCACTTGGTTGATGCTAGCAGAATCAATTACATCCGCCTAGTGGATGCAAAGGATGGACCTTAGCATCTGCTTTAGTTGATGCAACTGATAATTACAGTTGCATGAGCTTAACACTCATGTTATTGAAATACTCATGCTATTGAATCAGTAGCATCAAGGGCAGTCCCATCGGAAAAAAAAACGGATGCCATAGATCTGTGGCATCAGCAAACGGGATGCAACCGGCCTCGATAGCATCCGGAATGGTTGATGCACTTGAAACAGTTTCCTGTAGTGTATGGATATTAACAACAAGAGTATTTGGCTCGTTTAGATGCAAGGTCATGTAAAGTCACTTCCAATAGAGCAACCAGATGACGAAAGGTGGTTCTCTAAATACATCAATCCCGAATTATATTATAATGCAAAATTTCGACACTTCTTACATAATTAGAGTCTGAGTACCCGTTGATAAACTTACATGCAAGGAAATCAACTAAAAATGTAAAATACATTGACTTGCCACGCGAGCACTTTTTTTCTCTCTGGCAACACGGGCCCAGTCAGTGTAGAAGGGCCCTGGCCTATTAACCCTCTTGTAATTATGGGCACCGAAATAGTCGCTCTATGCTTGGAACAAATTCACAGGGAATCTTGACCATCTGTATGCATCAAAATATGCCTAGCTGGAACTCATACCAGGGGGACCAACACCAGAATCCACAGCGAGCCCCACCATCCGTCTACATTCAACCTTTCTCTTCACCATCTGTCTTGCAAACTCCTCAATTACTATACAGTTGGTCAAATTGGATTCCTTCTGTAAGCCCTTTTAATTAGGTCCAAGAACCATGCCTGAATTATACACCCACCCTTCCAAATTCTCCCTAGCTCGCCAAGATTCAAATCCCAACCCTTTTCATTGCTCTCGCCACGAATCAAGTTCATACCTTGCATATAACTACAGATTTGGCGACATACAGTGCATGAGACATACATCATCAACATGCTGTGTTTTGGGAACACATCTGGCGCCCCTTATGACTAGTCCTCTCTACAGCAGAATCTGCAGAAAAACATTCATCCTTCAAGGAGGCAGCAATGGTGAGGGCGGCTAAGGCCAGCTCAGCTACCTGCTGTACTGTCCATTGACCAGTACCTTTCATTCCTGTCTTGTCTAAAATCTTATCAACAAGGTGTCATTCCCCAAAGCCCAATCCATTGAAATCCTCGAGCACACTAAAAATTTCAGCCGTAATCTCAACAATGAAACTCCCCCGCTCACCATGATTCCAATCATCCAAAGAGAATAAGAGATACCTCCTACATGCTTTAGTATATCATAAGCCTCAGAAATCAGCTGCATATCACCATATTCAATCCCATTATGAACCATCTTCACAAAGTTGCCGGCACCGCCAGGGCCCACATAGGTGACACATGGGCCATCATCCACCTGGGCAGCTATCTTGGAGAGAATGGGCATCACATTTGTGTAAGCCTGTTTGTGGCCCCCAGGAATGAGGGACGGGCCGTTCCGGGCCCCATCCTCACCACCTGAAATCCCCATACCCAGGTACAGAAGCCCCTTTGAAGCTGCATCCTCAAGCCGTCTCTCAGTATTCTCATACCTGTCAATTTCATTTCAATTTTACAATTGCTCAAGACAACATTAAAACCCCATCAATTATTCAATTAACAATGTGTAAAGAGAAATACCACTCGTTGCCTCCGTCAATAATAGCATCGCCAGGTTCGAGAAAGGGAACGAGGGAGGAAATGAGGGAATCAACAGGAGCTCCAGCTTTGACCAGCATCACAATGGCCCGGGGTCGCTTAATCGACAACACGAAATCCTTCGGTGTAGTGTGGCCGGTTAGAGGGAGGCCGCCCTCGTCCTGAGCGCGGCGCACGGTCTCCTCGGTCTTGGACGTCGTGCGATTGTAGACCGAGATGGGGAAGCCCTTCTCCGCTATGTTGAGAGCGAGGTTTTGACCCATTACGCCCAGACCCGCTAACCCGATCCGAGATGCACACCCCGCTGCTGCCTCCATCGGAATCGGAGAGGGCGTGAGGTTAGAGCTGGGACTGATTGGTTGAATGGAGAAGTGTCTAGTAAATGCTCAGTTTAGTTTGGACTATGGAGAGAGATTGAGCATTTGAGCTTCTCTCTCCGTAGTGCCACTGGATAGCGGAGTTGTCGAGGTGTTTTGCCTTGAAAAAATATGGATTGTTCGATTTATTTTCGGTGGCGTTGATTGATTTATTAATTGATTTAAGTTTGTTTATGATGGAGAGGACCAGAGAAATCGAACAGTTGAATCTGAAAGAAGCGGTCCAGATCTGTCTAGACAATTTACAACCAGTTCGAGTTTTTACCAACATAACCCAAAAATGAAAAGAGCCCAGAACCTTAGAAGGCCCAAACTCAATGAGTCAATTCCGTATTTCCGTTAGCCCTCTTCCATCTCGGTCCCACTGTCAGACGCTTCCTTTCCAATTCCAGTTCCCTTTCTCCCATCTACAATGCAATAGTGTATCGACAAGTTAATTTCTTTTGAACCTCTCTGATCTACACCTGAACACCTCGTTCTTCGACTTGGACAAGTTCATTTGTTTAAACGTCCAGTACTTCTCTCGGAGCCGAAAGATTGTATCGACAATCAATTTCTTACATTCTCCTTTCATTCCTTTCATCCAAGGCACTTGGAAAATCGGATACACCGTCGATCTCAAAAGGAAGCTTCAATTAGGTAAGTCACTTTTCAAATCTTTTAAATAAGCTTACCATTACAATTCTACCTGGTAGTTAAGCCTCTTATTGTCCCCTTTCACAACCAATTGTTGTCTGAATTGAAGAGGATAGAGGCATACCCAACCTGCATTGAGGCAGTGGAAAATCATAAAAAGCTTCAATAAGGTGCATCCCAAAAGGTATTGTATTTGGTATAATATCAAAACTCTACAGAGGATAAACCATTACACCTATTTGTGGGATATACATATACAGCTCAAGACGGTCTAGGCTCCAGTCCACATATTCACATGGTCCATCCATTTGAGGTTAAAAAAGAATCACTAGTAAAAAATTGTCTTTTGAAGGTTCTGTACTTATATCTGTGGTGCACTGGTGCTAGCATTCTTTTTCTCTTATTGCTACCACAATAGCTGAAAAAGGATGCTCGAGTCAAAACAAGTAAGCACAGTTGTGATCCAATCTACGACCTTTATTATTGTTTTTTCAACTGTGAAGACCATGCTGATATGACACCAGAAATGATTTCTAAAGTGAACTCAACTTCTTATTGTTTGATGTTAGAGATGACAAATTTGATGTATTTCCTTGAGACCCTTGTAAGTGGTTACTGGTAAGCCCACCTGCCAGTTAGACATTTGTAGGAATAGTAGGATACTGGTATGACTTGTGCTATTGTGTTCTCTGAAATCTATCTGTCAGTTCTTTGGATCCATATCTCAATACGAAACTAATGGCTGATGGAAGCCCTTTTACTTCATCTACATACTGAAATTTTGTTAGAACCTAACTATTATAATTCTAAGATTCATTTTACTATTTTTTTTAGAGAAAAGCACTATTGCTATTGGATGGTCCTGTGGTTTCAAAATTGATGAGTTTTTGATCTGCCATTTGAAGTTTGAAAAATTGAACTTTGGACTCAAAGAACTGTTCAATTGGTGCTTTGCAAAGCATCATAGCATAACTCTTCTACTGTTGTCTGAAGGAGTTCAAATGAAGGCCGGTCTCTATTGTTGCTTGATCGACTTTATGATCAGTAGAGATCCCTGTTTGTGAATTTCTAATAAATATCTCCCGCCAATCAGAATATTGAATAATGTTTACCAAATGGCTCACTATAATGCATTTTCTGATGCAAATTAATTTTCAATAATATTGACCAATATATATGTTTTGCTAGCTCCATATCTCAATGGTTTGCATGGTGGATTGAAATCATTTGTGCTGATAAAGCATGCATTGCTGTCAATTTAAGAAAATAAAAAATAATTTGTTTTGAAAATGTGATATTTATCAATCTATGGACAAAAAAAAAAAGGAACACAACTAAATTAGGACAGTTTGGCACCTGAAATTTTTAAGTACCAGAAACGACACCTGTAACAGCCATGATATGCAGGATCATCATATAACACTGTAACTGGAAAAAAGCAATTGTTTCATGTGTAAAGAACTTAATCTAATGCAGTTCTATCCAACTAAGCCCGCTACTATAAATAACTACCTTAAGTTTATCTTACCGATCTTGTTAAAAGGAAACAGATGCTTCTCCCAAAAGCATGTGCAAGAAAGGTGATGGTTGCTCAAAACATGTCTTTGTGCACTTTCTGATGATTACTGTACTAGGTAGAACCAGTGTGTCCACCACATTGCCCATTGACTTGACCAGCATAATTGGTATTACAGATTTTAGTGATATTTAAGAAAATACAGTTTTGTCCTTTTTGTTATAGGTAATTTCCTCATATTAAATGTACAAGACGATGCATGTACATAGTTTTTCCCCTGCAAAATATGAAGGATTTAAGGGATAGTTTAGATAACATTACTTTACTTTTATGATTCAGATTAAATTCTGTTATCTGGGAAAGCATGCTCATGGTTTACAGTTACACTGCTGGTTCATGCTGCACAAACGTCCCACCTTGAGGAGCTCTGCTTACATAATCATATTGAAAGGAAGCAACAACAGCAGCTGATATCTCTTCTGCCATGGTCCATACAAAGTGACCACATTGTGTCATATTTACCATATCGCCCTCAGAACAAGTGTCCCAGCCATGGTTTTTTCCAGGAAGAAAGGGAAGCTTGTATACTAGGAAAATTGTTTCATGGTGGAGTGGTAATGGCTGACAGATCAAGAACTCAAGGGGAAAGAGGGGATAGGATTGTGTCCACACATGTCATGTGGTAGAATGGAGACAGGCACAATGAGTTCGGATGGTGAGACTCTATACTGCTCATCTTGCATGCCAGGAATGGTGCATGGTAATGTGTGTACTTTTCTGTACATGATCGATGTTATTGATACAACAAATACACTGGGTTAGTTTTTCTGATAAATTGAACTTCCAATTGTCAGGATGTTGATCAAGATCTTGGCAGATTGTGGGAGATGCAATGATTGGATACTAAGTAATAAGCAAGCAGTACTTCACTCGTTGTCACTCTATTTCAGCTCTTCACTTTTCTTCTAGCTTTTCGTGAAGAATTGTTCGCTGCATACTTCTAGTTGGGGGAAGGATAACCCAAGTTTCCTAACACAACTCTTTGTTATCATACAGATTTAGTTTGCTAATATAATCAACATCCTCTCTTCTTAATTCCATTTTGTTAAGAACTTTTTCTATTTACACAACAAGGCACCGATATAATGTGCCTTCTTCTTTCCAAGGAAAATTATCAATTGATAAATAAGAATGCCTCAGCTTCTTAATTTGTGTTTTCGAAATCACTAAACTTTTAAATTATTTAAATTGGATCATCCCAAGGAGATTATGTCTAACCCTTACCTCTAGAGAACTAAAAGAGTCACGAACTATTCCAAGTTTCAAACAGTTAATTATTAGTATTAATTAGCTGTCTTCTTTTCAATATTGCAATGTCAACTGGTTGGTAACTGTGGCAGGAAGATTAGTTCTGCTAAATTCATCTCTATCCTCATTGCCGGTTTACTTTATGTCGGTTTTTAGAATACCTAATTCAATTCTGAAAGTGATCGACAAATTGAGGAGAAAATTCCTTTGGCACGGCGCACAATCTGAACAAAAAAAGTTGAACATGGTACCTTGGGATCTGGTTTGCAAACCGAGGCAATGTGGGGGAATAGGTGTAATTGACCTCAAGGCCTTCAATTCCGCTTTAATGTCCAAATGGTTATGGAAATGGCACTCACCGACTGTTTCACTTTGGAAATCACAATTGATGGCTTTATATCACCCACAACTGGCATTACTTCCCAACAACTATGTCATTCACAACTCACTGCTTGAAGCATCATACATTTTCCAAACGGGCATGACATTTTCAGTTGGTAATGGTGAATCAATCTTGCTTTGGCATCATAATTGGGGTTATGGAATAATTAAGTTCCACTTCCAGGAACTTTACTCTTTTACCCTTCATGATAATCTCACCCTCTGCTCATTCGCAAGCAACATAATTAACCCCCTATTCCTCTTTAATCACCACATACAATATTCCACAATTGCCCTTAACCAGCTAAGAAAGCTATCAGCAATGATAAACAATTTCAGACACTCACATCAGAACTTACTGTCAAGTGCAGCAGACGAGCCGGTTTGGAAATTTTCGGGAGCATCTGGTACCTTCTCTACAAGCTCTACCTACAAGTTCATTAAATCTTATCCAACCCACTCCTCCGACTTGCACAAAATCTGGTCATTTAAAATACCATCAAGGTTCCAAATCTTCATTTGGCGCATGCTACAGAATAAACTAGCAACACTAGATAATTTGCAAAAAAGGGGCTGGAGCTTACCCAACAGATGTGTTCTTTGCACCTGTAGTTCAGAAACAGCTATCCACCTCTTTTCTCAGTGCTATTTCTACTTGCAACTACGATCACTGGTACAAAACAATTCCATACTGGGTCCTCTAACTGCTGGCAGCGATTTTCCTCTAAATCCGATGGAGCTAATTCAGGAAAGGGGTATGATTAGAAAAAGAGACATTTGGGCTATCACCTTCTTTATTATTTGGAGAGAGAGATGTGCGAGAATTTTCTCAGACATAGCAAAATCTCACACCACTCTGCTACAAGAAATAATCTCTGAGTATTGCACTCCTCAGCAACTGTACATTCCATATGATTTAGCTTCTGGACTCATCTCCTAATCTCTGTTGAAGGCTGAATACTGCTCTCCACACCGCACCTTCTTAACAATCTTTATTTTTTTATTTTTTCGATTTGTCTTTATTTCTTTCTTATGACTGGGTATTTAGTTCAGATTTTTTTATTTTTTTACTGGCACTTTACCGTTCAGTTAAATGCCAAACTTGTAATGTTACTTTTTATTTAATTTAATGCAAAGATGAGAGCTGGACTCCTATTTTTCGTCAAAAAAAAAAAATAATTATTTGTACTTATCCTCTATGTAACGAAATGATCTCTACAAATTGACTAACATATTAAAATTAACGCACATATAGGCTTATTTGCGTACAGCACGAGCATAGAAATTTATACAGTTGCAATGACTGAAATAATGGGTCCACACTTTGGGTGCAAGGTTGTACCAGCTAAGGATAATTAGATATCTTGCTTTTCGTTTTGATTTTTTTAGCAAAGATCTCACTGGGCAACGTTCTTTTCTTTTTTTTTTTTTCATAGGACGAACTAAAATAGTAATGTATTTTTTTCGAGTATGTTTCTTATTGATCAATTGACAAAAATTAATATTATCCAAAATATTTTGATGCATAATATCCTCATTACAATATTTTCAGTTTTATTATTAATTAATGTTATAGTTCTATTTGAATTGAGCTCAATGAAAATCCAACTTTTTGTCGCACTCTGAACAAACTATTGAATTGCTATTTTTTTTTTACTTTTTGTATGAAATTATTAGGCCAAAAGCATACCGTGTCGTTTAGGAACTAAAATATTATGTTTTAAAAACTTCTATATATATCTATATTTGCGGTATGACGGTATCACATTCATATCTAATTAAATTTTGTCGCAAATGTGTTTATTTTTCCGATTATTAGCTGTCTTCACATTAATGTCAACTGGATGCTAGCTGGAAGATGCCACGCACATGACATGGCCATCATGTTTAAAAATTTCTTATTTGTAATATGAAATTGCCTGTGGGAACATTAAATATTAAAATTTAGAAGCATATAGACCCCAGCATTGAAAAACACCGGTTCAATAGCGATTGTCTGTTCAGTTTTTCATCAGATGTAATATTAAACTGAATTCCAGTAATATAGTCATCGCATCTTCCCCCCGAATTTCAACTTCTGCCTCTATTCCTAATCCTCTGTTATCGAAAAACCATTTTAATTTAATTGTTCAATCATGGCGGGTCCAGAAAGTGTTGGATTGGCCGCGCTCGGGTGGGTGGCATCACCGGTCGTAAAAGAACTCATCAGCAAAGGCATCTCCTATCTGGGTAGCGACATGGCAGAGGAACTTGATGATTTGGAGACGATTTATCTTCCACAGTTCCAGCTCACCATTCGGGGCGCCCAGAATAGCACAGACAAGGACAATCTGGACACACTGGCCAAGTGGCTGGCCCGTTTGAAGAATGCTTATTATGATGCTGAAGCCATCCTCCATGATCTAGAGTATGAACGCCTCAAACGCCGGGCCAAAGGTGATGATAGAAAGAAACAATGGGTACGTATCTCCTCTCATCTCATTATCAAACCTCTTAAAACGATCACTAAAAAGGTGAACCTAAAGGTTTCTCTATTGTCCCCTCAAAAGAAAAAGTTGTTGGCTCAGCTGAAAAAACTCAAGAAAATTAATTGCAGCGGAAGCAAAGGAATTCCGTGAATTATTGGGAATACAATCTGGCAATGAGAAAGGTGCACCAATCCGTAACAGAACTTCTGAAACCACCTCATTCCTTCGGGATAAGGTTTTTGGTCGTGATAAAGTTCGCGACCAGATAATTAAGTATTTGTTGGATGAGCAAGGAGAGAGTAGTTCAACAAGGAGTTGCTCAGTTGTTGCCATAACTGGTATTGGTGGTGCTGGCAAAACTACTCTTGTACAGTACGTTTATAGCGATGAAATTGTACAAAAATATTTTGATTTGAGGATGTGGCTCTGCTTATCTGAAAACAAGGATATGAAAGAGTAAACAAAGGAGATGATTGGGTGTGCCTCAGGAGAGAAATGCAAAGATATACCCAATTTAGATCACCTACAAAAGAATCTGAAAGAGATTTTGAGTAAATACAAAAGTATCTTGCTCGTACTTGATAATGTTTTGTATGATGAGAAAAAAAAGAATGAATGGGATAATTTCTTTGATCCATTTATTTCCATAGGAGGGAGATTTGGAATTGTGGTAACTAGTCGCATAACATCGTTCCCTAATGCATTCTCACGTGGGAAACTTTTAACTATTGAGTTGCCCGATCTGTCACCAAATGATTTCCAATCACTTTTCCGGTACTATGCAATGGACGGTTTGGAAATTAGTGATTTATTGAAGACAGATTTGTGTGACATTGGGGATCATATTGCTGCAAAAATTAGCAAATCTCCTTTGGCAGCAAAACTTATTGGTTACTAGCTGCGAGAACCGCCAGAAATAAGTTTCTGGCAGAAGATTCTAGAAAGTGACAACTTGAGTAGCAATAGAAAGATTTTGGAGATTTTATTATGGAGTTATCAGCATTTTAATGAGCAATTACAACGGTGTATCTTATTTGGCGACTTATTTCCCAAAGGTACATATGCTCCTGATGGAATTGAATGGGTGCGGTATTGGGTGGCACTTGATTTTATCCAGTGTTCAGATAATAATAGAAATGTTGAGGATGTTGGCCTTGAATATTTGAATAAAATGATAGTAAACGGTGTTTTTCAACGGGTGGATGGAATGTGTTACATGCATGACCTCTTTCATGATCTAGCACAAAAGCTTTCTATTAAAGATTGTTTTACGGTAACAACTAACAAGTTTTCAGAAAGAAACCCCGTCCCATCAACTACAAAGTATGCATTTATGGAAGTTAACAATGAAAATTTGAAAAAATATTCATGGGACATTTGTAATTTAAGAAACCTGCGAGCCCTCATCCTAGATATCCGATTTAGTACTCTAGATGATGTAAATGAAATACTTCTTATGGTATGCAATTATTGTAAAAACTTGAGGGTATTAGAGATAAGGTCAAAGGATTATTTGAAAGAGCTACCAAGTGCCGTGGGAAATTTGCGGAATCTTAGATATCTAGAAATCTGGGTAAGCTCTATAGAGGTGTTGCCCGACACAGTGTCACAGCTCTACCATCTTGAATTTCTACTATTACCCACATCAATAAAGACTCTTCCGCGAAAGTTGAGTAAGTTGATCAAGCTTCGAAGCATTCTTATGTATGACAAGAATTATAATAACGTCAATACCTTACCTCTGATACCTTACCTAGGAAAATTAATTTCACTCCAAAGTTTGAGTGAATTTCATGTGAGAAAGGAGGGAGGATACGAGCTGTGTCAACTAGGATGTTTAAATGAGATTGTTGGTTCTGTAAGAATTGTAAATCTTGAGAATGTTAGACAAAAGGATGAAGCCATTGAAGCAAGGCTATCTGCGAAACCTAAATTAAAAGGGCTGGAGTTGGTGTGGGCTGAGTCATCTGAAAATGGATTCGATTCAGAAGTTGTTGAGGCCCTACAACCGGCAAAAATTTTGCAAAGTCTTTCAATTGAAGGGTACGGGGGCTCAAGATGTCCATCTTGGTTCTTGGAAGGTTCAGTTCTCAAAAATATAAAATATCTCAAGTTTTATAATTGTAGTGGACTCCAAGGTTTGCCCCCAAATTTCCATCAGTTATGTCCTTACCTTACAGAGTTTGGAGTTGATAAATGCCCGTGTTTGATTTTTGTATGTGAGAATGAGTTACAATTGAATGAAAACAATGGGACAATGGGAGAAAATCCTTGGTTACGTGGTGCAATGTACAAAAAAAAAAAAGAATTGGAAAATGTTTTTCATCATGAAATCCAAAGTTTTAAGAAAACAGACCTAGAGCAAAACTGTGGAGAAAAAATTAAAATTATTGAACGTGCTGCTGAGGATAGTATCCAACTTACAATTGATGTACAGAGTGCTTGGTGCCAATGCCATCAACAGAGGATGAACTTTATTTTTAGATGTAACACTCAAGCAAACAAATTAATATTACCCTCCATGTTGCACGTTCTTTCCATCAGCTTTTGTTGTATATCTGATGGAGCCTTGTCAGGTTGCTTGAGAGGTATGGCCACTCTCAAGGAACTGTACTTAAAGGGTATCATGACAATAACCACACTTCCATCGGTTGAAGTACTAAAGGACCTACGGAGCCTCAGAGTTTTGACGATAAAAGATTGTTGGTGCCTAAGATCACTCCGTGGTCTACATGGACTTTCTAATTTGGAGAAATTTACTCTAGACACGTGTTGGAATTTGAAAATGAAAAGTGATCATACTGAGCTGCCCCCAACTCTACAGTCCCTCATTATTGAAAGATGTGAATTTTCTCAAGTTCTTTTATTAGACAATCTCCAATCCCTCGGGCATATTGAAATTAAGAGTTCCAGTAGCTTAATGGACCTATCATTTGGCCATCTGACCTCACTTAAACTTTTGAATCTCTTCAATTGCCCTAAACTTCACCACATTCAGAGCATAGTGCCACCTTCTTTCATTGATACTCTTTCTCTCGTGCTACTCCCAAATCTTGATGTAAAATCTGTTTTGAAGACTTGGAAAGGTTGCAGAAGGTTGCAAATCAGCAGTTCAGCAATTCTGAACGAGTTTCTACTACATGAAAATTTTGATGCTATTCAGAGTTTGATTATACAATGGTGGGAAGAAGATACGATATCATTTGAAAAATCCAATCACCTTCAATCTATCAAGACACTTGCATTTAACAGTTGTGAACTAAAGCACATTCCATCAACTTTGAGCGACTTTTGTAGCCTCGAGACAATCTGGTTCTATGAATGCTCAAGAATATCAAGTTTGCCGGAATTGCCAAAATCGGTACAACAGATTGAAGTAGAAAATTGCCCAGAATTGAAGAAAACATGTCAACCAAACGGTTCCGAGTGGCACAAGATCCAACACATACAACATATGTTCATTGAATGAATTATGCCGCTCTGGCGCTCTCTGTAGCTCCAATGCTTATTCCCTCCCTGCAATTGGTACTTCTGTATTCCTTTCTCTCTCTCTGTTTTTTTCTTTTTCTTTTTTTTTTCCAATTTTTCATTAATTTGTCTTATATATATATTCATTTTTTCTAATATGACTTAAATACCACAAACTGATGTCGGGTCTCAACGGAAGAGAGCAACAATGCTTCGTTTGTTGTAATAAATATAGAATAATGAATTGCTGACCAAAAAAAAAAAAGAATAATGGCCCCGTTTGGATGGATGGGAATAAGCCCAATTCTCGGAATAGCTTCTTCCCGAAATAAAAATTCATCCGAACATCATTTCTTATTTCCGAAATAGCTTATTCCCACTCTTCCTACATAACACTCTTTCCAATAATATTCACTTCAATAACACATTTTTCAATAACCTTATTCCCAACTTACCATCCAAACAACATTTTTTATTTCCGGAATAGCTTATTTCCACTCTTTCCGAAATAGTACTCTTCCTTAAATTTACGCAATTGTTAGCATATTCCTAACACATCTATACGGCATCAATGAGTTTATGGGGACTCGTGATACTTTTTTTTTTCCCTTTATCCAAGAGTTTGTCGATACCTCAATACGATCTTATTTCCTATTTTATAAAACACTACAACTATCAATATCATACAGTTTATATACATCTGATCTGAATTTAACTTCATCTTTTCATGCTATGGTGGGTCCGACCTGTCAGGCTCGTTTTTTCTTTCCTTCTCTCGCCCTTTTTCTCTCTCAATTAAGAGAGAGAGAGATCGCGTAAGGCGGTTCCCATCTCTCACCCGACTGCTGAGCCATCGGCTGGACACCTGGCACAACCGCATAGAAAACAACAGTTCTCTATCCCTAAATCTTATCTCCAGCCGTCCCTACACTCTATGCTCGCTCTCCACAGCCAGCTATCTTCTTCTCTCTACGAATTAAACCTAGGTTTCTCTCTCTACTTATATTCCTCTCAGTTGATCCTATTTGATGTTTGAGTTTGTTAAAATTTACATTTTCATTGAATAAGAATAGACCCTTCCACAAATTGACAACTGTATTGCCTCACAATGACCTGAATTGAGAATCAATTGAGTGTATATTCATGAAATTGACAATGTATTGCCCCACAATGACATGATATTGAGAATCAATTGGATGTAAATACACAATATTGTGAAGAAATCGGCTTACCAGGCTACTTGATATACAGCAATGAACTGTTCAATTTGATTACAATCAGTATACTAGTACTGGTAAACTGATGATGTTTTCCCAAATTGCATGAATACTAAAATTCTTCATTTTTTTTCTTGATAAGTGATTTTCATATATATATTCAAATCAGGTTTAGGACATAATTTCATTGAAATATATGTGTTTCTAACTAGTTAATTGTAATTTAGGGAAGAAACTAGGTACTCCTATGGTTTTCTTTATTTTGTACAGGATCTACGTGATATGGCTACTCAAAACGGTGAAAAGACCAAGTTTTGATCATGATCGGCGACCCACAGAAGAGCTCAGCGGGTAGCAGGTGAGACTGGTGACACAGAAAATTTTCGGCGGGCCGCAGGACTCATCAGCGGGCCGCCAAAAAGGGGGAACCGACAGCCAGAAATAGCTCAGCCAGTTCTGCATCCACCTCTACGCCGACTTACCTATTTCCAGCGGCTCAACTCACACGTTTTCGATATTTCTGGAGTTTCTCATGCCTATATAAACACCAGGAGTCGACAGAAAAAGAAGGGAGAGAGTTCGTGAGTTTGAAGCTAATTCTGCTAATTGAGAGCACAGCCGAGGATTTTCGGCGGGTCGCCGGAAGCATCGCGACCCGTTGAAAGAGTAGCAGAGAGCAGAAAAGGAGGAATTCTAGATACAAACCGGTTGTAATCTGATTTCTTTCTTTATGTTCTTTAATTACTTAGATACCTTTGTTTGTTTTGTTATGTATACTCGTGAGTAGTCGTTTATTAGGGGCCATAGTAGTGAACCTTTTTAAGTTTATGATTGATAATATATTTTAAGTTTATTTTCTTTGTTTGCATGTTGTGTTTTATGCTTTGATTGAATTGCTTAGATTACTTTAACTGAATTGCTTAAGTTGAATTGCTTGCACCCGTTAAGAGAGACGTCTTTTGATTGCTAGGTGGTTAAATCCAAACGTTCTTAAGTAACAAGGTTAAAGTATAGTTAACACGAGAGTTGGTGCCGGAAGGTTATGCTAGGGTCAAGAAACGGAAGTTGAAGCCCTTCCCGATTACGGAAGTATAGGGAGTCGTAGGTCGTAAAGCATAAACTAATATAACTTAGATCAAGAAACGGAAGTTGAAATCTAAGTTGTATTAGAGGGAAATAAGGTTAACTATAGGAAACCTGGCCTTAAACGGAAGTGAGATTGAGGAGCCTTAGATAGAATTAATTCCCTACACAAAGTAACAATTAAATTAACCAAAAAGTTGAGTCTGCACCAAACCTAGCGGGCCGCAGAAGGTTCCTGCGGGTTGTCTATGATCCCAGCCTTCAACGACCTTCTTAGGGGTCAGCGACCTGAGTTTCAGCGGGCCGCTGATTTTGGAGTAAACTGAAGAACAAAACTACCAAAAACCCTAGAACTATGTGACTTGTTGAATTTCTCTCATTAATTCTTGTTTTGACCTCGAAACTAGACTTAGGATTTGGAACCTCTTGCAATTCTTAAATTCTTAAGAGTTGAATCGTCAAAACTAATTTAGTAAAGTAAAAGACCGATATTCCAACACCGTCCCTGTGGATTCGACCCTCAAGCTTTACCACAAACGATTAGATCGGGTAAACGAGGTTTTTATTTTGAACGTGGTTCCACCTTGCGATCAAAATTGGCGCCGTTGCCGGGGACCTCTAGTGTGTCGAGAGCTTCCTCAAGATGCGAAATAGGGGACATCAGATGTTCCCGTCCCTCCTAAATCTCAAAAAACTCTCTCTACCCCTGTTTCTGACACAACTATTTCAGCGGGTCGCAGGTCAACTCTGCGGGTCGCTGAAACTGGATGAAAATAGGTAAGTCCATGGTGTCGCTGGTTGGGGCTAAATAGGGGACCTCAGGTATGGCCGTCCCCTCAAAACTTTCTCCTCCTCCCAAGTTTGCCCTTGTCTATGCCTGGAATGGCTCAAAAGAGTGGCTCGCTAGCATCCCCCCAAGCTTGGCTTGGAACAGCGGGTCGCTTATCCTTCAACAGGCCGCTGAAATGGCATGCGGGTCGCTGGTTTACGCCTGAGAACACCAAGTTACCTGAAAAAAAAAGCCAAGTTTAATTAAAATTAATTCTACTCCTAATTTTTTTGTATTTTCTATTTTCTTACTTTTTTATGTGTTTTTCTGGTTTTCTAATTTTTTGTATTTTTCGTTTTTGTATTTTTTTTTTATTTTTCAATTTTTTAAAAAAAAAAAATTCTATTTTTTTTTAAAAAACCTTGGGTTGCCTCCCAAGAAGCACTCGTTTAAGGTCTTGAGCTCGACCCCTCATGTCTTGCTTATCTTATCTTCACTTTTCTCCCTCTCAACGCATCATAGTTCTTCCAAAAATGCGTGAGCGGGTCCATTGAAACATGCAAGTTCCAGTGAGTATTCAGCTCAAGTTTAGGAGCCTCAGGACTGCAGTCTTGGCGGCCCGCAGGAGGTTTCAGCGGGTCGCTGGGATTGCTGTCCAGGCTCAGAACAGTGCCAGCTTGGTTCCTGAGTTGAACTGAATAGGCCTGGCGGGCCGCTGATGAGGCCAGCGGGCCGCTGTCACTGGGACAGATAGGTGGTTGAGGCTCTATTGGTTGCAAAATCTCGTTGAACAGAAAGTCCGCCTCAACCTCCTCGATGGTGTCAGAGAAGAATTCGTAGGCCTTCACGATCCTTGAGAAGATGGTCTCCTCCACTATCTCATCGAGTTCTTCCACCATGAAGATTATGTCTTGGCAGGGTGGCATCTTCATGGCTTTGTCGATTTCGAACTCGATTCTTCGGTGTCTGTTAGTTGTCTCCAGACGAATCCCCTCCTTTCCTCTCGTAAACTTTGAGGATTGGATGGACCGATGAGGTTGCAACAGACTTCTCTCTGCCTTCAGGAACTCTTTCGGCGGCCCGCTGAGGTTTTCTGCGGGTCGCTGAAATTGTCTAACTAGTAGCTAATACTTTTCAGTTTATTGAACTGTTAATTTAGGACCTTTTATTTATTTGCACATCTACTTTTAATCTGTTACAAATATTATTTCTTTATATCTTCTATCTAGTTAATCGAAGTATATTAAACTTAATTATTTGAATATTTCATCCCTGTGGTTCGGCCCCGATAATACTTAGACGATTGTTGTACGCTTGCAACTGATTTTAGGTATAATTGGGTATAAATTTAAGAGCAGATTATTTCACATCAAGCTTTTTGGCGCTGTTGCCGGGGACGGTGACAATAATTAGGTTTTATCTTTTTTGATTAATTAGATTTTTCCTATCTTCACATTATTTTTGTTTTCTCAATTTTTGATAGCAGCTACTAGAAAATGCAAATACATGGTTTCTTCCCACTCAAAATTTATATTAAGGATTTAAAATAGATTGCTTCGTTAACAGTTCTTTATCATTATGAATACAGATTGATTCTATTGTCTGGGAAACCATGCCCGTAGATTTATACTGCTGGTGCTACCTGCACAGTATCCCACCCTGAAGCACTCTACTCGCAAGTCTCAACAGTCAAACAATGTGGAAACACTGTGGATCACTGTCTTCCATGACAGTGACCCATGCAGATGCCCTCCATGAGGTCAGCTACTGTCATTGAATAATATTGCTTCCCTTTCTCATTCTGCTGAGCCATCTGCCTGATTCCATACACTGACCATCTTGAAGTTGGGAATAACAGCACTAGAACATCTAGACAGCGCACAGCTGGAAGTGTGATGATGAGAAAGTAATAAGTAATAATGTGTTTTACAAAAGAGACAGGGAGGCGTGTGCACCAGGAAAATTTATTTATTGTGAGGTAATGGTGGCTGACAGATCAAGAGCTCAAGAGGGAAGAGGGGCTACAACAGTGGCTTGCACATGTCATGCGGCAGAAGGGAGGACAGGAGCGATGAGTTGTGTGTGCTCAGTTTGTAGTGAGACCGTATGCTTCTTGTTTGTGTGCCAGGAGATATGTTAGAGAATGGACACTTTTCCCTTTATGCTAGGTATTATATTGACCGAGGGCAGTTGCATTAGATTAGATTGTCTAGTAAATTGAATTTCCAGTTATTAGGATCAAGATCTAGACAGAGTTTGGGATTAAGGTTTAGGGTGATTGAGTTTGTTAATATAATTAATAATTTGCCCCAAAATTGAAAATTTTGGCATCCTTTTATTTCGATTTGATTGAGAGCCTGTACATTTTTGCACGGACATGCACCTTTTTATTTGCCTTTTTTTTTTTTACTTTATCCTCTATATTATACTAAAATAACTGAGCAATGAATTTCTATTAACCCAGTTAAGACAATTATCAAAACGTAAGAACTACTTTTGATTGCACAAATATTATGAAAGCTTTCAAATATCTTACATAAAAAGTAAGAGGAATTATTAGAGATCAATGCACTGGTATATAATTGATTGTAGACCAGGTTTAACTTAATTAATGATGGAATTAGACTAGCAATTATGGACCAGGAGTAGCTAAACTAGTAGATTAGGAAATGTATCTGGTATAGGGATGTATCTGAATACTGAATACTCTATATATAGAGAGTATCACTCCTGTAAACATACGATTCATTATTATCAATCAAATACTTTTTCATTGTTTCTCCTCAACTCTATCTCTTAATTCAATATAACCGCATCCTCTTCCGTCGCTTGATGTGTATCGTCAGATCACGATCGAACGGCTCATACTCTGTGAAGGTAAAATAAACATAAAAAAGCCTGCCCTAGCGTCCCTGCCTGAACGGTTCTTCTTTCTCTCATCCCTCGTCCCTTCCCTCTCATCTCTGTTGACTCTCTCTCTCACACCATGAAAGCAAATCGAAGAGCAACGCGAAGAGCGATTCCTTGGTCGGATCTCTCACAATCTGTCACGTACTAATCAGCTGTGACAGGATCAACACAGTGTTTCAGGGATGCGCTCGCACTGGTACAGTGATGCGGTCGCACTCGTACCAGACCAGATTTGGATTTGATCTCAGAAATTGGTGATACAAACTCGAAATTGAGTAGAATTGAGCTAATAACTAGATGAGATTTGTAGTAAAGATGAGAATCAAACAAAGAATTGCAATGGAAATCAACTCTTTAATTGAATTCAGAAAATACAAGGAAATTCGTAGGAAAATAGGGATAAAATGAGAAATGGTTCAGATATCAGATTTCAGATGTATTTTCTCTCTCCTCAACCTCTCCTTATATAATACAACTTGCTGACATCATTTATTTGCCTAATTACATCATCTAAAAACGAAATCAAGAAGAGAGCAACTCAGAAAAGTCTTCTCCTTCGTAACTGTCTAACGACCTCCATCCTCCTCTTCATTCTCTCCTATTAGGAACACCTGCGCTCCTCCAGTTCCTTGAGTGACTCCTTTGTCAGCCTCTGTCCATTTAACTCAAAGAAGCCCAGTCCAGTTTTACCCAACTTACGATTGACCCTTTCAATCTTTCCAACGTTCACTCTGGAATCTGCAGTCAGATATACCTGCATCACATGTCTCTTTAAATTTGTAAAATTCTACTCATGAAAACCCTAGACTCAGCAAACTCCTCATAAATATCAGATGTCTCTTTAAATTTGTAAAATTCTTGTTTTAAACAACTAAATAGTGAGAAATATCACAATTTAGTGGTTAAACTTGGTAACAGACTTTGGAATTAAAATTTGGTAAGTTATTGTCTCTATTGGTATAGGTTCCATACTTGTATAAATTCGACCAGTTTGGTATAGGTTAAAATCTGTTTTTTTTTTTTGCTTAATTAAAATCAGAATTCTATTAAACCATCATATTTCTATTTAATTTCAATTCTTATTTGCCTAGTTCACTGGATGATTTCTTGATTTTAGCTAATGTGATTTTAGATACAAACCATATAGCTTTTAGACTTTGCAGAGTTGCAGTGCTGCTACCCTGTGAACCTGTTTTTTTTTTTTTTTTCTTAAGATGTTGCTTGGCAGTGGCTGCCACAAGTACAAGGAAAAAAGAAAAATAAGGAAAACTGAGAAAAACTAATTGCAGAAACTCCTAAACTTTCTCCATTGCGATGTAATCCACTGTTGGACACCAACTAATGAACATAGATAAATGAACAGAATTGGATTCTTTTTCACCGATTTTGGTGTGATATGACATAAATCGAACAGAATCGGCCGACATTAACCCTCTATACCCCAATTTACAACAGTATAATAAGGAATTAAAGATAGCGTTAAAAATGACATATTTTGATGATCTGATTTTCTATATAGATTAATAAACAAAAGTTGAAGATGATATACAATTATTTGTATGCAAACTTTTCTTTTTTATTTTTAATGAGTAGGACAAAAACTTGCTATCAATTTTTATTTATTGAGTAAACATATCATTCTGACAAGAATTTATTTCATTTGTGTTAGCTGGTACAGTATTAAACTGCAGATTTTGCATGCGTATATAATTCTCCCGATTAATAGCTGGCTTGTTCTTTTTTTTTTGGGAAATTTAGATTTATGCCACCCTAAATTTGAGAAATTATAAATTTGCCACCTCAAAACTAGCTCTTAGAAAAATGCCACTGCAAATCTGTTATACTTAGAAAAATGCCACAAATACAGTATAAAATCTCTCTCTCGTACAATGTATTTTCGTATTGACCAATTTACCCCTGTACTTTAATTAGTTCTACAGTGGTCTCTTTCTCCCCGTAACAATATCATTTCCTCATATCTCAATCTCAGGCCATATCTAGGAAAATCCGCGCCAAAATTTCTTGCCATAGTCTTCACCGCCATCCCCCATGCCTTTCTTTACTAGGATTTCTCTCCCCCAAAACCTAGCAACGACACTTGATTGTCGTCTGTCGGTTTTCTCCTGTAGACCTAACGACGAGACCCGCATCTTCCTCCGACCTCGACTTTTCTCCTTGTTGCAACAAGACAAACTGTTATTTCTGAGTCTATTTGTAAGTCTCTCTCGATTGTGCCCTTATTTACTACTAATTTATGTTAATTTGTTCTTAATTTATCATTATCACAAAAAGGCGCTGCTCTAAATTTTTTACAAAAAAGATGCTGCTCTGAATTTGTGTTAGTCAAGTTGATTTGGAATACGTACAATAAAAAACTTTATAATTTTAGGGAGAGAGCTGGAGGTGTAAACAACATGGATGATTCATGGATTCCTAGTGGGTAACTGCAAGATTTGTTTTTTAATTTTAATCACTGTTCTATGAATTATGAGTAATGTAACACTAATTAATTTTACAATTTCATATAGGGCTGATCCAGAAACTGCATTTAGGATAGAGGTTAAGATTGAGGGATTTCTCAACAAGCAAAATGATGGCAGAAAGGTATATGTCAAGGGGAAAATATTAAAATGGGTGGTCGATTCTGATAGATTCTCTTTGTGTGAATTGAATAGTAACTTATCTGATGAGATATCTTGGGGGGATTGTCAAAAGCCAAAAATATGGATGTTTGACAAGAATGAGGGAAGACATGTCGAAGCATTGTCCGAGTCACAAATACTAGATATGTTCTTGATGTACCAAAAGGAAAGAAAGATCTCACTTGTTGTAGTAGTGTGTGATTTAGAAGGAAGCTCAAACTGTGATATAAATTCCACTTATCCAAGCACTTTATCTCAACCAACACCAATTGTTGCACCTGTTACTCATAGTCAAGTGGGGAGCTATCAGGTGTGTAATAGTTTAGGGCAATCTAATCAATTCGATAATTCGGATGAATACGTGGGATTTAATGATGAGGACATGTATGATTTTGACAAAGAGGAGGATGTTGCTCACAGGAGTCCTGTACAAGAGGTAAACATTGATCCAGAGGCAGATATTGTGTATGAGGAGCCAACTATAGATGATGTAGTTGCGTGTGAACCAACCATTGTATGTGACCCTGAAAATCCTAGCATAGAGATCAATGCATTATTTTCAGATGTCCATGTCTTTAGGAAGGCACTTAGGCATTTTGCTATAAAAAATCAGTTTGAAGTCAGTATAGTGAAGTCAGACAAGACAAGGTTCATAGGAAAATGCAAACATGATAACTGTCCTTGGAGAATTCGTGCTTCTAGACTCCAAGATAATAAAACCTTCATGGTATGTATGCATAAATAAACTAGTTATATGTATTTATGCTTCGAATATGTAATATGCAGTATATAATTCTACATTTGAACTTTTGTAATTGCAGGTGAAAAAGTTACCACATAAACATACATGTCCATCCACTGGCTTGATTCCCTCCTCAATGGCTTCTCAATCTTGGGTATCATACAAGGTAGGAGATTGGTTACGAAGAAATCCCTCGGCTGGAGCAAAGGAAGTAAAGAATAAGTTGGAAGAAGACTTTCGTGTCAAGGTGAGTTATAACAAGGCATGGTCAGGAAGGAAAGCTGCTCTTGATCAAATTTATGGGTCATGGGAAAATAGCTTCCAATTGTTGTACAATTTTAAAGCAGAGTTGGAGAAGAGATGTCCAGGCACCATTGTTGAGATAGATTGCACAAAGATTGGTAACAAGGTCCATTTTAGCAAGGTGTTTGTAGCGCTAAAACCATGCATAGATGGGTTTGTACATGGATGTAGACCATATTTGGGGGTTGATTCAACTTTCTTGACGGGTGAGTATAAAGGTCAGTTGGTAGCGGCATCAAGTATTGATGGGCATAATTGGTTGTACCCAGTTGCATATGGAGTTTTTGATTCAGAAACAAATGAAAATTGGAAGTGGTTTATGACTCAGTTGAGGAAGGCACTAGGATGTTTACCGGGGTTGGCTATCTCTTCGGATGCATCAAAGGCAATAGCAGCTGCTGTTTCAAGTATATTTCCTGATGCGGAGCATAGGGAATGCATGAGACATCTTATGGACAACTTCAGCAAGAGGTTTCATGGTGATGTCTTTGAAACTAACATGTGGCCTGCTGCATTGGCGTACACCATAAAGAAGTGCCAATACCACTTGAGCGAGATTAACAAAGCATCACCCGAAGCTATTAAATTTCTTGAGAAGAATCACAAGCAACTTTGGCATAGGAGTAAGTTCTCTGAGATGTGCAAGTGTGACTATGTGAATAATAACATATCAGAGAGTTTCAATAGTTGGATAAAAGACTTCAAGGATTTGCATGTCGTTGATCTTCTTGATCAGATTAGGCAACAAATTATGGTCACATTTGACAAAAGGAGGATGATAGGAAATAAGTTTAAAGGTGTGATTATTCCAAGTGTAATAAATGAATTGAATGCAAAGAGCAGGAATATTGGAAAGGTTAGTGTTAGTAGAGGTGACGATAAATGTGCAGAGGTAAGTGGAATAGACTCGGAAGGCAATGGTTGGAGGCATGTGGTGGAGTTAGACAAGCAAGAATGTACATGTAGAGAGTGGCAGATTAGGGGACAACCATGCATTCATGCCCTTGCATTTATTTGCTCTGAAAGAGGAGCCAATATAGAGGATTATGTGCACGAGTATTATTCAGTTTATAAATTCAGAGTGGCATATGCTGGAGTAATCAACCCCATTACTGACAAATCACATTGGGTCAATTGTGATCCCGGGTTCAAAGTTTATCCACCTAAGATGAAGAAACCAGCTGGAAGGCCAAGAAAACAAAGGGTCCGTGGTTGTCTAGAGTTGAGATCAAAAAAACAAAAATGTAAGAGATGCAAGCAGTTAGGTCATCAACAAAGGACATGCAAGGAAGCAACGGATTCTCCAAATCCAAGACCAAGCGAATCCAAATCCAAGACCAAGCACCAGTAAGAGGTAATGGATTTTTTTTTAATAATGAAAAAGTTTGAGAACATAAGCAGTTGAATTATTAAACATGCATGTTGTTGAATATTAATATACTTATTTGTTTCTTACTTGCAGGAAGAGAGAAACAAAGAAGACTTAGATTGCTCGGTTGAAGGTCGTGCCCTTAATTGATGAGTTAACTTGTACTTACTCAATATGTCAGGAGACTTAGATACCTTGGATGATTTAGCATGATTTTTCTTTTTCTGTTTTTTTTATGTGTCCATTTTATTATTCTGGATAAGTTTAGGTTCTTTTATTTTATAAATTTTATCATATTCTTAGACCAGGTGCAAGGTCATTAGGGTTCGATTGGGATTCTCATTAATAGATGTGTTAATTCTATTGATATGGTTATCATCCACAACAAACGACGCCTTGTGCATTTCAACTTTTAATTGTTTGCTGAGATATATGAAATTCACAGATGTTCGCATTTTTTTTTTGTTTTTGTATGGCCGAATGCATATGGAGTATGCAATCTATTCTTTAGTAATGTTTTGGCTATGCATAGTTGACAAGTATATGCCTGGTTTTAATTATCTTCTTAGTGTCGCATTAGGAGATATGGATTATTAATAGCTTTAGTGTACTTTATTATATACATTAATTAATCATGTCACATATAAATTTATTTCTTTTATTTATTGGTGTGAAAATTGTCAAGTTGGCATTCGACCATAAGCAAACTTATTTTTTTGGAGTGAGGAATTTTGGAGCAGATTCGTATTTCCAATAGTCTGTATATATAGTCCAAATATGTGATATTGAAATGAAAGGTTTTGGCACGATTTGTCGGTATATGGGCTAGTCTCTGAAGATATATAGAAATAATATCGTCGATGGAGAGAAGAGAGACCACTGTAATTAAGATTAAGGGGTAAATTGGTCAATACGGAAATATATTGTAGGAGAGAGAGATTTTATACTGTATTTGTGGCATTTTTCTAAATAAAATAGATTTGTGGTGGCATTTTTCAAAGAGCTAGTTTTGAGGTGGCAAATTTATAATTTCTCAAGTTTAGAGTGGCATAAATCTAAATTTCCCTTTTTTTTTTTTCTTCTTGATGGCTAGGTGGCTATAGCCACATTAAATTTTATTAATAACCCAAAAAGTTTTTACAAATTAAAAATGAAAAAGGAAAAAAAAAAGCAAAGAAATTAGCTAATCCAACAAGCTAAAAACTTTAAAAATCTAACAAGGTGGCTTTTTCTTGATAAAGTAAATTTAAGGTGTTGCCAGCTACAAGATGGGCCGTCTTTTTTATACTTTTTATTAATTAAATGAGCACTAGTAAGTGGGAAGTGGGTGACTAGGGTTCTCCAATCGTGCGTGTCGTGTCGTGTCATGTCAAACACGATCGTGTTAGAGTCTCGTGTCGTGTCGTGTTGACACGAACTACTTTTTTAATCGTGTCGTGTCGTGTCGTGTTAAATGATGAGGATAGCCAACACGACACGCATTCTGACACGACACGACTAACACGATCGTGTCGTGTCGTGTTGACACGTCGTGTTAGTCGTGTCAAATCGTGTCAGATTATTTATTATTTTTAAAATAAAAAAATGTTAAAAAATTGAAGTTAAGGAAAAAAATTACTAAATAATAATTAAATTAGAACAATATGAGTCAAAGGATGGTAAATAATATGATATAGTATTATAAATTGAATTTAAAGTATTAATTTTATTTAATTAATTAACATTAATAATTAAATTTGTATTAATGTGTCGTGTTAATTCGTGTTCGTGTCGTGTTCGTGTCGTGTTGCGTGTCAAATCGTGTCGTGTTGGATCGTGTTAAACTTTCTAATATCCCAACACGACACGATTATGACACGACACGATAACACGATCGTGTCGTGTTAATTTTGTATTCGTGTCGTGTCGTGTCGTGTCAACACGCATACCGTGTCGTGCCAACACGATCGTGTCGTGTCATTTTGGAGAACCCTATGGGTGACTGACATTTTAAATTTGACGAGCATATATATAAAGACGGGCCCCATCTCTTAGTTTGACGAGCACTAGTTAGTGGGAAAGTCAGTCACTGATCTTTTAATTATATAAGGATTAAAACAAATAAAAAGATCAAAAGTGTCTTTTTAAGTGATTTCTAGCAAGGAAATGGGACACGTTTCTCTAATTCGCACTTATCATCTAATTATATTTTTAATGACCGCTAGGACACTGGGAATTAGACCATATAAACTTTTTGCCTAGAGCAGGAGCATAGAAATACATGCAGTTGCAAAGAATGAAAAAGGGGTCCACAGGGTGTACAAAAGTAACTGGTCCACTAGCGTATGCACTTCCACTTACCCAACAATTAATCTGCATACTAGTCTTGGCTTTTGTCCTCCAAAACGCAACTTCATTCTCTATTCCTAATCCTCTGATATCTAGCTAAGAACCATTATACTGATTTATCATGCCGTTTGCAGAATCTGTTGGACTGGCTGCTCTCGGATGGGTGGCATCACCGGTTGTTAAAGATCTCATCACCAAGGGCATCACCTACCTGGGTAGCGACATTGCAGAGGGCCTTGATGATTTGGAGACGGTTCTTCTTCCGCAGTTCCAGCTCACCATTCGGGCAGCCCAGAACAGCACAGACAAGGACAAACTGGACACGCTGGCCAAGTGGCTGGACCGTTTGAAGAATGCTTACTATGATGCTGAAGCTATCCTTCACGAGCTAGAGTATAAGCGCCTCAAACGCAAGACCAAAGGTGACAAATTGAAACTATGGGTACGTATCTCCTCCCATCCAATTATTAAACCTCTTGCAAAGGTCACTAGCAAGGTGACCAAAAAATGTTCTCCTGTAATGGAACCTCTTGAAAGGATCACTAGAAAGGTGAGCCAAAAGGTTTCCCTGTTGTCCCCTCAAAAGAAAAAGCTGTTATCTCAGCTGAACACTCTTAAGAAAATTGCAGCTGAAGCAAAAGAATTCCGTGAATTATTGGGAACACAATCGAGTAAAGACAATAGGGCACCTACTAGTAAGATAACTTCTGCGCTCCTTGACCACAAGGTTTTTGGTTTTGATGAATTTCGAGATGATATAATTAAGTTTCTTTTGGATGAGCAAGGGGTCAGTAGTTTAGTAATGAGTTATTCGATTGTTGCCATAACTGGCATTAGTGGTGCCGGCAAGACTACACTTGCACGGTATGTGTATCACGATAAAAGGGTAGAGGAAAATTTTGGTATTAGGATGTGGCTCTCCTTATCTAGTGACAAGAATGTCGAAGGGTACACAAGGGAGATGATTGAGTTTGCCTCAAAACAAGAATGCCCCAACCTACACAATAAAACTGTTTTGCAAAATAAGCTCATAGAAACATTGTCTAAATCTGAAAGGATCTTGATCGTACTAGATGATGTTAGGTATGATCCAGAGACAGAGACAGAAAAGCAACAATGGGATGACCAACAATGGGATGACCTCTTAGCACCTTTCGTTTCCATACGAGATAGATGTAAAATTATGGTAACTAGTTGCCACAAACACAAAACATTATTTCCTAATGCATTAGCACCTAGGAAACTTATTGAATTAAGCGATATGTCACCTAATGACTTCCGATCACTTTTTATGTACTATGCAATGGAGGATTTGGAAATTAGTGATCCACAATTGAAGAATAATTTGTGTGCTATTGGGGTTCAGATTGCTGCAAAAATGAGTAAATCTCCTTTGGCAGCAAAAGTTGTTAGTTACCAGTTGAGAAAAGATCTAGACGAGGGTTTTTGGCTAGAAACTCTAAACAATAACAACTTGAGAAGCACTACAAAGGTCTTGCTATGGAATTATCAGCACTTGGATGTGCAATTACAACGGTGTTTCTTGTTTTGTGGCGTATTTACCAGAACTACATGGTATACTGGTAATGACTTGGTGCAGTATTGGGTGGCGCTTGATTTTATTCAGTCTTCAGGTGATGATAGAAATCTGGACGATATTGGTTTTGAATATTTTAATAAGATGGTAGCAAACTCTATTTTTCAACTGGTTGATGGAAAGTATTACATGCATGATCTCTTTCGTGATCTAGTAGAAGAACTTTCGCTCAGAGATTGTTTCAGGGTAACAAATTTCGAGAAAGAAATTCCCTCAACTGTAGTGCATGCATATATCAACGTTAACATTGCAGATTTAAAAAAGAATAAATCGAGTATATGTAATTTAAGAAATTTGCGAGCCCTAATTATTGATATCCCATTTAGTACTGACGAAGATATAAATGAAGTCTTTTCCATGGTATCTAAGAATTTTAAAAACTTAAGGGTATTAGATATATGGTCATGGGCTTTAAAAAAACTGCCAAGTATTGTAGGAGATCTAAGGAACTTGAGATATCTAAATGTCTGGCACTGGCAGACTTCAATGAATTAAATAGAGAAGTTGCCTGATTCACTGTCACGGCTCTATCATCTTCAATTTGTAATACTACCCATATCTATAAAAACTCTTCCCACAAAGTTGAGTGACCTAGTCAAACTGCGAAGTGTTGGTAAGTATGATAAGGATTTTAATCTTCTCAACACCATACCTCCAATACCTTATCTAGGCAAATTAACTTCACTTCAAAGCTTAAGTGAATTCCATGTGAGGAAAGAGAAAGGACACGAACTGCGGCAGTTGGGAAGTCTAAAGGAGATTGCTGGTTCTTTAAGAATTGTAAACCTAAACAATGTCAGACTAAAAAATGATGCAGTTGAAGCTAGACTGATCGAAAAATCCAAGTTAATAAGGCTCGAATTGGTGTGGGCCGAGTCATCAGAAAATGGCTCAGATTTTGACGTAATTGAGGCCCTGCAACCAGGAGCATATCTGGAAGACCTTTCAATTGAAGGGTACGGAGGCTCAAGATGTCCGTCGTGGTTATTGGAAGGTTCTTTGCTCAATCATATAAAACATCTGAAGTTTTATAATTGTAGTGCACTAACAAATTTTCCCCCAATCTATCAATTATGTCCATACCTTACTGAGTTAAGAGTTAGTAAATGCCCGTGTTGGATTTTTGTATGTGAGAATGAGGTACAAGTGAATGACAACGAGGGCACAATGGGAGAATGCCCTCTGTTAAGTCCTGTAATGTACAATAAATTAAAGTTGAAAAATGTATTTCATCATGAAGTCCAAAGTTTTAAGAAAACAGATCCAGAACAAAACTGTGGAAGAAATCTCAAAATTATTGAACGTGCTGCAGAGGATGATGTCCCCAGATTTCAAACAGATGTATGGAGTGCTTGGTGGAAATGCCATCAACAAAGGCTGAACTTTATTTTTAGAGGCAATATAGAAGCAAACAAATTAATAGTACCCTCCAAGTTGCAGGTTTTTTTCATCAGCTTTTGTTCTATATCTGATGCAGCCTTGTCAGATTGCTTGAGAGGTATGGCTACTCTCAAGGAACTAGACTTAGAGGGCATCATGAGAATAACCACACTTCCATCGGTGGAAGTACTGAAGGGCCTACATAACCTCAGAGATTTAACGATTAAAAATTGTTGGTGCCTAAGATCATTCGGTGGTCTGCATGCACTTCCTAATTTGGAGAAACTTATTCTAGATACGTGTTGGAATTTGAAAATGAAAAGTGATTGTACTGAGCTGCCCCCAACTCTGCAGTCGTTCATCATTGAAGCATGTGAAGTTTCTCAATTTCTTTTATTAGACAAACTACAATTCCTCGGGGATGTTCAAATTAATAATTCCTCTAGCTTAATGGACCTATCATTCGACCATCTAACCTCACTTAAAAATCTCGATCTCTTCAACTGCCCTAGACTTCACCACATTCAGAGCTCAGCACCACCTTCTTTCATTGATACTCTTTCTCTATTGCAACTCCCAAATCTTGATTTAAAATCTGTTTTGAAGACTTGGAAAGGTTGCAGAAGACTGATTATCAATAGCTCAACAATACTAAATGAGCTTCAATTACAGGAAAAATTTGATGCTATTCAGAATTTGATTATACAATGGTGCGATGAAGATGCGATATCATTTGAAAAATCTGATCACCTCCTATCTATCAAGATACTTGGATTTGATGAATGTGAACTAAAGCACCTTCCATCAACTTTGAGGGACTTTTGTAACCTCGAGACAATCTGGTTCTATAAATGCTCAAGAATATCAAGTTTGCCGGAATTGCCAAAATCGGTACAACAGATTGAAATAGAAAATTGCCCAGAATTGAAGAAAACATGTCAACCAAACGGTTCCGAGTGGCACAAGATCCAACACATACGATATAAATTCATTGAATGAGTTATGCTGCTCTGGCGTTCTCTGTAGCTTCGATGCTTATTCCCTCCCAGCAATTGGTAATTCCTCGTCTATTATATCTGTATTCCTTTCTCTCTCTCTGTTTTTTTTTTCCAAATTTTCATTAATTTGTCTTATATATATCCATTTTTCCTAATATGACTAAATACCATAATGCTCTCAACAAAAGAGAGCAACAATTTTTCGCTTGTTGTAATATAGGGTATTGTTTGGATGGATTAGGAATAGGATAGGAATAGCGTAAATTTAGAAAAAATGCTATTCACACGAATAGTGGAAAGAGTGTCATTGAGATGAAAAGTAGTGAGAAAAGTGTTATTGGAAAAAGTGTTATTGGAAATAGTGTTATTCCTGAAATCTATTCCTGTCTTATTCCACTTGCGTTTGGATGATTTTTTTCTGCCAGAAATTGGCTATTCCGGGAATAGGCCTATTCCCTACCCATCCAAACGAGACCTAAAATAATAAATTGCTGAAAAAAAAAATAAAATAAAATAATGAGTTTATGGGGACTCGTGATACTTTTTTTTTCCCTCTTATCCAAGAGTTTGTCGACAGACTCGACACCTCAATTTGATCTTGTTTCCTATTTTATAAACACTACAACTATCAAAATCATACTGTTTATACATCTGTTCTGAATTTAACTTCATCTTTTCATGCTACGGTGGGTTCGACCTTCAGACTCCTTTTTTGTTTTCCTTCTCTCTCCATTTTTCTCTCTCAATTAAGAGAGAGAGAGATTGCGTAAGGCGGTTCCCATCTCTCACCCGACTGTTGAGCCATTGGCTGGACACGTGGCACAACCGCATAGAAAACAACAGTTCTCTATCCCTAAATCTTATCTCCAGCGATCCCTACAGTCTATTCTCGCTCTCCACAGCCAGCTATTTTCTTCTCTCTATGAATTAAACCTAGGTATTCTCTCTCTACTTATTCCACTCAGTTGCTCCTATATTTTTGTTAGTTGATGTTTAATTTGTTGAAATTCACGTTCTTGTTAAATAAGAATAGACCATTTCAAAAATTGATAGTGTATTGCCTCCCAATGGAATCAATTGACTGTAAATACACAATATTGTGAAGACATTTGCATACTGGGCTACCTGGTATACTGCAATGAACTATACAATTTGATCACAATCAGCATACTTCTACTGGTAAACTGATCATATTTTCCCAAATTGCATGAATAATGAAATTTTTCATTTTTTTCTTTTATTTCAGTTCAGATTATATAATTTCCTGAAATTACTTTGGGTTTGCAAATAACTTGATTCTATCAAGGACTAAGAGATTACCATGGCTTGCCATCTGATATTAACCAATTATGTTATCAGGTGTGCAATTAGTGAGTCTAAATCTATGCTTATAAGATGTACAATCACATTCTTATGAAAAATTGCAATAATTTGGTAGTTTAGTGCAAAATAATGCCAATTGGTCTACCCAGTGTATTTCGGGTAAAATAATGAAATTCTTCTAGTAGTTCCATCTCTTGTCCAGGCATCAAATGCATTTAGATTTTATTATTCTTTTCTTACATTTTCTGGTACGGGCATTTCTATTGTTCCTAGGTATCTGTATCTTATAAATATAGTTTTCCATTTCTTCTTAGTATTTCTTTTACAAAAATGTATATCTTTATTTTCATTACAACAGCCGGATTTCAGGTAAAAATTGGAGACTTGGAGTTTTATATAGCAATTAAATTAAAAAAAAATAAAACTGATTCTTAATTTCATTGAAGGCTTAGTAATTCTAAACTGATATGATTGAAATTCTGTTAGATAATTTATTCAACAATTGCTTGTGCAGTTGAGGATTACTGGTTTGGTACTTGGGGATAGTTTGGGCACAATGTAAATTATTGGAAAACAAGCTGTCTATCTAGATGGCGGGAGTGGCGGAACGAGAGAAGGAAGAAAAGTCAACTAAGAGAAGTTCACAATTGCTGTCTATCTGTGTGACCAGGTGCAGAAGTAATGGCAGAAATGGAGGTGTTAGTTTTATATACTGCTCAAGGCTTTGAAAAGTTGATTCATGCGACCAAAGATACTGTTTCCAAAGTATGTTACTTCTATTACATTCTTCCAAAAATGAGTATAACATGGAGGCCTAATATCTTTGTGGATTTTCCTCAAACATGAGATATTATTACCATATTAACTTAAAAGACAGATAGTTCAATCAAATCGTATGAAATAGCTAAGTCTTGTCTCGCGGGCTGCTTCTACTGATTATTAACAAAAGCCAGTTTCTTTAAAATTTACATAATATATCTTTTGTGCTCAGGTTTCAAATGAAGACACAGATACATAAACATCTCGTTGACACCCAGTATAATCCATCTAGATGTCTTGTTGTATGTTCCATTCAATTTGGAAATAAAATTGTATTTGAGATTATCTTAATTGCCACTAATAAGCAGTTTTGCAATTTAATTGCAGGTCATTGTTGTTTTGTTGGTTAGTGAAGTTGAGCAAAGCTTAGCTGTTTTATCAACTGTCTGACAAAAGGTATTTCATTCTCTGATGTTATTTTTCTCTGTTTTGCTTCAAATCAAGTGATTTGGAATAAACATTCGTGATAGTCTTGCTATAGACCTATGTAAGTATTTTAGACTTTTTAGTCTTGTGCAGTTTAGTTGATATAATTATCTTACTTTCTTTAGTAGATATAATTAAATTGAAGTTTAGTTATGTTATTTTTTGTTGTCAGAGATGACAAATTTTATGTACTGTCTTGAGACCCATGCAAGTAAGGTGGGACTCTGCCAGCTAGCCATTAGTAGGAACAGTAGGATTCTGGTAGTTGTGCTATTGTGCTTTGCTAAATATCCATCAGCCAGTTTTTTGATACTAAATCTCACTTTCGAAACTAATGGTTGATGCGACCCTTTTAAAGTGATTTATACTGAAATTTTTTGGGAAAAACTTTTTCGTAATTTTTCGATTTCTTTTTACTTTTTTTTTGGATAGAGAAAAACTAAAAAACTATTACTATTGGACAGTCCAGTGGTTAAATCAATCAGTTCTTCTATCATATAAAATTTGATTCCAATTTAATTACATTTTGATTTGTATTTCCATTTGAGAGGCTGGGATCTGTCATCTAAAGTTTGATTATTGAAATTTGGATCCAAAGCACTGTTCAATTGGTGCCTGCAATGCACCATGGCACAACTCTGACCTAGCCTAAATTTGCATAGTAAGGTCTCACATTTTAGAGCAACACTGACAGAACAAACTCTCCTTTGACAGAAGTAAAAGGATAGATTTATTGGTTTACAACGGTAGAGTATCTGATTTGGATTATGGTACAGTTGACATATTCCATCCTACGTGGTATTATTAGATCAAAGAAAGAGAAAAAAGTTAATAGTAATATCATTGTACAACATAAGTATTTGAATCTGAAATCCATACTGTTTGATCACAATCAGCATACCTACTATGGGGTAAACCAGTATTGGATCTTCAAACTGTACTAAAACTAAAATTGTTCACTTTTTTTTTCAGTTGAGATTACTTCATTTGGTAAAAAACATTTCATGCCAGCAAATAAATGATACACTGATGGATAATGAGACCACTATGCTTGTGTCATCGGGGATTAAAGCACTCATGTTTTCAGGTGTGCATTTTACTATTTAGTGTAAACCTATACTTATAAGCATAATACATACTTGCAAAAGAAAAAAAAAATACACAATATCATGCTAGTGTACTACAATAATACAAATTGGTCTTGGATAGTATACTACTGGTAGATAGTAAGTTCTTCTAGTATTGCCATTTTAGGCATTGGAATGCATTTTTATTTTGTTTCCTTCCATTTTCTGATAAGGGCGCAGCTTTTGGAGCTTAATCAATAGGATTGCATGTAGCAATTGGAGTTTTATATTGCCACCAAATTTATTGTCAACTGACTATTGCAGGATTGCGGGTAGCAATTTGTGTTTTACATCACTACCAAATTTATTGTTAATTGGTGCATAATTGAATTGAAGACTAAGTGATTCTAAATCGATATAAATTGAAATTTAATTGAAAAATTCATTTATTTGAATCTTTTTTTTTGTACAGTTGAGCCTTTGTTGATGAGTATGGAGGATAGATTGGGCAGCATTGTAAATTATTGGAAGGTATAATACTAATAAATGGAGTGATATTGTTTCTATAAGATTGTAGGATATATACTGAGGATAGTTCTGTCCCTGTCAAATAAAATAAAATGTGAACTAGAAATGTATGCAATCTGTCTCAGTACCTGTAGTGTTCTCTGCTGCTAAATTTCAAACTCAAAGTTGATTAGATCTTTTGGACTTTTCCTTTTCTTTCCGTCTCAGAAGAAATCCTTATAAATTCATTTGTTAATCAGGAATACTTATCAAGAACAACGCTCCATGTATATTTATATGAACTATATTTTGGGCTAAAAGTCATATCGGTTTCCTTTTGGGCTACAAATTTCTGCACTGGTTGTGCATATGTGTTGCGAACAAAGACGAAGATGATAACGAGGTACCAATTCTCTGTATTTTATTTAATATTTTACCTTTGTGTTGTAAGTGCCCTTTATTTCTTGGCAATGGCCTCTGCTTAAAATTTCATGCCTCCTGGCTCATTAAATTATGTAGGAGGTTTTTGAAGAGAATCAGGCCAACCACCCCAGCCAGACAGGAGGAAGAAAATAGAATTAAGAGTGGGCAATTGCTGTCTCTGTATTGTTCGACTCAAGCTCCTTATTAGGGTCATTGCTATTTTGTAAACTGGTAAGTCAGACATAGATGCCAAGGATTTGCTGATAACTTGCATAATTTAGATTGGTTGAGGTTTTTATGCATGAATTTTTTTTTTTTTTTTTTTTTTTTTTTGTAGTTCTCTTCGGGGACATCCGATAAAATTGGAATATTTTTTGTAGTTTATTTTCTCCTTTAGATTACTTATAAGTCGAACAATTTTATCTGGTACATTCTGTAACAAGTACTTTGACCTTTTTATACGTTAATATAATTAAATGATGGCAGGGCCTATATCCTGTCTCATTTCTTCAAAACAAACTAATATCGTCTCAAATGAAATTATTAGTATTGCTTATTGATTATTAGTGCTGATGAGTTGATATTAATTACATACAATAGTAAATGAACTGTTCAGTAGCTTTTCAGCTACTGCCAAAAATTGAGTAAATTTTTTCGGAGGTCTTTAAAGTTCATCTATAATCCAGATTCAGTCCTTTAATTTTGATTTGTCACTCCAGAGTCATTAATGTTTGCAATAATCTAGTTTTAGTCCTTCCGTTATAGTTCTTTGTAAATTTTACGATTGGGGTAAAAATTGGAATCGTGAATCGGCCTTCTTTTCTTTTCTCTTCTATCTTCCCCAGGAGAGAGATCGATACTTATTTGGAGAGAGAGCGCTTCCCCAATGGTTGCCATTTGGAGAGAGAGATTGAGAGGACACGAAGTGGAAATATGGAACTGAGAAACTTCAGGAGACTGGTTTTAGTAACATCCCAACTTCGTCAGGAACAAGGTGGAAAGTGAAAGAAAAATTGTTTATATTAATTATTAAATAAAAATATATAAAAATAAATAAATAAAACGGAAAATATTTTAAAAGAATTAAAACTCTTATTATTTCCCATAAGTAAGTCGTCAAAATGCAGTTACTGTAGTTAGTTGATTGTTGTTTTTGTTAATAAATTATTATTATTATTATTATTATTATTAGAGAAATTATGTTATGTATGAGTTTGTTAAGACCCATTTAAATCTTAATTAATCAATAATAATTTATCTGCAGTTTGATAAAAAAATAGAGTAAGTTTTTAAAAGTTTTTTCCTTGGAGTAATTTTTTTTTTTCAAGATTAACTAGTGGGTTTGGCCTGCTTACTGTGGATATTAATTTATGCAAGAGCTATATTGCTCGATTATTGAAATGCAGTGGATTTAGTATTTCAATTACTCACAACTTACTATTAGTAGAAATGCATGGGCTGATGTTATGATCTCAAAGTAATTATGTTAAGCCCCTCATTGATCGGACCTCTCTGAGCTCCAAATTGACTTACCCAATCTGAAAATGCTTTTACCTTTTAGCATTATGGATTTGTTTGAAAACTAATTACTTTAAAATTGGTATGAAGGAAAATAAGGAATAGAACATGCTGGTACTCCTGTTTGCTGATACAGTTTTCAAAGTATGCTAAAAGGAATAGAACTTGCTGGTACTCCTGTCTGCTGGTACTCCAAAATCTTATTATGTTTCAAACTAATTACTATCATATAAAATTGATGTTGATATGACCTATATATGAGCATGAAATGTCCAGTTATATTGCCTGGTCTGGTGGTATGGCCATCTCCGACATCTTCAAGTGCTCGGACGAAGTTGGGATGTTACTAAAACCACTCTCCTGAAGTTTCTGAGTTCCATATTTCCACTTCGTGTCCTCTCAATCTCTCTCTCTCTCCAAATGGCAACCATTGGGGAAGCGCTCTCTCTCTCCAAATAAGTATCGACCTCTCTCCTTGGGAAGATAGAAGAGAAAAGAAAAGAAGGCCGATTCACGATTCCAATTTTTACCCCAAACGTACAATTTACACAGAAGGACTAAAACTGGATTATTGCAAACGTTAATGGCTCTGGAGGGACAAATCAAAATTGAAGGACTGAATCTGGATTATAGATGGACTTTAAGGACCTCCGAAAAAATTTACTCGCCAAAAATTCTTGTTTTAATTTTTGCATTTGTCTACACTCTACAGTTTAATTGACAATTGTACAGAATTTGGTACCAGTTCTTTATGTGGGTCATTGGATTACTTTCATTTTGTCCGATATTTCACAACATATGATGCAGTTCGAGCAAAATATCTGCACGAAAATCATATCACAGAATAAATCCTAATTTCAAATGGTCTAATAATCATGATATTGTAACATATAAGCTAAATATGTAAAAAAAACAAAAGAAAAAGAAAATTGATGCAGAATTTCATTACAGTTATATGTAAATCCTTAAACATGTGGAATGTAGGTTTGCAGCTGACGAGTGAGTTAATTTGAGCACGCCAGTCACTAGTTGGAACTTCGGAGAGACCCATATTTTTGTTTTTCTGATTTTCTCCTCATGCCCGGAGGCCCGAACAGACTTTCTATGCTTGGAGACAGTTTTTTCATGTCTTGGACGGCGCAGCATTGAAGACACTACCAATGATCCTGGAGAAACGCAGAGTCGCAGATTACACAGTTCACAAGAAAAGACATCAAAACGCAAAACACCATGCTGTCAGAACTAATTCATTTCAAAGTATTCTATTTTTTTTTTTAAAAAAAAAGCCAGCAAGCCATTCTATAAAAAAATATATCGTTCTTATGGATATTAACAACAAGAGTATTTGGCTCATTTAGATGCAAGGTCATGTAAACTCACTTCCAATAGAGCAACCAGATGACGAAAGGTGGTTCTCTAGATACATCAATCCCGAACTATATTATAATGCAAAAATTTCAACACTTCTTACATAATTAGAGTCTGAGTACCCATTGATAAACTTACATGCAAGGAAATCAACTAAAAATGTAAAATACATTGACTTGGGCACGCAAGCACTCTTTTTCTTTCTGGCAACACGGGCCCAGTCAGTGTAGAATGACCCTGGCCTATTAACCCTCTTGTAATTATGGGCCCCGAAATAATGGGCCCCGAAATAGTCGCTCTATGCTTGGAACAAATTCACAGGGAATCTTGACCATCTTTATGCATCAAAATATGCCTAGCTGGAACTCATACCAGGGGGACCAACACCGGAATCCACAGCAAGCCCCACCATCCGTCTACATTCAACCTTTCTCTCCACCATCTCTCTTGCAAACTCCTCATCCACTATACAGTTCGCCAAATTTGGATTCCTTCTGTAAGCCTTTTTAATTATGTCCAAGAACCATGCCTGAATTATACACCCACCCTTCCAAATTCTTCCTAGCTCGCCAAGATTCAAATCCCAACCCTTTTCATTGCTCTCGCCACGAATCATACATACCTTGCATATAACTACAGATCTTGGAGACATACAGTGCATGAGACATACATCATCAACATGCTGTGTTTTGGGAACGCATCTGGTGCCCCTTAGGGCCTGCTCCAGAAGGGTTTAACTAGAGCTAAGGAAAGGTATGGAAAGACAAGGGAGGGGAAGGAAGTATATGGAAAGACAAGATGATCTATAGTTACTTGCTCCAGCTATCAAAAAGAATGTATAGAGATTACTAGTACTAACCTTCTATTTAATATATATAAGGACAATATTACCCTTTATCCAAATCTTGTAAAAATAAAGAACCTGTGTCATCTGTGAAGAATTATCTACCAGTTTGATTTACTGGTATCTACCTAGCGCCAAATACAGCAAGTTATTCAACGCTATTCTTCTTGCATGTCTGATGCGCATACAGCTGGACCTACTAGCCATTTATTTGACTGTTAATTTTAAAATTATATTGCATGTTTATAGATATATTTCCTACTGATGCTCTCATGTCAAGAGCTAGTTCTGATAAAATTATATTTCCTACTGATATATTTCCTACACGCATAACATCCAGAGCTACTCTATGAGCATTTTTAAGTTGAGCTTGTTATGTGCATAAGCTGTCACAACTGACAATAGCTGAGCCAGAGCTAGCCGTTGAGTGTAAAGAGGGGACTGATTTAGTCAGTTGTGTAAATAGCAAGGGAAATGCAACTGGGTCCGTTGGAAATTAAGGCCCAATTGGTAAGACTGAGACAAAACGGGCCAAGACTGTTAAGTGTTGAGAATCCGACATAAGCCCACATTGATGGAGATTGATGCGTTAGAGAAGAAGGATTAGTTAGGCATTTAATTCATTCTGTTGGAGTAGTTAGTCAGTTAGAAGCTGTTATTTCGCGTTGTATTTTTCTTTTCAATATCGCATATATACTGAGGATTGTAACAATCAAGATTCATTATGAATAAAGATACATTTTCTCAATCTCTCTCTTCTCTCCTTCTCTCTTCCTGAACAATTCTCTTTCCCCCTTTCTTTCTCTCTCCACCAACCCTCATTTCTGTATCCGAATTGTACCAAATTCATCAAGAAAAGGTTCAATTCAGCTGTAATTCCTCATCGGGACATTACAATTGGTATCAGAGCACCGATTACTAGCTGGGATTGATTCAATCTTTCTCCGAATTCTCTCCTTTGATCTTACCAGTTAATGGTCTGACAAATCGATAGCCATGACTTCAGCAAGAGCAAATTCTGCGGTGAACACAGCTGCCATTGAAGAAATGAAAACTCACTTGTCTCAATTACAAGTTGAGATCGAGAAGGTAGCTAAAGAAAGTGCTGATCGTGGTGCTCAAGAAATCTCACAACTCAGGGAGCAAATAGCAGAAGCAATGAAAGAGCAATCTGAGTTTGTGCATAGAAGTGTAAATGAAAGATTGAGTCGATTTGAAGAATTGTTTGAGAGATCGCTCAGAAGCAAAGAGAAGGAGCCAGTACAGGAACCTCCTGTCGCCTCCAACATAGCTTCTACCAGCATGGGAGTACTGGGAGCTAGACCTCAAGCTAACTTGGATCAAGGTAATAGAAGAGTACCTGAAATGTTTGAAACACGTTTCAATGAGCAATTATTCAATGGGGATGGCTTTAGAAGAGAGCAAAATGGGGTGAGAACTGTGCTTCCACAAATTCAACTCCCTAAAACTGATTTTCCCACCTTTGATGGTACTGATCCCTCTGATTGGCTCATGAAATGCTATTATTACTTTGACATTTATCAAATACCACCTGATCTGAAAACCAGAATGGCAGTTCTTAAGTTTGTTGGTGAGGCCAGTGCCTGGTACAGGCATTTCAGATTAGGCACGGATAACCCCCCATGGGAGATATTTGTAGAAGAAGTTTTTGCCAGATTTTCAGAGAATGCAACACAAGAATTGATTGGGGAATTCAAGAGATTGCATCAATTTGGGAAGGTAACTGACTATATCAAACAGTTTGATAATGTGAGGGGCAGATTGATGTATGAGAGGCCCTACATACCTGCTGATTTTTATGTCTCTTCCTTTATTGAGGGGTTAAGGGAAGAATTAAGAGCAATGGTTACAATGTTCAGTCCAAAAACATTAAATGATGCTTATAAGTTTGCCAAACAAGCTGAACTGTTCCAAGAAGGGCAATACAAGAGACTGAAGTATAACAACAGGCCACCAGCATTGTTAACATACCCTAAATCTAAAGAACTGGATGAAAAGAAGGCAATTGTACCTGTGAACACCATTAAGTATGGCCAAAACAGTGGAGGGTACAGAAATACATTGTATGAGCAGAAGAAGGCCCAGGGATTGTGTGTGAAATGTGATGCTAAATGGCACCCAGGCCATCAATGTGCAAAAACTGTACACATGTTAATGGGTCATGAAGTTGATAAGATAGAAGGAGAGTTTGAAGTTATGTATGAGGATGATTCAGCTGGTGGAGAACCAGTTGTTGAACAAGAACCAATTGAAGAAGCAGTTATCTCCCTTTTCACTGCAAATGATGCCAGAAAGGTGAAAAACATGAAGTTCAAAGGGCTGGTGGGAAAAATGCCAGTGTGTGCATTAATTGACAGTGGAAGTACAAATTCTTTTATCAATCCAGCCATTTTGGAAGCTCAAAATGTCTCAATTACAAAAACCACGCCCATGTCAGTAATTGTAGCAAATGGTGAAAGAATGGCCACTGACTCTGTGTGCAATGCACTCACCTTTTCAATTCAGGGGCATGAATTCCAAAAAGATATGAGGGTATTGGATGTAAAAGGGTATGATTTAATTTTGGGGCTGGATTGGCTGAATGAGTTGGGGCCTATGTTAATTGACTGGAAGAAGGGTACTATTAAATTCCAAAAGGGGAAGCAAGAGGTGAAACTACAAGTGTGTGATGAAGTAGCTGAGGTCAGAATGTGTCAAGGAGAGTTGAATTTGGAGCAAGAATTACAAGAAGGGAGTGAGGTGCTTATAGCACACTTATTCTTAACTGAGGATGAAAACAAAGGAATAACAACAAGCATTATTGAGATCAACAAAATACTGGAGTGTTATTCTGATGTCTTTGCTGAACCCACTATGCTCCCTCCTCACAGAGACATTGACCATCAAATCTCACTTTTACCCAACACTCAACCTATCAACCAAAGACCCTACAGACACTCCTATTTCCAGAAACTGGAATTGGAGAAAATAATTGAAGAGCTATTGAGTAACAAATTCATTCAACCTTCCTCTAGTCCTTTTTCCTCTCCAGTCATTCTGGTAAAGAAAAAAGACCAGACATGGAGAATGTGCATTGATTATAGGAAGTTAAATGCATGCACAGTCAAGAATAGATTTCCTATACCCATCATTGAGGACCTACTGGATGAGTTAAATGGGTCCAAAGTTTTCTCAAAGATTGACCTCAGGTCTGGGTATCACCAGATTAGAATGCACCCAGATGACATCTACAAAACTGCTTTTAAAACGCATGAGGGACACTATGAATTTACAGTCATGCCTTTTGGACTGACAAATGCCCCAGCAACTTTTCAAGCACTGATGAACCAGGTGTTTAAATCAATTCTGAGGAAGTTTGTGCTTGTGTTTTTTGATGATATACTCATATACAGTGCTGACATGGAAACACATAAAAAGCATCTCACTTTGGTGCTGGATCTGCTCAGGGAAAAGAAGTTATTTGCAAAAAGGTCAAAATGTGAATTTGGATTGAATCAAATTGAGTACTTGGGCCATATCATTTCTCACTCAGGTGTAGCAACTGATCACAAGAAAATTGAAGCTATGCAGAACTGGCCTAGTCCCAAATCAGTTAGAGAGTTGAGAGATTTTCTGGGCCTAACTGGTTACTACAGAAGGTTCATTAAAAACTATGGGTGCATCAGCAAACCTTTGACAGACCAACTCAAAAAGAACTCTTTCAAGTGGAATAAGGAGGCTGAAGCAGCTTTTGAACAATTAAAGAATGCCATGACCAGTGCACCTGTACTTGCCATGCCTAACTTTCATCAACCTTTCACTGTTGAGACTGATGCCAGTGATAAAGGGTTGGGAGCTGTACTGATGCAAAACAAGAAACCAATAGCTTTTCTGAGCAAAGCTTGGGACTTAAATCACAGGGCCTCTCCACCTATGAAAAAGAGTTCCTTGCACTGCTAACTGCAGTCCAGAAGTGGAAACACTACTTAATTGGGCAACCCTTCACAATTAAGACTGATCAGATCAGTCTAAAATATTTGCTGGAACAAAGACTGCACAGTGCAATGCAGCACAAGGGTATGTGCAAACTTTTGGGGTTGGACTATAAGGTGGAGTATAAAAGAGGGGTTGATAATAAGGCTGCAGATGCCCTATCTAGACTACAAGAGCAAAACTGGAATGAAGCTGGAAATCTCCATGCTGTTAGTGAACTGGTACCAGACTGGGTTTTGGAAATCAAGCAAAGTTATACGGGAGATAAGTGGATAAGTGAGACCATAGCCAAACTGAACAATGAAGAAGGAGGCTCAGAGGGCTACTCAATTCACCAAGAAATATTAAGGTATCACAACAGAATTTGTGTGGGAAGCAATGATAATTGGAGGGAGAAACTTATCAAACAAGTTCATGATTCCAGCCTGGGGGGACACTCTGGAATGCTTGGCACATATCAAAGAATTAAGAAAATGTTCTACTGGCCTGGGCTCAAGAAGTCAGTGTGTGATTATGTGAGACAGTGTGAGGTGTGTCAATTAAATAAAGGGGAACACATAGCATCTCCAGGTTTGCTACAACCACTACCTACACCTGAACAAGCATGGTCTAGCATATCAATGGACTTCATATCTGGTTTGCCAAAATCTGATGGTAAGGAGGTAATTTTTGTGGTGGTAGATAGACTGACAAAGTATGCTCACTTCATGTCATTAACTCACCCCTTCAAGGCAAGCACAGTGGCACAAATTTTCTTGGATGGAGTGTATAAACTGCATGGTTTGCCCACCAACATCATCTCAGATAGAGATCCAATGTTCACAAGCAAATTCTGGAAGGAACTGATGGACAAGCTAGGAGTGAAATTAAATTTCAGCACATCCTATCATCCACAGACCGATGGACAAACTGAGAGAGTGAATCAATGTTTGGAAGGGTACCTGAGATGTATGGTCTATAATCATCAAAAACAATGGAACAAATGGTTACCCTTGGCAGAGTGGTGGTATAATACAAACTTCCACAGCTCAATACAAACCACTCCATTCCAGGCTCTATATGGGTACCCCCCTCCTCAACTGCCAATGGGTACACCACCTAAGAGCCCAGTGGAATCAGTCAATGAACTGTTAAAAGAGAGACACCAAGCCTTGATTGACCTCAAATTACAGTTGCAAAAGGCTCAAGATAGGATGAAGAAATATGCTGACTCAAACAGAAGTGAGAGACAACTGCAAGTGGGGTCATGGGTCTACCTAAAATTAACTCCACAGAGGCAGATTTCAATTCCAGGTATGCAGTGAAGGAAGTTGAGTATGAAGTTTTATGGTCCCTTTGAGATTATTGAGAAGATTGGTGCTGTAGCATACAAACTCAACCTGCCAGCTGGGTCCCACATTCATCCTGTGTTCCATGTCTCCCAACTAAAACCAAGAGTAGGGAAGGGACAAGTGGCTACCCCTGAATTACCAATTCTGGAAAAAGGAAAAACTGGTAGTGACACACCTGAAGCTATCCTGACCAGAAAAATGGTAAAAAAAAAAAATGCTGCTGCAGCTCAAGTGTTGGTCAAATGGAGAGGTCTTTCTGAAGAAAATGCAACCTGGGAGGACTATGATTCACTTGCAACTAAATTCCCTCAATTTATCCTTGAGGACAAGGAAAATTTTAAGAAGGGGGGATTGTCACAACTGACAATAGCTGAGCCAGAGCTAGCCGTTGAGTGTAAAGAGGGGACTGATTTAGTCAGTTGTGTAAATAGCAAGGGAAATGCAACTGGGTCCGTTGGAAATAAAGGCCCAATTGGTAAGACTGAGACAAAACGGGCCAAGACTGTTAAGTGTTGAGAATCCGACATAAGCCCACATTGATGGAGATTGATGCGTTAGAGAAGAAGGATTAGTTAGGCATTTAATTCATTCTGTTGGAGTAGTTAGTCAGTTAGAAGCTGTTATTTCGCGTTGTATTTTTCTTTTCAATATCGCATATATACTGAGGATTGTAACAATCAAGATTCATTATGAATAAAGATACATTTTCTCAATCTCTCTCTTCTCTCCTTCTCTCTTCCTGAACAATTCTCTTTCCCCCTTTCTTTCTCTCTCCACCAACCCTCATTTCTGTATCCGAATTGTACCAAATTCATCAAGAAAAGGTTCAATTCAGCTGTAATTCCTCATCGGGACATTACATAAGCAAATCTCTTTCTTTCTCCCACACACAGGCACACCTTTAATGCTTATATTTTAAAAGAAAAACAAAAACAAATGAACACTATTAATGTTTAATTGAGGCCATTTAATCTTCCAGCCTAACACATAGAAAAACTAAATTGTTTGGCTTGTAGCCGATACTATATGTAATTAATTAATACCGCAAACCAATACCAGGTAACAGGTACGACATGCTTATACAAACTTAAAAAATGCTCATAAAGTAGCCAATTACACCTTCTATCCCAGTACGGCACATAAAAATAATAATGAGATCCATATATGTTAGCACCTTATATCCCAGCTTAGCACTATTTGCATTTCTAACAGGAACAAAATTTTTGAAAAAAAAAAAATTCCTTTCTGACTAATTGTAATTTATTAATGATAAACGAAGAGGAATCCATGATTGGAAAGAAAAAAATAACTAAGGGAGAAATCCAATTGTTCAATTCCATATGAATAGCAATAATTAATAATAGTAAAAAAGGAATGCTTACAGGAAAATTCTTCAATATATGCGCACAAATTGGAAACTAGCTTTGTTTCTTTCTTATTTTGGAGCGCACAAAGAGAAATTATTTCCAGCATATGGTCCCAAATAAATAGATTTAGAGATAAAGGTGCTGTTTTGGCGGGAGTTCACCAAAAATCAGGAGGCTGAGGAGGGAAACGATGAAATTTTGTGGGCTCCGTTGTCAGTGAAAGCAAAGTGTGAGGGCATTTTCGGTACAAAAGTCTAGTTCGCTGGTGCCTCCTCGTTACACCCCAAAATCGGGGGTAACCAGTATTTGCCGCAGACTAGGTTTTAGGACACTCTGGTTTGCTTCCGTTTCCGTCGATTCACCCAATAACTCTTTCTGGAGCAAGGTACTTCAGTTACGCTCCCTTTCCTTAGCTCCAGTTAAACCCTTCTAGAGCAGGCCCTTATGAGGCCAGGCCCGAGTCCAGTCCTCTCTAGTGCAGAATCTGCAGAAAAACATTCATCCTTCAAGGAGGCAGCAATAGTGAGAGCCGCTATGGCCAGCTCAGCTACCTGCTGTACTGTCCATTAACCAGTACCTTTCATTCCAGTCTTGTCTAGAATCTTATCAACAAGGTGTCGTTCCCCAAAGCCCAATCCATTGAAATCATCGGGCACACTAAAAATATCAGCCATAATTTCAACAATGAAACTCCCCAGCTCACCATGAAAATCATCGAAAGAGATACCTCCTATATGCTTTAGTATATTAAGCCTCAGAAATCAGCTGCATATCACCATATTCAATCCCATTGTGAACCATCTTCACAAAGTTTCCGGCATCGCCAGGGCCCACATAGGTGACACACGGGCCGTCATCCACCTGGGCAGCTATCTTGGAGAGAATGGGCTTCACATTTGTGTAAGCTTGTTTGTGGCCACCAGGCATGAGGGAGGAGCCGTGGCGGGCCCCATCCTCACTGCCTGAAATCCCCATACCCAGGTATAGGAGCCCCTTTGAAGCCGCATCCTCAAGCCGTCTCTCGGTATTCTCATACCTGTCAATTTCATTTCAATTTTACGATTGTTCAAGACTACATTAAAACCCTAAACCCTATCAATTATGTAATTAACAATGTGTAAAGACTAAAGAGAAATACCACTCGTTGCCTCCATCAATAATAGCATCGCCAGGTTCGAGAAAGGGAACGAGGGAGGAAATGAGGGAATCAACGGGAGCTCCAGCTTTGACCAGCATCACAATGGCGCGGGGTCGCTTAATCGACAACACGAAATCCTTTGGTGTAGTGTGACCCGTCAGAGGCAATCCACCTTCCTCCTGAGCGCGGCGCACGGTCTCCTCGGTCTTGGAGGCCGTGCGATTGTAGACCGAGATGGGGAAGCCCTTCTCCGCTATGTTGAGAGCGAGGTTTTGGCCCATTACGCCCAAACCTGCTAACCCGATCCGAGATGCACAACCCGCTGCTGCGTCCATCGGAATAGGAGAGGGCTGAGGAGTGAGGTCAGAGCTGAGATTGATTGAGGGGAGAAAGAGAATGAAAGAAGGGAGTTGTCAGTGAATGCGTGTCTTAGTTTGGAGAGAGATAGAGGCTGATTTCTCTCTCCATAGTGTAGAGCCACTAGATAGCGAAGTTGTCGAGGTGCTTTGGCATTGAAAAATATATGGACTGTTCGGTTTGTACTCGGTGGTGTTGATTTATCGTTTAAGTTTGTTTTTCGAGGAGAGGATAGGAGAAATCGAACCGTCGAATCTGATCGAAGCGGTTCAGATCTGTCTAAACAATATACAACCCGTTGGAGTTTTTACCAACATAACCCAAAAGTGAAAAGAACCCAGAAGGCCCAAACCCAATTACTCAATTCTCTCGGCCCCCTCCCATCTCCAATTTCGGAATTTTTTCTTAATAATCTTAAATTAAAATCGAAATTTCACGTCCGTCCTAACGTCACTAAATAATATCACAAGTGTCCTAAATCTGGCCGCCACTTCAGTTGGCGACCTGGTTTGCCACCTGGACGCGTCACGCGGGACGCCACCTCAGCAAGGTCTGAAAATATGGATTTTTTTCTTCCTTGGCCGCCGGCCAGCATTTTCTGCGCACTGTTTCGTATTTTAAGCGTATCTTTCTCATACGATGTCCGATTTGGATGATTCAAATTGCGTTGGAAACTTAAAAAAGAGATCTATAACTTTTATGTTTTGAGTATCTTTCAATTCGAAATTTATAATAATCAAAACTTTAAGTAAACATGAGACGTACGTTTTCTCCAACACTTACAACCACTTTTCAATCATCATTCATTACGAATTGGAAGATTCTCAAAATATAAGAGTTGTAGACATTTTTATTAAGATTTTAACAAAATTTGAATCGTATTAATCGAGTATAATATGAGAAAAATACACTTAAAATAAGAATACAATACGTGATAGATTGAAAACAATGAATAATTCAATTGAAATACAATACATAATATACAAATATTCTTATGCCAATTTAGGTAATTAGTATCTAAATGAAAAATATAATAATTTTTTATAATAAATATATATATAATATTTATATATATCTGAGATCTGCGCTATAGACCAGACCAAAAGATTTCATTTTCTAGCACTCAACATTGGATATGTTGCACAGTTTTTCTCATGCTGAAAATGACTTTCTTGGTGTTTTTTTTGCAACCTATTGTGTAAAATGGCTTGTCCAAAAATTTTAAAATTTTAGGATATGAAAATTGGTATGCCAATGTTCATTATGTAATTTTTTGAGATTTGTTTGACTCGTCCTTCTTGGTTTTCTAGTGCCAAACTTTTGTTACCTAGCACAGTTTTTTCGTCTGAAAATGAACTATCTAGATGCTTTGTGCAATTTATTGTGATGCGACGATTTATTAAAAAAATTTCAAATTTTAGTATATGAAAATAGGTGTACCAATGTGCATTACGTATATTTTTTTAGATTGTTTCGAAACTTACTTCTTGATTTTTTAGCGCCTTACTTTTGTTACTTAGCACAGTTTTTTCGTTTGAAAATGAACTGTCTTGGTGTATTGTGTAATTTATTGTGATAAAATGGCTTGTCCAAAAATTTCCGAATTTTAGTATATGAAAATATGTATGCGAATGTGCATTGTATAAGTTTTTGAGAATTTTTTAAATCTTCCTTCTCGGTTTTCTAGAGTCTAACATTTGATACCCAACACAGTTTTTTCGTTTGAAAATGAACTATATTAGTGTTTTCTGTAATTTATTTTGATAAAATGGCTTGTCCAAAATTTTTGAAATTTTAGGATATTAAAAAAAGTATGTCAATGTGCATTGTATAAATTATTTAGATTTTTTTTAACCTTCGTTCTCGGTTTTCTAACGCCCAACATTCGGGACCCATCATAGTTTTTGTATGAAAATGAACTATTTTAATGTTTTGTGAAATTTGTTTTGATAAAATGGCTTGTCCAAAAATTTGATGTACCTACTTATAACATTTCGTTGCTTTCATAGGTTTAATTAATTATTTTCTGTAATAAAGAGTGTGTGAGTAATTTTTGGTATTCAATTTTATTTATTTTGAAATTAGGCTTGCTGTAACAGTCTAGATTTAAATCATGCTTCTTTTCCTACCAAAAATATTTGTAATATATTGAATTTAATGTTCTTTGGGCTGGTGTAACAATCTGTGGAAATTTTGGTTTGGTATTTGTTTCTATTTGTTTCATCAATCGACATTTTTACTTTTTGTTTTCATTTGGCTGATTTTATTTATGTGTGAGTTGGAACCAATCATCTCTCGGTCACTGGTGTTATTTCTAATTTTTGCTTTAATCCCTTGCCATGCGCCCCTCTGTAAGTTTATTAATATGTGTATATTATGACATGATTAACTTATATTATGAGGATAATATAAGTTTTACATGAGTCCTGACCAAGTTATGTAATAGAGCAAACATTGGAAATATGTATTCAAAAGAAAAATCAAGGATTGGAAATCAACTTCATTAGGATGGTAGCTATAATAAAATTTCAAATGGAAATACTATATGGTGACAAATAGGAAAAATGAAGAGATAAAAAAAATATGGTCCTTGGAAAATAATTTGATAAAAAAAAGAATGAAACAAAAAACCATGTGACACTCTTAATATATTCCAAAAGTGACTCAGGGTGTGACAATAAAAAAATATCAACTATAAACAAGCATCAAATAACAACAAGTAGGTACATCAAATTTTTGGACAAGCCAATTTATCAAAATAAATTTTACAAAACACTAAGATAATTCATTTTCATATAAAAACTATGCTGGGTTCCGAATGTTGGGCGTTAGAAAACCAAAAAGGAAGGTTAAAAAAAAATCTAAAGAACTTATACAATGCACATTGACATACTTATTTTTATATCCTAAAATTTCAAAAACTTTGGACAAGCCATTTTGTCATAATAAATTGCACAATACACCAGGATAGTTCATTTTCAAACGAAAAAACTGTGTTGGTTATCGAATGTTGGGCTCTAGAAAACCGAGAAGGAAGATTTAAAAAAATCTCAAAAACTTATACAATTCACATTCACATACATATTTTCATATACTAAAATTTGAAAATTTTTGGTCAAGCCATTTTATCACAATAAATTACACAATACACCAAGATAGTTCATTTTCAAACGAAAAAACTGTGTTGAGTAAATGTTGGGCTCTAGAAAAACGAGAAGGATGGTAGTTCATTGTATAAATCTAAATAATTTATACAATGCACATTGACATAATTTTTTTCATATCCTAAAATTTCAAAAATTTTGGACAAGCCATTTTATCAAAATAAATTGCAGAAAATACTAAGATAGTTCATTTTCAAACGAAAAAACTGTGTTGGGTATCAAATATTGGACTCTAGAAAATCGAGAAGGAAGATTTTAAAAAATCTCAAAAACTTATACAATGCACATTCGCATACATATTTTCATATACTAAAATTTGGAAATTTTTGGACAAGTCATTTTATCACAATAAATTACACAATACACCAAGATAATTCATTTTCAAACGAAAAAAAAACTGTGTTGGATACCAAATGTTGGGCTCTAGATAAACGAAAAGGAAGGTTAAAAAAAATCTCAAGAACTTATACAATGTACATTGGCATACATATTTTCATATACTAAAATTTGAAAATTTTTGGACAAGCCATTTTATCACAATAAATTACACAATATACCAAGATAGTTCATTTTCAAACGAAAAAACTGTGCTAGGTAACAAAACTAACGCGCTAGAAAACCGAGAAGTAAGTTTCAAAAAAATTAGAAAAAACATACGTAATGCACATTGGTATACATATTTTCATATACTAAAATTTGAAAATTATTTAATAAATCATTGCATCACAATAAATTGCACAAAGCACCTAAATAGTTCATTTTTCAGACGAAAAAACTGTGCTAGGTAACAAAAGTTTGGCACTAGAAAACCAAGAAGGACGAGTCAAACAAATCTCAAAAAATTACATAATGAACATTGGCATACCTATTTTCATATCCTAAAATTTTAAAATTTCTGGACAAGCCGTTTTACACAATAGGTTGCAAAGAAAACACCAAGAAAGTCATATTCAGCATGAGAAAAACTGTGCAACATATCCAATGTTGAGTGCTAGAAAATGGAATCTTTTGGTCTGGTCTATAGCGCAGATCTCAGATATATATAAATATTATATATGTTTATTATAAAAAATTATTATATTTTTCATTTAGATACCAATTACCTAAATTGACATAAGACTATTTGTATATTATGTATTGTATTTCAATTGAATTATTCATTGTTTTCAATCTATCACGTATTGTATTCTTATTTTAAGTGTATTTTTCTCATACTATACTCGATTAATAGGATTCAAATTCTGTTAAAATCTTAATAAAAATGTCTACAACTCTTATATTTTGAGAATTTTCCAATTCGTAATGAATGATGATTGAAAAGTTGTTGTAAGTGTTGGAGAGAACGTACGTCTCATGTTTACTTAAAGTTTTGATTATTATAAATTTCGAATTGAAAGATACTCAAAACATAAAAGTTATAGATCTCTTTTTTAAGTTTCCAACGCAATTTGAATCATCCAAATCGGACATCGTATGAGAAAGATACGCTTAAAATACGAAACAGTGCGCAGAAAATGTTGGCCGCCATCTCAAATGGCGGCCAGGGAAGAAAAAAATCTATATTTTCAGACCTTGCTGAGGTGGCGTCCCGCGTGGCGCGTCCAGGTGGCAAACCAGGCCGCCAACTGAAGTGGCGGCCAGATTTAGGACATTTGTGATATTATTTAGTGACGTTAGGACGGACGTGAAATTTCGATTTTAATTTAAGATTATTAAGAAAAAAGTCCTCCAATTTCTCCACTTCTTCAGCATCTTCATTTGCTTCACCCTCCAGTTCTCTTGGACCCGTAAGACTAAAGACGTGTATCGACAATCAATTTCTTACTCTTACCTTTCTTTTTTTTGAAACAAGTGGAGGCCTTCCACCTCTTTTCATTATTGAAAAGAAAACCCAGCGTTTTACGATCACTAATCTTTTTACAATGTCTACCAGTAAAAGCAAATTTATCCGCACCGATATCTCCTCTCTATCTACATACCGGTGCATTCATACTATCTATCAAACAACAACAAAATCCAGAAACAATAAATGCTCCACATTATTACAGACATTAGCTTTATCACGTAAGCAAAAATTCTCATCACAGTAAGGAACAAATTGCTGTATTCCATCTGAAAACTTATGCTTCCCAGCAAATCAGACCAGGCAGCTCCATTGCGCCCCCTGCATTTGTTCCTATCTCCCTCATTGGCTCTTCTATTAGCTGTTCAGGCAGCATCATCAACATGGGCGCCATGCTCCAAATGTTCTCCTTGAGTTTTCAGACCAGAGGCCTTGCCAGTATTCATCAAACTCTTCACAGCATCAGACTCTACCTTTCAACAATGGCACTTGGAAGTTGGAACATAGGATACACTATTGATCCCAATTCCCGAAAGGAAGCTTCAATTGGGTAAGCCACCTTTCAGATATTTTAAACAAGCTTACAATAACCAAAGTACCTGAGACTTAAGCTTCTGATTGTCTCTTTCTACAACCAATTGTGGTCTGTATGGTTTCAATTTTAAGTGTACCAAGTCTCCAACCTTGTATCCTATTTTCAGTCCTCCTCTCTCTGCATAAATCGTAATTTCTTTACTCAGTATTGTTAATATTACTCTTGAATTTCAGAATTTTTTTTTTCCCTTTCTCCTTCAGATACTAATTTGACTGCTCAATTTAAACATACGGAGGCATATGAAGCCTGGGTTGAGGTACAAATAGATCATACTAAGCTTTTGTAGGAACTGAAGGATTCTAGTGCGAGTTGAATTATATATTGCTATCCCTTGTCAGTGCTTTGATCCATTTCTCAAAAATTTAAAACTGTAATGGTTGATGTGAGCCATTTACTATCTTATCGAACTTTTGTTAGAAACCAAATTTTTTTTTTTTTTTTTTTGGATTTCTTCTACTATTTGTCTGGATAGAGATCGAAAAAATTATTGCTAATGGATGGCCCATTATTTTTTATTAAATCTACGCATTGTGCTATGAACAAAATATAAAAAAATTGCATTGATATTAGATTTTTCTATGTATATCCAATTCTATGGCACATGTCTGTCAGATAAGTATTTGTCCGAATTGGATAAACAATTTCCCTATGATGATATGTAGGTTTAATTCGACTTATTCCATACTACTCTGCTTTCCTGTTAGAAATTTATAAAAATCATGTAGTTACTATCCATTTACTTAATTGTTCTTTAAATAATTGCCTAATTAAACTATTGGTTGATACTAGCAGAATGTCCATTTCTCTTACCAACCATTCTGTGGAGTGTTAACACTCCAAATGGCATCATTTATTCAAGAATCAAGATGATGTGGAATAGTGTTTCAGTTTATGGAAGAAAGCATTTTGCACATGTATTTATTTAGAAGGACTTATCTTGCATTGTCTATTTATAGACTACAAGTCTGCTTGATATTCAATTATTTATTCATGATGATTTAGACAAGTACATCTCTTCTAAACTTCAAAATTATTCTGAAATGCCCACTGTTATATGATCATTTAAATAATTTGGTGTATGAACATATGTGATAGTATTTCACACTGTAACAAATGGTAATCACTACTAAAAATAACTGAAGTTAGTATTTTTTTTTAATGGAATTTCCTTTTATAGAAAATAACAAGATTAAAGTTAGTATTTTTTTAATGGAACTTCCTTTTATAGGAAATAACAAGATGCTAGAGGTTCAAGCACTCAGGTATGAATCCACTAATTTGAGCTAATGCATCAAGCAATCAATTTGGGACTATATGGGCAAGTGGTGCTTTTTCTTTCGTATTGACTTTATTACTCGATAAAAGCTGCATTGGGTTATATTTTCTGACAGATTAAACTTTCAAATGTTAGGATTGAGATGTAGGCAGAATCAGGGAGATGCATTCATCGATGACTATTAAGCAAGCAGTACGTACTTCCATCGCTCTTTACATTTCTTCTGTTTTTTCCCGAAGAATTGTACGCTGCATGCTTCTATTTGGGACTTGGGAGAACGATAACCCAAGTTTTGTTAAAAATTTAGTTTGTAGATATAATCTATAATTCGTTCCCAAATATATTACGTTGTCGTCCTCTTATTTATACTAGAGTTGAATCTCGCGCGTTCGATTCATTCCTATACGAATATATTATTAAATAGTTGCGCGATTTATTTTACATTATATAAAAAATATAAAAAATTAGAAATACTATTCAAATATTATATGAAAACTACCACAGAAAATCTTAAATATTATTTTGCCATAAAAGATCACGCGCCACATAAAATCATGATCACTGTGCTTACTACAGTAATTTTCTGCTCACGTGCCGGGCACGATGCAGCAGATTTATATAGTTATAATTTGATTGAGATCTTTGTTTATACAAAACAGGGCAACAATGTACGCCTTTATTTTTGTTTTTTTTTTTTCTCTCTTTAACCTCTCTGTTAAATTAAAATAACTGAACAAATCATTTCTGCAAAACGGTTGAAACGTGGATGGTACCGTTTCGAAGACATACCAAGAAACCTACAGAATTCCAGCTTACACACTTGTCCAGCAAAAAGCAGAACCAGAATGGAAAACAACATGCTGTCAGAATTAATAGCTATTACAAATTTTACCAAAGCATTCATAATTAATGGTACCTTACAACAGGGAGACTTTCTATTATTTTAATGGATATGAAATATTTAATACTAATAAGTAATAACATTTATTTTATAAAGGAAAGTTAGAGAAATCACGGAATTTCAATTTTATTTTTCTAACAAACGTCTTTTTTTTTAAAAAAAAAATAATAAATAATAATAACCTATGCGGGCTTACCATTTGATTGAACTAAAAGAAATTAAGTTTATATACAAGTGCGTTTAAGCTACCTATAAGTACTGCTCACCCAAAGAAAAACCAACTGGGTGTATGCAATTATGATTTTTCAGCGTGTACATTTTTCTAACAAATTACCTTAAATTCATCAAGTCTAAATCTACAACACCAAGTCCACCTTCTTCCTTGGAATTTGAAACAATTTTCCAGTTCACTAAACAGTACCATTTATACGTTTACTATCTAAGGCTCCCAACACAAAATGCTCTCTTAATTCTTATCTAATTGTAATATATACAAACTTCATTTCTTTATCTAATTGAAATCAAATTTTTTTTTTATACAAGCTGTACGTTAATATATGTCTACTTCATTTAGGGACGCCAATGGTACAGTGAACGATTAACATTAAGGGTTTGATTAAAATTATTTCACGCAGGATTTGATTTCATTTCATTAGAATTGACTACTTTGAGCCTAATAACATGGAAATTCCGGTCAAATGAAATGAAATCTGTTTATTTTTATAAAAAAATTTCAAATAGAATCAAATCCTGGGTGAAAAAAATAATTCTAATCAGGACTTATATATTTTTCCTTTGTTCCACAATTGATAAATCGACAATTTTATATATTATATAAATATTTTGATATAAACTTTTGTTCTAAATTTATTTATATATTCATTTGAATTAGCAGGCCGAAAGCGTACTATTTTTTAAATTTTTGAGCTAAAGATTATTTTAACAAAGAAATATATTCGTGTGCATTCATTTTCTTCATTCCTAATAGTGTAATATTTTGTTTTCTGAACAGAGGAAACCCGTAGGAAGTTGTAATCTCTATATTTGAATTAGTCGGCATCACTAAATAATAGATAACGAGTGGCACCTAGAAGCTGGGTGTGTCTTATTTGTCCGTACCCTCCAAGTAATTTAATGACCACTGGCCGGGCTTCGCCTACAAAGCGAGCATAGAAATACACACAGTTACTATGACTGACAAGTGGGTCGACAGTAGGTTTCACAAAAGAAACAGGTGCAGTAGCATATGCATTTCCAATTTTCAATAATTGAGCTGCGTATAACCCTTCTGAGGAGTCAACTGCATCTGAGTGTTTGCCTTTCTCCTCCAAAGTGCATCCTCTTTCTCTATTCCTAATCCTCTGATATTTTTATTAATTGTTCAACCATGATGGGCGCAGAAGCTGCCGGACTGGCCGCACTCGGGTGGGTGGTGTCGCCAGTCATAAACAAATTTGTCAACAAGGGCATCTCCTATCTAGGTAGTGACATCACAAAGGGTCTTGAAGATTTGGAGACGACTCTTCTTCCACAATTCCAGCTCACCATTCAGGCCGCCCAGAACAGCCCCGACAAGGACAACCTGAACAAGCTGACCAAGTGGCTAGCCCGTTTAAAGAATGCTTACTACGATGCCGAAACTATTCTGCACGAGCTGGAGTATGAGGACCTCAAAAGCATGGTAAAAGCTGACAGGAAGAAACTAGGGGAGAGTTCCTCTCATGCCATCATGACATCTCTTGCAAAGGTCACGAGCATGGTGAATGAAAAAGCTTCGCAAGAGAAAAAGTTGTTGGATAATCTTCACAACCTCAAGAAAATTGCAGAAGAAGCAAAGGTCTTCCGTGAACTACTAAATATAAATTCCAAAAATGTAAATGATGCATCATCCAGCTGTAATAGAAATTCTGAAAAGACTTCACTCCTTAACCACAAGGTTTTTGGTCGTGACGAAGTTCGTGATCAAATAATAAACATTCTACTGGATGAGCAAGCAAATAGTAGATCAACCCAAGAAAATCATGCAGGCATTTCTACCGGCCAGGTGGCTGACATTTGGTATTTTTCGGTATTTTCTGAAATTTTCCAGTATTTTGTCTCACATCTGTTTCAGTCACTGTTCCGAATCTCCATATTATCAAAATTGTTTGGTATCCGGTACGGTATTAAAAACACTACCCAAAGTAACTCAGTTGTTGCCATAATTGGAATGGGAGGTGCTGGCAAGACTACTCTTGCTCAGTACGTTTATAATAATGAAAGGGTAAAGAATAATTTTAAGACAATATGGCTCTCCTTATCTGAAAATAAGGACGTGAAAGAGTGTACAAGGATGATGATTGAGGGAGTCACCGGACAGGAAAGTCCAAATCTACTCAGTTTAAATAATCTACAAACCAAGCTCGTTGAATCCTTGTCTAAATTCAAAAGCATTTTGCTCGTACTTGATGATGTTTGGTATGATCAGAAAACAGAGGAACAATGGGACAACCTCTTAGCACCATTTGCTTCCACAGGAGGACGATGTAAAATTATGGTAACTAGTCGCGAAACATTGTTTCCTAATGCATTATCACGTCATAAACCAATAACTATTAAGTTGAGTGAGCTGGCACATGATGACTTCAAGTCGCTTTTTAGATACTATGCAATGGATGGTTTGGAAGTCAATGATCCTCATTTGAAGAATGATTTGTGTGAAATCGGGGATGAGATTGCTACAAAAATGGTTAAATCACCTTTAGCAGCCCAAGTCGTTGGTAACCAGCTGCAGAAATGTCCAGAAAAGAGTTTTTGGCGAGATACTCTAGAAAGCGACATTTTAAGTAGCACTACGGAGGTTTTGCTATGGAGATTTCAGCACTTAGATGTGCAATTACAACGTTGCTTCTTGTTTTGGAGTGTATTTCACAAAGGAACTTATGTACAAAGAGGTAATATGTTGGTGGATTACTGGATGGCGCTTGATTTTATCCAATCCTTAGATACTGGTTTTCAATATTTTAATACAATGGTAGCAAACTCCATGTTACAATTGGTAGATGGAAAGTACTACATGCATGATCTCTTTCGTGATCTAGTAGAAAAACTTTCAGTTGGAGATTGTTTCAGGGTAACAAATTTTGAGAAAGAAATCCCCTCAAGTGCATTATATGCATTTATGGAAGTCAACAATGAAAGCTGGAAAAATAATTTATCGAGCATATATAATTCAAGAAATTTGAGAGCCCTCGTGCTAGATACCCGATATAATCATCTAAAAAATCTAAATAAACTCCTTACCATGGTATGCACAAAGTTTAAAAACTTACGGGTATTAGAGCTTTGGTCATGGGATCTAAAAGAACTGCCAAGTGTTATAGGAGATCTGAAGAACCTAAGGTATCTAGACATTTGGCAAAGTTCAATAAAGGAATTGCCCAATTCAGTGTCCAAGCTTTATCACCTTCAGTTTCTAATATTACCCTCATCAATTAAAACTCTTCCACCAAAGTTGACTGACCTCATCAAGCTTCAAAACATTATTTTGTATGACATGAATTATAATATTGTCCATACTTTACCTCCAATACCTTATCTTGGCAAATTAACTTCACTCCGTAGTTTGAGTGAATTCGATGTGAGAAATGAGGAAGGATACGAGCTGTCTCAACTAGGAAGTTTAAATGAGATTGATGGTTCTCTGAGAATTATAAATCTCAACAATGTTAGAAAAAAAAATGAAGCTATCGAGGCGAGGTTGATTGACAAAACCAAATTAAAAAAGCTAGAGTTGGTGTGGTCTCAGTTATTGGAAAATGGATCAGATATAGAAGTAATTGAGGCATTGCAACCAGCAGGATATTTGGAAGATCTTTCAATTGAAGGCTACGGGGGCTCAAGATGTCCATCCTGGTTGCGGGAAGGTTCAGCTCTCAAAAATATAAAATATCTCAAGTTCTATAATTGCAGTGCACTCACAGTTTTGCCCCTAAATCTCCATCAAGTATGTCCTTACCTTACCGAGTTCCGAGTTGGTGCATGCCCGTCTTTGATTTTTGTATGTAAGAATGAGCTGCAATTGAATAATGACGAGGGCACAATGGGAGAATGTCCCTGGTTCAATGATAAAATAATGTACAATGAATTAGAGTTGAAAAATGTGATTCATCGTGAAGCTCAAAGTTTTAAGAAAATACTTCCAAACATTGGACAACAACTAGAATCTTTTGAACGTGCAGAGGAGGATGTTTCCCAAAATCTACTTCATGTTTGGTGGCTATGCCATCAATTGAGGATGCACTGTATATTTGGATGCAAAACTAAAGCAAACAAATTAATATTACCCTCTGAGTTGCAAGTTCTTTTCATCAGCTTTTGTTCTATATCGGACAAAGCCTTGTCATATTGCTTGAGAGGTATGGCCACTCTCAAGGAACTTCATTTAGAAGGCATCATGACAATAAACACACTTCCACCAATTGACGTATTGAAGGACCTACAGAATCTCAGAGTTTTAACGATCAAATATTGTTGGTGTCTAAGATCACTTGGTGGTCTGCATGCACTTCCTAATTTGGAGAAATTTAAACTATATATGTGCTGGAATTTGAAAATGAAAAGTGATCATGTTGAGCTGCCCCCAACTCTGCAGTCCATCATCATTGAGGCATCTGAAGTTTCTCAAATTCTTTTATTTAACAATCTTCATTTCCTCACACATATTAGTATTAAGAGTTCCAGTAGCTTAACTAAGCTATCATTTGGCCATCTAACCTCACTTCAATCATTGTATCTCTTCAACTGCCCTAATCTTCGCCACATTCAGAACATAGTACCACATTATTTTGTTGATTCCCTTTCTCTAAGACTACTACCAAATCTTAACGTAGATTCGATTTTAGAGTCTTTGCAAGGTTGCCGGGAACTAGAAATTAGCAGCACAGTTATGCTGAACAAGCTCTTATTGTCGAAAAATTTTGATGCTATTCAAATTTTGACTATTGAAAACTGCAATGAAGAGGTAATATCGATTAGGAAATCTGATCACCTTCGATCTGTCCGGTTACTTGGATTTTCGAATTGTGAACTAAAGCACTTACCATCAACTTTGAGCGACTTTTCTAGCCTTGAGAGTATTTGTTTCCTTAGATGCTCAAGAATATCAAGTTTGCCAAAATTACCAAAATCAGTCCAACATATTCTAATTAGAGATTGCCAAAATTTAAAAGAAGGATGTCAACCAAATGGTTCCGAATGGCACAAGATCCAACACATACAGCATAAGATCATTGAATGAGCTATGCCGCTCTCTGTGGCTCCAATGCTTATTCCCTCCCTGCAATTGATAATTGCTCGACTATTATCTCTGTATTCCTCTCTCTCTGTTTCCTATTTTTCGTTAATTTCTCTTATATATATATATATATATATATATATAGAGATAGGCTATGGTGAGTTGCAACTCACAGCCAGTTTGGTGTGTCGCGATCCAGGCCATTGGATCCGCGTCAAGATTCGTGCCAGGGAAGAGCGCTGATTGAGTTCAAAATTTTCTGTCCGTCTACGATTTTCTCCGTTCCGTCTCTTTTCCTCTCTACTCGACTCTCTCTCTTCGACAGAAATCGAAAGAAAAACAAAGCCTGCGCCTCCTCCTCCTCCTCAAACCCTAAAGCAGCGCGCTTCTCTCTCTCTCTCTTCCGCTGCCTCTTCTCTCCTCTCAGCGTGATAAGAGATCGAAAGAGAGCATCCTCCAGCGCCTCCTCTCAACCCTAGATCGGAGCTAATCGGAGAAGGAGATTGGATCGGAGCAGATCGGCTCACCTCCGTCGCTGCCGACGGATCGGAGAAGGACTAGGTTCCGACTTGCTTCTCTTTGCTTCTCTTTTCTACCAAGGTTTTGCTCTCTGACATTTCTTTTTTTCCCGCAATTTTGTTGTTCAAAATTAGTTACTTTGGCGAGCTAATTGAAAAGGGAAAAATTCAGGATGTACTCATTGAGCTATTATTTAAAAGAACCAATTAAGTCTCTGAACCTATTATTAATTGTTCCCATGGTATTCAGTATTCACTAAATCTCTGAACCTATTTTTCGCAGATTGAAAAAAACTGTCATCCATAAGAGATTAGAAGTTTGTTTGCTTTATGGATTGACTAGTGCAAAGGTATGTAGCCATAGTTATCCAAATTATCAAGCCCAACTCAAGGATGCTCCAAGGAGTTGCATCGCAACTACTGGAATTTCTGAGCCTTTTAATTGTTTTGAAAAATCATTTAGAATTTCATGTTTCTATATTTGTAATCTTGTTTCAGAGGCAACCTTTATTATTTATTTTAAATCTATCAAAGTCCTCAAAATTATTAAGCAAGAGAAAAAAGAAAAGATAGAAAGCAAAATCAGTGAACTGTGTTTTATCTGGTATGAGTCATTCGACTCTGGTTTCCAACTTCTAAGTATGATGTATAAAACCGGTATTTAATACCGGTATATGTTATAAAATTGAGTTCAGGTATACGCTAAAATGTTTTCTGGAATAATAGTGGTACCATGTATAAAACAAATGTCCCTGTTTCACACTTTTTATTTATAGCACCTCTTGTAAGAGAAGTGATAAGAGGACAAGAATAGTTGTAGCACGCTGGTTTCATAGCTGGAAAAGAGCTACCTGTTTCACCCTTTTCATTTCTTTGGAAGCTATCTCTTTTGATGATTTATTTTATTACAGATCAATATTCCAATAATATGCCTTTATATTAACACTTGCATTTTCAATTAACGTTTATTTTCTAGGTGATGACATTGGTACGAGATTGATGTAAATTCTAACCAAGATAGTAAACTGCTTGGCTATTCTTGCAGCTGAGGTTCTGGAGTTGGGTTATAACTTTGGCAGTTAAGGAGTTGGGGAGTTGGTTTTGAAACTCGGTAGTACTTGGGGAGCTGGGAAGTTATTTTTCCCTTTGTTTGGGTATACGTTTGAATCAATTTGATTTCTATTTGATTGGTTACATGGATGTAATGTTCAAGTCAATGAATGGAAATTAATATGCTTAGTGTGTACTTACTTCTCTT